>BSBN01000151.1:0-10000000 GCA_027924645.1 Cunninghamia lanceolata | reverse complement strand
GACCATCCAGGAAGCATCTAGGACCATGATGATGGAAGCAAATGTTCCTCAGATCTATTGGAGAGAAGCTGTCAGCACTGCAGTCTATACTCTCAATCGAGTTCAAATCAGAAGCAATACTGGTAAGACTCCTTATGAACTTTGGTTTGGTATCACTCCTACTATAAGGTATTTTAGAGTTTTTGGTAGCAAATGTTACATTAAAAGAGATGAAGATCTAGGAAAGTTTGATGCTAGAAGTGATGAAGGAATATTCTTGGGTTACTCTACTCAAAGAAAAGCATACCAGTGTTATAACAAGAGACTGAGAAAGATGATAGAAAGTACGAATGTGAAGGTTGATGAAGGAATTGAAAAACCCTCAAGATTCTATGAATATGATGAAGATGATCATTATGGCGTTCTGACTCAAGGAGCCCAAGCCTCTTCTGAGATTTAGATCTAGATTGATCCAGTAAGTCAGGAAGAAAAGATAAGTTTGAATGAGCCTGATCAAAAAATAGAAATGCAAGTAACTCCCAAAGTGCCTAGGTCTGTAAGACTGAATCACTCTCAAGATCAAATCATAGGTGATAAAAGAAAAGGTGTACAAACAAGAAGGAAAATTGCTCAAAACTCAGATGAGTATTGTCTGATTTTAAAAGTTGAACCTAAGACAGTGAATGAAGCTTGCAATGATGAAAACTAAACTAAAGCAATGGAGGAAGAGTTGATACAAATTGAGAAAAATCACACTTGGGATCTTGTTCCCAGACCTAGAAACAAAATGTGATTGGAACCAAATAGGTCTTCTGGAACAAACTAAATGAAGTTGGTGAAGTAATCATAAATAAAGCCAGATTGGTCTGCAAGGGTTACTCTCAAATAGAAGGAGTTGATTTTGAAGAAACTTTTGCTTCGGTGGCAAGAATTGAAGCAGTCAGATTATTTCTAGCTTTTGCTGCTTTCAAGGATTTCAAGGCATACCAGATGGATATCAAGTCTGCCTTCCTAAATGGTGACTTGGAAGAAAAAGTATACATTGAGCAACCAGATGGATTTCAATTATCTGATCATGATGATATGGTCTACAAGTTGAAGAAAGCATTGTATGGACTAAAGCAAGCCTCAAGAGCCTAGTATGAAAGATTGGATAAGCACCTTTTGAAGATTGGTTTCAACAAAGGTACTGTTGACAGTAATTTGTATTTCAAAATTGATCATGAAAACATCCTGATTGTTGAAGTGTTTGTTGATGATATCATTTTTGGAGGAAGAGATAGTATGTGTAAAACTTTTGCAAATCAAATGAAAAGTGAATTTGAGATGTCCATGCTTGGTGAAATGAATTTCTTCTTGGGTCTGCAAATCACTCAAACAAAGAAAGGAATCTTCATTTCTCAAACCAAATATGTGAAAGAATTGTTGAAGAAATTTGGGATGGAAGACTCAAAACCAATGAATACTCCCATGGCAACTAGATGTAAATTGAGCAAAGATGATGATTCTCCTAAAGTTGATTAGACAAAGTATAGGTCAATGATTGGAGGACTGTTGTATCTTACCCAAACTAGACCAGACATTATGTAGGCTATTGGTCTTGTTGCTAGATTTCAGGCTGATCCTAGAGAATCTCATGTCATGGCAATCAAGAGGATTTTTGATTTATTCAAGGGACACTTGAGTATGGTCTGTGGTATCCTAGAGATCATGATTTCTCTATTCATGCATATACTGATGCAGATTGGGTAGGAGATGTGGATGACCAGAAGAGTACTAGTGGTGGAGCATTCTTTTTGGGGAAGAGATTGGTTTCTTGGCTAAGCAAGAAATAAGAGGCAATATCTCTGTCTACAACTGAAGCAAAATATATTGCAGCAGCAGGTAGTTGCACTCAAGTTTTATGGATGAAGCAGATGCTAAGAGATATCAAAGTGGAGTACGAAGAACCTATCACAATCTTCTGTGATAATTCAAGTGCTATAAATATATCTAAGAATCTGGTGTTGCATTCAAAGACTAAACACATATCCATCAAGTTTCACTTTTTGAGAGAACAAGTGAACAAAAATGAAGTCAGATTGGAGTTTGTGCCTTCCAAGGATTAGATTGCAGACATCTTTACTAAACCTCTACCTAAGGACTCTTTTGAGTCTCTCAGGGAGAAGTTAGGGGTTATTGCCCCTCTGGTGATGATCTAAGGTGCACTGAGGTGCATCAGTCCAGTTAGTATCACAGTCATATCTTGTGATCCAGATTGATGGGGAGCTGCTATTCAGGGGGAGCAGCAGGTATGATTCTGAAGTGTTGGAATTGCAAGTATGTGCCCTTTGCCATTGATCTCAAAGGGGGAGAGAAGACATGTGAAAAACAAGTGGTTGCTAATCAAAGGGGGAGCAGTAAAAGGAGAGAAGACATGTGAATGGTTGTTGCTGATAAGGGGAGTTGTGATAGTGAGGAGAAGTTCTTGTCTTGATGGTCAAAATAGTTTTTCACATCATATGTTGCCATCAATGACAAAGTGGGAGATTGTTGTAAGTATGGGCCTAACCTGTGTTGTCATTGATGCCAACATACTCCTGTTGCATTAATGATAAGGATTGGATGAGCTGTGTGTTGAGGAGATTGAGAAAATTAGTCTCAATCAGGAACAATGAAGATCAGTGATGACAATAAGGCAAAAGTCCAAGATAGGAAGAGGATCAGAGGATATAGATTAAAGGGTTTGTAGATATGTGTCTTGAAGTGATCCAATAAGTATTTCAAAGGTCCGCATGAAGATATGAAGAAGTTGTGGCCGCTCAAGTAAAACCGGTTCCGGTAGGTATTCAGAGGTGACAGAGTGATACAGATAGGTCCGGTGAGATCCAGAAATGCATTATCCTGTTCTGTGGATTTGAGTGAGTGTTGAGGAAGTCTTTGTGAAGCATCAACTCGATTGGCTTGTGGTTTGAAGGTTCGCAAGCATCTATTCCTTTATGACAGTAATGACAGACTGTGTTCTTGAGGTTCTGGATGAAGGGGGGAAGGATTTGAGTAAGCAGATGAAGTGTGGATGTTCTTGGTGATTCAGGAAAGCTTGTGGAGGTCTTTGGATTGTGTCTAGTTTGTGTTGTTGGTCCACATTGGAGTTGAATCTTGAAATTGAAGAATAACTTCTAGATGATGGTGTTCTTCCTAAGACTAGCTGACCGGATGAGTTACACATCCTGCGGATGTTCTTGTTGATGTTTGTCGACTTAGATGATCCTTCCTAAGTTGATGTCTTGTATAAATAAGGGACTACAAAGTCATTTCAATATTGTAATTTTGAAGGGATGAGTGTGTGGTAGTGAGGAGGAGAGCGAAAAGCAGAGCAGAAGTATTGGGCTTAAATGGAACTAATTCAAGCATGGTGAAGATGCTATTTTCCAGTTCAAGTAGGTGATACTTATTTCTTTGTAGACAGTGTGTCTCTTGTAGGTAGTTTGCCTCTTGTGAGCAGTGTGCTTGGGCAGTGAGCCCTAATTAGCATGTGCCATTTTGTTCTTTCTATTCTTCTAACAGAGAATACAATCTTGGGTTAATCACCTCGTGGTTTTTCCCTTAACCGGGTTTGCCACGTCAAAATCTTGGTGTCTCATGTGTTGATATGTTTCTGCTCTTAATTTGTTGCATTGTGTTTTCATGATTAATTTATTATAAGACTGCTAATTACAAAGTGGAATTAAGTGTTTAATTGAGAGAAAGTTTTGCACAACTGATTCACCCCCCCTCTTAGTTGTGTGCCCTAAGTCTAACAATTCCATCGTCACTGACAATGGAAAACCATTCAAGAACCAGGAAGTCCGCACTTTGTGCAAAAAAATTGAAATCAAACACCACTTCTCCACCCCATATTACCCTCAAGGAAATGGTCAAGCAGAAGCTTCAAATAAAACTATCCTCTGCATTCTAAAGAAGATAGTTAATGAAGTTGGCTGTGACTGGCACCTCAAACTCAACCCTACCATATGGGCCTATCACACAAGCATCTGTACCCCCACAAGAGCCACTCCATTTTCCCTTGTCTTTGGATTTGAATCCATTTTACCTATTGAGGTCAAGCTCCCATCCCTAAGGGTATCCCTGCAAAACATAATCAATGATGAAGAATACAGAGTCGCAAGGTTGCATCAACTAGAATTACTGGATGAGAAATGTCTGAATGCGTTGAACCACCTATAGGCCTATCAAAACCACCTCAAAAGAAGCTATCACAAGAGAATCAGAAACCAAAAATTTGAAGTAGGTGACCTTGTCCTTATAAAAAATCAGAAAAACTTGCAAGAGCACCCTAAGAAAGGAAAGTTTGAACCCAATTGGCTAGGGCCTTATGTCATCACAACCACCTATGGACAAGAATCTGTCATTATATCATCACGTATCTTGGCAAGAGCACACAAAGGCTATTTGTATCTTTTTGTTGGTCTTTTTGATTATTGATTTTTATCTTTTTGTCTCACTCTAGGTCACCTCCAAAGCTACCTTGATCTCATTATATCATGGTAAGTGGTGGACAACACCTAGAGTAGACATGGTCATTATTTCTGTATGATGTGCTTGTGGATTGGTTTCATTACTCCAAGAATAGTATTCATATCTTGAAGTCTGGGTCAGTTCTAGTATGACGTGCCTCATTTGCATATATAGGCATCAATACCTTATATGTACTATGAGCACTCATCACTATGAGTCCCCTTCCTAGGGAAGGCAAGGTTATACTACCTTGGGCATGCATGAGATCAACCTATTGTCTGCGGGTCTAGTCCATGCAATAGTGGGATATATATCTTCACCTAGGTCATCTCATACCTTTGTGAACTGTATCCTACATTGCTATAGTAAACTAAGAAATACTCTCAAAATTATGCAACTACTGTTACTAGCTCAAATCAACATCCTAATCATTTATTCAACTATACCATCTGGGCCTAGATTTCATAATCACCTAAACCCCCCCCTCACCCTACCAAATCCCCTCACTAATCCCACTCCTCCAATGTATTCTCACTCAACACATCCTGAGTCAAACTAAATCCCCCCTCAATGACGTGGTGTTTCATGACCTAGCAACTCCCTCATTTAACCATCCCACCCCCCCCAATCTAGCCACAGCCAATCCTATCCGTACCCCATTCATCCACCCTTATGTGCTCCCCACCTATTCCCCTGCCGTACAACCTCACCACCCAGGGTCCAACAAAGAACATCATGTGTCCCTCACCCATCTTATTCCTTCCCAGCATCTAGGGCATATTTGTCTTTGACCTGACACCACTTCCCTGCTAGGTCCTGATGCCACGTCAAAGAGGGGCAAATGTAGACACCTAAAAATGTCTTTTACCATCAAACTGACTCCCGACATCCCTAAACATACCAATTCCCCTTTCTAATCAATTAATTAAATTTTTATTTAATTAATTATCCTTTCATCACCTAATTTTTCATCATTCTATCCCCAACAATTGAATTAATTCCATTAATCCAATAGTTCAAACCTTAGCCAGTTGATTTAATAAATATGTAATATTTATTTGGTCAATTTCCCCCTCCTCACTAAACCCAATTAATTAACTAAATCATGTTTAAATAATTAATTTAGCCTATTAATTGACCTATCCGTACCCTAGGTAATTAAATAACTATTATTTAATTGCCTACCCTAGCCTACCTCATCCTAGCCCTAGGATTATTTTAAATAAAACCTATATTTAATTAATCATAACCTCTCATTTAAGTGGTCAAACCTAGCTTAACACCCTTTTCCACATCCTCCAAATAAAAAATTAAAATATATCCCACATCACAATTAATTCCTCTTATAACCCCTTACTTATGCCATGCCTCATTTATCTCCACTTATCCCCAATTAAATTTTTAATTCATTTACCCTTCCCCATGTAAATTTTTAATTCACATATATTCCATCTCACCCATACTCATTTAATTAACCCTTTTCCCAAAATAAATAAAAGATTCATATTTATTCCTAGCCCTCCATTCCTCTAAGATCAAATCTAGGCCCTCCACATCACTTTCATCCTCCACCATTGATCTCCCAAATCAATCTCAACCCTTGGATCAAAATCCCTCCAAAATCTCTATAAATACAACATCCTCCAACCCATTTGGGGATCCAATCTTCAAGTAATGTTACCATGTCCAAATGTCTAATGAGCTAGTTCTTGTGAGTTGCAATTAGAATAAGAGCATTTCACATTATATTTATCAACTAGGGTATATCTTATCTAGGAGCTCTTGGGTGAAAAGCTTCTTTCCCTTTGATGAGATTGGGTCTTCTTATCTAGGTATAACTTCTTATTTGTATGCATTTAGTTTATGTTTTACCTTTTGATCTGATTTTCCCAATCACAGTCTTTTTGAAAGAAGGATGCAAGATGACTAGAGGATCTATGGTGCTTGCTAAGGGTACTCAGAGATGTACTTTGTTTCAGCTAGAAGCATGCATTTCATAATGCAATAGTTCTTCTAACTCAAGGAAGAGGGCAGCAGTCACTTCATCTCCACCAACTGAACAAGCAGTGAAGAAATCTGTTGTTTCTAATCTTGATGGTTGTAAATGTGCATTAGAAGTTAAACTTCCTGCTGAAAAGACAATGTTATGGCATAAGAGATTTGGCCACATGGGTGAGAAGGGTCTGCGTACCCTAAAAAATAAGAACGTCTTTTAGGGGTTAGATGATTGTAATCTTGAGTTTGACTTTTGCGAACATTGCATTTATGGAAAACAAAACCATGTATAGTTTTACTCGAGTTCTCATAAGTCTTCTGGTGTGTTGGACCTTATTCATTCTGATGTGTTTGGTCTTGTTAATGTTCCTTCATTATCAAAATCTATATACTTTGTATCTTTTATAGATGATTACAGTAGAAGGACATGGATTTATTTTCTCAGAAGCAAATCTGAAGTCTATAGCATGTTTAAGGAGTTTAAAGCCTTTGCTGAAAATTAGACTAGTAAAAAGATTTGAACTAACAACGGTGGTGAGTTATGTTCTACAAAATTCGATAAGTATTGCAAGGAACTTGGGATTGAAAGGCATAAGACAACTCCTTACACACCGCAGCAAAATGGAGTTGTAGAGAAGATGAACAGGACACTGATGGAGAAGGCTAGGAGTATGCTTAGTGGAGCTGGCCTAGAACAAAAGTTTTGGGCTGAAGCTGTTGCCACTACTTGCTATCTAGTAAACAGATCTCCTACATCATCTTTTGTTGGAAAGACAGCCATGGAGGTGTGGTCTAGTAGAAAGCCTTCAGTAAGGCATCTTCGTGTTTTTGGTTGTGAGGCATATGCACATGTGCCTAGGGAGAAGCAGTCAAAGTTGGAGAACAAAGCTGTTAAGTGTATCTTCATCAGCTATGGTGTTGGTGTGAAAGGATACAAGCTTTGGGACCCCGTGGCTGAAAAAGTGTTGTATAGTAGAAGTGTCATCTTCAGAGAGCTTACACCTTCTTCCACTATTTTGCATCCAAAAGAAAAAGAAAAGAAAGAGGATGTTGTTCAGTTTCATCTCACCCCTGAGAAGACTGAACAGAAAGACAATGTTGGACCTGATGATGAGGAGAGCTCTAGCAACTCTAAAATCTCAAATGAAGAAGTTGAACCTCAACCTCAGCTCTTGAGGAGGTCTACACAGATAAGAAAGCAACCTGAAAGGTTTGGTTTTACATTGCTTGATTCTAGTTGTGCTTATGCTTTGCTTACTAATAGTGATGAACCTAGAACTGTATCAGAGGCTTTGGATATGAAGGATGCAAGTTCCTCGAAGGAGGGCATGGAGGAAGAAATGGCTTCTTTGGAAAAGAATCAAACTTGGGACTTGGTGTCTTTGCCTCCTGGACGGAAACCCGTTAGATGCAAATGGGTGTTCAAGAAGAAAATTGGTACAGATGGCAGTGTTGAGAAGTATAAGCCCATATTGGTTGCGAAGGGGTATCCACAAGTGGAGGGTATAGATTATGGTGAGATCTTCTCTCCTATTGCAAAGATGACATTCATTTGATTCCTGTTGTCACTCGCAGCAGCTTATGACTTGAAATGAAAGATTTAAGGGCAGCAGGGTACATTCTAGGAATGAAAATCAGAAGAGACAGAATCAATAGAAAACTTTGGTTAAGCTAGAGTAAGCATGTGAAGACCGTGTTGGATAGATTCAGCATGGCAGATTGTAGACCATTATGTGTTCTTGTTTCTTTAGGGACAAAGTTGTCTATTGAGGATTGTCCAAAATCTCCTAGTGAGGTGGAGGACATGAGCAGAGTAAATTATGCTAGTGTTGTTGGTAGTTTGATGTATGCTATGGTCTGCACAAGACCAGACATTGCCCAAGTAGTGGGAGTCCTTAGTTGATTTATGGCTAATCCTGGACGTGTTCATTGGGATGTAGTTAAGCGAGTGTTTAGATATTTGAGGAGTACTTCTGAGTATTCCATTTGCTATCATGGTAATGTTTTAGGACCTCTACATTCTATTGATATTCATGGATTTGTGGATTCAGATTGGGTAGGTGACATTGAAAGCAGGAGATCCACCAGTGCTTATGTTTTTACACTGTTTGGTGGTGCTATTAGTTGGATGAGTAAGAGACAACCTATTGTATCTTTGTCCATGACAAAAGCTGAGTACATGACAACAACTCATGCTTGTAAGGAAGCCATTTGGGTTAAGAGATTGTGTTATGATATTGGTGTTGATGCAGGTTAGATTATGATCAGTTGTGACAGCCAGAGTGCAATTTGCCTTGCAAAGAATCTAACTTTCCATGCTAGAACCAAGCACATTGATGTTCAGTTTCACTTCATGAGAGACATGGTTGCAGATGGAAAGGTAAATTTTGAGAAGGTAGATACTTTGAAGAATGTTGCAAATGCATTGACGAAACCAGTGAGCATAGAGAAGTTCAGATGGTGTTCGGAGTCTATCGGCCTCTCGACCTATAGCAGTTAAATCTTGTTTTTCTATTGGCTCTTACAAGGTGTTCGACAAGTGGGAGAATGTTGGGAATTAAGGTGTCTCAACCTTGATAATTCTCTACATTTGTAATGTTTGTATTTATTATTTAATTGCCTATGTTGTAAATATTTAAAAATTCCATATTGTCATGTTGCGGGATGTGGCACGGTGATGTGTCAATCCTACATGGAATATGACAACTTGTTATTTTGTCCGCACATGAGGAGATAGGTGTCCCACTTAGTGGTAGGAATTGTGTCGGCATTCTCCATGTTGTGTAAGGAATGTTTGACCGAAACGGTTATGATGGATTCCTATGATGAATCTATGACATGTAAGAGTCAGAAATAGAAGGTTGTAAGACAAGTGATGACATGTGTCATGAAGCATCTTTGAATAAGGCATATTTGGGAGCCCCAAGGTGGAATATGACATGTTGTAACAGAATATGCTATTTATAGCATGTGTATGACATATTCTCTTACAGCTGTAAGTTGTAACTGCTATGACAGATTCTATGACGGTCGTAAGTGTTGTAAGAGCATCTGTCATAGCCCATTTTGGAAATAGGTGACCCCTTTGGGATGGGAGCTATGGACAAGTGTCAGGCACATTCTACAATGTTGACCAAGTGTCCTTGGGTGTGGGTTTTGTCCCATGAAGCCATGTTGGATGCCCATTCTAAGAAAGGTCCAATATTGCCTTGTATTTCCTATTTAAACAGGTGCTTGGAGATGGAGTTTGTATCATAGGTTTATAGGTACTATTATGCTACCAGATTGACTCCAGAGATGAGTGTCAAAGATCATTGAAGCTTGCATTACAATTGTATTGTAAACATTCTTTCAGATTTGTTAATACATTGTGCAAGTTTCTAAGTGGGGTTTTTCACCCGATAAGGGTTTTCCCCACCGTAAATCTTTGTCTCTCTTCTTCTATCTACTTTCTAGGTCTTGTGTTTTGCTGCAATATCTCATGTTAATGGTTTAACATTGCTATAATAGTTAGGATAAATTTGAATTTGCATGGCCCTCTCCTCAATAGATTAGTGTAGGAAGCGATTTCCGCATACCTAGCTTCCTTTCAGAAAAATGCACTTGTGAGAACTTGATAATTTTAATTTATTAATAATCATTTAAATAGATGAACTAATTGTTAATTATTTTATAGGTTTGATTACGTAATATTTAATAAAATTTGTAGAGTAGTTCTTAAAGGATTAAGAAAATTAATTCATAGGTTTGTGCACAAAGTGGATTCCTCATCACCACAAACTTTTTGGGTCATACACATCATTGTGTGTATATGCTACAACATTAAGAGTGCATATTGTGATATGGTGTGTAGTATAGTGATGTCATAGTAGATTTATTTTTATAAGAAAAAAATCGGTGCTAGTGTTCATTCTCACAAGAAAGCGTGGGTATGCCATTGTATGTGTCAAACATGTTAACATCCTAATCCTCTTGATCTACAACACATGCTTCCTCTTCAAAACATTCCTCAGAGTCAATTTCTCCTTCTTGAAAATCCAAAGCAATAGTACATCATAAAAAATTCTAAGGTAAACAAATTGCTTCACATGAAGATTCATCTTCTACATTAATTACATTGGAACCTTTAATCAATCAAGTCTCTCTTTAACAAAATATATTTTGCACTAGAATTATTTGGCCTACTTTGTTAGCATCATGGATAGGCTTACCATTGCTTGACTTAGTATTGTAACCTAGCATATCAAACACTTTCTTCTACATTTATTATCTTTGGGAAATTTGTACATCTTAGGGGCAATGCCTTTTTCATTTCTATCCATATTTTAACTTAATTATTTTAAGGCATGCATGAATTTTTCTAGTTTGCCTTTAGAAGGAGATTTCTTATTTTGTGGGATTCTAATGCTAAGGGATCCTTATCTCTTATCTCTTAGGTAATTTTCTCATCTTTTTTATTAATCTTAACATTTCCATCCACTTTGTATGACAACCCTAGAGTAATTGGGGATTTTGTCCCCAAGTAGATATTCCATCTTGGAATTATATTCATTATAATATATCACGAGGCACATGGTATCATTGAGTCTCATATGTTCTAGGATCCTTTCCATTAGTCTCTTAAATTTGGTGTAATTTTTTTAATTTTAGTATCCCTACTAATGGCACCAATTCTATTGGAGTTTTTTACTACTTTTACCTTTACTCTATTCTATGGAACTTCCTACAAATACAATCTTTGGGGTAGGCTAGAATTCAAAGTAGCAAACATAATATTCTATAATCCAACAAAATAAAAGTAAGCCCAACATATGAGATAAGGATCATCACTCCTCCTTCAATCTCTACTAGGCTCAAGGGGTATTCATTTTTAGATCCATCAAAGGATAGATGATCTACAAATTCAATTAAGAATAATAATTCATTCAAGATCATTCAATTCTTATAAATTATCTTGAAACTCTTCTAGTTGAGATAATCATTTTAAACATATAGACCTAATTCAACTATCACTAATCTTAATCATGTTAGCCACTAGCAAGACAATGGAGGAAATTCCAAGTGCAAAAATATAGATCCACATATTCATCTAGGTAGAAGATGAAAAACATAGAAAACTATAATAATATTTTATACCATGAAATATGTGAGGTATTAATGACTATAGATAGAACCTATCCCATTTTTATAGTTAGATGGTTGGTCATTCATGGGATAGTTGTACCTATAGTTTTTTTTTGGTATCAATATCAGCAATGCAGTTCATACAACGATAAACAAGTTTAAGAAAATTACTTATATTATAATGTTCATTTTAAGAAAGTGGAGTGAGTTATTAAAAAGGTGCTTAGATCAGTGCCTATTCCTGCACATAGAGTCAAGTGTCAAACATAAAGATGGAAGAATAATTCATATTCCTTGTGTATATTGAGTGACCTAATCTACTTGTTCTTGTCTTTCGAGACTTAGGTTACTAGATGTCTCTTAACCAAAAGAACTCAAATTATAATTAGTAATCCACTATAAACACTAGTTACTCCATATGTTAAGTATGAAAGCTTCCCTATAAAGATGAATATTTAATAGAAATTTTATAATATTGCTTTAATATCAACTAACATGATCTTACCTAGGGTATAGAATGTTAGAATCTAAAAAGATGATTAACCCAAAAAACTAGTACAAATGAATAGATATTAAACTAAGAATCCAAATGATATGAAATCAAAATACTAGCATAGAGCTAGTCTCCATGAGAGTAATGCAAATGCTCCAAAAAAAAAGATGCAAAATACAAACTAGGAGGTGAGTATGAATAGACTAGAAGAGAGGGAAGAGGTGGCAAAGAGGACCAATGGGAAGAGTCCACCACAATAGCCTAACACTCACACTATAACTCACTTAATTAACCCTAAGCAAGATTAATAACATGTGTAGGAAAAACCTAGGAATATAGGAAAATAAAAACCTACACTAACACCCTCTTAAGTACAACTTAGGTGGGTGAAAAGATGGCTCCCAATAAATGAAACTTGGTGAAGTACCCATGTACATAAAATCCTTCCTAAAGAGAAGAATCTCCCCCCACAAAAAAAGAGAGAAAAATCCCCCCAAACAGAGAGAGAGAGAGTTAGGACTCCGAGTGAGAGGACTAAGAAGCCCCATAGAAGATGAAGCCTCCCACACCCCAGCAAAGCTCATAGATGAAGATACTTTCTTTCTATGAAGGGTTTGGTGAAGATATCAACAACCTACTCAAAAGTCAGATAGTAGTGAAGGTCAATGACATGGTCATGAATGATCTCCCAGATGTAGTGCATGTGGACCTCAATGTGTTTGGTCTGCTAATGATGGACCAGATTCTATGAGATCTAAACAACACTTTAGTTGTAACAAAATATGACTAATGATCATCTGATTTACATCCCAAAATTAGTGAGAAGATTCTGAAGCCAAATGGCCTCAATGGAAACATTCATAGCCCCTGATACATGGCCTTAGTAGAAGATAGAGCAATAGCAGACTGCTTCTTTCTTGACCAACAAATAGAACTTGAACCAAGTGAGATGTTGTAACCTGAAGTAGATTTGTGATCCTGAGAATCACCTGCCCAATTTGAATCTATGTAGACTACCTTGAGTCAAGATTAATGCTTGTTGCATAGCAAATCTCAAAACTGTGAGTACCCTAAATGTAGTGAAGCATCTACTTTGTTGCTTTCCAGTTGAGCTTATGGGGCTCCTATATGAATTAAGAAACCATACCTACAACATATGAAATGTCAAGTCTTCTATGAGTTAGATAAATGAGACTCCAAAATGATGTCAATACAAAGTGCCAGATCAACAAATGGTGAAGAACACTGAGCCTCAAGTTTGACTATAAAAAGAAAGGGAGTCAACAAAGGCTTACAATCAACCATATGAAACCATGAGAGAAAATATAGAGCATACTTAGATTATGTGATGGTGATCCTAGAAGTAGACTGGTAGATTTGAATTTTAATAAAGTGATGCAATGAGCCCAGATTAGTCATCAAAAACTTGCCATGAAGGGTGGTTTTGACTACCCCAATGGTCGATGAAGAACTCCCAGTGATTAGCAAGTCATCAACATATAGAACCAGAAATAGGCGTAAATCATCCTACTGTAAAATGTAGACATTGGGATCATAATAAAACTGAGTGAACCCAATTGTCAGAAGGAAGGAGTCCATCTTGGCATACCAGGCCCAAAGAGCCTATTTGAGGCTATAGAGAGACTTCTGAAGGTGGCACACAAGTGAAGAATCCTGAATGAAACCCTGTGGCTACTCCATTTAGATCTCCTCCTAAAGGTCACTATGAAGAAAAGAACTCTTCACATTCATCTAGTGTACTTCCCAACTAATTGGCTACAACAATGGCAAGAACAAGTCAGATGGAATTCATTCTAGAAAATAGCACAAAAGTCTCAGAGTAGTCAATCCCAGGAACCTGAGAGAATCCTTTGGTGACTAAGAGAGTCTTATGCTTATCAACTGACCCATCTGCTGCAAATTTTTTCTGATAGATCCACTTACATTGAACAAGTTTTCTTCGATCCTTAGGAAGAGGGACAACATCCCAAGTTTGGTTCCTCATCAAGGAACTATACTCCTCTTACATAGTTATATCCCACTAAGGAATAACAAAAGCCTCTTGAAGGGAATGTGGATAAGACGTAGTATCAATGAAGACATGTGGAGCATCTTCATATTGTGAATGAGTTTGCCTAGTGTCTAATGGATCCCCAACCTAATCGCCTACAAACTACAAGGTCTATCTAGCCCAAAGTGGGCTAGAAGTTGGAGAATCTAGAGGAGAATCAACACCCTGTAAATGATGGCTAGGAGAGGAAGGAGGTGAATCCTCTAAATCACTCTCAATATTAGAAGTGGAGGTAGAAGACTCCTCATCATCAAAAATCTTCTCAGGTGAATCTGACTCATCAAAAAATCTATCATGTAGCCTAAGTGACTCCAATGTCAAAGTAGGAGGTGGAGAAGTGATAGGAGTTGAGCTAAAAGGGCCCTCCTCAAACTAAACACTCCTTGAGCAATGAACTCATGTGTAGTAGGGTGGAGCAACTGATAACCCTTCACACAATCAGAATAGCCTACAAATATATGCAAGGTCTACTCTATGGATCCAAGGCTCCAAGCTTTAAAAGGAGTAACTTCCTTCAAGGATCAGTGAGGAATGTATGGTTCTGGATATAAAAGGCACAATTAATGGCCTCTACCCAATACTATGGTAGAAGAGATCTAGAGTGTATCATGTAGTTCACCATTTTCTTCAAGGACCTATTCTTCTATTTTACAACACCATTTTTCTAAGGAGTGTATGGAACATAATGTTGTAAATCAATCCCCTCTGAAGTGCAAAACTGCTCAAAATGATGGTTGACATATTCACCACCATTGTTAGTGTGCAGAAGTTTGATGGATTTCCTAGATTGCTTCTCTACAAAATTTTTGAAGTCCTAAAAGTGATCAAATACCTCAAAATTTTGTTTGAGAAAGTACAACTGAGTATATTGAGAAAAGTCATCAATGAAAGTTAGAACAAATCTAGCCTTACTGAACGATGGACAAGGAGATGGAAAAGCCAAATCACTATGAACTAACTCTATTATCTATGAAGCTCTCCATGCCTTACCTTTGTCAGTTTTTTCCTTAGGATGCTTACCAAGAATGTAACCATGGCAAACACCATCTAAAATTTGAACTGAAGGCAACCTTGTGACCATGCTCTACTGGTTGAGCTACTGCAAGTAGCAGAAGTTAAGATGGCCAAACCATTCATGCTATAATCTACTTATAACATTTGAATGAGTGAAGAAAATAGAACAAGGAGTAACAGGAACAAAGTGAGAAAACAAATATAACCTTGACTGATGATCTATTCTCCCAACTACAACTATAGAACCACTATGCAACTCATGAATCTCCACTAAATTAGGAGTGAACTCAACTCGCTTTCTTGAACCCATGTGAGTGATATGATATACTAAAAGGAGATTATTTGATAATGATGGCACACAAAGAACATCATGGAATGGTCCATCCCTACATCAACAAACCCTCTCCCACACACCTCAATAGGAGTGTCATCACCCATCAAAATAGAAGGCATAGTACACGGCTCCAAAGATTCAAGTTCTTCCTTAGATGAATCCATGTGGTGTGAAGCACCTAAATCAAGAACCCAAGTGAATGGTTGTGAAGCAAATTCTACAAGGGCCTTGCCCTTTTCTTTCCCCTTGTTTTTATTCTTTGCCTTGTTAGACCTCTCATTAGAACTTAGTTTTATAGATTTAGGATCACTAATATTATTCTTCTCAAGAATGTGTGTGAAGTGATCAATGTGTTTCTTCAAACATTTATGTTCATTATGACCAGGTCTTTTACAATAGGCAGATTTGAGCTTCTCTTTCTTAGACTTGTCACCGTTAGAAGATTGGGTCTCCATCGCTTCTTTTGGGGCAGCTTGTTTTTTATCCTTCTCCTTGCTATAATTTTGTTTCTTATCCTTAATATTACTACTTTGTCCTTTCTATTTTTTTGTGCCTTGGTTTGTAGCCAGGCCATGTGACTTACAAGACTTTAGAGTGCCCATTTAGATTAGCTTATCTTGCTCTTGTGTGAGAGAGATAGAAAAATCATCCAAAGATGGCATGGTGAATTGAGTACTAAGTGCACCCTTAGTAGCATAGAAGGTAGAAACAAATACTGAGTATTCTGAACCTAGCTTAAAGAGAATACTAAGAATCAGTTGTTTATCTTTCTTTTTAATTCCACACTATTTTAACTATAGCCTTAGTGATTTCAATTTTACAAGAAAATCTTGAATTATGTTGAAGTTGCATCGATTTAAACTTATTAGTTCATTTTCCAACATATGACCCCTTATTGAATCTTGTGTGCCAAATAGTGTTTCTAGCTTCATCCAGATTTCATTTGGTGAATTCAAAGACTTAATGTGAAAGATAAAATCGGGAGAAATAGACAAACACAATGTTTAATAGGCCTCATCACATTTGTTAAACCACTTAGGCTTATCTCCATCTTTAGTAGATTTTTTAGTCCCATTGCTATCCTATGAAACCCATCTTTCCTTAAGAAAATTCTCATGAATGATCTCCACTCAAAGTAGTTGTAAGGATTTAATATGGGTACTATTATTTGATCCATGATGAAGAAATTTAGAAATGAAGTGTTGAAAAGAAGAGAACAGACACATGATAACCCCCCCTTTTCACTCAATCAAAGAACCCCCCAAGAAAATATGATTTGGAAATTTATAATTTAGTGCGTTTATAACTACCACTAGCAAGAATTACTTAGTGATCTTGATCTTGATGGTTACAAAATCCTCAACAATAAGTGTATGCTAAAAGTACAATACTGGAATGAAAACAAGTGAAACTAACAACACCACTGCATTCTACTCAAAAAATCATCCACCTTCAAAAAATGAAGTACCTCAATGTGAGGTCGTATGTGAAAGTTATGAGTCTCTAAAGTTCCAAAAATAGGAACTGTACAGTGTCACCTATGAGAATCTGCAATTTCTAGAAACTCTAGACACTAAAACAAAAAATCATCTACACCACTCTAAATCCTGTGAAATTCTACCCCAAATAAAAATTTGCTCCAAAAAGAAGCCTGGATGACTGAGATAGAGGTTTGCAAAGATTTATTTCCAAAATTAAAATGCCAATGGAGAGGGGGCCTGTAGAAAATTTTTGCTTAAGTTTGTGCATGATCAATTTGTTGCATGTGAAAAATAACAAATACCAAGATAGTTTTTCGATGCATCGAACAAAACCATGAAATCTTTTTTCTTTTTGACATACCTAAGATGTGGATCTAATGCAAAAAATGCCTCCAACAACAAAAAAATGACATTTAATATGTCGAATTTTATTTTTGAGGCCTCTTGGATGCAATGGCAAGGTCCTTTTGGCCTAAAAATGCTCCAAATAGAAGTTTTCTTCTAGATCTGAGCTTAAAACCCCCATTCCACAACTTTACCAAATGATCTCCAAATCCGATGAAACAAAAGCCAATTTTGACTTTCTTAAGCCTCCTGGATGCGTTGGAACAAACAAAAATGCTACTAGTATAACAAAAAATGTTGCAATCACCCAAATCTCACAAAACACATATGCAAAACCCCAGAGGTTAAAATATTTGCATCAAACTTTTATGATTCTCAAAATCATCTGAAGATGCAAAAGAAGAGTATATTGGGTTTTCAGGAAACTTACAAGTAAATCTTATTAGGCCCCCCCTCCCCCCAATCTCTTAAAAAGGAAACTAAAAACTATTTTGCACTAGAATAGCTCTGATACCATGTTAGAATATGAAAAGATAATTAACCCAAAAAACTTGTGCAAATGAATAGATATTAAACTATGAATGCAAAGGATACAAGATGAAAATAGTAGTATAGATTTAGTCTCCATGAGAGTAATGCAAATGCTCCACAAGTAAAATAGTGTTAAGAGGATGAAAAAGTAGAAGATGCAAAATAGAATCTAAGAGGTGAGTATAAATAGACTAGAAGAGAGGGGAGATGTGGCAAATATAACCAATGGGAAGAGTCCACCACAATAGCCTAAAATAGGCAAGTGCAACTCCCATAGAAGATGTTGAAACCTTGTAGCCACTCACACTAATACTCACTTAATTAACCCTAAGCAAGCTTAATAACATGTGTAGGACAAACCTAGGAATATAGAAAAATAAATAACCCAACTAGGAAAATAAAAACCTACACTAGAACATAAAAAAAAACTACTTTAAATCAAATTCAAATAAGAGCATAACCAATTTAGACAAATGCCCTAAAATGTCCACCTTGGAAAATAAATGCTTAAGAGAGTCACACCTGACAATCATGTGTGTTTCTACACGAAGGAGATAGTGTCTCAAGTTGTGGGCACGGCAAAGACCAAAGCAAGACATTACTTCTCTACCATAGAATATGGGGTTTCATATTCATAGAGGGTCCAAAGTTAATATAATAAACTAAACATTCATTACCTTGTCTTCATGTTAAGCCAAGAGAGTGGCCACAACATGAGATGATGTAGAAATGTACAGAAGGAAAGGATACCCTAAAATGGTAGGCATAAAAAAAAAGTAGACTAGCTAGATACTCTTTAATGCTTTCAAAGGCATTTGGACAATCCCCATTCCAGAAAAAATGAACATCCTTTTTGAGGAGATCAGTAAAGGGGAGGGTACAATCTACCAATTTAGATATAAATGATGAGCACACGATTATACTAAGAGGGAGGTTGAATCAGTATAAGACAATCTTTTACTTTTTAGAACTTAGTCAACTACAATAATAACACGCATGCTGTTGAAGTTGATGATTAACTCGAAACACCAGGATCACCAACAAAACCTAAGATTTACCTTCCACAAGAGAAAAAAGTGAAGATTAGAATATTTTGCACAATAATGGATGCAATTAATGAAATGGATTAATGAATTACATGAAAGAACTTGCTTTTATATTTGCAAGTTAGAGAAAACCCCTAATATGACTTAAGAATAAACTAAGACTAAAATTAGCCCTAAGTAAACTTAATTTAAAGTGAAATTAAATATTTAATTACACCAACACCCCCCCTTAAGTACAACTTAGGGAGAAATAAAAAACATGCAACTAATGCAGGAATGGGTCTTGGCTATAAGGCCATGTTAGGTACCATGAACAACAAGAATCTCTCATAAAGTGGAGAGAAAGGAGAAAACCCAGTGGGAGAAAACTCCTCTCCAAAAGAGAGAAAATGCAACAAGTACATGAACATGTGATGGAAGAAGGACTAAATCTAAGACCCCCAAGAATTGAATCCATCACAAAAGTATAATCATGAATGCCCCCCATAAGAGAGGAAGAATAAAAAAGGTTTGAAGACCTCCCCAAAAGTGTGAACAAACTCCAAAAAGCATGTGAAGAAGCTGCAACCGCCAATGCTAATATGTGACTAAAACTAATCCATAGGAACAAGTACCATGAATATTCAAGAACATTGACCATAATGAATGGCCATCAAACTGAGATGTGACCCAATGAGAATTTGATGCAAGATTCAAGATCATTAACCATAGGCTCTCAATCTGAGATATGAATCGATGTCAATCAAAATGTGTCTAGCAAGATATGGTAGATAACACTAATTTTCTAACAAATTTCAGTGTGTTTACAACTTAGCTAGTGCTTACAACTAACTTTCTAATAAGTTTTAGTGTGTTTACAACTTAGCTAGTGCTTACAACAAGAGTGTATAATGTCCACAAAACATCACTTGCTGAAAATACAATTTCAGTATAGAATGAAAGGAAACTAATAGCACCATAGTGAAGTACACAAAAAATCATGCACTTTCAAAAAAATGAGACCCAAAAAGGATTCAGTACGCCCAAGATATGGCACGTCAAAGTTCCCAAAACGAGAACTGCACAACAACAGCATTGAGAAAACTGATTTATGGAAAAAACTAGAAGTCAAAATTGAAAACCACCTACACCACTGTGAAGAGCACGAGATTCTACCCCTTTTCAAAAAAAAATTGTACAGAAAAATACCACCGTATGACCGAGATATAGCCTCTAGAAGATGGAGTGCAAAACTGAAAAGCCCAATGAAGAGGGGCTAGGCTAGGAAAAGAACATCTCCATCAAATTTAGTAAAAATGCCTCCAAATTTGATGAAATAGATAAATTCACCTCTAAACTAGAGGTTTTGCTAAAAAGACCACCAAATGGCACAAATTTCGAGGCTAGGTGCATGCATGTATAGGACAATTTATTGCATGTGTTTTTTTTTAAAAAACACATAAAAAAATTTATTAGAAAGTTTTTTTATTTTTAAAAACATTTAAAAAAAATCAATTGATTTTTTTATTTAAAAAAATAAAGGGGGCCTTGGCACCTGCCACCACCCATGTGGGTGGCAGGGGGGCCAAGGGGTACCCATCAACCCCTTTAAAATGGAGGCGGGGGATGTGACCCTGCCATGGCATGGTACGGGATACCCCCCAAAACCAGTGCCCTAGCGCTTAATTTGTTTTGCTTTTTTAAAAAAATCTTTTATAAATTAAAAAAAACTGCAATATTAATAATTTTTTTTTAATATAATTTTGCAAAAAAATTATGTAGGAAAAAATAGAAGAGATTTTTTCTTTTTTGTAATTTTTCACTTTGATCTGCATGCTGGGGAGGTCGTACGACTTCCCTGGCAAACATTTTTTGTCTCAGATGAACTCGAGACCGATTTCAAATATTTGATAGTCGATCTTAAGGTTTTTGGGCCTTCTGAGCACGATGGCGAGGTCCATGTGGGCTCAAAATTCTCCAAAATAGATTTCCTCTAGATCCCGAAAAAAAGCACCCACTAAAACCCTTGCAGATTTAGCCTACGAAACTCAAATCAAGCCAAATAAAAGGCTAATCTGACTATCTCAACTGCTATGAATCCAATGCAATACTCCGTTTGACATAGAAACACACCCAACAAATGGTTCTTTCTTGAATTTTTCTCCAAATCTGAGAAGGGGCTTGCAGATCTGCTCTGATACCATGTTGAAGTTGATGATTAACTCAAAATGCTAGGATCACTTGCAAAACCTAAGATTTACCCTCCACAAGAGAAAAAATCAAAGAGGAATAATTTCCACAATAATAGATGCAATTAATGAAATGGATTAATGAAATACATGAGAGAACTAGCTTTTATATTTGCAAGTTAGAGAAAAACCTTAATATGACTTAAGAATAACCTAAGACTAAAATTAGCCATAACTAAAATTAATAAAGTGTAATTAAATATTTAATTACTCCAACACATGCAAGATCTAGCAATTAAGAACACATGATTTACATGGAAACCCTCATAGGAGAAAGCTACGATAAAATATTTCTTATATATTGATCTTCTTTGTAGGCACCAACCTACTTCTTTTACAAGTCTTCTTTTGTAAGCACCACCCCACTAGAGATGCCAATCCCCACCACTGATCACCAACTCAGCAAGAGACACCAATCTCTTATTTGATTGGACCAACCTTCAAATTCTTCAATGAGTGATATTGTTTTCCTTTCCTCACAAATCTAATCACAACTTCTGATTTTAAAAAATGTAAGTCTTTCCTTTACAAATATTATCCCAACTCATGCAATATCCTTCCTTCACAAATCTGATTCAAATAATGCAATGTCTTCTATCACAAATGTAATCACAAATATTGTAATATCATGTTCACAAATTTGATCACAAATATTGCAATGTCTTGCTTCAAAATTCTACTCTCAAAATATGCAATGCTACTGAAAATAGAATGATATTATTTTGCATTGCTTACTTTCAACTAACACCTTCTCTCTCCTTATATACTTTCTCAAGGGAGGAGTCTTCATGAAATGATGTATCTTTTACAAAGGGAGGCAACTTTCTTTATACACCTCTTCATATACATACCTTTTGATTTTTATTTTGTCTTTATATGGAGCACTGCCATATAAGGAGTCGACCCTCTAACAAACAATGTTTATTTAATTTTTAAACTCCAATTTGGTGCTCATCAAGGAAGTCAACCTCATGAACCAATGTTTTATATTAAATATTAAAAGTCAACACTTGGCAGTCAAGGTAAGTCAGCCAAAGTAAGTTTAAATCTTCAATTTAAACTATAAAATGATCACCCATGTTCTTCATTACCCTAGAGGAGTCAGCCTTGGTAGAGATTGGCCTCTTCATCATTGTTTGTACCCTTCATTTATCCTTCAACAAATTTATTCAATGGAGACCTTGTCTTTAATTTGTAATTGTTTCTAACATTACTTTATTGTCATCAATGACAACAATTTTCATTTCTTTATTTGGCCTTAAGCGATCAATGACATTGGTACTTTGAGATCAATGGTCCAACAATTTCCTACAATAAATGGACGAATAGCCTGAACAAATTTCTTCAATGGACACCTTGTCTTTAATTTGTAAGTGCTTCTAACATTAATTTATTGACATCAATGACAACAATTTTCAATTCTTTATTTGGCCTTAAGCGATCAATGACATTGCTACTTTGAGATCAATGGTCCAACAATTTCCTACAATAAATCGATGAATATCATGAATCTTACCATGCAAACTATGAAGTTGAGAAATGTTCATTAGAGGTGGCATATTCATGAGAGGGTCAATTTTCTTAGTATCAACCTCAATTCCACACTGCAAAACTATAAACCTTACAAGCTTACTACTATCTATGCCAAAAATACACTTATAAGGGTTTAGATGGATGTTATACGATCAAAGACATTCAAAGATGAGATGAATATTATTTACATGGTCTTGGTGTAAGATAAATTTAGCCAAGATGTCATCAACATAATATTCTAGGATATTATGGATGAAGTCATGAAATATCAAAGTCATGGCACATTGGTAAGTAGCTTTAGCATTCTTTAGACCAAATGGCATGACAACATAACAAAAATTACGCCAAGGAGATGTGAAAGTAGTCTTATGCTGATCTTTGGGGTTGATTAGAATTTGATTATAACCCGAGAAGCCATCCATAAACTAAAGTAAGGTATGGCATGTCATTGAGTCCACTTTCATGTCAATATTTGGAGGAAAATCATCCTTCAAAGATGCTTTGTTTAGGTCATGAAAGTCAATGAAAATGAGAATATGATTATCTAGTTTAGAAATAGGCATGATGTTTTCAATCCAAGGGGAATAGTCAATAGGGTGGATAAAACCAACTTTCAAAAGCTTTTCTATCTTAGCCTTAACCAAAAAATCCAACTTAGGATGCATTTTCTAGAATTTTGTTTCATGGGATGAGCAACTTGATGTAGCACTATGTTGTGGGTGACCATCTTAAGATCTAGACTAGGCATATCCTGGTAAGTTTAGGCAAAGAGGTCAAGAAAATTGTGTAATTGATCAAAATGAGATGAATGTTCCTTTAGTGATAAGCATTCACCAATATTGATAATTTTCTTAGGATCTCTAGGATCCATGAAGACCTCAAAAGTGTTTACTACCTCTAGGGTACTATATGTTGAGCACCCAAAATACTAAGAGGGGGGGGGGGGGGGGGGGGGTGAATCAGTATTCTATGAGACCACTTATAAATCAAACTTTTAAACCATTCACCATATTTAATTGCAATGAGGAAAATTAAGCATAAAGCAAATAACCACAACTCATAACACATGAACACTAGATTTACATGGAAAACCCAAGAAGGGAAAAACCACGGTGAGGACTAGCTCACAATATAAAGTAGTAACACCACTGAATTATAAAAGGCTCACTGGCAAAGGGCTCACTGCCCAAAAGAAAGGCTCACTACCAAAGGGCTCACTGCCCAGAAGAAAGGCTCACTACCAAGGTTTGAACTCTTATAATTACATCTAACACATGTAAGGAGTATAGTTCCAATGAAGCTCAATATTCACAACAACATCAACATCATCTTCATAGCATCACTGAAAAGTAGTAGACAGCTTTTGCTCACTACATCCAGTAATCTAACGCATGAAATCTTGTACTGCACCACACACATTCACCACATTGTTACTCACATCACATCCATCATGTGCACACCCAATCATGAACTCTTGACACTCATTTAAATACTATCTTCAATCTTGAGAACATTCTCCAAGGTCGGCATTACACCTTAACATAGAGAATTCAAATTAGATCAGGACCTAAACATTCATGCGGTGGAAAGGAATGAAGGTGGACCACAACACACTTTATCTTGGACCTAAATTTATCTAATCATTCTGCTCCACACTTTCACAATCACCATAGCAATTCCGCAAATAGTGTAAACAGCCAAGGTCAGCCAAACTTGTGTTAACACAATGAACTCTTAAGTACACACTTCCTCAGACCCAAAACCAACTCGTAGACCACATGCAAGGCTTTACCACAATTTAGAGTATTACACAAACATCATGGAACTTCTTGAGATCCAACAAATTCCTCTGCAACAAATTTCACCTACCACACAACCTTATCCTATTTATCTAGCACGCTTAAGTGTCTCTCTCATACACTATATCTCTAGAACTTGACTTCTGGAGCACCAAACCAATAGCAACTTCAATAGAAGAGAGATATAAACCTTATAAGCATAAATCTAGAAGTGCAAAAACTGGAACCATTTTACGGATAAATGCGGAGCAAAGACATTTCTCCCAGACACTTCTACATAACTTAGAAACACAGTCCACATACTGGTGAACACAACTTTCACGACACAATGAATCAGAGCACCAAAATTAGAATATAACAAATCTTCACACCTCTAAACAACATATCCAAGACACAAAGACAGATCTTCAACATGGAGAAAATGTGGTGCAAAACCAGAACGCTACTCTGTAAGCCAAGAAGCCACTTCAATATAGTGTTTCCTTTCATAATCAAATTTTCTCAAAAGCACTTGGAAGCAAACCAACATAAACATATTCCTAACATCTTCAGCACCTCTTCAAAGCAACCACATCATCTTCATCAAAGAAACTTGACCAAATAGCCCATACCATTGCAATAACCTTATATTAGAGACAATATCCACTCAACACAAACTACTCATACTCTTGCACCAAAGGCAATGCATACAAATGACACAATTGACACCAATGATAATGCAAGCTTGTTGACATCAATGGCAACACCAATTACACATACTTGCAATACTATAGTTGTGTGAATCAGGATTGTCTTGAGAGTTGCATGGATCTTTAGTCAATGACAAGGTATCACTAGATATCACAATGGATTCCCCAATGTATGCCTCAACATTTAAACAATAGGGAGAATCATGATCATGGTGATACATGGGTAAATGATCATAAACTCTAAGAAACTCTACAAAGGAATCATCTATAGAGAAAGTGTCTAAGGGAGGCTTGTAAGATGCTCTAGTGTCAATGATCAATTCTAGGTATAATGAAGACAAAGAGGGTGAATCTGATGAGGAGAAATTCATGTTCACATTCAAAAAATCTCAAGATGAAGGTCTAGGGTGTTTGTGACCAATTTACCTATTATAGAATGATGTTCAATAGGATCTATTTAGGGAATTTAATGTCTTATTCTTTGTGACCTAAGCCACCACATTTATACCCAGCCTTTGTAGGGATATCAAAACTGAGACCATAACATGATTGCAACTCCTTAAAAGGAGGATCAATGTCAATGGAATAATTCGATATGAGAAGTATATTTACATTTTTCTTTGGGAGAAGAGGCGGGTACCTCTTTAAGCTATCATCTAGGTGGTTTAACTAGGATCTTGGAGGTGTTGAACTGTGATCGGTCTAAATTTTGTATTCTACAACAAAAGAAGGTGTAAAGTCTAAGATGTAAAAAATTAAAAAGTCATGCAGTACTTTTTAAAAACTTCTAAATGTAAGAATAATGTGTAAGATGATCTTTCTAATGAACGAATAAGTCTAAAATGGAGCACCCAATTTGTTAGGTGGAGTTATTACATGGGGGTTACATTTCTTATTGAAATTTTTGGCTATTTATGACTTGGTCATTGGAATTTGTGCCCTAGGATTTAGGCGCCATATTTGCCCATGGTATTTAGATGCTCTTTAGAAACTATTTGTGGTTTTCTATTTTTAGTTTGGCCTATTTAATAGATTCTTGGGATGGAAATGGTAATGCACTTATATTTGGAGGGGGTTATGTTGTCAAAATTTCTCCAAACATAATTCATGATTGTGATTAAAGGAGTGTGCTTTGACATTGTATTATAATCTAGAGATTGTGGTAATACATTGAGTGCTCCTTTATTGCTGGTTTTTTTCCACATGGGTTCTTCGAAGGTATCTATTGTGTTACATGTCTATGTAAATCTTTTTAAAATTGTTAGATGTAAGTTTATTGAACATTTCTCTCTTCTTAAGATTATGTAGGAAGTTGTTTAGTTGTTATTGGCTTCTTTTTAGTTAGGTGATTGACACTTGAGATTCTATGTAATGATTATCAAAGCGACATTCCACAAAAACTAAGTTTTTTCCATATATTAATGTAAGGGCTAGTGTGGCTAATACAAGTGATTTAGTAGTGATTGTAGGTTGATCCCATGTGATAGATATATGTATTGGACTTGTCCTAATTATCAGACTTCTTGATGATTTAATAATTGCAAATGAGCTAGGGATGATGTTCTTTTATACTTATCCAATTTGAAAGTTTTGGCATGGGTGTTGGCACAAACAACTAGTCCACTTGGGATTAGGTGAAATTTAGATTTTGATAATGTGGGTCAAACCTACATTGCAAAATTGGCTTAAGCCAAAGTTGTAGCTTTAGATTTGACCTTGGCCAAGAAACTTATAATTTAGAGTTTGGTAATTTGTTTGAGTAAAGATTTAGTTAATTTTTAAAAATCAATTGCAAATTAAAACTAATAGGATTAATTGAACAGCAAATAAATCAAAATCATATACTAGAACAATATACTTGAAAGACTTACATAAAATAATATAAAACAGAAAATAAAAATATAAAATATACACTTAAAATACTTAACATAAAAAAAAAATATAGAATATACACTTTCCAACCATACCCTAACACCTAAGCTCTTTGCCATGAAGATGACCCATTAGTCACCCCGTAGCAATGGATGTTGAAAGTCTTCAATTTAAAACAGGTGTAGCTTAAGATTTGTATGATCAATTTATATATGGATTTCTTTAAAATATATGTCAACGTATGAGCAAAAGAATGGGAATTAATTAACTACATGCTAATATCATATACAATGTATATAGTCATTAAAGAGAGAAAGTGGCCTCTGTTGCCCTGTACATCAAAAACTGGTGGAGAGTGGGGGGTTTGTTGAACGAAAACCCTCCCAGTTATTGCCACCTTTGCTCCTTCATGTACCTACCAGTGAGACTTCCCTTCCACTCACGCAATCTTTTTTCCATTCTCCAACTCTCTTTATAAACTGCTCTTCCTTAGTACAATCATCACATAAACCTTAGCTTGACAGTCATCACTTAAACCTTAGCTTCACAGTCATCACTTTTAATACCCATTCATATTTCTTTTGCATTATATACTTTTCTTGGCAGTTATTTTTGTGGGGAATTTTTCTTTCAATGGCAGGCGTAATAGAGTGCTCTCGATCTTCAGTTTCTGTAATATTGACTGTGGTGGTGACAATGGCAGTAATTGGAAATTATGGCGGTGTGGCAGCTCAATCAACATCTCCTTCATCAGGCTGCACAAGCTCACTGATAACTTTGTCTCCCTGCTTGGGGTATGTTACTAGTAATGTGACTGTACCTCCTTCACAGGGCTGCTGCACTGCATTGGCTTCTGTGGTGCAGAACAACGCAGCCTGTCTGTGTCTGCTGTTTACCAGTAACAATCCACTTGGTTTCCCCATTAATCAAACAAGGGCTCTAAGCCTGCCCGGCGCCTGCAAAGTCACTACTCCCTCGGTCTCTCAATGCAAAGGTAATTGGTTATAACTTTTGTTGGAGAAAACTATGCATTTCAAATTTTGTTGAAGTATTGTAATGAATATGGATTTTAAAGTCTTGTTAAAGAAACAGTTAATGAGTTAAAAAGTGAAGCTTAAACAGTCGGAACTTAATTTGTTTTTGGGAAAGCAAAATTTAAAATAATAACAAATGAAGAAAGTTTTTTTTTTAAAATATTGCAAAAGATTTTGTCTATTATTTCTCATCATACTTTTTATGATGACTGTTTATGGTAGAGCTTAAACAGCCCATTGTGAAATCGACATTTTTATGATGACTGTTTAGGGTAGAGATTAAACAGTCCAATGGGAAATCGAAATAAAAAATAACAAATAATAAAAGCTTTTTAAAAATTTCTGTAAAAGATATGGATGATGTTTCTCATCACACTTTATGAGTTAAAGATAATAATAAATAAGGATTATTTATAAAGAGAAAACTTAAACAGCCAGAAATTTATTTGTTATTTGGACAATCAAAATTTAATAACAAAATGTTTATCATTTGGGACATCCAAACTCCAAATAATAAACAAAGTTAAGTTGTTTCTTGTTTGAAACATTTAAGTTCAAAAGATAAGTTTAGGCAATATATTGTTGATCACCATAAAGTGCTCTACTTGTGGGCAATGTGTTGGCATTTTACATTGGGGACCAAGTCACCAATCTTAATGATCACAACATGTCAACATTAAAAGTTCTTTTGTACATTGTGGTTAATACACTGGCTGTATAGGTGGCAATCTACTTTGGCACTTGTGATCAATGTGCTGGCATTTTATGTTGGGACCAACCCCAACGACGGACACTTTAAGTTCTTCTATACCTTGTGATCAATACCCTAACTGTATAGGTAGCAATATAATTTGTATGTTTTTGTGAATGTACAAACTGTTTACTGTGGACTGAACATATAGTTTATGTTCAAACTCAAGTCTCTCTAAACAGTTGGTAAGTTGACTACAATGTATTGATGTAGGTAAGTTAACTGCAATATATGGGCTGTATAAACTATTCCAACAAATATAATATTATGTTGGCTGTTTCATTTTTAGTGTTGATGGTAATCTCCTTGCAATATGAAAGCAGGATCCAGTAGGAAAAAGAAAGAAAGACAAACATTAACTGTGGTAATCACTAAATTGCTGCAATTACTGTCATAATCACCAAATAATTGTTGTTGTTGTGAGCAGCTGCAGGTGCTCCGGCCCCCTCTTCGTCTGCAGGTAAATTTAACCACAATACATTGGTTGTATTAACTCTTTCAATAAATATAACACGTTGACTGTTTAATTTTTAGCGTTGATTATAGCTTCCTCGCCATATGAAATGAGCATCAAGTAGAAAAAGAAGAAAGAAATCACTAAATTGTTGTAATTACTGTCATAATCACATAATTGTTGTTTTGTGAGCAAGTGCAGGTGAGCACCCAAAGACAAATGCAGGAGCCCACTTAACATCGTCCACCATTATCAGTGTCTTGGTCGGAATAGTTATAGTGAGCATTGTGTGGTGAGAGTTAGGTTCATGCTAATAACTTGTAATTTAACATCTGTGAATGTTCCAACATCTGTGTGAACGTATTTCTGAGTGCATAGGAATCTTCTGTCAGCCGTTTACTTCATTTGCCTGCTGTAATTTCTTCCCCCTAGCGTTTCAGATGTCGAGCGCATACTACGTAAATAAACAATGTTTTTGATATTTTATTAACTATTCCGTTGGTTTTCCGAAAAAAGATTGAAGCATCCTCTTGATGCTAATGTTCTCCATCATAATTGATTGTTTCTGAAAAGTGGCAACCAAATCATCCAATAAATCTTGTTTATTCTAATTGGTTTTGGGGACTGCCATGTGCTGTAAATAAAGCCATGAAATCCAAATTTTAACCCACTATTGATAAATTATCAATTATGCCTATATGGGTTCAGCTACCTTATCTTTTGTTATAGTTTGGCTAGTTTTAAATATTATCCATTTTAATAGTCAAGGTCAATTTTGGCCAATAAAAATAGGACAAATATTTACCATTTTTTGTTGTGAATGAGATGTAAAATTGCCATTGACTGTTTGACCATTGAAATGGAGGATATTTAAGTAGAGTGCTATAGTTCTAAGTAGATTCATGTTTTCAAAGTATTGGAAATAGACACATTGAGTTGATTGCCTTAGGAGGTGTGGTTGTAGGTGGGTAATAGGATATGGAAACAAATATTAGACTACAATAATTTTCAGTTTCCTTGTCATAAAAACTTTAATATGGGTCATATAGCTGCAACACACAATATTGTTAAATCTCCTCCTAATAAAGGTTAGACTTGGTGGAAGGGAGCATGTATAGGGCATTTATCAGTTAATTAGTTTGAACCAACACCATCTAGTGATTTGATTTCTTCCTCTCCTAAACCACCTTCTAAAAGGATCATAGGCTATGTCTCTTATGTCCAAAATCAAGAGGTTCATATATCTATGAAATTATCTTCAAAATTTGATTCATGACTTCCTTCTATAGGGGAGATGGTTGATGAAATAGTAATAAATGTGAAGGAAGGCTTGTTAGAAAATAAAGAGAATAAATGGTGCAAGGTATAACATTGTCAAAATTTATTAAGAACGGAAATAGTCAATATGAGTCCCCTACTCTCTTAATTTCATCTTTAAGTAAAAAATATTTGGTGAATATGTCATTATTTAAATCCCCAAAAGTTTCTTCCAATACTAATGAGACTCACATTCATATTCCACATCCATTAAAAGTGGTTAAGACTTCCTAGCAATTAAGACTCACATTCCTATTCCTCATCCAAAGTGGTTAAGACTTCCTAACTATTGCGAGTCATTTATGTGAAAAAATAGCATTTTGGTAAACCACTTCTTGATCAAATAAGTCAACCACTTTCTACATATTTAGCTTCCTAAAAATTTGAGGATGATAATATTTATTGGACTAAAGTGGTATCTAAGAAATTATATCCTAAGGAGAAGGGTCACATGGTTCTAAAATCTCATAAGAAAAAATAATGGAATGATTTAGGTGGGGTTATTTTTCTTCTTCATGTATGTTACCCTTTCATCGGTTTGTACATGAATATAGTTTCATGTTTTAGTTTGTATGATGTTATTGTTATGATGGGGCCTTGTAATTAATCCCCAAAAATTATATAAAAAATTATAACCACATCATTTTGGAATTAGGAGCTAACATATTATAATACATAAATAAGTATTAAAATTAATAAAAGAATTAGCATAAATTTTTTGAAAATATTTGGTGATAGATGGTTTTTGGAGATCCATCCTTGTACCTTGTGTTCATAACTTTTTTAGATGATGTTTGTCAAACTTAAAAACCTATTGTGCCTTACAATAAGTCATATTTGTACTACAAAAATGATCTCTACACCTGCATATTTGATCTCTATCTATTGATTCAACTTCTATTCACAAAAGTGATCCACATACTTTTAGTTCTAGTCACATGAAATTTGCTCACCTTGGTTGTCTTAATGTGTCTAAAAATCTAGAAATATTGATGAACAACTTTAGTATTTTAGTATGCTAGGATCTTTCCATTAGTCAAACTCCTATAATTGATATGGCAATGTTACAATGATCAAAATCATGCCAAGCAACCATTTAGTATGCCTAGGTAATGATGGTGTCATGCTAATGCAATGTGCAAATTTTGATGTCATAAGAATACTCTTTAAGGATTTTTGACCTAGATTCTAGTAGTGCAAGAGAATTCTTAGATGGTCATAATGGATTAGGCTTTGTTGTTTTAGACAAAACCCTAGCATGCTTCAGTTTAGACATTTTGTACCCAAGTTGCAAACAATGGCTACCAAGAAGGTAGTTGACTTGGGCTCAAGTTTAAATTTGATTTCGTGAATTAGCAGGTAATTTTTGTGCTATGGATTTGAACCAAGCTTATTTCAGCAACCATAGATTTGACCTAGGTAAGAGAAAATTGAATGTAAAATTTGACTTCATACTTTTAAAAAGGTAGGATTAGTCAAGTCTCATGTCATCTACTAATTTTTATGCACAAATATTCCACTTGTACATTGGTCATTGTATCTAGGAACATGTCAAGATGAGTTAAAAATGGAGGGGAAAACTTATAAGTTGTGCACTTTTCATCCATAAAGTTTTCCCCCACTTTGACTTGCATGTGAACTACTAAGAAGATGAGTGTCAAATTAAACAAGTCAAAGCATGTTCAAATAAATAACATGCAGGACTTCATTAAAATCATCTAAATATGAATAAAGATTTGACACACACTCCTTGTACTGAAGCTCCATCTTCATACCTCCAAGCATGAAATTCCATGAGTAGATTTAGGGTGAAAGCAAGAAGTTGAGTATACATTTCACGAAAGTTTTCCAAAGGTGTAAAATGCTGCTTGGAACAGGCACTTGAGCCAAAATGGGTGCCCATTACGAAATGGGTACCTATTTATGATTAGGCACCCGAAGCAAAAATGGGCACCTGTTATGAAATGGGTACCCATTTTTGAAAAGTATATTTAAAAAAAAAAATAGGCCTCTAACTTCATTTTAACAGCTACAGGCCACAAGATACCAGGGACAGCGACGCCAGAAAATGGGTACCCGCATTTGCTGACCCAATTTTCAACCTCCACAGCATCCTTGCCTCCTCAGATAGATTCACCAATGCCCCAGGTTGGTTGCTCATCCATTTCTATCGATTTTCATTATTTTTTGCTTTGTATTTTGTTGTTTTTTGGTTGTTTTTACAATGTTAAGCTATATATATTCAACTTGAAATCGAAAACAAGTAAACCCTAATGCATAAACTATAAACCTTTAATTCAAAAATGGTAAACCCTATTTCAAAAAGACTAAACTATAAAACCCTAATTCATTAACTATGGTTTCAAAAATAGTAAAACATAAAACCCTAATTCATAAACTAGGGTTTCAAAAATAGTAAAACATAAACCCCTAATTCATATTTATACTAAACTATAATTCATAAACTAGGATTTCATAAACAGTAAAACATAAAACTGTAATTCATAAACACTAAACCCTAATTTATAAACTAGGGTTTCATAAACTAAACTGACCTATTCTTTAAAACCTAAATGACTTATTAAACCTAAACCTAAAACCTAGAAAATTCACTTTATTATGTTTAAATCTTTAATTTAAACATATGGACATATATATTACATTTAAATCTTTAATTTAAACTTTCAATATTCATATACCTAGTTCAATAGATTAGATAGGGTTTTTGATAGTGGAAGGTTTCTAAGGAGGTGGCTTGGTTGTCCCTCTCATCTTCTTCCTTGAAGGAATTTCTTCTTCCTCCACATCTCCTTATGCTCCTATAGTTTTCCTCTTATATGTTTTCTTGGCCTTTTGACTAGGAATAAATTTCTTCTCTTTAGAGGCCTCCTCCTTAAAATTTATCAAGACTATTCTCCTCAAGTCAATTATCTAGTCTTTCAATATGAAGAATACTTAATGTCTTTTTGATGTTGTGGAATGAAAGGAACTCTGAATTTAATCATCTATTAAGACTTTTTTGGTGGGCTGATACCATGTATGATTAGTTATTTAGTCATTAAATATTTAGTAGTTATATAGTACAATTCACTAACAAGCTTAAAGTCATAACTACTCTACTAAACTTTTAAAAATATTGGGCATTAAATGCACATTTATTATCTCACCTATTAGGTCTTTTCCCCTATATCTAGGCCTTGAACTAGTTATCGTTCTTATAGGCTTATTCTTTAGTCTTCATGGCTTTTAATGTTCCTGATGCTCGTCTCATAGTCCTAAATTAACCATTTGTAAAACTCTTTTCACGAAGCTAAAAACCTACACATTAGACAAGATAGGACCCTAATATCTTTTTGTAGACCTAACCTAAATGACTTATTAAACCCTTAAACCTAAAACCTAGAAGTCATTTTATTATGTTTAAATCTTTAATTTAAACATATATCCATATATCTATGACAACTTGATGCTTAACAAAGGGGTAAAGGAGACAACAACAATCCAAAAAAAAATTAAAATAATGTTGAGTGTACATAGAATGGGTTCAAAGATTGAATAGGTCAACATGAACTTAGTGACATGTTTAGGAGTAGTTGTAGCCAATAGGTCGACATGAAATTAGTGACATGTTTAGTAGTAGTTGTAGCCAATAGGTCATGAACTTAGTGACATGTTTAGGAGTTTGAATGTAATACATGAGCATATAAATTTTGACTAGATACTAGGACATAAATTTTTAATGATCTCATGATTCTTAAAGGTATAAAATTTGATTTTAAACATTTTATAATGTAAGTTTAAATTTTGAATGTGTGTATATGTTAAATTAAATGTTTTAATGTATATTGTTTAAACCACAGAAATTTTATATTTCCAAGTTTTTAATTTATATGTATATGTATATATTTAGACATATGTTGTGCATGCAATTTAATCTATATTTTTTGTAATTGCAGCTCTACTTGTAGATCTTATTTCTACAAATGGCCGATCTAGCCTATGACACCCCCCCCCCCACCATGACCCCCCATGATCCCCCACCCCAACACGCCCCCCCCACCACCACCACCACCACTGCATGATGAGGCTCATTTGTGAGCCACAATTGATGAAAATATACATGTTCTACAAGAAAAAATCAATTTATTGCAAATCCAAATCCCAACCCCTCCACACATTTCACAGTTTGCATCTATGATGCAAATTATTCTTGATTTAGTGAGAGCTATCCACATGGATCTAGACCCATTCCACTCATGGCAGGAAGAGACGAGGCAATTTTATTCAGATGATCTCTCATATAAAGAGATCAATGATTTACATATTAGGAAAACTACAATTGCCCCATTTTTCATTGATCCATCCACAGGTCAACAAATACCAACAACTAAAAAGAAAATTTCAATCAGATGGTGCACACATTAGCAGATAGCTAATAATTTTTTGGATCTATGGTGGATGGTCTTTGACCATCCACCTCATGCTAATTTTGAGGTTCCCTTTTATTTTTTGAAGAAATTATGGGTAGAGTTTGTGATGGCCCAAAAGCCCAATTATTTTGGTATGAGATCATTTCAGGGCATGGGTGGTGGAATTCCACAGCATAGACTAGGAGCATGTGTCAATCCAAATTGACATTTACCCCCTGCACCTATTGTCCCTTCTCCACCCTTTGTTCCTGTGTCCTTTCACCATCAGACGATCGTCTCAGCACTCAGAGTGTTATCATCGCTCTCAGGAAATTTAACTAACCAAGCTACTCGCTTGGCAAATGAAGTCAATCCTAGAGAGCCTGCACATCCTGGAGGAGCATCTGATGCTGGTCCTAATGCATCACCTAGATTGACACCATTGCGGTCCACACCGCATTTTTGTTAGAATTGTCATCAACCATGTTTTGGTCCTACATCTGCTTCAGAGGAGGAGTTCTTTTTGGCTACATTATTCACTCCTATGGACTTGGTATGTATGCCACATTTAATAAAATTAAAATTAATTCAAATTAATATAGATTTAGACAATTATTAATTATCAATCTTTTTAAAAAAATTTAAATATATATTAATAAATATATAAATGTTCATGTTGATTGGTACAGATGACTCCATCAGTTGCTGCCACTTCATCATGGCTGGACCATTTAGTGTCAATGGCAGTAGAGTTGGGTAGACCTTATACGGATGAGGTATAAAATTAGGACCTCTAAAGATTATTTAATTGGATATACCTAATTTAATAATATATAATTTAATGTAGAAATGTGACATTTTAATTTAAAGTAGATGAGAGGTCTTGACACTCTTGTGTCAAACCAACCTAGTCATCAAGGACCAGTGGCAACATCATCTATAGAGGAGCCTAGTTCATATGCCATGGTTTGTATCTTAAAATTGTACATTTTTAGTTTAATTTGAATTTCCAATGTAATTTCATGATTTTAAATTCATGTATTTAAAGTTGAATTTATATATACATGTACACATATATATGCAGGATGAGATTAGTTTAGGTGCAGGCTCAATTAATCATATCATTGATGAGCCTGCACATGTGCACGAGTCATCTCTCATATTTCAAGTCCTATAGTGAAATCCTATGTGATTTCAAAGTCTTTTGTATCAATCAACCTTGCATTTTGTATCTATACTCTAGAGCCTAACTAGTTCATTCAAGTGTTTTATTGAAATACATGAATTGGCGACATAGACATTCAATCTGTCATCTGAATCAGTACCATCTGTTACACAGGAGCATGGCAGGAGAGATGATGAGCCATTGTGGTATGCTTAGACATTTTGAAGTTTAGATTTAAAAATTTAATTTGATGGTTTGGTTTTAAATATTTGATTTAAATTTAATTAAGATGTAGTTTTGACATTAAAATTGATTTGAAGCTTCTTTTTCTTGTACACAACATGAGTTGCCCTCTCAGCCACATAGGACCAAAAGGCGGCTTGAAATGGATGATGATCAAACTTAGTGTACACACATGTTTTAGATTGATGTATGGATGATGGATGGTGATGATGACATGATGTATTAGATTGTTTATGACTATTTCAGTATTGACTAGACATGTATATGCTTTGTGACTATTTCACTATTTTTACATGGATTGTTATTATGTTAGTATTTATATCTCGTAGACTATTTCATCTAGAATAGATTTTGCTATTTATTGAATTTCTACTATATACATCTATATTCAAACTTTAATTTCATATATCTCATATTTAACACTTCAAATTAAATCATGTGTTTAATTACATAAAATTGTAAATACTAATTCTAATTAGATAAGACAAAAAATTTCAATTGATTTAATCTATTAAACATTTATTAGATACAGACTCTAGGTTGAATAGTTTATAGACTAAATATACCTTCCCTAAATAAATTTAAAAAATAAAATGAAAATTAACAAGTTGTTGAACTAGAATGAATATGTTTAGATTTACATGAGTCAAATGTTGGGAGACTAGTGTTAATTTTTAATTGAGTTAAATATTTAGGAAAATTTTATTGATTAGATTTTTCAATCTACTAACCATGTTTCATCAATTTATTTTTAATTCTAGATTTGAACATTTCATAGATCAATACCTTCCCTATAAATTTATGAAAAGAATTTAAAGAAAATTAGAGAAATACCTGTACCATTTAAATTTACAATTTAAGAAATTTTGAAAATTAGAGAAATTAAAGTCTACCCTAAATTATATCAAAATAAAAATAGAGCAATTTACGTGTAACATAATAATAACTTAATCAATTCAAGCACTTAATAACTTAATCAATTTCATCAAGAGCATTAAATAATAACATTCCCGAAGTAGACAAACTACTAGATTAGCTTTCAAATCATGTCTTTGTATGGTTGTAATCATTCCAACTTCATCTCATAGTTCTTAGAAACCTAATTTATCAGTAGCTAAGAATATTCAAAGGAAAATGTTTTGAGTTCTCAATTTCAAAGCTAGCATGACTTCCAAGGAAAGAGCTTTTTAGTCTACAACATTTTTGGAAGTCTAATTAGAAGGGGAATGGTACAACTCTCCTATTTTCTCAAGTTAGAACTACCCCAACTCTAGCTCTTGTCCTACATCTAGATCCATCAAAGTGGAAATCAAAATCCTAATTTTACCAATAGTGGTTACCTTTAGGTTGTCATATCCACATAAGGTCTCTCTACATGCAGTGATATTGAAGTGGCAATATCCCACTCTCCAAGAGGGATAAGAGAATGATGTTGACCATGGCCCCATCATCCATGAGGATCCTCTTAAAGAAATTATCATAGATCCATACTTGTATATATAGTTTGAGGGGCCTCCTCTTCTAGCTAGCTCAACCTTTGTAGGGATTTTCTTGAGGTTTCAAAAGAAACCTAGATCGTGTAACTCAGTGTTGGGTGGGCTCAAATTAGGTCAACTTGGTTGATAGGATCTTTTGGGGGTGATATTATATGGTTTACATATTTCAATTTGATTGCCTTTTGAAGGGATACATGGTGTGATGAGGATTTTCTCTCAATGAACAAGATTTTTGTGAACATCTTTTTGAGATCATCCACCAAGTTGCAAGGACCAATAGAATTAGGAGTGGGGTCAACCATGCAGAACTGCATGCATGTGATACTCCACTTTTGGAGATGCCCAAGGTTCTTGGTTTTCATCATTTTGAACTAATTCAACTAATCCCAACATTTTGGTCACTCCCTTTATCCCTATTTAAGGGGTTTTAGATCCTTCTAGGTGAGAGGTGACTATTGATCTAGATGTGTAGGGATTAGGATTATTGGGATGATTCAAAGTGCTCTTGTGCTTACATGGTGGGAAGCGATTTTGGTAGATCCATAAATTGGATTTTTGAGTGGCGATGGGCTATAGGAAATTATGGTTCGGGGTGTCCTAGAGATGATTATATGTCCATGAATAAGTGTTTTTCTTTTGATGATTATATGTCCATCAACTCTCAAAATGCACTCAAAAGATTCCTTGTAGGATTTATATGGGAGATTTTGAACCTCCTCTTCTGTGTCCCTATTTAGGGCATGCAAGAAAATATCACAAAGATCCATGTGGTCCATGTGTGGCACACTAGTTGAAGAGTAAAGCATCAATCTCCACCTAGTTATGAAATGGGCCACTAACTCATTTGGGTCCTATTTGGCACTAGGGAATTCTCTAATCATACTTTTAACCATCTTATTCATGTCAAAGAAAGTAACAAACTCAAAAATTAGCATTTTGTATGTAATTTCATCAATCTACACTAAATAATAACTTAATTAATTTGCATTAGTTAGTTTTTCATAACTTCTATGTACAATAAAAAGAGCTCCCCTTAGCTTCAAGAAATATAAATATTCTATACTGACAAGGCCAACCACGTGAAGGTGGAAGCTCATGTGGCCTCACCTAAGACCTAAGACACATGTATTCTAGTTCTATGTAGGACACCTCAGACACATATTGTATAGACACCTAGATTATAACTTTCTACCTAAGACACAGGCTCTGTACACATATTACATGGTAGACCTAGTTGACATATCTAGTATCAACCTAAGCCACCTAGATTAAATTAAAACCTTATTCTAGTCTCTAGACAAGTAGTTGATATATATAGTATCTACCTAAGACGTGCCTAGATTCCATATTATATCTCTAGACAGGTAGTTGATATATAGTATCTACCTAAGACACCTAGATTAGATTAAATGCCTTTTTTCTAGTCTGTATCTACCTAGTTGACATATAGAATACCTAAGGCACATGTAGAAACATAGGTATTATATAGTTAGAACCCAAGACACCTAGAGACACCTAGATTTTATACAATGTTATCCTCTAAGTCTAGATCATCTAAGATTTTATACTTGACACCTAGAAGTTGAAGACTCTAGATATGAAACATGTGTAGAGATCATACCTGTGCAACAAGAAACAATAGATATGAATCCTTTCAACACTAAATGTGAAAAATTGCAAAAACAAATATAGAGGTTAGGCCACGATGAAACATATATAAAAATTTAGGTCTCTAGAGATCATTTTATTTAAAGATAGAATTTGTTAAGAAGTTCCATTGAAATTATAATGAAAGGAAAGAACTATTGAAGTATAAATTAAAATAATTAATAGTATAGGTCTAGTGAATACCTGAATAACGTGTAAGTGAAATTTAAGATAGGTTCTATGTTTCCAACCTCTATTATGACTACAAAAAACATCTCCTGCACCATGTAATGTAATGTAAAAAAGTTAGAATGTGTAATGATCTTTAAGAGAATTAGGAATATTAATATGAAGGCAAGACACAATCAATTAGGGAAATGGCAGTTTACCTAACTTATGAAACATAGCTAGGGGATGGCTTAAGGGGAGTTAAGAGGATGGATTAAGGGGAGATGGAATCAACTGTAGTAGTTAAATGGTAAGGGTACATGCACTAACTTATATAATTTAGCTAGGGGATGGCTTAAGGGGAGTTAAGAGGATGTCTTAAGGGGAGATGGTCCAATCAACTATAGTATTTTTGGTAAGGGTACCTGCACTAACTTATATCATTTAGCTAGGGGATGGCTTATGGGGAGTTAAGAGAATGTCTTAAGGGGAGATGGAATCAACTCTAGTATTTTGGTAAGGGTATGCTAAGCTATATCAATTAACTATATTGAAGTTATTAAACTAAATTCTAAATTTAACTAACTAATTGAACATAGCTAAGGGATGGCTTAACGGGAGTTAAGAGGATGGCTTATGGGGAGATGCAATCAATTAGGGGATATGACTTACCTAACTTATGGAACATAACTAAGGGATGCCTTAAGGGGACTTAAGAGGATGGCTTAAGGGGAGATGCAATCAATTAGTTAAGTTATCAATCATATTAAATCCTAAACTCACATCCTAGACAAAGATTAAAAGTTTAAAAATTTCTACATACCTGTTAATCATTTAAAACATTTACTCCATTGTACCATTTGCATCCTCTCTTTTTTGTATTGCATCTATGATTGCCTCATGCTCTTCCATAGAAAGTGTCCATAATTCTTTTGTGACAGGTTTTCCTTTATATCTCACTAATTGTATATTTGTTGCCACAATCAGATGCGAGTAGTGCAAAATTTTCTTATGTCTTTCATAATCTTCAAATACAGGTATATCATTCCTCCTTATCAAATATTTACGTATCCAAGTGCCAGTAACAACCACAGAACCTGTTGGACACTCAAAGTTATCATCATCTACTCTAGGTTGGAACAACTTCTGTTTTGTCTCAACACACCGAGCCAACCAATACTCTGTTTCCTCTTCATTATCCTTGGGTGCAACAATAGCATACACATGTCTTGCAAAAAAATTTCAAATTCTATAAATCACAAAAATATACATACATACATATGTACAATTAAATATATATTTCCAAAAATGTATCGAAAAGAAATATTGAATGAATTTGTACCTTCTTGTACGAGGTCTGAAATATGGTCATAGTCATCTGATGCTTGCAAATGATTATCCTTCTCAAATGTTATCTCATTTTGATCATGTGTTTGTAGAGGTGTTAAGGACTTTTGTTGCCATTCTTCAACCCAATCTGTATTTTCACATGCTTCCCACTCACCTATGATACAAAACTGACAAAAACATGCGAGCTCCCTAGTCCATAGAGTCCATGTGCTTGCATTTGAACTCTTAAATGAATGTCATTTTGTTGATCCACTAATTGTATCACAATCAAATCAGGGAGGAATATTTTCTTTTTCATCCAACCAAAAAACTGTTGAACTTTAGTCTTCTCACTTGATACTGTAGTCAATTTTGCATTACACCAATCCACAATTGCACGTGCATCTTGAAACTTTGCTACATCATGAAATTTTAGTTGCTCCTTTGCAAGAGCCCTTTTTCACACATGCTCCAGCTCCATCATGTTCTCCTTTACCATGTCCAACTTTAAAGAAACTCCAAATATGTTGGATATTGTTTTCTTTATGGACCCTACTTAACCACAAAAATATTCAAGAATTTTTGAATTGTCTTGTACAATTGTCTGACCATATGAAATGTTGTGTCATCTGGATTTGTCTTTCTTTTAAGTTGTTGTAAAATACTTTGAAACAATACTGCATAAACTCTGATGAATGTAATTGGTTATCACTCACATTGAAATGGTACTCTCTCAAAACAATTATGTCATCTTCTGTACTATCAATTGCATGTATGTATACAATATGAACAAATATGGCCACCTGTACTGAGTTATAATATTATGATTGAATCTCCTCTTGTGGAGCAAGTGTATAGTTTTTTGCAAAGTCAACCACTGAAAGTATAGTTCCAATAGGATATGTGTTCTTACATCTGTAGAATTGTTCATCAAGCCACCGAGCATATTGAGAATGTTTGACATATTTATACACAATCTTATTCTTGAACTCTGTAATGAATATATATACACTACTTTGTTCTGTGACTAACTCACAATGCTTTCTAGTTTTTCCATCCTTTAATGGATATTGAACATTGGTGAACCTCTTCAACTCCACTAATTGTTGTCCAAAATCATGTGAACTACTTTCATGCATGCATTCTCCTAACAACAAAAGGTTACCACTATTAGATCTAGGGCTCACAACTAAGAGGGGGGGCGTGAATCAGTTGTATAGAAAACTTGCTTCTACTTAAACATTTGATTCTTCATTGTTAGATGACAGCATATCAATTAACCATTCATGAAAGCAGGAAGCATAAACACCAGAGCAGATAAACATCAACACATTAGACACCAAGATTTTTGACGTGGAAAACCCGGTTAAGAGAAAAACCACGGGGTGATTAACCCAAGGATTATTCTCTGTTAGAAGAATAAGAAAAACAAATGGCATATGCCAGTCAGGGCTCACTGCCCGAGCACACTTCTCACAAAGAGGCACACTGCCTACAAAAGAGACACACTGTCTACAAGATCATAAGTATCACAACCTTGAACTGGAGAATGACATCTTCACCATGTCTGGATTAGTTCCATTTAAGCTCGAAACACACCTACTCTGCCCTTTCGCTCTATCACTATATCACACTCATCCACTCCACACCACCCTTCAAAATGGATTCATAAACCTTCATTTATACAAGACATCAACTTAGGAATAAGCATCTAAGTCGGCACTTAGCCATAAGAACATTTGCAAGATGAATAATACATCCGGTCGGCCACCACCAGAACATTTGTAAGATGAACAACTCATCCGGTCGGCTAGTCTAAACAAGAACTTCATCTGGAAGAATATCTTCATTTCCGAGCTCTACCACTAATGTGGATCAATAACACAACCTCAACACGATCCAAGAACCTTCACAAGCTAGCCTGAATGACCAGGAACATCCACACTTCCTCTGCTCACCGAAATCTCTTCTCTTCCTCATCCGGAACTTCAAGAACACAATCTACCACCACTGTCATACTGAAACATGTGCTTCTGGACCTCCAAATCATGAACAAATTGAGATGACACATCACAAGGACATCTCAAATACTCCATCCAATCCGCAAGATAGGATAATGCACTTCCAGATCTCACCAGACCTCTTTGTAGCACTCTGTCACTCCGGAGCACTTCTCGGAACCGGTTCTACTTGATCAATCACAACTTCTTCAAATCTGCATGCGGACCTCTGAAAACTTAACTAGATCATCTCAAGACTCATAGCTACAAACCCTTTAATCCGCATCCTTTGATCATCAATGTATTGAGTACTTTTGCCTTCTTCTCATTACTATTCTTCACTGTTCCTGACTGAGACTAATTTTCTCAATATCCTCAGCACACAGCTCATCCAATCCTTCTTGTTAATGCAATATGAGTATGTTGACATCAATGACAACACTGATTAACCTCATACTTGCAACAATCTCCCCCTTTGTCATTGATGGCAACATATGATGTGAAAAACCATCAAGACAAGATCTTCTCCTTTCTGTCACAAATCCCCCTATCAGCAACAACTCTTCACATGTCTTCTCTTCCTTTATTGCTCCCCCTTTGATCATCAACCACTTATTTTTCACATGTCTTCTCTCCCCCTTTGACATCAATGGCAAAGGGCTCATACTTGCAACTCTAACACACTAGTATCATACCAACTGCTCCCCCTTAGTAGCAGCTCCCCATCATCAATCCGGATCACAAGATATGACTATGATATCCACCAGACTGATGCACATCAGTGCATCCTAATTCATCACCAGAGCGGCCATGACCCCTAGCTTCTCTTGGAGATACTCAAAAGAGTCTTTGGGAAGAGGTTTAGTAAAGATATCTGCAATCTGATCCTTTGAGGGTACATATTCCAATCTAACTTCACCCTTGTTCACTTGCCCTCTTAGAAACTGAAACTTGATAGATATGTGCTTGGTCTTAGAATGCAACACTGGATTCTTAGAAATATTTATTGCACTTGAATTATCATAGAAAATTGTGATAGGCTCCTCATATTCTACTTTCATATCTCTTAGCATCTACTTCATCCATAAGATCTGAGTACAACTACTTGCTGCTGCAATGTATTCTGCTTCAGTTGTAGACAAAGATATTGCCTCTTGTTTCTTGCTTAGCCAAGAAACCAATCTTTTCCCAAAAAGAATGCTCCTCCACTTGTACTCTTCCGATCATCCACATCTCCTGCCCAATCTACATCTATGTAAGCATGAAGAGAGAAATCCTGATCTCTAGGATACCATAGACCATACTCAATTGTTCTCTTCAAGTATCTAAAAATTCTTTTGATTGCCATGACATGAGATTCTCTGGGATCAGCCTGAAATCTTGCCACAAGACCAACAGCCTACATTATATTTGGTATAGTCTGAGTGAGATACAATAGTCCTCCAATCATTGATCTGTACTTGGTCTGATCTGTTTTAGGAGAGTCATCATCTTTGCTCAACTTACATCCGGTTGCCATAGGGGTGTTCATTGGCTTTGAATCTTCCATTCCAAATTTCCTCAACAATTCTTTTGCATATTTGGTTTGACAGATAAAGATACCTTTCTTTGTCTGAGTAATTTGCAGACCCAAGAAGAAATTCATTTCACCAAGCATTGACATTTCAAACTCACTTTTCATTTGATTTCCAAAAGTTTTACACATGCTGTCCTTTCCTCCAAAGATGATATCATCAATAAATACTTCAATAATGAAGATGTTTTCCTTATCTATTTGGAAGTATAGGTTACTATCAGCAGTACCTTTGTTGAAGCCAATCTGTACAAGATGCTTATCCAACCTTTCATACCATGCTCTTGGGGCTTGCTTCAAACCATATAGTGCTTTCTTCAACTTGCAGACCATATCATCATGATCAGACAATTGAAATCCATCTGGTTGTTCAATGTATACTTCTTCCAAGTCACCATTTAGGAAGGCAAACTTGGCATCCATCTGATATACCTTGAAGTCTTTGAAGGCAGCAAATGCAAGAAATAATCTGACTGCTTCAATTCTTGCCACCGAAGCAAAAGTCTCTTCAAAATCAATTCCTTCTATTTGAGAGTAGCCTTTGCAAACCAATCTAGCTTTGTTTCTGATTACTTCACCAACTTTATTTAGTTTGTTCCAGAAGACCCATTTGGTTCCAATCACATTCTTGTTTCTAGGTCTGGGAACAAGATCCCAAGTATGATTTTTCTCAATTTGCATCAATTCTCCCTCCATTGCTTTGGTCCAGTTTTCATCATTGCAAGCTTCATTAACTGTCTTAGGTTTAATCTTTGAAATCAGACAGTATTCATTTGAGTCTTGAGCAATTCTTCTCCTTGTCTGTACCCCTTTACTCTTGTCACCTATGATCTGATCTTCAGAATGATTTAGAGTTACATACCTTGGAACTTTGGGAGTTTCTTGCACTACTAGTTCTTGATCAGGCTCATTCAGACAAGCTTCTTCTTCCTGATTTACCGGATCAATCTGGATCTAAATTTCAGAGGAGGATGGAGCTCCTTGCATCAAAGAATCATTCTGATCATCTTCATCACATTCATAGAATCTTGAGGACTTCTCAACTCTTTCATCAACCTTCACATTTGTACTTTCTATCATCTTTCTCAATCTCTTATTGTAACACCGGTATGCTTTGCTTTGAGTGGAGTAACCCAAGAAAATTCCTTCATCACTTCTAGCATCAAACTTTCCTAAATCTTCATCTCTTTTGATGTAACACTTGCTACCAAATACTCTGAAATATCTCACAGTGGGAGTTAGGCCAAACCAAAGTTCATAAGGAGTCTTACTGGTATTGCTTCTGATTTGAACTCGATTAAGGGTGTAGACTGCAGTGCTGACAGATTCTCTCCAAAACATATGAGGAACATTTGCTTCCATCATCATTGTCCTAGCTGCTTCCTGGATGGTTCGGTTCTTTAGAACTCTCAACTACTCCATTCTGCTGTGGAGTCCTAGGAGCAGACAACTGTCTCCTTATGCCATGCTTCTCACAAAAGTCTATGAATTTACTGGATGTAAATTCACCACCTCTATCAAACCTTAAACATTTTAGTTTCAATTATGTTTGATTCTCTATCATAGCCTTAAAGATCTTGAACTTCTCAAGGGCTTCTGATTTCTCTTTTAGGAAGGTAACCCACATCATCCGGGAATGATCATCAATCAGTAACATAAAATATCTCACCTAGCATACTCTTGATTCTTGTCGGACCACAGAGATCAGTGTGAACTAATTCCAACAATCCGGTAGAGGACTGATCCTTGCTTTTGAAAGAGACTCTGCTCTGTTTACCTAGCTGACATTCTTTGCACAAACTATTTGTAGGTTTCACCAATTTTGGAAGATCTCTTAGAGCCTGAGTATTGCTTATCTTGATGATGTTATCAAAATTCACATGACACATTCTTCTATGCCATAACCAACTCTGATCAACTTGAACAAATAGACAACTTTTATTTGAACCAACTAGATGGAAGATATTACCTTTTGTTTGAGTACCAAATGCAATCTCAGTTCTGGAGCTTTCAAAGATCCTGCATCTTCCATTCTTGAACCGGAGATCATAGCCTTTGTCCACCAAATGACCAACATTGAGAAGATTATACTTCAATCCTTCAACATATAGAACATTACCGGTTTTGCTCTTTCCATCAAAAGAAATAGTTCCCCTACATCTGATTCTGCCAGCAGAATTATCACCAAACTTTACCATTCCTCCTTCATACCTTTCCAAATCTAAGAACTTGTTCTTGTCACCTGTCATATGGTGAGAACATCCACTATCAATAACCCAATCATCCTTTTCTTCAACTTGGGCAGCCAAAGCTCTTTCAACAACCTTATGATTGACAGATTCAAAGGATATTGAGTCTTCTTCCTTGATGGCAATAAACACCCATTCATTTATGGATTTTCTTCCCATTTCTGATTCATCATCTGTTACTCCTTCATTATCATCTTCTTCATGAACATAATAACAGTTCTTTTGGAACCTTTGTCTGTTAGCATTTCATCTTGCAGATCTTTCTAAACATCTTGAAGCAAAATGGCCAATCTTATTGCAGTTGAAACATTTAAAGGGTAGTTTTCCTTCATACTTACCGGATCCCCTTGGCAGTCTCTTTGCAATGAGGGATTCAAGTTGAGTTGTTTCTGCTTCTTCCTCTTCCATGTCTTTCCTTGCTTGATCATACCATGACAGCTTCCTTGAAGAGTTCTCTCCTGGATCAAATCTTTGTTTGCCTCTCACAAAGGCACTGGCTTTGAATACAGATTCAGTCTTGGGGGGATCATCTCCAAACTTAGTCATTTCAAATGCGGCCAGTTTGCCAGCCAATTGCTCTCTTGTGACAGTTGTATGGGCTCTGAATTCATCAATGGCAGCAACCTTGATTTTGTAGGCAGCCGGAAGGGATCTGAGAATTTTGCAAACAATTTCATTTTCATCCAGAACTCCACCAGCATTCCTGATTCCACACACCAGCTCATTCACTCTTGGCATAAAGGTAGTGATATTTTCATCATCTCTCATCTTCAATCTTTCAAATTTCCCTTTTAGACTTTGCAACCTTGAACTCTTGACAAACTCATCTCCTTCATACAGAAGTTCTAGTTTAGTCTAGATTTCATATGTAGTTGGTAGGTCAATAACATTTGAGAGATCTGTATCATTCAATGCGCTTAGAAGAGCTTCTTTGGTCCGCAAATTATTTTCAGCATTTGTGATTTCATTCAGTGTTGTCGGACCACCTTGTGGAGGTACATAAGCCTTTGTGATCATGGACAGATATGCTTTTACCATGCACTCCAAATGACATCTCATGTGACCTTTCCAGAGCGAGAAATTGGTTCCATCAAACTTTGGACTATCCTTCTTATATGACGACATCCTAGATCTCCTCAAGCAGTTAAGCTCCTTTCAGAGGAACTTGGCTCTGATACCAATTGTTAGATCTAGGGCTCACAACTGAGAGGGGGGTGAATTAGTTGTATAGAAAAATTGTTTCTACTTAAACATTTGATTCTTCATTGTTAGATGACAGCATATCAATTAACCATTCATGAAAGCAGGAAGCATAAACACCGAAGCAGATAAACATCAACACATTAGACACCAAGATTTTTGATGTGGAAAACCCGGTTAAGGGAAAAACCACGGGGTGATTAACCCAATGATTATTCTCTGTTAGAAGAATAAGAAAAACAAATGGCACATGTCAGTTAGGGCTCACTGCCCGAGCACACTCCTCACAAAGAGGCACACTGCCTACAAAAGAGACACATTGTCTACAAGATCATAAGTATCACAACCTTGAACTAGAGAATGACATCTTCACCATGTCTGGATCAGTTCCATTTAAGCTTGAAACACACCTGCTCTGCCCTTTTGCTCTGTCTCTATATCACACTCATCTGCTCCACACCACCCTTCAAAATGGATTCACAAACCTTCATTTATACAAGACATAGACTTAGGAATAAGCATCTAAGTCAGCATTCAGCCATAAGAACATTCACAAGATGAATAATACATCCGGTCAGCCACCACTAGAACATTTGTACGATGAACAACTCATCCGGTCGGCTAGTCTAAACAAGAACTTCATTCGGAAGAATATCTTCATTTCCAGGCTCTACCACTAATGTGGATCAATAACACAACCTCAACACGATCCAAGAACCTTCACAAGCTAGCCTGAATGACCAGGAACATCTGCACTTCCTCTGCTCACCGGAATCTCTTCTCTTCCTCATCCGAAACTTCAAGAACACAGTCTACCGCCACTGTCATACTGAAACATGTGCTTCCAAACCTCCAAATCATGAACAAATTGAGATGACACATCACAAGGACATCTCAAATACTCCATCCAATCCGCAAGATAGGATAATGCACTTCCGGATCTCACCGGACCTCTTTGTAGCACTCTGTCACTCTGGAGCACTTCCCGGAACCGGTTCTACTTGATCAATCACAACTTCTTCAAATCTGCATGCGGACCTCTAAAAACTTAACTGGATCATCTCAAGACTCATAGCTACAAACCCTTTAATCTGCATCCTTTGATCATCAATGTATTGAGTACTTTTGCCTTCTTCTCATCACTGTTCTTCACTGTTCCTGACTGAGACTAATTTTCTCAATATCCTCAACACACAGCTCATCCAATCCTTCTTGTCAATGCAATATGAGTATGTTGACATCAATGACAACACTGATTAACCTCATACTTGCAACAACCTCATATATTGCATTTCTCTAAAAACACATGGTTTTGAAAAATAGAATTGCCTATCAGTTGTTTCACAAAGTATACTTGTTATAAAATCCTTAACTATTGTAGGTGGCATATTAATACCACATTCCTATATAATTTGGTTAGTATGCAAAGTACAATGTATATATTGAAAAACATCATAAGAATATTGAAATTGCACAAGTTTTACAACAAGAGATTCATTGCTTATTAATCTTGACATACCAAGGTTTGCATTTCTCAAATGATCTTTGACTTATACTAAAATTTTCTATAACTGAATCATCTAGAAATTTTCTATATAATTCTATTTGAGTCATGTCTAAAAGATGTTTTGGATGAGGATTATGATTTTTTGACCCTACCCTTAATTTCAAAACATCTCGAGCATTTGATGAAACCCTTGTATTATCATGCCAATATTTTTCAATCAAAGACCTAATTTCATTCTTTAATTTCATGTCAGACCTTGGGAGTCTACCACTAAAAGTCCAACATTGGTCGATTGGATCCTCTTCAATACTTACTCTTCTCTTTGCTACTCTTCTTAAAGTTATAGAATGCACATTTAAATATCCACTTGTTTTACGTATCATTCTTTTGCTCACAACTGATTTATTAACTAAAGCAATTGTTATTGCTCTGCGTGCTGCATTCTTATCCTTAGATCGACTATTTTTTCCTATAGAACCAATAGCATTAGCAACACTAGACATAACTTGTTCCATTGATTTATCCACCTTTTTGGGTTTTCCAAAAATGCCAAATTTTTTTCATTACTTTTCTCATTTTTGACATTCTCATCAATTGTAATACAAGTTGACATTGAAATCCAAGAGTTTTTCTATAAAAAAATTGTTTGTACAATCTATTTGTATGTGTTCAAATTTGTTTCCAAGATATCTTACCACGAAAATCCTTCAAAACATTACTTAATTAAGAAAAAAAAAATATTTTCATGCATACAAGGGTTTTCATTTTTATTTTTTATTGTCTTGTTTGTAGTAGAAGCATTTATCCCATCAACATTATATCCCACTTGCTTTAAATCTTTAATCTCATTATCATTCAATGGATTCCAAGACATACTTGGATTCGTTCTTATATTTGTATTTTCCATGTTCTTGACCTCTTCCACATTTGCATACTCTACATTCATTTCATTCAAATTGGTCTCCTCCTCAATGTTCTCCTCTTCAATAGTCATTGAACTGGATGCTACATCATTCTTCATTTTTTAATCCTCTCTCTCCTATCTCTTTGTCATTTTGCCTCTTTCTCTCGATGTGCTTCAATTTCTTCAACTATTTTAACCTTCCTCTTCTTTTTTTGTTCACGTTTATTTGATCCCATGATTATCAAAATGTGTTGGATCTATTCTTAAAAAATGTATGAAATACAAGTAGAAATAAAGCATTTGTTCAATATGATAGTTGCTTGATATTTGTTTGATCTCTCAAGAAATTGAAACCTTCTAAAAAATGGATTTCCTACTTCATCACATCTAAAAGTTCTCTTAATGATTGAATACCTATAAAAATTGCATAAAATATGTCTCTTAAGAGCTTGAATTAACACTTTACATATAAAAAAGTCAAAGAATTTGTCGTTGTCGATGTATTGGTAAAAATGAATGTCTCTCCAAGAAGTTGAATGCCTGTAAAAAATATTTCTACTTCATTCCATATAAAAAATCTCCTTATGATTGAATCCCTGTAAAAATTGCATAATATATGCCCCGTTGAGAGCTCGAATCGACACTTTGCACATAAAAAATCATATAATCTGTCGTTGTCGGTCGTACTGGTAAAAGGGAATGTTGCAGGGTTTCAGTCATACTATGAATTTATGAAAAGAAATAAATAACGGCTAAAATAGAAATGGGTGCCCATTTTAAAATAGGTACCCATTCTAAAAAAAACAAGAAATGGGTACCCATTTTTTGAAAAGGAAAATAAAACGGGTACCTGTTTACAAATGGGTACCCATTTCTTATTTTTTCAAATGTGACACCCACCAATTTCCCTTGGTTTTAGGATTGGTAAAGGCTTGGAAACCCGAACCTAAGCCTTGGACCTACAACCAACCTGCAACTAAGAACCCATGAAAACAATGGAAGAAAAAACCAGTTTCACCACTGTGGCTGATGACTTTTTTTTCAGAATATTTTAACAAAATTAAAACTCATTATAGATTGAAAAGTCTAGGTTTCAAATATGTAATTTTTTTTACTATTGAATGTAATTTTCTATTTATTAATTATTTTCTAAACAAACTAACTCATAAAATTGAAATAACATAACTTACTATTTTTTTAATAACTTTTGATTTTGGAAGTTTCTTGAAAAAAAAATTATGTCTGACCAAACTAGACATCATTCTCTACGTGATGAAAAAAAAATTACCAAATTGATTAGTTTAGCTCAAATTATGTTGGTCGTACACAAGGGGTTTTAAAAAACACTAATTAGGCTCACTAAAAAATTAATAAAAAGAAATGTATTTATCAAAAAATTACAAAAAAATATCCTGACCAAAATTCAACATCCTAAGAATCTTTCAAAAAAAGGAATTAGAAAAATACATTAATTTAGGTCAAATTGTGTTGGTCGTACACATGCATACTTTTGCAAAAAATAGGGGACTTTTAAAAAGTTAATTTTTTTTACGTCCAATAAAAACCCAACTTGTATCATCTGGGTATTATAAAAAATTGCATATTTGAAAACTAGAAACAAAATCCTACATTTCTTATTTTTACATCATCTTAATATGTTAAGTGCAAGTGCTTCAAATTGTCACTCCAAGTACGACAAATTTTGAAAAATAGGGAAAACACTTCCACTTTTTGGCCAAAAAGTGAACTCATCTTCTTGCACTTACCCTTTACTTAAACTATTAAATAGGCACCAACACAATTGGTTCACATTATCACTAAGAAAAAAATTATAAAATTGAAACTATATTCTATAACTTGGCATCATTGAAGCTAATAAAATAATTTGTATCCACTCAATACAATGGCAGAAATAAAAAGAAAATAATAACTAATGTTTACTTTAACAACCATCAAAAGGAAACTATTATCTATAAGGCATGGTAGTAGCCATAAAAAGGAAAGTCATATATGTTTATGTTCATTGGGCACAATGGGATCCATCATAAAGAAACTAATATCTACTAGGAATATTGGGTATTGCCATAATCATGATCCAATCACTATAGTTATAGAAATCAAAGAGTATTATTGATAATATATGCCCTCTAACCAATTGCATATGAAGGATGCACAGAATTGGAGGAGAGTGAAAATATATGGAAATTATATGATTGTGTGGATCTCAATAATCATGAAGTAAGTCTCATATATAACATTGTGTCACAAGTATTAAATAAGATATCAAGATGTATTCCTATAAACTCTTGTATCAAATGATGATAAGGTACCCCAATATTTTCATCAATGTAATAGCTAAAATGTTCGATATAGATCATGTAAGAACAAAGAGATACATTGAAAAAATATGTAAGCATATGCATACAAGCATATCCATTGGATGTAAACATGAAAATACATGGAGTGTACAAAGATGAGATCACCTAAAGTCACATATATAAAATAGATGTAATGTAGGAGTGAAATAAAAGAGGATAAGGACAATGGGCTATAGAATCAAACAAATCATCTAAATCACCCCTTGTAACTATACAAATAAAACCATCTAAACTGTATAGCATCTCCCAAATAAAACGACATGAAAATAGCCATAAAAATGGAAAACCCTAAAGCATAGTAACATCACATATGCATTGTGTTAGGATTATCACATTGTGAAAAAGAACAGCTTCTCCAAGTACTGTTATTCTCCTCTGAGCCCTAATTAGCCATTGGGTTGAGGGTTCATGTTAAGTAGCATCATTGTCCCTATCTCGATTATAGGTACTAATATTTTGGCTTCTTCTATAAGGCTAAGGGATGCTAATGTTTCTCTCAAATCTTTTTATTCATAGGTCACACATCATAGGATAGAGGTAGCCATTATTAGAGTCATTGCCATTCCAAATACATGCATTAGTCCCAATGAATTATCTTCCAAGATTTCTTTTTCTTATATTGCGAGTCAAGGTTTTGTAGCTTATGGGTTTGAGGATAAAGTTTTAAAATATAACATTTTACAAGATAAAACTAGGGTAGGGTTAAAACCCCTCAAATGCTCTAAGTCAACACCCATTTTAATTTTGGGAAAAGAATTACTGAAACGACATGAGTAATTATTTGAATGGTTTGATCTACCATTTTAATCACTTGTGTCCTAGTGTTTATGGTATGTGAAAATCATTGTTAAGTACCTAGTGGCCATGCATGGAAAGTCATCTTGAAATCTATGCCTATGCATAGTTTTTCTTTATTGTACTATTTGAATCACTCAATGATAGATGTTTTTCCCTTAATGAGCAGGTTTGGGCATGGGTAGAGCATTCACTCTTCATGAAGCCATGGTTCCATGGTTTGGATGACAACACAATAATGAATCTCACTTTTTGGCCTAATGGGCCACAAAAATCAACATTTAAAAAATATTTTCTTTCAACTATAAAAAGTAAACTCTAAAGAATCTGAAGATAATTCAAACTAATGATTGTTGGGATTTTCCATACAAATTCTATTTCTAATTTTTTTTTTTAATTTAGGAAATAAGTTCTCTCATTTTTTATATCTATTAATAAAGTGTTTCTTATACATTGTACTATTTTTTAAAGAGTAACATTTTCTATAAGCACAACTTGAGCTAGAATTTTCTTTTTTATAATTTCTTATAAATAGATCATTAACAATTATCTCTAGAGCATACATATTTTTGTAATTATTTGGTGCATATTTTACTTATTATTAATTTTTTAAATGAGAATGATTATAATTTAAACACATGTTTCCCATAATGCATAACTCATTTCCTATGTACCCAAATTATTTTTTTCTCTTTCAAAAGAAAGACATCAATTTAGAGAGACATCTTATTTTTCTAATTTTAATTCATTATATGCTATCTTCCATGTGTCAAATAGAGGTATTTATTTTTTGTAATGAATACATGTTGATATAAAATATAAAATAGAATAATTTAAATCTATATTCGTTAGATATCTTACTATGAGGGCATCTTTCCTATAAACTTTCATGATATGGTTACTTCATTTGATCATGAAAAACATGATATGAATTGGTATTTTGTGTCCAATAAAATCCTTCCATGTGGCTTGGAGGTAGAAAGGTACCATACAAAATGTTTAAGGGACAAACATGTACATGTCAAGAATGTCATTTACAATAAAATTAATATATTTTTACTTGTGTCCCAAGATTCAAACATACTATTTTGTATAAATTTTTAAATTTGCATGTGGCCCAAGAGTCAAAAACACTATTATGCTTCAACCCATTTCAATCCTTTAAAGAAATCTTTTAATATCATGTCAATTTGGGTTACACTTTCTAATCTCCCTATCTATTTTTTGATTGATTCTTTCTTTGTATTGATTAGTAACTCCTTAATGATATTTATGTCTACAAATATGGTAACTTAAACTTTCCCCCACACAATTTTTTCCCTTATTTTTATTGAGCTAGATATTTCAAAAGATCTCCTAGAAGATTTTTTTTTTCATTCTGGAAGCACCTCTTGGACTATAAGGAACTTGCATTCCATTGTCGTAAGTCATTTTACATGGGACATGTGTTTATGCTAGCTCTTCAATCCTTAATAAAATTTTCCATCCAAGATTCACAGGGAAAGAAGCTATTTTCCACCATTTTACTATCATAAGTGATTTCCAGGAGTATCATATTCATTCAAAGACCCCTTATATATATCCTATTATTTTGGAGCCCTCTCATGTGGCCCCTTCCCTTCGTTCTCTTTTGTGTAGTATTAGGAGAAGGCTCATTTAGTGGATGATGTTGGATAATCACACAATATAGCATGTCCCACTTGTGGGACATCTTGATTTTTTCCTAAAATTACATATTTTTGAAAAATTAATGATTTAAGACTAGAAAGGTTCCATATAAGGGCATTTGATTGAAGGGAGATAAATCAAACCCTCTTGGATAGAACCCCCTAGGATTAAATCAAACTTGCAATGGAGTCTCCTCCGCACCTATCAAAATGTTTACAAAAAAATAATTTTGCTTCAACTTTTGGGGATCAAATGAAGTCATTTGGAAATGACATTTTGTATGTAGCCCTTAGTATTTTCTAAAAATATTAATATGTATTATGTTTTCTTTAATATTATATTTTTTTAAAGTTTTACAATGAATGTGGGTCCACTAAAAAAAATAACCTATATACAAGGCACTAGGAAAAATAACAAACATTGTTAGAAAATCTCAACACAAGCACTAGACTCCACATAGATGTCCTTATTTCAATAAAAAAGAAAAAAAGAGTTTTGATATATATGCTAAGTGAAATACATTATAGAATAATAGAGGCCTAAAAATTTTGTTAGTACTAATTTAAAAAATAATAATATATAATATATAATTAAAAATTACAAAAAAATATTTAGATAGTGGAGATAATGGTTTAATTCCAATAAATCATGAAAAAAATATTTGCAGTGAAATATATGCATTATGGAATAATGTCACTTAATAAAATAAGATACAATAATAAAAATAAAAAATGATAGAAATAATTCTTTCAAATTTTTTTTAAAAAATTATATCTTGAATCTACATAGGAAATTCCACAACTATTATTCTACATCATCCTTAAATTCTTGACCGTTTCTTCCCCATAATTGACACAAATTAAAAAATGCTAAAATATCTTGATTTTAAGCATCCCACTTAAGAAAAAAAGTGGGACACACTATCGTGTTGCCACCCTATTTCAAACCTACAAGCATGTGTAGCACCATCCCCAACAATCCTTTCCTTATCTTTTGAAAGGGTAAATTTGAAAGTTCCAATAGTTAATGAATTTTTTCCCTTCATCCTGTTTAGCACATATAGTGGAGATAGAAAGTAAACCTCCAAAACATCCCATAGAGCCTCTCATTCCTTTAAATAAGGAATGCACTCTATGTGAGGAGTAGCCTCTTTTGAAAGGCTAACATTAATGCTCACTAGTTCTATTGTGTATGATTTAAATGTACAAGAGACATTCAATAATTGTGATTACCAATTTTATTGACCTATTGACTCATCCAAAAATAGGTTATCAATCCATACAAATCTAATTATACAACAATTCAAATGCAATGTATAAACTTTGTTGAACCAAGACAAAGGTAGATCATAATTTTAGCTTTTATCCTATGTAGTCTTTTTATTGATTCTATGTGTGTAAATTCTCATTGTAAATTGATTTTCTATTGTAAAACTTGAATCTAATTAATCAAAAAAATTATTTCTAAATTAAATTGGATCAAAATGTCATTGGTGAAGATGAGATTGAAATTTATTACTACTTAATTAGTAAAATAATTAAATGAGGTTGTTTCATATTTATTTAGTCATTAATTTATTTATTTTGATGAAAATGCAACTCTCTATTAAAATATGAAAACAATTTCACAAAAAATAAGTGGGTGGTTAAAAGGCACACCCTGAGAGTCAAATGGACCAAGCCCAGAAAGTTCTAGATCAAAGTATCAAAGGGTATACACGACCCATATAAAAATATAAACATAATAGAAAGAAAACATAATTCAAGCTGCCAATGCCACCCCTGCATATGGCGGATCCCTGTCATCCAGTTTCCCCCAAATTCCTATGGGGTCTGGGTTGACATCAGGCAGTGCCCAGCCATCATCATTCTCCTATTCTTTATTTGGTGCATTTGGCTCCTCGTGTTGAGATGAGATAGCCAAATTCAACCTAGGAAAAACTTTTGCATTGTCCCAACCAGTATTGGTTGGATTAGATGGACCAAGAGCATTCCAACCTACATTATCAATTGCAGGTCAACCGCATTATCTCCAGAGGGCCAACCCGCATTATCCCCTACAACACTTGTAGCACGACCTAAGGTCCAACCACATTGACATGGAGAGGCCGAGAATCTACGATGGTTAGTACCACAATGTTGAGCAGGCTGGGAGCGGGGCTGAGAATCTCTAGCCAAACCACTTCTTCGTCTATGACCCTACGGAGGTAAATGGGCTCTGACAAAGGAAGGAGAGGGAGGAACCCATGCCATAGTATAGGGAGCATTCCCCCAATGATCCAATAACTCTTGTAAGTGAACCACTTCCAAGGCAACTTTATTAGCTTACACTTGAATCTGGAGAAGAACATTAGAACAGATAATTGTTTTAATGTAAAGAGAAACAGATGTTCCAATTTTACTTTATGAAAATATACAAGAATTACGATCTTTCCATAATGTAAAAAGAATCTTCACCTTGAAAACATGCCAAATCTAAGTAAATCTTTCAAGAAACCTGGGAGAATCATCCAGAAGGATAATTTGCCAAGATAAAGGCTTTGGTCTGAAAGGGTGAAAGAAATCATGAATCCATAGTTAGAATTGTTGGGCTCTGGTGCAATACCAAAAGAGATGTTGAATCCTCTCAGGTTGTCCACAAAAAGGACATCAGGGATCTTGTACCCCAAGATGGAAAAGCCTAGTACCAATAGACAGGCCTTGAAAAAGAATGCACCAAGCAAAATGAGCTAACTTGGGCTCAAGAATGGAAGACCAAACTATTTGAAATTGGGTATGCCAAAGAGCCATAGAGCTATGAATAAGCCATTGCTTATTAAGTGTGTCAACCATAGGAAAATGGGCTGAAAGCCACCTATAAGCCATCCGTGGCTTGAAGTGATGCATTGGTGTTTCTGATACCATTTCCAATCCTACCACCATGGCTTGTTAGAATGAATTCTAACTTTGTGAAGCATTTCTGGTGGAATAGCTATGATGACTCTATCATATGTAATCTGATTAGTTCTTGAAAGGCCAAATTTTTATCGAAATGGCTCCCAAGACAAGAGGCTCATTGTTGGCTGATGAAACATATCTTGTAAGGTCTAAACACCTTTTTTATGAAATTTCAGAGCCTTTAAGCTAGGCAATTTGGCCAAAGACTGGCCTGTAGTGGCTAAGAGAGGTGACCACCAAATTTAAGGTGATTGAAGGAAAGACCAACATAAAACCCATCACCAAACTAGCATAACCAAGGTTTAACTTTCTCCCAGGCTTTCCAAATGCTTTTAACCACAAATGTGCCTGATATATGAATTGGTTCTCTCATGACAAGGAGAGTAGAAAACCCAATTCCTTTCCAAGCAGGTTTGTGCAAAGGGTGTCCCATTTCAATGTTATGCCAGAGTAAAACTTTCCATGCCTCACTGCTAGTGAGAGCATGAATGATCCACTTGGCAGCCAAAGCAGTGCCTTGGCATTGAGTAGAAAGAATACCAAGACCTCTAGAATCTCTGGGAAGGCAGAAAAACTCCCAAGCAACATGGTGAAACCCATGGCGAGTCTTAGAAGAGGTCCAGAGAAAATCCCTCAAGAGTTTTTCCAGCTTGGCATATGAAGATTTTTAAGGAGCCCAACAAGAAGAGTAGTAAACATGGGTTGCAGCCAAGATCTTAGAACAAATTTGGAATTTACCAGCTAGAGATAGTGGCTTAGGAATCTAGACTGCAAGTTTTTGTTCCACACAGGTAAGAACAGCTTTCCAAAGAGTAGCAGAAGTCCCCTAGAAAGAAAAAGGAATACTAAGGAATCTAAAAATTTCACCATGAGCAACCCAGTGCCAGCCATATTACTGGAGCCATTGAGGAATGGGAAGAATTGACTGTCTGTAGCATAAAGTTTTATGCCACTGAATGGACGAACCTGAGGCTAGGCAAAAGGTCTCCAAACATGTCAAAGCATTTTTGACAGAATTTTCTTCCTCCAGTAAGGTTAAAAAAGAGTCATCAGCAAAATGACCATTGATAGTGATACATGCGGAGGCATCCGAGAAGAGCATGTTTATAGATTGGATAAAAGGTCCAAACTCTAAAGCTACAAGCATAGTAAGAATAAAGCACCATTCAATGTGATCATAGGCCTTAGCAAAATCAATTTTTAAAAAGATTGCTTTTTTATTTGATTTTCTTCCCCATTCCATTCCCTTCCAAATTGCAATAATATTATCTCAAATATATCTAGATTTAATAAAGCCAGTATGCTCAGGGTGGACAATCAAAGGAAGCAGGTTGCAGAGTTTCAACAAAAGGGCTTTAGCAATGATTTTGTAGGAGACATTGAGGAGCGTAATGGGTCGCCAATTGTAAATATCCTTCGAAACGCTAGCTTTAGGTATGAATTTAATGTTTCCTTGATTTATAATATCTCCTAAAGAGTTTGAATGAAAAGCTTCAAGATAAAAATTATGTAAATCTTTGCCTAAGCAATCCCAAAGGGCTTTGTAAAACTCACAAGGAAAGCCATCAATTCCAGGAGCTTTTCCATCAGCCATAGAACAGACCACTTCCTTAAGGTCTTCAATGGTCAATAATTGATCACAGAAGCTCATCTGGGCTGAGGAGAGATTTTTTGGGACAATTGCAAGACAATCCTACAGATTAATTTGTCGCTTAGGAGTATAATCTTGGGCTATGAAGACTTTTTCATAATGTCTTACAAAATCCTGGAGAATGTCTAGTAAATCTATATGAATAATATTATCCTCTTTTATTTGCTTAATACCATGTGAGGAATGTCTAGCTCGAAGAGCAAGAAAGAATTCCTTAGAAACACGGTCTCCAATTTTTAGCTAGTGCATCCTAGCTTTAAGTTGCACTCCCCTGGCAGCATGACAATCATCCATTTTTTTTTGATGCCGTGTTGTGTGGTTACACAACACGCCCCATTTTGACTTGGCAAAATAGGGACCCAACTTTTTGGTTTGGCTTGTGCGTCTGCTTTTGAGCGGTTTGGTAAAAGCAAGTCGAGTGCATCATCATGCAAAATCAGGATGAGGGAAGTCATCATGAGGTTAGTTTGTCAAAGTTCGTATTTCATCTCTGTGACCTCGTATATTGAATGAGCATTAAAATTCAGGCAGGTTTGCCTTTTACATCATCTTGATAGTCATTAGGATGCAAAAGTTATGAACAGTCAAAGTTTCAGTCAAACCTGATATTCGCAAGAGGAAGGTCATCTTTTTATATCCTCGGTCATATTGTCCAAGTTCATCATCATATTTGAAACATCCCCCCTGATATATCATGTGGTTCAAATATCCGGACGTCAACTTTAAATGGTAGCAAAATCTTTCCGTCAAACAGTTTTATCTATCGCGAGCGTCATATTTCGCATGTAACCCGATATTTCTTAACATCCTCCTGACACGAATATCACCCTTAGCAAATATCCTGATGACATCATCTGAATACGACAAACGAAGGAACATACATAATGATGACATCATCATCACATTCACATTACCACAGGATATTTTCTAAAACATGATCATGTTCGCCTAATATGATGATGACGTCATGATGCACTCCCGATAAGAAGAGCGAATATCAGGATGACATCATCCCGATATTCCAAAAAGAGAGACATATAAGTTTGTCTCGTCATCATCATATTTAAAAAAAACATCACCCGATTCACCGAAATATCCTCCTGATGTACTAGGCATAAACAAAAGTGCTTTTGTCACCCGAATCTTGTCGCGATAACAATGTCAATGCGAGGGAGGAGGATGATATTGAAACTCAACCGGATATCTATGAATATCATCCTGCCCTCATGGTATCCTGTCATATGGATATTCCCCGCTCCCGTCGCCGCCATTATCATTTAATGCGTGCAGACATGGTAGGTGGTTCCCGCCGACCCCGGAACCCAATGAAACACCTGGCGAGATCCTGCATTTTCGCATGAGTAATCAAGGAACATGATCCAATCTATTAGAGTTGCCCTAAATGCACCCTAAATGCGAGGTTAAAAGGTAATTCAACTGCCATTTTCACATTTACCTTGTGATAAACTTGTTTTACAGAGCACCAGCTTCCATATCTACATACCAGCTACCTTTGCGCGATTTGAGCTCACGGGCAGAAAGAAAGGGGTGATCATCGGCTGAATTAGGAACGTCTCAGCAATCTACTGGTACAAAAGGGAATCTGCATAACTAGGTAAGTGAATAAAACCCTCATCATATTGTTTCTATTCTGGTACGATGATGTAAGTTCTGGTTTATGCATCTGTACGGTTAAGTAGTGTTGGAGTTGATACAGTAGGCATAATTGCAATATGCATGCATATATGTACCTGTTGTGAGATAGGATTGTCATTAATTGCAGGTACTCGTGGCTAAGAAGTGATTGGTCAAGTGTCAGGAAGAATTCAGCAAACCCATGTTCTCTGCTCAGAGGGGGGTCCTGTTTAAATATGGGGCAATTACAGACACTCATCAGGGAAGCACTAATTTGGAGGCCTGGTCAGCCAAGCTGAACAATAGACATGACAAGAGTCTTGTGCTGGACGCAGTGTTCGTGTCTGGATTGTGGAATGCCGCTGGTTTCCCATACTCCATGGAATCTCCGGAACTCATCATTGAGTGTGCCTGGAATTATAACCCTAAAACAAGGCAAGTAGTGAAGCATGGGAGGATATACGCAGACCTCTCCATCAAAGGTCTCTCCCAGACATTTGGATTGCCACTGGGCAGTAAGGTCAAAAGTGTAGACTTGAAGAAGTCTGAAACGGAGTATGAAGCCAATAAGAAATCGGCCAGGAAGAACATGTATCCGTGGCAGGCTGAGAACAGCACATATAATGCAGCCGCCAAGCTTCCTGTCCACCTGTTTAAGTATGATTTCAGTGAGGAGTATCAGTACATGATTGCACTCCTGAATAGAGTAACTGGCCAACCTGATACTAGCAGTTTCAGGGATTGGATGTACGGAATAATAATGATGTGTCTATATTCAGACACCAAGCCATTGTGGGGCCAAATTATAAGTGATGCTCTGCATGAGCAACTGATGAACCTGGGAGGTTCAAATTGTGCATTTTACATGTCATCATATATTGTTTATTCTTGTGCCTACAGAGGTACTTTTGATGCCTTGGTTATAGATGGAAAGCTCATAGGCACAAATGCTGCATATATCTGGGATCATCATCCCCAGCTACAGAGAACCAACTACCTAAAAGATTACAAACTGGTCAATGATGCATTCTCTATGCATCTGGTAAGGACCATGGAAGAAGACAGAACAAAGAGATTGAGCATGGAGGCTCAAGAGGCAGTCTACAGGCATGGGGCCTGGTACATACAATTTGCAACCTTTTCTTATATAAGGGTTGAAGGTTTTGAGGGACATCCCCTGATGCTGCCAAGGTATCCTACCGATGCCATAGTACTAATGGAATTCATCAGGTAGGGCTCCACCATGATACAAATGTACAAGGATGCCAAGAAGCTGCCACCAATTTTGTTCCCAGTCAGCATTGGCAACTATATGTGCCCTGACTCTGATAATATCAAGAAGGTGATGGTCACCCTGAATAAGATGAACCTGCAGCCTTTTCCAATAACAAGACCATATGATCCTTACGGCAGGATACAGAAGATACTAGGAAAGCCTATTCATCAGAGGCACCTAGAAGATTTTTGGGCTGACTGTGAAGATGAGGCAGAAGCCAGAAGAAGGAGGTATCAGAGATTGACTCTGAACCAAATAAGAACTTTTGATTGTATCTCCATTCCCCAACAATTGAAGAAGGATGATGGTAGGACAATGGCAGACGAGTATGAACAGAAAAAGATATATAATGACACCATCTCTGCACCTGACCTCACTATGCAAGAGGATATATCCTTGGACCCATTCATTGCCAGGACCCTACACCTAACCCAAGCTTGGGTTGATGCACAGATAGAGGCATTGAAGAAGAAGGGTGTTGCCATTACGGTGGACAACAAGAAGAAAGGGCAGGATATCCCTACGGATGAATATGATGACTTCCTATTGGAGAAGAGGAAGACTAAGGGAGATAGGGTCCCTCCACCACAACAGCAGAGCAAAAGACCCCCAAGGGGCAAGAAGGTGGAACAGGGACCAAAAGGGATTATAATTGAAAGGGCAGTATTTACAGCTGAGGAGGCGGCAGGGTCAGGATCAGAATCAGTATCCCCTCCAGAGAAAGAAAGGCCCAAGAAAAGTAAGACAACAGAAGCTGGAATCACTAAGACCCAAGAAGTGGGTCAGTCTTCTAAGCAACCAAGAGGAGAGGATACCCTCATAGAAGCAGAGCCTGAGGAAGAGGAGGCTCCATTGGTGATAAAAAGGAAGAGGAGAGCTCCACAGGTGCTGGTGTCTACCCCACCTAAGAAACAAAGAACCTCCATGAGAGGTGGAATAAGCCAACCCCCTACTTCATTACAAGGGGAAGGTAGTGAAGCGCACAAGGAACTTCAACATAATGTTCCACTTCCTACCATCATCAAGTTCAAAACTGAGCTTGCTGAGGAACAGCTGAAGGAAACTCCCCAAACACAAGCAGAAGGGCATGTCTCGCTCGACGAGACAAGAAATTTGTCTAATGATGAGGTGGTGCAGGATGTGGCTACACAGAAGATGGAAACACTTGCTGCTGATGTAAGTATGACTCCTCACAAGCCTCCCCCAGTTCAAACTGTGCTTGAGGAGATGAAACAAGCAGAAGAAGAGCAAGAAAAGAGCCCAGAGTAGGTGGCTCAAGAGATAGGGCTAGATACATTGATCATAGAGGTGACCAGTCCTGTAGTGGTGGACCTGACAGAGAAATAGGATGCAAGTCCTGAACAGCCAGCAGAATCACCTGATAAAGGTCACCTAACAAAAGAGATAGAGATGGCAGAATTAGAAGGCCATGCTCTTGAAACCGGCCAACAAAGTCCACATGACACAACAGAGGAACCTGCTATAGTAGAGGTTCAGGAAGCAAAGGCTGATGAGAAGGAAACACCAGAAGATCCAGCTGCCAAAGTACAAGAAGTGGATGGTGCAGGCTCAGAAGAAGTAGTAGCTGCAGAGCAATCGCCAGCACATCAGGCAGAGTCCCCAATATCTGGTACAGTGGATAAGCCACAAGAAGAAGAAGAAGTGGGAACAGATGAAATGATGATAGAAGAAGGTCATGATCATCATGATCAGCATATAGATGCACCTCAAGGGTCCCCACAGCATGAAGATGCTCCTCCAAAGGAGGAAATCCCTCAACAGGAGGAGGTGCCGCAAGATCAACAACAAAGGGAGCATCAAGGAGAAGAAATGGGAAAGTCACCATCTCCACAACACTTGTTGACTGAAACGGGAGATATGGGTGAACATCAGGATGATGCTGAAAAACATGATCAGGTGCCTCCGTGGTTGGCAAAAGAAGTAAATGCTGAAGAAGAGCTTGAAATTCAGGAATTCGACGTCTCCACCCTGTTCTCTATGGATATAATGAAGCCAAAGAGGAAGGCCAGAATGACTTCGGCCATCAAGAGAGATCTGACAACAGGGAGAAGGACCGCGCAAATTGCCATACCTGCGGTGGAGAAAGAAAAAGGTAAAATCACTGTCGATGAATTTTAAATCAGTATAGTAGATTTGGGCTTTGCCAATGAGGACCAAGAAGGTCAGGAGGGCAAAGATATCATTGACTCTCTAATTCAGAAGGTGAAAAGAGAGAAGGAAAAAAATAAGCAACATAAAGAGCACATTGCTCAGTTGCATGCCTATATCAAAGGGCTGACCAATCCTGATGATACCACAACTGAACATGCAGTCCCATTGACTGCTATTTCTCAGGAGGAGGTAAATAAATTGGACCTCATGAAGCATGAGGCGTCGGTAATAAGGAGATGGATGTCATCCACATTGGATGATGCTGTAGAAATAATGAAGGCCTCTTTGAAGAGGTGGAGCACCCTAAGTGACTCCAAGGCCAAAGTGGATAAATTACAGATGCAGATCGGGAAGAGGTCTTACAAGCTGGAGAGAGTCCTGAGCCTGCTAGGGGAAATAAGGAATATAAATCAACAACTGCTTATTAGTAAGCAGGTGCTGAATAGTAATACTGCACTATTGATGGATATCTGGTATAAGGACACTCAGTTTGAGTGTGGAGTCCTCAAAAGGTGTAATAATAAGCTGAGGGATATCAGCATAAGGCTACGAGATTTAATGGCTGAAGAAGTCGTGATGCTGGAAGCATTGGAAGGCAAGGTGGAAGGAAAAATAGAAAATCAAGATGAAGAGTCTGCCATTAAAGCTGTACACAGCAATTTCCAATTAGAGGCAGATGGTCCACTGTTCCTTTGACAGAGGAATTGATAGATAAAATAATGAGGATCAAGGTCCAGATGGAGAAATACAAAGAGACACTGCAGGATAGGAAAAATAAGCTCGACAACAGTAGGAACAAATATGAAGCACATAAACATGCCATTGTCAAAGCAAAGACTCAAGATGGTGGAGGGATAGATCAGGTTGTGTGTTCATATGAGCAGGTCCACAGTAGTATGCAGCCCCATATGCAGCCTCGTCATCATCAGGATAGTGAAAGTTTGGAAAGTGATGCACATGATGATGACCCGCATGAATCAGCTGAGGAGCATGATGAAGATACATCATGAGGGGGATAATAGCATAAGTAGTATAGATAGTTGCCAGCTGGCAACTTGTGCCCTTTTGTAAAGATTGACAAAGTCAAGTGAATCATGACCATAAATTTGTATTGATGAATTAAGATCGTAGATCTTTTGTAACGGATTCCTCACCTTATTCTATAAAAGGTGGTGGAATGCCCTGTTGAAACATTCAAAACTTAATTGAAATCTATTTGCTGAAGTATTCAGGGCTTATTTCAAAGTTATTGCATATGTACATGTCTTTTGCATACTTAATGAAAGAGAAGAGTGTTTCGATTACAAATCTTAGTAAATCTTGAGTAATCTGTGTCTAAATTCTGGATATGTGCTTTGATTTGCTGCGTCCCTTGGAGTGTTTATTGTGTTGCATGTATTGTTTTCATTCATCATCCTCTGAAGTTTGCATCAACTGTATCTAGCTGTGGAATATCCTGGTGAACATATGGTTTGATTTCTTCTCGTCATGACAGTATCTAGTATGTATGTGGATCAATAGCTGAAGGTTCAACTTTAAATTGTAGTATTCCTTTAATTTCTTTCAATTCCAGAACATTTCATTATCAGAATTGCAAATAACTGATAATCCTAAGCAAATAACACAAATATGCAGACACCTCGTAGGTAATCGCAAATATTTAGCATATTTGAATGCAAAGCATGCACAATTGAAAAATATCATGCAAAGATTGAGGTATTTCTACATCTTTTCATCTAATAACCGCATAATATGACTTCTCTGTAAAGAATTTTTGTAGGAATGTCATGATGATGGCACAATTTCATGTAAGGCCCCAAAATAGAAATAGCAACGCACATTAACCTCTGAGTAGCTTCAGACGATTAAGACCTAATCACCGGAGACTTGGGATCCAGAATTCTTTGAATTCACAGTATCTTTCAAGATGAATAAAGGTTAATGTGTACTTTTATTCTATGCTTGTTTATGACTAACATCATGACCAACACAAATTGGCGCTAGAAGGAGGGCGAGATCTAGAAGACCGCGCGCATCATCATTATTTTTAGGTTCTATGATGCAGGGAGTAAGGTAACCTCAGATCGTCTGTGAATTTCAAATATTACGTAAATATTTACTGTAAGAAGCTCGTATATGCTTATTTCGTGTAAAGATTTCCAGATCTTACATAAATATTGCAAGCTTTACAGTAGATCATTCTAAATTCACTAATATTGGCCAAAGATCCATAAATCTGTTCAAGCTTTGAAGAGTTTTAGCTTTAGATACTTGAGATCTCATGCTAGGGGTCATTATACCCCAAATATCCTATCATACTTGCAGTATTTTCATAAATATTTCGTAAATATCCAATTTGATTAGCCATCTGACTGCAAATATCACCTCATTTAGTGAAATCCAGCCAATATTTGCAAAGTTTAAGCCAATTCACCTCAAAATTGTGAAATCCTGGCTCACAGGATAAATACCAGGTCTAGATCTAGTGGAATCTTCGAGGAACTACCTGTTAGAGGTTTCCAACCTAGAACTGTAGACATTCATCATACTCCAGGGTCTAGTGCATCAAGAGATTCACCAGAACCTCCTCCTGTAACTCCTGTTGGTTTACAAGTACCTTCCGGGATATCTGTGACACCTCCTGTTCAGCCTCAGGGTGTACCTTTAGTCCAACCTCAGTCAGCTCAACCTCCTCCGGTTGCAATGTCTTTCTTTGCAGCAGAGTCACCTTTGACCTTTAATGCATATCATGAGCTACCAAAGAATCTGGATAAACTTTGTCCAAAATATCATCCTTATCAAGACGCTGATGATCATATCAGGACATTTAAGGAAGCTTGCTGCAGAGCCAGAATAGAACATCAAGATGTGGTGTGCAGGTTATTTCCTTTTTCCTTAGGGGAAGATGCTTATAATTGGTTCATTAGTCTTGGCCAAGCTTCTGTTGGTTCATGGGTTGTCTTAGAGAAAGCCTTTCTTGACAAGTTCAAGGTCCCTATTGATCCATCTATGAATTACCATATGTTTGCCACGATCAAAAGATTTGAACATGAACCTATCGCCAATTTCAATGCTAGGTTTCAGAAAATGTTGTCCAAGTTAGTTGCCCCATATGTAGTATCTGATGCCTCTGCCCGGAGCATCTATTATTCAGGTCTGGATCCATTAACTTCCATGTTCATCAGGAGAACACATCCTAAGATCACTACATTGACAGGAGCTTTTCAAGAAGCTATCAAAGTGAATCAGCAATTGATACCTGCTCCTACTCCAAATATAGTATTTCCTACCTTGCCTGGCATGCATTCACAATATCCCGCATCATATCCTGCAACATATTCTCCGTAGTATCCTGCACAATATCCCAATGGAACAGTGATACCTCCAGCAGTCATGCCTGCACCTTTGCAAGTACCCCCACTGAGCATCATGCCCCCTCCTAATGGAAATGGCCAAGTGCCACAATATCTAGCACAAGCTCAGACACCTCAGGGTGCTGATCTATCCAATAATAACCATGGATCCTCTTTCTTCAAGCCTCAGACTGAAAATGTAGTGGCCAAAGCTCAAGAAGAAAAGGAGGAAATCAAAGAAATTTCTGCTCAATTAAGAAAACTCACCACAGAAGTGACACACTTGAGAAATCAGGGTTTTTATTCCCAGTCAAATCATAACAGAAGTTATTCCAATGACAGACCAAATTATCCTGATAGAGGATATAACAACAATAATTTCAACAATAATGGTGGAAACAACAATAATCCACCTAGACAGCCCAGAGTATGGAATTCTAGGCCAAATAATGGTTCATTACCATCACCCCTGGACAATCAGCTTCCTGGTGAAGCCAAACAGACTACTAGAGTCAATCTTGCTGAGGCAGCTCTTACTAATTGGTGTAGGATCCACAATACTAATGCACATGCAGAATTAGACTGTCCACAATTTAGAATTGCTGCTAGCATCTTTCAGACTGAAGTGTCTAACACTTCTGGAAATCCACCTCATGCAGAAGGAAATGAGATTGTTCCTTGTGGATACGACTCAGCTTTTGTGCTAGAAGCCTATACAAATGAACCTCATCAGAGTTATAACCAGGCATATGAAGAATCAGCCTTAGCTTTTGAAACAAACTATGTTTTCCCCTTTGAAGACGAAAATGAGCCTGCAAGGGAACGTGAAGAAGTACATGCATATCAGCAGCAATATCCTGGTAAGCACAATTATAACTTGAGGAGTAATGCCAATAGACCTGCTGGTCCATTGACCTCATCTCTACCTCCAAACAACTTCAATACACCTCCTGATCCTAAGGCTAGCAATAACCCAGGGTTCCCTAAGGTGAATGCTCAGTACTTGTCACCTCAAAACACAGTATCAAAAATTGTAAATACACCTCATGAATCCAACAAGTTGGGCAGCTATCTCGCTGATGAAATGAAGAAAATTAAGATCAGCCTATCCCTATCTGAGTTACTGAAAACTCCTGCTATCAAAAGGGCATTCATGAAGTCCTTAGATGATCCTGCTCCTAAAGAGGATGGCCATCTTTCAAGTCAATCCAGCGGCAAGGATCACGCTGCTAGGGATAATATTGTCAAGCCTAAAGTGTCAGCCACAGTCCAAGCTGTAGAAATCTCCCACATGACCTTGTATAGGGATAAAACTGAATCACCTCCATTCCTCCTTACCATAAGAATGTTCAGCAAGAACCTGCACAACTGTCTGGTGGATTCGGGAGCCTCAACGAATGTTATGCCCCTGTCAATATGCAATGCTTTAGGACTGCATCCTGCTAAATCCTTAAAGAAGGTCACACAGTTGGACAAAACAAAAGTAAGTGTAGTAGGGGAATTAACCCATATCCACATGCAGCTAGCTTCTGATCCTAGGATCCAGTATTACATTGATATTCAAGTAGTTGACATACCTGATATGTATGGGATGTTGCTCAGTCGCGATTGGTCTAAAACGCTTAACGGATATATGTCTATAGATTTCAGTCACATGTGGCTACCATGGAAGGGTATACCTAACCAGATCAGGATTGATGCTGAACCTAGAATGAAACATATGATAACTGAGTACAACAGAACAAATGAGATCATGTACGTAAACGTAGAACCTGGAGTTTATTGTATCAGGCCGCAGACCATCAAAATAGAAGAGATCCTGATGCTTAAGTTGCATCATCATCATGATGATGATGATCAGGAGGACATGCCAGTCATAGAAACTGATAATAATCCAGATAATGAGAATGAAATAGATCGCTTTAGGGATTTTGAGATATATCTGTCTAAACAGGTAAAACGTTGTCAATTGTTAAATATACCTACTAATGATATTTTGATTGACGGATGGTGCAGATTACACGACGAGGCACATTCAGAAAAGACATGTGAAACATGCTTAGAGATGATGATGCTAGAATGAACGTACAGTGAGGCATCATCATCATGCTCCGAGGTAAATGTTACATTTGATGATGATGACAATAATAACTCTTATCTGTCTTCTGTAGGAACTGAAGAACCGACAGATCATGATGACTGTCCTATCCTGGAAACAGAAGAAATTTTAGAGTCTCTCCAAGTAAATAATGAAATGAAAGAAAAGATCACCCCAGGGAGTGATTGCTTTATGGAACCAGATTATGAATTGTCTGATGAGGACAAAGGTAGTGACCTGACGAAGTTCGAAGAATTTTTGGAAAGGGAAATAGAGAAGGTGACATGGCAGCGTAAATCTCCTCGGGAGGTCTTAATAAAAATTGGTGTAGACTGCATGAGGCACCTCACTCAGAAACAACTTGCTCACTGTGTTTACATATTTTGAAAAAGCATGCAGCTACAGATTCAGAAGATCATCCTCCTGTTGAAATGAAAGAGAGAATAGAAAAGCCATCAGGCTCACAAGAAAAGGGAAAGAATAAACTTAAGGATGATGATGTCCCTGAGTTAAAATGGATATTAGGCGGAGCAGCCGCCAGAGCTACGAAGAGAAAAGAAAGTTCAGCTAGATGTCCTGCTGAAGATAAACCTTGGATCCTGAGGTTTGATGGGTCCAAATCTAAACAAGGTGCTGGGGTAGGAATCGATCTGATCGATTCAACTGGGAAATCCTATCTAGCAGCCTACAGACTATAGTTCCCCTGTACTAACAATGTAGCAGAGTATGAGGCTTTGATTCATGGAATGCTGTTTGCTCATAAGAAGAAAGTAAAGATTCTGCATGTCTTTGGAGATTCAGAACTAGTTGTGAAGCAAGTAAGAGGAATTTACTCCTGTAACTACAGAAAACTATCAAATTACAGACATTGTGTATGGGACCTGATGGAAGACTTTGACGCCTTTAATATCACTCATGTACCAAGAGAACAAAACCATAGGGCAGATGCGCTAGCTCAAGCTGCCAGTACATTGGAGCCACTGTCCATATCTGGTCTAAAGAGATTTTTAGTAGAACTGGTGTCAGTACCATCAATACCTGACAATGTGACTAATCTCCAGGTGTTTGATGATGATTAGCACATTCTAGATTTCATTTCAAATAGAGACATATTTGAAGCTCAGATTATAGATGAGAATGGTATGGAGGATCATGTCTGGGAAGAAGATGAGATATTAGAGTTGCCTAGCAATAGGATCCCCAAAGGTATGATTGAGTTGGAAAGAGCCTTTGATTTGGATAATATGCTTAAACATAAATATCTGCCTAAGGCAGATGGAGGTCAATATTCACATGTGAATATTGGACAAGCTGATGATAAAAAAAATGTCTTATTGGGTAAGGTTTGCACACTAGAGGAGTTAGAAGGAATAAGTCATGCCCTCAAGGATTACATACATGTAATTGCATGGACTTATGATGAGCTGAAGACATATGATACCTCTATCATAACTCATACTATACCTCTCAAGCCAGATGTAAAACCTTTCAGACAGAAGCAGAGGCCAGTCAATGCCTTGCTTGAACCAATAATTCTTGAAGAAGTCAAGAAATTATTAAATGCCAGGATAATATTTCCTGTCAGGCACTCCACTTGGGTGGCTAATCTTGTGCCAGTCAGAAAAAAGAATGGAGACATCAGGTTATGTGTAGATTTCAAGAACCTGAATAGAGCATCAGAAAAGGATAACTATCCTTTACCCTCATTGGATGAAGTTCTACAGATTGTAAATGGAGCTAAAATGATGTCCTTCTTGGACAGTTTTTCAGGATACAACCAAGTAATGGTTGACAAAATTGACAGATTGAAAACTGCCTTCACCACAAAATGGGGGATATTTGCATATAGACGTATGCCCTTTGGACTCATAAATGCTAGAGCTACATTCCAGCGAGCAATGGACATAGCTTTCAGAGGTTTAATAGGAAAGTGTATAGTCATCTACATGGATGGCTTGACGGTATTCTCCAAGGAAAGGGGGAATCATGTTGCTGATCTTAGAAGTGTACTGAAGAAATGTGAAGAATATGGAATATCTTTGAATCCTAAGAAGTGCATATTCGGGGTCACAACAGGAAAATTACTAGGCCACCTGATCACAGAGGATGGAATTATCATTGATCCTAACAGGGTGGAATCTATTATGAAGTTACAACTTCCAGGAAGCAAAAAGGAACTCAAGTCTTACTTTGGTAAGATAAACTTTGTGAGGAAGTTCATCATCGGCTTTGCTGAGATTGTCAGACCTTTAAATGCTATGTAGAAAAAAGATGCACAAATTGAGTGGACACCAGAAGCCAGGACTACATTTGAAGATATAAAAAAGGCCATTTCAGATGCTCCTATCCTCATTAGTCCAGACTACACCAAAGATTTCTACATCTATTCATTTGCTTCAGAACATACCTCGACAGCAGTGTTACCTCAAAGAAATGAAGAGAAAGAAGAGAAACTAATTGCTTTCATGAGCTGTCCTTTCAGGGATGCTGAGTTAAGGTATATAGATGTTGAGAGACAGGCACTTGCATTAGTCAGGGTAGTAAAGAAATTCAGACATTACATACTCAGAAGCAAAGTGATTGTTGTGGTGCCTGATGTAGCAGTGAAGATGTTGCTGATGCAGAGTGAGCCTGGTGAGAAAAGAGCTAAGTGGATTACTGTATTACAAGAGTATGACATGGAAATTACACCAATGAAACTGGTAAGAGGACAAGCTCTGAGCCAGATGATATCTGAGATTGATCCAAACATCACTAGTCAGCAATATGTGATCAATGAGAAAGACAATAAAGAGTGGTATTCAGATATCAGGCACATCCTGATTACTGGAAGATGTCCATCGAGAATGCAGGCTTCACAGATAAGAGCCTTAAAGATAAGATCCCAAAAGTATATGATGAAGGGAGGAACCTTGTTCAAAAAGAATTACGAAGGAACATACCTTAGATGCTTAGAGAGGCCAGAAGCAAGTAGAGTCCTGACAGAATTACATGATAAGTTTGGAACGGCACATGGATCAGCATTGGCCACAACACATGCAATCTTCCGAGCAGGATATTACTAGCCTACAATTTTTAAAGACACGGCTGATCATGTTAAATGTTGTCATGTTTGCCAGGTTGCTGCCAACAGAGAGAAATATACTGCACAACCATTGCAGCCAGTAATGGAAGAGCGCCCATTTGCACAGTGGGGCATGGACTTCATAGGACCAATCAATCCTCCATCCTCCTCAGGGCATAGGTATGTTTTAATGATTACTGACTATTGTACTAGATGGACTGAGGTGATTAGTAGCAAAACTTGCACTGCAAATGATGTCATTAAATTTCTGGAGAGCAACATTGTCACCAGGTATGGAACTCCTTATGCATTGGTAAGTGATAATGGGTCCGCCTTCATTTCCACCAAGTTATCCAGTTGGGCTTTTGACCATGGGATTATACTTAAGTTTTCATCTAACTATTATCCCCAGGGGAATGGTTTAGCAGAATCCACCAACAAGAATTTGTTGAGTATCATAAGAAAACTAATAGAGAAGAACCCCAGGGAATGGAACTCATTTCTAAAGTATGCCTTATGGGTGGACAGAACTAGAATAAAAATTGCATTAGGAAACTCACCTTTCCAACTAGTATATGGAGTGGATCCCATCCTCCCTGTAAACTTAAAAATTCCTACCCTACAGTTTGCCCAAGAATACCTAGGCATAGACAATAAACAAGAAGTCAGGTTGCTTCAGTTGATGCACCTGGAAGAAAAAAGGAGTCAAGCAATCGATCAATTTGCAAAACATCAGGCTGTTGTCAAACACTGGTTTGACAAGAGAGCCAAAATTAAAGCTTTCAGGATATCCGATTTGGTCCTGATGTGGGATAAGGCCCATGAAAAGAAAGGTGACCATGGTAAGTTTGATAAATTTTGGATAGGTCCCTTTCAAATTTCTGAGATACTAGGAGACAGTACTTATAGCTTAAGAACTTAACAGGTGAGGATGTCCCATTGCCAGTCAATGGACAATTCCTCAAACATTATTTCCAGGCCTGAATGACTTCATAATAGCCATGTGTATCATATTGTATATTTGTATAGTTGTTTGTACAGTGTGTCTGTTCTGTTTGTTTCATTTTGTGGGTTGGGACCTTGTTCTGGTAAGTCAGGATTGTGCACTTCATCACCCTAGAAAATAGACAAATTGTTAAGGTTCAAGTAATGAGATCACATTTAGACATAGGTTATGATTCATTGTAAGAGTGTTTATGATCAGGTTTTTGATATTTTTTCATCAGGGTGCCTTTTCTTGGTCAAAGTGAATCAATCACAATGAAACACCTAACAGCCTTGGGTTTGTTGAACGCATAAGTATAGGTGTTAAGTGAAAAATCTAAAGGGACTCCTTTGCTACCAATACAATCTCCAACCTAAAGCTGCAAGTGACTATACCTTGTACAAATAAGCTAACATGATGATATCAGATACAAATTTTAAAGAGAAAATTAGAACAAAAATAAAATTAGGCCATCTAAGTAACTCTACCGGGGCTATAGATGCCTGTTGGCAGTGGGGCTCTACTTAGGGAGATTGTATAGATAACCTTGCCGGGGCTATAGACGCCCGCTGGCAGCAAGGCTCTATCCAGGTCGGCTATGAAGGATGATCCCCAACTATGTAGTTTAACACCAGTTGCTCATGTTTTCAACTTGCTTTTAAGATGAGGATAATTAATCATATGCACACACATGGTCCTTTGTTAGCATTGTTATCATGATGAAATTTTATCATTCAAAGATCATGATACTTATGCTTATATGAAATTAGAATACTATAGATGAATGTGATCATATCACTTGAATCGTTGGAATTTGTTTGTTTTCTTTGGTGGCAAGTTGTTGTGTGGTTACACAACACACCCCATTTTGACTTGGCAAAATAGGGACCCAACTTTTGGTTTGGCTTGTGCGTCTACTTTTGGGCGGTTTGGTAAAAGCAAGTCGAGTGCATCATCATGCAAAACCAGGATAAGGGAAGTCATCATGAGATTAGTTTGTCAAAGTTCGTATTTCATCTCTGTGACCTCATATATTGAATGAGCATTAAAATTCAGGTAGGTTTGCCTTTTACATCATCTTGATATTCATCAGGATGCAAAAGTTATGAACAGTCAAAGTTTCGGTCAAACCTGATATTTGCAAGAGGAAGGTCATCTTTTTATATCCTCGGTCATATTGTCCAAGTTCATCATCATATTTGAAACATCCCCCCCGATATATCATGCGGTTCAAATATCTGGACGTCAACTTTAAATGGTAGCAAAATCTTCCCGTCAAACAGTTTTATCTATCGCGAGCATCATATTTCGCATGTAACCCGATATTTCTTAACATCCTCCTGACGCGAATATCACCCTTAGCAAATATCCTGATGACATCATCTGAATACGATAAACGAAGGAACATACATAATGATGACATCATCATCACATTCACATTACCACAGGATATTTTCTAAAACATGATCATGTTCGCCTGATATGATGATGACGTCATGATGCACTCCTGATAAGAAGAGCGAATATCAGGATGATGTCATCCTAATATTCCAAAAAGAGAGACATAGAAGTTTGTCTCGTCATCATCATATTTAAAAAAAAAACATCACCTGATTCACCGAAATATCCTCCTGATGTACTAGGCATAAACAAAAGTGCTTTTGTCACCCGAATCTTGTCGCGATAACAATGTCAATGCGAGGGAGGAGGATGATATTGACTCAACCCAATATCTACGAATATCATCCTGCCCTCATGATATCCTGTCAGATGGATATTCCCCGCTCCCGTCGCCACCACTATCATTTAATGCGTGCAGACATGGTAGATGGTTCCCGCCTACCCCGGAACCCAATGAAACACCTGGCGAGATCCTACATTTTCGCACGAGTAATCAAGGAACATGATCCAATCTGTCAGAGTTGCCCTAAATGTACCCTAAATGCGAGGTTAAAAGGTAATTCAACCGCCATTTTCATATTTACCTTGTGATAAACTTGTTTTACAGAGCACCAACTTCCATATCTGCATACCAGCTACCTTTGCGCGATTTGAGCTCATGGGTAGAAAGAAAGGGGTGATCATCAGCTGAATTAGGAACGTCTCAGCAATCTACTGGTATAAAAGGGAATCTGCATAACCAGGTAAGTGAATAAAACCCTCATCATATTGTTTCTATTCTGGTACGATGATGTAAGTTCTAGTTTATGCATCCGTACAATTAAGTAGTGTTGGAGTTGATATAGTAGGCATAATTGCAATATGCATGCATATATGTACCTATTGTGAGATAGGATTGTCATTAATTACAGGTACTCATGGCTGAGAAGCGATTGGTCAAGTGTCAGGTAGAATTCAGCAAACCCATGTTCTCTGCTCAGAGGGGGGTCCTGTTTAAATATGGGGCAATTACACACACTCATTAGGGAAGCACTAATTTGGAGGCCTGGTTAGCCAAGCTGAACAATGGACATGACAAGAGTCCTGTGCTAGACACAGTGTTTGTGTCCGGATTGTGGAATGTCGCCGGTTTCCCATACTCCATGGAATCTCCGGAACTCATCATTGAGTGTGCCCGAAATTATAACCCTAAAACAAGGCAAGTAGTGAAGCATGGGAGGATATACGCAGACCTCTCCATCAAAGGTCTCTCCCAAACATTTGGATTGCCACTGGGCAGTAAGGTCAAAAGTGTAGACTTGAAGAAGTCTGCAACGGAGTATGAAGCCAATAAGAAATTGGCCAGGAAGAACATGTATCCATGGCGGGTTGAGAATAGCACATATAATGCAGCCACCAAGCTTCCTGTGCACCTGTTTAAGTATAATTTCAATGAGGAGTATCAGTACATGATTGCACTCCTGAATAGAGTAACTGGCCAACCTGATACTAGCAGTTTCAGGGATTGGATGTACAGAATAATAATGATGTGTCTATATTCAGACACCAAGCCATTGTTGGGCCAAATTATAAGAGATGCTCTGCATGAGCAACTGATGAACCTGGGAGGTTCAAATTGTGCATTTTACATGTCATCATATATTGTTTATTCTTGTGCCTACAGAGGTACTTTTGATGCCTTGGTTATAGATGGAAAGCTCACAGGCACAAATGCTGCATATATCTGGGATCATCATCCCCAGCTACAGAGAACCAACTACCTAAAAGATTACAAACTGGTCAATGATGCATTCTCTATGCATTTGGTAAGGACCATGGAAGAAGACAGAACAGAGAGATTAAGCATGGAGGCTCAAGAGGCAATCTATAGGCATGGGGCCTGGTACATACAATTTCCAACCTTTTCTTATATAAGGGTTGAAGGTTTCGAGGGACATCCCTTGATGCTGCCAAGGTATCCTACCGATGCCATAGTACTAATGGAATTCATCAGGCAGGGCTCCACCATGATACAAATGTACAAGGATGCCAAGAAGCTGCCACCAATTTTGTTCCCAGTTAGTATTGGCAACTATATGTGCCCTGACTCTGATAATATCAAGAAGGTGATGGTCACCCTGAATAAGATGAACCTGTAGCCTTTTCCAATAACAAGACCATATGATCCTTACGGCAGGATACAGAAGATACTAGGAAAGCCTGTTCATCAGAGGCACCTAGAAGATTTTTGGGCTGACTGTGAAGATGAGGCAGAAGCCAGAAGAAGGAGGTATCAGAGATTGACTCTGAACCAAATAAGAACTTTTGATTGTATCTCCATTCCCCAACAATTGAAGAAGGATGATGGCAGGACAATGGCAGACGAGTATGAACAGAAAAAGATATATAATGACACCATCTCTGCACCTGACCTCACTATGCAGGAGGATATATCCTTCGACCCATTCATTGCCAGGACCCTACGCCTAACCCAAGCTTGGGTTGATGCACAGATAGAGGCATTGAAGAAGAAGGGTGTTGCCATTACGGTGGACAACAAGAAGAAAGGGCAGAATATCCTTGCGGATGAATATGATGACTTCCTGTTGGAGAAGAGGAAGACCAAGGGAGATAGGGTCCCTCCACCATAACAGCAGAGCAAAAGACCCCCAAGGGGCAAGAAGGTGGAACAGGGACCAAAAGGGATTATAATTGAAAGGGCAGTATTTACAGCTGAGGAGGCGGCGGGGTCAGGATCAGAATCAGTATCCCCTCCAGAGAAAGAAAGGCCCAAGAAAAGTAAGATAGCAGAAGCTGGAATCACTGAGACCCAAGAAGTGGGTCAGTCTTCTAAGCAACCAGGAGGAGAGGATACCCTCATAGAAGAAGAGCCTGAGGAAGAGGAGGCTCCATTGGTGATAAAAAGGAAGAGGAGAGCTCCACAGGTGCTGGTGTCTACCCCACCTAAGAAACAAAGAACCTCCATGAGAGGTGGAATAAGCCAACCCCCTACTTCATTACAAGGGGAAGGTAGTGAAGTGCACAAGGAACTTCAACATAATGTTCCACTTCCTACCATTGTCAACTTCAAAACTGAGCTTGCTGAGGAGCAGCTGAAGGAAACTCCCCAGACACAAGCAGAAGGGCATGTCTCGCTCGACGAGACAATAAATTTGTCTGATGATGAGGTGGTGCAGGATGTGGCTGCACAGAAGATGGAAACACTTGCTGCTGATGTAAGTATGACTCCTCACAAGCCTCCCCCAGTTTAAACTCTCCTTGAGGAGATGAAACAAGCAGAAGAAGAGCAAGAAAAGAGCCCAGAGTAGGTGGCTCAAGAGATAGGGCTAGATACATTGATCACAGAGGTGACCAGTCCTGTAGTGGTGGACCTAACAGAGAAATAGGATGCAAGTCCTGAACAGCCAGCAGGATCACCTGATAAAGGTCACCTAACAGAAGAGAAAGAGATGGCAAAATCAGAAGGCCATGCTCTTGAAACTGGCCAACAAAGCCCACATGACACAATAGAGGAACCTACTATAGTAGAGGTTCAGGTAGCAAAGGCTGATGAGAAGGAAACACCAGAAGATCCAGCTGCCAAAGTACAAGAAGTGGATGGTGCAGGCTCAGAAGAAGTAGTAGCTGCAGAGCAATCGCCAACACATCAGGCAGAGTCCCCAATATCTGGTACAGTGGATAAGCCACAAGAAGAAGAAGAAGTGGGAACAGATGAAATGATGATAGAAGAAGGTCATGATCATCATGATCAGCATATAGATGCACCTCAAGGGTCCCCATAGCATGAAGATGCTCCTCCAGAGGAGGAAATCCCTCAACAGGAGGAGGTGCCGCAAGATCAACAACAAAGGGAGCATCAAGGAGAAAAAATGGGAAAGTCACCATCTCCACAACACTTGTTGACCGAAACGGGAGATATGGGTGAACATCAGGATGATGCTGAAAAACATGATCAGGTGCCTCCGTGGTTGGCAAAAGAAGTAAATGCTGAAGAAGAGCTTGAAATTCAGGAATTCGACGTCTCCACCCTATTCTCTGTGGATATAATGAAGCCAAAGAGGAAGGCCAGAATGACTTCGGCCATCAAGAGAGATCTGGCAACAGGGAGAAGGACCGTGCAAATTGCCATACCTGCGGTGGAGAAAGAAAAAGGTAAAATCACTGTCGATGAATTTCAAATCAGTATAGTAGATTTGGGCTTTGCCAATGAGGACCAAGAAGGTCAGGAGGGCAAAGATATCATTGACTCTCTAATTCAGAAGGTGAAAAGAGAGAAGGAGAAAAATAAGCAACATAAAGAGCACATTGCTCAGTTGCATGCCTATATCAAAGGGCTGACCAATCCTGATGATACCACAACTGAACATGCAGTCCCATTGACTGCTATTTCTCAGGAGGAGGTAAATAAATTGGACCTCATGAAGCATGAGGCATCGGTAATAAGGAGATGGATGTCATCCACATTGGATGATGCTGTAGAAATAATGAAGGCCTCTTTGAAGAGGTGGAGCACCCTAAGTGACTCCAAGGCCAAAGTGGATAAATTGCAGATGCAGACCGGGAAGAGGTCTTACAAGCTGGAGAGAGTCCTGAGCCTGCTAGGGGAAATAAGGAATATAAATCCACAACTGCTTATCAGTAAGCAGGTGCTGAATAGTAATACCGCACTATTGATGGATATCTGGTATAAGGACACTCAGTTTGAGTGTTGAGTCCTCAAAAGTTGTAATAATAAGCTGAGGGATATCAGCATGAGGCTATGAGATTTAATGGCTGAAGAAGCCGTGATGCTGGAAGCATTGGAAGGTAAGGTGGAAGGAAAAATAGAAAATCAAGATGAAGAGTCCGCCATTAAAGCTATACACAGCAATTTCTAATTAGAGGCAGATGGTCCACCTGTTCCTTTGACAGAGGAATTGATAGATAAAATAATGAGGATCAAGGTCCAGATGGAGAAATATAAAGAGACACTGTAGGACAGGAAAAATAAGCTCGACAACAGTAGGGACAAATATGAAGCACATAAACACGCCATTGTCAAAGCAAAGACTCAAGATGGCGGAGGGATAGATTAGGTTGTACATTCATACGAGCAGGTCCACAGTAGTATGCAGCCCCATATGCAGCCTCGTCATCATCAGGATAGTGAAAGTTCAGAAAGTGATGCACATGATGATGACCCGCATGAATTAGCTGAGGAGCATGATGAAGATACATCATGAGGGGGATAATAGCATAAGTAGTATAGATAGTTGCCAGTTGGCAACTTGTGCCCTTTTGTAAAGATTGACAAAGTCAAGTGAATCATGACCATAGATTTGTATTGATGAATTAGGATCGTAGATCTTTTGTAACGGATTCCTCACCTTATTCTATAAAAGGTGGTGGAATGCCCTGTTGAAACATTCGAAACTTAATTGAAATATGTTTGCTGAAGTATTCAGGGCTTATTTCAAAGTTATTGCATATGTACATGTCTTTTGCATACTTAATGAAAGAGAAGAGTGTTTTGATTACAAATCTTAGTAAATCTTGAGTAATCTGTGTCTAAATTCTGGATATGTGCTTTGATTTGCTGCATCCCTTGGAGTGCTTATCATGTTGCATGTATTGTTTTCATTCATCATCCTCTGAAGTTTGCATCAACTGTATCTAGCTGTGGAATATCCTGGTGAACATATGGTTTGATATCTTCTCGTCATGACAGTATCTAGTATGTATGTGGATCAATAGCTGAAGGTTCAACTTTAAATTGTTGTATTCCTTTAATTTCTTTCAATTCCAGAACATTTCATTATCACAATTGCAAATAACTGATAATCCTAAGCAAATAACACAAATATGCAGACATCTCATAGGTAATCACAAATATTTAGCATATTTGAATGCAAAGCATGCACAATTGAAAAATATCATGCAAAGATTGAGGTATTTCTACATCTTTTCATCTAATAACCGCATAATATGACTTCTCTGTAAAGAATTTCTGCAGGAATGTCATGATGATGGCACAATTTCACGTAAGGCCCCAAAATGGAAACAACAACGCACATTAACCTTTGAGTAGCTTCAAACGATTAAGACCTAATCACCAGAGACTTGGGATCCAGAATTCTTTGAATTCACAGTATCTTTCAAGATGAATAAAGGTTAATGTGTACTTTTATTCTATGCTTGTTTATGACTAACATCATGACCAACATGCCGTAAATTGGCAACATGAATTTGCCTGGAAGGAGAAAAAGGCTCGGTAGCCAAAGCCTCTGAGACAAATTTCAAAGTAGTAACAGTAGCCTCATAAGCCCTTCTCTTGAAAGTGGCCAGCTGATGGCCATAGATGTGAAGAAACCTTGCAGTGCAAGTGATAGCATCATTCCACCACTTAATCCAACCAGTAGAATGCAAAGGCCGGCATTCTAAATTCCATATAGTTGAAATATGTGCCAAGGTGGCTTGATGAGAAAGCAAGGAGGTGTTCAGAAAAAATTGAGATTTTATGGCACATGGCTGAGTGAGTTGCCACTCAATGGCAAACTGAATTAGAAAGTGGTCTGACAATGTCACATCCACTAATGGCTACACAGGAAGGGTGGATGATGTGGAAAAAATAAAAAAAGATTGTGCAGAGATCATAGCACGATCAAGGCATTTAAAGACCCTGTCAGTTCCAGTTTGAAAATTGCACCAAGTATGCCAGAAAGGACTGGAGTGATGGCGGCCAACATTGGGATCAAAAAATCTCAATTTATTGCACATATGGAACAATGCCTCTCTTTCGCCAACTAGCCATCAAAAAGGCAGAACACCATCTTTGTCAATAGCCATTTCAAACATTTTAAAATCCCCACAGATAAGCCACGTGGCCACTGGTAGTGAATCTGCAATCCACCGCCATAGAGTAGATCTTTCTTATGCATCATTTGAAGCATAGATATTAATAATCCCAAAGGAGTGATTATTAATGTTAAGAAGCGTCTAGACTAAATGGTTGGTGGGGTCCACCCCATGAGCCACCACCGAGGGAACAAAAGGGTAGCAACACCACCTTTGCCAACTTCATGGGTGCTGGAAAATATTTTACTATCAGGCCAAATACAATGGCAAGCTGAAGACAAGAGAAAACATGTAACTTTAACTTCTTGTAGGCACAGAACATCAAGATAAGCATAGTGATGGAGAGCATCATGAACATAGTACTTCCTAGTGAGTTTAGTGAGACCTCAAACATTCCAAGAGAGAAAATTCATTTAAACTCCTCTACCATCTCCCCAGAATCCAGGCTTTCAAAGGAAGCAAATCTATTTTGAAGAAACTCGGTGGGGTTTGACCCAAATTGGAGAAGAGGAATTTGTTGTTTTTTAACCTCCTGAACAATTTCACCTTCCTCAGGAAGCTTTCATCTACAAGAGCACTATCAAGGAAATAAGGATGAAGTGGCATGTGCTCGTGCCCTGGACAGTGACTTTTTCTACGAAGGTAGCACGGTAGGACTCCTAATTTTGTCCTTCCCGCCATTCACAGAAAGCTTTGAGACATCCTTAGTTGGATCAACATCTTTGAGAGTATCCACAGAGGCTTTTACTTTGTGTTTGCGATTGGTAATAGTGGCCCAAGTGTCCATTGGCTTAGAAACCACCTCCTTAGACACAGATTCCACTAGGTATTCTTGAACAGTCTCCCTGGGTAAAACCCAAGTTCGGGGCACAGCAAGAGGGTAGTCCCTAATTTTATGCTTGGTTGACTGGCAGTGATAACAAGTATTGGGAAAATTAAAGTATGTGACTTTTTGAATGTGTCATAGGGGGCCAATTTGAATGTCAATAAATTCCTTGAGGTCTTTCAAAAGATCCACCTCAACACAAACATGTTTTTGAGGGCGCAATTGAAAGAACCTATCTAGTTCAACACAAATGACTCTTCCTAGATAAGAAGCAATGTCATGCAAAAAATGCATGCAGGGAAAATGCAAGGTAGGGAATTCAATCCACATAGGAACCTGGTGTTTGGTATCATCAAAAGCCACAAAATCATGAGTCCATTGTTGGAAAACCAACAGAGAAGACTGAACATACCAATGACCATGGTTCAAAATTGCTTGAACATGGCTAACTTACATAAAGCAGAAAAGGAAAAATCCTTTTTTCAGATTCTAGACCATATCAAGGTGGACCCCATGAGGGACCCAAGCCTTTTGGACCCATTCTTTGAGCATAGATTCAAGGGGAGTTCTCCCTACAAAGTAACCAATGAGAGTATGTTGCTCTAACCATAAACAAGCAGTATCAAATTCCTGTGATGGTAAAATAACATTAGCAGGAGAGTCTGAGGGCTTACCTCATGAAACACCTTCGGAACAAACTTCTGAGGATGCTTGGTCGGTAGAGGAACCATTGTACAGATCTGAGAAACCTCCAACACTAGCAACAAGTGTTGGGTTAGAAGCGGTATGAGGCATTTAAATGGCCAAAAAGCCGCAATAAATGTGGGCATACAGAAAGAAGGCTAAAAATCCTATGCCTAGAGCATAGTATCTAGCACCTAGAAAGAACAATGGTGGACAGCTTCAAAGAGACCCTAGCAGAGCTAAAATCTTTCCTTTTTCAAGATAATCAACTTCCTTGTATGTTGGCTAGGGTGAAATATTGATACATGCAAGGTGAAAAATGGTCTTGTGAGAACTTGATAATTCTAATTTATTAGTCATAATTTGAATAGATGAACTAATTGTTAATTATTTTATATGTTTGATTAAGTAATATTTAAGAAAATTATAAAGTAGTTCTAAAAATATTAAGAAAAGTAATTCATAGGTTTGTGAACAAATTGGTTTCCTCATCACCACAAACATTGTGGGTCCTTCTCTCATGTCGTGCAACATACACATCATTATGTGTATATACTACAACATTAAGAGTGCAGATTGTGCTATTGTGTGTAGTATAGTGATTTCATAGTAGAGTTTTTTTTTAAGAAAAAAATTGGTGCCAGTGTTCATACACAAGAGAAAGTGTGGTTATGGCATTGTACATGTATCAAACATGTTAACATCCTAACCCTCTTGTTCTTTAATATGTGTTTCCTCTTCAACACATTCCTCATAGTCAATTTCTCCTTCTTGCAAAGCCAAAGCAATAGTACATCATACAAAATTTTGAGGTAAACAACATTCTTCACACCAAGATTCATCTTCTACATCATTTACATTGGAACCCTTTAATCGATCAAGTCTCTCTTTAAAAAAAATCTTTTGCTCTAGAATTATTTGGCCTACTTAGTTAGCATCATGGATAGGATTACCATTTCTTCACTTAGTATTGTACCCTAGAATATCAAACACTTTTATCTACATTGCTTATCTTTGGGAAATTTGTCTCTTAGGGGCAATACCTTTTTCATTTCTATCCACATTGTAACTTAATTAGTTTAAGGTATGCATGAATTTGTCTAGTTTGTCTTTAGAAGGAGATTTCTTATTTTGTGGAATTCTGATGGCACGGTTACCACAGACATGCACAATTACCCTTACAACCTTCCAGTGAGACTCAAGTCTCTGTGCAACTAAATGAGATTTCATATATCTTCTGTCATTAAAGTGACAAGATTCTGGATAGCAACTAAAAGATTAACAAAATCATTCATATGCAATACAACAAGGGCTTAAAGAAATATTCATTAACAATGTTCATACTATTCAGTCCTGACTTGCTACAGGAACACACCATCAAGCTACAGAATAAAATACCTTAAACTTTCATTCAAAGTAGCCAAATTGGCCTACATCACAATACATAGATTAAATTCAACAAAATTACATAACACATTATTAGAGCCCTCTTTCTGAATGAGAGCGATCTCGTACTTCTCTTTCAGCCCTACAGCCTGCTTGAATTTTCCTTCTCTCAATGATCATCATTCTTGCGATCATCAGCTTCTTTCTTCTTTGCAACTCTGTTGCGCTTAGTCTTCAACCTTCATGTTTTTTTTATCAACCTTCACTCTCTGTTATGTCCACCATCTATTCTTCTATACTCGACTTGATCTCATGGCACTATCAGCCTGTTTGCATTCTCCTCCTCTCCGTATATCAGCCTCCTCTTCCATACGTGTGGCATCTTCTATTTGGCCTATTGGCCTCTCTCTTTAAATGACAGACTCTCCTATCTCTACGTGCCTCTTTCCAGAATATATGCCGCCTCCCTTAACTCACAGCCTTCTTCCTCTATTTTATCAGCCTATTGGCCTTTCTTCTATCGCTCCTCTTATTACTCGGCCACTCTCTATAATACATACAGCCTCCTTGCTCATATATGGCCTATCATATTAATTCAACCACCTCTATATATTCTCCGGCCTCTTCTTCTTGGTTATCGGCCCCTCTTCTTCTTTTACATGTGTGGCCTCTTTTATTATCTTCTGTCTCTTAGTCTCTAATCCATCCTCCTTCCACACAAATTGGGCATCTCTATTTTACAGCCTATTTCTCAATATATGCGGCCTTCTTGATTGTCTCTTCTCTCCTTGCTGTCGATCTTGGCTATTCATTTCATATGGCCAGTTTCATTATCAGCCTACCTCTTCTAATTTTGGCCTCCTCATTATTATCAACCTCTCATAACTGCTACTTCCATTATTATGCCATTAACTTCTTATTTTCTATTACAAAGAATCTTCCTTCTATTTGTATGTGACCTGCATTCACCACTCCTCCATCACCACTGTTCTTTTGTCACCACTAACTCAGGACAGCTGTCACCTTCTCAAAATAGCTATTCTTGCCATAGTCACCACCTTCACCACTTATTCAGCTTTATGGAATTTAATAATCACTTATTATTGTTCATGTCGCCTTGGCGACAAGAGATCTCTTCCTCAAGTTTTTGACATGTAGACCATAAATTTAAAAATTGCCTAGATACCCTTGCATCAAACTCCCCAGGGGACAAAGATCATGTGCTCTTGCACGTGTGTTCCTCTGCAAACTTAATCAAACCTTTTCTTCCACCTTTTCCATAATTTCTCTATCTCATATGCTTCCATCTTCCAACATTTCTATGGAACACTATGGGCTTCTCTTACATAATTGTATGCATCACTTATGGTCCATCTCCACTATTGAATTCTCCTTTCATTCACCTCAAACAAATCATAATCAAATGAAAAAATTATAATAATATCCAGTGCATTATCAATACCTTCCATTTTTGCATCATACTCAACATGTTCATCTATCATATCTTTCAGCCATTCATCCTTACAACATCATTTTCAGCTTCATCTTTTATCATCTCACACTCCAAACCTGCAACATCTTTAAGCTTATTTCTGCACCTTTGTCTTCAATCTTGTTTGTTGTCCTACTCATGCTTACACCTTTAATCTTCCCATTCCACTCTTCGTCAAGGGCTGCCAACTGCTTCCATAAATCTTCTTCCATGCTTTCCTTTGCCACTCTATTTTCTTCTTTACTTTCATTCTCCTTTTGTTTGTCCTCTTCCTCTGGAACTATGGTTGTTTCACTATCATCCTCTTCATCTGCAACTACTTTCACATTCAAATCTGTATCTTCAACATATACTTCTGGTGTCTTCTTTTTTCCATACAACTCTTCTATTCCACTTTTCCTCTTTTCTGTCATACCTGCATCTTTAAATTTGTCTTTGCCTACATTCTTGCCTTCTCAAATATCTATTCTTCCTTATCTCTTTTTCATCTAATAATCTTCTTATATTTTCCTCATCATTAGGAATTTCATACAAAGCTTCATCAACATAAAAATCAGATTTATTTTCTCTTTCCTTGCCTACCCTTGGCTTCTCTTGCTACAATTTCACTGTATGCCTCTTCTCTTTCTTGCCATCCACTACTGGATTCATCATGCTTCCAATTCCTAGGAGTTTGTTCTCCTTTTCATGCCTCCAATTCTTTGTCCTTTCTACAACACATTTGTTTGTTGCTGCTTGCTTTACCATCCACACTCTATCACTGGACTGATGTCCTTTCCTTGTTGCATTCAAGCTTCTCTTTCCTTGCTCTTCTTTCATCCTCCAATCATTTCCTTTAGGCCTCTTTGCTAGCCAACTCCACCTTGCATCATACTGCCACTTATTCATGTACACATCTCCCTTTCTTTGCACTTGTTTGTTAGCATAAACACAATTAAAAGTATTCTCTTCTTTACAACTCAATTGTTGCCTTTTATCAATATTTTTCCTCTGCCAACATGGTACTACATATCCATGATCATCAATCACACTTATATTTTCCAATTTCTTTCCCTTATCATCTTGCCTATCCATATTCTCATTTCTACATTCATGATCAAAAATAACAATTTTACCTTCATTCTCCTGTACAAGGGCATGTTGTTCCACATTGCATCCACCTTCAGCTTCCTGGTTTTCCAACTTCTCTTCACAAGCATCTTGTGTTGCTACTGCAATATCTTCGCATGCATCATGAAACTCTATGGTTTCCTCTTCATCTTCATCATCAGTCTAAACACCTTTAGTAGCAATTTCCTCTTTTTTTTCAGGTACTCTGCAATGCACCTCTGCTGCAAACTCTTCTTGGCATTCTTCTGCCATCACTCTTTCCTCATTCACATCTTCAACACTTTCTTCAGGAGCTACTTGTTGATGGTGATTGTTAGTCATTCACAAACATAGAATAAAAGTTACACAACAACCTTTACTCATCTTGAAAGATACGATGAATTCAGAGAATTCATGATCCCAAGTCTCCGGTGATTAGGTCTTAATCTACTGACGTTACTCAGTGGTTGATGTGTGTTGCTGTTTTCCATTTAGGGGCCTTACGTATTTCTGCAAAGTTCATCATTATTCCTCCAAATATCCTGCTCTGTATGTCTGCTCTGCATAAATCTCCAACACTTCTACCTCTGCACTGTGAATTTACTCAAATAAATTATTTATGATTCTTTGCATGATATTTTCAATACTACATGCATTTAACTCAAATATGCTAATGATTTTCAGTTACCTACGGGATTTCAGCATATTTCTCTATTCTGCTTAAGATTATCAGTTTATTTGCAATTGTGATGAATTTATGAAATTAAAAAAAGGAAAAGGGTTAAAGACTGAGATTCCCAAAACTACTTGACTTAGATCACTGATCCACATACAAGCTCCCATACATGCAATGAAAAGAAGGAAACTAGAAATCATACTTCACCAGGACATTCCACAAATCCACATGATCCAGTGCAAATCTTCAAAGGAAAAGTTGACAACATGTAATGAAATGAAAGCGCTTCCAGTTGAACACAGCATTCACCAGTACATATCCATAAATCGACATGAAGATTACGTAAAATTTATAATCAGGATGTAATCTGAAACTTCATATCCATTCAGTATGCTCAAGAACAGGTACATTTACAGTGATCTGAAGAAAGAACCTTGACATTTCAACAATTCAGTCTTCATTAGTCTCAGTAATCCGATCTCCTAATTAATTCTATAGTAATTGGCCTTAATGTGCCAGATGCATCTGTGTATATTCATGTATCTCTTCTCAAGCTCTGGCTCTTATATAGAGCAAATGCCAGAAAACAGTTACAACGATCCAAGGATCAGGATCCTCTCATAACAATCGACGGTCCAGATGAAAAGCACATGCTTCGCCAGTTGGCAAATGTACAGCTGGCACAGAATATTCCAGCATCTTTGATTTGATTCGGTCTCCAGCTGGCAAATAGCATATTTGACAATATCCTCCTCATTTCTGGTTCATGTTGCCTCCATGTGCCACCATACAATGCTCAGCTTCAAACAACAGCTCTAACAGCATCATGACTTCCTGCAAGTAAACAGACAAACATTAAGTTCATCATCATGTGGAACACAGCATGAAGTAAAATGTTTTATTAAACAAGCCTCCAAAATGTGCAGCTACAGGCAATCGGGCTCCGAATCTCTATCGCTCTGTTTTCCCGCCCATTTTCATGTATATCGGGTCTGCCAATGCACATGGGTGTATTGTATGTTTCGGCGTGACTACACACTGTCGGAATGACAATTTTACATTAGGTCGACGGCAACAGTTATACCGACGCCAAAAATCATGATGATGACCACCCATCGGGAAGACAACAACTATCGGCGAGAAAAATCCAGACTTGGCCGACAGTTAAAACTTACGCCGATCAACAGCATATCGGCGTGACTATCTCCATCGGGGAGAAAATATAAAGCATGGCCGATATCATATGTTGGGCCGATGGACAATCTTAGGGCTTTCCCTCTATCTGCAGGATATCGTGAAATATGATGCTCCCCCTTCCGAATGTCCAGATGATGTCATCAGGATATTTCGCTTCTGTATATTGGGGAAAAGAAAGACATCATCATCATCATCATGTCGAAGGAAAATAGGAGGATATGAAATATGATCCTGCTGCTGAGGAAAGGAAAATGATGGTGACATCATCGTCATATCCGCGCTTCATTAAAATGCAAAAGATGACGTCACCGTCATGTTTAGTTAAGATCAGGGGATAAATGCAATATCGGGTCACCTAAGGAAGATGATCAAGTGGTGAATGTAATATGACCCCTTTGCGGCCAAGGTAACCCTCTCGAAAGATTAGGATGATGATCATCATCATCATCATATTAGCGAACCAGATTATGTTTTGGAAAATATCCTGCCGAAGGAGAAATGTGATGATGATGTCATCAGGATGTTTGTTTCTTTGTTTATCGGATCGGGATGACGTCATCAGGATATTTGTAAAAGGTCATATTTCTCGGCAGGAGGACATTACGAATATCGGGATACCTTCAAAAACATGATGCTTGCGATACAAAAGACCGCTCGACGGGGAAAACTTACTATCACTTAAATTTGACGTCCAGATATTTGAACCGCAGGATATTATCGGGGGGACGTTTCAAATATGATGATGATGTTCTTCAAAAAGCAAAACTGAGTTTATAAGATATGACCCTCTTCTTGCGAATATCAGGATGTCTAAGCAGGGTGATATTATAATATCATCATGATATTATAATATCGGGCGATGTAAAAATATCATGATGCTCGTTGTTATGAAATATGACCCTCCTAAAATCATGATGCTCACAATGCGCATAAGGTCATCTGACGGGTAAAGGGCATTATCACCTAAGATTGACGTCTGGATATTGGGACTGCATGATTTTTATCAGGCGATAGATCAAGATCATGATGACTTTGACAACATGACTGAGGATAAAAAATATGATGATCCTCCTCATCGAATATCAGGTTTGACCAAAACTTTGACTGCTCATAACTCCCTCATATGGACGAATTTTCAGGTGATGTAAAAGGCAAACCTGCATGGAATTTTAAGCTCTTTCTAAATATGAGGTCATAGAAACAAAATATGAACTTTGACAAACTAACCTCATGATGATGACCAACCTCATCGAATATCATGATGATGATGCACCTGACCTATTTTTACCAAACCGCCAGAAAATAGACAACACAAACCAAGACAAAAGTTGGGTCCCTGTTTTGATAATGCAAAATGGGGCGTGTTGTGTAACCACACAACAACTTGCCACCAAAGAAAACAACAAAATTCAAATGATTCAAGTGATATGATCATAGTCATCTATAGTATTCTAATTCTTTCTAAGTAAAATCATCATGATCCTTGAATGATAAAGTTTCATCAAGGTAACAGTGCTAACAAAGGATCATGTGTGTGCATATGATTAATTATCCTCATCTTGAAAGCAAGTTGAAAATATAAGTAACTGGTGTTAAACTACATAGTTGGAGATCATCCCTCATAGCCAACCGGGATAGAGCCTTGCTGCCAGCAGGCATTCATAGCCCCGACAAGGTTATCTATACAATCTCCCTAAGTAGAGCCCCACTGCCAGCAGGCATCTATAGCCCCAGTAGAGTTACTTAGATGGCCTAAGTTTATTGTTTATATATTTTTTTATTTATATATCTGATATCATCATGTCAGCTCATTTGTACAAGGTATGGTCACTTGCAGCTTTAGGTTGGAGATTGTATTGGTAGCAAGGGAGTCCCTTTAGATTTTTTACTTAACACCTATACTCATATCTTCAACAAGCCCAAGGCTGTTAGGTGTTTCATTGTGTTTGATTGACTTTGGACAAGAAAAGGCACCTGATGAAAAGATATTATAAAACCTGATCATGAATATTTATCAGAATGAATTACAATCTATATCTAAATCTGATCTCATCACTTGAATCCTAACAATTTAGTTATTTTCTTAGGTGATGAAGTGCATCATCTTGACTTACCAAAACAAAAACTCAACCAAAACAACACAAAACAGAAGAAACACTATACAAACAACTAACCTACAAAAAGGAAACAACAGAAACAGAACAAGAAAGCAAAACAAGCAGACTGTACAAACAACTAACCTACAAAATTATATACAAACCACTACTAGGCAAACAAAAACTAGAAAATGACCTAAGTACACCTGTATTTGCATACTTCTTTCGATTGTGCAGGAGTCTTAGGGTATCAGTTATGGTTCTCAACCTAGCAAATCTATCTTTATATTCTAAAAAATATTCTGATATTCTGAATTCACTGTATTCAACAGAATGACTCTTGATGATCAGCAACTGAGGCAGCTCATCATGTTCATGATTAATCCATATGCATGTCTTATCTCCTGAATTTCCATAATCAAAATAATATTCAACATCATTCACTGTGGAAAGGAGAAATACAACCTGGTGTATTTCTGATTCTGTTGGACATGCTTCTTCATTGGCAATTGGTCTTCCATTTGTCATTATATTTTCACTGCTTGGCTCAGTGCCTGGTCTCTCTTCAAGTTGAAGGATGTATGACTCTTGATGTATTAATTCTTCATCTTTATCCAGCGTTATCCCTTCATTCCAGATGTTCAGTTTATCTTCCAGTTCAGGAAACTTCTCAGTATTTTCTTCAATTTCCTGCACATCAGCATCTAAATAAGTATCTTTATTATCACCACCTGAAATACAGAAATTTATCATTTCTAAATCATTTGACTGTAAATGAGAATTGGCATTCAACTGATAAGGACACTCCCCTGTTTCATTCTCAAAATATTTCTGGAGTGACGTCTGATCATGCCCAATAACTCCAAAGTCTTCTACATCTTCATCTTTCAGGAATTGTTCATTAAACAATTCACATCTTCTATCTAGTAAAAGATCTGGTTCCATTAACCTACAACATTCTTGTATTTGATCATTCAATTCAAAGAAGTCAGGTAATAAATCAGCATTTATTTTCTTTTCTATGACTCCCTGAGTTACTATCATAGGAACTTCATCATCAGCAAGAGTGCATTTAAATTGCTCTACTATCTGTTTACACTTCTCTTTACCATAGAATGACTCCAGGAAAGATGTTTCATCTTCATTATCCAAAGTATTAGGATCAGAATCAAAAATATTATCCTGATGAGTGATTTCTTCTCTAAAATTTTCACAAGATTCATACTTGCATACTGACTGATCCTTACTTGTATTAGGAAGTAGAGAACTCCTATCAATCTCACCATAAAATGAATCCAGGAAAGACGTTTCCTCTTTTTTACCTTCTAGAACTGATTCGCTATTGTATTTTCTAGAATCTTTTTCAACATGACCAAGCAAGGATAGCAATCTCTCTCTGAATGCTCTTCATCATGTAATCTGCACCAGCTTTCAATCAAGACATCATCAATGGGTAAACCTAATAATTGACTACACTGTATATTTCTAGACAAGTATAATTCAAAATCCTCAGATCGATCCACTTCAGTGTCTGGACAATTAATAACTTTTGGTGCTGCATCTGCTTGTTGCTCCAGAATTTCTTCATTTTCCTGGCAAATTTCTTCATTTTCCTGGCAAATTTCGGCCCTGAACACATCCAGAAATAATATTAATCCTTTCAAATATAAATCCAACCTTGTAAGGAAAGTTAAACAATTTATTTCACTGTGTTCTGCAGTCTGGTGTATCCTGCAACAGGTAGATAAACCAAAGTTAGACAAACTATGAGGGTAAAGCTGCCTATTCAAAGTTTCCTGAAATAAAGGAATGTTAATTTGACAATTGCCTTCATATACATCCATCAAAATGAGATTATATTTTTCAATTTTTAAGGAGATCCATCATATCTCAGAATAAAACTTGAAAGTCCAGAAAATCAAACTAATCTTTGAGGCTTTGGGCTAGATCTTTGCAAAGGTGCAACCAAAACATCTCAGATAAGAGATATTTGCAGACATTTAACTGAAATGATGAAATATTTATGCAATATTTGCAGAAATCCAGAAATGTGACAGGATATTGGGATATCCTGACCCGTAACACAAGATCTCGAGTGCCTAAGGCTTAAAAGTCTCAAAGTTTGAACAAATTTACGTACCTTTAGCCGATATTAGTGAATTCAGAAAGATCTACTGTAAAGCTTGCAATATTTATGTGAGATCTAGAAATCTTTACATAGAATGAACACATACAAACTTCTCACAGCAAATATTTACGTAATTTACTGAAATTCACGGGCGATCTGAGGTTACCTTACTCTATGTGTCATCAAACCTGAAAATACTGATGATGAGCGTGATCTTCCGGGCCTGCCCTCCTTCTAGCGCCAATTTATGTTGCGTTAGAAGCGAGGGGCCTGCATATATGTTAGCAAGATTTAAAGCGGGCTGCTAAACAGAGGCAGGAGATATCACGTCAACTGAACAGGATTTATATGCTGAGAAACAGCTCAGCGGCCCTCCTTCTAGCGCCAATTTATGTTGATGGTGATTGTTAGTCATTCACAAACATAGAATAAAAGTTACACAACAACCTTTACTCATCTTGAAAGATACGATGAATTCAGAGAATTCATGATCCCAAGTCTCCAGTGATTAGGTCTTAATCTACTGACGTTACTCAATGGTTGATGTGTGTTGCTGTTTTCCATTCAGGGGCCTTACGTATTTCTGCAAAGTTCATCATTATTCCTCCAAATATCCTGCTCTGTATGTCTGCTCTGTATAAATCTCCAACAATTCTACCTCTGCACTGTGAATTTACTCAAATAATGTGCCTACAGGCTGATATTTGCATGATTTCTACCATTATTTATGATTCTTTGCATGATATTTTCAATACTACATGCATTTAACTCAAATATGCTAATGATTTTTAGTTACCTATGGGATTTCAGCATATTTCTCTATTCTACTTAAGATTATCAGTTTATTTGCAATTGTGATGAATTTATGAAATTAAAAAAAGGAAAAGGGTTAAAGACTGAGATTCCCAAAACTACTTGACTTAGATCAATGATCCACATACAAGCTCCCATACATGCAATGAAAAGAAGGAAACTAGAAATCATACTTCACCAGGACATTCCACAAATCCACATGATCCAGTGCAAATCTTCAAAGGAAAAGTTGACAACAACATGTAATGAAATGAAAGCGCTTCCAGTTGAACACATCATTCACCTGTACATATCCAGAAATCAACATGAAGATTACATAAAATTTACAATCAGGATGTAATCTGAAACTTCATATCCATTCAGTATGCTCAAGAACAGGTACATTTACAGTGATCTGAAGAAAGAACCTTGACATTTCAACAATTCAGTCTTCATTAGTCTTAGTAATCCGATCTCCTAATTGATTCTACAGTAATTGGCCTTAATGTGCCAGATGCGTCTGTGTATATTCATGGATCTCTTCTCAAGCTCTGGCTCTTATATAGAGCAAATGCCAGAAAATAGTTACAACGATCCAAGGATCAGGATCCTCTCATAACAATCGACGGTCCAGATGAAAAGCACATGCTTCGTCAGTTGGCAAATGTACAGCTGGCACAGAATATTCCAGCATCTTTGATTTGATTCGGTCTCCAGCTGGCAAATAGCATATTTGACAATATCCTCCTCATTTCTGGTTCATGTTGCTCCATGTGCAACCATACAATGCTCAGCTTCAAACAACAGCTCTAACAGCATCATGACTTCCTGTAAGTAAACAGACAAACATTAAGTTCATCATCATGTGGAACACAACATGAAGTAAAACATTTTATTAAACAAGCCTCCAAAATGTGCAGCTACAGGCAATCGGGCTCCGAATCTCTATCGCTCTGTTTTCCCGCCCATTTTCATGTATATCGGGTCTGCCAATGCACATGGGTGTATTGTATGTTTCGGCGTGACTACACACTGTCGGAATGACAATTTTACATTAGGTCGACAGCAACAGTTATACCGACGCCAAAAATTGTGATGATGACCACCCATCGGGAAGACAACTATCGGCGAGAAAAATCCAGACTTGGCCGACAGTTGAAACTTACGTCGATCAACAGCATATCGGCGTGACTATCTCCATCGGGGAGAAAATATAAAGCATGGCCGATATCATATGTTGGGCCGATGGACAATCTTAGGGCTTTCCCTCTATCTGCAGGATATCGTGAAATATGATGCTCCCCCTTCCGAATGTCCAGATGATGTCATCAGGATATTTCGCTTCTGTATATTGGGGAAAAGAAAGACATCATCATCATCATCATCATGTTGAAGGAAAATAGGAGGATATGAAATATGATCCTGCTACTGAGGAAAGGAAAATGATGGTGACGTCATCGTCATATTCGCGCTTCATTAAAATGCAAAAGATGACGTCACCGTCATGTTTAGTTAAGATCAGGGGATAAATGCAATATTGGGTCACCTAAGGAAGATGATCAGGTGGTGAATGTAATATGACCCCTTTGCGGCCAAGGTAACCCTCTCGAAAGATCAAGATGATGATGATCATCATCATCATATTAGCGAACCGGATCATGTTTTGGAAAATATCCTGCCGAAGGAGAAATGTGATGATGATGTCATCAGGATGTTTGTTTCTTTGTTTATCGGATCGGGATGACGTCATCAGGATATTTGTAAAAGGTCATATTTCTCGGCAGGAGGACATTACGAATATCGGGTTACCTTCAAAAACATGATGCTCGCGATACAAAAGACCGCTCGACGGGGAAAACTTACTATCACTTAAATTTGACGTCCAGATATTTGAACCGCAGGATATTATCGGGGGGACGTTTCAAATATGATGATGATGTTCTTCAAACAGCAAAACTGAGTTTATAAGATATGACCCTCTTCTTGCGAATATCAAGATGTCTAAGCAGGGTGATATTATAATATCATCATGATATTATAATATCGGGCGATGTAAAAATATCATGATGCTCGTTGTTATGAAATATGACCCTCCTAAAATCATGATGCTCACAATGCGCATAAGGTCATCTGACGGGTAAAGGGCATTATCACCTAAGATTGACGTCTGGATATTGGGACTGCATGATTTTTATCAGGCGATAGATCAAGATCATGATGACTTTGACAACATGACTGAGGATAAAAAATATGATGATCCTCCTCATCGAATATCAGGTTTGACCAAAACTTTGACTGCTCATAACTCCCTCATATGGACGAATTATCAGGTGATGTAAAAGGCAAACCTGCATGGAATTTCAAGCTCTTTCTAAATATGAGGTCATAGAAACAAAATATGAACTTTGACAAACTAACCTCATGATGATGACCAACCTCATCGAATATCATGATGATGATGCACCTGACCTATTTTTACCAAACCGCCAGAAAACAGACAACACAAACCAAGACAAAAGTTGGGTCCCTGTTTTGATAATGCAAAATGGGGCGTGTTGTGTAACCACACAACAACTTGCCACCAAAGAAAACAACAAAATTCAAATGATTCAAGTGATATGATCATATTCATCTATAGTATTCTAATTCTTTCTAAGTAAAATCATCATGATCTTTGAATGATAAAGTTTCATCAAGGTAACAGTGCTAACAAAGGATCATGTGTGTGCATATGATTAATTATCCTCATCTTGAAAGCAAGTTGAAAATATAAGTAACTGGTGTTAAACTACATAGTTGGAGATCATCCCTCATAGCCAACCGGGATAGAGCCTTGCTGCCAGCAGGCATTCATAGCCCCGGCAAGGTTATCTATACAATCTCCCTAAGTAGAGCCCCACTGCCAGCAGGCATCTATAGCCCCGGTAGAGTTACTTAGATGGCCTAAGTTTATTGTTTATATATTTTTTTATTTATATATCTGATATCATCATGTCAGCTCATTTGTACAAGGTATGGTCACTTGCAGCTTTAGGTTGGAGATTGTATTGGTAGCAAGGGAGTCCCTTTAGATTTTTCACTTAACACCTATACTCATATCTTCAACAATCCCAAGGCTTCTAGGTGTTTCATTGTGTTTGATTCACTTTGGACAAGAAAAGGCACCTGATGAAAAGATATTATAAAACCTGATCATGAATATTTATCAGAATGAATTACAATCTATATCTAAATCTGATCTCATCACTTGAATCCTAACAATTTAGTTATTTTCTTAGGTGATGAAGTGCATCATCTTGACTTACCAAAACAAAAACTCAACCAAAACAACACAAAACAGAAGAAACACTATACAAACAACTAACCTACAAAAAGGAAACAACAGAAACAGAACAAGAAAGCAAAACAAGCAGACTGTACAAACAACTAACCTACAAAATTATATACAAACCACTACTAGGCAAACAAAAACCAGAAAATGACCTAAGTACACCTGTATTTGCATACTTCTTTCGATTGTGCAGGAGTCTTAGGGTATCAGTTATGGTTCTCAACCTAGCAAATCTATCTTTATATTCTAAAAAATATTCTGATATTCTGAATTCACTGTATTCAACAGAATGACTCTTGATGATCAGCAACTGAGGCAGCTCATCATGTTCATGATTAATCCATATGCATGTCTTATCTCCTGAATTTCCATAATCAAAATAATATTCAACATCATTCACTGTGGAAAGAAGAAATACAACCCAGTGTATTTCTGATTCTGTTGGACATGCTTCTTCATTGGCAATTGGTCTTCCATTTGTCATTATATTTTCACTGCTTGGCTCAGTGCCTGGTCTCTCTTCAAGTTGAAGGATGTATGACTCTTGATGTATTAATTCTTCATCTTTATCCAGCTTTATCGCTTCATTCCGGATGTTTAGTTTATCTTCCAGTTCAGGAAACTTCTCAGTATTTTCTTCAATTTCCTACACATCAGCATCTAAATAAGTATCTTTATTATCACCACCTGAAATACAGAAATTTATCATTTCTAAATCATTTGACTGTAAATGAGAATTGGCATTCAACTGATAAGGACACTCCCCTGTTTCATTCTCAAAATATTTCTGGAGTGACGTCTGATCATGCCCAATAACTCCAAAGTCTTCTACATCTTCATCTTTCAGGAATTGTTCATTAAACAATTCACATCTTCTATCTAGTAAAAGATCTGGTTCCATTAACCTGCAACATTCTTGTATTTGATCATTCAATTCAAAGAAGTCAGGTAATAAATCAACATTTATTTTCTTTTCTATGACTCCCTGAGTTACTATCATAGGAACTTCATCATCAACAAGAGTGCATTTAAATTGCTCTACTATCTGTTTACACTTCTCTTTACCATAGAATGACTCCAGGAAAGACGTTTCATCTTCTTTATCCAAAGTATTAGGATCAGAATCAAAAATATTATCCTGATGAGTGATTTCTTCTCTAAAATTTTCACAAGATTCATACCTGCATATTGACTGATCCTTACTTGTATTAGGAAGTAGAGAACTCCTATCAATCTCACCATAAAATGAATCCAGGAAAGATGTTTCCTCTTTTTTACCTTCTGGAACTGATTCAGCTATTGTATTTTCTAGAATCTTTTTCAACATGACCAAGCAAGGATAGCAATCTCTCTCTGAATGCTCTTCATCATGTAATCTGCACCAGCTTTCAATCAAGACATCATCAATGGGTAAACCTAATAATTGACTACACTGTATATTTCTAGACAAGTATAATTCAAAATCCTCAGATCGATCCACTTCAGTGTCTAGACAATTAATAACTTCTGGTGCTGCATCTGCTTGTTGCTCCAGAATTTCTTCATTTTCCTGGCAAATTTCTTCATTTTCCTGGCAAATTTTGGCCCTGAACACATCCAGAAATAATATTAATCCTTTCAAATATAAATCCAACCTTGTAAGGAAAGTTAAACAATTTATTTCACTGTGTTCTGCAGTCTGGTGTATCCTGCAACAGGTAGATAAACCAAAGTTAGACAAACTGTGAGGGTAAAGCTGCCTATTCAAAGTTTCCTGAAATAAAGGAATGTTAATTTGACAATTGCCTTCATATACATCCATCAAAATGAGATTATATTTTTCAATTTTTAAGGAGATCCATCATATCTCAGAATAAGACTTGAAAGTCCAGAAAATCAAACTAATCTTTGAGGCTTTGGGCTAGATCTTTGCAAAGGTGCAACCAAAACATCTCAGATAAGAGATATTTGCAGACATTTAACTGAAATGATGAAATATTTATGCAATATTTGCAGAAATCCAGAAATGTGACAGGATATTGGGATATCCTGACCCGTAACACAAGATCTCGAGTGCCTAAGGCTTAAAAGTCTCAAAGTTTGAACAAATTTACGTACCTTTAGCCGATATTAGTGAATTCAAAAAGATCTACAGTAAAGCTTGCAATATTTATGTGAGATCTGGAAATCTTTACATAGAATGAACACATACAAACTTCTCACAGCAAATATTTACGTAATTTACTAAAATTCACGGGCGATCTGAGGTTACCTTACTCTATGCGTCATCAAACCTGAAAATACTGATGATGAGCGTGATCTTCCGGGCCTGCCCTCCTTCTAGCGCCAATTTATGTTGCGTTAGAAGCGAGGGGCCTGCATATATGTTAGCAAGATTTAAAGCGGGCTGCTAAACAGAGGCAGGAGATATCACGTCAACTGAACAGGATTTATATGCTGAGAAACAGCTCAGCGGCCCTCCTTCTAGCGCCAATTTATGTTGATGGTGATTGTTAGTCATTCACAAACATAGAATAAAAGTTACACAACAACCTTTACTCATCTTGAAAGATACGATGAATTCAGAGAATTCATGATCCCAAGTCTCCGGTGATTAGGTCTTAATCTACTGACGTTACTCAGTAGTTGATGTGTGTTGTTGTTTTCCATTCAGGGGCCTTACGTATTTCTGCAAAGTTCATCATTATCCCTCCAAATATCCTGCTCTGTATGTCTGCTCTGTATAAATCTCCAACAATTCTACCTCTGCATTGTGAATTTACTCAAATAATGTGCCTATAGGCTGATATTTGCATGATTTCTACCATTATTTATGATTCTTTGCATGATATTTTCAATACTACATGCATTTAACTCAAATATGCTAATGATTTTCAGTTACCTATGGGATTTCAGCATATTTCTCTATTCTGCTTAAGATTATCAGTTTATTTGCAATTGTGATGAATTTATGAAATTAAAAAAAGGAAAAGGGTTAAAGACTGAGATTCCCAAAACTACTTGACTTAGATCACTGATCCACGTACAAGCTCCCATACATGCAATGAAAATAAGGAAACTAGAAATCATACTTCACCAGGACATTCCACAAATCCACATGATCCAGTGCAAATCTTCAAAGGAAAAGTTGACAACAACATGTAATGAAATGAAAGCGCTTCCAGTTGAACACATCATTCACCAGTACATATCCAGAAATCAACATGAAGATTACGTAAAATTTACAATCAGGATGTAATCTGAAACTTCATATCCATTCAGTATGCTCAAGAACAGGTACATTTACAGTGATCTGAAGAAAGAACCTTGACATTTCAACAATTCAGTCTTCATTAGTCTCAGTAATCCGATCTCTTAATTGATTCTACAGTAATTGGCCTTAATGTGCCAGATGCGTCTGTGTATATTCATGTATCTCTTCTCAAGCTCTGGCTCTTATATAGAGCAAATGCCAGAAAACAGTTACAACGATCCAAGGATCAGGATCCTCTCATAACAATCGACGGTCCAGATGAAAAGCACATGCTTCGCCAGTTGGCAAATGCACAGCTGGCACAGAATATTCCAGCATCTTTGATTTGATTCGGTCTCCAGCTGGCAAACAGCATATTTGACAATATCCTCCTCATTTCTGGTTCATGTTGCCTCCATGTGCAACCATACAATGCTCAGCTTCAAACAACAGCTCTAACAGCATCATGACTTCCTGCAAGTAAACAGACAAACATTAAGTTCATCATCATGTGGAACACAGCATGAAGTAAAACATTTAATTAAACAAGCCTCCAAAATGTGCAGCTACAGGCAATCGGGCTCTGAATCTCTATCGCTCTGTTTTCCCGCCCATTTTCATGTATATCGGGTCTGCCAATGCACATGGGTGTATTGTATGTTTCGGCGTGACTACACACTGTTAGAATGACAATTTTACATTAGGTCGATGACAACAGTTATACCGACACCAAAAATCATGATGATGACCACCCATCGGGAAGACAACAACTATCGGCGAGAAAAATCCAGACTTGGCTGACAGTTAAAACTTACGCCGATCAACAGCATATCGGCGTGACTATCTCCATCGAGGAGAAAATATAAAGCATGGCCGATATCATATGTTGGGCCGATGGACAATCTTAGGGCTTTCCCTCTATCTACAGGATATCGTGAAATATGATGCTCCCCCTTCCGAATGTCCAGATGATGTCATCAGGATATTTCGCTTCTGTATATTGGGGAAAAGAAAGACATCATCATCATCATCATGTCGAAGGAAAATAGGAGGATATGAAATATGATCCTGCTGCTGAGGAAAGGAAAATGATGGTGACGTCATCGTCATATCCGCGCTTCATTAAAATGCAAAAGATGACGTCACCGTCATGTTTAGTTAAGATCAGGGGATAAATGCAATATCGGGTCACCTAAGGAAGATGATCAGGTGGTGAATGTAATATGACCCCTTTGCGGCCAAGGTAACCCTCTCGAAAGATCAGGATGATGATGATCATCATCATCATATTAGCGAACCGGATCATATTTTGGAGAATATCCTGCCGAAGGAGAAATGTGATGATGATGTCATCAGGATGTTTGTTTCTTTGTTTATCGGATCGGGATGACGTCATCAGGATATTTGTAAAAGGTCATATTTCTCGGCAGGAGGACATTACGAATATCGGGTTACCTTCAAAAATATGATGCTCGCGATACAAAAGACCGCTCGATGGGGAAAACTTACTATCACTTAAATTTGATGTCCAGATATTTGAACCGCAGGATATTATCGGGGGGACGTTTCAAATATGATGATGATGTTCTTCAAACAGCAAAACTGAGTTTATAAGATATGACCCTCTTCTTGCGAATATCAGGATGTCTAAGCAGGGTGATATTATAATATCATCATGATATTATAATATTGGGTGATGTAAAAATATCATGATGCTCATTGTTATGAAATATGACCCTCCTAAAATCATGATGCTCACAATGCGCATAAGGTCATCTGACGGGTAAAGGGCATTATCACCTAAGATTGACGTCCGGATATTGGGACTGCATGATTTTTATCAGGCGATAGATCAAGATCATGATGACTTTGACAACATGACTGAGGATAAAAAATATGATGATCCTCCTCATCGAATATCAGGTTTGACCAAAACTTTGACTGCTCATAACTCCCTCATATGGACGAATTTTCAGGTGATGTAAAAGGCAAACCTACATGGAATTTCAAGGTCTTTCTAAATATGAGGTCATAGAAACAAAATATGAACTTTGACAAACGGACCTCATGACGATGACCAACCTCATCGAATATCATGATGATGATGCACCTGACCTATTTTTACCAAATCGCCAGAAAACAGACAACACAAACCAAGACAAAAGTTGGGTCCCTGTTTTGATAGTGCAAAATGGGGCGTGTTTTGTAACCACACAACACTACTCTTACCCCAACTTTCATCATCTTCAAGGTCTCATCCTTGACCTTCTTCATCACTTTCTTCATACCTACATACAAATCTGCAAACATAACATTAGCAAATAAAATGAGAGACCACAATGTCTCTATCAATGCCCTCCTCTTGGACATTCTTCCTTCCTCATTTCTCTTTTCCTCAAGTGCTACTTGTTGCACCCTTTCCTCTTTCTCTTTTCTCATGTTCTCTTCAATGAGAACTCTCTTGACCTCTTCTGGTCTATGTTTCTCCAATGGCAACTCTTTTCTATCCCAATATCTGTGGGCACTCTTTTCATTCTTCTCTTCTTTTCTCAAGGCATTCATCATTTTCCTTTCTTTTGTTAGCAATCTCTTTTAATGGCCATTTTGCTTTCTTACTCATTGGCCAAACCCAATAATATCCTTGCCTTTCATTATGTTCTTCATACCATTGTTTTACCAGCATCACATCCCATCTCAACTCTACCAACTCTCTTTTGAATTCATCTATCATCCTTTTGCCTTCTTTTCTTTTATCTCTTCTCTTGAGACTTTCTTTACCCATTTGTTTCTGCATCACTCTATCTTCTTTCATCTTTTAGGCACCTCACCTAGGGCTTCTTCCCTTTACACTCTACCTAGTCTTTTGGTGCTACACATACAAACTACAATACTCACAGTCTTCTTTCTTCTACTAGCCACATGTCCTAGCTAAGTTGTCTCTCTTTGGTGATCTACTTAGCACTCAAGACCAACCTTCACTCTGATACCAATCTGATGGCACTATTAGCATGTTTGCATTCTCCTCCTCTCCATGTATCAGCCTCCTCTTCCATACGCATGACCTCTTCTATTTGGCCTATCGACCTCTCTCTTTAAATGACAACCTCTCCTATCTCTGCATGCCTCTTTCCAAAATATATGCGGCCTCCCTTAACTCATGGCCTTCTTCCTCTATTTTATCAGCCTATTGGCCTTTCTTTTATCACTCCTCTTATTCCTTAGCCTCTCTCTACAATACATGTGGCCTCCTTGCTCATATATGACCTATCATATTGATTCGGCTACCTTTGTATATTCTTTGGCCTCTTCCTCTTGGTTATCGGCCCCTCTTCTTCTTTTACATGTGTGGCCTCTTTTATTATCTTCTACCGCTTAGTCTATAATCTTTCCTCCTTCCATAAAAATTGGGCCTCCCTATTTTACAGCTTGTTTCTCAATATATGCGGCCTGCTTGACTGTCGCTTCTCTCCTTGTTGTCAGTCTTGGCTATTCATTTTATATGGCCAGTTTCATTATTGGCATGCCTCTTCTAATTTTGGCCTCCTCATTATTATCAACCTCTCATAACTGCTACTTCCATTATTATGCCATTAACTTCTTCTTTTATGTTGCAAAGAATCTTCCTTCTATTTGTATGCGACCTGTATTCACCACTCTTCCATCACCATTGTTCTTTTGTCACCACTAACTCAGGATGGTTGTCACCTTCTCAAAATAGCTATTCTTTCCATAGTCACCACCTTCACCACTTATTCAACTTTCTAGAATTTAATAATCACTTATTATTGTTCCTATCGCCTTGGCGACAGGAGCTCTCTTCCTCAAGCTTTTGACACATAGACCACAAATTTGAAAATTGTCTGGATGCCCCTGCATCAAATTCTATCATTCTATGGCATCCTTATCTCCTATCTCTTAGGTAATTTTCTTGAATCTTTTTTATTACTCTTTGTTAAAGGGGAAAAGATGAATGAAGGCAAGCATATAAGCACACTAGATCAAACCATCTTCCACAATAACATTTAAGGACAAAAATTGGCCAAGTCACTACAAGATGAAAGAGGACTCAACTACTGATTTTGTGCTCAATAGTGCTATGGAAAGATTAGATTTACCCAAGCCTTTTATCAAACCATAGGTTAAGTATGAGTAAAACCCTAGTTATAAGACAATCATCTTGTAACAAACAAATGACAATAGAAACCAATAATCTAAAAGTATAAATATGATCAAAGAGATATCAGAACCTATGCCATGAAAGATGAAAAGTTAGAGGACATTGAGGTAGGTGCCCAAGTCTAGAAAGTTAGAATTTTCATAAACTCAAAACTAGATAAATGTCCTAGAGAGTATCATGATGTCAAATTTAGTGTTTTTTTGAGCAGAAGGATGCTGAGGCGGGTTCCCAAGTCTTTCACAAAGGAATTTCTGCAAACTACTTTTAGATTCTGAAACCCAATTCCCTTACACAAGCTTCTTGTACCTTCACTTCTTCAGACTTTACACCTATAACCTGTACACAAGAAGAAAAGGGGTTTGGGGGTTGTGGTGTTTAGGGATTTGCCTCAGTCAAACCCTAGGATAGCATTCAAGATTCCCAACACTGTTGTTAAAGAGAGAGCATACCCTAGCAGGGCAGAGACTAAAGATAAACCAATGGTGAAATGATTCAAATCACAATGATATCACATCAGAGGTGAAGCCCTTTGGAGAATGAATATCTTTCAACTCATAGGGAGATGGATGATGATTCCAAATCTACAACAACAAACACAATACAAACAAAAATATGCAACAATAACATAATGAATACCTTGAATGCTCTTTGCTCCAATATTATAAGTTCACAATATCTAACTACATTACAAATGAATTCAAAAACACACTTATATATGCTTTCCCACTAACATTCATGAATTTAATTGAAAGCAGCAACAAGGAGAGAGCCATTTAAAGGTCCTATGCTAACATGCCTTGAAATCTATCCTGACCAATCAAGTAGGACTTGGGCACGAGTGTCCAAGTCCTAAGGTGCCCTTTTGGTCCAAGGTAGGGCATTAAATGGGCCCCTAGTTCCCATTTGACATGGGTTTTGAGGGGATTTCTCATCGGCATGAATATTTAGCTTGTATAGTGTAATCATGGGGACCTAGGAGCTAAACTAGGAGGTAAAAATGCATGTGTCCACTTTTTACTCCATAACATTTAGCCCCCACTTTAATGTGTGTACGATATTACGATTCAGTACATGCATTAAAGTATGGTCTAATTGTATCAAACACTAGAACATAGACACACCCTAAAGTTCAAGGACCATTTCTAGCCCCCACCCAAGCTTAGGAAAACATAAGAAAACACTTGACAGTCATGCAAAACATAGAGAATATAGTAAGAAAGCACAATACATGGAGAATACATGAAAAAAGTCATGTAAGACATAGAGAAGACATGATTTAAACAATTATATAAATAATTCTAATACTAAACACACAACATGGAGGGAGCTCATTGCTAAGCACCTTTAGACCACACAAAAAACATGCAAAACACATGGCGTGGAAGGAGCTCATCGCTACATGCCTTTAGACCATGCAAAACATGCAAAGAAGACACATAAAACACATGGAATACACTGTTAAAAGAACACTAATACACTGAGAGAGGGGCTAAATCAGTGTATGTTAAAACCTTTAAAATAAAACTAGAAGTCAAAGATTAAAGGCACACATAAACTACATACAAACAAGGAAACACCAAATATACGTGGAAAACCTAAAAAGGGAAAAACCATGGTGAGAATGTTGCTTGAGTTTACTTATCAAATCCAACTTTACAATAAAAGATTTTACAGATGTTTTGTAAGCACCAACTTATAGGTGTATTGACACCCAAGACAATGTTTTGAGGCTCCAACCTTCAGGTACACTATACACCCAATTGAACACTAACCCAATACAATGAGGCACCAACCCCTGAATCCTTACAAATTCTAATGTGCAAACGTGTTGGTTCTTCACTAGCCTAAAATAAACCCTACAATTCATATACAATTGTTGAAATGCACCAGAAAACTAAGGGGGGGGAGGTGAATCAATTGTCTCTAAAAAATTTAATGTCTTATGAACATTAACAGATCAAACACTTGTTTACTGTTATTCAAATTTAACCATGAAAGCATGAATTGAAAAACTCAACACAACAACATAATCAACACATGAGACACTAGATTTTTTTTGTGGAAAACCCTATAAGGGAAACACCACAGTGGGTGTTAGCCCACAAAGATATATATGTTATAGCAATACTGAAAAATAGAGGCTCACTACCCAAAATGCTCACTACAAAAGTTAGGGCTCACTACCAAGGGGTGGCTCACTACCAAAGGTTGGTGAAATGATTTGATAGCATCTAATCCATGCCTGAGTTATTTAAATTGAAGCACAATTTAACTCCTCTACTCTACTTTTCTTCCACCTCTTTCCTTATTTTTTCATTTCCACACAAGGACATCTTTTTCACAACTACATTACATATTTTTATACAATTTGTCAACCTTGGAATGTACATCAAGGTTGGCACTACATTCATCAACCATTCAAACAATCTTCAAGGTCGGCATTACAAACATACATAGAAATAGGTCTAGACCTAAACAAGTTGGCTAGGAAAAGATGTATGTGGATCATGATATTCCTTAGCTAGGATTCAAATGCAATCTTCCATGCCACTACACGCTTCCACAATCTTCAATACATCTCTGTAAGTAGTGAAAACAACCAAGTCGACCAAGACTGGTGTTAGCATTAGGCCTTCTAGGAGCAATCTTCTTTGATGATCCAAATTTCTCTTCATAGACCAATCAAAAGATAGAAGCATGATCAAGAGACATCCACAAGCACATTAAAATCATCAAGAACTTCTGCACCACTTTTGATCATTTCATTCATAAGATTCTTCACATTGGAGCGCATTACCATACCTGTTAGCCACTCTCATATAAAAAAGATCACTTGTGGACCACCAAATCATGAACCATTAGAGTTGAAGGCACATAACATCATCTTAGACTTAACTATAGAACCACAGACCATAATACTTCAATGCGGAGGAATGTGGAGCAAAATACTTTTTCCCTGTCACCACTGAATGTATAGAAAATAGTGTTTACTCTGGTGAACAAAACTCTCTGAAATGTTCATATCGGAGGCTCAAACTTAAGATATAGCATCTTCAAACATGCCTCTAAATAACTTCCAATCAGCAAACAAAGATATTTAATCTACAAGAAATGCGAAGCTATCTACTGGATTGTTCTTTAGTAAACATAGATACTCTTCAACACACTGTTTTCACCGGAGGACCAAATTTTCTCAAAAGCACTTGGAGACTCAATATAAAGATCACTTACTCATTATCTCCAACACTTACATAAGCCAATGCAAAGCATCTAACTCATTACAAGAAAGCATCAAAACAAGAGCACAGTTGACACCAATGACAACATAGATACGTTGACATCAATGACAACACCGGTTAGGCACATACTTGCAACATCTCCCCCTTTGTCATTGATGGAAACATATGATGTGAAAAACTGTAAAGAACATCAAGACAAGATTCTTCCCATTTCTCTTTACCCATCTACACTCTTTCTCCTCCTGAGTTTTTCACATGATTTCTCTCCTCCTTTGACATCAATGGTAAAGGGCACATACTTGTACTCTGCTGCTCTGATCAAACTAATTTTTTTCTGTTATCATTACTTACTACTTATTATTAGGAACTCATGCTAGAACCATCTAGCTACTCCCCCTAATAGGTATCTCTCAAAACATCAATCCAGATCAATGAATGAGGTTCTAGGCACTACTAGATTGATGCATTCCCATGCATCTTAGTTCACAATAAGAGGGGTAATGACCCCTAACATTTCCCTGAGATACTCAAAAGTATCCTTATGCAAAGGCTTAGTGAAAATGTCTACACTCCGGTCCTTTGTAGGCACATATTCGATTTTGACTTCATTCTCTATCACCTTTTCTCTCAAAAAGTGATACCTTATAGATATATGCTTTGTTCTTGAGTGCATCACTGAGTTCTTTGAGATGTTTATAGCACTTGTATTGTCACAAAAGATTGCAATTGGAGCTTCATACACAACTCTTATGTCCTTCAATGTCTGCTTCATCCATAACACTTGAGTGCAACAACATCCTGCTGCAATATACTCTGCTTCTACAATGGATAAGGAGATTGAATCTTGTTTTTTTTCTCAACAATGAAACCAACCTGTTACCCAAGAAGAAAGCACCTCCACTTGTACTTTTCCTGTCATCAATATCTTTGGCCCAATCTGCATCTATATAAGCACTAAGGCTGAAATTATTCTCTTTTGGATACCATAAGCCATGATTTGATGTGCCTTTCAAATACCTCAAGATTCTTTTAATTGCCATTACATGAGACTCTCTAAGATCTTCTTGAAATCTTGCCATAAGACAAACTACATGCATTATATTAGGTCTGGATTGAGTTAGATAAAGTAATCCTCCAATCATGGATCTATACCTTTTTTTATTAGTCTTAGGTGATTCATCATTTTTTCTCAACTTGCAACCAATTATCATGGGAGTACATACTAGTTTGGAGTCCTCCATTCAAAATGTCTTCAACAACTCTTTCACATACTTAGACTGAGATATGAAGATTCCTTTATCTAATTGAGTAATTTGTAGACCTAAAAAGAAATTTGTTTCACCAAGCATAGACATCTCAAACTCTTTTTGCATTTCACTAGAAAATTTCATGCACATACCTTCATTACCTCCAAAGATTTAATGTCATCAACAATAACTTCAACAATTAAAATTTGATCACCATTAATCTTGAAATAGAGATTACTATTAGCAGTACCTGCATTGAACCCTAATTGCAATAAGTACTTGTCCAATCTTGCATACTAAGCTCTAGGAGCTTGCTTGAGTCCATACAAAGCTTCCTTCAACCTACACACCATATCACCTTGGCCTGATAACTGAAATTCTTCCGATTGCTCAATGAAAACTTCCTCTTCCAACTCAACATTTAGAAAAGTAGACTTTACATCCATCTGATACACTTTGAAATCTCTGTGAGCTGCAAATGCCAAATATATTCTAATTTCTTCAATCCGAGCCACTGGAGCAAGTCTCTTTAAAAACTATTCCTTACAACTTCTTTATTTTTGTTTAGCTTGTTCCTGAAAATCCATTTAGTTCCAATGACATTTTTATCAGCAAGTCTAGGAACCAATTCCCATGTTTGATTTTTCTTTATCTGCATTAGTTCTTCTTTCATGGCCTTTACCCAATTTTCATGATTGCAAGCTTCATTCATAGTTTTTGGTTCAACTTTTGAAGAAAAAATAGTAATTCACTTGTTCTTCTGCAGCTCTTTTCCTTTTCAGTATCCCTTTGCTTTTGCCTCCAATAATTTGATCTTTAGAATGATTGATCCTTACATACCTGGGAGTTTTGACTACAATTTCTAGATCCATTTCTTCTTCATCTTGACTGTCTTCTTGTTCTTCTTTCTTCTTTTTAACTGTAACAATAGGTTCATCTAATTCTTAGCCAATCAGATTTGATGTTCTTTCCTTGTCTTCATCCACCTTCACATTAGCACTCTCAACAATCTTTTTCATCCTTTTGTTGTAGCACTGGTAGGCCTTACTATTGGTAGAGTATCCAAGGAAGATTTATTCATCACACGTAGCATCAAACTTGCCTAGATCTTCTTCCCTTCTTATATAACATTTTCTTCCAAAAACTTTGAAATATTTTACTATAGGAATTCTTCCATACCATAATTCATACAGAGTTTTAGTACCATTACCTTTGATTTGAACTCAGTTTTGAATGTAGACAACAGTATGTATAACTTATTTCTAGAAAATTTTTGGTAGATCAACTTCCTCCATCATGGTCCTAGCAGCCTCTTGAACTATTCTGTTCTTTGTTTCCACAACTCCATTTTGCTAAGGATTCCTAGGTGCAAACAACTATCTGTTTATCCCTTCCTCTTCATGGAAAATGTTAAATTTTTTTATGTGAACTCACCTCCTCTATTAGACCTTAATCATTTATTTTTTAATTCTATATCATTCTCAACCATTACCTTGAAGGATTTGAACTTTTCTATGGCTTCTGATTTGTCTCTTAAAAAAGTGACCCAATTCATTCTAGAATAATCATCAATAAGAAGCATGAAGTACCTATCTCCTTGTAGACTTCTTACCCTTGTGGGACCACACAGATCTATATGCACTAGATCCAGCAAACTGGTAGAGAATTGCTCTTTGCTCTTAAAACTTGTTCTTGTTTGATTCCCCAATTGGCATTCCTTGCAAATGGTATTGGTAGGTTTCACAAGATTAGTTAAATCTCTCACAACCTAACCTGAACTTATCTTCACCAAATTGTCAAATTTGATATGACACATCCTTCTATGCCATAGCCAACTCTCATCTGTTTCAGCCAATAAACAATAGTCATTAGTTCCTCTTAATTGGTAAATGGTACCTTTGGTCTTCTTACCAGTAGCAATCACTGTTTCAGAGCTTTCCATGATCTTGCCCCCATTAACTTTGAATCTTAGATCATAACCTTTGTCACACATCTAACCAAGACTTAGAAGATTATTCTTTAAACCCTTCACATATAGGACATTATTAGTGTTGTGTGTTCCATCAAAAGAAATAGATCATTTTCCACAAATCTTACCAAATGCATTATCTCCAAACCTAACCAGTCCTCCATCATACTTTTCCAAACTTACTTTTGTCACCGATCATGTGATGTGAGCATCCACTATCAATAATCCATTCATCCTTATCTTTCTCAACCTGAACAGTCAAAGCACTTTCTTCCACTAGTTTTTCTTCTTTCACACAGCTAGTAGGATTACTAGAGACAGGTTCTTCTTTAATAGAAATAAACAAGCACTCATTTGCACTAGTACTAGCATCATCAGATTCATCATCTATTACACCTTCATCATCAAAATCTCTAACATAGTAGCATTTATTTGGAACCCTAGGTTTACATTCAAATCTTTTTCTATTCCTTTCAATTCTTTTAGGACATCTAGAAGCATAGTGACCAACCTTACCACATGAAAAACATTTGAAAGGTAATTTGCCTTTATACTTATCAGAACTTCTTTTTAGTTTATCAACAAAGTTGGCTTCAATTTCATCAAGCTCATCATTAGATTCAACTTTGTACTTCTTAACTTCGGAGATCTTCTCTGAAGTGCTGGCTTTGAAAGTAGTTTCAATCTTTGGCAGAGCATCACCAAACTCTCTCATTTCAAAAGCCATAAGCTTTCCTAGCAATTGATCCTTAGTGACATCCTGCACAGTCATTACTTCTTCAATTGCAGCTACCTTGTGACTCTAGGACTTAGGTAATGACCTGGGAATTTTCATCCCTACTTCCTTCTCATCAATAGTTCCTCCCAATCCTTTTATTCTGTTAACAATTTCATCAACCTTTTGCATGAAGGCTAGTATGTTCTCATCTTCGCTCATCTTCAAATCCTCATATTTCACTTTCAGACCCTACAATTTGGTGCTTTTATAGACTTATCTCCTTCATATAGATTTTTCAACTTTTCCTAGACTTCATGAGTAGTTTCCAAATCCATGACCTTTATCAACTCTATGTTGGACAAGGCAATTAATAGAGCATCTCTAGCTTTTATATTCAACTCATATTCTTTGATTTCATCTTCAATTATCAAACCATTCTAAGGCATGGTATACTTTGTTTCTGTCACATTCCACACTCTATAACCAAGACAAAGGAGATGGCCTTTCATGCATACCTTTGAGAGAGCATAATTTGTTCCATCAAACTGTAGAGCTTCCTTCCTGTAAGACATCCTAGATCTACCTCAATATGTTAGGCTCATTTATGAGGAACTTGGCTCTGATACCAATTGTTGAAATGCACTAGACAATTGAGAGCAGGGGTGAATCAATTGTCTCCAAAAATTTTAACCTCTTATGAACATTAACACATCAAACACTTGTTTACTGTTATTCAAATTTAACCATGAAAGCATGAATTGAAAACCTCAACACAACAACATAATCACCACATGAGACACTAGTTATTTCATGTGGAAAACCCTATAAGAGAAAAACCATGATGGGTGTTATCCCACAAAGATATATATGTTATAGCAATACCGAAAAATAGAGGCTCATTGCCTAAAATTCTCACTACAAAAGTTAGGGCTCACTACAAGGGGTGGCTCACTACCAAAGGGTGGCTCACTGCCCAAGGTTGGTGAACTAAGTTGATAGCATCTAATCCATGCCTAAGTTCAATCCCATTAAAGCACAGTTTAAATCCTCTACTCTACTCTTCTTACACCTCTTTCCTTATATTTTCATTTCCACACAAGGACATCTTTTTCACAACTACATTACATGTTTTTATGCAATTCATCAACCTTGGAATGTACATCAAGGTCAGCATTACATTCATCAACCATTGGAACAATCTCTAATGTCAGCATTACAAACATACATAGAAATAGGTCTAGACCTAAACAAGATTGGTTGGGGAAAAAATGTATGTGGATCATGATATGCCTTAGCTATGAATCAAATGCAATTGTCCATGCCACTACACGTTTCCACAATTTCCAATACATCTCCGCAAGTAGTGAAAACAACCAAGTTAGCCAAGATTGGTGTTAGCACTAGGTCTTCTAGGAATAGTCTTCTTTCATGATCCAAATTACTCTTCACAAACCAATTGAAAGATAGGAGCATGATTAGGAGACATCCACAAGAACATTAAAATCATCAAGAACTTCCTCGCCACTTCTGATCACTTCATTCATAAGATTCTTCACACTAAAGCACATTGCCATACCTGTCAACCACTATCATAAGAAAAAGATCACTTGTGGACAACCAAATCATGAACCATTAGAATTGAAGGCACATAACATCATCCCAGACTTAACTATAGAACTGCATACCATAATACTTCAATGCAGAGGAATGCAGAGCAAAATACTTTCTCCATGTCACCATTGAATGCACATAAAACAATTTTTACTCTGGTGAACAGAACTCTCTCAAGTCTTCTTATCAAAGGCTCAAACTTGAGATATAGCATCTTCAGAGATGCCTCTAAATAACTTCCAATCTGTAGACAAAGATATTAAATGTACAAGAAATGTGGAGCAATCTACTTGACTGTTCTTCAGTAAACAAAGATACTCTTCAACACGTGGTTTTCACCGAAGGAACAAATTTTCTCAAAAGCACTTGGAAAATCAATATTAGGATCACTTACTCATTATCTCCAATACTTACATAAGCTAACACAAAGAATCTAACTCATTACAATCAAGCATCAAAACAAGAGCGCAGTTGATAGCAATGACAACACAGATATGTTGACATCAATGACAACACTGATTAGACACATACTTGCAACAATAGTCCCATTCACATTCCTACACTCTATGTTTGCATTAACATAGTCTTCTCCTCTCTCTACACTCTCTACATCCTCTGTTTACTTTAACAAAGCCTCCCCTCTTCTCCATACAATATGTCTATAAACATTTGTATGTTCATGCAAACTCTGCACTCTATGCCTATGAAAGAAAAATGTTTAGTTTAGTTGAGTTCAGTAACCTATTCACAACAAATTCATTGTGTATAAAAACACATACTTCAAATAGTTGAACCACCATCAACTGCTCAAAAACCAAACATTGACAGTTTCAAGTCGTTTTATACCATACTACAATGTTCATGCAAACTCTACACTCTATGCCTGTGAAAGAGAATGTTTTAGTTTAGTTGACTTTAGTAACCTATTCACAACAAATTCAATGTGTATAAAAACACATACTTCAAATAGTTGAACCACCATCAACCGTTTAAAAACTAAACATCAACAATTTCAAGTCATTTTATACCATACTATAATTAGTTAAACTATCATACAATAGACTTCTGGCTCAGAAATATTTATTGGTGAAATGTCCAGTTGTCCCAACAGAATCCTTAGGAATTAAATGTCCACCACAAAATCTGTAAGAGCCTTCCAAGCACATCAACATGGCCAAGATCCCATCATGATTCAAACTATCACTTAAGTGGCCATTTGATCATTTGTGTGACATTAGTAATCATATGCTTTTATTGGTAAAAATACATTATGACAAACTTAGCTTTTTGTCACATTTATCATCAAAAGCTATATTTTAAAATATGGCTTTATCACCCTTTGTCAGCAAAATCTTAGCTTGTTGAACTAAGGCCCTTCGTTATCTCTATTGGTAAAAATCTTATGTTACAAACCATTTGTCTTGTAAGCCTTTGCTTTTGTTGCCTCTACTGGTGAAAACAAACAATTTAGAACCTTATAAATGCTATTGGAAAATGTTGCCTTTTCCGAGCTTCATTCAATCCAATCACAAATTCTTATTAGTGAATTTGTCTATTTTCAAACCGTCCCCTTCTTATGCTTTATCAGTGAAATATATCTTTTTCAAACTTTGGCCTTTAGCACTCTTTGTCGGCAAAGCAGCCATCTCACAAACTTTGCAATTTGATCCATTGTGTTAGCTTATTGGCAAAAGTAGAAAACCACAAACTTACACTTCTACCAACTTTATCATCAAATTCTCTTTATTGGTGATTTCCGTAGATCACAAACTAGCCTTTCTTTGCCTCTTGTTGCCTAGTCGGTGAGTTAGTGAAAAAGATAAATTGCGAACAAGATCACAAAACATCAACTTTCCCGACAACAAAAGCCTTGCACTTCAAACATTCATTTTTATGTCTCCTTCTACTTGTTGCAAGTATGTGCTTAATCGATGTTGTCATTGATGTCAACATATTCTTATTGTCATTGGTGTCAACTGTATCCTATTCCATTACTTGTTTAGAAGACTTGTATGTTGACAATATTAAGAAAATTAACCTCTCCAGAAGAAACAAGTAAGCCATAGAGAAGTGTAGCACAGACAGTGAGTTATATGTAGAAGAATAGCTCAGTAAAATACTTTGAATTTGTTCCTGCTTGAAGATTGTGGTTTGTGGATTGGAAGTAAGTTAGAGGTATGTCTGAGGATGCTACATTTTGGGTCTGATCCATCCACATGAAGATCAAAGTGAGTTGTGTTCACCATAGTGAAGCTTGCTTTTTCTATAAGTTTAGTTGAGATAGGAAGACAGTATTTGGCTCCACATTCCTCCGCAAGAAAGTATTTTCCTATGTAGTTCTAGAGGGAAGTCTAGGATGATGATAAGTGCCTACAATTGCAATGGTTTGTGGTTTCGTGGTCCACAAGCTATCTTTCTTTTATGACAGTTGACGACAGTAAAGTTCATGTACTCCGGTGAGAAGATTCCTATGTATAAAGTGGTTAAGGTTTGTGCAGTTGCTCCTGATGATTATAGCATGCTTGTGGATGTTTCCTAATCATGTTCCTATTTGGACTTTGGTCCACATTAAGAAATTGAGATAGTGTGTGAAGATTGTTCCCAGATAACATAGTGTGTAACCAATCTTGGCCAACCTAGTTGATCCCAGTGATTGCAGAGATCTCTAGAAGATTGTGGCAGCATGTTATGGCATGGAAGATTGTGTTTGAGTCCTAGCTAACGCATGACATGATCTGCATTTCATTCCCTTTGCATGATGTAGCAATAGGTCAGAACCTATAATGTTTGTAATACTGACCTTAGAGATTGTTCCAATGGTTGATGCCGACCTGGATGATCATTCCAAGGTTGATGTAGTGTATAAATACTTGTAGCTGAGTCATGGAAAAGTTGTCCTTGAGCAAAAATGAGAATATATTAAGAAAGGTCCAAAGGCAACGCAGAGAAGAGGCAAAGGAAAGAAGAGGAAGAGCAGAGCAGAGGAAGAGTAGGGCAGAGGAAGTGCAGAGCTGAGGAATTGTTTACTCACAGTAAAGAAAGGTTTTCATCGTGGCAATGAACTTGGTAGTAAGCCATCAGTAGGGTTTAACAACCCTTATTGTAATCTTGCTAGGTTTAGGGTTGAGGCAGTGAGCCTACTAGACCTAGTTGTTCTTCATGGTAGTAAGCCATTATGTTTAGGCCCATGGGGTGACCAAGCCTAAACATCACTATTTCAATATTGCAATATATATTGACAGTTAATCCTCTCTATGGTTTTTCCCCACCTTGGGGTTTTCCACGTAAATCTATTGTCTCTTGTGTTTGATTTTGTTAAGTTTATGATTTCATGCACTCATTGTTAAATCATAATCATTGTGGATAAGTGATGAGTGTTTAATTGTAGAAAGTGTTTAAGTTTTTGTGACAACTGATTCACCCCCCCTCTTAGTTGTCCAACGTATATCAATAATTGGTATTAGAGCCAAGTTCCTCTAAAGAAAGTTTAACAGCTTGAGGAAGATCCAAAATGTCTTACAAGAAGGAAGCGCCACATTTTGATGGAACTAATTATGTTCTCTAGAAGGCTCAGATGAAAAGTCATCTTCTTTCTCTTGGTATCAAAGTTTGGAAAGCTGCAGAAATAGAATACACCATACCTCAAAATGGTCCGATGAATGAAGACGAAATCAAAGAATATGAGATAGATATCAAGGCAAGGGATGCTCTTCTAAGCTCATTAACCGAATCAATACTGATCAAAGTGGTAGATCTTCAAACTACAAATAAGGTATGGGAAAAGTTTAAAAAATCTATATGAAGGAGATGACTCTGTGAAGGAAGCCAAGTTACAAAGGCTGAAAGTGAAATATGAAAGCTTGAAGATGAACAATGATGAAAACATATCAGCGTTTATGCAAAGAGTTGATGAACTAGTTACAGGGATAAAATCCATAGGTGGAACTCTCCATAAAAAGGAAATTGTCACAAAAATACTTATATCTCTACCCAAATCCTAATGTCACAAGGTGGTCGCAATTGAAGAATTTATGCAAGTAAAAACAGTTAACAAGGATCAATTGCTTGGTAAGCTTACTACTTTTGAGATGAGGGAGTTAGATGATGCTCTACCAAAAGTTGAGACTGCCTTCAAAGCCAGTACTCCTGGAAGTACTTCCAGATTACAAAAGTATAAGGTAGAATCTAATGATGAGATAGACAAAGTTGAAGCCAACTTTGTGGATAGGCTGCAAAGAGGATCCGGTAAGTATAAAGGCAAATTACCTTCCAAATGTTTTTCCTATGGTAAAGTAGGTCATTTTGTTTCCAGATGTCCTGAAAGAATTAAAAAAATAGAAGATATGAGAACAAGCCAAGGACCCAAAATAAGTGTTATTATGTTGAAGACTTTGATGATGACAGAGTATCAGATAATGGTGAACCAAATAATGTTAATTCCTCTATAAATGAATTCTTGTTCATTGCTATTAAGGAAAATTTTGTGTCTACTAATTCTTCTAGTTGTATGAAGGAAGAAAAACCTATGGAAAGTGCTTTGGCTGCTTAGGTCATCAAAGACAAAGATGAATGGATTATTCATAGTGGTTGCTCTCACCACATGACTTGTGACAAAAGTAAGTTTGTAAGTTTGGAAAGATATGATGGTGGACTAGTTAGGTTTGGAGATGACATAACAAGTAGAATTTGTGGAAAAGGATCTATTTCTTTTGATGGCAAGTATAATAATGAAGATGTCTTGTATGTGAAAGGATTAAAGTGTAATCTTCTGAGTGTGGGTCAAATGCGTGACAAGGGCTATGACTTAAGATTCAAGGACAATGGATGCAAGATCAGGGAAAGATCTGAAACAGTCATTGCAACTAGTAAGAAGACTAGAGGTAATATCTATCACTTGAAAGGAACTAAGAACTATTGCTTGTTGACTCAGATTGATGAAAGTTGGTTATGTCATAGAAGGTTGTGTCACATAAATTTTGATAACATTATGAGGATAAGTACTACATAGATTGTTAGAGATTTGCCTAAGCTTGTGAAGCCTACTAATCCAGTTTGCAAGGAGTGTCAATTTGGGAAACAAACAAGAAAAAGTTTCAAAAAAAATGATCAATCAGTTGGAGGACTACTTGAGCTAGTGCATACAAATTTGTGTGGACCCACTAGAGTAAGAAGTTTGCAAGGAGATAGGTATTTCATGCTGCTCATTAATGATTATTCTAGAATGACTTGGGTCACTTTTTTGAAAAAGAAAGTTGAAGCTCTAGATAAATTTAAGGCATTCAAGGCAATGGTTGAAAACAAGATGGATTTGAAAATCAAATGTTTGAGATTTGATAGAGCAGGAAAGTTCACATCAAATGAGTTCAATTTCTTTTGTGAAGAGCATGGAATAAATAGATAGCTATCTATGCCTAGAACTCCACAACAAAATGGAGTTGTTGAAAGGAAAAACAGACTAGTTCAAGAAGCTACTAGAACCATGATGAAGGAAGATCATCTTTTGGAAGCATATTGGAGAGAGACAATTCACACCATAGTATATATCCTAAACAGAGTTCAAGTAAAAGGTAACAGTTCAAAAACTCCCTATGAATTGTGGCATGGTAGAATCCCTACTGTGAAATACTTCAAAGCCTTTGGTAGTAGATGTTATATCAAAAGAGAAGAATATTTAGGCAAGTTTGATACTAGATGTGATGAAGGAATCTTCCTTGGTTACTCCACCAAGAGTAAGGCCTATCGGTGCTATAATAAGAGACTGAATAAAATCATTGAAAGTGCAAATGTCAAAGTTGATGAGTGTAAAGAAAGGTCTTCAGAACCAAGTGGATATGAGTTAGATGATCCAGATATTTCAGAAGTGGAGCAACATGAAGACAACATAGATGAACAAGAACAAGCTCTGGTAAGTGCTACCAAAACTCCAAGATATGTAAGAATCGGTCATTCTAAAAATCAAATCATAGGAGATAAGAGAAAAGTGATCTTAACCAAAACAAAAGCTACAGAAGAACAAGTAAATTTATGTCTGATCTCTAAGATTGAACCTAAAACTATGGATGAGGCATGCAAAGATGAGAATTGGATAAAGGCCATGGAAGAAGAATTGGTGTAGATAGAGAAGAATTAGACTTGGGATCTTGTTCCTAGACTAGTAGACAAGAATGTAATTGGTACAAAGTGGGTCTTCAGAAATAAAATGAATGAGAATTAAGTGAAGTTGGAGTATGTTTCAACCAAGGATAAGATTGTAGACATTTTTACAAAGCCTTTGCCCAAGGATACTTTTGAGTACCTCAGAGAAAAGTTAGGGGTCATCACCCCTCTTGCTCTAAATTAAGATGCATAATGGTGCATCAATCTGGAGGTGCTCAGAGATCCAGATCGATGCTTTTTAGGGCTACTTCTAAGGGGGAGTAGTCAAAAAGTTTAGAAGAGAGATTAGACTAGAGCAGAAAAGTGCAAGTATGTGCCCTTTCCCATTGATGTCAAAGGGGGAGAGAAGTCATGTGAAAAACTTAGAGTACATATGTGTAAGAGAAAGGGGGATAATTTGGAAGAAAGAAAGAGTGTGGGTGTGTAAAGAGAAAGGGGGAGAATCTTATCTTGATGGTTGTTACAGTTTTTCACATCATATGTTATCATCAATGACAAAGGGGGAGATTGTTGCAAGTATGTGCCTAATCGGTGTTGTCATTGATGTCAACATATTCTTATTGTCATTGGTGTCAACTGTATCCTATTCCATTACTTGTCTAGAAGACTTTTATGTTGAGGATATTGAGAAAATTAGCCTCTCTGAAAGAAACAAGTAAGCCACAAAGAAGTGCAATACAGACAGTGAGTTGTATGCTGAAGAACAATTCGGTAATCTGCTCCGCATTTGTTCCTCCTTGAAGATCATGGTCTGCAGATTGGAAGTAAGTTAGATGTATGTTTGAGGATGCTACATTTTAGGTCCGAACCATCCACATGAAGATCTGAGTGATTTATGTTCACCAGAGTGAAGCCTACTTCTTATGTAAGTTTGGTTGAGATAGGAAGACAGTATTTGGCTCTGCATTCCTCCACAAGAAAGTATTTTGCTATACAGTTCTAGAGGGAAGTCTGGGATGATGATAAGTGCCTATAGTTCCAATGGTTCATGGTTTGGTGGTCCGCAAGCTATCTTTCTTTTATGATAGTAGAAGACAGTAAAGTTCATGTACTCTAATGAGAAGATTCCTATGAATAAATTGGTTAAGGTTTGTGTAGTTTCTCCTGATGATTATAGCATGCTTGTGGATGTCTCCTAATCATGTTCCTATCTGGACTTTGGTCCATGTTAAGAAATTGAGATGGTGTGTGAAGATTGTCCCCAGATAATGTAGTGTGTAACCAGTCTTGGCCGACTTGGTTGATCCTAGTGATTGCGAAGATCTCTAGAAGATTTTGGAAGCGTCTTGTGGTGTGGAAGATCATGTTTGAGTCCCAACTAAGGCATGATGTGATCGACATTTCATTCCCTTTGCATGATGTTGCAATAGGTCAGGACCTATTTTGTAAATGTTTGTAATACCGACCTTGGAGATTCTTCCAATGGTTGATGCCGACCTTGATGATCATTCCAAGGTTGATGTAGTGTCTAAATACTTGTAGCTAAGTCATGGCAAAGTTGTCCTTGAGAGAAAATGAGAATATATTAAGAAAGGTCCAAAGGTAGAGTAGAGAATAGGCAGAGGAAAGAAGAGGAAGAGCAAAGCAAAGGAAAAGCAGGATAGAGGAAGAGCAGAGCTGAGGAATTGTTTACTCACAATAAAGAAAGGTGTTCATTGTGGTAGTGAATTTGGTTGTAGGCCACCAATAGGGTTTAACAACCCTTACAGTAATCTTGCTAGGTTTAGGGTTAAGGCAGTTAGCCTACTAGACACAGTTTTTCTTCATGGCAATAAGCCAGTATGTTTAGGCCCGTGGGGTGACCAAGCCTGAACATTGCTATTTCAAGATTGCAATATATATTGAGAGTTAATCCTCTCCATGGTTTTTCCCCACCTTAGGGTTTTCCATGTAAATCTGGTGTCTCTTATGTTTTTTGTTGTTAAGTTTCTAATTTCATGCACTCATTGTTAAATCATAATAATTGTGGATAAGTGATGAATGTTTAATTGCAGAAAGTGTTTAAGTTTTGTGACAACTAATTCACCCCCCTCTCAAGTGTCTAGCACATATCAACACTACTTTGTCACCAAATCAGCAAAAAGCTTCAAACTTGCGAACAAGTTCACAAAAAAAATTTGATGATATAAGACATTTTACTTTTCTTTTCTTACAAGTCTTCATCACTTCACCTTTCTCTGTTGTCGGAAAATCCACCAAAAATGAAATTGGTGAACTTGCTAGTTATAGAACTGCTAAAATCTTTGACTGGCTATAACTTAGCACATTTGCACCCAAATTTCACAAAAATGAAACCGGGATACCCATTTGGGTATTTAACAAAATGAAGTCTTCAAATTGAACACACAACCTAAAATGGCCTCCAATCCAACTAATCTCCTTTTCTCATCAAACATTTTCACGGAGATACTAAAAAATAAAGACTTCATCACTTGACAACAATTCAACATTCACGAGCGTCATATAATATGTCGTCGACACACTATATATCTTATACAAGGAAAAAATAGGTGATAGGGAGGAGCTCATTGCTATGTTCCACTATCTAAGACATGCCAAATACACCTGACGATTGAGCTACACTAACATAACTACCAAATACATGCTTAAGGGTGAATAACTCAAGATCCAGCCCCACCTCACAATGAGGACTTTGTTAAAAGGATGTGCAAATAGCTCAAGAGTTACACCATCCCACCTTCTATAGAAGGGATTTGAAAATGCAACCCCACCCACATTTACAAATGCCTTACAGTAAAAAGGGAGCATGTGTTCAAACTATACAACCCCACCTAAATCATGGAGACGCCTTATGGTGAAAAGGAGGTATATGCAAAAAAAATTACACAACTCCACCCACATCACGAAGATGCCTTATGGTGAAAAGGAAGCATATCCAAACATGCTTTATCAATATGTAAAAATAATCAAACAGTTACCATGATATATGCCCCCAGCTTAAAGTGGTTGATCCCACTTGCCGGTATCAAGCATGTTTAAAGTAAAGTGAAAACACACAAGGGAACAAGAGCTTTGACAAAGCCCATGCCCCCAAAGGTGACATGTTCTTGAAATCACTAAATGTTCCCACAAATGCATCCATTATCATTTCCTAACATAATCAACAACATATAAGCTTTGGTTAGAAAATCTATTCTAAGATAACAACCAAATCAATTCATGAAAGTTATACAGAATTCATATCACATAATAGACCAAGGCTATACTTATGGGTTCAGAACCAAGTATAGCTGTGAGGTTATACTGCAGGTATCTCATAACCGATTGTAGCAACAAAGTGATGCAAAACAATCCAAAGTACATATAAGCAGATTTAGAGTATTGCAAAGGTTTGTTACAACAAATCTCACTATATGAATCACAATACAGAGTGATTCTACCAGTCAAGCATCAGTAATATATCAACCCCATATTCATATATGGACTAGGTCCATTTTTTTTCTTGTTGAAGGGACACATGATCCCTATCAGTATAAATGTATTTTTTTGTGTCATCTGCCAACTAGTAAAGCTAGTGAAGAATGCAAACACTAAAATGAGAGAGGAGACAAAGGTGGCTTAGGGTCACAACGTGGGAAAATTTCCCCAAGAAATTTTCCACACTGCTATGACCCCAAGGCACAACACATAACCATTACAATAAGAGAGAAGAGTGAAGAAGAATGTTGGAATGAGGTTTTTCATTGATGTCAAAAGTGTTACAAGTATGGACCTAATCGGTGTTGTCATTGATGTCAACATACTCCTATTGCATTGATGATAAGGATTGGATGAGCTATGTGCTGAGGATATTGAGAAAATTAGTCCTAATCAGGAATACAGAAGAATAGTGAAAACAGTGAGCTAAAGATCCTAGCTAAGATGAAGATCAGAGGATGTGCATCAAAGGGTTTGTAGATATGTGTCTTAAGATGATCTAGTAAAGATTTCAGATGTCCGCATGAATATCTGAAGAAGTTGTGGCCACTCAAGTAAAACCAGTTCTGGCAGATGTTCAGAGGTGACAAAGTGACATAGATAGGTCCGGTGAGCTCCGAAAATGCATTATCATGTTCTGCAGATTTGAGGGAGTGTTTAGGAAGTCAATGTGAATTGACAACTCAATTGGTTCATGGTTTGGAGGTCCACAAGCATCCATTCCATTGTGACAGTGATGACAGACTATGTTCTTGAGGTTTCAAATGAAGGAGATAAGGATTTTAGTAAGAAGATGTAGTGTAGATGTTCTTGGTGATTCAGGCAATCTTGTGGAGGTCTTTGGATTGTGTCCAGTTCATGTTGGTGGTCCGCATTGGAGTTTGAGCTCGCAATTGAAGAATAACTTCCAAATGATGATGTTCTTCCTAACTCTGGCCGACTAGATGAGTTACACATCCTGTGGATGATCTTGAAGATGTTATGTGAGGATTGGTGTGTTCCTAAATGAAGATTGAAGTCTCAGATCTGTGTGGCCGATAGTGTGTTGATCCACGTGAAGTCTTTTTGTAATAAGTCATGTTGTATTTATGTATTTGCTCTGTAATGTATGCCGACTTGGATGATAATTCCTAAGTCAATGTCTTGTATAAATAAAGAGTTGTTAAGTCATTTCAAATCAATCTTGTGGAGATGAGAATGTGGTAGAGAGGAGAGGAGTGAAAGGCAAAGCAGAAGTATTGGGCTTAAATGGAACTGACTCAATCATGGTGAAGATGCTATTCTTTAGTTTAAGTATGTAATACTTATTATTCTGTAGACAGTGTGTCTCTTGTAGGTAGTGGGCCTCTTGTGAGTAGTGTGCTCAGGCAATGAGCCCTAATTGGCATGTGCCATTTTGTTCTTTCTATTCTTCTAACAGAGAATACAATCTTGGGTTAGTCACCCCGTGGTTTTTTCCTTAACCAAGTTTTCCACGTTAAAAATCTTGGTGTCATATGTGTTAATGTGTTTCTGCTCTTGAATTGTTGCATTAAGTTTCCATGATTGATTTATCATTATACTGTTGATTTAAGAAAAGGATTTAAGTGGATAATTGCAAGAAAGTTTTGGACAACTGATTCACCCCCCCTTCAGTTGTCTGTCCTAAATCTAACAATTGGTATCAAAACTAAGTTCCTCTCAAAGAGCTTAACCACTTGAGGGGATCCAGGATTTTGTCATACAAGAAAGACAGTCTAAGGTTTGATGGAACCAATTACACTCTTTGGAAAAGTCGCGTGGAATGCCACTTGCAATGTATGGGAATGCAGTATTGGATCATGGCTTCAAAGAAGTGTACTCCTCCATAGAATGGTCCGATAACTGTAGATGAAATCAAAGATGTTGAAAACAATCTGTGGACTAAAGAAGCTCTTCTAAGTGTCTTATCTGATTTAGAACTGACAAATGTTGTTGATCTAAAAACTGCACATGAGATTTGGCAAAAATTAGAACTTCTACATGAAGGAGACAAGTATGTGAAATGTGCCAAGCTACAGAGTCTGAAAGGAAAATTTTAAAACCTGAAGATGAGAGAAGATGAAAATATCACTACATTTATGCCCAAAGTAAATGAGCTTGTGTGTGGCATTAGATGTGCGGGTGGAGTCTTGGATGAAGATGAGATTGTTGGCAAAGTTCTCAGATCCCTTCCTAATTCTTACAAATACAAGGTTGCTGCCATTGAAGAATTCAGAGCCCATTCAAGTGTCACAAGAGATCAATTGGTTGGTAAATTGGCTACATTTGAATTGACCGAGTTTCGAGATGGCCCCCCAAGACTGAATCTGCATTCAAAGCCAGTGCATCTGTAAAAGGCAAACAAAGGTTTGATCTGGGAGAGAACTCTTCTAAGAAACTATCATGGTATGAGAAAGAAAGAAAAGACCTGGAAGAAGATGAAGCAGAAGCTGCTCAACTTGAAGCCCTTATTGCAAAAAGACTGCCAAGAGGATCTAGTAAGTGTGAAGGGAAATTGTTTTTTAAGTGTTTTAACTGCAATAAGATTGGTCATTTTGCCTCAAGGTGTCTGGAAAGATTTTCAAGGCCAAACCCTAACAAGTCAAGATTCTAGAAGAATTGTTACTATGTTCATGAATATGATGATAATGAAGGAGTAATAAATGATGAATTAGAAATAGGAAACAAATCTGAAAGTGACTGGGTGTTTATTGCCATCAAGGAATAAGATCTGATGCCCTCTGAATCTATCAATCATAAAGTTGTAGAAAGAGCTCTGGCTGTCCAAGTTGAAGAAAAGGATGATTGGGTTATTGATAGTGGATGCTCTCACCATATGATAGGTGACAAAAATAAGTTCGTAGATTTAGAAAGGTATGAAGGAGGAGTGGTAAAATTTGGTGATAATTCTGCTGGCAGAATTAGAGGTAGAGGAACTATTTCTTTTGATGGAAAGAACAAAACCAATAATGTACTATATGTTGAAGGCCTAAAGCATAATATTCTCAGTGTTGGACAGTTGGTAGACAAAGGCTATGAGCTCCAATTCAAAAATGGAAAATGCAAGATCTTTGAAAGTTTCAGAACATAGATTACATCTGGTACTCAAACTAAATGTAACATCTTCCACTTGGTTGGTACTGGTAAAAGTTGTTTATTTGTTCAAGTTGATCAGAGTTGGTTGTGGCATAGAATAATGTGTCATGTAAATTTTGATAACATCATCAAGATAAACAACACTCAGGCTGTGAGGCATCTTCCAAGATTGGTGAAACCTTCTAATACTTGTGTAAAGAATGTTAGTTAGGCAAACAGAGCAGAGTTACATTCAAAATTAAGGAACAGTCTTCTACCAGATTATTGGACTTAATTCATACTAATCTATGTGGTCCGGCAAGAATCAGAAGTGTACAAGGTGATAGATACTTCATACTATTAATTGATGACTACTCCCGGATGATGTGGGTAACTTTTCTGAAGGAGAAATCAGAGGTTCTTGAGAAATTCAAAATATTCAAGGCTATGGTGGAGAATGAAACTGGATTGAACATAAAATGTCTAAGGTCTGATAGAGGTGGAGAATTCACATCCAGTGAGTTCATAGAATTCTATGAGAAGCATGGAATAAGAAGACAATTGTCTGCTCCTAGCACCCCACAGTAGAATGGAGTAGTGGAAAGAAAGAACCGGACCATCCAAGAAGCATCTAGAACCATGATGATGGAATCAAATGTTCCTCAGATCTACCGGAGAGAAGCTGTGAGCACTGCAATCTACACTCTTAATCGATTTCAAATCAGAAGCAATACCGGTAAGACTCCTTATGAACTCTGGTTTGGCATCACTCCTACTATGAAGTATTTCAGAGTCTTTGGTAGTAAATGTTACATTAAAAGAGATGAAGATCTAGGCAAATTTGATGCTAAAAGTGATGAAGGAATATTCTTGGGTTATTCTACTCAAAGCAAAGCATACTGATGTTATAACAAGAGACTGAGAAAAATTATAGAAAATACAAATGTGAAGGTTGATGAAAGGATTGAAAAACCCTCAAGGTTTTATAAATATGATGAAGATGATCAAAATGATGTTCTAATTCAAGGAGTCCAAGCCCCTTCTAAAATTTAGATTCAGACTGATCTAGTAAATCAAGTAGAAGAGATGAGTTTGAATGAGCCTGTTCAAGAATCAGAAGTGCAAGAAACCCCCAAAGTTCCTAGGTATGTAAGACTGAATCACTCTGAGGATCAGATCATAGGTGATAAAAGAAAAGGGGTACAAACAAGAAGAAGGATTGCTCAAGATTCAGAAGAGTATTGTCTGATTTCAAAAGTTGAATCTAAGACAGTGAATGAAGCTTGCAATGATGAAAACTGGACTAAAGCAATGGAGGAAGAGCTAATGCAAATTGAGAAGAATCACACATGGGATCTTGTTCCCAGACCTAAAAAAAGAATGTGATTGGAACCAAATGGGTCTTCCAGAACAAACTAAATGAAGTTGGTGAAGTAATCAGAAATAAAAGCAGATTGGTCCGCAAGGGTTACTCTCAAATAGAAGGAGTTGATTTTGAAGAAACTTTTGCTCCGGTGGCAAGAATTGAAGCAGTCAGATTATTTCTTGCTTTTACTACCTTCAAGGATTTCAAAGTATATCAGATGGATGTCAAGTCTGCCTTCCTGAATGGTGACTTGGAAGAAGAAGTATACATTGAGCAACTAGATGGATTTCAATTGTCTGATCATGGTGATATGGTCTGCAAGTTGAAGAAAGCACTGTATGGACTGAAGCAAGCCCCAAGAGCTTAGTATGAAAGATTGGATAAACATATTTTGAGGATTGGTTTCAACAAAGGTACTGCTGACAATAATTTGTACTTCAAAAGTGATCATGAAAATATCTTGATTGTTGAAGTATTTGTTGATGATATCATTTTTAGAGGAAGAGATAGTATGTGCAAAACTTTTGCAAATCAAATGAAAAGTGAATTTGAGATGTCCATGCTTGGGGAAATGAATTTCTTCTTGGGTTTGCAAATCATTCAAACTAAGAAAGGAATCTTCATTTCTCAGACCAAAAATGTGAAAGAATTGTTGAAGAAATTTGGGATGGAAGAATCGAAACCAATGAGTACTCCCATGGCAACCAGATGTAAATTGAGCAAAGATGATGACTCTCCTAAGGCTGATCAGAAAAAGTACAGGTCAATGATTGGAGGATTGTTGTATCTCACTCAAACTAGACCTGATATTATGAATGTTGTTTATCTTGTTGCTAGATTCCAAGCTAATCCTAGAGAATCTCATGTCATGGCAATCAAGAGGATTTTTAGGTATCTAAAAGGGATAGTTGAGTATGGTTTGCGGTATCCTAGAGATCATAATTTTTCTCTTCATGCATATACAGATGCGGATTGGGCAGGAGATGTGGATGATCGAAAGAGTACCAGTGGTGGAGCATTCTTTTTGGGAAAGAGATTGGTTTCTTGGCTAAGCAAGAAATAAGAGGCAATATCTCTGTCCACTATAGAAGTAGAATATATTGCAGCAACAAGAAGTTGCACTCAAGTTTTGTGGATGAAGCAAATGCTAAGAGACATCAGAGTGGAGTATGAGGAGCCTATCACAATCTTCTGTGATAATTCAAGTGTAATAAATATATCTAAGAATCTGGTGTTGCATTCAAAGACTAAACATATATCCATCAAGTTTCACTTTTTGAGAGAGCAAGTGAATAAGAATGAGGTCAGATTGGACTTTGTGCCTTCCAAGGATCAGATTGCAGATATCTTTACTAAACCTCTACCTAAGGACTCTTTTGAGTATCTCAGGGAGAAGTTAGAGGTTATTACCCCTCCGGTGATGAACTAAGGTGCACTGATGTGCATCAGTCTGGTGGATATCACAGTCATATCTTGTGGTCCGGATTGATGATGGGGAGCTGCTACTCAAGGGGAGCAGCTGGTATGATTCTAAAATGTTGGAGTTCCAAGTATGTGCCCTTTGTTATTGATGTCAAAGGGGGAGACAAGATATGTGAAAAACAAGTGGTTGCTGATCAAAGGGGGAGCAAGAAAGGAAGAGAAGACATGTGAATGGTTGTTGTTGATAGGGGGAGTTGTGTCAGTAAAGAAAATTTCTTGTCTTGATGGTTAAAATAGTTTTCACATCATATGTTTCCATCAATGACAAAGGGGGAGATTGTTGCAAGTATGGGCCTAACCGATGATGTCATTGATGTCAACATACTCATGTTGCATTGATGATAAGGATTGGATGAGCTATGTGCTGAGGATATTGAGAAAATTAGTCCTAATCAGGAACAGAGAAGAACAGTGAAGACAGTGAGCTAAAAATCCTAGCTAAGATGAAGATTAGAGGATGCACATCAAAGGATTTGTAGATATGTGTCTTAAGATGATCCAGTAAAGATTTTAGAGGTCTGCATGAAGATCTAAAGAAGTTGTGGCTGCTCAAGTAAAACTAATTCTGGCAGATGTTTAGAGGTGACAGAGTGACACAGATAGGTCTAGTGAGCTCCAGAAATGCAATATCATGTACTACAGATTTAAGGGAGTGTTTAGGAAGTCAATGTGAATTGACAACTCAATTGGTTCATGGTCTGGAGGTCCGCAAGCATCTAGTCCATTGTGACAGTGATGACAGACTGTTTTCTTGAGGTTCTGGATGAAGGAGATAAGGATTTCAGTAAGAAGATGTAGTGTGGATGTTCTTAGTGATTCAAGCAATCTTGTGGAGGTCTTTGGATTGTGTCCAGTTCGTGTTGGTGGTCTGCATTGGAGTTTGAGCTCATAATTGAAGAATAACTTCCAGATGATGATGTTCTTCCTAACTCTAGCCAACTGGATGAGTTACACATCCTACAGATAATCTTGAAGATGTTATGTGAGGATTGGCGTGTTCCTAAATGAAGATTGAAGTCTCAGGTCTGTGTGGCCGACAGTGTGTTGATCTGCATGAAGCCTTTTTGTAATAAGTCATGTTGTATTTATGTATTTGCTCTGTAATGTATGCCAACTTAGATGATAATTCCTAAGTCAATGTCTTGTATAAATAAAGAGTTGTTAAGTCATTTCAAATCAATCTTGTGGAGATGAGAATGTGGTAGAGAGGAGAGGAGCGAAAGGTAGAGAAGAAGTATTGGGCTTAAATGGAACTGACTCAAGCATGGTGAAGATGCTATTCTTCAGTTCAAGTATGTAATACTTATTATTCTGTAGACAGTGTGTCTCTTGTAGGTAGTGGGCCTCTTGTGAGTAGTGTGCTCGGGCAGTGAGCCCTAATTGGAATGTGCCATTTTGTTCTTTCTATTCTTCTAACAGAGAATACAATCTTGGGATAGTCACCCTGTGGTTTTTCCCTTAACTAAGTTTTCCATGTTAAAAATCTTGGTGTCATATGTGTTAATGTGTTTCTGCTCTTGAATTGTTGCATTAAGTTTCCATGATTGATTTATCATTATACTGTTGATTTAAGAAAAGGATTTAAGTGGCTAATTGCAAGAAAGTTTTGGACAACTGATTCACCCCCCCTCTCAGTTGTATGTCCTAAAACTAACAAAAAGGTTATTCATGGTTGATGTTTTATGATTTTTTTCATGCTCCCTTATTGATCATCCCTATGCTTCATGGTATAGGGTTCATGATTAAGGAATTGGTGTTGTTCATGAATCATAAGTTGCTTCTTCAGAACAATGTCCCTATTGATCATCTATGTTAGAATGATGTAGGGAATAGAGTTGTCATGAACAAGGAGATCTCATCAGGTGAAACATTGTCATTAGGAGAGCTTTTGTTTAGTGATTTGGTATATCAGTGCAGTGGTGAAGGCACATATCGATGATCACTTAGTTGATTGGTCAATGATCAAGTGAAGACACAATGAACAAGTGAAGACAAGAGGTTGTTGTGATGTTTGAATTCATGTTGATTGTCATGATTCATGTATGGTATTCATGTTATTTCATGTTGATGAAAGGTTATTCCAGGAAAGGGTATCACATGGTGACTATGAATCAGTTTATCAAGATATGATCACATCGGTGTTTATGAACTCATAGTTGGAATTGCTCATTTGCCTTCTTGATGTCAAAACTTTGTTTGTGTATATGATCATGGTGTTCATGCCATGCTTCAAGATGCTTCATGTCATGGTGTTTTGATGTAGTACAAAGGATTCACAACTCAACTTCTTGGAAACACATTTCACAATGGGTTTCAACATAAATTCCTCAACTTTCAAAGACAAAGATTTCAAGGCAACTTCCTTCACAAGGCATACTTTGATGTAGTAGAAGATCTCTATATCCTCCTACCAACCCAACCCACCACTTATCCTTCACCCAACTTAGAGATCAATAGTACTTCCTTTGTAAATTGCTTACTAGCCTTATGGACCTCAAAATAGGTCTGCTAGAGCATAAATTTAAAAGGCGATCTCATACCAAGTATATCAAACTATTTTTGAGTACCCATTTGGCTTTTTGTTAACATATGTCAAAAAGGATAGGGGTTGTTTTAGACCAAACCCTTCAAAAATTGACTGTCCCATTTTTCTCAAAGGCCCAATTAGCCCTACTTTACAAAGCAACTACACTCCAAACTTTCTCCCAACCTATAAATCCTATAAAAAGTCTTTCTATAGGTTTCCAAACCTTAGAATATCCAAATTTTATGAAGTGATACCCTCCCTAAGGCAATATACTACCAAACCCTTGGTTTTAGGCCTTTCCTAGGCTTGATTCTATGAGGGTTTATTGGAAATCCATACTCCACACTTCTTATGACCCTTCAAATGCCTCAAACATGTCTTATTAGGCCTTCTTATTCTATTCCAACTCTCACAAGTCCTTTACCTATGCAACTTCCTCAATACCCTACTTGAAAGCGTCATTTTTCAACCCAAAACTCACAGTTAGAGGACTGATATAGCATTGATCCTTCTATAAAAAACCTATTTTGTTCCCAAATCCTTCTTTAAAATATAGACCCACTTGAAATCCTTCACTTTTCCAAGTTTCAAATAGACCCATCAAAGGAATTGATAACAAACACAATTTTTTTTGTGACCAAACCCCAAAATAGGGTTACACAATAGTTTTTAGAAAAATGGTTGTAACATTTGCAAAACTCCATAAAATTTTATAAAATTAGAGTCAAACGAAAGGGTATTCAAAAAAATTTCCAAAAATTCCAATTTTATGTCATTTGGAGGCTATATGGGGCTGTACCATCCTCGGGACTAGAAAAATTGTAGGAAAAATATACAAAAAACTGAATTTTATTCATTGTTTGATCACCATTCTCCTTCCACCACCACTCTCTTCGACCCATACATGGTGTATTTATTCCTCACACATAAAAAACCAACTAACACAACCTACCAAACTACCTTTTGGACTTACATAACCATTGGTATTTCTAATTTGGCATTTTTGCACTCTTTGCTTAACAACTTTTTACAATATTTTGCAATTTTTTTGTAATATTTGCCCAAATGACCCCTAATCACTCTAAAACATTAGAAATGGTCTATTAATACCTTATTACATGAAAAAAACACCAACTAAAACAAAATTTTACAAATTTACCTCATGGAGGCCTAAAACTAACTAGCTGTTCCTGCACCATACTCCCGGAGAAAACAAAATTCAAGTCCCATTGAATGCAGGTCTACTCCTTCTAGTTCTTTTGCAACTTGTCCCTCCTCTTTGTAACTCTTCCTAGGTCCTTCTTCTTTTTCTTCTTCTTAAACCATCTCTTATCCATCATCTTCTCAACTTCAAGGCTCCAAAACTCCATTTCTTGTACATATACCTCAGTAGCTTCATCTTTGTCTTCATCCTCATCATTGGAACACCACATGGCAACATATTCACCATTAGTGTAACTTGCATCATACTCTTGCAAACCTTCATATACCTCATTATCAAACAAATCTAAAACATCCTTATTAGCAATTTCATTATCAACAATAACTTGATCATGAATATCAACAACAACATTATCATCAGCAACTTGAGTATAAATACCAAATTTATCAGCAACCTCAACAACCTTCTCTACTTGTTCATATTGCTCATTTGATTCAAACCATTGCATATGGTATAAAGACTCATCCACAACTATGTCTACCTTGTCCTCTTGAACTTTCTCAATGCTAAATGTCAAAACAAGCATAGGTGTACTTACCATTTCATTGCTTACCTCTTCTATTGTTGTTGTCCTTACTTGTCTTTTTCTTCTTTGAACAATCCTTCTAATAGGCCATGTGACCCTCTTGCTCACTGATAAGTGCCAACTACTTTCCTGTTGTGCTCTCTCAAGCAATTGTTTCATCTGCTACATCGCAAGCTTCATTCTCTTTGCCATTTCTTCCATGATTTGTCTCAACTCTCTAATCTCTTGCTCAATCTCCATTTGCTTTGCCTTCTCTTTTTCCTTCCTCATCTCTTTTTCTTCTCTTTTCTTTTCATGTTTCTTCTTTTGTGAACCCTCAACCTACAAATACCTTCTAAGGAAATCCATCTTCTCTTTAAGCAAGTCCCTTTAACCTTGCTTCCTCTTTTCTTTGCCTCACCTAGGTCTCTTCTCTTTCCCTCTACCTAGTCTTTTGGCCACCAGGTTCTCTCTTCAACCTACACAAATAAAAACACACAACCACAAACTTCTCTTACCCAGACCTTCTGAGCTCTGATACCACTTTGATGCAATACAAAGGATTCACAACTCAACTTCTTGGAAACACATTTCACAACAATGGGTTTCAACACAAATTCCTCAACTTTCAAAGACAAACATTTCAAGGAAACTTCCTTCACAAGGCATACTTTGATATAGTAGAAGATCTCTATATCCTCCTACCAACCCAATCCACCACTTCTCCTTCACCCAACTTAGAGACCAATAGTACTTTATAAATTGCTTACTAGCCCTGTAGCCCTCAAAATAGGTCTGCTAGAGCATAACTTTTGAAGGAGATCTCATACCAAGTATATCAAATGATTTTTGAGTACCCATTTAGCTTTTTGTTAACATATTTCAAAATGAATAGGGGTTGTTTCAAACAAAACCCTTCAAAAATTGATTGTCTCATTTTTCTCCTGGGCCCAATTAGCCCTACTTTACAAAGCAACTACCCTCCAAACTTTCTCCTAACCTCTAACACCTATAAACAGTCCTTCTATAGGTTTCCAAACCTTAGAATATCCAACTTTTATGACATGGGACCCTCGCTAAGGCAATATACTACCAAACCCTTGGGTTTAGGCCTTTCCTAGGCTTGATTCTATAAGGGTTTATTGGAAATCCATACTCCACACTTATTCTAACCCTTCCAATGCCTCAAACATGTCTTACTAGGCCTGCCTATGCTATTCCAACTCTCACAAGTCCTTTACCTATGCAACTTCCTCAATACACTACTTGAAAGCGTCATTTTTCAACCCTAAACTCACAGTTAGAGGACTAATATAGCATTGATCCTTCTATAAAACACCCATTTTGTTCTGAAATCCTTCTTGAACATATAGACCCACTTGAAATCCTTCACTTTGCCAAGTTTCAAATAGAACCATCAAAGGAATTGATAACAAACACAATTTTTTTGTGCCCAAACCCTGAAATAGGGTTAGAGAACAGTTTTTTGAAAAATAGTTGTAACTTTTGTAAAACTTCATAAAAATTTATAAAATTAGAATCAAAATAAAGGAGATTCAAATAAATTTCCAACAAGTCCAATTTTATGCCATTTGGAGGCCGTATGGGGCCGTACCATCCTCGGGAATAGAAAAATTGCAGGAAAAATATACATAAAACTGAATTGTATTCAATGTTTGATCACCATTCTCCTTCCACCACCACTCTCTTCGACCCATACATGATGTATTTATGCCTCAAACATAAAAAACCAACTAACACAACCTACCAAACTACCTTTTGGACTTACATAACCATTGGTATTTCTAATTTGGCATTTTTGTACTCTTTGCTTAACAACTTTTTACAATAGTTTGCAATTTTTTGCAATATTCACCCAAATGACTCCTAATCACTCTAAAACATTAGAAATGGTCTATTAAGTCCTTATTACATGACCAAAACACCAACTAAAATAAAATTTTACAAATTTTCCTCATGGAGGCATAAAACTAACTAGGTGTTCCTGCACCATACTACCGGAGAAAACAAAATTCAAGTCCCATTGAATGTAGGTCTGCTCCTTCTTTCTAGCCTTCCAGTTCTTTTGCAACTTGTCCTTCCTCTTTGTAACTCTTCCTAGGTCCTTCTTCTTTTTCTTCTTCTTAAACCATCTCTTATCCATCATCTTCTCAACTTCAAGGCTCCAAAACTCCATTTCTTGTACATATACCTCAGTAGCTTCATCTTTGTCTTCATCCTCATCATTGGAACACCACATGACAACATATTCACCATTAGTATAACCTCCATCATACTCTTGCGAACCTTCATATACCTCATTAGCAAACAAATCTGAAACATCCTTATTAGCAATTTCATTATCAACAATAACTTGATCATGAATATCAACAACAACATTATCATCAGCAACTTGAGTATAAATACCAAATTTATCAGCAACCTCAACAACCTTCTCTACTTGTTCATATTGCTCATTTGATTCAAACCATTGCATATGGTATAAAGACTCATCCACAACTATGTCTACGTTGTCCTCTTGAACTTTCTCAATGCTAGATGTCAAAACAATCATAGGTGTACTTACCATTTCATTGCTTACCTCTTCTATTGTTGTTGTCCTTGCTTCTCTTTTTCTTCTTTGAACAATCCTTCTAATAGGCCACGTGACCCTCTTGCTCACTCATAAGTACCAACTACTTTCCTGTTGTGCTCTCTCAAGCAGTTGTTGCATCTGCTGCATCTCAAGCTTCATTTTCTTCTCCATTTTTTCCATGATTTCTCTCAACTCTCTAATCTCTTGCTCAATCTCCATTTGCTTTGCCTTCTCTTTTTCCTTCCTCATCTCTCTTTATTCTCTTTTCTTTTCTTGTTTCTTCTTTTGTGAACCCTTATCCTGCAAATGCCTTCTGAATAGATCCATCTTCTCTTCAAGCAAGTCCCTTTAACCTTGCTTCCTCTTGTCTTTGCCTCACCTAGGTCTCTTCTCTTTCCCTCTACCTAGTCTTTTGGCCACCAGCTTCTCCCTTCAACCTGCACAAACACAAACACACAACCACAAACTTCTCTTACCCAGACCTTCTGAACTCTGATACCAATTTGATGCAGTACAAAGGATTCACAACTCAACTTCTTGGAAACACATTTCACAACAATGGGTTTCAACACAAATTCCTCAACTTACAAAGACAAATATTTCAAGGTAACTTCCTTCACAAGGCATACTTTGATGTAGTAGAAGATCTCTATATCCTCCTACCAACCCAATGCACCACTTATCCTTCACCCAACTTAGAGATCAATAGTACTTCATTTGTAAATTGCTTACTAGCCTTGTAGGCCTCAAAATAGGTCTCCTAGAGCATAATCTGGGAAGAGATCTCATACCAAGTATATCAAACCATTTTAATTACCCATTTGGCTTTTTGTTAACATATTTCAAAATGGATAGGGGTTGTTTCAGAACAAACCCTTCAAAAATTGATTGTCCCATTTTTCTCCTAGGCCCAATTAGCCCTACTTTACAAAGCAACTACCCTCCAAAATTTATCCTGACCTCTAACTCCTATAAAAAGTCCTTCTATAGGTTTCCAAACCTTAGAATATCCAACTTTTATCAAGTGGGACCCTCCCTAAGGAAATATACTACCAAACCCTTGGTTTTAGGCCTTTCCTAGGCTTGATTCTATGAGGGTTTCTTGGAAATCATACTCCACACTTCTTCTGACCCTTCCAGTGCCTCAAACATGTCTTATTAGGCCTTCCTATGCTATTCCAACTCTCACAAGTCCTTTACCTATGCAACTTCCACAATACCCTACTTGAAAGTGTCATTTTTCAACCCAAAACTCATAGTTAAAGGACTGATATAGCATTGATCCTTCTATCAAACACCTATTTTGTTCCCAAATCCTTCTTGAACATATAGACCCACTTGAAATCCTTTACTTTTGCAAGTCTCAAATAGACCCATCAAATGAATTGATAACAAACACAATTTTTTTTGTGCCCAAACCCCAAAATAGGGTTACAAAACAATTTTTTAGAAAAATGGTTGTAACTTTTGTAAAACTCCATAAACTTCTATAAACTTAGAATCAAAAGAAAGGTGATTCAAATAACTTTCCCAAAAGTCCAATTTTATATTATTTGGAGGTTGTATGGGGCGGTACCATCCTCAGGAACAACAAAATTGCAAGAAAAATATACAAAAAACTAAATTTAATTCATTGTTTGACCACCATTCTCCTTCCAACACCACTATCTTCGACCCATACATGGTGTATTTATGCCTCACACATCAAAAACAAAATAACAAAACCTACCAAACTACCTTTTGGACTTACATAACCATTGGTATTTCTAATTTGGCATTTTTGCAATCTTTGCTTAACAACTTTTTACAATATTTTGTAATTTTTTCCAATATTTGCCCAAATGACCCCTAATCACTCTAAAACATTAGAAATGGTCTATTAAGACCTTAATACATGACGAAAACACGAACTAAATTTTTTTTTTATAAATTTGCCTCATGGAGGCCTAAAACTAACTAGGTGCTCCTGCACCATACTCCTAGAGAAAACAAAATTCAAGTCCCATTGAATGCAGGTCTACTCCTTTCTAGTCTTCTAGTTCTTTTGCAACTTGTCCTTCCTCTTTGTAACTCTTCCTGGGTCCTTCTTTTTATTCTTCTTAAACCATCTCTTATCCATCATCTTCTCAACTTCAAGGCTCCAAAACTCCATTTCTTGTACATATACCTCAGTAGCTTCATCTTTGTCTTCATCCTCATCATTGGAACACCACATGACAACATATTCACCATTAGTGTAACCTATATGATACTCTTCCAAACCTTCATATACCTCATTATCAAACAAATATGAAACATTCTTATTAGCAATTTCATTATCAACAACAACCTGATCATGAATATCAACACCAACACTATCAACAACCTTATCATCAGCAACTTGAGTATCAATACCAAATTTATCAGCAACCTCAACAACCTTCTCTACTTGTTCATCTTACTCATTTGATTCAAACCATTGCATATGGTATAAAGACTCATCCACAACTATGTCTACCTTGTCCTCTTGAACTTTCTCAATGCTAGATGTCAAAACAATCATAGGTGTACTTACCATTTCATTTCTTACCTCTTCTATTGTTGTTGTCCTTGCTTGTCTTTTTCTTCTTTGAACAATCCTTCTAATAGGCCATGTGACCCTCTTGTTCACTAATAAGTGCCAACTACTTTCATGTTGTGCTCTCTCAAGCAATTGCTCATCTGCTGCATCTCAAACTTCATTCTCTTCTCCATTTCTTCCATGATTTGTCTCAACTCTCTAATCTCTTTCTCAATCTTCATTTGCTTTGCCTTCTCTTTTTCCTTCCGCATCTCTCTTTTCTCTCTTTCCTTTTCTTGTTTCTTCTTTTGTGAACCCTCAGCCTGCAAATACCTTCTAAACAAATCCATCTTCTCTTAAAGCAAGTCCCTTTAACCTTGCTTCCTCTTGTCTTTGCCTCACCTAGGTCTCTTCTCTTTCCCTCTACCTAGTCTTTTGGCCACCAAGTTCTCTCTTCAACCTGCACAAACACAAACACATAACCACAAACTTCTCTTACCCAGACCTTCTGAGCTCTGATACCACTTTGATGCACTATAAAAGGATCCACAACTCAACTTCTTGGAAACACATTTCACAATAATGGGTTTCAACACAAATTCCTCAACTTTCAAAGACAAACATTTCAAGGCAACTTCCTTCAAAAGGCATACTTTGATGTAGTAGAAGATATCTATATCCTCCTACCAACCCAATCCACCACTTATCCTTCACCCAACTTGGGGATCAATAGTACTTCCTTTGTAAATTGCTTATTAGCCTTGTAGCCCTCAAAATAGGTCTACTAGAGCATAAATTTTGAAGGAGATCTCATACCAAGTATATCAAACCACTTTTGAGTACCCATTTGTCTTTTTATTAATTTATTTCAAAATGGATAGGGGTTGTTTTAGACCAAAGCCTTCAAAAATTGACTGTCCCATTTTTCTCCTAGGCCCAATTAGCCCTACTTTGCAAAGCAACTACCCTCCAAACTTTCTCCCGATCTCTAAATCCTATAAATAGTCCTTATATAGGTTTGTAAACCTTAGAATATCCAACTTTTATGAAGTGGTACCCTCCCTAAGGCAATATACTACCAAACCCTTGGTTTTAGGACTTTCCTAGGCTTGATTCTATGAGGGTTTATTGGAAATCCATACTCCACACTTCTTCTAACCCTTCTAATACCTCAAAAATTTCTTATTATGCCTGCATATGTTTTTTCAACTCTCACAAGTCCTTTACCTATGCAACTTCCTCAATACCCTACTTGAAAGTGTCATTTTTCAACCCAAAACTCACAGTTAAAGGACTGATATAGCATTGATTCTTCTTTCAAACACCTATTTTGTTCCCAAATCATTCTTGAACATATAGACCCACTTTAAATCCTTCACATTTCCAAGTTTCAAATAGACCCATCAAAGGAATTGATAACAAACACAATTTATTTTTTTGCCCAAACCCCAAAACAGGGTTACAGAACAATTTTTAGAAAAATGCCTGTAAATTTTTTAAAACTCCATAAAATTTTATAAAATTAAAATAAAAAGAAAAGTGATTCAAATATAATTCCAACAAGTCTAATTTTATATCATTTGGAGGCCGTATGGGGTCGTATCATCCTCGGGAACAGTAAAATTGTAGGAAAAATATATAGAAAACTAAATTTTATTCATTATTTGATCAACATTCTTCTTCCACCGCCACTCTCTTCGACCCATACATGGTGTATTTATGCCTCACACATTGAAAACCAACTAAAACAACCTACCAAACTACCTTTTGGACTTACATAACCATTGGTATTTCTAATTTGGCATTTTCGCACTCTTTGCTTAACAACTTTTTACAATATTTTGCAATTTTTTGCAATATTTGCCCAAATGACCCCTAATCACTCTAAAACATTAGAGATGGTCTATTAAGACCTTGTTACATAACCAAAATATCAACTAAAATAAAATTTTACAAATTTGCCTCTTGGAGGCATAAAACTAACTAGGTGCTCCTGCACCATGTTCATGGCTTCAAGAGTCCATATCAGATAATAGCATATCTTGGTTTAGGAGGATGCAAAAGCTAGAGGTGTTGATGTGCAACAACGAACAAAGGTAATTTTATATGTATTATGATTATGGATTTTCAGATTAATGGCAAGAGATTTTAGTTTTCTCCTGCAATTTTAGTGATAAGATAATCTTTGTTGGATTTGGAATGATGACCAAAAGTCTTTGACAAGTAAAAAAGGAGGGTTCATTGATGTCAAGCTTTGTCTTAGTTGATTGATGTTATGCAGTGTCAAATGTGTCTAATGTCACTGTTAATGTGATATGGAATTTGAGTTTTTTTCTCTTTCTATAAGACCTAATTTCTAAATGTCCAATGTCCTAAAAACTCATGATGCCCTAAGTTACTAAAGTTTGAAATCCCTAGGTCTTTTAAGACAATGTTCTTCCAACTCAAAAGTTCATATTTGGTCTTTGTTCTTCTGTAACATAGAGTGTCTAATATCATTTTTATTGATATTTTTCTTCATAGGCCATACCTCAAATATACAGTGACCATTGTTCTTATTTGGTGCTCTTGTGAAGTCTAGGGTTTAAGCTTAGACCTTAAAAACCTAAGGTTATATCTTGACCATCAAGCCAAGTGCACTTTTTGTTATAATTTGTTGTTGACCGACTATAAGAGGTCATCATGTAACTTAAGTGACAATGTATGTCACCTCTCTCATATGGAAACTAGCCCTTTTGCCTAGTAAAACTGGCTCTCTCCAATTAGTCTCTTGTCGGTGGGCACCAAATGTGTATCAAAGTTGAATATTTAAAGATTTAAGGGTAGGAGAAAGGTTATTGATGGTTTTGATTTAAACTTTCTTTGAATACCAATGGTTACTCGCCAAGAACAAAGTTTGATGAGTGGTTAGTTGTATCTACGTTCTAAGCAGTTATTACAATAGTTTCATTGTAGGGGTCTGTGTGTCGGGGCTAAAAATAACTAACCCCTAAATTGATTTGAATGATGAACATCCATGTTGCATGGTGAGAATCATTTACCCACTCCTTCCTATTATAAATACAATCAGCAACCAAAGCATGTGTGTGTATTAGTTTACTTTACCTCTGTGAAAAAGGTATGAGAGGTTCTCTATTTTTTATATTGGTTGAAAAACCCTAATGAAGGATTTAGTCTACTAGAAAGAATGAGAAGGGTTTTTAATTGGTTGATAATGAATTCTAGAAGTTAGAGAATGTTTTAGCAGATATGAAGAATGAATGAGAGGAGATATGTCATTGTGATGAAAGCATTTAAAGGAATGGTGAACAGATTGTAGTAGCTAGTGTGAATAGGAAACAAATGCATAGATATAGAAGGAAAAATATGTGCTACAAACAGAGACAAAGAATGCAGAGTGTGAAGATACTAGAGTTTGATGATATTGTGCTTTTTGCAGAGTCAGAAATGGTAAAAACTTGATGAGCCCTCATTTTTAATGTTTAGTTGGTATTGGTTTTATATAGTAGTTATGCAGAGGGTTGAAGCAAACTCTTTATGGTTTATTGTTCATTATTCTTGCCTACATTAGTTTATATCTTGTGTGTGTTTTTTGCGATAAGGGGATTCTTGTAAAGAAGTTATCATTCATGCATGCAAGAAGGGATAAGAGTTGATTGTTTGATGTAACGTTATAAGGACAGATGTTTGTAGCTGTATGTATGCCAGATAAGTTATGTGACAGGAAGATAGAGGTTTTTGCAAAGAAGAGAGTTCTTGGTTTTGGAGTTTGTATTTTCAAGTGATTTTATATTTACCCAGCATTTCATTGTAAACAAAACAATATATTGGACTTATGATGATCTTGAAGAGTCAAAGAAGATTTCAGTACTATTTTGAACATCTACACATAGAGGTGCCTGAATAAATGTGTTATAGAACTCATCTATAACCACTGGTATCATTGTAAATAGAGTAGTACTTTATGTTTATCTTCTTGTTTTGAGAATTGGAGTTGATGTGATCAGTGAGATCCCGTGATCAGTTAGATCCTTGTTAGTGAGACATGTATGTAAGTAGTGAGATTTTGGTCAGTGAGATCTAATAAAGAATTTGGTGAGGTTGTACAATGGTTTTTCCCTAGATAGGGTTTTCCACTTTAAACATTTGTGTTATGGTCTCATGATTCTGTTGTTCTCTATTTCTTTGGTATGTTGATTGAATGGTGAATGAATTAGCTTTATCAGATCACTAATTTGCCCCACTCTCAATGATCCATTGTATTCCAACAATTAGTATCAAAGCAACAGGTTCCTTGCAAGAGTCGAATAGACATGGGTAGATCTTGGAGCTGGAATATGATGGGTAAGTGTAAAAGAAATAAGGGAAGGAGAGATGCCAAAAAAAAATTGTTCGACAAGTCCAAATCAAATCAAGTGATGAGTTATTGCAAGAAACACCCCTATTAGTTGATACAAGTTATGATATATCTGAAAGAGGAGATGATTCTATTGATGAGAATGTTAACAAAGAAGGAGACCACATTGTGAGTAAAGATGAACATGAGTATGATGAAGATGAATGTGAAATTGATATTGAAGGTGAACTGATGTGTGCCCTAGATGAGATCAAGAAATTTAGAAAGGAGAACTAGAGATTAGAGTTACAGCTTCAACAAGAAAAGGACTCCAAGGACAAAGTACTTTCAAACCTTGCAAAAACTTTTTCAGATCTTGAGGATGCAAGAAATTTGATTGTAGATTTAATAGTACAAACTGAAGAGTCAAATAAACTAATCATTAGCCTAAAATAGAGATTAAAGACGATACAAGGATAGCAGATGTTACAAAGTCTAAATCTAAAGTCAAATCGATTGACTTCCTAAAACTGGAGGATGAGATAGTCACCTTGAGGAAAGATCTTGAACATCTCAAAAACAAGTCAAAGAAAATAAGAAGTTTGAGGACAACACCAGCAAGTTGTATGAGATGTTGGGCAAGAAAAAAATCACAAGGACACTACTAGATTAGGCTATGAAAAGGGGCAAACCTATAAAGTTAGAGAAACTCCTAGAAACAAGATAGATCTAGACTATCATTTTGCTGCTCCTGAGACTAAAGACAAGAAGAAGGCAGAATATAAGAGTGTTGATAATGGGTTCTTCAAGAACATCAATAGTGGAAGAAGAAGAAGAACCATTAGATCCTCAAGATCTCCACCTACTAGGCAAAGTCAATCTATAAGGTATGGTTATTCCTATTTCATCTGAAAAAGTAGAGTTCCTCAAACTATGTCAAGTCCAATTCTTTCACACACTAAAACATTAGGAAGATAAGGATCGAGTTTGGAGTCAAGCTACAAGTTTCTTATGCATTCCTTCACGCTATCTAAGTTTGATTCAGGTATTTAGATTGAGGTTTCACAAGTTCATTTCACCCACTAATCATGAAGCCCTAATTATGACATATAGCTATAACCAACTGAATTCAAAGACATACCTAGATGAACAAATCACAGAAACATAGAGAATAAGGCATAGATATCATGCACCTAGAAAATGAAGACCCACTGGACTAGGGTTCCCACTCATTAGTCCTGCAACTTTCTGTTTGTAAAAACCTTCCGTAGAAGATGTCTTACAATCTTTGGTATCTCCCAAATCCCAAGGAATATCTCCAAGTGGACTAGGGCACCTGCTCATTAGTCCTAGAAGTAGCTCAATCTAAAAATCTAAAACTTTGTGATGACTATATCCATGATATCTGTCTTCCTGTCAGTCCTTTTTGTCATATCCTATCGAACACAATCTGTACCTACAAAAAGAGGAGAAAGATGTTTTCAGCTATATAGGAGCTTGCTCGGTCAAGCCTCATTTTGGGTATTCCTACCTCAACAATAGCCAGAGATAAAGATCTACAAAATTGTGTGTATTCACCTAGCAAATGTGTATGCAAAAATATCAAACCTTAGATGACTCGAGCATCAAGGAAAGATCAATAACTTGCTTCAACTTAATGAATAAACACAACTTCACCTAAAGGAGATGAAAACAATGAAGACTTGCATGAACAAGAAGGTGAATCAACTATATCCACGGAGGATCCCCAAGCTTGATGTTGGAGGCTTCAATTCTTCTCTCGATTATGCAAAAGGTGTACAAACCCTAGCAAGAGCAAGATAGTCTCAACATCTTGATTCCTAATCTCCATCAATTGTCTCCATGATAGATAATTCAAATAACTTTCAAGAGAGTCAACGAATCACTGATCTTCAATGGCAATTTTGGTAGAGTTTCAGCATCCAGCTTGCATATAGATTGTGTGTCATAAAGTGATTTTCAAATGTTTTTAAATATCTAGCTTTAGGAATTTCAAATTTTGAAATAACAATGGGAACCGACACCTCACCAAGATTCAAAATCCTGAAAAATGGGGCAACACTAGAGCGTGGGTGCCCAAGTCCAGTCCCCCATTTTTCTATCAGATTTCCCTCTAGGAGGTTGCAGGGACCTAAAATCTAATTTCCCTTTTACGTTTAGTCAATGGTTATCTTAGAAAATGAAACTTTTTCAACTAGGCATAGGTCAGTCAAGGTTTTAACAAGGCCATAATCAAAGAGGCTAAAAGGACACCAAAGGAGAGGAGCTAAACCGAGGGAAATTATATTGCTCCATACAGGAGGACAATTTTCAATGTAACATTTAGCCCCCACTTTAGTGGCCATATGACACTACGTGCATATGCAACTAAAGGAAAGTGAATACATCAATCATGAAAAGGATACCCTAAAGGATACTGTAGAGGAAGTCAAAGTGTTGTTGTAGAAAAGGATGAAGCCCCCAAGTCTGTAATCCTACAAGACCACAAATTTAAGAACCGAAACCTGCAAAGGAACACTTGTCAGAGAATCAAAATCAAATCAACCTGCAACCACCACTAATAAGTCAGTTCATAAATACTAAGGGATTGAGCGATGAAACATGATGAGGGAGGAAATCAAGGGAGATATATGCCCCCCTTGTTTTTGCTTGCTTAGTCCAAAAAGAAGAAATATGGAGATATATACTTGTTTGAACAAAAACCACATGAACATAACACATTGGATAGAAGAGAGAGTGGAACAAGGATTCCAATGCAACAAATGGTACGAAAATTAGAGTTTGACAACTCAAGATAGAGGCTTAAGAGTGAAACTCTTCAATTTTGCACCTAGATAGTGATAGGAATTTTCATCCATTTACTATATGTAAACGAAGTTTTCACTTCTCACTATTTGTTGTTACTTGTCATTGTGTAGAGGGGAGAAGGATAAGAAGACAAGGAGAACAACCATGTCAAGCAGACATCCGTATTAGCCCCCATGACTCGAGATGCTCCAAGCTCGAGTAGTAGAGAGATGTTTTGAGGCCAAGGTAGGGTATTAGTATAACACCAGCACCGAAGCCAGTTCGACATCTTGATCCATCAAAATACAATTCCCATTTATCATCTTTATTAATAGCTAGAATTTGTTCATGAAGAAATGTGTCCTAATTTTGTATAGCAAAGGGTGAAGGTGCTTTGGCTAAATGGTCAATTAATGCTTGTCCTTTAATAAATTTTTGATAAATAAATTTAAGATCAAACTTAGTTAACAACATTACCCATTTAGCAAGATGACCCGATAAATCAGTTTTAGCAAAAAGATGTTTTAAGGAGTCAAATTTCACCATCACATGTATTTTAGCATTTAAAAGATAATGTCCAAGCTTCTGTTGTGCAAACACTAAGGCCAAGCAATACTTCTCGATAACAGTGTATCGTACTTTATAATCAAGCAATGTTCGGTTGATATAATAGACAACGCATTCTTTGCCTTCAGTATTATGTTGCTCTAATAAAGCTGTGATAGCATTATTAGATGTTGAGGTATACAAGAGGAAAGGTTTATCAAAAACAACAGGTTGTAACATAGGAAGATTATCTAGATAAATCTTTAAATCTTTGAAAGCTTTTTGACATTCAGAGTTCCATTGAAATTTCAAATCCTTCTTTAGTAGTTGTGTAAAAGGGTGACACAAATCAGCAGATGGCCTGTATCTTCCCTTGCAAATTACCAAGTTTAGAAACATTCTTAGGTGTTGGCATATTAACAATTGCGTCAATATTTTTCATATCAACCTCAATACTATGATTTGAAACTATAAACCCCATTAGTTTTCCACTGTCTATGCCAAAAATTCATTTTCAAGGATTAGGTCACAGGTTGCATTTCCTTATTCATTCAAAGATCTATCAAAGAGTCATGGTGTGGTGTTGGCGATGAATGGACTTTGCCAAGATGTCATCAACATAATCCTCTAAAATATTATGCATGTAATCATGGAATATAAGGGTCATAGCACATTGGTAAGTTGCTCCTGCATTCTTAACTCTAAATGGCATGACCACCCAACAAAATGTTCCTCAAGGTGTTATAAAAGATGTTTTATATTGATCTTGAGGATTTATCACGATTTGATTATATTCCTAAAAAACCATCCATGAAGGAGAGTAATTCGTGGTCATCTATAGAATCTACAATCATATTAATGCTAGGAAGGGGGAAATCATCTTTCAAAGATTCTAGATTCAAATCTCTAAAATTGGTGCATATGCAAATACAACCATCAAGTTTAGTGACAGCCACTATATTCAAAATCCAAGTTGAAAAATCAATAGGGCAGATAAAGCCAGCTTGTAAAAGTTTTTCTCTCTCAGCCTTAATGAGTAATGCAACCTTAGGGTTCATCTTACGAATCTTTTGTTTAAACGGCTTAGCATCTGGTTTCAGCACAATATTATGTGTTACAATCTGAGGATCAATTTTAGGCATATCCGAATAGTTCCAAGAAAACAATTCAGAAAATTCATATAACAGCTTGGTCATTTATTCTTTTTCTTTTGTAGTTAGACAATCACCAATAGGGATAACATTGTTAGTATTATCTTTCTCCATGAAAACATCAACAATCTTTCAATTAAGTAGAGTACTATGGTCTAGGAGATCAGGTGATTATGGTAAGTCTTTAGATTCTTCCCCAGAGTTTAGAGTGGTATTTATCATTCCAGTGGACTTTCCAAAATATGTAGCACTATTCAAACAGTAAGGTAATCCATGTTTATGATGGTAACAAGGAATATTATCATAAGCACCCAAGAATTCCATTATCACTTCATCTGTTGAAAAGATATCTGATGGGATCTCTCTTAGAGGCTAATTAATGTCAATCATCTCATGAAGGATCAAATTAAGCATTGAGATTGTATTCACATTAAGAGTAGGACGTCTACGAGCTTTAGATTCCTTGAAAGGGTTAAATCCAATGCCACTTTAATAATGCCACGAGGTGGATTCTATAGGTACACAAATTCCTTGTTGATTAATACTGCAACCATTATCTACATAGTCACAGTTCTTATAAAGGATCTAAAATCCTTAACCATAGAGAGAAGCCATTTCCTTGGAAGAAGGTGGGGCTTCATAAGTCTCATAATCCATGGTGTAAGTAAAAGTATTATCTGTATTTGTTAGCAAAGAGACTTTAGGTTTTGTACTTCAACATTGAGATGAGATCGATGCAACACTTGATGTTTTAGGAGCAGGGTTGTTAATTTTATATTCACCTATAGAGGGAGATGTAAAATCTAATGAACCCCAATCATCACCAAAGAATGCATTCAATTGTTTGGGATCTTGCACAACATTATTTGTGGCAAGAGGAGTTGATGAATCAACTTTCAGATTGTTTAAGAGCTTATAATGAATAGTCTACTTTTGTGATTCAATTTGTAAATAGTTATCAAGTTCAAGATCAACATGAATAGCATGAAGTTTATCTTAAAAAACAAACTTCATTGAATGATGAAGGGTAGAAGGTAACCGCCTCCAATGCATGAATCCAAGGTCTACCAAGAATCATGTTGTAAGATAAAGAACATGGCATGACATGAATTAAGGTATGTAAAGTCATAGGCCCAACTTGTACAGGTAAAGTTATAGTGCCTACGGATTGTCTTCCAACATTATCAAAGCCACAAATAGTTATCCTATCTGTCTTAATCAGAGATGTATCAAATTTAATCTTATGTAATAAATATATGCTACAAAAATTAAGATCTAACCCATTATCAATCATAACTCACTTAATCAGTTTCTTGTTTATTGTAATGAAAATAATCAAAGGATCATACTGATTTTGAACTTCAAGAGATGGCAACTCATTTTTTTGAAACAAAATGTTTGTTTTTGTTGCATGCATATAATATAATAGAGCTCCTACATCATTCATCTTGATAGCAAGTGGTACAATCACCTTTTGTAAAGCTTCTTGGAGCATTCCATGGTATGTAGGTGAAGTTTGTATAAATTCCCATAGAGAAATGTTAGCAGGAGTAATACAAAGCTCCTCAACAAGATCATATTCTTGACCAACCTTATGCATTAAATGAGATGGTTGAGGAAGCATAGGTTGAGAGGTTGATAAAGATATCTAAATTCTCAGTTGTTGTTTGCTTTGTTTATTATTTTGAGTATTATATGTATGGGCAACCAAAATATTTCTAGGTTGTGAGATTTGATGTGTTATTTGTTTAGCATAGTTATAAATGTAATCAAGAGATCGAGAAGAAGGTGGGAGACCACTAACAGTAAGCACCAGTTTAGAAGAAGGTTGAATTGCATTTGAACACAAGGTGACCACTATTTTTGATTTTACAAGTTCTTCTTGAGGTTTAGAAACATAGATTGCATTAACTAACCTTTGAAACAATGATGGCTTAGGAGGCGTAGTGGAATGTTCAATTGAGATGAAGTCCTCAAGGGCTTCATCTAACATATTGAAGTCATCACAACTAAACGTCTCATCATACACATGAAAATTTTACAAAAAGTAATCTGACATTATAACATACTCAAATTAGCCCAAGACTTAAATATAAAATGATATGGCATAAACTTTGTGAAAATGAAATGGAATAAAACTATGCAAAACACAAAGTTGTAATTTCAAAGCTCTTTTAATGAAAGGATAGAGGAAATCATTCAAGATTTAATGCATGTGCTTTCATAAAAGAGAGTTTGCAATCTAAATGTGATTTAGGACAACAAACTAATTCAAATCTAATGTTATAAGGGATGTGCATCAAAATGTTTCATGTGAAAATGTAGGGTTCCTGAAACTATGTCAAGTCCAATTCTTTCACACACTAAAACATTAGGAAGATAAGGATCAAGCTTGGAGTCAAGCTATAGGTTTCAAATGCATTTGTTCACACTATCTAAGTCTGATTTAGGTATTTTGATTAAGGTTTCACAAGTTTGTTTCACTCACTAATCATGAAGCCCTAATTATGACATATAGTTGTAACCAATTGAATTTAGAGACAAACCCAGATGAACAGATCATAGAAACACAGAGAATAAGTTATAGATATCATGCACTCAAGAAATGAGGACCCACTGGACCCATTGGACTAGGGCAGATGTCTTACAATCTTTGGTAGCTCGCAGATCCTAAGGAATCTCTCCAAGTGGACTAGGGTGCCCACTCATTAGTCCCAGAAGAATCACAATCTAAAAATATAAAACTCTGTGACAACTATATCCATGATATCTATCTTCCTATCACTCCTTTTTGTCGTATCCCATTGAAAACGATCTGCACCTACAAAAAGAGGAGAAAGATGTTTGCAGGTATATAGGAGCTTGCCTCAATCAGGCCCTGATTTCAGTATTCCTACCTCAATAATAGGCAGAGATAAAGATCTGTAAAAGTGTGTGTATTCACCTAGCAAATGTGTATGCAGAAATATCAAACCCTAGATGACTCAAGCATCAAGGAAGGATCAATAACTTGCTTCAACTCAATGAATAAACACAACTTCACCTCAAGGAGATGAAAACAATGAAGACTTGCATGAACAAGAAGGAAAATCAGTTATATCTATACATGATCCCCAAGCTTGATGTTGGAGGCTTCAACTCTTTTCCTGATCATGCAAAAGGTGTACAAACCCTAGGAAGAGAAAGATAGTCTCAAGATCTTGATTCCTAATCTCCATCCATTGTCTCCATGATAGCTAATTCAAATAACTTTCAAGAGCTTCAACAAATCACTGATCTTCAATGGCAATTTTGATAAAATATTGGCATCAAGCTTGTATATAGATTATGTGTCATAAAGTGATTTTCAAATATCTTTAAATATCTAGCTTTAGGAATTTTAATTTTTGAAATAATGTCTCGATATCACGTGAAAATGAAAATTTGAAAACAGAATCCAAAGGTGCACAGTGGGAGTTGACACCCTGCCAAGATTCAAAATTGCAAAAAAAGAGGCAGGACTAGGATGCAGGCGCTTGAGTCCAGTCCCCCATTTTCCTGCTAGATTTGCCTCTAGGAGGTTCCAGGGACCCAAAATCCAATTTCCCTTTTTAGGTTTGGTCGATGGTTATCTCGAAAAATGAAACTTTTTCAACTAGGCATAGGTCAGTCAAGGTTTTAAGAAGGCCAAAATCAAAGAGGTTAAAAGGACACCAAAGGAGAGGAGCTAAACCAAGGGAAATTGTACCATTCCATATAGGAGAACAATTTCTGACGTAACAATTCCTTTCTTCATATTGTTATTCATGTAATGGATATGGTCATAAGGCTACTACATATAGAGTTTCTCATAGGAGAAGGTCTGATTTTATGAGAAGCAACTCTTCTACTTTAATATGGAATGTTGATCTAGTGTGTTACAATTGCAACAATGTTGGCCACATAAAAAGAAATTATAGAGTGCATGGAAAGTATGATTATGTACAGAATAGTAATAGAAGTGCTCATACATTGTCAAAAGGAAACTATAAATCATTTGATCTAGATTGCAATATCACATGTTATAAGTGCAACACCCTTGGACACAAAGCACATTGTTGTAGAAAAGGATCACCTAGTTTGAAAATTTGGAAAAGAAAAGAGCCTGAGAAATTTTAGAGGAAGAAACCTGAACAAAAGAGATGACCTATGAAAATGTGGAGAAGAAAACAAAATCAAGATAAAGATAAACTTAAACTTGTACATATTGAAAAAGATAGATCACAAGTTACATAAGAAGTAGCATGAGGTCAGGGGGAGATGTTCATTGTCATATCTCTTACCCCCAAGGTGAAAATCAAGAGGTTGTAGTAGTCAAGGAGCAAGTGGAGAAGGGCTAGAATGTGTTCTTTGTCTCTAGAGTTTATTTAGTACATATCCTTCATCACAAATGACTGTCTTGGATAAAGGGAATAATGTGCCTGTAATATTTATGATGTCTACGTGGTCTTATGAGAAATGTGATCTTATGATTTCTTCAATAGCAAGAAGTGTTGCAATGGTGGCTTGGTGTGAGGTTGTTGTAGTGATAGCTTGGTGCCTCCAAAGGCAAAGGTATAAAGTCAGTCCCTGCAATCTTTGATAGTATTCATGTAGCCTGTGCATCAATGGAAGTTTTTTGGATCAGGACTTGTTAAACTTTACCATCATATTTCATGTTCAATAAGAGCTTTGGAATTAATGAGGATAGTGTAACACAATAGGAATGAAGTTTGTCATATGGACAGTCAAAGAATATTGATATAAGGTGCAAACTTTGAGTGATTTGATAGTGATTCCTATATAGTGAATCTAATAGACCTCTATATTGATCAACATGACATATTTCTGCGTGAGATTTGTATGCAATGAATGAGCAATAGAAAGGATTTATGTTAATCCACATAACTTAATCCTTTCATGATATGAGGAACAATCAGCATGAGGTCTTAATAACAGTTTATGATAGTCAAACATATCTGATAGTGCACATGATTTAATAACATATATGTTTGACCTTTGCAATGCAAGTGTCATTAGTCTTTATGCAGTCAATAGTTGAAGTTGCATTGCTTGCAAGAATTACATAAATCAGATTTGTTGAAAAGGTTCAAGCATTAAAACAAGAAGGTTCAAGACAATGTGTAGGATAGTGTTGCAGGACAGTGTTAGTGGACATTGTTGTATTGCATACATAACATCAAACATTACAAAATTCAGTAGTGCATGGCATTCAGTCATAGTCATGGTGTAATTTAATGTGCAGGGCATATTGATAGAGATGCAGGATATATATATTTTTGATTTGTGAAAAAGATCTTTAGAACATTCAAGAAAATATAGTGGACATGTGTAAAATAGTCTGCAATCTTTCTAGTATTCTTTGGAACAAGGTATGGTATCTATCATTATATAGAAAAGAAAGATGGTTGTCTAGTGTTGTAATTGCAAAGTAACCTGATAAACATAAAGAAAAATGTAAATAAACTTTTTGACAAAATGGCACAAAGAACTATGGTATTCTTTAAATTCCTTGTTTACTGTTCATTTGATAAAGTACAGTTCTTTGCACATATGAAATCTCAATCAGTGTTTGCAGTTAGTTGGATCTTGGACAACATCAGGATAGTCATAGATCAAATTAAGGATTAGTAATAGTCATGTGTGTAAACTTAATGAAAGGAGAGATGAATGATGACTGTCATGAGGCATTCTAGAACACAGTGACCTTAGAATAAGGACATATTTCTCATGTTAGAAAGGTTAGTTTCCATTGTGACAATTCTTTGATAGTGACATTCATTCACAGTACTATGTCTCTTCACTTTTATAGTTCATAACAATATGCACCATTTTGAGACATGCTGACTAGGGTTTCTTGACAAATTGTTAGTGATATAATTGCAAGAAAATAGTGACAGTGATCTGTATATTGTTAATATTTGAAGGTTCATTCAGCTCTCTTACATTGACAGTGTAATGCATGATAGTGATTTACTTGACTGTGTAATGTGTTATTTGGTAAAACTGATGGTAACAGTGTAATGAAAATGATAGAGAATTTTGTAAATCATAGTTCCATTTTAATAGTGATGGTTTGTTTTGAAAGTATCTTGTTGCAGAAGGTGTCAGATTGAAGTGCCAATGTATGATAGTGATGGTGGGTAGTTTTGTTCCAATTGATATATATTTTGTGTCAACAAGATGTCAATAATCAATGGAGGTATCCCTTTGATACTTCTATGATGTAGAGACATAGTGAAGGAACCTATATTGAAAGAAACTAGGGTATGCTACCAAAAAATTCATATAAAGATGGAAATCATCAGTCATTATTTTTTTGGTTCAGGACTTATGGAGCAACATCTAGGAAAGTTCATGTTTGATGTGGCAGATGTAGTATGATAACTGTACTTTGCATGCTTTTAGAGTGACTTTGAGGGGGTAGGACAACAGAGCAGTCATAAGTGACAGAAGGAGTTAGCATCACAGAGGGAGACAAAGTTCAGTGTTCAATCATCACTTTCTAGTGATATTAGTTAGTCAAGAATAGTGATAATCATTTTTTTAATAGTGCTATATTGCATGACAGTTCCTGGATTTTAGTGGAGATATACCTATCTTGTAGGGGGTAAGTAGCTCTTTGTAACTTCATGTCAAAGGGGGAGAGAGACAAAGTGGAGACATTTTTCCATCAATGACAAAGGGGGAGTTTGCTTGGAATGAGGTTTGTCATTGATGTCAAAAGGTTATTCATGGTTCATGTTTTATGATGTTTGTCATGCTCCCTTGTTGATCATCTTTATTCTTCATGCTATAGGGTTCATGATTAAGGAATTGATGTTGTTCATGAATCAGAAGTTGCTTCCTCAGAATAGTGTCCTTATTGATCATCTATGTGAACATGATGTAGGTCATAGAGTTTTCATGAACAAGGAGATCTCATCAGGAGAAACATTGTCATCAAGAGATTTGTTGTCATCAAGAGAGCTTTTGTTTAGTGATTTGGCATATCAGTGCAATGGTGTAGGTAGATATCAGTGATCACTCAATTAATTGGTCAATGATCAAGTGAAGACAAGAGGTTTTTGTGTTGTTTGACTTCATGGTGATTGGCATGCTTCATGTATGGTATTCACGTTATTTCATGTTGATGTAAAAATTATACAAGGAAAGGGTATCATATAGTGACTATGAATCAGTTTATCAGGATACAATCAGATCAGTGTGTAGCACATTGTTACCATTGATGTCAAAAAGGTTCATGTGTTGATGGTTGAGATAAGATGATATGGTCTGAATGTCTTGAAGTACATTGAGATTGAAGTGCTTTAATTGTCACCAAGGTCAGAGGATGTCATATTTTTATTTGGACTTGGAATTGGTTCACCTTGTCACCTTGATGTGACTCAGATGTTTCCATCATTAGAGAAAAGGATGCATTGTGTCTCAGATCATTGTTGAGAAGAGTTGAAATATCACAGGTTGTTTTGCCATCATAGTGTACCTTAACGGTTTGTATTATACTTATCAGGCATGGTTTTACAGATATACATGGTTAAGATATGATTGATACTGTGTTTGATGTTTGTCATGCTTCATCAATCCACATGCTTTATACTCCATGTCAAGGTGCATGTTCATGTATGTATCAAAATAGGATGTAGGAGTTGTCTTCATTATGTTTTCAGAGGATCTTCATTGTGTCAGGAACTATGTGTTGATATGTTTCAAGGTGTGACTTAAGTGAAGGTAATGTTGACACAAGGTGTTGGTAAGTTATTCAAGGGTACAATTCACAAAGAGTTTTCAAGGACATGATATATAATGCAAGACATCAAAACATGAATTGTGTAGTTGCTTGTGATCTAATTATCATGTAGAGACATCAACCTATATGATGATGAGACTGAGACTTGCAGAGAATGGTCACTTGCAGGACATCACGGTTAGGATGGTACAAAGATCTCGAAGATAGTTATTAGAGAAGTGTTATGCAAACTATTAGCCATCCTATGTCTCTATGTGCTTAAATTTTAGGAGAATCTTTGTTGTGTGCCTAATTTAGGGTTTAAGGCAATAAAACCCTAAGAAAGCTAAAGATAAACCTGTCTTATTGAACCCGTCATTCAGTCTAGTTGCTTGTTCTTTTAAATTGAAGGTGGCCTTTGATCACAGGTGAAAGTCACTTAAGGTGACTGCTTGGAGGGTTTTGAGAGATAGAGAAGACTAGCCCCTCAATCTAGAATAACCAACATTTCTAGTCATATTCCTTGTCTTGAGTGCCATAAAGAAAATCAAAGGCTCGTGTTTAAAGATTAAAGGGTGTGAAGGGAGAGATCAAAGGTGGAAGTTTAAAAGTCTTTTAAACCTCAACGATTTAGTTCTTTTATAAAATTTGATGGGGATTTGAAAAGAAAAATCTCTAACTACTTGTAACTAATGAGTTTCACATCTTCGAGGGCCAGGGAATTAAAAAGCTAAGCTTTGTATGATATTTAATATTTAGAAGATTGGTGATTCATTTTGGTGATGAAGAACTCTAAATTTTGGTTTAACGGTTCATGTTCATCATAAGTGTTGGATACAGGTGTATGGTGATGATACAAGATGACATGGGTACATGGTAATGATACAAGGTGTTGATAAGTGCATATTAAGTCACTTCATGTAAAAGACAGTTAGTAAACAACAAAGGAAGAAACCAGTGATAAGTTTGTAATATGCTTTGACAGTATCATATGTGGCAGTGTAAAATGCAATTAGAGACAATCAATTTCAATCATAGGACTATCAGATCAAGAATAGTCTTTATTGATCAATAGTACATAAGTGCTTGATAAAAAGGAAATAGTAGATAGTGATCAGGATAGTCAGATTGTTGTAGTTGGCAGGTGTGAAATTAGACCCTGCAATGTTAATACAGTGGACATAGTGATAATAGTATCTTCTTATGTTGATCTGTAAAATGTACTTATGATGACATTGATAGCATTTTAAGTTCATGACTTAATATGAAAGCAGTGGCATTAAGGAACACATTGCACAGATAGTAAGTTGCATGCAATAGAAGTTGATAACAGTTATAGTAAAATCATGCATGATGCAGACTTTACAAATTTAATGTGTAGGGAAAATACTTGGAATCCAACATAGGGGGAGCATTATGTTAATTTTGAATAAGTGATCACTGTGCTGTGCAGAGAAATGAGGAAGATGTTGTTACTAACACAGTGATTGAATGTGATTTGTTTTTGGATTGTCTTGGAGCTTTTTATTACACATTGATTGGTGATTACCAGTGGCATGGTTATAAGAGTTTTGTATGCAAGTGTTCTATTTGTATACTTTCAGTTAGTACTATGTGCAGGATAGAAGTGATGACAGTCAGTGAATAGGGGGAGTAAATTGGCAAATGTAAAATCAGATCATCATGTTGCAAAATGACAAAGGTCATCACTGTATCAATATCTATTCATAGTCCCTCTCTATGCTTGATAATGGTTTTTACTTAGTTTGAAATGGCTTAGGGGTTTATATCCTATAGATGGTAAAGGAGATTAAAAAATTCTTGCTTATAATGCTCATTTTCAGTCTTGGTTGTGACATTTTCATTTCTCAGTGTTCATACAAGGAACAATGCATAATGGATCAAACTTCAAGTGCAATAGGTACAGTGAGTGATTTTGTGGATAAAACTTTCTTCTTCATAGTATTAGACAATTATCAGAGCCTCTTCTATCCTATTCTTTCATGAAAATGTATCTTTCAGTCAAGGGAACAAATAGATTTTTTGTCTGTCATTTGATGTCAAAAAGGGGGAGAGAGAAAAGTTAATTTAGTGTTGTCATGTTTTGTCATCAATCACAAAGGGGGAGATTGTAGCACATTGTTGTCATTGATGTCAAAAAGGTTCATGTGTTGATGGTTGAGATAAGATGATATGATCTGAATGTCTTGAAGCACATTGAGGCTGAAGTGCTTTGATTGTCACAAAGGTTAGAGGATGTCATGGTGTTATTTGGACTTGGAATTGGTTCACCTTGTCACCTTGATGTGACTCAGATGTTTCCATCATTAGAGCAAAGGGTTCATTGGGTCTCTGGTCATTGTTGAGAAGAGTTGAAAGATCACAAGTTGTTTTGCCATCATAGTGTACCTTAATGGTGTGTATAATACTTATCAGGCATGGTTTTGTAGATATGCATGGTTATGATATGATCAATACTGTGTTTGATGTTGTTTGTCATTCTTCATTAGCCCACATGCTTTATACTCCATGTCAAGGTGCATGTTCATGTATGTATCAAGACAGGATGCAGGAGATGTCTTCATTATGTTTTTAGAGGATCTTTATTGTGTCAGGAACTATGTGTTGATATGTTTCAGGGTGTGACTTAAGTGAAGGTAATGTTGACACAAGGTGTTGGTAAGTTGTTCAAGGACGCAATTCACAAAGAGTTTTCAAGTACATGTTATATAATGCAAGACATCAAAACATGAATTGTGTGGTAGCTTGTGATATAATTGTTATGCAGAGACATCAACCTATGTGATGATAAGACTGAGACTTGTAGAGAATGGTCACTTACAAGACATCAAGGTTAGGATGGTGCCAAGATCTTGAAGACAGTTCTCAAAGAAGTTCTATGCAGACTATTAGCCATCCTATGTCCCTACGTGCTTGAATTTTAGGAGAATCTTTGTTGTGTGCCTAAGTTAGGGTTTAAGGTACTAAAACCCTAGGCAAGCTAAAGAAAAACCTGTCTTATTGAACCCATCATTCAATCTAGTTGCTTTTTCTTTTAAATTGAAGGTGTCCTTTGATCATAGGTGGAATTCACTTAAGGTGACCCCTTGGAGGGTTTTGAGACAGAGAAGATTGGCCCCTCAATCTAAAATAACTGACATTTCCAGTCATAATCCTTGTCTCGAGTGCCATAAAGAAAATCAAAGGTTCATGTTTAAAGATCAAAGGGCATTGTTGGGATAAAATATTTGCCTCCTTTTATACTATTGTCATATGTTTTAAGACCTTTTCTATATGGTTCTGCAAAGAATTCACAGACATTATCTCTATTTTATGATGTTTCATATATACTTTCCAAAGACTTTAACCCTATGCTGATAAATGAAATAAGGTGGTTATATTATCAAATGGATGATTTAAATTGTTGATATGCATATAATATAGATAGGATTTCATAAGTTTAATATGAGAGGTTGTTTTGTATATATATATTGGGATGATTAACCCTGTGCAGCCAGATAAAGATCCCAAGGAGGAGTAATTGCAATAGAATGTAGAACAAAGGAATTAATGAGAATGCAGTCCAAGTGCCAGACATGTCAATCGATGGAGATAAACGTGTTCATCATGGGAGAAAAAATGAAGGGGAGAAAGAAGACTTATTCTAGAAGCCTCACCAAAGTTTGTGAATTTTATTTATGAGCTATTATAGTTAGAATTTCTATTTGGATAGGACTATGTTTCCTTTGTTCCAATTAATAAGTTGATCTCAAAACAATATCTTGATGTCCAGGGATGAATTGATGATCGCAATTAGTTAGAAGGTTGCATAAGACTCTCCCATCTTTATATAAGTTAGGGGATGAGTTTGTTGATTAGTTAGTTGTTATGTTTTACTTTCCATATAGATGTTACTTTGTTACAGTTATTAGTTATTCTAGACATGTTCTAATTTTGAATAAAATCTCAAGAAGATTTTGTCTTTGATATGAATTGAATTCAACTATATGTTATGGGATGTGTGAGGATCGGAAGTAGATTTAATCTCTAGAAAAAGTGAGATAGTTCCCTGAGTTGGACACTCAAGGTACTAACTCTCACTTTGTGTATTCTCTTATTTATTCATGCATTTTTAGTTAAACTGTTTCATTCCATCTCATGTGCTATATTGTGAAGCAAGTGAGAAATCTTAATTAATATTTCTAGTAATTGTGATTCATGAGCAGAGTGCATGTTTTTAATCCTCTGGAGTTTAGTGTGAGTCTTTTCATGATTTTGAGTTGTTCAGATTAAAACTATAATTTTCTATTGAATACAGTTATCTTTAGCTTCTGATGGGGGTACCCGTAGCAACTGGAAGTTTAGACTATTTGTGTTGTTTTATATTTCTATTTACTGTTTTACATTCTTGTGCATTCTAGTAAGTAGAACTAGATAAAATAAGAATTGTTTAAGGTTAATTTAGAATAGAAATGAGTCTTGAAGGCAAAGATAATGCAGGCATCATCATAAGCTTACACTCCTTGGTCGATAATTCAATGTAAGAATGCAATGATAGTGGACTGTTTAGTTAGGTTTAACCCTAAATTTTATTTGAGTCTACAACACATTAGTTTTCCTCTACATTTTTGGCGTCATTGTCGGTTCATAGTCTCATTAGTTAGGTTTCACATGCTTTTATAGTTAAATCTTAATTTCAACATTAAATTTAATAAATTCATTTTTCAAGAAACACCAGGCATTCTACTAACATTGTGCAGGGTTGCTGAAACATAAAGATTAAATTTATATATGCGGAGGCAAAGAGATACTCGAGGTAGATTCCTCCCATCAACTTCTCAGAATAACGAGGGCACAACTGATTTCAACAACTACACTATAGGAATTGATGAAGGAGAGTTTTCTTTTTCATCTTCATCAACACCCCCTACATCTCCATCAGGTTCCTCTACTAGCATAGAAGGAACTTTTAGAACCATGGCAGATGCAGTAGATGATCCCCTATGACAAGCTACATTTGAATTCCCTATACCAGATCTAGTACGGGCAGCTACTCTGAAAAATATACCACCTTCTGCGTTGCCTATTTTCTATGGTTTGGTGACTAAAGATCTTGATACTTTCCTATTCGAGTTTGATGTTCTGTGTAGGAGTTATGATTATACCACTAATCCTTATATACTCAATCTATTACCTACTACCCTAAAAGATGTTGCTCTAAGATGGCTTATAGGACTAGGGAAAGATTCCATTCTAGACTGGGATACCATGAAGACAAAATTCCTTGCAAAATACAAAGACTATTGCAGAGGACATGATAGGACGAAAGATGACATCTTTAGGATGTCACAGAAGGAGGATGAGCCATTAGAGAACTATGTTGAGAGATTCCAATTTTCCTTGAAGAAAACCCTCAAAATAGGTTGTTTGAAAAATCATTGAAGCTGGTCTTTTTAAGAGGAGTCAATGATGATTGCATGGATGTCCTAAATCTCATTGGAATGGGGGATATCTCTCAACTTCCCTTTGAGGATATTTGTACAGTTTGTAGGAACTACTCTAGGACTTTTTCTAGAAAACCCAGAGGAGAAAGAGTAGCCATTGCAGGCAAGGCAACTAATGGAGTTTCTCGAGTGGAAATTAGAAACATACTGACCAATATGAAAGAGGATATCATTAGCCATATGGGTACACAATTGGACACTCTTCAAATCAAGAAGAAACAAGAAGAGGCTCTTGCAGTGCTCACTAAATACTACCCTAGCTATAGACAAAGGAAAGCCAATTGCAAATGCAAGAGGGTGGCTAGTATCCAGCAAGAAAGGATTGAGAGACCAGAGTTACAGCAATTTGAAGGAGAGGATGGGCAGTTATTCTTCATTGTTCAAAGAAGGCCATGGAAACAAAGACTGTTGGCAAGAGACACGTTGGAGCTTCTTGATTGTTGTCATTGATGGCAACAAAGGTTATCCCACACATCCACAATGCATGATAAGTCCTCACCGGAAGTCAGATTGAAGAAGTGTTGAGGTCCGGTAAGCAAGAACAGAGCAGTCAGTAAGGTCTGACAGATAGGTCGGGATCTCTCAATAGAAGTATCTCAGTGAAGTGTGGATTTGGGGAAGTCAAGAGGAGTATCTTGACTAATAGATTCCAAGGTTTTATCCTCCGGTGTGGAAAGGATAAAGAGATATGAATGATTGAGTGTCGAGTTCCCAAGTGACAGTGTGAACAAAGGAAGAACTGACTGGCAGAACATCAGACATTATTCCGGATGTGTTACTGATGTTGGTAAATGTTATGAAGGCATAAATTATGTTTGGCTAACATGATTGATGATTTCCACAAGTATATCCTTGATCCGCATTACTTGGTAAGCAAGGATTCAGCCGACAGATCAGAGTTTAGGTAAAATATTGACTATTCCGGGTGCCGACTAGAAAGGTGATGAAATCACTTTTGCAGATATATATACAAGATAGATTTAGTTATGAGAAGTGTTATGTGTTGTGTGAAAGTGTGCGAAGAAAAGAAGGAGAGCCAAATAAAAGCAGAAAGGAAGGTCCAGTATGTGAAAGAAGAGCAGCACAAAAGAAGAGAAAAAATGAAGTGCAGCAGATCAGTATACAGAGCCTAACCAGAACTGAACTACAGCATATGTTGATGCTCCTTACCAGTTCAAGTATTGTATTACACTCTTTATAATTTGTACACAGTGTGTCTCTTGTAGGCAGTGTGCCTCTTGTGAGCAGTGTGCTCTGGCAGTGAGTCCTAATTGGCAAGTGCCATTTTGTAATCCCATTCTTCTAACAGAGAATACAATCTTGGGTTAATCATCTCGTGGTTTTCTCCCTTAATAGGGTTTCCATGTCAAAAATATTGTGTCATGTGTATTTCCATTTCATGATTATGTTTGCTTGTTTGATGCTGCACTAATTATTAAGAAAGTTTAGAAAGTAGAAATAATCAAGATAACTGATTCACCCCCCCTCTCAGTTATCAACAATTGGTATCAGAGCTAAGTTCCTCCTAACAGAAGTCTAATAGCTTGAGGAAGATCTGGGAATTCAAATGGATGCATATGGTTTAAGAGAGCAACTCAAGACTGCCCTTGATGATCTTGAATAGTCAAACTCCAAAGTCAATGAGTTAAAGGAAAGACTCAAACAGGCTGATGATTTCATGAGAGAACTAAAAGACAAATTAAGTCTCTCTATGAAAAAGAGAAAGGCGCTACTTTAGCAATTAGCAAATCAAAGTGAAGCCAATGATACAAATGAAGATCTGAAGGAGAAAACTAAGTTATGTGAAAAGCTATCAAAAGAAATCATTATGGTAAGACATGAAATGGAATCAGGAGTTATAAAGTTTACCCAAGAGATTGAAGAGAAAAGAAAAATTGAAGATAATCTAAGACAATCTCTCAAGGAGAAATCAGAAGATTGCCACAAGATGGATAGAATTATCAGACATCTTGAATCTGATCTTGAAGATGCTAAAGATAATGAAGAAAAACTTGAGGATCAAATTGTCTCTCTCAAAAGGGATCTTCAAACCACAAATGAATATAAAGAGAAATTCAAGATAAGTTCTGCCCAACTTGAAGTTCTTCTTGAAAGCCAAAAGAGGGTAGATGACAAGTGTGGTTTGGGATATGAGAAAGGAGAAAGCTCCGGATCCGGTCAGAAGAATTTTAGATCAGAAAATCCAAGGAAGAGGCCTAGAAGTCCTCCGATAAGGCAGCCTAATGCTCAAAGATATCCATCCTTCAATGGATACTGCCACAACTACAATAACTTTGGTCATAAAGCTAATCAATGCAGAAGGAGAATGAATCAGACTAATACAACCTTCTCCAGATAGTGCTTCAACTGCAAAAGGTATGCTCACAAATCTCATGAATGCAGAAATATGCAAATGAACAATTCATTCAATGGTAGATGCTTTGCATGCAATAGAATGGGTCATATGGCTAATCAATGTAGATCAAGAGGATATCAATCAAATATGCAAAGAAATGTTGTTTGCCAAATTTGCAATAGATCCGGTCATATAGCAAAATTTTGTAGAAGCAAGAATCAAGATAAAAGAGGTCCGGTATATTATAATCAGAATCAAGATAAGGGAAAACAAAAAATAAATGCGGATGAAGCTCAAAGTGAGATGAATAAGATTTGGGTGAAGAAAAGTATAGAGAATGTAGGGGATGGATTTGCACCAGACTCTGGGGCTGATATTCCTTCCAGAAATTAAAAGGTGAGCTCTGGCTCAGGGGGAGACACAAAGAAAACATTGTTCCCCCAGCCAGTCAATTGGTGCCAGAACTGGCATAAGGAGAGTTGCGGATTAAAAAGGGCTCATAAGAGAAACATCTAAAAGGGGTATGGTAAAGTCTTGAGAGATCCGAAAGAAGATTTGAAGAATCAAATCCTTCCAAAATTGATCTGATAAAACAGTCTTCCGGTAAAAACAAATTCCTTACAAGTTTGGTCCGGTATGATTCAAACTATGGTATCTTGATATACAGATAGATCAAATAACTAATGAAAGGAAGATAGATTATCACTACTCTCCTAGAATAACTTCAAAATCTATCTCAGTGATCTGGAAAAGTTTTTTTTTTTTAATAAGGTAAACAAGGCTAACCAGAATGAATTAGGTTGCGCATTTATTGCAGAATGAAAATTAGGGCTTCTCAGAAATAAAAGAGTTCATTCACTCATCATTTGTACACTCACATTTGAAGAAAAGAGAAAAGGAGCTCTGCAACTACTTCTCCCAAAGATCAAGATGATTCTTCATACAGCTCAATCCGGATTTCATCGTGTGTGCCCTAAACAACGTAAAAGGTATTCTTCGTTCTTGATATCTCTCAGTAAGATTTATTGATGATGACTACTCCAAATATAGTAAAGATTTCTGATAGACCTCGCCCCATATTTAAGAAAAATCCATACAAATCCTTGGAGGTAGATCCCCTAGGAGCCTTCTCTAGTGTTCCGCATGGTGTTTTACACACAGAAGATATTAGGGTTTACATACATGCAAATGTTGAAGAGTTTTAGGAATTCAAACTAAGAGATATCTATCACAAACAATTGATAGATGATGCTTTTAAGCTTAAACCAGAATATAAGGGCATCAAAGAGAAACATTTTGATCAGTTCATTCATTTCCCCTACTTTGAAGAAGATGAATGGGTCCGATATGTGTTGAGTAGGGTACATGACAAGTTTCTATGGCTTAACAGACCTTGCAAAATCACCAAGGAAGCAATTAGGGCAGTAACTGGTTTACACTCCTCCAGAGGAATACCTGTCCTCAAATCTGTCAAAAACAACATTGTAACTGAGGCCACCGGATCAAAATTTGATAAGAGGGCAATGACCATTGAAGATATTTCTAACTCAGATATCAAGTTTGCATCTATGATAATAGGATACAAGATATATCGCTTCAGTAGGAAGAATTCAATATCTAGAACTGCAGTATATACTGCCTATGAGATGCTGAGAAAGAATGCAGAATATGATCTTTGTGAACTTCTTTTGAGCCAATTAATGGAAAACATATAGAAGATCAAAAAGGACAAGAAGAACTCCTTTAAATATGGTGGACTAATATTATGCCTATTTTTCTACTTCATGAATGAGCTGCCCGGATCAAATGGATGGGTATGGCAAAATGACAAACTGATAGAAATTCAGATCAGAGATTACTTGCATGAACGTGGGGATGCTAAGGCAAGGAATACAACTCTGTGGGGTTACTTCAAGCACTTTCAAAATACAATGCAAGTCAGAGAAAGAATCCCCAAATCAGTAGTTGAGAAATACAAGGATACAGTGTGCTTCATGGTAGACACTGATCAATGCCTAATGGAGGCAGTAGAGCCAAGGGCAGTCTGGATCATGCCTATGGGGTATGAAGTCGATGAACAAATTGTAGAGCTGCATGTTCAACACATGCTCAGTCAGCCAAAGGACCCAAAAGCAGAAAGATTTGGAACCTTTGAAGAACTAAGTGTGAAAATTCATACAGAGCTAAGGCAACCAGAGATCAAGAGGAAAGTGAGAAAAGAAGTATAAGATGTTGCCAAAGGCTTTGGCATCTCAAAGGAGGCACTTGATGCCAACAGGAAAAAGATGGAAAGGGCTGAGGAAGAGAAGAAGAAGGTAGAAAAGAAAAATGAGGAAAGTGCTCCGGTAAAACCTTCCACCTGGACCAGATCATCAAAGAGATCTGCACCTACCACTGCCAAAGGCTCAAGGACATCAGAACTAGAAGCACAATCATCTGGCAAATGAGAGAAAAGAACAAAGATAAAAGCTACAAGAGCTTATGCCAGTCAAAGGGATGAAGAGGAGACTAAATTTGATGAAGAAATCAGGAAAATGAAGAAAAAGAAGAAAACATCCAGTTAACCCTCTACTGGACAGAAGGAAGAAGAAAAGATAGAGGAATATGTTGAAAACCCCACTCTTCACATTGATGACATAATCAAATCAGTCACAGTGGATGGAAATCTTCAGCCAATGGTTGAGTTCTATGATGATTATGGTGAAGTAGATCAAAAAATATTACAAGATGCCATAGTCAGGTACCTAAATATCTACAACAAAGCATTTATTGAAATTATATCTCTGATCCCTAAAAGCTTGGAGAAGGAACTAGAAACAAGAAAGAACAATGCCCAAGCTAAAGACCTAGAAATCTGGGAACAGATAGCAATTCAGCTATATCCTTCAATCGACCCCAAGACAATGAATATGGTATTCAAAGATTGTAAGGATGAGTTCAGAAGCAAAGCAAGGATGAATCAACTTATGCTTGGTGAGACTGACAAGGTAGCCAAGGACACAGAAGAGATCCTCTAGAAGGCCTTCAAAAGATTTAATCTTCCTATTATAGAGGACTTGGGTACTGACCCCTCGACCACAAGTGTTGTAGAAGAGTCTACTGAGAAAATAACAGAAGAGGTAATGAATACCGGTGTAGAAATAGCTAAGGACTTGGAATCCTCTGCTCCAGAAGAGGTGGCCCATGAACAGACCAACATCACTCCTTTGGTTTCCCCTGCTGACTCTAGATCCAAAGGAGAAGAAAGAATAAAGGAGAAAGAAGCAGAGGTGAAGGGAAAATAAGATATCAGTACAAAGGTTGTGGAAGGGGAGAAACCTCCAAAAGATAGTTCTATGACTACAGAAGAAAAGAAAAATATGTCTCTGGCAAGAGACACTACAGAATCAGTCAAGGACTTTTTGACAAAAGTAACTATGGAGATTGATGAACCAGAACTATTAAAAGGGCCATTAGATTTTGACTCTCTATCTCCAGTGCAAACAATGAAAATAGCTTCATTTGCAAATGTGAAGGTCAAAGAGAAACTACTAAAATCTCACATGGAAGACTGTGAGCTTTTAGAGGTAGCATTCAGAGTGTTGGAAAAAATCATGCCATCTTTTCAAAAGGATCCCACAGCCTCCTCTTCCAATAATCTCAAAACTCTAGTCAACAGTGTTAGCACACATTTTGATTCTCTAGAGAAGTCAGCTGAAGAAAAGGTCCGGAAGGAGTTTTTGGATAAGAGATTCTCTGAAGTATAGGGTCTGATAACAAATGATAGGAGAGTTATGGATATTGGGATAAAGAGCTTGGAAAATGCTCTTAAAGATGATGGAAATATGTACAAATTTTGCTTATCTTGGCCCACAGTGACCAGAGATATTGAGAGGAAAGTAAAAGAACAAGAGGATAAACTACTAAGTCTGTCTCAAAGTTTTGATCCTCTCTCATCCTCCATAGTAAATCAAGAGTGTCAGACTATTGCAATCACAAATGCAATAAAGAATTTTGAGAAGGAAAGGAAGAACATAATTAGCTAGATGGGTGAACTTAGAAGGATCATTATCCCTAAGTTAGAGGCCATGCATGAGGCCATAAGTGATGCTCAGACTACCGCCCGAACCAATGATCCAACAGATCTTAAGAGGGCAGAAGCTTTTACGTTCCTGTTGAGCGGTCATATTTCAATTTTGGACAGAATGAAGCAAAGTTGGGCTATAGAATTTATTCAATTGAAGACAACTTTTGCAGACATACTTCAGTATATGTAAGTATGCCATATGTATATACTTATGCGGCTAAGTATATTTGAATTTTTGAAAGTTTTGATATGCGGACCCTACCCTTTGCCATTGATGTCAAAGGGGGAGTGAAGAGAAGTGAAAAATGTTGTAGCCAGATAAGGGGGAGCTCCAGAAAATGTACATAAAGATAGAGCATCTACTAAGGGGGGGTATAGTATAACACTTAGTCATTTTTCACTAAGTGTTGCCATCAATGCCAAAGGGGGAGATTGTTGGCAAGAGACACATTGGAGCTTCTTGATTGTTGTCATTGATGGAAACAAAGGTTATCCCACACATTCGCAATGCATGATAAGTCCTCACCGGAAGTCAGATTGAAGAAGTGTTGAGGTCTGGTAAGCAAGAACAGAGCAGTCAGTAAGGTCTGACAGACAGGTCTGGATCTCTCAGTAGAAGTATCTCAGTGAAGTACAGATTTGGGGAAGTCAAGAGGAGTATCTTGACTGATAGATTCCAAGGTTTGAGCCTCCGGTGTGGAAAGGATAAAAAGATATGAATGCTTGAGTGTCAGGTTCCCAAGTGACAGTGTGAACAGAGGAAGAACTGACTGGCAGAACATCAAACATTATTCTGGATGTGTTACTAATGTTGGTAAAGGATATGAAGGCATAAATTATGGTTAGCTAACATGATTGATGATTTCCACAAGTATATCCTTGATCCGCATTACTTGGTAAGCAAGGATTCAGCCGACAGATCAGAGTTTAGGTAAAATATTGACTATTCCGGGTGTCGACTAGAAAGGTGATGAAATCACTTTTGCGGATATATATACAAGATAGATTTAGTTGTGAGAAGTGTTGTGTGTTGTGTGAAAGTGTGCAAAGAAAAGGAGAGCCAAATAAAAGAAGAAAGGAAGGTCCAGTATGTGAAAGAAGAGTAGCACAAAAGAAGAGGAAAAATGAAGTGCAGCAAATCAGTATACAGAGCCTAACCAGAACTGAACTACAACATATGTTGATGCTCCTTACCAGTTCAAGTATTGTATTACACTCTTTATAATTTGTAGATGGTGTGTCTCTTGTAGACAGTGTGCCTCTTGTGAGCAGTGTGCTCAGGCAGTGAGCCCTAATTGGCAAGTGCCATTTTGTAATCCTATTCTTCTAATAGAGAATACAATCTTGGGTTAATCACCTTGTGGTTTTCTCCCTTAATAGGGTTTCATGTCAAAAATATTGTGTCATGTGTATTTCCATCTCATGGTTATGTTTGCTTGTTTAATGCTGCACTAATTATTAAGAAAGTTCAAAAAGTAGAAATAATCAAGATAACTAATTCACCCCCCACCTCCCAGTTATCAACAAAGACAAGGTATGCCTTCTAATCCACTTAATTTTAATCCTCCCTTTCCTACTATAAACCAAAATTATTCTACTTGGAATACTCAGTAATGGACTGGCAATCCAAATACATGGCAAAACCAACAATGGCAAAATTTGCAATGGCCTACCCCGCAAACTAGTTGGAGTCAACAACAACCTAATTCCTAGCCTCAACCAAGTTTTCAAGGCCCTAACTATAACCCCTAGTGGCCTACTCAACAGCAACAATGGCAACCTCAATGGAGTAAGGGTCAACAATGGTAGCAAAATGCACCCTTTTAGAAACCAATGATTCCATCTCAGCCATAGTAATATGCCTTAATACCACCATCAAATCCACAAAATCCACCTTCTAGACGTGCACCTAACCCTAACAGTAAGCCTGTTCAGCAGGATTATACTAACGAGGTAATGCAATATCCCACATATGGGGTGGAAGTCAGTAATGTTCATCTTAGATCAGGGAAGCAACTTGCAGCTCCTTCATCCCTCCAAATTATAGAACTTGAAGATGAAGAACCCACAGGGGAAGCCTCTAATAAAATAACCTTGGAATCTGAACTAGCCCAAGATACTAAGACCACCTTGCATCAAAACTCCCCTCCTTTTCCAAAGCAGATGGCTATCCAAAAACAAACTGTCCAACAAAATACTATCCTTCTCAACCAAATCAAGGATATCAGCATTAAGATCCCTTTAATCCAAGCCATTAAAGATATTCCTATATACACCAAGAATGTTAGGGATCTTTGCCTAAAGAAACCAAGAAGAGAATAGACCCCCAAACAATGCATGTGTTAGGTAATCTTGCAGACATCATGTTGGGTAATATAATTGTTCCAAAATATATAGACCCAAGAAGTCCAGTGGTGGATGTCAAGATCAATGGGACTCTAATTAAGAACACTCTAATAGATTTAGGTGCTCCTATTAATGTCATGACCAAGGAAACAATGCATATACTCCAATTGAACAATCTTAGGCCTACTCAGATAATTCTTCAATTAGCTAATAGGTCTATAGTCAAACTTGAAGGAGTCATAGAAGATTTGGTCATTACATTAGACTCTTGGGAGTATCCAGCTGATTTCATAGTTTTGCATCCCAAAGTTAATCTATTTGGCTATCCTCTTATACTAGGCAAACCATGGCTTGCCATTGCTAATGCATTCATAGATTGTAGGTCTAGTAACATGATAATATCTAATGGGACAATGACCAAGAAACTGGTGTTGTATCCCCCAGCCCAACCATACCATGAACTTGAGTAGACCATTTGGCCTTTCTTGGAAGAAGAGGACACTTATTCCTTGCAAACACTAATGACTATTGAATGTAGCCCCTTGTATGTCCTTCACAATGATTGTGGAAGGTATCCATAGTAGTAGGATTGCCTATCCTGCTTGTAAGACCCTTTGAGCACCAAAGATCCAAGCAGTTCATCAGAAGAGGTGTCTCAAAAATTTCATGCTTTATTACCTTAGCAATGCTTTCCTGTGTTACCAATCCTTGATTTGTATTCTATGCAAGAACTGTCTAAACAACTAGAAGTCAGACCAGGAAGGATGTTGAATATCAATAACACCTTGACTGATGAACAACAGCAATCCTTGTATAGAATATTACATACACACTCACAGCAGTTGCTTGGGATTATAATGATATGAAAGGTATTGATCCTTCATTGTGCATGCATAAGATATACATAGATGATGGATGCATACCCATTTGGCAGCAGCAAAGGTGCATGAATCCATCCCTTAGAAAAATTGTTAAAGTTGAGCTACAGAAACTTTTGGATGCAGACTTCATATACCCCATTGCAGATAGTGAATGGGTTTCACCATTAGTTATAGTCCCAAAGAAAGGAGGCAAGTTGAGGGTTTGTGTTGACTATAGAGAATTGAACATTGCTACTAGGAAAGATCACTTTCCATTGCCCTTCATTGACTAGGTTCTTGACTCTCTAACAAGAAAGAAATATTTCTCTTTCCTTGCTGGCTTTAGTGGTTATAATCAGATTAAAATTGCTCCAGAAGATCAAGATAAAATAACGTTTACTTGCCCTTGGGGGACATATGCCTACTCTATCTTACCCTTCGGCTTGTGCAATGCTCTAGCTACATTTCAAAGGGCAGTCCTCAGTATTTTATTTGATTTTGCACATGACAGTATGGAGATTTATATGGATGACTTCACCACATATGGTGATACATATGATGAGGCCCTACACAACTTGGAGAAGGTATTGAAAAGATGTATAGAACATAATCTCTCCTTGAGTAATGAAAAGTGTTTTTTAATGATGACACAAGGAATAGTTTTGGGCCACTTTATCTCAAGTGTTGGAATACAAGTGGATCCAAAGAAAATTGAACTTATTTCCACCCTACCTATTCCATAGAAGCAGAAAGATGTTAGGAGTTTCCTAGGACATGCAAGTTATTACAGAAGGTTCATTCAATATTTTCACAAAATTGTTGTACCTTTATTTACTCTGTTAACAAAGGACAGTGAATTTGAGAGGACACCAGATTGTCAGACTTCTTTTGAAAAGTTGAAAACCACCTCGACACAAGCCTCTATACATAGAGGACCAAACCAGACCTTACCTTTTCACATCCATAATGATGCATCAGATTTTTCCATTGGTGCAGTTTTAGGCCAACAAGAAGGAACCAAGGAATATGCTATTTACTATGTAAGTAAGAATCTGCAAGGAGCTGAATTGAATTATACAGTGATAAAGAAAGAGATCTTAGCAGTTGTTTATGCCATAAATAAATTCAGACAATATATTACTGGCTACCAAGTATTCATCCACACATATCATGTTGCAATTAGATATTTGATGAATAAACCCATAGTGGGTGGTAGGCTTGTCAGATGGTTATTAATACTCCAGCAATTTGACATCAAAATTGTTGACAATCCAGGCAAGGCTAATGTAGTTGTTGATTTCTTATCCAAACTACCAACACAATCAACAGAAGGAATGGTTGATGACTCTTTTCCTAATGAGCATCTCTTTGCTCTCACTATTCACACACCTTGGTATGCAGACATAGATAACTATTTGGTTTCAGGACAAATTCTAGGATACTTTTCTCCAAGAGAGAAGAGGCATCTGGTTCATAAATGTTTTCCATATTCTTAGGTTTTTGGATTTTTATTCTATACTAGCCCAGAGAACATAATGAGAAGATGTATTAGAGATGATGAGGTGTTTGACATTTTGAAGGCCTGTCATGATGAACCTTGTGGGGGGCATTTTGCAGCCAAGAGAACTACATTCAAGATACTCACAACAGGGTATTACTGGCTACCACTTCATAAAGATGGTGTAAAATACACTAGGAGCTGTTACAGATGTCAAAGAATGGGGAGACCTACCAGGAGTGATGAAATGCCCTTGCAACCACAAATCTCATTAAGCTCCTTTTGACAAATGGGGACTTGATTTTGTAGGTCCTACATCTCCAACATCAAACAACAAAGAGTATATCCTAGTATGTATAGAATACTTAACTAAATGGGTTGAAGTGAAAGCATTACAGTTTTCTAGAGATGGCAATGTGGCCAAATTCTTGTATGAAGACATCTTCACTAGGTATGGTGTTCCAAGAGAAATAGTAACTAACCAGGGACCATAGTTTACATCTGATTTAATAACTCAATTGGTTGTCAAATATCAGATCAGGCATAAGAAATCCACTCCATACCATCCTCAGGCTAATGGATAGATGGAAGTCACTAATAGAGAAATTGAGAACATCCTAACCAAGACAGTGCAACTTCAGAGAAGAGATTAGGTTTCTAGGCTCCCTAAAGTTGTTTGGGCATTTAGAACTTGGAAGACAACTATAGGGTTTATAGCTTATGAGCTGGTCTATAGAAAGACTATAGTCCTGCCTATTGAATTTGAACACAAAACCCTGAGGATAGCAATGGACCTAGGAATGGATTTGACCACTACACAAGAGTAAAGACTACAACATTTGAATGCCTTGGATGAAATGAGACTGGAGGCCATTCATCATACATAGGTCATATAGAAGCAAAGGGCAAAATGGCATGATAATTACATCAAAACAAAGGAATTCACTGCAGCAGACTAGGCACTACTTTATGATTCACGGTATAAGGACTTCAAGGGTAAGCTTCAGTCACATTAGTTAGGCCCATATGAGATCAAGTACGTCTTTCCTAATGGTGTAGTTTAATTGCAGACTATAGATGGAGTTTAGTTTTCACTACTGGTCAATGGGCACAGGTTAAAGTTGTATAAAAAGCCACTTCAGAAGGATGATTTTCTTATTTCTTTAACTACTTAGTATGTTACTCCTAATACTCCTGATACTTCTGATGCTGATGTTGTGACACCAGAAGATGCACATTCAGATGCTGTGACACCAGAAGATGCACATTTAGATGCTAATACACCAACACTGTCCAGTGATGTGGAGGTTGAGTTACAATAGTCAATCCCTATTGCTGAAAATTAAATTTATTTGTTTTTACTCACATGCACACACTGCACAATTTCCATGGTTACAACAAGTTATTTCCACCGGGACCTAACTCAGCTGGGACCTATTATATTATGTTTACATTTACACAGTCAGGATCTGTGCTGCAGGCACCCGTAGCAACATCTGTATACTAATTTATTCCATTACTTGGTGAACACTACCTCAATTCTCCCTCCCATTCCATATACCTGTATTCCTTTCAAATTGATCCATTCATATTATTCCAAGTATCAATTCACCATTATGAGTTGGTACTTTCATCTGCCATCTTGCGCTATTCCATTATAACTTTGTAACCATACAACCAACTTACCATTTGCCGCATGCATATTCTATCACCTCACCAGTGTTGTTCACAACTTCCAAGGTATGTTAATTATTTCATTTCAATATATATATACACTCAGCAACTTTCCATTAATACACTTAGATTTCTTTTTATATTCATGTTTGCTCATAGTTTATTTCATGCATGTGATGTATATTACCACCATTTCTTTTAATCACTACTTCTCCATCTGTAATACCTACCATATGAAGTGCGGTCACTTCATAATTAATTTGGGGGGAGGGGTTTCTTTTCGATGATTGTCATTTGATCATTGTTACCTTTACATTTTTGCCTTTGCCTTCGAAAAACTTGTTTAAAACCTTGCCTTTTAAGAAAACTAGACAAATACTTTGCGCCATGAACTTACCTCTATCAAATAATGAATTAATACCATAAGGAGTTATGGAGTTATAGTGGAGAAGAAGGAAAGAGGCAAATTGAAAGACTAGTTTTTTGGGGTGGTGAGCTGAAGCAGTAGAAATTAAGCAGCAGAAGTTGACATTGTGCAGAAACTTGACACTGTAGAATTGTAATTCACATTAGTAATGGGAGGAGATGAAATCAGAAGGGAACCCTTGGAACACAAGGAAATTTTGGAGGATGTGCTGGTTCTTCCACTCTTTACGAGAGTAGGTTGGCTTGATTAATTCCTCAAATTGATAGAATATGACAATGACATGGTAAAAGAATTTGCACTTATTCTACAATATGATGAAGCAATGGTCTGGAGGGTTGACAGTAGACGCTTCCGAGCTTGCAATTGCTCAAGTTTCAGGGTTGCCTAGAACAAGGTCTGAGTATCCAGCCAGGGCTGATGCAGCTATGGCCAAGCAGGAGTTTTGTGAAAGAGGTGAACACCTAGATTCTACCACACAAGGTACCAAATAACTATCTCTTATATATTTTTGGGGGAAATGTGCTTTCTATATTATCAAGTATATTACTTATGATGGTAGATATAATATGTTGTATACTACACATCTTAAACTACTCAACCATTTGAGACATGGGAAACTTGTTAATGTTCCCAATTATTTGTATAGTATGCTAAAAAGGATATCTTCAGAGTATCAGAGACAACAAGCAGACACAATTCTTTCTCACCATTGTTTCATAGCTTTATTATTAAAAAGGACTTTAAGGATTCAGTACCTATAGATTGAGTTGGAAGCCTTTAAATAACGTGTAGACATCTCAACACTCTTAGAAGCACCAAATCCAGAAGAAGATATTCCACATGAAACTAAACCCCCTATTGAAACTGAGAAGGAAGAAACACAACCTGAGAATCCTCCAGAGTTTAGGCATGTATCAGTTGAAGAGCACTCAACCACTACTCCTAACACAAAAAGAACCACTTCCTCAACATCTGGAAAGAAAATAAAGAGTAAGAAGGAGAACAACAAGAAGAGGAAAAAGGTAGAAAAACATGAGATAGTTACTCCTAGCCGATTAGGGGGTTAACGAAGCAAGGTGTTAAAGAGAAAGCTATTGAGCACCAAAGAGAAGAAGACAAAAATAAAGGCCAACAAGATACTGATCCAACTCCTCTAAATCTAGATTCAGAAGGAGGAGAAAACCCTCTTGAGGATGTTTCTACTGACGCATATGCAAATGTTAATATGTCTACTAGAAAATGAAGCTACATTTCTTCTTCTGATTCTGAATCAGAAACTCTCCAACCTCCTATGGTAAAAACCCCAAAGTACCATACTACATTGTCCTTGGGCTTTGAACTAATGAATTGACTTATGAAATTAGGCAAGAGAAGGAAAACTGGGAAAAAGAGAAGCATAACCTTAATGAATCTATTGTAGAAAAGGATTTAAAGATTAAATAGTTAGAGAAAAATTTAAAAGAGGTTACTGAAAGAGCCAAGTAGATAATGGGATGTAGACCTCCATCAAGAGTGTATGCACTATTTTTGAAAGAAAAATTTCTCATTTTTTAGTTTAACAGATTTATCAATAATCAACCCGACTTGCATTCAAGGTTTATCTTTTTTAATTACTTCAAAGAGGTTAGCCTAGAAGAACAAGACCAATTGTGTGAGTATTACCTGCACAATTATATGATGGATGAAGATACAGAATGGAATCCCTGCATTTATGTTGGAGACCTACAGGTCAGAGTATTAATGTCATATTTCAAAAATGAACAACTTAGAGGGTTATTGATGGACCAAAATGAAGAGCAAGAAAAGAAAGTACCACTGCAATTGAGGAAGGAAGCCTTGGAGCCTGAAATCATCTTGACCCAATGGTTAACATTACTATCTCATAAAGGACCAGGTAAGGTGATCAAGGAATTAAGACTTAGGGACTATAGAAGAATACAGAGGATGACAGTGACTATCATCCAAAATTGTTAGAGGTATGTACATAGTAGATGGGACAATTTAACTCCAGAGTTACAAAGAAAGGAACCCCATTCTATCCACAACTTCATGAATATGCTTGAGATATTGTGCAGGTATATCTAGATACTAGAGCAGAAGGGAGTATCATGGTTACCTCTCACTTATCAGCCTCGTATCTTTCTTTACCCAATGCCACATTGGATAGGAGGGAAAAGTGAGCAGTGTATGCATGCTAAGCTGATCAGGATGGAAACACTTACATGCTATAATGGGTTCTACCTCAAGTAGGGACAAGGAGTTAGGGAGGACACAAACCTCAGAAGAATTATTTTATATTATAACCATCTGCCATAGATGTCTAGTTCTTTAATTTAGATTAGGGAAAAGAAAAAGTTTAAGTTGGGGCGAATGTTGGAATGAAATGTTGGCCTCCTTTTATACTATTTTCATATGTTTTAAGACCTTTTCTATATGGTTCTATAAAGACTTCACAAACATTATCTCTATTTTATGTTGTTTCATATATACTTTCTAAAGACTTTAACCCTATGTTGATAAATGAAATAAGATGGTTATATTATCAAATGGATGATTTAAATTGTTGATATGCATGTAATATAGATAGGATTTCATAAGTCTAATATGAGAGGTTGTTTTGTATATATATGCTGGGATGATTAACCCTGTGCAACCAGATAAAAAATCCAAGGACAAGTAATTACAACAGAATGTAGAACAGAGGAATTAATCAGAATACAGTCCAAGTGCCAGACATGACAATTGGTGGAGATAAACGTGGTGATCATAGGAGAAAAAATGCAGGGGAGAAAGAAGACTTATTCTAGAAGCCTCACCGAAGTTTATGAATTTTATTTATGAGCTGTTATGGTTAGAATTTCTGTTTGGATAGGAATATGTTTCCTTTGTTCTAGTTAATAAGTTGATCTCAAAACAATATCCTGTTGTCCAGGATGAATTGATTATCACAGTTAGATAGAAGGTTGCATAAGACTCTCCCATCTTTATATAAGTTAGAGGATGAGTTCGTTGATTAGTTAGTTGTTATGTTTTACTTTCCATATAGCCGTTACTTTGTTACAGTTATTAGTTATTCCAAACATGTTCTAATTTTGAATAAAATCTGAAGAAGATTTTGTCTTTGATATGAATTAAATTCAACTATATGTTATGGGATGTGTGAAGATCTGAAGTGGATTTAATCTCTAGAAAAAGTGAGATAGTCACCCAAGGTACTAACTCTCACTTTGTGTATTCTCTTATTTATTCATGCATTTTTAGTTAAATTGTTTCATTCCATCTCATGTGTTATATTGTGAAGCAAGTGAGAAATCTTGATTGATATTTCCAGTAATTGACTCATGAGCAGAGTGCATGTTTTTAATCCTCCAAAGGTTAGTGTTAGCCTTTTCATCATTTTGAGTTGTTTAGATTAAAACTGTAATTTTCTGTTGAATACATTTATCTTCAGCTTCTGCTGAGGGTACCTATAGCAACTGGAAGTTTAGATTGCTTTTGTTGTTTTACATTTCTATTTTCTATTTTACATTCATGTGCATTCTAGTAAGTAGGACTAGACAAAATAAGAATTGTATAAGGTTAACTTAGAATAGAAATGAGTCGTGAAGGCATAAATAATGTAGGGATCATCATAAGCTTACGCTCCTTGGTCGATAATTCAATGTAGGAATGCAATGATAGTGGACTGTTTAGTTAGGTTTAATCCTAAATTTTATTTGAGTCTACAACACATTAGTTTTCCTTTACATTTTTGGTGCCATTGTCGGGGATGGTGCTATCTTCATAGTCTCATTAGTTAGGTTTCACATGCTTTTATAGTTAAATCTTGATTTCAGCATTAGATTTAACAAATTCATTTTTCAAGAAACACTGGGTATTCTACTAAAATTATGCAGTGCTGCTGAAACATAAAGCTCAAATTACTGTATACAGAGGTAGAGAGATACTCAAGGTAGATTCCTCCCATCAACTCCTTAGAATAACAAGGGCACAACTGATTTCAACAACTCTACCATAGGAAGTGCTAAAGGAGAGTTTCCTTTTTCATCTTCATCAACACACCCTACATCTCCATCAGCTTCCTCTACTGCCACAGTAGGAACTTTTAGAACCATGGCAGATGTAATAGAGGATCCTCTAGGACAAGCTACATTTGAATTCCCTATACTAGACCTAGCATGGGCAGCTACTCTGAAAAATATACCACCTTCTGCATTTCCTATTTTCTATGGTTTGGTGACTGAAGATCCTGATACTTTCCTGTTCAAGTTTGATGTTCCATGTAGGAGTTATGATTATACCACTGATCCTTACATACTCAAGCTATTCCCTGCTACCCTAAAAGATGATTCTCTAAGATGGTTTATGGGACTACGAAAAGATGCCATTCCAGACCAGGATACCATGAAGACAAAATTCCTAGCAAAATACAAAGACTACTGTAGAGGACATTATATGAGGAAAGATGACATCTTTAGGATGTCATAGAAGGAGGATGAGACATTAGAGGACTATGTTGAGAGATTCCAATTTGCCTTGAAGAAAAACCCTCAAAATAGGTTGTCCAAAGAATCATTGAAGTTGGTCATTTTAAGAGGAGTCAATGATGATTGCATGGATGCCCTAAATCTCATTGGAATAGGGGATACAACTTCCCTTTGAGGATATTTGTATAGCTTGCAAGAACTACTCTAGGACTTTTTCCAGAAAACTTAGAGGAGAAATAGCAGCCATTGCAGGCAAGGCAACTAATGGAGTTTCTCGAGTGGAAATTAGTAACTTACTGACCAATATGAAAGAGGATATCATTAGCCATATGGCTACATAGTTGCACACTCTTCACAGCAAGAAGAAATAAGAAGAGGCACATGCAATGCTCACTGAATACTGCCCCAACTGTAGATAAAAGAAAGCCAATTGCAAATGAAAGAGGGTGGCCAGTATCCAACAAGAAAGGATTGAGAGACCAGAGTTATAGAAATTTGAAGGAGAGGATGGGAAATTATTCTTCATTGTTCAAAGTAGGCCATGGCAACAAAGACAAGGGATGCCTCTTGACCCACTTAATTTTAGTCCTCCCTTTCCTACTGCAAACCAGAATTATTCTGCTTGGAATATTCAACAATGGCCTGGTAATCCAAATACATGGCAAAACCCACAATGGTAAAATCCCCAATGGCCTACCCCACAAACTAGTTGGAGTCAACAACAACCTAATTCCTAGCCTCAACCAAGTTTCCAAGGCCCTAACTATAACCCCTAGTGGCCTACTCAATAGAAACCTAGCAACCTCAATGGAATAAGGGTCAATAATGGTAGGAAAATGCACCCTTTTAGCAACCCATGATTCCATCTCAGCCACAGTAACATGCCTTAATACCACCATCAAATCCTCAAAATCCACCTTCTAGACCTACTCAAATCCCTGCCCAACCTACACCTAACCCTAACAATAATCCTGTTTAGCAGGCTTATACTAACAAGGTAATGCAATATCCCACCTATGGAGTGGAAGTGAGTAATGTTCATCATAGATCAGGGAAGCAACTTTTAGCTCCTTCATCCCCCCAAATTATAGAACTTGAAGATGAAGAACCCACAAGGGAAGCCTCTAATAAAATATCCTTGGCATCTAAACCAGCCCAAGATATCAAGACCACCTTGCATCAAAAGTCCCCTCCTTTTCCTAAGTGCTTTGCTATTTAAAAACAAACTATCCAACTGAATACTGTCCTTCTCAACCAACTCAAGGATATCAGCATTAAGATCCCTTTAATCCAAGCCATTAAAGACATTCCTATCTACACCAAGACTATTAGGGATCTTTGCCTGAAGAAACCAAGAAGGAAGAGAATAGACCCCCAAACAGTGCATGTGTTAGGTAATCTTGCAAACATCATGTTGGGTAATATAACTGTTCCAAAATATACAGACCCAGGAAGTCCAGTGGTGGATGTCAAGATCAATGGGACTCTGATTAAGAACACTCTAATAGATTTAGGTGTTGCTATTAATGTCGTGACCAAGGAAATAATGCATATACTCCAATTGAACAATCTTACTCAGACAATTCTTCAATTAGCTGATGGTCTACAATGAAACCTAAATGAGTCATAGAAGATTTTGTCATTACATTAGACTCTTGGGAGTATCTAGTTGATTTCATAGTTTTGCAACCCAAAGTTAATATTGCTGGCTATCCTCTTATACTAGGAAAACCATGGCTTGCCACTACTGATGCATTTATAGGTTCTAGGTCTAGTAACATGATAATATCTAATGGGACAGTGACCAAGAAACTGGTGTTGTTTCCCCCAGCCCAACCATACCATGAACTTGAGCAGACCATTTGGCCTTTCTTGGAAGAAGAGGACAGTTACTCATTGCAAACACTAATGACTATTGAATGTAGCCCCTTGTTAGATGTTCTAGATGAAGATGAACTAATTGCTCATGTCCTCCACAATGATTGTGGAAGGCATCCACAGTAGCAGGATTGCCTATCCTACTTGCAAGACCCTTTGAGCACCAAAATTCCAAGTAGTTCATTAGAAGAGGTGTCTCAAATATTTCATGCTTTATTACCTCAGCAATGCTTACCTGTGTTACCTAGCCTTGATTTGTCTTCTATGCAAGTACTATCCAAACAACTAGAAGTCAAACCAGGAAGGATGTTGAATATTAATAATACCTTGACTGATGAACAACAACAATCCTTACATAGAATATTACATACACACTTAGCAGCATTTGCTTGGGATTATAATGATATGAAAGGTATTGATCCTTCATTGTACATGCATAAGATATACATAGATGATGGATACAGACCAATCTTAGAGTAGAAAAGGTGCATGAATCTAGCCCTCAGGGAAATTGTTAAAGATGAGCTACAGAAACTTTTGAATGTAGGCTTCATATACCCCATTTTAGATAGTGAATGGGTTTCACCATTGGTTATAGTCCCAAAGAAAGGAGGAAAGTGGAGGGTTTGTGTTGACTATAGAGAATTGAACATTGCTACCAGGAAAGATCACTTTCCATTGCCCTTCATTGACCAGGTTCTTGATTCTCTAGCAGGCAATAAATATTTCTCTTTCCTTGATGGCTTTAGTGGTTATAATCAGATTAAAATTGCTCCAAAAGATCAAGATAAAATAATCTTTACTTGCCCTTGGGGGACATATGCCTACTCTATCTTACCCTTCAGCTTGTACAACGCTCTAGCTACATTTCAAAGGGCACTCCTCAGTATTTTCTCTGATTTTGCACATGACAATATGGAGACTTATATGGATGACTTCACCACATATGGTGATACATATGATGAGGCCCTCCATAACTTGGAGAAGGTATTGAAAATATGTATAGAGCACAATCTCTCCTTGAGTAATGAAAAGTCTTTTTTGATGATGACACAAGGAATAGTTTTGGGCCACTTTATGTCAAGTGCTGGAATACAAGTGGATCAAAAGAAAATTGAAGTTATTTCCAACCTACCTATTCCACAGAAGCAGAAAAATGTCAGGAGTTTCCTAGGACATGCAGGTTACTACAGAAGGTTCATTCAAGATTTTAGCAAAATTGTTGTACCTTTATTTACTCTGTTAACAAAGGACAGTGAATTTGAGTGGAAACTAGATTGTCAGACTTCTTTTGAAAAGATGAAAACCTCCTTGACACAAGCCCCTATACTTAGAGGACCAAACTAGACCTTACCTTTTCACATCCATACTGATGCATCAGATTTTTCCATTGGTGCAGTTTTAGGCCAACAAGAAGGAACCAAGGAATATGCTATTTACTATGTAAGTAAGAATCTGCAAGGAACTGAATTGAATTATACAGTGACAGAGAAAGAGATGTTAGTAGTTGTTTATGCCATAAATAAATTCAGACACTATATTATTGACTGCCAAGTATTCATCCACACAGATGATGTTTCAATTAGATATTTGATGAATAAACCCATAGTGGGTGGCAGGCTTGTCAGATGGTTATTACTACTCTAGGAATTTGACATCAAAATTGTTGACAATCCAGGCAAGGCTAATGTAGTTGTTGATCTCTTATCCAAACTACCAACACAATCATCAAAAGGAGTGGTTGATGACTCTTTTCCTGATGAGCATCTCTTTGCTCTCACTGTTCACACACCTTGGTATGCAGAAATAACTAACTATTTGGTTTCAAGACAAATTCTAGGATACTTTTCTCCAAGAGAGAAGAGGCAGCTAGTTCATAAATGTTTTCCATATTCTTGCGTTTCTAGATTTTTATTCTATACTGGCCCAGATAACATAATGAGAAGATGTATCAGAGAAGATGAGGTGTTTGACATTTTGAGGAACTGTCATGATGAACCTTGTGGGGGGCATTTTGCAGCCAAAAGAACAATATTTAAGATAATCAGGATAGGGTATTACTGGCCAAAACTTCATAAAGATGCTGTCAAATATACTAGGAGCTATGACAGATGTCAAAGAATGGGAAGACCTACCAGGAGTGATGAAATGCCCTTGCAACCACAAATCTCATTAGCTCCTTTTGACAAATGGGGACTTGATTTTATAGGTCCTATATCTCCAACATCAAACAACAAAGAGTATATCCTAGTATGTATAGAATACTTAACTAAATGGGTTGAAGTGAAAGCATTACAGTTTTCCAGAGATGACAATGTGGCCAAATTCTTGTATGAAGACATCTTCACTAGGTATGGTCTTCCAAAAGAAATAGTAACTGACAGGGACCACAGTTTGCATCTGACTTAATGACTCAATTGGTTGCCAAATATCAGATCAGGTATAAGAAATCCACTCCATACCATCCTCAGCTAATGGATAGATGGAAGTCACTAATAGAGAAATTGATAACATCCTAACCAAGACAGTGTAGCTTCATAGAAGAGAATGGGTTTCTAGGATCCCTAAAGCTGTTTGGGCATATAGAACAACTTGGAAGATAACTACAGGGTTTACACCTTATGAGCTGCTCTATGGAAAGACTGCAGTCCTGCCTATTGAATTTGAACACAAAACCCTGAGGACAGCAATGGACCTAGGAATGGATTTGACCACTACACAACAGGAAAGACTACAACATTTGAATGCCTTGGATGAAATGAGACTGGAGGCCATTCATCATACAGAGGTCATACAGAAGCAAAGGGGAAGATGGCATGATAATTACATCAAAACAAAGGAATTCACTATAGCAGACTGGGCACTACTTTATGATTCATGGTATAAGGACTTCAAGGGAAAGCTTCAGTCACATTAGTTAGGCTCATATGAGATCAAGCATGTCTTTCCTAATGGTACAGTTCAATTGCAGACTATAGATGGAGTTTGGTTTTCACTACTGGTCAATGGGCACAGGTTAAAGTTGTATAAAAAGCCACTTCAGAAGGATGACTTTCTTGTTTATTTATCTACTTAGTATGTTACTCCTGATACTTCTGATGTTGATGTTGTGACACCAGAAGATGCATATTCAAATGCTGTGACACCAGAAGATGCACATTCAGATGCTAATACACCAACACTATTTAGTGATGTGGAGGTTGAGTTGCAATAGTCAACCCCTGTTGCTGAAAATTAAATTTCTTTGTTTTTACTCACATGCACACACTACACAATTTCCATGGTTACAACAAGTTATTTCCACCGGGACCTATTTTTCACTTACAAAGTTGGGACCTAACTCAGCTGGGACCTGTTATATTATGTTTACATTTACACAGTTGGGACCTGACTCAGCTGGGACCTATTATATTATGTTTACATTTACACAATCGGGACCTGTGTTGCAGGCGCCTGTAGCATCATCTGTATACTAGTCTATTCCATTACTTGGTGAACACTACCTCAATTCTCCCTCCCATTCCATATACTTGTATTCCTTTCAAATTGATCCATTCATATTATTCCAAGTGTCAATTCATCTTTATGAGTTGGTACCTTCATCCGCCACCTTGCGCTATTCCATTATAACTTTCTAACCTTATAGCCAACTTACCATTTGTCGCATGCATATTCTATCATGTCACCAGTGTTGTTCACAACTTCCAAAGTATGTTAATTATTTCATTTCAATATTTATGTACATTCAACAACTTTCCATTAATACACTTAGATTTCTTTTTATATTCATGTTTGCTCATAGTTTATTTCATACATGTGATGTATCTTACCACGATTTCTTTTAAGCACTACTTCTCCATCTGTAATACCTGCGATATGAAGTGTGGTCACTTCATAATTAAGTTGGGGGGAGGGGTTTCTTTTCAATGATTGTCATTTGATCATTGTTGCCTTTACATTTTTGCCTTTGCCTTTGAAAACCTTGTTTAAAACCTTGCCTTTTAAGAAAACCATACAAATACTCTGTACCATGAACTTACCTCTATCAAATAATGAATTAATACCCTAAGGAGTTATGGAGTTATAGTGGAGAAGCAGTAAAGAGGTAAATTGAAAGACTAGTTTTTCGGGGTGGCGAGCTAAAGCAGTAGAAATTGAGCAACAGAAGTTGACATTGTGCAAAAAATTTACACTGTAGAGTTGTAATTCACAGTAGTAATGGGAGGAAACGAAACCAGAAGGGAACCCTTGCCACACAAGGAAATATTGGAGGATGTGTTGGTTCTTCCACTCTTTATGAGAGTAGGTTGGCATGATTACTTCCTCAAATTGATAGAATATGACGATGACATGGCAAAAGAATTTGCACTTACTCTGCAGTATGATGAAACAATGGTTAGAGGGTTGATAGTAAATTCTTCTAAGCTTGCAATTGCTCAAGTTTCAGGGTTTCCTAGAATAGGGTCTGAGTATCCAACCAGGGCTGATGCAGCTACGGCCAGGGAGGAGTTTTGTGAAAGAGGTGAACACGTAGCTTCTACGACACAAGGTACCGAATGACCATCTCTTCCATATTTTTGGGGGAAATGTGCTTTCTATATTATCAAGTATATTACTTGTGATGGTAGATATAATATGTTGTATACTACACATCTTAAACTGCTCAACCATTTGAGACATGAGAAACTTGTCAATGTTCCCAATTATTTGTATAGTATGCTGAAAAGGATGTCTTCAGAATATCAGAGACAACAAGCAGACACAACTCTTTCTCACCATTCTTTAATATCTTTATTATTAAAAAGGATTTTAAGGATTCACTACCCATAGATTGAGTGGGAAGCCTTTAAACAATGTGTAGACATCTCAACACTCTTAGAAGCACCAGAGCCAGAAGAAGATATTCCACATGAAACTGAACCCCCTGTTGAAACTGAGTAGGAAGAAACACAACCTGAGAACCCTCCAGAGTTTAGGCTTGTATCAGTTGAAGAGCCCTCAACCTCTACTCCTAAAATAAAAAGAACCACTTCCTCAACATTTGGAAAGAAATCAAAGAGTAAGAAGGAGAACAACAAGAAGAGGAAAAAGGTAGAAAAACATGAGACAATTACTCCTAGGTGATCAAAGGGGTTAAGGAAGAAAGGTGTTAAAGAGAAAGTTGTTGAGCACCAAAGAGAAGAAGATAAAAATAAGGGCTAGTAGGATACTAATCCAACTCCTCTAAATCTAGATTCAGATGGAGGAGAAAACCCTCTTGAGGATGTTTCTACTGACATGTGTGCAAATGTTAATATGTCTGTTAGAAAATGAAGGTACATTTCTTCTTCTAATTCTAAATCAGAAGAACTATTTACTGCTAGAAAAATGGGAAAAACTGTGCCAAATGACCTTGCTAAGAAAATTTTTCATGCCCTTGAAAAAGGGAATGATGAAAATTTTGAAGGTCAAGAGGAATTGTTAGAAGACAGAGATATTAGGAAGGAATTGCAAGAAGCCCTAAACAAAATAAGGCAACTTGAGGAACAGGTAAGGGGTTATGAAGAAAGAGATAGAGAAAAAAAAAGATTGAGGAGTTGGAGGAGAAGATCCAAACTTATGGCCACAGTTCTAACTTAGATTTGTTGGCACAGTTGGCTGAAAATAAAACAAAGATTGAGGAAGAAGTACTTACTCTCCAACCTCTTATGGTAAAAAACCACAAAGTACCATACTACATTGTCCTTGGGCTTTGAACTAATGAAATTGACTGAGAAATTAGGCAAGAGAAGGAAAAGTGGGAAAAAGATAAGCATAACCTCAATGAATCTATTGTAGAAAAGGATTTGAAGATTAAACAGTTAGAGAAAAAGTTGACAGAGGTTATTGAAAGAGCCAAGAAGATTATGGGATGTAGACCTCCATCAAGAGTGTATGCACTATTTTTGAAAGAAAATTTTCTCAATTTTTAGTTTAACATATTTATCAATAATCAACCTGACTTGCATTCAAGGTTTATCTTTTGTAAATACTTTAAAGAGGTCAGCCTAGAAGAACAAGACCAGTTGTGTGAGTATTACCTGCACAATTATATGATGGATGGAGATACAAAATGGAATCCCTACATTTATGTTGGAGACCTACCAATCAGAGCATTAATGTCTTATTTCAAAAATAAACAACTCAAAGGGTTATTAATGGACCAATATGAAGAGTAGGAAAAGAATGTACCACTACAACTGAGGAAGGAAGCCTTAGAGCCTGAAATCATCTTGACCCAATGGTTAACATTACTGTCTCATAAAGGACCAGGTAAGGTGATCATGGATTTAAGACTTAGGGATTACACAAGAATATAGAGGATGGCAATGACTATTATCTAAAACTGTCAGAGGTATGTTCAGAGCAGATGGGACAGTTTAACTCCAGAGTTACAAAGAAAGGAACCCCATTCTATCCACAACTTCATGAATATGCTTTAGAGATTGCGCAGGTATATCCAGATATCAAAGCAAAAGGGAGTATCATGGTTACCTCTCACTTATTAGCCTCCTATCTTTCTTTATCCAGTGCCACATTGGATAGGAGGGAAAAGTGAGCAGTGTAGGCATGCTGAGTTGATCAGGATGGAAAGACTTGCATGCTATAATGGGTTCTACCTCAAGCAGGGACAATGATTTAGGGAGGACACAAACCTCAAAAGAATTACTTTATATTATAACCATCTTCCATAGATGTCTAGTTCTTTAATTTTTCTTAGAGACAAGCAAAAGTTTAAGTTTGGGGGGAATGTTGGGATGAAATATTGGCCTCCTTTTATATTGTTTTCATATGTTTTAAGACCTTTTCTATATGGTTCTACAAAGACTTCACAGACATTATCTCTATTTTATGTTGCTTCATATATACTTTCCAAAAACTTTAACCCTATATTGATAAATGAAATAAGGTGGTTATATTATCAAATGGATGATTTAAATTGTTGATATCCATGTAATACATATATGATTTCATAAGTTTAATATGAGAGGTTGTTTTGTATATATATGCTAGGATGATTAACCTTGTGCAGCCAGATAAAGAATCCAAGGAGGATAATTACAATAGAATGTAGAATAGAGGAATTAATGAGAATGCAGTCCAAGTGCCAGACATGACAATTGGTGGAGATAAACGTGGTCATCATGGGAGAATAAACGCAAGGGAGAAAGAAGACTTATTCTAGAAGCCTCACCGAAGTTTATGAATTTTATTTATGAGTTGTTATGGTTAGAATTTCTATTTGGATAGGACTCTATTTCCTTTTCTCTAGTTAATAAGTTGATCTCAAAATAATATTCTGATGTCTAGGGATGAATTGATGATCGCAGTTAGTTAGAAGGTTGCATAAGGCTCTCCCATCTTTATATAAGTTAGGGGATGAGTTTGTTGATTAGTTAGTTGTTATGTTTTACTTTCCATATAGCCATTACTTTGTTACAGTTATCAGTTATTCTAGACATGTTCTAATTTTGAATAAAATCTGAAGAAGATTTTGTCTTTGATATGAATTGAATTCAACTATATGTTATGAGATGTGTGAAGATCTGAAGTAGATTTAATCTCCAAAAAAAGTGAGATAGTTCCATGAGCTAGCCACTCAAGGTACTAACTCTCACTTTGTGTACTCTCTTATTTATTCATGCATTTTTAGTTAAACTGTTTCATTCCATCTCATGTGCTATATTGTGAAGCAAGTGACAAATCTTGATTGATATTTCCAATAATTTTGATTCATGAGTAGAGTGCATGTTTTTAATCCTCTAGAGGTTAGTGTTAGCATTTTCATCATTTTGAGTTGTTCAGATTAAAACTATAATTTTCTATTGAATACAGTTATCTTCAGCTTCTGCTGAGGGTACCCGTAGCAACTGGAAGTTTAGACTATTTTTGTTGTTTTACATTTCTATTTACTATTTTACATTCATGTGTATTCTAGTAAGTAGAACTGGACAAAATAAGAATTTTATAAGGTTATATTAGAATAGAAATGAGTCTTGAAGGCATAGATAATGCAGGCATCATCATAAGCTTATGCTCCTTGGTCGATAATTCAATGTAGGAATGCAATGATAGTGGACTATTCAGTTAGGTTTAACCCTGAATTTTATTTAAGTCTACAACACATTAGTTTTCCTCTACAGGCATGAAGGGAGAGATCAAAGGTGGAAGTTTAAAGTCTTTTAAACCTCAATGGTTCAGTTCTTTTATAACTTTTGATGGGGATTTGAAAAGAAAAATCTCTAACTACTTGTAACTAACGAGTTTCACATCTTTGAGGGCCATGGAATTGAAAAGGTAAGCTTTGTATGATATTTAATGTTTAGAAGATTGGTGATTCTTTTTCAATTGAGTTATGTCTACACATTCATGTACAAATTACAAGATGTGGTGAGAATATTCAATGTAAATGTTTGAGAGAAGATAGTTTGTCTATGTTCATCAGAGAAATCAGGAAATTGTAAGAATGTTGATCATAATGAAATCGATGCAGATGGGTTGGAGAATTTTAAAACTTGCTCTATAGGTTGGTAATTCATTATTTTGAGAACTATATCTATGCATCCATGTGCACATTGTCAAGAATGGAGAGAAGGAAAGTATAATGAAGTTTGAGAATGATGTGATGTGTTTAAGACTTGTGTATACAATAGTAAATCCTTCAAGGTTAGGTAGAAAAATGTCTTTTATTATTTGCAATGATTTTTAGTGTGCAAAGATATAGAGTGGAGTATTTATTTGTTCATAGTTTGCATGGGGGCAGTAGTTAAAGACAAATGAATGAGTGAATCCTAATGAAAAGATGATGAGACCCGAGTAGATGAGATGTACAGAAAAAGATCTATCTATCCATGTGTAATAATGAAGGAAAATAGAGGTTTGTGAAGAAAAACTTGAAGGTTATATGCACATAAAGGAGTTTAGGGTAAGGATACTGAATGATATCATTCACATTGATTTTAGATTATGTTTGAAGATGTGAAATGTTGAAGTGGTCTGTAGAGAGTTTTGATAATGTTTTGCAGGAGATTGAAATGTTTTTCATTTGAGGTAATGCAGTGAATCAAAGAAACCCCCTAAATTATTTTTTTCTTTCTTATGTTGTTGAGTTAGCCAGTGAGGCTTTTATCTAGTGTGGATTCTACCAGTGAGGCATTTGTACTACTCAGTGAGACCTATTTGTAGCCAGTGAGACATGTTTTTTAGTTAAGCCAATGAGGCATTTTTGAGTGGTTTTTATTCCCCTTGAGGGTTTTCCACTCATGAAAAACTTGTGCTACGGTTCATATTGTTTTGTTCTATAATGTTCATAATCTAGCTTGTTCATATGTAAACCTTTGAAGTTTCTCTCATTCTCTTCCCAATAGTTCAAAAGATGAAAAGGTTTTAAAAGTTTATACAACACTGATTCACCCCCCCCTCTCAGTGTTGTCTTGTAATCCAAAACAATGTTTATGAACTCATAGCTGGAATTGCTCATTTTCCTTCTTGATGTCAAAAGTTTGTTTGAGTTGATGATCATGGTGTTCATGCCATGCTTTAGGATGCTTCATGTCATGGTGTTCATGGCTTCAGGAGTCCATATCAGATAATAGCATATCTTTGTTCAGGAGGATACAAAAGGTAGAGGTGTTGATGTGCAACAGTGGACAAAGGTAAGGTTATATGCATTATGATTATAGATTGTCAAAGTAATGTCAAAAGATCTCAATTGGCTCCTATAGTTTTAGTGATAGGATAATCTCTGTGGATTTGGAATGATGACCAAAAGTCTTTGACAAGTAAAAAAAGGAGGGTTCATTGATGTCAAGGTTTTCTTAGTTGATTGATGTTATGCAGTTTCAAATGTGTCTAATGTCAATGTTAATATGATATAGAATATAGGTTATTGTCTCTTTCTATAAGAACTAATTTCTAAATGTATAATGTCCCAAAAACTCCTGATGCCCTAAGTTACTAAAGTCCTAAAACCCTAGGTCTTTTAAGACAATGTTCTTCAAACTCAAAAGTTTGTATTTGGTCTTTGTTCTTCTACAATATACAATATCTAATATCATTGTTATGGAGAGTTTTCTTCAAATGTCATACCTCAGATATATAGTGACCATTGTTCTTATTTGGTGCTCTTGTGAAGTCTAGGGTTTAATCTTAGACCTTATAAACCTAAGGTCATATCTTGATTGTCAAGCCAAGTGCACTTTTTGTTATAATTTGTTGTTGACCTACTATAAGAGGTCATCATATAACTTAAGTGATAATGTATGTCACCTCTCTCGTATGGAAACTGGCCCTTCTACCTAGTAAAACTGACTATCTCTAGTTAGTTTCTTGTCAGTGGGCACCAAATGTGTATCAAAGGCTAATATTTAAAGATTCAAGGGTGAGAGAAAGGTTATTGATGGTTATGATTTAAACTTGCTTTGAATATGAATGGTTATTCATCGAGAAGAAAGTTTGATGGGCGGTTAGTTGTATCTGTATTTTGAGCAATTATTACAACAATTTCATTGTAGGGGTCTATGTGTCAGGGCTAAAAGTAACTAACCCCTAAATTGATTTGAATGATGAACGTGCATGTTGAATGGTAAGAATCATTTATCCATTCTTATTATAGATACATTTAGCAATCGAAGCATGTGTGTATCAGTTTACTTTACCTCTATGAAAAGTTATGAGAGGTTCATTATTCATACCTACATTAGTTTATATCTTGTGTGTGTTTGTTAAGATAAGGGGATTCTTTTAAAGAAGTTATCATTCATGCATGCAAGAAGGGATAAGAGTTGATTATTTGATGTAATGTTACAAGGACAGATGTTTGTGGCTATATGTATGTCAGAGAAGTTATGTGACAGGAGGATAGAGGTTTTGACAAAGAAGAGAGTTCTTAGTTTAGGAGTTTATGTCTTTTTCAGGTGATTTTATATTTACCCATCATGCCATTGTAATCAAAACAATGTATTGGACTTATGATGATCTTGAAGAGTCAAAGAAGATTGTATACTATTTTGAACATATATGTTGATAACTAAGAGCGGGGGGTGAATCAGTTATCCTAATTATTTCTGCTTTCTGAACTTTCTTAATAATCAATGCAGCATTAATTCAAATAAGCAAACATAACCATGAAATGGAAATACACATGACACAATATTTTTGACGTGGAAACCCTATTAAGGGAAAAACCCACGAGGTGATCAACCCAAGATTGTATTCTCTATTAGAAGAATGGAAATACAAAATGGCACTTTGCCAATTAGGGCTCACTGCCCGAACACACTACTCACAAGAGGCACACTGCCTACAAGAGACACACTGTCTACAATTTATAAAGAGTGTAATACAATATTTGAACTGATAAGGAGCATCAACATATGTTGGAGTTCAATTCTAGTTAGGCTCTGTACACTGATCTGCTGCACTTCATCTTTCCTCTTCTTTTTTGCTGCTCTCCTTTCACATACTGGACCTTCCTTTCTGCTTTTATTCAGCTCTACTGCTTTTCTTCACACATCACCAAAAACCACGACACCTCTCACAACTAAATCCATCTTATATATATACACATAAGTGAATTCATCACCTTTCTAGTCGACACCTGGAATAGTCAATATTTTCCACAAACTCTGATCTGTCGGCTAAGTCCTTGCTTACCAAGTAATGCGGATGAAGGATATACTTGTAGAAGTCATCAATCATGTCAGCCAATCATAATTTATGCCTTAATAACCTTTACCATCATCAGTAACACATCTGGAATAATGTCTGATGTTCTGCCAGTCAGTTCTTCCTCTGTCCACACTGCCAATCAGGAACCCGATACTCAAGTATTCATATCTTTTTCTTCATCTATCATCGGAGGCTAAATCCTTGGAATCTATCACTCAAGGTAGTCCTCTTAACTTCCCCAAATCCGCACTTCACCAAGATACTTCCTCTGAGAGATCTGGACCTAACTGTCAGACCTCGCCACATGCTCTGTTCTTGCTTACCAGATCACAACATTCTTCACTCTGACTTCCGGTATAGACACACCATGTCCTACGGATGTGTGGGATGAACTTTTTTGCCATCAATGACAACAATCATGAATCCATATAGTGTCTCTTGCCAATAATCTCCCCCTTTGGCATTGATGGCAACACTTAGTGAAAAATGACTACGTGTTTACACTATGCTCCCCCTTGGCTGATGCTCTATTTTTATATACATTTTTTGGAGCTCCCCCTTAGTTGGATACAACATTTTTCACTGCTCTTCACTCCCCCTTTGTCATCAATGGCAAAGGGTGGGAACCGCGCATCAAAATTTTCAAAAATTTAACTATACTTAGCCGCATATAACATACTCACATAAACTGAAGAATGTCTGCAAAAGTTGTCTTCAATTGGACGAATTCTGCTGCCCAACTTTGCTTCATTCTATCCAAAATTGATATATGACTGCTCAACAGGAATACAAAAACTTCAACCTTCTTCAGATCTGTCGGATCATTTGTCTTGGCGGTGGTTTGAGCATCACTTAGGGCCTCATGCATGGCCTCCAACTTAGGAATGATTATTCTTCTAAGCTCATTTAACCTGCCGATTCTATTTTTCTTTTCTTTCTCTAGCTTCTTAATTTCATCCAAGACTGCAATGGTCTGCCATTCTTGATTTACTATGGATGAGATAAATGGATCAAAATTTTGAGAAAGTTTTGTTAGTTGGATCTCCTGTTCTTTCATTTTCTTCTCAATCTCCATTGTTGCTTTGGACCATGATAGACAAAATTTATATATTTCCCCACCATCTTTAAGAGTATTTTCTAAGCTCTTTATCCCTATATCCATATTTCTTCTATCAATGGATATTAGACTTAGTACTTCAGAGAATCTTTTATCTAAAAACTCTTTCTGGACCTTTTCCTCAGCTAATTTCTCTAAGGACTTAAAATGAGTGTTGACTGAACTAACAAGAGCTTTAAGATTACCTAATGAAGAGGCTGAGTGATCCTTCAGAAAAGATGGCATGATCTTTTCTAAAACGCCAGATGTAGCTTCTATTAGCTCACAATCTTCCATGTGAGACTTTAGGAGTTTTTCTTTTGCCTTTGCATTGGCAAATGAAGCTATCTTCATTGTTTGAACCGGGGAGAGAGAGTCAAAGTTAAATGGACCTTGAAGTAACTCCAGTTCATCAATCTCCAACATTTCTTTTGTCAAGAAGTCCTTGACAGTTTCTACAGTGTCTCTTGCTGGAGACAGAGATTTCTTCTCTTCTATACTGTCACTTATGTTCTTCTCAACTTGACTTTCTTCTCTTCCTTTCACTTCTTCTTTCTCCTCTATTCTTTCTTCTCCTTTAGATCTGGAGACTATAGGGGAAACCAGAGGAGAGAAGTTTGATTGTTTATGAACTTCCTCTTTCAGAACAGAGGATTCCAAGTTCTTATCCTTTTCTGCATTGGTGTCCATGACTTCTTCTGCCATTTCCTCAGTGGATTCCTTTTCAACACCTGTGGCTGAAGGATCAACGCCCAAGTCCTCTATAATAGGAAGATTGAATCTTTTGAAGGCATTCCCGAGGATCTCTTCTATTTCCTTGGCTATCTTGTCAGTCTCACCAAGCATGAGCTAATTCATTCTGGCTTTGCTCTGAAATTCATCCTTGCAATCCTTGAAGATCATGTTCATTTGCTTTGAATCGATTGAAGGATATAGCTGAATGGCTATCTATTCCTAGATCTCAAGATCTTTGGCCATGGCAGTATTCTTTCTTATTTCTAACTCTTTTTCTAGGATTTTAGGAATAAGAGATATAATTTCAATAAAAACCTTGTTATATATGTTCAGATACTTGACTGCTGCTTCCTGCAAGATCTTTTGGTCTGCTTCATTGTAATCATCATACAATTCAGCCATTGGCTGAAGGTTTCCATCCACAGTGACTAATTTGATGACATCATCTAAAGATAGAGTAGGCTTTTCTACAAATTCTTCTGCCTTTTCTTCTTCACTTTGACTAGTAGAAGGTTCACTGGATGTTTTCTTCTTTTTCTTCTTCATTTTCTTTATCTCCTCATCTGATTCAGTTTCTTCATCATCCTTCTAACTGACATAAGACCTTGTGGCCTTTGTTTTTGTTCTTTTCTCTCCTTTGCCAGATGATTTTGCTTCTAGTTTTGATGTCCTTGAGCTTTTGGCAGTGACAGGTGCTGATCTCTTTGATGATCTTGTCTAGGTGGAATATTCTACCGGAGCACTTTCCTTACTTCCCTTTTCTGCCTCTTTCTTCTTTTCCTTAGCCCTTTCCATCTTTTCCCTGTTGACATCAAGTGGTTCCTTTGAGATGCCTAAGCCTTTGGCAATTTCTTTGACTTCTTTTCTCACTTTCCTATTTATTTCCGGTTGTTTGAGTTCCACATGAACTTTTACACTTAGCTCTTCAAAGGTTCCAAACCTTTCTGCCTTTGGATCCTTTGGCTGACTTAGCATGTGTTGAACATGCAGCTCCACAATTTGTTCATCAACTTCATACCCCATAGGCATGATCCATACAATTCTTGGTTCTACTGCCTCCATTAGGCACTGATCAATCTCTACCATAAAGCATACTGTGTCTTTGTATTTCTCAACAAGAGACTGGGGAATTCTCTCTCTTGCTTGCATCATGTTCTAAAAATTCTTGAAATATCCCTAGAGAGCTATATTCTGTGCCTTGGCATCACCAATCCCATGTATATAATCTCTGACCTAAATGGCTACTAGCCTATCATTCTGCCATACCCAGCCACTGGATCTGGGAAGCTCATTCATGTAATAAAAGAAAAGACAGAGTATCAAACCACCATATTTGAAGGAGTTCTTCTTATCCTTCTTTATCTTTTGTAGATTCTCCAATAGTTGGTTCAGAAGGAGCTCACAAAGATCATACTCTACATTCTTCCTCAACATTTCATAAGCAGTGTATATAGCAGTTCCAGAAACAGAATTCTCCCTACTGGAGTGATATATCTTATATCCAATTATCATTGATGCAAATTTGATATCCGGATCTATGATATCCTCAATAGTCATAGCTCTTTTATCAAACTTTGATCCGGTAGCCTCACTGACGATTTGGTTCTTGACAGATTTGAGCGTAGGCATTTCACCGATTGAGTGTAATTCGGTTACAGCCCTAATGGCATCCTTAGTGATCTTAAACAGCCTGTTCAACCACATGAAGTTGTCATGTATTCTACTCAAGATATACCGGACCCATTCATCTTCCATAAAACATGGGAAATGAATGCACTGTGCAAAATGCTTATCTCGGATGGCTTTATACTAAGGTTTGATCTCAAAAGAATCATCTATTAACTACTTGTGATAGATATCCATTAATTTGGACTCTCCAAATTCTTCAATGTTTGTGTGAATGTAAACCCTAATATCTTCTGTATGTAGGACACCATGCGGAACACTGGAAAAATCTCCTAGGGGATCTACTTCCAAGGATTTGTATGGATGTTTCTTGAATTTGGGGCGAGGCCTATCAGAGATCTTCACAATATTTGGAGTACCCATCATTCAAGGATTTATAGAGAGATATTTGATAAAGGAGAATACCTTTTGTGCCTTCCAGTTTCACGGAGTTAGCCGGATCGATTTCTAGATGAATTGACTTCTGCAAATAATCTTGGATGAGCTTGAGGAATTTTGTTGCAGAGCCTCTCTTTTTGTTTCTTCTTGAATGTAGAATGAGCAAATGCTTAGTGAGAAAACCCTTATATTGCTCCGCAAACCCTAATGTTAAGTTGCAATAAATGCTCACCTAAGTCATTCTGGTTTGCCTTATTCGGATGACTTGAAGAACTGGATCAATCTTGATCTTAAACATCTTGCAGATCTTCCAAATCTTAACCATAGTTTATTTGGATGTTTCTCTTAAGAACCCTTTAATCCGCAACTCGTCTTGTGCCAATTCTGGCACTAATTGACTGGCTCGGGGGAACAAGTTTTCTTTGTCTCTCCCCCTGAGCCAGAGCTCACTTTTTAATTTTTGGAAGGAATATTAGCACCAAAGTCTGGTGCGGATCCATCCTCTACATTCTCTGTACTTTTTTTCACCCAAATCTTGTTCATCTCACTTTGAACTTCATCCGCATTCACTTTTTGTTTTCCCTTATCTTGATTCTGATTATGATATACCAGACCTCTTTTGTCCTGATTCTTGCTTCTACAGAATTTTGTAATATGACCAGATCTATTGCAAATTTGGAAAATAATACTTCTTTGCATATTAGATTGATATCCTCTTGATCTGCATTGATTAGCCATATGACCTATTCTATTGCATGCAAAGCATCTACCATTGAATGAATTGTTTATTTGCATATTTATGCATTCATGAGATTTGTGACCATACCTTTTGCAATTGAAACACTATCCGGAGAAGGATGTATTAGTCTGATTCATTCTCTTTCTGCACTGATTAGCTTTATGGCCAAAGTTATTGCAGTTGTGGCAGTGTCCATTGAAGGATGGATATCTTTGAGCATTAGGCTGCCTTATCGAAGGTCTTCTAGGCCTGTTCCTTGGATTTTCTGATCCAAAATTCTTCTAACCGGATCCAGAGCTTTCTCCTTTCTCATATCCCAAACCACACTTGTCATCTACCTTCTTTTAACTTTCAAGAAGAACTTCAAGTTGAGCAGAACTTATCTTGAATTTCTCTTTATATTCATTTGTTGTTTGAAGATCCCTTTTGAGAGAGACAATTTGATCCTCAAGTTTTTCTTCATTATCTTTAGCATCTTCAAGATCAGATTCAAGATGTCTGATAATTCTATCCATCTTGTGGCAATCTTCTGATTTCTCCTTGAGAGATTGTCTTAGATTACCTTCAGTTTTTCTTTTCTCTTCAACCTCTTGGGTAAACTTCATAACTCTTGATTCCATTTCATGTCTTACCATAATGATTTCTTTTGATAACTTTTCACATAACTTGGTTTTCTCTTTCAGATCTTCATTTGTATCATTGGCTTCACCTTGACTTGCCAATTGTTGAAGTAGCTCCTTTCTCTTTTTCATAGAGAGACTTAATTTGTCTTTTAGTTCTCTCATGAAATCATCAGCCTGTTTGAGTCTTTCCTTTAATTCATTGACTTCAGAGTTTGACTGCTCAAGATCATCAAGGGTAGTCTTGAGTTGCTCCCTTAAACCATATACATCCATTTGAATTCCTAGATCTTCCTCAAGTTGTTAGACTCTGTTAGGAGGAACTTGGCTCTGATACCAATTATTGATAACTAAGAGGGGGAGTGAATCAGTTATCCTAATTATTTCTGCTTTCTGAACTTTCTTAATAATCAATGCAACATTAATTCAAATAAGCAAACATAACCATGAAATGGAAATACACATGACACAATATTTTTGATGTGGAAACCCTGTTAAGGGAAAAAACCACAGGGTGATTAACCCAAGATTGTATTCTCTGTTAGAAGAATGGAAATACAAAATGGCAGTTTGCCAGTTAGGACTCATTGCCCGAGCACACTGCTCACAAGAGGCACACTACCTACAAGAGACACACTGTCTACAATTTATAAAGAGTGTAATACAATATTTGAACTGATAAGGAGCATCAACATATGCTGGAGTTCAGTTCTAGTTAGGCTCTGTACACTGATCTGCTACACTTCATCTTTCCTCTTCTTTTGTGCTGCTCTCCTTTCACATATTGGACCTTCCTTTCTGCTTTTATTCGGCTCTACTACTTTTCTTCGCACATCACCAAAAACCACGACACCTCTCACAACTAAATCCATCTTATATATATACGCATAAGTGATTTCATCACCTTTCTAGTCGGCACCCGGAATAGTCAATATTTTCCACAAACTCTGATCTGTCGGCTAAGTCCTTGCTTACCAAGTAATGCGGATCAAGGATATACTTGTAGAAGTCATCAATCATGTCAGCCAGTCATAATTTATGCCTTAATAACCTTTACCATAATCAGTAACACATCTGGAATAATGTTTGATGTTCTGCCAGTTAGTTCTTCCTCTGTCCACACTACCAATCAGGAACCCGATACTCAAGTATTCATATCTTTTTCTTCATCTATCACTGGAGGCTAAATCCTTGGAATCTATCACTCAAGGTAGTCCTCTTGACTTCCCCAAATCTGCACTTCACCAAGATACTTCCTCTGAGAGATCTGGACCTAACTGTCGGACCTCGCCACATGCTCTGTTCTTGCTTACCGGATCACAACATTCTTCACTCTGACTTCTGGTATAGACACACCATGTCCTGCGGATGTGTGGGATGAACTTTGTTGCCATCAATGACAACAATCATGAATCCATATAGTGTCTCTTTCCAACAATATACACATAGAGGTGCTTGAACAAACATGTTATAGAACTCATCTTTAACCTCTGGTATCATTGTAAACAGAGTATTACTATGTGTTTATCATCTTGTTTTGAGAATTGGAGTTGATGTGATCACTTAGATCCTGTGATCAGTTAGATCCTTGTTAGTGAGACATGTATGTAATCAATGAGATTTTGGTCAGTGAAACCTAATAAAGAATTTGGTGAGGTTGTACAGTGGTTTTTCCCTAGATAGGGTTTTCTACTTTAAACATTTGTGTTATGGTCTCATGATTATATTGCTCTCTATGTCTTTGGTATGTTGATTGCATGGTGAATGAATTAGTTTTATCAATTCACTAATTCACCCCCCCCCCCCCCTCTCAGTGATCCATTGTATTCCAACAAAGAATAGAGACACAAATAGAAGAAGTGTCACAACAGAGGTGGTCTCTTTGTATCCTTGACCTTTCAAGAGTATCAAGGGTCATTTAAGGAGACCTAAACAACACATAAGAGAAGGCCACCTGTGAGAGCAACTCAAAGAGGTGCTACATCAAAGGTGGTTAAAAGGGTGAGAGATACTCACCTGTGAGAAGATGCAACCGCACTAGCGGTCATCTTTGAGAAAATCATCTTCCTCCTAATCTTAAATGCAAGAGGAAATAGGTACATAAGGTACTATGGCCCAATTTGAAACTTCATCCTTTAGCTCTTATTCTGATTCAATTTATTTCAGTGGGATGTTTTCTTATTGAGATGATGCTTGTCAAGCTAAAGCTTGTCATTTTCTCCCTCTTTCTCTTGCATTTCAGTTCCTTCTTGTCTTGTTAGTGATATTTGCGAAAGGAGTTTCATGACTTCCCATGTTCTTTGACATTTTAGAAGAGGAAGCCAGTACAAAATTGATCTTTTGTGATGAGATGCTTCACTCTTAAGGTTGCCTCTCGATCCTTGTAAGGATGGTTAGGAGGAACCTCAGTAAAAATTCCTTTACCTCGTGGGTGAGGGGATTTTTTTCAGTTCGGGCTACTTTTCACTCTCTATTTGTTCAGTAGGAGGAATTATAGCCTCAGAGGACTGAGAGGGTCCAATAGCATCCTTGCCATGTGATAGTTGAGCTATTAACTTTGCCTTGTATTTTTAGTATCCTAGGAAGAATTGATCTTCTCTTGGTTGAGTTGTTTCAGCAGGTTGCGGCCAAAAGTAGTCCAAGTTAATGTTTCCACGATTGACCAAAGGTTTCCATCCACTATGATGTACAACATGCACCCATCCTTGATGAGGGAATTTTAAATACTTATGAGTGATACAAGGGACCTCTTTCATGGACTTGAGCCAAGGATGGCCTAGTTTCACACGAAATAGGTCTAATGTAGGAATTATGACAAATGCTTGTTTTAAGGCTTTTTCCACCACTTTAATCAAGAGTGTAATCTTTCCAATAACAAGGAGAAAATATCCATTATGTTTCTTGAGAATTATATGTGTAGGATCATAAGTGTCTTGTACCAAATCATGCATGTATAAAAATTCTTTAGTTATCACATTCATCATACAATTAGGATCGATAAGGACACCTCTTGTAGGATTCCCACTTATGTGTTTTAATGTAAAGAGGTCCATAAATATCTCTAATTGTGACCTCATGTGGTGTAAATGAGATGATAGGTTCAAGAGCCTTCCTCTTCCTATTAACTCGAGGAGGAACCATACCACCTGTATTTTGATTAGAGGCCATGTATGTGAGACTGTTGCATACCAAGGCACTAGTTTGAGGGAACTGGGTTTTTGAAGATAAAAAACACACTAATTTCACAACAAACAAAGTGAGTATGATGCAAAAATTACTGCACAACAAGGTAATGGAAATGATTTTGAGAGTTTGTACAAACAAGTGTGAAAAAGATGCTTAATTTCTTAATGTTGAATTACACAATGTGTAATTGTAAAAATTGAAATTTTGAATGCAATAATTTTAAATGATGCAACACTACAATTAAAAATTAGATTTGAATGAATTCTTATGAGAGCATAAAAATCTGAAATAAGATCTTGACTACAAACCCTAGCTTTTGAAATGACTAGGCTATAGGAAAGGATGCAAGTTTTCAATAAAAACCTAGCAAATGAGATCTTCAAATGCAAGATGTGATATCATGAAATGATTAATTGCTGTAATATGGATCATATCTGATGCAAAAATTAGAACATAAAATGTTTCAATGATGTGCAATGAAAATAATGCAAAGCTATGCCTTTATGCAAGCCTAGAATGCTTTTTTTTTCAGTTTTTTTTTAATTTATGTAAGATTTTTCAATGAATAATGACAAGTATGCTATGAATGAATGCAAGATCTAAAATTAACACTCAACAAGATGCAAATTCTTGATGCTACGAGTTCACCAAAATGTTAAAGGGGAAAATATGAATGAAGGCAAGTATATAAGCACACTAGATCAAACCCTCTTCCACAATAACATTCAAGGACAAAACTGAGCCAAGTCACTACAAGATGAAAGAGGAGTCAATTGTTGATTTTGTACTCAAGATTTCTATGGAAAGCTTAGATTTAACCAAGCCTTTTATCAAACCCTAGGTTAAGTATGAGTAAAACCCTAGTTATAAGATAATCAACTTGTAACAGTTAAACAACAACAAAAACCCAGAAGCTGAAAGTATAAAGATGATCAAAGAGATAACAAAACATGTGCCATGGAAGCTAAAAAGTTGAAGGACTCGAGGGAGGGCACCCAAGTCCAAAAAGTTAGAATCTTCGGAAGCTTAGAACTGGAGAAATTTCACAGAGAGTATCTTGATTCCGGATTTAGTGTTTATTTGAGCAGGAGGATGCTGGGGCAGGTGCCCAAGTCTTTCACAAAGGAATTTCCACAAACTACTTTTAGATCTTGAAACCATTTCCCTTACACAACCTTCTTGTACCTTGACTTCTTCAAACTTCGCACCTGTAACCTACACACAAGAAGAAAATGGGTTAAAGGGTTGTGGTGTTTAGGGATTTGCCTCAATCAAATCTTAGGATAGCATTCAAGCTTCCCAACGTCATTGTTAAAGAGAGAGCATACCCTAGCAGGGCAGAGGCTAAAGATAAACCAATGATGAAATGATTCAAATCACAATGATATCACCTTGGAGGTGAAGCCCTTAGGAGAATGAAGATCTTTTAACTCATAAGGAGATGGATGATGATTCTAAATCTGCAACAACACACACAATACAAATACAAATCTACAACAATAACACAATGAATGTCATGAATTCTCTTTCCTCCAATATCATAAGTTTGCAATATCCATCTAGGTTACAAATGAATTCAAAAACACACTTATATATGCTTTCCTACTATCATTCATGAATATAATTGAAAGGGTCGATAGGGAGAGACCTGTCTAAAGGTACTATGCTGACATGCCTTGAAATCTACCTTGACCAATCAGGGAGGACTTGGGCACATGCACCCAAGTCCCAAGGTGCCTATTGGGACCTACAAAATCAGTCCCCAAAATGCCCCATTTTTCCCCCAAGTTTTATTCCAGAGTCCTATAATCCTATTTTGCCCCCTGGCCAAATAGTCTAAGCTCCATGAGATCCTATCGTTTCTCATTCTAAGGATGCAAGGAAAAACATAAAAAAATGGTGGTCCCAAAAAATTTAGAGTTTTCCTTGTGTTTTTCTACCTTGTCGAGATGTCAAAGTTCAGAGCTCTCCTATTCTCCCTTCTTCCTTGGAAGGCAGAAGGGTCAGGGTCCGAGCTGTGACTCTTCCCTTGCAATTTGACTAAGTGTGGAAATTCTACAGGATGTTAGGAATTAGAGTTCTACTCTTTTGCATTCTTTTGTGAAGGCTAGAAGGCTTAGAGCCTGAGCTCCGATCCTTTTCTTTGTAAATCTGGTTAAGCATTTTGCTGTCAGACTTCAGAGTTTTTCTTTTCCACCTTCCCTCTTGGAAGACTGAACGCTAAAACTTTGAAGCCCACTAATGGCCACATGGTGGCATTTCACATTTCTGCCATGCTCTTTTAGTGGGCCCCTTGTCCATTCATGGAATCACAAAATGTTGCCACTTGGCCATGACGTCATGACAGAAGGCCAAATGCTAAAGGTCTGAGGCCTAATCTTTGCAGAGGCAAAAAATGTTCTAAGTGTTATTATGTCAGAGCTCAGAGTTTTCACCTTCCACCTTCTTTCTTTTGCAAGTGATAGAGTGGAGGATTGGAGGTCTGATCTCCAAAACCCTTACTACTTCTTTCTTCATAGTGAAAACATGATTTTACTGGCTAGTGACCCTCCTGGTCGCCATTAATGCTCCGTAAGGGCTTGTTTCTGTGTAGCAGATGGTATTCCCACTTCCCCACGCTAATGTGACTCCATTTGATCGATCTTTGTGCCTTTGGGTATGGGCATGCAGTCCTTTCACGGTAGATTTCATGGATATGCATTAGGGCATGCTTCAAAGGATGCCAGTTCAACTTATTGTAGCATGGTTAACATCCCTTCTTGTTGACTTCTCCACTTCCACACCATTGTTGCTATAGTAGAGATGAAATGTTATATATGCATGTGTAAAAGATGTATTTGGGGTTGGTCACTAAGCCAATTGTCTAGTTTCCAGTGCCTTCAGATAGTTTTAGGGCTTCAAATCAAGCCATTCTGGGTGTTAAATGGAGGAACATGTTTTGATGCAATGTAGAAATGAATTGTACAGCATATTTTATGCATTGGATGTCTCCATGGCCATTTTTAATGATTCAGGGGAGTGTATAATAGTAGTTGTATGTTTTCCTTCACCACATTTGCTAGTGTGATTGTAATAGAGATTTGATGATGCGTGACAATATTTAAGTCAATACAAGATTTGTTTTGAGTCTTCTCTTTATTCCAAGTGGGTCATTGTAGTTTGGTTCTAGATTATTAAGTATGTCCAATGTATGAAGTATAATCTGAGGAATGTATGTAAATACATTTTAGTCTTCTATTGATGTTGGTTCAATTCTTTCTTCCCTCTTTAATACTTATAACTCAGTTGCCCAATGGAGTAGGTACCTATCCATATTGGAGAAGGATCAAACACTTTTTATAAATCAAACAAATATTTCATTTGTGGTTCAGGATAAAAACCATCTTTGATGTGCATGTACATTTGTACAGTTGAATCAACTCAATGAGAGACTTGTGCAACCAGTTTGTCTTGATCTAGTGATAGCTCTTGGGTTTAAGTGTACATTGGGTATGGCTGCATTTGTTCTTGGTATTTTATTTCATGCCTCTAGGAATATCCCTCATAGGTCTAGCTAAGCCTAAAGTGTAGAGGAGTGTACCCACTCCTGTTGTTGGCCTAAATCCCCCTTAACTTGTTGATAAACCTCTTCCTATCACCCTAACAACAATCCCTGGACTAGGTGATTTAGGAATGTTTTAGATTTTTGGGTTGCATCTATTGGAAACAAGGTAGATAATTGAGAGGGGGGTGAATCAGTTATCTTAAAACTTTTCTTACTTTTACTTTCTTAACATTCAGTTCTATATCAAAACATGAAAGCATAAGCAACCATAAGAACATAAATGAAATTAACACACATAACACAAGGATTTTTATGTGCAAACCTTGTTAAGGGAAAAATAATGGGGTGACTAACCCAAGATTGTATTCTCTATTAAAAGAAAAGGAGAGTACAAAATGACACTTGCCAGTTGGGGCTTACTACCAGAGCACACTGCTCACAAGAGGCCCACTTCCTATAGGAGACTCGCTATCTACAGAAGATATCCAAGTGTTTGAACTGATGAACAACATCTACATATGCAATAATTTAGTTCCGGTTAGGCTCAATATACTGATCTAGCACATTTCATTCTTCCTTTGCTTAGTATCACTCTTCTGTCACATTCTAAGCTTGGATTACTGTCTTCGCACTTCTCTCAACTTTTCTTCACACTTCATCAAAACTTCTATCACTTTCACCCCTTTACAAGATTGAATCCATCAAGTATATATATCTGCATCAAAGATTTCAAACAACCTTCTAGTTGACAGCAAGAACACTTAGGATATTTACAAGTTACTATTATGTTGGCTGAATCCATACTTGATTAATGATGCTCATCAAAAAATTAGGCATAGAAATCATTAATCATGTCAGCCAAAAGTGTACAATGTCACAAATTACTTGATCAACACTTTTTACACATCCAGATTGAAGTTTGATACCCTGTCAGTCAGTTCTTCCTCTGTCTGCTCTGTCTAACTAGAGCCCAACACTCAGATGTTCATATCTTTTGTATGCTTTGTCACTAGAGACTAAGTCTCTAGAATACAATAGTTATGATGCCCCTCTTGAATTTTCTAAATCCGCAACTCACTGAGTTACACCATCTGAGAGATCTGGACCTGATTGTCGGATCATGTTGCATGCTCTGTTCTTGTCTACCGGACCAAGACAATCTTCAATCTGACTTCCGGTATAGGCATATTATGTACTACAGATGTGTGGGATAGACTTTGTTGCCATCAATGACAATACTTATGAAGCCAAACAGTGTCTCTTGCCAACAATCTCCCCCTTTGGCATTGATGGCAACACTTAGTGAAAAATGACTGTCGCAGTAACTCCCCCTTTGTTTGTGCTTTGTTTCTTTACACTATTTTACCGGTACTGCCCCTTTCCTAGATTCCTCATTTTTCACTACTCTTCACTCTCCCTTTGACATTAATGGCAAAGGGTGGGATATGCATACCAAAATTATGCATAAACTATTATATACATGGTCGCATGTGTACATACAATCCATATGTTATACTTACATAGACTTAAGTATATCCGCAAAGGTTGTCTTTAACTGTACAATCTCTGTGGCCCAACACCTCTTCATTCTATCCAAAATGGAGATGTGTCCACTTAACAAAAATGCATATGCTTCTGCCCTCTTCAAGTCTGTTGGATCACTGGTCTAGGCTATACTTAGAGCATCTGTTAAAGCATCATGCAATACTTCAAACTTAGGGAGGATTATTCCCCTAAGTTCACCCATTCTATCCATCAGATGCCTCTTCTCCTTAACTAGTTTCTTAATTTCATTTATGATAACAACTTCTTGACATTCTTGGTTTACCAGAGAAATAGTAAGAGGATCAAAATTCTGAGATAGGTTTGTCAATTTTTCTTCTTGTTCTTTCATCTTCTTCTCAATGTCCTTTGCAACTCTAGGCCAAGATAAAAAAAAAATTATATATATCTCCTTCATCCTTAAGAGCATTTTCAATGCTCTTTATGCCAATGTCTAAGGTTTTTCTGTCATTGTCAATTAGTCCTTGTGACTCACTAAATCTTTTTCCAAAGAACTCTTTCCAGACCTTAGTTTCTACTAATTTTTCTAAAGATTCAAAGTGTGTATTGATAGAATTAACCAATTTTTTCAAATTGCCAGATGGAGAGGTAGATGCATCTTTCTGAAATTTGGGCATGATCTTCTCTAGTACTCCAGATGCAATATTTAGTAGTTCACTATCATCCATATGATATTTTAGAAGTTTTTCTTTTGCTTTGGCCTGAGCAAAAGATGCTATCTTCATTATCTGAATTGGAGAGAGAGAGAGAGAGTCCAGATTTAGTGGCCCTTGAATCAACTCAGGTTCATCCAACTCCATCATTTCTTTGTCCAAGAAGTTCTGCATTGTCTCTGCAATGTCTCTTGCTGATGATTCTGACTTCTTCCCTTTAGAGGTGTCCAGACTGGCTGGCTTGGATGTGTACTCACCATCCTTTTCTACTTGTTCTCCTTCCTCTTTTGCCTTATTTTCTTTCTCCTAATTCTATTTCTCTTCTTTTCTTCCTTCCTCTACTTCTCTGGTGACAGGAAGATTTGTCTTGGCAATAGTAGGATCTGGAGGAGTGACATTACCAGTGTCTTCTGTTAGTGTTTCCTTTTCCTTGTGAACTTCTTCTTCCAGAACCAGAGAGTCTAATGCCTCAGATGGTCTTCATCAATTTTCTTTAATCCTTCGACATCCTTGTCAAAGAATTCTTCATTAATTTCCTTTAATCCTTCAACATCCATGGTAGAAGGCTCTTCATCTACTTCCTCTACAATGGGAAGATTAAACCTTTTCAAGGCTTTTTGAACAATTTATTTTGTTTCATCAGTTATTTTGTTAGTTTCTCCTAGCATGAGTTTATTCATTCTGAATTTGCTCCAGAAATCTTCTTTGTTGTCCTTGAAAACCATGTTCATTTGTTTTGGAGTGATAGATGGACATAACTGTATCACTATTTGTTCCCAAATCTCCAAGTCTTTTGCAATTGCATTTTCTTTTCTTAGCTCTAGTACTTTTTCTAGGCTTTTAGGAATTAATGAAATTATTTCAATGAAGGCTTTGTTATATATGTTTAAGTACTTGACAGTTGCTTCCTCAACTATTCTCTTATCTGCATCATTATATTCATCATAGAACTTTGTCACCGGCTACAGGTTTCCATCCACAGTGACTGCTTTGATGATGTCTTCAATTGAGAGTGGGTTTCTCAAAAAACTCTTCTGTCTTCTGCTCCTCGTCATTCTTTTCATCCTTGGAGAGTTTGTGCTTGGCTTTCTTTAAATCTCTGACCTCCATATCTAATTCTGTCTCTTCATAATTCTTGAGGCTCACATATGTCCTTGTGGCCTTAGTATTCTTTCTCTTTTCACTTTTGACAGATGGTTTGGTTTTTGATTTGGTAGTTTTTGGGCTTTCAGGAGTGACAGGAACAAAACTTCTAGTAGATCTCGTCCAGGTAGAGGCTTTCACTGGAATGCTTTGTCTCTTTGCACCTTCCCTCCCCCTTTCAATTTTCTCTATTCTTTCTCTATTTGCATCAACTGCCTCCTTTGTTATGCTAAACATTCCAGCAAGTTCTTCAACCTCCCTTCTCACTTTCCCTTTTTGTTTAAGGCTTCCTTAGCTCAACATGCAATTTAATGTTTAGCTCATCAAATGTGCCAAACCTCTCTACTTCAGTGTCCTTGGGTTAACTTAGCAGATGTTGAACATGAGCCTCTAATAGTTTTTCATCTACTTCATAACCCATGTGCATCACCCATACACTCCTTGGCTCAACTGCCTCCATTAGACACTGATCTGTATCAACCATGAAGCAAATTGTGTCTTTGTGTTTTTCAACTATTGACTTTTGTATTCTCTCTCTTGCATGCATCATGCTTTGGAAGTTTTTGAAGTAACCCCAGAGAGCTGCCTTCTGGGCTTGTGCATCACCAAGTTCATACAAATAATCCCTGATTTGAATAGCAACTAGTTTGTCAATTGCCCAAATTAGACCTCTTGATCTTGGTAGCTCATTCATGAAATAGAAGAATAGACATAATACCAAACTACCATATTTGAAGAAATTTTTCTTGTCTTTCTTGATCTTCTCCAGATTCTCCATCACTTGATTCAATAGAAGTTCACACAAATCATAGTCTGTATTTTCTCTTAGCATCTAATATGCAACATAGATTATTGTACCGGCTACAGAATTCTCCCTGCTTGAGTGATATATCTTGTAAACAATTATAATTGATGCAAACTTGACATCCGGTTTAGTAATATCATCTATAGTCATTGCCCTCTTGTCATATTTTGATCCAGTGGCTTCTGTTACCATTTGATTATTCACAGCTTTGAATCCAGGTAGCCCACTAGTTGAGTGTAATCTAGTTATAGCCTTGATGGCATCTTTGGTTGTCTTAAATGGAATCATTAACCACATAAAGTTATCATGTATCCTGCTCAAGACATACCTGACCCATTCGTCTTCTCCAAATGATGGGAAATGTATGCAATGTGCAAAGTGCTTATCCTTTAGGGCCTTGAATTTCATCTTGAGTTCAAAGTTCTTATTACTTAGCTATTTGTGATACAATTCTATCAATTCTAGGTCTCCCAATTCCTTAAGGTTTGTATGAATGTAAACCCTAACATCTTCTACATGCAGAACACCATGTGGGATACTAGAAAACACACCCAAGGGCTCAACTTCTAGAGACTTGTAAGGGTGTTTCTTGAATTTTGGTCTCAGCCTTTCAGAGATATTAACAACCATGGGAGTAGCCATTTTAGCAATGAAATCAGAGGGAAAATAGCTTTTTACGCTTTACAGTTTGTAGCAAATGTTGGAGCGAATTTTTGCTTAATTTTGATCTTTAGCTTGAACTTGAGTAGTCTATAGGATCTTTTCTCAGAGCTCTTCTTTCTTCTTTGTGAGTGCAAAGTGTTGTAAATGACGAGTGAAAGGCCTTTTATCCTTGCACAAAACCTAATTCCCTTTTGTAATAAATGCATATTTGTAAGTCATCCAGTAACCCTATTTTGAGTGAATTTCATCACTATGCAGATCTTCAAGTCATCATCCAAGTGAGTTGGAAACACACATTTAACCTTCCAAAACATATCTCCAAATCTACAGATCATAAGCTTGGATTTTCATATCATACCAGATTTGTATGTGTAGTTTTTCTTTTACCAAATGGCTACCGGAGCAGGACCTACTCATAACTTCTTCAAATCTTTATGCGGGTTACTCAACTTTTGACTGAATGATTTTTGATGAAGCTTCAAGATCCCTTTAATCTGCAACCTCTAACTCTTATCCATTGTGCCGAATTTAGGCACTTACTAACTAGCTGGGGGGATTTGATTTCCTCTGTAGCTCCCCCTGAGCTAGAGCTCACCTTTTAATTTCCAGAAGGATTATCAACACCAAATTTTGGTGCAAATCCATCACAAGTATTCATCATGCTCTTCTTTATCCAAATCTTGCTCATCTCCTTTTGAATCTCATCTGCATTCACTTTGCCTTTATCTTTGTCTAGTTTCTGATCATGTTTTACCAGACCCTTTCCATTATGATTTATTCTTTTGTAGAATCTAGCTATATGACCGGATTTATTGCAATTGTAACACACAACATTTCCTTGCTTATTTGGTTGATATCCTCTTGATCTGCACTGATTAGCCATATGGCCCATTCTATTGCATGTAAAACACTACCATTGAAAGAATTATTCATTTGCGTATTTCTGCATTCATGAGATTTGTGACCATACCTTTTGCAACTAAAACATTGACCAGAGAAGGATGAATTGTTATGATTCATTCTATTCCTACACTAAGTTGCTTTATGACCAAATTTGTTGCAATTGAAGTAGTTTCCATTGAAAGATGGATATCTTTGGGCATTTGGTTGCTTTACTAGAGGTCTTTTAGGCCTGTTTCTTTGACTTCCTAATCCAAAGTTCTTTTGACCAGATCTAGAGCTTTCACCTTTCTCATATCCCAAGCCACGCTTATCATCTACCCTCTTTTGACTTTCAAGAAGAACTTCAAGTTGAGCTAAGCTTATCTTGAATTTTTCATTGTATTCATTTGCAGATTGAAGATCTTGTTTAAGAGTGTCTATCTGGCTCTCAAGTTGTTCTTCATTGTATCTAGCTTCTTCAAGATCAGATTCAAGATGCCTGATTATTTTGTCCATTTTGTGGTAGTCCTTTGTTTTCTCCTTGAGGGATTGTTTTAGGTTATCTTCAGTCTTTCTCTTTTCTTCAATTTCTTGGGTGAATTTCATAACCCCTGATTCCATTTCATGTCTTATCATAATGACTTCTTTTGATAGCTTCTCACATAGCTTAGTTTTCTCATTTAGATCCTCATCAGTATTATTGGCTTCATTCTAATTTGCTAATTTCTGAAGTAGTTCCTTTCTCTTTTTCACAGAATTACTAAGTTTTTCTTTCATCTCATTGATGAAATCATCAGCTTCCTTAAGTCTCTCTCTCAATTTATTAACCTCAAAGTGGGATTGTTCAAGATCATCTAGGGAAGACTAAAGTTGTTCTTTCATACCATATGCATCCATTGAGATTCCCAAATCTTCCTCAAGTTGTTAGGCTTGTTCAAAGGAACTTAGCTCTGATACCAATTGTTGGAAACAAGGCAGATAACTAAGAGGGGGGGTGAATCAATTATCTTAAAACTTCTCTTACTTTTACTTTATTAACATTCAATTCTATATCAAAACATGAAAGCATAAGCAACCATAAGAATAGAAATGAAATTAACACACATAACACAAGGATTTTTATGTGGAAACCCTGTTAAGGGAAAAACCACGGGGTGACTAACCCAAGATTGTATTCTTTGTTAAAAGAATAGGAGAGTGCAAAATGGCACTTACCAGTTGGGGCTTACTGCCTGAGCACATTGCTCACAAGAGGCCCACTACCTATAGGAGAATCACTATCTACAAAACTTACAGAAGATATCCAAGTGTTTGAACTGATGAATAGCATCTACATATGCAAGAATTTAGTTCCGGTTAGGCTTAATATGCTGATCTAGCACATTTCATTCTTCCTCTGCTTAGTATCACTCTTTTGTCACATTCTGAGCTTGGATTACTATCTTCGCACTTTTCTCTGATTTTATTCACACTTCATCAAAACTTCTATCACTTTCACCCCTTCACAAGCTTGAATCCATCGGCTATATATATCTGCATCAAGGATTTCAAATAACCTTCTAGTTGGCAGCAAGAACACTTAGGATATTTGCAAGTTATTGTTCTGTCAGTTGAATCCATGCTTGATTAATGATGTGCATCAAAAACTTAGGCATAGAAATCATTAATCATGTTGGCCAAAAGTGTACAATGTCACAAATTACTTGATCAACACTTTTTACACATCCGGATTGAAGTCTGATACTCTGTCGGTCAGTTCTTCCTCTATCTACTCTGTCTGACTAGAGCCCAACACTCAAATGTTCATATCTTTTGCATGCTTTGTCACTAGAGACTAAATATCTAGAAGACAATAGTTGTGATGGCCTTCTTGACTTTTCCAAATCCGCAACTCATTGAGTTACACCATCTAAGAGATCTGAACCTGATTGTCGGATCATGTTGCATGCTTTGTTCTTGTCTACCGGACCAAGACAATTTTCAATCTGACTTCGGCTATAGGCATATTATGTACTGTGGATGTGTGGGATAGACTTTGTTTCCATCAATGACAAATCTTATGAAGCCAAACAGTGTCTCTTGCCAACATCTATTTTAGGTCCCAATAGATTGACGTCATTGCCAGGGATGTGAACATTACTTTGGTTTAGATTTGAAGACCCTATTCACAGCCATTACTAGGTGCAGTTTTCTATGTGAAAGTTGGTAGACCGTCAACTTAGGCCAACAAATTGGCATTGTTGTCAGGGATTTGTTACTTTGGTTTAGATTTGAAGACCCCTATTCACAATCATTTCCGGGTGTAGTTTTTTGTGTGTAAGTTGGTAGTCTGTCAACTTACACTAGCATTTTGGCGTCATTACTGGGGAGTATATCTTTATAAAATTTTAAAGACCTTTGTGACATGCCTTTGGTAACAGTGAATTTGTAGTGGCACAGTTTGTTGTTCTGGGTAAGTTTGTAGCCTTTCAACTTACGCCAATAGACTAGCACCCATGTACTACTAGGTTAAAAATTTGAAGACTCTACTAGTGAGTTGAAGCTAGAATCAGTTTTGGCCTTGAAGATTATCATGCTTCAAGGATTTCCTCTTTCAAAGAGGTGGCAAATCTACTGTCAAAGAACTAAAGCTTGCTCACTGTTGTTTTTCTTGTGTTGTTGGGGATTCAAATGCTCCATCTCAAGGTGTAGTAGCTGGTGAAAATAAAGGTACATGGTTTTCTTCCCAATTTTTGAAGTTTCTATTCCTGTCATACTGAAGGAACAAATTTGTACACCTCAATTTTTGCCCTACTTTTTAGGATGTTGTAGTCATGGCCAATTGGTATGATTATGGATACCCTAGGGACATTCCGTCATGTGAGTCTTCATATATATCAGACCCTAGAAACTGTATGGGCATGGATTCCCATGACTATCCTAATAATACATATTCTAGTCATGGCTCTGCATGTTATGCAAACCAAAATCTATATGCACCCATGAGTAATCATAATGACTTAACAGTTTGGCAGTATGAAATAGAGAAAACCAAACATCTGTTGGACTCATTATTGTAGCAAAAAGAAGAAACAAAAAATCAGATTAGGCTGGTAGAGTCTAGGATGCAGTCTAGTGAATTATTTGTTGCCCCAAAAAAATTAGTTGGCCCACTCCCCTACTCCTCCCTTAGATCCAGTATATGATCATCTAGACCTCTTATGGGTTCATTACAAAACAATGAGTATTCCAACCAAGGTCTACAAATAGTTGCCCAAGTTTGATGGGTATAATATTTGGGAAGGGGACATACATGTTGATGTATTTTTGGAATTCATGGATAAACAACAGTTTGAGGATGAAGACATGTGGATGAGGTTCTTTGTTAGGTCTTGTTAGGAATTGCATGCAAAAGATATCAATTAAATGCAAATAAAGATTAAATAGAGAAATGAAAATACAAAGAAATAATAACAGCGAGAGACAATTTTTAATGTGGTTCACCCAAACTCAAGCTACATCCACCAATAAAGAGTCCAATATTATTATCCAGCAAATCAAACTGATTACAACTAGCAATCCTTGCAACTCAATACCGCTACAAATGCTACAATACAATATCAACCGAAACCCAAACCCTTAGTTGTTTTTATCAAGACTTATGTCAGTTACAAAATAGGGTTTTTTTTATGTAGGCCAATAGAAAAAATAACTCTTGATGCCTTTATAAAATAATAAAAGTCGTTTGAGGTTTTGGGGGTGCTGCCCCTCAACCCCACCTTGTATCACGTTAGGGAGTGCTTCAAGGGCACTTCCCCTGGACCCCACAAGGGGCGCTGCCCCTTGACCTCATCTTGGGGGCACTACCACTTGACCCCATGTTGGGGGCCCTGCCCCTTGACCCTGTCTTGGGGGCCCTGCCCCCAAACCCCCATTAAATAATTTGGTAGGAAATCGCACTGATATAAGTGGGGAAAATTTACCTGAGTCTGATTAAGCTCCATATAACAACAATATCCCACTTGGAGACTGATCAAACTCCACAACATATCATCTCTCACTTGGAGACTAATTGTAACACTGCTGACCCTGTAGCTCCCACTTGAAATAAACACCCTAGACCCTATTGTTTTGATTTTATTATTTTTAGTTTTGAAGACCAACTGAAGTTGAAGAGGAGCTCAAATTCTCTCTTGTCACTACCTTCATAAACATATCCACTGGATTTTCATCTATATGTATCTTTTCCAGCCGTAACTGTCCACCATCCAACACCGACTGGATGAAGTGATACCTTAGTTGTATGTGTTTGGTCTTTGAATGCGAAGCAGAATTCTTCGCAAGATGTATGGCACTCTGTCTATGTAAAGGGTGGAATTTGGATAGTTGACTTTGTGGTAGTTTTGTGTGTATATCCTCCTTTCACCTTTTCATTCAAAGACCTAGAGTCAAGTTGCAATGTACTATCATACCCTAGGTCACTATGAGATGTAGGGAAACTTGGATTTGTATGATTTGATTATCAATTATGCTCAAATATGCTCAATTATACATCAAAACCCTAATTATGCAAATACCACAACAAAAAAATGAATATCAAAAAATGTTGCTATAGAAAGATGTAAAATGAGAAATAACCATGCACCTATTTTTAGGGTTTGATAGTAGAATAGTCGAAGACTAATGAGTGGGCACCCAAGTCTAATGCCTAGGTTTTTCTCAGGATCTGGAAGCTCAGTCTGCAACCTGTTCCTACTATCATAGAAATTTTCCTGTCATGGAATCCAAAGGACTAAAGAGCAGGTGCCCAAATCCAGGGTGTTGTTTTTGACTCTAATCTACAAATCCAACACTCTATAATGCCCTCCTATAACTCTACTTTTTCTGTATCTTCAACCTATAACCTACAATCACAATACTTTGGGAGGGGTTTGTGGTGTTTAGAGGCTTGCCTCAGTCAAACCTTGGAGAGACATTCAAGTCTTCCGAACACCATTGTCAGATAGAGAGTGCGTGCCCTAGTGAGGCAGAGGTGAAAACCAAATGATAAATGCTCAAAAACACAAATGATGTCACCTTGTAGTGAAGATCTCATAGGAGGAAGAAGCTCTTCATGCCATGAGGAGATGATAGCTCAAATATGCAAATATAAACACACAAATAACACAATATCTACTCTTGCCACACAACGAACACCTTGAACCACCTTTAGGATGCATAAAGTTCACAATGATCATCCAGTTTACAAATGAATGCCTAAACATGCTTTTATATGCAACTACAAACACTCCCACCAAGAATTTCATAATTTACCGTGTCGGCATACGACCCAAATAATGGTCACAAGCTGACACTCAAAATTTGGGATTGACCCAAAATAGGGTAGGACTGGGGTGCGGGCACCCAAGTCCTCCCTCCCTATTTTGGTCAGGGTTAGGTTCAAGGGAATCCCCTAGGTCCCATTTGTCATGAAACTTAGGGATCATTTCATCAGGATGTCAAATATATGATGCAAGATGTTCTAAATGCAGATAAAAGACCTAGGAGCTAAACCTTATGAGGGAAAAGCCCCCAAGGGGACATTTTCTGATGTTACATTTAGCCCCCACTTCAATGTATGTATAAACGCAAGGCCAATACATGCATTAAAGTATGGTCAACAAACACAGCAAACATGCCAAGCACAAAGAAGACACGCTAGACACATTGAAGACAATGATAGGCACATAAAAGACAGAGAAGACAGTTACAGTCACGTAAAACACATAGAAGATAGTAAATGCATAGAAGACAGTTAATGTATAGAAGACAAAGATGCTTTCTTTTCTTTTCTTTTTCTCATATATATGAAATGTAGGTGCAAGTATAGGAAAGTAAACACACCACCCATAATGTAGGAAGTACTCATCGCACTAGTCTTTAAACTGCATATATGGAGCAACACATACAAGACACACCAAAGCTCCCAAAATTTAGGAAGCACTCATCACGCTAGTCTTTAGACTGCATACGGGGCAACAAACATGCCAAACAAAGCAAGCATGCCAAGCACACACTTTGAAGACATGGAGAAAACACGGAAGACAAGCGATGGAAGGCATATTATAGGCACACATCGACGATTGCGCTTCGCCACAACAATCATCAAGACACACTTAAGGGTTGAGTTAGTCACAGAACCATTCCCCGCCTCCATAGAGGATATTTGAAAATGACATGATGGGCACTCTCCACAAGAGGTACACCACCCCTACCTCTGCAAAGGGCTTAAGATGATTGATTAATTGATTGATGGTTTTTAAACAAATTCAGAGTGCAGGAAGTACTCATCACACTAGTCTTTAAACTGCACCTGAGGACAAGCACATTGCTAACATCTACAATAGACAACTTACCTTATATATTCTCCAACCTTAAGGTGGTTGATATCACACATCAATATCAAGCATGTTAAGGTAGGAAGAAAACACACAAGGGAACATGGACTTACGCAAAGCCCATGCCCCTCGGAGGTGACATGTACTTTACGATTGCCAAATGTTCCCACAAACACATCCCTGCAAGAAACATGTTAGTGTCCACAAAATCATGATAACAACAACATCAATACATATGATTAGTCACACAAAGAGCCAAGGTTATACTATGAATTCAGAGATCGAGGATAATCATGGGGCTATATCACGAAAATATCTAAACTGAGTACCACCAAGGCGAGATTCAACGACAAACAAAGTGCATAGAGCAAAAGTATTGTTATAGTTTGTAAGTGATATAAAAATATCATCAAAATCACTACACAAAAAGTACAGAGTGCTTCTACTAGCTAAGTGTCAGATAAAATAGTACAACCCCATCATCATATTAGGAACTAAGTCCAATTTTTTATTTCTCGCTAAAGGGACGCTAGGTCCGTATCAGTATAAATCTTTTTCATCATTTGCCCACTAGATAGAAACACTAGAGGAAGGGAAACAATAAATAAGAGAGGTGAAACAAGTGTCTTAGGGAAATTCATGTAGGAGGGTTCCCCCAAGTCACCAACCACAATGCTATGTCCGTAAGACACAACACACAATAATGAAATCAGAGAGAGTCAATATAGAAGAATGATGATACAAATAAAAGAAGGTCACAATAGAGGCAGTCTCCTAGTATCTCAGACCTTACACAAGAATCAAGGGTCATCCTAGGAGGCCTAAACAACACATAACACATCATGGGGGAAGGACATCATGTAGAGATAAAGGGTTAGAAATACTTACCTGTAGGATCTTTGTATTAGATTTTTGAATTTGTGAAACTCTTGGAGAGGTACTCGATCAGGTTTAGAGCAAAGTTTAAGTGGTTCTTATGTAAGTCTTGTTTATTATCATATGATATTTGTTTCTCAAATCCTTGTGTAGATGAGACTTTTTGTTTCTTATGAGGAGGAGAACCACTATTATTTCCAACTGCTGACAGTCGTCTTACTCTTTTTTGATTTCTTGTGAGTTTTCATTGTTGATGTCATCTATTGCAGTAACAAGAGTCATCTTGTACCATCTCACTCATTTGTATCAGTTGTTTCATTTGTTGTTTTGATATGTTTTGATTACCTCCTGATCCATATAAGGATAATGGAGAAGAAACCTCAGCATAAATTCCATTTCTTCGTGGACAAGGTGGGTTATCCAACTTTTATTTATCCACCTCAATCATACCCATGATGTTATCATATTCCAAGTAATCATCATCAACTACTTCTATTAGTCCTTGTTCCAACATATTGTTGTTAGTATGCTTAGGGAAAGGATTGGTGAAGATTTGTAAATTTTGATTCGGCGAAGTAACCGACTTATTTCCGTTATCATTCACACCCGATACATGTATGATATTCAAATCAATGAGGTCTTGTATTTCATGTTTAAGACACATACATCATTCAATATCATGTCCTTGTGTCCAATGGAAATGACAAAAGGCATTAGCATCGAAGTAAGGTCCTTGTGCTTCACTAGGATCAACAGGCTTAATCAGGGGAAGCCTTAGAATGTTATTACTCACAGCTTGATTCATGATAGAATGATAAGACTTAGATATTAGAGTGAAGTTTCTTGGTTGATATGATGCTTTCTTTGGATTAGTGATACAAACACATTAGAAAAGTTGTTCATATTCGGTCCATTAATCTTGATGAAACTCCTATTATTATTATTCCTCTTAAAGTTGTTTTGTGATGATCCACCCATGGATTGACCAACTTGAGCTGATGAGTTTTGGTTTTCATACTAACTAGACAAAAGTTGATAATCATGAAGGGCGGTGGATAAATGTTGAAAGGAGTTATACTTCATCAAGAGGATCTTATCATAGATGTTAGGTTGTAGATTAGTGATAAACACCTTCTGAACATCCTCATCTTTCATCTAATATTGGATTTACATATATAAAGCTTGATATCGACTAATGAATTTAGTTAACTTCTCTTTCAGACCTTGCTTGCAATGAACTAAATCAATCAAAGAGACTTGAGGTCTGATGTTTTCTTGAAAATGTTGTAAAAATTGATCAATCAACTGCGAAAAGGAGTGTATTGAATTTAGAGGTAAAGAGCAAAACCATTCTAAAGCAGCATCTTTGAGAGATCAAGGGAAAATTTTTGCCAACAAATCCTCTTCAAAATAGAAATCACTACACATGGTTGTAAATGTTGCCACATGAGTATTAGGATCACCTTTTCCATTATATTTTTCAAAGCGAGGGGTCTCAAACCTCCCATGCATAGGAGTTCTCAAAATTGCATAAAAAGGGGGATTATAAGCATGATATGTTGGTATCTTAGGTTGTGAAGAATTTGTCAAGTTTGTTACCTTTTGTTGTAAAGTAGTCATGTCCTATAAAAGTTGGTTTAGGATGGCATCACTAGGAGATGCAGTTTGTTGCGAGGAATTGGAACCAAAGGGAGGAGGTGATTGAGCTTGAGATATGATAGGTGGAGGTTGTGAATAGGTCAATGGTGGTTGGACATAATGGTAGGTTGTAGGTGGTTGAGAATAACTATATGTAATGGGAGGTTGGGAATAAGTGGGATGAAGAAGTGGTTGAGAGTAATTATTCATAGAAATGGTCACCTTAGGAACCAAATTTTGATAATCAAATCCCACGGCTTTGTAATTAGTGCCATTAGATACTCCAATACCACTGGTAGTATTACTACAAGCATTTGCATTAGTAATTAAGATCGTTGATGTAAATGTAGATATTTCGGTAGTTGGTATAGGTACTAATACTTGAGTATGTGATGGTGACAAAGTGTTATTTATCACTTTTATACATTCAGTTACTGGCATAATATTGGTTTGTACAATATGTACTAAACCACGTATTGCATTAACACCATCTTGTCCCTCTTTTATCAATTCTCTTACATGGTGAATCACGGGTATAGGTTCTTCAGCTATCCTCTCAGTTTGCACATAGTCTTGGAATTCAGCTAGGTCTTTATCAAGTTTATCTATTTGTTCATTAGAGACATATCCTATAGCCTCAAAAGTATCATCATGAAAAGTCTTCTCTTCCATTATACTTGTGATAGGTGTAATGTCTTGTAACATTTTTGTCTCTCCTTTTGTAAAGAAGGTGTTCAATGTGCCAACTTATTCAAGAGCACTAGGTCCCATCTGTCTTATTCTTCTTCTTAAAGGAATATTTCTCTTAGGTCATCGAGTTATTAGACTCATGCAAATCTAGGATGATGACAAGCTGAAACCTAGTGAAAATACACTAAAATATGTGATTTTTCACCAAATCTCAATGCAAAAGAGCATGACAAAGGGTGTTATGAGAAATTCCATTTTAGTATCTCAATGTTGCATCAATTGGTAAATTAGTAGCCCCCCTCTGCATCAATTGGTATCAGAGATCATAACATCTGGGCAAGAGAGTTTGGTGTTTGTGTGTTTGTGTTTGTGTAGGTTGAAGAGAGAACCTGGTTGCCAAAAGACTAGGTAGAGAAAAAAAGAAGAGACCTAGGTGAGGCAAAGACAAAAGGAAGCAAGGTTAAATGGACTTGCTTGAAGAGGAGATGGATTTGTTTAGAAGGTACTTGTAGGCTGGGGATTCACAAAAGAAGAAGCAAGAAAAAAAAGAGAGGAAGAGGAAAGAGGAAAAGATGAGGCAAATAGAGGTTGAGAAAGAGATAAGAGAACTAAGGCAAGCTATGGAAGAGATGGAAAAAGATATGGAAAATATAGTAGTTGCAAAGTTGGCACTTATCAGTGAAGAAGAAGGTTACATGGCCCCTCGAGAAAATTGTCCAAAGAAGAAGAAGACAAGCAAGGATAGAAACAATAGAGGAAGAACAAAAGCAATCTCAGACAAAGAAAGAAGTAAGCAATGAAATGGTGAGTACATCTATGCCTATTTTTACATCAAGCATTGAAGAAGACAAAGTAGACATGGTTGTGGATGAGCCTTCATTTCATTTTCAGTCTCAAGAGCAAGTTGAACAAGTAGAAGGGCATCTTACTATTAATGTTGCTAAAAAAGTTGATATTGATAATGAAGTTGCTAATAAGGTCGATGTTACAGAGTTGCAGACCAAGTTCTTGCAGTTGGATTTTGTTATATCGCAGGGATCACCAAAGGAGTGTGAAAAGAAAAGTAAATAATACATTGTTGGTAATAACCAAGGTGTTTTGATGAATGAAGTTGTCATTATTCAGGTGTAGGTATCCCAAACAGCAGATACGAAGAAGTCGTTTCCATTTGACAGACCTAAGAACTGTAACAAGAAGTTGGGAAAACCTAAAGTGAAAATGAAGACCAATTGGAGTTGTTTCAAAGAGGACAAGAGGCAGAGCATAGAGGACATCAAGGAGGAGAATTCAAAGGATTTAGACCTATTACTACCCTCCATCCAAGAGGGCTTGGGTTTTCTTTTGGCCGGGAGTCTAATGCAAGAGCACCCATGGTCAATGGCAACCTAACATCACCAAAAATATTTTAATTTCTATTTGTTTATTTTCAATAAGGTTTATGGGCTTGGGAAATAATATTTTAATTTGCAACAAATATAATTTTCCTTGGGCATATTGGTAAATACATTTTTGTGAAAAAATGCCCTAGTAATTTATAAATACCTCAAATAGTGGAAAATATCTTTCATAGGCAAAGGCATTAAATTCTATTTTAGTGGGGGCTGATTTTTGTCATAAGTGGGGTTGATTCTGTCATAAGTGGGGCTACCAAGAATCATGGAATTAATGACACTTATTATTGTAACCATCATAGTGTAAGGAATCTTGTAAGTGGTCTTTATGGCCCAGGTTGGTGGACCTAACTCCTAAAATTTTATTTTATTAAATTCCAAAATTTGTAACTCCAAGAGGGGGGTCGTAATTATGAGACCCAGTCTTGGTAAAATGAGCATGGATTTCTCATATCTTATCAAAATTAAGAAATTAAATATGTTCTAGAAAGTTCGGAAGGAGAGGCATGAAACTCAAAAACCATTGTAGAAAATTCTAAAAAATGAAGGTACAGTGAAAAGAATAAGTGCCATTAATTCGATGATTCTTGGCAGCTCCACTTATGCTAGAATCAACCCCACTTATGACAAAAATCAGCCCCCACTAAAATAGAATTTAATGCCTTTTCCTAGGAAAGATATTCTCCACTATTTGAGGAATTTATAAATTACCAGGGCATTTTTCTACAAAAATTGCATTTACCAATATGCCCAAGGAAAATTATATTTGTTGCAAATTAAAATAATATTTCCCAAGCCCATAAACCTTATTGAAAATAAATAAACATAAATTAAAATATTTTTGGTGATGTAAGGTTTCCATTGACCATGGATGCTCCTACATCAAAAATGATGATGGACAACAAATAATATCAATAATAACAGCCACTTAATGCCAAAATATCTGTCACAACATGCTTATAGTGCCACTCAAGGTCAAACCCTAGGAAAAATATAGCAAAAATAGGTAATTTTTCACAATTTTTCAACTCCAAGACCTAACACAAAGGGTGTTGTACATATTTTTAGGTGTAGCCCTAGAATCATAAAATTATTTACAACATGCTTGGAGTGCAAACTAGGTCAAACCCTAGGGCAAATATAGCTAAAATGTGTAATTTTTCACCAAATTTTCAATACAAGAGCCCAATAAAAAGGTGTCATGAAGATTTTTAGGAGAGGTAGTAGATAATAACCCTAATAATAGTCAATTAATGTAAAAATATTTTTCACAACACGCATATGGTGCAAATTTAGAGAGTCAATAAGACCAAATCTAGTGAAAATCAAGTTTTTTCAAGCCCTAGGTTTGAGATCTTGATGTAAAGTGCTATATGAATGTCTTGTAATCTATTTTATGATGAATATTAAGTCAACTTAGATCTGAAAATAATTTTCACACCCTACCATGCAAAATACAAGTGCAAATCTAAGGAAAAATCAATGAAAATGCTAGTTTTTGTTAAAATTTTCTATGTAACAATGCAAATTTTTGAAATCTAAGTGCAAGCTTACACTAAAATGAAACACTAAAGTCAAATGCAAATTTGAATGAGTGTCTAAGATAGAAGAAAAATATGAAACAAGATTTTACCTACAAACCCTAGTTTTTGGAATTACTAGGTTATACGAAAAATTCATAATTTTCAACAAAACCCTAGCAATTTTATGATGAAAATGCAATGCAAGTTGTTAAATTTTTGTAATATTTTGCAATTTAACTTAGATCTAATGAAAAAATTAGAAATTTGATGAAATTTAAATTAATTAAAGCAACATGCAAACCCTAGAATGTAATTTGTTTCCAATTTCTCCAATTTTTCAATTTTTTTGTAAGTTTTCCAATGTAATAAGATGGATGATACTATGAATGAATGAAATAAAATCAAATATAAAGCAAAACACTCAGAAAGGTGCAAACAAGTCCAACACGGGTTGACCAAAATGTAAAGGGTGGAATTTGGATAGTTGAGTTTGTGGTAGTTTTGTGTGTATATCCTCCTTTCACCCTTTCATTCAAGGACCTAGGGTTGAGTTGCAATGTGTACTATCATACCCTAGATCACTATGAGATGTAGGGAAACTTGCATTTATATGATTTGATTATCAAATATGCTCATTTATACATCAAAACCCTAATTATGCAAATACGACAACAAACGGATGAATATCAGAAAATACTGCTACAGAAAGATGTTAAATGACAAATAACTATTCACCTATTTTTAGGGTTCAAAAGAGGAATAGTCAGGGACTAATGAGTGGGCACCCAATTCCAGTGCCTAGGTTTTTGTTGGGATCTAGAAGCTCAGTCTGCAACCTGTTCTAGTGTCACAGAGATTTTCCCATCACAGAATCTGGAGGACTAAAGAGCGAGTGCCCAACTCTAGGGTGTTGTTTTTTACTCTGATCTACAAATCTGACACTCTATATAATGCCCTCCTACAACTCCACTTTTTCTGTATCTTCAACCTATAACCTACAATCACAAAACTTTAGGAGGGGGTTGTTGTGTTTAGAGGCTTGCCTCAGTCAAGCCCCGGAGAGACATTCAAGTCTTCCAAACACCGTTGTTAGATAGAGAGTGTGTGCCCTAGTGAGGCAGAGGCAAAAACCAAATGATAAATGCTCAAAAACACAAATGATGTCACCTTATAGTGAAGATCTCATGGGAGGAAGAATCTCTTCATGCCATGAGGAGATGATAGCTCAAATCTGCAAATACAAACACACAAATAACACAATATTTACTCTTACCACACAATGAATGCCTTGAACAACCTTTAGGATACATAAAGTTCACAATGATCATCTAGCTTACAAATGAATGCCTAAACATGCTTTTATATGCAACTACAAACACTCCCGCCAAGAATTTCACAATTCAAACTTACTATGTTGGCATAGGACCCAAATAACGGTTACAAGCCAACACTCAAAATTTGGGACTGACCCAAAATAGGGTAGGACTAGGGTGTAGGCACCTAAGTCCTCCCTCCCTATTTTGGTTAGGGTTAGGTTTAAGGGATCCCCCTAGATCCCATTTGTCATGAAACTTAGGGATCATTTCATCAGGATGTCAAAATATGATGCAAGATGTGCTAAATGCAGATAAAAGACCCAAGAGCTAAACCTTATGAGGGAAAAGCCCCCAAGGGGACATTTTCTAACATTATAGTATGTAAAAAAATAACTTTTAGCCTATTGTTTGCCCAATTCTTCCATGAAAGATTGCAGCCATATCATCTCTTTGCTTGCCTCTATTGTGTTACATACTCTACCTCTGTGGTGGATAAAGTAACCACCTTTTGCAACCTAGAGATCGAACTCACCACTGTCCCACCTATAGTAAATACATAACCTATAGTAATCCACCTTGTATCAATATCTACTACCAAATCTGAGTCCACATAGCCTGCTAAATCAGTATTAGAGCCCCCAAAACATAAATGTTTATTGGATGTACCTCTCAAATATCTGAGAATCCATTTTACCACATTCCAATGCTCCAATCTAGGATTATTCATATACCTTCTTATGACTCCTACAACATGTGTAATATATGGTCTCATGCATACCATGGCATACATTAAACTTCCTACAGCTGAAGCATATGGTACCTTGGACATTTTTCTTCCTCCTCTTGTGTCTTAGGACACATCTCCTTAGTCAATTTCAAATGACTAGGCAAAGGTGTGCTGACAGATTTTACATTCTTCATATGGAATCTTTGTAACACCTTTGTAACATAATCAGCCTTAGATAGAGTCAATTTTCTATTCTGCCTATCTCTATAAATTTTCAAACCAAGGATTTGTTTTGCTTCCCCCAAATCCTTCATAGAAAATGATTGTACTAACTGCTATTTTAACTCTCTTATGTGATCCATGTTAGACCCTGCTACAAACATGTCATCAACATATAAACATAAAATAATGTAGCTATTATTATCCAACCTCTTAAAATAAACACAATGGTTAGAATTACACTAGTTGTAGCCTTGCTCAACCATAAAACTATCAAATTTCAAATACCATTCTCAAGGTGCTTGTTTCAAGCCATATAAACTCTTCTTCAATCTGCACACCAATTTCTTCTTACCTTTGACCTCAAATCTCTGTGGTTGTTCCATATATATCTCCTCCAAATCACCATGGAGAAAGGTAGTTTTCACATCTAGTTGTTGTAACATCAGAAAATGTCCCCTTGGGGGCTTTTCCCTCATAAGTTTTAGCTCCCAGGTCTTTTATTTGCATTTAGGACATCTTGCATCATATTTTGACATCCCAATGAAATGAGCCCTAAGTTTCATGACAAATGGGACCTAGGGGGATCCCTTGAACCTAACCCTGGCCAAAATAGGGGGAGGACTGGGGTGCTTGCGCCCTAGTCCTGCCCTATTTTGGGTCAGCCCCAATTTTGGGTGTTGGCTTGTGACTGTTATTTAGATCCTATGCCGACACAATAAGTTTGAATTACAAAATTCTTGGCGAGAGTGTTTGTAGTTGCATATAAAAGCATGCTTAGGTATTCATTTGTAAACTAGATGATTACAAGCTAGCAATTTAAATTCTCAAGTATGTGTGAAGGTGATTCAAGGCATTCATTATGTAGCAAGAGGAAATTTGTGTTGTCAATGTGTTTGTATTTGCAAATTTGAGTAATCATCTCCTCATGGCATGAAGAGCTTCTTCCTCCCATGAGATCTGCACTACAAGGTGACATCATTTGTGTATGTGAGCATTTATCATTTGGTTTTTGCCTCTACCCCTCAAGGGCATGCACTCTCTATCTAAAAACAGTGTTCGGAAGACTTGAATGTCTCTCTGGGGCTTGACTGAGGCTAGCCTCTAAACACCACAACCCCCTCCCAAAGTTTCTATGATTGTAGGTTACAGGTTGAAGATACGGGAAAGGTGGAGTTGCAGGAGAGTACTATAGAGTGTCAAATTTGCAGATCAGATTTAAAAATAGCACCCTAGACTTGGGCGCCCACTCTTTAGTCCTCCGGATTCCACAACAGAGAAATCTTTGTGACAGCAAGAACAGGTTGCAGACTGAGTTCCCAGATCCTAACAAAAAGCATGGCACTGGACTAGGGTGCCCACCCATTAGTCCTCGACTGTTCCACTTCTGAACCCTAAAAATAGGTGCACAGTTATCTGTCATTTTACATCTTTCTGCAACAGCATTTTCTGATATTCGTCTATTTTCTTTCGTATTTGCATAATTAGGGTTTTGATGTATAATTGAGCATAATTAAGCATAATTGATAATCAAATCATACAAATCCAAGTTTCCCTACATTCCTAAGTGACGAAGGGTATGATAGTGCATTGCCACTTGACCCAAAGTCATTGAATGTAAAGGGTGAAAGGAGGATACACACACTAAACTATCAAAAACCAATCATCCAAATTCTACCGTTTACAACTATTCCAAATGTAAATCTTCAGCAGCCACAATACTTGAAACAATCTGAATAGAAGTCATCTTAATAATCAGAGAAAAAATCTCATCAAAATCAATACCTTTTTTCTATACAAATCCTTTTACAACTAACCTGGCTTTAAATCTTTTCTTACCTTCATCCTCCTCTTTCATCCTATAAACCCATTTGTTTGGTAAATCCTTTTTACCTGCAGGCAACTTACATAATTCCCAAGTCTTATTTTTCAGCAAAGAGTCCATTTCTTCTTTCATTACAAGCTCCCATTGAACCTTTGTATCCACCTGCATAGCTTCATCATACCCTACTGGTTCACCAGCATCTATTAACAAAATAGAATATAAAGAGGGAGAAAACCTTTTAGGAGGTCTACTTAGCCTTGTTGACCATCTAACATTCACTGGAGTTTGTGGTATTTCTTGTTGCTATTGTGGAACATGAGGAACCACTGGAACATCATTATCTAGAGTATCATACATCACCACTTAATCCTTTTCTTTCTTATCATGCTATTGCAACTGATCTTTGTACAACACCTTCTCATTGAATACAACATCCCTGTTTCTCACAATTTTTAGATTTTTAACATTCCAAAGCCTATAACCAAATTCATCAATGCCATATCCAACGAAGATACATTTTTTTGATTTTGCATTCAGCTTGGTTCTATTTTCAGAATCGACATGTGCAAATGCTTCACATCTAAAAGTTTTGAGAAAAGAATAATTCACCTTCTTACCTGTCCATGCTTCCTCTAGAATACTACAACCCAAAGGAACTAAAGGATCTCTATTAATTAAATATACAACGGTATTTATAGCCTCTACCCACATGTTTAAAGGCATCCCAACATGTAATCTCATGCTCTTTGTACACTCCATTATTGTCCTATTCATGCGCTCAGCTACTCCATTTTCTTGTGGAGTCCCTAGAACTATTTTCTGCCTACGAATTCCATTAAAGGAACAATAATCCTCAAATTCTTTGCTGCAATACTCACCACCATTATCAGATCTGAGATATTTTAATCTTTTACCCATCTCATTCTCAACCAAGCTTGTCTATTTCTTAAATGTTTTAAATACATTAGATTTCTACCTAAGGAAATAAATCCAAACCTTCCTAGTTGTATCATGTATGAATGTAACATAATACCGAGAGCCACCGAAAGAAGATACCTGAGTCAGTTCCCATATATTTGTATGTACAAGATCTGACTTTTCATCTTTCTTTTGCTTCCCATCCTTGAGAAAACTAACTCTCTTTTGTTTTCCATAAACAAAACTTTCACAGAAATCCATGTTAATACATTTCAGACCTGGTAAAACTTTCTTAGAATGAAGTACCTTCATACCTTTTTCACTCATATGCCCAAGTCTGTTATGCCATAGTGTTGTCTCAGAACCTACAGCAACTGTTTCGATCTCTTCCTACGAAACCGTAGCAACTGTTCATGAACCCTTTTTGTTTTTTCTCTGCAACAACTAAAGTAGAAGGAACAGTATGATCTGTACAAAGATATAAGGTACCTACTTTCACATATTTTGTTACTATTAAGGTACCTCTTGAAACCTTCAAATTTTTATAATTAAAAGTAATTGTGCAACCTTCATCACTTAGCTACCCTGCTAAAATTAAATTCCTACTTAGCCTTGGAATGTGCCTTACCTCTTGTAGTAGCCAATGATTCCCATTTTGTAACTTAATCTTAATTCTTCCCTTTCCAACAATCTGACAGGGTTCATTATCTCCCAAATAAACCATCCCAAAATCCCCTTGGACATAATCAAGAAAATAACTTTTATGGGACGTAGCATGAAATGAGGCCCCTGAATCTAAAACCTATGAATCATCAGCATTATCTAGGGAAAGAATCAAAGCATCATCTTCAGATTTATTACTTACCACATTTGCCTCCTTATTGCCTTCTTATTTGTCTCCTTTATTCTTCTGAGACTAACAATCTTTCTTCAGATGACCTAGTTTCCCATAGTACTAGCAACCCTTCTGTCCTCTGCATTGGGACTTCTTGTCCTTTGATTTTCCTCATGATTTTCCATGACCTCTAGAATCATTTTCTCTCTCCTTTGATCTGCCCCTGCTTTCTGCATTCAAAACACTACCTGATGTGGACCCTCTTGAGCTTTTCCGTCACATTTCCTCGCTAAGGATAACACCAACAACATCATCAAATTTCAAAGTATTAGAAAAAGAAACAGAGTTACTTACAACCATTACTAAGCTATTCCATCTTTCTGGCAAAGAACATAAAACCAAGAGAGCTCTCACCTCTTCATCAAATTTTACTTTTACAGAAGTTAACTGACTAGTAATCATATTAAATTCATTTAAATGATCTGTCACAGATCCACCTTCAATCATTTTCAAATTAAACAAATGCTTCATGAGAAATACCTTATTTGAGGCTGATGGTTTTTTTACAAGTTAGCCAAATCTTTCATCAGTTCATTTGTTGTCTTTGCTTATGTTATATTGAATGCCACAAATAGTGCCAAGCATAACCAAATGGTTCCCAGTGCCTTTCTATCCAGAAGTTCCCAATCCTCATCAATCATTGCTACCGGTTTCTTGGTTGTTCCTTCCAACAACCTCCATAAATCCTTCTGATAGAGATAATCCTCCATCTGCATCTCCTATAATTGATAGTTCTGCCCATTAAATTTATCTACCTTTAATTTACCCTTGTCTGCCATTGCTCCCACTTAACCATGAGACTCCCACTCAACCGTGAGACCTTCCTATAGACAATAATCGAACACAAATTGCTTTGATACCACTTGTTAGGAATTACATGCAAAAGATATCAATTAAATGCAAATAAAGATTAAACAGAGGAATGAAAAATACACATAAATAATAATAGTGAGAAACAATTTTTAATGTGGTTCACCCAAACTCAGGCTACATCCACCAACAGAGAGTCCAATATTATTATCCAGCAAATCAAACCGATTACAACCAGCAATCCTTGCAACTCAATACTACTACAAATGTTGCAATACAATATCAACTGAAACTCCAACCCTTAGTCATTTTTATCAAGACTTATGTTAGTTACAAAATAGGGATTTTTTATGTTGGCCAATAGAAAAAATAACTCTCGATGACTTTATAAAATAATAAAAGTCATTTGAGGTTTCGAGGGTGCTGCGCCTAAATCCCCGTTAAATAATTTGGGGGGAAATTGTGCTGATAAAAGTGGGGAAATTTTAACCAAGTCTGATTAGGCTCCATATAACAATAGGTCCTTGCAAGGTAAGGCAAGAGAATGGATCTAAAGTTTTCCAAGGTAGTCCTTTGCCTCATGGAATGAACTTGTGGCAGCATTTGAAAATGAATTTGCCAAAGGTCTTGACCCTGCTGATCTTGTCATAGAGCTAGAAAAAATTAGAAGACAAGAGGGTGAGTCAAGCAAGGATTTTGGTCATAGGTTTTCTGTTGCTCTTTCCCATGTTCCAAATGATTTTAGACCTAACATTCCTACTTGCATTGATATGTTTTTTGAATCATATGAAACTAGATTGAGTTATGTGCAGGAAGATTTCAAAATAACGAGTATGCAGTAGGCATATGAATGCCTAGACTCCATGGAGAAAATGAGAGATGACTACATAAAGGGTTTGTTGTCCAAAAATACATGTACTGTTGGTATCAAACATGTTGATCTAAACATCAATAGTGTGGATATAAGCAATCAAATGAATGTAGCATCAAATGATAATTGTGTAGTCAGAAGGGTAGAAGTAAATGAAAGTGCTAGTGTAATGCATGATAGAGATGCAGATGATGAAAGTGGTGAGTGCACCAACATTTTATCAGATAGTTCATCAAGTGAAAATAATGATGATGAAAGCAATGATGACTTTCAGCCCAATGTTGAGGTATGTGGTTCAGTGAATGATGAGGATGTTGTGCACATGGATGAACAATCAAATGGATAGGCTTTTGAAGCTAAATATGAAATGCGTACACAGGTAGATGAAACATGGGATGAACAAGAAACTTGTTTCTTGTTTGATTTAATGCCCTCTTTCATTCTTGTTTATGATGAAGCAGTTGATGCTTGCTTGCATGAGATAGATGTAGGGGTGGTTGCATCTGATGATAACCAATTAGAGACAGTTGTTGGTGTAGCCATGGAGTTTCAATGTGAAGAGCTAACCCTAGATTATGAAGATGGTGATCATGTGGATGCATATGAGAACCTATTTGTGTGGTTCAAGGCATGTTCTCTTCCTCATGTAGAGTGTGCTTCATCTCAGCCACAAGGGATTAAAACAAAAATGAATGTGGAAGAAGAAGTGTGTCATCAGTCTTTTTGCAGCAGTAATTGTGATGTAGCAAGTTTCCAAGATGAATTTGAAACAGAGAGATAATTGAAAGAACTTGGTTCTTCATGTGAGGTGTCTCATGGTTCTAATTTGTGTGTTAATGGTTTGAATTGTAGCCTGAGTCATGTTTATGACTCAAAATGTGAAATCGGTAGCAACACATAAAAAAAAAACTTGGTCAAGAGCTTGATGGAGTTAGAAATGAATATGAATGCTTCCACTTTGATGTGGAAAATTTGCTAGCTCTTGAATGCGTTGGTGTTGTAGTAGAGGTGGATTCCTTTGTATGGGACATTGATGTGAATGAGAAGTGAGGCATGTTCATGCATGTATTTCAACAAACGATAGCCCAACTTGAAGGTATAATGGAGATGGAGTCTTTCCAATTTGCTCTACAGGAAGAAGTGTCTTCTCTTGTGGATCAACAGTGCATTCAGGCACAATTCTCCTTACCATGTGAATTGGAGGTGTTCTCCTTTTCCCTCAATTTGCATGAAGAGGTCAGCAGGTATGATAGTGTGGCAATTGATGGTGGATGTTTCCTTCCATTTGTCTCTTTTGGTGCTGACCTGGTTTTGTATTTTTCACCCCTTGCTACTGGGAAAAAGCATAATATGGATATGAATAGGTCAAGTACCTATCTTTTGTGGTTACCATGTGGTAATATTTTTTTTGGTGTAGCTAACCTTGGCCCAACAAGTATATGTTGCAGATTAGTGCATGTTTACGGCAGCCTTCAGTTGTTGTAGCTGGCTAAAAAATTAAAATTTGGTCTAAGGGATATCAGCGCCTTCATTCAACTTGTCTTTGACAGGGGCAAGGAGTTACAACAATTTTTTGTAGGCATGGTCTACAGTGCTCTAAATTGTTTTATCACATTCAACTTTCCTTTTGTGCCTCCATGTTCATGACTATGTTTTTCATGTATATATGTTTATAAATACATCTTTCGTTGTCCCCTTGTTCATTTTTTGTCTTTTGGTCTACTTGGAGATATTCTCGATGTGCCACTGCTTGGCACATGTCCCCAACCAAAGCCACTATTGGGACCTAGAAAATTAGTCCCCAAAATGCCCCATTTTGCCCCCAAGTTTTATTGGAGTTCTATTACCCTATTTTCCCCCTGGCCAAATAGTCTAAGATCCATGAGATCCTGGTGTTTCCACTTCTGAGGATGCAAGGAAAAACATCAAAAAATGGTTAAGTCCTAGAAAATTCAAATTTTTTCTTCCTTGTCGGGATGCCAGAGTTCGGAGCTCTCCTCTTCTCCCTTCTTCCTTAGAAGATAGAAGGGTCGGGTCTAAGCTCCAACTCTTCCCTTGAAATTTGACTAAGTGTGGAAATTTTGTGAGATGTCAGGAATCAAAGTTTTGCTCTTTTGCATTCTTCTATGAAGGTTGGAAGGCCTAAAGCCTAAGCTCTAATCCTTTTCTTTGTAAATCTAGTTAAGCATTTTGTTGTTAGACTTCAGAGTTTTGCTCTTCTCCCTGTTGATTGTTAAGAACACTGAGAGGGGTGATGAATCAGTGTTCTATAAACTTTTTCTTTTAACCATTTCCCAAAATAAATTAAACAAGAGCACAACATGCAAATGAATATCAACCATAAAAGCATGACACATAGACACCAAGATTTTTACGTGGGAAACCCAAAGAGGGAAAAACCATGGAGAAAATTAGCTCTCAAATATATATTGCAATCTTTACAAATAATGATGTTCAAGCTTGGTCACTCCATGGTCCTAGAACATGATGGTTCACTGCCATGAAGCACGACTAGGTTTAGCAGGCTCACTGCCTTAATGAAGAAGGCTTACTACCAAATACTAATCGAATAATATATGAAAAGTGGTGCAGGAGCACCCCTTCGAAATAAAGAATAAGTCTAATTATAGTATGTTTTACATTATGATGTAATAAGGTCCATGTGACCAATTCTTATGTTTTAAGTCAATCTAGGATGGTGTGTTGACAGTTATAGTTTGTTATGCTAACTGTCCTCCCAGCCACTTGGAAGCTCCCAGCCACTGGGAATTGAGTCTATACTACTTGTGAGGAGTAGTTATTTATGCCCTAGATCAGTTTGTTTAGATATAGTTCAACGTTGCATATGAAAAATAGAGACATTGTGTTTTGGAGATCAGACTGAGCATTGTGATATAGTGGGGCTGTGATATTTGTATGCATTTCTGTTATTGAAATAAAGAAGATCTCGTTGTTTCATTTGTCTGATCTTTGATCTATCTATGTAGTTGATTTTGATTTTGCAAGCAAAATGGATTCATTCATCCATTCCACCGGTTGATTCTCTGAATCGGTGGAATGGACATGTACAGTAGTTTAGTTTGCAGTTTCATTTTTTTGTTTTTGCATTTCATGTTTTTGTGATCAATTTATAGCATGCTATGATCTATCCTAGCATCCTCATGTGCTAGGGTTTGAAGGATAAAATCTAAGTTAAGATTGCCTAGAAAATAGATCAGCCCGATCTCTGTGTTTTTCGCGTGAAATTTGTGAAGTTTCAAGGGTTTTGTCGAAATGTACATTTGACGAATATACAGTTTTTGTATGTGACATATAATCCGTGTGTATATCACATTTGTATCTGTGCATATATCGCTTTTGCATCCGAGGATCATTTCATGTTTATCCATCATTCGCATATCGTTGTTGTATGTTGGAACATACAAGCAGTCGGAGGTACATTTGATACATGCAAGCGAGTCAATGGCGAGTCAAAGATACATTCGCCAAAGATAGATGGGAGATGTATCTTTTGTCTACATATTGGGTTTGTACATTCTTAATGTACATTGAAGAAATACATTCAAGATATACAAAGTTTGTGTATATCGCTGAGGGGCATCGGGTCATACAAGTTCTGAGTATACACCTTTTGGTATACACTCTGTGAGTATACTGCAGTTGCATGTTTCTATGTATACATCAAACGCATTTTGTGGTTTGCATATAGTGAGTGTATACTTCAACATACACTCGGTTGATACAAGGGAAGGTCAACGGTTAGCAGATTGGGGAAGGAATATCCCAAGCGATATTTGATGAATGCATATTGAGACATACAAATTTTTGCGGATATAAGTATTGACCGATAGGACAAGTCAAGGCTCCGAACTCACCGGGGATAAGAGGTTGAAGTTTGTATGTATCGTCATGACAATAGTCATCAGGATAGCTCAGTTTGGAGAAGCCAACAGACGAAGTCTTGCCGATAGGCACATAAACGAAATACTCATCGAGGTGAGATGGGTATCGAGGTGAGATGTATAGGAGGTGCCGATAGTTATTGTTAGGACGATAGGGTATATCGGTAAGATAGTTAGACAGCTCTTGCCGATGAAATAAGAAATATCAAATTCCACCATTCCATTGAATGTTTCTGGCTGTGGCTCTGCATCAAAAAGGAGTACTGCATAAGCATCTATCAATATGTTAAGGTGCAGTCTTTTAACAACTAAATTCTGAATCCCAAATCTTCATCATCACTAATCTTCTATTTCTACTCTGCTATTCGCATGCTTGCATCACATCCATATGTCCATTCATCTTCAACCAAAATTCATCACTCTTATATATCCGCATCATGATTTGATTCATAATCAGGTTGGAATCCAAGTTATGAAATGTGGTCATTGAAAGATGTAGTTTGTCAGCTCAGTCCAATGCACTATATGTTATGCGGACCCAAATATTTGCCCAAACGTGTTCATATAGGTCGGCTCTAATCATTTAATTACTTAAGTAGATCCTTCAAACACTGTCTCTTCTCTGCATAATGATTTATTATACCAGTTGGCATGTTCCTTAAGAGCATGCTTAACAGGTTCAACTGTTGACTTACAACTTTTATTGTGGATCACAAAACACTTCCAAAATCATATCAAGGACTCTTCACATATTCCCAATCTTACCCTCAGAACCACAAGGCATGATATCATCTTCTAGAGAATTACGGATCATCAAAACTCAGACTCTATCTCAGTCAAGCACTATGTTGATACTTAGTAGCTTGTAACTATTTCTCCGGTGGACTTTAGATCTCACAACTCTAGAATTAGATACTTCATATAGTTGTTTACAACATCTTATAACCACATAACAAAATATTCACTTGCAGAGGAATGCGGACCATTTTGCTCTGCACTATACATTGTTCTTGACTTAACAATATCCACCCAGACTTAGACTTTTCACCTGATAACTTCCAGAGGAAGTCAGATCTTGATCATTGGAATATAATAGTGATAGGTGGCTATAAACATCATACCTAAACCACATCTACAAGTCTTCAATTGCAGAGGCATACTGGTTCACTTTATGTCCCTTACGTAGAATACTTCCCATACTTAGCCATTTTGGGCTTCCGGACCTGAATACCAACAAAACCTTCCAGAGATATGTCTTTTTGTCATGCTGATGAGATCTCTGAGCCTTGTTGCCATCAATGACAACATGCAAGTCTATACCAAAGAAGTGTCTCTTGCCAACACTACCTTCCCTCTTGGAAGGTTGAACATTGAAACTCTGAAGCCTACTAATGGCCACATGGTGGCATTTTTCCTTTCTACCATGCTCTTTTGGTTGGCCACTCGCCCGTTCACAAAATCATGGAATGTTTCTAGCTGGCCATAACATCATGGTAGAAAGCCAAACACCGAAGTTCTGAGGCTCGATCTCTGCAGAGGAAAAAAATGGTCTAAGTGTTATTATGTTGGAGCTCAGGGTTTTCACCTTCCACCTTCTTTCTTCTACAAGTGATAGGGTCAAGGACTCGAGGCCCGATCTCCAAAACCCTGTTGGCTTCTTTCTTCATATTGAAAACATGATTTGACTATCCAGTGACCCTCCTATTCACTATTAATGCTTCGTAAGGGCTTGTTTTCATGTAGTAAATGGTATTCCTGCTTCCCCATGCCTATGTGACTCCATTTGATCAATCTTTGTACCTTTGGGTATGGACGATCATTCCTTTCATGACAGATTTCATGAATATGCACTAGGGCATGCTTCAAAGAATGCCAGTTCAAGTTAATGCAGCATGGTCGATGTCCCCTCTTGTTGACTTCTCCCCTTCCATGCCATTGTTGCTACAGTTTTTACTTTTTTTATTTATCTTATATATGCATATGTAAAAGATGTATTTGGGGTTGGTTGCTAAATCAATTGTCTAGTCTATAGTGTCTTCAGATACTTTCAGGTCTTCAAATCAAGCCAATCTTGGTGTTAAATGGAGGAACATGTTTTGATGCAATGTAGGAAAGAATAGTAAAGCATATTTTATGGATTGAATGTCTCCATGGTCATTTGTAATGATTCAGGAGAGTGTATAAACACAGTTGTATGTTTTCCTTCACCACATTTGCTGGTGTGATTCTAATAGAGATTTGATGATGTGTGACAGCATTTAAGTCAATACATGCTTTGTTTTGAGTCTTCTCTTTATTGCAAGTGCATCATTGTAGTTTGGTTCTAGATCATTAAGTATGTCCAATGTATGAAGTTTAATCTGAGGAATGTATGTAAATACATTTTAGTCTTCTATTGATGTTGGTTTAGTTATTTCTTCCCTCTTGCATACTTATGAATTAGTTGCCCAACGGAGTAGGCACTAGTCCGTATTGGAGAGGGATCAAACAGTTTTTATAAATCAAACAAATCTTTCATCTGTGGTTTAGGGTAAAAACTATCTTTCTTGTGCTTGTGCATTTGCACAGTTGAATCAGCTTAATGAGAGGCCTGTGCAGCCAATTTGTCTTGATCTAGTGATAGCTCTTTGGGTCAGGTGTACATTGGGTATGGTTACATTTGTTCTTGGTACTTTATTTCATACCTCTAGGAATATCCCTCCTAGGTCTAGCTGATCCTGAAGTGTAGAGGAGTATACCCACTCCTTTTGTTGGCTAAAATCCCCCTTAATTTGTTGATAAACCTCTTCCTATCACCTTGACAACAATCTATGGCCTAGGTGATTTAGGAATGTTTTAGAGTTTTGGGTTGCAACTACTTTGGGACCCAACATTGGCTTTTTGGTCTAGGGTAAGGCATTAAATGGGCCCTTAGTTCCCAATTGACATGGGTTTTGGGGAGATTTCTCCTTGGGATGAATATTTAGCTTGTATATGTAATCACGAGCACCTAGGAGCTAAACTAGGAGGTAAAAAGGCATGTGTCCACTTTTTACTCCATAACACTCTTAACATTTCTATCAACTTTGTATGACTCTCTCAGAGTAAGGGGATTTTTTCCCTAAGTAGATATTCCATCTTGGAATTATATACATTATAATATATCACTAGGAACATGGAATCATTGGGTCTAATATTTTTTAGGATCCTTTCCATTAGTCTCTTAAACTTGGTGTAATACTAGGATTTTAGTATTCCTACTAATGGTACCAATTCTATTGGGGTTTTTTACTACTTTATACCTTTACTCTATTCTATGGAACTTCCTACAAATATAGTTTTGGGGTAGGATAGACTTCAAAGTAGCAAACATAATATTCCATAATCTAACAAAATAAAAGTAGGCCCAACACATGAGACAAGGATCATCACTCATCCTTCAAGCTCTGTGAGGCTCAAGGGGTATTCTTTTTTAGATCCATCAAAGGATAGATCAATTGCAAATTCAATTAAAAAGAATAATTCATTCATGATCATTCAATTCTTATAAATTCTCCTAACACTCTTCTAGTTGAGATAATCATTTTAGACATGATAATTATAGACCCAATTCAAGTATAACTAATCTTAAGCATGTTAGCTACTAGCAAGAAAATGGAAGAAATTCCAAGTGCAAAAATATAGATCCACATATTCATAGGTAGAAGATTAAAGACATATAGCAAACTATAATAATATTTTATACCATGAAATATGTTGTAGATGATTAACTGTAGAAAATTACTCATATTATAATGTTCATTTTAAGAAAGTGGATTCTATTATTAAAAATTCTTAGATCAATTCCTATTCCTAGATGCAGAGTCAAGTGTCAAACATAAACATGGAAGAATAATTCATATTCCTTGTGTATTTTGAGTGACCTAATGTAATTTTCTTGTCTTTCAAGACTCAGGTTACTAGATGCCTCTTAATCAGAAGAACTCAAATTCTAATTAGTAATCCACTATAAACACCAGTTACTCCATATCTTAAGAATGAAAGTGTTCCTATTAAGATGAATCTTTAATAGTAATTTTATAGTATTTCTTGAATATCAACTAACATGATCTTAACAAGGGTATAAAAAAAGACTACTTTAAATCAAATTTAATTAAGAGCATAACCCATTTAACCAAATGCCTTAATAGGTCCACCCTAGAAAAAAACTTCTTAAGCAACTCAAACCTCGCAATCACGTGTGTTTCTACATGAAGGATATGTTAGAACATGCTTATATACTAAGAGGGGGGGTGAATCAATATATACCAAAACTTAATCCAATTCAACTTTACTAACCAAAACCTTTTACTACCTCAAACAAATGATAAAGTAAATTAAGCAGATCAAAGCACAACACATGAGCACACAACCATAACACCATATTTACGTGGAAAACCCTAGAAGGGAAAAACCCACCAAAGCCTTCTGATTTTTCTTTCAAAAATGTAACCATGTCATTCTAGAGAAATCATCAATAAACAACATGAAATACCTCTCATCTTGTAGACTCTTCATCCTAGTAGGTATAGACAAGTCAATATGAACCAACTCTAATGCCCTTGTAGTAGAACACTCCTTGGACTTGAAAGTTATCCTTGACTGCTTCCCAATCTGACATTACTTTCATATGGTGCTTGCAGGCTTGGTTATCTATGGCATATCTCTTACTACTTTCATGGAGCTGATCTTCACAAGATTATCAAAGTTAATGTGCCCCATACTTTTGTGCCATAGCCAACATTCATTTGTTTGTCCTAGAAGACAAGTCCTTTCATTAATTCCCTTTAGATTATTCAAGTTGTCTTCTGTCTTAAATCCTTCTGCCAACAATTTTCTAGACTTTTCTCTTTTGATTCCACACCCTTCAACATGAAATGTGAGACTATATCCTTTGCTACACATTTGAATTAAACTAAGAATATTATGCTTGAAACCTTCTACATAAAGAACATCATGTGTTTTAGATTTACCATCAATACTTATGGTGCCTTTTCCAGAGATCTTTGCAGATGAATTGTCTCAAAACCTGACTAGTCCACCATTCCACTTACCAAGATTGATGAATTTGCCCTTATCATATGATTTGTGCATCCATTGTCTATCACCTAGAGATTTGTTTGTCCTTGAGCATGAAATTTTTTTTGGACAATCATTTAATCTTCAACTCCATTGTTAATATCCTATGTTTTGGAAGAATCACTTTCTTTTGCTTTCTCAGTAACATATATCAACTGAGATTTTGTTTTTGCCAAACAACTCCTGCAATATCTTGCTATATATCCAAACTTGTTGCACATTTTACATACCACATTGACATCCACTAGTGTAGCAAGAGAATTTCTACTATTTCTTCTATTCATTTTAGACTTACAATCTATAGATTTGTAACCAAATTTTTTATAGATATAAAGCAATAATCAAAGAAGGCATGATTGAACCTGTTCATGGAGAGTTTTCTTGCATGTAGAGATCTTCCTTGAGCCATGATGACTTTTGCACCTCCAGTGACACTCAGACATCCAAACTTTGCCTTTTCCAATTTCCTTTTGAGTGACATAATTTCTTTCTCAAACCTTGTACATTCCTTTGTCTTAGCTTCAATGAAAGCTCTTTGTTCTTAATTCTCTTTCCTTGCATCCTCCAAGTCTTCAAGAGTAGAAAAAAGTTCTCCTTCAAAGTTAACTTCACATTCTTCTTCATATGTAGTCTTGTCTGAAATTGCCATGGCCATGAATAGAGATTCTCCTCTTTCCCCATCAGATGAGTAGTGATCTACTTCTTCTCTAGAGCTGTAGTCTTCTTTGGAAAGGAGGTTCCTCTTGAAATTGTTTCTCTTGAAATCCTTTCTACTATTTTCATTTTCTCCAAAAGGACATTTAGAAACATCATGACCAATTCTTCCACATTTAAAACATTTGAAGGGTATCCTACCTTTATAGTTTCTTGATCCCCTTTGCATCTTTCTTACAAAGTTTGCTTCTCCTTCCTCAGCTTCATTGCATACATCAAATATTCCTTCATTCTCTACAACATTGAAAGAAGATTCTCTTTGGCATGGTTCTATGACTTCATTTCTCATCTCATAGGTAGTGAGGGACCCAAACAACTCTTCCATGGTGAGTTTCTTCAGATCTTTGGCTTCTTCAATTGCAGAGACTTTTGAATCAAATATGTGAGGGAGGGTTCTTAGGACTTTCTTCACAATCAATGAGTCAGAAATATCTTCACCCATACTCCTGATTCCATTAACTGCTTCAACTAATTGGTGCAAGTAGCCAGCAATGTTCTCCTCTTCTTTCATCCTTAGATTTTTATACACTATTTTTTAAGATTGTAGTTTTCCTTCCTTTATAGTGTCATTTTTTTCATAGAGATTTTTTAGTTTCTCCCATATCTCCTTGGTTGTCTTGTGTCGCACCACCTTGACTAACTTTGAACCACTCAAACCACTTAAGATGGAATTCTTGGGTTTAGCATTGCTTTCATGAGCCTTCTTTGCATCTGAACCTATATAGGATGTTCAGGTTCATAATAATCATTTGTGGTAGCACTCCAAACATCATACCCTAGTGAGCTCAAATAGGCTTCCATCCTTACACTCCAGAAATCATATTTACTTCCATCAAATATCAGAGCTTTAGAAGAGGACTCCTTCTAAGCCATGTGTTCTACTCCAAGATCTACCTTCAACTGTTAGGCTACACCAAGGAGATTAGCTATGATACCAATTGTTAGAACACACTGATATACTAAAAGGGGGTGAATTAGTATATACAAAAACTTAATCCAATTCAACTTTACTAACCAAAACATTTTACTGCCTCAAAAAAATGATAAAGCAAATTAAGAAGATCAAAGCACAACACATGAGCACACAACTATAACACCATATTTACATGGAAAACCCTTAAAGGGAAAACCACAGTGAGCAAGTTGCTTGGATCTACTATCCAAATCCAATCTCACATTTATAATGATAAAACATAATACAACAAGTTTTATGGATACAACCCAAGGGAGGACACACTCCCTGAAATACAATAAAACAACACTTACATAATGAGGCTACAACCTTTGAACATCTCACTCAATAGATCTCATTGATCAAACACCTCTGCAACATCAATACACTCCACACTGTCACAAATCTTCACTTTCTTTGCACAACAAACATTGTTGCCTTCAACACACTTCCACACACACACACTCACTTTTGCACTCACTCACACATCCTCACACACTCTTATACTCTCATGCATATCACACCAAATAAGATCTCTTATTTATACCTTCTATAAATTACTAAAACTTTCTCCTACATCAGCCAAGATGAAGCATGTATACATGAAACGTGCAATGGCCACACCAAGTCATTCCAAAAGATGTAGAAATCTAAAGCAGTTCAAACCAAGTGATAACCAGGTCCTATTATTCCTTAACACATTCTTCCAAGTTGGTGCACACTTCAAAATATCTAGTGGGATCATCAAAACACATGAATTCAACCCAACAAACACTTATCCTTCCATAAAATAGCTCCAGATATAAGGCGGTATCAAAGAGACCAATTAGCATCGTGCAGAGCATCGTTCAAGCAACATAAGGCTTACCCAAACCTTCTCAAACATTCCTTCCACTTAAATATATGTTTTCTTTCTGGCACAAACAAATAGAAACTGAGCCTAGCATCACTTACAAACACTGAACAAACAATATTGAGATAGAGCATTGAAAAACTCACTTGCAGTGCACTTCAACACTTGAAACCTTAAATGAACACTCATATTGAATATTTGAACTTATCTTCCAAACATCAAATCCAAAAGATGAACTATGGTGAAATGTGGTGGCTTTTGCTTTCTCCTCCAGACAACCCTAATCAACAACATGATATGTCTTTGTTCTACCAACTCTGGAGAACCTCTACAGTACTACTAATCAACTAAAACTTTGATATAACATTCTTCTCATGTGTATCTGACTATCCTTCAAACCATAGTGCCTCATATTCAAATGTAGAGAAATACAGAGCAGTTCTCTGAGACCTCCTAATTGCAACCATCCTAAACCTCTATCTTCACTCTATGAGTCTTCTGCGGTAACTTCTAAGTTCTAAAATCAAGAACATACAAACTTCACACTTGTCTCTGACTAACTTCCAAACTACAAGGTTGTACCTTTAAATACAAAGGAATGTAGAGCATTCTCCCGTGCTACTTCAGTTCAAACTCCAGTGCCTTGGACTTCCTAAACCTTTCTTTCAAAATTAAAGCAATATTACATTCACAATACCATAGACTTCATTCCCAACATCATACAACAATAATCACAATTCTTTCAGCAAAAACAAGAATCTTCATGTTAGCACAACCTTTGTCTATGGACTTCAGAAGATAGGGTACAACTGTGTACATATGATATTGATCCAATTAGTATACATAGTACATGATATTCATCATCTTACCCTTTACTTCACAACATCTTTGATCCATCTCTTTATTACTCGTTTGTCTTCTTCTCTGATCATCTTAGCATATATTCATCACTTTGCTTCTTTGTCTCACAACAATCTGCAATAATCTCCCTTAGTCATCACTATCCTTTGGCATCTATAATCATCAACTGATCATCACTTCCACTTCCAACCTTCAACACTGTTGACATCAATCATGTCCATCACTAAACATCACACTGTTGACATCAATGATAACACATATGCAATAGGAGATAGTGTCTCAAGTTGTGGGTGGCAAAGACTAAATCAAGACATTCCTTCTCTACCATAGAATATTGGGTTTCATATTCAAGGAGGGTGCCACTAGTATAATAAATTGCACATTTATTACCCTTGTCTTCATGTTGAGCTAAGAGAGCAGCTATAACATGAGATGATGTAGAAGTGTACATAAGAAAATGATGCCCTAAAATGGTAGGCATCAAAACACGTAAACTAGCCAGATACTCTTAATGCTTTCAAAGGCATTTTGACAATCCTCATTCCAAAAAAAATGGACATCCTTTTTGAGGAGATTAGAAAAGGGGAGGGTACAATCTGCAAATTTAGATATAAATGGATGAATGGCCTGAATCTTACTGTGCAAACTATGAAGTTGAGAAATGTTCTTTGGAGGTGGCATATTCATGAGAGGGTCAATTTTCTTAGTATCAACCTCAATTCCACATTGCAAAACTATAAACCATACAAGCTTACTACTATCCATGCCAAAAACACACTTATGAGGGTTTAGATGCATGGTATATGATCAAGGACATTCAAAGATGAGATGAAGATTATTCACATGGTCTTGGCATAAGATAGATTTAGCTAGGATGTCATCAACATAATCTTCTAGGATATTATGGATGAAGTCATGAAATATCAAAGTCATGGCACACTAGTAAGTAGATTTAGCATTCTTTAGACCAAATGGCATGACAACATAATAGAAATTACCCCAAGGAGATGTGAAAGCAGTCTTATGCTAATCTTTGGGGTTGATTAGAATTTGATTATAACCCGAGAAGCCATCCATAAACTGAAGTAAGGTATGGCATGTTGTCGAGTCCACTATCATTTCAATATTTGGAAGAGGAACATCATCCTTCAAAGATGCTTTATTTAGGTCATGAAAGTCAATGAAAATGAGAATATGATTATCTGGTTTAGAAATAGGCATGATATTTTAAATTCAAGGGGAATAGTCAATAGGGTGGATAAAACCAACTTTCAAAAGCTTTTCTATCTTAACCTTAACTAACAAAGCCACCTTAGGATGCATTTTCTAGATTTTTTGTTTCACGGTCTGAGCATCTTGATGTAGCACTATGTTGTGAGTGACCATCTTAAGATCTAGATCAGGCATATCTTTGTAAGTCTAGCAAAGAGGTCAAGAAAATCATGTGTAATAGGTCAAAATGAGATGAGTGTTCCTTTACTGATAAGCATTCCCCAATATGGACAATTTTCTTAGAATCACTAGGATCCATAAAGACCTCAATCATTTTTCCTACCACCAGGGTACTATGGTCTTGCAAATCAAAATTGTCTCGAGATTCACATTGATCTTTAGTCAATAAAAAGGTATCACTAAAATAATGAATTCCTTAAAGTATGCCTCATCATTTAAACAATAGGGAGAACCATGATCATGGTGATACATGAGTAAATAGTCATAAACTCTAAGAAACTTTACAAGGGAATCATCTATAGAGAAAATGTCTAAGGGAGGCATGTAAGATGCTCCAATGTCAATGATCAATTATGGGTATAATAAAGACAAAGAGGGTGAATCTGATGAGGAGGAATTCATGTTCACATTCAAAAAATCTCAAGATGAAGGTCTAGGGTGTTTGTAACCAATACCCATCATAGAATGATGCTCATTAGGATCTATAGGGAATTTAATTCCTTATTCTTTATGACCTAAGCCACCACATTTATACCTAGTCTTTGAAAGGATATTGAAACTGACACAATAGCATGATTGCAATTCCTCAAAAGAAGGAGGATCAATGTCAAAGGCATATTCGATATGAGAATTGTATTTACATTTCTCTTTGGGAGTAGAGGCGGGGACCTCTTTAAGCTATGATCTAGTTAGTTTAGCTAGAATCTCGAAGGTGTTGAAGTGTGATGGGTCTATTTTGTATTCTACAACAAAACAAGGTGTAAATTCTAAGGTGTAAAGTATTAGAAAGTCATGGATGACTTTTAACAAACTTCTAAATGTAAGAATAATGTGTAAGAGGATCTTTTTAATGGAGGATTAGTTCTAAAATAGAGGACCCAATTTGTTAGGTGGAGTTATTACATGGGGGTTACATTCCTTATTGGGATTTTTGGCTCCTTATGACTTGGGCATTGGAATGTGTGCCCTAGGATTCGACCGCCATAATTGCCCATGGTATTTACATAGCTTTGGAAACTATTTGTGGTTTTTTATTTTTAATTTGGCCTATTTAATAGATTCTTGGGATGGAAATGGTATTGCACTTATATTTGGAGGGGGTTACATTGTCAAAATTTCTTCAAACATAATTCATGATTGTGATTGAAGCAGTGTGCTTTGACATTGTATTATAATCTAGAGATTGTGGTAATACATTGAGTGCTCCTTTATTGCTAGGTTTTTTCCCACATGGGTTCTTCCAAGGCATCTATTGTGTTACATGTCTATGTAAATCTTTTTATAATTGTTAGATGTACAAGTTTATTGAACATTTCTCTCTTCTTAAGATTATGTAGGAAGTAGTTTAGTTGTTATTGGCTTCGTTTTAGTTAGGTGATTGACAGCTGAAATTTGAAGTAATGATTATCAAAGTGACATTCCACAAAAACTAAGTGTTTTCCATGTATTGATGCAAGGGCTAGTGTGGCTAATACAAGTGATTTAGTAGTGATTGTAGGTTGATCCCTTGTGATTGATATATGTATTGGACTTGTCCTAATTATCAGTCTTCTTGATGATTTAATAATTGCAAATGAGCTAGGGATGATGTGCTTTTATACTAAACCTAAATGAAAATTTGAAAGTTTTGGCATGGGTGTTGGCACATAACAACTAGTTGAAACTAAGTCCACTTGAGATTAGGTGAAATTTAGATTTTGATAATGTGGGTCAAATCTACATTACAAATTTGGCTTAAGCCAAAGTTGTAGCTTTGGATTTGACGTGGTCAAGAAACTTATAATTTAGAGTTTGGGAATTTGTTTGAGTAAAGATTTAGTTAATTTTTAAAAATCAATTGCAAATTAGAATTAATTGAACGCCAAATAAGTCAAAATCATATAATAGAACCACATACTTGAAAGACTTACACAAAATAATATAAAACAAAACATAAAAGTATAAAATATACACTTAAAATACTTACTCCAAATAATATAAAACAAAATATAAAAATATAGAATACACACTTTCCAACCATACCCTTACACTCACGCTCTTTCCCAAGAAGATGGCCAATTAGTCACCCGGTAGCAAATGATGTTGAAAGTCTTCAACTTAAAACAAGTGTAGCTTAAGATTCGTATGATCAATTTATATATGGATTTCTTTAAAATATATGTCAACGTATGAGCAAAAGAATAGGAATTAATTAACTACATGCTAACATCATATACAATGTATATAGTCATTAAAAATAGAAACTGGCCTCTGTTGCCCTGTACATCAAAAACTGGTGGAGAGTGGGGGGTTTGTTGAACGAAAACCGTCCCAGTTATTGCCACCTTTGCTCCTTCGTGTACCTACCAGTGAGACTTCCCTTCCACTCACGCAATCATTTTTCCATCCTCCAACTCTCTTTATAAACTACTCTTCCTCAGTACAATCTCACAGTCATCATTTAATCCTTAGCTTCAAACGTCCTGAATTTAGCTACCCATTCATATTTCTTTTGCATTATATACTTTTCTTGGCAGTTATTTTTGTGGGGAATTTTTCTTTCAATGGCAGGCGTAATAGAGTGCTCTCAATCTTCAGTTTCTGTAATATTGAGTGTGGTGGTGACAATGGCAGTAGTTGGAAATTATGGCGGTGTGGCAGCTCAATCAACCTCTCCTTCATCAGGCTGCACAAGCTCACTGATAACTTTGTCTTCCTGCTTGGGGTATGTTACTAGTAATGTGACTGTACCTCCATCACAGGGCTGCTGCACTGCACTGGCTTCTGTGGTGCAGAAAAACGCAGCCTGTCTGTGTCTGCTGTTTACAAGTAACAATCCACTTGGTTTCCCCATTAATCAAACAAGGGCTCTGAGCCTGCCCGGCGCCTGCAAAGTCACTACTCCCTCGGTCTCTAAATGCAAAGGTAATTGGTTATAACTTTTGTTGTAGAAAACTATGCATTGAAGTATTGTAATGAATATATGGTTTTCAAAGTCTTCTTAAAGAAACGGTTCATGAGTTAATAGTAAAAGCTTAAACAGTCAGAACTTAATTTGTTTTCGGGAAATCAAAATTTAAAATAATAACAAATGAAGAAAGTTATTTGAAAAAATTGTAAAAAAATTTGTCTATTATTTCATTATGATGACTGTCCATGGTAAAGCTTAAACAGTCATTTGGGAAATCAAAATCTGAAATAACAAATAATCAAAGTTTTTTAAAAAATTGTGTAAAACATATCGTATGATGTTTCTCATCACACTTTATGAGTTAGGGGAGAGGATTCAGTACCCCACACTCTAATTTTAGGCACATCAAGCTCCTAAACAGTACAGCAGATTTTCTTGAAAATTTCAGCACATCTTTGTATCTGAGTTAAGAGCTTAAAGCTATTGTTTGGGGTTCTGGTATTAACAATGTAGCCTAATCAACTACATCTTCACCAAGTTGTCCAAAAACATCTAAAAAAAAGGTTAGACCAAAACATGTGCACCAAGGCACGTATTATCGATCGTCCTTATGTGTCACCATATGATTGGTTGTTTCTTTGATATGACTTGTGTCCTTATTAAATTTTTGCTAGTATATTATTTCTCAACTACTATTCTTTTAATATATTTAAAGGTTCTAAGTGCCCGACACCATGACTATTGGGGCATGGTTATCTATTGGGTCCTCTCCCATAGAGATACAATAATAAATAAGGATAGTTTATAAAGATAAAACTTAAACAGCCAGAATTTTATTTGCTATTTGGACAATCAAAATTTAATGATAAACAAAGCTAAGTTGTTTATTGTTTGAAACATTGAAATCCAAAATATAAGCTTAGGCAGCTTATTGTTGCTCAGGAAAAGTGCAGCACTTGTGGTGGCTGGGGACCAACCCCAATGTAAAGTGATCACAATGTGCCGGCACTTTAAACTCTTCCCTCCCTTGTGGTCAATACACTGGCTGTATAGGCGACAATCTACTCTCTATGTATTTGTCAATGTACAACCTGTTTACTTTGGGAATGTACATGCTGTTTATGTTCAAACCCAGGTCTCTCTAAACAGTTAGTAAGTTGACTACAATGTACTGATAAATTAACCACAAAATGTAGGTAAGTTAACTACAATCTATTGGCTGTATAAACTCTTTCTACAAAAATAATATTATGTTGGCTGTTTCATTTTTAGTGTTATGGTAATTTCCTTGCAATTTGAAAGTAGGATCAAGTAGGAAATAGAAAGAAAGACGAACATTAACTGTAGTAATCGCTAAATTGTTGCAATTACAGTCATAATCATTAAATAATTGTTGTTGTTGTGAGCAGCTGCAGGTGCTCCGACCCCCTCTTCGTCTGCAGGTAAATTTAACCACAATACATTGGTTGTATAAATTCTTTCAATACTCAATATAGTGTCCCTTAACATGCTTATATTTTTAGCATTGATTGTAGTTTCCTCGCCATATGAAATGAGGATCAAGTAGAAAAAGAAGAAAGAAATCACTAAATTGTTGTAATTGCTGTCATAATCACTATATTGTTGTTTTGCGAGAAGGTGCAGGTGTTCCGGCTCCCTCTGCATCTGCAGGTATATAGAGCTTTCTTTCTGTGGGTAATTTTTATATTTTCTGAAACAGAAAAAAGAGCTAGTATAACTCAATTATGATTTGGACTCACTGCACTTGCAGGTTCCAGCAATAGTGTACCGACAGAAAGTGCTCCCTCCTCTTCCCCTGAGCCTGCAACATCAACTCCCGCTGCAGTATTTCCTTCAGCTAGATCACCTACAAGTTCTGTTGAAGGGATATCGCCAGCAGAAAGTGAGCACCCAAAGACAAGTCTAGGAGCCCATTTAACATCGTCCACCATTATCAGTGTCTTGGTCGGAGTAGTTATAGTGAGCATTGTGTGGTGAGAGTTAGGTCCATGTTAATCACTTATAATTTAACATCTGTGAGTGTTCCCACATCGATGTGAATCTTCTGGCAGCCGTTTACTTCATTTGCCTGTTGTATTTTTCTCCCCTAGCATTTCAGATGCCGAGAGCATACTACGTAAATAAACAATGTTTTTGATATTTTATTAAATGTTTCAGTGGTTTTCCGAATACAAATTGAAGCATCCTCTTGATGCCAATGTTCTCCGTCATAATTGATTGTTTTTGAAAAGTGGCAACGAAATCATCCAATAAATCTTTTTTATTCTAATTGGTTTTGGGGACTGCCATGTGCTGTAAATAAAGCCATGAAATCCAAATTTTAACCCACTATAGAGAAATTATCAATTATGCCTATATGGGTTCAGCTACCCTATCTTCTGCTAGAGTTCTAGGTAGATTCACGTTTTCAAAGTATTGGGAATGCCCTACTAAGACTAATTTCTATCAACCTTGTGACGGATGGGCTCCCTCATTTTACAACTTGATTTCAAGTGGAAATAGACATATTGAGTGGATTGCCTAAGTGTGGTTGTAGGTGGGTAATAGGATATGGAAATAAATATTAGACTATAATAATGTTTAGTTTCATTGTCATAAAAATTTTCATATGGGTCATATAGCTGCAACATATAATATTGTTAAATTTCTTTCTAATAAAGGTTCCACTTGGTGGAAAGGAGTATGTATAGGGCATTTATTGGTTAATTAGTCTGAAGCAGCACCATCTAATGATTTGATTTCTTCCTCTCCTAGACCACCTTCTAATAGGATCATAGGCTATGTCTCTTATGTCCAAAATCAAGAGGTCCAATTATCTTTGAAATTATCTTCTAAAGTTCATTCATGTCTTCCTTCTATAGGCAAGATGGTTGATGAAATAGTAATAAATGTGAAGGAAGGCTTATTAGCAAATAAAGAGCAAGAAATGGTCCTAGGTATAATATTGCCAAATTTTATTAAGAATAAAAATATTCAATATGAGTCCCCTACTCTCTTAATTTCATCTTTAGGTAAAAAAATATTTGGTGAATATGTCATTATCCGCCAAAAGTTTTTTCTTAATTTCATCTTTAGGTAAAAAATATTTGGTGAATATGTCATTATTCAAATTTGCAAAAATTTCCTCCAATACTAAATAGACTCACATTCCTATTCATCATCCATTCAAAGTGGTTAAGACTTCCTAACAATTAAGATTCACATTCCTATTCCTTATCCATTCAAAGTGGTTAAGACTTCCTAGCAATTAAGACTCACATTCCTATTCCTCATCCTTTCAAAGTGGTAAAGACTTCCTAGTAATTGGGGCTAATTTATGTGAAAAAATGGCATCTTGGTAAACCACTCCTTGATCATGTAAGTCAACCACTTTCTACATGTTTAACTTCTTAAAATTTTGAGGATGATAATATTTATTGGACTAAAGTGGTATCTAAGAAATTGTAGCCTAATAAATTTGAGAAGGGTCATATGGTTCTAAGGTCTCATAAGAAAAAATAATGGAATGGTTTAGATGGGGTTATTTTTCTCCTTTCTTGTCTGTCACTCATTCATGGGTTTTCTAAGAATATAGTTTCATATTTTAATTTGTATGATGTTATCATTAAGATGGGGTCTTGTAATTAATCCCCAAATTTTATATAAAAAATTATAACTAGATTATATTAGAATTATGAGCTAACATATTACACTATATAAATAAGTGTTAAAATTAATAAAAAGAATTAGGGTAAATTTTTTGAAAATATTTGGTGATAGATGGTTCTTGGAGATCCATCCTTGTAACTTGTGTTCATAACTTTTTTAGATGATGTTTGTCAAACTAAGAAACCTATTGTGCCTTACTACAAGTCGTATTTGTACTACAAAAATGATCAATGCACCTACATATTTGACTTATATCTATGGATTCAACTTTTATTTGTTAGTGTAGGTTTATATTTTTCCAGTTGGGTTATTTATTTTCCTATATTCCTAGGTTTTTCCTACACATGTTATTAAGCTTGCTTATGGTTTAATTAAGTGAGTATTAGTGTGAGTGGGTGCAAGGTGTCAACATTCTCCATGGGAGTTATACTTGCCTATTTTAGGCTATTGTGGTGGACTCTTCCCATTGGTCATATTTGCCACCTCTCCCTTCTCTTCTAGTCTATTTATACTCACCTCCTAGCTTGTATTTTTCATCTTGAATGCATTGTCTAGTTACTTTGTCATTCTTGTGTACGAAACTTTGAGCTCTTAATGCAATTCTGTCACATCGACATTTGCATCTCTCGAAATCGTTGGTTTGCTTCTATTTTGTATTTCAGTTTATGTAATTTTGAATCTCTCTTATAAAATTTATTTGTTATTAATCTTGTTCAAGATTTCTAACATGGTATCAAGGCATTTATTTTGAGAGTTTTAAGTTCATAGATTCTTGATTGAGAGAGTGAGTTCTTTGTGAGTCTCATATACTCTTCTCTAACATTTTTTAACAATCTAGAGAATCGGAAAGGATTTAACAAGACCCATTTACCCCTTTATTTTGCATGTGATTTTTTGTGAGATCTAGGTGATTGCAACATTTCTGGTTATACTGGCAGCATTTTTTGTTGTTTCAACACATCCAAGAGGCTTGAGAAGGTCGGAAATGGCTTTTGTTTTATTAAATTTGGAGTGTTGGAAAAAGGGAGAAAAAACAAGGTAAAGTTGTAGCTATGTAGCTTTAAAATATTTTTCAATTTTGAAATTAATAGCATGTGTAAATTTGAAAAATTACATTTAATTTAGATGTTAGACTATTTCTCCAATTTAATCAATGTAGTAGAAGAAAATAACTTGCAAGAAGAAGACAAGTATTTACGTGGAGAAACCCCTAAGGGAAAAAACTACACACCAAAAGTGTTTATGCTTGTACTAAATCTCTTTTGAAAGATTACATTCAATACTGAAATTCTTTGATTCCTTGACGCACTTCATTAGCTTCTTCAAATTTCAAACCTATAAAAAACTTCAAAAACTTCTTGCTTTTTTTTTAGTCTTTTACAAAAAACTTCTTGTTTTTTGTTTTTTCCTTCTCAGTCTTTTTCACAATTTAACTCTCTAGAAAATGTATGGGGCTCTTAATTAATTCAAAAGCTTCTTTAATTCAAGGGCTTCTTAATTTGAAAGCTTGAAACTCAATACAATAAATTGTAATTGATAACATAGAAACCAATGCTCATGCAAAAACCAAGTGCTCCAAATAAACAAAACTGAAGTCAAATAAAGTCAAGCCTTCAGTTAACTGCATGTCCTTGATGTGGGTGCCCAAGTTTGCCCAAGTTAACTTGGCCAACATCAAACATATTTCTAGATAAAAGCAACAGAAAGTCCTCCAATTGGGCATCCATATTTGCCCAATCACTTTCTGTTGACTGAAGTGATCAACACACATCGATTTCATGCAAACAACATGCAAGATTGATGTCCCTAAGGTTATTCTGAATTACCTTGTTTTGTACATGCAAGTGACATGCAAACACTGGATTCAACATGCAACTGATACCTATTATCTGAAACACTGAAATGTACCATCCTACAAGTTTCTGGAGTTGGAGTGTTCTACAAGTAATATTTTAAAACTGACATGCAAGCACATGCAACAACATTCAACTGATACCCATTACCTGAAATATTGAGATGTATCATCTTGCAAGTTTCTGGAGTTGGAGTGTTCTACAAACAATCTCACAAAACTAAAATGTAACAACATGCAAGATCATATAACTGACATGCAAGAACATGCAAGTAACATTCAACAACATGCAAGTACATGCAATTAACATGCAACAACATGCAAGTACATGCAAGTAACATACAAGTATATACAAGTAACATGCAACAACATGCAAGTACATGCAAGCAACATGCAAACACATGTAAGTGACATGCAACAATGTGAAAACACATGCAAGTGACATACAACAACATGAAACACATGCAAGTGACATGCAACAACATGCAAGCACATCCAAGTCCATAGAAGCAACATGCAACAACATGCAAGTACATGCAAGCAACATGCAATAACATGTAAGAATATGCAAGAAACATGCAACAATATGTAAATACATGTAAGAACATGCAAGAAACATGCAATAACATGCAACAATATGTAAATACATGCAAGATGCAAAAATATACAAGTCCATGCAAACTTTTATGAACTCATACAAGCAATATCCAATTCATGCATCTCTAACACTTTAGTTAACTCTAACATTATATCCATGCAAGGTGTCTCAACATTATCCACCCATATACATAAAAAAACAACTTCAAGTCTAAATATAAGTCCCCATTAAAAGGGGACACCCAAGTTTAACTCCCACTTATTAGGAGTTATCAAACTAGATCAAAATAGACTTAGGAGAAGTCAACAAAGTCTTCACGGCCCCCACTCTAAAAATAGACGCCCAAGTTTGACCTTATCAATTAGGAATTGATTGCAAAAGTTAAAGTGATATAATTAATAAATAATTAATCTCTCAAAGTCCTTATGTTGTGAACACATTCCAAGAACTTTAGAGACATATGAATTAGTTAGGATTGCAAGTTAATGGTAACTTATACCAACATTCTCCCACTTGAAATTATACAAGGAAAAACATCACTAGCCATCAATGTACCATTGATTCTTCAACATGCTTTTGTGCTCCAACAAAAGCAACCATGATAACCATCATCTCAAATAGGAACTCCTCACATCATGTCACCCATGATAAACAAGAAACAAGCCAAGATGAAACATATCAACTATCACTGAAACCTATACCAATCTCAATATGAGCACATGCTAGAAATCAAAGCAACACTACTTCAATGGAAATCTGATTCAAGATAAATTTCAGTAATCTTTAAGTGTGCATTAGCAATGGAGATTGTAACAAAACATAAAACCCACTACAGAAAAGATGTCAAACATGAAGAACTCAACACAATGACACATTGTTTACGTGGAGAAAACTCTTATGGGTAAAAAATTCCACCAAGAAAGAGGCACTAGTTTGTATTAATCTATAAAAGATCTATACAATATATCAACTACACAACTCTCTCCACAAGTCTTCAATCTGACAGCATTTTGACAACACCTGAGTACCTAAAAAATGTATTGTAGCAATAAACTACATGGCAAATACTTATAGAAATATTTTTCAACTCCTCCTAGGTGTTCACCTTCTCTCTCATGAGATTCCCCAACATGCAAACATTAAATGCCATCTTACAAGCACCTTCCACTTGTCCAAAAATAGCTATGCAAAGGTTGGGTGCCCAAGACTAAATCTGGCCTCTTACAACATCTTATGATGCATCGTAACTGTCATAGATTCCACAAAAGAGTATCTTTCCATGATAGGAACCTTGGGCTAAATATAGCAAATATACAACTAACATAGCCATCATATGCGTCATAGTGTCATAGAATCTTATGACAACTTGCAACTGTCATAGATTCTTTACATGCAGCCACCAAACATTATGATGTGTGTCATACATGCTAAAAATACTATATTCTCCCAAGGTGGCACCTACACTTATTTAATATTTATTTTTACAATTGCCAATCGTAAATGTCACTCCTTAATTACCTTCGGTGAAACTGAAATTACCACTACCGGTGAAAATACCTCATTCCCTTATGGGTAATTACAAATTACAAATAATAAAATGGAATAAATACAATATTGAGATTTACAAGGTTAATGGTACCTTATACCAACATTCTCCCACTTGACATTATACATTTTAAATCAACCCATAGGAAATCAAATAAAAATTAATCAGGCACTAGAAACAAGGCCCATGGCCTCTCTGCACCATATGAACTTCTCTATGCTCATAGGCTTGGCCAATGAATCTATAAAATTCTCTTGAGTCTTTATCTTCTTTAGCTCAATCTCTCCATTTGCAACCAACTCTCGAACAAAGTGATACTGAACATCAACATGCTTAGTCTGAGCATGATACATGGGATTCTTGGCCAAATAGATAGCACTCTAGCTATCACAACCAATCTGAATGATCCTACAATCAAAACCAATACTTGTACACAGTCTCCTCAACTAAACTGCCTCCTTAGAGATATGAGTAGCAGCCATATACTTTGCTTCTGTGGTGGACAAAGCAACTGTGGGCTGCCTCTTACTCATCCAGCTCACTACACCTCCAAATAGAGTAAACACATAGCCACTAGTGGACCTTTGACTATCCAAGTCACCTGCCCAATCTGCATTGACAAAACCTTGTATGTCCAAATATTTATCAGCACTATCAATACCAGAATAAACCAAACAATGGTCAGGAGTATCTGCAAGATATTTAAACACCATCTTCGCATAGTTCCAAGTCTGTCTATCAGGGTTAGACATAAATCTACTCAAAATTCCCACTGCTTGGGCAATATTTGGTCTAGTGTAAACCATTGCATACATCAAACTCTTTATAGCACTAGCATATGGCACATTAGACATATCTTCAAAATCATCCTTAGTCTTTGGACACATATCTAATAAAAACATAGTACCAATGGGTAAAGGAACTCTAACTGGGTTACAATCCTATAAACTAAACCTCTGCAAAATAGTATTCAAATACTTACTTTGTGACAACCAAAGATTTCTGTTAACTATGTCCCTTCTTATCTCCATTCCCAAAATATACCTTGCAGCACCAAGATCCTTCATCTCAAATGCACCTAAAATTTGGGCTTTAAGCTCACTGATCATACCCTTAGTATTGTTGAAAAACAACATGTCATCAACATACAAAGCAATAACCAGTATAGAATCATCAACACAATAAATGTAAACACAGTGAACCTCTTGGCTTCTAACAAAACCCAATTTCAAAATAAATGAGTCAAACTTTTGATACTACATTATGGGGGACTATTTTAGACCATAAAGAGACCTCTTTAACCTGCAAACCCAATGTTCTTTTCCTTTTACCTCAAAACCTGTAGGTTGTTGCATATAAATTTCTTCTTCAAGATCTCCATGCAAGAACACAGTCTTAACATCCATTTTCTCAATCTCCCAATCATAAGTTGTAGTAATGGATAAGAGAAATCTAATAGAAGTCAATTTATCAACAGGAGAGAATATCTCACCAAAATCAACTCCGTCTCTCTGGAAGTAGCCCTTAGCTACTAGTCTAGCCTTGTACTTTTCCAATCACTTGTCTACTCCAAACTTCTTCTTGAAGACCCACTTACAACCTATGGCCTTTCTTTCTTTGGTTAAACGAACAAGATCCCAGGTGTTACAATAGTCTAAAGTTGTCGTCTCCTTCTACATGGATAGCTACAAAGACTCAAGTTATCATCTGCAGAAATAGCTTCCATGGTAGATCTAGGTTCATCGTTAGTACTCAATAAAGTATATACACAATAGAAATCTAGTGGGCTATACCTGTCAATTGGATTCCATTGTCTTGTGGATCTCCTCATGGGTGGAGTAAGAGACTCTACTTGTTCTTCTGCATGATCATCTACAACAACTTCTTCTATAACTGCATACTCATCTTCATCAAAACTACTTGAATCTTCTTCTTCTTCTTCACCCCCCAATCCATCATTATATTCTTCCTAAGGTGCATCTTGCTCCTCTAAATCGAAGTGCACCTACTTTACCTTTTCTTCTTTCTCTTTTGGCTGCTCAGGTTCAGAAATAGCTCTAAGTTTCCTGAAAATAATATCTCTAGAAAAGATAATCTTGGGGGTTAGTGGATTCCAAAGCTTATAAGCTTTCACATTATCACCATATCCAATGAATGTACACTTTTTAGCTTTTGGATCCAACTTAGATCACTTTTCCTTAGGCACATGAACAAAAGCCTCACAGCCAAAAACCCTTAAATGTGAAATAGAAGGTTTCTTACATGTCCACACTTCATAAGGTGTCGAATCAAGAGCCTTACAAGGAGATATGTTTATCAAGTAGCAAGTAGTACACACAGCCTTTGCCCAAAAGCATTTATCCAATTGTGCATCACTAAGCATACATCTGGCTCTTTCCATAATTGTTTGGTTCATCTTTTCTACACACCATTTTGTTGTGGTGTATACGGAGTTGTCTTTTGTCTGATTATACCTGTAGGCTTGCAAAACTTATCAAATTCTTTAGAGCAATATTCCCTTCCATTGTCATATCTTAGTATTTTTATCTTTAAACCTGATTGGTTCTCTACTAAGACTTTAAATTCCTTAAACTTAGTGAAAATTTTAGATTTATGCTTTTTAAAATAAATCCATGTAAATCTGGATACATCATCAATGAAGGTTACAAAATAACAAAGTTTTTCTATAGATTCATTATCCACATGTCCAAACACATTCGTATGAATAATTTCTAACTTCTCTTTTGCTCTATTGCTTCTTGAAGGAAATGATTTTCTGTTTTGTTTACCAAACACACAATTCTCACAGAAATCAAAGTGCTCATCAAAATAGGAGAAACCATCCAACAAATTTTTATTCTTAATAGTTTTTAATACATTATTACTTGTGTGGCCCAATCTACGGTGCCACAACATACATGTATTTTCAGTAGTGGCCTTAGATACATAGGAGGCATTACAAACTATAGTGGCTTCAAGCTTAAACAAGTTCCTGAATCTCTTCCCTTTCACTACCACCAAGTTCCCTCTCACCAATCTGCAACCATTCTTATCAAATTTCACATGTATTCCCAAATCATTCAATTTTGAAATTGAAATCAGATTTCTAGCTAATCCAAGAACATGCAAAACACCAAGGAGAGTTTTAATCCTCGCATCACTGAAACACAACAATACCTTTCCTTTCCTGACAATCGAATATGAAGAGTTGTCGCCAAGGTAGATATTACCTCCATCATATTCTTCATATGTGGAGAACTATTCCTTATGCGGGGTCATATGAAACGAGCATACTGAGTCAACCAACCAGTGATCATTAGAAACAAGATTACATGTATAAATTAAAACTTCTTCACCTGCATTCGAGGACTTATTCAAAGCACTCTCCTACTATTTCTTGGGATTTCTACACTCCTTCACATGTCCCCTTTTACCGCAGTTCCAACACTTAACTCTATTCTTTTTACCAGGAGTCTTAGACCAGCCCTTGGACTTGTCCTTAGCCCCTTTCTGATCTCCTTTAGGTACCCTTTCCTTAGACCTTCCCCTGATACTGAGAGCATCACTTGAACTATCTAAACTCTTCTTCCTCAATTCCTGTACTAGTAAAATTGCAACAAGAGCATCCAACTTCATATCTGTGAGGTTAGCAATGATAGCCAAAATGACATTTTCCCATGATCCAGGTAAAGAACAAAGAAGCAAGATACATTTATCTTCCTCATCAACTTCAACATCTACTGAAGCAAGTTGACTCATCAACAAATTAAAATAATTTAAATGCTCTGCAACTGACTCACCCTGTTTCATTTTCAAAGAAAACAACTTCCTTTTTAAATAAAGTTTACTTACCATACTCTTGGCTTGGCAGATCTCACCCAACTGATTCCACAATTTGTATGTGGTCTCTTCCTTTGCGGCATTCAGTGGCACAAAATCTGAAAGACACAAACGGATGGTTCCCCGTGCCTTCTTATCCAGTCTAGCCCACTCATCCGAAGAGACATCATCGAGTTTTTTCTCTTTCTGAATAGCTAACCATTTGTTTCTTTCTTCTAATAAATCTTCTATTTTCAACTTCCACAACTCATACCCCATTCCATTGAACTTCTCAATGTCCATTCAAGAGGTTGATGCAACGGTGGATGCAGCCATAATAAAAACACAAGATCTACAAAACAAACACAACTAAATCTCCCACTGTAGCTACAGCTTCCACACTACCACCTAAGAGTCAAAGCTAGCCAGGCTCTAATACCAAATGTTAGAAATGAATGCAACACTCCTTCAATGGAAATCTGAAGATAAATTTAGAAATCTTTAAGTGTGCATTAACAATGGAGATTGTAACAAAACATAAAACCCACTACAGAAAAGATGTCAAACATGAAGAACTCGACACAATGACACAATGTTTACGTGGAGAAAACCCTTGTGAGTAAAAAACTCCACCAATAAAGAGGCACTAGTTTGTATTAATCTGTAAAAAATATGTACAATACATCAACTACACAACTCTCTCCACAAGTCTTCAATCCGACAGCACTCCAGCAACACCTGAGTACCTAAAATATGTATTACAACAATAAAATACATGGAAAATACTTATAGAAATATTTTCCAACTCCTAGGTGTTCACCTTCTCTCTCATGAGATTCCCCAACATGCAAACATTAAATGCCATCTTACAAGCACCTTCCACTTGTCCAAAAATAGCCATGCAAAGGTTGGGTGCCCAAGACTAAATCTGGCCTCTTACAACATCTTATGACACGTCATAATCATCATAGATCCCACAAAAGAGTATCTTTCCAAGATAGGAACCTTGGGCTAAATATAGCAAATATACAACTAACATATCCCTCATATGCGTCATAGTGTCATAGAATCTTATGACAACTTGCAGTTGTCATAGATTCTTTACATGCACCTACCAAACATTATGATGTGCATCATACATGCTAAAAATAGTATATTCTCCCAAGGTGGCACCTAAACTTATTTAATATTTATTTTTACAATTGCCAACCGTAAATGTCACTCCTTAATTACCTACGGTGAAATTGAAATTACCACTGCCAGTGAAACTACCTCATTCCCTTATGGGTAATTACAAATTATAAATAATAAAATGGAATAAATACAATATTGGGATTTACAAGGTTAATGGCACCTTATCCCAACAGCACAAGCATCAAATCATATGATAACATAAGACTCTAAGTGTCTGCCACACTCATATCAAATGGAAAGCAACCATAGCAAGTTGCTAGCTTATCCAGAATATCCATACCTGAAAACCAGGGTAAATAAACCATCATAGGTAGAACTCCATGCCATCAACATACCAACACAAAACTACAATCAAGTCCCTGTAAAACAATCTTGCTAATCATTCATCCTCCCATCTCAATATAACATACCAATGTACATGTTGGTTCTTTCTCTCTGAATCAGCAGAGGGTTTGCCAGTTCTAATGCACAGGCAGATTCAGCCAACAAATACAGGAGGTTGCGTGAGCTACCTCGACTTCACTTCTGGTTCTGCCATACCAAGGGGGGTATCCCTATAGCTAAAGATTTAACGTTGACTCACCCAATAGAAAGATTTAGCTTTACAACAGTAGGCAGAATACTCTCATGTTTGGACCAAGATTTGTGTGATAAATCACAAGGCTAGAAATATTCTTGGACATATCTAACTAGTTAGGAATGAGAGTACGCAGGGGTCCTATTTCTACTCCTACAAACTAACAGGTTGGAAATATGAAAGGATTTGTATTTATGTTTTGGATGCAAGACAGGGGGTTTTAGATCATAACTACTACACAAGAAACAAACTGGTGCCTATTTCAGGGCAATAGAGTCAACTAGACATATACAAGAGAATGATTTGCACTGGCATTCAAGTTTCAAGGGGTTAGGACTAGTATTTGCCTTACAAACACCGCCTAAGACTGAGTATTTAGCTGCCTCTACTTACACATATCCCAACTGACATACATTCTTCTTCATACTTAACCTAAAATAGTTTAATCCACTCTTTGAATGGAAGTCATAGATCAAGCATACAATACAGAAAGTCTATATTCTAGAATCTAAGGAACCCTTAGCAACCAGATTCTGAAGAAGAGATGCATACAGCAAATGGAGACAAATAACTAAACACATGCAACAATGCATTTTTCATATAAACACAACATGAAACTGAACATATGTGGAAGGTGAATTCAAATGCAACTCATAATCTCACAAAAGAGATAGAAGAGCCAAGGAAATGCCCTATTTTTCGTTATTTCCTCCAAAAAATTGCCCAAGTCTTCAGCAACCAAAAATTGAGTAACACAGTTCACTATATAGCAAGAATGTGTACTCAGCAATTAATTACATGGTCACTTCAAAATTTCTCTAGATACAACGTACCATCTAAATGGCACCAAGAACATTCAATGCTCCAGGAAGAAGAAGAAGAAGGGAGCAGGGGAATTCAGAAAGTGTGTTGCCGCCTGAAGATTTTCTCCTTTAAGATGGTAGTTGGCCTGTCAATCCATTGACCAAGCCTCTGCACATCTACCATTAATGGCCAACCTACCCGCGAGATGCAGCAACTGTTTGCGTGTTTATGAAGCTTCTTTCCACTTGAAATGATGTAACCGCAAACACACAAAAATTCCTCCCCTGTTTCAAAAATTTGAAATAGGTCATTGATTCATTCTCTCCCACTATGATCTGTGGCTTTAAGTAGATCGGACAATCCCAGTCACCCGCTTTGAAAAGTCTCCCACCAGTGAGATCACGCCACATAGGCACCTTTTTTCCATCTCTGACTTTTCCCTTTTCCATTTTACCCTTTTCACCTTCAAAAATCTTTGTATATGCAGTTGTATATACATATAACTGCGCCTGGACACGTGGCAGCCTACCATTGGTTCTCCATTGCTAAGCACTTGTATCTCCATAAGCACTTATATCTCCATCAGCGAGCCATTGTATCTTATATTTTGTACCTATGGTTGTATATGTGATTGTATATACATACAATCACCTGCATACAAAGGGCAAACCCGAAATCATTATGAATCAATTTGAAATTGCAATCGGGTCCATCTTGTATCTTCCCCTTATACATAATTCCTTGTATATTGCATATACAAATGCAATATACAACCTGCGGATTCCATCACATTTATAAATCTGATCGGAAAAACATTCGAATCCGGCTTATATCTTCATCTTTTTGTATATCAACATATACAAGCACTTCATTATACAAGTCGCAGACCCCAAAATGATTATTCGCTGCATTTGATTCTCCAGTCAGGTTTCATTGCATTTGATTCTCCAGTCAGGTCTGGATTGTATGCATGGTCGATTGTATCTATGCCTTGCATATTTCTTTTTTGCATCATCGGCCATCGGAAAGACTATTAGTTGAGCTGCTAATGCATATTATTTCGCCGATGATCCTTTTGCATATTTTCCTTGCATGTGGCGAATGTATAAGACCCTTGCATCCTTCCTTTGCATGTGCGCTTTGTACATCGCCCTTGTATGTCTACCTTTTATGCTTCATCCTTGTATCTTGCTCTTGTATATCACCATTGTATCTTTATGATGTACATTCTGCCTTTGTATCCTGGCAATGTATGTTTCCTTTGTATATCGCCATTGTATCTACCCGTTGTATATCAAATATACAATGCAATATACATGCAATTCCCTTTAATACAACCACATAATCAAACCTAGAATATGCCATAGACAACCTGATATGCATACAAAGATGCATACAACTATTTTCTCACTTTTTTGAAGTTGATTTAACTCTTTTTCAGGCCCGCCAATGTACATTCACGCTTGCACATTCAAATGTACATACAAACAGCGATGCATATACAAAGATACATGCGTGAAAAAGTGAAGGCCGACAAACCTAGAAAATTTGAAGGTTTTACAATAAAATTGCTTGCAGATTTTTTGCTCGAAACCTTAACTCCAGGTGTAGGCACCAACAGTACAAATGACCAAAGCAAGGTCAACAAACAAAATTTGCAATAACACTGAATGGATTTGTGTATATTGATAGTCCACATCCAAGTCTTCAATGCAACCAATGGGTAAAGATAGCCCACTAAACTACATAACTCGTAGATCCCAATAGTGAAACATGCAAATTGATCTTCACATAAATAACCTGCAAACTAAGACAACCAAGAAGATATCGTGACAATAAAGAGCATATAGATCCAAGAACTCCCACTGCATGGGTAATGTCGAATATCAAAATAAGATCAAGGCATTAAGAAATCCTCCTATAGTACTTGTCTGAGAGGATATTCCTAACTCCTCTATTGTATAGTGTCAAAATATATAATGATATGCATAAAACATCTCTCATTACCAGTCTCTGAAAAACTCTCCCAAGTCCTCTTAACCAATGAAGAAAAAGATCAAGGAGCTACCAAATTATTGTTAACAATAATAATACTTGACTCCAATCTAAACCTCAACTCCATAAATATGAGAACCTTTAAGAAGAAGACAATATACCAAAAAAGAGAGAAACTGTAAAATCATATCATGTCTTTATACCACACTAACCTGTGCCAAACTATGTAAAGTAAGATCTCTTTCAACACTCCTAAACTGAAAAGGTATCAACATCAAACATCAAAATTATGATGAAAACATGGCAGCAATAGATGTTAACCTTTCATTAAAAATAGATCAAACTAGCCAAACATTCCCACAACAAAGGTAATAAGCCCAAAAACCACAAACCATTTCTATATCTCTCCAAAACAAATCCTCAGAACTAGTTTCATAGCTCAAAATCAAATAGTAAAATTTAGAACAATAAAAACCATAAACCCATGGATCTACTTCTCAACAATCCTTTTCAAGACTAGTGTAAAAGAGAAGACAAGATACATATAAAGAATTCATATAATAATAAGGTGGGCAACACCTATTAGATCATTTACCTGCCGAGTAGACCAAGAGTTGGAAACAAGATTGTCCTTGCATATAGCACCAAGCAATAAAAGATTATAATAAAGACAACCTTCTCATAATGTCTATAATGGACTCACATCCATTTCCAATTGTAGGCTTCTCGGTCCTTTTGTTGACATCTCATAATGAGAAACATTTCCAACACATATCTCTAAGTTCAAGAGATATCAAACCTCACCCAAGTCTCTCTAGTATCCATGAGTTTTCAACAATCAATCCATGCCAACTTCAAATGCAATCTGCACAATCATGAAGCTCCAAGCAAATGATTAATACTTCAAAACCAAAGAGAACTAACCAAACCATTGTCAAAATTCCAACTCTAAAATCAGGATTATATCATGACATCATGATCTAACATCTTCTCAAAAGAAGATCATATGCTCCAATGAACATATTATGCTCCCAAGAGCACCTGTATCATGCTAAAAACTCTAACTCGTGATCAAGAGTGCATTATGACATAATACTATACATCCTCTAAACCAAGGATCATATATCAAAAACTAATAAGTTATAAACTCAACATCTCGCCAAAAACTCTAAGAGTCCTCCATGGAAAACCAAGATGTCAACACCTCTTCAAAAAACATGAAGATCTAGCATCCTCTATCAATAGAACCAAAAGTGTCAATGAACCCTTACTGCAAACTAAAGGCATAATCCAAGAGCTTCTTATGACACCAACAACCATTGCAAAAGATCATCCATCTTCTAAAAAGATTATGCATGGCTCACAACACTACAACAAATGACAGTTTAGAACTAATATCTTGAAACAAAGAAGACAGGATACGTAATGAAACTATAAAAAACTCCCACTGAAAGTGATACCAAGTTATTCATGGTATCATGATCAACATCATTACCAAAACTCCACTGGAAGTGAAAAAAGCTTCTCATGCAACATAACTTTATTGTTATAGATTCCATTGAATAACTAAATCAGGTACTCCAAACTACCCTTTTGTCTCAATACAAAAACTACTAATGTAATCAAGGTGACAAAGAAGAGGCCTACCAAATAGAACCCACATCATCTTATTCACAAGATCTGCACACATGCAACATCTCATAGGAGAAAAAACATGATCAATGCTTCAACCTTTAATAACTGAAAAAATAGATTCAACCCCACATCAGTATCATGTAGAACAAATGTAACTAGGTATAACATGTAGATTTCTAAGACTCAAACACCAGAATCAACACTAGATCTGATTTTTCAAATAAATCCACATAGGAGAAACCATAGATCATAAGAACCCAACAAGTAGCCTTGCAAATCTAAAACTATTTCCATCCAGAAAGTATCTGAACAAAATTTTCCACAAATCTACAAACCACAAATTTTGGTTAACATGTAAAACCTGCAAAACCATATCTTTGTAAATATGCAACCACTTAAACATCGAAACATTCACACCAATGAATAACATCAAATATGTCATCTGAAATAATAGAATATCACAGATCTACAAACCCCACAATCTTTTGAAACAGGAAAACTGTGAAAACCTACATATTCAAAATAGCATGAATATGAGAAAGAAGAATCCAGGTTGTTCAAGAGTGTCCATATCATAAAAATACCAACTCCACAACCTCCATACAACTAGTGATAAATCATCATGTGCTTTCATGTAACCATGGACTGAAACCATGAACCCAACATTAGCACTCCAAACTATAGTCCAGCAAATGAGTGTTTTTCCATTTGATTAAGGTACCAAAAGTAACCATCCAACATAAACACCCTTTCACTACACATGACCACAAGGTAAAGGAATAAAACCACCAAACAAGAGAATAGACAGATATTGTCAAAATGGAGCTCCAAATCACTACCACAAGATCAACTCCATAAAGATCCATAACCTTGAGCCTCTTGAGCCCAACAAAGATTCTTTTGACAATATCCATCTATGAGGTAAATCCCATGGCTTCCAAATTCACAGATCTACAAAACAATGTTAACACATAGAACTTCCCCTGCAACAAAAATTCTTTGAATACTTCAAAGAAAAGCATCCCTCTCTCACTACAACCAATGGCTCTAATACCACATGTTGCAAAAAGGGAGAGAGCACAAGGTAAAGTTGCAGATATGTAGCTTTAAATTTTTTTTCAAATTTGAAATTAATAGCATGTGTAAATCTAAAAATTACTTTTAATTTAGATGTTAGAGTATTTCTCCAATTTAATCAATCTAGTAGAAGAAAATAACTTGCAAGAAGAAGACAAGTATTTAATTGGAGAAACCCCTAAGGGAAAAAACTCCACACCAATGGTATTTATGCTTGTATTAAATCTCTTGTGAAAGATTACATTCAATACTGAAATCCTTTGATTCCTTGATACACTTCAAAGCTTCTTCAATCTTCAAACATGTAAAAAACTTCAAAATCTTCTTACTTTAATTCTTTTACAAAAAACTTCGTATTTTTTTCTTCAAGTCTTTTTCACAATTCAACTCTATGGAAAATGTATGGGGCTCTTAATTAATTCAAAAGCTTATTTAATTCAAGATTTTCTTAATTCGAAAGCTTGAAACTCAAATTACAATAAATTGTAATTGATAACATAGAAACCAATGCTCATGTAAAAACCAAGTGCTCCAAATAGAGAAGAATAAAGACAAACAAAGTCAAACCTTTAGTTAACTACCTATCCTTGATGTGGGCACCCAAGTTTGCCCAAGTTAACTTTGCCAACATCAAACATATTTTCAAATAAAAGTAACAACAGAAAGTCCTCCAATTGAGCATCCATATTTGCCCAATCACTTTCTGTTGACCGAAGTGATCAACACACATTAATTTCATGCAAAAAACATGCAAGATTGATGTCCCCAAGGTTATTCTGAATTAACTTGTTCTATGCATGCAAGTGACATGCAAACACCAGATTCAACAGGTAATTGATACCCATTATCTAAAACACTGAGATGTACCATCCTATAAGTTTTTGGAGTTGGAGTGTTCTGCAAGTAATATCTTAAAATTGACATGCAACTGACATCCAAGCACATGCAACATGTAATTGATACCTATTATATGAAACATTGAGATGTACCATCTTGCAAGTTTCTAGAGTTGGAGTGTTCTATAAGCAATCTCACAAAACTAACATGCAACAAAATGCAAGGTCATATAACTGACATGCAACAACATGCAAGTGCATGTAAGCAACATGCAACAACATGCAAGTGCATGCATGTAACATGCAACAACATGCAAGTACATGCAAGCAACATGCATGTACATGCAAGCAACATGTAAATGACATGCAACAACATGCAAGTAACGTGCAAGTACATGGAAGTAACATGCAAGTACATGCAAGTACATGAACATGCAACAATATGTAAGTACATGCAAGTGACATGCAAAATAAGTCCATGCTAGCTTTTATGAATTCATGCAAGCAATATCCAATTCATGCATCTCTAACACTTTAGTTAACTCCAACATTATATCCATGCAAGGTGTCTCAACATTATCCACTCATGTAAATAAAAAACATAACTCCAAGTCTATATATAAGTCACCATCAAAAGGGGACACCCAAATTTAACTCCCACTTACTAGGAGTTATCAAACTCTCAAAATAGACTTAGGAGAAGTCAACAAAGTCTTCATGGTCCCCACTCTAAAAATGGATGTCCAAGTTTGACCTTATCAATTAGGAATTGATTGCAAAAGTCAAAGTGATATAATTAATAAATAATTAATCTCTCAAAGTCTTTATGTGTTGGTGAACACATTCCAAGAACTTTGGAGACACATGAATTGGTTAGGATTGCAAGTTAATCGCAACTCATTCCAACATGGAGATTGTATGACAAAGTTGTGAACAAGGGTTTCTTGCTTAGATCTAGAAGTCAACTTTCAATCAAAGTGCTTTCAAGACAAAAGAATCATGCCATTGCGAAAAGACCTTGCAAATGAATTTTCATATATTATACAAGTAGTTTTGGTGTCAGGAGTCAGAAAGGAAAAAAATAATTGTCAGAAGGCCAATTTGGCTCTGAGCATGTAGATCAAGGCCTGTTTTTGTAAAATACTGAAAAAAAAAAATTTAAAAATTAAAAAATAAAAATAAATTAGCGCTTTGAAGCATTGAACTTATATCAAAAGGGCTTCGACCCTTGTTAAGGCCTCAACCCTTATTAGCATGTCAGCCTCCATTTGGGGACCAACCCCTAATTTCTAGTTTCTGTGGGCCTTTCAAGTTGCACAAGGTTTTGGGCGAGGCCTTTGGCCTCTCAACCCTCATTTCAATTCGGCCTTAAGGCCTTCAAGTTTTTTTAATCACTTGTTTCAAAAAAAAAACATTCAGCCTTCAAATTTAGTTTGGTCATTTGACCTTACAAACAAATTTGGCCTGCATGTCATTTTTGACCTCTGTGCCATTTTCTCAAGCCTATGTGTCACCGATCAAACATTTTCTCTATTTTTAGAGAGATTTTTCTACTTTTAAACAAATACCTTGATTTGGCAAAGACTTTGACAGATTTGCTAAACTAGTGGGATCTAATTTTGGTTGGAATTCTTCCAAAACTGGTGAAGGTACAAATTGACTGGAGGACCTTTACATTTGGCACACCCCTATTCTAGTGGTAGTTCTACTAAATTTGGTGGAGGTTTATTTTTGCACTCATACCCCTCTCCATTGACGATCTAAAATTTGAAGGCAAACTTTCAAGGCCCCATTCTGGATCATTCTAGCTCTAATTTTTGAGCAATTTTTATATTTGGGCTATTTTCTCGCTACTAGTAGTTTGTGATTTTGATGCATGGTTTTTCTAGAAATTACATATTCTCACAAGTGATGCTTCATAGTTCTTGTTTTTGGAACTTCGGAGACTCATAACTTTCACATATGACCTCAAATTGAGGTACTTCCTTTTTTGAAAGTGTATGATTTTTCAAGTAGATTACAATGGTGTTGTTAGTTTCACTTAGTTTTATTTTAGTATTGTACTTTCAACATACACCTATTTGTTGAGGATTTTGTAAAGCATTGAGATCAAGTCCACTAAGTATTTCTTGCTAATGGAAATTGTAAATGCACTACATATAAAGTGCAAGATCATATTTGCTTGGGGGGTTCATTGATTGAGTGAAAAGGGGGTGTTTTCTTGTGTGCTCTCTTCTTTTCAGCACTTCATTTCTACATTACTTCATCATGGATCAAACAATAGTTCCCATATTAACTCCTTACAACTACTTCAAGTGGAAATCATACATGGCAATCTACTTAGGAAAGTTGGATTGCATAGGATAACAATGGGACTAGAAACTAAACCTGCTAAAGATGAAAGCGTAAGTGGTTTAACAAATCTGATGAGGCCTATGGAACATTGTGTTTGTCTATTTCTCCTAATTTACTCTTTCACATTGAGTCTTTGAATTCACCAAATGAAATCTAAGCAAAGTTAGAAACACTATTTGGCACACAAGATTCAATGAGGGGTCATATGTTGGAAAATGAACTAATTAGTTTATGTCCAGGCAACTTCAACAAAATTCAAGATTTTTTCACAAAATTGAAATCAAAGGTTGTAGTTAAAATAACTTATGGAATTGAAAATAAAGATGAACAACTGATTCTTAGCATTCTCTCTAGGATAAGTTCATAATATAATATGTATTTGTTTCTACCTTCTATGCTACTAAGGGTGCACTTGGTACTCAATTCACCATGCCATCTTTGGATGACTTTGCTATCTCTCTCACACGGGAATAGGATAAGCTAATCAAGATGGGAACTCTAAAATCCTCTAAGACACATGCCTTGGCTGCCAACCAAGACACAAAAGAATAGAAAGGATAAAGTAGTAACAATAAGGATAAGAAATAAAAGAATAGCAAGGAGAAGAAGGATCAGAAACTAGCTACCCCAAAAGTAGCTAATGAGACCCAATCTTCTAATGGTCACAAGCCTAATAAAGAGAAGGTCAAATATCCCTATTGTAAAAGATCCAGTCATAATGAACATAAATGTTTGAAGAAACAAATTGATCACTTGACACACATTCTTGAGAAGAAGAATATTAGTGTTCCTGAATCTATAAAATAAAGTTCTAATGAGGGTTCTAACAAACCAAAGGATAACAGCAAGGGGAAAGGAAAGGGCAAGGCCCTTGTAGCAGTTGCTTCACAACCATCCACTTGGGTTTTTGATTCAGGTGCTTCACACAACATGGCTTCATCTAAGCAAGAACTTGCATCTTTGGAGCCGTGTATTATGCCTTCTATTTTGATGGGTGATGACACTCCTATTGAGGTGTGTGGGAGAGGATCTGTTGATGTGGGGGATGGCACATTCAATGATGTTCTTTGTGTGCCCTCATTATCAACTAATCTCCTATCTATGTATCAGATCACTCATACGAGTTCAAGAAAGTGGGTTGAGTTCACTACTATTTTAGTGGAGATCTGTGAGTTACATAGTGATTCTACAGTTGTAGTTGGGAGAGCAGATCATTAGTCACGGCTATATATTTTTTCTCACTTTGTTCCTAATCTTCCTTCATCTTTTTTGCTCACTCATTTAGATGATGTGAGTATATTATGGCATGAGAGAGGTTTGGTCATCTTAACTTTTGCTACTTGCAGCAGTTTGACTAGCAGAGCATGGTCACAAGGTTGCCTTCAATTTAGTTTTTAGGTGGTGTTTTCCAAGGTTGCATTCTTGGTAAGCATCCTAAGGAAAAAGTTGACAAAGGTAAGGCATGGAGAGCTTCACAAACACTGGAGTTAATTCACAGTGATAATTTGGTTGGTCCATTTCCTAGACCATCCTTTAGCAAGGCTAGATTTGTTCTAACTTTCATTGATGACTTTTCTTGATATACTTGGGTGTACTTTATCAAACAAAAATCTGAGGTATTTGATCATTTTCAAGACTTCAAAACTTTTGTAGAGAAGCAATCTAGGAAATCCATCAAAGTTTTGTGCACTGACAATGGTGGTGAATAAGTCAACCATCATTTTGAGTGGTTTTGCACTTCAGAGGAGATTGATCTGCGCATTTGGTTCCATACACTCCTCAATAGAATGGTGTGGCAAAATGAAAGAATAGGTCCTTAAAGGAAATGGTGAATTGCATGATTCACTCCAGATCTCTTGCATCACAGTATTGGATAGAGACCATTAGTTGTGCTTGTTATAGCCATAATCATGTTCCTTACACCAAGCATTGAAGGGAGTCACTCCTTTTGAAGCTTGGAGTGATCGAAAACCACCAGTTAAGAACTTTTGAGTTTTTGGTTCTCCTACATGGGCCCACATTCTTATAGAGATAAGTAAGGTCTTGGATCTGTAGAGGAGGCCTTACATATTTTTAGGCTATCCTGATGGTGTGAAGGGTTATCAATTGCTCCACCCTACTACACATGAGTTGTTCATTAAGAGGAGTGTTTAGTTTGAGGAGGGCTCTTTGAGCTCAACTCCTATCTATTCTCCACCTCCTTCTACTTTAACATTGGAGTCACTTGGGCTACATGACAGATCTTCTAATGAGTTAGATTCACCTAAGCATAATCTTGATGATGAGGTGTCTTCTGCCTCACTTCTGATACTAAGAGCGATTCAAAGGATTCACTTCCTTCCTCTCCTAGTCATCATTCAGAGGGTGACGATTTTCCTCAAGATTCTTTGACTTCTAGTCCACTTTAGGCTTGATAGTGTTACGTCATAAAATGTCCCCTTGGGGGATTTTCCCTCTTAATCTTTAGCTCCTGGGTCCTTTAGAATGCATATAAAGCATCTTGCATGATTTTGATGACTCTCAATGAGAAAACCCTAAAGTTTCATAGCAATTAGGAATCAGGGGATGCATTTATATGATAAATCCTACCTAAAATAGGGGGAGGACTTGGGTGCCCATGCCTTAATCCTACCATATTTTAGGTCAGGACCAATTTCAAAGTGTTAGTTTGTGACTGTTATTTAGGTCCTATGCTGACACGGTAAGTTTGAATTACACAATTCTTAGCTGGAATGTTTGTAGTTGCATATATAAGCATGATTAATGATTCATTTGTAAACTAGATGGACATTAGATGGATTTTGGCATACTTGTGATTCTAGAGCATTCAAAATATTCATTGTGTGGTAGAACAGAACATTGTTCTTGTGTTTGTATTTGCAGATTTGGCATCCATCTCCTCATGGCATGAAGAGCATCTTTCTTCCATGAGATCTTCACTACAAGGTGATATCAATTGTGTTTCCAATCATTTATCATTTAGATTTTGCCTCTATCCCATAGGGATACTGGTGCGGGAGCACCAAGAGTTTGGCACCCATTTATATATTTTTGCATTTGAAGGTGTGAAGTCCTTTTTGATTTTCTAAGGGAAAGAGCGGGACCGATGAATAAATGGGACCGATGTATGAGCCTAGTGTTGAACCATTGAATCTCATGTTGGAGGTTTAACGGGTTCATTTGGTTCAATGGAGTAAACAGGTTCATTTGTTTCAATAGAGTGGTAACTGATAGTGGCGATAAGGAGAACCAGCCGTAGGGAGTCAACAAATTCATATGAGAAGACATCAGTGTGATCAGGTGTATCGATAAACAAGGGCCAGAGTTCCACCGAAGTAGTAAGTCTGGCTGATAGGAGGATAGGAGTACTTTAGTGCGATATGTGGTGATCAAAAATTCAAGGAGACAAGTGCCTTCAGAGTGAGATTTCAAAGGAAGACCGATAACGAAATGTTTGGCTGATAATTGTAAGGAAGAAATCAAAGTCTTCGGAGAGAGGTTGCATATCGATGGGAGGAATTTGAAAGTGGCCGATAGTAATGTCTTTTGTCAATGGTTCAATGCTATGTGTAGTCTAACCATACAGATTGTATGAACATACAAAGACAAAAGCCAGCCGCGGGGAGAACACCAAACAGTTAGTAAAGAAAACCTAACTGAACAGACAGAAAACAAAACTAACTGTCCGATAACTGAAAAAGTTGAATAATATAAAAGCTGGTTTTTCTTTGTAAATTGGGTGGAAGTTTTTGGAAGATTGGAGAACAGACATTGATTGTAAGAAGAAGAACTCTCATAAATACAATATTGATAGTTTAATATGTTCGTACATTTCTATAGCATTTTTGCATAATTTGATCTGAAGTACAGTAATTAGTTTTACTTTTGTTATTTTGTTTTTGTTTGTACAAAATGTCTCTGTCTTGATGTTCCTGCAATTCCTTTGTACAGTCATGGAGGGCCATCAAGCAAAGATCTCTTTTCTTGTTTTTCTTTTTGTGGAAATGGTTGAATTGTCAATGAGAGACAATAAGAACTTGTCCTAGGTGAGCTTTACCATAGCCCGGCTAGGTATGCAAGTTGTAGTTTAAGAAGAGGCAAGGGTGAAAACAGAGTAGGAGAAATTGAGTACCAAGCAATTTGAACCCTAGACCCAGAGAGGAGGGCCAATAATGGACTCAAGAAGGCTATAAGCCTTGGGAATTAAGAATCTTGTAAGCAGTGAGGACAAAGAAGAATGTCCCACACCAAGAAAGTAGTGTTTGTATTGAGAATAACATGCTAGTAGGTCTTTCACCTCTGTAATAGACTGATTAATTTGAGTTAGGCATTTTGGGTAGAAAATGTCTGAGAGCACTTGAATTGGCAGGGGGACTTGGGGCATGACATAGGTCTTGAAATGTTTCAAACAAGTTAGGTTTTCTAAGTCCATAGTCCTCCCTATCAAATTGGTATCAGAGCAAGTTAAAGATTTGCGCTATTCCTAGATTGGAATAGAAGAAGTTGTATGTCATCACTGAGTTCGAGTGAGTCGGTAGGTTCATCCAAGAAGATGGTGACTAATGCAAAATTGGCAAAGAAGGTTGATGAACAAAAAGAGGAGAATAGGCTCCTATAGGAAAGATTGGCAGAAATGGAAAGCAAACTGAGTGTAATGATGGAAAAGACTGAAGAAGTCAGTCAAAAAATTAAAGATTCTGAAGGTAAGGAAAAAGATGTGTCTATAGAAGATGAAGAGCCCACACCTGATCCTAAGATGGAAGAACCTTTCTTGAAGGCCTTAAAAGCCATGAGTGGTAAGACATTGGAAGGAGTTCCTCTTTTTGGTGGAAAGATGGAACCTGATTTGGTTATGGAATGGATAGAAGGTATAGAAAATCACTTTGAATGTGATGGAGTGACTGAAGCACAAAAGGTGAAGGTGGCTAAATCAAGACTCAGAGGAGCTGCCTTGACATGGTGGAAATTTGTTCAAACAGAAAGAGAAAAAGAAGGCAAGAAACCTATAGCTACTTGGAAAGGTATGGTGGCTAAAATCAAAGAAGTCTACATGCCTGGGGATTATGAAGTCCAGTTGTACAAGAAACAACAAAATTTGAGACAAAGAGAATTAGATGTCAATGCATACACTGATGAGTTTCAAAAACTGTGCTTGAGGTCTAAGGTGATGGAGGATGAAAATGTAAAAATAGTAAGATACCTAAATGGTTTGAGGTGGAGTATTCAAGCGGAAATCAGCCTATTCAGTCCTATAACAGTGCATCAATGCTATTAGCTAGCACTCAAGGTAGAGGAGAAGGGCAAGAATAAACAAGAGTCAAACAGCAAATTAAGAGGAAGAGGTAGAGACAATAGAGGAAGAGGAAGTTATGGTGGTAGGAACACTGATCAAAGGCCCCAAGGAGAATCCAAACTCATAGATCAGAGTGGAGAGACTAGTAGTAGAGGAAACTACCGAGGAAGGGGATCTAACAGAGGAAGATTAGGAGGATCAGGCAGAGGATCATACTTTGCCACTATGAAATGCTACAATTGTGGTCAATTAGGCCATCCGGCTTATAGGTGTCCTGATAAGGGCACATCTTCTTCTCAAGGAGTTGATAAAAGAAGTCATTATGTACAAGATGATGCTTCAAGCAGCAAATCACCTGAAGTCAGTCTAGCCTCAGAAGTGGGAGAGAACATCATGGTAAGGAGAACTTTGATCAAAGAACCGGTGAAAGCTGAACCAAGCCAAAGGAGAGCCTTATTCAGAATCAGATGCAAAATTATGAATAAGGTATGTCAAGTAATCATAGACTTAGGGTCTACTGATAACATAGTGTCTGATGAAGCAGTTAGAAAATTAAATTTGCAAAGAATATCTCATTCAAATCCATATAGAGTCACATGGTTAAATAAAGGTCAGCATGTGATAGTCAATGAGCAAACTTAGGTAGAGTTTGGTATAGGTGGATACAAAGACAAGGTACTCTGTGATATCCTACCCATGGATGCATGTCATCTCTTATTGGGCAGACCATGGCAGTATGACCGGAAGGCCATACATGATGGTGAGAAGAATGCATATTCTTTTCAAAAAGATGGTGTCGCCTATAAAATTCAGTCATTGGAAGATGAAGAAGAAGGTAAGACTAAAAGTCCTAATGTCTTAATTGTGAGTGGTAAAGAGTTTTTGAACACTCTTAAGGAGGATGGTATTAGTTATGCTATCATAGTGAAAACTAAGGAGGAGCAAAAAGACAAAAAGGTAGTGGTCCCAAAAGAGGTGCAAACTATACTAGAACACTAAAGGAAATAATTAGTGAAGGAACACCAGCAACACTATCTCCACAAAGAACTATTAGCCATCAAATAGACCTAATTCCAGGAGCATCTCTACCTAACAAAGCTCCCTACAGGATGACTCCAGAACAACATAAGGAGATAGCCAGACAAGTACAAGAATTGATTGACCAAGGATTGATTAGGAAAAGCATAAGTCCTTGTGCAGTGCCTATAGTGTTGGCACCAAAGAAAGGAGGAACATGGAGACTATGCATAGACTCCAAAGCTATCAATAAGATCACCATAAGGTACAGATTTCCAATTCCCAAAATTGAAGATCTTATGGATTGTTTAGGAGGGGCTAAATACTTCACCAAGATAGATCTGAAAAGTGGTTATCACCATATCAGAATCAAGGAAGGTGACGAGTGGAAAACAGCCTTTAAGACCACAAAAGGATTGTATGAATGGCTTGTTATGCCATTTGGTCTATCGAATGCTCCCAGCACATTCATGAGGCTCATGAATGAAGTCCTCAAAGACTACATGGGTAAATTTGTAGTTGTTTATCTAGATGAAATCTTAATTTTTAGTCAAACTAAAGAAGAGCATCTTGGACATGTAAATACTGTTTTGAAAAAGTTACATGATGAACAACTAACCATAAATTTGGAGAAGTGTGAATTCATGAAGCAGGAATTAGTATACCTAGGTTTTGTGTTGTCCAAAGGAGAAGTGAAGATGGACAAGTCAAAGGTAGAAGCCATATTGAATTGGCCTACTCCCAGAGCAGCAACTAAGGTGAGAAGTTTTCATGGATTAGCTTAGTTTTATAGAAAATTCATAAAGAATTTCAGTGCTATTTGTGCACCCATGCTTGATACAATCAAAGGTGGGGTAAAAACAAAGTTTCAATGGACACAAGCAGCTGATAAGAGTTTTGAATTGTTGAAGAAAGAAGTAGCCACACAGCCAGTGTTAGTGCTTCCTAGTTTTGATAAGTTATTCACTTTAGAATGTGATGCTAGCAATATTGTAGTAGGTGCAGTACTCAGCCAAGAGAATAGACCAGTAGCCTTTTTCAGTGAGAGGCTAAATGAAGCAAAGAGAAGATACTCTTTGTATGACTTAGAGCTCTATGCTCTAGTCCAAGCACTTAGAAAATGGAGGCATTATCTTCTACCTAAGGAATTTGTTGTATATACAGACAATCAAGCTTTGAGTTTTCTAAACTCACAAGATAAGTTGAGCCATAGGCATATCAAGTGGATGGAGTACTTGTAGTCTTACACATTCACAATTAAGCATAAGAAGGGACAGCTCAACAAGGTAGCAAATGCTTTGAGCAGGAGGCTACTCACAGTACAAGAGGTGCAATTAAGAAGCATAGGAATGAAAGAGTTCACAGCCCTCTACAAAGAAGATGAAGATTTTGTTGAAGCATACAAGATCTGCCAAGACTTTGAAAATCACTTTCATAGTGAATTTGTAGATTACACTTTACAGTAGGGATTGATGTTCAAAGGTGGACAGTTCTGTGTACCAAAAGGATCCATGAGAGAAAATCTCATACAAGAGAAGCATAATGGTAGTTTGAGTGGACATTTTGGTCTGAACAAAACATTGGAGTTAGTCCAAAGGTTCTACTATTGGCCGAAGATGCACAAAGATGTCAGAAAGTATGTAGAGTAGTGTATCATTTGTCAGAAGACCAAGGGAACTTCTTCAAATGTGGGACTGTATCAACCACTACCCATTCCTTCTAGACCATGGGATTGTGTAAGTATGGATTTTGTAGTTGGTCTACCAAAGACTAAGACTGGTTTTGATAGTATTTTTGTAGTTGTTGATAGATTTAGCAAGATGAGTCATTTCATTCCCTATAAGGTGGCTCATGATGCCAATCATATAGCTCATTTCTTTTTCAAAGAGGTCATAAGGATTCATGGACTTCCAGCAAGCATTGTGTCTGATAGAGATGCTAAGTTCATGGGACATTTCTGGAAAACTCTATGGCAGAGGCTAGGAACAAATCTATCTTTTGGATTAGCATAACATCCACAGACAGATGGCCAAACAGAAGTGGTGAACAGAACATTGGGCAACCTGTTAAGGTGTTTGACAAAAGAATATGGACATAGTTGGGATCAGGTCATTTATCAAGCATAATTTGCCTATAATGACAGTGTGAATAGGACTACTGGAAAAAGTCCATTTGAGATAGTGTATGGAATGCACCCTCGAGGTGTATGTGAACTCTGACATCTTGGAGACATGGAATATAGAAGTGGTCATGCAGAGGATTTTGCACAATCTATGAAGGAGATACATGAACAAGTAAAGACAATGCAGGAAAATACCCAGAAGATCAAGGATAGTGATAGGGAGGACTATGGACTTAGAAAACCTAACTTGTTTGAAACATTTCAAGACCTATGTCATGCCCCAAGTCCCCCTACCAATTCAAGTGCTCTCAGACATTTTCTACCCAAAATGCCTAACTCAAATTAATCAGTCTATTACAGAGGTGAAAGACCTACTAGCCTGTTATTCTCAATACAAACACTACTTTCTTGGTGTGGGACATTCTTCTTTGTCCTCACTGCTTACAAGATTCTTCATTCCCAAGGCTTATAGCCTTCTTGAGTCCGTTATTGGCCCTCCTCTCTGGGTCTAGGGTTCAAATTGCTTGGTACTCAATTTCTCCTACTCTGTTTTCACCCCTGCCTCTTCTTAGACTGCAACTTGCATACCTAGCCGGGCTATGGTAAAGCTCACCTAGGACAAGTTCTTATTGTCTCTCATTGACAATTCAACCATTTCCACAAAAAGAAAAACAAGAAAAGAGATCTCTGCTTGATGGCTCTCCATGACTGTACAGAGGAATTGTAGGAACATCAAGACAGAGACATTTTGTACAAATAGAAACAAAATAACAGAAGTAAAACTAATTACTGTACTTCAAATCAAATTATGCAAAAATGCTACAGAAATGCATGAACAGATTAAACTTTCAATATTGTATTTATGAGAGTTCTTCTTCTTACAATCAATGTCTGTTCTCCAACCTTCCAAAAACTTCCACCCAATTTACAAAGAAAAACCAACTTTTATATTATTCAACTTTTTCAGTTATCGGACAGTTAGTTTTATTTTCTGTCTATTCAGTTAGGTTTTCTTTACTAACTGTTTGGTGTTCTCCCCACAGCTGGCTTTTGTCTTTGTATGTTCATACAATCCGTACGGTTAGACTACACATAGCATTGAACCATCGGTAAAAGACATTACTATCGGCCACTTTCAAATTCCTCTCATCGATATGCAACCTCTCTCCGATGACTTTGATTTCTTCCTTACAATTATTGGCCAAACATTATGTTATCGGTCTTCCTTTGAAATTTCACTCCGAAGGCACTTGTCTCCCTGAATTTCTCATTGCCACATATTGCACTGAAGTCCTTCTATCCTCCTATCAGCCAGACTTACTACTTCAGTGGAACTCCGGCCCTTGTTTACCGATACACTCGATCACACCGATGTCTTCTCATATGCATTTGTTGACTCCCTACCGCCGATTCTCCTTACCACCACTATCAATTACCACTCTCTTGAACCAAATGAACCCATTTACTCCATTGAACCAAATGAACCCATTGAACCTCCAACATGAGGTTCAACGGTTCAACACTAGGCTCATACATCGGTCCCGTTTATTCATCGGTCCCGCTCTTTCCCTTAGAAAATCAAAAAGGACTTCACACCTTCAAATGCAAAAATATATAAATGGGCACCAAACTCTTGGTGCTCCTGCACCATACTCCCCCTGCACGGAAAAAGTCAAGTCACCTCCAGTGACAATAAGGCAAAATCAATGCCCCACTTCTTGAACTCAGACTCTGCAACCCAGGTAGCCTCTGCTTCAGGCAACTATTTCCACTTGATTAGATGCTCCATGTACATGCCATGTCTGGTCTATTTCTGTACTCAAGAATCTAGAATTCTCTCAGCCTGTGGTTTGAGTGTAGGTGGCAAAGTCACATCACTCACTATCTGTTCAGTCTCTGAATGAGATCCACTTGCTGCTAAATGAGGACCTTTATAGGGTACTAGGTCCTAAACATTGAACACTGGTGAAATTGCCAAGTCTGCTAGCAAATCAATCTTGTAGGCATTTTTGCCATACTTGTCCAGAATTTTGCAAGGACCGATCCGACTCATCTGCAGTTTAGTTGGCATCCCTTTCTATAATCTAGCTTTGTTTAAATGAACCATGACTAAATCACCAACTTCAAACTGGACATCCTTCTTGTGTGCATCTACCCTATCTGGTGCAGGAGCACCAAGAGTTTGGTGCCCATGTATATATTTTTGCATTTGAAGGTGTGAAGCCCTTTTTTATTTTCTAAGGGAAAGAATGGGACCGATGAATAAATGGGACTGATGTACGAGCCTAGTGTTGAACCGTTGAACCTCATGTTGGAGGTTCAATAGGTTCATTTGGTTCAATGGAGTAAACGGGTTCATTTGGTTCAATAGAGTGGTAATTGACAATGGTGGTAAGGAGAACCGGCGGTAGGGAGTCAACAAATGCATATGAGAAGACATCGGTGTGATTGGGTGTATCGGTAAACAAGGTCCGAAGTTCCACCGAAGTAGTAAGTCTAGCCGATAGGAGGATAGGAGTACTTCAGTGCGATATGTGGCAATGAGAAATTCGGGGAGACAAGTGCCTTCGGAGTGAGATTTCAAAGGAATACTGTTAGCATAATGTTTGGCCGATAATTGTAAGGAAGAAATCAAAGTCATCAGAGAGAGGTTGCATATCGGTGGGAGGAATTTGAAAGTGGCCGATAGTAATGTCTTTTGCCGATGGTTCAATGTTATGTGTAGTCTAACTATATGGATTGTATGAACATACAAAGACAAAATCCAGCCACGGGGAGAACACCAAACAATTAGTAAAGAAAACCTAACTGAACGGACAGAAAACAAAACTAACTGTCCGATAACTGAAAAAGTCGAATAATATAAAAGTTGGTTTTTCTTTATAAATTGGGTGGAAGTTTTTGGAAGGTTGGAGAACAGACATTGATTGTAAGAAGAAGAACTCTCATAAATACAATATTGACAGTTTAATCTGTTCGTGCATTTCTGTAGCATTTTTGCATAATTTGATCTAAAGTACAATAATTAGTTTTACTTTTGTTATTTTGTTTTTGTTTGTACAAAATGTCTTTGTCTTGATGTTCCTGCAATTCCTCTGTATAGTCATGGAGGGCCATCAAGCAGAGATCTCTTTTCTTGTTTTTCTTTTTGTGGAAATGGTTGAATTGTCAATGAGAGACAATAAGAACTTGTCCTAGGCAAGCTTTACCATAGCCTGGCTAGGTATGCAAGTTTCAGTCTAAGAAGAGGCAGGGGTGAAAATAGAGTAGGAGAAATTGAGTACCAAGCAATTTGAACCCTAGACCCAGAGAGGAGGGCCAATAATGGACTCAAGAAGGCTATAAGCCTTGGGAATTAAGAATCTTGTAAGCAGTGAGGACAAAGAAGAATGTCCCACACCAAGAAAGTAGTGTTTGTATTGAGAATAACATGCTAGTAGGTCTTTCACCTTTGTAATAGACTGATTAATTTGAGTTAGGCATTTTGGGTAGAAAATGTCTGAGAGCACTTGAATTGGCAGGGGGACTTGGGGCATGACATAGGTCTTGAAATGTTTCAAACAAGTTAGGTTTTCTAAGTCCATAGTCCTCCAAATCAGATATGCACTCTTTATCTGACAACGGTGTTTGAAAGACTTGAACTTCTCTCCAGAGCTTGATTGAGGCAAGCCTCTAAACACCACAACCCCCAACCCATTTTTGCGTGATTGCAGGTTACAAGTTGCAAAAGAAAAAAAAGTGGAGTTACAGGAGAGTAGTGTAGACTGTAGGAATTGCATATCAAAGAAGAAAATAGGGACCTGGACTCAGGCACCTACTCATTAGTCCTCTGGATCCCACAACAAGAAAATCTCTGGAATAGCAGGAACAAGTTACAGACAAGGTTTCCAGATCTTGACAAAAACTGTGGCATTGGACTAGGGCACCCACTCATTAGTCCTTGACTTTTATTCTTTTTGAACTTCAAAATCTGGTATGCATTTGATTGTCATTTGATATCCATGTGTGTGATCATTTTCTGTAATTTGTCTATTTGTTCACGAATTCATGTAATTAGGGTTTTGAGCATAATTAGGCTTAATTAAACAACAAAATCATACAATTCCAATCTTCCCCTATGTTTCAAGTGACAAAAGGCCTGTAGTATGTTCCTCTACTCAGTTGGAATTCCTTGAATGTTTAGTGGTGAAAGGAGGATCAACATAAACCATCAAAATCAACCCTAAACATCCTCTTCATTTTTCACTTTAAACATTTTGGTGAACCCATGTTTTTGGACTTTTTGGCACCTTGTTGAGTGTTGTGCTTTATATTTACATTCATTTCATTCATTCATATCATTGTTCATCTTATTGCATTTGAAAAATTACAAAAAAAAAATTAAAAATTTTGAAAAATTTGGCATTTTTAGCTTGTATTTTCAAATAATTTGAATTAGTTGACATTTAATTTCAATAAATTTCTGTCATTATCATCAGATCTGATTTAATTTACAAAAAAATTTCATTCATCATTCATTTAGATTGCATTTTCATGCTTGAATTGATAAAAATTTTTGAAATTGTGCATTTTTCCATATAACCTAGTTTTGCATTAGCTAGGGTTTGTAGTCAAAATCTTGTTTCATATTTTACCACCCATTTTAAAACTCTCATTAGGACTTATTTCTAAATGTAGTAATACATCATAGTAGTTTTCTTACAAAATTTCATGCCTAGGGTTTGAAAACCTTGATTTTTCACTCTTATTGTCTCTCTAGATTTGCATCATAAGTGTGTTGTAAAAAAATTTTCTGTATTAATTGGTTGTTATCAGGGTTATTATCTACTTCCCCTCCTCAAATTCTTTACAAAACCCTTTTTATTGGGCCTTTGCATTCAAATTTGGTGAAAAATCACATATTTTGACTATATTTGCCCTAGGGTTTGACCTAGATTTGCATTACAAGTGTGTTGTGATGGATTTTATTTCTTTAGGTGACTGATATTACTACTATAATCTTTTTCACCTCCTAAAATTCTTTACAACACCCCTTTTATTGGGTCTTTGCATTGAAAATTTGTGAAAATTTACATATTTTAGTGTATTTTCACTAGGTTTTGACTCGTCATCATTCTAGGTTTGCATCAAAAGTGTGTTGTGAAGGATATTAATGATTTATTGGACTAATATCATAAATATTACTTGCTGCACTTCTTAAAATTCCTTACAACACCTTTTCTTTCACTTATTTGCATTGAAAAAAAAGTTGAAAAAATCAAGCATTTTAGGTCATTTTCATACATAGTTTTGCACTTGTCTTTTGCATAACTTTTGAAAATCTTTTAAAATATGATCTTATAGTGATTTGAAAACTCATATGAATGGCTTCTAATCTCAACAATAACAATAGGTTCCCTCCTAGGCCTTACATGAAAAGAAAGGTCCACAAACCTGAAATCATGTTTTCAGCTCGTGATAGAACAATTGGAGACACTGAAGGACCTCTTTATATTACTATGAAGATAATGGGAAATCATATCGATGGAACCCTTATTGATCCTAATTTCATGACTAATGTAGCCATGGAAGAGTTCCTCTATTCACATGGATTGATACAAGGCTTTTATGACCCTTCGAATATGATGATTAAAACACATAACGAAACCTTTATAAACACTTCTGGGAAAATATCTTTATTGGTCACTATATTTGAGAAATTTGTAGAACAATTGTTTGATGTTGTCCCCATTTCAAACTTTTTTCACATAAAACTAGGACATCCATGGTTAAAGGCTATGAGAGTTGTCCCTTCAACAATTCATAACTGTGTAAAATTTCCTTTGAATATACAAGTGATTACTATCCATCGCAATAAGTATAAACCTTTGGTTACAAGACAACACTTTACACTTGATTATTTTTGGGAAAGATCTAAATTGGAACCGAAGCCATGGACAGACTTTAACTTCTTGAGCTATAGAAACTACAAAACAAAACTATTACATCAAGTGGTCGGTCCTTATATGCATGAAACAACAAGAGATGAACAGCCCGCATTTGAAGAGAATCCTAGACCGAAAGGAAATGGACCCTATGCTAAGGTTCCTCCCCCTCCATCCTTACAAGGATCGGGAGGTAGTCATTGACAACAAAACATTCCATCTAGACAAATAAGATTTTGATCTTGGTGCTTCCTCCTCTAAAGCACACAAAACTACGAAAGAGCAAAACACTATCTTACAAGAGATAAGTGGTAAAAGAAATAGACAAGAAAGAGAAAGGAGGAGGAGACGACAAGCTTATGCCCAATGACTTACATCTCAACAAGAAAACATCTCACCTAACATTGAATCAAACCAAGATCTTAAGAATGGACAATTTGAAGACAAGAATAAGAGTTGGGCTATGGTACCTTATGTCCCACTTTCCTCTAACATTCGGGAGTGGGAAGATGATGATGATTTTCTCGTTGACAACCTTTAATTAGGTTGTCCTTACAGGTAAGTATTTCTAACCCTTTATCTCTCGTGTTGTGTTTCCCCTGTGATGTGTTGTGTTGTTCAGGCCTCTTGGGATGACCCTTGACTCTCTTGTAAGGTCCAGGATACCAAGAGACCACCTCTATTGTGACCTTCTATTTGTATCATCATTGTTCTATATTGCTTCTACTCTATTTTTCACTGTTGTGTGTTGTGTCTTATGGACATAGCGTTGCAGTTGGTGACTTGGTGGCACCCTCCTACGTGACTTTGAAGATAGGAAGAGGTTTGGTGAACTAAATATGGATTGTTGTCCAAATAGTTTAGAAGTCTATGGATCTAGGGAATTATACCCTTCCAAGGGTCATGAGACAACTTGATGGACCACTATGGATGTAGCTTAGCATGGACTGTTGTTCAACTATTCCTCATGAGGAGTCATATGATACAAGCAACCTAAGTCAATCAATCACTATTCATTAAACATAACATAACATGCAGAAAGTAAAACTTCATCACCTGCATTTGAGAACTTTTTTGTAGAGAAATCCCACTGTTGAACTTTGGGTTTCTACATTCTTTCTTAACATGCCCCCTCTTACCACAGTTTCAACACTTAACTATGTTCTTCTTCCTAGGAGTTTTGGATCAACCTTTTGATTCCATAGGCCCCTTCTGATATCCTTTTGGATCTCTATCCTTAGACCTCCCCTTGACATTAAGAGCATCCACTAAGCTATCCATAGCCTTCTTCCTCATTTCTTGTGACAAAGTTGCAACAAGGGCATCCATCTTTGGATCTTCAGGGTTAGCAGTGATAGCAAGAATGAAATTCTCCCAAGACTTAGGCAAAGAACAAAAAAGCATATTAAACCTTTATCTTCCTCATCTATCTTGACATCCATAGAAGCTAATTGACTCATAACCAAATAAAATATATTCAAGTGCTCAACTATTGAATCACCCTCCTTCATTTTAAAAGAACATAATTTTCTGTTGAGATATAGTTTATTTATCAGTGTTTTGTCTTGATAGATTTCACCCAAGCACTTCCATAAAGCATGTCTAGTCTTCTCAGCAAAGACATTCAACAAGATAGAGTCTACAAGGCATAACCAGATTGTTTCTCTTTCCTTTTTGTCCAATTTGTCCCACTCATCTTGACTAACATCAAGTTTCTTTTCTCTTAATATGGAAAACCATTGTTCTCTCTCTTCAAGGAGATCCTCTATTTTCAACTTCCACCACTTATAACCCAATCCATTGAATTTTTTTATGTCCAATCGGGATGACGATGCAACCATGGCTTCTGTAACACAAATATGTAAAATAAGTTCAACTAGAACTCCCACTACAACTCAAAAAACCCTCACACTTCCACCCAAGACACAGAACTGGCTAGGCTCTGATACCAAATGTTAGAAATGGAGTTAAACAACTATCAATGGAAAACTGATTACAACTGTAATATAGATCATATTTAACTTTGTAGTGTTGGAAAAAAGGAGAGAGAACAAGGTAAAGTTGCAGCTATGTGGCTTTAAAATGTTTTCAAATCTAAAATTAATAGCATGTGTAAATTTGAAAATTACTTTCAATTTAGATCTTAAAGTATTTCTCCAATTTAATCAATATAGTAGAAGAAATTAGCTTGCAAGAAGAAGACAAGTATTTATGTGGAGAAACCCCTAAGGGAAAAAAACTCCTCACCAAAGGTGTTTATACTAGTATATTAATATACGGTTACACTTTTTGGCCAAACTTGACATTGAAATCAACATTTTAAACTAAATCTTCACTTTCTGACACCTATAACCACTAAACCGTTAGGAATTTGAAGATGATTGGAACTAGTGATTTGTGAGATTTTGTTTGTATTCTAAATTTTTTTTTTTAAATTAGAGTTAAATTGTAAAATGTTTTGCATCTCCTTTGATAACTAGTTTTTAATAATAAAAAATATTTATTTAAAGCGATGTGTATTCCGTAGCACATAACTCTTTTTCTACAAAGGATAAAATTTTGATTCTTTTGAATTTAGATTGGTAACACCGATTTATAGGGCATGCATTTGGTTTCATAATGTTTTCTTGAATTTTGTTTTTAATTAAGTTTTGAAGTCAAACCAATTATAATTTAGACATAGGTGTATTCTGTAAAACATAATTTTTTCTATATGTATCGAAATTTAATTTTTCTTTTTTTGTTGAAACAAGGACATCAATACCTAGGGCATAGATATTTTTTAGAATTTATTTTCACTAATTGACTAATTTTTCATTTGTGTAGAACAAAGAACTTGATGTTCGGTGAAAAACATATATTCACAATAAATAAAAAATAAATATAATAATCAAATTAAATATATTTAAAATTATACTTTTTGGGAAGCTTATAATAAGGACTACATACAAAACATTAATTTTAAATGAATTCATTTGATCCCCCAAAAGGGAAATCAAAAGTGGTTTTTTATCAGCATTTTGATAGGTGTAGAGGAGACTCCCTTATAGGTATGGTTTAAAACTAGCTGGATTCTATCCAAGGGGGTTTGAATCTAAGGGGGTTTGATCAAACTCTCTTCAATTAAATTTTTTTAAATGGAACCTTTTAAGGCTTAAATCATTATATTTTCTAAAAAATATGTGATTTCAGCAAAAATCAAGATGTACAGAAAGTGTAACCCATTATTGTGGCAGAAAGATTACATTCAATACTAAAATCCTTTGATTCCTTGATGCACTTCAAAAGCTTCTTCGATCTTCAAACCTGTAAAAAACTTCAAAAACTTCTTGTTTTTTTCTTCAAAAGCTTCTTGCTTTTTCCTCAGAAGCTTCTTATTTTTTTCTAAGTCTTTTACAATTCAACTCTCTGAAAAATGTATGGGGCTCTTAATTAATTCAAAAGCTTCTTTAATTCAAGAGCTTCTTAATTTGAAAGCTTGCAACTCAAATTACAATAAATTGTAATTGATAACATAGAAACCAGTGCTCATGCAAAAATGAAGCACTCCAAATAGAGAAGGTTGAAGTCAAACAAAGTCAAGCCTTCTATTAATTGTTTGTCCTAGACATGGGTGCCCAAGTTTGCTCAAGTAAACTTAGCCAACATCAAATACATTTCCAAATAAAAGAAACAATAGAAAGTCCTCAAATTAGGCATCCAAGTTTGCCCAATCACTTTTTGTTAACTGAAGTGATCAATACACACCAATCTCATGTAAATAACATGCAAGATTGATGTCCCCAAAGTTATTCTAAATTACCTTGTTCTGTACATGCAAGTGACATACAAACCCCAGATTCAACATGCAACTGATACCCATTATCTAAAACATTGAGATCTACCATCCTGCAAGTTTTTGGAGTTGGAGTGTTCTACAAGTAATCTCTCAAAATTGGCATGCAACAACATGCAAACACATGCAAGTGACATGCAACAACATGAAAGCACATGCAAGGTCATACAAGTCCATAGGAGTGACATGCAACAACATGCAAGTGACATACAACAACATGCAAGCACATGCAAGTGATATGCAATAATATGCAAGAACACATGCAAGTGACATACAATAACATGCAAGTCCATATGAGCACCATGCAAGCACATGTAAGTAATATGCAACAATATGCAATAGCATGCAAGTACATACAAGTAACATGCAAACACATGCAAGTTTATGCAAGCTATTCTGACCTCATGCAAGCAATATCCAATTCGTGCATCTCTAACACTTTAGTTAATTCCAACATTATATCCATGCAAGCTATCTCAACATTATCCACTCATGTACATAAAAAACATAACTCCAAGTTTAAATATAAGTCCCCATCAAAAGGGGATGACCAAGTTTAACTCCCACTTACTATGAGTTATCAAACTCTCATAATAGACTTAGGAGAAGTCAACAAAGTCTTCATGGCCCCCACTCTAAAAATGGACACCCAAATTTGACCTTATCAATTAAGAATTGATTTCAAAAGTCAAAGTAATATAATTAATAAATAATTAATATCTCAAAGTCCTTATGTGATGGGGAACACATTCCAAGAACTTTGGAGATGCATGAATTGGTTAGGATTGCAAGTTAATGGCAACTTATCCCAACATTCTCCCACTTGACATTATACATTGCAATAAAGTCTCTAAATGATATAACTAAACTTTAACTCATAGGGAAAAACATCCCTAACCATCAATGTACCATTGATTATTCAACATGCTTTTGTGCTCCAACAAGATATTTGCAAAAGCAACCATGATAACCATCGTCTCAAACAAGAAGTCCTCACATCATGTCACCCATGATCAACAAGAAACAAGCCAAGGTGAAACATATCAACTATCACTGAAACCTACACCAATCTCAACATGAACACAAGCATCAAATCATATGATAACATAAGACTCTGAGTGTTTTCCACACTCATACCAAATGGAAAAGCAACCACAGCAAGTTGCTAGGTCATCCAAAATAGCATACCTCAAAAACAAGGGTAAACTAACCATCATGGGTAGAACTCCATGCCATCAACATACCAACCCAAAACTGCAATCAAGCCCCTATAAAATAAAACCTACTATTCATCCATCCTCCCATCTCAAAGTAACATACCAATATACAAATGACCAAAGACAAGGCCAACAAACAAAATCTACAATAACACTGAATGGATCTATGGATATTAACAGTCCACATCTAAGTCATCCCACTGCAGCCAAGGGGTAGCTAAACCACACAACTACAAAACTCAAAGATCTAAAACAAATGTAACATGCAAACTCATCTTCACATCAATAACCTACAAACTTAGACAACCAAGAAGATATTGTGACAATAAAGAGCATACATATCCAGGAACTCCCACTGCATAGGTAATCCAAATCTAAAAATAAGATCAAGGCATTAATAAATCCTCCTATAGCACTTCTCTTAGATGACATGGATAACTCCTCTACCATATAGTGTCAAAACATATAATGATATGCATAAAACATCTCTCATTACCAATCTCTGAATAACTCTTCCAAGTCCTCTTCACCAATGAAGAAAAATGATCAAGGAGCTACCAAATTATTGTTAAAAACAATAATACTTGACTCCAATACAAATCTCAACTCTATAAACATAAGAACTTTTAAAAAGAAGACAAAATATCAGGAAAGAGAGAAATTGCAAAATCATACCATGTCTTTATACCACACTAACCTGTGCCAAACTATGTAAAGTAAGATCTCTTTCAACACTCCCAAACTAAAAGAGTATCAACATCTAACATCTAAATTATGATGAAAACATGGCAGCAATAGATGTTAATCAAGCTCACTAAAAGTAAATCAAACTAGCCAAACATTCCCACAACAAAGGAAATAAGCCCAAAAACCACAAACCATTTATGTACCTCTCCAAAACAATAGACAAACATTCCCACAACAAAGGAAATAAGCCCAAAAACCACAAACCATTTCTATACCTCTCTAAAAAAATCCTCAGAACTAGTTCCATAGCTCAAGATCAAGTAATAATGAGAACAAAAATCTATAAACTCGTGCATTTACTTCTCAACATTCCTTTTCAAGACTAGTGTAAAAGAGAAGACAAGATACATATAAATAATGCATCTAATAATCAGGTGGGCAACACCTATTAGATCATTTATATGTCAAGCAGACCAAGATTGGGATACAAGATTGTCCTTACATATAACACCAAGAAATAAAAGCTTATAATAAAGACAACCTTCTCATAAGGTCTATAATGGACTCACATCCATTTCCAACTGTAAGCTTCTCAACTTTTGTTGACATCTCATAATGAGAAATCATTCCAACACTTATCTCTAAGTTCAAGAGATATTAAGCCTCACCCAAGTCTCTCTAATATCCATGAGTTTTCAACAATCAATCCATGCCAACTTCAAATACAATTTTCACAATCATGAAGCTCCAAGCAAATGATTAATACTTCAAAACCAAAGAGAACTAACCAGCCCATTATCAAAATTCTAACTCTAGAATCAGGAATATATCATGGCATCATGATCTAACATCTTCTCAAAAGAAGATCATATGCTCCAATGAACATATTCTACTCCCAAGAGCACCTGTATCATGCCAAAAAACTGTAACTCATGATCAAGAGTGCATCATGACATAATATTATACATCCTCTAAACCAAGGATCATATATCAAAAATTGATAAGTTATAAACTCAACACCTCACCAAAAACTCCAAAAGTCCTCCATGGAAAACCAAGATGTCAACACCTCTTCAAAAAATATGAAGATCTAGTATCCTCTATCAATAGAACTAAAAGTGTCAATGAACCCTTACTGCAAACTAAAGGCATAATCCAAGAGTTTCTTATTACACCAACCACCATTGCTAAAGATCATCCATCTTCTAAAAAGATTATGCATGGCTCAAAACACTACATTAATAACAGTTTAGAACCAATATCTTGAAACAAAGAAGATATGATACATTATGAAATTGAAAAAAACTCCCACTAAAAATGATACCAAGTTATGAATGATATCATGATCAACATCATTACCAAAACTCCACTGAAAGTGAAAAAAAATCTTCTCATGCAACATAACTTTACTGCTATAGATTCCAATGAATAACTAAATTAGGTACTCCAAACTACCCTTTTGTCTCAATACAAAAAATACCAATGTAATTAAGGTGACCAAAAAGAGGCCTACCAAATAGAACTCACATCAGCTTATTCACAAGATCTGCACATGTATGCAACATCTCATAGGAGAAAAACATGATTAGTGCTTCAACCTTTAATAGCTGAAAAAATAGATTCAACCCCACATCAATATCATGTAGAACAAATGTAACCAAGTATAACATGTAGATTTCCAAGACTCAAACACCAGAATCAAATGTAGATTTGATTTGTCAAATAAATTCACATAGGAGAAACCATAGATCATAGGAACCCAACAAGCAGTCTTACAAATCTGAAATTGTTTCCATCCAGAGAGTGTCTGAACACAATTTTCTACAGATCTACAAACCACAAATTTTGGTTAACATGTAAAACCTACAAAACCATATCTTTGTAAATTTGAAACCACTTAAACATCCAAACATTCACACCAATGAACATCATCAAATATGTCATCTAAAATAATAGATTATCATCGATCTACAAACCCACAATCTTTTGAAATAGGAAAACTATGGAAACCTACATATTCAAAATAGCATGAATATGAGAAAGGAGAAGCCAGGTTGTTCATGAGTGTCCATATCATAAAAGATACCAACTCCACAACCTCCATACAACCAGTGATAAATCATCCACCGCTTTCATGTAACCATGGACTGAAACCATGAACCCAACATAAGCACTCCAAACTGTAGTCCAAGAAATGAGTGTTTTTCCTTGTGATTAAGGTACCAAAAGTAACCATCCAACATAAACACCCTTTCACTGCACATGAACACAAGGTAAAGGAATAAAACCACCAAACAAGAGAATATACACATATTGTCAAAATGGAGCTCCAAATCACTACCACAAGATCAACTCTATAAAGATCCATAACCTTGAGCCTCAAGAGCCCAACAAAGATTATTTTGACAATATCCATCTGAGAGGTAAATACCATGGCTTATAGATCTGCAAAACAATCTTAACACATAGAACTTCTCCTGCAACCAAAACTCCTTCAATACTTCAGAAAAAAGCATCCCTCTCTCACTATAACCAATGGCTTTGATACCACATGTTGGAAAAAGGGAGAGAGAACAAGGTAAAGTTGCAGCTATGTGGCTTTAAAAAATTTTAAAATATGAAATTAATAGCATGTGTAAATCTAAAAATTACTTTCAATTTAGATGTTAAAGTATTTCTCCAATTTAATCAATGTAGTAGAAGAAAATAGCTTGCAAGAAGAAGACAAGTATTTACGTGGAGAAACCCCTAAGGGAAAAACTCCACACCAAAGGTGTTTATGCTTATATTAAATCTAATATTGTCAAAGATTACATTCAATACTAAAATCCTTTGATCCCTTGATGCACTTCAAAAGCTTCTTCAATCTTCAACCCTGTAAAAAACTTCAAAAACTTCTTGTTTTTTTCTTCAAAAGCTTCTTTCTTTTTTCTTCAAAAGCTTCTTTTTGTTCTCAAAATCTTTGTTTCTTTCTCAAAAGGTTCTTGTGTTTTTTCTAAGTCTTTTACAATTCAAATCTCTAGAAAATCTATGGGGCTCTTAATTAATTCAAAAGCTTCTTTAATTCAAAGCTTCTTAATTCGAAAGGTTGAAACTCAAAGTATAATAAATTGTAATTAGTAACAAAGAAACTAATGCTCATGCAAAAACCAAGCACTCCAAATAGAGAAGACTAAAGTCAAACAAAGTCAATCCTTCTATTAATTGCTTGTCCTAGATGCGGACGCCCAAGTTTGCTCAAGTAAACTTAGCCAACATCAAATACATTTCCAAATAAAAGAAACAACAGAAAGTCCTCAAATTGGGCATCCAAGTTTGCCCAACCACTTTCTATTAACTGAAGTGATCAACACACACCAATATCATGCAAACAAATGCAAGATTGATGTCCTCAAAGTTATTATGAATTACCTTGTTTTGTACATGCAAGTGACATGCAAACACCGGATTCAACATGTAACTGATACCCATTATCTGAAACACTGATATCTACCATCTTGTAAGTTTCTGGAGTTGAAATGTTTTGCAAGTAATCTCTCAAAACTTACATACAAGCACATGCAAGTGACATGCAACAACACACAAGTAACATGCAGCAACATGCAAAAACATGCAAGTCCGTGCAAGCTATTCTAACCTCATGCAAGCAATATCTAATTCATGAATCTCTAACACTTTAGTTAACTCCAACATTATATCCATGCAAGGTGTCTCAACATTATCCTCTCATGTACATAAAAAAAAAGCACAGATCCAAGTCTCAATATAAGTCCCTATGAAAAAGAGGCGCCCAAGTTTAACTCTCACTTACTAGGAGTTATCAAACTCTCAAAATAGACTTAGGAGAAGTCAACAAAGTCTTCATTGCCCCAACTCTAAAAATGGACGCCCAAATTTGACCTTATCAATTAGGAATTGATTGCAAAAGTCAAAGTGATATAATTAATAAATAATTAATATCTCAAAGTACTTAGGTGTTGGGGAACACATTCTAATAACTTTGGAGACACATGAATTGGTTAGGATTGCAAGTTAATGGCAACTTATCCCAACATGCAAAACCAGAATGGAGATGGTATTAAATCAACACAAAGAAATAACGGAACAGAAGATCAAGTACATAACACAATGTTTACATGAAGAAACCCTTTCGAGAAGTAACTCCACACAAGAAGAGATGCACTAGATTGTATTAACTTCAATAGAGTTTACAATACAACACTATCAATCTCTTTCTCGGTCTTCAATCTAGCAGCCCATGTAATACTCATTCACGGTCATAATACAATATCCTCATAAAGGGGTTGCCTTTTAGGGAAAACATAATCTCTTCTATCAGATCTATGACCTAATGATGAATGGTCTAGATTTATGATGGTAATTTATATATAAAATGTGGCGTACTATTGCAGGAGCACCTTCTCTATGGTGCAAGAGTCATGTTTTGTTTTTGGTTTCAATAAGGCTTTTTAAGCCACTTCATGTTTGTAATAAGGTTTTGTGTCAATTTGGTCACTAGACCTATGTAGACCATGTTTTGGTCAAGTTTGATGTAATCACACAAGGAAAACATGTAGTTTTCTTGTGATAGGAGAAAGCCAATGGCTAACTAATTTTCAAATCAGTTTGTACGGTTAGAGGGATGTAAACTATTGTCTCAAGCCTTTTATAGGTGAGAAGTATGATGTAACGAGGCATGCATGAAGAGAAGAATGAATGAATGAAGATTTGGATTTTTGGGTGTTGAACATTGTTCTTTCTGAGTATTTCTCTATGATTGTCTTAAACAGACTGGAAGTGTTCATGTATTGAAGTAGCTTTCATTTGGAATTGATCTAGTGTCTTAAAGTGTTGTAGTTTGTGAGAAATTATTTCTTGTACAAAGACTGGTCTGAAAACCTAGAAACTAGGGTTTGGTAAACAAATGGAGTGTTATTCCTCTGTCCACTGAAAGTAAGATTCTCATGTTCAGTGTGATGGAGGAATACAGTGTGTATTTTGTGTTTTCTATTGTTCTGGATCAGACACCCAAAGATCCAAGGAGTTTGGTAAAAGTCAACTAGGCATCTCTATGTGACTAGTCATAGGAGTGATAAGGAAAAGTGTTATGTGAATAGTGAGTGGAGTGGCCTGGCTAAATTGATGGTGGTCGAGTGTCTGTAGCAGAGTATAGACCCCTTTCCATCCTGTTGAGTTTTGTTTCTATGCATTTACTTGGTGTCGGTGTAGTCACAGAGTAACTAAAGTACCATCAGCATAAGTTTCATATTGTTTCACCAAATATACATTTCGTGTGTATATCGCAAGAGCATGTTGAGACCATTTCATGAGTATATTGCAAAAGCATATTGAGAATCATTTCGTGTGCATCTTGCAATTGTATGTCGAGATTGTATGTAGAGAATATACATTTCGTATGATACAAAGGGTGACTGGTAGCAATGGTAAAGAGAACCGGCAGTAGCAAGTCAAGTCTTGCATATACAAATTAGTTGTATCAGCATATCGAAAGGACATACAAGGAGCTCACCGACGGTTGAAGTCATGCTGAGGGAAGGAGGTCCCACCAAATGTATATCAGCAATGTATAATGAGATTATATGTGGCGAAACATATAACTGGGGACTGGGTATAATGACGAATCAGTGCATATGAACTATAGTCCACTGGTGATAACAAGTTCACGATCGAGGCAAGTGGAAGTTAATTGTCATTGGGGTATCAGCAAGAGATAAGAAGATACCGCCAATAAGAGAAGTCTCTCTGAAAAGTGAAGTGGAGTTAGACTATCGGGAAGAGTTGGGGGATCGGTAAGAGAAGTTGCAAGGTGGCCGACGGAGTATGTTTGGCTGATAAGTGGAGATTGCCAAGACATAGGCCACATCTCACCAATCAGTTTGTTTTTCTTTTCCCACTACCACTGTGCGCTCTACATCATATGGTATCAGAGCCAATTTTTGAATTGGAGCAGCGTATGTCAGACACAGAGATAGAAACTGAGACTAGCACAATGTCTCCCAAGTCTATGAGCAAAGAAGCCATCAAGAAGATGGTAGAGGAGATGCTTGAAGCAAACTTGAAAGAAGAAAGGTCTAAGGGTAAGGGTAAAGAGGATGGAAGTGCTTCGGATACTGAAGAAGAAGAAGAGGTAGAGGAGAGCCCTCAAGAAAAAGATATATCTGCAGACCAAAAGGCATTCTTGAATGCACTCAAAGGTGCTCATGGAGATAGTGGCAATCTAAAGATGGATGTTCCTACATTCAATGGGAAACTAGATGAAGATGCCCTCATGGATTGGATTGAAGCATGAGTAACTATTTTGACTTCAAGGAGTATAATGACAGCAAGAAAGTCAAGTTTGCTAAGACCAGACTGAGAGGTTCTGCCCTAGTTTGGTGGAACTATACACAATGTGAAAGAGAGAAAGTTGGAAAGAACCCTATCACCAAATGGAGTAGAATGGTGGCCATGCTAAGAGACAAGTTCATGCCATGTGATTATGAGTTGCAAACCATTAGAAATTTTAATCATCTCAGACAAAAGGATACGGATGTGGCTACATATACTGAAGAATTTCATAGATTGAGCATGAGAGTCAATCACAAGGAGGAGAAAGAGATGGTGGCCAGATATCTCGATGGTTTGAGGTATAACATACAAGATGAATTTAGTATGGTGGTTCCTAAAATAGTGGATGAGTCTTTTCTATTAGCCTCTAGGGCTGAGGAAAAATTGAAAAGAAAGGGTGATCAAAACACCAGAGGAAGAGGTGGCAGAAATAATAGGGGAAGAGGCAGTTTTGGTAGAGGACAGTCAAGTAGAAATGAAAACCAAGGTCAACAAGAGTCCCATTCTGATGAAGACCATAGAGATGGTGGTTTCAGAGGATGGAGACTTGACCAAATGGCAGAAGTAGAGGAGGTGGTGCAGGCAGAGGACCTAGAGTTTTCACTGGTAGATGCTATGGTTGCAATCATGTAGGCCATACTACGAGCAAATGCCCTAAGAAGGCATCTAGTTCCCATGATGGTGGGAGAAGGAATCAATTGTTGAAAGACAATGATTTCCAAAGTGTGAATTCACCCATTAGTAGTGTTGCACCAGTCCTTGAAGGAGAGAGCATGATGATCAAGAGAACCTTGATGAAGATGCCATTGAAGCAAGAGCCCCCACAATGGAAGACTCTCTTCAGAACTCAAGGTAAAGCATATGGTAAACTTTGTAAAATCATTGTTGATTTAGGTTCTACTGAGAATGTAGTGTCTACTGAAATGGTAGAGAAATGTAAGTTGAAAAGGCTGCCCCATGTTAGTCCTCATAAGATCTCTTGGTTAAATAAAAATCAAAATTACATGGTAGAAGAACAAACCTGGGTTGAATTTGAGATAGGTGATTATAAGGACAAGATATTGTGTGAGATTATCCCTATGGATGCTTGTCACCTTCTTCTTGGACATCCATGGTAGTATGATGTGAAGGCACAACATGATGGTGAGAAGAACACATACCTCATCACCAAGAATGAAAGGAAGTTTAGGATGGATCATATGCCAAAGCAGACTAGAGAGAAGAGTAATGACACCAATGTCATGATGGTTAGTGGCAAAGAGGTCTTACACCTCATGAAGGAGAAGGATACCCAAGGGTATGCCTTGATAATGAAGCCTACAGATGAATCAGGACAGCAAGACAAAAAGCAAAAAGAGATTCCATTGGAAGTACAACAATTGTTGGAAAAGTACCAAGATCTTGTGGTAGAGGATACTCCTAACTCCTTACCACCCATGAGAGATATAATTCATCAAATTGACTTGATCCCAATTGCCACATTGCCCAATAAGGCTGCCTATAAGTTGAGACCACAGCAAAATGAAGAGGTGAGTAGACAAATTCAAGAACTCTTAGAGAAAGGCCTGATTAGAAAGAGTCTTAGTCCATGTGCAATCCCTAGTGTACTTGCTCCAAAGAAAGATGGGAAGTGGAGACTATGTACAGACTCAAGAGCCATAAATAAGATCACAATAAGGTATAGATTCCTTATGCCAAGGATTGAGGATCTTTTGGACTATCTTGGTGGGTCATGTTACTATTCAAAGATTGATTTGAAATCTGGTTATCATCAGATTAGAATTAGGCAGGGAGATGAGTGGAAGATTGCCTTCAAGACAAATGAAGGTCTCTATGAGTGGCTTGTCATGCCATTCGGCCTTAGCAATGCTCCAAGCACATTCATACATTTGATGAATGAGGTACTTGTTGAATTCATTGGCAAATTTGTAATTGTTTATCTCGATGACATTCTTATTTTCAGCAAGACAAAAGAAGAACATGTGAAGCATCTTGGACAAGTGATGAAGAAGTTGCATGAGAGTAAGTTGATGATCAACTTGGATAAGTGTGAGTTCATGAAAACTGAACTTGTGTACCTAGTTTTTGTGATTTCAAATGGTTGTTTGAAGATGGACCCCACAAAGGTTGAGGCTATTCTTAGTTGGCCTACTCCTAAGACAGTAGGAGATGTTAGAAGTTTCCATGGTTTGGCAACTTTTTACAGGAAGTTCATTAGAGGATTCAGTCACATAAGTGTTCCTATTCTTAACACCATCAAGGGTGGAGTGAAATGCAAATTTCAATGGACAAAGCAAGTAGATGATAGCTTTGAATTGTTGAAGAAGAAAGTGGTTGAATTACCTACATTGGTGCTCCCTGATTTTGACAAAGTTTTTGTAGTAGAATGTGATGCAAGTTAGCAAGCAATAGGTGTTGTTCTTAGTCTGGATGGACATTCAGTGGTATTTTTTCAGAGAAGTTGAATGAAGCTAAACAAAGGTATTCTACCTATGACCTAGAGCTTTATGCAATGGTGCGAGCTCTCAAAAAGTGGAGACACTATTTGCTGCCCAAAGAGTTCATTGTTTTTACTGATAACCATGCCCTTAGTTTTCTGAATAGTCAGGAAAAGTTGAATCATAGGCATGTTAAGTGGATGGAACAATTGCAGACCTATACCTTCACTATTAAGCATAAAAAGGGTGTTGCCAACAAAGTGGCTGATATTTTAAGTAGAAGGATACTGGTCATACAGGAAGTGTAGATGGAAAGCATGGGCATAGATTGTTTGAAGGAGTTATACAAGGAGGATGCAGATTTCAAGGCTACTTATGAAGTTTGTGCTAGTTTGGCTAACACTTTTCATCATGAATATTCAGATTTTGTGTTGTAGGAAGGTCTCCTATTCAAAGGCAGTTTGCTATGTGTTCCTAAATGTTCAATGAGGGATAACATCATCAAAGAGAAGCACAATGGAACTTTAGGAGGACATTTTGGGTTGGACAAGACTTTGGAACAAGTCACTAGATTCTACTATTAGCCAAAGGTACAATCAGATGTCAAGAGATATGTTGCAAGTTGTACCATATGTCAAAAGGCCAAAGATATGTCTTCTAATGTTGGTTTATACCAACCCCTTATGATTCCCAACAGGCCTTGGGAGAGCATTAGTATGGATTTTGTACTTGGTCTTCCTAAGACAGCAAGGGGTGTGGATAGTGTTTTTTTCATTGTGGACAGATTCAGTAAGATGGCTCATTTTGTGCCATGCAAATGCACAAATGATGCATCTCATATTGCTGGTCTCTTTTTCAGAGAAGTGGTTAGAATCCATGGTTTGCCCCTTTCAATTGTCACTGATGGAGACTCCAAGTTTGTTGGTCATTTTTGGAGGACCTTATGGAGAAAATTGGGGACACAATTGTCTTTCTCATCAGCCTACCATCCCCAAACTGATGGTCAGATGGAGGTTGTTAATAGGTCCTTAGGAAACCTTCTTATATGCCTTACCAAACAGCATGGGTTGGCATGGGACTTGGTGATCAGTCAAGCTGAGTATGCTTACAATGATTCAAGGAATAAAAGTACTGGGAAGAGTCCATTTGAAATTGATTATGATTTCCATCCAAGAGGACCACTTGAACTCAAGGATTCGCACGGTTGGGGTAAGAGGAGTGCTCTAGGAGAAGATTTTGCTGCCACCATGAAAGCAGTTCATGATCAAGTCAAAGTTTAGTTGGAGAAAATAGTCTCCAAATACAAGGATAGGGCAGATCTCAAAAGAAGAGATGTACAATTCAAGGTGGGAGATTTGGTGATGGCCTATCTAAGGAAGGAAAGGTTGCCTAAAGGACAGCCAACCAAACTTCTGATGAAGAAAATAGGACCATGCAAGGTAGTGCATAAGTTTGGTCCAAATGCATACGAAATAGAATTGCCATCTGGTCATGGAATCTCCCCCATATTCAATGTTTCAGACCTATTTCCATTCAGACCTCCATTGAATGCTGAAGATGGATCAGATGTTGTGATTGAAGATGAAGATTGGATCAGAGATCTACCCCCAAGTAAGCCTTTATAGTTGGAATGCATCTTAGATTCCAAAGTTGTCAAAAAGACAAGGAAAGGTGTGTACAAGAAGTACTTGGTCAAGTGGCAGGATCTTCCTAATTTAGAAGCTACATGGATGACTGAGGCAGACATTTTGAAGCATGGGAAGACACTCCAACAGTTAGCAACTCAAGGGACTTGAGTTTTTCCTGCAGGGAGGGTATGGTGCAGGAGCACCTTCTCTATGGTGCAGGAGTCATGTTTTGTTTATGGTTTCAATAAGGCTTTTTAAGCCACTTCATGTTTGTAATAAGGTTTTGTGTCAATTTGGTCACTAGACCTATGTAGACCATGTTTTGGTCAAATTTGATGTAATCACACAAGGAAAACATGTAGTTTCCTTGTGATAGGAGAAAGCCAATGGCTAACTGATTTTCAAATCAGTTTGTACGGTTGGAGGGATGTAAACTGTTGTCTCAAGCCTTTTATAGACGAGAAGTATGATGTAACGAGGCATGCATGAAGAGAAGAATGAATGAATGAAGATCTGGATTTTTGGGTGTTGAACATTGTTCTTTCTGAGTATTTCTCTGTGATTGTCTTAAACAGACTGGAAGTGTTCATGTATTGAAGTAGCTTTCATTTAGAATTGATCTAGTGTCTTAAAGTGTTGTAGTTTGTGAGAAACTGTTTCTTGTACAGAGACTGGTCTAAAAACCTAGAAACTAGGGTTTGGTAAACAAATGGAGTGTTATTCCTCTGTCCACTGAAAGTAAGATTCTCATGTTCAGTGTGATGGAGGAATACAGTGTATATTTTTTGTTTTCTATTGTTCTAGATCAGACACCCAAAGATCCAAGGAGTTTGGTATAAGTTGACTAGACATCTCTATGTGACTAGTCATAGGAGTGATAAGGAAAAGTGTTGTTATGTGAACAACGAGTGGAGTGGCCAAATTGATGGTAGTCGAGTGTCTGTAGCAGAGTATAGACCCCTTTCCATCCTATTGAGTTTTGTTTCTATGCATTTATTTGGTGTCAGCAGAGTCGCAGAGTAACTGAAGTACCATCAGCGTAAGTTTCATATTGTTTCACCGAATATACATTTCGTATGTATATCCCAAGAGCATGCTGAGACCATTTCATGAGTATATTGCAAAAGCATATCGAGAATCATTTTGTGTGCATCTCGCAATTGTATGTCAAGATTGTATGTAGAGAATATACATTTCGTATGATACAAAGGGTGACTAGTAGCAACGGTAAAGAGAACCAGTAGTAGCAAGTCAAGTCTTACATATACAAATTGGTTGTATCGGCATATCAGAAGGACATACAAGGAGCTCACCGATGGTTGAAGTCATGTCGAGGAAAGGAGGTCCCACCAAATGTATATCGGCAATGTATATTGAGATTGTATGTGGCGAAACATACAACTAGGGACCGGGTATAATGACGAATTAGTGCATATGAACTGTAGTCCACCGGCAATAACAAGTTCACGATCAAGGCGAGTGGAAGTTAACTGTCATCGGGGTATCGACAAGGGATAAGAAGATACCGCCAATAAGAGAAGTCTCTCTGAAAAGTGAAGTGGAGTTAGACTATCGGGAAGAGTTGGGGGATCGGTAAGAGAAGTTGCAAGGTGGCCAACGGAGTATGTTTGGCTGATAAGTGGAGATCGCCAAGACATAGGCCACATCTCACCGATCAGTTTGTTGTTCTTTTCCCACTTCCACTATGCGCTCTGCATCACGTACCCCCCGCACCCCCCGAATAACCTAAATTCGTCAAGTACTGAGATCAAACATGCAGCTAAAACAAGATCACTACTTAGTGAATAATTCTTCTTTTATAGAAATTTACAAACAATATTACGAGTAATTAATTACATAGGAATTACAAGGTTGATGGCACCTTAATCCTAACAATGAGAATATCAAGGATGGAAGGATTAGATGGTTGAAAGTGTAGAAACATATAAAAATCTATAATATAGGCATGGATAAAGGCTACAGATAATGTACTATGAGAATCCATGATAAAAGATGTACCAATTATGTACAAACAAGGATTTGGGTGGGTACAAATTAAAGAGAGAACATGTACAATAAAGGCCCAAACCCTAATATAGATAAATCATGACAGACAAACGAAGGGTGGATTGAAACCCAAAGCAAATCAAAGATGAAGGATTAAAAGTCACATCTTAAACCCTAATGTAGGAGTAAACTCTAAGGACAAAGTAGTACATGGTGTAGGAATGTTGGTTTCATTAATTATGTAATGATATAATAAATGCTTTCACTACAATCTCACCTACAATAACCAATTAACATTAATAAACTAGGATTGTTGGTTTCATTGAATTATGTAATGAAAATAAATGCTTTCACTACAATCTCACCTTGAATAACTACCATGCGATGTCAAGCTAGGATTGATAATTGATATTGCAATAAATACTTAAATCAATGTAATAATAAAATAAATAAAAATAAATGTACTTAGCTTTGATTATGATGTTGGAAATAATATAAAAAAGTAAAATATAGGGTCATCACTATGTCTAGGAACTAAGATCTATCAAACAAGCATATGAAGATAAATAAAATCTTTGATAGATATTAGGTTCAATGTCATGCCTGTGAAATTGAACCTTGTGTGTGAAATCAACCTCGTGTGCAAAATTAAACTCGTGTGTAATTTTGAACCTAAGTCAGTTCCCTCATAGGCATCTAAAAATTAGAAATGTTTAACCTCAACTTGTTGTACCTATGTTTGAAGAGAGGTAGTGTCTAGGGACACTATTAAGGGGCTTGTTAGATAAGGATTAGTTCTCCTTTGATCAAACTCCTAGGTGGGTTGATTTAATAATAGACCAACAATTGAAGACAACAAATATATTTAGGATGATGGTGCAAACTAACAATGCAATTTTTAGGATGATGGTGTAAACTAACAATGCAATTAGGATGCTCTATGATGTTGATATAATGAGTGTCCATGTATCTTATAAGATTTATTGCATGATTTCAAATGTATAAGGAATGTTCTTAAAATTAGCAATATAACACATAGATTCACATAAGCATGTGCTAAGTTGGCTCATAATGACTAGTTGGAAAAGGGCAGCAAGGTTCAATTTAAATTTTGAATTTTAAAGTTTGGAGCAAGTGAAAATGATCCCAATCCATTTACTTACATCTAGGAATTAAAACCAATTCTAAAAAATGAAAAATAAACTAAAAGAAGATTGTGAGCCAAATTTAATGCAGCAATATACCACTTATAAACTTGTTATTAGTTGATAGGCTTTTATATGTGAGCATTATAGTGCTCGGAATTGTCTCACACCTAAAAAATTCAGTCGAAAAAATTTCTAAACTAGTCAGTTTTCCTATGGGCTTATTCCTTAAACCTCCTATGGGTGCAAGTGCTCGTTACATAAAGGACAATCTAATCAATAGGGGCCAAAACACATAGGGAAAAGGCATTGGTGTAGGATTTTCACCATTACACAATTTTTAAAAAGTTAAAAAATTAAACAAAATATCACATTGACCGCCGACATGTTGCTACAAAATATCATTGAAACTTTGTTAGAACGAAAACCGTTAAGAGATGGGCAACGAAACCGCTAGCCATCTTTAACGGTAACTCTGCCGCAAAACTGTGCAGAGGCGGCTGGCTCCCTGTTAGATCTTGTGCCCAACTACTTAACTCAAAATCACTGTGCCTACATCAACAGTAAGTGGCGTTTCTTTAAGGAATCACATAGAATTTTATAAAAGAGGAAGTCAGATTACGGCATAAATTAGAAATCAGAAAGAATAGGTAGACAACCTACAACGAATTTTCAGCTGAAAGTGCTTTAATTATTCAAAACCAGTAGACAGAAGCAGGTTTGGTTAACCAAATCTTTGTTTGATTGCCACCTAAGTTCTCTTCCGTGTACAAACAGCTTTGATTTCCAGTTACGCAATCTCTATTGGCTCACTGCTCCACTTTATAAGTTACTAATCTTCCATTCAGGATCTCACAAATTCATTACACCATCCTCAGTTTCAGAACATCCTAACTCACTTCACTAGTCTTTCTCTACTTCTCAAGTTAATTATCAATGGCAGGCGTAATGGAATGCCCTCAACGATTGCCTTCAGTAATATTGACTGTGCTACTAATAATAGCAGGAATTGCAAATTATGGCGGTGTGGCTGCTCAATCTTCAGGGTGTGCGACTTCTCTGGTGACATTGTCTCCCTGTGTGGGATATATCACCAGTAATATGTCCACCTCAACTCCATCACAGAGCTGCTGCACTGCATTATCTTCTGTAGTGCAGAGTAGCGCAGTATGTCTGTGCCAGCTGTTCACAGCCAACAATCCGCTGGGCACTCCAGTTAATCAAACAAGAGCTCTTTCTCTGTCAGGCGCTTGCAAAGTCACCACTCCACCACTCACTCAATGCAATGGTATATATTCTTTAATGTTTCTTTGAAATAATTTATCTGATTCAATTTTAAAGAAGAAGTTGTAATTGGTATACTTCTTGTTGTTGTTTGTAACAGTTGCAGGGGCTCCAGCTGCTTCTCCATCTACAGGTACATAATGTGTTATTACCTTATGATATTTATAATATCAATTGCATAGTTTTTGACTCAAACTTATTAATCCATATTTTATGAGTAGTGATTCACACGAATCCATCTCTCATGAGAATGAATGGTCCTATTTATTAATGTTATTACCTTTTTCAACTCGTATACATATACATTTTATAACAAAAAGAGTAAGTAACATTATTTAATGGCTGCACTTGCAGGTTCTAGTGCATCACCAGCAACAGAAACTGCTCCTTCCTCTTCCCCTGCTACTCCAAATGCAGTGTCCCCCTCATATAATTCACCATCTTTACTTCCTCCCACAGCTTCTGTAGGAGGTATTTCACCCACAGCTGGAGAGAAGCCAACATCTAAGGCAGGAGCCCTTTTCACACCATCCATGATTATCAGTACTTTGGCAGTAGCAATGGCAGCAATCAGTATTTGTTGAACATCTTTCTTCTATATCAGTCTTCTAACATGGACCCGAGTGTATTGTGGAGTGCATAGAAGTTTTTCGGCGATTTCCTCCTATTTGGGGAGTCATCTACTATAATTGTATTCTTTCCTCGTTTTGTGTGCCTACTATTATGTTAGTGATTTTTTCTAGCCATTCTTTTGTCCTTCAAATAAATAAAGATATACTTATCCACTGTAAATGGTCAGACTGTTCGACCTACTGGATGATATTTTGTATGATGTAGCATACTTTATATTAATAATATACATAAGAATTTTTTTTAAAAGATGTATGTAAATGGTCATATTCTAATCTGCAGTTAACCTCTGAGTGACCTTTGACACTACCTATTCTTAATTAATTTTTGGTTATGTCTTCTTTCTTTTACTCTTGAGCTTCTAGACTGTATAAAAATCTATTCAGCTTTTTGTTGAAATGAAATTAGAACTTGATTAAGCTGTTTCACATTTACAGACAATTAAACTGCATGTTACAGTTATAAATCAGAACTGGAATTAGGCAGCTGCCCTGCCTGTTAATTGGATTTTTTCAATTACAAAATAAATGTGCCATTGATATTGGGTGCAATCGATCTTCTCCAATTTATTAGTCATGGATATCATTCCACCAAATAAAATTGACAACAACCGGACTCTTTCAAGTACCTTTTTGTTTTAACTCCTTAATAAGTTTACTCTATATTTAATTTTCTCATCTATATTTAATTTCATTATATCATATATAATAATATTATATATAAATAAGCTATCTTGTTACTTTAATCTCCTCTCTCCCTCAATATATATATTTATAAATATAGATATACATATATTTTAATATTTTTCTTTCTCTCTTACGTTTGTTTCAATACTATACTCTTGTTATTATTATTCATTGCATCAACTTACTTCCTCCCTCCCTAATTAATTAATTTTCCTTAATTACGGTTACCCGTGCCCACCTTTCCCCCCCACCCCTTCTCTCTTTTTAAGGCACTATCTCTGCAACTACAACTCTATGTTTTCTCTTCTTTTCTTCCTAATGATGGATCACGGAGTGTGATCCAAAACGTTGATCCAAATAAGCTACACACAGTGTTTCCAAAGCTCGATATAACAATCTATCATAGACTGTGGAAATATCATGTCTACTAAGTTTACTCTATTTTAAACTTCATGTTTAAAAAAATTATACTTTATCAGTTCATCTTTTCCAAAACAAACTAGAGGGGCATCGTCAATCTAGCTATCTATTAAGAAGAAGGCATCAAAGTGAAAAATTATAATTTGTAAATGACCACCGCCCTGTTCACCGCCTCAAACTTATTTTCACAATGTTTGGTTGCTTCTAGTTTACTTTCTTGTTAAGAGAAAACCCTGCTTTGGGCATTGTCATTTCTCTGATCCAGAAGCTTCCTGATTGTCTATATATAACTGTTTGTATCAGATTTAATGAATAATTGATTAATCAATTGCTGCATCAATTTATTGGTGTCTTTTGTATTGCTCTGTTTATCTATCAGTAAATGTTATGCTCTGTTGATCTATCAATTAATGCTATGCTCTGTTTATCAATCAATTTCTGTGTTGCTCTGTTATGCCCTGTTGCGCACTCTGAATAAACCAACATTTGGTATCAGAGCTGGAAACCTGATTTGTTTAGCAGGAGTATGGTTTGTCTAGTAGCTATGTGGTTTCTCTATCAGCAGAGAGTAGAATTTAGCAGCGGAAGATCAGAATTTGTGAAGAGCAGAATACTCTGTTTTAGACCATTGTGTTGGCTGCATTAGGAAGAACTGAGCTTGTTTGAAGGTCAACAAAGCGAATTCAAGAATTGAAAAGAGAGTTACTGTAGTCTTTGATATTAAGATATGGCTACTAGCAGCAGTAGTTTAAATCTATACATTCACAGATACCTTTGTTTAAAGGAGAGAATTAGTATTTTTGGAATATTAATTTGAGAGTACTATTTATTTCTCAAGATTTGTGGGAATTGGTAAAAAATGATTATATAGAATTCATACATGCACAAGTTGTTGCCTCTTTAGACTCAAGCACAAAAAAATCAGCTACAAGAGAGTAGAAGAAATAAAAAATCTCATTATTCAAGAAGCAGTACAGAATCAATTTTACCAAGAATAGTTTCAACAACAAAATAAAAATAGACATAGACATGGACCCTACTACAAAATGTAAATCAAGGAATAATAAAGGGATTAGCAAGCAGTAAGGAATCAAATTTTTCCAAGAGAAGCTTCAACAACAAAATCAAAATAGACATGGGATTAACAAGCAGTACAGAATCAATTTTTCCAAGAGTAGTTTCAACAACAAAATCAAAATAGACATGGACCCACTACAAAATGTAGGGGAGAGGATTCAGTAGTTGAGCACCCTAACTTCACGCCTCTCAAAATCATACGTGACAATCTCCAATCACTCCAAAATTTTTAGAGTAGCTTACTTGGCAAGGCCCCTGCTTATAACTAAGGTTTTAGGGCCACATCATCAAATATGATGCCACATCAGCATGCTTTTTGTTGAGGTTTCAAATAGTTCCCCAAAAAAAGGGTGGACCAATAGGTGTGCATTAAGTCATGTTTTGTTGGTGCGCTGATGTGGCATCAAATGATTGGTTGCTTTTTAGATCTAAAGGGCATATTTCATTCAATTATTAGTACTTATAGTCAACACTAACAACTTAAAGTCACAACTACTAGTGCTAAACTTTTAAAAATATTGGGCCTTAAATGCACATATACTATCTCAGCCATTGGAACTATCTCAGGTATTGGGTCTTTTCCCCTATATCGAAGAATAATAAAGGTGAAAATCATTCAACTTCAAACACTTAAAAAGATATATTGAAAATCTTTTTTTGAGAGATTTTAAATTTATGGAAGACTTTTCTATTCAAATGATGGGTTTTCTAAATTAAATTAGATTCTATAGAAAGAATTTAATAGATTAGGAAACTGTAGAATTTTTTGAGATGCCTACCTTCACATTTTGATCTGGTTGTGGTAGCTATTGAAAAATTAAAGAATCTAACTCTATTTCGAGTAAATGACTGTATAAGATTCCTTCAAATCCATGAGGAAAGGATAAATAAATTTATTGAAAAATCTGTTGAACAACCTTTCCAAACAAAACTTTATATTTTAAAAAATAAGGGAAAAGGTTGTCACATCCTATGGTAGCCCACATCCACGTTGGACATCGTGTGGGGCAAAATATAAACAAAAAGGTTAATGAGGATGGCAATTACGGCCAAACTGGAAGGGATGTAGCCAAAAATTCAAGGCATGGTCGGACTACAACATGGTGCCCATGGGAAACCTATGCCTTTACCATAAATTTTGCGGTATAACCTTGAAGGAGGGCATCCAGTCGAGGGAGAAGAAATGGCCAGAAAATGCCATTGATGAGCATGGCATCCATTTATTACTATTGGAAGTAGAAGGCAGGAGTTCGATTGGTGCACAGGGTGGACATTTGATTGAGGCATTAAGGAAATGGAATTGGAAATGGAATCTTTTTATAGTCTACGATGCCTCACGACCTAACTTATAGGTGTCTTGTAGCATATGGGACTACCTCATATTCCCACTGGTGTTGGAGGAGGCACCTAATTGTGCTTCAATATGAGGCATACATACCCTACCCCTGCAGGATTCAAACTTGTGACCTCCCTTTAATGAAAAAAGGAATAGAGTATAGTTTTATAGAAAAGCGCTGCAGATATGGCATGGAGGGAGGAGTCGTGGATAAGAAGAAAAGATAAAGACAAAAGCAAGATAATAGATCAAACACAAAAATAAACTCAGAGCAAATGCAAAAGACAAAAGCCAAGTTTTTTAACGTGGTTCACCAATTTGCTACATCCACTTTGAGCACGGGATAACTCTCTGTATTATATTTTTTAGAATGAATATCTCTGTTACAAAATATATCTGCAGCTCATACCAATATATATCCAACAGCTAACTATATTTATCCTACAGCAAATACACTCCACTCTCTCAATGACTAACAATAGTCAATACACAGAAGACCTGCGAAAGATGCTAATATTATCCTCAATGTGGGAGTAAATGTATGCAGTGATTGATACACAAATAGGGAGTAGTGGGAGGTGGCAGAAGCGATATGCCTATGAGGATTGGGTTGCATAAATGATGAACGTTACACTAACAATCTCCCACTTGAAGTCTAATCCAGGCTGCAAGAGAGCTGCGCAGAGATATCCTCCACTCCAGGCTTATTGTCACAACTTGACAATGCCAAGAGAAGTCCTACAGAACTCGAACATCTCCCTTGGAACAATCTTCGTCAAAGCATCCGCCATTTCTGACTTCTCTTTTTGCCATCCATGAAGTACCTGCCCTAGAGGCTCTTGTTCTAACAAAACTTTGTGCTCAAGCACTTCAGCATCGGCCACATCCTGAAGTTTGACTTCTAAACTAAGTTTCTCTTCAGTGAGCTTCTTCAGCTGTCTCTGATAGGAATTCAGCTCATCTCCCTTTTTTGCAAAATATTTCTCCATCTTTGCAATTCTAGTTCTCTCAGCATAAGCTCTGTGTTTTTTAATGGTTGGCACTGTCTCCAGTGAGTTTCTCCATGCCTCAAACTGCTTTGATTCTTCAACTAGAATAACTTCAGTTTCCATGGCTCTCCTCTGCCTCTCGCCTTTGTTTGCTTCAACAATTTCCTTCAAATCATCCACATTATACACTCTACCTAATGCTAATTCTGACATATGGGTATCCACATTCCTGGGCACAGCACTATCTATGAACAGTCTAGTACCACCCAATTTGGTAGGTATAGTAGGAAGTGTCTCCAATGATGTGTTTGTAAACACGACATCAGCCTCACCTACGTGCTTATTCATCTCAGTAAGTGGTTGATAAAGCAATTTTGATTTGCTTAGCTCCTCCTGCAAAGCCAAAACTCTCTCCTCTGATCTATTGACCACCACAATTCTCTTGTATCCTTTTGGTAACTTCATTATTGCTATCTCAACAGCTGTAGAACTAACAAATATAGTACCAGAAGCTATACTTGTTTTTGAACGGACCTGTGTTCCAGCTATGATGGCTTGCTTAAAGAGCCCCCTGAGAGCTCCAAAAAATTGGTTTCCATTAGTTGTACTGACAAGACACACTTCCAACAGGACCCTGAATGGCCTTCTAGAGTCCCCAGGCTCCACAATGTAATCTTCTCCAGTGGCCTCCTCATTGCCAACATATTCCTCATCTTTGATGACAGGAGTTTCACCTTCCCGAACACACATTATTTCAGGGCCAGTTCCATTAGAGCTTTCAGCTATGCTCACACCTTCCTGTGTAGACTCCCCCTGACCCTCCTCAACTTTAATACGAAGAGCTTCAGTTTGCAAGGATTTAAACACATTTTCAGATGACTGCGTTGTAGATAGAGGAGACAACATGAAAAGATTTAATTGTTGTGTTGAATTTAAAGGAAACATTTCCTATTCCAAGGTCTGCGTAGGAAATGTAGAATGACTATTATTGAAAATTGAAGATGGCATGGGCTCTGGCAGCATAGAATTTCTAAATAGCTGCGTACTATTCTCAAAAGGCAAAGTTGGATTGTTAGAATGCTGCGTTGGAGGCAACAGGGGTTGCGTTGGAGAAGTCAAAGGCTGCGTAGACCTTTCAAACTGCATTTTATCTGATATGCCTTCCAAATTAGTATTTGATGGAATCTCCATAGGGTGCGTGGAAATATGATTCCTTGGCTACTGCGTTATATCCTAAACTGACTGCGCTAGACTTTTCCCTGGGAGCGTTGAATTTCTATTGGAGTGCGTTTCAAAAGATGGCAACATATTTTGTGGTAAAAACTATGTTTCTTCTCCAACTGGCTGTGCAGAGTATATTGGGTGTGTGGGCTCCAATGTTGGAATTGTTTCAAAGAGTTGAGTTGAATATGTCAAAGGCAAATGTGAATTGTGTAAGGACTGTGTAGACCTCTCTTCATAGCGATGTAGGCGTTGAAGACCTTTCTCCACGATGTGAAACATTGACACTCCCCTATGCATTTTGCACATTATTTGTATTTTCAAACATATCAACTCGAATGAATTCATCTGATGAAGTCCCCTAATTTTGCAAAGATGGGAAAACTTTCTCATTGAACACAGCGTCCCGACTGCGAACAAGCTGCTTGGCAACGGGATCCCACAAATGAAACCCATATTGCTCTTCACCATAGCCAACAAATATGCAGTGTTGTGTCTTGGAATCCAACTTCGTGTGTTTTTCCTTGGGGACATGAGCGAAGGCTTCACAATCGAAAACTCGAAGATGAGAATATGAAATCCGTTTGCCCAGCTAAACTTCTTCGGGGATATCAAAATCCAATCTGGATGAGGGGCTTCTGTTGATGAGATATACGACTGTGTTAACTGCCTCTACCCAAAACTCCTTGCTTAGGCCTGCATTGGACAACATGCATCGAGCCCTCTTAAGAATGGTTTGATTCATCCTCTCAGTTGTGTTGTTTTCTTGAGGAGTGAATGGGACTACTTTTATCCGTCTAATACTATTATCTGCACAAAAACCATCAAACTCCAAAGAACAATACTCTCCCCCTTTATTAGTTTGCAAACATTTGATTTTATGCCCAGTTTGATTCTCAACCAAAGCTTTGAAATTTTGAATTTTGAAAAAACTTCTAATTTCTTATTCATCATGTATACCCACACTTTACAAGTGCAATCATCAATAAAAGAGACAAAATAGTTTGCACCTCCAAAATATGTTACCTCCATAGGTCCGAACATATCAGAATGGATGAGCTCTAAAGGTGTTGTCTGCATGTCATGACCAGTCATCAAGAAGCCGATTTGCCTTTGTTTTCCATGGAAACAATGCTCACAAAACTCTAAATCCATATATTTTAGTCCTGGTAGTTGATACCTTTGAAGCATGACTTCAAGTCCCTTTTGGCTCATATATCCAAGTCTCTTATGCCAAAGGTCTGAGCCGTTGTCCACAACTGCCATTGCAGCTCCCACTTCACCATGACATTCTAACACATAAAGACTACCCAATTTGTTTCCTTTTGCAAGCACCAATACACCCTTGATTACTTTCCAAGTATCTAAAGAAAATTTGATAGCACACCTTTGAGCATAAAGTTGACTTGCAGAGATGAGTTTTTGTTTCAGTATAGGAACACGTATGGCATCTTTCAAGATCCATTTATTTCCATTTTTAAAGACAATATCATATCACCTTTTCCTACTATTTCACATTCATTATTATCGCCAAGAAAAACTTTACCGAACATACCTTCTTGATAATTTGTGAGAATCTCTCGAAATGGAGTAGCATGAAAAGAGGCTCCAGAATCAAGCACCCATGAATCTGCAGTAGTGTCACTCGCTGACAAAATTAAAACACCATCATCTACAGTGTTTGCTTCATTTTTGCTCACCTTTTCTTGTGCCTTTTTGTAGTTCTAACAGTTCTTTTTTGTGTGACCCACTTTGCCACAAAACCAACATTCTCCATTTCGGCCCCTGGACTTTGATCATGGTGCAGATTTGGACCTTCTTCTGTGATTATTTCTACCTCTATCTTCACCCCTTCCTCTATTGTCTATACTTACAACAGTCAAGGCATCACCGGGTGAGGGTTCTTGATTTTTTCTCCGCATGTCTTCACTGAGAAGAGTGGTTGCAACATCATCAAATTTTAATGTACTCTTAGCAACCACAAAGGTGTTAACTGCCATCACCACTCCTTCCTAGCTGTTAGGTAGATAGCATAATAACAAAATTGCTTTGATTTTATCATCTAATTTTACACCTACATAAATCAACTGAGTGACCAAGGTATTGAATTCATTTAGGTGGTTAGACATGATTCCACTTTCTTTCATTTTTTAAATTGTATAATTTCTTCATGATGTATACCTTGTTCGATGCTAATGTCATCTCGTACATATCTGAAAGCTTATCCTATAGCTCTTTAGATGTCTTCTCTGCTGACACATTGAAGAGGACATTACTTGACAATGAGAGAAAAATGGTGGCCCTTGCTTTCTTATCCAAAGTCTCCCACTCTTTGTCGGACATTGAACCATTTCCTTTGGTTTTCCCGATCAAAGCGAGTGAGAGATACTGCTTAATCAGCAGTGATTCCATCTGAACCTTCCATAGGGCCTAAAATTCTGCCCTAAAAACTTCTCAATTTTTTATTTGTCTGCTTCATCCATTCTTCTAGAAATTCTTCACGATTCCCAACCAACTTCACCACTGAGCTGCTTCGCTGAGCTTCTTCGCAAAAGCTCTGATACCAATTGTTGAGGAAAGAAAAGATAAAGACAAAACCAAGATAATAGATCAAACATAGAAATAAACTTAGAGCAGATGCAAAAGACAAAATCCAAGTTTTCTAAAGTGGTTCACCAATTGGCTACATCCACTTTGAGCAGGGGATAGCTCTCTGTATTATATTTTTTAGAATGAATATCTCTATTACAAAATATATATGCATCTCATACCAATATATATCCAGCAGCTAACTATATTTATCCTACAACAAATACACTCCACTCTCTCAATGACTAACAATAGTCAATACACAAGGCTTGTGAAAGATGCTAATATTATCCTCAACGTGGGAGTTAATGTATGCAGTGATCGATACACAAATAGGGAATAGTGGGTGGTGGCAAAAGAGATATGCCTACGAGGATTGGGCTGCATAAATGATGAATGTTACACTAACACTATAAAGGGGTGTTTTAGCCTCGTGGAGAGGCAAAGAAGTGGTGGTTGTGTTAGAACAAATGGCTCCACCTAAAAAATGTCTATGTCCTCTTCTCAATGAATTCTGTAGCCTCCAATTCCCTTTTGTTGGAAAAGTTTCAGAGCCTTACTGGCATGCCCATTCTGTTCAAATCCAACAATCATTATATTCCATAAGAATTTGTCTCTTGTAGGCATTTCCTCAAACAATTTTATGTGCCTCAAAAACAAATCCTTTATTTTCAACACCAGCAATCATCACCATGTCTCGCCGAGGAATTTGCTTAAAGAGTTTCTGTAAGCACAAAAATCACGCACATCCTCCACGAGGACTCCTATGATGATTCAAATGCTTGTCACATACATATAAGTGTGAAATAATGTCCTTTAAGCAACAAACCTCTTGATGACGTGTCATCTTTCTCATCTTGTGTTGTTTCTTCTTTGTCGATTTCTCTCTCTCCCCGTTTGCGACGCTTTTTGACACTTGTTGCGGCACTTGTCAACTTGCATTTTCTAAGCTTTTGACCTTGCTCCTAAGCCTTGTGAGTGTCTTGTAGGTGAGTTTTCACCTTTCCCCTATGTTTTTCATCCTATGCACTTCTAGAAGCCTTCTAGAGGTCCCCCATGTCCATCTCCCACTTTCAGTTTTCAGTTACGCTCAACCAATCCAAATCTCCCCCTATTATTTCTAGATCTCCCCCGGGAGATCCAGTAGATGCAAGTAGAGATTTAGATTCTTGCACATGACTTACCTGTTTCTGAAGGCAAAACACCTCCTTTTCCTCTCTTCTACCATCTCTCATCATGTATTTTCACCTAGACCCCTTTCTTTCTAGATCTCCCCCAGGAGATCTTGCTGATCTATAGGATCTCCCCTAGGTGACCCTACTAATTTGCAGGATCTCCCCCGGGCGACCCTGTCGTTTTTCCAGCCATGGAAAAACTTGAGTTTTTCACTCAAAAAAGCTTTATTTTCACCTATTTTTCTTCCAGTTTACATGATTTTTGATGCTTACTATAGAGTTAACTATTTCATGCACCCACATATGCATAATTAGCTCCATTTGATCTCAAATTAACTCTTCAATCAATCTCATGCATTCTTCTAACTCCATTTCTTCTTCAGTGATAAGCTATCATTGCTTCATCACTCTCTAATCAATTGAGTTCACTGGGTAATCAATCCAGTTCACTCCCCAATCAATCCTTGTTAACTCTTCAATCAATTGAGTTAACTTCTCAATCAATTCCACCTCTCATCCCTTCTTCAAACCTATAAATACCCCTCACCTCTTCATTATTTTCCTAGTTGAGCAAGTTGGAGAATACTCTTCTCATTTTCACAAGCTTTTTCAAGCTTCTTCACAGGCCCTTGAGCCTCGTTCTTCATTTCTTTCTTTAGTTTTTCAAAGCTTCAAAGCTTTCATTGTTGCATAGCTTCAAAGCTCTTCCACGGAGGCAAATTCATTGTGCACACAGCTCTTGTCGGGTTTGCTCTCCAACTTAGCATTCAAATGCTCTTACATGAAGAAAGTGCCTTTTGCTTTATTTGTTCAATCAAGCAACATTACACTGCTTCATTCTATGCCACTGTGCTCAACCAAAGCTCTCATTGAGCTCATACAAGTTTCATCAAAGCTTCTTTTTGTTTCTTTGTGTCGTTTTGTCATCAAGAGGATCTCACACTGCTTCAAAAGGACTCGAGGTTGCCGTTATCAAGGATTTCTAAGTGTAGTGGAGTCACACAAATCTTTGTTTCTCTCAGGTTCTTTCATCGTTCTATTCAAATTAATAGTAATTAGAAAACCAAATTTGCTCTTGGGAACAGTAAAGCATTGCTTTTTCCTTGATAATTAGATCTTGCATGTTAGATTAGTTGCTTTCATATTTCAAGATCTAGATTATTAGAAAAAGCATTTTCCCTTTTCTTTAGATTAGATTACATCTAAATAATAGGTAAGTGCAAGAAGATGGGGGGCCAAAAAGGGGTCTTAAGTGGCCACTTTTTTTTTGAAATCAAGAAATGCTGGCCTTGGATGAGAAATTGAGCATAGTTAGACTCAAAATTTGGAGATGCAACCAAAACAATGTTCGTAGTACTCGGAGTCTACTTTCTAAACTACTAATTTTTTTTTAAAATGGTATAGATTAAGGGGTTCAAAAGAGGGAGCCACAAAAATTGGTGTTGTTTCTATCAAAAAAACATAACATAGCTTGTTTTGTGGCTCCCTCAAAAGGTTAACTTTTTTTTGGTATTTTTAAAATCGCTTTAGTGAGAAATTAGTTAACAGCATACAGTTTATGTCTGATTTTTTTGATAATTTTTTGATGAATATTTGATTTTTTACTAATTTTCAAAGTGGACACATCCTAAAAAATAGAATTTTGGTCGTGCTACCCCTATAAATTTTGAAAACTAATTGAAAATTATTTTTTCTTTTTTTTAATATGTGTAGAATGGAGTCTAGTTTCTAAATATGTTATTTTTTTGAAATTTCAATGAATGGTTAATTTACAATAAAAAAAAACTAAATAGTGGTTTTTGCCCAAAACCGGACACACAAACAAAAAAAATTAAAGATGAAAGGCTTAACATTGTCAAAATGTGAAAAAAATTACATCGTTAAATAGCTAAGAGAAAGCCTAACATTACCCAGGTGTTCGATTTGTTTGACCTTGAAACACATGTAAATCTGAGGGTTAGCACGAACAAAATTATGTGAAATCTTGAAGAATCTGCAAAAACACGTCTGTGGATGTTGAAAAGGCACTCCAAGCCTTTGGGTTGGAAATCCAAAGCAAATCCCAAGCCCAAGGCTTGGGATTCCCAAAGCACAACATAACGTGAGTGCGTTATAACGTGAGCGCATTATAACGCGAGCGCGCTATGCATTATAATGCGAGCATGTTATGTTGTGCTTTTTTTTCTTTTTTGCATGTTTGCCGGTGTTTTCCCAGTTTGACATAACGCGAATGCGTTGTTATGTCTTCCTTTGAATGAGATATGTTCAAATTTCATAAGTATGTTTCATGGATGTTTATATCTATTCTTGTAGGTATGTATGCATGTACATGTATGTATGCTTGTATGTATGTACATGTATGCATGCTTGTATGTATGTATCTTTGTATGTATGTATGTTTGTATGTATGCATATATGTATGTAAGTGTAGTGTATATAAGGACCTGAGCCTGTATAGTTTTGAGGGTTGAGGGTCGAGGGATTAGGGCTTAAGTAATAGGTAGAGGGTTGAGGGTTAATATTCAAGTTGTTGAGTGTATAAGATTAAGTGTGTAAGGCGCAAGGATTAGGGTTTAGGGTTTACGATATGGATTGAGGGTATATAAGGCATAGGGTGACTTGGGTTGAGAGCACATATGGTTTAGGTTTAATTTAAGTATAGGGTTGAGGCACAATATTTGAGGTTTAGGATATAAGGGTGAGGTTATATGGTCTAGGGATGAGGGTTTGAGGGTGTAGGCTTCAGGTTTAAGGTATAGGGTTGATTATTGAGGTATTAGGGCTTAAGAATATTGTTGAGGGTATAGGGTTGAGGGTTTAGGAATAGGTTTTAGGGTTTAAGGTTTAAGGGTTAAGGGTTGAGGGATAGGGTTTAAAGTTTAGGGGTAAGGGATTAGGGTTTAAGGTATAGTGTCTTGGGTTGAGGGTTTAGGAATAGGGATAGCATTTAGGGTTTAGGGACAAGGGATTAGGGTTGAGGGTTGAGGGTTGAGGGATTAAGGTTTAAGGTATAACTTGTTGAGGGTTGAGTGTTTAAGGATAGGGTTTAGGGTTTAGGGTTGAGGGATTAGGTTTTAGAGTTGAGGGATTAGAGTTTAAGGAATAGTGTTGAGGGTTGAGGGTTTAGGGATACAGTTTAGGGTTGAGGGATTATGGTTTAGGGTTGATGGATTATGGTTTAAGGAATATTGTTGAGGGTTGAGGGTTTAGGAATAGGGTTTAGGGTTGAGGGATTAGGGTTTAGGATTGATGAATTAGGGTTTAATGTTGAGAGTTGAGGGTTAAGGGTTTAGGGATAGGGTTGATGGTCAAGGGATTAGGGATAAAAGTAGAGTGTTGAGGGTAGAGGGATTAGGGATAGGGTTTAGGGTTGAAGGTTTAACGATTGAGGGTTGAGGCTTTAGGGCTGAGGGTTAAGGGATTGGGGTTTAAAATATAGTGTTGAGCATCGAGGGTTTATGGATAGGTTTTAGGGTTTAAGTTTTAAGGGTTAAGGGTTGAGGGATAGGGTTTAGGGTTTAGGGATAAGGGATTAGGGTTTAAGGTATAGTGTCAAGGGTTGAGGATTTAGGAATAGGGATAGCGTTTAGGGTTTAGGGATGAGGGATTAGGGTTTAGGCTTGAGGGATTAGGGTTTAAGGTATAGTGTCGAGGGTTGAGGGTTTATTGATAGCGTTTAGGGTTAAGGGTTGAGGGATTAGGTTTTAGGGTTGATGGATTAGGGTTTAAGGTATAGTGTTGAGGGTTGAGGGTTTAGGGATAGGGTTTAGGGTTGAAGGATTAGGGTTTAGGGTTGACAGATTAGCGTTTAATGTCAAAGTTAGGGTTAGAGTGTCAAGGGTAGAGGGATTAGGAATAGGGTTTAGGGTTGAAGGTTTAAGGATTGAGGGTTGAGGCTTTCGGGATGAGGGTTTAAGGCTTAAGATATAGTGTCGAGTGTTGAGGGTGTAAGGATTGGGTTTTAGTTTTAAGGGTTAAGGGTTGAGGGATAGGGATTAGGGTTTAAGGTATAGTGTTGAGGGTTAATGGTTTAGGGATAGGGTTTAGGTTTGAGGGATTAGGGTTTAGGGTTGATGAATTAGGGTTTAATGTTGAGGGTTGAGGGTTGAGGGTTTAGAGATAGGGTTGATGGTTAAGGGATTAGGGTTAAAGAATAGTGTCGAGGGTAGAGGGATTAGGGATAGGGTTTAGGGTTTAAGGTTTAAGGATTTAGGATTGAGGCTTTAGGGATGAGGGTTAAGGGATTAGGGTTTAAGATATAGTGTCGAGTGTCGAGCGTCTAGGGATAGGTTTTAGGGTTCAAGTTTTAAGGATTAAGGGTTGAGGGATAGTATCGAGCCTGTTGAGGGTTTATGAATAGGGATAGTGTTTAGGGTTGAGGGTTGATGGATTAGGGTTGAGGGTTGACAGATTAGGGCTTAGGGATAGGGTTTAGGGTTGAGGGATTAGGGTTTAAGGTATAGTGTTGAGGGTTTAGGGATAGGGTTTAGGGTTGAGGGATTAGAGTTAAGGGTGGATGGATTAGGGTTTGACGTTGAGTGTTGAGGGTTGAGGTTTTAGGGTTGAGGGTTTAGGGATAGGGTTGAGGGTCGAGGGATCAGAGTTAAGGGTTAAGGGATTAGAGTTTAGGAATAGGGATAGTGTTTAGGGTTTAGGGATAGGATTTAGGGTTGATGGATTAGAGTTAAGGGATTAGGGATTAGGATTTGATGTTGAGGGTTGAGGGTTGAGGCTTTAGGGTTTAGGGTTTAGGGATAGGGTTGAGGGTCAAGGGATTAGAGTTAAGGGTTGAGGGATTAGGGTTTGACGTTGAGGGTTGAGGGTTGAGGTTCAAGGGTCGAGGGTTTAGGGATAGGGTTGAGGGTCCAGGGATTAGGGTTAAAGTAGAGTGTCGAGGGTATAAGGATTAGGGATAGGGTTGGAAGGTTTAGGGATAAGGGATTAGGGTTTAAGGTATAGTATCGAGCTCGTTGAGGGTTTAGGAATAGGGATTAGGGTTGAGGGCTGAGGGATTAGGGTTTAGGGATAAGGTTTAGGGTTGAGGGTTGAGGGATTGGGGTTTAAGGTATAGTGTTGAGGGTTTAGGGATAGGGTTTAGGGTTGATGGATTAGAGTGAAGGGTTGAGAGATTAGGATTTAACGTTGAGGGTTGAGGGTTGAGGCTTTAGGGTTTAGGGTTTAGGGATAGGGTTGAGGGTTGAGGGATTAGAGTTAAGGGTTGAGGGATTAGGGTTTGACATTGAGGGTTGAGTACATTGAGGTTCGAGGGTTGAGGGTTTCAGGATAGGGTTGAGGGTCAAGGGATTAGGGTTAAAGTAGAGTATTGAGGGTATAAGGATTAGGGATAGGGTTGGAGGGTTTAGGGATAATGGATTAGGGTTTAAGGTATAGTATCAAGCCCATTGAGCGTTTAGGAATAGGAATAGTGTTTAGGGTTTAGGGATAGGGTTTAGGGTTGAGGGATTAGAGTTAAGGGTTGAGAGATTAGGATTTGACGTTGAGGGTTGAGGGTTGAGGGTTTAGGGTTTAGGGATAGGGTTGAGGGTCAAGGGATTAGAGTTAAGGGTTGAGGGATTAGGGTTTGACGGTGAGGGTTGAGTCATTGAGGTTCAAGGGTTGAGGGTTTCAGGATAGGGTTGAGGGTCGAGGGATTAGGGTTAAAGTAGTGTCGAGGGTATAAGGATTAGGGATAGGGTTGGAGGGTTTAGGGATAAGGGATTAGGGTTTAAGGTATAGTATCGAGCCCGTTGAGGGTATAGGAATAGGGATAGCGTTTAGGGTTTAGGGATGAGGGATTAGAGTTGAGGGATTAGGGTTGAGGGTTGAGGGTTGAGGGATTAGGGTTTAGGGATATGTTTTAGGGTTGAGGGTTGAGGAATTAGGGTTTAAGGTATAGTGTTGAGGGTTTAGAGATAGGGTTTAGGGTTGAGGGATTAGAGTGAAGGGTTGAGGGATTAGGATTTGACATTGAGGGTTGAGGTTTGAGGCTTTAGGGTTTAGGGTTTAGGGTTTAGTGATAGGGTTTAGGGTTGAGGGATTAGAGTGAAGGGTTGAGGGATTAGGATTTGACGTTGAGGGTTGAGGGTTGAGGCTTTAGGGTTTAAGGTTTAGGGATAGGGTTGAGGGTCGAGGGATTAGAGTTAAGGGTAGAGGGATTAGGGTTTGATGTTGAGGGTTGAGGGTTGAGAGTTGAGGTTCAAGGGTCGAGGGTTTAGGGATAAGGTTGAGGGTCGAGGGATTAGGGTTAAAGTAGAGTGTCTAGGGTATAAGGATTAGGGATTAGGGTTTAAGGTATAGTATTGAGCCCGTTGAGGGTTTAGGAATAGGGATAGTGTTTAGGGTTTAGGGTTGAGGGATTAGAGTGAAGGGTTGAGGGATTAGGATTTGACGTTGAGGGTTGAGGGTTGAGGCTTTAGGGTTTAGGGTTTAGGGATAGGGTTGAAGGTTGAGAGATTAGAGTTAAGGGTTGAGGGATTAGGGTTTGATGTTGAGGGTTGAGGGTTGAGGTTCGAGGGTCGAGGGTTTAGGGATAGGGTTGAGGGTCGAGGGATTAGGGTTAAAGTAGAGTGTTGAGGGTATAAGGATTAGGGATAGGGTTGGAGGGTTTAGTGATAAGAGATTAGGGTTTAAGGTATAGTATCGAGCTCGTTGAGGGTTTAGAAAAATAGATAGTGTTTAGGATTTAGGGATAGGGTTTAGGGTTGAGGGATTAGAGTTAAGGGTTGAGGGATTAGGGTTTGATGTTGAGTGTTGAGGTTTGAGGTTTTAGGGTTGAGGGTTTAGGGATAGGGTTGAGGGTTGAGGGATCAGAGTAAAGGGTTTAGGGATTAGGGTTTGACGTTGAGGGTTGAGTACATTGAGGTTTGAGGGTTGAGGGTTTTGGGATAGGGTTGAGGGTCGAGGGATTAGGGTTAAAGTAGAGTGTCGAGGGTATAAGGATTAGGGATAGGGTTGGAGAGTTTAGGGATAAGGGATTAGGGTTTAAGGTATAGTATTAAGCCCGTTGAGGGTTTAGGACTAGGGATAGCGTTTAGGGTTTAGGGATGAGGGATTAGAGTTGAGGGTTGAGGGATTAGGGTTGAGGGTTGAGGGATTAGGGTTTAGGGATAAGGTTTAGGGTTGAAGGTTGAGGTAGACAAAGAGCGACTGAGAGACATAGAGAGGGGAGAGGTAGAGAGGTAGAGAGGTGAGGGGGAGAGATAAGTGAGATATAGAACATGAGCTAATGGAACTAGAGGTGAGATATTGTAAAGGTGCTATCGAAGGTGAGATAGGCACAAATATTTATGGATCAATCTATAGCAGGACAAAACGCGAGCACGTTATAACGCGCTCGTGTTTTGTCCTGCTATAGAAATGGTAAAAAAGTGTTGACCCCTGTGATCTAGGCCCACATGCTCTATTTTCATGCTGATTATGCGCGTGCTCCGACAAAAAAGTGCTTTCATGCTGTTGGAAAGTTCACATGCACATTTTCCATATTGTACCACCTTTGCATGATCTTTCCACAACCTTTTCTACTTTGCCAACTTGAGAAGGAGGAAATAACATAGTTTTCACACCAGGTTTGATATATATCTATTCAAGTTTCAATTTTTGTAGTGTTGCAATGTTAATTATGATTTAATTTTAGGAATTTAACATTATAGATTGGTTAATAGTATTGTTGTTAGTAATTATATTTGAGTGTTATTCAATTTAACATTGAAAAGGAAGCAAGTGGTGAAAAACTCAAATTGTTGAGGAGTTTGATGCAAGGAGAAAAAAACACTACATAATTGGGTACTCTCTCTATTCGAATCTTCATTTTTTAGGTATGTCAAGTCTTTACATGCATGTTCTTTACATTTTCCTTAATTCCATTTGAATTACTTTATCATACTTTATCATACATGTTTAAAATAGACACATTTCCAATCAAGAAAGCAGCCTACAATCTCACATGATGCCATGTATATTTTCTACACTTGGGCTCTTTAATAATTATTTGTAATAAGCAAACCTTAACATACCATGATGTCAAACTATACAAGAATAAATTCTTACAACATAATAAAAATACAATCCCACTATTATCTTGTCATATTAACAAGTTAAAATACAAATGAATAGGTGCCACGATCATACAAGTATGCACATGACATGATGATTTGCATGCACATATCTTGGGCTAGGACATTCCTTATGCACCTATTCATGATGATTTGTACATGCACATGACACAACAATTGTTGTCTATTCCTTCACAAGCCACCCAAATCCTAGTATCCCTAGTACCAATAAAATACCTTCTCATTTCCAAATCCTAGTAGCCCTAGTAACAACAAACATGTCAAATTGCGTCTGCCTCAACCTTTTCAAGCATGAAGTCCCATGTACTCTTTTCATGGCTGCAATAATTTGCTTTGTATGCTTTGTACCTATTTTGTTTGAATGACATTTACTCTTTTGCATGATGATTGTATGTACATTTACTATGAAAGGTTGAATGACATATATTTTAGTTATTTGTATGGATTCATTTCTTAGGAACTAATATTGGTCTCTTTAACATGGTATAGATAAATTCTCTATCATGTCGAGGAAATGATCAAGAATTAAACCAACACAGAAAGAGATAGAAGCTAAGAATGCAAAGAAAGCAATGGCTATGAGGGAACTTCATGAGAAGAGGAAATTGGACATGATAAATGAAGACATGCCAATTGAAGAGGAACCACAACCATCACAAAGAAATACTGTATTGGCGGCACAAAGAGAATGAATGCAAAAACTTCGTGCTACGAGAGATTTGAATACCATAGTTGGAGACACGTCCTCTACCGCAAGTCAACATGTAGGGACACCATCTACCACATCTCAATTTGAGAGTACATCATCACTCACATGTGATGAAGGAGGTACGCCATCGTCCCCACCTCAACCTCAAAGTATGTCATCTATTCCATCTACGATTGAAGGTATGCCATCTAGCCCATCTCATTTAAGTATTGATGAAATTCCTAATGTTGAGATGAATTTACCTAACTTAACACCACCTAGAATTTTGCATAGAAGACAAAGTATTTGATTGATGTTAATGAGAATATTTTACAGTCAATGGAAGGTAAGATTCCAAAACGCACTCGTAGAAGATATGCTCATAAGATTTGGAGATTGTTCTTTGAAAAGTTAAATGAGACTGCAAGATGTCAACTATTCGTTGAAATGATGCGAAGTATAAAGTATAGGTCCATCATGAAGATTCTTGGGTTGAGAACATCAGAGGCTTCAAGTGAAAAACTATTGTCAAAAATCTAATGAGTGCGTATGAGAGTGTGGGTAACACCTCACACACAAAAGATAGTAATGCAACATAGCATGTGATTACATCGACTATAGTAAGTAGTCAAACGAGGAAAGCTCGTCTCATTAGAAAGACGAGTCAAGAATTGAGAATTAATAGAAAAACTTTATCAAGAGCCATTGGTAGACGCCAAAGAATTGAGGACACTAATGCCAATGAATTATGGGTGTTCTCGGAGAGACTACCACGAAAAGATAAACCAATTGTTGAAGCATTGAGATCACTAATTGAAGACTTTTGGAAGAATTACACAAGGGTATCTCTGAATCAAATGGATGTGGTAAGAAGGAGAATCGGTAGTCGAAACCGTGAGCCACAGCCAAAGCATTTTTTGGATGAGACTCAAACACAATTTTAAGGTAAATTTCTAGAGAAGTATCCTTAAATTAAAATTTCTCAAAGATATTTTAAAATTCTAAAACCTTTCTATGTCAAGATAAATCACACATGCACTACTTGTTGTTGTAGATTACATATTGAATTTTCTAACCATTTTGATGTTTATAAGTCTATATGTTTAGATATGCATACTTGTTAGAATCTGAAAAGATTAATAACCCAGAAAACTAGTGCAAATGAATAGATATCTAAACTATGAATGCAAATGATGCGAAATCAAAATAGCAACATAGAGTCAGTATCCAATAGAGTAATGCAAATGCTAAAATCAAAATAGCATTAAGAGGATGCAAAAGCAAGAGATACCAAATACAAGCCAAGTAGCATGCTTATATAGACTAGGAAGAGGGAGTAGGTGGCAACACTGACCAATGAGGAGCAACCATCTATCGGACTAAAGATAGCAAAGTATCTTCCCAAGATAGCTAATGGATGTTCACATGTAGGAAGGTGACACCTTGCAACTACTCAACCTAATAAGACATGCTTTATTAACCTAAGCGAGATTAATAGAAGTGTAGGAAAAACCTAGGAATATAGGGAAAAATAAATAACCCTCTAAGAAAATAAAAATCTACACTAACACCCCTCATAAGCGAAGCTTAGGTGGATGTAGAAATGGGTCCCGGCAAATCAAGCCTGATGAGGTACCCATGTACATAAAATTCCCCCCCAAAGAGAGAGAGAAGAGACCCCCCCAAAAGTAGAGAGAGTCAGGACTCCGAGTGAGAGGAAGAAGCCCCCCTAGAAGATGAAGCATCCCGCACCCCCAGTAAAGCTCGCAAATGAAGGAACTTGCTCTCAGTGAAGGGTTTGGTGAAGATATCAGCAACTTGCTCAGAAGTCAGACAGTAGCGAAGGTTGATGACGTGGCCATGGATGAGCTTCCGGATGTAGTGCATGTGGACCTATATGTGTTTGGTCCGCTGATGATGGACCAGATTCTATGAGATCTAAATGGCATTCTAGTTGTCACAAAATATGACTGATGGCCGTCTGATCTTGATACCAAACTCAGTGAGAAGATTCTGAAGCCAAATGGCCTCAGTGGCGGCATTCACAACCCCCCGATACTCAGCCTCAGTAGAAGATAGAGCAATAGCAGACTGCTTCTTGCTCGACCAACAAATAGGACCTGAACCAAGTGAGAAGCTGTAACCTGAAGTAGACTTTTGATCCTGAGAATCACTCGCCCAATCTGAATCTGTGTAGCCCCCCAAGTCAAGCTCAATACCCGCTGCGTAGTGAATCCCAAAACTGTGAGAACCCTGAATGTAGTGAAGGATCCGCTTGGCTGCTTTCCAGTGCAGCTCATGAGGCTCCTGCATGAATCGAGAAACTATGCCTACAGCGTATGAAATGTCAGGTCTCGTATGAGTCAGATAAATGAGACTCCCAACAAGCTGTCAATACAAAGTGCCATCAATAAGTGGAGAAGAACACTGAGCCTCAAGTTTAACTCCAGAAAGGAAGGGAGTTGGAGCAGGTTTACAGTCAGCCATATGAAACCTCGAGAGCAAATCTAGAGCATACTTGGACTGGTTGATGGTGATCCCGGAAGCAGACTAGTAGATCTCAATCCTGAGAAAGTAATGCAACAAGCCCAAGTCAGTCATCAAAAACCTGTCATGAAGGGCAGTTTTGACAACCCCAATGGTGGATGAAGAACTCCCTGTGATCAGCAAGTCATCAACATACAGAACCAAAAATAGGAGTGAATCATCCTGTTGCAGAATGTAGACATTCGGATCAGAATGGCACTGAGTGAACCCAACTGATAGAAGGAAGGAGTCCATCTTGGCATACCAAGCCTGAGGAGCCTGTTTGAGGCCATAGAGAGACTTTCGAAGACGGCACACAAGTGAAGAATCCTGAAGGAACCCCTGTGGCTGCTCCATGTATATCTCCTCCTGAAGGTCACCGTGAAGAAAAGCACTCTTCACATCCATCTGGTGTACTTCCCAACAATTAGCTGCAGCAATGGCAAGAACAAGTTGGATGGAATTCATTTGGGCAACTGGCACAAAAGTCTCAGAGTAGTCAATCCCAAGAACCTGGGAGAATCCTTTGGCGACCAAGCGAGCCTTATGCTTGTCAACTGACCCATCTGCTGCAAATTTTGTCTGATAGATCCACTTACATCGAACAAGTTTTCTTCCCTTAGGAAGAGGGACAAGATCCCAAGTGTGGTTCCTCATCAAGGAACTATACTCCTCTTGCATAGCTGTATCCCACTCAAGAATACCAGAAGCCTCATGAAAAGACTGTGGATCTGAGGCAGTAGCAATGAAGACATGTGGAGCATCCTAGAACTATGAATGAGTTCGCGTGGTGTCTGATGGATCCCCAACCCAATCACCTGCAGACTGCAAGGTCTGTCTAGCCCAAAGTGGACCGGAAGGTGGAGAATCTGGAGGAGAATCATCAACCTCTAAATGATGACTAGGAGATGAAGGAGGTGAGTCCTCTGAATCGCTCTCTGCATTGGAAGTGGAGGTAGAAGACTGCTCAGGTGAATCTGACTCATCAGAAGATCTGTCATGTATCCCAAGTGACTCCAATGTCAAAGTAGGAGTTGGAGAAGTGATAGAAAGTGAGCTCGAAGAGCCCTCCTCAAACTGAACACTCCTCTCAATGAACAACTCATGTGTAGTAGGGTGGAGCAACCAATAACCCTTCACACCATCAGGATAACCTACAAATATGCAAGGTCTGCTCTGTGGATCCAAGGCCTTGCATTTCTCTACAGGAATGTGGGCCCATGCAGGAGAACCAAAAACTTGAAAGTGCTTAACTGATGGTTTCTGACCGCTCCAAGCTTCAAAAGGAGTGACTCCCTTCAAGGCTTGGTGAGGAACACGGTTCTAGATATAACAAGCACAGTTAATGGCCTCTGCCTAATACTGTGGTGCAAGAGATCTGGAGTGAATCATGCAGTTCACCATTTCCTTCAAGGACCTATTCTTCCGTTCTACAACACCATTCTGCTGAGGATTGTATGGAACTAAATGCTACAAATCAATCCCCTCTGAAGTGCAAAACCTATCAAACCGATGGTTGACATACTTACCACCATTGTCAGTGTGCAAAACTTTGATGGCTTTCCCGGATTGCTTCTCTACAAAAGTTTTGAAGTCCTGAAAATGATCAAATACCTCTGACTTTTGTTTGAAAAAGTACACCCAAGTATATCGAGAAAAGTCATCAATGAATGTGAGGACATATCTAGCCCTGCTAAAAGAAGGATGCTAAAATGGACCAACCAAATCATTGTGAACTAACTCCAGTATCTGTGAAGCTCTCCATGCCTTACCTTTGTCAAACTTTTCCTTAGGATGCTTACCAAGAATGCAACCTTGGCAAACACCACCTGAAAACTGAACTGAAGGCAACCCTGAGACCATGCTCTGCTGGTTGAGCTGTTGCAAGTAGCGGAAGTTAAGATGGCCAAACCACTCATGCCATAATCTACTCACATCATTAGAATGAGTGAGCAAAACAGTCGAAGGAGGATCAGGAACAAAGTGAGAAAATAGATAGAGTTGTGACTGATGATCTACTCTCCCAACTACAACTGTAGAACCACTGTGCAACTCACGAATCTCCATTGAATCAGGAGTCCTAAACCTATGTGAGTGATCTGGTATACCGATAGGAGATTAGTTGATAATGAGGGCACACAAAGAACATCATGGAATGTGCCATCCCCCACATCAACAGACCCTCTCCCACACACCTCAATAGGAGTGTCATCACCCATCAAAATAGAAGGCATAGTACACGGCTCCAAAGATGCAAGTTCTTCCTTAAATGAAGCCATGTGGTGTGAAGCACCCGAATCAAGAACCCAAGTGGATGGTGAAGAAGCAGCTGCAACAAGGACCTTGCCCTTTCCTTTCCCCTTGTTGTTTTCTTTTGCCTTGTTAGACCCCTCATTAGAACTCTGTTTGATAGACTCAGGAACACTTATATTATTCTTCTCAAGAATGTGTGTCAAGTGATCAATTTGTTTCTTCAGACATTTATGTTCATCATGACCGGGTCTTTTACAATAGGCACATTGGACCCTCTCTTTCTTAAGCTTGTCACCCTTGGAAAATTGGGTCTCATTATTTGCTTTTGAAGCAACCGTTATCTGATCCTTCTTCTCCTTGCTATTATTCTATTTCTTATCCTTACTATTGTTGTTACTGCTTTGTCCTTTCTGTTCTTTTGTGCCTTGGTTGGCAGTCAAGGCATGTGACTTAGAGGACTTAAGAGTGCCCATTTGGATTAGCTTGTCCTGTTCCCGAGTGAGATTGACAGCAAAATCATCTAAAGAGGGCATGGTGAATTGAGTACCAAGTGCACCCTTAGTAGCATATAAAGTAGAAACAAACACAGAATATTCTGAACTTAGCTTAGAGAGAATACTAAGAATCAGTTGTTCATCTTTCTTTTCAATTCCACATTGTTTTAACTACAGCCTTAGTGATTTCAATTTAGTGAAGAAATCCTGGATTATGTTGAAATTGTCTGGACTTAAACTAATTAGTTTATTTTCCAACATATGACCCCTCATTGAATCTTGTGTGCCAAATAGTGTTTCTAGCTTTGTCCAGATTTCATTTGGCGTATTCAAAGACTCAATGTGAAAGAGCAAATCAGGAGAAACAAACAAACACAATGTTTCATATGCCTCATCAAATTTGTTAAACCACTTAGGCTTATCTTCATCTTTAACAGGTTCAGTTTCAAGTCCCATAGTTATCCTATTTAATCCAGGTTTCCTTAAGTGAATTGTCATGCATGATTTCCACTCAAAGTAATTGTATGGAGTTAGGATGGGCAGATTTGTTTGATCCATGATGAAGAAATGCAGAGAAGAAATGTCGAAAAGAAGAGAACCCAACCAAGACAACCCCCCTTTTCACTCAATCAAAGGACCCCCCCAAAGAAAATATGATTTGGCACTTTATATTAGTGCATTTACAACTGCCATTAGCAAAAAATACTAAGTGGTCAAGTGATTTCAATGCATTACAAAACTCTCATGAAGAGCATATGCTGAAAATACAACTTCAGCACAATACTCAGAGAAATAAATAGCACCACTGCAATCTACTCAAAAAATTATGCACTTTCAAAAAAAGAATTGCCTCGATACGAGGTCGTATGTGAAAGTTATGATCCTCCAAAGTTTCCAAAACTAAGACTGTGCAATGTCATGACTGATAATCTACAATTTCTGAAAAATATTGGCATCAAAATCAAAAAACATCTACACTAGTGCATAGAACACGAACAAATGGCCAAAATAAAAAAAATTCATGGGAAAAGGAGTCCGTATGAGCAAGAACGGAGCATTTGAAAACTGCCTTCAAAATTTCAACTGCCAATGGAGAGGGGTCCTGCTGTAGCTTTCTAATCACATTTCTACAAAATATATAGACTGCATGCAAAAATAGAAAGATACCCAAATGGTTTTTCTGTGCTGGGAACAAAACCCAAAAGGTGTTTTTCTTCCAAATGTACAGAAGATGTTGCTCCAATGTAAACAGAATGCCTTTAGCTACAAAAAATGACCCTAGCAACCAAAAAATGATATGCAAAGGCTGAATCAGATGCTAGAACCTGCAATATTGATTCAAAAGACTAAATATGCAAGCTAGTTGTTAGATTTGAGCTCAAAACCCTGGTTCCGCAACTGTGTATGACGATCTCTGATTTCGGTGAAATGAAAGCCAAATCTAACTTTCTCAAGCCTCTTGGACACATTGGAATAGCCGGAAATGCTGCCAGTATAACTAGAAATGCTGAATCACCTAGATTTCATAAAACACATGTGCAAACCCCAGAGATTAAAATTTTTTTGTCAAACTTTTCTGATTCTCAAGATCATCCGAAGATGCAAGAGAAGAGCATACTGGGTTTTTCAAAAAATTGTAATAATATTTATTAGCCCCCCTCGGAATCTCTCAACTATGGAAACTAAAATCTACTCTTGCACATAGAACAGCTCTGATACCATGTTAGAATCTGAAAAGATTAATAACCCATAAAACTAGTGCAAATGAATAGATATCTAAACTATGAATGCAAATGATGTGAAATCAAAATAGCAACATAGAGTTAGTATCCAAGAGAGTAATGCAAATGCTAGAAGCAAAATAGCATTAAGAGGATGCAAAAGCAAGAGATACCAAATACAAGCTAGGTAGCATGCTTATATAGACTAGGAAGAGGGAGGAGGTGGCAACACCGACCAATGAGGAGCAACCATCTATCGGACTAAAGATAGCAAAGTATCTTCCCAAGATAACTAATGGATGCTCACATGTAGGAAGGTGACACCTCGCAACTACTCACCTAATAAGACATGCTTTATTAACCTAAGCGAGATTAATAGAAGTGTAGGAAAAACCTAGGAATATAGGGAAAAATAAATAACCCTCTAAGAAAATAAAAACCTACACTAACAATACTAACAATGTTTTGCAGGGTTGTGTCATACGTGCCCCACCAACATCTTCAAGAGACTTCATATCAAGAATTTTATGTGAAAGAGAGGAAGGTCAAATATTCTACAAGAAATTATGCTTGGATGACACATGTCATCATTGCAGTGGCTTGCAACATTTGCCAATATGTGAACATATGGAAAGAACACATGCGGTTGGAAATGAACTAGTAGAGTTTGGCAAGTATAAAATAGTGGCATACAATACAAAAGATGGTAAAGAAGCAAAGAGGATGTGAATTGGTCATTGAAAAGATTCTAGTGTATCAGTTTATGCCTATATTTCGTGACAGCATAGTGTATGAGTATGCAAGACATGCCCATAGAGCTCGATGGTTGGACTTGCAATCCAAGTTATGCAAGGACACATTTCTAGTTGGTAGCATTGTTTCAATCATCAACTTTGCAGAGAACTACAGTCGACAGCCACAGTGTGAGGTGCAATCACAATATTACAACTCCATACAGGTTCTATATTTGTGCACATCGCATTCATTCATGTGAATGATAGTACAGAGGATGACAGAAAGATCATAAGGGAGTATAATTTCTATATTAGTGATGATCACACGCATTCTACGGAGTTTGTACAAGGTTGCTTTCAAGTGTTCTACAATGATTTGGCTAGAAGGGGCATATCGTTTAGTCAGCATATCATATGGTCGGATAACTGTGTCACAATTCAAGAACTCGCAGAATTTCTATTGGTTGAGTAGGAGGCATAATTTTACAGGTATTCAGCATATGTGGAACTTTTGTGAGGCCGGGCATGGAAAGGGGGAGCATGATGGTGCAGGAGCATGTATCAAAAGAGCCATAGCACGAGAAGAATTAAAGTATAAAGACAATGCAAAGTTGATAGATGCAAAATTGATTGTCAAGTGGTGTAATGCTTCCATGGGTCCAGGTAATGAAGGTAAATCTTTAGTTCATAGATCTTTTTGGTTGATAGATGATACTAACATTGCACCATATGAGGACTATTCTACACTGACATGATCAAGTGAGATGCACTCTTTCAGAAGCTCAATTGTAGGTTCATGGAGTATCCATACGCAAAAGATGTCATGTTTTTGTTCTTCCTGTACAATTCAAGCCTGGGATGAGTGCGAGTCAAAGGAGTGGGTTGACGAATGGCAGTTAAGTTATCTTAGCCCACTTGACACGTATCGACCCCCAACGGCACTGAAACTAACACAGATGGAATCATCAGTTGACTTTGACCACATATCAGATCTAGTTCAACCAGGTAATATATCTACTTGCACAGTTTTTAAAATTCCTAATGTCATCTTAATTTGTAGTGTTTTTGTAATGTTGACTAATTTCGTCTAATTTGCTACACATATCAATGTAGGGCACGTATATGCAATTATTGCAAATGAAGATAATGAAGAGGGAACATATTATTACTTATGTCATTGTGTTGAGGCCAAAAAGAAATTGGAGGCCCCAGTTACAGATGGAGAAAACATCGAATACCTTACAGGCTTGGTGGTTATTACTAGAACATGGCTTAGAAGGTACCCACATAAGACTGTTAATGTTTGGCTATCTTAGGACTTTGACACGCATCGGAAGATTCTTCATTACTCAAACCTTGTCGTGGCATCTAATGTTCATTTGATACAGTATCAGGGTAGACCTTTGAACAAAAGCTTGTGGAAGGTGCATGAGTCTGACCATGAAGAAATACTTGACACAATAAAGAGTAGAGCAGACCCAGATGGTTCATTGGATTAATTTGTAAGTATTCACATTGATTTTGTAAAGTCATGTTATATTGAGTTGTAAGTATGCACATTAATTTGTAAGCTTTATCTTTTTTTTATTTCCTACTGCATTTTTACACATATACACATTTTTACATCATCATGTTATGCTTAATAGGAAAACTTTATCGACTTTAGTTGCACTAATGGTGCAGGGGCACCTAGGTTGTCATGCCTCCAAGAAGGGTCAAAAAATGAAATTTTTTTTTGATTGAGTCAATTGTATGTAATAAGGTCTTCTAAGACCATTTCATTTGTTTTTAAGTCATTTGGGGTCACTTTGAGTCATTTGGGGTCAGTTTGAGTCTTTGAGTCCTGTTGCAAAAAAATGTCAATGTTATCAAGTTACACAAACCAACTTTTGCATTTTTGGTGTCCTGCTCCTGATGTGACCAAACTGACAGTTCCAATGTGTCCAAATAGGTATATTTAGGCTAGGCATAGTTTTTTTTCTCACCCAAACATGTCAGAACAATCTGAGCTACATTGTACCGATGATATCCCTGAAGAGTCCAAAGTGCAAAAAGATAGTAATCTTTGACGAGATGTTACTCGAAAACTGTGTCACTTAAAAATATTTTGTCTAAGGCAACACGATCATGTAGAGTGCCTCTACAATAACCTCTCTCAATTTTTTATATCTCTGAGGCATTTGCCCGTGGTGAAAGGTTTTCTGCTGCCCCAAAAATCGTCAGAAGGAGGCAATGTAAAGTTACAAAGGGGTGTAACTTTTGTCTTGCTCTTGATGTGCCTAAATTGACTATTCCAACTCGTCTGGATGGGTACATTTACGCTAGGCATGGTCCTATTTTTCACCCAAACATGTCGAAACAGTTCAAGCTACATTGTATCGACGATATCCCTGAAGAGTCCAAAGTGCAAAAAGGCAGCAATCTTTGATGAGATGTTACTCAAAAATTGTGTCACTTAGAAACATTTAGTCTGAGGAAACACGATCACGTAGAGTGCCTCTACAATAACCTCTCTCAGTTTTTTATATCTCTAAGGCATTTGCCCGTGGTGAAAGGTTTTCTGCTGCCCCAAAAATCGTCAGGAGGCAGTGTAAAGTTGCAAAGGAGTGTAACTTTCATCCTGCTCTTGATGCGACCAAACTGACTATTCCAACGCGTCTGGATGGGTACATTTATGCTAGGCATGGTCCTATTTTTACCCAAACATGTTGAAACAGTCTGAGCTACATTGTACTGATGATATCCTCGAAGAGTCCAAAGTGTAAAAAGGTAGCAATCTTTGATGAGATGTTACTCGAAAACTGTGTCACTTAGAAACATTCTGTCTAAGGTAATGCGATCATGTAGGGTTCCTCTACAATAACCTCTCTTAATTTTTTATATCTTTGAGGCGTTTGCCCATGGTGAAAAATTTTCTGCTGCCCCAAAAATCGTCAAAAAGAGGTAGTATAAAGTTGCAAAGGGGTGTAACTTTCGTCCTGCTCTTGATGCAACCAAACTGACTGTTCCAACGTGTCTAGATAGATACATTTACACTAGGTATGGTCTTTTTTTACCCAAACATGCCAAAACAGTCTGAGCTACATTGTACCGACGATATCCCTGAAGAGTCCAAAGTGCAAAAAGGTAGAAATTTTTGATGAGATGTTACTTGAAAATCGTGTCACTTAGAAACATTCCATCTAAGGCAATGTGATCATGTAGGGTCCCTCTACAATAACCTCTCTCAGTTTTTTATATATCTAAAGCGTTTGCCCATGGTGAAAGGTTTTTTGCTGCCCCAAAAATCGTTAGAAGGAGGCAGTGTAAAGTTGCAAAGGGGTGTAACTTTTGTTTTTCTCCTCATGTGGCCAAGCTGACAGTTCCAACGCGTTTGAATGGGTACATTTAGGCTAGGCATGGTCATGCTTTGCACCCAAACATGCCGAAACAATCTGAGCTACATTGTACTAGCGATATCCCTGAAGAGTCCAAAGTGCAAAAAGGCAACAATCTTTGACGAGAAGTTATTCAGAAACCATGTCACTTAGATACATTCTGTCTGAGACAAAGTGATCATGTAGGGTCCCTCTACAATAAGCTCTCTCAGTTTTTTATATCTCTAAGGCGTTTACTCGTGGTGAAAGGTTTTCTGCTACCCCAAAAATCGTCAGAAGGAGGCAGTGTAAAGTTGCAAAGGGGTGTAACTTTTGTTCTTCTCCTCGTGTGGCCAAACTGATAGTTCCAACACATCTAGATGGGTATGTTTAGGCTAGGCATGGTCCTATTTTACACCCAAACATACCGAAACAATCTGAACTACATTGTACTAGCGATATCCCTAAAGAGTCCAAAGTGCAAAAAGGTAGCAATCTTTGATGAGTTGTTACTCAGAAACCATGTCACTTAGATACATTATGTCTGAGGTAACTTGATCATGTAGGGTCCCTCTACAATAACCTCTCTTAGTTTTTTATATCTCTGAGGCATTTGCCCGTGGTGAAATTTTTTCTGCTACCCCAAAAATCGTCAAAAGGAGGCAGTGTAAAGTTGCAAAGGGGTGTAACTTTTGTTCTTCTCCTCGTGCAGCCAAACTGACAATTCTAATGCATCTAGATGGGTACGTTTAGGCTAGGCATGGTCCTGTTTCACACCCAAACATGTTGAAACAGACCAAGCTACAAACACTAACTAGTCTTCAATCTTCAAACACTACAAATACCATGATATCCTGCATAAAGCTGTCTTTTAGCATTTTATAAAGGTATGCCCATCAAATTCAACCACATAGAGATGATTGTTTGTATTCCAAATTCCTTTTAAATACTGATCTTCCAATCTTTTTTCCCGCCCTCATATCAATTAAATATAACCTTTGATTATGATATGGCGCTCGAGCTTATGAGAGTTTACCAGAGATGCCGATTGAATTAGGTTGAAGGGCCGGTGAACTAATGATTTAAAGACCCTTTAGTAGGTTGATTTAAGTGATAGTAACTTTTGATTATAAGTTAATATTAAATTAAAACAAAAGTGCACTTTACACATGACAAGCAATTGAGGGTTTTAAAGTCTTAAGAAAAGTAGATTCTTTTTAGGGTTTAATGCCCAATAGGCAAACCCTAACTATCAATAAGATTATGATTATGAAAGCTTGTGTCTTCTCTAACTTCTTATTGCAAGAACAAAACCACATCCACCATGCATATGAACCTTACATCATATCAACCTTTCAAGATAGACCTTATCATGAAAACCATATTCACAACAAAACCTTGCATGAACAAAACCACATCCACCATGAACATGAACCTTTCATCATATGAACCATGTTTGTCTTGTGCATCATCAACATGAATTGAGAGACCTTATCATGAAAACCATATTCACAACATCATGCACCTCATGACCATCACCTACCTTGAATCACTGTATCACCTTATCAACATCATGGAATCAACCTTGACATCAATGACAAACAACCTTGACCCTTTGACTTCAATGAAAACCTTGAACCTTGATTATTGATGACTTAGGGAAGCCTATAGCCCCAATGTTATGTTGCATACTAAAATTAGGTAAGACTCAATGTAATGTCATAACCTTGCCTTATATGCAAGAGGAATTACATTTAATAACCACAATGGTCATCAGGTGCTCATAAGCATATGATTTTGACTATCTTATTCAAAACAACAAACATACTCTTTGCATCCCAATATGGTATAATAACAAGAAATTAAAAATATTTTCAATTGACCAACTCATAAAGAATATGGATCAGCATACTCATTTGAATATTTTAAATTGAGCTACTCATAAAGAATATGAATATTTTCTGTTCAACATGATGATTCATTTTTATTTTAAATACAACTTTTATTTTTTAGTTCCAAAATGAGGTTTAGGTGATACTTGAATAACAATAGCTAGCTTATTGGATCAACAAACATCCTATGTAATACAATTGGACTTTAAATATTTGAAGTAGCCATCTATAAATATCCATTCAAACGTGGATTTATAATACAAGTATGGATGCCATCAATAAAAAATATTTGTATTAACCAAATATCCATATAGGCATACATCAATATCTGTCGATATAAGTATAACATATATACAAAATAGCCATATAGGCTTACAAGAATGCCATATAGGCATACAATGTCAAAAGGTATGCAATACAAAATATATGTCCACAAATGCCATATAGGCATACAACAAAGGAACATAATAAAAAGTCATTCCCCTCTAGCTGGTGAAGAGAATAGATCACAGGAAGCCTTTGATCTTCTAGGGGATGGAGAGGCGTATGTGGGTGGTCTACTATGAACCCGAGGGCTGCTCCTCCTATTTAGTTCTTCCTGCATCTTTAGTTGTTACAATAAAAAGTATATACATTAATATATAGAAATTACATGTTATAAAAAATGAAACATTTAACAAAATAATCACTTACCGCTACCATATAATCTGTCTCCTCACTTGCCTTAGTAGTAGGAATAGGCAATGGTGATGTCATGTCCTATAGAAACCATCTAGATAGAAATTAAACTTCAAATCAATAATCTTTTGATTTTTTAAAAATAAACAACTATAACAATGAATGTAAATTGAAATTTACTAATCTGCCTCATACCCCTGTCAATGGCATGGAGCTATGAATCGCAGAGGTCACACCATGCTCCATTGCCCTATGAACATCGAGAGGTGTCTTTGTAGCCTGCATCATCTGGAAATAAAACAACATTATTCAATTATGAAAACTATAATAGTGATGCAAATCATGGCTCCTAACATACACACACATTCACCTAAACATGGAAATACACACAATAAAGCACACAAGTCACATATAAAAATATAGTAAGTACAATTCATTCATTAAACTATTTATTTTATTACCTCCGTGAAGTTTTGAAGTCCACCACCGTTGGCAGGTGTTGCCATGAAATCTCCAATATTAACCTATTCAACATCCAAAATCAGATAGTAGAATACCATTCATATAACGATGCTATCACATGTAATATTTATAATTGTTTACTAGTTACATACCTCGATAGTAGATGATGTAGTGTAATATGTAGGTGGAGAACCACTGAAAACTGCATCAATGCTATGACCTTAAAATTTTATTAAAATTATCAAACTAAATTAGTTAATCTTACATTTCAAAAATGAAATTGAATAAATTAAATTCAATGAACTTGCTAATATTTACCTGAGTATCAAGGCTAAAAGTCTCACTCAGTAGGGTATCTGTCATCACCATCTGTTCAGCTATAGATGTAGCCTGTGCACCTGCGTCTTGACTATCCATGGGGTCATAACCACAGGCTAACCTGCAAGTCTGACAAGCATGGGGTGGACCCTACTCCTCGTACTATCTCCCAACCCACGCTGTGCTACAGGACTGGCATGCTCTATGATGCTCTGGGTCAAGGGACTAATGGATTGAAGTGTATTGACCTCAACACTCTCCTTCACAATGGAAGGGATAGAAACATGCTCATGGGCTGGTTTGTTGATTACTCATCTCAACGGCCGTTGTGGGTCAACACGTGCCCTTGGTCTATCTTATGCTGACCCCCCACCTCTACCTGGAAGTCCCGCATATCAAAATAGTTTGGCACTTTATTGAGGACAAACTCGCAGTAGAGTTTCCTCAAAAAGTATTGCGGGACCTCATTATTATTGCATGGAGGATGGTCAAAAACCATCCACCACCTCTACCCAAAATTGTCCCTTATCGCTTGGTTGTTGCACCAATGGATAGGGAACCTCTTGCATGTAATGGGTGGAGGTTGATTTGTTTGTGGGTTTGTGAAAATGGAACACAAGTCTAATTTTGTAATTTGTAACTTTTCACATCTTCATATGATAGCTTGTCTGCATAATACTCTCTAAACTCTCTCCTCTTATCTGACCAACTAGATATTTGCTTGCTAATTGAATCTATATTTGATAACATAGATTCAAGAGATTGAGCAAGCGTGGACCTATGCAAGGTTTAGGTGGAAGGATCTTTCAACCTTGCAATTATGTCTTCAATTATTTTTTTATTGTTTTCAATTTGTCCCATTAGATTTTCTTGTGTTCCAGGGGCATGTCGAGGAATGGATGGAGGAGTTTGTTCTTCGGGTTGTTCTTCGGCAGGTATTTTCTCTCCAAGATTTTGTGGATTTTGAGGAGGAGGAGGTGCATTAACATTTCCTGACAATTAACAAAATTTACATCAAAAATCAACTCAAACCTACCTATTTAGAAACAAATTCAAACAAAAAAATAAACAAAACTCACTCCTTTGGCCTGCTCAACGTCGTGGTGGCATTTTGGCGATGAATCGGTAAGATTTTGGTATTTAATTGAGTCTTCAAAAATGCGAGTGCACTTCTTAGGGTTTGCAGGCCATGGGTGTAGAGGAAAATAATGAAATAAAATGAGCAGAAATGCTCTATATATATAATTAGTCATAAGGCGCTCGCGTTATAATGCGAGCGCGTTATGGTTTGGTTTTGTCGTGCCTTAGGCTCGTCATTACCAAACCATAATGCGAGCGTGTTATAACGCACTCGCGTTATGTATTAATTTTTTTTGAAAAAAATTTGGCCACTTTTTGGCCCCCCAACTTTTTGCACTTACCCTCATTGAAAACCCAAAAAAACATAGATTAACTTTGCATTAGAAAAATCATATTAGGTTGCATACATATTTCCCTTTCATAGATTAAAAGTACTTTTCATTTCCAAAACACTAAAAAAGCACAAAAAAAATGTTTTGCATATCATTTAGTTTGCACGTATATAGAAACCCTAGAATAGACAAAATTGCAAACACTTGATACCATCATGAGGTAACCACAGCTAAAACAATCCAATGAAACCCTCGATCCCATCACGAGGTAAAAACAAGTCAAAATATAGTCAAACCCTAGGTCAACTAAACCCTAGGTCAAAACCCTAAATCTAGTTAAGGTTAGCAATCACACATTTACCTCCATCCTAATTCACGAATGTGCTTAGGAGTGAGAGGAGAGTGGGTGAGGGCTATCCGTGACGAGATCTAAGAGATCCATCTAAGACCACAACAAGAAACATTTGTTCTACCACAAGGAGACCCATTTGTGCTCTTATTGTTAGAAGAAACTAGACAACAACAGATACAACAAGAACTCATCCAACACATACAAAGACAAGAGGACATAAACGAACAAAATTGTTTACCCACACAGAGGTGGAATCTAAGAAAACCAAATAGGAGAAGAGAAACTAGTGACCCTTCAGGTCATAGGGTTATCTCAACTACAACTTCAATCGATCAAAACATTCAACTAAGCACACAACAACAAAGGCCACCGTACTTGCTGACCCCTCTCCACAAAGTCCAGCTCTCCAACGAGCCAGACCCTCACCATGTCTTGCCTCCTCTCAATTGGCTACTTCCATGTGAGCGAGAGTGATGTGGCGGATTTCCTCATGGCAAGGAGGGAAGGGTTTGTGTGCATGCCTAAATCTGACCCGACAACCCCAGGCAATCAAAATCACGATTTTGAGCATACATATTTTGGTGAACCTGACATGAAGAGAAAATCCTTTTGGGATGGGTTCTTTCAAATTTTTGTGCATCTCACGATACTTCATGTGACAAAAATCTAGGACAAAATCACAAAGTGTCCAGGGGAATGTCTCCTCAAGTAAAATCAGCACACCTTCAGATCCAATGGATTCAATCTCAGATCAATTATATTCTAAAGACTCAAACTTAAAGGACATCCAATAGAAGCCTCACACATATGAAAACATGGTCATTCAACTTGACCAAATTAAAACACAAGCAATGAGCATTCAATCTAAGATCCATCAAGATGATCAACCCATAACAAGCCATAGAAAAATGGCCACCAAAATGAACAATGAAGTGTGTTGTCAAGAGAACTTACAAGAAGTTGAGGAGGTACAAAAATCACTCCACATAGTACATCAAGATAAAAAGTCCACAACATGTGAAGTGTCATCAAAAAGAAAAAATAGGGTCACTCAAACCCCAAGGCAAAGTAATCCATCGCAAGGTGGAAAAACTCAAAAAATAGAGGAAGCCTCACTCATAGACCTTATAGAAAGTTTGGTCCAACGAATTTAGACCCTTGAGGCTAGGAGTGTTGAACAATCTCGCCAAAACAACATTACAGAAAAATGTAGGGCACAGGGAAATCATTTCATTGATGAAATCAAATCAAACTAGGGGGCAACACAAAATACCCCTCATTTAAACTCCCATTTGTATGACACACATAACAAAGCATTTAGGCCTCCCTTGCCCTCACAATCCAACATGACAAGTCTCAATCAAATAGGCGGGATTCCTATGACACAAGATCAACTACAAATGATCCCACCCAATCTTCAAAACATAGACATGATGCCATCTAGTCATCCAACTTTTTTAGGATATCAACAATCTAGCATACCCTTTCAACAATCACAACAAGCTCCACTTGAAGGGATAATATTTGGAGGAACAAAACCCTCTACACATAACTCCCTCCTAGTAACATACCTCGAGTATTTAAAGGAGCCTCTTGACTACAACATTCGTCAGGTTATACTACCACATCCTCTTTCCAAGCTTCCCAAATTTAAAGGAGAGGGTGATCCCAAAGTCTCTCATATCAAGGCTTACATCATGGTAGTGCGAGAACTCCTTCCTTGGGATGGGGTGGTAGCAAATATTTTTCCAAAAACTTTAGAGGGTATTGCTCTAGATTGGTACTATCAACTTTCAGAAGCATCAATCGACTCTTTTAGGCAACTCATCGATCAATTTATGGCTTCCTTCGACATAAACAACAAAAAATTTTAACAATCAAACAAGAAGTCAATGAGTTGGTTGTACATTTTATCACACGATGGAGGAAAGTTCTCTATTCTTCAACAAGTGCACCAAATATGGATCATAGAGAACTTTGTGATCTCTTCTTACATGCTCTCAACAATGACATACGAGAACAAATCCAAAAACTCCCTTACAAATCATACGAAGAAGCACTTGAAAGTGCCCTTAGAATTGACCAAGCCGCTATTGATAGTGAAAGAAGGGAGTATGATTCTAATGGAAGGTTGATAAGCCATGATACAAATAACAAATCTTGGACAAACGATCACGACATAGATGGATCAACAAACACCTCACCATCAAGGAACTACAATTGTTACTACGATAGTCATACAAATTTGGGGAACCAAAATGTCAACAACTATCCCCCAAAAATCAACCAGTATTCATACAACAATCGTCATAGACCTCAAGATCACAATCATGATAAATATTGCTCATTTCACAAGAGAAGGGGGCATGAGATCAAGTCATGTCGGGGGTACCATCACTTCATATCAAACCTCCCAAAACATCAACAAAAATCATTCATGGACACATTCTCACAAGATGAAGAACTTAGTCCCAACACATTTGATCAAAACACCTTAGGCCTTGTGGAATTAGATAAAGATCAAGAAATTTGTGTCATATAAGGACCAGAACAACTAGATGACACCACAATTCAAATTTTTCTCACATGCTAGAGCTTATCAAGAGTTCTCCTACACACAAGAATGCTCTCCTTGATGCCTCAGATCTAGGCCATCTAGTTCAAAACACTCCAAGTGAAAAGTGTTCTTCTTCAACATTTGATTTTGAAAAGTTACCCTCAGATAATAACATAGCTAAACAGGGTGATCTCTCCCTCCATCTGATAGTCCAAGTCCAAGATTGTTCCATTAAATGTGTAATGATCGATGGTGGGTCTGCAATCAACATAGTCTCCTTTTCTCTTCTTCAAAGAATGGGTTATGATGAAACTCAAATCACAAAACAAACTTCCATCCTTTGTATTCATGATAACCCAAACATTCAAACCATGGGTAAGGTCAATCTTCAAATCACATTGGGTCCCAAAACCCTTCCAACCGAATTTTATGTCATCAATGAAGAAACCACTTACAACATGATCCTAGGAAGGCCTTGGATCCATAGGATGAGGGCCATTCCCTCCACATTATTTCAAGAATTACACTTCTTGTACATGGGAAAAACCCGTGTCATCAAAGGAGATCCTAATCCTTTCAGCCTTTATAGAGTTGAACAAGTCAAAAAGAAGGGAAAGTCCATAGAAACCACTAGTGACCCAAAAAGCAACACTTTTGAAAAAGGAGAGACTATTAGGAATTAATTTTAGTGCCCACATGAATAATAGTGTGTGAGTTAAAGTGAGTTAAATAAATAACTCACATAGTTATTATGGGTGTTAATATATGTAATAAATAAGTGTAATAATATTAAGTTGTTACGAAACAACTTAATATTATTAATAGTCATAGGGTTTGTTTAATATGTTATTTGAGGTATGTATGTTGAGTTGTTGAAACAACTCAATATATTTAGGGATGTTGTTTTAGGAGTTTCCTATATTGTAGGAGATTGAACTCCTATATATATGTTATGTATTTGAATGAAAATGAGATGTACTTTCTATTAGGTGCATTATGTAAGCTTCTTTGCCCAATTTTCTATTATGGTATCAGAGCAAATTTTGGGTTGATGAGATTATCTCCAACCTGATTATGTGGAAGGATTTATTATTGTGCCCCACACAGTTCATGTAATAGGCTTTTAATTATATAGAAATTGCTTAGATTTCATCTTTCAAGCGATTGTGGAGGATATTTATGATGCCAAGTCATTCACGTGATCAGCATCAGTGGATTGAAATTCAAAAGAGCGATCAGACCAAGAGCTCACAATCATTTTTTTATGGTTTGCATTTTAATTGAAAGGGAGCGTGCGTGCCTTTCTCGTTCAGATCCATTCTTGGGAGAGTCATAGGCAAGAGATATTGGCTACCGAATTATGGAATCTGAGAGATTGTTTTGAAGATAGAAGTAATTGTTGTGAAGATTTTAGAATTTGAGTGGTGGTAGTGATAATTTTGGCATGTCTGCATGAGTGTTGGACTAGATTGGGCATCTTCTCATATTACTTGGATTGATGATTTCAATCAGGTCGATTGTCCTGGAGTAACCGTTGACATGCATATTCACTGCTCTTGATCGATGGATCGGGCTCTCCTATTGTTGTTAGCTTGTGTATTTTCTAAGATCCGCATATATGCATAGCTACTGGCATCCCTTTCAAATGTTTCTTGGCTTGCCGAGCTTTAGTCATTGTGATTGGGGGTCCATCACCTTTGTGTGCTTAGAACGATAAATTGGCCACTTGTTGATTGGATGGCCGAATCATCTCTACAACCCGCATGCATCATTGCCGGCTTCTGTCTCTTCATCATGGCACAGTCTAGATCAGGTCTGTGCATGTTTTGAAGGATGTCATTACATTGTCTTATAGAGCCTTGATTGCCTCAGTCTGGTGTAGTCTTCGATCTGCAAAGAGTCACATTGTGTATTAGCATGAGGTGTATACACACAATATGTATCTACGTTGGATGATTTGTAGGAGGCAGTTTGCTCACAATTCCATCTCAATTGTTTTATAGTGGTTATTACTTAATGTATCAAAAGTAGTATAGAAATATTTTATGTGTTAGTTTAAAAGTCAAGTTGTATCGTTTTGTTTAAAATAGGTCTAGTTTCACAAAGTTTTAAATTGTCACGTCAAAATGTCTTAATTGTAATTGGAGTGCATGATCGGTGGTACCCGACACTCCGTGCAAGAAGTTTATATTGGAGGCTAAAGGCAACAGAGGCTGGAGGTCAATCAACGACCTCTCATCAGTCGCCAACAACGGGGCCATGCAACTGATTTGGTGACCAGTGTGCAGTATGTTTTCAATTTTTTGGTGTGGATTTTAGTTTTTTAGATTTTTAGTCTGGTGTGTGGATACTAGAAAAATGATTGTATTGGAGAGTAGATGACTACAAAGATCCTCTGACTGTGGAGATCCTCTAAGTGTTGTACTTCGTTGGAAGATGGTCGACTCGTGAATACGTTCACTAGCAATAATGGCCATGTGCAACAAGATCCAGACAATAGTATGCAGTATGGTATGATTTTCTTTTCAGTATTCATGTTTGTGTGAATAAATGGAATTTCACATTGTGGGTGGGAATAATAACCAATGTTCCATTCCCATTTCACGTCAAAATGACTAAAGTCAAGGGCAGCTTCCAGTGGCAGTGGCAGTTGTCTATGTTGTTTGAGAATGAGTGGCAGCGATCGATAATAGTGACTATAATAAGAACATTGTGTTCTTATGGAATGTAATGTGAAACCTTTTTGAGTATGGGTTTTTTTAGATTTTTTATATGTATGTTGATTTCCATATAACTTCCCTGATGTACAAGCATAGTGGTGAACAAAAGCACCAAAGTAAGTTAGTTCATGGATCTTGAAAGGGTTTGTGGGAGGATCCAGAAAACCACATGAGGTGGATAGTTGATGAGTTCCTGTCACATCAAGGTTTGTGGTAATCCTGTTTAAAACCATGGAAGGAGAGAGCCTTTCTTTTGGATCAAGGTCATGAGTCACATAGTTGGACAAGCCACAAGAGTTGGGCTTACTACAGTGGAAGATGTGAGTTTTTACCATGTTCGCACTAGGGGGGGTGTTAGGAATTAATGTTAGTGCTCACTTGGATAATAGTGTGTGACTTAAAGTGAGTTAAATAAATAACCCACGTAGTTATTATGGGTGTTAATATATGTAATAAATAAGTGTAATAATATTAAGTTGTTAAGAAACAACTTAATATTATTAATAGTCATAGGGTTTGTTTAATATGTTATTTGAGGTACGTATGTTGAGTAGTTGAAACAACTCAATATATTTAGGGATGTTGTTTTAGGAGTTTCCTATATTGTAGGATATTGAACTCCTATATATATGTTATGTATTTGAATGAAAATGAGATGTGGCTTTCTATTTGGTGCATTCTGTAAGCTTCTTTGCCCAATTTTCTATTAGATACATCAAAACAAATTGCAAACATAAACAAGACCTAAAAATGTATACGGAAGGGGGCAATAGGAGAATTCCCCTTCAATCCCAACTCAACAAAGTCTTATGCTCCATTCAACTTAGTGGCCATTCCAATCAAACTAGACATAAACATCCCTATGGTTGAAATCATGACTGAAGAAGAAGAACCAAAACTCACACAGAAACTAGGAGAGTCAACACCAACTTCAATTGCCCTTCAAAATTTCAAAACAAACATGGGAACTCGACAAGAACAGAAAATGATAAAGCTAGGGGGCAAATCATCAAACAATGAAACATGTGAGTACACAAAACTCCTCACTGAATACAAAGAGATTTTCACACCAAGTCTTTGAGTGTCCTTGCAAAGACTCTCAAGTGAAGTTTAGATCAAATTGGATAGGTCCACACATAGTTAATAAAAACATAAAAAATGATGCTACCTCTTGTGCATTATGGAAGTCGAAGAGTTTAGTATCTCATAAAAATTATAAAAACATAAAACACCAAAAAAATTATAAAAATCAAAATGCCAAAAAATAATTTGTTTCTTGCATTTTTGTATCATTCTATTCATCTTGCATTACAGTAACTTGCTCTTGTACTATTTTCTTTTTAGTAAGGAGTCTAATGTTGCCTAGATATACGTCATCCTTTCAGGACCTAGAGAATCTCTCATTTTCACAAATTGCCATTATCCCCCTTCATTCCTAGTGATTTTAATCAAAACCTAGCTCTTAGCTTTACACTGATCCTAGTCTTATAAGTCAAGATGTTAAGGTCTAAACAAAGTCAGTATTCAAACTTATAGTGTTCAAAGGAAGCTTGTAAGTAGACCTTCCCAATTCTTCCCTAGTAGAAAAGAAGTTCGACCAGATTACAAAACCTTTAGGTGGCGCTCAGCCCCTTATCTTCCCTGGCCAAAAACGTCAGGAGGATCAAAACTCTGAAGGAAGCAATCTAAAATTCAAGTGAATAAAAAAAATGAGTGATCAAAATAAGAGTGTTGAAAAAGTGAGAATTGAGAGATCAAATCATTACATATCAAAGAGTTCCAAAAGCATTCATTTTCATAAAAAGCAAAAAGCAAATTTAAAAGAGAGATACAAAAAAGAGTGAAAGAGAGAATATTGTTGAATGTTCATACTCTAGGGTGGAGATCAGTCTAAGCTCGAAGCCTCAAGGGTAACATTCTAACAGAGAAAATAAAAAGAAAGGTACAAAGCACACACACGCACTAGCTGAGCAAAATTGAGAGTCTAGTAGTCTCTAGGATCATCTTCTACCAAGGGACCCTTGTTCTTTCCTATTTATCCTTTACCCTAGGTCTATTTTGCTTGCCATCTATGATCTAAGTCTAGCAAACACCAATAAAATTTGTTACTTGTCTAAGTTGAAAGCTTGTCAGATTATCTCATCTAGATAAGGATTAGTGTTTAGCCTTTAGCAAAGTCCAAAATTAGAAACACTCCATTTTTCACTCTCGCACCCCACTTGAGTTCTAAATCCCATCTCATAGCCTTGAATAGATCTCTTATATCAGGACAACTCACAATCCCCTGGATTGAAAATCATACTTAAGAGCAGTCATGTTTGTTCGACAATGCATTCATACCAAAATCAAAAAAAGAGTCTCAAAGCAATAAAGTCAATGTCATAACTTGTTGCATTTAGTAGAAGTAAAAGTTTCATTTCAGCATCACTTGTGTTATTGCATTTGCATATCGTCACCTGCATTCATATATATATATTCCTAAAAAGACAAAAACAAATTGCATCATCCATATGTGATCATCCTAGGTATGCATTCTCCTAAGAAAAAATAAAAGCTCTAGCCAACCATATGCACAAAAGGGAAAGTGAAGTACAAGAAGTCAACTAAAGCTATGTATGGATCTCATCAAATCAAGTCTGGTAACAATAAGTGTTAAACAATGTATGAGCACAAGTCACTCCTCCAACAAGTCAAAATAGCAAACCTGTGTAATCAAGTACACGAGTCTCCCCATGCAAGGAGGCACGGGTAGAAATATCTTAAGTATAGGCCTTCCAAAGACCTCAAGGAGTGTAAAATCAAACCTTTGCAAAATCTTCACAAAAACCATAAAAATTAGAAAAATTGGAAAAACTTAAAAATTGTAAAACACAAAAAAATCCCTAAAAATCAAATACATTCTTCAAAATTTGCAATAAAAGGAGAATCTATTCTCCTCCTCTCTAGCTTAGCATGTGTTCTATTTCTTTCATGCATCTTCCATGCGTCATTTTGCATGCATTCATTCCTACAAGTCTCATCAACAAAGGCAAACAACTAGTCAAAAGTAGAATGATCCATGGTAAGTTCATCATTTCAGTTTTCATTATTCATTTTGATACGTTCAAATGCTAGACAAATACTAGTTATCATAGGTACAATTGAGGGAAAATTGACAACAAATAAGGCCTAGTTCGAAAACAGTACCTACCTTTCATGTAGACTACTGTCCCCGAGGGGGCAAATATGTAATCACAAAAGTCACGCACATCCTCCACGAAGACCCCTATGATGATTCAAATCCTTGTCATGTACATGTAAGCATGAAATAATGTCCTTTAAGAAGCAAACCTCTTGATGACGTGTCCTCTTTCTCATCTTGTGTTGTTTCTTCTTTGTCGATTTCTCTTTCTCCCCATTTGCGATGCTTTTCGACACTTGTTGCGACACTTGTCGACTTGCATTTTCTAAGCTTTCGACCTTGCTCCTAAGCCTTGTGAGTGTCTTGTAGGCAAGTTTTCACTTTTCCCTATGTTTTTCATCCTATGCACCTCTAGAAGCCTTCTAGAGGTCCCCCCTATCCATCTCCCACTTTCGGTTTTTAGTTCTGCTCAACTAATCCAAATGTCCCCCTATTATTTCCAGATCTCCCCTGGGAGATCCTGTAGATGCAAGTGGATATTTGGATTCTTGCACATGATTGACCTCTTTTCAGAGGAAAAACCTCCTTTTCCTCTCTTCTACCATCTCGCATCATGTATTTTCACCCAGACCCCTTTCTTTCCAGATCTCCCCCAGGAGATCCTGCTAATCTGCAAGATCTCCCCCGGGCGACCCTACTTGTCAGCAGGATCTCCCCCGGGTGACCCTGTTGTTTTTTCAGCCACGAAAAAACTTGAGTTTTTCACTCAAAAAAGCTCTATTTTCACTTGTTTTTCTTCCAGTTTGCATGATTTTTGATGCCTAATATGGAGTTAACTATTTCATGCACCCACACATGCATAATTAGCTCCATTTGATCTCAAATTAACTCTTCAATCAATCTAATGCATTCTCCTAACTCCATTTCTTCTTCAATGATAAGATATCATTGTTTTATCACTCTCTATTCAATTAAGTTCATTGGGTAATCAATCCAATTCACTCCCCAATCAATCTTTGTTAACTCTTCAATCAATTGAGTTAACTTCTCAATCAATTCCACCTCTCATCTCTTCTTCAAACCTATAAATACCCCTCACCTCTTCATTATTTTCCAAGTTGAGCAAGTTGGAGAATACTCTTCTCATCTTCACAAGCTTTTTCAAGCTTCTTCATAGGCCCTTGAGCCTCTTTCTTCATTTCTTTCTTTAGTTTTTCAAAGCTTCAAAGCTTTCATTGTTGCATAGCTTCAAAGCTCTTCCACGGAGGCAAATTCATTGTGCACACAACTCTTGCCAATTTTGCTCTCCAACTTAGCATTCAAATGCTCTTACAGGACGAAGGTGCCTTTTGCTTTATTTGTTCAATCAAGCAACATTATGTTACTTCATTCTATGCCACTGTGCTCAACCAAAGCTCTCATTGAGCTCATACAAGATTCGTCAAAGCTTCTTTTTGCTTCTTTGTGTCGTTTTGTCGTTAAGAGGATCTCTCGCTGCTTCAAAAGGACTTGAGGTTGCCGTTATCAAAGATTTTTGAGGGTATTGGAGTCACACAAATCTTCGTTTCTCTCAGGTTCCTTCATTGTTCTATTCAAATTAATAGTAATTAGAAAACCAAATTTCCTCTTGGGAACAGTAAAGCATTGTTTTTTCCTTGATAATTAGATCTTGCATGTTAGATTAGTTTCTTTCATATTTCTAGATCTAGATTATTAGAAAAAGCATTTTCCTTTTTCTTTAGATTAGATTACATCTAAATCATCGAAAACCCAAAAAAACATAGATTAACTTTGCATTAGAAAAATCATATTAGGTTGCACACATATTTCCCTTTCATAGATTGAAAGCACTTTTTATTTCTAAAACACTAAAAAAGCACAAAAAAAATGTTTTGCATATCATTTAGTTTGCATGCATATAGAAACCCTAGAATAGACAAAATTGCAAACCCTCTATACCATCACGAGGTAACCACGGTTAAAACGATCCAATCAAACCCTCGATCCCATCACAAGGTAAAAACAAGTCAAAACATAGTCAAAACCTAGGTCAACCAAACCCTAGGTCAAAACCCTAAATCTAGTTAAGGTTAGCAATTACACATTTACCTCCATCCTGATTCACGAATGTGCTTAGGAGTGAGAGGAGAGTGGGTGAGGGCTATTCATGACGAGATCCAAGAGATCCATCCAAGACCACAACAAGAAACATTTGTTCTACCACAAGGAGACCCATTCGTCCTCTTATTGTTAGAAGAAACTAGACAATGACAAATACAACAAGAACTCATCCAACGCATACAAAGACAAGAGGACATAAACGAACAAAACCGTTTATCCACACAAAGGTGAAATCTAAGAAATCCAAATAGGAGAAGAGAAACCAGTGACCCTTCGGGTCATAGGATTATCTCAACTACAACTTCAATTGAGCAAAACATTCAACTAAGCACACAACAACAAAGGCCACAGTACTTGTCGACCCCTCTCCACGAAGTCTAGCTCTCCAACAAGCCAGACCCCCACTGTGTCTCACCTCCTCTCGACTGGCTACTTCCATGTGAGTGAGAGTGACATGGCAGATCGCCCCGTGGCAAGGAGGGAAGGGTCCATGTGCGTGCCAAAATCTGACTTGACAGCGCAAGGCAACTAGAGTCAAGATTTTGAGCGTATAGTTTCGGGGCCTCATTAAGAAGCCCGTTATGCAAAAATCCTACAATCATTGAATTCCATGCAGCCATGTCTCTCTGAGGCATTTCTTTAAAGAATCTCGAAGCATCATCAATAAATCCTTGTTGTATATCCATTTCAACAGAAAGCTTGGGTAAATAAAAAGCAAAGGGGATAGGTACAATAATGTAGGCACTGAAGAAGAGCAACAACGTGCTTGATTTAGCAGTGAAGGTGATGTCGAAGGGCAGGTGCAAGGAGGTGGTATTATTGTGCAAGAATCTCTCTAAGTAGCTCGATGACTCAAATAGAGGTGAGGGCCCCATAGTGGGTCACCCGTAGGGCATCATCAGTTCCAATGCATTTGGTCAGCTATGTTGGAGCTTGAATTGGCTCATTTTGTCCAGTGTATTCTATACTAGGGCCTTTTGCCGAGGGATCAACTTGCTCATATGGGCATTCCTTGCCCTCGTTATCTTTTTGTGGACAACTTAAGAGTCTAAAGCATCATTTTTGGTTCTATCCCTAGACTCAAGAAGCCTGGAGTTGGATTCATGATTTCTTCAAGCCATTTCAGCCCACCCCTTTCTCATGGCACATGGTTTTGCTAGGGGATTGGCCTTGTTTCTCGCATAAGTACAACCAGATTTGACATGCTTTCAGGGTGGAGATTCTCTTTTGTATTTGGAAAGATAAAAGTACATCTTTGTTTTCTAATTACACACAGATGTTCATTTTTCTCTCACACTAAATCTATGATATGTTCTAATGTTCTCATGCAAATTCAGACGCAAGCTAGTAAAGTTGCACTTGAGGTTGCTCATCTTCAGGAGCTGTTGGACCATTGGGGAAATGCCCCCTGCACTATTTCTAAGGTTCCACCAGACTCTACATCTCCTCCAAGAGGTCGTCAGTCTGGGCGCAGCTAGTCTGTCGGACAAGACCGTGGTTCCCACTCCCGTACTGCCCAGCCTCAAAATTATCACGACTCTACTGCTCGTGGTTGACCCCAGCCCTCCAAGAAGCCCTCGACCTCTTCACATGGGTGTGGGGCTGTTGGTTGGCCTAGCTCTGACAAGTTTCCTCGTTTGCAAATTGCCATATCTCTTGTCTATGCCTAGCAGCCCATTGAGGACAATCTTGAAGATAAAGGCGCTCTCATTGGCTAGGAATCGATTGATGACAGTACCCTTGGAGATGTGTGGGGAAATCCTGATGATCAAGATTCGCCCTCTACTAGCGTTGCTTTAGCTGCTTAGGTGCTATTTCCGTATGTGTTATGGACTTGGTCCCAGAAGACTATGTGAGTATGCCTTTTTATAACCGTAAACTTTATTTGTGAATATTGTACTATTTTTATCTTTAATATAAAGAATAATAGGAATATTCATTTAATAAAATAAAATAAAATAAAATCCCAAACCAAATTTAATGCCAACAATATAACACTTGTAGACTTGTTATTGCATAAAGGACAATCTAGTAGTTGGGCATGGGTGTAGGATTTTCACCATTACACAATTTTTAAAAAGTTAAAATTAAGCAAAATATCACATTGACCGCCGACATGTTGCTACAAAATATCATTCAAATTTTGTTAGAACGAAAACCGTTATCACATATTTATCTTTAAGCCTCCCTGGTCGTTGATTAGAGGTGGGCAACGAACCACTAACCATCTTTAACGGTAACTGTGCAGAGGAGGCGGGCTCCATGTTAGACCTTGTGCCCGACTACTTAACTGAAAACCACTGTGCTTACATCAATCAACACTCAGAGGCGTTTATTTAAGGAATCACATGGAATTTTAGAGAAGAGGAAGTCAGATTACGGCACAAATTAGAAATCAGAAAGAACAGGTAGACAACCTACAACGAATTTTCGGCTGAAAGTGCTTTAATTATTCAAAACCGGTAGACAGAAGTAGGCTTGGTTAACCAAAACTTTGTTTGATTGCCACTTAAGTTCTCTTCCGTGTACGAACAGCTTTGAATTCCAGTTACGCAATCTCTATTCATCAGTATTGGCTCACTGCTCCACTTTATAAGTCACTAATCTTCCATTAAGGATCTCACAAATTCATTACACCATCCTCAGTTTCAGAACATCACAAGTCACTCTCTAGTCTCTGTACTTCTCAAGTTAATTATCAATGGCAGGCGTAATGGAATGCCCTCAACGATTGCCTTCAGTAATATTGACTGTGGTTGTAATAATAGCAGGAATTGCAAATTGTGGCGGTGTGGCTGCTCAATCTTCAGGGTGTGCGAGTTCTCTGGTGACATTGTCTCCCTGTGTGGGATATATCACAAGTAATATGTCCACCTCAACTCCATCACAGGGCTGCTGCACTGCATTATCTTCTGTAGTGCAGAGTAGTGCAGTATGTCTGTGCCAGCTGTTCACCGCCAACAATCCGCTGGGCACTCCAGTTAATCAAACAAGAGCTCTCGCTCTGCCAGGCGCTTGCAAAGTCACCACTCCACCACTCACTCAATGCAATGGTATATAGTCTTTAATGTTTCTTGGAAATAATTTATGTGATTCAATTTTAAAGAAGAAGTTGTAATTGGTATACTTCTTCTTGTTGTTTGTCAACAGTTGCAGGGGCTCCAGCTGCTTCTCCATCTACAGGTATGACTTTATGATATTTATATTACCTGCGTAGTTTGAATTGAACTTATTAATCCATATTTTATGAGTAGTGGTTTACATGAACCCATCTCTATAAGAATGAATGGTCCTACTTATCAAAGTTATTACCTTTTTAAACTGGTATACATATACATTTAATAACAGAAAGAGTAAGTAACATTATTTAATGGCTGCACTTGCAGGCTCTAGTGCACCACCAGCAACAGAAACTGCTCCTTCCTCTTCCCCTGCTACTCCAAATGCTGTGTCTCCCTCATCTAATTCACCATCTTTACTTCCTCCCACAGCTTCTGTAGGAGGTATTTCACCCACAGCTGGAGAGAAGCCAACATCTAAGGCAGGAGCCCTTTTCACACCATCTATGATTATCAATGCTTTGGCAGTAGCAACGGCAGCAATCAGTATTTGTTGAACACCTTTCTTCTATACCTGTGTTGGGATACTCTAACATGGACCTGAGTGTATTGGGGAGTGCATAGAAGTATTTCAGCGACTTCCTCCTATTTGGGGAGTCATCTGCTAGAATTGTATTCTTTCCTGGTTTTGTGCGTAGTATTATGTTAGTGATGTTTTCTAGCCATTCTTTTGTCCTTTAAATAAATAAGGATATACGCATCCACTGTAAATGGCCATACTGTTCGACCTACTGGATGATATTTTGTATATGTAGCATACTTTATATTAATAATATACATAAGAATTTTTTTTAAAAGATGTATATAAAAGCTATTCTTAAATATCATCTACTTCAACAGTCAAAAGTCAATTTTAACCAATAAAATTAGGACAAATATTTACCAATTTTTATTGTAAATGAGGTGTAAAAATACTATTGAATGGTTGACCATTGAAGTGAATAATATTTAAGTAGAGTGGTATGGAAATGGCCAGATTCTAATCTACAGTTAACCTCCCAATGACCTTTGACACTACCTCTTAATTAATTTTTGGTTGTCTTCTTTCTTTTACTCTTGAGCTTCTAGACTGTATAAAAATCTATTCAGCTTTTTGTTGAAATGAAATTACAACTGGATTAAGCTGTTTCACATTTACAGACAATTAAAATACATGTTACAGTTATAAAGATATATGTGGGTATGCATATTTTAAATCAGAACTGGAATTAGGCAGCTGCCCTGCCTGTTAAATGGATTTTTTCAATTACAAAATAAATGTGCCATTGATTTGGGTGCAATCGATCTTCTCCAATTTATTAGTAATGGATATCATTCCACCAAATAAAACTGACAACAACCAGACTCTTTCAAGTACCTTTTTGTTTTAACTCCTTAATAAGATTACTCTGTTTTAAACTTCATGTTTAAAAAAATTATAGTTTACCAGTTCATCTTTTCCAAAACAAACCAGAGTGGCATCGTCAATCTAGCTATCTATTAAAAAGAAATCATCACAGTGAAAAAAATTATAATTTGTAAATGACCACCGCCCTGTTCACCGCCTCAAACATATTTTCACAATTTTTTGTTGCTTCTAGTTTTGTTTCTTATTAAGAGAAAACCCTTGCTTTGGGCACTGTCATTTCTCTGACCCAGAAGCTTCCTGATTGTCTATATATAACTGTTTGTATCAGATTTAATGAATGATTAATTAATCAGTTGCTGCAGCAATTTATTGGTGTCTTCTGTATTGCTCTGTTTATCTGTCAGTTAATGTTATGCTCTGTTGATCTATCAATTAATGCTATGCTCTGTTTATCAATCAATTTCTGTGTTGCTCTGTTATGCCCTGTTTCGCACTCTGAATAAACCAACGTTTGGTATCAGATCTGGAAACCTGATTTGTTTAGCAGGAGTATGGTTTGTCTAGTAGCTATGTGGTTTCTCTATCAGCAAAGATTAGAATTTCGCAGCGGAAGATCAGAATTTGTGAAGAGCAGAATACTCTGTTTTAGACCATTGTGTTGGCTGCATTAGGAACAACTGAGAGCTTGTTTGAAGGTCAACTAAGAGAATTCAAGAATTGAAAAGAGAGTTACTGTACTCTTTGATATTAAGATATGGCTACTAGCAGCAGTAGTTTAAATCTATACCATTCCCAGATACCTTTGTTTAAAGGAGAGATTAAGTATTTTTGGAATATTAAAATGAAAGTACTATTTATTTCTCAAGATTTGTGGGATTTGGTTAAAAATGATTATATAGAATCCCTAAATGCACAAGTTATTGCCTCTTTAAACTCAAGCACAAAGAGATCAGCTACAAGAGAGTAGAAGAAGAATTAAAAAATCTCATTATTCAACAATCAGTACAGAATCAATTTTGGCAAAAATGGCTTCATTAACAAAATAAAAATAGACATGGACCTACTACAAAATGTGTATCAAGGAATAAAAATCATTCAACTTCAACAAGCACTATAGAATCAATTTTTCCAAGAGTAGCTTCAACAACAAAATCAAAATAGACATGGACCTAGTACAAAATGTATATCAAACACTTAGAAAGATATTTTGAAAATGTGATTTTAAATTTATGGAAGACTTTTCTACTCAAATAATGGGTTTTGTAAATTAAATTAGATTCTATGGAGAGAATCTAATAGATTAGAAAATTCTAATTTTTTTGAGATGCCTACCAGATCAGCTATTGAAAAATCAAAGAAGGAATAGAGGCAATAATGAAAGAAGGAATAGAGGATAGTTTTATAGAAAAGGACTGCAGATATGGCATGGAGGGAGGAGTCGTGGAAAAAAGAGAAAAGGAAGGGAGGAGCACACTCATCTTCTGGGTGTGGGCTAGACTGCCGTCTAGGTGGAGGGGGCGTTCTGGTGGATCTGTAAAGGGGTGTTTTAGCCTCGTGGAGAGGGAAAAAAGTGGTGGTTGTGTTAGAACAAATGGCTCCACCTGAAAAACGTCTATGTCCTCTTCTCGATGAATTCTGTAGCCTCCAATTCTTTTTTGTTGGAAAAGTTTCACTCAAGCATCAATTTCCTATTCCAGTCATTGACAATCTGCTAGATCAATTGCTGCATGGGATCTAGTATCTTTGATTGACCAGATTAGAAATCTCGAGCAAGATACCATAAAATCTGTATCAACGCTGCAGGGAAGCATCTCCAAAACAACAGCCTTACTGGCGTGCTCATTCTGTTCGAATCCAACGATCATTGTATTCCATAGAATGTGTCTCTTGTAGGCATTTTCCTCAAACAATTTATGTGCCTCAACAACAAATCCTTTATTTTCAACACCAGCAAAACGGGGGACCTCATCCCCTAATAAGAACACTTCAAACCCGCGAGCTCGTTGGCCTAGCGAAGGCATAAAGCCTACGAGCTCGTTGGCCCAGCAGGGATTTGAACTTTGGGGGCCGCCACTACAACCAAGCGACTTAACCACCAAACCACGCCCTTATCGACAATAACAGCTATGTTATTGTGCACTTGACCCCCCAATTAAATTTTTAAAAAGAACCAATACATGTAAAATACCAACCTAATAAATTAACACAAATGCACCAATACATGTTCACAACTCCATGTATGGGGCGACAAGTTGAAATGACACGTTTTCGACCCATGTGCACATAACGCATCCTAGAGTGAAATGTATAAGTGCCCACAAGTTGAAAGAATAGCTTTAAGCTCTTCGGTCGCATACGGAGAAACCCAAAACAAATCGTCGAAATCCGATATGTCTAGCTATGAGCTTGACAAATGCAAGCGGTTACTAGCACATCGTTGCGCATGTATGGGGCGACATGTTGAAATGACACTTTTTTGACCCATGTGCACATAACGCATCCTAAAGTGAAATGTATAAGTGCCCACAAGCTAAAAGAATAGCTTTAAGCTCTTCAGTCACATACGGAGAAACCCAAAAAAAATCGTCGAAATCCGATGTCTAGCTATGAGCTTGACGTGCGCGAAGTTAGGGTGGGCGGCTACTGGCCCCTTTCCCCTAGTATGTCTCAACCTGTTAGTTTCAACATGCAGTTGATATTTCCAAGGAGGAGTCAAGTTTGGAAATTGCTATTAAAGGTGGAATTATGCATGGTGGCACTTTTCTTATGATAAGGATGCCTTTTTTGGAGTTGCAGTTATATTTTGGCAGGTGTAGCTTTGCATGTGCAGGTTTGGTAACAATTGGCAGTTGCATGTTTGCATGTGTTGACAATTGGATGTAATAACCACCCTGGTTACTACTATTTTTTTTTCTAAACAAAATTCCTAGACCCAGACCTAAACCTCGAGGGTTCATTTGTAATAGCCCTGCCTACGTATCCCTTCTTGGGAATCAGAGGCTCCGTAGTTCATTCAACAATAATAGAGGCTTCATCCTCTCATTTGATATGAGATCTTTAATCTCACCTTTAGATCATTGTCTTTAAGTGAATCTTATGATTCCAAATCAATTCATATGCAATAGGATGATTGCAAATGCAATCCAATCCAATGTGATGCAGAGGTTAAGGTAAAGTTGTAGTAGAAGTTCACTCAATGAACTTAGATCACTTCCCTCAAGAGGTTAACAATGGTGTTTGTGAAGACAAAGCCTACACAAGGCTATTACAGAGATTGACCTAGCCTAGGATCACTATCTAGTGTCCTCCTCTCAGGCTACCCACTTCTCAATTTGGAGAGTCATTGCTCCATCCAACCTACTTGCACAATACACCCTTTCAAGGACTCACAACCTGTTACCACACCTCTACCAATAGTAAACACACATACTTGTCATGACAGCCATGAGACCTTTGACATAGAGAGCACTTCCTGCATTCTCTAGACAAATAACAGTGGTAGCAATAAGACTGTTTTAGACAGTGTTTGGAATAAGGTTTAACTCTTCTAGAGTTGGTTCAACATCTCAAAACTTCAAAAGGACCATCAATACTATATACACACTAAACACTAGATATGAAAGACCAACCATCAACTCACATGTAGGCCACACTGTGATTAAAGGGGCAGAGGACAGCAAACAACGACTTGATTGTCCTATGATAGTACTAAATTGGCAGTTTGTCCATTATAACCTTTAAGAACAACAAATTGCCATTGTACTCCTATATCTATAGGACTCTGCACATCAAAATCCACATATATGTTCAGAGGATAGGAACAACTTGGTATTGTTAACAAAATAATTAAAACTCTGCTCTAGACAGGATTGTGGACAGCAATCTCCATGGACTGTCTCAAAACAATGTTAATAAGAAGAACATTCTCAGTGATTAAACCTTCAATGACTTCCCAAAGGCTTCAAAAGACTATCAATGCATAATGCTTAACAAAATACCCCAAGTGGAAAGCATCAATTTTCCCACATGCAAACCCCCATCGTACGGTATAGGACAAGAGACAGTCAATAACTAAAAGACTGCCCTATGACAATGTCTTGTATTTCTCAAGGTTAATCTTCAAAGAAACCAAACTCTCTGACCTTCCAAAGGATTATGCAGACCTAATACCCATCAAACCATCCAATTTGGATTCCTCACCTGCAGCAAACGTACAAGGCCGTACTCTGTTAGCATGAATTAGCAAATAGACTGTTTTTCATAACAGCAAACTGTCTTTTCTTCTAGAACTCATTCTAGTTTGAGGGTAAGAGAAGAATATGTTTCAAAACCCTTTGTCTGGATTAGTAGGGCTCCTTTATTGGTCTGCCTTCCTCCTAAACATACAAAGATCACACCATTTAATCATGCCAATGACTGTCTTCTTCTCCTCTTTGATGTCTTATAACTTTTCTTGACTAACTAGTCACTATTTGACTAGATAGAAGCATGCCAAACTCTCTGAAAGAAGGAGAACAACCTATCAAGCAACAAAAACATGAAAGCTACTCTAATTTCCTCCATCTTATCAAAAGATGACTGTCCACCTTCAGAAGATAGAGGAAAAGAACTCCATTTTTACCTCAGAACCCTAGGCAAAGAGAGTTTAACCCAGTATTTGCAAAAAGAGATGAAACTAACACCTCCAAACTTTTCAAAAGCCAAAATTACCTGCAAATGAGAGATACATCCAAGATCTAAAACATTTTTAAAAAATCACTTCCTTAGCAATCCATACTTGGCCATACAAATGCTGTTTTCACAGAAAAAATAGAAAAAAACACAGTTTTCCTTATAAAACTCCTTTTCTTCATATCTCTTTTGGCATGTTTTTACAACTGATGTTTATAGGAAGTTTCTAAAACACTTCCACTTCCCATTTGTCCGTACAACTGCCTAGGAAGGCAGAAAATCAAAGGAAAAGGCAGTTTTTTTTTTCATAAGAATAAGTTTCTAAAGAAAACTCCAAATTTCAAAAAGACAACTCCTAGAAAATAGGCCTAGATTAACTCCAAAGTAGACTAGTCAATGAAATGACTAAGTCTTTTATTTCAACACAACAAAATGGCTTTTAACGCCTTAGAGGTAAATAACTAACATGAAAAATTAACTAGAAAACAACACAAAATTGAGCTCCTGCACCATACTCCCCCTGTAGGAAGAACTCAAGTCCCTTGAGTTGCCAATTGTTGAAGTGTTATGCCATGCTTCAAGATATCTGCTTCAGTCATCCAGGTGGCCTCTGAATCAGGAAGATCCTTCCATTTCACCAAGTAGTCCTTATAGACACCTCTCCGAGTCTTCTTGATAACCTTGGAATCCAGAATGCACTCCAACTGTAAAGGTTTGCTTGGAGGCAAATCCTTGATCCAATCAGCATCTTCAGCCACCACATCTTATCCACTTTCATCAAGTAATGGAGGTCTGAAAGGAAAAAGATCACAAACATTGAAAATTGGAGAGATACCCAGGCCATCTCGTAGCTCAATCTCATAGGCATTTGGACCGAATTTGTGCACTATCCTGCAAGGTCCAATCTTCTTCATTAGGAGTTTAGTTGGCTGACCCTTTGGTAACCTTTCTTTCCTCAGATATGCCATGACTAAGTCACCAACTTTGAACTGTACTTCTCTTTTCTTCAAATCTGCCTTTTCTTTGTACTTTGTGACTGATTTTTCTAGTTGCAACTTGACTTGATCATGAACTGTTTTCATGGAGGCAGCAAACTCTTCACCAAGTGCACTCCTTCTATCCCAACCTTGGAGATCCTTCAGCTCAAGTGGCCCTCTTGGATGAAAACCATAAACTATCTCAAAAGGGCTTTTACCAGTGCTCCTATTCCTTGAATCATTGTAGGCATATTCAGCCTGACTGATAACCAAGTCCCATGCCAAACCATGCTGCTTTGTAAGGAACCTTAGAAGGTTTCCAAGAGACCTATTAACCACCTCAGTCTGACCATCAGTTTGTGGATGGTAGGTTGATGAAAAAGACAACTGTGTGCCCAGCTTCTTCCACAAGGTCCTCCAGAAGTGACCTACAAACTTAGAATCTCTGTCAGTTACAATGGACAATGGTAAACCATGCATCCTTACTACTTCTCTGAAAAACAAACCTGCAACATGAGATGCATCAGTTGTGCATTTACATGGCACAAAATGAGCCATCTTGCTGAACCTATCAACAATGACAAATACACTATCCACCCTTCTGGCTGTCCTGGGTAACCCAAGCACAAAATCCATGCTGATACTTTCCCAAGGTCTATTGGGAATGGGAAGGGGCTGGTATAGACCTACATTTGAAGACACACCTTTGGCTCTTTGACAAATTGTACAACTAGCTACATATTTTCTCACATCTGATTACACCTTTGGCCACAAATAGAACCTTGTGACTTGTTCTAGTGTCTTATCCAAGCCAAAATGTCCTCCTAAAGAACCATTATGCTTCTCCTTGATGACGTTGTCTCGCATAGAGCACTTAGGGACACACAACAAATTGCCCTTAAACAAGAGGCCTTCCTGCAAAACAAAATCCGCATACTCTCCATGGAATGTGTTAGCCAAGTTCACACAAACATCATAAGCCTCTTTGAAATCAGAATCTTCTTTATACAGCTCTTTTAAATAGTCAATACCCATGCTTTCTAATTGAATTTCTTGAACAAGAAGCAACCTCCTACTCATGGCATCAGCCACCTTATTAGAGACACCTCTTTTGTGCTTAATTGTGAAAGTATACACTTGTAGCTGTTCCATCCATTTAACATGTCTATGGTTCAATTTGTCTTGACTGTTAAGAAAGCTTAAAGCATGATTGTCAGTAAACACAATAAATTCATTGGGCAGCAAATAATGTCTCCATTTCTTAAGAGCTTGCACCATTGCATATAGTTCTAAGTCATAGGTAGAATACCTTTGCTTGGCTTCATTCAAATTTTCTGAAAAGAATGCCAGTGGATGTCCTTCCTGGCTAAGAACAACACCAATAGCTTGCTGACTTGCATCACACTCAACAACAAATACCTTATCAAAATCAGGGAGTACTAAGGTAGGTAACTCAGCCACCTTTGTTTTCAACAACTCAAAACTATCATCAGCTTCCTTTGTCCACTGGAATCTACATTTGACTCCACCCTTGATGGTGTTGAGGATGGGAGCACTAATGTGACTGAAACCTCTGATAAACTTCCTATAGAAAGTCGCCAATCCATGGAAACTTCTCACATCTCCCACTGTTTTTGGGGTAGGCCAACTGAGAATAGCCTCAACCTTAGAGGGATCCATCTTCAAACAACCATTAGAAATGACAAATCCCAAGTATACAAGTTCAGTTTCCATGAACTCACATTTGTCTAAGTTGATCATCAACTTGTGCTCATGTAGCTTCTCCAACACCTGACCAACATGCTTTAGATGGTCTTCTCTTGTCCTGCTGAAGATTAGTATGTAATCAAGATAAACAATAACAAATTTACCAATGAATTCAACTAATACCTCATTCATTAGGCGCATAAATGTACTTGGCGCATTGCTAAGACCAAATGGCATAACAAGCCATTCATAAAGACCTTCATTGGTCTTGAAAGCAGTCTTCCATTCATCTCCATGTCTGATCTGGATTTGATGATATCCAGATTTCAAATCAATCTTTGAGTAATAGCATGATCCTCCCAGGTAATCCAAGAGATCTTCAATCCTTGGCATTGGAAATCTGTATCTTATGGTGATCTTGTTTATGGCCCTAGAATTTGTGCATAGTCTCCACTTTCCATCCTTCTTAGGAGCCAATACACTTGGAACTGCACAGGGACTTAGACTCTTCCTAATCAGCCCTTTCTCCAGGAGATCTTGAATTTGCCTTGCCACCTCTTCATTTTGATGTGGAGTCAACTTGTATGTAGCCTTGTTAGGCAATGTAGCACCAAGTATTAAGTCAATTTGATGACTAATATCCCTCATTGGTGGTAAGGAGTTGGGAACTTCCTCTACCACAAGGTCTTGATACTTGTCCAGAAGTTGCTGTACTTCCAATGGAATCTCCTTCTGTTTTTGTTCTTGCTGATCTGATCCACTCCTGGGCTTCATGACCAAGGCATTCCCCTGGTTGTCATTCTCCTTCAAGATATTTAGGAATTCATTTCCATTCACCAACATGACACTGCTGTTATTTTCCTTTCCCCTGGGCTGCTCCAACAAAGGATCCATTTTGAATGGCCTTCCATTCTTGGTGATGGCATAAGTGTTCTTCTCACCATCATGCTGAGCTTTAACATCATACTGCCATGGATGACCAAGAAGCAGGTGACATGCATCCATAGGGATGATTTCACATAGTACTTTGTCCTTGTAATCACCAATTACAAATTCAACCCAAGCTTGTTCCTCCACCATGAAACTTTGGTTCTTATTCAACCAAGAGATCTTGTGAGGACTGATATGAGGCAGCCTCTTCAACTTGCACTTCTCAACCATCTCAGTGGATACCACATTCTTAGTAGACCCTGAATCCACTATGATTTTGCAGAGTTTCCCATAGGCTAGGCCTTGGGTTCTGAAAAGATTCTTTCTCTGAGGGGGTTCTGGCTTCAATGGCATCTTCAACATAGACCTTTTTATCATCATACTTTCTCCATCTAGAACAGGTGCAGCACTTCCCATTGGTGAATTCACACCTTCACAGTCATCATCTTTCACTAACTGATTTCTCTTCCCACTGTCATGAGAGCTGCTGGCTTTCCCTGGACATTTGTTCATTGTATGGCCAACTTGGTTGCAGCCATAACATTTTCCAGTGAAGACTCCTGGTCCTCTACCACCTCCACCATTTATGCCTCTACCATTATGATTTCTACCACCTCTGAAACCTCCTCTATGCTCTGTTGCTGATTGAGTTTCTTGTTGGCTGTTATTTTCAGTTTTGTTGAACTGTCCACGGCCAAAATTGCCTCTACCTCTTTGATTTCTGCCACCTCTACCTCTGGCACTTTGATCACCCTTCCTTCTCAGCTTTTCCTTAGCTCTGGAGGCCAACAGGAAACATTCATCCACTGTCTTTGGTAACACCAAACTTATCTCATCTTGTAGATTGTATTTCAGTCCATTCAGGTACCTAGCCACCATCCCTTTTTCATCTTCATTATGATTGGCCCTCATACTGAGTCTATGAAATTCTTCTGTGTAGGCAGCCACATCCATGTCTTTTTGTCTCAAATTCTGAAATCTCCTTATGATTTGAATCTCATAGTCAGGTGGCATGAACTTGCTTCTAAGCATAGCCACCATTCTGCTCCATTTAGTGATGGGACTCTTCCCAACCTTCTCCCTCTCACTCTGCATATAGTTCCACCATACAAGTGCAGAACCTCTTAGCCTTGTCTTGGCAAATTTGACCTTTTTGTTGTCATTGAACTCCTTGTAATCAAAGAAGTTGCACATAGCTTCTATCCAGTCGGTGAGAACATCTCCATCCAACTTGCCATGGAAGGTAGGCACCTCCATCTTGGGATCACCACTATCTCCATGAGCACCCTTAAGTGCATTCAAGAAGGCTTTCTGATATGCAGACATATTCTGCTCTTGAGGATCCTCTTCTGCCTCTGTTTCTTCATTTGTGTCTGAAGAACTTCCTTCTTCTTTGGTCTTGCCCTTAGACTTCTTCTCTTCCTGCAATTTTGCTTCTTGCAGTCTTGCTTCAACCATCTCTTCCACCAACTTTTTGATGGCATCTTGACTCATTGTCTTGGGAGGCATTGTACTAGCCTCTATTTCAATTTCCTCTTCTGACATACACTTGCTTCCAATCAGAATATTGGATCTGATACCAATATGATGTAGAGGTTAAGGTAAGGTTGTAGTAGAAGTTCACTCAATGAACTTAGATCACTTCCCTCAAGAGGTTAACAATGGTGTTTGTGAAGACAAAGCCTACACAAGGCTATTACAGAGATTGACCTAGCCTAGGATCACTATCTAGTGTTCTCCTCTCACGCTACCCACTTCTCAATTTGGAGAGTCATTGCTCCATCCAACCTACTTGCACAATACACCCTTTCAAGGACTCACAACCTATTACCACACCTCTACCAATAGTAAACACACATACTTGTCATGACAGCCATGAGACCTCTGACATAGAGAGCACTTCCTGCATTCTCTAGACAAATAACAGTGGTAGCAATAAGACTGTTTTAGACAATGTTTGGAATAAGGTTTAACCCTTCTAGATTTGGTTCAACATCTCAAAACTTCAAAAGGACCATCAATACTATATGCACACTAAACACTAGATATGAAAGACCAACCATCAACTCACATGTAGACCACACTGTGATTAAAGGGGCAGAGGACAGCAAACAACAACTTGACTGTCCTATGACAGTACTAAATTGGCAGTTTATCCATTATAACCTTTAAGAACAAAAAATTGCCATTGTACTCCTATATCTATAGGACTTTGCACATCAAACTCCACATATATGTTCAGAGGACAAGAACAACTTGGTATTGTTAACAAAATGATTAAAACTCTGCTCTAGACAGGATTGTGGACAGCAATCTCCATGGGCTGTCTCAAAACAATGTTAATAAGAAGAACATTCTCAATGATTAAACCTTCAATGACTTCCCAAAGGCTTCAAAAGACTATCAATGCATAATGCTTAACAAAATACCCCAAGTGGAAAGCATCAATTTTCCCACATGCAAACCCACATCGTACGGTATAGGACAAGAGACAGTCAATAACTAAAAGACTGCCCTATGACAGTGTCTTGTATTGCTCAAGGTTAATCTTCAAAGAAACCAAACTCTCTGACCTTCCAAAGGATTATGCAGACCTAATACCTATCAAACCATCCAATTTGGATTCCTCACCTGCAGCAAACGTACAAGGCCATACTCTGTCAGCATGAATTAGTAAATAGACTATTTTTCATAACAGCAAACTGTCTTTTCTTCTAGAACTCATTCTAGTTTGAGGGTAAGAGAAGAATATGTTTCAAAACCCTTTGTCTGGATTAGTAGAGCTCCTTTATTGGTCTGCCTTCCTCCTAAACATACAAAGATCACACCATTTAATCAAGCCAATGACTGTCTTCTTCTCCTCTTTGCTATCTTATAACTTTTCTTGACTAACTAGTCACTATTTGACTAGATAGAGGCATGCCAAACTCTCTGAAAGAAGGAGAACAACCTATCAAGCAACAAAAACATGAAAGCTACTCTAATTTCCTCCATCTTATCAAAAGATGACTATCCACCTTCAGAAGATAGAGGAAAAGAACTCCATTTTTACCTTAGGACCCTAGGCAAAGAGAGTTTAACCCAGTATTTGCAAAAAGAGATGAAACTAACACCTCCAAACTTTTCAAAAGCCAAAATTACCTGCAAATGAGAGATACATCCAAGATCTAAAACATTTTTAAAAAATCACTTCCTTAGCAATCCGTACAAATGCTGTTTTCACAGAAAAAATAGAAAAAAACACAATTTTCCTTATAAAAACTCCTTTTCTTCATATCTGTTTTGGCATGTTTTTACAACTAATGTTTATAGGAAGTTTCTAAAACTCTTCCACTTCCCATTTGTCCGTACAACTGCCTAGGAAGGCAGAAAATCAAAGGAAAAGGCAGTTTTTTTTTTCATAAGAATAAGTTTCTAAAGAAAACTCCAAATTTCAAAAAGACAACTCCTAGAAAATAGGCCTAGATTAACTCCAAAGTAGACTAGTCAATGAAATGACTAAGTCTTTTATTTCAACACAACAAAATGGCTTTTAAAGCCTTAGAGGTAAATAACTAACATGAAAAATTAACTAGAAAACAACACAAAACTGAGCTCCTGCACCACAATGTTAGTTCAATACCAACATCAATGTATGGAAACACACAAAACCACATAGTGACCAGCTCATATAAGCAATACTTGTTCACATATAGTGGTAGGCTCAAGCATGCATTCCTTTTACACAATGTGATTATCACTCACACGGGTCACACATACAAGTGTGACTAGCTCATAGGTACAAACCATAAACACAAAGTGAATAACTCAACTATATGCCACATATACACAATGTGACTAGCTCCTGCATATCACATATACATAGAGCAAATAACTTATGCATGTGTCACATACACCCAGAGTGACTATCTTATGCATACAACACATATACACTAGGAGAATAATTCATACATGCGTCACATACATAAAGAGTGACTAGTTCATGCATACAACACATATACACAGGGAGAATAATTCATGCAAGCATCACATACACACAGAGTGACTAGCTCATGCATACAACCCATATACGCAAGGTGCTTAATTCACACCTAAATCACATATACACAATGTGAATAACTCAGGCAAGAAACACATATACACAATGTGTCTAATTCACATATACACAATGTGAATAGCTTGTGCAGGCATCATGTGTGCATCATAGGTTTACATCATGACCAGGTAGCAAAAAGGAATGGTTGTGACCATATTGCCAGCATTTTCCCATTTGTCTAATTCATTAGCCCCTAAGTCATCAAATATATCCCAATCCAAAAAAGGAATGTTGATATATCTAATGGTACACCATTGGATCCATCATTTTCCTATTTTACATCCAACTATGATAATAAGCAAGCATCCCATACTACTTGCGATCATCACTAGCAAGGGCTCAAGTGCGACAATGCACAACACATAGGGTCTTTAATACAGATGTACATCAGGATTGACTCACAAATACATAGTGACCAACTAGTAATAGAAAGTGGATGTAACCTATTACATGCACCTTCCCATTACCTGGTTCACTAACACATAATTTTCCATCCTTTTCCCGGTTCACATCCAATTGTGATGACAAGAAAGCATCCCATACTACTTATTGTCAACAATGGCTAAGGACTAGGTGTAAAAACATATACATTCACAACCAACTATGATGACAAGCAAGAATCACATACTACTTGTTGTCATCACTGGCTAAGGAGTAGGTATAACAATATACACATTCACAACCAACTGTGATGACAGGCAAGCATCCCATACTACTTGTTGTCATCACTGGCTAAGTAGTAGGTATAACAACATACATCACCTATGGCTATTAAAAAGATTTCCACAGCCTGCTGAACCATTGAGTCAGTGGATCCTGACATCTATCGCCTCCATGCCATTGGCAAAAGTCAGTCCAACCTGATATGGGGTAGCTCCTGACATCTATCACCTGCATGGTACTGGTGAAAGTCAGCTAAGCCCTATCATACCAAAGGGTAGCTCCTAGCATCCGTCACCTCCGTGGTACTGGTGACAACCGACTAACCCTAAGATATGGTGGATAGCACCTGGTATTTGTCACCTCCATGGTACTAGTGACAACTAACTAAACCACACGTGTATCATAACCTAGATGGTTCCTGGTATCTGTCACCTCCGTGCTACTAGCGACAACCGATTCATCCCAAGATACGGCGGATAGCACCTGGCATCTGTCACCTACATGGTACTGGTGATAGCTAGCTATCCGCACCTATATCAAACTCAGTTTGACATGTGGGTCATCTTATAACCAAGGGAAACACAATCAGAATGTCTCAAGGATTCACCAACACTGATTAGGTTAACTTGGTTACATGCCACATAGAGGTCCATAAACCAATACACAAAGTCTTTTTAGGTCTAGGGGTCTAAATTACAAGTCAACACTCAATAAACATATTGGATCCACATGAGCTGGATCCTATATAGTCACATATGCATAAACATCTACAAACACAAAGTAATATCAAGGGCCATTTCATACATTTAGCTGTCACTTGGAAACACGGTATACATTATACATAAGTCAAACCCACAATAGTAATATTAGACAAGCTCAAGTCGCCTTCGTATATGCACATTGAGATGAATCGTTAAAATGGTAATTCTAAAAGTCCATCAAAGATTGGGGTAGATTTGGAAAACCTGACCCAACAACCTCAGAGTATAGGATCTTAGTGTTAATAGAGGGCCTTTTTCTAGCTCATGCCTATATAATGAGACTTACTAATTGAAAGGTGGGTTCATAGCTCCATCATGTAGTTTCAACCTCAAGCTGAAACATATCAAAGAGGGAAGGTTGATCAAGTTTAGGAACACCCCCTACCTCGGAGTCATCCCCTAAACCCTTCCCTACGGACTTGAGGTCCAGGGGCATCCTTCGCCCAAGAACTGCCTACATGCCCGCTTCCAAATGGGATCAAAGTCACATGTAGTTCTCTTCACAATAATCTCTCAAGGACATACCCATAGATTCCCATACCTAGGGGTTGCTTACCAACAATTACTATCATCACCAGCCCCATAGATCATCATATGAAGATACGTACTCCATAAGAATATTTATAATATTCTTTACCTTCTAATATTATTTACTTTATAGTGCGATCCAATATTCATCTAATAGGCTAGTTCATGGACGAGATAATACTCGCATTTATCATGCCACATATAATATGTTAATGGTAATATCATACATTTAACTATCACTCACAACCATGGGTCATGAAGACTTCGCCTCATGATAAGGTACTTGATACATAGTGTAGATGATAACTAGAGGATATCGTAATGCCTTGTCCTATTCTATAGTGACCTCATAAACCTCACTAGAAATGCACTACACAATATTACACTTCCTATTTTTGTTTTCTTCAAATAACTCTTTAATCATCAAGATCAATAATGATATACAATGACTATAACTTTAGTCTCAAATGTTATGATAACAAGTTTCTACTCTTAACCTCAATGGAAGTCATACAAATGTTGTTCATACAACGAGGGTCAATTGGGGTTATCTCAATAATGCCTTCCACAATTAACCATAGTCTAGGCCCTAAACTATTAGTCATAGAACATAGAGATGTTGAGAACAACATACATGCCCCAAAATAAGAATAGCATTATCCTATATACACGAATATAGAGTATGTACCATCTTATAATGTGTGTTAATATGAACCTATATCACCACATAATATGGGGCAATATCATCTAGCCCAACATATCATACTAGTGAGACTTGTTTCTACCACCAAGAAAACTCAAGATTTACATGATTTAACCACATCCACCCCTATAAAAGAAATATTGATGTTATTATCCCCTTCACCAAGAATATTGAGCAATTACCTTGTTAGTCATAGTGAAATACAATTGTCTATCAAAGATGATAATACCCCAACTATAGGTATCTTCATAAGACCTTAAGGTATCAATAATATCAAGTATTATATTCAAAAATCCTAGTATAGTAGTTATCATTCTAGAGGAATTGGCTTATCTGAATCATAACAAGATGTAATTCTTCCTCATCGAGATCTTACTAACATAAGGCATTAGTATAGGCGGTGTAGTAGTTAGCTAATTGTTCCTCTTTCTTGACCCAGTTGTCTCAATTACATACATATCCTTCCTTGAGAGAACTAACAACATCGTTGCATTAGGGTAAGTGCAAGAAGATGAGTTCACTTTTTGGCCAAAAAGTTGAAGTGTTTTTCTTGTTTTTCAAATTTTGTCGTACTTGGAGTGACAATTTGAAGCACTTGTACAAAAATATTAAGATGATGTAAAAATAATAAATGTAGGATTTTGTTTCTAGTTTTCAAATATGTAATTTTTTCTAATACCCAAATGATGCAAGTTGGTCTTTCATTGGATGTACAAAAAGTGGCTTTTTAAAAGTCCCTTGTTTTTTGCAAAAGCATGCACGTGTAGGGCCAACATAATTTGACCTAAATTAATATATTTTTCTAATTCCTTTTGTGGAAAAATTCTTAAGATGCTGAATTTTGGTCAGAATATTTTTTTGTAATTTTTTGATAAATATTTTTTTATTAATTTTTTAATGGCTCTAATTAGTGTTTTTTAAAACCCCTTGTGTATGACCAACATAATTTGAGCTAAACTAATCAATTCAGTAAAAAAAAATTCATCATGTAGAGAATGATGTCTAGTTTGGTCAGACATAATTTTTTCTAAGAAACTTTCAAAATCAAAAGTTATTTAAAAAATAGTAACCTATGTTATTTCAATTTTATGAGTTAGTTTGTTTAGAAAATAATTAATAAATAGAAAATTATGTTCAATAGTTAAAAAAAAATTACATAATTGAAAACTAGACTTTTAGATCTACAATGGGTTTTAATTTTGTTAAAATATTCTGAAAAAAAAGTCGTCAGCCACAGTGGTGAAACTATTTTTTTCTCATAGTTTTCATGGCTTTTTAGTTGCAGGTCCAAGGCTTAGGCTCAGGTTTTCAAGCCTTTACCAAGCCTAAACCCAATGCAAATTGGCGGGTGTCATATTTGAAAAAACAAGAAATGGGTACCCGTTACAAATGGGTACCGATTTATTTTTATTTTCTATAGAACGGATACCCGTTTTAAAATGGGTACCCATTTCTTATTTTTTAGAACAGGTACCCATTTTAAAATGGGCACCCATTTCTATTTTAGTCGTTATTTTTTTTTTAATAAATTGGTAGTACGATTGAAACCCTACAACATTCCCTTTTACCAGTACGGCCGACAATGACGGATTCTACGATTTTTTTATGTGCAAAGTGTTGATTCAAGCTCTCAACGGGGCATATCTTATGCAATTTTTATAGGGATTCAATCATAAGGATAATTTTTAGATGGAATGAAGTAGAAAATCTAATTTTTATAGGCATTTAATTTCTTGGAGAGACATTCATTTTTACCAATACACTGATAGCGACAAATTCTACGACTTTTTTATATACAAAGTGTTAATTTGAGCTCTCAAGATGACATATTTTATGTAATTTTATAGGGATTCAATTATAAGGAGAATTTTTAGATGGAATGAAGTACAAAATCCATTTTTTAGAAAGATTCAATTTCTTGGAGAGATCAAACAAAATTTAAGCAACTATCATATTGAACAAAGGATCTATTTCTACTTGTATTTCATACATTTTTAAGAAGGGATCCAACACATTTTGGTAATCATGGGATCAAATAAACATCAACAAAAAAGAAGAGGAAGGTTATGACAGTTGAAGAAATTGAAGCACATCGAGAGAAAGAGGCAAAATGACAAAGAGATAGGAGAGAGGATTAAAAAATGAAGAATGATGTCGCATCCAGTTAGATGACTATTGAAGAGGAAAACATTGAGGAGAATATTGGAGAGACCAATTTGGATGAAGTGAATGTAGAGTATACAAACGTGGAAGAGGTCAAGAACATGGAAAATGCAAATATAAGAACGAATCTAGGTATGTCTTCGAATCTGTTGAATGATAATGAGATTAAAGATTTAAAGCAAGCTAGATATAATATTGATGAGATAAATGCTTCTACTACAAACAAGACAATAAAAAATGAAAATGAAAACCCTTGTATGCATGAAAATGAAAATATTTTTTTTAATTGAAAGTAATGTTTTGAAGGATCTTCGTGGTAAGATATCTTGGAGACAAATTCGAACACATGCAAATAGATTGTACAAACAATTTTTTTATAGAAAAACTCTTGGATTTCAATGCCAACTTGTATTACAACTGATGAAAATGTCAAAAATGAGAAAAGTAATGAAAAAATTAGGCATTTTTGTAAAACCCAAAAAGGTGGATGAATCAATGGAACAAGTTATGTCTAGTGTTGCTAATACTATTAGTTCTATAGGAAAAAATAGTCGATCTAAGGATAATAATGCGGCACGTCGAGCAATAACAACTGCTCTAGTTAATAAATCAGTTGTGAGCAAAAGAATGATACGTAAAACAAGTGGATATTTAAATGTGCATGCTATAACTTTAAGAAGAGAAGCAAAGAGAAGAGTAAGTATTGAAGAGGATCTAATCAACCAATGTTGGACTTTTAGTAGTAGACTCCCAAGGTCTAACATGAAATTAAACAATAAAACTAGGTCTTTGATTAAAAAATATTGGCATGATAATACAAGGGTTTCATCAAATGCTAGAGATGTTTTGAAATTAAGGGTGGGGTCCAAAAACTGTGATCCTCATCCAAAACATCTTTTAGACATAACTCAAACAGAATTATATAGAAAATTTATAGATGATTCAGTTATAGAAAATTTTAGTATAAGTCAAAGATCATTTGAAAAATGCAAACCTTGATATGTCAAGATTAATAAGCAACGGATCTCTTGTTGTTGTAAAACTCATGTGTAATTTCATTATTTTTATGATGTTTTCAATATATACGTTGTACTTTGCATGCTAACCAAATTATGCAGGAATGTGTTATTAATATGCCACCTACAATAATTAAAGATTTTATAACAAGTATACTTTGTGAAACAGCTGATGGGCAATTCTATTTTTCAAAACCATGTGTTTCTAGACAATGCAATAGATGTGGTAACCTTTCATTGTTAGGAGAATGCATGCATGGAAGTAGTTCACATGATTTTGGACAACAGTTAGTGGATGTGAAGAGGTTCACCAATGTTCAAAATATCCATTAAAGGATGGAAAAACTAGAAAATGTTGTTAGTCACAGAACAAAGTAGTGTACATGCATTCATCATAGAGTTCAAGAATAAGATTGTGTATAAATATGTGAAACATTCTCAATATGCTCAATGGCTTGATGAACAATTCCACAGATGTATGAACACATTTCCAATTGGAACTATACTTTCAGTGGTTGACTTTGTAGAAAACTATACACTTGCTCCACAAGAGGAGATTCAATCACAATATTATAACTCAGTACAGGTGGCCATATTTGTTCATATTGTATATAGACATACAGTTAACAGTACAGAAGATAATAGGAAAATTTTGAGAGAGTACCATTTCTATGTGAGTGATAACATGTTACATTCATCAGATTTTGTGCAGTATTGTTTCAAAGTATTTAATGACAACTTAAAAGAAAGACAAATCCAGATGACACAACATTTCATATGGTCAGACAATTTTACAAAATAATTCAAAAATTCTCAAATGTTTTTGTGGTTAAGTAGGGTCCATAAAGAAAAAAATATCCAACATATTTGAAGTTTCTTTGAAGCTGGACATGCTAAAGGAGAACATGATGGAGCTGGAGCATGTGTGAAAAGGGCTCTTACTAGGGAGCAAATAAAATTTCATGATGCAGCAAAGTTTCAAGATGCATGTGCAATTGTGGATTGGTGTAATGCAAAATTGACTACAGGATCAAGTGGGAACTCTAAAGTTCAATGGTTTTTTTGGTTGGTTGAAGAAGAAAACATTCCTCCCCGATTTGATTGTGATACAATTAGTGGATCAGCAAAATGACATTCATTTAAGAGTTCAAATGCAAGCACATGGACTCTATAGACTAGGGAGCTCGCATGTTTTTGTCAGTTTTGTATCACAGGTGAGTGGGAAGCATGTAAAAATACAGATTGGGTTGAAGAATGGCAACAAAAGTGCTTAACACATCTACAAACACATCATCAAAATGAGATAACATTTGAGGAGGATAATTATTTGCAAGCATCAGATGACTATGAGCGTATTTCAGACCTCGTACAAGAAGATACATTCATTCAATATTTCTTTTCGATATATTTTTTGGAAATATATATTTAATTGTACATATGTATGTATGTATATTTTTGTGACTTATTGAATTTGAAAATTTTTTTGTAGGACATGTGTATGCTGTTGTTGCACCAAAGGGTGATGAAGAGGAAACTAAATATTGGTTGGCTCGGTGTGTTGAGGCAAAACAGAAGTTGTTACACCCTAGAGTAGATGATGATAACTTTGAGTATCCAACAGGTTCTATGGTTGTTACTAGCACTTGGCTACATAAATATTTGATAAGGAGGAATGGTATACCTGTATTTGAAGATTATGAAAGACATAAGAAAATTTTGCACTACTCGCATCTGATTGTGGCAACAAATATACAATTAGTGAGATATAAAGGGAGACCTGTCACAAAAGAATTGTGAACACTTTCTATGGAAGAGCATGAGACAATTATAGATACAATAGAAAAAAGAGAGGATGCAGATGGTACAATGGAGTAAATGTTTTAAATGATTAACAGGTATGTAGAAAATTTTAAACTTTTAATCTTTGTCTAGGATGTGAGTTTAGGATTAATATGATTGATAACTTAACTAATTGATTGCATCTCCCCAATGTAAGCATCCTCTTAAGTCCCCTGAAGCCATCCCTTAGCTATGTTCCATAAGTTAGGTAAGTCATCTCCCCTAATTGATTGCATCTCCCCTTAATCCATCCTCTTAACTCCCCTTAAGCCATCCCTTAGCTATGTTCAATAAGTTAATTAAATTTAAGATTTAGTTTAATAACTTCAATGTAGTTAATTGATATAGCTTAGCACACCCTTACCAAAATACTAGAGTTGATTCCATCTCCCCTTAAGAAATTCTCTTAACTCTCCTTAACCCATCCCCTAGCTAAATGATATAATTTAGGGCATGTACCCTTACCAAAAATACTATAGTTGATTGGACCATCTCCCCTTAAGACATTCTCTTAACTCCCCTTAAGCCATCCCCTAGCTAAATGATATAAGTTAGTGCATGTACCCTTACCAAAAATACTATAGTTGATTGGACCATCTCCCCTTAAGACATCCTCTTAACTCCCCTTAAGCTGTCCCCTAGCTAAATGATATAAGTTAGTGCATGTACCCTTACCATTTAAATACTACAGTTGATTCCATCTCCCTTTAATCCATCCTCTTAACTCCCTTTCTAATCCATCCTCTTAACTCCCCTTAAGCCACCCCCTAGCTAAATGATATAAGTTGGTGCATGTACCCTTACCATTTAAATACTACAGTTGATTCCATATCCCTTTAATCCATCCTCTTAACTCCCATTTTAAGCTATCCTCTTAATTCCCCTTAAGCCATCCCCTAGCTATGTTCCATAAGTTAGGTAAACTGTCATCTCCCCTAATTGATTGCATCTCCCCTTAAGCCATCCTCCTAAGTCCCCTTAAGCCTTCATATTAATATTCATAATTCTCTAATGACATATTCTAACTTTTTTACATTTCATTACATGGTGCAGGAGATGTTTTTTGTAGTCATAACAAAGGCTGGAAACATAGAAGGTGTTAAATTTCACTTACACTTTATTTCAGGTATTCACTAGACCTATACTATTAATTATTTTAATTTATTCTTCAATAGTTCTTTCTTTTCATTATAATTTCAATGGAACTTCTTAACAAATTCTATCTTTAAATAAAATGATCTCTAGAGACCTTCTAAATTTTTATATATGTTTCATTGTGGCCTGACCTCTAGATTTGTTTTTGCAATTTCACATGTAGTGTTGAAAGGATTCAAATCTATTATTTCTTGTTGCATAGGTATGATCTCTACACATGCTTCATATCTAGAGTATTCAACGTCTAGGTGTCAAGTACAAAATCTTAGATGATCTAGACTTAGAGAATAACATTGCATAAAATCTAGGTGTCTCTAGGTGTCTTGGGTTCTTACTATATAATAGATGTCTCTACCCGTGTCTTAGGTATTCTATATGTCAACTAGGTAGATAGAGACTAGAAAAAAGACATTTAATCTAATTAATCTAGGTGTCTTAGATAGATACTATATATCAACTACCTGTCTAGAGATATAATATGGAATCTAGGCACGTCCTAGGTAGATACTATATATCAACTACTTGTCTAGAGACTAGAATAAGGTATAATTTAATCTAGGTGGCTTAGGCAGATACTAGATATGTCAACTAGGTCTACCATGTAATAGGTGTCTAGAGCCTATGTCTTAGGTAGAACCATAATCTAGGTGTCTAGGTGTCTCTACTTGTGTCTTAGGTACACTATATGTCAGCTAGGTAGAACTATATAATCTAGGTGTCTAGGTGACTTAGGTCTAGACTATGATAATGTATAAAGACTATATATGTCTATATATAATTTATCTAGATACATACTATACAATATGTGTCTTAGGTGTCCTACATAGAACTAGAATACATGTGTCTTAGGTCTTAGGTGAGGCCACATGAGCTTCCACCTTCACGTGGTTGGTCTTGTTAGTATAGAATATTTATATTTCTTGAAGCTAAGGGAAGCTCTTTTTCTTGTACATAGAAGTTATGAAAAAACCAACTAATGCATTGATTAAGTTATATTATTTAGTGCTCTTGATGAAATTACATATAAAATGTTAATTTTATTATATTTTTTAGAAATTATAATTTTTAGCTTTTTACAAAATTCTAGAAGCAAATCTCAAAAGTTTTAGTAGATAGAACCAAGTATTGTTTATCAAATTTATATATATAACAATTTAGAGTTACAAGTATTTGTTTATTTTTCTTTTGATATTTAGGTTACATGTAAATTTCTCTATTTTTCTTTTGATATAATTTAGGGTAGACTTAAATTTCTCTAATGTTCTAAATTTTTTAAATTGTAAATTTAAAGGTTACATGTATTTCTCTAATTTTCTTTAAATTATTTTCGTAAATTTATAGGGAAGGTATTGATCTATGAAATGTTTAATCTAGATTTAAAAATAAATTGATTAAACATGGTTACTAGATTACAAATCTAATCAATAAAATTTTCCTAAATATTTAACTCAATTAAAATTTAACACAAGTGTCCCAACATTTGACTCATGTAAATCCAAACATATTCATTCTAGTTCAAGAAAGTTAATTTTCATTTTATTTTTTAAATTTATTTAGGGCAGGTACATTTAGTCTATATAACTATCCAATCTAGAGTCTGTATCTAGTAAATGTTTAATAAATTAAATCAATTGAAAGTTTTCTCTTATCTAATTAGAATTAGTATTTTACAATTTTATGTAATTAAACACATGATTTAATTTGAAGTGTTAAATATGAGATATATGAAATTAAAGTTTGAATATAGATGCATATAGTGGAAATTCAATAAATAGCAAAATATAGTCTAGATGAAATAGTCTATGAGATATAAATACTGACATAATAACAGTCCATGTAAAAATAGTGAAATAGTCACAAAACATATATGTCTAGTCAATACTAAAATAGTCATAAAATCCTCATGAAATAAACAATCTAATACATCATCATCATGGCCATCCATCATCCATCCATCAATCTAAAACATGTGTACACACTAAGTTTGATCATCATCCATTTCAAGCCGCCTTTTGGTCCCATGTGATTGAGAGGGCAACTCATGTCATGTACAAGAAAAAGAAGCTTCAAATCAATTTTAATGTCAAAATTGCATCCTATTTAAAAATGTAAATCAAACATTTAAAACCAAACCATTAAATTAATTTTTAAATCTTAACTTCAAAATGTCTAAGCATACCACAGTAGGCTCATCATCTCTCCTGCCATGCTCTTGTGCAACAAGTGGTGCCGATTCAGATGACAAATTAAATGTCTATGTTGCCAATTCCTGTATTTCAATAAAAAACATGAATTCTAGGCTCTAGAGTATAGATACAAAATGCAAGATTGAATGATACAAAAGACTTTGAAATCACATAGGATTTAACTATAGGACCTGAAATATGAGAGATGACTTGTGCACCTGTGCAGGCTCATCAATGATAGGATTAATTGAGCCTGCACCTAAACTAATCTCATGAAATCATGAAATTACACTGGAAATTCAAATTTAAACTAAAAATATACAATTTTAAGATACAAATCATGGCATATGAAGTAGGCTCCTTTATAGATGATGTTGCCACTGGTCCTGGATGACTAGGTTGGTTTGACACAAAAGTGTCAGGACCTCCCATCTGCTTTAAATTAAAATGTCACATTTATGTATTAAATTATATATTATTAAATTAGACATATCCAATTAAATAATCTTTAGAGGTCCTAATTTTTATACCTCGACCATATAAGGTCTACCCAACTCTACTGTCATTGACACTAAATGGTCCAGCCATGATGAAGTGGAAATAGCTGATGGAGTCATCTGTACCAATCAACATGAATATATATTTATTAATATATATTTAAATTTTTTTAAAAGATTGATAATTGATAATTGTCCAAATCTATATTAATTTGTATTAATTTTAATTTTATTAAATGTGGCATACATACCGAGTCCATAGGAGCGAATAATGTAGCCAAAAAGGAATCCTCCTCCGAAGAAGATGTAGGACCAAAACATGGATGATGACAATTCTGACAATAATGCAGTGTGGACTGCAATGGCGTCAATCTAGGTGATGCATCAAGACTAGCATCAGATGCTCCTCTAGGCTGTGCAGGCTCTCCAGGATTGACTTCATTTGCCAAGCGAGTAGCTTGGTCAGTTAAGTTTCCTGAGAGCGACGATAACACTCTGAGTGCTGAGATGACCATCCGTTGGTGAAAGGGCACAGGAACAGAGGGTGGAGAAGGGACAATAGGTGCAGGGGGCAAACGTCGATTTGGATTGACACGTGCCCCTAGTCTATGTTGTGGCATTCCACCACCCATGCCCTGAAATTATCTCATATCAAAATAATTGGGCTTTTTGCCCATCTCAAACTCCGCCCATAATTTTTTCAGAAAATAAAAGAGAACCTCAAAATTAGCATGAGGTAGATGGTCAAAGACAATCCACCATCGCTCCCAAAAATTATCAGCTATCTGCTGATGTGTTTACCATTTGATTGAAATTCTCTTTTTAGTTGGTGGTATTTGTTCACTTGTGGAGGGATCAATGAAATATGGGCAATTGTATTTTTGGTAATATGTAAATCATTGATCTCTTTATATGAGAGACCATCTGCATAATATTGCCTCCTCTCTTCCCGCCATGAGTGGAATGTGTCTAGATCCGTGTGGATAGCTCTCACTGAATCAACTGCTATCATTGATTTTTTCTTGCAATGTTTGTATATTTTCATCAATTGCTACTTGTAAATGAGCCTCATCATGTGGTGGTGGTGGTGGTGGTGGCGGGGCAGGTTGGAGTGGGGGGTCCTGGGGGGTCATGTTGGGGAGGGGGGGTCATGGGATAGATCGACCATGTGTACAAATAAGGTCTACAAGTAGAGCTGCAATTACAAAAAATAATTAAAATCAAATTAGGAATTGAAAATATATATTAAATTGCATGCACAACATATGTTTAAATATACATATACATATAAATTGAAAACTTGGAAATATATAAATTTACGTGGTTTAAACAATACATTAAAACATTTAATTTTACATTTAATTTAACATATACATGCATTCAAAATTTAAACTTGTTAGAAAATGTTTAAAATCAAAATTTATACATTTAAGAATCATGACATGAATAAACATTTATGTCCTAGTATCTAGTCAATATTATTTTGTCTTTCAAGTCCTATAGTCTTATTTTACTATACATGTATGTATGTATGTCTAGACAATTTCAAATGATCTTAGTTAATATATCATTCCTAAAAGTTTAATGTATAGCCTAAATGTCAATGCATCTAGGGCCATGATACCATTTCCTAGATTTTGGTAAAATTTAAGTTGATTTTGTTTCCTATAAATTTGTGCAATGTTTGTAGAAATCAAAATCCTAAAAATAATTAACTAGCCAGGCTATTGTTACTTAATATATTGCATGTCCACAAACCTTGAATATCAATAGAAGTCCTAATCCTAGAGGTTATGATTAATGACTGGACAATTTACTTAGAAATGTTTCCTTGAGGTTTTGAAAAGAAGACGGTTAAAGAGAAAAATTCAATAACAACTCTAGGTTGTTTACAACCACACTCATGTATTACATTCAAACTCCTAAACATGTCACTAAGTTCATGTCGACTTATTGGCTACAACTTCACCTACAAGACGCTAAGTGTCGTGTTTATTGTATATAGCCTAAATGTCATTCCATTTAGCCATGTTACCATAAATCCTATTTTGTTCCTAATCCATGTTTATCCTTCCTAAGTGTCTCATTTTATTCAATCTTTGAACCCATCCTATGTACACTCAACATTATTTTAATTTTTTTCCATTGTTGTGGTCCCCTTTACCCTTGTGTTAAGCGTCAAGTTATCATAGATATATGGATATATGTTTAAATTAAAGATTTAAACATAGTAAAATGACTTCTAAGTTTTAGCTTTAGGTTTAATAAGTCATTTAGGTTAGGTCTACAAAAAGATATTAGGGTCCTATCCTATCTAATTTGTAGGTTTTTAGCTTCATGAAAAGAGTTTTACAAATGGTTAAATTAGGACTATGAGATTCATCAGGAACATTAAAAGCCATGAAGACTGAAGAATAAGCCTATAGCATGTATAACTAGTTCAAGGTCTAGATATAGGGGAAAAGACCTAATAGGTGAGATAATATATGTGCATTCAATGCCCAATATTTTTAAAAGTTTAGTAGAGTAGTTTTGACTTTAAGCTTGTTAGTGTTGTACTATTATAACTACAAAAAATTTAATGACTAAATAACCAATCATACATGATGTTGTATCAGCCCACCAACAAAACATGACTTAATGCACACCTATTGGTCCACCCTTTTTTTTGGGGAACTATTTGACACCTCAACAAAAAGCACTTAGTTTTATCTTTACCCACTATAAGCTATAAAGTCCTAAAGGTCTTAATAGATGATTAAATTTAGAGTTCCTTTCATTCCACAACACAAAAAAGACATGAAGTATTCTTCATATTGAAAGACTAGATAATGCTCTTGAGGATAATAGTCTTGATATTTTAAGGAGGAGGCCTCTAAAGGGAAGAAATTTATTCCTAGTCAAAAGGCCAAGAAAACATATAAGACCTGAAAACTATAGGACCATAAGGAGATGTGGAGGAAGAAGAAATTCCTTTGAGGAATAAGATGAGAGGGACAACCAAGCCATCTCCTTAGAAACCTTCCACTATTGAACTCCCATCCTCTCTTCCTATGCAAAAGGATCCAACCATGTAGCCCATTCTTCCTCCAATTATTCCTATCTCCACTAAGGTTAGGAATATCAGTCTAGAAAGACTATATTCCCAAAGCTTCCACATCTACGATTCCTATCCAATCTCATTATTTTAGAACCATTCTTACACCTCCAATTGATTCAACCATGCCTATTCATTACAATTTCCATGCCTTCACCTAATAAGGAAGGAACTATAGAACTAGCTTCTCTAACCCCCTCTATTCCAAGGTATATTCCCTCTTCCCCTCCTAACTCTCCACCCTCCCTCTCCAACATTACCCTCCCTCTCCAACATTACCCTCCCTCTCCAATGTTGAAAAAGTTGTTAAGGATTTAATATAAGAATAGTTTGAGAAGAAAGATAAGGAGCAAAGTGAAGCAACTAGCTTGCTTAAGGAGCAAGAACAACATGAAGGAACAATTCATCCAAGGGATAACCAAGAAGAGGCCCAAGTCGAAAAGGAAAAAGTCAAAGGATCTCCCCATGAAAAGGATAAATCCCAGAGAAAGCCAATGTTATCAATCATCTCACCATAGAAGAAATAAAATTAAAGAGAAGTTATTGGAGGAAATGGAGAAATTGCCTAATAGGTTGGATCTAGTAGAGCAACAAGAAGAACATGCCTTCCCACCACCTCATGAAAACTTAACTTATAGATCCATCTAATTCTTTGGTTCCAACCTAGCTTTATGTGAACATTCAAAGAAGAAAGTAGACCATAAAACAATTTTCAAAGGATATGTCTTCCATATTGGTGATGATTGAAGCTCCTTGGCCTGAGAAGACTAGAACTATTTTGTCTATTAGATTGTATGCTTCTAGGTCTAGGATTACAAAGGTGGCAAGTCTAATGGTCAATAAAGATGACAAAGACATGCTATCCTCGGACTATCAAATCATTGCTTATAATTTGGGGAAGTAGACTAGGGAGGAAGAGATACATTGAATGCAAACAATAGTATCTACTATATAGTCTCCTAAATGGATGAGGACTAAAGGATGAAAAGGGATTAAAGATCAAATTTCTTTAGCATGATAAAGGAGGTGAGCGTATCTTCATAGAGTTTTAATAATATTCTATTAATTATGGCATCACATTTCATCACACAATTCATTGCACACCATGGAAGAATGGGGTCATAAATTGGAAGAATCGTGCCATTACATGTGTTGATGTGGCATCATATTTGATGATGTGGCCTTGAAACCTCATAAGCAGGGGCCTTTCCAAGTAAGCTACTGCAAATTTTTTGGAGTGATTCGAAATTGCCACGTATGATTTTGAGAGGCGTGAACTTAGGGTGCACAACTATTGGGTCCTCTCCCCTAAACTATTTCAAATGATTTTGAAATATCATTCCTAAAGGTTTATTGTTAAGCCTATATGATAGAAACCCTATCTAAGTTCTATCGAACCAGGTAGTTCATGGAGGGATTGTCATGTGGCCATAACTATTTGTACAAATATTATATATATGTCCATATGTTTAAATTAAAGATTTAAACATAATAAAGTGAAGTTTCTAGGTTTTAGGTTTAGGTTTAATATGTCATTTAGGTTTTAAAGAATAGGTCAGTTTAGTTTATGAAACCCTAGTTTATGAATTAGGGTTTAGTGTTTATGAATTACGGTTTTACATTTTATTGTTTATGAAATCCTAGTTTATGAATTAGGGTTTTACGTTATACTATTTATGAAACCCTAGTTTATGAATTAGGGTTTTAGGTTAATGAATTAGGGTTTTACAGTTTAGTCTTTATGAAATAGGGTTTATCGTTTCTGAATTAAAGTTTTACAGTTTATGCATTAGGGTTTACTTGTTTTCGTTTTGAGGTTGAATATATACAGTTTCACATTGCAAAAACAACAAAAAAACAACATAATACAAAGCAAAAAATAATGAAAATTCATAGAAATGGATGGGCAACCAACCTGGGGCATTGGTTAATCAATCTGAGGAGGCAGGTATGCTTTGGAGGTGGAAAATGGGGTCATCCAACGCGGGTACCCGTTCTTGGTGTCATTCTCCCTTGTCTTCTGCGGCCTGTAGCTGTTAAAATGAAGCTACAGGCCTGTTTTCCAAAAAAATTATACTTTTCAAAAATGGGTACCCATTCCATAACGGGTGCCTGTTTTAGCTTCGTGTTCTCGATCATAAACGGGAACCCATTTCGTAACAGGCATGCCCGTTTTGGCTCAAGCTCCTATTCCAAGCAGTATTTTTCATCTGTGGAAAACTTTCGCAAAATGTATACTCAACTTCTTGCTTTAACCCATTACATAATTATCTTTAAATTGGGATAATCCTACATTCTCTTTTTTTTTGTAATAAGAAACTTATATCTTCCTTTGTTCATTGGTTTCCAGATTCATTCCTTCATTATCTCTTAATTTCATTTCTCAATTGAGTTACTCTTTCTATTCCCTTCCACCCAAACATAGTGAACACATTTTTGTGTTTAATTTCCAACCATAATAACATTATTCTAGGATCCCACAGGCATCCTCCAATATTTTTACTTTTTGACACATGGCTAGGGCATTAGCCATAATTAAAAACAACTTATAAATTAACCTTCCCCGTACGCACTGATCCCATATCCTTCCTTTGACTTAAACATAGAATTTGAAAATACATATACATGTGGGATTGATTAAATTTAAAATGATAAAAGTTGCCTCAAGTACATAACAGAAAATGTTACCAGCACTCTTTTGTCTCATTAACAAAATGAATCTCAGCATTACACATAAGAGTTTACCTGGTTATTCGATGACATTTTGAGTGAAAGGCCTCTTCATGGCTTGATCACCTGGAGCGTCCTAGCAACATCCCCACTTTTGCAACCCATCATTACAATTTTGGCATCCCCTACCAGTATCATCTAGTCTCAGCTTTTGGTCACATGGGTCACCACTTGTTTGACGGCCTTGGGAGTGCATGGTCGGTAGTTTTCCTCCTTCTGGAGGGATTGCTTCCAACATTAATATTCCTTGGCATTCGTAGCTCATATCTAGATGAAGTGTTTGAGGTGGGCTTTGAACCTGACTATTCTACAATTCCTGTAGCTAATTCTTCTGTTGTAGAGGGGCTCGCTCACCTTGGGGCTCCACAGGCTTTGAACTCATGATGTTGTACTGGGATCCTAGAATCCAAACTGGGGAATGAACCACATCTAATGGAGGCATCCTTTCAATCAGTGATCACCATTTAAGAATAGTTTTTCTCAAATCCATATTGCAAACACAATGGGTATGATCAACAACCAAATGAGCCAAATAAGCCACCATGATGAGAAAGGCATTGCAGTAAATCCTCTAAAGACCAAGTGTGAGTGAAGGGATGAAGCGTGTCTACTGTATGAGCAAGGAATACATAGTCTGGAACCTCATCAACTTGCCTTGAGGAACATAATTAAAGAGGGACTTAGGCACCACCTCCATGTGACAATGGCCCATAAACTTAAGCCAATCAAAGAGTAGATAGTAAATATAGATCATGGCCATTGATGCGCTTTTTATTACTGCTACTCCCACAATGGGTATCACCATTATCAATATCAAACAATATGTTCCAAAACGTGGTAGTCCTAGCTATTGATGGTTGTATAGAAATGGAGGCATGTGGAGAGCATGATAATGCTTAAAGACAAAGTCTATTTGAAATGCACAATGTAGCCGGTAGTACAAGACTTTTGCAAGACCCATATGCAGATTGGCCATGTAGAGCAGTCCCTTCCCATTCCATGCAGAGAGATTGCTCAAAAAAATGGTAAGTAATGGTTGTTGTCATGGCCATGAAGGCCTACCATATGATGTACTTGCCCCCAATCCCATTCTCTGTCAAACCCAGTGTTCGTCCTTCATGAACTGCCACCGAAGATCAATAAATTTTTGCCTAATCTAGAATCCTTCCACCAATGAATCCAATTTAATCATTGAAGGTTGCTTATGCTATGTTGTAGATGGACACCATATTGTCCTACTTGCACCATCTACCTCCTTTAATATTTTTGTCTCCCGTCAACTCTTAATTATTTTCCTCCATCAACCCCGTTTATAGATATATCCTTTAGTTTTATTTTTATTTTTGCAAGCTTCGGCTTGTAATCTTCCCTTAGAATATACACCGATTTAAGGGGAGTAGATGAGTACATTGGGAGAGATAGAGTGCATTTATTTCTCCTCTGTCTATATTGTGTGTCCTCCTCTTGGTCAAAATTCTAGTAGGCTTTATGTGTTGATAGATGTCCATCCCTACGTCCACTACTCCTCAACAACTTCTACCTTCTTTCATTTAATGTCATAACCACAGGGCCATATCACAGTAAATGGAGTTGCAGGCCCTCTTCCTTGGTCTACATGGACCATGCCTTATAAATTGCTCTGACGTCTCCTTTTAATGAAATGTCTTTTAAATTTTATCTTGTTATTGCTTGTGTCACCTATGTTGCACGTCAAGTCTTCCTCCACGGGGGATGTGACATTGGAATATTACCATTTTGCATGTTTATTATTTTTGGCATCTTCCATAATGCATTTTCAATCTTGGCTGTTGGATTTGGAAAGTGTCACCTGAAGAAGCTTAGTGTTGTTATTGTATTGTAATTTCTGTTACTGATAATACAAAGTACTATGCTTTTGGTCCGTGGAGTTTTTTACTTGGAAAGATTTTTCCCACATAAATCTGTGCATTATGGTAATAGTGTTTTATGCATGTATTTGAATGTGTTTCTTTCGATGTAACAATTTAAAGATTTGTATGAATTTTGCACTATCTCCCCTACATAGATTAGTGTTGGAAGTGTTTTTTTGCACCTTTGCTTCCTTTCAATCATCACCGTGTCTCGCTGAGGAATTTTCTTAAAGAGTTATGGGGCCTCATTAAGAAGCCCATTATGCAAAAATCCTACAATCATCAAATTCCATGCAGCCATGTCTCTCTGAGGCATTTCTTTAAAGAATTTCCAGGCGTCATCAACAAATCCTTGTTGTATATCCATTTCAACAGTAAGCTTGGGTAAATACAGAGCAAAGGGGATAGGTACAATAATGTAGGCACTAAAGAAGATCAACAACATGCTTGAGTTAGGAGTGAAGGTGATGTTGAAGGGCAGGTGCAATGAGGTGGTATTATTGTGCAATAATCTCTCTAAGTAGCTCGATGACTCAAATATCTACAATGCCCTTGTTGAGATTGGCAAAGCCCTCTTTGCAAGCTGTCAATATACCACACGAGAAACTTCCTATCACCATCGTACTGTGCTCTGTCCAAATATTCTGCAACCTTGGTGGAGACTTTATTGGAAATTCATGTCTATTTCATGTTAGTCATGTATGAATTATCTAATATATCATCTTAATAGTAATCACCTTATCTTGTCAACAGAAGTGTGTGTGTGTGTGTGTGTATAAATATATTAGTTCGTTACATGTTTAACTGAGTTAGTGATGGAATGTCCCTATGAATTATCAAAACATATGGGTTAGAATTATTTAGCGTTTAACATAGTGTATAAGTTGTAGCATAACTATGTGATATGTATCAAAACCATGTCGTCTTGTATGATTATGGGTTAACTAATCTTTCAAGGTTAAATTATTTCATTTTCTTAGTGTTTGGATTTTCAACTAGACAAAAATGGAAGGTGTAGACACCTAAAATTGACCATGTCACTTTCATCACCTTGTCGACACCACCTTGCGGCATTTTGCGACACCTTTTGTCCAAAGAGTCACCTTCACCATATCCCTTTCCCAAATTAATTAAATAAATTACATTTATTTAATTAATCCATTTCCTCCATCACCTAAATTAAATAAATAAATTTTATTTATTTATTTAATCCATTATCCCTTTGAGCCAAAAATTAATTGAATAAATCTTATTTATTTAATTAATTTATCCTCCCATCATCCCCCCTCCAATAATTAATTAAATAATTCTATTATTTAATTTAATTATTGAGAGTCACATTACTAGCTTGTCTTCATCCTCATCCACTTGCCACAATCAATAAATGAGTCTTGTCAAAATCATTAAATGAGTGTCCACAAACAATAAATGAGTTTTTCATCTCAACCATCCATTTCATACTACATCTTCTAATCTCAACCATTCACATAGAGATAAACCCTAGAAGCTTCCTTTGATGCCCTAGAAATCCTTATCTTGCCCTAATGTGCTCTGAACCAATTTTAGCCATTGATCTAATCTTTTAATCCGAGCCCTTCATTCATCATATCTAACCTTTATAAATCAAGCCTCAACCAAGCCATTTTAACATCACATCTTTATGCAACACCATGCTGTCAAAATCACTCTAGCTCTTGCATTATCATATCCATTATCATTATCTAATATTATGCTACAGAAATGAGCAACCAACATATCAAAATCATTATAAAATATCATAAGATTGTTTAGTCATTTTCATTAGATCTCTTAATCCTTTGATCCCTAGGTGAGGTGTTCTTCAAGTATGGAATATGATCTTTATTGTATTGTTACCTTATTTGATTATCCATATTTCTGCATAGGCAAAAGGTATTGTGTATTCTTACCTTAAGATTTTACATGGAATATGGTGGCACGGGGATTATAAAAATCTCCTTATATTATGAACTAAGAATGAGACTTATTTAATAGGAACCACATTGTATTGAACATATTTCTAATATTGCATGTCAATATTTTTTGAAACATATTTCTAATGTTGCATGTCAATATTTTTGGACAAAAACACGTAGCAAAAAGGGCGTGGGTATAGGATTTTCACCATTACACAATTTTTAAAAAGTAAAAATTAAGCAAAATATCACATTGACCGCCGACATGTTGCTACAAAGTATCATTGAAATTTTGTTAGAATGAAAACCGTTAGAGGTGGGCAAACAACCGCTCCATCTTTAACGGTGACTCCGCCGCAAAACTGTGCAGAGGCGGCGGGCTCCAGGTTAGACCTTGTGCCTACATCAACACTCAGAGGCGTTTCTTTGAGGAATCACATAGAAAAGGGGAAGTCAGATTACGGCATAAATTAGAAATCAGAAAGAACAGGTAGACAACGTACAACGAATTTTCGGCTGAAAGTGCTTTAATTGTTCAAAACCGGTAGACAGAAGCAGGTTTGGTTAACTAAATCTTTGTTTGATTGCCACCTAAGTTCTCTTCCGTGTACAAACAGCTTTGAATTCCAGTTACGCAATCTCAATTCGCTCGCTGCTCCACTTTATAAGTTACTAATCTTCCATTCAGGATCTCACAAATTCATTACACCATCCTCAGTTTCAGAACATCATAAGTCACTCTCTAGTCTTTCTGTACTTCTCAAGTTAATAATGGCAGGCGTAATGGAATGCCCTCAAGGATTGCCTTCAGTAATATTGACTGTGGTGGTAATAATAGCAGGAATTGCAAATTATGGCGGTGTGGCTGCTCAATCTTCAGGGTGTGCGACTTCTCTGGTGACATTGTCTCCCTGTGTGGGATATATCACAAGTAATATGTCCACCTCAACTCCATCACAGGGCTGCTGCACTGCATTATCTTCTGTAGTACAGAGTAGTGCAGTATGTCTGTGCCAGCTGTTCACAGCCAACAATCCGCTGGGCACTCCAATTAATCAAACAAGGGCTCTCGCTCTGCCAGGAGCTTGCAAAGTTACCACTCCACCACTCTCTCAATGCAATGGTATATCGTCTTTAATGTTTCTTGGAAATAATTTATCTGATTCAATTTTAAAGAAGAAGTTGTAATTGGTATATTTCTTGTTGTTGTTTGTCAACAGTTGCAGGGGCTCCAGCTGCTTCTCCATCTACAGGTACATATAAGTAGTTTATGATATTTATATCAACTGCACATATTTCATGAGTAGTGATTCACACGAATCTATCTCTCATGAGCCTACCTGGCAGCCGGGTGGGTGGGTTGGGGAGAGGCAAAGCAAAAGCTAGGGCCAATCATGTCCATGGTCTTACTTATCAGTGTTATTACCTTTCAAATTGGTATACATATACATTTAATAACAGAAAGAGTAGTAACATTATTTAATGGCTGCACTTGCAGGTTCTAGTGCACCAACAGCAACAGAAACTGCTCCTTCCTCTTCCCCTGCTACTCCAAATGCAGTGTCTCCCTCATCTAATTCACCATCTTTACTTCCTCCCACAGCTTCTGTAGGAGGTATTTCACCCACAGCTGGAGAGAAGCCAACATCTAAGGCAGGAGCCCTTTTCACACCATCCATGATTATCAGTGCTTTGGCAGTAGCAATGGCAGCAATCAGTATTTGTTGAACATCTTTCTTCTATATCTGTGTTGGATATTATAACATGGACCTGAGTGTATTGTGGAGTGCATAGAAGTCTTTCAGCGACTTCCTCCTATTTGGGGAGTCATCTACTAGAATTGTATTCTTTACTGGTTTTGTGTTCGTAGTATTATGTTAGTGATGTTTTCTTGATGTTTTCTAGCCATTCTTTTATCCTTTAAATAAATAAGGATATACGCATCCACTGTAAATGGCCAGACTGTTGGACCTACTGGATGATATTTTGTATGATGCAGCATACTTTATATTAAATTTTTATAATACACATAAGAAATTTTTTTAAAAGATGTATGTAAATGGCTAGATTTTAATAATACACAAGAATGTTTTTTAAAAGATGTATGTAAATGGCTAGATATTAATCTCCAGGTAACCTCTGAGTGACCTTTGACACTACCTATTCTTAATAATTTTTGGTTATGTCTTCTTTCTTTTACTCTGAGCTTCTAGACTGTATAAAAATCTATTCAGCTTTTTGTTGAAATGAAATTACAACATGATTAAGCTGTTTCACAATTACAGACAATTAAAATGCATGTTACAGTTATAAAGATACTTTTGGGTATGCATATTTTAAATCAGAACTGGAATTAGGCAGCTGTCCTATCTGTTAAATGGATATTTTCTTTCAATTACAAAATAAATGTGCCATTGATATTGGGTGCAATCGATCTTAGCTTGGCTTAAACAGCATACATTAAACTTTGACTTGCTTAGATGGCTGGTGGGCCCTTTTTCTTACTCTATTTTGTTAATGTGTCAATAAGAGAAGGGGTCCACCAGCCCAGCCATCGATCTTCTCCAATTTATTAGTAATGGATAGCATTCTACCAAATAAAATTGACAACAGCCAGACTCTTTCAAGTACCCTTTTGTTTAAACTCCTTAATAAGTTTATTTTAAACTTCATGTTTAAAAAAATTATACTTTATTGGTTCATCTTTTCCAAAACAAACTAGAGTGGCATCGTCAATCTAGCCATCTATTAAGAAGAAAGCATGACAGTGAAAAAAATTATAATTTGTAAATGACCACTGCCCTGTTCACCGCCTCAAACATATTTCACAATGTAGTTTTGTTTCTTATTAAGAGAAAAACCTGCTTTGGGCACTGTCATTTCTTTGACCCAGAAGCTTCCTGATTGTCTATATATAACTGTTTGTATCAGATTTAATGAATAATTAATTAATCAATTGCTGCAGCAATTCATTGGTGTCTTCTGTATTGCTGTGTTTATCTATCGGTTAATGTTATGCTCTGTTGATCTATTGATTAATGCTATGCTCTGTTTATCAATCAATTTCTGTGTTGCTCTGTTATGCCCTGTTTCGCACTCTGAATAAACCAACATTTGGTATCAGAGCTGGAAACCTGATTTGTTTAGCAGGAGTATGGTTTGTCTAGTAGCTATGTGGTTTCTCTATCAGCAGAGAGTAGAATCTAGCATCGGAAGATCAGAATTTGTGAGAGCAGAATCCTCTGTTTTAGACCATTGTGTTGGCTGCATTAGGAAGAAGTGAGAGCTTGTTTGAAGGTCAACTACGAGAATTCAAGAATTGAAAAGAGAGTTACTGTACTCCTGGAACCTCCTATGGGTGCAAGTGCTAGTCAATATAGGCCCAAAACATAGGAAAAATGGCGTGGGTGTAGGATTTACACCACTAGCAATTGGACCCATAGGTTTAATGGGCACGCTGATAATTCTCGAAAGAAATTGTAGAATTTGTTGAAAAATGGTATTGTCATTCTGCTTTTCACTATCAATATCTTCATGGGATTCGTGAACTTCAAAAATTGTGCTTCATACTAAGAATTCAAATGAATAGGAGCAAAAAAGTCTCTTCTACATATTTAATTCATGGTAAACACAATCGCTGTACAAGAGGTCATTTGAAAAATGGTGGTAAAAAATTCAAATATTTATTTTTCTTTTTGAGAAATAGTTTTATTATGTTACAATTGATTTGAAAATTAAAAATATATAATAATACTCTAAGTAGAAAGGTAATAGCGTTGATAAAAAAAACAAAACAATTGAGTGAAATCCTATTCTAAAACAAACTAAGAAAAAAGCAACTTTGCATGCTTGATTCAATTTTCTCCTCAATTTTACTAAAAGAATGTTTGTAATTGTGAAAATTACATACCCATGCCCTTATCCCTTATGATTTGGGCCCGTAACAACTAAGTAAGATTGCATATTTTGCATGGAAGTTAAAAAATAACCTTATCCTATTGTATCTCCATAATCACTAATCCCTAGGATGTAGATCCGATCTTAACATCTAATCATTCATTACACTAATTTAGATTCATTAGTGTCTCCAAGGTAAGGTCATATTTCCTAGAATTTGAAGGGACCTAGATAGTTAGATAACATGACTATTAGAAGAGACTAAGTTAGTGTGTTCTTTAGCTACAAAAACAAGTACCAACCAAAATAATAACATAACATAATAATAATATAAATAACAATTGAACTTCCAAACTCTAATTAAGAATAACATAACATAATAAAAAATAAGCAAAACATTCATATTTTGTGTTGTTTCTCACTTCCTATTTGTTGATGTTGTAGAAATAAATTTTATACTTTACCTTTTCTATTTTTTCTTCTAAATATATTAAAAACAAAAGAGGATGTTTTGGTATATCCTAGAGTAGACAACACACAACCATTCATAATAATTGCAAGAGTTGTTAGATGGGATTGTACATTGATTACTTGAGCCTGGAGCTCAATATTACATTTTAACATCTCGTTTAGAGCTTTGATGAGCATTGACAACTACAAAATAATATTGGTGAAAAGATCATGCATGATCACTTCCATTGGTGAAAAGGTGTTAGAAAAAGTAACTTTACATTTAAGCATCCATATGTACAATAAATCTTATTTTGTGAACAATGTAGCCCTAAAAGTGTAGATTGCCAACTTAATCTTTTGTTAGATATAGTAGGAAGTGGTCATGATCATGTGCAAAATTTGTTGTACATGATTAGAAGTCCATAAGGCATGTTTAATAGTTTCCATTTTGTGATAAAATCAACACTTGATAGCTTGAGTAGTAAGGAAAGTAAAGCATTCTCCCATAACAATTCTATAGTGCATAATCTTCCAAGCTAGAAATTGAGCTTTAGCCTCAACTTTTGATTTCCAAATGGCAAGGCTCAAGTTGAACCACTCGGAAGAGGCATAATAGATAGAATAGACAGGCAAATTTTTTTGACAGACCCGTATTCTTCCCGCAAGAGAGAAATACTGCCTATTCCACATGTTCAGTTTCCTATTGATTTTTTCAAACATCAATTCGCACATATTTTTCAAACAAGGATTGACTGAAAAGGGGATACCAAGAAATCTCACCTGTTTATCTGGACTCCCCCATTGCCAATGATCAACATTGAACCACTCTAGGGGGTTCTCACTCCAACTTAGCAAAATGGATTTAGAAAAGGAAATTTTTGCACCTGAGGCTTGGAAGAAAACAAAAAATCTTTGATCTAATTGTTTCAAATTATTTTCTTTTATGATAGGGAAAAGTATTGTATCATTTGTAAATTGGATGTTCAGGAGTGTATCCTTATTGGGCAAGGTTATGCCCTTCATGACACCCTCAACTAGATTTGTTCTCATAATATAATATAGGGCTTCAGATGCTATGACAAATAGGGCAGGGTTAAGAGGACATCCTTGTCTAATTGACCTTCCAGAGTGAAGGGATCAGAAAGGGATCCATTAATATCTATTTGTACAGAAGCATCCTTAAACAATATTTTCACCATGTTGCAATACTCATCAGGAAAGCCAGTTGTTTCCAACATCATCAACACAAAGGACCATTCAATTCTATCATAAGTTTTTTCAAAGTCTAGGAGAAGAATACCTACATTTTGACCAAATTTCTTTGCCCATTCCATGGCTTCCCAGCTAGTTATCAGGTTTTCTAAAATATATCTTCCTTTAATAAATCTTATTTGAGTATGGTTTATAATTACAAGGACATCAGTTAACCTCATTGCCAATACTTTTGCAAAGATTTTATAGGAGACATTTAAAAGAGTTATGGGTCTCTAGTTCTTCTTGTTCATTTTGTCTCCTTTTTGCAATAACTTTATCACCCCTTTGTTAATATCCTTTCCCAGGGATCCCTTAGAAACCGCTTCACTATAGACTTCCATTAGGTCATCTACAACCCAGTCCATGTTAGCTTTATGGATTGAATTGCTTTTGTAATTTCTTCCTTAGAGATAACTGTTTTTTAGTTTTTGCTACATTTCTGGGGGGATCTTTTTGGGACAAATGCGTTTACACAATTCTTGTGCCTCTTTACACTCCCTAGTGCCATCTTTAGCTTTGAATAGTTCTTGATAGTATACTTTAAAGACATCTTTTATTTCTTCATTATCATTATAGCACACATCTCCTTCAACAATTGGCCCTATCTTTTCTTTATCATTTTTGGCTCTGAGCAGGTTGAAAAAATATTTTGATCCTTTATCTCCCTCTTTAATCCAGTTAATCCTTGCCCTAATTTTAGTCCCCTGACCTTTGTAGGTTTGAAATTTCCTTAGCAAGTGTTTGGTTTTCCCTAGTTTTTTAGCTAGTTCTTCATCATTAGGAGTGGTTTGCAGTTTACTCTTAGCTTCTAAGAATTCTTCTTGAAGCAATTTTTCTTCCCTTCTACTGTCCTTTGAATATTTCCTTCCCATAGTCTGGAAAAGGGCTTTACAATTAGAGATTAGGGCATTCCAATATTGCAGCCTACTTGAATTACTATGCAGAGTTCTAGAAATATTCCTCAAACTCTTGATTCCCTCAGCACAATCACTATCTTGGAGTAATGAGGTGTTTAACTTGAAAATGCTTTCTTTTCTGACTCTTCTTCTTGTTTTCCCTACTTTGAAATTAATTTGATCCATTATTGAATGATGATCATAAAGTGTGGATGGAATCACTCTAACATAGTTAGATCTAGTTTTAGACTGAAAGTAGAAATTGTCCTCAGTGACAAAATCTATCAAGCCTAGAGTAAATTTTGCTAGTGCCCTTCTGACTATTACACCAAGTATACTAGAAGCCACTACTTTCACTTTTTCCCCCCTAAAGGATCAAATAATTTAAATTTCTTTTTCAATTTGTCCCAAAAAAACTTTTCATTACCTGTCCACCCCCAATTGCTTCCACCCTATTTGTCTTCTTTGCTCTCTATCATGTTAAACCCCCCCCCCCCCCCCAATAATCCAAGGAATGTCAGGCAAACTATCAGCCATCTATCTCCAAAGTTTAGCCCTACTGTAATATTCATTTGGTGCATAGACTACACATACCAAATAAAATGTTTTCTTTTTGTAGTATTAACCATATGCATTTGTTGCATGGGGAACAACCTTTTGAGTCACCAGTTTAGCCCATTCTTTATCTATTAGGATAGCAACCCCACCCTTGCCTTTTTCATGATTGGAGAAGAAAATATCAGCTTCCCTCCAAATGAACCTCAGATTGTTCTCTAGGGTGAAGCTAGCTGCTTTCACCTCCTGGAGCATGAGGAGGTTGAGGTCTTTGTTTTGTTGTAGAAATCCCTAATTAAATACTTCTTGTCCTGTGATTCTAGGCCCCTAATGTTCCAAGAACAACACTTCATGATTGGAATGTATCTGTTAGTTCCAGTTTTCTCTTTTTGTACATTTTACTAAACAAATAGGTATCTTATCTTTCTTATCCTGCTTAGAGCTGTAGGATTTTTTCTTAACATATTTCCTTTTCTTTCTTTCTTCTATTTTTACCTGGATAGGGGAATCTAGCAAACCTTTCAGGTTTTCTTCATTTCTGCCAAGATTGGGGAGGTCTAAACCTTCTGACACTATTTTAGTGGAATTATTGTTATCACCTTCTGGATTAATAGTGTAAGTCTTTTTGCCTACTGATAGCTCAAGACTATCATTCCTTTTATTAGAATCTTTCTCTTTGTCTATTCTTATGTTTGCTCTGATCTTTTCCAAGGCAAGCTCTTGGGCATTTTTCTTTTTGCCCCCTATATTTTCCGTTATATCAATTGTTCTTTCTTTTTTATAGTCAATATCACCAATTATTTTATCAACAACATTTTCATTGTTTTCTTCTTCCTCAGTAGAAGTAAAAACTTCTGCAGAGCTACAATTTAGATTCAAATTATGTGACTGGCTTATAACTTCTTTTTTTATTTGCACATCTTTTGAGATAACAACATCTTCAACATTTTTAGGGACATTGGGGCTCAAAGCCCCACCATTAGGGTCTTGACCCACATTAAATATTACTTTATTAAGAGAAGGAATCTCTTCATTAGTCTATGAAGTACAAGGACTCACAAATTTTTGGGGCTCAAGCATTTCTTTCGGTGCAACATTGATTACATTACATTCCCCTTCCTCAAGGCTCAACTCGCTCAACTTTCTACCTACTGCCATAATATTTTCAATGAGGACATTGTCCCCAATTTCGTTATTTTGTAGTTCTCCTTCACAACTTTTTAGGTTTTATTTTGCCTCTTTCACATTATCACCTGATTTAGGGCTCTCAACACTCCTAGAGTTATCTATTTGTTCTCTACGCTATTTTTCTTTATACATTTCATGAACCTCTGGGTTTTTGTGTAAATTTTTAGGATTATTAATTTTTGGGCAGTCCTTTTGGTGGCCATCAGATTTACACCAAAAATAGGCGTTTAAACCCCCTAGACCACATATTTTGTAGATGACTATTTTCTCAAGTCCCCTAATTTCTATCCATTTAGGAATCTTTGTCCTTGGTTTAACAGAAACCAAAGCTCACACATCCATGTGAGGGAGCGTAGTTTTTGTTTCTTCAACTCTTAGTGTTTCCCCAATTGGAGAAAGGAATTGTGGAATGAAAGCCCACAGCTGTTTAGGTATATTTTTCACAACATACCACCGAGGGGTGGCACAAAACCTAATTTCATCGCAGAAGGCTTCGAAGGTCCATGGAAGGGCCTTGAACATTGTTTGTCCTACATTCCAAAAACCCTTGTTTAACACTTTTTTCTACATTTCATGGCTTTTGAAAAAGACAACAAAGACCCCCTTTTGAATCATTCTGCAAAAGGTTACTCTAATCGCCATTTTCTTCCCCCACACTGCGTATATCCATTTATCAAAAAAAGCCCTCGAGGGGAGAGATTCAAGATTCAGGCAAATGCAATATTCCTTAGCCTAGATTCCTCATTTTTAACTACATAAATCATTTCTTCATTAGGGCAGAGAATGAGACTAGGGGTGGGAGAAGGTTCCTTACCCAACGTTTCACTTCTTCCCTTCTCCTCACATCCTCTTCTGCTGGTGAGTCCACTGTTCCTTCCAAACTTTGCAACTCTTTCAACCTCCTCGAACCTACCATTTTTGGGCGGAGGCTCAGCATTGTTGGCGGTGAGCACATCATAATACTGCATGTGCCCCTCATTACTGCTATTTACCGCTGCATTAAAATCGCCTAGTTGTGCCATAAAGGTTTTGGCCAGTGTGGCCACATAATACTATGACCATCGCTCACATTAAATCTATGACAACGTCATCTTTCTACCTTTGGCAGGGGTGGGAAATCTCCCCTCCAAAGGAAAATTCAAATTTAAAAACCAAGCTTATAATATGCTAAAAAAAAAAAACCTAAGTCACAGGGACAACCAGAAAAAAAAAACCACTCAACCACACAAACCTAAAATTTTCAACAAAATAATGGCACTCTAACACTTAAAACCAGCATTCAATGAAATGAATTAGGGGAGGTAGATGGGGGAACCCCAAGAGGAACACGGAAGGCACTAGAAACCCTCATTCCTCTTAGAGCCCTCACTTCTGTATCTTCTCTCGCTTCAATAGTCTTTCAATGTCGTGAGCATCTTCACTTTCAAGTGCCTTGTAGTAAAAGAAAAAAATGGAAATATCTAATTTGTGGGCCTTCCCTAGTCTTGCCATGTAGACTTTCTTACCTTATGTCAAAAGGAGCGTTGAATTTACAAGGAAAGTTTGACTAATGGTTTTGCTTTCAATGAGAGATATTTATTTGAATAGGAAGCACCCTATCAGGGCTTAAATTTGATGGCCGTATGGCCGTATTTAAGCATTTTTGCCGTAAAATACAATCAATAGTTTCAAAAGACTGTATCATATGAAAGGAGAAATTTTTGACAAACTGTCAAAATTTATATAGAATTATAATTATATATATTTGATTTATATGTAATTTTACTTATACTATGGTATGTCATAATATTTTAAGGGCACCTTTGAATGGATAACTGTCATAATAATTTGCTTGACAGGCAGGGTCAACAGTCAAATTTAAACCCTGCACCCTATCATCTGGTGCCTTAAAACTTTATCCATAATTTTTTTAAAATGAAAAAGGATAATTATTAACGAAGCTTCACTCACCGTTATTATTAATTACGCCTTAAAACTTTATCCATAATTTTTTTTAAATGAAAAAGGATAATTATTAACGAAGCTTCACTCACCGTTATTATTAATTACGCCCCATAGGCATTCACTGACGGAGTGAGTTGATGTCCGTACTATCTGTGGCGTTGCTGAATAGTACTTAAAATTTATTTAACTGAGAGTTACAATATTATGGTTGTGAGCACCTAATAGCTAATATTATTGACATATTGTGTGGCTGGAATGGAGTAATTTCTCTAAAGAGTTTGTGAAGGTGAGAGGAATTACCACGTTGATGATGATGCAGAGCAGGTGATGTATTTATTATACAACGAAAGCTCAAAAAAGCAAATTATGCATCGAGTGTGGCTGCTGGGATTCGAGCCCAGGTCTCCACGGCCACAACGTGGAATTCTCACCAGTAAACTACAGCTACTGATGAAAGTGATGTCTCCAAATCTATCATCATATAAATATACTTCATATTGTGATGTTTAACCTAATGTGTCGTGGGCTGATGGAGGCTTCCGCCGCACGGTGGGCGTAATTTAGTTTTGGTTGCGCACAGCGATGGCCCAGCTGGGCTTAAACAGCACACACTAAGCTTTGACTTGTTTAGGTGGCTGGTGGACCCTTCTCTTATTAACACATTAACAAAACAGAGTAAGAGAAAGGGCCCACCAGCCATTTAAACAAGTCAAAACTTAGTGTGTGCTGTTTAAACCAACGCAATGACCCTTCTCTCTGTAATAGTGAAAGTGAATTTGCATCCCACGGGTCAATGCTGTTTACTAGACAGCCAGACCACCTCTCTCCAAATAGAATACAGCTGACCTCCTGATAGAAACAAGGCAGCAACTCACCTCTCTACTGATATAGGATAAGAGATCATCTCGCTTCAGTGTTCCTTTGAAAAATATTAGATCTCAATTATGTACATTGTGGCCTATTAGCTCAGATGGTTAGAGCGCCGTGCTAATAACGCGAAGGTCGCAGGTTCGAGACCTGCATAGGCCAGGTGTGATCAATATTTAACAGTCAACCTCTCGTGAAATTAATACCATACCTGTCTGCAATCATATTGCTTGCTTATACTCCTCTACTGAGATCGATTGCAATAAATTAAATGTTGCTGTTGCTTATACATCAATCACATTCTGCCCAATAATGTTGTTAACACAAAGCTTAAACGCAATTTTTGAATAATTTGATGTACTTATATTTCTTGGATCATGTAGTGTTGAACCATTTACTATAATGGACAAAGTCTCTCAAGTGATGGCATTAACACACCTGACAAGTTGAACCATTTACTATAATGGACGAAGTCTCTCAAGTGATGGCATTAACACACCTGACAAGCCCTTCTCTTGTGGTTTTCAACTTATAAATATGATCATGCAGCTGTTGCATCTATTGAGCAAGTTGATGATTAACCTTGAGAGTTTGCTACATAAGGTTTGACAGAGTAACCATTTGGGAAATTATGTTAAAACTTTTGGATTGCAACTTCTAGAGGAGAACATTAGTGATTAAAGACTGCAAAATAGTATTCTTTCTCTTAATGATTAATAACTACTTGTCCAATTGATTCCGAATTAACATTCATAGTAGTGCCAAATTGTAGTAGAGCAATTTCCCAGCCAAGTGGAGATAGCTTGTAAATGGAGTCGGGCAAATTTGCACTCCCATATTTTGGGAGGAAACAAAACGAACATGAGAGAGGTTGCAGTTGAAGGAATTGAAGTACCTCTTGGAGAAGTGTCCAGGGAAGGATTTGGGAGTTGGCATCAGCTTTAGACTACCAAAGGTGAGCATTGAGTTTGGAGCATATAACATTGCTAAAGAGGTAGTTCGACTTGATGTTAAGGCATGGGACAAGGAGAAGTGTAGGAAGAAGTTGTAAGTAGATTTGCATGAGGGGGGAGGAGGAAAAATCTTGAGACGAGAATTAATGCCAATCTTTGAGGGAGTTGCAAGGGTTTGAGGTGGACAACATGATGCAAAACTTGATGGGACAAGGGATATGACGAACTCGATCAACTACTTATCACAATAGGATAGATCAAATTGGGACCAATTGTGGTCCCAAGAGTTTTAGGTGAGAGTCGAGTAGTACCAAATATCACTTAATTGGTGAACACCTCTATGAAAGATGTAGTTAGGTTGTGGCTGAAGAGATAATGCCAAGGGCTTCCTATCATGGTGGATCAAATTGTTCCATGAAGTGGATGAAGTGATGAAACTTAAATCATGTCTAAGAAAGGTGGCATTCCAAGTTCTTGGGAACAAGTGATCCTAGAGGAGATTTGAGTGAGAGCTAAGTAGTCCCAAAGATCACTAAATTGGGAAACACCTCTATGAAAGATGTAGTCAAACTCTAGATGAAGAGATAATGCTGAGGACTTGTTATCATGGTGGATTAGTTTCTTCCATCAAATAGAGGAGGTAAACAAATTCAAACCATGTTTGAGAGAGGTGGCCTTCCAATTTAGCAACTTGGAATGCCAAGATTTCCACACGCTAACAAGGGGGGAAAGGGGAAACCTTGATGCTAAAGAAGGGAGCTAGAAGAAGATATTCCTACTAACTAACCACATACCACTTGCCCTTGATAGAAATTGAAGCTACACTATGCCCAACACAAGTTTTTCAAGGTTATTCCTAGTGGATAGCTCTAGTGGCCCATTTGGAGATAACATAGATTCCTTTCAAGTTTTAGGATCTATAATTCTTAATCCTCCTATATTTTTAGGCTGAATGTGGTGAATCCACAAATCAGCTTTGTTGCCAAGAGTGCCATCCCATTTGGACCAAAGAAATTATCAATTCAACTTAGTAAGTTTATCATAACACCCGTTGGAAAACATTCTGTAGTAGGATAAGTAAACATGAGTGACCAAGAAAATCTTGTTGGCCACCTGAACTTAGCCAACAAAAAAAGGAACTTGTTTCCCCAATGTAAGAGTTTAGATTTAAACCTATTCATAAACCATTTCCATGTGTCTGCTAATGATACTTCATGACCAAAGGGAATGCCAATGTATGTTGTGATGATGCCATGTTTGGTGTGTTTGCATTTTTTAGGAATCCATGACGGAGAAGGAGAAGTTTGGGTCATAAAGAAATCTATCTTGTGCATAGAGAGTTTCGAACCCGAGGCAACACATAAAAGATCCAAAACTTCAATAACATTAGTAACCTCATCTACACTATTATTAAGGAATAAGAGTTTGTCATCTACAAAGTGAGAGTTAAGCATGAAGGAGTTTTGTGGGAGAGAGATGCTTGAAAATAAGCCCCATTTGTTTAGCTTAGAGAAGGTAGCCCATAACATCAATAATTAGTACATTGGGGAAGGGTGAAAGGGGGCATCCTTGGTGGATGGAGTGTTAAAGTGAGATTGACAAGGTAGGAAACCATTAATAGCAAGGAAATTAATAATGTCTACAAATAGCGTTTGTATACGAGAAAGCAATTGATGTCCAAATCCAAACCAATGAAGTATTTTGAGAACAAAGGGCTAGTGAAAATGGTCATAGGCTTTATCTAAGTCAAGTTTAACCAAGAGAGGATCATGTGGAGCACCATTTGTTTATCCCACTCAATATTCTCCTCGGATGGAATGAGATTATCTAGAATGAATCTACCACTTACAAAACCAATTTATTCTGGTCAAATGACATTCTAAATCACATATTTAATGTGAAGAGAAAAAATTGTGTCTATGATCTAATATGAAGTGTTAAAGGTATGTGCATGGAAATGAGGGACCAAAAGAGGGTCAAAATTGGCCATTTTTTCTTGAAATTAGTAAAAATTGATCTTGGGCAAGAAATTCAAGATAGCCACGCTAAAAAATTGAAGATGTGACAAGAACAGAGTGGTCAGAATCTAGTTTCTAAACTACTGTTTTAAAAAATGGTGGAGATTAAGAGGGTCAAATAGGGGGAGTACACAAAATGTTTTTGTTTTTGTCAAAAAAATATAACACAGCATTTGATGTGCTCCCCCTAAAATGTTGACTTTTTTAAATATATCACAAATCTCTTCAGTGAAAAATTAGCAAACATCACATAGAATCGTAGTGCTTCTGGTAAAACTGTGTGTTTCTTTTTTGCCTCAACGTTTCGGATCACACTCCGTGATCCATCATCAGGAAGAAAATAATATATATGATTTTTGCCTAATTTTCAAAGTGGACACATTCTAAAAAATGAAGAATTGAGTGTGCTCACCCCTTAATTTTTTGAAAACTAATTGATTTATTTTCAATGTGTATAAAATAGAGTCTAGAATGTAAAAAAATAATTTGTTTCAAATTTGGATGAGCAGATAAAAATGACACCAAAAACACTATACATAGTTTTTTTGTAAAAATGAACACTAACAAAAGAAATTGAAGATGAAAACCTTAATATTTTTGGATTTAGAAAAAATTACATGGTTAGAAAGGTAATAGAGAGCTTGAAGCCATTGTAGCATTTTTTTCAAATTAATATTGAAAAATGTGCAAACCTGATAGAGAGCACACTGAATATTTACTTGTTTTTGTATATTTTTTAGAAATCATGTATTTGGACATGTGGCATGTAGGTCAAACCCTTTGGGTTGGATGTTCAAGGAAAACACAACCCTAAGGGTTGGAATTTCCCAAAGAAAGTTATAATGCATAGACATTATAAGATGCTTATATAATGTGTATGCATTTTGGTTTACATAAAAAATAGAGCAATGGTTTGCAAAAAGGTGAAACTCATGATTCTAGATCCACTTGCTCTATTTATTCCTATGCACTACATGTTTTGCAACATATAATCAAAATTTTCATGCTTTTGAAGAATTACAATCATTGTTTGACTAAGTTCTATTTCATTTTTTTCTTGTAGTGATGTAAAAGATTCTAATTACATATTTGAAAATTGAATCTGATATTATAAATCAATGTTTCATATTTTAAGGAATTTGAATAATTATTTGACAAAATTGGGTATGTGCAGGATCATGATGGGCCAAACAATACCTCTAAAAGGTAATGAAAATGCTAAAAAAACATACTTAAGCACCTTCACGAGAAAATTCGAATGGGTTACCTACATAATTTGAAAAATATGTAGTAATAAAATTTGTAGGAAATTTAATGTAGTTTATGGGCTACTATATTTTTTTTGAAAAAAAATAAATTTATTTGGTGAAAATTAGATATTTCAATGAGACACTACTTAAATTTTTGAAAAAAAAAAAGTAGGTGTCATTCTGGCCAACCTAAGTATGAGATTTTTTTTTGATCTTTAGATACGAGTAGAGGACACATGCTTGGATGTGACGCATATTTTTATGATTTTTTTTGTAAGTAAATAATTAGTTATGAATTTTTTACTACATTTTTTTTAAAATATTAAAAAGTAATTTTCCAGCCAACCTAACTTGGTCAAAAAAATATGAAATTCAAAAATTCTTTTTTAGACCTGTAGCTAATGAAGTGTAGAGTATCACACAACTTTCAGATTTGAAAAAGGTCAAACGGTTTGAAAGTTATGGATTTTTTCAATTAGTGTGTCTCTTAGGAATTAAGACATGGTGTAGGTAGAAAATTATTAATAATTACCTATTTAAATTATAATCAGACATATTATATTTTTAGAATCCTGACAGTGTCCCAAATATACCCTTTTTATTTTATCAATTTTGGATTAAAAAAGTTGGTCAGCATCAAGGGTGAAGTCGAGGAAAATCTGTAAAAACATATAAATTCTTCATTCACGTTGAAAAGTTAGGGTTGGATTCGCAAGCCTAAATTTAGGGGGGAAAACTTTTTAAATCAAAATAAAAGAAATGAATATCCATTTTCATGAAACGGATATCCATTATGGAAAAATGCTTAAAAAATCTAAATCCCAAGCCTAAATCTAAGCCTAAAAAAGTTTTCACAATTTTGGCTAACACTTTCATGCAATTTTTTCTCCATTGCCATTGTTTGGCCCATCATGATCTCGCACACACCCAACTAACTAATTTTTCCATCTTGCATTGACATTTGAAGATTCTAATTGCATGTTTTTTATATTTGAATTTGATAAACTCTCAGTCATTATTTTTATTATTTTGACAAATTGTATTAAATTGATATAGAATTCAACATCATGCCAAGGAAACAAGCAAAATCACAAACATTGGAGGAGCGTGAAGTTGAGAATGTGAAGAAAAGATCTAACAAATGAGACAACTTTGTGAAAATAAGAAATTGAACTCCATATGTGAAGATATACCATCTTATCCAATTCAATTAGTTCTTGAAGCATCCATTGGAGCCATGGAGGAGAAGAATTTAGAGAAACAAAGAAAACAAATACAAAAACTTCGTGCAATTAAAAAATTGAATCTTGGATTTGAGGGTGCATCATCTTTTCCATCTAAATATGATATTGTAGAAAATCCTCAAACACCAATTGAATTAATAAATAATGAAACAACCAATGGTCATGCAATTTCAAATATAAAGTTTACCATTGAGAACACCTCCTAGAATTTTGCATAAAAAAACTTAAGTTTTTAATTGAAATTGATGAGAACATTCTAAAACCAATAACTGATAAGATTCTTGAATGTATACTTGTAGAAGAAATATTAATAAAATATGAACAATATTTTTTAAAAACTTAAATGAAATGGTCCAAGATGTCAATTGTTTACTGAAATGATAAGAAATCTTAAGTTTACGTCTATCCTGAAAATTCTTGGTCTAAGAACATCGAATGTTGATATTGAAAAATCTATTGTAAAAAATCTAATCAATGCATATCAAACAGTAGGTTCAACCTCACACATCAAAGATAGTAATGCTACACGACATTGATGGGGAGCGCACAACAGAAACCACAGATCGAGCCCTAATTCCTCACAATCGACAAGACCAAACAAATAGGCCGCCGATACATCTCCATCGGCCAGACAATCACCGTCGGAAAGACTTTCCTAAGTCTTACCATTGATCAAACTTACACCGATAACTGTCTTTACTTTCTCTTCGGCGAGATACCACGGGACTCACACTGAGTCATTCAACTCCTTACCGTCGGCGAGACTTCCTCCCTCAGCCGAGTCCTTCATCCTTCTGCCGATGCACCGATGACGGTTAAGTTCCCCACGTCTCGTCCGTGACGGCTTCCACATTGGTTAGCGGTGAACTTATCGGTGAGACTCTTCTTGTCGGTGAAACCTTTAACTCATCTGCTGATGTCACACCTCTTCTCGATGGCATTTACCTTTGGTGAAACTTTCACTATCAGTCAGACATTCTCTGGAGCCGCCGATAAGCTGATCACTCCGATGTCACTTCAGACCTTCACTCGTTAGCGTGATAATTACTATCAGCCACCTTAGGGTTTGCTATGCCGATATGCTATTGCATAGTCTACCTTCTCCCGAACCCTAGCACATGGAGATGCTAGGTCAACCTACTGTGCACCCCCCCACACTGTTTGGATCCTTTGCACCGTCGTACAATGCAACAAAATAGAAAATAAATGAATATTGTACAACGAAGCCATTCCACTGATTTTGACAGAAATCTCACCAGTGGAATGCTTCACATCGACATTTTGCAACAACAAAAAACACATAAAGGAAAGGAAACCTACAACTATGCAATTTGTAATTACAGAGAACAGAAAACAAGTTGACGAAACAGAATAGTTCAATTTCTCCTTAACACAATGCATAATTACATTCAATCTCTCCTACGATCTGATTACCAGTCCCATTTGGTTCTTTCCTCTGGGTTTATAAACTCGCTTGAGGGAAAAACCAAACAATTCCAAGCGGCTGGGAGTAAAACCAACCGATTCCAAGCGACTGGGAGACCAACTGTGTTAAGATTAACAATATGACAAATGTGACCTAAGTCACTTGGGACTTACAAAAAATAACCTAGATACAAACTGAAAATGACATGCATTAGTCAAATAGACCTTATTACAACACAAAACATGATTTTCTAGGTGCTCCTACACCATACTCCTCAGGTGGAAGTTGTCTCAAGTCCTCTTAGAGACTAACTGCTACAAATCACCACCCTGCCTTTTGATGTCTTCTTCCAACATCCATGTGGCTTCTGAGTCTGGAAGACCTAGCCATTTGACTAAGTGCTCAAAATAGGCCTGATTTCTTGTCTTCTTGGTCGTCCTACTATCCAAGATGCACTCCATTTTAGGTGGTTCCTTAGGTGGTAAATGTTGCACCCACTCTGCATTGTCTGGGACAGAATCTGATGTACCTTCTCCTGTTTCAAGACTACTATATAATGTTAGATTAGCAACATTGAATATAGGTGAAATAGAAATATCATCAAGAAGTTCAATTTTGTAAGCATTAGGACCATATTTCTCCAGAATCTGACAAGGCCCAATTTTCCACATCATCAACTTGCTGTGGCTTCCCTTGGGTAGTCTATTCTTGTTGAGATGAACCATGACCATATCTCCGATTTGGTACTGTACATCCCTTCTCCTTTGATCCACTCTAGCCTTGATCTCCTGACTATTCTTGTGTAGAGTATCTCTGACGTGTTAATGGATCTCTTTCACAGCCTCTGCAAATGTATCAGCATGTCCACTCCTTTTGTCCAACCCTTGAACATCTCTCAATTCAAAAATTCCTCTAGGATGACTACCATAGACAACTTCAAAAGGACTTAGACCTGTACTTCTATTTGTAGAATCATTATAGGCATATTCTGCTTGTGGGAGTACCACATCCCAACTACTTCCATGTTCTCTTGTCAAACATCTCAGCAAATTGCATAATGACCTATTCACAACCTCAGTTTGGCCATCGGTCTGAGGATGATAGGTTGAGCTAAAGGACAAATTTGTACCCAATATTTTCCACAAGGTTCTCCAAAAATGTACCACAAATTTGCTGTCTCTGTCAGATACAATACTCAAAGGTAGTCCATGAATCCTGACAATTTCTTTGAAGAACAAACTTGCAATGTAGCTAGCATCATTGGTGGTTTTACATGGAATAAAGTGCACCATTTTGCTGAATCTGTCTACCACAACAAACACACTGTCATGACTCATCCTTGTCTTGGGCAATCCCATCACAAAATCCATACTCAAACTTTCCCAAGGTTTGTTTGGTATGGGCAAAGGTTGGTACAGTCCTGCATTGGTTGAGACCCCCTTTGCTCTCTGACATACCATGCAACTCTCAACAAACCTTCTGATATCAGATTGCATCTTTGGCCAAAAGTAAAATCTTCTTACTAGATCTAAGGTCTTATTGAGCCCAAAATGTCCTCCTAAACCACCACTATGTTTCTCCTTCACTATATTATCCCTCATTGAACACTTAGGGATACATAGTTGACTCCCTTTAAACAAAAGTCCATCCTGCAATGTATAATCTAAAAATTCACTGTGGAAAGCATTGGCAAACTCACTGCATACCTTGTAAATATCCTTGAAATCTTGGTCCTCTTCATACAATCCTTTGAGTGACTTAACACCCATGCTTTGCAACTGCACTTCTTACACTGTCAACACCCTTCTACTTAAGGCATCAACAACCTTATTGGTTCTCTTTCTTATGTTTGATGATGAAGGTGTATGCTTGAAGACTTTCCACCCACTTCATGTGTCTATGACTGAGCTTTTCCTATCCATTCAAAAAACTGAGAGCATGATTGTCAGTATATACAATAAATTCTTAAGGAAGCAAGTAGTGCCTCCATTTTTTCAGACCTTGTACCATGGCATACAACTCTAAATCATAAGAGGAGTACTTCCTCTTAGCTTCATTCAATTTTTCACTGAAAATGCTACTGGTCTGCCTTCTTGACTCAACACTGCTCCTATGGCCAACCCACTTGCATCACATTCAATGGTGAAGACTTTATTGAAATCAGGAAGTACTAAGATAGGATACTTGGCAACTTTCTGTTTCAGATTTTCAAAACTCTGATCTGCCTCTTTTGTCCACACAAATTTCACCTTACCGCCACCCTTGATGGTCTCTAACATAGGTGCACAAATATCACTGTAGTTCTTAATAAATTGTCTGTAAAATGTGACCAAGCCATGAAAACTTCTGACCTCTCCTGCTGTCCTAGGTGTAGGCCAATTCAAAATAGCTTCCACCTTGGAAGAATCCATTTTCAAATCACCCTTAGAGATGACAAAGCCTAGGTAAACCAATTCTTGTTTCATGAAGTCACACTTTTCCAAGTTTATCATTAACTTCTGATCTTGCAGCCTCTTCAAGACTATCTCCAAATGTTTCAAGTGTTCTTCCTTGCTCTTACTAAACACCAAGATATCATCAAGGTATACTACCACAAATTTCCCTATGAATTCCTGCAACACCTCATTTATCAGTCTCATAAAGGTGCTAGGGGCATTTGAAAGACCAAAAGGCATCACAAGCCACTCATACAACCCTTCATTGGTTTTGAATGTTGTCTTCCACTCATCCCCCTCTCTTATCCTTATCTAGTGATACTCGCTTTTTAAGTCTATCTTGGAGAAATAAGTAGCCCCTCCCAAGCAATCCATTAGATCTTCTATTCTAGGAATAGGAAACCTATACTTGATGGTTATCCTATTTATGGCCCTAGAATCGGTACAAAGCCTCCATTTCCTATCCTTCTTTGGGACTAAAACAATAGGTACTACACATGGGCTAAGGCTCTTCCTTATCAGTCCTTTGTTCAGGAGTTCTTGAACCTAATTTGCTATCTCTTCATTCTGCTGAGGGATCATTTTATATGATGCCTTATTAGGAAGTACTGCTCCTGGTATGAGATCTATCTGATGGCTAATGTCTCTGACAGGTGGTAGGGAATTAGGTATATCTCTTGCAATCACTTCTTTGTAACTCTCAAGCAGATCTCTAACCTCCTTAGGCCCTACTTCTCTCACATTTTCCTTATTTTCCCCCTTAGGTTTCACACTCAAAGAAAAACCTACTCCATCACCTTCCTTTAATGTGTCCATGAATTCTTTTTCTCCTACCATCATTACACTAGACCCTACATGTTGTGGATCCTCTTTTACCAATGACTGTATCCTATAAGTCACAATATCCTTTTGGAATGAGTAAGCATTCTTTTCTCCATCATGATGAGCCTTTCTGTCAAACTGCCATGGTCTGCCTAACAAAAGATGGCAAGCATCCATTGGGAGGATGTGACATAAGATTTTATCTCTATACCCCCCAATACTAAATTCTACCCATGCTTGTTCATTGATGAGTATGTGCTGTCCCTTATTCAACCAACTGACTTTATATGGACTGCTATGGGGTATCCTTTCTAACTTCAACTTATTCATTGCTTCCAAAGATATGATATTATCAGTAGAACTAGAGTCAATAATAACTTTACAAACCTTACCTTGAATCTTGCAGTTGATTCTGAACAAAGCCCTTCTTTGAGACGGTTCAGTCTGCAATGGTTCCTTGAGCAGCGTCCTCTTGATCATCAAATTTTCTCCCATTTCTAATACTAGATTCACTTCAGGAGATGTCACACTCCTTGCATCTTCTTGAATCAAAGTGGTTCTCTTCTCACCACCATGAGAAGTTGAGGCCTTCTCTGGACACTTGTATGTTGGGTGCCCTATCTAATTGCAGTTATAACATCTCATATTAGAGAACTTGGATCCTCTACCTGATCCATTAGGCCTTCTTCCTCGGTAGCCTCCTCTGCTACTTGAGTCTCCAACTTACTCTTCTTCGCTAGACTCACCACTAGGCCTCTGGTTAGGACTTCTTCCTCCAAAACTGCCTCTGCCTCTAAAACTTCTTCCTCCTCTACCTCTATTATTCTACTCACTCTTTCTCTTTATCTTCTCTTCAGCCCTTAAGGCCATTTGGAAACACTTGTTCACTGTTTCTGGTGCTAAGATGCTGATCTCATCTTGGATGTTCATCCTTAGGCCATTCAGGGACCTTGCCACCTTCTCTGACTCTTCTTCTTGTCTCTTTGATCTGAGACTAAGTTTGTGAAACTCTTGTGTGTATGCATTCACATCAAGGTCTCTCTATCTGAGGTTATGCAATTTCTTATACATCTGCATGTTATAGTCCAAAGGTAAGAATTGTGCTTTGATTTTGGTCTTCATCCTTTCCCAGGAGGTTATCATATTCTTCCCCACCTTGACTCTCTCACTTTGCTCATAATTCCACCATGCTAGAGCAGACCCCTTCAACCTTGCCTTTGCCAACTTAACCCTCTGGTACAACAGCTTCAGTTTTAGTCATTTTTGACTATATCATTTTGTGATCTTGGTATTTTGGTTTTTCCTAAGGCTTTGAAAGCCATTTTCTTGCTATGTAATAAGGACTTAGTCATTTTAATTGACTAGTCCATTTTAAAGTTAGCCTAGGCCTATTTTCTTGGCATTATCTTTTTGAAACTTAGAGTTTTATAGAAAAAACATCTTCCCAAAGTTTCACTGCCTTTCATGGGCAGTTGTACGGGCAGTAGGGAAGTGGAAAGGTTAGAAAATTTTTCTATAAACATCAGTTGTATAAACATGCCAAAAATGGAATGGAGAGGAGTTTTATAAGATAAAAAGCTATGTTTTTCTACTTTTTGTTGAAAACAACCATCCTGTACGGCCTGGTACGGATTGTTCTTGAACTAAAATTTTGGAAATGTGGTAGGTTTGCCAAATACCTTCCTTTTGCATCTAATTGGAGCTCTTGACACTTCTGTAGATGGTAGAATCAATCCAATTTGTAAAAACTATTTTGAAACCCTCTTAACTAGGGTTTGTGTCCAAAAATGGTGAATTTGTCCTCTATCCTTTGAAAGTATCACCCATTTTCAGAAGGATGGAGGAGACTAGGTTAGGTTTCATTGTTTTCCATAGTTTGTAGGTTGAAGACTCCTCTTCAAAGTGGTTGGCATGTATCTAACTAGTCAAAACAGTGACTAGTTGGTAGAAAATGGTGTAAGAACAATGTTTATCCTGAAAACAGTCACGTGCTTAGTGAAATGGAGGTTTGAATTCATGGCATGGAGCAAGGGCAAACCTCTATAGATGGTTGGTAGAGCTTGAGAAGGCAGATTTACTGTATTCTTTTCATATAATCTGAATTAGGCCTTTTCTTTGGAGAAAATAACAGTTTACTATTTTCTATACATTAGTGGTACAGTATGGTTGCATGCTGGTGGGGGAGTACATATCCCATTTAGGTATTTGGATGATGCATTGAGAGGTGATGGTCATTTAGGTTTGTGAGTGTTTAGTGTGGTGTTAAACATTCTCTTTGCTTACAAGGTTTAACCTCCTCTAACATTGTTTTCTTGAAGATAACCATAACAACATTACTATTTCTGTCAAAACAAGTACAGAGGCAAGGTGTTGGTTCAAAGACCTCAAGTTGATCCTGTCCTTGGTAAGTGTTTGAGGTGTTTAGACACATGTTGGTAGAGGAGTTGATGCAGGTTTACTTGTTCATAACAGACACAAGAAATAAGCTTTCCTTGGCACTGTCAAAAGACAGTCACATAGAGATTTACTGTCCATTGTTTTGTTGGGAGTAGAATAGTGGTTTCTTGGTCAGTGACCTTGTTCCATGCATGTCATAGATAAGTGTATATTAATTGAAGTTGTTGTCCATGTTGGTAGAGTTGATTGGTAGTAGTTGAGAACTTTTGAAGGTAGATTGCTATCCCTCTACCCTCAACACTCTACTTTAACCATAATCCCTTGACCATCAACCCTATCCCTAAACCCTCAACCCTCAACTCTCAACATTAAACCCTAATCTGTCAACCCTAAACCCTAATCCCTCAACCCTCAACCCTATTCCTAAACCCTCAAACCTCAACACTATTCCTTAAACCCTAATCCATCAACCATAAACCCTAATCCCTCAACCCTAAACTGTCAACCCTCAACACTATTCCTTAAACCCTAATCCCTCAACTCTAAACCCTAATCCCTCAACCCTCAACCCTAAACCCTATCCCTAAACACTCAACCCTCAACAAGTTATACCTTAAACCTTAATCCCTCAATCCTCAACACTCAACCCTCAACCCTAATCCCTCATCCCTAAACCCTAAATGCTATCCCTATTCCTAAACCCTCAACTCAAGACACTATACCTTAAACCCTATCAATCAACCCTTAACCCTTAAACCCTAAACCCTAAAACCTATCCCTAAACCCTCAACCCTATACCCTCAACAATATACTTAAGCCCTAATCCCTCAATCATCAGCCCTATACCTTAATCCCTGAAGCCTACATCCTCAAACCCTCATCTCTAGACCATATAACCTCACCCTTATATCCTAAACCTCAAATATTGTGCCTCAACCCTATACTTAAATTGAACCTAAACCATACGTTCTCTCAACCCAAGTCACCCTCTGCCTTATATACCCTCAATCCATATCGTAAACCCTAAACCCAATATCCTAAACCCTAATCCCCACACCTTACACACTTAATCTTATACACTCAATAACTTGAATATTAACCCTCAACTATACCCCTCAACCCTCTAATCTCTACCCTCTACCTATTACTTAAGCCCTAATCCCTCAACCCTCAACCCTCAAAACTATACAGGCTTAGGTCCTTCTATACACTAAACCAAAAACACTTACATACATACATACATACATAAAAACATACATACATATATACAAAGATGCATACATACAAGCATGCATACATGTACATACATACAAGCATTCATACATGTACATGCATACATACCTACAAGCATAGATATAAACATCCATGAAACAGACTTATGAAACTTGAACATAACTCATTGAAAGGAAGACATAACGTGAGCACATTATAACGCGCTCGCATTATGTCAAGCTGGGAAAACACCGGTAAACATGCAAAAAAGGAAAAAAGCACCACATAACACGAGCACGTTATATCGCACTCGCGTTATATTATGCTTTGGGAATCCCAAGCGTTAGGCTTGGGATTTGCTTTGGATTTCCAACCCAAAGGCTTGGACTGCCTTTTCACATCCACAAACATGTTTTTACAAATTATACAAGATTTCACATAATTTTGTGCATGCTAACCCTCAGATTTGCAGGTGTTTCAAGGTCGAACAAATCAAACACCTAGGTAATGTTAGGCTTTCGCTTAACTATTTAACGATGTAATTTTTTTCACATTTTGACAATGTTAAGCCTTTCATCTTTAATTTATTTTGTTTGTGTGTCCAGTTTTGGGCAAAAACCATTGTTTGGTCTTTTTTTCATTGTAAATTAATCGTTCATTGAAATTTCAAAAAAATTACATATTTAGAAACTAGACTCCATTCTACACATATTAAATAAAAATGATATTCAATTAGTTTTCAAAATTTATATGGGTAGCACGGCCAAAATTCTATTTTTTAGGATGTGTCCATTTTAAAAATTAGTAAAAAATCAAATATTCATCAAAAAGTTATCAGAAAAATTGGGCATAAACTACATGCTGTTAGCTAATTTCTCACTGAAGCGATTTTAAAAATGCCAAAAAAAAGTTAACCTTTTGAGGGAGCCACAAAACATGCTATGTTATGTTTTTTTGACAGAAACAACACCAATTTTTGTGGCTCCCTCTTTTGAACCCCTTAATCTATACCATTTTCAAAAAAAATTAATAGTTTAGAAAGTAGACTTGGAGAACTATGAACATTGTTTTGGTTGCATCTCCAAATTTTAAGTGTAACTATGCTTAATTTCTCATCCAAGGCCAGCATTTCCTGAATTCAAAAAGAAAGTGGCCACTTAAGGCCCCTTTTTTGGGCCCCCATCTTCTTGCACTTACCCTGCCCTGCATTGATACATGCATTCAGTTCGATGAATATAACTTCAAAAATACAAGAAAAAATATAAAATAAGATGCCATATTTAATTTTATTAAATTTGAATGCTGATAATACTTGGTTGAACTAGATCTAAAACATGGTCAAAATCAACTGATGATTCAATCGATAAGTAGGAGGTATTTTTTGCAGCATGTCAAATTATGATATTTTATTTTAGGGTATAACTATGTAGTTTTTGAGTCAAACACATGACCCATATTTCATGAGTAGTGGTTCACATGAACCCATCTCTCATGTTAATGAATGTTCCACTTAGCACTCATTGCATCTAGGTGATGCACATAGGGGTGAAGCATCAGGACTTCCCGGTAGGTCACCCATCCCAGTACTACTCCAACTCGAGCGCGCTTAACCATGGAGTTTCCCCCAAGATCAAGCTTTACACCATTCAAAAATAGATCTCACATCTGTCAATTTTGCATTGTCTTTGTACTTCAACTCTTCTCGTGCCAATGCTCTTTTGATACATGCTCCTGCACCATCATGCTCAACCTTTCCATGCCCAGCCTCACAAAAATTCTACATATTTTGAAAACCAATCATCGTATGCATCATGCTCATCCAATAGAACATCCGCATGTTCTTAAATTGTGATACAAAATTATCTAACCATATGATATGCTGACAAAATGATATACTCTTGCTGGCCAAATAACAGTAGAACATTTGAAAGCAACCTTGCACAAACTCCATAGAATGTGTGCAATCATTACTAATATAAAAATGGTATTCCCTCAAGATCTTCATGTCATCCTCTGTACTATCTTCTGCATGAATGAATGCTATTTGTACAAATATAGCATCCTACATACAGTTGTAATACTATGATTACACCTCATTCGATGGCTGCAGTGTGTAGTTCTCTACAAAATCAACAACTAAAATGATGGTACCAAGTGGAAACATGTCCTTGCATAACTTGAATTGCATGTCCAACCATTGAGCTCTATGGGTCTGCCTTGTATACTCGTACACTATATTGTCACAAAATGTAGACATAAATTGATACACTGAACACTTTTGAATAACCAAATCGCACCTCTTTACTTCTTTACCATCTTTTGTATTGTAGGCCACTATTTTATACACGTTGAACTCTACTAGTTCATTTCTAACTGCATGTGTGCTTTGGATATGTTCACATATTGGCATATGTTGCAAGCCACCGCAATGCTGACATGTGCCATCCAAGCATAATTTCCTATTGAATATTTGACCTTCCTCTCTTTCACATAAAATTGTGATATGAAGCCTCTTGAAGATGGTGGGGCACATATGCCACAATCCTGCAAAACATTTTTACTATGCAAATATAAACATACAGACCGATAAACATCAAAATGGTTAGAAAATTCAATATGTAATCTACAACAAGTATTGCGTGTGCGATTTATTTTGACATACAAAGGTTTTAGCATTTTAAAATATCTTTGACAAATTTTAACTTGAGGATACATCTCTTGAAATTTCTTGAAAAATTGTGTTTGAGTCACATCCAAAAAATGCTTTAGATGTGGCTCACGGTTTCAACAACCAATTCTCCTTCTCACAACATCTCTTGTATTAGGAGATACCATTGTGTTGTTTTTCCAAAATTATTCAATGAGGGATCTCAAGGCTTCAATAACAACTTTGTCTTTCCATGGGAGTCTCCCAAAGAATGCCCACAATTAATTGGTGTTTAGGTTCTCAACTCTTTTATATCTTCCAACGGCTCTCATTAGATTTTTTCTATTTATTTTCAATGCTTGACTTGTCTTTCTAATGAGGTGATCTTTCTTTGTTTGTTGGATTACTATTGTCAATGTAATGACACATCGTGTGACATTACAATCCTTGGTACATGAGGTAGAAACCACACTCTCATATGCACTCATTAGATTCATGACAATTGATTTTTCACTTGAGGCATCCGATGCTCTTAGGCCAAGAATCTTCATAGTGGGCCTAAATTTTAGATTTCTCATCAACTCAACAAATAGTTGACATCTTTCGGTTTCATTTAAATTCTCAAAGAATAATTTCCATATCTTATTTGCATATCTCTAGAAAGTGCACTTGAGAATCTTATCCTGAATGGCCTTCAACACATTCTCATCGATATCAATTAGAAACTTAGGCTTCCTATGCAAAATTTTAGGAGGTGTTTTAATTGGTAAAGTTGACTCAAGATTAGGAATTTCTTCAATATTTACTTTTAAGATGGGGTAGATGACATACCTTCAATTGGAGATGAAAAATATGAAAATGCTTGAAGTTGAGATGGAGAAGATGGTGTACCTTTAACTTGACGTGTGAATGATGGTGTGCCACCAAGTTGAGAAGAAAATGAAGATGTACCTTCTACTTCACTTGTGAAAGATGGAGTGTCTCCAATTTAAGAAGATAATGATGGTGTTCCTTCAACTTGACCTATGGAGGATGGAGTGCCTCCAACTTGGAGATTCACTTTCCTAATTGAATGAAGGTTTTGTATCCATTCCCCTTGTGCCATCAATTCCATCTCTCTCTTATCTTCATTAGATGTGTCATGTTCCTCTTCAATTGACAATGGTGGAATATCTTCTTATATGGTTGACAATTTCTTACTTTCCTGAATTCACTTCATTCTTTCTCTTTTCCTCTCATTCTCAAATTCATGCTCTTCTGGTGTTAGTTTTTGCTCATTTCTTCAACATGATGATGATTTCTACAAGCATGATGAATAAGACAATGATAGTTAGATCTTTTATAATGGCAAATCAACATTGATATAACAGTCATAAGTGATTGATCAACAATAATATAATAGTCATAAATGACTAATCAAAATTGATATAACAATCATAAATGACTGATCAACAATGATATAACAGTCATAAATGATTAATCAACATTTATATAACAATCATAAATGACTGATCAACATTGAGAAATGACAATTTAAAAGGCTTATAACCACGTTTGCACTGATGACCACACTTTGCAACTTTAATAACATCAAGACAGTCTTTCAAAACTTGCCTAGCAACCTAAAATATGACCCTAGCATAATATGGACAGTCACTAATGACTGTACTATTGGGCATAACAGTCATATAGTAATCGATTTTCCATATATGGAAGACTTGAAGGAAAATCTTTTTAGTAGTTGTATAGCCCATCATGTACGTGGCATGTTTGCATTCTTAAATGATAGATTGGTACTTCCTTACACTAACAAGATTGTTAGGACAACCTAAAAACTTCAACCAAATGCTCTAATCCATGTTTCCTCAACAAGATTATTTACCTAGGGTTTGGTGGACTTGGCATAATTTTCTAACACTTGATCATTGCACTTAGCATCTTTGGAATGGACTGTCCATATAGACAATACTCAAATTTACACCACCTTGACAGTCCCACACATACATAAGACAACATTATCAAAATGGATAATAATCTCAAACAATACCCTAGGATTTGAACATGGAATCTTCAAAATTTGAATAACAAAATAATAAACCCTAGGATTCTATCATGACATCGACAACATCCATAACCCGCTTGATTGTCATGGCATCCCTCACTGCTATTACTAATGTAATTTCTCATGAACATGACAGTTCTTGATTATTACAACAGTAAGCACCCTTGAAGCCTTCATGCAATTTCTGAAAATTGTGTTAAAATGACTAGATTATGATTGTAGAAGAATGCATGACCAAGGAGTGTTGAGATCCTAAGGAATAATGGGTTTTCCATTGCATTTAGGACTGTTAAGATGACTATATAGTTAGAGTATCATGATATCAAATGGTTTGAAGATGGTTGATAAATGTATATATCCCTAAGAAGGGCTATGGGATGAAAATATTGGACCTTATTTGTATTGTCCTAGTTAGGAAGATTGCTCTCTCAATATCATATCAGTCATAAGAAAAATTGGGTCTATCTTTATGCTATAAGGTTGTCATGAATAACATTGAAATGGTGTCACCTTAGATGCAAGAACAATCATGAGTACTATGATTTCTATAGCAACCCTAAGGTTGTCCTTTACCAAAAGATTTTATCACATGACCTATGAATATGATTGCCATGCTGTTAAAAGGAGAAACAATGCTAGTATATAGAATAAAATCCTCATCTTTGAATATGGAAGGTGTTGTTAATAAGAGGGTAATCATGGTCTTTGCTTAAAACAGGTATTTTAATAGTTGGAGAAGACTATTATTAGAATTAGATGCTTACCAACTCATCCACAAAAGGATTGTTGTTCATCACAACACTCTATTATCACATGATAGAGCAGTCAACTGGGACTAAAGAGTATCTAAATGATTGATATTGGTGGATGAAGGTCATTAGAGAATTGTTAAGACATCAAGAGGAATATTAAGTGCATTAGTTGTGTAATGAAGGTACAAGTTGGTTTCATGGTTGTGAGATGCATAGAAGATCTAATAAGGAGATCAAGAGGCTACATGAAGGCAGAAAAATAGTAGAAAGGGTGGCAATAAAAAGCCATGATTATGGAAGGACATTGTAAGTAGTGTGATTTATGACAAAGAGATTTGAAGGGCTATTTGGAGTCCATGATTGGATTGATTATATACAGATTAGAATTGTCAAGCACCTTAAATGGACTATCAACACAACTAGGACTATCATGACAGTCAATAGGAACATCAAACCAAGTATGAAGATAATTTGTTATCTTGTCAAGGTGTAAAGGAGGGGTTTTCTAGGAATCATAAATGTATAGGACAGTTATAGTAAAGTAGAGGCTACTTGTGCAACAAATTGAGGTGTACCCATGGAGCGTTGGGCACTTGCAACAAAAGGAGTGAGGTGCTTGGGGTAGGCCCCCCATCTTCTTGCACTTACCCAGTGATATACTTTTATTATTTTAGTATGAGTGTGATAAGACAACGAGACGATGTCTCTTCCTAGTGGAGAGGGATGTCACATCTCATTTTTGGACTTTATTTATAATTTAAATTACGAGACATTTTTACTATGATTGTTTTACTATTTAGTGATTCCACGTGTGTGAAAGGTAAAATTGTTGATATTTTACATAAAAATTTGAAAGTTGATTGATGACTAATTATTATTGGTAAGATTATGGATGTATATCTTGTCTTGCTTTGACTATGATTATAAGGACTAACATATTAATAAAAATCTAAGTGCAATTGAGTGCAGGAAGAATGTCGAAGACGAGAACATGGTTGAGGTAGAAATGTTCTAGCCGCCAGGAAAGAGTTGGGATGATGGAAAGTCGATGCATGCACACACTCACATAGTTTCATACAGGTTGCATCATTCATATTGCATTATTGAATGGCTTTATTATGCATTCGTTACATAGTTACATAGTCTTGAATGTGCATTTTACATTAAATATTGTTTGTGATTATGACATTTAATGATTAGTTATCTATATGCAAGATTAATTTATTTAAGTGCATAGAAGTAAATCTATTTATTTATTTGATAATTAACTCTTAAGGATAATTAGAAAATAAAATGAATAGATAAAGCTAATTGTTTGTTTGATGCTTAGATTTTATTTTAAATTAATTATCTAGTTAGATACCTATAGTTTTTAATATTTTTTTGAAAATAAAAATTCATGCAATTTGTATTTCAATTATTTAATTATTATAATTGAAATAGATTTACATTATGTGCATGCTTTTATTTTAGAATTTAGAAATAAATAATAATATTTATTTCAATTTGAGAAAAGATTAAATAATAGAATGAGAATTGTTTCAATTTAAAATAAATAAATAAATAGTCTTTGGTTAATTATGTGAGCATTATATTATTTATTTTATTTATTTATTTTGGTAATTAATTTCTTTTTTAAAAAGAAATAAATTAAATTATTTTAATTTGTTAATTTATTTAATTATTGAATGCGCATGTCTATTCTAAAGATTTAGAGAATCAATTATTACATTTATCATATTTGTGAATTAGACAATTATATTTTCTAATATTAGTTTTAATTAGGATGTGCATGAATATGAATAAAGTCATTTTAATATTAATTTTCTTTTATTAAGAATATAATATTATATTTTGTTTTTTAGGTTTTAGGGAAAAATAGGGAGATTTATTAAAAGAAGAGAATTAGCTTTTTTTCATTTTTTTTGTTATCAATTTTATTATGGAAAGGAGAAAAAGAAAGAAAATAGGTTATTGAAGCTCAGGGATTTGAAAGTGTTTTTTTTGTGAAGAATTGAAGGATTGTTGTGCTTTTTGAATTGATCAGTTCATCTCCATTATTTTTACCAAATTGCTACAAGGATTGAGGTAGGATTCTTGTCATGAAAGACTTTAACAAAGAATTACTTTGGTTAATAATTGAATATAGGATTTTTTGAAGAAATTGTAATTTATATGCTTTTTGTGCAAAAATAAAGATTTAGACAAATTATAGTTTCATTGATTTTGAAGATTATAAAAGATTTTTTGTTGAATTGGATTTGTTGGGAATTCTTAAAAGTTAGTAGGAAGATTTCATAGGTTATTTGATCTGAATATAATTTTTCAGTATATTAAAATATTAATTTCTTGTATAGGAGAAAAAAACATAATAGAAGACTTGGGAAGAGACTGAAAAGAAAAATAGTAACCTATATTAGTTTAAACATATCTCTTAAACCATGATCTGGGTATTTCTAATTTCTGAATATATGCTTTTAAAGTAGGGGATAAACTTTGCCTCTTATTTTTGTAATTTTATCTTTTATATTTTATTTTATATTTTGGCCAATAGGCCATTCTATATGTGCACACATCTTGTAACTGCCAAAAAATTGTTAGTCCCACTACTTTCGTCATCCACAAATTTAAAAAAAAAAAAAAGTCTCATTCCACAAATTCAAATTTTGGTAATCCTTCATTTTGCAATCGAATGGGGAAATCCAATGGTTAGAATGCCATCTTGGCATTTGCCCCAGATCACTGGCTGACTTAGGTAGATCCAACAACCAAAGATGGCTGGGGATGACAAAGCAACTCCTATAAAACTAGACACGACGGACCCCAATTAAATCAAATTAAAACAGGGGATCTGCGAGCATTTCTATGGAGGGTTTGAAAGGTGAGCGTTGGATCAAAGAAAGATGTATGGGCAAGGGAAGGGTGGGAAGGGGCTCAGAAAGGGAGGAGCAAAAAGGCATAGGAAGGTCCTTCACAATAACATTTAGGGCATCACCAAGCCTGCAATTAGACATCTGGCCAGAAGAGGAGGCATGAAGCGCATCAGTGGGCTTATCTATGAAGAAACCAGGGGTGTCCTGAAGATCTTCTTGGAGAATGTCATCAAGGATGCCATCACATACACTAAGCACGCTCGTTGTAAGACTGTCACTACCATGGATGTCGTCTATGCCCTAAAGAGATAGGGCAGAACCCTCTATGGCTTCAGCAGCTTGTTATTCAACCTTTGATTTTCCTTCTTTCTGGTGTTTTCTAACATCGCTCTTCTTGACGGAATTGTTTGTTCAATGCCTTTCTTTTATGATGGGCGGGGTTATTCAAAAACTAGTATTACTGGCTTGGGAGAGCTATTTTCTAGCTTGGTAAAGGATGTTATCCTATGGAAGGTGTTTATCTTTAGAGAAGTTTACAACATATCAACATAGCAATCCCAAGTGTTTTTTCCTAAAAAACAATCTTTCGCCCACACAAATTAGAAACTAGTGAATTATAAACTCTCAAGAATTCTTAAATAATTTTAGTAACTACCACTTCTTGTAGTTAAATAATAAAATCAAATATTCACAACTTTCATAAAAATCTTTTTCTAAAACTGATATTTTTTAACATAAAATTCCTATATTTTAGAAATCATTAATTATTTATTCTATTAAATTAAAAATCACAATTTATATCATTTCAAAAGAATTAATAGAACAATAAGTTTCTATTTTATTTCTCTTTCCCTGCTCTCATTATTTTTCTAAACAAGATTAATTCAAAATAAGATGTTTCCAAAAGATTCAAGCTGAAAATTTTTAAATTAACTTTGTTTACATATATTTTATTTATTTATTTATTTTTATTAACTTATAATTAATTGGTCCATGACTCCATAAAGTGCACAAAAAAAATGTTTTAATATATCAAATCATGCAATTTTTATTTAATCATCTTAATATTAATTATCATAAATTTAAAAGTAAAATTGCTAACTAATTAAATGCTAATACACAAATAATAAATGGCTCAAGTCCAAGTGAATGTCAAAGTTAGTTCACTCCCACACACAAAGTGAATGTGAAAGTTAGTTCATACACATTCTACACACATAAAGTGAATGCCAAACATCATTCACATAAACATGTGCAAAGACACTGAATACCAAATATAACTTTCAACCTACCCACCCACACAATGAAAGCCAAAGTTCATTCACACACACACATGCACTTCACACAAAGTGAACATCAATATTTTTGTACACACAGAGTGAGTGCCAAAGCTCATTCAGACACACACACATGCACACATAAAGTGAATACCAAATTCATTCAAATACATAGGAATATACTTCACACAAACTGAATGACAAAATTAACTTTCAAACAAACACACACACTTCACATGAAGTGAATGCCAAAGTTAACTTTCAAACATGCACACAATGAATGTTAAATTTTATTCACACACACAATGAAAGCCAAAATTCATTCAAACACACAAAGATTCACAATGAACATCATTGAAGTTTGTCTGTAGGCACATTCCACACAAAGTGAAAATCAAGTATATTCATACATACACAAAATGATAGCCAAAGTTCATTTGTGTATAGACACAAAAAAAAGAATGTTAGTTCTTTCAAGCACATTCCACATAAAGTGAAAATCAAAGTTAATTCATACACTCTACACAAAATGATAGCCAAGGTTCATTTGTACACACACAAAAAGAATGTCAAATCTTCAATTGCATTCTACAGAAAGTGAACATCAAAGTTTGTTCATACACTCCACAAAATTTGATAATTGAAGTTCATTCACTCCAAAAAATGTGATACCTTAAGTTCATTCATAAACAAAGAAAAACTAAATGTCAAAGTTCTTTCAAGCTCACACACACACACACATAACAAATGTCGAAGTTGGTTCAAACATACATACCACACAAAGTGAATACAAAAATTAATTTTTAAACACATATACAAACCACAAAGTGAATGTCTAAATTAAATTTCCCACATGTACACACAATTTACACAAACAAAAATTTCATATGCTGATGTTCAAACATAATTCATTCATACAAATTTAGTACAAGAATGCATAAAAACTTAAGTTCAAGCATTCCAAAATACAAACACACTCATAAAGTGAGTGCCAAATTTATAAAACATGGTAAAGTGAAAACACACAAATCGGAATGCAAAAATTAAATTTCACACACACAATTCAAAATAAAAATATAAATGTATACTATTTAGTGATAGGCCTATAAATATTTGTGCCTATCGGCCATTTGATAGCACGTTTGGTGCTTTTACTAGTATTAAAACAAGATGACTATTTTTTTTAAACCGGTAAACCTATCATGAGAAAATTATAGTCTGTTGCGTCATCAATAACTTTAGATTTTTGAATTGGGTAAAAGGAAAAGAACATTGGGTTTGTAGGTTAAAGAGGTCTCTTTATGGTCTAAAACAGTCCCCTAGAATGTGGTATCAAAAGTTTGATTCATTCGTTTTAAAATTGGGTTTTGTTAGAAGTGAGGAGGATCATTGTGTTTACATTTATTGTGTTGATAATTCTATACTGGTTATTGCTTTGTATGTTGATGACATGTTTTTTTTAGCAATACTAAGGGTATGGTCAGTGAGCTTAAAGCCCAACTTTCAGGTGCATTTGAGATGAAGGATCTTGGTGCTGCAAGGTATATTTTGGGAATGGAGATCAGGAGGGACAAAGTTAACAGAAAGCTTTGGTTGTCACAAAGTAAGTATGTGAATACTATTTTGCAGAGGTTTAGTTTGCAGGACTATAACCCAGTTAGAGTTCCTTTACCCATTGGTACTAAGCTTTCATTAGATATGTGTCCAAAGACTGAGGATGATCTTGAGGATATGTGTAATGTACCATATGCTAGTGCTGTAGGGAGTTTGATGTATGCAATGGTTTGCACTAGACCAGATATTGCCCAAGCAGTGGGAGTTTTGAGCAGATTTATGTCTAACCCTGGTAGACAGCATTGGAACTATGCGAAGATGGTGTTTAAATATCTTGCAGGTACTCCTGATGATTGTTTGGTTTATTCTAGTACTGATAGTGCTAATAAACCTTTAGACATACAGGGTTTTGTTGATGCAAATTGGGCAGGTGACTTGGATAGTTGAAGGTCCACTAGTGGCTATGTGTTTACTTTGTTTGGAGGTGCAGTGAGTTGGATGAGTAAGAGGTAGCCCACAGTTGCTTTGTCCACAACAGAAGTAGAGTATATGGCTGCTACTCATGTCTCTAAGGAGGCGGTTTGGTTGAGGAGACTGTGTACAGGTATTGGTTTTGATTGCAGGATCATTCAGGTTGGTTGTGATAGCCAAAGTGCCATCTATTTGGCCAAGAATCCCATGTATCATGCTCGGACTAAGCATGTTGATGTTCAGTATCACTTTGTTCGAGAGTTGGTTGCAAATGAGAGATTGAGCTGAAGAAGATAGACACTCAAGAGAATGTTGCAGATTCTTTGACCAAGCCTGTGACCACATAGAAGTTCGTGTGGTGTAGAGAGGCCATGGGCCTTGTTTCTAGTGCTTGATTATTTCATTTGATTTCCTATGGGTTGATTTACAATGTATAATGTCAAGTGGGAGAATGTTGGGATAAGGTTCCATTAACCTTGTAAATCCCAATATTGTATTTATTCCATTTATTATATGTAATTTGTAATTATCCCTGAGATGTACTAGTTTCATTGGTTGGGGTAATTTTGGAGTTACCAAAAGTTATTACGGGGTGACTTTTACTATTGGCAAATGTAAAAACTCATGGTAAATGACGATAGGCGTGCTCCCTTGAGGAATATACTATTTTTGGCATGTATGACAATTGTCATAATGTTTGGGGAGTGAATCTATGACAGCTGTACGTTGTCATAAGATTCTGTGATTCTATGACGCATATGACAGATATGTTAGTTGTATATTTGCTACATTTAGCCCAAGGTTCCCATCTTGGAAAGATACTCTTTTACTAAAATCTATGACAGTTATGACATGTCATAAGATGCTGTAAGAGGCCAGATTAGTCTAGGGCACCCAACCTTTGCATGGCTATTTTTGGACAAGTGGAAGGTGCTTGTAAGATGGCATTTAATATTTGTATGTTGGGGAATCTCATGAGAGAGAAGGTGAACGCCTAAGATGAGTTAGAAAATGTTTCTATAAGTATTTTCAATGTATTAGTTGCTGCAATACAGATTTTAGGTACTCGGGTGCTGCCAGAATGTTGTCAGATTGAAGACTGATGGAGAGAGTTGAAGTGTTGTATTATAAATCATTTTCAGATTAATACAAACATTGGGCCTCTTTCCTATGTGGATTTTTCTACCCGCAAGGGTTTTCGCCACGTTAAGCACTGTGTCATTGTGTCTTGTGTTGAGTTCTTCATGTTTGGCATTTTCTCTATAGTGGGTTTTATGTTTTGATTACAATCTCCATTGTTAATGCACACGTAAAGATTGTTGAAATTTATCTTGAATCAGATTTCCATTGAAGTAGTGTTGCTTTCATTTCTAACAAAAGTATGTGTTATAGGATCTAGACATAAAATCATTTTGAGGTATTTAAGAATTGAATGAGTTATCTTTAGTTTATGTCTTATTTATGTATCTTGATTAAACATATGCATAATCTTTTTCCTTAGAATTATTTTCTTGAAAGTGAATTCATTTTGATTGTGCAAAAGAAAAGAATTAGTTTGCTTTGAAAGAAAGTAGAATATCTTTTGTATGTGATTGGGGTTACTTCTTGGGCTAGGATGCCGAATGTGGAATAAAAGAGATGGCTTTTCCTCTTTTCAGGGTTTGACCTTAAACTATTTTATATGCTTGGCCAAGCTTGGAATTCATTGAAATGAGATGAATATTTGTCTAGCAAAATTTTATTTATGTATATATCTATGTCACATCCTGTTGTGAGACAATTTGCATATCATTATTTAGATTTGCACATTAGACTTCAGGTTACATCAGGTGTTCCCTCCTTCCAATTATTTCAAGGTTGCTAGATGTTTCATGCAGGGTTGGGTTTCCTTCGTGTCATGAAGGGATCCAGAGAAGTGTAATTGCTTCATGGTTGGGTGACAAAGCGTCTGAGCCATGTTCCCGTCTCTCAGCTCGCAAGAGGACCATGTGGGTTCATGGCAACTAGAGAGTTTGTTTGATTTATTATTTCTTATATTGTACATGATTATTGTATCTTGTAAGTATCTTTGGATGAATTATGGCAAGCAAGCCAAATGGACATTGTATATTCTTTACAGTGTGAATACCTAGATTAAGCATGTGATTTGAAAGCTTTAATGATATTATTTATCTGTTTATGAGATCTATCTTTTTTACTTGAGTTGATGTAAATAAGTGGATTGTTTACTTTAGTAACTTTTGTTATAGAATGGGTACTTTACATTTGGTGTCAGAGCACGGTTCCAACATTGGGAGCTTTGTTGTGTGTTTCTTAGTTTGTTTGAGCATGTGTGGGTCCTTGTGTGTTTGTGTGCAGTAAGTAGCATATGCCTTCTTTTGTCATGTCTTCCTTGCATGTGTGTGTGAGGAATACATTGTTTTGGGGTTAGATAGACCTTGGGGGTTGTTGAGAAGTTGCTTATGTGTGTTTTCCTTGTGGATGTCTTGAATGCTTGGCATGAACCCTTGCAATGTGTGTCAGTGCTCGAGTGGCCTTTGTAGGGTTATGTTCATGCTTGTGTGACCACTTTTGATCATGGAGTTATGAGAATCTTTTTGTGAAAGGAAATACCATGTTCTTAAGTGTGATTGAACTTGGTTTAGTCTTTTAAGAGTTATGCATTAGTATGTGAAAGAGGATGCTTGATCATATGCTTGATATGTGAAGAAAATTGTTGTGGTAATACTAGTTTAAATGTACCTTGCATTGTGCACCCTATTATGTGTATGTTTGTTGCAAGAGTAGCATATCCTCGAAATGCTTGTCATAGTTGTTTAATAATTGCCTTTGCATGGTGGCTAGTAATGCTTGCATGAAATACATATTGCAGCGTCTTCTTGAGAGCATGTAACTATGTGTGGATTCATTATGGGGGTGTAAGAAAAATAGTGTTGCATTGCATTACTAGATTAGATCATTTAAATAATAACTTATGTGCCTAGATTGCATTACTCCTTAGGATTCATGTGGGAACTTGGGTGTAATTATTGCATTACATTGTTTAAACATAAAGAGGAAAAAGGGGTTGCAAAAAGGGTCCTTTGCATAGTCCTTGTGATGTTGAGGTGTTAGAATCTTGAGTGAATTAGCAAACCCTGTATCTTGTGACTTTGGGTTGTGATTTTTCATTGCTTAGTGTGCATTTAGTATGCTTGTCATCATGTTGTGAAGAAATTGGGTTATATGAGAATGTTTCATTAATGCATTATCCATATGATTGGTGAATCCTTGTTTGGTGATAAGTGTTAACCACTACTTGTTGGTGGGATTGATGTGTTTAGATATCTTGGTTTGTGAACATGATTTTGTCTTAGCTTAATCTTGGCTGATGGATGTTTGTGCATGGTTAAGTAGAAATGATCTTATGTTATAGATGTGTTTGGAGTTTTAGAAGACTCATTTGGTTGGTGTGATTGAGTATATTATCTTACTCGCCTCAGTTTGGGATCTAGATGTAGTGTAGCATCATATTCCCTCTATAGTGGCTAGAATTAGTCACATAGTCCATGTAATTTGGAACTTTTGAATTTCATATTTTATTCATTTGACTTTTGTAATTCCTCTAAATGTTGTAAGGAGCAACATTGAAATCTTATTCTTATTTATGAAAAAGCATAGCCATCAAAATTTGATATTTACTTATCTTGTGACCATGATGGTCATGTTCGATTTACTATTGAAATTGCGTGCATTTTATGCCTTATTGTTGGGGTTGACTTTTTCTTTTCTTCAGATTTTATTTATTTATTTTTTATTAGTTGCTATGCTTGAATGTTTTAAATTATTGGTCATGTATCATGTTAGGTTTTTCTATCATGTCCATGATGGGCCTCTAATGGGTTGTATAAGGGAGTAGGATACAGAGACTATACTATTTTGTGGTGTGTGTGCCACTAAGAGCTTTGGTAGATTGAATTCATTAATTGTTGTTAGAACAATGAACATTGTTTGAAGTGTTAAGGAAGTTCTAAAATGGATTTTTGTCACTATGGATCACTTGATGTGAGTTAAATTGTGTATGAGATATACATAGAGAACTAGTTTTGGATTGAATATTTCTTTAGTAATTGTATTGGTGAAGTGTTGTGTTATTGTGTCCTTTGTATAAGAGTTTATAGCTATACTCATGTTTTGAAATAGTGTAGGGTGAGATGAAGCCTTAGTTAGTGCATGAGCACGTAATGTATATATTTATGGTATTATAGTTGTCTTCTTACTTTTGAGTTTTCCAACCTTGTGAATTGGGTTGCTTCTAGAGCCTCTCCTTAATAGTTGGAGGTTTCCAAGCTTGATTCTAGAAGGGATGCAAATTCTTGTATGAATAAGTTGTCTTTTGCATTCCATTTTATGGATACTTGGTGTTAGGCCACAAGGAAGCCTTGTGTTTCCTTTTTGATCATGAACTCATGATCGTGTTGTATTGTTGACCTTTAGGTCTAGCTTAGTTAAAAGTTGAAGTGGTGTTGTAAGTAGTCTTGTACCTTGTTTGTGTGTTGTGTCCACCTTAGAAGAAATCCTAGTAACAGATTGCTAAGCGTTGCTTAATGGAAGTGCTTATGCTTTCTAGAGGGTGTGGTTAGATTCTTTCCTCAAGAACCTAGTTGGTTGATCCTTAGTTTTGGTAGTATAGACCTAGAGTGTTAGAGAAACCCTCTCTTTTAGAGTGAAATGTGAGGAAGTACCTCATGTAGGGAAATCATGTCTAGAGTTGAGGCATGCTTTTGACCAAATAAAGGTGCGGTAGTGATGCCTATAACATTTTTCAGTTAACTTTTCATGAACCTTGAGTTCTTTTGTTGCAGGTAGTGCCTAAGGAAGGAATGTTGAGAGAGTAATCTTTCTTTTGCAATTCTCTTTGAGAATTGGAATGGTAGCCTTTTAAGTTTCCTTAGACTTAGTAGATAGCTTGAGCAGTTATCCTAACATAGTTGTGGTCCTAAGTTTATGGACTTGACTTTCTTGTAGTTTTGTTTCATCTTTTTGGCTAGAGCATCTTTTCACTACAGTGGCAAGTGGAGGATGGAGTAGTGTAGTCACAGAGGAGTTGTATGCACAATGGTTGGTTATGACCTAGATGGTGCACCTTTGGAGATTGTTTTATTATTTTGAGACCTCAACCTAGTGTCGATTAGAGGACTGATCTTTTGATATTATATTGTGTTACCATCAGGATTGCATGTGCATTGTGATGTTGATTAATAATTGTATGTGTGTATGAGGAATTGATTTTTTCCTTGTTGGCATACATTAAAGATGTGATTATTATCCTTATGCTAGGATGAATGCAATTGAGTGCTAGTTGTACCATGTGTTGGATATATATATTGTATTGGTAGTTGTGTCATGTGAATTGATTGATTGATTATATACTTGAATTTTATTGATAGACACAATGATAAGATGTGAAAAAGAGATATTATTCTGTATAAGGTCGAGTAGGACCAATATGTTGTGGATAGTGCCACATGGGAAGATGCAGAAGAGATAGAAATATCTTTTTCTTATTGAGGATTTAGCAAAGAATATTTTATTTATTTATATAGTAGAGATACTTTGTTGAATTTGATGATACTTGATTGTTATAGTGGGGTAAGTGCAAAAAGATGGGGGGCCAAAAAGTGGCCAAATTATTTTAAAAAAAAAATAATACAAAACACGAGCGCGTTATAACGCGCTCGCGTTATGGCTTGGTAATGACAACCCTAAGGCTCATCAAAACCAAGCCATAATGTGCTTGTGTTATAACGTGAGTGCATTTTGACTTGCTATAAATAAATAAAAAAGGTTTCTATCTCATTTCATTTCTTTCCTCTCCTCTGTGCCCATGGCCTGCAAACCCTAGAAAGCGCGCTCGCATTTTGCAAAACTCAATTCAACACAAAAACCTTATCGATTCATCGCCAAAATGCCGCCACGACGTTGAGCACACCAAAGGAATGAGTTATATTTGTTTTTTTGTTTGAATTTATTTCTAAATAGGTAGGTTTGAGTTAATTTTTGATGTATATTTCGTTAATTGTCAAGAAATGTTAATGCACCTCTTCCTCCTCAAAATCCACAAAATCCTGAGGAGGAAATACCTGCAGAACAACAACCTCCTCCATCCATTCCTTGACATGCCCCTGGAACACAAGAAAATATAATGGGGCAAATTGAAAACAACAAAAATGAAATTGAAGATATAATTGCAAGGTTGAAAGATCCTTCCACTTCAACCTTGCGTAGGTCCATGCTTGTTGAATCTCTTAAATCTATGTTATCAAATGTAGATTCAATTAGCAAGCAAATAACTAGTTGGATGGATAATAGGAGAGAGTTTAGAGATTATTATGTAGACAAGCTGTCATACCAAGATGTGAAAAAATTACAAATCACAAAATTAGACTTGTGTTCGATTTTCACAAACTTACAAACAAATCAACCTCCACCCATTACATGCAAGAGGTTCCCTATCCATTGGTGCAACAACCAAGCAATAAGGGACAATTTTGGGCAGAGGTGGTGGATGGTTTTTGACCATCCTCCATGCAATAATAATGAGGTCCCACAATACTTTTTGAGGAAACTCTACTACAAGTTTGTCCTCAATAAAGTGCCAAACTATTTTGATATGCGGGACTTCCAGGGTAGAGGTGGGGGGTCAGCACAAGATAGACCAGGGGCACGTCTTGACCCACAGTGGGTAGTGAGACAAGTAATCAGCAGACCAGCCCATGAGCATGTTTCTATCCCTTCCATTGTGAAGGAGAGTGTTGAGGTCGATACACTTCAGTCCATTAGTGCCTTGACCCAGAGCATCATAGAACATGCCGATCCTGCAGCACAGAGTGGGTTGGAAGATAGTGCGAGGAGTAGGGTCCCACCCATACTTGTAAGACTTACGGGTCAGCCTGTGGTTATGACCCCATGGATAGTCAGGACGCAGGTGCATAGGCTACATCTGTAGCTGAGCAGATGGTGATGATAGATACCCTCCTAAGTGAGACTTTCAGCCTTGATACTCAGGTAAATATTAGCAAGTTTATTGAATTTAATTTATTAAATTTTATTTTTGAAATGCAAGATTAACTAATTTAAATTGATGATTTTAATGAAATTTTAGGGTCATAGCGTCGATGTAGTTTTTAGTGGTTCGCCACCTGCATTTTACACTAGATCATCTACTGTCGGGGTATGTAACTAGTAAACAATTATAAATATTACATGTGAATAGTATCGTTATATGAATGGTTTTCTAATATCTAATTTTGGATGTTGAATAGGTTAATATTGTAGATTTCATGGCAACACCTGCCAGTGGTGGTGGACTTCAAAGCTTTACGGATGTAATAAAATAAATAGTTTAATGAATGAATTATACTTACTAGATTTCTGTATGTGACTTGTGTGCTTTATTGTGTGTACTTCCATGTTTAGATGAACGTGTGTGTATGTCACTATTATAGTTTTTGTAATTGAATAATGTTGTTTTATTTCCAGATGATGCAGGCTGCGGAGACACCTCCCCATGTTCAGAGGGCAATGCAGCATGGTGTGGCCTCTGCGATTCATAGCTCCATGGCATTGACAGGGGTATGAGGCAGATTTGTAAATTTCAATTTACATTCATTGTTATAGTTGTCTATTTTTGAAAAATTAAAAGATTATTGATTTAAAGTTTAATTTCTATCTGGATGGTTTCTATAGGACATGACATCACCAGGGCCTATTCCTGCTACTGAGGCAAGTGAGGAGACAGATTATATGTTAACAGTAAGTGATTATTTTGTTAAATGTTTCATTTTTTATAACACGTAATTTCTATATATTAATGTCTATACTTTTTATTGTAACAACTAAAGATGCAGGAAGAACTAAATAGGAGGAGTAGCCCTCAGGTTCATAGTAGACCACCCATATGCGCATCTCCATCCCCTAGAAGATCAAAGGTTTCCTGTGATCTATTCTCTTCACCAGCCAGAGGTGAATGACTTTTTATTGTGTTCCTTTGTTGTATGCCTATATGCATTTGTGGACATATATTTTGTATTGTATATAGTTGACATTGTATGCCTATATGGCTATTTTGTATATATGTTATACTTATATCGATAGATATTGATGTATGCCTATATGGATATTTAGTTAATACAAATCTTTTTTATTGATAGCGTCCATACTTGCATTATAAATCCACGTTTGAATGGATCTTTGTAGATGGCTACTTCAAATATTTAAAGTCCAGTTGTATTACATAGGATGTTTGTTGATCCAATAAGCTAGCTATTGTTATTCAAGTATCACCAAAACCTCATTTTGGAACTAAAAGATAAAAGTTGTATTTAAAAAAAAATGAATCATCATGTTGAACATAAAATATTAATATTCTTTATGAGTAGCATAGAATGTCAACTATATGCAATACAAAAAAATGAATCATCATGTTATTCTTTATGTTTGAGATCCTAAAAATGACTAAGTCTGGTAGCCTGATATCCTAAAACACTAGAATGAATATCCAAGTCATTAGGATGATTGCGCCTTGAGAAAAAGTCATTAAGATGAGCGCCTAAAGGAGACTTTCTTAAACATTCAAACATTGAGCAACAAGCATGAAGGGTTAAGGCACAATTTGCAACTCATAAAGCCTCAAAAGGGCGCCCAACTTAGAGAGAGCATTCATTTAAGACAAGGCACCCATTGACACCATAAAAGTGCACCTAAGGTGGAAGGAGAACAAGCCTCTAGTAAGTGAAGCACACCTATTGTCTAAACCACTTCATTATGGCACCCTAGCATGAGGAGGAGTATATAAGTCAATAGGAAATGGTGCCTAGAATGCAAATGAAGGACTAAGTGGCATTTTCAATAAGCATCAATTCACCTTGAGCTTTCAATAAATACATCAAATTGAGCCCCATAAGCCTAGGCACCCTTTGCCTTCAAAAGAACCTTGTATCGACGTCAAGAGTTGGTCGTATCGGCATATCGGCAGACCTTGGTTAGGCTTCGCCGATAGTGGTCTATCTTGCCGATGAGTGTGGTTTGAAGTTGAAGACATCAGTGTATCAGAAGATAATCCCATCGGCACATTAGACTTGAGTAGTTGAGAGCTTTGCCGATGAAGGTGGTCACACCGACAGTTGAAATCCATCGGTGTATCGGCCCAACAAGATTAGAGTTCACCGATGTTTGGAGTCTCACCAACGGGTGTGGTCTGAAGGTTGTCATTGGTGAGATCGGTGTGTCGGTAGAAGAGTTTTTGAGTGTACTGATGGTATTAAGTCCTACCGATAGGCGAGGGACTTAGTGTCTCGTATCAGAGTGACAAAGACATCAGTGTGAAAGGATATAAAGCCATTGATAGCGGTCTATCTGACTGATAAGAGTTAATGATGGGATGTTTGTCAGAAATGAAATCAAATGGAGTCATGGTGGCATTAGCCTATTAGATGATGAAATTTCAAGCTCACCAATGGTATGTTGTCTCACCAATAGTGAGTTCAAAGGTTCAAAAGTTGATAATTCTATGCTTCCACTGTGTGCTCTACATCAGATACTCATCCCTACTATAGTCTAGCATTCTCTAGTTGTGTTCTCCCCTTTATTTTTGTGAATGCCTCTGGAAGTAATGTTGAGTTACTTGTGATGTCCTTATTGACTAGTGTTGTTTTGGATTCATGTGTAGTCCTTGTTCCTTATAGTCTATTGTCTACCTGACTGTTTGTTGTAACTTATTGAACCACTATGATTTTGAACATTTAGATTTAGAGGGCATTAGACACCAAAACTTCTTGACCTTTAACAACCCAACCTAGAATCAATAGATTTTTGTCCATCCCAACTATTCTAGTCAAGACAAAGCATGTTGATTCTCATTCAATCCAAAGTTCATTAATAGGATTATCTTATCATAATATTTAGGGAAATGACCACCTAGATGGACAATGATGTGAGCTATCTATAAAGAAACTTGCAAGAAGTATAGGAGGCATGAGAATCCCTCCATGTTGTTTATCAAGTTGAATGATCAATGACACATCATGTATCATTAGAAAATATTCTCGAAGAGAAAGCAAGTGAAAATACTCAAAACAACCCATAACAAGGTGGAGAAGTTTAAAGGATGGAGGTTGCAACACTTTCCAACCTCATAGCCACACTAGTCCAATGGATAAGGATAATACTATCAAGCATCCACATAATAGTAGATAATCTTATCAAAAGTCACAGAGAAATTTCTAAGGACCATAGTGTTATCCCTATGACTTGACACATACTTCTTGTTTCATAAAGCAAAGGGACATGACATAAATATTGTTGTTATATGGAGCCTAATCAGACTCGGAGGTTAAATTTACACAACTTTTATCAGCGTGGTTTCCCCCCAAATATTTTCCTAGTAGTTTTGGCGCCTTGAAGTCTAAGTGCATGAAAATCATTTTGAGTTGGCAATCTAATCCAATGACTTGACATGATCCCAAAACCACCTATTGGACCAATAGGATCCTAGGCGCTCACTTCATGCATTATGATTTCTAGGCGCCAGTTTGATGCTCCATCACAAGGAAAGTGTACCCACATTTGCAAGTGTTTTTCTTTAGGATCTAGGCGCCAGTTGAAGGTTGTAGTTGCCAAGAAGAGCGCCTAGCAAGAGGAAGTCTTTTGGAGTCTCCAAAACACATCAAACACTTGACTAACAACAAGATAACTTTTTCCCAAGTTAGGTGCTTCAAGAGGGAAGTTAAAACATGAATAAGCGCCAACTTGTCTAGGCACAAACTCAAGCTTGTTGAGGATACACATGGTGCCCAACATTCCTTGGTGATTTCATGAACTTCAAACACTTAGAATTGTTCAAGGAATGCCTAATGCCCCTTCTTGATGATAGGCACCAAAGTGAGGGTGGAATTGCACCTTGATGGCATTAGGCGCTATCTAGAGTATGCTACTCCATGGAAACGCGCCTTCTTGCTTAGAGTAATTCAAACACTCCAAGGTCTTCAGTGATCAATTCCCCAACTTATGAAATGTCCTACTTCATTTTAAAACACATTATAATGCTACAGAGAGATGACTATACCTAGGCATCAATCTGGGTTAGAAATACCTCCAAAGTGTGCCTTCTCTTTCAGAATGCAAAACAAGGTCCAAATGTGCTAATAAACTGAAGCGCTTCTTTGGAAAAGTCCCGGAGGTTAAGATGCGCCTTGTCTTAATGAGGTGCAACTCTTGGGTAAGAAAGCTTGTAAAGTGTGCCTAACTTAGTGAAGAGGTTGATAACTTCTAAACCCTTCCTGGAACTTAGATTGCTTCAACTGAAGATCATCTTGCACCAATACATCACCAAACTTTCAATCATTCAAACTTAGGCGCTCATTAAGAGTCTTTCTAATGTTGGCGCATCTGAGAGGTTGAACTGGCAAGAGATGGCGCCTAGCTTCCTAGACCTTGTTTCAATATGTTTGAGTTCCAAAGTTGACTCAATGGTATCAAGATGGTGCCATAGAGTCTTTGGACTAGTTCCTTAGAGTTTCAAAAACATTCTAACTCCTTGAAAATTCCTCCTACATGCTTGGGCGCCATTTCAAGGTCCTGGAACCATGATGTAGTGCCTTATTGCTCTAGGCACCCATTCATGATTGTGCAACTTGAGATTGGCGCCTAGAGTGAATAGGCTTTCATCTTGACTTAATACACTACCTCCTTCTGAAGATTTTTGGGGCAGCAGAAAACTTTTCACCACGGGCAAATGTCTCAGAGATATAAAAAACTAAGAGAGGTTATTGTAGAGGCACTCTATGTGATCGCATTTCCTCAGACAGAATGTTTCTAAGTGACACAGTTTTTGAGTAACATCTCATCAAAGATTGCTGCCTTTTTGCACTTTGGACTCTTCAGGGATATCGTCGGTACAATGTAGCTTAGACTGTTTCGTATGTTTGGGTGAAAAACAAGACCATGCCTAGCGTAAATGTACCCATTTGGACGTGTTGGAATAGTCAGTTTGTCCACATCAGGAGCAGGATGAAAGTTACAACCCTTTGCAACTTTACACTGCCTCCTTTTGATGATTTTTGGGGCAGCAGAAAACCTTTCACCACGGGCAAATGCCTCAGAGATATAAAAATTGAGAGAGCTTATTGTAGAAGCACTCTACATGATCACGTTGCCTCAGATGGAATGTTTTTAAGTGACATGGTTTTAAAGTAATATCTCATCAAAGATTGCTACCTTTTTGCACTTTGGACTCTTTGGGGATATCATCGGTACAACATAGCTCAGACTGTTTCGACATGTTTGGGTGAAAAATAAGACCATGCCTGGCATAAATGTACCCATCCGGACGTGTTGGAATAGTCAATTTAGTCACATCAAGAGCAGGACGAAAGTTACACCCCTTTGCAACTTTACACTGCTTCCTTCTGACGATTTTTGGGGCAGCAAAAAACCTTTCACCACGAGCAAATGCTTTAGAGATATAAAAAATTGAGAGGTTATTGTAGAGGCACTCTACATGATCGCGTTGCCTTAGAATGTTTCTAAGTGGCACAGTTTTTGAGTAACATCTCGTGAAAGATTGCTTCCTTTTTGCCCTTTGGAGTCTTCAGGGATATCGTCGGTACAATGTAGCTCAGACTGTTTCAACATATTTGGGTGAAAAATAAGACCATGCCTAGTGTAAATGTACCCATCCCGATGCGTTCGAATAGTCAGTTTGGTTGCATCAGGAGCAGGACACCAAAAATGCATAACATGATGATGTAAAAATGTGTATATGTGTATAAATGTAGCAGGAAATTAAAAAAAGACAAACCTTACAAATTAAAGTGAATACTTACAACTCAATGTAACATGACTTTACAAAACCAATGTGAATACTTACAAATTAATCCAATGAACCACCTGGGTCTGCTCTACTCTTTATTGTGCCAAGTATTGCTTCATGGTCAGACTCACGTGCCTTCCACAAGATTTTGTTCAAAGGTCTACCCCGATACTTTATCAAATGAACATTGGATGCCACGACAAGGTTCAAGTAATGAAGAATCTTCTGATGCGTGTCAAAGTCCTAAAACAACCAAACATTAACACTCTTATGTGGGTACCTTCTAAGCCATGTTCCAGTAATAACCACTGAGCCTATAGGGTATTCGATGTTTTCTCCATCTGTAACAGGGGCCTCCAATTTCTTTTTGGCCTCAACACAATGACATAAGTAATAATCTGTTCCCTCTTCATTATCTTCATCTGCATTAACTACATATACTTGCCCTACATTGATATGTGTAGCAAATTAGATGAAATTAGTCAACATTACAAAAACACTACAAAGTAAGATGACATTACCTGGTTGAACTAGATGAAATTATATGCATATACTTACCCTATATTACCTGGTTGAACTAAATCTGATATGTGGTCAAAGTCAACTGATGATTCCATCTATGTTAGTTCCAGTGTTGTTAGGGGTCGATACGTGTCAAGTGGGTTAAGATAACTTAACTGTCATTCGTCAACCCACTCCTTTGACTCGCACTCATCCCAGACTTGAATTGTACAGGAAGAACAAAAGCATGACATCTTTTGTATATGGATACTCCATGAACCTGCAATTGAGCTTCTGAAAGAGTGCATCTCATTTAATCCTGTCAGTGTACAACAGTCCTCATATGGTGCAATGTTAGTATCATCTATCAACCAAAAAAATCTATGAACTGAAGACTTACCTTCATTACCTAGACCCATGGAAGCATTACACCACTCAACAATCAATTTTGCATCTGTCAACTTTGCATTGTCTTTATACTTTAACTCTTCTCGTGCTATGGCTCTTTTGATACATGCTCCTGCACCATCATGCTCCCCCTTTCCATGCCTGGCAGCCTCACAAAAGTTCCACATATGCTAAATACCTGTAAAATTATGCCTCCTACTCAGCCAATAGAAATTTCGCGAGTTCTTGAATTGTGACGCACAGTTATTTGACCATATGATATGCTGACTAAACGATATGCCCCTTCTAGCCAAATCATTATAGAACACCTGAAAGCAACCTTGCACAAACTCCATAGAATGCGTACGATCATCACTAATATAGAAATTATACTCCCTTATGATCTTTCTGTCATCCTCTGTACTATCATTCATATGAATGAATGCGATGTGCACAAATATAGAAACCTGTGTGGAGTTGTAATATTATGATTGCACCTCACGCTATGGCTGTAGACTATAGTTCTCTGCAAAGTCAATGATTGAAACAATGCTACCAACCAGAAATGTGTCCTTGCATAACTTGAATTGCAAGTCCAACCATCAAGCTCTATGGGCATGTCTTGCATACTCATACACTATGCTGTCACGAAATATAGGCATAAACTAATACACTAGAATCTTTTTAATATCCAATTCACACCTCTTTGCTTCTTTACCATCTTTTGTATTGTATGCCATTGTTTTATACTTGCCAAACTCTACTAGTTCATTTCCAACCGCATGTGTTCTTTCCATATGTTCACATATTGGCAAATGTTGCAAGCCACCGCAATGATGACATGTGCCATCCAAGCATAATTTCTTGTAGAATATTTGACATTCATCTCTTTCACATAAAATTGTTGATATGAATTCTCTTGAAGATGTTGGTGGGGCATGGAGTTATATGGAGCCTAATCAGACTCGGAGGTTATATTTACCCCACTTTTATCGGCACAATTTCCCCCCAAATTCCTACGGGGTCAAGGGGCAGCACCCCTTGCAGGGGTTTGGGGGCAGTGCCCCCAAGACGGGGTCAAGGGGTAGCGCCCCTTGCGGGGTCCAGGGGCAGCAACCCTGAAACCTCACATGGTTTTTTATTATTTTATAGTGCACCGGGAGTTATTTTTTCATTGACTGACATAAGAAAACCCTATTTTTGTAACCGACACAAAGCTTGATAAAAAGTGGCTAAGGGTTAGGGTTTTGATATTGTATTGTAGCATTTTACAGCGGTATTGAGTTGCAGGGATTGTTGATTGTAATCGGTTTGATTTACTGGATAATAATATTGGACTCTCTGTTTGGTGGATGTAGCCCAAGTTTGGGTGAACCATGTTAAAACTTGTTTCTCACTGTTATTATTTCTATGTATTTCCATCCCTCTGTTTAATCTTTATTTGCATTTAATTGATATCTTCTTCCGGCTAACCCTAACAAGTGGTATCAGAGCAGGTTGTGTTTGATTATCGTCTGCAGGAAAGTCTCACAATTGAGTGGGAGCAATGGTGGATGAGGGTAAATTGAAGGTTGATAAATTCAATGGGAAGAACTATCAGTTATGGAAGATGCAGATGGAGGACTACCTCTATCAAAAGGATTTATGGATGCCGTTGGAAGGAGTAGCCAAGAAACTGGCAACAATGTCTAATGAGGATTGGAATCTTCTTGACAGAAAGGCATTGGGAACCATTCAATTGTGCCTGGCACCATTGGTGGCATTTAATATAATGGAAGAAAAGACAACAGATGGTTTGATGAAAGCTTTGGCAAAATTGTATGAAAAACCCTCAGCCTCAAATAAGGTATTTCTCATGAAGTGTTTGTTTAATCTAAAAATGGTTGAAAGTGGATCTGTGACAAATCATTTAAATGAATTTAATACGATTTTCAGTCAATTGACTTCTGTAAATGTAAAATTTGATGAAGAAGTTAGAGTTCTCTTGATATTATGTTCATTGCCTGAAAGCTGGGATAGTTTGGTAATGGCGGTTAGTAACTCTATTTCTGGTTCAACTACCCTGAAATTTGATGATGTTGTTGGTGTTATTCTGAGTGAGGAAATTCGTAGGAAAAGCTCAGGTGGATCCACTGTTGGATCTAGGGCATACAACTGAGAGGGGGGGGTGAATCAGTTGTATAGAACTTGTTCTATTTCAAACACTTTATTCTCTGTTGTTAGTTAGCAGCATATCAAATAATCATTCATGGAAGCACAATACATAAACACAAGAGTAGATAAGCATCAACACATTGAACACCAAGATTTTGACGTGGAAAACCCGGTTAAGGGAAAAACCACGGGGTGATTAACCCAAGAATTATTCTCTGTTAGAAGAATAAGAAAAAATGAATGGCACATGCCAATAAGGGCTCACTGCCCGAGCACACTGCTCACAAAGAGGCCCACTGCCTACAAGGAGACACACTGTCTACAGAGTGATAAAAATCACAGTCTTGAACTGGAGAATGACATCTCTACCATGTCCGGATCAGTTCCAATTAAGCCCAACAATCTCTGCTCTGCCTTTCGCACCTTTCTTCGCTACACCATGCTCATCCACATGCCACACTCTGAAATGAATTCACAAATCATTATTTATACAAGACATCGACTTAGGAACAAGCATCTAAGTCGGCAAACAACCATAGGAGTATCCGCAAGATGAATAACACATCCGGTCGGCTATCACAAGAGCATTCGCAGGATGAACAACTCATCCGGTCGGCTAAACAGAGCAATAACTTCATCCGGAAGAGTAACTTCAGTTCCGGGCTCTACCATCAATGCGGACCAACAACACAACCTAAACATGATTCAAGAACCTTCACAAGTCTGTCTGAATGTCCGGATACATCCGCACTTTCTCTGCTTACTGGGATCTCTTGTCTTCCTCATCCGGAACTTCAAGAACACAGTCTGTCGCCACTGTCATAATGCAGGAGGTACTTCCGGACCTCCAAATCACACACAAATCAGGATGACACATCACAAGGACATCTAAAACACTCCTTCCAATCCGCAGATTATGATAATACAATTCCGGACCTCACCGGACCGTTTTGTGATCCTCTGTCACCTCCGGATACTTGCCGGACCCGGTTCTATACCGGCAGCCATAACTCCTTCAGATCTTCATGCGGACCTCTGAAATCTTAATTGTAGCATCTCAAGACTCATATCTACTAACCCTTTAATCCGCATCCTCCGGTTCTCATCCTATACAGTATATTTACCTTCTTCTCATCACTGTTCTTCACTGTTCCTGACTGAGGCTAATTTTCTCAATATCCTCAGCACAAAGCTCATCAAATCCTTCTTGTCAATGCAGTATGAGTATGTTGACATCAATGACAACAATGGCTCACCTCATACTTGCAACAATCTCCCCCTTTGTCATTGATGGCAACATATGATGTGAAAAACCATCAAGACAAGAACTTCTCTTTTCTGTCACAGCTCCCCCTATCAACAACAACTCTTCACATGTCTTCCTTTGCTGCTCCCCCTTTGATCATCAACCACTTGTTTTTCACATGTCTTCTCTCCCCCTTTGACATCAATGGCAAAGGGCTCATACTTGCAACTCTCATGCATCAGAATAATACCAGCTGCTCCCCCTTAGTTGCAGCTCCCCATTAGTCCGGATCACAAGATATGACTGTGATAGCCACCGGACTGATGCACATCAGTGCATCTTAGTTCATCACCGGAGGGGCCATGACCCCTAACTTCTCCCGGAGATATTCAAAAGAGTCCTTGGGAAGAGGTTTTGTAAAGATATCTGCAATCTGATCCTTGGAGGGAACATACTCCAATCTGACTTCTTCCTTGTTTACTTGTTCTCTCAAAAAGTGAAATTTGATAGATATGTGCTTAGTCTTAGAATGCAATACCGGATTCTTGGAAATATTAATTGCACTTGAATTATCACAGAAAATTGTAATAGGCTCCTCATATTCAACTTTGATGTCTCTTAGCATCTGCTTCATCCACAAGATTTGAGTGCAACTACCTGCTGCTGCAATGTATTCTGCTTCAGTTGTAGACAGAGATATTGCATCTTGTTTCTTGCTTAGCCAAGAAACCAATCTCTTCCCCAAAAAGAATGCTCCACCACTAGTGCTCTTCCGGTCATCCACATCTCCTGCCCAATCTGCATCTGTGTAAGCATGAAGAGAGAAATCCGGATCTCTAGGATACCATAGACCATACTCAACTGTCCCTTTCAAGTATCTAAAAATTCTTTTGATTGCCATAACATGAGATTCTCTAGGATCAGCCTGGAATCTTGCCACAAGACCAACAGCTTGCATTATATCTGGTCTAGTTTGAGTGAGATACAACAATCCACCAATCATTGATCTATACTTTGTCTGATCTGCCTTTGGAGAATCATCATCTTTGCTTAACTTACATCCGGTTGCCATAGGAGTGTTCATAGGCTTTGAGTCTTCCATACCAAATTTCTTTAACAATTCTTTCACATATTTGGTCTGAGAAATGAAGATCCCTTCTTTTGTTTGAGTAATTTGCAGACCCAAGAAGAAATTCATTTCACCAAGCATAGACATTTCAAACTCACTTTTCATCTGATTTGCAAAAGTTTTACACATACTATCTCTTCCTCCAAAAATGATATCATCCACAAACACTTCAACAATCAGAATGTTTTCATGATCAATTTTGAAATATAAGTTGCTGTCAGCAGTACCTTTGTTGAATCCAATCTGCACAAGATGCTTATCCAACCTTTCATACCATGCTCTTGGGGCTTGCTTCAATCCATACAAAGCTTTCTTCAACTTGCAGACCATATCATTATTATCAGACAATTGAAATCCATCAGGTTGTTCAATGTAGACTTCTTCTTCCAGATCACCATTTAAGAAGGCAGACTTGACATCCATCTGATATACCTTGAAATCTTTGAAGGCAGCAAATGCAAGAAGTAATCTGACTGCTTCAATTCTTGCTACCGGAGCAAAAGTCTCTTCAAAGTCAATTCCTTCTATTTGAGAGTAGCCTTTGCAGACCAATCTAGCTTTGTTTCTGATTACTTCACCAGCTTCATTTAGTTTGTTCCGGAAGACCCACTTGGTTCCAATTACATTCCTGTCTCTAGGTCTGGGAACAAGATCCCAAGTATGATTTTTCTCAATTTGCATCAGTTCATCTTCCATTGCTTTGGTCCAATTTTCATCATTGCAGGCTTCATTTATTGTTTTAGGTTCAATCCTTGAAATCAGACAACATTCATTCTGATCTTGAGCAATATTCCTTCTAGTTTGTACACCTTTGCTTCTGTCACCTATGATCTGATCTTCAGAGTGATTCAGTTTTACATACCTTGGAATTTTGGGAGTATCCAGTACTGCTGTTTCTTGATCAGGCTCATTTAAACCTAACTCTTCTTCCTGATTTACCGGATCAGGCTGACTCTGTTTCACCGGAGAGGATTGAGTTCCTTGAACACTATCTTGGTCATCTTCATCAAATTCATAAAATCTTGAAGGCTTCTCAATTCCTTCATCAACCTTTACATTGGTGCTTTCTATCATCTTCCTCAATCTCTTATTGTAACACCGATATGCTTTGCTTTGAGTGGAGTAGCCCAAGAAAATTCCTTCATCACTTCTAGCATCAAACTTTCCTAGATCTTCATCTCTTTTAATATAACACTTGCTACCAAATACCCTGAAATATTTCACAGTAGGAGTGATGCCAAACCAAAGTTCATAGGGGGTCTTACCGGTGTTGTTTCTGATTTGAACTCGATTGAGAGTGTAGACTGCAGTGCTGATAGCTTCTTTCCAAAACATTTGAGGAACATTTGCTTCCAACATCATTGTCCTAGCAGCTTCCTGGATGGTCCGGTTCTTTCTCTCAACTACTCCATTCTGCTGTGGAGTCTTAGGAGCAGACAACTGTCTCCTTATACCCTGTTTCTCACAAAAGTCAATGAATTCACCAGATGTAAATTCACCACCTCTATCAGACCTTAGACACTTTAGTTTCAATCCGGTTTGATTCTCCACCATAGCTTTGAAGATTTTGAACTTCTCAAAAGCTTCTGATTTTTCTTTTAGAAAGGTAACCCACATCATCCGGGAATGATCATCAATTAACAACATGAAATATCTATCACCTTGCAGACTCTTGATTCTTGTCGGACCACATAGATCAGTATGTACTAATTCCAACAATCCGGTAGAAGACTGATCTTTGCTTTTAAAAGAGACTCTGCTTTGTTTGCCTAACTGACATTCTTTACACACACTGTTTGTAGGTTTTATCAACTTTGGAAGATCTCTCACAGCCTGAGTATTGCTTATTTTGATGATGTTATCAAAATTTGCATGACACATTCTTCTATGCCATAACCAACTCTGATCAATTTGAACAAACAAACAACTTTTATTTGAACCAACCAGATGAAAGATGTTACCTCTTGTCTGAGTACCGGATGCAATTTCAGTTCCGGAGCTTGTAAAGATTCTGCATTTTCCATTCTTGAACCGGAGATCATAGCCTTTGTCCACTAACTGACCAACACTGAGAAGATTGTGCTTCAATCCTTCAACATATAGTACATTACCTGTTTTGCTCTTACCATCAAAGGAAATAGTTCCCCTACCTCTGATTCTGCCAGCAGAATTGTCACCAAACTTTACCATTCCTCCTTCATATCTTTCCAAGTCTAAGAACTTATTCTTGTCACCAGTCATATGGTGAGAGCATCCACTGTCAATAACCCAATCATCCTTTTCTTCCACTTGAGCAGCCAAGGCTTTTTCAACAACTTTGTGATTGACAGATTCAGAGAGCAAGGAATCTTCTTCCTTGATGGCTATAAACACCCACTCATTTCCGGATTTGCTTCCTGGATCTGATTCATCATCTGTTACTCCTTCATTGTCATCTTCTTCATGAACATAATAGCAATTCTTTTGAAACCTTTGTCTGTGAGTATTAGATCTTGCAGATCTCTCCGGACATCTTGAGGCAAAATGACCAATCTTATTGCAGTTAAAACACTTAAAGGGTAGTTTTCCTTCATACTTACCGGATCCTCTTGGCAGTCTCTTTGCAATGAGGGCTTCAAGTTGAGCTGTTTCTGCTTCTTCTTCTTCCATGTCTCTTCTTGCTTGATCATACCATGACATTTTCCTTGATGAGTTTTCACCCGGATCAAATCTCTGTTTGCCTTTCACATAGGCACTGGCTTTAAAAGCAGACTCAGTCTTGGGTGGATCATCTCCAAACTCGGTCATTTCAAATGCAGCTAGTTTGCCAGCCAATTGTTCTCTTGTGACAGTTGTGTGGGCTCTGAATTCATCAATGGCAGCAACTTTGATTTTGTAGGCAGCAGGAAGGGATCTTAGGATTTTGCAGACAATCTCATTTTCATCTAGAGTTCCACCAGCATTTCTGATTCCACATACCAGCTCATTTACTCTTGGCATAAAGGTAGTAATGTTTTCATCATCTCTCATTTTCAATCTTTCAAATTTCCCTTTCAGACTTTGCAACCTTGCACTTTTGACAAACTCATCTCCTTCATACAGAAGTTCCAGTTTAGTTAGGATCTCATATGCAGTTGGTAGGTCAATGACATTCGAGAGATCTGAGTCATTCAATGCGCTTAGAAGAACTTCCTTGGTCCGCAGATTGTTTTCAGCTTCTGTGGTTTCATCAGGAGTTGTCGGACCACCTTGTGGGGGTATATATGGTTTTGAAATCATAGCCAAGTATGCTTTTCCCATACATTCCAAATGACACTTCATGCGACCTTTCCAGAGAGTGAAGTTGGTTCCATCGAACTTCGGACTATCCTTCTTGTATGACGACATCCTGGATCACCTCAAGCGGTTAAGCTCCTATCAGAGGAACTCAGCTCTGATACCAATTGTTGGATCTAGGGCATACAACTGAGAGGGGGGGGGTGAATCAGTTGTATAGAACTTGTTCTATTTCAAACACTTTATTCTCTGTTGTTAGTTAGCAGCATATCAAATAATCATTCATGGAAGCACAATACATAAACACAAGAGTAGATAAGCATCAACACATTGAACACCAAGATTTTGACGTGGAAAACCCGGTTAAGGGAAAAACCACGGGGTGATTAACCCAAGAATTATTCTCTGTTAGAAGAATAAGAAAAAATGAATGGCACATGCCAATAAGGGCTCACTGCCCGAGCACACTGCTCACAAAGAGGCCCACTGCCTACAAGGAGACACACTGTCTACAGAGTGATAAAAATCACAGTCTTGAACTGGAGAATGACATCTCTACCATGTCCGGATCAGTTCCAATTAAGCCCAACAATCTCTGCTCTGCCTTTCGCACCTTTCTTCGCTACACCATGCTCATCCACATGCCACACTCTGAAATGAATTCACAAATCATTATTTATACAAGACATCGACTTAGGAACAAGCATCTAAGTCGGCAAACAACCATAGGAGTATCCGCAAGATGAATAACACATCCGGTCGGCTATCACAAGAGCATTCGCAGGATGAACAACTCATCCGGTCGGCTAAACAGAGCAATAACTTCATCCGGAAGAGTAACTTCAGTTCCGGGCTCTACCATCAATGCGGACCAACAACACAACCTAAACATGATTCACGAACCTTCACAAGTCTGTCTGAATGTCCGGATACATCCGCACTTTCTCTGCTTACTGGGATCTCTTGTCTTCCTCATCCGAAACTTCAAGAACACAGTCTGTCGCCACTGTCATAATGCAGGAGGTACTTCCGGACCTCCAAATCACACACAAATCAGGATGACACATCACAAGGACATCTAAAACACTCCTTCCAATCCGCAGATTATGATAATACAATTCCGGACCTCACCGGACCGTTTTGTGATCCTCTGTCACCTCCGGATACTTGCCGGACCCGGTTCTATACCGGCATCCATAACTCCTTCAGATCTTCATGCGGACCTCTGAAATCTTAACTGTAGCATCTCAAGACTCATATCTACTAACCCTTTAATCCGCATCCTCCGGTTCTCATCCTATACAGTATATTTACCTTCTTCTCATCACTGTTCTTCACTGTTCCTGACTGAGGCTAATTTTCTCAATATCCTCAGCACAAAGCTCATCAAATCCTTCTTGTCAATGCAGTATGAGTATGTTGACATCAATGACAACAATGGCTCACCTCATACTTGCAACATCCACATCAGGCAGTGTTTTGAATGCAGAAAGCAGGGGTAGATCAAAGGAGAAAGGAAAAGGTTCTAGAGGTCATGGGAAGTCACGAGGAAAATCAAAGGACAAAAGATCCCAAACCAAAGGACAAAAGGATTACTGGTACTGTGGAAAACTAGGTCATCTGAAGAAAGATTGCTGGTCTCGAAAGAACAAAGAAGGAGATAAACAAGAAGGCAATAAGGAAGCAAATGTGGTAAGCAATAAGTCTGAAGATGATGCTTTGATTCTTTTCTTAGATAATGCTGATAATTCATGGGTTTTAGATTCAGGGGCCTCATTTCATGCTATGCCCCATATAAGTTATTTCCTTGATTATGTCCAAGGGGATTTTGGGCTGGTTTATTTGGGAGATAATGAACCCTGTCAGATTGTTGGAAAGGGAAGAATCAAGATTAAGTTACAAAATGGAAATTATTGGCTACTACAAGAGGTAAGGCATGTTCCAAGGTTCAGTAGGAATTTAATTTCAGTAGGGCAGCTACCTGAACAAGGTTGCACTGTTACATTTACTGATAAAAATTGGAAGGTTTCAAAAGGTGCCTTAGTAGTAGCAAAAGGTGTGAAAGTAGGCACCTTATATCTTTGTACAGGTCATACTGTTCCTTCTTCTTTAGCTGTTACAGAGAAAAAACAAACAGGTTCAGGAACAGTTGCTGCAGGTTTGCAGGAAGAGACTGGAAAAGTTGCTGCAGGTTCTGACACAACACTGTGGCATAACAGACTTGGGCATATGAGTGAAAAAGGTATGAAGGTACTTCATTCTAAGAAAGTTTTACCAGGTTTGAAATGTATTAATATGGATTTCTGTGAAAGTTGTGTGTATGGAAAACAAAAGAGAGTCAGTTTTCTCAAGGATGGGAAGCAAAAGAAAAATGATAAATTGGAGCTTGTGCATACAGATGTATGGGGACCAGCTCAGGTATCTTCTCTCGGTGGCTCTCGGTATTATGTTACATTCATAGATGATGCAACTAGGAAGGTTTGGATTTATTTCCTTAGATAGAAATCTGATGTATTTGAAACATTTAAGAAATGGAGAAGCTTGGTTGAGAATGAGATGGGTAACAGATTAAAATGTCTCAAATCTGATAATGGCGGTGAGTATTGCAGCAAAGAATTTGAAGATTATTGTTTCTTTAATGGAATTCGTAGGCAGAAAATAGTTCCAGGGACTCCACACGAAAATAGAGTGGTTGAACGCATGAATAGGACAATAATGGAGCATGCAAGGACCATGAGATTGCATGCTGGGCTGCCTTTAAACATGTGGGCAGAGGCTATCAACACTGCTATATATTTAATTAACAGAGGTCCTTCAGTTCCTTTGGGCTATGGTATTCCAGAGGAAGCATGGACAGGCAAGAAGGTGAGTTATTCTTTTCTGAAAACCTTCGGCTGTGAAGCATTTGCACATATAGATTCTGAAAATAGAACCAAGCTGGATGCAAAATTAAAAAAGTGTACCTTCATTGGATATGGCATTGATGAATTTGGTTATAGGCTTTGGGATTTTAAAAATCAAAAAATTGTGCAAAGCAGAGATGTTATATTCAATGAGAAGATGTTGTACAAAGATCAGTTGCAACAGCATGAGAAGAAAGTAAAGGATTATGTGGTGCTGGATGATACTCCAAATAGTGATGTTCCAGTGGTTCCTCATGCTCCGCAACAGCAACCAAAAATACCACAAACTCCAGTGAATGTTAGACAGTCAACAAGGATAAGTAGACCTCCTAAAAGGTTTTCTCCCTCTTTGTATTCTATTTTGTTAACAGATGCTGGTGAACCGGAAGGGTATGATGAAGCTATGCAGGTGGATACACAGGTTTAGTGGGAGCTTGCAATGAAAGAAGAAATGGACTCCTTGCTGAAAAATTAGACTTAGAAATTATGTAAGTTACCTGCAGGTAAAAAGGCTTTACCAAATAAATGGGTTTATAGGCTGAAAGAGGAAGATGGAGGTAAGAAAAGATTTAAGGCCAGGTTAGTTGTAAAAGGATTTGCACAGAAAAAGGGCATTGATTTTGATGAGATATTTTCTCCGGTTGTCAAGATGACTTCTATTCGTACTGTTTTAAGTATTGTGGCTGCTAAAAATTTACATTTGGAACAGCTAGATGTTAAAATTGCCTTTCTCCATGGTGATTTGGAGGAGATATATATGGAACAACCCCAAGGATTTGAGGTCAAAGGTAAGGAGAAACTAGTGTGCAGATTGAAGAAGAGTTTGTATGGCCTGAAACAAGCACCTTGGAAATGGTATTTAAAATTTGACAGTTTTATGGCTGAGCAAGGCTACAGCAGGTGTAATTCTAACCATTGTGTTTATTTTAAGAGGTTGGATAATGACAGCTATATTATTTTATGTTTATATGTTGATGACATGCTTGTAGCTGGGTCTAACATGGATCACATAAGAGAGTTAAAATAGTAGTTGGCACAGTCATTTGATATGAAGGATTTGGGGGCAGCAAAACAAATCCTTGGTATGAAAATTTGTAGAGATAGGAAGAACAGAAAATTGACTCTATCTCAGGCTGCTTATGTTGAAAAGGTGTTGCAGAGATTCCACATGGAGAATGCAAAAGCTGTTAGCACACCTTTGCCTAGTCATTTGAAATTGACTAAGGACATGTGTCCTAAGACACAAGAGGAGGAAGAGAAAATGTCTAAGGTACCATATGCTTCAGCTGTAGGCAGTTTAATGTATGCCACGGTATGCACGAGACCGGATATTGCACATGCTGTAGGAGTCGTTAGCAGGTATATGAGTCATCCCAGATTAGAGCATTAGAATGCTATAAAATGGATTCTCAGGTATTTGAGAGGTACATCCAATAAACACTTATGTTTTGGGGGCTCTAATACTGATTTAGCAGGCTATGTAGACTCAGATTTGGTAGGAGATATTGTTACTAGGCGCAGTACTACAGGTTATGTCTTTACTGTAGGTGGAACAACAGTGAGTTGGATTTCCAGGTTGCAAAAGGTGGTTGCTTTATCCACCACAGAGGCAGAATATGTAGCTGCAATAGAGGCAAGCAAGGAGATGATATGGCTGCAATCTTTCATGAAAGAATTGGGTACACAATAGGTTAACAGTTATTTGTTTATAGATAGCCAGAGTGCCATACATCTTGCAAAGAATTCTACCTTGCATTCAAAGACCAAACACATACAATTAAGGTATCACTTCATTTGGTCGGTATTGGATGATGGACAGTTACAGCTTGCAAAGATACATACAGATGAACAACAAAACTAGAACATCAGAGTCTAGGGTGCTTATTTCTAGTGGGAGCTACAGGGTCAGTGATGTTATGATCAGTCTCCAAGTGGGAGATGATATGGTGTGGAGTCTGATCGGTCTCCAAGTGGGAGATTGTTGTTATATGGAGCCTAATCAGACTCAGAGGTTATATTTACCCCACTTTTATCGGTGCGGTTTCCCCCCAAATTCCTACAGGGTCAAGGGGCAGTGCCCCTTGCAGGGGTTTGGGGGCAACGCCCCCAAGACGGGGTCAAGGGGTAGCAGGAGTTATTTTTTCATTGACTGACATAAGAAAACCCTATTTTTGTAACCGACAAAAAGATTGATAAAAAGTGGCTAAGGGTTAGGGTTTTGATATTATATTGTAGCATTTTGCAACGGTATTGAGTTGCAGGGATTGCTGATTGTAATCGGTTTGATTTACTGGATAATAATATTGGACTCTCTGTTTTGTGGATGTAGCCTGAGTTTGGGTGAACCACGTTAAAACTTGTCTCTCACTGTTATTATTTCTGTGTATTTCCATCCCTCTGTTTAATCTTTATTTGTATTTAATTGATATCTTCTTTCGGCTAACCCTAACATGGCACATATGGCACAACCCTGCAAAACATTGTTAGTATGCATATCTAAACATATAGACCTATAAACATCAAAATGGTTAGAAAATTCAATATGTAATCTACAACAACAAGTAGTGCATGTGTGATTTATCTTGACATAGAAAGGTTTTATCATTTCAAAATATCTTTGACAAATTTTAATTTGAGGATACTTCTCTTGAAATTTACCATAAAACTGTGTTTGAGTCTCATCCAAAAAATGCTTTGGATGTGGCTCATGGTTCTGACTACCAATTCTCCTTCTTACCACATCCCTTTGATTCAGAGATACCCTTGTGTAATTCTTCCAAAAGTCTTCAATTAGTGATCTCAATGTTTCAACAATTAGTTTATCTTTTCATGGTAGTCTCCCCGAGAACGCCCATAATTCATTGGCATTAGTGTCCTCAATTCTTTGGCATCTTCCAATGGCTCTTGATAAATTTTTCCTATTAATTCTCAATTCTTGACTCATCTTTCTAATGAGAGGAGCTTTCCTCGTTTGACTACTTACTATAGTCGATGTAATCACACGCCGTGTTGCATTACTATCTTTTGTGCGTGAGGTGTTACCCACACTCTCATACATACTCATTAGATTCTTGACAATAGATTTTTCACTTGAAGCCTCTGATGTTCTCAACCCAAGAATCTTCATGATGGACCTATATTTTATACTTCGCATCATTTCAATGAATAGTTGACATCTTGCAGTCTCATTTAACTTTTCAAAGAACAATCTGCAAATCTTATGAGCATATCTTCTACAAGTGCATTTTGGAATCTTACCTTCCATTGGCTACAAAATATTCTCATCAATTTCAATCAAATACTTTGGCTTTCTATGCAAAATTCTAGGTGGTGTTAAGTTAGGTAAATTCATCTCAACATTAGAAATTTCATCAATATTTAAATGAGATGGGCTAGATGGCATACCTTTGATCGAAGATGGAATAGATGACATACCTTGAGGTTGAGGTGGGAACGATGGCGTACCTCCTTCATCACAAGTGAGTGATGATGTACTCTCAACTTGAGATGTGGTAGATGGTGTCCCTACATGTTGACTTGCGGTAGAGGATGTGTCTCCAACTATGGTATTCAAATCTTTCGTAGCATGAAGTTTTTGCATTCATTCTCTTTGTGCCGCCAATACCATATCTCTTTGTGATGGTTGTGGTTCCTCTTCAATTGGTATGTCTTCATTTATCGTGTCCAATTTCCTCTTCTCACGAAGTTCCCTCGTAGCCACTACTTTCTTTACATTCTTAGCTTCTATCTCTTCCTGTGTTGGTTTAATTCTTGATCGTTTCCTCAGCATGACAGAGAATTTGTCTATAGCATGATAAAGAGACCAATATTACTTCCTAAGAAATAAATACAAGATAATAGTGGGATTGTATTTTTATTATGTTGTAAGGATTTATTCTTGTATAGTTTGACATTATGGTATGTTAAGGTCTGTTTATTACACATAATTATTAAAGAGCCCAAGTGTAGAAAATATACATGGCATCATGTGAGATTGTAGGCTGCTTTCTTGATTGGGAATGTGTCTATATTAAACATGTATGATAAAGCATGATAAATTAATTCAATCTAAATTAAGGAAAATGTAAAGAACATGCATGTAAAGACTTGACATACCTAAAAAATGAAGATTCGAATGGAGAGAGTAGCCAATTATGTAGTGTTTTTTTCTTCTTGCATCAAACTCCTCAACAATTGGAGTTTTTCACCACTTGCTTCCTTTTCAATGTTAAATTGAATAACACTCAAATATATTTACTAACAACAATACTATTAACCAATCTATAATGTTAAATTCTTAAAATTGAATCACAATTAACATTGCAACACTACAAAAATTGAAACTTGAATAGATATATATCAAACTTGGTGTGAAAACTATGTTATTTCCTCCTTATCAAGTTGGCAAAGTAGAAAATGTGGTGGAAAGATCATGCAAAGGTGGTACAATGTGTCAAATGTGCATGTGAACTTCCCAACAGCATGAAAGCACTTCTTTTTTGTTAGAGCACGTGCAGAATCAGTATGAAAATAGAGCATGTGGGCCTGGATCATAGGCGTCAACACTTTTTTACCATTTCTATAGCAAGACAAAATGCGAGCGCATTATAACGCGCTCACATTTTGTCCTGCTATAGATTGATCACATCTTGTGCATTTCTCTTTCCAAACCTTCCCCTTCAGACTTGAATAACCACAAGGTTTTTGAGGGAGAAATTTTCCTGTTTCCTGCAAGAGCTTGCCAAATGCTCCACCATATGATAGGCATAACAATGAAGGGGCAAGCCCTTATAATCAAGTTCTTGATAGAAAATACCCATCGAGGAAGAAAGACAGATCTTCTTTGGAAGCAGAAGTTCTAGTTTGTGACAAATCCTTATCCAAGCATAAATAGCAGGGGTTCTGTCAAGCGATTGCCAATCCACTTCCACAAAGTCTCCCAAAGACTTCCTGATTGATTCCAAAACATCCACACCCCAAAACTAGAGAGGCAATCAATATAATTGAACCCATAAATCTACATTTGATGACAGAAACCCTCAACACTATATCTTAAACCCTAATCCCTCAACCGTCCAACCCTATCCCTAATCCTTATACCCTCCACACTCTACTTTAACCCTAATCCCTCGACCCTCAACCTTATCCATAAACCCTTGACCCTCCAACCTCAACCCTCAACCCTCAACGTCAAACCCTAATCCCTCAACCCTTAACTCTGATCCCTCAACCCTCAACCCTATCTCTAAACCCTAAACCCTAAAGCCTCAACCCTCAATGTCAAATCCTAATCCCTCAACCCTTCACTCTAATCCCTCAACCCTAAATTGTATCCCTAAACCCTCAACACTATACCTTAAACCCTAATCCCTTAACCCTCAACCCTAAACCTTATCCCTAAACCCTAATCCCTCAACCCTCAACCCTAATCCATCATCCCTCAACTCTAATCCCTCATCCCTAAATCCTAAATTCTATCTCTATTCCTAAACCCTCAACAAACTCGATACTATATCTTAAACCCTAATCCCTAATCCCTAAACCCTCCAACCCTATCCCTAATCCTTATGTTGACTTTTTCCCAGACTGGATGCTTATTCCCAGATTTCCCTACAAGGTAGCCATCAGTGATCAACAGGATCTCTGGGCCAGGGGGTCAACAGTGTAGGAGATAGACTCTATATTTTATCTCCTCTTCTTCTTCAGGCTCTGCAAGACCTAGGGGGGTATTCCCTACTCAACATCCATGAGGATATGCATGCAAGGCTGGGATGTTGACAGAAAGCAGATGAGTCCTCCTGTAAGTAGACCAAAACTGAAAGATAAGAGCAAAGGGGCTAGCTTTGGGCCTATTTGCAGTTGTAGACAGAGGACTGAGGTTCCTAAAACTAACTCTAATGTCCTAATGTTGGTTTTAGATTTTGATTTGGATTTCAAGCTTGGATGCAAAGCTGGATATGGTTATAACACAAAACAAAGCATGATTGGTGCCTATCCAGGGCCTGGAGTCAGTAGACATACACCTGTGAATGATCAGCATGAACAGCTAAAACTGGATTTCAAGGGGATATATGTGACACCTGCCTTATAGGTATCTCCCAATACAAAGTGTTAGGTTATCTCTACTTATGGTATCCCTACTGCAGTATACCCTTCCCAATGTTCAACCTGAAAACAGTTTAATCTACCCCTTGAGCAGAAGTTAAAAGATCAGACATTCAACATAGGAATTCTATGCTCTAGAATCTAAACATTACCAAACATCCAGATTCAGAAGAAGAATACATGCAATACTGGAGACAGAATTAACATAACACATGCCAAACAGCATTTCTCATATAAGTTTAATCATGAAATCAGTGGGTTCATGCCAAAAACATACAACAAGAGATACATAAACTCACAGGTAAGCTGTACAGAGCAACCAGATCAGCTTGTTATGCATTACAGAGCCAAAATCATCAACTTTCAACCACCACAAATGAGCAACACAACCTGCTTATAACAGCCAGGTAGGTGCTCAGCAATTAATTACAATGTTGACCAAAAAATCTCGCCAGATACACAGTACCAGGAAAATGGCGCTCAAACACAACCAGATTGGCGCCCAAACTTGAATGCAGCAGGTAGGGGAGGAGACAGGAAGATTTCTTGAGCCCTGCGCCACTGCCGCAGATGTACACCTTCAATCGGGTACAGGATCCATCCACGCCATCGCCCATACCTTCTGCAACAATCGCCATTAATGGCGCACCAACCCGCGGCCTTGGGAAGAACATCAATTCTGCATCGCAAGCATTTCCCGCCGAGATTCATCATCATGATATTTGAAAATGCAGGATATCAATTATCCCACATGCACCCCGCGATGACCTCTTTAACACTTTATATACTAGGTCATGAGCATATATCATGTCGGTGCTTTTGCTCCTGACGACACTAGTATAAAACCTCATCATCATCATCCTCCAGCAGCATGATATCCTGTTGTTCGAAATATCACCCTGACGTTATCATGATATTTGAAATATAACCTTCATGATAATCGGCACAACCTGATCCATCGGAGGAACATCCTCTTGCTGAGCTTATACCAAAAGTCTGGCCGATGAACATCCTGATGACGTCATCATCATATCTGCCTACTGCGCACCTCCTCATATCCGGATGACGTCATCATCATGTTTGCGAATATCAGGGGATCTTCATAAGATGATCAGTGTTAGAAATATGACCCCCCCGGACCTTGATGACGTCATCATCATATTAACATCATCATGATATTCGGAAGACAACCGGATATTTGGAAATATCCTCCTGATGTTCAAATATCAGGTTGCACTGTAGCTCCACTATAAGATCGGGGCGATAACTGAATATGATGATGATGCTTGAAAAGATCACCCCCAGTAGATAATGCGCGAAGCCAGCAGGCGGATATCTCCTTGATATCAGCATCATCATGACGCTGGAACAAATATACATCCAGATGATATTCAAAAATGAAAATATCACCCCCTCCTTCGGAATATCATGATGCAGATAGGCAGAGAAATAGATATCACCCTGATATAAGGATGACGTCAGCATCATCAGGATGACAGAACAACGAACAAGAAGTGATACAACATCATCAGGATGATATTGACTAAGATCATCCTGACGTTCAAAATATGATGACCCTAGTGAATATTGGGTCGCACTTAGAACTCTTCGACAACATCATCAGGATGATCATAACCAAGATCACCCGATGATAGAAATATCACCTCGGCGAAATATCATGAAGGCAGAAAATATGATGACCTCCGCAAGCAGCAGGATGATAACTGGAAATATGATGATGATGACGACGACCCTTAAGAAAAAACAAGTCAGGTCGAACAACTTAGAGAATAACCCCTTCAGGACATCGGGGCAACATCATCATCATGTTTGGGCAAGGTGATATTCGGAAGATCACCGGATACTTGAAAAATCTCCTTCGCAAGCAGATCAGGGCGCACTGTAGCTCATCAACATCATCAGGATAATAACCAAACATCACCCGATAGTGAAATATGATGATGACGATGAGAAACCGGTCGACGAAGAACATGATGATGCAGATCATCATCGAAGACAAGATGATGATGATGACCTCCTCCTCAGGAAAATATGATGCTGCTGTTGAAAAATGCTGAGGAGGTCCAACACTTAGAAAAAATGGGCAAGAAGATAAAGGCTTCAAATGAAGAAACCTCCTGATCATGACAAATCAACCCCAGGTCAAAGTAAGTGCTAACAGTGGCTCCGAATGGGGACGTGCAGGTGAAAACATGCAGCAAGAACCAGATCTCCGGGCAGACCAGACAAAAAGCCAAAAAATGCGAGCTGTACAAGGCATTTACACTACATACAAATTTTTACAAATGTGCACAGCAACCAGTTATTCATGCAAAATAGAACTTAAGGAATTGGCCATGCACAGGCAATTCCAGAATTTCACCATCTAGGGCCTGGAGGAAATAAGAATCCTCCCCATGAGTATTGCAAACCTGATATGGGCCCATCCATAAGGGTTGAAATTTACCATGTTTACCCTTTTCCTGATCTTTAGCATTCCAAATAAGCACCAGATCATTGACTTGAAACTTCCTTTTTGTAGTTCTCCTGTCAAACTGATATTTCATATCTTGTTGTCTTTTGAGATTGATCTGGTGGGCTCTCCTTCTGTCTTCATCCAATGCAACCAGCTGATTCACTCTTTCTGTCATGGGATCTTCAATCTCCTCATCATTTTCCTGAATGAATCTGTAAACTGGTAGGAGATTGTTTATGGGCAGTCTAGCTGGTGCACCATATACTAACTCAAAAGGTGACTTCCCAATAGCCCTTTTCACTGTCACTCTGTCAGCCCATACTGCTAAGTTCAACTTTGAGTCCCAAGCTCTCTTGTTCTTGTCCAGTATCCTCTTGACAATTTTCATGATGCTCTTATTGCTTGATTCTGCCTGACCATTTCCTTGTGGGTGATATGGTGATGTATATGACAGATTTATCCCATACCTGTTGCAAAAATCAACAAATTCACCTGATCTGAAGCACATAGCATTATCAGTGATTATCTTAAATGGTACTCCAAACCTGATGATGATGTTCTCTAGTATGAAATCTGTCACCACCTTACTTGTAGCTCTCTTAGTTGGAATGGCCTCAATCCATTTGGTAAAGTAGTCAGTTGCCACCAAAATCCAACTGTGTCCCCCACTTGATTTGTCTGCAATTTCCCCTATGAAGTCAATTCCCCATTGCTGGAATGGAGCATCCACAGGTACAGTTCTGAGGGGTAAAGCACCATCATATTTCAGCTTTCCTGAGAATCTCTGGCAAGGGTCACACTTCCTTACTAACTTTTGTGCATCTGAAAAGAGAGTGGGCCACCAATATCCTGCCCTAAGAATTTTATGAGCTGTTGTTTGGGCAGTATAATGTCCACCACACAATCCTTTATGCATATCAATCAAAACATTGTTAGCCATGTCCTCATCCACACATCTCAGCAGCACACCATCAGGGTTTTTCCAGTACAGCTCACCTTGAACAATAACATACCTGATTGCATGTAGCTTTAGAGTCCTCTTTTGATTGTCACTAAAATGGGAAGGACAATTCAGATTTTGCAAGTAATAGATAATATCCTTGTACCATTCAGATCCTGATACATTTACACTCTCATCTTGGACTGCATTAACTTGGCATGCTTCCAAGTTTGACTGTGCCATCATCTTGGCTAATCCTTGTCCTCTTATCAACTTAGTAACTTGTATGTCTATGTTGAATTCCTGCAGTTTGTTTATCCATCTGCACCTTCTTCCAGTCACCTCCTGCTGAGTGAATATGTCTTTGACTGCTGCATGAGGTACATATGCAATTATATATGACCCTACCAAGTATGGTCTGAAACTTTTGATGGCTCTAACAAGTGCATATGCCTGTTTTTCCATAATGTCATATTTCAACTCAGAGGCCTGCAGGGACATACTGAAGAAAGCGATGGGCTGTTCAAAACCATCTTCATTTTTCTGTAACAAACATGCAGCAACAGTATGAAAGGAAGCAAATGAAAACACTTGGAATGGCCTAGAAAAATTAGGAGATTTAAGAACAGGGGCCATCTTTATTGCCTCTTTGATATTCTGAAATGATTCTGTTGCTTCCCTTTCCCAGTTGACGGTTGCATCCTTCTTCATCATCTTTCAAATGTTCCTTGTAGTTTCTGCAAAGTTGGGAACAAATCTTCTAACAAATTTTATCTGTCCAAAGAAGGACTGAACTCCTTTCACAGTTTTTGGCATTTGAATCCTGTCAATAGCTGCCACTCTCTCTGGATCTATCCTGACTCCATCCTTGGAAACAATGTGTCCCAGAAGCTTTCCTTCAACTACTCCAAAGGCACACTTCTTTGGGTTTAAAGAAATACCATATTCTAGTGCTCTTATGAAAATCTGCTCCAGATGCAAACAATGCTGCTCTTCTTTCTTTGAGTAGGCAGTCAGGTCATCCTGATATACAGCCAGGATTGAATCAATCAGCCCTGCAAAAGCAACATCCATTGCTCTTTGAAATGTAGCACCTGCATTTGTTAGTTCAAATGGCATTCTAACATACACATATGTTCCCCATGGAGTGGTAAAGGCAGTCTTATACTGTTCTGATTCCTTTACCTTTACCTGATTATATCCTGAAAATCCATCCATCATGGATAGGAGTTCACAACCAGTCACTCTCTGCAACATAGCTTCCATATTAGGCAGTGGATAGTTATCCTTCAAAGAGGATACATTCAAGTTCCTGAAATCAACACAAAGCCTAATATCACCATTCTTTTTTCTGACTGGGACAAGGTTAGACACCCAAGTTGAATGTCTGATTGGCACAATTATTCCAGCTTCCCTGAGCCTTTTGAGTTCTTCTTGCATCTTGGGAGCTAAGGTTGGATTAATAGGTCTTTGCCTCTGTCTAAATGGCTTAGCTTCAGGCTTCAGTGGGATCTCATGCTGGAATAAGTCTTCCCTATAAGCTTTTAGGTCCTCATATGACCAAGCAAAAACATGTTTATACTTTTTTAGCAATGCAATCAGCATACTTCTTATGTGTGGTTTGAGCTGCTTACCAATATATACCTTCTTAGGGGCCTGAGATGTCCCCAAATTTATTTCTTCTAAATCCTCCTTATTTGTGGGGGATGTCCTTGTGACCATTTTGTCTCTACTGTCAAAGGCTCTTTCCAAAGCTACTAACCCTCTAGGGATCTTGTTAGTCTTCAACTGAATTATCTCTTTTCCCACAAGAGTCTCTTTTCCATCTACAGTCTCTACAAAAGCTTGGAAATCAATCTGTTGATTCTCATATTCATCTATGCAGTGCAAAAATTTCAACAAATCTCTATCATCATTAAAAACTTGCCAACTGCATATATTTTCTGGTATGGCAGGCCTAATTTTAATTTCTACATTTGTGACACCTGACAGAGTGATGTCATCTGGCCTTATTGCAACATTGGCTAAGAAATCAGCCATAACATTTTTTGATCTTTCTACCCAGCCAATTGAAAATGCATCAAATAATTCAATAGTATCCCAAACAGCATGCTTGTATTGCTTCAGTCTTTTATTTTTTGCAGCATACTTATTTCTGATTTGGGATACAATCAGCTCAGAATCCCCAAATACTCTTAACATCTTAATTCCATGTTTGAGAGCAATATTTAGGCCTAAGAGTAAAGCCTCATATTCTGCAATATTGTTTGTACAATCAAACCTCAACAAGAAAGAGAATTTGAGGAGCTTACCAGTTGGAGACAGGAAAACAACTCCAGCTCCAGAGCCTTCTTTTGCACAAGCTCCATCAAAAAACATGGTCCATAAGCCCTGCTGATCCAGCTCTTCAATGCAGACATTTTTCTTTTTGTCTTCTGCATCATCTGAGACAACCTTGAAGTTATCACAGTCAGTGTCTACAAAGCATACCTGTTCATTTGCTTCTTGGTCTTCCACTGTCTCTGATGATCTTTGCTCTCTAATTAGCTTGACATCCCTGCCATTCATTGGAATCATGGCATATGACAGGTCCAGCTGCATACTTCCACCAATTAGTGCTGCCCATCTTCTTGACAGCAACATACCATACTGTGGCTTGATGTCAACCACTGTTATATTCATTTTATATCTTTTTTCAGGAAATGCTGCCAGTTTGAAATCTACATCCTTCATGATTCCAATAACTGGTACCTCTCTGGCATCCATAGCATAACACTTTCCACATGCCTTGTCAATCTTTAATCCAGTTTGTTGCATGATAGCCAAAGGCATGACATTTGTAGATGCTCCAGAGTCAAGCATACAATTTCTAATTATTTTTCCGTTTATAACCAGGGAAACATAAAATGGTTCCACCTGTGAAGGACACTTTGTCATGGTCATTCCTAAATAGACTTCAGGAGTCTCATCTTCTTCATTACACATGACATGTTTCTCACCCTGGGTCTGATCATTTTGTTTAGCTTGAAAAGGTACCCCTGAGATTAGGGATATTGTCCTATTCTTGATCTCTTCCACTTTCATGAGTTCCATAAGTGGAACAGAGACCTTTACCTGAGAGAGGATCTGGGCTATATCAAATGGAGCAAAGTTTTGTACAACAGTTGTAGCTTGCTCCACAATCTTGCTTTTATCCTGAGCTGATTTAGTTTTCATTTTCATAGTTCCCTGATCATCATTCTTGTCTTGGGAACCTCTGCTTTGATCTTCAGCCTGAGGGATTTTGTTTTCTGGTCCTTGAAATTCATGACCTATTCTGTATCTAAAGTTCTGCTTATTATTTACCCACTGCCTTTTTTGTGGTTCAGTTCCTTTATGACCATGCACCAGCTGACCTGCAGAAATATCTTCTGGCTGATGTGGGCTGCCTACTTGATTTTTACCTCTGAGATTGTAGTTGCTTTTGACCTGAGCAACTGCTGCAGCTGTGAAGGCTCTGATTTCCTCATCAGAAGGTCATTGTAGGTTACTCAGAAAATTGTGTGAGTTCTGAGCATACACATAGTTATCTTCATTATTTTCATCATATGGGGACTGTTGGCAGACCTGAATTTGATGATCTGTATTCTCATCAGCATCATAAAGAGTATATCCATTGCCTATGGACATCATGTTAACATCATCATCCTGCACATGATGTGGCTCATTGCATTCATTACAAGATGTAGCATTATCATATAAGGATTGAGCAATCATGCATTGTGACTGTGAATGTGGCATCTGACAAATTATACACCACGGAGCATCATCAGCAATATTTATAGTTTTCTTTAGGGGATCAGGAGTTTCCTTGACATGTTGAGCCCTCTGATTTGTGTTGTTACGTGGATATACAGGCTTACCATCATGCCAATTAGTGTTATAAGGCATATCATGTAACGATGGCCTCTTTTCCTGCCTTTGATAGACTTGCCTATCAGGACCCATCCCTTTTTCACTTCTAGCTAATCTATAGCTCAGGTCCTTAACAACATTTGCCAGTTTGTCTATCTTATCTTCAGGAGCAGATGTACTACCTTGAGTGTTCTGAGGCTTGTTTGGATTCTGCAGAATTTTTACATCATCCCTTCTATTTGTCTTACCTGATGCTTTCCTATTGTTTTCAATATTTACTGCAATTCTGAAAGCATCTCTGAGAGTGGCAGGACCTTTATCTCTTAGTCCATATGCAGTCTTTGCATCAAAGGCATTGATATACAAAATTATGCACATAGGTTCATTTGGCCTCATGTGATGTGGCAATTTGTTCAACACTTTAGTAAATCTTGCATTAAAGTCTGCAACCTGCTCATTTGACCCTTTAGTGATACTGGTGAACTCATTTACAAAAAAGCTAGGGTCAGTTTTATCACCATATTGCTCCTTGAATATCCTTTTAAAATCATCCCATGATGAAATACTCCGGTCAGGCAGATTCCTGTACCATTCTCTTGCCTCATCTATTAAGGATTGCATGAATGACTTCATGAAAACATCCTCATGCTCAACCTCAAAATTATCCATGACATTTTGAAAGGCCTTTAGATGATCTTCTCCTGACACTGTGTTGTTTCCTGAAAATTTAGGCACTTGCAGCCTCAGATGCTTATCAATGGGGTTAGGATACCCAGGAATACCATCAAACACCAGCTGCCTGAATCTATCTAGCTGCATGGGCTGTCTATTTAGCTGATTAACATTAATATTTCTGTTTGCATTCTGGTTTCCTGCATGGTTCAGTGGTATCCTAGCATCATTCACATTTTGTCTGTCATCATGATGCTGATGTTGCATTTCATATCTTTGCTGATGTCTTTGCACATTTGCATTCTCTAGAGTAGGAACTGAATCATTTTGGGCAGTTCTTAAGGCTTGCACTTTCTGCTTCATATCATCTCTAATTTTCATGGCTTGTAGATATTCTAGTTCTGCTCTTAGACTTCTGATTTCTTCAGCTAACTGTTCATCCTTAGGTCTGGAGGTAGATGGTCTCATGCCATTTTGGTCATCATCTTCATCATCCCTCAGAGACTCTGCCTCTTCAAACCTTTCACTTGGGTCTAGAAAAGGGCGTTCTTGGAACACCTCTGACCTCATTCTCATGCTACCACCCTGTTGCCTCTCATATGCACCTTGGATATCAGCTTCTGCATTTGAAAAATAAGGCGCATGCTGTCCTGATGGCCTAGGGTTATCCTGTACATCATCACTTTTTCTGGGGGAGCTCTCATGACTAACTGAGACAGTTCCCTTTCTTCTATACATCATTCTTTTTGTTAATGGTAACTCTTCAAATAAAGGATTTTGTTGCGATCTTCTCCCCTGCATATAAATTTTACTTTGACCGGTTGGGAGATTACTTCGGAGTCGCCACCTATTACTAGGAACTATTTTCTTCTGAAAACCAGGGTTCTTTCACAAGGTTCCCCAGCAGAGTCGCCAATTTCTGTTGACTTTTTCCCAGACTGGATGCTTATTCCCAGATTTCCCTACAAGGTAGCCATCAGTGATCAACAGGATCTCTGGGCCAGGGGGTCAACAGTGTAGGAGATAGACTCTATATTTTATCTCCTCTTCTTCTTCAGGCTCTGCAAGACCTAGGGGGGTATTCCCTACTCAACATCCATGAGGATATGCATGCAAGGCTGGGATGTTGACAGAAAGCAGATGAGTCCTCCTGTAAGTAGACCAAAACTGAAAGATAAGAGCAAAGGGGCTAGCTTTGGGCCTATTTGCAGTTGTAGACAGAGGACTGAGGTTCCTAAAACTAACTCTAATGTCCTAATGTTGGTTTTAGATTTTGATTTGGATTTCAAGCTTGGATGCAAAGCTGGATATGGTTATAACACAAAACAAAGCATGATTGGTGCCTATCCAGGGCCTGGAGTCAGTAGACATACACCTGTGAATGATCAGCATGAACAGCTAAAACTGGATTTCAAGGGGATATATGTGACACCTGCCTTACAGGTATCTCCCAATACAAAGTGTTAGGTTATCTCTACTTATGGTATCCCTACTGCAGTATACCCTTCCCAATGTTCAACCTGAAAACAATTTAATCTACCCCTTGAGCAGAAGTTAAAAGATCAGACATTCAACATAGGAATTCTATGCTCTAGAATCTAAACATTACCAAACATCCAGATTTAGAAGAAGAATACATGCAATACTGGAGACAGAATTAACACAACACATGCCAAACAGCATTTCTCATATAAGTTTAATCATGAAATCAGTGGGTTCATGCCAAAAACATACAACAAGAGATACATAAACTCACAGGTAAGCTGTACAGAGCAACCAGATCAGCTTGTTATGCATTACAGAGCCAAAATCATCAACTTTCAACCACCACAAATGAGCAACACAACCTGCTTATAACAGCCAGGTAGGTGCTCAGCAATTAATTACAATGTTGACCAAAAAATCTCGCCAGATACACAGTACCAGGAAAATGGCGCTCAAACACAACCAGATTGGCGCCCAAACTTGAATGCAGCAGGTAGGGGAGGAGACAGGAAGATTTCTTGAGCCCTGCGCCACTGCCGCTGATGTACACCTTTAATCAGGTACAGGATCCATCCACGCCATCGCCCATACCTTCTGCAACAATCGCCATTAATGGCGCACCAACCCACGGCCTTGGGAAGAACATCAATTCTGCATCGCAAGCATTTCCTGCCGAGATTCATCATCATGATATTTGAAAATGCAGGATATCAATTATCCCACATGCACCCCGCGATGACCTCTTTAACACTTTATATACTAGGTCATGAGCATATATCATGTCGGTGCTTTTGCTCCTGACGACACTAGTATAAAACCTCATCATCATCATCCTCCAGCAGCATGATATCCTGTTGTTTGAAATATCACCCTGACGTTATCATGATATTTGAAATATAACCTTCATGATAATCGGCACAACCTGATCCATCGGAGGAACATCCTCCTGCTGAGCTTATACCAAAAGTCTGGCCGATGAACATCCTGATGACGTCATCATCATATCCTGCTGACGTCATCATCATATCTGCCTACTGCGCACCTCCTCATATCCGGATGACGTCATCATCATGTTTGCGAATATCAGGGGATCTTCATAAGATGATCAGTGTTAGAAATATGACCCCCCGGACCTTGATGACGTCATCATCATATTAACATCATCATGATATTCGGAAGACAACCGGATATTTGGAAATATCCTCCTGATGTTCAAATATCAGGTTGCACTGTAGCTCCACTATAAGATCGGGGCGATAACTGAATATGATGATGATGCTTGAAAAGATCACCCCCAGTAGATAATGCACGAAGCCAGCAGGCGGATATCTCCTTGATATCAGCATCATCATGACGCTGGAACAAATATACATCCGGATGATATTCAAAAATGAAAATATCACCCCCTCCTTCGGAATATCATGATGCAGATAGGCAGAGAAATAGATATCACCCTGATATAAGGATGACGTCAGCATCATCAGGATGACAGAACAACGAACAAGAAGTGATACAACATCATCAGGATGATATTGACTAAGATCATCCTGACGTTCAAAATATGATGACCCTAGTGAATATCGGGTCGCACTTAGAACTCTTCGACAACATCATCAGGATGATCATAACCAAGATCACCCGATGATAGAAATATCACCCCGGCGAAATATCATGAAGGCAGAAAATATGATGACCTCCGCAAGCAGCAGGATGATAACTGGAAATATGATGATGATGACGACGACCCTTAAGAAAAAACAAGTCAGGTCGAACAACTTAGAGAATAACCCCTTCAGGACATCGGGGCAACATCATCATCATGTTTGGGCAAGGTGATATTTGGAAGATCACCGGATACTTGAAAAATCTCCTTCGCAAGCAGATCAGGGTGCACTGTAGCTCATCAACATCATCAGGATAATAACCAAACATCACCCGATAGTGAAATATGATGATGACGATGAGAAACCGGTCGACGAAGAACATGATGATGCAGATCATCATTGAAGACAAGATGATGATGATGACCTCCTCCTCAGGAAAATATGATGCTGCTGTTGAAAAATGCTGAGGAGGTCCAACACTTAGAAAAAATGGGCAAGAAGATAAAGGCTTCAAATGAAGAAACCTCCTGATCATGACAAATCAACCCCAGGTCAAAGTAAGTGCTAACACCTTATACCCTCCACACTCTACTTTAATCCTAATCCCTTGACCCTCAACCCTATCCCTAAACCCTTGACCCTCGAACCTCAGCCCTCAACCCTTAATGTCAAACCCTAATCCCTCAACCCTTAACTCTGATCCCTTGACCCTCAACATTATACCTAAACCCTAAACCCTAAAGCCTTAAGCCTCAACATCAAATCCTAATCCCTCAACCCTTCACTCTAATCCCTCAACCCTATCCCTAAACCCTCAACACTATACCTTAAACCCTAATCCCTCAATCCTCAACCCTAAACCTTATCCCTAAACCCTAATCCCTCAACCCTCAACCCTAATCTGTCATCCCTCAACTCTAATCCCTCATCCTTAAACCCTAAATGCTATCCCTATTCCTAAACCCTCAACAGACTCGATACTATACCTTAAACCCTAATCCCTTATCCCTAAACCCTCCAACCCTATCCCTAATCCTTATACCCTCCACACTTGACTTTAACCCTAATCCCTCGACCCTTAACCCTATCCCTAAACCCTTTACCCTCGAACCTCAACCCTCAACCCTCAACGTCAAACCCTAATCTCTCAACCCTTAACTCTGATCCCTCGACCCTCAACCCTATCCCTAAACCTTAAACCCTAAAGCCTCAACCCTCAACGTCAAATCCTAATCCCTCAACCCTTCACTCTAATCCCTCAACCTTAAACCCTATCCCTAAACCCTCAACACTATACCTAAAACCCTAATCCCTCAACCCTCAACCCTAAACCTTATCCCTAAACCCTAATCCCTCAACCCTCAACCCTAATCCATCATCCCTCAACTCTAATCCCTCATCCCTAAACCCTAAATGCTATCCCTATTCCTAAACCCTCAATTGACTCGATACTATACCTTAAACCCTAATCCCTTATCCTTAAACCCTCCAACCCTATCCCTAATGCTTATATCCTCCACACTCTACTTTAACCCTAATCCCTCAACCCTCAACCCTATCCCTAAACCCTTGAGCCTTGAACCTCAACCCTCAACCCTCAACATCAAATCCTAATCCCTCAACCCTTCACTCTAATCCCTCAACCCTAAACCATATCCCTCAACCCTAAACCATATCCCTAAATCCTCAACACTATACCTTAAACCCAAATCCCTCAACCCTCAACCCTAAACCTTATTCCTAAACTCTAATCCCTCAACCCTCAACCCTAATCTATCATCCCTCAACTCTAATCCCTCATCCCTAAACCCTAAATGCTATCCCTATTCCTAAACCCTCAATAGACTCGATACTATACCTTAAACCCTAATCTATTATCCCTAAACCCTCCAACCGTATCCCTAATCTTTATACCCTCCACACTCTACTTTAACCCTAATCCTTTAACACTCAACCCTATCCCTAAACCCTTGACCCTCAACCCTCAATGTCAAACCCTAATCCCTCAACCCTTAACTCTGATCCCTCGACCCTCAATCCTATCCCTAAACCATAAAGCCTAAAGCCTCAACCCTCAACGTCAAATCCTAATCCCTCAACCCTTCACTCTAATTCCTCAACCCTAAACCCTATCCCTAAACCCTCAACACTATACCTTAAACCCTAATCCCTCAACCCTCAACCCTAAACCTTATCCCTAAACCCTAATCCCTCAACCCTCAACCCTAATCTGTCATCCCTCAACTCTAATCCCTCATCCCTAAACCCTAAATGCTATCCTTATTTCTAAACCCTCAACAGACTCGATGCTATACCTTAAACCCTAATCCCTTATCCCTAAACCCTCTAACCCTAACCCTAATCCTTATACCCTCCACACTCTACTTTAACCCTACCTCAAACCTAACCCTAAACCCTTGACCCTCGAACCTCAACCCTCAACCCTCAACATCAAATCCTAATCACTCAACCCTTAACTCTGATCCCTAAACCCTCAACCCTATCCCTAAACCCAAAACCCTAAAGCCTCAACCCTCAACATCAAATCCTAATCCCTCAACCCTTCACTCTAATCCCTCAACCCTAAACCCTATCCCTAAACCCTCAACACTATACCTTAAACCCTGATCCCTCAACCCTAAACCTTATCCCTAAACCCTAATCCCTCAACCCTCAACCCTAATCCATCATCCCTCAACTCTAATCCCTCATCCCTAAACCCTAAATGCTATCCCTATTCCTAAACCCTCAACCAACTTGATACTATACCTTAAAACCTAATCCCTTATCCCTAAAACCTCCAAACCTATCCCTAATCCTTATACCCTCCACACTCTACTTTAACCCTAATCCCTCGACCCTCAACCCTATCCCTAAACCCTTGACCCTCGAACCTCAACCCTCAATCCTCAACATCAAACCCTAATCCCTCAACCCTTAACTCTGATCCCTTGACCCTCAACCCTATCCCTAAACCCTAAACCCTAAAGCCTCAACCCTCAATGTCAAATCCTGATCCCTCAACCCTTCACTCTAATTCCTCAACCCTAAACCCTCAACACTATACCTTAAACCCTAATCCCTCAACCCTCAACCTTAAACCTTATCCCTAAACCCTAATCCCTCAACCCTTAACCCTATTCCATCATCCCTCAACTCTAATCCCTCATCCCTAAACCCTAAATGCTATCCCTATTCCTAAACCCTCAACTGACTTGATACTATACCTTAAACCCTAATCATTTATCCCTAAACCCTCCAACCCTATCCCTAATCCTTATACCCTCCACACTCTACTTTAACCCTAATCCCTCGACCCTCAACCCTATCCCTAAACCCTTGACCCTTGAACCTCAACCCTCAACCCTCAATGTCAAACCCTAATCCCTCAACCCTTAACTCTGATCCCTCGACCCTCAACCCTATCCCTAAACCCTAAACCCTAAAGCCTCAACCCTCAACCCTCAACTTCAAATCCTAATCCCTCAACCCTTCACTCTAATCCCTCAACCCTAAACCCTATCCCTAAACCCTGAACACTATACCTTAAACCATAATCCTTCAACCCTCAACCCTAAACCTTATCCCTAAACCCTAATCCCTCAACCCTCAACCCTAATCCGTCATCCCTCAACTCTAATCCCTCATCCCTAAACCCTAAATGCTATCCCTATTCCTAAACCCTAAATGCTATCCCTATTCCTAGACCCTCAATGGGCTTGATACTATACCTTAAACCCTAATGCCTTATCCCTAAACCCTCCAACCCTATCCCTTAACCCTAATCCCTTGACCCTCAACCCTATCCTTAACCCCTTAACCCTCAAACCTCAATGTACTCAACCCTCAACGTCAAACCCTAATCCCTCAACCCTTAAATCTGATCCCTCAACCTTAACCCTTAAAACTTGAACCCTAAAACCTATCCCTACACGCTCGACACTCAACACTATATCTTAAACCCTAATCCCTTAACCCTCATCTCTAAAGCCTCAACCCTAAATCATTAAACCTTTAACCCTAAACCCTATCCCTAATCCCTCTACCCTCGACACTCTTATTTAACCCTAATCCCTTGACCATTAACCCTATCCCTCAACCTCAACCCTCAACCCTCAACCCTCTACTCTCAACATTAAACCCTAATTCATCAACCCTAAACCCTAATCCCTCAAACCTAAACCTTATTCCTAAACCATCAAACCTCAACACTATACCTTAAACCCTAATCCCTATCCCTCAACCCTTAACCCTTAAAACTTAAACCCTATCCCTACACCCTCAACACTTGACACTATATCTTAAGCCTTAAACCCTCATCCCTAAAGCCTCAACCCTCAATCCTTAAACCTTCAACCCTAAACCCTATACCTAATCCCTCTACCCTTGACACTCTAACCCTAACCTTGACATTAAATGCTAATCTGTCAACCCTAAACCCTAATCCGTCAACCCTAAACCCTAGGGTTCCAAACCCTCAACCCTCAACACTATACCTTAAACCCTAATCCATCAACCCTAAAACCTAATCTCTCAACCCTCAACCCTAAACACTATCAATAAACCCTCAACCCTTGACACTATACCTTAAACCCTATGAGAAAATCTTTGCATATGGTACATCCACAATGAGTAATTAACAGTTGAAATCAGAAGGATGATCATTATGAGAAAAGATTTGCATTGGGGTACATCTATGTTTCTTGCTGTCCACCCCGCACTTAGGGAAGGTATATTTTTATGAAATAGACAAATAATCTCCCATTGTTTACTGGTTCTATCCACAAGAACTACTAAACTATACCTTAAACCCTAATCCCTCAACCCTAAGCTTTCAACCCTAAACCCTATCCCTAATCCCTCTACCCTCAACACTCTACCTTAAACCTAATCCCTCGACCCTTAACCCTAAACGCTATCCTTAAAGCCTCAACCCTAAACCCTAATCCCTGAAGGTCCTAAACTCTAATTGCTTATCCCTAGACTCTAAATCCTATCCCTAAATGCTCAACCCTCAACCTTAAACCTTAATCACTCAATCCTTATCCACCCCTCTCCTCCCCTATCCGGCTCACTCCCATCTCTACCCTCCTCTTCCCTCGACACTATACATACATAAATATAGGCATACATAGATACATACATACATATAGACATACATAGATACATAGATATATACATACATACATACATACATATAGGCATACATAGATACAAACATACATACATACATATAGGCATACATACATACATACATACATGATTAATAGAGTTGAAAAGAAAAAAATTTAAGGGGAACATAATGCGAGCGTGTTATAATGCGCTCATGTTATGTCAAACATGACAAACAACAGACTTGCGGAAAAGGAAAAATGCAAAGCAAAACATAACGCAAGCATGTTATAATGCGCTCATGTTATGTCAAACATGACAAACAACAGACTTGCGGAAAAGGAAAAATGCAAAGCAAAACATAATGCGAGCGTGTTATAACGTGCTCGCGTTATGTCTTGCTTTGGGAATCCCAAGCCTTGGGCTTGAGATTTGCTTTGGATTTCCAACCCAAAGGCTTGGAGTGCCTTTTGAACAGTCACAGATGTGTTTTTCCATATTCTACAAGATTTCACATAATTTCGTTCGTGCTAACCCTCAAATTTGCACGTGTTTCAAGGTCAAACAAATCGAACACCTAGGTAATGTTAGGCTTTCTCTTAGCTATTTGAAGATGTAATTTTTTTCACATTTTAACAATGTTAAGCCTTTCATCTTTAATTTCTTTTGTTTGTGTGTTCGTTTTTGGGCAAAAACTATTGTTTGGTCTTTTTTTCATTGTAAATTAACTATTCATTGAAATTTTAAAAAAATTACATATTTAGAAACTAGACTCCATTCTATAAATATTAAAAAAAGAAAAAATGATTTTCAATTAGTTTTCAAAATTTATAGGGGTAGCACGGCAAAAATTCTATTTTTTAGGATGTGTCCACTTTGAAAATTAGTAAAAAAATCAAATATTCATCAAAAAATTATTAGAAAAAAAGTTGACCTTTTGAGGGAGCCACAAAACATGCTATGTTATGTTTTTTTGACAATTTATGTGGCTCCCTCTTTTGAACCCCTTAATCTATGTCATTTTCAAAAAAATAGTATTTTAGAAAGTAGACTCGGAGCACTACGAACATTGTTTTGGTTGCATCTCCAAATTTTGAGTGTAACTATACTCAATTTCTCATCCGAGGCCAGTATTTCCTGATTTCAGAAAAAAAAAAAAAAAAAAAAAAAAAAGTGGCCACTTAAGACCCCTTTTTAGCCCCCCATCTTCTTGCACTTACCCAGTGATATACTTTTATTATTTTAGTATGAGTGTGATAAGACAACGAGACGATGTCTCTTCCTAGTGGAGAAGGATGTCACATCTCATTTTTGGACTTTATTTATAATTTAAATTACGAGACATTTTTACTATGATTGTTTTACTATTGAGTGATTCCACGTGTGTGAAAGGTAAAATTGTTGATATTTTACATAAAAATTTGAAAGTTGATTGATGACTAATTATTATTGGTAAGATTATGGATGTATATCTTGTCTTGCTTTGACTATGATTATAAGGACTAACATATTAATAAAAATCTAAGTGCAATTGAGTGCAGGAAGAATGTCGAAGACGAGAACATGGTTGAGGTAGAAATGTTCTAGCCGCCAGGAAAGAGTTGGCATGATGGAAACTCGATGCATGCACACACTCACATAGTTTCATACAGGTTGCATCATTCATATTGCATTATTGAATGGCTTTATTATGCATTTGTTACATAGTTACATAGTCTTGAATGTGCATTTTACATTAAATATTGTTTGTGATTATGACATTTAATGATTAGTAATCTATATGCAAGATTAATTTATTTAAGTGCATACAAGTAAATCTATTTATTTATTTGATAATTAACTCTTAAGGATAATTAGAAAATAAAATGAATAGATAAAGCTAATTGTTTGTTTGATGCTTAGATTTTATTTTAAATTAATTATCTAGTTAGATACCTATAGTTTTTAATATTTTTTTGAAAATAAAAATTCATGCAATTTGTATTTCAATTATTTAATTATTATAATTGAAATAGATTTACATTATGTGCATGCTTTTATTTTAGAATTTAGAAATAAATAATAATATTTATTTCAATTTGAGAAAAGATTAAGTAATAGAATGAGAATTGTTTCAATTTAAAATAAATAAATAAATAGTCTTTGGTTAATTATGTGAGCATTATATTATTTATTTTATTTATTTATTTTGGTAATTAAGTTCTTTTGGTAATTAATTTCTTTTGGAAAAGGAAATAAGTTAAATTATTTTAATTTGTTAATTTATTTAATTATTGAATGTGCATATCTATTTTAAAGATTTAGAGAGTCAATTATTAAATTTATCATATTTGTGAATTAGAAAATTATATTTTCTAATATTAGTTTTAAATAGGATGTGCATGAATATGAATAAAGTCATTTTAATATTAATTTTCTTTTATTAAGAATATAATATTATATTTTGCTTTTTAGGTTTTGGGGAAAATAAGGAGATTTATTAAAAGAAGAGAATTAACTTTCTTCATTTTTTTTTGGTTATTAATTTTATTAAATGGAAAGGAGAAAAAAATAAAATAGGTTATTGAAGCTCAGGGATTTGAAAGTGTTTTTTGGTGAAGAATTGAAGGATTGTTGTGCTTTTTGAATTGATCGGTTAATCTCCATTATTTTTACCAAATTGCTACAAGGATTGAGGTAGGATTCTTGTCATAAAAGACTTTAACAAAGAATTACTTTGGTTAGTAATTGAATATAGGATTTTTTGAAGAAATTGTGATATATATGCTTCTTGTGCAAAAAGAAAGATTTAGACAAATTATAGTTTCATTGATTTTGAAGATTATAAAAGATTTTTTGTTGAATTGGATTCGTTGGGAATTCTTAAAAGTTAGTAGGAGGATTTGATTGGTTATTTGATCTAATTATAATTTTTTAGAATATTAAAATATTAATTTCTTGTATACGAGAAAAAAACATAATAGAAGACTTGGAAAGAGACTAAAAAGAAAAATAGTAAACTATCTTAGTTTAAACATATCTCTTAAACCATGATCTGGGTATTTCTAATTTCTAGATATATGGTTTTAAAGTAGGGGATAAACTTTACCTCTTATTTTTGTAATTTTATCTTTTATATTTTATTTTATATTATTAAAACAAGATGACTATTTTTTTGAAGTGGTAAACCTATCATGAGAAAAAAATAGTCTGTTGCATCATCAATAACTTTAGATTTTTGAACTGGGTTTCTCTGAAATTTTCATAGAAGGTGTGTAACGAAGTTATTTAAATCATATAAAAATATTCCATCTTACTCAGTTTTTAAATTATGAGATATGTATTAATTAGTGACTATTTATCTCTACTGCTATTTTTAGCATGATGTTTATATGTGATTATATTGTACTTATAAAATTATATTAAAGATATTTATTATCAAAATATTTATTGGTTTCTGTAGATCTTTGTATTATCTTTCTAACGCATATTAAAAATTAGAAAAATGTTAGTGTTTTGAAAAAGTTATGCATGTTTTAGTGAAAACTATATTTTATGCAGTATAAATCTAAGTTGCTAGCATGAAAGTCATGTTTGGTTTATGTGTGATCTTCCAACATAGTTTTGTGACTTGTATGTTGATATTAGTTATGAGGGTGTGAGCATGAGTTTGAAATTATAGTGTCTCGGACCACATTTTTAAAGTCACTTGTAGTGTTGATGTCCATGCTTAATTTTGTTGTCCTAACATTCTGTCTCCTATAGCAGCATCTTGATCACTTATAGGTTTAATTTAATTGACTTATTTGTTTATGTCTTCACTTAAATAGTGTTCTTGTTTGACAAACATGAATATGAAATTGTTCGAAAAGATGATTCTCCTTTATTCCTTATTACAAATTTAATCATAACAGTATTAAAAATTTGATCTTGCTTGTGGTTAGACAAAACTAGATTTATTTATTTTATTTTATTTTATTTTTGAGAAATTAAGAATGAATTATGGGATAAAGATTATAACTAGTTTTATAGTGATCTATGTATTTCGTGAATGATTAAATATAGCTCTTTGATAGAAATATTGCTAGAAATGTATTCTCATTGATTGAGCAAAGAATTGTAGTAACTGTATCTAGGCAAAGTATGTGTTATAGGATCTAGACACAAGATTCTTTTGAGGTATTTAAGAATAGAATGATTTATCTTCAGTTTATGTCTTATTTATGTATCTCGAATAAACATATGCATAAGCTTTTTCCTTAGAATTATTTGCTTGAAAGTGAATTCATTTTGATTGTGCAAAAGAAAAGAATTAGTTTACTTTGAAAGAAAGCAGATTATCTTTTGTATGTGATTGGGGTTATTTCCTAGGCTAGGATGCCAAATGTGGAATAACAAAGATGGCTTTTCCTCTTTTTGGGATTTGACCTTGAACTATTTTATATACTTGGCCAAGCTAGGAATTCTTTGAAATGAGATGAATATTTGTCTAGCAAAACTTTATTTATATATCTCTGCCACATCCTGTTGTGAGATAATTTGCATATCATTATTTAAATTTGCACATTAGACTTCAGGTTGCATCGGGTGTTCCCTCCTACCAATTGTTTCTAGGTTGCTAGAAATTTCATGCAGGGCTAAGTTTCCTTCATGTCATGAAGAGATCCGAGGTAGTGTAATTGCTTCATGGTTGGGTGGAAAAGCACCTGAGCCATGTTCCCATCTCTCGGCTCACAAGAGGACCACATGGGTTCGTGATGACTAAAGAGTTTGTTTAATTTATTATTTCTTATATTGTACATGATTATTGTATCTTGTAAGTATCTTTGGATGAATTATGGCAAGGAAGCCAAATGGACATTGTGTATTCTTTATAGTGCTAATACCTGGATTAAGCACATGATTTGAAATATTTAATGTTATTATTGATCTATTTATGAGATCTATCTTTTTTACTTGAGTTGATGTAAATAAGTGGATTGTTTAGTTTAGTAAGTTTTGTTATAGAATGGGTACTTTACATTTATGCTTGAAGAGTACATGGTTGCTAGAAGAGTAGAAGCAACCAAATAAGAACTAGTCATGAAGATGAAGAGGTGGTAGTGGAAGTGTTGGTTGTTGATGTGGATGTAGGAGGAATATGTAGATGTTGCATTAGTTGTGTAATGAAGGTACAAGTTGGTTTCATGGTTGTGAGGTGCATAAAAGATCTAAGAAGGAGATCAAGAGGCTACATAAAGGTAACAAAATAGTAGAAAGGGTGGCAATAAGGAGAATTGATTATGAAGGACATTGCAAGTACTGTGATTTATTACAAAGAGATTTGAAGGGCTATTTGGAGGTCATGATTGGGTGGCAAAGGAAGTTGCAACAACATTGAAGGAATCCATTCAAGGAAGGATGGAAAAAAATATAGTTGAGTAGATGTTGGTAGTAAAACAATCAGCTGCAAAGGATGAAGGTAGAAATTTAATGCCTTTTATGAGTGGAAGGTAGTGGTGGCTTCAAAGAGGTTGTAGAATGCATATACTATATCAAATGGAAAGGTTTTGGCACTTTGGGAGAAGACAATCATAGTTTGTAAGTTGAACAAATGCACACTATCAATAGCAGTCATGTTTCAAGTTCTACTCATTTCATATTGTTTGTTATGTATCATGAAAATATAACCCTATGAATAAATCCCTCATAGACTATATCAAATCCTAAGATTTGTGGATTGTTCACTTGATCTTATTGAATAGTTTGATTTTCAGTAGAGTTAGGGTTAGGGCAGAATAACAAGATGTAGAAATTTAGGGCAGAGTTATGTTTCATGATGACAAGTTGTCTTAAACTATAATATTTTGAGTATATCTCATATGCACGAACATTATCATATACAATGATAGACAAATTGCTAAGTATGGAGGTGATGTTGAGGGAAACGACTATCAAATTGCACTATGACTATTACAAACAACCACATAGACTGTCATATCATAAACATAGAAGACTATGATGAAACTCGTGATCACTATTAAGTTCAAATATTCAAAAAATGCAATAGACTCTCACTACCCTATTCACAAGGTAAGAGATGACAACATGATGAAAATGACTAATCTTATATACAGATTAGAATTGTCAAGCACCTTAAATGGACTATCAACACAACTAGGACTATCATGATAGTCAATAGGAACATCAAACCATGTATGAAGATAATTTGATATCTTGTCAAGGTGTAAAGGAGGGGTTTTCTAGGAATCATAAATGTATAGGACAGTTGTTGTAACCTTAGGAATATCACATGTGACATTGTTTGAACAATAGTCGAAAATAAGAATGATCAAACCTTAGGAGTTTCATAAGTAAATTGGTGGATTACAACCTAGCAATCACAAGATCATTTAAGGATAAATGGTGAGATAGGTTATTAAAGAAAAATATAGTGATGAGAAGACGAGAAGATGAGAAGATGAGAAGGAAGAAGAATATAATGATAAGATAGGTTGGACATTGTGCTATGGCATGGAGATTTATTACAACCAATAGTTGCTATGGTAGCAATTGCAAGACGCTTGGTGAAGAACTCGCTATTGCATCATCAACTAAGTGAGTTACTAGAGCATGTATGGTAGTGCAAGGGCACATGTGGCAATGTTGGAGTGCATGTAATGACAATTGATAACATGTATATATTTTCTAGAGATTGTTTTTGAGGTATCAAAGTGATAAGATGCAATTGCTCAAGTTTGTCTTTGTTATTTCAAGCCATAGTTTTATTTTGGTTGCAATGTATGAAGACATACATACATGGTTCATGTTTTTTGGTCAACAACTTTTGACTAAGTATGAAAACATATTTAAAGAACATATATTAAAGAACATAAAGATATAAAGAACATAAGAACATATATAAGTGAATTAAAATGGACATAAAGAACATACCTTAGAATTCGATATTGGAGTTGACCAATTCTCTAAAATTTGGCTTCAAAATCCTCAAATTCTTCTTTTTCGCAAGTTTCATTATGAATTCTATATAACTCTAGAATAGGATTAGTGAAATTTATGGAAAAAATAAACATATATCATCAAATTCAATCTATCTATCAATGATAATTAGCTTTGAAACAATATCACACATGAAACATGAAACTTTACATTTAAATAATCAAATTTTCTCCAAAAACATGTAAAATTAGTTCTTCTACATTGTAAAAACTAAAAAGGTGGTGGATTGATCTAAACATGATTATTAATATGTCAAAAAACATGAAAAAGCATTTTCTTGTTTGATATAGTGCATGAAAATAAGGAATAACAGTTATGTGGGGTGTGAATCACGGATCCCACATGGTTTTTTACCATTTTTTTTTCTTCCCAAAATGATAGTGTGTTATAACGTGCTCGCGTTATAATGCCAGCGTATTCTAGGAAGCATAAAAACATTAAGCTTCATGCATGCAAAAATTGTAACCTTCTCAATGTTGGTGCCAAAATCATGGTCTAGGATGTCATGCTCGCACATAAAATATATTGTAACTATGCATGTAGTGCATCAAGTAGGTAATCAAGTGATGGTCCAAGAGTATCCCTAGACTCAAATATCCATGTGGTTTGTGAAATAGAACTTGTCTATACTAGGAGGGATAAATGTAACCTTGTATCTACATGGGAGAGTTTCTCTCTCTCTCTCTACAACTCTATCTGCCTCTCTTTCTCTATATCTCTCTCCCTCTCTCTGTTGACCCCTTGGAATGTGAGGGAGAGAGATATAGAGATAGAGAGGTAGATATATTTAGATAGAGGGAGGATAGATAAATAAAGAGATAAAGGGAGAAATAGACAAATAGAAAGGGATGTATATAGAGAGGGAGGGAGACATAGAAAGGGGGAGGGGGAAATGGATAAATAGAGAGAGATAAAGAGAGGGAGACATGGAGAGATAGAGAGGCACATGGACATGGATAGGGAGAGAGCCCGGGGACATGGAAAGAGATGGAGAGATAGAGACAGAGTTAGAGAAAAGAAAAAATATAGAAAAAAGGGAAAATAGAGAGATAGAGAGGGATAGGTCAAGATAGAGATGGGGAGAGGGAGAGAGGGGGATTGAGATAGACAAAGGGGTCTATAGAGGGAGAAAGATAGATAAAGAGGGAGATAAGGATAGATATATAGAGAGTGGAGATATAGGAAGATAGAGAGCAAGTGAGAGATAGATAGGGAAATACAGAGAGGTAGAGAGGGATATAGTAAGAGATAGGGTTATGGGGAGAGATAGAGATAGGGAAAGAGATTTTGAGATGTCTAGAGACATATGGAGAGAGATTTCAAGAGGTAGAGGGATGGGGAGAGAGATAGAGAGGGAGGGAGAGAGAGGTAGAGAGGGATAGATTAAGAGATAGGGATATGTGGAGAGATAGAGATAGGGAAAGAGATCAACAGATGTCTAGAGACATAGGGAGATAGATTTGAGGTAGAGGGATTGGGAGAGTGATAGAGAGGGGGAGTGAGATAGTGAGGGAGGGAGAGATAGAAAGGTAGAGTTAGAGAGAGGGGATCGATAGAGAGAGCAAGAGAGAGAGAGAGAGAGAGAGAGATCTCCCCTTGGTCTCCTCTATATCTCCCTATTAGTCCTCTCTCTAAACCCTAACCTAAACCTCTAAACCTTAACCCATAACCCCTAAACCACAAACCCTAAACCCTAAACCCTAAAAATGAGCAACCCTAATCCCCTAAACCCCTAACCCCTAAACCATAAACCCTGGAAGTGACCCTAAACCTCTATCTCCCTATCTCTCCCAATCTCTATTAGTCCCCTCACTCTATCTCTTTAAACCCTAAACCCTAATCCCTAAACTCAAGCAACCCTAAACCCCTAACCCCTAAACGCCTAACCCATAAACCCTAACCCCTAAACCCTAAACCCTAAACTCAAGCACCCCTAAACCCCTAAAGCCTAAATAATTCCCCTAAACCCTAAACCCTAAACTTAAGCAACCCTAAACTCTAACAACTAGGCTAAACCCCTAAACATATAATTTGATAGGTGATGATGGAGGATCAATGGGAAATAGATGTAGAATTCTTGGATCTTGATTATCATTATCCTCATTGGGATGTGATTTGATAGGATCCAAGTTATTTGTTTGATTATCTATGTTTTCGTGGGGATCAAGTGTCTCATCATGGGATATTGATGGATAATGAATACGACTAGTGGGATGATGGATAGAGCTAATGGGATGATGGATAGGAGTGATGTGGGTTACTTGATCATGGATAAGATCTTGATCATAGATAATATCTTGATCACATGGAGGATAAGCATGGATAGCGTGATATTAGATATGGATAGGGTAAGTGGGGATGCATTGATATTCATTGGATTGGGGAGTAAGAGGTGGTGATGGGGGTTCACTAGGAGATGTTGGAAGATCAATGTTGATGGGTTGACCATGAGATGGTAAGCGATCTAGGATGGAATTATATGGGATGTTTGGATTTTGATTAGGATGGGTAGTTGGTGTTTCCACATGCTTTGGACTAGGCTCTTAATATAACTATTAGGTTTCTTAGATAGATGTGATGGGTTCTTGGATGGGATCAATAATCTTTGGATGTTTGACAACATGGCTACATGATGAGGTTTGACTTGGACTTATGGTAGGAGACTCTTTAGTGAAATGGATAGACATAGGAGTGGATGATGGTGTTGGAGTGGTAGACATGTTATTACCTAAGGTTCTTTGTTAGGCTCAAGGATAGGAATTGGAGTACATGATGTTTTTAGATTCCTTGTTAATAGTCCTTGGGTCACATCCTTCATGGTTTCATTGGTTGATGGACTAGGATATGCATATAGTTGATGGACAATGATGGAATATGTTCTAGGGATAGGATTAGGATCGAGTGAATGGATATAGGAGGGGATGGATTAGGATTGGGAGTGTTAGAGTGGGATGAAATTTGATCAGTGGGTTTGGATGGCTCCATATCTTTGCTTTTATTTTTGGATTTTGTAAAGAGTCTTTGGAGAAAATTTTCAAGGGTTCATGGGTTGATGGATTAGAGCTTAGAATGTTTGATGGTCGATTAGATGGTGAGTTATATGGTGGATGGATGATAGGGATTGATGGATTAGGAGATAGGTGTACTAATATGTTAGGATTATGAGGATTGGAGGGAAATTATAAAATAATTCCCCTTTAACCCTAACCCCTAAACCCTAAACTTGAGCAACCCTAGAAACTCATAAACCCTAAATAATGCCCCTAAACCTAAGCAACCCTAAACCTCTCTCTCTCCCAAAACGCCTAAACCATAAACCCAAGCAACCCTAAACCTCTAAACCCTAAATAATTCCCCTAAACCCTAAACTTATGCAACCCTAAACTCATAAACCTGACCAACCCTATCTCTCTCTCCTTATTACCCTATCTATCCCCTCTCTCCCCTCCATCTCCATCCTCTCTCCCTCTTCCTCCCTCTCCTCTCCCTTGTTGACAAAGAACATGAAAACAAGAAAACTAGGACATGCAAAGAGGGATGAGGATATAAATTGAGATGATGAAATGGAAACAAGATAATTTATGAAATTTTATTGGATGGGAAGAATGATGAGGAGAGGTAGAGAGGGGAGGGAAGTAGAGAGTGAGAGAGGGTAGGAGGTAGAGACAGGAGGGAAGTAGAGAGTGAGAGAGCATAGGAGCTAGATAGGGGAAGGAAGAAGAGAGAGAGGGTAGGAGATATATAGGGGAGGGAAGCAAAGACTAAGAGAGAGGGTAGGAGGTAGAAATGGGAGGGAAGTAGAGAGTGAGAGAGAGGGTAGGAGGTAGAGGGGGAAGAAGAGAGAGAGAGAGAAGATAGGAAGTAGAGAGGTGAGGGAAGCAACAACTAATAAAGAGGGTAGGAGGTAGACACGGGAGGGAAGAAGAGAGAGAGAGAAGGTAGGAGGTAGAGAGGGGAGGGAAGTAGAGACTTAGAGAGGGGAGGGAAGTAGAGAGGGAAGGGAAGTAGAGAGTGAGATAGACAGTAGGAAGTGCAGCTGCCCTTGTAGACATGTATGTAAAGTGTGGAAGCATAGACAAGGCATGTCAATTGTCTGATGTAACACCTCAAAGAGATATTATGTAATGGAATGCAATGATTACAAGATATGCACAAAATGGATTTGTTGAAAAGGCTTTAGAAACTTTCAAGAAAATGCAATTAGCATGTCTATAGAAAAATTTACTTAGCATAACGTGAGCACATTATAACACGCTCACGTTATTGATTTCACATAATGCGAGCGCATTATAACGTGCTCGTGTTATGCTGAGCTTGTTTGGATATGTTTTTACCAGTTTTTAGCAAAATTTTGAGATAATTTGGAGCATGCTCCCCATCAGGATGACACTTTTTTCAATGAAAACTCAAACAAATACCACCATAATCTTAAGCTCTTTGTTAGCTATCTAACCATGGGTCAGTGCAAGAAGTTGGGTCCACTTTTTGGCCAAAAAGTGGAAGTGTTTTCATTGATTTTCAGAATTTGTCACATTTGACCTTAAAATTTGAAGCACTTAGAGATGGAATCTTTAAAAAAGTCACTAAACATAAAATGTAGTACTCGGAGTCTAGTTTCGAAATATGTAATTTGTTTCAATACCTAGATGATACAAATTAATTTTCAATAGGCATTTCTAAAAACCACTATTTAAAAGTCACTTTTTTTTAACCATACCATGCACGTGTACGGCCAACATAATTTGACCTAAATAAAATTATGTTTCAAAATCCTTTTGGGAAAAGATGTTTAGTATAGTGAAGTTTGATGAGGATTTTTTTTATAATTTGTTTCCAAATAATTTTTTTTATTAATTTTTTATTAAGCCTAATTGCTACTTTTGAAAACCCCTCGTGTACGACCAACATAATTTGAGAAAAAATAATCATAAAATTAAATTTTTTTTTTCATTGTGTAAAGAATGATGTGTAGATTGATGACATATAAGTTTTTTTTTTTTTAAATTTAAAACTTAAAAGTTATTAAAAAAATACAAACACCTGTCATTTCAAGTTTTTGGACTAGTTTGGTCATAAATTAAATAATAAATAGAAGAACATGTCCAATAACAAAAAAAATTACATATTTAAAAACTAGACAATTTTATATGTAATGGGTTTTCATTTCGTAAAAAAATTTAGACAAAAAGGTCCTCAGCCATATAGGTAAACTCAATATTTCTTGTTCTGTACTTAGAAAAAAATTTGCAGGTCCAAGGCTCAAGGTCAGCCAACCATGCCTATCCCGAGCCAAAAACCCAAGCAAAGGGAAGGGAAAAGGCGGGCAGAGATTTTCAATTTCAAATAACGGGTACTCGTTATAAAATGGGTATGCGTTACATAACGGGTACCTGTTAAAATACAGGTACGCGTTATATAACGGGTACCCGTTATGTTTTTAAGAATGCGTACACGTTATATAATGGGTACCCATTTCTATTATACCTGTTATTTTCTATATTAGGGAAAAACGTACTATTACTGTATCCCTGCAACTTGCAACTTTGATCAGTACGGTGCGACAGCGACAATTTTTGCATTTTTTTACTTACAAGTGTTTTGTGGAATCCCTTGACAGGTCATATTCTATTCAGATTTTGAAAGGAGTCAATCATATGAACAATTCTGAAGTGAAATCAAGGGCATGAGCTATTTTCAAGAGGAATAAAGAAAAAAAGTTTTTGTTTTTACATCTACAGGTTTTACTTCAAAATCTATGGAACAAACGATCTACATCTAATTCTACTTCAAAATTTCAAATAAAAAAACAAAAGAGGGTAATCATGGGATCAAATCAACGTCAAAGAAAAAAACAAAGGATTGTAATGACACCTCAAGAAATTGAAGCAAATAAAGAGAAGGAAGCAAAAAGACAAAGAGATAGAAGAGCAAGGATTCAAGAGATGAAGAATATTGAAGCATCTAGTTCCATGAGTATTGAAGAGAAAGGCATTCAAGAGACTATAAATGATGGGATGAATGTAGATGATGCAAATGTGGAAATGATGAATGTGGAAGAAAATGTGTCTTTAGAAACAAATGCATGTATGTCTTCAAACCCAACTTTCAAAGATATGGAAAATGTGACTATACAAACAAATCCAGGTATGTTTTCAGAGCCAGCTTTCAATGATATGGAAAACATGACTATAGAAATAAATCCAGGTGTGTCTTTGGAGCCAACTTTCAATGATATAGAAAACACGACTATAGAAACAAATCCAGGTGTGTCTTCAGAGCCAACTTTCAATGATATGGAAAACATGACTATAGAAACAAATCTAGGTATGTCTTCAAACCCACCTATTGATGATATGAATGAGAATGATATCCCTTTTAGGAGTGAAAATGAAAATGTTTTATTTGAGATTGAAAGAAATGTCTTAGATAATCTTCCTGGTAAGATTTCTTGGAGGCAAATGAGAACTCATGCAAATATATTATATAAAAAAAAAAATTTATAGAAAAAGTTTTGGATTTCAATGTTAACTTATGATGCAATTGATGAAGATGTGGAAATTGCGAAAAGTAATGAAAAAGTTAGGCATCTTTGTAAAACCTAAAAAAAAATATGAATTAATCAAACAAGTTTTATCTAGTGTTGCTAATGCTATTGATTCTATTGGTAAAAAGAGTTAATCTAAAGAGAGAAATGCAGCACGAAGAGCTATAACAACTGCTTTAGTCAATAAATCATCTTCTAATAAAAGAATGATAAGTAAGATAAGTGAAATTCTAAAGATAAATCCTAAAACTTTGAGAAAAGTAGCAAAGAGAAGAGAATCTATTGAAAAAGATCCAATTAACCAATGTTAGAGTTTTAGTGGTAGACTCCCAAGGTATGACATGAAATTAAATAGTGAAATAAAATCTTTAATTGAAAAATATTGGCATGATAATACAAGCGTGTCATCTAATGTTAGAGATGTTTTAAAATTATGAGTGGGGTCTAAATTCATGATCCTCATCCAAAACATCTATTAGACATGACTCAAACTGAATTATATAAAAAAATGTTAGATGATTTAGTGTTAGAACCATTTAATATTACCATAAACCAAAGATCTTTTGAGAAATGTAAACCTTGGTATGTGAAAATTAATAAACAACGAATCTCTTGTTGTTGTCAAACTCATGTGCAATTTTGTTATTATTATGATGTTTTTCGATATATACATTCTACTTTGCATACTGACGAAATTATGCAGGAATGTGGTATTAATATACCACCTCAAACAATTAAGGAGTTTGTAGTAGGTTTGTTTTGTGAAACATCTACTGGATACTTATTTTATTCAAAAGCATGTATTTCTGGACAATGCAATAGATGTGGCAACTTTTCATTGTTAGGAGAATGTATGCATGAAAATATTTCACATGAATTTGGACAACAATTAGTGGATGTGAAAAGATTCAAAAATGTTGAATATTCTTTAAAGGATGGAAAAATTGGAAAGCGTTGTGAGTTAGTCACTGAAAAAATTTGTGTGCATGCATTTATCAAAGATTTTAAGGATAATATTGTATTTAAATATGTCAAACACTCTCAATATGCTCAGTGGCTTGATGGACAATTCCATTCATGTAAAAACACATTTCTAATTGGAACTATCCTATCAGTGGTTGACTTTGCAGAAAACTATACTCTTGCTCCACAAGAGGAAATTCAATCTCAGTATTATAATTCAGTGCAAGTGGCCATATTTGTTCATATCCTATACAGACATGCAGATGATAGTACATAAGATAATAGAAAAATTTTTAGGGAGTATTATTTCTATTTGAGTGATAACCGATTACACTATTCAGAGTTTGTGCAATATTATTTCATAAAATTTTATGAAAGTTTAAAAGAAAGAGGAATCCAGATGGCACAACATTTCATATGGTCAGATAATTGTACAAGGCAATTCAAAAATGCAAGAATTTTTTATTGTCTATGTAGGGCTCACAAAGAAATCAATATCCAACATATGTGGAGTTTTTTTGAAGCTGGACATGGTAAAGGAGAACATGATGGAGCTGGAGCATGTGTGAAAAGAGCTTTTGCTAGAGAGCAACTAAAATTTGAGGATGCGGCCAAATTTAGAGATGCACATGCAATTGTGGATTGGTGTAATGAAAAATTATCTATGGGATCAAGTTAGAACTCTACAATTCGATGATTCTTTTGGTTAGTTGAAGAAGAGAATATTCCTACTCGACTTGATTGTGAGACAATAACTAGATCAACAAAATGGCATTCATTTAAGAGTTCAAATGCAAGCACATGGACTATATGGACTAGGGAGCTTGCATGTTTTTGTCAATTTTGTATTACAGGTGATTGGGGAGCATGTGAAAATACATAATGGGTTGAAGAATGGAAACAAAGATCCTTGACACCTATAGAAACACAAGATCAACTTGAAACAACAATTGAAGATGATAATCAAATGTTTGCATCAGATGACTATGATCATGTTTCAGACCTTGTACAAGAAGGTACTTTTATTTTTATTATTTTTATATTGTCATTTTTTGGTACATCTATATATAATTAATTATATATGTATGCATGCACAAATTTATGTGATTTAGATACATGTCACACTTTATTGAATTACATAATTTTTTTGTAGGACATGTGTATGCTATTGTTGCACCTAAGGGCAGTGAAGAGGAAACTGAGTATTGGTTGGCTCGATGTGTTGAAACAAAACAAAAGTTGTTACATCCTAGAGTAGATGATGATAACATGGAGTATCCAACAGGTTCTGTGGTTGTTGTTGGCACTTGGCTACGAAAATATCTAATAAAAGGAATGGTTTGCCTACATTTGAAGATTATGAAACACATAAGAAGATCATACACTACTCACATTTGATTGTGGCAACAAATATAAAACTAGTCAGATATCAAGGCAAACCTTCTAATAAACAGTTATGGACACTTTTGATGGAAGAACATGAGTCAATTATAGATGCATTACAAAAAAATGAAGATGCAGATGGTACAATAGAATAAATTTCGAGGTATGTAAACCATACTCTTACATCCCCTAAATCCATCCTCTTAAATGTATCCTATAATGTTATCTAGTTACATGTAATGCATCAATGTTTCATCTTTTTGGTATATAAAGTCTTTCATTCTCATTTCAGCTTCTATATTATTCCCCTTGTCTTAAATTTTGTATCGACTTAAATGTAAATATATAGTTAATTTACTTATACATTTGAACATTACTTTTTGCAGGTGTACCCTAGACAAGTAGTCAAATTTGCATGATTGTCAATAGAAGTTTTCACCATACAAGTATGTGAGGTCATTTTTGTAGTCTTCAACTAAAAGTGAACGCAAATTAGGTAATTGTATATACTTACATTATGGCTTTCACATTCAAAATGTTATCTAGAACTACATAATGCATCAATGTGTTGTGTTTTTGGTATATTGATTAATTCATTCTCATTTCAGCTTCTATGTTATTCCCCTTGTCTTAAATTTTGTATCGACTCATGTAAATATATAGTTAGTTTACTTGTACATTTAAACATTACTTTTTGCAGGTGTACCCTAGACAAGTGGTCAAATTTGCATGATTGTCAATAGAAGTTTTCACCATACAAGTATGTGAGGTCATTTTTGTAGTCTTCAACTAAAAGTGAACGCAAATTAGGTAATTACATATATATATACTCATATATTTCTCATCCATCCTCCTAACTCCCCTTAAGCCATCCTCTTACATCCCCTTAAGCCATCAAGTTTTATCTTATACTTTGTAAATTGACTTGTGTACATCTCTCCAAGTAAGCTGTCCTCTTTTGTATCCCCTTAAGACATCCTCTTCTAGCTCCCCTTTTAATTAATACTCTTATACATCCCCTAAAGCCATCCTCTTATGTATCCCCTTAAGACACCCTCTTAGCTCCCCTTAAGCCACCATCTTACATCCTCTTTTGTGTTATTTAGTTACATATTGCATTAATATTTTGTGTTTTAGTCACTGAATAATTCATTCTCATTTACATTCATTATTTCTTGTAGGTGTATCCTACAAGTAGATTTTTCCATGATTACCACTACAAGATTTCATCATAATGTAAATGGTAGATCAATTTTGTAGTCATGTCAAACTAATAACATGGACCTATAAGCTAATTGTATAGATATACTCATATGTTTAATAATGGACCTATTTTTTGTTTTGAGACTCTTTTTATAATCTATGTATTTAATTTTCACGAATTGAATATTATTTTATGATTGCCACAAATGATATTAGTGTAGAGGTTCAATAAGTATATAGTTTGTATTTTCCCTATCATTTTTTTACCCACTTTAGCTATGTATTGAGATGTGTTGATTTAGCATTTATTTTATATTATTTAAATGCACAAAAGTTGAAAAGTGGTGTCATGATAGTTGAAGGGAAATAGTCCTAGGATAGTTTGCATATTTGAAACATGGTTTAATATCACCTCTATGAATGCCATGGTCCTCCTCTATATCCTTCAATCATTGTCTTAAATAGTCTAATGCTATCACTAATAAATATGGGACTGTGCTATCATATTACCTAGGTGTAGTCATTGGTGTTGTAGAGTTATTTATGACTGCTAAGGTAATAATGAGGGTTATCATGCATAGGTAAGGTAGTAAATAGTCATTATTTCAAACTAAATGACTACCAAACCAATTATAGGATTGTCCTAATGAAACAAGAGAGGACTGTAAAATGCATAAGTGGTCATCCAAACACCTATATGATTGTCATAACAATCCCTAATAGCCACTTGCCTTCATGACCAATCAAAGATGTTATTAAGAACTTGAAGATAATCCCTAATACCCACTCAATAGAACTACTAAGAGAATGGCCAATCAAACCAAGACAATAATCTACATAGCAAAAGGAATCTCAAATTTTTTTTTGTAGCTTATATTGTGTGGATAAGATTTGAATTTCCTTCTAGTTTCTTCTAAAGAGTTAGTTTCTCTACAAGAATTGAATGCTAATTCTTCAATAATTTCAAATTGTGATAAATTTTTTTGTATCTTATATTGTGTGGATAAGATTTGAATTTCCTTCTAGTTTCTTCTAAAGAGTTAGTTTCTCTACAAGAATTGAATGCTACAAGTCTTGAATAATTTCAAATTGTGATAAATTTTTTTGTAGCTTATATTGTGTGGATAAGATTTGAATTTCCTTCTAGTTTATTCTAAAGAGTTAGTTTTTCTACAAGAATTGAATGCTACTTCTTGAATAATTTCAAATTGTGACAAATTTTTTTGTAGCTTATATTGTGTGGATAAGATTTGAAAAACCTATCTAGTTTATTCTAAAGAGTTAGTTTCTCTACAAGAATTGAATGCTAATTTTTGAATAATTTCAAATTGTGATAAATTTTTTTGTAGCTTATATTGTGTGGATAAGATTTGAATTTCCTTCTAGTTTCTTCTAAAGAGTTAGTTTCTCTACAAGAATTGAATGCTACAAGTCTTGAATAATTTCAAATTGTGATAATTTTTTTGTAGCTTATATTGTGTGGATAAGATTTGAATTTCCTTCTAGTTTATTCTAAAGAGTTAGTTTCTCTACAAGAATTGAATGCTACTTCTTGAATAATTTCAAATTGTGAGAAAAATTTTTGTAGCTTATATTGTGTGGATAAGATTTGAATTTCCTTCTAGTTTAATCTAAAGAGTTAGTTTCTCTACAAGAATTGAATGCTACTTCTTGAATAATTTCAAATTGTGATAATTTTTTTTTGTATCTTATATTGTGTGGATAAGATTTAAATTTCCTTCTAGTTTATTCTAAATAGTTAGTTTCTCTACAAGAATTTAATGCTACTTCTTGAATAATTTCAAATTGTGATAAAAAAAATTTGTAGCTTATATTGTGTGGATAAGATTTGAATTTCCTTCTAGTTTATTCTAAAGAGTTAGTTTCTAAAGTAAATTATCCTAGGTTTATTAGCTTGTTATAAAGTGCCCTAAATTTATCTAATAGATAATTGTAACACCAAACTTATCTATTAGATAATTGTAACACCAAACCTATCTATTCCACTATGTAAATTTTAACTTAATTTAGGTTTGTGAGGTGATGTATTAGAATTTTGAATATAAATATAAATGAAAACATTTAATAAATTTTTTGGCAGTTAATAGATTGTTCACTATTTCAAGAAGAACTATTGAACCATAATGCTTCATTTGAATCATGTTTTGAATGTTTTTTTAAGGAAGAGTTTGTTTGGACACTATCAAAGTGAGTCTAACATCCTTATCATTTTATCATTATTTTGTAGGTTTATCCTAGGTAAATTACCTTGTTATAAAGTGCCCTAAATTTATCTATTAGATAATTGTAACACCAAACTTATCTATTCTAAGATAATTGTAACACCATTTACCTATCTATTCCACTATGTAAATTGACTTAATTTAGATTTGTGAGGCAGTTAATAGATTATTCATTATTTCAAGAAGAACTATTGAACCATAATGCATAATACATTCAAGCATATACTCAATAATATATACATGTAGATCTCTATCTAGATAAGTCCATGAAATACTATAAAATATAGGTAGGACCCATGAAATGTGTACTAAAACATCTACTCATCATCAGCATATAAATAATACAAATCATAGTTCATGAAATACTGAAATATATCTAGAAGTACATGTAATAGGAAGTTCGACATATATAGTCAAAGTCCTGGCATGGCATATATCAAAAATAATGTGCACATCATACAGTTCAGTCTATGAAATAAACATCTATGTCAGGTATGATCATCACTCAAGTTCAAATCTAAAAGAGGCCTCTTTCTTCCTCATGGAATAGATGGATCTACCTCATGCTGTACACAAGAGAAAAAACTTGCAATCAGATTTAAAAATTTTTAAAATGACATATGAAATTAAATATTTAAATGTAGGCTTTAAAGTGTGCATTTAAATTACCGTGCAATCATGCTCATCTACTCCCACATTTTGTTGTGCAGGTGGTATAGTTGTTTCATCTTCTTCACCAAAAGTTTGACCTGCTAATTGCTAGAATTTCAAATAAAGCAAGTTTGAAATAAGTTAGAATTTATTTAGCATATAAAAACCTAGAAATTGCACATAGAAATTTAGTAAAGTTTAGGACCTCAAAATGTGTAGATGGCTCATGAAATTCTCCCTGACTAGCAACCTGACCAATAGTCTCACTCCTATCATCCTGCACTTACATATATATGGGTGCATATATAAATTTATATAAACTCAAAAAAGAAACTTAGTACAAATTTAGTACAATTTTTTAAAACACACACCACGGAATACTCAGGCATAACAGCTGACGATGGAGGATCAGTGGAAGAAACACCTGAGCTGCGTGGTCAATCAGGCATGGGAATTGCCACATGACCTGAGCCTCGCTGCAATAGTAGTGTTTCACATACATGTACATAAAGTTATTTATTTATTTATACACTTGTTAATTTAAAATATAATATTGATAAGTTTCAAGAAGAAAATTTAAACTAGAATTAGATACATATGGTTTTAGGGTTAAGATATATTAGTTTAACCCATAAGGTGTGCCAATCTCTACAGCTGTCGATGCAAAACTCAATGTATCAAATCATGATGTGGCCCTAGAGCGACTTGAGATCTGTGCAACAAATAGTTCACAAAATTATATATTAATTCATTAAATTATTTATATAAATTTTGATACTTTCAAATTATGCACTTGAAATATTTAATAAAATGTGGTTAATTTACCTGTGTAGGATTATCATTTGAATATAGTAGATCCAAGTATGACTCCACTTCTGCTATAGCTGTATCTGATGTGGATGTAGGAGCAGGACCATAACACGGTTGATTGCAATTTGTACACAAATGTGCCCCTAACATGCCTGAGGCTCTATGATGAGATGCATCGACTCCTCCATGATGCTCTCCCCACTAAATTCATTTGCCATGTGGGAAGCTTGTTTAGTGAGATTATCCGAGAGTCTACTCAATGCTCCTAATGTCGACAACACTACCTGGTGTTGAATAGGTGCAGGAATAGTGGGCAAAATAGGAGCAACCATAGGAGCAGGAGGAATGGGTCGATTGGGGTCAACTCGTGCCCCTAGTCTGTGTTGTGGCATGCCACGACCAACACCCTGAAATTCTCTCATATCAAAATAATTGGGTTTTTGACCCAATTGAAACTCCACCCATAATTTTCTTGAAAAATATAGCTGTACCTCACAATTAGCATGAGGTGGGTGATCAAACACCATCCACCACCGATCCCAAAAATGTCTCAAAATCACCTCATGCGTACACCACTTAATTGATATTCTTTTTTTTGTTGTAGCTATAGGTTGATTAGTTTTTGGGTGATGAAAAAATGGGGCTAATGTTTGTTTTGTTATGTGGAGGTCATGGATGTCTTTATATGAAAGACCATCTGCATAGAATTGCCTCCTCTCCTCCCGCCAAAGCTAAAATCTATTTAGGTCTGCATCGATAGACCTAATAGAATCAATAATGGTTTGCATCGAAGATGCAAACTGAACCACATGAGGAGGCATCAAGTGAGGTTGATTATTAATCAAATTAATGTTCTCCTCAATTGCATTAATATTTTCATTAATGTTTTGCCGCAATTGGGCCTCATCAAGTGGAGGGGGTGGGGGGTTTTGAGGTGGATCACAGGGTGGGGAGTTTTCATAAAGAATGTCATCTATTAAAAATTCATCTAGACTCTGGTCATCCATTAGATGTCTCCTGCAAATTTCCAAATATGTATCAATATAAAAAACTTACAAATGTATAATTTCACAAATATATACATATTGAAAACTTACAAACAAATATGATCTATAAATTTAAACTTAATCTAATAGATCTATAAATGAAAGTTTAAAATATCCATGAATTTAGAGAGCAAGTAATACTTGAAAATTAAACATGCACAAGTTTATCATATAATATGATCAAATGATGATGCCTCAACCCTAAATATATCTTGTATACCCTTATTTAAACCATTTGAGTCCATTTGTAGTGGTAACCATCTCCTACAAGTGCATCTAAACCCTTGTATTTATAGTTTACTATTTCCTAATCTGGTGCACGAATTTCTATTTCCATTGTCTTGTTTGTTTAACTATCATTGATTGTTTCCTTTGATCATTTATCACATTAAATCTAACCCTTTGATCATTTATCACATTATTTGGACTTCTATTTTTGTATGAAAATATATAAAATAGGCCTCCCTCTCCCCATTTGAACATAGAAAAATTGTGAAGTTTCCACTTGATTGCTATTTTGGAGCCATCTTTCTTGAATAAGTGTAGGAATGTTAGTGTTTACTATATTTGTTGGTTTTAACTCCATTCTTCCTCTATTAATCATTTTATCTTCCCCTTTCAAACTCACATTCCTTCTCCTTACCTCTTTCTAAACCATTTTCTTTCCACAATTTCATTTTAGATTCTCATTTCTACTTTATTTTTCATCAAGTATCTTCCATATTATTTCTTTTCTTCTCCCATATTAGTCCTCTCTATATCCATATTATTCCTCTTTACTTTTTTTCATTGAGTCTTATTTTTCCATCTCCTAAATTCCCTCTTTCTCCTTCAAACCTTGGTTTACCTATCTTTAGTTTTACATACCAATGTCTCCTTAAATTAATCTAACATTTCCCTAAAATATTATATTCTCCTTCCTACTTCATTCTTCTTTTTAACCATTTTTTAGAGGGTTTCTTCTATAGAATTGGTATTTATAGATAAAATATGGAATAATTAGAAAAAATCTCACAAATTACCAAGAGGAAGTTATGCAAAAAATCACAAGATGAAGCTATGTCTAAATCTTTAGATCATTTTCACATAGTGGACAAGGTTTCCTACTAGGTCCTAGTCATACACCAAGGTACTAGGAGAGGCCCATGTGACACCCAAGGTGTCACTCTACCTAACAACCTTATCCTATCATCATTTTTCTCAAAATTATAATGGAAACATTTTGACACCTTATATAGTCCAAATTTAAAAGTGCATTCAATAGCCCATGCCAAGTGTATTCTTCCCATTTCTCTATTATCCTACTTCTAGCTTAGTTAAGCTCAATTGTGACATATTTTACTATTTTGCACCATCTTCTACTTTTTGTCTTGATTGGTTTCTAGATAGAGAAATTATTAGTAAACTATTCTAAACACACCCAAAAATTTATTAGTTAATGTTTATTTTGAGTCCATTCAAGTAGTGGTAATCATCTCCTACAAGTGCATCTAAACCCTTGTATTTATAGTTTACTATTTCCTAATCCGGTGTGAATTTCTATTTCCATTGTCTCAAGTTTGTTTAACTATCATTTATTATTTCCTTTGATCATTTATCACATTATTTATCTAACCCTTTGATCATTTATCATATTAAATCAAATTAAACATAATGAGATTGATATTTCATGAGATGTAAGAGTTCTAATGCATGGTTTAACCCTCTATCTCTTCCATTCAATCACACCACCATTTTCCTAAGTGATTGCTTTACCTTCACAATTTGAACAACCATGATATTCATGTGAAGGAAAGATTTAGGAAGGAAAAAGGTGGCTTTTTCACATAAGATGGGGTATGCATGCTTGTGTACATCTTATTGTGAGGTCTTGTAGGTTTATTCATGGTTTCTAAGAACTTATTCATATTTCTTCATTTCTTTTTAATTATCACATTAGAGAGGCCTCAAGGATCACCCTCCAAGGTTCTGCAAATCTTGAAAAAGAAGAGGGGATACCATACCCTATGACTTGGCTCAAAGTTGTTCTCTCCTTGTTGATGTTTCATATTCTCTACTTGAGATCTATTTTATTCCGCTTTTCTTAGTTTGAGTAATATTTCTAGAAGAGAGGGATTATATTTTTAGTAGCAAACAAAATCTAAAGATACATCAAATTTACATGCTTCTGTGGGAGAAATACATACACAAGACAACTTGAATCTCATTAAGACAAATGCCTGGACTAAAAGCCTAATCAAACAAACATGAAACCCCAGTGTATAATTTTTCCAATCACTTGTCAATGTAGGGTTTGCCAAAGCAATAAGGCACATAAGAAACATAAAAATTTGCACTCTGGGGCATGGGCCAACAACCTCCTAGGTCTAACCCCATGCAACTAGAGTAATATGCAAGGGCTCATCACTAAAGATTAGACTAGGCTAGTAATGACATGATAGATGGGTATGCATGCAGATGAGTTAATAACTTTTGAAGAATGTATTTCTTTTCAATGTGGCTCATGGTAAGCTAACTCTTTGGAACTCAACACTTGATGAATGAAAACATGAAAGATCCACCTACAAGCCTATAGGAATCAAAAGTGGGATTTGATATTAGGAAAGTGAGATGAGAAATACTTGAGCATGGACAAATCATGGAATTCTACATAGCATAAGGTAATAAATACATAAGGTTTGCATTTTTAGAAGGATGGAATAGTGGCTTGTTTGGAATTTCAAGTCAATTCAATATAAAATTTTGTTTGACCACAACAATTCAATTCATAAAGCTTCTTTTGAATGCTATTACGTTCCTGTTAGAAGTCATTGAAAAGTCGAATGCATTCAAATCATACTCACACAAAATTAAATCTTTATAATTTGGTTTTTTAGGGTTTATAGTTTAGGTTTTTAGGGTTTGCAGTACAACATGGTTTTAGGGTTTATAATTTGGTTTTTTAGGGTTCATAGTTTAGGTTTTTAGAGTTTGCAGTACAACATGGTTTTGGGGTTTATAATTTGGTTTTTTAGGGTTTATAGTTTAGGTTTTTAGGGTTTTCAGTACAACATGGTTTTAGGGTTTATATTTTATTTTTTTAGGGTTTATAGTTTAGGTTTTTTAGGGTTTGCAGTAACATGGTTTTAGGGTTTGCAGTAACATAGTTTTAGGGTTTACAGTAACATACAATCATAAAAAAATCATAAAACTCTAATAACAAGTAAAACCCTAGTTTTCATTTTAATCCTACAATCACAAAAAAAATCTAAAACAAGCTAAAAACTAGCAAAGAACCAACCTGGAAGAGCTAAGTAGTAACGAGGTGGCGGGAGGAGATGAGAGGGCAAAAAAATCTCTGGTGTTGTGCTCATGTAGTCTTCAACAACGCGTACCCGTTCTAAGGCGTCCGCTGTCTCTGTCACCATTGGCTGGAGTGGAAGAAAATGAGCCCGTAGGGCTATTTTTTAAAAATATATAGTTTTTTGAAAACGGGTACCCGTTTAGTAATGCACACCTGAAGCTAAACGGGTACCTGTTTAGGAACAGGCACCTGACCCTAAATGGGTACCTGTTTAGCTTCAGGCACCCGTTCCTAAATGGGTACCCGTTTCTTTGAAAATGGGTACCCGTTGTTGTCGGCATTTTTTTCCTTGCGCAACTTCCCCTACATGTGGACCGAGTTTCTTGCACTTACCCCCATATTATTTTTTTCACATTTTGAGTATGTTAAGGGTTTCATCTTTAATTTCTTTTGTTAGTGTATCCATTTTTTGTCAAAAACTAGTGTCTAGTATTTTTGACTTTTTTTAACCATTCATCAAAATTTGAAAAGAGTTACATTTTTAGAAACTAGACTCCATTCTACACATATTCAAAGAAATAATTTTTGATTTTCGATTAGTTTTCAAACATTTTAGGGGGAAGCATGCTCAATTTTCTATTTTTTAGGTTGTGTCCACTTTGAAAATTACTAAAAAATCAATTATTCATGAAAAATTTATCAGAAAAATCAGGGATAAACTACATGGTGTTAGCTAATTTCTCACTGAATTGATTTTTAAAAAACTAAAAAAAGTTAACATTTTAGGGGGAGCAGACCAGATGCTATGTTATGTTTTTTTGAGAAAAACAAAACCAATTTATGTGCTCCCCCTTTTTGAACCCCTTAATCTCAACCATTTTTGGAAAAAAAATAGTAGTTTAGACACTAGATTCGGAGCACTACGATTCTTGTTTTTGTTCCATCTTCAAATTTTGAGTGTAGCTATCTTTAATTTCTCATCCAACATCAATGTTTTCTGATTTCAGGAAAAAAGTGGCATCTTAAGACCCCCTTTTGGTCCCCCATCTTTGTGCACTTACCTGTATATCTTTAACAATAAATAGTTCATAAATAGTTGTAACCTTCATGCCATTTATAACAAAAGACTGATAGTATTTTGTTATAAATGTCTCAAGATCATAAGGTGAGCCTTGAAATGATTAATATTAAAAATGGCATGAAAGTTACAACTATTTATGAACTATTTAAAATAAAGGCCTTAAGGCTATTTATAACAATGTTAGAGCCTTAGGAGAGACTGGAGCCTTAAGGCTAGTATTTTCTCTTAAGCAATTTTTTCTAGCATCTTGTTGATAATGAACATAAGGGGGTTTAAATTCAATTAAAGCATAGTAAAATGTTTTGACAAATATATGTATGTAATAGAAATCACAGTCCATTAAAATTGTCGCATAATTTAAAATACTAAACTTTCTCGAGAACTTTTGAAAATACCTAAAATGCAATCATTGTAGTAGAGAAATGACTTTTGGAGAACTCTAAATTATACTTTTCTACCCTATATCTTCGCTAATGAGAACATAAAAAATTGGAGGGTGCTTGGGGGAAAAAATAGTAGCTTGGGAACCAAGTTTTTTCATAACTAAAGATTTGTACTTTGCATAGATAGGTGCATTATTGTTCATTAATAGAAATTGTTGTATAATGGGATGATTGCTAGCTACCAAGGATATAACCACCAAGTTAGATAGTAAACTATAGATAACAATGACAGGGAGATCAATAGTTTAACTGATGGAGGAGGATGTAAGTGGGCAGGGACCACCCTTCTTATTTTCTATCTAAAATAATGAATATTATATCAAAAATATGTTTAGCTCCAACTCATTTCATTATTATTTTCTCTAAAATAATACTAACTCCAGGTGAATTCTTTTCATAACTCACCCTAATTTACAAAATCCCAATTTAGTAAAAACTTATATTCCTGCAATTATATTTCTAAAAACTTATCCATGCAAAAATTAAAAATTAAAAAAAAAAGGACAAAATACTATGTATGTGTGTATTCACATCTTAATCATCTACTAAAAAATTTGAATATGTTACTCCTCAATTTCTTGTTGTTTAAAAGTTTGTCTGACATGAGAGAGCCACAACTTATCCATTTCCAAATCTCTCACCACTGGATTAGAATAAAAAAACCTAGTATTGATAAGAGGCCTTGTACTTGCTTGTTGATGTATGATACTATCCAAAGCTTGTAGCTTAGATGAGAGATCCATCATTAGGGCCCTAAAAACCTTTCTTTGTTCCTCAAGTGTCAAATAATTCTAAGAAGCAATGTTGAGTCTATTGAGCAAATCATTATTCTCTGATCTCAATTGAGTCAATTAAACTCGCAAATCATCCAAATTAGTTGCTACTTCTTCATCCTAGACCTCTTTGCAGATTCCCTGTTGGACAACATTCTCTTCTGCTTTCTTTCCTCTATTACATTCTGGTGTTGTTGTTGATGCCAGGATTAGTAGAGCTTGAAGAAGATGAAGAAGTACCCTCTCTTATCACTTGTTACCTAAGCATCCATTCTCTAAGAATAAGTATTGCATGTATATCTAAATTAATCTTATTTCCCTACCTTCATATCAGGTGCTTGCTCTCAAGTCTAGATTTTGCATTCTTCTATCTTTTAAGTAGACTCAAAACCATTGCTCAATAAAAATTCATAAAGGCCTGGGGAATCAAGCCTCAATGGGTGACAAACATATAAAGAATTTGGGCATGAAAGCCCAAATTGAATTAGATAGGGATATAAAGAGACATGGTGTTGTTTAATTAGAATAAGTGACCATATATCTAGCAATATGTACAGTTTATAACGTTTCCTACTAAATTTGTTATGTTATGAACTTTGATCAGAGATTTTAAAAAATGCTTCAGACTAATGTTTATGTTTTGATGTTTTTAGGGATTCATGTTTTTAGTAAAGTTGGTTTATGCATTTACGCTTTACATTCCCTACTTTAAACCCAAACTTGTGTATTTAATGAGCTATATACTATTTAGGATTTACTGCAATTCTATTCCTAAAATCAAGAGAATATGAACAAAGTTATTGGTTGGGTTTAAAAAATTTCTTGTTGATGGGTTGTGTGTATTGGATTTATGTTCCATTTTGTTACCATGAGTTGAAAATACTTTGCGTTTGGGATAGGTAATATTTTGGCTTCAATTTTTTAGAAATTTGACTATTGAAATGATTGATATTAAATATGGCATGAAGGTTATAACTATTTATGAACTATTTATTGTTGAAGATGTACAGGTTTAAGATGAATGCTTGAAGGTGGTGGTACATGATTGTGTACTTCATTGAACTTGTAGGCTATGTTTTCTTATATGAGTAGCTCTGTCTTTGTTTGATACCACATTATGGTTTCTAATCTACATGGATTTGCTTTGAAGAAGAATGAAGTTTAAAGGTTCTTTGTGAAATACATTGGCTTATTGGTATGGGTTTTTCTCAATAGGTGTTTAGAATAATAATGGGTGTGTTGAGTGCTTCATGGTATGGTGTTAAAGACTATGTTCTTCTTCAAACTTACCCATTTGTAGTAAGGGCTTCGAGTTTCTATATTTTCATAGTTGATAATTCTTGTAGTGGAATATATGGGTGTTTTGTATGCTGGTCTTTAGTTTAAATGGAAATGAGTGGAGCTCGAAAGCAATGGATACCTTTTTCCTTGTTCTTGTCAATGAAAGCTTATGGTTCCTAGATATTATAAAATGGTTTCTTCTATTTCAAGTAGTCTCCAAAGCATTGATAGCTCAATTGAGTTTATTTGTTCTCTAGAGCTCTAACTTGTTGAAGTGTTGTTCTTTTTTTGAGTTATCCTAAGTATGATTGTATATTTTAGTTTTGCTCATTGAAGGTGAAAGCATTTATAATATGCTAACATTGCCACATAAAATGTACTTTGTATTTCTTAAATTTTTTGTATTCTTTAAAAATTAGGATTGAAATTGTTGTAAGAACCTATTGACATGCCCATTGCACATTCAGTGTGATTGCTAGTTTATATATTCTTTCAAAACCTTTTTAGTTTTCAATTTTTGTTTTTTATTTTTTGATTTTTGTCATTTATGACATTGTTAGAAAAATCAATGGTCAAGATTGATTTCATGGTAGTACTTCTAATCTAGGCCCTTCGTGTATGTAATCCATCATGTGCTTCTCACATAAAGAATGCTTTTCACCATAATTACACAATTTTTAAAAAGTTAAAATTGAACAAAATATCAAATTGACCGCCGACATGTGGCTACAAAAGATCATTGAGATTTTGTTAGATAGAAAATAGGTGGCCAACCAACCGCTAACCATTTTGTGACATTGCTTTAATAGGTTTGTTGGTGATTCAGATGAATCTAAAGTTGATTCTTAAACAATTGCTGGGGCTGATGAATTCCAACAAAATTGATTAATTTCATGGTTTATATAGTGATTTTAGAATGGCATTTCTTTAACTTCCTTGGAAAATCTCCGGGACAACTTATGCTAGAGGGCATCGGGTATGTTTGTGGTAACTGTTATCTTTATTTGTGGCCCAAAAGTGTGTTGACTTAAGATTAGTTGAAAAAGTAATAATACATTTTTTTGGGGGATGTAATGTGTCGTATGTTTTCAATACATTTTATAAAAAATCACTAGATTTATATCGATACAGATAATGAAGGAAAATGAAAAACATAAATACTATATTGTCATTAAACAGAAAAAATAATTGCAGAATTATAGAGCTGAAAAAATAAAAATGTCTTTCATACACATTACAGAGCAATGCAATAAAATCTAATGGATAGGTTAATGGTTTGATTGTTTAGAGATTCGACGTGGTGGTGGTGGATGCGACGATATTCTGGAACAGGGCTTTGTATGTGGAATTCAGCGAACCATTTACCCAAACGGGTTTGGTGATGATGGTACAACAATAATGAATTCAAAGGGGGAATTACCCAACAAGTAGTAACTTCATTAACATAAGAATATCTATCTATTGTTATTTCTTATGAATAACCCTCAATTAATGCAAGAGCACATTATTTATTGTTACAAATTTAATAAGTTTATGGCTACCAAATTTAATTTTATGTTGCTTAGTAAATTATATAATATTTATATTATTTTTTATTATGTGTAGATTATCACTCTCTATTTCGTCTTTTTTCATAGTAAGTGTTTCTCTAATTTATAATTTTACCTTGTTTTATGATAAATTCAAAAATTAGAATTTATTATTGTTTTCTAAAATGATTTTAACTTTTCAATCCATAAAAGAAACATATAAATAGAAGAAAATGGGACACTTAAGATCATCAATACTTTCAACTAAATGTTTAAATGTTTAAAGGTTGTTTACCTCTGTCTTTTTTGCTTTCGGGTATAACTCTCTTGCCCCCCTTGCCCCTTATATTTTTTGTTGGTAGAATACTTAGCCTAGAAGAATAGAGCATAATGTTGTATTACTTGCAAAGTGTCACTTTGTGTATTTGTCTTTTCCTAAACTAATTAGTTCTCTTACTCATGAATCTAAATTCCAATTTAATGAGAAGCTAGAGTCCATTGATTCTTTTTTCTTACACAAGATCAATTTTTTCATGCGTAGAAATTTTTAAATATTAGAAAATTGAAGAATTTACAACATAAATTCCCTACTCAACTAATTATCTAATGGTTATGCCCTCATTGGCCTCTTTTTGTTGGCACTAGAGAAATCCTCCCTCCACTCTTCCATTCAATTGGACACTTCATTGGTAGAGTCCTTTGCTTAGATACAACATTTATCCTTTGATTTATGTTGTATTAACATATGAATTAATGTTCTTTCCATTCGTATTTTCTCATAATGAATATTTCTCTTATTTATGGATTTGAATCAATTATTTTATGTTGTATTCAAAAGTTAAAACCCAACAATTCTTCTACCTAAACAAACTCAAATTCTTAATTCAGAAAAGAAATCTATAAACGAATGAAAATCAAATAGTGTAAAACATAAATTCTCACACTAACTAAATTTCTAGGAGCCATGCTCTCATTTTCCTCATTTTTTGATGCTACGTTTTGAATGACCTCTTCCTTCCCATCTCTACCCTTAGTTGGATGCTCTGTTGTTTGAATCCTTTGCCTCAATGATAGAACATTTATGCTCTAAATTATCTTGTTTTACTTGCATATTGTCTCTCCTCACCTTCATATTTTCTAAATGTGAGTATTTCATGTACTCGTGGTTTTGAATGATTTTTTTACAAAATAGTGAGAAGCTAGAGTCATTTGATCATTTAGGCATTGTTTTCTGCAAGTTAGTGGTGTTATATAATAGTGCCTCTAACCAATCTGTTAGAATTCATGCAAATGCACTTAAAATAGAAAATAAACATCCATTCATACATAAAGCTTAAAATTTAATGTTTATAAGAAGTCAAAAATTACTTCAAGATATACAAGTTATACTCATGATCATTCATATATATTACAATTCAAGGTTATTTTGCATAACATACATTATTTTTGTCTATCTTTAAGCAACTACTGTAAATCCTATATCTGTGTTGATATGTCTCTATAGACTGGTGCCTTTGAAGATATTTATGTACAAATTTGGTAAATATTTGTTCTATTTTTTCAAATCGTCCACATCATTGCTTTCCTATTATTGGTCTTCTCCTTCTAAGAAAACAATATCATTGCTTTCCTATTATTGGTCTTCTCCTTCTAAGAAAACAATATTGCTCTGCTTGAAAATAATATTTTTTCCATTCCATGTGGATAGTGAGCTTTCTACAATGAACTATATATCCTCCATGAAATGGGTGCTCTTGAGTTTCCAACCTTAGTTATACTAATAGCTATACCCCGAAGCTTCTTGTGGAGATCTCCATGAATGCATATCATACCATACCTCCCAAACAAATCAACTCCTTTTGTTGTACGGAGCTCGACTCCTTTTGGAGTTAAACACCTATCTATGTAATAAATTAAAACTCAGAAATGAAAACATAGAGACATGTAACTAAAACTCCCTAGGAGACTGCCAACTAGTCGATTTTTCATAGCAACAAGGGCTAATCTAGTAGACTTTACCGATATTGAATATATGGACTACAGACAAAATGGTCCCCTAAACTGTGGTTTTAGTAAAAAGTTATGGTGATTAATGCCACAATAGCCCAGAGTCAGAATCAGGTAGGGCTCACACTCCCCACAATAATGCAGTGATTTAAGTACATTTTGTAATCTGGAGTTCAATACCCTCTGCAAGGCAATAAGCGAAAAGGGTTTGTCAACAAGAAAAGACAAAAAAAGGATGGGAATTTGGTGTTTATCAAGTATGGGATAGTGCTTGAGCCCTTAGCCTCACCAACGCTAATCCAAAAAATCAACCAAATACACTTTCATTGTATTCTAGAAGTAAAATGACCACAACTCTTGTAGTAAAGAGGAAAATATTCTTGATGTAAATATTATATTCGGGCAACCTTAATATCACTTGGTATGTTGAGAAGGAACAAAGAAATATGTCATGAGAAGGGGAAGCTTAGCTCAATACTAAGCAATCTCTAATATATATATGTCAAACTGGAGCTTATGGGTTTTAAAATACTATTCCTTAGACCCCAACTGTTAAGACAAATGACAAGCGTGAGACAACAAAGCATTGTAGTCTTGTGTAACAAGTTTCCTATACCTGAAATACAATTTAGACCGTCGATCTTCACTAGATATTGTACGGGAGGTTCATGGCTCCTGAGAAGATCACAGACAATTTGCAATACCTGCAGGATGCTTTTGCTGGGTTTGACATGGACATTTACTATTGTTGAACCTAACATGTGTGGCTATGATCATTCCAATGGTCATTCCTGTACCTGACATAAATTTCAAACCGTTGAGTTCCATTTGACGTAGTACGGAGATCGACTCCTTCTGGAGTTAAATGCATATCGGTGTAATTACATATGCCCCCACCCTCACATAGGTGTCCCATTTTACCCACTCCATGATTACTTGAGTTACATAAATTATTTACACATCTATGAAAAATTAAATTACAATAGACCTTATGATATGTAAGGTGAATAGAAAACCTAATCCTAACACTCTCCCACTTGATATTCCATTCTCAAGGAATACAATTTCTTCCTCAAGAAAATCTTGTTCACTAAAGATTTGTCTTGATACATCTCACCAAGCTTCTTTGTGCAGAGGTCTCTTCATGAACATTGTTAAAACAAAGTCTGCCAAACACAAACTGATTAGACCCTTGGCTTTATGGTCCATAACATCATATTGAGTAGCCAAAGTAGGATTTCCAGGCCTTGAAACCTTCTCATCAATAGCATCCCACAGATCTCGATCTATCAATGGATCCTCTATCTTCAGCTTCCACATTTCAAAATTATTTCCAGAAAATTTATCCACCTCTATTCTCCCTGATGAACTTGCCATCTGAAAATTTCTGCAACAAGATCACAAATTGTCTTCTGCACAAGCTCCCACTCAAATTTGGATTAGTTCAAAAATCCCAACAACCCACAACTGAAACCAAAGGTGATCAAACTCTAATACCACTTGTAAGGAAGCAAAAGTAGTGGAACAACTTTCTACACTAATCTTGAGAGGAGGATAATGCAAAACTTTACAAATATTTAATAGTTACAAAAACTTAAACATAAATAAACATAGATATCATGCATACCACAACATAGTGATTTACGTGGGGAAAACCCTTTTGAGAGAAAAACCCCACTCCAAAAGCCGCCCAATATATTATTCAGAAATCACAAAGATTACAATATACTTGCAGATAAAGCTTCTCACAGGACTATCACCCCCAGAGATCCAGAGACAACACGACCACTATTAGACTCTCAGAATACATCATGATACTGCAGTCGTAATACAACACCCTCATAAAATAGGGTTACCTTCTAGGGCAAGACAAGCCAACAAAATATCTACCATCAAATCTAAAACCTAATAATGAATGGTCCAGATTTACAATATATCATTAATTTAATGTATGTCGATCATTTAACAATTTTTGTTAACAAAAAAATGTTAACACGCATCCCACTCCACCCCATGCTCCCATTGTATATTACACCTATCGGTGTAACTAGGAAATATATATAAATATATATATCCTATCAACAATAAACCTTATATAGTTGCAAGGTTGAGACACATTTTCCCAACAAGGGATTCACTAGGAACTAAGAACTTATCAGGAGTTCCTACTATTCTCGACACTGTAAAAATCACTGATGCCTATGTATACAATGAAAGGATTGGTGATAAAGGGGGTTCCCAATACTATGGAAACCTTGCAAAATTCTTGTTCAAGATTACATTAGCATCGGTGTCCCTTTAGGATGCCCTACTTAGAAAGGCTTGGATTCAGGCAACCTTCTCAAAATGCAGGAGTTTGTTACCCTCCAGGGTACTTTTGTCATCAAAAGCATTTAGAAAGCCTAGAAAGCTATCAAACCCTGGCTTAGATGGGTAGGAGATGAGTTCCATAATGGTTTATCCATTAATCGATAGTTTATTTGGTGGTCTCCTATTCTTAGTTCTCAAGACAGGCCCCTAGCCAAATTACCTTGGATTCATGCTCTGCGATTCTTCAAATACGGAGTGCGTGTTCTACCCGACCTTATTCATTGGGTCACCAAGAACTTCTTGTCGTGGCCTAAGTTCAAGCTTAAATTTTAGCTTACCAATCAAGGCCAAGAGACTTTCCAGGCTGTTATTAATTCTATTCCCCCTTAGATGTTACATAAGATTGGGGTTTGGTCTCCCAAACCCTAGTGGAAGGATTGGAGATGGTACCTAGATACCCCCTTTTGGAATTATAGGCCATGCACTATTTCTAGGGTTCTTCCAGACTCCACCTCTCCTTCAAGAGGTCGTCAGAGTGGGCATAGCCAGTCTGCCAAACAAGACCATGGTTCCCACTCCCATAGTGCCCAGCTTCAGAATTCTCACGACTCTGATGCTCGTGGTTGGCCCCAATCCTCCAAGCAGCCCTCGATCTCTTTACATGGGTGTGGGGGTGCTAGTTGGCCTAACTCTGACAAGTTTCCTCGTTTGCAACTTGCCATATCTTCTGTCTATGCCCAGTAGCCCATTGAGGACAATCTTGAAGATGAAGGCGCTCTCACTGGCTAGGAGCCAATTGATGACACTATCGCTGAAGATGTGTGGGGAAATCCTGATGATCAAGATCCACCCTCTACTGGCGTTGCTTTAGCTGCTTAGGTGCTATTTGCGCTTGGCCCTTTTGTGTTTATTTTTGTCTGTTATGGACTTAGTCTCGTAAGACTATGTGGGTGTGCCTTTTTATCACCCTAAACTTTTTTTGTTAATATTGCACTAAGAATAATAGAAATATTTATTAAAAAAAAACTAAAATAAAATCCCAAACCAAATTTAATGCCAACAATATAACACTTATAGACTTGTTATTGCGTAAACGACAATCTAGTCACTATAGGAAAAACATCATGTGTAGGATTTTCACCATTACACGATTTTTAAAAAGTTAAAATTAAGCAAAATATCACATTGACCGCCGACATGTTGCTACAAAGAACGAAAACCGTTAAGAGGTGGGCAACCAACCGCTAGCCATTTTAACTGTGCAGAGGCGGCGGTCTCCCTGTTAGACCTTGTGCCCAACTACTTAACTGAAAAGCACCGTGCCTACATCAACACTCAGAGGCGTTTCTTTAAGGAATCACTTAGAAAAGAGGAAGTGAGATTACTGTACAAATTAGAAATCAGGAAGAACAGGTAGACAACGTACAACGAATTTTCAGCTGAAAGTGCTTTAATTATTCAAATCCGGTAGACAGAAGCAGGTTTGGTTAACCAAAACTTTGTTTGATTGCCACCTAAGTTATTTACCGTGTACAAACAGCTTTGAATTCCAACTTTACGCAATCTCTATTGGCTCCACTTTATATGTCACTAATCTTCCATTCAGGATCTCACAAATTCATTACAACATCCTAAGTTTCAGAACATCATAAGTCACTTGCTAGTCTTTCTGTACTTCTCAAGTTAATTATCAATGGAATGACCTCAAGGATTGCCTTCAGTAATATTGACTGTGGTGGTAATAATAGCAGGAATTGCAAATTATGGCGGTGTGGCTGCTCAATCTTCAGGGTGTGCAACTTCTCTGGTGACATTGTCTCCCTGTGTGGGATATATCACCAGTAATATGTCCACCTCAACTCCATCACAGGGCTGCTGCACTGCATTATCTTCTGTAGTGCAGAGTAGCACAGTATGTCTGTGCCAGCTGTTCACCGCCAACAATCCACTGGGCACTCCCATTAATCAAAAAAGGGCTCTCGCTCTGCCAGGTGCTTGCAAAGTCACCACTCCACCACTCACTCAATGCAATGGTATATAGTCTTTAATGTTTCTTGGAAATAATTTATCTGATTCAATTTTAAAGAAGAAATTGTAATTGGTATACTTCTTGTTGTTGTTTGTCAACAGTTGCAGGGGCTCCAGCTGCTTCTCCATCTACAGGTTATTACTTTATGATATTTATATCAACTGCCAACTACGTAGTTTTTGAGTCAAACTTATTAACCCATACTTCATGAGGACTGGTTCACACAAACCTATCCCTCATGAGAATGAATGGTCCTACTTATCAGTGTTATTATCTTTTAAATTGGTATACATATACATTTTATGACAAAAAGAGTAAGTAACATTATTTAATGACTGCAATTGCAGGTTCTAGTGCACCACCAGCAACAGAAACTGCTCCTTCCTCTTCCCCTGCTACTCCAAATGCAGTGTCTCCCTCATATAATTCACCATCTTTACTTCCTCCCACAGCTTCTGTAGGAGGTATTTCACCCACAGCTGGGGAGAAGCCAACATCTAAGGCAGGAGCCCTTTTCACACCACCCATGATTATCAGTGCTTTGGCAGTAGCAATGGCAGCAATCAGTATATGTTGAACATCTTTCTTCTATATCTATGTTGGATATTCTAACATGGACCTGAGTGTATTGTGGAGTGCATAGAAGTCTTTCAGCGACTTCCTCCTATTTGGGGAGTCATCTACTAGAATTTTATTCTTTCCTGGTTTTGTGTACGTAGTATTATGTTAGTGGTGTTTTCTAGCCATTCTTTTGTCCTTTAAATAAATAAGGATATACTTATCCACTGTAAATGGCCAGACTGTTCGACCTACTGGATGATATTTTGTATGATGTAGCATACTTTATATTAATAATATACATAAGAATTTTTTCAAAAAGAAGTGTGTAAATGGCCAGATTGTAATCATGGATATCATTCCACCAAATAAAATTGACAACAACCAGACTCTTTCAAGTACCTTTCTGTTTTAACTCCTTAATAAGTTGCTCTATTTTAAACTTCATGTTTAAAAAAATTATACTTCATCTTTTCCTAAACAAACTAGAGTGGCATCGTCAATCTAGCTATCAAAGTGAAGAAAATTATAATTTGTAAATGACCACCGCCCTGTTGACCGCCTCAAACATATTTTCACACTGTTTGGTTGCTTCTAGTTTTGTTTCTTATTAAAATAAAACCCTGCTTTGGGTACTGTCATTTCTCTGACCCAGAAGCTTCCTGATTGTCTATATATAACTGTTTGTATCAGATTTAATGAATAATTAATTAATAAATTGCTGCAGCAATTTATTCGTGTCTTCTGTATTGCTCTGTTTATCTATCAGTTAATGTTATTCTCTGTTGATCTATCAGTTAATGCTATGCTCTGTTTATCAATCAATTTCTGTGTTGCTCTGTTATGCCCTGTTTCGCACTCTGAATAAACCAATATTTGGTATCAGAGCTGGAAACCTGATTTGTTTAGCAGGAATATGGTTTGTCTTGTAGCTATGTGGTTTCTCTATCAGCAGAGAGTAGAATCTAGCAGCGGAAGATCAGAATTTGTGAGAGCAGAATACTCTGTTTTAGACCATTGTGTTGGCTGCATTAGGAAGAACTGAGACCTTGTTTGAAGGTCAACTAAGAGAATTCAAGAATTGAAAAGAGAGTTACTGTACTCCTGGAACCTCCTATGAGCGCAAGTGCTAGTCAATATAGGCCCAAAACATAGGAAAAAGGGCATGGGTGTAGGATTTTCACCACTAGCAATTGGACCCATAGGTTCAATGGGTATGCTGATAATTTTCTAAAGAAATTGTAGAATTTGTTAGATACTATGTAAAAAATGGTCTTGTCATTCTGCTCTTCACTATCAATATCTTCATGGGATTCGTGAACTTCAAAAATTGTCCTTCATACTAAAAATTCAAGTGAATAGGAGTAGAAAATCTCTTCTACATATTTAATTCATGGTAAACACAATCGCTTTAGGAGCAATCATAAAGTTAGCATAGATGCTAGTAAAGTTAGCACAAATGGTGGTAATTGACAGGAGGTCATTTGAAAAATGGTGGTAAAGAATTCAAGTATTTATTTTTCTTTTTGAGAAATAGTTCTATTATGTTACAATTGATTTGAAAATTAAAAATATATAATAATACTCTAAGTAGAAAGGTAATAGCATTGATAAGAAAAACAAAACAGTTGAGTGAAATCCTATTCTAAAACAAACTAAAAAAAAAAGCAACTTTGCATGCTTGATTGAATTTTCTCCTCAATTTTACTAAAAAAAATGTTTGTAATTGTGAAAATTACATACCCATGCCCTTATCCCTTATGATTTGGGCCCATAACAACTAGGTAAGATTGCATATTTTGCATGGAAGTTAAAAACTAACCTTATCCTAGTTTATCTCCATAATCACTAATCCCTAGGATGTAGATCTGATCTTAACATCTAATCATTCATTACACTAATTTAGATTCATTAGTGTCTCCAAGGTGACGTCATATTTCCTAGAATTTGAAGGGACCTAGATAGTTAGATAACATGACTATTAGAAGAGACTAAGTTAGTGTGTTCTTTAGCTACAAAAACAATTATCAACCAAAATAATAACATAACATAATAATAATATAAATAATAATTGAACTTCCAAACTGTAATTAAGAATAACATAACATAATAATAAAATAAGCAAAACATTCATATTTTGTGTTGTGTCTCACTTCCTATTTGTTGATGTTGTAGAAATAAATTTTATACTTTACCTTTTCTATTTTGTTCTTCTAAATATATTAAAAACAAAAGAGGTTGTTTTGGTATATCCTAGAGTAGACAACACACAACCATTCGTAATAATTGCAAGAGTTGTTAGATGGGACTGTACATTGATTACTTGAGCCTGGAGCTCAACATTACATTTTAACATCTCGTTTAGAGATTTGATGAGCATTGACAACTACAAAATAATATTGGAGAAAAGATCATGCATGATCACTTCCATTGGTGAAAAGGTGTTAGAAAAAATAACTTTACATTTAAGCATCCATATGTACAAAAAATCTTATTTTGTGAACAATGTAGCCCTAAAAGTTTAGATTGCCAACTTAATCTTTTGTTAGATATAGTAGGAAGTGAAGTCATGATCATGTGCAAAATTTGTTGTACATGATTAGAAGTCCATAAGGCATGTTTAACAGTTTCCATTTTGTGATAAAATCAACACTTGATAGCTTGAGTAGTAGGGAAAGTAAAGCATTCTCCCATAACAATTCTATAGTGCATAATCTTCCAAGCTAGAAATTGAGCTTTATCCTCAACTTTTGATTTCCAAATGGCAAGGCTCAAGTTGAACCACTCAGAAGAGGCACAATAGATAGAATAGACAGACAAATTTTCTTGACAGACCTGTATTCTTCCTGCAAGAGAGAAATACTCCCTATTCCACATGTTCAGTTTCCTATTGATTTTTTCAAACATCCATTCCCACATATTTTTCAAAGAAGGATTGACTAAAAAGGGGATACTAAGAAATCTCACTTGTTTATCTAGACTACCTCATTGCCAATGATCAACATTGAACCACTCTGGGGGGTTCTCATTCCAACTTAGCAAAATGGATTTAGGAAAGGAAATTTTTGCACCTGAGGCTTGGAAGAAAACAGATAATATTTGATCTAATTGTTTCAAATTATTTTCTTCTATGATAGGGAAAAGTGTTGTATCATCTGCAAATTGGATGTTCAGGAGTGTATCCATATTGGGCAAGGTTATGCCCTTCATGACACCCTCAATCAGATTTGTTCTCATAATATAATATAGGGCTTCAAATGCTATGACAAAAAGGGTAGGGGCAAGAGGACATCCTTTTCTAATTGACCTTCCAGAGCAAAGGGATCAGAAAGGGATCCATTAATATCTATTTGTATAGAAGCATCCTTAAACAATATTTTCACCATGTTGCAATACTCATCAGGAAAGCCAATTGTTTCCAGCATCATCAACACAAAGGACCATTCAATTTTGTCATAAGCATTTTCAAAGTCTAGTAGAAGAATACCTACATTTTGACCAAATTTCTTTGCCCATTCCATGGCTTCCTAGCTAGTTATCAAGTTTTCTAAAATATATCTTCCTTTAATAAATCTGGTTTGAGTATGGTTTATAATTACAGGAAGGACATCAGTTAACCTCATTGCCAATACTTTTGCAAAGATTTTATAGGAGACATTTAAAAGAGTTATGGGTCTCTAGTTCTTCTTGTTCATTTTGTCTCCTTTTCGCAATAACTTTATCACCCCTTTGTTAATATCATTTCCTAGGGATCCCTTAGAGACCGCTTCACTATAGACTTCCATTAGGTCATCTACAACCCAGTCTATGTTAGCTTTATAGAACTCTGCAAGAATACCATCCAAGCCCGGGGATTTACCATTGTCCATGTATTGAATTGCTTTTATAATTTCTTCCTTAGAGACAACTATTTTTTAGTTTTTGCTACATTTCTGGGGGGATCTTTTTGGGACAAATGCATTTACACAATTCTTATGCCTCTTTACACTCCCTAGTGCCATCTTCAGCTTTGAATAGTTCTTAATAGTATACTTTAAAGACCTCTTTTATTTCTTAATTATCATTATGGCACACATCTCCTTCAACAATTGGCACTATCTTTTCTTTAGCATTTTTGGCTTTGATCAGGTTGAAAAAGTATTTTGATCCTTTATCTCCCTCTTTAATCTAGTTAATCCTGGCCCTAGTTTTAGTCCCCTAACCTTTGTAGGTCTGAAATTTCCTTAGCAAGTGTTTGGTTTCCCCTAGTCTTTTAGCTAGTTCTTCATCATTAGGAGTGGTTTGTAGTTTACTCTCAGCTTCTAAGAATTCTTTGTGAAGCAGTTTTTCTTCCCTTCTACTGTCCTTTGCATATTTCCTTCCCACAATCTGGAAAAGGGCTTTACAGTTAGAGATTAGGGCATTCCAATATTGTAGCCTACTTGAATTACTATGCAGAGTTCTAGAAATATTCCTCAAACTCTTGATTCCCTTAGCACAATCATTGTCCTGGAGTAATGAGGTGTTTAACTTGAAAATGCTTTCTTTTCTGACTCTTCTTCTTGTTTTCCCTACTTTGAAATTAATTTGAGCCATTATTGGATGGTGATCATAAAGTGTGGATGGAATCACTCTAACATAGTTAGATCCAGTTTTAGACTGAAAGTAGAAATTGTCCTCAGTGACATAAAATCTATCAAGCCTAGAGTAAATTTTGCTAGTGCCCTTTTGACTATTACACCAAGTATACTAGAAGCCACTACTTTCACATTTTTCCCCCTAAAGGATCAAACAATTTATATTTCTTTTTCAATTTGTCCCAGAAAAACTTTTCATTACCTTTCCACCCCCAATTGCTTCCACTCTATTTGTCTTCTTTGTTCTCTGTCATGTTAAAACCCCCCCAATAATCCAAGGAATGTCAGGCAAACTGTCAGCTATCTATCTCCAAAGTTTAGCCCTATTGTAATATTCATTTGGTGCATAGACTATGCATACCAAATAATATGTTTTCTTTTTGTAGTATTAACCATATGCATTTGTTGCATGGGGAACAACCTTTTTGAGTCACTAGTTTAGCCCATTCTTTATCTATTAGGATAGCAACCCCACCCTTGCCTTTTTCATGATTGGAGAAGAAAATATCAGCTTCCCTCCAAATGAACCTCAGATTGTTCTCTAGGGTGAAACTAGTTGCTTTCACCTCCAAGAGCATGAGGAGGTTGAGGTCTTTGTTTTGTTATAGAAATCCCTAATTAAATACTTCTTGTCCTGTGATTCTAAGCTCCTAATGCTCCAAGAACAACACTTCATGATTGGACTGTATCTATTAGTTCCAGCTTTCTCTTTTTGTACATTTTATTAAACAAATAGGTATCTTATCTTTCTTATCCTACTTAAAGCTGTAGGAATTTTTCTTAACATATTTCCTTTTCTTTCTTTCTTCTATTTTTACCTAGGTATGGGAATCTAGCAAACTTTTTACGTTTTCTTCATTTTTGCCAAGATTGGGGAGGTCTAAACCTTCTGACACTATTTTAGTGGAATTATTGTTATCATCTTCTGGATTAATAGTGTAAGTATTTTTGCCTATTGATAGCTCAAGACTATCATTCCTTTTATCAGAATCTTTCTCTTTGTCTATTCTTATGTTTGCTCTGATCTTTTCCAGGGCAAGCTCTTGGGCATTTTTATTTTTGCCCCCTATAATTTTTCGTTATATCAATTGTTCTTTCTTTTTTACAGTCAATATCACCAATTATTTTATCAGCAGCATTTTCATTATTTTCTTCCTCCTCAGTACAACTAAAAACTTATGTAGAGCTACAATTTAGATTCAAATTATGTGACTGACTTATAACTTCTTTTTTTGTTTGCACATCTTTTGAGATAACATCTTCAACATTTTCAGGGACACTGGGGCTCAAAGCCCCACCATTAGGGTCTTGACCCCCATTAAATATTACTTTATTAAGAGAAGAAATCTCTTCACTAGTCTGTTAAGTACAAGGACTCACAGATTTTTGGGGCTCAATAATTTCTTTCGGTGCAACAATGCTTACATTACATTCCCCTTCCTCAAGGCTTAGCTCACTCAACTTTCTACCTACTGCCATAATATTTTCAATGAGGACATTGTCCTCAATTTCATTATTTTGTAGTTCTCCTTCACAACTTTTTAGGTTTTCTTTTGCCTCTTTCACATTATCACTTGATTTAGGGCTCTCAACACTCCTAGAGTTATCTGTTTGTTCTCTAGGCTGTTTTTCTTTATACATTTCATGAACCTCTGGGTTTCTCTGTAAATTTTTAGGATTATTAATTTTTCAGCAGTCCTTTTGGTGGCCATCAAATTTACACAAAAAATAGGTGTTTAAACCCCCTAGACCACATATTTTGTAGATGACTGTTTTCTCAAGCCCCCTAATTTCTATCCATTTAGGAATCTTTGTCCCTGGTTTAACATAAACCAAAGCTCGCGCATCCATGTGAGGGAGCGTAATTTTTGTTTCTTCAACTCTTAGTGTTTCCCCAATTGGAGAAAGAAATTGTGGAATGAAAGCCCACAGTTGTTTAGGTACATTTTTCACAACAAACTACCGAGGGGTAGCACAAAACTTAATTTCATCGCAAAAGGCTTCGGAGGTCCATGAAAGGGCCTTGAACATTGTTTGTCCTACATTCCAAAAACCCTTGTTTAACACTTTTTTCTACATTTTGTGGCTTTTGAAAAAGACAACAAAGAGCCCCTTTTGAATCATTTTGCAAAAGGTTACTCTAATTGCCATTTTCTTACCCCACACTGCGTATATCCATTTATCAAAAAAGCCCTCAATGGGAAAGATTCAAGATTCAGGCAAACAAAGAAAACTGCAATATTCCTTAGCCTAGATTCCTCATTTTTAACTACATAAATCATTTCTTCATTAGGGTAGAGAATGACACTAGGGGCAGGAGAAGGTTCCTTACCCAGCCTTTCGCTTCTTCCCTTCTCCTCACATCCTCCTCTGCTAGTGAGTCCACTGTTCCTTCCGAACTCTACAACTCTTTCAACCTCCTCGAACATGCCATTTTTGGGCAGAGGCGCGGAATTGTCGGTGGTGAGCACATCATAATACTGCATGTGCCCCTCATTACTACTATTTGCCGCTGCATTAAAATTGCCTAGTTGCGCCATAAAGGTTGTGGCTGGTGTGGCCACGTAATACTACAGCGACTGCTCGCATTAAATCTATGACAACGTTAGCTTTCTACCTTTGGTAGGGGTGGGAAATCTCCCCTCCAAAAGAAAATTCAAATTTAAAAACCAAACTTATAATATGCAAAAATAAAACCTAAGTCACAGGCACAACTAGAAAAAAAAAACCAGACTCAACCACACAAACCTAAAATTTTCAACAAAATAATGGCACTCTAGCACTTAAAACTAGCATTCAATGGAATGAATCAGGGGAGAGAGATGGGGGAACCCCAAGAGGAACACAGAAGGCACTAGAAACCCTCATTCCTCTTAGAGACCTCACTTCTATATCTTCTCTCGCTTCAATAGTCTTTCAATGTCGTGAGCATCTTCACTTTCAAGTGCCTTGTAGTAAAAGAAAAAAATGGAAATATCTAATTTGTGGGCCCTCCCTAGTCTTGCCACATAGACTTTCTTACCTTATGTCAAAAGGAGCGTTGAATTTACAAGGAAAGTTTGACTAATGGTTTTTCTTTCAATGAGAGATATTTATTTGAATAGAAAGCACCCTATCATCTGGTGCCTTAAAACACTATCCATAAATTTTTTAAAATGAAAAAGGATAATTATTAATGAAGCTTCACTCACCGTTATTATTAACTAGCAATCACACCTTGGTGTGCAATGGGTATGCCGAAGAGTTGTAGAAGTTCAATTGTCATGTCTTTAAGTGAATGATGATGATCTTGTATCTGTATGGCCCATGTATTTTTTTATTTTCTCGAGTGTTGTGAATTAACTTGCATAATCTTAATGGATTTCAAGATCCCTATATCTTTCTTAGTAGCTACTTGAAATGTGTGACTTCTTGTTCATGTGTGGCACCTAGGTTCACTTGCATTCCATTAGCCATCACCTATGCATATTATTTGAAGCATGTATGTTTATTTATCACAAGCCTCGTATTTCATATTTTCACACCTACATTTAATAGGCATTATCTTGCAAATATAAGCATGGCCACCGAGCAAGTGTAAAAAGATGGGGGGCCAAAAAGGGGTCTTAAGTGGCCACTTTTTTTCTGAAATCAGGAAATGCTGGCCTTGGATGAGAAATTGAGCATAGTTACACTCAAAATTTAGAAATGCAACCAAAACAATGTTCGTAGTGCTCCGAGTCTACTTTCTAAACTACTATATATTTTCTTAAATGGTATAGATTAAGGGGTTGAAAAGAGGGAGCCACAGAAATTGGTGTTGTTTCTGTCAAAAAACATAACATAGCATGTTTTGTGGCTCCCTCAAAAGGTCAACTTTTTTTTGGTATTTTTAAAATTGCTTTAGTGAGAAATTAGCTAACAACATATAGTTTATGCCCGATTTTTCTAATAATTTTTTGATGAATATTTGATTTTTTACTAATTTTCAAAGTGGACACATCCTAAAAAATAGAATTTTGGCCGTGCTACCCCTATAAATTTTGAAAACTAATTGAAAATCATTTTTTTTAATATGTGTAGAATGGAGTTTAATTTCTAAATATGTAATTTTTTTGAAATTTCAATGAATAGTTAATTTACAATGAAAAAAAAGACCAATCAGTGGTTTTTGCCCAAAAACAGACACAAACAAAAGAAATTAAAGATGAAAGGCTTAACATTGTCAAAATGTGAAAAAAATTACATCTTTAAATAGCTAAGAGAAAGCCTAACATTACCTAGGTGTTTGATTTGTTTGACCTTGAAACACATGCAAATCTGAGGGTTAGCACAAACGAAATTATGTGAAATCCTGTAAAATATGCAAAAACATGTCTCTAGACATTGGGAAGGCACTCCAAGCCTTTGGGTTGGAAATCCAAAGCAAATCCCAAGCCTAAGGATTGGGATTCTCAAATCAAAACATAATGCGAGCGCATTATTACGTGCTCGTGTTATGTTTTGTTTTGCATTTTTTCCTTTTTCGTAAAAGTTTGCTCAATGTTTGTCATGTTTGACATAACGCAAGCACGTTATAATGCGCTTGCATTATGAATGTGCTCGGTTATGAGCCCCTTGGATTTTTTATGTTCAAGGTTATTAATCATGTATGTATGTATGTATGCCTATATGTATGTATGTATGTATAGTGTCGAGGGTAGAGGAGGGTAGAGATGGGGGGTGAGGCAGATAGGGGAGGAGACAGATGGATAAGGGTTGAGGGTTTAACATCAAGAGGGATTAGGGTTTAGGGTTGAGGGATTAAGGTTTAATGTTGAGGGTTGAGGGTTTAGGGATAGGATTTAGAGTTTAGGGATAGCATTTAGGGTTGAGGGATTAGGGTTTAGGGATAGTGTTTAGGGTTGAGGGTTGAGGGATTAGAGTTAAGGTAGAGTGTTGAGGGTAGAGGGATTAGGGATAGGGTTTAGGGTTGAAAGTTTAGGGTTGAGGGATTAGGGTTTAAGGTATAGTGTTGAGGGTTGAGGGTTTAGGGATAGGGTTTAGGATTTAAGGTTTAAGTGTTGAGGGTTGAGGATTTAGGGATAGGGTTTATGGTTAAGTGATAGGGATTAGGATTTAGGGATTAGTGTACCATAAATTATAATTAGGGATTAGGGTTATGGTTTCGGGATTAGGGATTAGGGATTAGGGTTTAGGGTTTAGGGTTTAGGGATGTACAATTAAGGGGTACCATAAATAAACTAGAATTTGGGCAGCGTTGGGAAAAATTTGTGAATCATCATGGGCTAGAGATTGGAGATTTTGTTGTGTTCAAGTACATATCCAAGTCATAATTTAAGGTCAAGATATTTCAAAGAACAGGGTGTGTGAAAAATATCAATGCTCTTCGGCTTATGAATACCAACATTGATACAGATAAAAGATGCCCTTCTTCTAATAGAGTATGCAGTTCAAGTCAACCGATGGGCAGCAAGTTGTTGAATGAGTTGGTTTAATGGGCGTGCCTCATTCTTCAAAGTTATGCTTGGAGACTTTACACAAAAACTGGTAAGTCTATACATTATTTTTTATTTTTTAATTTCCTGTACACTGTTAAGAACTTGTAAAATCTAATTGTGTAATGTGTTTATGGAAGCACATTCCTCCTGCATTTGTTTCATAGTTTATAAACAACACAGATGAACATATGGTGTTGCAAGGCCCAGGTGGGCAGGAGTGGGATGTACAATTAGGGGGTACCATTTATAAACTAGAATTTAGGTAGGGTTGGGCAAATTTTTTGAATCATCATGGGCTGGAGATTGGAGATTTTATTGTGTTCAAGTACATATCCAAGTCATATTTTAAGGTTAATATATTTCAAAGAATAGGGTGTGTGAAAAACATCAATGCTCTTCAGCTTATGAATACCAACATTGATACAAATAAAAGATGCCCTTCTTCTAACAGAGGATGCAGTTCAAGTCAACTCATCATGGGCTGGAGATTGGAGATTTTGTTACATGTTCAAGTACATATCCAAGTCATATTTTAAAGTTAAGATATTTCAAAGAACATGGTGTGTGAAAAACATCAATGCTCTTCAGCTTATGAATACCAACATTGATATAGATAAAAGATGCCCTTCTTCTAATAGAGGATGCAGTTCAAGTAAATCGATGGGTAGCAAGTTGTTGAATGAGTTGGTTTAATGGGTGTGTCTCCTTCTTGAAAGTTATGCTTGGAGACTTTACACAAAAACTAGTAACTCTATACATTATTTTTCATTCTTTTATTTCTTGTACACTGTTAAGAACTTGTAAAATCTAATTGTGTAATGTGTTTATGGTAACACATTCCTCTTGCATTTGTTTCACAATTTATAGACAACATAGACAAACATATGGTGTTGCAAGGCCCAGGTGGGCAGGTGTGGGATGTGCAATTAGGGGGTACCATAAAAAAAACTAGAATTTAGGTAGGGTTGGGAAAATTTTGTGAATCATCATGGGCTGGAGATTGGAGATTTTCTTGTGTTCAAGTACATATCCAAGTCATATTTTAAGGTTAAGATATTTCAAAGAACAGGGTGTGTGAAAAACATTAATGCTCTTCAGCTTATGAATACCAACATTAATACAGATAAAAGATGCCCTTCTTCTAACAGAGGATGAAGTTCAAGTCAACTCATCATGGGCTGGAGATTGGCAATTTTGTTACATGTTCAAGTACATATCCAAGTCATATTTTAAGGTTAAAATATTTCAAAGAAACATGGTGTGTGAAAAACATCAATGCTCTTCAGCTTATGAATACCAACATTGATACAAATAAAAGATGCCCTTCTTCTAACAGAGGATGCAGTTCAAATCAACCAATGGGCAGCAAGTTGCTGATTGAATTGGTTTAATGGGCGTGCCTCCTTCTTCAAAGTTATACTCGGAGACTTTACACAAAAATTGGTAACTCTATACATTATTTTTCATTCTTTTATTTCCTTTACATTGTTAAGAACTTGTAAAATCTAATTGTGTAATGTGTTTATGGCAGTGCATTCCTCCTGCATTTGTTTCAACGTTTATAGACAACACAAACGAACATATGGTGTTGCAAGGCCTAGGTGGGCACGAGTGGGATGTGCAATTAGGGGGTACCATAAATAAACTAGAATTTAGGCAGGGTTGGGAAAATTTTGTGAATCATCATGGGCTGGAGATTGGAGATTTTTTTACATGTTCAAGTACATATCCAAGTCATATTTTAAGGTTAAGTTATTTCAAAGAACAGGGTGTGTGAAAAACATCAATGCTCTTCAGCTTATGAATACCAACATTGATACAGATAAAAGATGCCCTTCTTCTAACAGAGGATGCAGTTCAAGTCAACCAATGGGCAACAAGTTGCTGATTGAATTAGTTTAATGGGCGTGCCTCCTCCTTCAAAGTTATGCTTGGAGACTTTACACAAAACTGGTAACTCTATACATTATTTTTCATTCTTTTATTTCCTTTACACTGTTAAGAATTTGTAAAATCTAATTGTGTAATGTGTTTATGGTAGTGCATTCCTCCTGCATTTGTTTCACAGTTTATAGACAACATAGACGAACATACGGTGTTGCAAGGCCTAGGTGGGCAGGAGTGGGATGTATAATTAGGGGGTACCATAAATAAACTGGAATTTAGGCAGGGTTGGGAAAATGTTGTGAATCATCATGGGCTAGAGATTGGAGATTTCGCTATGTTCAAGTACATATCCAAGTCATTTTAATGTTAAGATATTTCAAAGAACAGGGTGTGTGAAAAATATCAATGCTCTTCAGCTTATAAATACCAACATTGATACAGATAAAAAATGCCCTTCTTCTAACAGAGGATGCAGTTCAAGTCAACCAATGGGCAGCAAGTTGCTGATTGAATTGGTTTTTGATGAAGAAAACAATGATGTTGTTGAAGCAATGGAAGAAAATTAAAATTGTAAGTCTAATTTAATTTATTTCAACTTTCAAAGTAGGCATTTAAATTGTAGCTCTACCTGGAGGATTGGTATAACAAAAACTTAATTATGTTATAGGCCTTTCTTTGAAGAACCCTGGACATTATGGACCCTATCATCTAGAAAAGCACATGACAGTGAACTCTGTCCCACCTTTCAAATCAGATATTTACCTTTTTATTCAATGAAAATGAAGTCAAGGAATGTAAACGACCATGCATACTAGTAAGATCAAATTCTCTGCCTTCTATTGTTATTACTCTTACTTTATTAAGAGAAGAGTGTAAAAAAGAATGGGTAAATAATTGTAAGCTAACATAAGGCAAAGCAGTTTTGTTATTACATTTTTTTGAGGGATCTCTAATAGTCTAATATAATGCAATCTTCTATAATATGAACATCTGCAATTGTGTGAATGCTAAGCTTTAATAGTAGAGTATTAAATCAATGCAATTATCTATTTATTGGGTTAAAATAACTTAGTTTTTGTAATGGTGTGGGAATGCAGGAGTTGCCAAAAATAGGTGAATGTCCTCTACAATTACCAAGAGAAAAAAATTTAGTAGTTCTTGTGGATAGAGCTAGTAAACAATGGGAGATTATTTGCCTGTTTCATAACAATATACCTGCCCTAAGTGTAGGGTGGGCATATTTTGTATACCATAATAATATCAAGGAGACATTTGTATCTTTGAGCGGGTGGACAACAAGAAACATAGATTTATGTTTAGAATTCATATAGATCAAAAGATAAAATAAGGATCCTTTTGAAAGAACTTCTAGGAGGGAAAAGACAGGCCAAAGATAAAAGGAGAAAATTATATACAAGAAAAGATCTTTATGAGGATTGTAATATTTTGTCTAAAACAAACAAAAATTAGTTAATTAAAAATAGAAAATCAAGAAAGAAACAATACTAAAATGTATAGTTACTGATATCTAAAATGTATAGTTACTAATATATCTATTTTTAAAAGATTGATTGATTTTTATGGCCAAAGTTGTTTATTTTATCTAGCTGATGGTTTTAATTACACCCAGATTATACATTGGGAGCAGATGTGTGCACATTTTTATGGCCTTGATTTAAATTCAAGCAAATAGGTGGAGAGAGTATGTTGATCTTTAAAAAAAATCTTAATAAAAAAACATTCACTTAATGTTGACCAAGGGTTCTAATTTCAACCATTCATTGCCCATTGTGGATGTACCCCAATGCAAAGCTTTTCTCATAATGATCATCCTTCTGATTTCAATTGTTAATTGCTCACTATGGATGTACCATACACAAAGCTTTTCTCATAGTGTGTACACCTATTGGCATAATGAACCCCAGATGGGCCAAAAAAATATGCCATACAACATTACCAAGACATTACAGAAAACTTAAATTAGGATTTACTGTAGACATGCATAATTAAAATGGGAATGAAGAAAAATACTTTAAAACTAATTTCTAAAATTATCAAAAAAGTTCATAGCCATTTTTCTGACATATTCTTGCAACTCAGAAATCTTTAAGAGAAGAGTGTCAAAAATGATGGGTTTAACAACCTAACATAAGGCAAAGCAGTTTTGTTGGGTTTAGGGATAGGGTTTAGGGTTTAGGGTTGAGGGATTAGGGTTTAGGGTTGAGGGATTATGGTTTAAGGTATAGTGTTGAGTGTTGAGGGTTTAGGGATAGGGTTTAGCGTTGAGGGATTAGGGTTTAGGGTTGACGGATTAGGGTTTAAATGTTGAGAGTTAAGGGTTTAGGAATAGGGATAGCATTTAGGGTTTAGGGATGAGGGATTAGGGTTGAAGGTATACAATAAATAAACTAGAATTTAGGCAGGGTTGGGAAAATTTTGTGAATCATCATGGGTTGGAGATTAGAGATTTTGTTGTGTTCAAGTACATATCCAAGTCATATTTTAAGGTTAAGATATTTCAAAGAATAGGGTGTGTGAAAAATATCAATGTGAGCTCCAGCTTATGAATACCAACATTGATACAAATAAAATATGCCCTTCTTCTAACAGAGTATGCAATTCAAGTCAAACAATGAGCAATAATTTGCTGAATGAATTGGTTTCTAATGGGGAAAATAATAATGATGTTGAAGCAATGGAAGAAAATTAAAATTAGGGTTGAGGGATTAGGGTTTAGGTTTTAAGGTTGAGGGATTAGGGTTTAAGGTTTAAGGGTTTAAGGTTTGAGGTTTAAGGGTGTAAGTGTTGAGGGATTAGGGTTTAAGGCATAGTGTCGAGGGTAGAGGGTTTAGGGATAGGGTTTCAGGTTGAAGGTTTAAGGGTTGAGGGCTGAGGGCTGAGGGTTAAGGGACTAGGGTTTAAGGTATAGTGTTGAGGGTAGAGGATTTAGGGTTTAAGGTTTAAGGGTTGAGGGTCGAGGCTTTAGGGATAGGGTTTAGTGTTGAGGGTTTAGGGTTAGGGGATTAGGGTTTAAGGTATAGTGTCGAGGGTAGAGGGTTTAGGGATAGGGTTTAGGGTCTAAGGTTTAAGGGTTGAGGGTTTAGGGATAGGGTTTATGATTTAAGGTTTAAGGGTTGAGGGTTGAGGCTTTAGGGATAGGGTTTAGGGTTTAGGGTTAAGTGATAGGGTTTAGGGTTTAGGGGTTAGGGTTTAGGGTTTAAGGTATAGTGTCGAGGGTTGAGTAATTAGGGTTCAACCCTCGACACTGTACCTTAAACCCTAATCTCTCAACCCTAAACCCTAATCCCTCAACCCTTAAACCTTAAACCCTAAACCTTCTACCCTCGACACTATACCTTAAACCCTAATCCCTCAACCCTCATCCTTGAAGCCTCAACCCTCATCCCTTAAACCTTCAACCCTAAATCCTATCCTTAAACCCTCTACCCTCGACACTATGCCTTAAACCCTAATCCTTCAACCCTTAAACCCTTAATCCCTCAAACCTTAAACCCTTAAACCATAAACTCTCAACCCCTAGATACCCTTAAAACTTAAACCCTATATCCTATACACTTAACCTTGGACACTCAACCTTGAACATTATCCCTCAACCTTCAAACCTCTACTCTATACCTTATACACTCAACCCTATAGTTATGCCCTAAACCCTAAACCCTCATCCATATGCCTTATACTCTCAACCTTAAACCCTATACCCTATATCTTAGACACTCAACCTTGAACATTATCCCTCAACTGTAAACTCTCAACCCTCTACCCTATACCCTCAACCATATACTTAAGCCCTAATCCATCAATCCTTAACCCTATACTTTAAACCTTGAAAGCTACACCCACAAACCCTCATCCCTATACCCTATAACCTCACCCTTATACCCTCAATCCATATCATAAACCCTAAGTTCCCAATATCCTAAACCCTAATCCCCATACCTTACACACTTAATCTTATACACTCAACAATCTAAATATTATCCCTCAATTGTAACCCTCTACCTCCTACCTATTACTTAAGCCCTAATCCCTCAACCCTCAACCCTATACCTTAAACCCTAAACCCAAAAACCTCAACCCTCAACCCTAAAAACTATATAGGCTCAGGACCTTATATACCCTAAACCCAAAACCCTTACATACATACATACATAAAATCATACATACATACATACAAGCATTCATACATACATACATACAAGCATACATACAGACATACAATCATACATACAAACATGTATACATATATACATACATACAAGGATGCATACATACATACATACATACATACAACCATACATACATACATATAAGCATACATACATACATACAAGCATATATACATACATTCATACATACATTCATACATATAGGCATACATACATACATACAAGCATACATACAATTTGGCATACATACATACATACATACATACATAAATACAAATATATATGCAAACATACATACATCAAACATACTTAACAAACTTGAACATAAAACATTCAATAAACAACCTCAAACTTGACAAACATTGGGCAAACTTTTGCAAAAAAGAAAAAAAATGCAAAGAGAAAAATAACGTGCTCGCATTATAGTGCGAGTGCGTTATGGTTTTGTGTTGCCAAGCCAAAGGCTCAGCAACACCAAGCCATAACGTGAGTGCGCTATAACGCGAGTACGCTATAACGTGAGTGCACTATAACACGAGCGTGTTATAACGCACTCACGTTATGGATTTTTTAAAAAATTTAAGAATTTTGGCCACTTTTTGGCCCCCCATCTTTTTGCACCCACCCCACCACCTACATTTCAGATGATACAAAGATAAAACAAACTTAGTTACCCTCATTAGTTTTATAATTTCACAGCTTTGCATAATTTGGAGGTCAAATGGATTAAAATTAAATTTAGATATGCTATAATTTTAGATTGAGAATTTCTAATTTTCTAAAAGTATTAAATTTGAGGGGGAAATTTTTTATTTATTTGAATTTGCAAATGATATGTTAATGATCTCGAGACCTAAAAAATGGCATGCATTCTCTGTCATGGGAGCCCGTTGTGTTCAATCTGGCTCTAGGAAAACTTTTGTAAAAGGAACATAACATAGAATGTACACTATTTTCTCAAAACCCATCCAAGGAACAACCCCTATAGAAAACTGACAAATACCTATAGAGAAGGAAGCAAATGTCTTTAAAAAATATCAATGTCCTAAAATTTGTACTTTGTTAAATAATAAAATGTATACAAGGAGCGATTTAATACTAAGTGCCCATTTATCTTTCTTTATCTCTCCCTCTCTTTATCCCTATGTCACTATCTATATATTTATTTGTTTCTTTGTTTCTCTCTTCCTCTCTTTCTCTATAACAATACACAAATCACATGGTCTAACACTTGAAAGGGAAACAATGGACATTGACAACATTAATTGTCAGGGGTTGACATCCATTGCTATATCAAGAGTGTGTAACCTTGCAAGTCTTTGCATATGCTCTAGCTTCACATTCCAAAGATATGCACGCATGCAGCAAAGTCCATACACATGTGCAAATAGTTGACCAAAAACCAACAGAAAAGAAAAAGTTTGTCATCTCCATACCTACTTTTACCCACTACTATTCAAAACTAATCAGTGTGTAACCTTGCAAGATATTTAATCTACTCCATTTCTTTTCCAATGCAGGACAACAAAACATCTTCAAATGATGGATGGACAATAAGCATTCACCCTTGACAAAAGTGTATGCTCTCTTCCCAAGTATAATAAATACTCTCTCTCTCTCTCTCTCTCTCTCTCTCTCTCTCTCTCTCTCTCTCTCTCTCTCTCTCTCTCTCTCTCTCTCTCTCTCTCTTTGTGTAACTCTATTTGTCTTCCCCTTGTCTCTTTCTCTCTATATCTCTCTTTGTGTAACTCTATAAGTATTGGACAAATTATAAGTATTGGCCACTTGATGTACATTCTCTTTGGTTTCTCTAGTTTCATCACCCTTTGAAAAATTGTTTGACTTTTAAAACTTAAAATGATAATATGATGAAGATAATGATGATGATCCACATTTAAATGTATTGGATACTAATAATTTTTCCCCAAGATTTTCCAAATGAGTATATATTATGTTATATTTATATTTAGTAATGTGCATTACATAGAATACAATACATAATAACAAATCTAACTATAACATAGATTTTATATATAAGATAATATAGATTAAATAACAAATATATATAAATAGTCATCTTTGGATTGTTGGCATGAAATGATTGATCGAAAGATACTCTCTCTCTCTCTCTCTCTCTCTCTCTCTCTCTCTCTCTCTCTCTCTCTCTCTCTCTCTCTCTCTCTCTCTCTCTCTCTCTCTCTCTAGTTCCATATCTCTCTACCTCTATGTATATATTTATTTGTCTTCCTCTCTATCTCTCTATTTCACTTTATATCTCTCTACCTCTCCCTCTCTCTCTCTCTCCCCTTCTCTCTTCCTCTCTTTCTCTATCTCCATCTTTCTCTCTTTTGCCCCCTCTCTCGCCCCTTCCCTCTCTCTTTGTTTTCTTTATCTCTCTCTACCTCTCTATCTCCTTTTTCTATATATCTCTGTCTCTTCCTCTCTCTATTAATCTCCCTCTTTATATGTGTGTGTGTGTGTGTTTCTCTATTGTTCCTATCTCTCTGAGTCACTTCTCTCTCCCCCTTCTCTCTACACTTCTTTGTTCCTCTCTCTCTAACTTTCTACCTCCCTCTCTGTCTCCCTCTCTTTCTCTCTCACGAGTTATATCTCTCCCTCTCGCTCCCTCCCTATATCTCTACCCATCTCTCTATCTATCTATCTCTAACAAATTCACTGGTGTAGTGATGATGAATTATTGTCTCCTATTTCTGTCACAAATTTCCCTACACAGTCATTACCTCATGACCCTGTAATACCTCTCTCCTTTTTTTCCTTCAGAGACCGAGATGCCACCTCGCGATGAGAAACTATCAACTTTTCCATGCAACTGGCTAGTGTTGGCTCCTTTGGCATCATGATGTCCATCCTTTTTCATGGCCTCTTATAGCACGTTGTCTTAAACCATGTCTTCCAAATCACTCTCATCTCTTTTCTTCACTTAGTAACATAGAAGCTAAAATGATCATGGTATGTTGAAGAGGTCTTAAAGGTGAATTAGTGGGTCCTTAAGCAAATGACATGCCACCCTAAATGTAGTTCCCCATGGACACTTGTCATCTTTGAATTGTTGGCACAAAATGACTAATTGAAAGTCTCTCTCTCTATCTACCTCTTTCTCCCTCCCTCTCTATTTCTTTACCCACCTCTCTCTTTCTCTATGTTCCACTTTCTAGAACTATGTAAAGCTTATTCATTTGACAGAGATGTACAAGGAAATCAAAGTCGGAAGGGTTTCACTAGGAGTTTTGGGAGCCATTTCTCAAGTGGTGTTTGCGGTGGAGAAGACATTCAAGTGGTTGATCACCCTCAAGTTCAAACATGAATCAGATTTGGACTATTCATTTGTAAAATTGAAATGCATTAGTTTGTTAAACTACATTGGGATCCTTTGGTCTGTCAAGTGCCCTATAAATATTATATTATATCTTATATGTAAAATAAATTTATTTGAGTAATAAATATATTAAGATTATATTAAATGGAACATATATAAATATGTAAATATTTAATATTACTTCTATATTTAATAATATATATAATATAATTTTGGTCAAAGGGGATGTGCTTAAATGGTACGACCATAAGGTTTTCAAGATGGAGATCCAAATTCGAATCCCCACGTGACATCTATAGTTGGAATTCCAAGTTGTGGCTCTTGGACTTCCATCGTGGCTATGTTGAATAAGTGATCTCAATCGGCTTATTGTTGTTAAACCTTGGATTTGAAAGCGCATGACGAAGCCTCCCATGAAGAAATCCAACAAAATGAATGATTTCGAAAAAATAGCGTATGAATAAACATCAACCGCAATGAGAAAATGATGACGAACGGTTGAGATTGTTTCAAAATTAATGAAAATAAGAATTAAAATTTCCTTTTCTTTTTTAAAGTTTGAAAAATAACTTTTAATATTTATAAATTTTTATAAACAATTATTAAATATATGTATGTGAAATTTAATTGATTTATGTCTAATAACATAACAATACTTTATTATAAAACTATTTTACATTAAATTTTAATTTATATTATAAAACAACTAATAATTAATTTTTTTTCTACATCTTCATTTAATACTTATATTTAATAAAAAATCAATACTTGCCTTTATTATTGTGCATGAGTGAATATTAAGTGAGGTTGAAGAAATGTCAACTATTGCATTAATCCATCCCATAAGCTCAGTAATCACATTAAAAAAAATTAGGTTTAAGCTCTGTTACAAGCTAATAAAAACAACGTCATGTTAAATCTAAACTGTGTAAGAAAAAAAAATGTTAAATCTAAACTATGTTTAAGAAAAAACAAAAAAATCAAAACTACTATACAAAAACCAAAATCTATATTATGTGAATATTTTATTACTCTTCGTCAGGGCTTAAATTTGACAATTGACCTAGCCTGTCAGACAATTTTCTTATGACAGTTATCTATTCAATGTTGCCTTTAAAATATTATGACATACCTTAGTATAAGTAGATTATATAAAAACCAAATATATATATCAGCATAATCCTATATAAATTTTGACAGTTTGTCCAAAATCTCTCCTTTTATATGATACAATCTTTTTAAAATTTTGATTGTATTTTACAGCAAAAACGTCTAAATACAGCTATACAATTGTCAAATTTAAGCCCTGCTCTTCGTACATCCCATTTAAGAAACGAATGAAATTATTAAAAACCCATCCGTTCTAGGGCACATTACTGAATTTAAATCGAAAGGAATGAATTTGTGTTTACGCAGGAATTTGGAACGAAAGGAAAGGAAGAAATTTCGGCCGGGAATTTTTTAACGAAAAAACGACCGGAAACCAATACACGGCAACCACGACGGTGAGGAGAAGAAAACGGCAAACAAAAAAGCGACGACGGCGACGGGAAATTGACGGCTCCGATCATTTGAATCGTCTTGCACGCCTGTCCGCCATTGTCAACCGTCGATCGCCGAAGTCAGGGCTTTGTATGCCAAAGGCCCATAGGCATTCACTGACGGCGCCTTGATGTCCGTACTGTCTGTGGCGTTGATTGAATTAAATTAGTACTTAAAATTTATTTAAGTAAATTAGTTAACAAATAGTTGGGCTCTTTATTATTTTTTTCTACTCAGCCTTTGGAAGAGTGGGGAAACCAAATTTAGCTTGGATAATACTGGAATAGTGGCACTGAGTTTTTTGTTTCATTGTGACTCATTTTAATATTGGACATGATTTGAAAGCTATGATTTTATTTGAGAGAAATAGAAATTCAGACCCCTTTGGCACTGAGTAATTTCTGTAAGAGTTTGTGAAGATGAGAGCAATTACCACGGTTCATGATGATGATGATGATGCAGAGCGGGTGATGTATTTATTATACAATCAAAAAAGCAAATTTGGCAACGAGTGTGGCTGCTGGGAATTCGAGCCCAGGTCTCCACGGCCACAACGTGGAATTCTCACCACTAAACTACAGCCACTGATGATAGTAACATCTCAAAATCTATCAACATATAAATATAATTCACATTGCAGTGTTTAACTTAATGTGTTGTGGGCTGATGGAGGCCTACGCCGCACGGTGGGCGTAATTAGTTTCTGCTTTCAGGTTTTGTTTGCGCACAGCGATGGCTTAGCTAGGCTTAAACAACACACACTAAGCTTTGACTTGCTTAGGTGGCTGGTGGGCCCTTCTCTTATTAACACATTAACAAAACAGAGTAAGAAAAGGGCCCACAGCCACCTAAACAAGTCAAAGCTTAGTGTGTGCTGTTTAAGTGAGCGCTATGGCCCTTCTCTCTGTAATAGAGAAAGTGAATTTGCATCCCACGGGTCAATGCTGTTTACTAGACAGCCAGACCACCTCTCTCCAAATAGAATACAGCTGACCTCCTGATAGAAACAAGGCAGCAGCTCACCTCCCTACTGACATAGGATAAGAGATCATCTCGCTTCAGTATTCCTCCACAAAATATTAGATCTCAAATATGTACATTGTGGCCTATTAGCTCAGTTGGTTAGAGCGTCGTGCTAATAACGCGAAGGTCGCAGGTTCGAGACCTGCATAGGCCAATTGTGATCAATATTTAACAGTTAATTCTCGTGAAATTAATACCATACCTGTCTGCAATCATAGTGCTTGCATATACTCCTACTGAGATCGATTGCAATAAATTAAATGTTGCTGTTGCTTATACATCAATCACCTTCTGCCCAATAATGTCGTTAACACGAAGCTTAAACGCAATTTTTTGAATAATTTGATGTACTTATATTCTTGGATCATGTAGTGTTGAACCACTCACTATAATGGACGAAGTCTCTCAAGTGATGGCATTAACACACCTGACAAGCCCTTCTCTTGTGGTTTTCAACTTACAAATATGATCATGCAGCTGTTACATCTATTGAGCAAGTTGACGATTAACCTTGAGAATTTGCTACAGAAGGTTTGACAGAGTAACCATTTGGGAAATTATGTTAAAACTTTTGGATTGCAACATCTAGAGGAGAACATGAGTGATTAAAGACTGCAAAATAATATTCTTTCTCTTAATGATTAATAACTACTTGTCTAATTGATTCTGAATTAACATTCATAGTAGTGCCAAATTGTAGTAGAGCAATTTCCCAACCAAGTGGAGATAGCTTGTAAATGGAGTCGGGTAAATTTGCACTCCCATATTTTGGGAGGAAACAAAACGAACATGAGAGAGGTTGCAGTTGAAGGAATTGAAGTATCTCTTGGAGAAGTGCCCAGGCAAGGATTTGGGAGTTGGCATCAGCTTTAGACTACCAAAGGTTAGCATTGAGTTTGGAGCATATAACATTGCTAAAGAGGTAGTTCGACTTGATGTTAAGGCATGGGACAAGGAGAAGTGTAGGAAGAACTTGCAAGTAGATTTGCTTGAGGGGGGAGGAGGAGAAATCTTGAGACGAGAACTAATGCCAATCTTTGAGGGAGTTGCAAGGGTTTGGGGTGGACAACATGATGCAAAACTTGATGGTACAAGGGATATGACGAACTCGATCACCTACTTATCACAATAGGATAGATCCAATTGGGAACAATTGTGGTCCCAAGAGTTTTAGGTGAGAGTCGAGTAGTACCAAATTACCAACATCTTTAAGATTTCTTGGAATCCCTTGCAGAAGAAAAATGTGATTTTATCTTGTTTTTAATTGATTTATAATGAAAAAAAAAAGTAATCCTATTCATATGCAATACGAATAATTAATATATTAAAAAAAAATGTCGGCCTGCCTTCGAACGAAGGTGGTCGTTATGTGGATTAAGCCACCATGTTTGGACCTTCATTCGAAGGAGGGACGACTTCGAATGAATGACGTCACCCACCTTCGTTCGCCTGCAGTGATTTAAGCACAATTTGTAATATGGAGTTCAGTACCCTCTGCAAGGCAATAAGCAAAAAGGGTTTGTCAATAAGAAAAGACAAAAAAAGGTTGGGAATTTGGTGTTTACCAACAAGTATGGGATAGTGCTTGAGCCCTCAGCCTCACCAACGCCAATCCAAAAACTCAACCAAATACACTTTCATTGTATTCTAGATGCAAAATGACCACAACTCTTGTAGTAAAGAGGAAAATATTCTTGATGTAAATATTATATTCAGGCAACCTTAATATCACTTCGTATGTCAAGAAGGAAAAAAGAAATATGTCATGAGAAGGAGAAGCTTAGCTCAATACTAAGCAATCTCTAAAATATATATGTCAAACTGGAGCTTATGGGTATTGAAATACTATTCCTTAGACCCCAACTGTTAAGACAAATGACAAACAAAAAAATATAAGATGAGTTAAGGTAGAGTTTCTCATGAGCCTTAAAGGTAAAAAAAAATTCCAGAGTACAAAGTAGGGAGGTAGGAAATAACTTACTTTCCCTCGTATACTTTTGCATGAGAAGCTTCTCCAATTTTTGGTCCTACAAAGAGAAGTTTTGGATCAATTAGCCATCTATCCTCCACTTGGAGATTATAAGTAGGGCTTTGCATTGATTTGGGGCTCTAACCAACTTCCAGCTCTGTGTACAACCCAATAGCTTTAGTGCCTTTTGGAAGAACTCTAGTAGCTTTTACAGGCTCGATCCTTGTTATTCTTTTATCTTGCCCTGAAACCATTTGTGAATGGGACATTATAACTTGACACAGGGCATTCTATGCCCCCAAAAAATACCAGACAAGCGTAAGACGATGAAGCATTGTAGTCTTGTGTAACAAGTTTCCTACACCTGAAATACAATTTAGACCATCGATCTTCACCAGATATTGTACGGGAGGTTCATGGCTCTCAAGAAGATCGCACACAATTTGCAATACCTACAGGATGCTTTTCCTAGGTTTGACGTGGACGTTTACTATTGTTGAACCTAACATGTGTGGATATGATCATTCCAATGGTCGTCCCTGTACCTGACATACAATTCAAACCGTTGATTTCCATTTGACGCAGTATAGAACTTGACTCCTTCTAGAGTTAAACGCCTATCGATGTAATTACATATGCCCCCACACTCACATAGGTGTCCCATTTTACCCACTCCATGATTACTTGATATACATAAATTATTTACACATCTATAAAAAAATAAATTACGATAGACCTTATGATATGTAAGGTGAATAGAAAACCTAATCCTAACACTCTCCCACTTGATATTCCATTCTCAAGGAATACAATTTCTTCCTCAAGAAAATCTTGTTCACTAAAGATTTGTCTTGATACATCTCGCCAAGATTCTTCCATAGTTTCTGTGCAGAGGTCTCTTCATGAACATTGTTAAACAAAGTCTGCCAAACACAATCTGATTAGACCCTTGGCTTTAAGATCCATAACATCATATTGAGCAGCCAAAGTAGGATTTGCAGGCCTTGAAACCTTCTCATCAACAACATCCCACAGATCTCAATCTATCAATAGATCCTCTATCTTTAGCTTCCACATTTCAAAATTATTTCCAGAAAATTTATCTACCTCTATTCTCCCTGATGAACTTGCCATCTAAAAATTTCTACAACAAGGTCACAAATTGTCTTTTGCACAAGCTCCCACTCAAATTTGGATTAGTTCAAAAAACCCAACAACCCACAACTGAAACCAAAGGTGATCAAGCTCTAATACCACTTGTAAGGAAGCAAAGGTAGTGGAACAACTTTCTACACTAATCTTGAGAGGAGGATAATGCAAAACTTTACAAATCTTTAACAGTTACAAAAACTTAAACGAAAATAAACATAGATATCATGCATACCACAACACAGTGATTTACATGGGGAAAACCCTTTCAGGAGAAAAACCCCACTCTCCAAAAGCTGCCCAATATATTATTCAGAAATCAGAAAGATTACAATATAATTGCAGAGAAAGCTTCTCACAGGACTATCACCACTAGAGATCCAGAGACAACAGACAACACGACCACTATCAGACTCTCAAAATACATCACGATATCGCAGTCGTAATACAATGCCCTCATAAAATAGGGTTACCTTCTAGAGTAAGACAAGCCAACAAAATATCTACCATCAGATCTAAAACCTAATAATGAATGGTCCAGATTTACAATATATCATTAATTTAATGTATGTCGGCCATTCAACAGTTTTTGTTAACAAAAAAATGTTAACACGCATCCCACTCCACCCCATGCTCCCATTGTATATTACACCTATCGGTGTAACTAGGAAATATATATAAATATATATATCCTATCAACAATAAACCTTATATAGTTGCAAGGTTGTGACACATTTTCCCAACAAGGGATTCACTAGGAATAAAAACTTATCAGGAGTTCCTAGTGTTCTCGACACAATAAAAATCACTGATGCCTATGCATACAATGAAAGGATTGGTGATAAAGGGGGTTCCCAATACTATGGAAACCTTGCAAAATTTGTGTTTGAGATTACATTAGCATCGGTGTCCCTTCAAGATGCCCTACTTGGAAAGGCTAGGATTCAGGCAACCTTCTCAAAATGCAAGAGTTTGTTACCCTCCAAGGTACTTTTGTCATCAAAAGTATTTAGAAAGCCTCGAAAGCTATCAAACCCTGGCTTAGATGGGTAGGAGATGAGTTCCATAATGGTTTATCCATTAATCAATAGTTTATTTGGTGGTCTCCTATTCCCAGTTCTCAAGACAGGGTAAGTGTAAAAAGTTGGGGGGCCAAAAAGTGGCCAAATTTTTTTCAAAAAAAATTAATACGTAACGCGCTTGCATTATGGTTTGATAATGACGAGCCTAAGGCTTGGCAAAACCAAACCATAACGCACTCACGTTATAATGTGCTCACGTTATAACGTGAGCGCGTTATGTTTAATTATATATATAAAAAAGAGCATTTTTGCTCATTTGATTTCTTTATTTTCGTCTACACCTACGCCCTGCAAACCCTAAGGAGCGCGCTCGCATTTTTTAAGACCTAATTCGACACCAAAATCTCATCGATTCATTGCCAAAATGCCGCCATGGCGTCGAGCAGGCCAAAGGAGTGAGTTTTATTTATTTTTTTGTTTGAATTTATTTCTAAATAGGTAGGTTTGAGTTGATTTTTGGTGTAAATTTTCTTAATTGTCAGGAAATGTTAATGCACCTCCTCCTCCTCAAAATCCATAAAATCCTGAAGAGGAAATACCTACCGAAAAACAACTCAAACAACAAACTCCTCCATCCATTCCTCGACATGCCCCTGGAACACAAGAAAATCTAATGGGGCAAATTGAAAACAATAAAAAAGAAATTGAAGACATAATTGCAAGGTTGAAAGATCCTTCAACTTCAACCTTGCATAGGTCCACGCTTGCTCAATCTCTTGAATCTATGTTATCAAATGTAGATTCAATTAGCAAGCAAATATCTAGTTGGTCGGATAAGAGGAGAGAGTTTAGAGAGTATTATGCAGACAAGCTATCATATGAAGATGTGAAAAAGTTACAAATTACAAAATTAGACTTGTGTTCCGTTTTCACAAACCCACAAACAAATCAACCTCCACCCATTACATGCAAGAGGTTCCCTATCCATTGGTGCAACAACCAAGCGATAAGGGACAATTTTGGGCAGAGGTGGTGGATGGTTTTTGACCATCCTCCATGCAATAATAATGAGGTCTCGCAATACTTTTTGAGGAAACTCTACTGTGAGTTTGTCCCCAATAAAGTACCAAACTATTTTGATATGTGGGACTTCCAGGGTAGAGGTGGGGGGTCAACACAAGATAGACCAGGGGCACGTGTTGACCCACAGCGGCCAATGAGAAGGGTAATCAACGGACCAACCCATGAGCATGTGTCTATCCCTTCCATTGTGAAGGAGAGTGTTGAGGTTGATACACTTCAGTCCATTAGTGCCTTGATCTAGAGCATCATAGAGCATGCCAGTCCTGTAGCACAGCGTGGGTTGGGAGATAGTGCAAGGAGTAGGGTCCCACCCCATACTTGTTAGACTTGTGGGTCAGCTCGTGGTTATGACCCTATGGATAGTCAGGACACAGGTGCATAGGCTGCATCTGCAGCTGAGCAGATGGTGATGACAAATACCCTCCTGAGTGAGACTTTCGACCTTGATACTCAGGTAAATATTAGCAAGTTCATTGAATTTAATTTATTAAATTTTATTTTTGAAATGTAAGATTAACTAATTTAGTTTGATGATTTTAATGAAATTTTAGGGTTATAGCGTTGATGCAATTTTCAGTGGTTCTCCACCTGCATATTACACTACATCATCTACTGTCAGGGTATGTAACTAGTAAACAATTATAAATATCACATGTGAATAGCATCGTTATATGAATGGTATTCTAATATCTGATTTTAGATGTTGAATAGGTTAATATTGGAGATTTCACGACAACACCTGCTAGCGGTGGTGGACTTCGAAGCTTCACGGAGGTAATAAAATAAATAGTTTAATGAATGAATTATACTTACTAGATTTTTGTATGTGACTTGTGTGCTTTATTGTGTGTACTTCCATGTTTAGGTGAATGTGTGTGTATGTTAGGAGCCATGATTTGCATCACTATTATAGTTTTCATAATTGAATAATATTGTTTTATTTCCAAATGATGCAGGCTGCAGAGACACCTCCCGATGTTCATAGGGCAATGGAGCATGGTGTGACCTCTGTGATTCATAGCTCCATGTCATTGACAGGGGTATGAGGTAGATTAGTAAATTTCAATTTACATTCATTGTTATAGTTGTTTATTTTTTAAAAATCAAAAGATTATTGATTTGAAGTTTAATTTCTATCTGAATGGTTTCTATAGGACATGACATCACCACAGCCTAATCCTGCTACTAAGGCAAGTGAGGAGACAGATTATATGGTAGCGGTAAGTGATTATTTTGTTAAATATTTTATTTTTTATAACATGTAATTTCTATATATTAATGTCTATACTTTTTATTGTAACAGCTACAGATTCAGGAAGAACTAAATAGGAGCAGCCCTCAGGTTTGTAGTAGACCACCCACATACACGTCTCCATCCCCTAGAAGATCAAAGGCTACTCATGATCTATTCTTTTCACTAGCCAGAGGGGAATGACTTTTTATTGTGTTCCTTTGTTGTATGCCTATATGGCATTTGTGGACATATATTTTGTATTGCATATAGTTGACATTGTATGCCTATATGGCATTCTTGTAAGCCTATATGGCTATTTTGTATATATGTTATACTTATATCGACAGATATTGATGTATGCCTATATGGATATTTGGTTAATACAAATCTTTTTTATTGATGGCGTCCATACTTGCATTATAAATCCACGTTTGAATGGATATTTATAGATGGCTACTTCAAATATTTAAAGTCCAATTGTATTACATAGGATGTTTTTTGATCCAATAAGCCAGTTATTGTTATTCAAGTATCACCTAAACCTCATTTTGGAACTAAAAGATAAAAGTTGTATTTAAAATAAAAATGAATCATCATGTTGAACAAAAAATACTCATATTCTTTATGAGTTGCTCAATTGAAAATATTCAAATGAGTATGCTGATCCATATTCTTTATGAGTTGGTCAATTGAAAATACTTCTTAATTTCTTGTTATTATACCATATTGGGATGCAAAGAGTATGTTTGTTGTTTGAATAAGATAGTCAAAATCATATGCTTATGAGCACCTGATGACCATTGTGGTTATTAAATGTAATTCCTCTTGCATATAAGGCAAGGTTATGAGATTACATTTAGTCTTACCTAATTTTAGTATGCAACATAACATTGGGGCTATAGGCTTCCATAAGTCATCAACAATCAAGGTTCAAGGTTGTCATTGAACTCAAAGGGTCAAGGTTGTTTGTCATTGATGTCAAGGTTGATGACATGATGTTGATAAGGTGATACAGTGATTCAAGGTAGGTGATGGTCATGAGGTGCATGATGTTGTGAATATGGTTTTCATGATAAGGTCTCTCAATTCATGTTGATGCTGCACAAGACAAACATGGTTCATATGATGCAAGGTTCATGTTTATGGTGGATGTGGTTTTGTTTATGCAAGGTTTTGTTGTGAATATGATTTTCATAATAAGGTCTATCTTGAAAGGTTGATATGATGCAAGGTTCATATTCATGGTGGATGTGGTTTTGATAATGCAATAAGAAGTTAGAGAAGACACAAGCTTTCATAATCATAATCTTATGGATAGTTAGGGTTTGCATATTGGGCATTAAACCCTAAAAAGAATCTACTTTTCTTAAGACTTTAAAACCCTCAATTGCCTGTTGTGTGTACAGTGCACTTTTGTTTTAATTTAATATTGACTTATAATAAGAAGTTACTATCACTTAAATCAACCTACTAAAGGGTCTTTAAGTCATTAGTTCACCGGCCCTTCAACCTAACTCAACCGGCGTCTCTGGTAAACTCTCATAAGCTCGAGCGCCATATCATAATCGAAGGTCATATCTAATTGATATGAGGGTGGGAAAAATGATTGGAAGGTCAGTATTTAAAAGGAATTTGGAATACAAACAATCATCTCTATGTGGTTGAATTTGATGGGCATGCCTTTATAAAAGGCTAAAAGATAGCTTTATGCAGGATATCATGGTATTTGTAGTGTTTGAAGATTGAAGACTAGTTAGTGTTTGTAGTTCGGACTGTTTCGGCATGTTTGGGTGTGAAACAAGACCATGCTTAGCTTAAACGTACCCATCTAGACGCGTTGGAATTGTTAGTTTGGCCGCACAAGGAGAAGAACAAAAGTTACACCCCTTTGCAACTTTACACTACCTCCTTTTGACGATTTTTGGGGCAACAGAAAAACTTTTACCACGGGCAAACACCTCAGAGATATAAAAAATTGAGAGAGGTTATTGTAAAGGGACCCTATGTGATCGTGTTACCTTAGAAAGAATGTATCTAAGTGACACAGTTTTCAAGTAACAACTTGTCAAAGATTGCTGCCTTTTTGTACTTTGGACTCTTCAGGGATATCACCGGTACAATGTAGCTCGGATTGTTTCGGCATGTTTGGGTGCAAAAAAAGACTATGCGTAGCCTGAACGTACCCATCTAGATGTGTTGGAACTGTCAATTTGGCCACATGAGGAGAAGAACAAAAGTTACACCCCTTTGCAACTTTACACTACCTCCTTCTGACAATTTTTGGGGTAGCAGAAAACCTTTCACCATGGGCAAACACCTTAGAGATATAAAAAACTAAGAGAGGTTATTGTAGAGGGACCCTACATGATTTCTTTTCCTTAGCTAGAATGTATCTAAGTGACATGGTTTCTGAATAATAGCTCATCAAAGATTGCTGCCTTTTTGCACTTTGGACTCTTCAGGGATATCGCCGATACAATGTAGCTCGAACTGTTTTGGGATGTTTGGGTACAAAATAGGACTATGCCTAGCCTAAACCTACCCATCCAGATGTGTTGGAACTGTCAGTTTGGCCACACGAGGAGAAGAACAAAAGTTACACCCCTTTGTAACTTTACACTGCCTCTTTCTGACGATTTTTGGGGTAGTAGAAAAACTTTCACCATGGGCAAACGCCTCAGAGATATAAAAAACTGAGAGAGGTTATTGTAGAGGGACCCTATATGATCACTTTGTCTCAGAAGGAATGTATCTAAGTGACACATTTTCTGAGTAACAACTTGTCAAAGATTGCTGCCTTTTTACACTTTGGACTCTTCAGGGATATCATCGGTACAATGTAGCTCAGACTGTTTCAGCATGTTTGGAAAACATGACCATTCCTAGCCTAAACATACCCATCCTGATGCATTGGAACTATCAGTTTAGACGCAGCAGGAGTATGACAAAAGTTACACCCCTTTGCAACTTTACAATGCCTCCTTATGATGATTTTTGGGGTAGCAAAAAACTTTTCACCATGGGCAAATACCTCAGAAATATAAAAAACTGAGAGAGGTTATTGTAGAGGGACTCTACATAATCATGTTACCTCAGATGGAATATTTCTAAGTGACATAGTTTTTGAGTAACATCTCTTCAAAGATTGCTGCCTTTTTACATTTTAGACTCTTCAGAGATATCGTCGGTACAATGTAGCTCAGACTGTTTCGACATGTTTGAGTGAAAAATAGGACCATGCCTAGCATAAATGTACCCATCCAAATGCATTGGAATAGTCAGTTTGGTCGCATCAAGAACAGGATGAAAGTTACACCCCTTTGCAACTTTACACTACCTCCTTCTGATGATTTTTGGGGCAGCAGAAAACCTTCCACTGCGGGAAAACGTCAGAAAACCTTCCACTGCGGGAAAACATCTCAGAGATATAAAAAATTGAGAGAGGTTATTGTAGAGGGACTCTACATGATTACGTTTCCTTAAACACAATGTTTCTAAGTGACACAATTTTCAAGTAACATCTCATCAAAGATTGCTACCTTTTTGCACTTTGAAATCTTCAGGGATATTATCGGTACAATGTAGCTTGGACTGTTTCGGCATATTTGGGTGAAAAATAGGACCATGCCTAATGTAAATGTACCCATCTGAACACATTGGAATAGTCAGTTTGGTCGTATCAGAAGCAGGATGAAAGTTACACCCCTTTGCAACTTTACACTGCCTCCTTCTGATGATTTTTGGGGCAGCAGAAAACCTTTCACCATGGGAAAATGCCTCAGAGATATAAAAATCGAGAGAGGTTATTGTAGAGGAACCCTACATAATCACGTTGCCTTAGACAGAAAGTTTCTAAGTGACACAATTTTTGAGTAACATCTCGTCAAAGATTACTACCTTTTTGCACTTTGGACTCTTCAGGGATATCATCGGTACAATGTAGCTTAGACTGTTTCGACATGTTTGGGTGAAAAATAGGACCATGCCTAGCATAAATGTACCCATCCAGATGCGTTGGAATAGTCAGTTTGGTCACATCAGGAGCAGGACGAAAGTTACACCCCTTTGCAACTTTACACTGCTTCATTCTGACAATTTTTGGGGCAGCAAAAAACCTTTCACCATGGGCAAACGTCTCAAAGATATAAAAACCCAAGAGAAGTTATTGTAGAGTCACTCTACATGATCACATTAACTCAGATAGAATGTTTCTAAGTGACACAGTTTTTGAGTAAAATCTCGTCAAAGCTTGATGCCTTTTTGCACTTTGGACTCTTCAGGGATATCGTTGGTACAATGTAGCTCGGACTGTTTCAACATGTTTGGGTGAAAAATAGAACCATGCATAGCCTAAATGTAGCCATCTAGATGCATTGGAACTGTCATTTTGGTCGCATCAGGAGCAAGACACCAAAAATGCAAAAGTTGCTTTGTGCAACTTGACAACATTGACACTTTTTTGCAACAGGACTCAAAGACTCAAATTGACCCCAAATGACTCAAAGTGACTTAAAAATAAATGAAATGGTCTTAGAAGACCTTATTACATACAATTGACTCAATCAAAACAAAATTTCATTTTTTGACCCCTCTTGGAGGCATGACAACCTAGGTGCCCCCACCATTAGTGCAACTGAAGTTGATAAAATTTTCCTATGAAGAAAATGAACTTCCCTTAGCTTCAAGAAATATAAATATTCTATACTGACAAGGCCAACCACATGAAGGTGGAAGATCATGTGGCCTCACTTAAGACCTAAGACATATGTAGTCTAGTAGACGTAGGACACCTAAGAGACCTATTTTCTAGTCTCTATCTACCTAGTTGACATATCGTATATACCTAAGACATAATTAGAGACACCTATTATCTAGTTAGAAACCAAGACACCTAGAGACACCTATATTTTATACATTACCTAGATTTTATATGTTATTCTTAGGATCAACTTCATCCATCACTTAGGTCTAACCCCATGAAGCATAACATGATGTAAAAATGTGTATATGTGTAAAAATGCAGCAGCAAATAAAAAAAGACAAACCTTACAAATTAATGTGCATACTTACAACTCAATGTAACATGACTTTACAAAATCAATGTGAATACTTACAAATTAATCCAATGAACCATCAGGGTCTGCACTACTCTTTATTGTGTCAAGTATTGCTTCATGGTCAGACTCACGCACCTTCCACAAGGTCTTGTTCAAAGGTCTACCCTGATACTGTATCAAATGAACATTGGATGCCACGACAAGGTTCGAGTAATGAAGAATCTTTCGATGCGTGTCAAAGTCCTGAAACAGCCAAACATTAACACTCTTATGTGGGTACCTTCTAAGCCATGTTCCAGTAATAACCACTGAGCCTGTAGGGTATTCGATGTTTTCTCCATCTGTAACTGGGGCCTCTAATTTCTTTTTGGCCTCAACACAACGACATAAGTAATAATCTGTTCCTTTTTCATTATCTTCATTTGAAATAACTGCATATATATGCCCTACATTGATATGTGTAGCAAATTAGATGAAATTAGTTAACATTACAAAAACACTACAAAGTAAGATGACATTAGGAATTTCAAAAACTATGCAAATAGATATATTACTTGGTTGAACTAGATCTGATATGTGGTCAAAGTCAACTGATTATTCCATTTGTGTTAGTTCCAGTGCTGTCGAGGGTCGATATGTGTCAAGTGGGCTAAGATAACTTAGATGCCATTCGTCAACCCACTCCTTTGACTCGCACTCATTCCAGGGTTGAATTGTATAGGAAGAACAAAAGCATGACATCTTCTGCATATGGATACTCCATGAACCTGCAATTGAGCTTTTGAAAGAGTGCATCTCACTTGATCCTGTCAGTGTAGAACAGTTCTCATATGGTGCAATGTTAGTATCATCTACCAACCAAAAAAATCTACGAACTGAAGACTTACCTTCATTACCTGGACCCATGGAAGCATTACACCACTCGACAATCAATTTTGCATCTGTCAACTTTGCATTGACTTTATACTTTAACTCTTCTCGTACTATGGCTCTTTTGATACATGCTCCTACACCATCATGCTCCCCCTTTCCATGCCCAGCCTCACAAAAGTTCCACATATGCTGAATACCTGCAGATTTATGCCTCCTACTCAGCCAATAGAAATTTCGTGAGTTCTTGAATTGTGACGCATAGTTATCCAACCATATGATATGCTGACTGAACGATATGCCCCTTCTAGCCAAATCATTGTAGAACACCTGAAAGCAACCTTGCACGAACTTCATAGAATGCGTGCGATCATCACTGATATGGAAATTATACTCCCTTATGATCTTTCTGTCATCCTCTGTACTATCATTCACATGAATGAATGCAATGTGCACAAATATAGAAATCTGTGTGGAGTTGTAATATTGTGATTGTACCTCACGCTATGGCTATAGACTATAGTTCTCTATAGAGTCGACAACTGAAACAATGCTACCAACCAAAAATGTGTCATTGCATAACTTGAATCGCAAGTCCAACTATCGAGCTCTATGGGCATGTCTTGCATACTCATACACTATTCTGTCATGAAATATAGGCATAAACTAATACACTAGAATCTTTTCAATAACCAATTCACACCTCTTTGCTTCTTTACCATCTTTTGTATTGTATGCCATTGTTTTATACTTGCCAAACTCTACTAGTTCGTTTCCAACTGCATGTGTTCTTTCCATATGTTAACATTTTTGTAAATGTTACAGGCCACCACAACGATGACATGTGCCATCCAAGCATAATTTCTTGTAGAATATTTGACCTTCCTCTCTTTCACATAAAATTCTTGATATGAAGTCTCTTGAAGATGTTGGTGGGGCATGTATGGCACAACCCTACAAAACATTGTTAGTATGCAAATCTAAACATATAGACCTATAAACATCAAAATGGTTAGAAAATTCAATATGTAATCTACAACAAGTAGTGCATGTGTGATTTATCTTGACATAGAAAGGTTTTAACATTTTAAAATATATTTGACAAATTTTAATTTGAAGATACTTCTCTAGAAATTTACCATAAAACTGTGTTTGAGTCTCATCCAAAAAATGCTTTGGATGTGGCTCACAGTTCTGACTACCGATTCTCCTTCTTACCACATCCCTTTGATTCAGAGATACCCTTGTGTAATTCTTCCAAAAGTCTTCAATTAGTGATCTCAATGCTTCAACAATTGGTTTATCTTTTCGTGGTAGTCTCCCCGAGAACGCCCATAATTCATTGGCATTAGTGTCCTCAATTCTTTGGCATCTTCCAATGGCTCTTGATAAAGTTTTCCTATTAATTCTTAATTCTTGACTCATCTTTCTAATGAGACGAGATTTCCTCGTTTGACTACTTACTATAGTCGATGTAATCACACACCATGTTGCATTACTATCTTTTGTGCATGAGGTGTTACCCACACTCTCATACGCACTCATTAGATTCTTGACAATAGATTTTTCACTTGAAGCCTCTAATGTTCTCAACCTAAGAATCTTCATGATGGACCTATACTTTATACTTCGTATCATTTCAATGAATAGTTGACATCTTGCAATCTCATTTAACTTTTCAAAGAACAATCTCCAAATCTTATGAGCATATCTTCTACAAGTGCATTTTGGAATCTTACCTTCCATTAGCTACAAAACATTCTCATCAATATCAATCAAATAATTTAGATTTCTATGCAAAATTCTAGGTGGTGTTAAAGTTAGGTAAATTCATCTCAACATTAGGAATTTCATCAATATTTAAATGAGATGGGCTAGATTGCATACCTTCGATAGAAGATGGAACAGATGACATACCTTGAGGTTGAGGTGGGAATGATGGTGTACCTCCTTCATCACATGTGAGTGATGATGTACTCTCAACTTGAGATGTGGTAGATGGTGTCCCTACATGTTGACTTGCGGTAGAGGACGTGTCTCCAACTATGGTATTCAAATCTCTCATAGCACGAAGTTTTTGCATTCGTTCTCTTTGTGCCACCAATACCATATCTCTTTGTGATTGTTGTGGTTCCTCTTCAATTGGCATGTCTTCATTTATCATGTCCAATTTCCTCTTCTCACAAAGTTCCTTCATAGTTGTTGCTTTCTTTACATTCTTAGATTCTATCTCTTCCTGTGTTGGTTTAATTCTTGATTGTTTCCTTAGCATGATGGAGAATTTGTCTGTAGCATGATAAAGAAACTAATATTAGTTCCTAAGAGTAAATGTATATACAATCATCATGTAAAAGAGTAAATGTCACTCAACCAAAATAGGTACAAAGCATACAAAGCAAATTATTGCAGTCATACAAAGCATTATTGCACAATTTTATTGCAGCCATACAAAGCATTATGGTACAAAGTTCACTTCAGTTCTAGATGAGGATAAGGTCAAAGGAGAATCTGATGCAGAGGTAAGGTAGAGATTGTAGAAGTTCACTCAACTTTCTCCAAGAGGTATACAAAGGTGTTTGTGTTTACAAGCCTACACAAGGCTATTTCAGGACTCAACTTAGCCTAGGATCACCCACTGATGTCATCCACTCAGACTACTCACCACTCACTTTGGAGAGTCACTGTTCAATCCAAACTCTATACACAATCCACCTTTTGAGGACTCACAATCTATTACCCACACCTCTACCAACAGTGTTCACCTATAACTGTTATCACTTACTTGTCAAAGAATCATGACTGTCATGAGGTCTCTGACCAAAAGACTAATTTCTGCCTTCTATATGGCAATGGACAGTAATGACAGTAGGACTATTCTAGGACAATGTTTAAAGAAGACTTAAGTCTCATGGAATTGGTTCGATCAACTTCACAAGGTTTCAAATGACCCTCAACTCTCAATGTATGCTAAACACTCAATGAACAACAACCATTCACTCACATTCATCAGCCATACAGTGTTATGCAAGACAGAGGACAACAAATTGCATTAAGACTGTCTTATGACAGTATTGAGGTGACAGTTTATGTCTTGTAGCCTAGCATCAACTAAAACAGCATGACTCCTCTACCATGAAGGATCACAACACACATCTACCAAGGCAGGATCAACATGAATTCGCTAACCAACACCTTACTATTGTTATTTGCTCTGACAGAAAACAACAATTGTCTTATGACTGTCTTAAGGAAACAGTCTTAAAGAGGATTAAACCTTGTAACTAAAAGAATGTTTGACAACACATTAAATGCTCATGATTCCATATGATCACCACTTCTCATGTATGATCCAAATACTCCACATTAATATGAAATCCAACCCACACATGCAGAACCGTATGGGGTGTTGGAGTTCAGAGACAACAAACTATCTTTTTCTTGAGAATAAAGCATAAATGAAGAGTAATGTGAAGGAAAATGCATACAATATGCATGTATGAGGTCCACCAATGTCCTGCACTAGTCCATTCCACCCGCAAACATGAACTCCACCATATATGGTCAAAACAAACTGACTGTCTTGACTGTCCTAATACAGTCCACCATTAATTTCTTAACTAGTCTCTAGTAAGACTAGCTAAATGCATGCCAAGAGACCTAGAGATTGGAGTGCAGACCTAATCAACAACAAAAACATGAAATGAAAGTCTTCTCCTTCCATTCTACTAAAGCATAATGGTATCTTTCAGAGGACAGAGGAGAAAATATACATCTTTCCTCAAAACCTAACTTTTGGAGGGTTTATAGCAGTTTTTCCAAATTGATTGGATACTCTCTCTACAAGAAATGTCAAGAAGGCAGACTAGACTCCAAAGAAAGGTTATTCAAAGCATAAACAGATTTCACAACTTTCAAACCCTGTGCTGACCGTACCATGCCGTACCAGATGACTGTCTTCCTCAAAAAGCAAAAAAAAACACTGTTTGCACTCCAAAAACTATTTTTTTCCATTCCTCTCAGCATGTTTATACAAAGCAAAAGTTTTTGGAAAGTTTTCTGACCTTTCCACTTCCTATTCTTGTCTGTACAACTGCCCAAGCAAGGCAGTGAACCGATGGAAATGGCAGTTTTCATAAAAAACAAGTTTCTAAAAGAAAACCTCCTATAAAATAGGTCTTATCAACATCCTCATGGACTAGTCAATCTAAATGACTAAGTCTTTATTACAAAATATCAAAATATCTTTCAAAGCCTTAGAGGTAAACAAATTAACATGAAAACAACTAGGAAAAAAAAACCAACACAATGATTAAACTGTGGAGCTCCTGCACCAGAATCACCTATTGAGGCTACAAGTGAAGAGTACATGGGACTTCATGCTTGAAAAGGTTGAGGCAAACCCAATTTGATATGTTTGTTGTTACTAGGGCTACTAGGATTTGGAATTGAGAAGGTGTTTTGTTGGTACTAGGGATACTAGGATTTGGGTGGCTTGTGAAGGAATAGACAACCATTGAAGAGTGTAGACTTCAGTAAGGGTTTAGAATGGTTGTGTCAAAGTTCTTGAGGGGTAAGCAGACCTCTAGTAGCCTTGTTAGGTTTTGAAGTATTGAGGACCCTCTTTGTGCCTTTGTATAGAGAGATTGCTTGAGAGGAAATCTTATAAAATTTGAAGAAACTATTGGTATGATCCCATTGGATTGAGTTGAACCCTACCTCTACATCACATACCTAGGATTGTCATAAAAATCATTAGACTAATCTCTGTAATTTAGGGTATTGAATGGTATATAGTCGATCAAGGTAACCACCATCATGTGCTAACAAAGGGCAATTACGAAATTTTGAAATATTGTTGTGTCATGTGCATGTACAAATCATCATGAATAGGTGCATAAGGAATGTCCTAGCCCAAGATATGTGCATACAAATCATCATGTCATGTGCATACTTGTATGATCTTGGCACCTATTCATTTGTATTTTAAATTGTTAATATGACAAGATAATAGTGGGATTGTATTTTTATTATGTTGTAAGGATTTATTCTTGTATAGTTTGACATCATGGTATGTTAAGGTCTATTTATTACACATAATTATTAAAGAGCCCAAGTGTAGAAAATATACATGGCATCCTGTGAGATTGTAGGCTACTTTCTTGATTGGAAATGTGTCTATTTTAAACATGTATGATAAAGCATGATAAAGTAATTCAAATAGAATTAAGGAAAATGTAAAGAACATGCATGTAAAGACTTGACATACCTAAAAAATGGAGATTCGAATGGAGAGAATACCTAATTATGTAGTGTTTTTTTCTTCTTGCATCAAACTCCTCAACAATTTGAGTTTTTCACCACTTGCTTCCTTTTCAATGTTAAATTGAATAACACTCAAATATAATTAGTATCAACAATACTATTAACCAATCTATAATGTTAAATTCTTAAAATTAAATCACAATTAACATTGCAACACTACAAAAATTGAAACTTGAATAGATATATATCAAAGTTGGTGTGAAAACTATGTTATTTCCTCCTTCTCAAGTTGGCAAAGTAGAAAAGGTGGTGGAAAGATCATGCAAAGATGGTAGAATGTGTAAAATGTGCATGTGAACTTGCCAACAGCATGAAAGCACTTCTTGTTTGTCGGAACACGCGCATAATCAGCATGAAAATAGAGCATGTGGGCCTGGATCACGGTGGTCAACACTTTTTTACTGTTTCTGTAGCAGGACAAAATGCGAGCGCATTATAACACGCTCATGTTTTATCCTGCTATAGATTGATCCATAAATATTTGTGCATATCTCACCTTCGATAGCACCTTTACAATATCTCACCTCTAGTCCTATTAGCTCATGTTCTATATCTCACTTATCTCTCCCCCTCACCTCTCTACCTCTCCCCTCTCAATGTCTCTTAGTCACTCCTTGTCTACCTCTCCATCCATCCTTAGCCATCTAGGTCTCACTTAATCCTAAACCCTAAAGCTAGCTATCCCTATTCCTAAACCCTCAACGGGCTTGATACTATACCTTAAACCCTAATCCCTTATCCCTAAACCCTCCAACCCTATCCCTAATCCTTATACCCTCGACACTCTACTTTAAACCTAATCCCTCGACCCTCAACCCTATCTCTAAACCCTCAACGTCAAACCCTAATCCCTCAACCCTTAACTATAATCCCTCAACCCTCAGCCCTATCCCTAAAGCCTAAACCCTATAAACTCAACCCTCAACCCTCAACATCAAATCCTAATCCCTCAACCCTTCACTCTAATCCCTCAACCCTAAACCTATCCCTAAACCCTCAACACTATACCTTAAACCCTAATCCCTCAACCCTAAACCCTAAACCTTATCCCTAAACCCTAATCCCTCAACCCTCAACCCTAATCCCTCAACCCTCAACTCTAATCCCTCATCCCTAAACCCTAAACACTATCCCTATTCCTAAACCCTCAACGGGCTCGATACTATACCTTAAACCCTAATTCCTTATCCCTAAACCCTCCAACCCTATCCCTAATCCTTATACCCTCGACACTCTACTTTAACCCTAATCCCTCGACCCTCAACCCTATCCCTAAACCCTCAACCCTCGAACCTCAACCCTCAACCCTCAATGTCAAACCCTAGTCCCTCAACCCTTAACTCTAATCCCTCGACCTTCAACCCTATCCCTAAACCCTAAAACCTCAACCCTCAACCCTCAACATCAAATCCTAATCCCTCAACCCTTCACTCTAATCCCTCAACCCTAAACCCTATCCCTAAACCCTCAACACTATACCTTAAACCCTAATCCCTCAACCCTAAACCCTAAACCTTATCCCTAAACCCTAATCCCTCAACCCTCAACCCTAATCCCCAAACCCTCAACTCTAATCCGTCATCCCTAAACCCTAAATGCTATCCCTATTCCTAAACCCTCAACGGGCTCGATACTATACCTTAAACCCTAATCCCTTATCCCTAAACACTCCAACCCTATCCCTAATCCTTATACCCTCAACACTCTACTTTAACCCTAATCCCTCAACCCTCAACCCTATCCCTAAACCCTCGACCCTCAAACCTCAACCCTCAACTCTCAACGTCAAACCCTAATCCCTCAACCCTTAACTCTAATCCCTCGACCCTCAACCCTCAACGTCAAATCCTAATCCCTCAACCCTTCACTTTAATTCCTCAACCATAAACCCTATCCCTAAACCATCAACACAATACCTTAAAGCCTAATCCCTCAACCCTAAACCCTAAACCTTATCCCTAAACCCTAATCCCTCAACCATCAACCCTAATCCCTCAACCCTCAACTCTAATCCCTCATCCCTAAACCCTAAACGCTATCCCTATTCCTAAACCCTCAATGGGCTCAATACTATACCTTAAACCCTAATCCCTTATCCCTAAACCCTCCAACCCTATCCATAATCCTTATACACTCAACACTCTACTTTAACCCTAATCCCTCGACCCTCAACCCTATCCCTCAACCCTCAACCCTGAACGTCAAACCCTAATCCCTTAACCCTTAACTCTAATCCCTCGACCCTCAACCCTATCCCTAAACCCTAAACCCTAAAACCTCAACCCTCAACCCTCAACGTCAATTTCTAATCCCTCAACCCTAAACCCTATCCCTAAACCTTCAACACTATATCTTAAACCCTAATCCCTCAACCCTAAACCCTAAACCTTATCCCTAAACTCTAATCCCTCAACCCTTAACCCTAATCCTTCAACCCTCAACTCTAATCCCTCATCCCTAAACCCTATACACTATCCCTATTCTTAAACCCTCAATGGGCTTGATACTATACCTTAAACCCTAATCCCTTATCTCTAAACCCTCCTACCCTATCCCTAATCCTTATACCCTCGACACTCTACTTTAACCCTAATCCCTCGACCCTCAACCCTATCCCTAAACCGTCGACCCTCGAACCTCAACCCTCAACCCTCAATGTTAAACCCTAATCCCTCAACCCTTAACTCTAATCACTCGACCGTCAACCTTATCCCTAAACCCTAAACCCTAAACCCTAAAACCTCAACCCTCAACCCTCATCCCTCAACGTCAAATCCTAATCCCTCAACCCTTCACTCTAATCCCTCAACCGTAAACCCTATCCCTAAACCCTCAACACTATACCTTAAACCCTAATCCCTCAACCCTAAACCCTAAACCTTATCCCTAAACCCTAATCCCTCAACCCTCAACCCTAATCCCTCAACCCTCAACTCTAATCCCTCATCCCTAAACCCTAAATGCTATCCCTATTCCTAAACCCTCAACGGGCTCGATACTATACCTTAAACCCTAATCCCTTATCCCTAAACCCTCCAACCCTATCCCTAATCCTTATACCCTCGACACTCTACTTTAACCCTAATCCCTCGACCCTCAACCCTATCCCTAAAACTTCAACCCTTGAACCTCAACACTAATCCCTCAACGTCAAACCCTAATCCCTCAACCCTTAATTCTGATCCCTCGACCCTCAACCCTATCCCTAAAACCTCAACCCTAAAACCTCAACATCAAACCCTAATTCCTCAACCCTTAACTCTAATCCCTCAACCCTAAACCCTCAACACTATACCTTAAACCCTAATCCCTCAACCCTAAACCCTAAACCCCATCCCTAAGCCCTAATCCATCAACCCTCAACCCTAATCCATCAACCCTCAACCCTAATCCCTCATCCCTAAACCCTAAACACTATCCCTATTCCTAAACCCCAAACGGGCTCGATACTATACCTTAAACCTTAATCCCTTATCCCTAAACCCTCCAACCCTATCCCTAATCCTTATACCCTTGACACTCTACTTTAACCCTAATCCCTCGACCCTCAACCCTATCCCTACACCCTCGACCCTTGAACCTCAACCCTCAACCCTCAACGTCAAACCCTAATCCCTCAACCCTTATCTCTAATCCCTCGACCCTGAACCCTATCCCTAAACCCTCAACACTCAACATCAAACTCTAATCCGTCAACCCTTAACTCTAATCCCTCAACCCTAAACCCTATCCCTAAACCCTCAACACTACACCTTAAACCATAATCCCTCAACCCTAAACCCTATCCCTAAGCCCTAATCCATCAACCCTCAACCCTAATCCATCATCCCTCAACCTTAATCCCTCATCTCTAAACCCTAAACACTATCCCTATTCCTAAACCCTCAACAGGCTCGGTACTATCCCTCAACCCTTAACCCTTAAAACTTGAACCCTAAAACCTATCCCTACACCCTCGACACTCGACACTATATCTTAAGCCCTAATCCCTTAACCCTCATCCCTAAAGCCTCAACCCTAAATCCTTAAACCTTCAACCCTAAACCCTATCCCTAATCCCTCTACCCTCGACACTCTACTTTAACCCTAATCCCTTGACCATCAACCCTATCCCTCAACCCTCAACCCTCAACCCTCAACCCTAATTCATCAACCCTAAACCCTAATCCCTCAAACCTAAACCCTATCCCTAAACCATCAACCCTCAACACTATACCTTAAACCCTAATCCCTATCCCTCAACCCTTAACCCTTAAAACTTAAACCCTATCCCTACACTCTCAACACTCGACACTATATCTTAAGCCTTAAACCATCATCCTTAAAACCTCATTCCTCAATCCTTAAACCTTCAACACTAAACCCTATCCCTAATCCCTCTACCCTCGACACTCTAACCCTAACCTCGACATTAAACGCTAATCTGTCAACCCTAAACCCTCAACACTATACCTTAAACCCTAATCCATCAACCCTAAAACCTAATCCCTCAACCCTCAACCCTCAACCCTATCAATAAACCCTCAACTCTCGACACTATACCTTAAACCCTAATCCCTCAACCCTCAACCCTAATCCCTCATCCCTCAACCCTAAATGCTATCCCTATTTCTAAACCCTCAACCCTCAACACTATACCTTAAACCCTAATCCCTTATGCCTAAACCCTAAACCCTATCCCTCAACCCTTAAAACTTAAACCCTAAAACCTATCCATAAACCCTCGACGCTCAACACTATATCTTAAACCCTAATCCCTTAACCCTCAGCCCTAAAGCCTCAACCCTTAATCGTTAAACCTTCAACCCTAAACCCTATCCCTAATCCCTCTACCCTCAACACTCTACTTTAACCCTAATCCCTTGACCATCAACCCTATCCCTAAACCCTAAACCCTTAACCGTCAACTCTCAACATTAAACCCTAATCTGTCAACCCTAAACCCTAATCCCTCAACCCTAAACCCTATTCCTAAACCCTCAACCCTCAACAATATTCCTTAAACCCTAATCCATCAACCCTAAACTATAATCCCTCAACCCTAAACCCTATCCCTAAACCCTCAACCCTCAACACTATTCCTTAAACCCTAATCCCTCAACTCTAAACCCTAATCCCTCAACCCTAAACCCTATCCTTAAACATTCAACCCTTAGCAAGTTATACCTTAAACCTTAATCCCTCAACCCTCAACCCTCAACCCTAATCCCTCATCCCTAATCCCTCATCCCTAAACCCTAAATGTTATCCCTATTCCTAAACCCTCAACCCAAGACACTATACCTTAAACCCTAATCCCTTACCCTTAAACCTTAAACCCTATCCCTCAACCCTCAACCCTTAACCCTTAAACCCTAAAACCTATCCCTAAACCCTCAACCCTATACCCTCAACAGTATACTTAAGCCCTAATCCCTCAATCATCAACTCTATACCTTAAACCTGAAGCCTACACCCTCAAACCCTCATCCCTAGACCATATAACCTCACCCTTATATCCTAAACCTCAAATATTATACCTCAACGCTATACTTAAATTAAACCTAAACCATACGTGCTCTCAACCCAAGTCACCCTATGCCTTATATACCCTCAATCCATATCGTAAACCCTAAACCCTAATCCTCACGCCTTACACACTTAATCTTATACACTCAACAACTTGAATATTAACCCTCAACCCTCAACCCTCTACCTATTACTTAAGCCCTAATCCCTCAACCCTCAACCCTCAAAACTATACAAGCTCAGGTCCTTATATACACTAAACCAAAAACACTTACATACATACATACATACATGCATACATACAAACATACATACATACAATGATGCATACATACAAGCATGCATACATGTACATACATACAAGCATACATACATACCTATAAGAATAGATATAAACATCCATGAAACATACTTATGAAATTGAACATATCTCATTCAAAGGAAGACATAACGTGAGTGTGCTATAACGCACTCGCGTTATGTCGAACTGGGAAAACACTAGCAAACATGCAAAAAGCAAAAAAAGCACAACATAACGGGCTCGCGTTATAACGTGCTCACGTTATATTGTGCTTTAGGAATCCCAAGCCTTGGGATTGGGATTTGCTTTGGATTTCCAACCCAAAGGCTTGGAGTGCCTTTTCAACATTCACAGACGTGTTTTTGTAGATTCTACAAGATTTCACATAGTTTTGTTCGTGCTAGCCCTCAGATTTGCACGTGTTTCAAGGTCAAACAAATTGAACACCTGAGTAATGTTAGGCTTTCTCTTAGCTATTTAACGATGTAATTTTTTTCACATACCGACAATGTTAAGCCTTTCATCTTTAATTTCTTTTGTTTGTGTCTGGTTTTGGGCAAAAACCACTGTTTGGTCTTTTTTTCATTGTAAATTAACCATTCATTGAAATTTTTTAAAAAATACATATTTAGAAACTAGACCCCATTCTACACATTATTAAAAAAAAGAAAAAATGATTTTCAATTAGTTTTCAAAATTTATAGAGGTAGCATGGCCAAAATTCTATTTTTTAGGATGTGTCCACTTTGAAAATTAGTAAAAAATCAAATATTCATCAAAAAATAATAAGAGAAATCAAGCATAAACTTCACGTCGTTAGCTAATTTCTCACTGAAGCGATTTTAAAAATACCAAAAAAAAGTTAACCTTTTGAGGGAGCCACAAAACATGCTATGTTATGTTTTTTTGACAGAAACAACACCAATTTATGTGGCTCGCTCTTTTGAACCCCTTAATCTATACCATTTTTAAAAAAACTAGTAGTTTAGAAAGTAGGCTCGGAGCACTACGAACATTGTTTTGGTTGCATCTCCAAATTTTGAGTGTAACTATGCTCAATTTCTCATCCAAGGCTAGCATTTCCTGATTTTAGAAAGAAAGTGGCCACTTAAGACCCCTTTTTGGCCCCCCATCTTCTTGCACTTACCCAACAGACCCCTGGCCAAATTACCTTGGATTCATGCTCTGCGATTCTTCAAATTTGGAGTGCATGTCCTACCCGACCTTATTCATTAGGTCACAAAGAACTTCTTGTCGTGGCCTAAGTTCAAGCTTAAATTTTAGCTTACCAATCAGGGCCAAGAGACTTTCCAGGTTGTTATTAATTCTATTCCCCCTTAGATGTTACATAAGATTGGGGTTTGGTCTCCCAAACCCTAGTGGAAGGATTGGAGATGGTACCTAGATACCCCCTTTTGGAATTATAGGCCATGCACTATTTCTAGGGTTCTTCCAAACTCTACCTCTCCTCCAAGAGGTCGTCAAAGTGGGCGTAGCTAGTCTGCCAAACAAGACCATGGTTCCCACTCCCATAGTGCCCAGTCTCAGAATTCTCATGACTTTGATGCTTGTGGTTGGCCCCAACCCTCCAAGCAGCCCTCGACCTCTTTACATGGGTGTGGGGGTGCTAGTTGGCCTAGCTCTAACAAGTTTTCTCATTTGCAACTTGCCATATCTTTTGTTTGTGCCTAGTAGCCCATTGAGGACAATCTTGAAGATGAAGGCTCTCTCACTGGCTAGGAGCCAATTGATGACACTACCCCTGAAGATGTGTGGGGAAATCCTGATGATCAAGATCCACCCTCTACTGGCGTTGCTTTAGTTGCTTAGGTGCTATTTGCGCTTGGCCTTTTTGTGTTTATTTCCGTCTGTTATGAACTTGTCCCGTAAGACTATGTGGGTGTGCCTTTTTATCACCCTAAACTTTTTTTTGTTAATATTACACTAAGAATAATAGAAATATTTATTAAAAAAAATAAAATAAAATCCCAAACCAAATTTAATGCCAACAATATAACATTTATAGACTTGTTATTGCGTAAAGGACAATCTAGTCACTATAGGAAAAACAGCATGTGTAGGATTTTCACCATTACACGATTTTTAAAAAGTTAAAATTAAGCAAAATATCACATTGACCGCCGACATGTTGATACAAAGAACGAAATCCGTTAAGAGGTGGGCAACCAACCGCTAGCCATCTTTAACTGTGCAGAGGCGGCGGGCTCGCTATTAGACCTTGTGCCCAACTACTTCACTGAAAATCACTGTGCCTACATCAACACTCAGAGGCGTTTCTTTAAGGAATCACTTAGAAAAGAGGAAGTCAGATTACTGCACAAATTAGAAATCAGAAAGAACAGGTAGACAACGTACAACGAATTCTCAGCTGAAAGTGCTTTAATTATTCAAAACCGGTAGACAGAAGTAGGCTTGGTTAACCAAAACTTTGTTTGATTGCCACCTAAGTTATTTTCCGTGTACAAACAGCTTTGAATTCGAACTTTACGCAATCTCTATTGCCTTCACTTTATAAGTCACTAATCTTCCATTCAGGATCTCACAAATTCATTCCAACATCCTAAGTTTCAGAACATCAAACTAATTATCAATGGAATGCCCTCAAGGATTGCCTTCAGTAATATTGACTGTGGTGGTAATAATAGCAGGAATTGCAAATTATGGCGGTGTGGCTGCTCAATCTTCAGGGTGTGCGAGTTCTCTGGTGACATTGTCTCCCTGTGTGGGATATATCACCAGTAATATGTCCACCTCAACTCCATCACAGGGCTGCTGCACTGCATTATCTTCTGTAGTGCAGAGTAGCGCAGTATGTCTCTGCCAACAATCCGCTGGGCACTCCCATTAATCAAACAAGGGCTCTCGCTCTGCTAGGCGCTTGCAAAGTCACCACTCCACCACTCTCTCAATGCAATGGTATATAGTCTTTAATGTTTCTTGGAAATAATTATCTAATTCAATTTTAAAGAAGTTGTTGTAATTGGGATACTTCTTGTTGTTGTTTGTCAACAGTTGCAGGGGCTCCAGCTGCTTCTCCATCTACAGGTACATAATGTGTTATTAGCTTATGATATTTATATCAACTGTGTAGTTTTTGAGTCAAACTTATTAACCCATATTTCATGGAGTGGTTCACATAAACTTATTTCTCGTGAGAATGAATGGTCCTACTCATCAGTGTTATTACCTTTTAAATTGGTATACATATACATTTTATGACAGAAAGAGTAAGTAACATTATTTAATGGCTGCACTTGCAGGTTCTAGTGCACCAACAGCAACAGAAACTGCTCCTTCCTCTTCCCCTGCTACTCCAAATGCAGTGTCTCCCTCAACTAATTCACCATCTTTACTTCCTCCCACAGCTTCTGTAGGAGGTATTTCACCCACAGCTGGAGAGAAGCCAACATCTAAGGCAGTAGCCCTTTTCACACCATCCATGATTATCAGTGCTTTGGCAGTAGCAATGGCAGCAATCAGTATTTGGTGAACATCTTTCTTCTATATCTATGTTGGATATTCTAACATGGACCTGAGTGTATTGTGGAGTGCATAGAAGTCTTTCAGCGACTTCCTCCTACCTGGGGAGTCATCTACTAGAATTGTATTCTTTCCTGATATTATTTTAGTGATGTTTTCTAGCCATTCTTTTGTCCTTTAAATAAATAAGGATATATGCATCCACTGTAAATGGCCAGACTGTTCGACCTACTGGATGATATTTTGTATGTTGTCGCATACTTTATATTAATAATATACATAAGATTTAAAAAAAAAAGATGTATGCAAATAGCCAGATTCTAATCTGCAGTTTACCTCTGAGTGACATTTGACATTGCCTATTTTTTAACTTTTGGTTGTCTTCTTTCTTTTACTCTTGAGCTTCTAGACTGTATAAAAATCTATTCAGCTTTTTGTTGAAATGAAATTACAACTTGATTAAGCTGTTTCACATTTACAGACAATTAAAATGCATGTTACAGTTATAAAGATATATTTGGGTATGCATTATTTAAATCAGAACTGGAATTAGGCAGCTGCCCTGCCTGTTAAATGGATTTTTTCAATTACAAAATAAATGTGCCATTGATATTGGGTGCAATCGATCTTCTCCAATTTATTAGTAATGGATATCATTCCACCAAATAAAATTGACAACAACCAGACTCTTTCAAGTACCTTTTTGTTTTAACTCCTTAATAAGTTTATTTTAAACTTCATGTTTAAAAAAATAATACTTTATCAGTTCATCTTTTCCAAAACAAACTAGAGTGGCATCGTCAATCTAGCTATCTATTAAGAAGAAGGCATCAAAGTGAAAAATTATAATTTGTAAATGACCACCGCCCTGTTCACCGCCTCAAACATATTTTCACAATGTTTGGTTGCTTCTGGTTTTGTTTCTTATTAAGAGAAAACCCTGCTTTGGGCACTGTCATTTCTCTGACCCAGAAGCTTCCTGATTGTCTATATATAACTGTTTGTATCAGATTTAATGAATAATTAATTAATCAATTGCTGCAGCAATTTATTGGTGTCTTCTGTATTGCTCTGTTTATCTATCAGTTAATCTTATGCTCTGTTGATCTATCAATTAATGCCATGCTCTGTTTATCAATCCATTTCTGTGTTGCTCTGTTATGCCCTGTTTCGCACTCTGAATAAACCAACATTTGGTATCAGAGCTGGAAACCTGATTTGTTTAGCAGGAATATGGTTTGTCTTGTAGCTATGTGGTTTCTCTATCAGCAGAGAGTAGAATCTAGCAGCGGAAGATCAGAATTTGTGAGAGCAGAATACTCTGTTTTAGACCATTGTGTTGGCTGCATTAGGAAGAACTGAGACCTTGTTTGAAGGTCAACTAAGAGAATTCAAGAATTGAAAAGAGAGTTACTGTACTCCTGGAGCCTCCTATGGGTGCAAGTGCTAGTCAATATAGGCCCAAAACATAGGAAAAAAGGCGTGGGTGTAGGATTTTCACCACTAGCAATTGGACCCATAGGTTCAATAGGCATGCTGATAATTTTCGAAAGAAATTGTAGAATTTGTTAGATACTATTTAAAAAATGGTCTTGTCATTCTGCTCTTCACTATCAATATCTTCATGATTTGTGAACTTCAAAAATTGTGCTTCATAGTAAAAATTCAAGTGAATAGGAGCAGAAAGTCTCTTCTACATATTTAATTCATGGTAAACACAATCGCTTTAGGAGCAATCGTAAAGTTAGCATAGATGCTGGTAAAGTCAGCACAAATGGTGGTAATTGACAGGCGGTCATTTGAAAAATGGTGGTAAAGAATTCAAGTATTTATTTTTCTTTTTGAGAAATAGTTCTATTATATTACAATTGATTTGAAAATTAAATATATATATTAATATTCTAAGTAGAAAGGTAATAGCATTGATAAGAAATACAAAATAGCTGAGTGAAATCCTATTCTAAAACAAACTAAGAAAAAAACTTTGCATGCTTGATTCAATTTTCTCCTCAATTTTACTAAAAAAATGTTTGTAATTGTGAAAATTACATACCCATGCCCTTATCCCTTATGATTTGGGCCCATAACAACTAGGTAAGATTGCATATTTTGCATGGAAGTTAAAAAATAACCTTATCCTAGTGTATCTCCATAATCACTATTCCTTAGGATGTAGATTTGATCTTAACATCTAATCATTCATTACACTAATTTAGATTCATTAGTGTCTCCAAGGTGAGGTCATATTTCCTAGAATTTGAAGGGACCTAGATAGTTAGATAATATGACTATTAGAAGAGACTAAGTTAGTGTGTTCTTTAGCTACAAAAAAATTATCAACCAAAATAATAACATAACATAATAATAATATAAATAACAATTCAACTTCCAAACTCTAATTAAGAATAACATAACATAATAATAAAATAAGCAAAACATTCATATTTTGTGTTGTTTCTCACTTCCTATTTGTTGATGTTGTAGAAATAAATTTTATACTTTACCTTTTCTATTTTGTTCTTCTAAATATATTAAAAACAAAAGAGGATGTTTTGGTATATCCTAGAGTAGACAACACACAACCATTCGTAATAATTGCAAGAGTTGTTAGATGGGACTGTACATTGATTACTTGAGCCTGGGGCTCAACATTACATTTTAACATCTTGTTTAGAGCTTTGATGAGCATTGACAACTACAAAATAATATTGGAGAAAAGATCATGCATGATCACTTCCATTGGTGAAAAGGTGTTAGAAAAAATAACTTTACATTTAAGCATCCATATGTACAATAAATCTTATTTTGTGAACAATGTAGCCCTAAAAGTGTAGATTGCCAACTTAATCTTTTGTTAGATATAGTAGGAAGTGAAGTCATGATCATGTGCAAAATTTGTTGTACATGATTAGAAGTCCATAAGGCATGTTTAACAGTTTCCATTTTGTGATAAAATCAACACTTGACAGCTTGAGTAGTAAGGAAAGTAAAGCATTCTCCCATAACAATTTTATAGTGCATAATCTTCCAAGCTAGAAATTGAGCTTTATCCTCAACTTTTGATTTCCAAATGGCAAGGCTCAAGTTGAACCACTCGGAAGAGGCATAATAGATAGAATAGACAAACAAATTTTTTTGATAGACCTGTATTCTTCCCGCAAGAGAGAAATACTGCCTATTCCACATGTTCAGTTTCCTATTGATTTTTTCAAACATCCATTCCCACATATTTTTCAAAGAAGGATTAACTGAAAAGGGGATACCAAGAAATCTCACCTATTTATCTGGACTACCTCGTTGCCAATGATCAACATTGAACTACTCTGGGGGGTTCTCATTCCAACTTAGCAAAATGGATTTAGGAAAGGAAATTTTTGCACCTGAGGCTTGGAAGAAAATAGGTAATCTTTGATCTAATTGTTTCAAATTATTTTCTTCTATGGGGAAAAGTGTTGTATCATCTACAAATTGGATGTTCAGGAGTGTATCCTTATTGGGCAAGGTTATGTCCTTCATGACACCCTCAATTAGATTTGTTCTCATAATATAATATAGGGCTTCAGATGCCATGACAAAAAGGGCAGGGGCAAGAGGACATCCTTGTCTAATTGACCTTCCAGAGCGAAGGGATTAGAAAGGGATCCATTAATATCTATTTGTATAGAAGCATTCTTAAACAATATTTTCACCATGTTGCAATACTCATCAGGAAAGCCAATTGTTTCCAGCATCATCAACACAAAGGACCATTCAATTCTGTCATAAGCTTTTTCAAAGTCTAGGAGAAGAATACCTACATTTTGACCAAATTTCTTTGCCCATTTCATGGCTTCCCAGCTAGTTATCAGGTTTTCTAAAATATATCTTCCTTTAATAAATCTGTTTTGAGTATGGTTTATAATTATAGGAAGGACATCAGTTAACCTCATTGCCAATACTTTTGTAAAGATTTTATAGGAGACATTTAAAAGAGTTATGGGTCTCTAGTTCTTCTTGTTCATTTTGTCACCTTTTCGCAATAACTTTATCACCCCTTTGTTAATATCCCTTCCTAGGGATCCCTTAGAGACCGCTTCACTATAGACTTACATTAGGTCATCTACAATCCAGTCTATGTTAGATTTATAGAACTCTGCAGGAATACCATCCAAGCTCGAGGATTTACCATTGTCCATGGATTGAATTGCTTTTGTAATTTCTTCCTTAGAGACAACTATTTTTTAGTTTTTTCTACATTTCTGGGGGGGGTCTTTTTGGGACAAATGCCTTTACACAGTTCTTGTGCCTCTTTACACTCCCTAGTGCCATCTTCAGCTTTGAATAGTTCTTGATAGTGTACTTTAAAGACCTCTTTTATTTCTTCATTATCATTATGGCACACATCTCCTTCAACAATTGGCCCTATCTTTTCTTTAGCATTTTTGGCTTTGAGCAGGCTGAAAAAGTATTTTGATCCTTTATCTCCCTCTTTAATTTAGTTGATCCTTGCCCTAATTTTAGTCCCCTAACCTTTGTTGGTATGAAATTTCCTTAGCAAGTGTTTGGTTTCCCCTAGTTTTTTAGCTAGTTCTTCATCATTAGGAGTGGTTTGTAGTTTACTCTCAGCTTCTAAGAATTCTTCTTGAAGTAGTTTTTCTTCCCTTCTACTGTCCTTTGCATATTTCCTTCCCATAGTCTGGAAAAGGGCTTTACAGTTGTAGATTAGGGCATTCCAATATTGCAACCTACTTGAATTACTATGCAGAGTTCTAGAAATATTCCTCAAACTCTTGATTCCCTTAGCACAATCACTGTCCTGGAGTAACAAGGTGTTTAACTTGAAAATGCTTTCTTTTCTGACTCTTCTTCTTGTTTGCCCTACTTTGAAATTAATTTGAGCCATTATTGGATGGTGATCATAAAGTGTGGATGGAATCACTCTAACATAGTTAGATCTAGTTTTAGATTGAAAGTAAAAATTGTCCTCAGTGACATAAAATCTATCAAGCCTGGAGTAAATTTTGCTAGTGCCCTTCTGACTATTAAACCAAGTATACCAGAAGCCACTAATTTCACTTTTTTTCCCCCTAAAGGATCAAACAATTTAAATTTCTTTTTCAATTTGTCCCAGAAAAACTTTTCATTACCTTTCCACCCCCAATTGCTTCCACCCTTTTTGTCTTTTTTGTCCTCTGTCATGTTAAAACCCCCCCAATAATCCAAGGAATGTCAGGCAAATTGTCAGTCATCTATCTCCAAAGTTTAGCCCTACTGTAATATTCATTTGGTGCATAGACTACACATACCAAATAAAATGTTTTCTTTTTGTAGTATTAACCATATGCATTTGTTGCATGGGGAACAACCTTTTTGAGTCACCAGTTTAGCGCATTCTTTATCTATTAGGATAGCAACCCCACCCTTGCCTTTTTCATGATTAGAGAAGAAAATATCAGCTTCCCTCCAAATGAACCTCAAATTGTTGTCTAGGGTGAAGCCAGTTGCTTTCACCTCCTGGAGCATGAGGAGGTTGAGGTCTTTGTTTTGTTGTAGAAATCCCTAACTATAAATATCTTGTCCTGTGATTCTAAGCCCCTAATGTTCCAAGAACAACACTTCATGATTCGACTGTATCTATTAGTTCCAGTTTTCTCTTTTTGTACATTTTATTAAACAAATAGGTATCTTATCTTTCTTATCCAGCTTAGAGTTTCAGGAATTTTTCTTAACATATTTCCTTTTCTTTCTTTCTTCTATTTTTACCTAGGTATGGGAATCTAGCAAACCTTTTAGGTTTTCTTCATTTCTGCCAAGATTGGGGAGGTCTAAACCTTCTCACACTGTTTTAGTGGAATTATTGTTATCACCTTCTGGATTAATAGTGTAATTCTTTTTGCCTACTGATAGCTCAAGACTATCATTCCTTTTATCAAAATATTTCTCTTTGTCTATTCTTATGTTTGCTCTAATCTTTTCCAGGGCAAGCTCTTGGGCATTTTTCTTTTTGCCTCCTATAATTTCTGTTATATCAATTGTTCTTTCTTTTTTACAGTCAATATCACCAATTATTTTATCAGTAGCATTTTCATTGTTTTCTTCCTCCTCAACAGAAGTAAAAACTTTTGCAGAGCTGCAATTTAGATTCAAATTATGTGACTGGCTTATAACTTCTTTTTTTGTTTGCACATCTTTTGAGATAACAACATCTTCAACATTTTCAGGGACACTGGGGCTCAAAGCCCCACCATTAGGGTCTTGACCCCCATTAAATATTACTTTATTAAGAGAAGGAATCTCTTCACTAGTCTGTGAAGTACAAGGACTCACAGATTTTTGGGGCTCAAGAATTTCTTTCGGTGCAACAATGCTTACATTACATTCCCTTTTCTCAAGGCTCAACTCACTCAACTTTCTACCTATTGCCATAATATTTTTAGTGAGGACATTGTCCCCAATTTCGTTATTTTGTAGTTCTCCTTCACAACTTTTTAGGTTTTCTTTTGCCTCTTTCACATTATCACCTGATTTAGGGCTCTCAACACTCCTAGAGTTATCTATTTGTTCTCTAGGCTATTTTTCTTTATACATTTCATGAACCTCTAGGTTTCTGTGTAAATTTTTAGGATTATTAATTTTTGGGTAGCCTTTTGGTGGCCATCAAATTTACACAAAAAATAGGCGTTTAAACCCCCTAGACCACATATTTTGCAGACGACTATTTGCTCAAGCCCCCTAATTTCTATCCATTTAGGAATCTTTGTCCCTAGTTTAATAGAAACCAAAGCTCGTGCATCCATGTGAGGGAGTGTAATTTTTGTTTCTTCAACTCTTAGTGCTTCCCCAATTGGAGAAAGGAATTGTGGAATGAAAGCCCACAGTTGTTCAAGTACATTTTTCACAACAAACCACTGAGGGGTGGCACAAAACCTAATTTCATCGCAGGAGGCTTCGGAGGTCCAAGGAAGGGCCTTGAACATTATTTGTCCTACATTCCAAAACCCTTTGTTTAACACTTTTTTCTACATTACATGGCTTTTGAAAAAAACAACAAAGAGCCCCTTTTGAATCATTCTACAAAAGGTTACTCTAATTGCCATTTTCTTCCCCCATACTGCGTATATCCATTTATCAAAAAAAGCCCTTGATGGGAGAGATTCAAGATTCAGGCAAACAAAGAAAACTGCAATATTCGTTAGCCTAGATTCCTCATTTTTAACTACATAAATCATTTCTTCATTAGGGCAGAGAATGAGACTAGGGGTGAGAGAAGGTTCCTTACCTAGTGTTTCATTTCTTCCCTTCTCCTCACATCCTCCTCCACTGGTGAGTCCACTATTCCTTCCGAACTCTGCAACTCTTTCAACCTCCTCGAACATGCCATTTTTGGACAGAGGCGCGACATCATCGGCGGTGAGCACATCATAATACTGCCTGTGCCCCTTATTACTGCTATTTACCGCTGCATTAAAATTGCCCAGTTGCGCCATAAAGGTTGTGGCCGATGTGGCCACGTAATACTACGGCCACCACTTGCATTAAATCTATGACAACGTCAGCTTTCTACCTTTGGTAGGGGTGGAAATCTCCCCTCCAAAAGAAAATTCAAATTTAAAAACCAAGCTTATAATATGCAAAAAAAAAACCTAAGTCACGGGCACAACTAGAAAAAAAAACTAGACTCAACCACACAAACCTAAATTTTTCAACAAAATAATGGCACTCTAGCACTTAAAACTAGCATTTAATGGAATGAATCAGGGGAGGGAGATGGGGGAACCCCAAGAGGAACACGGAAGGCACTAGAAACCCTCATTCCTCTTAGAGCCCTCACTTCTATATCTTCTCTCGCTTCAATAGTCTTTCAATGTTGTGAGCATCTTCACTTTCAAGTGCCTTGTAGTAAAAGAAAAAAAATGGAAATATCTAATTTGTGGGCCTTCCCTAGTCTTGCCACATAGACTTTCTTACCTTATGTCAAAAGGAGTGTTGAATTTACAAGGAAAGTTTGACTAATGGTTTTGCTTTCAATGAGAGATATTTATTTGAATAGAAAGCACCCTATCATTTGGTGCCTTAAAACTTTATCCATAATTTTTTTTAAATGAAAAAGGATAATTATTAACAAAGATTCACTCACCATTATTATCAACTAGCAATCGCACCTTGGTGTGCAATGGGTACGCCGAAGAGTTGTGGAAGTTCAATTGTCATGTCTTTAAGTGAATGATGATTGTCTTGTATCTGTATGGCCCATGTATTTTTTTGTTTTCTCGAGTGTCGTGAATTAACTTGCATAATCTTAATGGATTTCAAGATCCCTATATTTTTCTTAGTAGCTACTTCAAATGTGTGAGCTTTCATGTTTGGTGTCCAGTCTCTATGTGCATGCATCCCCTTTCTAGATTCTTGTTCATGTGTGGCACCTAGGTTCACTTGCATTCCATTAGGCATCACCTATGCATATTATTTGAAGCATGTATGTTTATTTATCACAAGCCTCGTATTTCATATTTTCACACCTACATTTAATAAGCATTGTCTTGCAAATATAAGCATGGCCACCACCTACATCTCAGATGATACAAAGATAAAGCAAACTTAGTGACCCTCATTAGTTTTATAATTTCACAACTTTGCATAATTTGGAGGTCAAATGGATTAAAATTAAATTTAGACATGCTATAATTTTAGATTGAGAATTCCTAATTTTCTAAAAGTATTAAATTTGAAGGGGAAATTTTTTATTTATTTGAATTTGCAGATGATATGTGAATGATCTTGAGACCTAAAAAATGGCATGCATTCTCTGTCATGGGAGCCCATTGTGTTCAATCTAGCTCTGGGAAAACTTTTGTAAAAGGAACATAACATAGAATGCACACTATTTTCTCAAAATCCATCCAAGGAACAACCCCTATAGAAAACTGACAAATACCTATAGAGAAGGAAGAAAATGTCTTTAAAAAATATCAATGTCCCAAAATTTTTACTTTGTTAAATAAAAAAATGTATACAAGGAGTGATTTACTACTAAGTGCCCATTTATCTCTCTATATCTCCCTCTCTCTTTATCCCTATGTCGCTATCTATATATTTATTTGTTTCTTTGTTTCTCTCTTCCTCTCTTTCTCTATAACAATACACAAATCACATGGTCTAACACTTGAAAGGGAAACAATGGATATTGACAACATTAATTGTCAGGGGTTAACATTCATTGCTATATCAAGAGTGTGTAACCTTGCAAGTCTTTGCATATGCCCTAGCTTCACATTCCAAAGATATGCGCGCATGCAGCAATGTCCATACACATGCAAATAGTTGACCAAAAACAAAAGGAAAAGAAAAAGTTTGTCATCTCCATACCTACTTTTACCCACTACTATTCAAAACTAATCAGTGTGTAACCTTGCAAGATATTTAATCTACTCCATTTCTTTTCCAATGCAGGACAACAAAACATCTTCAAATGATGGATGGACAATAAGCATTCACCCTCGACAAAAGTGTATGCTCTCTTCCCAAGTATAATAAATATTCTCTCTCTCTATCTCTTTATCTCTCTCTTTGTGTAACTCTATTTGTCTTCCCTTTGTCTCTTTCTCTCTATAGCTCTCTTTATGTAACTCTATAAGTATTGGACAAATTATAAGTATTGGCCCCTTGATGTACATTCTCTTTGGTTTCTCTAGTTTCATTACCCTTTGAAAAATTGTTTGACTTTTAAAACTTAAAATGATAATATGATGAAGATAATGATGATGATGATCCACATTTTAATGTATTGGATACTAATAATTTTTCCCCAAGATTTTCCAAATGAGTATATATTATGTTATATAAATATATTTAGTAATGTGCATTACATAGAATACAATACGTAATAACAACTCTAACTATAATATAGATTTTATATATAAGATAATATAGATTAAATAACAAATATATATAAATAGTCATCTTTGGATTGTTGGCATGAAACGATTGATCGAAAGATAGTCTCTCTCTCTCTCTCTCTCTCTCTCTCTCTCCCTCTCCCTCTCTTTCTATATCTCCATCTTTCGCTCTTTTGCCCCCCTCTCTCCCCCCTTCCCTCTCTCTTTGTTTTCTTTATCTCTCTCTACCTCTCTATCTCCTTCTTTTTCTATATATCTCTTTGTCTCTTCCTCCCTCTATTAATCTCCCTCTTTATATATATGTGTGTGTGTGTGTGCTTCTCTATTGTTCCTATATCTCTGTGTCACTTCTCTCTCCCCCTTCTCTCTACACTTCTTTGTTCCTCTCTCTCTCTCTCTAACTTTCTACCCCCCTCTCTATCTCCCTCTCTTTCCCTCTCACTATTTATATCTCTCCCTCTCACTCCCTCCCTATATCTCTACCCATCTCTCTATCTATCTATCTCTAACAAATTCACTGGTGTAGTGATGATGAATTATTGTCTCCTATTTCTATCACAAATTTCCCTCCACAGTCATTACCTCATGATCTTGTAATACCTCTCACTCCTTTTTTCCTTCAGAGACCTAGATGCCACCTCGCAATGAGAAACTATCAACTTTTCCATGCAACTGGCTAGTGTTGGCTCCTTTGGCATCATGATGTCCATCCTTTTGTATGGCTTCTTATAGCATGTTGTCTTAAACCATGTCTTCCAAATCACTCTCATCTCTTTTCTTCACTTAGTAACATAGAAGCTAAAATGATCATGGTATGTTGAAGAGGTCTTAAAGGTGAATTATTGGGTTCTTAAGCAAATGGCATGCCACCCTAAGCGTAGTTCCCCACGGACACTTGTCATCTTTGAATTGTTGGCACAAAATGACTAATTGAAAGTCTCTCTCTCTCTCTCTCTCTACCTCTTTCTCCCTCCCTCTCTATATCTTTACCCACCTCTCTCTCTCTATGTTCCACTTTCTAGAACTATGTAAAGCTTATTCATTTGACAGAGATGTACAAGGAAATCAAAGTCGGAAGGGTTTCACTAGGAGTTTTGGGAGCCATTTGTCAAGTGGTGTTTGCGGTGGAGAAGACATTCAAGTGGTCGATCACCCTCAAGTTCAAACATGAATCAGATTTGGACTATTCATTTGTAAAATTGAAATGCATTAGTTTGTTAAAATACATTGGCATCCTTTGGTCTGTCAAGTGCTCTATAAATATTATATTATATCTTATATGTAAAATAAATTTATTTGAGTAATAAATATATTAAGATTATATTAAATGAAACATATATAAATATATATAAATAAATAAATATGTAAGTATTTAATATTACTTCTATATTTAATAATATATATAATATAATTTTGGTCAAAGGGGATGTGCTTAAATGGTATGGCCATAAGGTTTTTAAGATGGAGATCCAAATTCGAATCCCCACGTGACATCTATAGTTGGAATTCCAAGTTGTGGCTCTTGGACTTCCATTGTGGCTATGTTGAATAAGTGATCTCAACCGACTTCCATTGTGGCTATGTTGAATAAGTGATCTCAACCGGCTTATTGTTGTTAAACCTTGGATTTGAAAGCGCACGACGAAGCCTCTCATGAAGAAATGCAACGAAATGAATGATTTCGAAAAAATAGCGTAAATGAATATTGTTGTTAAACCTTGGATTTGAAAGTGCATGAGGAAGCCTCCCATGAAGAAATGCAACGAAATGAACGATTTCAAAAAAATAGCATAAATGAATAAGAATATTGTTGTTAAACCTTGGATTTGAAAGCGCATGAGGAAGCCTCCCATGAAGAAATGCAACGAAATGAATGATTTAAAAAAAATAGCATAAATGAATAAACGTCAACCACAATGAGAAAATGATGACGAACGGTTGAGATTGTTTGAAAATTAATTAAAATAAGAATTAAAATTTTCTTTTTCTTTTTTAAAGTTTGAAAAATAACTTTTAATATTTATAAGTTTTTATAAACAATTATTAAATATATGTTCCAACAAATATATTTAATAAAAACCCATCCATTCTAGGGCACATTACTCAAAATTTAAACAAATGAAATCATTAAAAACCCATCCATTCTAGGGCACATTACTCAAAATTTAAAAGGAAAGGAAGAAATTCCCTCCGTAACGTGACGTGGTTTGCGGCCGGGAATTTTTTCACGAAAAACCGACCGGAAACCAATAAACGGCAAACAAAAAGCGACGACGACGACGGGAAATTGACGGCTCCGATCATTTGAATCGTCTTGCACGCCTGTCCGCCATTGTCAACCGTCGATCACCGAAGTCAGGGCTTTGTATGCCAAAGGCCCATAGGCATTCACTGACGGAACACGTTGATGTCCGTACTGTCTGTGGCGTTGATTGAATAGTACTTAAAATTTATTCAAGTAAATTACTTAACAAATAGTTGGGCTCTTTATTATTTTTTTCTACTCAGCCTTTGGAAGAGTGGGGAAACCAAATTTAGCTTGGATAATACTGGAATAGTGGCACTGAGTTTTTTTGTTTCATTGTGACTCATTTTAATATTGGACATGATTTGAAAGCTATTATTTTATTTGAGAGAAATAAGAAATTCAGACCCCTTTGGCACTGAGTAATTTCTGTAAAGAGTTTGTGAAGATGAGAGCAATTACCACGTTCATGATGATGATGATGATGCAGAGCGGGTGATGTATTTATTATACAATCAAAAAGGCAAATTTGGCAACGAGTGTGGCTGCTGGGATTCGAGCCAAGGTCTCCACGGCCACAACGTGGAATTCTTACCACTAAACTACAGCCACTGATGAGTGTGACATCTCAAAATCTATCAACATATAAATATAATTCATATTGCGGTGTTTAACTTAATGTGTTGTGGGCTGATGGAGGCCTACGCCACACGTTGGGTGTAATTTAGTTTCTGCTTTCAGGTTTTGTTTGCGCACAGCGATGGTTTAGCTAGGCTTAAACAACACACACTAAGCTTTGACTTGTTTAGGTGGCTGGTGGGCCCTTCTCTTATTAACACATTAACAAAACAGAGTAAGAGAAAGGGCCCACCAACCACCTAAACAAGTCAAAACTTAGTGTGCTGTTTAAGTGAGCGCTATGGCCCTTCTCTCTGTAATAGAGAAAGTGAATTTGCATCCTACGGGTCAATGCTGTTTACTAGACAGCCAGACCACCTCTCTCCAAATAGAATACAGCTGACCTCCTGATAGAAACAAGGCAGCAGCTCACCTCGCTACTGATTAGGATAAGAGATCATCTCGCTTCAGTATTCCTTGGCAAAATATTAGATCTCAAATATGTACATTGTGGCCTATTAGCTCAGTTGGTTAGGGCGTCGTGCTAATAATGCGAAGGTCGCAGGTTCGAGACCTGCATAGGCCAATTGTGATCAATATTTAACAGTTAATTCTCGTGAAATTAATACCATACCTGTCTGCAGTCATAGTGCTTGCTTATACTCCTACTGAGATCGATTGCAATAAATTAAATGTTGCTGTTGCTTATACATCAATCACCTTCTGCCCAATAATGTCGTTAACACGAAGCTTAAACGCAATTTTTTGAATAATTTGATGTACTTATATTTCTTGGATCATGTAGTGTTGAACCACTCACTATAATGGACGAAGTCTCTCAAGTGATGGCATTAACACACCTGACAAGCCCTTCTCTTGTGGTTTTCAACTTACAAATATGATCATGCAGCTGTTACATCTATTGAGCAAGTTGACGATTAACCTTGAGAATTTGCTACAGAAGGTTTGACAGAGTAACCATTTGAGAAATTATGTTAAAACTTTTGGATTGCAACTTCTAGAGGAGAACATGAGTGATTAAAGACTGCAAAATAATATTCTTTCTCTTAATGATTAATAACTACTTGTCTAATTGATTCTGAATTAACATTCATAGTAGTGCCAAATTGTAGTAGAGCAATTTCCCAACCAAGTGGAGATAGCTTGTAAATGGAGTCGGGCAAATTTGCACTCCCATATTTTGGGAGGAAACAAAACGAACATGAGAGAGGTTGCAGTTGAAGGAATTGAAGTATCTCTTGGAGAAGTGTCCAGGGAAGGATTTGGGAGTTGGCATCAGCTTTAGACTACCAAAGGTGAGCATTGAGTTTGGAGCATATAACATTGCTAAAGAGGTAGTTCGACTTGATGTTAAGGCATGGGACAAGGAGAAGTGTAGGAAGAACTTGCAAGTAGATTTGCTTGAGGGGGGAGGAGGAGAAATCTTGAGACGAGAACTAATGCCAATCTTTGAGGGAGTTGCAAGGGTTTGGGGTGGACAACATGATGCAAAACTTGATGGGACAAGGGATATGACGAACTCGATCACCTACTTATCACAGTAGGATAGATCAAATTGGGAACAATTGTGGTCCCAAGAGTTTTAGGTGAGAGTCGAGTAGTACCAAATATCACTTAATTGGTGAACACCTCTATGAAAGATGTAGTTAGGTTGTGGATGAAGAGATAATGCGAAGGGCTTCCTATCATGGTGGATCAAATTGTTCCATGAAGTGGATGAAGTGATGAAACTTAAATCATGTCTAAGAAAGGTGGCATTCCAAGTTCTTGGGAACAAGTGTGATCTTAGAGGAGATTCAAGTGAGAGCTAAGTAGTCCCAAAGATCACTAAATTGGCAAACACCTCTATGAAAGATGTAGTCAAACTCTAGATGAAGAGATAATGTTGAGGACTTGTTATCATGGTGGATCAATTTGTTCCACCAAATAGAGGAGGTAGAGAAACTCAAACCATGTTTGAGAGAGGTGGCCTTCCAATTTAGCAACTTGGAATGCCAAGATTTCCACACACTAACAAGGGGGGAAAGAGGAAACCTTGATGCTAAAGAAGGGAGCTAGAAGAAGATATTCCTACTAACTAACCACATACCACTTGCCCTTGATAGAAATTGAAGCTACACTATGCCCAACATAGGTTTTTCAAGGTTATTCCTAGTGGATAGCTCTAGTGGCCCATTTGGAGATAAGATAGATTCCTTTCAAGTTTTAGGATCTATGATTCTTAATCCTCCTATATTTTTAGGTTGAATGTGGTGAATCCACAAATCAGCTCTGTTGCCAAGAGTGCCATCCCATTTGGACCAAAGGAATTATCGATTCAACTTAGTAAGTTTATCATAACACCCATTGGAAAACATTCTGTAGTAGGATAAGTAAACATGAGTGACCAAGAAAATCTTGTTGGCCACATGAACTTAGCCAACAAAAAAGAGGAACATGTTTCCCCAATGTAAGAGTTTAGATTTAAACCTATTCATAAACCATTTCCATGTGCCTGCCAATGATACTTCATGACCAAAGGGAATGCCAATGTATGTTGTAATAATGCCCTGTTTGGTGTGTTTCCATTTTTAGGAATCCATGAAGGAGGAGGAGAAGTTTGGGTCATAAAGAAATCTATCTTGTGCATAGAGAGTTTCGAACCCAAGGCAACACATAAGAGATCAAAAAATTCAGTAACATTAGTAACCTCATCTACACTATTATTAAGGAATAAGAGTTTGTCATCTACAAAGTGAGAGTTAAGCATGAAGGAGTTTTGTGGGAGAGAGATTCTTGAAAAGAAGCCCCATTTGTTTAGCTTAGAGAAGGTAGCCCATAACATCAATAATTAGTACATTGGGGAAGGGTGAAAGGGGGCATCCTTGGTGGACGGAGTGTTAAAGCGAGATTGACAAGGTAGGAAACCATTAATAGCAAGGAAAGTAATAATGTCTACAAATGATGTCCAAATCCAAGTCATAATGTATAGTAAGGAAAGTAATAATGTCTAGTAATAATGTATACAAGAAAGCAATTGATGTCCAAATCCAAGCCAATGAAGTTTTTTGAGAACAAAGGGCTAGTGAATGTGGTCATAGGCTTTATCTAAGTCAAGTTTAATCAAGAGAGGATCATGTGGAGAACCATTTGTTTATCCCACTCAATATTCTCCTCGGATGGAATGAGATTATCTAGAATGAATCTAGCACTTACAAAACCAATTTATTTTGGCCAAATGGCATTCTAAACCACATATTTAATGTGAAGAGAAAAAATTGTGTCTATGATCTAATATGAAGTGTTAAGGGTATGTGCATGGAAATGAGGGACCAAAAGAGGGTCAAAATTGGCTTTTTTTCCTGAAATTAGTAAAAATTGATCTTTGGCAAGAAATTCAAGATAGCCATGCTAAAAAATTGAAGATGTGACAAGAACAGAGTGGTCAGAATCTAGTTTCTAAACTACTACTTTAAAAAATGGTGGAGATTAAGAGGGTCAAATAGGGGGAGTACACAAAGTGTTTTTGTTCTTGTCAAAAAAATATAACACAACATTTGATTTGCTCCCCCTAAAATGTTGACTTTTTAAAATATATCACAAATCTCTTTAGTGAAAAATTAGCTAACATCACATAGTTTTTGCCTAATTTTTCTGCCAATTTTAAATGAATATATATGACTTTTTACTAATTTTCAAAGTGGACACGTTCTAAAAAATGAAGAATTGAGTGTGCTCGCCCCTTAATTTTTTGAAAACTAATTGATTTATTTTCAATGTGTATAAAATAGAGTCTAGAATGTAAAAAAATATACATAGGTTTTTTGTAAAAATAAACACTAAAAAAGGAAATTGAAGATGAAAACCTTAATGTTTTTGGATTTTAGAAAAAATTACATGGTTAGAAAGGTAATAGAGAGCTTGAAGCCATTGTAGCATTTTTTTCAAATTAATATTTAAAAATATGCAAACTTGATAGAGAGCACACTGAATATTTACTTGTTTTTGTATATTTTTTAGAAAACATGTATTTGGACACGTGGCATGTAGGTCAAACCCTTTGGGTTGGATGTTCAAGGAAAACACAACCCTAAGGGTTAGAATTTCCCAAAGAAAGTTATAATGCGTGGACATTATAAGATGCTTATATAATGTGTATGCATTTTGGTTTACATAAAAAATAGAGCAATGGTTTGCAAAAAGGTGAAACTCATGATTCTAGACCCACTTACTCTATTTATTCCTATGCACTACATGTTTTGCAACATATAATCAAAATTTTCATGCTTTTGAAGAGTTACAATCATTGTTTGACTAAGTTCTATTTCATTTTTTCCTTGCATTGATGTAAAAGATTCTAATTTCATATTTTAAAATTGAATCTGATATTATAAATCAATGTTTCATATTTTAAGGAATTTGAATAATTATTTGACAAAACTGGGTATGTGCAGTATCATGATGGGCCAAACAATACCTCTAAAAGGCAATGAAAATGCTAAAAAAACATACTTAAGCACCTTCACGAGAAAATTCGAATGGGTTACCTACATAATTTGAAAAATATGTAGTAATAAAATTTGTAGGAAATTGAATGTAGTTTATGGGCTACTATATTTTTTTTGAAAAAAAAAAATTATTTGGTGAAAATTGGATATTTCAATGAGACACTACTTAAATTTTTGAAAAAAAATAAAAAAGTAGGAGTCATTTTGGCCAACCTAAGTATGAGATTTTTTTTTTAATCTTTAGATACAAGTAGAGGACACATTCTTGGATGTGACGCATATTTTTATGATTTTTTTTGTAAGTAAATAATTAGTTATGAATTTTTTACTACATTTTTTTTAAATATTTAAAAGTAATTTTCCAGCCAACTTAACTTGGTCAAAAAAATACGAAATTCAAAAATTCTTTTTTAGACCTGTAGCTAATGAACTGTAGAGTGTCACACAACTTTCGGATTTGAAAAAGGTCAAACGGTTTGAAAGTTATGGATGTTTTTCAATCAATGTGTCTCTTAGGAATTAAGACATGGTGTAGGTAGAAAATTATTAATAATTACCTATTAAAATTATAATTAGACATATTATGTTTTTAGAATCTTGACAGTGTCCCGAATATACCCTTTTTATTTTATCAAATTTGGATAAAAAAAGTCTGTCAGCATCAAGGGTGAAGTCGAAGAAAATCTGTAAAAACATATAAATTCTCCATTCACGTTGAAAAGTCAGGTTTGGATTCCCAAGCCTAAATTTAGGGGGAAAAACTTTTAAATCAAAATAAAAGAAATAGATATCCATTTTCATGAAATGGATATCCGTTATGGAAAAATGCTTAAAAAATCTAAATCCCAAGCCTAAATCTGAGCCTAAAAAAGTTTTCACAATTTTGGCTAACACTTTCATGCAATTTTTTCTCCATTGCCACTGTTTGGCCCATCATGATCTCGCACACACCCAACTAACTAAATTTTCAATCTTGCATTGACATTTAAACATTCTAATTGCATGTTTTTTACATTTGAATTTGATAAACTCTCAGTCATTATTTTTATTATTTTGACAAATTGTATTAAATTGATATAGAATTCAACATCATGCCAAGGAAACGGGCAAAATCATAAACACTAGAGGAGCGTGAATTTGAGAATGTGAAGAAAAGATCTAACAAATGAGACAACTTTGTGAAAATAAGAAATTGAACTCCATATGTGAAGATATTCCATCTTATCCAATTCAATTAGTTCTTGAAGCATCCATTGGAGCCATGGAGGAGAAGAATTTAGAGAAACAAAAAAAACAAATACAAAAACTTCGTTCAATTAAAAAATTAAATCTTGGATTTGAGGGTGCATCATCTTTTCCATCTAAATCTGATATTGTAGAAAATCCTCAAACACCAATTGAATTAATAAATAATGAAACAACTAATGGTGATGCAATTTCAAATATAAATTTAGATGTTATGTTACACCAATTGATCAACCTATTGAAAGTGTATAAAATTTACCAAATTTTGAATATGAACAAAATTAGTGTAATGAATAAAATTTATCTAATGAATCAAGTTTACCATTGAGAACACCTCCTAGAATTTTGCATAAAAAACTTAAGTTTTTAATTGAAATTGATGAGAACATTCTAAAACCAATGACTGATAAGATTCCTGAATGTATACTTGTAGAAGAAATATTAATAAAATATGAACAATATTTTTTAAAAACTTAAATGAAATGGTTCAAGATGTCAATTGTTTACTAAAATGATAAGAAATCTTAAGTTCACGTCTATCCTGAGAATTCTTGGTATAAGAACATCGAATGCTGATATTGAAAAATCTATTGTAAAAAATCTAATCAATGCATATCAAATAGTAGGTTCAACCTCACACATCAAATATAGTAATGCTACACAACGTGCAATTACATCAACTATAGTAAGTAATCATACAAAAAAAAAATTGATTAAGATAAGGAAAACAAGTCAAGTACTTAAAATAAGTAGAAAAACATTAATGAAAGAAGACATAAAAGAGTTGAGGATTTGAATATCAATGAACTATGGGCATTCTCTAGTAGACTCCCACAAGAAGATAGAGAATGTTAGTGCATTTCACTGCATTGGATGATTGGTTCTTGTGGTTTTGGGATTAGTTCTATTTGTGGTTTATGTATCTATTGTTTATGTTTTAGGAGATTTGGACGAGTAGAAGATTGTAAGATGGTATGTGAGTATTTGTAGGCCGACAGTTGTGCACAGTTGGTACTATTTCTATTTGCGGTAGGTTATTTGGGGTTTGTGACAATAGAGGAATATTTGTGTGGTATTAACTAACCATTGGGGATGTATGTGGTGTATTGTGTGGAGGTTCTCCACTATTTTACCATTTGAATTTGTAAGTTTGTTATTTTCAGTTTGTGACATGTTTCATGTGGTTTTAGGGTTTGCACTATCTTGTGGCCAACACAGATCATTTGGGAAACTTGAGGATGGTATTTATACTTAGTTGTGAGAGTTTGAAAGCAAGTGAAGAAGACAAAATGAGATAGGATCATAGAGAGTAAGTATTAGGTAGCGAGGGGTGAGGTCTAAGAGGTCAAGGAATATGATGTGAGGTACAATCTAAGGAAGCATATAGGAAGTTAGTGGATGTCATTACTAGAGTTTTGAAGTTATATTGTATTTGAATGATCATTGTGTAGCCCATGCGGCAGGTTCTAGAAGTGGTGTTTCCATAGTTTAGTTAAATTTTGTGTGCATATAAGAAGCCATTGTGGCAACTATCCATTTTTTAATCTTAATTGTAATCAAATGGTTGTGGCTTGGCATGTAAGAGGGAACATTGTGGAAAATCATGTGGTTGTAAACATGGTGATAATCATGTAATCTTATATAAATGAGAATGTTTTTTTTTGTGAGATCTTTGTTTTTTGTGGTTGTTTGTGTGTGATGTTGTGTTGCCTGCACAGTTGAACAGTCCTTCCTTGGACCCTCCTACAATGTCTGTATCAATAGGGATCAAAGATATTTCACAATAAAATCCAAACCCCAAGAGAAAAATAAAGAAATAATAAGCACAAATGATGAAGGGTAAACCCTAAGTTGTGTAGAAATATCGAATTCAACATTTTAATGTAATGGAAAATAATGCTTTTGAACTAAAATTTTCTTAGGAGAAATTATCAAAGAATAAGGAAACCCTAGGATGTATAATTGGGATTAATAATCAATTTAGTAATTAATGTGGGAATTAAATAAACTAAATGTGATACTTAGCTTGAATCCCAAAGAGTGGAACATTTTGCAAATTATGTCAAAAAATGATTCATCAATGTGTTTAAATTTTAGGGCTTTGTCAGACAAACACCTTAGAATCTAAAAAATGACTAAATTCTTCATTATGGTTTAGATGGTGCTTGTAGAAGTGAACATGGAACACAAAAGCAAACCTAACCCACATAATTGAATTGGTAGAAAAATTGTTATAATTGTTGTGGTTGTGCCTTGACTTAATATATTCATGTTTAGAAAATTATATCAATAAACATTATTGGGAACTTTCTAGACAAATATTTTTTGTTCTTTGGTCAAGCTCATAGACAGGTTGATTCAACAACAATAAACAAAGATCGTTTTTCAAAAAATGAGTAGTAATATAATATGCTGCTAGGATGTTGATGCAATGCTAATAGAATCACTTTATCTTTTTCAATTGATATCTAGATGTCCTCCAAGATAATTCAAATGAATTAAAGTTAGTTCTTAAATAGATTACCCTAGCATGCAATTTGAAATAATTCACGCTTTGGTCAGCTCATAAGAGCTAGTAGGAGAGAGAAAAAGAGCCCAAATTTCAAAATTCAAATATAAAAGTTTGGGGCTTAGGTTTGTGTGTATACACAATGATTCGAATCAATTCCACATTTGCAAATCTAAACCAAGATGATGAATAGATAAATGGAGGTGTGGGTCATAAACATGTGTGATGATGAAGACAGTTTAAAATAAGGTTATTCACCAACTTCGGTACAAAATGTCAACTTTCACACTAATCAATACATTAAAACATATAATACAACTTAATCCCTATGAATCCAAAACATAAAAAACATAAAGAAGAATGGCATGGTTATGTAATTTTAAAAGGGAGTAGAGTAGACAAGTTTGAACTCAGAGTTACAATATTATGGTTGTGAGCACATAATAACTAATATTATTAACATAGTGTGTGGCTGGAATGGAGTAATTTCTCTAAAGAGTTTGTGAAGATGAGAGCAATTACCATGTTCGTGATGATGATGATGATGCAGAGCGGGTGATGTATTATACAATGAAAGCTCAAAAAAACACAATTTTGGCAATGAGTGTGGCTGATGGGATTCGAGCCCAAGTCTCCACGACCACAACGTGGAATTCTCACCACTACGGGAGCCATTTCCAAAGCCCTAACCTTACAATTTCTAAAGCTAAATAACGCTTTGGTTTTTCACATTAGTAAAGCTAAATATACAAATTTATGCAAAACAATATGTAAACAATAATGATGATAAAACAACAATTTATGAACCTTTTTATGCAGAGAGGCATTCTACAATCAAAGCAAGGTGGAGATGAGAGCACTCATTTTCCACGTATATATATAACAAAAATTTTAAAAAAAAAAAAACCAAAAAAGAAATTAGAAAAAATAAAAAATAAAAACCAAAAAAGAAATTGGAAATGGTTGAAGGAAAAAAAATGGAGAAAATCACAAAAACTATGGAACCAAAAAAGAAATTGGAAAAAATCAAAAAAGAAAAACCAAAAAAGAAATTGGAAAGTGGAAAAAATCATAAAAACTAAGGAAAATGTAAAAATGATGTCTCTCTGTGTACTTTAGATATATTTGAGAAAACAAAACAAAATTTGAGAAAACAAAACAATTAAAGAAAGGGTTTCAAACCACTCACTCATTAAAAAATGGTCTTTTCTTCTAAATCCTGGTGATCTAACACATACAAGCTAAGAGGATGCTGGTGGCAAACTCTCTCCGAAAAAAATATTACTCGTTCCCAATTTTCACGTTTGTCTCTACGACTTATGTTCTATTCTCTACAAATTTTGAATAATAAACGGTGAGTTTCAGCTACTTTTATGTTTAGGGGCTAAAGAGACCTTTATGTTATGAAGGTACAACTTTGTTTTAACTATGGTGGTTAGTTGCTACCCATAGGCATAGCGTTTTCTATTAACATAGTTCCAAACATTCTATGTAGATGACGATGTTAGTAATAGATGGCTACAAACCAGAGATCATATGTGATGGGAGTATTAAATAAAAGGTTTGTGACCTCCATTTCTAAGTAGACAATTTAACAATATCATCGTGAAATAATCATGAAAACCTACCTTACTTTCCTTCCAAAGGCAACTTCATAAGGATTATGCCTACCTCCATCATACTAAAATCCTGAATGCAAATGCAATTGCACTATTTAGCTAAAATGAGTAGCTAAAATATACAAGGTGAAATGAGGATAGCAAAGAAAACTAACATACCTTTCTGTCATTACACTAATTCAATCCAATGAACCATCAGGGTTTGCTCTACTCTTTATTGTGTCAAGTATTGCCTTGTGATCAGATTCATGAACCTTCCACAAGGTCCTGTTCAATGGTCTACCCCCATATTTGATCAAATGAATGTTTGAAGCCACGAAAAGGTTAGAATACTGAAGAATCTTCCTATGTGTGTCAAATTCCTCAAACACCCACACATCAGACTTCTTCAGTGGGTATCTTTGAAGCCATGTTCTAGTAACAACCGCTGATCCTGTAGGGTACTCGATGTTTTCTCCATCTATAATAGGGGAATCTAATTTCTTTTTTGCCTCAACACAATGACACAAATAATAATCTGTTCCTTCTTCATTATCTTTAGCTGCAATAACTGCATAAACATGCTCTGCATTAGTACGTACATTCATTTCAATGAATATAACTCCAACAATACAAGAAAAAAATACAAAATAAGATGCCATATTGAATTTTATTAAATTGGAATGCTGATAATACCTAGTTGAACTAGATCTAAAACATGGTCAAAATCAACCGATGATTCAATCTCTGTCATTTGTAGTGTTGACGGTAGTCAACACATGTCAACCGGGCTTAGGCCTCTTGTACACCAATCATCAACCCACCCCTTTAACTCACAATCATACCAAGCTTCATATGTACATGAAGAACAAAAGCATGCCATATGTCATGTACGAATACTCCATGAACCTGCATTAGAGCTTCTAAAAGAGTGTAGCTCACTCAATCCTATTAATGTAGAACAGTCCTCATATTTTGTAATGTTAGTATCATCAACCAACCAAAAATATCTACGAACTGTAGACTTACCTTCATTACCTGGACCCATTGTAGTGTTACACCATTTAACAATAGATCTCACATCTGTCAACTTTGCATTGTCTTTGTACTTCAACTCTTCTCATGCAATGCTCTTTTGATACATGCTTTTGCACCATCATGCTCTCCCTTTCCATGCCCGGCCTCACAAAAGTAACACCAATCATCGTATGCATCATGCTCATCCAATAGAACATCCGCACATTCTTAAATTGCGATGCACAATTATTTGGCCATATGATATGCTGATGAAATGATATGCTCTTGCTGGCCAAGTAACAGTAGAACATCTGAAAGCAACCTTGCACAAACTTCGTAGAATGTGTGTGATCATTACTAATATAAATATGGTATTCCCTCAAGATCTTCTTATCATCCTCTGTACTATCTTCTGCATGAATGAATGCTATTTGCACAAATATAGCAACCTGCGTAGAGTTGTAATACTGTGATTGCACCTCATTTTGTAGCTGCAATGTGTAGTTCTTTGCAAAGTCAACAACTAAAATGATGGTACCAAGTGGAAACATGTCCTTGCATAACTTGAATTGCATGTCCAACCATCGAGCTCTATGGGTATGCCTTATATACTCGTACACTATACTGTCACAAAATGTAGACATAAACTAATACACTGGAATCTTTTGAATAACCAAATCGCACCTCTTTGCTTCTTTACCATCTTTTGTATTGTAGGCCACTGTTTTATACACGTTGAACTCTACTAGTTCGTTTCTAACCGCATGTGTGCTTTTCATATGTTCACATATTGGCATATGTTGCAAGCCACCACAATGCTGACATGTGCTATCCAAGCATAATTTCCTGTAGAATATTTGACCTTCCTCTCTTTCAAATAAAATTTGATATGAAGTCTCTTGAGGATGTTGGTGGGGCATGTATGCCACAATCCTGCAAAACATTGTTACTATGCAAATATAAACATATAGACTGATAAGCATCAAAATGGTTAGAAAATTCAATATGTAATCCACAACAACAAGTGTTGCATGTGTGATTTATTTTGACATGGAAAGATTTTAGCATTTCGAAATATCTTTGACAAATTTTAACTTGAGGATACATCTCTTGAAATTTCTTAAAAAATTGTGTTTGAGTCACATCCAAAAAATGCTTTGGATGTGGCCCACGGTTTCAACAACCAATTCTCCTTCTCACAACATCTCTTGCATTAGGAGATACCCTTGTGTTGTTTTTCCAAAATTATTCGATGAGGGATCTCAAGGCTTCAACAACAACTTTGTCTTTCCATGGGAGTCTCCCAGAGAATGCCCACAATTCATTGGTGTTTAGGTCCTCAACTCTTTCACGTCTTCCAACAGCTCTCATTAGAGTTTTTCTACTTATTTTCAATAGTTGACTTGTCCTTCTAATGAGGCGATCTTTCTTTGTTTGTTGGCTTACTATTGTCGATGTAATGACACATCGTGTGGCATTACTATCCTTGGTGCGTCAGGTAGAACCCACACTCTCATATGCACTCATTAGATTCGTGATAATTGATTTTTTACTTGAGGCATTTGATGTTCTTAGGCCAAGAATCTTCATAGTGGGCCTAAATTTTAGATTTATCATCAATTCAACAAATAGTTGACATCTTCTGGTTTCATTTAAATTCTCAAAGAATAATTTCCATATCTTATTTGCATATCTCTGGCAAGTGCGCTTGAGAATCTTATCCTAAATGGGCTTCAACACATTCTCATCGATATCGATTAGAAATTTAGGCTTCCTATGCAAAATTCTAGGAGGTGTTTTAATTGGTAAAGTTGACTCAACATTAGGAATTTCTTCAATATTTACTTTCAAGATGGGGTAGATGACATAGCTTCAATTGGAGATGAAAAATATGAAAATGCTTGAAGTTGAGATGGAGAAGATGGTGTACCTTTAACTTGACGTGTGAATGATGGCATGCCACCAAGTTGAGAAGAAAATGAAGATGTACCTTCTACTTCACTTGTGAAAGATGGAGTGTCTTGAATTTGAGAAGATAATGATGGTGTTCCTTCAACTTGACCTGTGGACGATGTAGTGCCTCCAACTTGGAGATTCACTTTCCTCATTGAGCGAAGGTTTTGTATTCGTTCCCTTTGTGCCACCAATTCCATCTCTCTTAGCTTCATTAGATGTGTCATGTTCCTCTTCAATTTGCAATGGTGGAATGTCTTCTTATATGGTTGACAATTTCCTACTTTCCTGAATTCACCTCATTCTTTCTCTTTTCCTCTCATTCTTAGCTTCATGCTCTTCTGGTGTTAGGGTTTTTGCTCGTTTCCTTGGCATGATGATGATTTCTACAAGCATGATGAATAAGACAATGATAATTAGAACTTTTATAATGACTGATTAGCATTGATATAACTGTTAAGGGAAAATTGGATCAAATGAATAATCAATAATAATAATATCAAGTTACCCAAAACTCAATGAAATGGTGAACTAAGAAGATCTAATCAAACAAAGCAATGAACAACAAAGTAAACCTCCTTACTTTGAAGCTTCCATTGATCACCTATCACAATCAATCTTGCATGTATGAAATAGGGCCCTCAGAGAGTGTATTTCCTTGCTATGCTTCAAGAATGTCAATTGGGAATGGCTATGATAATACCACCATGAAGAGGAGCTTCACAACGATGGTAGTAGTGCGTAGTAGCAAATGTGATCACAAGCAATGAAGGAATTGGTGCTGAAGGCGCGCTGTAATTCTGCAGAGTAATGATACTTAAAGCTTGGATGAATTAAATGGAAGAATGAGGTTCAATTTATAGACTTGGGAGAATGTAGATCAATAGTATAGAAAGAATAAGAAGATCAACGGTTGAGAACAATTGAGGAATGTGCAACGAATAAGAAGAAGACATGTGTCTTGCTTTCTCTTGCATGAGAGGATTTGCTAAGAATAGAAGAATGAGTTAAAGCAATTAAAAGAATATAATAATCAATTAAGTGATTTAAAACAAGAAGGGATTTGCATGAGAATAAGAAGATATTTTGCTTTATTAAATATTAGGAATATTTAATTGCATGTGTAAGAAAGCTTGAATTATATTTAGAGATAACTCAATTTAGAAGAAATAGACAACTTAAATAAATAATTGATTTATTTAAATTTAGAGAAGATATTATTGGAAGAAATAATTAAATAATTGGTATTATTTAATTTAGAAGATAAGAAAGCAAATTAAATAAATAAATTTATTTAATTGTTGTGCATGATTTGGAAGAATAAATAAAATATTTGATTGTATTTTATTTTTAGAGATTGAAAGAATTTAAATAAATTTGATTTGATTTATTCAAATTTGGAAGAATGAATTTGATTTCATTAAATAATTAAGAATTATTTAATTGTTTGGAAGAATTTAAATTAAATAAAGGATTTTATTTAATTGTTGGAAGAATATGAATCAAATAAAAAAATTTGTTTATTTATTTACTGATAGAAGAATTAGAAGGGAATAAATATTAAGAATATTTATCTAGACCGAATCGTGTCATTTTTAGGCGTATACATTTTGCTCCTCTTTGATGCAATGCAATTTACGATGTTGCTTCAAAGAATAGATAGTCTGACAATGATACATGCCCCAGTTTGCCCCTGGTACAAGTTATGATGATAGGATGCTCCCTCGGGAGATTAGACAAGAAGAAGGCAGAAGGCGTGAGATGGACAATCTCATGAAGATGAAGGGAAAACTAGGTTATCTTGGAAGGAAACAGGACGCGTTTCAGAGAAACGGGAAGAAAACTTGAAGAAACGAGTGCGGGAAGTAGTCGCAGTCACCACCTAGCCAGATTAGGGTTCGCATGCTATATATAGGAGCTGGGTCCACAAGACAATTCATTTGCACACTTGTCTTGGTTTAATTTGCTTCAGAGAGCTTAGAGAAGCATAGAACATAGAGCAGTCAGCACGAGGATGGACATTCCACGCGAGGAGCATCGATTCGAGCGCATTCATCGATTCGAGTGCGTTCATCGATTCAACTGGCCAGCAGAGGCAGGACCCCCGGTATGTATCTCAAAGAACTTTCCCTAGGGTCGAGTTTGAGTGTCATAAATGCTAGGAGAAAACTAGGTTAGACAGATGCGTCAGAATGCAGAGTGGCGCATATGTCACGCGAAATTGTGCATAGGTAATTCTGTAGCTCATGCATGATATAGGATGACACATATGTGAAATCTATGCATGCATAGGTTTAGGCGGTGCATGCATTATTCTACAGTGCTTTTACGGTATGTTGCGGTGCATGCGTCGGAGCAATGCATATACAGCATAGGACGACGCATGCATCATGGGTTCCTGCAGTGCTTTTGCCAGAAGTGGCGCATGAGTCAAGAAATGGAGCTTTCATTGAGAAACGATGCATTTACCACCTATTGTGGTGCATATGCTATAGATAAGAAAAATACTTAGCAAAATTGACTCAATTGGCATCCTGTTTGACGCGTCAATCGATAAGCTATCTCTGAGATTGCAAGAATCTAGTCAAAAGATGTAGTGTGCTGTTTTGATCAATTTGAAATGCTAAGTTAGTTGATATGTTTCTATAGATATATGGTACTTACAACTTTAGGTTGATGCCTTATTTTGCGTGTTTGCAAGAGGATATACGAGATATACTTCAGTCTAGGGAGCGGTTCCCTATACTTATGTTGCAGAGATACACGCTGATAGAGATAGATAGAGAGGCACTAGGCGCGATGGGACTTGATTATGTTTGCTTCATGCCTGAGGTTCAGGCGAACTGCGGATTACTGACTGCTGCAGTGGAGAGGTTCCATAGTGAGGATGGGACCTTCCACCTCCCTACTGGTGAGATGACCACTACTTTGGAGGACATGTACAGGATCCTCCATTTGCCTATTCAGGGTGAGCTGGTGGAGTATGATCCACAAAGAGATGGAGGACTTGCCAAGTGAAGGCAAGTATTTGATGACCCTGAGCTGGTTAGGCAGGTCATCCCTTGGCAGGATATTTATGACTGTTACGACTACTTCCCAGGTATGGTAGCAGGATTGATCAGAGGTGTGGTATGCCCTGACAGGAGATCACACGGGTTCCCCATTGGATGGGGTAGGAACATGGAGCGGATGTTTACAAAGGGTACTCGGTATGATTGGGGTGTCTGTGTACTTGCGCACTTATACCACGATATGCATTAGGTGGTATATCACAGGAGTATGAGCCTGTCTGCAGGCGTGTGATTGCTACAGTATTGGCTATGGAAGCACATAGCGATCACGAGACCGATCCGTGTGTTTGGAAGACAGAGAGGAGAGCCATATAGCTATGGCACGCATGAGTGATTTCCCAGCATAGGCTGGGGAAGCTTGAGTATTGGCGACATGCTTTGGACAAAGTAGATGTGGTCGAGTGGTGGCCATATCCAGACTGTGAGCCGTGGGAGGATGAGGCAGATGAGCTACCTTACTGCTATTAGTCGCTGTGGTTGATAGGATGGACATGATTTATCTTGGAAATGCAGATAGTCAGCCGGGTACAGAGACAGTTTGGGAGGAGGTAGGGTATGCCACAGGGGCAGGCTCAGTTTTCTAGGACTCATGCTAAGAGGCTCAGATGGGGACCGATGGCATCTTATGAGGAGGCACTGGCTGAGTTTCAACAGACACCATATGTCACTTGGGACATGAGGAGGGGGATTGCAGACACCAGGATGACGTAGGACTATGAGGATTGGTTCACTGCACACCCATTTCTAAGATATTCAGGGCCTGGGGTGTTGGTGCCTCGGATAGATGAGGTAGACTCAGATGACGAGGGTCAGGTTGGCCGGAGGAGGAGGAGGAGAGGGAGAGGAGGACGAGGGGGTGGCAGAGATGGGGGAGATGACGGAGATGATGGAGGCCAACCCAGACAGGGAGGAGAGGTGGGGAGGGACCTTCCCATGCCCAATAGGTAGTGCCACCATAGGTCGCACAACAGGTACAAATGCCGCTACCCCAGTAGGTGGCACAACAGCATGGACCTCAGCCACAAGGATAGGGAGAGGTATAGGCACAGCAGGGGCTAGCACAGGCAGATGTTCAGGAGAGGGCCATAGCTACCTTGAGTAGAGAGGTCAGACAACTACGGGCACAATTCAGGAGGGCTGATGCCTGGCGGGGGACAGACGCAGAGGTCATTGCAAGGCTTACTAGAGAGAGATATGGCGGACGCGCGGATACGAGTTATCTGAGTAGAGCGGGATACCATAGTGGCAGCCTTAGGGATAGATGCGACAAGCAACTTTTTGGTTGGGCAGGTGCACCAGGCATAGGTACAGCTAGCGCAGTCATAGAAACAGATAGCCCTGCAAGCTCAGACAGAGCTAGCACAGGTACGGGGGCAGTTAGCGCAGGTGCAGGGTGATCTTGCCAGAGCACAGGCTCATACACGGTACTACTGAGGTTTATATCATAGTGCTGTGCCTGTTAGTCAGAGGGATTCAAGCTATAGGAGCCAGTCCATGGACTCCTAGAGAGCAAGTGGATCGAGGTCAGTAGCCTCTGTGATGGGCCCACAATAGTCTGGGGCCAGCAGAGGAGGAGGAGACATTGCTGGGAGCGGCGGTCCACAACAACAGGGATAATAGGGACTTGCAGATTTTGGATCCCACGTACCTTTTTGATGGCTCAGATAGCCGGATAGACCTTATGTACCATTTTTGTATTTTGAGACATGTATCACCATCCTTGCGATGTATTTTTTTGTATATGACATTGATTCAGAGATAGATACTTTGATATTGTACATTTGGACATATTTTTGGATATTTATATGATGATGCAACTATTTTGATGCTCTCTATATGTATGAGTTATGATGCACTTTCTATTGTATGATGCGATGTATGTGTTTATCTAATGCAGACTTTAGATGTGTTATTTGATGCTATATGATGTAATATAATGCAGATTTTGATATGATGTTTATGTGATGCTATATGACCTAATGCAAACTTAGATGCTTTTACTTGATATGCTTCTAATGTGTGTGGGTGCAAATGGTATCTATATGAATATGCAACTTATGTGATGCACTTATCTATGTTTTTGATTTTTTTGTTTTGACACTATGTGATGATTGTGTATGGATGGCCTAATGCACTTACTATGTATGCAACTGATTTAATCATGTAAATGACTATCTCATGTGATATGATATGCATCTATATGCTATGTTTTTGTGATGTCCAAATGTACTCTATCGACACAGAGATGATAGGATGATAGATAGAAGATTGATTGGAAGAATGACTTGATACAAAGATTCACAAGCTTTGACTTTATATTATTACTCTGCATTGTTTGGATCTTTTATTGCATGGAATATGGAGTATGGATGTATAAATGGATGTACGGTGGATGCTTTTGACATCTTGATGGTGCAAGTATTTTGAAGTGCTTATTTCATCATTGGGTGATTTTTTTTTTGGTACTTTTTCCGAATGTTGTAAGTTAATACAAGCACCTAGGTATAATTGAACCGAGATGACCTAAGCATTGCATACATGGATTTTGATTTAGCAAATTAATACAAGCATCTATGTATAATTAAACCGAGATGACCTGAGTATTTCTTGCGTATCAACAGTCAAGGATTGCCCCCGTTCATGTTAGACCTTTGATGTCCTTGATGATCTTTTGCCAATCATGTCTTTAGACAAGGTTTCACATTACTAAAGTTTAATCCACAAACAGTGAACACAAATAATAATCATGCCCCCATCATAGCATCTCTAGCTTTTGGCATCCTCGAGTAGCATAGAAAGGCATGATAGCAAAAATCAAGACTCTATATTTTAACCATGTTTCCAATCCACAAAACATTTTTGCATTTAGATGTGTTTGTTTCTTGCCATAATTTGGGTAAAATCATTTAGAAGGCCTTAGGAGTTTGTTTTCTTTGCTTTGGATAGGTTAATGTCTTGCGTCAGGATTTCTGCTTGAAAATAGGCTTTGCTTGTGCTTGCTTGCCTGGTGAGAAGATTTCACAATCCTTATTGGTGAGACGGACCCTAAGGGACTGACCTAGTGCCTTGGGGGCTCATTGCTAAATGGCCTTGCCTACGTGATGACACAAAGGAAACGTAGTTTGGGGTAAACCCTAATAGACCATGGTCGGACTAGAAGAAAGACGACAAGAAATGGGATGGATGGGACCATGGGAGCCTCGGGGGCACATTTGAGAAATGGCCTTGCCTACGTGATGAATCAGAGGCAATGTAGTTCATGGACTTGGACCATGGACACTAACGAGAGACACTATACTAGGCTGACACTATGGATAGGATATGGGATAAAACCTTGGTTGACAAGGCAACAAAGAGATAGAGTATCAAGCTATGATAGGTTATCGTTAGGTTTTTTATTATGGAACAAATATGGATCGAATGGGACACGAGAAAGAATGGACACAGGGTGATTGGTTTCCCAAAGATGGAGGAAGCGGTTTATCACAAGTAACAGGTTTTCACCACTTGCTTTTATTTGCACGAAAAAGCTAGAAAGTAAACATGATGTCTGTTTGCCAGGTTTTCATCGTGATACCTATCCAAGGTGCTTGTTTGCCAGGTTTTCACCGAAGGACAACTTTTTTGTATTTTTCCAATTTTTTGATTTTTTTGCATTTTTTTGATTTTTTGATTTTTTTGCATTTTTCTGATTTTTTGATTTTTTTGCATTTTTTTTTGATTTTTTGATTTTTTTGCATTTTTCTAATTTTTTGATTTTTTTGTATTTTATGCCCCCCTTACATTGGGGTTCTCCTATGTATAGAACCGGCGAAGATGCATGCTATTGATTGGGTCATCTGACAGCTCACCCTCGGATGTTGCTAACTAATATGCCCCCGATCCATAAGCAGCTACGATCACATAAGGCCCAAGCTAGTTGGGTTCAAACTTGCCTTTCTTTTACCTATCCTATTGATTACGGGGATTCTCCTTAAGTACTAGATCTCCAACTTTAAAGATTCTTGGACGAACTCTGTGGTTATAGCTTCTTGACATCATTTGTTGATATGCTTTGAGATGGTCAAAGGCTTTCTGTCTCCTTTCCTCTAGCAACTCTAGTTCTTGTAATCTAGAGACTCTGTACTCTTCATCTGATATGAGATCTTTTAATGACACCCTGAGAGATGGTAATTCGACCTCAATGGGGAGGATAGCTTCTGAGCCATAGACAAGGGCGTAAGGGGTAGCACCTATGGGATTGCGTATACTGGTTCTGTAGGCCCACAGAGCCGGATTGAGTTGGATGTACCAATCATAGCCAACCTCGTTGACTGTCTTCTTGAGGAGTTTCAAGATGGTCTTGTTGGATGCTTCAGCTTGACTGTTGCCTTGGGAGTAATAGGGTGTGGAGAAACGGTGTTGGATTTTGAATCGATCACAAAGTTCTTGGACATCATAGTTTTTGAAGGGTCTTCTGTTATCCGTGATAATGGATGAGGGAATTCTGTATCTGTAGATGAGGTAATTCAGGATGAATGAGGAGATTTGATTACCTGTGACGGTGGTGAGGGGAACGACTTCAATCCACTTGGTAAAGTACTCAATGGCTGTTATGATGAATTTATGGCCGTTGGATGAGGGTGGATGGATCTTTCCCACAAGGTCAAGTCCCCATTGGCAAAAGGACCAAGGTGTCATTAAAGGTCTCAACTCTTGAGCTGGTGCATGTATCAGGTTCCCATGTATTTGGCACTGCTTGCACTTCTTCACAAATTGGTATGAATCTATTTCCATGTTTGGCCAGTAATAACCTAAACACATGAGTTTCTTAGCTAAGGAAGGACCGCTAGAATGTGTTTCGCAAATCCTTTCGTGTACATCTTGTAAGGCAGTCAGGGATTCTTCTTATTCTAAACAATGAAGTAAATTACCATCTAGACCACGTCGGTATAGGGTGTCGGCAATAATGATATAGCGAGAGGTTTGGTGTATAAAGGTTTGTCGTTGGTTTGAAGATAAGTCAGGTGGGAGGGTGTTGTCCTTGAGGTAAGTGTAAACCTTACTGTACCAAGGTGAATCAGATCTAACTAATAGGCATATGGAATGGGTCTCAGGAAGATCATAAGCTGGTTGCCGAATAGTTTCCACTAAGAACTCATACCGCGACTCATTCTCTGGTATCTCGAGAAGAGAGGTGATGGTCGCCATGGCATCTGCTGCTTTGTTCTCAATGTGAGGTATCTAATCAAAAGATATAATCACAGAGTATTCCTTAAAGTCATCTACCATCCGCTTGTATGGGACAAGATTTTCATCTTTGGTTTGGTAATCATCATTGACCTGATTTATCACTAGTTGAGAATCACCATAGACATGTAGCTCTTTGATTTTCCAATCTATTGCCATCTTGAGGCCAATGACTAAGGCTTCATGTTCTGCTATGTTATTGGTGCATGGAAATAATAGACGGTAAGACTTCGGTATGGTGTCACCATGAGGAGTTACAAACAAGATTCCTGCCCCTGATCCATGGTTTGTGTAGGACCCATCAAAGTAGAGTTTCCAGGGATGTGTTGAGATATTGAATAAAGATTCATCAGGAAACTTAAATTGCATTGGTGTGGTATCCTGTAGTGGTGCATCCACTAGCTGGTCAGCAATGACTTGTCCCTTGATAGCTTTTCTATCTACATACTCAATGTCATATTCACTTAGGAGCATTACCCATTTGGCAAGGCGACCTATTAGAGCTGCTTTGCTTAGTAGGTACTTCAGTGGATCTATTTTTGCAATAAGTTTGACTGGATGCGCAAGCATATAATGTCAGAGTTTTTGGGAAGCAAAAACTACCACAAGACATGATCTTTCTGTTGGATCTAGGGCATACAACTGAGAGGGGGGGGGTGAATCAGTTGTATAGAACTTGTTCTCTTTCAAACACTTAATTCTCTGTTGTTAGTTAGCAGCATATCAAATAATCATTCATGGAAGCACAATACATAAACACAAGAGCAGATAAGCATCAACACATTGAACACCAAGATTTTGACGTGGAAAACCCGGTTAAGGGAAAAACCACGGGGTGATTAACCCAAGAATTATTCTCTGTTAGAAGAATAAGGAAAAATGAATGGCACATGCCAATAAGGGCTCACTGCCCGAGCACACTGCTCACAAAGAGGCCCACTGCCTACAAGGAGACACACTGTCTACAGAGTGATAAAAATCACAGTCTTGAACTGGAGAATGACATCTCTACCATGTCCGGATCAGTTCCAATTAAGCCCAACAATCTCTGCTCTGCCTTTCGCACCTTTCTTCGCTACACCTTACTTATCCACATCCCACTTAACTGAAATGAATTCACAAATCATTATTTATACAAGACATCGACTTAGGAACAAGCATCTAAGTCGGCAAACAACCATAGGAGTATCCGCAAGATGAATAACACATCCGGTCGGCTATCACAAGAACATTCGCAGGATGAACAACTCATCCGGTCGGCTAAACAGAGCAATAACTTCATCCGGAAGAATAACTTCAATTCCGGGCTCTACCATCAATGCGGACCAACAACACAACCTAAACATGATTCAAGAACCTTCACAAGTCTGTCTGAAAGTCCGGATACATCCACACTTTCTCTGCTTACTGGGATCTCTTGTCTTCCTCATCCGGAACTTCAAGAACACAGTCTGTCGCCACTGTCATAATGCAGGAGGTACATCCGGACCTCCAAATTACACACAAATCAGGATGAAACATTACAAGGACATATAAAACACTCCTTCCAATCCGCAGATTATGATAATACAATTCCGGACCTCACCGGACCTTTTTGTGATCCTCTGTCACCTCCGGATACTTGCCGGACCCGGTTCTATACCGGCAGCCATAACTCCTTCAGATCTTCATGCGGACCTCTGAAATCTTAACTGTAGCATCTTAAGACTCATATCTACTAACCCTTTAATCCGCATCCTCCGGTTCTCATCCTATACAGTATATTTACCTTCTTCTCATCACTGTTCTTCACTGTTCCTGACTGAGGCTAATTTTCTCAATATCCTCAGCACAAAGCTCATCAAATCCTTCTTGTCAATGCAGTGTGAGTATGTTGACATCAATGACAACAATGGCTCACCTCATACTTGCAACAATCTCCCCCTTTGTCATTGATGGCAACATATGATGTGAAAAACCATTAAGACAAGAACTTCTCTTTTCTGTCACAGCTCCCCCTATCAACAACAACTCCTCACATGTCTTCCTTTGCTGCTCCCCCTTTGATCATCAACCACTTGTTTTTCACATGTCTTCTCTCCCCCTTTGACATCAATGGCAAAGGGCTCATACTTGCAACTCTCATGCATCAGAATAATACCAGCTGCTCCCCCTTAGTTGCAGCTCCCCATTAGTCCGGATCACAAGATATGACTGTGATAGCCACCGGACTGATGCACATCTGTGCATCTTAGTTCATCACCGGAGGGGCCATGACCCCTAACTTCTCCCGAAGATATTCAAAAGAGTCCTTGGGAAGAGGTTTTGTAAAAATATCTGCAATCTGATCCTTGGAGGGAACATACTCCAATCTGACTTCTTCCTTGTTTACTTGTTCTCTCAAAAAGTGAAATTTGATAGATATGTGCTTAGTCTTAGAATGCAATACCGGATTCTTGGAAATATTAATTGCACTTGAATTATCACAGAAAATTGTGATAGGCTCCTCATATTCAACTTTGATGTCTCTTAGCATCTGCTTCATCCACAAGATTTGAGTGCAACTACCTGCTGCTGCAATGTATTCTGCTTCAGTTGTAGACAGAGATATTGCATCTTGTTTCTTGCTTAGCCAAGAAACCAATCTCTTCCCCAAAAAGAATGCTCCACCACTAGTGCTCTTCCGGTCATCCACATCTCCTGCCCAATCTGCATCTGTGTAAGCATGAAGAGAAAAATCCGGATCTCTAGGATACCATAGACCATACTCAACTGTCCCTTTCAAGTATCTAAAAATTCTTTTGATTGCCATAACATGAGATTCTCTAGGATCAGCCTGGAATCTTGCCACAAGACCAACAGCTTGCATTATATCTGGTCTAGTTTGAGTGAGATACAACAATCCACCAATCATTGATCTATACTTTGTCTGATCTGCCTTTGGAGAATCATCATCTTTGCTTAACTTACATCCGGTTGCCATAGGAGTGTTCATAGGCTTTGAGTCTTCCATACCAAATTTCTTTAACAATTCTTTCACATATTTGGTCTGAGAAATGAAGATCCCTTCTTTTGTTTGAGTAATTTGCAGACCCAAGAAGAAATTCATTTCACCAAGCATAGACATTTCAAACTCACTTTTCATCTGATTTGCAAAAGTTTTACACATACTATCTCTTCCTCCAAAAATGATATCATCCACAAACACTTCAACAATCAGAATGTTTTCATGATCAATTTTGAAATATAAGTTGCTGTCAGCAGTACCTTTGTTGAATCCAATCTGCACAAGATGCTTATCCAACCTTTCATACCATGCTCTTGGGGCTTGCTTCAATCCATACAAAGCTTTCTTCAACTTGCAAACCATATCATTATTATCAGACAATTGAAATCCATCCGGTTGTTCAATGTAGACTTCTTCTTCCAGATCACCATTTAGGAAGGCAGACTTGACATCCATCTGATATACCTTGAAATCTTTGAAGGCAGCAAATGCAAGAAGTAATCTGACTGCTTCAATTCTTGCTACCGGAGCAAAAGTCTCTTCAAAGTCAATTCCTTCTATTTGAGAGTAGCCTTTGCAGACCAATCTAGCTTTGTTTCTGATTACTTCACCAGCTTCATTTAGTTTGTTCCGGAAGACCCACTTGGTTCCAATTACATTCCTGTCTCTAGGTCTGGGAACAAGATCCCAAGTATGATTTTTCTCAATTTGCATCAGTTCATCTTCCATTGCTTTGGTCCAATTTTCATCATTGCAGGCTTCATTTATTGTTTTAGGTTCAATCCTTGAAATCAGACAACATTCATTCTGATCTTGAGCAATATTCCTTCTAGTTTGTACACCTTTGCTTCTGTCACCTATGATCTGATCTTCAGAGTGATTCAGTTTTACATACCTTGGAATTTTGGGAGTATCCAGTACTGCTGTTTCTTGATCAGGCTCATTTAAACCTAACTCTTCTTCCTGATTTACCGGATCAGGCTGACTCTGTTTCACCGGAGAGGATTGAGTTCCTTGAACACTATCTTGGTCATCTTCATCAACCTCATAAAATCGTGAAGGCTTCTCAATTCCTTCATCAACCTTTACATTGGTACTTTCTATCATCTTCCTCAATCTCTTATTGTAACACCGATATGCTTTGCTTTGAGTGGAGTAGCCCAAGAAAATTCCTTCATCACTTCTAGCATCAAACTTTCCTAGATCTTCATCTCTTTTAATATAACACTTGCTACCAAATACCCTGAAATATTTCACAGTAGGAGTGATGCCAAACCAAAGTTCATAGGGGGTCTTACCGGTGTTGTTTCTGATTTGAACTCGATTGAGAGTGTAGACTGCAGTGCTGATAGCTTCTTTCCAAAACATTTGAGGAACATTTGCTTCCAACATCATTGTCCTAGCAGCTTCCTGGATGGTCCGGTTCTTTCTCTCAACTACTCCATTCTGCTGTGGAGTCTTAGGAGCAGACAACTGTCTCCTTATACCCTGTTTCTCACAAAAGTCAATGAATTCACCAGATGTAAATTCACCACCTCTATCAGACCTTAGACACTTTAGTTTCAATCCGGTTTGATTCTCCACCATAGCTTTGAAGATTTTGAACTTCTCAAAAGCTTCTGATTTTTCTTTTAGAAAGGTAACCCACATCATCCGGGAATGATCATCAATTAACAACATGAAATATCTATCACCTTGCAGACTCTTGATTCTTGTCGGACCACATAGATCAGTATGTACTAATTCCAACAATCCGGTAGAAGACTGATCTTTGCTTTTAAAAGAGACTCTGCTTTGTTTGCCTAACTGACATTCTTTACACACACTGTTTGTAGGTTTTATTAACTTTGGAAGATCTCTCACAGCCTGAGTATTGCTTATTTTGATGATGTTATCAAAATTTACATGACACATTCTTCTATGCCATAACCAACTCTGATCAATTTGAACAAACAAACAACTTTTATTTGAACCAACCAGATGAAAGATGTTACCTCTTGTCTGAGTACCGGATGCAATTTCAGTTCCGGAGCTTGTAAAGATTCTGCATTTTCCATTCTTGAACCGGAGATCATAGCCTTTGTCCACTAACTGACCAACACTGAGAAGATTGTGCTTCAATCCTTCAACATATAGTACATTACCTGTTTTGCTCTTACCATCAAAGGAAATAGTTCCCCTACCTCTGATTCTGCCAGCAGAATTGTCACCAAACTTTACCATTCCTCCTTCATATCTTTCCAAGTCTAAGAACTTATTCTTGTCACCAGTCATATGGTGAGAGCATCCGCTGTCAATAACCCAATCATCCTTTTCTTCCACTTGAGCAGCCAAGGCTTTTTCAACAACTTTGTGATTGACAGATTCAGAGAGCAAGGAATCTTCTTCCTTGATGGCTATAAACACCCACTCATTTCCGGATTTGCTTCCTGGATCTGATTCATCATCTGTTACTCCTTCATTGTCATCTTCTTCATGAACATAATAGCAATTCTTTTGAAACCTTTGTCTGTGAGTATTAGATCTTGCAGATCTCTCCGGACATCTTGAGGCAAAATGACCAATCTTATTGCAGTTAAAACACTTAAAGGGTAGTTTTCCTTCATACTTACCGGATCCTCTTGGCAGTCTCTTTGCAATGAGGGCTTCAAGTTGAGCTGTTTCTGCTTCTTCTTCTTCCATGTCTCTTCTTGCTTGATCATACCATGACATTTTCCTTGATGAGTTTTCACCCGGATCAAATCTCTGTTTGCCTTTCACATAGGCACTGGCTTTAAAAGCAGACTCAGTCTTGGGTGGATCATCTCCAAACTCGGTCATTTCAAATGCAGCTAGTTTGCCAGCCAATTGTTCTCTTGTGACAGTTGTGTGGGCTCTGAATTCATCAATGGCAGCAACTTTGATTTTGTAGGCAGCAGGAAGGGATCTTAGGATTTTGCAGACAATCTCATTTTCATCTAGAGTTCCACCAGCATTTCTGATTCCACATACCAGCTCATTTACTCTTGGCATAAAGGTAGTAATGTTTTCATCATCTCTCATTTTTAATCTTTCAAATTTCCCTTTCAGACTTTGCAACCTTGCACTTTTGACAAACTCATCTCCTTCATACAGAAGTTCCAGTTTAGTTAGGATCTCATATGCAGTTGGTAGGTCAATGACATTCGAGAGATCTGAGTCATTCAATGCGCTTAGAAGAGCTTCCTTGGTCCGCAGATTGTTTTCAGCTTCTGTGGTTTCATCAGGAGTTGTCGGACCACCTTGTGGGGGTATATATGGTTTTGAAATCATAGCCAAGTATGCTTTTCCCATACATTCCAAATGACACTTCATGCGACCTTTCCAGAGAGTGAAGTTGGTTCCATCGAACTTTGGACTATCCTTCTTGTATGACGACATCCTGGATCACCTCAAGCGGTTAAGCTCCTATCAGAGGAACTCAGCTCTGATACCAATTGTTGGATCTAGGGCATACAACTGAGAGGGGGGGGGTGAATCAGTTGTATAGAACTTGTTCTCTTTCAAACACTTAATTCTCTGTTGTTAGTTAGCAGCATATCAAATAATCATTCATGGAAGCACAATACATAAACACAAGAGCAGATAAGCATCAACACATTGAACACCAAGATTTTGACGTGGAAAACCCGGTTAAGGGAAAAACCACGGGGTGATTAACCCAAGAATTATTCTCTGTTAGAAGAATAAGGAAAAATGAATGGCACATGCCAATAAGGGCTCACTGCCCGAGCACACTGCTCACAAAGAGGCCCACTGCCTACAAGGAGACACACTGTCTACAGAGTGATAAAAATCACAGTCTTGAACTGGAGAATGACATCTCTACCATGTCCGGATCAGTTCCAATTAAGCCCAACAATCTCTGCTCTGCCTTTCGCACCTTTCTTCGCTACACCTTACTTATCCACATCCCACTTAACTGAAATGAATTCACAAATCATTATTTATACAAGACATCGACTTAGGAACAAGCATCTAAGTCGGCAAACAACCATAGGAGTATCCGCAAGATGAATAACACATCCGGTCGGCTATCACAAGAACATTCGCAGGATGAACAACTCATCCGGTCGGCTAAACAGAGCAATAACTTCATCCGGAAGAATAACTTCAATTCCGGGCTCTACCATCAATGCGGACCAACAACACAACCTAAACATGATTCAAGAACCTTCACAAGTCTGTCTGAAAGTCCGGATACATCCGCACTTTCTCTGCTTACTGGGATCTCTTGTCTTCCTCATCCGGAACTTCAAGAACACAGTCTGTCGCCACTGTCATAATGCAGGAGGTACATCCGGACCTCCAAATTACACACAAATCAGGATGAAACATTACAAGGACATATAAAACACTCCTTCCAATCCGCAGATTATGATAATACAATTCCGGACCTCACCGGACCTTTTTGTGATCCTCTGTCACCTCCGGATACTTGCCGGACCCGGTTCTATACCGGCAGCCATAACTCCTTCAGATCTTCATGCGGACCTCTGAAATCTTAACTGTAGCATCTTAAGACTCATATCTACTAACCCTTTAATCCGCATCCTCCGGTTCTCATCCTATACAGTATATTTACCTTCTTCTCATCACTGTTCTTCACTGTTCCTGACTGAGGCTAATTTTCTCAATATCCTCAGCACAAAGCTCATCAAATCCTTCTTGTCAATGCAGTGTGAGTATGTTGACATCAATGACAACAATGGCTCACCTCATACTTGCAACACTTTCTATCTGAGAGTATTGTAACTCATATCCCACCAATGTGTGACTGATATAGTAGACGGCTCTTTCCTTATTCTCATAATCTTGTTGTGCTAGAAGAGCCCCAAGAGCTGTAGGTGTAGCAGATATGTAGAGTATCAATGGTTTCCCTTGGATAGGAGGCATGAGAATAGGTGGATTCATAAGATATCCTTTCAGATTGTTGAATGCCTCTTCACATTTCTCATCCCATCTGAATGGAATGTTCTTGTGTAGGAGATGAATTAATGGTTGACACTTGTCTGCCAGTTGTGATATGAATCTGTGGATTGCTTGTAGCTTTCCTTGTAGAGATCTTAGTTGAGTAAGAATCTTGGGTGGTGGCATGTCCATAATGGCCTTGACTTTGGCGGGGTCCACCTCTATTCCATTTGCTGATACAATAAAACCTAGGAGTTTGCCTAAGGTGACTCCAAACACACACTTCTTTGGGTTCAACCTGACTTTGAATTGCTCTAATCTCTGAAAGACTTTCTCTAGCACATCCAAGTGTGATTCTCTTGTGAGTGACTTTGCTAGGATATCATCTACATAATCTTCCATAGTGACGTGCATCATATCATGAAATATATGGCCATAGCACGTTGATATGTGGCTCCTGCATTCTTTAGCCCAAATGGCATGACATTCCAACAGAAAGTGCCCCATGGACAAGTAAAAGCTGTCTTATGCTGGTCTTCCGATGCTATCCTAATCTGATTATATCCTAAGAAGCCATCCATGAGAGATAACATGGTATGCCCTACTGTTAAGTCGATGATGATATCTATATTTGGCAACAAAAAATCATCCTTGCGGCAAGCTTTGTTTAGATCTCTAAAATCATTGCATAGTCTGACTTGGCCATCTGGTTTGGACACTGGTACTATGTTGGAGACCCATTCCGGATAGTCTATAGCTCTGATGAACCCTACATCCAGTAATTTCTTGAGTTCTTCTTTTACAAGCAGTGCTATGTGTGGATGCATCTTTCTAAGCTTCTGTTTCACTGGTTTCACTCCTAGATCTAATGGAAGATGATGTAGAATCAAATCTGGATCTAATCCTGGCATATCTACGTATGACCAAGCAGAATTGACTTGCTTTCTCTTGAAGAATGGTACAAACTTAGTCTTCTCTGGTGGGGTTAGAGATTTAGCAAAGTGGATGATCTTAGGTTGTTCCTCTGTTCCAATGTTAACCAGCTTTGTGGGTTCCACAACAATCTGAGACTTCTCTTGGTGCATGTCATTGGGGAGAGTGTCAAGCCTTCCATTGTCAGGTGCCATAGTTGGGTTTTCACCTTCGGATGCATCCTTTCTTTTTACTATTTTGGGATTTGACACTGCCGTAGAGCGGTTTTCACCATCAGATCTAGTTTTTATTTTGATATTTTTGCGATTGGAAGGCTTGGCACCTTCTCTGAAATAAGCCACGGTATTAAGTTTGATAGAGAAACCAGTTTTATTATCCCCTTTGGGTAGGTGGTCCCTAAGTTCCATGTAGTCAATATAAGCATCATCGTTTTGGAACATATCTAGTTGAGGGGTTCCTCGTAGATCCCAATCAATGAGCTCAGGATGCACAAGGGGGAGGGAGTTAGAGGATAGATCTGATTTGTTGATAGTTTGAATGGATATGCTAGGAGTATTGGGAGGGGAGTGTTTAGGATGGTACTTTCCTCCAAGTTGTTTATTGTGATAGAACTCGAACCTTCCTCGAAAGTTGTACTCTCAGAGATAGGCAAATCAGACTCTAATGGCCTATTCAGTAGTGTTTGTCCCTCACGATAGGGGCTATAAGTTTGAATGGTATCAACCTCTTTGTCATCATAGGAATGCTCTGTCAGTTCATCCCACTCATACTCATTGGAATCTATGTCGCTGTCCACTTGAAGTGTATGGATCATTTCCACTAGACAAGCATTTTATTTAGCTTTGCCCTTATCCTTATATCCTAGACCTTTTGTATTTCTAGCCGGTGAGGATGAAGAAGGTTGAATGGGTTCTATGATTCCTTCACTTCTTAGGCCGATGGGGCCTTGTCCTTCATAGCTCATTCTATGTAGGATAGGTTTACCTCACCCATAGATTTCTGTTGGGAGCCTAGGTGGTTCTTGTTGTGTGTTATCTTCTTCGATATAAAGCCATTGTAGGACATCTCTTTCCTCTGTCTCATCTGATAAGGTCCCCCATTTTACAAAGGGAGATGTGGGAGGTATAGGAGCAGATGGCTTTGGAAAATACTTGGGTCAACCAAAGGATCTAGGAGATAAAGGCATCTTGGCTAGATTGAGGCTGTGCTCTATGGAGTATTCCCCAACTCCTTTTTCTTTGATGGTAATTTTTTGCTCTTTGGGCCTTGATGAGGAAGCTTCAGAGGTAGAATCAAGCTATGGGATAGGGGATGTAGACTCTCTATTATTTGGTATGATGCAATCGGGCTTTGAAAGGATAGAGTTGCAATGCTGGAAGGGGTCAGGGTCGCCTTGGATGGTGACTTGCTTGCCATTATGAGGGAATTTTATGCATTGGTGATAAGTAGAGGGAACAACTTTCATGGCATGAATCCATGGTCTACCTAGCAGAATATTATAGGTGAGCTCCCTATCTAGGACTTGGCACACAACATCTTTGATTATCGGTCCCACTTGTATGGGTAACACCACTATTCCCTTCGTAGTTCTCTCCTCTTCATCATAGGCTTTGATAGTTATCTTCTTTCTTGGATCAATTGTGTTTTTAGAGAACCCCAATGTAAGGACTAGCTTTAACGTGCAAATATTTAAACCGGCTCCCCCATCAATGAGAACCCTCTTGATGTGGTGCTTGTGGATGAAGGCGATGATATGTAGAGGGGTGTTATGAGGTTGAGATATTGAGAGGTCATCTTGCTCAGTAAATGATATGGTACTTGAGGAGGTTAGATTACCTACCATGGGCTGAAACTTCTCTTGAGCCAAGTTAGAGGGGACTGTGGTTTCCACTAAGGCTTTATTGAGAATCTCCTTGTGGGAAGGAGATAGATGCAACAACTCTAAGATAGAAATGTGGGCCGGAGTCTTCCGAAGTTGGTCTATGACGCTATATTGATGGGGATTGGACTGAGAAGGTGACAACCTTGGAGGGATGGTATTCAACGTGACTTTACCACTACGGGTAGTGATACTGCAATTATTTCGATTAGACTCTGATTGTTGGTTCGGTGTGACCACATTGATCTGTGGGACATGCTCTAATATGCAATTGATGGTATAGTCGAATGGCATTATTGTTCCCATTATTCTAATTTTGCCTGTTGCGGTTGTTGTTGTTGTTACTGTTGTTGTTACCGTTGTTGTTGTTTCCGTTGTTGTTGTTGTTGCCATTGTTGTTATTGTTGTTGTATGGCCTATCATGATTGAGAAGCGGATCCCTGTAAGCCACATGTGTCTCATTGGAGGTATTTTGTTAGTTTCCTCCTTGATTTTTATCAAGTACATCTTGAATAACATGTTTAAGATGGATGCAATTGTTGGTTGTATGTCCCCTTCCTCTATGATAATCACAATAGTCAGTGTCTTTCCAATAGTGAGGTTTAATTTGAGGCTCATAATCACTTGTTGGCGGTAGAGAGATTTCATTGTTGGCCAATAGCTTCCTCAATGCAGATTCTTGGGACTCACCTAGCGGTGTGAACTTTCACCTTGGATTTGAGTTGAGCCATGGTCTTGGCTCTCAAGCTAATGTTTTGTTGGGTGTTACATTGATTGCCTCTCCTTTGAGAGTGAATATCGGTTGTTGCTTGGGAGCCGCCACCTTGGCATCAACTACTCCATCGTTGACAATATTTTTGTTTTTAGTCCAAAACTTTGATTTGTTAGTCGTATAATTGGAGGTAGGTGTGTCCTTGTATAACTTGATTTGCCCCTTGGTGATCATAGCTTTTTTGATGAACAATCCCATTTCAATGACCTTTGAAAATGAAGTAGGGCATTGGATTTGTATTTGATAGCTAAGATCGGTATTGAGGTTATGGACAAACATCTCCATTAATTGTTTCTCTGGTACATCATATGAGCACTTGCTTGCTAGTTGTCTCCACCTTTGTAGGAAAGTGGCGAATGATTCACCACTCTTCTATTTGGTGTTGCATAAATCAAGCATAGAGACTTCGTGTTCAATATTGTAAGAGAAGTGCATGATGAATTTGTTGACTAACTCATCAAAAGATTTGATGCCCGATGGGAGTCATGAGAACCACTCCATGGCTTGACTACCTAGAGATCTAGGGAATAGTCTCATTAAGTAAGTCTCATTGTGAGCTACTTCCATGCATGCTGCATTGAATTCCCTAATGTGATCTCTAGGGTCCCCTTTCCCTTTGTATTTATCAAACTTAGGAACTTTGAATCGAAAGGGAAATGGTGTCATGTTTAAACTTTTATCAAAGGGGTACGGTGCAATATCTTCCAAGGAATAGGTTTTAGTATTTGTACTCATTTTGAGATCCAACATTTGTTGCTTTAGACCCTCGAGTTGTTTCCTCATTTCTTCCATAGGAGTGCTTGGGTCTATGACTTTCTTTCCTTTTTCATTCTTATCCTCTGCGTTTGGGTCTAAGGCTTTCTTTCCTTTATCCTCCACATTTTCTTGGATTGTGCTTATATCAAAATCTACGGGGAGTTTAATTCCAAGATTTGCAAGATAATAGAAGTATTTGTGAGGATCATCATGGAGCACTTTCTCTAACAAGCGTTGGAATTTCCAATCTTGGAGGCTTCCTTGATAATCTTCGTTAGAGATTTCCTCATCACTATCATGAGGTGTGACGATGTGGTTGGATGATTCGGCCATTTCAAGTTGCTTTTGGTATTGAGATCTAGTAAGAACCATGCAAGGTGACAAGGGATGAGGTGGGATGAAACTAGAGATTTTGGCAAGATGCTGATGGAGACTGCTGAGAATAGGATACTTATGACAAGATTTGGACAAGGGGCTTTCTCGATCAATGATTCCAAGTAAGATGGCCAATACAAGACGGTAGCCACTAGTAAGGGTACTCGATACTTGTCTTACTGTGTAGGGACTAGTCATGTACCAAGACCACTAGCAAAGTTCTGTGACCTACTAAGGTTACTTGAATCCAAAGTGATACGAAAAAGGGGCCTATGCTAACCTGATATGAGATACTTTGACTTAGGACTAGAAAGACCTGATAGAAGGCGAATGAGATGACTAACGAAAGAGAGAGTTTGATGTGAAATGGATGGAAAATGACTACAAGGTAAGACCTGATCTCTGAACCTGAAACTAGACTGAAATGGGTACCTAGAACTGGTAAAATTTTCCTTTCAAAAATTATGCAAGTGCTCACTGTCACACATGCGTCGAAACAGATGCGTTGTAGAAACTAACAAATACGCTGTAAGTCAGGATGTATGCACCACACTGGTAAAATGTAAATGCACTATAACAGGCAGTAAAAGCACTATAGGTCGAAGCAGATGCACCATAGGTTGGCACAAATGCGTAGCAACAGAGGACGGATGTGCCGCTCTGGCTTTTCTTAGTATTTTTGCAATTTTTTGGAGTTTTTTGATGTTTTTGGTACTTTGGTTGCAAGGTCTTTTTGATTTGATTTTCTAAAATTATGGCAAGAAGACACAGCAAACACAAAGAATATTTTTATGGTTTTTTAATTTTTTGTGATTTTTTTGACTCTTTTTGGACTAAAAGGAAAAAAAAGTACAAATCTTAGGCTTCAAATGGATAACAAGAGTTTTTGGCCACTAGAACAAAGGTGTTTAATGAAGGTAACCGTTCGAGTGGTTATACATGTGGCATCACTACTCTCCGTTATGGAGTCTTCCAGCTTGCAAGGGTTGCGCCTTGGAGGGTTTTGGGGGAGGTTGGCTATCGGTATAACACAACTTCACTTGTTGTTTGAAGCTTTCGCTCCAAACACAATTTATTTATAGTATCTTGGAAGGGCTTGGCATCTAGCCTGTTACCACTTAGGGTCGTTCCTACTTAGATGAACGATATCCAAGAGCAGGCCCCTCCAAAGGAAAAATACATGCGAAAATGATATGTTTGGCATTTTGATCACCTAAGATAGGGGAGAGCATAGGCCTGGTATCATTCCCAAAACACAGTATACAGTGGTTCTTTTCCCCTAGTTAAAATGAAAAAAACTAGATGAGCTATCTACTTGGGTGAGCACAGAATTTTGAAGTGATTAGCAAGATAGCAATGGTCCAATTTTAACCAAGATAGCAATGATGAGTTCAATTTTATCCACGTAGCACGAATTGTTAACTTTGAAATGATGGTCAATAGAGATAGAAATAGTTCAGTTTTAACCAAGATACCAATGATGAGTTCAATTTTATCCACGTAGCATGAGTTGTTAACTTTGAAGTGATGGTCAATCGAGATAGCAATGGTTCAGTTTTACCCAGATAGCAATGATGAGTTCAATTTTATCTAGATAGCAATAACTTTGAAAAAGATAGCAATAGCAAGAATTCAATGATATGCAAGATAGAAATGATTCAGTTACCACTTTTCTAGTTAAACTATGTGAGATTTGCATGAGCATCCATTTTACTTTCCCATTAGAAATCAAAGTGTGAGCTAGCAAGTGCAACTATATGAATCTAAACCAATACCTAGCCTCCAAAATAGATCAAGCAAAGATGTCAATGTTAGAAAAAATCTTCTAGAAAACCCTAAAATCACTGCCTAAAATAGATGCATCGCTTCAGAGACTGAATGCACAGAAACAGTGAACAAAAGTGCCGCAATTACATATGCGCTAGAACAGAGGACAAAAGCACTGAAATACAGTGCATATGCGCTGAAGTAGCAGATGTGCTATTTCAGATGGTAAAAGCACTGTAACAGAGTATGTATGCGCTGCAGTAATGAATGCGCCATAACAGGTGACAGATGCGTGTTAGGAACTGATGGATGTGCTGTTTCCTCCTGTGTACGGTTTTCTAAAACACAAAAACTTAGTTTTTGGGTTAAATTTGGGGCTAGGCCCCACAGTGGGCGCCAAAAATGTTAAGGGAAAATTGGATCAAATGAATAATCAATAATATCAATATCGAGTTACCCAAAACTCAATGAAATGGTGAACTAAGAAGATCTAATCAAACAAAGCAATGAACAACAAAGTAAACCTCCTTACTTTGAAGCTTCCATTGATCGCCTATCATAATCGATCTTGCATGTATGAAATAGGGCCCTCAGAGAGTGCACTTCCTTGCTATGCTTCAAGAATGTCAATTGGGAATGGCTATGATAATACCGCCATGAAGAGGAACTTCACAACGATGGTAGTAGTGCGTAGTAGTGAATGTGATCACAAGCAATGAAGGAATTGGTGCTGAAGGCGCGCTGTAATTCTTGCAGAGTAACGATACTTAAAGCTTGGATGAATGAAATGGAAGAATGAGGTTCAATTTATAGACTTGGGAGAATGAAGATCAACGGTATAGAAAGAATGAGAAGATCAATGGTTGAGAACAGTTGAGGAACATGCAATGAATAAGAAGAAGACACGTGTCTTGCTTTCTTTTGCATGAGAGGATTTGCTAAGAATAGAAGAATGAGTTAAAGCAATTAAAAGAATATAATAATTAGTTAAGTGATTTAAAACAAGAAGAAGGGATTTGCATGAGAATAAGAAGATATTTTGCTTTATTAAATATTAGGAATATTTAATTGCATGTGCAAGAAAGCTTGAATTATATTTAGAGATAACTCAATTTAGAAGAAATAGACAACTTAAATAAATAGTTGATTTATTTAAATTTAGAGAAGATATTATTGGAAGAAATAATTAAATAATTGGTATTATTTAATTTAGAAGATAAGAAAGTAAATTAAATAAATAAATTTATTTAATTGTTGTGCATGATTTGGAAGAATAAATAAAATATTTGATTGTATTTTATTTTTGGAGATTGAAAGAATTTAAATAAATTTGATTTGATTTATTCAAATTTGGAAGAATGAATTTGATTTAATTAAATAATTAAGAATTATTTAATTGTTTGGAAGAATTTAAATTAAATAAAGAATTTTATTTAATTGTTGGAAGAATATGAATCAAATAAATAAATTTGTTTATTTATTTACTGATAGAAGAATTAGAAGGGAATAAATATTAAGAATATTTATCTAGACCGAATCGTGTCATTTTTAGGCGTATACATTTTGCCCCTCTTTGATGCAATGCAGTTTGCAATGTTGCTTCAAAGAATAGATAGTTTGACAATGATACATGCCCCAGTTTGCCCTTGGTACATGTTATGATGATAGGATGCCCCCTCAGGAGATTGGACGAGAAGAAGGTAGAAGGCGTGAGATGGACAATCTCACGAAGATGACGAGAAAACTAGGTTATGTTGGAAGGAAACATGACGCGTTTTAGAGAATATTTATCTAGACCGAATCGTGTCATTTTTAGGCATATACAATAACATTCATAAATGACTGATCAACAATGATATAACAGTCATAAATGACTAATCAACATTGATATAACAGTCATAAATGATTGATCAACAATGATATAATAGTCATAAATGTCTAATCAGAATTGATATAACAGTCATAAATGACTGAACAACAATGATATAACAGTCATAAATGACTGATCAACATTGAAAAATGACAATTTCAAAGGCTTATAACCACGTTTGCATTGATGACCACACTTTGTAACTTTAATAACATCAAGATCAAATGGTCTGAAGATGGTTGATAAATGTATATATCCCTAAGAAGGGTTGTGGGATGAAAATATTGGACCTTATTTGTATTGTCCTAGTTAGGAAGATTGCCCTCTCAATATCATATTAGTCATAAGAACAATTGGGTCTATCTTTATGCTATAAGGTTATCATGAATAACATTGAAATGGTGTCACATGAGATGCAAGAACAATCATGAGTACTATGATTGCTATAGAAACCCTAAGGTTGTCCTTTACCAAAAGATTTTATCACATGACCTATGAATATGATTACCATGCTATCAAAAAGAGAAACAATGCTAGTATATAAAATAAAATCATCATCATTGAATATGGAAGGCATTGTTAATAAGAGGGTAATCGTGGTCTTTTCTTAAAAGGGGTATTTTAATAGTTGGAGAAGACTATTATAAAAATCAGATGCTTACCAACCCATGAACAAAAGGATTGTTGTTCATCACAACACTCTATTCTCACATGATAGAGTAGTCAATTGGGACTAAAGAGTATCCAAATGATTGATATTGGTGGATGAAGGTCATCAGAGAATTATTAAGACATCAAGAGGAATATTAAGTGCATTCGTTGTGTAATGAAGGTACACGTTGGTTTCATGCTTGTGAGATGCACAAAAGATCTAAGAAGGAGATCAAGAGGCTACATGAAGGCAGAAAAATAGTAGAAAGGGTGGCAATAAGAAGCCATGATTATGGAAGGACATTGCAAGTAGTGTGATTTATGACAAAGAGATTTGAAGGGCTATTTGGAGGCCATGATTGGACTGATTATATATAGATTAGAATTGTCAAGCACCTTAAATGGACTATCAACACAATTAGGACTATCATGACAGTCAATAGTAACATCAAACAAGGTATGAAGATAATTTGATATCTTGTCAAGGTGTAAAGGAGGGGTTTTTTAGGAATCATAAATGTATAGAATAATTATAGTAAAGTAGAGGGTACTTGTGCAACAACTTGAGGTGTACACATGGAGTGATGGGCACTTTCAACAAAAGGAGTGAGGTGCTTGGGGTAGGGACACTTGCTAAAATAGGGAGATTGATGAGGTTTGAGGGTAGCATAAGAGGCAATGTTCCAAGGTGGCCAAGGGATCATGAAAGAGGATTGATGGTGTTACACACACACATGAAACCAAGGTAGCATAATGAGAGTTCTCATGTGGAGAAAGAGAGGTTAGAAGATCAACAATGACGACTTTGGTAATTTATTGTCACATCTCATTTTTGGACTTTATTTATAATTTAAATTATGGGACATTTTTACTATGATTGTTTTACTATTGAGTGATTCCACGTGTGTGAAAGGTAAAATTGTTGATACTTTGCATAAAAAATTGAAAGTCGATTGATGCCTAATTATTATTGGTAAGATTGTGGATGTATATCTTGTCTTGCTTCGGCTATGATTATAAAGACTAACCTATTAAAATGTAAATCTAAGTGCAACCGAGTGTAGGAAGAATGTCGAAGACGAGAACATGGTTGAGGTAGAAATGTTCTAGCCACCAGGAAAGAGTTGGCATGATGGAAACCTGATGCATGCACACACTCACTTAGTTTCATACATGTTGCATCATTCATATTGCATTATTGAATGGCTTTATTATGCATTCATTGCATAGTTATGTAGTCTTGAATGTGCATTTTACTTTAAATATTGTTTGTGATTATGACATTTAATGATTAGTTATCTATATGCAAGATTAATTTATTTAAGTGCATAGAAGTAAATCTATCTATTTATTTGATAATTAACTCTTAAGGTTAATTAGAAAATAAAATAAATAGATAAAGCTAATTATTTGTTTGATGCTTAGATTTTATTTTTTAATTATCTAGTTAAATAATTATAGTTTTTAAAAATAAAAATTAATGCAATTTGTATTTTAATTATTTAATTATTATAATTGAAATAGATTTACATTATGTGCATGCTTTTATTTTAGAATTTAGAAATAAATAATAATATTTATTTCAATTTGAGAAAAAGATTAATTAATAGAAGAAGAATTATTTCAATTTAAAATAAATAAATAAATAGTGTTTGGTTAATTATCTGAGCATTATATTATTTACTTTATTTATTTATTTTGGTAATTAATTTCTTTTGCTAATTAATTTCTTTTGTAAAAAGAAATAAGTTAAATTATTTTAATTTGTTATTTTATTTAATTATTGAATGTGCATGTCTATTTTAAAGATTTAGAGAATCAATTATTAAATTTATCATATTTGTGAATTAGAAAATTATATTTTCTAATATTAGTTTTAAGTAGGATGTGAATGAATATGAATAAAGTCATTTTAATATTAATTTTATTTTATTAAGAATATAATATTATATTTTTCTTTTTAGGTTTTGGGGAAAAACAGGGAGATTTATTAAAAGAAGAGAATTAGCTTTTTTTCATTTTTTTGTTATCAATTTTATTATGGAAAGGAGAAAAAGAAAAAGAAAACAGGTTATTGAAGCTAAGGGATTTGAAAGTGTTTTTTTTTTTGTGAAGAATTGAAGGATTGTTGTGCTTTTTGAATTGATTGGTTCATCTCCATTATTTTTACCGAATTGTTGTAAGGATTGAGGTAGGATTCTTGTCATGAAAGGCTTTAACAAAGAATTACTTTGGTTAATAATTGAATATAGGAATTTTTGAAGAAATTGTGATTTATATGCTTCTTGTGTAAAAAGAAAGATTTAGACAAATTATAGTTTGATTGATTTTAAAGATTATAAAAGATTTTTTGTTGAATTGGATTTGTTGGGAATTCTTAAAAGGTAGTAGGAAGATTTGATAGGTTATTTGATCTGAATATAATTTTTTAGAATATTAAAATATTAATGTCTTGTATACGAGAAAAAAACATAATAGAAGACTTGGGAAGAGACTGAAAAGAAAAATAGTAACCAATCTTAGTTTAAACATATCTCTTAAACCATGATCTGGGTATTTCTAATTTTTGAATATATGGTTCTAAAGTAGGGGATAAACTTTGCCTCTTATTTTTATAATTTCATCTTTTATATTTTACTTTATATTATTAAAACAAGATGACTAATTTTTTTTAAACCAGTAAACCTATCATGAGAAAAAAAAATAGTCTATTGCGTCATCAATAACTTTAGATTTTTGAACTGGGTTTCTCTGAAATGTTCACAAAAGGTGCATAACTACGTTGTTTAAATCATATAAAAAATTCAGCCTTACCCAGTTTATAAATTATGAGATACGTATTAGTTAGTGACTGTCTATCTCTGCTGTTATTTTTAGCATGATGTTATATGTGATTATATTGTATTTATAAAATTATATTAAAGATATTTATTATCAAAATATTTATTGGGTTCTATAGATCTTTGTATTATATTTCCAATGCATTTTAAAAATTATAAAAATTTTGTGTTTTGAGAAAGTTATGTATGTTTTAGTGAAAACTATATTTTATGCAATATAAATCTAAGTTGCTGGCATGAAAGTCATGTTTGGTTTATGTGTGATCTTCCAACATAGTTTTGTGACTTGTAAGCATGTTGAAATTGCTGTGTGGATATTAGTGATGAGGGTGTGAGCATGAGTTGGAAATTATAGTGTTTCAGACCACATTTAAAGTCACTTGTAGTATTGATGTCCATGCTTAATTTTGTTGTCCTAACGTTCTGTCTCCTGTAGTAGCATCTTGATCACCTGTAGGTTTAATTTAACTAACTTATTTGTTTATGCCTTCACTTAAATGGTGTTCTTGTTTAAAAAACATGAATATGAAATTGTTAGAAAAGATGATTCTCCTTTATTCCTTATTAGAAATTTAATCATAATGGTAATATAAATATGATCTTGCTTGCAGTTAGACAAATCTAGATTTATTTATTTTATTTTATTTTTGAGAAATTAAGAATGAATTATGGGATAAAGATTGTAACCAGTTTTATAGTGATTTATGTATTTCATGAATGATTAAATGCAGCTCTTTGATAGAAATATTGCTAGAAATGTATTCTGATTGATTGAGCAAAGAAATGTAGTAACTGTATCTAGGCAAAGTATGTGTTATAGGATCTAGGCGTAAGATTATTTTGAGGTATTTAAGAATGGAATGAGTTATCTTGAGTTTATGTCTTATTTATGTATCTTGAATAAACATATGCATAAGCTTTTTCCTTATAATTATTTGCTTGAAAGTGAATTCATTTTGATTGTGCAAAAGAAAAGAATTAGTTTGCTTTGAAAGAAAGTAGATTATCTTTTGTATGTGATTGGGGTTACTTCTTGGGCTAGGATGCCGAATGTGGAATAATAGAGATGGCTTTTCCTCTTTTTCGGGATTTGACCTTAAACTATTTTATATGCTTGGCCAAGCTGGGAATTCATTGAAATGAGATGAGTATTTGTCTAGCAAAAGTTTATTTATGTATATATCTATGCCACATCCTATTGTGAGACAATTTGCTTATCATTATTTAGATTTGCATGGTAGACTTCAGGTTGCATCGGATGTTCCCTCCTTCCAATTATTTCTAGGTTGCTGGACGTTTTGTGCAGGGTTGGTTTTCCTTCGTATCATGAAGGGATCAGGGGAAGTGTAATTGCTTCATGGTTGGGTGGAAAAACATCTGAGCCATGTTCCCGTCTCTTGGCTCGCAAGAGGACCATGCAGGTTCGTGGCGATTGGAGAGTTTGTTTGATTTATTATTTATTATATTGTACATGATTATTGTATCTTGTATCTTTGGATGAATTATGGCAAGGAAGCCAAATTGACATTGTATATTCTTATAGTGCTAATACCTAGATTAAGCACGTGATTTGAAAGATTTAATGATATTATTGATCTATTTATGAGATCTATCTTTTTTACTTGAGTTGATGTAAATAAGTGGATTGTTTACTTTAGTAACTTTTGTTATAGAATGGGTACTTTACATTTGGTATCAGAGCACGGTTTCAACATTGGAAGCTTTGGTGTGTGTGTTGCTCAGTTTGTTCGAGCATGTGCGAGTACTTGTGTGTTGGTGTGCAGTAAGTAGCATGTGCCTTCTTTTGTTATGTCTTCCTTGCATGTGTGTGATGAGGAATACATTATTTCGGGGTTAGATAGACATTGGTGGTTGTCGAGAAGTTACTTATGTGCGTTTTCCTTTTAGATGTCTTGAATGCTTGGCATGAACCCTTGCAATGTGTGTCAGTGCTCAAGTGACCTTTGTAGGGTTATGTTCATGCTTGTGTGACCACTTTTGATCATGGAGTTATGAGAATCTTTGTGTGAAAGGAAATACCATGTTCTTAAGTGTGATTGAACCTGGTTTACTCTTTTAAGTGTTATGCATTAGTATTAGAAAGAGGATGCTTGATCATATGCTTGATATGTGAAGAAAATTGTTGTGGTAATACTAGTTTAAATGTACCTTGCATTGTGCACCCTGTTATGTGTATGTTTGTTGCAAGAGTAGCATATCCTCAAAATGCTTGTCATATTTTAATAATTACCTTTGCATACCAGTGACTAGTAATGCTTGCATGAAATGCATATTGCATCATCTTCTTGAGCATGTCCCTATGTGTGGATTCATTATGCGGGTGTAAGAAAAATAGTGTTGCATTGCATTGCTAGATTAGATCATTTAGATAATAACTTATGTGCCTAGATTGCATTCTCCCCTAGGATTCATGTGGGAACTTGGGTATAATTATTGTATTACATTGTTTAAATATAAAGAGGAAAAAGGGGTTACAAAAAGGGTCCTTTGCATAGTCCTTGTGATGTTGAGGTGTTAGAATCTTGAGTGAATTAGCAAACCTTGTATCTCGTGACTTTGGGTTGTGATTTTATGTTGCTTAGTGTGCATTTAGTATGCTTATCATCATGTTGTGAAGAAATTGGGTCTCATGAGAATGTTTCATTAATGCATTATCCATATGATTGGTGAATCCTTGTTTGGTGAGAAGTGTTAACCACTGCTTGTTGGTGAGATTGATGTGTTTAGATATCTTGTTTTGCGAACATGATTTTGTCTTAGCTTAATCTTGGTTAATGGATGTTTGTGCATGGTTAAGTAGAAATGATCTTATATGTTATAGATGTGTTTGGAGTCTTAGAAGACTCATTTGGCTGGTGTGATTGAGTATATTATCTTACTCGCCTCAGTTTGGGATCTAGACGTAGTGTAGCATCGTACTCCCTCTCTAGTGGCTAGACTAGTCACATATTCCATGTAATGTGGAACTTTTGAATTTCATATTTTATTCATTTGACTTTAATAATTCCTCTAAATGTTGTAAGGACCAACATTGAAATTTTATTCTTATTTATGAAAAAGTATAGCCATCAAAATTTGATATTTACTTATCTTGTGACCTTGATGGTCATGTTGAATTTACTGTTGAAATTGCACACATTTTATGCCTTATTGTTAGAATTGACTTTTTTTTTTCTTCAGATTATATTTATTTATTTATTATTTGTGGCTATGCTTGAATGTTTTAAATTATTGGTCATGTATCATGTTATGTTTTTCTATCATGTCCATGATGGGCCTTTGATGGGTTGTATAAGGGAGTAGGATGCAGAGAATATACTGTTTCATGGTGTGCATGTTACTAAGAGCTTTGGTAGATTGAATTCATTAATTGTTGTTAGAACAATGAACATTGTTTAAAGTGTTAAGGAAGTTCTAAAATGGATTTTGTCACTATGGATCACTTGATGCGAGTTAAATTGTGTACGAGATATATATAGAGAACTAGTTTTGGATTGAATCTTTCTTTAAAGTAATTGTATTGGTGAAGTGTTGTGTTATTGTGTCCTTTGTATAAGAGTTTCATAGCTATACTCACATTTTGACATAGCATAGGGTGAGATGAAGCCTTAGTTAGTGCATGAGCACGTAATGTATATATTTATGGTATTATAGTTGTCTTCTTACTTTTGAGTTTTCCAACCTTGAGAATTGGGTTGCTTCTAGAGCTTCTCCTTAATAGTTGGAGGTTTCCAATCTTGATTCTAGAAGGGATGTAAATTATTGTGTGAATAAGTTATTGTCTTTTGCATTCTATTTTATGGATACTTGGTGTTAGGCCACAAGGAAGCCTTGTGTTGCCTTTTCGATCATGAACTCATGATCATGTTGTATTGTTGACCTTTAGGTCTAGCTTAGCTAAGAGTTGAAGTGGTGTTGTAAGTAGTCTTGCATGTTGTTTGTGTGTTGTGGCCACCTTAGAAGCAATCCTAGTAATAGATTGCTAAGCTGTAGTGCCCCTCCATTGTCATCGTGGATGTGCAATTTAACGATCATTGACTAAGTTTGACTCAGGTGTGGAATACATTCTCCACCAAGAGGAAAGGAAAGAAGAATTGTTAGTTGCAGCTATTAGCGATCTTTGAATAGCATGGATCTTAGAGTTTATTGTGTTTCGACGATATGGTAAGTACAATTCTTTGACTTTATATGTGTTGTTATCAAACCCTAAAAGTTGGCTTCTGAGAATCTTGTTAAAAGGTACATGGATGAATTTCAATTCGGTGTCCTAAGATTTAATGGATTATTGCAATTATTGTTCTTTTCTTTCTCATCTCTTGTAATCTATGCTTTCCACGAGACTATGTTTACCAAGGAGGTCACTGTGCTTAAGTTCTAAGGAATTTTCACCAATTAATTAATGTCAACCTTATCCTACCTTCGTAGAAAATTGTGATCAGACCTATTATTTAGTCTGCGAATTCACTTTTGTGCATTCAATGCTACCAAATAAGTTTTTCCTTCATTTTAAATGTTGCATTCGATGAGATGACATTTCTTTGAGACTTTTCGTACAGTTTGTGTCTTGGTTGTGCTTCCACTTTATGCTTTAATGTCTACAACAACTTTTCCAACTTTATTATCTGATATTTAATGTCTTCCTTTATGTTCCATGAATGTCCATACTCTGAACCAAAGCCCTCATTCTGATGCTAAAGATAGAAAGTGCGCTAGCATAAAGATCTTCCTTTATTCTTGTGATATTAGTAGTTGAAGTCATTAAATTTTATGCCATATACTAGTGTTTAAACATCATTTTATTTTAGATTAATATCTGCTATAAATTGTGCTAGATCTGAAATAAATTATGAGACTTTTTACCACTTAATGGCATCCCAAAATTAGTATAACAAATAAGAAATCCGCCAGCCATAATTTTAGAACCTGTCGCTACCATTTGAATTTTATATTGTCTGTAGTCTCCTTTTTGGTTTGGCATGATATTAGCTGGTAGGCATTTATAGGTGAGTATTATAGTGCTTAGATTGGTCTCTCTCCATAACGAAATTCATACCAAGGAATTTTTCTAAACTCATCAGTTGTTCCTATCAGCCAAGCTCTTTTCCTCAATCATTCAGTTATTTTGAGAGAGCCCACGTTAACTTCTGACACACGCTTTCAATAAATTAGTAAATATATTCCTAGTGTTTCGGATAGATAAAAAAGAATGGAGGGCTACAAAAGACAACACGACAATGGAGTGGATGGGGGTAGTGGGGAGTAAAAAAGAACATTGCAAATAGGAAATACAATGTAACAAGGGAGGGGGGAGCCCTGCAAAATGGATATGGATTCATCTGACCAAACCCAAAAAATTATCCATGTCGGCCTGTGCATTTGGAGCAGGGGTAACTAGACCAATTGACCCATAGAAAGATGACAAAATCATGAGTAGAATGCATAGTTCTCTAAAGAAGGTAGCTGAGTCGACATTCTATGAGAAGTTTCTTGAGCAACTTCAGAGCCCGAAAGTGTTAAACAATATAATCAGAGTGGTACATTGGATTTTGTTTAGAAAAGGAATGTTAACCAAAGGTCAACAACAGATGTCAAAAATGCCTAGAGCCAGTCATGATGTATTGAGGCACAATGAGTGGTATCGGTACTGAGAAGAGAATGACATAGAGGGTTATACTCTACAAGTGCTCAGATCAAGAAATATATTATCCATCATGAGAACACCTTTCGAGAGGTATTATAGGTGTAATCTGCAATTATTTTCATGACAAAGAAATTATTGAGATATGTATCAAGTCCTTTAAATGCATGATTTTCATTGGTTTAGTTTGCAAGAGCCTTTATAATGATCCATTTGTGCATATTGAGAAATGCTGACATAGATTGTAGAATCTTACCCAAAAAGAAACCTTTTGTATGCTTGTTTTATTCAGGTGCCTATAGATCACATATGTGTAAAGGCTTAGACGTATTTACAACAGTTTTTTATTTTTAAATTTGGATCCCAAGTGCTGCATGACTGGTTTATCCCCATTAGGTCTGACTATTTAATGTTTCTAGTTTTAGTCCTTTTGGGATTGTGAATGGTAATGTTCTTAGTATCTTTTCAAGCTTCTAATTTTGTAACTTGCAGATTTGGCACCATAGTATTAATGATGGAGTCAGTTTTCTTTTTGGTTTATATCTTTCTTGAGCGTATCTAACAAATTTACCTTCTTGTGATCGTGCCTGTTCGACACTTTAAACCCATAGCCATAGTTGAGTAACTACTGTATGAAGTTGGTTTCTCACTATGATAAAAAGGGGTGAAACCCTTATTGGATTGTTTACTTCTATTGGTAAACGTACCAAATGTCTTGGAATCCCACAATACAACTTGCATTTGATATCTTGGCTTTTGGTTTTGATATTCTAATGAGAATGGATTTGACCTGATGCATTTGTAACTACGACCTTTTTAATTTTCTGCATATGTTTGTTTTGTAGATTCTATTTTAATTCTGATAAGCCATCCTCAAATATAGTGAAGTATTCTATATGTTTTGTTAACTATTCTCCTTACTTGGCGAGATATCCTTGTTTTTAAGAAAAACAATTTGCCAGATAAAATTATTTACCATCAGATCAGTTGTGTTTGCTTGTAGTTTCTAAATCTCTTTCAACAAATCCACTTTCTGCATATCTTGTAGTTACCATAGCTTGAGAATTTCCTTTTTTGCATATACGTGTACCATGCCACTACTTTTATTCTGAGGAAAATTATCGTTCTATTATGCTTTGATGTATATCCATGCTTGCATTCTAAAACTAAAACTTTTCCTTGAGAAATGATCGCTTTTTTTTATTAGAGATGATGTTTTCTTTAATATATATATATATATATATATATATAGATCGGTCTTTGGAAGTTTATGTTTCAATGGCTTTAAAGGCATGAAAAGTCTTACTAGCTAACAAAAGACTTTTCTTTTACCAAGATCCTAATGCTATTTCCACTATAACTAGTAAAAGCACCAAAGGTGCTATCAAATGACCGATAGGCACAAATATTTATAGGCCTATCACTAAATAGTATATATTTATATTTATATTTTGAATTGTGTGTGTGAAATTTAATTTTTGCATTCACTTTGTGCAGTTTGTGTGTTTGCATTTTACCATGTTTTATAAATTTGGCACTCACTTAATGAGTGTGTTTGTATTTTGGAATGTTTGAACTTAAGTTTTTATGCATTCTTGTACTAAATTTGTATGAATGAATTATGTTTGAACATCGGTATATAGAATTTTTGTTTATGTAAATTGTGTGTACATGTGGGAAATTTAATTTAGGCATTCACTTTGTGGTCTGTGTGTGGAGGGAGGGGAATTTAATTTAGGTATTCATTTTGTGGTTTGTGTGTGTGTTTAAAAATTAATTTTTGTATTCACTTTGTGTGGTATGTGTGTTTGAACCAACTTTGACATTTGTTATGTGTGTGCATCATCTTGAAAGAACTTTGACATTTAGTTTTTCTTTGTTTATGAATGAACTTAAGGTATCACATTTTGTGGAGTGAATAAACTTTAATTATCAAATTTTGTGGAGTGTATGAACAAACTTTGATGTTCACTTTCTATAGAATGCAATTAAAGATTTGACATTCTTTTTTTGTGTGTCTACAAATGAACCTTGTCTATCATTTTGTGTAGAGTGTATGAATTAACTTTGATTTTCACTTTATGTGGAATGTGCTTGAAAGAACTAACATTTTTTTTTTTTTGTGTGTGTGTACAAATGAACTTTGGCTATCATTTTGTGTGATGTATGAATATACTTGATTTTTACTTTGTGTGGAATGTGTCTACAGACAAACTTCAATGATGTTCATTGTGAGTCTTTGTGTGTTTGAATGAATTTTGGCTTTCATTGTGTGTGTGTGTGAATAAAATTCAACATTCATTGTGTGCATGTTTGAAAGTTAACTTTGGCATTCACTTCATGTGAAGTGTGTGTGTTTATTTGAAAGTTAATTTTGTCATTCAGTTTGTGTGAAGTATACTTCTATGTATTTGAATAAATTTTGGCATTCACTCTATGTGTGCATGTGTGTGTGTCTGAATGAGATTTGACACTCACTCTATGTGTGTACAAAAATATTGATGTTCACTTTTTGTGAAGTGTGTGTGTGTGTGTGATTAAACTTTGGCTTTCATTGTGTGTGGGTGGATAGGTTGAAAGTTATATTTGGTATTCAGTGTTTTTGCATATGTTTATGTGAATGAACTTTGGCATTCACTTTATGTGTGTAGAATGTGTAATGAACTAACTTTCACATTCACTTTGTGTGTGGGAGTGAACTAACTTTGACATTCACTTGGACTTGAGCCATTTATTATTTGTGTATTGGCATTCAATTTGCTTATGTGAAGCATATGTTTGAACTTTGGCATCACCTTAATTTGTTTGAGTTAATTATGGATTCATTTTTTTTGTGTGAAACGTGAGTGAACTACCTTTTTCATTCACTTATTTGATCTATTTTATATTTGTGTGTTTAGGTAAGTTTAAACTTTTGCATTTACTTAGTGTGAATTGAAAATTAGCATCTTGAATTATGTTTACTTTATGTGTGTGTGAAGTGTGTGTTTAAACTTTAGGGTAAGTGCAAGAAGATGGGGGGCCAAAAAGTGGCCAAATTAATTTAAAAAAAAATTAAGTCATAACGCGAGCGTGTTATAACGCGCTCGCGTTATGACTTACTATAAATAAAAAAAAAGTTTCCAATTTCATTTCTTTTTGTTTTCTCCTCTCAACCCGTGGCTTGCAAACCCTCGAAAGCGTGCTCGCGTTTTGCAAAACACCATACAACACAAAAAGTTTATCGATTCATCGCCAGAATGCCGCCATGATGTTGAGCATGCCAAAGGGGTGAGTTATATTTGTTTTTTTGTTTGAATTTGTTTCTAAATAAGTAGGTTTTTGTTGATTTTTGATGTATATTTCGTTAATTGTCAGGAAATGTTAATGCACCTCCTCCTCCTCCTCAAAATCCACAAAATCCTGAGGAGGAAATACCTACAGAACAACAACCTCCTCCATTCATTCCTCGACATGCCCCTGGAACACAAGAAAATATAATGGGGAAAATTGAAAACAACAAAAAGGAAATTGAAGATATAATTGCAAGGTTGAAAGATCCTTCCACTTCAACCTTGCATAGGTCCACGCTTGCTGAATCTCTTGAGTCTATGTTATCAAATGTAGATTCAATTAGCAAGCAAATAACTAGTTGGATGGATAAAAAGAGAGAGTTTAGAGATTACTATGTAGACAAGTTGTCATACCAAGATGTCAAAAAATTATAAATTACAAAATTAGACTTGTGTTCAATTTTTACAAACCCACAAACAAATCAACCTCCACCCATTACATTCAAGAGGTTCCCTATCCATTGGTGCAACAACCAAGCAATAAGGGACAATTTCAGGCAGAGGTGGTGGATGGTTTTTGACCATCCTCCATGCAATAATAACGAGGTCCCACAATACTTTTTGAGGAAACTCTATTGCGAGTTTGTCCTCAATAAAGTGCCAAACTATTTTGATATGCGGGACTTCCAGGGTAGAGGTGGGGGGTCAGTACAAGATAGACCAGGGGCACGTCTTGACCCACAGTGGGTAGTGAGATGAGTAATCAGCAGACCAGCCCATGAGCATGTTTCTATCCCTTCCATTGTGAAGGAGAGTGTTGAGGTCGATACACTTCAGTCGATTAGTACCTTGACCCAGAGCATCATAGAGCATGCCAGTCCTGCAACACAGAGTGGGTTGGGAGATAGTGCAAGGAGTAGGGTCCGACCCCATACTTGCCAGGTTTGTGGGTCAGCCTGTGTTTATGACCCCATGGACAGTCAGGACGCAGGTGCACAGGCTACATCTACAGCTGAGCAGATGGTGATGACAGATACCCTCCTGAGTGAGACTTTCGGCCTTGATACTTAGGTAAATATTAGCAATTTTATTGAATTTAATTTATTAAATTTTATTTTTGAAATACAAGATTAACTAATTTAAATTGATGATTTTAATGAAATTTTAGGGTCATAGCGTCGATGCAGTTTTTAGTGGTTCTCCACCTGCATTTTTCACTAGATCATCTACTGTCGAGGTATGTAACTAGTAAACAATTTTAAATATTACATGTGAATAGCATCGTTATATGAATGATATTCTAATATCTGATTTTGGATGTTGAATAGGTTAATACTGTAGATTTCACAGCAACACCTGCCAGCGGTGGTGGACTTCAAAGCTTTACGAAGGTAATAAAATAAATAGTTTAATGAATGAATTGTACTTACTAAATTTTTGTATGTGATTTGTTTGCTTTATTATGTGTACTTCCATGTTTAGATGAATGTGTGTGTATGTTAGGAGCCATGATTTGCATCACTATTATAGTTTTCGTAATTGAATAATGTTGTTTTATTTCCAAATGATGCAGGCTGCAGAGACACCTCCCCATGTTCATAGGGCAATGGAGCAGGGTGTGGCCTCTACGATTCATAGCTCCATGGCATTGACAGGGGTATGAGGCAGATTAGTAAATTTTAATTTACATTCATTGTTATAGTTGTCTATTTTTGAAAAATTAAAAGATTATTGATTTGAAGTTTAATTTCTATCTGGATGGTTTCTATAGGACATGACATCACCAAGGCCTATTCCTGCTACTGAGGCAAGTGAGGAGACAGATTATATGTTAGCGGTTAGTGATTATTTTGTTAAATGTTTCATTTTTTATAACATGTAATTTCTATATATTAATGTCTATACTTTTTATTGTAATAGGTAAAGATGCAGGAAGACCTAAATAGGAGGAGTAGCCCTCAGGTTCGTAGTAGACCACCCACATGCGCGTCTCCATCCCCTAGAAGATCAAAGGCTGCTCGTGATTTATTCTCTTCACCAACTAGAGGGGAATGACTTTTTATTGTGTTCCTTTGTTGTATGCCTATATGGCATTTGTGGACATATATTTTGTATTGTACATAGTTGACATTGTATGCCTATATGGCATTCTTGTAAGCCTATATGGCTATTTTGTATATATGTTATACTTATATCGACAGATATTGATGTATGCCTATATGGATATTTGGTTAATACAAATCTTTTTTATTGATGGCGTCCATACTTGCATTATAAATCCACGTTTGAATGGATATTTGTAGATGGCTACTTCAAATATTTAGAGTCCGATTGTATTACATAGGACGTTTGCATTTTCTTTGATAGGCTTGATAGGCCATGGATTACATGATGGTCTTTGATGGAAAAGTATGGTACTAGAAGACTCTAGTTCATTCTTAATAGGCTTGTGATTGATAATATCTTTGCATGATTGCACTTGATCTTGGATTATGGGCATGTTGTTAGGATTTTGATTACATTGTGGTGTTTGATGGATAGGCATGGTACTATGTGACTTTTGGATAGGCTTGGGAGAGGTACACTAATTGAATTTGTGATTTATAGTTTGAGATTTTTCCTCCACTAGAAGTCCTTGGAGGAAATCTAGAAAGGATGATTTGGATGTAGTGGGTTTGGATTGATGGGATAAGTTGGAATGTAAGGATTATGAGATGGAGGATTTGAATAGGATACATAGGATAAACAGTTCTCACATGCCGTTGGGACTGGAGATATGAATTGAATATGAGGACCTTGGTCTAAAGTGGTTCTTCCCTTACCAAAGGTACCATAAGGATGACCATTAGATGTGTATTTAGGATTGGCATGATAGCTAGTGCTAGTCATTTCTTGTTTGAAATATTCTTGCATGTTCATGAGTGGGAGATGAAGGTTTATGGAAAGTTTGCATGTAATGATCTCATAGTTAATGCTATTGTCATCTTGATATCATCTTGATCTACCAGACTATCATCATCATCATTGTCAAAGGGATTTTTTGATTGATTTGGATAAAAGATCTCATTTAAAGGATGCATGGTTTGAGGACCTATTTTGATTGTGATTTTGGGTTTTGCATGAGCCTCGCACAAGGTAATAGGCATAGGGTTTTTATCTTGCATAATAATTTTTTCAAACCAAGGGTCCATGATGGAAATGATTAAGGATGATAGAATGTTTGGATTTTGGACTTTGAGATGTTTATGGTTGTAAATTTTTATTGTTTGGACTCAAATTTTGTTAAATGGTTGTTTGAAAGAGGACACATCAAACACAACAATAAGATTGGTTTAAGTATGGATGCAAATGATGTTTACTAGTTTATTAAATGAAGACACATCAGGTACATTAATTGCCTATTCTATTGAAGTGGGTGTATCAATCTCCATGGGCTTAGCAATAGTCTGGTTTGAGGACTTGGTTGATACATGGTGAGACTAGGAGTCTTATTTCAGTGGGATTTGAGAATAGGTATAGCAATGATGATAATTATGGTGTCATGGATATGTAGGTACATTTGAGCATTGGCAAGACTTGACCATGTTTGTAGTTGATAGGTATGGGTTATGATGTTTGATTCATGATTATAGGTGGTGTTGTGGTTTACTTTTAGCACATTGTTCTTATCTCTTAGATGCTTGATTAGTTCCTTGACTATGGTTACTCATTTGTAAACTTGTTTGGAAAGTTAAATCTATGATTGATTTGGTGAAGTCTATAAGTTATATTATTTGATATCTCAGTTTAGAAGTTACTAATGTGATGATGATTTTGCATGTTTTCAATGGTTTGGGTCTACAAGTTATGCATTTTTTTGGGATGCACACCTCATTGATTGTAGTGGGATGACTTGAATGCATATTGCCTATATCCACGTGATTGATTCAGTGTTGATGTAGACTTTGTTATTTTTCCTTGTCTATGCTCATTTGCGCATTGGTATGTTGCATTGGGATGAGAGGATGGATGATGAGAATGATTGGATAGTTGGTTATTGGGACTTGTAGCATGTTTATCATGATGTCATGGATATCTTAGTTGCATAGTTTAGTGTGAGCTTTTGATAGTAATGATGGTTTATCTTCTTAGATTGGAGATCTTGGTTCTACTTTGGAGTTATTAGTATTATAATTGAGTGTGTGTGGACCATGGTGATCTTCATTTAGGAGATGGTTATCACAATGCCATGTGTAGTTCATATCATGGTTTAGTGGGAGCTTTGATAGTGATGTGTATTCGTCACCTAGTGATGGATGATCTTATATAGTGGTTGGGTGTAATGGACAAACTCTTGGATTATGATTATTATTTGTAGTGAGAGTGCTTTGACATCTTGGCTACTATTTTTAGGAGATGGTTATTTTCATGTGGTTGTAGATGTTGATCCTTGGTTTAGAGGTGTTTGGTAGTGTGTCTTGGTGGACTCTTGATTCTAGATTAGAGTATTAGCATGATACAAGTTCTCTTGAGACTAGGATGTCTGTATTGGTGCATGTGATCTTCTAGGAGGAGATGTTAGATGGTTATGGATCTTGAGCTATGGTTATTGGTTCTGGAGGGTTCATTCGAGGGGTGTCTCTAAACATGTTTTTTCTTAGGCGCTAAACTGGAGTTGTCTAGATGCACAAGTGCACCTCCCTCAATGAAGTTCATTTTGTTAACTTAGTTCATCCTAGTGACTCAAGGGGTTGTTATATTCTTTAGGTGCAATCTTTCATAGACTAAAACATTCACTCCATGTTAAGGCGCTCAAAGGAGGCTCTGGAGATGGAAAATGGCACCTTAACTCACTTATGTAAATTATGGACTTTTAGGCAATTGCAAGATGTCTTGGAGGGCTCAATTCTTCAAGGCACCCATTTTGTTCACCACTTGTAGCATCACTTGTTCAAGGCGCATGTTTGGGATTCTCCGGCGCGATGTGTGATTTGGTCACAATAGGCACCTAGAGTGAATAGGCTTTCATCCTGATTTAATACACTGCCTCCTTCTGACGATTTTTGGGGCAATAGAAAACCTTTCACCACGGGCAAATGTCTCAGAGATATAAAAAACTGAGAGAGGTTATTGTAGAGGCACTCTACGTGATCGCATTGCCTCAGACAAAATGTTTGTAAGTGACAGTTTTTGAGTAACATCTTGTCAAAGATTGCTACCTTTTTGCACTTTGGACTCTTTAGGGATATCGTCGGTACAATGTAGCTCAGACTGTTTCGACATGTTTGGGTGAAAAATAGGACCATGCCTAGCATAAATGTACCTATTTAGATGCATTGGAATAGTCAGTTTGGTCGCATCAGGAGCAGGATGAAAGTTACACCCCTTTGCAACTTTACACTGACTCCTTCTAACAATTTTTGGGGCAGCAAAAAACCTTTCACCACGGGCAAATGCCTCAGAGATATAAAATACCGAGAGAGGTTATTGTAGAGGCACTTTACATGATCACGTTGCCTTAGATGGAATGTTTCTAAGTGACATGATTTTCAAGTAACATCTCATCAAAGATTGCTGCCTTTTTGCACTTTGGACTCTTCAAGGATATCGTTGGTACAATGTAGCTCAGACTGTTTCGACATGTTTGGGTGAAAAATAGGACCATGCCTAGCATAAATGTACCCATTTAGACGCGTTGGAACAGTCAGTTTGGTCACATCAGGAGTAGGATGAAAGTTACATCCCTTTGCAACTTTACACTGCCTCCTTCTGACGATTTTTGGGACAGCAGAAAACCTTTCACCACGGGCAAATGCCTCATAGATATAAAAACTGAGAGAGGCTATTGTAGAGGCACTCTACATAATCGTGTTGCCTCAGATAGAATGTTTCTAAGTGACACAATTTTTGAGTAACATCTCATCAAAGATTGCTACCTTTTTGCACTTTGGACTCTTCAAGGATATTGTCGGTACAATGTAGCTTAGACTGTTTCGACATGTTTGGGTGAAAAAAAGGACCATGCCTAGTGTAAATGTACCCATTCAGACGCGTTGGAATAGTCAGTTTGGTCACATCAGGAGTAGGACAAACGTTACACCCCTTTGCAACTTTACACTGCTTCCTTCTGATGATTTTTGGGGTAGCAGAAAACCTTTCACCACGGGCAAATGCCTCAGAGATAAAAAAAATTGAGAGAGGTTATTGTAGAGGCACTCTACATGATCATGTTGCCTTAGACAGAATGTTTCTAAGTGACATGATTTTCAAGTAACATCTCATCAAAGATTGCTGCCTTTTTGCACTTTGGACTCTTCAGGGATATCGTCGGTACAATGTAGCTCAGACTGTTTCGACATGTTTGGGTGAAAAATAGGACCATGCCTAGTGTAAATGTACCTATTTGGATGCGTTGGAATAGTCAGTTTAGTTGCATCAAGAGCAGGACGAGAGTTACACCCCTTTGCAACTTTACACTGCCTCCTTCTGACAATTTTTGGGGCAGCAGAAAACCTTTCACCATGGGCAAATGCCTCAGAGATATAAAAAATTGAGAGAGATTATTGTAGAGGCACTCTACATGATCGTGTTGCCTTAGACAGAATGTTTCTAAGTGACACGGTTTTCAAGTAACATCTCGTCAAAGATTGCTGCCTTTTTGCACTTTGGACTCTTTAGGGATATCGTCGGTACAATGTAGCTCAGACTGTATCGACATGTTTGGGTGAAAATAAAGACAATGCCTAGCATAAATGTACCCATCCAGATGCATTGGAATAGTTAGTTTGGTTGCATCAGGAGCAGGACAAAAGTTACACCCCTTTGTAACTTTACACTGCCTCCTTTTAACAATTTTTGGGGCAGCAGAAAACCTTTCACCACAGGCAAATGCCTCAGAGATATAAAAAACCGAGAGAGGTTATTGTAGAGGCACTTTATGTGATTGCGTTTGCTTAGACAAAATATTTCTAAGTGACACAGTTTTCGAGTAACATCTCATCAAAGATTGCTGCCTTTTTGCACTTTGGACTCTTCAGGGATATCATTGGTACAATGTAGCTCAGACTGATTCAACATGTTTGGGTGAAAAATAGGACCATGCCTAGTGTAAATGTACCCATTCAGATGCGTTGGAACAGTCAGTTTGGTCACATCACGAGCAGGACACCAAAAATGCAAAAGACAACATTGACACTTTTTTGCAACATGACTCAAAGACTCAAACTAACCCCAAATGACTCAAAGTGACTTAAAATCACCTTGATTTTGGTGCCCAATGTACATTATAGAGGTCGAGGTGCTCCTTATCATTCAAACATCTTAGATGAGCGCATAGGAAAGGAAAAAGCTCTAAGTTTCATCATCATGAGTGCCTAATATCAAGAGACTTTAATGGCTCAAACCTTAGCATGGAGTCCTAAGGCGCATTTCATGTCTCCTTTCATCCAGTTTGGTGCCCTTATGTAGATTTTTTAACTTGATTTGGCACCCTGTATGTGAAGGAAGATCTAAAGGCATGAAAGTGGATGCCATATTGCAAGAGTTTAGATCATCAAAATTGAAAGAAATAAGTCTATTAAGCTTGGGCGCCCTTGGTCTTCTTTTCATTCATTATGAGCGCCTTGGGAGAATGGTATATAGGTCATCATCATGATTGGGTGCCTTGGATCCAGAGTGTTGGAGAGATCATCAAATGGTGTCTAGAGGAAGTAGGGTGAGTTATGAGTTTGGTCGTATCAGGAGCAGGACACCAAAAATGCATAACATGATGATGCAAAAATGTGTACATATGTGTAAAAATGCAGGAGGAAATAAAAAAAGACAAATCTTACAAATTAATGTGCATACTTACAAATCAATGTAACATAACTTTACAAAATCAATGTGAATACTTACAAATTAATCCAATGAACCATCCGGGTCTGCTCTACTCTTTATTGTGTCAAGTATTGCTTCATGGTCAGACTCACGCACCTTCCATAATATTTTGTTCAAAGGTCTACCCCGATACTTTATCAAATGAACATTGGATGCCACGACAAGGTTCGAGTAATGAAGAATCTTTTGATGCATGTCAAAGTCCTGAAATAGCCAAATATTAACACTCTTATGTGGGTACCTTCTAAGCCATGTTCCAGTAATAACCACTGAGCCTGTAGGGTATTCGATGTTTTCTCCATCTGTAACAGGGGCCTCCAATTTCTTTTTAGCCTCAACACAACAACATAAGTAATAATCTGTTCCCTCTTCATTATCTTCATCTGCAATAACTGCATATACGTGCCCTACATTGATATGTGTAGCAAATTAGATGAAATTAGTCAACATTACAAAAATACTACAAAGTAAGATGACATTACCTAGTTGAACTAGATGAAATTAGATGTATATACGTGCCCTATATTACCTGGTTGAACTAAATCTAATATGTGGTCAAAGTCAACTGACGATTCCATCTGTGTTAGTTCCAGTGCCATTGGGGGTTGATACGTGTCAAGTGGGCTAAGATAACTTAACTGCCATTCGTCAACCCACTCCTTTGACTTGCACTCATCCTAGACTTGAATTGTACAGGAAGAACAAAAGCATGACATCTTTCATGTATGGATACTCCATGAACCTGCAATTAAGCTTCTGAAAGAGTGCATCTCATTTGATCCTGTCAGTGTACAACAATTCTCATATGGTGCAATGTTAGTATCATCTATCAACCAAAAAAATCTATGAACTAAAGACTTACCTTCATTACCTGGACCCATGGAAGTATTACACCACTCGACAATCGATTTTGCATCTGTCAACTTTGCATTGTCTTTATACTTTAACTCTTCTCGTGCTATGGCTCTTTTGATACATGCTCCTACACCATCATGCTCCTCCTTTCCATGCCTGACCTCACAAAAGTTTCACATATATTGAATACCTGTAAAATTATGCCTCCTACTCAGCCAATAGAACATCTACGAGTTCTTGAATTGTGACACATAGTTATCCGACCATATGATATGCTGACTGAACGATATGCCCCTTCTAGCCAAATCATTGTAGAACACCTGAAAGCAACGTTGCATGAACTCCGTAGAATGTGTGCGATCATCACTAATATAGAAATTATACTCCCTTATGATCTGTCTGTCATCCTCTGTACTATCATTCACATGAATGAATGCGATGTGCACAAATATAGAAACCTGTGTGGAGTTGTAATATTGTGATTACACCTCACGCTATGGTTGTAGACTGTAGTTCTCTGCAAAGTCGACGACTGAAACAATCCTCCCAACTGGAAATGTGTCCTTGCATAACTTGAATTGCAAGTCCAACCATCGAGCTCTATGGGCATGTCTTGCATACTCATACAGTATGCTATCATAAAATATAGGCATAAACTGATACACTGGAATCTTTTCAATAACTAATTCACACCTCTTTGCTTCTTTACCATCTTTTGTATTGTATGCCACTGTTTTATACTTGCCAAACTCTACTAGTTCATTTCCAACCGCATGTGTTATTTCCATATGTTCACATATTGGCAAATGTTGAAAGCCATCGCAACGATGACATGTGCCATCCAAGCATAATTTCTTGTAGAATATTTGACCTTCCTCTCTTTCACATAAAATTCTTGATATGAAGTCTCTTGAAGATGTTGGTGGGGCACATATGGCACAACCCTACAAATCATTGTTAGTATGCATATCTAAATATATAGACCTATAAGCATCAAAATGGTTAGAAAATTCAATATGTAATCTACAACAAGTAGTGTGTGTGTGATTTATCTTAACATAGAAAGGTTTTAGCAATTTAAAATATCTTTGACAAATTTTAATTTGAGAATACTTCTCTAGAAATTTACCATAAAACTGTGTTTGAGTCTCATCCAAAAAATGCTTTGGATGTGGCTCGCGGTTCTGACTACCGATTCTCCTTCTTACCACATCCCTTTGATTCGGAGATACCCTTGTGTAATTCTTCCAAAAGTCTTCAATTAGTGATCTCAATGCTTCAACAATTGGTTTATCTTTTCGTGGTAGTCTCCCCGAGAATGCCCATAATTCATTGGCATTAGTGTCCTCAATTCTTTAGCGTCTTCTAATGGCTCTTGATAAAGTTTTCCTATTAATTCTCAATTCTTGACTTGTCTTTCTAATGAGATGAGCTTTCCTCGTTTGACTACTTACTATAGTCGATGTAATCACACACCATGTTGCATTACTATCTTTTGTGCGTGAGGTGTTATGATCACTCTCATATGCACTCATTAGATTCTTGACAATAGATTTTTCACTTGAAGCCTCTGATGTTCTCAACCCAAGAATCTTCATGATAGACCTATACTTTATACTTCACATCATTTCAGTCTCATTTAACTTTTCAAAGAACAATCTCCAAATCTTATTAGCTTATCTTCTACAAGTGCGTTTTGGAATCTTACCTTCCATTGGCTACAAATATTCTCATCAATATCAATCAAATACTTTGGCTTTCTATGCAAAATTCTAGGTGGTGTCAAGTTAGGTAAATTCATCTCAACATTAGGAATTTCATCAATATTTAAATGAGATGGGTTAGATGGCATACCTTCGATCGAAGATGGAATAGATGACATACCTTGAGGTTGGGGTGGGAATGATGGTGTACCTCCTTCATCACATGTGAGTGATGATGTACTCTCAACTTGAGATGTGGTAGATGGTGTCCCTACATGTTGACTTGTGGTAGAGGACGTGTCTCCAACTATGGTATTCAAATCTCTCGTACCACGAAGTTTTTGCATTTGTTCTCTTTGTGCCGCCAATACCATATCTCTTTGTGATGGTTGTGATTCCTCTTCAATTGGTATGTCTTCATTTATCGTGTCTAATTTCCTCTTCTCACGAAGTTCCCTCATAGCCACTACTTTCTTTGCATTCTTAGCTTCTATCTCTTCCTGTGTTGGTTTAATTCTTGATCGTTTCCTCGGCATGACGGAGAATTTGTCTGTAGCATGATAAAGAGACCAATATTAGTTCCTAAGAAATGAATACAAGATAATAGTGGGATTGTATTTTTTTTATGTTGTAAGGATTTATTCTTGTATAGTTTGACATCATGGTATGTGAAGGTTTGTTTATTACACATAATTATTAAAGAGCCCAAGTGTAGAAAATATACATGGCATCATGTGAGATTGTAGGCTACTTTCTTGATTGGGAATATGTCTATTTTAAACATGTATGATAAAGCATGATAAAGTAATTCAATCTGAAATAAGGAAAATGTAAAGAACATGCATGTAAAGACTTGACATACCTAAAAAATGAAGATTTGAATGGAGAGAGTACCCAATTATGTAGTGTTTTTATCTTCTTGCATCAAACTCCTCAACAATTTGAGTTTTTCACCACTTGCTTCCTTTTCAATGTTAAATTTAATAACACTCAAATATCATTACTAACAACAATACTATTAACCAATCTATAATGTTAAATTCCTAAAATTAAATCACAATTAACATTGCAACACTACAAAAATTGAAACTTGAATAGATATATATCAAACTTGGTGTGAAAACTATGTTATTTCCTCCTTCTCAAGTTGGCAAAGTAGAAAAGGTCATGGAAAGATCATGCAAAGGTGGTACAATGTGTCAAATGTGCATGTGAACTTCCCAACAACATGAAAGCACTTCTTTTTTGTCGGAGCACGCGCAGAATCAGTAAGAAAATAGAGCATGTGGGCCTGGATCACGGGGGTAACCACTTTTTTACCGTTTCAATAGAAAGAGAAAACGCGAGTGCGTTATAACGCGCTCGCATTTTGTCCTGCTATAGATTCATCACATCCTTTGCATTGATCACATCTCTTTCCTGCAAGAGCTTGCCAGATGCTTTGCCATATGATAGGCATAACAATGAAGGGGCATGCCCTCATAATCAAGTTCTTAATAGAAAATGCCCTCAACCCTCAATGTCAAACCCTAATCCCTCAACCCTTAACTCTGATCCCTTGACCCTCAACCCTCAACGTCAAATCCTAATCCCTCAACCCTTCACTCTAATCCCTCAACCCTCAACCATATCCCTAAACCCTCAACCCTCAACATCAAATCCTAATCACTCAACCCTTCACTCTAATCCCTCAACCCTAAACCCTATCCCTAAACCCTCAACCCTCAACATCAAATTCTAATCCCTCAACCCTTCACTCTAATCCCTCAACCATAAACCCTATCCCTAAACCCTCAACACTATACCTTAAACCCTAATCCCTCAATCCTAACCCTAAACCTTATCTCTAAACCCTAATCCCTCAACCCTCAACCCTAATCCATCATCTGTCATCCATCAACTCTAATCCCTCATCCCTAAACCCTAAACGCTATCCCTATTCCTAGACCCTCAACAGGCTCGATACTATACCTTAAACCCTAATCCCTCTACCCTCGACACTCTTATTTAACCCTAATCCCTTGACCATTAACCCTATCCCTCAACCTCAACCCTCAACCCTCAACCCTCAACCCTCAACTCTCAACATTAAACCCTAATTCATCAACCCTAAACCCTAATCCATCAAACCTAAACCCTATCCCTAAACCATCAACCCTCAACACTATACCTTAAACCCTAATCCCTACCCCTCAACACTTAACCCTTAAAACTTAAACCCTATCCCTACACCCTCAACACTTGACACTATATCTTAAGCCTTAAACCCTCATCCCTAAAGCCTCAACCCTCAATCCTTAAACCTTCAACCCCAAACCCTATCCCTAATCTCTCTACCCTTGACACTCTAACCCTAACCTCGACATTAAATGCTAATCCATCAACCCTAAACCCTAATCCTAAACCCTCAACCCTCAACACTATACCTTAAACCCTAATCCCTCAACCCTCAACCCTAAACCTTATCCCTAAACCCTAATCCCTCAACCCTCAACCCTAATCCATCATCCCTCAACTCTAATCCCTCATCCCTAAACCCTAAATGCTATCCCTATTCCTAAACCCTCAACAGACTCGATACTATACCTTAAACCCTAATCCCTTATCCCTAAACCCTCCAACCCTATCCCTAATCCTTACACCCTGCACACTCTACTTTAACCCTAATCCCTTGAACCTCAACCCTATCCCTTAACCCTTGACCCTTGAACGTCAACCCTCAACCCTTGACATCAAACCCTAATCCCTCAACCCTTAACTCTGATCCCTCATCTCTCAACCCTAACCCTAAACCCTAAACCCTAAACCCTCAACGTCAAATCCTAATCCCTCAACCCTTCACTGTAATCCCTCAACCCTAAACCGTATCCCTAAACCCTCAACACTATACCTTAAACCCTAATCCCTCAACCCTCAACCCTAAACCTTATCCCTAAACCCTAATCCCTCAACCCTCAACCCTAATACGTCAACCCTCAACTCTAATCCCTCATCCCTAAACCCTAAATGCTATCCCTATTCCTACACCCTCCATAGACTCGATACTATACCTTAAACCCTAATCCCTTATCCCTAAACCCTCCAACCCTATCCCTAATCCTTATACCCTCCACACTCTACTTTAACCCTAATTCCTCGACCCTCAACCCTATCCCTAAACCCTTGACCCTCGAACCTCAACCCTCAACCTCAACGTCAAACCCTAATCCCTCAACCCTTAACTCTGGTCCCTTGACCTTCAACCCTATCCCTAAACCCTCAACCCTTAATGTCAAATTTTAATCCCTCAACCCTTCACTCTAATCCCTCAACCCTAAACCCTATCCCTAAACCCTCAACACTATACCTTAAACCCTAATCCCTCAACCCTAACCCTAAACTGTGTCCCTAAACCCTAATCCCTCAACCCTCAACCCTAATTCGTCATCCGTCATCCCTCAACTCTAATCCCTCATCCCTAAACCCTAAACACTATCCCTATTCCTAGGCCCTCAACAGGCTCGATACTATACCTTAAACCCTAATCCCTCTACCCTCGACACTCTTATTTAACCCTAATCCCTTGACCATTAACCCTAGCCCTCAACCTCAACCCTCAACCCTCAACCCTCAACATTAAACCCTAATTCATCAACCCTAAACCCTAATCCCTCAAACCTAAACCCTATCCCTAAACCATCAACCCTCAACACTATACCTTAAACCCTAATCCCTATCCCTCAACCCTTAACCCTTAAAACTTAAACCCTATCCCTACACCCGCAACACTTGACACTATATCTTAAGCCTTAAACCCTCATCCCTAAAGCCTCAACCTTCAATCCTTAAACCTTCAACCCTAAACCCTATCCCTAATCCCTCTACCCTCGACACTCTAACCCTAACCTCAACATTAAATGCTACTCCGTCAACCCTAAACCCTAATCATAAACCCTCAACCTTCAACACTATACCTTAAACCCTAATCCCTCAACCCTCAACCCTAAACCTTATCCCTAAACCCTAATACCTCAACCCTCAACCCTAATCCATCATCCCTCGACTCTAATCCCTCATCCCTAAACCCTAAATGCTATCCCTATTCCTAAACACTCAACAGACTCAATACTATACCTTAAACCCTAATCCCTTATCCCTAAACCCTCCAACCCTATCCCTAATCCTTACACCCTCCACACTCTACTTTAACCCTAATCCCTTGAACCTCAACCCTATCCCTAAACCCTTGACCCTCGAACCTCAACCCTCAACCCTCTACGTCAAACCCTAATCCCTCAACCCTTAACTTTGATCCCTCATCTCTCAACCCTAACCCTAAACCCTAAACCCTCAACCCTCAATGTCAAATCCTAATCCCTCAACCCTTCACTCTAATCCCTCAACCCTAAACCCTATCCCTAAACCCTCAACACTATACCTTAAACCCTAATCCCTCAACCCTCAACCCTAAACCTTATCCCTAAACCCTAATCCCTCAACCCTCAACCCTAATCCATCATCCCTCAACTCTAATGCCTCATCCCTAAACCCTAAATGCTATCCCTATTCCTACACCCTCAACAGACTCGATACTATACATTAAACCCTAATCCCTTATCCCTAAACCCTCCAACCCTATCCCTAATCCTTATACCTTCCACACTCTACTTTAACCCTAATTCCTCGACCCTCAACCCTATCCCTAAACCCTTGACCCTCGAACCTCAACCCTTAACCCTCAATGTCAAACCCTAATCCCTCAACCCTTAACTCTGATCCCTCGACCCTCAACCCTATCCCTAAACCCTCAACCCTAAACCCTAAACCCTGAACGTCAAATTCTAATCCCTCAACCCTTCACTCTAATCCCTCAACCCTAAACCCTATCCCTAAACCCTCAACACTATACCTTAAACCCTAATCCCTCAACCCTAACCCTAAACCTTGTCCCTAAACCCTAATCCCTCAACCCTCAACCCTAATCCGTCATCCATCATCCCTCAACTCTAATCCCTCATCCCTAAACCCTAAATGCTATCCCTATTCCTAGACCCTCAACAGGCTCGATACTATACCTTAAACCCTAATCCCTCTACCCTTGACACTCTTATTTAACCCTAATCCCTTGACCATTAACCCTATCCCTTAACCTCAACCCTCAACCCTCAACCCTCAACTCTTAACATTAAACCCCAATTCATCAACCCTAAACCCTAATCCCTCAAACCTAAACCCTATTCCTAAACCATCAACCCTCAACACTATACCTTAAACCCTAATCCATATCCCTCAACCCTTAACCCTTAAAACTTAAACCCTTTCCCTACACCCTCAACACTTGACACTAACTCTTAAGCCCTTAAACCCTCATCCCTAAAGCTTCAACCCTCAATCCTTAAACCTTAAACCCTAAACCCTATCCCTAATCCCTCTACCCTCAACACTCTAACCCTAACCTCGACATTAAATGCTAATCCGTCAACCCTAAACCCTAATCCTAAACCCTCAACCCTCAACACTATACCTTAAACCCTAATCCCTCAACCCTCAACCCTAAACCTTATCCCTAAACCCTAATCCCTCAACCCTCAACCCTAATCCATCATCCCTCAACTCTAATCCCTCATCCCTAAACCCTAAATGCTATCCCTATTCCTAAAACATCAATAGACTCGATACTATACCTTAAACCCTAATCCCTTATCCCTAAACCCTCCAACCCTATCCCTAATCCTTACACCCTCCACACTCTACTTTAACCCTAATCCCTCGACCCTAAACCCTATCCCTAAACCCTTGACCCTTGAACCTCAACCTTCAACCCTCAATGTCAAACCCTAATCCCTCAACCCTTAACTCTGATCCCTCGACCCTCAACCCTATCCCTAAACCCTAAACCCTAAACCCTCAACCCTAATCTGTCATCCCTCAACTCTAATCCCTCATCCCTAAACCCTAAATGCTATCCCTATTCCTAGACCCTCAATGGGCTCGATACTATACCTTAAACGCTAATCCCTTATCCCTTAACCCTCATGATTAATAGCCTTGAACGTAAAAAAAATTAAGGGGAACATAACGCGAGCGCGTTATAAAGCGCTTGCGTTATGTCAAACATGACAAGCAACAAACTTGCGCGAAAGGAAAAATGCAAAGTAAAACAGAACGTGAGTGCGTTATAACGCACTCGCGTTATGTCTTGCTTTGGGAATCCGAAGCCTTGGGCTTGGGATTTGCTTTGGATTTCCAACCCAAAGGCTTAGAGTGCCTTATGAACAGTCACAGACGTGTTTTTCTATATTCTTCAAAATTTCACATAATTTCATTCGTGCTAACCCTCAGATTTGCATGTATTTCAAGGTCGAACAAATCGAACACTTGGGTAATGTTTAGCTTTCTCTTAGCTATTTGACGATGTGATTTTTTTCACATTTTAACAATGTTAAACCTTTCATCTTTAATTTCTTTTGTTTGTGTGTCCATTTTTAGGCAAAAACCACTGTTTGGTCTTTTTTTCATTGTAAATTAACTATTTATTCAAATTTCAAAAAAATTACATATTTAGAAACTAGACTCCATTCTACAAATATTAAAAAAATAAAAAAATAATTTTCAATTAGTTTTCAGAATTTATAGGGGTAGCACGGCCAAAATTCTATTTTTTAGGATGTGTCCACTTTGAAAATTAGTAAAAAATCAAATATTCATCAAAAAATTATCAGAAAAATTGGGCATAAACTACATGCTATTAGCTAATTTCTCATTGAAGCGATTTTAAAAATACCAAAAAAAAGTTGACCTTTTGAGGGAGCCACAAAACATGCTATGTTATGTTTTTTTGATAGAAACAACACCAATTTCTGTGGCTCCCTCTTTTGAACCCCTTAATCTATGCCATTTTCAAAACAAAATAGTAGTTTAGAAAGTAGACTCGGAGCACTACGAACATTGTTTTGGTTGCATCTCCAAATTTTGAGTGTAACTATGCTCAATTTCTCATCCAAGGCCAATATTTCCTGATTTCAGAAAAAAAGTGGCCACTTAAGACCCCTTTTTGGCCCCCCATCTTGCTGCACTTACCCTTTAGCATTAACTTTTTTATGTGTGAGTGTTTCAACTATCTTTGGAATTGACTTGACACTCATCATGGGTGTGAGGATGAGGAGCAAGAAAATTTTAACGATCACACCCATCCATATCTCCTTCATCCAAGCCATCATTCTCCTCACCTTCATTTAGACCGTGATCTCTTGTATGATGGGGATGAAAATGATTTGGTTTAAAACCACCCTAACTATTTGTCTTTGTTGTTTAGTTTTTGAGAACTACCTTTAGTATAGACCTTTGAGTAGCCTCTTTAAAAATAGTATGAAGTATGTAGCTTCAAGCGTTTATGAATCTATGATCATCCTCAAATAATTACTTTATGCACCTTCTTTTGATATTTAGAATAATATTACATTTTGAATACATAATACATTTTAAATACCCTAATTCTAACCTTGCTCCTAACCTAAACCCTTTTTGTAGACCCTATCCCTAAATGTAACTATAACCCTAACCCTAATTGTATCCCTAACATTACATAATTTGGTTATAAGTTATTCTATCTAAATTATTTATGCCTTAAGTGAGGAAATTATTTGATTTCTTTTCAATAGTTGGAAGTAGGTAAAGTATTAGATGCTTAGTTATTTAATGAAACTACTACCTCTAGTTTTACCTTTCCCAGGACTTGTTTTGTAATTCTCTACTCATATTTTATATCTTTGAAATTTTATTAAATTATGATAAGACTAATACCAACTAATAGGAAGTAATCTTGTCTCATTAATACTAAGTAATTATCTTGTCTTACTAGCTAACAAAAGACTTTTCTTTTACCAAGATCCTAATGCTATTTCCACTATAATAAAATATCTTATGAATCTAGCTGCCTCATATTTTTAAAACTTCCTGTAAAAGTTTTTTATGAAATTATCTGTGAATGGTCTTTTGGATAAATTATTCCTTAAACCATATATTTACTTTTTACTTATCTTTTAGTATCTTTTATGAGGGATATTTCATATGTATTTATTAATAATGAATAATATTATTTATATAAGAATTTATTCATATATTTATGTTTTTTTTTTAATTTAAAGAAAAGAAATTATTTTTTATAGAAAGTATTTATTTGATTTATATAGAAAGATTTTGAATCTAATACTAATCTAATTTTCTTGGGTTCTAAGTTTTTTATAAGGGATTAATAAGTTAGCTTTAAATTTGAATTTTATGTAGAATGTTTTGATAGAAAATTGAGTCTAAATTTGGGAATGTTTTAATATTTGTATTATGATTTAATCCATATTTTCTTGTAGAATAAATTAAATTGTTGCCACTTTTAAATATTATAAATAGTTAATCTTGGCTTATGAGTTGTAAATGGTATTAAATTTTGACCTTATAGATTCTTAATTAGATGCTTGAGAAAATAATACTTCTTTGTAAGTAGATTATGGAAATTATTATTGTGAATATTTATTTTATGGCTTACATTGTTAAGAAAAATAGAAGTTGTTCCTTATCTTTTGGCATAAATAGTCGTTCGAGATTATTTAGTATGCGAACTAGGGTGTTGAAGTAATTGCCAAAAGTTCCTTTCTTTTGCTAATTATTTTGGTCTAGGGTCCTGAGTTCTTAATGAGCGTATTCATTATAAAATGATGGAATTAAGTATGTATGCGTGCTTCCTAGAAAAATTTGTGTTTTAACACATATATAAATATGTTACCTTCCTAAGATATTGTATGCTTCAATGATTGTTTTAAGTTCTTGTGTTACAATGTATTTGAGAAGAGATTTGAAAAGGAAAGTATAGTTCACTAATGGTTGTTATGTCTTATCATTTGCATGTGCAAAGGTTTTACAATTAAGCATATGAGTACTAGATAATGAATAAAGTCATCATAAGAATGAGGAAAGAGTGCAAAATAAGACTATGTTTGATTGATTTGAAGGATCTTGAATCTTGTCTGGCAAATTTAGACTAACGATTTGTTTAATAATGATTTATGCATGTTTTTTTTTAAAGAGATATGTTTTATTGCATTTAATCTTTAAAACTTGAATAATACTCTAGAAAATATTATATGATGAATTAGAACCCTTATGAGATATGTAAGTAAGTCAACTCTATGGTTACAAGACTAGTTGTTTCCAAACTACGAAGTCTCTGTGCTACGTGTACTATAATGTCCCCTTCACGCAAGCCAAAATTTTCGCACCCTTGCAAACAATTTCAACTTACCAAAAGAGAACATTAGTATTCCATTTTTCAATTCCTTTTAATCTTGATGATATTCATAAACATAACCCTACACTATTTGCCATTTCATAAATCCATTTTTCCATACATCATGATTCTCCTTGGGTGAGATAATCCTTAGGCCTCTTATTAACCTCACCTTCCACCTTGTGAGAGAAGATTCGTTGGGTAGGTGATGTCATCTCAATCCTATGGGTCCATTAATATTATTCCTTAGTTTGTCAACCAATGCCCATAATTCCTTAGTTCGTCAACTAAGGCCTATAATTCCTTAGTTCGTCAACTAAGGCCCATTCCTTCGATACTTAAATCGAAGGTCCATAGTAATATCCTCGATTTGTCAATCAAGACCCATAATATCCTTGATTCGTCAATCAAGGCCCATTCCCATGGAATAATCAATACCTACCATAACTATCTACCCCACCTTCTTAGCGTTAGGTGGTTAATTAGGAAGTCTCGTATCTACCCTTAGGAATTCATGCCTTTATTAATCTTTAGGTTTTACCCCAGAGCCTTCTCCTTAGGTTTTACCCTAAGGCCTTAATTAATCTTCACCTATACATATACATACTTGTTATCTCTCATACGTCATTTATTAACAACTTATGTGAAATGAGATGAGAGTTGCCATTATCCACCATGGGGCTCTAATGTCTCCCATCCTTACTCAAGAAGTACCTTTGTACTCTTGGGGCTAAGGCCTCTATGAGACTCCTTGGTACTCTAGGTAGCCAAGGCCATTAATTCACAATCCTTGCACTATGGGTACCTCATACCTCATGTGACAAGGCCTCTATGTGATAAATATCCATGAATGGCCTCTTGGCACTTTCTACTCTTTCCCACATATGGTGTTAATAAATCACTTATGAATTCAAATCATACATGATACAGATTTAAAATATAAATTTCAGACATAAATGTATATATCACATATATCAGTTTCTACTTAATAACCTTATTATTTATATCTTTCAAGTTATAAATTGAACAAGTAATTATAAATTCTTACAAATCATAAATTGAATAAGTAAATATAAATACTTACTTACCTACTTTACCTGGGATTCCTTACCTATGCTACGGTAATATAGTCTTTATTGTATTGCTGTTATAAAATGCAGATCTAAATATATATATTTATCCCATACTCTTTTTATATTTTCTCCCGATGATCCTTTCCTTCTATCTCACAACCTTTATTTATTTCCCTTTCAAGGGATATGTTCGAAGAGGTATGTCTCTTATTATTTTTATTACTTTATATTAATTCCCTTTTGTGGTAAAACTAGTTCTAACCATACGTAACTCCCTTATCATAAGAGGATAGGTTAAAAGATGTTTATTATTATTTATTTACATTAGTTGTAATTATATTATATCATTATAATAAATGACATATTATTTATTTTATATTATATCATTTATATCATAATAAATGATATATAATTTATATTATATTATTTATATTTATATTACAATATAAGATAATAATAATAATATTTGTATTTATATTATTAGATATATTTATAATATATTATTTATTAATGTGCTGTACTTATAAATATCTTCCTTCCACCTCCCCTTAATCTTTTTAAAGTACATTATATTTATATAATATATATAGTATAAATAAATACATTTGTTATTAAGTATGGGAGCTCTTTTATTTTATTTTATTTCCTAGCATATAATATGGTGGGATAATGTTTGTCTTATTAGACTTTTATTTTTATATGATTTTATTTTGAATTTAACCTTTTGTTTACCCATATTACTTTGTCTTATTCCAAATTACTTTACTTTCTAACTTTAATGGGTAAGACTCTTCATAATATTTATTTTTATATATAATAATATATCTTATTAATTACTCACATAAATATTATATTAAAATATTTATATTTATAATATATCTAGTTAATTAAAATATAAATATGTATATTTCATATATTTTATAATATTTAAATTATATTAAATTAATAATATTATTTATTAAATAATACATATTAATAATATATTTTAAATAAATATATTATATATTTAGTTTATATAAGGCTAACTTATTATTTAAATAAACAATTCAATTATAAATCATTATAGGGACATGACAACCCTCCCCACTCAAGATTGCTTGTCCTCAACCAATTATAATTAGGTATCCTAAAGTAATATTTAATAACATTATATTTTATTAGGTTTCTTATATAAAATAACCTCTAGAAAATGTAACAAATTAATATAGCTAATAAACTATAGTGCTATAAATAATATAGGGGCCTAAAATAATAATTTATAAATTTGGGTTTACCCTTTTAAATTTTCAGCACTAAATTTTATAAATAATTTATTTTATAACTATATTTTATTATGTTTATGTACACCATAAATACTTTGGGTTAATTTGTTTGTTTGTTTGTTTGTTTTTTTTTTTAATAATAATAATAATATTATTATATTTATTTATTAACTTGACTACTATTACAATATATATATTCAATAAACTAAATTTGCATAAAGGCATTTCTATTTATTTAATTTTCAAAAATGTTTTAATGACTACTAATATTATTTTAATGCCATGATTAACCAATAGCATCAAATGAACAATCCAAACCAAATAACTAAATGTCAAACATACCTGACACAACCAAAGTGAAAATGGAGGGGCACTACATCCTCCCCCCCTAAAACTCGACTTACTCCTGGAAGTCGCAGCTAAGGTGGAAACATTACAAGTTAGTAACAACATTAAAGCTGATTCATTTCATACAATAATACACACTAAAATATAAACTTATATACTCCATTTCAAAAATAATCTACACAATCAAAGCTTGCAATTTCAAAAGTGGTTTCATAATGCATAAACCACTCCCAATCCTTACAAGTTAGCATTGACACCCAACCAGTTTCTTCAAAACAAGGACAACATTTCACCTTTTTATTCCTAAGTTGTAAAAATTATCATATCATAAACATATGAAGCATTCTATTTCAAATACACCACCATTGTAATTTATCTACCAATCTGTTGTTAAGCAAACCATAGGTTAGAATGCTACATTTTCACAAAATATCAACATATTCATACACCTAAAACACACCTTTTTCACCAAATCTCATAGCATCTTCAACAAGATCATGAATTTCTTTCACCTTTTGAAGCATGGAAACATACTTTATCATTTCTCTTTTTCATAGTTGAATTTAGCTAAATATTTCCCTATTAGTGGATTTCCAATGAAGGAAAGCAAACAACCCTCTTACATTAGAACAACATCCATACCTGTCCTTGAGGCATCAAACTCTAGGACAAGTGGTTTGTGAAAATTAGGTATTACTAAAACTTGGGTGGAGCACATAGCGACTTTGAGAGCATAGAAGGCCATTTTTTCTTTGACATTCCACACAAAATAATACTTTTTGATCAATGTTGTTAGAGGTCTTGTAATTTTACTAAATTCTAGATAAATTTTTGATACTACCTAGTCAATCCTAAGAAACCTCTAATAATCTTGATGGATTTGGGTGTAGGCCAATCCTACATTACCTTAGTCTATTTGGGATCCACTTACACTCACTCTTAAAAAATAATGTGTTCTAGTTATTACATTTGTTGCACATTGAAGGCACACTTAGAGTTCTTGGAAAAAGGGAACAATCCTTTAAAATATTAAGGCCAGTCTCCACATGCTTGAGATGATCATCCCAACTGCAACTATAAATGAGAATGTCATTAACAAAGACCAAGATGAATTTTTTTATGTAGCCTTTATACACCTTATTAATTAGGCTTTGAAAGGTAGAGAGAGTGTTAGTGAAGTCAAAAGGTGTCCTCCACTGAACAACAAAAGTTAGTGACTAAGATGCTAGCTTACATGATTATGAGATTATTTATAAAAAAGGAAAAGAATGGTGGCCAATGCACTTTCATGAAAGTATGGTGATCCAAGAGGATTCACCAAAAAAGGTGCATTTGTTAATGCCAAGACCATTCACATGGCTTATAGCAACTATGGGGCGACTTCTTCAGTTAGTAGTTTACTAGAACACCTCTCAGATGCTTGTGGAAACACAAATACTATTCCACTCTCTTGAAAGTCTTACACATACTCTAGCAATGGTGTAGAACAATTCACATAGGATCAAACACTCATACAATAATCATACCTCATCTAAACATCCTTCAATTTCTACCATATCTTTAGCATGCTCCAATACACTTCCAAGACAAACCATAAAGTCCAATTCACAAAGATTCTTACCACATCATTCCTAGAGTCACTCTATAGACTTCAAACATGGTGGTTAATGTGACAATCTAGTTGGAACTCTTGAGGCTCACAATATGCCAAGTCATTTTCTAGTTTATTAGGGACACACTAGTAATTGGTTTAGATTTGAAGATATATGGAGTGTAATGCCCCATCAAGGAACTCCTTAGAGAACAACACAATTATGCTATACAAATAGGACAATTTTTTTTAAAAGATAGAAATAACAAAGTAATGTTAAACACATCTATACATATCATTAAACTAAGCATTATCCTCTAGGGTTCCTTGACTGCATTACTAACCAAACTATTAACAAGATCTAAACATACATCGTAAATTAACTAACATCAATAGTTCATCCCAAATTTATTGCATTAAATGAATAAACACATACATTCCAATTTTATAGCATCAGTTAAGTAATCAGTAGGATCATGTATACAGAACTACATGTTCACATACAAATTCCTATACATATGAGTACATCATTTCAATATTCACACTATCACTTTCCTGATTACATTGGAATACATACATTATGATTTAACTAATACACAAGGCTAGTACATGAACATAGATAATTGTCTCCTCAAACTGGTACAAGATCTGGAATCTGTCTCACGAGATACATCCTTCTTGCACACAAACAACAAGGGAAAACCAATGGAGATAAAGAACATCCACTTGACCATGTGGAACCCTAAGGTCCATCCCCCGTGCTAGGAGACATAACATAAGGTCCCACTACAACAAACAGTCAGGTAGACAATAGAATATAACGAACAAGGACTACACATGACTCCAACAACACAGGTCAATAACACAAGAAACTCAATCATCATTTCCAGAGGCAATCACACAACGAATGGGGAGTACACAACTAGAGAATGCTAGATTGTAGTAGGGAGAAGTGTCATCGCATGGTCCTAACATGGGTTACCCTAGCATTCTCTCACTAGATGTCAGCCCCCATCTATGGTTACCCTAACAGTCTCTCACTAGACGAAGACCCCATAGGGTGACACATGTGGAACCAACATTCCTTTCATGAGGAAAAGGATGTTGATTTTGCCAACCAGGCCTTCTCATCCCATCCTTAGCCTAAACAAGCACTACAGGCATGGGTGAGGAATCTAATTATCTTGTTTAATGTGAAATCTACCCTTTTCCCTCTAATTCATTTTAGGTTATCACTTGGTTACCAACCTTCAATGGGTTACCCTGGCTAGCCACTTTGGGCCACGACCCCACATTGAAAGCCACTCCCCTACTTGCATCTAGAAATCCCTTTCCATCAAGCATAGCAATTATCATCATAACAACAAGTATACATGAACAATGCAAGGTATTAACCTTCTTACATACCAACGTAATCATAAGGACAAATACACAATACATTGCCCATAGCTTCCAAGTGAAGCAATCCATAACAACATACTCCTCTTACGATTACTAATGTATCCCCATTTACAAAATCCAACACAATACTTAATACATAATCAATACAAAAAACACATCCTCAAAGGAGATTATTACCTCTTCATGATGCATTTACAATACAGAATATACATGAAGTCAAGACATAATATCCTATGCCTCTGGAAACCAAACCTTGACAACTTACACATAGTCCTATTATGACCTATGATCCAACTTACACAAGTTTCACTTACATTATGCAATTAAACTCACAATAAACCAATTATCTAATGCAATACTTATAAATTGAATTTCCATTACATTATTTATATACCTAATTCTTAACCCATTGATCAAATTTTAACTTAACAAAACATTATAAAGAAAATGTAATAAATTCAATGCCCAATTAAATTAAATTCATCAACACTAATTAACAACCATGTCAATTGTCATTTAATCATATTAAACAAAATATAGTAATGTAATTATATGTGTGTGTGTGTGTGTACTTTTATATAACAATAAATAAGATATTAGTCATATAGTTTATGCAATTTTTGGTTAGACTTTCACCCATACATTTCCCAGACAACTTGGGGATGACAACTATTACGTTTGAAATAATAATAATAATAATAATATAATAATAATAATAATAATAATAATAATAATAATAATAATAATAATAATAATAATAATAAATACCATGGATCATTGGATAGCAAATATTTTTCATCCAATGACAAGTAAATAAGTATAGTTAAATTTCATTATCTGACCAATCTAATTTTTGAACATTTTATGAGGCTATTCAATTGAAAGTGAAAAATAACCCATAGTGATATACTATACATCCATTTCCTACTATACAAAAAGGTCTTTGAATGCTTATTATTTGGGGCATTTGAAGTTCCAAACCAAAATGACATGTTGGCTGTTTATGTTTGGATTAAGTTTTGGGTGCTCTTCCAATTCTTGTCGAATTGTTATTGATTTCAATCACTTACAAGACGATCTGAATAATGGGAACTTTCTATTTTTTAAAGAAAACAACGATTTCTACATCTTAAGATACCATACAGATGTTCTTGAACTCATCCATAACAAATGAAAAATGAATGAAAACTGCCTTTACGTATGTGCTTTCCTCATCTCATTTGTCATTTTAACACAAACCAAATACAATGAACATGACAACCAATGATAAGGATGAGGCATGCAATGATTCCACATTAAAAAATCTTGACTCTCAACGATGGTAAACCAGTCAATCAAAATCAACCATTATCAAAATTAAATTGAGTAGTAGTTGGGCGTATCTATTTGCATAGTTGGTCAAAATCGACCATAGTTGAAATTAAATTAACATTAAAATGGAGACGTCATAGTGCTGGCAAAACTTTTACGTGTATTGATAAAACACTCAACAAAATATTTTAGTTCTATATATAGCTCTACCCTGTAACCTTTGGAGTACAAGCTTCTTAAAATCTTAACCAAAATTTAGGTTTGAAAGCATTTGTTCTTTAAGCAAGCTTAAAGAAGTAGCTAAAGTATTTTCATTGAAATGGGGTCCATATGAGAGTTAGAGGACAACATTATGAGGCCTCATGAAGTGATGTTTCCTTATCCAGCACAGGGTCATATAAATCTATTAACGGAGTTGAGCAAGAGGCTTCTCTCCCACAATCTCATGAGAAAGAGCGCATGCTACAAGCTCAGGAAAAGTGGATGAATTTGTTTAGACACTGACAAGCTTCATTGCCTAAGCGCACAAAATAGATTTGTTGAAAAGGATTGAGAAACTTTCAAACAAATGCGATTGTGAAAGAATAGATAGGGCACGTGAACTTTTTGATAGAATGCCTCAAAGAGATGTCATCCCATGGAATGTAATGATTGCAGCGTACGCCCAAAATGGATTTGTTAAAAGGACTTACAAAACTTTCAAGCAATTGTGATTGGTAGGTTAAAGAAACAGACCAGCAACCTTTTTGCCAGTAACCTAATAGCCCGCGCCAAAATGGAAGTTTTGGAATAGTTTGTGGCATCCATCGATGCACGAGGAATAGAGGAATTTGTCAGATGCTGTGGTTGCAATCGCTCAGTTAGACAAGAAATATGAAATGGGATGCAATGGTTGCAAACTAGGCACAAAACAAAATTGCAAAGAAACTCTCTAAATTTCTGAATTAAAGAAGCACGCTGGGACACATCTTAACCTTATAAGCTTAGCTTGTTTCCTGAGCGCACTCAGCCATGTAGATTTAGTGGACGAGAGATGTATATGCTTAATCACATTTGTAACTCTTATTACAAAACACCTATAGTCGATCATTATGTGTGAAGGTTGATCTACTTGCCCGTGCTGGGCGATCTTGAAGACACCCTAAACTATGCCATTAAGATGCCAGTTAAACCCGGTGATGGTTGTATGGATGTGTTTTCTTGGAATAATAATGATTGCAGATATGCACAAAAAAATGAATTTCTAGGAAATGCAATTAGCAGGTTTAAAGCAAGATCTACCTCAAAAGGAATATGGTTTCATAGAATGCCACGAACTTGCTAGAAATGTTCAAAATGGGTTAGTGAACAAGGTAAATGCATATTGATGGCTGCAATAAGCCATCAACAGTGAAAACGGAGGGGCACTACACGTACGTAGGCAAGACCATCATGGATGAGCCCCCGAGACATTAGGTTGGCCTCCTAGGGCCTTAGGCTTGTCATTTTAAGCAGTTGATATTTGTTTTATATAAATTATTAACTATGCAAGACTAATGTTTTATTAGATGTGCAGTTTGAGATCTGTAAGCCATGCAGGATTCTGAAGCTAAGAAGATACACGTCTGTTAACTGAGAAGCTTACTGGAGCAAAGAATATGTTTTTTTTTCCAATATGCTAAGAACGGGTATATGGTTCTTGTTATACTTGTTGTAATTGCATGAGAGATGTCTTGTTCCTAGTTGAAAGGATATTTTATTATGTATTTGTAAAATAGGTTGTATCTCTGTTTATATCATTTATACACTAGTTAGCTAGAAACTAAATTGTAGCACTTGGTTATCAGTTGCCACACTATAGAAGTGAGTAATTTAGGATCATCTAACTTGGTGTTGTAAAATAAACCTTGCTTGTTTATCAAACATGTATCTTTTATTATTCATGATAATTTCTTGTAATTCTTTATACAGGACCTTAATGAATACTTATCTAATGTTATAATATGGAATTGTATGTGTATATTCATCTAATGCAAGTAGACTTAAAATGATCTATGGTTATTAGGTAACTCATAATGTTAGCTAGATCTTGTTATTTAGTAATGCATCCATGTAATCCCTAGAGGTTAAAGCTTAACTTAGGCGTTATAAATAAACATAAAGTGCATATCATTGATATTTCTCTGTTAAAAAAAAAATTCCCCTTTTGCATTGCTTAGTTGAGCTTTTCTCTAGGGTTTTGTGGCGGGGCATTACATAAGCCTTGCTTGATGGAAGTGCTTACGCGTTTTAGAGGGTGTGGTTAAAAATCTTCTTTCCTCAAGAACCTGATTGGTTGATCCTTAGTTTTTGTAGTATAGACCTAGAGTGTTAGAGAAACCCTCTCTTTTAGAGTGAAACGTGAGGAAGTACCTCATGTATGGAAATCATTTCTAGAGTTGAGGCATGCTTTTGACCAAGATAAAGGTGCGGTAGTGATGCCTATAACCTTTTTGAGTTAACTTTTCATGAACCTTGAGTTCTTTTGTTGTGGGTAGTGCCCGAGGAAGGAATGTTGAGAGAGTAATCTTTCTTTTGCAATTCTCCTTGAGAATGGGAATGGTAGCCTTGTAAGTTTCCTTAGACTTAGTAGATAGCTTGAGGGGTTATCCTAGCATAGTTGTGGTCCTAAGTTTATGGACTTGACTTGCTTGTAGTTTTGTTTCATCTTTTTAGCTAGAGCATCTTTTCACTGCAGTGGCAAGTGGAGGATGGAGTGGTGTAATCTCAGAGGAGTTGTATGCACAATGGTTGGTTCCGACCTAGATGGTGCACCTTTGGAGATTGTTTTATTATTTTGAGACCTCAACCTAGTGTCGATTGGAGGACTGATCTTTTGATATTATATTGTGTTACCATCAGGATTGCATGTGCATTGTGATGTTGATTAATGCTTGTATGTGTCTATGATGAATTAATTTTTGCCTTGTTGGTATACATTAAAGATGTGATTATTATCCTTATGCTAGGACGAATGCAATTGAGTGCTAGATGTACCATGTGTTGGATTATATATATGATTGGTAGTTGTACCGTGTGAATTGATTGATTGATTATATATTTAAATTTTATTGATAGACACAATGATAATATGTGAAATAGAGATATTGTTCTGTATAAGGTCGAGTAGGACCAATATTATGTGGATAGTGCCACGTGGGAAGATGCAGAAGAGATAGACATATATTTTTCTTATTGAGGATTTAGTAAAGAATATTTTATTTATTTGCATAGTAGAGATACTTTGTTGAATTTGATGATACTTGATTGTTATAATGATATACTTTTATTATTTTAGTATGAGTGTGTTAAGACATCAAGACGATGTCTCTTCCTAGTGGGGAAGGATGTCACATCTTGTTTTTAGACTTTATTTATAATTTAAATTATGGGACATTTTTACTATGGTTGTTTTACTATTGAGTGATTCCACGTGTGTGAAAGGTAAAATCGTTGATATTTTACATAAAAAATTGAAAGTTGATGGATGACTAATTATTATTGGTAAGATTATGAATGTATATCTTGTCTTGCTTCGACTATGATTATAAGGAATAACCTATTAATGGAAATCTAAGTGCAACTGAGTGCAGGAAGAATGTCGAAGACGAGAACATGGTTGAGGTAGAAATGTTCTAGCCGCTAGGAAAGAGTTGGCATGATGGAAACCCGATGCATGCACACACTCACTTAGTTTCATACATGTTGTATCATTCATATTGTATTATTGAATAGCTTTATTATGCATTCGTTACATAGTTACATAGTCTTGAATGTGCATTTTATTTTAAATATTGTTTGTGATTATGACATTTAATGATTAGTTATCTATATGCAAGATTAATTTATTTAAGTGCATAGAAGTAAATCTATTTATTTATTTGATAATTAACTCTTAAGGATAATTAGAAAATAAAATAAATAGATAAAGCTAATTATTTGTTTGATGCTTAGATTTTATTTTAAATTAATTATCTAGTTAGATAATTATAGTTTTTAATATTTAAAAAAAAAAATTAATGCAATTTGTATTTCAATTATTTAATTATTATAATTGAAATAGATTTACATTATGTGCATGCTTTTATTTTAGAATTTAGAAATAAATAATAATATTTATTTCAATTTGAGAAAAGATTAATTAATAGAAGAAGAATTGTTTCAATTTAAAATAAATAAATAAATAGTGTTTGGTTAATTATGCGAACATTATATTATTTATTTTATTTATTTATTTTGGTAATTAATCTCTTTTGGTAATTAATTTCTTTTGGAAAAGGAAATACATTAAATTATTTAATTTGTTAATTTATTTAATTATTGAATGTGCATATCTATTTTAAAGATTTAGAGAATCAATTATTAAATTTGTCATATTTGTGAATTAAAAAATTATATTTTCTAATATTAGTTTTAAATAGGATGTGCATGAATATGAATAAGGTCATTTTAATATTATTTTTCTTTTATTAAGAATATTGTATTATATTTTACTTTTTAGGTTTTGGGGAAAAACAGGGAGATTTATTAAAAGAAGAGAATTAACTTTTTTTCATTTTTTTGGTTATCAATTTTATTAAATGGAAAGGAGAAAAAAAAGAAAATAGGTTATTGAAGCTCATGGATCTGAAAGTGTTTTTTTGTGAAGAATTGAAGGATTGTTGTGGTTTTTGAATTGATCGGTTAATCTCAATTATTTTTACCAAATTGCCACAAGGATCAAAGGTAGGATTCTTGTCATGAAAGACTTTAACAAAGAATTACTTTGGTTAATAATTGAATATAGGATTTTTTGAAGAAATTGTGATTTATATGCATCTTGTGCAAAAAGAAAGATTTAGACAAATTATAGTTTCATTGATTTTGAAGATTATAAAAGATTTTTTGTTGAATTGAATTCGTTGGGAATTCTTAAAAGTTAGTAAGAAGATTTGATAGGTTATTTGATCTGAATATAATTTTTTAGAATATTAAAATATTAATTTCTTGTATAGGAGAAAAAAAACATAATAGAAGACTTGGGAAGAGACTGAAAAGAAAAACAGTAACCTATCTTAGTTTAAACATATCTCTTAAACTATGATCTAGGTATTTCTAATTTCTGGATATATGGTTTTAAAGTAGGGGATAAACTTTGCCTCTTATTTTTGTAATTTATCTTTTATATTTTATTTTATATTATTAAAACAAGATGACTATTTTTTAAAGTGGTAAACCTGTCCTGAGAAAAAAAAACAATCTGTTACGTCATCAATAACTTTAGATTTTTGAACTGTGTTTCTCTGAAATTTTCATAGAAGGTGCATAAATAAGTTGTTTAAATCATATAAAACATTCCGCCTTACCCAATTTTTAAATTATGAGATATGTATTAATTAGTGACTGTTTATCTTTGCTATTATTTTTAGCATGATGTTTATATGTGATTATATTATACTTACAAAATTATATTAAAGATATTTATCATCAAAATATTTATTGGGTTTTGTAGATCTTTGTATTATCTTTCCAACTCATTTTGGAAATTAGAAAAATGTTGTGTTTTGAGAAAGTTATACATGTTTTAGTGAAAACTATATTTTATGCAATATAAATCTAAGTTGCTAGCATGAAAGTCATGTTTGGTTTATGTGTGATCTTCCAACATAGTTTTATGACTTGTAAGCATGTTGAAATTGCTATGTAGATATTAGTTATGAGGGTGTGAGCATAAGTTTGAAATTATAGTGTTTTAGACCACATTTTTAAAGTCACTTGTAGTGTTGATGTCCATGCTTAATTTTGTTGTCCTAACGTTCTGTCTCCTATAGTAGCATCTTGATCACCTGTAGGTTTAATTTAAATGACTTATTTTTTTATGTCTTCACTTAAATGGTGTTCTTGTATGGCAAACATGAATATGAAATTGTTAGAAAAGATGATTCTCCTTTATTCCTTATTACAAATTTAATCATAACAGTATTATAAATTTGATCTTGCTTGCGGTTAGACAAATCTAGATTTATTTATTTTATTTTATTTTTGAGAAATTAAGAATGAATTATGGGATAAAGATTAAAACCAGTTTTATAGTGATCTATGTATTTTGTGAATGATTAAATACAGCTCTTTGATTGAAATATTGCTAGAAATGTATTCCCATTTATTGCGTAAAGAAATGAAGTAGTAAATGTATCTAGGCAAAGTATGTGTTATAGGATCTAGACACAAGATTATTTTGAGGTATTTAAGAATGGAATGAGTTATCTTCAGTTTATGTCTTATTTATTTATCTTGAATAAACATATGCATAAGCTTTTTCCTTAGAATTATTTGCTTGAAAGTGAATTCATTTTGATTGTGCAAAAGAAAATAATTAGTTTAATTTGAAAGAAAGTAGATTATCTTTTGTATGTGATTGGGGTTACTTCCTAAGCTAGGATGCCAAATGTGGAAAAACAGAGATGGCTTTTCCTCTTTTTGGGATTTGACCTTGAACTATTTTATATACTTGGCTAAGCTGGGAATTCATTGAAATGAGATGAATATTTATCTAGCAAAACTTTATTTATATATCTCTGCCACATCCTGTTGTGAAACAATTTGCATATCATTATTTAGATTTGCACATTAGACTTCAAGTTGCATCAGGTGTTCCCTCCTACCAATTGTTTCCAGGTTGCTAGACATTTCGTGCAGGGCTGGGTTTCCTTTGTGTCATGAAGGGATTTGGGGAAGTGTAATTACTTCATGGTTGGGTGGAAAAGCACCTGAGACATGTTCTCGTCTCTCAGCTCACAAGAGGACCACGTGGGTTCGTGACGACTGCAGAGTTTGTTTGATTTATTATTTCTTATATTGTACATGATTTTTGTATCTTGTAAGTATCTTTGGATGAATTATGGCAAGGAAGCCAAATGGACATTGTATATTCTTTATAGTGCTAATACTTGGATTAAGCACATGATTTGAAATATTTAATGATATTATTGATCTGTTTATGTGAGATCTATCTTTTTTACTTGAGTTGATGTAAATAAGTGGATTGTTTACTTCAGTAACTTTTGTTATAGAATTGGTACTTTACATTTATGCTTGAAGAGTACATGGTTGCTAGTAGAGTAGAAGCAACCAAATAAGAATGGGTCATGAAGATGAAGAGGTGGTAGTGGAAGTTTTGGTTGCTGATGTGGATGTAGGAGGAATATGTAGGTGTTGCATTAGTTGTGTAATGAAGGTATAAGTTGGTTTCATGGTTCTGAGATCCATAAAAGATCTAAGAAGGAGATCAAGAGGCTACGTGAAGGCAACAAAATAGTAGAAAGGGTGGCAATAAGGAGAATTGATTATGGAAGGACATTGCAAGTAGTGTGATTTATGAAAAAGAGATTTGAAGGGCTATTTGGAGGCCATTATTGGGTGCAAAGGAAGTTGCAACAACATTGAAGGAATCCATTCAAGGAAGGATGGAAAAGAAAGATAGTTGAGTAGATGTTGCTAGCAAAACAATCAACTGCAAAGGATGAAGGTAGGAATTTAATGCCTATTATGAGTGGTAGGTAGTGGTGGCTTCAAAGAGGTTGTAGAATGCATATACTATATCAAAGGAAAAGGTATGGACACTTTGGGATAAGACAATCATAGTTTGTAAGTTGAACAAATGCACACTATCAATAACAGTCATGTTTCAAGTTCTGCTCATTTGATATTATTTGTTATGTATCATGAAAAGATAACCCTATGAATAAATCCCTCATAGATTGTATCAAATCCTAAGATTTTTGGATTGTTCACTTGACCTTGTTGAAGAGTTTGATTTTCAGCAAAGTTAGGGTTAGGACAGAATAACAAGATGTAAAAATTCAAGGTGAAGTTCTATTTCATGATGACAAGTTGTCCTAAACTATAATATTTTGAGTATATCCCATATGCACGAACATTATCATATACAATGATAGACAAATTGCTAAGTATGGAGGTGATATTGAGGGAAAAGACTATCAAATTGCACTATGACTATTACAAACAACCACATAGACTATTACATCATAAACATAGAAGACTATGATGAAATTCGTGATCACTATTAAGGTCAGATATTCAAAAAATGCAATAGACTCTCACTACCCTATTCACAAGGTAAGAGATGACAACATGATGAAAATGACTAATCTTATATACAGATTAGAAATGTCAAGCACCTTAAATGGACTATCAACACAACTAGGACTATCATGACAGTCAATAGGAACATCAAACTAGGTATGAAGATAATTTAATATCTTGTCAAGGTGTAAAGGAGGGGTTTTCTAGGAATCATAAATGTATAGGACAGTCATTGTAACCTTAGGATTATCACATGTGACATTGTTCAAACAATAGTCCAAAATAAGAATGATCAAACCGTAGGAGTTTCATAAGTAAATTGGTGCATTACAGCCTAGAAATCACAAGATCATTTAAGGATAAATAGTGAGATAGGTTATTAAAGAAAAATATAATGATGAGAAGACGAGAAGATGAGAAGGAAGAATAATAGAATGATGAGATAGGTTGGACATTGTGCTATGGCATGGAGATTTATTACAACCAATAGTTGCTATGGTAGCAATTGTAAGACGCTTGGTAAAGAACTCGCTATTGCATCATGAGCTAAGTGAGTTGCTAGAGCATGTATGGTAGTGTTGGAGTGCATGTAATGACAATTGAGAACATGTATATATTTTCTAGAAAATGTTTTGAGGTATCAAAGTGATAAGAAGCAATTGCTCAAGTTTTTCTTTGTTATTGCAAGCCATAGTTTGATTTTGGTCACAATGTATGAAGACATACATACATGGTTCATGTGTTTTGTTCAACAACTTTTGACTAAGTATGATAACATATTTAAAGAACATATATTAGAACATAAAGAACATAAAGACATAAAGAACATAAGAACATATATAAGTGAATTAAAATGGACATAAAGAACATACTTTATAATTCGATATTGGAGTTGAACAATTCTCTAAAATTTGGCTTCAAAATCCTCAAATTCTTCTTTTTGGTAAGTTTTATTATGAATTCTATATAACTCTAGGATAGGATTAGTGAAATTTATGGAAAAAATAAACATATATCATCAAATTCAATCTATATATCAATGAAAATTAGCTTTGAAACAATATCACACATGAAACATGAAACTTTAGGTTTAAATAATCAATTTTTCTCCAAAAACATGCAAAATCAATTCTTCTACATTGAAAAAATAAAAAAGGTGGTGGATTGATCTAAACATGATTCTTAATATGTCAAACAACATGCAAAAGCATTTTATTGTATGATATATAGCATGAAAAGTAGGAATAATAGTCATGTGGGGTCTGAATCACGGATTCCACATGGTTTTTTGCAGTTTTTTTTGCTTCCCATAATGCTAGCGTGTTATAACGTGCTCGCGTTATAACATGAGCATGTTTTGGGAAGCATGAAAACATTAAGCTTCATGCATGCAAAAATCATAACCTTCTCAATGTTGGTGCCAAAATCATGGTCTAGGATGTCATGCTCTCACATAAAATATATTGTAACTATGCATGTAGTGCATCAAATAGGTAATCGATTGACGGTCCAAGAGTATCCCTAGACTCAAATATCCATGTGGTTCGTGAAATAGAACTTGTCTATACTAGGAGGGACAAATGTAACCTTGTATCTACATGGGAGAGTCTCTCTCTCTCTTTATTTCTCTATCCTCCCTCTCTACAACTCTATCTGCCTCTATTTCTCTATATCTCTCTCCCTCTCTTTATTGAACCCTTGGAATGTGACGGAGAGAGATATAGAGCTAGAGAGGTAGATATATTTAGATAGAGGGAGGATAGATAAATAAAGAGATAAAGGGAGAAATAGATAGATAGAAATGGATGTATATAGAGAGGGAGGGAGACATGGAGAGATATAGAGGGACACGGACATGGATAGGGAGAGAGCTTGAGGACATGGAAAGAGATGGAGAGATAGAGATAGAGTTAGAGAAAGGAAAAAATATAGAAAGAAGGGCAAATAGAGAGATAGAGAGGGATAGGTGGAGATAGAGATGGGGAGAGGGAGAGAGGGTGATTGAGATGGAAAAAGGGGTCTATAGAGGGAGAAAGATAGATAAAGAGGGAGATAAGGATAGATATATAGAGAGCGGAGATATAGGGAGATAGAGAGCGAGGGAAAGATAGATAGGGAAATATAAAGAGGTAGAGATGGATATATTAAGAGATAGGGTTATGGGGAGAGATAGAGATAGGGAAAGAGATTTTGAGATGTCTAGAGACATATGGAGAGATATTTCAAGAGGTAGAGGGATGGGGAGAGAGATAGAGAGGGAGGGAGAGAGAGGTAGAGAGGGATATATTAAGAGATAGGGATATGTGGAGAGATAGAGATAGGGAAAGAGATCAAGAGATGTCTAGAGACATAGGGAGATAGATTTTAGGTAGAGGGATTGGGAGAGTGATAGAGAGGGGGAGTGAGATAGTGAGGGAGGGAAAGATAGAAAGGTAGAGTTAGAGAGAGGGGATCGATAGAGAGAGAAAGATAGAAAGAGAGGGAGAGAGAGATAGAGAGGAAGATATAGTTAGAGAGAGGAATAGAGGAGACAAAGATATCTCTCCCCTCGGTCTCCTCTATATCTCCCTATTAGTCCTCTCTCTAAACCCTAACCTAAACTTCTAAACCTTAACCCATAACCCCTAAACCATAAACCTTAAACCATAAATAATACCCCTAATCCCTAACCCCTAAACCCTAAAAATGAGAAACCCTAAACCCCTAAATCCCTAAACCCTAAACCTCTATCTCCCTATCTCTCCCAATCTCTATTGGTCCCCTCACTCTATCTCTCTCTAAACCCTAACCCCTAAACTCAAGCAAACTTAAACCACTAACCCCTAAACCCCTAACCCCTAAAACCTAAACCCTAAACTTGAGCATCCCTAAACCCCTAAAGCCTAAATAATTCCCCTAAACCCTAAACACTAAACTTGAGCAACCCTAAACTCATAAACCTCAAATAATGCCCTTGACCCCTAAACCCTAAAATCAAACAACCTTAAGCTAAACCCCTAAACATATAGTTTGATGGGGGATCATGGAGGATCAATGGGAAATGGATGTAGAATTCTTGGATCTTGATTATCATTATCCTCATTGGGATGTGATTTGATAGGATCCAAGTCATTTGTTTGATTATCTATGTTTTCTTGGGGACCAAGTGTCTCATCATGGGATATTGATGGATAATAAATAGGACTAGTGGGATGATGGATAGGGCTAATGGGATGATGGATAGGGCTAATGGGATGATGGAAAGGAGTGATGTGGGTTACTTGTTCATGGATAAGATCTTGACCATAGATAATATCTTGATCACAGGGAGGATAAGCATGGATAGCGTGATATTAGATATGGATAGGGTAAGTTGGGATGCATTGATATTCATTGGATTGGGGATTAAGAGGTGGTGATGGGGGTTCACTAGGAGATGTTGCAAGATCATGGGTTGACCATGAGATGGTAAGGGATCTAGGATGGGATTAGATGGGATGTTTGGATTTTGATTAGGATGGGTGGTTGGTGTTTCCACATGTTTTGGACTAGGCTCTTAACATAGCTATTGGGTTTCATAGATAGATGTGATGGGTTCTTGGATGGGATCAATAATCTTTGGATGTTTGAGAACATGGATACATGATGGGGTTTGACTTGGACTTATGGTAGGAGACTCTTCAATGAAATGGATAGACATAGGAGTGGATGATGGTGTTGGAGTGGTAGAAATGTTATTAGGAGGTTCTTTGTTAGGCTCAAGGATAGGAATTGGAGTACATGATGTTTTTAGATTCATTGCTAATAGTCCTTGGGTCACATCTGTGAGGACCACCCTTTTTACTTATGTTGTTAAGACTATTTACATTACTGTTACTGTGATTTTTTTATGTTTGTGGGATAGCAGTTCCCGGAATTGTCAAACTATTAAACTTTATTATGATTTCAGAAAAACTAATTGGGTGATGTTTGGATAAGTTTACATTTCAGAAAAGTTAAATAGGTGATGATGGAAAATTGTAATATGATTTCATTTATGTTAATTAGAACTATGTCATGATAATGCATGTTTTTAAGTTGCTTCGGCTATGATGATTTTATGTGGTTACTGATCTTGTAATTTAGTGTGCAGGAATTACTAATCGAACCACAGATTTCAGAGATCATTCCGCACCTCGTTATTTGTTATTCCCTTTTAAGCCGATCTGGTTCCACGAGGAACCAAGATCTCTTTGTGTTTGATGTAATGATGTAATGTGGTCTTTCGTATGGTCGAGTGGGTTAGGTTACCCTCATGTAACATTATTTTATAATTTGTGTTGTAAAAAAAAAAGATTGAATTTGAATTTCCTTATTTTATTTAAATTTATGAGGCCTTTTCATGTGCTTTACCTTGACCATGGGTGTCCTAGATGGGTTAAAGTTGACCCTGGGTTATACCCCATGGGTCCAGGGGCCCATTTGGCATGGGTAACCCTTGAGTAACCTCCATTTAGTCATCTTAACTTCCCCCTGAAGTTAAGTGGCGAAAATTGGAGGTATGGAGGGGACATGATGGGTTGTACCAACACCCAACCCATCCCCTCTACAATCCCCAAGGTAAGAGATGACTACAAGCCCATCCATTATTGAAGGATTGACTTGAAGTCACCCCCTCCATTAGTGAGATTCCCCCATGTGCTGTGGGGCCACCCATGTGAAGGAGGGAAGAAGAGGCATGGGTCACCTGTCTTTTACTCCTTTAACTCCTTTTATTTCTCCCATGCGAAAGAGAAATGACAGGAGGAAAGGGATAATGAGTACTCTAGGGATGGGTGAGTGACATAAGCCACCAGGACAGAATAGTGGTTTTGGGGAAGGGTGAGGAGGTGACAAGTGTCACGTCCCCATTCCTCGAAACTAAAAAGAAATGGGGTTATTTGTTTCCAATTTTGGAGGGGGAGGGAGTTAGTTGAATTGTGGGAAACTTTCATTCTGTTTTACCAAAAAAATAGAAAAGTTAGCTTGCAGGAGAGAGAAGGGAGAGGGAGTTGGTGGCTAAGGTTGGAAGAGAACTCTGTGGGCTCTGCAACAGTTTCATTCCAGGAGGGCTTTGTAAGGTTGGTTTGATTTTTACCTTTGCTGAATGTGTATGTAAAGTGTGTGAATTTGTGTTTAGATTTATTTTCTGTGGGGTTTGTTGTCGGGTTGTTTGACAGAGCTCCTCCCACTTGGGAGAAATGCTCATCAAGTTTGGGGTAGGGGAGGAGAGATCCTCCTCGGGTGCATACCTGTTTCCATCTTTTGGGATGTTGAAAGCCTTGAGGGCATGTATCTGTGACTGTATCTTTGACTTGAGAGTCAAATACAGATTTCTTACAAATTTGTGATCAAACTTGGTTTGAGACCAAGAGAAATTGTATTGGTTAACTTATCTGTCAGGGTGACACTCTGGAGTCGAGTGTGTCCACTCTCCTACCCCTTATGAAACTCACTATAGTTGAGTTTTCATGTTGTGTAAATTACCCACGGGTGTTTGTGTGCTTTGGGATTGTTGTTGTTACTGTTGTGAAGTGGAGTGCTTGAGGTACCCAGGTGTGAGTATGGTCTCCCCAGCTCGGGGGTGACCCTCTTGCGGGTCTACGGAAGGGAGGAGAGCTAGATGAGTGGTGTTTTCTTCTTTGTTTGTCTTTGATACGCAGGTTTTCTCTTGGAGCTTCTGGTTGGATATTTATGAAGAAACAACTTATTCTTCTTTGTCATGAGAATTAGGCCAGGTTCATTTCATAAGAGTTGAAGAGAGAGCACCTCTCTTGTTATTGTTGTAATTTATTGTTACCCTGGGAGTGAAGGACACCTCCCTGATCTTGTTATTGATGGACTTTTACTTGGTTGTCACAATCTATCAGTTGTATATTGTTTGAGAGAAGGAAGTTCATATCTGGGAAGTTAGTTGTTTGTATCTATGGTTTAAAATTCTCTTGCTATTTGTAGTGGAAAAGTTAACTTTTCTGTAATATGAATGTGGTAAACAAATACCTTAAATTTTCAAGTTTGTTGCTTTGTAAACCTTTTTAAATAGAAATTTCATTACTTATTTGCAATCTCATCTGAGTTTGTTCATGTACTTATAAGAATAGAACTGCTAAATTAGTTGAAAGGTCAGTTTTATGGTTCATTGTTCTAATGGAAAAGATAGTTTTAAATGATTAAGTTTTCTTCTACATAAGTAATGGATTCAGTTATTTTGTAAGTTTCAAAGAAAATCTATTATATAATTACTTCGGTTTGTCTTAAAAGTTGAACTGGACATGTATTAATTGCCGAAATAAACTGATTAAAACGTCATATATATATATATATAACCTTTATTTACTTATTACTTGATCATTTTAACTGAATAAAAGAAATTGTATAAAGTGTGTAATTTGAGAAAATTATGAAATATATATATATATATATATAACAGTTGTTATTTAATTATCATTTTGACAGAATTAGAGATACTGAAAAAATGGTTGGATTGAGAAAATTAAAAGACAATCTGAAACTGAATTATATATATATATATTACTTGATATTTAATTATCATTGACTAATAATAAAACTTGGATTAATTTCTTATGACAGTCAAAATGCAAAGTTTGAGAGCGCTGTATTGAACACAGTCGAAGCTTCATGGTGGGCGGTGGGGAGTAATCCCCACCGCAGTATCTATCTATTAAATAGAGGTGTGGGGAGGGGCGGAGCCCCACCCACACCCCACATCGTGGGATGTGGGTGGGGCTCCGCCCCTCCCCACATCCCCCTTCCCTTTGACCCCCGCGGGGCACAGCGCTGCAGAGCCGCCATTCACACCTCCTCCGCGGCCTACACAGGCCCTTCCCCTACGCGGCCTGCACTCCCCTCCACCGCGGGCTCCCTCCGCCCTAACATGACCTCCCACCTCACTCCCTTGCCGGTGGCTCCGTCCCTCTGCGCGGCCGACCACTGTTTCCCCTGCCGCTGCGGCCACCACCGCCCCATCTCCTCCGCTCGCTGTGTAGTTAAAACAAAAAAAAAAGAAATGTTAGGGCTTTTGGCCCTAACATATAAGTTGTTCTATTTTAAAATGAAATACATTATAGTTGCCATATATATAGACATATATATAGATACTATATATGTCTATTTATATAGCAATATATAATGAAATAATTCATATATATATATATATATCTATATATCTATAAAGTAAGGAATTACGTGGAGTTTGTTAAACAAATTTAAAAGAACAATTTCGTCAACTACATATACATTAAAATATATATATATATATCTATATATATATAGGAGTAGTTCTATGAGACATTTTATTGGGCCCTCGTTTAAAATCTTGACAAAATGTGACACAGTAATATAAAAAAAATAAAATAAAACAAAAAAATATATTTTCACAGTTAGGTTTTCTTAAGTGTTGAACAAAACAACCAAAGAATTTATGTTTCCATGATCAGGGTTTTATAAAGTGGAGAGCCTCCTACATGTATTAACAACGGTAAATGATTTACAATAAGAGTATTAATAATACTGATTAGTAATAATAACAACAGTAATTATAGATAAGAGAAAATAAAATTATAATTTAATGAGAGCATAAATGAATATACTGTGTTACCCGGGAAGAGTTTCTCGGAAGTTTCACTATCAACGCGGTTCAATAACCGGGAAAATGAAGAGGAAAAATTACACGTCACCATGCTTAAAAGGTCACTGGAAATAAACTTAAGGAGTCATCACAGAAATTCCATGTGAGGCCATTTTAATCTCAAGTGTAGTAAACGTCCATATAAGTAAACCTGTAAGAGAGTCAGAAGAAGAAAAAGTAACATTGGAAAAACACAGAGGAGAAAATGCGCGACAATTCCCACATGGGATAAGAGAACTAAGTCGATGGACCCTCCAGCCAAAATTTGCTTAGGAACAAGTTTAATTAATACATACAAGAGAAGAAACCTAGATCGGAGAAGACTAGGAGATCGAGTCCAGCGAAGTAGTAAACTAGCCTATGTGACCTGGATCATCCAGAAGCTAGGTTTAATATTAACAATAGAAACAGTGATAACCCTGATTGATGCCCAATATGTAGAAAGGAAAACGAAAGAGAGAGAGACCGAAATATAAACAAACTAAATTATCACAGAAATAGTTAAGGTGAACGCGATAATAATACAATCAAAATTAAGACCCAGAAAAAAAGGGAAGAGAGCAAACGAACCGCCTTGTTGAGAATGCTAAGTCGAAGGAGGAGTATGTTTCAGGAAGCAAGAGAGGAGACAGACAACCGTGCCTTGTTGAAAAATGATTAAATAGGGAGATCACGAGTAGGTTTAGTCGGAACAAGGCGTCATGGGAAGTTGTTAATCTATCAGTGAACCACGTGCGTAAAATAGTGTTGAGTAATTCCCACTTACACTGTAAGGCGTTATGCTGTCGAAATTTTACCGAGATTTAGATTTAGGAACCCTGATATTTTAAACCTTGCAGTGACGATAACGGCGTCGTAGAGACCCCCCCTTGTTGGTCTACTTGCATCTGGTTGCACGCAATTGTACTTGTACCTCGCTGACAACTGTAGTGTTTTCGCCTTGAGAGAACACCGCCAAGCATGCTTACGCATGCGAGGGGGCTTTTACGGCAGTGTGAAAAGTTTTTCATATCTCGTGTCATAACCACATGACAGATGTGGCTATGACATGAGTGATGTGTGTTGTGACCACAAGGACAATGTGGGCATGACATTTGGTATCAGAGCCAAGTTTAAACACTGGGCGTATTTGGGCACGTTGTTATTCTGCAACTTTGGCTAATTAGTTTCTACCTTGTTTTGTAGGATGCCTCCCCGTGTTCGACGAGTGCGGACACGTCACACAGCGTCTGTCGAGGTACACACCGATTCCTCAGCTGAGGGACTGGCACCCGTAGTTATAGCAGCACCACCTGCACCACCTCAACCACAAGCACCACTAGTACCACAGGCGACACCAGTATTGGATATAGGTCCACAGATCTTATAGACACTATAGGCTATGTTAGACAGGTTACTGCCAGTGATTCCTGAGCCACGTGTAGAGCCTCGTGTTGATCCGCGAGAGGAGCCACGTGTCGAGTCACGTATTGAGCCACGTGCGGAGCCCCGCGTTGATCCACTAGAGGTGCCACGTGTGGAGCCCTTCGTTGAGATTCCTGACACAACAGTAGAGGAGGTAGGGTCAGCCTCCCGAGCACGGAGCAGGAGTCCTCCGAGACTTTTGAGACGAGATGAGATCCAGAGGGCAGAACAGGTTCAACATGGATTATATGAGGATGGTGTGGAAGAGCCACTTGTGAGACTTAGAGACAGAGGGGACCCCATCAGAGATCTACTGAGGCTCAACACACCCACTTTCGCAAGTGCTACAGAGGGAGCTGCGGCCGAGGCTTGGCTGATTAGCTTAGATAGGTGTTTCGCATTGTGACCATATGGAAGCAACACGAAAGCACGAGTGGCAGTCCATCTTCTTAGGGATGCAGCAGCTACCTGGTGGCGTACAGAGGAGTGCAAGCGCCGACTATCCGTGGATACACTCACATGGGACATCTTCATTGAGCGCTTCAATGCGCGATATTTGTCTGAACATTACAGACAGCGCAGGATCGATGAGTTCCATGATTTACAACAGAGGGGACTCACTATTAATCAGTATGAGAGTCGATTCATTGAGCTTTCTCATTACGCGGAATACCTCCATGATGAAAAAATCTTAATACACAAATTCATCAGAGGGCTAAATCACGGGATAGCAGGACCAGTTCGTATGGCAAATCCCCAGACCATGAGCGAGGCTGTTGAAAAGGCCCTTATATCAGAGGAAATTCAGGGACGAGGGCAGAATTCACGCCCACAGTACCAGGAACGTAATCCCCAACAACAGCAAAACTTTCGAAGGCCTCAAAACACAACACAGAGAGGAGGATATAACCCTTCATCATTACCTCCTAGGCCTCCACAGCAGCAACAACATCAGCAAAAATCCAAATTTCAACAGAGGGGACAGGGAGGACAGAATCGTGGATGGCAGCAGCAGGGTCCACGAAGAGATCAGAGACAGCAGGGTTCATCGGCAGGACCCGCCAGGTCCCAACAGTCTTACAGAGGCTCACAGGGATCCACTGGACGGACTGGGCAACAATAATCGAGCAGAACACAGTCAGGGTAGTTACAGGTTCGAGGACCATGTTATGTGTGTGGTGGGGCAGGGCATCTGGCTAGAGAGTGCCTGCAGGGATTTACTGCAGGGGGACAGCCCCGATCAGGAGGATCTGAGCAGACCATAGGTGACGTGGGCAGAACCCACCACATATTTGCAGCGGTTGATAACCGCCAGGCCGATTTCTAGGCCTCAGTCATAGAGGCAGCAGGTACGATCGGAGACTTTCCCATCTCGATCCTTTTTGACTCAGGAGCTACTGACTCCTTTTTGTCTACATCGTTAGTGGAGTGTTGCAGGCTGGTGGCTTCTAGGCAAGACATTAGGTGGGAAGTTGAGTTGGCCTCAGGGGCCAGGATGTCAGTAGATTCCTTGGTTAGAGATTGTGAGATCACATTGGGATCATTCACCACAACATGTGACCTTAGGATTATGCCATTAGGATCTTACAGATTAGTTCTGGGTATGGATTGGCTTGCGGCACATAGAGCCAAGCTTGACTGTCACCAGAGGACGATTAGCTGTTTAGACGATCATGGTACGTCGGTTGAGATAGTGGGCATTCAAAAGCCCACGGCTGTTCGTATGATATCCGCTCAGCAGCTTAAGCGCTGTATGCAGAAGGGATGTCAGATGTTTGCCATCACGGTCAGTGATAGAGCAGAGGATGAACCTGAGGCTACTTTAGATGATCACCCTGTCCTTAGAGAATTTGCCGATGTATTTCCGCTAGAATTACCAGGTATGCCTCCACGCAGAGAAGTGGACTTCCACATCGACTTAGTGCCAGGTGCAGAACCGATATCCCGTGCACCCTATAGGATGACTACACATGAACTCACTGAACTTAAGCTGCAGTTAGAGGAATTACTTGAGAAGGGGCACATCCGACCTAGCGTTTCACCATGGGGCGCACCGGTTATCTTCGTAAAGAAGAAGGATGGGTCTCTTCGATTATGCATGGACTACAGGCAGTTGAACAAGGTGACGGTGAAGAACCGTTATCCTCTGCCTAGGATTGACGACCTTTTTGATCAGATGCAGGGAGCCAGAGTGTTCTCAAAAATTGATCTAAAATCTGGGTATCACCAATTGCGCATCACGGAGGCAGATATTCATAAAACTACTTTTCGAACTAGATATGGCCATTACGAATTCACAGTGGTACCCTTCGGGTTGACAAACGCTCCTGCAGTATTCATGAGTCTCATGAATGGGGTGTTCCGTACGTACCTAGATCGGTTCGTGATAATCTTCCTAGATGACATTTTGATTTATTCACGGACTGAGGAGGAGCATGTGGAGCACTTGCGTCAAGTTTTGCAGCAATTACGAGAGCAGCAGCTTTATGGCAACTTGGCAAAGTGTGCCTTCTTCAGGACAGAGGTGCAGTATTTGGGACACATTTTATCAGGCGATGGCATCTCCGTAGATCCATCTAAAATTAGAGCAATCCAGGAATGGCCGGCATCCACTAACGTGACAGAGGTCCGAAGCTTTATGGGGTTAGCTGGATATTATCGTCGGTTTGTCAAGGGCTTCTCCAGGATAGCACATCCCATTACTTCCCTTCAGTGAAAAGGGAAGGGTTTCATTTGGACCAAGCAGTGTGAAAAGGCCTTTGGAGTCCTCAAGGAGCGTCTTACCAGTGCTCCTATTTTAGCGGTTCCAGATCCTACAGAGGATTTTGTAGTTTGCACAGATGCATCATTAGAAGGTTTAGGAGCCGTGCTTATGCAGGGTGGTAGAGCGATCGCATACAAATCGCGAAAACTAAAGACACATGAGTTAAACTACCCTACTCACGACTTAGAGCTCGTAGCAGTTGTTCATGCTTTTGTCCGCTGGAGACACTTCCTCCTAGGTCGACGCTTTGAACTCCATTCGGATCATCATAGTTTGCAGTATATTTTTACACAGCCAAATTTGAACGCCCGTCAACGGCATTGGATGGAATTCCTATGCGAATATGACTTCGATGTCCACTACATCAAAGGGAAGGAGAACGTGGTTGCTGATGCTTTGAGTCGAAGGCGCCACGAGATCCAGACCCTGACCTTGAAGGTGGACTTGAAGGATCGCATCTTACAGCATCTGCCGGAGGACGAATGGTTTCTTGAAGTGCAGCAGGCATTATTAAATCAGAAGGCCCTTGAGGGCAAATTTACAGGATATACCCTTGAGTCTGATGGAATGCTTCGACATCGGTAGCGTATCTATGTACCCCATGCGGGTAATCTTCGTACAGTAATCCTATCAGAGGCTCATAGAGCACCCTATGCAGCACACCCAGGAGTGAAGAAGATGCATGCTGACTTACGACAGCTCTATCATTGGGCTGGGATGAGGCGTGACATTGCTGATTTTGTTGCTCGTTGCCTGGAATGTCAGAGGGTCAAGGCCGAACACCAGCATCCAGCGGGACTGTTGTACCCTCACGAGATACCCGAATGGAAATGGGACACCATTTCTATGGATTTTATCGTTGGTCTACCTATGTCATCACGTCGCCATGATGCTATTATGGTGATAGTTGACAAGCTGACCAAAGTGGTGTATTTTTCACCAATATGCACAACATACAATGCACCATCAGTGGCAAAGGTGTTTCTGGATCAGATTGTTAGACTTCATGGGGTACCTCACCGCATTATATCTGATAGAGACTCCATATTTACGTCATCATTCTGGAGAGCTTTACATCAGGCGTTGGGCACACAGCTCAACTTCAGTTCAGCCTATCATCCGGAAACCGACGGACAAACAGAGAGAGTTAACCAGGTGTTAGAAGACATGCTTCGCATGCATGTGATGGACCATCAGTCTAGATGGGAGGAGTACCTATATCTAGTTGAGTTTGCCTACAATAATGGGCATCATAGCTCATTGGGTATGCCTCCTTTCCAGGCTTTATATGGCCGACCATGCAGAACACCATTGAGTTGGGATCGGATAGAGGACAGAACGGTCATCGGTCCAGAGATAGTTCAGAATATGGAACAGCAGGTCAAACAGATTAGACAGAGACTTCAGGAAGCACAGGACAGGCAGAAGAAGTATGCCGATGCTAAGAGGACAGACCGAAGCTTCTCTGTGAGGGAAAGGGTATTTTTGAGAGTGCGGCCGCACAAGAGTCCAATTCGTTATGGAAAAGGCTCTAAGCTCGCACCTCGATTTGTAGGACCTTTCAAAATTTTGGAGCGGATAGGACCAGTAGTCTATCGCCTAGCCTTGCCACCTAGCCTGTCACGTATCCACGATGTATTTCATGTATCAGTTTTACGTCAATATATTTCTGACTTATCTCACGTGTTGGATTGGAGTGCTCTTCAGGTAGAGGCAGACGGACAGCTGGCGCTGGAGCCAATTCGCATATTGGCTTGTCGAACGCTGGCCCTTCGAGGTCAAGAGCTGGACCAGGTTAGAGTCCAGTGGGACCTATACGACGAAGTCACTGCGACATGGGAAGATGCAGAGAGACTGAAGACCCTTTATCCTCACCTTTTTGATGACTTCCAGGAGGAAGTACCGTCTTAGGGGGAGAGGATGTGAGGACCACCCTTTTTACTTATGTTGTTAAGACTATTTACATTACTGTTACTGTGATTTTTTTATGTTTGTGGGATAGCAGTTCCCGGAATTGTTAAACTATTAAACTTTATTATGATTTCGGAAAAACTAATTGGGTGATGTTTGGATAAGTTTACATTTCAGAAAAGTTAAATAGGTGATGATGGAAAATTGTAATATGATTTCATTTATGTTAATTAGAACTATGTCATGATAATGCATGTTTTTAAGTTGCTTCGGCTATGATGATTTTATGTGGTTACTGATCTTGTAATTTAGTGTGCAGGAATTACTAATCGAACCATAGATTTCGGAGATCATTCCGCACCTCGTTATTTGTTATTCCCTGTTAAGCCGATCTGGTTCCACGAGGAACCAAGATCTCTTTGTGTTTGATGTAATGATGTAATGTGGTCTTTCGTATGGTCGAGTGGGTTAGGTTACCCTCATGTAACATTATTTTATAATTTGTGTTGTAAAAAAAAAGATTGAATTTGAATTTCCTTATTTTATTTAAATTTATGAGGCATTTTCATGTGCTTTACCTTGACCATGGGTGTCCTAAATGGGTTAAAGTTGACCCTGGGTTATACCCCATGGGTCCAGGGGCCCATTTGGCATGGGTAACCCTTGAGTAACCTCCATTTAGTCATCTTAACTTCCCCCTGAAGTTAAGTGGCGAAAATTGGAGGTATGGAGGGTACATGATGGGTTGTACCAACACCCAACCCATCCCCTCTACAATCCCCAAGGTAAGAGATGACTACAAGCCCATCCATTATTGAAGGATTGACTTGAAGTCACCCCCTCCATTAGTGAGATTCCCCCATGTGCTGTGGGGCCACCCATGTGAAGGAGGGAAGAAGAGGCATGGGTCACCTGTCTTTTACTCCTTTAACTCCTTTTATTTCTCCCATGCGAAAGAGAAATGACAGGAGGAAAGGGACAAGGAGTACTCTAGGGATGGGTGAGTGACATAAGCCACCAGGACAGAATAGTGGTTTTGGGGAAGGGTGAGGAGGTGACAAGTGTCACCTCCCCATTCCTCGAAACTGAAAAGAAATGGGGTTATTTGTTTCCAATTTTGGAGGGGGAGGGAGTTAGTTGAATTGTGGGGAAACTTTCATTCTGTTTTACCAAAAAAATAGAAAAGTTAGCTTGCAGGAGAGAGAAGGGAGAGGGAATTGGTGGCTAAGGTTGGAAGAGAACTCTGTGGGCTCTGCAACAGTTTCATTCCAGGAGGGCTTTGTAAGGTTGGTTTGATTTTTACCTTTGCTGAATGTGTATGTAAAGTGTGTGAATTTGTGTTTAGATTTATTTTCTGTGGGGTTTGTTGTCGGGTTGTTTGACAGAGCTCCTCCCACTTGGGAGAAATGCTCATCAAGTTTGGGGTAGGGGAGGAGAGATCCTCCTCGGGTGCATACCTGTTTCCATCTTTTGGGATGTTGAAAGCCTTGAGGGCATGTATCTGTGACTGTATCTTTGACTTGAGAGTCAAATACAGATTTCTTACAAATTTGTGATCAAACTTGGTTTGAGACCAAGAGAAATTGTATTGGTTAACTTATCTGTCAGGGTGACACTCTGGAGTCGAGTGTGTCCACTCTCCTACCCCTTATGAAACTCACTGTAGTTGAGTTTCCGTGTTGTGTAAATTACCCACGGGTGTTTGTGTGCTTTGGGATTGTTGTTGTTACTGTTGTGAAGTGGAGTGCTTGAGGTACCCAGGTGTGAGTATGGTCTCCCTAGCTCGAGGGTGACCCTCTTGCGGGTCTACGGAAGGGAGGAGAGCTAGATGAGTGGTGTTTTCTTCTTTGTTTGTCTTTGATACGCAGGTTTTCTCTTGGAGCTTCTGGTTGGATATTTATGAAGAAATAACTTATTCTTCTTTGTCATGAGAATTAGGCCAGGTTCATTTCATAAGAGTTGAAGAGAGAGCACCTCTCTTGTTATTGTTGTAATTTATTGTTACCCTGGGAGTGAAGGACACCTCCCTGATCTTGTTATTGATGGACTTTTACTTGGTTGTCACAAGCTATCAGTTGTATATTGTTTGGGAGAAGGAAGTTCATATCTGGGAAGTTAGTTGTTTGTATCTATGGTTTAAAATTCTCTTGCTATTTGTAGTGGAAAAGTTAACTTTTCTGTAATATGAATGTGGTAAACAAATACCTTAAATTTTCAAGTTTGTTGCTTTGTAAACCTTTTTAAATAGCAATTTCATTACTTATTTGCAATCTCATCTGAGTTTGTTCATGTACTTATAAGAATAGAACTGCTAAATTAGTTGAAAGGTTAGTTTTATGGTTCATTGTTCTAATGGAAAAGATAGTTTTAAATGATTAAGTTTTCTTCTACATAAGTAATGGATTCAGTTATTTTGTAAGTTTCAAAGAAAATCTATTATATAATTACTTCGGTTTGTCTTAAAAGTTGAACTGGACATGTATTAATTGCCGAAATAAACTGATTAAAACGTCATATATATATATATATATATAACCTTTATTTACTTATTACTTGATCATTTTAACTGAATAAAAGAAACTGTATAAAGTGTGTAATTTGAGAAAATTATGAAATATATATATATATATATAAAACAATTGTTATTTAATTATCATTTTGACAGAATTAGAGATACTGAAAAAATGGTTGGATTGAGAAAATTAAAAGACAATCTGAAACTGAATTATATATATTTATATATATATATACATATATATATATACATATATATATATATATTACTTGATATTTAATTATCATTGACTAATAATAAAACTTGGATTAATTTCTTATGATAGTCAAAATGCAAAATTTGAGAGCGCTGTATTGAACACAGTCGAAGCTTCATGGTGGGCGGTGGGGAGTAATCCCCACCGCAGTATCCATCTATTAAATAGAGGTGTGGGGAGGGGCGGAGCCCCATCCACACCCCACATCGTGGGATGTGGGTGGGGCTCCGCCCCTCCCCACATCCCCCTTCCCTTTGACCCCCGCGGGGCACAACCCTGCAGAGCCGCCATTCACACCTCCTCCACGGCCTACACAGGCCCTTCCCCTACGCGGCCTGCACTCCCCTCCACCGCGGGCTCCCTCCGCCCTAACATGACCTCCCACCTCACTCCCCTGCCGGTGGCTCCGTCCCTCTGCGCGGCCGACCACTGTTTCCCATGCCGCTGCGGCCACCGCCGCCCCATCTCCTCCGCTGGCTGTGTAGTTAAAACAAAAAAAAAAGAAATGTTAGGGCTTTTGGCCCTAACATATAAGTTGTTCTATTTTAAAATGAAATACATTATAGTTGCCATATATATAGACATATATATAGATACTATATATGTCTATTTATATAGCAATATATAATGAAATAATTCATATATATATATATCTATAAAGTAAGGAATTACGTGGAGTTTGTTAAACAAATTTAAAAGAATAATTTCGTCAACTACATATACATTAAAATATATATATATATATATATATATATAGGAGTAGTTCTATGAGCCATTTTATTGGGCCCTCGTTTAAAATCTTGACAAAATGTGACACAGTAATATAAAAAAAAATAAAACAAAAAAATATATTTTCACAGTTAGGTTTTCTTAAGTGTTGAACAAAACAACCAAAGAATTTATGTTTCCATGATCAGGGTTTTATAAAGTGGAGAGCCTCCTACATGTATTAACAACGGTAAATGATTTACAATAAGAGTATTAATAATACTGATTAGTAATAATAACAACAGTAATTATAGATAAGAGAAAATAAAATTATAATTTAATGAGAGCATAAAGGAATATACTATGTTACCTGGGAAGAGTTTCTCGGAAGTTTCACTATCAACGCGGTTCAATAACTGGGAAAATGAAGAGGAAAAATTACACGTCACCATGCTTAAAAGGTCACTGGAAATAAACTTAAGGAGTCATCACAGAAATTCCATGTGAGGCCATTTTAATCTCAACTGTAGTAAACGTCCATATAAGTAAACCTGTAAGAGAGTCAGAAGAAGAAAAAGTAACATTGGAAAAACACAGAGGAGAAAATGAGCGACAATTCCCACATGGGATAAGAGAACTAAGTCGATGGACCCTCCAGCCAAAATTTGCTTAGGAACAAGTTTAATTAATACATACAAGAGAAGAAACCTAGATCGGAGAAGACTAGGAGACCGAGTCCAGCGAAGTAGTAAACCAGCCTATGTGACCTGGATCATCCAGAAGCTAGGTTTAATATTAACAATAGAAACAGTGATAACCCTGATTGATGCCCAATATGTAGAAAGGAAAACGAAAGAGAGAGAGACCGAAATATAAACAAACTAAATTATCACAGAAATAGTTAAGGTGAACGCGATAATAATACAATCAAAATTAAGACCCAGAAAAAAAGGGAAGAGAGCAAACGAACCACCTTGTTGAGAATGCTAAGTCGAAGGAGGAGTATGTTTCAGGAAGCAAGAGAGGAGACAGACAACCGTGCCTTGTTGAAAAATGATTAAATAGGGAGATCACGAGTAGGTTTAGTCGGAACAAGGCGTCGTGGGAAGTTGTTAATCTATCAGTGAACCACGTGCGTAAAATAGTGTTGAGTAATTCCCACTTACGCCGTAAGGCGTTATGCTGTCGGAATTTTACCGAGATTTAGATTTAGGAACCCTAATATTTTAAACCTTGCATTGACGATAATGGCGTCGTAGAGACCCCCCCTTATTGGTTTACTTGCGTCTGGTTGCACGCAATTGTACTTGTACCCCGCCGACAACTGTAGTGTTTTCGCCTTGAGAGAACACCGCCGAGCATGCTTACGCATGCGAGGGGGCTTTTAGGGCAGTGTGAGAAAAGTTTTTCATATCTCGTGTCATAACCACATGACAGATGTGGCTATGACACGAGTGATGTGTGTTGTGACCACAAGGACAATGTGGGCATGACAACATCCTTCATGGATTCATTGGTTGATGGACTAGGATATGCATATAGTTGATGGACAATGATGGAAGATGTTGTGGGGTTAGGATTAGGATCAAGTGAATGGATATAGGAGGGGATGGATTAGGATTGGGAGTGTTAGAGGGGGATGAAATTGGATCAGTGGATTTGGATGGCTCCATATCATTTCTTTTATTTTTGGATTTTGTAAAGAGTCTTTGGAGAAAATTTTTTAAGGGTTCATGGGTTGATGGATTAGAGCTTAGAATGTTTGATGGTGGATTAGATGGTGAGTTATATGGTGGATGGATTATAGGGATTGATGGATTAGGAGATGGGTGGACTAATATGTTAGGATTAGGAGGATTGGAGGGAACTTATAAAATAATTCCCCTTTAACCCTAACCCCTAAACCCTAAACTTGAGCAATCCTAGAAACTCATAAACCCTAAATAATGCCCCTAAACTTGAGCAACTCTCTCTCTCTCTCTCTCAAAACCCCTAAACCCTAAATAATGCCCCTAAAACCTAACCCTTAAACCATAAACCCGAGCAACGCTAAACCTCTAAACCCTAAATAATTCCCCTAAACCCTTAACTTAAGCAACCCTAAACTCATAAACCCGACCAACCCTATCTCTCTCTCTCCAAAACAAGAAAAGTAGGACTCTCTCTCTCTCTCTCCTTATCACCCTATCTATCCCCTCTCTCTCCCCTCCATCTCCATCCTCTCTTCCTCTTCCTCCCTCTCCTCTCCCTTCTCGACAAAGAACATAGAAATAAGAAAACTAGGACATGCAAAGAGGGACGGGGATATAAATTGGGATGATGAAATGGAAACAAGATAATTTATGAAATTTCATTGGATGGGAAGACCCCCTTTTGGTCCCCCTTTTGGTCCCCCATCTTTGTGCACTTACTTGTATATCTTCAACAATAAATAGTTTATAAATAGTTGTAACCTTCATGCCATTTATAACAAAAGACTGATAGTATTTTGTTATAAATGCATCAAGATCAGAAGGTGAGCCTTGAAATGATTGATATTAAAAATGGCATGAAGGTTACAACTATTTATGAACTATTTAAAACAAAGGCCTTAAGGCTATTTATAACAACGTTGGAGCCTTAGGAGAGACTGGAGCCTTAAGGCTAATATTTTCTCTTAAGAAATTTTTTCTAGCATCAGTGTTGATAATGAATATAAGGGGGTTTAAATTCAATTAAAGCATAGTAAAATGTTTTCACAAATATACGTATGTGATAGAAATCACAGTCCATGAAAATTGTTGCATAATTTAAAGTACCAAACTTTCTTGAGAACTTTTGAAAATACCTAAAATGCAATCATTGTAGTAGAGAAAGGACTTTTGGAGAACTCTAAATTATAGTTTTCTACCCTATACCTTCGCTAATGAAAACATAAAAAATTGGAGGGCGCTTGGGGGAAAAAATAGTAGCTTGGTAACTAAGTTTTTTCATAACTAAAGATTTGTACTTGGGTAAATGCAAGAAGTTGTGTCCACTTAAGGTGGAAGTTTCGGAGTTAGAAAAAAATCTGAAATTGGGTAACTAAAAATGGGATCCCATTTCTACAAAATGGGATCCTGTTTTAGATCAGGATCCTAAGCCTAAAATCCAAAACTAGATCCCGTTCCTTAGCGGGATCCCAAGCCTAGAACAACAAAATGGGATAGCGTTTTATGAAATGGGATCCTGTTTTTAAAAAGTATTAAATTTAAAAAAATGGCTATGACCCCATTTTTCCCAGTGACAAGTGACAGCTGAGAATGGGATCCTGAGTTGAGGAAGACAATTTTCACCATCAAAACATTAGGTAAGTGGATTTTTCCACTTCTACAATTTGGTAATGAATCTTTTGAAGTTTCCCTTTTTTTGGTGTAAAATACAATCAAAATTTAAAATGGAAACTATTATGTAGGGTTTCTGTTTATGAATTCAATAGTTGTATTTTAACATTTTAGTTGTAAATACAATTGAAATTTTGAAAGACTATATCATATAAAAGGATAGAATTTGAACAAACTGTCAAAATTTTGTTTAAATTTGAGAATTGAATAGCTGTATTTAGACATTTTAGTTATAAAATATAATTGAAAATTTGAAAATACTGTATCATATGAAAGGAGAGATTTTGAAAAAACTATCAAAATTTGATTTCAATTTGAGTGTTGAATAGTTGTATTTAGACATTTTAGCTATAAAATACAATTGAAATTTTGAAACAATTGTATCATATGAAAGGAGAGATTTTGAACAAACTGTCAAAATTTATATAGCATTGGGATGATATATATATTTGGTTTTTATAAAATTTACTTATATCAATGTATGTCATTGTATTTTAAAGGCATTATTGAATAGGTAACTGTCATGTAAAAAAATTACAACAAACCATAATAAAACCTTTATCACTTCCTTCATATTCAAACCTTTAGAGACAACCAACTAATCAAGAATTGAGAAGATTTTACAGTTTTTGTGATAGCCAACTAATCAAGAATGAAATCAAGCCAACAAATGTAACTTTAGAGACACTTGTAGCTATCCTCACTAGCTAGGTTATGCCCCTGGGATGAACATCATGATGTTAATTGTGATACGAGCCTAACCCCATTGGTAATGCCTCCCCAAATCTTAATGACATTGATGTAGGCCCCACTCATGATCCTTACAAAGATCTTGCCACCACTAACCTTTTTAATGATAGGTCACTATCCTCACCATCTCCTTAGACCTATAATATCTTGAGCTTGTCGATTAGGACAAACACGACCTTTATGATTTGATGTTTTCCAAAATGATGAAGCAATCATGAAACTTATGAAGTGTCAAGACCACATCCCCATGGTAATCATAAGAAAGACTTTTCCACCATACTTAACACCTATGCTTATTTTGGAGAGAAAGAAGAACCCTTTAGTCCTAAGGTACCCTAGTAGGCAGAATAGCAACAAGATATAAGAAGAAACTTGTGATTGATTAAAATGGTACAATAAAAATGGACACTTCCCAAGAACCCCTCAATGACAAACTTCAACTTCCATTAGATACCACTCAGATACAAGATGACTCCCCTCTCTTGTTGAGGATGCTATAGACATCAACCTGTGAATAGAAGAGGACCCTAAACTCTCTAAGATAGCAACTCCACTGGACCTTGACATCAAAGAAGGCATAACCATCACCCTTAAAGATTACACTGATTTCTTCATGTGGTCTTATGGTGATATGCCTTGATACTCCATATTTAGTCATGCATCATCTTGTGGTTCACCTCAATGCCAAACCTATTCAATAAAAGCTACACAAAATGCACCCCCAAGTAGCCCTCTTGGTCAAAGAAGAATTGTATAAACTCTTGGATGGGGGGTTCATTCAGACTATTACTTATCCTAAATGGGTCTCTAATGTGGTCTTAGTTAGCAAGAAAATTAAGGGAATTCATGTTTGCACTAACTTTTGAGACATCAAAAAAGGATACCCTAAAGATAACTTTTCTCTACCAAACATTGATATGATTGTGGATCTCATAGCCATATATAAAATGTTATCATTAATCTAGATATAATATCCCTTCGAACATTTGAGTTAGACATGGAGACACCTAGATTATGGAGAGGTCTATGTAAGAAAACACCTCCTGTAGACTCAACACAAACTTATCCCTCAACCCTCTAAATTGTGACTTACATCATTTGATTACCCTGGAACACACTATAGACAACTCTATACAAATTTGGCAAAAGATATTTTCTCCTAACAAAAACTTGTAAATGTAGAAGTAGACTACTACATAAGATCCTCTAGGATAATAACACTTGTTGTGATCTCCAACACTATGATCCATATGTACTCTTGAATTTGTTGACACTTGATCCTCTTGATGAAAATGCATCGAATTAACTTCAAAATTTTGTGCATATAATTAGATTTGATATACTTCTTAAAAGGAAAGAGTTCTAGGACTAACAACTAAATAGAAAACAATAATTTTGCAAATAGGAAATAGGAAACAAAATCGAGCTAGAACCATCTTGACTAATTTATCTTTTTCTAGCTAGATTGAATCCCTACAATCACAAGTTAAAAACAAAGCATCAAATTCTTCATTAAATTTAAATCACAAATCATCAGAATATATTCATCTTCATACCCAGATTAGTCAGGTATGCAGCTAGTAGTCAATCCTATCTCCATTATCAAATTTGGTTGCCATAGGCAACTTCACCAAATTTAGGTTTTCAGATCATGTGGCATGCACAATATATCCACCTCAAGGTAGTTTTCCAATTCTAGTTATAGTCTCAAGCAGATGTTCATTATGATTCTACCTAGGTGATATGAGAGTCCACTGGTTTCTATGACATCATTCAATAGCATAGATGCATATGTTCTAATTCATTTCTTTTGTCCAAATAGTTGTGACAATAAAAAAGAAGCTTATTGAACTCATAATCAATAGGAAACCCCCGGTCATAATAGGAGGTCTTGAATTTGGTACCAATGATTGTGAAGTCCTTGTAGAATATGATGAACCTTTTGAACAAGAGAACCTTGTAGACCATGATGCATATCTTGATAAACTTGAACATTATCATCATGTGAATGCTTTTAGCCATCCTACAACCTCCTATCACCCTTCATCCTCTTATAGGGATATGCCACACAACCTCTCCAAGTTGACCATGCCAAACTCAAAATCACAATCCTAAGAGGTCCCCAATTTCTTCCCAATGATCATGAGAACCTTGTAGATCATGATGCATATTTTGAACAACAAGATGAAATACAAAGACTTCAACATATGTGGAAATCCATCCCAACACAAGAGAAAAAGATCCTAGCCCAACAACAATTTTGAGCATAACAACAAGCCCTCATTCAACAACTCCTAGCCACCCACCAATCCCAAACCCAACAAACACAACCACAATGTATCAACAAATTCCACCTCAATCCTATGTGTCACCTCCATCATCATACCAACCTAGTCCATCCACATATCATGTCAATTCTACATCAACCTATCCCACTTATTTCAATATCAACCAATATCCATATCAATCCATACCCAAAGATCATCCAACTACTTATTCCAACATTTCAGCTCATCATCAAATCCATTTACACTTGACTATCAAGTTCCTTCACAATAAGAACGTCTTTGACTAAATCCACCTGTAGCGGCTATCTCATATCTTCCCCATGATCTCTGTGCTGCAACCTGCTGCCATGGAGGCAAATACTCATGCCTAGCAGTGTAGGCTCTTCTCACTCCTTGTGGGTCATCCTTTCTGACCATCACCTCTGTCTGAACATGGACAGTGGTAACCCCATTTACTGCTATGGCAGAATGAGTTTGCTTTTGAACCCTTAGAGGGCAAACAATAGTCCCTACTATGACTGCATCCTTGTCATTCCAATTACCCTATGGCTATGTAAAAACCTACTTCTGGATCTTCTATTGATCCACCTGATCTCTGTCAGTCATAACTGAAATCTTCTCCAAACTCTGATCTCCTTTCCTTGAGATATCCTCAACTACCTTTGACTCTGTTGTAGGCATCTTCACAAACTCTTTCTTACCTACCAAAATAATCTTACCTGTCTTTTTTGCTTCAACATAGGTGCCAACAGAATAGTTCTCCCATCCTTCATGATGGTGTAGGTATTAGCATACCCATCATACAATGCTCTCCTATCAAATTGCCATGGCCTACCCAACAGTAGGTGACAACATTCCATTGGCAATATGTCACACAAAACTCTATCCTGATAATCTCCAATTTGAAAATCAACATATGCCTGTTCATATACCAAAAGTGATTGACTATCACTTACCCAAGATGCTTTTTAAGGATTTTGATGTGGAATCCTTTCCAATTTCAGTTTATCCACCATTTCCTGAGATACCATATTCTTTGTTGAACCAGAATCTATTACTACCTGGCACACTTTACCTTTGCTTTTGCAACAGGTCCTAAAAAGTGCTCCCCTTTGAAACATATCCTTGGATGTCTTCAAGATTGTTCTTCTTAACATCAATGCTTCTCCTGTCTCAGGATACGCATAATTTGTAGTAGTGTTTGAGCTTGTCCCACTTTGATCATCAAATTCTTGGACCAGATTTGTCCTCCTTTCTCCCACTGAACTTGTTGCTTTTTCTGGACATTTAAATGCTGGGTGACCATATTCACCACAAGTGTAACACTTTCCTGAGAATGTATTGGAACCTCTTCCATTTCCAAACCTGCCTCTTGTGCCTTTCCATCCACCTCTGAAATCAGACTATTCTTGTCCTTTACCAGCCTCTTCTTGATTCTCATTTGCTTGCCTTGTTGTAGGAGCTGATCCTCTCCCTCTGGTATTGTTGCCTCTTCCTCTCATGGACTTGTCCTGTCTCCTTTTCATCTTCTCCTCGATCCTGATTACCATTTGATAGCATTCTTCCACACTCCTAGGGTTAGCCAAAACTAATTCATTCTGTATGTTAAATCTCAAACTAGCTAAATATCTAGCAACCTTTTCAACCTCATTCTCATGATGACCAGACCTCATACTTAACTTGTAAAATTCCTCAGTATATGCTTTCACATCCATTTCTTTTTGTCTTAAAAATTACAACTTCTTAAACATCTGAATTTCATAATCTTGGGGTAAAAATTTACCTTTGATCCTTGCTACCATCTTGTCCCATGAAGTAATCTTTGACTTACCTTGCTTTCTTCTCTCTGACTATAGGTAATCCCACCATACCAAAGCATGACTTGTCAATTTGGTCTTTGCAATCTTTACCCTCTGCTCCTCAGGAACCTCCTCGCATTCAAAGTGATTATCCAATGCAAAAATCCAATCAAGTAACTCTTCCTCATTTAGACTTCCGGTGTACTTTGGAACATCAATCTTTACCTTAGGTTTGTCATTCTTGACTGCCCTTAATAGTTTTGCAAATCTCTGATCTTCACCATTCCGTTCTTCATCTACCTCTTCAAATTCTTTAGCATCATCTTCTTCCTTTTCTGATTCACTTTCTTCTATTTCTCTTCTTTTGTTTGTCTCCAAGGCTGCAAGCCTGGCTTGAAGTGCTTTAGCAAGCTCTTTCATCTTCCTCATCTCTTTAGCATGTTTTTCCTTCATCTCCTGCAATTCTCTGGCAGTACCATTACCTTTTGGAGGCATCTTGTCAACCTCTTAATCCTTCTACTTCTGCCTTCTCACTGACAGAACCAAACATACAACAACCCAAATCTTTTGCTGAGCTCTGATACCACTATGATGCAGAGCATCCACCATTCAAACCCTAACATACAATTGCAAATGTATGTCTATGCATTTCTTAATATGCATGCAAACTTTATCTTATAAAATTTCATTCCTATCGCAACACATAACAGCATCGGCTTCACAAAATACCTTATTCCCAATCACTGTAGCACTTGCACATACAAACACTTAACTGCTGCGCCCGCGACCCATTTGCATCTGCTGCTTTTCCTGTAGTGAACATACAACACATGACGTCCGATCACCGGTTACCTTCACCCTGGCTGCCGGTCGTCCTATGCATCAAATCCTTGTATCTGCGGAATGTATATTCCGATATACATTCAAAAACATACAACGCGAAACATACATTCACCTAATATTCCCTCGAAATATGAATTTGTTGAGAGTTGACTGCTGACTTCCCCTGTATCAACTCGATGTATATTTGAAATATACATTTCAACATACAACCTTTAATATCCAACAGTAGGATACACATAAAATGTCTCCGCATACATATGCAGTATATTCACAGATAGTCTTCGACATACAAAAGACATATACTCATAAATGTAAAACCTGATGTACATTTGCGATGTACATTCATCAAATACAATCTACTAGATGCAATTGATAGATAGTCAGAAACTTACAACTGTGGGATACATAGAAATTGTATTCGACATACATTTGTAGTATATACAAGAATTGTATATTTAACCTTGTATATTTCAAACATGCATTTTCAAATATGCATTTGACCGAATCTTGACTTCTTTATATGCCGACTGGGAATCTTAACTTTCTCTCTCCTTTGTACCTACGATAGACTTGTATATCTTTGATGTATGTTTCAACATACAATAGCGATGGACCAAAAGTGATATACTCACAACATGCAATAGCAATATACTCACGGATTGTATATCTCACATACAAAAGCGATATACTCACAATTTGTATGTCTTTTGCAACTCCCGCGGATTTTCACTATTTTGATCCACTTTTTTGCATAGTGATTACCCAGAATTGTTCCTCCTTCAAACATGCAGCTCTCTGCACTTCAATAATCTAGCACATAGCCATGCTAGAATCCTTTAATGCATTCTGTGCCTGATCCTGCAAGCGTGAACATAAACAAACAGAAAAACAAACAAAAACCCTAATCTAATATATATAACCATTCCACTGATTCAAAGAATCAACTGAGGGAATGGATTAGGAAATCCATCTCAGCCTCAGTACAATAAAACTATTTATTCAGTAAATTCAAATGCCGGAAGTACCCAAAATAGGATTTTATTTATGCTTTCAGAAATGCTTACAGATGCTCTGTTTACAATAACTAAACTGAACTACAACTGACTACCCACTCATACTCTGTTTGTCTTTCGATCTGTCCCTGGGGGGTATTTATCTACTCACAAAGAGTAGTACTGACTTGGTTCTCGGTGGCTGGAAGACAATTCCAAGTGGCTGGGAGAACTAACTGACTAACAAACCCTTAACTAACAACCTAAAAATAGCAAGCATCGGTCAAACATACCTTATTACATTTAATGGTCATTTAGGACCTTATTGAAAACATAAAAATAAACATAAAACAACAAAATGCCTCATGGAGGCCACTGTGGGTTAGGTGCACCTACACCATAATCCCCAATTTGAAAAGAAGTCATGTCATATGAGTTAAGTCTTTGACTAAATCCACCTGTCGCGGTTGTCTCATATCTGCCCCATGCTCTCTGTACTGCAACCTGCCACCATGGAGGTGAATACTCATGCCTAGCACTATAGGCTCTTCTCACTCCTTGCAGGTCATCCTTTCTAACCATCACCTCTGTCTGAACATGGACAGTGGAAACCCCATTTACTGCTATGGCAGAATGAGTTTGCTTTTCAACTCTTAGAGGGCAAACAATAGTCCCTACTATGACTGCATCCTTGTCGTTCCAATCAGCCTATGGCTTTGTACAAACCTGCTTCTAGATCTTCTGTTGATCCACTTGATCTCTATCAGTCATAACTGAAATCTTCTCCAAACTCTGATCTCCTCTCCTTGAGATATCCTCAACTGCCTTTGACTCTGATGTAGGCATCTACACAAACTCTTTCTTACCTAACAAAATAATCTTCCCTGTCTTCTTTGCTTCAGCATAGGTGCCAACAGAATAGTTCTCCCATCCTTCATGATGGTGTAGGTATTAGCATACCCATCATACAATGCTCTCCTATCAAATTGCCATGGCCTACCCAACAATAGGTGACAACATTCCATGGGCAATATGTCACACAAAACTCTATCCTGATAATCTCTAATATGAAAATCAACATATGCCTGTTTATATACCAAAAGTGATTGACTATCACTTACCCAAGATGCTTTGTAAGGATTTTGATGTGGAATCCTTTCCAATTTCAATTTATCCACCATTTCCTGAGATACCATATTGTCTATTGAACCAGAATCTATTACTACCTGGCACACTTTACCTTTGCTTTTGCAACAGGTCCTAAAAAGTGCTCCCCTTTGAAACATGTCCTTGGATGTCTTCAAGTTTGTTCTTCTTAACATCAATGTTTCTCCTGTCTCAGGATACACATAATTTGTAGTACTGTTTGAGCTTGTCCCATTTTCATCATCAGATTCTTGGGCCAGATTTGTCCACCTTTCTCCCACTGAACTTGTTGCTTTTTCTGGACATTTAAATGCTGGGTGACCATATTCACCACAAGTGTAACACTTTCCTGAGAATGTATTGGAACCTCTTCCATTTCCAAACCTGCCTCTTTTACCTTTCCATCCACCTCTGAAATCAGACTATTCTTTTCCTTTACTAGCCTCTTCTTGATTCTTATTTGCTTGCCTTGTTGTAGGAGCTGATCCTCTCCCTCTGGTATTGTTGCCTCTTCCTCTCATGGACTTGTCTTGTCTCCTTTTCATCTTCTCCTCAAACCTGATTGCCATTTGATAGCATTCTTCCACACTCCTAGGGTTAGCCAAAACTAATTCATCCTGTATGTTAAATCTCAAACTAGCTAAATATCTAGCAACCTTTTCAACCTCATTCTCATGATGACCAGACCTCATACTTAACTTGTAAAATTCCTCAGTATATGCCTTCACATCATTTCTTTTTGTCTTAATAATTACAGCTTCTTAAACATCTGAATTTCATAATCCTGGGGTAAAAATTTACCTTTGATCCTTGCTACCATCTTGTCCCATGAAGTAATCTTTGACTTACCTTGCTTTCTTCTCTCTGACTGTAGGTAATCCCACCATACCAAAGCATGACCTATCAATTTGGTCTTTGCAATCTTTACCCTCTGCTCCTCAGGAACCTCCTCGCATTCAAAGTGATTATCCAATGCAACAATCCAATCATGTAACTCTTCCTCATTTAGACTTCCAGTGTACTTTGGAACATCAATCTTTACCTTAGGTTTGTCATTCTTGACTACCCTTAACAGTTTTACAAATCTCTGATTTTTAGCATTCAGTTCTTCATCTACCTCTTCGAATTCTTCAGCATCATCTTCTTCCTTTTCTAATTAACTTTCTTCTATTTCTCTTCTTTTATTTGTCTCCAAGGCTGCAAGCCTGGCTTGAAGTGCTTGAGCAAGCTCTTTCATCTTCCTTATCTCTTTAGCATGTTTTTCCTTCATCTCCTGCAATTCTCTGGTAGTACCATTTCCTTTTGGAGGCATCTTGTCAACCTCTTAATCCTTCTACTTCTACCTTCTTAGTGACAGAACCAAACACACAACAACCCAAATCTTTTGTTGAGCTCTGATACCACTATGATGCAGAGCATCCACCACTCAAACCCTAACATACAATTGCAAATGTATGTCTATGCATTTCTTAATATGCATGCAAACTTTAATTTATAAAATTTCACTCCTATTGCAACACATAACACCATCAGCTTCACAAAATACCTTATTCTCAATCACTGTAGCACCTGCACATACAAATACTTACCTACTATGCCTGCTACCCATTTGCATCTGCCGCTTTTCCTGCATTGAACATACAACACATGACCTCTGATTGCCAGTTACCTTCACCCTCGCTGCCGGTCGTCCTATGCATCAAATCCTTGTATCTGCGGAATGTATATTCTGATATACATTCAAAAACATACAATGCGAAACATACATTCACCGAATATTCCCTTGGAATATGCCTTCGCTGAGAGTTGACTGCTGACTTCCCCTATATCAACTCGATGTGTATTTGAAATATACATTTCAACATACAACCTTTAATATCCAAATGTAGGATACACATAAAATGTCTCTGCATACATATGCAGTATATTCATAGATAGTCTTCGACATACAAAAGAGATATACTCATAAACTGTATAACTGGATGTACATTTGCGATGTACATTCATCATGTACAATCTGCCAGATGCAATTGATAGATACTCACAGACTTACAACTATGGGATACATAGAAACTGTATTCGACATACATTTGCAGTATATACAGGAATTGTATATTTAACCTTGAATATTTCCAACATGCATTTTCAATTATGCATTTGACTGAATCTTGACTTCTTTGTATGCCGACTGCGAATCTTAACTTTCTCTCTCCTTTGTACCTGTGATAGACTTGTATATCTTCGATGTATGTTTCAACATACAATAGCGATGGACCAAAAGTGATATACTCACAACATGCAATAGCCATATACTCAAGGATTGTATATCTCGCATACAAAAGTGATATACTCACAATTTTTATGTCTTTTACAACTCCTGCAGATTTTCACTGTTTTGATCCACTTTTTTGTATAGCGAGTACCCAGAACTATTCCACCTTCAAACATGCAGCTCTCTGCACTTCGACAATCTAGCACATAGCCATGCTAGAATCCTTTAATGCATTTTGTGCTCGATCCTGCAAGCGTGAATATAAAAAAATAGAAAAATAAACAAAAACCCTAATTTAATATATACAACCATTCCACCGATTCAGAGAATCAACTGGGGGAATGGATTAGGAAATCCATCTCAGCCTCAGTACAATAAAACTATTTATTCAGTAAATTCAAATGCCAGAAGTACCCAAAACAAGATTTTATTTATGCTTTCAGAAATGCTTACAGATGCTCTGTTTACAATAACTGAACTGAACTACAACTGACTACCCACTCATACTCTATTTGTCTTTCGATCTATCCCTGGGGGTATTTATCTACTCACAAAGAGTAGTACTGACTTGGTTCCCGGCGGTTGGGAGACAATTCCAAGTGGCTGGGAGAACTAACTGACTAACAAACCCTTAACTAACAACCTTAAAATAGCAAGCATCGGTCAAACAGAACTTATTACATTTAATGGTCATTTAGGACCTTATTGAAAACATAAAAATAAACATAAAACAACAAAATGCCTCATGGAGGCCACTATGGGCTAGGTGCACCTGCACCATACTCCCCAATTTGAAAAGAACTCATGTCCCATGAGTTAAGTCTTTGATTGAATCCACCTGTCGTGGCTGTCTCATATCTACCCCATGATCTCTGTGCTGCAACCTGCTGCCATGGAGGCGAATACTCATGCCTAGCACTATAGGCTCTTCTCACCCCTTGCGGGTCATCCTTTTTGACCATCACCTCTGTCTGAACATGGACAGTGGAAACCTCATTTACTTCTATGGTAGAATGAGTTTGCTTTTCAACTCTTAGAGGGCAAACAATAGTCCCTACTATGACTGCATCCTTGTCATTCCAATCAGCCTGTGGCTGTGTACAAACCTTATTCTGGATCTTCTGTTGATCCGCCTAATCTCTGTTAGTCATAACTGAAATCTTCTCCAAACTCTGATCTCCTTTCCTTGAGATATCCTCAACTGCCTTTGAGTCTGCTGTAGGCATCTTCACAAACTCTTTCTTACCTACAAAAATAATCTTACCTGTCTTCTTTGCTTCAGCATAGGTGCTAACAGAATAGTTCTCCCATCCTTCATGATGGTGTAGGTATTAGCATACCCATCATACAATGCTCTCCTATCAAATTACCATGGCCTACCCAACAATGGGTGACAACATTCCATGGGCAATATGTCACACAAAACTCTATCCTGATAATGTCCAGTCTGAAAATCAACATATGCCTATTCATATACCAAAAGTGATTGACTATCACTTACCCAAGATGCTTTGTAAGGATTTCGATGTGGAATCCTTTCCAATTTTAGTTTATCCACCATTTCCTGAGATACCATATTGTCTGTTGAACTAGAATCTATTACTACCTGGCACACTTTACCTTTCCTTTTGCAACAGGTCCTAAAAAGTGCTCTCCTTTGAAAAATGTCGTTAGATGTCTCCAAGATTGTTCTTCTTAACATCAATGCTTCTCCTGTCTCATGATACACATAATTTGTAGTAGTGTTCGAGCTTGTCTCACGTTGATCATCAGATTCTTGGACCAGATTTGTCCTCCTTTCTCCCACTAAACTTGTTGCTTTTTCTAGACATTTAAATGCTAGGTGACCATATTCACCACAAGTGTAACACTTTCCTAAGAATGTATTGGAACCTCTTCCATTTCCAAACCTACCTCTTGTGCCTTTCCATCCACCTCTGAAATCAAACTGTTCTTGTCCTTTACCAGCCTCTTCTTGATTCTCATTTGCTTGCCTTGTTGTAGGAGTTGATCCTCTCCCTCTGGTATTGTTGTCTCTTCCTCTCATGGACTTGTCCTGTCTCCTTTTCATCTTCTCCTCAATCCTGATTGCCATTTGATAGCATTCTTCCACACTCCTAGGGTTAGCCAAAACTAATTCATTCTGTATGTTAAATCTCAAACTAGCTAAATATCTAGCAACCTTTTCAACCTCATTCTCATGATGACCAGACCTCATACTTAACTTGTAAAATTACTCAGTATATGCCTTCACATCCATTTCTTTTTGTCTTAAAAATTGCAGCTTCTTAAACATCTAAATTTCATAATCCTGGGGTAAAAATTTACCATTGATCCTTGCTACCATCTTGTCCCATGAAGTAATCTTTGACTTACCTTGCTTTCTTCTCTCTGATTGTAGGTAATCCCACCATACCAGAGCATGACCTTTCAATTTGGTCTTTGCAATCTTTACCCTCTACTCCTCAGGAACCTCCTCACATTTAAAGTGATTATCCAATGCAACAATCCAATCAAGTAACTCTTCCTCATTTAGACTTCCAGTGTACTTTGGAACATCAATCTTTACCTTAGGTTTGTCATTCTTGACTGCCCTTAACAGTTTTGCAAATCTCTGATCTTCACCATTCAGTTCTTCATCTACCTCTTCAAATTCTTCAGCATCATATTCTTCCTTTTCTGATTCAGTTTCTTCTATTTCTCTTCTTTTGTTTGTCTCCAAGGCTGGAAGCCTAGCTTGAAGTGCTTCAGCAAGCTCTTTCATCTTCCTCATCTCTTTAGCATGTTTTTCCTTCATCTCTTATAGCTCTGATACCACTATGATGCAGAGCATCCACAACTCAAACCCTAACATACAATTGCAAATGTATGTCTATGCATTTCTTAATATGCATGCAAACTTTATCTTATAAAATTTCACTCCTATCGTAACACATAACACCATCGGCTTCACAAAATACCTTATTCCCAATCACTGTAGCACTTAGACATACAAACACTTACCTGTTGCACCTGTGACCCATTTGCATCTGCCGCTTCTCCTGCACTAAACATACAACACATGACCTCCAATCACTGGTTACCTTCACCCTCACTGCTGGTCGTCCAATGCATCAAATCCTTGTATCTGCGGAATGTATATTCCGATATACATTCAAAAACATACAACGCAAAACATACATTCACCGAATATTCCCTCGAAAGATGCCTTCGTTGAGAGTTGACTTCTGACTTCCCCTGTATCAACTCGATGTATATTTAAAATATACATTTCAACATACAACCTTTAATATCAAAATGTAGGATACACATAAAATGTCTCCGTATACATATGCAGTATATTCATAGACAGTCTTCAACATACATAAGACATATACTCATAAACTTTATAACCTGATGTACATTTGCGATGTACATTCATCATATACAATCTGCCAGATGCAATTGATAGATACTCACAGACTTACAACTGCGGGATACACAGAAACTGTATTCGACATACATTTGCAGTATATACAGGAATTGTATATTTAACTTTGTATATTTCCAACATTTATTTTCAAATATGCATTTGATCGAATCTTGACTTCTTTGTATGCCGACTGGGAATCTTAACTTTCTCCCTCCTTTGTACCTGCGATAGACTTGTATATCTTCGATGTATGTTTCAATATACAACAGGGATGGACCATGTTGGTTTTTTACCAGACTGGATGCTTATTCCTAGATTTCCCTACAAGGTAGCCATCAATGATCAACAGGATCTCTGGGCCAGGGGCCAACAGTGTAGGAGATAGACTCTATATTTTACCTCCTCTTCTTCTTCAGGCTCTGCAAAACCTAGGGGGTATTCCCTACTCAACATCCATGAGGATATACATACAAGGCTGGGATGCTGACAGAAAGCAGATAAGTCCTCCTGTAAGTAGACCAAAACTGTAAGATAAGAGCAAAGGGGCTAGCTTTGGGCCTATTTGCAGTTGTAGGCAGAGGACTGAGGATCCTAAAACTAATTCTAATGTCCTAATGGTTGTTTTAGAGTTTGGTTTTGATTTTTTATTTGGATGCAAAGTTGGACATGGTATATAACACAAAGACAAAGCTAGATTGGTGCCTATCCAGGGCCTGGAGTCAATAGACATACACCTGTGAGTGATATGCATGAACAACTAAAACTAGATTTCAGGGGGACACATATGATCCATGCCTTACAGATATCTCCCAATACAGAGTGTTAAGCTATCTATACTTATGGCATCCCTATTACAGTATACCCTTCCCAATGTTCAATCTGAAAACAGTTTAATCTACCCCTTGAGCAGAAGTTAAAAGATCAGACATTGAACACAGGAATTCTATGTTCTAGAATCTTAGACATTCCTTGCATACCTAGACTCAGAAGAAAGATACATGCAAAATTGGATACAGAATTAGCATAACACATGCAAACATAGCATTATTCATATAAAATTGACCATGAAATCAGTGGATTCATGCAAAAACATACAACAGGAGATACATAAACTCACAAGTTTTGTTGTACAGAGCAACCAAATTAGCTGTATTGTATTACAAAGCCAAATGTTCAACTTTCAACAACCAAAACAATGGTAACACAGTCTGCCTATATCGGCCAGAAAGTGTACCCACATCAATTAATTACATGATTTTTACAAAAAACTGCCAGATACAGCCCATGAGAGATGGCGCCCATAAGTTAGCAATGCAGTAGGCAAGAGAGTTGACAGGGGTGGCCTCAAGCCCTGTGCCACCATCTGGAAGTCTTCATGCTAAAAATTAGGCAGTTTAATCACTTGTACTGTCGCCCACACCCTTGCTACAATCGCCATTGATGGCTCAACCACCTGCGGCCTACTTGGAAACCATTGCACTGTTCAAAATGGAGATTCCTGCTAAGAAGCGCTTCCTCGCAAGTTCAAAATAATGTAGGGAGATTAATCCCACATGCATAGTGAGAAGACCACTTCAACGTTTTATAAACATGGCCACAAACATACTAAGTGTCGAGCGCTTTTGCCACGCTTGACACACAAGCCCTCGCCCAAAGCTAAGCCATCAGCTTGCCCCAAAAAACTCTCGCCGATCTATCAAGTCTCTCCGATGGCAAACAAAATACAACCTCCATCGCCGTGACTCCCTCCATCGGAGCATCCAAAAATCCTCTGGCCAACCTCATGTGTTACACTGATGAAGCCCATCGCAATCCCCTATCGGCCAACCTGAAACTCCTCTGACCGACCTCAATAATCTCGCCGACGCCATCGCAAACTCCATATTTCCCATCATCGGCTAGAGATAGACCATCGGGCCAACTTCCATCGACTAGGCCGATAAAACAAGTCTCACCGATGGCCAAGCAAAAAACACCCGTCTCCAAGACAAAAACCATCGGCCAACCCAAAAGCAACGCTCGCCGACAACAAAAGTCACGCTGATGGCAACTTGGCTTCCCATCTCTGTCGGTGTGACTTAGACCATCAGAGCAAGACCACAAACCTATGCCGATAGCTGCCATCATGCCGATGAAACCAAAAACATAAAGCTTTGAACCATTGAACTGGTTCAAACAGATGGTTCAATGGCGAGGTTCAACACTGAATTTCGCCGGCGAGGTTCAAACTGAAAGTTCAAAGACACAATCGGAGCGCTCAAAAAAACAAAACTTTCGCTGATGGACAAAACATGATGACCCCTTCCTCAGGAAAGATGAAGGGGTGCCAAAACTCAGAACCTTTTAGATTTTTTGGGAAGGTGCCTGCATGAAAAATTGCTCAGAAACTGACAGTCAATTCAGGCACCAATAGTGGCTCTGATTGGGGACGTGCAGGTGCAAGACTGCAGTGAGAACCCCAAATCTCTAGGATGCAGACCAGTCCCCTATCCATTGGGCATAGAGTCAAACTTGCACCAATCTGCATCACCAAACACATTATTTTAAAATAAACATGGTGGCCCAGGGCCACCAAAAAGGAAAAACCAGACTTTTCCTTTGTCAAACACCTGATTTTCTTTTGATTTCTTCAAATGAAGCCTAAAAGCATTTAACTGTCTGCAGCAAGCCCCTTGGCAATTATTTGTGCTACTGCTCATTTCTTTTTCTTTTTCTTCAACAAATCTACAGCTAGCTTCATCAGCATATATAATTATCAGTTGTAGAATGTCATCATCATATGAGTCACTGATGTTGCTTGGAAAAATAACAGACTCACATGAAACAAATGAATCCACATCAGAATTTTGCCCTTCCTCAAAAAATAAGAGCTCCTCTGTATCAAACATGCAATATTCAGGCACAAGCAACATCTCATAATCAAATTTATCTTGATGAACATATAGATATCCATCATCATCATGCACGGTAGTTTTGTCATTAATGTCCACCTGAAATGTCTCAAGAGAAGGCAGAAATAACTCAGAATGTAGCCCTACACTGAAAGCTTCATAGTCACCCCTACAATCAACACTATCCCCAACTGTATGAGCACACACATCTGCAATTTTCCCATCCACCTCTGAATAGTGACCTTGTTTTTTATCTTCACTAGTGCCCTGATAATCAAAAGCAAAGTTTTCAACCTCTACACTATGAAGGTGGCCAAAATCTTCAAGGAAACATTCATAATCAGCATCCAAATATATTTCATTATCTGAAAGGCTCACATATGCATTTGAATGCTGGCAATCACTAGCATATTCACTGCCATCCCTTGAATCAATGTTTTCTATATTCAGAGTGAAGCTCTACATATCCACTTCATATAAATAATCAGGCATAACTAGGATATGCACACTGCTGCAAGACACAACTTCATGTATGTCTCTCATTTGATCAATTGGAGGGCACCTTGTGTCTGCAGGCTTGTCTTCTAAAGGCTAATAACAATCTTTGTTTTCATTATTACAAGATGTGCTTACATTTTCTACAACATTTTCTTCATGCATCACATCATGGCTGCACACATTATTTTGAAATATATTTCCCTCTATACAATCATTTCTCAATGCACATACTGGGAGAGCTGAAATATATTCACTTTGATAACTACTTTGACAACTTGCAGCCATGAAACCTACTGGCATTCCATATTTCTCATAGTTTTCTATGTCCATAGCAAATTGGAAAACCTGGTGAAGTGTGACTGGTTCTTTATCTCTCAACATATAACTCATTTCTTCATCAAATGCAGCCAAATAAATTGTCAAGCACAATGCATTATTAGGTCTCATATATTCAGGGATCTGCCTGAGCAATTTAATAAACCTAAGATTAAAGGCTGGAACCAGCTCCTCATCTTCCCTTTGGATATTCATAAAATGTATGATTAATGAGGCCACATCAAACCTTTCACCAAACTGCCCTAGGAATGCAACTTCTAAATCTATCCATGAAGAAACTGAACAAACAGGCAGGTCTGAAAACCATATCCTAGCATCATCTTCCAATGACTGAACAAAGAGTCTCATTACTACATCTTCATCCTCTACCTCATAATCTTCTATTAAATTACAAAATCTTTGCAGATGTTTGTTTGCCGATTCAGAATCTGATCCACTATATTTTGGCAAACATATTCTAATTTTATTGGGAATAATATTTGGGTAACCATATATCCCTGTGAAATTTAGGACTTTATATCTTTCAATAAAGAATGGTCTTCTCTGAGAGCATGACCAGGCTTGCTGTTCTAAACTCAACATTTTGAATCAAAGATGAATACCTAGATATATGTTGTAGCATTGATAGGTTCTTTCAACAGAGTCGCCACCTTTCAAAGAGAGGACAAAATGTCAGCAAGGCACTTTTGTTTTCTGGATTCATCACCCCAGCAGAGCACCACATGGTTCCTTTTTGCTGCAACAACCTCACTGGAAACTAGATTTTCCAACCCTCAGGTTACTTGATTCTCTCTCTCCCCAGCAAAGTTGCCAATTTCTGTTGGTTTTTTCCCAGACTGGATGCTTATTCCTAGATTTCCCTACAAGGTAGCCATCAATGATCAACAGGATCTCTGGGCCAGGGGCCAACAGTGTAGGAGATAGACTCTATATTTTATCTCCTCTTCTTCTTCAGGCTCTGCAAAACCTAGGGGGGTATTCCCTACTCAACATCCATGAGAATATACATACAAGGCTGGGATGCTGACAGAAAGCAGATAAGTCCTCCTATAAGTAGACCAAAACTGTAAGATAAGAGCAAAGGGGCTAGCTTTGGGCCTATTTGCAGTTGTAGACAGAGGACTGAGGATCCTAAAACTAATTCTAATGTCCTAATGGTTGTTTTAGAGTTTGGTTTTGATTTTATATTTGGATGCAAAGTTGGACATGGTATATAACACAAAGACAAAGCTAGATCGGTGCCTATCCAGGGCCTGGAGTCAATAGACATACACCTGTGAATGATATGCATGAACAACTAAAACTGGATTTCAGGGGGACACATATGATACCTGCCTTATAGATATCTCCCAATACAGAGTGTTAAGCTATCTATACTTATGGCATCCCTATTACAGTATACCCTTCCCAACGTTCAATCTGAAAATAGTTTAATCTACCCCTTGAGCAGAAGTTAAAAGATCAGACATTGAACACAGGAATTCTATGTTCTAGAATCTTAGACATTCCTTGAATACCTAGACTCAGAAGAAAGATACATGCAAAATTGGAGACAGAATTAGCATAACACATGCAAACATAGCATTATTCATATAAAATTGACCATGAAATCAGTGGATTCATGCAAAAACATACAACATGAGATACATAAACTCACAAGTTTTGCTGTACAGAGCAACCAAATTAGCTGTATTGTATTACAGAGCCAAATGTTCAACTTTCAACAACCAAAACAATGGTAACACAGTCTGCCTATATCGGCCAGAAAGTGTACCCACAGCAATTAATTACATGATTTTTACAAAAAACTGCCAGATACAGCCCATGAGAGATGGTGCCCATAAGTTATCAATGCAGTAGGCAGGAGAGTTGACAGGGGTGGCCTCAAGCCCTGTGCCACCATCTGGAAGTCTTCATGCTAAAAATCGAGCAGTTTAATCACTTGTACTGTCGCCCACACCCCTGCTACAATCACCATTGATGGCTCAACCACCCGCGGCCTACTTGGAAACTGTCGCATTGTTCAAAATGGAGCTTCCCACCAAGAAGCCCTTCCTCGCAGGTTCAAAATAATGTAGGGAGATTAATCCCACATGCATAGTGAGAAGACCATTTCAACGTTTTATAAACATGGCCACAAACATACTAAGTGTCGAGCGCTTTTGCCACGCTCGACACACAAGCCCTCGCCCAAAGCTAAGCCATCGGCTTGCCCCAAAAAACTCTCGCCGATCTATCAAGTCTCTCTGATGGCAAACAAAACACAACCTCCGTCGCCATGACTCCCTTCATCGGAGCATCCAAAAATCCTCTGGCCGATCTCATGTGTTACACCGATGAAGCCCATCGCAATCCCCTGTCGGCCAGATCAATCCCATCAGCCAACCTGAAACTCCTCTGATCGACCTCAATAGTCTCGCCGACGCCATCGCAAACTCCATATTTCCCATCATCGACCAGAGATAGACCATCAGGCCAACTTCCATCGACTAGGCCGATAAAACAAGTCTCACCGATGGCCAAGAAAAAAACACTCGTCGCCAAGACAAAAACCATCAGCCAACCCAAAAGCAACGCTCGCTGACAATAAAAGTCACGCCGATGGCAACTTGGCTTCCCATCTCTGTCAGTGTGACTTAGATGGTCGGAGCAAGACCACAAACCTATGCCGATAGCTGCCATCACACCGATGAAACCAAAAACATAAAGCTTTGAACCATTGAACCGGTTCAAACAGATGGTTCAATGGCGAGGTTCAACACTGAGGTTCGCCGGCGAGGTTCAAACTGAAAGTTCAAAGACACAATCGGAGCACTCAAAAAATCAAAACTTTCGCTGATGGACAAAACATGATGACCCCTTCCTCAAGAAAGATGAAGGGGTGCCAAAACTCAAAACCTTTTGGATTTTTTGGGAAGGTGCCTGCATGAAAAATTGCTCAGAAACTGACAGTCAATTCAGGCACCAACAGACCAAAAGCGATATACTCACAACATGCAATAGCAATATACTCATGGATTGTATATCTCACATACAAAAGTGATATACTCACAATTTGTATGTCTTTTGCAACTCCCACGGATTTTCACTATTTTGATCCGCTTTTTTGCATAGCAATTACCTAGAACTGTTCCACCTTCAAACATGCAGCTCTCTGCACTTCGACAATCTAGCACATAGCCATGCTAGAATCCTTTCATGCATTCTGTGCCTGATCCTGCAAGCGTGAACATAAACAAATAGAAAAACAAACAAAAACCCTAATCTAATATATACAACCATTCCATTGATTCAGAGAATCAACCGGGGGAATGGATCAGGAAATCCATCTCGGCCTTAGTACAATAAAACTATTTATTCAGTAAATTCAAATGCCAGAGGTACCCAAAACAAGATTTTATTTATGCTTTCAGAAATGTTTACAGATGCTTTGTTTACAATAACTAAACTGAACTACAACTGACTACCCACTCATACTCTATCTATCTTTCGATCTGTCCCTGGGGGGTATTTATCTACTCACAAAGAGTAGTACTGACTTGGTTCCCAGCGGTTGGGAGACAATTCCAAGTGGCTGGGAGAACTAACTGACTAACAAACCCTTAACTAACAACCTAAACATAGCAAGCATCGGTCAAACAGACCTTATTACATTTAATGGTCATTTAGGACCTTATTAAAAACATAAAAATAAACATAAAACAACAAAATGCCTCATGGAGGCCACTGTGGGTTAGGTGCACCTGCACCATACTCCCCAATTTGAAAACAACTCATGTCCCATGAGTTAAGTCTTTGGCTGAATCCACATGTTGCGGCTGTCTCATATCTGCCCCATGTTCTCTGTGCTGCAACCTGCTGTCATGGAGGCAAATACTCATGCCTAGCACTGTAGGCTCTTCTCACTCCTTGTGGGTCATCCTTTCTGACCATCAGCTCTGTCTGAACATGGATAGTGGAAACCCGATTTACTGCTATGGCAGAATGAGTTTGCTTTTCAACTCTTAGAGGGCAAACAATAGTCCCTACAATGACTGCATCCTTGTCATTCCAATCAGCCTATGGCTATGTACAAACCTACTTCTGGATCTTCTGTTGATCCACTTGATCTCTGTCAGTCATAACTTAAATCTTCTCCAAACTCTGATCTCCTTTCCTTGAGATATCCTCAATTGCCTTTGAGTCTGTTGTAGGCATCTTCAAAAACTCTTTCTTACCTACCAAAAAAATCTTACCTGTCTTCTTTGCTTCAGCATAGGTGCCAACAGAATAGTTCTCCCATCCTTCGTGATGGTGTAGGTATTAGCATACCCATCATACAATGCTCTCCTATCAAATTGCCATGGCCTGCCCAACAGTAGGTGACAACATTCCATCGGCAATATGTCACACAAAACTCTATCCTGATAATCTCCAATCTGAAAATCAACATATGCCTATTCATATACCAAAAGTGATTGACTATCACTTACCCAAGATGCTTTGTAAGGATTTTGATGTGGAATCCTTTCCAATTTTAGTTTATCCACCATTTACTGAGATACCATATTGTCTGTTGAACCAGAATCTATTACTGTTGGATCTAGGGCATACAACTGAGAGGGGGGGGTGAATCAGTTGTATAAAAACTTTGCTTCAAACACTCAATTTTCCTTCGTTAGTTAATAGCATATTAATTAATTATCCATGAAAGCATAAAGCATAAACACAAGAGCAGATAAACATCAACACATTGAACACCAAGATTTTGACGTGGAAAAACCGGTTAAGGGAAAAACCACGAGGTGATTAACCGAAGGATTATTCTCTGTTAGAAGAATAAGAAAAAGAATGGCACTTGCCAATTAGGGCTCACTACCCAAGCACACTGCTCACAAAGAGGCCCACTGCCTACAAGGAGACACACTGTCTACAAAGTGATAAGAATCACAATCTTGAACTAGTGAATGACATCTCTACCATGTCCAGATCAGTTCCATTTAAGCCCAAAAACCCCTGCTCTGCCTTTCGCACTTCTCTTTGCTATGCCACACTCATCCACACAATCCACACTTCGAAATGAACTCACAAACCATTATTTATACAAGACATCGACTTAGGAACAATCATCTAAGTTGGAAATCAACCATAAGAATATCCGCAAGATGAATAACACATCTGGTCGGCCATCACAAGAACATTCACAGGATGAACAACTCATCCGGTCAGCTAGTCTGAACAAGAACTTCATCTGGAAGAATATGTTCAATTCTAGGCTCTACCACCAATACGGATCAACAACAAAACCTCAACACGATCCAAGAACCTTCACAAGCCTGCCTGAATGACCAGTACATCTGCACTTTCTCTACTTACTAGAATCTCTTCTCCTCCTCATCTGAAACTTCAAGAACATAGTCTGTCGCCACTGTCACAATGCAAAAGGTACTTCCGGACCTCAAAATCATACACAACTCGAGATGACACATCACAAGGACATCCCAAACACTCCTTCCAATCCACAGATTAGGATTATACAATTCTGGACCTCACCGGACCTTTTTGTGATCCTCTGTCACCTCTGAACACTTGTCAGAACCGGTTCCACACAGACAACCACAACTTCTTCATATCTTCATGCGGACCTCTGAAATCTTAACTGAAACATCTCAAGACTCATATCTGCAAACCCTTTAATCTGCATCCTCTGGTTCGCAACCTATACAATACATTTGCCTTCTTCTCATCACTGTTCTTCATTGTTCCTGACTGAGGCTAATTTTCTTAATATCCTCAGCACACAACTCATCCAATCCTTCTTGTCAATGCAATATGAGTATGTTGACATCAATGACAACACTGGTTCACCTCATACTTGCAATAATCTCCCCCTTTGTCATTGATGGCAACATATGATGTGAAAAACCATCAAGACAAGAACTCCTTTCTGTCACAACTCCCCCTATCAACAACAACTTTTCACATGTCTTCTCTTCCTTTACTGTTCCCCTTTTGATCATCAACCACTTGTTTTTCACATGTCTTCTCTCCCCCTTTGACATCAATGGCAAAGGGCTCATACTTGCAATTCTAACACATCAGAATCATACCAGTTGCTTCCCCCTTAGTAGCAGCTCCCCATCATCAATCCGGATCACAAGATATGACTATGATATCCACCGGACTGATGCACATCAGTGCATCCTAGTTCATTACCAGAGGGGCCATGACCCTTAACTTCTCCCGGAGATATTCAAAAGAGTCCTTGGGAAGAGGTTTAGTAAAGATATCTGCAATTTGATCCTTGGAGGGAACATACTCCAATCTAACTTCTTCCTTGTTCACTTGTTCTCTTAAAAAGTGAAACTTGATAGATATGTGCTTAGTCTTAGAATGCAATACCGGATTCTTAGAAACATTAATTGCACTTGAATTATCACAGAAAATTGTGATAGGCTCCTCATATTCAACTTTAATGTCTCTTAGCATCTGCTTCATCCATAAGATTTGAGTGCAACTACCTATTGCTGCAGTGTATTCTGCTTCAGTTGTAGACAGAGATATTGCATCTTGTTTCTTGCTTAGCCAAGAAACCAATCTCTTTCCCAAAAAGAATGCTCCACCACTGGTGCTCTTCCGGTCATCCACATCTCCTGGCCAATCTGCATCTGTGTAAGCATGAAGAGAGAAATCCAGATCTCTAGGGTACAATAGACCATACTCAGCTGTTCCTTTCAAGTACCTAGAAATTCTTTTGATTGCCATAACATGAGATTCTTTAGGATTAGCCTAGAATCTTGCTACAAGACCAACAACCTGCATTATATCTAGTCTAGTCTGAGTGAGATACAACAATCCACCAATCATTGATCTATACTTTGTCTGATCTGCCTTTAGGGAGTCATCATCTTTGCTCAACTTACATCCGGTTGCCATGGGAGTGTTCATTGGCTTTGAATCTTCCATACCAAATTTCCTTAACAATTCTTTCACATATTTGGTCTGAGAAATGAAGATCCCTTTCTTTGTTTGAGTAATTTGCAGACCCAAGAAGAAATTCATTTCACCAAGCATAGACATTTCAAACTCACTTTTCATCTGATTTGTAAAATTTTTGCACATACTATCTCTTCCTCCAAAAATGATATCATCCACAAATACTTCAACAATCAAAATGTTTTCATGATCAATTTTGAAATATAAGTTACTGTCAGCAGTACCTTTGTTGAATCCAATCTGCACAAGATGCTTATCCAACCTTTCATACCATGCTCTTGGGGCTTGCTTTAATCCATACATTGCTTTCTTCAACTTGCAGACCATATCATCATTATCAGACAATTGAAATCCATCCAGTTGTTCAATGTAAACTTCTTCTTTCAAATCACCATTTAGGAAGGCAGACTTGACATCCATCTGATATACCTTGAAGTTTTTAAAGGGAGCAAATGCAAGGAATAATCTAACTGCTTCAATTCTTGCCACCGGAGTGAAGGTTTCTTCAAAATCAATTCCTTCTATTTGAGAGTAGCCTTTGCAGACCAATCTAGCTTTGTTTCTAATTACTTCACCAGCTTCATTCGGTTTGTTTCGGAAGACCCATTTGGTTCCAATCACATTCCTGTCTCTTGGTCTGGGAACAAGATCCCAAGTATGATTTTTCTCAATTTACATTAATTCATCTTCCATTGCTTTGGTCCAGTTTTCATCATTGCCAGCGTCATTTATTGTTTTAGGTTAATCTTTGAAATCAGACAACATTCATCCTAATTTTGAGCAACATTCCTTCTAGTTTGCACACCTTTGTTTCTATCACCTATGATCTGATCTTCAGAGTGGTTCTGTCTTACATACCTTGGAATTTTGGGAGTATCCTACACTACTGCTTCTTGATCAGGCTCATTCAGACCTATCTCTTCTTCCTGATTTACCGGATTAGGCCGATTCTGACTTACCGAAGAGGATTGAGTTCCTTGAACCTAAACACCATCTCAGTCATCTTCATCAAACTCATAAAATCTTGAGGGCTTCTCAATTCCTTCATCAACTTTCACATTAGTGCTTTCTATCATCTTCCTCAGTCTCTTATTGTAACATCGGTATGCTTTGCTTTGAGTGGAGTAACCCAAGAAGATTCCTTCATCACTTCTAGCATCAAACTTTCCTAGATCTTCATCTCTTTTAATATAACACTTGCTACCAAATACTCTGAAATATTTCATAGTAGGAGTAATGCCAAACTAGAGTTCATAGGGGGTCTTACCAGTGTTGCTTCTGATTTGAACTTGATTGAGAGTGTAGACTGCAGTGCTAATAGCTTCTTTCCAAAACATTTGAGGAACACTTGCTTCCAACATCATTGTCCTAGCAGCTTCCTGGATGGTCCGGTTCTTTCTCTCAACTACTCCATTCTACTGTGGAGTCCTAGGAGCAGACAATTGTCTCCTTATACCTTGCTTCTCACAAAAGTCAATGAACTCACCAGATGTAAATTCACCACCACTATCAGACCTTAGACATTTTAGTTTCAATCTGGTTTGATTCTCTACCATAGCTTTGAAGATTTTAAACTTCTCAAAGGCTTCTGATTTCTCCTTTAGGAAGGTAACCCACATCATCCAGGAATGGTCATCAATTAGCAACATGAAATATCTATCACCTTGCAGACTCTTGATTCTTGTCGGACCACATAGATCAGTATGTACTAATTCCAACAATCCAGTAGAGGACTGATCTTTGCTTTTGAAGGAGACTCTACTCTGCTTACCTAGCTGACATTCTTTGCACAAACTATTTGTAGGTTTCATCAATTTTGGAAGATCTCTTACAACCTGAATATTGCTTATCTTGATGATGTTATCAAAATTTACATGACACATTCTTCTATGCCATAACCAACTCTGATCAATTTGAACAAACAGACAACTTTTATTTGAACCAACTAGATGAAAGATATTACCTTTTGTTTGAGTACCAGATGCAATTTCAGTTCCGGAGCTTGTAAAGATTCTGCATTTTCCATTCTTGAACCGGAGATCATAGCCTTTGTCCACTAACTGACCAACACTAAGAAGATTGTGCTTCAATCCTTCAACATATAGTACATTACTTGTTTTGCTCTTTCCATCAAAGGAAATAGTTCCCCTACCTCTGATTCTGCCAGCTGAATTGTCACCAAACTTTACCATTCCTCCTTCATACCTTTCCAAATCCAAGAACTTATTCTTGTCACCAGTCATATGGTGAGAACATCCACTGTCAATAACCCAATCATCCTTTTCTTCCACTTGAGCAGCCAAAGCTCTTTCCACAACCTTGTGATTGATAGATTCAGAGGATATTGAATCTTCTTCCTTGATGGCAATAAACACCCATTCATTTCCGGCTTTGCTTCCTGATTCTAATTCATCATCAGTTACTCCTTCATTGTCATCTTCTTCATGAACATAATAGCAGTTCTTTTGAAATCTTTGTCTGTTAGTATTAGACCTTGCAGATCTTTTCGGACATCTTGAAGCAAAATGACCAATCTTATTGCAATTGAAGCATTTAAAGGGTAGTTTTCCTTCATACTTACCGGATCCTCTTGGCAGTCTCTTTGCAATGAGGGCTTCAAGTTGAGCTATTTCTGCTTCTTCTTCTTCCATGTCTCTTCTGGCTTGATCATACCATGACATCTTTCTTGATGAGTTTTCTCCCGGATCAAATCTCTGTTTGCCTTTCACATAGGCACTGGCTTTGAAAGCAGATTCAGTCTTGGGAGGATCATCTCCAAACTTGATCATTTCAAATGCAGCTAGTTTGCCAGCCAATTGTTCTCTTGTGACAGTTGTGTGGACTCTGAATTCATCAATGGTAGCAACCTTGATTTTGTATGTAGCAGGAAGGGATTTGAGGATTTTGCAAACAATCTCATTTTCATCCAGAGTTCCACCAGCATTTCTTATTCCACATACTAGCTCATTCACTCTTGGCATAAAGGTAGTGATGTTTTCATCATCTCTCATCTTCAATTTTTCAAATTTCCCTTTTAGACTTTGCAACCTTGCACTCTTGACAAACTCATCTCCTTCATACAGAAGTTCCAGTTTAGTCAGGATCTCATATGCAGTTGGTAGGTCAATAACATTTGAGAGATCTGAATCATTCAATGCGCTTAGCAGGGCTTCCTTGGTCTGCAGATTATTTTCAGCATCTGTGATTTAATTTAGAGTTGTCGGACCACCTTGTGGAGGTACATATGGTTTTGAGACCATGGCCAAGTATGCTTTTCCCATACATTCCAAGTGACATTTCATGCGACCTTTCTAGAGAGTGAAGTTGGTTCCATTGAACTTCGGACTATCCTTCTTGTATGACAACATCCTGGATCTCTCAAGTGGTTAAGCTCCTTTCAGAGGAACTTGGCTCTGATACCAATTGTTGGATCTAGGGCATACAACTGAAAGGGGGGTGAATCAGTTGTATAAAAACTTTGCTTCAAACACTCAATTCTCCTTCGTTAGTTAATAGCATATTAATTAATCATCCATGAAAGCATAAAGCATAAACACAAGAGCAGATAAACATCAACACATTGAACACCAAGATTTTGACCTGGAAAACCTGGTTAAGGGAAAAACCACGGGGTGATTAACCCAAGGATTATTCTCTGTTAGAAGAATAAGAAAAAGAATGGCACTTGCCAATTAGGGCTCACTGCCCGAGCACACTGCTCACAAAGAGGCCCACTGCCTACAAGGAGACACACTGTCTACAAAGTGATAAGAATCACAATCTTGAACTGGTGAATGACATCTCTACCATGTCCGGATCAATTCCATTTAAGCCCAAAAACCCCTACTCTACCTTTCGCACTTCTCTTTGCTATGCCACACTCATCCACACAATCCACACTTCGAAATGAACTCACAAACCATTATTTATACAAGACATCGACTTAGGAACAATCATCTAAGTCGGCAATCAACCATAAGAATATCCACAAGATGAATAACACATCTGGTCGGCCATCACAAGAACATTCGCAGGATGAACAACTCATCCAGTCAGCTAGTCTGAACAAGAACTTCATCCGGAAGAATATCTTCAATTTTGGGCTCTACCACCAATGCGGATCAACAACAAAACCTCAACATGATCCAAGAACCTTCACAAGCCTGCCTAAATGACCAGGTACATCCGCACTTTCTCTACTTACTAGAATCTCTTCTCCTCCTCATCCGGAACTTCAAGAACACAGTCTGTCGCCACTGTCACAATGCAAAAGGTACTTTCCGACCTCAAAATCATACACAACTCAAGATGACACATCACAAGGACATCCCAAACACTCCTTCCAATCCACAGATTAGGATTATACAATTCTGAACCTCACCGGACCTTTCTGTGATCCTTTGTCACCTCTGAACACTTGCCAAAACTGGTTCCACACAGACAGCCACAACTTCTTCATATCTTCATGTGGACCTCTGAAATCTTAACTAAAACATCTCAAGACTCATATCTACAAACCCTTTAATCCACATCCTCTAGTTCGCAACCTATACAATACATTTGCCTTCTTCTCATCACTGTTCTTCACTGTTCCTGACTGAGGCTAATTTTCTCAATATCCTTAGCACACAACTCATCCAATCCTTCTTGTCAATGCAATATGAGTATGTTGACATCAATGACAACACTAGTTCACCTCATACTTGCAACAATTACTACCTGGCACACTTTACCTTTCCTTTTGCAACAGGTCCTAAAAAGTGCTCTCCTTTGAAACATGTCCTTGGATGTCTCCAAGATTGTTCTTCTTAACATCAATGCTTCTCCTGTCTCATGATACAAATAATTTGTAGTAGTGTTTGAGCTTGTCCCACTTTGATCATCAGATTCTTGGACCAGATTTGTCCTCCTTTCTCCCACTAAACTTGTTGCTTTTTTTGTACATTTAAATGCTGGGTGACCATATTCACCACAAGTGTAACACTTTCCTGAGAATGTATTGGAACCTCTTCCATTTCCAAACCTGCCTCTTGTGCCTTTCCATCCACCTCTGAAATCAGACTGTTCTTGTCCTTTATCAGCCTCTTCTTGATTCTCATTTGCTTGCTTTGTTGTAGGACCTGATCCTCTCCCTCTGGTATTGTTGCCTCTTCCTCTCATGGACTTGTCCTATCTCCTTTTCATCTTCTCCTTAATCCTAATTGCCATTTGATAGCGTTCTTCCACACTCCTAGGGTTAGCCAAAACTAATTCATCCTATATGTTAAATCTCAAACCAACTAAATATCTAGCAACCTTTTCAACCTCATTCTCATGATGACCAGACCTCATACTTAAATTGTAAAATTCCTCAGTATATGCCTTCACATCCATTTCTTTTTGTCTTAAAAGTTGCAGCTTCTTAAACATCTGAATTTCATAACCCTGGGGTAAAAATTTACATTTGATCCTTGCTACCATCTTGTCCCATGAAGTAATCTTTGACTTACCTTGCTTTCTTCTCTCTGACTGTAAGTAATCCCACCATACCAAAGCATGACCTATCAATTTGGTCTTTACAATCTTTACCATTTGCTCCTCAGGAACCTCCTCACATTCAAAGTGATTATCCAATGCAACAAGCCAATCAAGTAACTCTTTCTCATTTAGACTTCCAGTGTACTTTGGAACATCAATCTATACCTTAGGTTTGTCATTCTTGACTGCCTTTAATAGTTTTGCATGTCTCTGATCTTCAGCATTCAGTTCTTCATCTACCTCTTCAAATTCTTCAGCATCATCTTCTTCCTTTTTTAATTCACTTCTATTTCTCTTCTTTTGTTTGTCTCCAAGGCTACAAGCCTGGCTTGAAGTGCCTTACCGAGCTCTTTCATCTTCCTCATCTCTTTAGCATGTTTTTCCTTCATGTCCTACAATTCTCTGGCAGTACCATTACCTTTTCGAGGCATCTTGTCAACCTCTTAATCCTTCTACTTCTGCCTTCTCAGTAATAGAACCAAACACATGATAACCCAAATCTTCTGCTAAGCTCTGATACCACCATGATGCAGAGCATCCACCACTCAAACCCTAACATACAATTGCAAATGTATGTCTATGCATTTCTTAATATGCATGCAAACTTTATCTTATAAAATTTCATTCCTATCGCAACAAATAACACCATCAGCTTCACAAAATACCTTATTCCCAATCACTGTAGCACTTACACATAGAAACACTTACCTGCTGTGCCTGCGACCCATTTGCATCTGCCACTTTTCCTGCAGTGAACATACAACACATGACCTCTGACCACCGGTTACCTTCACCCTCCCTGCCGATCATCCTATGCATCAAATCCTTGTATCTGCGGAATGTATATTTCGATATACATTCAAAAACATACAACGCGAAACATACATTCACCTAATATTCCCTCAAAATATGCCTTTGTTGAGAGTTGACTGCTGACTTCCCCTGTATCAACTCGATGTATATTTGAAATATACATTTCAACATACAACCTATAATATAGAAATGTAGGATACACATAAAATGTCTCCGCATACATATGCAGTATATTCACAGATAGTCTTCGACATACAAAAGACATATACTCATAAACTATATAACCCAATGTACATTTGCGATGTACATTCATCAAATACAATCTGCCAGATGCAATTGATAGATAGTTAGAAACTTACAACTGCGGGATACACAGAAATTGTATTCGACATACATTTGTAGTATATACAAGAATTGTATATTTAACCTTGTATATTTCCAACATGCATTTTCAAATATGCATTTGACCGAATCTTGACTTCTTTGTATGCTGACTGGGAATCTTAACTTTCTCTCTCCTTTGTACCTGCAATAGACTTGTATATCTTCGATGTATGTTTCAACATACAACAACGATGGACTAAAAGTGATATACTCACAACATGCAATAGCAATATACTCACGAATTGTATATCTCGCATACAAAAGCGATATACTCACAATTTGTATGTCTTTTGCAACTCCCGCAGATTTTCACTCTTTTGATCCACTTTTTTGCATTGCGATTACCCAGAACTGTTCCACCTTCAAACATGCAGCTCTCTGCACTTCGACAATCTAGCACATAGCCATGCTAGAATCCTTTAATGCATTCTATGCCTATCCTGCAAGCGTGAACATAAACAAACAGAAAAACAAACAAAAACCCTAATCTAATATATACAACCATTCCACTGATTCAGAGAATCAACTGAGGGAATGGATTAGGAAATCCATCTCGGCCTCAGTACAATAAAACTATTTATTCAGTAAATTCAAATGCCAGAAGTACCCAAAACATGATTTTATTTATGCTTTCAGAAATGCTTACAGATGCTCTGTTTACAATAACTGAACTGAACTACAACTGACTACCCACTCATACTCTATCTGTCCTTTGATCTGTCCTTAGGGGGTATTTATCTACTCATAAAGAGTAGTATTAACTTGGTTCTCGGCGGCTGGGAGACAATTCCAAGCAGCTAGGAGAACTAACTGACTAACAAAACCTTAACTAACAACCTAAAAATAGCAAGCATCGGTCAAACAGGCCTTATTACATTTAATGGTCATTTAGGACCTTATTGGAAACATAAAAATAAACATAAAACAACTAAATGCCTCATGGAGGCCACTGTGGGTTAGGTCCACCTGCACCATACTCCCCAATTTGAAAAGAACTCATGTCCCATGAGTTAAGTCTTTGACTAAATCCACCTGTTGTGGTTGTCTCATATCTGCCCCATGATCTCTGTGCTGCAACCTACTGCCATGGAGGCAAATACTCATGCCTAGCACTGTAGGCTCTTCTCACTCCTTGCGGTTCATCCTTTCTGACCATCACCTCTGTCTGAACATGGACAGTGGAAACCCCATTTGCTACTATGGCAGAATGAGTTTGCTTTTCAATTCTTAGAGGGCAAGCAATAGTCCCTACTATGATTGCATCCTTGTCATTCCAATCAGCCTGTGCCTGTGTACAAACCTGCTTTTGGATCTTCTGTTGATCCACCTGATCTCTGTCAGTCATAACTGAAATCCTCTCCAAACTTTGATCTCCTCTCCTTGAGATATCCTCAACTGCCTTTGACTCTGCTGTAGGCATCTTCACAAACTCTTTCTTACCTACCAAAATAATCTTACCTGTCTTCTTTGCTTCAACATAGGTGCCAACAGAATAGTTCTCCCATCCTTCATGATGGTGTAGGTATTAGCATACCCATCATACAATGCTCTCCTATCAAATTACCATGGCCTACCCAATAGTAGGTGACAACATTCCATGGGCAATATGTCACACAAAACTCTATCCTGATAATCTCCAATCTGAAAATCAACATATGCCTATTCATATACCAAAATTGATTGACTATCACTTACCCAAGATGCTTTGTAAGGATTTTGATGTGGAATCCTTTCCAATTTCAGTTTATCCAGCATTTCCTGAGACACCATATTGTCTGTTGAACTAGAATCTATTACTACCTGGCACACTTTACCTTTGCTTTTGCAATAGGTCCTAAAAAGTGCTCCCCTTTGAAACATGTCCTTGGATGTCTTCAAGATTGTTCTTCTTAACATCAATGCTTCTCCTGTCTCAGGATACACATAATTTGTAGTAGTGTTTGAGCTTGTCCCACTTTGATCATCAGATTCTTGGACCAAATTTGTCCTCCTTTCTCCCACTGAACTTGTTGCTTTTTCTGGACATTTAAATGCTGGGTGACCATATTCACCACAAGTGTAATACTTTCCTGAGAATGTATTGGAACCTCTTCCATTTCCAAACCTGCCTCTTGTGCCTTTCCATCCACCTCTGAAATCAGACTATTCTTGTTCTTTACCAGCCTCTTCTTGATTCTCATTTGCTTGCCTTGTTGTAGGAGCTGATCCTCTCCCTCTGGTATTGTTGCCTCTTCCTCTCATGGACTTGTCCTGTCTCCTTTTCATCTTCTCCTCAATCCTGATTGCCATTTGATAGCATTCTTCCACACTCCTAGGGTTAGCCAAAACTAATTCATCCTGTATGTTAAATCTCAAACTAGCTAAATATCTAGCAACCTTTTCAACCTCATTCTCATGATGACCAGACCTCATACTTAATTTGTAAAATTCCTCAATATATGCCTTCACATCCATTTCTTTTTGTCTTAAAAATTGCAGCTTCTTAAACATCTGAATTTCATAATCCTGGGGTAAAAATTTACCTTTGATCATTGCTACCATCTTGTCCCATGAAGTAATCTTTGACTTACCTTGCTTTCTTCTCTCTGACTATAGGTAATCCCACCATACCAAAGCATGACCTATCAATTTGGTCTTTGCAATCTTTACCCTCTGCTCCTCAGGAACCTCCTCACATTCAAAGTGATTATCCAATGCAACAATCCAATCAAGTAACTCTTCCTCATTTAGACTTCCAGTGTACTTTGGAACATCAATCTTTACCTAGGTTTGTCATTCTTGACTGCCCTTAATAGTTTTGCAAATCTCTAATCTTCAGCATTCAGTTCTTCATCTACCTCTTCAAATTCTTCAGCATCATCTTCTTCCTTTTCTGATTCACTTTCTTCTATTTCTCTTCTTTTGTTTGTGTCCAAGGCTGCAAGCCTGGCTTGAAGTACTTCAGCAAGCTCTTTCATCTTCCTCATCTCTTTAGCATGTTTTTCCTTCATCTCCTGCAATTCTCTGGCAGTACCATTACCTTTTGGAGGCATCTTGTCAACCTCTTAATCCTTCTACTTCTGCCTTCTCAGTGACAAAACTAAACACACAACAACCCAAATCTTTTGCTGAGCTCTGATACCACTATGATGCAGAGCATCCACCACTCAAACCCTAACATACAATTGCAAATGTATGTCTATGCATTTCTTAATATGCATGCAAACTTTATCTTATAAAATTTCACTCATATCACAACACATAACACCATCGACTTCACAAAATACCTTATTCCCGATCACTGTAGCACTTGCACATACAAACACTTACCTGCTCCACATGCAACCCATTTGCATCTATTGCTTTTCCTGCACTGAACATACAACACATGACCTCCGATCACCGGTTACCTTCACCCTCACTGCTAGTCGTCCTATGCATCAAATCCTTGTATCTGCGGAATGTATATTCTGATATACATTCAAAAACATACAACACGAAACATACATTCATCGAATATTCCCTCGGAATATGCCTTCGCTGAGAGTTGACTGCTGACTTCCCCTATATCAACTCGATGTATATTTGAAATATACATTTCAACATACAACCTTTAATATCGAAATGTAGGATACACACAAAATGTCTCCGCATACATATGCAGTATATTCACAGACTGTCTTCAACATACAAAAGACATATACTTATAAACTGTATAACCTGATGTACATTTGTGATGTACATTCATCATATACAATCTGCCAGATGCAATTGATAGATACTCACAGACTTACAACTGCAGGATACACAGAAACTGTATTCGACATACATTTGTAGTATATACAGGAATTGTATATTTAACCTTGTATATTTCCAACATGCATTTTCAAATATGCATTTGACCAAATCTTCACTTCTTTGTATGCCAACTGGGAATCTTAACTTTCTCTCTCCTTTGTACCTGTGATAGACTTGTATATCTTCGATGTATGTTTCAACATACAACAACGATGGACCAAAAGTGATATACTCACAACGCGCAATAGCGATAACTCACGGATTGTATATCTCGCATACAAAAGTGATATACTCACAATTTGTATGTCTTTTACAACTCTCGTAGATATTCACTATTTTCATCCGCTTTTTTGCATAGCGATTACCCAGAACTATTCCACCTTCAAACATGCAGCTCTCTACACTTCGATAATCTAGCACATAGCCATGCTAGAATCCTTTAATGCATTCCGTGCCTGATCTTGCAAGCGTGAACATAAACAAACATAAAAACAAACAAAAACCCTAATCTAATATATACAACCATTCCACCAATTCAGAGAATCAACCGGGGGAATGGATTAGGAAATCCATCTCGGCCTTAGTACAATAAAACTATTTATTCAGTAAATTCAAATGCCAAAAGTACTCAAAACAAGATTTTATTTATGCTTTCAGAAATGCTTACAGATGCTCTGTTTATAATAACTAAACTGAACTACAACTGACTACCCACTCATACTCTATTTGTCTTTCGATCTGTCCCTAGGGGGTATTTATCTACTCACAAAGAGTAATACTGACTTGGTTCCCAGTGGCTAGGAGACAATTCCAAGCAGCTGGGAGAACTAACTGACTAACACATCCTTAACTAACAACCTAAAAATAGCAAGCATTGGTCAAACAAACCTTATTACATTGAATGGTCATTTAGGACCTTATTGAAAACATAAAAATAAATATAAAACAACTAAATGCCTCATGGAGGCCACTGTGGGTTAGGTGCACCTGCACCACCTCATCATCTATCTTAAAAGTGGAAGATTTAATCATTACCATATGGTTATGTCTCTTTGATTATCTAGATTATGCAATTGAATTTCTAGAGGAGTCTTACATCTTAACAACAATTTCATTGTCCCTTTGTAGTTCATTGTCCCTCATGACAAGTCTGTTATTGGTTTAAGGCTATCTTAAAGGTCCATATAACAATCTAGGAATTTAATAACAATTAATGTTCAGTCCTTAATGGTCATGACAACATTATACAAGATACTAAAGTTCACATGATGATTTCCTCTTTCCTATCAAATGGTAAGGATTCACTGAAATTTCAACATACTCAAACACATATCCAATTTATGAATTCATAATTGATCCAATGCTCAAACCAGTGCAAGCATGACTATTGTTTGTTGACCAAGCTTATTAGTCATATTTAGTTAGAGAAATTCATCCAAAACCATTACAAACTATTTGTAGCTTTGCCATAGGAAATGTTGGATCTCCTAGAATGAGTACTTAACATCAAACCAATAGCCAACTCCATAGAAAAATTAACAAAATTGAAACCTTGGACCTAACATATGATAACAAACCTTGAGAACAAATTCATTATGGTAGTCCTAATAACCCTACTATTAAATTGATCTGTATAGTATTAAATTGATCTTTCTTGTCTCCCTCACTATAAGAATCAAAATTTAGGTCTCGAATGAAAATCCCTTGATTTGAATTTGAAAATTACATCTAGTTCACTATATAATAGCTCTCTTACATTTTGAAATTTGTACATGCATGTATGTATCTGTATGTTTAATTTAAATTTATTTCAAGTGTAATTTCTTGAAACATACATATAATTTATAATTTTTTAACATGTACATTTTATGTTTATTTATAATATATATATATATTCTTGATTTAATTTTAAATTTGTACTCAAGTTTGTATGTTTATATGTATATATGTAGGTGAACATATCTATTTTTATATATATCATGAATCTGGATGATATTCACTTTGATGTTGAGGACTTCCTCAATGCACAAGATGATTCGGCCCCACCCCCACCCCCACTGCCACCCCCAGCTCCAGATGTCCCAGCTCCAGATGCCCCAGCTCTAGATGCCCCACCTCCACCCCCACCTAGAACTGACTAGGCTCACTTGCGAGCCCTAATTAATGAAAATGTGGATTCCATACAAGAAAAATTGAATTCCATTTGCAATGAACAATTTATGCCACCTCACGTGGTACATTTTGCAGCTTTGATGCAAAACATTATAGATTCTGTGAGGTCTATTGACTCAAACTTTGATGGATTCCAGAAATGGAGAGAGGAGAGGCACCAATTTTATGCTGATGGCCTCTCCTATAAGGCTATTTTGGATCTTAAAATCACAAAAGCTCATTTAGCGCAATATTTTAGACATCCCATTACAAATGAACCTATTCCTACAAATAAGAAAAGAATATCAATCAGGTGGTGTAGGTATGAAGGAATGTCTACCAATTTTTGGGATAGATGGTGGATGGTGTTTGATTATTCACCTCATGCTAATTGTGAGGTTCCTTTATATTTTTTGAGAAAATTATATGCAGAGTTTGTTATAAATAAAAAACCCAACTACTTTGATTTTATATTATTCTAGGGTATTGGTGGTGGCATGCCACAATAGAGGTTGGGGGCATGGGTTGATCCCCAATGACCTGTGCATGTTCAACCTCTTATCGACCCTCCTGTTGCTGCCATTCCTTCGCCCTTCTAGCATCATGCAGTGGTATCCACACTAAGCACATTGAGTGCACTCTCAGGTAGCCTAGATGAGCAAACTTCTATGATGGTAGCTCAGGTTAGAGACCATGGAGGAGTTGATGATGGAAGTGGTCCTAGTACCACTCCACATGTGTCGGTGCCTCATACATGTACCAGTTGCAATCAATTGTGTTATGGACCTTATCAAGCAGTTGCACCCACTTCAGCTACACATGCATCATCTGATAATGTGGGTGAATTATTTGTTGATTATCTATTTGTTGAGAATCATCCCACTGATCATTTAACATAGGTATATATAGGTTATGTACACAAGTTGAATTTATAACAATTTTTTAAGCACGTGTTTTTAATCAACATATAGATCAATTAAATTGTAATATTTTAACAATCGAATTGTTTGGTGTAGATGATGGCAACAGGGACCATTGATCGAATAAATTTTTCATCGACACCTGTTCATCTCGGGCACCCATTTGTGGTACATTTTGAATGATTTATATTTTAAATATTAATTTTATTTACTTGATTTTAATTTGTAATTCAGTCTTGAACATGTACATTAAATATTTATGAACTGGTTCAAGGTTCTTCCACATTGAATCCTCCATCTGAGGGTATCTTGAGTGCTCCTCCATCATTGGGCATCTCACATAACACTTTTATAGTATGTATATTGTTTTAAAAAACTATATATACTTAGATTTTTCTATTTTGATATCACTATATCTGAAAACGTGCATGTACTATTTAATATATATTAAAAATATATGTCTATGTAGGTTGACACAACAATGAGGATGGGCATTGCAGCACACTTGGATAATCCAAGTTTATATCAGGAGTCGACTGCATTTCAGGTTGTTCAAAAATGTATATCTATGTCTACATGTAATATATGTACAAGTCTTTTAAATAGATTAAAATAAAAACTGAGTACCTATAACATGTACACAAGTCAATTATATATATGTTTTAAAACCTAATTTGTACACACATGTGCTAAGTTATAAATGACCTTGTAGGAGCTTGTCAGTGACACGTTTCGTCAACACACAACACATGCAGAGCAGGAGGAAAAAGGAGATGGGCAGCCTGATGCGGTATAATTTAAAATTTATATTATATTTAAAGTGAATTAAAATATACATTGTGAACTTAAAGTAAATTTCTTGATAGATATATATGTTGACATGTGTTCAAAATTCTTTTTCTTTTATAGCTTGAGACATGTCATGTAGCTAAGCCTATAGAGACAGGTCCTAGAATAGAGGATGTACAACAAGTTCCTCTTACGGTATAATAATTTAAATATGATAAATTATAAATTAAATTGAATTAAATCATTTTTAAAATCATCTTACATCTAATTTCAACTTGAACTTTCTCTTGTATTAAATAGATTGATTCAGAGCATGTAGAGACAGGTCCAGGTGCACCAGAGCATGCCTCTCAGCTTCACACGGTAATTTAATTTTATGATAAATTATAAATATAAAAATTGTCATTAAATCATTTTTAATCATCTTACATCTGATTTCATCTAAATCTTTCTCTTCTACATAGTGATTGAGGTCATTTGAGTAGTTCACATGGTGTGAAGAGGACTCTTGATTACAGAGATAGTATGTGATAGGTTATTTCATGGGCTACATAATTTGAATATTTCATGGACTATGTTATATACTGTTTGTCATGGACTTTATATATATATATATATTGTTGAACATGGACTTTATATTTTGAACATGGGACTTTGTATATTTTTTGAACATGGCCCAGGATTTTATACAACCTGACCTTCCTCTATTTGTTCTTGTGTGGGTTATTTGGATAAACAATTGAATACAAAAATAAGAAACCTTATTGATCATCATCTATGGCATCTTCTTGCTTAATGATAAGAATTATAATGCAACTTTTCTTCTTGGATACCTGTGTGACCTTGTCTCCTTTAAAGAACATATGACATACTTATGTAACATTAGGATCTTCCATCAATAATCCTTTCTTGATCTCAAAGAATTTGAGAAAAGTAGGCATTGTTTTCTTCTTGTGGATATTGTTGTTTTATTTATAGTTTATAATTATGTGAACACATGACATCATTCAATGTATTATGTGAACACATGACATCAACTAGTGCTTGTAGTGGTTATTCTTTTAAAGTTGAAAGAAATTCAACAGGTTTTGATACAATTACCGAAGAACATTTTTTGAATGAAAATGATCAATATCTGCCTTACTTGCCATCGAGTGTAGATTTCCCTATAATTGGTCATCAATTGCCATTTTTGAGTAGTCACCAAAATTGTTAGTATTTTAATTCATACCTTTTTAATGCAACACAACAAAATAGTGTGTATGATAAAATTGTTCTTTAAAATTGTTCTTTGTTATATATTTGTAATCCTCCCCTTGTGACTTTATATAAAGGAAGTTGTAAATGAATAATTTATGTACATTTTATGCAATGGTGAAATTAGCATGTTATTATCAAAAATATTGTTTTCAAATTTTGAAAATTGAATCTTATTGTTGGGTTAATTTGTGTTCCAATGGACTGTAGCATAGGTTTATAATTATTCCTAGCCAAAAGGTATGGTCTAGTTTCAGTTTTAGTAGTATCCTTGCAAAAAATCCTTTCATTAGGTGGTAGGACCAATTGTGGGTTCCTCTGCATTAATAGTGGTTCTTTAACAATGTAGAGAGGTTGTAAAGGTAAAATTTAGATATGGAGGGTTAGTATGTAATGGTAGAAAACATATGCAAAAGTCTCATCTTTCTTTGTAGTTTAGGAGAAATTGTAGAATTATAGTGGTATCTTGTGTTTTGTGTTAGATTCATGGGTTTTGTGGTGGCATCTACTCCCCTATGGTAGGATCCTCATGTTGACTTTTCTAGAACCCTTTGGGGGTCTAGTAGTTTACTCTGTACTCTTTTGTTTGGTTGAAAAGTATTTCATTTTAACAAATTTATGAGTAGTTCTTTCCAAAACTTGTATATGCAAAAAAAACCACTTGAAAAAGCATGTTTTGAAGGTCTTATTTGATTTGAATCCTAGGAGTATTAGAGGACAAACTTGTAATTTAGTGTGTTATGTTATAGAATTTGTAGAATATCCATAAAAAAACTCTAGATTAGTATGCAAATACACATTCAAGATGAGCATAAGACTTTTGTAATATAATTGTATTGGATGAAACAAGAAGTGTATAGTGTTATACATGCAATAATTTAATGGTATGAACTTCTCTAGATCTATACATTATATAGCACATGTATTTATACAAGTGATTGTCTAGCTAGGCCTTTAAGAATATGCTAACATATGTTATGCATATACGCGTGATTCAGAAGTAGACATGAGTGCAAGAGGTTTCAAACCTTGAAGGCCAAAGTAATGGTGGTTAGAGTGGGTAAAAGACTAGATATATCAATGATCCGTGAAAACCTAAATAAAGATATAACTATAAAGTACAATAAAATAGAGCATATAAACCCTAACAAGATATCCAAATATGATAAACTAATTAGAAATTATTGATCTAAAAAACCCTAATGAAAGAGAAACCCTAAGGGGGAACCTTAAGTCATGTAAGCAATGTTGGGTTCACTAATAAATGTAAATAAATAAATGCTTTACATAAATTATCTAGGCTGATTAATCTAATGCAAATAATTAAGCATTATTAAACCAGATAAAATCTAGAGTCAGGTTGATAAATTGATAGTAATAATATGATAATTAAATGAGGAATTAATTGCTTAGTTCTAATATCAAAAATAGAAGAATAATGTTAATGATGTGCAAAATTGATTCACCACTTGTTGATGCATATTTTGACACAATAATATATGAAACTAGTTGTTCCCTACTTGAAAGGGAACTTCTTCCCCCAAGGTTCTTTATCAAAAAATTTGGTTTGTGTGAATAACATAGTGGTAGATGTCGATTGTCCCATATGAGGGGCTCCAATGAAATCAAAGGAATGAAACACAAGTCATTGCTTGCAATTATTCTTGTTACTTAGCAAGAAAGATAAAGCAAACATGTACATGTTCAGTTTTAAACATTCATTAATAATTTCATACATGAATACATACAAGTCCTACCAAGGAATTTTAACAATTTCAAACATGGTAAAAATTTAACATCTTAGACTAGATACTAATCTAGAATACTAAGTTTAATCCCAATCTAATAGATTTTATAAGAAAATTGCAAAATAAAGGTGAGAAGAAGAAGGGTGAGAATGATCTTGTTTTATATTGTCCTTCAATTTGAATCTTTGAGTAGACAAATCTAATCAAAGCCACTCTTACTCAGCAATTGAAAGCAATTGAGGACCAATACTAATCAATTACATCATTCTACATATGATGTATATTATTAGACTTGATGAATGTATATTAGGTGATATCCATGTAGTTTTGAGTCCCTCTCTTAGATGTAGTGACATATGTTAATTTCATATCATTGCTAACATAGAGAGGACATACACATGCATGATTCACATCATGGACATATAATAGTTCATCTTCATTATTGAGCATGTCAAATAAAGAAGAAATTTTAAGGATAGAATGAAGATGATAGCGTAATGGTTGGATTGAGAGATATATGGTTATTGAAACATAGAAGTAACATAACTACACATAGGATGTACTGTGGTCCATTAACAATTTCAAATTGGCCATGTTAATTAACCTACAAAGATGCTAACTTTTTAGATGTCTTAAGGAGTCCTAATTTACAATGTCTTAAGGGGATGTCTTAAGTTCTCAAAATTTGGTGAAGTTGCCTAAGGCAACCAAATTTAACAATATAATAAAATCAAATTTAAAGTAAATTCAAAGTAGAAAAACATGTGCATTTAACAAATAAAATATATAGAATAATAATTTTGATATATAAAAGTGTAGAGTATAAAATTGTGTACATACACATGTATACAAATTTGTGTACAAAATGTGTAATAATGTAATTGTGTATATACATACATGCTAACTCAAAATAATGTTTACAAAATGTGGTTATGCCATCTCAAGAAAATCCAAAACTTGTGGGGAATGTAGCCGGTCTTCACTCCACCTGATATAAAAATAATACAAGCAATTTATCAATATATCATCAAAACATGTATTTTAATTTATATAAAACTATCTAGATATACACAATTTGTACCTGTATTTACAAGTGCCTCACACATGTGTAGATATAGGTTTAATCTGCATCCTCTCAAGTTTTTGTTTGAAAGTATGTGATGAATTTGTGATGATGGCCTAAGGATATAAAAGGACAATTTAAATCAATTTCAACTAATAACGCACAAGAAATATCAAAACATGTATTTAATGTATTTAAAAGAACAATATAAATCTATTTAACTATATTTACATGTATTTACTTATTCCATTGTACCATTTCCATCCTCTCTTTTTTCCAATGCATCGATGATTGTCTCATGGTCTTCCATAGAAATTATCCATAGCTCTTTATTTGTAGGTTTTCCACGATACCTCTCCAGTTTTATATTTGTTGCCAACACCAAATGTGAGTAGTATATAATCTTCTTATGTGTTTCATAATCTTCGAATGTAGGCAAACCATTCTTCCTTATTAGGTATTTTTGTAGCCAAGTGCCAACAACTACCACCGAACCTATTGGATAATGATAGCCATCATCAAAGAAATTCTTAAAATTTGCTTAAGGGGATCAAAGACTTGTTATCAAAATTTGCTTAAGGGGATGTCTTAAGGGGAACACCAAACCTATTAGATAAGGAAAGCCATCATCATCTTCTCGAGGTGCTGTTAACTTATGTTTAGTCTCCACACAACGAGCCAACCAATATTCTATTTCCTCTTCATTCTTCTTTGGTGCAACAACAACATACACATGTCTTGCAAACAAATTTTGATTCAATAACTTGCACATGTCCATAAAATTTGACCAATCAACATATGTACACATATAAATAAATAAAAGCACTACAAATTAGTAATGAAGTGAAATAAAATGAAATAATTTGAATTAAATTACCTTCTTGTACAAGGTCTAAAACACGGTCATAATCGTCTGATGGAAACAGTTGATCATTGTCTTCAATTGTTGTTTCACTTTGATCATGTTCTTGTGCAAGCATCAATGGTCTTTGCTTCCACTCTTCAACCCATTCTGTATTCTCACATGCTTCCCAATCTCCTGAAATACAAAACTGACAAAAACATGCAAGCTCCCTTGTCCAGATAGTCCATGTACTTACATTCGAACTCCTAAATGAATGTCATTTAGTAGATCCACTGATTGTCTGGCAATCAAGTCTAGGTAGAAAGTTTTCTTCTTCAACCAACCAAAAGAATCGATGAACTGTAGAGTACTCGCTTGATCCAGGTGTACATAATCTTGTATTGCACCAATCTACAATCCCATGTGCATCTTTAAATTTTACTGCATCCTCAAATTTCAATTGTTGTCTAGCAAGAATTCTTTTAACACACGCACCAGCTCCATCATGTTCTCCTTTACCATGTCTAGCTTCAAAAAAATTTCACATATGTTGGACATTATTCTCCTTGTGTACCCTACTTAACCAACAGAACATTTGAGCATTCTTGAACTGCCCCGTACAATTATCTGACCATATAAGATGTCTAGTCATCTGGATTCCTCTTTCTCTTAAATTTATATAAAATATATTGAACAAACTCTAATGAGTGTAACCGGTTGTCACTCAAATAGAAATGATACTCCCTCAAAACTTTTCTATCATTCTCTATGCTATCATCTGCATGTCTATAAACAATATGAACAAACATAGCAACCTACACTAAATTGTAATATTGTGATTGAATTTCCTCTTGCGGAGCTAAAGTATAGTTTTTTGCAAAATCAACCATTGATAGTATAGTACCAACTAGAAATGGGTATGTGCAGGATCATGATGGGCCAAACTATACCTCTAAGTGGCAATGAAAATACAAAAAATCAGACTTTATCAAGTTCATGTGAAATTTTGAATGGATTATCTATACAATTTGAAAAAGATGTAAGAATGAAATTTGTAGAGAATTGAATCTAGTTTATAGGCTACTATTTTTGTTTTTTAAAAACTAAATTTACTTAGTGAAAATTGAATATTTCAATGAACAACTATTAAATTTTTCAGAAAAAAATAAAAAGTGGGTGTTTGTCCAGCCAACCTAACTATGAGTAAAAATATATATTTTTTTTAAACTTTCAAAATAAGTAGAGGACTCATGTCCGGATGTGATACATATTTATTTGAAATTTTTTTCTAATAAAATATTTAGTTATAATTTTTTTACTGTGACTTTTTTTTAAAAATAAAAAGTAATTTTCCAGCCAACCTAACTCGATAAAAAAAATCAAAATTCAAATTTTTTTTTAACCTATAGCTAGAAAAGCATAGAGTGTGACGCAGGTTTCGGATCTCAAAAAGGTGAAATGGTTTGAAAGTTATGGATGTTTTTCAATCAGTGTGTCCATCAGGATTTCAGAGACACGGTATATTGAAAATTATTAATAATTATTTAATAAAATGATAACCAAATAAATCTTATATTTTTAGAAAGCTAACAATTTTTTCTATAAACCCTTTTCGTTTTATCAATTTTGCATAAAAAAAAGTCGTCAGCACGAAGGGTGAAGTTTGAAGAAGAGACTGAAACATTAAAACACCTTACAATCCATAAAAAGTCAACAATCAAAACGGATATCTATCTTGCTTTGTACCAAAGCAAGACAGATATCCATTTTGCTTCTGTAAAAGCAACTAGAAACGAATATCCGTTCTGGAAACGGATATCCATTCTGAAAACGGATATCCATTCTAGAAACAGATATCCGTTTTCAGAACAGATATCTGTTTTGTTGATCTATGAAAAATTTTGTGCCATTGGTTTTGGATGAAGAGAAGCAACATATTTTGTACCATTGGTATTGTTTCACCAAAGATACAATCCATGAGTATATCGTTTATGCATGCGTGGACATTTCATGAATATCCTGCTATCGTTTATCGTGGTTGTAAATGGTGAATGTACATGTCAAAGGATACAAAGGTTGACCGACCATATCGGGAAAATTGGGAAAAGATACGTTAGTTGACCGGTGATAACAAGTCATGTTATGTATAGGCTAAATCGAAGACATCGGACTGACAATAGTTATTAGAGAGACAAAGTTCCATTGAGCCGACAACATTGATCTCACAGATCAAGTCATATCGGGGTGACAATCATTAAGTGTCACCGATGGGTGATTTATCGGCACATCAAAAGAATAGTTGAGAACTACACCGATGAGAGGGAGTCACACCGATAGAAGGAACATTGGAAAGAGATGGACTCTCAGAGGCGAGAAGAAAAGTGTCACTGATAGAGGTGGTCTGGTTGATGGTGTAGTTCGGTGTTTATTCTTTCAGTGTGAGATACGATATCGGAAATCAAAGAGAATGTCTAACCGATGTAGAAGTCTTACCGATGACTAATGGACGGTAAACACATTGGGGAGAGTTATAACGTCGGAATGCAAGTAAAAAGTCTCACCAAGGGTATTGGTCTTACCGATAGACAAGGGTGGTGAATCTCACATCGGAGTAAGTATGTATATATCCTGCAATCATCTTATTCCATGAGACCACATTTCTTTGAGGCATTTTTTCAAACAGTTCATGTGTCTTGTCTATGCTTCCACACTTTCTGTACATGTCTACCAGAGCATTTCCAACTAGAATATCTATAAAAATCCCACTTCCATTATGCGTTGATGAATGTCCATACCCTATTCCAAAGCTCCCATTTTGGTAGAGGTAGAGAGGATGCTGACAAAGGTTGCAAAATCTAGCTTTACACTTGCCAATTGCATTTGCTTGAAAATTTCTAAAGCCTTTTCAAGAAACCTGTTTATGCATATCCTACAATAATAGTAGTCGAGGAGACCACATTTCTCCAACTAGACTTCTACCAATTCAGAAAATGTGTGCTTCTGGACCAGTGTTTGGTACAAGAAACATACCAATAGAGTGGTTGATGCGGAGGAAATTCTACAGTTCACCCTAAATGGCACTGTCAGCCTGTATCGGCCAAACCCTTTCGACGTTCCCCCGGAAAAACCTCTATCCGTTACCAATTTAATAGGGAGCGCGTTGCGGAAACATAAATCAGCGACACAAAATATATTGAACCACCATAGTGGTTGAACCAATTGAACCTCTTAAACCAAATGAAGCTATGAGCTCATTGAACTGTTGAACCCATGAACTCGTTGAACCGTTCACTCGAACCGTTCGGTTGAACCTTCCCCTTGAACCTTGCGGTTGAACCTTCTACTTGAACCTTCCGGTTGAACCTTTCGGTTGAACCTTCCGCTTGAACCTTGCGGTTAAACCTTCCGCTTGTACCTTGCAGTTGAACCTCCAGGTTGAACCTTGCGATTGAACCAGCGCAACCCCAAACTCTCAAACTGTTGAACCAATTGTGTAGTGTTGAAACGACGAACCAAAAGAAACTGTTGAACTGTTGGACTGGTTCAACCTGATGGTTCAACAAACACTATCAGCAAACTACACTATCACTTAACTCAAAATTTTCTTACCGACACATTCGGTCACGCTGATGACTCCTCGAACTACCTTCGTTGATGCACCGAAGCATGTTCTCTTCCCACTCAAGTTCGCCGCAAATTCGACGCTCGCCTACAAACCAATCTCTCCTCGTGGCTCACAGTCCACATTCCATCTAGTGATCACCTTCCAGCTTCATTTCCCCTCTGCATAGTTAGAGTTAGTCGAATATGGTACAGATTTCTGCAGACTGCTCCATGAGAACAGACTCTTACATCCATGGGAGGGTCCATTCTAGCATAGTCACACTCAGAAGTAAAAAAAAATATCTTACTTCGATACAAGTCAGAAAATAAAAACAAGATTTCAGAACTGGAGATAAAACGCACTATCAAAAGGAAATTCTTCTTTCTGCAATCTAAAATCTGATTGTTTCTCTGCCTACACACACACATCTCCCCCGTCTAATCACAAAAGATGCTTACAACATTCTCCATGGGTGGCGGTTGCAGCAGTGGGAATGCCAACCGTTCTGTAACCGCTCACCTCACAGTTACATTCTGTTTCTTGCCAGCTAGCGATGGGACAGTTACATCCCGATTCTCACATTCTTGGTCGCTTGGACCTTAGGAAACACATCACACCAAAATAAACCGCAAAACAAAATTAAACTACCTAGTTGTTTATTACATTCATTTTGGTCCTAGGGTCCTTATCAGGCCCCTTAGGACATTTTACCCCTACCTTTCTATGATCATCTCTCTGTGCCCTTCCTAGGTCTCTTTTCCAAGGTGACCCCTTGGATGCTCCCACATCAGTGGTGGCCATAATTCTCCCTCAATTGGAATTAAAAGGTACCCTTTTTCCATCCGAAGGAGGTCTCTTCTTGTTATGCACTTTAAATCTCTCTTTTAGTTCTTTCAAGGGAAGGATTCCACCTTGGTTTGAGTAGTTGAAAGTGTTGAAGATAGTTGACTTAAGAAGAAATGGACTAGAGGGTTCTATTCCCAAATCTCTTGCCAATTACTCACAACTTCACTGGAAAAGAATTCCACACAACAACTTGAAGGGGAGTATACTTGCAGAATTTGGTGGTCTGGGGAAGTTAGAACATCTTTGTTTGTCCTACAATCGCCTGAGCGGAAGCATTCCAAATTCTCTAGGAAACTGCATGTCTCTAATTGATTTGTCCCTTTACAATAACCATCTCACAAGTGCTCTATTCTCATGTCTTTACTTTGAAGGGAGCGTGCTAATTACTTTGATCCGTCCTCTTATACATATCGGAGAACAACGGAGGAGTCACACTGACAGCATAAGCCTGAGTGATGGATTCTACACATCGGTGAGAGGTCCCACATCAGGCTAACAAATTTGAAGGTTACCAATAATGATAAGTCTAGCCGACAATAGAGAAAGGAAGAACATATGAAGCATAGTTCGATGAGACATTAGAAATGTCTTGCCAATAGTAAAGAAAGAGTGTATTTCGGTCTCGTTTGGACCTTGGGAAGGATATTTTAAAAGCTATTTGAGCAATTGGTGGGTTAATGGGTATTTTACACCTTGTTTGTAAGCTTTTGATGTGTTGCTCTGCATCACTTGTCTACAACATACAAAGTTTACCTTTCTCACCCATACCTTCAGTATATAAAGGACATTAATAGGGAATTTGTAATTTCCACTCAGTCAGTGCAATCTAGGAGAGGATAGATTGTCTAAAGTTGTGATCTATTTCCATTTACACTTGCCATAACTACAAATGCTTAGTGTTTATTCTCAACCCCGGTATATGAATAAAATGTGACCTATTGTTCTAATAGGCCTATAGGGACAAAGAGGTGATAAAGCCTTTAATTTTAAACATGACATGGTTTTGATAACTTCCCATATTGGTAAGGTCCTGGATGACAATCCTTTGATGCACCTAATTATAAGAGGTGTTATGATAGTCCTTGGTATCTTTTCATTTCTTTCTTGAATGGCCTGCAAATAAGACATAAGACATATTAGATCCTTCATAAATAAGAATTCTCATACATTACATTTAAACTTAAACTCCCTAAACATCCATCAATTCATCCATTAATATCAAAATGCCATGAATATCCTATGATCAACCATTCTAATTCCTAGGGTAGTCATATATTGCAATTTTGCTTCTCTATACTAAAATAGCCCAAGGAATATCTAACCTCGAATTTGTATTTTAACAATCTAATGTCTTTATGAATAACATTGAGTCTTCTTTTGGGACAACATTTTTGCTTTTAGAAGCTCCTCATTTGATGATAGCCTAAAATCAAATAATGGCTTATATCTAGAGCTTTATTAAGTTGATACCTAGGTGGATTAGTGTGTAAACATTGAAATTAGATGGTAATTCACAAGTTTATTGAATAATACAATGAATCCCTAGTATAGAATCCAAATGTACATAATAAACTAGATATCTATTTTGTAGTAGGCATATGGACGTTGCAAGTGTCCGTTGCAAAGAATTGGGTTTTCCAAAATGGATATCCGTTTTCAAAATGGATATCCGTTTTGGAAAAGCAAAAAAAAGACAAAAGGAATATTTCTGGGCCTGACTTCCACAACCAGAGACCCTTTGCTGTCGAAATACTCGTGATTTCTGGCTATGACAGTGAAAGGAATATTTTTATGCACTTTTGGAGACACAATTTTCTTGTTACAATCATAAGGGTGATATTTTTGTTCCCCTAATGGGGAGCAACAGTCGTCATAAAGCAAAAAGGAGGAGGAAAGTTACATTGGAGGAAATTGAAGCAATTAGGAAAAAAGATAGGGAAAGGAAGAGGATTAGAAGGGTGGGTTTGGCGGATGCTCATCAAGGTTAATCTTCTTCTTTACCATCTAATGACATGCAAATTGAAGATGTTAATTTTGATTATAATGAAATGTTAGATAAGAATGAAATTCACCATGATATTGCAAATGAAAATATTGAAAAATGTTATGAAACACCTATTCATAATAGAAATACCACGGACAAAGAAGAAGAAGAAAAATGAAGACATGCACTTGAAGAAAGTGGATATGAACATCATGATATTGAAATTGCACTCCATAATCCATTTGTTGATAAAATTGATGAGGTTAAAAACATGGATGAAACAAGAACAATCAATGTATCTCCAAATTTCATAAGAAGAGAGGACATTTGTCAAGAAGAGAATAACCGTGATGAAATTGGAAAACACACAAAAACCCCAAAATGGTTACTTGAAATTGATGAGAACATAATGGAAAAACTTGAAGGCAAGAGGTCATCACGAACGGTTCGGTTGTGGGCTACAAAACTCTTCAATGAATACTTTGAGAAGAAAACATTAACTGAACAATGCCAACTTTTTGTGCAATTATTAAAGATGTACAAAATGAGACCTTTACTAAAGAAATTAAAGATTCAGTTAAACAAAGTGTCCGATCGGAATAAAATTATTGTAAGAAGCCTTTTTAATGCACTCAATTCTATTGGAAAGACTAGCAAGGAGAAAGATAAAAGAACTGCCCGTAGAGTAATAACAACCTCAATAGTAAGCAAACAATTAAGAAATGCTCGATTAATGAGGCAAACTTGTGTTGACTTAAGATTGAATTGTAAAACATTGTCAAAAGCACTAGCATTAAGATCAAGGCTAGATAGTCCTATTGCCAATGATACTTGGGCTTTTAGTGGTAGGCTTCCACGAGTTGACAAGAAGCTAATTGATAGCACAAAGGAAGAAATTGAACGATTTTGGCACACTAACTCTAGGGTATCACCGAATGCAAAAGATGTTGTAAAGTTAAGAATTGGTGATAAAGACCGCACACCACATCCTAAATATTACTTGGAATGTAGCCAAACAACATTGTACAAACAATATTGTGAAACTCACCCAGGTATGACAAACTCACAAAGAGCATTTGAATCTCTTAAGCCATTTTATTGTGTTCCTCTTAAAGTTCGTAATACATGTTGTTGCAAATACCATATAGAATTTTCTATGTACCATGAATTATTATGCAATATTCGTTCTACTTTGCACACTAACAAAATGTTACAGGAGTGTGGTGTAATTCAACTACCAAAGTCATCTAGGGACTTATTGGATTTATTTCTATGTATTAGAGATGATGGTTGCATGTTCTACAAGAATGATTGTTTAAATGAAAAGTGTTTACAATGTGGTGGGTTATCAAAGTTTGTATCATGTTTTCATGAGGGCAACGAGCATGATTTTGGAAAGAGAATGGTTGAGAAAAAGAGATATGAGACAGTGAAATACAATTTGAAAAGTGGAGGTGAAGGTTCTAGATGTGAGTTGATTGTAAGAGAGGTAAGTATTGCTGATTTTATTGATGATTTTAAGAAAAATCTTTTCTACAAGTATGTCAGACATAGCCACAGGTCTCGATGGTTAGATCAATAGTTCAGGATGTGTAAAGACTCTTTCCCGATTGGAACTATTGTCTCTATAGTTGATTTTGTAGAAAACTATACATTGCAACCCCAAAATGAAGTTCAATCCCAGTACTACAATTCTATTCAGATTGCTATTTTTGTTCACATCACATACAGACATGCCCCCGAGAGTACAGAAGAGAACAGGAAGATTGTCAGAGAATACCATTTTTACATGAGTGATGATCGATCTCATTCAGCAGAGTTTGTGCAATATTGTTTTCAACAATTTTATGGGTTCTTGCAAGAAAAAGATATTAGAATAGATCAACATCTCATTTGGTCAGATAATTGCACTGGTCAATTCAAGAATGCTTGTAATTTCTATTGGTTGAGCAAAATGCATGTAGAGAAGGGTATACCTCATATTTGAAATTTTTTTGAAGCTGGGCACAGAAAAGGTGAACATGATGGAGCAGGTGCATGTGTGAAGAGAGCTCTTTTTAAAGAAAAACTAAAGATTAGAGGTGGTGCTACATTCAGTGATGTAGATTCCATTGTTAAGTGGTGTAACTATGCATTGTCACAAGGAGTGGCTCTTGATTCTGAAGTGCGCAGGTTCTTTTGGTTGGTTGATGATGGGATAGCGATAGAGAAATTGGAATGTCAGAAAATCAGTGAATCATCAAAGATGCATTCATTTCAAAGCTCAAATGCAAGTACATGGACTATTTGGACACAAGAATTGGCTTGTTTTTGTCAGAGTTGTATTAAATGTAATTGGAACAATTGTGAGTCAAGTGAGTGGGTAGATGCATGGATTCCACAATATTTAGTCCCTTTATATGAAGGTCAATCATCTTCTGTCAATGACATGGAGAGCTCATTTGACTATGAACATCTTTCAGACCTTGTATAGCCAGGTCATGTTTATGCAGTTGTTGCACCGCATGGAAATGAAGAGAGGTCAGACTATTGGTTGGCACGATGTGTACAGGGAAAACAAAAGCTAACACAACCTATGACAGATGATGATGGGTTCACATATCCTACAGGATCAGTTGTTATTGCTGGGACTTGGTTACGAACATATATGGTTAAAAAGAATGGCATCCTAGCCTTTGAAGACTTTGAGAAGCATAAAACCATATTGATGTATTCTCACCTAGTTGTAGCAACAAATGTCAAGTTACTAAAGCATCATGGAAGACCAAAATCAAAAGAACTATGGACAATTAGTAATGTTGATCATGAAGCAATATTGGATACTTTGAAGGTAAGAGATGACCCCTCAGGTACACTTGACTAGCATTTAAACTTCCAGATGGACAGGTATGACATTTTTTATCTTAACTTGTTCTTGTTTTTTCTATTTTTTAGAATTGTTTTATTAAAAATCTTGTTACTTTAATAATTATAATGCATGCTTTTGACTATATAGGACAGCGAATAAAGTTATTTTAGATTGCATCGTAGATTATTTTGCATGGCATCGTAAATTATTTTGTATGGCATCGTAGGTTATTTTGACTATACTCGAGGTATGATTTTTAGTTCTCATTTGTATTTCTTAATACTACACATTTGTACCTTTTTCTACATAAGGCATTCCATGAGGTGACATGTATTTGATGTCTTTTGCCAAATAGTTCATGTGCCTTGTCTATGCTTTCACATATTACATAAATGTGTCACATGGCAATTGCAACTACAAGATTTGACAAAATTCTCATTTCTTTGAGGTATTCCACCAAATAGTTCATGTGCCTTGCCTATGCTTCCTTACTTTGCATTCTTATAAAAGTCCTATAACAGTCATAATTAATCTTCATACTAATCTTGATAGTAATCTTGCCATCATTGTATTCCATGAGATGACAGTCCTATAACAGTCCTATACATGTCTACTAGGATAGTTTTAACTACAACAGTCCTACAACAGTCCTAGAATAGTACTAGAATAGTCCTATAATAAGCGCAGCATTTAATGTACATATTTATGATATTCATGTTTACTTTTAAATCTGCTTGTTCATGCTTCTCACATGACGTCACCTCCCCTACCCATCCAGCTCTACAGAAGAAGAGAGACAACAAATGATCAAAAGGGATCACCAATTGGTGGTAAGTAATTGATTACTTATGTCATGTTATATATTTTGAATATTAAATTCTATATTAATGTGCACGTTGTTTGATTGTATTAATAGGTGGAAATTCAAAAATCTCTATCGAGGAGGTCTAGTCGATGAGCGATGGAAGATGAGTCATTGACTGGTTCACCATCTTCATGGCCTAGCAAGAGCCATAGATTATTTGATAGCAATCCATAGGAGATTTGATTTTGGGACATTTTGTTACATATGTGTATTTGGCTTCGTAAACATACTTTTGTATGTTATCGATGTATATCATTGTATATACCCATATGGTTTTATTTGTACATGCCTATATGGCTTGATATATACACTATACATTATTTTCATGACATTATGTGCATATATGTATATATAAGATCCTAATTTGGCACAAGTAGGGAGAATGCTTGCACAGGTTATGGAATTTGGTTTTAAATGTTCCAATTGTATTTGCTTCAAAGTTTCTAAAGCCTTTTCAAAAAATCCATTTTGTGCATATCTTGCAATCATTGCATTCCATGAGATAGCATCTCTTTGAGGTGTCATGCCAAACTATTCACATGCCTTGTCTATGCTTCCACACTTTGGATTTACACCCGCTAATTGCATTTTCTTAACATTTCCTTTCAATCTTTATCAAAAATTCCGTTTTGTGCACATGTTTCAATCATTGCATTCCTTCATTTACAACACATGATTAAATAAGAAGATGCATATTTACAACACTTAAGACCTTCATGAAATGATACATTGGTTTCTTGATATTCAATCATGCATTGGAGATCTTCAAAGTGTTAAATATGTTTGAAGTGATGAAGAAACTTGTTATTTTGATGTATTTCAACTCCAAACTTCCGCCTAGAAATGAAGGCGCTAATCCTTTATCAAACTAATCTAAAAGTGCGCCTTGGTACTTAGGGCACTAGATTATGATTGATCAACCTAAAATGTGCACCTAAGGCTAGATAGTGAATAGGAAGGATAAAATGCATCATCAAATGAGTTTATAGTTATTGAAGGCATCAAATGATGACTTGGGCGCACAGCTACCTCTCTACACCATATGTGACTAGTGCCAATTATTGAATAAACAACCTAGAATGAGTGCCTTACTATTTGAGGTGCTAGTTCATGTTTCTAGAACACCAAAAGTGCGCCTTGATGTTGAGGTGCTAGCTCTTGCTCAAGCAACCTTGAAAGTGCACTTTCACAAGGAGGTTAAAATGTATTATCAAAGGATTAAGTTGAATCAAGGAATCATCATTGAAGACAAGTAAAACATGACTATGAATGAGGCACACTTTTCATCATCTTAACCTCACAATTGCGCCTTCCATTGGAAGCTCATATTGTGCCTAAAGGAATAGTACTGAGATATCATCCATGTCAATGATTGAGAATGTGTCAACTGAGATATCATCCATACAATCTACATGCCAAATAGCTACATCAAATACTACAGGTCCACTTGATCCACAATCTGTGATGGATCCTGAAAAAGTGTCCTCTTTGTACCAAAATGTCTAGTAATTGATGGAGGTGAAGTTTCCTGCATTAACAAGTCAAAACACATGTTAAAGTTAGTAAATAGATTCTTATCTACTACAATTAAGAACTTTCATTTATTAACATACATCTAAATCACTACAATCAACTATAAGACCGCTAGATAAACTATCAATTATTTAGAAAAATTCAATTCAGTTACCTTGACTCTATGTTGTTGCTCAGACAATCGTTCTGCAAATGATTTTCTCTTAAGACGATCAGGTGTCCTAGTGAAGCATGATGGCAAAGGTGGCACATCACTCACATTCTCAACAGACTACATAAAAGCAAAGTAACATTGAAATAAATTAATATATAATTATTAAACAAAATAGGAAATGCATACATTTAAAATAGGAAATGCACTACACAAAAACTTATCTACTAGAAAACAAGCACAAACCACCATCGAGGCCTCCTGCATCAATTAAAAAGGACAAGAATGTAAGACTCTAAATGACTATAATCAAATATTTAAGTTTTCTAAATTATCAATTAAAGTACAATTCAATCAAATTACCTCCACCTTTTGTTGGCGTTGAGAAAGCCGTTCTGCAAATGATAGTCCCTTGGGTCGATCAGGAGTTCGAGAAAAGACTATTGGCAAAGATGCCACATCATTCACATTTTTGATTGGCTATAAAATAAAATTAACATGAAGATATAAATTAATATATAATTACTCACAAAGAAATAAATGCATAAAAAAAAAGTTAATGTGTACAACAAATTATACCGGCAAGTCCAAGCCAAATTGGATGGCAGACAAAGTTGCATGATGAACTTCTGTCAACTCCTCCTCTATCATCAACTGTTATCCCACTTAGATACATTAGTACTAATAAAGTTGTTTATATATTCAAATGGAATAGACCATAAATTTGAACTTTAAATTTTACCTGCACAAAAGATTGCTCATGCATTTCTCCTTCTCTAATGTTTACTGATCCGATAGCTTCTACTCTTGTCCCTGACCCCTCAGCTTGAGTTTTGGACCCCATTGCCTCATCTCGTGAATGGAGATCATACTCTGATGTGTTCAACGGTGGCTCACTACTCTCCATAATAGGACCCAAGCATAAATGATTGCAAGAAATGCAATGATGGGGCACACATATATGTCTGGACAATGATGGTCTAGTGGTACCAGGTGATCCAATATCATCACCTTCATCATGTGCTTGTGCAAACTAAGATGTCTATATAATCAAATGCTCGGTCAAAGAGTGTATGGCACTAAGGCCCTATTGTGTTGCACTTGCAACAACGTCTGGGTGCTGTATTGGGGGTGAAGAAGGGATAGCAGGAGGGGGAATATAGGGACCTTGTACTTGTCTAATTGCCCCAGGTCTATCTTGAGGCATTCCTTTGCCCACTCCTTGAAACTCTCTAAAATTAAAATAATTAACATGTTGACCCATGACGAACTCTGCATAGAGTTTACGGAGGAAATACAAAGGCACATCTAAATTGTTGTTGGGTGGTTTATCAAAAACCATTCACCAACGATCCCAAAAGTTTTGACTAATGCCCTCATGAATACACCATTTGATTGAAAATTTGGGCTTACGGACATCAACATGCAATCCAGTTTTATGATTGACAAAGTGTTGGGCTAACATAGTTTTTGTAATCTCTAAATCTTTGACTTCTTCATATGACAAACCGTCAGCATATTCGGCCTTCTTGGCTTCTCGCCATTGCTGAAATGTTTCGTGTTGGGTGGACAAGCTTTGAATATGATTAATAATTCCCTCTAAATTCGATGTCATTATAGACAATCGAGGGTGGCGGCGATACATTTCTATGATCCTGCTTATATGATCAATATTTCTTTGAATATTCTCTTCTACTGTTGGAGGGGGAGGGTTTGGTCGTGGAGGGTTTGGGTTTTCATTTTGTGCATCCATTTTACCTAATTAAATTATAAAACATACCCACTTAGCATAAAAACCAAAAAAATTGCTTGAAAATACAAACAAACCAAAAAAATGCATGAAATCTTACCTCTTTGGATCGGATATCCGTTCCTTAGTGCTGATATCCATTTTTTTGAAGATGAGACTGCGTTTTTGTAAGCCGCAGGTTTGCAAAAATGCAGTCTTTTTTGCTTTTTATGATCTCCAAAATGGATATCCATTTTCCTTTTCCTTATTGTATTTCATTTTTTTTTTTTTTATTTTAGCATTGCATACATTTTAAGTATTTAGGCATTTTAGCTATAAAATACAAGCAAATTTATAAAGGATTATGATGATATTTAGGCATTTTAGCTATAAAATACTATCAAAATTTATATAGGATTATGATGATATATATATATTTGATTTTTATATGATTTACTTATACTAAGGTATCTCATAGTATTTTAAAGGCACTTTTGAATAGATACAGGAGAGAGGTAGATACGGGTTAGGGGTTAGGGATTAGGGCCATTATTTAGGGTTTACAGATTTAGAGAGAGAGAGAGAGACTACTTTTGACATGCAACCATAAACCCTAAATAATGCCCCTAAACCCTAAACCCAAGTAACCCTAAATAATTCTTCCAAATACCATACCCTAACCCCTAAACCATAAACCCTAAATAATTCCCCTAAGCCCTAAACCCTAAACCTAAGAAAGGGAGTCCTAGTTTTCTTGTTTCCATTTGCTTCGTCGATAAGGGAGAGGGAAAGATAGAGGGGAGAGATAGGATATATAGGAATGATAGGGGAATGACTGAGATGCATGATTAAACCTAACCCCTAACCCCTAACCCCTATTTCCTAACTCCTAAACCCTAAACTTGAGAAACCATAAACCCCTAAATCCTAAACACTAAACCCAAGAAACCCTAAACCTCTATCGAGCTCTATCTCCCTATCTCACTATCTCCCCATCACTATCATTCCTCTACCTCTTAATCTCTCTCCCTATCCTTTAGCCATGTCCCTCACTCTATATCTCCGTATTGGTCCTCTCTCTCTAAACACTAAACCCTAAACCTCTAAACCTTAACCCCTAAACCCTAAACATGAGCAACCCTAAACTCTATCTCCTATCTCTCCCTTATCTCCCTATCTCTATCGTCCTTCTACCTCTCAATCCTTCTCCCTATTTCTCTAGACATATCGCTCACTCTCTATCTCACTATCTCTCCCCTTTGTCACCTCTATCTCTCCCTATCTGTCTCCTCTCTCTTTCTATCTAAACCCTAAATCCAAAACCCTAAACCTCTAAACCTAACCCCTAACCCCTAAACAATAAATCCTAAACCCTAAATTATAATGCCCCTAAACCCTAACCCCTAACCCCTAAACCTGAGAAACCCTAAAACCCAAACCCCTAAACCCTAAACCCAAGTAACCATAAACCACTATCTCCCTATCTCTCCCCTATCTCCCTATCACCTTTGTCCCTCTACCTCTCAATCTCTCTCGCTCACTCTCTATCTCCTTATCTCTCCCCTTTGTCACCTCTATCTCTCCCTATCTGTCTCCTCTCTCTTTCTATCTAGCTATCTCCAAAACTGAGAAACCCTAAACCCAGGTACACCCTAAATCCAATCAACTCTAAACCTATATCTCCCTATCTCTCCCCTATCTCCCTATCTCTATCATCCCTCTACCTCTCTTGATCTCTCTCCCTATGTCCCTGGCCATGTGCCTCACTCTCTATCTCCTTATCTCTCTCCTCCATCTCCTCTCTCTATCTCCCTATAATTCCTCTCTCTATAAACCCTAAATCCAAAACCCTAAACCTCTAAACCTAACACCTAACCCCTAAACAATTTAAATCCTAAACCCTAAATAATGCCCCTAAACCCTAACCCCTGACCCCTAAACCTGAGAAACCCTAAACCCCTAAACCTTAAACCCCAAACCCCTAAACCCTAAACCCAAGTAACCCTAAACCACTATCTACCTATCTCTCCCCTATCTCCCTACCACATGTGTCCCTCTACCTCTCAATCTCTCTCCCTATGTCTCTAGCCATGTCCCTCACTCTCTATCTCCCTATCCCTCCCCTCAGACTCCTCTATATCTCCCTATCATTCCTCTCTCTCTATAAACCCTAAATCCAAAACCCTAAACCTCTAAACCTAACCCCTAACCCCTAAACAATAAATCCTAAACCCTAAATTATAATGCCCCTAAACCCTAACCCCTAACCCCTAAACCTGAGAAACCCTAAACCCCAAACCCCTAAACCCTAAACCCAAGTAACCATAAACCACTATCTCCCTATCTCTCCCCTATCTCCCTATCACCTTTGTCCCTCTACCTCTCAATCTCTCTCGCTCACTCTCTATCTCCTTATCTCTCCCCTTTATCACCTCTATCTCTCCCTATCTGTCTCCTCTCTCTTTCTATCTAGCTATCTCCAAAACTGAGAAACCCTAAACCCAGGTACACCCTAAATCCAATCATCTCTAAACCTATATCTCCCTATCTCTCCCCTATCTCCCTATCTCTATCATCCCTCTACCTCTCTTGATCTCCCTCCCTATGTCCCTGGCCATGTGCCTCACTCTCTATCTCCTTATCTCTTTCCTCGGTCTCCTCTCTCTATCTCCCTATCATTCCTCTCACTCTATAAACCCTAAATCCAAAACACTAAACCTCTAAACCTAACCCCTAAACAATTTAAATCCTAAACCCTAAATAATGCCCCTAAACCCTAACCCCTAACCCCTAAACCTGAGAAACCCTAATCCCCTAAACTGTAAACCCCAAACCCCTAAACCCTAAACCCAAGTAACCATAAACCACTATCTCCCTATCTCTCCCCTATCTCCCTATCACCTTTGTCCCTCTACCTCTCAATCTCTCTCTCTATGTCTCTTGCCATGTCCCTCACTCTTTATCTCCCTATCTCTCCCCTCGGACTCCTCTATATCTCCCTATTGGTCTGATGCAGAGCACATAGTGGAAGCTCTCAAAACACGGTGAAATACCCATCAAAACCCATAGTTCAAATAGATTAAAGCTTAATCAGCTTTAAGAAACCTTCTCAAAGTCCCAACTAACATCAAATCATATACATTCTTCCTATCGGCAAGATAAACACTATTGACCAACTCAAAAAGTCTTATACCGATGCTCCGATCACTCCACTTTTGACGAGTCTTTGAACCTTTCGTTGTGACATATATCCATCGGCCCAACTTTAAACTAGTCTTCTGATCTCCCATACCACCCATTTCTCACTCCACAACCTGTATTAACACATGATTAAACCTAACCCCTAACCCCTAACCGTTATTTCCTAACCCCTAAACCCTAAACTTGAGAAACCATAAACCCCTAAATCCTAAACACTAAACCCAAGAAACCTTAAACCTCTATCTCTCTATCTCCCTATCTCAATATCTCCCCATCACTATCATTCCTCTACCTCTCAATCTCTCTCCCTATGCTTTGGCCATGTCCCTCACTCTATATCTCCCTAATTGTCTTCTCTCTCTAAACACTAAACCCTAAACCTCTAAACCTTAACCCCTAAACCATAAACCCTAAACCCTAAATAATGCCCCTAAACCTTAACCCCGAACCCCTAAACCCTAAACCCTAAACGCGAGCAACCCTAAACCCTATCTCCTATCTCTCCCTTATCTCCCTATCTCTATCATCGAGCTCTACCTCTCAATCCTTCTCCCTATTTTTCTGGACATCTCGCTCACTCTCTATCTCCTTATCTCTCCCCTTTGTCACCTCCATCTCTCCTTATCTGTCTCCTCTCTCTTTCTATCTAGCTATCTACAAAACTAAGAAACCTTAAACCCAGGTACACCCTAAATCCAATCAACTCTAAACCTATATCTCCCTATCTCTCCCCTATCTCCCTATCTCTATCATCCCTCTACCTCTCTTGATCTCTCTCCCTATGTCCCTGGCCATGTGCCTCACTCTCTATCTCCTTATCTCTCTCCTTGATCTCCTCTCTCTATCTCCCTATCATTCCTCTCTCTCTATAAACCCTAAATCCAAAGCCCTAAACCTCTAAACATAGCCCCTAACCCCTAAACAATTTAAATCCTAAACCCTAAATAATGCCCCTAAACCCTAACCCCTAACCCCTAAACCCTAAACCCAAGTAACCCTAAACCACTATCTCCCTATCTCTCCCCTATTTCCCTACCACCTTTGTCCCTCTACCTCTCAATCTCTCTCCCTATGTCTCTGGCCATGTCCCTCACTCTTTTTCTCCCTATCTCTCCCCTCAGACTCCTCTATATCTCCCTATCATTCCTCTCTCTCTATAAACCCTAAATCCAAAACCCTAAACCTCTAAACCTAACCCCTAACCCCTAAACAATAAATCCTAAACCCTAAATTATAATGCCCCTAAACCCTAACCCCTAAACCTGAGAAACCCCAAACCCCAAACCCCTAAACCCTAAACCCAAGTAACCATAAACCACTATCTCCCTATCTCTCCCCTATCTCCCTATCACCTTTGTCCCTCTACCTCTCAATCTCTCTCGCTGTCTCTTGCCATGTCCCTCACTCTTTATCTCCCTATCTCTCCCCTCGGACTCCTCTATATCTCCCTATTGGTCCTTTATCTCTCTCTAAACCCTAAATCCTAGACCTCTAAACCTTAACCCCTAACCCCAAGACCCTAAACCCTAAATAATGCCCCTAAACCCAAGCAACCCTAAACCTCTATCTCCCTATCTCTAACATCCCTCTACCTCTCAATCTCTCTCTCTATGTATTTGGACATGCCTCTCACTCTCTATCTCCCTATCTCTCCCCTCTGTCTCCTCTATCTCTCCCAAACTCTTTTAGTCCCCTCTCTCTATCTCTCTTTAAACTGTAAACCCTAAACCCCTAAATGCGAGCAACCCTAAACCTCTAAACCCTAAATAATTCTCCTAACCAACCTCTAAACCACTTCTCTATATAGGTGCAACTAATACCACTTTTTCATTGTTCAACTTGATGTTCATCTTGTTGGTTCTATGTCATATAATGTTCCATATCGAGCTCTTTATCTCAGTCATCCGGTTGTTCTTTATCTTGCTCTTTATTCTCATCAACTGGATGTTCCTCTATTTCCTGATCTTTTCCAAGATCCAAATACACTTCCTGTTGTTCTTCTTGATGCTGGTCATAAGGATGTGTCACTTCACCTTGTTGCTTTTTAAAATAACCAAGAAGAGGCAACAAGAGGCAACAAATTGTTACTTTTCTTAGGCAAATTTAAGTTTTCTAATTACTACTGAAATCTTTTTAAAATAATGTAAAGAACATGCGAAGCTTCAAGGAATCTTTTTATGGCACCTGTGCTAGCTTTTGTCCTCAAGGATCCAACATTTTGGTATCCTCCTTTGTAGAAATTAGAACATCCTCTTGATGACAATGGGAAGAATAAGGATGCCTTGAGAACTTGGAGATTTTATGGAGAGTGTAAGAACCTTCAAATCCTTAAAATTGAAATGGAAAAGGCTCACAAAGTCAGGACTGTAAAAGTATAATAATTATTGTGGGGGTTGTAATGAAAATATGGCTTAACTCTTTTGAGGTGACTCACTATCCATGATGTGTTGGGATCAATGGAAAATGGAATAAGAGATATTAACAAGAATTTGACATAAATGGAAGAAATGGATAGTCTCCCCTAAAAATGATGGCGAGAGATGTATTAATAGTAGAAGAAGCAACATGAATTGTGGGGTTGGTTGGGAGTGGACTAAAGAATTGATTGAGAGATTATAGAAGACTAATTGGGAGTGGACTAAATAATTGATTGAGAGATTATAGAAGACTTATTAAGAGTGGACTAAAGAATTGATTGAGAGTCAAGAGGATAGGAGAATTAGTTAGGGGAAGTAATGGTTCAATCAGGGGTGGAGAGAACTCTCAATCACAAGAATAAATGATGCCAAAATGGATGGAACTAAAAGAAATCATGCATTCCAAAAGATGACAAGGTTGCCCTTTCATATGATACAGTCTTTCTAAAATTTAGATTGTATTTTATAACTAAAATGCCTAAATAGTAAAATGCTAAAAATGCTAAAATAATAAAATAAAAAACAATGAAAACAATAGAGAAAAAGAAAATGGATATCCGTTTTGGTTTGGTACCAAACCAAAACAGATATCCTTTTCAAAGTCAAACTTTGCCAAGTCGCGAATTTGGCTAAGTAAAAACGTGATTTTTTTCCTATTGCCACTGTTTGGCCCGCGATGATCCTGCACATACCCAAATGTGTTTCTACATTCACGAAATTGTCCATCAAGCCATCGAGCTTGTTGAGAGTGCTTGACATATTTTGGTACAATTTTACTCTTAAATTTTGATATGAATGCATGTACACTAACCTTTTCTGTAATTAAATCACAACGCTTTCTAAATTTTCTATATTTTAAAGAATATTCAACATTCTTAAATCTTTTAACATCCACTAATTGTTGTCTAAAATCATTTTCAACACTTTCATGCATACAAACTCTTAACAAAGAAAGATTCCCACAACTAATGCATTGTCCAGAAATACATGAACTTAAATAAAATAATTTTTCATTAGATCTTTCATAGAACAAACTTGATATAAACTCTTTTATTGCTTCAGTTGGCATATTAATATCACATTCTTGTATAATCATATCACTATGTAAAGTACAACGTATATATTGAAACACATCGTAATAATAACGAAATTGAACATGCATTTTACAACAACAAGATATTCATTGCTTATTAATCTTTACATACCATGGTTTGCATTTTTCAAAAGATCTTTGACTTATTTTAATATTACCAGGTAACACTAATTCATCACAAAATTTTCTATAAAATTCAGTTTGCGTTGTATCTAATTGGTGTTTTGGATGAGGATTGCGAACTTTGGATCCCACTCTTAATTTTAAAACATCTCTAGCATTAGATGATACCCTAGTATTATCATGCCAATATTTTTTGATCGAAGATCTGATTTCAACATTCAGTTTCATGTCAGATCTCGGGAGTCGACCATTAAAACTCCAACATTGGTTAATTGGATTATTTTCTATATTTTCTCTTCTTTTTGCCGCTCTTACCAATGTTTTAGGATGTATTTTTAGAATTCCACTGATATTGCTTACCATTCTTCTATTCAAAGTTGTTTTATTCACTATAGCAGTTGTTATAGCTCGTCTTGCTGCATTCTTATCTTTGGATCGACTATTACTTCCAATAGACTCAATAGCACTAGCAACAATAGACATAGCATGTTTTAGTGATTAATCTTTTCTTCTTGATTTAACAAAAATGCCTAAAATTTTCATTACTTTTCTCATTTTCCACATTCTCATTAATTGCATCATTAGTTGACATTGAAATGATAGTTTTTTACGATAAAAAAATTCCTTGTATAATCTATTGGCATGTGTTCTTATTTGTCTCCAAGAAATTTTACTAGGAAGATTATCCAAAACATCTCTTTCAATTTTGAAAAAAAAAATTCAATTTCAACATCACATCCTGGATTTTCATTTTTATTTTCAACTTCAAAACGATTTTCATTTTCAACAACAAAATGGTTTTCATTTTCATTTTCAACAAAAGGATTTTTGTTTTCATTTTCAACAACAAAACGGTTTTCATTTTCATTTTCAAGAAAAGGATTTTTGTTTTTTTCAACAACAAAATAATTTTTATTTTTATTTTCAACAAAAGGATTTTTATTTTCATTTTCAACAACAATTTGTTTCAAATTTTGATCTCTACGAATATTATCAATCTCAACATTGTTATATCCAGCTTGTTTTAAATCTCCTATCAACACTATTTCCATTTCATTCAAAGGTGGATTTGTGCCTATTGAAACATTCTCCATAGTATTGACAGAGGGATTTGAAGACATACTAGGAGTAGTTTGTATAATCGTATTAATTTCCACATTCACCTCTTGCAAATTTGCATCGTCTACATTCATGGTTTCCTCAATGTTTTTATCTTCAATATTTGTGGAGTTGGGTGCTTCAGCATTATTTATTGATTGAATCTTTATTCTTCTATCTCTTTGTCTTTCTGCCTCCTTCTCTCTCTTTGCTTCAATTTCTTTAGGGGTTAATAGCTTCCTATCTTTCCTCTTATTACGACTTTGTGATCCCATGATAAAAAAATTTATGAAGCATGTACAAATGAATGTCAAAAACTTGAAAGCCTTTCTTCTTTGTTCAAATCCTTCAAACAAGTAGCAATTCAAAAAAAATTCACTCAAACAGTGTCTCAATGATGGCTTCTATCAAAATTTAAACAATATTCCAAGTTGATGGACCTGCAAAAGAAAAAAAGATGGTAGAGAATGCTGCAAATGTCGCTGTCAGCCGTACTGTAGAGCAAGTTGCAGGGTTGACAGTCACAGTCACAGTCTTATTAAAAAAAATAGACAAATAATAAACGGGATCCCGTTTTATTTTGCACCGATAGAGTAAGGAACGGGATCCCGTTATTCAAAATTTGAATTTTAAGCTCGGGTTTTGCTTTGTAACCCGGTTCAGGAAATGCTTTGGGGACCCGAACCTGACTTCTAGACCTGGTTTGACTTGCAACTTGAAGGTCCTATCAATGTCACAACAAAATAGTGACTTTGGGCATATATCTGAATGTCCATTTTGCATAATATTTTGACGAAATTAAAACCCATTATAGATGAGACAGTGTAGATTCCAAATATATAATTGTTTTTTTACAAATGGGTTAATTTTTCTATTTTTTAATCAATTTTTGATGAAATAGGTCCATAAACTTGAATTATCAGGGTTTTTTAGTATTTTAATAACTTTTTATTAAAATATTTTTTTCTAAAAAATATTGTACGAAAACGTACTTTAGACAATTCTTTTCAATTTAAAAAAAAATTAAAAAATGTTAAGTTTAGGTCATCTTATGCATGACGTACACGATGATTTTTTAAAAGATCAAAAATGGCCAATAAAAAATTAATAAAAAAAAATATTCAATAAAAAATTACAAAAAAAATGGAAAGCGTGCTTCAGTGAGTTACAAATCTTTTCCCAAAAGGATTTTGAAAAATATGATTATTTAGGTCAAAATATGGATGACATACACGTACATGGTATAGTAAAAAAAAGTGACTTTTAAACAGTGGTTTTTAGAAACACCGATTCAAAATCAATTTCTATCATCTGGGTATTGAAAAAAATTACATATTTAGAAACTAGACTCCGAGTAATACATTTCATATTTAGTGACTTTTTCCAAGATTCCACCTTTAAGTGCTTCAAAGTTTTAGGTCAAATGTGACAAATTCTGAAAATCAGGGAAAACACCAGCTTTTTGGCCAAAAAGTGGACACAACTTCTTGCACACACCCACTTTGCATAGATAGGTGCATTATTGTTCATTAATAGATTTTTTTGTATAATGGGATGATTGCTAGCTACCAGGGATATAACCACCAAGTTAGATAGTAAACTATAAATAACAATGACAGGGAGATCAATAGTTTAACCAACGGAGGAGGGTGCAAGTGGGTAGGGACCACCCTTCTTATTTTCTATCTAAAATAATGAATATTATATCAAAAATATGTTTAGCTCCAAATCATTTCATTATTATTTTCTCTAAAATAATACTAACTCTAGGTGAATTCTATTCATAACTCACCCAAATATACGAAATCCCAATTTAGTAAAAACTTATATTCCTGCAATTATCTCTAAAAACTTATCCATGCAAAAATTAGAAATTAAAAAAAAATGGACAAAATATTATGTATATGTGTATTCATAGCTTAATCATCTACTAAAAAATCTGAATCTATTACTCCTCAATTTCGTGTTGTTTAAAATTTTGCCTGACATGAGAGCCACAACTTATCCATTTCCAAATCTCCCACCACTGGATTAGAATTAGAAAACCCAGTATTGATAAGAGGCCTTGTACTTGTTTGTTGATGTATGATACTATCCAAAGCTTGTAGCTTAGATGAGAGATCCATCATTAGGGCCCTAAAAACCTTTCTTTGTTCCTCAAGTGCCAAATAATTCTAAGAATCAATGTTGAGTATGTTGAGCAAATCACTGTTCTCTGATCTCAATTGAGTCAACTGAACCTGCAAATCATCCAAATGAGTTGCTACTTCCTCATCCTAGACCTCTTTGCAGATTCCCTGTTGGACAACATTCTCTTCTGCTTTCTTTCCTCTATTACATTCTGGTGTTGTTGATGCCAGGATTAGTAGAGCTTGAAAAGATGAAGAGGTACCCTCTCTTATCACTTGTTACCTAAGCATCCTATTAGTACTCATTTATGTTTGGGTTTTGAGGTTGAACATTTGCTGATTTTATTGTTCAAATCCTGAATTCTCTAAGTTGTGGGGTCTTGCATTATTCTACCTATTCTGGTGATGGTTCTCTGTGGTGGGTTCCTGGTTGTTTGGTTTTATCTTCGTGCTTCAGTGTTCATAGGTTGACTAGCCCCCATGTAATGTTTTATTGTCTTTTCCCCATCGCACATAAGAAAAGTACCAAGTTTCTGTGTATGCAAGTGATCATGTATGTTGGTGACCTTGAGAAATCTCTATCGGCTTCCAAAAATGGTGAAAAATTTGAGTTTTATGCATTTTAGATGCATATCGAATTTGTATATACAAGAGGGAATCTTTCGGAGATTCCCAGCGATATGTTGCCATTGTATGCATTTCCAAATGCATATCGGGTTCAAAAGGAGGATGTACAAGGTCGGAATATACATTGAAGATTCCTGGAATATTTGTTGCTTGCATATTGGGTTGCATGTATATTTGGTTTGTATGTTCAGACATACAATGGTTAGATACAAAGAAAAGATACATTGCAGGAATATTCTAGAGGAGATTCCTTGCTTGTATATGCAAGCGAATGTACATTGAAAAATATACAAAGGCTCGCGACATGCAAAGTGAACAGTGCCGCAGATATGCAAACAGGTTTATATATGTTCGACATACAAGGGAAATATGCATTCATCACATATTCTAAAAAGATTCCCTGCTTGTATGTTTGTGTTTGTATATTCTGCATACAAGAAAAATATACATTAAGGAGATACATTCTGAACCCGATGAAACTTTTAGTTTGTTGAACAATTATTTGGGGCCCGCGGGTATGTATAAGTGAGTTTGTATATGGTCAATATACAAAGAAGACATGCATTCACAGATATACAAGTTGGATTCCAAAGTATTTCAGATGTGCCTTTTAATTGTGGCGAAGTCCGGGCTCATACATTGTATTTGTATGTGCGATGTGCAATGAAATGTGCAAAGGAGAGAGAGAATGGGTCGGGCCCACCAGTTGCATACAATGGTAGTTGTATGTGTGCCGACATACACAAAAATATACAAAACAAAGATATACAACTCAGACATGAAGGAGGAGTCAAATACAGCGAATGGTAATTTGAGGTCCATGGGTTGTATAAGGCGCTTGTATATGCTGATATACAAGCCAAGGTACAATGAAAGGGATACAAGCTGGACCCGAATAAGTTTTTAATCTGCCTCATGAACATTTGGGCTCCGCCTTGTATAATAAGCAATTGTATGCATGTGCAAAGGGCCTATATACAAAGAGATTATCAACAAGACCATATATCGGCCAACCTTTTTGGGTCATTTCGATGGCCGATGGTGATCAAATACACTGCAACGGAGGACGAATCACAAGCTGCCATGTGCCTGGGAACTGTTGCATGTATATGCATTGTGCATGTACAAAGGATTTTGAGAGGTGAACAATGGCGATTGTATATGCATCTTTCCTTGCATATACAAGGGTAGGAATGGTAGAATGAAAGGGGGAAAAGTCAGCGATAGGAATATGGAGTGCCTACGTGGCACGTGGTCATTGGTTCTTAGATTTTCTGCAAGTTTTTGGGCCGTTTGATCTCAGCGATGGAATCAAAATCAACAGCCAGGTTTTAAAGTTATGGAGTTGGTTTTCCTTGCTCCCTCAGGCTTGTTTTGAGCGGGAAAACCACGGGTGTGTTTGTTGTTGCATCTGACAGGTAGCTGAAGCGTTAATGGCAGAGATGCAGGGTATGGGTCGTTGATGGACGGGTCAACAACCCGATTGAAGATGAATGTCCTTGAGCGGCGGTGCAGATCTCGATTCCATCTTCTCATTCCTCTTTGTCTCTCCGCAACATTGAATATTTCTAAGCACCATTCCTCATGCATTGAATCTGGCAGAATTTTGACCTTGCCTTGTAATTAATTTTACTAAGTACACAGTCTTGGTATATATGCCAAACTATGTCACTCTTTGTTGTTGTTGAAAAACTGGACAAGTTTTGGTGCTATGACAAGATACAACTTCATTGGTGGCCCTGTTTAGGATGGTTTTTGTGAGTTTATGAATCTCATGTTGTCTGTTTAATGCATAAACTTACTGGTTTCATGTTGATTTAAATGAGTAATTCTTCATTGCATGTGTTCTGTTACTTGTCTCCAAATTGAATGTATTCTTCTTTTGAATCTAAATAGCTAAGGGGTGTCTAAGATTCTTTAATATAGATTTGCTATGTTGAATTCTTGATCTTTTAATTTTACTCAAGGAGTAGATTAAATGTTTTTGGTTAAAGTGTTAAGAAGAATATATTGCAGTGAGGATCATCTAAGCAGAGGTAACTGAATACTCAATTCTGGGAAGTATCTGTAAGGCAGATATTAAACACCCCCTTGAAACTCAATCATTAATATGGGTTTATGTATACATTCACATGTGTATGTCTATTGACTCCGAGCCCTGGATAGGCACCGATCCAGTCTTGTATTGAGGTCGTAACCAAAGTCCTAGTTTTGCACCCAAATACAAAAACAAACTCAAACTTCATATACAAACCTTTAGGACTTTAGAAATAGTTTTAGGACCAAAATCCTCTATCTACGACTGAATATAGGCCCAAAGCCAGCCCCTTTGCACTTATCTCACAGTTTTGGTCTGCATAAGAGAGGATTCATATGCTTTGTGTCAACATCCTAGCTAATCCATGGATACATTTCATAGATGTTGAGTAGGGAATACCCCCCTTGGTTCTGCAGAGCCTAAAGAAGAGGAGGAGATATTTATAGAGTCTATCTCCTATACTGTTGGCCCCTAGCCCAGGAATCCTATTGATCATTAATGGCTATTTTGTAGGGATTACTGGGAATAAGCATCCAGTCTGGGAAAATAACGAAATTGGCGACTCTACTGGGGAAGGATTGATGAAAAAAGAATTGTTATATTTTATCCATCTGAGTCACCAACAGAAATTGGCGACTCCGCTGGAGAGATGAAGTGAAGTGAAGTGAAAGAACCCTGATTTTAAAATAAGATATTTCCTAATTATAGGTGGTGACTCCGAACCAATCTCCCAACTGGTAAAGTAAAAATTTGTATGCAAGGGAGAAGATCCCAGCGTAATACTCTGTTTGAAGAGTTACCCATAAAAATGATGTATAGGAAAAAAGGGACTATTCGAGCCAGTCAAGATGGTTCTCCTAGCCCCAGAAAAAATGAATTTATTCAGGACAATCCAGGATCCTTAGAGCAAACAATACCTTATTTTACAAACATTGAGGCTGAAATCCAAAATGTATATGAGAGACAATAGAGTGGGGGATTGAAAATGAGGTCAAAGGTGTCTCAAGAATGCCCTTTTGTTGATTCCCCTGATAGATTTGAAGAAGCCGAATCCCTGAGGGATGATGATAATGATGATCAGAATGTGATAAAACCATCCTCTTCTATGCCTAGAGAAGAGGAACTAGCTGATGAAATTAAGATCTTAAGGGCAGAATTAGAATACCTGCAAGCAGTGAAGATTAGAGATGACATGAGACAGAAAGTGCAAGCTCTGAGAGTTGCTCAGAATGATTCAGTTCCTACCCTTGGCAATGCAAATATGCAAAGAAATCAACACAGGAATGAAGTACAAAACCAGCATAATGATCAAAGACATAATACTAATAATGCTAGAATACCATTTAATAATATAAGAAATCAGAATGCAAAAGAAATGTAAATGTAAATCAGTTTGGTAGACAGCCAATGCGGCTAGACAGATTCAGGCAGTTAGTTTTTGATGGCATTCCTAGTTACCCAAACCTTATTGACAAACATGTGAGGCTACAAGTGCCTAAATTTTCAAGAAATAATACTATATCAGGTGAAGACCATTTAAAAGCCTTTCAAAATATCATGGACAACTTTGAGGTTGAGCATGAGGATATTTTCATGAAATCATTTATGCAATCCTTAGTTGATGAAGCCAAGGAATGGTATAAAGGTCTACCTGACAGAAGCATTTCATCATGGGAGGATTTCAGGAGGATATTCAAAGAACAATATGGTGACAAAACTGATCCTAGTTTCTTCATTAATGAATTTACTGGCATTACCAAAGGATCAAATGAACAGGTTGCTAATTTCAATGCTAGATTTACTAAGGTATTGAACAAATTGCCACAGGACTTGAGGCCTAATGAACCTATGTGCATAGTGTTGTACATAAATGCTTTTGATGCCAAAATAGCTTATGGACTAAGAGACAAGAGCCCTGCTAGCCTTAGAGATGCGTTCAAGATTGCAACAAATATTGAAAATAACAGAAAAGCATCTAGTAAGACAAACAGAAGAGATGACGTAAAAATTCTGCAAAATCCAAACACTAAATCTCAAATTGTTCAAGGCAGTGCATCTACTTCTAAGGATAAGTTAGATAAGTTGACAACTATTGTCAAGGACCTAGGTTATAGAATGGCTAAAAATGAGAAGGGGATAGGTCCTGACAGACCAGTTTACCAAAGGCAAGAAAGAAGACCATCATTACATGACATGCCATATCATACCAATTGGCATAATGGTAAACCCGTTCTTCCACATAACAACTCAAATCAGAGGACTCAAAATGCAAGGGAAACACCTGATCCTTTGAAGAAGGCTATCAATATTGTTAACGACACCCCATGGTGCATCATATGTCAGATGCCTCACTCATAGTCACAATGTATGATTGCTCAGTCTTTATATGATAATGCTGTTGCCTATGATGAATGTAATGAGTCGCATTGCATGGAAGATGATAATGTCAACATGTTATCTACAAACAGAGAGTATCCTTCGCGTGGTGTTGATGTAAGTGCAAATGATGAGATTCAGGTTTGGCAGCAATTTCCCTATGATGAGGATGAGGAAGATAGCTACGCTTATGCTCAAGATTCACACAATTTTTTGAGTAACTTGAGGAGACCTTCTGATGAAGAAATTAGAGCCCTCACAGCTGCAGTGGTAGCTCAAGTTAAAAGCAATTACAACCTAAGGGGTAAAGCTCAGGTAAGCAACTCACACCAACCAGAGAATACTCCTCTGAATCAACCAGTGCATAGTCATAAAGGGACGGAAACATATAAGAAACAATGGAACAATAACAAGCAAGGTTTTAAGCAAAAAATAGGTTATGATTCTCAAAAGGTAGAGAATATAGTTCCCCAGGCTGAGGATCAAAACAAAAATTTTCAGATCAAAGATGACAGTCAGGGAGCCATAAAAGCTAAAGCTAGATCATCTCAGGATGGAAGTAAAACCGTGGAGCAAGCTACAACTATCATACAAAATTATGCTCCATTTGATATCACTCAAGTCTTATTGTAGAAAAAAGTCTCTGTTCCACTGATGGAGCTGATGAAAGTGGAAGAATTCAAAAATAAAGCAGTATCCTTAATTTCAGGAGTACCATGTCAAGCCAAGTTGAGTGATGAACCTCAGGGTAAGAAATAGGCCCTGTACATTGATGAAGATGAGGTTCCTGAGGTGTATCTGGGGATGACCATGACAAAATGCCCTTCACAGGTGGAACCATTTTATGTCTCCCTTGTCATAAATGGAAAAATAATTAAGAACTATATGCTAGACTCAGGAGCATCAACGAATATCATGCCTTTGGCCATCATGCAGCAAGCTGGGTTAAAAATAGATAAGGCATGCGGGAAGTGCTATGCCATGGATGCTAGGGAGGTACCTGTCATTGGAATCATGAAAGATGTTGATTTTAGACCAGCAGCTTATTCTGAGAGGACCTACAAGATGAACATAACAGTTGTTGACATCAAGCCACAGTATGGCATGTTGTTGTCAAGAAGGTGGGCAGCATTGATTGGTGGGAGTATGCAATTAGATTTGTCGTATGCTATGATCCCTATGAATGGCAAGGATGTCAAACTGATTAGAGAAGAAAGGTCATTAAAGACAGTGAAGGAGCAAGAATCAGAGGAGCATATATGTTTTGTGAATACTGACTGTGATAATTTCAAAGTTGTCTCAGACGATGAAGGAGGTAAAGAGGGAAATATTTGCATTCAAGAATTGGATCAACATGGTCTTTGGACCATGTATTTTGATGGAGCTTGTTCAAAGGAAGGCTCTAGTGCTCGGATTATTTTTTTGTCTCCAACTGGTAAACTTCTAAAATTCTCATTCTTGCTGAAGTTTACCTATGCAAATAATATCGCAGAGTATGAGGCCCTATTGTTAGGATTGAATGTAGCTCTGAAGCATGGAATTAAGATGCTCAAAGTATTTGGTGATTCAGAGTTAATTGTTTCCCAGGTTAGGGATAAGTATACATCAAAAATAAAAAGATTAAAGCAATATAAGCATGCTGTTTGGGATACAATTGAATTATTTGATGCATTTTCAATAAATTGGATAGAGAGATCAAAAAATGTTAGGGCAGATTTTCTAGCCAATGTTGCCATAAGGCCAGATGATATAACTCTATCAGATGTTACCAATGTTGAGATCAAACTCAGGCCTACAGTGCTAGATAATGTATGCAGCTGGCAAGTATTTGATAATGATAATGATTTACTAAGATTTCTACATTGTATTGATGAGTATGAGAACCAGGAAATGGATTTTCAGAACTTTGTGGAGGTAGTAGATGGGAAAGAAACTCTCTTAGGGAAAGAAATAATTCAACTCAAGATAAATAAAATCCCTAGAGGGCTAGTCGCTTTAGAGAGAGCTTTTGATCATAGGGACCAATTTGTCACAAAGTCATCTCCAACAAACAAAAATGATATAGAAGAGATAAACTTGGGGACATCTCATGCCCCCAAAAAGGTATACATTGGCAAACAGCTCCAGCCATATATCAGAAGTATGCTGATTGCACTACTAAGAAAATATAAGCATGTCTTCGCTTGGTCATATGAGGACTTGAAAGCTTATAGGGAAGACCTATTCCAGCATGAAATCCCTTTGAATCCTGGAGCTAAACCATTTAGACAAAAACATAGACCTATCAACCCAACCTTAGCCCCTAAAATGCAAGAACTTATGAAGCTTAGGGAGGCTGGAATAATCATGCCTATCAGACATTCAACTTGGGTGTCCAACCTTGTCCCAGTTAGAAAAATGAATGGTGATATAAGGCTGTGTGTGGACTTTAGAAATCTAAATGTATCTTCTTTGAAGGACAATTATCCATTGCCAAACGTGGAGGCCATGTTGCAAAAGGTGACAGGCTGTGAACTTTTATCCATGATGGATGGGTTTTCTGGGTACAATCAAGTGAAGGTAAAGGAATCAAAGCAATTCAAGACTACTTTCACTACTCCATGGGGAACATATGTATATGTGAGGATGCCATTTGGACTGACAAATGCAGGTGTTACATTTCAGAGGGCCATGGATGTAGCTTTTGCAGGATTGATTGATTTAATCTTGGCTGTATATCAAGATGACTTGACATCTTATTCAAAAAAGGAGGAGCAACACTGTATGCATTTGGAGCAAATTTTTATTAGAGCATTAGAGTATGGCATCTCACTTAACCCAAAGAAGTGTGCTTTTGGGGTTGTGGAAGGAAACTTGCTTGGACACATTGTTTCCAAGGATGGAGTTAGGATTGATCCTGAAAGGGTAGCTACAATTGACAGAATCCAGGTTCCCAAAATAGTGAAAGGTGTTTAGTCCTTCTTTGGACAAATTAATTTTGTTAGAAGATTTGTGCCTAACTTTACAAAGACCACCAGAGATATCTCTAAAATGCTGAAGAAAAATGCAACTGTCAAATCGGAAGATGAAACAACCAAATCATTTCAGAACATAAAAGAAGCTATAAAGATGGCTCCTGTTTTAAAATCTCCTAATTTTTCTAAGCCATTTCAATTATTTTCATTTGCTTCTTTCCACACTATTACTGCATGCCTATTGCAAACAAATGAAGAAGGGTTTGAACAACCTATAGCTTTCTTTAGTAAGTCATTGCAGGCTGCTGAATTAAAGTATGACATCATGGAGAAATAGACATATGCACTGGTTAGAGCAGTCAAGAGTTTTAGGCCCTATTTGGTCGGCTCTCAAGTAATTGTGTATGTGCCTCATGTAGTAGTCAAGGACATCTTCACTCAGCAGGAGGTGACTGGAAGGAGATGCAGATGGATAAACAAATTGCAGGAATTCAACATTGAAATACAAATTACTAAGATGGTAAGAGGACAAGGTTTGGCGAAATTGATGACACAGTCAAATCTAGAGGCATGCCAAGTGAATGTTGTGCATAATGAAATTATAAATATGTCAGAGTCTGAATGGTATAAGGACATAATGTATTATTTGCAGAATTTAAACTGTCCTACCCACTTCAGTGATAGTCAAAAAAGGACTTTGAAGCTATGTGCAATCAAATACATAATTCTTCAAGAAGAGCTGTATTGAAAGAATCCTGAAGGTGTACTACTCAGATGTGTGAGTGAGGATCAGGCTGCTGATATTTTAAATGATCTACACACAGGAGGATGTGGTGGACATTACGCTGCCAAGACAACAACCCACAAAATTCTTAGAGCAGGCTACTGGTGGCCAACTCTTTTCTCAGATGCACATAGAATGATAAGGAAATGTGATCCTCGCCAAAGGTTCTCAGGAAAGCTAAAATATGGAGGGCATTGCCCCTTAAGACTGTGACTGTAGAAGCTCCATTTCAGCAATGGGGAATTGATTTCATAGGGCAAATCTCAGAAAAATCTAGTGGAGGACATAGTTGGATTCTTGTTGCCATTGATTACTTCACTAAATAGATTGAGGCCATCCCAACCAAAAGAGCTACAAGCAAAGTGGTGATGGATTTTATCCTGGAAAATGTTATTATAAGATTTAGAGTACCAGTCAAATTGGTCGCAGATAATGCTATGTGCTTTAGGTCTGGTGAATTCATTGATTTTTGCAACAATTATGGAATTGATTTGTCTCATACATCACCATATCATCCACAAGGAAATGGTCAAGCAGAGTCAAGCAACATGAGTCTCATGAAAATCATCAAAAGGATGGTGGATAAAAACAAGAGGTCTTGGGATTCAAAGCTGAAGTTGGCGTTATGGGCTGACAGGGTGACAGTGAAAATAGCAACTGGAAGATCTCCTTTTGAATTGGTATATGGTGCAGCAGCTAGGTTACCTATGAACAACTTCCTGCTAGTTTATAAATTCATCCAGAGGAATGGTGAGGAGATTGGAGACCCAATGACTGAAAGAATAAATCAGTTGGTCGCACTAGATGAGATACGAAGGGAAGCACAGAAAACAAACATCAAGACACAGCAGAAAGTGAAATATATGTTTGATAGAAGGGCTACAGAGAGGAAGTTTCAGATAGGTGATCTGGTCCTTATGTGGAATGCAAAGAGCCAAGATAAGGGAAAACACAGCAAATTTGAGCCCTTATGGACTGGCCCATACCAAATTGGCACTATTCATGGAGGTGATTCTTATTTTCTCCAGGCCCTCAATGGTGAACTATTGGAATTGCCTGTGCACAGTAAATTCCTTAAATCTTTTTTCTCATAAAAGAGTACCTTTTGTGCACACTATAAGTTAGTTGTAAATATTTTGTACATGCCTTGTATAGTCGGTCGTGTTTTAAGTTTTGGGTTTTGTCTGGTCTGCCCCGGAGTAGTCTGGTCCTCGCTGCAGTTTTGCACCTGCACGTCCCCAATCGGAGCCTCTGTTAGTACTCATTTATGTATAGGGTTTTGAGGTTGAACATTTGCTGATTTTATCGTTCAAATCCTGAATTCTTTAAGTCGTGGGGTCTTGCATTGTTCTGCCTGTTCTGGTAATGGTTCTCTGTGGTGGGTTCCTGGTTGTTTGGTTTTATCTTTGTGCTTCTGTGTTCATAGGTTGACCAGCCCCCGTGTAATATTTTATTGTATTTTCCCCATCACACATGAGAAAAGTGCCAAGTTTCTGTGTATGCAAGTGATCATGTATGTTGGCGACCTTGAGAAATCTCTATCGGCTTCCATAAATGGTGAAAAATTTGAGTTTTATGCATTTTAGATGCATATCGAATTTGTATATACAAGAGGGAATCTTTCAGAGATTCCTAGGGATATTCTGCCATTGTATGCATTTCCAAATGCATATCAGGTTCAAAAGGAGGATGTACAAGGGCAAAATATACATTGAAGATTCCTAGAATATTCGCTACTTGCATATTGGGTTGCATGTATATTTGGTTTGTATGTTCAAACATACAATGGTTAGATACAAAGAAAAGATACATTGCAGGAATATTCTGGAGGAGATTCCTTGCTTGTATATGCAAGGGAATGTACATTGAAAAATATACAAAGGCCCGCGACATGCAAAGTGAACTATGCCGCGGATATGCAAACAGGTTTATACATGTTCGGCATACAAGGGAAATATGCATTCATCGCATATTCTAAAAAGATTCCCTGCTTGTATGTTTGTGTTTGTATATTCTGCATACAAGCAAAATATACATTAAGGAGATACATTCTGAACCCAATGAAAGTTTTAGGCTGCTGAACAATTATTTGGGGCCCGCGGGTATGTACAAGTGAGTCTGTATATGGTCAATATACAAAGAAGACATGCATTCGCAGATATACAAGCCGGATTCCAAAGTATTTTAGATGTGCCTTTTAATTGTGGCGAAGTCCAGGCTCGTACATTATATTTGTATGTGCGATGTACAGTGAAATGTGCAAAGGAGAGAGAAAATGGGTCGGGCCCACCAGTTGCATACAATGGTAGTTGTATGTGTGCCGACATACACAAAAATATACAAAACAAGATATACAACCCGGACATGAAAGAGGAGTCAGATACAGCGAATTGTAATTTGAGGTCCATGGGTTGTATAAGGCGCTTGTATATGTTGATATACAAGCTGAGGTACAATGAAAGGGATACAAGCCGGACCCGAATAAGTTTTTAATCTGCCTCATGAACATTTGGGGTCCGCCTTGTATAATAAGCAATTGTATGCATGTGCAAAGGGCCTATATACAAAGAGATTATCAACAAGACCATATATCGGCCAACCTTTTTGGGTCATTTCGATGGCCGATGGTGATCGAATGCACTGCAATGGAGAATGAATCATAAGCTACCACGTGCCTAGGAACTGTTGCATGTATATGCATTGTGCATGTACAAAGGATTTTGAGAGGCGAACAGTGGCGATTGTATATGCATCTTTCCTTGCATATACAAGGGTGGGAATGGTAGAATGAAAGGGGGAAAAGTTAGCTATAGGAATATGGAGTGCCTACGTGGCACGTGGTCATTGGTTCTTGGATTTTCTGCAAGTTTTTGGGCCGTTTGATCTCAGCGATGGAATCAAAATCAACGGCTAGGTTTTAAAGTTATGGAGTTGGTTTTCCTTGCTCCCTTAGGCTTGTTTTGAGTGGGAAAACCACGGGTGTGTTCGTTGCTGCATCTGGCAGGTAGCTGAAGTGTTAATGGCGGAGATGCAGTGGTATGGGTTGTTGATGGACAGGTCAACAACCTGATTGAAGATGAATGTCCTTGAGTGGCAGTGCGGATCCCGATTCCATCTGCTAATTCCTCTTTGTCTCTCCGCAACATTGAATATTTCTGAGTGCCATTCCTCATGCATTGAATCTGGCAGAATTTTGACCTTGCCTTGTAATTAATTTTGCTAAGTACACAGTCTTGGTATATAAGCCAAACTGTGTCACTCTTTGTTGTTGTTGAAAAACTGGACAAGTTTTGGTGCTGTGACAAGATACAACTTCGTTGGTGGCCCTATTTAGGATGGTTTTTGTGAGTTTATGAATCTCATGTTGTCTGTTTAATGCATAAACTTACTGGTTTCATGTTGATTTAAATGAGTAATGCTTCATTGCGTGTGTTTTGTTACTTGTCTCCAAATTGAATGTATTCTTCTTTTGAATCTAAATAGCTAAGGGGTGTCTAAGATTCTTGAATATAGATTTGCTATGTTGAATGTTTGATCTTTTACTTTTACTCAAGGAGTAGATTAAATGTTTTTGGTTAAAGTGTTAAGAAGAATATATTGTAGTGAGGATCATCTAAGCAGAGCTAACTGAATACTCAATTCTGGGAAGTATCTGTAAGGCAGATATTAAACACCCCCCTTGAAACGCAGTCATTAATATGGGTTTATGTGTACATTCACATGTGTATGTCTATTGACTCCGAGCCCTGGATAGGCACCGATCCAGTCTTGTATTGAGGTCGTAACCAAAGTCCTAGTTTTGTATCCAAATACAAAAACAAACTCAAACTTCATATACAAACCTTTAGGACTTTAGAAATAGTTTTAAGACCAAAATCCTCTGTCTACAACTGAATATAGGCCCAAAGCTAGCCCCTTTGCACTTATCTCACAGTTTTGGTTTGCATAAGAGAGGATTTATCTGCTTTGTGTCAACATCCCAGCTAATCCATGGATGCATTTCATAGATGTTGAGTAGGGAATACCCCCCTTGGTTCTGTAGAGCCTAAAGAAGAAGAGGAGATATTTATAGAGTCTATCTCCTATACTGTTGGCCATTGGCCCGAGAATCCTGTTGATCAGTAATGGCTATTTTGTAAGGATCACTGGGAATAAGCATCTAGTCTGGGGAAATAACCAACACATCCATTCTCTAAGAATAAGTATTGCATGTATATCTAAATTAATTTTATTTCTCTACCTTCATACTTGGTGCTTGCTCTCAAGTCTAGATTTTGCATTCTTCTATCTTTTAGCTAGACTCAAAACCATTTCTCAATAAAAATTCATAAAGGCCTAGGGAATCAAGCCTCGATGGGTGAAAAACATATAAATAATTTGGGCATGAAAGCCCAAATTGAATTAGATAGGGATATAAAGAGACATGGTGTTGTTGAATTAAAATAATTGACCATATATCTAGCAATATGTACAGTTTATAACATTTCCTACTAAATTTGTTAAGTTATGAACTTTGATCGGACATTTTAAAAAATATTTCAGACTAATGTTTATGTTTTGATGTTTTTAGGGATTCATGTTTTTAGTAAAGTTGGTTTATACATTTACGCTTTACATTCCCTACTTTAAACCCAAACTTGTGTATTTAATGAGCTATATACTATTTATGATTTATTGCAATTCTATTCCTAAAATCAAGAGAATAAGAAAAAAGTTATTGGTTGGGTTTAAAAAATTTCTTGTTGATGGGTTGTGTGTATTGGATTTATGTTCCATTTTGTTACCATGAGTTGAAAATACTTTGCGTTTGGGATAGGTAATATTTTGGCTTCAATTTTTTAGAAGTTTGACTATTGAAATGATTGATATTAAATATGGCATGAAGGTTATAACTATTTACGAACTATTTATTGTTGAAGATGTACAAGTTTAAGATGAATGCTTGAAGGTGGTGGTACATGATTGTGTACTTCATTGAACTTGTAGGTTGTGTTTTCTTATATGAGTAGCCTTGTCTTTGTTTGATACACATTATGGTTTCTAACCTACATGGATTTGCTTTGAAGAAGCAATGAAGTTTAAAGGTTCTTTGTGAAATACCTTGGCTTATTGGTATGGGTTTTTCTCAATAGGTGTTTAGAATAATAATGGGTGTGTTGAGTGCTTCATGGTATGGTGTTGGAGACTATGTTCTTCTTCAAACTTACCCATTTGTAGTAAGGGCTTCGAGTTTCTAGATTTTCATAGTTGATAATTCTTGTAGTGGAATATATGGGTGTTTTGTATGATGGTCTTTAGTTTAAATGGAAATGAGTGGAGCTCGAAAGCAATGGATACCTTTTTCCTTGTTCTTGTCAATGAAAGCTTATGGTTCCTAGATATTATAACATGGTTTCTTCTATTTCAAATAGTCTCCAAAGCATTGATAACTCAATCGAGTTTATTTGTTGTCTAGAGCTCTAACTTGTTGAAGTGTTGTTCTTTTTTAAAGTTATCCTAAGTATGATTGTATATTTTAGTTTTGCTCATTGAAGGTGAAAGCAATAATAATATGCTAACATTGCCACATAAAATGTAGTTTGTATTTCTTAAATTTTTTGTATTCTTTAAAAATTAAAATTGAAATTGTTGTAAGAACCTATCGGCGTGCCCATTGCAAATTCAGTGAGATTGCTAGTTTATATATTCTTTCAAAACCTTTTTAGTTTTCAATTTTTGTTTTTTGTTTTTTGTCATTTATGACATTGTTAGAAAAATCAATGGTCATGATTGATTTCATGGTAGTACTTTTAATCTAGGCCCTTCGTGTATATAATCCATCATGTCCTTCTCACATAAAGAACGCTTTTCAACGTAATTACATAATTTTTAAAAAGTTAAAATTAAACAAAATATCACATTGACCGTCGACATGTTGCTACAAAAGACCATTGAGATTTTGTTAGAATGAAAACAGGTGGCCAACCAACCACTAACCATCTTGTAACAGTAACTCTGCCGCAAAACTATGTAGAGGAGGTAGGCTCCATGTTAGACCTTGTGCCCAACTACTTACCTAAAAACCACTGTGACTACATCAACACTCAGAGGTGTTTCTTTGAGGAATCATAGAGAAAAGAGGAAGTCAAATTACGACACAAATTAGAAATCAGAAAGAATAGGTAGACAAACAACTTACAACGAATTTTTGGCTGAAAGTGATTTAATTATTCAAAACTAGTAGACAGAAGCAAGTTTGGTTAACCAAAACTTTGTTTGATTGCCACTTAAGTTCTCTTCTATGTACAAAATACTTTGAATTCTAGTTATGCAATCTCTATTGGCTCACTGTTCCACTTTATTACGCTGATAGGCATTTAACTCTGGAATGAGTCGAGCTCTGTAAAACACCAGTCTTGGAATCGATGGTCTCCTTCTTATCGCAGGTACAAGACTACCATCAAAGCAATCTCAACTGCTCATGTCAAATAGTAGGAATAGTGTAGGAAGCTTACAATGCAAGTTAGATTGGTCTTTTGGTAGATTTATCTGCCTTTCGTGTCCCTTGGTCAAACAAGCAATGACACTAGGAGAACTTAGACCGACTACCTAAATATGCAAAGCAGAGGTTGCTCAAGTTCCCAACAATCTTAGAAAACTTGTTGCAAAAATCAAAGGGAGCATCAGATAGGTTTTAGGCTTCACGAAGGAGATTTTTCAGGTTGTTGTGGAGATATTTGTGTAAATCGTAATCGGTTGACATTATCACTTTTCTTCCAAACAGATGAGATGCGAAAATCCTCCCATATCCACTTTCATTGCTAAATGTCAATACAATAGAACTAGCAAATATAACTAATGATGAATCATGGCATTTTAGATTGTGTTTAACTATAAACACAAGTGAAACTTAAGTTGAACACACCCATCAATTTAAGCATCAATAGTTAAGACCAAGAATAATGAGCATGCTTATCGTTGTTGTCATTGAGCTATGAATTGTTGCAGGCGACTAGATGACATAGAGAGATAGAGGTTAATCGTCTCTCCAATGAAGGGCCATCCCATTGATCTTGAAGCCTCACACTTCCCATGTCCTTTCTTAGATTGTACATTGGGAACTTGAGTTGCCCTTGTTGAAATCCTTGTAAACGAAAGGCAGATTGTATGGGAGTGTGTCCACAGCAGCCTAAAAAATCTCCTTTGCGAAGCTTGAAACCTGACTGATGCTCCCTTTGATTTTTGCAACAACAAGTTTTTTGAGACCGTTGGGAACTTGAGTGGCCTCTGCTCTGCATATTCAGGTAGTCAGTCTAAGTGCTCCCAGCGCCATTGCTTGTTTGACCGAGGGATACGAAAGGTAGATAAATCTTCCAAAAGACCAATCTAACTTGCATCGCAAGCTTCCTACACTGTTCCTACTATTTGACATGAGCGGTTGAGATTGCTTTGATGGTCGTCATGTACCTACGATAAGGAGGAGACCGTTGATTCCAAGACCGGCGCTGTATAGAGCTTGACTCCTTTCAGAGTTAAATGCCTATTGGCGTAATAAATTAAAACTCAGAAATGAAAACATAGAGACATGTAACCAAAACTCCCTAGGAGACTGCCAACTAGTCAATTTTTCATAGCAACAAGGGCTAATCTAGTAGACTTTACCAATATTGAATATATGGACTACAGACAAAATGGTCCCCTGAACTATGGTTTTAGCAAAAAGTTATGGTGATTAATGCCACAATAGCCCAGAGTCAGGATCAGGCAGGGCTCACACTCCCCACATTAATGCAGTGATTTAAGCACAATTTGTAATCTGGAGTTCAGTACCCTCTGCAAGGCAATAAGCAAAAAGGGTTTGTCAATAAGAAAAGACAAAAAATGGCTAGGAATTTGGTGTTTACCAACAAGTATGGGATAGTGCTTGAGCCCTCAGCCTCACCAACGCCAATCCAAAAACTCAACCAAATACACTTTCATTGTATTCCAGATGCAAAATGACCACAACTCTTGTAGTAAAGAGGAAAATTATCTTGATGTAAATATTATATTCAGGCAACCTTAATATCACTTGGTATGTCAAGAAGCAACAAAGCAATCTGTCATGAGAAGGGGAAGCTTAGCTCAATACTAAGCAATCTCTAAAATATATATGTCAAACTGGAGCTTATGGGTATTAAAATACTATTCCTTAGACCCCAATTGTTAAGACAAATGAGAAACAAAAAATACGAGATGAGTTAAAGGCAGAGTTTCTCATGAGGTTTAAAGGTAAAAAAAATCTAGAGTACAAAGTAGGGAGGCAGAAAATAACTTACTTTCCCTCATATACTTTTGTATGAGCACCTTCTCCAATTTTTGGTCCTACAAAGAGAAGTTTTGGATCAATTAGCCATCTACCCTCCACTTGGAGATTATAAGTAAGGCTTTATATTGATTTAGGGCTCTAACCAGCTTCTGGATTTGTGTACAACCCAACAGCTTTAGTGCCTTTTGGAAGAACTCTAGTAGCTTTTACAGGCTCAATCCTTGCTATTCTTTTATCTTCCCTTGAAACCATTTGTGAATGGGACATTATAACTTAACACAGGGCATTCTATGCCCCCAAAAAATACTAGACAAGCGTGAGATGACGAAGCATTGTAGTCTTGTGTAACAAGTTTCCTATACCTGAAATACAATTTAGACCGTCGATCTTCACCATATATTGTACAGGAGGTTCATGGCTCCCAATAAAATCGTAGACAATTTGCAATACCTGCAGGATGCTTTTACTGGGTTTGACGTGGACGTTTACTATTGTTGACCCTGACATGTGCGGCTATGATCATTCCAATGGTCGTCCCTATACCAGACATAAATTTCAAACCGTTAGTTTCTATTTAACGCAGTACGGAGCTCGAGTCCTTCTAGAGTTAAACGCCTATCAGCATAATTACATATGCCCCCACACTCACATAGGTGTCGCATTTTACCCACTCCATGATTACTTGAGATACAAAAATTATTTACACATCTATGAAAAATTAAATTACGATAGACCTTATGATATGTAAGGTGAATAGAAAACCTAATCCTAACACTCTCCCACTTGATATTCCATTCTCAAGGAATATAATTTCTTCCTCAAGAAAATCTTGTTCACTAAAGATTTGGCTTGATACATCTCACCAAGATTCTTCCATAGTTTCTATGTAGAGGTCTCTTCATGAACATTGTTAAAATAGAGTCTGCCAAACACAATTTGATTAGACCCTTGGCTTTATGGTCCATAACATCATATTGAGTAGCCAAAGTAGGATTTGCAGGCCTTGAAACCTTCTCATCAACATCATCCCACAGATCTCAATCTATCAATAGATCCTCTATCTTCAGCTTCCATATTTCAAAATTATTTCCAGAAAATTTATCCACCTCTATTCTCCCTAATGAACTTTCCATTTGAAAATTTCTGCAATGTTGATGTTGATGTTGATATGCATAGATCATATCCTGCCACAATAACTGGTTACACTTTCTGGGACATCCTGATTTTTGCTGAAATCACATATTTTTAGAAAATATAATGATTTAAGCCTTGAAAGGTTCCATTTAAAAGATTTTAATTGAAGAGGGTTTGATCAAACCCCCTTGGATAGAACCCCGCTAGTTTTAAACCATACCTGTAATGGAGTCTCCTCTACACCTATCAAAATGCTGATAAAAAACCAATTTTGATTTATCTTTTGAGGGATCAAATGAATTCATTTAAAATTTATGCTTTGTAAGTATGTAGTCCTTATTATAAGCTTCCCAAAAATATAATTTTAAATATTTTTAATTTGATTATTATATCTATTTTTTATTTCTTATGAATGTATGTTTTTCACCGAACATCAAGTTCTCTATTCTACACACATGGAAAATTAGTAAATTACTGAAATAAAATTCTAAAAAATATCTATGCACTAGGTATTGATGTCCTTATTTCAACAAAAGAAAAAAAAATGAATTTTGATACATACAGAAAAAGTTATGTTTTACAGAATATGCCTGTGTCTAAATTATACTTGGTTTGGCTTCAAAAATTAATTAAAAAATATATATTCAACAAAACATTATGAAACCAAATTCATACACGATATATTGGTATTACCAATCTAAATTAAAAAGAATCAAAATTTTATCCTTTGTAAAAAAAAAGTTATGTGCTATGGAATACACATCACTTTAAAAAAATGTTGTTTACTATTAAAAACCAGTTATCAAAGGAGATGCAAAAAAATTTACAATTTAACTCCAAATTTTAAAAAATATATATATTTAGAATCTACAAACAAAATCTCACAAATCACTAGTTCACCTCATCTTCAAATTCCTAATGGTTTAGCGGCTATAGGTGTCAGAACGTGAAGATTTAGTTCAAAATATTGATTTCAATGTCATGTTTGGCCAAAAAGTGTAACCCATTATCTATCACAAATTGTCTTCTGCACAAGCTCCCACTCAAATTTGGATTAGTTCAAAAAATCCAACAACCCACAACTGAAACTAAAGGTGATCAAGCTCTAATACCACTTGTAAGGAAGCAAAGGTAGTGGAACAACTTTCTACACTAATCTTGAGAGGAGGATAATGCAAAACTTTACAAATCTTTAATAGTTACAAAAACTTAAACAGAAATAAACATAGATATCATGCATACCACAACACAGTGATTTACATGGGGAAAACCCTTTTGGGAGAAAAACCCCACACTCCAAAAGCCGCCCAATATATTATTTAAAAATCACAAAGATTACAATATACTTGTAGAGAAAGCTTCTCACAGGACTATCACCACCAGAGATCCACAGACAACATGACCACTATTAGACTCTCAAAATACATCACGATACTGCAGTCATAATACAACGCTCTCATCAAATAGGGTTACCTTCTAGGGCAAGACAAGCCAACAAAATATCTACCATCATGTTACATCCCCAATTTTTGTCTTGCTATACTTTTACTTTTTACTTGGACATAAGTAAATTTATTATGATGTTTAGATTAATGACAAGGAAAAAGATGGATTATATTGAATGTCATTTATGAAATTATGGAAATGATTATGTTATTATCGATTTAATATTCGCATTATGAGATTTGATCTATTATTTGAATAATGATACACTGATCATAATTTCTTTGGTAACAAGTTTGATACAGGATTATAGGTTATCAGATGACTTTCAGAGCAAAGAGAGAGAGTATCTTTCTAGGAGAGAGATATAGACCTCGGGTTACGAGTGGTTTATTAGCCAAATTGGGTATAAGTGTTTAATAAAAATGTGAACCAATGTGTTGTAAGAGGTAAGTCTTGTCTTGTCAGTTTACTTCTGAACCTAATCGACAGGTAGTCGTTATTATTTCCAAATCTTTCTAAGTAGTAGTAAGTCATCTTAGTCGTTAATAATTTTAACGACGTCGTTTGAGTTTGATTTGTGACTATTTACGTTTAACGTAAATATTATGATGTTATTGTCGTAAAATGATTGTCATATTATTATTAAGTCCCTTGAGGTGTTATTAACCATTCTTAATGTTAAGACGTTTTCGTCAAGTTAAGAATACGTGATTATTGCCGACGGATTGTGATGGGGAGACAAGCTCAACCCAACCACATTATCCGTAATTCCTTGTTTAAACATTATCATTTTATTGATTAAACTATGATTATCTAATATAGTGGCGATGTTATAAGAAGTATATTTGATGTAATCAAATATATAAATGCCTTAGCATCGTAAGAAGATAATACCTCTTAATGAGTCGATGGTATTGTAGGAGCCGTAGGCTAAATTATAGTAGAGTCTTCATTAATGATAAATGGTGGATCGAACCACATGTTTTTATCATTAAAAGATTAGTTATATTTTAATAAGTGTCGGCCTCATCCTTATGGGGATGACTGTGTTTACAAACTGCCCAACTGAATGAACCATATGGCGGCCTTCCACAATCGACATGTGGACTTTTGCTTAAAAATTGATTTCAGTTAAAGACTAAGTTGCTAAGGACTATTAAGATTTCATTAAGTTTGCAACTGAATCATTGTTGAAGTGAGAAATAAGTCAACTCTATAGGAGTCGTGCCTCGGGGATAATTATTAACGACTCAGTTGAGCTGTGGTATCGATATATTAACAAGGTTAAAACTTGAGAGGGAAAAACATAGGCAGAGAGGCTCGAAAGTATGCAGAGAGAAGTTTAGTGGTTGGAATAGAGAGGGAATACGCAGACAAGAGGTGTCGACCCTGTGTCCTATTTGCACATTTCTATCAGTTCTTAAAACATCCATTAACAGGTATTCCTCAGTCATGTGTTTGATAACTATGAGGAATCATTTAATATCTTTTAGTGAGTACATCATAGTCTCATGGTGATTGTGTGAGTTCTCCAGAGAGGTTAAACCTTCTATTTTTATTGAGTAATAGTCGAAAGCTATTAAGAATCGACGTAGGAAAATGCAGATAGCTATCTAAGTAAACTATGTTGATCTATCTCTGTAATCGATGAGACAACGAATGCAAATCATATGGTTGATACTTGGTAATTCAAGTGAGTAGTTTGTTACAGTATACTACATCGACCATTTGCTTATTCATTTATAAATAGATAATCATATCAATGCATAGAATGGACGATAAAAGACCATCATAGTAAGAGATTGTCATAGCTGTTAATAGCCTTGAAATAGTTCCCTTATCGAATAAGTTTGTAGCAAGTTAATGGAATGATTGTGAGTTAACCAAACAATAGACTCTCGGATTTTATAGAGTTGAGTGAACTTTGATTAATATACTATTAGACTTGAGTAGTATATTATTGAGGTAATAATAATTTAAAGTATTTTCTCATTTAGATTATGTATATGTATAATGGAAATTGTTATCTATCCATAAGAACTTAGATTCATAGGGATTTTTAGAAAATTATTGTTCTCTTCGAATGAAGTAACTTAGAGATATTATGGTAGATGGAAATAAGGTTTATGGGAAAACCCTTATACAGTTATTTATCTTTTTGTTAATATTATCCTTGAAGAGATCCAATACAATGGAGTAGGCTAAGTCTACTAGAGAATGACCTTGTAGGGATATATATACAGGGTATGTTTTGTTTATAACATATTATCAAAGTTATTCTACGTTCCTTTGTATAGGAGATATTATCTATTTAAGAACTCTAGTATTCTTAACTTTGGTTGAGTTAATCAAGGGTTATTTGTGAATCTAGGACTCCTAGATATAAGATATGGTTATTTTGTTATATCATATTAACTAAGGATAGTAGGAAAGCCCTAGAGTCGATTACAAACCAATTTAATGGTTATGTCATACAGACTTATTTAAGTCAAAAGATACTAATATCATGATGCAATGATTAAACTTTTTACATGGTCATAATAGGAGTAAACAAACTGCAAGAATATGACAATATCCAAGTCGAGTAGGGGTGGGTGAACATAACGACTACATTCATTATAAACAATATTGATATTAAAAACTTTGGCCAAAGTAATGCATTTGTTTTCTACATGCATTGTCGGTTCACTATATTCGGATTGCTCATCCTATTGGAAGTCATACTTAGCTAGAGGGTATCTAGGGTTGTATGGTTGATAGAGTTGAGTAGAATACAACACTATGTACTCGGGAAAGGCAAATTACCACTGGTCACCTAAGGTCTATATCCCTCGTGAAGGGTAGGGCCACTTCCTATGTGGAAGATGTGTGTGAGACCACTGGTCTATGGATGGAGGTAAATCACTGGAAAGATACTCTCTCTCCAAGCAGGAAACATGCCAGGACTTATGATAAAGATGTCAGATATTCAGAAGCAGTATTTATTCTAAAATTTATGTATGTAATTGATTTACATTTGTAAACATTGTAATTGAGAAAGACAATATGGTTTATTGTATTTTGTAAAAAGAAATATTGTAATTGTAGTTACTTGATTATATGTTGAATAAAATAAAAAATTTCTCTATCTCATTTTTACCTTGTTGATTTACTCTATGGTAAATTTCTGGTTTTACTATGTTTTTTAGAACGTGGATGTTACACATTAGATCTAAAACCTAATAATGAATGGTCCAGATTTACAATATATCATTAATTTAATGTATGTTAGTCATTTAACAGTTTTTGTTAACAAAAAAATGTTAACATGCATCCCACTCCACCCCATGCTCCCATTGTATATTACACCTATCAGTGTAACTAGGAAATATATATAAATATATATATCCTATCAACAATAAACCTTTTATAGTTGCAAGGTTGAGACACATTTTTCCAACAAGGGATTCACTAGGAACAAAAACTTATCAGGGGTTCCTAGTGTTCTCAACACTATAAAAATCATTGATGCCTATGTATACAATGAAAGGATTGGTGATAAAGGGGGTTCCCAATACTATGGAAACCTTGCAAAATTCTTGTTCGAGATTACATTAGCATCGGTGTCCCTTCAGGATGCCCTACTTGGAAAGGCTTGGATTCAGGCAACCTTCTCAAAATGCAGTAGTTTGTTACCCTCCAAGGTAATTTTGTCATCAAAAGTATTTAGAAAGCCTGGAAAGCTATCAAACCCTGGCTTAGATGGGTAGGAGATGAGTTCCATAATGGTTTATCCATTAATCAATAGTTTATTTGGTGGTCTCCTATTCTCAATTCTCAAGACAGACCCCTAGCCAAATTACCTTGGATTCATGCTCTGCGATTCTTCAAATGCAGAGTGCATGTTCTACCCGACCTTAATCATTGGGTCACCAAGAACTTCCTGTCGTGGCCTAAGTTCAAGCTTAAATTTTAGCTTACTAATCAGGGCCAAGAGACTTTCTAGGCTGTTATTAATTCTATTCTCCCAAACCCTAGTGGAAGGATTGGAGATGGTACCTAGATACCCCCTTTTGGAATTATAGGCTATGCACTATTTCTAGGGTTCTTCCAGACTGTACCTCTCCTCCAAGAGGTTGTCAAAGTGGGTGTAGCCAATCTACCAAACAAGACCGTGGTTCCCACTCCCATAGTGCCCAACCTCAGAATTCTAATGACTCTGATGCTCGTGGTTGGCCCCAATCCTCCAAGCAGCCCTCGATCTCTTTACATGGGTGTGGGGGTGCTAGTTGGCCTAGCTCTGACAAGTTTCCTTGTTTGCAACTTGCCATATCTTCTGTCTGTGCCCAATAGCCCATTGAGGACAATCTTGAAGATGAAGACGCTCTCACTGGCTAGGAGCCAATTGATGACACTATCACTGAAGATGTGTGGGGAAATCCTGATGATCAAGATCCACCCTCTACTGGCGTTGCTTTAGTTGCTTAGGTGCTATTTGCGCTTGGCCCTTTTGTGTTTATTTCCATCTGTTATGGACTTAGTTTCGTAAGACTATGTGGGTGTGCCTTTTTATCACCCTAAACTTTTTTTGTTAATATTGTACTAAGAATAATAGAAATATTTATTAGAAAAAAACTAAAATAAAATCCCAAACCAAATTTAATGCCAACAATATAACACTTATAGACTTGTTATTGCATAAAAGACAATCTAGTCACTATAGGAAAAATAGCATGTGTAGGATTTTCACCATTACACAATTTTTTAAAAGTTAAAATTAAGCAAAATATCACATTGACCGCCAACATGTTGCTACAAAGAACGAAAACCGTTAAGAGGTGGGCAACCAACCGCTAGCCATCTTTAACTGTGCAGAGGCGGCGGGCTCCCTGTTAGACCTTGTGCCCAACTACTTAACTGAAAATCACTGTGCCTACATCAGCACTCAGAGGCGTTTCTTTAAGGAATCACTTAGAAAAGAGGAAGTCAGATTACTGCACAAATTAGAAATCAGAAAGAACAGGTGGAAAACGTACAACGAATTTTCAGCTGAAAGTGCTTTAATTATTCAAAACCGGTAGACAGAAGCAGGTTTGGTTAACCAAAACTTTGTTTGATTGCCACCTAAGTTATTTTCCGTGTACAAACAGCTTTGAATTCCAACTTTACGCAATCTCTATTGGCTCCACTTTATAAGTCACTAATCTTCCATCCAGGATCTCACAAATTCATTCCAACATCCTAAGTTTCAGAACATCATAAGTCAGTCGCTAGTCTTTTTGTACGTCTCAAGTTAATTATCAATGGCAGGCGTAATGGAATGCCCTCAAGGATTGCCTTCAGTAATATTGACTGTGGTGGTAATAATAGCAGGAATTGCAAATTATGGCGGTGTGGCTGCTCAATCTTCAGGGTGTGCGACTTCTCTGGTGACATTGTCTCCCTGTGTGGGATATATCACCAGTAATATGTCTCTGCCAGCTGTTCACTGCCAACAATCCTCGCTCTGCCAGGGCTCTCGCTCTGCCAGGCGCTTGCAAAGTCACCACTCCACCACTCTCTCAATGCAATGGTATATAGTCTTTAATGTTTCTTGGAAATAATTATCTAATTCAATTTTAAAGAAGTTGTTGTAATTGGGATACTTCTTGTTGTTGTTTGTCAACAGTTGCAGGGGCTCCAGCTGCTTCTCCCTCTACAGGTACATAATGTGTTATTACCTTATGATATTTTTATCAATCGCGTAGTTTTTGACTCAAACTTATTAACCCATATTTGATGAGGAGTGGATCGCACAAACCCAATCTCTCATGAGAATGAATGGTCCTACTTATCAGTGTTATTACCTTTTTAAACTCATATACATATACATTTAATAACAGAAAGAGTAAGTAACACTATTTAATGGCTGCACTTGCAGGTTCTAGTGCACCAACAGCAACAGAAACTGCTCCTTCCTCTTCCCCTGCTACTCCAAATGCAGTGTCACCCTCATCTAATTCACCATCTTTACTTCCTCCCACAGTTTCTGTAGGAGGTATTTCACCCACAGCTGGAGAGAAGCCAACATCTAACCCAGGAGCCCTTTTCACACCATCCATGATTATCAGTGCTTTGGCAGTAGCAATGGCAGCGATCAGTATTTGTTGAACATCTTTCTTCTATATCTGTGTTGGATATTCTAACATGGACCTGAGTGTATTGTGGAGTGCATAGAAGTCTTTCAGCGACTTCCTCCTATTTGGGGAGCCATCTACTAGAATTGTATTCTTTCCTGGTTTTGTGTGCGTAGTATTATGTTAGTGATGTTTTCTAGCCATTCTTTTGTCCTTCAAATAAATAAGGATATACGCATCCACTGTAAATGGCCAGACTGTTCGACCTACTGGATGATATTTTGTATGATGTAGCATACTTCATATTAATAATATACATAAGAATTTTTTAAAAAAGATGTATGTAAATGGCCAGATTCTAATCTGCAGTTAACCTTTGAGTGACCTTTGACACTACCTATTCTTAATTAATTTTTGGTTATGTCTTCTGTCTTTTACTCTTGAGCTTCTAGACTGTATAAAAATCTATTAAGCTTTTTGTTGAATTGAAGTTACAACTTGATTAAGCTGTTTCACATTTACAGACAATTAAAATGCATGTTACAGTTATAAAGATATATTTGGGTATGCATATTTTAAATCAAAACTGGAATTAGGCAGCTGCCCTGCCTGTTAAATGGATTTTTTCAATTACAAAATAAATGTGCCATTGATATTGGGTGCAGTCGATCGTCTTCAATTTATTAGTAATGGATATCATTCCACCAAATAAAATTGACGACAACCAGACTCTTTCAAGTACCTTTCTGTTTAAAAGAGCCTTAATAAGTTTACTCTATTTTAAACTTCATGTTTAACAAAATTATACTTTATCAGTTCATCTTTTCCAAAACAAACTAGAGTGGCATCGTCAATCTAGCTATCTATTAAGAAGAAGGCATCAAAGTGAAAACAATTATAATTTGTAAATGACCACCGCCCAGTTGACCTCCTCAAACAAATTTTCACAATGTTTGGTTGCTTCTAGTTTTATTTCTTATTAAGAGAAAGCCCTGCTTTGGGCACTGTCATTTCTCTGACCCAGAAGCTTCCTGATTGCCTATATATAACTGTTTGTATCAGATTTAATGAATAATTAATTAATCAATTGCTGCAGCAATTTATTGGTGTCTTCTATATTGCTCTGTTTATCTATCAGTTAATGTTATGCTCTGTTGATCTATCAATTAATGCTATGCTCTGATTATCAATCAATTTCTGTGTTGCTCTGTTATGCCCTGTTTCGCTCTGAATAAACCACATTTGGTATCAGAGCTTAAACCTGATTTGTTTAGCAGGAGTATGGTTTGTCTAGTAGCTATGTGGTTTCTCTATCAGTAGAGAGTAGAATTTAGCAGCGGAAGATCAGAATTTGTGAAGAGCAGAATACTCTGTTTTAGACCATTGTGTTGGCTGCATTAGGAAGAACTGAGAAATTGTTTGAAGGTCAACTTAGAGAATTCAAGAATTGAAAAGAGAGTTATTGTACTCTTTGATATTAAGATAGGGTTACTAGCAGCAGTAGTTTAAATCTATACCATTACCAGATACCTTTGTTTAAAGGAGAGAATTAGCATTTTTGGAATGTTAAAATGAAAGTACTATTTATTTCTCAAGATTTGTGGGATTTGATTAAAAATGGTTATATAGAATCCGTAAATGCACAAGTTGTTGCCTCTTAAGAGGTGTAAAACCCTCTTTAATTGAACAAAATAGTAATTTGTCTAATAACAGAATTTCAGCAGAGATAATTAACTAACTATATATGAAAGCAATACCGAATGCAATAAAAATTCAAATTTGCAACTAACTTTCATTTTCAGCTGAAAATAATCTTTTCTAACAGAATACAAGCCACCAATAATAAATTAACTAACTTTCTTCAATGAAATTCAAATAATAAGAGAGATTAAAAGAAGTACAACTCGAATAGCTTCCTGCTGATTTTGTTTGTAGATCCTCCTCTGGATTTCGGAAAAATGAATATCAACAAGGGCTTTAACCACCCAACCAAGACCAACTGGTCTCCCGTGCTTCTTCAACTGAAGAAACCCGACTCTTCATGAGGGCGATTAACAGGAATCAATTAACAATAACGTGCCTCTGAGTTTGGTTTCAAGACTTATACCTCCTGATCGATCTTTTCCCTATAGGTAGCTCCTAACTGGAAATATCACTCTGACCAATGGTATATCTGGTACTTGATAGCTGACAGATGCCTATTCTAGATCGTAACCTTGGCCAAGGATTTATAGTATATATATATATATATATATATATATATATATATATATATATATATATATATATATATATATATATATATATATATATATATATCTGACACTACTGTGTCGTCAGCCTTCACCCTTGCTCGGCATTGTTATTAATTCAAGTGTTTTATTTTTCTATGATTGCAGGTTTGCAAGAATATCAAACATGTCTCACAACTTACAGATTCAATGTAATTACCGAACAGAAGTATACAGACAAAAATTACTCTTTCATCTAGGAATCGCAGTCCTGTATCTTAGTACAATATATGAATAGTAGTAATAGGAATGTTTATATATATATAAACTATTAGGAAACTTCTAAACTTCAGCAAGTTCGAAAAACTTGAGGAATGAATGCATATACGGATTTCTGAACTAATCATGAAACACAGAACTATGTTCAAAAAGTGATATACTTCGATCACCAAATACTATGATAAACAAAGTTATAATAAAGAACTATGATCTTGCCTGAACAAGACTTTCTGCAGACGCTGTTGAGAATAATGCGACTGCGCTACTCACTGAGATATGTGACAGTATTCTACAACATTCTATAGCCACTTGATGATCAAACTTAAATACAAACTAGAGTTGAAACAAGATCTCAGAAGAATGCAAAATGATGATCAAACTTGCGGTTTTTCCCTTCTGATAATGCACAGACAAAAATACTTCAGATCGATACTCCTTTCCCCAAACAACGCCTTCTTTCTTATGAAAATAAAGCTTAATGGCATGTGTGAATGTTTCTCTCTTCCCAAATATAATGTAGCGAATGTCAGCCAAAAAATAATAGACACCAAAGCATAACCGCTCCCACTACATTTGAGTGCAAGGAGCGTTCCCTCTTGCACTCCAGCGGAGTGGGAAAAAGAAAGAGTTACAAACAAGATTCCAACTCATACACTCCAAGCGCTCCACAAGGTAAGACACTATATAATTTATTTAATAAACATAAGAGATAAATAATTCTCACCACTATATATATATATATATATATATATATATTCGTGTGTTGTTAGGTCTCAAAAATGCAAGTTACAAATCCTAAGAGGATGCTAGGCTCTATGCTTAGATTTGCAACATTTTTGAATTAATGAAATGGAGCTAACCTATAGGGTTGATGACTTCCTGCACTTTAGGTTCTGCTAGACTTAGGCAGGTGTACCTTACTAATGAAGCAGATTAAATGGATATGTGATCTTGGCTGAGTGATGGATCTACCCACAGTGGCAAATGGTGTGGAATAGATGATTTATTGCTGCCTACTTTTACTTCTAATGTTTGAATAGTGATTAAAATGATATGATCCTAATTTGGTATAAATTGTATAAGCAATATCAAGGCAAAACTATTGAATATGTGCAACTAATGAAATGAGTAAGATCGGTGCCTAAACCTATTGGGGTATATGAGTCAGTGAATGGAAACAAATGTTTGTGATTGGCGAGCTTATCCCCTAGCTTAACTCTAACAGTTGGGCACTTTTGATATCTACAACTTGTGCAGATGTGCAAGTTTGTATGTGAAAATGCTCTTCTTATATAATCCCAATGATATTCTCTTGAATTACTGTGAAACCATGAGGGAGTTTAATTCTTAAGTTGACAAAAACCAATCACAATAACTTTTTTAAGAGGATTTAATCTTTTAGCAAGAACCAATCAAAGTAAATTATCAGAAAGGAACTTTAATTCACATCAACTAGAAACCACTCAAAGAACTTCACACAGTGATAGTAAATGTGTTCTGACAAATATAGATTTGAATAATTCAACAGAACCACTCTGGAGACATCTCAATAACATATAATCATAAAAACTAACACAACTATTGAACACCAGAAATAAACCACCATATATAAATATTCTGCTCCATAATGCTTTTTAATAAATAATCATGTGTAATATAGGTTTGTTCAATTAAGACATAACTGACAATATCTATCTTCTTTTTATAATATATATGTAGTCTTCCTTTTATTAGAGAGATTTCTACTTCCAACCATGATGCTTTTACCATCATAAGTTTTGATTTTTATATCAATATTAATGAAGAGGTCATGCCCCTTCATAGTGTCTTTTGGGAATCAACAATATTAAGAAAATAAACAAATACGATTAAGCCCTACTAAGCCACAAGAAAATCTGAGCAAGATGATCTAACTATTTCTGGCTCAGGTGCGTTTTAGCATATTAAATGGCATCCCTAATGTCTACCTCCATTGAAACCATCTTCTCCAAATGTGAGCAAGACTCCTTAGATGTTGAATCTTCCTGTTTCACAATTTCTAAGGCTTCCTTCAAGATTCCCTGACACTCCTTAATCCATTCATCTTTGATTTTCAAATCTTTATCATTTTTGAGTAGCACAGGTACATCTATCTGTGAAGTCTCCATACACTCTTTCACTTCATCTTGGAGCCTATCATGATACTTCTTGTGCTACTTAATAAGACTGTCAGCATCAGATGTGCTTGCACTGTCAGAGGCCTGTTTACCCTGTTTCTCTTATAGCTTATTTCTCAACCTATTATCTAGTCTCTCATGTTCTTGAATGACTTTTTAATTCTCAGAGGAAATGTCCCATAGCTTATACATCCATTTCATCAAATGATCATGCCTATTTTTGATGCAAAGATAAAGGTAGTGTTTGTTGAAGTTCACTCAATGAACTTAGATCACTCAACTTCCTCCAAGAGGTTTACAAAGGTGTTTGTGAAGACAAATCCTACACAAGGCTATTATTGAGATTGACCTAGCCTAGGACCACTATCTAGTGTCCTCCTCACAGGCTACCCATCCCTCACCTTGGAGAGTCACTGCTCTATCCAACTTATCTGCACAATTCACCTTTTAAGAACTCACAACCTACTACCCACACCTCTACCAACAGTGTCCACATATGACTATTTGCACATGTTTGTCAAGAAAACGTGACTATCATGAGGTCTCTGACCAAAAAGACTAATTTCAGTATTCCCCAGGCAATGGACAGTAGCAATAGTAGGACTGTTCTAGGACAGTGTTAGAAGAAGGCTTAAGTCTTATAGAATTGGTTCAATTAACTTCTCAAGGCCTCAAATGACCATCAACACTCAATGCATACTAAACACTTAATGTGAACAAGCAACCATTTACTCACATGCAGGCTCACACTGTGTTATACAGGACAGAGGACAGCAATTGCAGCTTGACTATCCTATGACAGTGCTAAAATGACAGCTTCTTTCTTATAGCCTTTATGAACAACACAACCAACATTAACTCCTTTATCAACAAGGTTCTTCACACAAACATAACATGTATCTACCAAGGACAGGACCAATAAGAAATTACTGACCAAATGACTAAAGTTCTGTACTATGCAGGACTGTGGACAACAAATTACCATGAGACTGTCTTGTCACAGTGCCAAAAGGGACTATTTCCTTGTAGCCTTGAGAATGACTACACAAAGGTATCTCCTCAGACCTTCAAAAGGCAATCAACATACTTTACACCTTCCAAAGCCCATTATAAACTTTCACCTGTCCTCCAAGTTGCAGAGCCGTACTCTGTCATAGGCTAGAATAACAGCAAACTGTTCTTTTCAATGAAAAAGGCCTACTTTTGAAGGTTGTATGAAAGAAAGGTACCAAACTGACATGCACAAGATATTCCAAATAGTCATACAGACTTGTCAGCACCATAAGACACCAAAACCAACATATATCTGTTTTTCCCTTTGACTGTCATGACACAGTCCACCATTAAATTCTCAACTAGTCACTAGTAAGACTAGTTAGATGTATGCCATACGCCTTGCAGAGGGGAGTTTAACCTACCAAACATGAAAAAACACTAAATCTACTCTACCTTCCTCCATCCCACCAAAAAATGGGTGACCACCTTTAGAGGACAGAGGAAGAATGAAGCATTTTGTCCAAAACCCTAGCTATGGAGGGTTAAAAACTAGTTTACACACAATGGGCTCAAACAAAGTAGTAGAAACGTTTCAAAAGCTCTAAATAAATGCAAATGAAAGGTGATTCAACCTACAACCACATTTTCCAAACCATGGACCTCTTACTATCCGTACCAGGCCGTACAAGAAGGCTGTTTTCAACAAAAAGCAGAAAAAAACACAGTTTTTACCTTAAAAAACTCCTCCTCTCCATTCCATTTTGGCATGTTTATACAACTGATGTTTATAGAAAGATTTTCTAACCTTTCCACTTCCCTACTGCCCGTACAACTGCCCATGAAAGGCAGTGAAACATTGGGAAGATGTTTTTTTCTATAAAACTCTAAGTTTCAAAAAGATAATGCCAAGAAAAAAGGCCTAGGCTAACTTTAAAATGGACTAGTCAATTAAAATGACTAAGTCCTTATTACATAGCAAGAAAATGGCTTTCAAAGCCTTAGGAAAAACCAAAATACCAAGATCACAAAATGATATAGTCAAAAGAATGACTAAAACTGAAGCTCCTGCACCATACTCCCCCTGTGGGAAAAACTCAAGTCCCTTGAGTTGCCAATTGTTGAAGTGTCATGCCATGCTTCAAGATATCTGCTTCAGTCATCCAGGTGGCCTCTGAGTCAGGGAGATCCTTCCATTTCACCAAGTAGTCCTTTTAGACACCTCTCCGAGTCTTCTTGACAACCTTGGAATCTAGAATGCACTCCAACTGTAAAGGTTTGCTTGGAGGCAAATCCTTGATCCAATCAACATCTTCAGCCACCACATCTGATCCACTTTCATCAGGTAATGGAGGTCTGAAAGGAAAAAGATCACAAACATTGAAAATTGGAGAGATACCAAGACCAGCTGGTAGCTCAATCTCATATGCATTTGGACCGAATTTGTGCACTATTTTGCATGGTCCAATCTTCTTCATCAGGAGTTTAGTTGGCTAACCCTTTGGCAACCTTTCTTTCCTCAGATATGCCATAACTAAGTCACCAACTTTGAACTGTACTTCTCTTTTCTTCAAATCTGCCTTTTCTTTATACTTTGTGACCGATTTTTCTAGTTACAACTTGACTTGATCATGGACTGTTTTCATGGAGGCAACAAACTCTTCACCAAGTGCACTCCTTCTATCCCAACCTTGGAGATCCTTCAACTCAAGTGGCCCTCTTGGATGAAAGCCATAAACTATATCAAAAGGACTTTTACCAGTGCTCCTATTCCTTGAATCATGGTAGGCATATTCAGCCTGACTGATAACCAAGTCCCATGCCAAACCATGTTGCTTTGTAAGGCACCTTAGACGATTTCCAAGTGATCTATTAACCACCTTAGTTTCACCATCAGTTTGTGGATGGTAGGCTGATGAAAAGGACAACTGTGTACCCAGCTTCTTCCACATGGTCCTCCAGAAGTGACCTACAAACTTAGAATCTCTGTCAATTACAATGGACAATGGTAAACCATGTATCCTTACTACCTCTCTGAAAAATAGACCTGCAACATGAGATGCATCATTTGTGCATTTACATGGCACAAAATGAGCCATCTTGCTGAACCTATCAACAATAACAAACACACTATCCACCCCTCTGGCTGTCCTAGGTAACCCAAGCACAAAATCCATGCTGATACTTTCCCAAGGTCTGTTGGGAATGGGAAGGGGCTAGTATAGACCTGCATTTGAAGACACACCTTTGTCTCTTTGATAGATTGCACAACTAGCTACATACTTTCTCACATCTGATTGCACCTTTGGCCAAAAATAGAACCTTGTGACTTGTTCTAGTGTGTTGTCTAAGCCAAAATGTCCTCCTAAAGAACCATTATGCTTCTCCTTGATGATGTTGTCCCGCATGGAGTACTTAGGGACACACAACAAATTGCCTTTAAACAAGAGGTCTTCCTGCAAAACAAAATCTGCATACTCTCCATGGAATGTGTTAGCCAAGTTCACATAGACATCATAAGCCTCTTTGAAATCAAAATCTTCTTTATACAGCTCCTTTAAACAGTCAATACCCATGCTTTCTAACTGGATTTCATGAATAAGAAGAAACCTCCTACTCAATGCATCAGCCACCTTATTAGAGACACCTCTTTTGTGCTTAATTGTGAAGGTATAAACTTGTAGCTATTCCATCCATTTAACATGTCTATGGTTCAATTTTTCTTGACTGTTTAGAAAGCTTAAAGCATGATTGTCAGTAAACACAATAAATTCTTTGGGCAGCAAATAATGTCTCCATTTCTTAAGAGCTTGCACCATTGCATAGAGTTCTAAGTCATAGGTAGAATACCTTTGCTTGGCTTCATTCAACTTTTCTGAAAAGAATGCCACTGGATGTCCTTCTTGGCTAAGAACATCACCAATAGCTTGCTGACTTGCATCACACTCAACAACAAACACCTTGTCAAATTAGGGAGTACTAAGGTAGGTAACTCAGCCACCTTTGTTTTCAACAACTCAAAACTATCATCAGCTTCCTTTGTCCACTGGAATCTACATTTGACTCCACCCTTGATGGTGTTGAGGATGGGAGCACTAATGTGACTGAAACCTCTAATAAACATCCTATAAAAAGTTGCCAATCCATGGAAACTTCTCACATCTCCCACTATTTTTGGGGTAGGCCAACTGAGAATAGCCTCAACCTTAGAGGGATCCATCTTCAAACAGCCATTAGAAATGACAAATCCCAAGTATACAAGTTCAGTTTTCATGAACTCACATTTGTTTAAGTTGATCATCAACTTGTGCTCATGCAGCTTCTCCAACACCTGACCAACATGCTTCACATGGTCTTCCCTTGTCCTGCTGAAGATTAATATGTCATCAAGATAAACAATAACAAATTTACCAATGAATTCAACTAATACCTCATTCATCAGGCACATAAATGTACTTGGTGCATTGCTAAGACCAAATGGCATAACAAGCCATTCATAAAGACCTTCATTGGTCTTGAAAGCAGTATTTCAATCATCTCCCTGTCTAATCCAGATTTGATGATATCCAGATTTCAAATCAATCTTTGAGTAATAGCATGATCCTCCAAGATAATCCAAGAGATCTTCAATCCTTGGCATTGGGAATCTATACCTTATGGTGATCTTATTTATGTCCCTTGAATCTGTGCATAGCCTCCACTTTCCATCCTTCTTAGGAGCAAGTACACTTGGAATTGCACAAGGACTTAGACTCTTCCTAATCAGCCCTTTCTCTAGGAGATCTTGAATTTGGCTTGCCACCTTTTCATTTTGCTATGGAGTCAGCTTATATGCAGCCTTGTTAGGCAATGTAGCACCAGGTATTAAGTCAATTTGATGACTAATATCCCTCATGGGTGGTAAGGAGTGGGGAACTTCCTCTACCACAAGGTCTTGATACTTATCTAGAAGTTGCTGTACTTCCAATGGAATCTCCTTCTGTTTTTGTTCTTGCTGATCTGTTCCACTCTTGGGCTTCATGACCAAGGCATACCCCTAGTTGTCATTCTTCTTCAAGAGGCTTAGGAACTCCTTGCCATTCACCAACATGACACTACTGTTATTTTCCTTCCCCCTGTGCTGCTCCAACATAGGATCCATCTTGAATGCTCTTCCATTCTTGGTGATGACATAAGTGTTCTTCTCACCATCATGCTGAGCTTTAACATCATACTGCCATGGGCGGTGAAGAAGCAGGTGACATGCATCCATAGGGATGATTTCACATAGCACTTTGTCCTTGTAGTCACCAATTGCAAATTCAACCCAAGTTTGTTCCTCCACCATGAAACTTGGTTTTTGTTTAACCAAGAAATCTTGTGAGGACTGATATGAGGCAATCTCTTCAACTTGCACTTCTCAACCATCTCAGTGGATACCACATTCTTAGTAGACCCTAAATCCACTATGATTTTGCAAAGTTTCCCATAGGTTAGGCCTTGGGTTCTGAAAAGATTCTTTCTCTGAGGGGGCTCTTGCTTCAATGGCATCTTCAACATAGCCCTTTTGATCATCATACTCTCTCCATCTAGAACAGGTGCAGCACTTCCCATTGGTGAATTCACACTTTCACAGTCATCATCTTTCACTAACTGATTTCTCTTCCCACTGTCATGAGAGTTGTTGGCTTTCCCTGAGCATTTGTTCATTGTATGGCCAACTTGGTTGTAGCCATAACATCTTCCAATGAAGACTCCTAGTCCTCTACCTCCTCCACCATTTCTGCCCCTGCCATTAGGCCTTCTACCACCTCTGAAACCTCCTCTATGCTATGTCTCAGGTGATGTTTCTTGCTGACTGTTATTTTCAGTTTTGTTGAACTGTCCACGGCCAAAATTGCCTCTTCTTCTTTGGTTTCTGCCACCTCTACCTCTGGCACTTTGTTCACCCTTCCTTCTCAGCTTTTCCTCTACTCTGGAGGCCAATAAGAAACATTCATCCACTGTCTTTGGTAACACCAAACTTATCTCATCTTGCAGATTGTATTTCAGTCCATTCAAGTACCTAGCCACCATCCCTTTTTCATCTTCATTATGATTGGCCCTCATACTAAGTCTATGAAATTCTTCTGTGTAGGTAGCCACATCCATGTTTTTTTGTCTCAGATTCTGAAATCTCCTTATGATTTGAATCTCATAGTCAGGTGGCATGAACTTGCTTCTAAGCATAGCCACCGTTCTGCTCCGTTTAGTGATGGGACTCTTCCCAATCTTCTCCCTCTCACTCTGCATATAGTTCCACCATACAAGTGCATAACCTCTTAGCCTTGTCTTGGCAAACTTGACCTTTTTGCTGTCATTGAACTCCTTGTAATCAAAGAAGTTGCACATAGCTTCTATCCAGTCGGTGAGAACATCTCCATCCAACTTGCCATGAAAAGTAGGCACATCCATCTTGGGATCACCATTGTCTCCATGAGCACCCTTAAGTGCATTCAAGAAGGCTTTCTGATCTGCAGACATATCCTGCTCCAGAGGATCCTCTTCTACCTCTATTTCTTCACTTGTGTCAGAAGAACTTCCCTCTTCTTTCGCCTTGCCCTTAGACTTGTTCTCTTCTTGCAATTTTGCTTCTTGCAATCTTGCTTCTTGCAGTCTTGCTTCAACCATCTCTTCCACCAACTTCTTGATGGCATCTTGACTCATTGTCTTGGGAGGCATTGTACTAGCCTCTGTTTCAATTTCCTCTTCTGACATACACTTGCTTCCGATCAGAATATTAGCTCTGATACCAATATAATGCAGAGATAAAGGTAGTGTTTGTTGAAGTTCACTCAATGAACTTAGATCACTCAACTTCCTCCAAGAGGTTTACAAAGGTGTTTGTGAAGACAAAGCCTACACAAGGCTATTACTGAGATTGACCTAGCCTAGGACCACTATCTAGTGTCCTCCTCACAGGCTACCCATCCCTCACCTTGGAGAGTCACTGCTCTATCCAACTTATCTGCACAATCCACCTTTTAAGAACTCACAACCTACTACCCACACCTCTACCAACAGTGTCCACATATGACTATTTGCACATGTTTGTCAAGAAAACATGACTATCATGAGGTCTCTGACCAAAAAGACCAATTTTAGTATTCCCCAGGCAATGGATTGTAACAACAGTAGGACTATTTAGGACAGTGTTAGAAGAAGGCTTAAGTCTTATAGAATTGGTTCAATTAACTTCTCAAGGGCTCAAATGACCATCAACACTCAATGCATACTAAACACTCAATGTGAACAAGCAACCATTTACTCACATGTAGGCTCACACTGTGTTATACAGGACAAAGGAAAGCAAATGCAGCTTGACTGTCCTATGACAGTGCTAAAATGATAGCTTCTTTCTTATAGCCTTTATGAACAACACAACTAGCATTAACTCCTTTATCAACAAGGTTCTTCACACAAACATAACATGTATCTACCAAGGACAGGACCAATAAGAAATTACTGACCAAATGACTAAAGTTCTATACTATGCAGGACTGTGGACAACAATTACCATGAGACTGTCTTGTCACAGTGCCAAAAGGGACTATTTCCTTGTAGCCTTGAGAATGACTACACAAAGGTATCTCCTCAGACCTTCAAAAGGCAATCAACATACTTTACACCTTCCAAAGCCCATTATAAACTTTCACCTGTCGTCCAAGCTACAGAGTCGCACTCTGTCATAGGCTAGAATAATAGCAAACTATTATTTTCAATGAAAAAGGCCTAATTTTGAAGGTTGTATGAAAGAAAGGTACCAAACTGACATGCACAAGATATTCCAAACAATCATACAGACTTGTCAGCACCATAAGACACCAAAACCAACATATATCTGTTTTTCCCTTTGACTGTCATGACACAATCCACCATTAAATTCTCAACTAGTCACTAGTATGACTAGTTAGAGGCATGCCATATGCCTTGCAGAGGGGATTTTAACCTGCCAAACATGAAAAAACACTAAATCTACTCTACCTTCCTCCATCCCACCAAGAAATGGGTGACCACCTTCAAAGGACAGAGGAAGAATGAAGCATTTTGTCCAAAACCCTAGCTATGGAGGGTTAAAAACTAGTTTACACACAATGGGCTCAAACAAAGCAGTAGAAATGTTTCAAAAGCTCTAAATAAATGCAAATGAAAGGTGATTCAACCTATAACCACATTTTCCAAACCATGGACCTCTTACTGTCCGTACCAGGCTGTACAAGAAGGCTGTTTTCAACAAAAAGCAGAAAAAACACAGTTTTTACCTTAAAAAACTCCTCCTCTCCATTCCATTTTGGCATGTTTATACAACTGATGTTTATAGAAAGATTTTCTAACCTTTCCACTTCCCTACTGCCTGTACAACTACCCATGAAAGGCAGTGAAACGTTGGGAAGATGTTTTTTCTATAAAACTCTAAGTTTCAAAAAGATAATGCCAAGAAAATAGGCCTAGGCTAACTTTAAAATGGACTAGTCAATTAAAATGACTAAGTCCTTATTACATAGCAAGAAAATGGCTTTCAAAGCCTTAGGAAAAACCAGAATACCAAGATCACAAAATGATATAGTCAAAAGAATGACTAAAACTAAAGCTCCTGCACCAATTTTGCAAGACTGTAGTGAGTGTATCTATCCTGACCTATGCTATCTGATTCCTTGAAGGTGAGTGGGCTTGTTGTGGGCTTTCTACCTATGTAATCATTTTGAGAGGAACTGCATCCTTTAAAAAATCATTCTCCTTTTTCAACCTTTCCCAACTCATTTTGTAGGTATCTCTTTCCTTTATCAACAACTGAATTTGGGCTTTATTTAGCTTTGCTACATTCACTCCAAGTTCTGCTATGACAACTGGATCAATTTCTCCAGCTCTTAATGTCATAACATGACCGAAAGCTTTCTCAGTATCAATGATTGCAAGCTTTTTATTCGGGGGATACAGAGCCAATATCATGAGACAATTCTCATCTGGATTGTATTTTGTTCTTGTATACACCTCAGCAACCCCTTCACAACTAAGCTTGTGTTTTGTGTCATTACTATGCAAAAAACTATCAAAAACAAGTGTTGATTTCAGATCAAGTCCTGGGAATATCATTACACCAGATTCTCTGAGTAGCTCTCTGCCTTTCTCAGGAGTCATATCTTCTATCTCTTTTTCAACCTCTATTTTTAAAGCATTCATCAATTGTGCCTGGTTATCTGGTGTAACATCTGGGACTGATTCTCTAACAGATTTTCCCTTGTGTCTGTACAAAAAAGATCTAAACTCAGGAGTATGAATGAATTGGTCATCTGAAATAAAAGATCTATATGCAACCTATCTAGCATCATCATCCCCTATTTCTTCAATTTTCAATTCTCTTTCTAGGGGCTGATATGGTTCAATTTTGCATTTTGAAATTGTATCAGATAGGTCATGGGTTTCAATGGCTACAGACCCTTCACTGTCGAAGGACAAGACTTCAATTTCTTGTGTTTTTCTTCTCCTTTCCCTTACTTCTTGATTATACTTATCAATGGCTATTTCAGCCTCTGCTTCTTCTAAATTTTTTATCAGATCATCATGAGGGAAAGGTACATGAGCATATCCTCCCATTTTTTGCTTCTTTCTAGCATAATCAATAAAGCCTTTTGGGTCAAAATTCTTTCTTTGTATCACTTTCCCAAGATTAAAATGAGATAATTTATCAAGAATAAGAGCATAACCTTCTTTAGCCAACACAGTGAAGTCACCAAAACATAAGGTGCTCAGCATAAAGGATTGTTTATCATATGCACTGAGATGCATCACATTTGAGTAATCAAGTTGTCTGACTATTTTCAAGTATGCCACCCTATCTGGTACAATTTTTGGCAATACAAAAGGGGTATCCTCAAACTCATATACTCTAATCATTGTGAAATCATAGAAACTATACCAATCCCCCCAATTGTGGTTCATAGTAGGTGGCCCATCAAAATCCTTGGGTCTCAGAAACCTTTTAATTTCCTCAGATGAAGTATAACTGCATGGGTAGCCATAACATTTGTACAAGTTTTCACAAAGAATTCTTCAAAATAAACATAACTGGAATTTCTAAACCTACTGTCCCAAACAGAGGTCCATAATTGTGGGGGCAGAGGATGACCATTTTCATCAATTTGTGAATTTTTTAGCTACTCTAGCCATAAATTTAATTATTGTCCAAAATACAAAACCATATGCATGAGAATAGAATAGTGTCTGAAGTTGACTGTGGGGGAACTATTTTTTATGGCCTTTAGACTTGAGTCTATTTCCTTAAAAATAAAAGCAGCATAATCAAATGTCCTAGCTTGATGGCACTGGATATCCGCAGAGATAACCATGGGCACTATAGACATAAACTCTGGAACTTCAGTCCCCAACACCTGTCCCACTGAGTAATATGTGTATCTCAAGTAAGGTTCGAATAATTCTACATGAAATGGTGGTTCATCCCCTTCTTCAAATGGCACTAGATTCTCCTCATTCCATGGCCTATGTAATGGTAGTCTCTGGCCCTTATATGTTGTATCTAATTTGGAATATTCCTTTTCTAGGGCTTCATGCACAATTGGGGTGTTGTATGTGTCATTTAAGTCAAAAACTTCACATATTGCATTTTTGGAAACATGAAACATGGACTTTCCTTGTAGATCGCATATGGCCTTTTGGTCAGGGTCATAATGGTATGCCAGTAGTTTCAAAAAGTCAATATTGACAAAAACATCTGTAACTATCAAATTCCCCAAATTGAGTTGGCATGGGTTGCAGACGGGTTCCATCCTATGTCTCCTGTGATAGTGGAACATAAATACCTCATATCCTCGAATAGGAGTCCATACATTTCCTACGTATTTGTATTTATCTTCAAGTTTTTCCACATTTGCTCTTAATTGTGCAGTTCTTCTGGCCTTGGGCCCTGAACCGGGCAATTGGTCTACAAGGTGTTGGTTCAATTTCCTCTCTTGTGTTTTCTATCCCTTTTCTGTGTCAATATTTCTATTTTTTACCCTTGGTTTGGCTCTTCTCAATTGGTTGTGTTTTCTTTGTTTTAGAGGAACCTTCCATTTTTGGTGACTATCAGAACTTGACTATTCCAGAGAGAGTTCAAGGACTTAGCCATATATGCTCTATGCAATTTCCTTGGCTCCTAATGAACTCCTTCTTCTCTATCTGCAACCCTTGTATTGATCTCAATTGGACTCAATTTGGTTTATACATCTTATGTTTAATCAGCCATTAATGGCTGCCACTTGAATTGAATGCAGGGAGTTCATGACTTTCAAAATGTTAGGGCGATCGTCTTTTATTCATATCAATGAGACCATCTCATTCTTTTACCAACCTTCATATTGCGTTGGCGCCATTTTCATTCATATGTATCTAATTGGTCGCCATGAGTACATTGGTGTCTCCCGAAAGCAGTTTTTTACCTTTTATTGTTATTTCGAGAAGATATTTTAATTTTCATCCAGCGAACATTTGGTCAAGTTGGATTAATATTCACCCTGGCATTGGTGAGTGTTTCTCTGATGGATAGGCATTAGCTTGCCATTATCAGCATGACAATCTTCATTGCCAAGAAAATATGTGAGTCTTCTGATGGATCATGTCTTCCCGATGGTCTTATTTCCATCATTCAAATTTACTGGAACATATAGGAGAAAGTCTTGCCAAAAAGCCTTTTGCTCCATATGTCAGGGTGAGTTTTATGATCGGAGAAGCTTAAGGATTTCATTCCGACTGTATGTGTCATACCAATAGCCTTAATGTTATGCATTGGGGAGAGATTTCTTGCCTTCCCGCCGATAAGTCATTCATCAATGTGACTTAAAGGCTTGGTTTGACTTCAGGACTTCACTCCGATTGTTATACTCATGCCGATGAGAATATATCTGTGATACATACCAGATGTCTCCCCGAAATTTTTAACATATGAAATCTTGGTCATTCAGACATTGCTCATCTCCCGTCGATTATCATACTAAACTTCCAAAATACATTTTGCCATTCGGTGTGAGTTGCTTAATGTCTTGTCAACATGGATGAACTAGTATCAGAATTGAGCTATGGTCACAGAGCTAGACATAGTCATAAGATTTTTTAGGTGTAGGCTCTAATATGGATCTTCTCACACAAATTTTGGTGGTTGGTCTCGGAGATGAGGGGCATTAGTGAATTTTTTTAATAGATGAATTATGTGGAATTTTCTGTTCCAATAGTGGCTCTTTTTGGGGATGCATACTCTTTTGAGAGTATGACAAGATTTTAGATCTCTTGGGAGAGTGGACCAAGAATTTTATTTATTTGGTAGGGATAATTTGCCAGTATTTTGGAAGTAGGGGTAGATGGATGGGAATGGATTGAAACATGTACTAATGTGCATGGAAAATATGTTTACAAAAGGTATTTTTAATAATTGTCCATGCCTTGGAAATTTTTTTACCTTTTCCTAAACTACTATGCATGGAAAATTTAAGAAAAGAAATGTTTCAAGAACTGTCCATGCACTGGAAATTCTTGATTTTCTTCTGACATATTCTATAGATAATGTGAATCTTCTCCACCCTTTCTAGTGATAATAAATGGTCCTACCCATACTGCCTCAAACTTGCCATGTTTACCCTTTTCTTGTGCTCTGGCATTCCACATGAGGACCATGTCATTTTCTTTAAACTTTCTTTGTTTGGCTTTCTTGTCAAATAGATATTTTGCTTGTAACTGCAATTTTCTATTTTGTTGTTGTGCTTGATCCCTGATTTCATCCAACTCCATCAATTGCTCCATTCTTTCTTTTATTGGCTCAAGGACTTCCCCATCTTCTTGTAGGATGAATGTATACACTAGCAACAAATTGTGCATAGGGATCCTAGCCTGAGTCCCATATACAAGTTCAAAGGGTGATTTTCTAGTGGCCCTTTTTACTATGATTCGATCTACCCATAATGCCAGTTTCAACTTGGAATCCCAGGCCTTTTTATTGTTGTCCAACATCCTTTTTATGATTTTCAGGATACTCTTATTGCTAGATTCATCCTATCCATTGGCATGTGGATGATATGGTGAGGCATATGAAATGGTTATACCATAAGTTTCACAAAATGCCTTAAACTCATCTGACCTAAAGCACATTCCATTGTCAGTTATAATCCTTACTGGCACCCCAAATCTAGTGATGACATTTTCAATTAGAAAATTTATCACAACCCTGCTAGTTGCTTATTTTGTAGGTACAACTTCCACCCATTTTGTAAAGTAATCTGTAGCCACCAATATCCACTTGTGGGCCCCACTACATTTCTCCATAATTTCTCCTATAAAATCAATTCCCCATTGATGAAATGGACCATCAATCTGCATAGGTCTCTAATAGTAAAATGCTATCCTTATTCTTCCAATAGAGGTCACCCTCTATGAGCACATATTTTGAGGCATGGAGCTTAAGTGTCCTCTTTTTATTTTCATCAAATCCCTCTGGGCATTTTAAATGTTTGAGATAGTATACAATATCAGTATACCATGGAGTTTTTTCAATACTCGCGATCATAATCTTCTCATCATTCATACTACATACTTGGCCAGCTTCCAAGTTTGTTTTAGTCATTAGCCTTGCTAGCCCTTGTCCTCTCACAAGTTTTGTGATTTGGATTTCCACATCAAACTCCTAAATCCGGTTAATCCATCTACATCTTTTTCTTGTCACCTCATTTTGCACAAACATATCCTTGACTGCAGCGTTTGGTACATAGGCTATTATTTTTGGCCCAACCAAGTATGGTTTGAATGATTTGACAGCTTTCACCAATGCATAAGCTTATTTCTCTATGATGTCATAGTTCAACTCTAGACATTGGAGGGATTTACTGAAAAATGAAATGGGCTGCTCATACCCCTCATCATTTTTTTGTAACATGACTGTTGCAACTGTGTGAAAGGATGCAAATGAGAAGATCTGAAATGGTTTACCAAAATCAGGAGACTTTAAAACTGGAGCCTCTTTGATTTCTTTCTTGATAGTGACAAATGCTTCTAAGGCTTCAGCTATCCATTTATTTCTGCATTCTTTTTCAACATTTTTGATACAAGATTAACTATCTCTGCAAAATTTGATATGAATCTCCTGACAAAGTTGATCTGACCAAAGAAGGATTGTATAGCCTTCATAGTTTTAGGGATTGGTATTTGGTCAATGGCTTTTACCCTTTCAGGATCTATTCTCACTCCATCTTTAGAAATTATGTGGCCAAGCAACTTGCCCTCTATGACTATGAACTGACACTTCTTAGGATTTAATGAGATTCCATATTCCAAGGCTCTGACAAAGATTCTTTCCAAGTGTCTACAATGATCCTCAGTGTGCTTGGAATATGCACTCGAGTCATCTTGATAGACCACCATGATTTCATTAATTAGTCCTGCAAAGGCTACATCCATAGCCCTCTAGAATGTTGCCTCGGCATTTGTGAGCCCAAATGGCATTCTTACATAAACATATGTTCCCCATGGTGTGGTGAAGGAAGTTTTACATTGTTCTATTTCCTTGACTTTCACGTGATTATATCCTAAGAAACCATCCATCATTGACAATATTTCACATCCTGTAACCTTTTGCAGTACTACTTCCATGTTAGGAAGGGGGTAGTTATCCTTAAGTGAGGATTTATTTAAATTTCTAAAATCCAGACACAATCTAATATCACCATTCTTCTTTCTGACAGGCACCAAATTAGAGACCCAAGAAGAGTGCCTAATAGGCATGATAATAGCTCCATCCCTTAATTTCGTTAGTTCCTCAAGCATTTTAGGGGCTACTATAGGATTGATAGGCCTTTGCTTTTGCCTGAATGGTTTGGCATCTAGCTTCAGTGGTATCTCATGTTGAAAAAGATCTTCCTGATATGCTTTCAAGTCATCATAGGACCATGCAAATACATGTCTATATTTTCTGAGCAGGTTGACAAGCATGCTCCTGATTTTGGGATTTAATTTTTTCCCAATGTACACATTCTTCAGAGCCGTTTGTGTTCTTAGATTTATTTCTTCAAGATCATTCTGCATTATGGGTATATTTTTTGTTTTAAATTGGTCATGTCCATCAAATACTTTCTCCAATGCTATGAGTCCCTTAGGTATTTTATTTGTTCTTAGTTGAACTACCTCCTGACCAAAAAGGGTTTCTTTTCCATCATGTTCCTCCACAAATGCGTTGAAATCAATTTCTTGGTTTTCATAATGATCAACACAATGTAAGAATTTGATTAGATCAGTGTCATCGCTAAAAACTTGCAAATTACAGATGTTATCTGGAATAGTAGGTCTAGTTTTGAGTTCCACTTCAGTAATGCCTGCTAATGTGATATCATCCCTTTTCAATGCAATGTTTGCCAGGAAATCATCTATTATGTTTTTTGACTTATCTATCCTATTAATTGAGAAAGCATCAAATAATTCAATGTCATCCCAAACAACATTTTTGTATTGTTTTAACCTTTTGTTTTTAGATGAATACTTCCCTCTAATTTGGGAAGTAACTAACTCAGAGTCCCCATATACAGCCAGGTTTCTTATCTTATGCTTTATTGCAATGATCAGACTGATGAGTAGGGCCTCGTATTCTGCCACATTGTTAGTGCATTCAAATGTTAGCAAGAACGAGTACGTGAATGTTTTACCCGTTGGTGAGATAAATAGTAGTCCTGTCCCATTTCCTAGTTTGCTACATGCACCATCAAAGTGCATCTTCCATACTTCACCTTCACTTCTTTGAGCTTCTCTATGCACTGTATCAGTGTTTTATAATTCTGGTTGACCTTATTAAATTTTGAAGGTACCCAAGTCTGTATCACAGAATAAATTTATTTGGTTTGATCTATGCGTTCTATGATATTCTCATATCTTGACTCCCTACAAAGTTTAACTTCTTTGCCTTCCACTAGTATTGTGGCATATGATAAATATAATTGAACATTCCCTCCTGCCATTGCAACCCATTGTCTGGATAATAACATTTCGTAGTATGGTGGAATATCAACCACAATAATATCAACATTATATGTTGCTTCAGGGTAAGCACCCAGTTTTATTTCCACATCCTTCATAATACCTACAAATGGATTAGACCTATTGTCCACTGCATAACACCTCCCAAATGTAGTGTCAAGCCACATTCCCAGTTCCTTCATTACTGCTATTGGCATAATATTCATTGCTGCACCCGAGTCAATCATGCAATTCCTTACCAGTCTATTTTTGATCAATAATGTAGTGTAAAAAGGATCTACTTGTGAGCAATTCTTTGTCAGAGTATCACCCAAGTATACCTCAGGCATTTTGATGGTTTCTTGTTGGACATTATTTATATTATTTTAAGATTTCAGTTGTTCTTGATTTGGTATATCTGAAATTATTTTGACCACTGTATTTCTGTATTTGTCTATCTTCATCATCTCAAGGAGTGGTACTCATATTTTTACCTGAGATACTGCTTGAGCAATGTCAAATGAGGGACTTACTGTTTGATCATTCTTTTCTATTTTCCTATGTCCCTTTTCTTTAGTTGGCATTTTTTCCTTTGTTTTATTTTGTTCAGTCTTTCTTGGTTCTTTTTGTGTGGGTGTCATGTTACTTTTATAACTGTGATATTTTATAAAGACACTTCCAGGCATTCCTTCTGCATTGACTATTCTATTTCTTAAATTATAAGTATTTTTAGCTTGTGCCACCGCAACCATCGTAAGAGCTTTCTTTTCTTCTTCAGTAGGCTTTGTCCATTGACTGTGTGGTGGCTTGTTAGGATTATTTTCCCTGTATCTATCCTCCTGATCTGAAAATACTTTTTGTCTTCCCATATTGACATTGTACTTCTGTTTTCCTACATCATACTCATACCCATCTTCTTCTGCTGAAGAGTACTCTCCATCTATCTGACAGGGTGTGGCTCCCAACATATTTATGGTGTGACTATCTCTCTCATAGTCATAAGACACATCCTCTTGTTGTATTGATTTGGCCACTATGCAATATTCAGGTGAATGGGCCAAATTACATACCAAGCACCATGGGTTATCTTCTACCATATGTGCCCCATTTCTTTTCAAAGGGTCAGGAGTATCTTTGCCATTATTTTATCTTCTACCTTGTTCTATAGGTCTTCCATCTTTCCAATTGGTAGTATATGAAATGTCATGTAGCCTAGGTCTTTCATTTCTGTATTGATTTTCCTGCTTATTTTGGTGATTGCTAGGATTTTGAGGAACTCTGAGATTATCTCTTTTTACAATCATCCCTGTAGCTTTTTTATTATTTTCAATAGTCAATGCTACTTTCTGTGCTTCAGCTAAGCTCCTGGGGCAATGATTTCTGAGCTTATATTATGTTTTAGGATCAAACACTTTTAGGTAAATACTCAAAGCAGCTGGGTCAGTCAACTTAGATCCATGTGGTACTTTGTTATGTAGTTTGGAGAATCTTAAATTGAAGTCATAAACTGATTCATTTTGATGCTTCTGGAGACTTACTAGATCATGTAATGCAAACTCAGGGGCATACTGATTACCATATTGCTCCTTAAATTGATCATGGAAATCCATTATGGAATTGATTGAGGCATCTGGTAAGCTATTGAACTAGTCTCGTGCAACCTTAGTTAAAGACATCATAAATAACCTCATCCTAACATCTTCATGTTCCACGCCAATATCTTGTACAAAGGCATTAAAATTTCTTATATGCTCCTCAGCTGATATTACATTGTTTCTAGTAAACTTGGGGATCATATTTCTCTAGCTACTATCAGGGGGGTATGGATATAATTGATATCCTATTAAATCAATTGCTTGCATATGTTCGTGAGGTTTTGTGGAGGTATGTTCATTGGTGGTGGGTTGGGCTAATAATGATACCCATATGGAGGCTGATGTTAAGTATGTGGTTGTTGTGGATTTATATGGGGATTGACATTATGATTATGAGGCCTAGGATACTATTGACCAAGAGGTGGGTATGGATGGATCATATGTTGAGAAGTATTATGTGTGAAGGGTGGTTTGGGGTTTCTTGGGGGAACGTTCTGATGAACATGACTAGAAGATGATGGTTCTTGATTGGAAGACCCACTTGCATTTTGGGGCATGTTTTGTTGTATATTTCTTGGAACATGCCCTCCTTGTCTATGTGGAGGTACATATTTTGGAGAAGCTATTTTTGTTCCACCTTTTCTCTTTTGAATTTCTTGCTTCAACAAAGTCTCAGCTTCTCTTAGTTTAACTAATTTGAGTTCCTCCTGTAATCTAAGCAGATTCTGTTGTAGTTCATCTTTGTTCCTTATATCCTTTGGGCTATCATTCATTTCCTGATTTGTCAATCCTTGTTGAACTCCTCCTCCCTGTTGTAATGACATCTGATAGTCATATTCTGCTTGTCTTTGGTCTATGTCCCTCATGATTTGTGCTTCATACTCAAGCCACTTTTGGGGATTAGACTTATATCAAGCTAAAACATCATCAGACAATCCACAGCTCAAGGATAGGGTCTCATTTGATTTATGCAAAGGAGTAAAACTATTATGAGTTATGATAGGTTGTTCAGAAGAATTCTCCTGGGTATTTTGACTATGATCATGTTGAGATTGGTTTGATAATCCATTTTTCTTCGAAGGAGCTCTTAGGGGTGAGGATGATTGTAATTTCTTCCCATCAGCTTTAGATCTCCTACCATCCATGTTAAAAGATCAAGACAGAAAATGGTTATAGTGTGGAATAGAGTCGCCACCTCTAAGAGGATTGATCAGTGTCTGGGTTCTTTCCTAATCAACAAAATCTAAACCTTTTGACTCTATAGACTAGGCCCTTTACAAGATTCTGTTGTGTGTCCCCAGTAGTCACCAATTCTGTTAGGTCTCAAAAATGCAGGTTACAAATGCCAAGAGTATGCCAGGCTCTATGCTTAGATTTGCAACATTTTTTAACTAACAAAACAGAGCTAACCTATAGGGTTGATGATTCCCTGCACTTTAGGTTCTGCTAGACCTAGGCAGGTGTACCTTACTAATGAAGCAGATTAAATGGATATGTGATCTTGGCTGAGTGATGGATCTACCCACAGTGGAAAATGGTGTGGAATAGATGATTAATTGATACCTACTTTTATTTCTAATGTTTGAACAGTGATTAAAATGATATGATCCTAATTTGTTAAAAATTGTATAAGCAATGTCAAGGCATAACTATTGAATATGTGCAACTAATGAAATGAGTAAGATCAGTGCCTAAACCTATTGGGGTATATGAGTCAGTGAATGGAAACAAATGTTTGTGATTAGCAAGCTTATCTCCTAGCCTAACTCTAATAGTTGGGCACTTTTGATATCTACAACTTGTGCAGATATGCAAGTTTGTATGTCACAGTGCTCTTCTTATATAATCCCAATAATATTCTCTTGAATTACTATGAAACGATGAGGGAGTTTAATTCTTAAGTTGACAGAAACCAATCACAATAACTTCTTTAAGATGATTTAATCTTTTAGCAAGAACCAATCAAAGTTAATTATCAGAAAGGAACTTTAATTCACATCAAGCAGAAACCACTCAAAGAACCTCACACAGTGATGACAAATGTGTTCTGACAAATATAGATTTGAATAATTCAACAGAACCACTCTAGAGACAACACAATAATATATAATAATAAAAACTAACACAACTATTGAACACCAGAAATAAACCATCATAGATAAATTTTTTGCTCCATAATGCTTTTTAGTAAATAATCATGTGTAATATAGGTTTCTTCAATTAAGACAGAAATGACAATATATATCTTCTTCTTATAATATATATGCAGTCTTCCTATTATCAGAGAGATTTCTACTTTCAACCATGATGCTTTTACCATCATAAGTTTTGATTTTTATATCAATGTTAATGAAGAGGTCATGCCCCTTCATAGTGTCTTTTGGGAATCAACAATATTAAGAAAATAAACAAATACGATTAAGCCCTAGTAAACCACAAGAAAATCTGAGCAAGATGATTTAAGTATTTCTAGCTCAGGTGCATTTCAGCATATTCAATGGCATCCCTAATGTCCACCTCCATTGAAACCATCTTCTCCAAATGCGAGAAAGCCTCCTTAGATGTTGAATCTTCCAGTTTCGTAATTTCTAGGGCTTCCTTCAAGATTCCCTGACACTCCTTAATCCATTCATATTTGCATTTCAAATCTTTGTCATTTTTGAGTAGCACATGTACACCTATCAGCGAAGTCTACATACACTCTTTCACTTCATCTTGGATCCTATCATGATACTTCTTGTGCTGCTTAATAAGACTGTCAGCATCAGTTGTGCTTTCACTGTCAGAGGCCTGTTTACCCTATTTCTCCTCTAGTTTATTTCTTAACCTAGTATCTAGTCTCTCATGTTCTTGAATGACTTTTTAATTCTCAGAGCAAATGTCCCATAGCTTATACATCCATTTCATCAAATGATCATGCCTATTTTGCAAGACTGTAGTAAGTGTATCTATCCTAACCTGTGCTATCTGATTCCTTGAAGGTGAGTGGGCTTGTTGTGGGCTTTCTACCTGTGTATCATTTTGAGAGGAACTGCATCTTGTAAAAAATCATTCTCTTTTTTCAACATTTCCCAACTCATTTTGTAGGTGTCTCTTTCCTTTATCAACAACTAAATTTGGGCTTTATTTAGCTTTGCTACATTCACTCCAAGTTCTGTTGTGACAACTGGATCAATTTCTCCAGCTCTTAATGTCATAACATGACCAAAAGCTTTCTCAGTAACAATGATTGCAACCTTTTTATTTGGGTGATACAGAGCCCATATCATGAGAGAATTCTCATTTGGATTGTATTTTGTTCCTGTATACACTTCAACAACCCCTTCACAACTAAGCTTGTGTTTTTTGTCATTACTATGTAAAAAATATCTAAAACAAGTGCTAATTTCATAACAAGTCCTAGGAATATCATTACACCAGATTATCTGAATAGCTCTCTGCCCTTCTCAGGAGTCATATCTTCTATCTCTTTTTAAAGCATTCATCAATTGTTCCTAGTTATCTGGTGTAACATCTGGGAATGATTCTGTAACAACATTTCCCTTGTGTCTGGACATAAAAGATCTAAACTTAGGAGTTTGAATGAATTGGTAATCTGAAGTAAAAGATCTATATGCAACCTGTCTAGCATCATCATCCCCCGTTTCTTCAATTTTGAATTCTAAATTTGGGGGCTGATATGGTTTAATTCTGCATTTTGAAATTGTATCAGATAGGTCATGGATTTCAGTGGCTATAGACCCTTCACTATTGGAGGACAAGACTTCAATTTCTTGTGCTTTTCTTCTCCTTTCCCTTACTTCTTGATTATACTTATCAATGGCTAATTCAGCCTCTGCTTCTTCCAAATTTTTTATCACATCATCATGATGGAATGATACATGAGCATATCCTCCCAGTTTTTGCTTCTTTCTAGCATAATCAATAAAGCCTTCTGGGTCAAAATTCTTTCTTTGTTTCCCTTTCCCAAGATTAAAATGAGATAATTTATCAAGAATAAGATCATAACCTTCTTTAGCCAACACAGTGAATTCACCAAAACATAAGGTGCTCTACATAAAGGATTATTTATCATATGCACTGAGATGCATCACATTTGAGTAATCAAGTTTTGTAACTATTTCCAAGTATGCCACCCTATCTGGTACAATTTTTGGCAATAAAAAGGGGTATACTCAAACCCATATACTCTGATCATTGTGGAATAACAAAAACTATACCAATCACCCCAATTGTGGTTCACAATAGGTGGCCCATCAAAATCCTTGGGTCTTAGAAACGTTTTAATTTCCTCAGACAAAGTATAACTACATGGGTAGCCATAACATCTGTATAGGGTTTTCACAAAGAATTCTTCAAAATAAACATAACTGGAATTTCTAAACCTACTATCCCAAACAAAGGTCCATAATTGTGGGGACAGAGGCTGACCATTTTTATCAATTTGTGAAATTTTTAGCTGCTCTGGCCATAAATTTAATTCTTGTCCAAAATAGAAAACCATATGCATGAGAATAGAATAGTGTCTGAAGCTAACTGTGGGGGAACTATTTTTTATGGCCTTTAGACTTGAGTCTATTTCCTTAAAAATAAAAGTAGCATAATCAAATGTCCTAGCCTGATGGCACTAGATATCCTCAGAGATAACCATGGGCACTATAGACATAAACTCCAGAACTTTAGTCCCCAACACTTGTCCCACTGAGTAATATGTGTATCTCAAGTAAGGTTCGAATAATTCTAAATGAAACGATGGTTCATCTCCTTCTTCAAATGGCACCAAATTCCCCTCATTCTGTTGCCTATGTAATGGTAGTCTCCAACCCTTATATGTTGTATCTAATTTGGAATATTCCTTTTCAAGGGCTTCATGCACAATTGGGGTGCTGTATGTGTCATTTAAGTCAAAAATTTCATAGATTGCATTTTTGGAAACACGAAATAGGGGCTTTCCATGTATATCACATATGGCCTTTTGGTCAGGGACATAATGGTATTCTAGTAGTTTCAAAAGGTCGATATTGACAAAAACATATGTAACTATCAATTTCCCCAGATTGAGTTGCCAGGGGTTGCAGACGGGTTCCATCTTATGTCTCCTGTGATAGTGGAACATAAATAACTCATAACCTCGAATAGGAGTCCATACATTTCCTACGTATTTGTATTTATCTTCAATTTTTTCCATATTTTCTCTTAATTGACAGTTCTTCTGGCCTTGGGCCTTGAACCGGGCAATTGGGCTACAAGGTCTTGGTTCAATTTCCTCTCTGGTGTTTTCTCTCCCTTTTCTACGTCAATTTTTCTATTTTTTACCCTTGGTTTGGCTCTTCTCAATTGGTTTCCTTTTCTTTGTTTCAGAGGAACCTTCCATTTTTTGTGACTATCAGAACTTGACTATTCCAGAGAGAGTTCAAGGACTTACCCATATACGCTCTATGCAATTTCCTTGGCTCCTGATGAACTCCTTCTTCTCCATTTGCAACCCTTGTATTGATCTGAATTGGATTCAATCTGGTTCATACCTCTTATGTTCAATCAGCCATTAATGGCTGCCACTTGAATTGAATGCAGGGAGTTCACGACTTTCAAAATGTTAGGGTGATCCTCTTTTATTCATATCGGTGAGACCATCTCATTCTTTTACTGACCTTTATATTGCCTTGGCACCATTTTCATTCATATGTATCTAATTGGTCGCCATGGGTACATTGGTGTCTCCTCAAAGCAGTTTTTAACCTTTTATCATTATTTCGGGAAAATATTTTAATTTTCATCCGGACAACATTTGGTCAAGTTGGATTAATATTCACCCTAGCATCGGTGAGTGTTTCTCCGATGGATAGGGATTAGCTTTCCATTATCGGCATGACAATCTTCATCGCCAAGAAAATATGCGTGTCTCCTGACAGGTCATGTCTTCCCGGGTGTGCCACAATAATGGGTTACACTTTCTGGGACATCCTGATTTTTGCTGAAATCACATATTTTTAGAAAATATAATGATTTAAGCCTTGAAAGGTTCCATTTAAAGGATTTTAATTGAAGAGGGTTTGATCAAACCCCCTTAGATTCAAACCCCCTTGGATAGAACCCCACTAGTTTTAAACTATACCTATAATGGAGTCTCCTCTACACATATCAAAATGCTGATAAAAAAACAATTTTGATTTATCTTTTGAGGGATCAAATGAATTCATTTAAAATTTATGCTTCCCAAAAAATATAATTTTAAATATATTTAATTTGATTATTATATTTATTTTTTATTTCTTGTGAAATGTATGTTTTTCACCAAACATCAAGTTCTCTATTCTACACACATGGAAAATTAGTAAATTACTGAAAAAAAAAATTCTAAAAAATATGTATGCACTAGATATTGATGTCCTTGTTTCAAAAAAAGAATAAAAATTAAATTTCAATACATACAGAAAAAGTTATGTTTTACAGAATACGCCTGTCTAAATTATAATTTATTTGACTTCAAAAATTAATTAAAAAATATATATTCAATAAAACATTATAAAACCAAATGCATACACTATATATCGGTGTTACCAATCTAAATTAAAAAGAATCAGAATTGTATCCTTTGTAGAAAAATAGTTATGTAGTACAAAGTACACATCACTTTAAAAAATGTTGTTTACTATTAAAAATCAGTTATCAAAGGAGATGCAAAATAAATTACAATTTAACTCCAATTTTTTTTGAAAAAATATATTTAGAATCTACAAACAAAATATCACAAATCACTAGTTCGTATCATCTTCAAATTCCTAATGGTTTAGCAGCTATAGGTGTCAGAACGTGAAGATTTAGTTCAAAATATTGATTTCAATGTCAAGTTTGGCAAAAAAGTGTAACCCATTATTGTGGGATGACCCTCCCGATGGTCTTATTTCAATCATTCAACTTTACTGGAACATATCAGAGAGTCTTGCCGAAAATCCTTTTGCTCCTTATGTCGGGGTGACTTTTATGATCGGAGAAGCTTAAGGATTTCATTCTGACTGTATGTGTCACGCTAATAGCCTTATCATTATGCATCGGGGAGAGATTATTTGCCTTCCTACTGATAAGTCATTGATCGGTGTGACTTAAAGGCTTGGTGTGACCTCAGGACTTCACTCTGATTGTTATACTCATGCTGATGAGAATGTATCGGTGATACATACCAAATGTCTCCCCAAAATTTTTAACATATGAAATCTTGGTCGTTCAGACATTGCTCATCTCCAATCGATTATCATACTAAACTTCCAAAATACATTTTTCCATTAGGTGTGAGTTGCTTAATGTCTTGTCAACATGGATGAACTAGTATTAGAATTGAGCTATGGTCATAGAGCTAGACATATTCATAATATTTTTTAGGTGTGGGCTTTGATATGGAACTTGTCACACAAATTTTGGTGGTTGGTCTCGGAGATGAGGGACATTAGTGAATTTTTTAACAGATGAATTATGTGGAATTTTAAGTTCCAACATCGGCTCTTTCTGGGGATGCATACTCTTTTGAAAGTATGACAAGAATTCAAATCTCTTGGGAGAGTGGACAAAGAATTTTATTTATTTGGTAGGGATAATTTGCCAGTATTTTGGAAGTAGGGGTAGATGGATGGGAATGGATTGAAACCTATACTAATGTGCATAGAAAATATGTTTGCAAAAGGTATTTTTAAGAATTGTCCATGCACTGGCAATTCTTCTACCTTTTCCTAAACTACTGTGTATGGAAAATTTAAGAAAAGAAATGTTTCAAGAACTTTCCATGCACTGGCAATTCTTGATTTTCTCCAAACATATTCTTTAGATAATATGAAACTTCTCCTCCCTTGCAAGTAATAATAAATGGTCCTACCCATAGTGCCTCAAACTTGCCATGTTTATCCTTTTCTTGTGCTCTAGCATTCCACATGAGGACCACGTCATTTTCTTTAAACTTTCTTTGTTTGGCTTTCTTGTCAAATAGATATTTTTCTTGTAACTGCAATTTTCTATTTTACTGTTGTGCTTGATCCCTGATTTCATCCAACTCCATCAATTGCTCCATTCTTTCTGTTATTGGCTCAAGGACTTCCCCATCTTCTTACAGGATGAATTTATACACTAGCAACAAATTGTGCATAGGGAGCCTAGCTTGAGTCCCATATACAAGTTCAAAGGGTGCTTTTCTAGTAACCCTTTTTACTGTGATTCGATCTGCCCATAATGCCAGTTTCAACTTGGAATCCCAAGCCTTTTTATTATTGTCCAACATCCTTTTTATGATTTTCAGGATACTCTTATTGCTAGATTCAGCCTGTCCATTGGCCTGTGGATGATATGGTGAGGCATATGAAATGGTTATACCATAAGTTTCACAAAATGCCTTAAACTCATATGACCTAAAGCACATTCCATTGTCAGTTATAATCCTTACTGGCACCCCAAATCTGGTGATGACATTTTCAATTAGAAAATTTATCACAACCCTATTGGTTGCCTATTTTTTAGGTACAACTTCCACCCATTTTGTAAAGTAATCTGTAGCCACCAATATCCACTTGTGGCCCCCACTAGATTTCTCCATAATTTCTCCTATAAAATCAATTCCCCATTGATGAAATGGACCATCAATCTGCATAGGTCTCAAGGGTAATGCTCCTTGATATTTCAATTTTCTAGAGAACCTTTGGCATGCCTCACATTTCCTGGTATAATCATAAGCATCATTGAACACTTTAGGCCAATAATAGGCTGCCCTTGATATTTTGTGTGCAGTAGTTTTTGCAGAAAAGTGCCCCTCACACACTCCTTCATGCATTTCTCTCAAAGCATGTCTTGCTTGATTTTCATCTAGGCACAATAGTAAAATGCTATCCTTATTCTTCCAATAGAGGTCACCCTCTATGAGCACATATTTTGAGGCGTGGAGGTTAAGTCTCCTCTTTTTATTTTCATCAAATCCCTCTGGGCATTTTAAATGTTTGAGATAGTATACAATATCAGTATACCATGGAGTTTTTTCAATACTTGTGATCATATTCTTTTCATCATTCATACTACATACTTGGGCACTTCCAAGTTTGTTTTAGTCATTAGCCTTACTAGCCCTTGTCCTTTCACAAGTTTTGTGATTTGGATTTCCACATCAAACTCCTGAATCCAGTTAATCCATCTACATCTTTTTCCTATCACCTAATTTTGCATAAACACATCCTTGACTGCAGTGTTTGGTACATAGGCTATTATTTTTGCCCCAACCAAGTATGGTCTGAATGCTTTGATAGCTTTCACCAATGCATATTCTTGTTTCTCTATGATGTCATAGTTCAACTCTGCACATTAGAGGGATTTACTGAAAAATGAAATGGGTTGCTCATACCCCTCATTATTTTTCTGTAACATGACTACTGCAACTATGTGAAAGGATGCAAATGAGAAGATCTAAAATGGTTTACCAAAATAAGAAGACTTTAAAACTAGAGCCTCTTTGATTGCTTTCTTGATAGTCACAAATGCTTCTAAGGCTTCAGCTGTACATTTTATTTCTGCATTCTTTTTCAACATTTTTGTTACAAGATTAACTATCTCTGCAAAATTTGATATGAATCTTCTGACAAACTTGATCTGACCAAAGAAGGATTGTATAGCCTTCACAATTTTAGGGATTGGTATTTGGTCAATCGCTTTTACCCTTTTAGGATCTATTCTCACTCCATGTTTAGAAACTATGTGGCCAAGCAACTTGCCCTCTGTGACTGCGAACTGACACTTCTTAGGATTTAATGAGATTCCATATTCCAAGGCTCTAACAAAGATTCTTTCCAAGTGTGTACAATGATCCTCAGTATTCTTGGAATATGCAGTCAAGTCATCTTGATAGACCACAATGATTTCATTAATTTGTCCAGCAAAGACTACATCCATAGCCCTCTAAAATGTTGTCCCGGTGTTTGTGAGCCCAAATGACTTTCTTACATAAACATATGTTCCCCATGGTGTGGTGAAGGTAGTTTTATATTGTTCTATTTCCTTGACTTTCAACTGATTATATCCCAAGAAACCATCCATCATTGACAATATTTCATATCAACTAACCTTTGCAGTACTGCTTCCATGTTAGGAAGGGGGTGTTGGCAAGAGACACTATATGGATTCATGGTTGTTGTCATTAATGGCAACAAAGGTCATCCCACATATCCGCAAGTCATGGTGTGCCACTACCGGAAGTCAGAATGAAGATTGTTGTGGTTCGGTGAACAAGAACAGAGCATGTGGCAAGGTCCGACAGATTGGTCTAGACCTCTCAGAGGGAGTGTCTTGGTGCAGTGCGGTTTTGGGGAAGTCAAGAGGACTACCTTGAGTAGTATATTCCAAGGATTTAGCCTCCGGTGATGGACAAAGAAAAAGATATGAATAGTTGAGTACCGGATTCCTGAGAGACAGTGAGAACAGAGGAAGAACTGACTGACAGAGCATCAGACTATTTTCCAGATCTGTTACTGTTGTTGGTAAAGGTTGTGAAGGCATGAATCATGTTTGGCCGACATGATTAATGATATCTACAAGTATATGCTTGATCCGCATTACTTGATATGCAAGGATTCAGCCGACAGATCAAAGTTTGTGTGAAGATAAACTATTCCGAGTGCCGACTAGAAAGATAATAAAATCATTAGTGCGGATATATATAGAGGATGAATTTTGCTGTGAGAGGTGTGGAAGTAGAAGTGTATAAGGGAACAAGGAAAGAGCAGAGCAGAAGTAGTAAGAAAGATCCGGTATGTGAAAGGAAAGAAGATTAAAGATCAGAGGAAAGATGAAGTGCAGCAGATCAGTGTACTGAGCCTAACCGGAACTAAACTCCAGCATATATAGATGCTTTCAATCAGTTCAAGTACTATATAACATTCTTTTGTAGACAGTGTGTCTCTTTGTAGGCAGTGTGCCTCTTGTGAGCAGTGTGCTCGGGCAGTGAGCCCTAATTGGCAAGTGCCATTTTTGTAATTCCTTATTCTTTTAACAGAGAATAATCTTTGGGTTAATCACCCCGTGGTTTTCTCCCTTAACCGGGTTTCCATGTCAAAAATACTGTGTCATGTGTTTCTCATTTCATGATAATGTTTGTTTGTTTGATTCAATGATGCTTTGATTAATAAGAAAGTTCAAAAGAAGAAATAATTAGCATAACTGATTCACCCCCCCCTCTCAGTTATCAACAATTGGTATTAGAGCCAAGTTCCTTCTAATAGAGCCTAACAGCTTGAGGAAGATCTAGGAGTTCAAATGGATGCATATGGTTTAAGGGAGCAACTCAAGACTACCCTTGAGGATCTTGAACAGTCAAACTCTGAAGTCAATGAATTAAAGGAAAGACTCAAACAGGTTGATGAATTCATGAGAGAACTAAAGGATAAATTAAGTCTTTCTATGAAAAAGATAAAGGAACTGCTCCAACAATTGGCAAGACAAAGTGAAGAAAGCAATACAAATGAAGAATTGACTGAGAAAACCAAGTTATGTGAAAAGTTATCAAAAGAAGTCATTATGTTAAGACATGAAATGGAATCAGGAACTATAAAGTTTACTCAAGAGATTGAAGAAAAAAGAAAAGCTGAAGACAATCTAAGACAATCTCTTAAAGAGAAATCAGAAGAATGCCACCAGATGGACAGGATTATCAAAAATCTTGAATCTGATCTTGAAGATGCCAAAGATAATGAAGAAAAACTTGAGGATCAAATTGTCTCTCTCAAAAGAGATCTTCAAACAGCAAATGAATATAAAGAAAAATTCAAGATAAGCTCTGCCCAACCTGAAGTACTTCTTGGAAGTCAAAAGAGGATAGATGATAAGTATGGTTTGGGATATGAGAAAGGAGAAAGCTCCGGATCCGGTCAAAAGAATTTTGGATCAGAAAATCCAAGGAATAGACCTAGAAGACCTCCGGTAAGACAGCCCAATGCTCAAAGATATCCATCCTTCAATGGATACTGTCACAGCTGCAATCACTTTGGTCACAAAGTGAATCAGTGCAGGAAGAAAATGAATCAGACTAATTCATCCTTCTCCAGACAGTGCTTTAACTGCAAAAGGTATGGACACAAGTCTCATGAATGTAGAAATATACAAATAAACAAATCATTCAATGGTAGATGCTTTGCATGCAATAGAGTAGGTCATATGGCTAATCAATGCAGATCAAGAGGTTATCAGACAAATATGCAAGGAAATATTATTTGCCAAATCTGTAACAGGTCCGGTCATAATGCAAAAATCTACAGAAGTAAGAATCAGGACAGAAGAGGTCCGGTGTATAATCATAATCAAGACAAGGGTAAACAAAAGATGAATGCGGATGAAGTTAGGAATCAGTTGAACAAGATCTGGGTGAAGAAAAGTTCAGAGAATGTAGAGGTTGGATCCGCACCAGATTCTGGTGCTGACATTCCTTCCAGAAATTAAAAAGTGAGCTCTGACTCAGGGGGAGACTCAAAGAAAATCCTGTTCCCCCAGCCAATCAAGTGATGCCTGATGTGGCACAAGATGCGGAGCAAAGGGTTTGTAGATATAAGTGTTGAGATGATCCAGATAAGATTTCAGAGGTCTGTACCAAGATATGAAGAAGTTGTGATCAATTAAGTAAGACCTATTCTAGGAGATGCTCCGGAATGACAGAAGATTACAAAAGGTCCAGAGAAATCCAGAAGTGCATTGTCTTATTCTACAGATTGGACAGAGTGTTTGGGATATTCTTGTAATGTGTCATCTGGATTTGTTCATGATTGGAAGATCCGCATGATGTTCATAGATCAGGACTAATCCGGTACTCCAAGCTATCTGGATAAGGCAAACCAGAATAATGTAGGTCGAGCATTTATTGCAAACAGATATTAGGGTTTGCGAAACAATATAAGGGATTTCTCAATATTCACTTGATCATTCCACACCCAAGAAGAAGCGAAAAGTGGAGCTCTACGACTAAATTCATCAAGTTTACCGAAGATCACTTGCATAAGTTACTACATACAGAAATCAATCCAACTACTCTGTATAACCGAAGGTGCACAAGGTATTTTTCGTTCTCAATATCTCACTGCAAATCTTTGAAAAATGGCTACTCTGAACATAGTTAAGATCTCTGATAGACCTCGTCCCACATTCAAGAAACATCCATACAAATCTTTGGAGGTAGATCCACTAGGAGCCTTCTCTAGTGTTCCACATGGTGTATTACATACAGAGGACATTAGGGTTTACATTCATGCAAATTTTGAAGACTTTGGGGATTCAAAATTGATGGATATCTATCACAAACAGTTGATAGACGACTCCTTTGAGATTAAACCACAGTACAAAGCCATTCGGGATAAGAACTTTGCACAGTGCATCCATTTCCCCTGTTTTGAAGAAGATGAATGGGTCCGGTATGTACTAAGCAGAGTGCATGACAACTTTCTATGGTTGAACAAGCCCTTCAAGATCACCAAAGATGTAATTAGGGCAATAACCAGTCTGCACTCATCCGGTGGATTACCTGTTCTCAAGTCTGTCAAAAATCAGATAGTTAGTGATGCAACCGGATCTAAGTTTGACAAGAGAGCTATGACAGTTGAAGACATCACTGAACCGGATGTCAAATTTGCATCTATAATAATAGGTTACAAGATCTATCACTCCAGTAGGGAAAATTCAGTACCGAGAACTACAATTTACATGGCCTATCAAATGCTAAAGGAGAATGTAGACTATGACTTGTGTGAGCTCCTTGTAAACCAACTTTTTGAAAATCTGCAGAAGATCAAGAAGGACAAGAAAAACTCCTTCAAGTATGGCAACTTGATCCTTTGTCTCTTCTTTTATTACATGAATGAGCTTCCCGAATCTAGTGGATGGATATGGCAGAATGACAGACCGGTTGCCATCCAAATCAGAGATTATTTGCACGGACTTGGGGATGCTAAAGCAAGAAAAATAGCTCTATGGGGATATTTCAAGAACTTCCAAAGCATGATGCATGCAAGAGAAAGAATACCCCAATCCCTTGTTGAAAAGTACAAAGACACAGTATGCTTCATGGTAGAAACAGATCAGTGTCTAATGGAGGCAGTAGAACCAAGAACTGTGTGGATCATGCCCATGGGGTATGAAGTGGATGAACAGATAGTCGAGATGCATGTTCAACACATGTTAAGTCAGCCCAAAGATCCAAAGGCAGAAAGGTTTGGAACCTTTGAGGAGCTGAGTGTGAAGATCCATGTAGAACTCAGGGAACCTGAGATAAAGAGGAAGGTGAGAAAAGAAGTAGAGCATATTGCTCAAGGCCTAGGCATCCCAAAGGAGGCACTTGATGCCAATCGGGAAAAGAGAAGAAAGGTTGAGGAAGAAAAGAAAGAGGCAGAAAAGAAAAGCAAGAAAAGTGCTCCGGTGGAAACCTCAACCCGGACTAGATCATCAAAAGGATCCACACCTGTCAGAACCAAAAGCTCAAAACCGAAAGCCCAGACATCCGGTAAAAGATCTAAGACAAAAGCCTCAAGGGCTTATGAAAGCCAAAAAGATGAAGAGGAAACTGAGTCAGATGAGGGAGTAAAAGAAATAAAGAAGCAGAAGAAGAAAGGATCTGATAAACCCTCCACAGGCCAAGACAAGGAAGAAATGGAAGAGGTAGTTGTTGAAAAGCCCACCCTGTCTCTAGAGAGTGTAATCAAGTCAGTCACGATGGATGGAAACCTTCAACCAATGACTGAATTCTATGATGACTACAATGAGGCTGACCAAAAGATTCTGCAGGAAGCCACAGTCAAGTATTTGAACATATACAATAAGGCTTTCATTGAGATCATATCTCTAATTCCTAAAAGCCTAGAAAAGGAATTAGAAATAAGAAAGAATAATGCTCAGGCAAAAGATCTTGAGATCCGGGAGCAGATAGCTATTCAGCTATATCCTCAAATTGATCCCAAGACAATGAACATAATTTTCAAGGACTGCAAAGATGAGTTCAGGAGTAAAGCAAGAATGAATCAACTCATGCTTGGAGAAACTGACAAGGTAGCCATAGAGACAGAAGAAATCCTCCGGAAGGCCTTCAAAAGGTTTAATCTTCCTGTTGTAGAGGACTTAGGTGCAGAAACAGCTGTGGACTTGGAATCATCTGCTCCGGAAGAAGTGCCTCTTGAACAGACTAACATCTCTTCTCTAGCTTCTCCTACAGTCTCCGGATCCCAAGAAGAAGAGAAATTACAGGAGAAGGAAGCAGCAGTAAAAGAAAAAGAGGTTGACAGCACCAAGAATGCAGAGAAAGAGAAGATTCCAACGGAGAAAACCACAACTGAAAGTGGGAAGAATGTAAAGACTCCAAAGGACAAAGCTGTAGAAGAAAAGAAACATCTGTCTCCGGCAAGAGACACTGCACAAACTGTTCAAAAGTTTTTGAGCCAGGAAACAATAAAGATTGATGAACCGGAGCTTCTAAAAGGTCCATTCAACTTTGACTCCCTCTCTCTGGTACAAACAATGAAGATAGCTACATTTGCAAATGCTAAAGCAAATGAAAAACTCCTAAAGTCTCATATGGAAGACTGTGAGTTGATAGAGGCTGCTTCCGGAGTGCTTGAAAAGATTATGCCATCAGTCCAGATAGATCCGACAGCCTCCTCTTCTGGTAATCTCAAAACCTTAGTCAGCAGTGTTGATACACATTTTGATTCTCTAGAAAAATCAGCTGAAGAAAAGGTCCGGAAGGAATTTTTGGATAAGAGATTTTCATAAGTACTAGGATTAATTTCTAATGATAGGAGAAATATGAGTATTGGAATAAAGAGCTTAGAAAATGCTCTTAAGGATGGCGGTGACATCTACAAATTTTGCATCTCCTGGTCAAGGGCAACAACAGACATTGACAAGAAAATAAAAGAGGAACAGGACAAACTACAAAGTCTGTCTCAAAGTTTTGATCCTCTCTCTTCCTCCATAGTAAATCAAGAATGTCAAACTATTGCAATCACAAATGCAATAAAGAACTTTGAGAAGGAAAGGAAGAATATAACTAACTGGATGGGAGAACTTAGAAGGATTATAATCCCTAAGTTAGAAACTATGCATGAGGCCATCAGTGATGCTCAGACTACCGCCCAAACAAATGATCCAACAGATCTCAAGAGGGCAGAAGCTTTTGCATTTTTGTTGAGTGGTCACATTTCAATTTTGGATAGAATGAAGCAAAGTTGGGCTACAGAACTGATCCAATTGAAGACATCCTTTGCAGACATTCTTCAGTTCATGTGAGTATGTAACATACGGCTAAGTATAGTATATTTTTGAAAATTTTGGTGTACGGACCCTACCCTTTGCCATTGATGTCAAAGGGGGAGTAAGGAATAGTGAAAAATGAGGAATCCAACTAAGGGGGAGTTTCGGAAATTGTATATAAAGTTAGAGCATCAGCCAAGGGGGAGCATAGTGTAAACACTTAGTCATTTTTTCACTAAGTGTTGCCATCAATGCTAAAGGGGGAGATTGTTAGCAAGAGACACTATATGGATTCATGGTTGTTGTCATTGATGGCAACAAAGGTCATCCCACATATCCGCAAGTCATGGTGTGTCACTATCGGAAGTCAGAATGAAGACTATTGTGGTCTGGTGAACAAGAACAGAGCATGTGGCAAGGTCCGACAGATTGGTCCAGACCTCTCAGAGGGAGTGTCTTGGTGCAATGCAGTTTTGGGGAAGTCAAGAGGACTACCTTGAGTAGTATATTCCAAGGATTTAGCCTCCGGTGATGGACAAAGAAAAAGATATGAATAGTTGAGTACCAGATTCTTGAGAGATAGTGAGAACAGAGGAGGAACTGACTGACAGAGCATCAGACTATTTTCCAGATCTGTTATTGTTGTTGGTAAAGGTTGTGAAGGCATGAATCATGTTTGGCCGACATGATTAATGATATCTACAAGTATATACTTGATCTGCATTACTTGATATGCAAGGATTCAGCCGACAGATCAAAGTTTGTGTGAAGATAAACTATTCTGGGTGCTGACTAGAAAGATAATAAAATCATTAGTGCAGATATATATAGAGGATGAATTTTACTGTGAGAGCTGTGGAAGTAGAAGTGTATAAGGGAACAAGGAAAGAGCAGAGCAGAAGTAGTAAGAAAGATCCGGTATGTGAAAGGAAAGCAGATTAAAGATCAGAGGAAAGATGAAGTGCAGCAGATCAATGTACTGAGCCTAACCAGAACTAAACTCCAGCATATATAGATGCTTTCAATCAGTTCAAGTACTATATAACATTCTTTTGTAGATAGTGTGTCTCTTTGTAGGCAGTGTGCCTCTTGTGAGTAGTGTGCTCGGGCAGTGAGCCCTAATTGGCAAGTGCCATTTTTGTAATTCCTTATTCTTTTAACAGAGAATAATCTTTGGGTTAATCACCCCGTGGTTTTCTCCCTTAACCAGGTTTCCACGTCAAAAATACTGTGTCATGTGTTTCTCATTGCATGATAATGTTTGTTTGTTTGATTCAATGATGCTTTGATTAATAAGAAAGTTCAAAAGAAGAAATAATTAGCATAACTGATTCACCCCCCCACCTCTCAGTTATCAACAGGGGGTAGTTATCCTGAAGTGAGGATTTATTTAAATTTATGAAATCCACACACAATCTAATATCACCATTCTTCTTTTTGACACACACCAAATTAGAGACCCAAGAAGAGTGCCTAATAGGCTTGATAATAGCTCCATCCCTTAGTTTTGTTAGTTCCTCAAGCATTTTAGGGGCTACTGTACGATTGATAGGCCTTTTGTTTTGCCTGAATGGTTTGGCATCTGGCTTCAGTGGTATCTCATGTTGAAAAAGATCTTCCCGATATGCTTTCATGACATCATAGGACCATGCAAATACATCTCTATATTTTCTGAGCAGGTTGACAAGCATGCTCCTGATTTTGGGATTTAATTTTTTTCCCAATGTACACATTCTTTGGAGCCGTTTGTGTTCCTGGATTTATTTCTTCAAGATCATTCTGCATTATGGGTATGTTTTTGGTTTTAAATTGGTCATGTCCATCAAATACTTTCTCCAATGCTATGAGTCCCTTAGGTATTTTATGTTTTCTTAGCTGAACTACCTCCTGACCAAAAAGGGTTTCTTTTCCATCGTGTTCCTCCACAAATGCGCTGAAATCAATTTCTTGGTTTTCATAATGATCAACACAATGTAAGAATTTGATTTGATCAGTGTCATTGCTAAAAACTTGTGAATTACAGATGTTATCTGGAATAGTAGGTCTGGTTTTGAGTTCCACTTCAGTAATGCCTACTAATGTGATATCATCCCTTTTCAATGTAATGTTTTCCACGAAATCGACCATTATATTTTTTGACCTATCTATCCAATTAATTGAGAAAGCATCAAATAACTCAATGTCATCCCAAACATCATTTCTATATTGTTTTAACCTTTTGTTTTTAGATGAATACTTCCCTCTAACTTGGGAAGTAACTAACTCAGAGTCCCCATATACAGCCAAGTTTCTTATCTTATGCTTTATTGCAATGTTCAGACTGACAAGTAGGGCCTCGTATTCTACCACATTGTTAGTGCATTCAAATGTTAGCAAGATTGAGTACTTGAATGTTTTACCCATTGGTGAGATAAATAGTACTCCTGCCCCATTTCCTAGTTTGCTACATGCACCATCAAAATACATCTTCCATACTTCACCTTCACTTCTTTGACCTTCTATATGCACTGGATCAATGTTTTATAATTCTGGCTGATGTTTTTCAATTTTGAAGGTAGCCAAGTCTGTATCACAGAATAAATTTATTTTGTTTTGATCTATGCATTTTATGATATTCTCATAGCTTGGCTCCCTACCAAGATTAACTTATTTGCCTCCCACTAGTATTGTGGCATATCATAAATCTAACTAAACATTCCCTTATGCCATTGTAGCCCATTGTTTGGATAATAAGATTCCGTAGTATGGTGGAATATCAACCACTGTAATATCAACATTATATGTTACTTTAGGGTAAGCAACAAGTTTTATTTCCACATCCTTCATAATACCTACAACTGGAATAGACCTATTGTCCAGTGCATAACACCTCCCAAATGTAGTGTCAACCCAAATTCCCAGTTCCTTCATTACTGCTATTGGCATAATATTCATTGTTGCACTCGAGTCAATCATGCAATTCCTGACCAGTCTATTTTTTATAAACAAGGTAGTGTAGAAAGGATCTACTTGTGAGGGATTCTTTGTCAGACTATCACCCAAGTATACCTCAGGCATTTTGATGGTTTCTTGTTGGACATTGTTTATTTTAATTTTAGATTTCTGTTGTTCTTGATTTGGTATATCTGAAATTCTTTTGACCACTATATTTCTGTAATTGTCTATCTTTATCATCTCAAGGAGTGGTACTGATATTTTTACCTGAGATACTGCTTGAGAAATGTCAAATGAGGGACTTAATGTTTGATCATTCTTTTCTATTTTCCTATGTCCCTTTTCTTCAGTTGGCATTTTGTCTTTTGTTTTATTTCGTTTAGTCTTCCCTGGTTCTTTTTGTGTGGGTGTCATGTTAATTTTATAACCGTCATCTTTTATAAAGACACTTCCAGGTGTTCCTTGATCCACACTGACTGTTCTATTTCTTAAATTATAAGTATTTTTAGCTTGTGCCACCGCAACCATCATAAGAGCTTTCTTTTCTTCTTCAGTAGGCTTTCTCCATTGACTGTGTGGTGGCTTGTTAGGATTATTTCCCCTATAGCTATCCTCCTGATCTGAAAATTCTTCTTGTCTTCCCATATTGACATTGTACTTCTGTTTTCCTACATCATACTCATACCCATCTTCTTCTACTGAAGAGTACTCTCCATCTATCTGACAGGGTGTGGCTCCTAGCATATTTATGGTGTGACTATCTCTCTCATAGTCATAAGACACTTCCTCTTGTTGTACTGATTTGGCCACTATGCAATATTTAGGTGAATGGGGCAAATTACATACCAAGCACCATGGGTTATCTTCTACCATATGTGCCCCATTTCTTTTCAAAGGGTCAGGAGTATCGTTGCCATAATTTTTTCTTCTGCCTTGCTCTATAGGTCTTTAATCTTTCTAATTGGTATTATATGGCATGTCATGTAGCCTAGATCTTTCATTTATGTATTGAGTCTCCTGCTTATTTTGGTGATTGCTAGGATTTTGAGGAACTCTAAGATTATCTATTTTTCCAATCATCCCTGCAACTTTTCTATTATTTTCAATATTCAATGCTACTTTCTGTGCTTTAGCTAAGCTCCTGGGGAAACGATTTCTGAGCTCATATCCTATTTTAGGATCAAACACTTTTAGGTAAATACTCAAAGTAGCTGGGTCAATCAACTTAGATCTGTGTGGTACTTTGTTATGTAGTTTGGAGAACCTTAAATTGAGGTCATACACTAATTCATTTTGATGCTTCTGGAGACTTACTAGCTCATGTAATGCAAACTCAGGGGCATACTGATTACCATATTGCTCCTTAAATTGATCATGGATATCCATTATGGAATTGATTGAGGCATCTGGTAAGCTGTTGAACCCGTCTCGTGCATCCTCAGTTAAAGACATCATAAATAACCTCATCCTAACATCTTCATGTTCCACACCAATATCTTGTACAAAGGTGTTAAAATTTTTGATATGGTCCTCAACTAATATTACATTGTTTCTAGTAAACTTGGGGACCATATTTCTCCAGCTACTATCAAGGGGGTATGGATATAATATATATCCTGTTAAATGAAATTGCCTACATATATTCGTGAGGTTTTGTGGAGGCATGTACATTGGTGGTGGGTTGGGATAATAATGATACCCATATGGAGGCTGATGGTAAGTATGTGGCTGCTGTGGATTTATATGGAGATTGATACCCATATGGAGGCTGATGGTAAGTATGTGGCTGCTGTGGATTTATATGGAGATTGACATGGTGATTATGAGGCCTAGGATACTATTGACCAGGAGGTGGGTATGGATGGATTATATGTTGAGAAGTATTATGTGTGAAGGGTGGTCTGGGGTTTCTTGGTTGAACGTTCTAATGAACATGACTAGCAGATGATGGTTCTTGATTGGAATACCCACCTGTATTTTGGGGCATGTTTTGTTGTATATTTCTTGGAACATGCCCTCCTTGTCTATGTGGAGGTACATATTTTGGAGAAGCTATTTTTGTTTCACCTTTTCTCTATTGAATTTCTTGCTTCAACAAAGTCTCAGGTTCTCTTAGTTTAACCTAATTCAAGTTCCTCCTATAATCTAAGCAAATTCTGTTGCAGTTCATCTTTGTTTCTTATATCCTTTGGGCTATCATTCATTTCCTGATTTATTAACCCTTGTTGAACTCCTTCTCCCTATTTTAATGACATCTAATAGTCATATTCTGCTTGTCTTTGGTCTATGTCCCTCATGATTTGTGCTTCATACTCAAGTTGCTTTTGAGGATCAAACCTATATCGAGCTGAAACATCATTAGACAATCCACAACTCAGGGATAGGGTCTCATTTGATTCATGCAAAGGAGTGAAACTATTATGAGTTATGATAGGCTGTTCGGAAGAATTCTCCTGGGTATTTTGATTATGATCATGTTGAGATTGGTTTGATAATCCATTTTTCTTTGAAGGAGCTCTTAGGGGTGGGGATGATTGTAATTTCTTCCCATCAACTTTAGATCTCCTACCATCCATGTTAAAAGATCAAGACAAAAAATGGTTATATTGTGGAATAGAGTCGCCACCTCACTTAACAGGATTGATCAGTGTCTAGGTTCTTTCCTAATTCACAGTCTCAACCTATTGACTCTATAGACTAGGCCTTTTACAAGATTTTACTGTGTCCCCAGTAAAGTCACCAATTTTGTTACATCTCAAAAATGCAGCTTACAAATCCTAAGAGGATGCCAGGCTCTATGCTTAGATTTGCAATGTTTTTGAACTAATGAAATGGAGCTAACCTATAGGGTTGATGACTCCCTGCACTTTAGGTTTTGCTAGACCTAGGTGAGTGTACCTTACTAATGAAGCAGATTAAATGGATATGTGATCTTGGTTGAGTGATGGATCTACCCAGAGTGGCAAATGGTGTGGAATAGATGATTAATTGCTGCCTACTTTTACTTCTAATGTTTGAATAGTGATTAAGATGATATGATCCTAATTTGTTATAAATTGTATAATCAATATCAAGGAAAAACTATTGAATATGTGCAACTAATGAAATGAGTAAGATTAATGCCTAAACGTATTGGGGTATATGAGTCAGTGAATGGAAACAAATGTTTGTGATTGGTGAGCTTATCTCCTAGCTTAACTCTAATAGTTGGGCACGTTTGATATCTACAACTTGTGCAGATGTGCAAGTTTGTATGTGACAGTAAACTCTTCATATATAATCCCAATGATATTCTCTTGAATTACTGTGAAACCATGAGGGAGTTTAATTCTTAAGTTGACAGAAACTAATCACAATAACTTCTTTAAGAGGATTTAATCTTTTAGCAAGAACCAATCAAAGTCAATTATTAGAAAGGAACTTTAATTTCACATCAACCATAAACCACTCAAAGAACTTCACATAGTGACAACAAATGTGTTCTGACAAATATAGATTTGAATAATTCAACAGAACCACTCTGGAGACAACACTAACATATAATTAGAAAAACTAACACAACTATTGAACACCAGAAATAAACCACCATATATAAATATTCTGCTCCATAATGCTTTTTAGTAAATAATCATGTGTAATATAGGTTTCTTCAATTAAAACATAACTGACAATATATATCTTCTTCTTATAATATATATGCAGTCTTCCTTTTATTAGAGAGATTTCTACTTCCAACCATGATATGTTTACCATCATAAGTGTTGATTTTTATATCAATGTTAATGAAGAGGTCATGCCCCTTCATAGTGTCTTTTGGGAATCAACAATATTAAGAAAATAAACAAATACGATTAAGCCCTACTAAGCCACAAGAAAATCTGAGCAAGATGATCTAAGTATTTCTGGCTCAGGTGTGTTTCAACATATTCAATGGCATCACTAATGTCTACCTCCATTGAAACCATCTTCTCCAAATGCGAGCAAGCCTCCTTAGATACTGAATTTTCCTATTTCACAATTTCTAGGGCTTCCTTCAAGATTCCCTGACACTCCTTAATCTATTCATTTTGATTTACAAATCTTTGTCATTTTTTAGTAGCAAAGGTACACCTATCTATGAATTCTCCATACACTCTTTCACTTCATCTTGGAGCCTATCATGATACTTCTTGTGCTGCTTAATAAGACTGTCAACATCAGATGTGCTTGCACTGTCATAGGCATGTTTACCCTATTTCTCCTATAGCTTATTTCTCAACCTAGTATCTAGTCTCTCATGTTCTTGAATGAGTTTTTGATTCTTAGGGCAAATGCTGCATAGCTTATACATGCATTTTATGAAATGATCATGCCTTTTTTGCAAGACTATAGTGAGTGTATCTATCCTACCATGTGCTATCTGATTCCTTGAAGGTGAGTGGGCTTATTGTGGGCTTTCTACCTGTGTAATCATTTTGAGAGGAACTGCATCTTTTGTAGGTATCTCTTTCCTTTATCAACATCTGAATCTAGGCTTTATTTTTCTTTACTACATTCACTCCAAGTTCTGCTGTGACAACTGGATCAGTTTCTCCAGCTCTTAATGTCATAACATGACTGAAAGCTTTCTCAATATCAATGATTGCAAGCTTTTTATTCGGGGGCTACAAAGCCCATATCATGAGAGAATTCTCATCTGGATTGTATTTTGTTCCTGTATACACTTCAGTAACCCCTTCACAACTAAGCTTGTGTTTTGTGTCATTACTATGCAAAAAACTATCAAAAACAAGTGCTGATTTCAGATCAAGTCCTGGGAATATCATTACACTAAATTCTCTAAGTAGCTCTCTACCTTTCTCAGGAATCATATCTTCTATCTCTTTTTCAACCTCTATTTTAAAGAATTCATCAATTGTGCCTAGTTATCTGGTGTAACATCTGGGATTGATTCTCTAACAACCTTTCCCTTGTGTATGTACAGAAAAGATCTAAACTCAGGAGTATGAATGAATTGGTCATCTAAAACAAAACATCTGTATGAACCTGTCTAGGATCATCATCCCCTGTTTCTTCAATTTTGAATTCTCTCTCTAGGGGCTGATATGGTTCAATTCTACATTTTGAAATTGTATCAAATAGGTCATGGGTTTCAGCGGCTATAGACCCTTCACTGTTGGAGGACAAGACTTCAATTTCTTGTGTTTTTCTTCTCCTTTCCCTTACTTCTTGATTATACTTATCAATGGCTATTTCAGCCTCTGCTTCTTCCAAATTTCTGATCACATCATCATGACGGAATGGTACATGAGCATATCCTTCCAATTTTTGCTTCTTTCCAGCATAATCAATAAAGCCTTCTAGGTCAAAATTCTTTCTTTGTATCTCTTTCCCAAGATTAAAATGAGATAATTTATCAAGAATAAGATCATAACCTTTTTTAGCCAACACAGTGAAGTTACCAAAAGATAAGGTGCTTGGCATAAAGGATTGTTTATCATATGCACTGAGCTGCATCACATTTGAGTAATCAAGTTGTCTGACTATTTCTAAGTATGCCACCCTATCTAGTATAGTTTTTGGCAAAAAGAAAAGGGTATCCTCAAACCCATATACTCTGATCATTGTGGAATCACATAAACTATACCAATCCCCCCAATTGTAGTTCACAGTAGGTGGCCTATCAAAATCCTTGGGTCTCATAAACCTTTTAATTTCCTCAGACAAAGTATAACTGCATGGGTAGCTGTAAAATCTATAAAGGGTTTTCACAAAGAATTCTTCAAAATAAATATAACTGGAATTTGTAAACCTATTGTCCCAAACAGAGGTCCATAATTGTGGGGATAGAGGTTGACCATTTTTATCAATTTATGAAATTTTTAGCTGCTCTGGCCATAAATTTAATTATTGTCCAAAATACAAAACCATATGCATGAGAATAGAATAGTGTCTGAAGCTAACCATGGGGGAACTATTTTTTATGTCCTTCAGACCTGAGTCTATTTCCTTAAAAATAAAAGTTGCATAGTGAAATGTCCTAGCTTGATGGCACTGGATATCTATAGAGATAACCATGGGCACTATAGACATAAACTCTGGAACTTTAGTCCCCAACACCTATCCCACTGAGTAATATGTGTATCTCAAGTAAGGTTTGAACAATTCTACATGAAATGGTGGTTCGTCTCCTTCTTCAAATGGCCTAGATTCCCCTCATTCCGTGGCCTATGTAATGGTAGTCTCCAGCCCTTATATTTTGTATCTAATTTGCAATATTCCTTTTCTAGGGCTTAATGCACAACTGGGGTGTTGTATGTGTCATTTAAGTCAAAAACTTCACAGATTGCATTTTTGGAAACATGAAATAGGGGCTTTCCTTGTAGATCGCATATGGCCTTTTGGTCAAGGTCATAATGGTATGCCATTAGTTTCAAAAGGTTGATATTGACAAAAACATCTTTAACTATCAATTTCCCCAAATTGAGTTGCTAGGGGTTGTAGACGGGTTCCATCCTATGTCTTTTGTGATAGTAGAACATAAATAACTCATATCCTCGAATAGGAGTCCATACATTTCCTATGTATTTGTATTTATCTTCGAGTTGTTCCCCATTTGCTCTTAATTGTGCAGTTCTTCTGGCCTTGGGCCCTAAACCGGGCAATTGATCTACAAGGTCTTGGTTCAATTTCCTCTCTGGTGTTTTCTCTCCCTTTTCTGTGTCAATTTTTCTATTTTTTACCCTTGGTTTGGCTCTTCTCAATTGGTTGCCTTTTCTTTGTTTTAGAGGAACCTTCCATTTTTGGTGACTATTAGAACTTGACTATTCCAAAGAGAGTTCAAGGACTTACCCGTATATGCTATGTGCAATTTCCTTGGCTCTTGATGAACTCCTTCATCTCCGTCTGTAACCCTTGTATTGATCTCAATTGGATTCAATCTGGTTTATACCTCTTATGTTCAATCAACCATTAATGGCTGCCACTTGAATTGAATGAAGGGAGTTCACAACTTTCAAAATATCAGGGCAATGCTCTTTTATTCATATCGGTGAGACCATCTCATTCTTTTACTGACCTTCATATTGCCTTGGCGCCATTTTCATTCATATGTATCTAATTGGTCGCCATGGGTACATTGGTGTCTCCCTGAAGCAGTTTTTAACCTTTTATAGTTTTTTTGGGAAGATATTTTAATTTTCATCCCGACAACATTTGGTCAAGTTGGATTAATATTCACCCTGGCATCGGTGAGTGTTTCTCCAATGGATAGGGATTAGCTTGTTGTTATTGGCATGACAATCTTCATCACCAAGAAAATATGCGAGTCTCCTGACGGGTCATGTCTTCTCGATGGTCTTATTTCCATCATTCAAATTTATTGGAACATATCAGAGAGAGTCTTGCCAAAAAACCTGTTGCTCCTTATGTCGGGGTGACTTTTGTGATCAGAGAAGCTTAAGGATTTCATCTGATTGTATGTGTCAAACCTGATAGCCTTATCGTTATGCATCGAGGAGAGATTGCTTGCCTTCCTGTCGATAAGTCATTGATCGGTGTGACTTCAGGACTTCACTCTGATTGTTATACTCATGCTGATGAGAATGTATTGGTGATACATACCAAATGTCTCCCCAAAATTTTCAACATATGAAATCTTGGTCATTTAGACATTGCTCATCTCTCGCCGATTATCATACTAAACTTCCAAAATACATTTTTCCATTCGGTGTGAGTTGCTTAATTTCTTGTCGACATGGATGAACTAGTATCAAAATTGAGCTATGGTCACAGAGCTAGACATATTCATAAGATTTTTTAGGTGAGGGCTCTTATATGGATCTTGTCACACAAATTTTGGTGGTTGGTCTCAGAGATGAGGGACATTAGTGAATTTTTTTTACAGATGAATTATGTGGAATTTTTGGGTCCAACATGTGCCTTGGCCAAGGCTACGGTGACTTAGGTTTTGACTTAATTATTGTTTTTCAATTCTTGTAATTACCCTCTCCCTGTTGATATCCCTTTTTCCTTGCCACCTATTTTTTGTTGCAACCACTTCGACAAGTAAAGAAGGTTAAATCATTTCCATGATACAAACAATAATTTATATCATTTCCAAAAATCCACTTTCACATATAATTAAGAAAGTATTCGCATATAAAAGAAAATTCATTATATACATTTTCCAATGAATTATTCTCACATTCACATGAAAGCAGTTGTACTCAACTAACCACATAACTAACATTTCATTGTTCAAACAAAAGGGGATGTGACAAGAGGCAAGAACAAAGAAATCAGCTATGAGAGAGTAGAAGGAGAATTAGAAAATCTCCTTATTATTCAACAAGCAGTAGAGAATCAATTTTTTCAAAAGTACCTTCAACAACAAAATAAAAATAGAATGTATATCAAGGAATAATAAAGGTAAAAAACATTCAACTTCAACAAGAAGTACTAAAGAGATAATTCGAGAGAATTCTTTAGGAGTCATCTTAGCAAGTTTGTCTATTTTGTCATAAAGCTGGGAACTTCTCTCATTCCTACAACCAAACTCCTGAGCATAGGAAAGAGTGTGAGAATAATGTTAATAAGTGTTATGTTCAAGCAATAAAGGAAAAGATAAGGACTTTGTTATGGTTTGTCCTAGTGGGGACAAGTGAGGGCCTCCATTGAAGGATAAGAATAGGTGTCCTTAGGATGAGCCTGGTTCAACTTCTAAAAAAGGCAAGATAACTCATTTGAAGCAAGTTTTAATTCCTCCTCAGAGTTCTTTGGTGAGGTTTAGTTTTAAACCTCCATGATATTGGTTATGGTTGTACCTTTGATGTGGCTTTGCTGTGTTTAAGGCTTGCTTCTTTGTTGGTTCTTGTCTCTTGTTGTTGTTGGTTCTATCTTGTCTCTCAGGGTTGTAGTTTGTTCTTGTTGTACAAGGTTTAGGGGTCCTTTCAAAACTCTTTCCTTCATTGTGTTAAAATTAATTTTTCCAAAGAGTAGCTTCAACAACAAAATCAAAATAGACATGAACCTACTATAAAATGTATATCAAGAAACAATAGAGGTAAAAATCATTCAACTTCAAACGCGTAGAAATATATTTTGAAAATATTTTCATGAGAGATTTTAAATTTATGCAAGACTTTTCTACTCAAATGATGGGTTTTGTAAATTAAATTAGATTCTACGGAGAGAATTTAATAGATTAGAAAATTGTAGAATTTTTTGAGATGCTACCTTGACATTTTGATATGGTTGTGGTAGGTATTGAAAAATAAAAGAATTAACTCTATGTCCAGTTAATGACCATATAATATTCCTTCAAATCCATGAGGAAAGGATAAATAAATTTATTGAAAAATCTGTTGAACAAGCTTTCCAAACAAAACTTTATATTTTAAAGAATAAGGAAAAATGATTTCACATCCCATGGTAGTTACGGTCAAACTGGAATGGATGTAGCCAAAAATTTAAGACATGATGGGACTACAACATGGTGCCCACGAGAAACCCATGCCATTGCCATAAATTTTGCCATATAACCCTGAATGGAGGGCATCTAGCCGAGGAAGAAGAAATGGCTAGAAAATGCCATTGATGAGCATGGCATCCATCTACTACTATCGAAAGTGGAAGCCAGGAAAGTGGAAGGCAGGAATTTGATTGGTGCATAGGGTCGAGACTTGATCAAGGCATTAATGCAAGAAGGAATAGAGGATAGTTTTATGGAAAAGGATTGCATATAGTTGAATAGAGTTCAATTTTTGTTATAGTACTTATGTATATAGGAGCTAGTACCTGTGAGTATAGGAGCCATTAGTTGAACACCCTATATACTATATATTGTAAATGATTATTCCAAATGTAAATAAAAAATGACCCAATGTTGAATATGAGTACTTATAATTGAATGAAATTTCTAAAAATCAACAAATCATGTGATGCCACATTAGCAACATGAATTAATGCACAACTATTGGTCCAATCTTCTTTTTGTTTTTTTTAATACCTCAACAAAAAGCATGTTGATGTGGCATCATATTTGATGATGTGGGCCTTGCCAAGTAAGCTGCTATAAAAATTTAGAAGTAATTTGAAATTGTCATGTGTAATTTTGAGAGGCACAAAGTCAGGGTGTTCAACTACTCGCTCCTATGGCATGGAGGGAGGTGCCATGGAAAAAGGAGAAAAGGGAGGGAGGAGCACACTCATCTTTTGGGTGTGGGCTAGAATGTCTAGGTGGATGGGGCATTCTGGTGGATCTGTAGAGGAGTGTTTTAGCCTCGTGGAGAGGCAAAGAAGTGGTGGTTGTGTTAGAACAAATGGCTCCACCTAAAAAAAGTCTATGTCCTCTTCTCGATGAATTTTGTAGCCTCTAATTCTCTTTTGTTGGAAAATTTTCAGAGCATTACTGGCATGCACATTTTGTTCGAATCCAATAATCATTGTATTCCATATTGTTGTTCTAAAAATCAGCTACGCTCATTTTTGTAGACAACCCCTACGAAACTTGTCCGTTTCATAATCTACACTCTAAGTTCACAAATCGAGACAAGATTCTCTTGGTCCCGTGCAAAGTCGTATGGCATCCTAAACTAGTTTACAACATTCCCTCAAATCGATTCCTCAATATTTGCACAAACCGATTAGGCTGTAAATTGACCAAAATATCAATTTTGCTCATTTTTGGGGTGTTAGTGAAATTTTGAGTCCTTATATGCAAAGTTGGCCAAATTCACTGCTATTGCATGTCTTTTTGTCCACTTGTGTTATGTCGGCAATTTCTGCTGCTTTTACATAGTTTTTCATTTTCAACATGCTCGAGCCATTTTTTGTCGTCGTTACATGTTCCTCGCCAAGAAGCAAATGTAAAGTCAGCAGTTTTTACTGCTCTTACATTTTTGTAAAGCACGTGTCATGTCGGCCAAAATCACTGCCTAAGCAAGATCTTCAAGATCTCGAACTTCAGTGGCATTAATGGCCAATCATGCTAAGCATTAAGGGCTTGTTTTTAAGCTTTTTAATGTATAAACTTGTCATTTCTTGTCATTTCTTTTATTCTAAAACCTCCCAGTTGATTCGTCAATCCCTCCTCCAACTATTTGATCATGTTGCTTTTAGATTCTAACAAATTTCTAGTTGCCATTGGCATGCTTAGGGTTTCTTCCTTTTAACAGGGAAGTGTTTTTCATTATTGTTTCTTTGTTAAAGTTTTCTATTTCTTGTTAGTTGAAGTGATCTAACCCATGTCCTTTGAGGATTGTATTGTTTATATATCATTCAAAACAAAATCATAGTTTTTATATCTTTCTTCATTTGCGTCATTCGTAAAGCCCTAGTTTTGTTCAAATCCCCTCTGGCCAGATATTTTATTGTGAGTATTTGCCAAAATTTTATCCCGTGAGGAGTTGATCTCCGTGTACCCACACGATAAAGCTTTTCCCTTCAAAAACATGTTCATTGAAAACCAATTCTTACATAAACATTGTGATGTCATCTATATTAGCTGCTCTAACATGTTTCTATTGTGAATAAGTTAAAAGTAAAGTCGGCATTTTTTGCCACTTATGTATTTGAAGATGTGTTCAAGTTTAAGTGTATGGGCGGCAAAATTCACCACCCTTACACGAAAACCTTGCAATTCCTATCACATGCAGTATCAGCAAAATTTGTTGCTTGAACATCAAACCCACAATGCAGAACACTTGCAATTTCCTCATTACCTACAGTGTTGACATTTTTTGCCACTCCAACATAAAGCACTCATTATTTTTTGGAGCATGCAATAGCGGCAAATTTTGCTGCCGATACACGTGAACAATATCCCTCACATGCAACTGCAGCAAATTTTTCCGCCCATGCAAACATTCTCTCAAATTTTCCTAACTCTGGGATATTTTCAATTTTGTTTTTCTGAGCCCGCTTTCCTCCATTTTTTACCTTTCTCACACTCTAGCCCTTTCAAGCACGTTTCCATAGTTGTGATCGTCGACATGCAATTTTCCCAGATTACCAGTATTTCCCCTAATTGCATGATCATGACTTTTTTGTTGCAGTTTCTTTTGTGGATCTTCTTTCTTCATCAAAATCCTTCTAGTGATAGCTCATTCAGATGACTGAGTTATCTCCAAAGAAGTCGAAAGCAATGAAGTACAAATATCAAGGTGTTTTTCCAATCACCTCAGTTACTTCTAATGTCGATGACATTAGAGATACAAAGATTGGCCATGTGGACATGGCTGAATTTGTGGAGAGAACCAAGTCAAATAATCCTAGCTCTACAATGAAGAAGATAATTGATAGTAATATTCATTTGGTATCATCTTTCCCGGTGGCAGCTCACAACACAGAATTTGTCCTTCAGTGTGCTCAGTTTTACAATATAGATACTAGGGTTGTGGTGGATGCAAGTGGCAATGTGATAATCAGACCAGATCCTGAGTTCATTTATAAGGTGTTTATGTGCCCTCCTACAACATAAGTGATAAAGCTAGATTTTGCTGAAGCACAAAAAGAATATGACAAAAATCCAGAGAAAGAAAAGAAGGTAATAAATACTAAATGGCTTAAAGCTCCACGATCAAACTTGTCTAGGTGGCCACGGAGTTTTCTTAGAAGCAACTTTATAGAAGAGGTTGATGATTTGATCACTCTTCTTAGCAGGATAAGAGGATTGGCTTCTTCTTCATTGTTTCACAAATAGATGTATCCTTTCATCAAGGTAATACTCCAAGGAAAACAAGTTATCTTCTAGGGTGAACAAATCAGCAATGCTCTGCATGAGCAATTGACAAAGGTATCTACTACTTTCAAGTTATACATGACTTCTTATATGGTGTATATAGCAGCCTCTATGAGAATCTTTCCAGGTCTAACATTAGAAGGAGATAGGAGGGTAATCCCTGTGTATCAATACTACTCTCAATTAACATTGAAGGGTTCTATTCATCATTTGAGGAGAGTAAATGATGATTTCTTTGCAGTATTTTTGTGTCTTTTTTACCCCCAACTAGAACAAAGAAGAGTGTCAGATGAGGCTTGGATAGTGGTAAATGATTTTGGATGCATGTTCTTACAGTTTCCTTCTTTCTCATATCTGAGGGTTGGCTTTTTCCAAGGTCATCCCTATATGTTGCCGAGGTTCCCCTCAGACAAACTTGTCTTAATGGAGTTATGCAGACAAATGATCATCGTGCATAATAAAAAATGGAGCTCAAGAGGCCCGATTTCAGGTTCCTAGTTGAAATTGGTAGATATTCAGTATTAACTGTTGCAAAGGCTAGGGCCATGGAGACTGAGATGCAACTTGTAACCACGAAGCAATTCAAGAGAAGACCAAAGTTTGACTACAGGGGCATGAAAGACAAAATCAAGAGGAAAACCCAGTTCCATGAACCTATGGTTGAAGATGTTTGGATAGATTTGAGAACAGAAGAAGATGTCAGGAAGTTGGACTACAGTAGGTTATCTCTTGAGTAGATTGAATATCTAGGACTTGCTAATATTCTTGAGGATCTAGTGGATGATGGAGAATTGGTCGATGACATATATAACATTGAACATGTTGCTAACACTCCCATCCCTCCAATCCAATGGTCTCAAAAAGAGTTGACCTCTTTGAGGAAAAGATTTGAGCCTATATTGGCAAACACCAATAATTGGCTAGCACCAATAATTCCTTACAGGATCAGAGATTGAGATCCAAGAGCAAATAGGTAAAAAGGTGGAGAACAAGATGAAGAACAAAAGTGATGTTCTCTCTTCTTCCAAAACACATAAGCCTAGAATCAAGTTTGTGACAAAGAAATCAAAAACTGTGGAGAAAGAGGCTGAAATAGAAGATATGGAAGTTGAGAAACAAAGCACTGAGGAGCCATCCACTGAAGAAATGGAGGTTGAAGATAGGCCTACAAATCAACAAGAGGAGGAAGCTTTGTCCCCACAGGAGAATGTACAACAAGAAACAGGAGACTCTTCTCCCTTGCCTAACACACCTGTTGCAGTTCCTTTGTCTGTTTCCCCTATTGATATTCCCTTTTCTGAATCTCCCTCCCCTTCCAAAATAATTTTTGACAATCCTCAAAACACTTTTGAAGATGTTCTCTGTTCCTTAGGGTCTATTCCTAGTTTGTCTTCCTCATCTTTTGATATTAGGGATGCTTCTATTTTTTATCACTTTGCAATGAATACTAAACAGGTATCTAATGTAAATGTAACAAGTGTAGTTTTTACTAACACTCCACCTATTGTTTCCACTACCAGTGCAAGTGTAGTTCCGGTGACACCAACAATGGGGACAAATCCTAATGTGAGTACTTCTATACTTCCACCATGGTTGTCATCTTATACACCAAAAAAGAAGAAACAAGCCATCTCCCCAGATGACTTTGATTTTAGTAAGCTGGAGCCTGCAAAAGCCATGACCCCGAAGAAGCCAAAGATTCTTTCAAGAATGCTTGAGGACAAGGGACATAAATTTCTGGAGATTACAAAACCTCCACAGGACGTAACCATGGAAAATTTTGATATGAATGATTACTCTATCTCTAGAGTTGAATTAGGCAAGATAACTCATGAAAGTGCCAAGAATGATATGCAGTCAGCAATGGACATCCTGATTCAGAAATTTGACAGGGAGAAAGAAATGAAAGATCACTACAAAGCAATGGTTGAACAGTTGACTGCGGTAGTAAGGAAAATCACTTTGAATTCAGAAGTAGTAACTCCTGAGGCCGTTTCTGTAGAGAACCCTATTATCCAAAAAGTAGAAAAGACTCATCTCAAGGGAAGAGTACTTGAAGAATATCTGGAAAGGATGCGCACCCAAGGAATCTCTCTGCTTACAGAGCTATCTGAGAAGACAGATAAAATAGGGAAAATAAGAGCAGAACTTGATGATCTCATTGATGTTATTTCTCAAGATATTGAGTGCATAGAAAAGAATCATGACAAATGGGTGGAGATGAGAAAACTAAAAATAAGCACTCTAATATCAATTGGTGCCATTCCTAATAGGGATTCTTATATAGAAACTAAAGAGGCATTGACATATAGGAGCCATGTGCTTAAAGATTTGATCAATGACCTTGAAACTGCAAGGAAACTCAGTGAACAAAGTGATGTTAGTCTTTTACATAAATTGGAGGAGCTACCTTGCAAGCTCGTATCACAAGATAACCAATTTCTCTCTGCAGAAGAAATGGTTCAGGAATTTGAGGATATGTTCTAGAAAGAGTTTGAGGATAAAACATTTTCAATGGCCTCTGTGGACAATATTTTGGACAATCAGTTAACTTTGGATAATCTGAAAACCAAGTTAACTAGTCATGCAAAATTAGTCACCACAATAAGAGATGCCATAGTGAGAGCCAAGATGATTTTTAGGAACATGGTTAGTCCAGACAGTATCAGGATGCAAGTAGCTTTCACTATGTATGATGGTCACATGAAGAAAGATGGCAATACAAGTTGAAGCAATTTTTTCCTTAGTTTATTTTCCATTTTTCAGATGTACTTTTGAAACAATTTTGGACATATTTACATGTATTTTTTTCATATGTAATTACATGTAAAAACATAGGAAGTCCCAAGTCAATAAGGACTCCTATTTTTGAATAAGTAAAAGTAGTTAGGTTTTTCCTAAATTTTCTCAAGGCCTCTCCCTATAAATAAAGAGGGCCTTTATTGTAATTTTTATCTTTTAGTTATTGAAGTGAAACTCTACCAAATTGAAGAGCATTTTGAGACTTTGTGTTCAAATTGTAAATAAAATATTCTCCAGTGAATAAGAAAGCAAGTGATCATTCAAACTTTGTGTTGAAATAACTTGTGGTGTATTGGAAATTGTTCTTATGTCCTTTTCCTAATACAATCTTATCTGTTTGATCAAATAGTAGTGTGAGTGAGAATAATCTAGGAGATGTTCTAAAGTTGATTGTGAAGACTTTGTGCTACGACAATTATCTTTAGTTTGTGATTTAGTGTTTTGAAGTGAAAGATATTGGAAAGGCTTTGAACTACTATTATCTTTTGTGATCATTTATTTTGTCTAGTTTTAGGTGAAGACTTTGGGCTGCACCTCATTCTATTGGGTTCTAAGTTATAAATCAGCAAAAGAAGAAATGATAGACTTTGTGCTCTCGTGGGTTTCTTGGTTATTCAGTTGGTATCAAGAAAGTGTTCTTTTATTTTGTAAACATCATTTCTGAAAAAAGAGAAATGGATGATATGGTCTCACCCTTGAATTAGTATTTAGTTTAAATTAGTTTGTGATAGTTAATAGGGAACCTCCCCTTACTGAGAGGAGAGATTTATCTCATTACACTATGGTCGATATAACCATTTTTCCTTCAGTTAGTTGAAGACAAAATATTCACCCAACACATATGAATGTGTCTCTTGTAGGCATTTCCTCAAACAATTTATGTGCTTCAACAACAAATGCTTTATTTTCAACACCAACAATCATCACCATGTCTCGTTGAGGAATTTTCTTTAAAGAGTTTCGAGGCCTCATTAAGAAGCCCATAATGCAAAAATCTTGCAATCATCAAATTCCATGCAGAGAGACATTTCCTTAAAGAATCTCTAGGCGTCATCAACAAATCCTTGTTGTATATCCATTTGAACAAAAAGCATGGGTAAATACAGAGCAAAGTGGATAGGTACAATAACGTAGGCATTGAAGAAGAGCAACAACGTACTTGAGTTAGTAGTGAAGGTGATGTCGAAGAGCAAGTGTAATTATGTGGTATTATTGTGCACGAATCTCTCTAAGTAGCTCGATGACTCAAATAGAGGAGAGGGCCCCATAGTGGGTTACCCTAACTTGACCCCTCTGCTTGGCATGCCACATCATCCAAAATTTAAAAATTTTGCCTCTGTCACCTAGTCGATGGCATGGACACCCTAAAGATGAATAATGATGCACTCCTAGAATCAGAGTCAAAATTCCAAGATAGATGGACTGAGGGTGAATTGAACCCATCTTTTCTTCTATGACCTAGAAAGGTTGAAATTGAACACTATAGGATGAGACAATTTCTAATTCGAGTGGAGGTGTGTGAACATTTGACTACATTCATTGCAAAATGTTTATGTATGTAAAACTTTAAAGTAATGCATCTGTCTAGATGCATGCATGAGTCAATTCACTATGCTCCAAATGGCATAATGCTTCCAGTAGCATCATACATAGTTAGAGTGGGTCTATAGTTGTATGACTGTGAAGTATTATGAAGGACACAACACCAAGTACTGAGATGGCAAACCAATCAGTTCCTTATATCTATTCCCTTCATGAAGGGTAGGGTCACTTCCAAGTAGGAAGTTGTGCGAGGGATCGTCGGTCTGTGGTTGGAGGAAAAGCACTCAGGTGATGCTCTCCTTTCCAAGTAGAAGACTAGCTGAGAATTATGGAGACAAATGTCAAAGTTCCAGATACAGTACATTCTCTTATATGACTTGGTAGTCAATATTATGTGTAATTTATCATTGATGTTATGAGCAAAACATGTTAGAGTAATAGGTTAATTACTTAATTAATTTAATCATATTGATTAATTAATTAAGTCACCTTTACTTTATTTTTCACTTAAGCTAAACTTAGGCACTTTATTATTTAATAATTCTTTTATTAAATCCTAGGGTTCACTTTAGGGTTTTGATCTCCTTTTGTTAAGGATTGATCTCTTTGTAATTATTCATTCTTGTTTATGTAATTTTACTCTCTTGGCTTGCAGAGAAATATCTTTGTGTTATTCGAATCTCTTCTACGTGACAGGTTATTTTGCTTGTAGGTGATCACAGGTTCTATGAGGTTCGCTTTTACAACTTCAACATGGTATCAGAGCTTTAGATCTGTAGCTTCCTATTCATCTTTTGAGAGATTCAAGCCTTGAAAGAGTATTTCAGTGCATCTTGAGTCATTTTTTTATCACACCATTGCATTCAGAGTGCTGGAAATAGTCAAAATTGGCCTTTGTTTCATCAATTTTGGACTCACTGGCTCAGATCTACAAGGGTTACTGAGGGTGCTTTTTTTCCAAGATCGAGAGGGTACCTCCAATTTTGGAGTGTTTTAAGCCCAAAAGATCCTCACTATTGTGTTCAAAGCACCCAAAAACCTTAAGATCGATTATCAAATTGTCAAAATTGGCCTCAGGCTCATCTAGGGCAAATTTTTTTTGCCTGGCAAGCCTACGACTTGCCCAACATGCAAATTGAGGTAAATAAAAAAAACATTTTTTTTCCTACATTCAAAAAAAATCTTTTCAAAAAATTTATTAAAACTCAGGTTTTTTATTCAATTGTAAAAGGTTTTAAAGCTTTTTTTTAAAAAAGGCACTTTGGTACAGGGTACCTGGGTTACACAAGCCCCTATACCCTCTTGCACCAATGCCTTGGGTAGTCCGCCCCTTTGACCGTATTAAATAGGGAGCGACAATTATTTGGGGTGAGGCCCCTTTGAAAAGCTAAATGCAACTCATTTTTTATGCAATTTTTAAAATAAAAAATTCAAACCTTTTACCAAAAAAAATATAAAACCCACCTCTCCCAAAGTGTGCATTATGAGCTTGCACCATTAGTGATGTTTTTAGCAAATCCACCAAATCTGACGTTTTCTCCAAATTTGGAGACAGTTTGCTACTTTTAGCTAGAGAATGCCCTATTTTTGCCCTACAGAGGTATTGGTTTTCTTTTTGTCATAACTTGGGCAAACAGAGTTAGATTTTTGCAAACAAATAGGAGTTGGAAAGTTGGTTCCGTGCCCGATCTAGTGGAATAGGTGATTTTTACGGGTTTTGCTATTTTACTGCCCTTTTTGCTAGTCAAAGACAGATCATCATTTTTGTGCTTCCAGGGGCATAATTGTTGCATACGACTTCCATTTTTTGCATACGAATAGGCATTGGAAAGGTCTTGCAGTGCTCTTTCTAGATCTGCAGAGTATTTCATCAGAAAATTTACCAAGTACAAAGAGACTAGTCTGAAGTGATTTTTGCTTTTTCACGCTTTCTAGCTTTCAAATTTGTACTAGGGTTTAGTTCTTGTGTTGTGGGGGGTGTTTTTTTTGTTTCTTTCTGTATATACACATCAAAAAATAGAAACTTTTCCCTTAAACACATTTCAAAAACTCAAACATCATGGCGGACACCTCATCAGTTGACTGTCTTTCCCCACATAATTATCACACCCGAAAGGCACATATGACCCGACTTCTCATGTCAAAGGGGTTATGGTCCTATTTGGATGAGATTCAACCTTAGTTGCAATGTCAGTTTGAGATTATTTAGCATAGAAACAAAATAGATGAGGCCATGGGTTTGATATCATTGCATGTTTCAGATAGTCTTTTATTTCACCTTGAGAGTTGCACAACTCAGGAAATGTGGACCAAGTTTAGCGATGTCTTTGGCACCATCAATCAGTTCAGAGCACTTCAGATTGAGGCAAAATTGACTTCCTTGGTACCTGATTCTTTGCCATCTAATAAGGATTTATTGATGAAATTCAAATCACTTAGATCTTTGTTACAAGGTTGTGGTAAGAACAAAATAGACATAGAGTGTATTTACCTGATTCTATCTAAGTTCTAATGCTCATTTCATATATTCTCTTCTACATTCTACTCCACCATGGATGCTTTGGGTCCATGATTTACCATGCCTACATTTGAGGTATTATGTGATTGGTTGTCATGTGAGTAGTCTAAGTTATCACAGTTGGATGCTCTTCCAGGATCATAGAACTATGCATTGGTAGCTCAGTGATGCAGGGGCTTTCAGAGGTCATAACTTTTGCCTCAAATGTGGGTTTGGGTTGAAATTTTACAGTGGGATGCGTTATGAGGTGGCATGTGGGTTTGGGCTAAAATCTAACCTAGCTCTGATACTAGATGATGTAGCCAACAACATACACTCAATAGAATTGTGCCATTAATCATGTGTGAGAGCTAAAGATTTAGAAAACTAGAAAAAATAAAGAAAACTTCTATTCACCAACTCTACTGCTACAATGAGAGAAAACTCTCTTATATCCAAGAAAACAAAAAAATAAAAAAATTACCTTTTTTGGCAGATTTCGACAATTGTCAGATTTTGCCATTTTAGGTAATTTTACATGCATATCTTAAGAATCCATTTTTTCCCAAAAACTTCCTAAAACTAAGGTAGAATGAAAAGCCAACTAACATCCTAAATTTGAAACATGATTTTCGAGTTATTAACAAAAGCAACTTTTAAAAAACTAGGAAAAGACACTAAATTGCCATTTTGAGGGCTAAGATGAAAGTTTGAAGCCCCCAAAAAGTGCCAAGATAGGGTCCAACCAACTAGGGTGGGTTGGGAATCCACATGCCACCTCATAACGCATCCACCTGTAAAATTTTAACCCAAACCCACATCCGAGTCAAAAGTTATGACCTCCAGAAGTCCCTGCATCACTTAGTCATCTCAGGGGAAGCAGAAGTAGAAGCTGAAACAGACACCAAAGACCATAGAGCATGGGAAGGATTTTAGTTCACAGAACACCTCTAATTCTCATTCTCCTAAGGGGGAATCATCAAAGAAAGAAAGACCTAAGTGTTCTTATTGTAATAAGTCAGGACATGATGAGTCTAAATGCTATGAGAAGAAGATAGATGGATATGCACAATAGGTTTTAGATTTGACAGCTCTTCTTATAAAGAACAATATTCATCCCTCTTCTTCATCTACATCAGGTGGGTCTTCTTCTTCACCATCATTCTAGACAGATGGACAGACTCCACACAAGGGTCATGCATTATGTGCAACCACCAGTTCACATTCATCTAGATGGCTATTGGATTCAGGTGCTTCACACCATATGGTATCTTCTCAGGACATGTTCTCATCTTTTGAGGTTGCATCCTCACCACACATATTGATGGGTAATAACACTTATATGAGTTTATGTGGGAAAGGTTCTATCAACATTGATGATGGTACATTCAATGATGTATTATGTGTACCATCTTTGTCCACCAACCTTCTCTCCATTTATCAAATTCACTACAACAGAAGAGGTAATTAGTGCCTAAAATAGCACCAAAATTTAGTGCATTTGAGTCCATGAATTGGACACTTTTGCCGTCGCAAAACTCAGTGCCCAATAGCATCTCACTATTATGCTAGGTTTAGCGTTGAGTTTAGCGCCAAAATTTTGTGTCAAGATTAACGCCAGATTTTGCGCCAAATTTTGTTAATTTCAGTTTGGCTTCTGATTTTTCTTCTAGTTTTGCTTCTAATTTTTCTTCTAGTTTTGCTTCTTGTGTTGCTTCCAAGTTTGCTTCCAGTTTTGCTTCCAATTTTGCTTCCAGTTTTGCTTCCAGATTGGCTTCCGCTTTTGCTTCCAGTTTTGCTTCCGATTTTGCTTCCAAGTTTGCTTCCAGGTTTGCTTCCAATTTTGCTTCCAATTTTGCTTCCAGTTTTGCTTCTAGTTTTGCATCTAGTTTTACTTCTAGTTTTGCTTCCAGGTTTGCTTCCAATTTTTCTTCCAATTTTTCTTCTGGTTTTGTTTCCAGTTTTACTTCCAATTTTGCTTCCAAGTTTGCTTCTAGTTTTGCTTCTAGTTTTACTTCCACTTTTGCTTCCAGTTTTGCTTCCGGTTTTGCTTCCAATTTTGTTTCCAATTTTTCTTCCAATTTTGCTTCCAATTTTGTTTCTGGTTTTGCTTCCAATTTTACTTCCAGCTTGGCTTCCAATTTTGCGTCTGGTTTTGCTTCTAGTTTTGCTTCCACTGTTGCTTCCAATTTTGCTTCTAGTTTTTCTTCCACTGTTGCTTCCAATTTTGCTTCCGATATAACGCCACTTGTTGCTTCCAATTTTGCTTCCTTTTTTGTGTCTTTTGTTGCTTCTAAAAATGCTTATTGTTTTGCTTATATTTATTAATTTAATATGTTTTATTTCAATTTAATTAGTTAAATACATCATGCCTCTTAAATAACTCATATGATTATAAAATAAGTAATTTAATTATTTAACTCAAATGATTAAATAACAAGATAATTATTATAACATGATCATCATCTATAATTAAAACAAGTGAGTCAAATATCTATAATTTAATTGAATTTGACAACATCCATCCTGAGCAGTAAATTAAAATCATCATATGTAATAAATATCCATCCAAAAATCATCGACCACTTTCAATATATATAAATTGACAAGTCAATACAAATAAGATCATCATCATATATAACTAAAACAAGTGAAAGTCAAATATGCCAGTAGATTACTAACATGTCTAAATGATACATGTACAAATGATATAAGTAAAAATGATAAATTACGTAACTCAAAATGATACAAGTCAAGATGATACATGTCCAAATGATATAAGTCAAAATGATACATAAAATTATGATACAACTCATTAATATGGCATTGTAGGCTGTGAAAATGATACATATGATAGCCATCGACTATAAAAAGAGGCATCATAACGATATATCAACAATGATCCATGATGCAGTCTATATGATCATGAATTTCACTAGATACTATGAGCAACTACCTCATCATCATCATCATCACCATCATCATCATCATCATCATCACCATCGTGATCATCATCATCATCACCATCGTGATCATCATCATCATCACCATTGTGATCATCATCATCATCACCATCATCGTCGTCATCATCATTGTCATCGGCCTCAGTGTCTTCTGTATCTACGTCATCATCATCCTCTACCATGTGATCTATACCAAAACCAACATAATCTGGGTCTCTATCAGGAGGATCATCTTGATCTTCTGGAAGACCCATGTTCTGTAAAAAAAAATATTTAAAATAAAAAGTTATTATTTATTTCATGCAATAATTTATTTTTCTATTATATATCTAATATTACAACATATGAAATGAAACCATAATCATATTACATCATATCAAAGTGCACATACCATAATAAAATTTCAAAAAAGTTACAGCTAATATGTCATTCCAATGATGTAAAACATGCAACAATTCTAATAAACATTAGTAAAGATCATAAAAAAATTTGTTATAAATTTAAATATCAACTATAAATTCTATTACATAACCTTAAGTGCTACAAATTGCTTGGTCGAAAGCTCCCATTTTGACAAGGGCAGGGAGGATGGTGGCAAAGGTTGTGGAATTTGTCTTTACACCAGCTAATTGCATTTACTTTAAAATTTCTGAAGCCTTTTCAAAAAATCTATTTTGTGCATATCCTGCAGTCATTGCAGTCCATGAGACCACATTTCTTTGAGGCATTCTATCAAATAGTTCTCGTGCCTTGTCTATGCTTCCACATTTTGTATACATGTCTAACAGGGCAGTTGCAACTACAACATCTAACAAAATTCCTCTATCCTTTATGTATTGATGGATGTCCATACCCTATTCCAAAGCTCCCATTTTGACACAGGCAGGGAGGATGTTGGCAAATGTTGTGGAATTTGGCTTTAGACCAGCCAATTGCATTTTCTTTAAAATTTCTAAAGCGTTTTCAACAAATCCATTTTGTACATATCCTACAGTCATTGCAGTCCATGAGACCACATTTCTTTGAGGCATTTTGTCAAATAGTTCATGTGCCTTGTCTATGCTTCCACATTTTGCATACATGTCTAACAGGGCAGTTGTAACTACAACATCTGATAGGATTCCTCTATCCTTTATGTATTGATGGATGTCCATACCCTATCCAAAGCTCCCATTTTGACATAGGCAGGGAGGATGTTGGCAAGGGTTTTGGAATTTGGCTTTACACCAGCTAATTGCATCTGCTTTAAAATTTCTAAAGCCTTTTCAACAAATCCATTTTGTGCATATCCTACAGTCATTACAGTCCATGAGACCACATTTCTTTGAGGCATTCTATCAAATAGTTCACATGCCTTGTCAATGCTTCCACATTTTGCATACATGTCTAACAGGGTAGTTGCAACTACAACATCTGACAAAATTCCTCTATACTTTATGTATTGATGGATGTCCATACCCTATTCCAAAACTCCCATTTTGACATAGGCAGGGAGGATGGTGGCAAAGGTTGTGGAATTTGGTTTTCAAAAATTTCATACTCGTAGAGTCATGGTTTTAGGTCATGTATGTTATGGTAACAACAAGGGATTCCAACTATGGTTATGATAGCTAAGACTACCCTCATTTGTGACCATAACAAGGTTCTTGGACAAAACTATCTTGCTCTTCACACTGGGTACTATATAGGCCAAGATTGGGTTGAAGAAATCACTTGATGGTTACCTATATAGTGATACCACACCCTAATACCTCATGCATTCTAAATAGCTTGAGATTTATACAATACTCAACCAAGATGAAATTGTATCACTGTACCACGCTTAACTATGGCAGTCCTTTCTTGACAACAATTTGTAATCTTTAGACTATTGGGATACTTGCCATAAATAAATATTAGGTCAATGACACTGTCAGGTCTCAAAAATCTAGGTTGCAAATCCTAAGAGGATACCAGGCTCTATGCTTAGATTTGCAACATTTTTGAACTAACGAAACGAAGTTAACCTATAGGGTTGATGACTCCCTGGACTTCAAGTTCTGCTAGACCTAGGCAGGTGCACCTTACTAATGAAGCGGATTAAATGGATGTGTGATCTTGGCTGAGTGATGGATCTACCCACAATGGCAAATGGTGTGGAATAGATGATTACTTGCTGCCTACTTTTTACTTCTAATGTTTGAATAGTGATTAAAAAGGGTACGGTTCTAATTTGGTATAAATTGTATAAGCAATATCAAGGTGAAATTAATGGATATGTTCAACTAATGAAAATGAGTAAGACTAGTGCCTAAATCTATTGGGCTATTTGAGTCAGTGAATGGAAACAGATGTATGTGATTGGTGAGCTTATCTCCTAGCTTAACTCTAACAGTTGGGCACTTTGGATATTTACAACTTGTGTAAATGTGTAGGTTTGAATGTGACAGTGCTCTTCTTATATAATCCCAATGATATTCCCTTGAATTACTATGAAATTGTGAAAGGAATTTAATTCTTGAATTGATGGAAACCAATCACAATAACTTCTTCAAAAGGATTTAATCTTTGACAAGAATCAATTAAAGTCAATTATTAGAAAAGATTTTTAATTCACATCAATTGGAAACCAATCAAAGAACTTCACACAGTGACAGCAAATATGCCCTGACAAATGTAAATCTGAATAATTCAATAGAACCACTTTGGAGATAGCACAATAACATATAATCATGAAAATTAACACAACTGTTGAACACCGAAAATAAATCATGATGTAGAAATATTCTGCTCCATTATGTTTTTCAGAAAATAAACATGTGTAACTGAAATTCTTTAATTAAAATAGAACTAACAATATATCTTCTTTCTATATGTAATATATACAATCTTCTTCAAATTAAAGAGAGATACCTATCAATCGATGATTTTATGACCATCATATGTTTTAACTTTTATATCAATATTAGTGAAGAGACCATGTCTCTTCATAGTGTCTTTTGAGAACTAACAAAATTATGAAAATAAACAAATACATTTAATACTAAGCCCTGCTGAGCCATAAGTAGATTTGAAAAAGATGATCCAAATATTTCTGGCTCAGGTGTGTCTCTACATACTCAATGGCATCCCTAATGTCCACCTCTATTGAAACCATCTTCTCCAGATGTGAGCAAGCTTCCTTGGATGCCGAATCTTCATGTTTTACAATTTCTAGGGTCTCATCTAATATTCCCTAACACTCCTTGTCCCATTCATCCTTGCTCTTCAAATTTTTGTCATTCTTGAGTAACATAGGTACACCTATCTAAGAAGTCTCCATGCATTCTTTCACTTCATCTTGGAGCCTGTCATGGTACTTCTTATGCTGCTTAATAAGATTGTCTGCATCAGATGTGCTTGCACTATCTGAGGTGTGTTTACCCTGTATTTCATGTAACTTATCATGTATTCTGTTATTTAGTCTTTCATGTTTTTGAATGACCTTTTGGTTTTCAGAGAAAATATCCCATAAGTTAGGCATTCATTACATTAGATGAGCATGCCTGTTCTATAGGACTGTAGTGAGTGTATCCATTCTAACCTGTGTCATTTGATCTTTTGAGGGTGATTGGACTTGTTGTGAGCTTTTTGCCTGTGTAGTCATTTTAAGAGGGACTGAATCCTTTAAGAAATCATTTTCTTTTTTCAACCTTTCCCAGCTCATTTTGTAGGTATCCCTCTCCTTTATCAATAGATGAATCCGAACTTTATTTAGTTTTGCCACATTTACTCCAAGTTCTGTTGTAACGAGTGGATCAGTTTCTCCAGCTTTCAATGTCATAACATGGCCAAAAGCTTTTTTAGTGTCAATGACAACAAGATTTTTTTTTGGTGGGTATAGAGCCCATATCATGAGGGAGTTCTCATCTGGATTGTATTTTGTTCCAGTATATACTTCAACAACCCCTTCAGAACCAAGCTTGTGTTGTGTATCATTATTGTGCAGAAAACTATCAAAAACAAGTGCTAAATTCAAATCAAGACCCAGGAAGATCATTACACCAAATTCTCTAAGCAACTCCCTTCCTTTCTCAAGAGTCATATCTTCCATCTCCTTTTCAACTTCTACTTTTAAAACATTCATTAACTGTGTCTAGTTGTCTAGTGTAACATCTCAGACTAATTCTCTAATAGCCTTCCCCTTGTGTTTGTACAAAAAGGATCTAAACTCAGGGGTATGAATAAACTGGTCATTGGAAACAAAAGATTTATATGCAACCTGTCTAGCATCATTATCCCATGTTTCTTCAATTTCCAATCCTCTTTCCAGGGGCTGGTATGGTTCAATTCTACATTTTGAAATTGTATCAAAAAAGTCATCGAGTTTAGAGGCCACATACCCTTCATTGTCGGAGGAAAACACTTCAATTTCTTGCGCTTCCTTTCTTCTTTCCCTTATTTTCTGATTATATTCATCAATAGCTATTTTAGCATCTGCTTCTTCCAAATTTCTAATTACATCATCATGAGGGAAAGGTACATGAGTATATCCACTCAGTTTTTGCTTCTTCTTAGCATAATCAATAAAGCCCTCCGGGTCAAAAAAATTTCTCTATATTGCTTTCCTAGGATTAAAATGAGACAATTTATCAAGAATGAGATCATAACCTTCTCTAGCTAACACAGTAAAGTCACCAAAACATAAGGTGCTTGGGATAAAAGATATGCACTGAGATTCATCACATTTGAGTAGTCAAGCTGTCTGACTATTTCCAAGTATGCCACCCTATCTAGTACAATTTTTGGCAACAGAAAAGGGGTATCCTCAAACCCATATACTTTGATCATTGTGGAATCATGAAAACAATACCAATCCCCCCAATTGTGGTTTATAGTAGGTGGCCCATCAAAATCCTTGGGTCTCAAAAACCTTTTAATTTCTTCTGACAAAGTGTAACTGCATGGGTAGCCATAACATATGTACAGGGTTTTTACAAAGAATTCTTCAAAGTGAACATAACTGGAATTCACAAACCTACTGTCCCATATTGAGGTCCATAATTGTGGGGGCAACGATTGACCATCTTTAACAATTTGTGAAATTTTCAACTGCTCTAGCCATAGATTCAATTCTTGTCCAAAATACAAAACTATATGCATGAGAATAGAACAGTGTCTGAAGCTGACTGTGGGGGAACTATTCTTTAAGGCCTTCAGACCTAAGTCTATTTCCTTAAAAATAAAAGTAGCATAGTCAAATGTCCTGGCGTGATGGCACTAGATATCCGCAGAGATAACCATGGGTACTATGGACATAAATTCTGGAACTTCAGTTCCCAACACCTGCCCCACTGAGTAATATGTGTATCTTAGGTAAGGTTCGAACAAATTGACATGAAATGGTGGTTCATCCCCTTCTTCAAATGGAACTAGATTCCCCTCATTTTGTGGCCTATGTAATGGCAGTCTCCAGCCCTTATATGTGGTATCCAATCTGAAATATTCCTTTTCTAGGGCTTCATGTACGATAGGGGTGTTATGTGTCATTTAAATCAAAAACTTCACAAATTGCATTTTTAGATATATGAAACAAGGGCTTTCCTTGTAGATTGCATATGGCCTTTTGGTCATGATCATAATGGTATGCTAGCAATTTCAAAAGGTTTATATTGACAAAAACATCTGACTATTAATTTCCCTAAATTGAGTTGCCAGGGGTTGCAGACGAGTTCCATCCTATGTCTTCTGTGATAGTGGAACATGAATAATTCATACCCTCAGATAGGAGTCCATATATATCCAACATATTTGTATTTATCTTCAAGTTTTTCCACATTTTCCCTCAATTATGCAGTTCTTCTAGCCTTGGGTCCAGAATCAGGCAATTGGTCCACAAGATCTTGGTTTAGTTTCCTTTCTGGTGTTTTCTCTCCCTTCTTTGTTTCAATTTTCTATTTTTTGCCCTTGGTTTGGCTCTTTTTAGTGTGTTGCCTTTTCTTTATTTCAAAGGAGCCTTCCATTTTATACTAGAACTTGACTGTATCAAAGAAAGTTCAAGGACTTACCTATATATGTTCTGCACAAATCTCTTGATTCTTGATGAATTCCTTCTTCTCCATCTGCAACCCTTGTGTTGATTTTAGTGGGGATTAGAATGGCTTTTATAGCATTATGTTCAATCAGCCATTAATGGATGCCACCAGAATTGAATGCAGGGAATTCATGAATTTCAAAATATCAGGGCGATGTTCTTTTTATCATATAGGTGAGACCATTTTATTCTTTTGCCGATCTTCATATTGTTTTGGCACCATTTTCTTTCATATGTTTCTGGTTGATCGCCAAGGGTGCGTTGGTGTCTCCATGAAATACTCTTTTCATAGAGTTATGAACCCTTTATTGTCATTTCGGGGAGATATTATAATTCTCATCTTGATGTCATTTTGATCAGGTGTGGCGAATGTTCTCCTTGGCATCGGTGAGTGTTTCTCCGATAGATAGGGATTACCTCATCTTTATTAGTATGCCAATCTCCATCGTCAAGAGAATATGATAGTCTCCCAACATGTTAGGTCTTCCCAATGATCCTATCTCCATCACTCATTTTTATTAGAACATATCAGCGAGAGTCTTACCGAAAGCCTTTTGTCTCTTGTGTTGTGGTCACTTTTTTGGTCGGGGAAGCTTAAGGATTGCATTCTGATTGTATGTGTCACACCAATAGTCTTAATATTATGTGTCGAGGAGAGATTGTTTTCTTCCTGGCGATGAGCCATTGGTTGGTATGACTTAAAGGTTCGGTGTAACTTTAGGATTTCACTCTGATTGTTCTACTCACACTAATGAGTATGCGTCGGTGATACATACAGAATGTCTCCCCGATATTTGACATGTGAAATTTTGATCGTTTAGACATCAATCATCTCTCACCGATTATCACATTATACTTCAAGAATGTATTTTACTATTCGGGGTGAGTTACTTAAGGTCTTTCCGATATAGATAACTTAGTATCAGAATTAGGCTATGGCCAGAGAGCTAGGTATATTCATGAGATTGTTTATGTGCAAATTCTGAATGGATCTTGTCACATAAATTTTTGGTGGTTGGTTTTGAAAATGAGGGACATTAGTCACATTATGTGGAGACTTGGTGAATTCTTAGCAGATGAATAATGTGCAATTTTTCAGTTCCAACAGACACAAGGCTTTTAAACAAAAACCATAATCCCAACTCTATATCCATCCCCTTAGCAGTCTCAAGGGCCACCTTGAGACAAAAAATGCTAATGTACTATTATGACAGTTATGATTGTCCTCCATTGTTTCATTGTGCATTTGAAACTTGAGATGAAGATTGGGGAGGACTCCATTTGTAAAAACATGGAAAATACTCATGGAAAGATGTTTAAAATAGGCATATTCAACTTCAAGCATTTCTGCAGACCCTAAGAAGGTGGATGTAAACTTAGTGACTTTAATTACCACCACAAAGACTATCCCCTTTGTGAATATGACAAGGTAACACTGTCATGCTCTTTATGACAATCCCTTCTCCATCGTGTGATGACCTAATAACATTTATCTCCTTTGTGATTTCAATGCCTCTCTAATGCACTATCAGAGGAGTCTTGACAGTCCTTATCTATTAGTGAAGAAGGCTTCCAACAAATTAGAAAGGAGGGCTCAAGATTACATATAAAGTCCTAGTCTTCATACCCTAGTCACATATCACCCCTCTAAGAAAACCTTAAGACAATTGCCCTTTAATATAGGAAGTCAATGTAGTTTTAAAAGATAAAGTGCAAGAGGCCAAAGGACAAGAAAACTTAAGGCCTTAAGGGGTTTAAAGGAATTAAAATATAGGCTTGCAGACTTGACTTAAAATCCTAATCCTAGGTGGGTACCACCAGATACCACCAGAACCCTTTAACTTGGAACTGCAAAACCTTGTCCAATCTAATCATGGGAATTTGAAATCAAGCATGTACACTCACATATGACAAATAAGTATGCCTACCAAGTGGTTTGACATAAAAATGAATAGGCTTCAAATTATAACCCTTCAAAGTAGGCCACTGAAGTATATTGTATAGGTGCATTTCTAAGTGTTGCAGTCAGATTTTTCATCATGGGAACCTAAAATTTTTGTAAAACATGGTAGGAAATTTTAGGTTCCAACAAGTCCATTAGTTGGAGGCAGGCAAACAAGGGTTTTCTATTCGTTATTAGCCCATTAAACTTAAGCATATGAGATAGCATGGCACACACAAAATGTTGTGGATAATGACCACAAGATTAGGTTAATTGCGACCACTTTTTTGTAAGCAAGCACAAGACTAGTATACTCATTATGATCCTAATGGCACCAAGAAGGGTCCCTAAAGATATAAGAGTAATCATTTGTCATCTAAGAGAAATCTTACATTTAAGGGCGCTAGGGCCAATAGAGAAGCACTTTAGAACTCATCCTACACATCAATAAACAACTCAACACAAGAAATTCAAATTGACATATTAACACAACAATATCCAGCTAAGTTATTGAAATTCAACTATTGATACCTCATTCTCTATCCAGATTACAAAATTGGTCCACTTTTTACTTTGTAACATTTCCTTTTCAAATTGGCTTGGATGCCGGCCATATTTCTCCTCTTGTCAAAACATGGCACATGGACTAGTTAAACTAATTAATATGCAATCATTTACTTTTTCGTAGGAAATTAAAAAAAATATATCATTTAAGTTATTAAATATACTTACAAATGTACAGATCAAGGCTTGTAAACCTTTCTAGCCACTGTGATGTGTGGCACGAAGTTTGTCAAGCCTAGCCTTGGATGCCTTGTCCTGAAACATATACTAATTCAATTTAACTATGCACAAATAAAATTTAAAAATTATTTAATAAATTTGATATAATCTTATGAGAAAATTCAAATACCTACGTATTCTCCTCACCGGACTTCCTCCATGCATCAGAATTCTCATATGCTTTTACAAGCTCTTTCCATACTTTCAAATTTACATCAATTGGCCTTTTTTTGAGCCTTTGCTCGGGAGGGAGTTTTTTTATCTTCTTTGTTTGGTTGCACTGAAATGTCTTATAGTTTTGAGACATTCGCAGCTTTATCTTCTTTACAGACCAACCTGTGCCAAATTTAGTCTCCATGTCTTGGATAATTGCTTTTTGCAGGTGCATGGGTATCTTTGAGAATAACAAATGTAGATGGTCTTTGAACAGTTGAAGGCATGATTCCTTCAACCTATTCACAAATGTTTTTCCAGCATCTATCATTTAGACGTCCCCTGAAACCACATCTTATTCTATCTTGGTATTGTAGGTACCAATGCAAGATGCAAAACATGGCGTGGTGGTCGAAGAAGTCTATGTCCCAAGAGTGGCTGGGACATTGGAAGCTTTTGTTCCTTGTTCCATATTCTTAGAGGTTATTGTTATTGATTTCCTCTTGGATCTTTTGCTCGATCCATGACTGGTTGGGGAATCAATTGATTCCCCTTGACACTGTTGATTTGGCTGTAATGTTTCAGGGGCTTTACCAGATCATTTTTCTATGTATTTGGCAAGCATTGTCAAGTCCACACCATCCAATTTGTTCATTGCCTCTACCCTCAATATGGAATCCAATGCCTCTTTATCTTTGTCAGTATCATGTTGCTATAAAATAAATTTCTTCTTTTAAATTTACAAATAAAAAACTAAAAACTAAAAATCAAAGAAACAATGGAAACATTTACAAATCTATATATTGACAATGAATTACCTCATTGTGGCCAGAGTTTGCTCCCTTTGCTCTCTTCCCTCTATTGATTGACATTTTGAGGCAACCTAGGGCAAATTATTTTCGTTCAGTCTATGGAGGCAAATGAAGTACACACTGCCAGGTATGAAAGTTTTCATCTAGTTTTTCTGTATTCCTCAATGTTTTTGACCTTTACTTTGTAGAGCAAATCATGAAATTGTTTTCCTATGAATCAATTGGTCCTTGGGACGAAATCTATATTTCCCAGCCTAATTTTAGTTTTCTCACCACCATCTCAAAATCCCTATCTCCTCGTATTGTCTTGACCAACCTCTATTTTAGTTTGCTCACCCTCATCTCAAAAGCCCTAATTTTAGTTTGCTCACAATCGACTTGTCTTAAAGCACTCGACTACTTGTTTAGGAAGGAAGTGAGAAAGTTGTGTTCATAGAAAGGTATTGATGGTAATGATAAGCAAACCTAGGCATTGGGGTTTGAAAAATGCGTTCACTGCTCTTAGATGTAGAGGAAATAATGCAATGTCTACAATTTTACCCTCCTCCTTTGCAACCACATGAGACTTTAATGATTTGCTTGTAAACAAAAAAATATTTACAACTCTTTCTTCACAATCCTCTCTATTTAATCAAAACAAAAATATATTTGGGAACAAATTTTTTTTATTGTAATTTTAACCTTACCTATGGTGTCGAAAACTAAATCAAATTTCTCATCTCTTCGCGCGGCATTTTTCTCCTTTAATTATCAAATTTCTCATATATTAATTTAGGTGGGACTCCAACCCAAATGCTCGATCTCCAAAAGAAAAATGAACTCCAAAAATCAATATTAAAGTTTTTTTTTTTTTTTTTTTTGTTTTGGGGTATGTGCAAGTGAGAATTTTTTTAAATTTTTTTGATCCAGTAGTCGGTGCTACAGTCGGAGCAATTAACATTGACTTTACCGCCGAATTTTAGGTGAAAAATCTAATTTGTTTGGGGTGCCAAAGATAGTGTAAAGTGAGCCTAATTTAGTGCCAATCAGTGCAAAATGATGTATTTTGCTTGAAAGTTGATAAAAACATAACCTCACCAAATTTGGATTGTCCTTATAATAAGTAACTATATCTTGTTTCCATGATAGCATTTTGACTTCATGCTTCTCTTATGATTAGCTCAATAATGACTCACTCTTTCATGACCTTACATAGATGGTTGGTGATAATCCTTATACAATTGATATGGCTTTGGAAAAACCAAACAAATCTTCTCTTACTATCATGATGACATGATATTGGGACTATATTGGCAGCTTATGGAGTGTGCTTATGGTATTGTGATTTTCATTTCTATGTTCTCAGTAACATATTTTAGGTTGAAACATGGTAACTAACCCACTAGCTATTATGACAGTCATACAATGACTAGACAATCCTCTCCACTTTGACTATGATAGTCCTATGCATGGTGTTTTCTTCATGACAGACCCCAATAATGTGAATTATTAATAGTAGCTAGTTCAAATGGAGTTTTGGATGGTGTATTAAGTTGTCCCTATGGCTCATGATAGTGCATGCCTTGGTTATGTCCTTGTTACATTATTCACTAGATATCTCCTCTTTATAGTGACAAGGTTTCAAGAACATGACAACTTAGGTAAGGTATCAACTTGTCTCTTTAGCCTCTGGATTGTCATTTTTTAAGAATTGATCTCATTGAAATGCAAAGACAACATGTCATAGATTAGATGAAAAGATCAAGGAGATGCATGTTATAGAGTATAAAACTCAAAAATTAAAGGTCTTTTTGGGCCTTTTTCCAACAATATGAGCAAAATTCAAACTTTAAACATGTAGCACAGGTACCATATGACTCATTTGCATACATCACACATGTGGACCACTAAGAAGGGTGGTAGGTGCTTAATATGAGAAATGACAATTGGACATAATGTTTAAGTTCACTTCAACAGATATTTGGGGTTATGATAGCTAATGGAGGGTTTTCTTTTCAAAGGAAACCATTAATTTTGGAGTGAAAGGTAATGGTGAAATATAACATAATGTCCCTATAACTAAAGAATATCCAATGGCTAGGATTAACCTAACAAAGATCTAATGATGTGATTTCAAAATTAACATCCAAATTATCCTTCCCTCCATCAAGAATTTAAAATTTTTGTACCAAAGACTCTTTGAGACTATTTTGAGGGTTCTATGATAGTTTTGAGGGTTTTATGGCCACTTGGAGAGATATAGATTGCCTTTAAATGACCCATAAAATAAAAAGGAGAGTCAAATATGAAATAAATGTCTTTTTGATGTGAATTTGTAGTCATCTTGTAATCATAAGATTTGAGCTCTAGTTGTCAAGATTCTGCATGTAAACTTTTTCTAAAGAGCAAAATGTTGCAATGTCCTATTTTGTTTTTCATAGTGCATCTTAATGAAGAGCAAGTGTATTAACAAGATAAATTCAAGAATATTCTCTTGGTACATAGCTGTTATGTGACTATTGTCATTGTTGTGTATTGCATGATCCAGAGGAGGCCATGGAGAGAAGACGTGGACGACATAGAACTACTAAATCGCAGAGAGGAAAGTGGGTGGAAATAGATATGACAATGGAATCTAGAGATACAATATAGGTAAGAAGATAGAGCAACCTCAACCAAAGGAGGAAGGTGTTTATGAATTCACAAATGCTACAACATAGCAGAGATAAAGTCATTTTTTTGTCCACAAGGCCTCGGAGGTCAAACTTATTGGTTGAAAATGCACAGGAATGGTGATTAAATGTGATTCTATGATCGAGGGAAAAGTTTGAAAATTAGGATGGCCAAAACATGATATCAATATGTCAAATATATGACTAAAGTGAGGTTTTATGTTGGCTAGCATATTCGTTGAAATGATATGATTGGTGTACTAAACATTATTTACTATGTTGTGTATTATAGGGGCTAGACGAGGCCATGGCAATAGATCGTGTCATATCAAATGAGGACACAACGGATGAAGCGGGAAATTAGGTACTCAAATCCAATTTCCTTAGGAAAAAATAATCTAATGGCATTTTGTGATACGTCCATTATTTTTCACAGTATTATTGAAATTTATAATGTATTATCCAATTTTGACATAAATTAATGCATCTTGTTGATTATTTTAGATGGAGATTGGAGCAAATGCAGAGCCTGAGCATTCAACTAGAAAACGAAAAATATATGTACGTGGACATGGACCTAAAACTGTTAAATCACGTAGACGATAGTGGGTGGAAGAGGATATGACAATGGATCTTGTAGACACAACAAATGATTACACTGAACAAGAGGTTGGTCAAGACTATAGTACATGGGATGAATATTTTGAGAAAATTATTGTTTGTGGATGTTTTGTATGTCGTGGAAAGAAATAATTCAAATGAGTGATTGTACAAAGACATTACATATATGATGAGCTTCCACTCGGTAGTATGCCTCCTACAATAGATTCAAATCCAATAGGAATTGTGGTAAGGAATTTTCCAATTTGATATAAATAACATGTATACTTCGTTTAAACATTGTTTTATATTATTTAAATAACTAATTTTTTTCTTAATGGATACTTGTAGGATAAAGTTCTTAGTTTAAAGTTTCCTAGATCACTGACTTCCAGCCTAGAGGGAAATGATCATTTATCAGATGATACAACTAACAAAAATATATGCCAATATACCAGCTCGGAAGATGAGGAATTAATGAAAACAAGCAACAGAACAAGAACCGGTTTAAAGATGCATAATTTGCTTAAAGACAAGGGAAAGGTGGACTACATACCCTATGAGAATGAATGTGATGGAGATGATGACTTGCCCCTAAGTTTGAGATCAATTTACAAAGAGACATTTGATCATCGACTATATTGCGCTTGGCCTAGTGATCAACAACTACCTAGAGTGTACGAGGTGTTTCAATTTTGGGGATATAGCTACATGATACGACCCTCCAATATTCATGGAGCTAATCTAGGCCTCTTTATTGTCCAAAATATACATGTGGGATCTAAACATAGAAACAATCCAGAACAAACCATTAGGAGATTAATGCCATAATATGGTCCATCATATTACAGTGGTGAATGGAGAAGGCTAGCAGAATATAAGCCTAGTATGTCAGCATATGGTCTAAATTTGAATATGTATACACATCGTCTCCAATTGGAAAGTCGAAAAGAAATGAATAGAGGTCATCTTATGTACATAGATGGACGTGCATACATACACAAAAATATTGCAGGATTTATAAGGGACCCTACTGTAAGACCAAATTGTCAATTTGTTGAGGTTATAAATGATAAAGATGGAGATATGGAAAGAGAGGTTGATAGATTGATAATAGTTGAGGCTATTATGGACCTTACCATTGGGGATGAGTTATTGATTGATTACCCCTTCTTAAAACGCACTCCTGCATGAAAAAAGAGGGAAGAACAAGGTCTCCCTAAGGATGTTCTTAAGGGCAGAAAACCAAAGAATAACAAATGAGTGTGGACTGATGTTTTATAAACTATGTTGTTCAAATTGTGTTTTATTTAAATTATTGTATAAAAAAGGTAGTCTATAAAATAATGTTCCATTATTTAATTGATGTATATATGTTCATACAACCAATATTTTTATTTTTTAAGCCATATTTGATTATATTTATTTGAAATTGATACATTTATGATTTATCCAATTATTTCCAAACATTAAATAATGCTTGTGTTTGTTGATAGGTAGAAGATGTTGATGAACCACATACTAATACCCAAGATCCAACTGGGTTATTAATATTTGGACGGGATGATCCAAACCATCCTTTAAACAATACCAGGGTGAAAAGACCATTATTGAAGAGAATACTATCAGCTAAGAAATTTGAAGAGCTGATGAGATCTGCATACACTGATGACATGCCATCTAGCCTTAATGATGATGATCATGATAGTGAAAATGCAGTGTATGAAGAATGATTGAATGAAATACTTACAGATTTCTTTGGGGATGAAAACAATGATGACAATAATGATCATATGGTTGATAGTAACGATGATAGCAAGGGTAATTACCACCAACGTAATGTTGATGATAACAACTTGAAAGACTCCATCAAAAAAGCAACGAAGACACCCGTGTTCAAATCGGGTGCAAGTAGAACCTCAAAACTGGCATGCACATTAATATTATTAGAAATCAAGTCACTATTTGGTTGGTCAAACAAAGGATTCACTACCCTACTGAAGTGAGTTGAAATCTATTTCTTACTTTGCAATTGTCAATTGGTGTACATAATTTGTAAACATTCATCAACTTCGTTTATATTTCTTTAAGGGGATTTTAAAACCATATATTGTATATAAATAGTCCTAGTATAGATTGACATATCAAACATGTTCATCATAAGTCAAAGCATTCAATTGATTTAATCTCTAGAAAACTTACAGGGTACTAAAAACTAAAATATTCCCTGAAGATAATGTGTTGCCATCAACTTGCAGAGAGGCGCGTCTGTTGTTGGTTGAGTTGGGGATTGAATATAAGCAAATTCATTCATGTAAAAATGATTGCATTTTATACAAAGATGAATATGAAAACAAGGTAGAATGCCCTGTATGCAAAGAGAAGAGATATTGTATAGATGTACAAGGTCCTACAGTTCCAAAGAAGGTTTTATGTCACATGCCAATTATACCTTGACTTCAACGAATGTTTGGTTGCAAGTCACTTGTACAATTGATGCCCTGACATGCAAAGAACAAGAGTAAAGATGGATTCATGCAAATTCTGATGACTCTAAAGCAATGAAACACATAGGAAAAATGGCCAAGAAAATTCAAAGATGAACCCCATAGTATTAGGTTTGGTCTTGCAATAGATGGAGTGTGCCCATTCTCTTTCCTGAGCTCAAATTATAGTGTTTGGCCAATCGGATTAATAGTATACAATATTCCCCCATGGATGAGTGTTAGAAAGGGGCACCTTATGCTGACTGTCATTGTTCTAGTAAAACATCAAGTTAAAAACATGGATGTTTATTTTGCACCTTTTATTGATGAGATGCAACTACTATGGAAAGGCATAAGAATGTATGACATATCACATCCCCCATCAAATAGGTCCTTAATGTTGTACAGTGTGCTATGTTGGACTATTCATGATTTCCCAGGACTTGGTGTTTGTTCTGGTAAGATAAAATATTTATGTATTTACACTCATAATTTATTTTCATCCCAACTTTAATACTTAGTTTTATACTTTTTTTTAATGTTATTAACATTACTTATTGAATTGTAGGGCTTCAAACAAAGGTGATATTTGCATGTCCAAGATGTGCAGAATAATTTCAAGGGCAGTATTCTAAAGATCTACATAAATGTATCTACGCAAGCAACATGGTTTTTCTACCACTAGATCATAAGTTTAGAAATTGCCTGAAGAATCAATTTGATGGAAAAGTTGAAAATAGAGACCCTCCCATGATTATGGGTCTAGGTGATTGGCTTAAGAAGTATGAAGATGCTGAATTGAAAGGTTGGGAGGATTTTTTGATCGGGGTGATTCAATTGAAGAACCAAAACAAGTTGTAGTTAATATGCCAGAAGGAATGAAAAGGAAATCCATATTTTATGAGCTCCCTTACTGGAAGGATCTATTAATATCTCACCTATTAGATCCTATGCACATCTTCAAAAATGTCCCAGATTCTATATTTTGACATATATCAGGCAAAGAGAAGGATGCCTTGTCTTCAAGGAGAGATATTGCTCTTTCGCGTAGCAAAATTGATAGAAAACATTTGTGGCCAAACAGGGAAAATGAAACATATGTAGAAGCTCCATGGATTATAAAAAAAAAAGAGCTAGACCAACTACAAAATATCATCCATTCAATAAGGACACCTACTGGCTATGGGTCATCATTGGCTAAAGCTTTTACAGTTGATGGACATATCACAGGATTTAAAACACATGATTTTCATAATTTTATGAAGGTATTATATATCATCATTTAACATTTACTGGTAACATTGATTAAGTACTAAATATATTTTTATATCATTATGTTGTGTGAGAAAAAATTACTAATGACCTTTTCATAAATGTGTTTCATAGCATATCATGCCATTGGCAATTAGGGGGGATTCATGTCTTACAGTTGATTTAAGGAATGCCATAAGTCAGTTGTTAGCATTTACAAGGTATGTGGTTAATGTGTGAGAGACATAGATATATTATATTGCATATTAATTTTTGACTAAAGGTTCATACTAATTTACTATTCTTATATTAGGTGGGTGACCTCGAAGGAGATCCACGAATGTGAAGTGCCAAATGGAAGAAGGAAATTGTAGAAATTGTATGTGTATTTGAGAAGGAGCTCCCTACAAGTTTCATGGACCTACAAGTCCATTTACTTATACACCTAGTCGATGACATTGAATTAGTGGGTGTTGTATCAATGAGGTGGATGTTTTTCTTTGAGAGGTATATGAAAACTCTAAAAAGATATGTCTGACAAAAGGCACATCCAAAGGGTTGCATGGTTGAAGGGTATGTATTGAATGAAACATTTTTCTTCTTGTGTGAATTCCTTGGTAAGGATTTTGAAGATGGGGCACGCTTCTAGGATGAAGAATGAGCATCAGATATTATTGATGGAGAAAAACCACAATCTAATGGTGTTCAAGTAGAAATTAGTAAGTAAATTCATGATTAGTGTGGTTTTTTTTCTTGCAATCATTAATTTACTATGTAATTTATTTGTCAAATTAACAGCATGACATTTGGAGTTTGAAATAAACATGTTGATGTGTAATAGGTGTAGACGAAAGTGTTATACTCGACAAGTTCATTCTATACCACATGGACTTTATGAACAAATGGATTGATCTGTATGATAAAAAGAGAGAAGAAGTGTTAGAAGCAAGGAGACAATTTAAGAGATCAAACCCAAGGAATACTCCACTTCCCATTGATCTGCTTGGGGAATGGGGTAAAGATTACACACTAGAATGGGTTACTGAACAAATTCAAAATCAAATAGAAGATGTAGGTATAGATTCAAACATAACAGAAGATGAAATCAATATGTCTAGAGGATGTGAAAGAAAGGTACAGTTGGAATTTTACAAAATGTTGTTTCCTTACAGCTTTGACACTATTAACTATTTTAATATTCATCATTATATCTGTTTTCACTGAAATAAATGGTCTTTCACAGGTGAGGAAATATCCATCAATGTGGGCATATGGTCGACATTATCATGTAGAAAGTGTAGATGTAAAGAGACGAGCCTTTGATTGTGGCATCATGGTTGACTTCAAGCAATCTAGTCGATCAAGCTCAAAAGATAAGAATATAATTGAAGGGAATCTATAATATGTTGGGAAAATACAAGAAATTATTGAGTTGGATTTCCACTCTTTTAAATGTTGTATTTTTAAGTGTAGATGGTATGAAGCATTTGAGAGGACACGAAGACATGATACCCATAGTGGATTGTTTTCTATCGATTCCTCATGTTTCCTACTAGAGGATAAGGAGCCTTATGTTCTACCAATTCATTGTGAGCAGGTATTTCTTTAACTCAAACAAGAAGTGGTAGTGATCATTAATCTATTAATTCATAGTTTATTGCGAATATATACATGTGTTTATTAATCAACAAAATTGTTATACCATACGCCTAATATATGTATGTCGTTCATGTGCAAGTATTTTTCTATAAAGATATTTTGGACCTGAAATGGATATTTTTCATACATTATGATCCAAGATTAAGGCATGTATTTGACGATGCATTAGTGGATACTGAGCAAAACAATGATGGCCAACAAAATGAGAGAGAGGGATTAGAGAACATCGAAGAAATTGGCATCCATGATGACGTTGAAGATAGTTATGTTCAAGAACAAAAATACAACAATCCAGAGTTGGATGATGTTATGGAAGACAACAATATGGATGGTCTACAAAATGATGATCCAAATACATCTGCTACCAATATAGATGGTCTATAGTCAGACTTCAATGATGATGAAGATGATGGAGGTCAAGATGAAGATGATGATAATATTAAATACTTGAAAGAACATATGAACATTGACAATGATACACTGGATGACATTGTAGCAGACAGTAAAGTTAATGACCAAGACTTCTAAATTTTCAGAATTATTTGCAATCCATGTTTAAAAAAAGATGATTAAATTGTTGGCAATAATGTTAATTAAATGGACTATTCAATTGTTGACAAATTACCTATTGCAATATCCTTAAATTCTTCAATGTTTGGTATGAATTGTTGGCAATAAGGTTACTTAAATTTGTTTATCTCTAATTATTTTTCATATATATCCTTAATTGTATCTATGACATGTTATCTTGTGATAAGTACTTGAGTAAGACCATCAATGAAATATGAAGTGGACATATCATCATCTATATTAGCTAATTGATTGCACAAATATTTTAATTTATCAACGATCTCATGTTTCTATTCATTTTCAACACTTTTAATAAAGACATCATGATCATAATATTCTTCTTCATCATTAGATTGCAACATGTGATCGTCATAGGAAGTAGTAGAAAGAGGTAGTCATGTTTGCAAGGTGAGGGTTTGACCTATTACTTTGTTGAAGGGGACATAAGGATCCTAGATGTTTCTTAGAAATGCAAAATTAAAGCCATTGGGTTGTTTCCAACAAATGAAAACCACAAAAATCTCAAAATAAAAAATCAATCTTTTCTTATCCTAAACATAGGCATGGAAATTGCGAGTTCAAAAAAATGTAGGGAAATAAATCATACCCTATAATAGAAGATTTAAGTCCAATCCTAGATTTAATTAAACTTTAAAGTACAAGGAGTTGAGAGTAGAATAAAATATTGAGATATTTAGTAACTAAGATAGAGAAATGAAATAGTTGAGAAGAAATACAAAACATATTTGATCTTTTTAGCATGATGTCAAATGTGAAGTGTGTGATTAACTAATGCATTATGAAAAGTAATGAAAACTAGGATTTTCTACTAGAATAATGATCATGAGATTGTGGTAGTGATTAATTGATTTTTTGCATTCCTTCTTCAGTTGTCCTCTTTTTCCATATTTCCAAAACTTTACTCTTATCTTCCTAGGGATTCTAGATTTTCCTCTTGACTTGGATTGATATTTATACCATTCCCCTTTAGATCCACTTTTGTCCTTGGGCCTTTGAAAAACATGCAAGGCATCCTTAGAACCTTCATCATTGAACTTTATCCTCATATCTCCATTGAGCATTGTAATAATAAAGGATTCCATAGTCACCTTTGCAACACTACCATTTATAACAAGCATTATGTTCTCCTAATTTTTGGGTAAAGAAAAAAGTGAGAAGATACATTTGTCTTCCTCATCAAGTTTAACATTTATTGAACCTATTTGACTCAAAATCATGTTTTTAAATAATATAAATATCTTTTGAGATATAACTTATTACTCTATAATTTTAGTTTGATAAATATCACCTATCCTCTTTTGTAATGTGAATGCAGGGGTCTCTTTCGATTTGAATAACAAAGAAAAAGTAAATTGGAGACAACCAGATAAATTATTAGCAATCTAATTCAACAAACAAATGATAACCAAAAGTTGACCACCAAAGAATAGCATCTTTTATATTGATTTGCTTCAAAGTATAGGTTGTGCAATGTCTCTTTCAAAAAATCAAAATCCCAGATAGATTCTAAGCCATAAGGTCTTGGTTTCCTTTTATAAAGGAAGCAACAAGCTACAAACCTTTCACATTCAAAATGGCTCTTTGTATTCCTAACCCTTGATATTACACTATTTGTCTTTTATAAGTCCAATTTAGATTTTAAAATATATTTGAATACATTTTGAAAACATGAAGAAAACATAAAGAGACAAAAAGAGAGCGTTCAAGATGTGGTGGTGCTATTTAATGCCATCATATGGCTCATTGCTCTTCTACACATCAACCTGTGCTACTGATGATTCATCTCTAAGATATTTCTCCTCCCATTTATATATTGTAAAATCACCAAGCCATTGGTAAGCTTGAATCTGAAGCAAATTCTCCTGGTGATCTTTCCATCTTTTATCAAGCAAAGCTCTGACATCCATCACAAATTTTGCATACCCAGCATCCAACGCAATTACTCGGTCCAATATCATGTTGTAACTGAGAATGCTGGCATCTCCATCCTTCTTCAAAAAATCCATAACTTGGAATACTGTTTGGCCGAATTCCATCTTCCATGTGTCAAGACTTTTGATTTTCTCTTCTTTTGTTAGTATGAAAGGAATAAATTTATGCTTAAACGTAGTAAAAGAATCAACCTTTGCTTGCATCTTCTGGATTTCCCCATTCACATACTGGTATTCATCAATGATCATTTTGACTATTTTCTCAGTGGGCTTCAAAGCTGTAGGGGCATCAAGATTCCTTTACACTACTAAGCACATCATAACCAAATTGTGATGATAGGGTTGCCATTTATTAAACAACAAATCCAAAACAGAAAAGTTTATCTTAAATTGCTTAATGGCCTGAGATAAAGAGGAGTAGCAATCATGCACACTCCCAAGCTTATCCACAACCAATTTTACTCTATGCTCTAAAATTTTCTCAAAAATTTCAAAAACTTTCATCTTTGCCTCATTCTTTGTCATTTCATTTTGTTTATTCAAACTTTCAATTTCCTTTTCAAATTTCAATCTTGTTGCATTAAATTCTTTAGTAGACATTGTGACATCACTGGCTATTTGTGGCACATGGGGCTGATAGGGTACAATGGCTTGACCTTGAGAAGAATTCACAACTTACAATTGTTTCTTTAATTTTATATTTCAAAATAGAATTTGTTTACTTCATCATTCATTACTTTCTGATTTTGCTCATAATCTGTTAGCCTTTATTCTAACCTCTTCACAACAACATGAGTAAACATAGAAGTATGAACATTGAGAGCAGCTGCTTCTATTGCTGATGAATCTTGTAAAGTCTTTAACATAGTCGTACCGTCATTTCTTGAACAATATCAAGCAATCTTGGTTTGCTTGTATTCCTCTGAGTAGTCTAGATTGCAAGGGTCTCTGTCTTTGGATTAAAACCACATCCACTTATGCCATCTTCATAATCAAATTCTGAAACAAGTTGTGGATCATCCTGACTTCTAACTTGGTCAAGAAAAAATACCTTTTTCAATTGAAGACCACGAATGATGAGCATATTACTTTTCAAGACCATTTGTCTTGCCTCCTCTGGACTCGCATCAATTTCATCTACTTTCAATTCTTTGAAAGTTTGTGTAATGATTTGATCATGTTGTTTTTCATCAACACCCATTTTATTTATTGCAACTTTTTCATTATATTCTTTCATTTTGATTTTCAGCCAAAAATCCTTAAACTCTGGAGTTTTGATGAAGTTGTCATCTTCTATGAACCTCATGGATGCTATAATCCTTTCATCCTCCTCCAACTCTGGTTTAGCTTGGGTTTTCTCACCCTTCCTAGCCTCAGGCTTATGTGCATTAGTGGGTTGACCAACCAATGGCTGATCAAAATTTCAATAGGAAAATTTAGTTTTCAAAAGGGTAAAAATAAGCAAGAAAATCAACAAAATGCTCACCATGTTGTTAATTTACAGTCAACTTCAGATGTTATTTCATCTAATTCCCAAGGTGAACTAGTGAGGGACAATCCTATATTATCTATTAATGTAATTAATAAGATCATAGAATACATAAAGGAAAATAGATATGTAATCCAAAACACATTCAAATATAGAAGGGTTCTAACATATATGTCACTTCTATTCAAAATGAACAAAGGAAATATACATAGAGGTAAGATGAAAATTTGTTATATATACCTCATTTTTACTCTACAAAATATACAAAGTAGGCATTTGTTCAAGAATACCATCAATTATTCTACATGTAGATGTTGGCAAATATTGAACATATTGTATGGTGCATTTCTTATATGGATGGGATGAGAACAAATGTACTCAAACTTGTATGGTGCCAACTAGTAGATCATTGTGGCATATTGTGGTGTACGTGGACATCATGACCATGTGTCAGATGCATATAGTGCCAATTATATGATCATGTTTTATAGTACAAATTAAATGTCATTAGGTGGCACACGTGTATGGAAGCATAACATGTGGTTGTTGATGTTCCATGTGTCTAACTAGACACCAACATGTGTAGCAATGTGTATAGCCACACTATCTAGATCCTTCAAGATCTGTAAACCCTGAATAATGCCCCTAATAACCCTAAACCCTAACCCTGTTGAGTACATGTGTCTGAAATTTATAGGCATCAGCGAGTGTTGATCATTTCGGTGGGACTAAGGTGCTTGTCCCAATGATGAACCGACAGGCTTGGTGCAGTGTATCAGCATGACTTGTGAGATCAGTGTGACTGGAAGTTGTCTCTTCAGTGCTTTGTGTCTCTCCGATGAGGGCTTGGCATCGATGGGACATGACACTTCGTTAAGAGTCTCATAGGGTCTTCATGTTACTTCGATGAAGGTTGACATCGGTGAGACCTGACATGTCGCTATGACTCTCTCCAGCACTTTGGGTCACTCCGATGAAGGCTCTATATCGGTGTAACAATAGTTGTCGATCTGGATTTGAAAGGTCATTCTGATGGTTTGTGTCTTTCTGATGGAGGTTATGGATTGGCAAGATTATAACTATCGACATTGTTTGGAAAAGTCACTCTGCTAGTTGTGGTCACTCCGATGCAACATTAGCCAGGGTCTTCCTGATGGTCATTAGTTGTAGACTGTTGGTCTCATCGGCAGCAAAAGTGCCGACGGTTAACTATCTCGTGGTCGTGTACATAAATTGCAAAAGTGGCCATCGACTGGTGCATGTGGGACTATTGAGGTCTCACGAATCTAAATAGTCGTGGAAACGGTTATGAGCTAGGGTGCTGGGAATGGTTTAATAGTGGTGATGTGGCCTCCTTGACATGGTAGAAGGATAGAAAAGCCAACGTTGTATTGTGTTAAGAACTTGTGTTTAGCCCTTCTTTTTACTTTGTCAGTATATTGTTGTTGGATGCATATGCTTTGTAAGTCGTCCCATGAGTATATTGTATTATCCCACATTCATGGTGAGTAATAGTTTTTTAGATTAGACTTATTATATAAGTACGTGTTGAGGCCAATGAAGGCATCCATGAGTTTATTGTATTGAGCTTGCTCAAAGGAGGTTGCCCCCTCGAAGTGGCCTGCAATCAATAAATTTCTTTTGTGTTCTATTATTTCTATTATTTCATGCATTTTTCATTATATTGTTGCAGGAGGTTCATCTCATTTGATATCAGAGTGCTTTCTTGGGCTTGCTAGGTGGAATTTTTGCCAAAAAAAATTTCGTAGTGGCCTCTAGGCACTGTGATTATTGTAGTAGTTCTTTTCTCTTTGCATATGTATTGTTCATTTCAATTGCAGGTTCAGATTAGGGAATAATCCATGTCCACTTAACTGTGGGAAGTGCTTGGGCATAGCCGTAAAACTCATTGTGAGGAGTACCACAGGAACCCCGAAGTAGCTGGCCCATTGAGAGGACCTGCCAGCGAAAAGGGCAACGGCCCCTACCTGATTGGCTAGTTCCCATCCATGAGGTAAACCAAGAGCTGTCATTTGTGGCAAAGCGGTTACCAGTTTTACCTGAGCCGTGGAGTGAGCGGTACTGCCCCACTACGCAAGTTGTTAGACAGCATTGGTAGCCGAGTGAATCCCTTGAACCTTTAGGAAGTTGAACCTACCTGGGGTCCATATCTATTTCTAGCTGATAAATCATAGATTGCATCTATCCAGAGCCGTTGCAGATTGTTTCTAGAAGAAAAAAAAATCTAATTTTTTTGCCATATCTTCCTTGCTTTAGCTCCATTTCCTCTGAAAATTCACTAGAACCCCTGAAATTCCATTCTGCATATTTCCTTCCTTAAGGACCCTATCCCAAATTCCACTTATCGAAGCCAAAAATCCCACATTTGTCTATTTTTAGGGTTTGCCATAACTTCTTCGATTCTCACCCAATCGCCTTCAAATTTTTCCATAGTGTGCATTTCCTATTTCTACTCCTTTGTCCCTCTTAGACAAATTTTCCCATTCTTTCACCCCGCTTCTGAAATTCCCATTTTCTGATTCCCTGTCCCTCAGAAAGTGTCCAAAACCTAGTCAATTCCCAATTACCCATCAGAGTTTTTCCCAAATCCAAATTTTCTTTTACTAAAAAAAGTTTTTGTTTTTGTTTTTCTACCCATCCCCCCCCCAAAAAAAAAATCCTGGTTATGGTTGTCACCTGCGCAGGAGCAAAAAACATGAAGGATGAACTTGCAGCCCTCAAGACCAAACTCTAAGATCTGGATGAAAAAATTCTTGGCCTTAATCTTTAGCATTCAGCCATGAACAATAGACGGCAGCCAGAGTCTTCTGCAGACACTAGGTTCTCTTCTTCCAGTAATTTTCGTGGGCCGAAGCTTGATTTTCCTCGCTTCAATGGTGATGATCCAACTAGATGGATATACCAGGTAGAACAATATTTCAGTCTGCATACTTTTGATGTCAACAAAGTCCCACTTGCATCCTTTCATTTGGAACATGAAGCCCTTTAATGGTTCCGTTGGTACATCAAGGCTCATGAAGAGCCAAAATAGACAGATTTTTGCAAACTCATTTTGCAACGATTTGGCCCTAGTGCTTTTGATGACTTCACAGGAGCACTCAGTAAACTTTGCCAAACTGGCACTGTGAGAGAATATCAGATAGAATTTGAGAAACTAGCCAATCACACAGAGGGATTGTCTGATGAATTCTTCAGGAGTTGTTTTGTCAGTGGTCTAAAGGATGCAATCCGATCTAAGGTTAAAATGTTCTGTCCTAGCATAATGATGGAAGCACTAAGGTTGGCTAAGTTAGCAGAGGACAAGATCACAACTCAATAGCACTCCAAATCCACTTTTGTTCCAGTCAGACATATGGTTTCCTAAAGACCTCCAATCACACCAGCTCTTAGAACAACTCCTATCAAGCATTTATCTAAAGCAGAGATGAGGGCACGTAGAGAAAAAAGGCTTTGTTATAATTGTGATGAGAAATTCACTCGGGGACATAGATGTGTTGAGCAAAATCTCTATCTCTTGGATGTGGATTCTCCACCTGCAATTGAAGTTTATGAAGATGCTCAGGATACAGTAGATGATCAGGTCGACATTCAGCAGCTGCCTATTGACCCTCCTTCTCAGGAAGACCACCAAGAGATCTCTCTCCATGCTTTAGCAGGAGTCACCACCCCACAAACCATGTGGGTCAAGGGTTACTTCAAGAAGCTCGCTCTTACAATACTCATTGATTCTGGTAGCACTCATAACTTCATTGACCCTTGGATCGCCAAGCAGGCTAATTGTTTTGTCCATCCTTGCTCCAGCTTTGAAGTCATGATTGCCAATGGGGGCACATTACCTAGCAAAGGGAAGTGTCGCAATGTGCATATCTCTATTGGAGATTATAACCTATGCTCTGACATGTTTGTCTTGCCCTTAGGTGGATGTGATGTGGTTTTGGGCACTCAATGGTTACACACACTTGGACCCATCTTATAGGATTTTGCTAAACTTTGGATGCAGTTTTTAGACAATGGGCAAAAAAACACATTAAAGGCTTACAACCAGGGTCTGTCAGCATCATCAATTCGCATCGCATGGAAAAGCTCCTTAAGAAGAATTCACATGGTGTCATCACTCAGCTCCATTCCATTCAGATGCAACCATCTGCAGTCTCCACTACTCCTTCAGATCTACAATGAATTTTGGATAGATATGCATGTGTGTTTACTAAACTAGTGGGATTTCCACCTTCATGACTAGAGGACCATTGTATTTAGCTCCTTCCTGGAAGCATTCCTCCCAACATCAAGCCCTATCGCTACCCATTTCACCAAAAGATAGAGATTGAGATGCTCATTCAGGACTTACTGAAGCAAGGTATTATTCATCCTAGTACCAGTTCCTTTTCTTCAGTAGTTCTTGTCTAGAAAAAAGATGGGTCATGGCGCCTCTGCATTGACTTCCAAGCACTTAATCACATCACAATCAAGGATAAGTTTCCAATTCCTGTTGTTGATGAGCTTCATGGCACTCATTTTTTCTCCAAGTTGGATCTTCGTTCTGGGTATCACCAAATTCGGGTTCATGAGGATGATATCCCTAAAACAGCTTTCTGCACGCATGATGGCCACTATGAGTTTTTGGTCATGCCCTTTATCCTCACTAATGCTCCTTCCACATTCCAGGCATTGATGAATAAAATATTCCGGCCCTACTTGCGAAAATTCATTCTGGTCTTCTTTGATGATATCCTTATGTAAAACATGGGCTGAGCATCTCCAGCATCTGGATCTTGTACTACAACTTCTCTCTGATGATCATCTCTGTGTAAAAAAGTCTAAATGTGTTTTTGGGTAGGAGGAAGTGGAGTATCTTGGGCATATTGTTTCAGCCCAAGGGGTTCAAGTGGATCCTACCAAAATGGATGCCATGAAAAATTGGCCGCATCCTCAGACACTCAAGAGCCTCCATGGTTTTTTGGGACTGACTGGCTACTACCACAAGTTTGTTAAGGATTACGGGAAGATTGCAGCTCCATTAACAACTCTGTTGAAAAAGGATGCTTTTACATGGATACATGCTGCTGAGTGTACATTTGCAAAACTGAAACAAGCTATGTGTACTACACCTATTCGAGCTATGCCAGATTTTTCCAAGACCTTCACTATTGCGAGTGATGCTTGCAGCAATGGACTTGATGATGTTCTCCTTCAAGATGAACATCCCATTGCGTTCACCAGAAAAGCCCTTTTAGGTAAGAATTTAGTACTCTCTACATATGAGAAGGAAATGATGGCTATTTTGCATGCAGTACAGAAGTGGCGGCCATACCTATTAGGGAATCATTTATGCATCAAGACTGATCACCAGAGTCTAAAATATTTCCTAGAACAACAGGTCTCCTCCCTAGCACAATAGAAATGGGTTAGCAAATTCATGGGTTATGACTATGAGATCACTTACAAGAAGGGTAAGGACAGTATTGTGGCGGATACTCTTTCTCACACATTTGATGACCAAGCTTCTTTTTCAGCTATTTCTATGCCTATTCCAAATTGGTTGGAATCTATCTAGCAGGGCTATGTCAACGACTCTTCATTATCCCAAATCATCTAACAGTTGGCCAATAACCCTTCTGTTGTACCACATTACTCTTGGGATGGTGCTTCTCTGAGATACAAGGGTCATCTGGTGCTTCCCCAGAGCACAGATCTTCAACAAGTTATCTTCTATGAACTCCTTGCTTCTCTATCGGCAGGGCACTTTAGGTTCCTCAAAACTTATGAGCGGGCACGACGTAACTTCTTTTGGAAAGGAATGAAAAGGGGAATTCAACATATGGTGGCTGAATGTGATACCTTCCAGCGCAATAAGGGTGAAACGACACTCCTTCCTGGATTGCTCAAACCCTTGCCCATCCCTACATGGATTTGGACAGATATTTCTATGGATTTCATTGAGGGGCTCCCTAAATTTGGAGGGAAGACAGTGATCTTAGTTGTGGTTGATCGCCTCTCCAAATATAGTCATTTTTGTGCCCTCAGCCAACCCTATACCACCTCCTCAGTCACACAGATTTTCATGGAATCCCTTCTTCCATTGTCTCAGATCGTGATGCAACTTTCACCAGTCATTTTTGGATAGAACTATTTTGCCACACTGGCACCAAACTGAAGATGAGTCAAGAGTATCACCCACAAATAGATGGTTAGACTGAAGTTATCAACAAATGTTTGGAAACTTATCTTCGTTGTTTCACATCAAAACAATAGCATCAGTGGGCAAAGTGGCTCCCTCTCATTGAATGGTGGTACAATACCTCCTACCACACTGCATCTAAAATGACTCCATATGAAGCAGTTTATAGCCAGGCACCGCCAGTGCTCCTTCCATACACCCCCAGCAGTTCACCAGTTTAGGCAGTTGACACAGTTCTCTGAACTCAAGATCAGATTCTTCATATTTTGTAGGACAATCTTCACATGGCAAGTAATCGAATGAAACAACAAGTCGATCAACACCGTTCTGAGCGCGCTTTTCAAGTAGGTGATATGGTTTTTCTTCATCTATAGCCATACAAGCAATCCTCCCTGAAACTCAAAGGATGTCATAAGTTGGCTCCAAAGTTCTATGGGCCATATAAGGTTCTTCAAAAGATTGGGTCAATTGCTTATAAGTTGAAACTTCCTCCTTCACGCATTCATCCAGTATTTCACATCTCTTGTCTAAAGAAATTTCTTGGCACCAACATCAGAGCACAAACTGTTTTACCAGAATTGGATAACAAAGGATCCATCATTTTGGAGCTGAAGGCAATCCTCGACAGGTACACTCGTCAGCTTAGCTCTCGATCCATCATAGAGGTATTAATTCAGTGGCACAGAATGCAACCAGAGGATGCTACATGGGAACCACTCCTTCAGATTCAGCAACAATTTCCACATCTTAAGCTTTGAGGACAAAGATTTTCTAAGAGGGAGGGGATGTTAGGAACCCGTGTTTAGCCCTTCTCTTTACTTTGTTAGTATATTGCTATTGGATGCATATGCTTTGTAAGTCATCCTGTGAGTATATTGTATTATCCCACATTCATGGGAAGTAATAGTTGTTTAGATTAGACTTAGTATATAAGTACGTGTTGAGGCCAATGAAGGCATCCACGAGTTTATTGTATTGAGCTTGCTCAAAGGAGGTTACCCCCTCAAAGTGGCTTGTGATCAATAAATTCCTTCTATGTTCTACTATTTTTGTTATTTCGTGCATTTTTCATTATATTGTTACAGGAGATTCCTCTCATATTGGCAATGCATATCACAAATATTGTCAATTGAATGGTTGCCTTTTGTAACTGTCAGGTCTGTTATGGTAGTCGAACTGAATGATCTATTTTGTAATGTGATATATTAACGCATGGTAATAGAGGATAGTGCTATGAGAGACAGGTAGAGAGAAGAGGAGTGACTGTCGAATAATCTCTAGATGGAACATGATGTTAATCTCCATGAAAGGGCTTAGTGCCTGAATTGTATTGTAACTGTATTTTCTATTTTTGAATAATACAATGACGATCTGGGCTTTTAGAGTGTGGGGTTTTTTACCTGAAAGGGTTTTCCCCATGTAAATATATGTTTATCTCTTATGTTCCATCTTTCATGTTTAATGGTTATGTTATTGAAATTGTATAATGCTTGTTGTTGAAACTTGTTAATGTTGCTTGTACTTTCCTCTAAGGGTTAATGTCGGAAATGAACTATGTCTGATTCCTCTTTGTGGCATAGTTGTGAGTGTTTTTGAGGCAATCTAATGAAATTTAAAGTTACCGAAGACACCACTATTCTTAGATGTTCATTCTAAGTTGCACTCATTTCCTTACAACCCCTAACCCCTAAACCATAAACCCTAAATAATTCCCCTAAGCCCTAACCCAGCCCTGACCCGCCATAAACCCTAAACCCCTAAAACCTAAACCGCAAACCCCTAAACCCTAAACACTAAACCCAAGCAACCCTAAACCTCTATCTCCCTATCTCCCTATCTAGCACTATCTCTATCATTCCTCTACCTCTAAATATCTCTCCCTATTTCTCTGGCCATGTCTCTCACTCTCTATATCTCCCTATTAGTCCTCTCTCTCTAAACACTAAACCCTAAACCTCTAAACCCTAAATAATGCCCCTAAACCATAAACCCTAAACCCTAGTAAACTCTAAACCCTAAACTTGAGCAATGCTAAACTAATAAATGCTAAATAATGCCCCTAAACCCTGACCGCTAACCCCAACTCTATCTCTCTCTCTGACCTATATATTATCTACTAGCTCCTAGCTAGTTAAATCCTTTTCCTAGCTTTCCTAGTTTTCCTTTTCCTTTCCAATTTCCCTTTAGATCCCACCAATTTTTCCCTATTTTACTATTTTCCACCTCTCCTCTCATCATTCTTCCCATCCAATGAACTTTAGTTTTATTAGCTTGTTTCCATTTCATCTGGCTACCAATTTATATCCTCATCCTTATTTTAATCATGTCCTAGTTTTCTTGTTTCCATTTGCTTTGTTGATAAGGGAGAAGGATAGAGAGAGAGAGAGAGAGAGAGAGTCCTATAAGTTTTCTTGTTCATTAATTCCTTCATCGATAAGGGAGAGGGAGAATTAATAGAAGGGAGAGATAGGAAGATATAGGAATGATAGGGGAGAGAGGCAAGAGATCATAGAGAGATAGGGAGAGATAGCTAGGTAGAGAGAGATAGAGGAGACAGAGGGGAGAGATAGGGAGATAGAGAGTGATCACTAGAGAGATGTCTAGAGAGATAGGGAGATAGAGAGACATGCAACAGATAGGAAGAGATAGATAGGTATGTAGAGAGAGAGAGAGGAGATATATTGGGAGAGATATTAGAGGAGACAGTCGAGCTAGAGATAGGGAGATAGAGAGTCAGTGAGATGTTGATCTAGAGAGATAAGGAGAGACATTGAGAAGTAGAGGGATGATAGCTAGAGAGATGGAGATAAGGGAGAGATAGGGAGATAGAGGTTTAGGGTTGCTCAAGTTTAGGGTTTAGGGGTTAGGGATTATAGGCATTATTTAGGGTTGAGGGATTTAGAGAGAGAGAGGGAGACTTCTTTTGACATGCAACCGTAAACCCTGAATAATGCCCCTAAACCCTAAACCTCTAAACCTTAAATAATTAATGCCCCTAAACCCTAACCCGTAATCCCTAAAACATATATAAACCCTAAATAATACCCCTAACCCATAAACCCTAAACTTGAGAAACCCTAAATCCCAAACCCCTAAACCCTAAACACTAAACCCAAGAAACCCTAAACCTCTATCTCCCTATCTCTCTATCTCTATCATTCCTCTACCTCTTAATCTCTCTCCTTGTGTCTCTGGCCATGTCCCTCACTCTCCATATATATCCCTATAATCTCTTCTGGCTATGTCTCTAGCCATGTACCTCACTCTCTATATCTCCCAGCTCTTGGTCCTCTCTCTAAACACTAAACCCTAAACCGTAAACCCTAAATAATGCTCCTAAACCTTAACCCCTAAACCCTAAACCTGAGAAACCCTAAACCCCTATATATCTCCCTATCTCTAATATTGTCCCTCTACTGGCTCTCAATCCTTCTCCCTATCTCTCTGCAGGATATATATCTCGCTCACTCTAGTAGTCTATCTCCCTATCTCTCTCCTATGTCTCGGCCTATAATCTCTCTCTCTCTAGCTATCTCCAAACCTGAGAAACCCTAAACCCTAAACCCCTAAACCCTAAATCCAAGCAACTCTAAACGCCTATCTCCCTATCTATCCCCTAGCTCCCTATCTCTATCATCCCTCTACCTCTCAATATCTCTCCTTATGTCCTTGGCCATGTGCATGTGCCTCACTCTCTATCTCCCTATCTCTCTCCATAGTCTCCTCTATATCTCCCTATCATTCCTCTCTCTCTATAAACCCTAAACCCTAAACCTCTAAGTGTCTAAACCCCTAACCCCTAAACAATAAACCCTAAACCTAAATAATGCCCCTAAACCCTAAACCTCTATCTCCCTATCAGCTTTGTCCCTCTACCTCTCAATCTCTCTCCCTATGTGTCTGGCCATGTCCCTCACTCTCTATCTCCCTATCTCTCCCCTCGGTCTCCACTATATTTCCCTATTGGTCCTCTATCTCTCTCTAAACCCTAAACCCTAAACCTCTAAACATTAACCCCTAATCCCAAAACCATGAACCCTAAACCCTGAATAATACTCCTAAACCTAAGTAACCATAAATTAGGCGCTCAATTAGGCGCTAAAATAGGTGCAACATTAGGCGCTACATTTAGGTGCTACATAAAGTGCTAAATAAGGCATTAACGTGGTTGCTAAAAAGGACGCTAAAACAAGCATTAAATCAGGTGTTAAATCAGGCGTCAAATGTGGCTCTAAATTAGGCGCTACAGTAGGAGCTAAAGTAGGCACTAAAATAGATGCTAAGTTAGGCACTAATTAAGCATCGACTTGTTCTGGTCAACGCAAAAAATGCCAATAACAACGCCATCTCGATAAATAGCGCCGACTTTTTCAAAAAAATGGAGAAAAATACATTAAAACAATGGGTGGAAGCAAAAAATGGAGCAAAAAAGGGAGCTAATCACAGGGATTTGTTGTAGTGATTGCTCACAGTGAGACAGGGAAGACAGCTGAGTTCACACCAGATTAAGTGCACATCAGAGACATTCAGACTGGGAACATTGTTGCAATAGGGACAACTAATCATTCTTCTTGATTGTATGCATTCACACACTTTGGTCCACCATCTCCACTGTCTAAGTATCACTCTCTTTCTCCAAGACAACATGTTGTATCTGAGGTGAAGTTTGGTCACTTGAACTTATGTGTTCTTCCATCTATTCATGAGACCAATGTTGAGACTTCTACATCTCCACCTCCTATTGAGACCACATCTATTCAGTAGGATCTCTCTTCAGCTTTGACTAACATTGTAACTCCACTCATTGAGCCATCTAGTGCAGTTGTTGAGGCCATATCAGAGGATATTCATTTCCTCACAGATGACAGATTCAGTACATTTGCTATCCCATCTTCATTGGAGATTCCATTTCAGGATCATCTTGAGTTGTTTGATGTTGATACATTTGATTCAACATCCTGTCATTCAGACAATGTTGCTCCATTTGATTCAACATCCTGTCATTCAGACACTCATGCTTCAGTTCAGTTCTCCAGTGAGCATCATCCAGGACTTCCATTTTAACCTCACATCCAGGGATTTCTTCAACATCGATCGTTGGATTGGTTTCTTCCTCAGGGGAGACACATTGATTTGATCATCGGCACAGGGGTTCTCTCATTCTGGGGGGCTTTGGAGTCTCCACTCTCTCTCATGGGGGGTATTTGATTGTATATCTGCATATGTTCTTGAGAGAGTCTCTTGAGACATTTCATTTGTACTTTCTTTCCGCATCTCTTTTATGAGAGGAGTTTTTTCCCACTGGGTTTTCTCCTTTTCTCCACTTTATAGAGATTTCATTGTACTTGGGTACCTCATCAGGCCTAGTTGCCGGGACCCATCTTTGCTTTCTTGCATTTGTCCTTAGTTTTTTTAGCTTCTCCCTAAGTTCATCTTAAGTGGGGGTGTTAGAGTAATAGGTTAATTACTTAATTAATTTAATCATATTGATTAATTAATTAAGTCACCTTTACTTTATTTTTCACTTAAGCTAAACTTAGGCACTTTATTATTTAATAATTTTTTTATTAAATCCTAGGGTTCACTTTAGGGTTTTGATCTCCTTTCTTAAGGATTGATCTCTTTGTAATTATTCATTCTTGTTTATGCAATTTTACTCTCTTGGCTTGCAGAGCAATATTTTTGTGTTGTTCGAATCTCTTCTATGTGACATGTTATTTTTCTTGCAGGTGATCACTGGGTTCTGTGAGGTTCACTTTTACAACTTCAACAAAACACTGTAAATGTATAGTGAAAGTAAATAACTAATTTGATATCTTCGAAATTGTTGTAAATTTCAGTTTTGAAATGCCAAAAAAGATATGCATATCATTTTGATCAAATTGGTATTGTTTAATACTTGTTTAACTTTGATTATGCTAATCATGACTTTAGCCTTATTGGTAATTAAGTTGGTTAATTATGGGTTAACAAGAGATGGCTTGTTACAAGGGCCAAGAGACTTTCGAGACTGTTATTAATTCTACTCCCCCTTAGTTACATAAGATTGGGGTTTTGTATCCCAAACCCTAGTGGAAGGATTGAAAATGGTACTTGGATACCCCTTTTTGGAATTATAGGCCATGCAAAGGTTATTTGTGGCTTTCTCCACACCTTCCCATAGTGGAGCAACTTAACCTTTATTGGCAACTCCAGTCTTCTCTTGGAACTTGGCATCATCAGTTCCAATGCATTTGGTCAGCTATGTTGGAGCCGAAATTGGCTCATTTCGCCTAATGTATTCTGTACTAGGGCCTTCTACTGGGGGATCTACTTGCTCATATGGGCATTCCTTGCCCTCATTATCCCTTTGTGGACAACTTAAGAGACTCAAGCATCTTTTTTGGTTCTATCCCTAGACTCAAGAAGCCTGGACTTGGATTCATGATTTCTTCAAGCCATTTCAGCCTACCCCTTTCTCATGGCATATGGTTTTGCTAGGGGATTGGCCTTGTTTCTCACATAAGTACACCCAGATTTAGTGTGCTTTCAGAGTGGAGATTCTCTTCTACATTTGGAAAGATAGAAGTGCAACTTTGTTTTCCAATTACATGCAGATGTTCATTTTTCTCTCTACACTAAATCTATGATATGCTCTAATGTTCTCATGCAAATTTAGGTGCAAGCTAGTAAAGTTGCACTTGAGGTTGCTCATCTTCAGGAGCTATTGGACCATTGGGGAAATACCCCCTGCACTATTTCTAAGGTTCCGCCAGACTCTACCTCTCTTTCAAGAGGTCGTCAGTGTGGGCATAGCCAGTCTGCCGAACAAGACTGTGGTTCCCACTCCCATAGTGCCTAGCCTCAGAATTATCATGACTTTGCTGCTCGTGGTTGGCCCTAGCCCTCCAAGCAGCCCTCGATCTTTTCACATGTCTGTGGGGGTGTTGGTTGGCCTAGCTCTGACAAGTTTCCTAGTTTCCAACTTGCCATATCTCATGTCTATGCCTAGCAACCCATTGAGGACAATCTTGAAGATAAAGGAGCTCTCATTGGCTAGGAGTCGATTGATTACACTACCCTTGGAGATGTGTGGGGAAATCTTGATGATCAAGATCCACCCTCTACTAGCGTTGCTTTAGTTACTTAGGTGCCTTTTTTTTCTTGGCCCTTTTGTGTTTATTTCCATCTGTGTTATGGACTTGGTCCTGTAAGACTGCGGAATGTGCCTTTTTATCACACTAAACTTTATTTGTGAATATTATACTATTTTTATCTTTAATATAAAGAGTAATAGGAATATTAATTTAAAAAAAAAAACTAAAATAAAATCCCAAACCAAATTTGGTGCCAACAATATAACACTTGTAGACTTGTTAATTGCATAAAGGACAATCTAGTCAATATAGGAAATGCAAACTTGTTAATTGCATAAAGGACAATCCAATCAATATAGGAAAAAGGACATGGGTGTAGGATTTTCACCATTACACATTTTTTAAAAAGTTAAAATTAAGCAAAATATCACATTGACTGCCCACATGTTGCTACAAAATATCATTCAAATTTTGTTAGAATGAAAACCGTTATCACATATTTATCTTTATGCCTCCTTAGTCGTTGATTAGAGGTGGGCAAGGAACCACTAACCATCTTTAATGGTAACTCCACCTCAAAACTATGCCGAGGAGGTGGGCTCCATGTTAGACCTTGTGCCCAACTAGTTCCCTGAAAACTATTGTGCCTACATCAATAGTTAGAGGCATTTATTTAAGGAATCACATAGGTTGTCCATTCCGGTGCATCCAAGAGTGACTGTCCATAGGCTCTATGAAGAGGTTCATGTCAAAATTAGAACTTTAGCTGGCATCTCAAAAAGTTTCAGGAGTGACATTGTAGTTAAACAAGGGCACTCTCTATCCCCCACTCTTTTTGGCTTATACATTGACAAACTTGAAGAGTGGTTGAACTTGTAGGGTGGGGATGGTGTGAGACTGGGGGGATATGTGGTTAGGCTCCTTTTATATGCTGATGACCTTGTTGCAAGTATGAGGTGAACCAGTGTTGTCATTGATGTCAACATACTCATATTACATTGACAAGAAGGATTGGATGAGCTGTGTGTTGAGGATATTGAGAAAATTAGCCTCAGTCAGGAATAGTGAAGAACAGTGATGAGAAGAAGGCAAATATATTGGATAGGTTGAGAACCGGAGGATGCGGATTAAAGGGTTTGCAGATATGAGTCTTGAGATGCTTCAGTCACGTTTTCAGAGGTCCGCATGAAGACCTGAAGAAGTTATGGCTGTCTGTGTGGAACCGGTTCCGGCAAGTGCTTAGAGGTGACAGAGGATCACAGAAAGGTCCGGTGAGGTCCGGAATTGTACAATCCTAATCTGCGGATTGGAAAGAGTGTTTGGGATGTCCTTGTGATGTGCCATCTCGAGTTGTGTATGATTTGGAGGTCCGGAAGTACCTCTTGCATTATGACAGTGGCGACAGACTGTGTTCTTGAAGTTCCGGATAAGGAGGATAAGAGATTTCAGTAAGTAAAGGAAATGCGGACGTACTTGGTCATTCAGACAGGCTTGTGAAGGTTCTTGGATCATGTTGAGGTTGTGTTGTTGGTCCGCATTGATAATGTATGATTTGAAGGTCTGGAAGTACCTTCTACAGTGGCGACAGACTGTGTTCTTGAAGTTCCAGATGAGGAAGACAAGAGATTCCAGCAAGTAAAGGAAGTGCGGATGTATCCGGACATTCAGGCAGGCTTGTGAACTTTTCTGGATCGTGTTGAGGTTGTGTTGTTGATCCGCATTGATAGTAGAGCCCAGAATTGAAGTTATTCTTCCGGATGAAGTTCTTGCTCTGTTTAGCCGACCGGATGAGTTGTTCATCCTGCGAATGTTCTTGTGGTGGCCGACCGGATGTGTTATTCATCTTGCGGATACTCTTATGATTGTTTGCCGACTTAGATGTTTGTTCCTAAGTCGATGTCTTGTATAAATAACGGTCTGTGAGTTCATTTCGAGGTGTGGTGTGTGTGGATAAGTGTGGCATAGGGAAGAGAAGTGCGAAAGATGATGGGCACCCCCGCATCTGCTAGCGATATGCGGATGATGGGCACCCCCGAGAGATGATCCTGACGGCGATATATACACTGAGTATATATCCAACTTAAAACATCCTGATGCACTTGCAACATGCAAACTTCAACAGTTTCATGACCCGATCTTGATGGCGATGCATTCGCAGATGACGATGCGATTTGCTCCGACTGGGAACGCACATGTAGACTCTTGTATATCTGTCCGCTGCATGTAAACACTCAGAACCGCCCTATTACACAAAGACAATATGATGATCGGGCCGGATCACCTTCAAACCAAAAGTTTAACAGCTTATCTTTCTAGACCTAGCACATGAGGATGCTAGGCTGATTCACAGCATGCTCCTAACTGATCTCTTGAACAATGCAATGCATAAACAGAAAACACAAATGCAAACTAAGCTATAATACAGGACCATTCCACCGATTCACAGGATCAACCGGTGGAAGGGTTGAAAGTATCCATCAACTTGCAAAACAGAAAAGAAATCAAAATAGATACAGCTGATAAACTCAGATAATGCAAATGAAGAGATTTTATTCAAATGAAATTCAAAAGTTCTAAATACAGCTTCACAATGTCTGAACTGTTCTCCTGAATCTCAACTCAACACAACACCAATACATAACACAACTAACTTAACATCTGTAATCTCAATATATCCTAAACCCTAACAGATCGAAGGTATATATAGCAAAGTCCTTCGAGTACTACCAACTCACTTCCCAGCGGCTGGGAGCTTCCAAGCGGCTGGGAGAAGGACAGCTCAGACTACCTTATCACGATCTTTAACTGCCTACACAAACTCCTAGGCTGAACTAATACATAGCATCGGTCCAATGGACCTTATTACATGATGAAGTCAAACATACTAAAAATAGACTAATGTCCTGTCATCATGCGGACAATTATCCTATATCCTGATCATGTACGGGTGCTCCTGCACCATACTCCCCAGAAGAAGAAATCTCAAGTCCACTTGAGATGAGAGTATCAAGGTCTGCACCATGTTTCTGTATCTGCTCTGCAGTCATCCATACTGCTTCAGAATTCGGCTGTCCCTTCCAAGAGACTAAATACTCCAAGTATTGTTTGTTCTTGGTCTGTTTGACCACTCTGGTGTCCAAAACCTTCTGTAACTGTGGAGGATCATGTTGGGGAATGTCTTCAGCAACTGTATCATGTAGGATATCCTGATCTGCATCTGGATTAGCCTTGTATGGAGTTAAATCACATACATTGAAGATAGGAGACAAACCAAGATCAGGTGGGAGTTGGATCTCATAAGCATTCTGTCCATGCTTGTGCAAAATCTGACATGGTCCAACTTTCTTTTGCATGAGCTTAGTATACTTTCCCTTAGGAAGCCTGTCTTTCTTCAAGTGAACCCATACCAAATCTCCAACATCAAATTGAACATCCTTCTTCTTCTTATCAGCATATTCCTTATACTTTAAGGTGGTTTGCTGGAGTTGGGTCTTGACCTGATCATGAACCTCTTTGATGGCTTCAGCAAAAGCTTCTCCTTCTGCACTAACAGGATCTACTGTAGGTAGATCTCTCAACTCCAAAATTCCTCTGGGATGCATTCCATAAACTACCTGAAAAGGCGATTTCCCTGTGCTCCTATTGACAGTATCATTATATGAAAACTCAGCTTGAGACAGAATATTGTCCCACTTCTCTCCATGCTGTTTTGTCAAGCATCTAAGCAAATTCCCCAAGGAACGGTTCACTACTTCAGTCTGTCCATCCGTTTGAGGATGATATGCAGAGGAAAAAGACAAATTGGTTCCCAGTTTCCTCCAAAGGGTTCTCCAGAAGTGACCAATAAACTTCACATCCTTGTCTGAAACTATGCTCAAAGGCAATCCATGGATTCTGACAATCTCCCTGAAGAATAAATCTGCAATGTATGAAGCATCAGCAGTGGTTTTGCATGGCAAGAAATGTGCCATTTTACTGAATCTATCCACTACAACAAAAACACTGTCAAATCCTCTCCTTGTCCTTGGTAAACCCAAGACAAAATCCATACTGATGCTTTCCCATGGTCTGGAAGGAATGGGTAAGGGCTGATATAAACCTGCATTAGTTGACCTGCCTTTAGCTTTCTGACATATCACACATGTCTCTACAAATTTTCTGACATCTGATTGCAACTTAGGCCAAAAGTAATGCCTTCTAACCAGATCAAGAGTCTTATCTAGACCAAAATGACCTGCCATAGCTCCACAATGTTTCTCCTTGATTATATTTAACCTCATAGAACACCTTGGGATACACAACTGTCCACCCTTGAACAACAATCCATCCTGAATCAAAAATTCAGAGAACTCAGCATGGTATTTCTCCCCAAAAGAAGTACAGACCTGATATATCTCTCCAAAATCTTCATCAGACTCATACATGGTCTTGAGTGAGTCAATGCCAACACTCTCTAACTGAATCCGATTGACTGTGAGAACTCTCCTGCTCAAAGCATCTGCAACTTTGTTCTTGACCCCTTTCTTATGCTTCAATGTAAAAGTGAAAGCCTGTAAGGTTTCTACCCATTTCATATGTCTGTGGTTCAGCTTTTCCTGGCTGTTTATGAAACTCAAAGCCTGGTTATTTGTGAATACTATGAATTCCTTTGGCATCAGGTAATGCCTCCATTTCTTGAGGGACTGAACTAAAGCATACATTTCCAGATCATATGATGAATACCTTTTCTTAGCATCATTGAGCTTCTCACTGAAAAATGCAATAGGTCTACCTTCTTGGCTGAGTACTGCTCCAATGGCCATGTGACTGGCATCACATTCTACCTGAAAGATTTTGTTAAAATCTGGAAGTGCAAGGACTGGCTGCTGTGCCACCTTCTTCTTCAATGTTTCAAAAGAATTATCTGCTCCTTGAGTCCAAACAAACCTGCACTTCTGTCCTCCTTTAATGGTATCCAGCATGGGTGCACAAATATGACTGAACCCTCTTATAAACTTCCTGTAGAAGGTTGCTAACCCATGGAAACTTCTGACATCATTCATAGTCTGTGGAGTTGGCCAAGACAGTATGGCACTTACCTTCTCCTTATCCATCTGTAACTTTCCTTGTGAAATGACAAAACCCAAATATGTGATCTCCTTTTTCATGAACAGGTACTTGTCCAAATTTATCATCAGCTGCTCTTCATGTAACCTCTTAAGAACCAAATCTATATGTCTGAGATGTTCTTCTTTTGTGCTACTGAAAATCAGAATGTCATCTAGATATACTATGACAAACTTACCAATGAATTCCTTCAGAACCTCATTCATCAGCCTCATAAAAGTACTAGGTGCATTAGATAAACCAAAAGGCATAACCTTCCATTCATATAACCCTTCATTTGTTTTGAATGCTGTCTTCCACTCATCACCTGGTCTAATCCTGATCTGATGGTATCCACTCTTCAAATCTATTTTTGTAAAGTACTTAGCACTTCCCAAACAATAAGTAAATCCTCTATTCTAGGGATTGGAAACCTATACCTGATTGTGATTTTGTTAATAGCTCTGGAATCTGTGCAAAGCCTCCAAGTGCCTTCCTTCTTTGGTGCTAGTACAGCTGGTACTGCACATGGACTCAAACTCTTCCCAATCAGACCTGAATCCAACAATTCTTCAATCTGTCTGGCTACTTCTGCATTCTGTTCTGGAGTAAGCTTATAGGCTGCTTTGTTTGGAAGTGTTGACCCTGGAATTAAGTCTATGCAATGACTGATATCTCTGACAAGTGGTAGGGATCTTGGCATTCCCTCTGAGATGACACCTTTGTACTTATCCAATAGCTCTTGGATAGCTGGGTCTATCAACCTTGGCTTTTTCTCTTTCTTGACTTCTTGCTGTTGTTCCTTATTCACACTCATACATGGGATTAGGGCATATGCAACTGCACCTTCTGCTGCTACTTCTTTCATGAACTGTTTACCTTCCATCAGCATGACCTTCACCTCTTTTCCTTTAGTTTTCCCCTCCTTCTCTGCCAGTGGGAATAACTCTGTCACCTTACCATCTTTAGTGATTTTATAGGTGTTTCTAACACCATCATGCTGTGCCTTCAAATCATACTGCCATGGTCTACCAAATAAAAGGTTGCAAGCATCCATCTTGGTAATGTCAAACAACAACCTATCCTTATATGCACCAATCTAAAATTCTACCCAAGCCTGCTCTTCTACAATTGTCTGCTGACCTTGGGTAAGCCATGAGACTTTATACGGGGATGGGTGAGGCAATCTCCTAAGCTTAAGCTTTATCACCATTTCTTCAGACACAAAATTCTCAGTAGAACCAGAATCAATCAAAACTTTACATGCCTTACCTCCTGCTTTGCAAATAGTTCTGAAAAGAGATTTTCTTTGAGGGGCTTCTTTGTCAGGTACCTTCATGGTAGTTACTGTTCTTCTCATCATCAGAGACTCTCCACTTTCTGGATATCCATAATTATCAGGAGCATTCACACTCTGAAAATCATTAGAGCTTGTCCTACTTTGATTATCAGGTTCTTTGACCAGATTTGTCCTCCTTTCTCCTGCTGAGCTTGTGGCCTTGTCTGGACATCTGCTGGCTATATGGCCTTCTTTGTTACAGTTATAACATCTGATGGATCCTCTGCCCTGGGATCTTCCTCTGAAAGGTCTTCTACCTCTGAAGTTTCCTTGCTGACTGTAATTCTCTCTCTGATTCTGACTATTGTTGCCCTTACTATTGTCATGACTGGATTCTCCTTGATATCCCTGTCCATGTCCTCTGCCTCTAAAAGGACCTCTTCCACCTCTTTGTTGTCTTCCTCTTCCTCTATTGTTTTGTTCTTGTTTTCTCTTCAACTTTTCTTCCACTTTCAATGCCAACTGAAAGCTTTTCTGCACTGTATCTGGATTATGCAGACTAAGATCTTCCTGAATATTAAACCTCAATCCATTAAGGTATCTAGCTACCTTCTCTTCTTCACTTTCTTTTACCTTTGTCTTCATACAGAGTTTCATGAATTCTTTTGTATATGAGCTGACATCTAGCTCCTTCTGCTTCAGGTTTTGCTTCCTCTTGTGTAATTGGATACTGTAATCCAATGGGATATAAGCTTCTTTTACTAATGCCATCATCTTCTTCCATGTGGCAACTCTACGTTTTCCTTCCTGTACTCTATCATCTTGAACAAAATTCCACCATGTCAAGGCAGCTTCTTTCATCTTTGACTGTGCTATCTTCACTCTCTGTTGTTCTGGTATCTCCTCTGTTACAAAGAAATTGTTCAAATAGTCTATCCACTCCATCACTGAATCAGGGTCCATCTTACCTGTAAACACTGGCAAATCCAGTTTCACATCCATGGTTCTCCTCTCCATGGCCTTGAGGGCGTTCAACAGTGGTCTCTGGTCTGCAGGAACGACCTCCTCGCTCCAATTAGGGATCTCTTCTTCTTCCCTATCATCTTCTCTACCAGAACCTACTCTGCTCCTCAACTTTGCTAACTCATCTTTCAACTCCTGATTCTGAGCCTTCACGGCCTTGCTTTCTGCAATCTGTTTCTTTACCAGAACTGCCAACTCAGCGTTGGTCATCCTTGCTGGAACCTCCGATGTTCCTTCTTCGTCTGACATCCTGCTTATCTTTTCCAGAAGATCCTAACCTTTGCTCTGATACCACTATGATGCAGAGTGAAACGCAACGGGAGCTTACTAACAGGAAGGAGGAGCCAATAATACAAACAGCATGATAAAAATCCCTATCAGCTCAGCATCATCATCATATTTCCTGTAAACACCAACAGCATCATCATATTTCGGACGATCACAATTATCCTCCTGCCGACTACTGTTCACCTCCTCCGCCTGTCGCCTATCATCATCATCATGATACTCAACGGGCGCAAACATCCTCCTGTTGCACTGTTCATCAGGCGCCAAACACTAGCGGCATCATCATGATATGCGACACCACCTTCGTCAGCAGGATATCAAATATCCGGTTGCTCTAAATATCCTGATGACGACAACTTCAACACCTTCCCTTCGATGCCCCGCTGCCCGACGATACAAGCAACAGCATCATGATATGATTTATCCGGTTCTCTCGAAACCTCCTAATGATGTTTCACAACTTTCTGCCTACGCCGATACCTAACCACTTAGCGACAACAAGATCAACTTGCATAGGGTGATATCTCAATATCCTGATGACGATGATGTCATAACCTGATGACGATGACGTCACACAATATCCTGATGACCTCTTCAACACTTAGTCAAAAAAAAAACGAGCTTTCACTCCCGCATCTGCTAGCGATATGCGGATGATGGGCACCCCCGAGAGATGATCCTGACGGCGATATATACACTGAGTATATATCCAACTTAAAACATCCTGATGCACTTGCAACATGCAAACTTCAACAGTTTCATGACCCGATCCTGATGGCGATGCATTCGCAGATGACGATGCGATTTGCTCCGACTGGGAACGCACATGCAGACTCCTGTATATCCGTCCGCTGCATGTAAACACTCAGAACCGCCCTATTACACAAAGACAATATGATGATCGGGCCGGATCACCTTCAAACCAAAAGTTTAACAGCTTATCTTTCTAGACCTAGCACATGAGGATGCTAGGCTGATTCACAGCATGCTCCTAACTGATCTCTTGAACAATGCAATGCATAAACAGAAAACACAAATGCAAACTAAGCTATAATATAGGACCATTCCACCGATTCACAGGATCAACCGGTGGAAGGGTTGAAAGTATCCATCAACTTGCAAAACAGAAAAGAAATCAAAATAGATACAGCTGATAAACTCAGATAATGCAAATGAAGAGATTTTATTCAAATGAAATTCAAAAGTTCTAAATACAGCTTCACAATGTCTGAACTGTTCTCCTGAATCTCAACTCAACACAACACCAATACATAACACAACTAACTTAACATCTGTAATCTCAATATATCCTAAACCCTAACAGATCGAAGGTATATATAGCAAAGTCCTTCGAGTACTACCAACTCACTTCCCAGCGGCTGGGAGCTTCCAAGCGGCTGGGAGAAGGACAGCTCAGACTACCTTATCACGATCTTTAACTGCCTACACAAACTCCTAGGCTGAACTAATACATAGCATCGGTCCAATGGACCTTATTACATGATGAAGTCAAACATACTAAAAATAGACTAATGTCCTGTAATCATGCGGACAATTATCCTATATCCTGATCATGTACGGGTGCTCCTGCACCAGAAAGGCAGAGTAGAGGTTTTTGGGCTTAAATGGAACTGATCCGGACATGGTAGAGATGTCATTCTCCAGTTCAAGACTGTCATTTTTATCACTTTGTAGACAGTGTGTCTCCTTGTAGGCAGTGGGCCTCTTTGTGAGCAGTGTGCTCGGGTAGTGAGCCCTAATTGGCATGTGCCATTCATTCTTCTTTATTCTTCTAACAGAGAATAATTCTTAGGTTAATCACCCCGTGGTTTTTCCCTTAACCGGGTTTTCCACGTCAAAATCTTGGTGTTCAATGTGTTGATGTTTATCTGCTCTTGTGTTTATGTATTATGCTTTCATAAATGATTAATTGATATGCTGCTAACTAACAACGAAGAATCAAGTGTTTGAAAAAGAAGAAGTTTTATACAACTGATTCACCCCCCCCTCTCAGTTGTATGCCCTAGATCCAACAATTGGTATCAGAGCCGGTTCCTCTGAAAGGAGCTTAACCGCTTGAGGAGATCCAAGATGTCCTCATACAAGAAGGATAGTCCGAAGTTCGATGGAACCAACTTCACTCTCTGGAAAGGTCGCATGAAGTGCCACTTGGAATGTATGGGAAAAGCATACTTGGCTATGGTCTCAAAACCATATGTACCTCCACAAGGTGGCCCGACAACTCTGAATGAAATCACAGAAGTAGAAAACAATCTGTGGACCAAGGAAGCTCTTCTAAGCGCATTGAATGACTCAGATCTCTCAAATGTTATTGACCTACCAACTGCATATGAGATCCTGACTAAACTGGAACTTCTATATGAAGGAGATGAGTTTGTCAAAAGTGCAAGGTTGCAAAGTCTGAAAGGGAAATTTGAAAGATTGAAGATGAGAGATGATGAAAACATCACTACTTTTATGCCAAGAGTGAATGAGCTGGTATGTGGAATCAGAAATGCTGGTGGAACTTTAGATGAAAATGAGATTGTCTGCAAAATCCTAAGATCCCTTCCTGCTGCCTACAAAATCAAGGTTGCTGCCATTGATGAATTCAGAGCCCACACAACTGTCACAAGAGAACAACTGGCTGGCAAACTAACTGCATTTGAAATGACCAAGTTTGGAGATGATCCTCCCAAGACTGAATCTGCTTTCAAAGCCAGTGCCTATGTGAAAGGCAAACAGAGATTTGATCCGGGAGAAAACTCATCAAGGAAAATGTCATGGTATGATCAAGCAAGAAGAGACATGGAAGAAGAAGAAGAAGCAGAAACAGCTCAACTTGAAGCCCTCATTGCAAAGAGACTGCCAAGAGGATCCGATAAGTATGAAGGAAAACTACCCTTTAAGTGTTTCAACTACAATAAGATTGGTCATTTTGCTTCAAGATGTCCGGAAAGATCTGCAAGGTCTAATACTAACAGACAAAGGTTTCAAAAGAATTGCTATTATGTTCATGAAGAAGATGACAATGAAGGAGTAACAGATGATGAATCAGAACTAGGAAGCAAATTCGGAAATGAGTGGGTGTTTATTGCCATCAAGGAAGAAGATTCAATACTCTCTGAATCTGTCAATCACAAAGTTGTTGAAAAAGCTTTGGCTGCTCAAGTGGAAGAAAAGGATGATTGGGTTATTGACAGTGGATGTTCTCACCATATGACTGGTGACAAGAATAAGTTCTTGAATTTGGAAAGGTATGAAGGAGGAATGGTAAAGTTTGGTGACAATTCTGCTGGCAGAATCAGAGGCAGGGGAACTATTTCCTTTGATGGAAAGAGCAAAATAGGTAACGTACTATATGTTGAAGGATTGAAGCACAATCTTCTCAGTGTTGGTCAGTTAGTGGACAAAGGCTATAATCTCCGGTTCAAGAATGGAAAATGCAGAATCTTTACAAGCTCCGAAACTGAAATTGCATCCGGTACTCAGACAAAAGGTAATATATTTCATCTGGTTGGTTCAAATAAAAGTTGTTTGTTTGCTCAAATTGATCAGAGTTGGTTATGGCATAGAAGAATGTGTCATGTAAATTTTGATAACATCATCAAGATAAGCAATACTCAGGCCGTAAGAGATCTTCCAAAATTGATGAAACCTACAAATAGTTTGTGCAAAGAATGTCAGCTAGGTAAACAAAGCAGAGTCTCTTTCAAAAGCAAAGATCAGTCTTCTACCGGATTGTTGGAATTAGTACATACTGATCTCTGTGGTCCGACAAGAATCAAGAGTCTGTAAGGTGATAGATATTTCATGTTGTTAATTGATGATCATTCCCAGATGATGTGGGTTACCTTTCTAAAAGAAAAATCAGAAGCATTTGAGAAGTTCAAAATCTTCAAAGCTATGGTAGAGAATCAAACCGGATTGAAACTAAAGTGTCTAAGGTCTGATAGAGGTGGTGAATTTACATCTGGTGAGTTCATTGACTTTTGTGAGAAGGAGGGTATAAGGAGACAGTTGTCTGCTCCTAGGACTCCACAGCAGAATGGAGTAGTTGAGAGAAAGAACCGGACCATCCAGGAAGCTGCCAGGACAATGATGTTGGAAGCAAATGTTCCTCAAATGTTTTGGAAGGAAGCTATCAGCACTGCAGTCTACACTCTCAATCGAGTTCAAATCAAAAACAACACCAGTAAGATCCCCTATGAACTCTGGTTTGGCATCACTCCTACTGTGAAATATTTCAGAGTATTTGGTAGCAAGTGTTATATTAAAAGAGATGAAGATCTAGGAAAGTTTGATGCTAGAAGTGATGAAGGAATTTTCTTGGGTTACTCCACTCAAAGCAAAGCATACCGGTGTTACAATAAGAGATTGAGGAAGATGATAGAAAGCACCAATGTGAAAATTGATGAAGGAATTGAGAAGCCTTCAAGATTTTATGAGTTTGATGAAGATGACCAAGACAGTGTTCAAGGACCTCAATCCTCTCCGGTGAGACAGAGTCAGCCTGATCCGGTAAATCAGGAAGAAGAGATAGGTTTGAATGAGCCTGATCAAGAAGCAGCAGTGCAGGATACTCCCAAAATTCCAAGGTATGTAAGACTGAACCACTCTAAAGATCAGATCATAGGTGACAGAAGCAAAGGTGTATAAACTAGAAGGAATGTTGCTCAAAATCAGGATGAATGTTGTCTGATTTCAAAGATTGAACCTAAAACAATAAATGAAGCCTGCAATGATGAAAACTGGACCAAAGCAATGGAAGATGAATTGATGCAAATTGAGAAAAATCATACTTGGGATCTTGTTCCCAGACCTAGAGACAGGAATGTAATTGGAACCAAGTGGGTCTTCCGGAACAAACTAAATGAAGCTAGTGAAGTAATCAGAAACAAAGCTAGATTGGTCTGCAAAGGCTACTCTCAAATAGAAGGAATTGACTTTGAAGAGACTTTTGCTCCGGTGGCAAGAATTGAAGCATTCAGATTACTTCTTGCATTTGCTGCCTTCAAAGACTTCAAGGTATATCAGATGGATGTCAAGTCTGCCTTCCTAAATGGTGATCTGGAAGAAGAAGTCTACATTGAACAACCGGATGGATTTCAATTGTCTGATAATGATGATATGGTCTGCAAGTTGAAGAAAGCTTTGTATGGATTGAAGTAAGCCCCAAGAGCATGGTATGAAAGGTTGGATAAGCATCTTGTGCAGATTGGATTCAACAAAGGTACTGCTGACAGTAACTTATATTTCAAAATTGATCATGAAAACATTTTGATTGTTGAAGTGTTTGTGGATGATATCATTTTTGGAGGAAGAGATAGTATGTGCAAAACTTTTGCAAATCAGATGAAAAGTGAGTTTGAAATGTCTATGCTTGGTGAAATGAATTTCTTCTTGGGTCTGCAAATTACTCAAACAAAAGAAGGGATCTTCATTTCTCAGACCAAATATGTGAAAGAATTGTTAAGGAAATTTGGTATGGAAGACTCAAAGCCTATGAACACTCCTATGGCAACCGGATGTAAGTTAAGCAAAGATGATGATTCTCCAAAGGCAGATTAGACAAAGTATAGATCAATGATTGGTGGATTGTTGTATCTCACTCAAACTAGACCAGATATAATGCAAGCTGTTGGTCTTGTGGCAAGATTCCAGGCTGATCCTAGAGAATCTCATGTTATGGCAATCAAAAGAATTTTTAGGTACTTGAAAGGAACAGTTGAGTATGGTCTATGGTACCCTAGAGATCCAGATTTCTCTCTTCATGCTTACACAGATGCAGATTGGGCAGGAGATGTGGATGACCGGAAGAGCACTAGTGGTGGAGCATTCTTTTTGGGGAAGAGATTGGTTTCTTGGTTAAGCAAGAAACAAGATGCAATATCTCTGTCTACAACTGAAGCAGAATACATTGCAGCAGCAGGTAGTTGCACTCAAATCTTATGGATGAAGCAGATGCTAAGAGACATTAAAGTTGAATATGAGAAGCCTATCACAATTTTCTGTGATAATTCAAGTGCAATTAATATTTCTAAGAATCCGGTATTGCATTCTAAGACTAAGCACATATCTATCAAATTTCACTTTTTGAGAGAACAAGTAAACAAGGAAGAAGTCAGATTGGAGTATGTTCCCTCCAAGGATCAGATTGCAGATATCTTTACAAAACCTCTTCCCAAGGACTCTTTTGAATATCTCCAGGAGAAGTTAGGGGTCATGGCCCCTTCGGTGATGAACTAGGATGCACTGATATGCATCAGTCCGGTGGATATCACAGTCATATCTTGTGATCCGGATTGATGATAGGGAGCTGCTACTAAGGGGGAGCAGTTGGTATGATTCTGATGTATTAGAATTGCAAGTATGAGCCCTTTGCCATTGATGTCAAAGGGGGAGAGAAGACATGTGAAAAACAAGTGGTTAATGATCAAAGGGGGAGCAGTAAAGGAAGAGAAGACATGTGAAAAGTTGTTGTTGATAGGGGGAGCTGTGACATAAAGGAGAAGTTCTTGTCTTGATGGTTTTTCACATCATATGTTGCCATCAATGACAAAGGGGGAGATTGTTGCAAGTATGAGGTGAACCAGTGTTGTCATTGATGTCAACATACTCATATTACATTGACAAGAAGGATTGGATGAGCTGTGTGTTGAGGATATTGAGAAAATTAGCCTCAGTCAGGAACAGTGAAGAACAGTGATGAGAAGAAGGCAAATATATTGGATAGGTTGAGAACCGGAGGATGCGGATTAAAGGGTTTGCAGATATGAGTCTTGAGATGCTTCAGTCACGTTTTCAGAGGTCCGCATGAAGACCTGAAGAAGTTATGGCTGTCTGTGTGGAACCGGTTCCGGCAAGTGCTTAGAGGTGACAGAGGATCACAGAAAGGTCCGGTGAGGTCCGGAATTGTACAATCCTAATCTGCGGATTGGAAAGAGTGTTTGGGATTTCCTTGTGATGTGCCATCTCGAGTTGTGTATGATTTGGAGGTCCGGAAGTACCTCTTGCATTATGACAGTGGCGACAGACTGTGTTCTTGAAGTTCCGGATAAGGAGGATAAGAGATTTCAGTAAGTAAAGGAAATGCGGACGTACTTGGTCATTCAGACAGGCTTGTGAAGGTTCTTGGATCATGTTGAGGTTGTGTTGTTGGTCCGCATTGATAATGTATGATTTGAAGGTCCGGAAGTACCTTCTACAGTGGCGACAGACTGTGTTCTTGAAGTTCCGGATGAGGAAGACAAGAGATTCCAGCAAGTAAAGGAAGTGCGGATGTATCCGGACATTCAGGCAGGCTTGTGAACTTTTCTGGATCGTGTTGAGGTTGTGTTGTTGATCCGCATTGATAGTAAAGCCCGAAATTGAAGTTATTCTTCCGGATGAAGTTCTTGCTCTGTTTAGCCGACCGGATGAGTTGTTCATCCTGCGAATGTTCTTGTGGTGGCCGACCGGATGTGTTATTCATCTTGCGGATACTCTTATGATTGTTTGCCGACTTAGATGTTTGTTCCTAAGTCGATGTCTTGTATAAATAACGGTCTGTGAGTTCATTTCGAGGTGTGGTGTGTGTGGATAAGTGTGGCATAGGGAAGAGAAGTGCGAAAGGCAGAGCAGAGGTTTTTGGGCTTAAATGGAACTGAACCGGACATGGTAGAGATGTCATTCTCCAGTTCAAGACTGTGATTTTTATCACTTTGTAGACAGTGTGTCTCCTTGTAGGCAGTGGGCCTCTTTGTGAGCAGTGTGCTCGGGCAGTGAGCCCTAATTGGCATGTGCCATTCATTCTTCTTTATTCTTCTAACAGAGAATAATTCTTGGGTTAATCACCCCGTGGTTTTTCCCTTAATCGGGTTTTCCACGTCAAAATCTTGGTGTTCAATGTGTTGATGTTTATCTGCTCTTGTGTTTATGTATTATGCTTTCATGAATGATTAATTGATATGCTGCTAACTAACAACGAAGAATCAAGTGTTTGAAAAAGAAGAAGTTTTATACAACTGATTCACCCCCCCCCCTCTCAGTTGTATGCCCTAGATCCAACAGACCTTATCTTGATTGCGAGGTCCCCCCACGGGTTACAAGAGCACTTGTATGCTCTTGAGCACTTTTGTAGAGTTGTTGGTATGCAAGTCAATGCTAGCAAGACCAAAATCATGGTTTTCTCCAACAAAAAGAAAAAGGCCCAGCACACCTTTTTCTTTGAGGGAAGTATTCTTGAAGAGGTAAAGGAGTATAAATATCTTGGGATCGACTTTAACAACAGACTTAGCTGGGAGACTTGTAGAAATGAAATAATTTTGGGAGGTTGGAAAGCATGTTATGCCCTCCAAAACAGATGCAGAGTAGCTGAACTATGGGATTGGAAAACTACTATGACTCTTTTTGGGCTATTGGTAAGTCCGGTGGTTCTTTATGGGTGTGAGATTTGGGCAAGCAACATGTCGGAGTCCAAGTGGAAGCAGGTAGAGAGAATCCAAAAGCACATGATCATTAGCAAGTTTAGGATGAAAACTTCAACTCTGTATGAGATTCTGCTAGCTAAAACAGGGGTTGTTCCAATGGAAGCCACATCTATGGTGCGTCTCTTAAGATATCTCAAAAGAATTGAGCAAATGGATTCAAGTAGGTGGCCTAAGGTCGTCTTTAACAAGGTGATAAGGGAAAGAAAGAAATCATGGATGAAACAAAATAGCAAGTGGATGGAAAAGTGGAATATATATTTCAATGCATGCCCTACGGATGGAAAATAAATTAAAACTTTTGTCATAGAGAAATTCCATAAATCTATGTGGGATGGTTCCCTAGGGAGAAAGAAGAGCTCTTATCTTGAGGTGTTTAATCCCACTCGTGATCATTTAGAAAAAGCGTACATTGGGGCAGATATCTCTTGGAGAGCTAAGATTTTGGTCGATCAGCTTAGGACTAACTCTCATTAGCTCCATTGTGAAACAGGTAGGTGGAAGAGACCTAAAGAAACTTGGGAAGAGAGAGTGTATATTTTCTGCACCTCTGGGGCTGTGGAATCAGAAAAACACTTTATTTTAGAATGTGACGCTTACACTAACATCATAGCAAAGTATGCAGATATCCTGATAGCGGTTTCTTGGCATGATCTTTTTGTCGAGAGTGCTTTGGAGAAGATGGGAGAGCTCATAATATTTTTGCACAAAAGCAGAAGTGAAAGACAAAAGCAAATTTGACGGAGTTGGCTCTCTTAAGCTATTTTTAGCCTCGTGGATGTTAAAAGCTATTCTATTCTATTCTATTCATATAGAATTTTAGAAAAGAGATGTCAGATTATGACATAAATTAGAAATCAGAAAGAACAGGTAGACAGCTTACAACGAATTTTTCGCTGAAAGTGATTTAATTATTCAAAACCGGTAGACAGAAGTAGGGTTGGTTAACTAAAAACTTTGTTTGATTGCCACCTAAGTACTCTTCCGTGTACAAACGGCTTTGAATTCCAGTTACGCAATCTCTATTGGCTCACTGCTCCACTTTATAAGTCACTAATCTTCCATTCAGGATCTCACAAATTCATTACACCATCCTCAGTTTGAGAACATTATAAGTCAGTCGGTAGTGTTTCTAAACTTCTCAAGTTAATTATCAATGGCAGGCGTAATGGATTGCCCTCAACGATTGCCTTCAGTAATATTGACTGTGGTGGTAATAATAGCAGGAATTGCAAATTATGGCGGTGTCGCTGCTCAATCTTCAGGGTGTGCAACTTCTCTGGCGACATTGTCTCCCTGTATGGGATATATCACCAGTAATATGTCCAGCTCAACTCCATCACAGGGCTGCTGCACTGCATTATCTTCTGTAGTGCAGAGTAGCGCAGTATGTCTGTGCCAGCTGTTCACCGCCAACAATCCGCTGGGAACTCCCATTAATCAAACAAGGGCTCTCGCTCTGCCAGGCGCTTGCAAAGTCACCACTCCACCACTCACTCAATGCAATGGTATATAGTCTTTAATGTTTCTTGGAAATAATTTATCTGACTCAATTTTAAAGAAGAAGTTGTAATTGGTATACTTCTTGTTTTTGTTTGTCAACAGTTGCAGGGGCTCCAGCTGCTTCTCCATCTACAGGTATATAATGTCTTATTACTTATGATATTTATATCAACTGCGTAGTTTTTGAGTCAAACTTATTAATCCATATTTCATGAGTTTCATGAGTAGTAGTTCAGGGAACCCATCTCTCATAAAAATGAATGGTCCTACTTATCAATGTTATTACCTTTCTAATCTGGTATACATATACATTTAATAACAGAGAAAGTAACACTATTTAATGGCTGCACTTGCAGGTTCTAGTGCACCACCAGCAACAGAAACTGCTCCTTCCTCTTCCCCTGCTACTCCAAATGCAGTGTCACCCTCATCTAATTCACCATCTTTACTTCCTCCCACAGTTTCTGTAGGAGGTATTTCACCCACAGCTGGAGAGAAGCCATCATCTAAGGCAGGAGCCCTTTTCACACCATCCATGATTATCAGTGCTTTGGCAGTAGCAATGGTAGCGATCAGTATTTGTTGAACATCTTTCTTCTATATCTGTGTTGGATATTCTAACATGGACCTGAGTGTATTGTGGAGTGCATAGAAGTCTTTCAGCGACTTCCTCCTATTTGGGGAGCCATCTACTAGAATTGTATTCTTTCCTGGTTTTGTGTGCGTAGTATTATGTTAGTGATGTTTTCTAGCCATTCTTTTGTCCTTTAAATAAATAAGGATATACGCATCCACTGTAAATGGCCAGACTGTTCGACCTACTGGATGACATTTTGTATGATGTAGCATACTTTATATTAATAATATACATAAGATTTTTTTAAAAAAGATGTATGTAAATGGCCAGATTCTAATCTGCAGTTAACCTCTGAGTGACCTATTCTTAATTAATTTGTGGTTATGTCTACTTTATTTTACTCTTGAGCTTCTAGACTGTATAAAAATCTATTCAGCTTTTTGTTGAAATGAAATTACAACTTGATTAAGCTGTTCCACATTTACAGACAATTAAAATGCATGTTACAGTTATAAAGATATATTTGGGTATGCATATTTTAAATCAGAACTGGAATTAGGCAGCTGCCCTGCCTGTTAATGGATTTTTTCAATTACAAAATAGATGTGCCATTGATATTGGGTGCAATCGATCTTCTCCAATTTATTAGTAATGGATATCATTCCACCAAATAAAATTGATAACAACCAGACTCTTTCAAGTACCTTTTTGTTTTAACTCCTTAATAAGTTTACTCTATTTTAAACTTAATGTTTAAAAAGATAATACTTCATCAGTTCATCTTTTCCAAAACAAACTAGAGTGGCATCGTCAATCTAGCTATCTATTAAGAAGAAGGCATCACAGTGAAAAAAATTATAATTTTTAAATGACCACCGCCCTGTTCACCGCCTCAAACATATTTTCACAATGTTCGGTTGCTTCTAGTTTGTTTCTTATTAAGAGAAAACCCTGCTTTGGGCACTGTCATTTCTCTGACCCAGAAGATTCCTGATTGTCTATATATAACTGTTTGTATCAGATTTAATGAATAATTAATTAATCAATTGCTGCAGCAATTTATTGGTGTTTCTGTATTGCTCTGTTTATCTATCAGTAAATGTTATGCTCTGGTGATCTATCAATTAATGCTATGCTCTGTTTATCAATCAATTTCTGTGTTGCTCTGTTATACCCTGTTTCGCACTCTGAATAAACCAACATCTGGTATCAGAGCTGGAAACCTGATTTGTTTAGCAGGAGTATGGTTTGTCTAGTAGCTATGTGGTTTCTCTATCAGCAGAGAGTAGAATTTAGCAGCGGATGATCAGAATTTGTGAAGAGCAGAATACTCTGTTTTAGACCATTGTGCTGGCTGCATTAGGAAGAACTGAGAGCTTGTTTGAAGGTCAACTAAGAGAATTCAAGAACTGGAAAGAGAGTTACTGTACTCTTTGATATTAAGATATGGCTACTAGCAGCAGTAGCTTAAATCAATACCATTCCCAGATACCTTTGTTTAAAGGGGAGAATTAATATTTTTGGAATATTCATTTATTTCTCAAGATTTGTGGGATTTGGTTAAAAATGATTATATAGAATCCATAAATGCACAAGTTGTTGCCTCTTTAGACTCAAGCACAATGAAATCAGCTACAAGAGAGTAGAAAAAATCTCCTTATTATTCAACAAGCAGTACAGAATCAATTTTTCCAAGAATAGCTTCAACAACAAAATAAAAATAGAGATGGACCTACTATAAAATGTATATCTAAAAATCATTCAACTTCAACAAGCAATATGGAATCAATTTTTCCAAGAGTAGCTTCAACAATAAAATCAAAATAGACATGGACCTACTACAAAATTTCCAAGAGTAGCTTCAACAACAAAATCAAAATAGACATGGACGTACTACAAAATGTATATCAAGGAACAATAAAGGTAAAAATCATTCAACTTCAAACACTTAAAAGATATTTTGAAAATCTTTTCATGAGAGATTTTAATTTTTTTTTTAATATTGAGAAATACGAATTACAAGAGAAAAATGCAGTCAAGGACTGCTAAGAATTCGTCCAACAGCACTTTATCAAACCAAAAACTAAAGAACCAAACAGAACAATATTGATAACACAGTTAAATAGCCTCGGAAAGAAGCAGGCAAGGAAACAATACACCACCAACATAACCGAGCTCCTACATTGTTTGACAGCAATGTTTAAAAAATTAAACTGCGAAACTAACTGCAAACTTGAAAGTCTGCGTCCAGTACTGAGCAGAACATTATGAGAACTATGATAGACATCAGATTTCCACAGTCCATAATGTATAAGATCATGCTTCGGGATTTAAATCCGGAAGCATGATCTTATACATTATGAGAACTGTCAAACATTATGAGGGAAGAAGCCATTAGTTTCGAGATTTTAAATTTATGCAAGATTTTTCTACTCAAATGATGGATTTTGTAATTTAAATTAGATTCTATGGAGATAATTTAATATATTAAAAAATTGTAGAATTTTTTTGAGATGCCTACCTTTACATTTTGATCTGGTTGTGGTAGCTATTGAAAAATCAAAGAATCTAACTCTATTTCGAGTAAATGACCATATAAGATTCCTTCAAATCCATGAGGAAAGTATAAATAAATTTATTGAAAAATCTGTTGAACAAGCTTTCCAAACAAAACTTCATATTTTAAAGAATAAGGGAAAAGGATGTCACATCCCATGGTAGCCCACATCCACGTTGGACATGGTGTGGGGCAAAAATTTAAGACATGGTCGGTCTACAACATGGTGCCCACGGGAAACCAATGCCTTAGCCATAAATTTTGCCATATAACCTTGAAGAACAGAGGGCATCCAGCCGAGGGAGAAGAAATGGCCAGAAAATGGCATTGATGAGCATGACATCCATTTATTACTATCGACGAAAGTGGAAGGCAGGAGTTCCATTGGTGCACAGGGTGGATATTTGATTGAGATATTAAGAAAATGGAAATGGAAATGGAATCTTTTGCCTCACGACCTAGTTTATAGATGGGATTAACTCATATTCTCACTGGTGTTGAAGGAGGCACCCAATTGTGCTCCAATATGAGGCATACATACCCTACCCTACAGAATTCGAACTTGTGACCTCCCTTTAATAAAAAAAGAAATAGAGGATAGTTTTATAAAAAAGAGCCATATGGGAGGAGTCTGGAAAAAAGAGAAAAGAAAGGGAGGAGCAGAGAAGTGGTGGTTGTGTTAGAACAAATGGCTCCACCTATAAAAACGTCTATGTCCTCTACTCGATGAATTCTGTAGCCTCTAATTCTCTTTTGTTGGAAAAGTTTCAGAGCCTTACTGGCATGCCCATTCTGTTCGAATCCAACAATCATTGTATTCCATAAGAATGTGTCTCTTGTAGGCATTTCCTCAAACAATTTATGTGCCTCAACAACAAATCCTTTATTTTCAACTACTACATAATTCTTGCATAATTTGACCCTGTTACAGCCTTAAATTTATTTGATGTTGAACTAAATACTTGAATAGCTCTAGTTGGCACAAGAGTTTTCAAAATTTCATATTCTTCCAACCCATGTTACCCTGCTCATACTGTATACTGTAGTGCCCCCAATGATTGGATAAATGTATATGACAAATCTGATAATTATCTTGTAAAACTTCAACACAATCGAGCCTCACTAATTTTGAATGAATCATCTGCTGGCAATCCTCTGTCATCTTGTTCCAATACCCCTTTTAGTGACTTGGCCATTGCATAAACTTTATGGTAATCTGATGCCAATATGAAGAACTTGAATTGTGCTATCCAGTTGTGATCCATGTAAATCTCCTTGAACCTCTCTTTCATGAACATTAATCAATCCCTCAGCCATTCTTCATACTTGACATTTTCCAATATTCTGACAGGCGTTCATGTTGTTCTGGAACAAGCATCTGGCATACAGTCCCTGCATAAAAAGATGATTGTTTTGCTTCTATCATTTTATTCGACGGGATGCACTGGAAGCCAAATGAATATTAGAAAAGCTTACACTAAATCCATCCATTCATACAAAACAGACTCAGCACAATAGAGGTAGTCAAGAGCTTTGGAAGGGCTATAATTTCTGGAAATAGCACACAAGATGTTGTCACATTATTATCATCAGCACTGAGGCATGAATGGCTTCAATTATTAGCTACTCTGTGACCCTTGTGCTTTGAAAATTGCACGAACCTCCAACGACCTGAGTATATGTGTTGCCCATCTGCAGTTAGGGAGACAAAATTACAGTTGCTGTGGCAGATGATGGTGTTTGCCACATACCCTTTGTGAAGATCCCAAACCTTAATGGTTCGATCATAAGCAGCACATTACAGCTTTCCTATTTGATAATTTGCTGACATCTGTAGCATAAACCTTTAAACCGAATAACCCATCAACCAAACTGAATTTATATCCCAAAGTTTAACTAGCATATCTTGTCCACTAGTGATTGGCCGATCACTATTGTTTTCAAACAACAAAGAATGGCAGCCCCCTGTAAACCTTGTTTGTGCTGCAAACTCATAGAATGATAACAGTGATATGGCCACGAACTTTCATTTTTTAGGGTATTGTTCCAAACATTATATCTGTTGCCTTTAGTATTTTGTCAAATTATTCACGTGCCCTCTCGGTTACACAGCAACTGCGTGGCCTTTCACATTATTTTTGAAGGCATTTTGTCAAACAGTTCATGTGCTTTTCCCTGCGTTACCGCGGTCTGGATGCTGATATATCCCGCTTGCTTAGTCGATGCCTTCTTTGTGACTGAGCATATCTGTGCATTGGGTTCATATAATATATTCTGTTGCACATTTGAACTACTAAAGCAGGTATTTGAAAAGGATATTTGGGGTGGCACACCCTATTAGTGTATACGGGGTTTAGTAGTTCAAATAAAGCAGGTATTAATTTTCAAGCAGTTGCACTCACACTAATTTCATCCACCTGGAAAAGCTGTTCTAGAGCTACTTGATCAGGATGATGCACTAAAGAGAATTCCTCTGGTTATCTCACCATCCATAGTACCAAGAATTGGGATTAGACTTCCAGCTACTCCAGAATTTGCCACTGCAAGAAGTGTCGCCTTCTTTCCGTTGCAAACAAGACTTGCCAATGCTTGTGTAGTGAAGTATTTGTTCGGCGAGAGATGCTATTGTACGCATTGTAGCAGATCATTTACTTATATTTTTGTTTGACATTGTGTCAAACAGTTCACTTGCAATCAAGTCACGGGTTCACCTTTCCCCTGTATATTCACTATGGTGATTTAGCGATTAACCCATCTGCAATTTTCTCAGGCGTCGTCGTGGTTGTGGTGGTGTGTTTCTCCATCATCCACTTGTCCCATGGCATTCAACATTCTACAACAGCTGCGCGCTCCCTTCAAACCTTGCTCCATGTGTTCACAAATATCCTTCCAAATATCAAGTGGAAAGCTAAAATGTTAGTAGCCCAACTTAGAACTAGCTCACACCATCTTAGGTGTGAAACGGAAGGTGCGTGACACCCAAAGAAGAATGGGCGGATAGGTTTTGTGTCTATGTACATTGGGTTTAGCGGAAACAGATTGGCATTACATCATGGAATGTAAGGCGTATAAGAACATTCGAATCAACTACACCGATGTGCTAAATGTGGGGTCTCTAATGACCATGTTTAAAGAGGAGAGGGTAGTCAAAGCAATAGACTACTTGTGCAAAATTCATAGCATAAAAAAGGGGATCAACAGTGAAATGGAGAGCAGCTAGAAGTAACAAGGGGGTTGTCTGTGGTTCCTTTGTTTCCTTGTTTGATGCGGCATGTTTTCCCTCTAGGTCATAAACTGTGGTCTCGTGGATGTCATTAAAATCTTTCATTCATTCATTCATTCATTCCATTTGTGCATAGATGGCGTTTGAGAACAAAGTCGTGTCCATTCCTTTATATTTCGGGTTTCGGATTTTGCATTCGACCCCTAAGTGCATATTGTATTTACTCACTTTCAACTTTCCCCCATTTTGCCTGAAAATCTAAGCCCGTACAAAAAACCAAAGAAATATTAAAGATAACAATCATTAAGGAACTAACCCACCATGATTAAGAGGGTCTTTAGAGAGGAGATGGCAAAGAAAAAACCTAAAGGTCTATGTTTCAATTGTGATAAAAAATGGGAAAAAGGTCACAAAGTGTAAAGAGCAATGCTTATATCTCATTGATTCTACAAGGGCATCTAGTTATTCGAAGGAATCTTTACATGAGGAGAAGAGTTGGCTCCCTTGGAATAGGAGTCCACTCTTGATGCTTATATTTGTATTCATGATCTAGCCAACTTATCTTCCCATTAACACTTAATGTCATTAGCTACATCAAATTCCAAATGGCAATGGTCTTGATCAATGGGGTTATCACCCATAACTTCATTAGCATAAAACTTGTTAACCGACTCCACTACCATGCCTATGCCTACATTAAATTGGTATTACTATGTTCTATGGGGGCAAGTGTTGCAATGTAAAACTTACTTTGGGGGACTATCAATTGACCATTAATATATTTTCTTTTTCCTTAGGTGATAGAGATGTGGTGTGTCCAATAGCTACAAATCTTAGGACCACTCTTTTGTGATTATTCCTAGCTATGGATCCAATTCAACCATAATGGCAAAGAGTATACATTACTCTTTGCCACCATTGTGTTTTAAGACAAGTGATTAGTAGCAATTCCCTAGATGCACTTCCTTAAGTTATTCCTTAAGTTATTGAGAAGAGAATTTAGGCATCTCGAAGATTTATACTTTACGGTAAATTCCACTTAGATTTCTTGGTCATAGACCATGGCTAAGTTCAATTTTATCCTGTGAACAAAGAAACCTTCTGAACAATAATTAAGACTTGGTGCCACTAAATTTAGGCTCTTAAATTAGACATTTGCCTAGCACTTTTAAATTTATGCTCCCAAGTGTGCCACCTACTACATTCTTGCAATGTTTTTGGTCATATAGATAACAAATTGAAAGTCTTTATTAAGGCTCATAAATTGCCTCTATGTTTCCTAGGGTCCTTATTTATTTCTAGGTTCACATTTTTTCTTTTTAGTTTCATGTCTTTCTAGATCCTATGATATCCTTCTTCATTTGAGCCTCCACCATTAGATCTTCCTCATTCAATTTAAGTTGTTAGATGTACTTGTTAATTAGTACTGAGTGCCCAAATCTAAACTATTATAAATTTAAATTTTTTTGGGTTCTCTTACATCCAAAGTTGTCTTATTTCATGCTCAAACTCAAGCTATCTATAAAATCCAATCTAATTTTAGGTTCACATTAGTTGAAAAATCTATCATGCCTAGAGTTTCCTAAGTTTTGGACCTTTATCCTTGCCATGCTTCAAGCTTTAGGATTTGGGTCCCACTTCATGAAATCTATTCGAATGGTTTTCTTATATGCCTCTGCTTCTCTCGCTATTAATGGCCATCAATCTAATGCTTTGGGGCTTTTTCACTCTATCCATCAAGGATTTCCTTTAGCCCCTACGCTCTATGTGTTAGCTCCCAAAGGATTTGGCTATCTTTTGGCCAATTATGTGGCCCAAAAGATGGTCAAAGGCATTTCTTTGCCCAACTCAACACAACTTGTTAATGGGCATTTTTCTAACGACTCTTTTCTTATGATCCTGGAAGAAGAAGGCAATATCAAGGAGGCTTTGCATTGTTTAGATATTTTCTATAACGATTTGGGTTCTAGCATTCAATGGAAAAAAATCCAATGCTATAGGCAACCCTTTTTTCTCAAACCTCATTGGTTAGACTCTTTTAGGTGGAAATTTATTGAGCATGGAGAAATTTTTTAGGTTCTTGGGCAGTCCCTTTACTTTCCAAGCGCCCCCCCTCCCTCCACTTTATGGTAGGCCGACATTTCTAGAATTGAAAAGAAGTTGGCTTGTTGGATTACCAAACCTCTCTCCTTGGTGGGGAAATTTTAGGGGTGCTCTAAGATCCTTGTAACACTCATGTTTACTACTCTTCATGTTGGGTTCCTTCTAAATCTTTCTACAAAATCTTGAGAAGCTTCTTAGGGATTTTCTTTGGGCTTCCTCTGAAAATCGTAGAGGTTTTCATCATGTGGCTTGTGAGTTTTTAAATCTCCCACACGATTCTGGAGGGTTGAGATTGATTTCCGTTGAACAACAAGGGTTGTCCTTGTGCACCAAATAGATTATCAGAGCTCTTGAAGATAAAGATACCTGAAAAATTTTGCTGCGACATTGTGTCTCTTCAAACGTTCCTCATGGGAGACCTGCCTAGAATGGGATTGGCCTTCACACCCTTCTTATTATGTAGGAGTCCATTCACATTCAAGGTACTTTTGTGATGAAAGGCATTTGGAGAGCCTAGGAAGCTATTAAGCCTTGGCTCGTCTAGAATGGCAAGGGCTTTCACTGTGGTCTTTCATCAAATAATAATGCATTTGGTGGTCTCCTATTATTTCTTGTCAAGATCACCCTCTTACTAAATCGTCAAATATGTGTAATATTATTTCATAAATAGTAACATGGACACTTTTCTATATATAGTCAGAATAAACACCGTATCACACATTTGACTACAGGTTGGCAACCAACACCTCTTCAACGTTAACTCCACCGCATATCTCTGCAACAGTTGGTGGGTTCCCTACGCATAAACAGTCCGTGTTTTGGTCAATATACCGACATTTAACTGAAAACCCCGGTCCCAGATGGTGTTCCAACATTTGTCAAAGTTTTTTAAGCCTAAGATCGTTTCTGTTAAATAAATTCTTAAATAAATGTGCTCTTTATTTAAAGAATCATATAAAAAAGAGGAGTTCAATCTACTCTATAAATTAGAAATAAGAAAGAACAGATATTGGTGTAGCTAGACAACTTACAACGAATTTCCGTTTGAATGTGCTTTAATTATTCAAACCCAGTAAAGAGAATCATGTTTGGTGAACCAAAATCGCCACCTTTCACTCCCCTGTACAAACGGCTTTGAATTCCAGTTACGCAATCTCTATTCATTCACTGTTCCACTTTATAAGATACTAATCCTCCATTCAGGATCTCACAAACTCATTACTGCATCTCTAAATCCGTAGTCTGTGAAGCCATTCACTAATCTTTCTCTAGTTCGCCAGCTTTCTAGCTTTTAATGGCAGGCGTAATGGAATGTCCTCAACGATTGCTTTCAGTAATATTAACTATGGTGGTAATAATAGCAGGATCTAAAAATTATGGCGGTGTGGCAGCTCAATCTTCAGGCTGTGCGACTTCTCTGGCAACATTGTCTCCCTGTATGGGATATATCACAAGTAATATGTCCAGCTCAACTCCATCACAGGGCTGCTGCACTGCATTATCTTCTGTAGTGCAGAGCAGCGTAGTGTGTATGTGCCAGCTGTTCACTGCCTACAATCCGCTGGGCATGCCCATTAATCAAACAAGGGCTATGGCTCTGCCAGGCTCTTGCAACATCACCACTCCACCACTCACTCAATGCAATGGTATATAACCTTTTGCTGTTTGTTGTAAGTAATTATTCCTTCCAATTTTAATGAAGAAGTTGTTATCAATGTAGTTTTTGTTGTTGTCTTTTTGTCAACAGTTGCAGGTGCTCCAACTAATTCTCCATCAACAGGTATGTATAAGCTTTTGACACTCTACTTAAATATCATCCATTTTAATGGTTAAACAACATAATAATTTTACATCTCATCCATAACAAAAAATGGTAAATTATATTTGTCTTATTTTTATTGACCAAAATTGACCTTTGACTGTTGAAGTGGATGATGTTTAAGAATAGTCCATTTTTAGGCTTGGCTTAACTATTCCTTGCATCTTTAGTTAAATGATAACACTATGTCGTTATTCTTGAATATGTATTATGATAATTTTAAAGAAATGTGTTGCAAGCATATCCTTCATGATAAGAGAACATGACTACATATAAGAAAGAACATTGTTACTGCCTCTGCTAGGTGCGTTTATTTATATGTTGGGACCTGTTCTCATCATAAACAATTGGGACCTGTTCCCATCATAAACAACTAATGCATTGCCACACTTTAAGCTCTTCCCGTTATTATACTACATATAAATAAAAGTAGCTACATTGTCACATTTTTGAACTGATATGCATATACATTCTATATCAGAGAGAATAAGTAATGTGATTTAATGGTTGTTCTTACAGATTCTAGTGCACCGCCAGTAACAGAAACTGCTCCTTCCATTTCTCCTGCAAATCCAAATGCAGTGTCTCCCTCATCTAACTCATCATCATTGCTTTCCCCGCCAACATCTGTAGGAGGTATTTCACCAACAGCCAGCAAGAAACCAACATCCAAAGCAGGAGCCCTTTTCACACCATCCACGATTATCAATGCTTTGGCAGTAGCAATGGTAGCCAGCAGTATTTGGTGAACATCTTTCTTCTATATTTGTGTTGGATATTCTAAGATGGACACAAGTGTATTGTGGAGTGCATATAAGTCTTTCAGGGGCTTCTTCTTATTTGAGGAGGGTTATTCTTAAATATCATTTACTTCAAATTTCAATAGTTAAATGTCAATTTTAGTCAATAAAAATAGAACAAATATTTACCACTTTTTGGTATCAATGAAGTGTAAAATTGTTATGACCATTGAAGTGGATGATGTTTAAGTAGGATGTTTAGAAAATTGTCTACTAAAATTGTATTCCAGATTTTACATGCATCGTACATAGCATTATGATCATGATGTTTTGGATGTTCTATAATAATTCTTCTGTCCTTTAAATAAATAAGGATATACACATCCACTGTAAATGGCCAGACTGTTCGACATACTCGATGATATTTTGTATGCTGCTTTATATTCTTACACATAAGAACTAAAAAGAAACTATCTATGATATGTTTTCTCTGCCTGCACTTGTCTTCTTTAATGGTTGCTTGCACAGGCAATCAAACTCCATATATTATAGTTCTTAAGATACTTTTTGGGCATGCATATTACAAATCAGAACTGGAATTAGACACCTGCCCCACCTGGTAAATGGATTTCTTCAATTGCCAATTAAATTTTGCTACAACCAGACATTTTAGGTGCTATTTTGTTTCAATTCCTTAGTTTTCCGAGTGTTAAACTTTATATCTAAAAAATATACATTTATTAGCTCTTCTTTCCAAAAACTAGAGTGGCATCGTCAATTTAGCAATCTTTAAAAAAAAACAAAAGCTCGACGGTAAAAAAATATAATTTGGCATGTGCAATCAAATTGTAAAAATAAAAGATGCATGTGATGTAAGGAAGCAAATGTATTTGGAAACGCTTCCTATGCTAACTTTGAGAAGACGGTTATGCAAATTTCAAATAAAATATTACAGAGATTTCAAGAAACACATAATACCATAAACACAATAACAATAAAACCATCACTCAACATTTTACGTGGGGAAAACCCTTTCGGGAGAAAAACCCCACACTCCAAAACCTGCACAATGTATTATCAAATCTTGAAACAGATTACAACACACTTGCAATGCAAGTTCTTACAGGAGTCTTCACCTCAACTCAATCTAGAGGAATTTCGATAGCATTCCGATAGCATACAAACTTGCAAACTAACTCTCACCTCAAAAATGACTATCTCAAAGCACCAATATATATAATTAAATTGCATATGAGAACCTTCTAGAGATAAAGCATTTCTTTTTAGAAACATCTAATACAAATTCATAGCAAACTTATCTCTATCTCCATATAAAATATATTTCTTAAAATAGCTGCTTTTCACCTATCACAAAATCTTTTTTTCTTGGCTTGCTTTATTTTTATTTCCATAAAAGGTTGAGACACTTTTTTTTTTCTTTTTGTTATTATCTTTTTTATTTTTTTTTCTATTTTTAAAATGCTATATTTCTAACATTCTCCCACTTGTCGAACACCTTGCATGAGCCAATAGAAAATAGGTAGTTCATTGTCGGGGGCCAAAAGACCCATTAATTTGGAACACCATCTGAACTTCTCTGTGCTCCCAAACTTTGTTAATGCATCTGCAACATTCACCATAGTCTCTACCTTTTCTAGCTTCACCCTGCCATCCTCGACCATATCTCTCATGAAGTGATACTGAACATCAATGTGTTTGGTCCTGGCATGAAAAGTAGGGTTCTTCGCAAGGCAGATTACACTCTGACTGTTACAATAAACTGTAACTACATCATGTTTCAATCCAATATCTGAACACAAATGCTTCAGCCAAATGGCTTCTTTACAGGCATGAGTAGCTGCCATATACTATGCCTCTGTAGTAGGAAAAGTGACCACAGCCTGTCGCTTGCTCATCCACCTGATTGTACTACCATTAAGAGTAAATACATATGCACTGGTGGACTTTTTGCTATCGACATCACCATCCCAGTCTGAATCCACAAAACCATGAATACTAAAGGAATGTTGATCTCCTGTATCATGAAAACATATAGAGTACTCTACTATACCCCACAAATATCTGAAGACCCTCTTAATTGCATGCCAATGCACTCTTCCAGGATTAGACATAAAACGAGGAAGAACTCCCATTGCTTGGGCAATGTCTAGTCTTGTACAGACCATAGCATACATTAAGCTTCCAACTACACTCTGGTAAGGCACTCTGCTCATGTCTTCCATCTCTGATGGGGATGTCGGACATTGTGAAATAGAGAGCTTCATTCCCAATGTAACATGAACACAAAGTGGTTTACAATCCTACATGTTAAACCTTTGCAAAACTGAACAAACATACATACTTTGGCCAAGACATAACTTTCTGTTCTCACGATCTCTTCTGATCTTCAGATCCCAAGTATGTGTTTTGTGCACCAACATCTTTCATTTCAAATTTCGTAGAGAGCTAAGATTTTAATTCTGCAATCAAACATTTGCCTTTCCCAATAAATAACATGTCATCAACATATAAAACAATTACGAGGAAACAATCACCATCAGATTTAAAATATACACAGTGATCAGATTTAGACCACACAAATCCCAAACTCAACACATATGTATCAAACTTCTAGTACCACATCCTAGGAATTTGTTTAAGGCCATACATATATTTCTTTAACTTACAAACCAACTTACTTTTGCCTTTCACCATGTAGTGCTCTAGCTGTGTCATATAGATTTCTTCCTCCAAATTACTATGAAGGAAAGCAGTTTTCACATCTATTTGTTTGACCTCTAGGTCATAAGCTGCTGCAATAGGTAATAAGAACAGAATGGATGTCATTTTAGCAACAGGAGAAAAGATCTCACCGTAATCAATACCCTCAATCTGAGAATATCCCTTTGCAACCAACCATGCCTTATACTTTTCAACATTTCCATCTGAACCAATCTTTTTCTTAAACACCCATTTACATTCAAGAGGTTTCCATCCTTCAGGCAATGGTACTAAGTCCCATGTATCATTCTTTTCAAGAGCTATCATCTCTTCATCCATGGCTATTTTCTAGGACTCTGCATCATTCATACCCAAAGCCTCTTGCACAGATCTCAGTTCATCAATGTTAGTACTCAAAGCAAATATACACTTCCAATTCAAGTGCATACTTATACCTTTCAAGTGGTTGCTTATGCCTTGTAGACCTTTGAACAAGTTGAGGTGGAGGTTCTTCCACTTCCTCCTCTTCTTCCTCTTCTAAAGATTCAGAGCTTGATGAGCTCTCCTCAACTTCTTGTCAATTCAACTTTCTCAGGTGTAGAAGGAAGTTGAATCACATCCTTTTTCTATTCAATTTATTTATGTTGTTTTGGCTAAAAAGTACATGAGAAGATTTAGTCTCTCTAAAAATAACACTTTTGAAATAAATTACCTTCTGTGCAATAGGGTCCCAAAGCTTGTATCCTTTACACCATAGCAATAGCTGATGAAGATACATTTGACAACCTTAGAATCTAACTTTGTTCTCTTCTCCTTAGGCACATGTGCACATGCCTCACAACTAAAAACTCTTAGATGTCTAAGTGAAGGCTTTTTCCCCGACCACGCCTCCATTGGTGTTTTATCAACAAGTACTGATGTAGGAGATCTATTGATCAAATAACAAGCAGTGGCAACAGCTTCAGCCCAAAACTTTTGTTCTAGACCAGCTCAACTCAACATGCTCCTAGCCTTCTCTGTCAATGTTTTGTTCATTCTTTCTGCAACTCCATTCTGCTGTGAAGAATATTGAGTTGTTTTTTCTCTTTTAATCCCACAATCTATACAGAATCTGTCAAAATCTACAGAACAATACTCACTGTCATTGTCAGTCCTCAAATATTTATTTTTCTTTTCAGTCTGAGTTTCTACCAAAGCTTTGAACTCTTTAAAATGACTGAAAACTTCAGATTTACTCTTTAAAAAATATACCCATGTTCTCCTACTAAAATCATCAATGAAAGTAACATAATAAACTGATTTACCAATAGAAGCAACATCAACATGACCAAATACATCCGAATGGATTAGATCCAAGATACATGAAGACTTATGAGAAGAGTAAAATTGAACACGGTTCTGTTTGCCATAAATACAATGTTCACAGAAGTCAAACTCTAGATTGCAATCATTTAACCCCTCAACAAAGTTCTTATTTTTCAGGGCTTTCAAACCCTTTTCTCCAATGTGGCCAAGCCTTTGGTGCCATAACATGGTCTTCTCTGCAGGCAACTTTGTTTCGGTAGATAGAGCACCCTTGGGTACCCAAAAGACGCAACCATCCGCAAAAGAGGAAACCATCTCTTTTTTCAGCAAAGTAGTTTTTGGATAATTTTATTAGAAGTGCTATTGCACTTAACAATTCATGCATCGAGCTGGTACAATGTACCCAATCTACTTCCTCTTACTATCACCATAGCACCTCTCACCATTTTCACACCTGCTTCAGAAAACTATACATGCACACTCGCATCTATTTACTTGCTAACAAATAATAAATTTCTTTCTAGTCCTAGGATATGCAAGACACCATCAAATCATCTAACTCTACCATCAGAAAATTTCACATGAATACTACAACGACCAAAAATGTCAAGGAAAGAATTATCACCCAAATACACCTTACCACCATCATAGTTTTCATACTTACTAAACCAGTTTCTATTAGGAGTCATGTGGAAAGATGCACCTGAGTCTATCAACCATACATTATCACCTGTACGAGTGGCCAAGGCTGCAATAAAGGCATCTATGTCTTCCTTTACGAAATCAGAATCAAAATCTTGCTTCTTCTTCTTCTTCATTTTCTTTTCTTCTTTACATTCTTTTTGGAAGTGTCTGGATTTGCCATAGTTCCAGCATATTGCCTTGGACTTACCAAGAGATTTTGATCTCCCCTTATTCTTTGACTTGGAACAACCACGCTTCTTCTCATCTTTTCCTCATTCTTTTGGTCTTCCTAAAAAACTCAAAGCCTCTTTGGCACTCAGAAAGACCTTCCTTCTCATCTCTTCAGAGAGTAGAGAACCAACAACATCCTCCATCTTCATGTTGGGATAAGGTGCCATATTTAACCTTGTAAATCCCAATATTGTATTTATTCCATTTTATTATTTGTAATTTGTAATTACCCATAAGGGAATGAGGTAGTTTCACCAACAGTGGTAATTTCGGATTCACCGAAGGTAATTAAAGAGTGACATTTATGGTTGGCAATTATAAAAATAAATATTAAATAAATGTAGGTGCCACTTTGGGAGAATATACTATTTTTACCATGTATGACACACATCATAATGTTTGGTGGGTGCATGTAAAGAATCTATGATAGTTGCAAGTTGTAATAAGATTCTATTACACTGACGCATATGATGGATATTAATGAGTTATAAATTGCTATGTTTATCCCAAGGTTCCCATCTTGGAAAGATACTCTTTTGTGGAATCTATGATAGTTATGATGTGTCATAAGATGTTGTAAGAGGCTAGATTTAGTTTTGGGCACTCAACCTTTGCATGACTATTTTTAGACAAGTGGAAGGTGCTTGTAAGATGGCATTTAATGTTTGCATGTTGGAGAATCTCATAAGAGAGAAGGTGAACACCTAGGAGGAGTTTGAAAATATTTCTATAAGTATTTGCCATGTATTTTGTTGTTGCAATACAGATTTTAAGTACTTAGGTGGTACCGAAATGCTGTCAGATAGAAGACTGAAGGAGAGATTGGTGGTGTTGTTGTATTGTAAATTATCATTTTCAGATTAATATAAACATTGGGCCTTTTTCCTATGTGGAATTTTTTACTTGAAAATGTTTTCTCCACGTTAAACATTGTGCCATGTGTTCAATTTTCTGATTTTGCATTTCTGTGAAGCATAGTTTTGTTTTTGTGTTACAATCTTAATTAATAACACATAGTTAAAGATTGTAGAAATTTATATTGAATCAGATTTTCATTAAAATAGTGTTGCTTTCATTTCTAACATTTGGTATTAGAGCCTAGCTAGCTTTGACTTTTGGGTGGTAGTGTGGAAGTTGTAGTGGGAGATTTGGTTGTGTTTGTTTTGCATATCTTGTGTTGATATTATGGCTAGATCCACCATTACATCAACCTCTCGTTTGGACATTGAGAAGTTCAATAGAACGGAGTATGAGTTGTGGATGCTAAAAATGGAAGATTTGTTGGAATAAAGAAACCAGTGGTTGGCTGTCCAAAAAGAGAAGAAACCCAATGACGTCTCTTCGGATGAGTGGGAAAAACTGGATAAAAAGGCACAGGGAACCATCCAATTGTGTCTTTTAGATTCTATACTGCTGAATGTCACAAAGGAAGAGACTGCACACAAGTTGTGGAATGAGTTGGGTGAGATCTACAAGACAAAACTATGGTAAATAAACTCTATTTAAAAAAGAAGTTGTTTTCTTTGAAAATGAAAGAGGGTGAGTCGGTTACAGAGCATTTAAATTCTTTTACTTTGTTGATGAGTCAACTTGCTTTAGTAGATGTTGAAGTTGATGAGGAAGATAAATGTATCTTTCTTCTTTGTTCTTTACTTGAATCATGGGAAATTTTATTTTGGCTATTACTACTAACCTCACATATTCAAAGTTGGATGCTTTTGTTGCAGTTTTACTAGCACAGGAATTGAGGAAGAAGAGTTCAGATAGCTTAGATGTTGCTCTTAGTATCAAGGGAAAGTATAAGGAAAGGGGACCTAAAGGGGATTAGAAAGGGGCTAAGGACAAGTCCAAGGGCCGGTCTAAGACTCTTGGTAAAAAGAACAGAGTTAAGTGTTAGAACTGCGGTAAAATGGGACATGTGAAGAAGGAGTGTAGAAACCCCAAGAAATAGTGGGAGAGTGTTTCAGATAAGTCCTCGAATGCAGGTGAAGATGTTTTACTTTCTACATGTAATGTTGTTTCTAATGATCATTGGTTGGTTGAGTCAGGATGCTCATTTCATATGACCCCACATAAGGAATGGTTCTCCACATGAAGAATATGATGGAGGTAATATCTACTTTGGTGACAACTCTTCATATCCAATTGTCAGGAAAGGGAAGGTATTATTGTGTTTTAGTGATGGGAAGATTAAAACCCTCCCTAGTGTTTTGCATGTTCCTGGATTAGCTAGAAATCTAATTTCAATTTTGAAGTTGAATGATTTGGGAATGCATGTGACATTTGACAAGCATGGCTACAAATTGGTGAGAGGGAACTTGGTGGTAGCGAAAGGGAAGAGATTCATGAATTTGTTTAATCTTGAAGCCACTACAGTTTGTAATGCCTTTTATGTTTCTGAGGCTTCTAAAAACACTTGTATGTTGTGGCACCGTAGATTGGGCCACACGAGCAATAATGTATTAAAAACTATTAAGAATAAAGAATTGTTAGATGGTTTCTCTTATTCTGATGAACACTTTGATTTCTGTGAGCATTGTGTGTTTGGTAAATAAAATAGAAAACCATTTCCTTCAAGAAGCAATAGAGCAAAAGAGAAATTAGAAACTATTCATACGGATGTGTTTGGACCTGTGGATAATGAATATATTAAAAAATCTCGTTATTTTGTCACCTTCATTGATGATGTATCCAGATATACATAGATTTATTTTATGAAACATAAATATGAAGTTTTCACTAAGTTTAAGGAATTCAAAGTCTTAGTAGAGAACCAATCGGGTTTAAAGATAAAAATATTAAGACCTGACAATGGAGGGGAATAATGCTCTAAGGAATTTGATGAATTTTGTAAGAATGTAGGTATAACCAGATAAAAGACAACTCCGTATACACCATAATAGAATGGTGTTGCAGAAAAAATGAACCAAACAATTATGGAAAGGGCCAGAAGTATGTTGAGTGATGCACAGTTGGATAAATGTTTTTGGACAGAGACTGTGTGTACTTCTTGCTACTTGATAAATAGATCTCCTTGTAAGGCTCTTGGTTCGACACCTTATGAAGTGTAAATAGGTAAGAAACCTTCTATTTCACATTTAAGGGTTTTTGGCTGTGAGACTTTTGTTCATGTGCCTAAGGAAAAGTGATCTAAGCTGGATCCAAAAGCTAAAAAGTGTACATTCATTGGATATGGTGATAATGTGAAAGGTTATAAGATTTGGAATCCACTAACCCATAAGATTATCATTTCTAGAGATGTTATTTTCAGGGAACTTAGAGCTATTTTTGAACCTGAGCAACCAAAAGAAAAAGATGAAAAGGTAAAGAAGGTGCACTTTGATTTAAAGAAGCAAGATGCACCTTAGGAAGAATAGAATTATGGATTGGGGGGTCAAGAAGAAGAAGAAGAAGATTCAAGTAGTTCTGATGAAGATGAGTCTTTTGTTACATAAGAAGTTGTTGCAGATGATCATGCAGAAGAATGAGTAGAGTCTGTTACTCCACCCTTGAGGACATCCACAAGACAATAGAATCTAGTTGATAGGTATAGCCCACCAGATTTTTGTTGTGTATATGCTTTATTGAGTACTAACGATGAACCTAGATCCTATAGGGAAGCTATTTCTGCAGATGCTAGTGAGTCTTGGCAGTTAGCCATGTAGGAGAAGACGATGGATTTAGACTCTTGTAACACTTGGGATCTTGTTCATTTGCCCAAAGGAAGAAAGGCCATAGGATGTAAGTGGGTCTTCAAGAAGAAATTTGGACTAGACGAGTCATTAGAGAAGTACAAGGCCAGACTGATAGCCAAGGGCTACTCTGAGAGAGAGGGAGTTGATTTTGGTGAGATATACTCTCCTGTTGCTAAATTGACTTCTATTAGATTTCTCTTATCCATTACTGCAACTTATGATTGAGAAATTGAGCAAATGGATGTTAAGATTGCATTCTCGCATGGAGATCTTGAAGAAGAAATATATATGCAACAACCTACAGGTTTTGAGGTAAAAGGAAAAGAACATTGGGTTTGCAGGTTAAAGAGGTCTCTATGGTTTAAAATAATCCCCCAGAATGTGGTATCAAAAGTTTGATTCATTTGTTTTGAAATTGGGTTTTGTTAGAGTGAGGTGGATTACTATGTTTACATTTATTGTGTTAGTGATTCTATACTGGTTATTGCATTGTATGTTGATGACATGTTATTTTTTAGCAATACTAAGGGTATGATCAGTGAGCTTAAAGCCCAACTTTTAGGTGCATTTGATATGAAGGATCTTGGAGCTGCCAGGTATATTCTAGGAATGGAGATTAGAAGAGACAGTTAATATAAATCTTTGGTTGTCACAAAGTAAGTATGTGAATACTATTTTGTAGAGGTTTAGTTTGTAGGACTGTAACCCAGTTAGAGTTCCTTTACCCATTGGTAGTAAGCTTTCATTAGATATGTGTCCAAAGACTGAGGATGATTTTGAGGATATGTCTAATGTGCCATATGCTAGTGCTATAGGGAGTTTGATGTATGTAATGGTTTGCACTATACCGGATATTGCCTAAGCAGTGGGAGTTTTGAGTAGATTTATGTCTAACCCTGGTCGACAACATTGGAATTATGTGAAGAGGGTGTTTAAATATTTTGCAGGTACTCCTGATTATTGTTTGGTTTATTTTGGTACTGATACTGCTGATAAATCTTTAGACATACAAGGTTTTGTTGATGTAGATTGGGAAGGTGACTTGGATAGTTGAAGGTCCACTAAAGGCTATGTGTTTAGTTTGTTTGGAGGTGCAGTGAGTTGGATGAGTAAGAGGCAACCCACAGTTGCTTTGTCCACCATAGAAGCAGAGTATATGGCTGCAACTCATGTCTCTAAGGAGGTAGTTTGGTTGAGGAGACTATATACAGGTATTGGATTTGATTGCAGGATCATTCAGATTGGTTGTGATAGCTAGAATGCTATTTGTTTGGCCAAGAATCCCATGTATCATGCTTGGACTAAACATGTTGATGTTCAATATCACTTTGTTCGAGAGTTGTTTGCAAATGGAGAGATTGAGCTAAAGAAAATAGACACTCAAGAGAATGTTGTAGATTCATTGAGCAAGCTTGTGAGCATAGAAAAGTTTGTGTGGTGCAGAGAGGCCATGGGCCTTGTTTCTAGTGCCTAATTATTCTTTATTTGATTTGCTATGGGTTGATTTACAATGTATAATGTCAAGTGGGAGAATGTTGGGATAAGGTGCCATTAACCTTGTAAATCCCAATATTGTATTTTTCCATTTTATTATTTATAATTTGTAATTACCCATAAGGGATTGAGGTAGTTTCACTGACAGTGGTAATTTTGGATTCACTAGAGGTAATTAAGGAGTGACATTTATGGTTGGCAATTGTAAAAATAAATATTAAATAAGTGTAGGTGCCACCTTGGGAGAATATACTATTTTTAGCATGTATGACACACGTCATAATGTTTGGTGGGTGCATTTAAAGAATCTATGACAACTGCAAGTTGTCATAAGATTCTATGACACTATGATGCATATGACGGATATTAATGAGTTGTAAGTTGCTATGTTTAGCCCAAGGTTCCTATCTTGGAAAGATACTCTTTTGTGGAATCTATGACAGTTATGACGCGTCATAAGATGATGTAAGAAGCCAGATTTAGTCTTGGCCACCCAACCTTTGCATGGCTATTTTTGGACAAGTGGAAGGTGCTTGTAAGATGGCATTTAATGTTTGCATGTTGGGGAATCTCATTAGAGAGAAAGTGAATGCCTAGGAGGAGTTGGAAAACATTTCTATAAGTACTTGCCATGTATTTTGTTGCTGCAATATAGATTTTAAGTACTGAGGTGCTGCCAGAATGCTGTCAGATAGAAGACTGCAAGACAAATTGGTGTTGTTATATTGTAAATCATTTTTAGATTAATACAAACATTGGGCCTCTTTCTTGTGTGGAGATTTTTTACTTGGAATGGGTTTTCTCCACATTAAATATTGTGTCATGTGTTCAATTTTCTGATTTTGCATTTTTGTGAAGCATAGTTTTGTTTCTGTGTTACAATATCTATTAATAACACATAGTTAAAGATTGCAAAAATTTATATTGAATCAAATTTCTATTAAAGTAGTGTTGCTTTCATTTCTAACACTTCAAAGTGATTGACGTGCTCCCAATGGACATGACTAGGCTATCCCATGAGTCTGGCAGTGAACACAACAAAGTTTGGCACCTTTTTTCTTCATCCATCTTAACACCAACTGAGGTCAATTGAGTCACCAACATATAGAAAGTTTCAAGATTCTTAGAAATATGTCCACCTTCTTCCATTATCAAGGAATACAACTTCTTCCTCAAAAAAATCTTATTTACTAGAGATTTGGCTTGATATATTTCACCCAGCTTCTTCCACAGCTTCTTTGAAGTGGGTTCTTCGTGAACATTTATCAGAATTGAGTCTGCAAGGCATAGTCTTATGAGACCTTTGGTTTTTCTATCCATTACATCGTAATTTGCAGCCAAACCTGGATCCATAGGCCTCTGGACATTTTCATCCACTGCATCCCATAGATCCCAATCAATCAACAAATCTTCCATCTTTAGCTTCCACATTTCAAAATTCATGCCATAAAACTTGTCTACCTCAACTCTTTCAGATGTGCTCCCCATCTCTATTATCCTACAATATAGAATATGAATATTTACTCTACACAAGCTCCCACTCAAACTTGATTAGCTCAAAAAACACTGTACCCAACAAATAGAACCAAAACTGGCCAGACTCTGATACCACTTGTAAGGAAGCAAAGGTGTGTGGAAATACTTCCTACAAGCTAACCTTGAGAGGAGGGTTATGCAAATTTTAAATAAATTATTACAAAGATTTCAAGAAACACATAATACCATAAACACAATAACAATAAAACCATAACTTAGTGATTTACGTGGTGAAAACCCTTTCGGGAGAAAAACCCCACACTCCAAAACCTGCACAATGTATTATCAAATTTTGAAACACATTACAACACACTTGCAATGCAAGTTCTTACAGGAGTCTTCACCTCAACTCAATCTAGAGGAATTTCGGTAGCATTCCAGCAGCATACAAACTTGCAAACTAACTCTCACCTCAAAAATGACTATCTCAAAGTATCAATATATATTATTACATTGCATATGAGAACCTTCTAGAGATAAAGCATTCCTTTTTAGAAACATCTAATAAAAACTCATAGCAAACTTATCTCTATCTCCATATAAAAGATACTTCTCAAAATAGACACTTTTCACCTATCACAAAATCTTCTTTTCTTGGCTTTCTTTATTTTTATTTCCATGCAAGGTTGAGACACTCTTTTTTTTGTTTTTGTTTTTGTTTTTATCTTTTTGTTTTTTTTTCTATTTTTAAAATACTTTATTTCTAACATGTGAGACAAATTATACATAGACATTTAAGGCAAGAGGCTGCCCATGAAAAATAAATTCTCATAAAATTTGATATGAGACATGGGTTTAATGGATAGTCATCATATTGTGAGCCCATTTCTCATTTATTTATAGCCAGTCAAAACATTCAAAGGTGTTCTCAAATGGTTAATAATGGTGAGAACATAAATACAAAGAATATGTTATAAATTACAACACAATGAAGAATATTATTAGCAAACTAAAAAGTGAAGATTGGTGAATTGAGATAGAGTTTTTTAGAGGTAAAAGAGAGCCTTTTCAATATTGAAATTTTTTTTCACTATTTTTAAATATCATTCATTTTAATAGTTAAAGATCAATTTTGGCCAATAAAACTAAGACAAATATTTACCACTTTTTGTTGTGAATGAGGTGTGAAATTGCTATTGACTATTTGACCATTTAAATGGATGATATTTAAGTAGAGTGAAGAAAGACACAATCATTATTTAGCCAATGAATGGTCTTTGTTGTGATGGTTTTGTAACATCGTAAAATGTACATCACCATTTTACCCTTAGTTTAGCTCCTAGATGGGCCTCAAATATTTACATGTACTTGTTAATTAGGACCTATTTTAGCACCTTTTTGAGTATTAAGCATGTAGTTATTGATCTCGATGCACAAAACCTAGAAAAGAATCATAAGGTGGGACTAAGCATACTTTAAGTGCCCTCTTTTGGGGATTATGTGGCTAAAGGACCAGAGCGCCCAAGTGCCCTAGGCCCTCCTTTCACCCCACCCTAAATTATGGCCTTGTCAACTTAGGCCTCTTAAATGACCCCCAAGGTCAACCTCATGTGGCTTAATTCTTTGAAAATCAGCGGGAATACATATAAAAGTAAGTTAAGTCATTCATTTGAACATCTAACTCTCTCTAGCGAATCTTGGCACTCTTGCACTCTCGCTCCTTGTCTCTTATGCTCTCTACAACTCTCTATTGTAGATTATTGCTACAACATTAACATATTGCAGGTCTTATGAAGATCTTGGAGGCTACACCAACTTCTTGAGTCAAGTTGTGATGTTGTCTACAAGCATGCGAAGGTTTCCATACTCATGGTGACTTCCTTCCTTCATGCTTTGTCTTAGTATTCCATTCTACTTCAGATTTGCCTCTACCCTCCTAGAGCACACCCTCTTTATCAACCATCTTTTCTATTGTGCAGGTGGAAACACCATTCATGGATCTTGACTGAGGCAAGCTCTTAGATAGCACCAAACCATTTTCCTTCTTGCATGTGTGCAGGTTAGATGAATAGGTTTTAGAAGGTGATCTCTAGGAAGAAGACTAAGGTTATTGTTACAAACCTGACAGAGGAATCAATTTTTGGAAACCCTAATTTGGGACCAGGGTACCTAAGCACCCTTAATCTGGGCATTCTAATCTCTAGAATAAGGTTCTGAACTAATCATTGATCTCTGTTGTCCACTTGGTTTCTTGGTTTTTGGTTACGACAGTCTGTTGTAATTGAAACTTTATCAACTAGGGTTTCATGTCTTGACTCTAGCTTGATTGATTGGATTTGGTTAATTTATTTTCTATGCAACAAAAAGATAGAACCCTTGTAGTTTGGCTCTTCTTCTTGGGTAGAAACCAAGATCGGTTTGTGCCCCAATGTTTTGTAGAAGAGGGTTTGACCTAGTCTCTCTCTTCTACACTACATATTGGTGAACCCATCATTTCTTGCACTTTGGTATCCTTCTTGCATCAAGTCCAAGCTATTTTCTACCTTAGATCTGATTAGATTCAATTCATTCATCATTTTTCATAGTTATATAGCTTCATTTTGCATTATTTCATTGTTAGGGTTTGAGAAAACCTTGCTTTTTTAGGAAATTTAGCTAATCTTCAACTTAGGGTTTGTAAATTGGCATGTTGTTGCAATATTGAATTAATTAAAGGGATTTAATCTACTTTATCATATCATCCTTGATTTTATAAGACATTCTTGCATATTTGCATTGAAAAAAGTTAAAAACTAAGCATTTTAGGCTTAGAAAAAGGCATATCTGAGCATTGTTTTCATTGCATATATTGTAGTTCATCATAGAAAAATTTAAATCTCTGATTTTTGCATCAGATATGATTCATATTGCAGTAGTTGATCATTTCATGGTGTTTCATCTTGCATTTGAAACTCTCATTTATTAGGGTTTTGTTGAAAAGCTTGCATTTTTGAAAAATCTAGTCAAATTCAAAACCTAGGGTTTGAAATTAAAATCTTGTTTCAAATTTTGCTGCTATTATAAAAATTCCACATGTGATATTGCATTGATATATCATGTAATAAATTTCAATCATGTTCAAGAAATAAGGTTTTCATAAAAAAATTTTGGTCTAAAAGTGCACATTTAAGATCTAGGGTTTGATAGTAAAACCCTAGCTAGTCTTGCATTTAGTGCATCCTTATCAAAGAAAAGTGTTGTCAATCATTGTTGCATTCAAGTGGATACATTATTTAAGCACTTATTTTGCACATACTACACATCCTACATTTGCAAGACTTAGTTACATTGTGGTTATCAAGAATATCACAATTTTTTGGAAGACCTCGCTTCTCTTGCATTTGTAGGTCCCTACTTGCAATCTCATTTTCATATTGGTGGTACTTAATTAATTAATAGATCTGATTGCACATCACTATTCCATATCATATTTTCATACAATAGACAAGTCATCTCATCATGGCTTCTTCTAATTGTTCCTCTTTTGTATCTTTGCATAAATATGTATTAAAGATTTTTAATTTTTTTACAAACTCATTAATATGCACCCATATGTCTTAGATCACATAGCATCCATGTATGATATTGATGTTTTTGAATGTTTTATATATGAAATCCTTTGTTACATATCTGATTTTGATAGCTTCATAACTCTCATGGGTATGTATCCTTTGATATTAGAGCACGTTACTAATTTCATCTCCATGAATTGCCATGAGAAAGATGATGGTGATAATTCTTATTCTACTAAAACTCATGACATCACCTCTAAAGCATGTGATGGTGACCTAGCTTTATCTACTTTACCCTATGACCTAGACCCCTCTCCCAGAGTTGTTCCCACTTATGACGACATTTTGGTGAAAGAGGATGAGATCATTGACACACTCCTTAGTCTCTCTTCTAGAGATGTGGCATTGGATAATGTTAAGCATGCTACTTCTATTTCCACCATAGCAAATGATAATTCTATGGCTCATCCTATGGATCTCCCACCTTTGATTGAATGTTCAAGTACCCTGGATATCACTAAGGATGCAAAGACCATGGATAGTTCTCCTTTGCTTGCATGTTCAAACCCCTTGGACATCACTAAGGATACAATCATCAACAATTTTGTTAACAACACCCCACCCTCCCTTCATTCCAATTCCCCCCTCCAAAGGATGAAGTATTAGTGGATGAGGAGAGGTCTCTCACATTAAATCCTTTACGGATGGATGTTGAGCTTCATCGAAAATAAAACACCGTTAATTCAATCATCATTTATAGACTTATTCCACCTGCTAAGGGGATAGTGGATAAGTGTACTAATGTTCCTAAAATCACCTTGCATAAGGCACTTAATATGCCTCCTCACTTCAAACCGGTGATTACGGTCCAAGGTGATCCAACACCACCTTGATCCCTGGGTTACATTCTTAATTATGCAAAACAAATCACTCAAAAGAATCAAGGTGTTCAAGATGTGTCACAGCATCACATGATTTCTCACACATACAACACCCGCAATAAAAGTAAGCAAGCACCAAGTGTGCCCATCTCTCTTCCACCTTCTCAACCTAACCTACATCAAGCACCTCATCTTCCTCCACATTTTGGTAAATAATATGATCTTGTCGAGCAGCTCCATGCTACTCTGACTAAGATCTCTCTATAGGATTTAATACAAACATCGCCTACATACCAAGAAATGCTCCATGAGGCTCTACAAAAGGTAGTTGTTCCACCTTCTGTTAGACTGAATGATGTGGCATCTCCATTAGATTGTATGCAAGCGACAACATCTAATATATCATTTCAACAACATGAGTTACCTCCCATAGAATTTCAAGAACAAAATGAGCCTCGTATGATATTCGTGTTCTTCAATAAAAAGAGGATAAGATGCACTATGATTGATGGTCGATAAGGTATTAATGTTTGTGGAATAGATTTGTTACATAAACTCAATATTGATCCATCTTTAATTCAACTAGATAAAATGAACATTCATGGCTTTGATAATGTCAGTAGGTAATCATTGGGTATTATTACCTTACCTCTTAGGCCTAGACCTATGACATTGCCTGCTCTTATCCATGTCATGCCTAATTCTCTTTCATACAATCTTCCTCTTGGTAGACCATGGATTCATGACATGGTGATAGTTCCATCTACCCTTCATCATTTAATAAAATTCATCTTTGAAAAAAAATTACATGCCGTAGACACATAAATTTGTCCATGTCTCGACACAACACCTAGTCGACATGACCTTCTAATGTTTTGCCCTAGGTCCTAGGTCATCCCATTCTCAATTCCAACTTAATCACATTCCTAATTAATTAAATAAATCAATTTATTTAATTGATTCCCCCTTGTCATGTGTCTCACATAATTCAAATTAAAATTTTGAATTATTCCATCACCTCTCATCACATTGCGACACATGTCACATGTCTCATCTTCCACTTAATATGCCTTCACATGTCAAACTAATTCAAATAAAATATTTGAATTAGATTCCCTTTATTCTCCATCACACACTTGTCACATTAGTAAAACCTCTTGGACTGGGAAAACCCTAACCAATCTTGACCGTCCATAGCATTCAAACCCTAATCAATCTCATCCGTTCATTCAAATTTGCCTTTTCTATAAAGGAAACACCTCACAAGTCATTTTCATACATCAAGTTGCAAGTATTGTTATGCTGCCCAAATCTTGAGCAACCAACATCCCTCCACAATCAACCCTTCGAATTCTGCATGCCTATGCACGATTGAGAAGAGCCATGGAGGTCAATCAATACTAGTTTGAAGTTTAGTTTGTATTTAGTTTATTGTTTGCATTTTCATGCTAGGTTGTGCTTCATGGTGCTAGTTAGGGTTTCATTTCTTCAATTTTGATTTCTGCCCTAAATTTAATCCTGACGACATTTGGTGAACCCGACATGAATCGCATGCAAATCTAACATTTTTTGGAAATTTTAGGGACTTGACTTTTACAGGTTGCTCCCATGCCTGAAACAGACCTCACAGTTGCATCCAGGAGCCCTGAGAAACAAAAAATGACATATAACACCCTATATTTTGCTGGCAGAAAAAAATAAATTTTTTTTGGTTTTGGCCCTTGTGGTAGGGCTGTATTGTACGGATCCATATGGCTCTTGTGCAGGGGTCCATGTGGAAATCTATGGTTCTTGTTTGATTCAAGTTGCAAATTTAAGTCTTTGGAAGATTAAGGTTTTCGTGTTTGTGGATTGCATGTTCGATTTTCATTGCTGGGTTGCAGATTTAAAATATTTGTTGCAGGTTAACAATTCAGATTTTGTTGTAGGTTCTAAGATATTAGTTAGGTGTCATTTGTTGTAGGAAAATCTTAATAGTTGACTGAGGAGGAAACCCTAGTTGACATCTTTCTAATGCTCCAGCCGCCGGTCAAAATCTCATCTGTGCCGTCCTATTCCCAAATTCATCTCATCTCTGCCACCTTGCTCGGTCGCCACCAGTGGCATCTAAGGTCTCCACCATTGTGGATGTGGTCACCACCTGTGGTTGAAGTGCTCACCGCCCAACCAAACTTATGCCAATCTAAGCCTTAACCCAGTGGTCAAATGCTTTCTCATCACCTCCTCTACATAATCCCCTGTCGAAATTCTAAAACCTTTCATTGCTATAGTCAAAGCTGATGGTCATAGTTGTCATTGATGTCAAAAGTAGTGCAGGAGCATGTCAGGATGTTATCATTTTATCATGTTATCAAAAGATATGATGGTGAGATCATAAGCAATAGATGTTAAAGCTCATAATGTGGTGAAGTTAAGTTGCTATGGTGTTCATGTCAAATGGGGCAAAGTGTTTGTGATCATGTTGGTCCTTGATGTTATGATCATCTTCCTAGTATGATGATGATCATCTTCATGGTATGGTGTTGATTGCAAGTCATGCTTATGGTTGTTCATGTTTGAAGAGTTCATGGCAATGATCATGTTGGTTTGTCAAAGTTGCCTTCATGGAATCAGTTGTGTCATCTTATGTCTGCTCAGAGTTTAAGGTGTTCTTGGATCAGTGAGGTCTGATAGAAATCTTCATGGTATGATCAATGTCTTGATGATAGTGAGCTTGTTTGATATTGACAGAGGTATTGATGAGATGTCAAAGTTCCTTGATGCATGTCATATAAAGTGTATAAAAGGTATCTCAGGTGCATAGATGATTGTGATGTTTTAATGATGTTCATTATGCTTTAAAGAAGATCAGGATAAGAGAATTACTCATTCACAGTGGCAGGTTATCTTACAGTGACAGAGGTGAGGTGCTCATGGTGTATTCTTGATGTATTATCATTGTGTTCAAGATCTTGGTGATGGTTTGACATTCAAGAGCATATTGATGAGGGCTGATACTCTAGTTGCCATATGTTTATGTAATGTCTTTGTTAGTGAAATGTCTTCTTTGAGCCAAAAATGTCCTCTTAGGGTTTTATCAAGGGTCACAAGTTTATGTTATGTCATTAGTATTTTTGGAAGCCCTAAGTTTAAACTAGGTTTATACTTTAATATTCATCTACAATTGTTCATGTGTGATGACTGGTTTTTTTACAGTTCCCTGATCAAATATTTTCTATGTTCTAAATCCTAAACAAACCTAAGTATCAAAGACCTAAAAAAACCTTGTTTCACAGACCTATGTTCATAAAGACCTTAACCTAAATCTAAGTCACCTTTCTAAACCCTTGTTTACCCGTCTTTACTTTTTGTTCTAACTGAGTGTTGACTGGTTTAGGCAGTAATTGTCACTTAAGTGACAAAATGATGGTATGTGTGTCGTTATTCCAACTGGCCCCAACACCTAGGGTGCCCAGTCATCGGGTAAAGGCATAAAGAGTTTTGGAGGGAAGGCTCTATCGATGGTTGGTATTCAATTGACATGTGGCTTGATATCTGCATCGAATGGATAAAGTTTAAAAGGTGTCGGGAGCCCAACGGTCAGGTTTTATTTCTAAATTTGACGGGTGATTTCGTATAAAAAAGCCACAAATTAAGACTTTTCTTCTTCCTTTTTGCAGTTTTAGAGGTGATGGTTTCTAATTTTTAACCAAGATAGAGAGGAGGTGGATTTTTTTTTGTGTGCCTGAGGATTTAATAATGGAAAGTGATTTATTCTTATGGAATAAGGAATTTTGAGAAATATATAGTGTTTGAAGATGAAAGGAGAAGTGTATTGTTTGATTGTAGATATGAATTGATGCAAAGAGAGATTTTATTGCAGAGATGAACAGATGCAAAGAGAGATTTAATTTGCAGAGATGAACAGAGACAACAATTTTTGCAGAGATAATACATTTTTTTTAGATAATTTGAGTTTTTAATGTGCTTGTTTTGCAGAGATGGGTTATTTACAAACACTGAATTTTTGATTGAGATCATATTGATAAACCTATTGAAGTTTGTGCAGATACAAAATAGAGTGTTGGTGATTTGATATGTAGAGATTGTTAAACAATTTGTTGAAAGAAGTAAAAGGGGAGATATAAGGTTTTGAGTTTAATTGAAATAAGGAAACCCCCTAAATTGAGTTTATCTTTCTTGTTCATTTGATTGATTGAGAAAAGCCAGTGAGGCAAATTCAGCCAATGAGGCATCTTGTAGGTCAGTGAGACCATTTGTCAGTGAGACATGTTATGCCAGTGAGGCATTGATATAAGTCAGTGAAACTTTTCTATATGCCAGTGAGGCAATCACAAGTCAGTGAGACTTTGTAAAGTTGAAGATTTTATACTTAAGCCAGTGAGGCAGTTTGAGTGGTTTTTCTACCCCGGGAGGGTTTTCCACTCGTTAATTCTTCTTGTGTTGATGTCTTGTATAATTTCTTGTGTTGATGATTTTCATAATTTCATGTGTCTTATACAATTGAAGATTTGGTGATTGTGCTTTTGATAGTTGATTTAATTTAGACAAATCTTATTGACAATTCTAGAGAGGAAATAAAAATTGGTTTTTGTGTATCAACATCGATTCACCCCCCCTCTCAGTGTTGATTGTACTCCTACAGAAGCTTGGTTTAAACTCACTTGTAGGTGACTGTGTCGCCACTCCCTTTATCCATTTCCATCAAAGGGCCATCATTGTCAGCGGTTCTGGTTGTTCAAAGACCTTTCACTACTCTAAATCCACGTTGCTAGCCATGGAAAGCCCTAAATAGTAAACCGCCTCCAACTAAAACTTAAACTACCATCTTTCGAAAGCCTTAACTGTGCTTAACCGTGCCTAAAATTGCGGTCAAAATAATCAGGGGGGGTGATTCTCATAAGCACGCGGTCATACCAGTGACCGATGGGGAGAGAGGGGCCTGTCTTTAGCCCCGATCGCTCACATTTTCTTTTTTATTTTTGCATCCCTTTCGCCCTTGGTCACATTGCGGACCAAGGGCTCTGCTAATAACTTAACCGCTAGGGAGGACTGCTATAGTAGACTGTGCCATGTGAATGGTGTCACTACTGACCGCTAGTGGTTGGATTAAATAGTTAGGGCTAGCCTCTTCCTCCTACAAGCCACAAGGATGCTGATTTTTTCTTTTTCTCATAACTTTCGCATACGGAGGTGAAATCACGCAAACGAGGGATCGTTGGAAAGAGGACTTGGTGAACTTCATAGTGGTGGAGATTTTATCAGGTGAAAGTGCCATTTGACCATTTTTTTTGCAGTCAAAGTTTAGCTTCTTTGCAAACTTCAAATGGTTATAACTTTTGCAATTTCATCCTTTTTTCGTGAATTTTTTTTAAAGTGCATAGAATTTCCTGAAGAATCTGTTCATGTAGTCTATTTTTCTGTATTAGTTCATTTTTATCAGATTTTATCAGATTCTTGATTTTTTGCATAATGCTTCCATGTGCAAGTTTACTTGTTCCATTTTCGTTCTGGTGACTTGCAGGTGATCATACGGGGGTGGAACAACATTGCATCAGTCATACACAACAGCTTGGGCATCGAATTAATCAGGTGCATACATTCTAATCTTTCATTTCTCATAATCTTGTTTGTCTCACATTTCAATTTGGGCTTCTAAAATGAACATTGCTTGCATTCACGCATCAAAATTGGGCTAATAAAATGAACATTTGTCTTCTTTACACATAAAAAATTGGGCATAAAATGAACAAATGTCTTCTCATTCACATTTTTGACTTAGGCATAAAACAAAAACTACTGCTTGAATTGCTTGGTGAATTTGATTGTGATTAGGGGTGTGTATGCTCTTCTCATGTGCTTTGTGTGATCTTGAGAATCAAAAACACCCCTCATCCATTCCTATTCACACCACACATTTTGATTCATTAAGGGCAATTTACAAGTGTGAGTGTGAATCAAGTGCGTGTGTGTATGCTCTCTCCTCGTGTTGCAAGGTGATCTTGGAGATTAAAGAACACCTCACTTGATTTGCTTTTGTTTACCCTTTCCTAGGAGGCCTCCTAGGGGATTTCATCACCCCTAGGGATGACCTCAACCATGTGTTCTAGCTGGGTATATCAAAGGGGGGAGAGTGGAAGCTGTACTTCAATCTAGCTATGTAGTCATTGGGACAACCTTATGGCCCCCGGTGATTCCAGACACAAGGTGAAGTGGTATTCACTTACGCTTATGCCATATCTATTCAATGAGCTAGTGCTCATAGATTTGGACCCCTCGTACCTCATGTATATTGGGGACACCCCTAGTTAACCCTTGTGCAGCCTAGCTTAAGACTTATTGGCCATAACCCGCTTGACTAATTCTAGGGCTTGTGGATGTGTCTTCCATATGTACTTGTTTATTATCATCATACTCTTCAATTTGAAATTCAAAATAGCTTATGTGTCTTGCGTGTGTGTACATGTGTGATCATTTGATTGAACATTGCCAAATCAAGATCTAAACACCAAACACATAAACAAGACATTCTATACATTCTTCCAACACATTCAAATCCAATCACCTTCTTCCTAATCAAACCTTAATCATCCTAGTCATCATTCTAATCAATCCAAGTCATCCAATCTTGTCATTCCACATCATTCCTGTTGGTGCCTGATTTCACTGTCAGTTTCTGAGCAATTTTCATGCAGGCACCTTCCCAAAAAATCCAAAAAAGTTCTAAGTCTTTGGGCCTCCTCAGCATGTTTTAACATCAGCATCATATTTTCTTTGGAGGAGGTCATCATCATCATGTTTCCAGACATCACCCTGATGTTGCTTACGAGGGTCATCATATTTTCTGTCAGCATGATCTTTCGCTGGGGTGATATTCTAACATCGGGTGATCTTACTTAAGATCATCCTGATGATGTTGCTGCAAAGTCCTAAGTGTGATCCGATCTTCATCGGGGTCATCATATTTGAACATCGGGTGATCTTAGTCAAGATCATCCTGATGTTGTTTTATCACTTCATGTTCGTTGTTTTATCACCCTGATGATGCTGACGTCATTCTTATGTCAGGGTGATATCTATTTCTCTGCCTATCTGCATCATGATATTTCCGAAGGAGGGGGTGATATTTTCATATTTGAATATCACCCGGATGTATGTTTGTTCCAGCATCATGATGATGCTGATATCAGGGAGATATCCGCCTGTCGGCTTCATGCATTATCCAGTGGGGGGTGATCATTTCAAATATCTGTCATATTCATATATCACCCCGATCTTATAGCGGAGCTATAGTGCAGCATGATATTTGTGCATCAGGATGATATTTCCAAATATCCGGTTATCTTCCGAATATCATCCTGATGCCGACATGTGGTGGTGACGTCATCAAGGTCCGGGGGGTCATATTTCTAACATTACTCATCTTATGAAGATCCCCCAATGTTGCGAATATGACGATGACGTCATCCGGATATGAGGAGGTGCGCGATAGGCAGATATGCTGATGACGTCAGCAGGATATGACGGTGATGTCATTAGGATTTTTCATCGGCCAGACTTTTGATATTGGTTAAGCAGGAGGATCTTCCTCCGATGGATCAGGTTGTGCCGATGAAGGCGATTATCATGCAGGTTATATTGCGATATGATGCTGACGTTAGGGTGATATTTCAAGCAACAGGATATCATACTGTTGGAGGATGATGATGAAGGCTTATACTAGTGTCATCGGGAGCAAAAGCACCGACATCATATATGCTCGTGGCCTAGTATATAAAGTGTTGAAATGGTCACCGCGGGGTGCATGTGGGATAATTGATATCCTGCATATTTTGAAATATCACGATGAGGTATTTTGGCGGGAAACGGTTGCGATGCACTGTTTGATGTTTTCCCAAGGCCGCGGGTTGGTGCGCCATTAATGGCGATTGTTGCAGAGGTATGGACGGATCTAGTACTTGATTGAAGATGTGGATCCCTAGGCGGCGGCGCAGGGCTCGAGGTTTCTTCCTGTCTCCTCCCCTACCTACTGCATTCATGTTTGGGCGCCAATCTGGTAATGCGTTGAGCGCCATTTTTCTGATACTGTGTATCTGGCAGGATTTTTGGTCAACCATCTAATTAATTGCTGTGGTACACTTTCTGGCTGTTATAAGCAGACTGTGTTACCATTTTTCAGGTTGTTGAAAACTAGACATTTTGGCTCTGTAATAAGATACAACTAGTTTTGGTTTCTCTGTGCAGCTAAACTTGTGAGTTTATGTATCTTCTGTTGTACGATTTGGCATGAATCCACTGATTTCATGGTTAATCTTATATGAATAATGCCATGTTTGCATGTGTTATGCTGATTCTGTCTCCAGTTTTGCATGTATCTTTCTTACTGCAGTAGGGATGCCATAAGTATAGACAGCTTAACACTCTGTATTGGGAGATATCTGTAAGGCAGATATCATGTGTATCCCCCTGAAATCTAGTTTTAGCTATTCATGCTGATCATTCACAGGTGTATGTCTACCGACTCCAAGCCCTAGATAGGCACCAATCTAGCTCTGTGTTGAGGTTATACACCATGTCCAGCTTTGCATCCAAACACCATTTCAAACCATCTCTCCCTTCCATCTGTTAGTTGTAGGATTAGGAGTAGGAAACCCTTGCATGCTCTCATCCCTAACCAGACATATATGTCCAAGAACGTTGCCCACCTTGTGATCTATCATACAGATCTTGGTCCATACATGAGAGTATTCTGCCTGTTGTTGTCAAGTTGGATCTTTCTATCTTTGAGCTAGTCAAGGTTACATCTTGAGTTATAGGGATACCCCCCTTGGTGCGGTAGAACCAGAAGTGAAGGGGAGGCAGCTCACGCAACCTTCTGTATTTAGTTGGCTAAATCTGCCTGTGCATTAGAAGTGGCAAACCCTAATGCTGATTCAGAAGAAAAAACCAACAAAATTGGCGACTCCGCTGGGGATTGAGAAGTAAAAGTACTATCTAATCATCTCCAGTGTTATATCTTGTGGCCCATCTGAGTCACCAATGAAATGATGCTCTGCTGCTGGAATGAACCTGGAAAAGTAGCTTTCAGCTATTGAAAATTTTGTCCTCTCTGGAGAGGTGGCGACTCTGCAAAAAAGATCTGAATGCACATGAAAAGATGGATGTATGTGATGTGACAAAAATGTGCTGTTCATATTTCAGCATCTGTATGAGAAAAGGTATCTTGTTCCTTCCCCTTTATATTTACTATTTTACTGCATAAGTTAGATGCCAGGGGAAGCCTTAGGTCTTAGACAGACAAAGGATGTCTAAGAGTAAGATTTTTATGAATCCAAGTATGAATTATCCCATACTCAGTGGTGAAATGTTGAATAAAAGAATAGAAGAGATAAGAAATAGGTTGATATTCTTAGAGGCTGAGCAGGCCCAGTTAAAAAGCAGTAACCCTGTTGTGTCTGCCAGTCAGAAGGCTAAACCTCTTCTCAGCCCTTTTGATCCTTTGTATGACCAACTGGATTTGTCATGGGTGGATTATAAAGTAGAAACTATGCCTGCTAGGATATATCGTCAGATGCCTAGATTTAGTGGTCACAGTGTGTGTGATGGGAATGCACATATCCAAAATTTTCACAGTTTCATGGGAAAACATTCATTTAGAGATGAGGATATGTGGATGAGGTTTTTTGTTAGGTCCTTTGATGCAAAAGCAAAAGACTGGTATTTGAGCTTTTCAAAAGGATCCTTTGCCTGTTGGGATGAGCTTGCTGACTGTTTCAAGGAAGAATTCGCAAGAGAACTTGCTGATCTTGTTGCAGAATTGATGAACATCAGAAAACAAGATGAAGAGCCATGTGTTGATTTCAGTCATAGGTTTGCAGTAGCCCTTTCACATGTCCCTAAAAGTTTCAGACCTGATATTTCAGCCTGTGTTGGCATATTCTTTGAAGCTTTTGAGGAGGGCTTTAGTGCAATACTGAGGGATTTCAAGGTGACAAGTATGCAGATGGCATACAGGTTCATAGAAAAGATAGAAAAAATCAGAAATGTGCACCTGCTGAAACCCCTGTCCCCAGGCCTTGGTGTGAATAATAGTTGTAAAGCTGCAAATGACCAAATAATTAAGGCATCATGTGAAGATGAAAAGATGAATGTTGAGGATGCCAGTGAAAGGACTAATGAGGATTCCCATTGCAATGATGAGGCATTTGACCATGAAAACAACAATGAGGTTGTGGACAGCAATGAGCAATTTTTGGAATGGACCTGTGGAGATAATTGTGAGTATTGTACTCAAGACAGAGAAGATATAAGCAAACAGAGAAGCAGTCCCATGTGTGACCCATTGCCTTCCTTTCAAACACATGAGGATCATGAAGAGCAGTCAGAGATTGAAATAAGTGTTAGTGCAGAGCATGATTGTTCTTTGATTGATGGCTGTTTTGCTTATGACACACAGGCTGATACTCCTCCACAAAAGGAATCCATTGGTGATGAAGATGCATGCTCTGCTGCCCATGAACAAATGGCATACTATGATGAAACTGATGCACCTGGGTCACCCATTTTTGACACATATGGTGATGAGGATCTATTTGAGTATGGTGAGGGTCTTGACATGGTTTTTGACTTGGATTCTATTTCTCATCCTGATGAAAGAGGAAACAACATACGTCAGGTAAGTGATTGTAAAAATGTGCCTGATTGTAAAGAGGTGTCAGAGCCTGATCTTTTTCAGCCTGGTGCTGCTGATTGTTGTGTACATGATGTGCACAATTGTGATTTTGAAAGCTTTTCTTTTGATGTGCCAGCATATGATACAATGAGCTCTGATCTTCCTAGCTGTGTGGTGGACTTTGAGTGTTTTCAGTTTTCAATCCAGCTAGGAGATCATTTTGCAATGCATAATGCTGATACAAATGATAACATGTGTTATATTCCCTTTGAGTATGCATTGCCTGATACATTCTGCATCCACTTGTTGCCGGATGCTAAGGGTTATCTGCACAACGATGACAGTGACAAGCTAAATCAGAGGGTTGAGTGTGCAGATGACAAGGTTTGTTTGTGGGTGGATCCTGACAGTATCTCCAGGCTTGACCCGGTGCATGCAGATGAAAACAAGATATTTGACAAAGGGAGATACATGTTTTTCTTTTCTTGGTGGCCTTAGGCCATCAAGTGTGTTTGGTGATGCAGGTCAGTGCAGTATTTGACTCTGTGCCCAATGGATAAGGGACTGGTCTGCATCCCAGAGATCTGGGGTTCTCGCTGCAGTCTTGCACCTGCACGTCCCCAGACAGAGCCACTGTTGGTGCCTGATTTCACTGTCAGTTTCTGAGCAATTTTCATGTAGGCACCTTCCTAAAAAATCCAAAAAAGTTCTAAGTCTTTGGGCCTCCTCAGCATGTTTTAACATCAGCATCATATTTTCTTTGGAGGAGGTCATCATCATCATGTTTCCAGACATCACCCTGATGTTGCTTACGAGGGTCATCATATTTTCTGTCAGCATGATCTTTCGCTGGGGTGATATTCTAACATCGGGTGATCTTACTTAAGATCATCCTGATGATGTTGCTGCAAAGTCCTAAGTGTGATCCGATCTTCATCAGGGTCATCATATTTGAACATCGGGTGATCTTAGTCAAGATCATCCTGATGTTGTTTTATCACTTCATGTTCGTTGTTTTATCACCCTGATGATGCTGACGTCATTCTTATGTCAGGGTGATATCTATTTCTCTGCCTATCTGCATCATGATATTTCCGAAGGAGGGGGTGATATTTTCATATTTGAATATCACCCGGATGTATGTTTGTTCCAGCATCATGATGATGCTGATATCAGGGAGATATCCGCCTGTCAGCTTCATGCATTATCCAGTGGGGGGTGATCATTTCAAATATCTGTCATATTCATATATCACCCCGATCTTATAGCGGAGCTACAGTGCAGCATGATATTTGTGCATCAGGATGATATTTCCAAATATCCGGTTATCTTCCGAATATCATCCTGATGCCAACATGTGGTGGTGACGTCATCAAGGTCCGGGGGGTCATATTTCTAACATTACTCATCTTATGAAGATCCCCCAATGTTGCGAATATGACGATGATGTCATCCAGATATGAGGAGGTGCACGATAGGCAGATATGCTGATGACGTCAGCAGGATATGACAGTGATGTCATCAGGATTTTTCATCGGCCAGACTTTTGATATTGGTTAAGCAGGAGGATCTTCCTCCGATGGATCAGGTTGTACCGATGAAGGCGATTATCATGTAGGTTATATTGCGATATGATGCTGATGTCAGGGTGATATTTCAAGCAACAGGATATCATGCTGTTGGAGGATGATGATGAAGGCTTATACTAGTGTCGTCGGGAGCAAAAGCACCGACATCATATATGCTCGTGGCCTAGTATATAAAGTGTTGAAATGGTCGCCGCAGGGTGCATGTGGGATAATTGATATCCTGCATATTTTGAAATATCACGATGAGGTATTTTGGCGGGAAACGATTGCGATGCACTGTTTGATGTTTTCCCAAGGCCGCGGGTTGGTGCGCCATTAATGGCGATTGTTGCAGAGGTATGGACGGATCTAGTACTTGATTGAAGATGTGGATCCCTAGGCGGCGGCGCAGGGCTCGAGGTTTCTTCCTGTCTCCTCCCCTACCTGCTGCATTCATGTTTGGGCGCCAATCTGGTAATGCGTTGAGCGCCATTTTTCTAATACTGTGTATCTGGCGGGATTTTTGGTCAACCATGTAATTAATTGCTGTGGTACACTTTCTGACTGTTATAAGCAGACTGTGTTACCATTTTTCAAGTTGTTGAAAACTGGACATTTTGGCTCTATAATAAGATACAACTAGTTTTGGTTGCTCTGTGCAGCTAAACTTGTGAGTTTATGTATCTCCTGTTGTACGATTTGGCATGAATCCACTGATTTCATGGTTAATCTTATATGAATAATGCCATGTTTGCATGTGTTATGCTGATTCTGTCTCCAGTTTTGCATGTATCTTTCTTACTGCAGTAGGGATGCCATAAGTATAGACAGCTTAACACTCTGTATTGGGAGATATCTGTAAGGAAGATATCATGTGTATCCCCCTGAAATCCAGTTTTAGCTATTCATGCTGATCATTCACAGGTGTATGTCTACCGACTCCAAGCCCTGGATAGGCACCAATCTAGCTCTGTGTTGAGGTTATACACCATGTCCAGCTTTGCATCCAAACACCATTTCAAACCATCTCTCCCTTCCATCTGTTAGTTGTAGGATTAGGAGTAGGAAACCCTTGCATGCTCTCATCCCTAACCAGACATATATGTCCAAGAACGTTGCCCACCTTGTGATCTATCATACAGATCTTGGTCCATACATGAGAGTATTCTGCCTGTTGTTGTCAAGTTGGATCTTTCTATCTTTGAGCTAGTCAAGGTTACATCTTGAGTTATAGGGATACCCCCCTTGGTGCGGCAGAACCAGAAGTGAAGGGGAGGCAGCTCACGCAACCTCCTATATTTAGTTGGCTGAATCTGCCTGTGCATTAGAAGTGGCAAACCCTAATGCTGATTCAGAAGAAAAAACCAACAATTCCTAATCATCTTCATTCTAGTCCAATTAATTTTAATCCTTATCATTCTACAACATATCCCAATCATCATAGTCGTCATCCTAATCAATCCAATTCATACATTCTTTCCATTCCTAATCATATCCAAGTCATCCTAAATTAGTCCTAATCATATCCTTGTTACTACACATCATCCAACCAACGTCATTCTAATCATGACACATCATCCAATCAAATTCAACCCTAATCACTCCTAATCACATTCTAATTCTATCTTCATCATTCAACCTTCATTCTATTTATTATCCTAATCATCATTTCACATTTCCAATCAATTCCCTCCTAATCATTCCATAATCATTCCTAATCATTGGATCACTTCATTTCATATCATTCCACATCAACCTAGTCCTAATCAACACTTGTCAAAATGGCCCTAATCATAAACAAGCCCAATCAAAATCATAAGCCCAAAATAATCATTCAAGGAGGCTCCCTCCCTAGTCCTACTCATGAGACAAATCCAAAACCTAAACTTGTACTTTGAGGGACCCCTCCTAGTTCTAATGATCATAAGAGCCTTGCAAATAATGTATCATACCTTGAGGGACAAGATGACATGCTAAGACTTAGATACATGTGTGACACCATGCCGACATTCAAGAACAAATTCCTAGCACCTCAACTCCAAAACCTCATTCAATCACTTCACCAAATACCCCAACCTTTCAACCAACAAACCACACAAAGACTCCAAGCCCTCTTCCAAACATTCCAACACATCCAATCACCTCAAATCCAATACCTCTTAGACCAAGCTAATAAATTCATCGCCACTTGTCAAAATCAACCAACACAACAACAACCTCACCAAATTCCATCTCAATCCTATGTGTCAACCCCTTCCACTTCATACCAACCTAATCCATCCATTTCTTCCCATGTCAATGCTACACCAACCAATCAATTCATTCCACAACAAACACATGTGAGCATAATTCAACCTTTGCAACAAGACCAAATTCCTTCATGTTCTAATGCCACCATTGACAAGGGGAACACTAGTCTAGGTCATGCACCTTACAAGTATATCACACCACTATCCAATCAAAATCCTATCATAAAGCCACCATGTCCTAGTCCTAATCCAATGGTCCCTACACTTTCCAACCCATCAACCACTTCATTACCCTTACTATCCTCTAACCCACATGCCAATACATCAACTCCATGCCCTAAGTTCAAACATTACAAAAGTAAACATGTGGAGTTGCCCAAACCCACAAACTTGTTCAATTCATTTGCCCCTCCATCCAATCAAAACCAAAACCCTAAGCCAACACCTTCCACCCCTACACCTATAAAGGATGTGACCCAAGGGCTAGACGCAAGGAATCAAACATTGCTATGCCATCCAACACATATGATTAAACTTACCAAAGAGTCCCTAAACATCATGCCAAGTCCTTCAATTCATTGATCTGGTTCACAATCCCTTGATCCAATTCAAGAGTTTCCCCCATGAGTCTAAGTCAACCGCCATCATGCCCTCTAATTGTTGATCAAGAACCTATTTAGGAGCCTTCTACTTCCACATCCATTTCCACTCAAAGTCAAGAGGTACATCAAGAGCACACTCCTAAGCATGAAGAAACATCAAACACCCATCCTAGTCAAGATCAAATCCCTTTCATTCAAGCTATCCATAACATTTATCTTTTCCATGATCAAGATATTATGCATGATGAAGAACATATTCATGAGCAACTTAATCCCATTCATGAACAAGACACCCAAGACCTACATGCTCCACCTCATGAAAGTCTTGTTGACCTACTTAAGCATTCACCCTACTTCATGGCCTTCATTTGAAACAAAAAAATTTCTTCACTTATCCATGATCCAATCACTTCCACTTCCCATGATGAGACACATGCCTCCCAAGAACACATAAACATAGAAGATCAAGCAAATAAATTGGATCTTAATGAACACAATGATAATCAAGATCCTAATCCTTCCACATCATCCACCACCAACTCCATTTAAAATCCACTATCATATCCTCTTGGTTTATCCACTTTCATTCACAAGTGTTCTCCCCTAGGAACACAACAACCTTTGTCAACTTCACCTTCTCCATCAAATAATCCACTCAAGTCTAGTGCCCAAATTGCACCTAGTTCCATTGTTCATTGCATGCTCAAAAACATGAACTACCAAGGCAAAGGCCTAGGCCTTCACGAACAAGGTATTTTGGAACCTATCCATGTCAAATCCCCACCTCCACACTCATATGGCCTTGGATACACACCCCAAGGTCAACAATCTAATGATGTTAGTACTTCCTCCATTCCTCCTAAATCAACCACTTTCCATCGCACATCCCATCATATTACTAAAACATATGTTGCCATTCCACCTCCCTCATCCTATAAATGTCAAAAGCATGTGACCATACACTTTCCACCATCCAATTTGCCTCCACTTCTTCCAACTCCTAATTTCCCTCCATCCACTTTGCCACTGTTGCTTCCAACACCTAACATCCCTATCATTCACAAAACCCCTTACATTCCTAATCATGACCAACAAATGCACATATTGTCTAAGCATGAAGCTTCCACTCATTCCACCCACCACATGGGATTCAAAAATAAACATTCTGATGCCTCCTTTCATAAAGTGAAAAATCCTAAGGGCCCTAATACATTAGGACATCAATGCAAAAATTCAAAGAAAAATACAATAAAAAAGCTACCCAAACCCATACCTCAAAAAGAAAAGTCCAAAAGCAAAATGGTTTGGGTTCCTAAGCAAAAATCAAGCAAGACAAATGAGGCATCCACCTCTCAAAAATCCCATCCATCATCCTTCATGTGAAAATGCCATTCCATTCAAAAATATCAAATTCCTCAAACCCACAAGCCAAGCAAAAATCATAAAAAACCTAAGTCTATGTGGGTACCTAAAGAACTTCATCAACCATCCCCTAAGAAAACATCCCCATTGCTTCCTACACCTCCATCCAATCACAAGCTTCCATGCTTAACATGGTGTGTGCAACTATTGGTCATGATTCCTTTTCACACCTCCATCACCCCATCATTCAACCATTACCCTACATATCTACATTATCACCTTCCTATGGTCCATGCTTTGGCATAAGTCATTCATCCATCCTTAGATAAATACCACATAATCCACTTTCATTCCCTACATAATCCACATCATAATCCACTTTCATTCCATGCATAATCCACATCATAATCCACTATCGTTCCCTCCTTAATTAACTATCTAGCTTATCCATCTCACTTTCATGCCATCATTTACCAACATCGATGAGCATAACAACATTTGACATGGTCAATGCAACATACCTTTGGGACTATCACTTTCATAGCACTAGACACCTGAGTCCTTCTCGTCCATATCCCCCTATCTAATTCAAAAAATCAAAAAGTTTATCTTCTATGCTGCTTACACTTGGGGGCACATTGTCTCATCCTCCTATCATTTTCCACCTTACCATCTTTATTCATACACCCGCATGCCTATCATATCGCATCCATTCATCCTCCCTTCCTCTTTTGATCTTGATAAAGATTGGGGGCAAAATGTTGATAAATGTTTTGGATGTCTCTTGACATACCTTATCCCTCCAAACCAAACAAATCTTTCATTATCATATTCATCATCCAAATGTCATAAGCCTTGTCATGAAAAATCCTAAGCATTACACCAATAATGGGACATGCTATCCCTATGCGACATAGCCCTTGGTGATCACATCCTTGCCCTCTTATGCATCCATTCCATTCATTACCGCCCACCTTTTCATTCAATCCCATTCATTCCCTTACACCTAGACTTGGTCCTCCCTTGTCATTGGTATCTAGCATAAAGGCTATCAAAATTGTCATCCACTGACACCTCAAAATACTTACAAAAACCCAAAAAAATCAAAATATCTCAAAAATACAAAAAAAATCAAAACATTTCAAAAATCCAAAAACATTCAAATAGTCTCAAAAACCCCAAAAAATCAAAAACATCTCAAAAATACAAAAAAAAATCAAAACATGTCAAAAATCGAAAAACATTCAAATAGTCTCAAAATCCCAAAAACATCAAAATATCATTAAAAAATACAAAAAAACAAATATTCAACAAAAATCTAAGCAATAAAACCACTGCTCCAATTCAATCAAACCATCAAATCATCTCTAAATCTCATCACAACACAACATCATCTTCATTCTAATCATTTCCTAGTCATCTAATCTCAACACCACACGTAATCATCTTCATTCCAATCCAATCAATTTCATCTCAATCACAATACACCACAACCATAGGGAAACCTTGGAGTATATACTCTCCCTATCAAATTCTATTGTAGTTGTGTCAAAGCATACTCAATTTCACCCACTACATAATCAACTTCATTCCACTACATATTCAATTTCATTAAGCCCTTGCAATCTATGGAGGACCCTAAACATTAGTCTTCCGAAGGTCAAAACATAGGGAGAAACTGTCAAAGCTTGACTGTATCACAAGTACAAATCTATGGACCAAGAGACCTTGACATGTTTTTCAAATCAATCACTACTTGGGATTAATACTCCATGGCTAGTTTAAGTCCATCCTTCCAAGTGAATTCTGAAACTCATGGGTTCACTTTAATCAATCATTTCTCTCACATCTCAATGTCTCGATAAAACCACTTTGTGCTTTGAAAGGTCATTAGTAGATGAGATTACCCTCTTGGAGCTAGAATTTTTGAAGACTAATATCCATTAGCCTCTATCATAGTCTAGGACTCATCACCTTGCATTGACATCCACATAGCCTCCCATAATTCACACATCTCATTTGGTAAAGAGACACAGTTGCCAAACTAAGAGAAAATGGAGTAGATTCTCCTAGTCATCCCTTATTCCAGACATTCTAAACATCCCATCCAACTAATCATCCTTATCAATCACATCAATTCACTTCTTCAAAGAAAGTCAATCAATTCATTCATCAAAATAATCCTTCACATCAATTCACTCCAATGAAATCAATTCTTCCAACCCATCCATCACATTCACTCATATCAATCGCATCATCATCAATCCTTCAAATCACTTCTTCTAATCAACTCCATCATTTCATCATTCAAATCAATTCAATCACCTCTTCCATTCATCCTTATCAATCATTCCAAACAATAATCCAAATGCAAGTCAATTATCAAATCCACACCAATCAAGTCAAATTATGCAATTGCAATCAATGGTCTTGATCTTGATCTTGATGTAAACTAAATCAATCATAATCAAATCCTGGTGTTGCTCGTATGACCAACAACACTAGTGTCAATCAATCAATTGTCTTAGACAGGATGTTACATTGTCGAAACCAGACCAGGTGTCTTATATGACATGTTTCATTCCTGAAACCAGACACAACAACCATCATTATCAATCAATAAATCATTGGTTTATAGATTGATAGGGGCAATACCTTGTTTGTTTTTGAATCATTTATACATGCTTGCTTGCTTGCTTGTGTGTGTTTTCATTTTCAACTTGCATTTGAATCACATCCGAATCAACCCAACTAATATTCATATCTTGTATTTAGACAAGGTTGTATTACGCTGGGGCATGAGACACATCGTCACCTTGGTCCTTATACCCTGGTGCATAATGTGTAGTTCTATATCAAACACCAGGGTTGCTCACCTTCATTGTAGCATAACGCATCTTTTATCTATGCCCTCATCCTTCTGCCTTAACCAATCCATTTCATTTCAAAAACCTACCCGTGTTTGTCCAACCCGCCTATCCTCTCAAGGGGGTATAATCATACCATCATCATGCCATTTCCTTAGCTTCTTTGAATGATGTTACTCAGCTTCTTTGAATGATGTTACTCGACATAAATCACATCATCTCCAACATCATCTCAAAGAGGGACAAAATGTAGACACATAATTTTTTCCATGTCTCAACACAACACCTAGTCGACATGACCTTGTAATGTTTTGCCCTAGGTCCTAGGTCATCCCATTCCCAATTCCAACTTAATCACATTCGTAATTAATTAAATAAATCCATTTATTTAATTAATTCCACCTTGTCACATGTCTCACATAATTCAAATTAAAGATTTGAATTATTCCCTCACCTCTCATCACATTGCGACACATGTCTCATCTTCCACTTAATATGCCTTCACATGTCAAACTAATTCAAATAAAATATTTGAATTAGATTCCCTTTATCCTCCATTGCACACTTGTTGTATTGCTACAACCTCTTGGAGTGGGAAAATCCAACCAATCTTGACCATCCATAGCATTCAAACCATAATCAATCTGATCCGTTCATTCGAATTTGCCTTTTCTATAAAGGAAACACCTCACAAGTCATTTTCATACATCAAGTTGCAAGTACTGTTATGCTACCAAAATATTGAGCAACCGACATCCCTCCACAATCAACCCTTCGAAATCTGCATGCCTATGCATGATTTATAAGAGCCATGGAGGTCAATCAATACTAGTTTGAAGTTCAGTATGTATTTCGTTTATTGTTTGCATTTTCAAGCTAGGTTGTGCTTCATGGTACTAGTTAGGGTTTCATTTCTACAATTTTTATTTCTGCCCTAGATTTAACCCTGACAACACATGCAATTGAAGCCAATCTGACTCTAGATAGCTGCTTGAAAATAGAAGTGAGGCCTCAAAATCCTTTTAGTAGTTTGATCCCTTCTTTAACACTACCCTCTATTGCTAACAACAATTTTGGTCAGGATAGTGTTGGTCCTTCAAATGCACTTTTTAGTGATGATTGGGGTTTGTTAGATTTTACACCATGCTCCTTTGTGGGTGAATAAAAAAATCCCACCCTCACACCCTAAGACCTTGAAGATAAATACAATTTCCTCAATACAATCTCATACTCCTACAAAATTTAAACTTAAATTTAATGATGATGGAACCTTTAAAATAGATGATCTGCCTTCCCCTACAAGAATGGTAGTCATTTGTGATAAAGTATCATCTCAATCGAATGAATCATCTAATTCCATTGCATGTCTTGGTAACAAAGTGGCCTCTTTAGATTTCAATCCCCATGGGATGATTGACACAAAGATTGACCCTCCTCACCATGATAAAAATAATGATCCTTCTTCTTAAACATATAATCATACTTCTAACAACAAAGCTATCCATATAACCTCTCTTCGTCCTTCAGTATTAGAGAATAATTATAGGCATGGATTCAAAATTATTTCAAAATAAGGATACAATAGAAATAAGTTAGGATGTAAAGAACTAGAAATTAAGGAGCCTATGGAACCAACACCGCACTTGTCTAAAGTAGGTTTGGGTTTCTGGCCTTCTCCTACGTTCTCTCCACCATGTTTACAACAAAAAGGTTTGCTTCCTACTCCACCTATATCTTCTCTTTTATCTCAACATGAGTGTATGTTGCCAAGTCTACTCAAAGACCACTTAATCACTCTTCCTCCTCTAAAACACAAAAAGATTCAACAAAATAACCATTCAACACATTATTGTGCGTATCATCAAGAACTTGGCCATGCCACTAATGAATGTCAAGTCTTGAGTGAGAAAATTCAACAACTTAGAACAAGGTTTGGCTCTAGCACTTCTCACCGTGCTTGATGTAGTTCCTAGAGAACCTTTTCCTGCCTCCATTTTATAATCAAGTTGGGGGAGGATGATTTGTTATAGGCCAACTCACAAGAATGGTCCCTTTATCTCATGTGTGCTATGTTTATGCATAATGTGATACATTGTTGTTCTCCCTTGACACCCTTGTTCACACAAAGGTACAAGGAGTAAGAATTCATTGTGTCATTCATCTATGTGATCTCATTCCATAATCTAACATCTCACAGATGTCCCATCTTTGCATCTAAAAGTGTGCTCAATCAGGTACATAGTAATGTGAATAGATGACCGTGAGCATGCTCTCGCATGCCTAGGAGGCCCTATAGCAAGAAAATAGAAGTATACATCAAATCTTGATCAACTTTACTTCATCAACAATTAAGAAAATCAAACATAACCTAGTCCTAGGACCAAGGTACCCCGACTGGTCTAGGATACTCATAATGCACCTAGGCACCCAACAGGGTCTTGGGTGCTTCAGAAGGACCAAGGCTCCCAATAAGGTCTAGGGCACCCCAAGAGGACAATGCCACCTTGGGGTCCACTAAAAGTGTCCCTCGGGCCCATTTTTACCTCAGAATGCAACAAAATCATTAATTAATCACCTTTCTTCCATCTATGTGGCACCTTGTAACAATTCTCGGTGTAATACCATGACTACACAAGCCATTGTGTATCATGCTCATAAGCATCAACTTGGTTTTCTCATTGTGGGGGCAACCCCTTGTTACGGAGTAGCTTTTGGATAACATAAGCCATTTTGGGCATGTGCTTTTAGAAAGCTATGATGCTCATTTTATATTTCTTCATCACTCTATCTTAAAGGCAAATGCTTCCTGATGGAGTTAGTAATTACTTTAAGGTGGGAGCATATATCATGCTATGAGCCTTACTTTTCTCTTTCTATCTAAACACTTGTTGGTTATCTTTGTTACTACACTCTCTTGGAAAGGATTCTGTCTAACTTGGAAACAAGATCTTGAGTCTATCTTGTTCTACTAATTTGAAGCTCCTTCCATGATTGGGAGAAGGGTTGCGCCACCAAGTAGAGTTTGGTAGTAAGGCCACTTCACCTTCTTATTCTACAAGATTTTGTAAAATCATCTTTTGAGAGGTAGCTTGGTGTATTCCCTTGAGTGGAAACATTTTCCTTTTGAGATGGATTATGTGTATGATGTGTCTGTACTCCTCTTATGCTTCTTCTCTTTTCTAACTAACAGTTGGCAAGAGACACTGCTTTGCATTAATAGGTGTTGTCATTGATGGCAACTAAGATCATCCCAATCATCTGCATAACACATTCTATTCATACCAAAAGTCAGAATCAGAATTTGTCTAAGTCTGGGCAGTTAGAAACAGAGCAGTAACAGGGTCTGGTATCTTGGTCCGGATCTCTCTGGTGGAAAGGCATGGTTTGCTGCGGATCTAAGGTAGTTGAAAGTATTGTCAAGACACTCTAAATCCATATTTTTGTCCTTCGGTGATGAAGGATTCAAAAGATATTAGCTTCTGAGTATCAGGTTTCATTTTGACAGAACAGACAGAAGAAGAACAGGCTGACTTTATGATCTTAATTCTAGATATATAGAATTGTTCATTGGGCAAATGGTGATGACCAGTGATAGTGGCCGACCTAATTGATGATGTGTGAGTGCAAGTTTTGGTCTGCATCTCATATTATGTATGGATCTAGCTGATAGAATAGAGTACTCAACAAAGTTCTAACTATTTTTGAAGCCGACTGATAAAATGATTGTAGATCATGATTGCAGATATATATAGCCGATGGAATTGGGTGATTCAGTGTGTGTGATATATGCGAATAAGGCATGTGTGGGAAGAGCATAAATCCAAAGTACAAATGAAGGTAGAATAGTAAGAAGAGCATAGAAAAGATGAAATGTGTAAGATTAGTGTTTGTACTTAACCGGAACTGAAATTCTTGCATGGGTAGATGCTATTAATCAGTTCAAATCTCTGTCATTCTCTTGTAATATTTCCATAGGCAGTGAGCGTCCATTTGAGCAGTGAGTTCTGGGAAGTGAGCCTAAATGCATGTGCATTCCCATTTGTAAAATACTTTTAATAGGGTATTAATTTTTTGTGGGTTAATCCCCACTGTGGTTTTTCCCTTAACTAGGTTTCCACATCAAAAATCTTGGTGTCAAATGTGTTGATTATGTTTCTACTCTGTGTTAATGTCATATGCTTTAATGCTTGCATCATTAATCAATTTGACAATAATGAAAGAAGTTTAAAAGAAAGGAAAGAACTAATTTCAGAGACAACTGATTCACCCCCCTCTTAGTTGTCTGGGTTAATTCCAATAATTGGTATCAGAGAAAGGTTCCTTTTGAAAAGTTTAACAGCTTAAGGAAGATTTGGGAAGGAAGTAAAATGGATGAATATAACCTTCAAGGGCAACTTAATCTCACCCTAGATGATCTTGAGCAGTCTAAGGTAGAAGTCCAAGAGCTGCAAGATAACCTCAAAAAGGTTGAAGACTTCATTGAGATTTTAAAAGAAAAATTGAGAAAATCCAATGCAAAAGGAAAGGAGCAACCTCTTCAACTGGAAGACAAGGCCCTGAAAGAGAAGACAAAAGAATGTGAAAAGTTAACTAAAGAAGTTGTACTAAAACATGAGATGGAAACTTGAGTGATGAGACTAACCAAGAAAATTGAAGATAGGAAGAAAACTCAAGAAGAGATGAAGCAAAATCTGAAAGAGAGAACTAAAGAATTTTGTAGATTAGATGGAATAGCTGGTCTCCTAGAATCCAATCTACAAGAAAGCAAAAACAATGAGAGAGAGCTTGAGAGACAGATTATCACTCTCAGACATGACCTAGAAATTGCAAATGAGTATAAGGAGAAGTTCAAAATAAGCTCAGCTAAACTTGAAGCACTGATTGAAGAACAGAAAAAGGATGATGACAAGCATAATCTTGGATATGAGAAAGGTGAAAGCTTTGGATCTGGACAAAGAAATTTTCAACTAAGGAATAGGAGAGACAGAACTAGAAAACCTCCGGTAAGACAACCTAATGCTCAAAGATATCCATCATTCAATGGAAATCGTTTCAATTGCAATAAATTTGGTCATAGAACTACTCAGTGTAGAAGTAGAGATGGTCCATCCTTCTCCGGTCAATGCTTCAAATGCAAGAGGTATGGTCATAAATCCAATGAATATAGAAGTATGATAATGAATAACTCTAATGGCAATTCTTTCAATGGCTACTGCTTTGCTTGCAATGGATTTGGACACATGGCTAATTAGTGCAGATCAAGAGGAAATCAAGTTTATAAGAAAGGGAATGTTGTGTGCTTTAATTGCAATAAATCTGGTCATATTGCAAGATTCTATAGAAGTAGGAACAATGGAAGAAGAGGTCCGATAAATAGAAAACCGAATGAACAAAGACAAAACAAAGGCAAAAGGAAAATTGATGTGAATGAGATATGAAATGAAATGAACAAGAATTGGGTAAAGAAAGGTACAATAAACAATGGTGATGGGGCTATGCAGCAAAATCTGGTGCTAAAAATTCCTCTGGGAATTGATTTGGGAGCCTTGGCTCAGGGGGAGTAGCATTGGAAATCAAATTTCCCTAGCCTGTAAGAGAGTGCCTAAATCTGGAACAATGATAAAAGAGATCCTTGATTATTTAAGAACCTTTGGATGGATTTTTGGAAGAAAAGATGTTGATATGAAAACTTGCAGAGTGATTTATGAAGAACTGTCAAAAATAGAGTAACCAGATATAGTTAGGAGAACACATTTATTACAATGCCAAAATTAGGTTTTGCAAAAGATAAAAGGTCACTTGGACACTCATTTGAATCACTTTGCATATAGAGGAAACAAGAAGAAGAGAATTTGAGATGCGAATCCAGAGACTGAGGCACAAAGAGTGAATTCAACTAGAAATTGATCAATCCTAACCCCGTGAAAGAAAAAGGTACCTCTCTGTAAAGCCTTGAATTTCAAATCTGTTGAGATGGCTACTCCTCATGTTGTTGACATTACTGAGAGACCTCGACCCAAATTTAAGAAGCATCCTCACAAATCAATAAAAGTCAACCCGTTAAGTGCTTTTCAAGTATTCCGTATGGTGTGCTGCATGTTGAAGACATCGGGGTTTATATTCATGCAAACATAGATGAATTTGGAGATTCAAGGTATGTAGAATTGATTGAAAACAACTCATGGATGAAAATCATGAACTTAAACCCAAGTATAGGCACTACAGGATAAACACTTTATTCAGATTATAGGGTTTCCAACATTTGATGAGGATGAATGGATCCGATATGTTTTGAGTCAGATGCATGATGAATTCATTTGGTTGTTAAAACCATTCAAGATTACAAAGGATGCTATCAGAATTGTAACTAGGTTAAACTCAACTGGAGGATTGCCCATGCTGAAAGCTGTGAAAAACCAAACAGTGACTGATGCTACCAGTGCCAAGTTTGACAGAAGGGCAACGACCATTAATGATATTATAGAACCAGATGTCAAATTCACCTCCATGGTGATTGGGTACAAGATTTACCACTCTAGCAGAGAAAATCCTATTTTAGGAACAACCATATATGCTGCATACAAGATGCTAAAGGAAAATACTGATTATGACTTGTGTGAATTACTATAGAATCAACTGATTGAAAACTTAAACAAAATCAAGAAAGATAAGAAAAATACTTTCAAATAGGGTACATTGGTTCTATGTCTATTCTTTTACTTTATGAATGAGGTACCTGGGGTAAAAGGTGTGCACTGGACTAAGGATGAGCCAGTTTCCATTCAAATCAGAGATCATCTTCTCAACATTGGTGATTCGAAGGCTCAGAAAACTACAATATGGGGTTACTTCCAGAATTTTTAGAGTATGATGCACTTAAGGGAAAGAATCCCTAAATCAATTGTTGAGAAGTACAAAAAAGAAATATGCTTCATGGTTGATACTGATCAGTGTCTAATGGAAGCAGTGGAACCCATAACTGCTTGGATCATGCCCATGGGGTATGAAGTAGATGGAAAAATCTTGAATATGTATGCTCAACATCTTCTAAGAAAGCCTAAAGACACAACGGTTAAAAGATTTGGAACTTATGAGGAGCTTGATTTAAAATTGTATACTGAGCTAAGAGAACTTGAAACCAATAGGAAAATAAGAAAAGAAGTTGAATAGTTAGCTGAGAATCTAGGCCTAACTAAGGAGGCTATGAGGAAATTTAGAGAAAGAACTGAAAAGACAGAGAAAGAGAAACAAGATAAGAAACAAATAGGTGCTCCAGTGGAACTCTCTTCCACTTAAAGAACTACTAGGATCTCTACTTCTTCCCCTGTTCCTTCCAAAGCTGCAAAACTAGAAGCAAAATCATCCAGAAAATGGGAGAAAAGGAAGAAAACAAAAGCATCCCAGACCTATGTAAGCATAAGAGAAGAAGAAGATACAGATTTTGACATTGAAATCAATCAACTAAAGGTCACTGGAACAAAAGCTACAAAAGTAACCAAAGAGAAGTCCTCCAGAAGCAAAAGGACTAGTAAAAAGCAAAAGACAGAAGCATATGAGGAATATGTTGAGAAACCCACACTCTCCTTGGAAGATGTGATACAGTTAGTCACTGTAGATGGCAATCTAAAACCCATGATTAAATTCTATGATGAATACAGTGATGTGGATAAAAGGGTGTTGGAGGAAGCAACTGTCATATATCTCAACATCTACAACAAGGCACTGATTGAGATAACTTCTGAATTGCCACAAAGTCTGGCAAATATTTTGGAGTTAAGAAAAGAAAATGCCAAGAGCAAGGACATGGAGATCAGGGAACATGAGCTAATAAAAATTGTGTCATTAGATTTCACCTGATCAAATAAATATGATATTCAAGGAAGTCAAAGATGACTTTAGAAGCAAAAAGAGAATGCACAAACTCATGCTTGGAGAAACAAGTGAAATCATTGAAGAAATTCAAGAAATTATTTTGAAAGCATTGAAAAAGCACAATTTTCCCATAGTCACAGAAGAATTTCCGGATGGTGAAGAAGAGAACATCTTTAAGTAGCAGTCTGAGTTGGGTGAAGCCTCTGTTCTAGAAGTAGAACAAGCAAATCAAGAAGATACATAATTGATGGATAAAGTAGTTGATGCAGGAGATACTCCTAATCCACCTAATATGTTAGGAAAAGAAGATAATATTACTACTTCACAAAGCCCTTCGGATCAGGCAACAAGTGGTGAACAAACAACAAAGAGTTCCTCTGTAGAGAACACAAAGAAAAATAAAGTAGAGAAAGAGGAGGGAAGAGAAAAGAAAGATAAAGTAGAAGAAGATGGTGCAAATGTTGAAGCACATAAAGCAGATACTGAGAAATCTGATGAACAAAAGGATGGTTCAAAAAATGTTGCAAGAGACACTGCAGATACAGTGAAAAGTCTTCTTGAAAAAGAGATGATTGGGCTTGATGAACTTGAACTACTCCAAGGTCTAGCCAATCTAGATGCTCTCTCTCCAATTCAACTGATGAAAATAGCATCATTCACCCAAGTAAAGGCTAGAGAAAAGATGTTAAAGTTCCACATGCAAGACAATGAGCTACTGGGGCTTGCATCCAGGATTTTGGAAAAGTTAATGCCTACCTACCAAAAGAGTCCATCTAATTCCCCCTCCAAACATCTGAAAAATATTGTAAGTTCTGCAAATACACATTTTGAGTCCTTTGAGAAGTTTGCAGAGGCAAAAGTTTAGAAATAATTCTTGGAAAAGAAATTTTGTGAAATAAAGAACCTGATAGGAAATGATAGAAGAATACTTTGTATTAGCATAAAGAGTATTCATAATGCTCTAAATGATGGAGGTGATATGTACAAATTCTATCTATTGTGGCCCAAAGTTAATGAGGATATTGAGAAAAAGATAAAGGAGCAAGAACAAAAATTGTCAAATCTCTCTCAAAATTTTGATCCTCTAACAGTTTTGCCTATAAGTCAAGAATCTCAAGTAATCAGCCTGATAGATGAGATAAAGAGGCTTGTTAAAGAAAAGGGTAACATTATGAAGAGGATGTGTGATCTCTGGGGATTGATTGCCCCTAAGTTAGAGAGAATGCATAATGCCCTATCTGAAACTTAGACTACAGCTCAAACCAGTGATCCATCAGATCTATCAAAGGCAGAAGCATATTCATTTCTGTTGAGTGGGCACATCTCAATTTTGGATGGGATGAAGAGTACTTGGGCCTCCGAACTTGTGTAAATAAAAACCAGTTTTGCAGACATTCTCAAGTTTATGTAAATAAGACTTAATGATTAATTGTACATATGCAACAGTATATACAGAATTTTTGGAGTGTTATGGATTGCAGACCCTACCCTTTGCCATTGATGTCAACGGGGGAGTGAAGAACAGCGAAAAATGAGGAATCCAGCAAAGGGGGAGCTTTGAAACTAATAGAGAAGCACAAGTGTACAAAGTAAAGGTGAGCTAATTTAGACACTTAGTCATTTTTCACTAAGTGTTGCCATCAATGCCAAAGGGTGAGATTGTTGGTAAGAGACACTACTTTGCATTTATAGGTGTTGTCATTGATGGCAACTAAGATCATCCTAATCATCCGCATAACACAATCTATTCATACCAGAAGTCAGAATCAAAATTTGTCTAAGTTTGGGCAGTTAGGAATAGAGCAGTAACAGGGTCCGATATCTTGGTCCGGATCTCTCCAGTGGAAAGGCATGGTTTGCTGCAGATCTAAGGTAGTTGAAAGTATTGTCAAGACACTCTGAATCCAGATTTTTCTCCTTCGGTGATGAAGGATTCAAAAGATATTAGCTTATGAGTATCAGGTTTCAGTTTGATAGAATAGACAGAAGAAGAACATGCCGACTTTATGAATGATCTTAATTCCGGATGTATAGAAGTTGTTCATTGGGCAAATGGTGATGACTAGTGAATGTGGCCGACCTAATTGATGATGTGTGAGTGCAAGTTTTGGTCTGCATCTCATATTATGTATGGATCTAGCCGATAGAGCAGAGTACTCAACAAAGTTCTAACTATTTTTGAAGTTGATTGATAAAATAATTGTAGATCATGATTGTGGATATATATAGCCATGGAATTGGGTGATTTAGTGTGTGTGATATATGTGAATAAGGCATATGTGAGAAGAGTAGAAATCTAAAGTATGAATGAAGGCAGAATAGTAAGAAGAGCAGAGCAAAGATGAAATGTGTAAGATCAATTTTTGTACTTAACCGGAACTGAAATTCTAGCATGGGTAGATGCTATTAATCAGTTCAAATCTCTATCATTCTCTTGTAATATTTCCATAGGTAGTGAACCTCTATTTGAGCAGTGAGCTCTGGGTAGTGAGCCCGAATGCATGTGCATTCCCATTTGTAAAATACTTTTAACAGGGTATTAATATTTTATGGGTTAACCCCCACCGTGGTTTTTCCCTTAACTAGGTTTCCACATCAAAAATCTTGGTGTCAAATGTGTTGATTATGTTTATGCTTCTATGTTAATGTCATATGCTTTAATGCTTGCATCATTAATCAATTTGACAATAATGAAAGAAGTTTAAAAGAAAAGAAAGAACTAATTTCAGAGACAACCGATTCACCCCCCTCTCAGCTGTTTGGGTTAATTCCAATACTAACCCCTTAGCATTCTTCTTTATTGCATCTTGGGGAATGATGCATGATGAACGAGACATCACTTAGATCAAGATCTTCTTTGTCATGCTAACTCAAGGTATTTCATTATGTGTTTCTTATGTTGCATTCTCTATGTATTCCTTATGTATACCTCTTAAAGTGCTTCATGTGTATTCCATGCATATTCTATGTATACTTTGTTCCTTATATGTGTATTCTTCATGTATACTTTGTGCATTGCATGTATGCGTTGTGATTTCTCATGTATATACCTTGTGTATGCCTTGTCTTATCTCATGCCTTCTAAATACTTCATGTATGAGTGAATCATGTTATGTGTCTTATGTGTATTCCAATAATCATAGACTCCCTGAATCCTAAACTTGGGGGCTTGGCCACCCTTCAATTTTAGTGTCATTTTGTGGTTTCTATGTTTTTGTGGCTGTATTATGTCTTCTCCATCCTTTAAAATGATTTCTAACATAAGTTCGTACCCACACTAAAATGGAGGCTAAATGTAACGTTGTAAAATGTACATCACCATTTTACACTTAGTTTAGCTCCTAGATGGGCCTCAAATATTTACACTTATTAATTAGGACCTATTTTAGCACCTTTTTTAGCATTAAACATGTAATTCTTGATCCCGATGCATTAAACCTAGAAAAGAATCACAAGGCAGGGCCAGGCATATTTTAAGTGCCCTCTTTTGGGGATTATGTGGCTAAAAGACTAGGACACCCAAGGGTCATCCCACAATAATGGGTTACACTTTTTGGCCAAACTTGACATTGAAATCAGCATTTTGAACTAAATCTTCACTTTCTGACACCTATATGCGCTAAACCATTATGAATTTGATGATGATGTGAACTAGTGATTTGTGAGATTTTGTCTATAGATTCTAAATATATATTTTATAAAAGGAATTGAGTTAAATTATAAATTTTTTTGCATCTCCTTTGATAACTAATTTTTAATAGTAAACAACATTTTTTTTAAAGTGATGTGTATTCTGTCGCACATAACATTTTTCTACAAAGGATAAAATTCTGATTCTTTTAAATTTAGATTGGTAACACCAATATCTAGATGATGCATTTGGTTTCATAATGTTTTGTTGAATATATATTTTTTAATTAAGTTTTGAAGTCAAACCAATTATAATTTAGACATAGGCATATTCTGTCCAACATAACATTTTTTGTATGTATAATTATTCAATTTTTTTTGTTGGAATAAGGACATCAATACCTAGAGGACATGTATTTTTTAGAATTTTTTTCTCTATTTTCCTATTTTTTCATGTGTGAAACAAAGACCTTGATGTTCATTGAAAAACCTACATTCACAAGAAATGAAAAATAAATATAATAATGAAATTAAATATATTTAAAATTATACTTTTGGGGAATCTTATAATAAGGACTACATACTTACAAAACATAAATTTTAAATGAATTCATTTGATCCCCCAAAAGCTAAATCAAAAGTGGTTTTTTATCAGCATTTTGATAGGTGTAGAGGAGACTCCATTATAGGTATGGTTTAAAACTACCGGGGTTCTATCCAAGGGGGTTTGAGAAAACCCTCTTCAATTAAAATCCTTTAAATGGAACCTTTTCAAGGCTTAAATCATTATATTTTCTAAAAATATGTGATTTCAGCAAAAATCAGGATGTCCTAGAAAGTGTAACCCATTATTGTGACAGCACCCCCTAGAAGCACACTGGGCCCTCCTTTAGCCCTACCCTAAAGTGTGGCCTTGTCATCTTGAGCCTCTTAAATGACCCCCAAGGTCAGCCTCATGTGGTTTAATTCTCTAGAAATCAGCGGGAATGCATATAAAAGTAAGTTAAGTCATTCATTTAAACATCTAACTCCCTCTAGTGAATCTTGGCACTCTTGCACTCTCTCTCCTTCTCTCTCATGCTCTCTACAACTCTCTATTATGGATTATTGATGTTACACTAACATATTGCAGGTCTTGTCAAGGCCTTGGAGGCTACATCAACTTCTTGAGTCAAGTTGTGGTGCTGTCTACAAGCATACAAGGGTTTCTATGTTCATGGTGACTTCCTTCCTTTATGCTTTGTCTTAGCATTCCATTAGATACTTCAGATTTGCCTCTATCATCCTAGGGCATGCACTCTTTATCAATTATCTTTGCTATTGTGGAGGTGGAAACACCATTCATAGAGCTTGAATAAGGCAAGCTCCTAAATAACACCAAGCCATTTTCCTTATTGCATGTGTGCAGGTTAGATGAACAGGTTTCAAAAGGTGATCTCTGGGAAGAAGACTAAGGTTACTGTTATAGACCCGATAGAGGATTCCATTTATGGAAAGCCTAATTTGGGATGAGGGCATCCAAGATCCCTTGTCCTAGGCATTCTAACCTCTAGAATCAAGTTCTAAACTAATCATTGATCTCTACTTTCCACTTGGTTTATGGGTTTTTGGTTCTGACAATCTATTGTACTTAGATATTTATCAACTAGGGTTTCATGTCTTGACTCTAGCTTGATTGATTGGATTTGGTTAATTCCTTCTCTATGCAATAAAAGGGTAGAACCCCTGTAGTTTGGCTCTCCTTCTTGGTTAGAAGCCAAGCTCAGTTTGTGCCCTAATGTTTTGTAGAAGAGGGTTTGACCTAGTTTGATCTATTGAGCTAGTCTCTTTTTTCTACACTACAGGTTCTTCAAAATTATTTTTATTATTATTGAAATGAAATATCTAACAATTATTACCAATATGAGAAGACAATGATTAAAGGTTTATGCAAGTAATAACATTTGAGAGAGCCAAGGTAGTCTTGAGCAAAATGAGACATATTCTTCTATTGGTGTTAGCATTTATGATACTCTAAATAATGGCATGTCTACCATCACAAGAGTAGATAGAGATACTACACTAAGCACTTACAAATTGTAAAGTTTTGTCAAATATTTGAGAATGACATAGGAAAGAAAAGGGTTTAGAATATAAATAATGCCCTTCAAAACATAGAAGATAATATTATTTTAAGCAAATGAAACTTTAATTGTGATAATAAAATTTATAATTATTTAATTAATTTTTGATAAATTGACTCAAAGAAACTTATCTACATGTAGTGAATTTGGAAACAATCAAAACATTGTCTAATATGGGGTTGCAACCAAAGTTGGTCATATAATGAAAATTTTAGTTCATGCTAATTTTGAAAGACTTTTGAATATAATGCAGTTGAAATTTATCACACAAGAAAATTGTGTGACACTCTAATCCAAATGACATGGAAGCAAAGCTCATGAAGTCAACATATTGATCATTTCCTTATCTATTGAGGAACCTTGTGCTTCTTATCTATTTGGAATTTGAGTGACTTGAATAAAAACATAGACTTATAGAGCCTTTGTGTAGGCTACAAAATGTTGTTTGAAATTGATAATAATCCAAAACTCTAATAATACCTAAAAATATATCATAGTCCCTTTTCCTAACTATTTTGGTTTTGATCTCTTGATTACTTAAAAAACCTTTAGTTTGGAAAAGCCAAAGTAAGTTCTAGTTGCATATTTAAAGATCTATCCAAGGTAATTTGGTAGACCCAAGTCTTTCAATGTGAAGTGAGCTAATAAAAACCATTATTGCTCCAAAGTTTTGAATTGAATTATTTCTATAAAAATACAAATTTGAAAAGGACACCTCTAATAAAGGGAGGTAAGTCCATGATAGTAACACTAAAATCATCCCATCCCTTATATGTGGCCTTGAATACATTAAACTATTCTCAAATATTTTACTAGCCATTGTACTTGAAATAAAATGTATCGCATATAAAAGTCATTATCCATTATATATAAAATAGGCAATGATAATGCATGCATCACATATACATAAAACAAGTTATGCATTGAGACTTAGAGCTACCTAAGGAGGGTGAAATTGTTCAGGAGGTTAGAAGTCAGAAAATTCCTCCTCTCCAATTTGGGTCAAACCCCACCGAGTTTCTTTAGAATAGATTTGCTTCCTTTGAAAGCCTGGGTTCTGGGGAGATGGTGGAGGATTTTAAATGAATTTTCTCTCTTGGATTGTTCGAGGTCTCACTGACCTCACTAGGAAGTACTCTATTTGTGATGCTCTCCATCACTATACTTCTCTTGATGTTCTGTGCCTACAAGAAGTTAAAGTTACAGGCTTTCTTTTGTCTTCAGTTTGTCGTTGTATTTGGCCAGCCAATAAACTATTTTCCACTGCCCATGAAGCTGGCAAAGGTGGTGTTGCTACTCTTTTGTCCCCTTAGTGGCATGATTTAGTGGTGGATCATGGGGTGGACCCCACCAACTGGTTAGTTTGGACACTTCTTAATATTAATAATCACTCCTTTGGGATTATTAATATCTATGCTTCAAATGAAGCATCAGAAAGATCTGCTTTGTGGCAGTGGATTGCGGATTCAATGCTAGTGGCCACGTGGCTTATTTGTGGGTATTTTAATATGGTTGAAATGGCTACTAACAAAGATGGCATTCTCTCTTTTTGGTGGCCAGTTGGTGAAAGAGAGGTGTGGTTCCATATGCATAATAAATTGGGATTTTTTGATCCCAATGTTGGTCGTCGTCACTCCAGTCCTTTATGGCATACTTGGTGCAATTTTTGAACTAGAACTGACAGGGTCTTTAAATGCCTTGATCGTGCTATGATTTCTACACAATCTTTTTTTAATTTTACCAAGTCATCCACCCTTCCTGTGCAGCTATTAGTGGATGTGACATTGTCAGACCACTTTCCAATTCAGTTTTCCATTGAGTGGCAACTCACTCAGCCATGCGCCATGAAATCTTAGTTTTTTCTGAACACTTCCTTGCTTGCTCGTCAACCCACCCTGGCACACATTTCAACTATATGGAATTTAGAATGCTACTCGCTGCATTCTACTAGTTAGATTAAGTGGTGGAATGATGCTATTACCTGCACAGTGAGGTTTCTTCGCATCTATGGCCGTCAGCTGGCCAATTTTAGGAGAAGGGCTTATGAAGCTACTGTCACTGCTTTAAAATTTGCGTTAGAGGCCTTGGCTGCTGAGCCTTTTTCTCCTTCTAGGCAAATCCATGTTGCCAATTTATGGCATCAAAAACAAATGGCTGATTGTCTGCTGCAAGATGAGTGCAACTTAAAGCCAGGATGCACTGGCTAAAAATTGGGGACCGTGTTTCTAAGGAATTCTTTCTTGCTCTTCGATCTAGACATTCCTCACATGGTATTTAGAAAATCAAAGAGGATAATACTGTTCATACAGATATACCAAACTTTCTCCAGGCTTTTGTAAGACATTATGAAAAAGTTTTCACAGCCCAAGATTATACTCCTAGACGACAGACTGATTTGCAGGATTGTCTTGCAGTTGTTCCAAAAAAGCTATCCTCAGCCTAGACGCATTTCTATGATCAATTATTGGCCATTAAAGACCTTAAAGAAGTGGTCTGTTCTATGGATGATGGCAAAGCTCCTGGAATTGATGGCTTTCCTTATGAGTTTTACAAAGCCCTTTGGGACTATTTAGGCAAAGATCCTCATAATGTTTATCTTGAAGCCTTTCATTCAAACTCTTTAGGTGATATTATAAATCAAGGAAAAAATAAGTTCATACCTAAAGCTGGCGATCCAGAGGATATTTGTAATTGGTGTCACATTATGCTCCTCAATCTCTCCTATAAAATCATTGCTAAAGCCCTTTCATTCAAACTCCGCAACTTGCTTCCTTTGATTGTCCGCCCTGAACAGACTGGCTTTATTAAATCTAGATACAACATAGATAATATTATTTTAGTCTGGGAAGGAATGGAATGGGCAAGAAAATCAAATCAAAAAGCAATTTTTAAAAAAATTGATTTTTCAAAGGCCTATGATCGCATTGAATGGCACTTTATTCTTGCAATGCTTACAGCTTTAGGGTTTGGATCCTCTTTTATCCAATCTGTTAACATGCTTTTCTTAGAGGCCTCAGCATGTATCACTATCAATGGCCACCAGTCTCATACTTTTGGCCTTTTTTGATCAATCCGCCAAGGATGCCCTCTTGCTCCAAGCCTGTATGTTCTTGCGATAGAAGGTTTTGGATACCTTCTTGCTCATTCAGTTTCCAACAAGCTTGTGCATGGTATTTCACTAGCTAATTTCTCCAGCCAGCTAGTTAATGGTCATTTCACTGATGACTCTTTTTTAACCTTACTGGAGGAAGAAAATTCTATCAAAAATACTCTTGCATGTTTGGAGACCTTTTGCCTTGCCTCAGGCTCATCCATTTAGTGGCATAAAACTTTATGCTATTGGCAATCAATTCTTCCCACCCCTCAATGGCTCCAACAATATGGCTAGAGCTGGGTTGGCCATGGTGAAATTTTTAGATTCCTTGGTATTCCTTTTGCTTTCCAGGGATCCTCTGCTACTCTTTGGCAAGCTGTTCTTACTTGTGTGGAACAAAATCTTGCAGTCTGGATTACCAAGCCACTATCTTTGGCTGGTAAATTCTAGATTTGTTATATGATTTTGGCTGCAACCCATGTTTACTACTCTTCTTGTTGGGCTCCTTCAAAAGATTGATATGCCAAACTGAAAAAACTCTTAAGGGATTTTCTCTGAACCTCCTCTGAGACTCGCCATGGGTTCTACCATGTGGCTTGGGAGTTTTGCTTCCTTCCGAGAGATTTTGGAGGTCTTGGTATTCTTTCTACTCAATGCCAAGGCACTGCTTTGGCTGTCAAGTGGATCATTCATGCTCTCACTGGCAATGAGGCATGGAAAGTGTTACTCCAGCATAACATTGAAATGGGACATCCTTTGCACAATCCTATGTGGAAAGGGATTGGGTTTGTTGGAATTAGTCCAGACAACTAAGAGGGGGGGTGAATCAGTTGTCCCTAAACTTTAATCTTTTTTGAGCTTTTAAATCTTCTTTCTTAATTTACAACTAGATTAATGATGTAAACATTTAAGCATAAATCAACACATGAGCATAAATAGCATGAACACATAACACTAGAATTTTGATGTGGAAAACCCAGTTAAGGGAAAAACCATGGTGGGGGTTAACCCACAAAAATGTGTACCCTGTTAAAAGTACTTAAGAAAATAGAAGGCACATGCCTTCGGGCGCACTGCCCAGAGCTCACTGCTCAAGAAGAGGCTCACTGCCTATAAGAAATTATGATTTACACAGAAATAATGAACTGAGAAATAACATCTACATTCATGCCTGAATCAGTCCCTTTGAAGGCTCACAAAACTTGTACCCCTATCTTCAAATACTTCTTCACTAACTCTTCACTCTATACGCCCTTCACTCCTCTTCTTCTCTGCTATGCGTTTAATCCTTTCTTCGGATTTAATTCATTTCATACAATTATAATTTTCTACAACCCTTCAACAAGTATTTATACACTTCATCAACCTTGGAATGATCAACAAGGTCAGCTAAACTTAACGCGGATCTTTATAGTATCGGCCAAACATAGCTGAGACTTGAAATTCCCTCCATTAACATACCATGCTTCATAAAATGCTCTTTAGATCATCCACAACATGCCAGGAACATCCGGTTGGCTAAGACTGGGAAGAACATTGACCTCAAAGAAGAAATCTTCAATCAACAAGCTCAAACTTCAATGCGGACCTCCAACACAGTAGCCACACAATCCAGAGACCTCCAAAAGAACATTGAATTCACCAATAACATCCACTCTAAACCAAATTACCAAAATCATTTTTATCTTCCTCTGGAACCTCAAGAACACTATCTTCCATGACTGTTAAACTAGAAAGATAGGTTGCGGACCTCTAAACCATGAACCATTGGAGTTGATGATACACACTCACTTCCCAAACATGCCTTCAGATCTGCAGACCATAATATTTCACTGCAGAGCAATCCGGACCAACTTACTATCACACTGTCTCTTTTGAATACTGCAAAATCTAGTTCTACTCAAATGGCCATAACTTGTTCAAATCTTCATGTGGAATGCTCAATTCTTAACTGGAGCAACCTCTAACAATCCTCTATACAGCTATATGGTCTACATGCATTGATTGTCATTAATTTTCTCAATATCCTCAACAACAAGGTCTTCTATACAGACAACAATATAAGATACAATTGACACTAATGGCAACAAGGATATGTTGACATCAATGATAACACCACTTAGGCACATATTTGCAACAATCTCCCCCTTTGTCATTGATGGCAACATATGATGTGAAAAACTAAATTCAACCATCAAGACAAGAACTTCTCCGCCTTTCTCTTATCACACCTGCAACCATTTTCTTCACTGCTCCCCCTTTCACCAGCAACTATTCACTTCCAAGTTTTTCACATGACTTCTCTCCCCCTTTGACATCAATGGAAAAGGGCACATATTTTCTATCTTTTCTCCCTTTTTGCTTCAAATTGATCCCAAAATTTGCATATTGACTACTCCTTAGAGTAGTATCTTCTCAACATCAATCTGGATCTCAAGATATGACTGAGAATTCCACCGGACTGATGCACATAAGTGCATCTTAGTTCTGATTAGGAGGGGTAATAACCCCTAACTTCTCTCTAGGATACTCAAAAGTATCCTTGGGAAGAGGCTTAGTGAAGATATCTGTGATCTGATCTTTGGAAGGCACAAACTCCAACTTGAATTCATTCTCATTTACCTTTTCTCTCAAGAAATGAAACTTGATAGATATATGCTTTGTATTTGAATGCAATACTAGATTCTTTGAGATGCTTATTGCACTAGAATTATCACAGAAAATTTTGACTAGCTCCTCAAACACAATTCTGATGTCCTTCAACATTTGCTTCATCCATAGAACTTGAGTATAATTATTTGCTGCTGCTAAATACTCTACCTCTGTGCAGTAGATAGAGATATTGTCTCTTGCTTTTTTCTCATCCAAGAGACCAATCTTCTACGCAAGAAGAATGTACCACCACTAGTACTTTTCCTATCATCCACATCTCCTACCCAATTAGCATTTGTATATGCATGAAGAGTGAAGTTATCATCCTTTGGATACCACAGTCCATAGTCAATTATCCCCTTGAGATATATCTGAAAATCCTTTTAACTGCCACAACATGGGATTCTTTTGGATCAGCTTGAAATCTTGCAACAAGTCCAATGACATTCATGATGTCAGGTTTGGTTTGAGTTAGATAGAGCAATCCTCTAATCATTGATCTATACCTTTTTGATTTGCCTTGGGAGAATCATCATCTTTGCTTAGCTTGCATCCGGTTACCATAGGTGTACCTACTGGATTTGAATCTTCCGTTCCAAACTTCTTCAACAATTCTTTTACATACTTAGACTGAGATATGAAGATACCTTTATCTGACTAAACAGTTTGTAGACCTAGGAAGAAATTCATCTTACCAAACATTGACATCTCAAACTCACTTTTCATCTGATCAGCAAATGCTTTGCACATGCATTCATTTCCACCAAAAATGATATCATCAATAAAGACTTCTATAATTAGAATGTCCTCATGATTAATCTTGAAGTATAGATTACTATCAGCAGTACCTTTGCTAAATCCTAGCTTAAACAAATGCTTATCCAATTTGTCATACTAGGCTCTTAGAGCTTGCTTGAGCCCCTAGAAGGCTTTTCTCAGTCTACAAACCATATCTTCCTGATCAGACAACTAAAATCCTTCTGGTTGTTCAATGTAGACTTCTTCCTCCAAATCTCCATTCAGGAATGCTGATTGGACATCCATTTGATATACTTTAAAATCTCTGAAAGTAGCAAAAGAAAGAAATAATCTAATTGCCTCTATCCTTGCCACTGGGGCAAAAGTTTCTTCAAAATCAATTCCTTCCACTTGAGAATAGCCTTTACATACCAACCTTGCCTTATTCCTTACAACCTCACCATCTTCATTTAGTTTAATCCGGAAGACCCATTTGGTTCCAATCACATTTTTGTCCTCAGGTCTAGGAACAAGATCCCAAGTGTGATTCTTTTCAATTTGCATCAATTCTTCTTCCATTGCTTTAACCCAATTTCCATCATTGCAAGCTTCACTTACTGATTTAGGTTTAATCTTTGAAATCAAACAAATCTCCTCTTGTTCTTTAGAAAATTTTCTCCTAGTTCGAACACCTTTACTCTTGTCTCCTATGATCTAATCTTTAGGATGATTTAACCTTACATACCTGGGAGTTTCAGAAATTGTTTGAATGTTTGTTTCTTGAACTTGTTCCTCATCATCTGCACTAACTATTGGATTTAGGATAGACAACTGAGAGGGGGGGTGAATCAGTTGTCCAAAACTTTCTTCCAATTTAAACACTCAACTCCACTTTGTTATTCAGCAGTATAATAATTAATCAATCACGAAAACATAAAGCATTAACTCAAGAGCATAAACACATCAACACATGAGACACCAAGATTTTAACCTGGTTAAGGGAAAAACCACAGGGTGATTAACCCAAGATTGTATTCTATGTTAGAAGAATAGAAAGAACAAATGGCACATGCCAATTAGGGCTCACTGCCCGAGCACACTGCTCACAAGAGGCTCACTGCCTACAAGAGACACACTGTCTACAGAGTAACAAGTATCACAAACTTGAACTGGAGAATAGCATCTTTACCATGCTTGAATCAGTTCCATTTAAGCCCAAAAACTTATGCTCTGCCTTTCACTCTCTTCCTCACTACCACACTCTCATCACTGCAAGAAACACTTTGGAATGACTTCACAATCCCTTATTTATACAAGGCATTGACTTAGGAACAATCATCTAAGTCAGAAAACAACTAAAAGAACATCCACAAGATGTGTAATACATCCGGTCGGCCAGTCTCAGGAAGAACACCATCATCCGAAGGTTATTCTTCAAAAGTGAACTCTAACTTCAATGCGGACCACCAACACAAACTGGACATGATCTAGAGACCTCCACAAGATTGCCTGAGTCACCAACAACATCTGCACTTCATCTGCTTACTGGAATCCTTCTCTCCTTCATCTAGAACCTCAAGAACACAGTCTGTCATCACTGTCACAAAAACACAGATGCTTCTAGACCTTCAAGCCACGAACCAAATGAGTTGACACTTCACAAAGATGTCCTCAACACTCTCTCAAATCTGCAGAATGGGATAATGCATTTCTGGATCTCACCAGACCTATCTGTGTCACTCTGTCACCTTTGAACACCTGCCAAAATAGGTTTCACTTGAGTAGCCATAACTTCTTCAGATCTTCATGCAGACCTCTGAAAACTTGACTAGATCATCTTAAGACTCATATCTACAAACCCTTTGAACCGCAACCTCTGATAGTCATCTTAACTTGGATCTTTACCTTATTGTCTTCACTATTCTTCTCTGATCCTGATATGACTAACTTTCTCAATATCCTCAGCACATAGCTCATCCAATCCTTGCCATTTCTGCAACAAGAGTATGTTGACATCAATGACAACACCGGTTAGACCCATACTTGCAACAATCTCCCCCTTTGTCATTGATGGCAACATATGATGTGAAAAACCATCAAGACAAGAACTTCTCCTTACTATCACAACTCCCCCTATTAGCAACATGTCTTCTCTTCCTTTCTTGCTCCCCCTTTGATCATCAACCACTTGTTTTTCACATGTCTTCTTTCCCCCTTTGACATCAATGGCAAAGGGCTCATACTTGCAACTCCAACACTTCAGAATCATAGCAGTTGCTCCCCCTGAGTAGTAGCTCCCCATCACCAATCTAGATCACAAGATATGAATGTGACATCCACCGGACTGATGCACATCAGTGCACCTTAGTTCATCAGCGGAGGGGCTATAACCCCTAACTTCTCCTTGAGAAACTCAAAAGAGTCCTTAGGTAAAGGTTTAGTAAAGATGTCTGCAATCTGATCCTTGGAAGGCACAAACTCCAGTCTGACTTCATTCTTGTTCACTTGCTCTCTCAGAAAGTGAAACTTGATAGATATATGCTTAGTCTTAGAATGCAACATTGGATTCTTAGATATATTTATTGCACTTGAATTATCACAGAAGATTGTGATAGGCTCCTCATACTCTACTTTAATATCTCTCAGCATCTGCTTCATCCACAAAACTTGAGTGCAACTACCTGCTGCTGCAATGTATTCTGCTTCAGTTGTAGACAGAGATATTGCCTCTTATTTCTTGCTTAGCCAAGAAACCAATCTCTTTCCCAAAAAGAATGCTCCACCACTGGTACTCTTCCGGTCATCCACATCTCCTGCCCAATCTGCATCTGTATATGCATGAAGAGAGAAATCATGATCTCTAGGATACCACAAACCATACTCAACTGTCCCTTTTAGATATCTAAAAATCCTCTTGATTGCCATGACATGAGATTCTCTGGGATCAGCCTAGAGTCTAGCAACAAGACCAACAGCATGCATAATGTCTGGTCTAGTTTGAGTGAGATACAACAGTCCTCCAATCATTGACCTATACTTTGTCTGATCAGCCTTAGGAGAATCATCATCTTTGCTCAATTTACATCCAGTTGCCATAGGAGTATGCATTGGTTTTGAGTCTTCCATCCCAAATTTCTTCAACAATTCTTTTACATATTTGGTCTGAGAAATGAAGATTCCTTTCTTTGTTTGAGTGATTTGTAGACCTAAGAAGAAATTCATTTCACCAAGCATGGACATCTCAAACTCATTTTTCATTTGATTTGCAAAAGTTTTACACATACTATCTCTTCCTCCAAAAATGATATCATCAACAAAAACTTCAACAATCAAGATGTTTTCATGATCAAATTTGAAATATAAATTACTGTCAGCAGTACCTTTGTTGAAACCAATCTTCAAAAGATGCTTATCCAACCTTTCATACCAGGCTCTTGGGGATTGCTTTAGTCCATACAAAGCTTTCTTCAACTTGCAGACCATATCACCATGATCAGACAATTGAAATCCATCTGGTTGCTCAATGTATACTTCTTCTTCCAAGTCACCATTCAGGAAGGCAGACTTGACATCCATCTAATATACTTTGAAGTCCTTGAAAGCAGCATAAGCAAGAAATAATCTGACTGCTTCAATTCTTGCCACTGGAGCAAAAGTTTGTTCAAAATCAATTCCTTCTATTTGAGAGTAACCCTTGCAGACCAATCTGGCTTTATTTCTGATTACTTCACCAACTTCATTTAGTTTGTTTCGAAAGACCCATTTGGTTCCAATCACATTCTTGTCTCTAGGTCTGGGAACAAGATCCCAAGTGTGATTTTTCTCAATTTGCATCAACTCTTCCTCCATTGCTTTAGTTTGGTTATCATCATTGCTAGATTCATACACTGTCTTAGGTTCAATCTTTGAAATCAGACAATATTCATTTGAATCTTGAGCAATCCTCCTTCTTGTTTGTACTCCTTTGCTTTTATCACCTATGATCTGATCTTCAGAGTGGTTTAGTCTTACATACCTGGAAACTTTGGGAGTTTCCCACACTTCTAATTCTTGATTAGACTCATTATGACTCATCTCTTCTTCCTGAATTACCAGATCTGTTTGATTCTGAATATCAGAAGGAGTTTGGGCTCCTTGAATCAGAACACCATTATGATCATCTTCATCATATTCATAGAACCTTGAAGGTTTCTCAATTCCTTCATCAACCTTCACATTTGTACTTTCTATAATATTTCTCAGTCTCTTATTATAACACCGGTATGCTTTGCTTTGAGTGGAGTAACCCAAAAATATTCCTTCATCACTTCTAGCATCAAACTTGCCTAGATCTTCATCTCTTTTGATGTAACATTTACTACCAAAGACTCTGAAATACCTCACAGTAGGAGTAATGCCAAACCAAAGTTCATAAGGAGTCTTACCGGTATTGCTTCTGATTTGGACTCGATGAGAGTATAGACTGCAGTGCTGACAGCTTCTCTCCAAAAGATCTGAGGAACATTTGCTTCCATCATCATTGTCCTAGATGCTTCCTGGATGGTCTAGTTCTTTCTCTCCACTACTCCATTCTGCTGTGGAGTCCTAGGGGTAGACAAATGTCTCTTTATTCCATGCTTCTCACAAAAATCAATGAACTCACCGGATTTGAATTCTCCACCTCTATCAGACCTTAGACATTTCAATTTCAATCCGGTTTCATTCTCTACCATAGCCTTGAATATTTTGAATTTCTCAAAAGCTTTTGATTTCTCTTTTAGAAAAGTAACCCAGATCATCTGGGAATGGTCATCAATTAATACTATGAAGTATCTATCCCCTTGCACACTCTTGATTCTTGTTGGACCACATAGATTAGTATGAACCAATTCCAATAATCTGGTAGAAGATTGATCCTTGCTTTTGAATGAGACTCTACTTTGTTTCCCTAACTGACATTCTTTGCACAAACTATTTGTAGGTTTCACCAATTTTGGAAGATCTCTTATAGTCTGAGTATTGCTTATCTTGATGATATTATCAAAATTCACATGACACATCCTTCTATGCCATAACCAACTCTGATCAACTTGTACAAACAGACAACTTTTACCAGTACCAACCAAGTGGAAGATATTACCTTTAGTTTGGGTACCGGATGTAATCTCTATTCTGGAACTTTCAAAGATCTTGCATTTTCCATTCTTGAACTGGAGATCATAGCCTTTGTCCACCAACTGTCCAACACTGAGAAGATTGTGCTTCAAACCTTCAACATATAGTACATTTCTGGTTTTGTTCCTCCCATCAAAAGAAATAGTTCCTCTTCCTCTGATTCTTCCAGTAGAATTATCACCAAAATTTACCACTCCTCCTTCATATCTTTCCAAATCTTTGAACTTATTTTTGTCACCTGTCATATGGTGAGAGAAACCACTATCAATGACCCAGTCATCCTTTTCTTCAATTTGAGCAGCCGAGCTCTTTCTACAATTTTACGATTGACAGATTTAGAGGATATTGGTTCTTCTTTCTTGATGGCAATAAACACCCAATCACTTCCAGATTTGTTTCTTGTCTCTAATTCATCATCTGTTACTCCTTCATTATCATCTTCTTCATGAACATAGTAGTGATTCTTTTGGAACCTTGATCTGTTAGGATTTGGCCTTGAAAATCTTTCCAGACACTTTGAGGCAAAATGACCAATCTTCTGCAGTTAAAACACTTAAAAGGCAATTTTCCTTCATACTTACCGGATCCTCTTGGTAGTCTCTTTGCAATAAGGGCTTCAAGTTGAGCAATTTCTACTTCTTCTTCTTCCAGGTCTTTTCTTGCTTTTTCATACCATGACAGTTTCCTTGATGAGTTTTCACCCAGATCAAACCTTTGTTTACCTTTTACAGAGGCACTAGCTTTGAATGCAGATTCAGTCTTGGGGGGGTCATCTCCAAATTCGGACATTTCAAATGCAGCCAATTTGCCAGCCAATTGATCTCTTGTGACAGTTGTATGGGCTCTGAATTCTTCAATGGCAGAGGCCTTGATTTTATAAGAGGCAGGAAGGGATCTGAGAATTTTTCCAACAATCTCATCTTCATCCAAGACTCCACCAGCATTTCTAATTCCACAAACAATCTCATTAACCCTTGGCATAAAAGCAGTGATATTTTCATCATCTTTCATCTTCAGATTTTCAAATTTTCCTTTTAGACTCTATAACCTTGCACATTTAACATACTTGTCTCCTTCATGCAAAAGTTCCAGTTTTTGCAAAATCTCAAAAGCAGTTGGTAGGTCAATAACATTTGAAAGTTCTATATCAGAAAAAGCGCTTAGAAGAGCTTCAATAGTCCACAGATTGTTTTCAGCATCTGTAATTTCATTTGCGGCTTTTGGACCACCCTGTGGAGGTGTATACTGTGTTGAAGCCATGGTCTAGTACGCTGTACCCATACATTGCAAGTGACATTTCATGTGACCTTTCTAAAGATTAATGTTGGTTCCATCAAACTTTGGACTATCCTTCTTGTATGACGACATCCTGGATCATCTCAAGCAGTTAAGCTCCTTTTAGAGGAAATTGGCTCTGATACCAATTGTTGGATTCAGGACAGACAACTGAGAGGGGGGGTGAATCATTTGTCCAAAACTTTCTTCCAATTTAAACACTCAACTCCACTTTGTTATTTAGTAGTATAATAATTAATCAATCATGAAAATATAAAGCATTAACTCAAGAGCATAAACACATCAACACATGAGACACCAAGATTTTGACATGGAAAACCCGGTTAAGGGAAAAACCATGGGGTGATTAACCCAAGATTGTATTCTCTGTTAGAAGAATAGAAAGAACAAATGGCACATGCCAATTAGGGCTCACTGCCCGAGCACATTGCTCACAAGAGGCTCACTGCCTACAAGAGACACACTGTCTACAAAGTAACAAGTATCACAAACTTGAACTAGAGAATAGCATCTTTACCATGCTTGAATCAGTTCCATTTAAGCCCAAAAACTTATGCTTTGCCTTTCGCTCTCTTCCTCACTACCACACTCTCATCACCACAAGACACACTTTGGAATGACTTCACAATCCCTTATTTATACAAGGCATCGACTTAGGAACAATCATCTAAGTTGGCAAACAACTAAAAGAACATCCGCAAGATGTGTAATACATCAGGTTGGCCAGTCTCAGGAAGAACACATCATCTGGAGGTTATTCTTCAAAAGCGAACTCTAACTTCAATGCAGACCAACAACATGAATTGGACATGATCCAGAGACCTCCACAGGATTACCTAAGTCACCAACAACATCCACACTTCATCTGCTTACTAGAATCCTTCTCTCCTTCATCCAGAACCTCAAGAACATAGTCTGTCATCACTGTCACAAAAGCATAGATGTTTCTAGACCTTCAAGCCATGAACCAAATGAGTTGACACTTCACAAAGATGTCCTCAACACTCTCAAATCCATAGAATGGGATAATGCATTTTCAGATCTCACCAGACCTATCTGTGTCACTCTGTCACCTCTGAACACCTGCCAAAATTAGTTTCACTTAAGTAGCCATAACTTCTTCAGATCTTCATGTGGACCTCTGAAAACTTGACTGGATCATCTTAAGACTCATATCTACAAACCCTTTGAACCGCAACCTCTGATAGTCATCTTAACTTGGATCTTTACCTTACTGTCTTCACTATTCTTCTCTGCTCCTGATATGACTAACTTTCTCAATATCCTCAGCACATAGCTCATCCAATCCTGTCATTTCTACAACAGGAGTATGTTGACATCAATGACAACACCGGTTAGACCCATACTTGCAACACTAACCTCTTGAGTTACTGAAGTTACCAGATCAATCTAAATCTGAGTATGGACTTGAACTTGCCTTCCTTGACTTTGACTTTCATCTTGACCATCTAAATCATATCTGCAGTACCTGGAATGTCCTTCTTTGCTTTCATCAACTTTAAAATTAGCACTTTCAACAATCCTTTTCAATCTCTTGTTGAAGCACTGATAAGCCTTACTTTGAGTAGAGTATCCCAAAAAAATTCCTTCATCACTTCTTGCATCAAACTTGCCTAAATCCTCATCTCTTTTGATATAGCATTTACTACCAAAGACTCTGAAATATCTCATAGTAGGAGGATGACCAAACCATAGTTCATAAGGAGTCTTACAGAGTTTCCTTTGATCTGCACCTGGTTAAGAGTGTAGACAGCAGTACTCACAGCTTCTCTCCAATAAACTTGAGGAACATTTATTTCCATCATCATGGTCCTGGCAACTTCTTGAATTGTCTGGTTTTTCCTTTCCACAACTCTATTTTGCTGAGGAGTCCTAGGAGCAGATAATAGTCTTTTTATTCCATGTTTTTCAAAGAAAGCATCAAACTCACCGAAAGTAAATTCTCCACCTCTGTCAGATCTCAGATACTTCAATTTCCTACCAATCTCATTTTCAACCATCATCTTGAACACCTTAAACTTATCAAGAGCTTCTAATTTTTCTTTTAGGAAAGTTACCCACATCATCTGGGAGTAATCATCAATCATCAACATGAAATATATATCTCCTTGCACACTCCTAATTCTAGTAGGACCACAGAGATCTGTATGTACCAGTTCCAATCCCCCACTTGAACCTTGTTCCTTACTTTTGAATAAAATTTTGTTTTGTTCACCCAATTGACATTCTCTACATATGCTATCAGGTTTCACAAGTCTTGGAAGATCTCTTACAACTTGAGTGAACTTATTTTGAAAATGTTATCAAAATTCACATGACACATCCTCCTATGTCATAGCCAACTTTGATCTATCTGAGCAATCAAACAATTTTTTCCAGAACTACTTAAGTGAAATATGTTACCTCTAGTTTGAGTACCAGATGCAATTTTAGTTTCAGAGCTTTCCAAGATTCTGCATTTTCCATCCTTGAATCGAAGATCATAACCCTTGTCAACCAACTGTCCAACACTGAGAATATTATGTTTCAGTCCTTCCACATACAGAACATCATTGGTGCTATTCTTACCATCAAAAGAGATGGATCCTCTACCACAAATTCTACGAACTGAGTTGTCTCCAAATTTCAAAAGCCCTCCTTCATAATTTTCAAAACTCACAAACTTACTCTTGTCACCAGTCATATGATGAGAACATCCACTTTCAATCACCCATTCATCTTTTTTAATAACCTAAGCAGCCAAGGCACTTTCCACATTTGCATAGCTAGTAGATTTAGTGGACATCGGATCTTCTTCTTTGATAGCAATGAACACCTAATCATTTTCAGAGGAACCTCCATGATCAGATTCATCATCTGTGACCCCTTCTTCTCCAGCTTCTTGGACATAGTAACATTTCTTCTAACCCTTGTATCTATTAGGGTTTAGTTTTGAAAACATCTCCAGACATCTTGAGGCAAAATGACCAATCTTATTACAAGGAAAACATTTGAGTGCTAATTTTCCTTCATAGTTATCGGATCCTCTTGGCATTCTTCTAGCAATAAGAGCTTTCAAGATTTGCAGTTTCTATTTCAACATCTTCAAGATCCTTCCTTGTCTTTAAAAATCTATTTGATCTTGTAGAAGAGCTTTCACCTTGATCATATCTTTGTTTTCCATATACGCTGGCTTTGAATGCAGATTTAGAGTTAGGAAGAGAATCACCAAATTCACTCAATTCAAAAGAAAATTTTTTGCCAACTAGGTGATCTCTTGTAACATCTGAGACAGTCCTGATCTCATTTATAGCAGTAACCTTATGTTTGTATGAATTAGGCAAAGATCTAAGCACTTTTTCCACAATCTCTGATTCTTCCAAAGTTCCACCAGCACACCTGATCCCACACACAAGTTCGTTTATCTTTTGCATGTAGATTGTGATGTTTTCATCTTCATTCATCCTTGGATTTTCAAATTTTCCTCTCAGACTTTGTAGTTTGGCACATTTGACATATTCATCTCCTTCATATAGATTCTCCAACTTCCAAATTTCATGAGCAGTTTTCAGTCCAAAAACATTTGTCATTTCTGAATCAGTCAGGGCACTCAACAAGGCTTCTTTAGCTTGAAGGTTAATTTCTACATCCTTGACTTGATATGGAGTTGAAGGACCTTTCTCCAGAGGTTCATACTTATCTTTGGTTATTAACCAATAAACATCACCCATGCATTGTAAATGACATTCCATGTGACTCTTCCAAACAGAGTAATTTGTTCCATTGAATCTTGGACTATCCTTCTTGTAAGTCAACATCCTGGATCTCCTCGAGCAGTTAAGCTTCTTCTAGAGGAGCCTTTCTTTGATACCAATTGTTGGAATTAGTCTAGACAACTAAGAGGGGGAGGAATCAGTTGTCCCTAAACTTTAACCTTTTCTAAACTTTTAAATCTTCTTTCTTAATTTACAACCAGATTAATGATGTAAACATTTAAGCATAAATCAACACATGAGTAGAAACAACATGAACACACAACACCAAAATTTTTATGTGGAAAACCTGGTTAAGGGAAAAACCATAGTGGGGGTTAACCCACAAAATTGCGTACCATGTTAAAAGTAATTAAGAAAATAGAAGGCACATGCCTTCGGGCACACTGTCTAGAGCTCACTGCTCAAGAAGAGGCTCACTGCCTATAAGAAATTATGATTTACACAGAGATAATGAACTGAGAAATAGCATCTACATTTATGCCTGAATCAGTCCCTTTGAAGGCTCACAAAACTTCTGCTCCTATCTTCAAATACTTCTTCACTAACTCTTCACTCTATACTCCCTTTGCTCCTCTTCTTCTCTGCTCTACTTTTGATCCTTTCTTTGGATTTAATTCATTTCATTCAAGGATAATTTTCCACAACTCTTCAACAAGTATTTATACACTTCATCAACCTTGGAATGATCAACAATGTCAGCTAAACTTAATGCGGATTTTTACACTGTCAGCCAAACATAGCTGAGACTTGAAACTTCCTCCATTAACATACCATGCTTCATAAAATACTCTTTAGATCATCCACAACATGCCAGGAACATCCGGTCGGCCAAGACTGGGAAGAACATCAACCTCAAAGAAGAAATCTTCAATCAACAAGCTCAAACTTCAATGCAGACCTCCAACACAGTAGCAACACGATCCAGAGACCTCCACAAGCACATTGAATTCACCAATAACATCCACTCTAAACCAAATTACTAGAATCATTTGTATCTTTCTCTGGAACCTCAAGAACACTATCTACCTGTTTAGGGTAAAATTGGATTTTGTTAATCTTTGTTGTTTAGATGTTTGAATCCTCCTTTCACCCTAACATTGAAAGATCCAGGGTTGAGTGGTGAGCACTATCATACCCTAGATCTCTTGCAAATGAAAGGAAACTTGGATTAGGGAATTAATTATCAATTTTTCCTTCTCTTATGTCCAATTAACCATTGAAACCCTAATTATGCAAATACGACAACAAATTGATGAATAACAGAAAAAGCTCTTGTAGACGGGAGTAAAATAACAAATCACAAAGTACCTTTGTTTGGGGTTTCAAAGCGGAACAGTCGGGGACACTGGAGCGGGCACCCAAGTCCAAGGTACCTACTTTTTTGGGGAATCTGGACTTCCTTCCAACACTGATCAGCCCTATAACTTTTGTTTCCTAAGATTTGTCTGTGGAGGACACTGGAGCGAGCACCCAAGTCCTAGAAGTGCTCCTTTGTCTGACTTTTCTTTAGATCCTGAATCCCTGATGTCTACCAAGCCTTCCTGTAGCTCCACTTTTTCTGGATGCAACACCTGTAACCTGCAATCACAAGACTTGGTTTGGGGGTTGTGGTGTTTAGAGGTTTGCCTCAGTCAAACCCCAGAGGACACTTAAGTCTCTGAACACCATTGTCAAATAAAGAGGGCATGCCCTTGAGAGGTAGAGGCCAAAACCAAAGGAATCAATGATAAAAACACAATGATAAGTCACCTTGTAGTGAAGCTCATATGGAGGAAGATGCTCTTCCAGGAGATTGAAGCTCAAATCTAGAAATATCAACACACAAAATACACAAGTCTGCTCTTGCAATACAATAGAAGCCTTGAATCACCTTGAGAACACTTGAACATCACCCTTTCTATCTAATTGCAATCTAGTTTACAAATGAATGCCTACACATGCTTATATATGCACCTACAAGCATTCCCGCCAAGATATTAAAAATCAAACTTTACCGTGTCGGCAAAATAACCTCCTAATGGTCATAACTGACACCCAGAAATTGGGGCTGCCCTAAAATAGGACAGGACTAGGGCACGAGCGCCTAAGTCCTCTCCCCACTATTTTGGGTAGGGTACAGCTCAAGGGGTCCACCTAGGTCCTATTTGTCATGGAACCTAGGTCTCATTCCTTTGGGATGCTAAAATTGTTGGCAAGAGACACTATGTAGCTTCATGAGTATTGTCATTGATGGCAACAAAGTCTTGTTAGACTTAGGGCATACAATTGAGAGGGGGGGTGAATCAGTTGTGCGAAACTTTCCCTTTTTAAACACTTGAATCTTCTTTAGTGATTAGCATAATATTAATCATGAACCATAACACATTTAAATCAGAAGCAGAAACATATTAACACATATGACACCAAGATTTTGACATGGAAAACCCGGTTAAGGGAAAAACCACAGGGTGATTAACCCAAGAATGTATTCTTTGTTAGAAGAATAGAAAGAACAAAATGGCACATGCCAATTAGGGCTCACTACCCAAGCACACTGCTCACAAGAGGCTCACTGCCTACAAGAGACACACTATCTACAAAGGAATAAGTATCACCTTTATGAACTGGAGAATAGCATCTTCAGCATGCTTGAATCAGTTCCATTTAAGCCCAATACTTCTGCTCTGCCTTTCGTACTTCTCTTCGCTACCACACACTCATCACCACAAGACACACTTCAAAATGAATTCACAATCCCTTATTTATACAAGGCATCAACTTAGGAACAATCATCTAAGTCGGCAAACACCTACAAGAACATCCGCAAGACGTGTAATACATCCGGTCGGCCAGTCTTAAGAAGAACACCAGTATCCATGGTTATTCTTCAAATGCAAACTCTAACTTTAATATGGACCACCAACATTAACTGGACATGATCCAACAATCATCATAACCTTCCCTTAATTACCAAAGACATCTGCACTTCATCATCCTACTGGAATTCTTCTCTCCTTCATCTGGAGCTACAAGAACATAGTCTGTCATCACTGTGACAAATGAATAGGCACTTTCAGACCTTCAACCCATGAACTACTCTAGTTGATACTTCACAGGGACATCCTCAACACTCCCTTAGATCCGCAGAACGGGATAATGAGATACTGGATCTCACCGGACCTATCTGTGGTACTTTGTCACCTCTGAACACCTACCAGAACCAGTTCTACTTGAGCGACCATAACTTCTTCAGATCTTCATGCGGACCTCTAAAATCTTGACTGGAGCATCTCAAGACTTATATCTACAAACCCTTTAAACCGCATCCTCTGATCCTCAACCTATTGAGGACTTTTACCTTCTTGTCATCACTGTTCTTCACTGTTCCTGATTGAAACTTATTTTCTCAATATCCTCAGCACACAGCTCATCTAATCCTTCTCATTAATGCAACATGAGTATGTTGACATCAATGACAACACCGGTTAGGCCCATACTTGAAACAATCTCCCCCTTTGTCATTGATGGCAACATATGATGTGAAAAACCATCAAGACAAGAACTTCTCCTTGCTGTTACAACTCCCCCTAACAGCAACAACTATTCACATGTCTTCTCTTCCTTTATTGCTTCCCCTTTGATCATCAATCACTTGTTTTTCACATGTCTTCTCTCCCCCTTTGACATCAATGGCAAAGGGCTCATACTTGTAACTTCACTACTTCATAACATACCAGCTGCTCCCCCTAAGTAGTAGCTCCCTTATCATCAATCCAGATCACAAGATATAACTGTGATATCCACCGGATTGATGCACATCAGTGCATCCTAGTTCATCACTGGAGGGGCAATAAACCCTAACTTCTCCTTGAGATACTCAAAAGAGTCCTTGGGAAGAGGTTTAGTAAAAATATCTGCAAGCTGATCCTTGGAGGGCACATACTCCAATCTGACTTCACCCTTGTTCACTTGCTCTCTCAGAAAGTGAAACTTGATAGATATATGCTTAGTCTTAGAATGCAACACTAGATTCTTAGAGATATTTATTGCACATGAATTATCATAGAAAATTGTGATAGGCTCCTCATATTCTACTTTAATATCTCTTAGCATTTGCTTCATCCACAAAACTTGAGTGCAACTTCCTGCTGCTGCAATGTATTCTGCTTCAGTTGTAGACAGGGATATTACCTCTTATTTCTTGCTTAGCCAAGAAACCAACCTTTTTCCCAAAAGGAATGCTCCTCCACTTGTACTTTTTCTATCATCCAAATCTCCTGCCCAATCTGCATCTGTATATGCATGAAGAGAAAAATTATGATCTCTAGGATACCACAGACCATACTCAACTGTTCCTTTTAAGTACCTAAAAATTCTTTTGATTGCCATGACATGAGATTCTCTGGGATCAGCCTGGAATCTTGCCACAAGACCAATAGCCTGCATTATATCTGGTCTAGTTTGATTGAGATACAATAATCCTCTAATCATTGATCAGTACTTTGTCTAATCTATCTTAGGAGAGTCATCATCTTTGCTCAACTTACATCCGGTTGCCATGGGAGTGTTCATTGGCTTTGAATCTTCCATTCCAAATTTCCTCAACAATTCTTTCACATATTTGGTCTGAGAGATAAAGATTCCTTTCTTTGTCTGAGTAATTTGCAGACCCAAGAAGAAATTCTTTTCACTGAGCATTGACATTTCAAACTCACTTTTCATTGATGGAGTTAGGTTGTCATTGATGTCAAAAAGGTATTGATGGTTTGGAGTTGCTTTAGTGTGTTCATATTGATAATATGTTCTCAAGAGAGTTTCGAGAATGTTTCAAGGATGCAGAATGTTTCAAGATATCTTCAGGATGAATATTTGATATCAATATGGTTTTGAGTTTGAATTGGTGCCTTCATACATTAGGAATTGTCATATGATCATATGGACAGAATAAGTGTTGTCAGTTGAGTTGGCTTGTTTAGTGTATATCTCTCATGTGATGAGTTGTTTATCAGTGGCATTGTTGATACGGGTGATAGAGTTCATTTGACATCATGTTGTTTACAAGTGACAGTGGCTTGATACAAATAACACAGAATGGTCTTCATAGTGACAGTTGTGGCATAATCATAATCTTATTTGATCTCAGTGAAACAGATGACACGATTTACAGAGGCAGTGAAATTGGTCATGGGCTTTCATGCATTTCATGTGCATTCATATACAAGATTCATGTATTTGAAAGTATTGATCACCTTGGTGTTTTTTTGTAGTCTCTCAGTGCTGTCTTCTATCATTCCCTTATCCATCTTCATAGAACTTGCTTAGTAAACATATCCTTATGCATACAATTTTCTCCCTTAAAGGTGCATAAGATTATACATGCCACACACTATATTGTTTCACAGCTGAGGATGTTTTGAGCTATTGTCAGACCTCTGTTCTCCTACCTTGATTGTCACTAGTTACTCACTCTTCAAGTTTTGTTTAAAGAAAGGTTGTTCAATGTCTAAGATTTAAGGTTTGAACCTTGTTGAAACTGTATTCACTTTCCACTGCCCGTATGTGACACATAACCTTTTTGTTATAACAATTCATTGACCTGATGTTGTAGGTCATTTCACTTATGTTGATCGGCCAAAGGGTATATTACCCATGCTATCCACCGGCCCCTTTCCTCTGACAGACTGGCATCATCGGTGGTGTGGAGAGTGCATGGGCGCTAAAAATAGATCAAAGGCTTTGTTTGAAATGTGAAGTGGGCGTGAACTATCAAATCAATGGTTCCTATTTAAAGTTAAACTCTCCTCTTTGACAATGCACATTGACGTGCATATAAACATCAAAGCATTATGTTTGGTATTATTTTTGGAAGTTTATAGATTTCTGTTGAGCCTGAATAGATAGAAGTTTTTTTGAAAGGTTTTAGAAATAATTTTTTTAAGAGATTTTGTGAAACTACTAAGAAAATTCCTTTCTATATGTCATGGCAAAAAGATTTTTGGAAATTTTTTTAAAAAAGAAGATTTGTTTCTATTCTCATGGCAATCAAGATAAGAAGGTTTTTTTTTCTTTTAAAGAAGGAAGATATTTTATTAAAGACAATTTCTTTTGGATAAAGATTAGTTTGAATATGGAAGACATAAAAGAAATTTTGTGAAGGCAGATTGGTTCATTTTTTAAGGTATTTACTGAGAAGGGTTCTTGAAGAGATTGTTTATACATAGATGTTTGCAGATTGAAGATTCCTGTTGAAAAGAAAATGAGGAATATGAAGGTTCATACATGAAGGCAGATTTATTGAAGACATTTTGAAGAATATTTTATTTGAAATTTGCAGAAGTGATAAGATTGAAATATGAGAGAAAATGAAAAGTTAATTCATTTTTATTGAAGGCTCATTTTGATATTATTTTGTAGATGAAGAAAATATTTTTGTGTGAGATCTTAAAAATGGCAAATGATCAGGAAATTGAAGAGAATTGAAATAAAAGGTCTCAAAAATGAAAAGATATTCTTTCATCTCTAAGAGGAAATATAAATGGGATTTTGGTTTCGTGAATTTGGAGAATGTGAAAGGTTTTGGGGATTAGATATATGTTCTTTTATTTTTGCAGGTGACAAGATAAGATGCATTGCTTTTGAAGACATTGAAAAGAGAAGATGAAAGGACAAAATAATCTTCAGTGAGAGCAAATGACTGTGCAGAATGTGAAAGGTGAAAAGACATCCAATTTAAATATAATAGTTTTTCAGGTGCATTGATTGAATGACCTGTAAGACAGAAATGAAATATACAGATGATGAGAGATTGAATACATATAGTGTGAGTGATGTTGTGCAGATTAATGATGAACTGACAGTATCAAATACAGATACATAGATTGACAAGATTATCAGAAAGACAATATGCAATTGCAATGCAAATCAAGGTTGTATGTAATTGAACAAATTCAGAAAAGAATGTTATGAAATGGTGCAAATCAGATTGTGTTACAATCATTTATTGCACACAAAATTTGATGATTTTGTTAATGGGGATTGGTTTGCCAGTGAGGCTTGTAGGTCAGTGAGACCTAATTGTTTTCCAGTGAGGTATATCAGTGTAGGAAGTGGGTGCTTCTATTTGGTATTGGAGTTGGTGCTCCTAGATACATTTTTTATTGCCAGTGAGGCATGCTTTTCAGTTAAGCCAGTGAGGCAGTTTCGAGTGGTTTTTCTACCCCAAGAGGGTTTTCCACTCCAGTAATTCTTGTGTTAATGATATGCTTCTATGTGTGTATCTGCTTCTATGTTGAGATTTATCTCTGTGGTCATGCTCATAATTTTTATTATCAAACCTGTACATGTATGTGTAATAGTTTATTGATGACTTTCTCTTTCTGAGTCATGTAAATTAAAAGTTCTAATAAATTGCAAAAATCTACACAACATTGATTCACCCCCCTCTCAGTGTTGTCCTGAACTCCTTCATTCATTTGATTTGCAAAGCTTTTACACATACTGTCTCTTCCTCCAAAGATGATATCATCAACAAATACTTCAACAATCAAGATGTTTTCATGATCAATTTTGAAATATAGGTTACTATCAGCAGTACCTTTGTTGAAACCAATCTTCAAAAGATGTTTGTCCAATCTTTCATACCATACTCTTGGAGCTTGCTTTAGACCATACAGTGCATTCTTTAATTTGCAGACCATATCACCATGCTCAGATAACTGAAATCCATCCGGTTGTTCAATGTACACTTCTTCTTCTAAGTCACCATTCAGGAAAGTAGATTCGACATCCATCTGATGCACTTTGAAATCCTTGAAGGCAACAAATGCAAGAAATAGTCCGACTACTTCAATTCTTGCCATCGGAGCAAAGGTTTCTTCAAAATCAATCCCTTCTATTTGAGAGTAGCCTTTGCAGACTAATCTGGCTTTATTTCTGATTACTTCACCAACTTCATTTAGTTTGTTCCGAAAGACCCATTTGGTTCTAATCACATTCTTGTTTCTAGGTCTAGGAACAAGATCCCAAGTGTGATTTTTCTCAATTTGCATCAACTCTTCCTCCATTGCTTTGGTCCAATTTTCATCATTGCAGGCTTCATTTATTGTCTTAGGTTCAATCTTTGAAATCAGACAATATTCATTTGAATTTTAAGCAATTTTCCTTCTAGTTTGCACACCTTTGCTTTTATCACCTATGATCTAATCTTCAGAGTGGTTCAGTCTTACATACCTTAGAACTTTGGGAGTTTCTTGCACTTCTACTTTTTGATCAGGCTCATTCAGACCTATCTCTTCTTCTTGATTTACTGAATTAGTCTGAATCTAACTTTCAGGAGAGGATTGAGCTCCTTGAACCAGAACACCATTCTGATCATCTTCATCATACTCATAAAACCTTGAGGGTTTCTCTATTCCCTCATCAACCTTCACATTTGTACTTTCTGTCATCTTTCTTAGTCTCTTGTTATAACACCGGTATGCTTTGCTTTGAGTAGAGTAACCCAAGAATATTCCTTCATCACTTCTAGCATCAAACTTGCCTAAATCTTCATCTCTTTTGATGTAACATTTGCTACCAAAGACTCTGAAATATCTTACAGTAGGAGTAATGCCAAACCAAAGTTCATAAGGGGTCTTACCGGTATTACTTCTGATTTGCACTTGATTAAGAGTATAGACTGCAATGCTGACAACTTCTCTCCAATAGATATGAGGAACATTTTCTTCCATCATCATAGTCCTAGATGCTTCCTGGATGGTCCGGTTCTTTCTTTCCACTACTCCATTCTGTTGTGGAGTCCTCAGAGCAGACAACTGTCTCTTAATTCCATGTTTTTCACAGAATTCTATGAACTCACCAGATGTGAATTCTCCACCTCTATCAGACCTCAAACATTTCAAATTTATTCTTATTTCATTCTCTACCATAGCCTTGAATATTTTGAATTTCTCAAGAGCTTTTGATTTCTCCTTTAGAAAGGTTACCCACATCATCCAAGAATAGTCATCTATTAACAGCATGAAGTATCTATCACCTTGAATACTTTTGGTTCTTGCTGGACCACAAAGATAAGTGTGAACTAAGTCCAATAGTCTGGTAGAAGACAGTTCCTTGCTTTTGAATGTGACTCTGCTCATCTTACCCAACTGACATTCCTTGCACAAGCTGTTAGTAGGTTTCACCAATTTTGGAAGATCTCTTACAGCCTGAGTATTGCTTATTTTGATGATATTATCAAAATTCACATGATACATCCTTCTATGCCATAACCAACTCTGATCAACTTGAACAAACAAGCAGCTTTTACCAGTACCAACCAAGTGGAAGATATTACCTTTAGTTTGAGTACCGGATGTAATCTCTGTTCTGGATCTTTCAAAGATTTTGTATTTTCCATCCTTGAATCGGAGATCATAGCCTTTGTCCACCAACTGTCCAACACTGAGAAGATTGTGCTTCAAACCTTCAACATACAGTACATTACCAATTTTGTTTCTTCCATTAAAAGAAATAGTTCCTCTTCTTCTGATTCTACCAGCAGAATTATCACCAAACTTCACCACTCCTCCTTCATACCTCTCCAAATCTATGAAATTATTCTTGTCACCTGTCATGTGGTGAGAGCAACCACTGTTAATGACCCAATCATTCTTTTCTTCAACTTGGGCAGCCAGAACTCTTTCTACAACTTTATGATTGATAGATACAGAGGATATTGGTTCTTCTTCCTTGATGGCAATAAACACCCATTCACTTCTGGATTTGTTTCCTATCTCTGATTCATCATCTGTTACTCCTTCATTATCATCTTCTTCATGAACATAGTAACAATTCTTTTGGAACCTTGATCTATTAGGATTTGGCTTTGAAAATCTTTCCAGACATCTTGAGGCAAAATGACCAATCTTATTGCAGTTAAAACACTTAAAAGGCAATTTTCCTTCATACTTACCGGATCCTCTTGGCAGTCTCTTTGTAATGAGGGCTTTAAGTTGAGCAGTTTCTACTTCTTCTTCTTCCAGGTCCTTTCTTTCTTTTCCATACCATGATAAATTCCTTAAAGAGTTCTCTCTTGGATCAAATCCTTGTTTACCTTTCACAGAGGCACTGGCTTTGAATGCAGATTCAGTTTTGGGGGGATCATCTCCAAATTCGGTCATTTCAAAAGCAACCTGTTTGCTAGCCAATTGGTCTCTTGTGACAGTTGTATGGGCTCTGAATTCATCAATGGTAGCAATCTTGATTTTGTAAGAGGTAGGAAGGGATCTGAGAATCTTACCAACAATCTCATTTTCATCCAAGACTCCACCAAAATTTCTAATTCCACAAACCAGCTCATTCACTCTTGGCATAAAAGTGGTAATATTTTCATCATCTCTCATCTTTAGTTTTTCAAATTTCCCTTTTAGACTCTGTAACCTTGCACATTTAACATACTCATCTCCTTCATGCAGAAGTTCTAGTTTAATCTAGATCTCATAGGCAGTTGGTAGGTCAATAACATTTGAGAGCTATGAGTTAGTTAATGCGCTTAGAAGAGCCTCTTTGGTGCGTAAATTGTTTTCAGCATCTGTGATTTCATTTAGGGTTGTCAGACCACCCTGTGGAGGTGCATACGCTTTTGTGACCATGGACCAATACGCCTTTCCCATACACTACAAGTGACATTTCATGCGACCTTTCCAAAGAGAAAAGTTGGTTCCATCAAACTTCAGACTATCCTTCTTGTATGATGACATCCTGGATCTCCTCAAGCGGTTAAGCTCCTTTTAGAGGAACTTAGCTCTGATACCAATTGTTAGACTTAGGGCATACAACTAAGAGGGGGGGTGAATTAGTTGTGTGAAACTTTCCCTTTTTAAACACTTGAATCTTCTTTAGTGATTAGCATAATATTAATCATGAACCATAATGCATTTAAATCAGAAGCAAAAACATATTAACACATATGACACCAAGATTTTGATGTGGAAAACCTGGTTAAGGGAAAAACCATGGGGTGATTAACCCAAGAATGTATTCTCTGTTAGAAGAATAGAAAGAACAAAATGGCACATGCCAATTAGGGCTCAATGCCCGAGCACACTACTCACAAGAGGCTCACTGCCTACAAGAGACACACTATCTACAAAGGAATAAGTATCACCTTTATGAACTGGAGAATAGCATCTTCAACATGCTTGAATCAGTTCCATTTAAGCCCAATACTTCTGCTTTGCCTTTCGCACTTCTCTTCGCTACCACACACTCATCACCGCAAGACACACTTCAAAATGAATTCACAATCCCTTATTTATACAAGGCATCAACTTAGGAACAATCATCTAAGTCGGTAAACACCTACAAGAACATCTGCAAGACATGTAATACATCCAGTCGGCCAGTCTTAAGATGAACACCAGTATCCGTGGTTATTCTTCAAATGCAAACTCTAACTTTAATACAGACCACCAACATTAACTAGACATGATCCAACGATCATCATAACCTTCCCTAAATCACCAAAGACATCCGCACTTCATCATCCTACTGGAATTCTTCTCACCTTCATCCAGAGCTACAAGAACACAGTCTGTCATCACTATCACAAATGAATAGGCACTTCCGGACCTTCAACCCATGAACTAATCTAGTTGATACTTCACAGGGACATCCTCAACACTCCCTCAGATCTGTAGAACGGGATAATGAGATACCGGATCTCACCGGACCTATCTGTGGCACTCTGTCACCTCTGAACACCTACCGGAACCGGTTCTACTTGAGCGACCATAACTTCTTCAGATCTTCATGTGGACCTCTGAAATCTTGACTGGAGCATCTCAAGACTTATATCTACAAACCCTTTAAACTGCATCCTCTGATCCTCAACCTATCGAGGACTTTTACCTTCTTGTCATCACTATTCTTCACTGTTCCTGATTGAGACTTATTTTCTCAATATCCTCAGCACACTGCTCATCTAATCCTTCTCATTAATGCAACATGAGTATGTTGACATCAATGACAACACTGGTTGGGCCCATACTTGCAACAAGTCTATCCCACACATCCGCAACACATAGTATGCCTATACCGGAAGTCAGATTGAAGATTGTTTTGGTCTCGTGAACAAGAACAGAGCATGCAACAAGGTCTGACAATCAGGTCTAGATCTCTCAGATGGTGTAACTCAGCAAGTTTCAGACTTGGACAAGTCAAGAGGAGTATCATGACTACTATATTCTAGAGATTGACCCTCCAGTGATAAAACATGGAAAAGATATGAGCGTCTGAGTGTTCGGTTCCAGACAGACAGAGCAGACAGAGAAATAACTAACCAATAGAGTATTAGACTTCAATCTGGATGAGTAATTGATGCTGATAAAGCAATTTGAGGGATCACACATTGTTGGCCAACATGATCGATGACTTCAATGCCTATGTTTTTGATACACATCACAAATCAAGCATGGATTCAGCTGACAGATCAGTAATTTGTAAATATCTTGAGTATTCTGGTTGCCGACTAGAAAGTTGTTGAAATCCTTGATGCAAATATATATACTAGATGGATTCTAGTATGTAGGTGTGTGTGTGTGTGTACAGATATGATAAAATAAAGTGCGAAGAAAGGTAGAGATAAGTGAGGAAGCAGCAATACAAGTCCGGTATGTGACAGAGCAGCAGCACTAGAGCAAAGGAAGAATGAAGTGCATCAGATCAGTATATTGTGCCTAACCAGAACTAAACCCTAGCATTTGTAGATGCCTCTCATCAGTTCAAATACCTGGTTACCTTCTATAAGTTCTGTAGATATTGAGTCTCTTGTAGGCAGTGTGCCTCTTGTGAGCAGTGTGCTTGGGCAGTCAGCCCTAATTGGCAAGTGTCATTTTATACTTCTTATTCTTTTAATAGAGAATACAATCTTGGGTTAGTCAGCCGGTAGTTTTTCCCTTAACAGGGTTTTCCACGTAAAAATCCTTGTATTATGTGTGTTGATTTTATTTCTCTTCTCATGATTATATATGCTTATATGTTTTTATGCTACACAAATTATAAAAGAAGAAAAGAAAGTTAAGATAATAGAGATAACTGATTCACCCCCCCTCTCAGTTATCTGCCTTATTTCCAACAATTGGTATCAGAGCTAAGTTTCTCCAAACAGAACCTAACAGCTTGAGGAAGATCTGGGAATCTCAATGGATATGTATATAATGAAGGAACAACTTCAGTCTACCCTAGATGATCTTGGACAATCTCACTCTAAAGTCAATAACTTGAGAGAAAGACTCAAACAAGCTGATGATTTCATAAATGAGCTAAAAGAAAAACTGAGTATCTCTGTGAAAAAGAGAAAGGAACTACTTCAAAAATTAGCAAGTCAGAGTGAAGCCAATGATACTAATGAAGATCTGAATGAGAAAAACAAGCTATGTGAGAAGCTATCAAAAGAGGTCATTATGGTAAGGCATGAGATGGAATCAGGGGTTATGAGATTCACCCAAGAAATTGAAGAGAAAAGGAAAAATGAAGATAATCTAAAAAAATCTCTCAAAAAGAAGACAAAGGACTACCACAAAATGGATAGATTAATTAGCCATCTTGAATTTGATCTTGAAGAAGCTAGAGATAATGAAGAACAACTTGAGAATTAGATAGACACTCTTAAACAAGATCTTCAAACAACAAATGAATACAAAGAGAAATTCAAGATAAGCTCAGCTCAAATTGAAGTTCTTCTTGAAAGCCAAAAGAGGCTAGATGACAAGCATGACTTGGGATATGAGAAAGGTGAAAGCTCCGGATCTGGTCAGAAAAACTTTGGATTAGGAAATCAAAGAAACAGGCCTAGAAGACCTCCGATAAGGTAACCAAATGCTCAAAGATATCCATCCTTTAACGGATACTGCTTCAATTGCAACAACTTTGGTCATAAAGCAACTCAGTGCAGAAGGAGAATGAATCAGACTAATCCATCCTTCTTCGGACAATGTTTCAACTGCAAAAGGTATGGTCACAAATCTCATGAATTTTTAGAAATGTGCAAATAAACAATTCATTCAATGGTAGATGCTTTGCATGCAATAGAATGGGACATATGGCTAATCAATGTAGATCAAGAGGATATCAGTCAAATATGCAAAGAAATGTTGTTTATTACAATTGTAATAGATCCGGCCATATTGCCAAATTCTCCAGAAGTAAAAATTAGGATAAAAAGGGTCCGGTGCATCATAATAAAAAATAAGATAAGGGAAAATGCAAAGTGAATGCAGATGAAGTTCAAAGGGAGATGAGCAAGATTTGGGTGAAGAAGAGTACAAAAAATGTTGAGGATGGATCCACACTGAAATTTGGTGCTGATATTCCTTCTGGAAACTAAATAGATGAGCTCTGGCTTAGGGGGAGTCACAAAGAAAAATAAATTCCCCCAGCTAGTCAATTGGTGCCTAAATTTGGCACATGGAATATTGCGGATTAAAGGGTTCTCAGAAAAATATCTAAATAACCCTCGGTAAAAATATGAAAGATCCGCATGGAGTTTTGCAAGAGTTTAATCATCTAAGATTGATTCAGTTTGACAGCCATCCGACAAAGTAGGATTTTCACAAATAGATCCGGTATGATTCAAAATTGAAATACTTTAATTTGCGGATCCATGGCATGATTGGAGAAAAGAAGATACACTGTCAATCCTCATTGAAAATGATTCTAAGTGCAACACAGTGATTCAAAAAGATCTCTCTCAGAGCAGGGTAACCGTATAACTTAAGTTGTGCATTTATTGCAAAAGAAAATTAGGGTTTACGCAAGAATAAAAGGGTTCTTTCACTCATCATTTGCACACTTGCATTTGAGAAGAAGAAAAGAAGAGCTCTGCATCAAGTTTCTACAACTCTCTCAAAGATCAACTACAAAATCCAATTCAACCAGCGATTTGTTCTGGCTCTTATTTCGAACCCTAAAGCATAAAAAGGTACTTCCATTCTAAAAATCTCTCTCTAAATCTTTTGCAAAATAGCTACTCCAATGGTTGTTAAGATCACTGATAGGCTGCGCCCAAAATTCAAGAAACACCCCTACAAATCCCTAGAAGTTGATCCTTTAGGTGCTTTTTCTAGCATTCCACATGGGGTATTGCATGTAGAAGATGTTAGGGTCTACATCCATGCCAACATTGAGGAATTTGGAGAATCTAAGTTGATGGACATCTATCATAAACAGTTAATAGATGAAAGTTTTGAACTCAAACCTTAATACAAGGCCCTCCGGGATAAGCACTTCAGACATTGCATCCACTTTCCCTATTTTGCAAAAGATGATTGGGTCTGGTATGTCCTTAGTAGAATGCATGATAATTTCATGTGGTTAATGAAGCCCTTCAAGATAACAAAATATGCCATTAGGGCAGTAACTGGACTGCACTCATCCAGTGGGTTACCTGCACTCAAATCTGTCAAGAACCAGATAGTAACTGAAGCTACCGGATCTAAGTTTGACAAGAGAGCAATGACCATAGATGACATCACAAATCTAGATATCAAATTTGCCTCAATGATAATTGGGTATAAGATCTATCATTCTAGCAGGGAGAATTCTGTGTCTGGGACTGCAATATATGTAGCATATCAGATGTTGAGGGAAAATGTAGATTATGACCTATGTGATCTTCTTTTAAACCAACTGTTAGAAAACCTGTAGAAGATCAAGAAGGATAAGAAGAACTCCTTCAAGTATGATTGTTTAATACTCTGTCTATTCTTCTACTACATGAATGAGCTACTCGGATCAAGTGGTTGGGTTTGGCAAAATGACAAACCGGTTGTAATACAGATTAGAGACTATATGTATGGACTTGGTGATGCTAAAGCTCAAAGCACAACACTCTGGGGTTACTTTAAGAACTTCCAAAGCATGATGCAAGCTAGAGAGAGGATACCTCAATCCATAGTTGAGAAATACATGGATACAGTGTGTTTTATGGTAGATACTGATCAATTCCTAATGGAGGCAGTTGAGCCCAGAATAGTTTGGATAATGCCAATGGGATATGAGGTCGATGAGAAAATCTTGGAGCTGCATATTCAACACCTGTTAAGTTAGCCTAAGGACCCTGAGGCAGAAAGGTTTGGAGCCTTTCAAGAACTAAGTGTAAAAATACATGTTGAGCTAAGACAACTGGAGATAAAGAGGAAAGTCAGAAGGGAAGTCAAGAAAATTTCCAAAAGATATGGCATATCAAAAGAGGTAGTAGATGCAAACAAAGAGAAAATTGAAAGAGTTGAGAAAGAGAAACAAGAAGCAGAGAAAGGAAGTGTTCCGGTACAAGCCTCCTCCCAGACTAGATCCTCCAAGAGCTCTGCACCTGCCACTCCTAAGAGCTCAAGAGCCACCAAACTGGAAGTCAAGACATCTGAAAAGGGAGGAAAGAGAATGAAAACAAAAGCCACAAGGTCTTAGACAAGTCACAAGGATGATGAAGAAACATAGTCTGATGAGGAAATTAAGAAAATGAAGAAGAAGAAAACATCTGGGTAATTCTCTACTAGCAAAAAACAAAGAACAAAAAGCAGAAGAATTTGTTGAAAAGCCCACTCTTTCCATTGATGATATCATTAAGGTAGTTACTATGGATGGGAATCTGCAACCAGTAACAAAATTCTATGATGAATATAGTGATACTGACAAGAGGATCTTGGAAGAAGCTACAATTAGGTACCTGAATATTTATAATAAAGCATTCATTGAAATTATTTCATTAATTTCCAAAAGTCTAGAGAAGGTACTTGAACTTAGAAAAGATAATGCAAAGGAAAAAGACTTAGAGATCTGAGAATAGATTGCAATTCAGCTCTATCCTTCTATTACTCCAAAGAAAATGGACATGATCTTTAAGGACTGTAAGGATGAATTCCGGAGCAAAGCAAGAATGAACAAACTTATGCTTGGAGAAACTAATCAAGTAGCAAGAGAAATAGAAGACATCCTCCGGAATGTCTTCAAAAGATTCAATCTTCCTATTATAGAGGAAACAAATGAAGAACCTTCTACCATGGATGTTGAAGGATTAAATGCATCAAATGAAGAATCTTCTGACAAAAATGTAGAAGGGTCAAAAGAGATAGATGAAGAGAAGTCTAAGGACTTGGATTCCTCTATTTTGGAAGAGGAAGTTCATGAAGAAGTTAACATCTCTCCTCCAGATCCCACTGTAGACATTCCAGATTCAGGAGCTGAAGGAGAAGGAAGAAAAGAGGAGAAAGTGAGTCAAGAAGAGGAGGTAAAGGGAAAAGAAGAAGAATAAACAGAGAAGATCTCTGATGACAGTTCTGAGATCCCAAAAGAAAAGAAGACTCAGTCACCAGTAAGAGACACTGCAGAGGCAGTAAAGAACTTCTTAAGCAAAGAAATGATGGAGATAGATGAACCTAAACTATTCCAAGGACCACTAAATTTTGATTCCCTCTCTCCGGTCCAGACATTGAAAATAACATCTTTTGCTCAAGCCAAAGCAAAAGAAAAACTTCTAAAATCTCACATGGAGGACTGTGAGCTATTAGAGATTGCATCTGACATGCTGGAGAAGATCATACCATATTTTCAAAAGGATCCTTCAGCCTCTCCATCTGGTAACTTGAAATCTTTGGTAAACTTTGTTAGCACTCACTTTGAATATTTAGAGAAATCAGTAGAAGCAAAGGTCCGGAAGGAGTTTTTGGGAAAAAGATTCACTGAAGTATAGGGACTCATTACTAATGATAGGAGGACCCTAGATATTGGGATAAAGAGCCTTGAAAATGCTCTTAAAGATGGTGGAGACATGTACAAATTTTGTCTATCTTGGCCCAAAGTGACAGAGGATATTGAAAAGAAGGTGAAAGAGCAAGAAGGTAAACTATCAAGTTTATCTCAAAATTTTGATCCCCTCACTACATCCTTAATGAATCAAGAATGCCAGGCCATTGTCATTATAAATGAAATAAAGAGGTTGGACAAAGAAAAGAAGAATATAATAAACATGATGAGTGAAATCAGAGGGATAATTATCCCTAAGTTAGAGGCAATGCATGAGGCCTTGACAGATGCTTAGACCACAGCCTGAACCAGTGATCCAACAGATCTAAGAAGGGCAGAAGCATATGCATTTTTGTTGAGTGGTCACATCTCCATTTTGGACAGGATGAAGCAAAGCTGGGCCATAGAGTTTGTATAGTTGAAGGCCACTTTTGCAGATGTACTTAAGTATATGTAAGTATAACATGCAGCCATGTATAGGTTAATTTTTGCAAATTTTGGTGTGCGGATTCTTCCCTTTTCCATTGATTTCAAAAGGGGAGTGAGGAGTAGTGAAAAATGTGGAATCCAGCTAAGGGGGAGCTTCGATAAAATAGTGCATAAGACAGAGCATCAGCCAAGGGGGAGTTTGTTGCGACACTTAGTCATTTTTCACTAAGTGTTTCCATCAATGCCAAAGGGGGAGATTGTTGGGAAGAGACACTGTGTGGCTTCATGAGTGTTGTCACTGATGGCAAAAAAGTCTATCCCACACATCTGCAACACATAGTATGCCTATACTAGAAGTCATAGTGAAGATTGTTTTGGTCTGGTGAACAAGAATAGAGCATGCAACAAGGTCTGACAATCAGGTCCAGATCTCTTAGATGGTGTAACTCAGCAAGTTGCAGACTTGGACAAGTCAAGAGGAGTATCATGACTACTATATTCTAGAGATTGAGCCTCCGGTGATAAAACATGGAAAAGATATGAGCATCTGAGTGTTGGGTTCTAGATAGGCAGAGTAGATAGAGAAAGAACTAACTGACAGAGTATCAAACTTCAATCTGGATGAGTAATTGATGTTGATAAAGCAATTTGAGGGATCATACATTGTTGGCCGACATGATTGATGACTTCAATACCTATGTTTTTGATACGCATCACAAATCAAGCATGGATTCAGCCGACAGATCAGTAATTTGTAAATATCTTGAGTATTCTGGTTGCTGACTAGAAAGTTGTTGAAATCCTTGATGCGGATATATATACCAGATGGATTCTAGTATGTAGGTGTGTGTGTGTACAGATATGATAAAATAAAGTGTGAAGAAAGGCAGAGATAAGTGAGGAAGCAGCCATACAAGTCTGGTATGTGATAGAGCAGCAACACTAGAGCAGAGGAAGAATGAAGTGCATCAGATCAGTATATATTATGCCTAACCGGAACTGAACCCAAGAATTTGTAGATGCCTCTCATCAGTTCAAACACCTGGTTACCTTCTGTAAGTTCTATAGACAGTGAGTCTCTTGTAGCCAGTGTGCCTCTTGTGAGTAGTGTGCTCGAGTAGTGAGCCCTAATTAGCAAGTGCCATTTTGTACTTCTTATTCTGTTAACAGAGAATACAATCTTGGGTTAGTCACCCTGTGGTTTTTCCCTTAACAGGGTTTTCCACGTAAAAATCCTTGTGTTATGTGTGTTGATTTTATTTATGTTCTCATGATTATATATGCTTATATGTTTTGATGCTACACAAATTATAGAAGAAGAAAAGAAAGTTAAGATAATAGAGATAACTGATTCACCCCCCCTCTCAGTTATCTGCCTTGTTTCCAACAAAAATATGAACTAAAATGTCCTAAATGCACTCTAAAGACCCAGGAACTAAACCTTATGAGGGAAAAGCCCCCAAGGGGACATTTTCCGACGTTACACTACCATGACTGTCAAACTAGAAAGATAGCTTGCGGACCTCCAAACCACGAACCACTGGAGTTGATGATACACACTGACTTCCCAAACATGCCTTCAGATCCACAGACCATAATATTTCACTGCGAAGGAATCCAGACCAACTTACTGTCACACTGTCTCTTCTCAATACTACAAAATCTGGTTCTACTTAGATGGCCATAACTTGTTCAAATATTCATGTAGGCTTCTCAATTCTTAACTGGAGCAACCTCTAACAATCCTCTATATAGCCATATGGTTCGCATGCATTGATTGTCATTAATTTTCTCAATATCCTCAACAATCCAGTCTTCTATACAGACAATAATATAGGGTATAGTTGACCCCAATGGCAACAAGGATATGTTGACATCAATGACAATACCACTTAGGCACATATTTGCAACAGGGTTTTCTACTATCCTTGTCATGAGAGAGCCAATTCAAATCTTAGGCACTTTTGTGGTTAAAAGCATTTGGAAAGCCTGGGAGAAAGTTAAACCTTGGCTATGCTAGTTTGGTGACGGGTTTCATGCTGGTCTCTCTTTCAATCATCTTTATATTTGATGGTCACCTCTTCTAGCCATTACTGGCCAACCTTTGGCCAAATTGTCTAGCATAAAGGCTCTGAAATTTCATGAAAAAGGTGTTCAAACCTTACAGGATATGTTTCATCAGCCAACAATGAGCCTCTTGGCTTGGGAGCCATTTTGAGTTAAATTTGGGCTTTTATCACAACTATTCCACCAAAAATGCTTCACAAGGTTGGAATTCAATCCAACAAACCATGGTGGAAGGACTGGAAATGGTATCCAAAAACACCAATTCATCACTTCAAGCCACGGATGGCATATAGGTGGCTTTCAGCCCATTTGCATATGGTTGAAACTCTTAATAAGCATTGGCTTATTCATAGCTCTCTAGCTCTTTGGCATACCAAATTTCAAACTGTTTGGTCTGCCATTCTTGAACCCAAGTTAGCTCATTTTGCTTGGTGCATTCTTTTTCAAGGCCTACTTGTGGGCACTAGGCTTTTTCATCTTGGGGTTCATGATCCTCATTGTCCTTTTTGTGGATAACCTAAGATGATTCAACATCTCTTTTGGTATTGCACCAAAGCACAACATTTCTGGCTATGGATCCATGATTTTTTTGCCCTTTTAGGCTAGAGCTTTTATCTTGGCAAATTATCCTTCTGGGTGATTCTTCCAGATTTCTTGAAAGATTTACTTAGATTTGGCATATTTTTAGGGTGGAGATTCTTTTTACATTATGGAAAGATCGTAATTCTTGTTTATTTTTAGATAGTAAAATTGGAATATCAGTTTCCCTTTACATTAAAACAATTATCTATTCTAATGTTCTTCTAAGATTCAAGTGCAAGCTAATAAAGTTGCCTTGGAAGTGGCTCACTTACAAGAGTTACTAGATCATTGGTGGAATGCTCCTTGTGCTGTGGCATGAGTTCCTCCTTCTCCTTCCTCTGTCAGAGCTCGTTCTCCTCCTCAGGGTCACAAATGAAGAAGTGGTTAAGCCAGAGATTCTCGGCCCCGCTCCCAGTCTGCTCAACGTCATGGTGCTAACCATCATAGACGCTCAGTCTCTCCATGTCAATGTGGTTAGACCTTAGGCTGTGCTACAAGTGCAGCAGGGGATAATGTGGGTTGGCCCACTAGAGATAATACTGGTTGGCCTACTTTGGATAATGCAGGTTGGAATGCTCTTGGTCCTTCTAATCCAACCAATGCTAGTTGGGATCTGCAAAAGTTTTTCCTCGGTTGAATTTGGCTATCTCATCTCAATAGGAGGAGCCAATTGCACCAAATGAAGAACATGAAAAAGATGATGGCTGGACAGCGCCCGATGTTAATCCAAACCCTGTGGATATTTGGGGGAATTTGGATGACAGGGATCCACCATCTGTAGGGGTGGCAATGACAACTTGATTTATGTTTTCATTCTGTTATGTTTATGTTTTTATATGGGGTTTGTATACCCATTGATACTTTGATCTAGAACTTTTTGGGCTTGGCCCATTTAACTCTCGGGGCGTGCCTTTTTACCACCCACATATTTTTTGTGAAAGTGGTATCTTATTCTAATAGATAGTTGCATTTTCATAAAAAAAATGCATGTATAGTTACCACCTTCCAATGACAATGTATACATACATACATACATACATACATACATACATACATACATACACACACACACACACACACACACACACACATATATATATATATATATATATATATATATATATATATATATATAAGTTATGCATCAAGGCTTAGAAAGTACCTAAAAACCCCATAACAATTAAAATTAAAACAAATCTTAACTACTAAATATGTAGGTATTTCCACATTAACCCCTTGAGGACAATATTTCAAAAACAAATCTACATAATTTCTAGAGGCACTCTAACATGTAAACAACAAATAAGTTGGAATGTGAAAAACAGATGAAGAATAAAATTAACAACAAGAAGACAAGAGACACATATATAGCTAAGAAAACCCTTTCAAGAAAAATCTAGGGTCCAAAGCATCACATAACTCAATGTATTACCAAATAAACATGGTTACAATATATCCATAGAGCTACTTCATTCAATACTTCAATGAGATCAACACTTTTTCTTCTCTGGCAAAAATATAGTAGCATAATTGTACAAAATACATTCCATACATCCTCTATCTCATGCCTCTAATATAGAGACCTAAGTAGGCCTAGAAAACCACAAAAAAGATTATCATGGGCCCAAACAAGGTCACATAATACTATAGTAAGAATTCTTATAACCCTTGCGTATGTTGAGCCATTCTAAAATAGAAAATAACTCTTACACAAGCATCTTTGGATTTCACCACTCAAGTTGGCATATGTAACTACCAAGCACTTTGACATGAAACACTAATTTCATCTTACATGCACTAATAATGGAAGATGCTTTTACAAATTCACTATGTAACCCCTTCATCAATGTCTCATTACAAAAATATTTTTAATTCCTTGGAGAGTAATAAAATAATTACATATGCCCCCACCCTCACATAGGTGTCCCATTTTACCCACTCCATGATTACATGAGATACATATTTTATTTACACATCTATGAAAAATTAAATTACAATAGACCTTATGATATGTAAGGTGAATAGAAAACCTAATCCTAACACTCTCCCCCTTTATATTCACATTACATAAGTGTAAGGGGCTCCAACAAAGTAAACTAACCACCACGAGTATAACTATTCTTGATCAACTATCTCCTCTATGCTCATGGGTTCAATAAAGCATCTACAACATCCACTAATTGATGACCATATTGAACAAAATAGTCATCCTCCATCATGCACAAGCATACAAGATAATAAACTAAAGCTAAGATCACACTCTAAATATCATGCTTCAAGATAAACACATACACTAAAGTTCATCCCCTCTAGAACAAGACTTAGTAATTTCCAAATACTCAACAACAACTGGAATAGTAACCACAACATATTGCTAACACATCATCTTGGTGTGAAAAAAGAATATTATTGAAATGGTTTCCCTTTTGGGTCTTCTTCGCACCTAGTCACTTAAGTTTACTTAGGGTGTTCTTAATGAATTTACCTTTTCTTTGTCTCAAGTAATAAGATTAAGACACATGTCATAATATTATGTTCTCTTATGTCTCACCCTTGCCTATATATACTGTTAGAGTTGGCTATGATTGGAGCCACCCAGGATCTAGGACTTCATGGAAGCACAAGAGAGATCAAATGAGAGAATAATGTTGTTCTATCAATGAATGCAAAAGATTGTTACTAGATTGTTATTACAATGTACATGATATAGCTTGCTTATAAAGACAAGGATGTAATGTAGGATGTTGTAGTCATGTAAGAAGTGTCATTATCTTATGACATGTGACAACTATAGGATAAGATGAAAATTATCAACAACTATCAACAACTAGACACATCTAGTAGAATCACTAAGTCAACTTAACATGTGTGAATTATGTGTGATGTGTGAATATTATTTAACTAATAAATAGTTAAATAATATGAATTATCCACACAAGGGTAAATCGGCTAGGTGATAACCCTGTTCACACCAACACTCCCCCTTCAGTACAACTTAGGGAGTAGCTAACTAAAGTAAGATGCAATGATGGATGGTGATGATGGGTCCCGGATACTAGGCTATGTTAGGTACCCATGTACAATGAATCTCAAGTGGAGAAAAGGAGAAAACCTCATGGGACAAAACTCCTCTCCAAAAGTGAGAATTCATGAAACAATGAAAGTTAAAGAAGTGATAGTAGGAGGACTCAACATGACCCCCCAAGGACAATTTCTATCACATATGTACAATAAAATACCCCCCATAGGAGAGAAAGTGTGAGACTATAGCCCTCCCCACAATGAAGTAACTCCTGTACTGATGGTGAATGCCTGAAAAAGAATACTAAAGAGTGTCCTCTACTTGCAAACAACATTTCTCCCCTTAGGAAGAAACCAACCCAAAGGCTAATGATGAAGACACTTCATCTCTGAGAAGAGATATGAGGAAAGAAGTCTCATGATGGGTGCCTTTAAAAACTACTAAAATATCCACATGTCAGAATCCAAGAATGGCACTATGCAATGAGGTGTGACCAATCCAAAATCCTGGGTAGACTCATGAAGAACAACCTCCAAAGATGAAGTAGATGAGATAACAGTTGTGCTGTAACTGTCATCAAAGAGGAGAGATATCCCCTCAAGTGTGACATATACAAGGGTTTCTCATTATAATTGTGTGCTAATATAAGTAAACCTATACAAACAAGATATACTAAGCATAACCTATTCAATTTATAAACAAAAATAACATCAAGATTAAGCCTAAGGATTAGTAAAGTCAACAAAAGCTCAAATGAAAGCTCTCACCAACACCAATCCTTGTTTCATCCAAATGGTAGTTGTGCTCATAAGGATTATTATTGTTGAGATGGATATGTTAGTGCTCAAATTGGTAGCATAACATTGCATTCAAGAGTTGTTACGAAAATGGATTGTGAGGGGTCCAATTGATATATTTTTGGATGGGTGGATGAAGGGCAAGGATTGATTGGAGAGATCAATGATTGAGGATGGTGGGAATTTTTAATCTCAAATCCAATTTGGTAAATTGATGAGATACAAGGCTTTAACTACTACAAAATAGAAATCTAAAAATTATATGAAAATCTGAAATTAAGTTTTCTTAATCTTTGAAATAGCTTGAAGAGATTTAATGGATTTAAATCAACAAATAAGAAAAATCAGTAAACACCATTATTCATCACACAACTTAGAATTTACCATGGAGAAACCCTTGCAGGAAAAAACTCCACATAGAAGAGAGTACAAACTTGTATTAACTTTGAAAGCAAGATTATGATACAACCATACTTCCCAATCTCCTCATCACCTCCAATTTGATAGCACACCTATGTTCTTGTGAAAAATCTCAATACATCTCCTCAATCCTATAGCTACAACATCCTCTTTGAGTGTTATATTCAATATTGTTATATACAAGAATGATACTCAATAATCCCTCATTTCAACAAGTATGGCATCCACAGTTAAGCAATTTCCAACATCTTATTTTGGGCCCCACTAGTATGCTAAACTTAACCTCTTACATGACTCTTACAACCTCTTACAAAGTTGTCATTATTGGTAAACATATTTGTCACTGTGAAAATGTATATGACTCACCCAATGAAACAATGACTCTTGTCCTAATAGTTGAAGAGGTTGTAATAGAATAACAACCTTCCTCTGCATTTGAGAGGAGCAAATTCCTCTTATGATAATAATATTTTATGGGGTATGCTTTTTACTAGAAAGTAGCAAAGATGGCTAAAATTAAGCAATGAATAAAGAAAAAAATGGGAAAACCCTAAGTGATTAGCACTTTTAGATTTTTAAAGATTAAAGACATAAAGGGATCATCATAATGGTAAAACTTCAAAATTATCTTTATGAGATATATGAGGGGTAGAACAAGGTTATCAATATATGAATCTACTCCACGTAAGAAAGACAAAATAACAATAAATCCATAATTTCCTTTGACAATCTTGGTTTCTCCTGTCCCAATAATGACAAAATCCTTTGTGCAAAATGTTCCTCAAATCTGTTGTAACTTGATTGCTTGCAATGTGAATCCCACACATGTGTTTGACCTTAAATAGGCATGAGGATCCCATCCTTAGTTAGGCTCTATTTTTGCAACTCCTTACCCCAAAATTTACCACCACAATGCAATAAGATATGGCACTTGATACCAAGTTTATTTAAAATATAGGTGGTGTAGTCAAAAGCTTTGGTATAATAGAAGTCATGGATGTCAACAATCATCACCATCATGTGGTTTTGTAACAAGGGGTTGTGATCAAGACCAAAAACTTGACATAGAGTAAAATAAGACATTATAAAATAATCCTCAAACCCCTAGTATCTGAGAGGTTCAAGCTCATCATTACCAATTTTTACCATCCTTCCATCACCACCTTTTGGCCTATGGTGAGGCAAGTAGCATGTTCTATAACGCTGCCTAGTTATATTCCACATTTTCCAATAGGTCAAGGCCAAATACATCCACAATTAGCTCCTTATTTAGTTCAAAAAGTGGGCCTCCATTACTGCTTGACAAAATCCTGGTTGTAGCATTATACTTATTACTAATGGACTGGACTAGGTGTTGTTATATGGAGCCTAATCAGACTCAAAATTTAAATTTTGCCTACTTTTATTGGCACAGTTTCCCCCCAAATTATTTAAAGGGTCAAGGGGCAGTGCCCCTTGTAGGGGTTTGGGAGCAGTGCCCCCAAGATGGGGTCAAGGGACAGCACCCCTTGCAGGGTCTAGGGGCAACGCCCTTGGCGTGCTCCCTATCATGATACAGGATGGGGTCAAGGGGCAGCACCCTTGAAACCTCAACAGTTTTTTATTATTTTATAAAAGCGTCGAGAGTTATTTTTCTATTGGCTGACATAAAAAAAACCCTATTTTTTCTAAACAACATAAGGCTTGATAAAAGCGGCTAAGGGTTAGGGTTTTTGTTGATGTATTGTAGGATTTGCAGTGGTATTGAGTTGCAGGGATTACTAGTTGTAATTAGTTTGATTTACTGGATAATAATATTGGACTCTTTGTTGGTGGATGTAGCCTGAGTTTGGGTGAACCACGTTAAAATTACCTTTCGCTGTTATAATTTCTATGTATTTTTTATTCCTCTGTTTAATCTTTATTTACATTTAATTGATATCTTCTACTGGCTAACCCTAACAAGTGGTATCAGAGCAGGTTGTGTTTGATTATCATCTGCAAGAAGCTCTCATAGTTGAGTGGGAGTCTCACGGTTAAGTGGGAGCAATGGCAGATGAGGGTAAATTGAAGATTGATAAATTCAATGGGCAGAACTATCAGTTATGGAAGATGCAGATGGAGGATTACGTCTATCAGAAAGATTTATAGAGGATGTTGGAAGGAATATCTAAGAAACTGATAGGAATGATGGATGAGGATTGGGAACTTCTAGATAGAACGGCACTGGGAACCATTCAGTTGTGCCTGGCACCATCTGTGGCATTCAATATAACAGAAGCAAAGACAACAAGTGAACTAATGAAATATTTGGCTAAATTGTATGAAAAACCCTTAGCCTCAAATAAGGTATTTCTCATGAAGTGTTTGTTTAATCTTAAAATGATTGAAGGTGGATCTGTGATAGATCATTTAAATGAGTTTAATATGATTACCAGTCAGTTAACTTTTGTAAAAGTGAAATTTGATGAAGAGGTGAGGGCTCTCTTGAATTTATGTTCTTTGCCAGAAAGTTGGAATAGCTTGGTAATCATTGTAAGTAACTTTGTCTTTGGTTCAAACACTTTAAAATTTGATGATGTTGTTGGTGTTATCCTTAGAGAGCAAATGTGACAAAAAAGCTTAGGAGGGTCCACATCAGGTAATGTTTTGAATGTAGAAAGTAGGGGCAGATCAAAGAAGAGAGGAAAAGGTTCTGGAGTTCATGGGAAGTCACGAGGAAAATCAAAGGATAAGAGGTCCCAATCTAGAGGATAGAAGGATTGCTAGTACTGTGGGAAACTAGGTCATTTGAAGAAAGATTGTTGGTCTTGGAAGAATAAAGAAGACAAACAAGAAGGCAATAAGGAGGCAAATGTGGTAAGTAATAAATCTGAAGATGATGCTATGATTCTTTTCTTAGATAATGCTGATGATTCATGGGTTTTAGATTCAGGGGCCTCATTTCATGCTACGCCCCATAGAAGTTATTTTCTTGATGATGTCTAAGGGGATTTTGAGCTGGTTTATTTGGGAGATAATGAACCTTGTCAGATTGTTGGAAAGGGCAGAATCAAGATTAAGTTGCAGAATGAGAATCATTGGCTACTACAAGAGGTAAGGCAATTTCCAAGGATAAGTAGGAATTTAGATTAAGCAAGGTAGCTAGCTGACGAAGGTTGCATTATTACATTTACTGATAAAAATTGGAAGGTTTCAAGAGGTGCATTAATAGTAGCAAAAGGTGTGAAAGTAGGCACCTTATATCTTTGTACATGTCATATTGTTACTTCTACTTTAGTTGTTGCAAAGAAAAACCAAATAGTTTTAGGAACAGTTGTTACGGGTTCGCAGGAAGAGACTGAAACACTTGTTGTAGGTTCTGAGACAACACTGTGGCATAACTCTTCTTGGGCATATGAGTGAAAAAGGTATGAAGGTACTTCATTCTAAGAAAGTTTTATCCGGTCTAAAATGTATTAATATGGATTTTTGTGAAAGTTGTGTGTATGGAAAACAAAAGAGAGTCAGTTTTCTCAAGGATGGGAAGCAAAAGAAAGATGAAAAGTTGGAGCTTGTTCATACAAATGTATGGGGACCAGCTCAGGTATCTTCTCTTGGTGGCTCTTAGTATTATGTTACATTCATAGATGATGCAACTAGGAAGGTTTGGATTTATTTCCTTAGGCAGAAATCTGATATATTTGAAACAATTAAGAAATGGAGAAGCTTAGTTGAGAATGAGATAGGTAAAAGATTAAAATGTCTCAAATCTAATAATGGTGGTGAGTATTGTAGCAAAGAATATGAGGATTACTGTTCCTTTAATGGAATTCATAGGTAGAAAATGGTTCGAGGGACTGCACAAGAAAATGGGGTGGTTGAGCGCATGAATAGGACAATAATGGAGCATGAAAGGAGCATGAGATTGCACGCTGGGCTGTCTTTAAACATGTGGGCAAAGGCTGTCAATACCACTGTATATTTAATTAATAGAGGTCCTTCAGTTCCTTTAGGTTGTGGTATTCCAGAGGAAGCATGGACAGGTAAGAAGGTGAGTTATTCTTTTCTCAAAACCTTCGGATGTGAAGCATTTGCACAAGTAGATTCTGAAAATAGAACCAAGCTAGATGAAAAATAAAAAAGTGTACCTTTGTTAGATATGGCATTGATGAATTTTGTTATAGGCTTTGGGATTTTAAAAATAAAAAAATTGTGAGAAGCACGGATGTTTATTCAATGAGAATATTGTACAAAGATCAGTTGCAGTAGCATGAGAAGAAAGAAAAGGATTATGTGGTACTGGATGATACTCCAAATAGTGATGTTTCAGTGGTTCCTCATGCTCCACAACAACAACAAGAAATACCACAAACTCTAGTGAATGTTAGATGGTCAAAAAGGCTAAGTAGACCTCCTAAAAGGTTTTCTCCCTCTTTGTATTCTATTTTATTAATAGATGTTGGTGAACCGGAAGGGTATGATGAAGCTATGCAGGTGGATACAAAGGTTCAGTGGGAGCTTGTAATGAAAGAAGAAATGGACTCCTTGTTGAAAAATTAGACTTGGGAATTATCTAAGTTGCCTGCAGGAAAAAAGGCTTTACCGAACAAATGGGTTTATAGACTGAAAGAGGAAGATGGAGGTAAGAAAAGATTTAAAGCTAGGTTAGTTGTAAAAGGATTTGCATAGAAAAAGGGTATTGATTGTGATGATATTTTTTCTCTGGTTGTTAAGATGACTTCTATTCATACTATTTAAAGTATTGTGGCTGCTAAAGATTTGTATTTGGAACAACTAGATGTGAAAACTGCCTTTCTCCATGTTGATTTGGAGGAGGAGTTATATATGGAACAACCATAGGGATTTGAGGTCAAAGGTAAGGAGAAATTGGTGTGTAGATTGAAAAAGAGTTTGTATGGCTTGAAACAAGCACCTCGGCAATGGTATTTAAAATTTGATAGTTTTATGGCTGAGAAAGGCTACAGTTGATGTAATTATGACCAGTGTGTTTATTTTAAGAGGTTGGATAATGACAGCTACATTATTTTATGTTTATATGTTGATGACATGCTTATAGTGTTGGAAACAAGGCAGATAACTAAGAGGCGGGGGGGGGGGGTGAATTAGTTATCTTAAATTTCTTAACTTTCTTTTCTTCTTTAGCAATAGTGCAGAATCAAAACATATAAGCATAAATAAACATGAGAGCATAAATGAAATAAACACACATAACACAAGGATTTTTACATGGAAAACCCTGTTAAGGGAAAAACCACGGGGTGACTAACCCAAGATTGTATTCTCTGTTAAAAGAATAAGAAGTACAAAATGACACTTGCCAATTAGGGCTCACTGCCTGAGCACACTACTCACAAGAGGCTCACTACCTACAATAGTTTGAAGAAAGTAACTAGGTATTTGAACTGATGAGAAGCATCCACATATGCTGAGGTTCAGTTCCGGTTAGGCTCAATATACTGATCTACTGCACTTCATTCTTCCTCTGCTTTAGTGCTGCTGTTCTGTCACATATCAAACTTGTATTCCTACTTCCACTCTGCTTTCTACCTTTCTTCATACACACACACACACTTCACACACTACTTCATACCGAAATCCATCTGGTATATATATCCGCATCAAGGATTTCAACATCTTTCTAGTCAACAACTGGAATACTCAAGATTTTTCCAAACTCTGGTCTGCTGGCTGAATCCATGCTTACTAAGTGATGCATATCAAAGAGATAGATATAGAAATCATCAATCATGTCAGCCAACCATGAATAATCCCTTAAGTGGCTTGATCACCATCAATTTCACATCTAGATTAAGGTCTGATGCTCTACTGGTCAGTTCTTCCTCAGTTAACTCTACCTGTCAAGAACTCAACACTTAGATGATCATCTCTTTTCACTCTTTCATCACCGGAGGCTCAATCTCTAGAATGTAATAGTCATGGTACTCCTCTTTACTTCCCCAAGTCCACACTTTGCTGAGATACATCCTCTGAGAGATCTGGACCTGATTGTCGAACCTTGCTGCATGCTCTATTCTTGCTCACCGAACCAAGATACTCTTCAATCTGACTTCCGGTATAGACATACCATGTGCTATGGATGCGTGGGATGAACTTTGTTTCCATCAATGACAACAATCATGAATCCACATAGTGTCTCTTGCCAACAATCTCCCCCTTTGGCATTGATGGCAACACTTAGTGAAAAATGATTAAGTGTCATAGCACACTCCCCCTTGGCTGATGCTCTTACTTATGTACACTTTTACTGGAGCTCTCCCTTAGTTGGATTCCACATTTTTCACTACTCCTCACTCCCCTTTTGACATCAATGGCAAAGGGTGGTATCCGCACATGAAAATTTGTAAAAACCAACCTATACTTGGCCGCATAAGTATATATACATGTTATACTTACATGTACTTAAGTATATCCGCAAAAGTTGTCTTCAACTGGACAAATTATGTTGCCCAACTCTGCTTCATCCTATCCAATATTGAGATGTGACCACTTATCAAAATGTAAAAGCTTCTGCCCTTTTTAAGTTTATCGGATCACTAGTCCGGGTTGTGGTCTAAGCATCAGTTAGGGCCTCATGCATTGCCTCTAACTTAGGGATAATTATCCCTCTTAGTTCACTTAGCCTTCTTATTCTATTCTTCTTCTCCTTTTCAAGCCTCTTTATTTCATTAATAGTGGCAACAGTTTGACACTCTTGATTTATTATAGATGAGGTGAGAGGATCAAAATTTTGACATAAACTTGACAGTTTACTCTCTTGTTCTTCCACCTTTTTGGCAATGTCTACTGTCACTGTGGACCAAGATAAACAAAATTTGTATAAATCTCTGCCATCTTTAAGAGCATTTTCTAGGCTCTTTATCCCAAGATCCAAATTTCTCCTATCATTTTCTATAAGTCCCTGTACTTCAGAGAATCTCTTTCCCAAAAACTCTTTCCAGACTTTTTCTTCTGTTGATTTCTCCAAAGAATCAAAATTTGTGCTAATAGAATTAACAAGAGATTTCAAGTTACCAGATGAAGAGGCTGAAGGATCCTTTTGGAAGGATGGCATGATCTTCTCCAACACACCGGATGCAATCTCTATCAGCTCACAGTCTTCCATGTGAGACTTTAGAAGCTTTTCTTTTGCTTTGGCTTGAGCAAAAGATGCTATCTTCATTGTCTGAACTGAAGAGAGAGATAGTCAAAATTGAGTGGTCCTTGTAATAGCTCCAGTTCATCTAATTTCATCATTTCCTTGGTCAGGAAGTCTTTAACTACTTCTGCAGTGTCTCTTGCCGGAGACAGAGTCTTCTTTCCTTCTGCAGCCTCAGAACTATCACTTGGGGTCTTCTCTGTTTGATCTTCTTCCCTCCCCTTCACCTCTTCTTCTTGGCTAATTTCTTCTTCTTTTCTTTCTTTTCCTTTAATTCTGGAGTTTGCTGGGGGATCTGGAAGAGAGATGTTTACTTCTTCATGGACTTCCTCTTCCAAAACAGAGGAATCCAAGTCTTTAGTCCTCTCCTCACCTGTTTCCTTTGGCTCTTCTGTATTTTTCTCAGTAGGTTCAACATCTATGTCCTCTATAATAGGAAGATTGAATATTTTAAATGCATTATGGAGGATGTCCTTTGTTTCTTTGACAACTTGATCTATCTCTCCAAGCATAAGTTTGTTTATTCTTGCTTTTCTCTGGAACTCATCCTTGCAGTCCTTAAAGATCATGTTCATTTGTTTTGGAGTAATGGAAGGATAGAGTTGGATTGTAATATGTTCCTGGATCTCAAGGTCCTTTACCTTAGCATTTTCTTTTCCCATTTCAAGTACTTGCTCTAGACTTTTGGGAATTAGTGATATGATCTTAATGAATGCTTTATTGTAGATATTCAAATACTTAACCGTGGCTTCCTCCAAAATTTGTTTGTCAGTGTCATTATACTCATCATAAAATTTTGTCATGGGTTGTATTTCCCATCTATAGTGACTACCTTGATGACATCATCAATAGAAAGAGTAGGCCTTTCAACAAATTCTTCTACCTCTTCTTCATTGTCTTTACCGGTAGAGGATTCCCCGGATGTCTTCTTCTTCTTCCTCATTTTCTTAATTTCCTCATCGGTCTCTGTTTCTTCATCATCCTTCTGACTTGTATAGGACCTTGTGGCCTTGTTTTTTGTTCTCTTTTCTCCCTTACCGGATGTCTTGGCTTCCAGTTTGGAGGATCTTGAGCTCTTAGAAGTGGCAGGTGCAGAGCTCTTTGAGGATCTAGTCTAGGAGGGGGCTTGCACCGGATCACTTTCTTTTTTTGCATCTTGTCTCTCTTTCTCTACTCTTTCTAGTTTCTCTCTATTTGCATCGACTGCCTCTTTTGAAATGCCATATCTTTTGGCAACTTCCTCTACTTCTCTTCTCACTTTTCTTTTCATCTCCTGTTGTCTTAGCTCAACATGAATTTTCACACTCAATTATTGAAAGGTGCCAAACCTTTCTACCTTAGGGTCCTTAGACTGACTTAATAAGTGTTAGACATGTAGTTTCAGGATTTTCTCATCCACCTCATAGACCATTGGCATAATCCAGACTATTCTAGGCTCTACTACCTCCATTAGGTACTGATCAATGTCTACCATAAAACATACTATATCTTTATATTTTTCAACTATTGTTTGAGGAATTCTTTCTCTAGCCTGCATCATACCTTGGAAATTCTTAAAATATCCCCAGAGAGCTGTGCTTTGAGCCTTGGCATCACCAAGCCCATACATATAATCTCTGATTTGTATGGCAACTGGTCTGTCATTTTGCCATACCCAACCACTGGATTCGGGTAGCTCATTCATATAGTAAAAGAATAGACATAGTATCAAGCCACTGTACTTAAATGAATTCTTCTTATCCTTCTTTATTTTCTATAAATTCTCTAACAATTGGTTCAGGAGAAGCTCACAAAGATCATAGTCAGCATTTTTCCTTAGCATTTCATATGCAGTATATATAGCAGTTCTGGATATTGAATTCTCCCTGCTGGAGTGATAGATTTTGTAACCAATTATCATAGAGGCAAATTTGATATCCGGATCTATGATGTCTTCTATTGTCATTGCCCTCTTGTCAAATTTTGATCTGGTAGCCTCACTTATAGTTTGGTTTTTGACTGATTTGAGAGTAGGCAACCCACCAAATGAGTGCAATCTGGTTACCGCCCTAATGGCATCTTTTGTGATCTTAAATGGCATCATCAGCCACATGAAGTTTTCATGCATTCTGCTCAGAACATATCGGACCCATTCATCTTCTGCAAAATAGGGGAAATGGATGCAATGTCCAAAATGCTTATCCCAGATGGCCTTGTATTGGGGTTTAAGTTCAAATGTTTCATCTATTAATTCCTTGTGATAGATATCTATCAACTTGGATTCCCCAAATTCCTTAATGTTGGCGTGAATGTATACCCTAACATCTTCTACATGTAGAATCCCCTGCAGAATGCTAGAGAATGCCCCTAGGGGATCAACTTCTAGGGATTTGTAAGGATGTTTCTTGAACTTAGGGCGCGGCCTATCAGTGATCTTAAAAAATTTTGGAGTAGCCATCTTTCAAAAGATTCAGAGAGAGATATTCAAGAGCGGAAATACCTTTTTACGCTTCTAGGGTTCATGATATGAGCTAAAAAAGATTGCCGGTTGAATCAAATTCTGTAGTTGATCCTTGAGAGGGTTGAAGCAAACTTGTTTGCAGAGCTCTTTCTTTCTTCTTCTCGGATGCAAATGTCCAAATGATGAACAAAAGAACCCTTTTATTTCTGCACAAACCCTAATTCCATATTGCAATAAATGCACAACTTAAGTTATCCTGGTTGCCTTGTTCTCCTTGTTCTGAGAGAGATTTTTCTAGATCACTGAGATGCACTTAGAACTATTTTTAGTGATGATTGACAATGTCTCTCTTTTCTTCAAATCATCCAATTTATCCATAGATCAAGATATTTCAATTTAGAATCACACCGGATCAAACTATGAAAATCCTACTTTTGCCGGATGCCTGTCAAATCGGATCAATCTTGGATGATTAAAATCTTCAAAGCTTCTTGCACATCTTTCATATTTTACCAAGGGTTACTTTAAATATATCTCTCAGAACCCTTTAATCCATAGCATTCTATGTGTCAAATTTAGGCACCAATTGACTGGCTAGGAGAATTTATTTTCCTCTGTGACTCCCCTGAGCCAGAGCTCATCTAATTTAGTTTCTGGAAGGAATATCAACACCAGATTCTGGTGCGGATCCATCCCCAACATTTTCTGTACTTCTCTTCACCCAAATCTTGTTCATCTCCCTTTGAACTTCATCTGCATTCACTTTTCCTTTTCCTTTGTCTTGGTTTTGATTATGATGCACCGGACCCCTTTTATCTTGATTCTTACTTCTGCAGAATTTGGCAATATGACCGGATCTATTGCAATTATAGCAAGCTATATTTCTTTGCATATTTGACTGATATCCTCTTGATCTGCATTGATTAGCCATATGTCCCATTCTATTGCATGCAAAGCATCTACCATTGAATGAATTGTTTATTTGCATATTTCTACATTCATGAGATTTGTGACCATACCTTTTGCAGTTAAAACACTGTCCAGAGAAGGATGGATTAGTCTGATTCATTCTTCTTCTGTACTGATTCACTTTATGACCAAATTTATTGCAATTGTGGCAGTATCCATTGAAGGATGAATATCTTTGAACATTTGGTTGTCTTACCGGAGGTCTTCTAGGGCTGTACCTTGGATTTCCTGATCCAGAGTTCTTTTGACCGGATCAAGAGCTTTCACCTTTCTCATACCCCAGGCCATGCTTATCATCTACCATCTTTTGGCTTTCAAGAAGAACTTCAAGTTGAGCAGAGCTTATCTTAAATTTATCTTTGTATTCATTTGCTGTTTGAAGATCTTTTTTAAGGGTGTCTATTTGATTCTCAAGCTGTTCTTCATTATCTCTAGCATCTTCAAGATCAGATTCCAGATGCCTAATTATTCTATCCATTTTGTGGCAGTCTTCTGACTTCTCCTTGAGAGATTGTTTTAGATTATCTTCAATTTCTTGGGTGAATTTCATAACCCCTGACTCCATTTCATGTGTTACCATAATGACCTCTTTTGATAGCTTCTCACATAACTTTTTTTTCTCATTCAAATCTTCATTAGTATCATTAGCTTCACTTTGATTTGCTAATTGTTGAAGTAGTTCCTTTCTCTTTTTCACAGAGATACTCAATTTTTCTTTGAGTTCATTTATGAAATCATTAGCTTGTTTGAGTCTTTCCCTCAGGTTATTGACTTCAGAGTGAGATTGCTCAAGATCATCTAGGGTAGACTAAAGTTGTTCCCTCATACCATACATATCCATTGAGATTCCCAGATCTTCCTCAAGTTGTTAGGCTCTGTTTGGAGGAACTTGGCTCTGATACCAATTGTTGGAAACAAGGCAGATAACTAAGAGGGGGGGTGAATCAGTTATCTTAAATTTCTTAACTTTCTTTTCTTCTTTAGCAATAATGCAGTATCTAAGCATATAAGCATAAATGAACATGAGAGAAGAAATGAAATCAACACACATAACACAAGGATTTTTACATGGAAAACCCTGTTAAGGGAAAAACCATGGGGTGACTAACCCAAGATTGTATTCTCTGTTAAAAGAATAAGAAGTACAAAATGGCACTTGCCAATTAGGGCTCACTGCCCAAGCACACTGCTCACAAGAGGCTCACTGCCTACAATAGTTTGAAGAAAGTAACCAAGTATTTGAACTGATGAGAAGCATCCACATATTCTGAGGTTCAGTTCTGGTTAGGCTCAATATACTGATCTACTGCACTTCATTCTTCCTCTGCTTTAGTGTTGCTGTTCTGTCACATACCAAACTTGTATTCCTACTTCCACTCTACTTTCTACCTTTCTTTGCACACACACACACACACACACTTCACACACTGCTTCATACCAAAATCCATCTGGTATATATATCCGCATCAAGGATTTCAACATCCTTCTAGTCGGCAACCGGAATAATCAAGATTTTCCCAAACTCTGGTCTGTCGACTGAATCCATGCTTACTAAGTGATGCGTATCAAAGAGATAGATATAGAAATCATCAATCATGTCGACTAACCATGAATGATCCCTTAAGTAGCTTGATCACCATCAATTTCTCATCTGGATTAAGGTTTGATGCTCTGTCGGTCAGTTCTTCCTTAGTTAACTCTACCTGTCAAGAACTCAACACTTAGATGCTCATCTCTTTTCACTCTTTCATCACCAGAGGCTCAATCTCTAGAATGTAGTAGTCATGGTACTCCTCTTGAATTCCCCAAGTCCGCACTTTGCTGAGATACATCCTCTGAGAGATCCAGACCTAATTGTCAGACCTTGCTACATGCTTTGTTCTTACTCACCGGACCAAGATACTCTTCAATCTGACATCTGGTATAGACATACCATGTGCTGCAGATGTGTGGGATGAACTTTGTTTCCATCAATGACAACAATCATGAAACCACACAATGTCTCTTGCCAACATATAGCAGGGTCTAACATGGATCACACAAGAGAGTTAAAATGGCAGTTAGCACAGTCATTTTCTATGAAGGATTTGTGGGCAACAAAACAAATCCTTGGTATGAAAATTTGCAAAGATAGGAAGAACAGAAAATTGACTCTATCTCAAGCTGATTATGTTGAAAAGGTGTTGCAAAGATTCCATATGGAGAATGCAAAAGTTGTCAGCACACGTTTGCCTAGTCATTTGAAATTGACTAAGAAGATGTGTCCTAAGACAGAAGAGGAGTAAGAAAAAATGTCCAAGGTACCATATGCTTCAGTTGTAGGAAGTTTAATGTATGCCATGGTATGCATGAGACCGAATATTGCACATGTTGTAGGAGTCGTAAGCAGGTTTATGAGTAATCCTGGATGGGAGCATTGGAATGCGGTAAAATGGATTCTTAGATATTTGAGAGGTACATCCAATAAATATTTATGTTTTGGGGGCTCTAATAATAATTTAGCAGGCTATGTGGACTCAGATTTGGTAGGGAATATTAATACTAGGCAGAGTACTATAGGTTATGTCTTTACTGTAGGTCGGACAACAGTGAGTTAGATCTCTAGGCTACAAAAGGTGGTTGCTTTATCCACCACTGAGGTAGAGTATGTAGCTACAACAGAGACAAGCAAGGAGATGATATGGATGCAATCTTTCATGGAAGAATTGGGCAAACAACAGGCTAACAATTATTTGTTTACGGAGAGCTAGAGTGACATACATCTTGCAAAGAATTCTGCCTTGCATTCAAAGAACAAACACATATAGTTGAGCTATCATTTCATTTGATTAGTGTTGGATGATGGATAGTTATAGCTGGAAAAGATACATATAGATGAAAATCCAACAGATATGTTTACAAAGGCAGTGACAAGGGAGAAGCTGAGCTCCTCTTCAGCTTCAGTTGGTCTTCAAGATTGAAAACAATAAAATCAGAACAACAGGGTCCAGGGTACTTATTTCTAGTGAGAGCTATAGGTTCAGCGGTGTTATGATCAATCTCCAAGTGGGAAATTGTTGTTATATGGAGCCTAATTAGACTCGAAGGTTAAATTTTCCCTACTTTTATCATCACGATTTTCCCCCAAATTATTTAACAGGGTCAACGGGTAGCGCCCCTTGTGGGGGGTTTGGGGGTAGCGCCCCTAGCGCGCTCCCTATTACGATACAGGGTGGGGTCGAGGGGCAGTGCCCCCAAAACCTCAAACATTTTTTTATTATTTTATAAAGGCGTCGAGAGTTGTTTTTCTATTGGCCGACATAAAAAAAAAACCCTATTTTTTGTAACTGACATAAGGCTTGATAAAAGGGGCTAAGGGTTAGGGTTTCTATTGATGTATTGTAGCATTTGCAGTGGTATTGAGTTGCAGGGATTGCTGGTTGTAATCGGTTTGATTTACTGGATAATAATATTGGATTCTCTATTGGTGGATGTAGCCCGAGTTTGGGTGAACCACATTAAAATTGTCTCTCACTGTTATAATTTCTATGTATTTTTAATTCCTCTATTTAATCTTATTTGCATTTAATTGATATCTTTTGCTGGCTAACCCTAACACTAGGTCTACATTTAAAAAAAATTAGGGACAATCAATTTCTTGGGGCTATTATTCCATATATTTGACAAGGGTTTAACAAGGGATCATTGGTTATAACAATATTCAAATAAGTCCCATCCTTCAACCAATAAGGTAGCATCCCTAAGATGTGAATGGAAGTCATAGAACCTATCAGTTAGAGCCCCTATGTCCTAGGCATGCTTGTACTTCTTTGAAGACACAAGGAGTTGTTCAATTATGTCTTGGGATAAGTCTCGTTTGGCCTTATTGCTATGGGAATATTTCTTACTCATATTTGCAGTGGAAATTTCACTTTACCAAACTAGGGTTCATTTACAACTTGATAGTTTCTTTAAAATAGGGGAATCACATAGATCCCTAAAAGTCTAGTAAAACCCTTGAAATGTATAGAAGGATTTTAGGACTTACCTAGGAGACACTTGCAGATTAAGAATAGAATTGAGAATATGCCAAATAACTTCATTGCAAACTCGCCAGTGGTTGAGAAATCATCTTGGCAATGGATGAAAGGAAATGCCTAATTGAATTTGGTTATAATCAAATTCTCCCCATTCTCCATTAATTTTTCAAAATGGTTGAAGACTGCATCTGTTGGTAGGTGGCGACTGATCAGGAAAGTACTGTACACTAGCCATGTATCCTTGCCAGGGTTCGGGGGTGGTAGCCCCTGAGAAATTTTTTTTTAGGGCCGACTTAAAATTTCCTAGGGCTGACTTAAAAAATCCTATTTTTTATGACCGACATATGAAAACCCTAATTTTTTGTAACCGACAAAAAGGCTTGATAAAAAGCGGCCAAGGCTTAGGGTTTGAGCATTGTATTGTAGCATTTGCAGCGGTATTGAGTTGCAGGGATTGCTGATTGTAATCGGTTTGATTTACTGGATAATAATATTGGACTCTTTGTTTGGTGGATGTAGCCTGAGTTTGGGTGAACCACGTTAAATCTTGTCTCTCGCTGTTATTAATTCTGTGTATTTCCATTTCTCTATTTAATCTTTATTTGCATTTAATTGATATCTTCTACCGGCTAACCCTAACAAGTGGTATCAGAGCTGGTTGTGTTCGATTATCGTCTACAGGAAAGTCTCACGGTTGAGTGGGAGCAATGGCGGATGAGGGTAAAACGAAGGTTGATAAATTCAGTGGGCAGAACTATCAGTTATGGAAGATGCAGATGGAGGATTACCTCTATCAAAAGGATTTATGGAGGCCGTTGGAAGGAGTAGCCAAGAAACTGGCAACAATGTCTGATGAGGATTGGAATCTTCTTGACAGAAAGGCACTGGGAACCATTCGGTTGTGCCTGGCACCGTCGGTGGCATTCAATATAACGGAAGTGAAGACAACAGATGGTCTGATGAAAGCTTTGGCTAAATTGTATGAAAAACCCTCAGCCTCAAATAAGGTATTTCTCATGAAGCAGTTGTTTAATTTGAAAATGGTTGAAGGTGGATCTGTGACAGGTCATTTAAATGACTTTAATATGATTGTCAGTCAATTGACTTCTATAAATGTAAAATTTGATGAAGAAGTTAGAGCTCTCTTGCTATTATGTTCATTGCCTGGAAGCTGGGATAGTTTGGTAATGGCGGTTAGTAACTCTATTTCTGGTTCAAATACCCTAAAATTTGATGATGTTGTTGGTGTTATTCTGAGTGAGGAAATTCATAAGAAAAGCTCAGGTGGATCCAAATCAAGCAGTGTTTTGAATGCAGAAAGCAGGGGCAGATCAAAGGAGAGAGGAAAAGGTTCTGGAGGTCATGGGAAGTCACGAGGAAAATCAAAGGACAAAAGATCCCAAACCAGAGGACAGAAGGATTGCTGGTATTGTGGAAAACCAGGTCATCTGAAGAAAGATTGCTGGTCTCAGAAAAATAAAGAAGGAGACAAACAAGAAGGCAATAAAGAAGCAAATGTGGTAAGTAATAAATCTGAAGATGACGCTTTGATTCTTTCCCTAGATAATGCTGATGATTCATGGGTTTTAGATTCAGAGGCCTCATTTCATGCTATGCCCCATAGAAGTTATTTTCTTGATTATGTCCAAGGGGATTTTGGACTGGTTTATTTGGGAGATAACGAACCCTGTCAGATTGTTGGAAAGGGAAGAATCAAGATTAAGTTGCAGAATGGGAATCATTGGCTACTACAAGAGGTGAGGCATGTTCCAAGGCTCAGTAGGAATTTAATTTCAGCAGGGCAGCTAACTGAACAAGGTTGCACTGTTACATTTACTGATAAAAATTGGAAGGTTTCAAAAGGTGCCTTAGTAGTAGCAAAAGGTGTGAAAGTAGGCACCTTATATCTTTGTACAGGTAATACTATTCCTTCTACTTTAGATGTTACAGAGGAAAAACAAACAGGTTCAGGAACAGTTGCTGCAGGTTTGTAGGAAGAGACTGAAAAAGTTGCTGCAGGTTCTGAAACAACACTGTGGCATAACAGACTTGGGCATATGAGTGAAAAAGGTATGAAGGTACTTCATTCTAAGAAAGTTTTACCAGGTCTAAAATGTATTAATATAGATTTCTGTGAAAGTTGTGTGTATGAAAAACAAAAGAGAGTTAGTTTTCTCAGAGATGGGAAGCAAAAGAAAAATGAAAAGTTGGAGCTTGTGCATACAGATGTATGGGGACTAGCTCAGGTATCTTCTTTCGGTGGCTCTCGGTATTATGTTACATTCATAGATGATGCAACTAGGAAGGTCTGGATTTATTTCCTTAAACAGAAATCTGATGTATTTGAAACATTTAAGAAATGGAGAAGCTTGGTTGAAAATGAGACAGGTAAAAGATTAAAATGTCTTAGATCTGATAATGGCGGTGAGTATTGCAGCAAAGAATTTGAAGATTATTGTTCCTTTAATGGAATTCGTAGGCAGAAAATGGTTCCAGGGACTCCACAGGAAAATGGAGTCGCTGAACGCATGAATAGGACAATAATGGAGCGTGCAAGGACCATGAGATTGCATGCTGGACTGCCTTTAAACATGTGGGTAGAGGCTGTCAACACTGCTGTATATTTAATTAACAGAGGTCCTTCAGTTCCTTTGGGCTGTGGTATCCCAGAGGAAGCATGGACTGGCAAGAAGGTGAGTTATTCTTTTCTGAAAACCTTCGGCTGTGAAGCATTTGCACATAGAGATTCTGAAAATAGAACCAAGCTGGATGCAAAATCAAAAAAATGTACCTTCGTTGGATATGGCATTGATGAATTTGGTTATAGGCTTTGGGATTTTGAAAATCAGAAAATTGTGAGAAGCAGGGATGTTATATTCAATGAGAAGGTGTTGTACAAAGATCAGTTGCAGCAGCATGAGAAGAAAGAAAAGGATTATGTGGTACTGGATGATACTCCAAATAGTGATGTTCCAGTGGCTCCTCATGCTCCGCAACAGCAACCAGAAATACCACAAACTCCAGTGAATGTTAGACGGTCAACAAGGATAAGTAGACCTCCTGAAAGGTTTTCTCCCTCTTTGTATTCTATTTTGTTAACAGATGCTGGTGAACCAGAAGGGTATGATGAAGCTATGCAGGTGAATACACAAGTTCAATGGGAGCTTGCCATGCAAGAAGAAATGGACTCCTTGCTGAAAAATTAGACTTGGGAATTATGTAAGTTACTTGTAGGTAAAAAGGCTTTACCAAACAAATGGGTTTACAGGCTGAAAGAGGAAGATGGAGGTAAGAAACGATTTAAGGCCAGGTTAGTTGTAAAAGGATTTGCACAGAAACAGGGCATTGATTTTGATGAGATATTTTCTCCGGTTGTCAAGATGACTTCTATTCGTACTGTTTTAAGTATTGTGGCTGCTAAAGATTTGCATTTGGAACAGCTAGATGTGAAAACTGCCTTTCTCCATGGTGATTTGGAGGAGGAGATATACATGGCACAACCACAGGGATTTGAGGTCAAAGGTAAGGAGAAACAAGTGTGCAGATTGAAGAAGAGTTTGTATGGCCTGAAACAAGCACCTCGGCAATGGTATTTGAAATTTGATAGTTTTATGGCTGAGCAAGGCTACAGTAGGTGTAATTTTGACCATTGTGTTTATTTTAAGAGGTTGAATAATGACAGCTACATTATTTTATGTTTATATGTTGATGACATGCTTGTAGCTGGGTCTAACATAGATCACATCAGAGAGTTAAAACATCAGTTATCATAGTCCTTTGATATGAAGGATTTGGGGGCAGCAAAACAAATCCTTGGTATGAAAATTTGCAGAGATAGGAAGAACAGAAACTTGACTCTATCTCAGACTGCTTATGTTGAAAAGGTGTTGCAGAGATTCCATATGGAGAATGCAAAAGCTGTCAGCACACCTTTGCCTAGTCATTTGAAATTCACTAAGGAGATGTGTCCAAAGACACAAGAGGAGGAAGAAAAAATGTCCAAGGTACCCTATGCTTCAGCTGTAGGAAGTTTAATGTATGCCATGGTATGCACAAGACCGGATATTGCACATGCTGTTAGAGTCGTTAGCAGGTATATGAGTCATCCCAGATTTGAGCATTGGAATGCGGTCAAATGGATTCTCAGATATTTGAGAGGTACATCTAATAAACACTTATGTTTTGGGGGCTCTAATACTGATTTAGCAGGTTATGTAGACTCAGATTTGGCAGGGGATATTGATACCAGGCGGAGTACTACAGGTTATGTCTTTACTATAGGTGGAACATCGGTGAGTTGGATTTCTAAGTTGCAAAAGGTGGTTGCTTTATCCACCACAGAGCCAGAATATGTGGCTTCAACAGAGGCAAGCAAAGAGATGATATGGCTGCAATCTTTCATGGAAGAATTGGGTAAACAACAGGCTAACAGTTCTTTGTATACAGATAGTCAGAGTGCCATACATCTTGCAAAGAATTCTGCTTTGCATTCAAAGACCAAACACATATAGTTGAGGTATCACTTCATTTAGTCAGTGTTGGATAATGGACAGTTAAGGCTGGAAAAGATACATACAGATGAAAATCCAGCGGATATGTTTACAAAGGTAGTGACAAGGGAGAAGCTGAGCTCCTCTTCAGCTTCGGTTGGTCTTCTAGACTGAAAACCATAAAAATAGAATAGTAGAGTCCAGGGTACTTATTTCCAGTGGGAGCTGCATGCGCAGTGGTGTCGTCCAGGATCAGTCTCCAAGTGGGAGATTGTTTGGTGTGGAGCCTGATTAGTCTCCAAGTGGGAGATTGTTGGTAGGTGGTGACTGATCAGGAAAGTACTGTACACTAGCCATGTATCCTCGCCAGGGTTCGGGGGCGGTAGCCCCCGAGAAAATTTTTTTTAGGGCCGACTTAAAAAATCCTATTTTTTATGACCGACATATGAAAACCCTAATTTTTTGTAACCGACAAATAGGCCTTATTAAAAAGCGGCCAAGGGTTAGGGTTTGAGCATTGTATTGTAGCATTTGCAGCGGTATTGAGTTGCAGGGATTGCTGATTGTAATCAGTTTGATTTATTGGATAATAATATTGGACTCTCTGTTTGGTGGATGTAGCCCGAGTTTGGGTGAACCATGTTAAATCTTGTCTCTTGCTGTTATTAATTCTGTGTATTTCCATTTCTCTATTTAATCTTTATTTGCATTTAATTGATATCTTCTGCCGGCTAACCCTAACAGCATCAACATCAACATGCCGTGAACATCAGTGCCAAATTTGAAAACCAGTCGTTGATCTTTATTGTCATCCAAATCAATAGATAGTGTATGCCACAATGAACAACACAAGATTCCCTAGGTAATAACTAGATACAAGGTTGTGCTAAGAAGATAGTGTGCACTGAGCCATTGGATCATCCTTTAATAACCTAGTTAAAGCAACACCATTAATTTAAACTTTCTTGAGAGGACACCCATAAAAAATTGCACCATCATGACCTTGTGTTAATCACACTAACTTCAAGCTACACTAGGTGGGGCCAGAGAGTAATTAATAGGATTGTGCCACTTGGCACACAAAGATTTGATTCTTCATTGGGTACATATCAAACAATTTGAACCACCAAGATTGTACCATGTGTAAAGATGAGATTCAAGCTCAAGCGATGGCCTACTTAATCTTTTGTAAGGCTCAGAAGACGCATGGCCCTCAATTGTAGCATTGTAACCTTAGAAAATAAGGAGAAAGGGGAGGTTGTGCTGGGACACAAACACTGACACATGGTACTATTTAATATATTGGTACCAACCAATTAAAACACAAGAAAAATTAAAGCACTTGTGGGATCCTTGATACACGTGGCATTATAGCACTTCAGTGCATCATGTAAATAAATCATTAAGAGGATGCACTAAGGAAAAGCACTTGTGTTGGGGAATATTTTATTAAGAAAATAAGTGGGGACCACACACACCAAATAGGCCAACCATTCGGAGTGGTAAAGAGGGCCGATCAAGACATTAGCAAGGAGCTTCTCAAGGCGACTTAAGTGAGGATTACTAGGAGAACGAGTCATAAAAAAAAAAGATGCTAGGTCATCAGATTTAAAAATTTGAACAATAGGAACCCAAGAGGCGAGAAAAGCCACCAACAAGGATCAACGAACCCTAGAATTTTATAGAGACTAATAGTTGCCACTATTTTATGATATCATCTTATTCAAAATTTCATCAAGTAATTCGAGATGATTACACTAAAAAATTAAAGATTTCATAACAATAAGAATTGTAGCACTTAGAATCTAGTTTCTAAATTACTAAGGCTTTCAAAAAAGGGTTGACATTAAGATGGTGAAACATTGAGTGCACACAAATTGTTCCTATTTTTATTAATAAAATATAACCGCTTGTCTAATGTGCACCCCCATGTTTTTTGTTGCACTAAGTATATTTCAAGACTAATTGGTAGAAATATAGTTAAGAGTGAGTACTACAAGTTATATATTTTTTTATTTTTTATTGGTTTTTTAATGTTTTCCGAAGTGGATGCATCTTGAAAATTGCATCAATGAGCATGCATGTCACATAACTTCCACCAAAATAATAAAAAATGAAATTTATTTTAATGTGTATAGAATGAAGTGTAGAACAATTGTATATATTATTTCAAATTTGGATAAGAAGATAACAAATATAAAGAAAAATAATATATTTATTTGAAGAATATGAAGACATCAATAAAATTAAATCGATATAAACAGCTTGTGTAGACACCTGAAATCCACCTCACTTCCCAACTTAGTTATTCATTTTCCATACTTTCACATTAATTGACTAACTCTTAATTATTTAATTAAATTCATTTATCATTACAAAAACTAATTTATCTTATTCTTCCACATTTATTAAATAATTTTTAATTATTTAATTAAGTTAATTTTCCCACTTCCTAGTATTATTTAAATAATTTACAATTATTTAATTAATCCATTCAATTTTCTAAAGTTAAATAATTATTTAATTAATTAAATCATATTCCAACATTAATTAAATAAATCAAATATATATTTAATTAATAAATCTAAATCATATCTTCTTGTTGATTTCTTTCCATTTCCAACTCACGTGTATCTAATCAATTAAATTAATTAGATAATCTTATCAATTATCCTCTCATATCTCATATTATCTTCTTCTTGATTTCTTTCCATTTCTAACTCACGTGTATCTAATTAATTAAATTAATTAGATAATCTTATCAATTATACTCTCATATCTAAATCATATCTTCTTCTTGATTTCTTTCTATTTCTAACTCATGTGTATCTAATTAATTAAATTATTTAGATAATCTTATCAATTATCCTCTCATATTTCATCTTATCTTCTTCTTGATTTCCTCCATCATTAAAAATCTATAAATCTAGCTTCAACTGAGCCATTATCATCACTCAAGAAAGTAATGTTGTGCTGCAGGTTTCTAAAGAAATCAGCATATCATCCTATCAAGAGCATAGCCATTGGAACTAGGGTGCTTTCCAATCTACTCTATTTGAGTAGAAAGAAGGGTTTAAGGTGAAGGTATTGCATGTTTATTATTTATTTTCTTGTTATTTACTTTTCATTTTTCCTGTCTTCATTTTGGCACACCTAGTGGGACCCTCGTCCCTTGATCTATCTTGCCTTTTGTAGGCTTTGTTAGTTTTTTTCTGTTGTAGGTTTATGCTCTTTCTAGGTAAAATTTGAGGGTACACTTTCACATAGAGCCTCATAGCACAAAACAGACCTCATGGTTGCATCCAGAAGGGCCAAGAGGTGAAGAGAAACATATAATTTGACCCTTTTTGGTGTAGGTGAAATTTTAGCAAATGTTTGTAGGGTAATAAACAATGTTTTCGATATTGAACAATGTTACCAATAGTGAACAGTGTTTATGGTTGTGAATAGGCTTCTCAATAGTGAATAGTGCTTCTGATAGTGAATAGTGTTTCCGACGGTGAACAATGTTTCCAGTAGTGAACAATGTTTCTAGTGGTGAACATTGTTTCTGGCGGTGAAGAGTGTTGTTGGTAGTGAATAGTGTTCTCCGGAAATGAACAGTGTTCTCTAGTAGTGAACATCATTTTCAGGCCGTGAATAGTGTTTTTAAGGCTTAAAATAGTTTTATTTTTAAATATGCTATAACTTTTGTATATCATGTTAGATTTTTAAGTTTTTATAGGCATTAGCAAGATAATTCACCCAACTTAACAAAAATATAGACCTTATCAACAAATTCAACATAGAATATAAGATATAACGAGTCAAAGTCAACCTTTCTTTGCAAACTTCTTTTGCTCATAACTTTTACAAAATTTAACAAAATTTCATGAATTTTTTTTAACGTGTATAGAATTTCATGTAGAATCTTCTCATCTAATCCATTCTTCTGTATCAGTCCATTATTTTTCTATTTTTTCCACAATTCTATCATTTTCCTCTAACCCTTGTTTTGTATCTTTTTCACTTGTCCAAGATCAAATAGTTTAAACTACTAACAAGTTGCTACAGATTCGCATGTCCAAGACATATTTTTATCACTAATCTAGGCAATTAGTCTAATCTAAGGGGATAGTAATTAAACATTGTTTTCTTTGTCTTTTAATTTTGAAAACAGTGTATGCTCTCTCCTCGCACTTTTTGGTGATCTTCATGATCAAAAACCCCTTCATTATCCTTGTGTTCATTTATTCAATCTTAGGAACATTATCTCACATATGTTCTCCCCTTTCTCTTCTTGTGGTCTTGGGGATCAAAAGTTAATAGTGTTCCTTCCCTTTAGGAGGCCTACTAGGGGATTTCATCATCCCTAGGGATTGTTGGTAAGAGACACTGCTATGAAGAAGTATGGAATGTTGTCATTGATGGCAACAAGGCAAAGAGGATACATCAACATGACAAGAAGACAACACTCCAGAAGACCAACTTGGATTGGCAACAAGGCACAAATGTATTCAAGTTCAGAAGGCTAAAATGACTAAGTATGGACAGTGTTTAGAGTAAGGGATAGAAAGTAAATCAGTATGCCTTCGCAGATGAAGACCTGTAAATGCAGTTTAGGTATGATGACTCATAGCTAGTTAATGATGATATATTCCAGTGATCAAGTCATGACTTCCTCTAGAAGGCATTTGGAGAAATTGTCCAAGTTTGGATGAACAGAGGTAAGATAGGGATTGTGTATAGTGCAAAGTAAAAGGGTCTTCATTCCTCCGCAAGTGCATATTTTGTTTTATGGTTCTGAGGCAACTAAGAAACATGTCATGTCTACCTAAATCTAGGATTATAGCCCTTGAAGTTCAATATATCACATCCTACAAGCTTTCCAATATCGACTTCCAGTTTGATAGTATTTCTCTGTGACAGTGCAACAGTTCCAAGATCTACATTTTGACATACATGTTTATCTGGTTCTATGGATCTAAAGGATTATGAAGAGGTCACTAATGATTGTTGGATATGATTTATTAAGTCTCCTATGGTCCGCAATATGAGCCATGATATGACAGATGAATTGATCAAGTATGTTCTTGAGGAACAAGCCGACAGGCATGGTAGATCCTTATGTGGAGAAATTATAGCATCTGGATAATTAATATAAGTGGTTATATGATTGGGGCTGACCTATGTGAAGAATTATACATGTTTTTTTGAGTCCACAATGCAGATTGTACACAAGATCAAGCCGATAGAGTACAACTCTTTGTTTACACATTTTAGATTTAGCTTACCGACCTAATTAAGAGATAAATCTTGTTGCGGATATATATCTAGTGAATTTCATTTGGTGATGAGTATGATGTGTGATGAGGTATTTTGTGTGTGAAAAGCATGCAATGATAAGGTAATAACTAGCAGAAGAAGAGAGATCTTATCCCCAAATAAGAATAGAGCAGTGAAATAGGGCAGACATAGATGAAGAGTGTTGAATTAGTTTTTCTATGCTTCATTGCAGCTGTAATCATGCATGTGTAGATGCAATCTAAGTATGTCAACTTGGAAGTTCAATCCATTCTTCCTTCTTCTTTCTTTCTCTAGGCAGTGAGCCTTTCTTGCAATGAGCATTTCTTAGGGTAGTGAGCAATAAGGCAGTGAGTCTTTTTGTAATCCGATATTGTGCTATATTAATATATTGTGAGCTAACACTCACCATGGTTTTTCCCTTTTTAGGTATTCCACGTAAAAATCTTGGTGTTCATGTGTTGTCTTTGTGGTTGTAGTTCCTATGCTAATTCTGCTTTTATATTATTAGTTTTGGAAATTGGATTAATAAACTTATTAAGAAGTGGTTTTGTGGAATATTGATTCACCCCCCTCTCAGTATTCCTTGCTATCAATAGGGATGACCTCAACCACACGTTTTGGTGGGGTATATAAAAGGGGGAAAGAAAAATCTATACCTCAATCTAGTCACATAGTTATTGGCATAGCCTTGGACCCCAGGTGATTCTAGACACAAGGTGCAGTGATTTTTTCATAATCACTTATGTCACATGCCTTGAATGAACCAGTGTTCACAAACATGTGCCTCGTAGTACCTTGCATATATTGAGGACTCCACTAGAAATTTTGTAATAACCTATATAATATCTTTCAGTCATCTTCTAGTGTGGTGCAGGGTTTAGCTGATCAAGCCTAAAGTTACTCACCATGTTCCTCATAGAGGGGATGTAGAATTCTTCCTTAGATAAGGTGTCAAAACCTCCAAGGGAAAGGGATACTTGGTGCAATGCCTTTATCCCTAGCTACTTCCACTAAAAGACATTCCTAGTTAGGTAGTAATATTGAGAGGAATTGAGTGTAGGCCTACACTACGAAGACAATCCAACTTGAATAATCTAGGGTATTATTGTGTATTGTGTGTGTGATCATTTGCATAAGTCTAATGCAAAATTCATATCTTTTGCAAACCTATGCATATGTGTGTGAACCTTATTGTTTTCCAATTTTCTTAAGTCAAGCTTTAAACCATTCCCAATCACCTTTTCCATCCAATCTAATCCAACTTCATCCTAATCACCTTATCCACCTCATGCAAATATAATCAATTTTATCCTAATCCTCCAATCTCATCCAATCCCATCCTAATCATCCTCATCATCTTATCACTTCATCCTAATCATCTATATCTCATCCAATAACTTCATCCCAACTATTCTAATCATCCATAATAATCCTGATTATCCACCCTAATCAACCTAATCTTCCCTCTTATCAATAATATATCCCTAATCATCCCTAATTATCCAATCCACTTCATCCTCATCCTAATCAAATCAATTTGATCCTAATCATCTCATCACCTTATCACAATCATCCACATCACCTATCCAAATCATCCCTTAATAATCTTATCACCTTATCCCAATCATATTAATCTTCCAATCCATCCCTAATCCATCATCTAGGACCCTAATCCTAATCAAGATATCCAAATCCCATCAAGGTCCTAACCCTAATCCATTCTATCCACATAATCCCCTTTAAACCACATCCTAATCTAATCCATTCATCTCTCATACCAAGCCAATCATCCATTATCCATTTTTATCAAGTATCCAATCCTTTGAAAATAAAGATTTTGTTAAGGACTTAGCATCCTCCATACCCATCCACTATCATCCAAATCCTAATCACAATCCATTCAAATCAATAATCAAAATCCTTCATCTAAAGGATCCTAGCCCTAATCCACAATCATCCATTTCAAAAATTCACATCCAATCCAAAACACACCTATAGATATCATGAGTTAGTTTGACAAAATGGTTATGGAAGTTAAAGAATATATGTCAAACCCCATTTCTCAAACCATATCTCCAATCCAACCAACATCACTATCATACAAACCTAATCCATGCACATATCCTAGTGATCTTGCTACAAAAATATAAGAAATTAAATGTTCCTATGAGGTACTAGATCCTCTTGCCAAGGCATAAATTAGAGATCTCATCAAGCATAAACCTTATGCACATCTTGTCATTAGAGATTCTCATGATCCTATCACCTCAACATCACCATCCCCACCAATATTATACCAACCTTCATCCTCCTTTGTGTTCATGTCATCACTACCAACCTATCAACCAATCTATCAATCATATCAATCAAACCTATCAACACCTCAAAGTTTCACCTATTCATATATCTCACCCCAAACCACTTACCAAGTTAACCCCATAACATCATACCCATCTACTATATCTTCATCCATACCATTACAATAAACTATGTATAATCCCAACCCATCAATTGCTTCAATCCCTTCATCACAATCTCCCTCCAATCTTCCTAATCCTAATCAATTATCCCACATACCTCCTAACTCATGAACCCCTTCAATCCCTTGATCACCAAATTCCTCCAACTCTCCATCAATGGAGCCCATTGAGGTAGCCTTACAAAAATTGGTCCAAGAAAGGTTCATTGAGCTACCAATGACAATTCCATATCATGAAAACCAAGTCAATTCCTTTTGGTTTATGGATCATGAGTATTGTCAATACCATAGAGAAAAAGGCATAAAACATTCAATTGTGTGAGACTTAAGAATTTGATCCCAAAGCTCATCAATTGTGCTAAAATTGTGATTGATAATCCACTCACCAATTTATCCTTTTCGAATGTGTTTAGTATGAAAAAGGAGAATGACAGCCACTAGATTGTAAAAATAGATCAAACCCTTTTCCATATAAAATTCAAGGACAAGATCAAGGCAAATCACTACCAAATGGAGGAGGACTTATCTATTGATTTTGTGGCTCATGTGTTATAGATGGATCAAATTTAATTTAGTCTTTCCCTCAAACCCTAGGTTAACAATGCATGAAACCCTAGTTCTATAATGATCTGCTTATAATGGAGAAAATATAACAAAAATCTAGAAACTAATTACACAAGGATGATGAAAGAGATGATATAACCTCTCTCTAGAAAGTAGAGTGCCGGAGGACCTCGGTGGGACTGCCCAGGTTCTGACTAAAGGAATCTTCTAGAGGTCCAAACTGGAAAGTTTTTATACATGTTGTCCTGATGCCAGATCTAAACTCTAAGAAGGTAGAAGGACATGAGTGGTACTACCCAAGTCCTTGGTGAGAGAAAACTCAAACTATCTCTGGATCCTGAAACCCTGATATATAAGTTTAGTCTTTTTGTAGCTCTGTATTTTCTAGATCTTTCTCCTATAACCTATACACAAGAAGATAAGAATGGGTTTATGGGTTATGGTGTTTAGAGACTTGCCTCAGTCAAATCCTAGGACAACATTTAAGCTTCCCAATATTGCTGATTGATAAAGAGTGCATGCGGGTAGAGGCTGAAAACAATGATAATGAGATGATTCAAATGATGTCAAAAAACAATGATATCGCCTATGCGATGAACCCTTAGAATGATGAAGATCCTTCAAATACTAGGAAGAATAGATGATAGCTCCATGTCTGCAAGAACAACACAATGACATGACAAATCTAATCTAGAATCATAATGAATGCTCTTTCTTTCTTCACTTCAAGATCTCAAGTTATGATTTTTCCAAGCTCATTGATAATGAATCCAAAAACACACTTATATATGCTTTCCTGCTCATAATCATAAATTTAAACTAAAAGAGCCGACAAGGAGAAACCTCTAGAGAGGTAAAGAGCTGACAAACATTTAAATTATGCCCAACATAAAGTGAGGGACCTGGGTGGTACTGCCTAGGTCCTTTAGCTTCACTTAAGTCCGGGATAAGTTAAAACAAGGGGCCCATATTCCAATTTTGTCTTGGTGTCAAGCAATTTTGTGTTGGGAGAAATATTTTGAATGTATAATCTAATCAAGGAGACCTAGGAGCTAAACAAGGAGATAAAAAGACTTGTGCACACTTTTTACTCCATAACAAGATGTTATCCAAGGACTATTAGCATGGAATCTAGAATCATGTATTGCAATCCAATGCCTATCCTTGAGCCTATCAAAGACCATCCTAATACTATTCAACCTTCATCCACTCCTATGTCTATTCATCCTATTGAAGAGTCCCTTACTATAAGTTAAAATTAATCTCCATTATGCTCTCATGTTGTTGACCATCTAGAGCCTATCAAGCCCATCTAAGAAACCATCCATCTCATCCAAACCCAAGATCTATGTCAAGAATCAAATCCAAAGCATGATCAACCTTTCTCCTCACAAAGTCAAGATCAAATTATCTTATCTCCTGAAGCTCACATTACCCAAGCTATTCAAGATCCCACTACTCAAGCCACCACCATCCATGATCAAGAGATCAAAACCTCTCCCATGTATGATCCCAAAATCACTCATGATCAAGAAACCCATACTACCCATAGTCCTATTCATCCTCCAACTAGTCTTATCTATCATCCAACAATAACCAATCCCCATGATGAGACGCTTGATCCCCAAGAAAACATAGATAATCCAAAAAATAACTTGGATACTATTACACTACATCTTAATGAGCACAATGTTGAGAAAGATCCAAGCATTGCAACTCATCCATTTTATGATCTCACACCATCTCTTATTGACCCCATTCCAAATCCATGTCCCATTAATCTTCCATCATCACTTATCGAAACTATCCCAAATCCATCATCCTATGCTCTTGGTCTTGCTACCTTCATTCATGGTTCTTCTATCATATGAGAGGAACAAACTATATCCACCACCCATCCTCCCCCATCTAATAATGGACTCACATATAGTTTCCATAACAACAAACATCCCATCACTTATCGCATACTCCAAAACATGAATTATCAGGGCAAAGGTTTATGCCTTCTTGAACAAGGTATCTTGGAACCCATCCAAGTAAAAATCCATCCACACATGCATGGCCTTAGCTATACATATCAAGGAAAACAATCCACACATGTTGGTACCACCTTCACCCTTCTAAATCCACTTCTTTTAATCACAAACCTCGTGCATCCCATCATACCTATAAATCGTATGTCACCATCCCTTCATTGTCATATGGGTAAGTGCAAGAAGATGGGGGTACAAAAAGGGGTCTTAAGTGGCCACTTTCTTTCTAAAATCAAGAAATGCTGGCCTTGGATGAGAAATTGAGCATAGTTACACTCAAAATTTTAAGATGCAACAAAAGCAAAGTTTGTAGTGCTCCGAGTCTACTTTATAAACTACTATTTTTTTTTGAAAATGGTATAGATTAAGGAGTTCAAAAGAGGGAGCCACATAAATCGGTGTTGTTTCTGTCAAAAAAACATAACATAGCATGTTTTGTGGCTCCCTCAAAAGGTTAACTTTTTTTTGGTATTTTTAAAATCGCTTTGATGAGAAATTAGCTAACAGCATGTAGTTTATGCCCAATTTTTCTGATAATTTTAAATGAATATTTGATTTTTTACTAATTTTCAAAGTGGGCACATTCTAAAAAATAGAATTTTGGTTGTGCTACCCCTATAAATTTTGAAAACTAAATGAAAATCATTTTTTTAATATGTTTAGAATGGAGTCTAGTTTATAAAAATGTAATTTTTTTGAAATTTCAATGAACGATTAATTTACAATGAAAAAAAGACCAAACACTAGTTTTTGCCCAAAAATAGACACAAACAAAAGGAATTAAAGATGAAAGGATTAACATTGTCAAAATGTGAAAAACATTACATCGTTAAATAGCTAAGAGAAAGCCTAACATTACCCAGGTGTTTGATTTGTTCAACCTTGAAACACATGCAAATCTGAGGGTTATCACGAATGAAATAATGTGAAATCTTGTAGAATATGCAAAAACATGTCTTTGGACATTGGGAAGGCACTCCAAGCCTTTGGATTGGAAATCCAAAGCAAATCCCAAGCATAAGGATTGAGATTCCCAAAGAAAAATATAACGCGAGTGCGTTATAATGTGCTCGCATTATGTTTTGTTTTGCCTTTTTGCCCTTTTTGCAAAAGTTTGCCTGATATTTGTCATGTTTGACATAACGTGAGAACGTTATAACGCGCTCGCTTTATGTCTCCCTTGGAATGTTTTATGTTCAAGGTTATTAAGCATGTATGTATGTATGTATGCCTATATGTATGTATGTATACTTATATGTATGTATATATGTATGCTTGTATGTATGGGTGTATGTATGCTTGTATGTATATATGTATGCTTGTATGTATGTATGCATTCTTGTATGTATGTATGTATGTTGAAGGTTTAGGGTTGAGGGATTAGGGTTTAGGGTTGATGGCTTAGTGATAAGGGATTAGGGTTCAAGGTATAGTGTCGAGGGTTGAGGGTAGAGGAATAGGAATAGTGTTTAGGGTTTACGGTTGAGGGATTAAGGTTTAAGGTTGAGGGTTGAGGGTTTAGGGATAGGGTTTAGAGTTTAGGGATAAGGGATTAGGGTTTAGGACCTTGAGGGATAAGGGTTTAGGGTTGAGGCTTTAGGGATAGCATTTAGGTTGAGGGATTAGGGTTGAAGGTTTAGGGATAGGGTTTGGAGTTTAGGGATAAGGGATTAGGGTTTAGGACCTTGAGGAATTATGGTTTAGGGTTGAGGCTTTACATATAGTATTTAGGGTTGAGGGATTAGGGTTGAGGGTTGAGAGATTAGGGTTAAGGTAGAGTGTTGAGGGTAGAGGGGTTAGGGATAGGGCTTAGGGTTGAGGGATTAGAGTTTAGGTTTGAGGGTTTAGGGATACGGGATTAGGGTTTAAGGTATAGTGTCGAGGGTTTAGGAATCAAGATAGCATTTAGGGTTTAGGATTGAGGGTTTAGGGCTTAGGGTTGCAGGATTAAGGTTTAGGGTTGATGGATTAAGGTTTAAGGTTGAGGGTTGAGGGTTTAGGGATAGGGTTTAGAGTCTAGGTATAAGGGATTAGGGTTTAGGACATTGAGGGATTAGGTTTTAGGGTTTAGGATCAGGGTTTAGGGTTTAGGGAGAAGGAATTAGGGTTGAGGGTTGAGGGATTAAGGTTTAGGGTTGAGGGATTAAGGTTTAAGGTTAATGAATTAAGGTTTAAGGTTGAGGGAGAGGTAGAGAGGTGATGGGGAGAGATAGGTGAGAGGTAGAGAGGTGGGGGGAGAGATATGTGAGAGATAGAGAGGTGAGAGATAGAAGAGATACATGGAGAAATGAATAATATGGATTTTTCTATAGCAGGCCAAAATGTTCTCGCATTATAATGCGAGCACATTTTGGATTTCTAAAGAAATAGTAAAAAGGCCTAGACCCTCGTGATCCAGGCCCACATACTCTGTTTTCTTCTATTTATGCACATGTTCTGACAAAGAAAAAATGTTTTCATGCTGTTGGGAAGTTCACATGCACATTTTTCTGATTCTACCACCTTTGCATGAACTTTCCACCACCTTTTTCTGCTTTGCCAACTTAAGAAGGAGGAAATAATATAGTTTTCACATCGAATTTGATATATATCAATTCAAGTTTCAATTTTTGTAGTGTTGAAATGTTAATTGTGATTGAATTGTAGGAATTTAGCATTATAGATTGGTTAATAGTATTGTTGTTACTAATTCTATTTTAGTGTTAGTCAATTTAATGTTGAAAAGGAAGCAAGTGGTGAAAACTCAAATTGTTGAGGAATTTGATGCAAGAAGAAAAAAACACTATATAATTGGGTACTCTCTCCATTCAAATCTTCATTTTTTAGGTATGTCAAGTCTTTACATGCATGTTGTTTACATATTCCTTAATTCTATTTGAATTACTTTATCATGCTTTATCATACATGTTTATATCACTTGTATGGTTTACATATTTTGTGTTTATATCAGTCTCACTTTTTTGATTTTATAGTTCCTGTGCCTTGTCTATGCTTCCACATTTTGAATACATGTCTTACATTTTACATTTATAGTTCATCATAGTTCTTACTACACAAAGAGCTTAGTCATCACACACAAATGTCCTTATAATAGACTATGTTTTAAATCAGTTCATGGTATGCATAATAAAATATATCTCAAAGGTCAACATTAATTAAAATAGACACAATCATGATCAAGAAAGCAACCTACAATCTCACATGGTGCCATGCATATTTTCTACACTTGGGCTCTTTAATAATTATGTGCAATAATAAATTAAACAGACCTTAACATACCGTGATGTCAAACTATACAAGAATAAATCATTACAACATATAAATATACAATCTCTTAAGCATAATGAAATACTATTATCTTGTCATAACAAGTTAAAATACAAATGAATAGGTGCCAAGAAAATACAAGTAAATCCCAATAGAATTAATCCAATCATGATCCATGCTACATGCAACATTATTCTTCATGTTGATAGTTCATACAAACCTTGTATACCAAATGTTTCCATTCCCATATCTATGACAATGTGCCAAGTTAAATACTACAAATCAGTCACATTGCTATGGAATTGATAGAGGGTCTCAAGATAGTTCAGTCACAACAAAGTACAAAGTTCAACATGAGTGTCTCCATGAAAATCATAAGCCTTAAGGTTGGTCCTCTTTGTTGTCATAAAATGACAATGTGAAGATAAGGGATTGTTGTCACACATCAGAAAATTAGTCCTTACCTCATGCCCTAGTGTGATGTCTCCCACGATCTCAATCATCTCTCATTTCATGACTAGATGGTTATCAACAAGTGCTGGCCCATGAGACATCTCCAAGTGAAAATCAAGTGTATCATGTGTCCTAAATTCTGTCCCATGGCTGCAAGCTCAATCTTCATGTGTGAGGAGATTATATCTATCAACAAGTGTAGGTAGTTTGATGCCACTAGCACCAAGGCCTCCCCCACATCTTCAACCTTGTAGTCAACATGAAGTCCCATGTACTCTTCACTTGTAGCCTCAATAGGTGACTCTCCTTTGTCTTTATCCTCATAGGATTGAATTGAACTTTGTACCATAATCCTTTGTATGGCTGCAATAACATTGTACAATAATGCTTTGTATGGCTACAATAATACTTTGTATGCTTTGTACCTATTTTGGTTGAGTGACATTTACTCTTCTACATGATGATTGTATGTATATTTTGTATGAAGGGTTGAATGATATATATTTCAGTTATTTGTATGGATTCATTTCTTAGGAACTAATATTTGTCTCTTTATCATGCTACAGATAAATTCTCTATCATGTCAAGGAAACGATCAAGAATTAAACCAACATAGGAAGAGATAGAAGCTAAGAATACAAAGAAAGTAGCGGTTATGAGGGAACTTTGTGAGAAGAGGAAATTGGACATGATAAATGAAGATATGCCAATTGAAGAGGAACCACAACCATCAAAAAGAGATATGGTATTAGAAACACAAAGGGAATGAATGCAAAAACTTTGTGCTATGAGAGATTTGAATATCATAGTTGGAGACACATCCTCTACCACAAGTCAACATGTAGGGACACCATCTACCGCATCTCAAGTTGAGAGTACATCATCACTCACATGTGAGGAAGGAGGCACGCCATCATTCCCACATCAACCTCAAGGTATGTCATCTATTTCATGTTCAATCCAAGGTATGCCATCTAGCCCATCTCATTTAAATATTGATGAAATTCCTAATGTTGAGATGAATTTACCTATCTTAACACCACCTAGAATTTTGCATAGAAAGCCAAAGTATTTGATTAATATTGATGAGAATATTTTGCAACCAATGGAAGGTAAGATTCCAAAACACACTTGTAGAAGATATGCTCATAATATTTGGAGATTGTTCTTTGAAAAGTTAAATGAGACTACAAGATGTCAACTATTCATTGAAATGATGCGAAGTATAAAGTATAGGTCCATCATGAAGATTCTTGGGTTGAGAACATCAGAGGCTTCAAGTAAAAACTCTATTGTCAAGAATCTAATGAGCGCATATGAGAGTGTGGGTAACACCTCATGCATAAAAGATAGTAATTCAACATGGCGTGTCATTACATCGACTATAGTAAGTAGTCAAACGAGAAAAGCTCATCTCATTAGAATAAGGTATAATCTAGAATGATCTAGGTGTCTTCTAGGTAGATACTATATATCAACTACCTGTCTAGAGACTAGAATAAGGTATAATCTAGAATGAACTAGGTGTCTTCTAGGTAGATACTATATATCAACTACCTGTCTAGAGACTAGAATAAGGTATAATTTAATATAGGTGTCTTAGGTAGGTACTATATGTCAACTAGGTCTACTATAATAGGTGTCTTAGGTAGAACTATAATCTAGGTGTCTAGGTGACTTAGGTCTAGACTATGATAAGGTATAGAGACTAGGTATCTTAGGTCTACTATGTCTATAAAATCTAGATACATACTATACAATAGATGTCTTAGGTGTCCTACATCTACTAGAATACATGTGTCCTAGGTCTTAGGTGAGGCCACATGAGCTTCCACCTTCATGTGGTTGGCCTTGTCAGTATAGAATATTTATATTTATTGAAGCTAAGGGAAGCTCTTTTTCTTAATAGGAAAACTTTATCGACTTCAGTGTCCTCATGATGTTGATGTTGATCACAAAATATGGTGATAAGGTCATGTTGATGTTGATTGATGAGTTGTGGTTGTTGTTGGAAGTTTTGGAAGTCTAAAGGATGTCACAGTGGTAGTGTTCATATCACAACTGCAAAGGTTTAAACATTCAAAACTAGTTAGGGTTTTTTATTTAAAGTTATTAGTTATGTTTTAAACCCTAAGTGTATTGTCTTTAAAGACCTAGTTTGGTAAGTTTTGTTTGTGTTATACTCTCTGTTTAATATGTCTTAGATAACCTTGTATGTTCTTCATGGGGTCTTCAACACTTAGGCTATATTATGTTTAGGGTTATCTAGTCCTCAACCTCCTAAAAAACCTAGTCTTTACTTTGCTCTAAAATCTAAGTTAATACCTTACACCCATACCAACGATATTGTACCGGTGATATCCCTGAAGAGTCTAAAATGCAAAAAGGTAGCAATCTTTGATGAGCTATTACTCAAAAATCATGACACTTAGAAACATTTTTTCTAAGGCAATGTAATCACATAGAACCCATCTACAATAACCTCTCTCATTTTTTGATATCTCTAAGGCGTTTTCCCGTGGTGAAAAGTTTTTTGCTGCCCCCAAAATCATCAGAAGGAGGTAGTGTAAAGTTGCAAAGGGGTGTAACTTTTGTCTTGCTCCTGATGCAACCAAACTAATAGTTCCAATGCTTCTAGACAGGTACATTTAGGCTAGGCATGGTCCTATTTTGCACCCAAACATATCGAAACAGTTTGAGCTACATTGTACCGGCGATATCCTTGAAGAGTCCAAAGTGTAAAAAGGCAGCAATCTTTGACGAGCTATTACTCAAAAAAACTAACACTTAGAAACATTTTTTTAGGCAACGTGATCATGTAGAACTAATCTACAATAACCTATCTTAGTTTTTAATATCTCTGATGTGTTTTCCCGTGGTGAAAGGTTTTTTGGTTCCCCAAAAATTGTTAGAAGGAGGTAGTGTGAAGTTGCAAAGGGGTGTAACTTTCATCCTGCTCTTGATGTGACCAAATTGATAGTTCCAACACATTTGAATGGGTATGTTTATGCTAGGTATGGTCCTGTTTTGCACCCTAACATGCCGAAAGAGTTCTAGCTACATTGAACCATCAATTTTGATGAGATGTTACTCAGAAACCCTGACACTTAGAAACATTCTGTCTGAGGCAACACAATTATGTAGAACCCCTCTACAATAACCTCTCTTGGTTTTTGATATCTCTAAGGTGTTTGCCCATGGTGAAAGGTTTTCTGCTGCCCCAAAAATTATCAGGAGGAGGTAGTGTAAAGTTGCAAAGGGGTGTGACTTTCATCCTGCTCCTGATGCAACAAAACTGACAGTTCCAATGCATCTAGATGGGTACATTTAGGCTAGGCATGGTCCTATTTTGCACCCAAACATGCTAAAAGTGTTTGAGCTACATTGTACCGGTGATATCTCTTAAGAGTCCAAAGTACAAATAGGCAGTAATTTTTGACGAGATATTACTTGAAAACCCTGACACTTAGAAACATTCCTTCTAAGGCAACATAATCACATAGAACCCCTCTATAATAAATTCTCTTAGTTTTTGATATCTCTGAGGCATTTGCCTATGGTGAAAGGTTTTTTGCTGCCCTAAAAATCGTCAGAAGGAGGTAGTGTAAAGTTGCAAAGTGGTGTAAATTTCATCCTACTCCCGATGAGACCAAACTGATAGCTCCAACATGTCTGGATTGGTATGTTTAGGCTAGGAATGGTCCTATTTTGTACCCAAACATGCCGAAACAATTCAAGCTACATTGTACCGGTGATATCCCTAAAGAGTCCAAAGTGCAAAAAGGCAGCAATCTTTGACGAGCTATTACTCAAAAAGCCTGACACTTAGAAATATTTTGTCTAAGGAAACACAATCATGTAGAACCCCTATACAATAACCTCTCTCAGTTTTTCATATCTCTAATGTGTTTGCCTGTGGTGAAAGGTTTTCTGCTGGTCCAAAAATTGTCAAAAGGAGGCAGTGTAAAGTTGCAAAGGGGTGTACTTTCATCTTGCTCCTAGTGTAACCAAACTAACAGTTCCAACACATCCGGATGGATACATTTAGGCTAGGCATGGTCCTATTTTGTACCCAAACATGCTGAAACAGTTCGAGCTACATTGTACCGGTGATATCGCTGAAGAGTCCAAAGTGCAAAAAGGTAGCAATCTTTGATGAACTGTTACTTGGAAACCCTAACACTTAGAAACATTACATCTAAGGCTACACAATCATGTAGGGTCCCTCTACAATAACCTCTCTCAATTTTTGATATTTCTAAGGCATTTGCCCATGGTGAAAGGTTTTTTACTACCCTAAAAATTGTCAGAAGGAGGTAGTGTAAAGTTGCAAAGGGGTGTAACTTTTGTCTTGCTCTTGATGTGACCAAACTGATAGTTCCAATGCATTTGTATGGATACATTTAGGCTAGGAATGGTCCTATTTTGCACCTAAACATGTTGAAATAGTTCGAGCTACATTGTACCAGCGATATCCCTGAAGAGTCCAAAGTGCAAAAGGTAGCAATCTTTGACAAGCTTTTACTCAGAAATTGTGTCACTTAGAAACATTCCATCTAATGTTATACAATCATGTAGGGTCCCTCTACAATAACCTCTCTTGGTTTTTTTATATCTCTAAGGCATTTGCCTGTGGTGAAAGGTTTTCTGTTGCCCCAAAAATCATCAGAAGGAGGTAGTGTTAAGTTGTAAAGGGGTGTAACTTTTGTTCTACTCCTGATGTGACCAAATTGATAGTTCCAATGTGTCCAAATGGGTATGTTTACATTAGGCATGGTCCTATTTTGCACCCAAACATGCCAGAACAGGCTGAGCTACATTGTACTGCCAATATCCCTAAAGAGTCCAAAGTGCAAAAAGGTAGCAATCTTTGACGAGCTATTACTCAAAAAATGTCACTTAGAAACATTATGTCTGAGGCTACAAGATCACGTAGGGTCTCTCTACAATAACTTCTCTCAATTTTTTATATCTCTAATGCGTTTGCCCATGGTGAAAGTTTTTCTGCTGCCCAAAAAATGGTCAGATGCCTGAAGTGTAAAGTTACAAAGGGGTGTAACTTTCATTCTGCTCCTCGTGCAGCCAAACCGACTGTTCCAACATGTCAGGATGGGTACATTTAGGCTAGGCATGGTCCTATTTCGTACCCAAACATGCCAAAACAGTCCGATATACATTATGCCAGTGATATCCTCACACATTGCATTTTCTATAACTGTTATAGTCTTCACATTCAACATGCATCTTATGGCTATTAACATACTTATTCTAGCAATCAACATAGTCATATATGAACTACTTGTTCTTTTATCTTGGTTCACCTTGACTTTGTTCTCTAGTACTATCTCTGTAGGGTTTGTTTTAGTCCTTCAATGCATTGTTCCATCACTGCAATCTTAGACCCCTATTAGGCTTGAAATAGACCTCTATTAGGCTACTCTCCTAAACCTTAATATCATCTTTATGTTGTCATATCCATGCTATTCAACCCTCATCTTCTTCCAACTTTAGGTCACTATGTTATTAGGTTTGAACTTAAACTTCTGTGATATTTGAAACCCTCTACACTTCATGGATCTATCATTATATAATTATCTACACTGCACCTATCTTTCTTATCATATTTCATAGCAATCTTGCAAAGTGTTGGGGTAGTGGTATGCAACCTTCTGCAAGATCAATACAATGTCGTAACAAGGCTTTTAAGCTTAACAAGTTTTTGGGTAGGGAATTACTTTATGGAATTAGAGTCAAATTGGTAAATGTGATGACATGATACATATTAACATGGTGAGATACAAATTATACATTTACAATATTAACCACATTCTCAAAGGGATTGCTAATGACTTATGGAAGCCTATAGCCCCAATGTTATGTTGAATACTCAAATTAGGTAAGACTTAGTGTACTCTCATAACCTTGCATTATATGCAAGAGGAATTACATTTAATAACCACAATGGTCATCAGGTGCTCATAAGCATATGATTTTGACTGTCTTATTAAAGACAACAAACATACTCTTTGCATCCCAATATGGTATAATAACAAGGAGTTAAGAAATATTTTTGAGCAACCATAAGAACATCCTTTTGGAACATAGGGAATTGCAAATATCTATGTTACAACAATCAACCTCTTTTCAATATACCAACATGAGATATTTATAGAGTATTATTTTTGTTATATGATGTACCCAAATTGGGCTAGCAAGACCAAATCATCGTATTATCATGCCTTTTGGTCACTGAAATAAAACAATAAGCACAAAGATGTTTCACAACAGTTCGACAACATAGAATGTAATAACTACAAAACTACTAAAAAAAGATGCATTGAAATAGCCAAAAAAATATGGTTTCATTTATGTAAAATGGGATTGCTAGGGAAAACCATAGAAGGTGTTTTTATACATTTATTTCAGTCCCCATATAGTCCTCTACAACAATATTAAAACTTAAGCATATACACTCAAAATAAAATCATTTTACAAGCTCTAACACAAGTCCTTCATGAGTTTAATGGCCATAAAGGCCAAGTTAAAATGAGTTTAGAGACCATTTAGACTCACAAGGTATGGGGGTGTCCCATGCTAAAATTATCATATAAATATTATTGCAATATCCCCTTACAAAATTAGATAGAGTTGGTTGTGAAACAATGAGACATGATCCTTAGTGTTGTACAAATGGCACATGATCCAAAGGGTTGTGTAATATTTATAGGGTGTCTTTTGAGTTTCACAAAATGATTCCTATCAATATGTGAATTATGCATGGTGCAAGGAACCATGATCTTTGTGTTGGATTAGGTGGCATTGTTTAGGTGGCACATGATGCAAGGACTTATGCACGAGGTTGTACATTGCTATGTGAGTGACTAAGGCTAACATGCAAGCTTGTGCAATAGCATGTAGATCATTATGTGAACAAAAAAACTTGCTTTCCATTTATCCATTTAACCAATCTTCCTTTCTCTATTTTCTCGAGCATGTCTAGTTTTGAGAGACTAAAACTTTCAACCCAAAACTCAAATTCTCTTATCATCAATTGGGATGGATTCTTTGACAATTAAACTTTGAAACCTAAAGGCATAAAAAAATGATCTACACTGCACCTAACCATATTAAATAATGATCAACAAAAATGATTTGTGTTAACCAAATATCCATATAGGCATACATCAATATCTGTCGATATAAGTATAACATATATACAAAATAGCCATATAGGCATAAAATGTAAACTATATGCAATACAAAATATATGTCTACAAATGCCATATAGGCATACAACAAAGGAACATAATAAAAAGTCATTCCCATCTGTCCAGTGAAGATAATAGATCACAGGCAGCCTTTGATCTTTGAGGGGATGGAGACACGTATGAGGGTGGTCTACTATGAAACTGAGGGTTGCTCCTCATATTTAGTTGTTCATTGATCTGTAGCTATTACAATAAAAAATATAGACATTAATATATATAAATTACATTATAAAAAATGAAACATTTAACAAAATAATCTCTTACCGCTATCAAAAAATCTATCTCCTCATTTGCCTTAGTACTAGGATTAGGTTGTGGCGATGTCATGATCTATAGAAACCATCCAGATAGAAATTAAACTTCAAATCAATAATCATTTAATTTTTCAAAAATAAACAACTATAATAATAAATGTAATTTGACTTGGAGCTATGAATCATAGAGGACACACCATGCTCCATTTCCCTATCTACATCGGGAGGTGTCTCTGCAGCTTGCATCATCTAAAAATAAAACAACATTATTCAATTATGAAACCTATAATAGTGGTGCAAGTCATGGCTCCTAACATACACATACGTTCAACTAAAAATGGAAGTACACTCAATAAATCACACAAGTCACATGCATATATACAAATTAGATGAAGATTCATGACTATTGTGTGGTATAAGGGTTAACAAAGGAGGGACCATAGTAGCATCAAATTTTAGGTTTAAGAAGTCAGAGAGGGAGTGAAGGTGTTAGTTTAGGTTTAGGTTGGTGGTAGGGTGGGGTAGGGTTGTGCTCAAAATTGTGTTTGTTTAGTAGTCATGGAGGTAGGACAATGCCTAATATAGAGTTTCACGGGATAATGCCTAAACTAGAAATCACATAGACATTAGGTAAGTTTATGGGTTTACAGGAAGGAGGAATATCAAGAGTTTGTGGGATAATAGGAGGGAGGAAAGATACTAGATAGGAGAAGAAAAATCTTATTTTAAAATTTTCTTATCATTTTCTTTGTCTTGAGGTTTGTCAGCGGTGGGTCTGGAGCAAACTAGGTCTGGGAAATATTGTAGGGGTATATTAGGAAATAGGTAGGGTATGTTGATAACTGAGGGGAGGGGGGTGAATCGGTTATCTTAATTCTTTAACTTTCTTTTCTCTTTAACCAATTAGTACAATATCAAAAACATATAAGCTTAAATGAATATGAAAGCAGAAATAAACTCAATACACATGACACAATATTTTGATGTGGAAACCCTGTTAAGGGAGAAAACCACGGGGTGATTAACCCAAGATTGTATTCTCTGTTAAAAGAATAAGGTAGTATGAAATGGCACTTGCCAATTAGGGCTCATTGCCCGAGCACACTGTTCACAAGAGGCTCACTACCTATAAGAGACTCACTATCTACAAGTTATAATGAGAGTAACCAAGTGATTGAACTGAAGAGAAGCATCCACATATGCTAAGGTTCAGTTCCGGTTAGGCTCAATAAACTGATCTGCTGCACTTCATTCTTCCTCTGTCTTAAACTGCTGTTCTGTCACATACCAGACCTTTCTTTCTGCTACTACACTGCTCTCTGCTATTCTTTGCACATCACAACACATAACTTCTCATCTAAATCCATCTGGTATATATATCCGCACCAAGGGTTTCATCATCTTTCTAGTCGGCATCCGGAATACTCAGTATTTTCCCAATACTCTAGTCTGTCGGCTGAATCCTTGCCTGACAAGTGATGTGTATCAACAAGATAGTTATAGAGGTCATCAATCATGTCGGCCAATCATGAATGATACCTTAAGAACCTTGATTACCATCAATATCTCATCTGGAAAAGGGTCTGATGCTCTGTCGGTCAGTTCTTCCTCTGTCTACTCTGCCAAACAGGACCCCAATACTTAGGTGCTCATATCTCTTCATTCTTTCATCACCAAAGGCTCAATCCCTGGAATCTATCAGTCAAGGTATTCCTCTTGACTTCCCCAATTCTGCACTTTACAAAGATGCTTCTTCTAAGAGATCTGGACCTGATTGTCAGACCTTGCTGCATGCTCTATTCTTGGTCACCGGACCCAAATACTCTTCAATCTGACTTCTGGTATAGACACACCATGTCCTACGGATGTGTGGGATGGTCTTTGTTGCCATCAATGACAACACCTATGAAGCCACACAATGTCTCTTGCCAACAATCTCCCCCTTTGGCATTGATGGCAACACTTAGTGAAAAATGAAAAAATGACTAAGTGTATACTACACTCCCCCTTGGCTGGAGCTCCCCCTTAGCTATGCTCCACATTTTTCACTGCTCCTCACTCCCCCTTTGACATAAATGGAAAAGGGTAGGATCTGCACACCAAAACTTCCCAAAAACAATCTATACTTAGCCACATAAATATATATACAAGTTGTACTTACATATACTTAAGTATGTCTGCAAAAGTATTCTTCAACTGTACAACTTCTGTCGCCCAACTCTGCTTTATCCTATCTAAAATTGAGATGTGACCAATCAACAGGAATGCAAAAGCTTCTGCCCTCTTGAGATCTGTCGGATCACTAGTCCAGGCTGCGGTCTGAACATCAGTTAGGGCCTCATGCATGGCCTCTAACTTAGGGATAATGATCCCTCTAAGTTCACTTAACCTATTTGTTCTATTTTTCTTTTCCTTCTCAAGCTTCTTTATTTCATCTATGACTACAATAGTTTGACACTCTTGATTTACTATGGAATAGGAGAGAGGGTCAAATCTTTGAGATAAACTTAACAGTTTATCCTCTTGCTCTTTTGTTTTCTTCTCAATATCCTTGGTCACTTTAGGCCAGGATAAACAAAATTTATATATATCTCCGCCATCTTTGAGAGCACTTTCTAAGCTCTTTATCCCAATATCCATAACTCTCCTATCATTGATATTAGACTCTATACCTCAGATAATCTCTTTTCCAAAAATTCTTTCTGGACTTTATCTTCAGCTAACTTTTCCAAAGAATCAAAATGTGTACTAATTGATGTGACAAGAGTTTTTAAGTTACTAGATGAGGAGGCTGAAGAATCCTTCTGAAAAGATGGCATGATCTTTTCTAACACATCGGATGCTATCTCTAGCCATTCACAGTCTTCCATGTGAGACTTTAGAAGTTTCTCTTTTGCCTTTGCTTGGGCAAAGGATGCTAGCTTCATGGTTTGAACTGGAGAGAGGGAATCAAAATTAAACGGTCCTTGAAGCAGTTCCAGTTCATCAAATTCCATCATCTCTTTGGTCAAGAAGTCTTTGATAGTTTCTGCAATGTCTCTTGCTGGAGACAGAGTCTTCTTCCCTTCTACAGTCTCAGAACTATCTCCTAGAGTCTTTTCTATTTGGCCTTTTTCTTTTTCTTTTACTTCTCCTTGACTGGTTTTCTCCTCTATTCTTTCTCCTCCTTTAGATAGGGAGTCTGCAAGGGAATTGGAAGGAGAGATGTTTGCTTGTTCATGAACTTCCTCTTCTGGAGCAGAGGAGTCTAAGTCCTTGGTTTTCTCTTTACTTGTCTCCTTTTCCTCTTCTCCATTTTTCATAGTAGATTTTTCTTCTTTATCCACGGCAGAGGGTTCACTACCTAGGTCCTTTATAATAGGAATATTGAATCTTTTAAAAACATTCCAGAGGATATCTTCTGTTTCTTTTGCCACTCTATCCGTTTCTCCAAGCACATGAGCTGATTCATTCTAGCCTTACTCCGAAACTCATCCTTGCAATCTTTAAAGATCATATCCATTTGTTTTGGAGTAATTAAAGGATATAGCTGAACAGCTATTTGTTCTCTAATTTCTAAGTCCTTTGCCTTGGCATTTTCCTTTCTCATTTCAAGTTCTTTCTCTAAACTTTTGGGAATTAGAGAGATGATTTCAATAAATGCTTTATTGTATATGTTCAAGTACTTAACAGTGGCTTCCTCCAAAATTTTTTTGTCTGCATCATTATATTCATCATAGAATTCTGTTATTGGTTGTAGATTTCCATCCACAGTAACTGCCTTGACTAGATCAATGCGGAGAGTAGGTTTTTCAACATATTCCTCTACCGTCTCTTCTTTGCCCTAACCGGTAGAAGGTTCACCGATTGTTTTCCTCTTCTTCTTCATTTTCTTTACTTCCTCATCTGTTTCTATCTCTTCATCATCCTTGAGGCTTGTGTATGATCTTGTAGCCTTTGTCTTTGTTCTCTTTTCTCTTTTATCGAATGATTTTGCTTACAGTTTTGATGCCTTTGAGCTTTTAGCAATTGTAGGTGCAGAGGTCTTGGAGGATCTGGTCTGAGAGGGGGCTTCTACCAGAGCACTTTCCTTTTCTGCTTCTTCCTTCTCTTTCTCTGCCCTTTCCATTTTCTCTCTATTAGCATCAAGTGCCTCTTTTGATATTCCAAATCTCTTGGCAACTTGTTCAACTTCCCTTCTTACTTTCCTCTTGATTTCAGGCTGTTTGAGTTCAACATGAACTTTTACAATCAGCTCTTGAAAGGTTCCAAATCTTTCTGCCTTGGGATCCTTGGCTTGACTCAGCATGTGTTGAACATGTAGCTCTACAATTTTCTCATCTGCTTCATACCCCATTGGCATGATCCAGACTGTCCTTGGCTCCACTGCCTCCATTAGGCATTGATCAGTGTCTACCATGAAGCACACTATATCTTTGTACTTCTCAACTAATGATTGAGGGATTCTTTCTCTAGCTTGCATCATATTCTAAAAATTCTTGAAATAACCCCAGAGTGCTGTATTCTATGCCTTGGCATCACCAAGCCCATGTATATAATCCCTAATTTGTATGGCTACTGGTCTATTATTTTGCCACATCCAACCATTAGATCCAGGTAGCTCATTCATGTAATAGAAAAATAGATAGAGTATCAAGCCACCGTATTTGAAGGAATTCTTCTTATCCTTCTTTATCTTCTGTAGATTCTCCAAAAGTTGGTTTAGAAGGAGCTCAAAAAGGTCATAGTTAGCATTCTTTCTTAACATTTCATAGGCAGTGTAAATTGCTGTTCCGGATATAGAATTCTCTCTACTGGAGTGATATATCTTGTAGCCTATTATCATGGTAGCAAACTTAATATCCGGATCTGTGATATCCTTAATTATCAGTGCTCTTTTATCAAATTTGGATCTGGTGGCCTCACTCACAGTTTGGTTTTTGACTGATTTGAGAGTAGGTAACTCACCGAATGAGTGCAATCCGGTCACTACCCTAATGGCATCCTTTGTGATCTTAAGCGGCTTATTTAGCCACATGAAGTTGTCATGCACTTTGCTCAAAACATACCAAACCCATTCATCTTCTGCAAAACATGGGAAATGGATGTAATGTTCAAAGTGTTTGTCCTGGATAGCCTTGTACTATGGTTTGAGTTCAAAAGCATCATCTAATAACTGGTTGTGATAGATATCCCTTAACTTAGATTCCCCAAATTCTTCAATATTTGCATGAATGTAAACCCTAACATCTTCTACATGCAAAATACCATGTGGAATGCTAGAAAATGCACCTGAGGGATCCACTTCTAAAGATTTGTAGGGATGCTTCTTAAATTTAGGACGCGGCCGATCAGTAACCTTCACAACATTCGGAGTAGCCATTTTCAAGAAGATTTACAGAGAGATATTCAAGAACAGAAAATACCTTTTGCACTTCTAGGTTTCATGGTATGAGCTAAATCGAATTGCTGGAAGAATTGACTTCTGTGGTTGATCTTCAAGAGGATTGAGACAATTTGTTTGCAGAGCTCCTTTTCTCTTTTTCTTGAATGTAAATGTACAAATGATGAATACAAGAACCCTTTTATTTCTCTGCAAACCCTAATTTCGTTTGCAATAAATGCATACCTTAAGTTATTTCGGTTGCTCTATTCTCCTTGTCCTGAGAGATTTTTCTAAATTACTAAGATGCACTTAAAGTTACTCTCGGTGGATATTAACAATCTATCTACCTTTTACAATCATTCCATTTAGCCGCGGATCAAGATACCTCAGATTTGAATCATGCTGGATCTAACTGTGAAAACCCTATTCTTACTGGATGACTATTAAACTGGATCAATCTTGAAAGATTAATCTTTTCAAAAATTCTTACGGATCTTCCATATCTTTACCATGCCTTATTTAGATGGTTCTCTATGAACCCTTTAATCCGTAACTTTCCTTGTGACAATTTCAGGCACCAATTAGTTGGTTGGGGGAAAAAGTTCTTCCTTGTGTCTCCCCCTGAGCCACCAGAGCTCACTATTTAATTTTCGGAAGGAATATCAGCACTAGATTCTAGTGCGGATCCATCCCCAACATTCTCTGTACTCCTCTTTACCCAAATCTTGTTCATCTCCCTTTGAACTTCATCCACATTCACTTTTTCTTTTCCTTTTTCTTGATTCTGATTGTGATGTACTGGACCCCTTTTCTCCTGATTTTTTCTTCTGCAGAATTTGGCAATATGAACGGATCTATTGCAATTGTAGCAAACAACATTTCTTTGCATTTTTGACTGATATCCTCTTGATCTGCATTGATTGGCCATATGTCCCATTCTATTGCATGCAAAGCATCTACCATTAAATGAGTTGTTCATTTGCATATTTCTACATTCATGAGATTTGTGACCATACCTCTTGCAATTGAAGCACTGTCCAGAGAAGGATGAGTTAGTCTGATTCATTCTCTTTCTGCACTGATTTGCTTTATGACCAAGGTTATTGTAGTTGTGGCAATATCCATTGAAGGATGGATATCTTTGAGCATTAGGTTGCCTTACCGGAGGTCTTCTAGACCTGTTCCTTTGAATTTCTGATCCAAAATTCTTCTGACCGGATCCAGAGCTTTCACCTTTCTCATATCCCAAACCATGCTTGTCATCTACCCTCTTTTGAATTTCAAGAAGAACTTCAAGTTGAGCAGAGCTTATCTTGAATTTTTCTTTGTATTCATTTGCTGTTTGAAGATCCCTTTTAAGAGTGTCTATTTGATCCTCAAGTTTTTCTTCATTATCTCTAGCATCTTCAAGATCAGATTCTAGGTGCCTAATTATTCTATCCATTTTGTGGCAGTCTTCTGATTTCTCCTTGAGAGATTGTCTTAGATCATCTTCAGTTTTTCTTTTCTCTTCAATTTCTTGGGTAAATCTCATAACTCCTGATTCCATTTCATGTCTTACCATAATGACCTATTTTGATAACTTTTCACATATCTTGGTTTTCTCCTTCAGATCTTCATTTGTATCATTGGATTCACTTTGACTTGCCAATTGCTGAAGTAGATCCTTTCTCTTTTTCATAGAGATACTCAGTTTCCCTTTTAGTTCATTATGAAATCATCAGCCTGTTTGAGTCTTTCCTTCAATTCATTGACTTCAGAGTTAGATTGCTCAAGATCATCTAGGCCAGACTGAAGTTGTTCCCTTATACCATACACATCCATTTGAATTCCTAGATCTTCCTCAAGCTGTTAGGCTATGTTTGGAGGAACTTGGCTCTGATACCAATTGTTGATAACTGAGAGGGGGGGGTGAATTAGTTATCTTAATTCTTTAACTTTCTTTTCTCTTTAACCAATTAGTACATTATCAAAAACATATAAGCTTAAATGAATATGAAAGCAGAAATAAACTCAATACACATGACACAATATTTTGACGTGGAAACCCTATTAAGGGAGAAAACCACAGGGTGATTAACCCAAGATTGTATTCTCTGTTAAAAGAATAAGGTAGTACAAAATGACACTTGCCAATTAGGGCTCACTACCTGAGCACACTGCTCACAAGAGGCTCACTGCCTACAAGAGACTCACTGTCTACAAGTTATAATGAGAGTAACCAAGTGATTGAACTGAAGAGAAGCATCCACATATGCTGAGGTTCAGTTCCGGTTAGGCTCAATAGACTGATCTACTGCACTTCATTCTTCCTCTGTCTTAAACTGTTGTTCTGTCACATACCAGACCTTTCTTTCTGCTACGACACTACTCTTTGCTATTCTTCACAAATCAATACACATAACTTCTTAGTGAAATCCATCTGGTATATATATCCGCACCAAGGGTTTCATCATATTTCTAGTCGGCATTCGGAATAGTCAGTATTTTCCCAATACTCTAGTTTATCGGCTGAATCCTTTCTTTCCAAGTGATGCGTATCAACAAGATAGTTATAGAGGTCATCAATCATGTCGGCCAATCATGAATGATACCTTAAGAACCTTGATTACCATCAATATCTCATCCGAAAAAGTGTCTGATGCTCTACTGGTCAGTTCTTCCTCTGTCTACTCTGCCAAACAGGACCCCAATACTTAGGTGCTCATATCTCTTCATTCTTTCATCACCAGAGGTTCAATCCCTGAAATCTATCAGTCAAGGTATTCCTCTTGACTTCCCCAAGTCCACACTTTACAAAGATGCTTCTTCTAAGAGATCCGGACCTGATCATCAGACCTTGCTGCATGCTCTATTCTTGGTCACCGAACCCAAATACTCTTCAATCTGACTTCTGGTATAGACACACCATGTCCTGCAGATGTGTGGGATGGTCTTTGTTTCCATTAATTACAACACCCATGAAGCCACATAGTGTCTCTTGCCAACAGGGTAGATATGGGTTTGTTAGTAGGTTGGGTGTAGTGTTGGGGAAGTTTCTTAGGCCTACTTTTAGAAGAGGATGGGGAAAGGTCCTACACTTTTTATTTTACTTTATCTTGGAGGGGTGTTAGAGGGGAGATAGAAGTCAATGAGGAAGGTGAAGTAGTAATAGGTGGATATATGGTGGGGAAGATAGGGGTATAGCTAGTGAAGTAGGTGAAGTAATAAAAAGAGGTTGTGGGGTTGGGGCAGTAATGCGTTTAGAGGCATAAGATAGGTAAAGGTAAAAGAGGGAATTGGTATTAGGTTAAGGTGGACCAGAAGGGATTGACAAGAAATAATCTAAGGAGAAGTGTCTTAAGGTAATAACTAGTTGGTATGGGCTATGAGAAATGGTGAAGAAATTACCACCATGGGGAATTTAAGGCACTAGTGGATGATAGTTCAGGGACAACCCACATTGTAATGAGCCAAGGATGACCTAAGAGAATAGATAGTTCTATAAAGTGGGGATGATATGACATGAGACATCTAGGCATTTAGGTCCTACCTAGATTAGTAGAGTGAGGGAGCCAAAAGTAGGTATAGAAGTGTCATTATGTGTACACTAGGAGATATCTGAGGGGGATAAGAATCTCTTTGCAACCTAGTGATGTATAAGTGTTCCTATATAACTACATTAATTCCACCTTGATGTATAAGTGTTCCACCTTGATTCAACTATCATTTTATAGTGGACTTGTGCCTCAATCTACACAAGATTGTTATAATCATCATTAGGCACATTGTCAAGCAAGAAGGTGATGCCAGGTGTAGGAGTGGGTTGAACAATGAAATTATAAGGTTGAATGTCTAATGTGCCTATCATCTCAAAGAATATAGTAGTATTAAAGGAAGGGTCCTCATTAGACTTAGGTGGGTTCGATGTAGGATCAAAAGTAGGGATAGAAGAAATTGAGCCAATAGGATTGACATAGTTTGTAGGGGAATGGATTAGTATAGATTCATTAATCAATCTAATCAATGATATGAATATAAACTACAAAATTCTAGTAAGTACAATTCATTAGTTAAACTATTTATTTTATTACTTGAGTGAAGCTTTGAACTCCACCACCATTGCGAGGTGTGGCCATGAATTCTCTAATATTAACCTATTCAACATCCAAAATCAGATATTAGAATACCATTCATATAACAATGCTATTCACATGTAATATTTATAATTGTTTTCTAGTTACATACCCGGGCAGTAGATGTTGTAGTGTAATATGGAGGTGGAGAACTGCTGAAGACAGAATGGACGCTATGACCCTAAACTTTTATTAAAATCATCAAATTAAATTAGTTAATCTTGCATTTCAAAAATGAAATTTAATAAATTAAATTCAATGAACTTGCTAACATTTACTTGAGTATCAAGGCCAAAAATATCACTCAGGAGGGCATCTGTCATCACCATCTACTTAATTGTAGATGTAGCCTACACACCTATGTCCTAACTATTTGTGGGGTCATAACCACAGGCTGACCCTCAAGTCTGACAAGTATGGGGTGGAACCCTAGTCCTCGAACTCTCCCATAGCCCACACTCTACTACAAGACTGGCATGTTGTATGATGCTCTGGGTCAAGGCACTAATATACTGAAGTGTCTCAACCTCAGCACTCTCCTTCACAATGGAAAAGATAGACATGTGCTCATGGGATGGTCTAGTGAGTGATCATCTTGCTATCCACTGTGGGTCAACACGTAACCCTAGTCTATCCTGTGTTGACCCCTCACCTCTACCCTGGAAGTCCCACCTATCAAAATAGTTTGGCACTTTAGTTTTACAAACTCACAGTAGAGTTTCCTCAAAAAGTATTGTGGGACGTCATTATTGTTGCATGGAGGATGGTAAAAAACCATCCACCACCTCTGCCTAAAATTGTCCCTTATCGCTTGGTTGTTGCACCAATCGATAGGGAACCTCTTGCATGTAAGGGATAGAGGTTGATTTGTTTGTGGGTCCATAAAAATAGAACACAAGTCCAATTTTGTAATTTGTTCATTTTTGACTTGCTTATATGACAACTTGTCTGCATAGTATTCTCTAAATTCTCTCCTCTTTTCAGACCAACTAGTTATTTGCTTGCTAATTGAATCTACATTTGATAACATAGATTCAAGAGATTGAGAAAGCATGGATCTATGTGAGGTTAAAGTTGTAGGATCTTTCAACCTTGCAATTATATCTTCAATTTATTTTTTATTGTTTTCAATTTTCCCCATTAGATTTCTTGTGTTCTAGGGGCATGTCGAGGAATGGATGGAGGAGTTTGTTGTTCAGGTTATTCTTCAACAGGTATTTGTTATTTAGGTGATTCAAGATTTTGAGGATTTTTAGGAGGAGGAGGAGGAGGAGGTGCATTAACATTTCCTATAAATTAAAGAAATTTACATCAAAAATCTACTTAAACCTACCTATTTAACAACAAATTCAGACAAAATACAAAATACAACTTACTCCTTTGGCCTCCCTGACGTCGTGGTAGCATTTTGATGATGAATTAGTGATGATTTGGTGATGAATTTGACCTCCATTAATGCGAGTGCACTCTCAAGGTTTTGTAGGCCACAAGTATAAGAAAATCAAATGGGAAAATGAGGAAAAATGACGATGTTTTTAAATAGGAAAGAATAATGCACTTATGTTACAATGTGAGCGCATTATCGCTTGGTCTTCTCAAGCCTTAGGCTCAGCATCACCAAACCATAATGTGAGCATGTTATAACATGAGCACATTATAACACACTTGTGTTATGGCCTAAAAGTTTTTAAAAAAAGTTTGGCCACTTTTTGGCCCCTCAACTTTTTGCACCCACCCATATAAATCCCAAAAGCATGTGAACATACATCTCCCTCCATCTGCTCTACCTCTACTCCTCCCAAATCCTAATATCCCCATCCTTAAATCTTCTAATCCATCCATCCACACATCCTACTCCCCTAAATACCCTAAAATTCATAATCAAGATCAACAAATGCACACATTACCCAAAAATGAAGCTACCACCAACTTAAAGGGATTCAAAAATATAAATTATGATGCCTTCTTACATAACACAAATAATCCATAAAAGCCTCAAGATTGTCACATCGAAGGGCATCGATACACAAAATATAAGCACAATCAAGAATCCAAAGGCTACAAATTCCCACACCCCCAAAAGAAAAAACAAAAATGGTGTGGATCCCCATGTAAAAATAAATCAATCCAAATGAAGCATCTAAATCCCACTCTATCAAAAATACTAAATCTCAAAAATGCCACAAATCCCATAAATCTCGCTCCTCATCTAAAAATTCTACAAATCCTAAGTCCATTTGGGTCCCTAAGTCCCCAAATCAGAAAAATAAAAAATCCCCATTACTTCCCACACCCCCTCCACATTAAAAGCTTCAAAATCCATTACGGTACATGTGCAACCATTGGTCTTGGTTCCCCTCCATCCCATGACATTTCCACATAACTCTATCCCCCCATCTTATGTCTTCTATCCGACATATCTCCCCATCACATCCCTATGGTCCATGCTTTTACATAATCCTTTCATCCATCTTCCATTTATCCATCCATCTCCATCCATAATCCACATCATAATCCACTACCCTCCATCCATCATAATCCACATCATACATCCATTATCCTCCATCCATTAATAGTCCACTTCATAATCCACCATCCTCTATCCATCCATAATCCACATCATAATCCACTCTATTTCCATCTCATCCAATCACTAGAAACATCCATTCACATAATGAAACTCAACATGATCCATATGTGAGATACATCCAAAATGGGAAATTATCACCTCCTCTTTGAAATAGACACTTGAGACCCCATCATCCATCCAAAACTCTCTTTCCTACCATCCACCCATCCCATTCAAATAGCAAAAATAAATAAAATAAAGGAAAGAGAAATTCTTCATCCAATGGTGAAAACCACCTTACTAGCACCATGGCTAAGTACCATGATGAAAACCTGGCAAATAGACATCATGTGTAGAATGATTATCTATGTACCTCGCATGTGGGGGAAACTTGTCTCATCTAAGCCATCCTATCATTTCCATCCTATTCTACCAACCCTATCCATTATATCCACATACCTATCCTATCATCCTAATACATTATATTTGCATACCTATCCCATTGCATCACTCCATCCTCGCTTCCCCTTTTGATCTTCAGAAGGATAGGGGAAAAATGTATAAAACTTTCTTTGGACACCTCGTGACATACTTTGAAGTCTATCCTGTTGGAATTAGGGCAGACAACTGAGAGGGGGGGTGAATCAGTTCTCACAAAACTTTTAAAACTTTCTACAGTTATTTCTTCCTTTTATCATCAACAATGAATTAGTAATTTAACTATAAAAACATGAATCATAAACATATGAGCAGAAACAAAATAACACACTTGACACCAAGATTTTTAACGTGGAAACCCAGTTAAGGGAAAAACCACGGTGGGGGTTAACCCACAAAGATTGATACTCTATTAAAAGTATTTTACAAATGGGAATGCACATGCATTCGGGCTCACTGCCCAGAGTTCACTACTCAATTGATGCTCACTACCTATAGAATTGATTATAAGATGATAAAAAAGATTTTGAACTGATGAGTAGCATCTACTAATGCATGAGTTGAGTTCTGGTTAAATACAAAATACTGATCTTACACATTTCATCTTTACTCTGCCTAGTTCTGCCTTCATCTACACCTTAGATTTCTTCTCTTTTTGCATTTACTCCATCATCACACACCCACACACACCAAAACACTTGAATCAATCACCTATATATATCCGCATCAAGAAATTCAATCATCTTTCTAGTTAGCAACATGACTTAGAACATTTTCCATATCTCTGTTTTGTCTGTTGAATTCATAATCCCATGTTAGTGCAGATCACAAACTCAAGCATACAAGTCACCAATCATGTCAGCCAGTATCACTAATCATCACAAATTATCCCAACAACAACTTTTTCTCATCTGGATAAAGGTCTAATGCTTTGTTGGCATGTTCTTCTTTTGTCAGTTCTAACTCACTGGAACCCGATACTCAGATGCTCATAACTTTCTCATCCTTTGTCATTGGAGGCCAAATATCTGGATCAAGGCTGTACTAACAACCCTTATCACTCACCCAGATCTGTAACATATTGTGATTCACCACCGAAGAGATCCGAAACAAGTTACTATACCCTGTCACATACTCTGTTTTTGACTTCCCAGACTTAGACAAATCTTCAATCTGATTTCTGGTATGGGCAAATTATACAATGCAGATGTGTAGGATAGACATAGTTTCTATCAATGACAACACCTATCATGTGAAGTAGTGTCTCTTGCCAACAATCTCCTCCTTTGGCATTGATGGAAACACTTAGTGAAAAATGATTAAGTGTCGGTGTAACTCCCCCTTTGCTTGTGCTCCATGCTGTTGTTCATACTACTTTCTGGTGCTCCCCCTTTGCTAGATTCCTCATTTTTCACTGCTTTCCACTCCCCCTTTGACATCAATGACAAAAGGTGGGATCTACAAGGCAAAATTCTCCAAAAAAAAAGTAATTCTGTATATAATGCCACATATGTACAACCAATCATTAGGTTTTATTTACATGAACTTGAGAATGTCTGCAAAAGTGTTTTTCAATTGCTCAAGTTGAGAGGCCCAAATTTGTTTCATGCCATCGAAAATTGAGATGTGTCCACTTAGTAGAAATGAGTATGCCCTTGCCTTTGATAGATCTGAGGGATCACTTGTCTGAATTGCAATTTGTACTTATGATAATGCATTGAACATTGGTTCTAACTTGGGGGCATCAATCCCCGGAGCTCACACATCCTCTTCATAGTATTGCCTTTTTCTTTAATAAGCTTCTTTATCTCATCATTCAAGCTAATTGCTAGACATTCCTGACTTGTAGGTGAAATAGTTAGAGGATCAAAATTTTTGGATAGATTTGACAATTTTAGTTCTTGTTCCTTTATCTTCTTCTCAATATTCTCACTTACTTTGGGCTAGGATAGACAAAATTTATATATATCACCTCCAACACTTAGAGCATTTAGAACACTCTTTATACTGATAGCAAGTATAGTCCTATCATACCCTATTAGACTCTTAATTTCACTAAATCTCTTATCCAAAAACTCATTTCTGACTTTTGTCTCTGTAGACTTCTCAAAAGACTCAAAATGTGTACTTACAGAATTTACTAGATTCTTCAGATGTCGGAAGGGAGAGTTAGATGGATTCTTCTGGATGGTAGGCATTACTTTCTCTAGTACACCGAATGCAAGACTTATCAACTCACTGTCTTCTAAGTGAGACTTCAATATCTTCTCACTTGCCATGGCTTGAGTAAATGATGATACCTTCATCATTTGGACCAGAGAGAGATTGGTTAGGTGGATTGGCCCTTGAATTAGTTCTGATTCATCAATCTCTAGTATTCTTTACTCAAAAAGTTCTTTACTGTCTTTGCAGTGTCTCTTGTCACTGCTTCTGGCTCACTTTCCTTTCTTTGAGTTTTATCAGTGGTAGTATCAGAACTATTTTGTCTTGATGCATCAACATTCGCACCATCTTCTTCTATTTTATCTTTCTTTCCTTCTTCTTCCTCTTCCTCTACTTTACCTTTCTCTGTGCCATCTGCAGCAATATTCTCAACATTATCTTCTTTGCCAGATTGATCAGGAGAAGTTAGAGTATCTCATGTATTATCAGTTTGGTCCACCATCACTGTATCTTCTTTATTTGTTTGTTCCTCTTCTGAAACATAGGAGTCATCAATCTTGGTTTGCTGCTCATCAGTTTTCATCTTTTCAATATTCAAGATTGGTGAATGAATCCCATCATCAGTCTCCTCCTCAACAAATGGAAGATTGTGTCTCTTCAATGCACTTAGAAGTATTTCTTGTGTTTCTTTAACTATTTGGTCCAATTCTCCAAGCATTAGTTTGTTCATTCTCTTCTTTCTCCTGAATTCATCCTTCACACTTTTTGATATCATATTCATTTGAATTTGAGTGATTTGAGGGCATAGTTTTATCAATACATGCTCTCTAAGCTCCATATCCTTGCTTTTTGCATTTTCTTTCCTCAACTCCAAAATGTTTTCATGAATTGGAGGGATCTCAGAAGTAATTTCAATTAGGACCTTATTATAGATATTCAGATATCTAACAGTTGCTTCCTCTAACACCGTCTTATCTGTGTCACTGCATTCATCATAAAATTTAGTCATGGGTTTCAGATTTCCATCCACAGTGACTAATTTTATTACATCTTTCACAGAAATTGTGGGCTTCTCAACATATGTATTAGTCTTCTACCTTTTGCTTGCCTTTTTGCTTTCGGAGGGCTTCTTCTTGGTCATCTTGGCTGCTTTAGTTCCATAGGTTTTCAACTCCTTTACCTCAGCATCTGAATCTGTTTCTTCTTCATCAACTTTTGTGCTCTTATATATTCTTGTGGCCTTTGTTTTCACTCTTTTTCCTTCTTTTCCAGATGATTTACCTTCCGGTTTCTCAGAATTGGTAGATTTTGGAGAAACAGGGGCAACAACAGAACTCCTAGTAGCCCTTGAAATGGAAGAGAGTTTCACTAGAGCACTTTCTTGTTCCTTAGCTTGTTTCTCTTTCTCAACCTTTTTAGTTTTTTCTCTGAATTGCCTAACAACCTCCTTTGTGAGACCTAGATTCTCGGCCAACTTCTCAACTTCTTTTCTTACTTTTCTTTTGGTCTCAGGTTCTCTGAGCTCATCACGCAATTTCAAACTCAACTCCTCATATGTCCCAAATCTTTCAACTGTCATATCCTTTGGCTTGCTCAATATGTGTTGAGCATACATATTTAGAAGTTTCTCATCAACCTCATAGCCCATAGGCATAATCCATACGGTTCTGGGTTCCACAGCTTCCATTAGGTATTGATCAATGTCAACCATAAAACATATCTCATTATATTTCTCCACAACTGATTTAGGAATTCTCTCCCTTGCATGCATCATACCCTAAAAATTCTTAAGATATCCCTAGATTGCCATTTTCTGTGTTTTATAATCACCAATGCTATTTAGATGATCTCTGATCTGAATAGCAACTAGCTCATCATTAGTCCAGTGTACACCTTTTACTCTAGGTACCGCATTCATAAAGTAAAAGAACAAGCATAGAACCAATGTACCATATTTAAAACTATTTTTCTTATCTTTCTTAATTTTGTTTAAGTTTTCAATCAATTGATTCTGTAATAATTCACACAAATCATAATCTATATTTTCTTTTAGCATCTTGTATGCTCCATATATGGCTATTCCAGAAATAGAATTCTCCTTGTTGGAGTGATAAATCTTATAGCCAATCACCATTGAAGCAAACTTAACATCTGGTTCTATGATGTCATTAATGGTCATTGCTCTCTTGTCAAACTTTGCACCGGTTACATCTGTAACAGTTTGATTTTTCACAGATTTTAACATGGATAATCCACCAGTAGAATTCAACCCAGTCACAATTTTGATAGCATCTTTGGTGATCTTGAATGGTTTTACCAGCCATATAAATTCATCATGCATTCGGCTCAAAACATACTAGACCCATTCATCTTCATCAAATGTTGGAAACCCCATAATTTGAATAAAGTGTTTATCATGTAGGGCCTTATACTCGGGTTTAAGGTAGTGATTTTCATCCCTGAAATGACTCTCAAACAAGTCTACATACCTTGAGTCTCCAAATTCATCTATGTTTGCATGAATATAAACCCTAATATCTTCAACATGCAGCACACCATATGGAACACTTGAAAAAGCACCTAACGGGTTGACTTCTATTGATTTGTGAGGATGCTTCTTAAATTTTGGTCGAGGCCTTTCAGTAATGTCGACAACATAAGGAGTAGCCATCTCAACAGATTTCAGATTCAAAATTTTACAAAGAAGTACCTTTTTCTTCTGTAGGGTTAGGGTTGATCAATTGCTGGTTGAATTCACTCTTCGTGCTTCATTCTTTGGATTTGCAGCTCAGATGCTCTTCTTCTTGTTTCCTTTGAATGCAAAGTGGTTCAAATGCATGACCAAGTGACCTTTTATCCTTCACAAAACCTAATTTGGTATTATAATAAATGCATTGCCCTAACTTCATCTGGTTACTTTGTTTCTTGAATAGTTCTTCATGAATCTGTCTGCAAATTTCCATATCAACATCTTTTCTTCCAGAAATTCTTCAAAAAATTCTGAAATGATTCAAAATATCTTCTCTCATTGTGCCATATCCAGGTACCCACTTGCTGGCTGGAAGAATTTGATTTTTAATGCAGTTCCCCTTGAGCCAGAGCTCCTAACTCAATTCCTGGAGGAATTATTAGCACCGGATTCTAGTACGGATCTATTACTGTCATTCACAATTGTTTTCTTGACCCATGTCTTGCTCATTTCATTTCAGATCTCATTTACATCAATTTTTTTTGCCTTTGTCTTTTCTCTACTCATCTGGTTTTCTGTTTGCCGGACCTCTTATTTCATTAATCCTATTTCTGCAAAATCTTGCAATATGACCAGATTTATTGCAATTAAAGCACACAACATTTCTCTGCTTATAACTTTGATTTGCTCTTGATCTACACTAATTAGCCATGTGTCCAAATCCATTGCAGGCAAAGCAGTATCCATTGAAAAAATTGATATTTCCTCTATTGTTAGGTTTGTTCATTATCATACTTCTACATTCATTAGATTTGTGACCATACCTTTTGCACTTGAAGCATTGACCAAAGAAGGATGAGTTACTTTGATTTGCTTTGTTTCTGCACTGAGTAGCTCTATGACCAAATTTATTGCAATTAAAACAATTTCCATTGAATGATGGATATCTTTGAGCATTAGGCTGTCTTACCGAAGGACTTCTAAGTTTGTTTCTTCCATTCCTAGGTTGAAAATTTCTTTGTCCGGATCTAGAACTTTCACCTTTCTCATATCTGAGATCATGCTTGTCATCAGCCTTTTTCCGTCCTTCAAGCAGTGCTTCAAGTTTAGCTGAGCTTATCTTGAACTTCTCCTTGTATTCATTTGCACCTTCTAGGTCATGTCTGAGAGTGATAATTTATCTCTCAAGTTCTCTCTCATTGTTTCTACTTTCTTGTAGATTAGACTCTAGGAGGCTAGCTATTCCATCCAATCTGCAGCATTCTTTAGTTCTCTCTTTTAGATTTTGATTTAGCTGTTCTTCAGTTTTCTTCCTATCTTCAATTTCCTTAGTTAGCCTCATCACCCCAGATTCCATCTCATGTTTTAGGACAACAACTTATTTAGCTAACTTCTCACATTCCTTTGTCTTCTCTTTCAGGGCTTTATCTTCATAATTATTTCCCAGTTGAAAAGGTTGCTCCTTTCTCTTTTCATTGGATTTTCTCAATTTTCCTTTTAAAATTGCAATGAAGTCTTCAGCCTTTTTAAGGTCTTCTTGTAGCTCTCCGACTTCTTCTCTAGACTACTCAAGCTCTTCTAAAGCGAGATTAAGTTGTCCTTGAAGGTTGTATTCATCCATTTTATTGCCTTCCTAGATCTTCTTCAAGATGTTAAACCTTTTCAAAGGAACCTTGCTCTGATACCAATTGTTGGAATTAGGGAAACAACTGAGAGGGTAGGGGGTGAATCAGTTGTCACAAAACTTTTAAAACTTTCTACAGTTATTTCTTCCTTTTATCATCAACAATGAATCATAAACATATGAGTAGAAATAGAATAACACACTTGACACCAAGATTTTTAAAGTGGAAACCTGGTTAAGGGAAAAACCACGGTGGGGGTTAACCCACAAAGATTGATACTCTATTAAAAGTATTTTACAAATGGGAATGCACATGTATTCGGGCTCACTGCCCAGAGCTCACTGCTCAATTTAGGCTCACTGCCTACAGAATTGATTACAAGAGGATAACAAAACTTTTGAACTAATGAGTAGTATCTACTAATGCATATGTTTAGTTTCGGTTAAATACAAAATATTGATCTTACACATTTCATCTTTACTCTGCCCTGTTTACAGTTCTTCCTTCATCTGTACCTTAGATTTCTATTCTTTTCGCATTTACTCCATCATCACACACCCACACACACCAACACACTTGAATCAATCACCTATATATATCCACATCAAGAAATTCAATCATGTTTCTAGTCAGCAACAAGAGGACTTAGAACATTTTCCTTATCTCTAGTTTATCGGCTGAATTCATACTCCCATGTTAGTGTGGATCACAAACTCAAGCATACAAGTCACCAATTATGTCAGTTAGTATCACTGATCATCACAAATTATCCCAACAACAACTTTTTCTCATTTGGATAAAGGTCTTATGCTCTATTGGCCTGTTCTTCTTTTGTCAGTTCTAACTCACTGGAACCTAATACTCAGATGCTCATAATTTTCTCATCCTTTGTCACCGGAGGCCAAATCTCTGGATTAAGGCTGTACTGACAACCCTTATCACTCACCCAAATCTGCAACATACTGTGATTCAACACTGGAGAGATCCAGACCAAGTTACCGTACCTTGTCACATACTCTATTCTTGACTTCCCAGACTTAGACAAATCTTCAATCTGATTTCTGGTATGGGCAAATTATGCAATGCGGATGTGTAGGATAGACTTAGTTTCCATAAATGACAACACCTATCATGCAAAGCAATGTCTCTTGCCAACATATCCATCCATTCCAAGCACTCCCTATCATGCATCCTAATAAGAATTACCTCACCTTCTCAAAAGTAACACCTATCTAGAGTGGGGGCATGTTATTCCTATGTGACATAGTCCTTAGAAATCCATCCTAAACTCCTCCATCCATCCACCATGTATCTTCCATCCATTCTATCCATTATTGCCAATCCTTTTATCCATCCATCCATCTATCCTTTCATTTTTCCCTTTGACTTGGTTTTTCCTTGTAATTGGTATCCAAAAAAAAAGCCCATCCAAGCTACAATCCAATGCCATCACATAAAACAAAAAATCCAAAAAAATCAAAATATCCTAAAATCCAAAAAAATCAAAATATCCCAAAATCCCAAAAAATCAAATATACCAAAAAGCCAAGAAATAAATCCAAGTTCATGCCATCCTTAATCCATGCCAATCTAGCCAAGCAATCTTGCTAATAATCCAAAAGTATCCAAAGGTTGTGTTCCCATCCTTGCTTTAAACTCGATCATTATCATCATCAATCCAATCTAATCAACTCTTTCTTAAGGACTATCTAACTTAAGTATGTAAATCCATCCTTATCAATCAATCCTGGTGTTGATTCACATGGCCAACAACACTAGTCAATCTAATCAATCCACCAATCACTAGTTTTTAGCTTGACAGGGGCAACAACCTTGTTTATCTTTTTGTGTCTTTTGTGCATGTTTGCTTGCTTGCTTGTGTGTGTCATCATTTTTATCTTCCATTTGTATTAGTCCTGGTAGTATATTGTCACCACTAAATCACGGTCTTCCATATCATGGTACCCAATGGCATATGTTTGCTTGTGGCCTTTTATCTTTTATGCACAAGACACATCGTCATCCTAGTCTTTATACCTTGGTGCATAATGTCTAGTGCTATATCAAACTATATGATTTCTCACTCGATGCAACATAACATATTATTTATCCATTTCATCCATCACTTATCTTTCTTCCATCTCCTTAACCAATATGTTTCATCCATTTTGAGAGCACACACGTGCTCTTCTTTAACCCACCTATCCTGTTGAGGGGGCATGCCATCTCTATATCATCTTTCTTTGTCACTCTAGCTTTGAGTGGTTGGAGCATCATCATTTCTAATCCAATCATATCCTTCTAAACCAAAGTCTTCTTCTACCCAACAACAACACTATGTTTTAAACTTCGTTGAAATGATGTTACTTCATAACACCATCTTAAAGAGGGGCAAAATGTAGACACCTAAAATTCACCTCACATCCCGACTTAGTTATTCATTTTCAATACCTTCACATTAGATAAATAATTCTTAATTATTTAATTAAATTCATTTATTTTTATTAAAGTCATTCTATCTTATTCTTCCACATTTATTAAATATTTTTTAATTATTTAATTAAGTTAATTTTCCCACTTCCTAGTATTAATTAAATAATTATTTACAATTATTTAATTAATCCATTCATTTTTCTAATGTTAATTAAATAATTTATAATTATTTAATTAATTAAATCATAGTCCAACATTAATTAAACATATCAAATATTTATTTAATTAATAAATCTAAATCATATCTTCTTCTTGATTTCTTTCCATTTCTAACTCATGTGTATCTAATTAATTAAACTAATTAGATAATATTATCAATTATCCTCTCATATCTCATCATATCTTCTTCTTGATTTCTTTTCATTATTAACTCATGTGTATCTAATTAATTAAATTAACTAGATAATCTTATCAATTATCATCTCGTATCTAAATCATATTTTCTTCTTGATTTCTTTCCATTTCTATCTCATGTGTATCTAATTAATTAAATTAATTAGATAATATTATCAATTATCCTATCATATTTTATCTTATCTTCTTCTTGATTTTTTTCCTTTAAAAAAAAAATCAAATCCTTATTTTCAAATGAAATCCTTATCTGTCCATCATCAAAAATCTATAAATCTAGCCTCAACCAAGCCATTATCATCACACAAGAACATAATGTTAGGCTATAGGTTTCTAGAGCAATCAAGATATCATCCTATCAAGAGCATAGCCATTGGAACTAGGGTGCATTCCAATCTGTTTTATATATCGCATTATCTTCCTATTATTTACCTTTAATCTTCTTTTGTATTTAGCTTGATTTATTTAAAATAGAGAAAAAAATACATGGTTATAAAGGTAAGAAGTAGATTAACAATTTGGTGGTGGTTTCATCAAATCTTATTGTAAAATGAGTAAAATTGATGAGGATGAAGTTAAAAATATTATATAATGTGCAAAATATGGTTTTAGGAGTCCCAACCTTAGGATTAGATAATCAACTGTATGTCAAGCCTAATAGGTAGGAGTGTAATTTGAAATATAATGTGAGCATTATTTCCAATAAGTAATTTTGGACAAGAAAAACTCATCATGAGTTTTGATGCCACTTTATAGTTCTACACTTGCTTTCTATATTTTTTTACAAAATTCCATGACACTTTTATCCAACTACAAATGATTTTTTTGCATGGGAAAGATATAATACATTATTTTTGTATGATTAAGAATTATAGTTGTTAATTTTATTTAATATTATGATAAAATTGTCCTTTTGTTTAATATTGATATAGGATTATCAATTTATTATGTTTTGTGAGTAGTAATCAATTTTTTATATTTTTAAAATATATTTTTGATTATTATATTCCTTTTGTGTGATTGACAATTTTATGTTAGATATAATTGAAAATCACCATAGAAAATAACAAGTGGGGCATACTCGAGCAAATTCATGTACATATAAAAAAATAAAGGGAGTGTATGAAAAGACTTTGTCAAATGAGAAAATATAGAGGTGAAGCATGCCATCATTGCTAATTGATTTGAATGTAGAAACAATCATATATCACCTATTGAAATAAGAAATAATGAAATTATAATTGATGATGTAATATTAACACTTTGTAGTATTTCAATTCTAAATTTAGAAATTAAACCAAATAATCAATTTATAAGAACAAACAAAATATACCTTATTATGAAAGTTAAGAACATATACCAGTTCAATAAAACATTCAAATTAAACAAAATTTACTAAATATACCAAACCAAAAACATACACCAATTAAAATACTACCTACAATTATTTGTAAAAAACTAAAGCATCCAAGTGAAATTGATGAAAACATCTTAAAAGAAATTCACAATAAAATTGTAAAATGCATTTGTGGAAGAATTGCTAATAAAGTATGAAAAATATTTTTTGAAAATTTAAATGAAATAGGAAGATGTCAATTATTTGTTGAAATGATGGAAAATCTTAATTTTAGAGACATTATGACAATTTTCAAGCTAAGAGCATCTAATATTGGTGTTGAAAAACCAGATTGTAAGAAGTCAAATTAATGCATACCAATCAGTAGGTCCAAACCCCATGCACCAAAGATAGTATGCTACTCAATGCTCTTACATCAACTATAATAAGTAATGAAACAAAAAAATCTTTTTTAATTAACCAAGAAATATATCATTAAAACAAATACAAAAACATTAATTAAAGTTGTTAGGAGATCTCAAAGAGTCAAGGATCATAATAATAGTGGACTATAGGCAATCTTAGGTAGATTGCCATGAAAAGACAAGGTTATAGTTGGTGCCTTAAGTAAATTAATTGAATAATTTTGGAAATTTAACATAAGAATTTCCCTAATCAAAGAGATGTAAAAATAAGAATTGATTGTCAAAATTATGAACCACATCCTAAACATTTTTTGGTTATGATTTGAACACAATTTTACTACAAGTTTCTAGAGAGTTATCCTTGAATAAAAACTAATCAAAGGTATTTGAAATGAAAATTTATTTTTATGTTAAAATAAATAATTCATGCACTACTTATTGAAGTAGGGTGCATATTGAATTTTCTATGAATTATGTTGTTTGTCATATACATGTTACTTTACATACTAATAATATTTTGTTTATAGAAGTTCTACTTAGATCAACAAGAGATTTTATTCCAAGTATTTTATGTAAAAGATCAAATGGACATTTTTTTCTAATAAAAATCATGTTCGGGGGGAACCTTTGTTAGTTGTGGTGGCTTGCAACATTTGCATAATTGTATACACATAGAGAGTACACATGCAATTAAAAAAGAACTAGTTACTTTTAGGAAATACAACTGAGTAACATATGCATTAAAAGATGACAAATATTTAAAGAGGTGTGAATTAGCTAGTAAAGATAAAACTATAGTAGAATTTATAAGAATATTTTAAGAGAAGATAGTGTGTGAGTATGAAAGGTATGCACTAGAGCTCAATGGTTAGACATGAGTAATTCAAATTACGTAAGGACGTATTTTCTTTTCTTTTGGTTCCATTGTGTTTAGATTGTAGATTTTATAGAGAATTATACACTAAAACCATAGAATAAAGTCCAATCTTAGTACTATAGCTCTATTTAAGTTATCATTTTTGTATAAATAACATTCATTAATACACCTGATAGCATAGAGGAAGTTAGAAAGATCTTGAGGGAGTATAATTTTTATCAGTAATGATCATACTCATTCTACTGAGCTTATGTAATGTTGCATTCAAATGTTCTATGATAATTTGAGTTACAAAAACATTATATTTGGTCAACATAATTGGTTGGATATTTGTACATCAAAATTTAAGAAATCACAGACGTTCTACTAGTTGAGCAAGATGCATATGATGAGTGGTATTCAACATAAATAAAATTTCACTAAGGTTAGAAATGGAAAAGGAACATATGTTAAAAGAGCCCTAGCACAAGAAGAGTTGAAGTACCTATTGATGTGGTTTTTGATACACCAATTTTCTTGTGAGTCAAGAAACACCATAGGTTGGAACAGAAAAGATTCCCCTACTTGGAAGGTGGCTAGCCTCAAGAGTCTTCATGAATTGGTTCGGAGGTTTTCCAAAATCCTTAAACTAGAGAGAACTTTGGTTAGTCCATTCAAGGGGCTACAATAAACATTAATAATCACTCATGTAAAAGAGAGGTTCACTTAGTGCAACTTGGTCACTATTAGGTAGTGTAGACACTCTATTTCACTTTAAAATGAGTTAATAATTTTCAATATTTTGATTTTATTTTTTTGAACTTCCCACAAGTGGTTTTCATCATTAAATTGCATTGAATTTGATTAAAGTATTTAAAACAACAATCTATTTCCCTTAAAGTCTTAATTTGTTAACATGAAATTTGAAGAATTTATGCATTAAAATTTGTTCCACTTTCAAAAGAATTGAACTTTGAATTTTAGGATAGCGAAAATGTGTCAAAATCTACAAATCTTAACCATGTTGAAGTTAGAAAATCATCTCAAATTTCTGCTTGTATAAATGAAATTTATCATTATTTAAATCATAATATATCACTAATGTAAAGAAAACAAAAAGAAGGGGGAAGGAAAGGATAAAATAAAATAGAAAAATAAATCAAAACCTATCTCCAATCCTCCCACACACCATTTAGAAAATGGACAAAATCAACATGGAACCAATCTCAACTAGACCAGTTACCCATAATCCCAACACGAGACATTGTGATCTTTGAGGGAAAATTCATGTGCATGGTTGTTGTTGAATTTTAGTGTGCATGAATGTGTTCAATCAACCAAACAAAAGACCCTACCATTAGTAGGGCATCATTGGTTTAAACAAATTTCAAGATTTATCGATATTTAGTGAATTACATGTGTAAGATGATACTTTTTCCTGTATTTTTAGTGAATATAGGTTTTTACCAAACATAAGAATCTTTGTTTGACGCATGTGGAAAATTAAAAACAAATAGAATTATTTTTTGAAAAATATGTGCACACTCTATATTGATATGCTTGTTTCAACAACAACAAAAATTACTTTGGATATATACAAAAAAGTTATGCGTTATGGAATAAAATTACTCTAAATTATAATTAATGTGAATTAAATAATTAATAATAAATAAAATATGCAACAAAAAATTATAAGAAAATATGAATAATTTTGGATAAAATTTATGAATTATGGAATAAATGTTACTAATTAAAAAACTATAAAGTATAAAAAATAAGTTTTTAAGAAATGCTTTAAAAATGGGACAATTTTTCTTTTTTTTTTTTCAAAATATATCTAAAATCTGCACATAAAATCTCAAGAATCACTAGATCACATTATCTTCAAATTATTAATATTTTTCTCACTATAAGTGGCAAAAAGTGAAAATTTGGTTAAACATGTTCATTTCAATGTTCCATTTAGGCCAAAAAGTGGGACATAAATTTTTCTCTACATGTCTTGTATTAGGATCCATTTTTATACTAATCTAGATATTTTTTATTTAGTTAATTTTGTTTATTTAATTTAGCATAAGTTAGAATAAATATTTCTTTCATATTGATCTGGCAATACCTAGGAAACCAATCCTCTTTATTTAGGTAAATGTTCCACCAAAGTAGTAAATTGGAAATACTCTATATTCACTTTACTTAAACATCAAATAGTTGAATGGTCAAATAATTAATGAAAATTTTACATCTCATCCACACATGAAAATAATAAATAATTACCTAGTGCTAGGTGGAATCTTTAGTCCACTACCACTCAGTGGCACCATAGGTTTAAGGCAATCTAGTCTACCATTTTGGAGACCAAATAGGATCATTTTGCATGATGGACCTCCCCTACCAAGGTCTTCCTATTAGATCCCAGCTTATCCATATGGGTGTTTCCAATCATGTCTATCATTTTTTGTGGATATATGGAAACTCTCAAGCATCTCTTTTGATTTAACCTTTTGGCTCAAGCAATGTGGACTTGGATACGTGATTTTTGCAATCCCTTTCAACCCAAACATTTTTCCTAGCATGTGATTCTTCTAACCAATTGGCCTGAAATTCCATTGAGATTCACCAAATTTGGTATGATTTTAGAGTGGAAATTTTATTCAACATATGGACAGATAGGAATGTTACTTTATTTTAAGGAGTTACTATGGATACTCACTTTTACATGTATAAAAAAACCATGATATTCTTGAATGTTATGTTACAGATTTAGGCCCAAGCTAATAAAATTGCTTTGGTGGTAGCCCATTTGTAGACTCTTATAAAGCATTAGGCTAATACTCCATATACTTTTGCTTGCATGCCACCATCTCCTACTAGCAAGGATCATTCTCCGCCACATGGGCACCATCGTGGCCATAGCCAAAATGCTCGTTCCAGACATGGCTCTCATGGATCTCCTTAGCATAGAAGATGTGGTTGGCCTCCCCAGCCATGTGGCTACTCTTTTGCTTCTCAGGGTGATCATAGCATTTCCAGTAGACATGATAGTAGAAAGTACCCTTGGGTAGAATTTGCTATATCTATTATTTGCATGGTCCTTATTGATCAAGAAGAAGAAAAAGATTAAAAAAAAGACATCATGATTGGTTGGAAGCCTATTCCTAGTGGTCAGGACCTCCTAGATGGCTAGGGCAACTCCCCTAATTGAGACCCCCCTCCTCCTCATGCTAGATTTGTTTTAACTGAAAATAACAATGTGATTGCTTTGTTTTGTCTATGGAAGACTCTCACGTTAACTTTTTTTGATCTATAATTTCATTTCACTCATCTTTTATATGAACTATTTTTTTAATATTTTATATTTTAATATAAAAAGTACACTATTCATCATTAAAAATAATAATAAATAATTTTTTTTAGTAAGTTAAAAAACTACTTTCACTATTAAACTGACTGATGTTTACAGATAACCCTCTCCATTAACGTAAATGCTTGGGAGTGATATCGTCTAAGCATTGTTTTGTGGCCCACTGTCCCTTTCTTTGGCATCTACCAGTCTACGAGCAGAAGATAGCTTCTAAACAAAACCGTGCGACGGGAAAAAACAAATAGGAAAGATAGAGGAATCACGAATTCGGTATAAGTTTGTTTAGAAGTAGGTAAAATATGTGAGCTTTTTTATTCGATTTAATGCGTTGGCAACATCAAAACCTGCACGACTTAAACGAATTCTCAGTATCAACATGCCTTTCTACATTCGAAATTCGAAACAGATAGAGAGTCGGAGATTTGGTGAACTAAAACCACATAGTTTATTCCCACCTCGCTTTTCCGTGTACAAACGGCTTTGAATTTCACTCACGCAATCTCTACTCATGTTCACACTCGCTTTATAAACTACTCTTGCATTCGAGGATGTCACTCACTCATCATTCCGCACTAGTAATATCTGTGTGTAAGATCGCCCTTTTTTTTATCTTTACCAGTTTAGGAGAGAATTACTCTTTCAATGGCAGGCGTAATGGGATTCCCTCAACCATTTCTTTCAGTAATATTCACTGTGGTTGTAATAATAGCAGGAGCTGCAAATTTTGGTGGTGTAGCAGCTCAGACTTCAGGATGTGCAGCTTCTCTGGCAACACTTTCTCCCTGCATGGGGTATCTGACAAGCAATGTCACCACCTCACCTCCACCACAGAGCTGCTGCACTGCATTTTCTTCATTAGTGCAAAGCAACACAGTGTGTCTGTGCCAGCTTTTCACTACCAACAATCCTATTGGGTTCCCCATTAACCAAACACAGACTCTTGCTCTCCCAGGCGCCTGCAATGTCACCACTCCACCGTTAACACAATGCAAAGGTATGTAATCACGGTTATTTTTGTGAATGAGGTGTAAAATCGCTATTGACTGTTTGATCATTGAAGTGGATGATGTTTAAATACAATGTTTAATTACTTCTGTGTTTTTTTCACTGTAAATAAACATCCCATTCGTGTTTAATATAAGTTGTAATTTGTACACATTGTATTGTTGTGATTTGTGAACAGTTGCAGGCGCTCCAGCTCCCATCCCAGCTACAGGTGTGTATATCTTTGTTGTCTAAGTGGGTTGTTCGTATACACGCTACTTAAACATCATCCACTTTAATGATTAAACAGTCAAATATTAATCCACAATAAAAAGTGGTAAATATTTGAACAGTTGAAATAGATGATGTTTAAGAATAAACGTATGTATAGATTTTCTGAAAGAGAGAGAATAATTGAAAAGGTGTGCTTGCAGGTTCTAGCAATGGTGCAGCACCAGCACCAGAAACTGCTCCATCATCTTCCCCTGCAACTCCAAATGCTGGCTCTCCCTCATCTAATTCACCATCATCTCTTCCTCCAACAACCTCTGTTGGAGGAATTTCACCAACAGGCAGCGTGAAACCAACATCTAAGGCAGAAGCCCTTTTCACACCATCCACGATTATCAGTGCTTTGGTAGCAGCAATGGTAGCGAGCAGTATTTGGTGAACATCTTTCTTCTATATCCGTGTTGGATATTCAACATGGAAGTGAGTGTATTTGTTGAGTGCAGTATTTGGTTGGGGAGTCGTTTTCTTCTAAGTATTGTATTTTTTTTTTAGAGTTTTCTACTCCTGGTTATCGATGTTTGGGTGTTTTATAACCATTCTTTCTTCTCACTGAATAAGAATCCACGCCTCCACTGTAATAGGACACAGTGTTCTTCCTACAGGAAGATAATAAGTATGATTATGCTTGCTTTATCAATATAGTTAAAATTTATTATTAAAAACATGGATATTTCAGATACTTTTGAGTGTACATTTAGTAATCAGAAATTTGACTACAGCCTAATTAAGTGTCCCAACTAAGTTTATGCAGTTCTAAGCATGGATTTCTTGACTGGCGAAGTATAATTTCCATACCCTCCACTTTCATTGTTCCTCCCGTTTGAATATTGCATCGTTAAATCCCATACTTCAATAAAAAAAAATGAATGGCAGAGAAGGTTATTGAAAAGGAATAATAAGAAAATACAAATTTTATTCATTTTCATTAACACAAGAAGACTTATATAAAACCACAATATTCCTTGTCATTGACGCAAGAAGATTTATAATAAACAATGTTCCTTTTCATTAACACAAGAAGATTTACATGTTCATTTTATATTGTTTATTTGTTGTTAGGGTTATTATTAATCTACCATTTTCATAAAAGTTTTAGAGAGATTAAACAAATGTTTATCGTTTATTTTAAAATTATCATATATTTCAATTAACATACACACATTAACCTACTCTTTTTATAGCTCTGTTTAACTCATTTTATAAAATAAGATCATTCAATAATATAACTTTCCAATGCAAGAATAAAGCTAGAAGAACATTTAAACAAGGAAGGGTGATTCAAGGTCCACTATGCAAAATTCATTCATTGCATAGTCACAAAGGGGAAGTAATTCTTTCCATAACTAATAAACATAGGTTTAATTATACACATTACAATAACAGGAATGAAAGAAGGAACATGAAAACAAGCATACAAGGCGATTTATGTTTCCATAAATAATTTTCATACAAATATTTAATGAATATGATTGAACATGGGAAATGAGCTTTTCATTTGCTATAACTATTATAAGATAGATTGTATACCTAGATTTTGCTAAACATAAAATGTGTAAAAAGAAATCCAATAATTAACATTTGTGACACAACTAGTTCTTAATGCACATTATCACATTAGTGTTATCATTACATAAAACATAACACATACACATGGTACATGTGCAGATAGCAGTGAGGTGCTACTACATCCTAACAAATTATTAAATATAGAAATAACATAATGAAATTAACACAATCCTTTTAAGCATTAATTAAATGAATTAAATATATAAATCTCCAAAGATTTTTCTAAATCCATTTACCCATTACTTAGATTCAAAGTTGAAGTATACAAGATATAGAACCTATTAATGATATATATAGCATTACTTCCCCTTATGAGCATGTGATAGCATAAATTTGTATCTTTCTTCTTGGCCTAAGTGGGACATACAAATAAACATATTTCAATGTAAGGAAATATGTTTACAAACCCCTTAGCAATTAAATGCTACACCTTATCCCTAAAGATAGAGGTATTCCACTTTATTCCTACAAGAAGAATATCATAGTAACTAATCTACAAAAAATTTAGTAGCATTCTAGCATGTAAAGGAATACTTACAAAAGAGCAAGAATGGGTGAAGAATAGAAGCAAACATAGAACAAGACTAACACATGTATACCCTAAGAAAACCAAGTTTCATGAAAAAACTAGCCTCGAAAGCACACACAATGTATTATTTAATAGTAATCAATAGTTACAATACATGTTGTGAGTCCAATGCACTATCAAGATAAATAGGAGATCGACACTCTTCAATTTTGGAAAAAAATTGAGAGTATGCTTCTACAAAAAATAATGCATAATGTCTCCATCTCAAGCCATCAATATAAAGACTTCATGATGCCCAGAAAACTACCAAAAAACATTACCATGGTAAGAATTCTCACAACCCACTCCAAGAGAGTGGCCTCCAAAATCAAATGTAATTCCTCTCACAAACATCTTTGACTTCTACCACTCAAGTCACTTGCCCATGAATCATTGTTTATATCTTACACCCTATAATAATGGAAGATGTTCTTACAAGCCCACTATGTAACCCCATATCAATGCCTCATTACTTGAACAATATTTTCAAGTCTTTAAAGAATAATAAAATAATTACATATGTCTCCACCCCCACATGGGTGTCCCATTTGCTCACTCCATAAATTTTGGTCATGGATACATAATTAATTGTCTATAAACAAGTAACCTTAGAATATGCAAGGTAAATAATACATCTAATTCTTGTTGTTAAATCAAGGTGAAGAAAGATTACAATGAAAACTTTTCCAAAGTATGCAAATCTAATTTTAATCATGTAACATTAGATTACTCATAAAAGATTAAATGTGAAGCATAAACCAACAAGTAATAAAATTGGCAAACCATAAATATTCAACACATGACACTAGATGTATGTGGAGAAACCCTTTCAGGAAAAAAATTCACCATCAAAGAGAGGCTAAAAATGTATTAATATTCTTGTAGAATATACATATGCAACACTCTAACTCCCTTTAATTTGGCAACATTTTAGCAGCACCTATTCACCTCTAAAATATCTCATGAAACTACTACCTCATGCCTCTAATTTATAGAAAAATTGGAGGTGAATGCCACAAATGGTTTCCCAAAATAATGTACCTTCAAAACCATGGTAAAATACAAACTTCCACACCAATAATAAAGAATATATTTCAATATTAGCAAATGTAACTCTCAAGGTGTTAAGTATAGCCTAAAAGTGTTGATGGATTCTGGTCCATCAAAGCCTGATTGAATTCTCCATTTTGACATAAGCTATGGATATGGGGCTAGTTGCATGAATATCGCCATTCATTATTTTGAGCCAAGTTGTTTTATATTGGAACAAGGGCTCCTGATGAGCTGGTAACAGTTGAGTTCATTGTGTTTAGCAGCAGAGCACATTGCCTTATAGAGTTGCCTACTAGGATGATAGGCTTGATTGAAAGGATAATATAGTCTACTAGGTTGTGCCTTCTATCTTTTTATTTTCACCAATTTATTTCCAAAATTTTGTAACAGAGTTTTCATTTGATGTAGCTCATTGGAAAGTGTAACAAGGGGAGTTGGTTGGTGAATTTTTGTAGGGATTAGTACCAAATTTGGATGAATGAATGGGGCTTCTAGGAATGAGGGCATTAGAGGCCTAGGGGTATCTTTCCAGCTTGGATTAGGCTATTCCTAGCCCTTATGGCTATATCAACGGTGTCTGGTAACACATTCCCTCCTATAGACTAGATCATAATAGCAACATCACTATTCAAGGATCTTAAATAGGGTAAATGCACAAAGTTGAGTCCACTTAAGGTAGAAGTTTCAAACTTAGAAAAACCCAAAATAGGGCAAAGCAAAACAAGATCCCATTTTGTATGAAATGAGATCCCATTTCGCTTCAAGATCCCGAGCCAAAAACAGGATCCTGTTTTCTAGAAACGGGATCCTATTTCATAAGAGGTTAAAATATTAAAAAAACTAAACGGGATCCCATTTCTTAAAATTTGAATTTCTAACCCAATTTTTGCTATGGGTTTTGGATCGAAAAAAGGCTTGGGGACCCAAACCTAGGCTTTGGACTTGGTTTGACTTGCAAGTTGAAGGTCCTGTCAATGTCACAACAAAATAGTGACTTTGGGCATATGTCTGAAGATCTTTTTTGCAAATTTTTTTGACGAAATTAAAACTAATTATAGATGAGACAGTGTAGATTCCAAATATGTAATTTTTTTTACAATTGGATTATTTTTTCTATTTTTCAATTAATTTCTAGTGAAACAAGTCCATAAGCTTGAATTATCAGGGGATTTTTTAATATTTTAATAACTTTTTATTAAAATATTTTTTTTGAAAAAAAATGTATGAAAACATACTTCAAACAATTCTTTTCAATTTGAAAAAAAAATTTAAATAATAAGTTTAGGTTATTTTATACGTGACGTACACGATGATTTTTTAAAACACCAAATATGACTAATAAAAAATTAACCAAAAAAAATATTTAATAAAAAATTACAAAAAAATATGGAAAACATGCTTCAGTGAGTTACAAATCGTTTCCCAAAAGGATTTAGAAAAATATGATTATTTAGGTCAAAATATGAATGACGTACATGTAAATGGTATAGTAAAAAAAGTGACTTTTAAACAGTGGTTTTTAGAAAGGCCTATTGAAAATCAATTTGTATCATCTGTGTATTCAAATAAATTACATATTTGGAAACTAGATTCCAAGTACTACATTTTATGATTAATCACTTTTTCCAAGATTCCATCTCTAAGTGCTTCAAATTTTAAGGTCAAATCTAACAAATTCTAAAAATTAGGGAAAACACTTCCACTTTTTGGCCAAAAGTGGACTCAACTTCTTGCACACCCAATAATAGAAGAAAGAAGTATTAGGAAAGGGCTTGACCATGGGTTGGACTCTATCCCAGGACTTTTGGAATGTAAAATTAAAGTCTACCATGAATTCATGAGGAGCTCTTTTAATTTTTTTCCATCAAAGATAAATGGTCACTTTTATCTTCAAACTGCTAGAAAAGCCTGTCGCCGAACTCATCCCAGCCATGAATGGAATTTGCTGGTCACCCCTATACCATTGAAGTGATTTACCTTTCAAATAAGAGGCAAGAAGCCTTACAGTGACATTATCTTGGGTGATGTTGTCGACAATGCATATATTAGCAACATCGTGTATGTGCTTTATGAGTGTGGTAGATTTTTCACCAGTGAAATAGGGAATAAGTTTTAGATCTGAAGCTAAGGTATCATTATATTGGTTAAGGATAAGAGGGCTTCCTCCACTAAAGGTCACAAAATCTCTATTTCTAAGTAGAGCCATAATGGTGTTGAGAATGTGTGTTGCAAACTCACTATTAAAACCCTAACACAGTTGCCATCAAACTCAGACTTCCAAGGTTTTACATTCAGGCCTTTACCACAGTACCACAGGGTGTAGCTAAGAGGGGTACAGACTGGTGGTGTTACTCGCCATCCCATGGTGGTTTTCATCTACTTGTGCAGTAGTACGGGGGGAGTCCTACCCCACCACCCCATGATGGTGGTTGACTCTTTCATGCAGTAGTGCGAGCCATTACACAACCCCATAGTTATCCATGGAAGGTGTTGGTGGTAGAGTGGGAGTTATCCTACCACCTTGCGATGGTGTTTAGAGAGGCTGGCTGGTGTGCAGATCACACCGCAGCCCTGCAATAGCCCATGAGGTGGCTTGCGATGGTGCGGTATAGATCCCGCCATCCCGTGAAGGTTAGTAAAGTGTGCCTACGGTTTTGTGGTATATCTTGTCATCCCATAGAAGATAGATCATATAGCTTATGATAGTGCGATATAGTTGGAAGTAAACCATAGTCCCATGGCTAGTCAAAAAGGTCCTGCAGTAGGGAGGTAAAGACTGGAAATGACGGATAAAGACAGTTAAAATGGTTTGTAATGGTTTTGTTTGGTGTGGAAGTTGAAACAATGGGCTTCCTAAAATGCTTGTGAAGTATATAATGTAATGCAGTAGTGCATTGAGTCCATGGATGATCAAGAGTGAATTGCATTGTAATGCCGCCAAATTCATTCTGTGAATCGACACCTAAAAGAGCATAGCTTTGTGACTTGTATGTAATTTATGTTTGACTGTAATACAAGAGATCTCTTCTTTGGTGTGTGGGTTTTTTCCTAAGAGGTATTCCCACGTAAAATCTGATGTTCATTCTTTATTGTCTATTTTTGTTATTCTTATTTGTGCATCTCAAATGAACTATAATTGCAAAGTTTTGTAAATTTCTGTATCTCTCTCCTGAAGATTAGTATTAGGAGGGCATTTTCCGCACTCTGCTTTCCTTTCAATTGGTATCAAAGCTTGGCCAGTTTTGTTGTCCTTGTGGGTAAGATAGGTTTTTTGTGTTGATCTTGTTTAGTGGGAGTTTTATAGAGAAATCTAGTTTATAAACATATTGTAGATTTAAGATGGTGAGCACATCATGAAGAATAGAGATTGAGAAGTTCAACAGTGGAAATTTTGAGTTGTGGAAACTCAAAATGGAAGATTTGCTCATGGATCGAGATTCATGGATTGTAGTGTCCTCTAACAAACCATCAACAACCTTGCAAGATGATTGGGATGCAATGGACTAGAAAGCCAAGGGTCTGATTAGACTATGCTTGGCCGATTCAATTCTCCTAAATGTCCATGAAGAGAAGATAGCAAAACTTTTGTGGAAGAAGCTTAGTTACATTTATCAAGGGAAATCTCTAGTAAATAAGTTATTTATGAGGAAGAAGCTATATTCTTTGAAGATGGAGGAAGGAGCGTCCATTGCAGATCATTTGAATGTGTTTAACATGATCATTGCTCAGTTGGGGTATGTTGGTGTGAAGATAGATGACAGGGATCGTTGCATGCTCCTATTGTGTTCATTCCCTGACACATGGGATCACCTGGTAATGGCTATTGGGAGTACAACAACCACTTTCAAGATGGAAGATGTGGTTGCTTCGCTGCTGTCAGAGGAAATGCGAAGGAAATCTCCTGAGATGGCCAAGGAGGCCCTTACTGTTCGAGGTAGATCAAAGGAGAAACATAAGAAGTTTAAATCCAAGTCAGAGGGGAGATCAAATTCTCTTGGTAAATATTCTAAGGTGAAATGCTAGAATTGTGGGCAGACTGGACACATATGGAAATATTGTAAAGAAGAGAAGAAGAAGAATAAGAAGAACAATAATTCCTTTGATAATGAATCTTCTCAGAGTGATGCAGATGCCTTCATAGCAATCTTGGTGACTCAGGGATCAGATGATGTTTGGCTGATTGACTCAGGTGCATCTTTTCACATGACCTCTCATAGAGATTGGTTCTCAAAGTATGAAAATTATGCTAGTGGAAGGGTGTATCTGGGTGATGATTCTCACCTGGAGATTGTTGGCCATGGAAGAGTCATAATTCAGTTTCTTGATGGAAGAGTGAAGGGAACTTATTATGTAATGCATATACCAAGTCTGGCTCAAAATCTTCTTTTTGTAAGTAAGCTTAATGATGCTGGTGTAAAAGTATCTTTCTCGAATGGTGTTTATAGAATGACTAGAGGCTCTATGGTGTTGCCTAAGGGTGCAGGAATTGGTGCTCTATACAAGCTAGATGCACATGCAGTTCAATGTAATAGTACTTCTGTAAAGTCAAGTAAATATGATCATCTAGAGGAGGACGTTGTTCCTATGGGTGCTAATTCTTTGGAGATGAAGCTCCCAGCGGAGAAGACAATGTTGTGGCTGTTGGCAAGAGACACTGTGAGGCTTCATAAGTGTTGTCATTGATGGCAACAAAGTCTATCCCACACATATGTAGTACATAGTATGCCTATACCGGAAGTCAGATTGAAGATTGTTTTGGTCCGATGAATAAGAATAGATTATGTAACAAGGTCTAACAATTAGGTCTGGATCTCTTAGATGGTGTAACTTAGGAAGTTGCAGACTTGGACAAGTCAAGAGGGGTATCATGACTACTGTATGTCAGATATTTAACCTCCGGTGATAAAGCATGAAAAAGATATGAGCATCTGAGTGTTGGGTTCCAATCAGGCAGAGCAGACAAAGGAAGAACTGACCAACAGAGTATCAGACTTCAATCTGGATGAGTAAAAGGTGTTGATCAAGCAATTTGTGGGATTATAAATTATTGGCCGACATGATTAATGACTTCTATGCCTATGTTTTTGATACGCATCACAAATCAAGCATGGATTCAGTCGACAGATCAGTAACTTAAAAATATCTTAAGTGTTCTTATTACCGACTAGAAAGTTGATGAGAATCCTTGATGCAGATATATATAAAAGATGGATTCTAGCATGTAAGGGTGTGGTGTGAAGATATGAACAAATAAGGTGTGACGAAAAGCAGGGATAAGTGTGAGAATAACAATTCAAGTCTGGAATGTGACTAAACAATAACTTTGAACAGAGGCAGAATAAAGTGCATAAGATCAGTGTATTGTGCCTAACCAGAACTAAACTCTTGCATTTGTAGATGCTTCTCATTAGTTCAAACACTTGATTATCTTCTGTAAGTTTTGTAGACAATGAGTCTCTTGTAGGCAGTGTGCCTCTTGTGAGAAGTGTGCTCATGCAGTGAGCCTTAATTGGCAAGTGCCATTTTGTACTCCTTTATTTTTTTAACAGAGAATACAATCTTGGGTTAGTCACCCCATGGTTTTTCCCTTAACAGGTTTTCCACATATAAATCCTTGTGTTATGTGTGTTGATTTTATTTTTGTTCTTATGATTACACATGCTTTCATGTTTTGATGCAACATTGAATATTAAGATAACAAAAGGAAAAGAAAGTTAAGGAAATTTTGAGATAATTGATTCACCCCCCTCTCAGTTATCTATCTTGTTTCCAATAGTGGCATCAAAGTCTTGGCCACATTGGTGAAAAAGGCTGAAAAGCCTTGAAAAATAAAAACTTGGTTGAAGGGCTTGATGATTGTAATCTTGAGTTCAATTTTTACGAACATTGCATATATGGAAAGGAACACCATGTTTCATTTTATTCTAGTCCTCATAAATCTTCTAGAATTCTTGATTATAGTCATGCTGATGTATTTAGTCCAGTTAATGTTCCTTCATTATCAAAATCTATGTATTTTTCTTCATTCATAGATGATTATTCAAGAAGGACATTTGTTTATTTTCTCAGAAGCAAAACTGAAGTTTTCAGTTAGTTTAAGGAATTTAAAACCTTTGTTGAAAATTAGATTGACATGAAAATTAAGTGTTTGAGGATGGATAATGGTGGTGAATTCTGTTCAGCAGATTTTGATAAGTTTTGCAAGGATCATGGAATTAAAAGGCATAAAACAACTCCTTAGAAAAATTTAGTCGCAGAAAGGATGAATAGAATGCTGATGGTAAGGGTGAGAAGTATACTAAGTAGTGCTGGTCTGGAACAAAAGTTTTGGGCTGAGGCTGTAGTTACAGCACATTACTTGATTAATAGATGTCCCACTTCGGTGCTCATGGAAAAGACACCAATGGAAGTGTGGTCTGGAAAGAGACCCTTGTTGAGATACGTTAGAGTCTTTGGATGTGAGACATATGCATATGTGCCTAGTGAAAAAGATCTAAACTAGAGAATAAGGCTGTAAAATGTATCTTCATTGGTTATGGAATTGGTGTGAAAGGGTACAAGCTTTGGAACCCAGTTACAGCGAAGGTGTTGTATAGTAGAAGTGTGATCTTCCATGAGCTGAAACCTTCTATAGTTGTTTTGTAGCCAGAGGTGAAAGAAGTAGAAAAGGTGGTAGTTGAAATTCCCCTTACTCCAGATAAGGATGAACTACGTACTCCTAGTGGACTTATTAGTGAGGAGAGCTCAAGTAGCTCTGAAAGTTCTAAATAGGATGAAGAACCTCAACCTCAGCTTGTGAGGAGGTCTACGTGTGTGAAGCGGCAAATTGAAAGGTTTGGTTATTCTATGTTGGATTCCACTTGTGCCTATACTTTGATTGCTAACACTGACGAGCCTAGGACTGTTAGAGAGGTTATGGGTATGTCTAATTCAGATTCTTGGTTGGAAGCCATGAATGAGGAAATGACATCATTGAAGAAGAATGAAACATGGGATCTAGTACCTTTGCCTGAAGGTCGCAAGCCTGTTGGATGTAAATGGGTGTTTGAAAAGAAGATTGGTCTGGATGGCAATGTTGAGAAGTATAAAGCAAGGTTGGTCACAAAAGGATATTTCTAGGTAGAGGGGATTGACTATGGAGAAATATTTTCTCTTATAGCTAAGCCGACGTCTATCAGATTTCTATTGTCACTTGCTGCAACATATGACTTAGAAATTGAGCAGATGGATGTGAAGACATCATTTCTTCATGGTGCTTTGAAGGAAGAGGTTTACATGTCCCAGCTAGAGTACTTCATTGAAAAAGGTAAGGAAAACTTGGTTTACAAATTAAAGAAATCTCTGTATGGTTTGAAGTAGTCACCTAGAATGTGGTACTAGAAGTTTGATACCTATGTGTTGTCTTTGGGGTTTGCGAGATCAAAGTCTAATCATTGTGTTTATTTTAAATCTAAAAATGGTCATCTTCTTATTATTGCCCTATATGTGGATGATATGTTGTTCATTGGGAATAGTAAGCGTACGATTTCAGAATTAAAATCTCAATTGTCAGCACAGTTTGAAATGAAAGATCTAGGTTCATTTAGGTATATTCTGGGGATGCAAATCAAAAGGGATAGGGGAAATAGAAAACTTTAGTTCAACTAGAGAAAATATATAGATTCTGTCCTAGAGAGATTTAATATGACATATTGCAAGCAATTAGTTGTTCCAGTGTTGCAAGGAATGAAACTCTCTATTTAAGATTGTCCAAAATCTCCTATTGAGGTGGAAGACATGACTAGGGTACCTTATGCAAGTGCAGTTGGTAGTTTAATGTATGCAATGGTCTGTACTAGGCCAGACATTGCCCAAGCAGTGGGAATGCTTAGTCAGTTTATGGCTAATCCAAGAAGGCCGCATTGGGATACTGTAAAGAGAGTTTTTAGGTATTTGAAGGGTACTTTTGAGTACACCTTGTGTTATCATGGTTACTCTACTAGATCTCAAAGTTCAGTTAGCATTCATGGATATGTGGATTCTGATTGGATAGGGGAAATTGATAGCAGAAGATCCACCAATGGATATGTATTCACGTTGTTTGGTGGTGCAGTTAGCTGGATGAGCAAGTGGGAAGCTGTAGTCACTTTATCTACTACAGAGGCTGAGTACATGGTAGAAACTCATGCCTGTAAGGAAGTTATTTAGCTTAGAAGACTATATTTCAATGTTGATTTTGATGCAGGGTAGATTGTTATTTGCTATGACAGTCAGAGTGCCATTTGTTTGGTGAAAAATCCAACTTTCCATACCAAGAAGAAACATATTGACGTGCAGTACAACTTTGTTCGTGATATGATGGAGGATCGAAAGGTTAATCTAGAAAAATTGGTACTCTGGTGAATGTTTCTGATGCATTGATGAAATTTGTGAGCATGAATAAGTTCAAATGGTGAACCAATTCGATGGGCCTTGGGGCCTAGAATGTTCAGTGACTTCAAACATTGGAAAGGGTTTAGTGAGTTCTTCATCAAGTGGGAGAATGTCAAGAATGCATGTCTCAAACTCACTATTAAAACCCTAACTCATTTGCCATCAAACTCAAACTTCCAAGGTTTTACATTCAACCCTTTACCGCAGTACCGCAAGGTGTAGCTAAGAGGGGTGCGAATTGGCAGTGTTACCTGCCATCCCACGATAGTTTTTATCTACTTATGCAGTAGTGCGGGGGGGGTCTTATCCTGCCACCTCACGACGGTGGTTGACTCTTGCCTATGATAGTGCGGGCCATACTGCAACCCCCCAATGATCCATGGAAGGTGTTGGTGGTAGAGTAGGAGTTACTTCGTCACCCCGCAATGGTGACTCGAGAGGTTGGTGGGTGTGTGGGTCATACCATAGCCCCACAATAGCCCATGAGGTGGCTTGCGATGGGCTTGCAGTGGTACGGTATAGATCTTGCCATCCCGTGAAGGTTAGTAAAGTGTGCCTGCGGTGTTGCAGTATATCTTGCCATCCCATAGGAGATAGATCATATAGCTTGTGACAGTGTGGTATAGTTGGAAGTAAACCGTAGTCCCACAGCTAGTGAAAAAGGGTCCTACTATATGGTGGTAAAGACTGTAAACAATAGATAAAGATAGTTTAAAATGGTCTGTAATGATTATGTCTAGTGTGGAATTTGAAACGATGGGCTTTCTGAAATGTTTGTGAAGTCTGTAATGTAATGCAGTAGTTCATTGAGTCCATGGACAATCAAGAGTGAATTGTATTCTAATGCCGTCGGATTCATTCTGTGAATTGACACCTAAAAGAGCATAGCTCTGTGACTTGTGTGTAATTTACATTTTACTATAATACAAGACATCTTTGCTTTGGTGTGTGGGTTTTTCCTAAGAGGGTTTTCCCACGTAAAATCTGGTCTTCATTCTTTATTGTCTATTTTTGTTAAAATCTTGTTTGTGCATCTTAAATGAACTATAATTGCAAAGTTTTGTAAATTTCTATATCTCTCTCCTAAAGATTAGTATTAGGAAGGCATTTTTCGCACTCTGCTTTCCTTTCAAATGGGAATATACAAGTTTATCTTAGGTAAATAAAAGTTTGTCCTTGGTTGAAGAAACCTACCAAAAGGAGGTGTAGATTGGGCTCTTGGGGAAGGTAATACAATACTTCTTGTTCCCCTTATAGGAGACCTAGACAATCTAGTTCTGCTTCTTCTTGAAGCATATGTAGATAGTTCAACAAATTGAAAATTACCTCTTGAAGAAGCTCTTGTCTCCACTCTTGGCATGAGAAAGTAGGACTAGTCTACAACCAAAAATCATATGCGTCACTAAGTGCTTGTAGAATGCCTCCATGGCTACAATAAGCTAAGAATAGTACCAAATTTCTTAGCTCAAACTCCTAACTCAAGTTGAGTGGTCCCACTAGGTGTGCCAGAAATTGTTGTCAATTGAATCTACACCTTTGTTTGAACCCATTGTTCAAACAATCCAAAGACACCATTGGAATCACCTCAAGGTGTACGGCCTTTCTATTTGAGGTCAAACCTCCAGATTAAAGGGTTGGTTCCCTATCTAAATGTTTCACCAGAGAAAAGGGAAAGAAGGAAACTTAACTAAAACTACTAAAACCAATGGTGATGCACCAAATGGATATTAATATTCTCTGGATCAATCTTTTATGCACTAAATAATCATAAAATCACCAACAAAACCTACACAATACCCACCGATCCCTTGCAAAGGTGAGGGGATGAACTAAATTCACAAGGAGCTAGTGATTCACAAGATAAATACTCAGTTTCCAATAACACACAATGCAAAAGTATTCAACAAAAAATAGAAAATTAGTGTGTACTAATCATAGAGGTAAAATTTTACAAATGATACCAAGATGGCTTCCAAAGAACAACCCTTTACATTTTTCAAAATGTGCATATATAGCATTATAATTTTCATTGTTTCAGCTTGGATGCAGAGAAGTGTGGTCAACAAGTTTTCAAGCCACCCATACCTACTGCATCACATCTAAATGGTCATGTTAGAAGACCATGTGGGCTAGAGTGTTCTCCCATACCTCCAGGTACAAAACTTTAATATAGGAAGACCCACAATCAGATTTGGGTCACTAAAAACCAACTATTTCATCTAGCTTGGGTAATTGCAACATTAAATCCATGCACTATTCCATCCACCTACATATCTACTTCATTCTAAATTAATGTTTCTTCAGGGAGTTAGGCAACATATTTTTACATAGTGAACACATTAAAAAATGTGCCTTGTCACTTTTACAACACTTTAAAATTTCATTTCTACATTTTTAATGCTTAAAAAACTTTTTAGGAACATTTTTGTCAAGTTCTAGGTCACTCGGAACTCACCTAAACTCACTTGGGGTTTCTTTTTCCATTCTAGGGGTGATTTCCCATGCATTGGGAACTCACCAAAATCTTCATTCCACCTCTTTCCTCTTCTTCCTTCTCCCTAGGAAACCTTCATTTTCCCCTTGTCAGCCTTTTGAAATAGACCAATTACTCCTTCAAGGTTTTCCTTGGTTCCAAGAACCATGTGAATCCTTGATGCCTCTATCTCTTTACTTTTCTTCCCTTTGCATTGTAAACCTTCATTTTTCAGTGATCAGCAATTTCTTAGGAACATGGAACCGTCATCAAGTTCTATAGTTCTTGGAACAAGCCGAAATGCCAATGCTGCCTCCTTTGTGTACTTCTCTTTCTTTCTTTGTGCACCCACTGACTCATTAGACCTTGTCAAGGAGTTCTCGATAACTGTGAACTCGCCAAAAACTAGAACCAAAAGAACCAATCAGGCCTTAACAAGGGAATGGGTATGATTTCAGGGATTTGCCTTCTTCCTAGAAAAAGGGAATTCTTTGAAATTATTCCCAAAGGGCCTAGAAATGCTAACAAGGCAAAACTTGGCCAAATTTTAACCTTTCTCAAAATTTTCAAAGGCAAAAATGCATTATAAGATACAAGGGACCCATCCAGGAGGACTTAGATGAATTTTGACATAATTTTATAGGTTTTAGATAGATGGATTATTTGAGTCAGAATGGATAAAATAGGTTAACAAATACCATCTTTAATTGTTGGTACACTAGATAGAGTATTACAACTATACTTTTTGTGTAGGTAGAATTTTCTAACCCTACTCTCTACTTTCTCTTATTTTCATCAATAGTAAAATTAACTTGTAGTTGTTCTTATATTTTCTTACATAATATGAGCTGCATATTGTACATATTTTCTCTATTTTGCATGTTCCTATGGAGCATGCATGTCAAAGAGGAGAACACATCGAGAGATCAAGTTAGGTCTAGTACTTTGAATGTATCTCGTATCATTTTATGTCTAAATAGTTACTTTTATGCATGATGTGAGTGCTCATTTACTTTGAAATACATTTTCATTTCGGATACACATGCACCTCAAACTAGGGGTAAAATGTAATGGTACAATTTGCATCCCGTGATAGTTCTCATTTAGTTTTAGGCCCATTTTAATGGAATGTCTTAATACAATTATGTACCAACAAATGGCACAATCTTATACAAATTTAGGCCCATTCACCAATCCTTTACACATTCTCATTTACACAAAATCCCACACATTCAACCTTATCCCATCCCTATTTGCACATTTTCATATACATTCACCATTTCTAATAAATTCCCACTCCTATCATTGCACCCATTCCCATACATTCATTCTCCACCCTATTATCAACATCTCCTTGTCTTAGGCTAGTCTCATGGCATACGGGTTTGTGCCCACATGATGTGGAATTGACCCTTGAAATCAAAATTTCAAATTTTCCAATTCTTATCTATTTCACTAGTTCTTATTAATAGACTTGATACACAATTGCACAATTTTTTTTATGTCTTGGTATTTAAGTAAATTTAATGTTCATTAATTCACATCCAATTCCTTCCAAAATCTTAAGCACTATAATGAGAATTATTCTAGTCCAACAATTTATTTTGGAGCACTAAAAAGAAATGTATTCTAATTTATAATCATTTAAGACACATGCATGCGTAAGTGTGTTGTCTTTGATATTCTTCACAATTGTTGATTAATGAAGGTTGTTAACATTGGAGAACATGACTGTTGAGATCTAGTGATCTTCTAAAGGTATTTTTCAATATTGCCATTCCTTACACATCAATAGATTAGAGATAGGGTTGACATCAGTTTCAATAGTTTGCAATCATCTTATTAAATCCCACACATTTTAGAGCCTTTATGTCTGTAGGTCAATACAATGCATGGATTTGACCTACAATAAGTTCATCTATTTTGAACTAGAAATAATTTTTTAAATGACAAGCATTGATTCAATACAATTAGAAAACACAATATACATGTGATATCATAATTGTTCTTCTTCATCATTCCCAAATTTAAATGCCTAATCATTCCCATTTAATTTTAAATAATTAATTATTTTAACTTTACCAATTCCAAAGTAATATTAAATAATCTACTAATTTGTTCTTATTTGAATGCATTTGTTCAATTAGCCTAAATTAACATGTAGGAAAACTTTTTCCAAGTGCATTATCTATGGATTTATCCTTATAAAATATAAAAGTAAATCAACTTGTTAATGTTAACATAATACATATAATCTAAAACATATGTAATTAATAAGCGGATAATTAACTTAGATTAATTAGATTTGAGGATTATCATTGTAAAAAATGTAAATAAATATGAAAACTAATTTAAATTGAAATGGTATTTAATTGCATCTTGATGATGAAGTAATGTAACAAATGAAAAAAAATGATTTGTTATGTTTTGTATCTTTATAGACTAGGATAAACAAATGTAATTCTAAAAACTATTTGTTTGTCACTCTGGTTCAATTTTGTGCCTACAAAATTAATTTCCTTAAGTTATAGGGTTATGGATTGAAAAAATGAACTTTGATTCTAAAAATTCTTGGTCTATCAGTCTTATTCAAAAAATTTCCTAGAAAACTAATCTCCTCAAGTACAGTAATAATCTTCTATATAAAGATGACCTTGTAATTCATGGACTTGATCTCATTGAATTCTTTAGTCTCCAACCTATTTGCCTCACTTCTTTGAGGTCTAAATGTTGTAAGGGTTAGCAGTGTTTACAAACACCTTTGGGAATTTTCTAAATCATAATGGTCAAGTTCTCCTTAGTCAAACCCCTAGATGAGCTAGTTTTATGGCTCTAAGCAAAGATTTGAAGACAACAAGTAAGCATGCAATAGACCTAAGATGATTTTCTCTAATAAATGCTTTAGTTATGTGATAGGTTCCTTTTTATTCGTTTTACAAATTGAAGTCTAAGTTTGCTCAATTGACTCCTAGATTGTCCTCTTAGTTGCTTCCAAATGAATGTGGGAATGCTTTTAAATACAACCACCAAGTGCAAAATTTTACATAATGTGTGTTAAGTTGGCTCACGACAACTAGTGAAGTAGTCGGAGTGGATAAATTTGAATTTTAAAAGTCTATGATGTAGAACTACCCATAATTAAGTCCACACCCATGAATCTAATCAAGAATAAAGAACAATAAATCTAAAATTCAAGATAAAACTTTAAAAATTAATAATGGTAGGATTGAAATATGACTAAAATCAACACACAAATATAGATTAAGATATGAACCAAATCAACTCACAAATATACTACTTGTAAAAAAATTATTATATTTAAAATATTCTAACTAAAGCAGCTCAAAACATAGAAAGCAAGAAATTGGGTATGCAATTTATGCCATTACAATAATATTTATTTGCTTCATGAAAAATTTAACTATTATTAAACCATACTTAGTTCAATAGTTAAAGTTAAATTTTGACCAATAAAATAGATCAACTATTTACTACTTTTTGATAAGAATTCAAAATATAAATTTATTATTGGCTCTTTAACTATTAAAAAATGTGATATTTAAATAAAATATGGAAGTTCATACTTTAAAGGTAAACCTTCCACACACCTCCCAAACTGGATAGGCTCTAGACGTAAGCCTCTCATCTAAGTTTTGTTTTGTGGCCCACCATACCTTTCCTTGGCAGCGATAAGTAAGCTTGCAGAACATAGATTCTAATTTGAAATTGCAAATTCGGTACAGTTGTTTATAAGTAGGTAACTGACATAGACTTTTTCTTGTCGTTTTAATGTGTTGGCGATCATCATCAAAAGCTACACAGCTTACAGCAGATCTTCAAGCTCAATATGCCTTCTTACTTCAAAACATAGAGAGAATCAGAGGTTTGGTGAGCTAAAACTAGTTGAACCATCTAGCTTATATTGCCACCTTGCTTTTCCGTGGACAAACGCCTTTCAATTCTAAGTCACGCAATCTCTTATTCATTCCTGCACTCGCTTTATAAACTACTCTTTCAGTCAAGGATGTCACAGATTCATCATTCCGCAGTAGTAGCATCTCTCTGTATAATCGGCTTTTATTCTTTCTTTACTAGTTTAGGAGCGAATTATTCTTTCAATGGCAGGCGTAATGGAATTCCCTCAACCATTGCATTCAGTAGTATTGACTGTGGTCGTATTAATAGCAGGAGCTGCATATTATGGCGGTGTGGCAGCTCAGACTTCAGGATGTGCAAATTCTCTGGCAACACTTTCTCCCTGCGTAGGTTATATTACAAGCAACGTCACAACCTCACCTCCACCACAGAGCTGCTGCAGTGGATTATCTTCAGTAGTGCAAAGCAGCACAGTGTGTCTGTGCCAGCTGTTCATGGCTAACAATCTTCTTGGCTTCCCCATTAATCAAACACAGGCTCTCGCTCTCCCAGGCGCCTGCAAAATCACCACTCCAGCGCTCACCCTATGCAAAGGTAATTAATAACTTCTGTTCTGTTTCTGATTTTTTCTGTTTGTAGTAGATAAACATCCCATTCAAGTTTAATAGAAGTTGTTATGGTGGTGGTTTGTGAGCAGTTGCAGCTGTTCCGGCTCCTTCTCCCGCTACAGGTGTGTATATGGGCTATTCTTAAACATCATCCATTTCAATAGTCAAAAGTTAATTTTGATCAATAAAAGTAAGACAAATATTTACTACTTTTTATTGTGGATGAGGTGTAAAATTGCTATTAACTGTTTAATCATTGAAATGGATGATGATTAAGTAGAGTGGTGTATATCTTGATTGTCTAAGTGGGTTGTTTGTATATGAATTCTTAAAGCCAAAAAATAATTGAATGGCTGCACTTGCAGGTTCTAGCAATCCTTTACAGCCTCCTACAGGAAGTGTTCCTTCCTCTTCCCCTGCGCCTGCAACTTCAATTCCAAATGCAGGGTCTCCCACTTCAAAATCACCATCATTTCTTCCTCCCACAACTTCTGTTGGAGGAATAAGTCCAGCAGGTCGTGAGAAACCAACATCTAATGCAGGAGCCCTTTTCACTCCATCAATGATTATCAGTGTTTTGGCAGGAGCAATTGTATTGAGCACTATGTGCTGAACATCTTTCTTCTATATCTGTGTTGGATACTCTAACATGGAAGTGAGTGTATTGTTGATTGTATAGAATCTTTCGCTTGTTTTCTCCTGTTAGGAAGTCGTCGTCTACTTATAAGGATTGTATTCGTGTAGAGTTTATATGCCTGGTTAGTAATGGCGTGGGTGTCTTGTAACCATTCTTTCTCCTCTAAATAAATAAGGATGTACGCATCCACTGTAATACGGCGCACTATTCTTTCTCTAATTTTTTTTTTTTAAAATTAATTTAATCTTTAAATATAGCAGAGTAAATCCTGGAATATTGATGGTGACAGACTTTCCTAAACAGCCTCTGTATTGTAGTCAAGGCATCAGTTATTTACGTATGGGACCCCTTCTACTGTAACCTATAACCTAATCACTCTACTTAAACATCATCCATTTTAAGGTTAAATAATAAATAGTAATTTTACACTTGATTCACAATAAAAAGTGATAAATATTTGTCCTATTTTGATTGGTCAAAATTAACTTTTGACTATTGAAGTGGATGATGTTTAAGAATAGCCTAATCGAATAGTGACTAAAAGAACAATAGAGATGATAACAATTATAAACTAGCAATCGCACCTTAGTGTGCAATTGGTACACCGAAATTGAAAGAGTATAGGTGGATTTCATTTTCACAATCAACCACCCTTGATTTCATTTTGTGAATCTTCCATGTTTCTTCATAATTTATTTTCATGTAAAATGTATTTATAATCATTAAATAAATATATATGTCTATTAAAAAAAATGTTTACATTTATTTTAGGGAGAATGGAATAACATGGAGTGAATTGCTTGTTTACGTGGGCTTCGAGATTTGAATTCTCCAAAATATGCAGACTTCTAGCTCTAACTTCCATATAAAGTGAAGAAAAACACACACAAACTACACGTTCTTGTCTTTTCAGACAAAAACTAGGTTTATTTTTTGTATGACCACTATGTATTCCAAGAGTGTTGTAGGATTCCTGAGTAAGCAAGAAAACTTGTCGTCTCCTTAAAAATAGTGAACCTAGAACAATAATTCTATAGACCAGCACAATGAGGGTACTATAAAATCAAGTATGCATGCTTTAAGCCCTTTAATTTTTACTTAGAAAGTTCAAAAACTGTAGAAACCAATGTTTCAACTACTATAAAAACATTGTAGTTGGTTTCTAGCAAGCTGAAATCAATATCATTTTGCCAATTTTTTAAGGACACCAAAAATTTGGCACTCAGCTAGACATTCTAAAATATTTGCTTTTCCTCCATTGCATAGTTACCCATGACAGCACCCATACAAAAAACTTTCTTTAATTGGAATGTGATTGTAGATTTGGTTTCATTTACTTTCCCCTCCAATGACTATTGGTGTGACATGAAAGTAGGAAATTTACCTACCTTGTTTAGATGAATGCCAAGAAGTCAAGGAATCTACTTAATAATTGATTTTGATGCAAGAAAAGTGTGAAATTTCATTTCAATCTTCTTAACCAGAGTCTTGTTCTTGTTCCTTTTCTTTAATCCTTCCACATCCATGTAGTCCAAACCTATTTTCGGAGCCTACCCATTTTGGTGAAGGCCAAAAATCAGATTATAGTCAAAGTTGTTTTCAGACATACTGAAGTCTAGCCTTTCAATAATATTGGACTATCCTATAAGTTGTGGGTAGGTTTTACACATAACAACAATTAGCCAAAAACACATAGTATTCATGTAAAAGTAGAAAATAAAGTTGAATGCATAGTTAAAAAAATCACCAAGACTCATGAGTCAATAGATATGGAGATATATGATGAAAATTATATGGAAGGTAGATTGTGAATGTTTCTGAATGGTTGGTATAGTAGCAGTTCACTCCAACAAAATGCTTGAAAACATTGATCATCTACTGTTGGGATGGCAGTGAAATAAGGGTAGACTCGAACAATAGAAAATGTTAAGTGTTATTTCCATTTATTGGACTTCTGAGATGCTACAAGGTAAATTAAGAGTTTGATACTTAAGTGGACATGTACTAAAAAATGGGTTAGAAACACTACACTACAGAATAGTCCTATTTGCCACCATGTTTATGCAATTAAGCATAGTTTCATGAAGATAGGATTGGTATATTTGGGGTTTGTAATTTTATCCGAAGGTTTGAAAATGGATCCAAAAAAGATTAGAGCAATTTTTGAATGGTGTACACTAGTGAATGTTGGAGACGTAGGAAATTTTCATGGTTTGGTAAGTTTCTTTAGAAGTTTTATTAGAGATTTCAGTGGCATATGTGCAACATTGACTGAGATTATGAGAGGAGACAAGAGAGAGCTCAAATGGACATCAAGAGAAAATAGGAGCTTTGAATTGCTAAGAAAGAAGATAAATTTGGAGAATAATTATTCATAGGAAGGTTATGCATGCAGCCAAGTTCTCTACTTAAAGTTGAAATTGAAAGAGAGCTTTAGAGTTTGTACTTAATTTGTCCTCTATCAAGGGACAAGTTCATACATCTAGGAGAAGTTCATGGTTGAACATTAGTCCTCTGAATTCAAACTCATTCCTTTATCAATTGAAAACTTAAGAGTTTGTACTTAATTTAGTTGGTACGTCTTTAAAGGAATGATGATTGTCTTGTATCCCCTATGGCCCATGTCTTCTTTTGTTATTTGGAGTGTTGTGAATTAATTTGCATAATCTTACTGGACTTAAGGATCCTTGTGTTTTTCTTAGTAGCTACTTCAAATGCAACCTTTCATGTTTGCTCTTTAGTCTCTATTTTCTTGCATCTCCTTCTAGATTCTTGTTCGTGCACCACACCTAGGTTCACCTTCATTCCATTAGTCATCACCTATGCATATTATTTGAAGCATGTATTTTTGTTTATCACAAGCCTCATATTTCACATCCTGACACCTACATTTAATAGGCATTATCTTACAAATATAAGCATGGTCACCACCTACACCATGTTTAGTTGTCATCTTTCCTACCATCATGCATCCTCTAAAGGGATGTCACACAATAGAGATATCAATCAAACTTAGTGACCCATATTGCTTTTATAATTTCACACATTTGCATAATTTGGAGCTAAAATGGGATTAAAATTAAATTTAATGTGCTATAATTTCAGATTGAAAATTCCTAATTGTCGAAACATATTTTATTTCTAGGGAAATACTTTCGATTTGTTTAAATTTGTATATGCTATGCAAATGATCTCAAGATCTCAAAAATGGTGTGCATTCTATGTTATGGGAGCTCATTGTGTTCAAGCTTTCTTTGGAAAAACTTTTCTAAAAGGAATGCGATTATTAGTTAGAAAGAGGCTCACCATCTAAGGAAGAAAAATCATGGAAAAATGACAAATACCTATAGAGAAGGAAAAGAATGTATTTTTGAAAATATCAATGTCATGAATTTGTATTTTGTCAAATAAAAAATGTGTATAAGCATGATATGTTTTAAAAAGGTGGGGGGGAGTGGGTTAATACTAAGCACCTCTCTCTCTCTCTATATATATATATCACTATCTCTTCTTTTCTCTCCCTCTTTATCCCTCTTTCTCTCCATCTTTATCTCTCCTTATCTCTTTGTCTCCCTCTCTATCTATTCATTTCTATTTATCTCTCAATATCTATTTTTCTCTCTCTATCCCTCTGTCTCTATCTCCCCTTCTTTGTTCCTCTATCTCTCTTTCTCTCTTCACCCCTCTCTCACTCTCTCTTGATCTCTCTATTTCTCTTTATCTCTCTCTATCTCTTTGTCTATATTTTTCTCTCTATCTCTTCTTCTCTGTTTCTCTCTTACCATCTCTCTTTCTTTCTCTTTTCCTCTCTCTTACCATCTCTCTTTCTTTCTCTCTCCCTCTTTATCTCTCTACATCTCTACCTTCATCTATCAATATCTCCCTCTATATCCCTCTTCCCTAAGCTCTCTCTCTCTCTCTCTCTCTCTCTCTCTCTCTCTCTCTCTCTCTCTCTCTCTCTCTCTCTCTCTCTCTCTCTCTCTCTCTCTCTCTCTCTCTCTCTCTCTCTCTCTCTCTCTCTCTCTATTTCTATTTATATCTCTTAGTCTCTCTCCCTCCCTCTCTCTCCATCTCTATCTTCACTTCTTTCATCTTATATCTTTCTAGACCTTGATGCATATAGTAGATGCTATAAGAAGGAAGAGAGAATTACCAATCTTCACAAAACATTGAAGGACATTGTGGAAAGTTGATTTTCCCAAAGCATATTTAATGTTAAAGTTATGTTGCACTATACATTTGAGCTTGATATTGAGATGATTTTGTGATGGTAGAAATGAGGTCTCTTTTTGTAATAAAATGGAGTGTTCATATTTCTTAGTATGCTAAATTCTAGTCCATTGGTGTCTTGACATGTATGTATTGGAAAAAACATTATCTATTTAGAACAAGGTATGGACATCAATCAAAACATTTGATTATAGGAATTTATTTGAATGGTATTAAAATAGAATAGAAATAGGACACGTGGACTATTTGACAAAATGTCACCTTGTATAATTTTTAAACCAAACATTCTCAACAATAAATTAATTACCACTTAATTTTTTTTAAGTTTCATCTTTGATTTCTTTATTTTTATTATTGTTTATTTTATCTTTCCTTGCTAGGAGACATGCGAAGGAACTTTCTAATTATTGTAAATGTCACATTTTTTTCTTTGTTGTGTCATTATTATAATTTATGCATCATATATTACATCTCTCTCTCTCTCTAGATATTCCTCTTTCTTTGCTTATCTTTATCTCTTTCTTTTTCACTCTATCTCTTCCTCTCTATCTCTATTGATCTCTGTCCTCTCTCTTTGCCACTTATTATATTTACACATCACCATAATTCATTTTTAAATATTCCCAAATTTATGTTTCTAAAAACCATAATGCCAAAGAGTTGTGGAAGTTCAATTGCCATGTCTTTAAATGAATGATGATTGTCTTGTATCCCTATGGCCTATGTAATTATCTAAAATTGAAATAAATTTTTGGTATGTAATAAATCTCATAAACCAAAACTCGTGAGTGTCCACAATCACCACTTAAATATACTTTGTTGTGGGATTATCTTTGTTGGTCAAGGGATCCACAACCTTCACCTTCACCATGGGTATTGCCACCTACATACAACACAAGCAACCAGTCCCCCTCATCTAAAAAAAATCATGGGCTCTTGCTACTTAATCCTTGCATTTCATTTGATACATGTAGGCAATGAATGCTTTCAAACATGTAGGTGTTATTCATCTGTAGGCATCAATAGTTGCAGAATGTTGATAGAAAAGTTATCCTTGCTTTTCACATGTATAGACAAAGGTAAAGGGTAGAATGAATGGGCATGATTATTTGAATTGTCTTTCATCTCTATAGTAAATTGTTAATTGTTGATCTCTCCAAACAAGTCATGTCATCTTTGGATTGACGGCATGTAATGAGTGATTGAAATTCACTCTCTTTTCTTTATCATTGGATCATTGGCATGAAAAGTACCATTTCATGAGGCTCCAGTGGAGCTATCCATACCAAGGTCCATGATCTTTAATATAGTACTAAATTCCAATTTGGAATGCTCATTACATGTATCATCTTTTGATTGTTGGCATGAAATTCTTGATCAAAATGTAGTCTCTCTCTCTCTCTATCTCTCCATCTCTATCTCCCTTCCTTTCTTCCTCTATCTCTCCTCTCTTTATCGCTCTATCTCTATCTCCCCTTCTTTCTTTCTCTATCTCTCCTCTCTCACTCTCTTTACTGATCTCTCTATTTCTCTTTATCTCTCTCTCTATCTCCCCTTCTGTCTTTCTCTCTTTCTTTCTATCTTTATATATTTCTCTCTTCCTTTCTCTATCTCTCTATCTCTCTATCAGTATATATGTCTCACTATCTCCCCTTCTCTCTTTCTCTCTTCTTAACAAAACATTATGAAACAAAACTAAAAAGAACCCTAAAGATTAAGTAAGGTATCATCCTCTCCTGCATTACATGTAGACCAACAAACTCAAAATCATTTTCCCAAATATCCATCTTCATGTTCTCCTTTGTCTTCACACAATGAAATTAATTCAACCAACCACACTATCTCAAATCCCCCTTTCTCTTCCCCTAAACTTGAAAGATTGTATAGAAAATGATTCAAGATGTTTGTAAACTCTTCATATAAAGTAAAATACCTTGACCCTCATTATTATAGTATCATTGAACCTATTCAACTTAAACCATACCTACGTACAATTAGTCTTGGATATTCTCCTCCTACAAATTATTCAACTCCATCCCTTTCTTGTCTTATACACTTCAGAGTTTTAACACACAATAGTAGATTTCATTAATGATATCCCTAGCTTATACACTATATGAAATAAAAAAATTCATTAACACTATCTTCCTATGTATGATTGATCTAGTTCATCACATATACTTCTCTAGTAGATTGCCGACTTTATCCATACCAATATTAGCCTCATTATGATTTTTTTTGCCTTGATATTTCATTGACCTAATCATAAATTATTTTGGATCTTCAAACCCTTTATGTTCCATTTTCCATTACCACATTTATAATTACCTATATACATTCACTACCCTATAGTTATATGATGTTCATGATTAGGTCCATGTAGGCTTGTGTCCCTCTCTTTGTAACTTGACATTTTTATTTTCAATCTAAATGTTCATGAAACTAAATTATCTATATAAATAATAAAAATTTATTAAATTTAGAATGTACCTAAATTGAAAAGAATCCAAAAGTTCCCCTATATAAATGGAGGGAATTGAATCAATGGCTCTCTATCTTCCTCTTTCTCTCTTTCTTCCCCCCCTCCCCCCTCTCTATCTCTATGTTTGCAAAAAAAATCAATTTGAAGCTACCAACTATTCATAGAGTCATCTCTCTCTCTCTCTATATATATATATATATATTGTTATGTATATTGTTATGTATGAAAATGGGGATGATAAAATTGTGTTAATTAAATTCAATCAAACCCTTCTTTCACACATACATTGAAGGACATAGACTGAGCTAAGTCACTGCTATGATAGAGGACTCAGCTACAGGTCTGATGTCACTATGAGATGATTGGAAAGATAGAATAGATTGATATTTGTTAAAACCCTAATCAGATTAGGCCTAAAACCCTAATTATGCATAATCGTAAACAAATGGATGAAACATGACAAATGCTCACACATGAAGGAATTAAATACAGATTAGAAACATACTAGGATTTGAATTTCATGAAGCAGAATCTTTAGGGACAAAAGAATAGGTGCCTGTATCCAATGTGGCACTTTTCTGAGGGCTAGGAACCAAAATATGCTTCAGACTGTAACCTACTCAGAGGTTTCCAACAATGCTAAACTAGAGGACACTAGAACGGGTGTCTATGTCTAATCAGGGATATTTATATCATCTCCTTTAGATCTGGAATATTTATGCTCTTCTCTGATCTCCTGCAACTCCTCTCCGCAAGATCTGACACCTGTCACCTGCAATCACAAGAGAGGGGTTGGGGGTTGTGGTGTTTAGGAGCTTGCCTAGATCAAGCCCAGAATGACATTCAAGCCTTCCAGCACTATTGTTAGATAGAGTGCGTGTCCTTGGTGGATAGAGGCAAAAGCAAATGATATGATAAATTGATTGAAACACAAAGTAGATGTCACCTTAGTAGGTGTAAACTCTCATGGGGAAATGAAGATATTTCACGCCATGAGGAAATGGATTGATGAAGACAAATATGCAACAAACAAGTACAAACACAACACAATACTGCTCTGTAACATAATGAAAGCCTTGAGTATCCTTAGCATAAGATCACAAGTTCGCATTATCCATCTCCTATTAAAATGAAACCCTAAACATGTTTATCTATGCATTCCCGCTAAACATTCGTAAATTAAATTAAATAGGCCAACAAAGGGAAACCTTTTAACGGTCACTTTGCTGACATTTATAATTTGGGTCTCGACAAAATAGGTCTAGACTAGGGTGCGAGTGCCCAAGTCTAGGGTCCTATTTTGGGACCTGATTAAGATTTAGGACATACCCCTAGGCCCCATTTGACATGGGTTTCAGGAGATTTTTCTTTAGGATTCATTTTTAATATGCATGATTAAATATAAGGGACTCGGGAGCTAAACTTAGAAGGTAAAAGTTCTAGGGGACATTTTACGAAATAACATTTAGACGCCACTTTAATGTATTATGTATGATCATATGACCCATACATGCATTAACGTATGGTTGAAAACATGTCAGACACACCAAGCACTTGAAGCTAAGGCATACACCAAAATTGACGAACTATTTCTAGCCCCCAGTCTCAGGTAATCACTAAAAGACACATCACAAACATGCAAAACACAATGAAGACAGTAGGAAGCATGCAAGACATGGAGAAGACAGTATTGAAGACACGCAAGACACAATGAAGACATGAGAGTAGTCATAGAAAACATGATGAATACATTGATATAACATTTTCATATATTTGTATGCATGGAAATAAAGTTGTAGAACAAAACCCCAAAATGTAGGAGGACCTCATCATTACACCCTTAATACTACACCAAGGGGAAAACACATAATACAAAACCTGAGTGTGGGAGGAGCTCATCGCTACACCCATGAAACCACACATGAGGGAAAACATGCCATACAAAACCCAAAGTGTAGGAGGAGCTCATCTCTACACCCTTGAAACCACACACAGGGGAAAACATGCCATATAAAACCCAAAGTGTAAGAGGAGCTCATCGCTAGACCCTTGATACTACACCTAGGGGAAAACACACCAAACAAAACTTGAGTATGGGAGGGGCTCATCGCTACACCCTTCAAACCACACACAGGAGAAAACACATAGAAGACACACATAATACATGAGCACTGTATGGCATGCCATAGACATACTATATGTCTTAAACATGGCAAACATGGGTGATGGAAGGAGCTTATTTCTAAGTCCCACCTTCTAAAACACACTGCAGACACACCTGATGGTTGGGCTTATGCCACAACAACCACTTGGAAAGACACGCCTAAGGTAGGATAGCTCAAGATCCAACCCCACCTCTCGATGAGGACTTTGTGATAAAAGGATGTGTACTAGCTCAAGAGATACACCATCCTGCCTCACGATGAGGGATTTTGTATAAAAGGATATGCACTAGCTCGAGAGATACGTTATCTCACCTCGAATAGAGGGCTTCTTTGATTGTAATATAATAAAGACGTGTACTCATGCTGGAGATAGAGCATCCCGCCTCACATAGAGGGCTTACAAACATGCTTTGTTAGTACCAAATCATCAGACAGATATCATTATATATGCCCCCACCTTCAGGTGGTTGATGTCATGTACCAATATCAAGCACGTTAAGGTAGAGAGAAAACACACAAGGAAACAATAGCTTTCCCAAAGCCCATGCCCCCAAGGTGACATTTGCTTTCGATCATTGAATGTTCCCACAAACACGTTGATAAGGTATGCGAAGATAAGACAACAATATGGTTAGAAAATCTTACTCTAAGATAATAACCATATCACATCATAAAAGTTATGCATGAAAACAATCACATTAAGGCCCAAGGTTATACTACGGGTTTGGAGATGAGTATAGCCATCTGACTATACTGCAAATACCTTGGAACTGAGTGTAGTAACAAGGTGAGATACCAATCAAACTGTATAAGAGAAAATTGAGTGGATTGTAAAATATTAGTCACAAGAAATGCCATAAGATGATACATCACACGGAGTGATTCTACTTGTCAAACGTCAGATATATATAAATCAACCCCATCGTCATGTATGGAATAGGTCCATTTTTGCTTTGCTTAGTGAAGGGACATACGGTCTGTATCAGTATTTGATTTTTTTCATCGTTCATCGACTAGGTAGAATCATTGAAGAAGGTAAACAATAAAAATGAGAGAGGAGAACAAGTGCCTTAGGAACACCATGTAGGAGGATGCCCCCCAAAACACCCTCTGCAATGTTATGCCCCTAAGGCACGACACACAAAAACATAATAGAGGAGAGGCAAGATAGAAGAATGATGATACAAATAGAAGAATGGTTACAACAGAGGTGGTCTCCTACTATCCTTCTCCTTACAAGAGTATCAACGGTCATCCTAGGAGGCCTAAACAACACACAACACATCACGGGAGAACACACACACACACACACACACATATATTTGCATTTTATCTAAGAGGAGTTTGAACTTATGAGCATCTTAGAAAGGTGCTCCATCAAGTTATGTACAAAGTGTGAGTAGTTTGTGCCTGATTGATTCTTATCTCTAGAATGGCCATGCGGTGCTTGTTTCTCAAAACCTTGTATATTTGAAATCTTTTGTTGCTTGTGAGGAGGGGAATCATTTTTATTTCCCACTGATGATAGCCACCTTCTTATTTTGATGAATAAAGATTTCATGGTGGAATGGAATACTTTCCACCATGGTAACCTTTTCTTGTATCATAATATCTTGTTAAGGTTGTTCAGTTTATAAATCCAGTGCATCTTGGTTATCTCCTGATCCTTGAAAGGATAATGGTGGAGGAACATCAACATAGATACCTTTTCCTTGTGGATGAGGTGAGTCTTCAATCTTCTCCTTATTCACTTCTATCATACCAACTATTTCATCATAGTCAAGATAGTCATCTTCTTGCTCTATTGTATTTTGTTCTACCATATTGTTGTTGCTATGCTTAGGAAATGGATTTGTAAATTTTTATTTGGAGGGGCAACCGACTTATTTCCATTGTCATTCACACCAGTTACTTGTATTACATTTGAGTCAATGATGTCTTGAATTTCATGTTTAAGACACATACATCATTCAGTATCATGTCCTTGTTGTCAATGATAATGGCAAAAAGCATTAGCATCAAAGTGAGGCCCTTGCATTCTATTACTATCCAATGGTTTAATAGGAGGGAGCTTCAAGAGATTGTTGCTTACTTCTTGATTCATAATTGATTGAATAGATTCATATAATGGAGTAAATTGTCGATATTGTTGTTTGAATTGAAAAGGTGCCCATTTACAATTACTAATAGAAGACACTTGTGATTGAAATTTATTTGAATGATGTCCATTAACCTTGATGAAACTCTTATTATTCCTCTTAAAGTTGTTTTGTGAAGGTCCAGCTGAGGATTGAACAACTTGAGCCGATGAGTTTTGACTTTCATACTGACTAGATGAAAGCTGGTAATCATGAAGGGTTGTGCATAAATGTTGAAAAGAGCTATACTTCATCAAGAGGATTTTATCACGGATGTTAGGTTGTAAATTCATAATTAATATCTTTTGAACATCCTCATTTGTAATTGGGTATTGTATTTGTGCAAAAAGAGCCTGATATTGATTGATGTATTCAATTAACTTCTCTTTCGGACCTTATTTACAATGAACGAAATCAATCAACGAGACTGACAATCCAATACTTGCTTGAAAATCTTGCAAGAATTGATCTAGCCAAGAGAGAGTTTATTGAATTCAGAGACCTTAATGAGAAATCCATTCCAAAGAAGTATCGTTGAGAGATCATAGAAAGAGTTTTGCTAGTAATTCCTCTTCAAAGAAGAAATCACTACACGTCGCTATGAATGCTGCCACATGAGTATTAGGATCAGCTTTTTGACCATATTTTTCAAAGTGAGGAGTCTCAAACTTATCAGAAATAGGAGTTCTTAGGATTGCATAGGATAGAGGATTTTGAGCATTCTATGTTGGTATGCTAGGTTGAGAAGAGGCATTAGTCAAGTTTGTCACTTTCTACTATAAAGAGATCATGCCTTGCAAAAGTTGGTTTAAGAGGGCATCATTAGGAGATGCGGTTGGAGAATTAGAAGCTGTTGTCATGAAATTTTGAGATGATAGGTTGTGAGTGATAATGAAAGGTGGTTGAGAATAATTATGAGTGGAAGGTGGTTGAATAAATTGTAAGTAAAAGGTGGTTGAGAATATGTGGAATGGAGAGGTGGTTGAGAGTCATTATTCATCTAAGAAGTCACCCTAGGTGCTAAGTTTTGATAATTGAATCCCAGAGCCTTGTAACTCTATGAATTAATTTAGATACTCCAATACTAGTGGTAGTATTACTACAAGCTAGTGCATTAGTAGTGAGAATTGATGATGTGAAAGTAGATATTTTGGTAGTTGGTATAGGTGTCGATACCTATGTATGAATCGGTGATGACATAGCAATAGTATTTGCACATTTAGTCACCATCATAATATTATTATGCACTATATGGGCTAGTACACATAGTGTATTAACACCATATTGTCCTTCCTTTAATAACTCTCTTAGATTATGAATAACTGGTATAGCCTCTTCAACTATCCTTTCTTTTTCCACAAATTGCTTGAAAATCAGCTAGTTCCTTATCAAGTTTGTTTATTTCATCATCAGGTACATGTGTTATCTCATCAATAGGATTCTCAAAATCATGAAATGTTCTTCGATTGTAGTTGTAGGAGGCATGATATCTTGCAAATTTTGTGTTTCTCCTTTTGTAAAGTAAGTGTTCAATAGATTTTTTGATGTAGGTACACCATTGCTAGCGGGAGCACTAGAATCCATTAATCTAAGACTTCACCTTGGAGGAATATTTATATTAGGATAGTAGGTTATAAGACTCATGCAAAAGCATACAACACTCAATGCACAAAGTAATAAAACAAACCCAAGGAGCAAGATATACTTGTTGAAATACACAATGTGTAAATGTAAAATTTGAAATGTAGATGCAAAAACACACTATGATGAAACACTACAGTCCAAAATCAGATTTGAATGAGTGTTTAAATGAGTAATAAAGTCTAAAAAAAAGATTTTAATTACAAACCTTAGCTTTTAAAATTACCAAGTTATATGAAAAATGCAAAATTTCAAGCAAACCCTAGAAAATAAAGTGTGTAAATGCAAGGTAAATGATTATAGAATGATGAATTTCATTAATTTATTTCAGATCTGATGTAAATATCATAGATTTAAATGATTTAGATAAAATGTGATGAAAATAGTGCAAACTATTCCTTAATGCAAGCCTAGGATGCTTGATTTTTTCAAAATTTTTAAATTTTTACAAGATTTTTGAATGTAGAATGATGAATATGATATGTGTGAATGCAAATCTAATTTACAATACTCAGCAAGATGCAATGTTCAAGAAAACATAGGTTCACCAAAATGGAATGAATGAAAATGGGGATGATAAAAAATTGTGTTAATTAAATTCAATCAAACCCTTATTTCACAGATACATTCAAGGACATAGACTGAGCTAAGTCACTGCTATGATAGAGGACTCAGCTACATGTCTGATGTCACTATGAGATGATTGGAAAGATAGAATAGATTGATATTTTGTTAAAACCCTAATCTAATTAGGCCTAAAACTCTAATTATATGCAAAATCATAAACAAATAGATGAAACCTAACAAATGCTTGCATGTGAAGGCATTAAATGTAGATTAGAAACATACTAGGATTTGAATTTCAGGAAGTGAAAACTTCAGGGACAAAAGAGCAGGCACTTGTGTCTAATGTGACACCTTTTCTGAGGGCTAGGAACCAAAATATGCTTCAGACTGTAACCTGCTCAAAGGCTTCCAATAATGCTAAATTGAAGGACACTAGAGCGGGTGCTTGTGTCTAATCAGAGATATTTTCTATTATTTTCTTTAGATTTGGAATCTTTATGCTCTGCTCTGATCTCCTGCAACTCCTCTCTACAAGATCCAACACCTGTCACCTGCAATCACAAGAGAGCTGTTGGAGGTTGTAGTGTTTAGGAGCTTGCCTCAGTCAAGCCCCGGAATGACATTCAAGCCTTCCAACACTGTTGTTGAATAGAGTGCATGTCGTTGATGGACAAAGACAAAAGCAAATGTTGTGATAAATTGATTGAAACATAAAGTAGATGTCACCTTAGTAGGTGTAAACTCTCACGGGGAAATGAAGATCTTTCACACCATGAGGAGATGGATTGATGAAGGCAAATCTGCAACAAACAAGTACAAAAACAACACAATACTGCTCTGCAAGACAATGAAAGCCTTGAGTATCCTTAGCATAAGATCACAAGTTCACTTTATCCATCTCCAGTTAAAATGAAGTCCTAAACATGTTTATATATGCATTCCTGCTAAACATTTGTAAATTAAATTGAATAGGCCAACAAAGGAAACTTTTTAATGGTCACTTTGCCGACATTTAAAATTTGGGTCTCGACAAAATAGGTCTAGACTAGGGTGCAAGGCCCAAGTCTAGGGTCCTATTTTGGGACCTGATTAAGATTTATGACACACCCCTAGGCCCCATTTGACATGGGTTTCGGGAGATTTTGCTCCGAGATTCATTTTTAACATGCATGATTAAATTTAAGGGACTTGATAGTTAAACTTAGGAGGTAAAAGTCCTAGGGGGACATTTACAATATAATCTCTCTCTCTCTCTCTCTCTCTCTCTCTCTCTCTCTCTCTCTCTCTCTATATATATATATATATATATATAAGTCCTACAACTTATAGCTTCAATTTCACCAAATTAACAATCCATAATTTAATCATACAAATTAAATGTAAATATATTATAACAATATAAATTGAATAAAAAATTATTAGTAATTATTATATAATTATATTATTTTTAAATTATTAATCAATAAACAATATTAATGCCATAACATTCTTTAACTCAAAGACAACGGTTTCCACAAGGCTGGCGGAATATAACCATAATGACCAAAACAGAAGGCCACGAAATTTTTTAATGAAAAATCTATTCATAGAAGTCATCGTATAACAAAAGTGTTCCATGTGATTTAGAACTAGATTCAATCTCTATCATTGCATCCCAGTTTTTTTGTATGACTGCCCTCATTACATTCTCTATAAGGCGATTCGTTTGTTTTCTGTTCACTCTCCCTTTCATCTCACCTCAAATGTTGCAATTTGATATGCTCGCATGTGTTATTTTTTGCTTTCAATTGTTTTCCCTTTCATTTTTTGACACAAATTTTTTCCGACGTGACATCGGCATGAGAAAGACGACAGGAAACTGGCGAATGGAAACGTGTGCAGCTATGATCAATTTGATCGTCTTGCAGTCTTATTGCGTAATAACACCTTTGATCTCAAACTTACCTCGACTTCACATAGGAACGCCTTCGGCGTAATCACTCCACTGATGGCAAGAACAAACCAAAATCTGAACAGGTGTAGCAATATATTCTATGGCATATTGGTGTGTATTGATCTTCGTATAAGAAAAAAATTTGCATGAATATGTTTATCAAAAAGTTTTAAAAAAATTATTAAAAATGGTTATATAAATGATTGTTTACATTTTATATTCTAATAAATTTTAAAACAATTGGTGCCATATTTAGCCGATCGGCTATTTAGTAGGATACTAACTACCGGAGCATCTTTTTTCCCGCAGTTCCATCAACCGATTGTGTTTGATATTCCAACTGCCATAACATATGATGTGTGATTTAACAAAAAAACACTTGACGGTAAAGAAATCTCAGTGGAGGATCTTAAATAAGAATCAAGTTGATTGGAAAATTAAGATCGCCCGATTTGTTACTGTTTTTCTTTTCCTTGGCATACATATTGTTAGGCGGTAGTTTTTAATTTTTTAAAAAAATTGCTATGCATTATTATTTTCATATAAATATTTCACCTTGTGCACTATTATAATCACATAATGAAATAAACTTTTATTTCCTGTGAGTAACTCATATTGCCACTTACCTATGAGTCTCAGTTGTGTTCATTTAATGGAAGTTAGCTGAATTTTTTAATAATGTTTTTGTTTAATGTTATCTCAATTACAGGATAGTTTTTGGCAAAGTATTTTATAAATTTACAATTCCAAAATATGATATAATAATTTTAAATGGCATTCTTTCGATCCAAATTAACTGAATTTTTTAAATTTAAAGTATGAATAAATTATTTGATTTAAATAATAATTTTTTTTAATTATCTTTTTTTAAGATGAAAAAGGTGGCCACCCATACCGTATCATTAATAATAAGTAAAAGATTATTTAACAGAAAACTTTTGGTTTGAGCTTTTTACCGTACCGTTTCATAAACGCCGCTTATAACCCAAAGTCCATATTAAATCATTTTTGATATACATTTGAGGGTACATATTCGTAGATTTGAAAAATGCCTATCCAACTCTTTTCTTCTGGACTTTGACTCAATTGCTCCTGATGTAATTAGTATACGAAATGATATATTTATGTATGATTCGAGGGTTTGGATTAGATCTATAGTTCTATATGCTTATTATTTAGAGTTGATTTCAGGAGTGTGTATTTAATCTTCAATTTTACAAATTTAAATTTAAAAACAATTTAAATTGACTTTTTTCCAATTAATTATTATGAACTAATTTAAGTGTAAAAACATCTAAATTGGGTGTTAAAGTATTATATAAAGGACAAATTTTGAATCATTACGATCATTTAGCACATCTAATTTTAGGTCACAAAGTATTAAAGGATTTTAAAACTGTTAAATCAGAAATAGGGGTTTGACCAAAGGGAAAGATCCTTGCCTATCAAACTCACAAAGGCTCTCCTAAACATCAACAATCATTTATTACAAATCTAGACATCAAGGTGAACAAGAACCTAAAACACAAAACTTACCAAATTGAATATGCACATGAAAGATCGAATCCACAAATGAGGTTCAAATCCATGGGAAGTTAAATGACCTAAACAAGGGCACATTCATTTTAGCAATTTGATATCAATGTCTAGGAGAATCCAAAGCTCTAATATAGTGCTGAATCAATTAGCAACACTTGACATGGTCAAATCAACATTAGCAAGGATCTAGAGCTAAGTGCCCTTATTTTATTTTATTAATTTATGTAAAACATTATAGGAGTATTTCTATAGTATTAGCAGTCTCAATTATAGTATCTAGATTGCATTTATTTATTTGTTATATTGAATTTAAATAACCAACTAGATATCAATGTAAATTGTGTTTTCCCATTTACTATGATAACAAGAATGTGACTTAAACACAACGAAGGTGAGTCATACTCGAGACACCACATGCATTGTACTCTTGCTAAAAGCATCAATTGAATCATTCTTGCCTTTCTAGGGAAAGCCGACTAGGTAGAGGTGATTAGGATGATTACCCTCTTCACATGGAAGAAAAGCATTATAGGTGATACTAGAGTTGTATTGTATGATTTAAAGTTGAATTGTTGAGTTTGTGTACCTCATGATGAGATTGAGGATTTCCCTGATATTTCCCTATGTTTGTCTAAATTAAAAATGTTGTTTGATTTCTATCCCTTGTGATGAAAATGAGGACTTCTCTGATGTTTGAATGTTGAAAGCTAGTATGTCATATGCCTCGTGATGAAATTCAGGGCTTGAATTTTTTAAACATTTAAATGAATTTCTTGTGTAATTAAGACTAAATTAACACAATCTTGGGGTACACATATCCCTATTACATTTAGTGGAGAAGGTTGTGAAATCCACTGATGCCTTTGGAATAACCTCGAATGATCAATTATGTCCTTCTATTACTGCCACTAACCTCAAATGAATACACATTGTCTAAATCTTTTCAAAGCATTATGAATCAATATGTGAGTCAACTAGGAGAGGCATAAGTTTGAAACACATCTTACGATCAATTAAGTAAACTTCTGCAAGCTCAAAAACACAATGTGTCTTTCAACCCGCAACTTTAATTCAAAATTTAGAATGCTCTGTTAATTGAACCAAATTTATTTTAAAACCCAGAACGCTCTACTAATTGGTAAGCGGCCTGTTAATTGAACCAAATTTATTTTAAAACCCATAACGCTTTGTTAATTGGGAAGCGACATGTTAATTGAACCAAATTTATTTTATAAAAGCAATTTGTTTATTGAACCAAATGTATTTTAAACCCCTCGAACAACAATGAGAAACAAAAAAAAAAGGAATTAATTTTCCTAGTTATTCACCCATTTGTTGGATGTCGTTTGTTTATTGTATCCTCACCTGCAACTCTGGTAAATCCTCCCTGCACGAATTTGTCGACTCCACCCTTCCATTTCAATGGCAGAAAAGAAAATACAACAGAAAATTAAGTGTTTGAAAGTCTTAGCGAAGTTGACTCATTGGTGGGAAATATGGCGCATCATCCTCACAAAAAAAGAATAAATGGGTCCCATCACGTTGGACATCTTTTGTCATCGATTCCGTTTTGTATGGTGATTTATATGTTATGACATTGTTTTGTATAGTGATTTGTATGTTATGATGTCTTAGGCATGTCGTTTTGTAGGGAGAGTAGTCCTTTCCCTTATAAACTAAGTATTACATTTAAAACATTTTAACTAAAGCAGACCAAAACATATAGAGCACGACAATGGGTATCCAATTTTCCGCCATTACAATTTATTGGCTTCGTGGGAAATTAATGCTTTCAAGGTAAACCTTCCGCAAACCTCCAAGAACCAGACAGACTCTGCGTAAGCCTCTCATTTAAGTTTTGTTTTGTGGCCAACCACACCTTTCCTTTGCAGCCACGAGCATGCTTGCACAACATACATTCTAATTTGGAATTACAAATTCTGTGAAGTTTGTTTAAAGTAGGTAAGTGACATGGGCTTTTTTTTTGGTTTTGTTTGTCGTTTTAATGTGTTGGTGATCATCATGAAAAGCTACACAACTTACAGCAGAACTTCAAGCTCAATATGCTTTTCTGCATTCGGAACTAAGAGAGAATCGGAGGTTTGGTGAACTAAAACAATATAGTTTCTATTGCCACCTTGCTTTTATGTGGACAAAAGCCATTCAATTCTAAGTCACGCAACCTCTTATTCATTCCTGCACTCGCTTTATAAATTACTCTTACAGTCGAGGATGTCACAGACTCATAATCGGCTTTGATTTTTTCTTTACTAGTTAAGGAGCGAATTACTCTTTCAATGGCAGGCGTAATAGAATTCCCTCAACCATTGCATTCAGTAATATTGACTGTGGTCGTACTAATAGCAGGAACTGCAAATTATTGCGGTGTGGCAGCTGAGTTTTCAGGATGTGCAACTTCTTTGGCAACACTTTCTCCCTGCATAGGGTATATTACAAGCAACGTCACCACCTCATCTCCACCACAGAGCTGCTGCAGTGCATTATCTTCAGTAGTGCAAAGCAGCGCAGTGTGTGTGTGCCAGCTGTTCATGGCCAACAATCTTCTTGGCTTCCCCATTAATCAAGCACAGGCTCTCGCTCTCCCAGGCGCCTGCAAAATCACCACTCCAGCGCTCACACTATGCAAAGGTAATTAATAACTTCTGTTTTGTTTCTTACTTTTTCTGTTTGTTGTAAATAAACATCCCATTCAAGTTTAATAGAAGCTGTTATGGTGGTGGTTTGTGAGCAGTTGCAGGCACACCACTACAGGTGTTTATGGCTATTTTTAAATAGCTATTCTTAAACATCATCCACTTTAATGGTAAACATCATCCATTTCAACAATCAAAAGTCAATTTTGTTCATCAGGACAAATATTTACCACATTTTATTATGGATGAGGTGTAAAATTTCTATTAACTATTTAATCATTGAAATAGATGATGATTCAATATAGTGATGTATCTTTGTTGTGTAAGTGAGTTGTTTGTATATGAATTCTTAAAACAAAAGAATAATTGAATGGCTGCGCTTGCAGGTTCTAGCAATCCTTTACAGCCTCCTACAGGAAGTGTTCCTTCCTCTTCCCCTGCACCTATAACTTCAATTCCAAATGCAGGGTCTCCCACATCAAAATCACCATTATTTCTTCCTCTCACAACTTCTGTTGGAGGAATAAGTCCAGCAGGTCGTGAGGGACCAACATCTAATGCAGGAGCCCTTTTCACTCCATCAACGATTATCAGTGTACTGGCAGGAGCAATTGTATTGAGCACTATGCGTTGGACATCTTTATTCTATATCTGTGTTGGATACTCTAACATGGAAGTGAGTCTATTGTTGATTGCATAGAATCTTTCCGTTGTTTTAAATAGAGATTGAAGATAAAATGAAAGACTCTATCTTATTCAATGAACATTGTTACATATATATAATTGTTGATATCTCAACAATTATCTTATAAACTTGTAAAGAAAAATGACAGCGAATTGAAGATTTGTGACAGGGAACTGAAGACTTGAATGACATTTTTTCAACTGTTTGAGACACCTTTATCTAAGTGGACACCTGGACAATGACTCGGTGTAATTCAGTTATGAGTTAAAGTTACTTACGCTAACACTCCCCCTTAATGAATAACTGAATTTTCATGAACTCCTAACATATCCCTATATTGTACAAACTTTATCTTTCCCAATGGCTTTGTAAATACATCAGCCATGTTATCACTTGTATTAAAATACATCAACTCTATCTCTTGTGATTGAATATTTTCTCTAACAAAATGATGTTGAATTTCAATATGTTTTGATCTGGCATGATACACTAGATTGTTCACTAAATTGATTGAACTTTGATTGTCACACTTCATTGGAGTCGGTTCTTCTTGTTTTTGTCCCATATCTTCAAGAATACGCTTTAGCGAAATAGCTTCACAAGTAGTACTGCATAATGCTTTGTACTCGGCTTCAGTAGAGGATAATGAAACAGTTGGTTGCATCTTGTTGCTCCAAGTAACAGTGCCTGAACCTATGCTGAATGCATAACTAGTTGTGGATCTTCGATCATCTAGATCACCTGCCCAATCAAAATCTGAATAACCTGTCAACTTGACATTCAAATGGTTAGTATATTCAATACCAAAGTTAATGGTTCCCTATAGGTATCGAATAACTCTCTTTGCTGCTTTCCAATGAGTCTCAAGAGGTTTAGCCATGAATTGGCTATGTATGTTGATTGAATATGCAATATCTGGTCTTGTTGTGGTTTAGTTCAAAGTTCCCACCATTTGTCTATACAAAGTGTCATTTACATCTGTTGTACCATCATCAATAGAAAACTTAAAATTTTGTTCTAATGGAGTTGATACTGCTTTACAACCTTGTATTTTAAACCTTTCTATCAATTTGGTTGCATACTTACTTTGAGTTATCAAAGTCTTTCCATCTTCTCTCCATACTTCAATTCCTAAACAATAATGCATTTGGTCAAGATCCTTCATTTCAAATTCCTATGATAGATCCCTTTGATTTCATCAATCAAGCCTATAGCACTTCTTGTTATGATTAAGTCATCAACATACAATGATATCAAAACAACATTCCCATGTTCATCTTTCTCTATGTACAAATTTGGATCATTCTTACTTTTGATAAACCCTTATTGGAAGAAATTATCAATTTTCACATACCATGACCTTGGTGCTTGTTTAAGACCATACAATGCTTTCTTTAACCTACATACAAGATGTTCTTGTCCCTTCTTTACAGAACCTTCTGGTTGAACAAGATAGATTTCTTCTTTTAAATCACCATTTTAAAATATTGGCATAACATCCATTTGATGTAGATCCCAACTATACTTAGTAGCAAGTGCAATCATAAGTCTAATGGTGTTCATTTTAATTATAGGTGCAAATGTATCTTCATAATCTATTCCTTCCTTTTGTGAATAACCTTTTGCAACCAATCTAACTTTGAATTTATCAATACTACCATTTGCATTAAACTTTGTTTTGAACAACCATTTAGAGCCTGTAGGAATTCTATTTGTAGGTAATTTAGTTAGTTCTCAAGTGTCATTTTTCATGATTGAGACATATTCTTCTTGCATAGCATTCATCCTATTGGCAATATGTATTGTCATTGATGTCAACATAGTATACATTGATGTCAATAGAGAAGATGGAAATGTATAGACAGACATGTATAGAGGAAGAGTTAGTATGGTCAAGACAAACTAGTCCAAGAGAAGAAGAAACAGTCTAAGTATGGGGAGATAATTAGTTTTGGGTTTGAGCATGATGCGGAGGTAAACACTCATGTCTTTACATGTTCCCTATATCCACACATATACATCTCATCAGTTGAGTGTACCACACTTAATGACAAGAAGAAAAAAAATCACTAAGGCATTCACAGTGCACATCCTAAGCTAGAGTCATCTTGAGTTGGTCTGCATTTCTCCGTAGAGCAATATTTTATCTTGTGGTTCTGAAGACAACTTTACTAAGGTATTCAAATGACAAATCCAAGCTTTCAAGTCCTCATATCATCTATATAAAAAGTTACAAGGTACAAAGTATTGACCATCACTTAGACAGAGGCAATACTACCTGTTTTGGAGACTGAATACACAAGTTTGAGTTTTGCAAAGGATGAAACATGTATAGATCAGTCATTAGAGGGTGTGCAGAGACACTACATGTTCCAAGGGATATCAGGCATGATCTGCATGTAGACAAATTTCATTTTCTGGTACCGCATCAAGTTATTATGTCTGCAAGTAAAGTGTTGAGCATAACTATCCTCCAGACTCCTAGTTATCCATGCCAGACTTTTGAATTCCTCCATGGTCATCAGATAAGGGTGGGTGGATCTAACAAGAAGCATATAATGATGTTTAAGCTCATTCCCAAAAGGTTTTAGGCATTGCATTTCACCACAACATCATATTTTGAGATGTGAAGTATCACATGTGGTCTGGGATGCTTTGTTTTCTACAAATAGTCATGTTTCCTATCTTGTGGTTGCATAGATTGAGTTGATACTTCAGCAGTAAGGAGTATGAGGTTTTTGAGTTCATGTGTGATTGAATTCTTGCTTTGCATACAATTTTTGGCCTCTCCCTAACTGTATTAAAATGATCAGTTAGTAGTGTTGAATAGTTTGAGCCAATTGGTTAAGTATCTAACATGTGCGGAGGATCCTAATTAGTTTCCTTATCTTTGAATGTATTGAGAGATGTGCATTGATCCCCTTAATGAAGCCCTCAGGTCCGCAACAAGTCTTTTTGGTGTAGGGGCACCTAGTCAAATATTGTAAATATGGTCTAATGTTGAGTTTCTGTGTTGTTGAGTCCAATTTTGTGGTAATAAAGTCTATTTAGACCATGTCTCATGTTTTAATCTCATGGGGTCAGTTTAGGAAAGTTTAAAAGTTGCAAAAGTGACATTTTTTTGGTGTTCAATGGAAGTTGAAAGGTCAAGGACTTGAAAAATTAGTAGAATCGGTGGGTTTTTTATGAAAAGTGTGTAAATATGGAGGGAGATGTTTGAATCAAGTTCCTGAAGTCATTTTTGGAGAAAAGCAATAAAGAAAAACTCTATTTTATGTAGATTTTCTATGTTTTCTACTGTTCCCATGACATGTAAGGCCTAGTACAGTACAATCATTTTCCAAAACCAAGTGCATGTGGTAGAACTATGACTTAGCATTCATTTGATCTTGGTTTGGTTGATTTTCATTAGGATTGGAGTAAGTTAGAGTCTAGTTTGTAAAACCTGCCTGTAAAACCTAGGTAGCTAGGGTTTGAGAGAAAAAAAATAAAATTTTGAGCCATTCCATCGGTGGGATGGAAGAATTTAAGTTGTTTTTCATGTTTACGGGAGTAGGGGATGGTGAAAAGGTAGGATTTCAAGAAGCCCTAGCCTAATATCCCTATGTATTAGGCTTGTTTGAGTAGTTAAAGAAGCAGGGTTTGTGAAAAAACAACAATGTGGGTATTGTTCCAATTGATAAAAATGGTAGTTTTAGACCCCATGTGACCTAAGGAAAGTCTTGAAGTTGAGTTTTGTGTTGTGAGTTTTGTATTTCTTATAGTTGCTTTGTAAAAGAGGCCTATTTTGACCTTGTTGTAGAGGAACAATCAATTTTAGGGAGTGATGTTGCAAAACAACCATCCTTACAAATTTGATATGTTATTAAAGGGCTTAATGGGTATCTAAAAATGGTTTTAGGTTGTGGGTTTGACTCCTCCTCAGAAAGTTAGGATTGAAAAACCACTTTTGAAGGGCTACTAGGCTAAAGGAGCAGTTGTGAAGGAATGATCATGGTTTGATGGGTCAAGACTCAAAAGGTGACTTGGGTGAGTTTTATTAGTGGATGTAACTTGATTTGCATCATAGTGGTATCAAAGCTATAGGTTTTGATCGATAGGTGAAAAAAGTTGAAGTTTGCAAAAGTAAAGATGCCTCCTAAAAGCAATGCAACAACCAAAGAAGTGAGAGAGCTAAAGGGAAAGCATGCCAGGGAGTTATGAAAAGTAAAGGAGTCTTAGGAAGCTATCCTAGCTAGACTTGCAACATTGAAATCAAACCAAAGGAGAGGTGTGGTCACTAGAGACCAAAGTGACCAAGAGGAAGAGGAAGAGGGTGAGAATGAGAACCCTTAAGAAGGCGTCCAGGAGGTAGAGGACCCTAATGAATTGAGAATGAATGAAATGCTAAAGGCTATGAAGGGAGATACTCCTAAGGTGAAGATAGAATTACCCATGTATGGTGGGAAATTGGATGGTGAAGAAGTGCTAGGTTGGATTGATGCACTTGACAACTATTTTGAGTATGAGGAGCTAGCAGATGATCAAAAGGTAAAATTTGCTAAAACCAAATTGAAAGGTCATGCCTTAACTTGGTGGAATTATGTGCAGGAAGAGAGGTTGAAGAAGGGAAAGACAAAAATCCATTCATGGGACAGAATGGTGGCTAAAATCAAGAGCCAATTTCTACCGGGTGATTATGCAATACAAACATTTAGGAAGCTACAAAACCTTAAGAAAAAAAAATGGATGTCATGGCTTATACTGAGGAGTTTCACAAGTTAAGTATAAGGACATGTAATATTGAGGATGAGGTGGAAAAAGTAGCAAGGTACATAAATGGACTGAGTTTCTCCATACAAGATGAGTTAAGTCTTAATCCTCCAAGGACCGTGGAAGAATGTTTTAAAAAGGCAATTAGGGTAGAAGAAAGATTGAATAGAAGGCAAGAAAAACAAAGTAGAGGTAGAGGAAAGAACTTCAGAGGTAGAGGCAATTTTGGAGGGAGAGGACAATCTCAAAAAGCACAAGGAGAGTCAAATGGGCAACAAGAACAAAGCTCAGAGTCAAGAGGCAATTTTAGAGGTAGATTTGAAGGAAAAGGTAGAGGTTCAAACACCTTTTCAGGCAGATGCTATCAATGCAATTAGTTTGTCCATAAAGCATGGAAATGCCCAGAGAAACAACCCTCAACATCACATGGAGGTGAAAGAAGAACATAGTTGGTGCAAGAGGAAGTTAGTAAGAATGTCAAACCTCCATCTCAGCCTATTGTTCCAGAAATTGGGGAAACTTTAATGATGAGGACACTCATTAAGGTGTCAACAGTCAAAGAGCCTCCACAAAGGAAATCCTTGTTTAGAACCACTTGCAAATCTCAAGGAAAGGTATGTAAGGTAGTTGTTGATTTAGGTTGTACTAATAATTTGGTTTCCTTAGAGATGGTAGAAAAATTGAACATGAAAAGAATCCCACATCCCACTCCCTACGAAGTATCTTGGTTGAATAAGGGTCAACAAGTCCTAGTGAATGAGCATACATGGGTAGAATTCAACATAGGAGGTTACAAAGACAACATATTGTGTGACATCATCCCTATGGATGTATGTCATCTGCTCCTAGGAAGACCCTGGTAGTATGATAGCAAAGTTCAATATGATGGGCATAAAAACATTTATGTGATTGACAAGGATGGGGTATCATTCACCCTTATTCCATTGTAAGATGAAGGGGTAGATTAACAAGATGGGTCTAGTGTAATGATGGTTGGGGAAAAAGAGTTTTTGGAAACCATGAAAGAAGCAGGTGAAGGATATGAAATTGTAATCAGACCAAAATCTGTCATGATAGCAGCAGACAAGGTTAAGGGTATACCTAGTGAGGTTCAAACATTGTTGAATAAATACAAGGATACTGTAGTAGATGAGCTCCCTAACTCTTTGCCACCTATGAGAGATGTAAGCCATCACATAGACCTTATACCTAGTGCAAACTTACCCAATAAAGCTACATACAAAATGACTCCTCAACAGAATGAAGAAATAAAGAAACAAATACAAGAATTGCTTGATAAGGGTATCATAAGGGAGAGTTTAAGTCCATGTGTTGTCCCCACTGCTTTGGCACTTAAAAAAGGTGGAGATTGGAGAATGTGCATGAATTCAAGAGTAATCAACTAAATAACTATAAGGTATAGGTTTCCAATACCTAGAATGGAGGATTTGATGGACTATTTAGGAGGAGCTTGTTATTTTTCAAAGATTGACCTTAAAAGTGGCTATCATCAGATTAGGATAAGAGAAGGGGATGAGTGGAAAACTGCCTTTAAAACCAATGAGGGGTTATTATGAGTGGCTTGTCATGCCATTTGGGCTCTCAAATGCGCCAACTACCTTTATGAGACTAATGAATGAAGTCTTGAAACCCTTCATAGGCAAATTTGTAGTTGTCTACTTGAATGACATCATTGTTTTCAGCAAGACTAAAGAGGAGCACTTGCAACATTTAGACATGGTTTTGAAGAGGTTGAATGAAGAGAACTTGATGATCAATATAATGAAATGTGAATTCATGAAGGACGAGTTAGTTTACCTTGGTTTTTTGATTTCTAAAGGTTCATTGAAGATGGATGCCACCAAAGTAGAAGCAATTCTCAGTTGGCCAACTCCTACATCAACAAGTGAGGTAAAAAGTTTTGATGGCTTAGCTACTTCTAATAGGAAATTTATAAATAATTTCAGTCATATCTGCTCTCCAATTATTGACACCATAAAAGGGGATAAAAGGAAGAGGTTTCAATGGACTGATGAGGCAGATAGAAGCTTCCAATATCTGAAAAATAGGGTGGCACAACAACCCATCCTAGCATTGCCTAATTTCAACAAGATCTTCACTATAAAATGTGATGCAAGTGGGTATGCAATTGGGGTTGTCTTGAGCCAAGAAGTTAGACCTGTGGCTTTCTTTAGTGAGAAGCTTAATGAAGCAAAAAGAAAATACTCTTCTTATGACTTGGAGCTATATGCAATGGTGTAGTCACTAAAGAAGTGGAGACACTATCTTTTACGAAAGGAGTTCATTATTTTCACTGACAACCATGCTTTGCAGTTCCTTAACAGTCAAGAAAAGCTAAGCCATAGACATATGAAGTGGGTAGAGACCTATAAAGCTACACTTTCACCATAAAGCACAAAAAAGGGCAGTCAAACAAGGTAGTAGATGCCTTAAGAAGAAGGTCAATGTTGGTGCAAGAAATTCAACTCCAAAGTGTGGGAATAGATTCCTTGAAGGTATGTATGAGGAAGATGATGACTTCAAAGAGGTATATGCTGTTTGTGATCAGTTTAAGGTTACTTTTCATGATGAATATTCTTATTTTCTATTGCAAGATGGATTATTGTTTAAAGGTGTTTAGTTATGTATTCCCAAGTGTTCCATGAGAACTAACCTAATAAAAGAGAAACATTGTAGCAGCTTACGAACTCATTTTGGTGTGGATAAAACATTGGAACAGGGAAGGAGATTTTATTATTGGCCAAAGATACAAGTGGATGTCAAAAAATTTCTTGAAAATTGTGTAATTTCCCAAAAAGCAAAGAGTTCAAGCACTAATGCAAGTCTTTATCAGCCTTTGCCAATTCCTAATAGTCCATGGGAATCTATCAGCATGGATTTTGTCTTAGGTTTACCTAAAACTCAAAGTGGATTTGACAGTGTGTTTGTTGTTGTTGATAGATTTAGCAAAATGGCTCATTTCATACCATGCAAATCTGCAAATGATGCTTCATATATTGTTTGGTTATTTTTCAAGGAAGTAGTGAGAATTCATGGATTACCATTGACCATTGTGTCTGACAAGGATAGCAAGTTTATAGGTCACTTTTTGAGGACTCTTTGGAAGAAATTGGGAACCAATTTGACACTTAGCTTTGCCTATCACCCACAAATAGATGGGCAGACTGAAGTGGTTAATAGATCACTTGGAAACCTTTTGAGATGCCTCACAAAGGAGCATGGACAACAATGGGATTTGATCCTTCCACAGGATGAATATGCCTATAATGACTCTATCAATAGAAGCATTGGGAAAAGCCCATTTGAAGTGGTCTATGGATTGAGACCTAGAGGTGTGTTTGAGCTCAAGGATCTGAGTGGAATGGAGAAAAGGAGTGCTGAAGGAGAGGAATTTGTAGTTGCAATGAAGGACATACATAAGCAAGTTAAGGAAAATCTTCAAAAGAGTGTGGAAAAGTATAAGCAACATGCAGATTTGAAGAAGAGAGATGTTCAATTTAAGGTGGGAGTCTTAGTACTAGCACACCTGAGAAAGGAAATGTTGCCAAAAGGAAAGTACACAAAGTTACAGATGAAGAAAATTGAGCCATGTAGGGTGGCCCACAAATTTGGAGCCAATGCCTATGAGATAGAACTCCCTCCTAGAGTGGCTATCTCTCCAATTTTCAATGTTTCTGACCTTTATCCTTTCAAGGGATTTGTGATTATAGGTAAAGAAGCAGGTACATCAAGAGTTCAATATGAAGATTGGGTCAAGGACTTACCACCAAGTCAGCCATTACAGCTTGAAAGCATTTTGGACACAAAGGAAGCAAAAAGAACAAGGCATAAGGTGTATAATAAATACCTAGTGAAATGGAAAGGCCTTCCTAATGAAGATGCAACATGGATGATAGAGGAAGACATCAAAAAGCATGGCACAATAGTTCAAGAGCTAATCTCAAGTGGAACTTGAGATTCTATTCTCCCCGGGTGTATGGTGTAGGGGCACCTAGTCAAATATTGTAAATATGGTCTAATGTTGAGTTTTTTGTGTTGTTGAGTCCAATTTTGTGGTAATAAGGTCTATTTAGACCATGTCACATGTTTTAATCTCATGGGGCCAGTTTAGGAAAGTTTAAAAGTTGCAAAAGTGACATCTTTTTGGTGTTCAATGGAAGTTGAAAGGTCAAGGATGTGAAAAGTCAATAGAAATGGTGGTTTTTGATGAAAAGTGTGTAAATATGGAGAGAGATGTTCAAATCAAGTTCGTGAAGTCATTTTTGGATTAAAGCAATAAAGAAAAACTTTGTTTTCTATAGATTTTCTGTGTTTTCTACTATACCTGTGACTTGTATGACCCAGTACAGTACGATCATGTTCCATAACCAAGTGCATGTGGTAGATCTATGACTTATATTTCATTTGATCTTTGTTTGGTTGATTTTCATCAGGACTAGAGTAAGTTAGAGTCTAGTTTGTAAAAACTGCTTGTAAAACCTAGGTAGCTAGGGTTTGAGAGAAAAAAATGAAAATTTGAGCCATTCCACTGGTGGAAAAATATTAAAATTGGTGTGACGGAAGCATTTAAGTTGTTTTTTGTGTTTTTAGTGTTTGCAGGGGTAGGGGATGGTGATAAGGTAGGATTTCAAGCAGCCCTGGCCTAATATCCCTATGTATTAGGCTTGTTTGAGTAGTTAGAAGTAAGGTTTCTGAAAAAGAAACAATGTGGGTATTGTTCCAATTGATAAAAATGGTAGTTTTAGACCCCATGTGACTTGAGGAATGCCCTGAAGTTGAGTTTTGTGTTGTGGGTTTTGGATTTCTTATAGTTTCTTTGTAAAAGAGGCCTAATTTTACCTTGTCACAGAGGAATAGTTAATTTTAGGGAGTGATGTTGCAAAACAACCATCCTTGAAAATTTGATATGTTATCAAAGGACTTAATGGGTATCTAAAAATGGTTTTAGGTTGTGGATTCGAGTCCTCCTCAGAAAGTTAGGCTTGAAAAAACACTTTTGAAGGCTTACTAGGCTAAAGGATTAGTTGTGAAGGAATGACCATGGTCTGATGGTTCAAGGATCAAAAAGTGACTTGGGTGAGTTTGTTTAGTGGTTATAGCCTACTCTACATCACTTTATTATCATATTGTATGTTTTGAGGCCAACTTGTGAATAGGTACACATTCATCTAATGATGTTTTGATGCCAACCTAGTCAGTGTTTTGAAGTGATGAGGAGGATATTTATAGAAGATAAATTTCATTTGTAACAAAATATGGTGAATGTGACCACAACAGAGTAGAAGGAAAGATATGAAGAGTGCAAAATTAGTTTGAGGATATGTATTGAGTAGAAGAAGCAGACTGCATTATAAAAATAAGTCAGATGTGTTCTTTATAGCAGTCCATACATTTGTACTACCTTTGTAAAACCTATTGCAGTGAGTAGATAATTAGGGAATAATAGCTTCCTTGGGTGGTATCCCTAAATCAAATTTAAAATACAGGGAGTAGTAACTTCCTTGGGTTGAAGCCCAAAAACAAAGTTGTAACATTTTTGCAATGAGCTTATTATATTGTGAGCTAACACTCACCATAGTTTTCCCCTGTCTTAGGGTTTTCCACATAAAAATATTGGTGTCATGTGTTGATTCTTGTGTTTCATGACTCCCTTTTTGTTCTACATGTTATTAAGTTTTATTTGTTGATATCTGGTTAAGTTTTAGTATTGTTGAGATAAGGTGCCATTAACCTTGTAAATCCCAACATTGTATTTATTCCATTTATTATTTGTAATTTCTAATTACCCATAAGGGATGTACAAGTTTCACCGGCAGTGGTAAAAATTATTTACAGTCCACGGTAAGTCTCGGAGTTACCAGTGGTAATTACGAGATGTCATTTACTATGGTAAATGGTAATTGGTCAAAGTGGGGTGCACATGTGGAGGAATAATCTATTTTTAGTGTTATGATGCATGTCATAGATGTTGTAAGAAGGTGTAAGAGATTCTATGACATCTGTAAGTTGTCATAAGAATCTATGACACTTATAATAGTATATGACATGTCATAAGATACTGTAAGTGGCTATTTTTATCTCCTAGGCATTCAAGCTTGCATGGGCACTTTTTTTCCATGTGTAAGATGCATGTATGACAACATTTATGACCTCATAAGAGCCTATTCTTGTCCATGGATGCCCAGGGTTGTGTTGTTGGCTCTTGACAAGTGTTATGAGATTCTAAGAAGTCATTTAATATCTTGAGGTAGTGTAAATTCTATAAAAACCATAGCATAGTCGATGAGATGCATAACAGTTTACAGGTACCCAGGTTCTATCGGAGTGAAGGTTGGAGGACAGAGGAAGTGAATGTATTTATAATCTCCTTTTGTGAAGATAATACAAATTGGCCTCTTTTCTTGGTGGAGTTTTTTAACTGCAAGGGTTTTCTCCACGTTAAATACTTGTGTTATGTGCTTCATTCTACTTCTAGTATATTTATGTATTGTGGGTTTTATGTTTTGATTACAATCTCCATTGTTAATGCACACTTGAAAGATTGTTGAAATTTATTAGAATCAAATTTCCATTGAAGTAGTGTTGCTTTCATTTCTAACATTTGGTATCAGAGCTTGGCTAGCTTTGACTCTTGGGTGGTAGTGTGGAAGCTGTAGCTGCAGTGGGAGATTTGGTTCTGTTTATTTTGTAGATCTTGTGGTGTTATTATGGCTGGATCCACCATTGCATCAACCTCTCGATTGCACATTGAAAAGTTCAATGGAATGGGGTATGAGTTGTGGAAGCTGAAGATAGAAGATTTGTTGGAAGAAAGAAACCAATGGTTGGCTATTCAAAAAGAGAAGAAACCGGACGATGTCTCTCAAGATGAGTGGGATAGACTGGATAAGAAGGCATAGGGAACCATCTAGTTGTGTCTTTCAAACTCCGTCCTGTTGAATGTCATAAAGGAAGAGACCGCATACAAATTATGGAATCGGTTGGGTGAGATCTATCAAGCCAAGAGTATGGTAAATAAACTTTATTTAAAAAGAAAATTGTTTTCCATGAAAATGTGAGAAGGTGAATTAGTTGCAGAGCATTTAAATTCTTTTAATTTGTTATTGAGTCAGCTTGATTCAGTAGATGTTGAGGTTAGTGAGGAAGATAAATGTATCTTACTTCTTTGTTCTTTACCCGAGTCTTGGGAGAATGTTATCCTTTCTATCATTGCTAACCTTGCGGATCTGAAGTTGGATGCTCTTGTTTTAGTGTTATTGTCATAGGAATTGAGGAAGAAGAGTTGAGATAGTTCAGGAGATGCTCTCAGTGTCAAGGGAAGGTCTAAGGAAAGGGGACCTAAAGGAGATCAGAAAGGGGCTAAGGACAAGTCCAAGGGCCGGTCTAAGACTCCTAGCAAAAAGAACAGAGTTAAGTGTTGGAGCCATGGTAAAAGTGGACATGTGAAGGAGTGTAGAAATCGCAAGAAACAGTGGGAGAGTGCTTTAGATAAGTCCTCGAATATAGTTGAAGAAGTTTTACTTTCGGCATGTAATCTTGTTTCTAATGATCACTGGTTCGTTGACTCAAGATGCTCATTTCATATGACCCCGCATAAGGAATGGTTCTCCACATATGAAGAATATGATGGAGGTAATATCTACCTTGGTGACAACTCTTCATATCTGATTGTCAGGAAAGGAAAGGTATTGTTGTGTTTCAGTAATGGGAGGATTAAAACCCTCCCTGGTGTTTTGCATGTTCCTAGATTAGCTAGAAATCTAATTTCAGTTTTGAAGTTGAATGATTTGGGAATTCATGTGACATTTGACAAGCATGGCTGCAGATTGGTGAGAGGGAACTTGGTGGTAGTGAAAGTGAAGAGATTCAGGAACTTGTTTAAGCTTGAAGCCACTACAATTTGTAATGCCTCCTATGTATCTGAGGCCACTACTGAAAATACATGTATGTTGTGGCACCGTAGATTAGGCCACATAAGTAATAATGTATCAAAAACTATTAAGAATAAAAATTTGTTGGATGGTTTCTCTTATTCTGATGAGAACTTTGATTTCTGTGTGCATTGTGTGTTTGGTAAACAAAATAGAAAATCATCTCCTTTAGGAAGTAATAGAGAAAAAGAGAAGTTAGAAATTATTCATACGGATGTGTTTGGTCCTATGGATAGTGATTCTATTAGAAAGTCTCGTTATTTTGTCACCTTCATTGATGATGTATCCAGATATACATAGATTTATTTTATGAAACATAAATCTGAAGTTTTCACTAAGTTTAAGGAATTCAAAGTCTTAGTAGAGAACCAATCGGGTATAAAGATAAAAATATTAAGATTTGACAATGAAGGGCAATATTGCTCTGAGGAATTTGATGAGTTTTGCAAGTATGCAAGTATAATAAGACAAAAGACAATTTTGTATACACCACAACAAAATGGTGTTGTAGAGAGGATGAACCGAATAATTATGGAAAGAGATAGAAGTATCCTTAGTGATGCACAATTGGATAAATATTTTTGGGCTAAGGCTGTGTGTACTGTTTGCTACTTGATAAACAGATCTCCTTGTAATGCTCTTGATTCGACATCTTATGAAGTGTGGACAGGTAAGAAACCTTCTGTTTCACATTTAAGGGTTTTTGGCTGTGAGGCTTTTGTTCATGTGCCTAAGGAAAAGAAATCTAAGTTGGATCCAAAGGCTGAAAAGTGTACATTCATTGGATATTGTGATAATGTGAAAGGTTATAAGCTTTGGAATCCACTAACCTGCAAGATTATCTTTTCTAGAGATGTTATTTTCAGGGAACTTAGAGCTATTTCTGAACTTGAGCAGCCAAAAGAAAAGGAAGAAAAGGTAAAGAAGGTGCACTTTGATTTAGAGTAAAAAGATGCACCTCAAGAAGAATAGAATGATGGATTGGGGGGTGAAGAAGAAGAAGAAGATTTGAGTAGTTTTGATGAAGATGAATCTGTCGTGACAAAAGAAGTTGGTGTAGATGATCATGCAGAAGAATGAGTAGGGTCTCTTACTCCACCCTTGAGGAGATCCATAAGACAACGAAATCTAGTTGACAGGTATAGCCCACCAGATTTCCATTTTGTATATGCTTTATTGAGTACTAACAATGAACCTAGATCCTATAGGGAAGTTATTTCTGTAGATGATAGTAAGTCTTGGTAGTTAGCCATGCAAGAGGAGATGATGGCTTTAGACTCTTGTAACACCTAGGATCTTGTTTGTTTGCCCAAAGGAAGAAAGGCCATAGGTTGTAAGTGGGTCTTCAAGAAGAAGTTTGGAGAAGACGGGTCATTGGAGAAGTACAAGGCTAGACTGGTAGCCAAGGGCTACTCCCAGAGAGAGGGAGTTGATTTTGGTGAGATATTATCTCCTATTGCTAAATTGACTTCTATTAGATTTCTTTTATCCATTGCTGCAGATTATGATTGGGAGATTGAGAAAATGGATGTTAAGACTACGTTCTTGTACGAAGATCTTGAAGAAGAAATTTATATGCAACAGCCCACAGGTTTTGAGGTAAAAGGAAAAGAACATTGGGTTTGTAGGTTAAAGAGTTCTCTTTATGGTCTAAAATAGTCCCCCAGAATGTGGTATCAAAAGTTTGACTCATTTGTTTTGAAATTGGGTTTTGTTAGAAGCAAGGAGGATCACTGTGTTTACATTTATTGTGTTGATGATTCTATACTGGTTATTGCTTTGTATGTTGATGACATATTTTTCAGCAATACTAAGGGTATGATCAGTGAGCTTAAAGCCCAACTTTCAGGTGCATTTGAGATGAAGGATCTTGGTGCTGCAAGGTATATTTTGGGAATGGAGATTAGGAGGGATAGAGTTAACAGAAGGCTTTGGTTGTCACAAAGTAAGTACGTGAATACTATTTTGAAAAGATTTAGTTTTCAAGATTGTAACCCAGTTAGAGTTCCTTTACCCATTGGTACTAAGATTTCATTAGATATGTGTCCAAAGACTGAGGATGATCTTGAGGATATGTCTAATGTACCATATGCTAGTGCTGTAGGGAGTTTCATGTATGCAATGGTTTGCACTAGACCAAATATTGCCCAAGCAGTGGGAGTTTTGAGTAGATTTATGTCTAACCCTCATAGACAGCATTGGAACTATGTGAAAAGGTTGTTTAAATATCTTGCAGGTACTCCTGATCATTGTTTGATTTATTCTGGTACTAATAGTGTCGATAAATCTTTGGACATACGGGGTTTTGTTGATGCAGATTGGGCAGGTGACTTGGATAGTCGAAGGTCCACTAGTGGGTATGTGTTTACTCTGTTTGGAGGTGCAGTGAGTTGGATGAGAAAAAGGCAGCCCATAGTTTCTTTATCCACCATAGAAGCAAAGTATATGGCTACTACCCATGTCTCTAAGGAGGCAGTTTGGTTGAGGAGACTGTGTACAGGTATTGATTTTAATTGTAGAAATATTTAGTTTGGTTGTGATAACCAGAGTGCTATCTGTTTGGCCAAGAATCCCATGTATCATGCTCAAACTAAGCATGTTGATGTTCAATATCACTTTGTTCGAGAGTTGGTTGCAAATGGAGAGATTGAGTTGAAGAAGATAGACAATCAGGAGAATATTACAGATTCATTGACTAAGCCTGTGAGAATAGAGAAGTTCATGTGGTGTAGAGAGGCCATGCACCTTGTTTCTAGTGCATAATTATTTTTCATTTGATTTCTTATGGGTTGATTTACAATGTATAATGTCAAGTGGGAGAATGTTCGGATAAGGTGCCATTAACCTTGTAAATCCCAATATTGTATTTATTCCATTTATTATTTGTAATTTGTAATTACCCATAAGGGATGTACAAGTTTCACCGGCAGTGGTAAAAATTATTTACTATCCACGATAAGTCCCAGAGTTACCGGTGGTAGTTATGTTATGTCAGTTACTATGGTAAATGGTAATTGGTCAAAGTGGGATGTACATGTGGAGGAATAATCTATTTTTAGTGTTATGACACACGTCATAGATGTTGTAAGAAGGTGTAAGAGATTCTATGAGAACTATAAGTTGTCATAAGAATCTATGACACTTATAATAGCATATGACACATCATAAGATGTTGTAAGTGGCTATTTTTAGCCCCTAGGTGTTCAAGCTTGCATGGGCACCTTTTTTCCATGCATAGGATGCATGTATGACAACATTTATGACCCTGTAAGAGCCTATTCTTGTCCATGGACGCCCAAGGTTGTGTTGTTGACTCTTAACAAGTGTTATGAGCTTGTAAGAAGTCATTTAATGTCTTGAGGTAGCGTAAATTCTATAAAAACCATAACATAGTAGATGAGATGCATAACAACTTAAAGGTACTCAGGTTCTGCCGGAGTGAAGGTTGGAGGACAGAGGAAGTGAATGTATTTGTAATCTCCTTTTGTGAAGATAATACAACTTGGCCTCTTTTCTTGGTGGAGTTTTTTACCTGCAAGGGTTTTCTCCATGTTAAACACTTGTGTTATGTGCTTCATTCTACTTCTGGTATATTTATGTATTATGGGTTTTATGTTTTGATTACAATCTCCATTGTTAATGCACACTTGAAAGATTGTTGAAATTTATTCGAATCAGATTTCCATTGAAGTAGTGTTGCTTTCATTTCTAACAAGTATGTGTTGACTCACCCCACCTCTCAGCACCTCATTGTGTTCAACAATTGGTATCAGAGCCAAGCACCTTTGAAAATCTTAACAACTAAGGCAAATCCTGCACTTGAACACATAAAAATTTGAAGTTATGGACAATGATGTATTTGTACCAAAACAAGATCTTGAAGCAATGAAACCTAAAGGTTGGGATCTTGATGGGAGGGAAGTAGACCTTGAGGAAGAACTCAAGTCAGCCCTTAATGTACTAGATGAAGTCAAAGGACTAAATGTAGAGTATCAAGGCATGCTTGAATTAGCAAAAGAGACAATTGACAAATTGAAGACAAAGGCCAAAGAGTCAAAAGAAGAAATTGGCAAGTTGAAAACTCTATTAGAAGGAGACAAAGTGGGTGACACAAAGCTCAAATAAGTTGAAGATATGATCTCAAATATAAAGTTTATGGTTGAAGAAGAGAAGAGGATTGAAGACTGCTTAAACATCAAGCTCAGTGAGGAATTAGCTAAATGTTCAAAATTGGAGGAAGAAGTTGTAATTCTAAGGAAAGAACCAGAAAAGGCAAAAGTACAGATTGACAAGGGAGTAAAGCTAAAAGGAGGATCTAAAATCCTTGATGAAATTATTAATTCTCAAAAGCTAGCAAATTAAAAATCAAGCCTTGGTTTTTAAAAGGGGAAGGGTCCAATGATTAGTGCTTCTGTAAATCTATATGATAAATTCCAATCAAGAAAGGCTAAAACAAAGAAGGAGAAGACTTGCATTGAAAATCCTAATAAAAAAACCTATAGAGTTACAAAATAAAATGAATTCACTCCTGTCCAAAGACTAAGGAAGAGTATGAAGAAAAATTTTAGAGATCATCCACCTCCAAGGCAACTAGCTCACATCAGGTATTCTCAAAGTTTTAATGGAAATTGTTTTACTTGCAATAAGTTTGGGCAAAAAGCTATTGATTGCAGGAGCAAGATAAATCAAAATACTTTAAGATGTTACACTTGCAATAAAGTTGGTCATAAAGCTATTGAATGTAGAAGATAAATTAGAATTCAATTAGGTGTTATGTCTGCAATAAGATGGGACATAAGGCTAATGTGTGCAGAAGTAAAATGCCAAGGAACAATAGGGATAATGCTCAATCCTTTTATGGATAATATTATACTTGTAATAAGTTTGGCCACAAAGAAGCTAACTAGAGATCAAAGGCAAGGAGAAATGGAAATGCTCAGCAAACAAAGTGCACCTGTCATGAGTGCAATCAAACAAGGCACTCTTGAAAGAATGTGAGGCATGTTTCCCAAAAGAAAGTAGATATTGTTCAGCAAAGGATGGAAATGAACAAAGTATGGAAGAAGAAGAAGTATGTGATGTTTCTCAGGCCTCTGCCTAGTGCAGATGGATCCTCCGGTAACTAAAAGATGAAGTACTAGTTCAGGGGGAGTTACAATTACAAAATTCTTTAAACCCCCGAATAAGCAAGATGTTGAATTTCTTAACATTTTGGCTAGTTTTGATACATGCCTACTAAGATTATGATTTTAAAAAGTCTGATCAATATTCCAAAGAAAAATCTCTAAATGTGGCAGATTGTAGAAGTCTTTAGGATTTACAGTGATAAGGGCATCTACCAAAAGGATACATGGACTCAGGGGGAGCTATTATTGTAAATCCTTCACCTCCCCTTCATAATGCTGAAAGAATTCAACATGCATATGAGATTGACAAAAGTTCTAGAGCAATTGACCAGCTTGTGGAGGATTGCTGAGTAATTGTTGGCTTCTATACAAGAAAAAGGCAAACTAGGGTGCCTAAAACTATGAAGACAATTAATGCATAATGAAATTGGTTGGTTAGAGATGTATATATGCAATATTTGATCATTCTCACCCTCATTTGAACAAAATCAAGCAAATTGAAGAGATTGACAAAAAGCAAAGGATTCTCAGCAAAGTGTTGAAGCAAACCCTACTCTTTGCATCTACAGGTATTTTTTGATTTCTCTAGTTAAAACCTTATTTCTTGAAGCTATTAAGATGGCTACATCCTTTACTCCTCATTTGATCAACATTATTGATGAACCCCGACCAAAATTCAAGAAATGCCCTTATAAGGCAATGGAAGTTGATAGTAGCAAAGCATTATCCAATGCTCCTGCATTTGTGGTATACATAGAAGATGTTAGAATATACATTCACACAAAATTGGAGGGGATCAACTATGGAAAATTTGAAACCCTAAGGCATGGACTATTAGATGATGATGATATACATTAAAAACCTAAGTATGCCAACATTGAAGAAAAACATTTGGATGTTTGGAAAGACTTTTTAGATTTCTATAATGAGCGTGACTGGGTTAGGTAAATACTCAGTAGAATTCATGATGAATTCATATACCATGACAAACCTTATCAACTAATGAAAGAATCTATTAGGACTATAACATGACTATGCTCCACTAGAACCATACCATAGTTGAAACCAATCAAGAATGAAAAGGTCACTGAATTAACTGGTGCCAAATTTGACAAAAGGGCTTTAACCATTGATGATATTATTGATCGCAGTGTAAGATATGCAATGATGGGAATTGCATATAAATTGTACCACTCCAATAGAGAGGGATCTGCAACTACTACATCCATATACATTGCCTATCAGATGGCTAAGGAGCGTAAGGATTTTGATTTGTGTGAAGTGGTGAAGGATCAATTGTTAGAGAATTTGAGAAAAACAAAGGAGATAGGATACAACTTCAAGTATGGTACACTGATCATTTGTCTAGCATTCTATTTCATGAATGAGTTACTAGGATTCAAAGGAAAGATGTGGCAACAAGATAGGTTAGTAGCTGTGCAAATCAAAGAATACATAAGAAACTTTGACTCACAAAGATATAAAACTATCTTTTGGGGATTCTTAAAGAATTTTCATTCTAAAATGCATAAAAGGGATAGAATCTTCTCTAATTTGGTTAGGAAATACAAAGATGACATAACATTTCTTGTGGACAAAGATTGTTGTTATATGGTACTAGTTGAGCTGAGGACTTCATGGATTCCCAAACTTCTATATGAAGTACCTAATGAAGAAGTTAAGGCCTATGCTGGGATTCTTTTAAGTCCACCTAAAGATCCTAAAGGTGAAAGTTTGGAACTTATGAAGAAATTCAAGACAAAATATGCAAGAAAAGGGCTAAAGAAGTAGTAGAGAAGAATAAAGGAAATTTATTCAAAATGGTTGGCATCCCACCTGGAGGCTTCACTGCTCAGAACACTACTAAATATTTTGTACCTCTCACTTTTGAGCATACAACACCAAGAAGATTGGGTAGATCTTCTTCTCAATCCACTACTAGTATACCGCAACCCACTCCCTCTGCTAGACAGACTCAAGTCTCTGAGGTCAAACACCAATGAAATCTAAGGGAAAATAATCATAGAAGAAGGAAACTATTGTAGAATAGATTGACGGTGATAAAGAAGAAGAGGTGATTTCAAAGAAACAAGAAAAGGAAAAGAAGAAAAAGGAACCTATGGTCAAGGTGAAGGACAAAAAAATAAGAAACAAGATATAGAAGCAAGTGAAGAAGAAGAAGAAAAGGAGCAAACTCCTCCTCCCAAGAGGAAAAATAAAAATGACTCCTAGGTGTACCAATATCTTCTTCTAGAGGAACTATGTCTCTAGATGTTGTCTCTAATGCTATTATTTATCACAATTTGTTTGATGAAACTGTGACACTCTTCTTGAAATCTACTTATGAGGATCAAGCCATCACTAAAAAGGTTGTTGTTATGTACATGATGAGATATAATAAGTCTCTAGATGAGATCTTATCTAGAGTACCGGAAAGCCTACAGAAAGCCCTAAGAAGGGATAGAGAAGAAGCTGTAGCCCTAGATGAAGAACTTAGACAAGATGCCTTGACTAAACCTGGGGCTTCCCTTTCAAAAGAAGAGAAAGAGAAATTAGTTCAAAGGAAAGCACAAGAGCTTGGAACAAAACACAGAGTAGACACTCATGTAGAACAAAAAGGAAGACATTGAAAAAATCACAAAGGAAACTAAAGAAATAACTCTTAAAGTGCTTCGTGAAGTAAGAGAAATAGAGGATGTGGAACAACCATATGTTTCACCACCACAATCACCTCATTATATTGTTACATCCTCTGCAAAGAAAGAAGAATAGATTGAAAAGGAGAAGATGGATGAAAATATGCAAAAAGATGTGAATATTGATTCTATTCCTCAGGAAAATCAGAAAGATGGATAGAGTGTTCCAAAGAACACTGAACAATTGGATGATTAGACAAGTGTACAAGATCAAAAAAATGTTCTAGTGAATACAAAGAAACATGAAGAACCTGCTGAAGAAGTGGTTGCTAATGATAAAGTAAAGACTTTGGAGAAGAGTCAAGATGGAGCAGAAGAGATCAGTCAAGGATCAACCGATTCCTTCACAGACCTACTAAACTTACAAATATAATTTCAACCGGTTGTCACTCCTTAACTATTACAAGTTCCAAGGGATGAAAAATAGAATGACCTGACAAGCATTTCACTTTTACACAAATTGTAGCTTAGTGATATACTACATGCCTCAGCAAGAAAAGAGATTTTACAAGAAAATATGAAGAAATCTAGTTCCATAGAGGATGTTGTTAAATTGGTGCAAGGATTACCAGTGGTAACCATTGATCCATCTCTATCTCTGGAACAAAAGCTCAAGTTGCTAATGAAATCCTTCAAGGATTAGTCCTCCCACCTAGAGAAGAAAGTAGAACAAGAGGCACCAAGAAGAATAAATGACAAAAGAATGGCTGAGATGGTTGATAAATGTGCTAGTGCACATGACAAGCTTAAAGAAAACTTGAAGAAATTCAAAGCTTGCATTGATGAGGCAACAATATTATATCCGTTATGCCTAAAATGGCCAAATTCCACAAAGAACATCAAAGCTCAGATGGATTCTATTGAGTCACAAATTTCTAAGTTGGCTAAGGTTTATGATTTGTCAAAAGAGAAGATGGGTGCGACAAGGGCACAAGTGGAAAACCTGCATGCACAATTATCTCAACTATGTGATCAATGAGAAAACATAAAGCAACAATTTGGTCATTTAAGAGAGGCCATAAATCTGAGACTTGCCTCAATGTTTGGTCTGTTAGGGGAAGTAGAAAAGATAGAACAAAAGATGAAGACCCCAAGAAACCTAGAGGAAGCTGAGGAGATATGCATGGAGTGTAAATGTCAGAACCATATGCTAACCTTAGAGTGTGTCATCTTGAATGCTAATGTTCAACAAATCAAGGTAATCTACAAGGCTATCATACCATCCAAGTGAGTTTTTAGAGAAATATAAATAAAACATTTTTTTATGTACATAGTATTGTAGAGGTATTGAGTAGATTAGCAGTACCATTTTGGTTTTCAAAGGTACAATTTTGTAACTAAGTAACAAAGTCATGGGAAGTATAGTTTAAAAGTAATTTTATAAGGGGGAGCCTATAAAGTGTTGTGGATTGATACAAGCAAAGAATGTCAATCCCTTTGTCCTTGATGTCAAATGGGAAGAGAGAAACATATGTCTAATGGGGAGTATATGTTGCCATCAATAACAAAGGGGGAGATTGCTAGAAATATGTATTGTCATTGATGTCAACATAGTATACATTGATGTCAACATAACAGATGGAAATGTATAGATAGACTTGTATAGAGGAAGAGTTAGTATGGTCAAGACAAACTAGTCTAGGAGAAGAGAAAACAGTCTAAGTATGGGGAGATGATTAGTTTTGGGTTTGAGCATGATGTGGAGGTAAACACTCATGTCATTACATGTTCCATATATCCACACATATATATCTCATTAGTTGGGTGTACTGCACTTAATGACAAGAAGCACAAATCTCACTAAGGCATTCACAGTGCACATCCTAAGGCAGAGTCATCTTGAGTTGGTCCACATTTCTCCACAAAGAAATATTTTATCTTGTGGTTCTAAAGATAGATTTACTAAGGTATTAAAATGATAAACCCAAGTTATCAAGCCCTCATATCATCTACATAAAAAGTTACAAGGGACAGAGTATCGACCATCACTTAGATAGAGGCAATACTACCTGTTTTAGAGCCTAAATACACAAATTTGAGTTTTGTGGAGGATGAAACATGTATAGATCAGTCATAAGAGGGTGTGTGGAGAAACTACATGTTCCAAGAGATATCAGGTATGATCTGTATACAGACAACTTTCATTTTCTCGTACCGCATCAAGTTATTATGTCTGCAAGTAAAGTGTTGAGCATAACTGTCCTCCTGACTCCTAGTTCTCCATGTCATACTTTTGAATTCCACTGGAATAAATTTAACAAGAAGCATATAATGATGTTTAATCTCATTCTCAAAAGGTTTTAGGCCTTCCATTTCCCCACAACATCTTATTTTGAGATGTGAAGTATCACATGTGATTTGGGATTGTATGTTTTCTACAGATAGTCATGTTTCCTGTCTTGCAGATGCATAGATTGAGTTGATACTTCAGAAGTAAGGAGTATGAAGGTTTTTGAGTTCATGTGTGATTGAATTCTTAGTTTGTATAGAGATTTTGGCTTCTCCCCAGCTATATGAAGATGACCAGTTAGTAGTGTTGAGTAGTTTGAGTTGACTGGTTAAGTATCTGACATGTGTGGATGATCCTGATTAGTTTCCTTATCATTGAATGTATGGATAGATGTGCATTGATCCCCTTAATGAATCCCTGAGGTCCACAACAAGGTTTTCTTATCATATTATATGTTTTGAGGCCAACTTGTGAAGAGGTACACATTTCATCTAATGATGTTTTGATGCTAACCTAATCAATGTTTTGAAGTGATGCAGAGGATATTTATAGAAGAAAAATTTCATTTGTAAAAAAAATATGGTGAATGTGAACACAACAAAGTATAAGGCAAGATATGAAGTGTGCAAAATTAGTTTGAGGATATGTATTGAGCAAAAGAAGCAGACTGCATTATCAATATAAGTCAGATATGTTCTTTATAACAGTCCATACATTTGTACTACCTTTGTAAAACCTATTGCAGTGAGCAGATACTTAGGGAGTAGTAACTTCCTTGGGTTGAAGCCCTAAAGCAAAGTTGTAAGATTTTTGCAGTGAGCATATTATATTGTGAGCTAACACTCACCATGGTTTTTCCCTATCTTAGGGTTTTCCACATAAAAATATTGGTTTCATGTGTTGATTCTTATGTTGTATGATTTCCTTTCTATTCTACATTTTATTTAGTTTTATTTGTTGATATCTGGTTAAGTTTTAGATGTCTTGATTCACCCCCCTATTAGCACCTCATTGTGTTCAACACATCCATTCTTTATGATTTTTAGCTTGTTAAAAAAATTTAGGTTCATCTACACTCATTAATTGTGCCATTAAAGCATAGTCATTATACCTAATTGGCATCTTGATTTTCCTCATTGATCTTCTTAATGTTTCACTGCTGGATGGAGTAGATTCACTTTGTCTTGGTTCAAGCCCACTTTAATCATGTTGATCTGCAATATATGTACTCTCAATGTCTTCTTCAAGAAGTTTCCATGAGATAATACTTTCTTCCTTTTCTTCCTCTTGAATATTATCTACATATTCATGAAAGATAACATCTCTACTAGCAAACACTTTATGAGTAGTAGGATTATACATTTTGTAGGCCTTATGATCAGCACAATAGCCAATGAAAATACACTTGATTGATTTTGCATCAAGATTCCTCGTATTTTCTTTTGGACTATGACAGAATGCCTTACTTCCAAAAATTCTCAAATGACTTACAATAGGTTTAGTACAAGTGAGGGCCTCATAATGGGTTATCTTTTCTAGGTACTTCTATTCAACAAATATATACTTGTACTAGTTACTTCAACCCACAAATTTTTAGGGAGATTCTTTCGTTTGAACATACTCTTAGCTGTAACATGCCTACTCATATTACTTGGATTTACACACACAATTTACTAGGATTTAGTAAATAACATGATATAAGTGAGTGAAATATTTTCTTTTGAATTTTCTAAACTTCAAATTAATAAAAGTGAATCTTTTCTAAATATTTTTCAACTTGAAATTCAATATATTGAAAGATAACTTATAGTGATAACATTCCACTTTACATTCACAAATACATTGCGCTTGGCTAGTATAATATTTTACATCATCTCATAACATAAAATTTTACATAAAAAGTATTGTCTCTGGAATCTTGATATCTGTCATTCAAAGCTTTAGCGAGTCTTCTACTATAGAGGGAGAGCATCATCTGAGTGCTTTACCTCCAACCATAGATTGGCAGTCCCCTGCTCACCTTCATTCCTGGAAGTTTCCCTAACCTTCACAAAGAGTATAGACATGTGGATCTAACAAGTTTCCATCCGAGTCCCAGTGTTGTGTCCTACATAACTAAATCAGCGATACAACTCTAGACAATCTTCTAGCTAAGTATGATCATACTAACTAGTTATGTACTCTAGACACTATGAACCGACTAATGCATGTAGAGACAAATGCATCACTTTGCCAAAGTTTCTATATAAATGAACGTTTGCAATAAATTTAGTCGTGTGTTCACACACCTATAACTCGACTTGAAGACTATCTTATCCTACAGTTTAATTTACTTGGCTAGTACCTCTAGGCATAATTGTCTGATCTATACTCAATTCCTAGTCCATCTGACTTAGAAATATATTTCTTATCTAGGAGGTACATGCAATATGCCAATTTAGATATTTTTATCTTTTCTGAGAGTTCCTTATTGCATATTTGCAATTTAACAAGGTCTATGACTTCCTGTCATTTTAATCTACTCAATAATAACCATACTTGGTTTATATAACTAGTATTGACCTTCTAACAAAAAATTGCTCCTTAGTATCTTAACAATGTCCAAATCTATGGTTTCTTGACCTTTTGTCTATCGACCAAAGTATTCAATAGACTAATTCAATATTGTAATTGACTTGAGAGTTAAAGAATTATAAACTCTTTGGGGTAAAATCTAGGGTTCACTACATTCCCTTATCCAATACTTTTCAATATCATAATACCCTTAAAAACTAATAAGTTATATCCAAAATATAACGTGAAATAATATAACCTCTTACAAGTCTTGTCTACTTGGTTATTGATCTATATCACCTTTTCTCATAAAAATTAATACATAAGGTTATCTTCCTCTATGTCAGGTCTTAATAGAAACTAACAAAAGCATAGGAGTTGTTGACTAAAACCAATCTTTTAATCCAATAAAGGATATAAGTCTGGATAGATAAAAGTAATGATTTCATTGACCTAATGGTCACCTTTCGTTCACTAATATTGAAAGATTAAGAATAATAAAACATCACCATCTTTGCATAATGGAAATAAATACTTTACTAGTAGAAGACATGTATGCTAATATATATAATTATATAACATAACTTCTAGAGTGCTTATAGCGATATCCAAATCATTTCTATGAACTTTTTGAATAAGAGAAAACCTATCTCAAAGTCTTAGATTGAAAATAATAAAGCTAAAAAGAGTTTAAGAGATAAAATAAAATTCTTTATCAAAACTTCTAGTCTCAACTTCTAAGACTTAAAACAAAAGATTTCAAGAGGCTCAATGATCTTGAAGGACTCAGATTACCATCAAAAGATGGATTCAATAAGAAATAAAACATCATTTGTATTCTTCACTATTCTGAGTGCAAGATAACTAAAGAAAATACTTCACTCTAGTAATTTTGAGTATAATCCTTAATACACAGACTCTATCTACAATTTTATCTATGACATGGATTATTCACTCTTAGCATAAAACATACTATTTCTTATAAAGATTATCTTATAAACTACTTAAGTTAACTGACTGAATCTATATCATGCCTACCAAGACAATAACATTTTGTCCTACTCAGGTAAAGTATTAACAACCTAGCATTCTGCACACAAACATGCTATACTTACAAGGTTAAGAGATAACACAAAAAGTTCTCATATTCCAAATGTAAGAGTTTAACTATACTGGTTCCATCCAAAATAAGTAGAGTGAATCATTGTTCAGCCTCAAAAATCTCTCTAAATGGTTTAAGATAAACATCCTGATTTATATAGGGTTCTGCAAGTTAAAGATTACACTCAAATACATAGAGAAAACCAAGCCATCAACTTCTCATTTCTCAAAGGAAATATATAAGAATAAACCATGCTATTGGTTACTCCTATCATAGTGATAACTAAGCTCTACAACTATAAGAACATAGAGACATACAAACTATCATTCCCATAGATCACAAGGATATTCAAGCTTTCGGGTTTATCCAATCATAGAGTTATTCTTAACTCTTTAGTTTCCAAGTCACTAAAATAATAAAAATTTGTCAGCTTCATTAAACACAAAAAAATAGATAACTCCTAGTTTCACTAAATAGAGTCAATAGATAACTCTCAGTTTCACTAAACACAGTCAATAGATAACTCTTAGTTTCACTAAACACAATTAATAGATATAATCTATCGACTGCCTAAGACATACTAAAAGGTGTTATGTTATCTATGGCTTGAAACACAGAGATAACTATCTTCAATACCGATAATAAACAAAGAAATTTCAGCTCAAATGACATTTACATAAAGCAAAGAGGAACCTGAGAGTTCGACATGCAACAAGGCTCTCCTAGATCTTTTTCTGATGTCATTCCTCCATAGCAAACTTCCAATGTAGTCCTTTGTACTTCTTGTGCCCTTATCTCCGTATACATATATGTGTATATCAAGAGAACTTCCCTACGGTAATAAATAGAGCAGTGCTCTATATCTGCATCCCACTACTTTTGCTAATGCATGTCATGATTCCCATGATGGAATGCTACCAAAAGGCGATAATGGTAATTAAAAAACTTAGTCAAATGCATCCTCCACTCTCTTAATCAGTTGAGATTAAGAAGGGGGTCAAACAATCATTGTCTAACAAGCAAGTAACATAAAATAAAATCTTATCCTCTTTCTCAAAGAAGTTAACAACCTTAATCACAAAAGGTCTCATTAAATATCCAACTTAATAGATATATACAAATGTATATATATCGTAAAGAAAGCATACACAATGTCTATCTTACGTTGTTTCCAAACACATGATGAGATACGATAATGGGTTGAGGAATTCTCCCCCTCTCTGTCTCGCGTATTTAGCAAAAAAAGACAAACACATTAACCTAATAGGATACAAAATTGGAAATTCAATTGGAAATTACCAAAGAAGAGATAGTTAACCACTATCTTAAATATATAAAAATGTATTCCTCTGAATATAAACTATATTCTCATCAGATAAATAAAAATAATGACTATCAACTACATCTAGTCAATGGTTGTACCATCCCTTCCTAGTTTACAATAAAACCTATACTTACGGAATTGATGTCAAATCGACTATTGTTGAATCAAAATCCAACTTAGACCAATAAACTTGAACTTAACTTACCAAGCTCGACGAGGTTCACAATATTGTGTACAACACTAGACTTAGATGGAAACAACTTGTTCTTTCCATACGTCTATTCACTTCTCTCCAATGATGCTTTCCCTCTCTTTCTTGGAGGGTGGAAAACCTATTTTCTGAATACAACTTGCAATCACCAAACTAGGATTAGTGTATCATTAGTTAACCCATATACATCATAAATAAATAATCATGATAACTTATAATCACATGTCTAAATTATATGAATATAAACTCAAACTCATGAAACCATTGATTTATCTTGACATTTTCACCTAATGTCAAATCATTAAATCATGTAAAATTCTCTACTAATTACATATAAGTAAAAAGTAAAACATAGTCAAAATTAGGGATGTGACACTAGCACACTCAACAATTGATCTATTTTTCCTTTCAACCACATAGTTTTGTTCTAGATTATGAGGAACTATGTATTGTTTGATAATTTCATTTTCTTTACAATACTTCACAAAAATTTCTGAAATGTATTCCCCCCTTTGATTTGATCTTATAATCTTAATATTATGAACTTTTTGTTTTTCTACCATAGTTCTAAACTCTTTGAACCATTCAAAAACTTCACTCTTTTTTTTTATGAAATAAACCCATGTGTATCTAGTGCTATCATCAACAAATATGATAAAATACTAAGTACCCCCAAGTGACATGTTTTGCATAAGACCATACACAATTGTATGTACTAATTCAAGAATATTTGTGTGCCTTTTATCTGGCCTTTGTGAAAATTGATTCCTATTTTGTTTGCCCAATATACAACCATCACAATTAATAGGTTCATTCTTAAAAATTGGAAGACCTTACACCATTTCTTTTCTTTGTAGAGAAATAAGATCTCTAAAATTTAGGTGACCATACCTCATGTTCCATAGTTCTTCTATTGACACACATGTAGATGTCATCGCTCAATGACATTCTACAACTACATCAAGTTTATACAATCCTCCTATTTGGATTCCTTCAAATATCACATTATAGTGATCTTTCATATGCTTTACTTGGCAGCATGTCTTCAAGAATTCAACTTTTAAACCTTGATTAGTAATGGTTGAGACTGAAATTAAATTCTTGTTAATTCCTAGCACATACTTTACATTTGAAAGTTGTTTTACATTTCCATTAGGCAAAAGTACACTTATATCACCATAACGTTTTATCTCATGAGACGTATCATCTCCCAAATAGATCTTGCTATCATCATTTTTCTCATGAAAATATTTAAACCAATCTCTATGATAAGACATATGAATTGATGCCCTTGAATCTATAAACCAAGCATTACTATCATCTGTATGAGCAGAAAGAGCAACATCTGAAATAAACAACTTAGGATTATGGAGGTCATTTTTAATCTCATCATCACCATTCACAAAGTTGCCTTTATATTTATTATGTTTAGACTCATTATACTTCTTTTTCCTACATTCATACGCATAGTGTCCACATTTTCCACAATAATTACAATTTCCATTTTTCTTCACATTGGAATTTGAATTAGATGATGCTCCATCTTGATACCTGTTATCATTTTGATACATTTTTTTATCAAATTTACCTCATTTATTCTTTGTCCATGGCTTTCCTTTGGATGATTTCTTATCCTTGGCCATCAAAGTTGAATCTACAGTATGGAGTCTACTATCCACGTGCTTCTTCCTTTCTTCTTCTTATAGAAGGATACTTGTTAAATTGACAAAGAAGGTGCATTTCCCTAAACTAGTGATAAATACTTAATAGTCACTTAACATACCAATCAAAGTAATAGTGACAAAATCACTACTTGAAATTGTTTCACCAATGGCAGCTAATTTATCCCTTAATTCCTTAACTCTCGACAAGTAATCACTAATACTTTCATTTTATTCCATTTTTATTGAAAGTAATTTGCTCTTTAGAAACATAAATCTATTTGTGTTTGTAATTCATAGCAGCCCACATACTAGCAAAAGTAGTGATATCTCAAATATGAGGTATAATGGAGGCCTTTACAGACATACATAATAGAATCACAGCTTTGCATTCTCTGTTCTCCCAATATTTAATAGTAGCTAAAGGTGTAGTAGGTTTGGCCTCTGTACCATTTACAATGTTCCATGCATTTGACCCTTCCATTAGAGTCAGTAAGTTAAACTTCCAATTGACATAATTTGTGCCATCTAACTTATTTGATTCAGTTAGATAAGAGTATATGAAAATTTCCATTTTAAGACACAAAAAAAATAAAATAAGTAACCCATATTTTACAAATCTCCTTTAGCACAATTTACAGTCTCTTACAAATCTCCTTTAGCAAAATTTACAGTCTTTTCTTGACAACACAATTTCTCAGCTTGCACTTGACTGCACAATTTTCCACCTAGGTACATAATGGCAATTTCAGACCACCCTTTTTTATTTGATTTAAAAAAATAGATTACCAACAATTACCCAACTTCGAATTCACCACACTCTGGGAATACTTTGAAGCAGCTGCACAAGTCAAATGAGAGAGACCAAACTTCAAATTTAAAAACTGCTTGTTTCTTTTGCCACACCAAATCGCAACCTCCTTGGTCATGAGTAAAGAACTACGCTCCATGTTGGGTATATGAAGCCCAATGGACACCTTTTACTCTTCAATTCCTTTGAACTTTCGGATTTCCTCTTGAAGACATATTCATAAACCAAAAATGTAATCCATTAGTTCTTTTGAAGATTGTATGAGCTACAACATAATGTATGACTATAAAAATAGAGACTAATAAAGAAATTCCCCCGCTTCTTTGTGGATGTAGCCTATAAGGTGAACCATGTTAAAACTTGTGTTTTTCTTCTCATCTGTGTGATTGTTTAATTATTTGCATTCTTTTTGTTTTTATCTATTGTCAATTCTCAAACTATTGGTATCAGAGTTTGATGAAAGAGCTATTTGGAAATTTTGTGATGAATTTGTGAAAAGATGGAAGAGGCAGATAAGTGGAAGATTGAAAAAAAATTAGGAGAGAACTTCAATTTGTGGAAGCTTCAAATTCATGCCTTGCTGATTTAGAAGGACCTCACTATTGTGCTGCAAGGGAAGGAAAAGAAGTCTGAGAAGATTTTAATTGCTAACTGGGATGTTTTGGACCAAAAGGCAGTTGCAACTATTATTCTTTTTCTATCAAGCAATGTTCTTTTCAATGTTGCCATGGAAACAATAGAAAAATAAATATGGGATAAGCTGTGTGATATGTATGAAAGAGCCTCAACAACAAACTGAGTTTTCTTGTTGAAGAAATTGGTCAATTTGAAGATAAAAAAAGGTAACAGCATCTCAAACCATTTAAACAAATTCAATGTTGTGATCAGCTAATTAGCCTCCGTGGATGTCAACTTTGAAGAAGAAATGAGAGCCATGTTGCTTTTATGCTCTCTTCCCAATAGCTGGGATAGTGTGATAATGAATATCAACAATTTAGTATCCAGAACAAGGAGATCCCAAGAAGGGGATGACAAGAAAAAATAATCAATGTTGAGATATGATGATGTGGCTGCAACACTTCTCAATGAAGATATGAGAAGAGGGCAAAACAAAACAACCGGAGATGCCTTGACTGTTGTCAATAGGGGAAGATCCCAAGATCAAGGAAAACATAATAATAGTGTTGGAGTACAGGACCACTGAGACGGGGGTGAATTAGTGGTCTATAAACTTTACTATTTCAAAATGTAACTCAAAGATCTTGTGCAAAAGAACGAATTGAAAACATAGTCATCATGATATGTAAACTAGAATACAAAAATTAAATAAAGATGACCAAATAGGTACAACATAATCAACCATAAAGAGAAGACATGACACAGGTTTTGGTGAGTGGAAAACCCTCATAGGGATAAAAAACCATTCTTGAATCCTTCCACTTTATTGTGCCTCAATGGCTAGGAAAATCTCATTGATTACAACAGATGTCTCACTAACATACATACCTCACTAGAAACAAACAAGTCTCACCGACCATGCAAGCCTCATTGGCTACAATATGCATCATTGGTAAAATATGACCATAAGGAAGAAAAACTCAATTAAGGGGATTGTCTTGATTCTCTACAATACACCAAATGGCTTAACCCTCTTCATCACATATTAAATCTTACTAAGAACACATTGCATGCTTTCTGCATCAAAAGTTAGACCTTCTTTTCAATTAATAACCTTCTCTAGAATAAGATACATATTGTCTTCATCCTATGCATGATTCACCCCTGTAAAAACTTCGCATTTATCTCTCAATACTTAGACAAAATATTCATCTTTTTATTCACCTGATTCACTTGTATTTTTTCTTCAAAAACCTCACAAAAAATGTCTTCAATGCTGCATATCTCTATCCTCAATGAACCTACAATGTCATTAAAAATAAAGAAACCTTTCATATTCCTCTTCTCTCCACATATTCATTTTCCCCTTTCAAAAACAAATCTTCAATAATCTTCTATCTGTACAAAAGAATTTTATAAAACTAATTCTATTAATGGCTCCCATAATAAAAGATAATGTCTTCAAAAAAACACTATTCACTTGACAAAATCTCCTCTATCAAAACAATATATCACCTATTCATCTTCCCTGCATTAAAGATTTCTTTTCAAAAAGAAACCACTACTATATAAATTCTCCATTTAAAAAGGCAATTAACATTGCACAAAAACCCTCAAGATAAAAAAAGAATTTATTTGATTCATTTCCTTACTTGCATGAGAGACCCATAAAAATCTCCTAAAAAAGTGCTTTAAATATACCCTAAAGACTACCTTTAGAAATTGACTAAAAATAGCCTTTAAAAAGCAAAACAACTGTAGTCTTAAGAAATTGACGACTTTCTGCACATCAAAGTGCATGCATGAAAGATGGAGGTTGAGGTTTGAATTCTAGCAACTGATTGACTTTCACATCTTTTAAACTACACTATTGATGTCATGTTTGTTGCCCACTCTCATAAGAGGTAACCACTGCTAGCTATAAGGGATTTCGAGGGGACCGGTCGCCATGATGTATTAAAACCCTTTAGCAGGTAACTTTAAGTGACTATGACATGAGATCATATGTCAACCAAAAATTAAAACAAAAAGTGCATTTTTAGATGATGGGCTTGAAAGGGACTTAAGATATAGAGACTTAGGGATTTTTAGGGTATATAGACTAGGATAATAGAATTTAAAGAGTAGAAAGATCTAAAAACATGACTTCACATAAATAAACCCTGATCATACATTGAAGAGAACAAACATACTATGGTAGAGAGATGAAAATCAAAAAGAAATTTTGAGATTAGGGAAAGAACTTGACTAGGTCTCCAAGAAGATGAAACCAAACCCTAAATAGCCCTCTAAGGAATATGAATAATGATCACTGAATGACACCATGAAATTTTTGATGGTTGAGTTGAAACTCTGTACTTTGCATCTAAACCATGAAGAACCAACAACATTATACTATGGCATGGCAAACATTTCTATTAAATGATCCAAGATGATCAAACATGACCACTACCAAACTTTGCCATTGAACATTGTATTACCACTGACCCAAGCTATGTGATCATTTGATACGACAACCAAGATGAAATAACCAATCAACACTATGAAATGAAGATACCATTATGAGCATGAACACCAAAGCATCCAATCATCAAGATTTTGCAAGTAGATTACCAAGTGGATCCCTAAATATGAACTTCAACTACATACCAACTGATTCACCATAATAAATCATGAATAATGAAGCACATGTGAATTCCTAAAACATGACATTTTGAAGCATGAAGCATGGTAAATTAACTAAACTAGAATGAAGATCCTGAACCAACATTTCCACAACACTTGCAATCTTCTCAAAACACATGTAGAACAACATGTCAACACTCCTCAACTCAAATATGAACATCATCACAAAGGAACTCTTGAACAAGGATGAACCATCCTAAAACAAATTCAAAGTACCTTCATCACCTAATATGACAACTTCTTGAACATGAGCATCATGTTATGAAATATGATGAATGAAGAACCTACTTCTGAAAGCACCAAGCTCCTTATATGAAACATATGAAGAATAACACCTTTGATGCCTTTGATCCATTGATGATCTTGTGGTCCTGAAGCATCATGAAGGAGATCAAGTTTGTGTCCATTTGCATCAAGCTTTCCTTTGCACTAACAACAAAACATCATGACCAATACCTTTGCAACATTAATGGCAGACACCATCCATCAAACACCAACTCATGAACTAAGAAACCATATCAACCAACACACCATATCATGAAGTATGAACTCATGAAGCATCACCATCAACTCAATCAACCTTTGCATTAACAACAAGCATGAACACAACACCTTTGACATCAATGACAAACATATTTCCAACAAACTCCCCCTTTGTCATTGATGGAAAAATCTTAAGAACTCTCTTTCTTTCTCCCACTTTGACATCTAATGACAAAGTGCAGCAAATAAGCTCCCCCTATGAAAACGTTATGCTCATGTCATGAAAATGACATCAAAGAACACATACACTATTGAATGCATTAATGAGATGATACTTTAACTTGATCAAGGTTGTCTTAAACTCTGCAAACACATTCTTTCTCTATAAAAAAAATTATTGCAGCATACCATGACTGAACAATATGCTCAAAACATCTCAATACAACTCTCCCTATGTTGAAGTGCACTAATGTTATTTGCATTTGGCATATATTACTATTACTGCACAAATTTTGAATCCACTGTCCTTCACCAAACCATAAGTACATTGCCATAATCATAAGATATCTTGCTTATTTAAATATTTGATACAAACACCACCACTTAATCATAAGACTGCCATAAATCATCAATCATACAGACAATTGTTCTTTGCAAGATACATGACAAACCTATCAAGGTATACATCAAGAATAATAACAATAAGAACAATCAATTTAACTTTGTTACCAATGACAGTTACATATGATGTAATGCCTCATTAAATTGTCCTGTCTAAAAATACCAATCACTTATTAAATTGTTGATCTCATAAAATGTAGAGTTGTTGGAATATTGAGTTAAGTAACTAAAGTCAAGAAATAATCCAAATCACTTGTTCCAGTGTTTCTGAGAGTCCTGTCCATGACTTCAATGATGTCCTTGCACTAATCTATAGAGATCACTGTGCTTGCAAATAACAACTCTGATGTCAGATCCAACATTTAGTAAACACTGACCCACTATGAAATAGCCTTTGCCATGCTTTCAACAATATGCAGGATTAAAATGTTTCAAATGCTCATTTAGAAGTCTTCTTTCACAGCCCATATGTCTCATGTTAGCAACTAAGCATTGTCATGCCACTGTTTTAAAGACTATGACACAATCACAACACACCAATGATGAAATATTGTTATGTCAAATATGAAACCACTATCATACCTATGCAAAACCAAATGCAGAGACATGTCCTATGAATTGAATTCTTCCATTTTCAACCTCCTCAACCAATATATACTAACATCTGATGTGAGATCCCTGAGTACATCCTATCATAAAAATTCTTGACATGAAACATTCTATCAAACATTATCAGGCATGAATTCACTAGCATAATAAACAAGACAAGATCACCATATTGACAAGCACCAAATGATTTCCTCCTGAAACTTCTTGGGAGTAAGTGATAGGACATTGGACAACTCCCCCTCACTTCATGTTGCATCTCATGCAACAGATGATGTGTCTTGTGCATTATGCACAAGTTTAGTATCCTTCATGTTTTGCTCAGGTTTTCTTCTCCATACTTTTATAGGTTCTCTCTTTTTCCAACCTTTCAAACCAGGTGATGCTTTTCTGTAACTATGTGATTTGTGACCAAGATATCTACACATATAACAAACTATATTGTAATCAAAATCAAATGACTGATAGTTCCCTTTTGACATCCTTTGAGCACTTATGTTGTGATTCCATGCATGATGATACCTTCCATCCATTCTATAGTTTCTTTGTATGTGAGCAACATTATTGCACTTGTAACACACTAGATCAACATTAGATTGACTTCTTCTACAATCAATTACTTTACAGTGTCCAAAAAGATTACAGGAAAAACAATAACCAAAAAATGAATAATTATACCTATACATATATGCTTGCCTTGCTGGAGCAGATCTTCTAAGATTTCTCCTTTGTTTGTGTATTTTGACAAAGTCATCTTTGGTTTTCAACTTAGCTTCAGTCTTCACAACTTGCTTGAGTTTATCTTCTGAATCTTGACCATTCATCTTTAATGTTCCAGTAGTGAATTCAATCTTCTTTATGCCTTCAGGAGAAGCAACATGGTGACTTAGATCTATTTTATTTCTAAGAGTCTCTCTAACCTTAGATGTCTTCTCCTTATCAAAGCCTAATCTAGTAGTGTCCCTATGTTGTTTTTGTTTACCCAGCATCTCATATAATTTGGTGGTGCTCTCTTCAAACTCTCGATTTCTCTTTGACATACTCTTGAGATTTTTAATATATTTTCTCAAGGTGACAATTTTAGCCTCTAGTTTTAGGCATTCATTAGATTTGATTTCACATTCAGACTTAGTAACATATGTTATTCTCTTGGCCTCTTCAATCTCAGTCTTTAGGCTGATAATCAATTTGTCTGATTCATTAACTTGTGTCTTTAAATTCACAATCTGATTTCTTGCCTCTTCAAGATTAGAAGATACTCTTTCAAGATCTCAAAGTGATTTGTTCTTGGAGTATTTTTCTTGTTGTAGCTGCAGCTCTAATCTCTGGTTCTCCTTTTTGTATTTCTTGATCTCACCCAGAGCACACATGAGTTCTCCTTCTATATCAACTTCACACTCTTGTTCATCATACTCCTATTCAACTTGCAAGACATTTCTATCAATCAATTGTAGATCAACATTTGAGTTTGGTATAGATGGTGCCTTTTGACTAGTATGTGACTTGACATTTGATGGGGATCCTTAGTCGGTAAGATTTCCACCATCGGTGAGCTCCTTGTTCATTTCACCGATACCCGTCATCGGTAAGACTCTTGTCATCAGCGAACACTTACACACTTAGGCCAATGTGCCGATGGACCAACTACTCATTGGTACGACTAATACCCTCAGCCAAACCCTAAGATCTCTGGCCTCCAGTCGTCTCCTCCTGAAGGATCTCCGTCGGCTTAAGTCACCCCTTGCCACTCCGATATGAATCTTAGACCACGGCTTCTGTCCAACGCTGGAACCTCTCTTCGGCTAGACTATCCTTATTGCTCCAAGAGAGAAATGCTTCGTCGATGGCCACTGTCTCACCGACAACAACTCCAACTCCTCCAATCAAACCCTAGCACATGGAGATGCTAGGTCGTCTACTATGCACAACCCTCGGTCTGGAACATCTGTACCGGTAAACCATGAAACAAAACAAGAACAAACAAATATGGTACAATGAAGCCATTCCATTGATTTTGACAGAAATCTCACCAGTGGAATGCTTCACATCGACATTTTGCAACAATGAAATTACATAAAGGAAAAGAAATCTACAGCTATGATATTTGTAATTACAAAGAATAGAAAACAGATTGACGACATAGAATAGTTTGATTTCTCCTTCACAATGCTCGATTACATTCGCACAATTGCATTCAATTATAATGTCATATTATGCTTGATTTTGTTCATTCCCCTGGTTTTATAAACTTACCAGAGGAACACCAACCCTATTCCAAGTGGTTGGGAGAACGATTCCAAGCGGTTGGGAGAAAACTAACTGACTCCAAGCGGCTGGGAGAAAACCAACTGATTCCAACCATCTAAAACTTGACAAACGCAACCTAATTACTTGGGACTTACAAACATAGGTTCTAGGTCTTGTAGAACCTAGATACAAACAGAGAATGACATGCATTGGTCAAATAGACCTTATTACAATGCAAACATGATTTTAAATGCCTCATGGAGGCCACCTTGTGTTAGGTGCTCCTGCACCATACACCCCACCTAGAAAAGAACTCATGTCCCATGAGTTGATTCTTTGTCTTGCACCACCGTCATCCTTTGCTGCATCATGCCTTCCCCATGATCTCTGGACTGTAACTTGCTTTCATGGAATCAAAAATTCATGCCTAGAATTGTAGGCTCTACTCACATCTTGCCATGAGTGAGTGCTTACAACCAAACTTGGATGTTGCATGCCATGATTGCTTACTGTCATATCTGCCTGAACACCTGCATTCAAAACCTTGTTTAATGCTTCTTGTACTGTTGCTATGGTAGAATATGTTTTCCTTTCAACTCTTGTTGACTACAGAGGACAAATAATGGTCCCTACTATGATAGCATCTTCTTCTTTCCAATCAACTTGTGGCTACTTGCAGACCTGCTCTTTGACCTTCTGCTGATCCATCTCAGACATTACCATATGATCTCCATCATTCAAAACTGAAATCACTTTCAAATTGTGGTCTTTGGTAACCCCACTCCTTGAGGTATCCTGCACTTGCTGTGTCTCTTCTTCATTGATCTCCACAAACTCTTTCTTACCCACCAAAATGATCTTGGCTGCCTTCTTTGCTTTAGCATCCTCCTGCAATGGTGTCATCACAAAAGTCTTTTGATCCTTCTTGATGGTGTATGTGTTAGCATATCCATCATACAATGCTTGCCTATCAAATTGTCATGGCCTATGTAAAAGTAGGTGAGAACACTCCATGGGAAAAATGTCACATAAAATTCTCTTCTTATATTCTCCAATCTGAAAATCAACATATGCCTACTCATCTACCAAAAGTGATTTATTATCACTTACCCAAGATGCTCTGTAAGGAGTTAGATGAGGAATCCTTTCTATGTTCAATTTATCCACCATTTCCCTAGACACCATATTATCTGTTGAACCAGAATCTATGACTACCTTGCATATTTTACCTTTGCTTTTGCAATTGATCCTGAAAAGTGCTCTCCTTTGTGATGGTTCAGTCTGCACTAGTGCCTTAAGCAGTGTCCTCTTGATCATCAGATTTTCTCCCACCTCTGATGTCAAATTCACTTTAGGAGATTTCTCACTCCCTGCATCCTCTTGAGTCAATGTGGTTCTTCTCTCATTACCATGAGAAGTTGAGGCCTTCTCTGGACACTTACAAGCCGGGTGCCCTATCTAGTTATAGTTATAACATCTCATGTTGGAGAACTTGGATTCTCTACCTGATCTATTTGTCCCACCTCTTTCATTAGGCCTTCTTCCTCGGTAGCCTCCTCTGCTACTTGAGTCTCCAACTTGCTCTTCTTGGCTAGTCTCACCACTAGGCCTCTGGTTAGGACTTCTGCCTCTAAAATTTCTATCACCTCTTCCTCTACTCTGCTGCTCACCTTTCCTCTTCAGCTTCTCTTCAGCTCTTAATGCTACTTGAAAGCATTTTTCCATAGTTTTAGGGGTAAATAAACTTATCTCATCTTGAGTATTGACCCTTAGACCATTTAGATACCTTTCTACCTTAGCTTTTTCATCCTCCATGTACCCACAACGAAGAGTGTATTTATGAAACTCCTCAGTGTAAGTAGCCACATCCATATCTTTTTGTTTAAGGTTCTGCATTTTCCTATAAATCTACACCTCGTAGTCAGATGGAAGGAACTGGGACTTGATCTTCTCCAGCATTCTGCTCCACTAAGATATCATACTTTTCCCATTCTTTACCCTTTCTCCTTGGGTGTAATTCCACCATGTAAGGGCAGCACCTTTGAGTTTAGTTTTTGCAAACTTAACCTTCTTACTTTCAGGAACTTCCTTGTATTCAAAGTAGTTGTTTAGAGCTTCAATCCACTCCATAACTTCATCAACATTCATCTTTCCACTAAACATGGGAATATCTATTCGAGCCTCCGAAGAGTCCTTGCCAATTGCCTTGATGGCTTCCAGGAATTGCATTTGTTCAGCCGGTATCTTTGCCTCTTCTTGTTCCTTTGCTTCTTCCTCTTTCTCTTCTTCTTTATCTAAATCTTCCTCTATCCTTTTTCCTATCTTCATTGCCTTCAATTCAGCTTGGATTGCTTCCCTGACTCCAATTTTGATCATCTCTTCCATATCTTGAAATTTCTTGACCACTTTGGTGGTTATCCCCTTTGGAGGCATATCGCTAGCCTCTTCTTCACTTTCTCTATTTGACATAAACATTCACAGACAGTACCCAAACGCCAACACTCTTGCAAATCCTCAATTTGACTACAACACAATGCTAAATCAGATGTCCATCCTACATGCTACTAGAAACCCATTCCTCTCATCGAACAGTAGATCCTGGAGATGCACTACCACTCTCTCTCGTAGTGGCCTCACTCTGCACCCTCTTCCAGCCAAATCTCTATTGGTGAATGGTCACAACAGACCTTATCATCATCTACTCACACACTATAGGAATCCTATTCCTTCTCGCAACTAGATGGCACGAGAAATTCTTCATCTGCCTTCTCAGTGAAAGAAATCAAATACACAACACCTCTGCCCAGAGCTTTCGCTAGCTCTGATACCAATATGATGGGGAGCCTCAGTCAGTAAGACTTCAACCATCGGCAAACTCCTTGTTCATTTCCCCGATACACTGATACAACCTGTCGTTAGTAAGATTCTTGTCATCGCAGAATGCTTACACACTTAGGCCGATGTGCTGATGGACCAACTACTCATCGGTGTGACTAATACCCTCAGCCAAACCCTGAGATCTCTAGCCGCTAGTCGTCTCCTCCTGATGGATCTCCATCGGCGTAAGTCACCCCTTGCCACTCTGATATGAATCTTAGACTGTGGCTTCTGTCCAACGCTGGAACCTCTCTTCGGCTAGACTATCCTTATCACTCCGAGAGAGAAATACTCCGTCGATGGCCACTGTCTCATCGACAAAAACTCCAACTCCTCCAATCAAACCCTAGCACATGGAGATGCTAGGCCGTCTACTATGCACAACCCTCAGTCTGGAACATCTACACCACCGAACCATGAAACAAAACAAGAAACACACGAATATGGTACAATGAAGCCATTCCACTGATTTTGATAGAAATCTCACCAGTGGAATGCTTCACATTGACATTTTGCAACAATGGAATTACAACAAGGAAAAGAAATCTACAGCTATGCAATTTGTAATTACAGAGAACAGAAAACAGATTGACGACACAGAATAGTTCAATTTCTCCTTCACAATGCTCGATTACATTTACACAATTGCATTCAATTATAATGTCATATTATGCTTGATTGTACTCATTCCCCTGGTTTTATAAACTCGCCAGAGGAACACCAACCCTATTATAAGCGGCTGGGAGAAAACTAACCGACTCCAAGCAGCTGGGAGAAAACTAACTGATCCCAACTATCTAAAACTTGACAAATACAACCTAATTACTTGGGACTTACAAACATAGGTTCTAGGTCTTGAAGAACCCAGATACAAATATAAATGACATGCATTGGTCAAATAGACCTTATTACAATGCAAACATGATTTCCTAAACAAACATGATTTTAAATGCCTCATGGAGGCCACCTTGTGTTAGGTGCTCCTGCACCAACATTTATCCTACCCTTATTTCTTCTACACTTTCCCATGGTACTCCACTATTAGGACCTACCCAAGTCTGTTAGACTTCTATAGGGAACCTATGTTCTGATACCACTTGTTGGAGTACAGGACCACTGAGAGGAGGGTGAATCAGTGGTCTATAAACTTTACTATTTCAAAACTTAACTCAAAGATCTTGTGGAAAAGAACTCATTGAAAACTTAGTCATTATGATATGCAAACAAGAATACAAACTTAAATAAAGATGATCAAATAGGTACAACATAATCAACCATAAAGAGAAGACATGACACATGTTTTGATGAATGGAAAACCCTCATAGGGATAACAAACAACTCTTGAATCCTTCCACTTTATTGTGCCTCACTGGCTAGGCAAATCTCATTGATTACAATAGATGTCTCACTGACATACATGCCTCACTTGCAACAAACAGGTCTCACTAACCATGCAAGCCTCACTGGCTACAATATGCCTCACTGGCAAAATATGAACATAAGGAAGAAAAATTGAATTCAGGGGATTGCCCTGATTCTCTACAATACACCAAATGACTTAACCCTCTTCATCACATATAAAAACTTACTGAGAATACATTGCATGCTTTCTACATCAAAATTTAGACCTTATTTTCAATTAATAACCTTCTCTGCAATTAGCTACATATTGTCTTCATCCTATGCTTAATTCACACCTACAAAATCTTCTCATTTATCTCTCAATACTCAGACAAAATATTCATCTTTTTAATCACCTAATTTTCCTGTATTTTCTCTTCACAAACCTCACAAAAAATTGTCTTCAATGCTACATAGATGTATCATCAATGAACCTGCAATGTCATTAAAAATAAAGAAACCTTAAATCATATTCATCTTCTCTTTGCATATTCATTTTACCCTTTCAAAAATAAATCTTCAATAATCTTCAATATGTATAACAAAAATATTTATAAAACTAATTCTATTAATGGCTCCCATAATAAAAAATAATGTCTTCAAAAAGAGACTATTCACTACACAAAATCTCCTCGGTCAAAACAATATATCACTTGTTCATCTTCCCTGTATGAAAGATTTCTTTTCAAAAAGAAACCACTACTATATAAATTTTCCCTTTAAAAAGGCAATTAATATTGCACAAAAACCCTTAAGATAGAAAAATAATTTATTTGATTCATTTCCTTATCTACACAAGCGACCCATAAAAATCTCCTAAAAAATTCTTTAAATATACCCCAAAGATTGCCTTTAGAATCTGACTAAAAACAGCCTTTAAAAAGAAAAATAATTACAGTCTTAAGACATTGACAACCTTCTGCTACACGTCAAACTGTATGCATGAAATATGGAGGTCAAGGTTTGAATACTAGTCGTTGATCAGCTTTTACATCTTTTAAACTACACTATTGATGTCATGTTTGGCACCCACTCTCATAAGAGGTAACCACTGCAAGCGGTGAGGGAGGTTGAGGGGACCGGTCACCATGATGTATTGAAACCCTTAAAGTAGGTCACTTTAAGTCACTATGACCTGAGATCGCAGGTCAACCAAAAATTGAAACAAAAAGTGCATTTTTAGATGACAGGCTTCAAACGGACTTAGGATATAGAGACTTAGGGATTTTTAGGGTATATAGACTAGGATAATAGACTTTGAAGAGAAGAAAGCTCTAAAAAAATGACTTCACATAAATAAATCCTGATCACAAATTAAAGAGAACAAACATATTGTGGTAGAGAGATGAAAATCAAAAAGAACTTTTGAGATAAGGGAAAGAACTTGACTAGGTCTCCAAGAAGATGAAACGAAACCCCAAATAGCCTTCCAAGGAATATGAATAATGGTCACTGATTGACACCGTGAAATTTCTGATGGCTAAGTTGAACACTCTGCACTTTACATTTGAACCATGAAGAACCAACAACATTATATATGGCATGACAAGCATTTCTATTAAATGATCCAAGATGATCAAACATGACCACTGCCAAACTTTGCCATTGAACATTGTATTACCACTGACCCAAGCTATGTGATCATTTGATATTATGACCAAGATGAAATAACCAGTCAACCCTGTGAAAGGAAGATACCAATGTGAGCATGAACACCAAAGCATCCAATCATCAAGATTTTGTAAGTAGATTACCAGGTGATCACTAAATATGAACTTCAACTACATGCAAACTGATTCACCATAATAACTCATGAATAAAGAAGCACATGTCAACTCCTGAAACATGATATCTTGAAGCATGAAGCATGGTGAATGAACTAAACTAGAATGAATATCCTGAACCAACATTTCCACAACATTTGCAAACTTCTCAAAACACATGAAGAACAACATGTCAACACTCCTCAACTCAAATATGAACATCATCACAAAGGAACTCTTTAACAAGGATGAACCATCCTAAAACAAATTCAAAGTACCTTCATCACCTGATATGACAACTTCCTGAACATGAGCATCATGTTATGAAATATGATGAATGAAGATCCTACTCTTGAAAGCACCAAGCTCCTTATATGAAACATATGAAGAATAACACCTTTGATGCCTTTGATCCATTGATGATCCTGTGGTCCTGAAGCATCATGAAGGAGATCAAGTTTGTGTCAATTTGCATCAAGCTTTCCTTTGCACCAATAATAGAACATCATAACCAATATCTTTCCAACATCAATGGTAGACACCATCCATTAAACACCAACTCATGAACTAAAAAACCATATCAACCAACACACCATATCATGAAATATGAACTCATGAACCATCACCATCAACTCAATCAACCTTTGCATTAACAACAAGCATGAACACAACACTTTTAACATCAATGACAAACATATTTCCAACAAATAGAAGGTCCAAATCTGCAAGAAGATCGAAGTTTAGGGGCAAAAAAGGTGATTGTTGGTTCTGTGGCAAAGCAGGCCACACAAAAAAAATTGCTGGTCATACAAAAAGGCACAAGAAAAACTAAAGTATACGAAAGCCAACACTGCATATTACAAAGATGAAGGTGTTCTAGTTTTATCAGCAAGTGACACTACTTCAGATTCATGGGTGTTGGATTCTGATGCCTTTTTCCATGCTTCTCCATGCTAGGAGGTTTTCACAAACTATCAAGAAGGTCAATTTGGAAGAGTTTATCTCATCACTTGATGTGACAACTTCCTGAACATGAGCATCATGTTATGAAACATGATTAATGAAGATCCTACTCCTAAAAGCACCAAGCTCCTTATATGAAACATATGAAGAATAACACCTTTTATGCCTTTGATCCTTTGATGATCCTGTGGTCCTAAAGCATCATGAAGGAGATCAAGTTTGTGTCAATTTGCATCAAGCTTTCCTTTGCACCAATAACAAAACATCATGACCAATACCTTTGCAACATCAATGGTAGACACTATCCATCAAACACCAACTCATGAACTAAGAAACCATATCAACCAACACACCATATCATGAAGTATGAACTCATGAAGCATCACAATCAACTCAATCAACCTTTGTATTGACAACAAGAATGAACACAATACCTTTGACATCAATGACAAACATATTTCCAACAAATAGAAGAAGGTCCAAATCTGTAAGAAGATCGAAGTCCAGGGGCAGAAATGGTGATTGTTGGTTATGTGGCAAAGCGGTCCACACAAAAAAGAATTGCTGGTCATACAAAAAGGCACAAGAAAAATTAAAGGACACCAAAGCCAATACCGGATATTACAAAGATGAAGGTGTTCTAATTTTATCAGCAAGTGACACAACTACAGATTCATGGGTGTTGGATTCTGGTGCCTCTTTCCATGCTTCTCCATGGCGAGAGGTTTTCACAAACTATCAAGAAGGTCAGTTTGGAAGAGTTTATCTTTGTGATAACAAAGCATGTGAAATAATAGGCAAAGGTGATCTGATGTCGAAACTAAAAAATAGAAACAAATGGATTTTGAGGGATGTAAGACATGTTCCCACGTTGAAAAGAAGTTTGATATTCATAGGCCATATTTATGCTTAATGGTGTAACATCAATTTCTCCTTGGATTCTTGGAAGGTAACCAAGGGAAAGGAAACAAATTAGGCAGTCTATATGTGCTAGAGAATAAGACTAAAGTGGGATTTACAATGGTAGTTGTGGATAGCGGTAGAAAGCTTTGGCATAAAAGGCTCGAACACATGAGAAAAAGAGGACTTGAAGTTATGCTAAGGAGGGATCAACTTTTGTGTTTGAAGTTCGTTGACTTGGAAATGTGTAAGCATCGCCTCTATGGCAAACAAAGTTGGACTAGCTTCTTGACAACCGGTCATGACAATAAATCTACACCCTTGGAGCTCATACACTAAGATGTTTTTGGTCTTACGGAGATAAACTCCACTGGAGGAGCTAATTACTTCGTTACTTTTCTTGATGATTGTACTAGAAAAGTATGGATTTATATGCTCAGTAGAAAATTAGAAGTGTTTTCAAAATTTAAAACTTTTAAAGACATTGTTGAGAATCAGATTAAGCATAAAATAAAATATTAAAAAATAGATAATGGGGGCAAATTTTATTCTTTAGAATTTGATACCTTTTGTACAGATAATGGTATTCATAGGATTAAGATAGTTCCTTTCACCCGTCAAGAGAATGGTGCAGGTGAGAGGTTGAATAGAATGATTCTTGAGAGAGCTTGGTGTATGCTGTCTAATGTCAGATTGGGGAAAGAATTTTTGGTAGAGGCTTGTAACACAATAGTCTACTTGATCAATTGAGCTCCTTCATCTTGACTGGATTTTGATATTCTAGAGGAGAGATGGATCAGGAAATGAATCTCTTACAATCACCTATGTGTGTTTGGTTGTGAAGCATTTGCTCATGTTCTAAAGGAGAAGTGAAAGAAGTTAGATCCCAAATAAAAACCATGTATATTTATCAGTTATGGTGAGGAACAATTTAGTTTCAAACTTTGGGATCTAATTGCCAAAAAGTTTACTCGTAGTAGGGATGTTGTTTTCAATGAAAAGGTGTTCCTAGGTCTACAAAAATAAGGGACACATGAAAAAGAGTATGTGCCTATTGAAGATATTGGTAGTGGTAGTGATATGTTTAAAAATTTACATCCAAATGTGGCACCAAATACATCTAATGGGAGTGATTTGTGTATTCTACTTCCTTTATTGTCATTGCAGCTTCCTTCAGACACCACACCCCCTCTCTCACATCAACCACATCCAAATTTTTGAATGCAGCCTTCACATACTTCATTGTTTCCTTTGGAAAGGGCACTGGACCCTCTGGGAGATTCTACACAAGTTTATACAAATTCATATCCTTTGATTTCATCATAGTCAACAATGGACTTAAAGAATCCGACGCCACCCTTGCAAAATGTTATACAACCATTTGATTTTGCAATGCAACATCTACAGACTACTTTAAATCCTACGCTACCTTCCACATCTACTACATAGCCTTTGCATAAGACTTTGCATTTTTTGAATCCCATGCTACCCTTTGACAAGTCTATGTAGCCTCTTTCGAGTGATTCCACTCACCCTTTGAATTCAAGGTAGCGTTTGGAATTGTCCACGCATTTGGATATACTAGAGGCACACTTACATATGTTTTCTTAGGAATTGTCCTTGCTGCCTTGTTTGCTTGCTACATCTCATAAGAAAACATATGTAAGGGCATCTCTAGTATATCCTACATAGTCTAGGATGCATTTAAGCAATGTACCACGTATGGCACCAGATAATTTAAGAAGTTCAGTCACAGGGAACTTGATAAATCCTAAATAGAGTATTCTACAAAATGAGAAATAGGGTAGTGTGCAACAACGGGGTGATTTGCAGTGTGATATAGAAGGTACTCAACATCAATTTCAAATATTAAATTTGGACAATAACTTGTAGGAACAAGTTCCTCAGTTGAGGAGGTCTACAAGGGAAAGAAAACCTCCCACAAGGTTTGATGATTATGAGCTATTAATCACTGATCAAATAAAGCTAGCTACCTTCAAAGAAGCCTACAAAGACACAAATAGTGCAAAATAGACGAAGGCAATGCAAGAGGAAATAGATTCACTCATGACCAATCACACATGGGACTTGGTGAGTCTTCCACCCAATCAAAGAGCATTGAAGAATCGATGGGTGTATAGATTGAAAGAGGAAGAAGGAGGTAGGAAATGCTACAGGGCTAAATTGGTAGTGAAAGGGTATGATAAGCAAATGGGGATAGACTTCAATGAGATTTTCTCACCAGTTGTGAAGATGACCACTATTCGAGCGGTTTTGAGCTTGGCAGTAGTATATGATCTTGAACTTGAGCAACTTGATGTTAAAACCATATTCCTCCATGGCCACATTGAGGAGGAGTTATATATGCATCAGCCTGAAGGATTTGTCAAACAATGGCCTGAGAATTTGTATTGGAGATTGAAGAGGACTTTGTATGGGCTCAAACAAGCCCCGAGGCAGTGGTATCTTAAGTTTCACTCTTTCATGATGGAGCAACAGTTTACATAGTGTAAATCTGATCTATATGTCTACTACAAGGTATCGGACAATGGTGAGTTTGTTTTATTGCTTCTCTATGTCAATGATATGCTAGTTACTGGCACTAGCATGAGAGTTGTTCATGATTTGAAGCAACATTTGGTCCAATGGTTTGAAATGAAAGATTTAGTGGCAGCGAAGAGGATTCTTGGCATGATTAATCAGGAACAGATAGAAGAGAGAAATTAGATTGTCTCAAGAGAAGTGTATTGAAAAAATCTTGGATAGGTTCAACATCAAGAGTGCCAAGCCTATTAGCACTCCATTGGCTGATCACTTTTATTTGTCATCAACTGTGTGTCCAAAAACTCAAGAAGATCAAGAACAAATGAAGGGTGTTCCTTATTCATCAATAGTTGGGAGTCTCATGTATGCCATGGTTTGTACTCATCCAGATATTGCCCATGCAATGGGAGTTGTGAGCAGATTTATGAGCAATCTGGGTAAACCTCATTGGCAGGCAGTACAATGGATATTATAATACCTAGAAGGTACTTCAAATCATGTTTTGTGTTTTTGAGGACAAGATACTTAGTTGCGAGGTTATGTTGACTCTGATATGGCAAGAGACTTGGACAAACAAAGGTCTACAATAGGTTATGTGTTCACACTTGTCAAGACTACAATTACTTGGGTTTCATGGTTGCAAGAGGTGGTTGTACTATCCTCTACCAAAGCTGAATATATTGTTGTCACCAAAGGAGCAAAGGAAATGATATGGTTACAACGTCTATTGGGAGAATTCCAATGCAAGCAATCTGTTTTCACTTTGTTTTGTGATAGCAACAATGCTATTCACTTGGCAAAGAACTCTGACTTTCATAATATAACCAAGCATATAGAGCTACAATATCATTTTATTCGACATGTACTTGAAGAGGATAAGTTGCAGGTGGAGAAAATTGATACGAAAGTGAATCTAGCTTATGCATTAACGAAGGTAGTACCAAGGGAGAAGTTCGAGTTTTGTAGAGCTTCTCTTGGCATTGTTAAGATGTGACAATAAGATTGAAGCAGGGGAATGACTGATATGTTGTAGTAATCGTTGGACTTCAAGTGGGAGATTGTTGGGTATATGAAGCCCAACAGACACCTTTTACTCTTCAATTCCTTTGACCTTTCGTATTTCCTCTTGAAGGCATATTCATATACCAAAATGTAATTCATTAATTCTTCTGAAGATTGTATAAGCTGCAACATAATGTATGATTGTAAAAACAGAGACTAATAAAGAAATTCCTCTGCTTCTTTGTGGATGTAGCCTATAAGGTGAACCACATTAAAACTTGTGCTTTTCTTCTCATTTGTGTGATTGTTTAATTATTTGCATTCTTATTGTTTTTATCTGTTGTCAATTCTCCAACACACCAACTATTCACCCACGTGAACCTCCAATTGTGGCTCCTCCAAACAAAAGCAGCGTCACTCTTTGTAGATTCTGCAGCGCCTTTATTTTTGTTTGCAGTAGTGAACAAAACAAATCTCAGACTTTTGTTTTATATGGCAGCTCTTGAGTGGGAAATCACACTTAATAAAGACCAATACAGACCCAGCAAGATTTATAGTTTCTACTTGGAGGCTCCCTCAGACAACGCTCTTTTTTGTTCTTGACTGCATGCACATCACAATGGCAGCAATTTCTACACTCAAATTTTCAGCAGAGCTCTACGAACTAACCCAATGATGAAAGACTTTCCTTTAACCTAGATCTATACCAAAACAGAGATTAAAGACAAAATTAAAGACTCTATCTTATCCAATGAACACTGTTACATATATATAGTTGTTGATATATCAACAATATCCTATAAACTTGCAATGAAAAATGACAGCGAACTGAAGACTTGAACGACACTTCTTCAACTGTTTGAGACACCTTTAGTTAACTGGACACCTGGATAATGATTCGATGTAATTCATTTATGAGTTACAGTTAGTTACACTAAAGTTTTCTCCTGTTAGGAAGTCGTCTACTTATAAGGATTGTATTCTTGTAGAGTTTATATGCCTAGTTAGTAATGGCGTGGGTGTCTTGTAACCCACTTCCACTGTAAATTATAATCAGATAGTGACTTAAAAAAAAACAGAGATGATAACAACTATAAATCACTCCAATACAGAGACCAAGAACAAATCAAAATCTGAACAGGGTAGCAATATATACTATGGCATATTGATGTATATTGATCTTCCTATAAGAAAATAATTTGTATGAATATGTTTATTAAAAAATTTAAATTTTTCTTAAAAAATGGTTATGTGAATGATTTGCATTTTACATTGTAATAAATTTAAAACTATTGGTGCCATCTTTAATAACCTGTCAAATACAATGAATAAGCCATAGAATTTTTCCATTAAACATCACTGAGGTGTAGGTAATGCCGACTTAGTTTTAACAGAAAACTTTCGGTTTGAACTTTTTACCGTACCGTTTCATAAACGCCGCTGTGTGAGCTAAAATCCGTATTAAATCATATTTGATATGCATTTGAGAGTACATATTCCTAGATTTGAAAAATGAGTGCCCACCACTTTTCTTCATTCGTTTGGAGTGACTTTTGACTCAGTTGCTCCTAATGTATTTAATATATAAAATGATATATTTTTGTACGATTCAAGAGTTTGGATTAGATTTATATTTAAATTATTTAGAATTGATATTGAGAATACGATTTGACCTTCAAATTTATAAATTTAAATTTAAAAATAATTTAAATTAACCTCTTTCCAATGAATTGTTATGAATTAATTTTAGGGAAAAGTATTTAAAGTGCATGTTAAGGTGTTGTATAAAGGACAAACCTTGAATCACTATGATCATTTAGCACATCCAAATCGAGGTCATCAAGTATTAGAAGATTTTAAAATTGTTAAATAATAAATAAGGGTTTGACCAAAGGGGAAGATTCTTGCCTAGCAAACTCACAAAGGTGTTTCTAAACATCAACATACCAAATTGAGTTTGCACATCAGAGATCAAATCCACAAATAAGGTTCAAATCCATGGGAATGGAAATGACCTAAAGAAAGGCATATTCATTTTAGCAATTTGATATCAATGTTTGGGAGAATCCAAGGCCCTAATATAGTGTTGAATCAATTAGCAACACTTGACATGTTCAAATCAACATTGGCAAGGATCTAGAGCTAACTACCCTTATCTTATTTTATTAATTTAAGTAAAACATTATAAGTATATTTCTATAATATTGCCAATCTCAATTCTAATATCTAGGTTGCATTTATTTATTTGTTATATTGGATTGAATTAAACAACTAGATATTAATGTAAAGTGTGTTTTCCAATTTACATTTTAGTGAACCCAACTTATCTTACGCCTCTAGGGTTTTGACCTTAGAGATTATTCCTTCTACATTAAAATTTTAGATTAGATATATGTTGATTGTATACCATTCATTTCATATTTGATTAAGGTTTAGATCACCCATTGCATTATATCAGGTAACAGAAAGAGACACAAAGCATGGCTCATCTAAGCTTGCAAGTTACATTTTCAATCACTTGGCACACTTAGATGCCAGAGAAAGCGAAGTCCTTCCGTAAGATCAAAAGCATGCTTAATTTGTGGAGGTGATAGCAAGTTCCCGTATTGGCTAAGAAAGAAATTAAGAACCTCCATGTTATCCCTGTGAATACCATTTTGGAATAGTCTTAATGCTTTAGTAGTGACCTTGCTTTTCTTCACAGCAGCAATCTCAAATATGCATCTAATAAAGCCCGACTTGGGTCTCTTATCAAAGGCTGAGATAGCCTCATAGGCCTTGCCACTCATCTCCTTCTTCATGAAAGCATGTGCCATTAATTTCCCACTTTGCTTCCTTTCAAAGGTCAGTACCACTAGCATGAGGAATTCCTCATAAAGTGTCATGTCGTGAATGTGATCGTTGGTGAATAGCTAGGCACCAACAACCTTCTTGATCGCATCCACCACACCATCCTGATCAGTGTTGAATAGCCTTCTGATCTGGTCCTCAACAGATTCTTCCTCCGTTGATTCCTCTTCTTGATCCTATTCTGGCTCATCTGCATCCATATCTTCTTCGTCTGAGTCTTTGCCTCAAATATACACACAATAAAAAATAATTCATCTCGCCATGTCCTAATATCACCGCAGATGAAGTTTTCAATATCATTTTCTTAACAACACTTAGATTTTATACCGATACTCAGGCAAGCCCATGAGGATCAAGGCAATCTACCCAGAGATTTTTTGAACTCAAAGTCTCTGTTGAAATATTCACACCAGTATTATCCTGGTAGTCACACGGAAGCCAATGTACTAATGGCATGCATGGTGCCATTGCCTTGAAACTAGAGACATGAACACCATCACATCTGAATGAAGTTTATATAACTGCACTATGATGGCACCTTTGGTGTATTCATATAGTACTTATTTCTCCATGATCCAGTCAAAGAATCCATATTGTAATATTATTCCATTCTAGAATGGTATTTGAAACAATCTCGTCTATATGCAACTTTCGCAAGCCATATTTACCAAATAATCCACCGCACAGTTGTCTGCCTGAAATATATGTTTGATTGAGAAATTCATGTCGTTCATAAGTTGTCAAATCGACTCTGCAATATACTTATGCTTCTAGTTTGTCACTGTTTTGCTTCTAATAGCGTTAATACAAATTTGTGAGTCCCCTCCTACATTAATCTCCAATAGATTCTCCCCTCTATATAAGGTTTGTCAAGAATTCTGCTTCATTGTTGGTGTCATTCGAAAGATTTTTAGATATTACCTAGATTAACTCACCTTTGTCATTCATGATAGCAACTCTAATGCCCAACACACCTAGGATCCCTCTCACATTACCATCAAAATTCATTTTTAACCTTCCAACTATAGGAGGGCACCACTTAACACTTGTCCGTTTACTCTTTGTGTGTGTCATGTCCAAATTATAGTTTGGAGGTATTTTCAAGTCATGCATCTCTTCATGGAAGCCCCGTCCTAGCTAGTAAATGGTTTTCGGGAAGAAGATCTTAATATTGCCATGACTATTTCTTTAATCCCTCTTTCAATGTTCTTTTGCACCTCCACAATGACTGCCTCTTTTCCATTGAAAATTCTATTGTTCCTTTCCTTCCAGACCTGCCAAAGTAGCATGGATAGACTAGAAATCCATAAACCTTCCCAAACAGGATTACAAATTCTAGGTCAACATTTGAATAGTTTAGTAATGTAATTTGGGAGTGGGCTCTTCCAATCAAGTTTGCTTTCAATGAATCCCAGCATGTTTTCGAGAACGAGCATCTAAGGAAAAAATGGTCAATAGTTTCCTCCTCTTTCTTACAAAGAATGCAATGGGATGGCCCTTGAACTCCAATGGACTTAAGTCTTTCCCCAGTGAGGACACTCTTGTGTATCATCATCCATGAGAAGGCCCCAACCTTATGTAAATCCCATTTACTCCAACAAAGCTCTGTTGGCCATTCTGAACATTCCTCAAGAATATTATGAAGTTTGTATCCCATTTTGACCATGTAATCCCTAGGTTTGGATCTAGTACAAAAGATCCCATATTGCTTATTATTCTTGAGTACCTTCCATTTTTGGAGTCCTTCTAGAAAGATTTGAAGGGCATTGGGAGGGTTACTGAAGTCCTTGATATTATTCCAATCCCAATCCTTCTCTTGAGGATCGAGGTAGTCATAGACATATACTCCTTTTGAATCCAAAATCCTATCCCAAATAAGAGCAAGATAGGGGATATCCACCAAGGGAGTAAATCCATTCCATGAATCCTTCTAGAACTTTGCCTTGCCACCATTGTTGACAATCAACCTTTTGTGTTCAGTTATGAGGCTTCTGTAACTCTACATAAAATTCCAAATATGGGAGCCCTGACACAGATTTGGGTTAGTGACAATTCTCATTAGATCATCCTCATCCATGTACTTCCTTCTCAATAAACAACACCACTTGGATGTCAGATTCTTGAACATCCTCCAGATGAATTTTGAAACTAAAGCCTTGTTCTACCTTTTTGTTGTCACGAAACCAAGTCCTCCACTTCCTTTCTCTTTGCAAGTTGTTTGCCAACCCACTAGGGGAATGTGTTTATCTTTGTTTGCCCCTTCCAATAAAAATATTTTAAGGATACTTTCAATAATATTGCTTTCTTTTTTGTGACCTCATTTCTTGCTAATTGATATATTAGAATTGCAAACAAGATATCTTTTATCATTTGAATCTTACTTGGAAGTGTGGGCCAACGACCCTTCCATGAGCTTGCCTTCACTATACACGTGTTGATCATCTCTTCCCAAAGATTTGTCCTCATCGTACCTTTGAACAAAGGCACACCTAGGTATTTACTTGGATGCTCTTATTTGTTTAAGTGTAGTAAGGACATGATTCTTCTCTGTAGCCATTTCCTAGTATTAAAGAAGAATATATTTTATTTTTCTTTATTGATTTCTTGAACAGATGCAACCACGTATCTATCCAGCAACTGCTTAATGGTATTATCCTCTTACATGTGGAAAGAGTCATACAAGATAGTGTCATCACCAAATTACCAATGGGTGATAGCTGGGAAGTTGTTTGCAATATGGATACCTGCCCATGAGCTACAAACTACCATCTTTTTTATTCCATGCCCAAGATCTTTAGCCATGATGACAAACAAGAAGAGAGATAATCGGTCCCCTTTTCGAAGACCCCAAGTAGGTTCAAAGAAGTTACATTGAATCCCATTTACCAAACATGAGTAGTGAACACTTGATATGCACTCAAAAATCCACTAAATCCAGTCCACCTAGAAAACAAAACATTTCATAATGCTCAAAAGGAACCTCCAATTAACTCTATCATATGCTTTGCTCAAATTAAGCTTAAGAATCATCCCACTCTAATTAGCTATTGTGATGTAATGAAAAGCTTCATGTACAATAATAATGTTGTCAATGATGTTCCTACCCAAGGTGAATCCACTTAGCTCTTCCAAAATGATGTTAGGGAGGATCAACTTTAACCTGTTTGTTATTGCCTTTGAGACATTCTTGTATATAGTGTTACATAGGGCAATAGGTCTAAAATCTCCACAGGTAACTAGATCAAACTTATTTGGGATGAGCGTTATAAATGTATTGTTGATGTCCTTTATCATTTTCCTTGATTTTCTCAAATCCTCAGCGGAAACCCATACAATCAACCCTTTTTTGCTCTTATTGCTATATTTTGATTAGGGTTTGGGCTTTCATTGTTGAATATCTATTCAATCTCTACCCACCCACCCTTTGATTGTTCTTTATTATTAGATCATTTAAATCATTGATCCTTGTAAGATTTTTCTTGGGATTATCTCCATGAATATATCAAGGATTATAAGAAATTTTTAGTTTCACTTTGAATCACTGCCACACACACAAAATTGATTTTTGCATTCTCATTTTGCTTCTTCAATGGAAAATGATCATACATACCACCTAATCCATCCTTTAAACCATAATCATCATTTATCCACTATTATATGTAATTAGATTTATGTTTTTCATAGTCACAACAACATTCCATATATCAAAGATTCGAATAAAACATTACATTAACTATTCAAGACTTATGCCATACTTATTTATTAAAGCCTTAGATAACACATTCATCTTCTGATGTCTCAAACTCACATTTTCAATTAATATATTTAAAGGTATTTATCCAATTCCAATATGACATAAGGCTTTAAATATTGACCCTAAGTCAATGGGTGATGATGTTACATTATTTCAGTACTCCCTACTTATGAAACTTCATCCCTGGATTTTTAACCAAAAATATTGGGCTATAATTATCTCATTTCCTCTACATCTTCCAAGATTATAGAGCAAATTCCTTACACATTAACTTGATCAATCTTTTTATGGTGCAAATTATGTATTTGTTGGTTGGTTATCACCATGGGATACAATTGTAGATTACTCTTGTCTAGATCAATGAACAAGACCAATGAATAACATTTGAAGGATATAACAAATATTTTCTTGATATAGTTACATGAAAGACATTTCATGCACCTAAAAGACCAACAAACTAGAATCTACAACTCGATGATAGCTAAATAATTTGTACAGACAAACCCTGCTACAACGAGACATCATCAAACATGCAAAGATTTATCTAGGTATAGAAAACCCATATCTAAGTTATCCATGCAACCTATGGGTATAGACAACCCACAAAACTATACATCTCATAGATCTCAAAGTAGCACAACATGAATCCATGAAGAAAACTAAAATCCACATTAGTAATAAGAAAATCGGACACTAGGAGATAAAATACAGAATCTTCATGACACCTTAGATCTAAGACACAAATCAAAAATTATAGAAATCCACAACCATAGTTTCGGAACCTACCAAGAACCATTGTAGAAATTCTAAGTGACTATTCATGTACCAAAACTTATACACTAAGAAAGCTACCAACCTACTCAAACCATACACATAGAATTCATGTAAATCTACAACTATCTTGCATCTAAAAACACCCATGAGAATCACACTTTGAAAAATAGTTTCTACATAAATCTACAAAGCATGGATTTTTAAACATAAAAAGACTACAAAACCATGTATTCATTAGGGAATGCCATGCAAATTAGAATTCATTAAACATCGATGAAACCTACAACTATGAAATACATAAAATCTGTAAATTGAAATAATGGACTTATCAAATATAACCAAAATTATAGATTTTGAATTAAAATCTACAAAACCCACCTATCCAAAATACCATGAATTTGAAACATGTAAGTACAACCATCCAGCAAGACCACATGACTATCTAAGAATTCTATGCCACTAGAAGACTAATCCTACAACCATCACTATAAACATGCATACAAAGGAATTAATCTATTATAGGAGATTTCATGTCACCAAAGACCAACTACACAACCAACATGCATATGGGGGATAACTATCCAATGTTTTCTAATGCTAGGGGCTCAAATTGAGGACCTAATGTAAGCACATCAAAAGTAGTCATGACAACTAATGCACTCCCATGTGACTATATATAACATGAAAAACATTTATCCACCACACAAAAGGGTTGTTCCATGCTATAAAATAGGATCACTAGGTCAACACCATGCAAAATGCAACCACATGACCAACTCCAAAATGTTCCACCTTCTCCATCTGATAGGTGTCTACAAATATTTGTTTAAATGTGATCAACTACAAGACTCTGGAACTCAAAAAGGATTAATATCACAAGGAGAATCCCTCTTTCACGTAAAAAGTATTTTGGAAAAACATGAACACACATGCAAGGGCATGCAATTATACACATACAACATGAAAATACATGTGACCCATGAAAACAACTTAGCTCTAATACCTAATGTTGGGAAAATAATATGCATGCACGTCCAGTACCATAAGATTTACTAAACAAAAGATTGATATGAGTGCAAAAAAAACTATGCTCATAAGGCAGTTATAGGACATAGATTCATTTCCCACATTAACCCTTTCAAGAAATAAATGCAAGTTATTAGGTCTAAACTAATTTTAGTAGCATGATAGTATGTAGATCAATTTCAAAAGAAAGAACGAGAGAATAATAGAAGAAGCATAGATAGAAGATAAGAGACATAGATATACATGGGGAAAATTGTTTTTAGTAAAAAACTCCACCCTCCAAAGAATTGAACCAGTGTATTATTCATCAACAAAAATAGTTACAAAACACTTGTAGGATTAGAGTCTTAACATAGAGATCAACATCCTACTCCTCTAGAGAAAATATAATAGCACAACCCTATAATGGAAACTCCTCAACAGCCTCAACCTAAGCATATAATAAATAGAGAATCCAAAAGATAAAAAAACACAAGTAGTTTTTTGAAACCATGCACCAACTCTCCAAATATGGCATCCAACTTCTTGTGGTACAAGTTCTAATTCCTAAGTATAATGATGGCTCTCTAGGCTATTTTTAAAAATATTCCTCTTACACCCATCATAGCAATAATAACATGTCATAGCCTACCCACCAACTTTGGTATCCCATTTTGACATTATTTGCCATTTACCACCTATAGAAAGATGATTTATGATGTGACATAACATGCATCCTAAGTGAGTCAAGATTCCTAGTCCACTTTGTAACCTTTCTCTTACATGCTCTTATGTGTGCAATATAATCTCTTGCCCACTTACAATGTCATAGATGCTTTTACACATTTACATAATATAATTCTCTTACATACTCTTATATGCATATCATGCCAAGGAATACACATGGTATAATGTCCAAGTCATAAGTGGGACACCCTTTTTCCATGAACATATATAAACTATTATAAATTAATAAATAAATTATTGAAATATTAGGACTTGAAAAGAGTTTAACACACGTAATTCAAATAATGATGAGGAATGACTTCATTGAACTTATATATGCCTCCCATCCTTTTCACTACTTGCCACAATTTGTCTTTGATTTATTTACATGGACTTATGTTTCCATTGTCCTAGATAGAAAGGGAAGACACAAAGACAACTTTAGAGCTCCATGTTGACTAAGTGACTTTAAACTTGTGTTGTGTTGTTAATTTCACTTCTCCCTTTTGTTTTGGCATTTTTCTTGTGCTATATATGAAATGATTCCCTTTCCTATTCATCCATCTACCTTCTCTTTCATTACACATTGGCCCCTTTAATTATGTCATGTTTTTTGTACCCCTATCCTTATTTCACCTCCTATATTATGATTTATGCTCTATATATTTACCACCTTGTGCATTTAATTGTTCCTTAGTTATATATGTTTTAATGATCTATATGCTACACATTTTTTATGTCTCATATATTCCATAACCAAAATATTTTTTGTGCTTATCTTCATCATGATATATGTCTACTTCTTATATGCTTCTCATGACCTTATATTTGTCCCTTCATGATATCATTTTTTATTTCCTATATATGGTATTATGCTTATAATCCTTTACAGGTGCCATTTTTTATGCTTGTCTCATTTCAATTCTTTGTGCTTATATTGTCTTATCTAACTTATATAGCTATGCAGTTATGCTACCTAAATTAAAGAATAAAAATTACTTTACATTCACTTTCATGATCACATTATGCACCTACATGCCTATCCATTAATATAATCAACTATTTGTGACTACTACACCATGATTATCCAGCCTTTAGGGACCATATATACCTTATCATTTAGGTAGCTATACATTTCTCACAATCATAGTTAAGCCCATAGAATGTTTTAAGCCTCGCCTTACTATCTTTCCCATTTGAGGGAAACCACTTTTATGTTTGTTCTCATGACCATATCTTCCATAGTCAAGATTGCATGTTTTTCATGTGCTTGGATGTCTCGTATTACATCAAGGGCATCATACTTTCCTTGTCCCATTATGCACTTGAATGACTTATCATATTCTAATAGCCACATCAGAGATACAATGCTTTCCCCACACCATTGATTGATCTTATTCTTTTTCATGTGATCGGAGATATCTTATCATTAGGGACCTCATGCCTTACCTATACTATTGTGTACTAGTGCTTGAATCTAGATTGGGGGCATATGCCTTCCTTGTGATATATGTGCTTACACAATTTTAGATTGTCTTTTACAACTACTTCACCTCTCCTATTTTATTACTCTAGGGGAAATTTATATTCCTTCATGATTATCTCCATTCCATATGTTGTTCACACTTCTCATTCAAGATGTCTAATTTTTTTGTTAGATGGTGCATTTATGACACATTACTTAACATGTTCTATATGGCTACATGCTTAGTTTATATTTACTTTTCATGTGTGTTTTCCTTCTCCTCCAATTCCTTGCATTTGATGTATGTAATCAATTGAAGTAAAAGGGCATATTTTGTAGCTAACACTCTTATGTTAAGATTGTAGATAGTCATGAGTTCCTATATAGGCACTCATTATTGTGCCCAAATGGATCTTGACCACATGACATGGTAGTTCATGATATTCCATGGATACAATCTTATCTTGTTTCTACACTAGATAGAGTATTACAACACTTCTTTTGTGTGGTAAGAATATTATAACCTTACTCTTTCCTCTCTCTCATTTTCATTGACAATAAAATAAACTTGTAGTTGTTCTTATCTTTACTTATGTGACAAAAGCTACTCATTGTACATATTTTCTTTGTTTTGCATGTTCCTAGGAGCATGCATGCAAAATAAAACACATGAAGAAATAAAGTTGGGTCCACTATTTTGCATGGATCTCACATCCTTTAATCTATAAATAATTTATTTATATGCATTATGTGAGTGCTTAGATACTTCTTAGATACTTTGAAATACATGCTTATTTGATATTCTCATGCACCTCAAAGTAGGGGTAATATGTAATGGTGACATTTGCATACCCATGGTAATTACCATTTAATTTTAAGCTCATTTTGATGGAATGTCTTAATCCAATTAAATACAAACAAATGACACACTCTTGTGCAAAGTTGGGCCCAATAACCAATCCTTTACCCATCCTCATTTGCACATACTCCCACACATTCAACCTTATCCCATCACTATGTTCACATTTTCATATACATTTACCATTTCTAGTAAATTATTATTCCTATCATTGCACCCACTCCCATTCCTTCATTCCCCACATTTATATCTACACTTCCTTGTCCTAGGTCAATCTTATGACATGTGGGTTTGCTCCCACATGATGTGGAATTGACCCTTCAAATTCAACATTCTAATTCTAATTTTGCCAACTCCTACCTATTTCACTAGTCCTTATGAATTGACTTGGTACATCTTTGCACAAATTATTATTATGTCTTGGTATTTAAGTGAATTTAATGTACATTAAATCACAACCAATTCATAACCAAAATCTTAAGCACTATAAGGAAAATCATTCTAGAAACATTTCATTTTGTAGCACTAAGAGGAACATTATTTTGCATTAGAATCACTTAAGACACCTACATGTGTAAGTGTGATGTCTCCAAAATTCTTCTGTGATTGTCATCTAATCAACGGTGCTTATCTAGAAGAACATGGCCCTTGAGATCTGGGGATCTCCTAAAAGTATTTTTTAATATTGCCACTTCTTACACACCAATAGATATAAAAAAAAGGTTACATCAATTTCACTAGTCTATAATTAACTTGTTTGATCCCACAATTTTTGAGCCTTTATGTGTAAAGGTCAATACCACACATGAATTTAACCTACAAGAATCTTTTCATCTATTTGAACCAAACACATTTTTTATAAGGATAAGCATCAATTTCAATATCATTAGCAAATGGAATCAACATGACATCAAAATTGTTCATCATAATTCCTAGCTTGTTAAGTTCCTAATCCTTTAATATTTAATTTTAAATATTTATTTATTGTACCTTTACCAATCTCTAAGTAATATTAAGTAATCTAGGTTGGTTTATACTTATTTTAATGCATTCATTTACTTAACCTAGATTAACATGTAGGAAAACTCTTTTTCTTTTCTAGGTACATTAGCTATAGATTTATCCTAAGAAAACATAAAAATTAAATCAATTTATAAAAGTTAAAGTTAAAATAATACATAAGTTAATTAGAAAAGTGTAATAAATAAGAAGATAGTTAACCTAGATTAACTAGAATTAGGGTTGATCATTATCACAAATGTAAATAAACATGGAGTGAGTAGTTTCAATAGTCTACAATTAGCTTGTTCAATCACACAAGTTTTAGAGCATTTATGTGTGTATGTCAATAGCACACATGAATTTTACCAACAACATTTTTTCATCTATTATTAATAGTAGGTAGTTTTAGAATAATAGGCATCAATTTGAATGCCATTAACAAATAAAATATGCATGGCATCAAAATTGTTCTTCATCATAAATCCCAAAGACAAATATTTAATCCTTCCTATTTAATTTTAAATATTTATTTATTATAGGTTTGCCAATTCCCAAATACTATTAAATAATTTAAGTTGATTTATGTTTATGTCAATGCATTCATTTAATTAGCCTAGATTAACATGTAGGAAAATTATATTTCCTTTACGAGTACTTTAGCTATCCTTAGAAAACATGAGAATCAAGTAAAAATCAAATCAATTAGTAAAAGTTAAAGTTAGAACAATACATAAATTATTTTAAATTGAAATAGTATTTAATTGCATCTTGATGATGAAAAAGTGATGTAATAGATGTTAAAAAATGATTTGTTGATGTTTTTTTGTATATTTATGTATTGTCACTCTGGTTAAAATTTGTTCCTCCAAAACTAATCTCTTCAAGTTTTAGGGTTTATGGACTAAGAAAAAGAACTTCAATTCTAAAAATTCTCTATCTTTCACTCCCAATCAAATTTGTGTCTACAAAACTAGTCTCCTCAAGTGCAAGAGTGATCTTCTACATAGAAATGACCCTATAGTTCATGGACTTGATCTCATTGAATCTTTTAGTCTCCAACCTATTCACCCCACCTCTCTAAGGTTTAAATGTTGTAAGGGTTGGCGGTGTTTACAAACACCTTTAGGTATTTTTTAAATCACAATGGTTAGGTTCTCCTCAACCAAACCCCTAGATGAACTAGTTTTAAATATTTGAAGACAACAAGTGTGCAATATCCTTAAAATGATGTGCTTTGATAAATACTTTAATTATGCACTAAGTTCCCTTTTATTCCTCTTGCAAATTGAAGTCTAAATTTGCTCAAAGTGTTTCCTTGATTATCCTCCTAGGTGCTTTCAAATGAATGCAGGACTACTTTTAAATACAACCATCAAATGCAAAAATTAAAATGTGTCTCAACAACCATCAAATGCAAAAATTAAAGTGTGTCTGAGGTTAACTCACAATAACTACTAAAGTACTCTGCAGCAAATAAATTTAAATTTTAAAAGTTGAATCTACAATACAAAACTGCCCTTGATTAAGTCCATACCCACGAATCTAATCAAGTCATAAAAAACAATAAATTTAAAAACCAAGAATACAACTTTAAAAAGTGATAATAATAGAATTAAAATATAAACCAAATCTGTGAATTAAGATAGAACCATTGAAATATACTCCTTATAAACTAAGTATCATATTTAAAACATTTTAACTAAAGCAGACCAAAACATATAGGGCACGACAATGGGTGTCCAATTTTCCGCCAATACAATTTATTGGCTTCGTGGGAAATTAATGCTTTCAAGATAAACCTTTCGCATACCTCCCAGAACCGGATAGACTCAACGTAAGCCTCTCATTTAAGTTTTGTTTTGTGGCCCACCATACCTGAGTATGCTTGCACAACATAGATTTTAATTTGAAACTACAAATTCTGTGAAGTTTCTTTATAAGTAGGTAAGTGACATGGGCTCTTTCTTTTTGTCGTGTTGATGATCATCATGAAAAGCTACACAACTTTCAGGAGATCTTGAAGCTCAATATGCCTTTCTGCATTGAGAACTGAGAGAGAATTGGAGGTTTGGTGAACTAAAAGTTAAAACCATCAAAGTTTGTATTGCCACCTTGCTTTTCCGTGGACAAACGCCTTTCAATTCTAAAGTCACGCAATCTCTTATTCATTCCTGCACTCGCTTTATAAACTACTCTTGAAGTCAAGGATGTCACACACTAGTAACATCTATCTGTATAATCGGTTTTGATTTTTTCTTTACGAGTTAAGGAGCGAATTATTCTTTTAATGGCAGGCGTAATGGAATTCCCTCAACCATTGCATTCAGTAATATTGACAGTGGTCGTATTAATAGCAGGAGCTGCAAACTATGGCGGTGTGGCAGCTCAGTCTTCAGGATGTGCAACTTCTCTGGCAACACTTTATCCTTGCGTAGGGTATATTATAAGCAACGACACCACCTCGCCTCCACCACAGAGCTGCTGCAGTGCATTATCTTCAGTAGTGCAAAGCGACGCAGTGTGTGTGTGCCAGCTGTTCATGGCCAACAATTCTTTTGGCTTCCCCATTAATCAAACACAGGCTCTCGCTCTCCCAGGCGCCTGCAAAATTTCCATTCCAGCGCTCACCCAATGTAAAGGTAATTAATAACTTCTGTTTTGTTTTTATTTTTTTTTCGTTTGCTGTAAATAAACATCACATTCGAGTTTAATAGAAGTTGTTATGATGGTGGTTTGTGAGTAGTTGCAGGCACTCCAGCTCCCTCTCCGGCTACAGGTGTGTATATCTTGGTTGTCTAAGTGGGTTGTTTGTATATGAAGAATAATTGAATGGCTGCGCTTGCAGGTTCTAGCAATCCTTTACAGCCTCCTACAGGAAGTGTTCCTTCCTCTTCCCCTGCGCCTCCCACATCAAAATCACCATCTAATGCAGGAGCCCTTTTCACTACATCAACGATTATCAGCGTTGTGGCAGGAGCGATTGTAATGAGCACTATGTGCTGAACATCTTTCTTCTATATCTATGTTGGATGCTCTAGCATGGAAGTGGGTGTATTGTTGATTGCATAGGAATATTGTCACAAAGAAGCATGAGATCATCATTGTTGTAATTATTTTGTCATGATAGAAAATTTGTAACATACTTGAAAGTATAGTTGATAGTGAACAGTTAAAAGACTAGCAAATATCAATTCTTGTAGTTACCTTATCATGATAAATGAATTGAAAAAATTACCAATAATTTTTATAATAAACTTATTTGTATGTATGTAAGTGTGGAAGTTTGGTGGATGCCCATAAACAAATAGGTCTCCAACCCTATAACTTTATATCTGCCAACATACTCTAAACCTATGCCATAACTTTAAATAGTTCATATTTATTTGTTCTGATAATGTTCTCTTGCTTATTTTTTCAAGTTTCTTTTGTAATAATTTCAATTGTTCATTAATATAATGTATTATATCGATTAACATATTAATTAAATTATATCTATAAAATATTACGAAAATAATTATGATATAGTAGGAAGCGGTATATCGATTAACATATTAATTAAATTATATCTATATAATATTACAAAAATAATTATGATATAGTAGGAAGCGGCATTGGCGACATAGTGGCTAATAGCTTGGAATAAAGGAAAAGGATTGAAAGTAATTAAGGGCACTTAAGGCATGGGATGTGAACGTGGATTGGGTAAGTGGTCTAATAGTAGGTCTAGTAGTGGTGTGGTATATCATTTGGCTGATATGAATCTCAAGAGGTGTATAGCCAAGAGGAAGGCCATATTTGGGAGGGAAAGTGGGAAAAAGGATAAGTACTAAATGGAGCAAAAATACTTGCAATGGAGATGGCCATGGTAGAGGATGGATCTATGGTAGAATTATGGGAATTAAATACACTACTCATAGTAGATGTAGTAAATTCAATATTAACATCTATCTGTGAATCGACTAGTTGTGTAGGATTTCCTACATTTGCTAAATTATAATCAATAATTTAATATAAATATTTATATCAATAATATTTATTATAATACTTATTAATATGTTGCATATGCTATTCTAATACATGAAGGCTAAAATATAATGGCTTTTTAAAAAAAAAATCAAACTAGTTTTTCATGCAGCCAAGTCTATATATTATAATTGTTTAGCTATTTAGTATTTTGAGTCTTTTAATAGCTATGATACAACTACAAGGTGGGCACCATATACTACAAACTTTTTTTTTAAATTGCAAATAATAGATATCATAGTGAGATCAATTTTTTTTTATTTGTTGTTTTCATTTTGGTGATATCTTCTATTTGGTGAGTGGCACATCCAATGACATACATAAATAAACAATAAAATTTTGTTAGTCAACTTGTGAGAGATTCAATGACCTTTGTGTACTTTGAAATGATTGATAGTGTATACAAATGATATTGGAATTGTTATTATTTTTTCCTCAATTTATTTGAATGTTAGAATAAGATGTAAAAGATATTAACCAATCAAGTTATCAATATTTCATATTTTTAGTATTTTTAGTTTAAAAGTTTGCATTTTAACTTTGCAAAAGATAAATATTTACTTTGGACAAAAAATCAACATATAATTTGTTGACAAATACAATAATATTTACCAAAAGAAAAGTACTAATATAGATGTAGATGTATGCATCCACTATAATAGGATGAACCATTTTTTCTTTAAAAGTTTTCTTTTATAAATTTGATTTAAAATTTAAATATAAGAGAGTAAATCACAAAATCATAAATTCAAATTCAAAATACTAATAGTGACTAAAAGAAAAGTAGAGATGATGATAGTTATAAATAACTCCAATACTAAATCAAGAACAAATCAAAATCTAACTAGGGGTAGCAACAAATACTATGGCATATTGGTTTGTATTGATCTTCTTATAAGAAAATAATTAGGCTGAATCATTCCAGCATCTCTTTTGGTACTATGCCAGAGCGCAGCAACTATGGAATTGGATCCATGACTTCTTTCAGCCGTTTCAGCCAGAGCCTTTTTCCTGGCATATGGCTCTATTGGGAGACTCTCCCAGGATTCCAGCAAAGTATACATAGATTTGGCACACTTTTAGGGTGGAAATCCTCTTCAATTTATGGAATGATAGAAATTCATGCATCTTTTCTCACAACAAGATGGATACTGTTGTTTCTTTATATTCTAAAGCTATTATTTCTTCTAATGTTCTTATGTAGATTCAAGTACAAGCTAACAAAGTTGCACTTGAAGTTTCTCACCTTCAGGAGCTATTGGACCACTAGGACAATGCCCCTTGCACTGTGGCTCGTGTGCCCCCCTCTCCCACTTCTTCTAGGGGCCGGTCACCTTCACGGGGCCGACAGAGAAGTGGCTCTGCTAGGGACTCTTTCCCCCGCTCTTAGCCTCTCTCTCGTCATGGCGATCGTCCTCTCCCCCTCCGTTGCTGACCCTGGGTTGGCCTTCTAGCGGAGCTCCAAGGGGAGGAAGTGGAGATTCAAGGTGGCCTTCTGGTGGTTCCATTCCTAGTGGCGGTTCTGGTTGGCCCACGGGTGATTCTAAATGGGTCTCGCGTTTCAATCTAGCAATTTCACCTCGCCATGAAGATAATGATGTAGAAAAAGAAAAGGATGATGATGGTTGGGCTCCTCTTGACATCATCCCAGACCCCACTGTTATATGGGGCAACTCAGATGATAAGGATCCTCCATCTGCGAGCAATGCTCTAGTCGCTTAATGGTTTTTCTTTATCTATTTATGTTATGAACTTTTCTATGTTCTGGGTTGTGGCCATGACATTATGACTTTCTAAGCTCCATCCATGTGACTTGGGGGTGTGCTTTTTTACCACCCATCTATTTTTTGAGAATATGTACTCTATTCTCTTTTTAATGAAGATGTTGCCTATTCATTAAAAAAAAGTTAAAATTTATTATTAAAAATGGTTATGAAAATGATTGTTTACACTTTATATTGTTATAAATTTAGAACTATTGGTACCATATTTAATGACCTACCAAATACAATGAATAAGCCATTCGATCCTTTCCATTAAACATCACTGAGGTGTAGGCAATTTCGACTTAATTTAATAGAAAACTTTTGGTTTTAGTTTTTTATAAACAACATTGTTTAAGCTAAAATCCATATTAAATCATATTTGATATACTTTTGAGGGTACAAAGTTGTAGTGTTGAGAAATGTGTGCCCACACTTTTTCATTCATTTGTACATACTTCAACTCCTATGCTCCTAATGTAATTAGTATACAACATGATATTTTTTAATAAAACCACATTAATTAATCTGAATTTATTTTGAATATTTTAAATTTTTGGATTCAATTTATAGTCTTATATGTTTATTATTTGAGGTTGATTTCAAAAATGTGGATTTAATCTCCAAATATTTTACAAAATTTAAATTTAAAAATAATTTAAATTGACCTCTTTTCAATTAACTATTATGAGCTAATTTAAATGCAAAAAAAAATTAACTTGTATGCTAAGGTGTTGTATAAAAGGATAAACCTGGAATCACTATGATCATCTAGCAAGCATCTAGCACATCCAATTCTAGGTCACAAAGTATTTGAGGATTATCTTATGACATCAACATTTATAGTGGTCTAGGTATATTTCATGACTTTTTGGTGTGACTTGATCATTGTTCTAAATTGTTAAATCAAAAATAGAAGTTTGACCAAAGGGGAAGATCATTGCATAGAAAAATCTCAAAGGTGTTTCTATACATCAACTATCATTTATTATAAGTTTGAACATTAAGGCAAGAAAGAATTTGAAGCACAAAACATACCAAATCAAATCTACACGCTAGAGATTGAATCCACAAACGAGGTTCAAATCCATGGGAATGAAAATGACCTAAATAAACTTGGCACATTCATTTTAGTAGTTTGATATCAATGTTTGGTAGAATCCAAGGCTATAATGTAGTGTTGAATCAATTAGAAACACTTGGCATGGTCAAATCAACATTATATCTAGAGCTAAGTATCCTTATTTTATTTTATTAATTTATGTAAAAACTATGGGTATATTTTTATAGTATTCTCATCTCAATTCTAATATCTAGGTGGCATTTATTTATTTTTTATATTGCATTTAATTAAAGAACTAGATATTAATATAAATAGTGTTTTTCCTTTTACATTTAAGTGAACTTGACTTATCAAGTACAGCTATAGGTTTTGACCTTAAGGTTTAATCCTTCTAAATTAGAGTTTTAGATTTGATATTCTGATTGTATACTTTTCATTTCATATTTGATTGGGGTTTAGATCTAACCCTTTATTACTTTTATTGATATATTTTAATTAGGGTTTGGGCTTTCATTGTGACATATCTATTTAATCTCTACCCACCCACTATTTGATTGTGCATTATTATTAGACCATTTAAATCATGGATTCTTATCGTCCTTTTCTTAGGATTATCTCCATGCATGTATCAAGGATTATAAGTTGTTTTTATTGCACGAATCACCACCACACACACAAGTTGATTTTTCATTCACATTTTGCTTCTTTGATGTAAAATGACCATACATACCAATTGATCTATCCTTTAAACTATAATCAAAATTTATCTACTAAAATATGTAATTAGATTACCTTTCTTCATAGTCATGACAATAAGATTCCATATCAAAGATTCGAACAAACTTGTTAAGTTACATTAACCATTCAACATTTTGGCCATACTTATTCATTAAAGCCTTAGATAACACATTCATATTATGATGTCCCAAAATAACATTCATTCAGCATTAGATTATAAGGTATTTAAATGTCTTTCAAGCCAATTCCAATATGGCATAAGGCTTTAAATTTTGACCCTATAAGTCCACAAATGATGATGTTGGCTTGTTACATGACTACTAGAGCTAGGGAAAATCAGATTTAAAAACAACAAAACTAACTAAACCCTAACTAGTACCATGAAGGATAAACTAGCATGAATATGAAAACAATGAAACTCAAATGCAAACCGAATCCATACTAGATTTGATTGATCTCCGTGGCTCTTCTCAATCTTGCATGAGAATGCATGATGTCGAAGGGTTGTTGATTGCTCACAATGGCAGCATCACAGAGCTAAGCATTGCACGATTGTATGAAAATTAGTGAGGGTCTAGAGTTGAAATAAGAGTTTCAATTTATAGAGGGAAAGGGGATCAAGTGAATGGCTAAGATTAAAATCCAATTATGTGATGTGGATGGCTAGGATTGAAAGCTAAACTTAGTGCTTATGATGCACCATAAAAGGGTATGATAGGTAGCCAAAATTAGGAGAATACTGGGAATAAGTGGGATTGTAGTCATGTGACATGTGTAGGATAAGTCTAATTTAAATAAAAGTTTATTTAAATTAGTTGTTCATGTAAGTGGTTGAAGTCATTTGACACTTGTTTGCATGCAGTAAAAGATGAGGGAATAGGAATTTATTTCAAATATTTTATTTGAATTGTTTTGAATATGTGATAAAGGGGGAATTAATTAAATAAAGGGGATTTATTTAATTAATTGGAAAGGTGATTAAATGGGATTTATAAGTGGGATTATGCTAGGACCTAGGGCAAAACGTTACGAGATATCTCTAGATGATGCGTCGACAAGGTGTTGTAAGATATGGACAATTTTAAGTGTCTAGATTTTTCCCCTCTTTGAGATGATGTTTGAGATGATGAGATTTATGTCGAGTAACATCATTTCAAAGAAGATGAGGTATGGATAGAGGAATAGGATGATGATGCCCCCTCGAGAGGATAGGTGGGTTGGACAAACACGGGTAGACTCTCGAAATAAAAGGGATTGGTCAAGAAAAAAAAAAGGGAATGGATAGAGGAAAGGGAAGGATACGTTATGCTACAATGAAGGTGAGAAACCATGATGTTTGATATAGCACTAGACATTATGCACCAAGGTACAAGGTTGAAGGTGACGATGTGTCTTGTGCCCCAATGTAATACAACCTTGTCTAGATACAAGATATGAATATTAGCTGGGAATGATACATATGCAAGAAAAAAATGATAACACACACAAGAAAGCATGCACAAATGATTCAAAAACAAACAAGGTATTGCCCCTGTCAAACTATAAACCAATGATTGATTGATTGATTTATGATTGATGATTGATAACATTGTTGATGTGGGAATGATTTATCCTGAGAACAACACGAGGATTGTGTTTTTTATATGGGAACGATATATCCTAAAAACAACACTAGGATTGGGGATGATAAATCCCATTGATTATGATGATGATTGATCGATTGATTTGGTTAACAGCAAGATTGGAACAAAACCAAGGATGTGATTGGATGATGTGTGTCGATTGGTTTGACTAGATTAGTATGGATTAGGGATTGACTTGCATTTAGATCATGGATTAGATTGGTTTGATTGATTTTGATTGGATTGAATAATGATGATAAATTGAATTGAATGGAAGAATTAATTAATTTGATTTGTAGGAATGATTTGAATGAATGGGAAGAATTTGTTTGATTGATGATTTGATAATTGATTTTATTGTTTAGATTTTTGTTGAATATTTGATTTTTTTGGATTTTGAAAATATTTGATTTTTTTGGGTTTTTGAAAATATTTGGATTTTGAAAATGTTTTAATTTTTTTGGGAAATATTTGTTTTTTTTGTAATTTTGAAAATGTTTTGATTCTTTTGGATTTTTGGAAATATTTGATTTTTTTGGGTTTTTGAAAATATTTGGATTTTGAAAATGTTTTGATTTTTTTATGAATATGCATGTCTATTACTGTAAAAGTTTTAAAGTAAAATGCATATTCACAAAAAAAATGCTGAGGGACACAAGGTCACCCCACAAAGTCCATCGTCACATGGGCAGAGACTAGAGAGAAATAAAAGCAACTTAAAACAACATAAGCCAACTAAGTGGCAAGAGCCATCCCAGCAGGCGGCGGTGGAGGATCCTATCCTCTAAATTGTCCCAGATATCAGTGGGTCCAAGGTATCCTCAGGAATGGACCGGCCATCCTTTGTTTCTCCTTCTCTTTTGTCATCATGCTTTGGGGAAATAGCCAAGGCCAAAGTGGGGAACACTTTGGAAGAACTCGGCCACTAGCCACTAGCACTTCCAATATGTTGCTCATCCCTTCCAGTGCCCCATGCAGAACCACCACACGAAGGGGAGGCAGGGTGTCGCCGAGTAGCTCCACCCCATGGGGGGAGGTAGAGCGCCACCTAGGAATACCATCACCACTAGAGTGGTGCTAGGACTGGGAGTGGGGGTTCTGAGAATGGTAGTCGAGAGAACTCCTGCCACATCTTCATCCCTGAGAGGGGGAATAACCCTGGGAAGAGGAAGCATCAGGAGGAACCTAGGCCACAGTGCAAGGGGCATTGCCCCAGTGGTCCAGGAGCTCCTAGAGGTGAGAGACCTCCAAAGCCACTTTGTTGGCTTGAACCTGAATCTGAAGAAGCACATTGTTACAAATACAAGCTTTAGTAAACATAGACATATCAATTGCCATAGTATGATGAGCAAAAATAGCAGAATTTCTATCCTTCCATAAAGAAAACAAAATCTCCTCCCAGAAAACATGCCATATTTGGGCAAATCTGGATGGAAGACGAGGTCAATCTCCCAAAAGAATCATAAGCCAGGAAAAAGGTTCTAGATGGAATGGCCTAAAAAAGTCATGAATCCAGTTCTAAAGGTTCTGGGCACATTGGCAAAACTAGAAGATATTTGATATTTTTTGGGTTTTTGAAATGTTTTGATTTTTTTGGATTTTTGAAATGTTTTGATTTTTTGGGGTTTTTGAAAATAGTTGATTTTTTTGTATTTTTTTAAAATATTTGATTTTTTTTGGGGTTTTTGAAATGTTTTGATTTTTTTGGATTTTTGAAATGTTTTTGATTTTTTCAGGTTTTTGAAAATATTTGATTTTTTTGTATTTTTTTCAGGACCTTTTTCCATTTTTTTTGTATTTTGAATTGTTTTGGGAATGGCATTGGATGACAATTTAGATAGCCTTTGTGCTAGATACCAATGACAAGGTAGGTGTAAGGTGGTAGGATTGGATGCATGAAAGGATGGACGATAGTAAATGGGATGGAAGACTCATCAGAGATGGATGGGTAAAAGGATAAGCACAAGCTCATGATATATGGATAGATAAAAGGATATGCCATGGAAAGCTTATAAATATAGTGGAATGGATGTATGCATTATAAGGAAGCTAGGATGTGATCTCCAAAGACTATGTCGCATAGGAATAACATGCCCCATTCTAATTAGGATTTGACATGACAAAGCTTACATGACAATAGGATAATGATAGGCTTGTTTGGAAGGATGAGGTATATCAAAAGATATCCAAAGAATATGTCACATTTTTGCCCCAATATCTTTATCAAGATCAAAAGGATGAAGAGAGGATGCATGGACTTGAAATATAACAAGTATATGGGTATGATGGGCAAGGCTAGTAAGATGGTAAGGCAAGATAGGATAGAAATGATAGTGTGGATGAGACAATGTGCCCCCAATTGTAAGTGACATAGAAGATCAACCTACACATGATGCCTATTTGCTAGGTTTTCATCATGGTACTTATCCAAGGCAACAACAACCAAGGGTTGTTTTCACCATTGGACGAAGGGATTTCTCTTTACTATTTTTTTTTGGATAGGATAAGGGGGAATATGGATAGGAGGGACTCAATTGTCTAGTTCCATGAAAGGTGATAGTCCCGTTAGAGATGGATGTTGTCGCATGGACCATGTCGAGTCATTATGCTCATAGATGTTGGTAAGGAATCGCATGAGAGGAAGAGGTATATAGATTACGTAGGGAAGATAGTGGATTATGATGTGGATTATGTAGGTTTTATGCAAAAGTGGATGAAAGGCTTATATAAAAGCATGGACCATAGGGAGGTGATGGGTGAAATATGTAGGATAATAGTTGATTGATGGGGTGATGGAGGTATGTGGAAATGTTGTGGAATGGAAGGGGACCATGACCAACGGTTGCACACACTGTGATAAATATTGAAGCTTTTGATTTGGAGCTGGTGTAGGAATAAATGAAGATGTTTGCTTCAGAGATGGTTGATGAAGTGCTTTAGGTACCCACATAGACTTAGTATTTTTATGATTTTTGTTTTGCTTGTGGGATTTAGGAATTGGAAACTTTTGAATGGAGTGGGATTTTTGGATGGAAGAGGATGGTTGGGATTTTTGAGATGTGGATGCCTCATTTGACTCGCCTTCTTTTTGTTTAGGTACCCATACCATTTTAGTTTTAGGCTTTGCTTGTGAAGGTATGGGCTTGGGTAGCCTTTCGGATGGATTTTGCTTTGACTTTTTGGATTGATTTCCTAAGGCATGAGGACCTTTAGTATTTTTAGCTTTATGAATGGAGGCATCCAATTTTTTTCTTTTGAATCCCATAGACATGGTGGAATGAGTGGAAGCTTTATGTTTAGACATTATGTGCATTTGTTGGTCATGATTAGGAATGTAAGGGGTTTTATGGATCATAGGGGTATTAGGTGTTGGAAGAAGTGGAGGTAAAGTGGATGGAGGGATATTAGGAGTTGGAAGTAGTGGAGGTAGATTGGATGGTGGAATGTGTATGGTCACATGTTTTTGACATTTGGAAGATGATGGAGGGGGAATGGCAATGTATGTTTTGGCGGTATGATAAGATTTGTGATGGAAAGTGGTTGAATTAGGAGGAATGGAGGAAGTACCAACATATTTAGATTGATTACCTTGGGGTGTTTATCTAAGGCCATATGAGCGTGGAGGGACTTTGACATGGATTGGCTCCAAAATACCTTGTTCATGAAGTCCTAAGACTTTACCTTGGTAGTTCATGTTTTGGAGTATGTAGTGGACAATGGGACTAGGTGTAGTTTGGACACTAGACTTGAGTTCTTTATTTGATGGATGAGGTGAAGTGGTGGATAAAGGTTGTTGTGTTCCTAGGGAGGAACATTCATGAATGAAGGTGGAAATACTAATAGGAGAGGTTGGATTTGAATCATGGTCGATAGTGGATGTGGAAGGATCTTTAGGATCTTGATTATCTGCATGTAGATCCAAGCTATTGGTTTGATCTTCTATGTTTTCTTGGGAGGCATGTGCCTCATCATGACAAGTGGATGTTTTCTCATCATGGGTATGGCTAGATGGAGGATGGATAGGTGTAGTGATAAGCTCTTCACCATGGAAATACATAAAGTTTGGCTAAGAGGATAATCATGGTTTTCATGATCATAGATAGAACCTTGATCACAAATGGGAGCAAAAATAGGATTAAGTGTCTATTAAATGGGATAAATTTTCTCACGAATAGGATCATGATCATAAATAATATCTTGATCATAGAAAATATATAGGTCATGGATGAGTTGAAGATATTTCCACATGCTTAGGATTAAACTCTTGACATAGCTCTTGTTTTTCTTGAATGGAAATGGATGACTCTTCGGTAGGCTCTTGGTCAACAACATGAGAGGGAAATGAACTCATGGGAGGAAAATTTTTAATAGGCTCAAGGGATTGTGGACCACATGATGGGGTTGAATAAGTGGACATGGCATTCAAAGGTTCTTTGGTAGGCTCATCAATGGGTGTTTGACATGGGGATGGTCCATTCCATTCTAGTAGTCCTTGGATCACATCCTTTGTAGGTGGAGTGGTGGAAGTTGAAGGCTCACGATTAAGAATAGGTGGATTAGGACTAGGAGTGGATAGGTCCCAGGGTGGAAGGACAAGAGGGGTATTAGATGGATTAGACTTAGGGCTTGGACTTTGATTAAATGGAGGGTCAAAGGGATTAAATGGATTGGTGGGTTTGGGTAACTCCATAGCTTTTCTTTTGCTATTAGATTTTGTAAAGAATATTTTGAGAAAATTGTTTGAGGATTTTTTGGTTAATGGATTAGAGCTTGAAAGGTTTGATGATGATGTTGATGTAGGACTAGTAGGCTTTGGTATAGGCATTCTACTGGATGATGATGGAGGACTAGTAGATGGATTGGTATACGATTCCAAACTTAAGGTGGTATTTCCCTTGTCAAGAGTATCATTAAGATGGCTTTGGGATTCTTGATCTTGGTGTGAGGACTGGCTAGTACTAGCATGCTCATGTTGTGGAAGATTTGGAGATGGATATTGTATGAGTTGTTGGATTTTGAATAGGAGTTGTTGTATTTGCGATGATTGGTTTTGTTGAAATTTTTGAATGATAGCTTGGAATCTTCATATGATTTGTTAGTCTAAGGGTTGTGGAATTTGGTGAATTTTTTAAATGAGGTCTTGGAGTTCTTGTGCTATTCAATCTTCTACTCTATTGTTGGGATGGAGTTACACATATATTGAAGTCTTTGGATTTTAGTTTGTTCCTCCAAGTATGCCTCAAAATCTACAAGATCCTCATCATCATTAGGAGTGAATTTTGGGTCACCTCAGAGTATGCATGGTTTTGGATTAAGCCTAGATTTGTCGATGATCACAACCATTTTGACAAATGAAGATTGGACTAGGTTCAAGGATGGGAATATGAGTAATATTAATTAAGGTTGGAATGTTATAGATTCAAGGTGTGGTGGTTTGGTTGAGATTGACATTAATGTTTGTTTTTGAACACAGACACAAAACACAACAGACAAAATGTTTTGGGACACTCTGATATAAAATTAGAGTAGAAGTCTAAATGGGGGCCTAGATTAGTCCCAAAGTTTTATAGGTCTCGATAAATTTGAAGATACTTGTAAGCATGCACAACTTGGGCTAGAAAAAGGATACTACTTGTTGAGTCCCCACTTGGATTTCTTCATATCCTAAGACAAAGTGGACAACTAGAGATATTGGTGACACTGGCCCCCCTTACATGGCACAGGCACACCAAATCTCTTACCCTGAAGATCTAGAGATCTTATGAACTGAGGGATTTTCTGTCTCTACTTTGAATAGTACGTATAGGGTGGCTTTAGAGGTCTGACCTCCTGCACCAGCAAGCAAAAAGGATTTTAGCCTCTATAACAAGTGGTTTCTAATCAATGTTTCAAGATAATTTGGTGTCTATACATGTGGTGATTTGCTCATTTAAGAGGCCTCCCAGACCTCAAAAAGGGTTTACACATTACATGGATATTGAGGGAGACTTCCATCGGTATAGAACATCGACACCAGGTGATTGATGACTTTCGTCACAACCACAATTATTTATAGAGTGGACTAAAACAAAAGTGTCGCTTGGGTTGTTCCCTCTCACAAATCAGGAGGCAAGCCCTCTAAGGGATTAAAAACATAAAAACAATGGGTCTAGCTTCTGATCACTGAGTTTCCACAAGGTCAGAGCATACACCTACCATCCTTAGAAGCACAACAAACAGTGATCAATTAACCCCCTAGTTAATCTGTGTAAACAAGCATTTGAAAATGAGATCAAATCAATGAAAGCCTTGCAAAACCACTATTAGTAGTTTTAGTTTGAAATCTTTTCCTAGCAAATGCCACAATGTTACAAATCATATATCAATAGCATAAAATCTCTATGAAAGTGTGAAAAAAATAAAACATCAAGTGAAATACCCCCTTTTGCAAGCCACCGAGACGAAAAGGCCAAGAAAGTGAATATGGTAAATATATGATAAGATCGATCAGTTACAGTAAAACTAATAGCAGCATCAGAAACTAGATGAAATTCTAAGCACATTCAAAAATAGGTTTGCAAAAAATGGATTAAATTTGCAAAAGTTGTAAGCATTTGAAGTTTGCATGCAATTTTGACTTTGACTGCAAAAATACTTGATAAAATAATGTCATTACCTAGTGAAATCTATACCATTGCGAAGTTAACTAAACTAGCTTTCTAATGAGCCCTTGCTTTCTCGATTTTGATACAGTATGCTCCAATATTAGCAAAAAGAAAAAATGCCCCTGTAAGACCTATAGGAAGAAGGGGTCAAATTGCCTGTTGACCATAACCATTAGTGGTCTAAGCTTGTGGTGGTCACATGAAAATGTCAACTGACTATGGCGGTTATAGTTAATGTTTAGTGGTTTAAAGATATTAAAATATTAAATGGGAAAAAGGTTTAAAGCCCAAAACTACATGTCAGGTTCACCATTCTGTAGCTAGGGAAAACTAATTTTAAAATGACAAAACTAACTAAACCCTAACTAGCACCATGAAGGATAAACTAGCATGAATATGAAAACAATGAAATTCAAATGCAAACCAAATCCATACTAGACTTGATTGATCTCCATGGCTCTTCTTGATCTTGCATGAGAATGCATGATGTCAAAGGGTTGTTGATTGCTCACAGTTGTAGCATCACAAAGCTAAGCATTGCACTATTTTCTGAAAATGAGTGAGGGTCTAGAATTGAAATAAGAGTTTTAATTTGGCCAATAGGCCATTCTATATGTGCACACATCTTGTAATTGCTAAAACAATTTGGTAGTCCCACAATTTTTTGGTCATCCAATTGCTAAAAATAAATTTGGTAGTCCCACAATTTTTTGGCAGTCTAACAAAAACTATGGAACCAAAAAAGAAATTAGAAAAAATAAAAAATAAAAACTAAAAACTAAAAAAGAAATTGGAAATAAACTAGTAAAAGCACCAAAGGTGCTATCAAATGGCCGATAGGCACAAATATTTATAGGCCTATCACTAAATAGTTTATATTTTTATTTTTATGGAAAGTCATTACATGTAGTTGTTGGTAGACAAGGCTATAAATACTATAAGAAATTCAATTATATTTTTACAAATAAAAATAATGGAGTGGTATTAAATGAATAAGCACATGAAGTAAATTGTGAATGAACTAAATAAATTCTAAGCAATTAAGAGATTAGGTGAACCGTGAAGTACCTAAATAATGTAGGATAAAAAAATCCATGTTACTAATTTCCTATCGACCAAGCATTGCACAAAATAACTTTTAATTCTATTTTTTATTTTTTCTAATTTTTATGTTTGGTTTTTATTTTTATTTTTTTCCAATTTCTTTTTTGGTTCCATAGTTTTTGTTTTCTTATTTTCAATTTCTTTTTTGGTATTTTTAAAAAATTTCCAATTTCTTTTTTGGACTACACTCATGCAACTTTAAAAAAAAATGCAACTTTTAAAGGATTTTGTGATTTTTCCATTTTTTTTCCTTCAAATTTTTTTGGTTTTTATTTTTTGTTTTTTCCAATTTCTTTTTTAGTTTTTATTTTTTGTTTTTTCCAATTTCTTTTTTAGTTTTTATTTTTTATTTTTTCCAATTTCTTTTTTGGTTTTTACTTTCTATTTATTTTGTCCAATTTCTTTTTTGGTTCCATAGTTTTTGTGATTTTCTTATTTCAATTTCCTTTTTAGTTTTATTTTTTATTTTTTCCAATTTCTTTTTTTAGTTTTTATTTTTATTTTTTCTAATATCTTTTTTGGTTATTATTTTTTATTTCCACTTTCTTTTTTAGTTTTTATTTTTTATTTTTTATATTTTCCAATTTCTTTTTTGATTCCATAGTTTTTGTTGGACTACCAAAAAATTGTGGGACTACCAAATTTATTTTTAGCAATTGGACGAGCAAAAAATTGTGGGCCTACCAAAATTTTTTAGCAATTACAAGATGTCTGCACATATATAATGGCCTATCGACCCAAAAATAATAACCAAAAACAATATTGGAAAAAAATAAAAAATAAAAACTAAAAAATAAATTGGAAAAAATAAAAATGACTTTCCATAAAAATAAAAATATAAACTATTTAGTGATAGGCCTATAAATATTTGTGCCTATCGGCCATTTGATAGCACCTTTGGTGCTTTTACTAGTTTATAGAGGGAAAGGGGATCAAATGAATGGCTAAGATAAAAAGCCAATTATGCGATGTGGATGGCTAGGATTGAAAGCCAAACTTAGTGTTTATGATGCACCATTAAGGGGTATGACAAGTAGCCAAAATTAGGAGAATAGTGGGAATAAGTGGGATTGTAGTCATGTGATATATGTAGGATAAGTCTAATTTAAATAAAAGTTTATTTAAATTAGTTGTGCATGTAAGTGGTTGAAGTCATTTGACACTTGTTTGCATGTGGTAAAAGATGAGGGAATAGGGATTTATTTCAAATATTTTATTTGAATTGTTTTGAATATGTGATAAAGGGGGAATTAATTAAATAAAGGGGATTTATTTAATTAATTGGAAAGGTGATTAAATGGGATTTATAAGTGGGATTATGCTAGGACCTAGGGTAAAACATTACAAGACATCTCTACATGATGTGTTGACTAGGTGTTGTAATACATGGACAATTTTAAGTGTCTACAACTACCCCTTAGGAAACTTCATCCTTAGAGTTTTAACCAACAATATTGGGATATATAATTGCCTCATTTCCTCTACATCTTCCAAGATTATAGAGCCAATTCCTTGCACCTTCATTTGATCAATCTCGCATTGGCATAACTTATTATTTGGTGGTTGATTATATCAATGGGCTCCACTTGAAGATTACTCTTGTCCATCTACACACAAGATCAATCAATAACACATGAAAGATCTACTGCAATATTTTATTAATAGAGATACATGGAAGACATTACATGCATTCTAGAAAAACTAAGTGGAAAATCTATGTGATGGGCTAGAAAACCTATCCTTTTCAGGACCTCAAATGGTCCTATAAATCATAGTACTGGCCTATTTTTTTAAAAAATATGCTCATTCCTTCACAAGGTCTAATTCACAAAAACACCTTATTAAGGTCTACAACATTGGATCTATCCATCTAATAAGAATCAACATAGTTTTAATGTTAGTATTGAGATTCCTTGAGCCTATGTCTAATTTGAGAGACTTGATCCTCCATCTCATAAATTAGATTTGGACTAGTTATCACTTGATGTTCTAATCTATTCCAAATCAAAGGGGTTCTACATCCTTTCTACCATACATGGCTTTATAGGGTTCCATGCATAAGAAAATATGGTAACTATTATTATATGTGAATTATAGTAGTGACAAGTAATTTTTCCACTAGCCTTAGTTACCCATTACGAACATTCACTAACATATCCTCCAAAACTCTATTAACCCTTTCATAATGACCATCTATTTTGAAATGATATGTCATTCTCAACTTAAGCTTTGTGCCCAAATCTTCCTAAAATATGGTTTAAGACAATGAAGGGAACAACGAATCTCTATTAACAATGATTTTTTGGGGTATAGCCTACAATATCATAATTTGATTTACATACAATCAAGATACATCCTTTGCCTCATATGTTTCCTTAGTTGGAAGGAAGTGTTAGATACTTTTATCAATTTATAGTCCATAACCATAAGTATCGCATTATGTCTACACTATGTCATGGGAAAACCAATGATCAAACTCACATGTGGGTACCATGTCCCATTTACATTTGGGTATTAGCATGAGGATATAGTAACCACATTAGAAATTCATGCTCATATTTTACCCATTGGTATTCTAGATAGATCACAACACATAATATTCCACTTCCTTCTTCATCCTCAACCAAAATTATTACTTCTTCAAGTCTATATACATTTTATTAGCCCTTGGATGTATTGAATAAGGGGTTAAGTGTACCTCATAAATAATCTTCCTCCTCAATTCCTCTCCTTTAAACTCATTTATTCAATTCTATTTCTACAAGAGTTTGTCATTTACTAGTGAATATCTTGCAAAAATTGTTTTTATATTATTTTAATATCCTCAAAGAGCTTTGGTTACCTTCTTGATCCATTTGTTTATGTTTTGAGCTTCCCTAATTTGGCTTTTTATTCCTTCCCAAGAGATATTTACTACATCAAATGGGGTAACCAACTAAGTGCATCTACCACTTTATTCTCCTTTCTATAAATGTTCCTTCATCATCATTGCCTCGCATTCAAGGGAGGTTAAGAGAACAAATATTTTAGGCTCTAATGATCTATTTATTCAAATCATTAACCAACTGGAAGTAATGTCACAACATTTGGAGCAAATGTAATATTGTTTCCAATTATAATCTGAGTTAGGTAATTCATTTTTTGTTCCTTCAAATTTCTAGATTTGTAGGCTATCACCCTTCCTTCTTGAATGAGAATCCATCTAATTCATTCTAGAAATTCATCTATACACACCATGAAATATTTTTCCATGTCTAGTACTACTAAAATTAGGGCCACTTGAGGTCAAATTCTCCTTTAGCATATCGAATATTGCTTCATATCACTCTAAATAAATGAACTTTTTCCCTTTTCTTTGTAGGTTCATGATTCCAATATTGAAATCTTGGACAAGATTTCCACAAATCACCTATAGTATCTAGCCAGTCCCTTGAAGCTTCAAGCTTCTATCATGTATGTAGGTGTCTACCAATTCATTGTTGCCTTAATTTTCACTAGGTGTGCTACTATACCATTTCTGGATATAAAGTGCCCCAAATATTTTATTTTCTTTTGAAAGAACAAGCATTTTTATTGCTTACCAAATAGTCAATTTTCCTTTAGGCATTGTAAGAACAATCTTAGGTGTTGTTTGAATGCTCTTCCTCATTATTGGAGTAAATTAAAATCTCATCCAAAAACAAAAGCACAAATTGATCTAATTACTTCCTAAAGACATTATTTATTAAACTTGTAAACATAGCTAGAGCATTGGTCAGTCCAAATGGTACTACAACAAACTTATAATGGCCATATTAGGTGTGGATTAAAAGTTTAGGTACATGTCTTCCTTTCTTATGCATATCAATTATTTATCTTGGATAAGAGATATGCACCACACATTTGATTAAACAAAGAATGTAACATTGATAACTTGGATTGTGTCAGCGCTTGATTGTTGCCTTGTTCATGTATAACTTGAGTGAACCTCCTTCTTCTTTAGAAAAATTAGATGGCTTGAGACACACATGGTTTGATAAATCCCTTTATTCTTAGTTCTTCTATTTGAATCTATAATTTAGATAATTCATGAGTGATCATATAGTAAAGTGACTTGGTTAGAGATTTAATTCCAAGTTCCAATTCAATGGGAAGTTCTATTTTTCTCTTAGTTGGAAACTATGTCAATTCTTATGGAAATACATCCATAAATTCTCAAATAATTAAATGATTTTCCACTATTAGTCCATCACCTTAGATTCTACTATGGTAACTATTGACGCATTTTCCTTTGTCCAGAGTCAAATGGTTCACCTTGAAAATATCTCCTGGATATCCCTTAAAAGATGGTCCTACAAGCCTTCATCCTCCAAATCCTCATGTTCTACCTTGTACAAGTCCCTAGATCGCATCCGGAGAATCCTTGAAAAAAACCTAGAAAAACCCAAAAATCCTTAATCTTCAAATGTCTTCCTTCGCAAGGATTTTTGGTCTTCATACTTCTAAAGTCATTTTGGTGTGGATATCTTGGTGACGTCATCCAGATCTTAGCTAATATCTCAGATATTTATTAATATCCCAGACTTTAGCTAAGGTCCCGATATCACCTTCATATCTGGATACTTCCCAATATGCGGACCTTAGTTAATATCTAGATGTTTTCTTAACATTCGGATCTAACTAATATTCGGGTCCTTCTTAATATCCATGACCTTGCAAATGTTTTGATGACATCATCCAGACCCCCCTCTCCAAAGAAGTGCATATGACGATGACGTCACCTAGACATTCTGCCTCCGGTATATCATCTTGTAGTGTTTATATCCTGATGACATCATCTAGATCTCCTCTTCGACAAAGTCCTTCATGCCGACGATATCATCAGGATATTCAAAAGGCATCTGGATCTTAAGTTAGTGCCTAGATATTGAAGGTTAATATCCATGAAGATGATGGTTTCTCCATGATGCAAAGGTAAATTTGACGAGTGCATATCTGGATATCGTATGCCTGCAGACCACCTAAAACTGACAAAACATCCCTTCTACATGACTGCAAAATGTGGACACATGGCCTATTCCCAGGAAGGATGAAAAGATTTATGAATGGGAGCCATGTGGAGGGCTTAATGCACTTCCACAAAGCCCAAATGAGGATGGCTCATTTCCTTCCGCGTGTTTTCAGAATCGCAACAACTGTAAAGTGTATCAATGGTCGATAGGGATCAGATGGTAGCATAGTGTCGCAGGTGAATCTTGGCTGCTGGGAAGATTCTTTATGCGACCACGAGATGATAACACATGGACATCCAAATACCAGCTGACTACAACTTTGACCGTGAATATCTCCCTCATCCTAAGGAATTTCTACATGATCCAAAAGACAAAATTGCTTAGAATTTCCTCCTCTTTCATTTGGCGAGCTTTTTTTTTGGGGGGGGGGATATTCTCTCTTTCAAAATATGATCCAAATTTCATGATCCAGATGTGCACATCCAAAAATTAGTATAGTTGCCGACTGAGGATGGATATGCAATCTCGATTGACAAGACATCTCAGTGACTGATTTGAAGTGTTGCAGAGACAGATATTTTGCATTGATTCAAGTTTGTGGGCTCTATAGACAAAATTTGTGGCGATTGGCACAATTCCTCAATGCGAGGTGACTCTTGTGGCTCGATGGCAGATATTTCTATGATCTGCAATGACTTTTGGGCTTTCATATTCAATGCCCTTTCCTATCTTGTGTATGGGCAACCATTTCTAGGGTTGCAGATTTGCCAGAGGCATGGCCTCTGTCCTCTTTACTATTGGTTCTTGGCTTTGCATTAATGGTGGCATTGGTGGTCTTGGTTCCTGTGCATCTACCTTAGCACCCTCTGCACAAGAATTTGATATAAAAGCATTGTAATCTTCAATAGAAGTAGGAGTTAGTACTTTATAGGTTGTTATGCTATAAAATTTCTTGTAGTCAGACCTCTTAGTGTAATTGTAGGATTATCAAAATTTGATTCACTGTGCCTGTAGCTTGGCCTCCGCTGTCTTCTAGTTAATCCACCAATGAATGTAATTAACTATACTATGTCTTTTCCTACTATAAGTTATTTTGTATTGTAATGGTTTCTAGGCTTCATGATCAATACATTCATAATTCTTACCTCTCTTATGCTCTGATTTCTATGTTTTACTTGAAGTTTAAATCTATTATGTGAGTAAAGCAGCTCCTCCATAGGTTAGGTCTTCATACCGAAGCCTCAATCAGTCATGTAAGTCTGTGTGAATCTACTTTGTGAGTTGAGATAATTGTTGTGTCTATTCTAGGCTTACTACACTACTCATTAAATCTGGTGCGGCAAGCATTAGCACTAGATTTAGGTATTTTTCTCTAAGAATTAGGCTTAGAATGAGGAACCAGCCTTCTCTGGAGGTTTGATCTCAACTTGTAAGGTTCCACACCTTGAGATCATTCCCATTGTGTCATTAGAATGCTTGGACTCTCTCCAAGCTGGGTGCAATTCTATGTGACAACAATACCATCAAAAAGCTAACAACCATTTCTCAAACTCTTCTTTAATTGCATTGGAAATAAACCTTAATGAAATAGGTTTGTAAGTCCACTAAAACTATGTAAGTTCTTCATTATCATATAAACACTTGACTCTTTTATCCCAACAATATAGGCTTGTTATGTAGTCCTCTAGCCAATTCATTCTTACTATAACATAATATCTTCCTAACTTAGTTCAATAAGACCTATGAATATGGTCATATATTCCCTATATGATAAATAGACACCAGCTAACCAAACCACTAGTGGTTTGTTTCATCTCAAAGGATACACTCTACAGTTCCCAATTCCCTAGTTAAAGATTAACTAACCCACAACATTTGATGTAAAGAGACATAATTATGGTTTGCACCTAGATCTATAAAAATGGTTAAGTTTGATCATATCTTATGTGTGACTTCCACCACTATAGCCTAATGTTTGGCTTGTTGTCCTTCCACCATACCATAATTTGGATTGTTTGGTTCCCCACTCACCTTTGATGCAAACATGTTAGACATTATTATTGGTACTAAATAATTGTCCAATTGGTACATTGTAAGATGTAATGTAGTCCTCCACATTTTAAGCATGGCCCTAGCATTTGCAATTTCCTACCACTCTCCAATATTCCTTTGCCTAGTCAAAATTGGTTCTCTAGTTACATCTATGTCCGGTGGGCCTATTTTTTAACATTTCAACCTAGATTCCCATGTTGTAGGTCTTGTCAAATCCTAAAACATTGAGAACTGAAAACTTCTATATTATGTCTTCTCCTAGAGTGTTGTTTTTTCTTTGTTGTGTCTCATTGATGTGGCCAAAGTGGCACACTTTTACCTTGTGATTTCCATGATTGTTCCTATCATCTTTCTCATGAGTAAGCTTCTCCAACAACTTCTCCTTACACCAATTTATCCTTCTTGGTTGTTATGCTTGATCAAGGGTAGGGAGCCAAATGCATGGCAATGCTTCCCTTATAGCAAGACTTCACAACACCTCTCAAAGAGACATAATATGGAGTCTATTACATAAATACAAATTAGTTTAGAAAATAGGATCAAGAGATCAACATTGAGATCTAAATAGTTTGAAGAAAGATCCTAATGTTATTGATTTGTAATTAACTCGTATCATTGAGTCTATAAAAACCCAATGTTTATTAAAGGACCCTAATTTAATGATCTAAAAATTAAAAAAAAGACATGGATTTATTTGTCTCCTCTTACTAATTTTTAAATCTCACAAAGACAGTACACATATAGGGAAACTATCTATTTCTATAGCATATGAAGAACAACAATCAAGTACATGTTTAGATCTTATAAGGGAATTTGGATAGAGTATCCCCTTAAAAAATTTAACATATATCAAATGAAAGAATAGCCAAACCAAAATAGGGAACATACAATATCTCTATGAGAAAAAACTAGAAACCCTAGATTAACAACTAGCATTCTAACCTAAATTGTGCACTCCACCCTTGAACTTTGAACCTATAAATAAAGTCTTAAAAATACTTCTTAAACCTTCAACCTATAAGTAAAACCATAGGGAATCTAAGCAAACTCAACTCCCTTCTCGTCTTTTATAGGCTCTCCAAGTATGGCATCAAGACTAGAAGTTTCAAGGGAAGAGTCAAAGGATTAACTCCTCAAGTGTAACTCCTCCAAGTGGTGCCCATAGTCCAAGCATTAAGAGAATCGACAATATATGACTTGATGTAAATCCCACATATTTTCTCTCTCCAAATGCAATACCATCTTCAAGGGATCAAAGAATGAATAAAGGAGGTAATTTGTAAACTCCTTCCACCTAGTCACCACAGTTAAGACAAAGCATGAAATATTCTTTTCAATTAATAACTCCTCCACAAATGTTTGCCCAAGTCTAAAATATTGGAATGAAAATGAAAGTCAATCATATGTAAATTAAATAAGAAACATGAAACTGACCCACCATCCCAAGCACCCTCATGAAATAATGAATTTTCAACTTCGACAAGTTGTCATGAACAAGTATCAAGTGGGACCTTCCAAAGATTCCAACCAAAGGAGAACATACACATTAGAGGGAAAACATTTGAATTTAAATATTTTAAGAGTGGATATTTCCTCCTATACTCAAAAACATAGGGTTAGACCATGTAACAATCCAAAATTACAACAAAACTACTTTTTCTTGATGTTGATGTTTGACCCCTGAGATGCTCCTTCATCAATCAACCTCACATAGAGTTATCACTCAAAAGTTTAGATTTGATTCCTAATGAATTACATAACATTTCACTAAGATATTAAACACCTAAATGTTGGTCCATTGCCAACGTAGCCCACATATTTAAGTAGCCCTAGAGACTTTGAAGTGTATTCTTCCATAGCCATGCTTCCTTGTTGGAGAGAGTAGAACTTGTTCATCCTTGTTGTAAATGATGTGTTAGATAATTAGTGCTTGTAAATTAATCTTTGAATTGTTTCCATGTCACCAAGACAATATCTAGGTGGAGCATGCTTTTTTTATAATCCCACACAAGGATGACTCGTCGATTAACTAGGAGATTGCCAACCAAGTTTTCTCATTGTTGGTGAATTCTCAGAGACTAAAATAACTCTTCATTCCTCCTACAACTAGGCTTTGAAGACATTATTCCAAAATTTTTACCATTGAATTTGGGATGGTTCATTCTCTTTAGTTGTCTAGTAATATAGTCTCTTAATATCTTTTGTGTTTCTTCATTTTGAAGTATTCTCTATTAGTTAGGACTATGTGTCATTTCTCTCTGTATACTTTGCTTGTGCGGTCATGACTTTATTTCTTATCTTATCTTAAAGGCATTCAATCTCGAAGTTTTCTCAATACTAATAGTATTTATGCTTCCACTACCTTTTGAGGTGGACCCATCTAACTATGAGCCTCTGTCAATGTTAGAGATTATGTTCATATTTCTTCCTAAGATGATCAATTTAATGTTGTGGACCTATGCTTAGCCCTTCCTTGAGCCATATTTATATTCCTTTGAATACAAATTGAGAAACATGTTACTCAAACATGGATCCAATCCATTAAACATCCCCAATTCACAACATTCATGGTGACACATTACACTTGTAGTGTTTAACCATCCTATGATAGCACCTTGTAGTGCACCGCTACTAAATTGAATTCATTTGATAATAAGTGGTCCTTAGAGTTCCAACCTTGGAAAACAGTCAATGTTTAAACCTTTGGTAGCTAGGAAAACATTTTAGAATTAAAATCTAGAGTGGGCAAGATTTGAACCCAATGCAACATTTATTCCAATTGAAAATTGAGAACCACTCCACTTTACTCGTCAAACTCAAATAAAGAGTTAGGTCCAAAATTTTCGGCCAATATGTTGTTAGACCCAATTAAATCTACTTTAACTTTTTTTAAATTTGAGCTGAGAGTTGAAATGTGGGTTACCTTTAAGCTCAGTTAAACACTTAGTTTGTTACTCATTAGATGTCAAAAGCTTTACCATCAATCATCTAGACCCCTAGCACATTTAACAAGGTTGGATTCCAATATCCAATATGCTCCTTTATTGTAGCACTTGGGAAATAAATTAACAAAAACCTGATAATATAAAACAAAATATGATATTTTAATTGGTAGGCCATTCTTAAGGTGATTTTTTTTTGGTAAGTTGTCACCCTTAATTGCCATGAACAAATAGTCTTCCAAAAATCATATTTTTTTGATACCTCCCAAAATTTTGTTATCTTTTAATTGTCAAAAAAATATTTTATAAATTTTAAATTTTAGTCATCTCAACTATAAATGCCAAGATTGTGTAGATGAACAAAGCACCATAGAGGGGGAAGCAATCAACTATGTGCAGAAATTGCAGAAATAAGTGAAGGACATTTAGGCCAAGATCCAACGGCTTGAATCTGCCATTACCCAAAAACATTCGGAGTTTTCTGAAGAGATTTCGGTAAGAATAACTGTTGATATTGAGATGTCGTCGCATGGCAATAGGGTTTCTCAGGGCAGCCAAGTTACTAGATTAGGCCCGAAAATAACCTCGAAGTAAGTTCTCTGTTCACCATTTTTAATACTTTTCATGTCAAAACATTCCCTTTTTTATCACAGTAGCACAATTTTCGAATATCTATCCCATCATTCAATGGATCTCCAAACAAGGTTATTTATTTATTTATCTTCTTTCACTCAACCAATGTTCTGCAAGGAAGTCCATTTGTATTCCTTTTGTTTCGCCGTTTGAATGTTTCCAAGGCCGAGAAGGGAACATTTCACATACGGTTCCATAGCAAAAAAGACACAGGGCTATTGACAAACTAGACGAGGGCCCTTGAATCCTTTCACCTAGATTTTCTGAATGCCAATCTTTCTTACTTCAATGGCCAGATTATTAAAACGGGCACAATAAAGATTAAATATTTTTTGTGCTTCTCTGATCAATTCCACCTGCCAGTTTCTGGTCATTACTTTATATTTATGTCTACTGAACGTACAGACGAAGGCTTGTGAGGAGACAATGGAGAATGAGGCAATGAAACAAATAATACGGCTTTAAAGTGTGAAAAAAATAGAGAAATAGATATCACCTTTTGTTTTTTCCTTTTTCCATGTAAACCAAATATAATTCTTTTGGATCACTCAGTGTAATCCAAAATATTAATAAAATTACATACAATTAAATTCAAAAACACTTTCAACCAAGCTTGATTAGCTTGAACTATCATTTTACATTATTAATTTTAAATTGCAGCTCTCCTAAATTCTTTTAACTCCTCTCTGGCTCTGAAAGAATTAAGAAAATCTTTTACATAAAAATACTGTCACATCCTTGCAATAGGGAAATGAAGTAGAATAAATAAAAAACAATTAAAAGTAAAGGTGAAGCAAATAAAAAATGACCAAATGTTGAACATTAGTTTTTATAATTGAATGAAATTTCTAAAAAGCAATAAATCATTTGATGTCACATAGGCCCACCTACAAAACATGACTTAATGCACAACTATTGGTCGATTTCTTGTGTCTGAAGGGTACGACAACAGTGTGAGGCAGGGTAGAGGCAGCAGAGCAGATATCGGCACCTATATCAGACAAATCTTCTGCTTTTTGTAGAGCTGTGAAGGCAGGTTTCAGTGACTACATCAGAAATATCTTCAACATCATTCGTAAAGTTGAGTGCGCTCCTCCTCCACATTACTTTCCTAAAATAGTGTTTTGATTCTGAATTATTCATTCATGCAGCTGAAGATAATTAATCTAGGTGGATTCATGTTTATGTGCACACATCCACATTTGCTTAAGGCTTTTGTTAAACAGTTCATGTGCCCTGCACCTAACTCCATTTTCCCTTAAGACAATTTGTCAAACTGTTAACGTGCTTTGTACATGTTATTTCATTTTGCATTATGAATACTTGGGCAAACCTTGCTGCTAAAAGTGTTGGGTAAATTCTGTCTCACTCCACACTCAAGGTAAATTTGTATGCAAAATGTGGAAGCCTAGACAAGGCACGTGATTTGTTTGACAAAATGCCTCAAAGAAAGGTGGCCTTAGGGATGCCTTGGTGGTAGGATATGTTCAAAATAGGTTTGTCAAAAGGCCTTAGAAACTTTTAATCACACACAAAACAGCATCCTGCCTACCTGCATTCACTTTGGAGCTTTGGAAGAGGGTATGATACCCATCAAGCATAATTGAAAAGGGATTTTTGTCAGATGTTATAATTGCAAGGGCCACTTCCTATCACCGTAGCCTTTAGAAATAATCTCATTTGCAGAATTCAGTAAAGAGGAATTTATGCACAAACTCTTTCTCTCGAATGATTTCCAATTGTAATTAGTTCTCTTTGTAGCTTACATTTTATGAATAGGTTGAAGTTCCTTATAGTTTCTTAACGCCTCATGTAAGGGTGAAAGCGGGACTCTACTAATTTACTGAGATCTATTCAGTTACATGTTCATGATCATTAATAAAAATTCATGTACATAGCTTTATATGGTCATCTATATTGATGAAATTCATATACCTAGGTTTATATTATTGTAGTGTTGATAAAAATCCTTTTTACACAGCTGCTGATTACTATTAATGATTGTATGGGGTTTGAAACGCTTGAAAGCAGGGGTACATGTACATGATATCTATTATAAATGAAATTAAGGACCTACTATTGGCCCTTGTATGATGACATAACCCGTCCATTACCTTTTGGATCTAAGAGTGACTTGGATTACCTTATGGCTTAAAACTAAAATGGTTGAATGGGACAACATTATCACTGATTTTTGGCCGTAGTGTCCCTGTTTTAAATGTCCCTTAAATTGTATTGAATAGGGTTATTACTGTTCATTATACTGTGGTATTTATAATACCAAGGCATACAAGACAGTGATGCTCGGCTTAAACTTAATTTTTGGCTTTGGAATTATGTGTAGACCCTTAAGTATACAAGGTGGAATCTATTAGACTGTGATAAGGCTCCAATAATCACAAGGTAAAGAGGTTGAAGTTAAGTGCCTTCCTTATGGGTTGCCCTTGCAAACTAAAATGGAGTTAGTCTAATAGTACGTAGACATGATCCTTGCAATAATGATGTGTAGAAAGAAAAAAATGTTCTGTCAATTTTATGTATTAATGTTTATGACTTTGGGTTATGAATAAACTTGTTGACTATCCTTATCTTCTACAATAGTGGTAAGTGGTCGTACTTTTGATCATATCATTGATATGATTAATATGCTAAAGGATTATTGATGCAATCAAGGTTAGGACTATGATAGTTGATTTTATCTAAAAATATTGTAACCAAATTAACACCCTTTGATTATCTATGAGGTCCTTGTCAAGATTGATCTTGTTTAATATCATTTTAGTTGGAAAGAGATAATTATTTCATTATTAGCCATTACTTAGCTTGACAAAGGTGTAGGGATCTCTAAGTGTAAGCTGTGAGGTGTTCCTAAACTTGATAAACCTTTCCCTCTTCTATATGTTTCAGCTTGAGGCTGAAATTTGCATTAGGTGGTTGTGAACTCACCTTTCTAATTAATATGTCCTCATTCTATAAAAGGAACTCCATCATCATTAAGCTTATCTACTCTGAGGTTTTGTGGTGTTTGGGTTTCCACAATATGCTGCAATATTGAATGAACTTTTAGAGTTCTCATCATGGTCTGTCTCTAATATGAATGTATAAAAGTGCCTCCGGTCTTGTCTAAACAAAAATTTTAGAGTTTTGTGTGTTTATCACAATGGCATCATGTTTGGCCTTAGTGACAAGTATAGGAAGGTATAGGTTAGTCTTAAGACCCTGGAGAGGTCTATTCTTCCAAGTATTAAGGGCATGATGAAATTGGCCATGACATGGCTATGAATGAGTTAAGGAAACCTGCTAACCTTGCCTCTAATGATGATGTTGAATTAAGCTAATTTGATCTAATGGTGTGAGCAGCACTTAATCTTTATGGAGTATCTGCTTGCTCTAAATATGTTCTTGGATCAGTCGTGAGTTAGGATGGAATTCCTTATGATTGTCTTTGCCAAATGTGGGCAACTAACAATAAGTATTACCAAAAATGGAAGGTCTCCATCCTTTATATTTGGTTGGTGGATAATTGTATACCAAGCTTTACAATGGGTATGATGCAAAATGTTATGTACTCAAAACTAGAATATTGTCTAACATTACTACTATGGGTTTGAATTTCTCTCTAATAAATATGGTGTTTCCCTATAACAATTTGAATGTATGGAATGACCATTGAGATTACTTTTTGACTTCTATGTGTTATGTATTTGTGATCAAATAGAAGCCAACTCATGTGGGTTTAATGTGTTACTTGTGTGTTGACTAGTAAATTAGACCCTTGAACCTATAAAACCATATGTATAAGTTTATGGATCACTTTATGTGGCATATGTAATGTCCCGCACTTAGCTCACTCCAGAGGATTAGGATTAGCCTATAATTGACTTCCGTAGGCTAATGGATGTGTGTAGGAAGTCATCTCAGTGACTTACAATTTTTAGTAAGTTGGGAGCCAGGGTTTCTATTTTTAGGAGGGTAGACATGGATGGACAGGGCATGAGAATTCAAGGTCTCAATACGACTAGAAACTCCATTTCATGTGAAATGAATTAAATTAAAGGTTTAATTCATATTTATTTATGAGACCGACATAATATAAAGTAATGTTATAAAGTCACTTTATTTAAGTTATGACTTAAAGTGACCTTCCTAGGTGTTGATGTGAGTTTTATGACTACAACAAACATTAGAATAAAATACTAAGTATCCTATCCTCTCTTGAATAAAGCTTCTCAAATGCTAAACTACGTGATCGAATGAGACTGCTCCAAGGTTCCTTTTGTGTCAGGTCCTGACCGGTGTGGGATAGACTCAGTGAAATGATGTGATTTGCTGGTAATCACAAGGGGGACTTATGTGAGATTGCTCCTTCATGGACATGGAATTCACTCCTGGGACTCGGACTTGTGGGTGAATGGAATTCCTTCACATGTGGACAACTTGGAACCTATTGCTTCCTCCAACAGAGAGACCAGGATTTTGCTGCTTCTTCCATGGAAAGGCTTGGATTTCACTATTTCTTCCAAGGAAAACAAGGTGTAGGCTTTTAGTTCCATTTCTGGATAGGGAATGATTTCTCAGTGAGGTTCCTTACAAACTATTCCTAACGAAGATCTAAAAGAAAATGCAAAAGATGAGGTAAGGGTTCAGGAATCTAACTGATGTAAAAGACTACTGCTGAGGATGGAAACTAGAACCAGTCCTCTGCTTCATCATGAGATAATAGCTAGGCAGGGATGGTGCTATCTTCTGAGGGGAAGTAAGGATTTTCAGACTGCTCCAGCAAGGGACATGGAATTGAAATGTGCAGAACAGTCGAAGTTAGACTTAGAATTAGTTCAGGCTAACCATGCACGGTGATTTGTAGGCCACATATCACCAATGGTATGAACAAACAGATTCAATCATTCAACAATAATAATCTCCATCATTCTAACGAAAGAAAAGCTTGGAAGAAAATAGAAATGAAACAACTTAGATCTTGGAGCTTATGATTTGCTTCAAAGAAGTCAGAAAACCATGCCACAATCCAAAGAATATCAAGAACACCAATCTTCAATGTCCATGTATTGACTTGGCAATGTCTTACAACAATCTTGCTGATTCTTCACGGTTCCTTTGCTCCAGAAATGGAGTGCAACAGATAGGAACAGCTAACTAACTACTTGCTCTAAGAGCATAAAAAATGAGAGAAGAAAGAAGACCCTTTCAAATGAGGTCCCTCAGCCCTTATATAGGCAAGCAGAATACAAAGAGGAGGTGAGGATATCAGATCTCCTTGAAATCTGTGCAAACCCTAAAGAGATAGGGATGAATATGTCATAGGCTCCATGGGATGCTGCCACCTGTCCTGGATGCCACCTGCCCTGGATGAAAAGTTGCCACTTGTCGTGGATGCTAGGCTGACTAAGCTGCTTGGTAGGTAGGTGAGACCAGTCAACTGTCTATTTGTCCTGCTCCTTGGTCACAAATTCTAGGGTGTCCTGGAGTCCTTTATCCTGAGCGCAGATTCCAGGGTGAACGTGATTTTCATGTGGAGTAATCCTTCCTAGAGCAGGGCCGCATTTTCCTTAGGGTCCTGGAATGGAATTCCTTCCTGAGATGGAATTCCCTATTGTGGAATAGAATTCCCTGTCTTGGATTCCTGGCTTGGAATTCCTCATCCTTGGCATGGATTCCTGTTCTTCCTGATGGATGGTGAACTGTACTCTTGTTCTTGGTTTTCCAAGGATTGATCCTTTTGTCCAGAACTGGAATCCCTGATATTGGAGTTGGAGTGTATTTTCTCTTTTCTTCTTATGGAATTCACATGTAGTCTCCTCATCTGGCGTTCCGGTATTGGAACTCCATGATGCTTGAGATAGTCCTTGAACATCCTTGAGCTCCATCTTTATGGAAGCCCATCCTCGTACTGGATTCCTACCAAACAAGGGAAACCTCGAGTAGTCATGATGAACAAGGTCCTTAAATGCAATGCAATCGAAAGATAAAACATGAACTAAACTTGCATAATTGATCAAATTGACATATGAATTCCTGAATAAAGAATGGCTTTTCTTCACTTCCTAGTATCCTTCACACTTTGACTAACCTTTCCTTTCATTCCAGGATTACCAGGCATGCACAGGAGGAATTTCTAGGTCAAGGAGTAACTTCCAGTTGGTCGGGGATTTTCACTTGTCGGGGATTTTTTTCAGTAAGGGATTCCTTCCAAATTCTCTTGTCCAGATTTTGCTAAGTTTTGGAGATATTTTCCTTGATGAATTTCATGAAGTTTATTGTTTTGCTTTGGACAGGAATCATCCGCGAAGGGAAATGGAATCCATCTACATATCTTCCTGCAAGTTCCGGAGTGTAGCTGTTTAGTTGCATCCTTAGGCTGGGTCAGGAGAGTCCTCCTGTTGGCCAGTTGTCCAGGATTTTAGGCTAAGGACTTATCTTTTCTTTAGTTTTGAGTGGAGTTTCAATTTTGCAGCAGGTACACTTTGAGCTATTTTTACAGAGGTTCAGTTATCGATACGGGATCTGAAACACGGGGCTTTCATTTCTTCCATCCTTCGTTTCTTCCATCCCCTCAAGGAATCTCATTTCCCTGGTGAAAGACAAAGCTCATTTCTTCCATCCTTCGTTTCTTCCATCCCCAAGGAATCTCTCCTTTTCATGGCAGGATACGGAGTTGGTGAATTCAGAATCTTTTGTTTCTTCCATCTTTCATTTCTTCCATCCCCTTAAGGAATCTCATTTCCCTGGTGAAAGATAGAGCTTCTTTCTTCCATTCTTCATTTCTTCCATCTTTTGTTTCTTCCATCCCCAAGGAATCTCCCCCTTTCATGCAAAATTTATCAGATAGTCAGGGAGGAATTTTCTAGGTCACAAAATCTAGACAATCAAGGAGGAATTTTCCAGGTTGCAAAATCCAGATAGTCAAGGATGAATTTCCTAGGGCGCAAATTCTTGCAGGAACAGGATTTTCCACCTTGTCGTATTTTCCTGATGGTCAAGGAATTTCCTCTGTCATGAATTCCTCCAAGGCAAAAAGTCGCAGCTTCAGGGTGGGTCTTGGAATGGAATGATCTCTGAATTCCTTGTTTCGCAAATTTCACTAAGTGAATGAATTTTCTTGTCCGGTGCTCTTGCAAGGTAGAAGGTCGTCCTATTGGAGTGGGTCAAGGAATGATCAGTTCAGGAATGTTCCTGTCAAGGAAAATCTAGTTCAAGAATTCCTTCCTGTCAAGGAATATCCAGTTCAGGAATTCCTTCCTGAGGATCTTGGGTTTTCCTACCTTGAACTGTGGAATTTCTATTCACTCTGGATGAAGCTTCTTGACATTTGAACGAGGATTTATACCTTAGAATGAGGAATTACCTCTTTTATCATGGAACCCTTGTAGTCATCTTTGGAATTTTCCATTACTTCAAGTCAGGGATCGATGAGTTTCGACAAGGAATGACAAGCCCTCGGTGCACTACGGACTCTGGATTTAGAGCCCTAGAACAGAAATCATGGTGGGTTTTGGAGTAGGACCCTAGATAGGAACTTAGGACAAATACCACCAGAATGGAATTGTGAACAAGGACCTCCAAATTCTAAAGTTTGAAACATGGATTGGAACTGTGGGACAAGAATCCAGATAGACCTTGCAATGGGATTCTGGATAGGAACTTTGGAATAGGATTCCTGTTCATCAAGGAGTTTTATGCTGAGGGCAAATGATTTAGACCCTTTTCCATGGAATGATGCACTCCTTCCATGGATTGGCCAGATTTAATCGAGCAATGACAGGTAGGACATTATTCATTCTTAGGAGAGTCACCCTTTTCTTCACTACTTCAAGCACTCCTAATGTTCCCAGTGAGCTAAATGCTTGGGTATTGTTTCCTAGCTTCATGGATTCGGGCAAGAAACTACAAGATCAAAGCAAAAACAACGGCAAAAGCAAGCAAAAGAGGGGGTCCACATTTGCAATGGGGTGATGTGTGAAAATGTCACAACACTAGGGATGGACGCCCCTCATGGTGGTACAAGGTGATGTTTTAAATAAAAATAAATTAAAAATTCCCTCCCTTGGGCATTGGAGAAGGAAGGCAAATAAAACACCAAAAAGTGACTTCATTTGGCATGCGAAGTTCATGTGATTTTTTGCTCTGGCTATTGGAGTTTTTCATTGTGCTTTGGTTCTAGGGTTTGGATTTTGACAGTGTTGGGACAAGAACCCCTTCATTGATCCCTTTCCTCGTGCATGGAAGATCATATCAGGAGAAGTTATTTGAGGCTTCATCCAGGAGCTTCATTTGTGCATACAGTGGACTCATTATGGAGTAGATTCGAGTACATAATGGCAATATTCTTATGCGTTCAGGGTTTGCAAAGGAGGACAGAAATATCAGTGGTAGATTAATGCATTTTATGAGTTCTTGGCTGCAATAAATATCTACAGCCAGGTTGTACTACTGTACTTGCAGGTCGTACCACTTGTTGAGATATTTTGGAGGGTTGGAGGAGGATTTTTTAGGGTTTCTTCATCTGAATCTGATTGCCTATCAACTGAAAACAATATTAGTCATTTACAGCAGGTTTATGAGGAGATTTTAGTGCCTTTTGTGATGCCATACTTTGCCATAGAGGTCGTACAGCCCTAGGAGGTTGTGGGTTCTGAAAATAATTAAAAATCTCACAGTTGGAGCTGCTATTTCTTGCAAATTGGTTGCTTAGGGATAGGAAATCTATTGTTGCCAATTGTAATACAATATCCCTTCATTTCTTGGAGTTGTGAGCATATTTATGTGGCTTTTGTTGCTGGTCTAGCTACAGCATCTGGACGAAGTTGTAAATCTCCATTTGGGTATGTTATGATAAGTCATATTTTGGCTAAATACAATCTGGGTAGTTATTAGTTTGTTGTTATCTCTTTTAGATTTTCTAGGTTTTCTGTATATTGTCCATTTTCTAATGTATTTCATGCAAAACCCTACATGCAAGCAAAAAACCACAAAAAACACAAAAAAATCATAAAACACAAAAACTTATTCACAGAGTAACACAAACAGAGGGGTGTATATTACAGTGGTATCATAACAGAAAATTTTGCCATCTTGTGGGGTCAATATGACATGCAGTTGAAAAATGAGACATGCGACCGATAGACAGATATCCTTTTAGAAATACCAAGGCAAGGCAAGGAACACAGGAAAGAGAAATACCACAGTTAGTAGAACCTGAGTGACCAGTACCTATAGTTGATCCATTTGAGGAAGAGATAGTGGTTGCAGCGACTGATGAAGATTCCTTAGTTTCACGTACAGACCCATTTTCAGGAAAGTTACCACCAGTTACGAAACACACAGAAGAAATGGGTGATCAGGAGGTTGAGGAGCCTAGTTTACGAGGATCTTGAATGTGCTCACCAGGAGCTCAGTGGCAATAGAGAGAGAGTTGAGGGATTCTAAGCGGGAGATGATGGAGATAGGCTGAGATAGGACATTCCCTTGTACAGTTGCTTGATGGGTTGAATAACAGAGAAAATCACTGTGACAGGAACAGGTACAATGGTGACAGGAATAGAAACAATGACGGTGATAGACAAAGAAAAAATAATGGTGACAGGAACCAAAACAATGATGGAGACAGGAATAGGCATAATGTGGGTGATGGACATAATGGTGATAGGAACCACGAGGACAAGAATAATGGAGATAGAGACCATAATGGTGATAGACATAGATTCAGAGATGATGAGGATGAGGCCTTAGTGACTCGTAGGAGGGCTTCACAGTTTACAGCAGGTGATAGACCTAGCATCCCTACATTTGCTCCCAGGAACCAAGTCCCTGAATAGGATCCCACACAGGCTAAGTTTCAGGAGGAGATTCTGAGAGATTGGAGAGCATCTAGTGCAGAGTTTAGAGCAGAGATGACTTTTGTAGAGTACTCTGATATTAGGATGAAGAATAGGCCTTGTAGAGGAGGTAGACCTTAGAACCAAGAGCTACAGAAGAAGGTGAGTAAGATGACACTTCCCTATTTTGACGGATCAGGAAAGACAACTGCTAGGGCTTTGGTGTAGAAGCTAGATAGTTACCTGCAGATTAGTCCTATGCCTAAGGAGGATGCCATCACTTATGCTACATTGCATTTGGAGGGAGTAGCACACAAGTGGTGGAGTAATGGGAAGGTCACACTTGGGCATGATCAGATTACTTCATATGTAGAATTTACAGCTCATCTGATTGACAGATTTGACAAGGACCTGGAACTGTAGTTTAAGGAGTTAGCACAGTTGAGGCAGACTGGATCATTAGACTCCTACATTTCTGAGTTTCAGGACCTGTTTGTCATGGTCCTAGATTTATTTGAGCACAAATTAGTGATTCTCTTCATTGATAGACTATCAGACCCACTTCATGGTTGGGTTAAGGGTTTTGACCCTGCTACACTCCAGGAGGCCATGAAAAAGGCCCGAGACATGGAGTCATCAGTGTGGAGTAAATTTCAGTCTAAGGGATCTTTTCATAGGAGGGACAAGGAGAAGGAGAAAAAACCATTCCATAAGGATGTTGATCAGCACAAGGATAGATCTAACAGGTTGATAGATGAACAGTTCAATGAGTACCGAAGGAAGAAATTGTGTTTTCATTGCAAAGAACCATGGGATTCTTCGCATAAGTGCTCACAAAAGGCTAAGGCCAAACTAATTGAGTACTATTCAACTAAAGAGTCACATTCAGAAGGATCAGATACAGAGTCAGATCAACATTTAGAACATAGTGATAGTGGGGATGAGAGAGCTTCACATCACAGTACTGATAGTGGTGGTGTTATTGCCCAGCTATCAAGTTTTCAGAAGGTTGGTTCATTTAGGGTGCATGGTGTACTAGGTGGGCAGCGTATTATCACTCTTATTGATACAGGAGCCACTCACAATTTTATTGATGAGGGGTTAGTTGCTCGTAGGGGGCTGAAAGTGGAAGAATTTGAAGGCTTTAAGGTAATGGTGGCCGACGGATTCAAAATACATTGTATCAGGAAGATTTCAAGGCTGAAAATCATCATGGGTGATTATGAGCTAGTGGATGACTTCTACGTGGTTGGCATAGGGGAAACAAATGTAGTGCTTGGCATGCATTGGATGACCAGTTGGAGGAATTCACAATAAATCTTAAGAAAATGGAGATGAGATTTGAATATAACGGGACGAAAATATGCCTTAGGGGGATCTCAGATGGTGGACCTAGAGTTGTATCACTAAAAAGGATGGAGAGACTCTTGAGACATGATCAGGTTGAATGGGCGGCAGAGTGCCTTATTATGCCCGAATCTCCACCACAACAGAAGGATAGCTACCACCCTGATATTTAGAAGTTGCTAACCAAGTATTGTAAGGTGTTTGGGGATATACCACTTGGAGTGCCTCCTGACAGAGGCATAGAGCACAACATCGAGTTGGAGGATGGGACTAAGCCCATCATGATCACACCATACCACCATCCAAAGAGGCTTAAGGATGAGATGGAGAAAACTATCAAGGAGCTTCTGGAGATGAGACATATTAAGCCTAGGAAAAGCCCATTTGCTTCTGCAGTTGTATTGGTCAAGAAGAAGGATGGGACAATCAAAATGTGTATTGACTACAAGGCCTTGAATAAGAAAACTATAAAGAACAGGTATCCAATTCCCAGGATAGATGAATTGATAGATGAGCTACATGGTGCTTGTTATTTTTCTAAGATTGATTTGAGATTGGGATACCATCAGATCAGGATGCGGGCAGAGGACATTGAGAAGACTGCTTTTAGATGCCACTACAGTCATTTTGAGTTTTTAGTCATGCCTTTTGGGTTGACTAATGCACCTGCTACTTTTTAGAGCTGTATGAATCAAATTTTTACGCAGTAGCTTAGGAAATTTGTTTTGATCTTCTTTGATGATATTCTAATATTCAACAGGACTTGGGAGGACCACTTGAAACATATAGAGGAGGTTCTGAGTATCTTGGAGAGTAACTCACTCTATGCCAAGGAATCTAAATGTGATTTTGGGATGACAGAATTACTTTACCTTGGCCGCATTATCAGTGCAGATGGAATCAGAGTGGATCTAGAGAAAATAAAGGCAATAATTGATTGGCCTCCACCCACAAACCTCACACAACTTAAGGGGTTTTTTGGGCTTTGTGGGTTTTACAGATGATTTGTTAAGGGGTTCTCATAGATAGCAGCACCGTTCACTGATCTGACGAAGAAGGGAGCTTTTGAATGGAGTGACACAGCCCAGCAGTGCTTAGACAGGTTCAAGCACATGATGTCTACATGCCCAGTTTTAGTAATCCCTAATTTTGCTAAACTATTTGAGTTACAGTGTGATGCCTCGAGAGAGGGGATCGGGGCTATGCTTATGTAGGAGAAGCACCTGATAGCTTTTGAGAGTAGAAAACTTTAGGGTGTGGAGAGGAGCTACTCGGTAGATGATTGAGAGATGTTGGCCATCATGCATGCATTGGCCAAATTTAGCCAGTATTTGGTTGGGGGTAGATTTATAATCAGGACAGATGATAACAGCATCAAATACTTCATGAACCAAAAAGACCTAAATGACAGACAACAAAAGTGGGTCAGGAGGCTACAGGCTTATGACTTTGATATTCAGTATGTCAAAGGGAAGAAAAATGTAGTTGCAAATGCCTTGTCTAGACAACCTCACTTGTGTTTGGTTGGAGAGATCTCCGCTGAGTGGAAAGACGAGATCATGGCAGAGTATGTTAAGGAATCTTGGGCTACGGGAGTCATTGAGGGCATAGTCAGAGATGAGAGATATTATGTGGTAAGTGATTTGATTATGTACAAAGACAGGATATTCTTGGTGCCCAATTCACAATTTAAGCAGAAGGTTATCAAAACTTTCCATGACACACCAATGGTTGGCCATCCTGGATTCTTTAAGACATACAAACAAATTTAGAGAGGTTTACATGGAAATGATTGAAGGATGAAGTGTAGAAGTATGTTTGTGAGTGTCCCATTTTCCAACAGAATAAGCATGAGCATACCTTTCCAGCGGGACTACTACAACCATTACCCATTCTCGATCAGAAATGGGAATGTATCTCCATGAATTTCATTATAGGGTTGCCGAAGGCACAAGGTAAGGACTGCATATATGTGATGGTTGATAGACTCACCAAATTTGCACATTTCTTTCCCATTTCAGCAAGCTATACAGCTGCTCAGGTGGTTGATTTATTTTTCAGGGAGATATTTAGGTTACATGGGGTACCCAGGAGTATAGTCAGCGACAGGGACAGCAAGTTCCTGAGTATTTTTTGGTAGGAGTTATTTAGATTGTGTAGTACAAAGTTGACTCCTAGCACTAGCTACCACCCACAGACGGATGGACAAACAGAGGTGGTAAATAAATGGTTGGAGGGGTACATGCAAAATTATGTATCGGGGCAACAGAAGGCATGGATCAGATGGCTACACCTAGGGGAGTATTGTTACAATACTACACATCACATGTCCATTTAGATGACTCCTTTCAGGACACTCTACGGTTATGATGCCCCTTGCTTTACAGATCTCTTGCTTGGTGACAGTCAGGTACCTAAGGCTAAGGATCTTCTACAGGACAGCCAAGACATTTTCAGGAAGCTTAAGGAGAACATACATCAGGCACATAATCAGCAAAAGTTGTATGCTGATCAGCACCGAGTGGAGAGGAGTTTTAAGGTTGGAGACATGGTGTATTTGAGGCTCCAACCCTATAGGCAGTCTACTCTCAAGAAGAGTGGAGCAGAGAAGTTAAAACCTAGATTTTATGGTCCTTTTAGGATTATTAGACGAGTGGGTGAGGTGGCTTATATGAGCTTGAGCTTCCATTAGATAGCAGAGTGCATAATGTGTTCCATGTTTCTAGATTGAAGAAAGCTCTTGGCCACAATATAGTTCCCTCTACAGAGCTTCCACCCTTGGATAAGGAGGGTAAGTTGATCTTAGTACCAGAGGCTATCATAGACACCCAGGAGAGACACTTAAGAAAACGGGTTATCAGAGAATACTTGGTCAAGTGGAAGAATCTACCAGTAGAGGATATCGCCTGGGAGAGCGAGCAGATACTACAGCATCCAGAGTGGAGGTTGCTTGAGAACAAGCAATCTTGGGAAGGGCAGACTGTAATGTCCTCCACTTAGCTCACTCCATAGGATCAGGATTAGCCTATAATTGACTTTCGTATGCTAATGGATGTGTGTAGGAAGTCATCTCAGTGACTTACTATTTTTAGTAAGTCGGGAGCGAGGGTTTCTATTTTTAGCAGGGCAAACATGGATGGATAGGGCATGAGAATTCAAGGTCTCGATATGACTAGAAACTTCATTTGGTGCGAAATGAATTAAATTAAAGATTTAATTCATATTTATTTATGAGATCGACATAATATAAAGTAATGTTATAAAGTCACTTTATTTATGACTTAAAGTGACCTTCCTAGGGATGGACGCCCCTCATGGTGGTACAAGGTGATGTTTTAAATAAAAATAAATTAAAAATTCCCTCCCATGGGCGTTGGAGAAGGAAGACAAATAAAAGACCAAAAAGTGACTTCATTTGGCATGCGAAGTTTATGTGATTTTTTGCTCTAGCTATTGGAGTTTTTCATTGTGCTTTGGCTCTAGGGTTTGGATTTTGATAGTGTTGGGACAAAAACCCCTTCATTGATCCCTTTCCTTGTGCGTGGAAGATTGTATCAGGAGAGGTTATTGGAGGCTTCATCCAGGAGCTTCATTTGTGCATACAATGGACACATTATGGAGTAGATTCGAGCACATAATGGCAATATTCTTATGAGTTTAGGGTTTGCAAAGGAGGACAGAAATATTAGTGGCAGATTAATGCATTTTATGAGTAGTTCTTGGCTGCAATAAATATCTACAACCAGGCAGTACTGCTATACTTGCAGGTCGTACCACTTGTTGAGATATTTTGGAGGGTTGGAGGAGGATTTTTGAGGGTTTCTTCATTTGAATCTGATCGCCTATCAGTAGCAAACAATATCAGTCATTTACAGCAGGTTTATGAGGAGATTTCAGTGCCTTTTGTGATGCCATACCTTGCCATAGAGGCTGTACAGCCCTAGGAGGTTGTGGGTGCTGAAAATAATTAAAAATCTCGCAGTTGGAGCTGCTATTTCTTGTAAATTGGTTGCTTAGGGATAGGAAATCTATTGTTGCCGGTTGTAATACAATATCCCTTCATTTCTTAGAGTTGTGAGCATATTTTTGTGGATTTTGTTGCTGGTCCAGCTACAACATCTGGACAAAGTTGTAAATCTCCATCTGGGAATGTTATGATAATTCATATTTTGGCTAAATACAATCTAGGTAGTCATTAGTTTGTTGTTATCTCTTTTAGATTTTCTAGGTTTTCTGTATATTGTCCATTTTCTATGTATTTCATGCAAAACCCTACATGCAAGCAATAAACCACAAAAAACACAAAAAAAATCAGAAAACACAAAAACTTATTCACAGAGCAACACAGACAGAGGGGTGTATATTACAGCATATAACCTGCTCACCTTGCCTAATGTTTGTGAATCCTTGTGACAACTTGCTTTTGTGTACCTAGCTATAAGATGACCCCACATGTCAAAATTGAGTCTGATACAAGTGCAGATAGTCAGCTATCACTAGTATCGTGTAGGTGATAATCTGTATCCTAAAGATTAGTTGACTTTCACTAGTAGCACGAAGGTGAAGGACGCCAAGAGCTATCCATGATATAATACAAGAGTAGTTTAGTCTGCTGTCCCAATATCATGTAGGTGATAGATGCCAAGAGCTAACCACTGTATCTTGGGGTTTAGCTAACTATCACCAATAGCACAAAGGTGACAAATGCTAGGAGCTACCCATGGTATGATAGGGATTACGTACCATGTAAGTGATAGTTATTAGGAGCTACCCATACGATATTGGACCAAATTTCGCTAGTGGCATGGAGGCGATAGATGTAAGGATCCATCGATTTGAAAGGTTGAGCAAGTTGTGGAAATTTTATTAATGGCCTCATGTGTTGTATGTTGTTCCACATACACTTTAAACTGTGATGACCACAAGTAGTATGGGATGCTTGTTTGTCATCATAGTTGGCAGTGAACTAGAAAAAAGAATGAGACCCACAGTGTAGCATTAGATGCATTGGCATTCCTATTTCTTGTTGGGATGTACTTAAAGGGTAAGTGTTAGTGAACCAGGTGATGGAAAGGAGTATGCAGTAAGTCACATTGTAATGTCCCTTGTAGAACCGTTAGCTCAAATCTAATAAAATTTTGCGATCACACAACTTCTAACTTTTTGATCATCAAGTTCCAAGGTGGGCAAGGTGAGAGAATATAGAGATTAGAATGAGGATAGTGGAATTAACTGAAAGATGTTGGCGGCAAGCCGACCAATTTACAATATAAGCATAAACATAGAATCGATCAATGCCCAAACGGTAGATAATGATATGCAATTTCTGATCATGCCAAACTGACAGATAACATGCTTGTGTCAATATCAAAATGGCAGACTATATCATCCAATTCTGATTGACACCAAATTGGCGAATAATGATAAAACAATCGCTAGTGGCTATGCCATCCAAACAATGTTTACAATGCAAGTATCAAAGCAAATTTATCACTTTAGTCTGATAGTAAACCACACAAATGTTACAATATTGCATTAGATCAGAATTGAAATAAATTCGTCAGGAATCAACTTGTTATTCAAGGTGAATTAAAATCTCCAAGGACTGTTAGTAGAGGTGAACTAAAATCTCTAATTGGTCACTTTGTATCTGTGAGTCAATCACTATGTACATGTGTATTAATGGCCTCATGTCTTGTGTATTGTTATGCTTGTGCCCTGTTGTGACCAAATCACACCAACCCCATCGCAAATGGGGACCCCTCGTCTTGAATTTTTTTTTGGTTTGAGTTCATTCTATTTTGGCAGTAGTCATGTTCGAGATCTCCCGCTTGAATAAAGAAGTTTAAAAATAATTGAAGGTTGTAGTGAGTCCATTGAGTGCCTAGAGGAAATCAGTAACCAACAGAATTGAAAATACCTTAATGATTTTCCCCCTTTCTTATTAAAGTCAAATCATCAAATGAAATGTGAAATTTGTTTGAATCTAAAACGTTTGTGGTAATGAACTTCAAGGTTGAAAGGGAGCTTCATCAAAGGGGAGATTGGATGTTAAAATTGGTCTCGACTTCATTGAATTCTAAATTTATGCAGGCTTAGCCAGAGGGGTCACTTAGGCACTTAAGGCAATCAACTTAGCATTTGCAAATTTCAAATTATTCTCAGGACATTTGAGGGTTCATTGATTATTCTAGGCACACATCCACTACCACCTTGCAAATCGTATTTCATAAACCTCGGGTGGGTCCCATAGGTCAGTCTGAATGCATTTCCTTAAGTTAGCTTGCAAACGATGAAATATGCATAAAGCGTTAGAAATCCCACTTTAGCGCAAGTCCGATATCACTGTGCATAAGTATGAAATGTCAAAATTATGCAAGGTTGTTCCAAATGTCCGCTTAAGTGGACTTTTATGGTCCCTTTGCATGTCTTTTCTCCCTCATCTTATGTGCAACTTCATTGGGAGTCTGCTTCGGGGTATGCATTCATATTTGGTTTTATCCATGATTGCCTTGCATTAAAGAATTTCAATCAATATGCACTTACCTTCAAAATGCCTGCCTCAGGCGGATGTCCGTGAGCCTTTGCAAGGTACATACTTGTTTCAAAGGTCCATTTCAAAGCACGTATTCATAATGCATAGTGTGGCAGACTTTCATGATTCTATTGCAATTCATATGTCATCCACTTTTGAATAGAAGGTCTGCTAAGAAGCGCTGGTCGACGACAGGTATGCAAAATGTGAAATGCGTGAAGATAGGGAATTGCCCACGTTTAGTATGTTGAGGGTGCACTAACGCATTCAGTCTTCTGACTGACCCATCATTACTCTCAGCGGTTGCAATTTCAGGCAGAATCATTCAAGGCAGACAAAGTGGGAGGTTTCGCATTGTCTAAGAATAGTTTTACTCGTTGAGGAACAATTAAGGCACGAACTCGTCGCATATATTAATGCCTTAAGCATATGCTATTTGAAGCGTCTCTTAAATGCATTGACGACTTAATGCAACTTTGAATTTACAGTATTGAGTGGTGGAGGCTATTCATAGTGGATAACGATACACATTTTCTAAATATAACAACACTCAAATATATAACGTCACTCAAATATGGAATCGTTCAACAAAGCTTAACTTACAATATTCGCAGAGGAATAGGATATCCAAATCAATGATTGAAGACTGCAAGTTCATACAGAGCCATTTAGGCATTGGCCAGCAACACGCTGCAATGGGAAATTTTGTATTCTGGTATACAAATGTCTATCTTGGTGCGTAGTGGATTTTGGTTAAGGGCACAGGAAGCCATAGGTGTGTTTGGTGCTTCGAAATCAGTATTTCTTACCGGTAATTCTAGACACAAGTTTGGGATTGGGAAAATTGAGTAAATTCACCAAGGTAGAGAATAAAGTTGTTTAAATATCAATGGAAATTACTGTAAAACTAATGATGCAGGTATTCAAGATGCATTCATTTATTTTAGTTTTACATTTCTATGTTGATTTAATGAGCAGATCATGGCAATACAAAGAATGGTGAATTAGGAGGAAGATTTGTTGAGAAATCAGGATAGGTTTTGCAAATTCCACACTAGTAGTTTATTTTGTAAAAGGACAAGGTGATTCTAAATTGCATATTTTAATCCCGCATGTGTTAAGCAATGGGATTTTGTCCTTTTGCACTTTTTGAAGCATCATTTCAATATGTTGATGCAGGATATTTGTGCAGGTGAGCGATGAATGAAGAAGAAGAATAACAAGATCTGACACATGGGAAGGTTCAAAGGATGGAGTAACATTGCTTGAGGAGGGTGGACATCATCATCACATGAAAGAGACATTCTGGATGGTCAAGATCCAATGCTAAAGTCATGCATCAAGATCATCATTTGCATGAGAACAAGAGAAATGGGCAAGTTCATCAAGCAATCTATGAATTACATTCCAAAGTACAATTGCATCAAGACAACAAGAAGAAATTTGACAAAATTCCCAAGTCACAAGTTCGAAGAAGCCATGTTCCAGAGGTAAAAATCCAAGTTCGAAGACTACTCCAAAAAATGATAAAATTTGGGAGAACATTTCGAGCAATATGAACACAGAAAATCAAATCGGTTTGCTCGATGCTAAGGTGGCATTTGCACTCCATCAAGCCAATCATAGTCTACCACATCATCCATTTGCATTCAATGTTATAAAAATAGTAACTTTTGTAACAAACTGCCTTGTTGTCTCAATCTTGGCCATTGATTCTCAAATCAATCTTGGCCATTCGTGTAATTTTGGAGCCTATAAAAGGGCCCATTTCTCTCATTTGTAAGGAGGATTATAAAAGAGAGAGGGAGGAGAGAGCAGGAATCAAGTAGTAGGAGTAGATGCAGTTAGAGTAGGAGTAGAGTAGAGAGGACTCTTCAAAATCATTGAGAGGATATATGAAATTGTTGTAATCCTGCATTTCCAAAATCAATACAAGCTCATTGTTGGTTCTCATGGTGATTTGTGTGGTGATGGAATGTTAGCATGGTTTCAAATTCTAGAATATGATGGAGAAATGTTTCCAAGTAGAGTAGCATTAGATTAGAAGTTCATTGATGTAATGTTTATATGTGTAGATACTTGATGAATTCCTTAATGGTTCATACTTTTTATGATTTGTCGCTAATAAGTCATTTTGCAAAGTTGGCCTGAACCACATTTGTTTTAGTTCGGTTGTGGATGCTCGTTCAAGCTGTGCTAGCAGTGGGTGTTTGGATGGAGATTTGCCACATGAAAATCCTTGAGTTTCCTTAGAAGATTGCACCAACTTCATGTAGTTGTTGGTTCTCATGGCAAAGCGGAGTTTGGTTTCATGAGGAGTTTGTCTATCTTGGCATATTTCATTATCTCATTGTCCTTGGAATAGTTTTCTAAACCCTTGTCCTTTTGCATTTTTTTTTCATAGTTGGTTTGAGATAGTTCCATTTTCTAAGGAAGAAGTAACATATTTGAGTGGAGTAAGGAGTCAATTCAGCGTAAGTCCCTTTGTGAGTTTTCAGCAAATCACATCAACTACTAAGTCTATCCATTGCAAGTCAAGACCTGATATCTGGAACCTTGGAGTTGTCTCATTGTATCACATTGTTTAGCCTTTGAGAGACTTTGTTCAAGAGAGGATAGAATACCTTGGTATTTTATTCTGAGTTTGCATGTGCATAAAAAACACATCTACAGAATTGGTGCTAGAAGGAGGGCTTGAACCTCCGAACTGCTCCATTTGTTCCAAGCATACAAAAGATATTCTAGTGTTTTATCATTCATTGCTCTATCATCCATCACTTTTATGCACGCCTCTCCTCATACCACTTGGCGAAATTCAATAAGGAGGAGGCTAGAATGAAGAATTTCATACATCTCAACTCAGGATAAAGGGGCATGAACAAGGAATTATACTGCTTTTTTCATTCTGAGCACGTGAACGAAATCCGAATTGTGGAATTGGAACCAAGTGAGCTTTCAAAGCCAAATTTGAGATTTCCAAGATCTCTCTTATGTCAAAAAATACAAAAAAGTGTAAAATTTCAAAAAATCTAAAAAAAGTAAAAAATTGAAAATACTAAAAACAAGGATTGATCTCTCAGCACACGTGAAGCAGTTTCAAGGTTGTGGGCAATTCAATATGAATCATTCTCAAGATGATGTTCTTCAGCTTTGGTGGACTTTGAATGCACAACTCTATCCTAAGAGTTTGGATGATTTTGCATCAAGGAAGGGATGTAGAATTCACAACACCAATGGACAAGAGGAGCTATATTGTTTAATGTTTTTGTCAAGAATGGAATTAGCATTGTAAGGAAAAATTTCTTTTGCATAGGTATATGAGCCAATTGTTTCTGCAAAGGTGCTTCGCAAAGCCTTGTTTGATGAAAGAGAATTCTTCACGAGTTCATGGAAATGATCAAGAAGAGACTAAGTATTGAGAAGGAACTGCCTGCAGAGGAAATGTTGATTCTAGGTGGTTAGTGCAGGTTTCATAACACCACTAATTCAGATGTCACATGTTCATCTTGTCAAAAATTTGTTCATCAAGTGAAGGAGGAACTAAAGTTGGAAGAAGAATCTAAAGTACAATTGAGATTAGATGACTTTTGTAGCAAGTGTCTTCATGAAATCAATTCACCACCCAAAGGAGAAGATGTTGCCATGTTATTCAAAAGTGAAGATAGCACAAGTGAACTTGATAATCAAGTGGAAAGTCCATTTGCATGCCTTCTTCCAAGTAAGAATGAACCTCCTGCTGAAAAAGTTGAAAAGGGAATAGAAGATGTTCAAACAAAGGTAATTGATGAACAAGATGTTGATTCCTCCATCAAAGAAGAAAGTGACTCGAATTTATTGCAAGAAGAATTCCTTGCTGTATATTCATTCATGTTGCTTGAAGAGATTATTAATAGTGAATTGCAAGAGGTTTCAAGAGTCATTGAAAGAGATGGTGATCATGAAGATATGCTACAAGCCAGCACTTGCAAGTCTGTGAATCAAGTGCAATTCGAAGGGGTGCTCGACGCTGTCATGAATGAAGTACATCCAAAGTCATCCCAAGATGAACAAAATGAAGAAATAGACGCCAAATACACAATGCAATTCGAGTTGGTGCTAGGCCCATTGTTCAAAATCCAAGATGAGCTTATAGGTGAAATGTTCCATGCTTCTAAATTTCAATTATTTTCACCTTGTCATTTTGATATGCCAACTATTGATTATATAATGTTGATTTGCATTTTGCGGATGTGAATGGGATGATCCATCACCAACTTCGACCTCTCGACACGTTGATAAGTGATGAACGAGAATTGCTACTTGAGGGTGAAGACCACCAGGTTGTATCTTTCCTTGCTCCTAGTGATGAAGATTACGAATTTGAAGATCATGAATTTCCAAGTTGTGAAATTTGAAGAGTATGAATTTGATTATGGAAATTTTGGAAAAACAACCTGAATTTGATTATGGAAATTTTGGAAAAACAACCTGCATATGGATTAATCATGGTCTGAATGTGTCGCCACAACTGCTGATTTTAGGCAAAGTTTTTTTCTAAATTCGATGATTGCCTTGTGAGAGAATATATTTCTGAGTTTAAAGACAAATTTGCCAAAATCTGAACCATCACATGTGCCTTATTACTACTTTTCATTTTGAGAAAGCATTCAAGGTCTTGTATATATTTGGGTCTTTTGAGTCATGTCTGTTCTTTGTACATAGCTGCTTAGAGTAGGATTTCTTTTTGTTGCTCTTGGGTAGTTTGTCGTAGTCTTTAGCTTAGTTTACTTTTTGTAGTTTAGGTTTCTTTAGTTTAGGTTTACTTTTGTGGGTTTCCCCATTTGTGAAGGGCGTTGTTATCCTTAAAGCACATTCAGCCCGATTTTTATCGAATGCTTAGTTCATTTCTTTGATAATTACTCATGAAATTCTTTGGAATCCGAGGATGATTTTCTTTAACTTTATCAACTAGCTAAGATTTGTACTTGACTCGGAAAGGAATCATATACTATGTCTTGACACAGATATCTTGTGATTACTATGTTTAAAATGCCAAATCTTAATCTAATTATTAACCTCTTAGTTTTCCTTTGATAAACTTGCATCAGATGGATAGATCCATTGTGGACTCCATTGTTAGTGTTTGATAGCATGTTGCTTGCTCTTGGAAGATAAATTGACTGTTTAGAATAACTTGAAGTGTTTTGGGATCTTATATCTTTTCACACTTTTAAAATCTAGAGGTACCTAAGTGAATCTTTGTGATCTCGCATTAAGTGAAAAATCTAAAGGTCCACCTTTGCCGCCATCGGAAGTCCACACCCAACTAGCTGAGTTATCACAGGTAGCGGTATTGCATTGTACTCTGCCAAAATATAAGCTTGTTGAAAATCAAAAGAAAAAAAGAGAAATGAAAAGAAAATCACATTCACACACTATAACTCAGTTAGATGGACAATCGAGTAATCTTTACCGAGGCTATGGACGCCTGACTGGCAGTAGGGCTCTGCTCGAGTGGAATTACGAGACAAACCCGTCGGGGCTATATATGCTCGTTGGCAGCAGGGCCATGTCCAGGTAATTCATGAGGTGTGTACTAATCACGTAGCTTAATGCGGAGGAATTGAGGTGATCTTAGGTGCGAATAGATGGGAATGAACTAAATTGCACACACTTGGATCTTCGAGATATGAATGGTTGTGCTAAGCTTTTGATTTTGACTCTTTGATCAAGTATGCGTGTCTGTTTGGCCTAATGTGTGGGTGTACGCAGGAATTTTGAAGTCTTGATTCTTATTTATCTTTGGAACACTTGAGATTTTATATTAATCACTGTTCTAGAAATGTTTAACTATGAAGTGTCTTGATCCAATCTAGGATTCTTCTTCCCTTTCGAGTATGTTTCCTTGCGGGTTGACAATTTTAAAAGTATTGTCTGACATTTGTGGGTCTAGATTGGGTCTTTATTTTTGAAATGTTCATGAACATTTATTTGAATTGGCGCTAGATGTTGTGACCAAATCACACCATCACCCCATCACAAATGGGGACCCCTCATCTTGAATTTTTTTTTGGATTGAGTTCGTTTTGTTCTGGCAGTAGTCCTATTCGAGATCTCCCACTTGAATAAAGAAGTTTGAAAATAATTGAAGGTTGTAGTGAGTCCATTGAGTCCCTTGAGGAAATCAATAACCAGAAGAATTGAAAATGCCTTAATGATTTTCCCCCTTTCTTTTCAAAGTCAAATCATGAAATGAAATGTGAAATTTGTTTAAATCTAAAAACGTTTGCAGTAATGAACTTCAAGGTTGAAAGGGAGCTTTGTCAAAGGGGAGATTGGATGTTAAAATTGGTCTCAACTTCATTGAATTCCAAATTTATGCAGGCTTAGCCAGAGGGGTCGCTTAGGTGCTTAAGGAAATAAACTTAGCATTTGCAAATTTCAAATTATTCTCAGTTGGTCCATTGATTATTCTAGGCACATATCCACTGCCACCTTGCAAATCGTATTTCATAAACCTTGTGTGGGTCCCATAGATCCGTCTGAATGCATTTCCTTAAGTTAGCTTGCAAACGATGAAATATGCATAAAGCGTTAGAAATGCCACTTTAGCGCAAATCCGATATCACTGTGCATAAGTATGAAATGTCAAAACTATCCAAGGTCATTCCAAATGTCTGCTTAAGTGGACTTTTATGGTCCCTTTGCATGTCTTTTCTCCCTCATCTTATGCATGACTTCATTGGGAGTCCGCTTCGAGGTATGCATTCATATTTGGTTTTATCCACGATTGCCTTGCATTAAAGAATTTCAATCAATATGCACTGACCTTCAAAATGCCTTCCTTAGGCAGATGTCTGCAATCCCTTTGCAATGTACATACTCGTTTCAAAGGTCCGTTTCAAAGCACGTATTCATAATTAATGCATAGTGTGGCAGACTTTCGTGATTCTATTGCAATTCATATGTCATTCACGTTGGAATAGAAGGTCCGCTAAGAAGCGTTGGTCGATGACAAGTATACAAAATGTGAAATGTGTGAAGATAGGGAATTGCCCACATTTAGTATGTTGAGGGTGCACTAACGCATTCAGTCTTCCAACTGACCCATCATTACTCTCGGCGGTTGCAATTTTAGGTAAAATCATTCAAGGCAGACGAAGTGGGAGGTTTTGCATTGTTTAAGAATAGTTTTACTCGTTGAGGAACAATTAAGGCACGAACTCATCGCATATATTAATGCCTTACGTATATGCTATTTGAAGCATCTCTTAAATGCATTGATGGCTTAATGCAAGTTCAAATTTACAGTGCTGAGTGGTGGAGGCTATTCATAGTGGATACTGATACACATTTTCTAAATATAACAACAACACTCAAATAAATAACGTCGCTCAAATATGGAATCGTTCAACAAAGCTTAACTTGCAATATTCGTAGAGGAATAGGATATCCAAATCAATGATTGAAGACTGCAAGTTCATACAGAGCCATTTAGGTGTTGGCCAGCAACATGTTGCAATAGGAAATTTTGCATTCTGGTATACAAACATCTATCTTGGTGCATAGTGGATTTTGGTTAAGGGCACAGGTAGCCGTAGGTGTGTTTGGTGCTTCAAAATCAGTATTTCTTACCGGCAATTCTAGACACAAGTTTGGGATTGGGAAAATTGAGTAAATTCGCCAAGGTAGAGAATAAAGTTGTTTAAATATCAATGGAAATTGCTGTAAAATTAATGATGTAGGTATTCAAGATGCATTCGTTTATTTTAGTTTTACATTTCTATTTTGATTTAATGAGCAAATCATGGCAATATGAAGAATGGTGAATTAGGAGCAAGATTTGTTGAGAAATTAGGATAGGTTTTGCAAATTCTACACTAGTAGTTTTTTTTGTAAAAGGACAAGGTGATTCTAAATTGCATATTTTAATCCCGCATGTGTTAAGCAATGGGATTTTGTCCTTTTGCACTATTTGAAGCATCATTTCAATATGCTGATGCAGGATATTTGTACAGGTGAGTGATGAATCAAGAAGAAGAATGACAAGAACCGACACATGGGAAGGTTCAAAGGATGGAGTAGCGTTGCATGAGGAGGGTGGACATCGTTGTCACATGAAAGAGACACATTCTGAATGGTCAAGATCCAATGCTAAAATCATGCATCAAGATCATCATTTGCACGAGAATAAGAGAAATGAGCAAGTTCATCAAGCAATCCATGAATTACATTCCAAAGTAAAATTGCATCAAGACAACAAGAAGAAATTTGACAAAATTCCCAAGTCACAAGTTTGAAGAAGCTAAGTTACAGAGGTGAAAATCCAAGTTTGAAGACTACTCCAAAAAAATGATAAAATTTGGGAGAACATTTCAAGCAATATGAACACAAAGAAAATCAAATTGGTTTGCTCAATGGTAAAGTGGCATTTGTACACCATCAAGCCAATCATAGTCTGCCACATCATCCATTCGCATTCAATGATATAAAAATAGTAACTTTCGTAACAAACTGCCTTGTTGTCTCAATCTTGGCCATTGATTCTCAAATCAATCTTGGCCATTTGTGTAATTTTGGAGCCTATAAAAGGGCCCATTTCTCTCATTTGTAAGGAGGATTATAAAAAGAGAGAGGGAGGAGAGAGCAGGAATCAAGTAGTAGGAGTAGATGCAGTTAGAGTAGGAGTAGAGTAGAGGGGACTCTTCAAAATCATTGAGAGGATATATGAAATTGTTGTAATCCTACATTTCCAAAATCAATACAAGCTCATTGTTGGTTCTTATGGTGATTTGTGTAGTGATGGAATGTTAGCATGGTTTTAAATTCTCGAATATGATGGAGAAATGTTTCCAAGTAGAGTAGCATTAGATTAGAAGTTCATTGATGTAATGTTTATATGTGTAGATACTTGATGAATTCCTTAATGGTTCATACTTTTTATAATTTGTCGCTGATAAGTCATTTTGCAAAGTTGGCGTGAACCACATTTGTTTTAGTTCGGTTGTGGATGCTCGTTCAAGCTGCACCAACAGTGGGTGTTTGGATGGAGATTTGTAACATAAAAATCCTTGAGTTTCCTTAGAAGATTGCACCAACTTCGTGTAGTTGTTGGTTCTCATGGCACAGCGGAGTTTGGCTTCATGAGGAGTTTCTCTATCTTGGCATATTTCATTATCTCATTGTCCTTGGAATAGTTTTCTAAACCCTTGTCCTTTTGCATTTTCTTTTCGTAGTTGGTTTGAGATAGTTCCATTTCGTAAGGAAGAAGTAACATATTTGAGTGGAGTAAGGAGTCAATTTAGCGTAAGTCCCTTTGTGAGTTTTTAGCAAATCACATCAACTACTGAGTCTATCCTTTGCAAATCAAGACCTGACATCTAGAACCTTGGAGTTGTCTCATTGGATCACATTGTTTAGCCTTTGAGAGACTTTGTTCAAGAGAGGATAGAATACCTCGGTATTTTATTCTAAGTTTGCATGTGCATAAAAAACACATCAACATGCCCTTCACCAATGATGACAACAAGTAGTATGGAATTTTTGCTTGTCATCATAGTTGGTAGTAAACTGAGAAAAATGATGGGGCCCAAGATATAACATGAGACAGACCGACATAACTTTTTTTGGTTGGGATGGACTTAAGGGCTTATGTGCTATTGAATCAAATAAAGGGGAAGATGCTTGTAGTAAGGTTGCAACCTCCTCCATTTCACTTGTTGGTTACTATGTATTTGTGATGTTGGGTTATCCACACTGTGGATGTATTGTATGCATGAGCTAGTCACACTAGATATATGTGATGCGTCCATGAGTTATTCACATTGTGTATATGTGTTGTATGCATGAGCTAGTCACACTGTGTATATGTGAAGCATGCATGAGTTATTCACATTGTGTATATGTGATGTATGTGGGAATTAGCCGCATTGTGTATATGTGATGCTTGCACGAGCTATTCATAGTGTATATGTTAATTAGTCACATTGTGTATGTGATGTCTGCACGAGCCATTCACATTGTGTATTGGTGATGTATGTGTGAACTAATCACATTGTGTATGTATGTTGTATGCATGGGCTAGTCACACTATGTAAATGTGACACATGCATGAGTTATTCACATGGTGTATATGTGTTGTATGCATGAGCTAGTCACATTGTGTATATGTGACATGTGCATGAGTTATTCGCATGGTGTACATGTGTTGTATGCATGAGCTAGTCACACCATGTATATGTGACGCATGCATAAGTTATTCACATTGTGTATATGTGATGTATGCTTGAGCCAATCACTACGTGTGAACAAGTGGTGTTTATATGAGCTGGTCACAATGTGGTTTTGTGTGTGTTTGTACACTAATGTTGGCATTGAACTAACATTTGACTAGAATGCGTTTGCTATCATTCTATTGTGTATGGATTGAATTGGAAGTATAAGAGCAATCAATGGTTGTGGTTTAAAAATGAGATTAGAGATTTCATATCAAAGAAGAGGATAAAGCTTCTCTATTATTGGTGTATGAACTACGGGGCCTTTGATTCCCAGAAAGGGATACATAGGTAGAGCCATTACAAATGGACCCACAAGGTTTAGGTCTAGGTCTAAGGATGATCCTGACAATGGGGGCTTACCATATTCTAGTGCAAGTATATGAGTTGTGGCACAGAGTTGTCGCCATGGTTATGGTAGGTAAGTCTATGAAGTTGGCACTTGTAAGTCAGATATAAGACACTTGGTCGATTAAGTTAGTACTTGATGTGTAATGAAAAAAATAATAGTAGTAACCATGGTGGTTATTACAATAAGGTAAGAATACTTATTTTTTCTAGCATTTTTCATGATTTTTTTTAGGGGGGTCTATGCTTTTTGCATTTAAAATTCTCTGAAATTGAACTTTTTTAAGACAATATATCAATACATTTTTAAAATTTGACAATTTTTTTGCGAGACCATTAGAAATATTAGATGCTTCAATTAATGACCTAATTGCTTCTTTGCAAATGAATTTATTTTATATCCATCTACAATCAATCTGATACTTAGCTAAACCTTTGCTTTGCATTAGAAAGGAATTTGGGTCAAGTAGAGCAATGTAAGCAACGGTTGTTGATGCATTAGAGGCTAGTGGCAAAACTTTCAAATCCAATCATTGTATGGATTTAAGGCAGCGATGAAGAGTCCAATAAAGCTAACCAGAAATACTATTATTACAATCATAGTGGGAAATTTTACTCTTGATTTTGATGACTTTGGTATTTCTCTACTATTACTATAGAAAATACTGTAGAAGTGTGGTGGAAGGAAAGGCTACAAGGATTTTGAAAAAGGAGAAAATGGCATATTCCTCCCACAACCATAATATCTTGTAGCAACTCCCTTGTGAAGATTGAGGAAGGCTGGTGTTCTTACATGGGCCGAAGCAGCTTGAGGGGGAGCATCTTCTTCAAGTCTCTATGGAGATGTTGGACAAAAGTAGCTTTTGGAGTGCATATGAAGCTGCTCTTGAGGATTTCTTTGTTGTTGTGGTTAAGGGAGATAAGGATGCTCTTGCAAGTAGCAGAAATGATTTTGAGCAGCATATGCAACTGCTAGGGACCTTGAAGCATGCCGATGTGGTGAGCTTGAGGGCTTATTATTTTGGCAAAGATGAGAAGCTGCTTGTTTATGACTTGTCCCAATAGCAGCCTTTGTACTCTGAGACTGCATAGTCCACTATTTGATTAATACTGTGAGTGTAAGTATTCATAGGGTTTGAGTTGAAATCTTTGGTGGTGCTTTAGAAAATGTTTTGTAAAGGCTTTTCCTATAAGTTTTATTATTTATAAACTAACAAAATACATATAAACTCAATATAATATAGATAGAGCTTCTCCCCTACAATTAGGACAACTTACCCTGCATCCCCATTTACAGAGCCTTTTTCAACCATTCATTGTGGAATTCCCTCCCTTATCCATTTTTGCCTTCAGTGTTTTCAACATTTATCGTTATGTAACTAACTCAATAGGATGAAGATGGTCATTGAAAAATTTAATTATAATAGAAATTGTAGAGCGAGCAACTTAAAAAAAGATTATGACCAGTGTTCTCTGTATTTTAATATGTAACAGAAATCCAAATAGAACAACCCTACACCGGACTAAGCGATTAAAGATAGCATTGGATGCGGCATTGGGGATGGCATATCTTCACTGTTTAAGCTTCTCACATGGAAATGTGAAATCCCCTAAAATTTTACTTGAAAAAAATGGAAATGCATGCATAGCAAATTTTTGTCTTAAGGGGCTTGTTAATCCCTCCATACCTGCTACTAGGTCCATAGGGTATAGGGTGCCAGAGCATATTGACAAAAAAAACTTCCCAAAACAGCTTTGGAAGGTGGAAGGTGTTGAATTGATCTTCTTCTACACTTCAAAAAGAATAATAATTTGAGTTTGGGCTATAACTATGTGGTGTTCTTGTGGGGACTATTAGGCTTTGAACTTCTGCATTATTTATTATCTTTCAGAATTTCTGAAACTTTCATGGTATGCTTATTCTTCCTTGGAATCTTCATTCGACAGGTAAAAAGATCTCTATAATGAAGCAAGTATTAAAGGATTTTCGAAGAGTGTGGTTCCCACTCTTATCATGGTTAGTGTTTGCACTTTAATTAAGAAATCATCTGAATCTATCAGGATTCATCTGGAATAACTGAGTTAAACTGACTTGGAATGAAAACATTATCTAGCGTTAGCCAGGTTCATTAATTCAATTTATTATCTATGAGGGTTTGTTGCAGTGCCTTAAAGCCAAGGTAGCCTTAAACCAGAAAAACGTGAAAGCCATAACTGGCTTGGAGGCACACGAGTATTCAACAGTGATTATATTTGTTTGCACCTTGCATACAAGTTATTTCAGCACTGCTAAGTTATTCTGGCAAAAAAAAAAGGGGTTCTAAGGGGGCATTCTTATCGTTTGTAACTTACCTGTCTATTGTAGGTGATTTCTTAATACTAGCTAAAAAGAAGACACAATATTGACAGAGAAGGAAAATTTCATAGTATTAATGCTATTGGTTTAGTATTTATTTTATGTCAGGATTTTATTCTTCGAGGTATTACAAAACTTGGAGCAACTATTGTGACATACTCTCTTCTGGTTTAAACAAGTTCATGGATCACTGGAAGATGTTGCAAGTGAAAGATTCTCTGAATACGAAAGTGTTTGCTCCTGAACTTGCTCAGAAGAAACTAACTTTAGTCTTGCAATGAAAAACCAAAATAATACTACCTAGTTGTGGTTATAAAAATTAATTCTTGTAATGTTATTTATACTCTACAAAGACAAACAAGGACATCATATTTCATTCAAAGATGGGCAGGCTCACACAAGAACCACCCAACCATCCCTCAAGAAACTACAAATGCCAGCTACTTTCACCTAAAATGCTTGAATTCTGCAAGAGCACTAATAAGAGGGCTCCAACATACATAAATTAGTTTAAATTAGTAGAAGTTTATCTCTTTAGGTGATCTACCACCTTTAATATAATACAATCTTTTGCTTTTTCAATCAGTATAATACAATCTTTTGCTTTTTCAAAATTTAACAACCCACAAGATCTACCAATTATGCAACACAAGAAGAACACAAGATTTACATGGAAACCCTTACAGGAGAAAACCATGACAAAATATTGCTTATATATAAATGTTTCTTACAAACTTTGTAGGCACCAACCTACAAGAGACACCAATCTCCTTCTGTAGAATATGTGAGCACCAACCCATTGGAGACACCAATCCCCACTTGTAGAATTTGTAGGCACCAACCCATTGGAGACACCAATCCCTACAATTGAGCACCAACTCAACAAGAGACACCAATCTCTTCTACAAAATTTGCTCAAATATCTTTTACAAATCTTCTTAATTCTGCTCAAAATCTCTTAATTCTATTCATAGATCTACTCATAAAGTCTTTATAAATCTGCTCATAAAGTCCTTATACATATGATCATAGATCCTCCATAAATCTGATCACAAACTCTTCAAAGATCTACCCATAGTTGCTTCACTAATCTGCATATATTCTTCTTCTTTATTGGCAATATTCCTCATATAAATCTGCTCCAACTTTCTGCCATACTCTTCATATTTTCTTTACAAATATGCTCTTATTCTTCAAGTTCTATTCTAAAATCTACTTTAATTCACATGATGTTTCAATGTTTTTTTTTTCTATTTTTAAAACACTCAACTCATCTCCCTTAAATACTATCCAATATGCCTCTTCACAAGGGAGGCGATTCTTCACTTAGGTCAGCCTTATACCAATTTAATTTAAATCATATTACTCTTCCAAAGGTGGCACTTTACATAGACAAGTAGGCCAACATTTTAAACTTGTTTTTAAATCCCAAAAGAGGCGATCATCAAGGGTGATATAGTTAAATGATAGAGATATAATGGCCTTTGGCCTAGACGATATTCTTCCTTCACCCTTTGACATCAATGACAATCTTTAACAATCTCATCCATATACTTTTGACTGCAGCAATATGTTAACATCCTTTGACACCAATGACAACAATTTCCAACAAATTAGCTTGAGTAGATTGAGCTTTTGTTTTCTCTACTACTTTGTAACTTAGGCTACAAGTAATGTTTTATCCTTCCTTTTAAGTTGTCCTCTTAATGATAAAGGAGGGTAAAGGTGGATGCTTCTTCAATGAGTTTTAGATAAGAGAAATCCTTTAATGTTATCATTGACACTATCAAAAGTGCCATGTTTTTTAAGGAGGGAGGAGATATTTGATTTTTTTTTCCAAACATAGTTTCAAAATATACTTGTCTAAACTTATTGTCTATACTTTTTGAACTTGAAAATAATTGGAACAATAAATACAAATGTGTTTAAAGAACATTAAACATTGATCATTTATTGTTAAAGCAATAAGAGTTAGCCTGGATTGACATTTACCAAATTCAATGGAAAATATAGTAATAACTTGGCAAACATTTGAATCTATTTGTTCTATGTGCAAGTAGACTAAACTCTAACTTCATTGAGAAAATATGCTTTTGGTTCCTCTTTTGAGGTCAAACTCTGTTGGCAAGAGACATTGCTATGCATGACAGGTGTTGTCATTGATGGCAACTAAATCTATCCTACACATCCACATTACAAGATTTGTTCATACTAGAAGTCAGAGTGAGGATTTGTCTAAATTCACGAGTTAGAAATAGAGCAGGTGACAGGGTCTGGTATCTTAGTCTGGATCTCTCTGGTATTAAATCACAGTGTGCTGCAGATCTGAGGGAGTGATAAGGATTGTCCAAACTATCTAAATCCATAATTTTAGCCTCCGGTGGTGAAGGATTCAAAAGTTATAAGCATTTGAGTATTGGGTTCCAATTAGTCTGCACAGTCAGAAGAAGAACAGGCTGACCTAGTATCTGATCTTGGTCTGGATGAATAAAAGTTGTTGGATAAGCAATTAGTGATAATCAGTGATATTGGCAGACATGACCGATGATCTGGGAACACATGTTTTTGGTCCGCGTCGATATTTGTGCATAGATTCAACCGACAGAACAGAGTGCTTAATAAATGTTCTAAGTTTTATTGAAGCCGACTACAGTTGATTGAATTTCTTGATGCGGATATATATAGCCGATGGATTCAAATGTTTTGGTGTGCGATTGTGATGTGTTGATGGAGTAAGTGTAAAAAAGGAAAAAAAGGTGTGCGAAGGAGAAGAGATTTGAGGACCGGATCATGGCAGAATAGTAAATAGAGCAAAGCAAGGATGAAGTGTGTAAGATCAATATTCTGTACTTAATTGGAACTGAATTCTTGCATTGGTAGATACTATTCATCAGTTCAAACACTCTATAATCTTCTTATAATCATTTTTGTAGGCAGTGAGTCTCTTTGAGTAGTGAGCTCTGGATAGTGAGCCCGAAGGCATATGCCTTCCCCATTTGTAATACTTTTAACAGGGTATTAATTTTTGTGGACTAACCTCCACTGTGTTTTTCTCTTAACCAGGTTTCCATGTTAAAAATCTTGGTGTCCATTGTGTTATTTGTGTCTCTGCTCATGTGTTATTGATTCATGCTTTCATGATTATAATAATGATCTATAAATAAGTGGTAGAGAAGAATTAATTGCAGCAAGTGTTAAAGTTTTGAGACAACTAATTCACCCCCCCTCTTAGTTGTCTGCCCTAATTCCAACAATTGGTATCAGAGCAAGGTTCCTTGGAAGAAGCCTAACAACTTGAGGTAGATTTGGGAAGGAGTTTTAATGGGTTCACTCAAAGAACAACTTCAATTGGCTTTAGAAGATCTTGATCAGTCCAAAGCATAAATAAATGATCTGAAAGCAAACCTTAAAGATGTTGATGATTGCATTGAGATGTTAAAGGAGAAGCTAAAGAAATGTATGGAAAAGAGGAAGGAGCTACTTTAGCAGCTAGCTAATTTCACTGAAGAAAATGACATGAATGAAGCCTTGGAAGAAAAGACAAAGGAATGTGAGAAGCTAATGAAAGAAGTTTCTATTCTAAAACATGAGATAAAATATGGGGTGATGACGCTAACCAAAGAAATTGAGGAAAGAAAGAAGATTGAAGGAAACCTAAATCAAACTCTAAAAGAAAGAATAGAAGAATGCTACAGAATGGACATAACAATTGGTCACCTAAAATTTGATCTACAAGAATACAGATATAATGAAGAGGAACTTGAAAGGTAAATTGTCATTCTCAGACATGACCTAGAAGTTGCAAATGAATACAAGGAGAAGTTCAAGATAAGCTCAGCTAAACTTGAAGTGTTGCTTGAGAGTCAGAAGAAGTTTGATGATAAGCATGGTCTTGGGTATGAGAAAGGTGAAAGCTCTGGATCCAGACAGATAAATTCTCAATCAAGGAATGGGAGAAATAGACCTAGAAGACCTCCGGTAAGACAGCCAAATGCTCAAAGGTATCCATTTTCAATGGAAATTGTTTCAATTGCAATAAATTTGGTCATAGAGCTATTCAGTGTAGAAGCAGAGTAAATCAAAGTGGTCCATCCTTCTCTAGTCAATGCTTCAAATGCAAAAGGTATGGTCATAAATCTAATGAATGCATAAGTATGATAATAAATAACTCTAACAATAGAGGAAATGGCAATTCTTTCAATGGAAAATGCTTTGCATGCAATAGATTTGGACATATGGCTAACCATTGCAGATTAAGAGGAAATCAATCAAATGGGCAAAGAAATGTTGTGTGCTTCAATTGTAACCAATCCGATCATATTGCAAGATTATACAGAAGCAGAAACAATGAGAGAAGAGGTCCGGTAAATAGAAAACCATATGAGTAGAAACAAGACAAAGACAAGGGCAAAATTGATGTAAATAAGATCCAAAATGAAATGAACAAAACATAGGTAACGAAAAGTGAAATGAATGTTGACAATGGGTCTGCATCAGAATCTGGTGCTGATAATTCCTCCGAGAATTAAATCAGGAGCTCTGGCTCAGGGGGAGTTGCATTGAAAATCAAATTCCCCCAACCAGTAAGTGGGTGCCTGAATCTGGCACGATGAGAGGAGATAATTTGGGTTATTCCAGATCTGTTGAAGCAAATTCTGGAAGAAAAGAAGCAAATGTGATTGATTGCGGTGCAATTGAAGATTGACTGCATGCAAAAATAGTGTAACCAGATGTACTGGGACAGAGCATTTATTACAATGACAAATTAGGTTTTGCAAAGGATAAAAGGTCACTAGTTCAAAGCATTTGAATCACCTTGCATTCAAAGAGAACAAGAAGAAGAGCATATGAGCTAAAAATCTAGAGATTTGAAGTACATAGAATGAATTTGACTGGCAAAATCATCAGCTAACCCTAACTCCGTGAAAGAGAAAGGAGGTATTCTAACCCCTCTAGATCATTTTGACAAAGAAGATACAGAGAAAAATATAAAAATAGATGATCAAATTGAAGATAATTCATTGAAGATTGGAGAGCATGAAACAAAAAAGGCTAAAGACCAAGACGCAGAAGGAGTCAAGAAGAAAAATGATAAAGATGAAGAGATTGCAAATGATGATGAAGAGCCCAAGCAGGACAATTCAATTGATAGTACCGGTAAGAATCAGATAGACATCGTCATTTTGGGCAAGAGACATTGTGGAGGCAGTGAAGGAAATTTTGGAAAGAGACAAACAAATTGAAGAAGATCCAGACATTATATAAGGTTGATACGTTATCTCCGGTGCAGAAAATAAAGATGGCTTCTATAGCTCAAGCCAAAGCAAGAGAAGAAATTTTGAAGTCTCACTTAGAAGATAGTGAGCTACTTGGTCTAGCATCAGGGATTTTAGAGAAAATCATGCCAACTCACCAGAAGGATTCTTCAGCATCCCCCTCCAGACAGTTAAAGAACCTAATAAACTCTGTAAGCACACATTTTGAATCCCTAGAGAAGTCTGCAGAGGTCAAGGTCTAAAAGGAATTAAATGATAAAAATTTGATGCTCTTAAAGGTTTGATTAGAGTTGATAGAATGGTGTTGGCTGCCAGTATAAAGAGTATTCAAAATGCTCTTACAAAAGGAGGAAATGTATATAAATTTTGCTTATCCTATCCTAAAGTTTTAGAGGATCTTGAAGATAAAATAAAAGTGTCTAAGCAAAAATTATCTAGTGTATCAAATTCCTTTGATCCCATCACAACATCAGTGGCAAGTAAGGAGGGTCAAGTGATCAACCTAATTGAAGATATAAAGAAATTGACAAAAGAAAAGGACAGTATAGAGGCCAGAATCAGTGAGCTCCGGGGACTAATTTCACCCAAAATGGAAGCAATGTTCAATGCCTTAACTAAAGCCCAAGCTGCAGCTCAGTCAAGTGACCCCATTGATTTGCGAACGACCGAATCTCAAGCATTTCTTTTCAATGGCCACATCTCAATTTTGAACACTATAAAGAAGAGTTGGGATAGTGAGCTGGCATAGTTAAAGACCATTTTTGGTGATGTACTCAAGTTTATGTAAATAAAACTTAAGGATTGTTTGTACATATGTGGCCTGGTATGTAGAATTTTTGTACAAATTTTGGTTTGTGGACCCCACACTTTGCCATTGATGTCAAAGGGGGAGTGAAGAGAAGTGAAAAATGAGGAATCTAGTAAAGGGGGAGCATTGGAGAACAATGAAAAGCATAAGTGCACATAGAAAGGGGGAGTTGTTCTGACACTTATCATTTTTCACTAAGTGTTGCCATCAATGCCGAAGGGGAAGATTGTTGGCAAGAGACACTGCTACACATGACATGTGTTGTCATTGATGGCAACTAATTCTATCCTACACATCCACATTACAAGATTTGTTCATACCAGAAGTCAGAGTGAGGATTTGTCTTAGTCCAGGAGTGACAAACAGAGCAGGTGACAAGGTCCGGTATCTTAGTCTGGATCTCTTCGGTAGTAAATCACAGTGTGTCATGAATCTGAGGGAGTGATAAGGATTGTCCAAACTATCTAAATCTAGGATTTTAGCCTCCGGTGGTGAAGGATTCAAAAGTTATAATCATCTAAGTATTGGGTTCCAGTTAGTCTGCACAGTCGGAAGAAGAACAGGTCGACCTAGTATCCAATCTTGGTTTGGATGAATAAAAATTGTTGGATAAGCAATTAGTGATAATCAGTGATATTGGCCAACATGACTAATGATCTAGGAACACATGTTTTTGGTCCACGTTGATATTTGTGCATAGATTCAACCGACAGAGCAGAGTGCTTAATAAATGTTCTAAGTTTTATTGAAGTTGACTACAGTTGATTGAATTTCTTGATGCGGATATATATAGCCAATGGATTCAAGTGTTTTGGTGTGCAATTGTGATGTGTTGATAGAGTAAGTGTGAAAAAGGCAAAAAGGAGTGCGAAAGAGAAGAGATCTGAGGACTGGACCATGGCAGAATAGTAAATAGAGTAGAGCAAGGATGAAGTGTGTAAGATCAGTATTTTGTACTTAATCGGAACTAAATTCTTGCATTGGTAGATGTTATTCATCAGTTCAAACACTCTATAATCTTCTTATAATCATTTTTGTAGGTAGTGAGCCTCTTTGAGCAGTGAGCCCAAAGGCATGTGCCTTCCCCATTTGTAATACATTTAACAGGGTATTAATTTTTGTGGACTAACCTCCACCGTGGTTTTCCCTTAACCAAGTTTCTACGTTAAAAATCTTGGTGTCAAGTGTGTTATTTATGTTTCTACTCATGTGTTATTAATCCATGCTTTCATGATTATAATAATGATCTATAAATTAGTGGTAGAGAAGAATTAATTGCAGCAAGTGTTAAAGTTTTGAGACAACTGATTCACCCCCCCCTCTCAATTGTCTGCCCTAATTCCAACAAACTCTTCATGTGGACATTCTTGGATCTTTCAGCACATTGATGTTTGCACTTGAACTTGAAACCAAATGACCCTAAGCTCTTAGCCTACTAAGGTTTGAATTTGGATCTTAAAATAGGTAATGCTTAGGTCTCAACCTATTGAGGTTTGAATCTAGGTCTTATGTTTGGCTATGTGAGAGTAGACTTGTGGAGATGGCAATTAACGTTGTAGTGATTGTAAGTAGTACTATAGGAGAGTAGACTTGTAATGACTTCAATATTGCCATACTATCTATTTCGTAATCAAATAATAATAGAGAACAAGTTTCTCATGTCTCAAAAACATAAGTTTCTAGGCTCCACATATCCCTAGCAACGACAAATTCTTTAAAAAATAATGAATATTTTTTATAGATATTAGTTAGGAGCATTAACAAAAATGGTTTGCAAAAGAATGGCAAAGACTAGGCCATTATATAATGATCTTTTTTAGTAACCAAAGAAAAATTAGTGCAAAGGTGATGTTTTTTTTTTGTGTGTAAAACAAAAAAATTGATGATAAAAAAATAATAAATCATGTGACCAAAAATACATGGCATCCAAATATTTGATTTAACATTTTTTATTTAATGGCATTTTTAACCACTAAAATGAAAGGGTAAATTTGCATAGCAGAAGTTACCACTGTTACTATTTAAATCATTGAATTCTTGAATCGGTTTCCAAGAGGCTAGGTACTAATCATCCATCCAATAAATTTTTTAACATTGTCTTAAGCAAGTGCAAGAAGTTGTGTTTTACTATTATTTCCTACAATTAATGGAGAGGAGAGGGGGGGGCAACTTTGGTGTTATTTTTTGCCTTTTTTGTTGGCATTTTCATCTTTTCCTACTCTTAGCTCACTTCATATTGTTTCCTCTTGATGCATCCCCATATTTTTGTCAATTATTGACCCAAGTCTTCCTTGTACTCAATACTATTTTATAGTTTTCAAACACCTCTTTCTAATTGTTGGCAGGGTACGATCACACACCAAAACCTATCGCAACTTAACACAAGTGAAGTGTGGAGGACAGAGCTGACATATAAGATAGTATTTAGGTTGTTTGATAAGGGACATGCCCCTATCACAACATATATGTAATAGATAGTATGACAAGATATGATAGGAGATAAGAAAATGTAGAAGAAGTATAATACAAAGCAGAGACTTAGACCTGTCTTTTGTATATGATATGAATATGAATATGGAGGTATAAGGGTTTTACCTAATGAACTGTGTATATGAATGTCAATGACTTGTATGTATGATCTAATCTTACCACACTATGAGATTTCTTATCGTTGCTACCTATTATTCTATCACTATCATGTCTAGGGTATAAACAAACTTAGGGACTTGACTCGGGCTCAGATCTCTATACTGTGTCCTATCTTTTCTTGCCAACACTATTTTTTTGTAGCATTTGTGTTGACTCTTAAGTGGTGATTTTAATATAGTATATTTACAAAGCAAAGACCAATACTCAAGTTGAACTCCTTTCAATTGCTTGAAATTGAAAGACCTTAACTTACTTTTATATTAAAAAATATTATATGAGTGACGGCATTTATAGATGGAATGAATTTCATGATAATTGTTGGTCATGGCTTACAAGTAAGATTTTATTAGTGTAATGCTAAAAATAGAATATTCATGTTAATTCCCATGTAATATTGTGCCCACCTTGATGGGGATGTCCTAATGTAATAATATATTGATAAGTAACATATTCTTTTAGATTTGGCTCATAGTGCTATACTTGTGCATCCCTATCTAGCTCTATTCCACCCTCATTGCACTAAGTCCCAAATATTCATTCTTCATCTCAAAATCAACATTTTATTCCCACAAACTACTTTTGATAGACATGACTAATCAAGCTCAATGTTCAAGATAACAAGAGTAATACTCGAATCCTAAAGTTCCAAATTGAAATTCAAACTTTCTTGCCCCTTTCACTAGCCATTATACTACATGTTTTATGTGACATTTTATTATGCCATGGTATTTAAAGAGATTCATTGTGCACTTAAACACATCATGAAGGAATTGAGTGATTATACACAAATCCCTATCAAGATGACATTGATCAATCTTTCAAGTTAAAACTCTCAAGTCATTAATAATATCACCAACAATTCTCATTTGAATGGTTCTCTAAGATAGAAAACACAAATTATGTTAACAATAGAAAAATGAAAAGCATTAGTTTATGTTCTTGTCTCTAAGTTAACCCTTAATTAAAACATCTAATACATATTTGTTTTTGCTTGTAATTGGTTGTGATAAATTGGTATTGTGTTATTAAATTAATGTAGTGGTCTTTGCATTTACATCAATATTTCTCTTGAATTATTATGTGCATGTAATTGTAACTTTGTAAAAAGTTTTGTTAATATGATTTTATGTTTGCACAACTAATTATAATATTATCTTATATGGTACGATCATTACATTTATGTGTTTTCATGTTCTTGTAATACATGTTATGCTTGTTATCTAAATGTCTTGGTCAACCTTTCCATATCCAACATTTGTATTATATACAACACATTTTAATTGTACAATAGTAGATTGTGATAATTTAAACAAGCATTAAACTTTCAAATGCGTTCAAAAAGTGATGATACACCTAGCAATGTGTATAACACAAAAAATACTTTATGAATTCTAGCAAGGTGCATAGCACAAAAAAATACAACTCTAATATGATTTCCTTTAATTTTTAATAACTGTGTATTTTAAAAACTATTAACATCTAAAAGTGTTGTCAAATGGTTGATAGCTACAAATATTTATAGCCTTATCTTCCAAGCACAACACGTAATGACATTGTAAAAATATATAAATGTGCACTATTTAGTGATAGGGCTATAAATATTTGTGTCTATTGGTCATTTAATAAATGTGTACTTTGGTTTACACACAAATTCATGTCCATTTCACATGTGACATTTTGGGATAATAGATTGGTGGTACATGTTGACCAACCACCCTTTTAGACTTATTACACACGAAGGGGTCTAAACACTCATTGATGGCCTCTAACATGGTAAAGTTGTGAGTGTGTGACACTTGGAAGCATCTCACACTACCTTAGTAGACACATGGTGAAATCTCACACTATGTGCTCCGCACTAGCATAGGCAATCTAACTAAAGGTATAAAAAAGTTCAAACACCAAACTAAGTAAAATAGGTTTTAAAAGGTAAATCAACTTTAAGGAATGTATTACACTAAAAATAAGTCTCTACTATTAAATCCTTACCCAATAAAGTCCCAAGCTTGATTTCACATCAAACTCTGATAAATAATTCAATACTTAACAAAACTTAGGCATCTTGGCTTGTGGGGCTCATCACATATAAGAGAAGCTTGTTAGGACTAGTGATGATATTCACCTTGTAAACCTTTTAGACTATTGTAGTTTATTTATTTAACAGTCAATTAATTATGTGTGCATCTCCAAGGATCATGGAGAGGGCCAACTTGGACATCCACATGAGGTTTGCCTAGGTATTTATAATTAATGATTTTCTGTAGGTGACTTGGAACATTTGTAAGGTGCATAATGTGGGAGAAATTATTATAAGGCATCATTAGACACTTGGCATGGAGTGGAAGGGAATCTATGACAATTTATGATATTATAAGATGTGTAAGAAGTATCTTTGACACTGTAAGAGGTGTAAGAAAGCATGTATGATGATGTGTAAGAAGTTGGTTATATTTTTGGACTTGGGGAGTTGTTATTTTGTCTTCTAGTGGGTTGTTTTTGTCCTTTAGTGAAGTTGGATGACCAAGTTCATGAAAAGTCTTGAAGCTTCTAGAAAGATGATTGTAACTCCTAGGCACATGTCATGAGGTCTTTTTTGCATGTTGACTGCATGGCTCACATGGTTTGAGTCCATTGTATTGGAAAGCATTTATATTTCTTCGATACATTTGCATATATATTGGAGGCATAAGATAGTAGTTTGCATGGTTCTACAAGTTATGTTGTTATGTGCTTGAATTTTGCTAATTGAAGGGGAAGTTGTGTTGATGTACTCTACATTCAATATTAATACAAGTTTGTACTCTCTTTGGTGGTGGGGTTTTTTATGTGAAAGGGTTTTTCCCACATATATCAATATTTTTTTGGTATTGCATATTTTTTAATTTCGTCTATGTTATTTCTATTTCCATACATATTCTATCATGTTGATGAATTTGTAAGCACTAAGGATCAAAAAATTTTATTGTATTTGTACCTAGATTATTAAAATTTGGTATCAGAGACTAGTTGGCTTGATTAGAGAGAGGGATGCCTCTTTTGGAGTGTTGTTGGGTTTTTTGTTGTAATGAGAACTTTTCTAGTTTTTGTGCAAATTAGACTATGGTGATAAAGATGATGGCCTACACATCCTATATGAATATCGAGAACTTTAATGGTATAGGCTATGAACTTTGGAAGCTAAAGATGGAGGATCTCTTGGAAGAAAGGGACTAACAATTACCAATAAAAAATGAGAGAAAAACTAAAGCTATATCTGATGCAGACCGTGTAAGGGTTGAGAAGAAATCCTGAGGTACTATAAGGTAATGCCTTTCAATTTTATTCTCTTGAATGTTTCTAATGAAACTACCACATTTTAGTTATGGAAGAGAATAGGTGAAATATATCAGACAAAGTCTCATTAGTAAATTGTATCTTAAAATAAAATTATATTTATAAAAAATGAAGGAGACTATTGCAAAAACACTTAAATGCCTTCAATTTAATCTTGAGTTAGTTACAATCTATTGATGTTAATATTGAGGAACAGGATAATGGATTTTACTACTCTGTTCATTGCCTGATTCTTGGTAGAATTTAGTTGTCTCTCTTAGTGATTCTACTACAAATATGAAAGTGGATGCCCTTGTTGCTACCTTGCTCACAAAGGAGATGCAAAGAAAGTCAAGTGATGATGTTTCAAATGAGGCATTGAATGTGAGAGCAAGGCCCAAGGAAAAAGGTGGTGGTAAATAAAGGGAAGTAAGGATAAGTCTAAAGATAGACCTAAAACCCTTGGTAAGAGAAAGGTTGAGATGTTGGAACTGCAGTAACCAAATCCATCTTAAGAAGGAATGTAGAAATTAAAAAAAGGAATGATGATTCCTCTATAGATAAATCCTCAAATGATGGAGGTGATGGTGTCTTGTTTATTTTAGCTAGCTTGGCTTGTGATGACTCTTGGTTAATAGATTTAGATACATTCTACCCTATGACTCCTCACAAGGAGTGCTTTTAAGCATACAAAGCATATGATGGTGGGGAAGTTTTTCTTGGGAATAATAACACACAATAGAATACTAATATATTTGTAGAACTTAGTTATTGTTATTCATATACCATTTGCATTATTTCTCTTTTGATTCTATATACAATTAGGATAAGAGCACAAACAAAAATAAATCCTTTCTCTACTTGAATTCCTATGGAGGTCAAAAAACTAAAATAGGGGTTTGACTATCTTCGAAAACTCCTATCCAGTCACTCTCTTTCTCTTTGTCCCAAAGATAGGTGATTTCATGAGCTTCTTCTATGAGTATAACTCCTCATTCGACAATTTAGTATCTTTAACTCTACAATGTCACTTTATTAAGTTCTTAATGTTTTTATTAGATAAGCATTTTTAATCGAAGCTATGAACTGGAAAAGGTTTTTAAAGAACCCAAAAACTTTGTACAATAAGAGTATCCAACAACCAGAAGAGACAAGAACATAGAATCAAGAACCAATAGCAACATGAGACAGAACTAACACAAAAAACAAGCCTAAAACAAGGCCACAACAAAAGGACAACCAAGACCACAAGGAGGTTTAAAACCAAACCTCACCAAAGAACTCTAAGGTGGAGTCAAAGCTTGACCCAAATTAGGTAACCTTCCTGAAGATGAGTCGGGCTCAGCCAAGGTACAGTTGTTATCCTTCAAATGATACCCCCTCACGTCCCGTATGGGACCTTCATCCATATTTCCTTCACTCCTTGTAACATAGCACTCATTAACAACACTTTGACAATCTTTCCCATCATTTTGACAATCTTTCCCAGCATTCTCACAATCTTTCCCAGCATTATGACATTCATTCCCATGCTCAAGAGGACTTTTTGTCTCTTTGCAAGAATCAAAAAAATGCCCAACTTTGCGGCAATGGAGACAAATTTGCGAAGATGGCTCATAATGAATTCTCTGCTCCCAAACACCTAGTTTGGAAGATAGTTTTATGACTTTAGGCAACACCTTATTAGTATAAACACTCACACAAAATCTAGCAAAAACCAATCGTTTCATAGATTTTGTAACATTCTCAATAGATAAAAATTTACCAAGAGCATTTGTAATACTTTTTATTATCCCTTCATGCCAATACTCTAAAGAAAGACTTGGAAGCCTAAGCCAAATAGAAACCCTGTTAAAATTTTCGTTGGCAGCATCAAAACTAGTTAACCATCTTTTCAACCAAAGAGCAGATTTATCGAGGAACCAAAGGCCTCCCTCTAAAATTCTCATAACATTAAGGGAAATTTGCATATAAAATGGGCCTCCTAAGAAACTCTTAAAAAGAAAAACATATCTCAAATAATATAAATTACTTAATTATAAATAAATAAAAATTAATTAACTACATGAGTTAAGGGAGTCACATATTTCTATTATAAATGCTTTAAGAATTCAAGTTCACTCTATATATATATATATATATATATATATATATATATATATATATATCTTCTCTTTAAAAAATCTTTTATCTTAAACTTATGTTTTTAAAAGCAAAACTTTCTAAACTTTAAAAAAACACTTCATGATTTAAACTTCATGCTTTAATTACAATATATTTTTTATTTTTCTTTTAAGATATAAATATAAATGTTTTTCTTTTTAGTATTTCTTACCTTTTTATGTTTTTTCACAAAATAACATTTAAATATTTTTCTCTTTAGTATTTCTTAGTTTTTTATTTTTCTTTCACAAAATAATTTTTTCATGAGTATTTATTAGTTTTTAATTTTATTTTTTCACAAAATAACTTTTAAATATTTTTCTCTTTAGCATTTCTTACCTTTTATTTGTCTTTCACAAAATAACTTTTTTAATGAGTATTAGTTAGTTTTTAATTTTTTTTTTCTCAAAATAACTTTTAAATATTTCTCTTTAGTATTTTTTAGCTTTTTATTTTTCTTTCACAAAAGAACTTTTTTTAATGAGTATTTGTTAGTTATTTTTTTCTTTCTCAAAATAATATTTTATTTCTTATTTTAAGAATATTTTTGGAGGGAAAAGTGGGAAGAAATTAAAATATTTATCTAGTAATTATATCTATCATTTTACAGATTTAATTATTAATTTATATATGTTTATAAAATTAAGATTTTAAATAAAAAATGTTGTAGCATTTGTCTTTCAAGTATCATTTTTTTAATAAACTCATTAATAAATTGAGATTTATTATTTTTAATTTTTTTAGCTTTAAAGGTTTGTTCTATTTTAATCTTTCTTTTATCTCATCTTTATCCTTTCTTTTTTAATTTCTATTTTAGTTTTTTTTTGGAAAACTTAAAAATTTCTACAATAGAGCTTAAGAATATAAATCTAAAAAATAAAAAAAATCTTTTATATTTAGAAAGATAAATGAGATAGAATAGGATGTAGAGTTAAATTAGCCATCATGAGTTAATTTATAGGATTTTAGAAAATTTAATTTTATAAAATAATTTTTTTTTTTTGGATGATGCTACCGTGATGTCATTTTTAGTTGATTTTTGATAACTCAAAAAACTGATGATGTCATCCTTAGGAGGTCCATTTTTTATGTAAATTTCCCCTAATGTTACCTCAAGAGATTGAAAGGTAAAAAGGACAAATCCATTAATCATGGCAACCACCAGAATCTAACCAGGCTCACACCACCTTTTATGAACCCAGTTATGAACAACATCAATATTTGGACAAAAGCTTTAGAACCTCTCGATGAGGGCATTCTCTATGCATGCAATGGCACTTTCAACATCTTCATCAAGGATCTTCAAAATGCAAGATCCATCAAACACAGAGGGAGTATCATCAGAAACATGCAAAGGTAAAATAGAAGAGAAACCCCCCACTACTGGTTCAACAGAGGGATCCCAATCTGCTTAATATTAACGGTAGGAAAGGGATCCAGAGTCCTAGGAATATCCTTTCTAGAAACACACTACAACACATAGTGTGGTGAAACCCTAGCAAGGCTCACCACATCCAAATGCGAAGCAACCCCAGTAGGGCTCATGTCAGCCAACAATCATTCTCTTTATGACAAACTGGAGTAGACCCGGAATGGATCTACGTTGCAAGAGAAAAACCAGCGGAGAGAAGAAATCCCCTTCATAGCCCCTTGACAAAACCACCAGAAGATTCTTCTGTAGAAACCTCTCGAATGGTCACAAGCGGCAGCTTCTTCTCCTTCAAACGAACCTCTATAAGAAGATCAAGGAGCAACTCATCTTCCTCCTCATAAAGCCACTCATAAGCATCTGCATCATAAGAAACACAAAAAACTCCATCTACCCTCCTATCGTCTTCATGTACCTCTTTAGAATCTTCATATGAAGCATTGTCTACCAAGGATATGCTTGCAGGAGGCCTCAAGCTCCTGCAGCAGTTCACTCCTCCCACTGCATGTCAGTGTCACTGCACGTCGATAAAGATATATGAATTAGATTAGTGTTATTATGCTAATATTCTATTTTTTTAGTATTATTATTGTTGTTGCTATGAGTTTTTGTTTCTATTTTGCAAGTTTATAAGTTTTCTCTATTTTTTTATTAGATGCTACCATAGTTGTACAGATGACAACACAACAATGATTTAGTCTAAATTTTGTGATTTCATCTGAACTTAATGTTCTTCATTTGTAACTAATAATTCTATTTATGCATTGTATTTTATTTTGTAATGATCATTTAATGTTCTATAAAAAGCCAATTTATCAAGTTATATTTTTGTTCTTCTTGTGTTTTCCTCATATATAAACATTAAAATCAAAAATTAAAAAAACAACTTTGGCATAAAATATGTTTTTAATTTGTATAAAACCCATCTCTAAGCGTGTTAATTAGATTAACATTAGTTTAATTAGTGCACATAAATGAATCGTAGTTTTATTTATCTTTTACACTAGAATTAGAAGGTAGCTTAATTCACAATCACATGACCTAGAATTGAACCTACAATTTAGTTGACTTCAAATTTTAAATTGTATCCATTCTTAGATTGGAGAAAGACTTAGTGAATTTGGATTTAAAGTGGTATGGTTTATGTTGACAAGATAAGCATGATGATGAAGAGACTAATGAGCATGGCAATGAGCAGTGTTGTCATTGATGGCAACAAGGGATAAAGACATAGTTGTGTTGATCCAAAGAGTGGCAACAAAGTGTAAGGATAAAGTTGTGTTGGTTTGAAGAAGTTGCTAAGTATGATATGGGAGAGAATATACCTAAGTGTTAATCCAGAGAAGCTCCTAAGTGCAATGTGAAGGGGAGTACACCTAAGCATGTTATCTTTCCATTTTGGAGTTCTACAGTCAGGCACAATTTTTTGAAGATTTGTCTAAGGTATTTGTAGTACAGAACCTATGATAGGGTCACAGTATTTCAATCTGCATTTATCCACTATGAAGAATTTTTCTATGGTGTTGAAAGGTAGTGTTAGTGCATACTAAAGGAATCTAAATCCAAAGATTCTGGTCTCAAAGCCCTCTGGAGGGAAAGATAGAATTGATAGAGTATTGGACTCTGTATTGATAGTGTAATGATAGTGCCAATGGTATATTGGAATGCTTCGCATTCCACTGCAGAGGAATATCTTGCTATATAGACTTGAGGATAAGTTTATGGATGTTAGAAGTGTGTAGTGTTCAAGTGGTAAGCATTTTTGTGGTCTGCATGTTGAGTTGTGAACTAACAGTTAGTTCATACTATAGCTACTTCACCAGTTGAGCCAACCTAAAAATGTTGAGGTTGTGCGGAGTCAAGTTATGTATGGAATAAAGCCATGAGAGTAAATATAGGTCATGTTGACCTATCTCAATGAGATACACACTTTGGTTCTCTCCACAAAGCGTATTGGGTTGTGTTTTGGGTCAACAGGCTAGGAAGTCACACAGTACATATATTATGCCAACCTTATTGATGTTTTGTTTGAATGCTAAGTCAATGTTCTGAGCTTCAGTGGAACTGTATCTCTAGCATAAGTCAAATGCATTATTAGCAGTTCATATTTGGCAGTGAGCTACCCCTTCTTTTATCTCTTTTTATTTAGGACAGTGAGTCCTTTGGCAGTGAGCCACCAGTAGTGAGCATTCTCTTTTATGGACATTGATTCCTTTTGGCAGTGAGCTTCATATATATATGTGAGCTAATCCTCATAGTGGTTTTTCACTTTTGGATTTTCCACGTAAAAAATCTGTGTTCATGTGTTATGTGCTTTAATGGTTGATTTAATGCCTTCCTTTCTTATTGCAAATTAATAATGCTATGTGGAATGAATGTTTAAATGATTAAGTGGTTTCAGAGAATAGTGATTCACCCACCCCTTAGTATTTCAGGTGTTCAACAATTGGTATCAGAGCCTGGTTCCTTGGAAGAAGCTTAACCGCTTGAGGAAGATCTTGAAGTGTGAACACATGGTACCTAGGAGATATCCTATCCCTCCGGAAGAAATCCCTGTTGTTGAATTTACTAAAGAAGACTGTGTAGTTGACATGAATGAAGAACTAGAATCATCCCTTGAAGGTCTTGAAGAAGTTCAATGTAAGAAGAAAGATCTGGAAGAAAATATTAAGGAAGTAGATGAATGCATCAAGAAGTTGAGAGAGCAAAACAACAAATTCAAAGAAAGATACAAGGAAGTAAATGAACAATCTAATGAGACAATCACCAGTCTGAAAATATAAATTGAGAAAGGAGAAAGAATTGAAGAATTCCTAAATAAAAAATTGACAGGCAAATCTAAAGAATGATTAAGGCTTGAACAAGAAATAGTGATCTTAAAGACTGAGCTAGAAAAAACAAAAATTCAAGAAGACAAATTCAAGAAAAGCTTCATACTACTTGATGAAATGATTGCAAATCAAAAGGCTCCTAAGGATAAAGAAGGATTAGGTTTTGAAAAGGGTGAAAGTTTAAAGAAAAATCAGACTTAAAACAATGGTAAGAAGAAGAGCAATAACCAAAGGAAGGTTGCAGTCAAGAGGGATAATAATAAACTGGTCTGGAACCAAAAGAAAAACTTCAAGAGGCCACCTATCAGACAACCAACTGTACAAAGGTACTCTGGTTATTGTTACTTTTGCAATATATTTGGACATAAGGCTATGGAATGTAGGAGCATGATGAACCAAAATGTTTAATCATTCTCTGGTCAATGTTTTACATGTCAAAGAATAGGTCAAAGAGCTAGTGAATGCAGAAATTAGATAATGAATGGTTAAAATAAGGGTATGATGGTTTCATCTTTCAATGATTACTTTTATACATGTATTAGATTTGGCATAAGGCCAATCAATGCAAATCCAGAATGAATGGAAGTAAGCTTGTTCAAAATTTCAGATGTTATGAATGCAACAAATTAGGTCGCATTGCTAAATTTTGTAGAAGTAAGAATGTGAGGGTTGATCTATAAAGAAGAGTGATCTAGTGAAGAATGTGGATTTGACAGAGTTAAAGAAACAAATGGACAAGGTCTAGAAAAAGAAAGAAGAAAATAAAGTGAATAATGAGGTTGTGCTACTCTCTGGTGTAGATGGTTCCTCCAAAAACTAAGTAGAAAGCTTTAGCTTAGGGGGAGCCTTAATAGACAAACTTTAAGCCCCTGCCAAACATATGGTGCTCATACTCTAAGCACGTGGATATGTGGTGTAGATTGATGTATGCTTGACCTATTGGAGAAAACACCAGTGAAAAATGTCTTTTTACGGAAGATTGCAGAGAAATTAAAGGTGACTATGTATCATAGTTGAAGATTTGATAACTTTATAAATTTGTGGATTGAATATAATTTAGGTTTTGCAAAAAAGGCTTTTAAGCAATCTTTCTTAACAAGATCATTTACAATCAAACTTTGAAGAGAATAAAGATGAAGAGAAAGGAGAACAGGGTGAAACAGTATTGCAAGAAAATGAACAAGTAGAAAGCAATAATGCCTCTATTCCTCTAGAGAACAAAAAAGATGAAGAAATACATGAGGAAAATTATCCTCTAAAAATCTTTGGCTCACACATGATCTCTATTTTAGAAGAAGAGAAAAAGAAAATAGAAGGTGAGTGTTCCGGAGTCTCTCCAATAGACTCTATCAAAGAGTTCTTGGCCCAACAAAGACAAATTCAGACTATGGCTTCACCACAGCTGTTTCAATTGGAGTCTATGGATGTACAAATTAATTTGTCCAATATCTCTCCTCTTAAGAAATTGCAACTAGGAACCATTTTTCAGGCCACAGCTCAAGAGGAGATACTACAATCACAAGTAGAGGGTAATGAGCTTCTAGAAGAAGCAATAAACATTTTTGAAAAGATGCTACCTGAAACCAAGAGGGATGCCTCTCTGACTCCTACACAACAAATGAAGCATCTGTTGGAGGCTGTTAACAGTTATTTTGTATCCTTAGAGAAGGCATCTGAAAAGAAGGTAATGGAATAAGAGACTGATAGATTTATCAAAGTGTTCCAAGGCACACAACTTATTGGGAATCAGTGTAAAGTGTATTCAAAATGCCCTAGAAGAAGCCAAAGTAATGTATCAATATTGCTTATCATGACCTGTTACTATAAAAGACATAAAGGATAAGATTGATGGTCTTGAAATGCAAATTTCTAAAATCTCCAGGACTTATGAGACATTAAAAAATAACAATGGAGATCTGAAGGTTGAAATTAAAAAGATTCATGCAATAATTAAGAAACTACAGAATTAGAGAGAATTGATCAAGGATCAGATGAGTCAGTTGAGAGAGATTGTCAGTTTCAAGATTGTAGCACTGACATGGATGTTAAAGGAAGAAGACAAGCTTGTTTAGTTGACCATTGCACCTGCATCAGTTGAATAAGTAGAAGAGTTTCTTTTGTAGGTTAATGGGAAAATACAGGTACTTAACTCTACCAAAAAGCGCTGGGATTCTACAGTATTACATCTAAATAACATATACAAGGACATTCTTCTCTCCAAGTAGTAAGATTCATATTTTGATTTCTTGTACATATGCAGAAGGATAGGAGAAAATAATTTTTGATATTTTGATGTACATATTAAAAGCATAAGAGTAAACAATAAGGGGGAGTCTATGCATAGAAAAGCAAGATCAATTTTGAAGATAGAGGGATCAGTTCTGATTTGCAGATATACATGTAGCTCCTTTGATGACAAAGGGGGAGAAGTTTTGGTGCATGTTGCCATCAATGACAAAGGGGGAGATTGTTGACAACATAAACATGATGATGAAGAGATTGATGAGCATGGCAATGTGCAGTGTTGTCATTGATGGCCACAAAGGGTAAAGACATAGTTTTGTTGATCCAGAGAGTGGCAACAAAGTGTAAGGATACAATTGTGTTGGTTCAAAGAAGTTGCTAAGTATGATTGGAGAGAATATACCTAAGTGTTAATTCAGAGAAGCTACTAAGTGTAATGTGAAGGAGAGTACACCTAAGCATGATATCTTTCCATTTTGGAGTTTCGTAGTCAAGTACAATTTGTTGATGTTTTGTCTAAGGCATTTGTAGTACAGAACCTATGACAAGGTTAGTATTTTAGTTCACATTTCTCCACTATGAAGATTTTTTCTATGTGGTTGAAAGGTATGTTAGTGCATACTAAAGGAGTCTAAATCCAAAGATTCTGGTCTTGAAGCCCTCTAGAGTGAAAGATATAATTGGCAGAGCACTAGACTCTGTATTGATAGTGTAATGACAGTGCCAGTGGTATATTGGAATGCTCCACATTCCACCGCAGATGAATATCTTGCTATGCATACTTGAGGATAAGTTTATGGATATCAAAATTGTGTAGTGTTCAAGTGTTAAGCATTTTTGTGGTCCGTATGTTGAGTTGTGAACTAACAGTTAGTTCATACTATAGCTACTTCATCAGTTGAGCTAACCTAAAAATGTTGAGGTTGTGCAGAGTCAAGTTATGTATGGAATAAAGTCATTGGAGTAAATATAGGTCATGCTGACCTATCTCAATGAGATACATGCTTTGGTTATCTCCATAAAGCGTATTGGGTTTTATTTTGGACCGACAGGTCAGGAAGTCACACGATGCATATATTATGCCAACCTGATTTATGTTTTGTTTGAATGTGATATATATACAAGATTAATTTCTTGTGTGAAGGTGTTGTGTGCAAAAGAGTAAAGTGTGTGTGGATGTGAGTGAAATCTAATGTAAAGAAGAATCGAATAAGATTTTGGTGAAGATGAAGTGTGCTAAGTCAGTGTTTTGAGCTTCAGTGGAACTGCATCTCTACAATAAGTTAGATGCATTATTAGCAGTTCATATTTGGCAGTGAACCACCCCTTCTTCTATCTCTTTTTATTCAGGACAGTGAGTCCTTTGGCAGTGAGCCACCTGCAGTGAGCATTCTCTTTTATGGACAATGAGTCCTTTTGGTAGTGAGCCTAATTGTAATCAGTGTGTGTGTGTGTGTGTGAGCTAATCCTCACCGTGGTTATTCCCTTTTGGGTTTTCCATGTAAAAATATGGCACGTTCATTGTTATGTGCTTTAATGGCTCATTTAGTTCCTTCCTTTCTTACTACAAATTATAAATGCTACGTGGAATGAATGTTTAAAAGATTAAGTGGTTTCAAAGAATACTGATTCACCCCCTCTTAGTATTCTAGGTGTTCAACAATTTAAAGTTCACATGTCATAAACTATGACATCCAATCTTCCCACTATTTCAAGTTTATTACAAAATAGATGATTCCATGGAAAGGTAGGACAATGCATAGTGTGAGCAAGTTACACTTGTTAGTTAATCATGTACCAAGGAGCATATTAGACTAAGCAAGACAAAGTTCTAAGAAATGCCTCTAACAGTGCTAATAATTTGATGACCTTGAGGGATATATAAGTCTCGATCGTGCAATTGGGACTCTAGCTATATGATGCGATCTTGGACCATGATAACACATGGATAAGCTTTGAGAGCTTTCAATGCATTGCAAAAAGAAAGGAAAATTAACTAAGGCAAAGTATCATAGTTTTTATTTGAAATCTTAAACTCTTTGAATGAAGAATTGAGTCTTCTAACACAAAATAAATGAAAATAAATAGGAGAAAGAGGTGATTCAAATACCTTCCATATTCACCAATCTACTTAGGATACCCAAGCCGAACATAAATAATGTACAATTCTATTTTATGAGTAATTGTGCTCATAAAAAATTAAACAAGGCTCCCAAAGATTTTGTAAAAATTATAAACTCAAAGTTACTCATATATTATCAATCATTCCATAGGTTTAATGCATCACATCTAATAGAGATTAGTATTATAGTGAGACAAGAAGATAAAAAAGATTTCAATGAAAATCATCATCAAAACTAGTTCAAAGGTTTACTTAAATCTTTTAATCTTCAATACTCATTTTGTATTTTAAGGTAAATTCTTTGAATGATGAATAGATAAAGTCAAGCAATGTGACACAAACATTAGCTATCTCAATTATCACCCAAGGTAATTCCATGCTTCCATAGAAGTCTCTTCTCTTTTTAAAACTACTTTAGTATTAGCTATTCAAAGATTACATAGGAATCCTAAATAATAACACTATTAATTTTCATCGAATTAGAGATACTTAATTATACGTTCCTAACTCAATTCAATCATAGGTCAAATATTAAACACAAGTCTATGACATCCTTCATACTTAGAGATCGTTATCTAATGACTTGTCCTCCATGGCTTCTACTAGGTCATTCCTCATTGTCTATCACTGACCTATAGCTAAGCAAAAGATACAAATATCAAGTTTTAGCAAGAGGTTCTTTAATCATAATTAATAGGATATTATAATTCAAATGCCAAAATCATAAGGTTGAAGGAGATTTCATTGATATTACATACATCCTTTCCTACCAAGGTTCTCTTCATCATCATAGGTAGTAAGTCTCTTGTTCCACCTAACCACCCTCACAACAAGTACCTAGCTCCACAGAAGGAAACAAGTAGGGTAATTGAGTGAAGACATAACTTCTTTGGCTCTCTACAAGTTTGCAACTCAAGAAACATCTTCATTTGCATCTAATACTCAAGTTGATACAAGAAGTTAAGGGTCAAATAAGAGGAAATTATTTTGTGCTAAAACATTTTGACACCCAAGGAAGATATATTTGATCAAGATTGACACCCAAGCCTTGCCAAACATTTGGTAGTATTGGATATCCAAATGGACTCAAAATCTAGTCTCAATAAACTATATATCCAATCATAATGGATAAGATATTTATTGACAAAATTAGAAAAGTATACTTGCTTGTCTTTTTAATAACTTTTGATTTTGTAAACACTTTTAAAATTATATATGAATGTATTTACCAAGTAATTCAAAACAATAAATTTAAAGTTCAAGGCTAATGGTGAGGATGGCAGTGTCATTGAAAAGGTTGGTGGCAGCAAGATCTTCGTATAGACCATGATGGGGACACATTTCAATGTTGAATGAAGTTTCCTCAGAAATCATGGAAGCATCACTAAGATCCTTGGATCTCTCATCAAGGGACATGTATCCTAGGCCATGTGATCCATGATTTTCATAGACTTGTATAGGTTCTGTAATCCCTTGTTCATGAAGCCCTGTTCATTTCCTTTATAGTTCATAACTTGACACATCTTGTTTGCAATGGGATATTAATTGACTTGAAAACAAGCTGCAAACCCATGCTTGGACAACCATGAGTCATTTGAGCCTTCTATCTTTCATAGGCTAGGAGACCTTTTTTGACAAAGGAAGTTGTGCCAAATTGATAGGATACTTGATCTGTCTACTTACTCATGATGGGCTTGCCATGAATTTTAGGTGAAAGGGGAGGTTCACCTACATGGAAAGTAACTTAGATTTCATACTTCCCAAACATTTGTTAATGATCCTGAAATGGGATTTAGAAAGTGAGTTTTTGGAGGTGGATGTGAGGTCATGTGGATCGATGTAGGATGAAGACTTTGTTGTGTCTAGAATGGTGGGTTTGTTTATTTTAGAGGCACTTTTGATAATTGGATAATGATTGATTTTATGGTATCGACACTTGAACATTTTTCAATATTGAAAAGGTTGAGAATCACCAAGGATAGTCACTTTGATGCAGGAGCATCTGGGTCCACGAGCAATCCTCATCAACCAAAAAGACCTCTTTGTTTTCTTGCTTGTTTGTTTTCCTTCTTATTTTGTTGCAGGAGTTGATGATCAAATTTATAGAGAATTTCCTAAGAATTCATGACCAAGTGTTGACTTCATCTTAAAGAAGATCCAAATGGGTGCTCATATTTTAAATTTGGCGAAGATCTAAGCTAAATTGGAAAAGTTATGCAAATGCGAAACTTTCATTGTCAACAAGATATGCAAGACTTTCCCTGCCATTGGGATATATGAAGATGACCCTTGAAATCTCATAAAACCAAGTGATGGCATCATCTTGTTAAGGAGCCAAATGGGTGTCCAAAATTTCAAGTTTGGTGAGATTCTGAGAAAAATTGAACAGATTATGCTTAGGTGGAACTTTGAGTGTCAACAAGATATGCAGAACTTTGGTCTGCAATATGACACATACAAAAAACCCTTGAAATCTCACAATATGGAGTAGACCCCCAAAATCCTACAATATGCAGTAGACCCTGAAAATCCTGCAATATGCAGATGACCCATTTTTTTCGCAATATGCAGATGACCCAGTTTTTCTCACAATATGTAGATGACCCAATTTTTCCTGCAATATGTAGATGACCCAAATTTTCCCATAATATCCAGATGACCCAATTTATTCCATAATATCCCGATGGGTCACGTTTTCAGCCTACACCACCTGAAAGCGCCCAGAAAGTGACAAAAATAGTTTTTGACTGCTTGTATGACTGATCCAAGGGCCAATTGATGATTGACATGTGTCCTATTCACATGATGAGTGTGATGGTTGTCTCAAATGCCTATAAATAGAGGATTTTCACATTGGAAGAGGTCAACTTCTCAATAGTGAGTATTTTTGGCTTTTGTTAGAGTTTCTTCTGGAAATAAATCATATTTGAAGGAAGATTGTTTTGGGTTTTCACAAGAAGGCTAGGTTAGTCTGATCTATCTATTGGAATGATTGTAAGGCTTAGGCCAAGGCATGTAAGAAGACCATTGGACTCCTATTATAATGTTTGTTGTTGCATATGAATAAAGAGTTTTATGTTCATTGTTGTGAGGTGTTCATTTCGATGCCTGGTTCAGTAGCTTGTCAAAGCACCTGAATCTTGATCTGCATCAAGTGGTATCAGAGCTTAGGTTTAGAATTCCTTGAGGCTATGGGATTGTTGTGCAAGGGACCCTGAGGAGATTATTGTAGGAAGAGTGAAGAGGAAAAACCTTCAACTATAGAGGGTCTACAGACATGGCACATTGGGCAAGAGGTAGAAGAGGAGTAGTTCCAAGAGCTAGAGATGCAACATTGGTAGAGATGCTGAGAGGTATCATAGCTAGGCTAGATGCAATGGAAAGAACACAAAGTATGTGAATGATAATGAAGAAGAGTCAGCGAGGAAGAAGCAGAAGAAAGAGAGGATGGATATGAGAGGAGGTTCTGAGTGCAATGACAAAGATTTCTAGTAAAGCACATATAGAGTTACCAACTTACAGTGGTAGTCTGGAACTAGATGAGTTGATAGACTAGATTTTAGAGATGGAAAAGTATTTTGAGTTGGAATCTATTGAAGCTACAAATCTGAAGGGACATGCATCTCTGTGGTGGGATCATGTGCAAGTTGAGTGATAGAGAAAAGGAAAGGAAAATATTAAAATCTGAGAGAGGATGTTAACTAAGTTGAAGGAAAAATTTATACCTGCAGACCATCAAATCAACATGTTTAAGATGTTGGAGAACCTCAAGTAGAGGGAGAAAAGTGTGCAAGACTACACCGGAGATTTTTATAGATTGAACAAAGGAAAAGAGACTAGAGTCCATATAGCACAAGCTGAGCAGGGGAGTGTGGAAAGTGTAGCCTCACCAAAATTTGGAAGACTTGAGGATGGAAAATCCTTGATGCTGAGGAAAGTTCTAACACCAGAGAAGGTACAAGAGGAACCAGAACAATGAAAAAAATTATTTAGAACCATATGTAAATTTCGAGGAAAATGCTGCAAAGTCATTGTGGACAGCAACAACACTGACAACATAGTGTCAGAAGAGATGGTGGAGAAGCTAAAACTGAAGAGGTTGAAACATCCAACTCCCTATAAGGTTTCTTGGCTGCAAAAGGGACATTAGTTATTGGTAAGTGAACAATGCCTTGTTAAATTTCACATTGTGAATTACAAAGATAAGATAATGTTTGATATTATGCTAATGGATGCATGCCACATTTTGTTAGGCAGAACTTGGCAATATGATAGGCAGGCCATTCATGATGGTAAGAGTAATTGCATTAAAATCAAGAAGGATGGGGTTGAATATGTGTTGAATCCTTTGAAGGATAAGGATGAGGAAGTTGATAAAACCAATAGGGTTTGTCTAGTGATTGGAAATTAGTTCCTAAAAGAAATTAGAAAAGAGAAGGTATGGTATTCCTTCCTACCTCAAGTTGTAGAAATTATGATAACAAAGAAAGGGGCAGAAGTTCCCATACAAATCCAAGATATTTTGAATGAATTTGACAACATTCTAATGAAGAACTTACCTAATGGATTACCTCTAGATCGAAACATAAGTCACTACATGGACTTGATACTAGGTGCAAGCCTACCAAATAGGGAACCATATAGAATGACACCCATGGAAAATGAAGAGGTGAATAGACAAGTGTAAGAGATGTTGGATAAGAGGCTGATTAGAAAGAGCCTCAGTCTATGTGTTGTACCTACTATACTAGCACCCAAGAAAGATGGGAACATTTGGCGAATGTGCACTGATTCAAGGGATATAAATAAGATAACCATTAAGTATAGGTTTCCATTGCCTTGTATGGATAACTTGATGGACTCTTTGAGTGGAGCAAAGTACTTCAACAAGATTGATTTGAAAAGTTGATACCACCAAATTAGAATTAGAGAAGGGGATAAATGGAAGACAACATTCAAGACCAAGGATGGATTGTATGAGTGGCTAGTGATGCCATTTGGGTTGACAAATGCACCCAACACTTTTATGAGACTGATAACAAGGTAATGAATCCTTTCCTTGGTAAATTTGTCATTGTTTATTTGGATAACATTCTGATTTATAGTAAAAAGAAGGAGAAACACATGCTGCACCTAATGGTAGTTATGAAGACGTTAAAAAAGAAATGTCTTTGTAAATTTGGATAAATGTAGTTTTATGCATAGGGGACTAGTATATCTGGGGTTTGTAGTGTCTGAAGAAGGGTTGAAGATGGATCATGAGAAGGTTAAGGCAATAATGGATTGGCCTTCACCCATAAACATGTTTGAGGCCACAGTTTTCATGGTTTGATGAGCTTTTATAGGAAGTTCATTAGAAATTTTAGTGGAATATGTGTACCAATCACCAAGACAATCAAGGGCATTAGGAAAGAAGTCCAGTGGACAGCTACAACAGAAAAGAGCTTTTAGTTGTTGAAGAAGGTCACAAAGTAGCCAGTGTTGGCATTACCAGATTTTGGAAAAGTGTTTCAAGTGGATTGTGATGCAAGTGATAGTGCAATTGGGGGAGTATTCAGTGAGAAACTAAACAAAGCAAAGATGAAATACTTAGTTTATGAACAAGAATTATATGATATATTGCAAGCCTTAAAGAAGCAGAGGCATTACTTTCTATCAAATGAGTTTGTATTGTACACAAACCACCATGACTTGTAGTACATCAACAGTCAAGGTAAGTTAAATCATATGCATATGAAATGTGTGGAGTTTTTTGCAAATTTATTCCCTTGTCTTGAAACATAGGAGTGGCAAGTCAATTAGGGTAGCAAATGCACTTAGCAAAAGATGTTTATTGATGAATGAGTCAAGGGTTAGTGTTGTTGGCTTTGATGCCATGAAGGAGTTGTATCCTGATTGTAGACACCCGAAAATGTCCATGTCTTGTAACACCTAGTTAAAAACATCACTTAGACATCATGTAACATTTTGTCCTAAACCCACTCCTAATTCCACTAATCCATTAGCCAATTAATTAAATAAATTTTATTTATTTAATTAAAATCTCATCCTTATCCCACTTTCTAATTAATTAAATAAATTTTATTAATTAATTTCCACATCATATCCCAATCCCTTCATAATCCCACTTTCCAATTAATTAAATAAATTTTATTTATTTAATTAATTTATCTCATCATTTATCTTTATCTTTCATCATAAGCTGACATGTGTCCATCTTCCATTTGAAACATGTGTGGTACTACAACTTTCATTTAATATTTTTCACATGTACTTTTTATGTACACAAGCACACGTGAGCCTTATTCTTCCCTCCACTTGTCATTTACACATTCACCTATGATTATCAATTCATCTTAGTCATTCACATAGCCACCAAATCTCTACCATTGATTGATTTTAGTTGAGGTCTATATAAACACCCTCTCATTTCATACAATGAAGCGATCCAGCATCTCATAATATAGCGTCTACATTATCATCTTGAGCATATTGAGCATTTTAACATCTATTAAGCATATTATCACTATCATCCATCCATCATGGTAGCTTTGATCTTCATAATTGTTCAATGTTGAGAAGCAATCCACATCACAAACAAGGAATCATACAATCTAGGCGATCTTGTTCTTGAATTGCATGCTTTTGGTTTCACTTGGATTTGATTCTTTGATGGTGCTAGGATTAGGTTTTCATTTACATGCTTGATCATATTAACTTAATTTTTACCTATCCACATTCTAGCACGCCTGGTGGGACTCACGTCCTTGATTAACTTTGTTGTTTGAAGTTGGTTTTTGTGAAGTTCATATTTTTTGAAGTGCTTACAGAAATTTTCAGTCACTTCTGAGTAGAAACTAGTCGCCTTTAGTATCTCCGCATCACTTTTGAGCTAAAATCTATTGCTTTTAGCTTTTCTGCGTCACTTTTGAGCCAATAGTGGTCACGTCTGGTCGATTCTGCATCGCTTTTAATCAGAAATTGGTCGCTTTTAGCTGTTACAATCGCTTTCTACAATTTGGGGTTTTCTATTAACATTTGATCTTGTAGGGTGTTTTGCTAGATTTTTTACTGATCAATCAAGGGTTTTTATCTATGTTTTGTATGTCTCTGATCATCATATCATCATTGGCCAATTAATTTGATTAGGGTTTTTTATTCTATTGGTCTAACATCCTTGATTTTGTGAGATCTCATCAATTTGCCATTCTAGGGTTTTCAATTATCAATTTGTGGTTGTAGGGTGTTTATCTAATTATATTTTAGCCATTGGATTTCATATTTTAGGGTTTGCAATCTCTGATAGTCATTTTTTTCATAACCCTAACCCTAGTTTTGCATAAATAGGGATTTTTCACACATCTGAAAGATTCGAGTCGCTTCTGAGCAGTAACAGTTCAATTCTAGTTTTTTCTTGCATCACTTCTGAGCTGTAATTGATTGCTTCTGGCATAATTCAGACCACTTATAATCAATAGTTGATCGCCTCTGGTAACTATGTTTCACTTCTAGTTATGTCATTCACAGTTTGGGTTTTCTTGGTTACTAATCATCTATTTGTGTAGCATCTTATCGTTTGTCCAAGAAAAGGAGGTTGTGAAACTACTAACATATCTATTGCATCTTCGATCAGTCCAAGACATTTCCTTTTTATCACTAATCTAGGAACATTTGGATTTGGTGCTTAAAAGGAATCATTGTTTTCTTTGTGTTTGTTTTATCTTTCTTGATTGCTTTTTGTGTATGTGTGTAACCCAAATTTAATGGAAAAAGTATCCTCTCCCCTTGCCTATCAAATGGATCTTGGGTGCATGAGTACTTGTTATTATCTTTAGAGGGCCTGCCTTCCCAGTGTGAGAAGGGGTACAACCCAAGTGGTAATGAGTTAAAGCCAAGCTCTTCCAAGCCACTATATAAGAAAAGTGTTTGTGTCGAAATCCACAAACAACAGGTGCTGTTGTGTTACACCGATGAATGTTTCCCCCAAAACTGCTTACAGTGTAACCTCTTTGGGCTGGGAAGCCTCTATTAATAGAGTGAATCGCTGCATGTGTAGCCACCTGAATGGATGCCCTTACTAGAAACCTCTGTGTATTGGCCAAAATCCCTCTATTTGTTGACGCAAAAGGTGGAGCCTTTGAAGCCGCCGCGATTCTTGTGGTTCTTAGTAGAGATAGCAAGGACAATCCTAAGGTTTGCAAGCCTTGGGAAACCCATAACTTGGTATGCATGAGAAGTGAGTGCCATGGAGGGGAGCCGGTGCTACCAAGATCCTGAAGCTATCTGCTTTGAATAGGCATGACAAGGGGATTTTAACAAATATAGTCCTTTCCTAGCCTAGGTTGTACAAGCTTGTGAATGTTGTGAGTGTGAGTGACTGAAATCATTGTTTTCTTGTCAAAACTCATCAAAACACACCCTATTTCAAACACAAATCACCTTTGAATTGAAACTGTTCACTTATGTCCAAACCATATCACTTTTAAACAGAAGACAATCACTTCTAGAAAAATTGCATCGCTTTTAAACATCAGTAGCTCGCTTTTGAACTAAAACTCGTCGCCTCTAGTAAACCTAGTCACTTTTTGTTAACACTGTAATCTATCACCTGAAACTTTCTAGATCATTTTTGAGCCATTACCCATTGCTTTTGGCCTTTTCTAAGTCACTTTTGAGCTATTACTTGTCACTTCTAGTCAAACATTAGCAATCCTCATCAACCCAACACAATCAGTTGCATTTTCAGATTTCTTAGCTCTGTCATCATCTTACAAACATTCCTCTGATCATCTACAACCATCTGAATATCATCTCCTATTTTGAGCATACAAAACCATTGAACTTTTTGAGCTTTCCATCCTTTTGAGACCCCCAACCAGCAACCAATCATCAAAACAATCAACCTAGAAACAATAGACATCATCTCTTTAGCTTTGTTCAGCCTTAGTAACATCAGTAAATAGCATCATCAACGAGCTTTTCCCTTGAGTATGTGAGCTATTCTCTAGGGAAGTTTATCCAAGCAAACAACCAATAAAGCAATCCTATCAAACAACAACATAAGCAACCCAAGCAACCAACCATCAACCAAACAACAGCTATCAAACAACATCCTCATTAGCAAAACAACCAATCAGCAAACCATCAAATTTTGGGGTCTCAACCTTGACAAACTAGTCCAATCTCCATTATCAACCATCATGCCTCGAACTAGGAGCCAATATAGAGCTGAAATGGAAGCCAAATTGCGAGCTAAAATCAAAGCCAAGCTACAAAAATTTTGACAAACTCCCCTCAAAGATGCAACTCAATTCACAACTAGTATGCCTTCTCACATGTTTACACCTGAAGGATACACCGTTGGACCATCATCTTCACAACAAGTGCAACATTACCCATTTACAATGACCTATGAAGAGAAATCCCAAGATGATTTTTTTGAATATCAAGAGACACACGTATGGGACCAAGTTGATAAGCTCATTTTATTTGATCCAGATTGTCATTTCTTGCAATTAGCCCGTATGGGAGCCAAGTTACCAAGTGACTTTGACAAATCTGCCATTCGTAAACAAGATCCTAACACTCCTATTGTTATTGCAAAGGGACCATCCGCCATAGCCACACGATCTCATGACATACCCATGAACTCTCTTCCACCTTCTAATCCATCTCCTTCATTACCTATTGCTACACCATCAAGCCCACCAAGTCAAGAGTACACCTTAGAATCTTTGATAACTCCAACCGAGGTACTCCCTCTCCTTTCACAAAAATTGAGCTTTCCACCTTTCCATGTCTCACAACATACCCCTACTCCTACCATGACCATATTCGTGCCTCAAGCATTACAAACTCCTCAAGTATCACAAGTTGTCCATGTTTCACAAGTACAAACTCCTCAAGTTTCACAAGCTATCTCAACATCACAAACTCCTCAAGTTTCACAAGCTATCCCAACATCACAAACTCCACAAGTTTCACAAGCTATCCCAATACCACAATCCATTCCAATATCACAAGTCTCGCAGCCATTACAAGTTCCTACTCCTATTGCATCACATGTGGAAACCATACCCCAAACTAATACTCCTATCGCTTCTCATATGGTCTCCATGATTTCCACGAATGCATCCAACACACCGTATAACCCAATGCCAATCTCATTGACATGAGTGACCCACCTATTGTATCACAAGCCACTACTTATACCATTGTCCCTTATGTTGATCAACTTGCATCACTTACCCCATCTTCACATAATCCTTCACAAAACATCAATCCGTCTTATGTAACCCAAGCATTACCCATTACCACCCAACATATGACATATATTAATCCATCTCAAGGTACTCATGCCATGCTTCTTCATCCACCAATCCTTCCATTGGTTATCATAATGCAAACCCAACCTCCAATCCACAACCATTGATCAACATCAATCCATCCTCCAGTTCCCATGTGATGCAAAATCTTGGAGCCAATCAATTGCAATATGCTCAACCACCACTTGTGTCTCAAGGATAGCAATCATCAAGCACATATGGGTCATATACCAATCCTTCGGCATATAATGTGAGCACTCAACCCCAACATACGGTCATACCTTCATACAATACACCGTAGCAACAATACACATCATACTACATTCCACCTCCAAGCCATCAACCCCCTTTGCAACAATAACAACTATCTCAAGTGAATATTGAACAAATGGTTCACAAGGCAGTAGGACAAAGCAAGAAGACATTTTCCTTGGGAGATATATGCCCTTATCCATTTGACAAGTCACTTCACATGACATCTTTTTCACCACATTTTGAAATCCCACAATTTGACAAATACAAAGGGAAAGGTAATTCGGATGACCATCTTAGAGCATTCTATGTTGCATGTCTCGATGTCGCTCAGGATGACACATATCTCTTGAGACTATTCCCCTGAAGCTTAGCAGGACAAGCTCTTGAATGGTTCTCTCACTTACCTCCGGGAATCAAGACTTTTAAGGAATTAGTGAATAGATTTTGATCCCATTTCTCTTTCAACATTAAACATGAGGTGAATATGAATGATCTTGTCAATAACAAACAATGCAATGGTGAAGCTTTCTCATCATTCACCCAATGATGGCGTAACATGGCTAGCAAATTATCATGGCAAATACCTAAGAAACAACTTGACATCTTTGTCCGAAATCTTCATCCCGAACTTTCATTCCAATTGCAATTGCAAAGTGCTAGCACCTTTGACAAACTCATCCCCAAAGGAACCACCATTGAGCAAGCTTTAATTACCAAGGGCACCATCAAAATTTTCAAAGACAACAAGGACAATCCTTAATCTTCAAATGACAAATCCCGCTTTTGGAACAAAAATAAAAATGTCGTTAATGACAGCATTATGGATGCAAAGAACATACAAATAGTGAAAGCTCCCATTAACATTCAAGCTACATCTGCAGCTAATACACCTTTTCAATGAAATCGACCAAGAGCAAATCTGATAGGTCTAGACGATAATTTACTCCCTTAGATGAACCCATGGAGGTAATTTTTCACAAACTTGTTCAAGCGGGAGATATCACATTACCTGAAGCTCCACCCAAAGTAGAACCTATCTTCAAAGCTCCTTGGTACAAAGAGAACGAATATTGTGAATACCATAGAGTCAAAGGATAGCACAAATGGTTGCATGTGTTTAAAACATGTCATTCAAGATTGTATCGATCAAGGTCTAGCTAAAATCACACCACCAACATCACAACTGACACATCAACCAACTTCGAACTATGATTTAGATGCTTTCAAAAATCCACATCCACTTCATGATAAGGCATGTAACCCTCATACTGGGAATGCTATCAATTACAACTATGAGTCATCTACGATTGGCCACATTGACCATGCTCATATTTCTACCATCACTATCCAAGGTAAAGCACTTGATTGCGCTATAACTACTAGAAGAGCCCGTGTTACCATTCAAGGAGCACCTATCAATCCTCCTTGATCACCTTCTAGTTATAATATCCTTGATCACCTTGGCAAAACTCCCGCACACATCTCCATCCTAGAGCTACTACGCATATCCCCTACTCATAAAGCTATCCTTGAAAAATCATTGCAAGATTCTCTGGTGCCTAATGATATCAATACCACACAATTTCAATCTATGATAGCCAGCATTGTAACCCCTTTCCATCTGACCTTCTCTGATAAAGATGTTCGACCATCCATTAACCCATCACATAACGAAGCCCTCCACATAGAAGTATTTGTAAACCAATGTCGTATCAAACGAATACTAGTGGATGGTGCAGTTGGTCTCAATATATGCTCTCTAAAACTAATAAATCAATTGGGATATTCTGAGAAGAACATTGATACTTCCAAGGTCATTACTATCAAAGCATATGATGATGCTGAGAGAGAAACTGAAGGAGTCATCCATTTGCCTATCCAATTTGGTCTTGTCACTACTAACACCCATTGTCAAGTTATTGATATTGAGCTTCCCTATAACATCATCCTTGGCTGTCCATGGCTCCATGTCCTTAAAGTCATTCCTTCCACGTACCATCAATGTCTTAAATTTCCATATAACGGTGTTGACATCACAATCTATGCCGATCCAAATCCATTTGAGTTTTGTTGCACCTTTCAAGGAAAATATCAAAGTCCTAACCATATTTCCATCAACATCGAAGCTTATCTGTCTTTATCCTATGTTGACCCATCAGCTTTACTCAAGCCATCGTCTAGCAAAGTTATTCCAAATCTTCGCATCAAGTACACTAAACAAGGTTTGGGTGAATACACACTGCAAGAATCTTGTTGTGTTGAAACTCTTCCTTTATCTCCCAAATCCCATGGTAAACCTTCTACATCCAAGGCATCTTCATCTGCAGCCATTTTTGATATAGAAGTTGGACCTTTGTTGGTAGGAGAGATTTCTACTTCGGATACCATCGATGACTCCTCCCTTTATAACACCAACCATTTTTAGGAAACTTCCATCTTCATGATTTCTACCACCTCTTCTCCATCTAATAATGAACTCAAGTCTAGTTCCCAAAACAACCCTAGTCCGATTGTCAATCGCATGCTTCCACAAGATAAAGATGTTGGAATCCCCCCATCCATCCTAAGCCCACCACTTTCTATCAAAAACCACATCATACACCCAAATCAACCTATAAAGGTCAAAAGCATGTGACTGCACACCTTCTACCATCTGATTTACCTCCATTACTTCCAACTCCTAACATTCCTCCATCCAATTTACCTCTGTTACTTCCACCTCCATCAAACTATAAACCCCAAAAGCATGTGACCATATACCTTCCACCATCCAATTTATCTCCACTCCTTCCAACTCCTAATATCCCTCCATTTTCCTTGCCTCCATTATGCCCAACACCTAATTATCCTCCTATCAACAAGTCCCCTTATAATCCTAATCATGTCCAACAAATACACATATCGCTTAAACACGAAGCTTCCCCTTATTCCACCAATCCTACTTCTATCATGTCTGTGAGATTCAAAAACAAACACTTAAATGCCTCTACCTCTAAAGCCAAGAATCTTAAAGATTCTCATGCCTTAGGGTACTAATGCAAAGAATCACAACCAAGTACATCTAAAAAGCTATCTGAGCCCATCACTCCACAAAAAGAGTCCAAGACCAAAATGGTGTGGGTTCCTAAGCAAACAAGCAAGCAAGCCAAATGAGGCATCCTCCTATACATATCAAAAATTCCAACCATCCACTTCCATCCCAAATCTCGATCTTAAAAAAAATTTCAAAAAAATCCCACAAGCAAAGTAAAAATCATAAAAATCCTAAGTCTATGTGGGTACCTAAATCACTCACATCACCCATCCCCTAAACGAACACCTCCATTGCTTCCTACACCACCTTCCCATCAAAATCTTCATTGTTTATCATGGTGTGTACAACCGTTGGTCATGGTTCTCTTCCATTCCAGGACATTCCACATATTTCCATCTCCCCAACTATCAACCATTATCTTACATGCCTTCCCCATCATCTCCCTATGGTCCATGCTTTTGCATAAACCTTTCATCTATCTAACATAAACCACCTCATAATCCACTATCCTGATGGTCCATGCTTTTAGCATAAACCTTTCATCCATCCTTTTTACGTATGTCCTACAATAATCCATTTCATAATCCACTATCCACTTACTTCATCTCCCTTCCATGTAATCTCTTACCAACATCTATGAGCATAATGACATGGTCCATGCAACAACATCCATCTCTAACGGGACTACCAACATTCATAGCACTAGACACTTGAGTCCCTCCTATCCGTTACCATGGTGAAAACCTGGCAAACAAGCACCATGTGTAATTGTCAGCATCTTCCACAAAAAAAATGTCCAATAGTGAAAACCACTTTGTGGTGCTTTGGATGACAAAAAGATAGTACAAGATAAATAATTCATCCTCTAGTGAAAACCCGGTAAATAGGCACCTTGGATAAGTACCATAGTGAAAACCTGCCAAACAAGTGCTATGTGTAGAGATCAACCTCCATCATTTATCTAGTTGTTTGATCACTCTTTCCACAACACCATCCACTATCTTGGCTCCATAATTCACATTATAATCCACTATCTTTCCTATTTTAACATCATAATCCATTATCCCTTATCTATTCATAATAAAAGCTTTTCTTTCCCTTACCTCTACCATGCTAGTTGTCGTAGTTTGGACTTTGTTGGGGTTAAGATATCATTTACCACCTTAGCATATTATCCACATAAACACACCCATCACAACATCTTCCTAATAAACTCCATCCCACACTGGGGGCACTTGTCGAGCCTTATTTGGAAGTGGATGTCTAAAGCTCTAGCTCATATCATCTCAAACATTAAAACATAGCAATATCCAAAAAAATCAAAACATAGCAAAATCCAAAAACATCAAAAACATAGCAAAATCCAAAAACATAGCAAAATCCAAAAAAATAAAAACACAACAAAATCCAAAAAAATATTCAAAACATCACAAAAATCCAAGCAATAAAGTTGATCCTTTGTTATCAACCATCAACACAATAAACAATAACTACATCTTATCACCATCGTAATATGCTTTGATCCTGTGGATATAGGGTATGTAGGTAGTCTAGAATATGAAGGAAGTATCCAGTATGCAAGCATAGATGATCCATCTCATTCCATCTTCTTTCATCTCCCATCTTCTCTTTGACTAGCTCAAGCAAGAAGAAAACTACGCATATCAGAGATAGCTCTAACACTTAATAAATCAGGGATAAGCTGAAATCTATTTGTCTGCATACCTTAAGCCAACATTTGCTATAGAATTTTATCAACATCTTTAGCCTTTAACATGATACAACTTTCCTCTCAACAAGGCGCCATCTTAATCCATCCAAGAGCACTTCAATTTGGCAAGAGAACATGATGACAGTATCTTTTATTTTATATTTTGATTTATCTTTTGACCCTTTCCTATGCCTAATCAAGACTGCCTTGATCTATTATATCTTGGTATGTTGCGATGAAGTACGGAATGGGGCATGGTCATATTGCTTTCGTATGTCATGTCTGTGGGATGTTCTTATTTTCTTCCTACGTGTATTGGTATCTTGTACATGTTGGGATTAGCATCTTGCATATCAATATCTTTTGCATCTAAGAAGCTAAACAGTCTCTTATGCATTGAGACTATTCTATGCTAAGACTATTTCCATACATATAACCAACAAGACGTCATTATGTGTAGTGGAGAAAATCTCAAACCTTTGTTTGAGGAGTCAAAGTCCATCCCGGAACACTAGCTGCTATTCATATCTTGTGTATGTTGGTTTAACATTTTGACCTCATATGTCTAGACAAGATTGTAGTATGCTAGTTATGCATTGGATACCTCAACACCTTGGTCTTTATACCCTGGTGTATAACATCCATATGCTATATCAAACATAAGGATTGCATTTCTCTACTTTTTGAGCAATTACTTTAAAAGATGTCTTATCATCCATTCCACCATAATCCTATATAGTCCTCAACCAAGATCAATCAACCTAAGCCTATTTTTATCTTATCGTGAGCCAACCCAGCCCTTCCTAGTTAGTCTGGCTTCCCTCTCGAGGGGGCATCATCCGCCAGTTACACTGGGGCATAAACCTTCATTATCAAGAGAACCATCCTATCTTCTTTGACACAACATTCTAACGAACATTGTATCAAAGAGGGGCAAAATGTAGACACCAAAAAATGTCCATGTCTGCAACACCTAGTTAAAAACATCACTTAGACATCATGTAATATTTTGTTCTAAACCCGCTCCTAATTCCACTAATCCATTAGCCAATTAATTAAATAAATTTTATTTATTTAATTAAAATCCCATCCTTATCCCATTTTCTGATTAATTAAATAAATTTTATTTATTTAATTAATTTCCACATCATATCTCAATCCCTTCATAATCCCACTTTCTAATTAATTAAATAAATTTTATTTAATTAATTAATTTCTCTCATCATTTATCTTTATCTTTCATCATAAGCCGACATGTGTCCATCTTCCATTTGAAACATGTGTGGTACTACAACTTTTATTTAATATTTTTCACATGTAGTACTTTTTATGTTCACAATCACACATGAGCCTTATTCTTCCCTCCACTTGTCATTTACACATTCACCTATGATTATCAATTCATCTCAGCCGTTCACATAGCCCCCAAATCTCTACCATTGATTGATTTTGGTTGAGCTCTATATAAAAACCCTCTCATTCCATATAATGAAGTGATCCAGCATCTCATCATGTAGCGTCTACATTATCATCCTGAGCATATTGAGCATTTTAACATCCATTAAGCATATTATCACTATCATCCATCCATCATGGCATCTTTGATCTTCATAATTGTTCATTGTTGAGAAGCAATCCACATCACAAAAAAAGAATCATACAATCTAGGTGATCTTGTTCTTGAATTGCATGCTTTTGGTTTCACTTGGATTCGATTCTTTGATGGTGGTAGGATTAGCTTTTCATTTACATGCTTGATCATATTAACCTGATTTTTACCTATCCACACTGATGATCCTAGTTTTTAGGAAGCATGGATAGCTAGTAGAAGTCCAATGGAGGGAGATAGGATGCCATGGTTGGAGTATTTCATCCAAGATGGCTTGTTGTTCAAAGGATAGGAATTATGTATAACCTAAGGTTCAATGAGAGAGAATCTAAGAAAAGAAAATCATAGTGGAGCTTGAGTGGACATTTTGGAATAGATAAGACATTGGCACAATTGAGTGAAAGTTAATTTTAGCCTGGAATGAGTGCAGATGTGAAGAGATGGGTACAAGGCTGTAGAATTTTCCATTATACTAAAGGATCAAGACAAAACGTAGGACTATATTAGTCATTGCCTATACCCGAGAGACTGTGGGAGAACTTGAGTATGGATCTCGTTTTGGGACTTCCTCGAACATATAGAGCTAATGACAATTTTTGTTGTAGTGGACAAATTTGTAAAGATGGTTAATTTCATACCATGTCAAAAGACTAGTGATACATCCCGCATAGCTACATTATTTTTCAAAGAGGTAGTTAGGTTGCATGGATTGTCTAAGAGTGTAGTTTCCAACAGGGACACAAAGTCTATTGGCCACTTTTGGCATACATTATGGAAGAAGATGGGCACTGAATTAGGATTCAGTTCAACATATCATCCCTAGACTAATCGACAGACAAAGGTTGTGAACATAAGTTTGGGAAACTTATTAAGATATTTGGTGGGAGACAAACCACATCAATGGGATCTTATCTTGGCACAAGCAGAATTTGCTTACAATAATTTAGTGAACAGAAGTGCAGGAAAGAGTCTGTTCCAAATAGTTTATAGGTACAACCCAAGATGTGTTGATGAGCTGAGAGATAGTGAAGATTTGAATAGAAGAGTGTTGTAGTAGAATATTTTGTAGAATACAATCATGAGGTTCACAAGGAGGTGAAGGAAAATTTAGATAAAAGTGCCATCAAATACAAAGAATATGTTGATGTGCATAAGAGGGAATAAGAGTTACAGGTAGGAGACTTAGTTTTGGCACATTTGAGGAAAGAAAGTTTTCCATAGGGAACATACAATAAGTTTAAATTTAGGAAGATAGGCCCATGCAAGGTGTTGAGGAAGTTCTCATCCAATGCCTTTGAGATTGAGCTGCCAATAGGGATAGACATATCTTCTATTTTCAATGTTGTTAATCTATACAAATTCCATGAAGGAGAGACAAAATTACAAGGGGGTACACACTCACATTTTCTTGATGCACAATGATGGTTAGATCAGTTACCTAAAAAGATGATGGAAGAAGTAGATAGAGTGATTAGCTATAGAGTGGCTAAGAAGACCAGAGGAAAGGACTACATGGAGCACCTGGTACGATGGAAGAACATAGTTGCAAATGAAGCTTCTTGGCTAAGTGTTGCATAGTTAGTCGAGTATGGAATTTCAGTTCTAGACTTGCCAAAATGTCCATGAGTTTCTAACTCATGGAACATTTTAGTTGTACCCCGCATGTCTGATGCAGGAGCATCTAAGTCCATGAGAAATCCTCATCAACTAAAAAGATTTTTTTTCTTTCTTGCTTGTTTGTTTCCTTCTTATTTTGTTGCAGGAGTTGATGATCAAATTTCTAGAGAATTTCTTAAAGATTCATGGCCAAGTGTTGAGATTATCTTGAAGATGACCCAAATGGGTGCTTACATTTCAAATTTGGTGAAGGTCTGAGCTAAATTGGACAAGTTATGCAAATGCAGAACTTTTAGTGTCAACGAGATATGCGAGACTTTCCCTTCCATCAGGATATATGCAGATGACCCTTGAAATCCCAAAAATCCAATTGATGATGTCATATTGTTAGGGAGCCAAATGGGTGTCCAAAATTTCAAGTTTGGTGATATTCTAAGCAAAATTGAGCAATTTATGCTTAGGAGAAACGTTGAGTGTTAACAAGATATGTGGAACTTTTGTCTACAACAAGATGTATGCAGTAGACCCTCAAAATCCCACAATATGTAGTAGACCCCCAAAATCCTACAATATGTAGTAGACCCCCAAAATTCTGCAATATGCAGTTTACCCCCAAAATCTCACAATATGCAGATGACCCAATTTTTCCTGCAATATACATATGACCTAGTTTTTCCCGCAATATGCAAATGACCTAGTTTTTCCCACAATATGGAGATGACCTAGTTTTTTCCATTATATATAGATGACCCAATTTTCCTGCAATATACAGATGTCCTAATTTCTTCCACAATATCCCGATGGGTCACTTTTTCTCACTGTACCACCTGAAAGTACCCAAAAAGTGACAAAAATGGTTTTTGACTGCTTGTATGGATGATCCAAGAGTCAATTGATGGCTGACACATGTCCTATTCACATGATGAGTGTGGTGGCTACCTCAAATGCTACAAATAGAGGATTTTCACACTAAAAGAGGTTGACTTCTCCATAGTGTTTTTCTGGCTTCTACTGTAGCTTCTTATGTAGATTTCATATTTGAAGGAAGATTGTTTTGGGTTTTCACAAGAAGTCTAGGTTAGTCTAATCTATCTATTGGAATGACTAAGGTTTAGGCCAAGGCATGTAAGAAGACCATTGGACTCCTACTGTAATGTTTCCTATTGCATATGAATAAAGAGTTTTATGTTCATTGTTGTGAGTTGTTCATTTCGCTACCTAGTTTAGTACCTTGTCAAAGTCCCTGAACCTTGATCTGCATCACACTTTTATACCCAAATGTGAGAATTTAAAACATTGTTGGAAGGTAGATGGGATATCTTGTAATGCATGAATCCATCATCAACTAAGAAGGATTTTGTATGGAAGGTCCCCTGAACCCTGATTTGCATCACACTTTTATACCCAAATGCGAGAATTTAAAACATTGTTGGAAGGTAGATGGGTTATCTTGTAATGCATGAATCCATCATCAACTAAGAAGGATTTTGTATGGAAGGTCAATATCAATGACATGTATGTTAGGGAGCTGTGTTTAGCCCTTCTCTTTACTTTATTAGTATATTGTTGTTGGACGCATATGCTTTGTAAATCGTCCCATGAGTATATTGTATTATCCCACATTCATGGGAGTAATAGTTGTTTAGATTAGACTTAGTATATAAGTACGTGTTGATGCCAATGAAAGCATCCATGAGTTTATTGTATTGAGCTTGCTCAAAGGAGGTTGCCCCCTCGAAGTGGCATGCGATCAATAAATTCCTTGTGTTCTACTATTTCATGCATTTTTCATTATATTGTTGTAGAAGGTTCCTCTCATCTGGTATCAGAGTGCTTTCTTGGGCTCGCTGGGTGGAATTTTCACTAAAAAAAAATTTGCAATGGCCTCCAGGCGCTGTGATTATTGCAGTACTTCTTTTTTCTTTGCATCTGTATTGTTTATTTCAATTGCAGGTTTAGATTAGGGAATAATCCCTATCTGCTTAACTATGGGAAATGCCTGGGCATTGCCCTAAAACTCATTGTGAGGAGTACCACAGGAACCCCAAAGTAGCTGGCCCATTGAGAGGACCTACCAGTGAAATGGGCAACGACCCCTACTTGATTGACTAGTTCCCATCTGTGAGGTAAACCAAGAGCTGTTGTTTGTGGCAAAGCAGTTATCAGTTTCACCTGAGCCATGGAGTGAGGGGTACTACCCCAATATGCCCATTAGACAGCATTGGTAGCTAAGTAAATGCCCTAAACCTTTAGGAAGTCAAACATACCTGGGGTCCATATCTATTGTCAGCTAGTATATCACATATTGCATCTGTCCAGAGCCGTTGCAAATATTTTTTTCCCATATCTTCCTTGCTTTAGCTTCGTTTCCTCTAAAAATTCATTGGAACCCCTAAAATTCCATTCTGCATATTTCCTTCCTTGAGGACCCTATCCCAAATTCCACTTATCAAAGCCAGAAATCCCACATTTGTCTATTTTTAGGGTTTGCCATAACTTCTTCGATTCTCACCCAATCGCCTTCAAATTTTGCCACAGTGTTCATTTCCTATTTCTGCTCCTTTGTCCCTCTTGGACAAATTTTCCCATTCTTTCACCCCGCTTTTGAAATTCCCATTTTCTGCTTCCCTGTCCCTCTGAAAGTGTCCAAAACCTAGTCAAACCCCAATTACCCATCAAAGTTTTTCCCAAATCCAAATTTTCCTTTACTAAAAAAGTTTTTGTGTTTGTTTGTCTACCCATTCCCAAAAAAAAAAAGACCCTCCTGGTTATGGTTGTCACCCATGCATGAGCAAAAAACATGGAGGATGAACTTGCAGCCCTCAAGACCAAACACCAAGATCTGGATGAAAAAATTCTTGGCCTCAATCTTCAGCATTCAGCCATGAACAATAGACGATAGTCAGAGTCTTCTGCAGACACTGGGTTCTCTTCTTCCAGCAATTTTTGTGGGCCGAAGCTTGATTTTCCTCACTTCAATGGTGATGATCCGATTGGATGGATATACTGGGCAGAACAATATTTTAGTCTGCATAATACTTTTGATGTCAACAAAGTCCCACTTGCATCCTTTCATTTGGAACATGAAGCCCTTCAATGGTTCCATTGGCACATCAAGGCTCATGAAGAGCCAAAATGGACAGATTTTTGTAAACTCATTTTGCAACGATTTGGCCCTAGTGCTTTTGATGACTTCACAAGAGCACTTACTAAACTTCACCAAACTGGCACTGTGAGAGACTATCAAACTGAATTTGAGAAGTTGGCCAATCACACAGAGGGATTGTTTGATGAATTTTTTAGGAGTTGTTTTGCCAGTGGTTTAAAGGATGCAATCCGATCTGAGGTTAAAATGTTCCATCTCAACACAATGATGGAAGCCCTAGGGTTGGCTAAGTTGGCGGAGCACAAGATCACAACTCAACAGCACTCCAAACCCAGTTTTGTTCCATTCCAAAATGTGGTTTCCCAAAGACCTCCAATCACGCCAACTCCTAGAACAACTATCAAGCATTTGTCTGAAGTAGAGATGAGGGCACGTAGAGAAAAAGGGCTTTGTTATAATTGTGATGAGAAATTCATTCAGGGACATAGATGTGTTGAGCAAAAGCTCTATCTCTTGGATGTGAATTCTTCACCTGCAACTGAAGTTTATGAAGATGCTCAGGATATAGTAGATGATAAGGTCGCCATTCAGTAGCCACCTGTTGACCCTCCTTCTTAGGAAGACCACCCAGAGATCTCTCTCCATACTTTAACAAGAGTCACCACCCCACAAACCATGTGGATCAAGGGTTGCTTCAAGAAGCTCCCTCTTACAATACTCATGGATTCTGGTAGCATTCATAACTTCATTGACCCTTGGATCACCAAACATGCTGATTATTTTGTCCATCCTTGCTCTAGCTTTGAAGTCATGATTGCCAATGGGGGCACATTACCTTGCAAAGGGAAGTGTCACAATGTGCATATCTCTATTGGAGATTATAACCTACACTCTAACATGTTTGCTTTTCCCTTAGGCGGATGTGATGTGGTTTTGGGCGCTGAATGGTTACGCACACTTGGACCCATCTTATGGGATTTTGCTGAACTTTGGATGCAGTTTTCAAATAATGGGCAAAAACACACATTGAAGGGCTTACAACCAGGGTCTCTCAGCATCATCAATTCACATCGCATGGAAAAGCTCCTTAAGAAGAATTCACATGGTGTTATCACTCAGCCCCATTCCATTCAGATGCAAACATAAGTGGTCTCCACTAGTCCTTCGGATCTACAACAAATTTTGGATAGATATGCATGTGTCTTTGCTGAACCAGTGGGATTGCCACCTTCACGACTAGAGGACCATCGTATTCAGCTCCTTCCTGGTAGCATTCCTCCCAACATTAGGCCCTACCGCTACCCATTTCACCAAAAGACAAAGATTGAGATGCTCGTTTGGACTTGCTAAAGCAAGGTATTATTCGCCCTAGTACCAGTTCCTTTTCTTCACCAATTCTTCTTGTTTGGAAAAAAGATGGGTCATGGCACCTCTGCATTGACTTCCAAGCACTTAATCACCTCATGATCAAGGATAAGTTTCTGATTCCTATTGTTGATGAGCTTATTGATGAGCTTCATGGTGCTCATTTTTTCTCCAAGTTGGATCTTCATTCTAGGTATCACCAAATTTGGGTTCATGAGGCTGATATCCCTAAAATAGCTTTCTGTACACATGATGGCCACTCTGAGTTTTTGTTCATGCCCTTTGGCCTCACTAATGCTCCTTCCACATTCTAGGCATTGATGAATAAAATATTCCGGCCCTACTTTAAAAAATTCATTCTGGTCTTATTTGATGATATCCTCATCTATAGTAAAACATGGGCGGAGCATCTCCAACATCTGGATCTTGTACTACAACTTCTCTCTGATCATCATCTCTGTGCAAAATAGTCTAAATGTGTTTTTAGGCAGGAGGAAGTGGAGTATCTCAGGCATATTGTTTCAGCCCAAGGGGTTCAAGTGGATCCTGCCAAAATAGATGCCTTGAAAAATTGGCTACATCCTCAAACACTCAAGAGCCTCTGTGGTTTTTTGGGACTGACTAGCTATTACCGCAAGTTTGTCAAGGATTATGGGAAGATTGCAGCTCCATTAACAAGTCTATTGAAAAGGGATGCTTTTACATGGACACATGCTGTTGAGTGTGCATTTAAAAAATTGAAACAAGCTATGTGTACTACACCTATTCTCACTATGCTAGATTTTTCCAAGACCTTCACTATTGAGAGTGATGCTTGCGGCAATGGACTTGGTGCTATCCTCCTTCAAGATGAACATCCCATTGCATTCACCAGCAAAGCCCTTTCAGGTAAGCATTTACTACTCTCTACATATGAGAAGGAAATGATGACTATTTTGCATGCAATATAGAAGTGGCAGCCATACCTATAAGGGAATCATTTCTGCATCAAGACTAATCACCAGAGTCTAAAATATTTCCTAGAACAACGAGTCTCCTCCCCAACACAACAGAAATGGGTTAGCAATCTCATGGGTTATGACTATGAGATCACTTACAAGAAGGGTAAGGACAATATTGTGGCGGATGCTCTTTCTCATACATTTGATGACCAAGCTTCTCTTTCCACTATTTCTATGCCTGTTCCAAATTGGCTAGAATATGTCCAGTAGGGCTATGTCAATGACTCTTCCTTATCTCAAATAATCCAATAGTTGTCCAATAACCCTTCTGTTGAACCGTATTACTCTTGGGATGGTGATTCTCTAAGATACAAGGGTCGTCTGGTGCTTCCACAGAAAACAAATCTTCAACAGGCTATCTTCTATGAACTCCATGCTTCTCCATCAATAGGGCACTCTAGGCTCCTCAAAACTTATGAGCGGGCATGGCGTAACTTCTTTTGGAAGGGAATGAAAAGGGCAATTCAACATATGGTGGTTGAATGTGATACCTGCCAGTGCAACAAAGGTGAAATGACACTAGTTCCTAGATTTCTCAAACCCTTGCCCATCCCTACATGGATTTGGACAAATATTTCTATGGATTTCATTGAGGGGCTCCCTAAATCTGGAGGGAAGACAGTGATCTTGGTTATGGTTGATCGCCTATCCAAATATAGTCATTTTTGTGCCCTCAGCCATCCCTATACCGCCTCCTCCGTCGCATAGATTTTCATGGACCAAATCTTCCATCTTCATGGAATCCCTTCTTCCATTGTCTCAGATTGTGATGCCACTTTCACCAGTCATTTTTGGACAGAACTATTTTGCCACACTGGCACCAAACTGAAGATGAGTTCAAGGTATCACCCACAAACAGATGGTTAGATTGAAGTTATCAACAAATGTTTGGAAACTTATCTTCGTTGTTTCACATCAGAACAATAATCAGTGGGCAAAGTGGCTCCCTCTCGCTAAATGGTGGTTCAATACCTCCCACCACACTACATCTAAAATGACTCCATATGAAACAATCTATGGTCAGGCACTACTAGTGCTCCTTCCATACACCCCCAGCAGTTCACCAGTTCAGGTAGTTGACACAGTTCTCCGAAGCTGAGATCAGATTCTTCGCATTTTGCAAGACAATCTTCACATGGCAAGAAATCGAATGAAACAACAAGCCAATCAACACCATTCTGAGCGCACTTTTCAAGTAGGTGATATGGTTTTTTTTTGTCTACATCCATACAAACAATCCTCCTTGAAACTCAAAGGGCATCATAAGCTGGCTCCAAAGTTCTATGGGCCATATAAAGTTCTTCAGAAGATTGGGTCAGTTGCTTATAAATTGGAGCTTCCTCCTTCCCGCGTCCATCTAGTATTTCATGTCTCTTGTCTAAAGAAAGTTCTTGGCACCAACATCAGAGCACAAACTGTTTTACTAGAACTAGATAATGAAAGATCCATCATTTTGGAGCTGGAGGCAATCCTTGACAGGCGCACTCGTCAACTTCACTCTCAATCCATCACAGAGGTATTAATTCAATGGCACGGAATGCAACCAGAGGATGCTACATGGGAACCACTCCTTCAGATTCAGCAACAATTTCCACATCTTAAGCTTTGAGGACAAAGCTTTTCTAAGAGGGAGGGGATGTTACTTTATTAGTATATTGTTGTTGGACACATATGCTTTGTAAGTTGTCCCATGAGTATATTGTATTATCCCACATTCATGGGAGTAATAGTTATTTAGATTAGACTTAGTATATAAGTACGTGTTGAGGCCAATGAAGGCATCCATGAGTTTATTGTATTGAGCTTGCTCAAAGGAGGTTGCCCCCTCAAAGTGGCATGCGATCAATAAATTCCTTCTGTGTTCTGCTATTTCTACTATTTCATGCATTTTTCATTATACTATTGCAAGAGGTTCCTCTCAATGTAACAAGGTTTGTTGTATGACAGGCCCAACCATGATAGGAAAGTGTATGGTGCTCCTTGATTCCTTTTTGTATTAGATCATACACTTCAATGGTGATAATATTCAAATCCAATTCTACTTTAGAGTAACCAAGATGTCTTATTAATATTAGAGTGCAAATATTCAATCCTAATCCATTATCTATAAGTACCCATTTCACTTTATCTCTTTTAATAATGGCCTCAATATACAAAGGGAGATTATGGGGTTAACTAATACGAGGCATGTCATTTTGACCAAAGGTGAGTTGGTGGCTAGAAGGCAAATATCCAATGAGGGCTTGGAATTGGGATGGAACAATATAATTAGGGACTCTGGACTCTTGGAGGACTTTCTAAACAATATCCATATAAACAAGGGATTTTGAAAAGATCCATAATGGAGATTTGGGTGGACGTTTTCTCAATTTGTTCAATAAGGTTAGATTGTCCCTTAGGAGTAGACAAGGTAGGCCCTTGGATAGTTATTTTAGTATGCCTAGTTGTGATAACACAATCTAGGGATTTGATTTTGATGGTTATGACATGGTTGTTCAAATATTTAGTATGACCAACAGTGGCATCATAAGAATGGGATGCTTTATTGTAACTAACATTATTATCTTGAGTATTTTGACCTTGATTTGGATTTGTTTTGTTATGTTTTGGGAAGGGATCTTGGTATATCCCTAATTGTTGATTCTTTGATGTGGATGTGCTTTCTTTAATTTCAATATTACCTCTATCAATCAAATCTTGTATGTAATTTTTAGTTTCATGCATTGATTTTTGAGTGCCCTTGGACCTTATGAAATTCACAATAATCATTTTCTCTATAGCACTTGGGTTTTGGATTATTTTCATCAAAAGGCTTGGTTTGTGGAAAAATAATCATGTTTGCAACAACCAATTTGTGAAATACAATGTCCAATGGTTCCCCTAAAGGAGTATATTTCCTTCTTAGTATGTCTTTCTTAGGTTGCCCCTTGGAGATTGTAATGCGAGGAGTACATTGAACTTCCTAAATGTTCTTTGAATCTATTACTTTTTCATTAACGACATTATTATTATTTCTTAAAACAATTGATTTGTCCAAGTGTGCTTGATTTTTGGAAATCTTAGAGAATATTTTGACAAGTCCCTTAGCAATGAGGGATTTTTCAATTTGGACTCCTTTAGCTATGAAATCATCAAATGTAGTTACATAATGTACTTACAAATGAAAAGACATTTTTTTATTGAGGCTAGCAGTGAAAATACTAACCAACTATTTCTCAAGGATCAACCAAGGGGATCTACTAGCCAAGCTTCACCATCATTGAAGGAATGAAGAAAAACTTTCTCCATTACTTTGTTTGGTGTCGTATAAATCCATCATTGTCAATTCATATTCTATGTTATACAAGAAATGTCTTATGAATCTTTTTGCTAAAGTGGGGAATGTCATAATATATCCTTTAGGAAGATGTGAGAACCATTCCAAAGCGTGGCCTCCTAAGTTTCAAGGGAACAATTTGATTAGGTAGTTGTCACTATAAGATACTTCTTGGCACACCATGAAGAACTACTTCACATGTTCTCTTGGATCACCTTTTCCTTTGTATTTGTCAAATTTGGGTGGTTCAAAATAAGGAGGCAAACAACTTGTAATTCTATCAAAAGGATGAGGATACAAATCCTCAAACATGTAATTCTATGATGAATCCCCACCTTGTAGGTCTTGGACTTGTACATCTTTCATAGCTTTCCATTCCTGGGAAAATGATATACCCTAACGTGGTGATAATGGTAAGATAAAATTTGGTTGTTGGTTGTTTTATTAACTGGATTGTTGATGGGGTTGATTGGGTTGTTGCCATTGTGATGGTTTGGATGATGGAATATTGACATGTGAGGTTAGGTTCACTAATTGTTCACTTAAAAGTTGTATTTGGTCAAGTGTGACTTGATTTTGATGTTGAAGATCTTGTTGTGCTAGGATCTTCCTTTTGAAAATGTGAGAAACATGTGGAGCATCAACAATTGTTTTGCATTGGCCAATAGGATCGTTAGTAGTGACAACCTCTATGTTTGAAGGTTTGTGACTTATTATGTTGTTCAGATTCTCAAAATTGTCATCAATGGGAAGCTTCCTTCCTATTTCTATAAGTTACATGAGGAGGTTGTCTTTGTTTTCAACATATTAAGTTGCGAGTGCAATGGTATGGGTGAGTTGCAAAGCCTAAATCAATATGATGTTCAACATTGTGTACTTCAATTTAGAGGTGTGCTTGATGACATCATTTGACATGGATCATATTCCTATTTCTTATGGCTTGATTGTGCTAATGATACTAGTGATAGGTTTGATCCAAGATCCTCAAGCACCATTGGTAGCATGATCATGCATGGACATGAAAGGTGGCTTATGTTGTATCTTAGTGGTGATTACACTTTTATTTGAGGGTGATCAAAGTTAAGTGGCATGTGGCAGTTTATTCATGGCCTTGTGCCATGGATCTTCTTTGTGGGGTCTAACTAGAAAATATTTTCAAAGTTTCACTTGCATCCTTAAAATCTAGTTTCTAGTTGTTCCTTCATGTCTAATGGCCACAATTTTTTATTTTTGTCTTGTATATATCCCCTTGTTGTTATCTCTTGTGTACACATGTGCTTTGTCTTATGTTCTTTTATTCCCCATCCCTCCTCTCCTCTATTATTTTGGTATGATTCTTGGAGACCTATAATCTAGATTCTCATTGTGCCTACAACATGTAGACATCCCCAACTAGAGCCAATGTTGGGACCTATCCTTAAAATGAAAATTTTTCTAAGTCTTGTGTCCCCTTTGTTGCCTTGACCCTACTTTGTCCCTCATTGATAACCAATCAAATAATTTCTTCAATCGCCTCCCTTGGGCAATTTATGCTTAGTGTTGTGCTTTACCTCTTCTCATACTTTTTCAGGTACCTAAATTTCAAAATATCAAAAAAAATAAAAGTATGAGGGTCTTTGAGTTAGTTTCCATCTTTGGGTGAGCTTTTAGGTTTTCCCTTGCTGACGTGATTTTCCCTTGAGTCCCCATTTTCTCATTCTGTTGAGTCTCAATTGGATGTGATGGTACGGTCAAATTTGACCAAAAATGCCCTAAAATGATGACTACCTACTAAATCTAGCAAGCACATCCCAAATGAAACCTTTTGTAGGTTTCACCTCCAATATGTAATTTGGATTCAATAAAAAGAAAAATTCATTTTATTTGATTCTTTGGACTTTGGTGAGCTCAAATTTACTCCATCCAGATCCATAATATACATATGATCCAAAGCCACAAAGAGGAAATCCTCTAGAATTTGGTCTTTCTATTGAAACTTCTCTAATTCTATAGATTGCCATTTGATGCAAGAAAAGAGCATACATAGTCTTTCAAGAAAAAACAAGATTTGCAATCCAAGATCTTCTAAGAGACTATCCAAAGACTCTCAACTTCTCTAATACTATGTAAGATTTGGCTATGGAGATAGCCACCTGAGATCAAGAAAGCCTAGAGAAAAGCACAAACAAAGACCATGTGATAGAATAAATTGTATTATAAATCAAATGATGAAAATGATACAAGATTCCTGATTGAATAGAATGAGATTGCAAGAGATTTCTCATATGAAAGCAAGAGGTGGGTCTATATACAACATACACCACCAAGAGATGTGAATGTACAACCAATGTGGGATAAAAGATGAAGTCATCTATGTGCATGACATCTCCACTAGACAAGGAATTTACAAGTCACATAATGCAAGTGCAACCTACTTGAGTGGCTACCTATACCTAATCAAGCTTAGCATATTTTAGGTGCACAATATGCAATAAAATAATTAACAAAATGCAAGAAAAAAAAATTATGCACCAGCAATAGGGAGACATGTATAAAGAGAAAAAGGGGATGAGAGGTAGATCTCTACTTATTTATATTGTTTGATTGGGTGGGAGATGGACATATACAATGGATTATGGAATTAGGTAGGAGCTTGGAAAGAGGTGGTGGAGGGCCATGTTGGGAATGAGGAAAATGTGAAGGTGATGGAGGGGATTGTGTGGGGGATGAAGGTTACAAAGTTTTTCTAAAGGGTAAGGTGGAGCATAGCTTGATGAAGGTAGCATTAAGGGGAGATCATGAACTCTTAGTTTGAGACCATGAGCATTGTCCTAATTGAATTTGTGTTTGTGGATTACATAGTTGGAAGTATCTCTTCATACATTAGATCTTTGTGTTGGAATGCTATCACTTTTGGTTTTCTAATAAAATTATCCATGGTAAAATTTGTATTTGCACATAAAGGTTTGAACATTACTTGAGGGATTATAATGATAGAATCTTTATGCACAGACTTGACACATTAGTGTAGGATGGAAGGTATTGCTTTAAATTCATCTATTCAGAGTCTCTTGAGAAGAAAATGAAAGCATTTAGATATGGGCACCACATGTACTAGGATTTGGATGACTTTAAGGCCAATTTTCATATGTAGGATGATACTGCATAGGGTCTCAATGCATATACCATTACAACATTTTAAAACTACCCCCATAGTAGGATAAGTATCATGACGGGTTATGGTGTCATAAAGATATTCTTCTATAACAATGTTGTAAGGAGAGTTGGAGTCAATGAGAATTCCTTCACAACAATTGTTATTCACAAGTGCACTACTATATAAAGGCCTATGGTAGCCAGGAACTTCCATTCATGTAAATGTCATATTAGGGATTTCGATGGTGATTTGAGTAGAATATGAGTCTCCACTAGGGGAACCCAAGGATACCATAGCAATCATGTTGTCAAAGAATTTAAATTCATTGATTGAATGCCCATGAGGAGACTTCAAGATGTCAACAAGTTCAATGTTATTAGAGTGGTATGGGAAGAGATTGTTGTAAATCTATAAGTTTTGTTTGGGTGAGGAAATGAAAGGTTTTCACTTATCATCTACTCCATTAACGATAATTGTGTTATTATCAATTAAGTCTTATATTTTATATTTTAAGGCCATATAACTTTCCATGTCATGTCTAGGAACTCTACATGATATTAAAAAAAGGAAACATTATAGTTCTTAGGCAATGAAAGTGAAGTGTCTAGAGGACAAATCAAGGTTAATTGAAAGCGCTTGCTAGAGAGAGCTTGGTTCATCACTGTGTGGAAAAAATATACTAATTTCATGAACTATCAAAATGGTTTAGGTCAAAGGGAGATGGAATTAGAGGGTAAAAACACAAACCTGTGTCACACTTTTATATAGGAAATAGCCAAATTTGATCTAACTTTTTAACTTGAATCACTACAAGGTGGCGTATATGTTCTGAATTTTAAAATAATGTAAACCAATAAAATGTATATTTTTTAGTGTATGTTATATTTCTATTTTTTTTTAATTTTAAAAAATTATTTAAATGTAGTATTTTGTAAAATTTACACTATAGTTTAGTTGCTGATAAAATGTTGAAAAATAAGGTTGAATGGGATGTCACACTTTATATAGTAAATTTTATTTATTTTCCTTCTATATTTTTTTGTTTATTCATAGCTCAAAACTTTAGTGCATGGATTATTTTCTTCCCCAATTTGATATATATATATATTTAAATAAGTCTTGGAAGTTGTGTGTAATGAAGACACAACTATTTTGATGGGACATCACCTTTTGTCTTCATTATTTATCCAAAATAGGAAAAAAATTATGTCATCTTGATAAGGAATCTCTCCTCTAGTTCATCATATTTTTTTCAAAATTTTTTGATAAACTTTACTATTTTCTCTTGAGAGGACAATCAACAACATATTTTGGTGCTAATGACCTAATTTTAGTAGAACTAAAAAAATAAAAGATAAACACTAATTGAAATGTTTAAAAAAATATATTTACAAAGTAGATTGATTGATCTACAAAAGGGTATTTTTAGATTCTTTTAGAATGATTATTTGCATGAGTAAGAGTTGTTAGAGCATTTAAATTTTCAAATAATTTCATTTTTTTGGTAAATGAGCCCCAAAGTGATGCTACATATGTTTTTAGTGGATGGTTCCAATTGGAAAAGTTGTGGCCTAGATCTAATTTAGCTAGAATGAATCTAGATAGAACATAAGTTTCAGCACTTGAATTGACTTTTAGTTGGAAATACTAAAATTTGTTTATGTTGATAAGTTGGCCCAAAGTGTGGCACAACTTTGAACTTTTACCCTAGAGTAAGATGTTAAGGGACATGAAGAAGATGGAGTAGTTAGAGGTGGATTGGTCGTTAACACTATGTTGCCCACTTCCTTGTTGTTTTTGATGTTGGGAAACAATTATTTGTATGTTTTGTTGAATTTTTTTATTAGTCAAATGTTAATGTGGGAGGTTTTAGTTTGTCCATCTTGATTTCATAATCCCTAATTGTGGAAAATAAATTAGTGAAGGTGTTGTATTACTAAAACATTATTTTCTCTAATGTAGAGGATAGAAGATTGTCCATGAAGATCCTCTATATTTATATGTCTAGGAGGTGGTAATTCATTTTTGCCAAGATGGACTAGAATCTCAACGCAAAGTCACTAACTTTTTGTTCTATCCTTTCATACAATGAATTAAGTTAGTGAAGCTAAGATAAATTGAAATTTGAATTTGGAAGTGGTTCACAAAGACTTTTGTTATCATATTAAATGCACAAATGGAGACATGAGGGACTAAGGAGAACCACTCTAGCATGTTCTTTGATTGATCTTGGAAAACGTTTGTACAAGGTACGATCATCATACACATAGTCAAGCCAAAATGAATAGAAAGTTCATATGTTCTTTGTGGGATCTCGCTTTTTATCATAAAGTGGGAGGTGAGGTGCCTTGAGGTTTGGTTGGAAAGGGTGAGCAATAATGTCATAAGAGAGGGGATTATGATGAAGGTCTATTGTAATTTCCTTTGACTTTGTAGATATAGCATCTAATTTTTGTTTTACTTGTTATAGTTATTATAAGAGATGGGACATAGTAGGATTGGCAAGGGAAGATGAAGGTGGGGGTTGGAGAGTAGTATAAATAAGTTGGTGAGATTGGGTGGAGGAAGATGGGAAGAAAGGAGTAGATTTCATAGCCATGGGGTTAGATAGGGTAGGGGTGTAGGGTATGTGAGATGTGTAGGGAGTGGAGAAAGGAGAAGATGAATACATGATGGAGGTAGTAGGATGGGATGTGCTTGTGGTCATAAGTACATGTGTCGAGGAGGAAAGGTGGGTATGGTGGGAAATAGGTGGAGGTTGAGTGGAAGAGAGGGATATAACATGGATGGGTTAGAGGTTGGCATTGAAAAGGATGGTATGGCAGGGAAGATGAAATGTGAGCTATTAGGTTGGAGTAGTGGTAGAATGGTGGTGGGTGGGGCACTAGAGGTTATGGTAGCTTTGAAAGATGTGGCAAGGGAGATAGGAGAGGTAAGCTTAGATGTAGAAGTTTTTGTAGGAAAAAAATATTGGACAAAGGAGAATGTACATGCACTATGTGCCCTATGTTTTTCAAGACTTCCAACCTAGTTGTATTAGTTAGAAGAGAGTGATCCCATAATGGTATGTCCCACTTGTGGGACATCCTAATTTTTGCCTAAAATCATGTATTTTTTTAAAAAATGGATAATTTGAGCCTAGAGAGGTTCCATCTAAGGGGATTTATTGAAGGGGCTAGATCAAACCCCCTTGGATAAAATCCCTAGGCTTAAATCAAATCCTTGATGGAATCTCCTTAGCACCTATCAAAATAGTGACAAAAGGCAATTTTGCTTCACCTTTTGGAGATCAAATGAAGTCATTTGAAAATGTCATTTTGGAAGTATATAGCCCTTAGTTTTATCTTTCTAAAAAGTATAATATCTACTATTTTTAATATTATATATATTCCTCATGGTGAAAGGAAGCTAGGTGTGTAGAAATCGCTTCTACACTAATCTAATGAGGGGAGAACTATGCAAATTCAATTTAATCCTTACAATTACAGCAACATTAAACGTCTAACAGAGATATTGCAGCAATACACATAGAACCAAAAAGAAGACAAAAGAAGAGAGACAAAGATATAACATGGGGAAAACCCTTATCGAGTGAAAAACCCCACACTCAGAAACCTACACAATGTATTATCAAAACTGAATATGGTTTACAATACACTTGCAATGCAAGCTTCAATGGTCTTCAACACTTGTGTCTAGAGTCAATCTGGCAGCATAATAGTACCTTTCAATCACATACATCTCCTTCTCCAAGCACCTATTTATATAGAATATACAAGGCAAAATTGGTCCTATCTTGCAATGGGCGTCCAACTTGGCCTGATGGCCCAGAACCCATGCCTATGGACACTTGGTCAACATTATAGAATGTGTCCGACACTTGGCCACAACTCCCATCCCAAAGAGGTCACCTATTTCCAAAATGGGCTATGAGAGATGCTCTTACGACTCTTACGATCGTCATAGAATCTGTCATAGCGGTTACAACTTACAGCTGTAAGAGAATCTGTCATACACGGCTATAAATAGCATATTCTCTTACAACATGTCATAGTCTACCTTGGGGCGCCCAAAGATACCTTTTTCAAAGATGCTTCATGACACATGTCTTCACCTGTCTTACAAGCTTCTATTTCTGACTCTTACATGTCATTACTTCGTCATAGGAATCCTTCATAACTGTTTCAGTTAAACATTCCCTTACACAACATCCAAGATGCTGACACATGGCAAAATACTCCTACCACAAAGTGGGACACCTATCTCCTCATGTGAGGACAAAATTACAAGTTGTCATCTTCCATGTAGGATGACACATCACCGTGGCACATCCCACAAAATGACAATATGGGATTTACAATTAATTTAAAACATAGGCAATGAATAAATAAATACAAGCATAAATAATGCAAGGAATTACCAAGGTTGAGACACCTTAATTCCCAACACAAGGTAGATCAAACAGTCAAGTCGTTGGAAAACATAGATGATAATCGCAAGTTTGATTCCCCTGAGTTTACCCACAGCATGGGTGGAGGGCAGCTCATCCAGATGGAGGTTATAGTGGTTCATGTTAGATCCTCGCATTACAGGTCCCGTCATGTTCAATTCCTCTACAAAAAATAAATTATAATTTTTTTAATTTTATAATGAATGCAAGTTCATTATAAAAAAAATAATGACCTCTATTCAGGACATTAGGAAAAATAACATTGTTAGAAAAAACTCAAAGAAATTAACTACACTCCAGATGGATGTTCATATTTCAATGAAAAACTAAAATCTTAAATTTGATATATATGCTAAGAGAAATGTGTTACATAAAAATATAGGTTTGAATTTTTTGTTAGTACTAATTAAAAAATTAATAATAAAAAAAATTGATAAAAAACTACCCAAAAATATATAATGTACCTAAGGGTATAGTATTATAGTGTATTAGGTGGTAATAAGTAATGTATTGGGGTACACTTTCTAAGTCATCCCGCTCATTGTTAGAATAGATGTAATTGTCCCATGTGTATGGGTAAGTGTTAGTGGCAAGTAGTTGAGTAGTATACAATAAAGGAAAACTCATATAAGAGATGTCAAAAATATTGCATGTGTTAGATCTCATATTGAGATATAGTGCGAAGTAGCTTCCTTCCAATAAGGAGCATTGTATGGTGTTTTCCCTATCTCAAGGGTTTAATTTATTTTTTGAATACTTTTTAGTATTTCTATTATAGAGTTGTGAGATCTCTCTTTTATTTTTGGGTTATTTCTGATGTTTTGTATTAAGGTTCATAACATTTGGTATCAAATCTCTTTCCATGGAAGGGGGGAAAGAAATTTTTGTGTTTCTGATTTGTTTCATTTAGAGATGAATTTCTTACAAGGGTCATGCGCCTTACACAAGTCTTCAAAAAAGTTGATTATATATTCACTTGAAATAAGACTTCAAGATATTTCTAAAAGGTGGTCACATTAAGATTTGGATCAATATCAAGAGAGATATGGTGATTAGAAGTTGACACTGTGATTTTGAATTTTCAAAAAAAAATTGACACACAACTTTTGGAAACAAATTCAATTGCAACCTAGGTGAGGAAATTGAACATTCTATTTTTTGCAAGTGGATAGAAATATTTAAATCTACTTTTCTAAATTATTTTCTACTCACATCTTTGGTAGAAAAGGAGATTTCTTGAAAAAAAATTGAAACCCTAGTTTTCATGGATATTCCTAAGTTTGATGGAAGTGGTAATGCATTAAAATGGTGGCCAACACCAATTTAAAAGATCTTATGGTCACAAGTTATTCTAGAAAGTACATTTTTCAAACCACTTAGAAGGTATATCTTACCATTAGTTTTGGCCAACACATGAAGACATTTGGATAAGTTTTTTTAGATAAATGGGCACCAAAAGAACTAATAGTTGATAAGGATGAGAAAACAAAAATTAAGAATGAAGGAGAAGAAGAAAAAGACAAAGGTGAACAAAATAGAATGAAAAGAAAATGAAAGATACACATACATTTACTTTATCTCCAAGAAAGGAAGATTCAATCCTTTAATTTCATGGATGTATTCAAAATGCAAGGGTTATTGTTTATGTAAACCCTATTAGGAGGTATAATTTCATTAGCATGGACTTAGTCAAACAACTATAGGCACAAGCAAAACAAATCAAGGACATTCAAATAGAGGGCAATAATATTTTTTTTTTAATATTTAAATCTCTCTATGGATAAATAAGTTTTGCATTTAAAATTTTATGGTTTAGATATGGATGGATTAGATATTGTTCTTGAATATCCTTTGTTAGAATCTTTGGGAATAATCAATATGAATGTGCAAAAGAAATTTATGGAGCTTCAGTATAAAAAGAAAAAGATTACATTGCACAATGTTACACATAATGGAGACCAAATAAATGTTGTTGGGAATTAAGGTGTCAAAACCTTGGTAATTCCTTGTATTGTTTCATTGTGTTTATTTATTTATTTATTGCCTATTATTGTAATTAGGATGCAAATCCTTATTGTCATCTTGTGGGAGTTGGCATGGTGATGTGTCATCCTACGTGGAAGGTGACCACATGTAAATTTGTCCTCACATGAGGAGATAGGCATCCCACTTAGTGGTAGGAATATTTTGCCATGTGTCAGCATCTTGGATAGTGTGTAAGGGAATATTGACCGAAACGATTATGATAGATTCCTATGACAAATCTATGACATGTAAGAGTCGTAAATGGAAGATTCTATGACAAGTGAAGACATGTGTCACAAGGCATCTTGGAAGAAGGCATATTTGGGTGCCCCAACGAGGGTTATGACATATTGTAAGAGAATATGCTATTTTTAGCCTATGTATGATAGATTCTCTTACAATTATAAGATATGACAGTTATGATGGATTATATGACAGTCGTAAGAGTATCTGTCATAGCCCAACTTGGGAATAGGTGACTTCTTTGGGATGGGGTGATATGACAAGTGTCATGAACACCCTGTAGTATTGGATAAGTGTCCCTAGGCATGGATTTTGGGCCATGAGGCCATGTTGGATGCCCATCTCAAGATAGAGTCATTTTTTGCCTTGTAACTTCTTTATAAATAGGTTCTTTGAGAGGAGATGTAGTATGTGATTGACAAGTACTATTATGCTTCTGGATTGTCTCCAGATACGATTGTTGAAGACTCCTGAGAGCATGCATTGCAAATGTATTGTAAACCATTACAGTTTTGATAATACATTGTGCAGGTTTTGGAGTGTGGGGTTTTTCACCTGATAAGGGTTTTCCCCATGTTATATCTTGTCTCTCTCTTCTTCTATCTTACATTCTTGTGTTGTGTATTGTTGCAATATCTCTATTGTTGTGTTAAACATTCTGTAATTGTAAAGATTAAGAAGAATTTTAACTCATCTCTCATTAAATTAGTGTAGGAAGCAATTTCTGCACACCTAGCTTCCTTTCAATTGGTATCAGAGCTTGATCACCTTTGGTCCTAGTTGTTGGGTAGGGGTTTTTTGAGCTAATCTTAAGTTGAGTGGGAGCTTTGTATAGAGTATTCTGTAATCTTGTTGTAGGAAAGAGATGGCAGGCACATCTGGAAGATTAGAGGTGGAGAAATTCAATGGCACAAATTTTGAGTTATGGAAATGTAAGATGGAAGACATGCTTGTTGATCAAGACTTATGGGAAACCGTATCTAGTGTAAAACCAACCGTAATGGTACAAGATGATTGGGATATGAAAGATCAGAAGGCTAAGGGTCTCATAAGACTCAGTCTAGCTGATTATGTCCTATTAAATGTACATGAGGAGAAGACCATGAAAGACCTTTGGAAGAAGCTTGGAAATGTTTATCAAGCTAAATCCCTAGTGAACAAGAATTTTTTTGAGAAAGAAGTTGTATTCTCTGAGGATGAAGGATCTGTTGCAGATCACCTGAATGCTTTCAACATGTTAGTTGCACAATTGACATCTATTGGTGTGAAGATGGAGGAGGAGGATCGTTGTGTGACCTTGCTTTGTTCTTTGTTGGACTCATGGGATCATCTTGTTATGGCTATTGGGAGTACCACATCCACTTTCAAAATCAATGAAGTGGTATCTTCACTATTATCTAAAGAGATGCAGAGAAAGTCTTCTGAGGCAGCCAAAGAGGCTCTTGTGGTTCATGGAAGACCCAAGGAGAAAGGGAAAAAGAAGGACAAGAAAGCTGAGAAGGGTAGATCCATATCCTGTGGGAGATCCAAATCTCCTGGAAAGTCCAAGGCTCTCTATTGGAACTATGGCAAAACTGGGCATTTTTTAAAGGAATGCAAAGAGGAAAAGAAGAAGAAGAAGAAGAAGAAGAATGGCCCAGATTCAGATTCTGACAAGTCACAAGATGATGGTGATGCCTTCATTGCAGCCCTAGCCACCCATGTAAAGAAGTTGTATTCTTTGAGGATGAAGGATCTGTTGCAGATCACTTGAATGCTTTCAACATGTTAGTTGCACAATTGACATCCGTCGGTGTGAAGATGGAGGAGAAGGATCATTGTATGACCTTGCTTTGTTCTTTGTTGGACTCATGGGATCAGCTTGTTATGGCTATTGGGAGCACCACATCCACTTTCAAAATCAATGAAGTGGTATCTTCGCTATTATCTAAAGAGATGTGGAGAAAGTCTTCTGAGGTAGCCAAAGAGGCTCTTGTGGTTTGTGGAAGACCCAAGGAGAAAGGGAAAAAGAAGGACAAGAAAGTTGAGAAGGGTAGATCCATATCTCGTGGGAGATCCAAATCTCCTGGAAAGTCCAAGGCTCTCTATTGGAACTATGGCAAAACTGGGCATTTCTGAAAGGAATGCAAAGAGGAAAAGAAAAAGAAGAAGAAGAATGCCCCAGATTCATATTCTGACAAGTCATAAGATGATGGTGATGCCTTCATCAGAGCCCTGGCCACCCATGCATCTAATGATGTGTGGTTGAGAGATTCTGGTGCATCATTCCACATGACCTCACATCGAAGCTGGTTCACGAGGTATAAAGAGTTTGATGGTGGAAGAGTGTACCTGGGTGACGATTCTCATCTAAAGATTGTTGGTTGTGGAAGAGTCTCAATCCAATTCCTTCATGGACAAGTGAAGAGGATCACTGGGGTTATGCACATCCCAGGCTTGGCACGGAACCTTTTTTATGTAAGTATGTTGAATGATGCAGGTGTCCAGGTTGTCCTTTTAAAGGATGGATACTAGATGACTAGAGGATCTATGGTGCTTACGAAGGGTACTCAGAGAGGTACTCTATTTCAATTGGAAGCATGCACTTCACAGTGCAATAGTTCTTCTGACTCAAAGAAAAGAGCTGCAGTCACTTCATCCCCACCATCTGAACAAGCAGTGAAGAAATATGTTGTAATAAATTCTGATGGTAGTGCATCTTGTGTACCCAAGGGTGCTCATTCTTTGGAAGTTAAGGTTCCTACTGAAAAGACAATGTTATGGCATATGAGATTTGGCCACATTGGTGAGAAGGGTCTTAGAACCCTGAAAAATAAAAACTTCATTGATGGGTTAAATGATTGTAATCTCAAGTTTGACTTTTGTGAACATTGTATATATGGAAAGAAAAATTGTGTTCAGTTTTACTCTAGTTCTCACAAGTCTTCTGGTGTGTTGGGCCTTATTCATTGTGATGTGTTTGGTCCTATTAGTGTTCCTTCGATTTCCAAATCTGTATATTTTGTATCTTGTATAGATGATTACAGTAGAAGGACATGGATTTATTTTCTCAAAAGAAAGACTAAAGTCTTTAGTCAATTCAAAGAGTTTAAAGCTTTTGTTAAGAATCAGACTAGTAAAAAGATTAAGTGTTTGAGAACTGATAACGGTGGTGAGTTTTGTTCAGCAGAGTTTGATAAGTTCTGTAAAGAGCAAGGGATTGAAAGACATAAGACAACTCCATACACCCCGTAGCAAAATGGAGTCATAGAGAGGATAAACATGACACTGATGGAGAGGGCTAGGAGTATGCTTAGTGGAGCAAGCCTAGAACAAAAGTTTTGGGCTGAAGTTGTAGCTACTGCTTGCTACCTGGTAAACAAGTCTCCTACATCAGTTCTTGTTGGTAAGACACCTATGGAGGTGTGGTCTAGTAAGAAGCCTTCAGTTAGATATCTTCATGTTTTTGGTTGTGAGGCATATGCACATGTGCCTAGGTAGAAACGATCTAAATTGGAGAACAAGGCTGTTAAGTGTATTTTCATTGGCTATGTTGTCGGTGTGAAAGGATACAAGCTTTGGGATCTTGTGGCTGAAAAAGTGTTGTATAGCAGAAGTGTTATTTTCAAGGAGCTAACACCTTCTTATGTTGTTCTATAGCCAAAAGAAATAGAAAAGAAAGAGGATGTGGTTCAGTTTCCTTCTACCCCTGAGAAGACTGAACCGACAGACCCTGTGAGACTTGATGATAAGGATAGCTCTAGCAGCTCTGAAAGTTTAGAAGAAGAAGCAGAACCTCAACCTCAGCCATTGAGGAGGTCTACACAAACAAGGAAGCAACCTGATAGGTTTGGTTATTCATTGCTTGATTCTAGTTGTGCTTTTGCTTTGCTTACTAACACTAATGAGCCAAGAACTATGGCAGAGGCTATGGGCATGAAAGATGCAAGTTCCTGGAAGGAGGCCATGGAAGATGAGATGGATTCTTTGGAAAAGAATAAAACATGGGACTTAGTGCCTTTACCTGAAGGACAGAAACCTATTGGATGCAAATGAGTGTTCAAGAAGAAATTTGGTACAAATGGTAGTGTTGAAAAGTACAAGGCTAGACTGGTTGCGAAGGGGTATTCACAAGTGGAGGGAATTGATTATGGTGAAATTGTCTCTCTCATTGCAAAATTGACATCTTATCGATTCATCTTATCTCTTGCAACAACTTATAACTTAGAGGGGGAGTAGATGGATGTGAGGACAACATTCCTTCATGGTGATTTGGACGAAGATATTTACATGTCACAGCCAAAGTATTACATAGATAAAGGTAAAGAAAATTTGGTTTGCAAGTTGAAAAAGTCTTTGTATGGTTTGAAGCAGTCTCCTAGGATGTGGGACTTGAAGTTTGATGCCTTTGAGTTGTCGGTTGGATTTTTGAGATTAAATTCAGATCATTGTGTGTATTATAAATTTGACAATGATTGCATTCTCATTATTGCATTGTATGTTGATGATATGTTGTTAATTGCGAATGGTAAGAATATGATTTCTGATTTGAAATCTCAGTTGTCAACACAGTTTGAGATGAAAAATCTAGGGGTAGCCAGGCACATTCTGGGAATGGAAATCAAAAGAAACGGAGCTAATAGAAAACTTTGGTTAAGCTAGAGTAAGTATGTGAAGACCGTGTTGGATAGGTTCAACATGACAGATTGTAGACCATTGTGTGTTCCTGTATCTTTAGGGACAAAGTTGTCTATTAATTATTGTCCAAAATCTCCTAGTGAGGTGGAGGACATGAGTAGAGTACCTTATGCTAGTGTTATTGGCATTTTGATGTATGCTATGGTCTGCACAAGACTAGACATTGCCCAAGTAGTGGAAGTCCTTAGTCAATTTATGGTTAATCCTGGACGAGTACATTGGGATGCAGTAAAGAGAGTGTTCAGATATTTGAGGGGTACTTCCGAGTATTCCATATGCTATCATGGTAATCCTATAGGACCTCTGCATTCAGTTTGTATTCGTGGATTCGTGGATTTTGATTGGACGGGTGACATTGATAGCAGAAGATCCACCAATGCTTATGTGTTCACTATGTTTGGTGGTGCAATTAGTTGGATGAGTAAGCAACAACCTATGGTTGCTTTGTCCATGACAAAAGCTGAGTATATGGCAGAAACTCATGCTTTTGAGGAAGCCATTTGTCTTAAGAGATTGTGTTCAGATATTGGTGTTGATGCAGGACAAATTACGATTTGTTGTGACAGTTAGAGTGCGACTTGCCTAGCAAAGAATCCAACTTTCCATGCTAGAACAAAGCATATTGATGTACAGTTTCACTTCGTGCGAGACATGGTAGAGGATGGGAAGGTGAAGTTGGAGAAGGTAGACACTTTAAAGAATGTTGCAGATGCATTGACAAACTAGTGGGCACAGAGAAGTTTAGATGGTGTTCGGAGTCTATGGGCCTCTCCACCTATGGCAGTTAAATCTTGTTATTTCCATTGGCTCTTACAAGGTGTTCAACAAGTGGGAGAATGTTGGGAATTAAGGTGTCTAAACCTTGGTAATTCCTTATATTATTTCATTGTATTTATTTATTTATTGCCTATTATTGTAACTAGGATGCAAATCCTTATTGTCATCTTATGGGAGTTGGCACAGTGATGTGTCATCCTACGTGGAAGGTGACCACATGTAAATTTGTCCTCACATGAGGAGATAGGCATCCCACTTAGTGGTAGGAATATTTTTCCATGTGTTGGCATCTTAGATAGTGTGTAAGGGAATATTGACCGAAACGGTTATGACATATTCCTTTGACAAATCTGATGCGTAAGACTCATAAATGGAAGATTCTATGACAAGTGAAGACATGTGTCACAGGGCATCTTGGAAGAAGGCATCTTTGGGCACCCCAAGGAGGGTTATGACATGTTGTAAGAGAATATGCTATTTTTAGCCTATATATGACATATTCTCTTACAGCTGTAAGATATGATAGTTATGACGGATTCTATGACAGTCGTAAGAGTATCTGTCATAGCCCAACTTGGGAATAGGTGACTTCTTTTGGATGGGGTGATATGACAAGTGTCATGAACACCCTGAAGTATTGGACAAGTGTCCCTAGGCATGGATTCTGAGCCATGAGGCCATGTTGGACGCCCATCTCAATATAGTCATTTTTGCCTTGTAACTTCTTTATAAATAGGTGCTTTGAGAGGAGATGTAGTATGTGATTGATAGGTACTGTTATGCTACCGGATTGTCTCTAGTTACGACTGTCGAAGACTCCTTAGAGCTTGCATTGCAAGTGTATTGTAAACCATTACAGTTTTGATAATACATTGTGCAGGTTTTGGAGTGTGGGGTTTTTCACCCAATAAGGGTTTTCCCCACATTATATCTTGTCTCTCTCTTTTTCTGTCTTACATTCTTGTGTTGTGTATTGTTGTAGTATCTCCATTGTTGTGTTAAGTATTATGTAATTGTAAATATTAAAAAGAATTTGCACTCATCTCTCCTCATTAGATTAGTGTAGGAAGCGATTTCCGCACACCTAGCTTCCTTTCAAATGTTAAGGTAGAGCAAGTTCAAGAATCTCAATAAGCATGAATAGAAGAAAAACATGCAAAAGAAAAGGAATCAATAAAAAAGCACAAAGAGGCAAAACATATTCCCTTCATGAGCCAACCAAACCAATGGAAACAAAGGATGAACAATGAAGGAAGGTTAAATTAGAGATAGCAAGGGGTGAAACATATAGGTATCCACCTCATTGTAAGAGGCGATACTTAGGAAAGCATGATCCTACATAGAATCTAAGGGCCAATCACTATGGATTTACTCAGAATGGTAGGCAAAACTACAACAATCATTGGTGTCATAGAAGCTTTGGGTACATGTATGCATTGTAAAACATGAGGAATTTTTTATTGTGGTGCATGGGATCATAATGGATATAAATCAAGGATAGTATCTAGGTACCATAAAGTACAACTTGCAGCAAAGATTGCATATGGATTGTTAGACGAACAACCATGGCATTATATTTATACCGATTTGTAGTAATTATATTGTTTGGATTCTTCTCATATTTTGAGGGAAAAACATGTCATGGAATGTAATGCACCTAGAGGTATAGTATTATAGTGTATTAGGTGGTAATAAATAATCTATTGGAGTTCATATGCTTTGTAAGTCATCCCACTAGTTGTTAGAATAGAAGTAATTATCTCACATGTATGGTTAAGTGGTAGTGGTAGTTCATTGAGTAGTATATAATAAAGGCAAGTGACACATATGAGAGGTGTCAAGAATATTTTATGTATCAGATCTCATATTGAGATATAGTGTGGAGTAGCTTCCTTCTAATAAGGAGCATTGCATAGAGTTTCCCTACCTCACTTGGGTTTGATCTATTTTTTGAATTTTTATTATTGAGTTATTTCTAATGCTTTCTATTTAGGTTCATAACATAATATTTATGCACTAGACATTAGAGTTAATGGTCTAATTCTAAGAAATTGTGAAAAAAATCATTTGTAATGAAATTTTATGCGATATGGAAAAATGTCACTCAATAAATAATAGAAAAAATAAAATAAAAATGATAGAAATAATTCTTTAAAAAAAATACAAATTGAATCTACAGAGAAAATGTCGCAACTTATTAGTTTACATTATCATTAAATTCTTGACCATTTATTCGATATAATTAACACAAATTGAAAAATGCTAAAAAATGTTGATTTTGTGTGTCCCACATAGGCCAAAAAGTGGGACACACTATTGTGGGATCACCCATGAAGATTGGCTAGAGAATCTATCAAGTTGGTAGGAATTGGGGCTATGTTAGGATTCAAGGCATTCTTGACTTCTTGCAAGTAGTTCACAATATTCATTCTATTTTCTAAGTCTAGGTGAGCTTCTTGGTTAAAGTTATTTTCCATAGTGAAGAAATGAATGATATCGTTGACCAAATTTTAAAGGAAGAAGGACTACCCATGGATGGGTTTAGATGAGGGATTCTATGATATATAATGCTGAAATGTGAAGTCAATTTGACTTATTCCAGTAGTGACAAGTTGTCGATTGAGATCTCATCTAGTGCCCTAGGTACCCGCCCAGTGGGGCCAAAGGCCAAGGAATGGAAACTTGAAAGGTTGTTGGACAGGGGGTTGCAGGGGGGCTGGGCATAGCCCCCTACACACCAAAGGCATTTTCTGGTGAGGCCGCTAGGCCAAGCTAAAATTTCTTTTTGGCCATGTTCCACGTGTTCACCATGTAAAATTGCATGCAGAAGTGCCACTCACGCTTTTATGCATGGAAATATATCTTTAGATTTGATCAGTTTTGTATGTGCTTTTTCGTGAATATTTAGGGTGGTCGAGATTGAATCCCAATGTATGAGAAAAAGTTTTGTAACTGCAAATTTTCTTCTGAGAATAAAATGGAGAGATCTTCACCTGTGGTTTTTTTCCTCATATATTACCATGTTTTCCATGTAAATATGTGTTGTCTATTTTGTGCTTTTATTGCTAATTCACTGTTATTTCAATTTTCCACTACTTATATTTCTAACATATAGTCTAATGGGATAAGGATTTACTCTTATAAAGGAGCAAATAGGGGGCATCAACTATGCCAACTATAGAAGATAAGGAAAAAAAAGCATAAAACACAAGGTGATGAAACCAAGGGCTATTCTAAAATATGCACATCAACAAACTAACTAGCAAGAACACAATGAAAGCACCAAGGATTATGGATTTCTTTTTTGGTACTTTTGTATTATAAGAGAAAAAAATAATAATGTACAAATCAAAAGTGGAAATGTAAGTCAAATAGGTCAACAAATGAAAGAATAAGAAAAAATATGTTCTTTTTTAGTTTGTTGTTAAGTATTTTAATATAATATGAATAAATAAATTAAGTGTTTTCCTATGCTAAAACCTAAAAACAGGAGTTGAGTTTGATTTATGGATAAAGGTACACACACAAGCAATGGAAAATAGGAACATACAAACTCTAGACTAAAACACACTAAAGAATAAAAAAATAGATATAGATGCACCTGAAAAGACTAAGAACTACTAGAATTGAGATCAAGACTATCTATAGATGCTCTAAACCAAATTTTAATATATTTTAACATAGGGTCTTGGTTGTAATTAAGAGGTGTGCCTATGGGTAGGGAGATATCTTAGGTTGAGATGAATCCCTAGAGGTAATAGGAACTTTAAGAAATTTGGACTTGTTAAAATCTACTCCTAATCAATACTTAATATGGACACCTATCATATAAATAAATAGAACATGGAGTCAAATGGAAAAATATGTGTCAAATCAACTTAAATACACTAGAAATCATAGAAAGAACACAAATATAGAGAGATGCATTTGGTTTTAGGGGTGGGACACCACCAAACTAGGATGTAAAGACCACTAGGAGGCTACAACCATGGCCACTTGGAGTACTGTACCAAGGGATGGGGAGAAGTCTAGGGATGCGACTAGGGGTGTGGAGTCAAGATGTGTGCCCAAAGGTGGGAAGAAGTCATTTCTCTCATAATGCTCTAAAAGTTTACAAAGAGGTTATTCTCATCATTTCAAGCACTTTTTTTCTACTAGCATGATCTCTAATTCTTCACATATTCTCATCAAATTTACCCACAAATACAAATCTCTGAGGAAACACTTGCAAAACAAATGGTTAAAGAGGGTTCTACTTGATCAGCCCCTTATGGGATTTCAATCTTAGATCCAAATAACATAAAATACTAATAAATAAGTTCATACAAAGAAATCACTTCTATTATGATAAATTTTAAGTGTATAGGTAACTAGGAAGCAAATGTAAGAAAATTTATCAAAATGGGACTTATGGGATGACAAAAACTATGCAAATGGAAACAAAAATAAAAAGAGTTATACGATTGGAAATAAATGTAAAGTGGAAAGGAGAAAAACTCAATTTGGATGAGATATGATGGATTTTGAGGGAGAAACACAAGAAATATTAACACTAGGTCTTCTAGAGTTTTTTAATGGAAGATAGGGTGATGGGTGATGGAAAAATGGAAATAAATGAAAAAACAACTACAAATATAATGCAACACTAAAGGTACCTAAGAAAACTAATATACAATGAAGAATAGGGATATAAGATACAAAATATAAACAAAAACAAATACTATGATGACCTAGGCTTGCAATGGAGCTAGGAGAGGATGGGAGAAAGGAAATAATGGAAAAATGGGTATGAAGGTTGATGGAAATGGGTGGGGAAGGATGGGGGATGGCCAAAGAGAGAGGTAATGCAGATTAGAAGCTAAAATGAAGTGAAATTCAAACTATTGATATGAAAAACCTAAACTTTCTAGTGCAAAAACATAAAAATATGATACTACAATTGATTGATTTGGTTGTAGAGGTTACTTTAGTACTCTAATAAATATTTGCAAGATCCTAAATAAAAGCTAACTCACCATAGAAATTCTCTGCTTTCTAACATATGCTCTTTTCTTTAAAAACTATTGCTTAAAAAATGCTCTCAAGGAAAAAGTTTGTTGTTTCAATTATAAAAAATGAGATTGGGAGGCTTCTTTGATAAGATTTTGTAGGAAATTCAGACTAGAAACTGAGTTCACCCTATTGGTCACCATTAGATGATTTTGGCACACAAAAAATTAAGCTTAATTGGATGATGAAGACATCGCCACACCCTGCACCCAAGTGTGGGGAGAAGTCCCGAGGCTTGAAGAAGCTCAATTTCCTAGTACAAATGATAGAGATGATTTGTTGCCCAAGGGTGGTGGTTCCCAAACACAAAGAGCTTTGAAAAGAAAGATTTTAGGAGCCAAAAGGTGGTTATTTTACTAGTTTTAAGACCTAGTATCTCATTACATAATTTGATCAAAAGGGATTAAAAGGTGGCAAGGAAAGAGGGGTGAGGGGTCATGAGGAAGGGGAAACACCTAGTACAAAGAGACAAAAGAAAATAAAAAATCAAAAAGATAAACACATAAAATGGGTGAAGTGGACATAAGAAAGCTAAGGCATGGCTAGAGAAGGCAAGAAAGAGGATTCAAAAATGGGTCAAAACAAACATGTGATAGGACAGTAAAATGGGTGAAAAATGCAACAAAAGAAATTGCAAAGTATGCAATTTTTTATCTAACAATAGGAAAGCACAAAAACATTCATCACAAGTTTACAAACAAGAAAACACAATAGCATAAGGACTACACATTCACACTTCTCAATTACCTAAACAACCCAATGGGGTTTTTTCATCTCCCACAGCTCTTGGCTCCTTTGCTTCTTGTTAACCAATTTCCTTTGGTATTTTTCCAATAATATTAATTGTTACTTTTGAAACTTAAACACCTATATTTTCAAACAACCCCTCCTTGGGTTCATAATTATCATTTATGGAAAATCTTCCCACTGAACATCTATTATAAGAATAATAGTGATGTACTTTTCTCTATGGACATCATTCCTGAATACCTTGAATTGTTAATACATTAATTTCTCTAGGTAGTATTTCTTTAATTCTCTCATTCCATCTAAGCTTCTTTGGTTTTCTTCATTAGCTCCACCATGCCACATCTATCCCTCAATTGATCCTTGATCAATTCTAGGTTATTGTTGACTTATTACTGTTTCCATGTGTTCTCCTATGTTTTATTATCTAAGATTCCTTTTTCTCCTAGTAATATTCTTTAATATCGACCTAGCCTCAATTATGATTTTATGTGCATTTACACTTTCCAACTGGAATGATTTATTTCTTAATTATGTTGAGATTAAGGTATCTCAACCTTAGAGTTCTTTCTAGTGTTTCCTATTTTTTAGGAGGTGGAAAAGCAGTTTTACTTTTTGCTTTTCCGAAAATGGTGTTTTTAAGCCATTCTGGAAAAAAGTTGTTTTGTGCTTTTTGCTTTTTGTTTTTTTTCTCAAAAAGATGTTTTTTTTTCTTTTTGTTAAGAAAAATGAGTGCCACCTTGGTTGAACTTGGGTCTTGCTTAGCAAGTTTCTATTGCATGAAGTTATCATTTGTGGAAAATCTTATCCTTATCTCTTTGGAACGCCCATGAAGATGATATGCTTTGTTTTTTGGAAATTTGATTTGGAAAAAAATTTCAAGTTGGAAAATATTCCTTTTTGGAAATTTGATTTGGAAAAGATTTTTAAGTTGGAAAATATTCCTTTTTTTGGAAGTGGACACCTAGGAAAGATAGGATAAGTTTTTCTGGCTTTAAAACAGATTTGAATACAGATGCTTTGTATGATTTTGTAGAGGAGTTGCTGGAGAAAGATAAGACAACTTTTAGAGGGTGATTTTCTTTTGCAGCTCTTACATTATGTGTATTGAAGTGTTTTTGTAGAAGTAGCATTACAAGTTGAAGCAATTCTGAAGAGCCAAAATGTTGTCAGTTTGTTTCTAGATTTTGCAGTAGTGAAGACTCCTGAAGAAACACTTGTTCTGAGATATATATTGTAACCATAAAAAGTTTACAATAATATAATTGAACTATGTGTTTGGAGTGGGGTTTTTTACCTGAAAAGGTTTTCCCCACATAAAAATTGTTGTGTTAAAATGTTTCTTGATTTTAAATCTTAATTAACTAAATGTATGTGAATCTTAATAAACTATAATTGTTGAAAGGTTTGAAAGAATTAATTGCAGCTCTCTCTTCATAAGACTAGTTTTGGAAGTTGTTTTCCACACCTGTGCTTCCTTTCAAATTAGACTATTAAAACCAACATCTTCATGACCTCTCAAGTTGGCCTATACCTGATTTTCTTGCAAGAACTTCTACCAACCTAATTACTACTCAATTACCCCACCCAAATTTAGGTGCCCCCTCAAATCTATTAGCCTGCCACCAATGACTTGCACACTTGACAAACTAATACCCTCAATTAAATAATACAAAATTGTGTTTCCTAATATAATCCATAAACATAGTTCACCCAAACAAGAGAATTAGTTAGCCTTATTCAAATATCTATGCTTTTGTTATGTCAAAAAATGTCCCCTTGGGGGCTTTTCCCTCTTAAGGTTTGGCTCTCGGGTCCTTTAGAATGCATTATAAGCATCTTTCATGTTAATCTTGAACCCCAATGAGAAAACCATGAAGTCTTGTGGCAAATAGGACTTAGGGGATGCTATTTTGATAGTCCCTAACTCAAAATGGGGAGGTGGACTTGGGCGCTAGCTCCCTAGTCGTACCCCATTTTAGGTCAGCCCTAAATTTTAATGTCAATTTTATGACCATTACTTAGGTCCTATACTGACATCTCAAGTTTGAATTATAGAATTCTTAGCTTGAATGTGTGTTGTTGCATATATAAGCATGTTTAGTGTTTCATTTGCAAACTAGAAGATGAATATGAACTTTTGGCAAACTTATGATTTTAGAGTATTCAAGATATTCATTATTGCAAAGCAAAGCGTTGTTATTGTGTTTGTGATTGTAGGTTTAGCTTCACCTTCTCATGTGTTGAAGAATCTTCATCTATGTGAGATCTACACCTCTGAGGTGACATTTATTTGTGTTTTCAATCATTTATCATTTGAATTTTGCCTCTATCCCGTAGGGATATGCACTCTTTATCTGAAAATGGTGTTTGGAAGACTTGAATCTCTCTCCAGGGCTTGACTGAGGTAAACATATAAACACCACAACCCTCAACCACTCTCCTTGTGATTGCAGGTTACAGGTGTCACATCTTGATGGAGTGGAGTTGTAGGGAACAATAAGATAGTGTGCAGATTCTAGATCCCTGAAGAAAAGGATTGCTTGGACACAGGTGTTAGTGGCAGTGTTCTTTGAAGATGTAAACATAGAAATCATTGTGACAATGATAATTAGCATTTGAAGAGGCTCCAACATCCTAAAAACATCTGGCCTTAGACTTGGGTGCTACTGGTAGTGTCCTCTGCATCCTCCAAGATAGAAACAAAAGATACAGTGATCATTAGTGTCAGGAGGAGATCAGGATTCCACAAAGAAATCACCACCTTGGACATGGGCGTTAGTGGTAGTGTCCCTAAGTATTCTACATACCAAACTTCAAAAAATGGTCAGTTATTAATCTTTGCCTACTACCTTAGTCTGTAAGGATTTGTTGTAATTCATTAATTTGCCTACTATTTTGCATAATTAGGGTTTTAAGGGTATTTGAACATTAAATTGAGATATTGATTAATAACATATGAGCTTCCACATCATTCCAAGTGAAAACCTAACCTGTAAGTGAATCCTCTTGCAAAAGTGTGATTCAACTCAGTTGATATGTCCTTGAATGTTTGTTGAGAAAGGAGGATATAACCCACACATCCATTAAACCCATTATCCCCCTTTTTCCTACTAAACATTTTGGTGAACCCATGTTTATTTGAATTTTGCACCTTGCTAAGTGATGTACTCTAGATTTGCATTCATTCATCTTATTGCATTTGAAAATTTACCAAAAAACAAATTTGAAAATTTGAAAATTTTGAAAAAATTGGCATCTAAGGCTTACATTTTGGCATAATTTGAATTAATTGGCATTTAATTTCATTTAATTTCTATTATTTTCATTATATCTGATTCAAATTACAGAAATTCATCTTATTTTAATCATTTGCATTGTATTTTCATGCTTAAATTGTAAAAAATTGCTTGAAATTGTGCATTTTTCAAAAAAACTTAGTTTTTCATTAGCTAGGGTTTGTAGTTAAAATCTTGTTTCAGATTTTACTACCCTTTTCAAACACTCATTTAGGACTGATTTCTAATTTTAGTTTCTCATCATAGTGCCCTCTTTGCAAAAATTCATGTCTAGGGTTTGAAAACCTTGCATTTTCACTAGATTCGGCCTCATCGTCTCTCTAGAATTGCATTATAGGCATTTTGTGAAGGATATTGTTGCATTATTGGATTGATATTGAACTTACTATTTTTTTCCCCTCATAAAATTCCTCACAACACCTCTTCTTCTAGTCATTTGCATCGAAAAATTGAGAAAAAGTGAAAAATCAAGCATTTTTAGGTCATATTCATACATAGTTTTGCATTCATTCCTTGCATTAGCATTGAAAATATTTCAAAACCTGATTCTACATACATTTGAATACATATGCACATGGATTATAATTTCAACAATAATGCTAGGCTTCCCCCTAGGCCTTATTTGAAAAGGAGCCCTGAACCTGAAATTACATTTACACCTCATGAAAAAACATTTATAGACAATGAAGGGCCTCTTTACATTACTATGAAAATAATGGAGATTCTGATAAATGGTACACTTATAGATCCTAATTGCATGTCTAATGTGATAACTGAAGAGTTTCTCCTTGCACATAATTTAACACAAGGTTCATATGAACCTTCAAATATAAGGATTAAGACACATAATGGAGCTTTAATACCTACCTTTGGGCAGATAACTTTATTGGTTACAGCTTCTGATAAAGTTGTGGATCATGTATTTGAGGTTATCATTTTATCTGACATCTTCTATGTAAAACTAGGACACCCATGGTTGAAAACTATGAACGTTGTCCCCTCAACTATTCACAATTGCATAAAATTCCCTTTACATGGAGAAGTGTGTACTATTCAATGTAATACATATCAACCTTTGGCAATGGACAACAACTTTACTCTTGATTACTTTTGGCCACAACCTGATAGAGACCCTGAGCCATGAAGAGATCACTCTTTCCTACAATATAGATGATACAAAGCAAAACTTATATCTAGAGTGGTTGGGCCTCCTATGCAAACAACAAGAGACAAACAACCCATATTAGAAGAACTTCCTAGAAGACAAAACTAAATAAGAATAAACCAAAATTATTATGACTATGATGAAATAATTGGAATGATAGATGTGGATAAAGAAAAGTTTCATAACTCATCTCATCCACTAAGAGATGGTATCTATGCTGAGGTTCCTCCCCGTTATCCTTACAAGGATCGGGAGTGACTTGTTAAGAACAAAACAATTCATCAAGACAAGTGAGATTTGAACATGGTGCTTCCTCTAACATGCAACAACCTATGGAAAAACATGACAATACTTTTGAAAATATAAGCAACAAGACAAAAAGAAATAGACAAGCAAGAGAAAGAAGAAGAAGAAGACAAGCTTTTGCCCAACGAATTGCACCTCAACAAGAAAACATTCCACCTAACATTGAATCAAACCAAGATGAACTTAACAATGAACAATTTGAAGACAAGAACAAAAGTTGGGCTATGGTACCTTATAAACCTCTCTCCTCTAGTATTCGGGATTAGGAAGACGATGACTTACTCGATGATGACTGCTAGTTTGGTTACCCCTATAGGTAAGTATTTCTAACCCTTTACCTCTATGTTGTGTTTCCCCCGTGATGTGTTATGTGTTGTTTAGACCTCCTTAGATGACCCTTGATACTCTTGTAAGGTCAAGGATACTTGGAGACCACCTCTGTTGTGACCCTTCTTCTATTTGTATCATCATTCTTCTGTATTTCCTCTCCTCTATTTGTATTGTTGTGTGTTGTGTCCTAGGGGCATAGTGTTACGATTGGTGACCTGGGGGCACCTTCCTATGTGACGACCCTAGGGCACTTGTTTCTCCTCTCTTGATTTATTATTTACCTTCCTCTAGTGGTTCTATCTAGCTGGCAAAAGATAAAAAGCAAATAATACTAATACGGACCACATGTCCCTTCAGCAAGTAAGCAAAAATGGACCTAGTCCATACATGACGATGGGGCTGATATATATTATCCGACGCTTGGCTAGTATAATCACTCCATGTGATATTTTGATGATGTCTTATCGCACTAACAAACCATAATAATACTACTACTCTGTGCACTTTATTTATCTTGGATATCACCTTTCTTATACTCAGTTCCAAGATCTTTGCGGTATAGCCCCATGGTTATACTCAGGTTCTGAATCCGTAGTATAACCTTGGCTTTTTATGTGATGATGTTTATGCATTGCTTTGATCATGTGATGTGGTTATTATCTTATGGAAAGATTTCTAACCTCTTTTCTTGTAGAAAATTATGTGTTTGTGGGAACATTCGGCAATCGTAAAGTGCATGTCACATTTGGGGGCATGGGCTTTGTGAAAGCTCTTGTTTCCTTGTGTGTTTTCTCTCTAACTTAACGTGCTTGATATCGGTACATGATATCAACCACCTTAAGGTGGGAAATATATAAGGTAAGTTGTCTGATGATTTTAGTACTAATGAAGCGTGTTTGTAAGCCCTCTATGGAGGTGGGATGTTGTATCTCTGCATGAGTGCACATCTTCATTTTATATTGTAATGAGAAAGCCCTTTGCAAAGGTAGGATATCATGCATATCCTTTTATTTTAATCCCTCTTCAGAGGTGGGATGGTGTATTTCTTGAGGAGAGTGCACATCGTGTAATTTCTAAAAGTCCTCCGAGCAGGTGGGGTTGGTGTATCCTCCCTTAAGCATGTCTTTATTGGTTGTTGTGGCAAAGCCCAACCATCAGGTGTGCCTGTAATGTGCCTGAGATGGTGGTGAACCTAGCAATAGGCTCCTTCCATCACTTGTTTTTTATTCTTTCTCTGTCTTTCATGTGTGTGTGTATGGCGTGTTTGTTCCTAAGCATAGTCTAAATACTAGTGGCGATGAGTCCCTCCTATGCTTTGGGATTTGTATGGCGTGTTCGTTCTCAAGTGTAGTCTAAAGACTAGTGGTGATGAGTCTGTCCTACATTTTGGGTTGTGTGTTTACTTTTCATGTACTTGCATTTGCATTCATATATGATAAAGTGAAAAAAAAATAATCATTGCATTCACTATATTCATTGTGTTTTACATGTCTTCAATACCGTCTTCTCCATGTTTTGCATGACTGTAACTGTCTTCTCCATGTTTTGCATGCCTATTATATCTTCAATGTGTTTGGCGTGTCTGCATCGTGCTTGGCATGTTTGCTATGTTTTAACTGTACTTTAATGCATGTATGGGCCTTGCATTCATGCATACATTAAAGTGGGGGCTAAATGTTATGTCAGAAAATGTCCCCTTGGGGGCTTTTCCATCTTAAGGTTTAGCTATCATGTCCTTTAGAATGCATTATAAGCATCTTTCATGTTAATCTTAAACCTCAATGAGAAAACCTTGAAGTCTTGTGGTAAATAGGACCTAGGGGGTGCTATTTGATAGTCCCTGACTCAAAATGGGGGGGGGGACGACTTGGGCACTAGCATCATAGTCCTGCCCCATTTTAGGTCAGCCCTAAATTTTAATGTCAGTTTTATGACCGTTACTTAGGTCCTATGCCGACATCTCAAGTTTGAATTACGAAATTCTTAGCAGGAATGTGTGTTGTTGCATATATAAGCATGTTTAGTATTTCATTTGCAAACTAGAAGATGATCATGAACTTTTGGCAAACTTATGACTTTAGAGTATTCAAGATATTCATTGTTGCAGATCATAACGTTGTTATTGTGTTTGTGATTGTAGATTTAGCTACATCTTTTCATGTGTTGAAGAATCTTCATCTATGTGAGATCTACACCTTTGAGGTGACATTTATTTATGTTTTCAATCATTTATCATTTGGATTTTGCCTCTATCCCACAAGGATACACACTCTTTATCTAACAATGGTGTTCAAAAGACTTGAATGTCTCTTCGGGGCTTGATTGAGGCAATCCTCTAAACACCATAACCCCCAACCACTCTCCTTGTGATTACAGGTTACAAGTGTCGCATCTTGATGGAGTGGAGTTGTAGGGAATAGTAAGACAGTGTGCAAATTCTAGATCCCTGAAGAAAAGGACTGCTTGGGCACAAGCGTTAGTGGTAGTATCCTCCAAAGTTGCCAACACAAAAATCATTGTGATAGTGATAATTAGCATTTGAGGAGGCTTTGACATCCTGAAAAAACATCTGGCCTTGGACTTGGACGCTACTGGTAGTGTCCTCTACATCTCCCAGGGTAGAAACAAAAGATACAGTGATCATCAGTGTCGGGAGGAGATCAAGATTCCACAGAGAAAACACCACCTTGGACAGATGCATTAGTAGTAGTGTCCCCAAGTATTCAGCATCCCAAACTTTGAAAAATAGTCAGTTATTAATCTCTACCTACTACCTTAGTCTGCAAGGATTTGTCGTAATTCATCAAATTGCCTACTATTTTGCATAATTAGGGTTTTAAGGGTATTTGAGCATTAAATTGAGATATTGATTAATAACATCTGAGATTCCACATTGTTCCAAGTGATAGCCTAACCTGTAGGTGAATCCTCTTGCAAAAAGTGTGATTCAACTCGATTGATATGACATTGAATGTTTGTTGAGAAAGGAGGATTTAACCCACACATCCATTAAACTCATCATCCTCCTTTTTCCTACAAAATAGATTTAAATTATAATCAAAATTTATCAACTAAAATCCAATATTAAATTTCCCTTATTCACGACTATGACTATAAGATTCCATGTCAAAAATCTAAACAAACTTGTCATATCACATTAGCCATTCAACACTTTAGCTATACTTATCAAACAACCAAAGTTCACTAAAATTCATTAAATCCTTAGATAAAAAGATTCAATCTTATGATATTCCAAAATCTGATATTCATTTAGCATTTGATTATAAGGTCTTTAAATATCTTTATCCAATTCCAATATAACATAAAGTGTTAAATTTTATCTTTCAAGTCCTAGAGTGACAATGTTGGATATTTAGAGTATAAATTTGTAAGGTGCATCTTTATCCCTATAATAGTCAACTGATCAAAAATTTGCCTAAATTTTTCCCATCATGCAAGATTAATATTGACATTCACTCATATTAAATCATTCCCCTTTATAACACAACCCATAAAGAATATAGTTATTAGCTAATTGTCCTTTATAATAAATTTTGGCCTATGTGTTTAAGATTGACAACTAATTTGTGTGGCTTGGTTGTTACTTATAAAATATTAACCCTATCCATGTCCAAGAACTTCAATTTAAGTTTAAGCAAAAGAAAATTCTTTAGAATTTCAACATTTACAAGATTTATTCAATCAAAAAATTGTTTTAATATTTTAGCATTTATAAGATTTATTCAATCATTGGGAGAGTGTTTCTTATGTTATAAGAAAAAATCTACTTACAATCTATTTTAGGAATTGTCATTATTGGTAGTATGATAAAAGAGTTTCTCTTATAGATGTAGCTATTTCTCCTCCCCACCATCTCAATAGAGAGCATCTTTGACCCAAGAATGAAGATAACATATTGATTGTACTCATATCACTACTAGCAGGCTTCTTGCTCCTCTATCTATACATAAATCTCAAGATAGATAGATGGGATTGGACCCCCCTCTTAGGGAGCCATCTTCATGAGCTAGTGCACCAACAAACTTGTCATATTCTTAGCATAGTGGAGATATTAGGGGGAGCTATTTTTTTTAAATAATGTTTTAGAATTACCTTGTTTTATAGGGAAAGGGAAAAAAGTGTAATCAATTTGGATAGTCAAGCTATATTAATCTATAGAGTTAGAATGGGAAACTATTTACTTTTCTGATGTTTGACTATATATAGGAATGTTTGGGTATAATTAGGGGCTATAGAAGTTGGATGTGATGGATATTATTTTTGAAATAAATATGTTTTAGTGTACTTGAACATAATTTTTTATTATATTGATTATCTTCTTAGTACTTTCTTTTCCATTATGTTGCTCTTAATTTATTATTATTAGTTGGTTTAACTTGCAACAACAAAGGTTGGCTTGCATTAGTTTGGTATCAAAGAAAATAAAGATAGATTAGAGAGGAATTTGTCTAAACTAGGGATGGAGAGGTAGGAGGAATGTAGGGCCAAAGAGAAACAATGGCAAAGAATAGCTCAAGTGATTAGAAACCATTGAAGCCAGACTACATCTAGATTATTCTAAAGAAGAATAAGAGATCTTCAGAAAAGTAACTAGGAAATAGACCATGTGGAGAGGCTCATTGAAGTTATGTTCAGACAACAATTTAAGATGAAGGTTGAGATTTTAAACATTTAAGGTGAACTCACCTTGTGTAGTGTAGCATATGAAATTCAACCCAACAAATAAATGTGTGCTTTCCCTTACTTGATGATGTCAATGGCTACACTAGGAACAACTAGCTCACCTAAATGACTTTAATCCACTGCTATCTTAATAGTGTTGCAAGTATGAGGTTAATCAGTGTTGTCATTGATGTCAACATACTCATATTGCATTGACAAGAAGGATTGGATGAGCTGTGTGCTGAGGATATTGAGAAAATTAGTCTCAATCAGAAATAGTGAAGAACAGTGATGAGAAGAAGGCAAAAGTGCTCAATAGGTTGAGGATTAGAGGATGCAGATTAAAGGGTTTGTAGATATGAGTCTTGAGATGATCCAGTTAAGTTTTTAGAGGTCCGCATGAAGATTTGAAGAAGTTGTGATTGATCAAGTAGAACCGGTTCCGAGAGATGCTCCGGAGTGACAGAGTGCTACAAAGAGGTCCAGTGATATCTGGAAGTGCATTATCCTATCTTGTGGATTGGACAGAGTGTTTGGGATGTCCTTGTGATGTGTCATCTCTATTGGTATGTGGTTTGGAGGTCTGGAAGCACCTCTTACAGTATGACAGTGGCGATAGACTATGTTCTTGAAGTTTCAGATAAGGAAGAGAAGAGATTCCAATGAGTAGAGGAAGTGCGGATGTACCTGGTCATTCAGGCAAGCTTGTGAAGGTTCTTAGATCATATTTAGGTTGTGTTGTTGGTCCGCATTGGTGGTAGAGCTTGAAATTGATGATATTCTTCCGGATGGAGATGTTCTTGTTGGCCAACTGGATGAGTTCTTTCGGATGAAGATGTTCTTGCATAGACTGGCCGATCGAATAAGTTATTTGTCTTGCGAATGTTCTTATGGTTGATTGCTGACTTAGATGATTGTTCCTAAGTCGATGTCTTGTATAAATAAAGGTTTGTGAATTCATTTCAAAGTGTGTTGTGAAGCAGATGAGTGTGGTATAGCGAAAGAGGGAAAGGCAGAGCAGGTGTGTCTCAGGCTTAAATGGAACTGATCCAGACATGGTGAAGATGTCATTCTCCAGTTCAAGTTTGTAATACTTATGATCTTGTAGACAGTGTGTCTCTTGTAGGCAGTGTGCCTCCTTATGAGCAGTGTGCTCAGGCAGTGAGCCCTGACTGGCATGTGCCATCCATTTTTCTTATTCTTCTAATAGAGAATAATCCTTGGGTTAATCACCCCATGGTTTTTCCCTTAACTGGGTTTTCCACATCAAAAATCTTGGTGTCAAATGTGTTGATGTTTATCTTCTCCAGTGTTCTTGCTTTATGCTTTGATGAATGGTTAATTGATATGCTATTAATTAACAAAGTGAATTCAAGTGTTTGAAGTTGAAGCAAGTTTTATACAACTGATTCACCCCCCCTCTCAGTTGTGTGCCCTAGATCTAACAATTGGTATCAGAGCCAAGTTCCTCTGAAAAGAGGCTTAACCGCTTGAGGAGATCCAGGATGTCGTCATACAAGAAGGATAGTCTAAAGTTCGATGGAACCAATTTCTCACTCTGGAAAGGTCGCATGAGATGTCACTTGGAGTGTATGGGAAAAGCATACTTGTCCATGATCACAAAGGCTTATGTACCTCCACAGGGTGGTCCGACAACTCAGAATGAAATCACAGATGTTGAAAACAATTTGCAGACCAAAGAAGCTCTTCTAAGCGCATTGAATGATTTAGAGCTCTCAAATGTTATTGACCTACCAACTGCATATGAGATCTGGGTTAAACTGGAACTTTTGCATGAAGGAGATGAGTTTGTTAAGAGTGCAAGGTTGCAAAGTCTAAAAGGGAAATTTGAAAGATTGAAGATGAGAGATGATGAAAATATCACTACCTTTATGCCAAGAGTGAATGAGCTGGTGTGTGGAATCAGGAATGCTGGTGGAGTTCTAGATGAAAATGAAATTGTTTGCAAAATCTTCAGATCCCTTTCTGCTACCTACAAAATCAAGGTTGCTGCCATTGATGAATTCAGAGCCCATACAACTGTCACAAGAGAGCAATTGGCTAGCAAACTGGCTGCATTCGAAATGACTAAGTTTGGAGATGATCACCCCAAGACTGAATCTACATTCAAAGCCAGTGCCTATGTGAAAGGCAAACAAAGATTTGATCTGGGAGAGAACTCCTCAAGGAAGCTGTCATGATATGATCAAGCAAGGAAAGACATGGAAGAGGAAGAAGTAGAAACAGTTCATCTTGAAGCCCTCATTGCAAAGAGACCGCCAAGAGGATCCGGTAAGTATGAAGGAAAATTACCCTTTAAGTGCTTCAATTGCAATAAGATTGGTCATTTTGCTTCAAGATGTCCAGAAAGATCTGCTAGGTCAAATGCTAACAGACAAAGGTTCCAAAAGAACTGTTATTATGTTCATGAAGAAGATAATGAAGGAGTAACAGATGATGAATTAGAAATAGGAAGCAAACCTGGAAATGAATGGGTGTTTATTGCCATCAAGGAAGAAGATTCAATATCCTCTGAATCTGTCAATCATAAGGTTGTGGAAAGAGATTTGGCTGCCCAAGTTGAAGAAAAGGATGATTGGGTTATTGATAGTGGATGTTCTCACCACATGACAGGTGACAAGAACAAGTTCTTAGATTTGGAAAGGTATGAAGGAGGAATTGTAAAATTTGGTGATAATTCAGCTGGTAGAATTAGAGGTAGGGGAACTATTTCTTTTGATGGAAAGAGCAAAACCAGTAATGTACTATATGTTGAAGGATTGAAGCACAATCTTCTCAGTGTTGGTCAATTGGTGGACAAAGGCTATGATCTCCAGTTCAAGAATGGAAGATGCAGGATTTTTGAAAGCTCCAAAACTGAGATTGCATCTGGCACTCAAACAAAAGGTAATATCTTCCATCTAGTTGGTTCTAATAAAAGTTGTTTGTTTGTTCAAGTTGATCAGAGTTGGTTATGGCATAGAAGAATGTGTCATGTGAATTTTGATAACATCATCAAGATAAGCAATACTCAGGCTGTAAGAGATCTTCCAAAATTGGTGAAACCTACAAATAATTTGTGCAAAGAATGTCAGCTAGGTAAACAGAGCAGAGTCTGTTTCAAAAGCAAGGATCAGTCCTGCACTGGATTATTGGAATTAGTCCATACTGATCTATGTGGTCTGACAAGAATCAAGAGTATGCAAGGTGATAGATATTTTATGTTACTGATTAATGATCATTCCTGGATGATGTGGGTTACTTTCCTAAAAGAGAAATCATAAGCCCTTGAGAAGTTTAAAATCTTCAAAGCTATGGTAGAGAATCAAACTGGACTAAAACTGAAATGTCTGAGGTCTGATAAAGGTGGTGAATTCACATCTGGTGAATTCATAGACTTTTGTGAGAAGCATGGCATAAGGAGACAGTTGTCTGCTCCTAGGATTCCACAATAAAATGGAGTAGTTGAGAGAAAGAACCAGACCATCTAAGAAGCATCTAGGACAATGATGATGGAAGCAAATGTTCCTTAGATGTTTTGGAGAGAAGCTGTCAGCACTGCAGTCTATACTCTTAAACAAGTTCAAATCAGAAGCAATACTGGTAAGACTCCTTATGAACTTTGGTTTGGTATAACTCCCACTGTGAGATATTTTAGAGTATTTGGTAGCAAGTGTTACATCAAAAGAGATGAAGGTCTAGGAAAGTTTGATGCTGGAAGTGATAAAGGAATTTTCTTGGGTTACTCCACTCAAAGCAAAGCATACCAGTGTTATAATAAAAGATTGAGAAAGATGATAGAAAGTACAAATGTGAAGGTTGATGAAGGAGTTGAGAAGCCCTCAAGATTCTATGAATGTGATGAAGATGATCAGAATGATTCTCTGGTGCAAGGAGCTCAATCCTCCTCTGAAATTCAAACTCAGACTGATCCGGTAAATCAGAAAGAAGAAGTTTGTTTGAATGACCCTAATCAAGAAATAGTAGTACAAGAAACTCCCAAAGTTCCAAGGTATGTAACTCTAAATCATTCTGAAGATCAGATCATAGGTGACAAAAGTAAAGGGGTACAAACAAGGAGAAGAATTGCTCAAGATTCAAATGAATACTGTCTGATTTCAAAGATTGAACCTAAGACAATTAATGAAGCTTGCAATGATGAAAACTAGACCAAAGTAATGGAGGAAGAATTGATGCAAATTGAAAAAAATCATATTTGGGATCTTGTTCCCAGACCTAGAAACAAGAATGTGATTGGAACCAAATGGGTCTTTCGGAACAAACTAAATGAAGTTGGTGAAGTAATCAGAAACAAAGCTAGATTGGTCTGCAAAGGCTACTCTCAAATAGAAGGAATTGATTTTGAAGAGACCTTTGCCCTAGTGGCAAGAATTGAAGCAGTTAGATTATTTCTTGCATTTGCTGCCTTCAAAGACTTCAAGGTATATCAGATGGATGTCAAGTCTACCTTCCTAAATGGTGATTTGGAAGAAGAACTATACATTGAACAACTGGATGGATTTCAATTGTCTGATCATGATGATATGGTCTGCAAGTTGAAGAAAGCACTGTATGGTTTGAAGCAAGCCCCAAGAGCATGGTATGAAAGGTTGGATAAGCATCTTGTGCAGATTGGTTTCAACAAAGGTACTGCTGATAGTAACCTATATTTCCAAATAGATAAGGAAAACATCTTTATTGTTGAAGTATTTGTTAATGATATCATCTTTGGAGGAAAAGACAGTATGTGTAAAACTTTTGCAAATCAAATGAAAAGTGAATTTGAAATGTCAATGCTTGGTGAAATGAATTTCTTCTTGGGTCTGCAAATTACTCAGACAAAGAAAGGTATCTTTATCTGTCAGACCAAATATGCAAAATAATTGTTGAGGAAATTCGGAATGGAAGATTCAAAGCCAATGAACACCCCTATGGCAATCGGATGTAAGTTGAGAAAAGATGATGACTCTCCTAAGACAGATCAGACCAAGTACAGATCAATGATTGGAGGACTATTGTATCTCACTCAGACTAGACCAAATATAATGTAGGCTGTTGGTCTTGTGGCAAGATTTCAGGCTGATCCCAGAGAATTTCATGTCATGGCAATCAAAAGAATTTTTAGGTACTTGAAAGGAACAGTTGAGTATGGTCTATGGTACCCTAAAGATTAGGATTTCTCTCTTCATGCATACACAGATGCAGATTGGGCAAGAGATGTGAATGACTGGAAGAGTACAAGTGGAGGAGCATTCTTTTTGGGAAAAAGGTTGGTTTCTTGGCTAAGCAAGAAACAAGAGGCCATATCCTTGTCTACAACTAAAGCAGAATACATTGCAGCAGCTGGTAGTTGCACTCAAATCTTATGGATGAAGCAGATGCTAAGAGACATTAAAGTTGAATATGAGGAGCCTATCATAATTTTTTGTGATAACTCAAGTGCAATTAATATTTCTAAGAATCTGGTATTGCATTCTAAGACTAAGCACATATCTATCAAGTTTCACTTTCTAAGAGAACAAGTAAACAAGGATGAAGTCAGATTGGAGTATGTACCCTCCAAGGATCAGATTGTAGATATCTTTACTAAACCTCTTCCCAAGGACTCTTTTGAGTATCTCAGGGAGAAGTTAGGGGTCATGGCCCCTCCGGTGATGAACTAGGATGCACTAATGTGCATCAGTCTGGTGGATATCATAGTCATATCTTGTGATCCAGATTGATGATGGGGAGTTGCTACTAAGGGGGAGCAGCTAGTATGATTCTGATGTATTAGAATTGCAAGTATGAGCCCTTTGCCATTGATGTCAAAGGGGGAGAGAAGACATGTGAAAAAAAAGTGGTTGATGATCAAAGGGGGAGCAGTAAAAGAAGAGAAGACATGTGAAGAGTTGTTGCTGATAGGGGGAGCTATGACAAAAAGGAGAAGATCTTGTCTTGATGGTTTTTCACATCATATGTTGCCATCAATGACAAAGGGGGAGATTGTTGCAAGTATGAGGTTAATCAGTGTTGTCATTGATGTCAACATACTCATATTGCACTGACAAGAAGGATTGGATGAGCTGTGTGCTAAGGATATTGAGAAAATTAGTCTCAATCAGGAACGGTGAAGAACAATGATGAGAAGAAGGCAAAAGTACTCAATAGGTTGAGGATCAGAGGATGCAAATTAAAGGGTTTGTAAATATGAGTCTTGAGATGATCCAGTTAAGTTTTCAGAGGTCTGCATGAGGATTTGAAGAAGTTGTGATTGATCAAGTAGAACCGGTTCTGGGAGATGCTCCGGAGTGACAGAGTACTACAAAGAGGTCCGGTGAGATCCAGAAGTGCATTATCCTATCTTGTGGATTGGGCAGAGTGTTTGGGATGTCCTTGTGATGTGTCATCTCTATTGGTATGTGGTTTGTAGGTCTGGAAGTACCTCTTACAGTATGACAGTGGCGATAGACTGTGTTCTTGAAGTTTCAGATAAGGAAGAGAAGAGATTCCAGTGAGTAGAGGAAGTTCGGATGTACCTGGTCATTTAGGCAAGCTTGTGAAGGTTCTTAGATCATATTTAGGTTGTGTTGTTGGTCCGCATTGGTGGTAGAGCCTGGAATTGATGATATTCTTCTAGATGAAGATGTTCTTGCATAGACTGGCCGACCAAATAAGTTATTTGTCTTGTGAATGTTCTTATGGTTGATTGCCAACTTAGATGATTGTTCCTAAGTCGATGTCTTGTATAAATAAAGGTTTGTGAATTCATTTCAAAGTGTGTTGTGAAGCGGATGAGTGTGGTATAGTGAAAGAGCGAAAGGCAGAGTAGGTGTGTCTCAGGCTTAAATGGAACTGATCCAGACATGGTGAAGATGTCATTCTCTAGTTCAAGTTTGTAATACTTATGATCTTGTAGACAGTGTGTCTCTTGTAGGCAGTGTACCTCCTTGTGAGCAGTGTGCTCAGGTAGTGAGCCCTAACTGGCATGTGCCATCCATTTTTCTTATTCTTCTAATAGAGGATAATCCTTGGGTTAATCACCCCATGGTTTTTCCCTTAACCGGGGTTTCCACATCAAAAATCTTGGTGTCAAATGTGTTGATGTTTATTTGCTCCAATGTTCTTGCTTTATGCTTTGATGAATGGTTAATTGATATGCTGTTAACTAACAAAGTGAATTCAAGTGTTTGAAGTTGAAGCAAGTTTTATACAACTGATTCACCCACCCTCTCAGTTGTGTACCCTAGATCTAACAAATAGAAGAGCATATTTTCTACTAGATGTACCTGTGTTTTACCCTTGACAAAACTAATTATCTAATCAAGTTAAAACACTATGCCAATTGACAAAAAATAAATTTTAATAGAAACAAAGCATGAAATTCAATTAAAAATAGATAGAAATGTAAATGAGAGGTCAAAAGGAACTTGTGATATAATTATGGATCCCACTGGCCTAGATGTCAAGACATTGCGTGGATGTCTATGCATCACACTATAATCTAGACAACACAAAAAAATTAAAACTAGAAATCTACTTTCAATTGGCAAACATAGCCAACACAAAAATACATGAAGGAAAACCTAAGAGATCTCCAAGTGACAAATAGGAGTAAAAATCAAAAAGATATTATCTATATGCTCAAAGGGATAAAGAAAATGATAGAAAACAAAGTGCAAAATCTACAAAACTAGTGTGCAGTTGAGATCTTCTCTTCCAAGTTTGTAATATACAAAGGAAACAAGAAAATGTTGGGGTTGTTTAGGGGCTTGCCTTCAAGTCAAGCCCCTATTTCATCTTTCAACCACCACAAATAAAGTTAATGTTGGAAATATTGAGAAAGAGCATGTGTGCTCTTATTTTCTAATTGTATCTAGAAGAATAACAACAGTGGCAATGATAAAAATAACAATACTAAAACTAAATCTACTCAAGCTAATGAAAACTAGTGTTGAAAGGAAAGAGAGGAGGGCAATGAAGGAACCCGCAAGATGCATTACATTCACAAGTGGATTATACAAGAAGAATAACAAAAAGAGAGACATTGGAACTATTATCCTATTTTGCCTTTTGGCCAAATAGCTTAAGGATCCATGAAATCCTAGCATTTTCACCCTTTTGAAATGCAAGAGAAAAGCACCTAAAATGGCTAAGTCCCAAAAATCCTAAGTTTTCCTTGTGTTTTTGGTGTTTTCAGAGTTTCAGAGTTCGGGCTTCTCCTCTTCATCATGCCATGTCTGTCAGCCCTGAACTCTGCCTTGGTCTCTTGTTATTTGCGTAAGTGCTTTGGGCGCCGGAGGTTGCGAGTTTCTTGTTTTCTCTTCTTCTGGTGAAGGTGGCAGGTGAAAGACCCAAAGTCTGAGCTTCACTCTTTTCCTTTGGAAATGTTTCTAAGTGTTTTAGAGGTCAGGGGTTGAGGGTTGTGCCTTCCTCCTCTTTTAGAAGCCAGAAGGCTCGGGGCCTGGTCTCTACCATTTTCAATGTTCTTAAGTGTTGCGAAGTGCAGATGCCAGGGTTTTTGTCTTCTCCCTTTCCATCATTCTCTATTCAATGTTTCATTTGTAAGAAAATTCGTCATAAATCAAATGAATGCAGAAGTCTGGTAAGGAATGGTTTTAACATTACAAGGAATACCCAATTCTTCAATGGAAAATGTTTTGCATGCAATAGATTTGGTCATATGGCTAACCAATGCAGAACAAGAATGACTCCAATCAATAGAAAGAGTCAGGGACAAAGGAATGTGGTATGCTGCAATTGCAATAAGTTTAGACATGTTGCAATATTATGCAGACACAAGAATGAGAAAAGAGACTATTTTGTAGAGAAGAGGAAAACATAGCAAAGAGAAGATAAAGGTAAGAACAAAATTGATCTAGTGGAAATCAAGAAGGAAATGAGCAAGGTCTAGATTAAGAAGGATGTTAATGAGGTCAGGGATGGATCTCCAGCAGCCTCTGGTGCAAATACTTCCTCCAGGAAGTAAATTGGGATCTCTGGCTTAGGGGAGCTATACTGAAAATCTAAATCCCCTAGCCAAATAATCAGTGCTGGGATTTGGCAGGAAGATATGATGAAAAGATTCATATGAAAGATCTTTTGAAAGTAATTCGAGAAGAAAAGAATCAGATGTGGAACATTGTGGAGCAATCTAGATTGTTTGTGCTCAACAAAAAAGGGTTTGACAACTTTTTGAAAGACTACATGTATGGTGATTAGGTCAAGGTAAATAAAGGGTTAAAAAGGAGCTCGTTTAACATACAATTCACTTTGCATTCAAGTTATCAAGTGTCCAAGAAAAACTAAAAGTGATTTCCAAGCAATTTTAATGATCTCTAGAGATTCAAGCGACACAGAGTGATTCAAGTAAAGGAAACCCTAATTAGGCAAAAGAGGTATTTTCTCATTGAAACCCTATTGTGAAATTGTTTAAGTTTTATGGAAATGTCAACACCACAAGTGATTGATATAATCGAGAGAGCCTGACCAAAATTCAAGAAGCATCCATTCAAATCAATAGAGGTCGATCCAAATGGTGCATTTTTAGAAATTATGTTTGGTGTCATGCATGCGGAAGACATTAGGGCTTATATTCATGTAGCCCTAGAAGAACATGGTGATAGTAAATTCACATATTTATATCTAAAACATCTAAGTGGTGACCAATTTGAGTTGAAGGAAGAATATAAGGCTTTGGAAGTGAAGAAATTCATTCAGTACAAAGACTTCCCAATATTTATAGAGGACGAATGGGTCCAGTATGTTCTGAGTAGGATCCATGACGAATTCATGTGGCTAGAGGGACTATTCATGATCACAAAGGAGGCAATAAGAGCTGTGACTGGATTAATCTCTACTGGTACAGTACCAGCATTAATATCTGTAAAGAATGAAATAGTGATAGTGTCCACTAGAGCCAAATTTGACAAAAGGGCATTCACAATCAATGATATTGAAGACCATGCTATAAGGTTTGCATCCACGGTGCTGGGTTACAAAATCTACTTCACAAACTAGAAGAATTCTATCTCTGGTACTGCTATATACACTGCTTATCAAATGATCAAAGAAAATGCAAACTATGATATATGTGAATTGCTACAACAACAATTAATGGAAAACCTAAAGAAGACAAAGGATAACAAATACCCCTTCAAGTTTGGTAAGTTGATCATCTACCTATTCTTCTATTTCATGCATGAATTACCAAGTATGAAGAACTTGTTCTAGTTAAATAGTCAACCGGTTGTAGTGCAAATTAGAGATCATCTAAGTAGTATAGGAAGTCATGATGCACAGACTACAACCCTATGGGGCTATTTCAAGATCTTCTAAAGGGTAATGCAATCTAGGGAAAGGATCCCTAATATAATTGTGGAAAAATATAAAACATCTTATATGCTTCATTGTCAACAAGGATTAGTGCATGATGGAGGATGTTGAGCCTAGAACAATTTGGATTATGTCATTGGGGTACAAAGTAACAACTGATGTGTTAGATGGATATGCCTAGCACATTTCAAGCAAACCTAGGGATACCTCAGAGGAAAGGTTTGACACATATGAAGAGCTATCTGTAAAAGTTCATGTTGAACTAAGCCTGTAATCTAGAAAAAAGGTTAAAAAAATGGTAGAAGAATATGTATAAAGCAAAAGATTCACCAAAGAACAAATATCAGCCACAAGAGCTAGAGCTGAAGCAGAAAGAGTAGCTAAGAAAAAGAGTAGGAGAAATAGGAGTCTAATCAAGCTTCAGAAGTTCAAGAAATGCAACAAGGGGCACCTACTACACCAAAGAGAAGAACAAGAGGTGCAAGTTCCTCTAGAACAACATCTAAATCCTCTGGTAGTCCCTCCTCAACAATTGCAGAAGTACAAACAAGCAAAAGAAAGAAAACCAAAGGTTAGAGAGTGTATGTCAGTGTTGGTACAATTGATGATGAGGAAACTGAGAATGATGAAGAGGTGAAGAAGATGAAGGCACAGAGTGCACCACCCTCCAATTCTCAGCAAGACAAACCCTCCGCTTCCACAAAAAGGAAGACCTCCAGTAAGGATATAGGGAGAAAGAAGGCTAAGACTAAAGCACCTGTGGAAGACTAGACTACAATGAGTCTGGAGGAAGTATTGAAGGCCATTACAGTTGATGGTAATCTAAAACCTATTTCCCAACTCTATGATGACTTCGATGATGCAAATAAAAAGGTCATTGAGGTTGCTGTCATCCAATACTTGAATATATACAATAAAGCTCTCATTGAAATAATTACTGATCTCCCAAATAGCTTGGCAAGTATAATGTATGCAATGAAAGAAGTTGTTATGGCTAAGGACATTGAGCTAAGAGAGCACACATTAATAAAACTATGTCCTGAAATCACCCTAGAAGAAAATGCAAAAATCTCCAAAGCACTTCATAAAGAATTCAGAACAAAAAGGAGAATGAACACTCTAATGGTGGATGACATTGAGAAAGTAGTCAAAGAAACTGAGGAGATCACCCTAAGTGTGTTGAAGGAATTTCATCTCCCAACCATATATTATAATGAAGAAACAAATGCTAGAGATGATACATATGTTCTGGATGTCAGTATGGACCAAGGGTTAGACAAAAAATAATGAAGATTTGAAAGAAAAGGAAAATCAAGCCCTTGGTACTGGAAACCTAGACACTACAACAAGGCACCAAACTAAAACAAGTCCTCCTCTAGATCGACAAAATGATGAGAAGATTGATGAATAGATCAAGGTTGATGATCAAGAACTTGATCAAGATAAGATGATCCTTACACCAAAGAAAAATATTGGTCAACAAGAAAATATGGACATGGAACGTCTGGAACAAAATCTAGAAAAAGAAGTGTCTGAAGAAATGACAAGAGACACTATTGCTAGGGAACTCTTGGAGAGACAACAAGATTTGGATGAGTTTGAGCTCCTACAAGGACCAATAAATTTGGCCTCAATGTCTCTTGTACAAAAATTCAAACTATTGTCAATTGTTCAAGCAAAAGCATAGGAAGAGATGATGAAAACACATATACAAGACAATGAGCTCATTGGTGTAACATTTGATGTGTAGGAGAAGTTGATGCCTGAATAGTAGAAAGATACATCATTATCATTAACTGATCAACTTAAAGGTATGATAGAATCAGTCAACACTCATTTTGAATCTTTTGAAAAATTTGTAGAGACAAAAGTCAGAAAAAAGTTTGATGAGATGAGATTAGCTAAATTGAAGACAATGTTAGCAAATGATAAAACTTTTTTAGACAATGGAATGAGGTATACAGAGTGTCATTAAAGAAGCTTGTGATTTGTACAATTTTTTTATCATGGTCAGAAGCCACAAAAGAGTTAGGAGAAAAGATCAAGGATCAGGAACTACAACTGGTAAATATCTCTAAATCATTTGACCCGATAGCTAAGTCAACAAGTAGAAAGAGATACAAGCCATTAGTATTGATAATAACATAAGTAGCCTAATAAATAAGAGGGATCAAATGAAAAATAAAATGTGTCGGTTGAGAAGACTGATAAGTCTTAAGCTTGATTCAATGTCAAATCTTGTCACAGAAGCACTGCAGATAAGTGCACTAACTTACACACCCTCTAATATACAAAAGGCAGAGAAATTAGTATTCCTCATAAATTGCCATATTTAAATTCTGGACAATGCAAAGAAAAATTGGGATGGAGAGATAGTTCAAGTAAAGAACATTTTCAATGACATCCTACAACCCACATCAAATTAAGTTGAAGATTGTATTTGTACATATGCGGCAAAGTATGAGAGTTTTTGTAGCTTTTGTTGTCTTGTTATAATTTTGACTCTTGTATATACACCTTTTTCATTGATGTCAAAGGGGAAGAAGAAGACCAGTGAAAAATGGGCAAACACCTAAGGGGGAGAAGAAAAATGGAGTTTATATAGTAAGGGGGATTAGGTAAATATTTTTCACTAACTGTTGCCATCAATGCCAAAGGGGCAGATTGTTGGCAAGAGACACTGCTCTGATGAATGTTGAATGTTGTCATTGATGGCAACAAGGCATAGGGATCATACCAACATGGCAAAGAGACTTTACTCCAGAAGAATAAATTACTAAGTATGGGTAGTATACTTTATACAAAGTAAGTGACAATATTTGAGATGGTATGCCTCCACAGTTAAAGACATTTGTATGTCATTCAAGTATGTTGTTCATAGCTACCTAGTGATCACATGTTTCAGTGTTCAAGTCCTGACTTCCTCCGGAAGTCATATGGTGAAATATTTAAGTCCAGGTGAACAAAGTTAAGTCAGGAATAGTGTACAGTGCCAGAGTAAAAGGGTCCACATTCCTCCATTGTGGCATATTTTATCTTACAGTTATGAGGTAGCAAAGATACATATCATGACTACCTAAATCTAGAGTTATAGCTTTTGAAGTTCCTTTGATCACATTCTACAAGTTGTTATTTATCGGCTTCTGATTTGACAGTATTTCACTGTGACAGAGCAACAGTTCCAAGATCCGCATTTTGTTATAAAGGACTATTATGTTATGTGGTTTTGAAGGTGTGCTAAGATGTCCATAATGAATGTTGTTTATGATTTTTAGAGTCTCATATAATCCACATTGGATGTTTTGGTATGACAGTTGAACTGGTCAAGTGTGTACTTAAGGAATAAGCTGACAAGCAAGTTATATCTATATGCGGTGAGGATATATTGTTTGAAGAATTAATCCAAATGGTTGAATGATTGATGCTGACTAATATGAAGACTATTGTATGTTTATTTGGGTCCGCATTCTTGTTTATGCACAAGATCAATCCAACAAGGTATAACACTTGTATACACATTTCTTGTCTGGCTTGCTGACCTGATTGTGAGATGAATCTTGTTGTGGATATATATACTCGATGGATTTAGGTGTTCAAGGGCTGTAAGTGTGTGGATCAAATGTGAATTCCATGATTGTGCAACCTAAGGTAGTTCTATGATTAGTAAAAGGATAGAAAGGCAGAAGGACAAAAGTATATGTGAAGTAGAGCAAAAAAATAGGGCAGACAATATGAAGTCCTTTGAATCTGTATACTGAACAAATTGGTACTATACCACAACATTTTATAGATGTACCTGTAGCAGTCCTCTCCTAGCAATGAACCACTTCTTTCTATATTCTTCTCTTTTATTTGGCAGTGAGCCTATTGTAGTGAGCACTTCTTTGGATATTGAGTCCTTGGGAAATGAGCCTTTATGTAATTCGGTATTGCTATCATAATATATTGTGAGCTAACACTCACCATGGTTTTTCCCTTTTTGGGTTTTCCACATAAAATTCTGGTATCTATGTGTTATGAATTTGTGGTTACTTTTCTTGTGTTTACTTTGCTTTCATTTTATTGAATTTGGTATATGGATTAATAAATGTGTGAATTAAATTTTTTTTAGAATACTGATTCACCCCCCCTCTAAGTATTCTTTGTATTCAATAGACTGTGCTATCTCTTCGAAGACAAGAGTGACCACCTATTACTAATGGAGCAACTAGCTACAATCAAGAGAGCCCCCCATGAATACATGGTGGATTTCAACTACAGATTCTAGAAGACCTAAGATAGAATCCCATTATTGGTGAAACCCTCCCCAAACACTACATTCATTTATTATTTGAGGTCTCTAAATTCTGACATTACTGTCATGATTCAATCTATGGGAGGGATTGTGCTACTGGATGCATACAACAGCTATAATAGCAGATAACTACCTAATTCAAACTGGGAAGATTTCTCCAAGGCCACCAATGCCTTTATTCCAAGAAGCTTCTATCATTCATCCTATTGTGGCTCTAATTCCTGCAACAATCACCCTGATAACCTCTTCAATGGCACCCTCAAATAAATTATATGAGGTCAAGACTTTGTTGCAAAGTTTTAGCAATGAGTTGGTAGCACTAAAAAGGCAACAAGCACTAAAAAAGCAGCAAGCACAACCCAGCAAGCCATATAAGCCATTCAATCAGAATTATCAGCAAAATAGACCACCATATTAGGGTAATGTGTAGAGGCTAAATTAGCCCAGTTATATCAGACCATTGAATGTTGTACACCCCAACACTACTAGTACATTTGGGCCTCTAGTACCCATACTAAACAATTTGGCTTAAGATAATGATTAGTGTTATCCATGCAATTAGCCACATGATCAGAATTTGTGCCAAAGTGGACAATTCAGTCAGGCTTTGACAACACAAAATCAGTTAGTTCTTTCAGAGAAACAAGTCATCTCTAGTAAAGAGATGGTGGGAGGGCATGAACAAATACAAAATAATTCTACTTTGATGAATTAGACACAGTATGATTTCTGTGGTGTTAATCAAGGCACAAGTCCTATCACATTCAATATAAGAGCTAGGAGGAGGGCAATAGAGGATACAACGATCCCTATAACTGCTCATGCCTCCACTTCTCACGCATCTACACCTCACATGCCCTCAGCAAATGCAACAAAGGATAGATGGCGATAAATATGCCTTCAGCCCAATCGGATTGTCCTATTGGGCAGGTGGATTTAGTGCCATAACAACAGCCCCAAGCCAACCAACAAGCAAAAATCAACTCAGCTATTGCAAAAACATATCAAAAGGTTAGTCAAATCCCCTTCACATAGTTGATCAGATAAAGAAGACCAACATAAGTTTCACTATGTGGGACACTCTAGGTAAGTGTAAAAAGATGGGGGGCCAAAAAGTGGCCAAATTGTTTTCAAAGAAAAAAATAATGCAAAACACGAGCATGTTATAACGCACTCGCATTATGGTTTTGTAATGACGAGCCTAAGGCTCGTCAAAACCAAGCCATAATGTGCTTGCAATATAACGTGAGTACGTTTTGACTTGTTATATAAAAAAAAAGGTTATCTATCTCATTTCATTTCTTTCTTCTCCTCTATACCCGTGGCCTGCAAACCCTAGGAAGCACGCTTGTGTTTTGTAAAACTCAATTCAATACAAAAACCTTATCGATTCATCACCAAAATGCCACCACGACATCAAGCATGCCAAAGGAGTGAGTTATATTTTTTTTTTTTTTGAATTTGTTTCTAAATAGGTAGTTTTGAGTTGATTTTTGATGTATATTTCGTTAATTGTCAGGAAATTTTAATGCACCTCCTCCTCCTCCTCCTCCTCAAAATCCACAAAATCTTGAGGAAATAACTGCGGAACAACAACCTCCTCCATCCATTGCTCGACATGCCCCTGGAACACAAGAAAATATAATGGGGCAAATTGAAAACAACAAAAAAGAAATTGAAGATATAATTGCAAGGTTGAAAGATCCTTCCACTTCAACCTTGCATAGGTCCATGCTTGTTGAATCTCTTGAATCTATGTTATCAAATGTAGATTCAATTAGCAAGCAAATAACTAATTGGATAGATAAGAGGAGAGAGTTTAGAGATTATTATGTAGACAAGCTATCATACCAAGATGTGAAAAAATTACAAATTACAAAATTAGACTTGTGTTCAATTTTCACAAACCCACAAACAAATCAACCTCCATCCATTACATGCAAGAGGTTCCCTATCCATTGGTACAACAACCAAGCGATAAGGGACAATTTTGGGCAGAGGTGGTGGATGGTTTTTGACCATCCTCCATGTAATAATAATGAGGTCCCGCAATATTTTTTGAGGAAACTCTACTGCGAGTTTGTCCTCAATAAAGTGCCAAACTATTTTGATATGTGGGACTTCCAGGGTAGAGGTGGGGGGGTCAGCACAAGATAGACTAGTGGCACGTGTTGACCCACAATGAGTAGTGAGACGAGTAATCAATAGACCAGCCCATGAGCATGTTTCTATCCCTTCCATTATGAAGGAGAGTGTTGAGGTCGATACACTTCAGTCCATTAGTGCCTTGACCCAGAGCATCATAGAGCATGCCAGTCCTGCAGCACAGAGTGGGTTGGGAGATAGTACAAGGAGTAGGGTCCCACCCCATGCTTGTCAGGCTTGCAGCTCAACCTGTGGTTATGACTCCATGGATAGTCAGGATGCAGGTGCATAGGCTACATCTACAGTTGAGCAAATGGGATGATAGATACCCTCCTAAGTGAGACTTTCAGCCTTGATACTCAGGTGAATATTAGCAAGTTTATTGAATTTAATTTATTAAATTTTATTTTTGAAATGCAAAATTAACTAATTTAGTTTGATGATTTTAATGAAATTTTAGGGTCATAGCATTGATGCAGTTTTCAGTGGTTCTCCACCTGCATATTACACTAGATCATCTACTGTCGAGGTATGTAACTAGTAAACAATTATAAATATTACATGTGAATAGCATCGTTATATGAATGGTATTCTAATATCTAAATTTGGATGTTGAATAGGTTAATATTAGAGATTTCATAGCAACACCTGCCAGCGGTGGTGGACTTCAAAGTTTCACGGAGGTAATAAAATAAATAGTTTAATGAATGAATTGTACTTACTAGAATTTTGTATGTGACTTGTGTGCTTTATTGTGTGTACTTCCATGTTTAGATGAACGTGTGTGTATGTTAGGAACCATGATTTGCATTACTATTATAATTTTCATAATTGAATAATGTTGTTTTATTTCCAGATGATGCAGGTTGCGGAGACACCTCCCGATGTTCATAGGGCAATGGAGTATGGTGTGACCTCTGTGATTCATAGCTCCATGGCATTGACAGGGGTATGAGGCAGATTAGTAGATTTCAATTTACCTTCATTGTTATAGTTCTCTATTTTTGAAAAATCAAAAGATTATTGATTTGAAGTTTAATTTCTATCTGGATGGTTTCTATAGAACATGACATCACCACAGCCTATTCTTGCTACTAAGGCAAGTGAGGAGACAGATTATATGGTAGTGGTAAGTGATTATTTTGTTAAATGTTTCATTTTTTATAACATGTAATTTCTATATATTAATGTCTATACTTTTTATTGTAACAGCTAAAGATGCAGGAAGAAGTAAATAGGAGGAGCAGCCCTCGGGTTTGTAGTAGACCACCCATATGCACGTCTCCATCTCCTAAAAGATCAAAGGCTACCCGTGATCTATTCTCTTCACCAGCCAGAGGGGAATGACTTTTTATTGTGTTTCTTTGTTGTATGCCTATATGGCATTTGTGGACATATATTTTGTATTGTATATAGTTGACATTGTATTCCTATATGGCATTCTTGTAAGCCTATATGGCTATTTTGTATATATGTTATACTTATATCGACAAATATTGATGTATGCCTATATGGATATTTGGTTAATACAAATCTTTTTTATTGATGGCGTCCATACTTGCATTATAAATCCATGTTTGAATGGATATTTGTAGATGGCTACTTCAAATATTTAAAGTCCAATTGTATTACATAGGATGTTTGTTATCCAATAAGCTAGCTATTGTTATTCAAGTATCACCTAAACCTCATTTTGCAACTAAAAGATAAAAGTTGTATTTTAAAAAAAAATGAATCATCACATTGAACAGAAAATATTAATATTCTTTATGAGTAGCATACAATGTCAACTATATGCAATACAAAAAAATGAATCATCATGTTATTCTTTATGTTTGAGATTCTGAAATTGACTAAGTCTGGTAGCCTGATATCTTGAAACACTAGGATGAATATCCAAGTCATTAGGATGATTGTGCCTTGAGAAAAAGTCATGAAGATGAGCACCTAAAGGAGACTTTCTTAAACATTCAAACATTGAACAACAAGCATGAAGGGTTAAGGCACAATTTGCAACTCATAAAGCCTCAAAAGGATGCCCAACTTGGAGAAAGCATTCATTTAAGACAAGGCACCCATTGACACCTGATCCACCATAAAAGTGTGCCTAAGGTGGAAGGAGAACAAGCCTCTAGTAACTAAAGCGCACCTATTATCTAAACCACTTCATTATGGTGCCCTAGCATGAGGAGTATATAAGTCAATAGGAAATGGCGCCTAGAATGCAAATGAAGGACTAAGTGGCATTTTCAATAAGCATCAATTCACCTTGAGCTTTCAATAAATACATCAAATTGATCCCCATAAGCCTAGGTGCCCTTTGCCTTCAAAAGAACCTTATAAATTGGCACCTTGGAGGAAATCAACTTACAATGACAAGTCTTGGAGGTTTCTCATTTTGGATGATGTCTTTTGAGATTAACTACAATGATTGAAAGTTAATATGAGTGGAAAGAACCTATCTTGAACCTTAGGCGCCCTTCATGTAATTTCCCACCATCATGAGCACCTAGATCTAAGGAGTGAAGGAAGGATCTTAACATCAAGAAGCATGTTATCAATCAACTTGGAGATGTCATTGATAATAATTATGATGAATTGAGTACATGGAAGTAAAGGAAGTACATATCAACTCCAAAGTGTTCCTAATGATTAATAAGAAATTCTTCCAAAGCAAAGGTGCTCATTGTGAATTTTCCTACTAGTTTGGCACCTTGAAGTCTAAGTGCATGAAAATCATGAGGATGAGCACTTAGGGATGAGATAGTCTTCATAAGAGTTTAAATAAGAACATCATCAAAATGCGCCTTGGTATAGAGACTTGAGACCATCATCAAATAAGCCAAAATATCTATCTCCAATCTAGGTGCAAATTCTAGCTCCTCCTAACTCAAATGAGCGCCCAAGTTGAAGTCAACTTTCATCTATACAACCCTCAGATTGTGCCTTGATTGAGGAAGGGATTTGAACCTCAAAATTTAATCATCTCAAGACAAAAGCTTCCTTAGACACTTGGCATTTGATTGAAATCATTGAGAATTAGAAAGAACCACCTAAGGATGTAAGGCGTACTTTTCACCCATACAAGCCTAAAATTGTGCCTAAGGGAAATAACTTGATTTCATATCAATAGGTGAGTGCCTTGAGAGAAAGGATCACTCTAGATCATTTTCAATTGTTGAAAGCACAAAAATGATAAAGATAAAGGCAATTGAGTTAGGCACACTTTAGCCTCTAAGGACACCTCAATGAGTGCCTTGGGTGAAATTGCATGAGATGACCTTTTTGAGTGAGCACTTGAAAGATAGAATTTATTCTAAGACATGTCTCATCATTTAGAATTACAAAATTACAAGTATAAAGACATTTAAATCTAGGTGCACTCTCCATCAGTACAAACCCATTATGGCACCTAAGGGAGAAATTGCATTGAAAGACACCTTTTGAATGAGTCTCTTAAGGGAGATTGACCTCTTTAAGCCATTACAATTGTTTGAAATCATTTAAAGTGATAAATATGGACCAACTTGTGTTAGGCACCCTTTGCTCTTCTTTTTACCTATATATGTGCCTAGATTTGTATTAAGATTATTCCATGTTTAAAGAGGATTCCTTTGTGTTATAAAATGTTTATCATGAGGATTGATGTGTTTCTTGGTTTGTATTGTAGGAAGATTGAAGGAAAAGGTAGGAGCAAGAGCTTGGAGTCGCCTAGAGTCATCATGTAGCTGCTCCAAAGGAGCCTTTCACATTCATTCATGCCAAAGAGTTAAGATGGAAGTAATAACTGCCAAGGAAACACACTTCAAGAGGTAGCTGCTCCAAGAGGTCACAACAAGATATATTTCAAGTCTTCTTCATCAATGACATCACCAGTTGCATCATGTTTGAAGACTTCCATCTATCACTTCAAGTTCCATTCATCTTCCAAGTATCAACTAGATTCTTCATCAATCATCGCTTCAAGATTAGCATGTAGCCGCTCCAAAGGAACTTCTCATCATCATCAAGCATTCCAAAGACATCCATTCAATTTCAAGTCCCTCTGGTACATTCAAGCCTCCTTGAGAAGTCATCTACTTCACATATAACGAAAAGTGTTATCATCAATATCTACACTTCAAAGGACCTTTCAAGTTGGAACACTTCTTCATCAAACATTCGAAGACATCCATCCAAGCTTCAAGTTCTTTCACAATCTTCAAGTCTAGGAGAAATTGCATCTAGTGAACTCATTAATTGGCACCTAGGAGGAAAAGACCTTAAACTTACATTATTAAGTCAGCACTTTAGAAATTGAGCCATTCCTAGTCAATTGGAGTCATAAAATATCAAATACAAAGTCAAATTGGACTTAGGCACCCCTTCATGTAATTTCCCACCATCATGAGTGCCTAGATCTAGGAAGATCATCCAATTGCGCCTAGGAATAAGATACAAGTCTAAGACCTCAAATTTGAGCACCTAGAACTGTGATGGATTGAAAAGCTACATTGGCGCCTAAGGGTAAGTTGTATCTAATGGCATCACCTAATTGAGCGCCCAGGAGGTATAAAGCTTAACATTGACATGAGGACACACGTTTAGTAAAGGAGAGTTTCTCAAACATTTAAACATGTGAATGAAGTCATAGAAATGCACCAAGTCATCTAGGCACCATTTTCCCCTTGTGTACACTTACATTTACGCCTAAGAAGAAGTTGCTTTAGTTCATTGGAGTGTTTGAGTATTGAGGATTTCTTAGCAATACTTTGCAACTTTACACTGCCTCCTTCTGATAATTTTTAGGGCAGCAGAAAACTTGTCACCACGGGAAAACACCTCAGAGATATAAAAAGTCAAGAGAGGTTATTGTAGAGGCATTCTATGTGATCGCGTTGCCTCAGATGGAATGTTTCTAAGTGACATGATTTTCAAGTAACATCTCGTCAAAGAGTGCTATCTTTTTGCACTTTAGACACTTCAGGGATATCGTTGGTACAATGTAGCTCGGACTGTTTCGACATGTTTGGGTGAAAAATAGGACCATGCCTAGCGTAAATGTACCCATCCAGACACATTGGAATAGTCAGTTTGGTCGCATCAGAAGTAGGATGAAAGTTACACCCCTTTGCAACTTTACACTGCCTCCTAATGATTTTTGGGGCAGCAAAAAACCTTTGACCACGGGCAAATGTCTCAGAGATATAAAAAACCGAGAGAGGTTATTGTAGAGGTACTCTATGTGATCATGTTGCCTTAGATGAAATGTTTCTAAGTGACACAATTTTTAAGTAACATCTCATCAAATATTGCTACCCTTTTGCACTTTGGACTCTTCAGGGATATCGTCAGTACAATGTAGCTCGGATTGTTTCGACATGTTTGGGTGAAAAACAGGACCATGCCTAGCATAAATGTACCCATCCGGATGCATTGGAATAGTCAGTTTGGTCACATCAGGAGCAAGACAAAAGTTACACCCCTTTCCAACTTTACACTGCCTCCTTCTGACGATTTTTGGGGTAGCAGAAAACTTTTCACCACGAGCAAATGTCTCAGAGATATAAAAAATTGAGAGAATCTATTGTAGAGGCACTCTATGTGATCGCGTTGCCTCAGACAGAATGTTTCTAAGTGACATGGTTTTCAAGTAACATCTTGTCAAAGATTGTTGTCTTTTTGCACTTTGGACTCTTCAGGGATATCATCGGTACAATGTAGCTCAGACTGTTTCGACATGTTTGGGTGAAAAAAAAGACCATGCCTAGCATAAATGTACCCATCCGGATGTGTTAGAATAGTCAGTTTGGTCGCATCAGGAGCAAGACAAAAGTTACACCCCTTTGCAACTTTACACTACCTCCTGACAATTTTTGGGGCAGCAGAAAACCTTCAACCACGGGCAAATGTCTCATAGATATAAAAACTGAGAGAGGTTATTATAGAGGCACTCTACATGATTGCCTTGCCTTAGATGGAATGTTTCTAAGTGACACAGTTTTTGAGTAACATCTTGTCAAAGATTGCTATCTTTTTGCACTTTGGACTCTTCAGAGATATCGTCGGTACAATGTAGCTCGGACTGTTTCGACATGTTTGGGTGAAAAATAGGACCATGCCTAGCATAAATGTACCCATCCAGATGTGTTGAAATAGTCAGTTTGGTCACATCAGGAGAAGGGCAAAAGTTACACCCCTTTGCAAATTTACATTGCCTCCTTCTGACGATTTTTGGAGCAGCAGAAAACCTTTCACCATGGGAAAATGCCTCAGAGATATAGAAAACTGAGAGAGGTTATTATAGAGGCACTCTACATGATTGTGTCTCCTTAGACAGAATGTTTCTAAGTGACACAGTTTTTGAGTAACATCTCGTCAAAGATTGCTACCTTTTTGCACTTTAGACTCTTCAGGGATATCGTCGGTACATTGTAGCTCGAATTGTTTCGACACATTTGGGTGAAAAAAAGGACCATGCCTAGCGTAAATGTACCTATCTAGACGTGTTGGAATAGTTAATTTGGTTGCATCAAGAGCAAGACGAAAGTTACACCCCTTTGCAACTTTACACTGCCTCCTTTTGATGATTTTTGGGGCAGTAGAAAACCTTTCACCACAGGCAAATACCTTAGAGATATAAAAAAATGAGAGAGGTTATTGTAGAGGCACTCTATGTGATTGTGTTTCCTTAGACAGAATGTTTCTAAGTGACACAGTTTTTGAGTAACATCTCATCAAAGATTGTTGCCTTTTTGCACTTTGGACTCTTCAGGGATATCGTCGGTACAATGTAGCTCGGATTGTTTCGACATGTTTGGGTGAAAAATAGAACAATGTCTAGCCTAAACGTACCCATCCGGACATGTTGGAACTATCATTTTGGTCGCATTAAAAGTAGGACACCAAAAATTCATAACATGATGATGTAAAAATGTGTATATGTGTAAAAATACAATAGAAAATTAAAAAAAGACAAACCTTACAAATTAATGTGCATACTTACAACTCAATGTAACATGACTTTACAAAATCAATGTGAATACTTACAAATTAATCCAATGAACCATCCGGGTCTACTCTACACTTTATTGTGTCAAGTATTGCTTCATGGTTAGACTCCCTCACCTTCCACAAGATTTTGTTCAAAGGTCTACCCAGATACTTTATCAAATAAACATTGGATGCCACAATAGGGTTTGAGTAATGAAGAATCTTCCAATGCGTGTCAAAGTCTTGAAATAGCCAAATATTAGCACTCTTATGTGGGTACCTTCTAAGCCAAGTTCCAGTAATAACCACTGAGCTTGGAGGGTATTCGATGTTTTCTCCATCTGTAACAAGGGCCTCCAATTTCTTTTTGGTTAATGACATAACTAATAATCTGTTCCCTCTTCATTATCTTCATCTACAATAACTATATATACATGCCCTACATTGATATGTGTAGCAAATTAGATGAAATTAGTCAACATTACAAAAACACTACAAAGTAAGATGACATTACCTGTTGAACTAGATGAAATTAGATGCATATATGTACCCTATACTACCTAGTTGAACTAAATCTAATATGTGGTCAAAGTCAAATGATGATTCCATCTGTGTTCCAGTGTCGTCGGGGGTCGATACATGTCAAGTGGGCTAAGATAACATAATTGCCATTTGTCAACCCACTCCTTTGACTCACACTCATCGCAGACTTGAATTGTACAGAAAGAACAAAAGCATGACATCTTTCGTGTATGGATACTCCATGAACCTACAATTGAGCTTCTAAAAGAGTGCATCTCATTTGATCCTGTCAGTGTACAACAGTCCTCATATGGTACAATGTTAGTATCATCTATCAACCAAAAAAATCTACGAATTGAAGACTTACCTTCATTACCTAGACCCATGGAAGCATTACACCACTCGACAATCGATTTTGCATCTGTCAACTTTGCATTGTCTTTATACTTTAACTCTTCTTGTGCTATGGCTATTTTGATACATGCTTCTGCACCATCATGCTCCCTCTTTCCATGACCAGCCTCACAAAGTTCCACATATGCTGAATACCTATAAAATTATGCCTCCTACTTAGCCAATAGAAATTTTGTAAGTTCTTGAATTGTGATGCACAGTTATCTGACCATATGATATGCTGACTGAACGATATGCCCCTTCTAGCCAAATCATTGTAGAACACCTGAAAGCAACCTTGCATGAACTTCGTAGAATGCGTGTGATCATCACTAATATAGAAATTATTCTCCCTTATGATCTTTATGTCATCCTTTGTACTATCATTCGCAAGAATGAATGCAATGTGCACAAATATAGAAACCTATGTGGAGTTATAATATTGTGATTGCACCTCACGCTGTGGCTGTAGAATGTAGTTCTCTACAAAGTCGACGACTGAAAGAATGCTACCAACTAGAAATGTGTCCTTGCATAACTTGAATTGTAAGTCCAACCATCAAGCTCTATAGGCATGTCTTGCATACTCATACACTATGCTGTCACGAAATATAGGCATAAACTAATACACTGGAATCTTTTCAATAACCAATTCAAACCTCTTTGCTTCTTTACCATCTTTTGTATTGTATGCCACTATTTTATACTTGCCAAACTCTACTAGTTTGTTTCCAACCACATGTGTTCTTTCCATATGTTCACATATTGGCAAATATTGCAAGCCACCGTAATGATGACATGTGCCATCCAAGCATAATTTCTTGTAGAATATTTGACCTTCCTCTCTTTCACATAAAATTCTTGATATGAAGTCTCTTGAAGATGTTGGTGGGGCACATATGGCACAATCCTGCAAATCATTGTCAGTATGCATATCTAAACATATAGACCTATAAGCATCAAAATGGTTAGAAAATTCAATATGTAATCTACAACAACAAGTAGTGCATGTGTAATTTATCTTGACATAGAAAGGTTTTAGCATTTCAAAATATCTTTGATAAATTTTAATTTGAGGATACTTCTCTAGAAATTTACCATAAAACTGTGTTTGAGTCTCATCCAAAAAATACTTTGGATTTGGTCACGATTCTGACTACCGATTCTCCTTCTTACCACATCCCTTTGATTCGGAGATACCCTTGTGTAATTTTTTCAAAAGTCTTCAATTAGTGATCTCAATGCTTCAACAATTGGTTTATCTTTTCGTGGTAGTCTCCCCGAGAACGTCCATAATTCATTGACATTAGTGTCCTCAATTCTTTGGCATCTTCCAATGGCTCTTGATAAAGTTTTCCTATTAATTCTCAATTCTTGACTCGTCTTTCTAATGAGACAAGCTTTCGTCATTTGACTACTTACTATAGTTGATGTAATCACACGTTGTGTTGCATTACTATCTTTTGTACATGAGGTGTTACCCACACTCTCATACGCACTCATTAGATTCTTGACAATAGATTTTTCACTTGAAGCCTCTGATGTTCTCAACCCAAGAATCTTCATGATGGACCTATACTTTATACTTCGCATCATTTCAATGAATAGTTGACATCTTGCAGTCTCATTTAACTTTTCAAAGAACAATCTCTAAATCTTATGAGCATATCTTCTACAAGTGCATTTTGGAATATTACCTTCCATTGGCTACAAAATATTCTCATCAATATCAATCAAATACTTTGGCTTTCTATGCAAAATTCTAGGTGGTGTTAAGTTAGGTAAATTCATCTCAACATTAGGAATTTCATCAATATTTAAATGAGATGGGCTAGATGGCATACCTTCGATCAAAGATGGAATAGATGACATACCTTGAGGTTGAGGTGGGAATGATGGCGTACCTCCTTCATCACATGTGAGTGATGATGTACTCTCAACTTGAGATGTGGTAGATGGTGTCCCTACATGTTGACTTGTGGTAGAGGACATGTCTCCAACTATGGTATTTAAATCTCTCGTAGCATGAAGTTTTTGCATTCATTCTCTTTGTGCCGCCAATACCATATCTCTTTGTGATGGTTGTGGTTCCTCTTCAATTGGCATGTCTTCATTTATCATGTCTAATTTCCTCTTCTCACAAAGTTCCCTCATAGCCGCTGCTTTCTTTACATTCTTAGCTTCTATCTCTTCCTGTGTTGGTTTAATTCTTGATCGTTTCCTTGGCATGACGGAGAATTTGTCTGTAGCATGATAAAGAGACCAATATTACTTCCTAAGAAATGAATACAAGATAATAGTGGGATTGTATTTTTATTATGTTGTAAGGATTTATTCTTGTATAGTTTGACATCATGGTATGTTAAGGTCTATTTATTACACATAATTATTAAAGAGCCCAAGTGTAGAAAATATATGAGGCATCATGTGAGATTGCAGGCTACTTTCTTGATTGGGAATGTGTCTATTTTAAGCATGTATGATAAAGCATGATAAAGTAATTCAAATAGAATTAAGGAAAATGTAAAGAACATGCATATAAAGACTTGACATACCTAAAAAATAAAGATTCGAATGGAGAGAGTACCCAATTATGTAGTGTTTTTTTCTTCTTGCATCAAACTCTTCAACAATTTGAGTTTTTCACCACTTGCTTCCTTTTCAATGTTAAATTGAATAACACTCAAATATAATTAATAACAACAATACTATTAACCAATCTATAATGTTAAATTCTTAAAATTGAATCACAATTAACATTGCAACACTACAAAAATTGAAACTTGAATAGATATATATCAAACTTGGTGTGAAAACTAGGTTATTTCCTCCTTCTCAAGTTGGCAAAGTAGAAAAGGTGGTGGAAAGATCATGCAAAGGTGGTAGAATGTGTCAAATGTGCATGTGAACTTCCTAATAGCATGAAAGCACTTCTTTTTTGTTGGAGCATGCGCAGAATCAGTATGAAAATAGAGCATGTGGGCCTGGATCATGGGGGTCAACACTTTTTTACCATTTCTATAACAGGACAAAACGCGAGCGCATTATAATGCGCTCGCATTTTGTCCTGCTATAGATTGGTCACATCCTGTGCATTATCTTCCTTAACACAAGTAGGGATGACCACATCCTATGCTTCATCAGTTGACACTTCCAAGCCTTACAATTCCTCTTAAATACGGGAGGATCCATGATTGGAAGAGCTAAGCCACTTGGTCCCGCCTTGCTGAAGGATGACATTCTGGGAGAATTAGGAGATTTTCTTTTGGAGATCATATAATCTTTAAATGCTTTCCATCTTGGTAGGTCCTCTGCATCAGATAATAACCACTGATGATGTCTAAGAAATAAGAAATTCTTCATCTCTTTGGTGATCCATTTATCTTTCCAAACCTTCCCCTTCAGACTTGAATGACCACAAGGTTTTTGAGGGAGAACTTTTCCTGTTTACTGCAAGAGCTTGCCAGATGCTCTGACATATGATAGGCATAACAATGAAGGGGAAAGCCCTCATAATCAAGTTCTTGATAGAAAATGCCCATCGAGGAAGAAAGACAGATCTTCTTTGGAAGTAGAAGTTCTAGTTTGTGACAAATCCTTATCCAAGAATAAATAGCAGGGGTTCTATCAAGTGATTGCCAATCCACTTCCACAAAGTCTCCTAAAGACTTCTTGATTGATTCCAAAACATCCACACCCCAAAACTGGAGAGGCAATCAATATAATCAAACCCATAAATCTGTATTTGATGACAGAAACTCTCTTCAAGCTAGATTAAGAGTCCAACATTTTAGCTCAAGTCTAAACCCATCAACATCTAAATAACCTGAATATAAAATCTTTGTTTGCCTATCTTTAGAACTCAACCCTCAATGTCAAACCCTAATCCCTCAACCCTTATCTCTAATCCCTCGACCCTCAACCCTATCCCCAAACCCTAAACCCTAAAGCCTCAACCCTCAACGTCAAATCCTAATCCCTCAACCCTTCACTCTAATCCCTCAACCCTAAACCCTATCCCTAAACCCTCAACACTATACCTTAAACCCTAATCCCTCAACCCTCAACCCTAAACCTTATCCCTAAAACCTAATCCCTCAACCCTCAACCCTAATACGTCATCCCTCAACTCTAATCCCTCATCCCTAAACCCTAAATGCTATCCCTATTCCTAAACCCTCAACAGACTCAATACTATACCTTAAACCCTAATCCCTTATCCCTAAACCTTCCAACCCTATCCCTAATCCTTATACCCTCCACACTCTACTTTAACCCTAATCCCTCGACCCTCAACCCTATTCCTAAACCGTTGACCCTCGAACCTCAACCCTCAACCCTCAACGTCAAACCCTAATCCCTCAACCTTTAACTCTGATCCCTCGACCCTCAACCCTATCCTTAAACCCTAAACCCTAAAGGCTCAACCCTCAACGTCAAATCATAATCCCTCAACCCTTCACTCTAATCCCTCAACCCTAAACCCTATCCCTAAACCCTCAACACTATACCTTAAACCCTAATTCCTCAACCCTAAACCTTATCCCTAAACCCTAATCCCTCAACCCTCAACCCTAATCTGTCATCCCTCAACTCTAATCCCTCATCCCTAAACCCTAAACGTTATCTCTATCCCTAGACCCTCAACGGGCTTGATATTATACCTTAAACCTTAATCCCTTATCCCTAAACCCTCCAACCCTATCCCTAATCCCTATACCCTTGACACTCTACTTTAACCCTAATCCCTCAACCCTCAACCCTATCCTGAAACCCTTAACCCTTGAACCACAATGTACTCAACCCTCAATGTCAAACCCTAATCCCTCAACCCTTAACTATGATCCCTCGACCCTCAACCCTATCCCTAAACCCTAAAGCCTCAACCCTCAACCCTCAACCCTAATTTGTCATCCCTCAACTCTAATCCCTCATTCCTAAACCCTAAATGCTATCCCTATTCCTAAACCCTCAACAGACTCAATACTATACCATAAACCCTAATCCCTTATCCCTAAACCCTCCAACCCTATCACTAATCCTTATACCCTCCACACTCTACTTTAACCCTAATCCCTCGACCCTCAACCCTATCCCTAAACCATTGACCCTCAACCCTCAACGTCAAAGCTTAATCCCTCAACCCTTAACTCTGATCCCTCGACCCTCAACCCTATCCCTAAAACCTAGAGCCTAAAGCCTCAACCCTCAACATCAAATCATAATCCCTCAACCATAAACTGTTTCCCTAAACCCTCAACACTATACCTTAAACCGTAATCCCTCAACCCTCAACCCTAAACCCTATCCTTAAACCCTAATCCATCAACCAATCTGTCATCCCTCAACTCTAATCCCTCATCCCTACACCCTAAATGCTATCCCTATTCCTAAACCCTCAATAGACTCGATACTATACCTTAAACCCTAATCCCTTATTCCTAAACCCTCCAAACCTATCCCTAATCCTTATACCCTCCACACTCTACTTTAACCCTAATCCCTCAACCCTCAACCCTATCCTTAAACCCTTGACCCTCGAACCTCAACCCTCAATGTCAAACCCTAATCCCTCAACCCATAACTCTGATCCCTCGACCCTCAACCCTACCCCTAAACCCTAAACCCTAAAGCCTCAACCCTTAATGTCAAATCCTAATCCCTTAACCCTTCACTCTAATCCCTCAACCCTAAACCCTATCCCTAATCCCTTGACACTATACCTTAAACCCTAATCCCTCAACCCTCAACCCTAAACCTTATCCCTAAACCCTAATCCCTCAACCCTCAACCCTAATCTGTTATTCCTCAACTCTAATCCCTCATCCCTAAACCCTAAATGCTATCCCTATTCCTAAACCCTCAACAGACTCGATACTATACCTTAAACCCTAATCCCTTATCCCTAAACCCTCCAACCCTATCCCTAATCCTTATACCCTCCACACTCTACTTTAACCCTAATCCCTCGAACCCTCAACCCTATCCCTAAACCCTTGACCCTCGAAACTCAACCCTCAACCCTCAACGTCAAACCCTAATCCCTCAACCCTATCCCTAAACCCTAAACCCTAAAGCCTCAACCCTCAACATCTAATCCTAATCCCTCAACCCTTCACTCTAATCCCTCAACCCTAAACCCTATCCCTAAACCCTTAACACTATACCTTAAACCCTAATCCCTCAACCCTCAACCCTAAGCCTTAACCCTAAACCCTAATCCCTCAACCCTCAACCTTAATCCGTCATCCCTCAACTCTAATCCCTCATCCCTAAATCCTAAATGCTATCCCTATTCCTAAACCCTCAACAGACTCGATACTATACCTTGAACCCTAATCCCTTATATGTAAACCCTCCAACCCTATCCCTAATCCTTTTACCCTCTACACTCTACTTTAACCCTAATCCCTCGACCCTCAACCCTATCCTTAAACCCTTAACCCTCGAACCTCAATCCTCAACCCTCAACGTCAAACCCTAATCCCTCAACCCTTAACTCTGATCCCTTGACCCTCAACCCTATCCCTAAACCCTAAACCCTAAAGCCTCAACCCTCAACATCAAATCCTAATCCCTCAACCTTTCACTCTAATCCCTCAACCCTAAACCCTATCCCTAAACCCTCAATACTATACCTTAAATCCTAATCCCACAACCCTCAACCCTAAACCTTATCCCTAAACCCTAATCCCTCAACCCTCAACCCTGATCCATCATCCCTCAACTCTAATCCCTCATCCCTAAATCCTAAACACTATCCCTATTCCTAGACCCTCAACGGGCTCGATACTATACCTTAAACCCTAATCCCTTATCCCTAAACCTTCCAACCCTATCCCTAATCCTTATACCCCTAACACTCTACTTTAACCCTAATCCCTCAACCCTCAACCCTATCCCGGAACCCTTAACCCTCGAACCTCAATGTACTCAACCCTCAACATCAAACCCTAATCCCTCAACCCTTAACTCTGATCCCTCGACCCTTAACCCTTAAAACTTGAACCTTAAAACCTATCCCTACACGCTCAACACTTGACACTATATCTTAAACCCTAATCCCTTAACCCTCATCCCTAAAGCCTCAACCCTAAATCCTTAAACCTTCAACCCTAAACCCTATCCCTAATCCCTCTACCCTCGACACTCTTATTTAACCCTAGTCCCTTGACCATTAACCCTATCCCTCAACCTCAACTATCAACCCTTAACCCTCAACATTAAACCCTAATTCATCAACCCTAAACCCTAATCCCTCAAACCTAAACCCTATCCTTAAACCATCAACCCTCAACACTTGGTGCAGGAGCACCTTGGCAAATTAAGGTTGCCTAGACAAATCTTTGAGTTTATTTGTAATGCTTCAACATTGTAACATTGTTAATCAAGTCACTATTAGGTGTTTAGGTCATTAGGAGGTTCAAATATGTATTTAGTGCATACTATGTAAAGATTGCCAATGTAAAATGAAAAAAAAAGAACAATATAGTGGAATACCAAAGGTCATTCGCTTGGAGGAAGTCAGAAAGAAGTTGGAAACTAAGGAGTCAAGCATGAAATTCCTTTAAAAGGCTTTGTAATCTTTGGAGATGGCGTGGGTGATTGAAGTTAGGAGTTTTGAATAAAGAAATCCACTATTTTTCTACATTTTTCATCAGAAAATGTTGTTTCCAGGCCTTGTACAGATCTGTATAGGCATGCATGGCTATGTAATTGGTTGTAAGTTATAGTCCTATCAATCACCCTCCATTTCCTTTTGGTTGCATGCATTTTGGTTTTGTTTAGAACAAGATATTGCATTTTTTGTCTAGATTGTCAAAACCCTGATTTAGAGTAACCTGTTTTGGGAAAAACGCCATAACTTTTGTTTCCACCGTTGGATCTTTATGTAACTTGGGGAAAATGTCTATAACTATGTTATCTATAATTTGACTAAAGCGATCGACCTCATTTTATGTTGTGTGGAAGTTATGTATGACTGTTCGTGGCATTTCACAGTGACATTTCTGAGTTTGAACCCTTGTAGCAGAATTACCAGCCCATTTTTAGAGCACATTTTTCAAAACAACCCAAACCCATTCTGGAGTATGTTGTGGGGAGGCACAATGGGTATCTAATACATGTCTAAGATTTGCATTTAGATGTTTATACAGAAAGTTATTGGGACTGTTCTCCGTTTGTAGGCTACTAGTCCTTCTTGGGGTTTGTGAAGGAACTAGTAGTTCAAAATTTGATCCACCTTTGCCAATGGATGGGATGGGATCTAATACATGTCCAAACACCATTTCTAAGAAGAATTCAAGAACTTTAACTACTGTTCCCACTTTTCCATGAAGATCCTTGTTTTTGGGCTCATTGGTGTAGTTGAACTTTGCCTAGTATGAAGTTGAGTTGATCCTTTCCTCTGCATCAAATTGGTATCAGAGCTCAGAAGATTTTGAGCGTGTAGATAGAGTGCCAAAGGAGGAAATCTACACCAGGATTTTGGGGTAAGCATTGGTTTTTGCTACCTGATTCTTGTTGTGAAGTTTTATGGTTGCAGGTGCAAGTTCACTCATTGCAGTAGGCAGACAGGAAGGTCTGTCAAGAGGGCCAGAGGAGATGGTCTATTTGGTTGTTGCCAAAAGTCTTGGGGAGAGAGGCAAGAGAGGACTCCCAGGTGAGGGACAAGAGTGTTGTTGTAGCAGGGAGGAGTGGACTTCTGATGATAGAGATGCACCTTGGAGGCAGCCAATCAAATTCCATTACTAGGAGTCACAGTTGGAAAGTAAAAAGGAAGTAGAGAAGGCATCAAATCAGGGTTGAAGACATAAAGAGGCAAAAGTCATTTGAAGCAAACCACACAACTCTTGGGACAAGAGTTTTCTTCATGCTGAGGAGTATGGTGTAGGAGCACCTTGGCAAATTAAGGTTGCCTAGACAAATCTTTGAGTTTGTTTGTAATGCTTCAACATTGTAACATTGTTAATCAAGTCACTATTAGGTGTTTAGGTCATTAGGAGGTTCAAATATGTATTTAGTGCATACTATGTAAAGATTGCCAATGTAAAATGAAAAAAAAAGAACAATATAGTGGAATACCAAAGGTCATTCGCTTGGAGGAAGTCAAAAAGAAGTTGGAAACTAAGGAGTCAAGCATGAAATGCCTTTAAAAGGCTTTGTAATCTTTGGAGATGGCGTGGGTGATTGAAGTTAGGAGTTTTGAATAAAGAAATCCACTGTTTTTCTGTATTTTTCATCAGAAAACGTTGTTTCTAGGCCTTGTACAGATCTGTACAGCATGCATGGCTGTGTAATTGGTTGTAAGTGATATTCCTATCAATCACCCTCCATTTCCTTTTGGTTGCATGCATTTTGGTTTTGTTTAGAGCAAGATATTGCATTTTTTGTCTAGATTGTCAAAACCCTGATTTAGAGTAACCTATTTTGGGAAAAATGCCATAACTTTTGTTTCCACCATTGGATCTTTATGTAACTTGGGGAAAATGTCTATAACTATGTTATCTACAATCTAACTGAAGCGATCGACCTCATTTTGTGTTGTGTGGAAGTTATGTGTGACTGTTCGTGGCATTTCACAGTGACATTTCTGAGTTTGAACCCTTGTAGCAGAATTACCAGTCCATTTTTAGAGCACATTTTCTAAAACAACCCAAACCCATTCTAGAGTATGTTGTGGGGAGGCATAATGGGTATCTAATACATGTCTAAGATTTGCATTTGGATGTTTATACGGAAAGTTATTGGGACTGTTCTCCGTTTGTAGGCTATTAGTCCTTCTTGGGGTTTGTGAAGGAACTAGTAGTTCAAAGTTTGATCCACCTTTGCCAATGGATTGGATGGGATCTAATACATGTCCAAACACCATTTATAAGAAGAATTCAAGAACTTTAACTGTTCTTCCCACTTTTCCATGAAGATCCTTATTTTTGGGCTCATTGGTGTAGTTGAACTTTGCCTAGTATGAAGTTGAGTTGATCCTTTCCTCTGCATCAACACTATACCTTAAACCCTAATCCCTATCCATCAACCCTTAACCCTTAAAACTTAAACCCTATCCCTACACCCTTAACATTTGACACTATATCTTAAGCCTTAAACCCTCATCCGTAAAGCCTCAACCCTCAATCCTTAAACCTTCAACCCTAAACCCTATCCCTAATCCCTCTACCCTCGACACTCTAACCCTAACCTCGACATTAAACACTAATCCGTCAACCCTAAACCCTAATCCGTCAACCCTCAACCCTATCCCTAAACCCTCAATCCTCAACACTATACCTTAAACCCTAATCCATCAACCCTAAAACCTAATCCCTCAACCCTCAACCCTAAACAATATCAATAAACCCTCAACCCTCAACATTATACCTTAAACCCCAATCCCTCAACCCTCAACCCTAATCCCTCAACCCTAAATGCTATCCCTATTCTGAAACCCTCAACTCTCGATACTATACCTTAAACCCCAATCCCTTATCCCTAAACCCTAAACCCTATCCCTCAACCCTTAACCCTTAAAAATTAAACCCTAAAACCTATCCATAAACCCTCGATGCTCAACACTATATTTTAAACCCCAATCCCTTAACCCTCAGCCCTAAAGCCTCAACCCTCAATTGTTAAACCTTCAAACCGAAACCCTCAATCATTAAACCTTCAACCCTAGACCCTATCCCTAATCCATCTACCCTCAACACTCTACTTTAACCCTAATCCCTTGACCATCAACCCTATCCCTAAACCCTCAACCATCAACCCTCAACTCTCAACATTAAACCCTAATCCCTCAACCCTAAACCCTATCCCTAAACCCTCAACCCTCAACACTATACCTTAAACTATAATCTCTCAACCCTAAACCCTAATCCCTAAACCCTAAACCCTAAACCCAATAAAACTGCTTTGCCTTATGTTAGGTTGTTCCATATTTTTGACACTCTTCTCTTAAAGATATTTGAGTTGCAAGAATATGTCAGAAAAATGGCTATGAACTTTATAATGTTAATAATGTTATATGGCATGTTTTTCTGGCCCATCTAGGGTTCATTATGCCAATAGGTGTACACACTATGAGAAAAGCTTTGCGTATGGCACATCCACAGTGAGTAATTAAAAATTGAAATTAGAAGGATGATCATTAAGAGAAAAGATTTGCATTGGGGTACATCTATGTTTCTTGTTGTCCACCCTGCACTCAGGGGAGGTATATTGTTATGAAATGGGCAAATAATATCCCATTGTTTACTGGCTCTATCCACAAGAACTACTAAACTATACCTTAAACCCTAATCCCTCAACCCTAAACTTTCAACCCTAAACCCTATCCCTAATCCCTCTACCCTCAACACTCTACCTTAACCCTAATCCCTCGACCCTTAACCCTAAACGCTATCCTTAAAGCCTCAACCCTAAACCCTAATCCCTCAAGGTCCTAAACTCTAATCCCTTATCCCTAAACTCTAAATCCTATCCCTAAATGCTCAACCCTCAACCTTAAACCTTAATCACTCAATTCTTATCCACCCCTCTCCTCCCCTATCTGGCTCACTCCCATCTCTACCCTCCTCTGCCCTCGACACTATACATACATACATATAGGCATACATAGATACATACATACATATAGGCATACATACATACATACATACATATAAGCATACATACATACATACATGATTAATAGCCTTGAACATAAAAAAATTTAAGGGGAACATAACGTGCTCGTGTTATTTCAAACATGACAAACAACACAAACTTTTGCAGAAAAGGAAAAATGCAAAGAAAAACATAACATGAGTGCATTAGAATGCACTCGCGTTATGTTTTGCTTTGGGAATCCCAAGCCTTGGGCTTTGGATTTGCTTTGGATTTCCAACCCAAAGGCTTGGAGTGCCTTTTCAACAGTCACAGACGGGTTTTTCTATATTCTTCAAGATTTCAAATAATTTCATTCGTGCCAACCCTCAAATTTGCATGTGTTCCAAGGTCGAACAAATCGAACACCTGGGTAATGTTAGGCTTTCTCTTAGCTATTTGACAATGTGATTTTTTTCACATTTTAACAATGTTAAGCCTTTCATCTTTAATTTCTTTTGTTTGTGTGTCTATTTTTGGGCAAAAACCACTGTTTGGTCTTTTTTTCATTGTAAATTAACTATTCATTAAAATTTCAAAATAATTACATATTTAGAAACTAGACTCCATTCTATAAATATTAAAGAAAGAAAAAAATGATTTTCAATTAGTTTTCAAAATTTATAGGGGTAGCATGGCCAAAATTCTATTTTTTAGGATGTGTCCACTTTGAAAATTAGTAAAAAATCAAATATTCATCAAAAAATTATCAGAAAAATCAGGCATAAGCTACATGCTATTAGCTAATTTCTCACTGAAGAGATTTTAAAAATACCAAAAAAAAGTTGACCTTTTGAGGGAGCCACAAAACATACTATGTTATGTTTTTTTGACATAAACAACACCAATTTCTATGGCTCCCTCTTTTGAACCCCTTAATCTATGCCATTTTCAAAAAGAAATAGTAGTTTAGAAAGTAGACTCGGAGCACTACGAACATTGTTTTGGTTGCATCTCCAAATTGTGAGTGTAACTATGCTCAATTTCTCATCCAAGGCCAGTATTTCCTGATTTTAGAAAAAACGTGGCCACTTAAGACCCCTTTTTGGCCCCCATCTTCTTGCACTTACCCCTCTATTGATCCCAACTCAAAGAAATTTATTGAATGAAGCTTTGACAAGCTTCAATCAACCTGTCATAGAGGCAATGAAAGAAAACGCCACTGTCCTAGCAAGCCTATGCCAACCCAAGGAGGAATTGAGCACAAGAAAAACTAGTAAGTCCCCTCCATTCTATGTTTCCCTAATCATTGGTGACAAATTATTGCATAATTGTATGATAGATTCTGGGGCGGGTACCTCTGTTATGCCAAAAAAATATAGCTAATAAGTTAGGCATTGAATATGAGCCTGCGAATAAGGTGGTAGTGCAATTAGATGGTACTATTGTTAAGATAGTAGGTTTTGTTAAGGATTTGAAGCTCACTTTGCATGCATTCCCTAGTTGCTCTATTTCACATGACATCTCAGTTATTGGCCTCCCTACATACTTTGGCATATGGCTATCTAGAGATTTCACTTCTAAAATAGGTGGGTACCTATCTTCTGATTGGTCCCACATATTATTTAGAACAAGATATGGCACTAAGGTGAGCATTAGGGCTAAGCCTATTGCTAATGACCATATAGAGCCCTATACACCCGCTCCTTTGAACATGAATTGCACAATCCATGAGCTGGAGGAGGATGATAGCAGTATGCATGAGGCTACAACGCCAGTGGAGGAAATACTTGATATATTACTTGATGAGTGGGAAAACTATTTTTCAATTTGACACTCCTAAACGTATAGAAAACATAGGGGTGGGTACTTATTGTATTCATGATGAAGATGCCATCATTCCTAGTCTCAAAAAGGCAACATCAAATTCAAGTGGAATATGGTAGATGTTTTTTGATGGCTCCAAAAGCAAAAATGGAGCGGGTGTTGGGGTTGTGTTAATTTCACCCCAAAAGGAAAATTATTTCTCTACTTTCATACTACAGTTTGGTTGTACCAACAATGTGGTTGAGTATGAAGCCTTGATTCAAAGTATACAGCTGGCACATAAGAGAGGAATAAAAATTTTGTAGGCATTTGGTGATAGTGAACTTATTGTCCACCAAATCAGATCACAAAGTGTTTCAAGGAATGAATTGTTCAATTCATATAACCACAAAGTCTAGGATCTAATTGAAGAATTTGATGACTTCAATATTCAGGCAATGCCCAGACAGAGAAAAAAAGATGTTGATAAGCTGGCTAAAGTTGGTGCCTAGTTTGACATTCCCCAAAATGTCAAACAAAATTTAGATCAACATGTAAAGATTGTTGTGAGGCCTATTGTGCCTGGAAATGTGAAAAGATGACAAGTATTTGAGAATGACCAGCATATTGTAAATTTCTTGCAAGAAGAGGTAGAGTTTGCTGCCAAAAATCAATCCACATTGCAAGAACAATATGGTGACCAAGTGATCCAGCTAAAGACCAACAAACTGCCCAGAGGATTGATCACTTTAGAAAACATATTTGGTGTTGATGAACAACCAAAGAAGGAGAAGATGAACATGACAGTCAAAAAAGAAGACTATGAAGAGGTGGAAATTGCACTGAGTAGATTTCTAAAACATGGCAAGGTATGTAATCAAGCTAAGAGGCAAGGTTTTATTAAACTTTGTAATGAATTTGATGATTTAATAGCTTGGGATTATAGGGATCTGAAATGCTTTGATCTTGGTTTAATCCAACACACCATTGATTTAGACCCCAGTGCAAAACCTGTTTGCCAAAAACAAAGGGCAGTCAACCCCAAAATTGAGCCATTAATGAGAAAAGACCTATCCAAGCTCATAGAGGCTAAAATCATTTATCCCATCAAACATTCCTCTTGGGTGGCTAACCTAGTTCCAGTTAGGAAGAATGATGGGGAAATCAGATTTTTGTGTGGACTTTAGAGACCTAAATAAGGCCTCCCTTAAAGACCACTATCCATTCCCTTCCATGGAACAGATCTTACAAATAGTAGCAGGGGCTGAAATATTTTCACTCCTAGATGGCTACTCAGGCTATAACCAAATTCTTGTAAAAGAATCAGACCAGTATAAGACAACCTTTACCACCAAGTGGGGTACTTTGGCTTACCAAAAAATGCCTTCCTTTGACCAATGTTGGGGAAACCTTCCAAAGAGATATGGATTTGGCCTTTAAAGGCCTAATCAATGATATTATTTTAGTGTATCTTGATGATCTAACTATGTATTCCAAGCATGTAGCTGACCACTTGGGTCATTTGAGAAAAGTCTTTGAAAGATGCAGGGAATATTGTATATCATTGAATGCAAAGAAATGTGTATTTGTTGTCCCAAAAAATAGATTGTTGGGGCATATAGTCTCAAAGGAAGGGTTGGCTATTGATCTGGGAAGAACAAGTGCCATTCTATCTCTTCCTCTTCCCAGTCACAAGAAGGGCCTGCACAGTTTTCTAGGAAAGATTAATTTTGTGAGGAGGTTCATACCTAATTTTGCTTCAAAGAAAAACCCCTCACCACTATGCTCAAGAAGAAAGCTGCCTTCACATGGTCAAAGGAAGGAAGGGATAGTTGAAGCTATCAAGAAATCCATTGCATAGGCTCCAATGTTGATAAATCCTAACTATGAGAAGGATTTTATCATTTATGTCTTTGGAGGCAAGGAAGGCATATCAGCAGTTTTAACCTAGCAGAATGAAGAGAAATTAGAATAGCCAATTGTTTTCTTCAGCTAGCCACTCAAAGAATATGAACTGAGGCATGATTTTGTTGAAAAACAAGTATTTTTTGTGCTAAAAGCACTCAAAAAGTCCAGCATATGCTTTGAAATAGCAAAATATAGTTGATGTTAAGCCACCCTGGCATTAAAGAGTTTCTTTTGAGCAAGGATATCAATGAACAAAGGTTGGGTGGATCACAAAGGTAATGGAATATGATGTCAACGTCAACATTACAAAGGGGTAAGTGCAAGAAGATGGGGGGCCAAAAAAGGGTCTTAAGTGGCCACTTTTTTTTTCTGAAATCAGGAAATGCTGGCCTTGGATGAGAAATTGAGCATAGTTACACTCAAAATTTGGAGATGCAACCAAAACAATGTTCATAGTGCTCCGAGTCTACTTTCTAAACTACTAATTGTTTTTGAAAATCGTATAGATTAAGGGGTTCAAAAGAGGGAGCCATAGAGATTGGTGTTGTTTCTATCAAAAAAACATAACATAGCATGTTTTGTGGCTCTCTCAAAAGGTTAACTTTTTTTGGTATTTCTAAAATTGCTTTGGTGAGAAATTAGCTAACAGTATGTAGTTTATGTCCCATTTTTTGATAATTTTTTGATGAATATTTAATTTTTTACTAATTTTCAAAGTGGACACATCCTAAAAAATAGAATTTTGGCCGTGCTACCCCTATAAATTTTGAAAACTAATTGAAAATCATTTTTTCTTTTTTTTAATATGTTTAGAATGGAGTCTAGTTTCTAAATATGTAATTTTTTTGAAATTTTAATGAATGGTTAATTTACAATGAAAAAAAGACCAAATAGTGGTTTTTGCCCAAAACCAGACACAAACAAAAGAAATTAAAGATGAAAGGCTTAACATTGTCAAAATGTGAAAAAAATTACATCGTTAAATAGCTAAGAGAAAGCCTAACATTACTCAAGTGTTCAATTTGTTTGACCTTGAAACATGTGCAAATCTGAGGGTTAGCACGCACAAAATTATGTGAAATCTTGAAGAATCTGCAAAAACATATCTGTGGATGTTGAAAAGGCACTCCAAGAATTTGGGTTGGAAATCCAAAGCAAATCCCAAGCCCAAGGCTTGGGATTCCCAAAGCACAACATAACATAAGCATGTTATAACACGAGAACATTATAACATGAGTGTGTTATGTTGTGCTTTTTTACTTTTTTGCTTTTTTGCATGTTTGCCAGTATTTTTCCAGTTCGACATAACACGAGCCCGTTATAATGCGCTCGCATTATGTCTTCCTTTGAATGAGATATGTTCAAATTTCATAAGTATGTTTCATGGATGTTTATATCTATTCTTGTAGGTATGTATGCATGTACATGTATGAATGCTTGTATGTATGCATCTTTGTATGCATGTATGTTTGTATGTATGCATGTATGTATGTAAGTGTTTTGGGTTTAGTGTATATAAGGACCTGAGCCTGTATAGTTTTGAGGGTTGAGGGTTGAGGGTTGAGGGATTAGGGCTTAAGTAATAGGTAGAGGGTAGAGGTTTGAGGGTTACAGTTGAGGGTTAATATTCAGGTTGTTGAGTGTATAAGATTAAGTGTGTAAGGCACGGGGATTAGGGTTTAGGGTTTACGATATGGATTGAGGGTATATAATGTTGGAAAAAGACATTGTGTGGCTTCATGATTGTTGTCATTGATGGCAACAAAGTTCATCCCACACATCCCTAGGACATGGTATGTCTATACTGGAAGTCAGATTGATGAGTATTTTGGTCTAGTGAGCAAGAACAGAGCATGCAGCAAGGTCTGACAATCAAGTCCAGATCTCACAGAGGAAGTATCTCAGTAAAGTGCAAACTTCAGGAAGTCAAGAGGAGTACCATGACTGATACATTTTAGATATTGAGCCTCCGGTGATGAAAGAGTGAAAAGATATGAACACCTAAGTGTTAGGTTCCTATTTGGCAGAGTAGACTGAGGAAGAACTGACTGGCAGAGCATCAGACCTTAATCTGGATGAGATATTGATGATGATCAAGCTTCTTAAGAGATCATTCATGATTGGCTGACCTAATTGATGACTTCTATAAGTATCTCTTTGATACGCATCACTTGGTAAGCAAGGATTCAGCTGATAGACTAGAGTTTGAAAAAATATTGAGTATTCTGGATGCCGACTAGAAAGATGTTGAAATCCTTGGTGTGGATATATATACCAGATGGATTTTGATTAGAAGGTGTGTGTGGTGTATTGTGAAGTGTGAAGGAAAGTAGAGAGTAGAGTGGAAATAGAAATATAGGTCTGGTATGTGACAAAACAGTAGCACTAAGGCAAAGGAAGAATGAAGTGTAGTAGATTAGTATATTGAGCTTAACCAAAACTGAACCTCAGCATATGTGTATGCTTCTCATCAGTTCAAATACCTAGTTTCCTTCTCTAAACTATTGTAGGCAGTGAACCTCTTGTAAGCAGTGTGCTCAGGTAGTGAGCCCTAATTGGCAAGTGTCATTTTGTACTACCTTATTCCTTTAACAGAGAATACAATCTTGGGTTAATCACCCCATGGTTTTTTCCCTTAATAGGGTTTTCCACGTAAAAAATATTGTGTCATGTGTGTTGAGTTTATCTCTGCTTCCATGGTTATGTATGCTTATATGATTTGATATTGCACTAATTGTTAAAGAAGAAAAGAAAGTTAAATAATTAAGATAACTGATTCACCCCCCCTCTCAGTTATCAACAATTGGTATCAGAGCTAAGTTCCTATAGACAGAGCCTAACAGATTGAGGGAGATTTGGGAATCTCAATGGATATGTATGGTATGAGGGAGCAACTTCAGTCTGCTCTAGATGATCTTGATCAATCTCACTCTTAAGTCAATGAGATGAGGGAAAGACTCAAACAAGTTGATGATTTCATAAATGAACTCAAAGAAAAACTAAGTATCTCAATGAAGAAAAGAAAGGAACTTCTTTAACAATTAGCAAGTCAAAATGAAGCCAATGATACTAATGAGGATCTAAATGAGAAAACCAAGTTATGTGAGAAGTTATCAAAAGAGGTCATTATGGTAAGACATGAAATGGAATCAGGAGTTATGAAATTCACCCAAGAAATTGAAGAGAAAAGAAAAAGTGAAGATAATCTAAAACAATCTCTCAAGGAGAAGTCAGAAGACTGCCACAAAATGGATAGAATAATCAGGCACCTAGAATCTGATCTTGAAGAAGCTAGAGATAATGAAGAACAACTTGAGAATCAGATAGACACTCTTAAAAGGGATCTTCAAACAACAAAGGAATACAAAGAGAAATTCAAAATAAGCTCTGCTCAACTTGAAGTTCTTCTTGAAAGCCAAAAGAGGGTAGATGACAAGCAAGGCTTGGGGTATGAGAAAGGGGAAAGCTCCGGATCTAGTCAAAAGAACTCTGGATCAGGAAATCCAAGGAACAGGCCTAGAAGATCTCTGGTAAGGCAACCAAATACTCAAAGATATCCATCCTTCAATGGATACTGACACAATTACAATAACTTTGGTCATAAAGCAAATCAGTGTAGAAGAAGAATGAATCAAACTAATTCATCCTTCTCTGGACAGTGTTTTAACTGCAAAAGGTATGGTCACAAATCTCAAGAATGTAGAAATATGCAAATAAACAATTCATTCAATGGTAGATGCTTTGCATGCAATAGAATGGGACATATGGCTAATCAATGCAAATCAAGAGGATATCAGTCAAATCTGCAAAGAAATGTTGTTTGCTACAATTGCAATAAATCCGGTCATATTGCCAAATTCTGCAGAAGTAAGAATCAAGATAAAAGGGGTCTGGTACATCATAATCAAAATGAAGACAAAGGGAAAGGAAAAGTGAATATGGATGAAATTCAAAGGGAGATGAACAAGATTTGGGTAAAGAGAAGTATTGAAAATGTTGGGGATAGATCTATACCAGAATCTAGTGCTGATATTCCTTTCAGGAACTAAATAGATGAGCTCTGGCTCAGGAGGAGTCTTAAGGAAAACATTTTCCCCCAGCGAGTTAATTGGTGCCTAAATTTGGCACATGGAATGCTACGGCTTAAAGGGTTCTCATAGAAATATCTAAAGAAGCCTTGGTAAAGATATGGAAGATCCACAAGAAGATTTGAAGAGTCTAATCTTCTAAGATTGATCCAGTTAGTTTTCCAGTAAAAGTAGTGGTGCAGGAGCACCCCTTCAACAAGCCAAATATATATCTGAGGGAGAAGACTAAGGTCTTAATATGTTATCATATTTTATGCATTTCTATGTTTGTTCATGTTGTCATGTAAGACTTGTGTTGTGATTTCATGTCTGTAATAAAAACCCCATCATGTGAACCAGTGTTACAAATTTGGCATCCTGATAAGTTAATTTGAACATCTTGGGCAATTGGGGTATGTGGATGATTAAATCAAGTGTGTTATGTTTAGGTGTCTTGTTAATGTGTTTAAGTCATGTCATATGCCAAACATGTGTCGTGTGATTAGTTAGAGTTTTGGTATTCCGGTTGGAAGTTGTAACGACTCCAACCTCTGGTATTCCGGTTGGAACTGGATGGGAAGAGAATATAAACACATTTTGAAGAGGAGATGAAGGATGAAGTCTAAGGAAAGAAATAAAAGTTCTGTCAATTTACATTTACAAGTTCTGTGTTTTGGGCATATTCTTTGTGGACCGAATCATTCTATGACTATCATCTATTTCAAGTTGTTCTGTACATAATCTAGTTTTTATTGTCAAGAATGCAAGATTGAAACCATTCCACTAGTGTATTTCTCTAAAATCAATGGAATGGACTCTATATATAGTTTTTTTATTTGTTTTCTTTTCATTCGTGTAAAGGGCAGAATGGAATAGCGGATCCCATTGGTGAACAAGCTATCGCAGTAAGGGAACCTAGCATCTCTAGGTGCTAGGGCTCAACAGAATAGAGGCTGCAAGATTGATTAAAGAGGATGTCCTTGGTGTAAGATTTTGGTGTTGTTCCAATGAATATGCAATTCTTGTATACATCGCAATCGTATCTGAGTACATTTCGTGTGTATCCTGCAATCGCATGAGAAGACCCATTGCCTATGTATATCACTAAAGGATATCGGGTAGACAACCCCTAAGTATATCGTAATTGTATGAGGAGATACACTTCCTGTGTATACGTCAATTGTATGTCACAGACAATGTGTGTATATATCACAGTTGTATGTGAAAGCATTTCATGTATATCCCATAATTGAATATCAGAGATTGTATGTAGTGAATGTACATTGAAAATGTACAGCAGGCTTAGATGCAAGGAGGGTCAATGGTCAAAATCTCTATATGCATGTTCAGAATGCATATTCATTTTGTATGAGGGAATGTACATTTAAAATATCCAAACATCGAAAGATATGAGTGACCGGTAGAACCGAGAGAGAGAATCGGCGCTGTGGGTCAATTAATGAATGTCGAAGAATGTATGTCAGAGTGTATGTTGAAAGGATACATTGTGTTAGATGCGAGAATTGACCGGTCACAATGGTGGAAATAAAGTGGAGATACATTTGTTTACTGACAGTAGTAAGTCAAGCAATGTATGTGCAGATTTGAACTTGCCGATGGTTTGTATGTTGCCGATAGAGAAATATAAATGTTTTTTGGCATTGTTTAACCTAAAAGGGTTTTATTGTGGGTTGATAGGTGTTTCAAGCTTGGATTGAGTACTTCCATTGTGCAGCTCTACATCATAGTGGTGTCAGAGCGAAGGAGTATCCTTTGGGTAAAAGAAGAAGACATGTTAGATGGAGAGGAGTCACAAAAGTACCCAGCAAAGATGACCAACGCTGAGTTGGTGTCCTAGTAAAGAAGCAATTGGCAGAGAGAAAAGTAGTTAGAGCTTAGAATCAGGCCTTGAGAGATGAGTTAGAGAAGTTGAGGGACAAAGTAGAGAAGGGAGATGAAGACTTTGTTGAACGAGAAGACGGCGATGAAGAGGAGATCCCTAGGTAGGAAGAGATAGAGGGTCCTGCAGACTAGAGACCCTTACTCAATGTCCTCAAATCCATGGAGAGAAGGACCATGGATATGAAAATAGACCTGCTAGTTTTGCAGGCAAAATGGAACCTAATTCAGTGATGGAGTGGATAGACTCCTTGAATAACTTCATTGAGACTAAGGAGATACCGGACCACCAAAGGGTGAGAATGGCCCACTCCAAAATGAAAGGGGCTGCACTGAATTGGTGGAATTTCATCCAAGATGACAGGGTGAAAGAAGGAAAGAACAAAGTTGCTACTTGGAAGAAGATGATGGCTTTAGTGAAGGAAGCCTATGTTCCGTTGGATTACAACATCCAACTACATAAGAGGAGACAAAACTTGAAGCAGAAGGAGTTAGATGTCAGTTCATACACATAAGAGTTCATGAAACTATGTGTCAAGACAAAGATAAAAGAGGGTAAGGAAGAGAATGTGGCAAGGTACCTCAATGGATTAAGGTTTGCCATCCAAGAAGACAAATTTGCATAACCTAGAGACAGTCCAAAAGTGCTACCAATTGGCACTCAAAGTGGAAGAGAAATTAAAGAGAAGACAAGAGTAGAATAGTAGAGGAAGGGGGAGACAGAAAAGAGGGTGAAGAAGTCCTTTCAGAGGCAGAGGAAATGGATTTGGACACCAAGGTGAATCAAATCAAGAGAACAACAAAGGAGACAATAGTCAAAATCAAGGGGGAAGTTACAACCTAAGAGGAAACATTAGGGGTAGAAGACTACCATTTAGAGGGAGATCTTAGGGTAGAGGACCTCTCAGATGTTACAATTGCAATCAAGAAGGCCACATAGCCAGTAGATGTCCAGAAAAGGCAACAAGTTCAATGGGAGAAAGGAGGACAAATCTGATCCAAGAATCTGATTGTCAAAGTGTGACAAGCTCAAACACTTATCAAAGTGTGAATGTTCCTAATAGTTATAGATATCTTGAGAAGGGAGAAGCTTTGATGATTAGGAGAGCAATGACCACCATGAAGGTTCCTGACAAAGAACCCCCACAAAAGAAGTCTCTCTTCAGAACTACTTGCAAGGCAGGAGGAAAGGTATGTAAAGTTTTGATTGACTCTGGATCCACTGAGAATTTTGTGTCATCTGAAATGGTAGAAAAGCTTAAGCTTAGAAGACTACCACATCCTTGCCCATACAAGGTCTCATGGCTCACCCAAGGTCAGCAAACAGTTGTAGAAGAACAGGCTTGGGTGGAGTTTCAAATTGGATCATACAAGGATAGATTATTGTTTGACATTGCCAAGATGGATGCTTGCCATCTCCTATTTGGAAGACCATGGCAATATGACTTGAAAGCACACCATGATGGAGTTGGAAACACATATTCAATCACTAAGGATGGTAAGGTAATAGAGTTTCTAACATTGATGGAGAATGAGGTGGAATCAAAGGGGAAAGAAGTTAAGGTGATGATGGTAGAAGGCAAACAATTCATGAAAGAGATAGTAGAAGAAGGTGCAGTTGCATATGCTCTAATTCCATGCCTAAAGGTAAACAAGGAGCAGCAGCAGGAAGTCAAGGGAAAGAAGAGGCAAAGGTTCATAGATCCTGCTGTCCAAGAGCTAATGGACAAGTACAAAGGCATCATCTCTAATGGAATACCAAGGTCCCTACCACCTATAAGAGAAATCAACCATTGTATAGATCTAATCCTAGGATCTACACTTCCAAACAAGGTAGCATACAAGCTTACCCCAGAGCAGAATGCAAAAGTAGCAAGACAAATTGAGGAGTTGTTGGAGACAGGCCTAATTGGCAAGAGTTTAAGCCCATGTGCAGTACCGACTGTACACTAGCACCAAAGAAGGAAGGCACTTGGAGACTTTGTACTGATTCAAGGGCTATCAACAAGATAACAATCAGGTATAGGTTCCCAATCCCTAGGATAGAAGATTTGCTTGATTGCTTGGGGGGTGCTAAATATTTCACCAAAATAGATTTAAAGAGTGGCTATCATCAAATTAGGATTAGGCTAGGAGATGAATGGAAAACTACATTTAAAACCAATGAGGGGTTATATGAGTGGAAGGTCATGCCTTTTGGTTTGTCGAACACCCCTAGTACATTTATGAGGTTGATGAATGAGGTCTTGAGGGAATTCATAGGTAAATTTGTCATAGTATATCTAGATGATATCCTAATTTTCAGTAATACAAAGGAAGAGCACCTCAAACATATAGACCTGGTCCTCAAAAGGTTACATGAAGAGTAGCTAATGATCAACTTGGAGAAGTGTTTGTTCTTGCAAGAGGAGATCATCTACTTGGGTTTTGTCATCTCACATGGTAAACTGAAAATGGATCAAGAGAAGGTAAGTGCCATATTGTCTTGGCCAACTCCTAAAACCTTGAATGATGTTAGAAGTTTCCATGGGTTAGCAACCTTCTATAAGAAGTTTATAAAGGGGTTTAGTCATATTTGTGCACCCATGCTTAACACCATAAAAGGAGGACAGAAGTGTAGATTCAGTTGGATAGAGGAGGCAGATGATTCATTTGAGACATTGAAGAAGAAGGTGGCAGAGCAGCCAGTCCTTGCACTTCCTGACTTCAACAAGATTTTTCAAGTAGAATGTGATGCAAGCCACATGGCAATTGGAGCAGTACTTAGTCAAGAAGGTAAGCCTATTGGATTTTTCAGTGAGAAACTAAATGATGCAAAGAAGAGATACTCATCATATGATTTGGAGATGTATGCTCTAGTACAGTCACTCAAAAAGTGGAGGCATTACTTGATGCCGAAAGAATTCATAGTGTTCACAGATAATCAGTCCCTTAGTTTCATAAATAGTCAAGAGAAGCTGAACCATAGGCACATGAAGTGGGTGGAGTTTGCAGGCTTTCACCTTTACACTCAAGCACAAGAAAGGGGTCAAGAACAAGGTGGTAGATGCTTTGAGCAGGAGGGTTCTAACTATCAATCAGATCCAATTGGAGAGTGTTGGCATTGACTCCTTGAAGGCCATGTATGATGTTGATGAAGACTTTGGAGAAATCTATAAGGTATGTATTTCCTTTGGTGATAAATATCATGTTGAGTTCTCTAAATTTCTGATCCAAGATGGATTACTTTTCAAGGGTGGACAGTTGTGTATTCCACAGTGTTCGATGAGACTGAATATCATTAGGGAGAAACATTGTGGGGCCATGGCAGGACATTTTGGTCTTGACAAGACTCTTGTTCTTGTGAGGAGGCATTACTATTGGCCCAAGTTGTAGTTAGGTGTGAGGATATTTGTGGAGGCATGTGTGATATGTCAGAAAGCAAAAGGGAGATCCACTAATGCAGGTTTGTATCAGCCACTACCCATTCCTTCTAGGCTGTGGGAGAGCATAAGCATGGACTTTGTATTGGGTTTGCCTAGGACAAGGAAGGGATATGATAGTGTTTTTGTTGTAGTAGACAGATTTAGTAAAATGGCACACTTCTTGCCATGCAAAACCACTTGTGATGCTTCATATGTTGTAGATCTGTTTTTCAAAGAGATAGTGAGGATACATGGTTTACCATTGAGCATAGTGTCAGATAGAGATGTGAAATTTATTGGCCACTTTTGGAGGACTCTTTGGAAGAAGCTTGGAACCAATTTATCCTTCTCATCAGCCTACCATCCTCAAACAGATGATCAGACTGAAGTGGTTAACCATTCATTGGGAAATCTGCTAAGGTGTTTGACAAGGTAGCATGGAGAGAAGTGGGATAACATCCTACCACAAGCAAAATTTTCCTACAATGACACCATCAATAGGAGTACATGGAAGTCACCTTTCCAAGTGGTATATGGCATTCATCCAAGGGGTATTTTGGATTTGAGAGATCTACCTACAAGAGATTCTATTAGTACAGATGGAGAAGCTTTTACATCAGCCATCAAAGAGGTGCATGATCAAGTCAAGACACAACTCCAACAGACTACATTGAAGTACAAAGCATATGCTGACAAGAAGAAAAGGGATGTACAATTTGATGTTGGATATTTGGTGTGGGTTCATCTGAAGAAGGAGAGGCTCCCAAAAGGTAAACATACCAAGCTAATGCAAAGGAAGATTGGACCATGTCAGATTTTAAAGAAGTGTGGGCATAATGCTTATGAGATCCAACTTCCTCATGATCTTGGATTGTCACCCATCTTCAATGTATGTGATTTAACTCCATACAAGCATAACGCAAATGTAGAACATGAACCATTGTAGGGTACAACAGATGATGATACTCCTAAGCATGATCTACCAAAATTGAAAAAGATCTTAGACTCAAGAGTGGCAAAGAAGACAAGGAACAAAGAGTACATGGAGTACTTGGTGGCTTGGTAAGGGAAACCTGATTCAGAGGTAGTTTGGATGACTGAAGATTAGATCACAAACCATGGTACAAACCTTCAAACTCTCATCTCAAGTGGGCTTGAGATTTCTTCTCTCGGGGAGTATGGTGCAGGAGCACCCCTTCAACAAGCCAAATATACATCTGAGGGAGAAGACTAAGGTCTTAATATGTTATCATATTTTATGCATTTCTATGTTTGTTCATGTTGTCACGTACGACTTGTGTTGTGATTTCATGTTTGTAATAAAAACCCCATCATGTGAACCAGTGTTACAAATTTGGCATCCTGATAAGCTAATTTGAATATATTGGGCAATTGGGGTATGTGGATGATTAAATCAAGTGTGTTATGTTTAGGTGTCTTGTTAATGTGTTTAAGTCATGTTGTATGCCAAACAGGTGTTGTGTGATTAGTTAGAGTTTTGGTATTCTAGTTGGAAGTTGTAATGACTCCAACCTCTGGTATTCCGGTTGAAACTAGATGGGAAGAGAATATAAACACATTTTGAAGAGGAGATGAAGGACAAAGTCTGAGGAAAGAAATAAAAGTTCTGTCAGTTTGCATTTACAAGTTCTGTGTTTTGGGCATATTCTTTGTGGACCAAATCGTTCCATGACTATCATCTATTTCAAGTTGTTCTATACATAATCTAGTTTTTATTGTCAAGGATTGAAACCATTCCACTGGTGGATTTCTCTAAAATCAGTGGAATGGACTCTGTATATAGTTTTTTTGTTTGTTTTCTTTTTGTTCGTGTAAAGGGCAATGGAACAATAGATCCCATTGGTGAACAAGCTGTCGTAGTAAGGGAACCTAGCATCTCTAGGTGCTAGGGCTCAACAGAATAGAGGCTGCGAGATTGATTAAAGAGGACGTCCTTGGCATAAGATTTTGGCATTGTTCCAATGAATATGCAATTCTTGTATACATCGTAATCGTATCTGAGTACATTCCGTGTGTATGCTGCAATCGCATGAGAAGACCCATTGCCTGTGTATATTGCTAAAGGATATCAGGTAGACAACCCCTAAGTATATCACAATTGTATGAGGAGATACACTTCCTATGTATATGTCAATTGTATGTCATAGATAGTATGTGTATATATCACAGTTGTATGTGAAAGCATTTCATGCATATCCCGTAATTGAATATTGGAGATTGTATGTAGTGAATGTACATTGAAAATGTACAGCGGGCTTGGATGCAAGGAGGGTCGATGGTCAAAATCTCTATATGCATATTCGTTTTGTATGAGGGAATGTACATTTAAAATATAAAAACATCGAAAGATACAAGGAGTGATCGGTAGAACCGAGAGAGAGAACTGGCGCTGTGGGTCAATTAATGAATGTTGAAGAATGTATGTCGGAGTGTATGTTGAAAGGATACATTGTGTTAGATGTGAGAATTGACCGGTCACAATGGTGGAAATAAAGTGGAGATACATTTGTTTACCAACAGTAGTAAGTCAAGCAATGTATGTGCAGATTTGAACTTGCCGATGGTTTGTATGTTGCCGATAGAGAAATATAAATGTTTTTTGGCATTGTTTAACCTAAAAGGGTTTTATTGTGGGTTGATGGGTGTTTCAACCTTGGATTGAGTACTTCCATTGTGTAGCTCTGCATCAAGCGGGATTTTCACAGTTTGATCCAGTGTGATTCTAAACTGAAACATCTTGATCTACAGATAAAGGGGATGATTTGAGGAAAGCAGAGACATTGAAATTCATCACTAAAAATAACTCTAAGTACATCTTAATGATCTAGAAAAATCTCTCTCATGATAAGGCAACCGGAATAACTTAAGTTGTGCATTTATTACAAAATGAAATTAGGGTTTGATCAGAGATAAAAGGGTTCATTTGCTCATCATTTGCACATTTACATTAGTGAAAAAGATAAGAAGAGATCTGCAAACAAGTTTGCTTCATCTCTCTCAAGGATCAATCACAGAATTCAAGTCAACCGACGATCTTTTCAACTCTTTTCGTGAACCCTAGAGGCGTAAAAAGGTACTTTTCGCTCTTGTAAATCTCTCTCTGAATCTGTTGAAAGATGGCTACTCTGAATGTTATCAAAATCACTGATAGGTCGTGCCCTAAGTTCAAGAAACACCCTTATAAATCTCTAGAATCAGATCCTTTAGGTGCATTCTCTAGTATTCCGCATGGGGTTTTGCATGTTGAAGACATTAGGGCATACATTCATGCAAATATTGAGGAATTTGGGGAATCCAAGCTGATGGATATATATCATAAGTAGCTAATAGATGAATCATTTAAACTCAAACCTTAGTACAAAGCCATCCAGGACAAGCATTTTGGACAGTGCATTCATTTCCCCTATTTTGTAGAAGATGAATGGGTCTAGTATATTCTGAGCAGAGTGCATGACAACTTCATATGGTTGATGAGGCCATTTAAGATCACAAAGGATGCCATTAGGGTGGTGACCGGATTGCACTCATTTGGTGGGTTACCTACTCTCAAATCAGTCAAAAATCAAACTGTGAGTGAGGCTACTGGATCCAAATTTGATAAAAGAGCAATGACAATTGAGGATATCATAGATCTGGATATCAAGTTTACCTCCATGATAATTGGCTACAAGATATATCACTCCAGCAGAGAGAATTCTGTATCCAAAACAAAAATTTACACTACTTATGGAATGTTAAGAAAGAATGCTGACTATGATCTTTGTGAGCTCCTTCTGAACCAACTTTTAGAGAATCTGCAGAAGATAGAGAAGGATAAGAAGAATTCTTTCAAATACGGTGGCTTAATACTCTATATGTTCTTTTACTACATGAATGAGCTACCCGGATCTAGTGGTTGGGTATGGTAAAATGATAGATCAGTTGCCATTCAAATCAGAGATTACTTGCATGGGCTTGGTGATGCCAAGGCACAAAACACAGCACTGTGGGGTTACTTCAAAAACTTCCAAAGCATGATGCAGGCCAGAGAAAGAATCCCTCAATCTCTAGTTGAAAAATACAAGGATAAAGTGTGCTTTATGGTAAACACTGATCAGTGTCTGATGGAGGTAGTAGAGCCAAGGATAGTCTAGATTATGCCAATGGGGTATGAGGTGGATGATAAAATTCTAGACCTACATGTCCAACACCTACTAAGTTAGCCCAAGGACCCTAAGGTAGAAAGGTTTGGAACCTTTCAAGAGTTGAGTGTAAAAGTTCATGTTGAACTAAGACAACCTGAGATCAAGAGAAAAGTGAGAAGGGAAGTAGAAGAATTCACCAAGAGGCATGGAATATTAAAATAGGCACTTGATTCCAATAGAGAGAAGATGGAAAGGGCAGAGAAAGAAAGGCAAGAAATAGAAAAAGAAAGTGCCCTAGTGCAAGCCCCCTCCTGGACCAAATCCTCCAAAATCTCTGCACCTGCCACCTCTAAGAGCCAAAAAGCATCAAAACCGGAAGCCCAGACATCTAGAAAGGGAGAGAAAAGAACAAAGAAAAAGGCAACAAGGTTTTATACAAGTGTCAAGGATGATGAAGAGATAGAGATAGATGAGGAAGTAAAGAAAATGAAGAAGAAGAAAACATTCGGTGAATCCTCTACTGGTCAAGGCAAGCAAGAAAAGACAGAAGAATTTGTTGAAAAACCTACTCTCTGCATTGATGATATCATCAAATCAGTCACTGTGGATGGGAACCTAAAACCAATGACTAAATTCTATGATGAATATAATGAAGCTAACCAGAAGATCTTGCAAGAAGCTATAGTCAGGTATCTGAATATCTATAATAAGACATTTATTGAAATCATATCTCTAATTCCCAAAAGCCTAGAGAAGGAACTAGAAATAAGGAAGAACAATGCTAAGGCAAAGGACCTTGAGATCTGGGAATAGATAGCTATTCAACTCTATCCTTCAATCACTCCGAAACAAATGAATATGATCTTCAAAGATTGCAAGGATGCGTTTCGGAGCAAAGCTAGAATGAATAAGCTTATGCTTGGAGAAACTGACAAATTGGCAAAAGAAATAGAAGATATCCTCCAGAATGCTTTTAAAAGATTCAATCTTCCTATTATAGAGGACTTAGGTGATGAACCCTCTGCCATGGATGACAAAGGAGAATCTACTGTGAAAATGCAGAAGAGCCAAAGGACATAGGTGAGGAAAGGACTCAGGACTTGGATTCCTCTGCTCTGAGAGAGGAAGTCCCTGAAGAAGTAAACATCTCTCTTCCGGATCCCCCTGCTGACTCTGAAACTGAAGGAGAAGAAAGAAAAGATGAGAAAACTGATCAAGAAGAAGAAGTCAAGGAAGGAGAAAAGGATCAAATAGAGAAAACCCCAGATGACAGCTCTAAGACCACAAAAGGGAAGAAAACTCTGTCTCTAGCAAGAGACACTGTAGAAGTAGTCAAAGACTTCCTGACAAAAGAAATGACGGAATTGGATGAACTGGAGCTACTCCAAGGACCATTCAATTTTGATTCCCTCTCCCCGATTCAAACAATGAAGATAGCATCCTTTGCCCATGGAAAGGCAAAAGAAAAACTTCTAAAGTCTCACATGGAAGACTGTGAGCTGATAGAGATTGCATTCGGTGTGTTGGAGAAGATCATGCCATCCTTTCAGAAGGATCTTTCGGCCTCTTCATCTGGTAATCTCAAATCTCTTGTTAATTCTATCAGCACACATTTTGATTCCTTGGAGAAATCTGCTGAAGAGAAAGTCTAGAAAGAGTTTTTGAGTAAAAGATTCTCTGAAGTATAGGGGTATATAACAAATGATAGGATAAATTTGGACATTGGGATAAAGAGCTTAGAAAATGCTCTTAAAGATGGCAGAGACATGAATTTTGTTTATCCTGGTCTAAAGTGACAATGGATATTGAGAAGAAAGTGAAAGAACAAGAAGGTAAACTTTCAAGTCTATCTTAGAATTTTGATCCTCTCACCACATCCATAATAAACCAAGAATGTCAGACTATTGCCATTCTAAATGAACTACAAAAACTTGAGAAGGAAAGGAAGAATATAATAAGTAGGATGGGTGAACTTAGAGGGATAATTATCCCTAAGTTAGAGGCCATGCATGAGGCCCTAACTGATGCTCAGACCACAGCTCGGACCAGTGATCTGATAGATCTAAAGAGGGCACAAGCTTTTGCATTCTTGTTGAGTGGTCACATCTCAATTTTGGATAGGATGAAGCAGAGTTGGGCAACAAAATTTGTCCAATTGAAGACAACTTTTGCAGATATACTTTAGTATATGTAAGTACAACATGTATATATATTTATGCGGCCAAGTATAGATTGTTTTTGGGAAATTTTGGTGTACAGAGCCTACCCTTTGCCATTGATGTCAAAGGGGGAGTGAGGAGCAGTGAAAAATGTGGAATCTAGCTAAGGGGGAGCTCCAGAAAAGTGTACATAAGAACAGAGCATCAACCAAGGGGGAGTAAACTATAACACTTAGTCATTTTTCACTAAGTGTTACCATCAATGCCAAAGGGGGAGATTGTTGGGAAGAGACACTATGTGGATTCATGAGTGTTGTCATTGATAGCAACAAAATTCATCCCACACATCCGCAGGATATGGTATGTCTATACCGGAAGTCAGATTGATGAGTATTTTGGTCTGGTGAGCAAGAACAGAGCATGCAGCAAGGTCCAACAATCAGGTCCGAATCTCACAGAGGAAGTATCTCAGTAAAGTATGGATTTGGGGAAGTCAAGGGGAGTACCATGACTGATACATTCCAGAGATTGAGCCTCTGGTGATAAAAGAGTGAAAAGATATGAACACCTAAGTGTTGAGTTCCTGTTTGGCATAGTAGACTGAGGAAGAACTGACCGACTGAGCATCAGACCTTAATCCAGATGAGATATTGATGATGATCAAGCTTCTTAAGAGATCATTCATGATTGGCTGACCTGATTGATGACTTCTATAAGTATCTCTTTGATACGCATCACTTGGTAAGCAAGGATTCAGCTGACAGACCAGAGTTTGGAAAAATATTGAGTATTCTGGATGCCGACTAGAAAGATGTTGAAATCCTTGGTGTGGATATATAAACCAGATGGATTTTGATGAGAAGGTGTGTGTGGTGTATTGTGAAGTGTGAAGAAAAGTAGAGAGCAGAGTGGAAATAGAAATACAAGTCTGGTATGTGACAGAACAGCAGCACTAAGGCAGAGAAAGAATGAAGTGCAGTAGATTAGTATATTGAGCTTAACCGGAACTAAACCTCAATATATGTGTATGCTTCTCATCAGTTCAAATACCTAGTTTGCTTCTCTAAACTATTGTAGGCAGTGAGCCTCTTGTGAGCAGTGTGCTCAGGTAGTGGGCCCTAATTGGCAAATGCCATTTTGTACTACCTTATTCTTTTAACAGAGAATACAATCTTGGGTTAATCACCCCGTGGTTTTTTCCCTTAATAGGGTTTTCCACGTCAAAAATATTGTGTCATGTGTGTTGAGTTTATCTCTGCTTCCATGGTTATGTATGCTTATATGATTTGATATTGCACTAATTGTTAAAGAAGAAAAGAACGTCAAATAATTAAGATAACTGATTCACCCCCTCTCAGTTATCAACATATAAGGCATAGGGTGACTTGAGTTGAGAGCATGTATGGTTTAGGTTTAATTTAAGTATAGGATTGAGGCACAATATTTGAGGTTTAGGATATAAGGGTGAGGTTATATGGCCTAGGGATGAGGGTTTGAGGGTGTAGGCTTCAGGTTTAAGGTATAGGGTTGATGATTGAGGTATAAGGGCTTAAGTATATTGTTGAGGGTATAGGGTTGAGGGTTTAGGGATAGGTTTTAGGGTTTAAGGGTTAAGGGTTAAGGGTTGAGGGATAGGGTTTAAGGTTTATGGGTAAGGGATTAGGGTTTAAGGTATAGTGTCTTAGGTTGAGGGTTTAGGAATAGGGATAGAATTTAGGGTTTAGGGACGAGGGATTAGGGTTGAGGGTTGAGGGATTAAGATTTAAAATATAACTTGTTGAGGGTTGAGTGTTTAAGGATAGGGTTTAGGGTTTAGGGTTGAGGGATTAGGGTTTAGAGTTGAGGGATTAGGATTTAAGGAATAGTGTTGAGGGTTGAGGGTTTAGGGATAGGGTTTAGGGTTGAGGGATTATGGTTTAGGGTTGATGGATTAGGGTTTAAGGAATATTGTTGAGGGTTGAGGGTTTAGGAATAGGGTTTAGGGTTGAGGGATTAGGGTTTAGGGTTGACGGATTAGGGTTTAATGTTGAGAGTTGTGGGTTGAGGGTTTAGGGATAGGGTTGATGGTCAAGGGATTAGGGTTAAAGTAGAGTGTTGAGGGTAGAGGGAATAGGGATAGGGTTTGGGGTTGAAGGTTTAACGATTGAGGGTTGAGGCTTTAGGGTTGAGGGTTAAGGGATTGGGGTTTAAAATATAGTGTTGAGCGTCGAGGGTTTATGGATAGGTTTTAGGGTTTAAGTTTTAAGGGTTAAGGGTTGAGGGTTAGGGTTTAGGGATAAGGGATTAGGGTTTAAGGTATAGTGTCGAGGGTTGAGGCTTTAGGAATAGAGATAGCATTTAGGGTTTAGGGATGAGGGATTAGGGTTGAGGTATTAGGGTTTAAGGTACAGTGTCGAGGGTTGAGGGTTTATTGACAGTGTTTAGGGTTGAGAGAAGAGGGATTAGGTTTTAGGGTTAATGGATTAGGGTTTAAGGTATATTGTTGAGGGTTGAGGGTTTAGGTATAGGGTTTAGGGTTGACAGATTAGGGTTTAGGGTTGAAGGATTAGCGTTTAATGTCGATGTTAGGGTTAGAGTGTCGAGGGTAGATAGATTAGGGATAGGGTTTGGGGTTGAAAGTTTAAGGATTGAGGGTTGAGACTTTAGGGATGAGGGTTTAAGGCTTAAGATATAGTGTCGAGTGTTGAGGGTGTAGGGATAGGGTTTAAGTTTTAAGGGTTGAGGGATAGGGATTAGGGTTTAAGGTATAGTGTTGAGGGTTGATGGTTTAGGGATAGGGTTTAGGTTTGAGGGATTAGGGTTTAGGGTTGATGAATTAGGGTTTAATGTTGACAGTTAAGGGTTGAGGGTTGAGGGTTTAGGGATAGGGTTGATGGTCAAGGGATTAGGGTTAAAGAAGAGTGTCGAGGGTAGAGGGATTAGGGATAAGGTTTAGGGTTGAAGGTTTAAGGATTTAAGGTTGAGGCTTTAGGGGTGAGGGTTAAGGGATTAGGGTTTAAGATATAGTGTTGAGTGTCGAGTGTGTAGGGATAGGTTTTAGGGTTCAAGTTTTAAGGGTTAAGGGTTAATGGATAGTATTGAGCCCATTGAGGGTTTAGGAATAGGGATAGTGTTTAGGGTTTAGGGATGAGGGATTAGGGTTGAGGGCTGATGGATTAGGGTTGATGGTTGATGGATTATGGCTTAGGGATAGGGTTTAGGGTTCAGGGATTAGGGTTTAAGGTATAGTGTTGAGGGTTTAGGGATAGGGTTTAGGGTTGAGATATTAGAGTTAAGGGTTGAGGGATTAGGGTTTGACGTTGAGTGTTGAGGGTTGAGGTTTTAGGATTGAGGATTTAGGGATAGGGTTGAGGGTCAAGGGATCAGAGTTAAGGGTTGAGGGATTAGGGTTTGACGTTGAGGGTTGAGTACATTGAGGTTTGAGGGTTGAGGGTTTTAGGAGGGTCAAGGGATTAGGGTTAAAGTAGAGTGTCGAGGGTATAAGGATTAGGGATAGGGTTGGAGGGTATAGGGATAAGGGATTAGGGTTTAGCATATAGTATCAAGCTTGTTGAAGGTTTAGGAATAGGGATAGCATTTAGGGTTTAGGGATGAAGGATTAGAGTTGAGGGATGAGGGATTAGGGTTGAGGGTTGAGGGATTAGGGTTTAGGGATAAGGTTTAGGGTTGAGGGTTGAGGGATTAGGGTTTAAGGTATAGTGTTGAGGGTTTAGGGATAGGGTTTAGGGTTGAGGGATTAGGATTTGATGTTGAGGGTTGAGGATTGAGGGTTTAGGGTTTAGGGATAGGGTTGAGGGTTGAGGGATTAGAGATAAGGGTTGAGGGATTAGGGTTTGACATTAAGGATTGAGGGTTGAGGGTTGAGGTTCGAGGGTCGAGGGTTTAGGGATAGGGTTGAGGGTCGAGGGATTAGGGTTAAAGTAGAGTGTCAAGGGTATAAGGATTAGGGATAGGGTTAGAGGGTTTAGGGATAAGGGATTAGGGTTTAAGGTATAGTATCAAGCCGTTGAGGGTTTAGGAATAGGGATAGTGTTTAGGGTTTAGGGATGAGGGATTAGAGTTGAGGGATCAAGGATTAGGGTTGAGGGTTGAGGGATTAGGGTTTAGGGATAAGGTTTAGGGTTTAGGGTTGAGGGATTAGGGTTTAAGGTATAGTGTTGAGGGTTTAGGAATAGGGTTTAGGGTTGAGGGATTAGAGTGAAGGGTTGAGGGATTAGGATTTGACGTTGAGGGTTGAGGCTTGAGGCTTTAGGCTTTAGGGTTTAGGGATAGGGTTGAGGTTCGAGGGATTAGAGTTAAGGGTTGAGGGATTAGGGTTTGACGTTGAGGGTTGAGAGTTGAGGTTCGAGGGTCTAGGGATAGGGTTGAGGGTCGAGGGATTAGGGTTAAAATAGAGTGTCGAGGGTATAAGGATTAGGGATAGGGTTGGAGGGTTTAGGGATAACGGATTAGGGTTTAAGGTATAGTATCGAGCCTGTTGAGGGTTTAGGAATAGTGATGGCATTTAGGGTTTAAGGATGAGGGATTAGAGTTGAGGGACGAGGGATTAGGGTTGAGGGTTGAGGGATTAGGGTTTAGGGATAAGGTTTAGGGTTGAGGGTTAAGGGATTAGGGTTTAAGGTATAGTGTTGAGGGTTTAGGGATAGGGTTTAGGGTTAAGGGATTAGAGTGAAGGGTTGAGGGATTAGGATTTGACGTTGAGGGTTGAGGGTTGAGGCTTTGGGGTTTAGGGTTTAGGGATAGGGTTAAGGGTCGAGGGATTAGAGTTAAGGGTTGAGGGATTAGGGTTTGACATTGAGGGTTGAGGGTCGAGGGTCGAGGGTTTAGGGATAGGGTTGAGGGTCGAGGGATTAGGGTTAAAGTGGAGTGTCGAGGGTATAAGGATTAGGGATAGGGTTGGAGGGTATAGAGTAGAGGTTTGAAGGTTGAGGGATAATGTTCAAGGTTGAATGTCTAAGGTTAAGTGTAAAGGGTATATAGGGTTTAAGGGTTTAAGATTTGAGGGATTAAGGGTTTAAGAGTTGAGGGATTAGGGTTTAAGGCATAGTGTCAAGTGTAGAGGGTTTAGAGAGGGTTGAGGGTTGAGGCTTTAGGGCTGAGGGTTAAGGGATTAGGGTATAAGGTATAGTGTCGAGGGTAGAGGGTTTAGGGATAGGGTTTAGGATTTAAGGTTTAAGGGTTGAGGGTTGAGGATTTAGGGATAGGATTTAGTGTTTAGGTTAAGTGAGATACCTAGATGACTAAGGACAGATGAAGAGGCAGACAAGGAATGACTGAGAGACCTAGAGAGGGGAGAGGTAGAGAGGTGAGTGGGAGATAGAGGTGAGAGATAGCGGGTGAGGGGAGAGAATAAAATGAGAGAGTGAAGTTGACAACCTGAGGGAAAGATGGGTAAGGAGGAGGGAGAGAGGTGGAGAGGAAGGGAAATGTCTAGAGAGCCCTGAGAGATATACAAGTGAGAGACCTACAACCTAGGGAGAGAGGGGTGAGAGAGATAGGGGAGAGATGGTGGTGAGGCAGATAGGGGAGGAGATGGGTGGATAAGGGTTAAGGGTTTAAGGGTCAAGGGTTTAGGGTTTAAGGGTTGAGTTATTAAGGGTCAAAGGGTTGAGGGATTAGGGTTCAAGGTATAGTGTCAAGGGTTGAACCCTAATCCCTCAACCCTTGACACAATACCTTAAAACCCTAATCCCTTAACCCTAAACCCTAATCCCTCAACCCTTGGACCCTTAATACCTCAACCCTTAAACCCTCAACCCTTAAACCCTAAACCCTTGACCCTTAAACCCTTAACCCTTAAATCCTAAACCCTTGACCCTTAAACCCTCAACCCTTATCCACCCCTCTCCTCCCCTATTTGCCTCACTCCCATCTCTCCCCTATCTCTCTCACCCCTCTCTCCCTAGGTTGTAGGTCTCTCACTTGTATATCTCTCAGGGCTCTCTAGATATTTCCCTTCCTCTCCACCTCTCTCCCTCCTCCTTACTAATCTTTCCCTCAAGTTGTCAACTTCACTCTCTCATTTTATTCTATCTCTCCCCTCACCACTCTATCTCACTTCTATCTCCCCCTCGCGTCTACCTCTCCCCTCTCTAAGTTTCTCAGTCACTCCTTGTCTACCTCTCCATCTGTCCTTAGCCATATAGGCCTCTCTTTTAACCTTAAACCCTAAACCCTATCCCTAAATCCTCAACCCTTAAAACTTAAATCCTAAACCCTATCCCTCAACCCTCAACCCTCAACACTATAACTTAAACCCTAAACCCTCAACCCTCAACACTATAACTTAAACTATAAACCCTATCATTAAAGCCTCAAGCCTCAACCCTTAAACCTTAAACCCTAAACCCTCTACCCTCGACACTATACCTTAAACCCTAATCCCTTAACCCTCATCCCTAAATCCTTAACCCTCATCCCTTAAGCCTTCAACCCTAAACCCTCTACCCTCGACAGTATGCCTTAAACCCTAATCCTTCAATCATTAAACCCTCGACCCTTAAACATTGGGTAAACTTTTGCAAAAAAGAAAAAAATGCAAAGAAAACAATAACGTGCTCGCATTATAGCACGAGCACCTTATGGTTTTGTGTTGCCGAGCGAAAGGCTCAGCAACACCAAGCCATAACGTGAGCGCGCTATAATGCGCTCACTTATGGCTTTTTAAAAAGTTTTAAGAATTTGGCCACTTTTTGGCCCCCCATCTTTTTGCACCTGCCCAAAGCTAGTACGTGGCAAAGGCTTGCGTGAGAAGATGGTCGTGAGTTCTGAGGTCAAAAATGACGTTGTGTGTCCTAGAACAAGTGCAACCTGTTGGTTCCAATGTCCTAGGCGACTGGCATCAAAATATGACCACATTCCTACATATAGGAAGATGCCCTGATGGACTAGATCAAGCAAAAAGAAGGTATTTCAGGCTTCAATCTATCCCCTATGTTCTAGTTGATGGTGTCTTGTTTAGAAAAGACATTAATGGAGTTCTTCTCGGATGTATTACACAAGATCAGACCTGTATTACACAAGATCAGACCTCTAAGATGCTAGAAGAATTTCATAATGGCCCTGCTAGTGGCCATTTTTCTCCAAGAACAATTGCTGCTAAGATCATCAAGGCTGGTTATTGTTGGCCTAATTTGTTCAGAGATGCCCACTGATGGGCAAGAAGTTGCAAAGAATTTGTATTATTTTCTACTCTTCCCCTGCACCTAATGCAAACTAATCAGCCATTTTCCAATGAGACTTGGACTTCATTAGGATGATTAACCCACCTTCCAGTACTGGTCACAAGTAGATTTTAACAACCACTAATTATTTTACAAGGTGGACAGAGGTAGTTGCATTAAAGGATGCCGCAAAGGCCTCCATTCTGGATTTCCTTGAGGGAATAGTTACCAAGTTTGGTGTTCCATTCACCATTATCTCTGGCAATGCCAAGGCTTTTGTAGAATCAAAAAATCAGTGAATGGGCACTTAACTATGGAATTTTCTTAAATACATCATCCAATTACTACCCCCAAGGGAATGGCCTGGTTGAGTCCACAAACAAAAACCTAATTAGGATCATCAAGAGGACAATGGATGATAATCAAAGAACTTGGCATTCCAAGTTGAAGACAACTCTCGAGGTTGATAGAATTTCTCCCAAGAGGGCCATAAGAAATTCTCCTTTCATGCTTGTTTATGGAAGGGAAGCAAAAACTCCATTAGCATTAGAGTTGCCTTCCCTTGAACTGGCACAATAGTTGGAATTGCAAGAAAATGATGCTATGATAGTCAAGTTGGCTAAGTTGATGGAGCTTGAAGAAAAAGAGACGCTGCCATGAAGACTCTTGAGGCTCACCAAGATCAGGTCAAAAAAACTTTTGATAGAAAATTAACTGATAGAACATTCAATGAATGCGATTTGGTGTTGAAATGGGATGTAGACAAATCTAAATTTGGGAGACATTCAAAATTTGAAGCCATGTGGAGTGGCCCTTATATTATTACTAGTTGCAAATAGGCCAATGCATTTCAACTTTCCAAGTTGAATGGAGAGGTTCTACCAATCCAAGTCAATGGGATTCATCTCAAACCTTGCTTTTAGCATGATTGTGGGATTTTGTAAACATGTTAGGTGTTTCCTTTCAATAAGTGGTTTTGCACTCTATTGCATTCTCATTAGGAGGATGTTGGCCTTGTTCATTTTACCTTGTCTTGTTTCCCAGAGGTAGTGTTTAGTTTTGTTTTGGTCTAGCCAACCTTTGTTCTTGTTGTTGTGCCCTTTGACTCTGTGCCCAATGGGTTGGTAAGACCTTTGGATCCTAGTGTTTAGCAGTCCAACACTCTTGCATAGTCAACAAAATGTTGTCCTATTTTGCCTTCTGGCCAAATAGTCTAAGGATACATGAAATCCTAATGTTTTCACCCTTTTGAAATGCAAGAGAAAACCACCCAAAATGGCTAAGTCCCAAAAATCCTAAGTTTTCCTTGTGTTTTTGGTGTTTTCAAAGTTTCAGACTTCGAGCTTCTCCTCTTCATCATGCCATGTTTGTCAACCTCGAACTCTACCTTGGTCACTTATTATTCACCTAAGTGCTTCGGGTGCTGGAGGTCGGGAGTTCCTTGTTTTCTCTTCTTTTTGTGGAAGGTGGCAAGTGGAGGACCCAAAGTCTAAGCTCCGATCTTTTTCTTTGGAAATGTTTCTATGTGTTTTGGAGGTCGAGGGTCAGAGGTTTCACCTTCCTCCTCTTTTGGAAGCCAGAAGGCTCAGGGCTTGATCTCTATTGTTTTCAATGTTCTTAAGTGTTGCAGAGTGTGGATGTTAGGGTTGTTGTCTTCTCCCTTTCCATTTGGTGGAAGGCAAAAGGTGGAGGACCCGAAGGCCAAAGTCCGTTGAACTACAAATATGGCTAAGTCTTTTGGAAAGCGGAAGTTGGGAGTTATCTCTTCTCTCTTCTTTACAAAAAGCAACAAGTACAGGGTTCAAAGCCCGAACTCCACCGTTTCCTTCTTCAAATGGCTAAGTCATTAAAATTTGTAGAGCTTGAGGTTCTTCTCTTCTTCCTTTTCTTGAAGAAGTTGAATGACAGAAGGTCTGAAGTTTGAACTCTACTGAATCCTGTTAAACTATTACCCAGCCATGGAGGTTGAGGTTTTTCTTCTTCCTCTTCCTTTTCAAAGGTGGAAGGATGAAAGCCCATGGCCCAATCTCCACCGATTTCTCAACTCGGCTAAGCATTGCGGAAGTGGAGGCCGAGTTTTTCTTCTTTCCAAAGAACAATGCAATGGTGAAGGCTTGCACCCTGAAGCTCGATGATTTCTCTTCTCTTGGACTTCGGAGGCCGGGGTTTCCTCTTTCACCTTTCCAAGCCCAATCGGTGGGAGACCGATTGGGGCAAGTCTAATATGTCAGGGCTCGACCTTTATTCCTTCTAGGGGCATTTTCTACTGTTCAAAATGCAACGAGACTGCTCAATGACCCTCCAGGTCACCATTAATGCTTCTTCAGATCTTGATTTCTTGTAGAAGATAGATTCCTCACCTCCCCATGCTACTATAGCCTCATTTGCATTAAATCTTTGTACTCATGCCATGGGCGGAACACTTCTTTTCAGTGGATTTCATGGGCAGAGCCATGTGGGTGCGCTCCAAGGACACATAATGGATTTATTGCTACAATATGATTAGAAAAGCTATATATGCATGTGTTAGGATGTATTTCTATTGGTTTGGTTGGTCGTTGGGTCTTTATTCGAATTGGAATGCTTCATGCTTGATTTTGACCTCATGATATTTCCCAGAACTACATGAATCTGATTGACTGTGTCCTCTTCTGGACCTGTCTATCTTCATTTTAGTTCAACTATGAGGGGAAGGCTATCATTATGTGTCTCCCTGATCTGTATTTAGCTTTTCTATCTTTGTAATGGCTATTTAGCCTCTATGATTAATATAAGCAACTGATTCTGCCTCTCTCATTTCTCTTTCACTATGTCTGTTTGAATGCTTTTCACTAATCTTGTTGATAAAATGGTCCCTTTATAGGTTCTAGTATTCTATTTTGGCCTTTGATAGACAAAAGATGAGTTTGTGTTAGTCTATTTAGCCTTTGAAATCATTACTGTATTATGTCAGCTCAAACAAAACACCCTAAATCTTGATGTATCGCCCCCCTTTTTAATTTTAGTTTCCCTCTCTCCCTTTTCCTTGGTGATCATTAGAGGTTTAGTCAATTACTCTGAACCTTAAGTTTATAAATAGGAACCAACCTTCTCTGGAGGTCTGATCTTATCTACAAGGTCCCACACCCTGAGATCAGTCCCATTGTGTCATTGGAATGCTTGGACAACCTCCAAGTAGGGTGCCATTTCATGTGACAACAAGAACACAATCACCTTGAAAATAAAGATGAGAGCCACCGAACTGAGAATGAGGCCCAAGGAAGAACCCAACAATGGATAGTGGTTCCACAAACCCTATGAAAATTTCAAAGCTTAAAGGTTTGATCACATGAGCTTGAATACCACAACACAATCTTGCTACATGCAATAGAAGTAGGAGATTTCTAAGAATGATGCAAAAGAAATGCTCAAAGATGTGGCAGAAAGATAGAAATCAAAACTATGGAGTCACCCAAAAGCTTCACATGATTTGTAAGAATGAATTTAAAAAAGGTCACTTGGAGAGAGAAAAGAGAAGGTAGGTCAAACAAGTCATTCGAGGGATGCATAGACATTACACAAAATCCTACATGCCATGGAAGGTGGCAATAAATACTCAAAAATGGTCACTAGTTGGTAGATGGATGCGAGATGCTAGTGCGTTGCGTAGACGTCTACACTTAGTGGTAGTGTCCAAGTAACTACTACTTCTAAAATTTTAGATCTTCTTAGGACAACCTTAAGATCATAACTCTTAATTTTTTTTGTAAAAACAAGCACAAGGGCTAAAACATAACATAAACATAACATTTTGTGGGTTGGAAAAGGCTACGGTAGGGCTAAAAATAGACCTACAACATGCTAAGGGAGTAGACACTAAAATGAGTGAAAAATGTAGCATGAAATTGCAAGGGTATGCAATTTTCAACGTTATAGGTAGATTTATTTTTAGATTGGATCTAAAAGTTGGAGAGGTACTTTGAGATGGAAGGAATTGATGAAGATAACCATAAAAGGTTGAAAATTACAACTTCAAAATTAAAGTCTCAAGTTGCTATATGGTGGGAGAATTTATGGAGTTCCAAGAGAAGACAAGGAAGGAAAAGCTTAGATTGTGGCTTAAGTTGTTCAAACATTTGAGAGCTAAATTCTTGCCTTCAGATTATCAACAGCAAGTATTTAGAAAATTCCAAAACCTAAGGCAAATGGATCAATGGATATAAATTTATACCAAACAATTGATGAGGTTGCAAATTACATGAGAATGAAGAGCAAGAAACAAGTAGGTATGTTAATGGGCTAAGGTTCCAACTTCAAGATGAACTAGCCATAGTCAAGGTTCCAACTATGGATGATGGATATGAATATGCCTTTAAAATAGAGGAAAAACTAAATTGGAAGAGTAACATGGTGAGTAAGAGGGGTGCTAGCACTCTAAATAGAGGAAAATAAAGTTCCTCCAAGCCTGCTAAAGGAGAAGAACCTGAAGAAAATGTGAAACCCGACTTCAAGAGGTAGGGGATGAAAACAACAATATTTTGGAGATTGGAATCCCTTAAGATGCTTCATATACAACGAAGCTCACAAATCTCATGATTACCCACTAAATCCTAAAACTTTATGATCACTAATCATAGAAGAAGAGTAGCCACAAGATATAGAACTAGAGGCTAAAACTAGAAATAATCTAATGTTGTGAAAGACCTTGGTGGTGGGAAACAAGCCATCTTTAGACAATGATAGGGGAAGACCATTTTATAAACTAGATGCAAGTGTCAAAGAAAGGTATGTAATGTGATAATAGGTGGAAAATCAACAGATAATTAAGAAGTGTTGAAATGGTACAAATGTTGAATCTCTCTTGTATTCATAAATCAAAACTAGATAAGGTTTCCTTGTTAAAGAAAGATCAAAGTGTGCATGTCGATAAGTGTTGTTTTGTTTCCTTTAGTATCAACCCTTGTGAAGATAAGGTATTGTGTGATGTAGTACCTATGGATGCTTGTCACTTATTACTAGGTCAATCTTGACAATATGACAAAAACACTAAAATAATAGCTTTGTCCTTGTTTATAATAGACTGGAAAGAGTTTTTGAAGACTCCAAGGGAGAAACTTATTATTTATTATACCTTAGAGAGAGGGCAAAGTTTGATTAGCAAGAGATCTCATTGGAAGTGCAAATATCACTATGTTAATGATCAGATTAAACTCCATACACTTACCAACTAGTTTGTCTGATGCATTAAGTAAGAGATTAAGTAAGAGATGCCACTTGTTAGTTGTGATGAGTAATGGGTTGGTTGGTTTTGAGGAAATAAAAGGTGAATATGCAAATGATTCATACTTTGGCAAGATATATGGTTGATTTTGAGAAAATAAAAGGTGAATATGCAAATGATTCATATTTTGTCAAGGTATGTGGATCCCTAAGTAGTCAAGACCATACAAGTATGCATTCTTTTTCAAGATTATTTATTAGTTAACTTTTCATTTAAGGGATATCAACTTTGCATCCCCCTTGGATCGAGGAAAGAAAAGCTAGTTAGAGAGATGCACTGAAGTGGGTTGAGAAAATATTTTAGAAGAGATAAGACCTTTGGCTTGGTAAGTGAAAAATTCTTTTAGCTGAATATGAGAAGAGATGTGAATAGGTTTGTTTATGCTTGTAGAGTTTGTCAAATTGCACATGTTGGGCAAGAAAGTAAAATCTTTTATATGCCTTTGCTTGTGCCTAAAGAACCATGGATTGATATTTCCATGGATTTTGTCTTGGGACTACTATGAACCCAAAGAGGGCATGATTAAATGTTTATAGTGGTGGGCCACTTATTTAAAATGACCTGGACTTCATACCCTATAAAAAGACAAATGACACAAGTCAAGTTGTTTATTTATTCTTTAGGAAAGTAGTGTGGTTGCATGGTATTCCAAAAACCAAAACCAATGACGAGGACACTAAATTTTGAAGTAACTTTTGGAGAACTTTATGGAATAAATTAGATGGTAGGCCATAATACAAATCCACTTACCACCCACAAACCAATGGTCAAATAAAGGTGGTAAATAAGAGCTTGGAGAACCTACTAAGATGCTTAGTCGATGACAACCCCAAGTAATGAGATTTGGTTCTATCCCAAGATGAATTTGCCTATAATACTAGCAATAACATATCTATAAGTAAATCTACATGTTCAAATCAAGTATGATGCCAATCGTAAGGGAATTGTGGACTTAATTGATTTTCCACTATGCCCAAAAGTTAGTTGAGATGCTACAAATTTTGTAGAGCACCATTCACAAGATACATCAATAGGTTTGACACAAATTGTAGGGAATGAATGAATGAATGAACAATTTTAAGAAGAATGTTGATTTCCATAGGAAGGGAAAAAGTCTCCCAAGAAAAAAAAATGATCATAATACATTTACATAAGGAAAAATATCCTCTAAATACTAACAACAAATTAAAGCGCAAGAAACTTAATTCTTACAGGACTTTGAAGAAGACAATTGACAATACTTACATGATTGACCTTAATGTAGTTGGCCTTTATTTGCACCCCGTTGGGACAAATAATGATCACCATGACAAAAAAAGATAACAAATGGACCAAGCAACTACCAAAAAGAAAGGGAAAAAACAAAAAATTGAAAGAGCATTGGATACTAAATTGGCTACTACAAAATCTAGGGCATATAAAATACATTTGTTATTTTTTTTGTTAAATGGAAAGGTCCATAGATTTGAATAAGAACCAAATCCAGTTAAATCCAAAAACATATACAGTTGAATCCAAAAGCACTCTCATTAATTTATTGTCATACACACTTGAATCCATTAATTTATTGTCATGGACTGTGGAAAACTCATACCTACTCAGAACCAAATCCTTAAAAAAATTACTAAAATCTCTACATTCGACCACGCATGGGATCTTTGTATGTGATCTTACAAGGTACCCGTGTCATACAAGTAATGGAATTATTTATCAATAGAGACGTGTGAAGTCGTATCTGCTGTTCTCTACACTTGTGAAGGTTGTACCTCTTTGCAAGACTTCCCAGCTTTTAACGATCCTTCCATTCTAATTTGACTCTTTATGTACTATCTATCTTTATTTTTTAGCTTTCCACGTATACTATGCCAGTGGGAATCCTATAAAGTTTTTCTCCTTCCATCATCACTGTTTCTTCTCTCATTATTTAAAGAAAAAAAAATGCAGCGAGTGTGATATTTAACTTTGTTTTTTTCATCGACCTACTCCAATGCTGGGACAAAGTGGACCTTAAAACAGTTCTCCAGTCCTTTACAATATCAAGTGGGGTTGCATAAGATATTTATCCAGACAATTGTGCCCAACTTAACCCAGCCATTAAAAGAATACAGAAGTGTCAGAGCATATATTTACTTCGAAACTGAAAAGAAACATATGACTTACAGCTCCCAAGTTGCCCTTACTTTTATTTTTATGTATAAATGTTTGACTTACAGCTCCCAAGTTGAAATTATTTTTATTTTTATGTGTACAAATTTGTATTACTGTTTATAAAATAATATTATATGTATTCAACCAAAAAAAGTGGGTGGAATAAATTACACCTCTGGATAACAGTCAGAACAAAATACAATAACAGGCAGCTACGCGGCAAAAGCTAAAGCCACTGTAAAAAGTACAATGATGCCTGACAGAGAGTACAAATCAGGGAATGGGATTTGTGTATCCCTAATAACCAGAACCCTTTCTACTCAAGAAACAAAATGGGGAGCACACATCAGAGAACAGAATTTACTTATTGTTAATGACTAGAACTGTTCTTACCCAAGACTAGGGTAGAAAGATTAAATGGATACATGACAGAAGAATTTCCGCTCCAAATCTGGTGTGAAAACATGGCATAAACTTTTTCAGTGGGATGAGTTCCATCCCAGAACACATGTGCTCTTGTATCGTTGCAAAACACTGTCTGTGGCTTTGTCTTTCCACAGCTCACTTGTGCATTAAACATTCCTGATCCACAGCATGCTGTCTTTGTCTCCTTAAATCCTGCAACCCAAAATTTACATACATGGGTTACACTGTTTTTGGCAACAAAATCGCTTAAACTGTTAAAAAAAAATGATATTTGAGGGACTTGTTGAGAGTTTAGCTTACCATAGGCTTCAGCGTTTTGAATTATGCTCATAAAATAATTGTAAGTATTAAGTTCAATGATGGACACCCCATCTAGTTTTTGATTGAGATGAGCCACAAGGACCTTGAAAGCAGTGTTATATGCAACAGCCAGCTGGTTTGCTAGATCCAAACATTCACCTTTGGCTACACTGTATCCAACAAATCTGGTATAAGGGGTACATCCCACAGCTGGAATGTTCAATACAAGGAATTTCCTTGCCCCACTCTTGTAAAGCCTCTGTCAAGTCACATAGCAACATTAAAAAAATCCTCTCTTTTTTTTTCTCTATTTTTTGATGATCGATCACCTGATCCTGAATGGTGATGAAAAATACCTAATACAGTTAAAACTAGAAACATTCAATCTACATCATTCAATCTACATTATGGACTGTGAAAATTTAATGGCTTGTATATACTTGTTTACAAATGGGAAGTAATCTGTAAACTGAAAACTCTGAGACTTACTGCTATATACTGATCGAATTTGGCGAGCAACATAGTGACGAAGTGTTGAGGAGTAGTGGTATTTTGGAGAGTAGCGTTGGCTATGTAGTTGCCAATATCATTCCCTCCAATTGTAATGCAATATAAAGACTTGCCTAAGTAGGATTTAGCTTGAGCAGGTCCAGATGGGTTCGTACTCGTTAGAATATAAGAGTAGTGTTCAAATTGATATACTTGGTGACTCAGACTGATAATATTCTGCAAGATAGAATTTTTTTAGCGAAATCCATACAATCATATAAAGGAAATTCATGGGCTCTTAAAACTTTTGAAGCAAAACTCTTTGTACAGTGGCTAAATCAAAGAACAGTTTCAGTTGTCAGAAATAAAAGAATGGATAGGAGAATAGACCGATCCGGCGCCTGTTGAGTCGAGCAATCCACTACCCCCTGATGCAAAATTTATCCCCCTCATAAAATTGGCCTTTGGTTTGAGATATGGAGGGGGAAAGGGGAGACCCAAGTAAGTAGCTGCAACCAAAATCAATGTATCACTGTTGTATAATGAGTAGAGTTGGATTAAAGTAATGTGAATGTTTTTGGATTCAACTGTGTATGTTCTAATTAAAATGTTTCAGATTATATTAATGATCTATCATAACTCTTTTCTTTCTGATGATGGATTATTGAGTATGCTTCCAAGCAAAAATCATACACAATTAAAAGCAGAAACACTCTCACATTATTATGAGGGACTGTAGAAAACTCATGCCTACTATTAGATTAAAGTATCTAAACAGAACAAAAAAAAAAAATAACAGATTGAAACAGAGCATATAGGTCTGTAACAACAAATTATACTACTTCATGTTTCGAATCATATTCAATGATCTATCATAACTCTCTCTTTCTAATGATAGGTTATTGAGTATGGCTCAAAACAAAACACACACAATTAAATCTAGAAACACTTTCACATTAATGTCAGTGATTATGGAAAACTCATGCCTACTATTGGATTGAAGTATCTAAACAGAAAAAAAACAGATTGAAACAGAGCATATAGGTCTGTAACAACAAATTATACAAACCCACGAAGTCGAAAGCAGTGCGGCCATTGGTAAAGCGACCAGTTGGTTTGGGGAAAAAGGAGACGCCATATGGTGTGAAGTTTGCACGCGCTTGACAGTGGGGAATGTAATTATTGTTCCCTGCGTCTGCTAACGAGTCTCCCAACACAAACATTGCCGGCACATAAGGCTCTTTTCCTGCTGCTACAGAACAACTGATCATCCACAGCCCAACTAAAAAACTCAGCATTGAGTTCTCCATTCTCCCCCTGAAATCCATCATATCCCAACAAACCCTCTGAATCTCTAATTCAATCGGCTATTGATTTATCACAAGCAATGCGGAGCGGGTAGAACTTGGAAGTAAAAACCTCGTGTAGACATTTAGAGGCATACGAGGACTGAATTCACGCTTCTCGTGTAGATATTTAAAGACATAGAAGGACTGAATTCACGCTTCGAGTGGACTGTTGAGCCCACTGCGAGTGAAATAGGGATAAAGTTGCAGGGCTAATTCACAGTTCCATGCGGGGTCCACTGTTAAAGCATTCACAGCTTTCGAATTGATTTATGTCTTGCAGATCAACGCCACGATTTCTTGCCCGGTATAATCTCCGAATACGCAGTGCATATTTTAGTGGTGACGTGAAAATGATGCAAAGGCAAAACTGAATGGCCCACAGTTGACGTATGTCGATCACGCATGCGGATACACTTCTTCCCAAATACATAATTAACTTGTAAAAGTCAGTCAGTAATTTCTGACGGTTGGTGTAGAACAGCGAACCGTCAAATCTATTCCCAGTGTACACCAAATATCATTGGCGTCAAAGGGCCCTTGGTCTATTCATGAAGTTGACAGTATTTGAATGAGTATGAATCAAGTCTTGCTAAATGTAAGGCCTCCACATCATAAGAGATGAAGTTGGAAACGTGCCCTCTGACGAATTTGGCTGAATGGATACCCCTCAATCCTTGGCTCTCGGTCGAAGAGGGTCAGCCTATGACTACATCAGGTTCAAGTCTTGTTGAATGTAAGGCCTCCATATCATAAGGGATGAGGCTGGAAACGTGCTCTTGACGAATTTGGCGGAATAGATACCCCTCAGTCCTTGGCTCTCAGTCGAAGATGTTCAACCTAACGCTGACACTGTCATATCAGATAGCAAAAACGATCTTGTAAATGATCTCCATAAAAAATAAATAACAAAAATCATTGATATTCAAGAAGACTTTCCCTCGCATATTCATGATGTGAGGGTTCAAAGATAAAATATGGTGTTCACTGTGAAGTAGGTCTGGGTTTTAAAATTAACCATGTCTGTCCAAGCATATTTTGTTTCTAAGATTATAAAATTTTGTTGCCCCTCATTTTAATTTCTGTAAATTACATAATCAGGTTGACAAGCAGTTTAAACAGAATAGTAGGTATGAGTTTTCCACAGTCTAAATGTAAGAGTACTTTTGTATTCAACTATGTATTTTTGTGTGAACATTTGGGACACACTTAATAATTCATCATGAGGAAAAAAAGAGTTATAATTTATCTTTAAAAACAGAAATTAATTTTGTTCCAAGCTTAACTTATAAAGTTGTAATTTGCACAGTTATAGAGTGTATTACACAAAAATTGAGTGGTATATTGTTAGGCTTATCTCTCATATGATTTTAATAAGACATTGAAACTGTTTATGATATTACATACCTAAACATGTAAGGAGATTCAGAGAAATCAGAAATACGACATGAATCTTACTTAAAATGAGTGGATAGAGATTAATTCAAAACTACAAAATTGGATAAAAAATATTATATGATTTGAAACACTGCAAAGACACAAGTACTTGATCAGTCTACCAAATTTTTGAGAAGTTCCATAGGGATAAATGTGGGGGCCACAGCCTTAGCTGCTCTTGCAATGTACATTCTGCAAAATCTGCAGTACAGATTGTAGTGGTGACTTGAACATCACGTTAGGGCAAAAAAGATAGGCTTCCCAGCCGAGGATCGCCTAAAATGTCGATTAAATTTGATGGACGTGTAACTGTATTTAAGCTTCTTAACAGTAAAATACAGTCAAAATTTGCAAAAAACTGTATCGCATAATGACGAAATTGTCGAGTCCGTCAAAAACTGTAGCAGATTATAATAAAAAGACCTAAATAAATAATTACTCTTTTGATTTTTGTTACTGTAACCATGATCCATTCATTCCATTCCAACACTTGAAGCGCAATGTTGAACAGATTAGCGTCATAATGATGTTTTAGTTTAATGGCGGGGCTCTACAGTCAAATCCATCCCACTCTCATAATAATTTAACTTTTAAGGATGCTTGAGAATTTGCAATTTTCATGTGATGAGTTCGAGCATATGCTTCCAACGTACTAATTAAAGAATTGTTCTCGTTTGAGCATCAATATTATTCATTTATCATCTTCTTTAATCATTGATTTACTAGATGTTCTTTTTAAATCTTTTTATTCTTGAATTGACTAGGTAACTTCTAGGGGAAAACATTTGCCTTTATCAAGAAAGTGTATGGATACAGGTGTGTACTTTTATTTAGGTTCAAATCTTTCAAGAGTTTAGATTGTATTGATATGGTAGATATGACTTATCTAGACATTCCATTAACTACTAGGTGGGGACTATAGTTTACTAGGACACAGTTAATTAGTAGGTGGGAGTTATATGAAGCTTGCCTAATTCTTCAAACATCAGGTTTCCAATTTCCTTTATATAAAAAATAATAATATATATTTTTGTTTTTATATTATTTAGACATTGTTGGAAATATATATTGTTAAAGTGTTCGTTTTTATTTTAATGGTGTATAAATTGTTTCAATCTAGAATCTATTAGTTAAAATCTTTTTATCTTATCCTTTTATTTAGAACCAATCTTACCCCATAAGTCCCCTACTAGTTTAAACTAGACCACAGAGCACAGTTTTATCCATGGACTTGATTAGTCGCATAGCCTAGTCCACTAAATTCAAAATTGAAATCTCTTTCCCTTGAAATTGATTTTTTCAAGATTTGATTGTTATCCCATCAACCAACACACCAAATAGCTCGACTTAAGCTAGTGTAATGTCCCCATTTCCAGCGTGATGACTTGACAGAGGATGATTAGCCTATTCACCATTCTTGTAGGCTAATTCATATGATAAGGGAATGAATAGTTGAGCCATAGTAGCAAAAGTGACTTGGAGAAAGGACAGTCAATTAAGTAAAACTTGGAGAAAGGTAAGTCAGTTAAGTGAAACTAATTTTAAAATCATTTGGAGAAAGGAAAGAAGTAACATAATAAAATATAATAAAGTTACGTCAAATAAATTATTATTTTATTATGGATGTCAAAAAATAATTAAAATTGGCAAAATGGAGCGAACCCCATGGAGGCTTTATAAGGAGGTCATTTGGAGTTCATTTCATGATATTATCTTTTGTTATTTGCATATTGGATATTTTCCTTTTGAGTTGCAACAACAGTTTCAACCATTTCTAAGGACAGAAACCCTTGGAAATTAGTGGATTGGATGAAAACCCAATACCACTTGAGAGGTAAATCCACCTAGGGTTTACTATTGAGCTTCATTGGAGGATTTTGGCATTGAGAAGGAGCTAGAAAAGACATTCATCTGCAAGTTTAAATCTACTAGGGTTTTGACTTCCAAATTGGAAGATCTGTGCCAAATACCAATTTGGAATTGGTACGATTTGGCAAGGATTATATCTGATTTTATGAGTAGGGTTTTGTGATGACTTTTTGGTGTTTGTTTGAGTACATTTTGAAGAGGAAACACTCCCAATTGTGAGGTCACCGCCACCCATAGAAGGATAATCAGTATACATTTTAGTTTCATGGAGACATTAGGCGTTGAGGAGTTGTTTAGAGGTTTGAACAACATGAAAGGAGACTAAATCGCTACCTAAACATTCGTATAGGGTTTGATTACCATTGACATTTTGTGGAGACATTGTCATTGTGTGGAATTGCCATGCCAAGGATCTAGCGCTACCATATTGGAGGCTCCATGGATACCTTCATCATCATATTGCATATCAAATTTCAGTCTTGTGTAAGTTGTTATATCAGACTTCTAGTGCTCATATTCAGTCATCCTTCATTGTTATTCAAAGTATATCTTTGTACATTTCAAGGAGACACAACACTGGGTATGTGGAACAAGTTTAACTATTCAATTATATTTAATTTGAATAGGGTTTGTAATCGTTGTCATAAGTGTATCAGACCTGTCATAAATTGTAATCAAATTTGTTATGGTGATAATAAAGATATTATTTTTGTTGGTATTTTGATGTTTATGAATGCAAAGTTATGTGTTATGTTTCTACTATGTATTGGCATATGTATTTTCAATGAAAACTATCTAAAACAAGCATCAAAACCAAACACAAACATAAAAATTAGAATAAAATGACATTGCATGACAAGTGTTTGACAAAATGTCAAACTACCAAAACTAAAAATTCGAGGCAGAACTAGACACCTGGTTCTTATAGCTAACAAGATCATGAATTCACAGATGATCATAGGTCTTTAGATCTCATTTCATAATCATCATAGATTCATCTAGTACACACATTTGCACATCTAGAAATCAAAGCAGAATAACATTTAAAACATTATTCGACTACATATTGTTGACTCAAAATCCACAAAACCTAAGTCTATGAGTTTCTAGATTTTTCCCTTAGGTTTTCTATATTTTTTGGCCTTTAAGATTTTTAGAGTTTTCCTTATCGACATGTTATCCTTGTCAGCCCCGAACTTCACCTTGGTGCCTTGTTGATTTGTCTAAGTGTTTCAAGGTTGGGCCATCAGTCGTCCTCGTTTCCCCTTGTATCTCGACATGTGTTTATGTGCCTGCCTAATCCCTGATCCCCGATAAGTAATTCTTCCAAATGCTTTAGGATTTCAAGGTTAGAAAGGCTCTTATTTATCTTCCTCTGGAAAATGATTTCAGGTAGAGGCTCGACTTCAGAAACTGAATATTATTAATGTAAGGCTAGCAAACTTTGGGTTTCAGGGAAGCATTTGACTTCTTATTCTAGTACAAGAATTCAGCAGAAGGCCTGATCTTCGATTCTCAATAGCTTCAATATTGTTCTAAGTGTTATGAGATCATTGTATCAGGAATCCTTCTTTACCCATGTTTAGAGGAAGGCAGAATGGCAACAACCTGATGCCTAAAGACTGATAGGTACTCCCTTTGTGTTTTTTAGACTTAGGGGATCGGAGATCTCTTCTACTTCCAATTTGCATTAGCAATTTTTGGTGATGGCCCAACTGTTCAAGCCCGATAGGCAACTCCTTCACTTGCAGACTTTGGAGTGTGGATTGGTGCTTGTTTGTTTGCTTGAATGATGCTGGTTCAGCAATGGCTCGGTTGTCAAACCTCGATGGCTTGGCCCTTCCTAGTCAGTTGTTCCACAGTTGTGGGGAGTCTCCTAACTTTGATACAAAAGAAGAACACTTGATGGAAGCTTGATTTGTCGAGGCTTGACAAATTTACCTTCCCTAATCACTAGCACAACTTGCGATAGGATGCTTCAGCAACCTTCTAGGTCACCATTAATGCTCATTCTAGAGATCGATGCAATTTTATATGGATTTTCCATGCCCCTATGCTACTATTGTTGAATGCACCAGGGTACTGAGAGGGGGGTGAATCGGTATCTAATTAAACTTCAAGTCCTCCGGAGCAGATTAAAACTTAAGCATTACAACATTAACATAAACATGAAAGATTAACACAATGTACATCAACACATAACACCTAATATACGTGGAAAACCCAAGAGGGGGAAAACCACGGTGAGCATTAAGTCACAATATATGAAGCTCAAAATAACAACTTTGTTTTAGGGATACAACCCAAGGAAGCTACTACTCCCTAAAAACTTTGATTTAGGGTCACTCCCAAGGAAGCTACTACTCCCTGAATTGAGAACAAACTTACAAAAGATTACAGTATGACAATCCTTCTACTATCTGAAAATTAAAATTGAAACTCACACCTTTGATGATTGCAATTCTGCCTCTTCACACTTCCTTTTGATGATCGGATTAGTTAGGCACACTCTACACTTTATCACTACCACATATATGTCTTCAAGATGAATCAGGACAACATCTACAACTTATGCTATTTGTCCTTCAGTCGCACATCATAATGCATTCATTATGTTTTATCTTGCTTGTGGCCCTTATCAATCACACCTCAGCTAACTCAATTTGATTTACAATTTGTACATAATATTACATTTCTTGTCGGCTAGAAACAACATAAAAAATACATTTACAAGTCAGCCAGACTACACACAACATGAAACTTGTAGAGGACAAGTCCTAAACAAGCCTACACAATACACCAATAGAAGATGCATGCCTTACATACATCAACACTTGCTTAACTAGGTTGAAAACATTCTTCACAGCATTAAACACCAAGGAATTACATCTGCACACACTGCTCATTTGAAAATAGGACAACCTTAAGCAAAAACATATGAAAATTGAAGCATAACGACCACAATAACTTGAAAACCTTCTACGGTACTAGAAATAAGGAAGATCTTCATGAATCTCTTCCAAAAGAGTCTACGGGACTCATGCAACATCTCCAAATGCTCCTTTACCTCCACACATCAAAGATTTTGTGCTGTACATTTCATTACCCTATTAAGAACACCTTCATAGGAACAACACTATTTTGAAACTATTAACTACAAAACACCCTTATGATAATCCAAACACCATGAAACTTGGAACATACATGATCTGACACTATATTAAGCTATCTTCCAATCTGCAAGGACACAAAATCAATAGAATGAAAATGCAGAGCAATCTGCCAAACAACCTTCACGAGTAGTCATCCTAGAGCAGAGACTATCAGCAACTTTCGGAGGCCAAACCTTCTTTGTATCAACACATGCATTCTTAGGAGTAGTAGAAAAGATCATACAATATGCTTCAGGCCACTATAAACATCCGCAACACATATGATCATCTTAGTTCTTCTAATTCCCATATTAATGTAACTTCACGCTCAACTCTGCACTGATCAAGGCATGACATCCAACCATGAACTTTAGTAACCACATTATATTCAACATGACATCCAACCATGAAATTTAGTAACCAAATTATATTCACATGACATCCAACCATGAATTATATCTTCTCTGCTTGATAGGAGATGACATCAAACCATGAAAACCATAACACATCCAAGATAGTGTTGAATTCAATGACCACCTTGTGACAGTGTTGACATCAATGACAACCTTAGGAACCATATGTGTAACAACTATATCTCCTTCATTGATGAATTTTTGTACCAAGGTATGGGCGAACACTCCATTTCTGAAAGATCCTAAAATAGCCCACGTGGGCATGACACAACGAGCATGGGCAACATGTAAATGTGTTGACCACTCTTCTCTTGCTCAAGCTGCTATTGTGTGCTTTTTAGTGCTATATCTACATAATTTTCAAGATGTTAGAGGTGTTATTGTTCATGGAGTTGTCAAGAGGAATGATTTGATTGTAAAGTCGGGCCTTTTGTCATTTTCCAAGAACTGTATGAATTAGATGGATTGTGTCTCTTTTAGACCTCTCATGCCTTCATTTTTAGTTCATCTATGATCAGAAAACTATCATATTGTGTTCTATCTCATATCTATTGAATCCTTATAAGGGTTGGATCTTTGTATCAATCATCAATACTTTGTATCTGTTGTAATTTTCCTCTTTAATCAATATAAACAATGAATTTGTATTCTCTCTTTTGCACTATGTAGTATCTAGGGGTTATTTTCTATCTTGTGACTGGTTAATTCCTTATAGTTTCAACTCTGTCCCTCTACCTTTGTTATGGTTTCTATGAATTGTCCATGTTCTTTCATTGTTTGAGGTTATTCTTGTTAGATCTAGGGCACACAACTAAGAGGGGGGGTGAATCAGTTGTATGAAAAACTTGCTTCTACTTCAAACACTTGATTCTTCTTTGTTAGTTAATAGCATATCAGTTAATCATTCATGAAAGCATAATGCATAAACACAGGAGCAGATAAACATCAACACATTGGACACCAAGATTTTGACGTGGAAAACCCGATTAAGGGAAAAACCACGGGGTGATTAACCCAAGGATTATTCTCTGTTAGAAGAATAAGAAAAATGAATGGCACATGCTTAATTAGGGCTCACTACCCGAGCACACTGCTCACAAGAGGCACACTACCTACAAGAGACACACTGTCTACAAAGTGATAAGAATCACAAACTTGAACTGGAGATTGACATCTTTACCATGCCTAGATTAGTTCCATTTAAGCCTGAGATACTTCTGCTCTACCTTTTGCTCTTTCGCTATTCCACACTCATCCGCTCCATCACACTCTTTGAAATGAACTCACAAACCTTTATTTATACAAGGCATCGACTTAGGAACAATCATCTAAGTCGACAATCATCCATAATAACATTTGCAAGATGAATAACTCATCCAGTTAGCCAGTCTGAATAAGAATATCTTCATCCGAAAGAATATCTTCAATTCTGGGCTCTAACACTAATGTAGACCGACAACACAACCTCAACATGATCCAAGAACCTTCACAAGCTTGCCTGAATGACCAGGTACATCCGTACTTCCTCTACTCACAGGAATCTCTTCTCCTCTTCATCCGGAACTTCAAGAACACAGTCTGTCGCGACTGTCAAACTGAAAAAGGTTCTTCCGGACCTCCAAACTTTGTACAAACTGAGATGACACATCAAAAGGACATCCCAAACACTCCTTCCAATCTGTAGAGTCTGATAATGCACCTCCGGATCTCACCGGACCTTTTTGTAACACTCTGTCCCTCCGGAGCATCTCCTGGAACCGGTTCTACTTGACCGATCACAACTTTTTCATATCTTCATGCAGACCTCTGAAATCTTAACTGGATCATCTCAAGACTCATATCTACAAACCCTTTAATCCGTATCCTCTGATCCTCAACCTATTGAGTACATTTGCCTTCTTCTTATCACTGTTCTTCACTGTTCTTTATTGAGACTAATTTTCTCAATATCCTCAACACACAGCTCATCTAAACCTTCTTACCAATGCAATATGAGTATGTTGACATCAATGACAACATTGGTTAACCTCATACTTGCAACAATCTCTACCTTTGTCATTGATGGAAACATATGATGTGAAAAACCATCAAGACAAGAACTTCTCTTTTCTGTCACAGCTCCCCCTATCAGTAACAACTCTTCACATGTCTTCTCTTCCTTTACTGCTCCCCCTTTGATCATCAACCACTTGTTTTTCACATGTCTTCTCTCCCCCTTTGACATCAATGGCAAAGGGCTCATACTTGCACTTGTAACACATCAGAATCATACCAGCTGCTCCCCCTTAGTAGCAGCTCCCCATCATCAATCCAGATCACAAGATATGACTGTGATATCCACCAGACTGATGCACATCAGTGCATCCTAGTTCATCACCGGAGGGGCCATGACCCCTAACTTCTCCCTGAGATACTCAAAAGAGTCTTTGGGAAGAGCTTTAGTAAAAATATCTGCACGCTGATCCTTGGAGGGAACATACTCCAATCTGACTTTACCCTTGTTCACTTGTTCTCTCAAAAAGTGAAATTTGATAGATATATGCTTAGTCTTAGAATGTAATACCAGATTCTTGGAAATATTTATTGCACTTAAATTATCACAGAAAATTATGATAGGCTCCTCATATTCTACTTTCATGTCTCTTAACATCTGCTTCATCCATAAGATTTGAGTGCAACTGCCTGTTGCTGCAATATATTCTGCTTCAGTTGTAGACAGGGATATTGCCTCTTGTTTCTTGCTTAGCTAAGAAACCAATCTCTTTCCCAATAAGAACGCTCCACCACTGGTGCTCTTCCGATCATCCACATCTCCTGCCCAATCTGCATCTGTATATGCATGAAGAGAGAAATCCTGATCTCTAGGATACCATAGGCCATATTCAATTGTCCCCTTTAGATATCTAAAAACTCTCTTGATTGCCATAACATGAGATTCTCTAGGGTCAGCCTGAAATCTTGCCACAAGACCAACAACCTACATTATATCTGGTCTAGCCTGAGTGAGATACAATAATCCTCCAATCATTGATTTGTACTTGGTCTGATCTATCTTAGGAGAGTCATCATCTTTACTCAACTTACATCCGGTTGCCATAGGAGTGTTCATTGGCTTTGAATCTTCCATTCCAAATTTCCTCAGCAATTCTTTCACATATTTGGTCTGAGAGATAAAGATACCTTTCTTTGTCTGAGTAATTTGCAGACCCAAGAAGAAATTCATTTCACCAAGCATTGACATTTCAAACTCACTTTTCATTTGATTTGCAAAGGTTTTACACAAACTATCTCTTCCTCCAAAAATGATATCATCAACAAATACTTCAACAATCAGGATGTTTTCATTATCTATTTGGAAATATAGATTACTGTCAGCAGTACCTTTGTTGAAACCAATCTGCACAAGATGCTTATCCAACCTTTCATACCATGCTCTTGGGGCTTGCTTCAATCCATACAGTGCTTTCTTCAACTTGCAGACCATATCATCATGATTAGACAATTGAAATCCATCCGGTTGTTCAATGTATACTTCTTCTTCCAAATAACCATTTAGGAAGGCAGACTTGACATCCATCTGATATACCTTGAAGTCTTTGAAGGCAGCATATGCAAGAAATAATCTGATTGCTTCAATTCTTGCTACCGGAGCAAAGGTTTCTTCAAAATCAATTCCTTCTATTTGAGAGTAGCCTTTGCAGACCAATCTGGTTTTGTTTCTAATTACTTCACCAACCTCATTTAGTTTGTTCCGGAAGATCCATTTGGTTCCAATCACATTCTTATTTCTAGGTCTGGGAACAAGATCCCAAGTGTGATTTTTTTCAATTTGCATCAACTCTTCCTCCATTGCTTTGGTCCAGTTTTTATTATTGCAAGCTTCATTTATTGTCTTAGGTTCAATCTTTGAAATCAGACAGTATTCATTTGAATTTTGAGGAATTCTCCTCCTTGTTTGTACCCCTTTGCTTTTGTCACCTATGATCTGATCTTTAGAGTGATTTAAAGTTACATACCTTGGAACTTTGGGAGTCTCTTGCACTGTTGTTTCTTGATCATGTTCATTCAGACAAACCTCTTCTTCCTGATTTACCGGATCAGTCTGAATCTGACTTTCAGGAAGGGATTGAGTTCCTTGAATTAGAGCACCATCCTGATCATCTTCATCATATTCATAAAATCTTGAGGGCTTCTCAATTCCTTCATCAACCTTCATATTTGTACTTTCTATCATCTTTTTCAGTCTCTTATTGTAACACCGGTATGCTTTGCTTTGAGTGGAGTAACCCAAGAAAATTCCTTCATCACTTTTATCATCAAACTTTCCTAGATCTTCATCTCTTTTGATGTAACACTTGCTACCAAATATTTTGAAATATCTCACAGTAGGAGTTATACCAAACCAAAGTTCATAAGGAGTCTTACCGGTATTGTTTCTGATTTGAACTCGGTTAAGAGTGTAGACTGTAGTGCTGACATCTTCTCTCCAAAACATCTAAAGAACATTTGCTTCCATCATCATTGTCTTGGAAGCTTCCTAGATGGTCTGGTTCTTTCTCTCAACTACTCCATTCTGCTGTGGAGTCCTAGGAGCAGACAATTGTCTCTTTATGCCATGCTTCTCACAAAAGTCTATGAATTCACTGGATGTGAATTCACCACCTCTATCAGACCTTAAACACTTCAGTTTTAATCCAGTTTGATTCTCTACCATAGCCTTGAAGATTTTGAACTTCTCAAAGGCTTCTGATTTCTCTTTCAGAAAGGTAACCCACATCATCCGGGAATGATCATCAATCAGTAACATGAAATATCTATCACCTTGCATACTCTTGATTCTTGTCGGACCACATAGATCAGTATGAACTAATTCCAATAATCCGGTAGAGGACTGATCTTTGCTTTTGAAAGAGACTCTGCTCTATTTACCTAGCTGACATTCTTTGCACAAACTATTTGTAGGTTTCACCAATTTTGGAAGATCTCTTACAGCCTGAATATTGCTTATCTTGATGATGTTATCAAAATTTACATGACACATCCTTCTATGCCATAGCCAACTCTGATCAACTTAAACAAACAAACAACTTTTATTTAAACCAACCAGATGGAAGATATTACCTTTTGTTTGAGTACCGGATGCAATCTCAGTTCCAGAGCTTTCAAAGATCCTGCATCTTCCATTTTTGAACTGTAGATCATAACCTTTGTCTACTAACTGTCCAACACTGAGAAGATTGTGCTTCAATCCTTCAACATATAGTACATTACTAGTTTTGCTCTTTCCATCAAAAGAAATAGTTCCCCTACCTCTGATTCTACCTGCAGAATTGTCACCAAACTTTACCATTCCTCCATACCTTTCTAAATCTAAGAACTTGTTCTTGTCACCTGTCATGTGGTGAGAGCATCCACTGTCAATAACCCAATCATCCTTTTCTTCAACTTGGGCAGCTAAAGCTCTTTCTAAAACCTTATGATTGACAGATTCAGAGGATATTGGTTCTTCTTCCTTGATGGCAATAAACACCCATTCATTTCTGGATTTGTCTCCTATCTCTGATTCATCATCTGTTACTCCTTCATTATCAGCTTCTTCATAAACATAATAACAGTTCTTTTAGAACCTTTGTCTATTGGAGTTTGGCCTTACAGATCTTTCCGAACATCTTGAAGCAAAATGACCAATCTTATTGCAGTTGAAGCACTTAAAAGGTAACTTTCCTTCATACTTACTGGATCCTCTTGGCAATCTTTTTGCAATGAGGGCTTCAAGATGAGCTGTTTCTGCTTCTTCCTCTTCCATGTCTTTCCTTGCTTGATCATACCATGATAACTTCCTTGAAGAGTTTTCTCCCAGATCAAATCTTTGTTTGCCTTTCACATAGGCACTGGCTTTGAATGCAGATTCAGTCTTGGGGGGATCATCTCCAAACTCTGTCATTTCAAATGCAGCCAGTTTGCCAACCAATTGCTCTCTTGCGATAGTTGCATGGGCTCTGAATTCTTCAATGGCAGCAACCTTGATCTTGTAGGCAGCAGGAAGGGATCTAAGAATCTAGCAAATAATTTCATTTTCATCCATAACTCCACCAGCATTCCTGATTCCACACACTAGCTCATTCACTCTTGGCATAAAGGTAGTGATATTTTCACCATCTCTCATCTTCAATCTTTCAAATTTCCCTTTCAGACTTTGCAACCTTGCACTCTTAACAAACTCATCTCCTTCATGTAGAAGTTCTAGTTTAACCTAGATTTCATATGTAGTTGGTAGGTCAATGACATTTGAGAGCTCTGAGTCATTTAATGCGCTTAGAAGAGCTTCTTTGGTCCGCAAATTATTTTCAGCATCTGTGATTTCATTCAAAGTTGTTGGACCACCCTGTGGAGGTACATATGGTTTTGAGACCATGGCCAAGTATGCTTTTCCCATACACTCCAAGTGACATTTCATGCGACCTTTCCAGAGAGTAAAGTTGGTTCCATCGAACTTCAGACTATCCTTCTTGTATGACGACATCCTGGATCTCCTCAAGCGGTTAAGCTCCTTTTAGAGGAACTTAGCTCTGATACCAATTGTTAGATCTAGGGCACACAACTGAGAGGGGGGGTGAATCAGCTGTATGAAAAACTTGCTTCTACTTCAAACACTTGATTCTTCTTTGTTAGTTAATAGCATATCAGTTAATCATTCATGAAAGCATAATGCATAAACACAGGAGCAGATAAACATCAACACATTGGACACCAAAATTTTGATGTGGAAAACCCGGTTAAGGGAAAAACCACGGGGTGATTAACCCAAGGATTATTCTTTGTTAGAAGAATAAGAAAAATGAATGGCACATGCCAATTAGGGCTTACTGCCCGAGCACACTGCTCACAAGAGGCACACTGCCTACAAGAGACACACTGTCTACAAAGTGATAAGAATCACAAACTTGAACTGGAGATTGACATCTTTACCATGCCTAGATCAGTTCCATTTAAGCCTGAGATACTTCTGCTCTGCCTTTCGCTCTTTCGCTATTCCACACTCATCCGCTCCATCACACTCTTTGAAATGAACTCACAAACCTTTATTTATACAAGGCATCGACTTAGGAACAATCATCTAAGTCGGCAATCATCCACAAGAACATTCGCAAGATGAATAACTCATCCAGTCGGCCAGTCTGAATAAGAATATCTTCATCCAGAAGAATATCTTCAATTCCGGGCTCTAACACTAATGCGGACCGACAACACAACTTCAACATGATCCAAGAACCTTCACAAGCTTGCCTGAATGACCAGGTACATCCGCACTTCCTCTACTCACAGGAATCTCTTCTCCTCTTCATCCGGAACTTCAAGAACACAGTCTGTTGCGATTGTCAAACTGAAAAAGGTTCTTCCGGACCTCCAAACTTTGTACAAACCGAGATGACACATCACAAGGACATCCCAAACACTCCTTCCAATCTGCAGAGTCTGATAATGCACCTCCGGATCTCACCGGACCTTTTTGTAACACTCTGTCCCTCCGGAGCATCTCCTGGAACTGGTTCTACTTGACCGATCACAACTTTTTCATATCTTCATGCGGACCTCTGAAATCTTAACTGGATCATCTCAAGACTCATATCTACAAACCCTTTAATCTGCATCCTCTGATCCTCAACCTATTGAGTACATTTGCCTTCTTCTTATCATTGTTCTTCATTGTTCCTGATTGAGACTAATTTTCTCAATATCCTCAACACACAGCTCATCCAAACCTTCTTACCAATGCAATATGAGTATGTTGACATCAATGACAACACTGGTTAACCTCATACTTGCAACAATTCTGTGCATACTGAGCTTATACATGAGTCACACAACTAAATCTGGGGCATCACCTTTTAATTTTTTGCTATCCTCTTTCTCCCCCTTTTCCTTGGTGATTATTAGAATAGGTTTAGTTGTCTAAGATTTAGGCTTATAGAGGAACCAACCTTCTATGGAGGTCTAATCTCATTTGCAAGGTCCTATACCTTGAGATTATCCCCATTGTGTTATTGGAATGTTTAGGTAGCAAGTCCAAATAATGTGCAATTTCATGTGACAACACATACCATTGGTATCCTTAGACATTCCATTATTATTTGGCATGTCTACATGTTTTGTACAACTCCTAATGGGTCTAACTACTAGTGAGGAAGTCCAAGATCCTCTCTTTATCCCACAAAAAATCCCATTGTACTTTTCCACACAACCCTTTGCTCAAGGGAAGTTGCAAAAGTTAAGAACACATATATAAGATTGCATCAATAAGAGATTGAATATGAGATGCGATCCTACCCTAGACAAGGTTATGTTAAACAACTAAGAAATCTCCAGCAAAGATCATCACAATAGCTAGTCATATGAGTTCCAAAACTAATTCTAAATTCTAATAATCAATTGTAACAATATATGAACCAACATCAATATTAAATTCATTCTTCAACTATGAGTAGACCTCACACATGGCATGGGATTCAAATGTAGATAAAATTGTAGGGTAAATTAATAAATACATATGGGCACTATGCTAAAGCATTTACACAAAGCTTTAGAGATCAGCTTGATGTATTTTGTGGTAGGTGTATTCCTCAAATTTGTACAGTAGATTTTAGTGGTTGCATGAAAATGGTGTTTGAAAAAATGAATCTAGGAGTGCAACTCTAAAAGTAAATGCAGAAACTAATTCCATGTAGGTAAATTTTAATGGTTGTATGATCATATTAAAACCTTTTTATTAAAAAATATTGTCAAAATTTGTGGAGGTCAATGTTGAAGAGGTAATAAACTTTATGGGAGGGTTTGAGTGTCATTTAATTTTCTCTCCAAATAAATTAAATATCATTGGTTTGGAAGGGTACTTTTGAATTTGCTTATCTTTCAATCTTTTGAATCTTAAATTGACTAGACACTGAGTTATAGTTTGAGTGATCTTGATAAAGAAACCGTGTGTCTTCCATTGACAAAGTTTAAACTTAAAAGGCATTCATGTACAAGTAAACCATCTAAAAATTATTTAAGATGGAAAAAATTGCATAACAATAGCATTAAGAGTGTGTATATGGAGTTCTATCAATGAGATGGTGTAGTGGTGAGCATGAAGATTGGTTTATTTTTAAATTTTTTGCATGCGTTGATCTATAAAAGGATTCATTTTATAGTGCATGGCATGTTTGAAGAATTTTTGGAATAGGAGACAAGGTACTATAAATTTACTAGAGTGTTCATCAAATGGTATGGAACAATGAAATGTAGGCTTTAGCATAAGGGAGAAAATCTAAAACTACATATTTTGGTCTTTTTGGTAAATTTACCAGTTGCAACTACAATGAACGTACAAGAAGAATAAGAAAATACACACAAAAATATGTATAACAAAGAGAAATAGAATGCTTTTATTATCTTTACATTATGGATGATATAATCTAGTCTTTTCAAAGAAAAGGGGAGATCATATTGCATATTTGAGAAAGGTATTACAAAGATGTAAGGATTATGGAGTCTCCCTGAACCCAAAGAAATGCATCTTTGGGGTGACAAAATGTAATCTCCTAGGCCACATCATTTTAGAAAAAAAGTATCACTATTTATCCAAAGAGAATAAGTGCTATTTTGAAAATTCCATTGCCTAGTAGAAAGAGTTGAATTCATTATTTGGTAAGATTAATTTTGTTTGCAAATTGATTACTGGGTTTGTGAAGATTGTTAGACCTTTGAATACTATGTTGAAGAAGGAGGCTAATATTGACTAGAGTTCACAAGCTCAGGCAACATTCAATACAATTAAAGAATCAATTGCTAATGCCCCTAAAATAACTAGTCTAGACAATTCACAACCATTTTACATCTATTCTTTTGCTTTCAAGCATTCATGTGCCACTATGTTGACATAGAAAGAAGAAGAAAATAATTAGAATCCAATTTCTTTTATGAGTGATCCCTTTAAAAATGCAAAATCAAAGTATTCAAACAATGAAAAGAAAGCCTATGCACTTATATGAGTTGTTAAGAAGTTTAGTCACTATATATTATAGAGTAAGGTGTTTGTTGAATAGTACCTTATTAGATAATGAAAATAATGTTGATGCAAAATGAGATAGTGAAAGAAGAGGTAAATGGGTAACTACTTTTCAAGTGTTTGATTTAGAGATTGAGCCAATGAAGTTAGTTAGATGATTCGGTAAAGCTATTGCAGAAGACGATGATTAGATAGGTTTTTAGTAGTATATAGTTTTTTCAATCATAGACAATGAATGGTATGCAAATCTAGTGTTTTATATTTGGCATAACAAATGCCCTTATCATCTAAATTCCACTCAAAGGAGGAATTTATGTCTCAAGATAAATTCATTCATGATCAAGTCAAGCATCTTATATAGAAAATCATGAGAGAATATATCTAAGGTGCTCGAATAAGAAGAGGTAGCTCAAGTTTTAGTAGATTTTTATGGGAAGTTTGGTATTGGTCATGGGTTGTGGTTCTAGAGTTTCTACAACACACCAAATTCTCAAGGCAAGATATTATTGGTCTCATGTTTTCGAAGATGCACATGCTCACATTAGGGTCTATCACATATGCCAGGCTTTAGCTCATAGAGAGAAGAATTCATCCATGCCCTTACAACTTATTGTTAAGGTTCATCTTTTTGCCCAATGGGGCCTTGATTTTATTGGTACAATTAACCTAAATTCTTCTACAAGTCACAAGTTCATACTTACAACATCAAACTACTACACATGATGGATGGAGCCTTAGGTGTTCAAGAATTATACCATGGATGTTGTTATCAAATTTCTTGAGGATCACACTATAATCAAGTTTGGAATGCCTATAGCTCTAGTATGTGACAATTTCCCCACTTTTTTTCACTTTGGCTTACTAAATGGGCTTATGACCATAAGGTAATACTCAAGTATTCTTCCAATTATTATCAAGGTAATGGTGTTAAAAAATGAACTAATAATGGATTTTCCCTTCTGATGCTTTCATTGCCATGATTTGGGACACAAAATTGTGGATTGCATTGCCCCTAAACCTCTTGGTTCTAGATGTTACAGTCCTAAGAAGTGGAACAAAAAAGCGAGGTCTTCAAATGCATATTTTGTATGGTGCAACCAGGACAAGTTCTTTACTTCCCAGTCTATTCTGTGTTCAATTTCATCGGTTCTTCGCGATCCTCCCTTAGAGCATGCTCCGGTCCTGGACATTTCCACTACCCTTGCTGTTGTCTGTATTGTGGACGATGTGAAGGATTCAAAGTCTGATGGCACTTTCTCATTTATAGATGATTCGGATGACCCAGTTCCTAATCTTTTCAATGAAGACTTTTCTGTGGCTCCTTTTCAGAAATTGAGTATTTCACAGACTATTTCAAAAAAGACAAAACTGGATTGTGGTTCAAAGTAGAAAAAAGGTAGGAAATCAGAAGCTGAAAAACTACACATGGAAGGAAGATAGGCCATAGAGGAGGGCTCTCAATGAACCATGGAAGCTCTTCTTTCCCAGAAAAATAAAGCATAGTGTGGTTTGGGTCAGTTGACTAGTGCTTCTATCTCTCTCTGGTGTATTTGAATCTTGGTGTCTTTCTCTTTTGTTTTCCTTTGCTAGGTTTCGATGTTTCTTATGGGGGTTGAAGTGTAGCTATTTTTCTCTTTTCATTGTAGGACCTTATGTGCTCCCCTTACTTCAAGGGCTTGCTTTATGTTTTTATTTTTATCTTTTCATAAATCAAATCTTACCAATTAAAAAAAAATCAACTAATAATAATTTGATTGATGTCATTAATAAATTCTTAGATAAAAGTTTAATAGATTGGCGTGTACATAGTTAGAATTTGCTTTATGGGCTAATAGAATTACAATCAAGGCTACCTTAGGCACCTCTCCTTATCATCTAGTGTATGAACTAGATCTAGTTTTCCTAGTAAACCTTCAAATCCCAACTTTTAAATTCATGAGGGATTACCTAGAGATTGATGATAAGATAGAGGCCAAACTTATAAACTTGTTGCAACTAGAGAAAAAAAGGGATTCAACCCTAGAAAATTTTATTAAGCATCGAGGTCTAGTTAAAAGATGGTTTGATAAGAGAACCAAGGTCAAGGCTTTTTGAATCGATGATTTAGTTCTCATGTCGGACAAAGCCCATGAAAAGAAATGAGAACATGCTAAGTTTGTCAATATATTATCACTAGGTCCTTTCCAAATTGTTGAGATTCTTGAAGAGAATACTTTCAAATTGTGTACCATGACGAGTGAGGCTATCCCATTTCCCATCAATGGGTAGTTCCTCAAGCATTACTTTTGAGTTTGAGAAAGGAATTGCCTTTTCCCTTTTTGTGTGTGTGTGTATTTCCTTTGTTTGTTGTTTGATATATAAAAACCAAACAAAAAATATAAGTACCTTTAAAATAAAAAAAAGTATAGATATCTTCAAAACCAAAAAAAAAAGTGAGTTTCTATTTTTCTTTTATGGTTGAGATTTTGTTTTGCTAGTTTGGTTTTGGGACTTACCTTTTTGTGTCAGCTTTGGTCCTTCCTCTTTCATGGTAAGGTACTTTTATGATGGTACATGGGCATTTGCATGCATTGGTTGTTGGGAATTAAGGTGTCTCAACCTTGGTAATTCCTTGCACTTATTTATTGTAATGTATTTATTTATTTAGCCTATGTTGTAATTTTGTTGCACATCTTATTTTGTCATTTAGTGTGAAGTGGCACGATGAGTTGTCACTCCACTTGTAAGATGACTGGGATGGTCAACTCACTCCATGTGGAGATAGGCATCCCCTTTGTGTGGTAGAGGTTTTCTGCCATGTGTCGGCATCTTAACTAGTGTGTAAGTGAATCTTGACCGAAACGGTTATGACAAATTCCTATGACATAATCTATGACACATAAGAGTCGTAAATGAAATGTTCTATGACAGGTGAAGACATGTGTCACAAGGCATCTTGGAAGAAGGCATCTTTGGGCACCCCAAGGAGAGTTATGACATGTTGTAAGAGAATATGCTATTTTAAGTTAGTGTATGATAGATTCTCTTACAACTGTAAGTATTGTCAGTATGACGGATTCTATGATGGTCGTAAGATGCGTAAGAGCATCTGTCATTTCCCAACTTGGGAATAGGTGACCATATTGGGATGGGGTGATATGACAAGTGTCATGAACATACTGCAGTGCTGGACAAGTGTCCCTAGGCATTAGTTTTGGGCCATGAGGCCAAGTTGGATGCCCATCTCAAGAAAGGTTCATTTTTGTCTTGTAACTTCTATTTAAACATGTTCTTTGAGTGGAGATGCATTATGTGATTCATAGGTACTATTATGCTATCAGTTTGTCTCCAGATATGAGTGTCAACGACTCTTGCAAGAGCATTGGCTTTGTAACTGTGTTGTAAACTTCATTGTTTAGATAATACATTTGAGCTGTGTTTTAGAGCGTGGGGTTTTTCACCCATAAGGGTTTTCCCCATGTTATATCCTCTCTCTCTCTCTCTCTCTCTCTCTCTCTCTCTCTCTCTCTCTCTCTCTCTCTTCTGTCTTACATTCTTGTGTTGTGTATTGCTACAATATCTCCATTGTTATGTTAATAACACTATAATTGTAAAGGTTAAAAAGAATTTGTACTCATCTCTCCTCTTTAGATTAGTGTAGGAAGCAATTTACACACACCAAGCTTTCTTTCAATTGGTATTAGATCCTGGATAGTTTTGGTTCTAGCTGCTGGGTAGGGGTTTTTTGAGCTAATCTTAGGTTGAGTGGGAGTTTGCACAGAGTATTCTAAATCTTGTTGCAGGAAGGAGATGGCAGGCACATCCAGAAGATTAGAGTTGGAGAAGTTCAATGGCACAAATTTTGAGTTATGGAAACTTAAGATGGAAGACATGCTTGTTGATCAAGACCTACGAGAAACCATTTTTGGTGTAAAACCAACTGTAATGGCACAAGCTAATTGGGCTCTCAAAGATCGAAAAGCTAAGGGTCTGATAAGACTCGGTCTAGCTGACTCTGTTGTGTTAAATGTCAATGAGAAGACCATGAAAGATATTTGGAAGAAGCTGGAAGATGTTTATCAGGCCAAATCCTTGGTGAACAAGATTTTTCTAAGAAAGAAGCTATATTCTCTGAGGATGGAGGATGGAGGATTTGTTGCAGATCACCTGAATGCTTTCAACATTTTAGTTGCATAGTTGACTTTCGTTGGTGTAAAGATGGAGGAGGAGGATCCTTGTATGACCTTGATTTGTTCTTTTCTAGACTCGTGGGATCATCTTGTAAGGACTATTGGGAGCACCACATCCACTTTCAAAATGGATGAAGTGGTATCTTTGCTGTTATCTGAAGAGATGCGGAGAAAGTCTTCTGAAGCAGCCAAAGAGGCTCTTGCAATTCATGGAAGACCCAAAGAGAAAGGGAAAAAGAAGGACAAGAAAGATGAGAAGGGTAGATCCAAATCCCATGGGAGATCCAAATCTCCTGGAAAGTCCAAGGCTCTTTGTTGGAACTATGGAAAAACTGGGCATTTTTTAAAGGAATGCAAAGAGGAAAAGAAAAAGAAGAAGAATTTCCTAGACTCAGATTCTGACAAGTCACAAGATGATGGAGATGCTTTCATCGCAGCCCTGGCCACCCATGCATCTGATGATGTGTGGTTGATTGATTCTGGTGCATCATTCCACATGACCTCGCATCGAAGCTAGTTCATGAAGTATGAAGAGTTTGATGGTGGAAGAGTGTACCTGGGTGACGATTCTCATCTGAAGATTGTTGGTCATGAAAGAGTCTTAATGTGACTCCCTAATGGAAGAGTGAAGGGGATCACTGGGGTTATGCACATCCTAGGCTTGGTATGGAACCTTCTATCTGTAAGTAAGTTGAATGATGCAGGTGTGTAGGTTGTCTTTTCAAAGGACGGATGCAAGATGACTAAAGGATCTATGGTGCTTGCAAAGGGTACTTAGAGAGGTACTATGTTTCAACTGGAGGCATGCACTTTACAGTGCAATAGTTCTTCTGACTCAAAGAAAAGAGCTACAGTCACTTCACCCCCACCATCTGAACAAGCAATGAAGAAATCTGTTGTATCTAATTCTGATGGTAGTGTGTTTTGGGTACCCAAGGGTGCTCATGCTTTGGAAGTTAAGCTTCCTGCTGAAAAGACAATGTTATGGCATAAGAGATTTGGCAACATTGGTGAGAAGGGTCTTAGAACCCTTAAATGATTGTAATCTCAAGTTTGACTTTTACGAACATTGTATATATGGAAAGCAAAACCATGATCAATTTTACTCTAGTTCTCACAAGTCTTCTAGTGTGTTGGACCTTATTCATTCTGATGTGTTTGGTCTTGTTAGTGTTCCTTCAATTTCCAAATCTGTATATTTTGTATCTTTCATAGATGATTACAGTAGAAGGACATGGATTTATTTTCTTATAAGCAAGTCTGAAGTCTTTAGTCAGTTCAAAGAGTTTAAAGCTTTTGCTGAGAATCAGACTAGTAAAAATATTAAGTGTTTGAGAACTGACAATGGTGGTGACTTTTGTTCGGCAGAGTTTGATAAGTTTTGTAAAGAGCAAGGGATTGAAAGACATAAGACAACTCCATACACCCCGTAGCAAACTAGAGTTGTAGAGAGGATGAACATGACACTGATGGAGAAGGCTAGGAGTATGCTTAGTGGAGAAAGCCTCGAACAAAAGTTTTGGGTTGAAGCTGTAGCCACTCCTTGCTACCTGGTAAACAAGTCTCCTACATCAACTCTTGTTGGTAAGACACCTATGGAGGTGTGGTCTAGTAAGAAGCCTTCAGTTAGACATCTTCTTATTTTTGGTTGAGGCATATGCACATAGGGAGAAATGATTGAATTTAGAGAACAAGGTTGTTAAGTGTATTTTCATTGGCTATTGTGTCAGTGTGAAAGGATACGAGCTTTGGGATCCTATTGCTGAAAAAGTGTTGTATAGTAGAAGTGTTATCTTTAGAGAGCTAATACCTTCTCCCATTGTTCTATAACCACAAGAAACAAAAAAAAAAGAGAGGATGTGGTTCAGTTTCCTTCTACCCTTGAGAAGATTGAACCAATAGACCATGTGAGACCTGATGATGAGGAGAGCTCTAGTATCTCTGAAATCTCAGAAGAAGAAGCAAAACCTCAACCTCGGCCATTGAGGAGGTCTACACAAACAAGAAAGCAACCTAATAGGTTTGGTTATTCATTTCTTGGTTCTAGTTGTGCTTTTTCCTTTCTTACTAACACCGATGAGCCTAGAACTATGATAGAGGCTATGAGCATAAAAGATGCAGGTTCCTAGAAGGAGGCCATGGAAGATGAGATGGCTTCTTTGGAGAAGAATAAAACATGGGACTTGGTGCCTTTCCTGAAGGATGCAAACCCATTGGATGCAAATGGGTGTTCAAGAAGAAATTTAGTGCAGATGGCAGTTTTGAAAAGTACAAGGCCAGACTGATTGCGAAAGGGTACTCACAAGTGGAGGGAATTGATTATGGTGAAATTTTATCTCCCATTGCAAAGCTGACATCTATTCGGTTCTTGTTGTCTTTTGCAGCAGCTTATGACTTGGAGGTGGAGCAAATGAATGTGAAGACAACATTCCTTCATGGTAATTTGGAGGAGGAGATTTACATGTCATAGCCAAAGCATTACATAGAGAAAGGTAAAGAAAATTTGGTTTGCAAGTTGAAAAAGTCTTTGTATGGTTTGAAGTAGTCTCCTAGGATGTAGTGCTTGAAGTTTGATGCCTTTATGTTATCAGTTAGATTTCTAAGATTGAAATTAGATCATTGTGTGTATTATAAATTTGATAATAATTGCATTCTCATTATTGCATTGTATGTTGACAATGTGTTGTTGATTGGGAATGGTAAAAATATGATTTCTAATTTGAAGTCTCAGTTGTCAGCACAATTTGAGATGAAAAATCTAGGGGTAGCCAGGTACATTCTAGGAATAGAAATCAGAAGAGACTGAGCCAATAGAAAACTTTGGTTAAGCCAGAGTAAGTATGTGAAGACCATGTTGGATAGGTTCAGCATGGCAGATTGTAGACCATTGTGTGTTCTTGTTTCTTTGGGGACAAAGTTGTCTATTAATGATTGTCCAAAGTCCCCTAGTGAGGTGGAGGACATGAGAAGAGTGTCTTATGCTAGTGCTATTGGCAGCTTGATGTATGTTACGGTCTGCACAAGACCAGACATTGCCCAAGCAGTGGGTGTCCTTAGTTGATTTATGGCTAATCCTGGACGGGTACATTGGGATGTAGTTTAAAAGAGAGTGTTCAGATATTTGAGGGGTACTTCTAAGCATTCCATATACTATCATGGTAATCCCACAGGACCTCTACATTTTGTTTTTATTCATGGATTTGTGGATTCTAATTAGGCGGGTGACATTGGTAGCAGGAGATCCACTAGTGCTTACATGTTTACTATGTTTGGTGGTGCAATTAGTTGGATGAGTAAGTGGCAACCTCTAGTCGCTTTATCCACGACAAAAGCTGAGTATATGGCAGCAACTCATGCTTGCAAGGAAGCCATTTGGCTTAAGGGATTGTGTTTAGATATTGGTGTTCATGTAGGACAGATTACGATTTGTTGTGATAGTCAGAGTGCGATTTGCCTAGCAAAGAATCTAACTTTCCATGCCAGAACAAAGCATGTTGATGTATAGTTTCACTTCGTGTGAGACATGGTAGAGGATGGGAAGGTGAATTTGGAGAAGGTAGACACTTTGAAGAATGTTGTAGATGCATTGACGAAACTAGTGGGCACAAAGAAGTTCAGATGGTGTTCGGAGTCTATGGGCCTCTCGACCGATAGCGGTTAAATCTTGTTATTTCCATCGACTCTTACAAGCTGTTCAACAAGTGGGAGAATGTTGGGAATTAAGGTGTCTCAACCTTGGTAATTCCTTGCACTTATTTATTGTAATGTATTTATTTATTTAGCCTATGTTGTAATTTTGTTGCACATCCTATTTTGTCATTTAATGTGAAGTGACACGGCGAGTTGTCACTCCACTTGTAAGATGACTAGGATGGTCAACTCACTCCATGTGGAGATAGGCGCCCCTTTGTGTGGTAGAGGTTTTTTGTCATGTGTTGGCATCTTGACTAGTGTGTAAGTGAATCTTGACCGAAATGGTTATGACAGAATCTATGATGTGTATGAGTTGTAAATGGAATGTTCTATGACAGGTGAAGACATGTGTCACAAGGCATCTTAGAAGAAGGAATCTTTGGGCGCCCCAAGGAGAGTTATGACATGTAAGAGAATATACTATATTTAGTCAGTATATGATAGATTCTCTTACAACTATAAGTACTGTCAGTATGACGGATTCTATAACAGTCGTAAGATGCGTAAGAGCATCTGTCATTGCCCAACTTGGGTATAGGTGACCATATTAGGATGGGATGATATGACAAGTGTCATGACCATGATGCAGTGTTGGACGCCCATCTCAAGAAAGGATCATTTTTTCCTTGTAACTTCTATTTAAACAAGCGCTTGGAGTGGAGATGTATTATGTGATTGACAGGTACTATTATGCTGCCGGTTTGTCTCTAGATACAAGTGTCGAAGACTCTTTCAAGAGCATTGGCTCTGTATCTGTGTTGTAAACTTCATTGTTTAGATAATACATTTGAGTTGTGTTTTGTAGTGGGGTTTTTCACCTGTAAGGGTTTTCCCCACGTTATATCTTGTCTCTCTCTCTCTCTTTTGTCTTACATTCTTGTGTTGTGTATTGTTGCAATATCTCCATTGTTATGTTAATAACACTATAATTGTAAAGGTTAAAAATAATTTGCACTCATCTCTCCTCTTTAGATTAGTGTAGGAAGTGATTTCCACACACTTAGCTTCCTTTCATTGGCTATGGTCTCTTAGCTATTAGTATGTTTCCTACTCATCTCGGTAATTACTTGGTTGGTGACTTGCGATTTTGGGTTCATGTCACTTGTGTCATAGTGGGTGTATGTCTGCTATCTAAGGTATGGATGGTTGTTGCTATCTTGAATTCACTTAGAAATCTTACATATTTCCACTCCTTAATGTTTCTTAGATTTTTGAGGTTCAAGGTTGAAACTAGGTGCTGAGTGAAAAACCTAAAGGTTCTCATCTTGGGCTACCACTATGGTTCCCAACCTAGTAATAGGATTCATTGTTTTTGAGTTGAGATGACTCTAAAATGGAAGATCAAAAGAGATAAAAATATATACATAAGAAAGACAATATCTAGTAAGCTCAACTAGTTGGGTGATTTAGGTAACCTCTGTCAGGGCTATAGATGCCCAACTATAGTAGAGCTATGCCTTGAGTGGAATCATAGGGAAAACCTTGTTGGGGCTATGGATGGTGGTTGATAGTAGGGAAATACCCAAGTAGTGAATGATCATGCTTACAAACTTATTATATATATTAAGGAGACTTTTAATCATTTGTTGGGATGAGATCAACTCATGTAGCTCAATGCCTAGTCTACAATGATGGTCATAATATGTTTTAAGAAAGGGAATGAATACATCTACATACACTGGGGTTCTTTGAATTTAAATGTTGTTTTTTGGTTTGTCCTTTCTTCACCAATAGTGTACAATCCTTTGTCCCAAGTCCATTGAACTAGAGATTATGGGTTATCTAACCGAGTCTTTTTTCTTGAAATGCTCATGAGATTTTCCCCAATTGAATCACCATTTGTTGTGCCTTACACACATGTCCCTCTTTTTCTTGGTTTTTTGGTTTTATTTGAGGTTACTTTGATCCTTGTGTTTTATTTTCTGCTTTATTTTGTTGCTTTTGTGCCTTGATAGACTTTCAAGGTTTATCATGCTAGCATGACAACAAAGGAATCTCTAAAAATCTAACACTTTTTTATTTTGTCTAAGTGGTTTTTCGGTGGTTTTTTGGGTCACCCTCATCATTGTTTTCTTTTTTTGGACTATCGACCCAACATGGGTTGTAGGTGCATATAATATTTGAACTTTAACACTCGACGTGGGATTTAACCTAGCCTTGACCTACTCTCAGCTCTACATTTATGGAATTTTCCCCATGGATGTGTGTTTGGTTCATTTTTCCCATACATTTATGTTCTCTTGGCACTCTTTTTTGTCACATTGCCTTTGTTGCATGTGTGTTTTGAGCTCTAGTACCTTATCACTCCTTATGAAGTGCTCTTATAAGAAAATCAATCAAATTTTTGCAGATATGTGTTCAAATTTTGTTGGATCAATCTTTATTTACTATTGCTATGTGTGTGGATGCCATGTCTTCAAGCTCTCATCGATTTTTTTGCACCATTAACTAGGTAAGGTTTCACATCTCTCCTAGTTCTTTAATCGCAATTGTTTAGCTTTTGTTTTGATTATTTGTTCCCTTACTTTATGTTGGTTTATAGATTTGCCATTTAGCTCTATATTCTTTCGCCCAAACAAATGACAAATTTAACCACAGTTGAGTCAATAATAATAATATTTTATCGCCAACTGTCTGCTTATTTTACAAGGTGGCAGCTACCTTCGATTGATGTTCAACGAATCAAAGATCTATGATGCTTTTAACTAGAAAGCAAAGAAAGGAAATGCTTTTAACAGAAAAGATTTGAAAGGGGATTTTCATGCAAATAAATGAGCTAATACTCATAGAAGCTCACAGACTTTGAATAATAATAATCAAAATAAGAAGAATTTGAATCATTATCACCATAACATATCCATTCAAAGATAGATATCCATAGTAATGAAATCACCAACTGAATTCTCCAACATAAAGAAAGATAACCACAAATATGACATTCAACATAAGCAAAATGATAGCCCAAAATTTATAATTCAAAGAACATATAAGCCTGAACAATTCCAATAGTGTATCTTTTCTATATATTGAAGTAGATTGAAAACAAACATACGAGATATCTAACTAAATTGAGAAAAACAAAGTTTGCCCAACTAGAAAGATGCTTCCATTGTTCGCCATTACATATTTATAAGCATAAAATAATAACTGTCTTTGAAAGACGAATGGTTTCTTGAGGACAACCGTTTCTTTTTCTTAAAATAAAGTCTTTAAAAGTTTTGAGCCAAATAACTTGAAAAGCATAATTACATATTTATAAGCATAAAATAATAACTGTCTTTGAAAGAGGGACAGTTTCTTGAGGACAACCATTTCTTTTTCTTAAAATGAAGTCTTTAAAAGTTTTGAGCCAAATAACTTGAAAAGCATAAAAGAAATAAGCTTAATTTGCCATCCCTTCATTTTCTTTAGGATCTTGAACGCTCTCCACCGCTTGATCTTCTGCCATTTTCTCTTGTACCTTCAACATCAGCTTGTACTCCCAATACTTTGTGATGATAGCAGTAATACTTTTGCTTCCTGGAATAACAGTGTTCTGCAATCTGGTTATGAATTTGGCCAAGTTCTTAGCTACTCCCGCCATGGTCTACTAGATCATGTCATCCCTATTTTTGTAACCATTACAAAAGACTTGTGTATAGCCCAATTTGCTCAGCGATTCACCAGAAACAGTCTTAGGATCAACAAGCTCACTACAAAGCATGTCTTTGACTTCTTTGTTGATATCCTTGGGATCACGTAGGTTTTCTTCGAAGTCATCCAAAATATTTATTTCAAGTCCATTACAATCTCTTTCAATACCAATCATTAGATCCAGGTATTCTTGCAGGGCCCTGTTAATCTGATTGATAAGATTGTCATACATATTGAGCTTCCAGTCCAATGAGTCAACCCAGGACAAATCAATTTCACGGGAGTCGCTAGCCAGATTTTCCTTCTTGAGTGTTATGGAATCTAAGGCTGCTAACTCAACAACCTCCTTTGAAAGCACATAAGTACTTCCTTGTTCCTTCCTTATTTGTTGAATCTCATTGATCAATTCTTTTCTTTTATTGTGTATAAGAGAATAGCTTTGTATCATTTTAGTCAAGAAAAATAAAATATCACAAGACAATTTTTCAACGCATTCATTGATAGCTCTAGCAAAATTCTGACTCTTTTTAATCTGCTTAACAGTATTTGCATCGATCCCAATGACCTCTAAGTTAGAAACTTCCTGAGGAGAAGGTGTCACTATTGACTGGATGAATTGGCTCAAAGACAAGATTTGAGATTGGAGCTTTATATTTTCTTTCCTTTCTTCCTTGGCCCTTTTAATCAAAACATTGACAGAATAATTTGCATGGTATGACTCCCCCTCAAGAGTGGAAGGGCCCAAGTCAATATGTCTTATTTTATAATCTGCCTCAGTTATATCATTTTCATCCAAATCTTTTATGGGGTCAGTAATTTCCAATAACTGGTGGCCAGAAGTAGCATCATTTATCATCCTAGACATTCTCCTAGCCTTCTTATGATTTGAAGTCCCTTGCAGAAGCATAACAATAGTATCAATTTCTTTGGCCGTGGTGGGAACATTTTTCCTCTTTTTCTCTACCACCTTTTTCAGCCAGCTAGGAGAGGAAGTCACCATAGTAGTGTTTACATTTTCAAACATAGTTTTATTTCTATCTTCCAATGGGGAAGCAACAAGAATTTCTTCATTATCAAAAGAAGAGGATGTTGCAAGTATGGGCCTAACCAGTGTTATCATTGATGTCAACATACTCCTATTGCATTGATGATAAGGATTGGATGAGCTGTTTGCTGAGGATATTGAGAAAATTAGTCCTATCAGGAACAGAGAAGAGCAGTGAAGATAGTAAGGAAAAGATTCTAGATAAGATGAAGATCAGAGGTTGTGCATCAAAGGGTTTGTAGCTATGTGTCTTAAGATGATTTACTAAAGATTTCAGAGGTTTGTATGAAGATCTGAAGAAGTTATGGCCATTTAAGTAAAACCAGTTCTGGTAGATGTTCAGAGGTGACAGAGTGACACAGAAAGGTCCGGTGAGATCTGGAAATGAAATATCTTGTTCTGCGAATTTGGTGGAATGTTTAGGGAGTCAATTTGAATTGACAACTCAATTGGTTCGTGGTCTAGAGGTCCACAAGCATCTATTCCATCATGACAGTGATGCTAGACTATGTTCTTGAGGTTCCGGATGAAGGAGAGAATGATTTCAGTAAGCAGATGTAGTGCGGCTGTTCTTGGTGATTTAGGCAAGCTTGTGGAGGTCTTTGGATCATGTCCAGTTCATGTTGGTGGTTAGCATTGAATATTGAGCTCGTAATTAAAGAATTACTTCTGGATGATAGTGTTCTTCCTAAGTCTGGCCGACTGGATGAGTTACACATCATGCGGATGATCTTGAAGATGTTATGAGAAGATTGGCATGTTCCTAAAAGAATATTGAAGTGTTAGATCTGTGTGGCCGACAATGTGTTGATCTGCGTGAAGTTTTTTGTAATTAGTCATGTTGTATTTATGTATTTGCTCTGTAATGTATGCCGACTTGGGTGATTATCCCTAAGTCGATGTCTTGTATAAATAAGGAATTGTAAAGTCATTTCAAAAGCATCATGGGGATGAGAGTGTGGTAGAGAGTAGAGAAGCGAAAGGTAGAGCAGAAGTTTTGGGCTTAAATGGAACTGACTCAAGCATGGTGAAGATGATATTCTTCAGTTCAAGTATGTAAAACTTATTATTTTGTAGATAGTGTGTCTTCTGTAGGCAGTGGGCCTCTTATGAGAAGTGTGCTCGGATAGTGAGCCCTAATTGGCATTTGTCATTTTGTTCTTTCTATTCTTCTAATTGAGAATACAATCTTGGGTTAGTCACCTCGTGGTTTTTTGCTTAACAAGGTTTTGCACATTAAAAATCTTGGTGTCATATGTGTTAATGTGTTTCTGCTCTTGAATTGTTGCATTAAGTTTTCATGATTGATTTATCATTATACTATTGAATTAAGAAAAGGATTCAAGTGGTAAAATGTAAGAAAATTTTGGACAACTGATTCACCCCCCCTCTCAGTTGTCTGTATCTAACAGAGGATACATCTAGAAAAGTGGGAAAGGAACTATCATTAACAATTGAATAAAAAATAGGGTTGGGGTTCACTGTCATTGTCTAAACATTTCCTTTCCTCACAAGAGGACTATCTGATTCACACACTGATTTCAATTTGAGGGCATCATTGGGCCTCTCACTATTGCCTCCCGACTATGAATTAGAAATAGATTGTGACATGTCATGGGATCTATTAGAAATTAATCTTTTCTTAGTGAAGATTATTTTATAATTTTATATTTTATTAATTTTGGTGTTTTATCCCCACATGTCGGATAACACCTCTTTTATTCCTTCTACATGAATAATCTATTTTGGTAGATTCCTCCTTAAGAGGAAACATGTGGCACACACCTTATGTAAGGTGGCATATGGGAGTTACACATAACTCCATTCTTCACCTCTATTTAAGAGGTGTCCTCTCTTTCTGTACATATTCTCTTCATGAATATTTTCTTCTTCTTCTTCTTCTTCTTCTCATTTCTCTCATTGAGAAGCTTCTCGATATCTTTCTAATCTCTCTTTTGGCTTCTTGCCTCTTGCATATTCATAGGGGGTTTTTCTTTGTTTTTCCCCCTTCTCAATCTTGGTGTTGGTCTGTCTTGATGCAACTTACAATCTGGTATTTCTCTTATGTTTGTTTAATTGTTTTGGATGTTTGATTAGTACTTTTGATCCTGCAATTTCCCTTTTCATGGTATCAGAGCTTTGCTGCTAATCATTATGTGTAAGTATTTTTGAGAGATCTATTGAAGGTGACCTTGGAGACCTGTAGACAATAGAGATAGAAGAGAAGTGTTATTTGTTTCAATTTATTTTTTACAAAAAAATCAATATAGGTTGTAAAAAAAATATTATTCTAGTTTCTTCAAATTTTTACAAGTTATATTTGTTCAAAAAAATTTAGATCTGTGTGAAATTTTGTTTAAAAAATATTTAAGTTTTTGTTCCTGCATGCAATTAATATTTGTTTTAATCAAAATCTAGGTTTTTAAAAAAAAATTGCCCTCTTTCTAATCTATTTTTTTTATAAGTATTTCTCAAAAAAATATATATATATTAAAAAATCTAAATAATTTCTTTTAACAAAATTTTTTGCTTCAATTCTTTAAATTTTTTTTACAAATTATAATTTTTTTAAAAAAATTTGCTAGGGTTTTCAAAAAATTTATAACCTTTTACAAATTATATTAAAAAATCTAAATAAAAAAATCTATATGCCCTTTCAAAATTTTTTTTGCTTCAACCTTTAAAATTTTTAACATACTCAAAGTTTTAAAAAAATAATTATGACAAAGCTTTTTTAAAAATTAAAATCCCTAAGAAAAATATTATTGTATTTTTTTTTAAAGGGCTTCATTGGCATAAGGGAGGCCTCGGCCCCCTTACTATTTTTTCCTTTTCTTTTAAAAAATAAACAAATTTTATATTAAAAGATTACAAACTTTTAAAAAATAAAGTTTTTTTTGGGCTTCATGGGCCCTAAGGGCCTCGACTCCTGCTGATTCACCTGGCCCTCTATCGGCACCCTCACTCCCTGTTGCACTTTCCGCTAAGCGGCCTTCTTAGACCCCTCCCTGCCAACTACTCCCATCTTCCAGCACCCGTATACTCCTCCTCTGCTCGGTGGCTACTGCCGATTGCGGCTTCTCAACCACCCCCTGTGACTTTCATCGCTACCCTCCATCAAACCCTCTTGGCACCTCTGACCTCAACCCCCTATACTCTGCCTCCATTCACCACTCCTTTTCCAAGCCGCTCTGCAAAACTTAAACTCTTGCATGCATTTTCAATAAAATTATTCTCGTGCCCTTCTTTTCCTTATATAAGCTTTTTATAGAGTTTCTAATTCTTGTTTCGCTTTAGTATAATATTAATTTCTAATAGGATCGTGTGGAACTTTGTACGACAGAATTCTGCACGTTTTTTTTCCAGTAGCCCTTGAACTACCTAATTCATAAGGTGAACCTGCATATCCATGCCACTTACCAACAACCCAATCTTCAGTCCTCTTAATCACTGGTGCAGAATGAACATTTATATCCACAACCTCCTTCTCAGACCAATTTATATGGGGAAGGGGTTTTGATAGCATATTTTGGTATTCCATATCAGTTACTTCAGAGTCCTCCTCATCTTTTTCTGGAATATGAATGGGTAAACCAAAAGCCCAGATTTGACTTATGGTAAGTCTCATGTAGCTTCTTCTCAGAACTTCACGGTCATCTACACAATCCTCCCAGAAGTCTTCTAGGCTCGAATGATGCTCATAAGAGATAGAGCCACATAGGTTCTACTTTGCATAGTTCTTGCTGTCAAAGTGTTGCCTCAAAGATAAAGAGTGAAGATTAAATTCTACCAATGCATGCTCGGCCCCTTTAGCGGCATCTTTATTTTTACAAGAATAAACTGATAAAGATAAAGGAAACGTGTAGCCTTTCTTTCTCATATTCTAGTATTTGACATTTACAACAGTCATTTGTCTACAAACTTCCAAAAAGACAATATAGTCATTAGGGTACTGAGGCAACTTGGTTGGAGCTAACTCATAACCCCCAGTCTCAAGGGAAATCCTCATTTCAGAATTACAGTTCAACTTTCTCACCAAAACCATTAAAAAGGCATCATTAACTCGACGAAAATCTTTCATCCCAACATCTTTTGTAAACTGAGGAAAATAAACATACATAGGTGTATCTAGGGTTAAAGGTCCATGAGGCCTCAACCCACCCCATACACCCTCTCGACTGGCTAGAATATATATCAAGTAAGAGCACATGTGAAATGCAGAGGTCTCTTGAAACTTCAACAATTGCTCATTTAAGTGATAGCTTATCATTTCATCCCAATCAATAAACTAACCCTCACTACATATCAGTAATATAAAATGACAGATCCAGAATTCAAAAGAGCCAGCATTTTCACTACTCATCACCCGGTACAACAGAGTGACAATATCTAAAATTTCATCCTTAAAATGTGCTCTTTTAAGTGTAGAGGGTAGCTGAGACTTACCTCTTTTCTCTAACTTTAGCCAGTTGCGTGCAATAGAATTTATGCACCAGTCTTCATTCTCTTTGAAGAATTTTGCACCCAGGGCTACAGACATATCTTCGTATTTCTCCTATCTTGGAATTTTCAATGCATGAGAGATAGACTCAGAATCAATCCTCGCAACCACCACCCCTTCCTTAGTCTTGATCTCCAAAGTCTCAGGGTCATATCTCTCCACGCATGCAACAATTAAATCTTCACAACACACTGAAATAGGGAAACCAACTGCATGAGCCAAACCGCTCTGTAGGATTTTCTTTGCGAATGGTGACCGGTCTTCCCGCTGCAGACGAGACCAGAATTATGCCAAGTCTATATGTCCAAGTTCAGTGTCTTTCACTTTAGACCAATTGCTCTCAATTCCAGAGTGGGAGGGGAAACCCTAAAATTTGAATTTCATTACAGTGACCAAGTACCAAGGACGACAACAGAGTATTGTAGAAATAATAATTCAGAAGAGAAGGAAAGCAAGCAAAACACTTAGATAATTTTTCCGCAAAGAGTGAAATGATGTGTAGTTATAGCGTGCCTATCATGCTTTTAAATGTTAGGCCGCCGTGGTACCATTTTCGTGCCTTGAGAAATTAACCCAAAAATTTGCTCATTTTCTAAAATTCGCTAAAGGACATCTCACACCAGTGGCGTACAACACTTTAAATGATCATTAATTGCCTTGGTTTCTGGTCCACCACTTAATCATTGCTGAATCATGAGAAATGAGAACTTTAGAACCTTAAGTCGCGGGTTATAAAGTTTGGAAAACCTGCGACATAACGATAAGAAGTGGGAACCAAGCGGGCTACAAAACATAACACAAAGAATGTGAAGTCGTGGGGTTTTGAAACTCCAAACCTAGCGATATGGTTAGAAAACTTAAGGGAATAGTGACTAGGTTAGGAAACTTGTAGTATCTATGATTTCAAAGATTTTTCTAAGGCACAATGGTGGAAATTCATAACCCTTGGGACTTAGAAACCTAGGGATGACAAGGATGAACAATAGAAATGAATGAGACGTAGAAATAAAAAGAAGGGGGTAACAACTGGCTCTAAGTGGGGACAAGGAACAATGAGACATAGAGAATCCAAAACGACATGGCACAAAGCCTTATTCATTGGGTGACAAAGGGAAAAGCAACAAAAATAAAGACAACAGAAAGAAACTATGGTACAAGATGAAGACTCAAGACTGCTACCAGTTAAACAATTTCAAATCTTGCCCATTATAGGCAAGAGGCAAAGGAGCACCATCTAGATATTTCAATAGGAAATAATTATCACCAATAACCTTCCTGATCAGAAAGGGACCTTTCCATAATGAATCAAACTTTTTATGCACACCCTTTGGTTCTTTCCTTCTTTCCTAGAGAAGCAAAGAATCTCCAACTACAAATTTTCTTTGCCTGGCTCTTTTATCAAAGATTTTCTTGACCATTTGTTGGTGTCTGGTAGTTCTATCCACAACCATCTCTCTTTCTTCTTCCAACTTATTTAGATATATGATTCTCTTTTCTAGTACAGACTAAAATTCCTCATTTTCTATGGCCTTTTGTAAATTTAATGCTAAAAGCTCCAAAGAAATAGGAATAGTACTATCAATGCCATAAACAAGTTGGAAATGAGACATGCCTATAGCTCTTTTATACGTGATCCTGTCTACCCAAAGAGCATCGTATAGCTTCTTATGCCATCCTTTTTGTCCTTCATCTACCAGTTTCTTGACGATAGAGATTAAATTTTTATTGCTAGACTTAGCTTGCCCATTACCTTGAGGATAATAATCAGATGAATGTCCCAAAATGATACAATGTTCATAAAAGAAAAGAGTAATCTGAGAAGATGAAAATAGGCTAGCATTGTTTGTGATTATCTTTTTTGGGATACCAAATCTTACTATAATATTCTCTTTCAAGAAATTACACACCACTTCTGAGGTAGTTTGTCTCACTAGGATGGTTTCTACCCATTTGGTAAAATAATCTATGGCAGTAAGAATGTGTGTGTGTTTGGTACTTGAGTTAGGATTGACAGGACCAATAAAATCTGGCCCCATTATTGGAACGACTCATCAATCACCACCAGTTTCAAAGGCAGTGTTGCTAGATGAGGATGACCAATGAACTTTAAACACTTTTCACATTTAGACACCCATTCCTAAGCATCTCTAAACATACCTGGCCAATAAAAGCACTGTCTTAGGATCTTAAAAGTTGTCATAGAGGCAAAAAAATGTCCACCACATGCTTCATCATGGAAGGCTTTCAGAAGTCTCCTTTGTTGTTCCTTGTCAACACACCTAAGAAATGTCCCATCTACCCGTTTTTTATATAAATTTCCTTGCCAAAGAACATACTTACTGGACTTCAGTTTTAGGTTCCTTTTCTCTTGGGCTAATAAGTGAGTAGGGAAATCACCATAAGTTAAAAAGTATGAGACATCTGAAAACCACTCATCAATTATACTAGTAAAAAGAACCAGAGGTAATTACTCTTCATCAATGATTTTATTTTCTGCAATCAATTTACATAGACCCTTACCCCTTACTAGATTGGTAGGTCTGATGTCTACATCATATTCCTGAACCTTCGCTATCCAAGCCCCCTATTTGTTACATCCAATTTCTTGTTGTGTAAGGATACTTTTAACAACAGTTTTAGGAACAAAAACTATGGTATGTGAATGCAGAATATAGAACCTAAAACTTTCAAATCTCTGACAATAGCATAAGCATGTTTTTCAAGTGGTGTGTACTTAAGCTCATAGCTTTTGAGAGGGGTACTCATAAATGAAACAGGGGATTTAATGCCTTGCTCATTTTTTTGCATTAAAATGGCTGATAAAGTGTGTTATGATGCATAGCAGTATACAACAAAGTCTTTATTGAAATCAGGACATACTAGTGTAGGTGAATTTGCTATGGCAATTTTTATATCCTCAAATGCCTTCTTTCCTTCGCTGCTCCACTTGAAAACTGGGTGGTTCTTCATCATTTCGACTATGGGCCTTGTCAATTCAGCGAACTCAAGTACAAATCTCCTTAGGAAGTTCACCTGGCTAAATAAAGATTTGGTGCTATCCTTATTCACGAGCAACCCCAATTGCATGATTGCTTTTACCCTTTTGGGGTCAACCTTAATCCCATCTTTCGATACAATGTGTCCCAAAAGCTTACCTTCTGTAACAGCAAAAATAGATTTCTTGGGTTTAATGAGATCCCTTGTTCTCTACAATGCTATAATACAGCTTCCAAATCATGTATATGATTTTCTCTTTTCTTTGAGAAGACTGTCAACTCATCTAGATACACCACAATGATTTTATTTTTCAAATCTCCAAATGGGAGATCCATAGCGCGCTGAAAAGTAGCACCTGCATTAATGAGACCAAATGGCATTCTATTGTAAGCAAACACACCAATGGGGGTGGTAAATGCCATTTTATGTTGGTCTTCTGGAGCCACTTCAATTTGATTATAACTAGAAAAACCATCTAGCATTGACATCATTTCAAAACCTGCAACGGTCTGCAGAATGTGATCCATAACAAGTAGCGGATAATTATCCTTTAATGAAGCCTGGTTTAGGTTCCTAAAGTCAACACAAATCCTTATCTCTCCATTTTTCTTCCTGATAGGAACTATGTTTGCTACCCATGTAGAATGCTGGATTGGATATATAATCTTAGCTTTCAACATCTTATCTATCTCATTAAAGATGGCTTCTACCACTTTGGGGTTATAAGCTCACTATTTTTGCATGTAAGGTACAGTGCCAGGTTTCAAAGGTATCCTATGTTGTAATTCTCCATTTCTAAACTTCTTCAAGTTAGCATAACACCATGGAAAAACATCTTTGTATTTTATCAACAATGAAATCAACCTTTCTCTTTCTTGGGTAGAGAATCATTTCCCTATGCACACTACTTTAGGATCTTCATTCGTGCCAATACTGACAAGGTCATAATCAACAGATGATTCAATATTAACCTTATTCTTTTGTTTCAAATACTGATAATGTCTATTGAACAAATCTTCTAGATAAACCAAACCCTTAGGTTATTTGTTTCCCCTCAATTGAATCATTTCAATCTTCTCTTCCCCATGTGCATTGACATATCCATTGGTAACATCAATGCTCACATTATCACTTCCTTCAAAGAAAATGTTAGCAAAAGCTTTAGCCTTCTCAAGGAATGAAATAATTTGCCTGTCACTATCGAGCACTTGCCAATGGTTTACGTTATTAGGGACACTGGGGCGATCTATTAATTCAATCCTATAAGGTTTATCCTTAAAATCAGGATGAGGTAATAATAAGGATGCAGAAACAACCAATGAATCATCTCTTGTGTTAAGGTCTCTAGGCTTTGCTTCAATAGAAAAAGCATCAAAATCTTCAACACAATCCAAAACTCTATTTCTGTAATGTCTCAATCTACCATTCTTTACAGAGTATTATTTTCTGACCTGGTTAACTATCAACTCTGCATCCCCTTTGGCTCTTAATTGTTTTATGCCCCTTTCCTTAGCTAAGGCTAAGCCAAGTAGAAGAGCCTCATATTCAGCAGTATTGTAGGTTTTCTCAAATTCTAGTTTGTAGGCAAAAGGAAAAATATAACCATCTGGAGAGATTAGAACAACTCCTGCTCTAGATTAGAATGGGAACAACTTCCATCAAATTCTAGAGTCCATAACTCGTTCCGTAAATCAAGGCTAATGAGGCTTGAACATTCTTCTTCTGTGGAAGTACACATATACGTGCTTGGTCCAGTTTCAACAAATAGGATATCTGCCCTAGGATCTCCATACTTTAATACTGTGAACTTAGCCTTAGACTCTAGTTTAAGACGTACTTTCTTTCCCTCAAGTGGTATTAAAGCATGAGACCAATCCATTTGTATCTCTCCTCCCAAGTCTCTGCAAAAACTTCTACTCAGAAGCATGCCATAACTGGCGGGGATATCAGCAATGAGGATAGTTAACTTTAATCTTTTCTGGGGGAAAGTAGCTAAATCAACTTGTGCATCTTTTATTTGTCCCAAAATTGGAACTTGTGAGCTGTCCATTGAAAAGAATTTACCATGGGAAGGAGTATAAGGCAACCCTAAAGCTCTAGCCACTTGAGCAGGCATTACATTATCAGAAGCACCAAAGTTAATGACATAATTACTCAATCTAAAACCAACTATGTAAAGAGACACATAAAATGATTTTGGCCTAGAGAAAGGATCTTGCTGTCTTGATTCTTTTTCATATAGATTATGGGAAACTTGTTCAACAATAGGTGTCTTGACTTCATTAGACAATTGGGCCTTACTTTGAGATGGGGAGGGTTCCTGCCTAATATATTTCACTAGTCGGTCCAGCTCAGATTGGTTGAGTCTAAGATACTCAGCTCAGGAGATCTAAATTTTAGTATTCTTACATGACTCAATTATATAAAATGAACAAGTAACAATAGTATCAGGGGAAGGGACGGATGGTACCTCAGCAAACATGTTCTTGGAAGTAGTGTTGTCAGGTTTCTTAGGATTGGAAGCAGATTGCCTAGATAGAAGGTTCTTTGGAGTGAAAGATGAACCACTTGTTTGTCCTTTAGAGTCTACTCCTTTCTGGGCCTATTGTCCTCTAGTGAAGACTGCACAGTTAGGATCAATCTCTGCATAACATCTTCTCTTACTTCAGCATCCAATTCATACTCAAAGAAATTAACACTTGCATCATAAGATGGTCCAAATTCTTCTACATATGGTACTTCGGCTTGTTCATTGGTAGAAAGCATTTGCATGCATCAAACCATCTCCAGGCAAGTGGACCCATCATGATCTATAGTCAAATGAAAATTGCACATCATGTTACCTTTACTAGTAGAGGGAGTGTTCTCAATAGCTAGCCTTTGTGCGGCTCCAGTTAAAGGCAAAGGTTTGTTATGACCACCTTGTTTGCCATACTCCTTCCTTGGTATGTCTTGGTAAGGTGGCTAAAACTGTCCCTTTGGCATTTGCCTCTTTATGGTGATTATATCATTGGCCAATCTTTGTATAACTGGGTCAATAGAATTCACACTAGAAGGTTTACCAGTCTGCAATTCCTTTTTCCATTTCCCTACTATGATCAAATCATCTTCTATAGATATGGCCCTCTCTTGGGCTACATTTACATCAGCTGCCCCTTCTCTTTTGATAGTAAAACTAACATCAGGTGGAAGGGTATTAATAAAGAAACATTTTAACAGATCATCCCTAGGCCTCATGTTCTCAGGTTTTCTATTGTGTAGCTTGTTAAATCTGGCAATGAATTCCCTCATTAGCTCCTGTATCTCTTTTTTCATTGTGGCTAACTACATAACCAGAGTTTTTTCATTCTCGACAGAGTTGAATCTGCTTTCAAACTTTATTTTTAAGGCATTCTAACCATTAATAGATCCATTAGGAAGATGATAAAACCAATCAGCGGCAGCATCAGTTAGGGATTCTACAAAAAGTCTCATGGCTACATCTTCATGTTGTACAACAAGGATAGAAGAGGCAGCAAGAAAAGCTTGCATATGTTCTTCTGGGGCGACTTTCCATCTCCTCTAAATTTAGGTATAATTTTCCCTGACCCCTTAGGTAAATCATGTAATTGGGCTCCAAGATTGAGTGGACCTATGGTGGTTCCCCATGGAACAGGTGGAGCATGGGCCATGATAAGTAGATTTTGTACGGGGAAATTTACTTACAAAGGGAGAGTAACTTTGTGTAAAAGGAGAGATTGACAAGATGTGGACGAAGTACTTGGAAAGTTTTGATTAGGTGGAGGGGATGAGGGTCTACTAATAGACCTAACCTTTTGATTAGGTGGAAAGGAAGAAAAGTTGATGGACTCTAAAAATGTTAAATATTCGTCGAAGATCCCCTTCTTTCTATCTCCCCTAGTTTATCTTTTAGAAGCCAAATTTAGACAATAAAACTTAATAAAAATAGAGTCGCCAACTTCACTTACTGATTAGCTCATGGAAGATTTTGTTGATTGTTTAACTGGTTCCTCTGATTAACCCCCTGGTTTCTGCACCTATCATTAGGAAGTGCTAAGACAGGAACCACTCTTTCTCTTCGTGGCATAGGTATAATAGCCTCAACAAAAACAACTTCTTGAGCATTTTCAAAATGCCTGGCATTCTCTCTCACAATTTCATCGATTTCCTCTTCTTCTTCTAACACTTTGTTAACATGATGTTATTGCAAGTTAGTCCTTCTCTGTTGCCAAGAAAGCAACCTTAATCCAATAATGATATCTTCTTGATCACCTATAAGCCAATCAACATTGGGTTGAAGAATAGGAGCATTACGTCTCTGATGAACCATTAGAGCAACTCACAATACATACTAAACAATTATAAATCCCCAGTAGAGTCGCCAAAGCTCTATTAGTTTACATATTTGCCATTTAACTCTATATTCTTTCGCCCAAACAAATGACAAATGTAACCACAGTTGAGTCAGTAAGAATAATATTTTATTGCCAACTCTCTGCTTATTTTACAAGGTGGCAGCTACCTTCAATTGATGTTCAACGAATCAAAAATCTATGATGCTTTTAACCAGAAAGCAAAGAAAGGAAATGCTTTTAACTAGAAAGCTTTGAAAGGAGATTTTCATGCAAATAAATGAACTAATACTCATAGAAGCTCACAGACTTCGAATAATAATAATCGAAATAAGAAGACTTTAAATCATTATCACTATAACATATCCATTCAAAGATAGATATCCACAGTAATGAAATCACCAACTGAATTCTCCAACATAGAGAAAGATAACCACAAATATGGCATTCAACATAAGCAGAATGATAGCCCAAACATTATAATTCAAAGATCATATAAGCCTGAACAATTCCAACTGTGTATCTTTTCTATATATTGAAGTAGATTGAAAACAAACATACAAGATATCTAACTAAATTGAGAGAAATAAAGTTTGTCCAACTAAAAAGATGCTTCCATTGTTCCCCATTACATATTTATAAGCATAAAATAATAACTATCTTTGAAAGAGGAATGGTTTCTTGAGGACAACCATTTCTTTTTCTTAAAATAAAGTCTTTAAAAGTTTTGAGCCAAATAACTTGAAAAGCATAAAAGATATAAGCTTAATTTGCCACCCCTTCATTTTCTTTAGGATCTTCAACACTCTCCACCACTTGATCTTCTGCCGTTTTCTCTTGCACCTTCAACCTCAACTTGTACTCCCAATACTTTGTGATGATAGCAGTAATACTTTTGCTTCCTGGAATAGTAGTGTTCTGCAATCTGGTTTTGAATTTGGCCAAGTTCTTAGCTACTCCTACCATGGTCTCCTAGATCATGTCATGTCTATTTCTATAACCATTAAGAAAGCCTTGTGTATAGCCCAATTTGCTCAGTGATTCACCAGAAACAGTCTCAGGATTAGCAAGCTCACTACAAAGCATGTCTTTGACTTCTTTGTTGATATCCTTGGGATCACGTAGGTTTTCTCCGAAGTCATCCAAAATATTTATTTCAAGTCCATTACAATCTCTCTAAATACCAATCATTAGATCCAAGTATTCTTGCAGGGCCTTGTTGATATGATGGCTAAGATTGTCATACATATTGAGCTTCCAGTCCAATGAGTCAACCCAAGACAAATCAATTTCACGGGGGTCGCTAGATAGATTTTCCTTTGTGAGTGTTATGGAATCTAAGGCTGCTAACTCAACAACCTGCTTCAAAAGCACATAAGTACTTCCTTGTTCCTTCCTTACTTGTTGAAGCTCATTGATCAATTCTTTTCTTTTATTGTGTATAAGACAATAGCTTTGTATCATTTTAGTCAAGAAAAATAAATTATCACAAGATAATTTTTCAACCCATTCATTGACAACTTTGCTAAAATTCTGACTCTTTTTAATCTGCTTAACAATATTTGCAGCGATCCCAATGACCTCTGAGTTAGAAGCTTCCTGAGGAGAAGGTGTCACTATTGACTAGATGAATTGGCTCAAGGACAAGATTTGAGATTGGAGCTTTATATTTTCTTTCCTTTCTTCCTTGGCCCTTTTAATCAAAACATTGATAGAATAATTTGCATGGTATGACTCCCCCTCAAGAGTGGAAGGGCCCAAGTCAATATGACTTATTTTATAATCTGCCTCAGTTATATCATTTTCATCCAAATCTTTTATGGGGTCAACAATTTCCAATACCTGGTGGCCAGAAGTAGCATCATTTATCATCCTAGACATTCTCCTAGCCTTCATAGGCTTTGAAGTCCCTTGCAAAAGCATAGCAACAATATCAATTTCTTTGGCCGCGGTGGGAACATTTTTCCTCTTTTTCTCTACCCCCTTTTTTAGCCAGCTAGGAGAGGAAGTCACCACAGTAGTGCTTACATTGTCAGACACAGATTTATTTCTATCTTCCAATGGGGAAGCAATAGGAATTTCTTCATTATTAGGAGAAGAGGATACATCTAGAAAAGTGGGAAAGGAACTATCATTAACAATTGAATAAAAAATGGGGTCGGGGTTCACTGTCACTATCTGAACATTTCCTTTTCTCATAAGAGGACTATTTGATTCACACACTAATTTCAATTTGAGGGCATCATTGGGCCTCTCACCATCACCTCCTAACTGTGAATTAGAAACAGATTGTGACATGTCATGGGATCATGTGGAACTTTGCACAATAAAATTTTGCACTGTTATCTGTCCAATAGCCCTTGAACTACTTGATTCATGAGGTGAACCTGCATGTCCACACCACTTAACAACCAGCTAATCTTTAGTCCTCTTAATCACTGGTGCAGAACAAACATTTATATCGACAACCTCCTTCTCAGACCAATTTATATGGGGAAGGGGTTTTGACAGTAGATTTTGGTATTTCATATCAATTACTTTAGAGTTCTCAACTTTTTCTAGAATATGAATGGGTAAACCAAAAGCCTGGATTTGACTTATGGTAAGTCTCATGTAGCTTCTTCTCAAAACTTCATGGTCATCTACACAATCCTCCGAGAAGTCTTTTAGGCTCGAATGACGCTCATAAGAGCTAGAGCAATAGAAGTTCTACTTTACGTAGTTCTTGCTATCAAAGGGTTGCCTCAAAGATAAAGAGTGAAGATTAAATTCTGCCAATGCATGCTTGGCCCCTTTAGAAACATCTTTATTTTTACAAGAATAAACTGATAAAGACAAAGGAAATGTGTAGCCTTTCTTTCTTATATTCTGGTATTTGACATTTACAACAGTCATTTGTCTGCAGACTTCCAAAAAGACAATATAGTCATTAGGGTATCGAGGCAACTTGTTTGGGGCTGACTCATAACCCCCCAGTCTCGGGTAGGTGAACCTCTCAAATTGAATATAAAAACTCCCAAATTGCATAACCAGAGATGTAGCCTCAGGGGAAATCCTCATTTCAGAATTATAGTTCAACTTTCTCACCAAAAACATTAAAAAGGCATCATTAACCCAACACAAATCTTTCATTTCAAAATCTTTTGTAAACTGCAGAAAATAAACATACATAGGTGTATCTGGGGTTAAAGATCTAGGAGGCCTCAACCCAGCCCAGACAACCTCTCGACTGGCTAGAATATATATCAAGTAAGAGCACATGTGAAATGCAGAGGTCTCTTGAAATTTCAACAATTGCTCATTTAAGTGATAGCTTATCATTTCAGCCCAATCAATAAACTAACCCTCACTACATATCAGTAATATAAAGTGACACATCCAGAATTTAAAAGAGCCAGCATTTTCAGTACCCACCACCTGGTACAATAGAGTGACAATATTTGGAATTTTGTCCTTAAAATGTGCTCTTTTAAGTGTAGAGGGTAGCTAAGACTTCCCTCTTTTCTCTGACTTTAGCCAGTTGCATGCAATAGAATTTCTGCACCTGTCTTCATTCTCCTTGAAGAATTCTGCACCCAGGGCTACAGACATATATTCATATTTCTCCTATCTTGGAATTTTCAATGCACTAGAGATAGACTCATAATCAATCCTCGTGACCACCACACCTTCCTTAGTCTTGATCTCCAAAGTCTTGGGCTTGTACCTCTCCATGCATGCAACAATTAAATCTTCGTAGCACACTAAAATAGGGAAACCTGCTGCATGAGCCAACCACTCTATAGGATTTTCTCTATGAATGGTGACTAGTCTTCCTACTGCAGACGAGACCAAAATTTTGCCAAGTCTATATGTCCAAGTTTAGTGTCTTTTACTTTAGACCAATTGCTGTCAATTCCAGAGTGGGAGGGGACACTGTAAAATTTGAATTTTATTACAGCGACCAAGTGCCAAGGATGATGACAGAGTATCATAGAAATAACAATTCAGAAGAGAAGGAAAGCAAGTAGAACACTTAGACAATTTTGCCGCAAAAAGTGAAATGATGTGCAGTTATAGCACCTTTGTCGTGCTTTTAAATGTTAGGCTGTCGTGGTACCATTTCCATACCTTGAGAAATTAACCCAAGGATTTGCTCATTTTCTAAAAATTCGCTAAAGGACATCTCACATCGGTGGCGTACATCACTTTAAATGATCATTAATTGCCTTGGTTTCTAGTCCACCACTTAACTGTTGCTGAATCGTGAGAAATGAGAATTTCAAAACCTTAAGTCGCGGGTTATAAAGTTTGGAAAACCTGCGACACAACGATAACAAGAGGGAACCAAGTGGGCTATAAAACATAACACAAAGAATGTGAAGTCGCGGGATCGTGGGGTTTTGATACTCTAGAACCTAGCGATATGGTTAGAAAACTTAAGGGAATAGCAGCTAGGTTAGGAAACTTGTAGTATCCATGATTTCAAAGATTTTTCTAAGGCACAACGATGGAAATTCATAACCCTTGGGACTTAGAAACCTAGAGTACCATGAGGATGAACAATAGAAATGAATGAGACTTAAAAATAAAAAGAAGGGGGTAACACTTTATTATCTCTATTTGTTCTTGTAGTTGAGGCATTTGTTTTGCATCCTTTGTGTTTGATTTTTATCATTTTTAGGTCCTCTTTATCTAGTTTTCACCATTTAAATGTTTGATCTTGTTCATATTTTATTGCATGCCCTAGATGTACCTTTGTTCCCTACTCCCCATCAAATCCAATTTTGGGGTTTGTTGGAGTTCAAGGCTACTTTCATATTGATGTCATGCTCTGTAAAGCCCTCTGTCTATTGAGGTCAAGCTTGTGGGCCTACCTTTTATTTTCTACCTTCCATCATGAGTTCTTTGGGATCCTTGATCCTTGACTCTTGAATGTTTTACATAGTCTATTTTGTCAAGGTCATGGTTTCAGTCATCCCTGTGTAAATGGATGCCTTTTGGTATAGGTTCTTCAGTATCCTTGATCCCTGATTCTTGATATTTTAGACTATGCATTTCTTAGAATTGGTTATGTGAGAATACCCTTATCATTTTGCATTCTGGTAGGTATTATACGTTTTCTCCAATTCTTAACCCCCAATGCCTTAAGTTTTCTTCTCTTCTCTTTGGGGTCATGGTTTCACATTTTCTTTTAAATCTTAGTTCTTTTCAAATGAAGTATCATATTTTATTGACTCCCGACCCTTGATTGGTGGTTTGAGCCAATCATATTTTGTTCCCATTTGGCATTCAAGTTTCAGTCTCCCTAACTGTTGAACCCCAATCCTTTACACTATTTTATCTCTCAGGTTTGTGAGTTTGGTATTATCCTTTCATGCTTGCCTCTTGGGATGTTGGGACATATATCTATGATTCCCCATTTCTAACTCTTCTGATTTGAATAGTTACCTTCAAGGGCTACACTTAGCTCGGTGTTTTATTTCAAGTATCAGAATTTATGGATTCCCAATACCTCAAGCTAAATCATGTTTGAATCCCAAAGCTTGATTCCTTGATTGTTTGAACTGAAAGAATTATTTTAGGTGGAGATAGTCATTTTTGTGTAACTCTGACTATCTTTCAAGGATTTCCTATCAAGTACACCATCCTATTAATTGAGTTATTTACATTCTAAGTAATATATTTAATTTTTAGATTTGCTATGGTTTATTGATTGGTATCTCATAATTGGAAATTGAGCTAGAAGGTGATTATTATTGAATTGTCTAATGGCTATCATGTTTGTATAAAAATACACATGCAAGGAGAACAACTACCTAGAGAAATGAAGTACAAATATAAGGGCTATCACCCACCATCAAAGATGTTCTCCCTCTACAATGACATTGTAGATACTAATCTTGGACATGTGAACATCAAGGAGTTCCTATTGAGGGTTAACAAAGAGGGAGATAAAACTTTTGAATTCCAATGCATGGCTAGGTTAGGGCTCATCCAAACAATTGCTTTTCATCTAACCTTACAATCTCTAGAGCTAGTGTTCGCTTGTTCCCAATAGTATGAGTAGAAGTAGAAAAAGTATTTGGGCTAGCACACCAAATAGTGCTTGGTAGGTCATCAACCAGTTCATTGACTCCCTTTGCGGAAACTTGATTATTTAGAAGAAATTGATAGAATGATTAAGGTCAAGAGTGATATTATTGCCTTACAAGCCCAACAAATAGAATTGAAAGAGTTTGATAGTGCAATCAAGAAGACAAATTTCAATAAAAAGATGTGGTCACGATCACAAGGGACCTAACCAGAATGCTCTATTCGACGTGGTTGAAGATTTCAAGGCACATTTTCTAGAAGAACCTTAATAGTAGCACTAGTTTTGAAGGATGTGCTTACTAATGTGGGCATTTCATTTTATTTCATTCAATTATTCTTTGGTAATAAGTCACTTTAATAATTTAAAGTGAATTTAAAATTGTAATGTAAAATGATACCTATCAATTTAATTAAAAGACATGCAACTTGTAACTTAATCTTTGGCTCGTGGATCAATTTAGGATACTTGCCAACGAGTCATAGGTGTTTTGGGATTTTAGGCACCCAAGTTGGGTATTTATGTAACTTCAAGTAACATTGTAAAGGATTGAAATTTTGGAGAATAGATTGCAAGCCAAGAATAGAATAGTGATAGCAAGTAGATTCTCTAGATTTTGAATTGGGATATGTCGTAACACCCATTTTGAATTCAATGAGAAGGATGTGTTACCAGTTCCTAAATCTACAACTCAATGAAATCTAAAGATTAACCAGACTTTATGATCAAAGACACTGAGAAATTTGGACAACGAATGGGAGATTGGTTTCAAACTTTTCTCCCCTACACTTTAGGTTCTGTAGGACCTAGGGGGTTACTCTTAATGACACTGAACATGAATATCAATTGGAATTGTATCATAGTGCCTAATAGATATAGGACTTCATACAAATAGACAAGGATTTGTACAACTACATTCATGTCTATTTCTTTCCTTGTCACCTTTACAACCCTAGTGTGAAGCTTGGAAATAAATACAAATAAATTACAGGAGTGACTTTGGATTTATCATTTGAAGATTGTGATTCTAGAAATGGAGACTGCAAAAGATTGATCACTGCTAATCATGGGCTATAGTGTCATAATGTTATGCATTTTATATCATGACATTTAAACATATCATGATGGTCATTTAAAGTATTATCACCTGATGATAATAAGACAATCTAAAGCCCACAATGCAACCATACTTGTAATCCATTTTGAAATTATGACACCCTTGTACCTCTCAAGCAAGCATTTACAATATTCCTTTAATAGAAAACAAACCATGAGAAGAACTCAATATATCGAATGTGCATGAAAAATTTCATAATCATTGATCATTTCATTTAAAAAGCATTGCACCTCAAAGTTGGAGATAGTTACACAATAGTATATATTCATATATGCACAAAACAAGATACAACAATACTATGATGAATGACTTACACACATATGGACTAGACCCTATAATGGACTTAACCTAATTTCCCCTTTGCAAATCATTCCTAATGCTCATGGGTAAAAGCACAAAGTTGTGTCACACTTTTATAAAGGAAATAGCCAACGCTGATCCACCTTTTAAACTTGAATCACTAAAAAGTGACATATGTTTTGAATTTTGAAATGATGTAAACTAATAAAATATTTATTTTTAGTATATTTTATGTTTGTATTTTTTGAAAAAATTTAAAAAATTATTTGAATATAGTTTTTAATAAATTGACACTATTATTTAGTTGCTGATAAAATGTTGAAAAATGAAGTTACATGAGACGTCAATCTTTATATAGTAATTATTTTTTCTTCAATTTTTTTTATGTATTTATAACTTGAAACTTTAGTGCATGGATATATTTTTTCCAATTCTGATAAATATATATTATTAAATAAATAATAAAATGTATGTGTATTAAAACGTAGTTGTTTCCATTCGACGTCAACTTTCATATTAACTATTTATCTAAAATAGAAAAAAAATTATACCATCTTGATATAGATTCTTTTATCTAGTGCATCATATTTTTTTCAATTTTTTAAAATAAGTTTTACTATTTTTCCTTGACATGGTAATCGACCTAATGTTTTGTGTTGATAACCTACTTTTAGTAAAAATAGAAAGGAAAATATAAATAATAATTAAACTATTAAAATATATATTTTTAAAAACTAAACTTATAGATCTACAAAAGGGTATTTTATATTTTTTTAAAAATGTTATTTACATGAATAGAAGTTGTTGAAATATCAAGTTTTTCAAATAATTTTATTTTTTGGTAAATTAGCCTCAGTGTGGTGCTACATATGCATTTAGCCAACAATTTTAGTTGGAAAAGTTGTGGACACATCTAACTTAGCTAGAATGAATCTTACAAGATCATATGTTTGACCAAAATTAATTTTTAGTTAGAAATACTTAAATTCACTTGTGCTAATAAGTCAGCTAAAAGTGTGACATAGCTTTATACTTTTACCCTCATAACCATTACAAAATGACACAAAAGTTACATTTTAAGAAAGAGAGAAGAAGATGAAAAACCCTAGATTTAACAGAGGCATGACACATGGCACAATTGAACCCTTTGATGATGCAACTGAAAATGCATGAAAAATATGCCATGGTATCTTCTAACTTCCCTCTTTGATTGCCCTCTTTTGTATTTCTCATCCATAATTTTACCTGGGTGGTAAAATTAATTTACCAGTAATACTTCACTCTACAAGTGAAAAATTTAATCACCAAGCAGTTACCCATTTCACCAGCCTATGAAAATATGTATTTACCAGCATTTTACCCTTTTGGAGCCCCATAATCCCTCTTGCAATTAACTTTGACATTTTTTCAAACAATTGCTATGTAATGATATGACCTTCATATTTTTAAATGTGTAGGGTATTTGGTACCTTTCCTAAACATTTTTCACAATCATGGAGCATTTTTGTTGTTGCAAAGTGACTTCAAACAATGCACGGGATTTCTATGTACATGTAAGCATTATCAATAGTGTTGGGACATTTTTCACAACGTGGGTCATTTTTACTTATGTTGGAGGCTTTTTTTGTTTTACTAGAGGCAATAAAAACATTGTTGCACCATTTTTTACTTGCTTGGAGGTGTTATCAACAATGCTAGGACAATTTTACCAGTGCATGGCCATTTTTATGAATGGAGGGTAGTCTAAAACATTCACAACAACACCCAAACATTTTAGGGGCATGGGAAATGGTCAGGGCAAAGTTACAGAAGTGAAAATAGAATTAAAATACAATTTAAAACAATAAAAATTCCTCCCCAAGCCCCCTCCACGTGGCATACCCTCGCTTCATTACGATTTTGACCAAGACCATTTACAAGAGTGCACTTGTGCGATGGGAAGGGGAAAAGGTTTATAAGACTCCTTTTGTACATGAAGGACAACAATAGCTCCCAAATTGGGCCTTGTCAGCAATGAAATGGGCCAATGACATGCCCAACGCAACTCTTTTCCCATTTATGTGAATTTCACTTTTGAAGACTTTGAAAACCTTTGAAAACTAAGTCACTTTGATTTATAAAAATCATGCGAATAGAATTTTTGAAATTTGGGTCTTAAAAATGAAATAAACATATTTAAAACCATTACCCCAATAAAACATTACCAAAATGTTTTAATTGCCCTTCAAATTTTAAATTGGCAAATACAATGCATTCTAGCCAATGATGGGATTGGCACCACAACCACAAATGATATTTTGGGGCTACGAAAACTTGTGAGGGGTAATAAAATATGCTGGAGAATGTTGTGCATCCATTGGAATTCATTAATCAAGAGATTTCTAGGAACTTTCTTTGCAACAGAGCCAATCCACATATAGTTTAAAAGTTTTTTTGCCACAACTATAAAACTCACTTGGTAGACTCAAAACTAGAATTGGAGCATCTTGATGCAATGATGAAACTCGTAAATTATCTAGAATTGGTTAATAGCATCATTTGGACCCTGTTAAACACACTAGCTCAGAAACATTGAAATATTAAAATTAGGCTCAAAACTCGTTGAATAAAATGAAATCAAAACTGAAGGTAGCTTATGCATACTAAAGATCCTTTGCCAAATAGTTTTCAAAGACGATATTCTAATTGAGATATTTTAATGTTGATAATTTTGGGCCAGCCTACCTCTTCGGGGTCTGAAAATTAGGTTTCTCTTCCAATCTGAAGGTCATCCTACTTAGGAAATGGGGCACAAAAACAAGTGCCAACAGGATGGATGTCCAAGACATGTTGCATGAAAATTCTTTCACCCATGCTTGAATTTGTGAACTAATGTGTAATACAATAATTTTATATGTTTTTCTTTCATTGTCATGAAAAACCCTTAGATAATTGTACTGCTTTGTGTTTATGGTTATGTGAAATATTGACCAAGTTAGTTTATTTTTTTCTTCTTACAAAGACTTTGAATCAAGTGGTGTTGCAAATAGATCCTTTTTAATTTTTTATTTTTCTCTTGTAGATTTGGTGTTTTAATAGAATAAATTTATCTTTGGATCACCGACAATTTGATCTAAGGCAAGTTATGTTGCATAAGAGAAATCTCACCAAAGTTCAAAATAAAATAGGTACAACTACATAGATCATTAAGTTTCTTGCATTACCATGACTTGGTGACCTAGCCCTTGGAATAGTTAGATTTCCTCCTAAGATCTACTGCTTTTCATGAGAGTTATGCTGATCTTGTGACTTTACTTGCCTATTGGCAATGGTGTCAAATCATTTGATCAATAGTGATGCTAGAGAAGGTTGATACTTTAGTGAATGTTGCAGATGCATTGACGAAGCTCATAAGCATAGATAAGTTCAAGTGGTGCAGTGAGTTAGTGGTGCTCACAACCTTTAGTAGTTAGTTAATAGTGTTGGTGTTCCCCCTTTCTCATCCAAGGTATACAACAAGTGAGGGAATTTTGGGATAGGTGTGTCATACACCTTGCGATTCAAATAGTTGAAACTGATTATTTAATATTACTTTTATTTATTATTTATGATATCACATAAAAAGGGTGGCGTACTTATGATTTGGCCATTATGCCAAATGTATGCCTTATTATGATGTGAATAATGGTGTTTAATAGGATATCTTGACATGAAGGATGTGTAAGAACATCCATGACAAATATACTAGTGTGAGAGATATTAAGATGCATAAGAACATGATTGTAGGGGAGTTATATTATTGGGTAGGAACCTTGACAAACTTTTATGACACATGTCATGACATGCCATAGAGCATATTTTGAGAGAGATTATGGAGCCAAAATAGAGCACCCAATTTGGTGAGTGAATTATGATGGAGTTATCAGACATTATGACAATGTTAGAGCATTTGTAACTATTATTAGCATGTTGACTCATCATGGAGGGGAGCATTGGAATTTGGGCCCTAGATTTGGGTCATTGTATTGATCCATGGTTTATAGTTCAACACTTATGGTTTCTTGTATTAGATCTCCATTATACTAGGTTCTTGGATTGGAATCAAGTATGGGTTGTATGATTGATTTCTAGGTATTGTTATGTTGTTGGAATTACTTTAGAATATATTGTTGGTGATACTCCTATAAAAGCATAGCCTAATATTTGTATTGTAACCTCATAGTTACTAAATAATATATAATTGATTTTGCTTTGGATGTGGGGATTTCTCTTGAAAGGGTTTTCCCCACATAAATCATCTTGTTATGGTATAATCTCTTTGTGTATTTTTCCTGTAACTATAAGCTTAATTATTTCATCTTGTTGTTTGGGCTTGGCTTCGCATAGACTTTGAGTGTGTGCCTTCTACCACACAATCCTTTTTTGTGAATAGTGCATTATTCTCTTTTTAGTTTATAAAAATTAATATAGCCATTTTTTATTGAAAAAAAGTTTAGTGTAGGAAGCATATTATGCATCATTGGCTCCTTTCCAAAGTGAACAAATCTAACTGACCCAATTAGAGGTACATGTATGATTAATTGATAAATCTAAAATAGAATATGGATAAATATGTTTAATAGCTATTTAATAAATCATTAAACACACATAACACCAACTATATGTGGAGAAACCTTTTTAGGAAAAAACTCCACCACTAAAGAGATATTGAGCTTGTATGAATCAAGTATAACAATACATCATATACAAATCTTTTTTAATCCAACAACATTTTGACACCATGAGAGTACTTGCACAAAAATCATACCTCCTCCATACCAAGTGCTTAATATATAGACTTAAGGAGGCTTAAAACCCACCATAAATCAACACCATGGGCCCAAACATTATCTCAAATACCATGGTAAAATTGTCACAACCCATTACATGAGAGTGGTCTCCAAAATAGAAAGTAAGTCTTCTTACACATTGACATGTCATAGATTCTATCATACTTAAGCTGACTTTTCCATTCCTAAGTACTCCATGAGTGGAATAATTATATTCACATTGGGTAAGTGCATGGAAATTGCGGACAAAAGGGGGGTCAAAAGTGGGCACTTCTTTTTGAAATAAGATAAAGCTAAACATTAAGGTTTCTATCTTCAATTTATTTTGCTAATGTGTCCTTTTTTTGTAGGAAACTTAGGTATAGTATTTTTGATGTCATTTTTTATGCGTTCATCAAAATTTGAAACAAATTACATTTTTAGATTCTAGACTCTATTCTATACACAATGAAAAAATGATTTTTTATTAGTTTTTAAAAATTTTAGGGGGGAACACTCTCAAATTTTTTTTTTCAAGATGTGTCCACTTTGAAAATTCATAAAAAATTATATATTCATTAAAAAAATTAGCAGAAAAATTAGGCATAAACTACATGATGTTAGCTAATTTTCCACTAAATTGATTTGTGAAATACTTTTTAAAAAGCCAAAATTTTAGGGGGAGAACACTAGACACTATGTTATATTTTTCTGACAAAAACATGAGCACTTTGTGTGCTCCCCCTATTTGAACCTCTTAATCTCCACTATTTTTAGAAAAAAAAAGTAGTTTAGAAACTAGATTCTAAGCATTAAAAATGTTGTTCTTATCACATATTCTAATTTTGAGTGTGACTATCTTCAATTTCTCATCCAAGATCAACTTTTACCGATTTCAAAAAAAAGTGGTCACTTTTGACCCACTTTTGATCCCCCATTTTTGTGCACATATCTATATCTAGATCCAAACATGTTACTATGATGCAAGAAGAATGGGACATAATAGGTAGACAATTGATGTGTCTCATTAGGCTATATTTGGTAGACTTCATATTTTTGAATATATGTGAAGAAGCTAACATTGCATCTCATTGGAAGATTTTGGATGCAATTTATTAGGCTAAATCCCTCATAAATAAACATTTTTTGAGAAAGTTGTATACCCTTAGGATGGAGGGTGGTAGTTTTGTGGTTGAGCACTTGAATGCTTTCAACATGATTGTTACTCAGTTTTACTCCATTGGAGTTAAGATTAAGGAGGATCATTGCATGATTTTGTTATGTTCTTTGCCAAATTTGTGGGATCACTTGGTGATGACAATTGAGAGTACTATGTCTAAACTTGGCATGGATGAGGTAGTTGCATCATTACTTTTGGAGATGTAGACAAAAATGTTTGAATCTACTAAGGAGGTCCTAACTCTTTGGGGAAGACCAAAAGAGAAAAGAAAAAATAAGGATAAAAAGAGAGACAAGTCTAGATCCAAATCTATTGGAAAGACCAAGGCTAAATGTTAGAACTATTACAAGCTTGGGCATTTTAGAAGAGACTGCAACAAGGAGAAAAAGAAAAAGAAGTATGATTTAGATGATGAGTCTAAGAAGCCTTCTCAAGATGATGGTGATAACTTTATCATGGTCTTAGAAATGAATGTATTAGAAGGTGTGTGGTTGATAGACTCTAGGGCTTCTTTCAATATGAATTTATGTATTGGAGTTAGTTTTTGAAGTATGAAGAATATGATGGTGGGAAGGTGTACCTTAGATATGACTGTCACTTGAAGATTGTTCATGGTGGAAGATTCTGTTGGAATTAGACCGGACAACTGAGAGGGGGGGTGAATTAGTTGTCCCAAAAATAACCTTTTCTTCTCTTTTATACTTCTTTCACAATTTTCAAATTGATTAATGATGTAAACATTAAAGCATGAAACAACATCACATAAGCAGAAACATGATCAATACATTTGACACCAAGATTTTTGACGTGGAAACCCGATTAAGGGAAAAACCACAGTGGGTGTTAGCCCACAAAATTCATACGATGTTAAAAGTACTTAAAAGAATGGGAAGGCACTTGCCTTCGGGCTCACTTCCTAGAGCTCACTACTCAAAGAGAGGCTCACTGCCTACAAAAAATTTATGTTTAACATAGAAAGAATTGACTGAGAAATAGCATCTACTTTATGCCTGATTCAGTACCATTGAATGCTCATAAAACTTCTTCTTTGCCTCCAAACTCTTCTTTACCAACTCTTTACTCTAATTTGCTTTTGTTCTTCTACTCCTCTTCTTCTTTTTTCTGCTTCTGATCCTTTCTTTAGATTTGATATTTCGCTCAAGGATGATTTTCCTTGGCTCAACTATACTCCTTTATATGCTTCATCAACCTTGGAATAAACATCAAGGTCGGCACTCCAAACACCTAACTTAATGCGAATCTCCAAGCTATCAGCCAAACACAACTAGGCCTTGGATCAACACGCCACACTCCAGAGAATTGTATTTAGAACATCCGTAACACTCTTGAATCATCCGGTCAGCCAAGACTGGGAAGAACAACACCAAGAAGGAAACTTCATCAACAAGCTCAAACTTCAGTGTGAACCTCCAACATAGCAGCTACATGATCCAGAGACCACCACAAGCACAATGAATTCAATAGAAACATCTGCACTCCTCCAAATCACCAGAATCACTTACATCTTCATCTGGAAGCTCAAGAACATTATTTGCCATGACTACCAAACTAGAAAGATTGCTTGTAGACCTCCAAACCATGAGCCACTAGAGTTGAGAGAACACGCCAACATCCTAGACATGCCTCTAGATCCACATATCATACAATGCCCATACCAAACCAATCCGGACCAGCTTCTTGCCACTCAGTCAACACTGAACAACTACAAAAACCTGTTCTACTCATAAGACCATAGCTTCTCCAAATCTTTATGTAGACTTCTCAAATCTTAACTGGAGGTTCTTCAAACCATCCTCTACACAGCCATATGGTCTGCATACATTGATCTTCCTTAATTTTCTCAATATCCTCAGCATTCCAATCTTCTAGACAGGCAACAAAATAGGATATAGTTGACATCAATAGCAACAAAGATATGTTAACATCAATGACAACACCGATTAGGCACATATTTACAATAGAGTCTTGATACGATTCCCTGATGGGCATGTGAAAGGGATCAATGGTGTATTGCATATCCCTAATTTGGCAAGGAACCCACTTTTGGTTAGCAAGCTTAATGACGTAGGTGTACAAATTATTTTCTCTAGTGGAAGGCGTAAGATGGTGCAAGGAGCTATGGTGCTTGCTAAGGGTGTTCATGCGGGAACTTTGTTTTAGTTGGATGCATGCACTATTTAGTGAAATGGATCATGTAGAGATCTATAGATCCTACACTCTTTCCATCAAAACCAACAACAAAGAAGAGTGTTTCATCTACTTCTAATGGTCATGATTTTTGGGTACTTAAGGGTGCTCTTGCTTTAGATACCAAGTTACCCAAAGAGAATATAATGTTATGGAACCAAAGAATGAGCCACATAAGTGAAAAGGGTCTAAGGACCCTAAAAAATAAAAAAAATTATAGAGGGTTTGAATGATTGCACTCTTGAGTTTAATTTCTATGAATATCACATATATGGTTCAAACAAACATGTGTTTAGTTTTACTTGAATTCATACAAATATTTTGGAGTGTTGGATCTAATTCATTTTGATGTTTTTGGTCCTATAAATGTTCCTTTGGTTTTAAAATCTTTGTATTATATATCTTTCATAGATGACTACTCTAGAAGGACATGGGTGTATTTTCTTAGAAGGAAATATGATGTCTTCAATCATTAAATAAAGAGTTTAAGGGTGAAATTCTAGAGTTGTGTCCTACTTTTGGCCAACAAAATAGTTTCAAGAAAATCAAATTTTCCCTAAAGGGTGTCAGGAAAAATAGTTTCAGCCAAAACTATGTGTCACCTATATGGGGGCATAATGGGATATCCATTAGTTTTAGTTGAAATGGTTTTGGTCAAAGGGTCAAACCCTTTCACCTGAAACTACTGAGCTAGCAACCCACGTGGTAGCCTAACCCTTCTTTTGGAGTAAATTCAACAAAAATAAAATTTTAACTCCAAATTTCTCCAACCAAGGATATTTTCATAAAAAATCTAAAAATACTGAGCCTAGAATTTGATAATATTTTTAAAAAAAATTTAATTAGTTTATTATTAGTTTTAAAATTTACTATAAGTAGGATGTTATAATCAAACATAAGGTTGATTAAATTTTTCAAAAATATATTAAAATGTATTTTAAAATTTAAAAAATATATGGTGCACTAGAGGAGAGAATCCTCTCCACAAGGGTATAATTACTTTTTTATGATACATAGTTTAGACACAAAGTTGCATCTTGTTGAAACTATGACATTTGAGTAAACTTAACCTTTAAAAATTACTAAAAAATAAATATCGAGCTCAATTTTTTTCTTCATTCAATAGATATTCAAGTTAGCTAAGAGGAACAAATCAAAGTAAAAAATTACTATATTTAAGCTATGTCCCATTGATCTCATTTTTAAAAAAAAAATCTAGCAATTAAAATATTCTCTTACATTTATAAATTTTTTATATCCAACTAATTTAAAAAAAAAATTAGAAACATAAACTATGTATTGGAAGTTCAACATTTTATTATTTTATATCATTCTAAAACTCAAAACATATATGTCACTTTTAGGCATTTCAAGTTGAAAATGTGTATTTGTGTGAGTCATTTCCTTTATAAAAGTGGGATACAATTATAAAATTTCACCCTTAAGTCTTTTGATGAAAATTAGATTGGTAGGAAGATTAAGGTTTTGAGAATTGATAATGGCAGTGAGACATATTTTGGGATAGAGAGAAATAAAATAACTCCATATACCCCTTAGTAGAATGGAGTTGTACAGTGACAATGAATAGGACACTAATGGAGAGGGTTGGGAGTATGCTTAGTGGAGTTAGCTTGGAATAGAAGAATTGGAAAAAAATGGTTTCTATGACTTGTTACCTAATTAATAGGTCTTCTACATTAGCTCTTGTGGATAAAACTCATGTGGAGGCTTGGTTGCATAAAAACCCTCATTATATCATCTTCACGTTTTCAATTGCGAGACATATATTCATGTGCCTAAGGAGAGGTGGTAAAAATTGGATAACAAAGTAGTTAAGTGTATCTTAGTAACTATGGTGTTCGTGCAAAAGGGTATAAGCTTTGGTATCCTATGGCTAAGAGAGTTCTATAAAGCAGAAGTGTAATTTTTAGAGAGATTAAGCATTCTCCTACAACTTTGCAACTAGAAGAAGATAGGAAGAAAGATGTAGTTCAACTAACCCTAAATATTGAGAAGATTGAACTAGAATCTCATGAAGGACATGAAGAGGAAGAGATCTTAGATAGTTCAGATAGTTATTAAGAGGTTTTAGAACCAACATCTAAGTGCTTGAGGAGGTCCACTAAGCATAGACAATAGCCAATCAAGTATAATCCTTCTTATTGGAGGTACTTTTTTTACTTTAATTACTAACATAGATGATCCTGAAACTATGAAGGGAGCTTTGGGTGTGGATGATTGTAAGTCTTAGAGAGTGGTTGTGAATGAGTAGATGGCTATATTGAAGAAAAATCACACATAGAACTTAGTACCTTTGTTGGTCAAAAACATGTTGGTTGTAAAAAGGTATTCAAAAGAAAGATCAATTCTAATGGGGTTGTTAAGAAGTATAAGGCTAGGCTAGTTGTGAAGAGATATTTCCAAGTTGAGATAATTGATTATGGTGAGATATTTCTCTAGATGCTAAGCTGACATCCATTTGGTTCTTACTACCTATTATAAAAGTCTTTGATCTTAAGATTGAGAAAATTGATGTTAAGATATCTTTTCTTCATGGGGATTTGGAGGAAGAGATCTACATAACGCAATTAGAGCACATTGTGGAAGAAGGTAAAGAATCTTTGGTTTGTAAGTTGAAAAAGTCTTTGTATCCAGTCTGAAACAATCTCCTAGGATGTGGTACAACAAGTTTGATTCCTTTGTGTTAGGTTTTGGATTTTTGAGATTAAAATTAGATCATTACATCTATTATAATATGGATGGTGATTGATTCCTGGTTATTATATTGTACATTGATGATATGTTATTTTTGATAATAGTAATGATGTGATTTATGACTTGAAGTCTTAGCTTTTAGCATAGTTTGAGATGAAAAACTTAGGAGCTACTAGATATACTTTGTAGATGAAGATTAGTAGAGATAGAGTGAACAGAAAACTTTGGTTAGTCCAGAGCAAGTATGGTGATTGATTCCTTGTTATTACATTGTACGTTGATGATATGTTGTTTTGAGTAATAGTAATGATATAATTTATGACTTGAAGTCTTAGCTTTCAACATAGTTTGAGATGAAAAACTTAGGAGCTACTAGATATACTTTGTAGATGAAGATTAGAAGAGATAGAGTGAATAGAAAACATGCAAACTCAGTGTTGGAAAGATTGAGCATGACAAGCTACTAATCATTGTATGGTCCTATCTTGATGGGAACCAAATTATATGTAGAGCAATGTTTGACTTCACAGGTAGTGATATGGAGGATATGGCTCAAGTACCTTATACTAGTGTCGTTGGGAGCTTGATGTATGTAATGGTCTATACTAGACCATACATTGCCCAAGTAGTGGGAGTCCTTGTGGCTAATCCTAGATGAGTTCATCGAGATGCAATTAAGAGGGTTTTAAGATGTTTATGGCTATCTCTGAGTACTCTATTTTTTTATCATGGTGATTTTATAGTGACCAACACAATAAATATGCATGCATTTGTGGATTCAAATTGCAAATGTGATATTGATAATAGAAGATTCACTAGTGGTTAGTGCTATCAATTGGTTGAACAAGTGACAAGTTGTTGTTACTTTGTCCACTATAGAAGTTGGGTACATGATAGCCACTCATGCTTTTAAAGAAACCATCTAGCTTAAGAGATTGTGTTAAGATGTGGGGCTAAGTTAGGGAGCTCTTATAGTTTTGTATGACAATTAAAGTGTCATATGTTTGGCAAAGAACCTGACCTTTCATGTGAGGACTAAACATATTGATGTCTAGTACCATTTTGTTCATGACATGGTAGAAGATGGGTGGTTGATGTTAGAGAAAGCTGCCATTTTGCATAATATTTAGATGCGTTGATGAAACTAGTGAGCATAGAGAAGTTTAGGTGGTGCCATGAGTTTATGGCCCTCTTAGCCCCTGTCAATTAGATGATAGTGTTGGTACCATCTTTGTTCTTGCAAGGTACTTGACAAGTGGGAGAATGTTAGGAAATGTGTCTCAATCTTGTATCCTAATGTTAGAATACATAAGATGAATTTTTGAAACTATAGAAGTCATTTTTTGCCCTAATTTTTTTCGATTTGGTTTTCGTGGATTCTTGATGACAAGATGTAGATCTCTTTAAGCTCCACATTTTAAAAACATGAGCTTAATCAACTTTTCCGCTTAAAACAAATTCAAGGGGAATTATCTACGCATTTACTTCTATACTGGCGCAAAAAAGAGCATAGCACTGGTACACCCACTGCCCACTGAACCCACACCTGCTTTTTGACCTAATTAGTTACTGATTAGACTTCAAAAACATCATCTATTGAATTTAACAAGTTTATTTGATAAAAAGTGCATCAGCATGCTGGATAGACACACGTCAACTGCCACCCCAGAAATCTGCACTGCGGAGAATATACCTGTGAAGAAAGATAAAGAGTAAAAAGTCCTCTTGTAGTCCAGGATGCCAAGAACAAAACACGTAAATCAATTCAAAAGTAGTGAGGCATCTGTTCACTGGCCCACAACTTTACATTTTTTTGGCAGCAGCTGAAAAATGGCATATGTGCCGGCCATGTTTGTGCTGGAAGACTTGTTGGCAGATGCAGGAAATCATTATTATATTCTACACTATGTAGCGCGTGAAAACGTCACGCTATACGGCGTCTCCTTTTCCTCCTACCCAACTGGTCGCTTTGCCAATGGCCGTACTGCTTTCGACTTCGTGGGTTTGTATAATTTGTTGTTACAGACCTATTTATGCTCTTATAAAATCTGTTTTTTTCCCGTTTAGATACTGTAATCGAGTTTTCATGATTACACAGCCTAAGAGGAAAAGCACATTAACTGTGGTTGTAGCTGCTTACTTGGGGTTCCCCCTTCCCCCTCTGTATGATGGAACGGGAAAAACGTGTAAAGGTAAAATATAAACATAGCTGAAAAAAAGTAGACATGATATTTCCAAAGTGTATTGACACAAATCAGTTTTAGGTAGACAGCTTTTGTACAGCTTTTTCATGCAAAAAGTTATACACAATTGTCTATCATAAGCTTTACAATTTAGCTATAAAAAGTGTCAAATCAGAATGGAGGAATCTTTTAAAAGGTTTCACAAAAGTTTACACAAATATTGTTCAAAATGTGAAAGGCACAAACTCAATCCAAAGAGCATGGAGTGCATTTCATAGAGTTCAGAGTGCATGCATGGTTGCACAACTTTAGGCAATTCTCTCCCGAATATGACAAGCCTATGATGTAGGAAAATAAAGGTTTACTTAGTGGTGTATATTTCTAGGTAACAATTAGTACTTCCACCCCTGGTAACAATTAGCACTTGCACTTTTAGGGGTGCAATGGGTGTGACAATAAGGAAATTTACAGAATAATTTAGTCAACCAAAAATTTAGGAAGGTGTTTGGAAAAATCATATTCTTATCACTATAAACAGTGAATTTTCTTTGGACTTTTCTGTGGTGTTGTGAATATAGAGAATTTTATATTTAAAAGGTGTCTAAATGGGTTAAATTGATCTTTACAATGACTACAATTAATTCGCTTCTGTCAATTAGCCCTTATTTTCATACATTTTTTTTATAGGAGATAGATGAGATGGCAATATTTGTTGAGGTAGAGCAACAACACCCAAAAGAAAATCAAAGACTACAAAATGTAAATAAGACATGAATAGGGTACTTTAACTCTTTGTTTTTATATGAGGGAAACATTAAGAAAGAATTTAAGGAAAATAAAAGTGTTGAATGTGAGGAGTATAACATAAAGCCAATTAAACAAAGACAACTTACATTTACATGATTAAAACATAAATGCAAATAATATTACAATAAGCATATTTAAAACTTGAGCAAACAATTAAGTAGCTTTAAATTGGTAATTTCAAAATAAAAAATGGGGCCACAAATGAAAAGAGTCAAAACAATTTCTTGCTTCCCAAAGGTATAAAATGCAAAATATCCAAAATCAAACTGAGCCTACCCAAAAATACCAAAAGCATACCCACATAGAATACTATACAAGTAACTACTTAGTTGTAAAATAGAAAATGAATCTATGGAAAAATGGACAAGATACTATGTCATTTAAGCACATTAAACATGTTTGAAATGCATGCAACAATTGGCACTTGGTTGTTAATCTTCTTCCACCTATAGCTCCTTTGTATGTGTTATGCATTGTAGATTAGTAGAAGCTTGCATCTGTAAATGAGTCAAATGTCATTGTAGAGCAAAAAGCCCTATATTTTGATTATATGCTTTTTGTTGTTAAGGGGGTGAAATGAGTCATGATTCAGGATTCATTTTCAATTCGAGAGTTGATTCAATTTTGATTCAAGAGTCAGGAGACATCAATAGAAAAAATGAATCAAGTCAAGTAGCTAAGTCTTGGCGCATTATAGTTTGTGATGGTTTCTTTCAAGTCAAATGTTTCTTTTAGAGTCGGTAGGTGAAAGGCACTCCACGTGTCACAATGATGTATTTCATAGACATTTTGATAGTTGTTGTGATTTCCTTTCGCATCATTGGTTGAAGCTTTACACATGACATTACCACACATCATTCTGGACTAATAGGTACTATCAGGTTCTTCTTTTGTGCTATTCACTATAGGAAGGAAAGTGGAATCCACGTGTTCATCTCCCACGCATTGTTGAAGTTAGCAGATCTGACACCGCTTCTGGTTGCTCCATTGGTTCAAGGAAGACACACAACATCAATGTACATAAGATAAATTGGTAAAGTGGAGGAGTGTATATTTTGGTGGGCCCCTTTTTGAATATGTGACGTGTCAAGCTCTTAACTATAACCCTAAGTTATGAGATGAGCCTTTTGTGGCCCAGTGAGCTTAGATTTGTATCAATCAATTTTGGAGTCTTGAGTCTTGTCAAAACTCATAAAACATGTTTGTGCACATTTTACATATGTTGTTTGACACATGTGTTTAATTGTATTTAATCATTTTCTGTAATCATTTGAGTGCTTACAAAATTTCGTTATACTAATTTTGGTAAATTTATGTTTTCCTAATGCGTTGCAATATGTGATGAATTACTTTCAAGTGAAAAAAAAAATGTGTGATTTCAAAAATTGAAATATTATTATGTGAAAATATTATTTATGTTTTCGTAATTTTGCCTAATATAGAAAAGAATTAAAATAGGAAATCAAATGGTAAAAGAAAAGTTGCATTAGTGCGAAGAATTCTCCATTGTATTAATTAGCTATGTTTCTTCAGAAAGAAATGCAAAAGTTCATGTTAATTAAAAAATATGTATTTTGAAAAAAGTGAATTAATATAAAAGAGAAAAGAGCTCATTTTGAAAGGATTCTATTTTTTACTTATGTTTGACTTGATTTTTTCTCCCTCCTCTTCTGCTTGCTTGCTCAGAGCTTAAATATTGATTTTGAAGGATTTGGATTTTGGATGCTTGCTTGGAATTGGTGGATTGGAGGGAAGAGATTGTGGATTGTGGCTTGAGAGAGAAGCATCTACAAGAACCCCTCTTTTCTTTGAGTTTGTTTAGGTTGAGGGAAAGTGTTCTTCAATTCCTTGTTTGTGTTTAAATTTCATGCTTTTGGCCATGACTATATTAGGTGGTTGCATATGACTTTCCATTGAATAGGTTATATTTCTATTTAGATTGTTAAAGTGTTGTGTTGAACAATTTAACAAGAATCATATGTTTTAAATTTTGGGAATTATCCATTTTGCATTAGAAGTATGGCAAAAAAATTTCAAAAATTGTATGCGATTAAAAAGTGGGATTTCCATGTCATTTCCTTCTAAAGGATGTCTTAGAAAATGAAAAATTGAATTTTAACTTTTGGGTGGGGATTGAACTTCCCACTATTGAAATTTTGAAATTTGCAAGTTTGTGTGTTTTCAAAAATAAAAATTTGAATTGCCAACTTGTTTTTAAGTATTACTTTGTGGGAACAAAATTCCCTCATGTAATTGGGATGGGGAATAATATGGCCACATGTGTTCTATGATAGGACTTTGTTTTCATTTCCATACCCATCTCATGTAGGTTGGTGATCCTCTACATAAGACTGCAATGGATGCCTTGTAACTTGATGGATGATTAAGCATCAATAAGTGCAAGTTTATGGGTGCAGGTGTAGGTTCAACAAGTGTGGGTTCAAACTTGATAAACTAGACTTCAAGTTGATCTAATAAGTAACCCTCCTAGGAAAATTGGGATGAGGAGAAGAATCATCCAATTCCCAGTTTTTTTATGGTATAGTCATCCAAAGACTCATTCAGTTCTCACTTCATCCAAAGAATCTCATCTAGAGTTTGGAGAATCATCTGGTTCTTGTTAGGGTGGGTGGTAGGTAGAAGTTGCTATTCCTGCTTTGATCTGATTGCAGATGTCCTCTAGAGTTGGAGGATTGGGGTTTGAGTTGGCAATTGCCTGCTAAAAATTGTTGGTGCATTGTAGTCAATGTAATGGCTATTTACATGTGGGACTTGCACCCATCGTAAACAACCGGGGCATTAACTACAATGCACTGGGACTTTAAGCTCTTTTGTTGACAACTATAGATAGTCAATTGCCAAAAGGAATCTTCCACCTCAGCTATAACATCCCACATAGAAATAGCTGGTGCGTTCACTACAATGCACCAGCACTTTAAGATCTTTTGTTAACAATCATAAATAGTCGATTGTCCATTAACTCGAGGCAGGGAACCTTCCACCTCAACTATAACTACATAGAGTTAAAGAATTATAGTAGAGTGAGGGAATCTATCTATGGAATTGTATATAGCCAGCGGACTAGAGCCGACGACCAACATCAGACTAGACCGGACTCTAGTGCCCACAGCCCACCCTTTCTCTTCACCGGTCCTATGTACAATCGAGGTTCAGGGGTGGGGGAGGACTATAGATTATGTGGCTTCGTCTTTCCATAGCTCAGTTGTGCGTTAAACATTCCTGATCCACAGCCTGCTGTCTTTGTATCCTGAAATCCTGCAACCCAAAATTTGAATACATTTGCTACACTGTTTCAGCGACAAAACTTAAAAAGAAAAAAAATATATTTTAGGGACTTGTTAAAAGTTTAGCTTACATAGGCTTCAGAGTTTTGAATTATGTTCATAAAATAATTGTAAGTATTAAGTTCAATGATGGTCACCCAACCTAGTTTTCGATTGACGTGAGAGACAAGTGCCTTGAAAGCAGTATTATATGCAACAGCCAGCTGGTTTGCGAGATCCAAACATTCTTCTTTGGCTACACCGCATCCAAAAAATCTAGTATAAGGAGTACATCCCACAGATGGAATGTTCAATACAAGGAGGGGGAAATGGGAGACCCAAGTAAGTAGCTGCAACCAAAATCAATGCATCATACACCTAGTATGTTTTGTTGTATAATGAGTAAAGCTGGATTAAAGTAGGGGAGAGGCCCATATTGGGTTGGGCTCCTATATTAGGTATAGGAGTTGATCAAAGTGGGGCTAGCTGTAGTTTTTTATTGTTTCAAATAATATTCAAAATATTTCTAAAAAGAACACAAATATGCATCAATCAATGTACAAGTACCCTTTGTTTATTCATTAATATTTTTTTTATTCATATTAGGTGGCATACAGAAAAGATTTACAAAGATTTGAAAACATAAATGCAACATACATGGTTTGTACACAAACATAGCTAAATACATCATGAGACAGAAGGATAATATATAGACTATATATTGAAAAGTTCACAGTACTTTCTTCCAACTATCCAAGCAGTGATCAACCACTACAAAGTACCTTTTTTGTTGAACAAAAATAGTTTGAAACATTAAACATTCAAAAGTGTCTCATCACATATATTGCTACGTCCCATAATAGTTTACTATTTTTCAAACTTGGAGTCCCAAGTAAAAACAACCCATGGCCAAGTGTCACATCCAACAAGCTCTTCCATCCCATAACTCCTCAAATGCATAATATCAAATCAAATATGACCAACTACTAGTCCCTTTTGTATAATACCTGCAATAAACAACACACTCGAAGGTGTAAGGCTCAACAAACAAGAGGACATAAATTAAATACTCTAGCCCAAACAAGCATTCAACCAAATCAATCAAGTCTTAAACTTAATGAGACACAATTGAAGGTTTAAGGCTCACCAATCAAGCCATCAAGAAAATAGGATAGAAATTTAAGACTTCAGATCAAACAAATATTCAACCAAATCAATCACCTCTCAAACTTATTATCAAATTCAATTTTTTGGACATTTATCAAATCCATTAAATGAATCAATCCACCAAAAACAACTTGAACCAATCAAATGAGAGTGCATAGATTACCAACAATACATTCCACATATTCCTACATAAACCCCATTTTCTCTAGTTCAATTTTCCAACAGCCCATATAAAAGTCTTGTAGAGTTCAAATTGCACACTGGTGTCAACAATACTATAAGTTCATAGTACACTTTAAATGCCTACATGTTCTATATGATTTAATATGTTGTTTTAAATTTAAATGTAAATGCCTATTTGTTAGAATGTAAAATGTTGTTGTTTCTTAAAATGTAAATGCCTATCTATTAGAATGTCATTTTTACTTAAAATGTAAATGCCTTTGTATTGTGACAAAGCCTATTCATTGTAACTTCATGTTGTGACAAAGCCATGACCCTACATATTTAGTAAATCTCCTTATATGCCTACAAATTCACTTCATTTCTTGACAATCATTCTATTTGTTTTGAATCCTCTTTATGTGGGTACAAAGTCATATTCTCTTCTTTATCAACAAGTTCTATAGAATCACTATTCCTATAAGAGTATGTATCCATCTATATTCTGGAGAGAGTGGTGCATGGCCCTATTATTTAAAAGTGGAGTCAACATAGGGTAATGGCCTTGTTGATACTGTTGTTGAGTAAACTATCAAACTTCCATCAAATATTTGGATGAACTAATCGCTATTGAATATATTGGATGAACTAATTCCATATATATACATGTCAAGCTTGTTTCAAAGGATAGCATACTAAATGTTTATGAATGTCAATAAATTGTATGTTTTCATCAACAGTAGCACCACACATAACTACGACCTTGATTGAACTTACAATAGTCTTGAAATTTTCCCTATTGTCACATGTCGTTAGAATAAATGAGAAAATTTTATTTCCAAACTCTATTACCTAAGAAATGGATCTATATTTTACTTACAACAATGTATGATACTTCACTTTTTATTGTTTCCAAATATTTGGAATACCGTGTGCCATCAAAGAGAGTAAACTATCAAAATTCTCAGATTTTTCTTAGAAAATAATGTAGAGTGCCATCAAAGAGTAGGACTGTTAGTACCATAAGCTAGGTCCATGACACTAAATACCCATTATTAATTTATTATTGCTATGCATATAACAAGACACCTAATTTTCTGGTCAAGCCCTATGTTTTGTTTACTATGGTGCCTTTAGTTTTCTTAGGTGTCTTCAATAGGGCATGTTTTGGGTGTTGGGATTACCACAACTTTTGAAAATGCATTATCTTTCATATTCAATGTTGCCCGATAAAGTATTCTACTATTTTTATTTACATCCTTAGTGTTGTAGTTGTTAGTGTAGGTTTTTTATTTTCCTTAGGGATATTTCTTTTTCCTACACTTTATTAAGCTTGCTTAAGTTTATTATAAGTGGTTAATATGAGGACACGTGGCGAAATACATCAGCTACATGTGTAACTCTCTCCCACACATGGGTAGTTGAGTTACACATCCTTTTTTGGCTTTTTGTGCCACCTCTCATAACCACTATTTTGTCCTTACCTAAGTAGGTTATGGGGTAGTTAGAGTTCTCACACTCTTTTGGCTTTTTGTGCCACCTCTCATAACCACTATTCTATCCTTACCTAAGTAGGTTATGGGGTAGTTAGAATTCTCACACTCTTGTCTTTTTGTGTCACCTATCATAACCACTATTTTATCCTTACCTAAGTGGGTTATGGGGTAGTTAGAGCTCTCACACTTTTTTGTCTTTATGTGCCACCCCTTATAACTCCTTTTTTGTTTTTATGTAAGGAGGTTATGCCACATGTTTTGGCAGTTACCAAGTAGGTAAAATCTCTCACCTTTTATAGGATATGGGAGTTATTACACCTCTTTGATGTTTATGCCCTATTTTTGCTATATATACAATACTCTCCTCTCACTGTAGCAAGTTCATAAGCTTGAATATCAGTTCAGTGATAGCTCGGTGAGAGTATTGAGAGTCTTCTCAAAATTCTCTTTCTTTGTCTCTATTTTTCTCTCATTTCAGATATCTCTTCATTCTACTATTTTGATCTTCGATCATCTGTTGAGTGGAGGTGCATATGATCTACAACTGACATCAGATCCTGGCTCAGTTCTCGCTTCTCGCAGAATCTAACATGGTATTAGAGCCGTGTTGTCTGGTATAGCTCATTATTTTTCTGATTTATTTGAGAGATTTGAGATTATTAGATCACTAATATTTTTCTTAAAAACCAAGTATGCTCTTCCTACATCCTTGAATGAACTAGAGAATCAGAATAGTTTAAAGGAAAATAGGCATCTGGGTAATCTGGTTTGCATATATGTGTTCTTGTGAGATCTGGGTGATTGCAGCTTTGTGGTAATATTGGAGGCATCTTTCAGTACTTCCAGAGTGTCCAAAAGGCTTGAGAAAGTCAAAAGTGACTTTTACTCCACCAAAATCAGAGATTGGAGGACACGGTAACAAATCAGGGTTATTTTTAAAAAAAATTATATCGGAGCCGTTTTCATTTGTGCTTCAAATTTTTAGCTTCTACTCATTTTTAGAAAAATGATCTCTGGGTTTTGTTCCTAGGGTCGAAAAACTTTCTGGGTATCTGTTAGTTTTTGCATACAGCTTATATATTTTGTAGAAACGACATCAGAAAGCTACAGCAAAACCCCTCTCCATTGGCATTTTGGAAATTGCAGTTCAACTTCCAAAGGCCGTAACTCGGGCTCTCGACCTCAGATTTGCGAGCTTCATTTTTTGATTTTGGCTAATTTTTCATGCTCTACATGCTAGTACAATCATTTTTTGATTTCAATGTACAGAGTTTTCAAAAATTGTAGATTCTCAGTCGTGACATTGCACAGTTCTCGTTTTTGAGAACTTCGGAGGATCATAACTTTCACATACGACCTCGTATCGAAGCGATTCTTTTTTTGAAAGTGCATGATTTTTCGAAAAAATTGTAGTGGTACTGTTTATTTCTTAGCATATTGTGCTAAAGTTATAGTTTCAACATATGCTCTTCATGAGGGTTTTGTAATGCATTGAATCAAGACCACTTAGTATTTCTTGCTAGTGGACATTGTAAACACACATATCTAAGTCCATTTTTATTCATGGAGGCTGATGTGAACATTCATCAGTGCATGCACTATTTCCTTTCTTGCATGCATTAGGTTTGTATTTTCTCTGCACTTCATTTCTGTACCAGATCATTTTTCAATCAACTGTTGCTTCATAGATTCTAGAGTTGTGCCAGTTGTGAGTTTTTCAGTGTTCCTTGGCATCGGGTCTACTATTGCTTTTTCATGATTCTGACCTGAGTCCTTAAGTGACTCTAATATGGTTTCTAGCAAACAGAAGTATCTTTCCTTGCTTGCTAGATTGAGGATTCCAGTGTTACTTCACAAGTGTGCTTCCAATGCTTTTTGTTGCAGTAGGTTATCTCATTATGGGGGGGTTGTATGATCTCTCTTATCATCCTTTGTGTGGATAGAGATTGATTGGATTTGTGATGGATATCATTATTGTATTTCATCTCTTTTTTGGAGAGGAGTTTTGTCCCACTGGGTTTTCTCTTTTTCTCCGTTTGTGAGAGATTTTCTTTGCATTTGTACATGGGTACCTAACATGGCCTAGTTGCCGGGACCCATCTTTTCACCCACCTAAGCTACGCTTAAGGGGGGGTGTTAGTGTAGGTTTTTTATTTTCCTTAGGGATATTTCTTTTTCCTACACTTTATTAAGATTGCTTAGGTTTATTATAAGTGGTTAATATGAGGACACATGGTGAAATACATCAGCTACATGTGTAACTCTCTCCCACACATGGGTAGTTGAGTTACACATCCTTTTTTGGCTTTTTGTGCCACCCCTCATAACCACTATTTTGTCCTTACCTAAGTAGGTTATGGGGTAGTTAGAGTTCTCACACTCTTTTGGCTTTTTGGGCCACCTCTCATAACCACTATTCTGTCCTTACCTAAGTAGGTTATGGGGTAGTAAGAGTTCTCACACTCTTTTGTCTTTTTGTGCCATCTCTCATAACCACTATTTTGTCCTTACCTAGGTGGGTTATGGGGTAGTTAGAGTTCTCACACTCTTTTGTCTTTATGTGCCACCCCTTATAACTCCTTTTTTGTTTTTATGTAAGGAGGTTATGCCACATGTTTTGGCATTTACCAAGTAGGTAAAATCTCTCACCTTTTATGGGATATGGGAGTTATTACACCTCTTGGATGTATATGCCCTATTTTTGTTATATATACAATACTCTCCTCTCACTGTAGCAAGTTCATAAGCTTGAATATCAGTTCAGTGATAGATTGGTGAGAGTATTGAGAGTCTTCTCAAAATTCTTTCTTTGTCTCTATGTTTCTCTCATTTCATATATCTCTTCATTCTACTATTTTGATCTTCAATTATTTGTTGAGTGGAGGCACATTTGATCTACGACTGACATCAGATCCTAGCTCGGTTCTTGCTTCTCACAGAATCTAACAGTATTACCCCCTATTGTCTTGTGATGGACTTTTCTTTTTGTGTCAATCTTGGTTCACTTGCAGTGGTTGTATATGTTATTACAAGTGAATCTTGTGTTATGACATCTTCCTTTTCATCTTCATGATCTTTTATAGCAGTGAGGGGGTTGAATTGGCCTATGGTTCCTATCATATTGTGGTGGTTGTGTTTTTTAACAATTACATACTATAAACATAAAATTGTAAAACTTTCAACATCTAAATGTCAAATTCTAAACATCAAATTCCCAAACTTTCAACATCAAAATGTTAAATTGTAAAATCAAACATATAACATCATAAATCTTCGGTTCAGAGCATCACTATGAACTCTCCAAATGAACTTACAAACTCAAGTTACAAACTACAATTAGAAAGATGAAGAAAATGGTATGACAAATGTTGTATTATTTTTGAAAGATATTATTAATATTATTAAAGCTGATTGTTACTCTTCATTGTTATCTTGCTTCAGACAGTTTAAACTGTCAACCTCACTGCATGCTTGGCTAAGTAAATAATATTTCTCTACCTATCATGTACAAGCCCAAGTGGAACCTGATAGTTAGGTTGCACCACCCTACATGCCTCTCTCCTAATCAACACAGGTTGGTGGAATGTCCAATTCAATGCTTAAGGCTTTTAGTTTCTTTAAATTTGTACTAAAAAGATTCAAAAGATTCCAAATTTCAAAACTGGTGTTCAAACGTGTTTGTTCCAATGTGCAGATGAAGAAAAAAGCTCAAATGCGGACCCACCATTGTACGAAGAGACTAAAGACAACTATACCTCTAGAAAAAAGAGGAGTTATATTCCCACCGGATGAAGACACTCAAGTTGCTAGCGAGAGCACTCCTCAACCAGTTGAGGCAGTTATTCAGGTGAATGTAGCTACTAGAAGCAAGAAGGTTTTAGTTTAATGTGAGTGGACAAAAGAGGATATGGAATTAGATCTTAAAGATGTGGAGGATAATGGGATGTTGACAAGGAGTGCAATAAAGAAATGGGGAATCCCTACCACAACACTCAACTACTGGTTAGGTAGTTTAACCTCAACATCAAAAATTCCTCTCATACTCTTGAAAGAAGATGAGTAGGCTTTAATAGTTGAATGGTGTAAAGAGATGGTTGCAGTGGTCCATGGGCTAGAGATTATTAATCTCAAAGTAGAAGTCACACAAATTTTCCAAACACAACCAAATCCATTTAAGGATGGGTTATTTGGTAAGTCATGGTTGAATAGATTTAAAAGCTATCATCTTGAATTAACATTGAGGATAGTGGAAGGCCTTGGTAGAGACAAGGCTCTAAACCTCAGGCTTGCAATTGTTGCTACATTCTACTAGACATTGTCCAAAGCCTATGAAGCCAACCCATATGGACCTCAAATAATTTGGAATTGTGACGAAACTAGAATTCAAGCAGGGAGAAATGGAGCTATGCTGGTGTTGGCCAAAAGAGTTAGCAAAATTGTTTCATACATCATATTGAAGAGCACAGAATGGATAACCATTTTATGTTGTGTTAATGTTGTCAGACAGAGCATACCAGGGTTTTATCTCTTCAAACATAAAAAGAAGCTTAAAATTACATTGCTAGCTAGCTACAAACTAGGTGCTTCCATGGCTGCCTAGGCCCATGCTTGGATTATTAAAAAGTTGTTTATGAACTGATTGCATCATTTTGTACGATCTATTTTAGGTGGTGTATCACCAACAAATATGCACTTGCTAATGTTTGATGGCCACGGAAGCCATGTAGCTGTGACAACCATCCAAGAAGCTAGGTCTTTCAGTATTGATTTGCTAACACTACCAACACACACCTCACACTTGAATTATAGCCATTGGATGTGACTGTATTTTTAGAATTTAAATCATACTTCAAATTGGAAACAGCAGTACGTGGCTAGCCAGGTACCAAGTTACATAGAAATAAAAAAAGTAGAATTGGCATAATTGGGAAACAATTTGTTTCATAAAGCACTCATTGTTTCAAACATCATAGTTTGATTTAAAAGGACAAGTATATGGCCCCTCAATCCAGAGGCTCTAATGGAGGACATGTACCCCAGTGACACTTTTGAGTTCAACATGCACGATGATGCTTCTATAGTGCATAACATCCTTAATCTTTCAGGGGTTGATGTTTTACAAGTGGAAGTTGCCAACACATTGATATCAAGCCTTGCAATTGCTGATTTACATCCTACAACAAAAGACACATTGAGAGAGGAAATTATGCAGGATTCAACTCAAAGCACTTTTCATGATTCACCTGAACCTATGGTGGGGGGTCAATTATTTGTTGACATGGCTAAAAGTCAACAAGAACAAAGCCTATATGGACATAGCCTTCTATCTCAACCAATCTAGAGCCATCATGGTTGGTAGAGGGAGCCATGAATTTGGGAATTAATTTGCATTCCCAACAAGAAGATAGCACATTTTCCTTCCCATCTCCACTGCCCATTTTGAATGTACCTAAAAAGGTACATTACTATGTTGAGTGTGGAGAAGCTGATGATGGAGATATTGTAGATTTGACCTATGATACTGAGGTAGTTTGCAATGAAGTTAAACATACCATTCATAGAGAATCCATCCAATCATTGGGTTCCCAATGCTATTCGCGCATCAACAAATTCCTTAAACTGCCCCATTCACATTACAGAGGAAAGACCTAGGACTATAGAGGATAGTGGAATTCAGTTGAGTTGACAGTCCTAGCTATTAATAACAAATGACTACACACTTTTTTCAATGCAACAAGAGCAAAGGAAGAAAGAAATTGAGGAGATAAAACTCTAAAAGAGACAAAAAAATGGAGAAATAAAGGTAGCTCTTGTTATTGCAAGGGAATTGAAGGATCAAGCCAGACTAGATAAAGATGTTGCATGACAAGAAAGAGACCAACAAAAAGTTTTACAAAGGTAGGAAAAGGAGAAAAAAAGGAGCAAGAGAGGATTCAAAGAGAGAAAGGTAGAAATAAAAGAGAGATTGAAGTGGCAAGGAGGAATCTAGAGAGGCAAAGGCATTTAAGCAACCCACTAAACCCTTTGCAAGAAAATCATGCATTGTTTAGGGAGATGATGAACATTTATGTCTCTAACTATTCTACAAATCTAACCCCATCCTCATGTGAGTGGTACTCCATTTCCAACTCTATACCCATCCCATGTGAGCATCACTCCATTTCCAACTTTAACCCCATCCCATGTGAGCAGTACTCAATTTCCAACTCTAACCTCATCCCATGTAAGCAAAACTCCAATTCCACCACCAATGAGGAGAACATGGCTGTAATTAATTTTTCAAGTACCCAGGAAACATCAAGCTCTGTCACATCAAGTCCACTTGCTTTTACCACATGGTTTCAATGAGATCGAGAGCAACCAATCATTGTAGACAAATAATTTTGAAATTGTAGCCTGGGAGGGCATTTTTTGCATTTTCTGCTACCACAATTTCTATTTTGGATTATATTAATGAAAGGAGATTTGGGAACTATGTTTGACATGCTAATGATATGCATTTTTTAAATCTCCAATGCTTAACATAAAACTTTTTTGAGTACAATCATATGTTGAGGGTGTTGGGACAAAATTTCAAGCCCTAAAAAATTCATCTAGAAAGTCTATTTCTTGCCATACACTTGAGATAATCATGCATTTTCATTTTAAAATTAACATTCCTGTAATAAATTACCCATCATATTTGCCCTAGAACCACGAAATTCCATATCATTTACACCATATGTCAAAGACTTAATCCTTGTAGACATCTCAAGAAAAGAATCTTCAGTGTATTGGTATGACTTCTTCAAAGGTCACTTTGACACCCCAAAAGCTGTTAAGAAGCTCTCGAGAAATTGGTGCGACACTTAAATGTGTCACACCGATAAAATGATAAAATTACCAGCGAAAACCCAAATACATGAACCTTGGCACATATTTCAAACTAACATTTCAAGTTCAAAGAGATAGAGATATTAGAGTATCAAGATGAGTCTTTTAGGGGTCTATTTAACATTCTGACCCATAAGAGGCATATCGAGGAGACTATAAAATATCATCATGACATCATTTCAGCATGTCGGGGTGACTTAGAGTGCTATCTTGCCAAAAAGCCGCTAAAGATTTCAGAATGTCAAAGGGACTGCATAGTCAGTCTTTCCAAAAAAGTGAACATGCTAATGATCAAGAAGGTATTGAGGGGAGGCACATATGTCAAAAAGATGGAGTTTCGACATGACTACCATTTGAGGTACAGCGAAGTCCCGATGAAATAAAGAAATAATAAAATCCCTTAAGTGAAATGATTATTTCGGCAAGGTGACAGAAGGTGCTCTATTGTGAGAAATAAATGTTTCCCCAATGATTTGAAAGCTACCATTAATGCTTAGAATAGAGTAAAATAAGGAAAGCTTGAAACATCTGGTTAAGTACACGAGCACGGGAGTCAGGGTGAGCATCTGTAACAAATACAATCCAAATACCCAAGTAAGTGTTTTGAGCCTAATATCTAAGATTTCTAGTTCAGAATTGCATTTGAAAGATCTCTCGCATTATACTATGGAAGAAACACATGAAAACCCTAAGGAAAAAAGGTAGAAGTTGAATGAGAGACACTTTAATAAAGATTTAATAGACCAATGTCTGAAGTCAGTGGAAAAATCCCAAAGGAATGCCCAGTTAAACCCAAATGCAAAAAAATTAGAACATGAATACAGACAAGTAGGAGATATATGGACTCCCATAAGAGGGTATGACCTCTTCATCTACCATTATAAGAAAATGCATAGGTGTTCCCCTCTTTCGAACCCATGGAATTTGAATTTAGGAAAGTTAGTAGTGCCAAACATATTTGTGAATGTTGAGTTCCTGAAAATGCTAGATGAAAAATATAACCCATAGAATTGTATGATTGAGTTGAAGGATGGAACAAGGTTTATCCTTGTCACTCGGGAATACATATCGATGGTTTTCCAATTGGATACTAGCTTCGATGTAAAGCTCAAGATTAGGGATTTGATTGGTAAATATTATAATTTGAGCAACAACTACAAGAGATGGGTGTTGCCCATGCATAGACCCCATGACAAGAATAAAAAGCTAAGGGTTTTTTAGTCACAGAGGATCCCCCATATTCTATTGAATTATTTGAAGAGTATTTCCAGTATACCTATTATTCTGTGTGTCAATTGTTAGGGGTTGAGGCTTCTATGTTTATGGAAGTTTCTCCTATGGTTCTAGTAGCCAACATCCAAAGACAACAAGCTATACATTTCGATTATGTTGAGTTCTTGGCCAACACCCTTCACAATGAATTAGTCTCCATAAAGGGAGGAGGGAACTTAGAATTAGACATTACTCTCTACTAATGCACCTTGTCTTGGATGAAGACCAAAACTTAGGGTTATGGGATAAATGCTTAGGAATCAGAGACTTGGATAGAAATGGAGATGTGAAACCCATCCAGAGATGCACTGTTGTATGGGATAGTAGGTGTGACAAGTCCCATTACATTTATTTTGAAGAATAATTTGTAAAACATGTGTATAAGCACCTAGGGCATCCCTGCAATTACAATATGTCATTAGAGGTCCAAAGATTTTTAAGACCAAAGGATAAGAATTAGCCAGAAAAGTTCACTCATAATTAGGGTGACTGGTATTCCTACACCGATTGTACAAAGATAAGGGTGTTCAGATTTGAAGGACCCCCTTTGCTATTACCAAAGACTTGTCTAGACAGAGTTACTTATCTAGAGATTGTAAGAAAACTTGCTCACTCTGATTTTATGCATCTAAAAAGCCACAATAAGTAGTCATTTATGCCAGGCACTTTGTGTTTTGGGGATTTTACAGCCATGTCAGACAAAGGGTACCAATTGATTGACAAAAAACTAGAGCATTTTAGGCTACCATCAGGGAGTGCCAGAGAAAGCTTTGATCCAGAGAATTTCATAAATACTATTAAGAGAAAACAAAAGCTTAGCAGGTATAATCATGTTTTGTTTGTTGATGATGACTTGGTTAGAAATTGTGATGAGCAATTTGCAATTGAGAGATGAGATTTATATTACAAGATAACATTGGCTGAGGCTTAGAGGGTAGCAAAAAATCCCACTTCTAATGGTGCCTTCATGGATATTAATGATCCCATTGAAAGGTTGAATACATTGATAACAAATGCCGCATACTTAATTGAAAATGTTCCATCTTATTTGTTTGAAAGAAAAGGAAGAAATATTAGAGGAACTCAAGCAGAAGATGAGGTTCCTATTTCCCATTTACCTCCTCAACAAACTCCTGAAATCTCTTGAAGAAGAAGAAAATGAAGAGGAGAAGAATAAATACTTGCAAGCCTCCTCTTCTCTTATTGAAGAATATGAGCCTCTAGTAGATAGAGAGGAAGTCAAAATAAAGACCTCTGATGAACTAACAGATGATGTAGATACCTAGCTAGTAAAAGTTTTATTTCAAATGCTAACTTTATCAAAACTGCATAATTCAAAGCCTTCTTATATGAACATTAAGGAAAACAAGCTAGAGAAAAGATGAAGGATATCACTCCTGAGGTTCAAGAGGAAGTTCTGCAAAAGCTTCAATCAGAAATAGATAGTACCATGGAAGAAATGACACCAGAAAAAGGTAGGGAATTGCTCAAGGAAGAAAGAGTGGTGTTAGTCCCTAGATGGGATATGACTTCAGCTATTGTTTTTGATACTCTCAGAAAGAACCAAGAGAAAAAGATACAGCTTAGTGTCGAGGCACTTGATAAGATTAAAAATGGATTTGGCTATGACCTTAATAAAAGGACACTGCTGATATGGTTCCTCTATCCTTCACACAAAAAGCCCCAGGTCATAAATAATCCTGATGAAGCATTTGGCCATCTAATGATTCAGCGAGTTGAGGACACAGATCCTATTGAGACTGCTGACCTAAATATCAATGTTACAAGATTTACTAAAGCACAGATTGAACAATTGGTAAGGAAAAATAATGCTTATATGGCTGCAAATGCAAAATTAAGATAGGAAGTGGCCACTTATAAAGATAGACTACCTTCATCAAGCTCTTATGCACCTTACCTGGAGAAGGATGAAAGGATCATGGAAGCAAAAGCACATTCAAATTACTGGAAGCTTAAGGTAGAAAAGTTTCAGAAGAGAAATGAACAACTTGAGGTTGAAATGAAAACAATCAAGTACCACATGGCCTCTACATTGATCCAAAGAAGGTTTGATAATATAATGAAATTCAATGATTAAACTTGGAAAATGCATAAAAGAATATATCTTGCACATCAAGAGCACAAAAGGCTTCATTTGAGGATGTTGGAAAAGAAAGAAGAATTGAGTACTAAGTTGGATGGTGAAAGACAAATACTTGAAGAATATAATAACTTGATTGAGGAACATAAGAAATATAACACAATGTTGACAGATGATCTAAATGATTTTGATCAACACCATGAGCTGACATTTCCAAACTTCTTCTCTGGAAATGATCTCTGAGATAAAGATGATTGGATGAGGGAAATGAGCCAGATGCTACCACTGCTCCTAGATAAGATCAATAATGAAGAAAAAGTGATAGATAATACCTACCAGTGCCTCGAAAAGATGTTCTCCCTAGAATTTGCCATGAGTGATATAATTGCTTTAGACACATGTGTCAACTGAGAGTATATTGATTACCTTGCCAAGGTGAAACTTGTTCATATCCAGGGAACAGTAAAAATACATGGGTGCAGAGAGGAATTTTGAATAGGCACTATGGACATGTCAAAACTGATCATGAAGAGGACAACTTTGCCAGACCTATGAGTCACGATTCTATCCCCTATGAATAACTGAGCACAACGTTGATCGTCACATGTATCTACAAATTACTTTCTTATTTTCTTAATTGTTGCATTAGTTAAGAATATAATTATGAAAAGACACATCCTTTTGGCCTGAAGCTTGTTTTGTATCCCATAAATAAGGGATACCAAGGCCTCTTCAAATCATCAAATGGAATATAGGACTTTTTATTTATATATGCAATTCAAGCCTAAACTATTATATCCTTTTATATCTAGATGTGTTATGAGCTTTTAATTTAATGCAAATAAGTGGAAGTTATTTGGTGGATCATATTTTTGGTGTTTAATTGCTATGTATAATTTCATGTTTATGAGCTATGTGATTGTCTCTAGAATGGTTTCTTAAATTAGTTCAAATTAATATATCAAGGGTAAATTTAATTTGTCAGAGCACATTTGATGTTTCTGTGTGATTAATTCGACTAGTTTTTGTGGAAAGTTGATTTAATTCTTGTTAAAGTTGCCTATGTTTATTGGTCTCTGCCTAGGGTTAAAATCCTTTAGACTGGTCATCTTGATAGATTTCCTTTCCATTTGAATTAAAATCTTTTCCTGTGATCACAATGATTTAGGGAAATATCATTGGGATTAATAAGAAGAATCTTACAACTCAACATCCTTGCACATCTACACAAGGTGTAGACTTACATAAGTGCCCAACAATTTGAGTTAAACCAATTATAGTGATCCATACACCATTAACTTTTGACTCAATTTGCCCAATAGATAAAAGCACTAGTCAGTACAAAACATAAGCTTAATCATACTTTCAATCCTCAGAATATTAGTATTAGGAGCATTTCTCTACTTCACCTTTTTTCCATCGTGAAGGTTATGTTAAATTTGCATTAGTCATCAAGGTATACCCCACCTAGGTTTGGCAGAGCCTAAAGTGAAGGGGGTTTAGCCATATCTACCCCGTGTTAGTTAGCCAAAAATGTTAAGAGAGCTTGGCAACCTCTTAGGGTTTAGGACCTGTGTTTTTGATACCTAACAAAATTAGCGACTCTACTAGGGACATGAAAAGAAAGCTAGGAGGAGACCATAACATTAGAGTAAAAAAATTAAAAGGTATAACTCTGCTGGCCAAAAACAACCCAGAAAACCAATCAATCCTCTTAAGTGAGTTGATGACTCTATACAAACTGAAAATCATTTTATGTCTTGGAGTATTATAATCCCTTAACATGGATGGTGGGAGATCTAAAATTGATGGTAAGAAATTATAGTCATCCCCACCCTTAAAAGCTCCTATCAAGAAAACTGGGATATGTAGTCTATCACAATGAACTAATGATCAAAACACTCAAGAAGATACCCCAGAACAACCAATTGTAACTCCTAATAGCTTCACTCCCTTACATGAGTCAAATGAATTTCAACCCAAAGGTTATTAGGATCATAATGGATCTGATGATATCTTGAAACAATACAGACCTGACCCTCAGAGACAACTAGAATATGAAGCACGGGTCATGAGGGATATAGATCAAAATCAGACGAAATATGATTACAGGATGTCATTACAAGAGGGCGCTCAACATGAGTTCATGGATCAGACAATCTCTACACAAACTCATAACAGGTCACCAAAAGACATGAGAAGTAAGGATGAGATGCAACAAAATTTACTTAAACTACGAGAAGAGCTTGAGCTAGCCAAGCTAAGAGAGGAAGAAAAATAGTTGGAACAAGAATTGATACAAGTGATATCAAGAACTAGAACAAGCAACTCAAAGTATGTACCCCCTTATAAACAAGGAAGGCATACTCTAACAAGTACACAACAAAGTTTGCACCAGAATGTAGGTAGCTCATATAATTCACAACCACCACCTAGAAACCTTATCCAATAGAATATTCCTCCATGAAATCCAAGACCACCCAATACCCATAATAGTTCTCAATATATAATTAATCCTTATCCACCCCCTGGTCAATGATATATCCCACCTCAACGTCAAAATATGAACATGAACCCACATACTAATACACAACAACAACCTCCCCATAACTAGTACCAACCAAATCAGCAGCTTCATAATCAGTATCAACCAAACCCACAATTGTAAGGACTTCTCAATATCAATAGGTACAGACAACTTGATTTGTCTAGGTATCAAATGTGTCTAAACCCTATTGACAATGATCTAAGGAATGCTCTCCTAAATTCATTAGGAACAATACCATCTCTGCAGAAGAGCACATTAGAAGTTTTGAGACAGTCATGGATAATTATGAAGTGCGATATGAAGATGTTCAAATGAAATTATTCATGCTATCCCTTGTTGAGGATGCTAGGGATTGGTACAAAAATTTACCTGATGCATCAATATGTCCTTATGAAGACTTCAAGGGCTAATTTAAAGAATAGTATGGGAGCCAATTTGATCAAATTTTTGTTGTCCATGAATTGACAAGTATTTAGAAGAATTATAATGAATCTGTGATGGATTTCAATCAAAGATTTTCAAAGATCTATCATAAGATTCCATTAGAGTTAAAACCTCCAGATCATATGGCATTAGATTTATACTTAAATGCTTTTGATCCTAAAACTGGATATGAACTCAGAAACAAAGCCCCCATGACCTTGGTAGAAGTACAAAAGGTAGGCATCAATATTGAGAGCAACAGAAGACTAGCAGGGAAGCTTGGGAAAAGAGAAAATCGAAAGATTGTACCAAGTCCAACTAATAATCAAGCAAAATAGAATAATTATTATAGGAATGAAAGGCCAAGGCTACATGACATTCCTTATAACACAAATTGGAAAGTTGGAAGGCCTTTGGATAATAACAAAAAGTAGAATTATGGAAAAGACACTCCTGACCCCTTGAAAAGAAATGGGGCACATGTAGTAGAAAACAACCCATGGTGCTTAACATGTAATTTTCCCCATTCACCTGAGTATTGTGTGGTGGCACAGTCAATACAGGAAGAGGAAACATTGTATGGTCAAGAGAGAGATAACCATACCATAAATATGATAGAAATCATACCTCACCAAATTAATGAAGAATATTCATCTACAGAAGAAGATGGATATGAATATGATGTGGGAAATCAAAGGTATAACATTAATATGGAAAGACAAGAGGTATTCTCAAATCAGGAGGATAATTATGAGGAAACTATTTACAATCCTAACATGCCACCACATCAGCAATGGAGGAAACCAACTCAGGAAGAAAGGAAAGCTCTCACAATGGCTATGGTGGCACATGCAAAGAATAACTATAATTTGAGAAATAGGATAGGAAATATAGACCAAGGAACACCTAGGATTGTGTTCATAAAAGATCAAAATCACAATAAATATAACATGAAGTCTACACATAAAGAACCAACAAAGATTAAACAGGGTAAGGTAAAGGATAAATTACCAGTTGAAGAAAACGGGCATAGCAAAGTAGAAAAGACTAATCAAATAATGACCCCTTCATTTGACATAGCCCAAGCATTATCCCAAGTAAGGATATTAGTGCCACTTCTTGAAATGATGAAGATAGATCAATACAGAAACACAATGGTCAAAATGATTCTAGATATATCAAATAAGAAACAAGAAAAACCTAAAAGCAAAATAAACAGTGATTCACAAGAGACCATTAGAACTCTTGAAGTATACCTTGGTGATACCTTGACAAAGAATCCATCTTAGGTAGATCCTTTCCACACTGCTCTATTGATAAAGGACAAATTAGTGAGGAATTGTATGATCGATTTAGGGGAAGCCAAGAACATTATGCCAATGGCCGTCATGAAGGAGTTAGGTATGTGGGTTGACACCATATATGGTAAATGTTATGCAATGGATAATAGATCTATCCCAGTTGTGGGCATTATGTGGGATGTGGAAATAACATTAGCCTCCTACCCTGAAGTAATATATAAGATTGACATCACTATGGTAGACATCCCACCATACTATGGAATGCTATTACCTAGACAATGGACTGCTACAATTGGAGGAAATGTCCAATTAGACCTATCTTATGCCACCATACTAGTAGGAAGAAGAGAAGTTAAGCTTTGTAGAGAGCCAAGGTATGCGAATATTATAGAACGTATTGATCAGAACCAAATATTTTTTTTTGTGATACAGACCTTGGTACATTTAGAATTGAAAAAAACCAACCAGAGCTGTAGAATATTGATCCTATACATCAAGAAGCCCAACTTGATGAATGTGGTGTGTGGAGGATGTACTATGATGGTGCATGCAGTAAAGTTGGCAATGGAGCAAGGGTTTTATTTATTTCACCAACTGGTAAGACTTTCAAATATTCATTCCTGCTAACATTTGAATGCACCAACAACATAACAGAATATGAGGCATTGCTCATAGGGTTGAACATTGCTATAAAACATAAAATAAAATTCCTTACTCTGTATGGGGATTCAAAACTGATTGTCTCTCAAATCGAGGGGAAGTATTCATCAAAAAACAAAAGATTAAAACAATACAGAAATGTTGTTTGGGATAATATTGAGCTATTTGATGCATTCTCTATAAACTGGGTAGACAGATTTAAGAATATGATGGCAGACATCCTAGCAAACATAGCACTAAAGAAGGATGACATCACATTGGTAGGCATCACTAATGTAGAATTCAAAGCCAGACTTGCCATCCCTAATAACATATATAATTGGCAAGTATTTGAAGATGACAACGATTTGATCAATAATGTCGGGGCGACATTCCAAAGGGAAATGGATGTGGCTTTTGTTGATCTAATCAATGAGATTATGGTGGTATATTAAGATAATTTGATAGCATGCTCCAGGAAAGATGAGGATCATTGTGCACATTTGGAGAAAATTTTCATCAGAGCCTTCGAATATGGGATCTCATTAAATCCAAAAAAGTACCACTTTGTTGTAACATAAAGTAAATTGCTCGGTCACATAGTCTTGAAAGATGGAATAAGGATTGACCTAGAAAGAGTGGAAGCTATTGTTAAGATCCCTATCCTTAGAACTATGAAAGCCATACAATCTTTCTTTGGTCAAATCAATTTCGTCAGGAGGTTTGTACCAAATTTTGTAGAGATAGTTAAGCCCATTTTTAAAATGTTGAAGAAAGGTGAAAGGGTGGACTAGATAGAAGAGGCTATTGAATCTTTTGGATCTATTAAGAAGGTAATCAAAGAACCTCCTCTATTGAAATCCCCTAAATTTGACAAACCATATCAGATATTCTCCTTTGCATCATTCCACACAGTAGCTGCAGTAATGTTACAAAAGAACAAAAAAGGGTTTGAGCAACCAATTTCATTCTTTGGAAAATCACTCCAAGGGGCTAAATTGAAATATGACATAACATAAAAACATGCATATGCTCTAGTAAAAGATATCAAAGAATTCATACCTTATCTGCTAGGAGCTCAAGTAATAGCATATGTACCAAATGTTGCAACAAAGGATGTATTTGTTTAAAATGAGGTTATTGGGCAGAGGTGTAGATGGATTAACAGAATCCAAGAATTCAATATTGAGATCCAAATTACTAAACTTATTAGAGGATAGGGACTAGTAAGATTGATGGTAGAATCAAATTTGGAAGTAGCACAACTATATAACATGGATGAAAAAGATAGTAACAACATTACAAGTATAGAACATACATCTTGGTATATTAATATAATGTACTTGTTGATGTATAAATTTGTGGGTCTAATCCAACAATCAACATGGTAAACTTAGAAACGTGGATTGCTTCTCAGAGTGACCTCTAGATTTTAGGGAAGCTGGCTCTTCCATTCTTCAATGGGGTTTGGGAAAAGGGGAAGTAAAAACAAGATTACAGATACAATGAAATAAATCTAATCCCTAAGGCAATGCGCTAGATTAAAATAACTACCCAGTGCATAGTGATTAAACCTTAAAAGATTTAACTGGAATCGAAGAGCAAAGTGCATGATTGATACATAGTTTGTGAGTAGATTTAGCAGAGGCAAATTAAATAAAGAATGAAAGAAACTAGAAAAAGAGACACTCAGATATGCACATAATAGTATTTCTCATTATTTGAATGGATAACAAATTTAGAGAGGCTGAAATTGCTGAACAAAGTAAAATATTACATACTCATGAAAGAAAGAACTGCTAAGGAAAGAAGAAAAATCTCTGTCTGCTACTATCATCTTTGATCTAAAAAATATATAGAACTATGGAACTCTCTATGAAGAACTATCTGGAACTCCCTTATCTCTGACCCAGACTTGCCTTTTATAGCCAAAAAACCAAAACAAAATCTCTTCAATTGAAAATCTTTCCTAACTATCAAAATATCTGAAACTAATATTTCCCCCAAAATCTGGTAGAATAACTGTATCAGCAACTTCAACTATAGCTGGAAAATATCTCTTCCATTTTAGTCTGTGTGAGAAAATAATTCCTGCCGCCTTCTCTTCTTGCTGTAAAAAATGAATGGTTGTATAAACTTTAGGGTTGCTATGAAGCTTCCCGTGAAAATAAAAATCATATTTAACAAAGTTTTAGTTTCCTTGCAATGGGACCCACTGGTTTCATATGTTTCAATTTTAATAAAGATCTTAATTTTTATTTAAAACTAACTTATCTTCTTGTGGGACTTTAAAATTTAAGAGTCTTTTAATATTGAAGGAGGGCCCACCATGTTATAATAAGACACTAATTATTAAAATATATGTTCAACCACTCTTAGATACTCATGTGACTCTTAGCATTTTCATAAAATGAAATAAAATAATTAATTCTCCTCCGCTGCCCCCACGTGGTGGACTCTGCTCATCTTTATTTTTCTTCAACTCCTGTAGCTTCCATCTGTCAAGCTCCGCATCATTCTTAAGCTTCTCTCTTTCCACCCACAACTTGCACATGGATCACTCTGGTGTCCTTTGAGTTGCTCTCCTTTATTTCTATTGTCAATCAAGTATGCACCCTTGCTAAGTTCATAGAAACATAGCTACCTATTGAAACATGGAATCATTCTTGGATGTGGGTCCCCTTTTATGAGAATGAATCTCCAGAGTGAGCTGGTTCTCTTATGATTCCTAAACTAATGACTTGTGAGGAAAAGGGATAGAAGGGTAATTGAAATGCAAACTAACTCTTGAATCTTAACTAGATGAATCTATTCACTCACAACATAGTTCTTCAAACTTAAAATTTTCACAACCTCACCTATGAGTTCTGATCCCTAAATAATTTGTAATAAGGTTTAATTCAAACACAGATTACACTCGAGAGCAAACATGCAATCTAACAACATCGAGACATGATAAAGGACAAAAAATTGTCACAATAAGACATCAAATCAAGACTGCAAAACATATAAGTAGATGAAATAGGAAGACTTTCTATTAGAACTGGAAGGAGTACAATGCATAAAATGAAAAATGATACCAATTTTTTGTATACAACTCTACATGTGAACAAGAGAGAAGAAACTAAAATCAATTGACTGAGAAAAACTAAGATTTTTCTCCTATAAATGCCTCCAAAAGATCTCCTTCGAAGAAAGTTGAAAAAGCTCCTAAAAAAGACCCTAAGTCTATTTTTGAGCTACTCATAAAAGCCAAAAATAAAGCTCTTGATCTACCACCAATCTGGAAAATAAAGCTGCAAAACTGCCCTCTCATTATTAGATTTAGGATAGACAACTGAGAGGGGGGGTGAATCAGTTGTCCAAAACTTGCTTGCAAATAATCACTTAAATCTGTTTCTTAACTCAGCAACATAATAATAAATCAATCATGGAAACATAATGCAACAATTCAAGAGCAGAAACACATTAACACATATGACACCAAGATTTTTAGGTGGAAAACCCAGTTAAGGGCAAAACAACGGGGTGACTAACCCAAGACTGTATTCTCTATTAAAAGAATAGAAAGAACAAAATGGCACATGCCAACTAGGGCTCACTGCCTGAGCACACTACTCACAAGAGGCCCACTACCTACAAGAGACACACTATCTACAGAATAAAAAGTATTACATACTTGAACTGAAGAATAACATCTTCACCATGCTTGAGTCAGTTCCATTTAAGCCCAATACTTCTACTCTACCTTTCGTTCTACTCCTCTCTACCACACTCTCATCTTGACGACATATTTTTGAAATGACTTTACAACTCCTTATTTATACATGACATTGACTTAGGGATAATCATCCAGGTCGTCATACATTATAGAGCAAGTACATAAATACAACATGACTCATTATAAAAAGACTTCACGTGGATCAACACACTGTCGGCCACATAGATCTAAGATTTCAATCTTCCTTTAGGAACACACCATTCTTCACGGGGCATCTTCAAGATCATCCGCAGGATGTGTAACTCATCCAGTCAGCCAGACTTAGGAAGAACATCATCATTCAGAAGTAATTCTTCAATTACGAGCTCAATCTTCAATGCAGACTACCAACACAAACTAGACACAATCCAAAGACCTCCACAAGCTTGCCTGAATCACCAAGAACATCCACACTACTTCTGCTTACTGAAATAATTCTCTCCTTCATTCAGAACCTCAAGAACATAGTTTGTCATCACTGTCATATTGGAATAGATGCTTATGGGCCTGCAGACCACGAACCAATTGATTTGTCAATTCACATTAACTTCCTAAACACTCCACCAAATCTGCAGAACAAGATACTGCATTTCTAGATCTCACCGGACCTATCTGTGTCACTCTATCACCTCAGAACAGGTTTTACTTAAGTAGCCATAACTTCTTTAGATCTTCATGTAGACCTCTGAAATCTTTACTGGATCATCTTAAGACACATATCTACAAACCCTTTGATGTGCATCCTCTTATCTTCATCTTAGTTGGGATCTTTACCTCACTATCTTCACTGTTCTTCTTTGTTCTTGATAGGACTAATTTTCTCAATATCCTCAGCATACAGCTCATCCAATCCTTATCATCAATGCAACATGAGTATGCTGACATCAATGACAACACCGGTTAGGCCCATACTTGTAACAATCTCCCCCTTTGTTATTGATGGCAACATATGTTGTGAAAAATTATTTTAACCATCAAGACAAGAACTTCTCCTCACTGACATAACTCCCCCTATCAACAACAACCATTCACATGTCTTCTCTTCCTTTACTACTCCCCTTTAATCAGCAACTACTTGTTTTTCACAAGTCTTCTCTCCTCCTTTGACATCAATGGCAAAGGGCACATACTTGCATCACTTCAGAATCATACCAGCTGCTCCCCCTGAGTAGCAGCTTCCCATCATCAATCCAGACCATAAGATATGACTGTGAGATCCACCAAACTAATGCACATCAATGCACCTTAATTTAGAACCAGAGGGGTAATAACCCCTAACTTCTCCCTGAGATACTCAAAAGAGTCCTTAGGTAGAGGTTTAGTAAAAATATCTGCAATCTAATCCTTAGAAGGCATAAACTCCAATCTGACTTCATTCTTGTTCACTTGCTCTCTCAAAAAGTGAAAATTGATGGATATATGTTTAGTCTTTGAATGTAACACCAGATTTTTTGATATGTTAATTGCACTTGAATTATCACAGAAGATTGTGATAGGTTCTTCATACTCCACTCTGATATCTCTTAGCATTTGCTTCATCCATAATACTTGAGTGCAACAACTTGCTGCTACAATATATTCTTCTTTTGCAGTGGATAGAGATATTGGCTCCTATTTCTTGCTCAGCCAAGAAACCAATCTCTTCCCTAAAATGAATGCTCCACTACTGATACTCTTCTGGTCTTCCACATCTCTTGCCCAATCCGCATCTGTATATGTATGAAGAGAGAAATCATGATCTCTAGGATACCACAAACCATACTCAACTATCCCTTTTAGATATCTCAAAATCCTCTTGATTGCCATGACATGAGATTCTCTAGGATCAGCTTGGAATCTAGCAACAAGACCAACAACATTCATAATGTCAGGTCTAGTTTGAGTGAGATACAATAATCCTCCAATCATTGACCTGTACTTTTTCTAATCAGCCTTAGGAGAGTCATCATCTTTGCTCAATTTACATCCAGTAGCCATGGGAGTACTCATTGGTTTTGAGTCTTCCATCCCAAATTTCTTCAATAATTCTTTCACATATTTGGTTTGAGAAATGAAGATTCCTTTCTTTGTTTGAATGATTTGTAGACCCAAGAAGAAATTTATTTCCCCAAACATGGACATCTCAAATTCACTTTTCATTTGATTTGCAAAAGTTTTGCACATACTATCTCTTCCTCCAAAAATTAGATTATCAACAAACACTTCAACAATCAAGATATTTTCATGATCAATTTTGAAGTACAAGTTACTGTCAGCAATACCTTTGTTGAAATCAATCTTCAAAAGATAGTCTTTCATACCAGGCTCTTGGGGCTTGTTTAAATCCATCCAGTGCTTTCTTCAACTTGCAGACCATATCACCATGATCAGACAATTGAAATCCATCAGGTTGTTCAATGTAAATTTCTTCTTCCAAGTCAGCATTCAGGAAGGTAGACTTGACATCCATCTGATATACTTTGAAGTCCTTGAAGGAAGCAAAGGCAAGAAATAACCTGACTGCTTCAATTCTTGCCATTGAAGCAAAAGTTTCTTCAAAATCAACTCCTTCTACTTGAGAGTAACCCTTGTAGACCAATCTAGCTTTGTTTCTGACTACTTCACCATCTTCATTCAATTTATTCTGGAATACCCATTTGGTTCCAATCACATTCTTGTTTCTAGGTCTGGGAACAAGATTCCAAGTGTGATTTTTCTCAATTTGCATCAGCTCTTCCTCCATTGCTTTAGTCCAGCTTTCATCATTGCATGCTTCATTTACTGACTTTGTTTCAATCTTTGAAATCAAACAATACTCTTCTAAATCTTGAGCAATATTTCTTTTTGTTTAAACACCTTTTCTTTTATCACCTATGATCTGATCTTTAGAGTGATCCAATCTTACATACTTGGGAATTTTGGGACTTTCTTGCACTTCTATTTCTTGAGCAAGTTCATTCAAATTCATCTTTTCTTCCTAATTCACCAAATCAGTCTGAATCTGAATTTTAGAAGGGACTTGGACTCCTTGGATCAAAACATCATTCTGATCATCTTCATCATATTCATAAAACATTGAGGGTTTTTAAATACCTTCATCAACCTTCACATTTGTACTTTCTATAATCTTTCTCAATCTCTTGTTATAACACTGATATGCTTTGCTTTGAGTAGAATAACCTAAGAATATTCCTTCATCACTTCTAGCATCAAATTTGCCTAGATCTTCATCTCTTTTAATGTAACATTTGATACCAAAGACTTTGAAATACTTCACAGTGGGAGTGATGCCAAACTAGAGTTCATAAGAAGTCTTACTAGTATTGCTTCTGATTTGTACTCGATTAAGAGTATAGATTGCAGTGCTTACAGCTTCTCTCCAGTAGATCTGAGGAACATTTGCTTCCATCATCATGGTTCTAGATGCTTCTTGGATGGTCCGGTTCTTTCTCTCCACTACTCCATTCTGCTGTGGAGTCCTTGGAGTAGACAACTATCTTTTTATTCCATGTTTCTCATAGAATTCTATGAAATCACCGGATGTGAATTCTCTAGCTCTATTAGACCTCAGACATTTTATGTTCAATCCAGTTTCATTCTCTACCATAGCCTTGAATATTTTGAATTTCTCAAGAGCTTCTAATTTTTCTTTCAGAAAAGTCACCCACATCATCTGGGAGTAGTCATCAATTAATAGCATGATATCTATCACTTTGCACACTCATGATTCTTGCCGGACCACATAGATTAGTATGAACTAAGTCCAATAATCATGTAGAAGACTGTTCCTTACTTTTGAATGTAACTCTACTCTGCTTACCCAACTAACATTCTTTGCGCAAACTATTAGTAGGTTTCACCAATCTTGGAAGATCTCTCACAACCTGGGTGTTGCTTATCTTGATGATATTATCAAAATTCACATGACACATTCTTCTATGCCACAACCAGCTCTGATCAATTTGAACAAATAAATAACTTTTACTTGTATCAACCAAGTGAAAGATATTACCTTTTGTTTGAGTACCGGATGCAATCTCTGTTCTGAAACTTTCAAATATCTTGCATTTTCCATTCTTGAATTGGAGATCGTAGCCTTTGTCCACCAACTATCCAACACTAAGAAGATTGTGCTTCAGACCTTCAACATACAGTACATTACTGGTTTTGTTCTTTCCATCAAAAGAAATGGTTCCACTACCTCTGATTCTGGTAGCAGAATTATCACCAAATTTTACCACTCCTTCATACCTTTCCAAATCTATGAACATATTTTTGTCACATGTCATATGGTGAGAGCATCCACTGTCAATGACCCAATCATCTTTTTCTTCAACTTGGGGAGCCGAAGCTCTTTCTACAATTTTATGATTGACAGATTCAGAGGGCATTGGATCTTCTTCCTTGATGGCAATAAACACCTAGTCACTTCTAGATTTGTTTCCTGTCTCTGATTCATCATTTGTTACTCCTTCATCATCATCATCTTCATGGACATAGTAACATTTCTTTTGGAACCTTGATCTGTTGGGATTTGGCCTTGAAAATCTTTCTGGACACCATGAGGCAAAATGACCAATCTTATTGCAGTTAAAACATTTAAAAGACAATTTCCCCTCATACTTACCTAATCCTCTTGGCAATCTTTTTGCAATAAGGGCTTCAAGTTGAGCAGCATCTACTTCATCTTCTTCTAGATTTTTTCTTGCCTTTTCATACCATGATAGTTTCTTTGAAGATTTCTCTCCTGAATCAAACTTTTGTTTTCCTTTTACAGAGGCACTAGCTTTGAATGCAGATTCAGTCTTGGGGGGACATCTCCAAACTTGGTCAATTCAAATGTAGCCAATTTACCAACCAATTGATCTCTTGTGATACCTGAATAGGATCTGAATTCTTCAATAGCAGAAACCTTGTATTTGCAAGAATTAGGAAGGGATCTAAGAACTTTGCCAGCAATCTCATTTTCATCCAAGATTCCACTAGCACACCTAATGCCACAAACAAGCTCATTTACTCTTGGCATAAATGTTGTGATATTTTCATCTTCTCTCATCTTCAGGTTTTCAAATTTTCCTTTCAAACTCTATAGCTTGGCACATTTAACATACTTGTCTCCTTCATGCAGAAGTTCCATTTTTTGCCAAATCTCATATGCAGTTTTTAGATCAACAACATTTGTCAGCTCTAAATCAGATAAGGCACTTAGAAGAGCTTCTTTAGTCTGCAGATTGTTTTTAGCATCTTTGATTTCATCTATGGTACTCAAACCATTCTGTGGAGGAACATACTTCTTTGAAGCCATGATCCAATACTGCATTCCCATACATTGCAAGTGGCATTCCATGCGATTTTTCCAAAGAGTGAAATTGGTTCCATCAAACCTCAGACTATCCTTCTTGTTGGACAACATCCTGGATCTCCTCAAGCGGTTAAGCTCCTTTTAGAGGAACCTCACTCTGATACCAATTGTTATATTTAGGAAAGACAATTGAGAGAGGGGGTGAATCAGTTGTCCAAAACTTTCTTGCAAATAATCACTTAAATCCGTTTCTTAACTCAGCAGCATAATAATAAGTCAATCATGGAAACATAATGCAACAATTCAAGAGCAAAAACACATTAACACATATGACACCAAGATTTTGACGTAGAAAACCTGGTTAAGGGAAAAACCATGGGGTGACTAACCTAAGATTGTATTATCTATTAAAAGAATAGAAAGAACAAAATGGAACATGCCAATTAGGGCTCATTGCTCGAGCACACTGCTCACAAGAGGCTCACTGCCTATAGGAGACACACTGTCTACAGAATAATAAGTATTACATACTTGAACTGAAGAATAGCATCTTCACCATGCTTGAGTCAGTTCCATTTAAGCCCAATACTTTTGCTCTACCTTTTTCTCTGCTCCTCTCTACCACACTCTCATCTTGACAACATATTTTTGAAATGACTTTACAACTCCTTATTTATACAAGACATTGACTTAGGGATAATCATCCAAGTCGGCATACATTACAGAGCAAATACATAAATACAACATGACTAATTACAAAAAGACTTCACACAGATCAACACACTGTCGGCCACATAGATCTGAGACTTCAATCTTCCTTTAGGAACATGCCATTCTTCACAGGACATCTTCAAGATTATCTGCAGGATGTGTAACTCATCTGGTCAGCCAGACTTAGGAAGAACATCATCATCAGGAAGTAATTCTTCAATTATGAGATCAATCTTCAATATGGACCACCAACACAAACTGGACACAATCCAAAGACCTCCACAAGCTTGTCTGAATCACCAGGAACATCCACACTACTTCTGCTTACTAAAATCATTCTCTCCGTCATCCAGAACCTTAAGAACATAGTCTGTCATCACTGTCATATTGGAATAGATGCTTGCAGACCTCCAGACCACGAACCAATTGATTTGTCAATTCACATTAACTTCCTAAACACTCCACCAAATCCGTAGAACAAGATATTGCATTTTTGGATCTCATCGGACCTATCTGTGTCACTCTGTCACCTTAGAACTAGTTTTACTTAAGTGGCCATAACTTCTTCAAATCTTTGTGCAGACCTCTAAAATCTTTACTAGATCATCTTAAGACACATATCTACAAACCCTTTGATGTGCATCCTCTGATCTTCATCTTAGATGGGATCTTTACCTCACTGTCTTCATTGTTCTTCTCTATTCCTGATAGGACTAATTTTCTCAATATCATCAGCATATAGCTCATCCAATCCTTATCATCAATGCAACAGGAGTATGTTGACATCAATGACAACACCAGTTAGGCCCATACTTGCAACACTTATATGGTCCCACCATAAAACTACTTTTCTCTGCTCATGAAAGCTTCGAAATTTGTCCTATATGACTCTAAATAAAACAACTCGAAATGAAATATTTGATTTGTTTTATTAGTCTATAAATTGCCTAAAATATTTATGTTTTAAAAGCAATTTTTCAATGATTCCTTTAAAACTAACTTTACAATGCCATGGCAATTTTATTCTGAATCTCCATTTGATATGATTTTTGTAAAAATAAACAATATCTAGCTCATAATTTTTCCAAGATATTTTACAAGATATTACCATTGATTTTCTATAAAAATCATAAAAAGATGATGAAAATATTACATATATTTGCAAAGAATATGAAAGCCTTAAAGGCTCGACACCATGGCTCTAACTCTACAAATCCATGTCCATTTGTTGATATTCTACCACCTCATCTCTGTCTTCATGCCTTGGACAACACCACCTCACTACCTATACTGTAAGTGCCACATGTCAAATTTGACCCTTCTCATCATGTCATTATCTTGCATGCTTTTCATATGTCCAAAAGTTCTTGCTTTAACCTTCTCATACATTTGAAATATATGAAGAACAAAAATAATGCATAAGTGGGAGGTCAATGACTCTTGACCACATGGATAATCAAATGACACCTTAACTCCACTATGTGTTAGCCATACTACAAATAAAGGTTTGAAAATTTATCAAAGGCATAAACTTCATTCACTAATAATACCCACCTTTGACTTTATAAAGATCAAACAAAATGAGGGAGTGTCGGCCTCTCCACTTCATGATTGCTAGGCATCATCGAATGCAAGGTTTTGACCACGATCCCATTTGGATAAAATAATCATGTTGTCTTGCATGGTCAAAAATATGAGAAATGACAACACTTGGTTGAACAAAATGAAGGGTCAAACCCTGAAAGTTATGCATTTTCATTTGTTGTCTACTGTGAGCTTGCTTTGCTACTCTCATGTCGTCAGCTTGGGGTTTGTGGCTCTACATTTTCTTCCTCCATTTAATGGCTTTTGTGGTAAAAAATCTCACCATTCTAAGTCAAATGATGGTAGAAGTATTGTAGGTAATGTATATGCCACTTTCGACTGTTGTTCTTCATTGTTTTCTATCTTTTGGAGCTAGTTGTTTCAAAAGTTGTGGCTCTTTCCACACTCCACAATCTTTGACATTTTCTCTTCTTTCTTTGTGTTTGAACTCTGTGATTGTGGCAAAATGAGAAAACCTTCAACTTGGGTTGCGGCCATACTAGCTCTTTACTCCTCTGCAACTTTGTGGGTAAGCTCTCATTTCATTACTCTCATTGTATGTTATTTTGCTTCACTGTATGTGTAAACAATAATGAGGGTTTCATTATTCATCAGTTGGGTATCTCAAAATACCTTCATATATAGTATGGCAATGACATAGAATGCAATCTGTGACTTGTTCTTTGTCATTTGATATGACAAATTTGAAGTTTTCTTAACTGTGAAATGAGGGTTTCATTTGCTTTGCATATAAATGATTTATCTGGCATGGCCACTCTATAGACACTTCATACTATTTTGTTTGACTGTATCTGCAAAAAGAAAAAAGGGGTCGAAAGCTTTGACAAGGGTTTCTTTTCTCGGTATGCAAATATTATCTTTATGTGGCATGACCTTGGCATACACACCTTAGTTTATCATTCTTCTTTCTTTCTTCTGTAAAATATGTTAGGGTTTGAAAACTTGACATGGGTATCTTGAAAAATGAACATGAATGGCATTTCCATTACGGCCTTAACTTAGATATATCTCTGCAAACTCCTTTTCACTATATGAACCAAGATTTGGGAATTGAAACAAAGGTTTATCTTTTGAGCACAAAATACTCCTATAGCATACACTACACATGATATTCTTCTCTCCTTCCTTATGCTATCACAACTTGGTCGCATTCATTATCATTGCTTAAAAAAGCAAGGATTTCATATGATGCCCTTTTATGTATCTCCTTTGGCTCCTTCATGGTATTTGCATATAAAGTGTATACTGTTGGTTTTTGATGTAGGGGCATCTGAGTAAGTTTCAAAAATTGTCTTTGACAATCAAGCTTGGCATGGGTCGAGTGATAGAAGCATGGAAAGAGACTAATGTCACCAAGGCGACAGAACAATAATATTTATTTATTATATTCTATGGAAAATGAGACAATGGGAAAGATGGTAAATAGTGATAAATTCAATTATTTAATGAGATGAAGATTATAGTGGTAGATTGAGAAAGGTGGCAAAAGGCAATAAGGAGTCTAAAATAGACAAAGCAACAGTAAGGAAATCAGAAAGGAAGGCCACATAGTTATGGCCGATGGATAGAAGGCAGAGAGATAGCCGTCGTGGTAGATAGCGTTGGCAGATTATGGGCCATCGGCAATAATGAGGAAGATCAAGATAGAAGAAAGAACCAATGAACGCAATTACAATCAAACAGGCCACAGACCGTGTATTGGTAGAGAGAGGTCGCATATAGTAGATGGCAAAAGTTAATGAGAGAGGCCAAGAATTGAAAGGATGATTAATGTATTGAGGGACAAATGAGGTGGACAATATTGGTGGAGGCTGCAAATAGAGAAAGGCAGTAGGAAGAATAGAGGGGGTGGCCAGGATTATAAGACTAGAGTAGTCAATGTTGGAGAGAAGGACTGGATAAAAGAGGTCATGCATAGAAGAATAGGAAAGAGGTTGTCGTGTGATAGAAGGAGGAGGTGACATATAATGGACAAATCAATTGGTGAGAGGGGGCGTCAGCATAAAAGAAGACAAGCCGCGTATGTATGGAGGAGGCCATGGTATGAGAGAGACTACATAAGTTGGAAAGAGGATGATTACATAGAGAAGGCTGATGTAAATGAGGACATGCCAATGGGTAGTAAGAAGAGGCTAGATGCAAGTAAGAAGGCCAGGAGGTGCATGAGATAGTGTAGGCAACAAAGAATGAAGGAGGCCAATATGATGAAGGCATAGGGTGACAGAGGAAGGCCCAATTGGGAGGAGAAAAGAAAGAAGACCGATAGGCACATAAGAAAGTGCAGGCCGTAAGGATAAAGAAGGAGCAGGCTGAAGCATATGAACTGGTCGATAGAGATTGATGGAGAGAATGGTCGAAAGGTAAATGGATTGAGCAGGCAACATAGAGAACATAAATAGTTCACAGAAATTAGAGAAAGTAGGAAGTGTAACCAGAGAGGCTGATAGGCCAAGGAGAGAGGGCGAGGAACATTAAGAAGGGCCGAGGAGTCTATTGAAGCGGTTGATTTGAATAATGGTGGACAGTGACAGAAGGGGAATGGGAGATAAAGAACAGAATGGACCAGGTTGCTGGAGAGAAGATCGAGTGAGGCCATAGGCCAAATAGATTAGATGTTTTGTAAAGTCTTGATATATTGTAATAGAAGTGTATTGTTGAATAAAATGAATGATGAAATTTGAGTTTGTTTATATCCTGTCATCCACGGGCATTGTGATGAATCTGTGTTGTATTTGAAATATTTTATTAATCTATATGTTTGCTACCAACTACCTATCAATTTATTGACAAAAGTTATCTAACAGCCCCTAAAGAGGGTAGAGACGTGTTTCTCACTTGTATCTTGCATGGGTTATTTTTACATTTAGAGATCCCAGTGCTATCAGTTTTGAATTCAAAACCCCTCTCTTCTCTGTAGCAGCATATGTGTCTTTTATTTCTGTAGCTCCACTTGCCAATCTAGTGGACTGTAACAAATACATACCTCAAACATGACTGATGACTTTTACTATGTCATGACATTCTGGCACTGTATCTGATGAAGAAGCCACTTTGTTTACCTATTCTGTATACACTCTAGCAACATGATGACTTTCTGCTATTCCTCCTTACTTCATCATATCAAGTGCATTATATATGATCTTTTGTAGGACATCAATCAGGTCAACTATATCCTATGTCACTAGTTTGACAGATCATTTCTTATGATGAAGATGTTGTTTGAACTGATTCATGTACTAGATACAACTATGCACTTATACACTACACTTGATACATAATGACATTTTGTAGCATGAAAGATGATGACCACACTAGTTTAACTATTCCTTTGCCACATGATAATGATGTTCTTTTGCAACACATGTAATGAAGTGTCCTTTTGATCCTTTTGAAATTTGTCAAAGACAAAATGGGCCATCTAATCTGGCTGTCTTGTACTCTTTTACTACAGATCTATAATACTAGAATGTTTCTTTCATAGATATACATTGAATGTAGCTTGTGATACATGATGTTCTGATGCTCAACTTCTCAGTAGAAAAATGTGATGCATAATTGGATATATTTCATCCTCTGAAAAGGCATCTTATGTAACTCAATTCTGAATTTGATTTTGCCACTCCATAAAAATGAGAAAGTATAATGCTTTGGTACTCACCTATTCTTGCAAACTTGCTTACTGATTTATAATGGATACTCCTATTGGATTATTGATCATGGATGAGTAAGCAATCCTCGTATAGGCATGCCTTATGAACACTTATTCTTTTATTAGTCTGATGATCATACATGCATCATGTACTCTTGATCATTATCATGCCTGAGAATATCATTTTAATGATAGTTGGAGCAATGACATCAGTTGTTATATGCATTAAATGTTGTCCTTCATCAGTTCAGCTCATGTTCTTGGTTGCATTTTATCCCTTGAAGTTAAATCATGGTCATGTCCTAAAATGGGACTGATGCATATGATTGTCTGTCATTCCTTTAGCTTGTCATGTGAATGTGAACAATGATTTTCTTTTTCCTATTCATCCCTTTTGAGATCAAGGGAAAACAACATGCTGGGCTCAACCCTTGTGGGAGCCCATTTGACACCACATGCTGAATGTCTTCAATCAACTTCATGACTTATCCTATACCTACACATGAAACAAATATATTAGAATAAAACAATGATGCTCTATGCTTTCTTCTCTTCAGTTCCTTTTGCATATGGATGTTGCTCATTTGATTAATGCATTATAATCAAAATATTATGCCTCTTCTGATAGATAAAGGATTTTCATAACCGGAGCTTCTAACGGGACCCTTCCCACATTTTTTAGGTACATACCGAGGTTGGGAGTAGGACTGGAGGCTATTATGAAGATCAACAAAACAACACAATGATGGTTGTCTTTCCCTCCTCCTTCATTAGATGCATAGTATTTTGTTTATATTTGCATGAGTTCATCTATAACCCACGGCTTGTGTGGGACATCTGATATGTCATGATTTCCTTCAATGCAATGCTTATTCTTTTATGTATTCAAACTTGTAAATGAATAACCATTGTGATGAATGAATACTTATCTCATTTTACTGCTCTACAATGCAATGAATGATCTGAAACTTCTCTTTCTTCCCTGAACAACTAAATTGCATTTGTCATTGGAAACATAATAACTATGCAACTAACACATAACAGAAGTAAATCAAACCTCACTCAAAAATGACCATGTTATATCTGCTCAGCCAATTTTTGAGCTGTGGTAAAAAAATGGTAACATTTCTAGCAACTTCTGCTATATGCTTTCCTGCTAAGCATCTGACCAGTTGCCTTGACATCCATTGGGCATTGAGCCATACTCTGTCCTTCTCAGAAACTCAGAAATCACTACAATTCAGCTCTCCAACTAGTTCAAACAATAACAATAAAACTGAAAACAAACTCAACTAAAAGTAAACTAATAGGCCCTGATGGCCAAAACACCTGTGTAGTAGCACTTAGGGAAACAAAATACTGAAAAAAATGTGCATGAGCACTTATTAATTGAAAACACTATGCTAACCCTACTCTAACCAACCAGGGAAGTTAGTCAAACATATCCACACTATTTGAGTGAAATAACTCCCCTTCCTAATCAACCAAAGATTGTTCTCATGCTTATACACTGGCAATGAGGAGTGAAAGGTAAGAATACACCTTACAAAATGCTATAATGCATACTAAAAACACAACCAAAGGTTTGCATTTCTTGATTTTGCTCAAGCATACCTTTGGTTGGCCATGAATGAGCAAGTTTGTTCTACTGCTCCAAAACTGTAATCTCATTCTCAAGTGAACTGAAAATGCTTTGAACCTTGCTAGTGACTCCATTGGACAAATCCCTAATAAGGCATCCTCTTGATAGGATGAAACTTGAATTCTCATTGCTAGCTTCTTCCTGGTTACCCACTATTTCAAACTCATCCATAATAGGCTCTAAGGCACCTTCTTGACTGATTTTCTGAGAACTTGGAGGATTGCCAAGGACCATACCTTGAAAGGCAACTTTGTTCTTCTTCTTAATTTGGACAATGATTGCAAGTACACTAGTGTCTCGACTATCTAAATTAAAGATGTTCTCATTTATCTGCTTGCTAATCAACCCCTCATGTTCATTTTGCTGAGTTTGAATATGCTCTTTTGTGTCTACAACTTGCTATTCTATAGATTCTCCTTCAAAAGAAGACTGTTTGACATCTAAAGTTGAAACAAAATTTTCAAGGTCATCCCAAAACATGTCCTCTTCATTAGCATCTTGACTTTTCGATGAAAGGGGACTAGTTTTCAGCTCATGGTAGCACTCAGTCAACTATGTAAGTTGCATGATAGGCTCTCTTCCAATTTCCTCTACATGATCCAAAACCTCCTCATTAGATTACTAAGCTTCAAACAAAAGTTCATGAGATTGTTGAGGATCTTCATGCTGCCCTGAAACCATTGTCCCTGATATGAGCATACCACCCTCAGTTGGCTAGACAAAATTAGGTAACTGATCAAACAAAGAAGCCGATTCTTTCTCCTCATGCTGAATTTTCTATACCATGTCATCATGCATCTTTTGAACAGTGTTAGAAAATTTTTCAAATGATTCAAAGAGTAGGGGGTTTGGTACCTGATTAGAATCTACTTGCCCTACACAAATAGTAGCAACCCTTTTTTCTGAATCAGCCTCTTCCACTAGTTGACTTTCTAAAAATAATTTAACATCTTTTACAACACAAGGAATCTCTTTGGTGCGAACATCACTAGATTCATTAGAAGGAGTCTTCTCTTACTCAATCCTTTTCTTCTCTAATCGGTATTCCTCTAAAGCTACATGTAGTAAATTCACTGGCCTAGCTCTATTCTATTGGTCAACAGACTGATATCGAATGCTGACAGACTCCTCAGCAAAATTAGATCCTCTGAGACTTGGGATTTTGACTTTCTAAGGAGTCTATTTGCATTCAAGATTAACTTCTTAGTAGGAAGAGGATTCCTCAACTGGCTTGAAACTCAAAATTTCTACTCTAGGGGCATTAAGTGGCTTTTCTAGCCTAAAACTTGGAAAGTTATACTTATGTGCCTTTTCTTGAGCAGGCTACTCAGCACAGTAGGGGCTGCTTGGGCTCAAGCAAGTAAGAGCTTGGTTTGTGCAGCTACTTCTCTTTCGAGATTCTCTTCAAACTGTCTCTTTTGTGTCTCCCACTCGTGATTAGAAATAAAAACCTCACAGGGTGGCTGCTCTGGATGTTGAAGGTAAACTTGATGATTCAACTCTTGCAACTACAAATCGAGCTCTTCATACTATCTTGGTTGAAATCTCCCTCCTTGCTGGTATTGATAATCCTTTATATTTGTAATTTGCTACTCATAATGTGCTCTTTGTGCCACCAACTCCTGCTCATGCAGATAGGCTTGGTAAGCCAGTTCCTCCTGGTGTTGTTTCTACTCCCGTTCCCTCTTGATCTCCTCCATCTGCCTATTAAAGTCTGATAGAATTCTCTTGCCATGTCATTAACTATATATGGCTGGTAAGGAAGCTAAGCAAGGGTGGGTGGGTGGCAATTATACTATGCATGCTAGCTTTTCAAAGCCATGGAATTGGAAACAACAACTTGATTGGTCTAATATGGATGATAAGGGGCCCTATAGACAACATCTTCATAGTATGGTGGTGGATATTCATACTGCCTATGCAAATCTGGCATTCTTATTCATATGAAAGATGGAAAATGAATGAATAAATGAATTTTATGACATACCAGCACTTGATCATACCAGAACCAGTAGATTCAAATTTAGAGTCACCGGGTATACTTGTAAGAAGCCTCTAAAGGTTGGAACACTACTGTGTATACTAGAACAATAGCTTGAAGATTGAAAAACTTCTCTGAAAAGCTTTCAGAGTCCCACCAGGCGTGCCAAAAACTGTTGTCAATCAAGTATGCACCCTTGCTAAGTTTGCAGAAACTTAGCTACCTGTTGAAACATGGAATCATTCTTGGATGTGGGTCTCCTTTTATGAGAATGAATCTCCAGAGTGAGATGGTTCTCTTATGATTCCTAAACTAATGACTTGCGAGGAAAAGGGATAGAAGGGTAATTGAAATGCAAACTAACTCTTGAATCTATACTAGATGACTCTATTCACTCACAAAATAGTTCTTCAATTTAAAATTTTCACAACCTCACCTATGAGTTCTAATCCCTAAATAATTTTTAATAAGGTTTAATTCAAACACATATTACAACCAGGAGCAAACATGCAATCTAACAGCATCGAGACATGATAAAGGACAAGAAATTATCACAATAAGACATCAAATCGAGACTGCAAAACACATAAGTAGATGAAATATGAAGATTTGATATTAGAACTGGAAGGAGTACAATGCATAAAATGAAAAATGACCAATTGTCTGTATACAACTCTACCTGTGAACAAGAGAGAATAAACTGAAATCAAATGACTGAGAAAAACTAAGATTTTTCTCCTATAAATGCCTCCAAAAGATCTCATCCAAAGAAAGATGAAAAAGCTCCTAAAAAAGACCCTAAATCCATTTTTGAGCTACTCATAAAAGCCAAAAATAAAGCTCTTGATCTGCCAGCAATCTAGAAAATAAAGCTACAAAACTACCCTCTCATATGGTCCCACCATAAAACTGCTTTTCTCTGCTCATTAAAGATTCAAAATTTGTCCTATATGACTCTAAATAAAACAAATCAAAATGGAATATTTGATTTGTTTTATTAGTCTATAAATTGCCTAAAATAGTGAAGTTTTAAAAGCAATTTGTCAATGATTGCTTTAAAATTAACTTTACAATGCCATGGCAATTTTTTTCTAAATCTCCATTTGATATGATTTTTGCAAAAACAAACAATATCTGGCTCATAATTTTGCCAAAATATTTTACAACATATTACCATTGATTTTCCATAAAAATCATAAAAAGATGATGAAAATATTACATATATTTGCAAAAATTATGAAAGCCTTAAAGGCTCAACACCTTGGCTCTAACTCTACAAATGCATGTCCATGTGTCAATATTCTGCCACCTCATCTCTATCTTCATGCCTTGGACCACGCCACCTCACTACCTATACAAGTGCCACATGTCAAATTTGACCCTTCTCATCATGTCATTATCTTGCATGCTTTTCGTATGTCCAAAAGTTCTTGCTTTGACCTTCTCATACATTTGAAATATATGAAGAAAAAAAATAATGCATAAGTGGGAGGTCAATGACTCTCGACCACATGCATAATCAAATGACACCTTGACTCCACTATGTGTCAGCCATACTGCAAATACAGGTTTGAAAATTTATCAAAGGCATAAACTTCATTCACTAATGATACCCACCTTTGACTTTATAAAGATCAAACAAAATGAGGGAGTGTCGGCCTCTCCACTTCATGATTGCTAGGCATCATCGAATGCAAGGTTTTGACGATGATCCCATTTGTATAAAATAATCATGTTGTCTTGCATGGTCAAAAATACGAGAAATGACAACATTTGGTCAAACAAAATGAAGGGTCAAACCCTAAAAGTTACACATTTGTTGTCTGCTATGAGCTTGCTCTGCTACTCTCATGCCATTGACTTGTGGTTTGTGGCTTTGCATTTTCTTCCTCCATTAAAAGGCTTTTGTGGTAAAAAATCTCACCATTCAGAGTCAAATGATGATAGAAATTGCATGTATATGCCACTTTTGACTATTGTTCTTCATCATTTTCTATCTTCTGTGGCTGGCTGTTTAAAAAGTTGTGGCTCTTTCCACACAATGCAATCTTTGACATTTTCACTTCTTTCTCTGTGTTTGAACTCTATGACTGTGGAAAAAATGAGAAAACCTTCAACTTGTGCTGCGGCCATACTAGCTCTTTACTCCCCTTTAACTTTGTGGGTAAGCTCTCATTTCATTACTCTCATTGTATGTTCTTTTGCTTCACTGTATGTTTAAACCATGAGGGTTTCATTATTCATTAGCTGGGTATCTCAAAATACCTTCATATATACTATGGCAATGGCATAGAATGCATTCTATGACTTGTTCATTGTCATTTGATATGAAAAAATTGAAGTTTCCTTCACTGCAAAATGAGGTTTTCATTTGCTTTGCATATAAATGATTTATCTGGCATGGCCACTCTATAGACACTCCATACTATTTTGTTTGACTATATTTGCAAAAAGAAAAAATGGATCAAAATCTTTGACAAGGGTTTCTTTTTTCTGTATGCAAATATTATCTTTTTGTGGCATGACCTTGGCATACACATCTTAGTTTATCATTCTTCTTTCTTTGTTCTACAAAATATGTTAGGGTTTGAAAACTTGACATGGGTATCTTAAAAAGTGAAGATGAATGGTATTTCCATTATGGCCTTAGCTCAGATATATCTCTGCAAACTCCTTTTCACTGTATGAACCAAGATTTGGGAACTGAAACAAAGGTTTATCTTTTGAGCACAAAATACTCCTATAGCATACACTACACATGATATTCTTCATTCCTTCCTTATGTTGTCACAACTTGGTCACATTCATTATCATTGCTTAAAAAAGTAAGGATTTCATATGCTATCCTTTTCTGTATCTCCTTCGGATCCTTCATGGTCTTTGCATATAAAGTGTATACTATTGGTTTTGAATTCAAAACCCCTCTCTTCTCTGTAGCAGCATATGTGCCTTTTATTTCTATAGCTCCACTTGCCAATCTGGTGGGTTGTAGCAAATACATACTACACTGTGGCAACATGATGACTTTCTGTTGTTCCTCCTTTCTTTATCATATCAAATGCATTATATATGTGATCTTCTGTAGGACATCAATTAGGCCAACTGTATCATATGTCACCAGTTTGACAAATTATTTCTTATGATGAAGATGTTGTTTCAACTCATTCATGTACCAGATACATCTATGCATTTATACACTACACTTAATACATAATGACATTTTGAAGCATGAAAGATGATGACCACACCAGTTTAACTATTCCTCTGCCACATAATAATGATGTTCTTTTGCAACACATGTAATGAAGTGTCTTTTTGATCCTTTTGAAATTTGTCAAAGACAAAATGGGACATCTAATATGGTTGTCTTGTACTCTTTTACTACAGATCTGCAATACTAGCATGTTTCTTTCATAGATATACATTGAATGTAGCATGTGATACACATTGTTCTGATACCCAACTTGTTAGCAGCAAAATGTGATGCATAATTGGATATATTTCATCATTTGAAAGGTAGCTTATGTAACTCAATTCTGAATTTGATTTTGCCACTCCATAAAAATGAAAAAGTATAATGCTTTGGTACTCACCTGTTCTTGCAAACTTGCTTACCGATTTATAATGGATACTCCTATTGGATTATTAATCATGGATGAGTAAGCAATCCTTGTATAGGCATGCCTTATGAACACTTATTCTTTTATCAGTCTAATGATCATACATGCATCATGTACTCCTGATCATTATCATGCCTGAGAATGTCATTTTCATGACAGTTGGAGCAATGACATCAACTGTTATATGCATTAAATGTTGTCCTTCATCAGTTCAGCTCATGTTCTTGGCTGCATTTCATCCCTTGAAGTGAAATCATGGTCATGTCCTGAAATGGAACTGATGCATATGATTGTCTTTGTCATTCCTTCAGCTTGTCATGTGAATGTGAACAATGATTTTCTCTTTCCTATTCATCCCTTTTGATATCAAGGGAAAACAACATGCTGGGCTCAACCCTTATGGGAGCCCATTTGACACCACATGTTGAATGTCTTCAATTAGTTTCATGACTTATCCTATACCTGTACATGAATCACACAGATTAGAATAAAACAATGATTCTCTATGTTTGCTTCTCTTCCGTTCCTTCTGCAAATGGATGTTGCTCATTTGATCAATGTATTACAATAAAAATATTATGTCTCTTCTGATAGATAAAGGATTTTCATAACAGGAGATTCTAACGAGACCCTTCCCACATTTTTTAGGTACATGCCGAGGTCGGGAGCAGGACTGGAGGCTACTATGAAGATCAACAAAACAAGGTAATGATTTCTATGTCTTTCCCTTCTCCTTCATTAGATGCATAGTATTTTGTTTATATTTGCATGAGTTCAGCTATTACCCATAGCTTGTGTGGGACATCTGATATGTGATGATTTCCTTCAATGCAATGCTTATTCCTTTATGTATTCAAACTTGTAAATGAATAACCATTGTGATGAATGAATACTTATCTCATTTTACTGCTCTACAATGCAATGAATGATCTGAAACTTCTCTTTCTTTCCTAAACAACTGAACTGCATTTGTCATTGAAAACATAATAACTATGCAACCAACACATAATAGAAGTAAATCAAACCTCACTCAAAAATGACAATGTTATATCTGCTCAGCCAATTTTTGAGTTGTGGTAAAAAAATGGTAACAATTTCCTCTAAATCGTTGATCTTCATTTGTATCTAATAGTGACTATAGCTGCAATTAAAAACTCTAACTATGTGTCATGGGCAATGCTCTGTATCTTCCTAAGTAATGCCTCTTTGTAGTTTGGACTCGCACTCTACTTTGGTTGCGTGCCTGGACAGTTGCCCGCTACTCTTTGAAATGTTGAACCATTTATAATGGCATGAGGCCCTCTCATTGTTATGCTCTTCCTTTGATGCATTGCTTAACAGAGACCGTGCCCTTTGAAGATGGAGCCCCATCTTTATGGAGCAATTCACACCTCATAAGCATCGTGCCTGAAAATTGAAATAGATCATGCCCATCTTTAAATTGGTTAGAGCATTCATGATACACAGTGCCTCATTTGTAATACTAGTGCATCCCATGACTCATGGCTAGTTTTGGTAGCTGAGATCTGGTAATAGTGCCCTATGCACTGATCTTATAATGACTATATTTGAACATCAACACTTGCCTATTAACATTCTAGTGTCCACACCTCAGACATTGTTAGAATGCCTTTATTTACAACTGTTTGTGGTCTCATATCTCTAGGAATGACTTTGGATGGCCTCATTACTTAGCGAATGATGTCTTGAGTCTAGATAAGCTTACACCATTTAAAATAGCTGATATGTGAAGTGCATTTCTTCTCTAGAATTGTAGTGGCTGTGCCATTTTGTATATGGCTACACCTTTACTTTACTGTGTCTTGCCTTTTGAAAGACCGAGCATCTCATGTGCATGGTAGATGCCATTGTTTCATGTATGCACTCTTACCATGACCAACATCTATCTCAACTGGCTAAACTTTGTCTAGGCTGAGCATATCTTCCACTAAATACTTATGCCTTTGAGTTGTATGCTGAGTCGTTGATGAATGACTGCTAGGCTCATGTTTGGCTAAGCTCCTTAAATAGATATGCCTTCTTTGCAAGATGACGCCTTATCTATTTAGGCCAATCCTCCTTGTTCAATGCAGGTCACTCCTTTAGAAATCTTATTGGTATCTTTACTCAAGGATAACTTCTTCAAATGAAAACCTACCTTCCTCTATGTTCCGGTATCATATACCTACCTCTTGATTTCATATTGGAGTCTCTAAATACTTTAACGAGCAACACCTTCCTTGAATTCAACAATGGCTTGATGTATATAAGGTAGCCTTTGAGAAATGATGATTTAGTTTTGACATGGCCGAATCTTTATATGATGCTACCCAAAACCTCTCTCAAGGCCCCTACTAATCTCATTTCTATTTGTTGATTGCCATGAAATTGAGGTGTAGTAGGAGAAGCTCCACCCATCAGAGAACCCTTTGGGTCTGCTATGAAAAGTACATCTTGTGGCAAAGCCTCAACAAGAAGTGGCAAGTATACATTCATTTCTCATGTTTCTCCCTAATTCCATTGAGTGGCTATAGGAAAAGCATTTTCCCTTATTGTCATACCCACAAAGAATGCCCCAAGTTGTGCTACTATGAAACTATTTATTCATTTTTGAGCTCTCCTCTTGCTTATGGTGAGCATTTATTTATAACTACCAAGTGTCTTGATAGCTGCCCAATGTACTGACACTAAATTTGAACCTTGTAAATCAAATGCCTCCAAATTTAACACTATGGCTCATGCATCATTTTCCTACTTGAATCTTCATTGGACCTTCACTAAAACTTTATTGAAATAATCTGCCACTGCAAGTGTTGAACTCTATTGATGTGGTAATTTTGAAATGGAAAAAGAAATTTATCAACATTTCTTGGTGACTGGATAGGAAAATGGGCCTACCCATTTGAATCCTAGAACCTCTGGTCTCACAAAATTAGTGCCTTATCCATTGGGCATAGAGTCACATTTCTATAAGTGAAAAATTCATGAAACTGAAGACACATTTGAATATGAAGATGCATGAAGCTAAAATAAATGAAACACTGCTGATATAAACATACCCAGAACTGAAACTGATTGATCACTAACCACTGATTCTGAGACATGACTGGCCCATAGAGATCTACCCTCATACTCTACTATAGCTAAGATTTATTGAAAGAAAACTAACTGAACTAAAAACTATGTTGCAGATGCAACTTATTCTAAATCACTGAAACTAATTAATGACATTAAACTGATCGAGATATGACTATTAACCAGGACAACAAAATAACTGCAGAATTTGATGATGTTGCTCCAACTAATCCATAATGAACTAATAATGGACCAGACAAAATACATGAAAAAGTATAATAGAAACTTGTACCTTTTCATCTCTCTGCACTCCAGAGGTTTCTCTTTGATATGACAACAATAGTCAGGTTGATTTGCATATTGTTCTTGCTTCAGTGGAGGGTGGGAAGAGAAAACCATGCATTGAAAATTGTTCCTCCATTTGCATTTGGAAGATTTTGTTGACCGAACTCCTTTAGTGACTTCCTTTCCAGGCTCTTCAATAGAATGACGACTCATGATAACATCAAAAATAGGTGTACAGATAGCGGAACTGCTCAGAATAGTCTTGAATTTGATCGTAAATCCCTTTTGCAAGAACAAAGGTGTAGAATGGGACCCAACATGTGACTTGGTATGTGACTTTTCACTTCTGCGGATGTCTCTTTGAACCTCATCATCATAAATCTTTTCTTGCAGCTGTGAATATTTATCAAGAAGAAGAGAGCACCCATTTTCAAAAATAGAAAATAGATCAGCACTTGCACCCACCTCTGTTTCAAAATTTTCTTTCTGATCTTCTACATTAGGCTTTGTAAAACAACCATCCACTTGGTCAATGGTAGGGTCTTCTGCATCTAGTAGCTGGTAGCCTTGTTGAAAAAGTGAGAACAAATCTTCATCATGTTGCCCCTGATGCATACTTTTGCTATCTTCTTCAAAATGTGAAACCTCATGACTGAAATAAAGACAATCACCCTTTGTAGATTTTGGTATAATGTCATTTGCAACCTCCTCAAAATGAGATATAGATGCAGCATCACTATGGAACTAGTACTTTTTAGCTTCAAAGCCCCTCTTGAAGTACTTTTTAGCTTCTAGAAGTGTCAATTCATAATCAACTTCTGAGTCTTCTTCATTGCTTGACTAAAATTTTGAGTCACATCTTGTCATAGGTACTTGATGTTGATGATCATAAGAACACACTGAATAAACATGAGTCACTTCTCTTCTTGTATCTTGATCTTTGAAACCTGATTCCTCTTTGATATCAAAATGACAAAGAACCTGGTCTGTACCTTCTATGGACTGATTTGCGGTGACAGAGGCTTGTAAAGTATAATTTTGAACATAATTGGGCATTCTCTGACTAAATTCATGTTGCTGTTCACACAGACTTGGAGGCATGAAAATTAGATCAGCATTATACATGGCTTGATCTTTGAGTTCATTGATTTCATGGGAGAGGGTTTTTATAAGTTCCTTGACTGCACTCATCTCTTCATGATTTGACAAATCAGTAGGGAGGGTGGGTGGATTAAAATCTACATGCATTTGACTACAAGAAAAAATTTGAGATATGTTATTTGTATGAGGCATTAGTTGTTCTAAGGGAAGAGGAGGTAATTTTCCAACCACTATGAGGTTACTTTCATCTCTAATAGCCAGATCATTTGATTGGCAAAGAGTTTCACCTCTTAAAGACTGTATCATGACAAATATCTCAGGGTCTAATGCCTTTAAATAATACAAGAATGCAAAAACTAGGGATGGCCTGATATCAACAAAGAATTTCTTCCATACCTTATCAAATCTTGAATTGAAATCATGTATGGGCTCTATAGGATGCCTCTTGATGGTAATGAGATTTTGGGTGAGGTTGCTAACATCTGTCCTCTCCTTAAATTGATTGTAGATGAGCCCACCAAGCTGATCCCATGCAGTGATGGAACAAGGCTGCAAACTTCTGTACCATTCTTTTGCTTTACCTTTGAGAGAGGATGTAAGCAACAAAAGTGCACAATTCTTCGTTGTGACATTGTGGATGGAGCATAGATTGGCAGCATCTTGAATGTGATCTACAGGACAAACCAATCCATCTCCAAGAAAGTAAGGCAGTGCCTTACAAGCTGTGTCATGAACTTGACCCTATTATTGAAGAACAAGAGGACTTGAATCCCAAGTCACAAAAGTTAGATCTCTTTGAATATTCATATGCACATATATAGCAAGGGCTGCCATGACCTGCGGGAGCAAAGATTCAAGAAAGAACCTTCAGTAGAGTCACCAGATGGATGATTCATGCTCCTATGAGTAGATATTTCTATGATTTTCCATAAAAATCACAAAATATAGGGCAAAGATTTAGTGAAAACAAAGACCCAAGTCTTTGAATCCAGTCCCACCGGGCGTACCAAAAACTGTTGATGTATAAATTTGTGGGCCTAATCCAACAATCAACATGGAAAACTCTGAAACGTGGGATTGCTTCTCAGAGTGACCTTCATATTTTAGGGAAGTTGGCTCTTCCATTCTTCATTGGGAGTTTGGCAAAAGGGGAAGGAAAAACAAGATTACAAGTAAAATGAAATAAATCTAATCCCTAAGGCAATGCACCAAATTAAAATAACTACCTAGTGTATAGTGATTAAACCTTGAAAGATTTAACTCGAATTGAAGAGCAAAGTGCATGATTGATACCCAGTTTGTGAGCAAATTTAACAGAGACAGAAGAAACAAAGAATGAAAGAAACTAGAAACAGAGACACTCAGATATGTACAGAACAGTATTTCTCATTATTTGAATGGATAACAAATTTACAGAGGTTGAAATTGCTGCACAAGGTAAAATATTACATTCTCATGAAAGAAAGAACTGCTAAGCCAAGAAAAAAATTTTCTGTCTTGTGCTATAATCTCTGATCTGAAAAATATGTAGAACTATGGAACTCTCTATGAAGAACTGTCTGGAACTCCCTTATCTCTAACCTGGACCTACCTTTTATAGCTGAAAAACCAAAACAAAATATCTTCAATTGAAAATCTTTCCCAACTATCAAAATATCTGAAACTGATAGTTCACCTAAAATCTGGCACAAAATCTAGCACAAAATCCAGCAGAATAACTGTATCAGCAACTGCAACTATAGCTGGAAAATATCTCTTCCATTTTACCCTACGTGAGAAAATAATTCCCACCGCCTTCTCTTCTTGCCGTAAAAAATGAATGGCTGTATAAACTTTAGGGTTGCTATGAAACTTCCTGTGAAAATAAAAATCATACTTAATAAAGTTTCAGTTTCCTTGCAATGGGACCCACCAGTTCATATGTTTCAATTTTAATAAAGATCTTAATCTTTATTTAAAACTGACTAACTTATCTTCCTGTGGCACTTTAAAATCTGAGAGGCTTTTAATATTGAAGGAGGGACCACCATGTTATAATAAGACACTTATTATTAAAATATATGCTCAGCCACTCTTAGAAACTCACGCGACTCTTAGCATTTTCATAAAATGAAATAAAACAATTAATTCTCCTTTGTTGCCCCCACGTGGTGGACTCTGCTCATCTTTATTTTTCCTCAACTCCCATAACTTCCATCTGTCAGGTTCCACATCATTCTTTAGCTTCTCTCTTTCCACTCATAGCTTGCACGTGGATCACTCTAGTGTCTTTTGAGTTGCTCTCCTTAATTTCTTTTAAATCCTTGATCTTCATTTGTATCTGATAGTGACTGTAGCTACAATTAAAAACTCTAACTCTGTGTCATGGGCAATGCTCTTTATCTTCCTGAGTAATGCCTCTTTGTAGTTTGGACTCACACTCTACTTTGGTTGCGTGCCTGGACAACTACCAGCTACTCTTTGAGACGTCGAACCATTTATAATGGCATGAGGCCCTCTCATTGTTATTCTCTTCCTTTGATGCATTGCTTAATAGAGACCACACCCTTTGAAGATGGAGCCCCATCCTTTTGGAGTGATTCTCACCTCATAAGCATCATGCTTGAACATTGAAATAGATTGTGCCCATCTTTAAATTGGTTGGAGCCTTCATGATACGGAGTGCCTCATTTGTAATACTGGTGCATCCCATGACTCTTGGCTGGTTTTGGTAGTTGAGATATGTGATAATAGTTGCCTATTAACTGATCTTATAATGACTATATTTGAACATCAACACTTACCTATTAACTTTCTAATGTTCGCACCTCTGACATTGTTAGAATGCCTTTATTTACAATTGTTTGTGGTTTCATATTTCTGGCAATGCCTTTGGAAGGCCTCATTCCTTAGCGAATGGTGTCTTGAGTCTAGATAAGCTTTCACCTTTTAAAATAGCTGATATGTGAAGTGCATTTCTTCTCTAGAATTATAGTGGCTGTGTCATTCTGTATATGGTGACACCTTCACTTTGTTGTGTCCTACCTTTTGAAAGACTGAGCATCTCGTGTGCATGGCAGATGCCATTGTTTCATGGCTGCGCTCTTACCATGACCAACATCCATCTCAACTAGCTACACTTTGTCTAGGCCAAGCGTAGCTTCCACTAAATGCTTCTACCTTTGAGTTGTATGCTGAGTAGTTGATGAATGGCTTCCAGGCTCATGTTTGGTGAAGTTTCTTAAATAGACTTACCTTCTTTGCAAGATGACACCTTATCTATTCAGGCCTCCTTGCTCAATGCAGGTCACTCCTTTAGAAATCTTATTGGTAGTTTTACTCAAGGATAACTTCTTCAAATGAAAACTTGCCTTCCTCTGTGTTCTGTCATCATATACCTACCTCTTGATTTCATATTGGAGTCTCTAAATACTCTAACAGGTAGCACCTTCCTTGAATTCAACAGTGGCTTAATGTATATAAGGTACCCTTTGAGAAATGATGATTTGGTTTTGACATGGCCGAATCTTTATATGATGCTACCCAAAACCTCTCTCAAGGCCCCCACTAATCTCATTTCTATTTTTTGATTGCCATGAAATCGAGGTCCAACAAGAGAAGATCCACCTATCAGGGAGCCCTCTGGGTCTGCTATGAAAAGTACATCTTGTGGCAAAGCCTCAACAAGCAGTTGCTAGTATACATTCATTGCTCATGTTTCTCCCTCGCTCCATTAGTGGCTATAGGAAAAGCATTTGCCCTTATTATCATACCCACAAAGAATGCCCCAAGTTGTGCTGCTATGAAACTATTTCTTCATTTTTGAGCTCTCCTCTTGCTTATGGTGAGCATTTATTTATAAATATGAAGTGTCTTGATAGCTGACCAATTTACTGGCACTAAATCTGCACTTTGTAAATCGAATGCCACCAAATTTTATACTATGGCTCATGCATCATTTGCCTACTTGAATCTTCATTGGACCTTCACTAAAACTTTATTGAAATAATCTGCCACTGCAAGTGTTGAACTCTATTGATGTAGCAAATTTTGAAATGGAAAAAGAAATTTATCAACATTTCTTGGCGACTGGCTGGGAAAATGGGCCTACCCATTTGAATTCTAGAGCCTCTTGTCTCACAAAATTAGTGCCTTATCCATTGGGTATAGATTCACATTACTCTAAAAGTGAAAAATTCATGAAACTGAAGACACATCTGAATCTAAAGATGCATGAAGCTAAAAAAAATGAAACACTATTGATATGAACATACCCACAACTTAAACCGACTGATCACTGACCACTGATTCTGAGACATGACTGACCTATAGAGATCTACCCTCATACTCTACTGTAGCTAAGATTTATTGAAAGAAAACTAACTGAACTGAAAACAATGTTGCAGATGCAACTTATTCTGAATCACCAAAACTAATTACCGACATATTAAACTGATGGGGATATGCCCATTAACTGGGACAACAAAATAACTTCCAAATTTGATGATGTTGCTCCAAGTGATCCATAATGAACTGATAATGGACCAGACAAAATACATGAAAAAGTATAATAGAAACTGGTACCTTTTCATCTCTCTACACTCTAGAGGTTTCTCTTTGGTATGAAAACAACAGCTAGGCTGATTTGCATATTGTTCTTGCTTTAGGGGAGGGTTGGAAGAGAAAACCATGCATTGAAACTTGTTCCTCCATTTGCATTTGGAAGCTTTTGTTGACCAAACTCCTTCAGTGACTTGTTTTGTAGGCTCTTCAATAGAATGATGACTCATGATAGCATCAAAAATAGGTGTACAGATAGCGGAACTACCTAGAATAGTCTTGAATCTGATCGGAACTCCCTTTTGCAAGAACAAAGATGTAGAATGGGACCGAGTATGTGACTTGGTATATGACTTTTAACTTCTATGGATGTCTCTTTGAACCTCATCATCATAAATCTTTTCTTGTAGCTGTGAGTCTTTATCAAGAAGAAGAGAATACCCATTTTCAAAAATAGAAAATAGATCAGCCCTTGCATCTACCTCTGTTTCAAAATTTTCTTTCTAATCTTCTACATTAGGCTTTGTAAAACAACCATCCACTTGGTCAATGGTAGGGTCTTCTGCATCTAGTAGCTGATAGCCTTGTTGAAAAAGTGAGAACAAATCTTCATCATGCTGCCCCTGATGCATACTTGTGCTATCTTCTTCAAAATGTGAAACCTCATGATTGAAATAAAGACAATCACCCTTTGTAGATTCAGGTATATTGTCATTTGCAACCTGCTCAAAATGAGATACAGATGCAGCATCACTATGGACCCAGTACTTGGGTCATCCCACAATAATGGGTTACACTTTTTATGCCAAACTTGACATTGAAATCAACATTTTGAACTAAATCTTCACTTTCTGACACCTATAGCCGCTAAACCATTAGCAATTTGAAGATGATGCAAACTAGTGATTTGTGAGATTTTGTTTGTAGATTCTAAATATATTTTTTTAAAAACATTTGGAGTTAAATTGTAAGATTTTCTACATCTCCTTTGATAACTAGTTTCTAATAGTAAACAACATTTTTTAAAGTGATGTGTATTCTGTAGCACATAACTTTTTTTCTACGAAGGATAAAATTGTGATTATTTTGAATTTAGATTGGTAACACCGATATATAATGTTTTGTTGAATTTTTTTTTTTTCAAATTAAGTTTTGAAGTCAAACTAATTATAATTTAGACATAGGCATATTCCATAAAACATAACTTTTTCTGTATGTATCAAAATTTAATTATTATTATTTTGTTAAAACAAGGACATCAATACCTAGGGCATAGATATTTTCAAAATTTTGTTTCACTAATTCACTAATTTTCCATGTGTGTAGAATAGAGAACTTGATGTTCGGTGAAAAACCTACATTCATAAGCAATAAAAAATAAATATAATAGTCAAATTAAATATATTTAAAAATTATACTTTTGGGGGAGCTTATAATAAGGACTACATACTTACAAAACATAAATTTTAAATGAATTAATTTGATCCCCCAAAAGGTAAATCAAAAGTTATTTTTTATCAGCATTTTGATAGGTGTAGAGGAGACTCCATTATAGGTATGGTTTAAAACTAGCGGGGTTCTATCCAAGGGGGTTTGAATCTAAGGGAGTTTGATCAAACCTTCTTCAATTAAAATCCTTTAAATGGAACCTTTCAAGGCTTAAATCATTATATTTTCTAAAAATATGTGATTTCAGCAAAAATCAGGATGTCCTAGAAACTGTAATTCATTATTGTGGTAGCACCCACTTTTCAACTTCAAAGCCCCTCTTGAAGTATTTTAAGCTTCTAGAAGTGTCACTTCATAATCAACTTCTGAGTCTTATTCATCGTTTGACTGAAATTTTAAATCACATCTTGTCAAAGGTACTTGATTTTGAAGATCATAAGAACACATTGAATAAACATGAGTCACTTCTCTTCTTGTATCTTGATCTTTGAAACCTGATTCCTTTTTGATATCAAAATGGCAAAGAACCTGGTCTGTACCTTCTATGGACTGACTTGCGGCAACAGAGGCTTGTAAAGTATAATTTTCAAGATAATTGGTTATTCTCTGACTAAATTCATGTTACTATTCTCATCGACTTGGAGGCATGAAAATTGGATCAACATTATACATGGCTTGATCTTTGAGTTCATTGATTTCATGGGAGAGGGTTTTTATAAGTTCATTAACTGCACTCATCTCGTCATGATTTGACAAATCAACAGGGAGGGTGGGTGGATTAAAATCTACATGCATTTGACTACAAGAAAGAACTTGAGTTAGGTTATTTGTATGAGGCATCAATTGTTCTAAGGGTAGAGGAAGCAATTTTCCAGCCACTATGAGGTTACTTTCAGCTCTAATAGCCAGATCATATAACTGGGGAAGAGTTTCACCTCCTAAAGATTGTATCATGACATATATCTTATGGTCTAAAGCCTTTAAATAATACAAGAATGTAAAAACTGGGGATGGCCTGATATCAACATAGAATTTCTTCCATACCTTTTCAAATCTTGAATTGAAATCATGTATGGGCTCTATAGGATGCCTCTTGATGGTAATGAGATTCTGGGTGAGGGTGCTGACATCTGTGCTCTCCTTAAACTGATTGTAGATGAGCCCACCAAGCTGATCCCATCCAGTGATTGAACAAGTCTGCAAACTTCTGTACCATTCTTTTGCTTTACCTTTGAGAGAGGATGCAAGCAACAAAAGTGCATGATTCTCTATTGTGACATTGTGGATGGAGCATAGACTGGCAACATCTTGAATGTGATCTACAAGACAAACAGAGCCATCTCCAAGAAAGTGAGGTAGTGCCTTCCAAGATGTGTCAAGAACTTGACCCTGTTGTTGAAGAACAAGTGGACTTGAATCCCAAGTCACAAAAGGTAGATCTCTTTGAATATTTAGATGCACATATATACCAAGGGCTTCCATGAGATGTGGGAGCAAAGATTCAAGAAAGAACCTTCAGTAGAATTGCCAGATGGATGATTCATGCTCATATGAGCAGATATTTCTATGATTTTCCATCAAAATCACAAAATATAGGGGAAAGATTTAGTGAAAACAAAGAACCAAGTCTCTAAATCCAGTCCCACCAGGCATGCCAAAAACTATTGATGTATAAATTTGTGGTTCTAATCCAACAATCAAAATGGGAAACTCTGAAATGTGGGATTGCTTCTCAAAGTGACCTCTAGGTTTTAGGGAAGCTGGCTCTTCTATTCTTCAATGGGGGTTTGGGAAAAGGGGAAGGAAAAACAATATTACAGATACAATGAAATAAATCTAATCCCTAAGGCAATGTGCTAGATTAAAATAACTACCTAGTGCACAGTGATTAAGCCTTGAAAGATTTAACTGGAATCAAAGAGCAAAGTGCATGATTGATACCTAGTTTGTGAGTAGATTTAACAAAGGTAAAATAAACAAAGAATGAAAAAAACTAGAAATAGAGACACTCAGATATGCACAGAATAATATTTCTAATTATTTGAATGCATAACAAATTTACAGAGGGTAAAATTGCTGCAGAAAGTAAAATATTACATTCTCATGAAAGAAAGAACTGCTAAGGCAAGAAGAAAAATCTTTGCCTACTGCTATCATCTCTGATCTAAAAAAATATGTAGAACTATGGAACTCTCTATGAAGAACTATCTGGAACTCCCTTATCTTTGACTCGGACCTACCTTTTATAGCCAAGAAACCAAAACAAAATCTCTTCAACTGAAAATCCTTCCCAACTGTCAAAATATCTGAAACTAATATTTCCCCCAAAAACTAGCACAAAATCTGGCAGAATAACTGTATCAGCAGTTGCAACTATAGCTAGAATATATCTCATCCACTTTAGGCTATGTGAGAAAATAATTCCCACCGCCTTCTCTTCTTGCCGTAAAAAATGAATGGCTGTATAAACTTTAGGGTTGCTATGAAACTTCCTGTGAAAATAAAAATCATATTTAATAAAGTTTTAGTTTCCTTGCAATGGGACCTACCAGTTTCATATGTTTCAATTTTAATAAATATCTTAATCTTTATTTAAAACTAGCTAACTTATCTTCCCGTGACACTTTGAAATTTGAGAGGCTTTTAATATTGAAGGAGGGCCCACCATGTTATAATATTGAAATATATGCTCAACCACTCTTAGAAACTCACGTGACTCTTAGCATTTTCATAAAATGAAATAAAATAATTAATTCTCCTCCTCTGCCCCCACGTGGCAGACTTCGCTCATCTTTATTTTTCCTCAACTCCCACAGCTTCCTTCTGTCAAGCTCCACATCATTCTTAAGCTTCTCTCTTTCCACCCACAGCTTGCACAGGGATCACTCCAGTGTCTTTTGAGTTGCTCTCCTTTATTTCTTCTAAATCATTGATCTTCATTTGTATCTGATAGTGACTGTAGCTATAATTAAAAACTCTAATTCTGTGTCATGGGCAATGCTCTGTATCTTCCTGAGTAATGCCTCTTTGTAGTTTGGACTCGCAGTCTTCTTTGGATGTGTGCTTAGACAGCTGCCCACTACTCTTTGAAATGTCAAACCATTTATAATGGCATGAGGCCCTCTCATTGTTATGCTCTTCCTTTGATGCATTTCTTAATAGAGACCATGCCCTTTGAAGACAGAGCCCCATCCTTTTGGAGTGATTCACACCTCATAAGTGTCACGCCTGAACATTGAAATAGATCGTGCCCATCTTTAAATTGGTTGGAACCTTCATGATACGCAGTGCCCCATTTGTAATACTGGTGCATCCCATGATTTGTGGCTAGTTTTGGTAGCTAAGATTTGTGATAATAGTGGCCTATGCACTGATCTTATAATGATTATATTTGAACATCAACACTTGCCTATTAACTTTCTAATGTCTCCACCTTTGACATTGTTAGAATGCCTTTATTTATAATTATTTGTAGTTTAATATCTTTGGCAATGCCTTTGGATGGCCTCATTCCTTAGTAAATGGCGTCTTGAGTCTAGATAACCTTGCACCTTTTAAAATAGCTAATATGTGAAGTGCATTTCTTCTCTAGAATTGTAGTGGATATTCTATATATGGCCGTGCCTTCACTTTGTTGTGTCCTACCTTTTGAAAGACCGAGCATCTCATGTGTGTGGCAGATGCCATTGTTTTATGGCTGCACTCTTACCATGACTAGCGTCCATCTCAACTAGCCGCACTTTGTCTAGGCCGAGCGTAGCTTCCACTAAATGCTTGTGCCATTGAGTTGTATGTTAAGTCATTGACAAATGGCCACTAGGCTCATGTTTGGCTAAGTTCTTTAAATAGCTATGCCTTCTTTGCAAGATAACTCCTTATCTATTCAAGCGGATCCTCCTTGCTCAATGCATGTCACTCCTTGAGAAATCTTATTGGTAGCTTTACTCAAGGATAACTTCTTCAAATGAAAACCTACCTTCCTCTATGTTCTGGCATCATATACCCGCCTCTTGATTTCATATTGGAGTCTCTAAATACTCTGACAAGTAGCACCTTCCTTGAATTCAATAGTGGCTTGATGTATATAAGGTAGCCTTTGAGAAATGATGATTTGGTTTTGATGTGGCCGAATCTTTATACGATGCTACCCAAAACCTCTCTCAAGGACCCCACTAATCTCATTTCTATTTGTTGATTGCCATGAAATTGAGGTCCAACAGGAGAAGCTCCACCCATCAGAGGGCCCTCTGGATCTACTATGAAAAGTACATCTTGTGGTAAAGCCTCAATAAGAAGTGGCCAGTATACATTCATTGCTCGTGTTTCTCCCTTGCTCCATTGAGTGGCTATAGGAAAAGCATTTTCCCTTATTGTTATACCCGCAAAGAATGCCCCAAGTTGTGCTGCAATGAAACTGTTTCTTCATTTTTGAGTTCTCCTCTTGCTTATGGTGAGAATTTATTTATAAATACCAAGTGTCTTGATAGCTGACCAATGTACTAGCATTGAATCTGTACCTTTTAAATCGAATGCCTTCATATTTTAAACTATGGCTCATGCATCATTTACCTACTTGAATCTTCATTGGACCTTCACTAAAACTTTATTGAAATAATCTACCACTACAAGTGTTGAACTCTATTGATATAGTAAATTTTGAAATGGAAAAATAAATTTATCAATAGTACTATCTAAAAAATTTGAAGTGTCCTAAAGGCCTAATGATAATCAGAGAAGAAAACTTAAACTTCAGGCCTCAAAGTATGTCTTTATGGATGGACATTTGTATTGGAAAAATAGAGATGGTATTTTATTACTATGCCTAGACAAGACATGGGCTGAAAACATGCTACAAGAAATGCATAAAGGTTGTGTGGAGGACATTTCTTAGCTAAGACCACTACCCACATAATACTAAGAGTTGGGTACTATTGGCCTGAAGTATTAAAAAATGCACATAGTTTTATTAGATGTGAAGCTTGCCAAAGGTTTTCTAGTAAACTCAAGTATCAAGGGGCCCTACCACTAAAATTAATGCAAGTAGAAGCCCCATTTCACCAATGAGGACTTGATTTCATAGGATAAATTACTAAGAAATCAATTGGAGGGCATAAATGGATTTTGGTAGCCACTGACTACTTCACAAAATGGGTAGAAGCCATCTCAATAAAACAGGCTACCAACAAAGTGGTGATAAACTTTCTCATGGAAAATATTATTACTAGGTTTGGAGTACCAGTAAGACTTGTCATAGACAATGGCATATGTTTTAGATTTGAAGAATTTAAGTCATTCTATAAATCTTATGGTATAACAATTTCATATGCTTCACCATATCACCCTCAGGCAAATGGATAGGCCGAGTCCAGTAATAAGAGTATTATCAAGATAATTAAGAGAATCTTGGAGAATAACAAAAAGGCCTAGGATTCAAAACTAAGATTAGCCCTATGGGTAGATAGGGTTACTATAAAGAAAGCCATAGGGAAATCACCATTTGAACTAGTATATGGTGCCTAGGATAGGTTACCCATGCATAATCTTATACCAGTTTGCAAGTTTATTCTTCAAGAAGATTTGGATATCCGTGAGCCCATGGAGGAGAGATTGGAACAATTAGTTGAATTGGATGAAGTAAGGACTGAAGCCCAGAAACAACATGAGAAACTGCAGCTGCAGACAAAATACCTCTTTGACAAAAGGACTTGGGAAAGAAAATTCAAAATAGATGATATGGTGCTCATGTGGAATGTTGGGGCATAAGATAAGGGAAAACATGGTAAATTTGAGGCATTATGGGTAGGACTATTTGTCATCACTGACAAGTGTGGTGAAGATTCCTATTACTTAAAAAAAATGAGTGGTGAAAAATAGGAATTGCCAATGCATGGACAATTCCTTAAACATTTCTTCTCATAAGATCTTTCCATGGATAGTATATTTAAGGAGGACAGGAAATTGTTTATGAATGGACAATTCCTAAAATGCCTCCTCTCTCTCTCTAAGATTCTTTCCATGCACAATAGATTAGGATTCCATTCTCAACACTCCACTACCACTAGTCTACATCCCAGAAAGTGATTCTGGATTCTTGCAATGACCTCATAATCATTCATCCCCAGACAGAGCCACTACTGGGACAAAATTTCAAGTCCTAAAAAATTCATCTAGAAAGTCTATTTCCCACCATACACTTGAGATAATCATGCATTTTCATTTTAAAATTAACATTCCCATAATAAATCACCCATCATATTCACTCTAGAACCATGAAATTCCATATCATTTACACCATATGTTGAAGACTTAATCCTTGCCAACATATTGAGAAAAGAATCCTCGATGTATCAGTATGACTTCTTCAAAGGTCACTTCGACACCCTAAAAAGTGTTAAGAAGCTCTCGGGAAATAGGTGCAACACTTAAATGTGTCACACCGATAAAATGATAAAATTACCCGTGAAAACCTGAATACATGAACCTTGGCACATATTTCAAACTAACATTTCAAGTTCCAAGAGACAGAGTAATCGAAGTATCGGGATGAGTCTTTTAAGGGTTTCTTCAACATTCTAACTCGTAAGAGGCATATTGAGGAGAGTAAAAAATATCAGCATGACATATCATTTCGACATGTCGGGGTGACTTAGAGTGCTATCCTATCGAAAAGCTACTAAAGATTTCAGAATGTCAAAGGGAGTGCATATTCAGTCTTTTCAAAAAACCAAACATGCTGATGATCAAGAAGGCATTGAGGGGAGGCACATATGTCAAAAAGATAGAGTTTCGGCATGACTACCATTTGAGGCACGACGAACTCCCAATGAAATAAAGAAATAATAAAATCCCTTAAGTGAAGTGATTATTTCAAAAAGGTGACAGAAGGTGCTCTATTGTAAGAAATAAATGTTTCCCCAATGATTTGAAAGCAGCCATTAATGCTCATAATAGAGTAAAATAAGGAAAGCTTGAAACATTTGGTTCAATATGCGAGCATAGGAGTCGGGGTGAGCATCTGCAATGAATACAATCCAAACACCCAAGTAAGTGTTTTGAGCCTAAAACCTAAGCTTTTTGGTTTAGAATTGCATTTGAAAGATCTATCACATTATACTATGGAAGAAACACATGAAAACCCTAAGTCCAAAAGGTAGAAGTTGAATGAGAGACACTTGAATAAAGTTTTAACAGACCAGTGTCCGAAGTCAGCGCAAAAATCTCGAAGGAATGCCTAGTTAAACCCAAATGTAGAAAAATTAGAACATGAATACAAATAAGTAGGAGTATATGGACTCCCATAAGAGGGTGTGACCACTTCATATACCATTATAAGAAAATGCATAGGCATTCCCCTATTTTGAACCCATGGAATTTGAATTTAAGAAAGTTGGTAGTGCCAAACACATTGTGAATGTTGAGTTCCTAAAAATGCTCACTGGAAAATATGAACAATAGAATTGTATGTCTGAGTTGAAGGATGGAACAGGGTTTATCCCTATCACCGAGGATTACATATCGATGGTTTTCCAATTGGATATTGGCTTCAATGTAAAGCTCAGGATTAGGGATTTGATTAGTGAATATTATAATTTGAGCAACAACTACAAGAGATGGGTGTTGCCCATGCATAGACCCCGTGACAAGAACAAGCTAAGGGTTTTTTTAGTCATAGAGGATCCCCCATATTTTGTTGAATTGTTTGAAGAGTATTTCTAGTAAAACCTATGTATAAGCACCTAGGGCATCACTGCAATTACAATATGTCATTAGAGGATCGGAGATTTTTAAGTCCAAAGGATAAGCATGAGCTAAGAAATTTCACTCATAATTGGGGCAACTTGTATTTCTATACTGATTGTACAAAGATAAGGGTGTTGGGGTTTGAAGGACCCCCTCTGCTATTACCAAAGACTTGTCCTGACAGAGTTTCTTATCTAGAGATTGTAAGACAACTTTCTCACTCTGATTTTATGCATCTAAAAAGACACAATAAGCAGTAATTTATGCCAGGCACTTAATGTTTTGGGAATTTCATAGTCATGTTAGACAAAGGATACCAATTGATTGACAAAAAACTGGAGCATTTTAGGCTACCATCAGGGAGTGCCAGAGAAATCTTTGATTCAGAGAATTTCATAAATAGAATTAAGAAAAAATAAAACATTAGCAAGTATAATCATGTTTTTTTTGTTGATGATGACCTAGTTAGAAATTATGATGAGCAAGCTGCAATTGAGAGATGAGATTTATATTACAAGATAATATTGGCTGAGGCTTGGAGGGTAGCAAAAAACCCCACTTACAATAGTGCATTCATGGATATTAGTGATCCCATTGAAAGGTTGAATACATTGATAACAAATGCCATAGACTTGATTGAAAATGTCCCTTCTTATGTGTTTGGAAGAAAAGGAAGAATTGTCAAAGGAACTCAAGCAGAAGATGAGGTTCCTATTTCCCATTTACCTCCTCAACAAACCCCTGAAATCTCTTTTGAAGAAGAAAATGAAGAGGAGAAGAATAAAGACATGCAAGCATCTTCTTCTCTTATTGAAGAATATGAGCCTCCAGTAGATAGAGAGGAAGTCAAAATAGAGACTTCTGATGAACTAACAAATGATGTGAGATACCTAGCTAGTAAAAGTTTTATTTTAGACATTGACTTTATCAAAACTGTAGAATTCAAAGCCTTCTTATATGAATATAAAGGAAAACAAGCCAAAGAAAAGATGAAGGATATCACTCCTGAGGTTTAAGAGGAAGTTCTGCAAGAGCTTCAATCAGAAATAGATAGTGCCATGGAAGAAATGACACCAGAAAAAGGTAGAGAATTGCTCAAGAAAGAAAGAGTGGTGTTAGTCCCTAGATGGGATATGACTTCAGCTATTGTTTTTTATACTCTCAGAAAGAACCAAGAGAAAAAGATACAGCTTAGTGTCAAGGCACGTGATAAGATTAAAAATGGGTCAGGCTATGACACTAATAAGAGGACACTACTGATGTGGTCCCTCTATCCTGTACACAAAAAGGCCCAGGTCATAAATAATCCTAATGAAGCATTTGGCCATCTAATGATTCAGCAAGTTGAGGACACAAATCCTATTGAGACTGTTGACCTAAATATCAATGTTTCAATATTTACTAAAGCATAGATTGAACAATTGGTAAGGAAAAATAATACTTATATGGCTGAAAATGCAAAATTAAGATAGGAAGTGGCCACTTATAAAGATAGACTACCTTTATCAAGCTCTTATACACCTTACCTAAAGAAGGATCAAAGGAGCATGGAAGCAAAAGCTGATTCAAATTACTAGAAGCTTAAGGCAAAAAAGTGTCAGAAGAGAAGTGAACAGCTTGAGGTTGAAATAAAATCAGTCAAGTACCTCATGGCCTCTACATTGATCCAAAGAAGGTTTAATAATATAATGAAATTTAGTGATCAAACTTGGAAAATGCATAAAAGAATATATCTTGCACATCAAGAGCACAAAAGGCTTCATTTGAGGATGTTGGAAAAGAAAGAAGAATTGAGTAATAAGTTGGATGAAGAAGGGCAAATACTTGAAGAATATAATAACTTGATTGAGGAACATGAGAAATATAACACAATGTTGACAGATGATCTAAATAATTTCGATCAACACCATGAGCTGACATTTCCAAACTTCTTCTCTGGAAATGATCTCTGAGATAAAGATGATTGGGTGAGGGAAATGAGACAGATGCTACCACAGCTCCTAGATAAGATCAATGATGAAGAAAAAGTGATAGACAATACCTACCAGTGCCTCAAAAAGATGTTTTCCCTAGAGTTTTCTGAGTGATAAAATTGCCGCAGACACATGTGTCAACGAGGAGTATATTGATCACCTTGCCAAGGTGAACATGTTTATATCTAGGGCACAGTAAAAATACATGGGTGCAGAGAGAAATTTTGAATAGGTACTATGGACGTGTCAAAACTAATCATGATGAGGATGACTTTGCCAATGGGTCACGAGTCTATTCCCGATAAATAATTGAGAACAACGTTGATCATCACATGTATCTGCAAATTAGTTTTTTATTTTCTTAATTATTGCATTAGTTAAGAATATAATTATGAAAAGACATGTTCTTTTGGCCTGAAGCTTGTTTCACATCCGATAAATAAGGGATACCAAGGCCTCTTCAAATCATCAGATGGAATATAAAACTTTTTATTTATATATGCAATTTAAGCCTGAACTATTATATCTTTTTATATTTGGATGTGCTATGAGCTTATAATTTAATGCAAAGAAGTGGAAGTTATTTGGTGGATCATATTTTTGGTGTTCAATTGTTGTGTAGAATTTCATGTTTATGAGCTATGTGATTATCTCCAGAATGGTTTCTTAAATTAGTTCAAATTAATATATCAATGGTATATTTAATTTTTCAGAGCACATTTGTTGTTTCTGTGTGATTAATTCGACTAGTTTTTGTGGAAAGTTGATTTAATTCCTGTTAAAGCTGCCTATGTTTATTGGTCTCTGCCTAGGGTTAAAATTCTTTAGACTGGTCATCTTGATAGGTTTCCTTTCCATTTGGATTAAAATCCTTTCCTGTGATCACAATGATTTAGGGAAATATCATTGGGATTAATAAGAAGAATATTATAACTCAACATCCTTGCACATCTACACAAGGTGTAGACTTACATAAGTGCCCAACAATTCGAGTTAAACCAATTATAGAGATCCATACAACATTAACTTTTGACTCGATTTGCCCAATAGATAAAAGCACTGGTCAGTACAAAACATAAGCTTATTCATACTTTCAATCCTCATAATATTAGTATTAGGAGCATTTCTCTACTTCACACCTTTTTGCCATCGTGAAGGTTACGTTAAAACTGCATTAGTCATCAATGTATACCCACCTAAGTTTGGCAGAGCCTAAAGTGAATGGAGTTTAGCCATATCTACCCCGTGTCAGTTAGCCAAAAATGTTAAGAGAGCTAGGCAACCTCTTAGAGTTTAGGACTTGCATTTTTGAGACCTAATAGAGGGCATGATAGTGGTGCAACCTAACTTTTGAGGTTGCCATGGGCTTCACATTCTTTATTGTTTTAGATGGCATTTCTTCATTTTAGTCGTATAAATTTATACTCAAACATGCATGTAGTGAGGTGGATAGAAAAAATATTTAGTTTGGAGGGGTTTAGAGTATTTTTGCCACATGGATGACGAGGCAAGTTTGTAGGATCCAAATTTCAAGTATTTTTTAACACTGACCAATGGTCAATCATTATGATCCCCAATCGAACTATAAAAATTGTGGCTAATGCTCAACATGTGATGTGGCATGTAAGTAGAGTGCCACCCTTTATTGCCACACTCTCGCATTAAACACTACAACTCTGGCTCTTTCCATTTCCACCCACCACATTAACTTCCTTGTAGTACGCATTTCCCTAGTCTTTGTGCCACGTCATTTTGGAGCAATGGAGCCTTCAATGCTCTAGTACATTCCATTGATGTATTATTGACACCCCAATACTGATGCTTGTATTCACGTATGGTCATTGCAAAATGGACCAAAATATGGTCATTTTGGCTTTAGAGATGGCTCTACTTTGGAGATAGCTCGTATGAAGTTTAACGTTGTTTAGAAACTTGATAATGATAAAGCATTTTTAGTGTTAAGCTATGTTGTAGTTATCCACAAATCAATTTTATATGTAGACTGCAACATAGCTTAACCCAAAATGCCTTTGGATAACCAAGTCTCCCTAATGCTACCACCTCATACTAGCTTAAGTTTCTTCATGCTTAACTTTAGGTATTAGAATGGTTTGTTCATGTAGCCATGTTCTCTAGTAGAATGTAGTCCTAGTTGATAGGTTCCTTCATACAATTAGATCTCTAGTTTTTGAAGCCATCTATTTCATAACTTATTTATGCTAACATATAGTTTTCTTTGACCCTATATTATAGTTCAGATGGGGAGTCTTGATAATGCTAAAGTATTTTTATTGTTGAGCTATGTTACAGTTATCCACAAATCAGTTTGATATGTAGACTGCAACATAGCTTAACCCAAAATACCTTTCGCTAACTAAGTCTCCCCAATCCTACCACCTCATACTACCTTAGGTTTCTTCGTACATACATACATACATACATACATACATACATACATACATACATACGTACATGCATAAATACATATACATGACAGTGGTGTCTCTGGTCATAAACGAAAGGTTCTTTTGGTTTTTTGTGTGGTTGTAATCATGAAGGTTCTGTATTTAAATAGGCTTCTTATTTATCCATGGGTATTAAAAAATATTTTTTACTATTTGCAATGGGATTTCTTGCATCTATTGTTGTCTTTGGTTGTAAATGGAAGACTGTTTTTCGTTTTATGTATCTAAACACACATATATGTAAATGTGTGTGTGTGTATAGATATTGGAGATCAGTTTCATCCACTATAAACCAATAAGAATTATGTTTAAATCATGTTAATATATTCAAAATGAAGAACATTTGTTGTTGTCCAATATTATACATGGAGAATGAAGATTGTGGCTAGAGGGTGTAGATTTCTAAATCAAGGGCATGAACAATAGAAATACTAATTGCTACATGGAGTTGAGATAGAAGAAACATTTGTGTATGAAAATATGCTACATAAATGTCTTGATTGATTTTTGAATCAGACTATGTTCAAATGATTTCTCACACTTAAGGATGAGTAACTGAAGCATGTTACACGAGGATTATGACAAGTATAACCTAAGATAATCTTATTTTGTGACCATGGAAATGAAGAGAATGCTTAAAAGGATATTTACATATGAATATGTATGAAAAGAGGACATAAAGCTTATTCCAATAAAGATGGTCAATATGCCCGATTGTTTTGTTAGGATATTGATATGTTTGGTGGATATTTATTTTATTACAAAATCTTACTTGGTGAGCATGGCAATGAAAAGAAGTCTTAAAAGCAGATTTACATATGAATATGTATCAAAAGAGGACATAATGCTTATGATAAAGTTGTTTGAACATGAAAGAGAAAGTCATTCAAGTTCATTGTTTTGGGTTTTTGCTATAGAGGACCTTAGATAGTCAGTAAATTGACCTAGAAGGATCTATCATTCATTATGAGATAGCAATGTTAGGTCCTATTTGAAGGTGAATTATGATGTTATCATGCTTTTACAATGAATCCAATATGATAAATGAAAAACTAGTTGCCTTGGGAATTTTGTCAAACCAATTGCAACATGAAGAAATAGTTTAGAAAGGGATTTCTATGAAAAACTTATTGTCACATGGATTAAGTTATGCTTTACTAACTTACAATTTCTCTTTTAGATCATGCAATTAGGATTAAATTTCAATTGGTAGATCAATATAAACATTACAAATAGAGTTATACATCTAATTCAGTAAATATGAAATTAATATAAAATAATGAGTAAATGAAGTTTTCAAGAAAACCTTTTGCAACCAATAAAATATTTGTCAATCCATTTCTACAATTACAAACTATAAACTAAAATTTGTAACTTAAATCTGAGAGGTCACAATGATGCTCAAACATAAGATTTTAATTTCCACAACCAATAAATGTGTTACAAAACATAGAAGATGACCATTAAGTTGTGATGATAAACACTACTCAAAATAAACATAAAGTGTTCCAACGAACACCCTTAAACACTAGTTTTGATATTTGGAATCTCTTGAATCTCTGCAATACAAAGTTAAAGAAACAAGAAGACTTAAGCATTGAACTACACATTCCATCACAAAAAATAACCTATTTAAATATAGAACCCTCATGATTACAACCACACAGAAAACCAAAACAACCTTCCATTTACAACCACAGACAACAATAGATGGAAGAAATTCCATTGCAAATGGTAATTTTTTTTAATACCCATGGATAAATAAGAACCCCATTTAAATATAGAACCCTCAGGATTACAACTGCATAGAAAACCAAAAGAACCTTCACTAGAGATAGTAATAGAGGGATAAAATCTTATTGCAAATCTAGTAAGAAAACTTTTAATACACATGGATAAACAAGAACCCCATTTAAATACAAAACCCCCATGATTACAACCACACAGAAAACCAAAAGAACCTTCACCAATGACAATAATAGATGGAAGAAATCCAATTGCAAATAGTAAGAAATATTTTAATATCCATGGATAAACAAGAACCTCATTTAAATATTGAACCCTCATGAATACAATCACACAAAAAACCAAAAGTACCTTCACCAGAGACATCAATAGATAGAAGAGATCCCATTGCAAATAGTAAGAAATATTTTAATATGCATGGATAAACAAGAACCCCATTTAAATACTGAACTCTCATGATTACAACTACACAGAAAACCAAAAGAACGTTCACCAAAGACATCAATAGATGGAAGAAATCCCATTTCAAATAGTAAGAAATATTTTAATATGCATGGCTAAACAAGAACCCGATTTAAATATTAAACCCTCGTGATCACAACCACACATAAAACCAAAAGAACCTTCCATTTATGACTAGAGACACCAATAGATCAAAGAAATCCCACTACAAACATTTTTTTTAATATGCATGGATAAACAAGAGCCCTCATGGTCACAACAACACATATAACCAAAAGAACCCTCCATTTACAACCAGAGACAGTAGTAGATGGAAGAAATCCTATTGCAAATAGTGATTTTTTTGAAATGCATGGATAAACAAGAACCCCATTTAAATGCATAACCCTCATGATTACAACCACAAAGAAAACCAAACAAAACTTTGATTTATGACTAGAGACATTAGGTAGAAGAAATCCCATTGCAAATACTAAAAAATATTTTAAAAAACATGAATAAACAAGAACCCATTTAAATATAGAACCCTCATGATTCCAACCACATAGAAAACCAAAAGAACATTCAGTTTATGACTAAAGACAAGAGTAAATGGAAAAAATCCCCATTGTAAACAATAAAAAATATTTGTATATGCATACATAAAAAAGAACCCCATTTACATATAGAACAATCATCATTAGAAGCACACAGAAAAACCAAAAGAATCCATTTGAAGACATAAAGAAGAACCTCATTTGAAGACAAGAAAAAAAAACTGTTGGAATTGGTTCAGACAACTGAGAGGGGGGAAGAATCAGTTGTCACACAAATTTAAACTTTTCTGCCTTTAATCTTCTTTTATAGCTTCTAATCAAATTAATGATATGAACATTAAAGCATGAATCAATAACACATGAGTAGAAACATAAACAACACACTTGACACCAAGATTTTTAATGTGGAAACTCAGTTAAGGGAAAAACCACGGTGGGGGTTAACCCACAAAGATTATACCCTGTTAAAAGTATTAAAATGGAGAATGCACATGCGTTCAGGCTCACTGCCTATAGAAAGAAGATTACAATCAGTTGAACTGATATTTAGCATCTATCAATGCAAGGATTCAGTTCTGATTAAGCACAAAATACTGACTTGATACACTTCATCTTTGTTCTACCTTGTTTACTGCTTTGCCATAATCCAAACCTTAGATCTCTTCCTTTTGCACCCCTATCTACCATTTTTGCACTTACACCATATTCACATCATTACACACACCAATACACTCAAATCAATTGGCTATATATATCCGCCTCAGGAAATTCAATCACTTTCTGTTAGCCTAGTGAAGAACTTAGCAAACAACATAAATACTCTATTCTGTCAGTTGAATTCATACACCAATGTTGATGTGTACCAAAAAAAACACTTGAAGGTCACCATTCATGTCGGCCACTAACATTATATCCCATACGCAACTCACCAAAACATTTCCACCAGATCTGCATAATGATCTAACACATATCGGCCTGTTCTTTACTGAATTGTTATGTCATATCAGGACCCGATACTCAGATGCTCATAACTTTTAATCCCCTTGTCATCAGAGGATGACATCTTGGATTTAGATTGTCCTAACATTCCTCTACACTACCTCGGATGTACAACACACAATGACTGACTGGAGAAATTTGCTGACCAAAATACTGAAGTCTGCTATATACTCTGTTCCTGTCTATTTGGACTTGACAGATCTTGAAACTGACTTCTGGTATGATCTGATACTGCACTATAGATGTGTTGAATAGTCTTAGTTACCATCAATGACAACACCTGTCATGCGAAGCAGTGTCTCTTGCCAACAATCTCCCCCTTTGGCATTGATGGAAACACTTAGTAAAAAATGACTAAGTGTTACTCCCCCTTACTCTATATTCTAAGTGTTACTCCCACTTATTCTATATTCTTATGTTCTCCACTGATTTTGGAACTCCCCCTTGGCTAGATTCCTCATTTTCACTGATCTTCACTCCCTCTTTGACATCAATGGCAAAGGATGGGGTTCGCAAGCCAAAATTCTCTAAAAAAAATGTATATAGTGCCGCATATGTACAACCAATCCTTCAATTATATTTACATGAATTTGAGAATATCTGCAAAACTAATTTTCAATTGCTCAAGTTTAGAGGCCTAACTACTTTTCATGCCATCCAAAATTGAGATGTGTTCACTCAGTAGAAATGCATATGCTTCTGCCTTTGTCAAATTTGGAGAATCACTTGTCTGAATTACAGTTTGAGATTCTGATAATGCATTAAACATTGTTTCTAACTTGGGGGCAATCAATCCCTAGAGCTCACACATTCTCTTCATAATATTGCCTTTTTCTTTAACAAGCTTCTTTATTTCATGAATCAAGCTTATTACTTGACATTCCTGACTTATAGGAGAAGTTGTTAGAAGATCAAAATTTTGAGATAGATTTGACAGTTTTTATTCTTGCTCCTTTATCTTATTCTCAATATCCTCACTAACTTTGGGCCAAGATAGACAAAATTTGTATATATCACCTCCATCACTTAGAGAATTTTGAATACTCTTTATACTGATGCCAAGTATTCTCCTATCATACCCTATTAGGCTCTTTAATTCACTAAATTTCTTATCTAAAAATTCATTTCCAACTTTAGTCACTGCAGACTTCTCAAAAGACTCAAAATGTGTACTTATAGAACTTACAAGATTCTTTAGATTTCTAGAAGGAGGGTCAGAAGGATTCTTCTGGAAGGTTGGCATTATCTTCTATGATACTCCGGTTGCATGGCCTAGTGGCTCACTATCCTCAATGTGAGATCTCAACATCTTTTCTCTTGCCTTGGCTTGTGTGAAGGATGCTATCTTCATTATTTGAACTGCAGAGAGAGCATCTAGATTGATCGGTCCTTGAAACAACTTTGATTCATCAAACTCAAGCATTTCTTTACTCAAGAGACCTTTTATTGCATATGCAGTGTCTCTTGCTACAATTCATGAACCACCTTTCTTCCCTTGAGATTTCTCAGCATCAAAATTTATTTGTGTGGGTGCATCAACATTTGCACCATCTTCTTCTATCTTATCTTCTTTACCCTATTTTTTCTCTTTCTATGCTTCACCCTTTTTTGTATCATCTATAGGGGAATCTTTTCTTTGTCTTCACAGTTTGCTATTAGTTCTAGAGCGCTTTGAGTAGTAATATTATCTTCTTTTTCGGATTGACCAGGAGGATTTAGAGTATCTCCTGCTTCAATAGTTTTATCCACCATCTTTGTTTCTTCTTTGTTTATTTTCTCCTCTTCTGAAACAGAGGAGTCATCATCTTTGGCTTGTTGCTCACTAATGTTTACTTTTTCAACATCTGGAATCGATGAATCAATCCCATCATATATCTCCTCATAGGTTTTCTCCGAAGGATTTAGAGTATCACCTTGGTCATCATTCCCTTTTTCAATCTCTTCTTCTGGAGCTTCTTGTTTTGGAACTGAAGGATTTTCTTCGTCAACTTGTTCCTCTGAAACAATGTAGTATTTATCTTTATCTTGAGCCTTCCTCAAAATTTCCTCTGTTTCCTTTGCAACTTCCTCAGTTTCACCAAGCATTAGCTTGTTCATCCAGATCTTGCTTATGAATTTCTCCTCAACTCCCTTGAGGATTTTATCTGCTTCCCTTCTAGTCATTACTGGACATAAGGTGGAGAGGACATATTCTCTGAGTTCTAGATCTTTAGCCTTGGCTGCTTCCTTCCTCATTTCCAGTATTTTCCTTAAACTTTTAGGAAGTTCTTGTAAAATTTCTAGTAGAGGTCTATTGAAGTTATTCAGGTATATGATGGTGGCATCTTCCAAGATTTTCTTATTTGCTTGATCAAAATTATCATAATAAACTTTGATAGGCCTTATATTTCCATGAATAGTAATTGTTTTTACAATTTCATCAACAGTCATAGCAACCTTAACAGTTTCTTACTTTTTACTTGCCTTTTTGATTCTGGAAGGCTGGTCCTCAGAAACCTTTGAAGTCTTGGCTTTGTTGGATCTTATCTCTTTAACTTCTTCATCTGTCTCTCTCTTCATCATCTTTTGTGCTCACATACGTTCTTGCAACCTTTGTTTTCTTTCTCTTACTTCCTTCACTGAATGGTCTGTCTTCTTGTTTTGCAAGTTTAGGGGGAATAGAAGTAGTAGCAGAACTTCTGGTAGTCCTTGAAGTGAAGGATGGTTCCACTGGAGCATCTTCTTATTTCTTGTCCTACCTTTCCTTTTTAGCTTTTTCAATTCTCTCTCTATTTTGCTTCACTGCTTCCTTGGTTAGTCCAATGCTCTCAGCATACTTTTCAACTTGCCTCTGCACTTTCCTTTTGGTCTCTAGATTTCTGAGCCCCAAATGCAATTTTAGACTTAGTTCTTTATATGTTCCAAACCTTTCCATAGATGTGTCTTTTGATTTGCTTAAGAGATGTTGAGCATACATTTCCAAAACTTTCTCATCAACCTCATAGCCCATTGGCATAATCCATATGGTTTTGGGTTCTATAGCCTCTATTAGGCACTAATCAGTGTCAACCATAAAGCATATTTCATTCTCATATTTCTCCACAACTGACTTAGGGATTCTCTCTCTTGCATGCATCATACTTTGAAAGTTTTTGAAGTAACCCCAAATGGTTGTCTTCTAAGCTTGGGAATCTCCAAGGCTGTGTAGATGATCTCTTATTTGCCATGCAACTGGCCTGTCATTTGTCTAGTGCACACCTTGAACTCCAGGCACTTCATTCATAAAATAGAAGAACAAATATATAATCAAGGAGCCATACTTGAAGGTATTTTTCTCATCTTTCTTTATTTTGCTCAAATTCTCAATCAATTGATTTTGTAGCAGCTCACATAGGTCATAATCAACATTCTCCTTCAACATGTGATAAGCTGCATATATTGCAGTTCCGGAGACAGAATTTTCCCTGCTAGAGTGGTAAATCTTGTACCCAATCACCATGGAGGCAAATTTAACATCTGGTTCTATAATATCATTGATGGTCATTGCCTTTTTGTCAAACTTGGCACCAGTAGCATCAGTCACTATCTGGTTTTTCATGGCTTTCAGCATGGGTAATCCACCAATTGAATTTAACCCAGTTACAATCTTGATAACATCCTTTGTAATCTTGAATGGTTTCAATAGCCACATGAACTCATCATGTATTCGGCTCAAGATATATCAAACCCTGCCATATTCATCAAATGTCAAAAAATTAATGACTTGCAGAAAATGTTTGGTTTCTAGGGCTTTGTATTCTGGTTTCAATTCATAGCTATCATCCCTTAAGTAGTTGTTAAACAAATCCAAGAGTTTCAGATTTCCAAATTCATCAATGCTATAGTGGATGTATGCCCTAATATTCTCAACATGCAGTACGCCATATGGAACTCCAGAAAATGCACCTAACGATTCAACTTCAATTGACTTGTATAGATGCTTCTTAAATATTGGTCGGGGCCTTTTAGTTACATCAACAACTAGAGGTGTAGCCATCTCAATAGATTTCAGATTTAAAGTTTTACAGAGAAGTACCTTTTTCTCCCGCGGGGTTAGGGTTGATCAATTACCGATTGAATTCGCTCTTTGTGCTTCAATCTCTAGATTTGCAGCTCAGATGCTCTTCTTCTTGTTTTCTTTGAATGCAAAGTGATTCAAATACATGACCAAGTGACCTTTTATCCTCTGCAAGACCTAATTTGGCATTGTAATAAATGCGTTTCTCTAACTTCATCTAGTTACTTTGTTTCTTAAATAGTTCTTCATGAATCACTCTGTAAATTTCCATATCAACATCTTTTCTCTTGGAATTTCTTTTAAATGATCTGTAGTAGCTCAAATTATCTTTTCTCATTGTGCCAGATTCAGACACCCACTTATTGGCTGGGGGAATTTGATTTTCACTGCATCTCCCCCTGACCCAGAGCTCCTGATTTAATTCCCGGAGGAATTGTCAGCACTGGATTCCGGTGTGGACCCATCACTATTGTTCATTGTATCTTTCTTCATCCATGTCATGTTCATTTCATTCTGGATTTCATTTACATCAATTTTACCCTTACTTTTGTCTTGTCTTTGCTCATCCAGTTTTCTGTTTATCGGACCTCTTCTTCCATTATTCCTACTTCTACAGAATCTTGCATTATGACCAGATTTATTGCAATTAAAGCACACAACATTTCTTTGCTTATATACTAGATTTCTTCTTGATCTGCACTGATTAGCCATGTGTCCAAATCCATTGCAAGCAAAATAGTAGCCATTGAAAGAATTGCCATTAGAGTTATTCATTATCATACTTCTACATTCGTTGGATCTATGACCATACCTTTTGCACTTGAAGCATTGACCGGAGAAGAATGGACCATTTTGATTCACTCTGCTTCTGTACTAAGTAGCTTAATGGCCAAATTTATTACAGTTGAAACAATTTCTATTGAAGGATGCATATCTTTGAGCATTTGGTTGTCTTACCAGATGTCTTCTAGGTCCGTTTCTTCCATTTCTTGATTGAGAATTTCTTTGACCGGATCTGGAGCTTTTACCTTTTTCATATCCAAGACCATGCTTGTCATCAACCTTTTTCTGTCCTTCAAGCAATGCTTTAAGTTTAGCTAAGCTTATCTTGAACTTCTCCTTGTATTCATTTGCAACTTCTAGGTCATGTCTAAGAATGAAAATTTGTCTCTCAAGTTCCTCTTCATTGTATTTGCATTCTTGCAAATTAGATTTGAGATGACCAATTGTTCTGTCCATTTTGCAACATTCTTCAGTTCTTTCCTTTAGAGTTTGACTTAATTCTTCTTCAGTCTTCTTCTTTTTCTCAATTTTTTTGGTTATCCTCATTACCCCAGATTCCATCTCAAGCTTTTGAAGGGAGATCTTTGGACAACTTCTCACACTCCTTTGTCTTTTCTTCCAAAGCTTCATTCATGTTGTCTTCTTTAGTTAAACTAGCTAACTGTAGAAGTAGCTCCTTTCTCTTTCCCATAGACTTCTTTAATTTATCTTTTGACATTTGCTCTCATCTTTCAGATTAAATATTTCTACTTTGGACTAATCAAGATCTTCTAGAGTCAACTAAAGTTGATTTTTGAGTGAACCCATTGAAACTCCTTCCAAGATCTTTCCTTAAGTTGTTAGGCTTCTTTTAAAGAACCTCGCTCTGATACCAATTGTTGGAATTGGTCTGGACAACTGAGAGGGGGGAGTGAATCAGTTGTCACACAAATTTAGACTTTTTTGTCTTTAATCTTCTTTTACAGCTTCTAATCAAATTAATGATATGAACATTAAATCATGAATCAATAACACATGAGTAGAAACATAAACAACACACTTGACACCAAGATTTTTGACGTGGAAACCCGGTTAAGGGAAAAATCACGTTGGGGGTTAACCCACAAAGATTATACTCTGTTAAAAGTATTACAATGGAGAATACACATGCATTCGGGCTCATTGCCTAGAGCTCACTGCCTACAGAAAGAAGATTACAATGAGTTTGAACTGATAATTAGCATCTATCAATGTAAGGATTCAGTTTCGGTTAAGCACAAAATACTGACTTGATACATTTCATCTTTGTTCTGCCTTGTTTACTGCTCTACCATAATCCGGACCTCAAATTTCTTCCTTTTACACCCCTATCTGCCCTTTTCACACTTACACCTTATTCGCATCATTACACACATCAATACACTCGAATCAATTGGCTATATATATCCGCCTCAGGAAATTCAATCACTTTCTGTCGGCCTAGTGAAGAACTTAGCAAACAACATAAATACTCTGTTCTGTTCGCTGAATTCATACACCAATGTTGATGCATACCAAAAATAACACTTGAAGGTCACCATTCATGTCGGCCACTAACATTATATCCCATACGCAACTCACCAAAACATTTCTACCAGATCCGCATAAGGATCTAACACATGTTGGTATGTTCTTTACTGAACTATTCTGTCATATTAGGACCTGGTACTCAAATGCTCATAACTTTTAATCCTCTTGTCATCGGAGGCTGACATCTTGGATTTAGATTGTCCTGACATTCCTCTACACTACCTCAGAGGCGCAACACACAATGATTGACTGGAGAAATCTGCTGACCAAAATACTGAACTCTGCCATATACTCTGTTCTTGTCTATCCGGACTTGACAGATCTTGAAATTGACTTCTAGTATGATCTGATACTGCACTGCAGATGTGTGGAATAGTCTTAGTTGCCATCAATGACAACACCTGTCATGTGAAGTAGTGTCTCTTGCAAACAAAAACACCTCAAAATTTTTGAGCTAACTGGTTCATTTCCTTAGCAGGATTCAAAATCCTTACTTGGGTCATGTGGGAAGTTGTCAATGCACAACGCCGAAGGAGCAAGGAGCCCACGTTTTTGAAAAATTTAGAACTTCATGTGAGCCATCTCCAAAGCGTAAGTGTCCACCTTTTGGTTTAGTTTGCAACGACCATACATGAATACAAGCATCGGTAGTGTGCTGGCGATTCATCAATGGCATGTACTGGAGCATTGAAGGCTCCATTGCTCCAAAAAGACATGCCACAGAGACCAGGGAAATGTAGTTTGCAGGGAAGTAAATGTGGAGGGTGGAAAAGGAAAGAGCTAGAGCTGTAGTGTTTAATGCGACAATGTGATGATAAAAAAGGTGGCGCTCTACTCGCATACTAAGCACTATCCAAAATGTTTTGTACTTGTACTGGGGGTCCTCATGACCGACCATCGGTTAGCGTTAAAAAATGCTTGGAATTATGATCCCACCAACTTGCCTTGTCATCCACGTGGCAAAAAAACTCTCAACCCCTCCAAACAAAATATTTTGTCTCTCCACCTAATCACTGACGTGGAGGAAGAGTAGTTTTTTAAATTAAGTTGACGTGGCACTCCAGTTGGCCCGTCAAGTTAGGGTTACCCAAGATGGGGCCCTCTCCCCTATCTAAACATAACAAGAAAACAGATTGGAGCAGAGCATTTAGGTCTGTAACAACACATTATACAAACCCACGAAGTCGAAAGTAGTGCGGCCATTGGTAAGGCGACCAGTTGGGGAGGGGAAAAAGGAGACGCCATTTGGTGTAAAGTTTGCACGCGCTTGACAGTGGGTAATGTAATTATTGTTCCCTGCGTCAGCTAACGAGTCTCCCAACACAAACATAGCTGGCACATAAGGCTCTTTTCCTGCTGCTACAGAACAACTGATTATCCGCGGACCAACTAAAATACTCAGCATTGAGGTCTCCATTCTCCCCCTAAAATCCATCATATCCCAGCAAGCCCTCTGAATCTCTAATTCAATCGGCTATTTATTTATCACAGGCAATGCAGAGTGGGTAGAACTTGGAAGTAAAAATCTTGTGTAGAAATTTAAAGATATAGGAGGATTGAAATCACGCTTCTCCTGTAGATATTTAAAGACATAGAAGGACTGAATTCACGCTTCAAGTGGACTGTTGAGCCCACTGCGAGTGAAATAGGGATAAAGTTGCAGGGCTAATTCACAGTTCCATGCGGGGTCCACTGCTAAAGCATTCACAGCTTTTGAATTGATTTATTTCTTGGCCGGTATAATCTCCGAATACGCAGTGCACATTTTAGTGATGACATGAAAATGATGCAAAGGCAAAACTGAATGTCCCACAGTTGACATATGTCGATCACGCATGCGGATACACTTCTTCCCAAATACATAATTAACTTGTAAAAGTCAGTCAGAAATTTCTGACGGTGGTGTAGAACAGCGAACCGTCAAATCTATTCCCAATATCATTGGGGACAAAGGGTCTTTGGTTTATTCATGAAGTTGAAAGTATTTCACGGATCAAGTCTTGTTGAATGTAAGGCCTCCACATCATAAGGGATGAGGCTGGAGATGTCCCCTCGACGAATTTGGCTGAATGGATACCGCTCAATCATTGGCTCTCAGTCGAAGATGTTCAGCCTAAGGCTGACGCTCTCATATCAGGTAGCAAAAGCGATCTTGTAGATGATCTTCATAAAAAATAAATTAAAAAAATCATTGATATTCAAGGAGACTTTCTGAATTCGCATTTTCATGTGAGGGTACAGAGATAAAATATGGTGTTCACTGTAAAGTAGGTCTGGATTTTAAAATTAACAATGTCTGTCGCTGTTCTTAAATATCATCCACTTCAACAGTCAAAGGTCAATTTTGGCCAATAAAAATAGGACAAATATTTACCACTTTTTGTTGTGAATGAGGTGTAAAATTGCTATTGGCTGTTTGACTATTGAAGTGGATGATATTTAAGTAGAACCGTGTAGGCCCAAGCATATTTTGTTTCTAAGATCATAAATTTTTGTTGCCCCTCATTTTAATTTCTTTAAATTACATAATCAGGTTGACAAGCAACCTAAATAGAATAGTAGGTATGAGTTTTCCACAATCCATGTAAACGTACTTTTGTATTCAACTGTGTGTATTTTTGTATGGATATTTAGGATCACATTTAATAATCCATCATGAAAAAAAAAAAGAATTATAATTTATGTTTAGAAACAGAAATTAATTTTGTTCCAAGCTTAACTTGTGAAGTTGTAATTTGCACAGTTACAGAGTCTATTACACAAAAATTGAGTGGTAAATTGTTGGGCTTATCTCTCATATGATTTTAATAAGAAATTGAAACTGTTTATGATATTATATACCTAAACATGCAAGGATATTCGGATAAATCAGAAATATGACATGAATCTTACTTAAAATGAGTGGATAGGGATTAATTCAAAACTACAAAATTGGATAAAACATATTATATGATTTAAAACACCGCAAAAACTACTAAATTTTTGAGAAGTACCAGAGGAATAAATGTGGGGGCCAGAGGCTAAAGCATTCGCTGCTTTTGAATTGTTCTCCGTCTGTATTTCATGCAAGGTACATTCTGCAAAATCTGCAGTACAGATTGTAGTTGTGACTTGAACATCACGTTAGGGCAAAAAGGACAAGCTTCACAACCGAGAACTGCCTAAAATAGCGCTTAAATTTGATGGACGTGTAACTGTATTTAAGCTTTTTAACAGTAAAATACAGTCAAAATTTGTGGAAAACTGTATGGCATGAACGACGAAATTGCAGGGTCCGTCAAAAACTGTAGAAGATTATCATAAGAATACCTAAATAAATAATTATTCTTTTGATTTGTGTCACTGTAACCATCATCCATTCATTCCATTCCAACACTTGAAGCGCAATGTTGAACAGATTAGCGTCATAATGATGTTTTAGTTTAATGGCGGGGCTCTACAGTCAAATCCATCCCACTCTCATAATAATTTAACTTTTAAGGATGCTTGAGAATTTGCAATTTTCATGTGACGAGTTCGAGCATATGCTTCCAACGTACTGTTTAAAGAATTGTCCTCGTTTGAGCATCAATATTATTCATTCATCATCTTCTTTAATCATTGATTTACTCAGATGTTCTGAGTAAATCTTTTTATTCTTGAATTGACTAGGTACCTTCTAGGGGAAAGCATTTGCCTTCATCAAGAAAGTGTATGGATAAAAGTGTATACTTTTATTTTTGGCATATAGATGAATTAGGTGCTGTTGAATGTTTGTTAGTATGCAATTTAGGTTCAAATCTCTTAAGAGTTTAAGATTGTATTGATATGGTAGATATGATTTATTTAAACATTCAATTAACCATTAGGTGGCGGCTATGGTTTATCTTGACACTTAGTTAATTAGTTGGGAAGAGGAAGAGGTTTGAAGGTTTCTGATTCCTGTCATATAAAACATAATAACATATACTTTTCTTTATTATATTATTTAGACATTGTTGGAAATATATATTGTTATAGTGTTCATTTTTATTTTTATGGTGTATAAATTGGTTTCAATCTAAAATCTATTGGTTAAAATCCTTTTAATATCAAAATGTTTCTAGACAAAACTGTGTAGAGCTTTTTTGGATCAACATTTCGGATCACACTGCGAAACCACTTCTCAAAGAATGTCTCAAAGAAGGCACATCTAAAACCACTTCTCTAGAGACCACTTCTTCACACGTTGTGACCTCTCTTGGTTCTACCTCACTAACCTTGCCCAATCTGTATCCTCCTTGTATACCTCCTCTCATACCTCTTTCTGATCGATCTGACCACTGTCCACGTGGTCACCCCCTTCCCCACTTAAAACCACTTTCTCCGATCTGTGAGAATCATATTTCGGCCCTCTCATCTTACCCCATGATTAAGGTTACCCCTGACCTCTTACCCAAGCCCTCGACTCCCAATTATCCATGACTAGGAGAATAAACTGGTCATCAATATCTCTAACGTTCATATTGAACCTCTCGCCCTTAACCTTCTGAAAAGAGGTATTGGCTTTGCCTTAACCCCTCCCTCTATCCCTAAAATAGACATTCATATTGAAATTGAAAATTTAGTCAAATCCCTACACAATGTCTTAGCCGATGAGGTTAGACAAGACTGTACTGTTGCTCTTAGGTATGCCAAATCCCCCAGAGGAATATCCCTAAAAACGAGTTTATTACTTTCAAAACGCTCTTACAAAACAAGGACATTGTCATCACCAAGGCAGACAATGGGAATGCCACTGTCATCATGAATAAACCAGATTACGTCACCAAAATGTTTGATAACCTAAACAACATGAACGTTAAGGCAAAGCCAAGACCTTTTTTTAGAAGGTTAAGGGCGAGAGGTTCAATATAAATGTTAGAGAGATTGATGACTAGTTTGTTCTCCCAGTCATGGATAAAATTGGGAGTTGAGGGCTTGGGTAAGAGGTCAGGGGTAGCCTTAATCATGGGGTAAGATGAGAGGCCCGAAATATGATTCTCACAGATCGGAGAAAGTGGGTTTAAATGGGGAAGGGGGTGACCACATGGACAGTGGTCAGATCGGTCAGAAAGAGGTATGAGAGGAGGTATACAAGCAGGATATGGATTGGGTGAGGTTAGTGAAGTAGAACCAACAGAGGTCACAACATGTGAAGAAGTGGTCTCTAGAGAATGGATCAAAGAAGGTACATCTAAAACCACTTCTCTAGAGACCACTTCTTCACACATTGTGGTCTCTCTTGGTTCTACCTCACTAACCTCGCCTAATATGTATCATCCTTGTGTACCTCCTCTCGTACCTCTTTCTAACCGATTTGAACACTGTCCATGTGGTCACCTCCTTCCCCACTTAAATCCACTTTCTTTGATCCATGAGAATCATATTTCGAGCCTCTCATCTTAACCCATGACTAAGGCTACCCTTGACCTCTTACCCAAGCCCTTGACTCCCAAGTTTATCCATGATTGGGAGAACAAACTGGTCATCAATCTCTCTAACATTCTTTAGGGGTAGCCTTAATCATGGGGTAAGATGAGATGCTCGAAATATGATTCTCACATATCGGAGAAAGTGGCTTTAAGTGGGGAAGAGGGTGACCACGTGGACAGTGGTCAGATTGGTCAGAAATGGTATGAGAGGAGGTATACAAGGAGGATACTTTCTTATTGAAATTAAAAATTTAGTCAAATCCCTATCCAATGTCTTAGTCGATGAGGTTAGACAAGATTGTGCTATTGCTCTTTGGTACGCCAAACCCCCCAAGAGGAATATCCCTAAAAATGAGTTTATTGCTTTCAAAAGGCTCTTGCAAAACAGGGACATTGTCATCACCAAGGCGGACAAGGGGAATGCCACTGTCATCATGAATAAACCAGATTACGTCACCAAAATATTTGATCACCTAAACAACATGAATGTTAAGGCAAACCAAGACCTCTTTTTAGAAGGTTAAGGGTGAGAGGTTCAATATGAATGTTAGAGAGATTGATGACTAGTTTGTTCTCCTAGTCATGGATAAAATTGGGAGTCGAGGGCTTGGGTAAGAGGTCAAGGGTAGCCTTAATCATGGGGTAAGATGAGAGGCCCGAAATATGATTCTCACAGATCAGAGAAAGTGGGTTTAATTGGAGAAGGGGGTGACCACATGGACAGTGGTCAGATCGGTCAGAAAGAGAGATGAGGTATACAAGGAGGATACGAATTGGGTGAGGTTAGTGAGGTAGAACCAAGAGAGGTCACAACGTGTCAAGAAGTGGTCTCTAGAGAATGGCTCAAAGAAGGCATGTCTAAAACCACTTCTCTAGAGACCACTTCTTCACATGTTGTGACCTCTATTGGTTCTACCTCACTAACCTCGCCCAATCCATATCCTCCTTGTATATCTCCTCTCGTACCTCTTTCTGACTGATCTGACCATTGTCCACATGGTCACCCCCTTCCCCACTTAAAACCACTTTCTCTGATCCATGAGAATCATATTTCAGGCCTCTCATCTTACCCCATGATTTTGGCTACCCCTAACCTCTTACCCAAGCCCTCAACTCCCAATTTTATCCATGACTGGGAGAACAAACTGGTCATCAATCTCTCTAACATTCATATTGAACCTCTCGCCCTTAACCTTCTAAAAAGAGGTCTTGGCTTTGCTTTAACCCCTCCCTCTATCCCTAAAGTAGACTTTCTTATTGAAATTGAAAATTTAGTCAAATCCCTACCCAATGTCTTAGCCAATGAGGCTAGACAAGACTATGTTGTTGCTCTTAGGTACGCCAAACCCCCAAAAGGAATATCCCTAAAAATGAGTTTATTGATTTCAAAAGGCTCTTGCAAAACAAGGACATTGTCATCAGCAAGGTGGACAATGGGAATGCCACTGTCATCATTAATAAACTAGATTACACCACCAAAATGTTTAATCACCTAAACAACAGTGGCAACTACAAAATCCTATCCCATAATCTGATCTCCAAGATCTTTACACAAGTGAAAACTGCCATTGCCTAATCCCCCTTTGATGCCATGACCAAGAAATGTCTCTTTCATAATAAAGAAATCATCCCACACAGCTATGGCTCTCCAAAAATTCACAAGGCCCGTATCTCTCTTAGGTCCATTGTTGACACCACTTATTCTCCAACTTACAAATGTGCCACCTATCTGGCCAAATTAAATACCCCTCTTATTGGATACTCCTCTTCCTTTATCAAAGAGTCTACTCATGTTTTTGATTTCATCAAAGACCAAAAAGTTGAGAATGATGACATTTTAGTAAGCTTTGATGTGGTTTCTCTTTTAATCAAAGTCCCTTTGATTGACTCCATCAAGATTGTTAGATGCAAGACTAGTGACAATATTGCTTCCCTTGTTGAGCTTTGCCTTAAATCCACCTTCTTCACCTTCCAAGGGATAGTCTATGAACAATGTGATGGTGTTACGATGGGATCCCCGCTCTCTCCTATCATTGCTAACCTTTACATGGAACATTTTGACGAACTAGCCCTTAACTCTTTCCCCCTCAAACTGAAATGGTGGAACCGCTTCATAGATGATACCAACATTTGCTGGCCCCATGGCCTTGACCAATTAGAAAAGTTTCACTCTCACTTAAACAATATTTCTTCCTACATCCAATTCACCAAAGAGCTTGAATGCAATCACCAACTCCCATTCTTGGACATTCTTCTTATTAAAATAACCAATGGCTCCCTTGGTCGTAGAGTCTTTAAAAAATCCGCCCACACAGACCTTTATCTCCATGCTTCCTCCCATCACCACCCCGCTCAAAAGGTAGTGTCCTCAAGACTCTCGCCACGAGAGCCCTTCGCATTTGTGATGATGAACACATTAACCAAGAGCTTTCCCACCTTTCCATGGTCTTCAAATTAATTGGGTATCGCAATAAGTATATTACCAGAGCCTTTAAGCAAGCCAAAACCTGTCTTATTTCTAAACTGACCAATTAGAACTATCCTATAGTCTTTGGCGCCACCCTTCCCTACATTGAAGGAATCTCTAATAAGATCACCAAAATCCTCCACAAAAAAAAGACTCAATTTTGCCTTCAAACCCTTAGTGACCATCAAAAACCTTGTCCCAACCACCAAGGACCCTAAAAACATTCTTCTCAATGTGGCGGTCTACAAGATTGATTGCTCTTGTGGAACTCCTTACATCAGCACCAAAATCAAGGAACATGCTACTGATATTTGGCATGAAAGAATCACAAAGTCTACCCTTGCAAAGCATTCCTCCAACACTAAACACCTCATCCACCTTGAAGATGCACATGTCCTGGTCAAAGAAAATAGTTCTTCAAGAGAAAGCTTAAAGAAGCCATTTGCATTAGAAACCACCCTACAAACCTAAACTGAGAAGATGGATGGAACCTAAGCTCGACTTGGAATCCTCTTCTAGATTCCCTCCAAAATAACTCTTCTCCCCTCTGATTCCTTTCAAATTTCACCTCTTTTCGACCTAGTGGCTCTTTTGTTTCTCTACCAACCTTGTCCCCCCTTCTCCCTCTCCCCATTTTTTAGTCTTTTCATTTTATTTTCTCCTCATTTCAATCCTCTTCCCTATGTCAACTTATTTAGCTATTCTCTTTCCCACCTTTCTTTTATGTCATAATTTTTATTTATTTTTATTTCATTTCTTTCTCTTACCTTATTTCATTATTCCTCTTTTAACCTTCTCTTCTCAAGTTGTCACTTTTCTTTTATTTTTTTTTATTTTTTTATTTTTTCTTTTCATTTTTTCTCTTGCCTTGTCTTATTTTCTTGCTCTTGTTCTTGTTCAATATTTCTTTACTTCGACTTTACCTTTTTCTTCCACTTCCCCTTATCTTCTTGCCCTTATCCCTCCTAGTTACCTTTCTTATCTTTTATTTTATATTTTTCTGCTACTCTATCTTGTTTTTCCGTGTCATCTCCACCTTTTTAATGAGCTAGTTTCTGCAATTGTGTATCATTTTTATCCTCTTCCTAATGATGGATCATGGAGTGTGATCCAAAACATCGATGCAAAAAAGATCTACACAGTTTTCTCTAGAAACATTTTCATATTATTCAGATGGACCGTGGAAATATCATGTCTTTAAAATCTTTTTATCTTATCATTTTTTTACTTAGAAATGATGTCACTGCCTAAGTCCCCTGTTAGTTTAGACTAGACCACATCGTATAGTTCTATCCATGGACTTGACTAGTCTCATAGCCTAGTCAACTAAATTCAAATTTGAAATCTCTTACTCTTGAAGTTGATGTTTGCAAGATTTGATTATTATCCCATCAACCCACACACCAAATAGCTTGACTTAAGCTAGTGTAATGTCCCCATTTCTAGAGTGATCCCCTCGCAGAGGATAATTAGCCTATTCACCATTCAAACTGTAGGCTAATTTGTATGATAAGGGAATGAATAGTTGAGCCATTGTAGCAAAAGTGACTTGAAGAAAGGAAAGTCAGTTAAGTGAAACTTGGAGAAAGGAAAGTCAATAAAGTGAAACTAATTTTAAAATCACTTGGAGAAAGGAAAGAAGCAACATAATAAAATATAATAAAATGTCAAATAAATTATTATTTTATCATGGATGCCAAAAAAGAATTAAAATTGGAAAAAAGGAGTGGACCTCTTGGAGGTTTTAGAAGGAGGTCATCTGGAGTTCATTTCATGGTATTACTTTTTGTCATGTGCATATTGGATATTTTCTTTTTGAGCTGCAACAACAAGTTCAACCATTTCTAAGGACAGAAACCCTTTGAAATTAGTGGACTGGACAAAAACCCAATACCACTTAAGAGGTAAATCCACGTAGGGTTTACTATAGAGATTCATTGGAGGATTTTGACATTGACGAGGCACTGGAAAAAACATTCATTTGCAAGTTTGTAGCTACTAGGGTATTGACTTCCAGATTGGAAGATTTGTGCCAAATGCCAATTTGGAATTGTTACGATTTGGCAAGGATTATATCTGATTTTATGAGTAGGGTTTTGTGATGACTTTTGGTATTTGTTTGAATACATTTTGAAGAGGAATCACTACATTTGTGAGGTTGCAGCCACCCATGGAAGGATAATCGCTATACATTTTGGTTTCATTGAGACATTAGGCATTGAGGAGCTATTTGGAAGTTTGACCAACATGAAAAGAGATTGAATCACTGGCCAAACATTTGTATAGGGTTTGATTACCATTGACATCTTGTGGAGAGTGGAATCATCATGCCAAGGATCTAACACTACCATATTGAAGGGTTCGTGGATACCTTCATTATCATATTGTATATTAGATTTCAGTCTTGAGTAAATTGTTATATCAGACTTCTAGTGCTCATATTCAGTCATCCTTCATTGCTATTCAAAGTATATCATTGTATTTTTCAAGGAGACACAACACCAGGTATGTGGAATAATTTTAACTATTCAAATATTTAATTTGAATAGGGTTTGTAATCATTGTCATAAGTGTATTAGACTTGTCGAGTAAGTGTACAAAGATGAGGGACCAAAATGGGGTCTTAAGTTGCCACATTTTTTTTGAAATCAAGAAACATTGATGTTGGATGAGAAATTGAAGATAGCTACACTCAAAATTTGAAGATAGAAAGAAAAACAAGAGTTATAGTGCTCTGAATCTAGTTTCTAAACTACTAATTTTTTCCAAAAATGGTTGAGATTAAGGGATTCAAAAAGTGGGAGCACACAAATTGGTCCTATTTTTCTCAAAAAAACATAACATAGCGTCTCGTGTGCTCCCCCTAAAATGTTAACTTTTCTTTTAGTATTACAATAATTGCTCTGGTGAGAAATTAGGTAACACCATGTAGTTTATCCCTAATTTTTTTGATAATTTTTCAATGAATAATTGATTTTTTAGTAATTTTTAAAGTGGACACATCTTGAAAAAAAAAAATTCGAGCATACCCCCCCCCCCCCTAAAATGTTTGAAAACTAATCGAAAATTGTTTTTTTTTTGAATTCATGTAGAATGGAGTCTAGTTTCTAAAAATATAACTTATTTCAATTTTCAATGAATGGTTAAAAAAAAGTCAAAAATACTAGACACTAGTTTTTGACAAAAATTGGACACACTAACAAAAGAAATTCAAGATGAAACACTAAACATACTCAAAATGTGAAAACAATTATATGGTTAGATAGCTAACAGAGAGCTTAAGATTATGGTGGTATTTTTTTTGAGTTTTCATTGAAAAAAGTGCCATCTTGATGGGGAGCACGCTCCAGATTATCTCAAGATTTTTCTAAAAACTGATAAAAACAAGTCAAACAAAGTTGAGCATAACGTGAGCACATTATAATGTGCTTGCGTTATGTGAAATCAATAGCATGCTCATGTTATGTGAAATAAATAATGCGATCATGTTATAATAAGCATAACTGGCAATACATAGGCCAATTGCATTTGCTCGAAAGTTTCTAAAGCCTTTTCAACAAATCCATTTTTTGCATATCTTGCAATCATTGCATTCCATTATAGAACATCTCTTTGATGTGTTATGTCATACAATTGACATGCCTTGTCTATGCTTCGACACTTTACATATATGTCTACAAGGATAGCTACACTTCCTATCATCTCTCTCACTCTCTACTTCTCTCCCCTCTCTACGTCCTACCCTTTCTCTGAGTCTCTGCTTCGCTCTCCTCTCTACCTCCTACCTTATCTCTCACTCTCTTCTTCCCTCTCCTATCTACCTTCTACCCTCTCTCTCACTCTCTACTTCCCTCCCCTATCTACCTCCTACCCTCTTTTTGAGTCTTTGTGTCCTTAACCTCTCTACCTCCTACCTTCTCTCTCACTCTCTTCTCCCCCTCCCTCTCTACCTCTTACCCTCTCTCTCACTTTCTACTTCCCTCCCCTGTCTACCTCCTACCCTCTCTCTTAGTCTCTGCTTCCCTCCCCTATCTACCTCCTACCCTCTCTTCTTCCTTCCCCTGTCTACCTCCTACGGTCCTCTCCCACTCTCTACTTCCCTCCTATCTCTACCTCCTATCCTTTCTCTCACTCTCTACTTCCCTCCCCTCTCTACTTCTCCTCGTCATTCTTCCCATCCAATGAAATTTCATAAATTATCTTGTTTCCATTTCATCATCCCAATTTATATCCTCGTCCCTCTTTGCATGTCCTACTTTTCTTGTTTCCGTATTCTTTGTCGACATGTGAGAGGAGAGGGAAGAAGAGGGAGAGAGGATGGAGATGGATGGGAGAGAGAGGGGAGAGATAGGGTGATAAGGGGAGAGAGAGTCCTAGTTTTCTTGTTTTCGAGAGAGAGGGTTGGTCGAGTTTATGAGTTTAGGGTTGCTTAAGTTTAGGGTTTAGTGGAATTATTTATGGTTTAGGGGTTTAGGGTTGCTTGGGTTTATGGTTTAGGGGTTAGATTTTAGGGGTTTCAGGAGAGAGAGAGGTTTAGGGTTTCTCAAGTTTAGGGGCATATTTAGGGTTTATGAGTTTAGGGTTGCTCAAACCTTTAGGGGTAAATTATTTAGGGTTTATGAGTTTCTAGGGTTGCTCAAGTTTAGTGTTTAGGGGTTAGTGTTAAAGGGGAATTATTTTATAATTTCCCTCCAATCCTCATAATACTAATGCATTAGTCCACCCATCTCATAATCCATCAATCCCTATCATCCATCCACCATATAACTTGCTATCTAATCCACCATCAAACATTCTAAGATCTAATCCATCAACCCATGAATGCTTGAAAAAATTTCTCCTTGAAGAGTCTTTTACAAAATCAAAAAATAAAAGCAAAGATATGGAGCCATCCAAATCCACTGATCCAATTTCATCCCCCTCTAACACTCCCAATCCTAATCCATCTGGGCCTCCTATATCCATTCACTCAATCCTAAACGTAACCACAACATCTTCCATCATTATCCATCAACTATATGCATATCCTAGTCCATCAACCCATGAAGCCATGAAGGATGTTACCCAAGGACTATTAGAAAGGAATCTAAGAACATCATGTACTCAAATTCCTATCCCAGAGACCAACAAAGAACCCCCTAATAACATGTATACCACTCCAACACCATCATCCACTCCTATGTCTATCCATTTCATTGAAGAGTCTCCTACCATAAGTCCAAATCAAATCCCATCATGTAGCCATGTTGTAAAACATCCAAAGATTATTGATCCTGGATCCAAGAACCCATCACATCCATCTAAGAAACCCAATAGCTATACTTTAATCTAGCCTAGTCCAAAGAATGTGGAAACACCAACCACCTATCCTAATCTAAATCCAAACATCCCATCTAATCCCATCTCGGTTTCCTTACCATCTCATGGTGAACCCCTCTGTACATTGATCCCATCATTAATCTTCCAACATCTCCTAGTGAACCCCCATCACCACCTCTTACTCCCCAATCCAATGAATATCAATGCATCCCCACTTATCCTATCTATATCTAATATCACTTTATCCATACTTATCCTCCTTGTCATCAAGATATTATCTATGATCTTGAGATCTTATCAATGAGCAAGTAAGTTCCCACATCACTCCTATACATCATCCCATTAGCCCTATCCATCATCCCGTGTTAGTCCTATTCATTATCCATCAATATCCCATGATGAGACACTTGGTCCCCAAGAAAACATGGACAATCAAACAAATATCTTCTAGGTTTTATGGTTTAGGGGTTAGGGGTTAGGGTTTAGGGGAATTATTTATGGTTTAGGGTTTATGGTTTAGGGGTTAGGGGTTAAGGTTTAGAGGTTTAGGTAGAGAGGTGAATAGGGAGATATAGAGGAGACTGAGCCTGGGATAGATATCTTTGTCTCCTCCATCCCTCTCTCTAACTATACCTACCTCTCTATCTCTCTCTCTCTCTCTCTCTCTCTCTCCCTGTCTCTCTATCTTGCTAGATCTCTTTCGATCCCCTCTCTAACTCTACATTTCTATCTCTCCCTCCCTCACTATTTAAGGTTTACATGAGTTGAGGGTTGCTCATGTAAATAGGGTTTAGGGTTTAGGGGAATTATTTAGGCTTTAGGGGTTTATGGATGCTTGAGTTTAGGGTTTAGGGTTTAGGGGTTTAGGGTTGCTTGAGTTTAGGAGTTAGGGTTTAGGGTTTAGAGAGAAACAATGTGAGGGGAGAAATAGATATTGGGAGAGATATGGAGATATAGGTTTAGGGTTGCTTCTAGGTTTTATGGTTTAGGAGTTTAGGGTTGCTTCCAAGTTTTATGGTTTAGGGGTTTAGGGTTGCTCATTTTTGTTGGAAAGAGACATTGCTAAGTCATTTAAGTTTTGTCATTGATGGCAACAATGTGTATCCTAGACACCCGCAGTTGGTAATTCATTCATATCAGAAGTTAGATTGAATCAAGATGGTCCGGTAGATAAGAACAGAGCATGCTACATGATCTGACAATCAGGTCTGGATCTCTCAAATGGTGTAACTCAGTAAGCTGCGGACTTGGATAAGCCAAGAGAGGTCATATGACTAGTGTATTCTAGAGATTTAGCCTCTGGTGGTAAAGCATGTAAAAGATATGAGCATCTAAGTGTTGGGTTCCAGTCTGGCAGAGCAGCCAGAGGAAGAACTGAGCGACAGAGTATCAAACTTCAATCCAGATGTCTAAAAGGTTCTTATCAAGCAATATTTGATATCATACATTGTTAGATGGCATGATTAATGACTTCTATGCCTATGTTTTGATGCGCATCACTAATCTATCATGGATTTAGCTGACAAATCAACAACTTGCAAATATCTTAGGTGTTCTTGTTGCCGACTAAGAAAGTGTTGGAAATCCTTGATGCAGATATATATAACCAATGGATTCAAGCTTGTAAGGGTGTGAATTTGATTACATGAATGGTGAAGTGTGAAGAAAAGCAGAGGCAAGTACGAAGATAGTAATTCAAGTCTAAAATGTGACAAGAAAGTAATATTGAGAAGAGAAAGAATGAAATGTGCCAGATCAGTATACTGTACCTAACAAAAATTGAAATCCTGCATGCATAGATGGTGTTCATCAGTTCAAACACCTTGGTATCATTTGTAAGCATTTGTAGATAGTAAGTCTTTTGTAGGAAGTGAGCCTTTCATGAGAAGTGTTCTCAGGCAGTAAGCCCTAATTGGCAAGTGCCAAATTTGTACTCTTTATTCTTTTAACAGAGAATACAATCTTGGGTTAGTCACCCCGTGGTTTTTCCCTTAACAGGGTTTCCACATAATAATCCTTTGTTATGTGTTGATTTCTTTTTAGCTCTTATGATTGCCTTGCTTTGGTATAACATTAAATGATAAGTTAAGAAAAGAAAAGAAAAATAGAAAAGTTATAAAATAACTGATTCACCCCCCCTCTCAGTTATCTACATTATTTCCAACAATTGGTATCAGAGCCAAGTTCCTCTCAACAAAGCCTAACATCTTGAGGAAGATCTGGGAATCTCAATGGATGCATATGGTATGAAGGAACAACTTTAGTCTTCCCTAGATGATCTTGAACAATCCCACTCTAAAGTCAATAATTTGAGAGAAAGACTCAAACAAGCTGATGATTTCATAAATGAGCTAAAAGAAAAACTTAGTATTTCTGTGAAAAAGAGAAAGGAACTACTCCAAAAATTAGCCAATCAAAGTGAAATCAATAATACTGATGAAGATCTGAATGAGAAAAAAAAGCTATGTGAGAAGCTGTCAAAAGAAGTCATTATGGTAAGGCATGAAATGGAATCAAGGGTTATGAGATTTAACCAAGAAATTGAAGAAAAGAAAAAGATTGAAGATAATATAAAACAATCCCTCAAAGAGAAAACAGAGGACTACCACAAAATGGATAGAATAATCAGACATCTTGAATCTGATCTTGAACAAGGTAGAGACAATGAAGAATAACTTAAGAATCAGATAGACACTCTTAAACAAGATCTTCAAACTACAAATGAATACAAAGAAAAATTCAAGATAAGCTTAGCCCAACTTGAAGTTCTTGAAAGCCAAAAGAAGGTAGATGATAAGCGTGGCTTGGGATATGAGAAAGGTGAAAGCTCTAGTTCCGGTCTAAAGAACTTTGGATCAGGAAATCAAAGAAACAGGCCTAGAAGACCTCCGGTAAGGCAACCAAATGCTCAAAGATATCCATCCTTCAATGGATACTACTTTAATTGCAACAAGTTTGGTCACAAAGCAATCTAGTGTAGAAACAGAATGAATCAATTCAATCCATCCTTCTCTAGTCAATGTTTTAGTTGCAAAAGGTATGGTCTCAAATCTCATGAATGTAGAAATATGCAAATAAACAAATCTTTCAATGGTAAATGCTTTGTATGCAATAGAATTGGACATATGGCTAATGAGTATAGATCAAGAGGATATCATTCAAATAAGAAAAGAAATGTTGTGTGTTACAATTACGATAACTCCAGTCACATAGCCAGATTCTGTAGAAGAGGAAATTATGATGAAAAGGGTCTGGTAAAACTTGATCAGAATTAAGACAAAGGCAAAAGCAAAATTAATCTGGAAGAAGTTTAAAAGGAGATGAGAAAGATTTGGGTTAAGAAGAACACAATGACTATTGGAGATGCATCCGCACCGGAATTCGGTGCTGATATTCCTTCTGGAAACTAAAAAGCTGAGCTCTAGCTCAGGGGGAGTCACAGAGAAAATCAATTTCCCCCAGCTAGTTAGCTAGTGCCTACATTTGGCACATTGGGTAAACATATGATGTTGTGGATTAAAGGGTTCTTAGAAAATCCTCCAAATAACCTTCAATCAAAATGTAAAAGGTTCGCATGGAGTTTTGCAAGATTTATAATTGCTCAAGTTAATCCAGTTCTGACAACTATCTCGTAAAGTAGAATTTCACAAACAGATCCGATACGATTCAAAATTGAAATGCTTTGATCTACGGACCCATGGCATAATTGAAGAAGAGAAGATATGTTTTCAATCCTCACAGACAATGATTCTAAGTTCCATATAGTGATTCAAGAAAATCTCTCTCAAAACAAGGCAACTAGATAACTTAAGTTGTGCACCTATTACAAAAGGAAATTAGGTTTTTGGGCAAGGTTAAAAGGCTTCTCATCCATCACTTGCAACACTTTGCACTCCCGAAGAAGAGAGAAGAGCTCTGAAAAGAAATCCAGTAGACCATTTAAACTCAGTTGAAGATCAAATCCAAGCGTAATCTATTCTGGTAGTCGCTCCAAACCCTAAGGTGTGAAGAGGTATTTCTTTGTGCAAATCTCTCCAATTTTTGTTGTTTATAATGGCTACTCCTATGGTTGTCAATGTTTCTAAGAGACCAAGGCCAATTTTCAAGAAACATCCTTTCAAGTCTCTAGAAGTCGATCCCCTATGTGCATTTTCCCATATTTCGCATGACATTCTTCATGTAGAGGATGTTAGGGTTTACATTAACACAAACCTCAAGGAACTAGGATACCTAGAATTGATAGAGCTATATCGTAAATAGCTAAGTGATGAGAATTTTGAGTTTAAGACAGAATTCAAAGCCCTAAGGGACAGACACTTTGCACACCACATACATTTCCCATCATTTGGAGAAGATGAATGGGTCTGATATATCCTGAGTAGGATACATGATAATTTTATGTGGTTGATGAGCCCATTCAAAATATCCAAAGATGCCATCAGGGTTGTAACCAAATTGCACTCAATTGGTGGGTTCCCTGCTCTCAAAGTTGTGAACAATCAAATGGTAACTGAAGCCACCAGATCAAAATATGACAGGAGGGCAATGACCATAGACAATATCATTGACTCAGATGTGAAGTTTGCATCAATCATAATTGGCTACAAAATTTACCAATCCAGCAGGGAGAACTCTGTATTTGGCACCACAATTTATGCTGCATATCAAATGTTGAGAGATAATACAGACTATGATCTGTGTGAGCTCCTATTGAACCAACTAATGGAAAATCTAGAGAAAATCAAGAAAGACAAGAAAAACATCTTCAAATATGGCAGTCTGATATTGTGTTTATTCTTCTACTTCATGAATGAGCTACCCGGATCAAGAGGTCTAATCTGGTCAAATGATAAACTGGTTGCCATTCAAATCAGGGATTATCTATATGGACTTGGTGATGTTCAAGCTTGAAAAACAACTCTCTAGGGTTACTTCAAGAATTTCCAGAGCTTGATGCAAGCAAGAGAGAGAATTCCCAAATCAATAGTGAAGAAGTACAAAGACATAGTCTACTTTATGGTAGATACAGATCAATGCCTAATAGAGGCAGTTGAGCCAAGGACAGTATGGATAATGCTCATGGGCTATGAGGCTGATGGAAACATATTGGAGGCTCATATTCAACATTTGGTAAGTCAACCCAAGGACCCTAAGGCAGAGAGATTTGGCACTTTTAAGGAATTGAACATAAAATTGCATGTTGAATTAAGAAGGCCCGAGACAAAAAGAAAGGTGAGGAAAGAAGTTGAAAAGCTGGTAGAGGAATTTAGCATTACCAGAGAAGTTTTCACTACAAACAGAGAAAGATTAGAGAAGATTGAGAAAGAAAAAGAGGATGCAAAGAAAGAAAGTGTTCCGGTGCAAGCCTTCTCCCGGACTAGATCTTCCAAGAGCTTTGCTCCTATCACCCCTAAAAGTTCAAAAACTACCAAGCCAGAAGTTAGGCCATCTGACAAAGGTGAAAAGAGGATGATGACCAAAGCATCAAGAACTTATAAGAGCCAAAAGGATGATGAAGAGACTGAATCAGACAAAGAAATCAGGAAAGTAAAGAAACAAAGAACATCCAAGAAGTTCTCTGGTAACAGAAATGAGGAAGAGAAATCAGAGGAATTTGTTGAAAAACCCACTTTATCAATTGATGATTATAATCAAAGGCATCACCATAGATGGAAACCTGCAACCAGTGATAGAATTTTATGATGAATACAATGAGGCTAATCAAAGATTACTTGAAGAGGCTACTGTCAGATACTTGAACATTTACAATAAAGCTTTCATTGAAATTATATAATTGATTCCTAAGAGCCTAGAAAAGGTACTTGAGCTGAGAAAAGAGAATGCAAAGGTGAAAGACTTAGAGATTTGGGAGAAGATAGCAATTCAGCTATATCCTTCCATCACTCCAAAACAAATGAGCATGATTTTCAAGGATTGTAAGGATGAGTTCTAGATCAAAGCGAGAATGAATAAACTCATGCTTGGAGAAACTGACCAAGTAGCAAGTGAAACAAAAGATATCCTCTGGAATGCCTTGAAGAGATTCAATCTTCCTATTGTAGAGGAAATAGATGAAGAACCTTCTAGCATGGATGTTGAAGGATTAAATGATATCAATGAAGAACCTTTTGACAAGGATGTCAAAGGATCAAAGAAAATAAATGAAGAAATATCTGAGGACTTAGACTCTTCTGTTTCGTTAGAGGAAGTTCATGAAGCAACAAACACATGTGATATCTCTCCTCCAGATCCCACTACAGCCATGACAAATATTCCAATCACTAAAGCTAAAGGGGAAGGTAGAAGAGAAGAAAAGAAGAATCAAGAAAAAGAGGATAAGGGAAAAGAAGAACAAGTAGAAAAGATTAATGATGACTTATCAAAACCAGTTAGTCCTGATATCTCAAAAGCAAAGAAGTCTCAATCACCAACAAGAGATAGTGAAGAACTTCTTTGACAGAGAAATGATAGAGCTGGATGAACCTGATTTATTTCAAGGGCCACTAAATTTTGACTCTCTCTCCCCGGTTCAGATAATGAAAATAGCATCTTTTGCTCAAGCTAAAGCAAAAGAGAAACTCTTGAAATCACATATGGAGAATTGTGAACTATTGGAAAGTGCATCTGGGATATTGGAAAAGATCATGTCATCCTATCAAAAGGATCTTTCAGCCTCACGATCTGGTAACTTGAAAAACTTAGTAAATTCTGTTAACACTCATTTTGAATCTCTAGATAAATCAGTAAAAGTAAAGGTCCAGAAGGATTTTCTGGGGAAAAGATTCACTGAGGTGCAAGGGCTTATTGTAAATGATAGGAGGACCCTAGATATTGGAATAAAGAGCCTTTAAAATGCTCTCAAAGATGGTGGGGACCTATTCAAATTTTGTTTGACTTGGCCTAAAGTGACAAAAGACATTGAGGAGAAAGTAAAAGAACAAGAAGAAAAATTATCAAGCCTAGTTCAAAATTTTGACCCTCCTTCCTCCTCTCTAATGAATCAAGAATGCCAGGCTATTGTTATAACAAATGAAATAAAGAGACTGGGAAAAGAAAAGAAGAACATAACGAACAGAATGGGTGAACTTAGAGGTATAATTATCCCTAAGTTAGAGGCAATGCATGAGGCCTTAACAGATGCTTAGATCACGGCCTGGACTAGTGATCCAACAGATTTAAGACGGGCAGAAGCTTATGCATTTTTGTTGAGTGGTCACATCTCCATTTTGGATAGGATGAAGAGGAGTTGGGCCACAGAGTTTGTCCAGCTGAAGACTATTTTTGTAGACATACCCAAGTATATGTGAGTTTATCATATGAGTTATATGTACATATGCAACCTTATGTAGAAACTTTTTGTACAATTTTGGTTTGCAGATCCCGCTCTTTTCCATTGATGTCAAAGGGGGAGTGAGGTTTAGTGAAAAATGAAGAATCCCACATCAAAAGAACATTGGCTTAGTTGGAGCATATACAAAGGGGGACTTGTTGCGAGACTTAGTCATTTTTCACTAAGTGTTGCCATCAATGGCAAAGGGGGAGATTGTTGGAAAAAGACACTGCTAGGTCATTTAAGTGTTGTCATTGATGGTAACAAAGTGTATCCCAGACACCCGCAGTTGGTAATTCATTCATACCGGAAGTTAGATTGAATTAAGATGGTCCAGTAGTCAAGAATAGAGCATGCTACATGATCTGACAATCAAGTCTGGATCTCTTAGATGGTGTAACTCAATATGCTACAGACTTGGATAAGCCAAGAGAGGTCATATGACTAGTGTATTCTAGAGATTTAGCATCTGGTGGTAAAGCATGTAAAAGATATGAGCATCTAAGTGTTGGGTTCCAGTTCGGCAGAGCAGACAAAGGAAGAACTGAGCGACAGATTATCAGACTTCAATCCAGATGTGTAAATGGTACTGATCAAGTAATCTGTGATATCATACATTGTTATCCGACATGGTTAATGACTTCTATGCCCATGTTTTGATGCGCATAATTAATCTAGCGTGGATTTAGCCAATAGATCAACAACTTACAAATATCTCAGGTGTTCTTGTTGCTGACTAAGAAAGTGTTCGAAATCCTTGATGCAGATATATATACCCAATGGATTCAAGCATGTAAGGGTGTGAATTTGATTATATGAATGGTGAAGTGTGAAGAAAATAAGAGGCAAGTACGAAGATAGTAGTTCAAGTCTGAAATATGACAGGAAAGTAATATTGAGCCGATAAAGAATGAAATGTGGCAGATCAGTATACTGTACCTAACTGGAACTAAAATCTTGCATGCATAGATGTTGTTCATTAGTTCAAACACCTTGGTATCATTTGTAAGCATTTGTAGATAGTAAGTCTCTTGTAGGCAGTGGGCCTTTTGTGAGTAGTGTGCTTGGGCAGTGAGCCCTAATTGGCAAGTGCCAAATTTCTACTCTTTATTCTTTTAACAAAGAATACAATCTTGGGTTAGTCACCTTGTGGTTTTTCCCTTAATAGGGTTTCTACGTAAAAATCCTTGTGTGATGTGTTAATTTCTTCTCAGCTCTTATGATTACCTTTCTTTGGTATAACATTAAAGGAGAAGTTAAGAAAAGAAAAGAAAAATAGAAAAGTTATAAGATAACCGATTCACCCTCCCTCTTAGTTATCTACATTGTTTCAAACAATTTTTAGGGTTTAGGGGTTAGGGGTTAGGGTTTAGGGGCATTATTTATGGTTTAAGGTTTATGGTTTAGGGGTTAGAGGTTAAGGTTTAGAGGTTTAGGTTTATGGTTTAGGTAGAGAGGTAAATAGGGAGATATAGAGGAGACCGAGCCTTAGAGAGATATCTATCTCCTCTATCCCTCTCTCTAACTATACCTACCTCTCTATCTCTCTCTCCATGTCTCTCTATATTTCTAGATCTCTTTCGATGCCCTCTCTCTAACTCTACCTTTCTATCTCTTCCTCCCTCACTATTTGAGGTTTACATGAGTTTAGGGTTGCTCAAGTAAATAGGGTTTAGGGTTTAGGGTAAGGCTTTTGGGGAATTATTTAGGCTTTAGTGGTTTTGGGATGCTTGAGTTTAGGGTTTAGGGTTTAGGGGTTAGGGGTTTAGGGTTTCTTGAGTTTAGGGGTTAGGGTTTAGCATTTAGAGAGAGATAGAGCAAGGGGACCAATAGAGATTGGGAGAGATAGGGAGATAGAGGTTTAGGTTTGCTTCTAGGTTTTATTGTTTAGGGGTTAGGGGTTTAGGGGTTTAGGGTTGCTTGTTTTTAGGGTTTAGGGGTTAGGGGTTAGGGTTTAGGGGCATTATTTATGGTTTAGGGTTAATGGTTTAGGGGTTAGGGGTTAAGGTTTAGAGGTTTAGGTTTATGGTTTATGGTTTAGGTAGAGAGGTGAATATGGAGATATAGAGGAGACTGAGCCTGGGAGAGATATCTCTTTCTCCTCTATCCCTCTCTAACTATACCTACCTCTCTATCTCTCTCTCTCTCTATCTTGCTAGATCTCTTTTGATCCCCTCTCTCTAACTCTACCTTTCTATATCTCCCTGCCTCACTATTTGAGGTTTACATGAGTTTAGGGTTGCTCAAGTAAATAGGGTTTAGGGTTTAGGGTAAGGGTTTAGGGGAATTATTTAGGCATTAGGGGTTTAAGGATGCTCGAGTTTAGGGTTTAGGGGTTACGAGTTAGGGGTTAGGGGTTAGGGGTTTAGGTTTTCTTGAGTTTAGGGGTTAGGGTTTAGGGTTTAGAGAGATAGAGTGAGGGGACCAATAGAGATTGGCAGAGATAGGGAGATAGAGGTTTAGGGTTGCTTCTAGGTTTTATGGTTTAGGGGTTTAGGGTTATTCAATTTTAGGGTTTAGGGGTTAGGGTTTAGGGGCATTACTTAGGGTTTATGGTTTATGGTTTTGAGGTTTAGTTTGATGGTTTAGGTAGAGGGGATAATAGGGATCCCTATCTCTATCTCTCTAGACATATGGACCCCCATATCTTAATCTATCCCTCGCTACCTCTCTCTCTCTCCTCCTCTCTGTCTCTCTCCTCATCCCTCTACCTCTTGAAATCTCTCTCCCTATACATCTCTAGACATCTCTTGATCTCTTTCCCTATCAAGCTATCTATCCTCATAACTCCATCTCTTAATATACCCCTCTCTACCTCTCTCTATGTATTTCCCTATCTATCTATCCCTTGCTAGATCTATCTCCCTATATCTCCTCTCTCTATAAATATGTATCTCTATCTTTCTCCCTCTATAGACCCCTTTCTCTATCTCAATCCCCATCTCTCCCTCTCCCCATCTCTATCTCCACCTATCCTCTCTATCTCCATGTCCCTCTCTATCTCTCATTGTCTCCCAATTCCTCTCTATATATAGGATAGAGAAATCAAGAGAGAGAGACTCTCCCATGTAGATACAAGGTTACATTTGTCCCTCCTTGTTTTAAAAATTTTTATTTCACAAATCACATGGATATTTGAGTCTAGGGGTACTCTTGGACCGTCACTTGATTACCTATCTGATGCACTACATGCATAGATACAATATATTTTATGTGAGAGCATGACATCCTAGACCATGATTTTGGCACCAACATTTAGAAGGTTATAATCTTTGCATGCATGAACCTTTATGTTTTCATGCTTCCTAGAACGCGCTTGCATTATAACATGAGTGCATTTTGGGAAGCATGGAAAACGGTAAAAAAGCATGTGGGATCCGTGTTTCAGATCCCACATGACTATTATTCCTACTTTTCACGAGTATATCGGACAAGAAAACACTTTTCATGTTGTTTGACTAATTGAGAATCATTTTTATATCAATCCACCACCTTTTTTTTGTTTTTTCAATATAGAAGAATTGATTTTTTATGTTTTTAGAGAAAATTTGATTAATTAAACTAAAAGTTTCATGTTTTATGTGTGATATTGTTTCAAAGCTAACTACCATTAATATATAGATTGAATTTGATGATATATGTTTGTTTTTTGCATAAATTTCACTAATCCCATTCTACAATTATATAGAATTCATAATCAAACTTGCAAAAAACAAGAATTTGACGATTTTGAAGCCATCTTTTGGAGAATTGGTCAACTGCAATATCGAATTCTAAGGTATGTTCAATTTATGTCCATTTTAATTCACATATATATGTTCTTATGTTCTTTATGTCTTTATGTTTTTTATGTTCTTTATGTTCTAAGATATATATAACTTTTCTTGCATGCAAAGTTTTCCTCTAATCTTAGACACATATTAGATCAAGGTTAGCTTAGGCCCATAGTTAAATTTGAATTCAAAATTCTGGGGATCAAATATGTAGTTATAGATTTGCCTTAGGCTAGGGAATACAAAATTTGTAAATTAGATCCAAATCCTTAGAATATGTGGAGTTAAATTTAATTAAGGCTCTAGTTAATTGCCAATATTTATTTAAAAACATTGAACTTGTACACTAGTAATTTCATATGAAAACTAGATCAAAGAAAGTCCAAAACAAAGGAGAAAAGCGTAAGGTATGCACTTTTCACCATTACATTTCACCTCCATTTTAACTTACATATGAACTACAATGAATCATGTATGTCAAAGTAAATAAGTAGCCAAGATGGAGTAAATGAAAATTACATATAAAGATGATATGGATATGGATAAAGACTCTATGTGTCCTCCTAATTATCACTTTGTATTGAAACCTACAAGTACAAACTTCCATGAGTAGCATCTAATAAAAAATAAAATAGGCATGAACAACAACTACTTGATAATGTTAACATACAAAAAGGAAAAGTAAAAAGAGCATAATAGGCTACCAAGGAGCCTATAACAAAATGAGTGATATGACTAAAAAGTAGTTTGTATAAATGAATTAATAAATGTCGTGTTGAATAAGATTCATCATAATCTATGAAATTTTCATTATAGTCATAATTATGGAAGGGACACTAGTGATATCATATGCCACCACCAATTAGATACATATAAGGGATCTGTTGGTACTCTTCACAATAAATCTTGCACTCTAAAGTGAAAGAACAACTCTTGAGACTGGGGATGTAAAAATAGGATATAAGGAAAGGGCTAATGATCAAACACAAGATGGTAAAGGTGTCGATGTGTTAAGACAGGTTTAGCCTTCTTCACTTTAGACTGCACTAAGTTTGGGAGGGTGATCCTTGAGGTTTATATGGAAAAATTAATCAAAGACAAAGAAAATAAAACCAAATTTGAGGGAAAACTCACCTTCTGTAGATAGAGCTCAAGTGAAAAGGTGTTACTAGCCCCAATTCTACAAGTTTGCTAACTCAAATTTAGAACCTCCTTAAAGTACAATAAGATTTCCATACAAGAAACTAATTTAATCGGAATTATTATTTTCCTAAACATTTCTTTTGCATTTAAATGACATAATTCATGTTTGATAGTCAATGTGACAAACAACACACAACCCACAAATATATTTTAAGTTTCAAGTTCTTAGGATATGATCTTTTAAGTAAAACTAGGTTTGTAAGAATAAGTAAACAAATGTTTATATTGTTATTATAAAATAGTTTATAATTTGTATTTTATGATTTTGGTGGTGGTGTACAAGTAGGAGGCAAAGAGACTGGTGTCCTCATCCAATTTAGGACACACAATTTATTTAAGATAGGAAGATACAAGAAAGAACAAATAGGATATTTACTCATGAAAAATTAAGAATTTTGTAATAAGACCTTACATGCATACACATAAGCTATACTACAAGTACACATCAAGGAATCAAACAAATAAAATAGAGTATGCCTAATTGAATCTTCTTTAATGATCCTCATGTAAACAACAACACTTCCCATAATGTGATGCAAGGCATCCCTAAGAAAAAATTCTTAGAAGTTTACAATGTCTAGGATAATTAACCAGACATACACATTATGTCATCTAGGAATTATATATGAAAGCTCGAACTTATCAAGACTTTGAATAGTATAACATACACAAATGGAGACATTAAACCAAGTACTTTGTATTAAAAATATTTTGGAATACTTACAATGCATGTATATTTGCTTAAAGATCAAGGTTTACATTCAAACTTGCCCTTTTTCTTAGAAGAAAGACAATGGAAATCTAACTTATCCAATACAACAATGGTGTATTAACCTCTCACTCAACCACCAAAAACCTACTATATGAAATTATATCTACATATATACATTTTATCCCCTATTTTTCAATATGGGGAAGTGAGCATTAATAAGTTTTATTATGACTGTCCCAAGAGGACTAGTTTTACAATCATTAAGTGTTGGCACCCAAGCAAGTTAGGGTTTTAATTTGAGTCTAGGTGTTTAATACCTATTGGAATTATGCAATTCTAAGGGTTCACTTCACTCATATGGAGGCATATTTCACAACAATGGTCTCAAAGACAAATTCCTCAACTTTCAAAGGCAAACAATTTCATGGCAACTTACTTCACAAGGCACATTTTCTTGGTCCCTTAGGTCCAAAGTATCAAACAAGGTTCCATACATTCTTTATTCACCTTAATGACTCTAACTCACTCCACAAACTCCTCACAAAAACCTTCTTGTAGCCAAAATGGTCCTTTCCCACAAACTGTCCCTTAATTGCAAGTAGCCCTCCAAAATGGACTGTCAAAGCATATCTTCTGCTGTAGACATCAACTCAAGACTATGAAACTATTTTTGGATACCCATTAAGGATTTTTAAAACATATCTCAAACTTTGTATAGGTTACTTTGAAACGAAAGGCTCAAAAACTGACTATCCTATATTTTTCCTAAGCCTAATTAGGCCACTTTTACAAAGCAACACCTCTCAAATCTTTCTCCCAACTCACAAAACCAATCCCAATCCACTAGGCAGACTTAAAAATGGATTTTCTGATAAGCATTTAGAAATTTCCAAGAAAATGTAATTGGCAAGTGTAACACCAAATTCCAAAACCTTAGAAATGGTATCTTTGGAGCACGGTATAGACATCCATCAAAGCATAAAGGATATAGGAATTTTGTCAAATGTCATAGTTGTAAGTACCCTACAAGACATGTATACAACTTGTGTGGAAGCATATACAATGAACATGAACTGTTTGACACAATGTCTCAAAGAAATGGTGTCTCATGGAGTGCAATGATTGCAAGATATGCACAAAATAGATTTTTCATAAGGCTTTAAAAACTCTCAAGCAAATGCACAAAAATAAATTTCAACCATCTACACAAATTTTGCAACATCTAAAACCAAATTGCACAACCTTAACCAACTTCCTCCTTGCCTATGCTATAATGGGATCTAGAGAACATGGTGTGGACAACCATCAAAGCATAAATGATGTAGGAATTTTGTCACATGTATTGTATTTGCAAAGTTGCCCTTGTAGACATGTATGGAAAGTATGGAAGCATAGACAAGGCACGTGAACTATTTGAAATGATGCCTCAAAGAAATGCACAATCCCATAGAATTCAATGATTGTAAGATATGCACAAAATGGATTATTTGAAAATTATTTATAGACTTTCAAGCAAATGCAATTGGCAAATGTAAAACCAAATTCCTGTAACAATAATTGATTATCATATTAAATATTTAATATAAACTGTCATATACATAATGCCATGAACATAACATCTAGTTTATATAAAAATCCATATGTTGTGATGTTCACAACATGCCCCATTTTACCTTCTAGCAAAATGAGGACCCTTGTTGTGACTTTCATTTTTTTTTGGTGGTGTGGTGTGTTTCTGGGTTTTGTAGCGTGGTATGGTAAAATGACAAGTATACAAAAATGAAAATTTTAATGCTTAATATAAAAGTGCAAAACATGGTGAGATCTTTTGTATATATGAGAGGCTGGGGAGTTTTGTATGTCTTATGCTAATCTTTTTGTATATGTGTTATGAGTCAGTATTGTAGGGATGGTTAGACACTTTTGTTTATCGAAGAGAGGTATGCATATGTGTGGGAACAATCAAAACCTTTTTAGACACAAGGCAGACCTGACTAGGAGTAAATAGTAATTAAATTAGATTTGAGTCTGCGCTTGTTTCTTATCAATTGTATGTGTTTTTTGTATGTATAAAACTTATGCATATCTAATATACATACAAAAAACTAGTGCAAACATTCAATGTGCATTTGAGATACAAAAAATGAGAGCATACATAGACATATTTTAAAATAAGTTGAAATGGAACATAGGGCACAATGATACAAAAGGTCTTATATTTAAAATTACAAGATTGAATATAACCAGAATCAAGATTAAATTTGAAAAAAAAAGTAGATTGCATAAATACAAATGCAAAAAGGGAATTAACCAGGAAAGAAAATTTGCAATCATATAAATGCAAAGTTTGGCTATAGATTATATTGAATATGAGCAGAATATGTACAAAATAGGGGTCATATTTCCAAATACCACGGTCAAAAAATTTGAAGTTGCAGTAAGGAATAGAGAGACGAAAATATTCACAAAAAAAAAGAGAGTTCTTCACATACTAGGGATTTCCATAGAAAATGCCCATTTTGACTATATTTGCAAAATGGATAATCCAGTCTGAGTTCTGTGATACCTCTAGTCGTTGAGACAGTCATATAAAATTGAGGCCAACTCTAGCCCAATACCTGTGATTAGCTAAAGCTTGGTCAGAAAAGTGCATAAGAAATGGTAGCCTGATGAATTGAGCACTAGGGTGGCTAGACAGATAAAGCTCCAGGGCTTGTGGTATGCCTACTCCTAGGTCAGATGCTAAGATAATGTTAATATCCATAAATCTATAGTCAGCTTTGAAAATATCCTGCAACAATAAGAAAACTTCTATCTTGTTGACACTTCTGTCCAGAACAGAGGCCAAAAACCATAAGACAATGTCTGAATTGACCCTATACTTGTCCCAATTAGTCAGGAAGCTTTTTCCTAATACCATTTTTATGGCTTCTAGTTTTAATTCATGAAACAGAGGATTTTCATGTCCTAGAATTAGTCCTTTCAGACGAGCGCCTGAAACTGGACTGAAAAAGGTGGTTTGTCGCCTAGAGCTGAGAAGGCAAACGAGAGTTGTCATATTTATAGAATATTTTGAATTCTGGGGTGTGTAAAAATGTTGTTACACAAGCTCTTAAATAGAAGTTTCACACGAGTTGCAGGTTCAATCGCCATTAATGGTGGTTGAGAGGAATTGAATGTGCATAAGTATGGATGTTAATTCGTGTGTGCAGTGGTCTAGTGGAGTGAATATTATTAATGTATCGAATTTCTCTTAAGCATGCCTTAAAGATTTTAGCATTAATTACAAGAAAAGTGCAGGTGAGCTCATGATTAAGATGTTGAAATTCGTGTTTACTTGTGTTTTTTTTGTATGTATAAAACTTATGCATATCTAACATACATACAAAAAATCGGTTCAGGTATCAAAAAGGTGCACGTTGTCATGCAGCGATATGTATAAAATCCTAAAGTTTAGTTGTATTCTCACATGGGGAGTGATTTGTATCTTAAGTCCAAGTACAAATATCGAGGCAAAAAATGATAGAGAGAAGTTTCAAATGGTGGGGCCCATGGAAGTATGGTTAAGAGGGAAGGTAGTATACAAAAGTTGAGTGCAAAACGATACATAGAAAAGGATAAATGCAAAAAAAATGAGATGGTAAGTTACAAATGATGAGACTTATGCAGATGAATGAAATTTGAAGTGACAAGTTTAAAGTCAAAAAGAGGATATACAAAAGCTAATATATACAAAAGATAGATTAGTTCAGGGAACTAAAATATTTTGAGAGAATTTTGCATGCATATGTTGAAGATATATATAAAATATCTGTTATAAAGTGACATACATAACTGAAGACATAAGATAAGAATAAAGAAAAAGATAATATAGCTGATATAGGTGTTGATTTGTATCACAATCATTTGTATATAGACAAAATACAAAAGTAACTTACAAAGAAAAGATACAAAAGTTGTGGCATGGAAAAAGGAGAGTATGCATAATGATGTGCAAAAGGGAAAAAGTAAATGATACAAAATTCAAAATCTATAAATAAAAAAGGTCGTAAGTTGAAACGCATGCATTAATGGTTATAATAAATATACAACTATGGCAAGAATGCAGAATGTGAAAAGGATAAAGGTAAAAATGTAAGATGTAAATTCATAGTCACATTGTGAAGTAGAAATTGTGGAACAAATGGAAAATCAAATTAGGTAAGTGGAAATTCAAAGGTGAGCAAGCTTGCAAGGAGATAACGGCACAATTGAAATGCGTAACTTGATTCCACACTGATAAAGTTAAACTGATTAGGAAAGCATGTATGTATCTTAAAAAACTCTGTATGGTGCTTATGATATGATTATGGTTTTGTTATGAATAAATCACATTTAGAAAAGGGGTTAATTATTGCAAATAGTCAGGGGGGTTTACTTAAATAATTTTGCTAGAATGGCTACATAATTCAAAATTCTGAAAGAAAACATGGTAAAATGTTAGGGTAAAACATGGTAAAAATGTGAAATAAAGATAATGAAACCCTAACAATTGTACATGAATAGGGAGGTAAAATGTAATTCTTTTTTTACAGGATGGCACCAAGCAAAGGAAAGTGACTGTCATGGATGAAGAAGAAGAAAAGATAAAAAAGGAGAGGAAACCACAGAGAGAGACCACCAAAGAAAAGTTAGAAGTAACTCAAGGGTTTCTGACTGTGACATTTTATAAAGGAGGATTGGTTACAGACACCTTCATAGGATAGTTTGATGTAGATGATGTGTTGGACAAGGTCACAACATTGGATGCCTCTGAAGATATGGAAAGGATTTGGAGCAAAGGGTTATATAAGGCTATTGGTTTTCCTTTGGCGATGGAGGCTAGTGAACTATTACTGGAATGTATGGAAAGATACAATTTGGAGACCAGGTAGGTAATGCATGAAGGAAGAAGCATTGATGATTTATCTACTGAAGGCATCACTTGTACTTTTGGGCTGAAAATTGAAGAGAAGATGATAGACATAGATATGGACCAGTATGCAACAAACTTTATAAAGAATGATAAATCATGTAGAGCTGTTATTTTCTATGGATGGTACATGGACGAAAATAAACCTAAAGCCTCCGTGAGGGTTCCAAAAAATATATATAGAATTGATTTCAAAAAAAAAATGTATCTCATGATTACCATGTTGAGCAGATTAGTGGGATTGAGGGAAGCAGCTGCATTTGAGCCTTGGATATTTTAGGTTATAGAATAAGTCAGAGCATAGGAGGGAAGCATTCACTAGGCTAGAACCATCAGTAAGTGTATAAACAAACAGATTATGTCATTTAGAAGAACAAGAAGATTCAATATGTCTTCCTATGTTTTATATGCATTGGCTTCTAGAATATCACCAATAGCTGGGATAAGAGTGATAGGCACCTTGGAAAGTGGGCTAGAACAGAGATTGGTATATGATCATTAAATAGATGTTTAGGAAGAGAATGCATTGAAAAAATATACAAGGGTGAATGATGTATTTTATAGTTACATGGTGAGAGTTCTAAATGGAGATAAAGAAAAGAGAATAAGTAAAGAAGTAATAGAAGTTATAAATTACTTCAATTCTTTGTTCATACGGATTCCAACATTCACTTACGTTAGGGTTGAAGGTTTTGAGGGAAAACCATTTAAGTTGCCTAGGTATCCTTCGGATCACCTAATTTTGCTGGAATATACAAGGCAGGTATTGAATATATAAAGGATGTATAAGAATAAATACACTAGAGGCAATATTAAGTTCCCTATTACTATTGGTCATTATACATGTCACAATGAAGAAGCTACTAGGCAATCAGAAATAGAATTAAGATATTATGCATTTGAAGAATTTAGTTTGGCTAGGCACTTTGACCCGTTGTACAGAATACAAAGATTCATAGATAGGAAATATAAACATCAGGTTCATATCAAAGATTATTGGTCTGATTGCGAGAATGAGTAGGAAGTAAGGAAAAGATCTTATCAAAGGTTAACTATTGAATAGATGAAGACAATGGGGGATATTAGTGTGCCCCAGGAGGTGACTGGTGATGATGAAGTATTACATTAAAGTTATAAGAGAAATGGAATAGATTTGTTACCCATTGATGAGCCAAATTGGGATGCTCCTACAGAAACATCTTTGGATGGGTTGTCTACACCTATTTTACTATTTTCTAAAAGGTGGCTAGCTGACAAAATAGAGGAGTTGAAAGCTCAGGGCATTGATATCATCAAGAAAAAGAAAAGAAAGAAAAGGGATAAGGAAGACATAGATGAAATAATGTGTTATTATGAAAAGAAAATGATGTTTATGGAAACCAAGATACTAAGTAAAGATAAGAAGGCAACCTTGCTAGGTCCCTATGCTTTGGGAATTACATTAGCCATACCTTCAAGAACATTCATGGAAGAAGGGGTATCTAGTCAAGAAGTGCATATTGAGAGGGCACAAGAACCAATAGTGTTTAGTGAATTAATCCAAGAAAAGGACTTGCCTGTAGGGCAACATGTGGTAAGAGCTGTTGCTATAGATCTGCCATAAGGGAGAACATAGGTGCCTATTTTTGCATTAGGGGAAGTAAGACAGCCGCATGTATCAGTAGACTTCACACTTGAAGAAAGGAGGCAAATTCACATTGAAGTTAAACAAGAATTAATTGAGGAGATGGTATACAAATTTGAAAGTCAGGAGACAAGAAATGAAAGAAAGATTGCTGACATAAGCAATGACAATAGTGATGAAGGGAGTATGCAACAAGGAATCGGTGCAGAAGAGGGACTTGAAATAGATACAGGTTCTGTCATAATAGAAGAGTATAGCACCCAAGTGTATATGAGGGTATGTGCAGGATCATCGCGGGCCAAACAGTGGCAATAGGGAAAAAATTGTGTTTTTACTTAGCCAAATTCGTGACTTGGCAAAGTTTGACTTTGAAACGGATATCCGTTTTCTTTTTCTCTATTGTTTTCATTATTTTTTATTTTATTATTTTAGCATTTTTAGCATTTTACTATTTAGGCATTTTATCTATAAAATACAATCTAAATTTTAGAAAGACTGTATCATATGAAAGGGGCAACCTTGTCATCTTTTGGAATGCATGATTTCTTTTAGTTCCATCCATTTTGGCGTCATTTATTCTTGTGATTGAGAGTTCTCTCCACCCCTGATTGAACCATTACTTCCCCTAACTAATTCTGCTATCCTCTTGACTCTCAATCAATTCTTTAGTCCACTCCCAATAAGTCTTCTATAATCTCTCAATCAATTATTTAGTCCACTCCCAATTAGTCTTCTATAATCTCTCAATCAATTCTTTAGTCCACTCCCAACCAACCCCACCATTCATGTTGCTTCTTCTACTATTAATACATCTCTCACCATCTTTTTTAGGGGAGACTATCCATTTCTTCCATTTATGTCAAATTCTTGTTAATATCTCTTATTCCATTTTCCATTGATCCCAACACATCATGGATAGTGAGTCACCTCAAAAGAGTTAAGCCATATTTTCATTACAACCCCCACAATAATTATTATACTTTTACAGTCTTAACTTTGTGAGCCTTTTCCATTTCAATTTTAAGGATTTGAAGGTTCTTACACTCTCCATAAAATCTCCAAGTTCTCAAGGCATCCTTATTCTTCCCATTGTCATCAAGAGGATGTTCTAATTTCTACAAAGGAGGATACCAAAATGTTGGATCCTTGAGGACAAAAGCTAGCACAGGTGCCATTAAAAGATTCCTTGAAGCTTCGCATGTTCTTTACATTATTTTAAAAAGATTTCAGTAGTAATTAGAAAACTTAAATTTGCCTAAGAAAAGTAACAATTTGTTGCCTCTTGTTGCCTCTTCTTGGTTATTTTAAAAAGCAACAAGGTGAAGTGACACATCCTTATGACCAGCATCAAGAAGAACAATAGGAAGTGTATTTGGATCTTGGAAAAGATCAGGAAACAGAGGAACATCCAGTTGATGAGAATAAAGAGCAAGATAAACAACAATCGGATGACTGAGATAAAGAGCTCGATGTGGAACATTATATGACATAGAACCAACAAGATGAACATCAAGTTAAACAATGAAAAAGTGGTATTAGTTGCACCTATATAGAGAAGTGGTTTAGAGGTTGGTTAGGGGAATTATTTAGGGTTTAGAGGTTTAGGGTTGCTCAGGTTTAGGGGTTTAGGGTTTACAGTTTAAAGAGAGATATTTAAAGAGAGATAGAGAGAGGGGACTAAAAGAGTTTGGGAGAGATAGAGGAGACAGAGGGGAGAGATAGGGACATAGAGAGTGAGAAGCATGTCCAAAGACATAGAGAGAGAGAGATTGAGAGGTAGAGGGATGTTAGAGATAGGGAGATAGAGGTTTAGGGTTGCTTGGGTTTAGGGGCATTATTTAGGGTTTAGGGTTTAGGGTCTTGGGGTTAGGGGTTAAGGTTTAGAGGTCTAGGGTTTAGGGTTTAGAGAGAGATAAAGGACCAATAGGGAGATATAGAGGAGTCTGAGGGGAGAGATAGGGAGATAAAGAGTGAGGGACATGGCAAGAGACATAGCGAGAGAGATTGAGAGGTAGAGGGACAAAGGTGATAGGGAGATAGGGGAGAGATAGGGAGATAGTGGTTTATGGTTACTTGGGTTTAGGGTTTAGGGGTTTGAGGTTTAGGGTTTCTCAGGTTTAGGGGTTAGGGTTTAGGGGCATTATAATTTAGGGTTTAGGATTTATTGTTTAGGGGTTAGGGGTAAGGTTTAGAGGTTTAGGGTTTTGGATTTAGGGTTTATAGAGAGAGAGGAATGATAGGGAGATATAGAGGAGTTTGAGGGGAGAGATAGGGAGAAAAAGAGTGAGGGAGATGGCCAGAGACATAGGGAGAGAGATTGAGAGGTAGAGGGACAAACATGGTAGGGAAATAGGGGAGAGATAGGGAGATAGTGGTTTAGGGTTACTTGGGTTTAGGGTTTAGGGGTTTAGGGTTTCTCAGGTTTAGGGGTTAGGGGTTAGGGTTTAGGGGCATTATTTAGGGTTTAGGATTTAAATTGTTTAGGGGTTAGGGGTTACGTTTAGAGGTTTAGGGCTTTGGATTTAGGGATTATAGAGAGAGAGGAATGATAGGGAGATAGAGAGAGGAGATCGAGGAGAGAGATAAGGAGATAGAGAGTGAGGCACATGGCCAGGGACATAGGGAGAGAGATCAAGAGAGGTAGAGGGATGATAGAGATAGGGAGATAGGGGAGAGATAGGGAGATATAGGTTTAGAGTTGATTGGATTTAGGGTGTACCTGGGTTTAGGGGTTCTCAGTTTTGTAGATAGCTAGATAGAAAGAGAGAGGAGACAGATAGGGAGAGATGGAGGTGACAAAGGGGAGAGATAAGGAGATAGAGAGTGAGCGAGATGTCCAGAGAAATAGGGAGAAGGATTGAGAGGTAAAGCTCGATGATAGAGATAGGGAGATAAGGGAGAGATAGGAGATAGGGTTTAGGGTTGCTTGCGTTTAGGGTTTAGGGTTTAGGGGTTCAAGGTTAAGGTTTAGGGGCATTATTTAGGGTTTAGGGTTTATGGTTTAAGGGTTAAGGTTTAAAGGTTTAGGGTTTAGTGTTTAGAGAGAGAAGACAATTAGGGAGATATAGAGTGAGGCACATGGCCAAAGCATAGGGAGAGAGATTGAGAGGTAGAGGAATGATAGTGATGGGGAGATAGTGAGATAGGGAGATAGAGAGATAGAGGTTTAGGGTTTCTTGGGTTTAGTGTTTAGGATTTAGGGGTTTATGGTTTCTCAAGTTTAGGGTTTAGGGGTTAGGTTTAATCATGTGTTAATATAGGTTGTGGAGTGAGAAATGGGTGGTATGGGAGATCAAAAGACTAGTTTAAAGTTGGGCCAATGGATATATGTCACAACGAAAGGTTCAAAGGCTTGTCAAAAGTGGAGTGATCGGAGCATCGGTATAAGAATTTTTGAGTTGGCCGATAGTGTTTATCTTGCCGATAGGAAGAATGTATATGATTTGATGTTATTTGGGACTTTGAGAAGGTTTCTTAAAGCTGATTAAGCTTTAATCTATTTGAACTATGGGTTTTAATGGGTATTTCACCATGTTTTGAGAGCTTCCACTGTGTGCTCTCCATCAGACCAATAGGGAGATATAGAGGAGTCTGAGGGGAGAGATAGGGAGATAAAGAGTGAGGGACATGGCAAGAGACATAGAGAGAGATTGAGAGGTAGAGGGACAAAGGTGATAGGGAGATAGGGGAGAGATAAGGAGATAGTGGTTTATGGTTACTTGGGTTTAGGGTTTAGGGGTTTGGGGTTTACAGTTTAGGGGATTAGGGTTTCTCAAGTTTAGGGGTTAGGGTTTAAGGTTTAGGGGCATTATTTAGGGTTTAGGATTTAAATTGTTTAGGGGTTAGGTTTAGAGGTTTAGTGTTTTGGATTTAGGGTTTATAGAGTGAGAGGAATGATAGGGAGATAGAGAGAGGAGACCGAGGAGAGAGATATGGAGATAGAGAGTGAGGCACATGGCGAGGGACATAGGGAGAGAGATCAAGAGAGGTAGAGGGATGATAGAGATAGGGAGATAGGGGAGAGATAGGGAAATATAGGTTTAGAGTTGATTGGATTTAGGGTGTACCTGGGTTTAGGGTTTCTCAGTTTTGGAGATAGCTAGATAGAAAGAGAGAGGAGACAGATAGGGAGAGATAGAGGTGACAAAGGGGAGAGATAAGGAGATAGAGAGTGAGCGAGAGAGATTAAGAGGTAGAGGGACAAAGGTGATAGGGAGATAGGGGAGAGATAGGGAGATAGTGGTTTATGGTTACTTGGGTTTAGGGTTTAGGGGTTTGGGGTTTAGGGTTTCTCAGGTTTAGGGGTTAGGGGTTAGGGTTTAGAGGCATTATAATTTAGGGTTTAGGATTTATTGTTTAGGGGTTAGGTTTAGAGGTTTAGGGTTTTGGATTTAGGGTTTATAGAGAGAGAGGAATGATAGGGAGATATAGAGGAGTCTGAGGGGAGGGATAGGGAGATAGAGAGTGAGGGACATGGCTAGAGACATAGGGAGAGAGATTGAGAGGTAGAGGGACACATGTGGTAGGGAGATAGGGGAGAGATAGGCAGATAGTGGTTTAGGGTTACTTGGGTTTAGGGTTTAGGGGTTTGGGGTTTAAGGTTTAGGGGTTTAGGGTTTCTCAGGTTTCGGGGTCAAGGGTTAGGGTTTAGGGGCATTATTTAGGGTTTACGATTTAAATTGTTTAGGGGTTAGGGGTTAGGTTTAGAGGTTTAGGGTTTTGGATTTAGGGTTTATAGAGAGAGGAATTATAGGGAGATAGAGAGAGGACCAATAGGGAGATATAGAGTGAGGGACATGGCTAAAGCATAGGGAGAGAGATTGAGAGGTAGAGGAATGATAGTGATGGGGAGATAGTGAGATAGGGAGATAGAGCTCGATAGAGGTTTAGGGTTTCTTGGGTTTAGTGTTTAGGATTTAGGGGTTTATGGTTTCTCAAGTTTAGGGTTTAGGAGTTAGGAAATAGGGGTTAGGGGTTAGGGGTTAGGTTTAATCATGCATCCCAGTCATTCCCCTATCATTCCTATATATCCTATCTCTCCCCTCTATCTTTCCCTCTCCCTTATCAACGAAGCAAATGGAAACAAGAAGACTAGGACTCCCTTTCTCAGGTTTAGGGTTTAGGGCTTAGGGGAATTATTTAGGGTTTATGGTTTAGGGGTTAGGGTTTAGTATTTGGAAGAATTATTTAGGGTTACTTGGGTTTAGGGTTTAGGGGCATTATTTAGGGTTTACGGTTGCATGTCAAAAGTAGTCTCTCTCTCTCTCTAAATCCGCAAACCCTAAATAATGGCCCTAATCCCTAACCCCTAACCCACATCTACCTCTCTCCTGTATCTATTCAAAAGTGCCTTTAAAATACTATGAGATACCTTAGTATAAGTAAAAGAAGGCCGAATATGGTGAGAAGCCAAGAAGGCCGAATATGCTGACGGTTTGTCATATGAGGAAGTCAAAGATTTAGAGATTACAAAAACTATGTTGGCCCAACACTTTGTCAATCCTAAAACTGGATTGCATGTTGATGTCCGTAAGCCCAAATTTTCAATCAAATGGTGTATTCATGAGGGCATTAGTCAAAACTTTTGGGATCGTTGGTGGATGGTTTTTGATAAACCACCCAACAACAATTTAGATGTGCCTTTGTATTTCCTCCGTAAACTCTATGCAGATTTCGTCATGGGTCAACATGTTAATTATTTTGATTTTAGAGAGTTTCAAGGAGTGGGCAGAGGAATGCCTCAAGATAGACCTGGGGTAATTAGACAAGTACAAGGTCCCTATATTCCCCCTCCTACTATCCATTCTCCACTCCCAATGCAGCACCCAGACATTGTTGCAAGTGCAACACAACACGGCCTTAGTGCCATACACTCTTTGACCGAGCATTTGATTATACAGACATCTCAGTTTGCACAAGCACATGATGAAGGTGATGATATTGGATCACCTGGTACCACTAGACCGTCGTCGTCCAGACATATATGTGTGCCCCATCATTGCATTTCTTGCAATCATTTATGCTTGGGTCCTATTATGGAGAGTAGTGAGCCACCGTTGTGTTGGATCTAGGGCATACAACTGAGTGGGGGGGGTGAATCAGTTGTATAAAACTTCTTGTTCTTTCAACACTTGATTCTTTGTTGTTAGTTAGCAGCATATCAATTAATCATCCATGAAAGCATAATACATAAACACAAGAGCAGATAAGTATCAACACATTGAACACCAAGATTTTGACGTGGAAAACCCGGTTAAGGGAAAAACCACGGGGTGATTAACCCAAGAATTATTCTCTGTTAGAAGAATAAAGAAAAATGAATGGCACATGCCAATTAGGGCTCACTGCCTGAGCACACTGCTCACAAAGAGGCCCACTGCCTACAAGGAGACACACTGTCTACAAAGTGATAAAAATCACAGTCTTGAACTGGAGAATGACATCTCTACCATGTCTGGATCAGTTCCAATTAAGCCCAAAAACCTCTGTTCTGCCTTTCGCACTTCTCTTCGCTATGCCACACTCATCCACACACACCACACCACGAAATGAACTCACAGACTGTTATTTATACAAGACATCGACTTAGGATCAAACATCTAAGTCGGCAAACAATCATAAGAGTATCCGCAAGATGAATAACACATCCGGTCGGCCACCACAAGAACATTCGCGGGATGAACAACTCATCCGGTCGGCTAAACAGAGCAAGAACTTCATCCGGAAGAATAACTTCAATTCCGGGCTCTACTATCAATGCGGATCAACAACACAACCTCAACACGATCCAAAAAACTTCACAAGCCTGCCTGAATGTCCGGATACATCCGCACTTCCTTTACTTGCTGGAATCTCTTGTCTTCCTCATCCGGAACTTCAAGAACACAGTCTGTCGCCACTGTAGAAGGTACTTCCGGACCTTCAAAACATACATTATCAATGCGGACCAATAACACAATCTCAACATGATCCAAGAAACTTCACAAGCCTGTCTAAATGACTAGGTACGTCCGCATTTCCTTTACTTACTGAAATCTCTTATCCTCCTTATCCGGAACTTCAAGAACACAGTCTGTCGCCACTGTCATAATGCAAGAGGTACTTCCGGACCTCCAAATCATACACAACTCGAGATGGAACATCACAAGGACATCCCAAATACTCTTTCCAATCCGCAGATTAGGATTGTACAATTTCGGACCTCACCGGACCTTTCTGTGATCCTCTGTCACCTCTAAGCACTTGCCGGAACCGGTTTCACACAGACAGCCATAACTTCTTCAGGTCTTCATGCGGACCTCTGAAAACTTGACTGAAGCATCTCAAGACTCATATCTGCAAACCCTTTAATCCGCATCCTCCGGTTTTCAACCTATCCAATATATTTGCCTTCTTCTCATCACTGTTCTTCACTGTTCCTGACTGAGGGTAATTTTCTCAATATTCTCAACACACAGCTCATCCAATCCTTCTTGTGAATGTAATATGAGTATGTTGACATCAATGACAACACTGGTTCACCTCATACTTGCAACAATCTCCCCCTTTGTCATTGATGGCAACATATGATGTGAAAAACCATCAAGACAAGAACTTCTCCTTTTTGTCACAGCTCCCCCTATCAACAACAACTTTTTACATGTCTTCTCTCCCCCTTTGATCATTAACCACTTGTTTTTCACATGTCTTCTCTCCCCCTTTGACATCAATGGCAAAGGGCTCATACTTGCAATTCTAATACATCAGAATCATACCAGCTGCTCCCCCTTAGTAGCAGCTCCCCATCATCAATCCGGATCACAAGATATGACTGTGATATCCACCGGACTGATGCACATCAGTGCATCTTAGTTTATCACCGGAGGGGCCATGACCCCTAACTTCTCCCAGAGATATTCAAAAGAGTCCTTGGGAAGAGGTTTTGTAAAGATATCTGCAATCTGATCCTTGGAGGGAACATACTCCAATCTGACTTCTTCCTTGTTTACTTGTTCTCTCAAAAAGTGAAATTTGATAGATATGTGCTTAGTCTTAGAGTGCAATACCAGATTCTTAGAAATATTAATTGCACTTGAATTATCACAGAAAATTGTGATAGGCTCCTCATATTCAACTTTGATGTCTCTTAGCATCTGCTTCATCCATAAGACTTGAGTGCAACTACCTGCTGCTGCAATGTATTCTGCTTCAGTTGTAGACAGAGATATTGCATCTTGTTTCTTACTTAGCCAAGAAACCAATCTCTTCCCCAAAAAGAATGCTCCACCACTAGTGCTCTTCCGGTCATCCACATCTCCTGCCCAATCTGCATCTGTGTAAGCATGAAGAGAGAAATCCGGATCTCTAGGGTACCATAGACCATACTCAACTGTTCCTTTCAAGTACCTAAAAATTCTTTTGATTGCCATAACATGAGATTCTCTAGGATCAGCCTGGAATCTTGCCACAAGACCAACAGCCTGCATTATATCTGGTCTAGTTTGAGTGAGATACAACAATCCACCAATCATTGATCTATATTTTGTCTGATCTGCCTTTGGAGAGTCATCATCTTTGCTTAACTTACATCTGGTTGCCATAGGAGTGTTCATAGGTTTTGAGTCTTCCATACCAAATTTCCTTAACAATTCTTTCACATATTTGGTCTGAGAAATGAAGATCCCTTCTTTTGTTTGAGTAATTTGCAGACCCAAGAAGAAATTCATTTCACCAAGCATAGACATTTCAAACTCACTTTTCATCTGATTTGCAAAAGTTTTGCACATACTATCTCTTCCTCCAAAAATGATATCATCCACAAACACTTCAACAATCAATATGTTTTCATGATCAATTTTGAAATATAAGTTACTGTCAGCAGTACCTTTGTTGAATCCAATCTGCACAAGATGCTTATCCAACCTTTCATACCATGCTCTTGGGGCTTGCTTCAATCCATACAAAGCTTTCTTCAACTTGCAGACCATATCATCATTATCAGACAATTGAAATCCATCCGGTTGTTCAATGTAGACTTCTTCTTCCAGATCACCATTTAGGAAGGCAGACTTGACATCCATCTGATATACCTTGAAGTCTTTGAAGGCAGCAAATGCAAGAAGTAATCTGACTGCTTCAATTCTTGCCACCGGAGCAAAAGTCTCTTCAAAGTCAATTCCTTCTATTTGAGAGTAGCCTTTGCAGACCAATCTAGCTTTGTTTCTGATTACTTCACCAGCTTCATTTAGTTTGTTCCGGAAGACCCACTTGGTTCCAATTACATTCCTGTCTCTAGGTCTGGGAACAAGATCCCAAGTATGATTTTTCTCAATTTGCATCAATTCATCTTCCATTGCTTTGGTCCAGTTTTCATCATTGCAGGCTTCATTTATTGTTTTAGGTTCAATCTTTGAAATCAGACAACATTCATCCTGATTTTGAGCAACATTCCTTCTAGTTTGTACACCTTTGCTTTTGTCACCTATGATCTGATCTTCAGAGTGGTTCAGTCTTACATACCTTGGAATTTTGGGAGTATCCTGCACTGCTGCTTCTTGATCAGGCTCATTCAAAACTATCTCTTCTTCCTAATTTACCGGATCAGGCTGACTCTGTCTCATCGGAGAGGATTGAGGTCCTTGAACACTGTTTTGGTCATCTTCATCAAACTCATAAAATCTTGAAGGCTTCTCAATTCCTTCATCAACTTTCACATTGGTGCTTTCTATCATCTTCCTCAATCTCTTATTGTAACATCGGTATGCTTTGCTTTGAGTGGAGTAACCCAAGAAAATTCCTTCATCACTTCTAGCATCAAACTTTCCTAGATCTTCATCTCTTTTAATATAACACTTGCTACCAAATACTCTGAAATATTTCACAGTAGGAGTGATGCCAAACCAGAGTTCATAGGGGGTCTTACCGGTGTTATTTCTGATTTGAACTTGATTGAGAGTGTAGACTGCAGTGCTGATAGCTTCCTTCCAAAACATTTGAGGAACATTTGCTTCCAACATCATTGTCCTGGTAGCTTCCTGAATGGTCCGGTTCTTTCTCTCAACCACTCCATTCTGCTGTGGAGTCCTAGGAGCAGACAGCTGTCTCCTTATACCCTGCTTCTCACAAAAATCAATGAACTCACCAGATGTAAATTCACCACCTCTATCAGACCTTAGACACTTTAGTTTCAATCCAGTTTGATTCTCTACCATAGCTTTGAAGATCTTCAACTTCTCAAATGCTTCTGATTTTTCTTTTAGAAAGGTAACCCACATCATCCGGGAATGATCATCAATTAACAACATGAAATATCTATCACCTTGCAGACTCTTGATTCTTGTCGGACCACAGAGATCAGTATGTACTAATTCCAACAATCAGGTAGAAGACTGATCTTTGCTTTTGAAAGAGACTCTGCTTTGTTTACCTAGCTGACATTCTTTGCACAAACTATTTGTAGGTTTCATCAATTTTGGAAGATCTCTTACGGCCTGAGTATTGCTTATCTTGATGATGTTATCAAAATTTACATGGCACATTCTTCTATGCCATAACCAACTCTGATCAATTTGAGCAAACAAACAACTTTTATTTGAACCAACCAGGTGAAAGATATTACCTTTTGTCTGAGTACTGGATGCAATCTCAGTTCCGGAGCTTGTAAAGATTCTGCATTTTCCATTTTTGAACCGGAGATCATAGCCTTTGTCCACTAACTGACCAACACTAAGAAGATTGTGCTTCAATCCTTCAACATACAGTATGTTACCTGTTTTGCTCTTTCCATCGAAGGAAATAGTTCCCCTGCCTCTGATTCTGCCAGCAGAATTGTCACCAAACTTTACCATTCCTCCTTCATACCTTTCCAAATTCAAGAACTTATTCTTGTCACCAGTCATATGGTGAGAACATCCACTGTCAATAACCCAATCATCCTTTTCTTCCACTTGAGCAGCCAAAGCTTTTTCAACAACTTTGTGATTGACAGATTCAGAGAGTATTGAATCTTCTTCCTTGATGGCAATAAACACCCACTCATTTCCGGATTTGCTTCCTAGTTTTGATTCATCATCTGTTACTCCTTCATTGTCATCTTCTTCGTGAACATAATAGCAATTCTTTTGAAACCTTTGTCTGTTAGTATTAGACCTTGTAGATCTTTCCGGACATCTTGAAGCAAAATGACCGATCTTATTGCAGTTGAAACACTTAAAGGGTAGTTTTCCTTCATACTTACCGGATCCTCTTGGCAGTCTCTTTGCAATGAGGGCTTCAAGTTGAGCTGTTTCTGCTTCTTCTTCTTCCATGTCTCTTCTTGCTTGATCATACCATGACATTTTCCTTGATGAGTTTTCTCTCGGATCAAATCTCTGTTTGCCTTTCACATAGGCACTGGCTTTGAAAGCAGATTCAGTCTTGGGAGGATCATCTCCAAACTCGGTCATTTCAAATGCAGCTAGTTTGCCAGCCAGTTGTTCTCTTGTGACAGTTGTGTGGGCTCTGAATTCATCAATGGCAGCAACCTTGATTTTGTAGGCAGCAGGAAGGGATCTTAGGATTCTGTAGACAATCTCATTTTCATCTAAAGTTCCACCAGCATTTCTGATTCCACATACCAGCTCATTCACTCTTGGCATAAAGGTAGTGATGTTTTCATCATCTCTCATTTTCAATCTTTCAAATTTCCCTTTCAGACTTTGCAACCTTGCACTTTTGACAAACTCATCTCCTTCATACAGAAGTTCCAGTTTAGTCAGGATCTCATATGCAGTTGGTAGGTCAATAACATTCAAGAGATCTGAGTCATTCAATGTGCTTAGAAGAGCTTCCTTGGTCTGCAGATTGTTTTCAGCTTCTGTGATTTCATTCAGAGTTGTCGGACCACCTTGTGGAGGTACATATGGTTTTGAAACCATAGCCAAGTATGCTTTTCCCATACATTCCAAGTGACACTTCATGCGACCTTTCCAGAGAGTGAAGTTGGTTCCATCGAACTTCGGACTATCCTTCTTGTATGACGACATCCTGTATCTCCTCAAGCGGTTAAGCTCCTATCAGAGGAACTTGGCTCTGATACCAATTGTTGGATCTAGGGCATACAACTGAGAGGGGGGGGTGAATCAGTTGTATAAAACTTCTTGTTCTTTCAACACTTGATTCTTTGTTGTTAGTTAGCAGCATATCAATTAATCATCCATGAAAGCATAATACATAAACACAAGAGCAGATAAGTATCAACACATTGAACACCAAGATTTTGACGTGGAAAACCCGGTTAAGGGAAAAACCACGGGGTGATTAACCCAAGAATTATTCTCTGTTAGAAGAATAAAGAAAAATGAATGGCACATGCCAATTAGGGCTCACTGCCCGAGCACACTGCTCACAAAGAGGCCCACTACCTACAAGGAGACACACTGTCTACAAAGTGATAAAAATCACAAACTTGAACTGGAGAATGACATCTCTACCATGTCTGGATCAGTTCCAATTAAGCCCAAAAACCTCTGTTCTGCCTTTCGCACTTCTCTTTGCTATGCCACACTCATCCACACACACCACACCATGAAATGAACTCACAGACCGTTATTTATACAAGACATCGACTTAGGATCAAACATCTAAGTCGACAAACAATCATAAGAGTATCCGCAAGATGAATAACACATCCGGTCGGCCACCACAAGAACATTCGCGGGATGAACAACTCATCCGGTCGGCTAAACAGAGCAAGAACTTCATCCGGAAGAATAACTTCAATTCCGGGCTCTACTATCAATGCGGATCAACAACACAACCTCAACACAATCCAGAAAACTTCACAAGCCTGCCTGAATGTCCGGATACATCCGCACTTCCTTTACTTGCTGGAATCTCTTGTCTTCCTCATCCAGAACTTCAAGAACACAGTCTGTCGCCACTGTAGAAGGTACTTCCAGACCTTCAAAACATACATTATCAATGCGGACCAATAACACAATCTCAACATGATCCAAGAACCTTCACAAGCCTGTCTGAATGACCAGGTACGTCCGCATTTCCTTTACTTACTGAAATCTCTTATCCTCCTTATCCGAAACTTCAAGAACACAGTCTGTCGCCACTGTCATAATGCAAGAGGTACTTCCAGACCTCCAAATCATACACAACTTGAGATGGAACATCACAAGGACATCCCAAATACTCTTTCCAATCCGCAGATTAGGATTGTACAATTCCGGACCTCACCGGACCTTTCTGTGATCCTCTGTCACCTCTAAGCACTTGCCGGAACCGGTTTCACATAGACAGCCATAACTTCTTCAGGTCTTCATGCGGACCTCTGAAAACTTGACTGAAGCATCTCAAGACTCATATCTGCAAACCCTTTAATCCGCATCCTCCGGTTTTCAACCTATCCAATATATTTGCCTTCTTCTCATCACTGTTCTTCACTGCTCCTGACTGAGGGTAATTTTCTCAATATTCTCAACACACAGCTCATCCAATCCTTCTTGTCAATGTAATATGAGTATGTTGACATCAATGACAACACTGGTTCACCTCATACTTGCAACACGTTGAACACATCAGAGTATGATCTCCATTCACGAGATGAGGCAATGGGGTCCAGAACTCAAGCTGAGGGGTCAGGGACAAGAGTAGAAGCTACTAGATCAGTAAACATTAGAGAAGGAGAAATGCATGAGCAATCTTTTGTGTAGGTAAAATTTAAAGTTAAATTTTATGGTCTATTCCATTTGAATATATAAACAACTTTATTAGCACTAATGTATCTAAGTGGGATAACAGTTGATGACAGAGGAGGAGTTGACAGAAGTTCATCATGCAACTTTGTCTGCCATCCAATTTGGCTTGGACTTACCGGTATAATTTGTTGTACACAATAACTTTTTTTGTTATGCATTTATTTCTTTGAGAGTAATTATATATTAATTTATATCTTGATGTTAATTTTATTTTATAGCCAATCGAAAATATGAATGATGTGGCATCTTTGCCAATAGTCTTTTCTCGAACTCATGATTGACCCAAGGGACTAACATTTGCAGAATGGTTTTCTCAATGCCAACAAAGGGTGGAGGTAATTTGATTGAATTGTACTTTAATTGATAATTTAGAAAACTTAAATATTTGTTTGTAGTCATTTAGAGTCTTACATTCTTGTCCTTTTTAATTGATGCAGGAGGCCTCGATGGTGGTATGTGCTTGTTTTCTAGTAGATAAGTTTTTGTGTAGTGCATTTCCTATTTTAAATGTATGCATTTCCTATTTTGTTTAATAATTATATATTAATTTATTTCAATGTTACTTCGCTTTTATGTAGTCTATTGAGAATGTGAGTGATGTGCCACCTTTGCCATCATGCTTCACTAGGACACCTGATCGTCTTAAGAGAAAATCATTTGCAGAACGATTGTCCGAACAACAATATAGAGTCGAGGTAATTGAATTGAATTTTTCTAAATAATTGATAGTTTATCTAGCAGTCTTATAGTTGATTGTAGTGATTTAGATGTATGTTAACAAATGAAAGTTCTTAATTGTAGTAGATAAGAATCTATTTACTAACTTTAACTTGTGTTTTGACTTGTTAATGCAGGAAACTTCACCTCCATCAATTACTAGACATTTTGGTACAAAGAGGGCACTTTTTCAGGATCCATCACAGATTGTGGATCCATCATAGATTGAGGGTCAAGTGGACTTGTAGTATTTGATGTAGCTATTTGGCATGTAGATTGTACATAGATTTTGAGACATGGCATATGCCACATTTTGTAAAAAATATTTTGAGTTGGCATATTTGCCAAATTTTTGTATATGTCTACCATTATGGACTAGATTTTAATGTATATACACCTTGATATACAATATAATTTAAATTCCTTATGTGCAAGTCATGATACTTCCCATGATGCCATACATTATGATGATAGTTCTTTAGTCCATTGATGATATGTTTAGCATTGAGAATGGTTTTAGATCAAGAGAATGGTTTTAGATCAATAGAATCAATATGAAAAAATTCTTTATATATGCCCTAATCAAATAAGGTCATGATAAACCATTTCATCATGTATTTAGTCTTCATCTTGTCAAATTTTGTAAATATGTCAAAGTTGTCATATGAAAAATGTAAAAAAAATGCAAAAGTATGGAAGATGAATAGTCAAGTACTCAAGAGTCAGTTGGAGACTATCGGTTTCCCTCAAATCATGTATAAATATGCATAAACCTTCGTGGAAAAGGCATTGGAGATGTATTGAAAACATTTTGAAGATGAATTGAAGACATGTTTGAATGAAATTAATGTCAAGAAACTCTATGTCAAGGACATTGGGGGCACATTACAAACATAAAAAACTTACATCTTGGGGGGAGGTGCCAATAAGGTCACTAAGGATACTATTTCAATTGGGTGTGTGTGTATGCAAATCCCATTTATGGCCGAGAAGCTCTCTATTTACTATTATTTACACATCAGAGTATGACTATCCTAAAACAACATCGTGTATATGCTCATAAAAGCCATCAAACTCTAAGAATAAACTCGTCATTAGATAAGGAGTGGAAGGCTAAAGTCACATTCCCAAAAACCTCTTAAAATCACATGTCTCCTCTTATGAAAACTAGGGTCTTTGCTGATACATTGTTCTGTAAGAGTAAAGTCACTTAAGATCCTAAGAGCAAAAACCTTGCCAGTGCCATATTTTTTGTTCTGCTCATTGTGGGGTCGAACGGACTGCCCCAATGCGTCGGGGTGGGGGGGTAAATGTTAGTGGAGGTCTCGTTTCGTGCGCCAAGCATCCCAGTCATTCTGGGCAAGAGGCTACCAGCAAAGTCCCTTAAGATCCCTGAGACCAAAAAACTACCAAACTTTGACCGGGCAGTTCTTAGAATTCATGACAGTTGGGAATGCTCTGTTTGGACATATAGGTGCACGTGACATCCTTCCACAATAACCTCTCTCATTCTTGGTCAACTCCATTCCATTTGACCGTGCTGAAATCAAACGCATTGGCGCAAAATGCTTCAATTTGATGTAGTGGAAAGGTGCTAGGTGCGACATTTTTCATTCCATAGCTCGTGCGGTCGAACGGATTATGGCAACGCATCAGGGTGGGGGCGTAAATGCTAGGGGAGGTCTTGTTTCATGTGCCAAGCGTCCTAGTCATTCTGGGCAAGAGGCTACCGGCAAAGTCCCTTAAGATCCCTGAGACCAAAAAACTGCCAAACCTTGACCAGGCAGTTCTCAGAATTCATGACAGTTGGGAATGCTCTGTTTGGACCTACAGGTGCACATGGCATCCTTCCACAATAACCTCTCTCATTTTTGGTCAACTCCATTCCATTTGACCGTGTTGAAATCAAACGCATTGGCGCAAAATGCTTCAATTTGATGCAGTGGAAAGGTGCTAGGTGCGACATTTTTCATTCCATAGCTCGTGCGGTCGAATGGACTGCGCCAACGCGTTGGGGTGGGTGGGTAAATGCTAGTGGAGGTCTCATTTCGTGCGCCAAGCGTCCCAGTCATTCCGAGCAAGAGGCTACCGGCAAAGTCCTTTAAGATCCCTGAGACCAACAAACTGCCAAACTTTGACCGGGCAGTTCTCAAAATTCGTAAAAGTTGGGAATGTTCTATTTGGACCTACAGGTGCACGTGACATCCTTCCACAATAACCTCTCTAATTTTTGGTCAACTCCATTCCATTTGACCGTGTTGAAATCAAACGCATTGGCACAAAATGCTTCAATTTGATGCAGTGGAAAGGTGCTAGGTGCGACATTTTTCATTCCATAGCTCGTGCGGTCGAACGGACTGCGCCAACGCATCAAGGTGGGTGGGTAAATGCTAGGGGAGGTCTCGTTTCGTGTGCCAAGCGTCCCAGTCATTCCGGGCAAGAGACTACCGGCAAAGTCCCTTAAGATCCCTGAGACCAAAAAACTGCCAAACTTTGACCTGGTAGTTCTCAGAATTTGTGAAAGTTGGGAATGTTCTATTTGGACCCACAGGTGCACGTGACATCCTTCCACAATAACCTCTCTCATTTTTGGTCAACTCCATTCTGTTTGACCGTGTTGAAATCAAACGCATTGGCGCAAAATGCTTCAATTTGATGTAGTGGAAAGGTGCTAGGTGTGACATTTTTCATTCCATAGCTTGTGCGGTCGAACGGACTGTGCCAGCGCGTCGGGGTGGGCAGGTAAATGCTAGTGGAGGTCTCGTTTCATGCGCCAAGCGTCCCAGTCATTCTGGGCAAGAGGCTACCGGCAAAGTCCTTTAAGATCCCTGAGACCAAAAAACTGCCAAACTTTGACTGGGCAGTTCTCTGAATTCGTAAAAGTTGGGAATGTTCTGTTTGGACCTACAGGTGCACGTGACATCCTTCCACAATAACCTCTCTCATTTTTGGTCAACTCCATTCTATTTGATCGTGTTGAAATCAAACGCATTGGCGCAAAATGCCTCAATTTGATGTAGTGGAAAGGTGCTAGGTGCGACATTTTTCATTCCATAGCTCGTAGGGTCGAACGGACTCTGCCAACGCGTCGGGGTGGGCGGGTAAATGCTAGGGGAGGTCTCATGTCATGCGCCAAGCATCCCAGTCATTCCAGGCAAGAGGCTACCGGCAAAGTCCCTTAAGATCCCTGAGACCAAAAAACTGCCAAACTTTGATCGGGCAGTTCTCAGAATTTGTAAAAGTTGGGAATGTTTTGGTTGGACCTACAGGTGCATGTGACATCCTTCCACAATAACCTCTCTCATTTTTGGTCAACTCCATTCCGTTTGACCGTGTTGAAATCAAACGCATTGGTGCAAAATGCTTCAATTTGATGCAGTGAAAAGGTGCTAGGTGCGGTATTTTTCATTCCATAGCTCATGGGGTCGAACAGACTACGCCAACGCATCGGGGTGGGCGGGTAAATGCTAGTGGAGGTCTTGTTTCGTGCGCCAAGCATCCTAGTCATTCCGAGCTGTAAGCTACCGGCAAAGTCAAAAGTTGCTAGGATTGAAATTTTGCATTCCACAGGTCCCGGGGCTGAACGGTTTGCACCAACACGTCGGGGTGGGCGAGTAAATGTTGGGGGGGTCTCGTTTTGTGTGCAAAGCATCCCAGTCCTTCCGAGCTGTAAGCTACCAGCAAAGTCACTACCGGCAAAGTGACTTTGCTGGTAGCTTACAGCTCAGAAGGACTGGGATGCTTTGCACACAAAACGAGACCCCCCCAGCATTTACTCGCCCACCCTGACGTGTTGGCGCAAACCGTTCGGCCCTGAGACTTGTGGAATGCAAAATTTCAATCCTAGCAACTTTTGACTTTGCCGGTAGCTTACAGCTCGGAACGCCTGGGATGCTTTGCACACAAAACAAGACCTCCCCTAGCATTTACTCACCCACCCCGACGTGTTGGCGCAAACCGTTCGGCCCCAGGACCTGTGGAATGCAAAATTTCAATCCTAGCAACTTTTGACTTTGCCGGTAGCTTACAGCTCGGAACGACTGGGACGCTTGGTGCACGAAACAAGACCTCCACTAGCATTTACCCACCCACCCCGACGCGTTGGTACAAACCGTTCGGCCCCAGGACCCGTGGAATGCAAAATTTCAATCCTAGCAACTTTTGACTTTGACGGTAGCTTACAACTCAGAACGACTAGGATGCTTTGCACACAAAACAAGACCTCCCCTAGTATTTACTCGCCCACTCTGACATGTTGGAGCAAACCATTCAGCCCTAGGACCTGTGGAATGCAAAATTTCAATCCTAACAACTTTTGACTTTATTGGTAGCTTACAGCTCAGAACGACTGGGATGCTTTGCACACAAAACAAGACCTCCGCTAGCATTTACTCACCCACCCCGACGTGTTGGAGCAAACCGTTCAGCCCCACAAGCTATGGAATAAAAAATGTCACACCTAGCACCTTTCCACTGCATCAAATTGAAGCATTTTGCGCCAATGCGTTTGATTTCAACACGGTCAAACGGAATGGAGTTAACAAAAAACAAGAGAGGTTATTGTGGAAGGATGCTACGTGCACCTGTAGGTCCAAACAGAACATTTCCAACTTTCATGAATTTCGAGAACTGCCCGGTCAAAGTTTGGTAGTTTTTTGGTCTCAGGGATCTTAAGGGACTTTACCGGTAGCCTCTTGCCCGGAATGACTGGGATGCTTGGCGCACAAAACGAGACCTCCCCTAGCATTTACCCGCCCACCCTGACGTGTTGGCAGAGTCCGTTCAACCCCACAAGCTATGGAATGAAAAATGTCGCACCTAGCACCTTTCCACTACATCAAATTGAAGCATTTTGTGCCAATGCGTTTGATTTCAACACGGTCAAACAGAATGGAGTTGACCAAAAATGAGAGAGGTTATTGTGGAAGGATGTCACATGCACCTGTAGGTCCAAACAGAACATTCCCAACTTTTACGAATTCTGAGAACTGCCCGGTCAAAGTTTGGCAGTTTTTTAGTCTCAGGGATCTTAAAGGACTTTGCTGGTAGCCTCTTGCCTGGAATGATTGGGACGCTTGGCGCATGAAACGAGACCTCCACTAGCATTTACCCACCCACCCCGACGCGTTGGCGTAGTCCGTTCGACCGCACGAGCTATGGAATGAAAAATGTCGCACCTAGCACCTTTCCACTGCATTAAATTGAAGCATTTTGCGCCAATGCGTTTGATTTCAACACGGTCAAACAGAATGGAGTTGACCAAAAATGAGAGAGGTTATTGTGGAAGGATGTCTCATGCACCTGCAGGTCCAAACAAAACATTCCCAACTTTTACAAATTCTGAGAATTGCCCGGTCAAAGTTTGACAGTTTTTTGGTCTCAGGGATCTTAAGGGACTTTGCCGGTAGCCTCTTGCCCGGAATGACTGGGATGCTTGGCGCACGAAATGAGACCTCCACTAGCATTTACCCGCCCACCCCGATGCGTTGGCGCAGTCCGTTCAACCGCACGAGCTATGGAATGAAAAATGTTGCACCTAGCACCTTTCCACTGCATCAAATTGAAGCATTTTGTGCCAATGCGTTTGATTTCAACACAGTCAAATGGAATGGAGTTGACCAAAAATGAGAGAGGTTATTGTGGAAGAATGCCACGTGCACCTGTAGGTCCAAACAGAGCATTCCCAACTATCACGAATTCTGAGAACTGCCCGGTCAAAGTTTGGCAATTTTTTGGTCTCAGGGATCTTAAGGGACTTTACCGGTAGCCTCTTGCCCAGAATGACTGGGATGCTTGGCGCACGAAACGAGACCTCCCCTAGCATTTACCCCCCACCCCGACGCGTTACCGTAGTCCGTTCGACCGCACGAACTATGGAATGAAAAATGTCACACCTAGCACCTTTCCACTGCATCAAATTGAAGCATTTTGCGCCACTGCGTTTGATTTCAACACGGTCAAACGGAATGGAGTTGACCAAAAATGAGAGAGGTTATTGTGGAAGAATGCCACGTGCACCTATAGGTCCAAACCGAGCGTTCCCAACTGTCACAAATTCTGAGAACTGCCCTGTCGAAGTTTGGCAGTTTTTTGGTCTCAGGGATCTTAAGGGACTTTGCCGGTAGCCTCTTGCCCGGAATGACTGGGATGCTTGGCGCATGAAACGAGACCTCCTCTAGCATTTACCCCGCCACCCCGACGCTTTGCCGCAGTCTGTTCGACCCCACGATGAGCAGAACAAAAAATATTGTTCCAGTTGACACATTCTCAATCATTGACATGGATGATATCTCAGTACTATTCCTTTAGGCACAATATGAGCTTCCAATGGAAGGCACAATAGTGAGGTTAAGATGATGAAAAGTGTGCCTCATTCACAGTCATGTTTTACTTGTCTTCAATGATGATTCCTTGATTCAACTTAATCCTTTGATAATACATTTTAACCTCCTTGTGAAAGCGCACTTTCAAGGTTGCTTGAGCAAGAGCTAGCGCCTCAATATCAAGGCGCACTTTTGGTGTTCTAGAAACATGAACTAGCACCTCAAATAGTAAGGCACTCATTCTAGGTTGTTTATTCAATAATTGGCACTAGTCACATATGGTGTAGAGAGGTAGATGTGCGCCCAAGTCATCATTTGATGCCTTCAATAACTATAAACTCCTTTGATGATGCATTTTATCCTTCCTATTCACTATCTATCCTTAGGCGCACATTTTAGGTTGATCAATCATAATCTAGCGCCCTAAGTACCAACGCGCACTTTTAGATTAGTTTGATAAAGGATTAGTGCCTTCATTTCTAGGCGGAAGTTTGGAGTTGAAATACATCAAAATAACAAGTTTCTTCATCACTTCAAACATATTTAACACTTTGAAGATCTCCAATGCATGATTGAATATCAAGAAACCAATGTATCATTTCATGAAGGTCTTAAGTGTTGTAAATATGCATCTTCTTATTTAATCATGTGTTGTAAATGAAGGAATGCAATGATTGCAATATGTGCACAAAATGGAATTTTTGATAAAGATTGAAAGGAAATGTTAAGAAAATGCAATTGGCGGGTGTAAATCCAAAGTGTGGAAGCATAGACAAGGCATGTGAATAGTTTGGCATGACACCTCAAAGAGATGCTATCTCATGGAATGCAATGATTGCAAGATATGCACAAAATGGATTTTTTGAAAAGGCTTTAGAAAATTTGAAGCAAATACAATTGGAACGTTTAAAACCAAATTCCATAACCTGTGCAAGCATTCTCCCTACTTGTGCCAAATTAGGATCTTATATATACATATATGCACATAATGTCATGAAAATAATGTATAGTGTATACATCAAGCCATATAGGCATGTACAAATAAAACCATATGGGTATATACAATGATATACATTGATAACATACAAAAGTATGTTTACAAAGCCAAATACACATATGTAACAAAATGTCCCAAAATCAAATCTCCTATGGATTGCTATCAAATAATCTATGGCTCTTGCTAGGCCATGAAGATGGTGAACCAGTCAATGACTCATCTTCCATCGCTCATCGACTAGACCTCCTCAATAGAGATTTTTGAATTTCCACCTATTAATACAATCAAACAACGTGCACATTAATATAGAATTTAATATTCAAAATATATAACATGACATAAGTAATCAATCACTTACCACCAATTGGTGATCCCTTTTGATCATTTGTTGTCTCTCTTCTTCTATAGAGCTAGATGGGTAGGGGAGGTGACGTCCTGTGAGAAGCATGAACAAGCAGATTTAAAAGTAAACATGAATATCATAAATATGTACATTAAATGCTGCACTTATTATAGGACTGTTGTAGTTAAAACTATCCTAGTAGACATGTATAGGACTGTTATAGGACTGCCATCTCATGGAATACAATGATGGCAATATTACTATCAAGATTAGTATGAAGATTAATTATGACTGTTATAGGACTTTTATAAGAATGCAAAGTAAGGAAGCATAGGCAAGGCACATGAACTGTTTGGTGGAATACCTCAAAGAAATGAGAATTTTGTCAGATGTTGTAGTTGCAATTGCCATGTGACACATGTATGTAATATGTGAAAGCATAGACAAGGCACATGAACTATTTGGCAAAAGACATCAAATACATGTCACCTCATGGAATGCCTTATGTAGAAAAAGGTACAAATGTGCAGTATTAAGAAATACAAATGAGAACTAAAAATCATACCTCGAGTATAGTCAAAATAACCTACAATGCCATACAAAATAATTTACGATGCCATGCAAAATAATCTACGATGCCATCTAAAATAACTTTATTCGCTGTCCTGTATAGTCAAAAGCATGCATTATAGTTATTAAAGTAACAAGATTTTTAATAAAACAATTCTAAAAAATAGAAAAAACAAGAACAAGTTAAGATAAAAAATGTCATACCTGTCCATCTGGAAGTTTAAATGCTAGTCAAGCGTACCTGAGGGGTCATCTCTTACCTTCAAAGTATCCAATATTGCTTCATGATCAGCATTACTAATTGTCCATAGTTCTTTTGATTTTGGTCTTCCACGATGCTTTAGTAACTTGACATTTGTTGCTACAACTAGGTGAGAATACATCAATATGGTTTTATGTTTCTCAAAGTCTTCAAAGGCCGGGATGCCATTCTTTTTAACCATATATGTTCGTAACCAAGTCCCAGCAATAACAACTGATCCTGTAGGATATGTGAACCCATCATCATCTGTCATAGGTTGTGTTAGCTTTTGTTTTCCCTGTACACATCGTGCCAACCAATAGTCTGACCTCTCTTCATTTCCATGCGGTGCAACAACTGCATAAACATGACCTGGCTGTACAAGGTCTGAAAGATGTTCATAGTCAAATGAGCTCTCCATGTCATTGATAGAAGATGATTGACCTTCATATAAAGGGATTAAATATTGTGGAATCCATGCATCTACCCACTCACTTGACTCACAATTGTTCCAATTACATTTAATACAACTCTGACAAAAACAAGCTAATTCTCGTGTCCAAATAGTCCATGTACTTGCATTTGAGCTTTGAAATGAATGCATCTTTGATGATTCACTGATTCTTTGACATTCCAATTTCTCTATCGCTATCCCATCATCAACCAACCAAAAGAACCTGCGCACTTTAGAATCAAGAGCCACTCCTTGTGACAATGCATAGTTACACCACTTAACAATGGAATCTGCATCATTGAATGTAGCACCACCTCTAATCTTTAGTTGTTCTTTAAAAAGAGCTCTCTTCACGCATGCACTTGCTCCATCATGTTCACCTTTTCCGTGCCCGGCTTAAAAAAAATTCCAAATATGAGGTATACCCTTCTCTACATGCATTTTGCTCAACCAATAGAAATTACGAGCATTCTTGAATTGACCAGTGCAATTATCTAACCAAATGAGATGTTGATCTATTCTAATATCTTTTTCTTGCAAGAACCCATAAAATTGTTGAAAACAATATTGCACAAACTCTGCTGAATGAGATCGATCATCACTCATGTAAAAATGGTATTCTCTGACAATCTTCCTGTTCTCTTCTGTACTCTCGAGGGCATGTCTGTATGTGATGTGAACAAAAATAGCAATCTGAATAGAATTGTAGTACTGGGATTGAACTTCATTTTGGGGTTGCAATGTATAGTTTTCTGCAAAATCAACTACAGAGACAATAGTTCCAATCGGGAAAGAGTCTTTACACATCCTGAACTGTTGATCTAACCATCGAGACTTATGGCTATGTCTGACATACTTGTAGAAAAGATTTTTCTTAAAATCATCAATAAAATCAGCAATACTTACCTCTCTTACAATCAACTCACATCTAGAACCTTCACCTCCACTTTTCAAATTGTATTTCACTGTCTCATATCTCTTTTTCTCAACCATTCTCTTTCCAAAATCATGCTCGTTGCCCTCATGAAAACATGATACAAACTTTGATAACCCACCACATTGTAAACACTTTTCATTTAAACAATCATTCTTGTAGAACATGTAACCATCATCTCTAATACATAGAAATAAATCCAATAAGTCCCTAGATGACTTTGGTAGTTGAATTGCACCACACTCCTGTAACATTTCGTTAGTGTGCAAAGTAGAACGAATATTGCATAATAATTCATGGTACATAGAAAATTCTACATGGTATTTGCAACAACATGTATTACGAACTTTAAGAGGAACACAATAAAATGGCTTAAGAGATTCAAATGTTCCTTGTGAAATTGTCATACCTGGGTGAGTTTCACAATATTGTTTGTATAATGTTGTTTGGCTACATTCCAAGTAATGTTTAGGATGTGGTGTGCGGTCTTTATCACCAATTCTTAACTTTACATCTTTTGTATTCGGTGATACCCTAGAGTTAGTGTGCCAAAATTGTTCAATTTCTTCCTTTGTGCTATCAATTAGCTTCTTGTCAACTCGTGGAAGCCTACCACTGAAAGCCCAAGTATCATTGGCAACAGGACTATCTAGCCTTGATCTTAATGCTAGTGCTTTTGACAATGTTTTACGATTCAATCTTAAGTCAACACAAGTTTGCCTCATTAATCAAGCATTTCTTAATTGTTTGCTTACTATTGAGGTTGTTATTACTCTATGGGCAGCTCTTTTATCTTTCTCCTTGCTAGTCTTTCCAATAGAATTGAGTGCATTGAAAAGGCTTCTTACAATAATTTTATTCTGATCGGACACTTTGTTTAACTGAATCTTTAATTTCTTTAGTAAAGGTCTCATTTTGTACATCTTTAATAATTGCAAAAAAAGTTGGCATTGTTCGGTTAATGTTTTCTTCTCAAAGTATTCATTGAAGAGTTTTGTAGCCCACAACCGAACCGTTCGTGATGACCTCTTGCCTTCAAGTTTTTCCATTATGTTCTCATCAATTTCAAGTAACCATTTTGGGGTTTTTAGGTGTTTTCCAATTTCATCACAGTTATTCTCTTCTTGACAAATGTCCTCTCTTCTTATGAAATTTGGAGATACATTGATTGTTCTTGTTTCATCCATGTTTTCAACCTCATCAATTTTATCAACAAATGGATTATGGAGTGCAATTTCAATATCATGATGTTCATATCCACTTTCTTCAAGTGCACGTCTTCGTTTTTCTTCTTCTTCTTTGTTCATGGTATTGCTATTATGAATAGGTGTTTCATAACATTTTTCAATATTTTCATTTGCAATATCATGGTGAATTTCATTCTTATCTAACATTTCATTATAATCAAAATTAACATCTTCAATTTGCATGTCATTAGATGGTAAAGAAGAAGATTCACCTTGATGAGCATCTGCCAAACCCACCCTTCCAATCCTCTTCCTTTCCCTATCTTTTTTCCTAATTGCTTCAATTTCCTCCAATGTAACTTTCCTCCTCCTTTTTGCTTTACGATGACTGTTGCTCCCCATTAGGGGAACAAAAATATCACCCTTACGATTGAAACAAGAAAATTGTGTCTCCAAAAGTGCATAAAAATATTCCTTTCACTGTCATAGCCAGAAATCACGAGTATTTCAACAGCAGAAGGTCTCTGATTGCAGAAGTTGGGCCCAAAAATATTCCTTTTGTCTTTTTTTTGCTTTTCCAAAATGAATATCCGTTTTGGAAACGGATATCCGTTTTGGAAAACCCAATTCTTTGCAACAGACACTTGCAATGTCCATATGCCTACTACAAAATAGATATCTGGTTTATTATGTACATTTGGATTCTATACTAGGGATTCATTGTATTATTCAATAAACTTGTGAATTACCATCTAATTTCAATGTTTACACACTAAGCCACCTAGGTATCAACTTAATAAAGCTCTGGATATAAGCCATTATTTGATTTTAGGCTATCATCAAATGAGGAGCTTCTAAAGGCAAAAATGTTGTCCCAAAAGAAGACTCAATGTTATTCGTAAAGACATTAGATTATTATAATACAAATTCAAGGTTAGATATTCCTTGGGCTATTTTAGTATAGAGAAGCAAAATTGCAATATATGACTATCCTAGGAATTAGAATGGTTGATCATAGGATATTCATGGCATTTTGATATTAATGGATGGATTGATGGATGTTTAGGGAGTTTAAGTTTAAATGTAATGTATGAGAATTCTTATTTATGAAGGATCTAATATGTCTTATGTCTTATTTGCAGGCCATTCAAGAAAGAAATGAAAAGATACCAAGGACTATCATAACACCTATTATAATTAGGTGCATCAAAGGATTGTCATCCAGGACCTTACCAATATGGGAAGTTATCAAAACCATGTCATGTTTAAAATTAAAGGCTTTATCACCTCTTTGTCCCTATAGGCCTATTAGAACAATAGGTCACATTTTATTCATATACCGGGGTTGAGAATAAACACTAAGCATTTATAGTTATGGCAAGTGTAAATGGAAATAGATCACAACTTTAGACAATCCATCCTCTCCTAGATTGCACTGACTGAGTAGAAATTACAAAATCCCTATTAATGTCCTTTATATACTGAAGGTATGGGTGAGAAAGGTAAACTTTGTATGTTGAGATAAGTGATGCAGAGCAACACAACAAAAGCTTACAAACAAGGTGTAAAATACCCATTAACCCACCAATTGCTCGAATAGCTTTTAAAATATCCTTCCCAAGGTCCAAACGAGACCGAAATACACTCTTTCTTTACTATCAGCAAGACATTTCTAATGTCTCATTGAACTATGCTTCATATGTTCTTCCTTTCTCTATTGTCGGCTAGACTTATCATTATCGGTAACCTTCAAATTTGTTAGCTCGATGTGGGACCTCTCGCCAATGTGTAGAATCCATCGCTCAGGCTTATGCTATCGGTGTGACTCCTCTGTTGTTCTCTGATATGTATAAGAGGACGGATCAAAGTAATTAGCATGCTCCCTTCAAAGTAAAGACATGAGAATAGAGCACTTGTGAGATGGTTATTGTAAAGGGACAAATCAATTAGAGACATGCAGTTTCCTAGAGAATTTGGAATGCTTCCGCTCAGGTGATTGTAGGACAAACAAAGATGTTCTAACTTCCCCAGACCACCAAATTCTGCAAGTATACTCTCTTTCAAGTTGTTGTGTGAAATTCTTTTCCAGTGAAGTTGTGAGTAATTGGCAAGAGATTTGGGAATAGAACCCTCTAGTCCATTTCTTCTTAAATCAAGTATCTTCAACGCTTTCAACTGCTCAAACCAAGGTGGAATCCTTCCCTTGAAAGAACTAAAATAGAGATTTAAAGTGCATAACAAGGAGAGACCTCCTTCGGATGGAAAAAGGGTACCTTTTAATTCCAATTGAGGGAGAATTATGGCCACCACTGATGCGGGAGCATCCAAGGGGTCACCTTGGAAAAGAGACCCAGGAAGGGTATGGAAAGATGATCATAGAAAGGTAGGGATAAAATGTCCTAAGGGGCCTGATAAGGACCCTAGGACCAAAACGAATGTAATAAACACCTAGGTAGTTTAATTTTGTTTTGCGGTTTATTTTGGTGTGATGTGTTTCCTAAGGTCCAAGTGACCAAGAATGTGAGAATCAGGATGTAACTGCCCCATCGCTAGTTGGCAAGAAACAAAATGTAACTGTGAGGTGAGCGGTTACAGAACGGTTGGCATTCCCACTGCTGCAACCACCACCCATGGAGAATGTTTTAAGCATCTTTTGTGATTAGACGGGGGAGATGTGTGTGTGTAGGCAGAGAAACAATCAGATTTTGGATTGTAGAAAGAAGAATTTCCTTTTGATAGTGCATTTTATCTCCAGTTTTGAAATCTTATTTTTATTTTCTGACTAGTATCGAAGTAAGATATTTTTTTTTACTTCTGAGTGTGACTATGCTGGAATGGAGCCTCCCATGGATGTAAGAGTCTGGTTCTCATGGAGCGATCTACAGAAATCTGTACCATATTCGACTAACTCTAACTGTGCAGAGGGGAAATGAAGCTGGAAGGTGATCACTAGATGGAATGTGGACTGTGAGCCACGAGGAGAGATTGGTTTGCAGGCGAGCGTCAAATTTGCGGTGAACTTGAGTGGGAAGAGAACATGCTTCAGTGCATCAACGAAGGTAGTTCGAGGAGTCATCAGCGTGACCAAATGTGTCGGTAAGAAAATTCTGAGTTAAGTGATAGTGTGGTTTGCTAATAGTGTCTGTTGAACCATCGGGTTGAACCAGTCCAACAGTTCAACAATTTCTTTTGGTTCGTCGATTCAACACTACACAATTGGTTCAACGGTTTGAGAGTTTGGGGTTGCGCCAGTTCAACCGCAAGGTTCAAGCAGAAGGTTCAATCGGAAGGTTCAAGTTGGAGGTTCAACCGCAAGGTACAAGCAGAAGGTTTAACCGCAAGGTTCAAGCGGAAGGTTCAAGCGGAAGGTTCAACCACAAGGTTCAAGGGGAAGGTTCAACCGAACGGTTCGAGTGAATGGTTCAATGAGTTCATAGGTTCAACGGTTCAATGAGCTCGTAGATTCATTTGGTTTAAGAGGTTCAATTGGTTCAACCACTACGGTGGTTCAATATATTTTGTGTTGCTGATTTATGTTTCCGCAGCGCACTCCCTATTAAATTGGTAACGGATAGGGGTTTTTTTTGGGGGAACGTCGAAAGGGTTTAGCCGATACAGGCCGACAGCGCCATTTAGGGTGAAATGTGGAATTTCCTCCACATCAACCACTCTATTGGTATGTTTCTTGTACCAAACACTGGTCCAGAAGCACACATTTTCTGAATTGGTAGAAGTCTAGTTGGAGAAATGTGGTCTCCTCGACTACTATTATTGTAGGATATGCATAAACGGGTTTCTTGAAAAGGCTTTATAAATTTTCAAGCAAATGCAGTTGGCAAGTGTAAAGCTAGATTCTGCAACCTTTGTCAGCATCCTCTCTACCTCTACCAAAATGGGAGCTTTGGAATAGGGTATGGACATTCATCAAAGCATAATGGAAGTGGGATTTTTGTAGATATTCTAGTTGGAAATGCTCTGGTAGACATGTACAGAAAGTGTGGAAGCATAGACAAGACACATCAACTGTTTGAAAAAATGCCTCGAAGAAATGTGGTCTCATGGAATAAGATGATTGTAGGATATATACACACTTACTCCGATGTGAGATTCACCACCCTTGTCTATCGGTAAGACCATTACCCTCAGTGAGACTTTTTACTTGCATTCTGATGTTATAACTCTCCCTGATGTGTTTACCGTCCATTAGTCATCAGTAAGACTTCTACATCAGTCAGACATTCTCTTTGATTTCTGATATCGTATCTCACACCGAAAGAATAAACACCGAACTGCACCATCGGCCAGACCGCCTCTATCGGTGACACTTTTCTTCTCGCCTCTCAGAGTCCATCTCTTTCCGATGTTCCTTCTGTCGGTGTGACTCCCTCTCATTAGTGTAGTTCTCAACTGTTCTTTCGATGTGCTGATAAATAACCCATCGGTGACACTTAATGATTGTCACCCCGATATGACTTGATCTGTGAGATCAATGTTGTCGGCTCAATGGAACTTTGTCTCTCTGATAACTATTGTCAATCTGATGTCTTTGATTTAGCCTATACATAACATGACTTGTTATCACCAGTCAACTAACGTATCTTTTCCCAATTTTCCCGATATGGCCGGTCAACCTTTGGATCCTTTGACATGTACATTCACCATTTACAACCACGATAAACGATAGCAGGATATACACGAAATGTCCACGCATACATAAATGATATACCCATGGATTGTATCTTTGGTGAAACAATACCAATGGTACAAAATATGTTGCTTTTCTTCATCCAAAACCAATGGCACAAAATTTTTCATAGATCAACAAAACGGATATCCATTCTGAAAATGGATATCCGTTTCTAGAATAGATATCCATTTTCAGAACGGATATCCGTTTCCAAAATGGATATCCGTTTCCAAAATGGATATCCATTTCCAAAATGGATATCTGTTTCTAGTTGCTTTTACCGAAGCAAAATGGATATCCGTCTTGCTTTGGTACAAAGCAAGACAGATATCCATTTTGATTGTTGACTTTTTATGGATTGTAACGTGTTTTAATGTTTCAGTCTCTTCTTCAAACTTCACCCTTCGTGCTGACAACTTTTTTTAATGCAAAATTGATAAAACAAAAAGGGTTTATAGAAAAAATTGTTAGCTTTCTAAAAATATAAGATTTATTTGGTTATCATTTTATTAAATAATTATTAATAATTTTTAATATACCGTGTCTCTGAAATCCTAATGGACACACTGATTGAAAAACATCCATAACTTTCAAACCATTTCACCTTTTTGAGATCCGAAACCTACGTCACACTCTATGCTTTTCTGGCTATAGGTTGAAAAAAAAAAGTTTGAATTTTGGTTTTTTTATCGAGTTAGGTTGGTTGGAAAATTACTTTTTATTTTTTAAAAAAAGTCACAGTAAAAAAATCATAACTAATTATTTTATTAGAAAAAAATTTCAAATAAATATGCATCACATCCGGACATGAGTCCTCTACTTATTTTGAAAGTTTAAAAAAAATATATATATTTTTACTCGTAGTTAGGTTGGCTGGACAGACACCCACTTTTTATTTTTTTCTGAAAAATTTAATAGCTGTTCATTGAAATATTCAATTTTCACTAAGTAAATTTAGTTTTTTTTTTAAAAAAAATAGTAGCCTATAAACTAGATTCAATTCTCTACAAATTTCATTCTTACATCTTTTTCAAATTGTATAGATAATCCATTCAAAATTTCACATGAACTTGATAAAGTCTGATTTTTTGTATTTTCATTGCCACTTAGAGGTATAGTTTGGCCCATCATGATCCTACACATACCCATGAGGAAGGCACAAAGTTCATAATCAAGGGAAAGACATATACCAAAAGAATCAGAAAAAGTAGACCCTTTTGGTACATTGGTAGAGCAAGAAATTATAGAAGAAGTGCAAAATGTTGCATGATAGATTAAAGAATCAGAAAAGGGAAAAAGAGAAAATAAAGTGGCCAAAGATAGAGAAACATGAGTAGAACAAACAGGGGAGTCCATGGAAACAAGTCTTGCCAATATGGATGTCCTAGATGTATTAAAGGCATTTAATGAACAGAGTACACCAAAAGACAATGTAGAAAAGGAGCAAGAGAAAGGGAAAGTTGAAGAGCAATCTAATAGGTCCACTAATCAGCCTCCACAGATAGATCAAGCTAGTACATCTGCACATGGACAAGAAGAAACAATAATGAAGGTGACAGAAACATCTAGGAATCGTAAAGAAAATATAGGAGATTCTTCTAAAGGAGAGATGCAATAGCAAGATAATTTACTAGCGGGTTCAGGGAATCAGTCTCTAGAACAACCTCCAAGGCAATGACATACTCCACAACAATCACCACTAGAAAAGAAGGTAGAGGTAGAGAAACCTCAAAAGGAAGTAATTGAGATAGAAGCAAAAACAAAAACAAATAAAGATCCACCAGCTTGGTTGGGAAATGAAGTAAGAAGAGAAAAGACAGAGGTACATTTGGTGCCTATTGACATTAAAACTTGTTAGGAGGACTTCCACAAAGAGAAAGAAGAAAAGAAAGAACAATGTCTACCATAAAATGAGGTCCCTCCGGATCAAGAATGTTGGAACTGGCCATTCTACAAACCAATAAGGTAAAAGGGGAGATGACTCTTGAGGACTATCAAATGATGAACATTGACTTGAGACGTGACACGGGAGTAGCACCTTGCTGAATGGGAAGATATAAACAAAATTACAATGGAAATAATGAGGAAAGATAAAGATAAATTTGATTATCTGAAAGGACATATTGCATAGTTGCAGCAGTTTATACAAGGAATATTTGATCCCAAGGTTAGGATGCCAGAGGTGCAAGAAAACTTAACCATTGTATCTAAGGAACAAGTATTGGAATTAGAAAATAAGAAGGTTGAATCTAATGCTTTTGAGGAGTGGTTTGGGTTGTTTAATCAAGAAAGGGAGAATACAATAAGGCAAGTGATTACTAATAGGGAATTGGCTCTTACAGAAAAGAACAATTGTAGTACTATTTTGCAGCATTGTTTGGGTAGAATAGAGGAATGCAAAAAAGAAATAGATCGGGTAGAAGATATGAAAAAAAGGGCCGAAGAGCTAAAAAGGGAAAGAATAATAACTTCTCAGGTAGCCGATCGCATGCCACAGACTATAATGGAGTTGAGATTTAAAAGGAATATGTTGGAGGGATGCATAGTAAATACACAAGAGCTAGAAAAAGAAGCTCGCAAAATAGCTAAAAAACACTGAAGAATCATAAAAAAATTCACTGGGTATGAGTGTCCAAAAATACATGTTTATGATGTTGATATGGTAGTGAAAGAGTTCAAGGATATGTATTTGCCTTGTGTACAGGATCCGGGTACATATTTGAATGTTGAGATGATTGATTTATTCATGGAATCAGGTGCAAGGGTGAGGAAATACCAAAAGCATAAAGAAGAGATGGAAGAGCAAATAAAAACACTGAAGGAAAGGGTTGAAATGCAGGCATACACTTGGAGCATAAGCCAAAAAAAATAATCATGAAGTGGTGGTAGCATTAATAGATAAATATACAGAGTACTTGAAGAGGATTGGGGAAGACTGAAAAGGAAAAGTGCTAATGATGGTGGTATATTCTTTTGTTCTATGTGATAAAGTTGTGATACTATAGGTTGAAGGCAAAGTCAGCGCAGGGAAGTCAAAGGGAGGCTTGTGTTTGAAAAGGGAATCCTTTTGGTATCTTCATAGCATGGGGAATATTCCAGTAAATATTTTGGAAACGGTTGGGAAATAATTTCTACCATTGATCTTCAAGAATCAAATATGGACCATTAGATTAATTTTGTAGTTGTAGCAGGAAGGAGGATTCAAACTCTATATAAGAAGCTCTGCTACGTGTATTAGTCTCACACAGGGATTTTGAATTTTAGTTGTAAGTTGTAATTGTTAAGTTTTGCAACAGAGAAGACGTTTCTTTAGTTTAGGAAGAAAGTCGCCTGTGTCTACATTAAGGAGTGCATGGAATGTCCTATCTCCTTTGTGTATCTGTGAAAATGTTTATAAGTTTTGTGGTAGTTTTGATCAATGCAATAGAAGGCACTATTACATTATAAACTGTGTGTGATTTTATACTTGAAATAAAGGTAAACTCAGGATTCTACATCTATCACAGAGTGTGTTCAGAATCTGACTTTTATTTGATGTATTATTCTTTAAAAGATTGCAATCTCTCATGTTCATGAAAATACTCAGGATGTTATATGTGTAGATTTGATTGTGTTGAATTGTTCAAATTACTATATTCTTTAGTACGTGAGTGGCAGAATAGTTAGATTCTATATGATTGTTTCTAACCTGAATATTTTCTAACTTTTCTCAAAAATCACAAATAATTAGCTTAAATGCAAAAATCTAAAGGAAATTGTCATACTTTTGAATAAAGATTAAGGAATTGTAGTGATCTTTGGCAATTTTCATATAAATTTGAAAGGCAAAGTTTGTTTTACTAAAATTCATGCAAAGCTTTGTGATATAATAGTGAATTTATGCAAAATAACGAATACTTTGTTGATATTTAAAACAATTTGCATAATTTGAGGTCTAGTAAGTCACTGATTACTTTAATTTGTGTAAGGCCCCTTAAAATAACAGCTTCACAATGAACTGTTGGATTATCCCACGTGGTCAAGAACTGACCATTCAAAAACTTGAGATTGAGAATTATTCTTTAATTCTGTATATCTTCCAAGACAGCTAAGGTTCTTTTGTGAATTTTAACTATGCTATGAATGTGTAAAAACTCTCATCAATAGTATTTTGGCACTAGAAGGAGGGCCTGATTAGAGTTGAAGTAAGATTTGAGAAAAACTGGCTCACAAAAGTAATTGAGTGATCAGGTCTAAGTCTAGTTCAAGAGATATTTTTGTGCATTTACCTAATAGAAGACAAAATAAGAGTGCTTTAATCTAGTATCCTAGAATATCACATGTAGAAGCCTCATTTGGAATGCCTCCTGGATCACCTTTTAACATACATAATATAGTGAGTCCTGACAGTTCTTCGTTTAGATCCTTAAATCTTGGTTCAGAACCTCCTAAAAGTCCAAGTCCTCCTAGAAACTTGAGTTTTCACTTAAATACAAGTCCACCTAGAGGTCCTAGTCCACCTGAGGTCCAATCATGGCATATTTTGATGTTAATTCTCCTATATCATTTAATGATTATCATGAGATGCCAAAGAATCTTGAAAAGATCAATCCTAAATATTAATTGCATCAAGATCTAGAAGATCATATTAGAATATTCATGGAAGCTTGCTTCAAAGCAAGATTAGAACATCAGGATGTAGTGTGCAGGTTATTTCCATATACCTTTAATGAACAAGCTTCTAATTGGTACGTGAACTTACCAAATGCTTATGTCACTACCTGGGAAATCATGGAAGAGGCATTCTTGTCTAGGTTTAGAGGACCAGTGGAACCTTCTACCTTATATCACAAATTGGCAGGAATTAAAAGAGGAGAAGGTGAACTCATAGATAATTTCAATGATAGGTTCCAGAAGGCTTTTTCTAAGTTAGTTGCTCCCTATACAGTATCTCCTGAGGCAATATTGGCCATGTATTATGTAGCCTTAGATCCTTTGACCGCCATGTTTGTCAAAAGACAAGCCAATGTAGATACATCGTCCAAACCTTACAAAGAAGCAGTTGCAGTGAACTAGGAAATGAGACAAACAACGTATAATCCTTTTCTAAATGTAGTAAATCCTAGAATGCAAAGTCAGACACAACCCCAGAATGGAGTGCCCTAGAATGGAGTGCCAATGCATCATACTCCATTATTAAATCTAGTCCCTATGTATACACCAGTGTATAATTCCACTCCTGTCTAGGTTATAATTCCTTATACTGGTAATGGCACCAATAATACTCAAACTAATATCCAATCTTTCTTTCAGCCTCCTCAGGATACATTTGTTGCTAAGGCACAAGATGATAGGGAGGAAATAAAAGAAATTACTGCACATCTAAGAGATTAACCATTGAGATGACTCAACTGAGAAATGAAAATTTTTATGGTAGAAATACTCAAGGGAAAAATCAAATTCAGACTCATAATTATAATCAAATCTAGGGTTCAAATCAAAATCAAGGTCACAACCAGGGACAAAATCACAAGCCAGGATAGGGAACACAGAATAGGGGACATAATACGGATGGCAAAGCTTGGCATAATAACAACAGAAATCAAAATCAGCCCAAACCATCCATGATATGGAACACCGGACCTAATAATGGTACTTTGGCTTCTCCATTTGAAAATCCAAACATTCAAGAGTTAAAACAGCCAGCTAAAATCCAAATGGCCAATGTAGCATTAAAAAATTGGTGCAGGTTTTATAATACAAGTGCACATGCTGAACTTGATTGTCCTCAATTTCACCTTGCTACTAGCATCTTTAATATTGAAGTGCAAGATCCTACTTCTGAATTCTTAATTCCCAAGGGAAATGAAATAGTACCTTCAGGGTCCGAGTCTACTTTGGTCTTAGAAAGTTTCACCTTCACAACTAGGGAAGAAGAAAATCAAATAGTGGAGAGTGATCCTTATTATTGTGAGAATTAGTATCCAGAGTCAGCCTTAGTATTGGATGCCTTTCAATTTCCCTTCAAAACTGAAAATGAAGTATTATGTGAACCAGAAGAAGTGCAAGCTTTCCAACAATCCAATCGAAATCACACTTATAATCTAAGAAGTAATACCAAACCTGGAGGTCCTTTTACTACCTCAACTCCTCCTAATAACTTCAATATACCTCTTGATCAGCATGCTAGTAATAACCCTACAATTTTAAAGGTTAATCATCATGGGACTGGGGGGACAATGACACAAAAGGTTCAAGTAGGGAAAACAGAGTCAATGGAAACAACAAAATTAATGAACTATTTGTCTAAGGAGATATGAAAAATTAAGGTTAGTGTACCTTTGTATGAGTTATTGAGAAGTCTAAGGGTACGGATTGCCTTTATGAAATCCCTAGATGAGTCTGTATCAAAGGAAGTTTCGGTTGACACAGATGTTCATAGTAAAGACATGCAGTCCAAAGATACAAGTAAGAAGACTAAACAACCTTCAAATACTAATGTTTTCATGTATGCAGAAAAGAAGCAAGCTCCTCCTTTTTTTTAACCATAAGAATGCTGGGAGAAAATATACATAATTGCATGGTAGATTTAGGAGCCTTAGCTAATGTAATGCCTCTAGGAATATGCAAAACTTTAGGGCTAAGTCCCACCAAATTTGCTAAGGTTGTTACTCAATTGGACAAAACTGAAGTTAATGTGATAGGTGAGTTGATGCACATCCAAATACAGTTAGCTTCTGATCCTAGGGTAAGCCAGTTTATTGATATTCAGTTCATAGATATACTAGTTAATTATGGTATGCTATTAAGTTGAGACTAGTCTAAAACATTGAATGGCTACATGGCCACTAATTTTTCACACATGTGGTTACCATGGAGAGGTGATCCAAATCAGATTAGGATAGAGGCTGAGCCTAGAATGAAACACATGATAATAGAGTATAATAGAACAAACAAGATATTGTATGCCTCTGTTGAACTAGGTATTTATAGAGTTATGAATAAGGGAGTGCAAATTGAGGAGATCTTGATGTTGGATTTTAAGACAAAACTTGCTAATAATGAAACAATTGTGTTGGTTGAATCTGAAGGTGATTCTTCAGATGAAGAAGATGACACAGTAAATAATTTTGGTTGGATCATAGGACAGGAGATAGAAAAGTGCATTAAACAAAAATCTTTAGTTCATTGTAAGTTGTACAAAAATTTGTGTAGAGTCCATAATACTCCTCATCCCAAAGATAGTTGTGGAATGTGTAGAGATATCATAGAGTATCAATATGGAAAATGCATAAAGAAAATGGAACAACAAGGGGAAATTTTATTCATGATAAACCTGAGTTGTGTTTTCTTAATGATATAAATGAGAAAATCCAAGCTTTGAAGGGAGAAACAAGAATGAAAAGTGTTAATTATTTTGGTTTACAAATTGAAAACGCAAATGTACAAGTAATCCAGAATGAGGCACCCGAAGATAAACAAAATGTTACAACAGAGGTAACAGATAAAGTTGGGCATGCTAAAGTGAAAGGTCAAGGCCCCAAGATTAAGAGTGATATTTTGACATTAAAGTGTGATGGATCTAAATCTAAGCAAAGGGAAGGAGCAGGGGTTGAACTTATTGATCCAAATGGTAAATCATTCTTAGCAGCATATAGACTTCAATTTTCTTGTACTAACAACATGGCAGAGTATGAATCTCTAGTTTATGGACTTGTTATGGCCATTAAGAACAGGGTAAAAGTGATCAGAGTATTTTCTGATTCAGAATTAGTGGTTAAATAGGTTAGGAAATTGTATGCTTGTAACTACAAGAAAATGGTCAGCTATAGGCATAGGGTATAGGACTTAATTGAATCCTTTGATGCCTTCAATATTGAACATATCCCTAGAGAATTTAATCAAAGGCCAGATGTGCTAACAGTTGCTGCTAGTACCTTATAGCCTTTAACATTATCAGGCTTAAAAAGATTTGTTGTTGAGTTCGTAAATATACCCAGTATACCAGACAATGTCACTCATTTCCAAGTATTTGAAGGAGACCAACAAATTGTAGACTTTCTCACTTGTCATGAAGTCTTTGATACTCATATCATTGATGAACAAGAAAGACCTGATATATCTTGGGATGAAGAGGAGGTAGTAAACCTAAAGAGTAATTTCTTACCTAAGGGGGTAATAGAATTGGAAAAGATTTTTGATTTTGATGGGGCAGTTAGACAGAAGAATTTACCTAAAATTGATGGAGGTAAATGTGATCCCTATAACTTAGGAACATAACAAAGTCCTCAAAATGTGTTGATAGGAAAGGCTTGTTCAGGTGGATTAAGAAAAGAAATTGTGGAGGTTTTGAAGGAATATAAGCATGTGATAGCTTGGACATATGAAGATTTGAAAACAAATGATACTTCCATTATAACTCATGTAATACCTTTGAGATCAGGGGTAAAACCATTTCGATAGAAACAGAGGCCAATGAATGCTATATTATAGCCTTTAATCTTTGAAGAATTCAAAAAGTTGTTGTCTGCCAAAATATTTTTTCTAGTGTGACATTCAACTTGGGTAGCAAATTTGGTGCTTGTAAGGAAGAAAAATGGAGACATTAGATTGATGTGGATTTTAGAAACTTGAATAAAGCTTTTGACAAGGATAATTACCCATTGCCTCTGATAGATGAGGTATTGTAGGCAGTAAATGGAGCTAGGATGATGTCATTCTTAGATGGATTTTTAGGATATAACTAGGTTTTAGTTGATAAAGAAGATAGGTTGAAAACTACATTTACTTGTAAATGGGGTAACTATGCATACATGAGAATGCTTTTTGGTTTGATTAATGTAGGTGCTACTTTTCAAAGAGCCATGGACATTGCATTTCATGGATTGTTAGGTAAGTGTATTGTCATTTATATGGATGATTTAGCTGTATTTTCTAAAGATGCATCTACTCATGCATAAGATTTATGGAAGGTACTCAGGAGATGTGAAAGGTATGGGATTTCTCTCAATCCAAAGAAATCTTCATTTGGTGTGATAGAAGGAAAATTGTTAGGACATATCATCTCTGAGAATGGGATATCCATTGACCCTGACAGAGTAGAAGGAATTAAAAATTTGTAATTACCTAACAGTAAAAAAGAATTAAAGTCTTTCTTTGGTCAAATTAATTTTGTCAGGAAATTTATTACAGGATTTGCAGAGATTGTGCAGCCATTGAATGCAATGTTGAAAAAGGATGCAAAAATAGAATGGACACCAGTAACCAAAGCTACATTTGAAGATATCAAAGAAGCCATTTCTAATGTACCAGTGTTGGCTAGTCCAGACTATACTAAGCTATTTTACATATACTTGTCTGCATCCACACATTCAGTCACAATAGCCTTGACACAAAAGGGAGAAGAAAAACCCATCGCTTTCATGAGTGCACCTTTGAAGGATGCACAATTGAAATACTTAGACACAGAAAGACAAGAATTTGCATTAGTAAGGGCAGTAAAAAAATTTAGACATTACATTTTAAGGAGTCAAGTTAAATCCATAGTACTGGATGCAATAGTGAAAATGTTGCTAATGCAAAATGAGCCTAGAGAGAAAAGGGCCAAATGGATTACAATATTGCAAAAATTTTATATGGAGATCATTACAATGAAGTTAGTTTAAGGTCAGGTATTAGTACAGACAATAACCAATACAAATCCAAATTTGGTTAAACAACAGTATGTATTAAATACTAGTGATGCATCAAGTTGGTATGATGATTTAAACACTCTGTTGATATCTGGAAAGTATCCAAACAAGATGAAGTCTTCTCAAAGGAGAGCCTTGAAGATAAAAGCATAGAGATATATCGTACAGGGAGGTCTTTTGTTCAAAAGGAATCATGAGGGAATATACTTGAGGTCTTTGAATAGAAGTGAAGCAGATAAGGTACTATTAGAGTTGCATGATAAGTATGGAACAACTCATGGTTCTCATTTGGTGACTACTCATAAGATTTTGAGAGCTGGTTATTATTGGCCCACCATGTTTAAAAATACAAAGAATCATATTCAAAATTGTCATATATGTCAAACTATAGTAGATAAAGGTAGGAATCAAGCTAATCCATTACAACCTATCATTGAGTCCAAGCTGTTTGCACAATGGGGCTTGGATTCATTGGGGTTATTAATCCTCCATCATCTACGGGGTACAAGTTCATATTGACAGTAACAGACTATTGCACCAGGTGGACAAAAGCAACATGTTGTAAGTTTTCAACTACTGAGGTGGTTATCAAATTTCTTGAAGAAAATATCATCACAAGGTTTGCAGCTCCTTATTCTTTGGTATGTGATAATGGTCCTGCATTTTCTTCCTTGAAATTTTCTAAATGGGCATTTAAGTATGGTATAGTTTTAAATTTTTCTTCAAATTATTACCCCCAAGGTAATGGTTTGGCAGAATCTACTAACAAAATATTGTTGGATATCATCAAAAAATTAATTGTAAAAAACCCAAAAAAGTGGAATACATTGTTGAAATATGCATTGTGGGTAGATAGGACAAAGGTTAAGACTACTTTAGGTAATGCACCTTACCATTTGGTTTATGGGACTGATCCCATACTTCCAATAAATTTGAAAATACCTACTTGGAAGTTTTCCATTGAGTATTTGGGCTTTGACGATCACAGAGAAGCTAGGTTAGTCCAGATGTTGTAATTAGAGGAGAAAAGCGATTAGGCTATAGATAAATTTGTGAAACATCAAGTTCTAGTTAAAAGATGGTTTGATAAGAGAACGAGGGTCAAAACATTCAAAATATCAGATTTGGTGTTGTGTTGGGATAAAGCACATGGAAAGAAGGGAAACCACGACAAATTTGACAAATTATGTTTAGGGCCATTATAGGTTGTAGAAATAATAGGAGACAATACTTTTAGGCTCAAAACCTTAACTGGGGAAGATGTGCCATTACCTGTTAATAGTCAACATTTGAAACATTATTTTCAAGATTAAAGGGCAGGTCAGTCTCATTGTGTATCATATTGTACAAACTATATAGGGTGTGGGGTTTTGTTTTGTTTTGGTCTTGTTTTGGTCTTGTTTTGTTTTGTGTTGTTTTGTGTTGTTTTGTTAGTTTTTTTGTGTTTTTTTTTCATGGGTTGGTTGTTTGGTTAGTTTGGTTGTTATGTTTTCCTAGCAGGGATGTTTGTTTTGATTTGAGGTATGCAAGAGCAGATTAACAACCATTAAAAAAAAATTGAAAATTTCAAGGTAATTATTTGAAACTTCTGCATAATTTGTTTTGACTTTTGTGAATGTAAATAGTTGTTTAGTTTGTGAAGGTTTTTATTCAATAACTGTGAATTGAGTTTTCAAAGGAATTTTCTCACAATGACACACCTACAATCCTTGGGTTTATTGAACACGCCAGTGTAGGTGTTAAATGAAAAATCAGAGATCTCCTTTGCTACCATTGCAATTCTCAACTTAATTTTTTATGCTACACATAATTATAAATGTATAAAAAAGGGGGGGGATTATACTAAAAATCCAAATTAAGTCATCTAAGTAACTCTACCAGGGCTATAGATGCTTGCTAGTAGTGCGGCTCTACTTAGGAGAATTGCAACGATAACCTTCTCGGGGCTATGAATGCCTGTTGGTAGTAAGGCTCTATCTGGTTGGCTATGAAGGATGAAATCAACTATGTAATTTAACACTAGTCACTAGTGTTTCAATTCATTTTCAAGATGAGGATTATTAAAAATGTGCACACATTTAAATTCTATTGAAAGATTCATACACCTTATTGAATACATTTAGTCCAAATTGAATAAAGGTTTACATATGGAAAGATAGAAGTTATGGATTTATTTCATTTGGTTTTCTTTAAATGATTTAATTTTAGTTATTTTATTTGGTTGCTAGTTGTTGTGATGTTCACAACACACCCCATTTTACCTTTTAGCAAAATGAGGACCCTTGCTATGGCTTTCACTTTTTTTGGTGGTGTGGTGTGTTTGTGGGTTTTGTGGGCTGGTATGTTAAAATGACTAGTGCGCAAAAATAAAAATTTTAATGCTTAACATAAAAGTGCAAAATATGGTGAGATCTTTTGTATGTCTTATGCGAATCTTTTTGTATATGTGTTATGAGTTCGTATTGTAGGGATGGTTAGACACTTTTGTATATCGAAGAGAGGTATGCATATGTGTGGGAACAATCGAAACCTTTTTACACACAAGGTAGACCCAACTAGGAGTAAATAGCAATTAAATTAGATTTGAGTCCACACTTGTTTCTTATCGGTTGTATGTGTTTTTTGTATGTATAAAACTTATGCATATCTAATATACATACAAAAAATTGGTGCAAACATTCAATGTGCATTTGAGATACAAAAAATGAGAGCATACATAGAAGGATTATAAAATAGGTAGAAATGAAACATAGGGCACAGTGATACAAAAGGTCTTATATTCAAAATTACAAGATTGAATATAACTAGAATCAAGATTAAATTTGAAAAAAAATCTAGATTGCATAAATACAAATGCAAAAACACAATTAACTAGGAAAGAAAGTTTGCAATCATGTAAATACAAAGGTTGGCTATAGATTATATTGAATATGAGAAGAATATGTACAACCAACAGGGGTCATATTAACAAATTCCATGGTCAAAAAATCTGAAGTTACAGTAAGGAACAGAGAGACCAAAATATTCACAAAAAAAAGAGAGTTCTCCACATAATAGGGATTTCCATAGAAAATGGCCATTCTAACTATATCTGCAAAATGGATAATCCAGTCTAGGTTTTGTGATACCTCTAGTACTCAAGACAACTATAGAAAACTAAGGCCAACTCTAGCCCAATACTTGTCATTAGCTAAAGCCTGGTTGGAAAAGTGCATAAGAAATGGTAGCCTAATGAATTGAGCACTAGGGACGCTAGACAGATAAAGCTTTGGGGCTTGTGGTATGCCTACTCCCAGGTCAGATGCTAAGATAACATCAATATCTATAAGTCTATAGTCGTCTTTGAAAATATCTTGCAACAAAAAGAAAACTTTTATCTTGTTGACACTTATGTCCAGAATAGAGGCCAAAAACCATGAGAAATGTCTTAATTGACCCTATACTTGTCCCAATTAGTTAGGAATATTTTTCCTAATAACATTTTTATGGCTTCTAGTTCTAATTCATGAAACAAAGGATTTTCATGTCCCAGAATTAGTCCTTTCAGACGAGCATCTGAAACCGGACCGAAAAAGGTGGTTTGTCACCTAGAGCTGAGAAGGTAAATGGGAGTTGTCATATTTACAGAATGTTATAAATTTTGGGGTGTGCAAAAATGTTGTTACACAAGCTCTTAAATAGAATTTTCACATGAGTTGCAGGTTCAATCGCCATTAATGGTGGTTGAGAGGAATTGAATGTGCATAAGTATCGATGTTAATTCATGCGTGCCAGTGGTCTAGTGGAGTGAATGTCATTAATGTATCAAATTTCTCTTAAGGATGTGTTAAATATTTTAGCATTAATTACAAGAAAAGTACAGGTGAGGTCATGATTAAGATGTTGAAATTCATGTTTACTTATGTGTTTTTTTTTTGTATGTATAAAACTTATGCATATCTAACATACATACAAAATATCGGTGTAGGTATCAAAAAGGTGTGCAGAGGTATGTATAAAATCCTAAAGTTTAGTTGTTGTATTCTCACATGGGGAGTGATTTGTATCTTAAGTCTAAGTACAAATATTGAGGCTAAAAATGATAGAGAGAAGTTTCAAACAGTGGAGCCCATGGAAGTATGGTTAAGAGGGTAGGTAGTATACAAAAGTTGAATACAAAATGATACATACAAAAGGGTAAATGCAAAAAATCTGAGATGGCAAGTTACAAATGATGAGACTTATGTAGATGAATGAAATTCAAAGCGAAAAGTTTAAAGTCAAAAAGTGGATATACAAAAACTGATATATACAAAAGATAGATTAGTTCAAGGAACTAGAATATTTTGAGAGAATCTCGCACGCATATGTTCAGGATATATACAAAATATCTATTATAAAGTGACATACAGAATTGAAGACATAAGATAAGAATAAAGTAGAAGATAATAAAGTTGATATAGGTGTTGATTTGTATCACAATCATTTGTATATAGACAATATACAAAAGTAACATAGAAAGAAAATATACAAAAGTTGTGGCATGCAAAAAGAATAGTATGCATAATGATGCGCAAAAGAGAAAAAGTAAATGATACAAAATTGAAAATGTGAAATCTATAAAGAAAAAAGGTCTTAAGTTGAAACACATGCATTAATGGTTATAATAAATGTACAACTAACGGCAGGAATGCAAAATGCAAAAAGGATAAAGGTAAAAATGTAAGAGGTAAATTCATAGTCACATTGTGAAGCAGAAATTGCAAAACAAACAGAAATCAAATTAGGTAAGTGGAAATTCAAAGGTGAGCGGGATTGCAAGGAGATAATGACACAATTGAAATGGGTAACTTGATTCCACACTGATAAAGTTGAGCTGATTAAGGAAGCATGTATGTATCTTAAAAAACTTTGTATGGTGCTTATGATATGATTATGGTTTTGTTATGATTACATCACATTTAAAAACGGGGTTAAACGTTGCAAATAGTTTGGGGGGTTTTATTTTAAGAATTTTTCTAGAATGGCTACATAATTCAAAATTTTGAAAGAAAACATGGTAAAACGTTAGGGTAAAACATGGTAAAAATGTGAAATAAAGATAAAGAAACCCTAACAATAGTACACAAATAGGGAGGTAAAATGTAATTGTTTTTTTACATGATGGTACCAAAGCAAAGGAAAGTGACTGTCATGGCTAAAGAAGAAGAAAAGATAAAAAAGGAGAGGAAACCACAGAGAGAGACCGCCAAAGAAACGTTAGAAGTAACTCGAGGGTTTCTGACTGTGACATTTTACAAAGGAGGATTGGTTACAGACACCTTCATAGGATAGTATGATGCAGATGATGTGTTGTACAAGGTCACAGCATTGGATGTCTCTAAAGATATGGAAAGGATTTGGAGCAAAGGGTTATATAAGGTTGTTGGTTTTCCTTTGGCGATGGAGGCTAGTGAACTAGTATTGGAATGTATGGAAAGATACAATTTGGAGACCAGGCAAGTAATGCATGAAGGAAGAAGCATTGCTAATTTATCTACTGAAGGCATCGCAAGTACTTTTGGGCTAAAAATTGAAGAGAAGATGATAGACATAGATATGGACCAGTATGCAATAGAGTTTATAAAGAATGATAAATCATGCAGAGCTGTTATTTTCTATGGATGGTACATGGCCAAAAAATAAAACTGAAGCCACCATAAGGGTTCCAAAAAATCTATATAGAATTGATTTCAAAAATAAAATTTATCTCATGATTACCATGTTGAGAAGATTAGTGGGATTGATGGAAGCAGCTATATTTGAGCCTTGGATGTTTTAGGTTATACAATATGTCAGAGCACAGGAGGGAAGCATTCATTGGGCCAGAACCATCAGTAAGTGTATAAATAGGCAGATTATATCATTTAGAAGAAAAAGAAGATTCAGTATGTCTTCCTATGTTTTATATGCATTGGCTGCTGGAATACTACTAATAGCTGGGATAAGAGTGATAGGCACCTTGGAAAGTGGGCCAGAATAGAGATTGGTATATGATCATTACCCAGATCTTCAGGAAGAGAATGCATTGAAAAAGTATACAAGGGTGAATGATGTATTTTATAGTTACATGGTCAGAGTTTTGAATGGAGATAAATAGAAGAGAATAAGTAAAGAAGCAATAGAAGTTATAAATTACTTTAGTTCTTTGTTCATACAGTTTCCAACATTCACTTACATCAAGGTTGAAGGTTTTGAGGGAAAACTATTTAAGTTGCCCAGGTATCCTTTGGATCACCTAATTTTACTGGAATATACAAGGCATGTATTGAATACATACAGGATGTATAAGAATAAATACACTAGAGGTAATATTAAATTCCATGTTACTATTGGTCATTATACATGTCACAATGAAGAAGATGCTAGGTAATCAGAAATAGAATTAAGATATTATGCATTTGAAGAATTCAGTTTGGCTAGGTGCCTTGACCCATTGCACAGGATACAAAGATTCATAGATAGGAAATATAAACATCAGGTTCATATCAAAGATTACTGGTCTAATTGCGAGAATGAGTAATTAGTAAGGAAAAGATCTTATAAAAGGTTAAATATTGAACAGATGAAGACAATGGGGGATATCAGTGTGCCCTAGGAGGTGACTGATGATGATGAAGTATTGCATGAAAGTTATAAGAGCAATGGAATAGATTTGTTACCCATTGATGAGCCAAATTGGGATGCTCTTGCAGAAACATCTTTGGACGAGTTGTCTACACCTATTTTACTATTTTCTAAAAGGTGGCTGGCTAAAAAAATAGAGGAGTTGAAAGCTCAGGGCATTGATATCACTGAGAAAAAGAAAAGAAAGAAAACAGATAAGGAAGACATAGATGAACTAATGTGTTTTTATGAAAAGAAAAGGAGGTTTATGGAAACCAAGATACTGAGTAAAGATAAGAAGCCAACCTTGCTAGATCCATATGCTTTGGGAATTATAGTAGCCATACCTTTAGGAACATTCATAGAAGAAGGGGCATCTAGTTCGTAAGTGCATATTGAGAGGGCACAAGAACCAATAGTGTTTAGTGAATTAATCCAAGAAAATGACTTGCCTGCAGGGCAACATGTGGTAAGAGCTGTTGCTATAGATCCGCCAGAAGGGAGAACACAGATGGCTATTTTTGCATTAGGGGAAGTAATATAGTTGCAAGTATTAGTAGACTTCACACTTGAAGAAAGTAGGCAAATTCACATTGAAGTTAAACAAGAATTAACTGAGGAGATGGTATACAAATCCGAAAGTCAGGAGACAGGAAAAGAAGGAAAGATTTTTGACATAAGCAATGACAGTAGTGATGAAGGGAGTATGCAACAAGGAACCGGTGTAGAAGAGGGACTTGAAATAGATACAGGTTCTATCATAATAGAATAGCATAACACCCAAGTGTATATGAGGAAGGCACAAAGTTTAGAATCAAGGGAAAGACATATACCAAAAGAATCATTAATAGTAGACCCTTTTGGTACATTGGTAGAGCAAGAAATTATAGAAGAAGTACAAAATGCTGCATGAGAAATTAAAGAATCAAAAAAGGGCGAAAGAGAAAATAAAGTGGCCAAAGATAGAGAAACAATAGTAGAACAAACAAGGGAGTCCATGGAAACAAGTCTTGCCAATATGGGTGTCCTAGATGTCTTAAATGTGTATAATGAATAGAGTAGACTTGAAAACAATGTAGAAAAGGAGCATGAGAAAGGGAAAGTTGAAGAGCAATCTGATAGGTCCACTAATCAGCCTCCATAGATAGATCAAGCTAGTACATTTGCACATGGACAAGAAGAAACAATAATGAAGGTGACAGAAACATCTGGGAATCCTAAAGAAAATATAGGAGATGCTTCTAAAGGAGAGATGCAGCAGCATGATAATTTACCAGCGGGTTCAGGGAATCAATCTCCAGAACAGCCTCTGAGGCAACAACATGCTCCACAACAATCATCACCAGAAAAGAAGGTAGAGGTAGAGAAACCTTCAAAGGAAGTAATTGAGATAGAAGCAAAAATAGAAACAAATAAGAGCCACCAGCTTGGTTGGGAAATAAAGTAAGAAGAGAAAAAATAGATGTATAGTTGGTGCCTATTGACATTAAAAGCTTGTTAGGAGGACTTCCACAAAGAGAAAGAAAAAAAGCAAGAACAATGTCTGCCATAAAACAAGGTCCCTCCGGATCAAGAACATTCGAGCTAGCCATTCTGCAAACCAATAAGAGAAAAGGGGAGATGACTCTTGAGGACTATAAAATGATGAACATTGACTTGGGACATGTGACATGGGAGTAGCACCTTGCTGAATGGGAAGATATAAACAAAATTACAATGGAAATAATGAGGAAAGTTAAAGATAAATTTGATTATCTGAAAGGACATATTGCACATCTGCAACAGTTTATACAAGGAATATTTAATCCCAAGTTTGGGATGCTAGAGGTGTAGGAAAACTTAACCATTTTATCTAAGGAATAGGTATTGGAATTAGAAAATAAGAAGGTTGAAGCTAACACTTTTGAGGAGTGGTTTGGGTTATTTATTCAAGAAGGGGAGAATACAATAAGGCAAGTGATTACTAATTGGGAATTGGCTCTTACAGAAAAGAACAATTGTAGTACTATTTTGTAGCATTGTTTGGGCATAATAGAGGAATGCAAAGAAGAAATAGATTGGGTAGAAGATATGAAAGTAATGGCTGATGAGTTAAAAAAGCAAAGAATAATAACTTCTTAGGTAGCGGATCGCATGCCACAAACTATAATGGAGTTGAGTTTTGAAAGGAATATGTTGGAGGAATGCATAGTAAATACAGAGGAGCTAGAAAAAGAAGCTGGGGAAATAGCTAAAAAATACCACTAAATCGTATAAAAATTCACTAGGTATGAGTGTCCAGAAAGATATGTTTATGATGCTAAGATGGCAGTGAAAGAGTTCAAGGATATGTAGTTTCCTTGAATACAGGATCTGGGTACATATTTGAATGTTGAGATGATTGATTTAATCATGGAATCAGGTACAAGGGTGAGGAAATGCCAAAAGCATAAATAAGAGATGGAAGAGCAAATAAAAACACTAAAGGAAAAGGTTGAAATGCTGGCATACACTTGGAGTATAAGCTAAAGAAATAATCATGAAGTGGTGATAGAGTTAATAGATAAATATACAGAGTACCTGAAGAGGATTGGGGAAGAATGAAAAGGAAAAGTGCTAATGATGGTGGTGTTTTCTTTTGGTCTATGTTATAAAGTTGTGATACTATAGGTTGAGGGAAAAGTTAGTGTAGGTAAGTCAAAGGGAGGCTTGTGTTTTGAAAAGGGAATCCTTTTGGTATCTTCGTAGCATGGGGAATATTCTAGTAAATATTTTGGAAATGGTTGGGAAATGATTTCCACTGTTGATCTTCAGGAATCAAATATGGACCATTAGATTAATTTTGTAGTTGTAGCAGGAAGTAGGCTTCAAACTCTATATAAGGAGCTCTACTATGTGTATTAGTCTCACACAGGGATTTTGAATTTTAGCTGTAAGTTGTAATTGTTAAGTGTTGCAATAAAGAAGATGTCTCTTTAGTTTAGGAAGGAAGTTGCCTGTGTCTACATTAAGGAGTGCGTGGAATGTCCTGTCTCCTTTGTGTATATGTGAAAACATTTGTATGTTTTCTAGTACTTTTGATCAATGCAATAGAAGTCACTATTACATTGTAAATTTTATGTGATTTTATACTTGAAATAAAGGTAAACTTAGGATTCTACATCTATCACAGAGTGTGTTCTAAATCTAACTTTTATTTGATGTATTATTCTTTAAAAGATTTCAATCTCTCATGTATGTTCATGAAAATGCTTAGGATGTTATATGTGTAGATTACTGTATTCTTTAGTACATGAGTGGTAGAACATTTAGATTCTATATGATTGTTTCTAACTTGAATCTTTTCTAACTTTTCTCAAAAATCACAAATAATTAGCTTAAATGCAAAAATCTGAAGGAAATTGTCATACTTTTGAATAAAGAGTAAGGAATTCCAGTGATCTTTAGAAATTTTCATATAAATTTGAAAGGCAAAGTTTGTTTTACTAAAATTCATGTAAAGATTTGTGATATAATAGTGTATTTATGCAAAAGAATGGATACTTTGTTGATATTTGAAACAGTTTGCATAATTTGAGGTCCAGTAAGTCACTGACTACTTTAATTTGTGTAAGGCCCCTTGAAATAACAACTTCACAATGAACTACTGGTTTATTCCACGCGGTTAAGAACTGACCATTCAGAAACTTGAGATTGAGAATTATTCTTTAATTCTGCATATCTTCCAAGACAGCTAAGATTCTTTTGTGAATTTTAACTATGTTGTGTGTGTGTAAAAACTCTCATCAACACCATATAGGCATGTCCAAACAAAGCCATACAGGAAAATATACAAAAATATGCATCGGATTAACATACAAAAGTATGTATACAAAGCCATCTAAGCATACACAAAATGTCCCAAAAACTAGTTTCCTATGGACTTTTGGGAAATAATCGGTGGCCCTTCTTTGATTGTGAAGATGGAGAGCAGTTAGACAGACATCCTCTCTCTACCGTCAAGTAGACCTCTTCGAATAAAGTTTGTCCAACTACACCTATTAATACAAACAAACAATATGTAGAAAATGTATGAAATATATAACATCACATATGTAATTGATCACTTACCACCAACCAATGATCACTCTCCATCATCTTGTCTCTCTCTCTTTGTCTGTAGTTGGATGGACTAGAGTTGTGAACTCCTGTGAGAAGCATCAAGAAGCAAAATTGACTAAACATAAATATCATTTATGTACTTCAAATGACATGAGATAAAACAAGAAATACAAAATTATGATATTTTCATGTTATTGGCTCATACCTTAGTCAAAGCATTTGCAGTCATCATGGCTACAACAATGCCTATCTGCGCTGACTCACGAAGATCAGGAGGAGTCTCCACTATATTCAGCATCTAAAAATCAAGTTCAAGATTATTCAAACAAAATAAATACAAAACAATATTTTAAAAATGCATAATGATTAGAAATGGTTAAATTTACCTCCGTAAAAGTGGTGGTTTGGTGTCCAGGGGACTAAGGAAACTGTGGAGGTGTCAGTGACTATTGAAATCATCAGATTGTCACAAAATATTATTACCATTGATATATCTACAATAATTACGATTATGTGATAAATTACATACCTGCTGACTTGATCTCCTCTCATAACCTACCAATGGACAGCTAACAGAGGCAGGATGAAGACTTTGACCCTGGAATTTTACTGTGCAAACAATTACATACATTATTTTTGACTTATAATAAAGATAATCATATAAAATTAATTACAAATTTCAAATAACAATATACCAAATCAAGATGAAACTTGTAACAAATTACCTGAGAGTTAATAACAAATGTATGCTATAAGAGATCATCACTGAGAACAAGACCATCTAATATGTCCTACCCATGTGTTGCAACATGCTGCCCTTGTGTCACAGCGTCTTGTCATGCCTCCTACGTCCCATAATCACATAGGTTCCCACATGTACTACACAAATGTGGGGACACATGATGCCTACTGCTCTCACCCTCATCGGCCTCGGTAAAATCATCGGCATGTTGTGATAGAGTTTGGGTGAGATTAGTCAATGAATGTAAAGTCTCCACCTCAACACTCTCCTTCAAAGCCAAAGGGAGTGACCTACATTCTTGCCTCGCTAGGGGTATAGTCACATGGTCTTCATCTCACTAAGCCCTAGGTTTATCTTGGGCAAAGCCACCACCTCTACTTTGGAACTCACAAATATCAAAATAATTCAGAATCTTTTTGAGGATGAACTCACAATAGAGCTTCCTCAAGAAATAATGTGGTACCTCATCATTGTTGCATGGGCACTCATTGAAGACCATGTACCATCTATCCCAAAAGTTTTGGGATATTTCTTCATTCCTACACCAATGCATAGGAAACTGTTTGCAACTTTCTTCTAATCTTTGGTTGGTTTTAGGATTAATAAATTGTGTACATAATTGAGATTTTGTAATTTTATCATTCTTGACTTGTTCATATGACAACTTGTTGGCATACTATTTCTGACTCCTCTCCCTATAGTCTTGGAATTCGGTGATTTGTTTTGTCACCAAATCTGTGTGGGAAACAATCCCCTATAGTGATTTTGCAAGTGCCCTCCTACGATCAGTGGTTCAACTTGGATTGTTTAGGGTTTGAATAATACTTTCAAGATGTTTCTTATTTTCTTTTATTATCCCTAGGTAGTGTTCTTGATTATCCCTTACATGAAAAGGAGGTGAAGGTGGGTTTTGAGGGTTTGGAGGGTTTTGGGGGTTGTTTTCACCCTCCTCAATTGGATTTAGGTTTTCTCTTTCTCCAATAACTGTAAATACAATATAAAAACAAATTAAATGTTGCAAAACTCAAAAATTGTTCTCAAACTAACAAAATTAGTCAAATCCTACGTTCTTCCTTTGTTGGAGACTCCAAATTTGCACGACGATGTCTTTGGCAGCGAGGTGGCATTGTGAATTTGTTGTTTTCTATATTGCACTTGATTAAACAACCTTTTCTTTAACGTGATCACACTTTTCCTTTCTTCTTTGCTGATGTGAGGAGAAATGGTCGCAAGAGAATGAGTAGAAAAACATTTTTTTGCTTTTATGTAAAGCAAAACACGAGCTCACATTATAACGTGCACACGTTTTATAACATGTGCACATTATAACACAATCGCATTATAACGTGCTCATGTTTTGCTTTAATTTTGGAGATGGTGGCAACTTTTTGGTCCCCCATCTCCTTGCATTTACCCTATCATAAATTGTAATTAGATTTGTTATGGTGATAATAAAGATATGATTGGTGTTGGTTTTTTGATGTTTATAAATGCAAAGCTATGTGTTATGTTTCTACTATGTATTGGCATATGTATTTTCAATAAAAAAACATCTAAAACAAGCATCAAAATCAAACACAAACACAAAAATTAGAATATAGTGACATTGCATGACAAGTGTTTGACAAAATGTCAAACTACCAAAATTGAAAATTTAGGGTAGAACTAGATAGGGTTCTTACAAATAGTAAGATCATGAATCAACAGATGATCATAGGTCTTTAGATCTCATTTCATAATCATCATAGATTCATCTAGTACACACATTTGCACATCTAGAAATCCAAGCAAAAATAGTATTTATAACATTATCCAACTACATATTGTTGACTCAAAATCCACAAAACCTATGTCTAAGAGTTTTTATCTTTTTCCCTTAGGTTTTCTATCTTTTTTGGCCTTTCAAAACTTTTCAATGTTTTCCTTACCCACATGTTATCCTTATCAACCCTAAACTTCACCTTGGTGCCTTGTTGATTTGTCTAAGTGTTTCAGGTTTGGGCTATTAGTTGTCCTCATTTTGCCTTGTATCTTGACATGTGTTTATATGCCCACCCAATCACTGATCCCTGATAAGTAATTCTTCCAAGTGCTTCAAGATTGTGTGGTTAGAAAGGCTCTTATTTATCTTCCTCTGGCAAATGATTTCAAGCAAAGCCCTGACTACTGGAACCTGAATGTTATTAATGTAAGGCTGGCAAAGTTTAGGTTTCAAGAGGCATTCGACTTCGTATTCTAGAGTACAAGCATTCAACGAAAAGCTTGATCTCCTATTCTCGACAGCTTCAATATTGTTCTAAGTGTTTTGAGATCATGGTATGAGGAATCCATCTTTTCTCCTATTTAGCAAAAGGTGGAATAGCAACGGGCTAATGCCCGAAGCCTAATAGGTACTCCCTTTGTGTTTTTCAGACTTCGGGGAGTAAGGATCTCTTTTAATTCTAATCCGCATGAGCAATTTTTCGTGATGGCTTGACTACTGAAGCCTAATAAGTGACTCCTTTGCTTGCAAACTTTGGAGTGTGGGTTGGTACCTGTTTGTTTGCTCAAATAATGGTGGTTCACCTATGGATCAATTGTCAAACCTTGATGGCTTGGCCCTTCCTAGTCACTTGTTGGAGTTGTGAGGAGTCTCCTACCTTTGATACAAAAGCATAACACTTGGTGGAAGCCCAATTTGTCAAGGCTTGACCAATTTAGCTTCCCTAATCACTAGCACTACAACTCATGATGGGATGCTTTAGCAACCTTCTAGGTCACCATTAATGCTCATGCCAGATCTTGACGCAATTTTAGATGGATTTCCCATGCCCCTATGCTAGTATATCTCCTCCAGTGATGAATTTTTGTACCAAGGTATTGGTGAACACTCCATTTCTACAGGATTTCCTAAAATAGCCCATGTGGGAATGATGCAACGAGCATGGGTGACCTATAAAACGTGTTGACAACTCTTCACTTACTCAATCTGCTATCGTGTGGTTTGTAATGCTATATCTACATGCTTTTCAAGATATTGGAGGTGTGGTTGTTCATGGAGTTGTCAGGAGGAATGATTTGATTGTAGACTTAGGCCTTTTGTCATTTTCCAAGGACTGTATGAATTAGATGGACTGTGTCTCTTTTGGACCTCTCATGTCTTCATTTTCAGTTCTCATTCAATTATTCTTTAATAATAAGTCGCTTTAATTATATAAAGTGAATTTAAAATTGTAATGCAAAATGATGCCTATTAATTTAATTAAAATACATGTAACTTGTCACTTAATTTTTGGCCCGTGGATCAATTTAGGACACATACCAACTAGCCATAGGTGTTTTGGGATTTTGGACACCCAAGTTGGGTGTTTATGCAACTTCAAGTAACACTATAAGGGATTGAAACTTTCAAGAATGGATTGCAAGCCAAGAATAGAATAGTGATAGCAAGTAGATTGTCTAGATTTTGAATTGGGTTATGTTGTAATGCCCTTTTTGAAGTTCAATGAGAAGGATGTGTTGGTTCCCAAATATGCACCTCAATGAAATCTAAAGATTAGCCAGACCTTATGATCAAAGGTACTAAAAAAATTGGCCAATAAATGGGAGATTGGTTTCACACTTTTTTCCCATGCACTTTAGGTTCTGTAGGACCTAGAGGGTTACCCTTAATGACATTGAATATGAATATCAATCACAGTTGTATCACAGTGCCTAATAGATATTAGACTTCATACAAATGTACAAGGATTTGTAAAACTACAATCATGACTATTTCATTCCCTATCAACTTTCCAACCCTAGTATGAAGCTTGAAAATAATTACAAATAAATTATAGGAATGGATTTAGATTTATCATTTGAAGATTGTGATTCTAGAAATGGAGACTGTAAAAGATTAATCAGTGCCAATCATGGGCTACAAAGTCATAATGTTATGCATTTTATATCACAACATTTAAACGTATCCAGATGGTCATTGAAAGTATTATCACCTCATGATAATAAGACATTCTAAATCCCACAATGCAACAATACATATTAATCCATTTTTAAATTATGACACTACTTCCTTGAATAGAAAGAAAACCATGAGAAGAACTCAGTGTAACAAATGTGAACGAAAAATTTCATAATCCTTGATTAAATTTCATTTAAAAAAAATTACACCTCAAAGCTGGAGACAGTTACACAACAATATATATTCATATATGCACAAAATAAGAATACAATAGTACTATGATGAATGACTTACACACATATGAAATGCACCCTATAATGGACTTAACCTGATTTCCCCTTTGCCGATCTTTCCTAATCCTCAAAACCCTTACAAAATGACATAGAAGTTACATTTTAAGAAAGAGAGAAGAAGATGAAAAACCCTAGATTTAACTGAGGCATGACACATGGCACAATTGAACCCTTTAATCCTACAACTAAAAAGGAATGAAAAATATGTCATGGTATCTTCTAACTTTCCTCTTTGTTTCCTCTCTGTTGTATTTCCCATGATTAATTTTACCTAGGTAGTAAAATTAATTTACCAATCATACTTTCATTCTATAGGTGAAAAATTTAATCACCAGGCAGTTACCCATTTTACCAGCCTATGAAAAAATTCTTTTACCAAGCATTTTACCCTTCTACAACCCCATAATTCCTCTTGCAATTAACTTTGGAATTTTATAATATTGTTCCTATGTAACTATCTAGACTTCATATTATGAAATGTGTAGGGCATCTGGTACATTACCTGGAGATTTTTCACAATCACGGGGTGTTTTTTCTATTGTAGAGTGACTTCAAACAATGTTTGGGATTTCTACTTGCATTTAAGCATTATTAGTAGTGCTGGGACAGTTTTCACAATGGTGGGTCTATTTTACCCATGTTGTAGTCTTTTTTGTTGCACTAGAGGCAATAAAAACATTGTTGCATCATTTTTTAATTACCTAGAGGTGTTATCAACAATGCTGGGATGTTTTTACTAGTGTTGGCCATTTTTATCAATGGAGGGTAGTTTAAAACATGCACAACAACACCCAAACGTTGCAGGTGTGTGGGAAATGGTCAAGACAAAGTTACAGAAGTGAAAATAGAATTAAAATGCAATTTAAAACCATAAAAATTCCTCATTGCGCCCCTCCATGTGGCATACCCTCGCTTCATTGTGGTTTTGACCAAGAGACCATTTGTAAGAGTTCACTTGTGCGATGGGAAGGGAAAAAGGTTTATAAGACTCCTATTGTACGTAAAGGACAACAGTGACACCCATCTTGGTCCTTGTTAGCGATGAAATGGGCCAATAAAATTCCCAATGCAGTTCTTTTCCCATTTATGTGAATTTCCCTTTTGAGGACTTTGAAAACCTTTGGAAACTAAGTCACTTTTATTTATAAAAATTAGGTGAATAGAATTTGTGACATTTGGGTCTTAAAAATGAAATGAACATATTTAAAACCATTACCCCAATAAAACATTACAAAAGTGTTTTAATTTCCCTTCAAATTTTAAATTGGCAAATAAAATGCATTCCAACCAAATGATGGGATTGACGCTTGGAGCACATATGACGTCTAGGGGCTGTGGAAACTTGTGAGGGGTAATGAAATATGTTGGAGAACACCGTGTAACCATTGGAATTCATTAATCACAAGATTTCTGGGAACTTCCTTTGCAATAGAGGTAGTCCGTAGATAATTTAAAAGTTTGTTCACCACAGCTACAAAACTCACTTGACAGACTTGAAACTGGAACTAGAGCATCCTAATGCAATGCCAAAACTCATCAATTCTTTAGAATTGATTAATAACATCATTTGGCCCCTATTCAACACACCCATTCAAAAATGTCGAAATATTAAAATCAGGCTCAAACTCACCCAATCATCATGAAATCAAAACTGAAGGTAGCTTATGCATACTAAATATCCTTTGCCAAATGATTTTCAAAGATCATCTTTTGATTAAGAGATTTTAATTCCAATAATTTCAGGCCAATCTACCACTTCGGGGTCTAAAAATCAGGTTCCTCAGCCAATTTGAAGGTCATCCTGCTCAGGAAACCAGGCACAGAATCAAGTGTCATGTTTAGGATGGATGTCTACCTAGACATGTTGCATGAAAATTCTTTCACCCATGCTTGAATTTGTGAGCTGATCTGTAAGATTTGCATGTGTAATACAATACTTTTATATGTTTTCCTTTCATTGTCAAGCAAAACCCTTAGATGATTGCACTGGTTTGTGTTTATGGTTGTGTGAAATATTAACCAAGCAAAGTTAGTTTATTTTTCTTCTCACAGAGACTTTGAATCAAGTGGTGTTGCAAATAGATATTTTTATTTTATTTTTTTTCTCTTTTGTAGATTTAATGTTTTAATAGAATAAATTTATCTTTGGAGCACCAACAATTTGATATAAGGCAAGCTATGTTGCATAAGCGAAATCTCACCAAAGTTTGAAATAAAATGGGCACAACCACATAGATCATTGAGTTTCTTGCATTACCATGACTTGGTGACATAGCCCTTGGAATAGTTATATTTCCTCCTAAGATCTACTACTTTTCATGAGAGTTATGGTGATCTTGTGACTCTACTTGCCTATTGGCAAGGGTGTCAAATCATTTGATCGATAGTGATACTAGAGAAGGCTGATACTTTGGTGAATATTGCAGATGCATTGATGAAGCTCATAAGCATAGATAAGTTCAAGTGGTGCAATGATTTAGTGGGCCTCACAACCTTGAGTACTTAGTTAATAGTGTTGGTGTTCCCCCTTTCTCATGCAAGGTAATAAACAAGTGGGAGAATGTTGGGATAGGTTCTTCATATACCTTGTGATTCAAATACTCAAAATTGATTATTTAATATTGATTTCATTTATTATCTATGATATCACACAAAAAGAGTGTCCCACTTATGACTTGACCATTATGGCAATTGTATGCCTTATTATGATGTGAATAATGTTGTAAAATAGAATATCTTTTCATGAAGGATGTGTAATATGCATCAACTATGACAAAGAGAGTGGTGTGAGAGATTAAGATCCATAAGAACATGATTGTAGGGGAGTTATATTGTTGGGTAGGAACCTTGACCAAATTTTATGACACATGTTATGACATGACATAGGGCATCTTTTGAGGGAGATTATGGAGCCAAAATAGAGCACCAAATTTGGTGAGTGAATTATGATGGAATTATTAGACATTATGACAATGCCAAAGTATTTGTAACTATTATTAGCATGTTGACTCATTGACTTGGGCCCTAGATTTGGGTCATTGTATTGATCCATGGTTTATAGTTTAACACTTATGGGTTCTTGTATTAGATATCCTTTATATTAGGTTCTTGGATTGGAACCAAGTATGGGTTGTATGATTGATGTCTAAGTATTGTTATGTTGTTGGAATTACTTTAGAATATAATTGTTGGTGATACTCCTATAAAGGCATAGCCTAATATTTATATTGTAACCTCATAGATACTAAATAATATAACTGATTTTTCTTTGGAGTGTGGGGTTTTCCCACATAAATCATCTTGTTATGGTATAATCTCTTTGTGTATTTATTTACAACTATAAGCCTAATTATTTCATCTTGTTGTTTGGGCTTGGCTCTGCATTGACTTTGAGTGTGTGCCTTCTACCACCCACCCCTTTTTTTATGAATAGTGCATTATTCTCTTTTTAGTTTATAAAAATTAATATAGCTATTATTCATAAAAAAAGGTTTAGTGTAGGAAGCATATTATGCACCATTGGTTCCTTTCAAAAGTAAACAGATCTAACTAACCAAATCAGAGGTACATGTATGATTAATTGATAAATCTAAAATAGAATATAGATAAATATGTTTAATAGAAATAATAAATCAATAAACATACATAACACCAACTATATGTGGAGAAAATGTTTTAGGAAAAAATTGAGATATTGATCTTGTATGAATCAAGTAGAAGCAAGTATAACAATACATCTCATACAAATCTTTTATAGTCCAACAATATTTTGACACCATGAGAGTACCTACACAAAAATCATACCTCATCCATACTAAGTGCTCAATATATAGACTTAAGGAGGCTAAAAACCTGCCATATATCAACACCATGGGCCTAAACATGGTCTCAAAATAACGTGGTAAAATTGTCATAACCCATTACATGAGAGTGGTCTCTAAAATAGAAAGTAAGTCTTCTTACACATTGACGTGTCATAATCATGAGATTTCATTAAGCCCACTTTTCCATTCCTTAGTACTCCATGAGTGGAATAATTACATTTGCATTGCTTGGGCAAGTGCATGGAAATAGGGGACAAAGGGGGGTTCAAAAGTGGGCACTTATTTTTGAAATAAGCTAAAGCTAAACATTAAGGTTTCTATCTTCAATTTCTTATGCTAATGTGTTCTTTTTTTTGCAGGAAACCTATGTATTTTTGGTGTCATTTTTTATGCGTTCATCAAAATTTGAAACAAATTACATTTTTAGATTCTAGATTATACTCTATACACAATGAAAAAATGTTTTTTTTATTACTTTTAAAAATTTTAGGGCGAGCACACTCAAATTTTTATTTTTCAGGATGTGTCCACTTTGAGAATTCATAAAAAAATATATTCATTAAAAAATTAGCAGAAAAATTAGGCATAAACTACATGAAGTTAGCTAATTTTCCACCAAAGTGATTTGTGAAATACTTAAAAAAAGTCAACATTTTAGGATGAGAAAACTAGATTCTATGTTATATTTTTCTAACAAAAACATGAGCACTTTGTGTGCTTCCCATATTTTAACCTCTTAATCTCCACCATTTTTAGAAAAAAAATAGTTTAGAAACTAGATACTAAGCACTACAAAGCTTGTTCTTATCACATCTTCTAATTTTGAGTGTGACTATCTTCAATTTCTCATCGAAGATCATTTTTTACCGATTTGAGATTTAAAAGTGACCACTTTTGAACCCCTTTTGGTCCCCCATTTCCATGCACATATCCATATCTAGATCCAAACATGTTACTGTGTTCCAAGAAGAATGTGACATAATAAATAGATAATTGATGGGTCTCATTAGGCTCTATTTTGTAGACTTCATATTTTTTAATATTTGTGAAGAAGCTAACATTGCATCTCATTGTAAGATTTTGGATGAGGTTTATTACGTTGAATCCCTCATAATTTTTTTTTAAAGAAAGAAATTGTATACCCTTAGGATAGAGGGTGGTTGTTTTGCGGTTGAGCACCTAGTGAATATTAAGGAGGAGGATCCTTGCATGACTTTTTTATTTTCTTTGCTAGATTTGTGGGATCATTTGGTGTTGACAGTTGAGAGTACTATGTCTAAAATTGGCATGGATGAGGTAGTTGCATCATTACTTTTGGAGGAGATGCAAACAAAAACTTTTGAATCTACTAAGGAGGTCCTAACTCTTTGTGGAAGACCAAAATAGAAAAGAAAAAATAAGGATAAGAAGAGAGACAAGTTTAAATCCAAATCTCGTGGGAGATCCAAATCTATTGGAAAGACCAAGGACAAATGTTAGAACTATGACAAGCTTGGACATTCTAGAAGAGACTACAAGGAGGAGAAAAATAAAAATAAGAATGATTTAGATGATAAGTCTAATAAGTCTTCTCAAGATGGTGGTGATACCTTTTTCATGGCCTTCGAAATGCATGTATTAGAAGATATGTGGTTGATAGACTCTAGGGCTTCTATCAACATGAATTTACATTGGAGTTGGTTTTCAAAGTATGAAGAATATGATGGTGGGAAGGTGTACCTTAGAGATGACTATCCCTTGAAGATTGTTTGTGGTGGAAGAGTCTTGTTATGATTCCCTAATGGACATGTGAAGGGGATCAATTGTTTATTACATATCCCTAATTTGGCAAGGAAAACACTTTTAGTTAGAAAACTTAATGATGCAGGTGTGCAGATTATTTTCTCTAGTGGAAGGTGTAAGATAGTGCAAGGAGCTATGGCTTTTGCTAAGGGTGTTCATGTAGGCACTTTATTTTAGTTGGATGCATGCACTATTTAGTGTGATGGTTCATGTATGGATTTGTAGATCCTACAATCTTGCCATCAAAAGGTCAACAACAAAGAAGAGTATTGCATCTACTTCTAATGGTCATGATTTTTGGGTACTTAAGGGTGCTCTTGCTTTAGAGACCAAGTTACCCAAAGAGAATATAATGTTATGGCACCAAAGAATGAGCCACATAAGTGAAAAGGGTCTAAGACCCTACAAAGTGAAAATCTTGTAGAGGGTTTGAATGATTGCACTCTTGAGTTTGATTTCTATGAATACCACATATATGGTTCAAACAAATGTGTGTTCAGTTTTACTTGAATTCATACAAATCTTTTGGAGTGTTGGCTCTAATTCATTTTGATGTTTTTGGTCCTATAAATGTTCCTTTAGTTTCAAAATATTTATATTATATATCATTCATAGATGACTACTCTAGAAGGACATGGGTGTATTTTCTTAGACGTAAATATGAAGTCTTCAATCATTAAACAAAGAGTTTAAGAGTGAAGTTCTAGAGTTGTGTCCTACTTTTGGCCAGCAAAATAGTTTCAAGAAAACAAGTGTTTCCCTAAAGGGTTTAAGGAAAAATAGTTTTAGCCAAAAATATGTGTCACCTATATGGGGGGTATGTGCAGGATCATGGGGGTCCAAAAAGTGGCAATGTGAAAAAAAAAATGCATTTTTTACTTGCCCAAAAATATGAAATTTTGCTTTGACTTTTTCTAGGCTCAGGTAGAAAGTACATGTTTCCATAGCAAGCACCAAAGAGAAATGGATATCAGTTCCAAAATAGATATCCATTACTAAACTGATATCCGTTCTAAAATGGATATCTGTTTAGGAATGGATATCCATTCTAAGTATATTAAATGAGAGTGATTTTCACTTGCCTTATTCTCTATTGTGCACTTTGGAGAGTCATTTTATATATTATATTATATCATGTTATAATATTATTATATTAATATATAATATTATTATATTATATATATTAATATATTAATATTATATTATATCATTATATATATAATTAATATATAATATTATAATATAATAAATATTATAAATTATATAATATTTTTTGGGTGAATAAGTAGTTGTCAATATGACAGCTACGATATTATATTAAAATAATGAAAATAGTAAAAATAACTAGACCACTTAGTGGTTACATATAGGAGTAATATTTAGATATGCTAGAGGGTGATCATACCCTTTGACACTTCCATAGCATGCTCCAACTATGGAGCAAACATTAAATCATCGTGCTAGCCTATAATATAAGCAAAAGTCTGCATGTTATGTTTATAGATACCTTCCTTAAACACTACCAAAGCTTGTCTCATGACACTATTCTCCTAGTTAACCACAGCATCATAGAAGATTCTAGCCATTAGCCTGTACTTGGGGTTTTTGTTGAAGTTGGAGATCCCAATAAATTTAGCTTAGTACATGTCATCTCTGATGTAGTTGGAATCCATGACCTTCATGTTGTTCTTCCTTCTCATAATGAGAGTCGAGGTCATTACGAACTCCTCATAGAGAACCCTATTGTGCACATGTCCATCTGTGAAGATTTTGGAGCCAATGACCTTAAAAATGGCATTTGCTACATTGTTTGATTCTTCCTTGAAGAGGCATTTGATCTGTTCTAGCATCGTCTTCTCGACCTCCTCAACATCATCATCATCGTCTTCTAACTCCTTAAGATCATAATCATCCCTTTCCTCTTCACATTTACAGATGCATTCAACATTCATGTGGTTCGCCATTGTTGGTGAGATGAGCTCCACTAGCTGCTATTAATACCTTGAAACTGAAGAACACCTGGGTTAAGATAATCTTCCCCGTAGTAAAGTCCATATCTGCCTTGAGATTCAAATGTCATGTTGGGATGATCTGATATCTAAGAAGTTCATAGTAACTCTTGACTAGACTAGCAGAAGATCATCTTGAACTTGGTGTAAATCTAGAACACAAAGAACTTAGATCCAATTTGGGAGTTTCAAATGGTATCTTGCTAACATTACCTAGAGAATCTTCATGAATTGGCTATGAGGGGATCCTTTCTAATGATTTCTCATAGTCTAAAAATAGCATGTAACACATTTAGCCTAGAGTTTATAGGAAGTAACAACTATGTGAGATGCAACGAGTACCTGTCCTTGGTAAAATTTATTTTCAAAGCAAAGTTAGCCTTGTCCCTAGCCAGGCATCCTGAGGTCTCTGGCATCAAAAGACGCTAGAGACCAAGCTATTGTGCCCTTTAATTCTTGTTTTGAGGTGGGCATTTTGTCACCCCACTTTGAGAGCCTTTGAGGAAATAAAAAATTTTCATGTTTAATATACGGTTTCCAGGCCCTTGGGTTGGAGTTGTAAAGGATGGCTATGAGGAATTCCTTGAACCATCCTTAGGTTGCTTAGTTGTATGAATCTTTGAGTGATCCATGGACTTGTCGGGAATCTCTTGAGTTGCCTCCAGTATAGGAATAATGTGCTTCTTATTTAGGTTCTCTTTAGTGTTTTGCACCAACGATGGATCCTCTAGTGGTGGTGAAATGACTGACGGTACCTCACGGTCATTCAAAATGCTAGTTTATTGAGAAGTGGGAGCATCCTTGGGTGGTGACACAAGTATTTTACCAGACATATCGGCTACCTTCCGAGAACCATCTAGGCTTTTAGGATTGGATGGGACATTCTTCTTTAGGCATTTATCTTTTGAATGCTTACGACTCATGTAATTAAGGCAGAAGAATCGTTGTTTCTTCATTTCTAATTTCTAAACTCTTTGGTATCCTAGGTTTGGAGGACAATTTTCAATGGAAACTTATGAACTACCGTAATTTTGATCCTTGCATAAAGGAAAGAATCACCATTGAATAGGTCTCTGTTTATGGCTACCACCGTTCTAAGAGATCACCCAATCTTTAGTAAGCAATCCTCCGTCCAACACTTTGGTGGTAGGTTGTAAAGGCCAATCCATTTAGGTTCTTTGTAGGGATCGCAAACAGTTGGGTCGAAGTTTGGTGACAATTTCCTTATGTAGAGGGGGGAGCCCTTCCTAGACCAATTACTTCCTCTTAAAATTAAATCTCTATCCTCGGGGGAAATGAAGGCTACTACAAAAAAGCCTTTCGGGAGGAATTTGATTAAAATGGTACTAGCCAGATTTCTTCTGCTTGAGCCTTGATTTCTAGTCTACTTAGTTTTGGGCTAATGAAGCAGCAAATAAGGGCAATCTCGAGGAGCGTGCCTTTTTCTATTTTACTTTCTTGTGAGAGATCGATGTTGATTAGCGATTTGTTCTCTAGCCTTCTGCTTGACAAAGCAAAATTGACCGCCTCCTCCCTACCGGGGTTAGATCGGAAGTTTGCACTCGGGGGGTGCTCCTCACTCTGCTTTTGCTCTGTGTCTGTGATTTGACCGCTTTTATAAATTTGATATATTATTATTATTATATTATATAATATTATTTTAATATAATATAATATTATATATTATAATATTATATTATTATATAATATATACATTATATTATATTATCAAAGAAAAGGCTGCGAGTCATTTTTACTTGCCTTATTTTATATATTATGTTATATCATTTATAATATTATATATATTAATATATTAATATTATATTATATCATATTATAATATAATATAATATAATATAATATAATATTTATATTATATAATATTATATTATTATATAATATTAAATTATAATATAATATATATATTATATTATATAACAATATATTGTATTATAATATAATATATTATTATTAAAAATAATATATAATAATGATATATATATATATCATTTTATAAGATTATTATATATAAATGATTTTATTAATAATATAAAAACCTCTTAACCATCCCTTATGCTAAGGGACGTGGCTTAATTAAAAAAAAAAATTAAACTAAATGGATATCCATTTCAAAACTTATTCAATCTGCTTAGATTTTTATTACAACTTACTTATGCATAGAGGAAGCTTCAAATCTTATACAATAAATAACGGTTTGTTTTAGACTTTTATAAACCAAATAATACATAAACGAAATATTATGTATTATTAATATATAATAAATGTATTATATATTAAAATATATCATAATATATTATATATTATATATTATGATATATATATATATATATTATATATAGTATATTTAATATATATACTATATATTATATGTTATATAATATATTTAATACATAGTATATATTATATAATATATATGTTATACTATATACTATATAAATAACTATATATTATATATCTTATACTCTCTATCTATCCCTCTCATCTCTCTCTCACAAGCATCTCCCTCCCTCAATCTCTCACTCCCCCTCTCTCTATCTCACTATATATATATATATATATATATATATATATATATATATATATATATATATATATATATATATAATGTAGTATATAATATATACTTTGTATTAAATATGTTATATAATATATATATATATATATATATATATATATATATATATATATATATATATATATATATATATATATATATATTGTTAGATAAGTGCTACCATAGGGGTAGCTCCCTTTCTATTATATTCAAGGAAAATACAAAAACCTACTTATCTAGCAGTATGATAAGGCCTCATGGGCTATTACATTAAAGTTATGAATGCCACAACACTTGCAGACCTTCAGCTACCTCTCCAACCCTCTCAACTTGGGTTGGGGAGAGTAGATCACCATACTGACTCACAAAATAGGAGAAGATCTCCATGTTCTTCCATTGGATGCCTTCTCTAAAGAGTGCCAGAGCCTCAGTAGAGATAGTCGGGGTGGATTTCTTCATGTTCACGACTGCTGCACTAAAGATTCCTCCAATCGAGCCCCTGGTTGGCCTCTTGTTAAATGCTGATATTGCTGCAAATGTTGCTTCTTTCATCCCCTCCTTCACCAATGAATTGGCTAAAATCTACTCTTGGGCCTTCCTTGCATGGATTAGAACACTGGTTGGCATGAACTCCTCATAGATGGTTCCTTCATGGACATGGCCCTCTGGGAGATTATTTGCACTGAAGACCTTCAAGATAGCCTCTACGATGGCATCTGAGTTAGCATTAAAGAGGCATTTGATTTACTCCTTAGTCTCCTCTAGTTGGCTAGCTGCATTCCCACCTTGGTCATTTGGACTTCTGGGTTTACCAATTCCTCATCACTCTCCAAGCTCTTAGAGTTCTCAGAGATTTCATTCGCCCTCCTCTAGCAAACCCATTCACACTCAATTTCCATCTTTGAATGGTTGCAAAGGCTCACACATTTCCTGTTATAGGTGGTTGTGGATGGGAAATGCAGCGTGGTACGCCGCCACTGCTAGAATGAGAGTAGAAAATCTTTGTTAGTCAGCTCAAATCTTAATGATGTTCCATTGTTTGTTCGTCCAAAGGTAATCCCAGCCATGGATCGCTAGATTTTGTCATGATGTCATCCTCCTCCTGCATACAGGCCCAGTTCACTAGAAAGTCTGCAGATTTATTCCCTTCTCAGAGAGTGTGGTTTATGATTGTACTGCATAATTTGTCAAGACATTCCCAAATCTCTTCTATAAGATATTTCAACCTTCCATTGGTATTCTTTTTTGATATTATGGCCCTGATGCAGACTAAAGAGTCCCCTTCTATGTTAAGATTAGTTAAGTGCTTGTCTCTGCATAGACGGAGATCGTGGAGGAGAGCAGAGAATTCTACCTCATTGTTAGTGCCTATGGGAAGTTTCTTGGAGAGAGCCCAAATTATTTTGCCCTGAGAGTCTCGAACTATAACTCCAGCTCTGGAAGCACTAGGATTGCCCTTCACTGTGCCGTCAAAATTTAATTTCAATCTTCCTTTTGGCGAGGCAGCCCATTTGGTGTTTGCTTGTTTCTTCTTTTTTTCTTCAGTCTTGTCTGAGTTCTGGCAATAGTTAGAAATTAACAAATCTTGCCACCTTTCCTAATAATATATAATATTTTATATATTATATATTATATAACATATAATATATAATATATATCATATATATAATATAATAATAATATATAATATATAATATATTAGTATAATAGTATATATTAATATATTAATATAATATATATATTATGTATTATAAATAATATAGGTAATGGATATCTGTTGCAAAGATATATCTATTTTTTCTGACAAAATCAGTAGGCTCATGATTTGGCTAAGGATTTGGTTCGGATTGCCATACCTAGAAAGTCAACTGAAAAAATGTGTTTACAAAATTTCCTTAGTTTTCCAAAGTTCGCCCTTGTGGCTCATGACTTTTTTATTCAAATTTCATGAAATGAAAAGGGTTTATTGAAAAAATTGTCATCTTTCCACCAATATAAGTTATGCCTTATTTTGAATTTAATAGATAATTATTATTGATTTTCTACATACATTACGACCAAAGTCCTAATGATAGGTTGATTGAAAAGCCTCTATAATTTTCAAACTACTTCACATTTTTTGAATCTAAAAGATGCATCACATTCTGTGCTTCACATACTATAGGATAAAAAAAAATTAATTTCATAAATTTTTGACCAAGTTATGGTGGTCAGACAAACATGTTTTAATTATTTTGAAATGGTCTAGTAAAAAAATCATAACTAATTATTTACCTGCAAAAAAAATTACAAAAAAAATGTAGCACATCTGAGCACGTGTCCTCTACTTATATTGAAAGTTTTAGAAAAAAATATTATTTTTATTTTTTTCTTGAAAATTTAGTACTACTACATTGAAATTTCAAATTTTTGCAAAATAGATTTACTTTTTTCCAAAAAGGACTAGTAGCCTAGAAACTATATTCAATTTGTTACATATTTTGTTCTTACATATTTTTCAAATTATGTTAATAACCTATTCAAATTTTTATGTCAAGTTTCCTAACTCTATTTTTCTGAATTTTCATTGCCACTTAGGGGCCTAGTTTGGACCCCCATGATCCTGCACTGACCTTGGGGGCATAATGGGTTTTGGTTGAAACCCTTTTGACCAAAGTAGTTAAATAAAAAATAAAAAAAGCTTTTCATTCCATTTGATATCAATTCAATTTTGATATCCATTAGTTTTAGTTGAAATGGTTTTGTTCAAAGGGCGAAACCCTTTTACCTGAAACTACTAAGCTAGCAGCCCACATGATAGCCTAACCTTTCTTTTGGATAAAATTCAACAAAAATAAAATTTTAACTCCAAATTTCTCCAACCAAGGATATTTTAATAAAAATATAAAAATACTAAGCCTAGAATTTGACAATATTTTTTCTTTAAAAATTAATTAGTTTATTATTAATTTTTAAATTTAGTACAAGTAGGTTGTTATAATCAAACATAAGGTTGATTATTTTTTAAAAAAATTATTAAAATGTATTTTAAAATTTTAAAAAAATATGGTGCACTAGAGGAGAGAATCCTCTCCACAGGGGCATAATTATTTCTTTTATGATACATAGTTTAGACATAAAGTTGCATCTTGTCAAAACTATAACATTGAGTAAACTTAACCTTTAAAAATTACTAAAAAAGAAATATCCATCAATTTTTTCTCTTGATTCAATAGATATTCAAGTTAGCTAAGTAGAAAAAAATCAAAGAAAAAAATTACTATATTTTAATCTATGTCACATTGACCTCATTTTAAAAAAAAAATTTAGCAATTAAAATATTCTCTTAAATTTATAAATTTTTTATATCCAACTTAAAAAAAAAAAAAATTAGAAACATAAACTATGTACTAGAAGTTCAACATTTTATTATTTTATATCATTCTAGAACTCAAAACATATATGTCAATTTTAGGCACTCTAAGTTGAAAAATTGTATTTGTTTTAGTCATTTCCTTTATAAAAGTGGGATACAATTATAAAATTTCACCCTTAAGGCTTTTGTAGAAAATTAGACTGGTGGGAAGATTATGGTTTTGAGAATTGATAATGACGGTGAGCTTTGTCTAGCATATTTTGACATATTTGGGATAGAGAGATAAAATGACTCCATATGCCCCTTAGTAGAATGGAGTTGTAGTGACAATGAATAGGACACCAATGGAGAGGGTTGGGAGTATGCTTAGTAGAGTTAACTTGGAATAGATGAATTGGGCAAAAGTGTTTTCTATGACTTGTTACCTAATTAATAGGTCTTCTATATTAGCTCTTGTGGATAAAACTCATGTGGAGGCTTGGTTGCATAAAAGGCCCTCATTATATCATCTTCATGTTTTTAATTGTGAGGTATATATTCATGTGCCTAGAGAGAGGCGGTAAAAATTGGATAACAAAGTAGTTAAGTGTATCTCTATTAGCTATGGTGTTGGTGTGAAAGGGTATAAGCTTTGGGATCCTATGGATAAGAGAGTTCTATAAAGTAGAAGTGTTATTTTTAGAGAGATTAAGTCTTCTCCTACAACTTTGCAACTAGAGGAAGATAGGAGGAAAGATGTGGTTCAACTAACCCTAAATATTTAGAAGATTGAACTAGAATCTTGTTAAGGACATGAAGAGGAAGAGAACTTAGATAGTTCAGATAGTTATTAAGAGGATGTAGAACCAAAACCTTAGCTCTTGAGGAGGTCTACTAGGCATAGACAATAGCCAAACAATTATAATCCTTCTTATTGGATGTACTTTGTTTACTTTAATTACTAACATAGATGATCCTAAAACTCTAAAGGGGCATTGGGTGTGGATGATTCTAAGTCTTAAAGATTGGTTATGAATGAGTAGATGAATATTAAAGAAAAATCACACACAAGACTTGGTACCTTTGTTGGTTATAAAAAGGTGTTCAAAAGAAAGACTAGTTCTGGATTGTTAAGAAGTATAAGGCTAGGGTGGTTGTGAAGAGATATTTCCAAGTTGAGATAATTGATTATGGGTGAGATTTTTCTCTAGTTGCTAAGCTAACATCCATTTGGTTCTTATTATCTATTATAATAGTCTTTGATCTTAAGATTGAGCAAATTGATGTGAAGATATATTTCCTTCGTGGGGATTTGGAGGAAGAGATCTACATAACGCAATTATAGCACTATGTGGAAGAAGGTAAAGAATATTTGGTTTTTAAACTGAAAAAGTCTTTGTATCCAGTCTGAAACAATCTCCTAGGCTGTGGTACCAGAAGTTTGACTCCTTTGTGTTAGGTTTAGGATTTTTGACATTAAAATTAGATCATTACATCTATTATAATATGGATGGTGATTGATTCTTGGTTATTACATTGTACATTGATGATATATTGTTTTTGGTAATAGTAATGATGTGATTATGACTTGAAGTCTTAGCTTTCAGCATAGTTTGAGATGAAAAAACTTAGGAGCTACTAGATATACTTTGTAGATGAAGATTATTAGAGATAGAGTGAATAGAAAACTTTGGTTAGGCCAGAGAAAGTATGGTGATTTTTTCCTTGTTATTACATTGTTCGTTGATGATATGTTGTTTTCAATAATATTAATGATGTTATTTGTGACTTGAAGTCTTAGCTTTCAACATAGTTTGAGATGAAAAACTTAGGAGCTACTAGATATACTTGTAGATGAAGATTAGAAGAGATAGATTAGATAGAAAACTTTGGTTAGGCTAGAGAAAATATAGAGTGAATAGAAAACTTTTTTTAAGCCAGAGCATGTATGCAAGCTTAGTGTTGGAAAGATTAAGCATGACAAGTTGATAACCATTGTATGGTCCTATCTTGATGGGAACAAAATTATATGTAAAGCAATGTTTGACTTCACCTAGTGATATGGAGGACATGGCTCAAGTACCTTATTCTAGTGTTGTTGATAGTTTGATGTATGTAATTGTCTGTACTTGACCATACATTGCCCAAGTAGTGGGAGTCATTGTGGCTAATCTTAGGTGAGTTCATTGGGATGCAATTAAGAGGGTCTTAAGATGTTTATGGCTATCTCTGAGTACTCTATTTTTTATCATGGTGATTTTATAGTGACAAACATAGTAAATATGCATGCATTTGTGGATTCAAATTGCACAGGTAATATTGAGAATAGAAGATCCACCAGTAGTTAGTGCTATCAATTGGATGAACAAGTGAGAACTTGTGGTTACTTTGTCCACTATAGAAGTTGGGTACATGATAGCTACTCATGCTTGTAAAGAAACCATCTAGTTTAAGAGACTATGTTAAGATGTGGGGTTAAGTCAAGGAGATATTATAGCTTTGTGTGACAATTAAAGTGCCATATGTTTGGCAAATAACCTAACATTTCATGTGAGGGCTAAGCATATTGATGTCTAGTACCATTTTTTTCAGGACATGATAGAAGATGGCTGGTTGATGCTAGAGAAAGATGACATTTTGTATAATATTGTAGATGCATTGATGAAGCTAGTGAGCATAGAAAAGTTTAGGTGGTGTCGTGAGTTTATGGGCCTCTTAGCCCCTATCAATTAGATGATAGTGTTGGTACTATATTTGTTCTTGCAAGGTATTCAACAAGTGGGAGAATGCTAGGAAATGTGTCTCAATCTTGCATCCTAATGTTCAGAATACATAATATGCATTTTTGGAGCTATAGAGGTCATTTTTTTACCCTAATTTTTTTCGATTGGGCTTTCATGGATTCTTAATGACAGAGATGTAGATCTCCTTAAGATCCACATTTTAGAAACATGAGCTCAATCAACTTTCTGTATCAAACTTGATGACCTTTGGAAGTTGGGTTTCTCACATTTATGACACATAGGAGAGTTGTAAGAGGGAGTCACATTTGTTGACAAACTTATGACACATGATGCATCATAAGGTATCTTTGAATGCAGATAATGGATCATCCAAGTTGGTGAGTGAATTATGATGAAGTTATGGTAGGTGGAAGGAATATGCTATTTTGAGTCTGTGGACTCATCTTGGTATTTGAGTGTTGAATTTTTAACGAGGGATTTGGGCACCACATTTTGCGTGGTTTTACCTCATGGTTTTCTAATTTCCATTTGATCATTTCATGTATTGCTTCTCATATTTATTGGGTACTTGGAATGGAGGGTTTCATAGTAAGTTTTGTAGGTATTGTTATATTGTTAGAGTTATTTCATAATTCTTGTTGGTGATACTCTTATAAAGGCTTAGAATTTGCAAGTGTATTGTAACTTTTGATTACTAAATAATACATTGACCTTCTTTGGAGTGTGGGTTTTTTCTTCCAAAAAAGTTTTTCCCATGTAAATCACTTTGATATGTTATATTGTTTTTGTGTTTTTTTTTTTTTTCATAATTGTATAATTAGCTTAATTTTTGCACATATCTCCTCTCATAGATTAGTGTATGAAGTGTATTGCACACCTTTGCTTCATTTCAAATAAACGTAATCAATGGATCCCATTTAATTGGATTTCTCTTATCAATGTCAAGAACATCAAGAAACTATGTAAAACTATTAAGGGGGAAACGAGATAAGTGGCAATAGAAGACAAAAGTTAAAAAATAAAGTGCAAAATTTACATTATACCTACCTTTTATTGTAATTTTTCTATTTTTTAAATATCATGATATGATGAAAGGTGACAATAAAAAACCTTAATTGAAAAGTTATTCATAAATTATAAATCACTATTTTTGGGCCTAAAGGGAAAAAAAATTCACAGAAGAAGCTTAAATGACTCGAACATTTTATGAGTATATTTTATTTTTGAACTCTAGCATAAAATGTCAATTCTAATATAATTTTTTCAATTTTTATATTGAACAACACTGTTTACAATAGGATAAGCAACCACTGTTGAATGTGAAACCTAAAAGTCATTTAATTTTTCCCTCCAATGACTCTTAGCTCTTCACATTCTAGAATGCTTGCTTATTGTAATGCCCCCTCATTTTTGGCTTGAGTTAGTTGCTAGTTAACATTGTCATTTTTACAGTTCTGAGACAGTTGTTAGTTCTTCCATTACATATAGATAGTTCTAAGACATTTGAGTTATTAGATCTATGGTTTATACTTTTATGATCATGATAAGCTATATTCAACTGTTTTAGTTCTGACATGTGTTTTGAGTAGTATGATGACATTATTGATGTTGTAGCTTATGTTGTATTTCAACATGGTGAGTTGATGGTTAATGGATTTGCAGAAATATGTTACTATGCTATCTGATTGTTAGTTAGAAATGTTATGTTTTGCTCTAGAGCAGGGACAATGTAGTACTTCTCGTTTTGAGCACCCTACTACGCTGTGATTCCCTGACTCCGTGTGTCTGATATATTTGCATATGTTTGTATGAAACCTATCGTTTCGATGTAGGTTGCAGGTATCAGACCTTGTCTCCACCTGACTTAGCAGGTCTAAGTGGGCCCTTACACCAATGGAAATATGGATTGAAGATAACATGGGGTTTCTCCAGGTCAGTTTCCATCGCCAGTTGTGGTCGTGAGTCTGATGTCACTCCTTGGTCTTTGCCTCTAGTTTATGGTCGTCACTGGGGTATATTTGTCTTTTCTTGAATTTGATGGTTTCGTTCTTTATGAGATGTTTGGAGATGAATTATAATAATAATAAGTTTGACATCATAGTTTTTGCTAGTCGTTATTCATTATTACAAAATTTGGGAATATTATTTAAGTGATTGATAAAGATTAAATTAATAGTTTTAATGATTTTAAATAATGATATTGTGTATATTTTATACGTTATTGATTTTTTCCTGTCATGGGGAGATTTTATCTTATTATGTCATTATTTTTGTTAGTGGGAATAAGTTGTCAGAGATTTGAAAATTAATTGTTTCTATAATAGGGGAGTTAGTGGGATTCTTTGTAGGGGGTGGTGTTAGTGGACATTTATGAATCTTGGTTATTTTTATTTTGGGGGTTGTGATTTGGTGAAAGGGGAAGAAAATTTGGAACAGGCGAAGAGGTAGGAGGAGAAAACCAGGGAAAGGGAATTCAAGATCTTGCAGACAAAATATGGGTATGTCAATATTGTTTTTTCTTATTTTCTAGACTGGTCATTCTCTGAGAAATCAGGACGCCTTTGTTGTCTAGTTTTACCTCTGTGAGTTATTATAGACCTGGAGTCTATATCTTTCTCTTAATCAATAATCTGTCAATCAAATTCTTTTGGAATGATCCCTCAACTCTGAAATCAACTCATTTTAGTGAGTTCTCTCCTCTGTAGATGGCCTGAATAAACTTGTTCATCTATAAAACATTAGCATATTCTTGAAACTCTATCTTAAAGCAATCCTTGGAGGATGCTCTTGCAGGTGGACCATTGATAACCTGTAAATTCTAACTTTTTTTTATATACTCAAAATTGTTCCTTGTTTTCAATTCGTGATGAGTTTGTTCATTACCTTGCAAATCGAATCGGGCTTACAGATTCTTTAACGAAATGAATCTTTTGGGTATCCATCACCGAATTCATTTGTTCCCTTAAGCATCGGCTAGTAGTTTAGATCTCCTTGCTTGGTCCTTTCTTCCTCAATGTGCCATTGAAGACCCTTGTTTACTGTGCTCCTTGATTTTTGCTTCATCGAACCTCTTGATCACTGATTAAGTATGCTCTTCCTCTTGAAAAGTTTAAATCATTTCGTATCTGGCAAGAATAATAAACATTCAGATGAAAGAAAAGATTCCTCATCTTTGACATTAATCCCACAAATTCTTTTCTGGTGGTGTCCTACTACAAGAGCGCTACATTCTTGTGTCAACCCAGCTTGCCACGACATCTTCTAGACTGACTATGCATTTTTGCCATGATCAACTTAATTCCATTCTGCCTGATATCTAATTATCTTATGGCTACTGTCTACTCTTCCCTTTTAGTCGTGGTATGGCTGTGATTGAAGCCTTTGCTCAGTATTTTTTCATTCTTCAAATCACCCACTTCGGTCATCTTTATCTGTATCATAGTTTTCAATTTTTTTTAATTTATTGATGGGGCTCACAACTCTAATTGTTTAGAAACCAGCGATCAACTCTAAGAAATCAATGAATTGATCATAGAATCATTAGCATTGTCTCTATTTCTAGAACCCCATCTAAGGGGGAATCTTATCTGATGGGTCGTCCCATTTCATAAATCATTTTGATAATTCTAAAATGCTGATCTGTTTATATCATTTAGTTGCCTGAAGTCTAGGAAATTGAACCTCCATCATTGATAAATTGCCCATCTAGATTGGAGTTCCAAATTTGTGTGAAAATGCTTAAATTCCGTCGCCAGGCAGCGTCTGGGAGTCTCCATGACAATTTGAATGATTATTGTTGCTTTGGTAGTTGAGTCCATTTCTAAATTCTTTAAGCAGATTTAATCATTTTCCTTGTGCCATCGAAGTGCTTTTAGGAAGCTTAGTCTCTAATAATTTCCAAGCCTCCTTTGTCATCATAGAACTCTCCTTGTGGGTTGTTTGGAATCCTTCCACTGTCAAACTAGTGCTGTAATCTTTTTCTTTTGTATGTGCATGCCTACAAATTATGTCAGCAATCATTTTATCGCCTTGTTTACACAAACCTAATTTTATATGTTACTATCACTCCATCAGCCATACGAATTCACTGAGGCAAAGCGAAGCTTGTCTGAACACTCATATTTTTCCTCAAATCCGTTTGGGTTTTTATAAGTTTCGTTTTGCTTAAAGGTGAGAATAGGAAGTTGTTTCTGTTTAATAGTAACTATTTTTTTTTTTAAAGATACAGTTTTATAACAGGTAATTTCTATCTGTATAAACTGTTGATTTTATTCCTTCTAATAATTTTTTTAGAAAGCAGTCAGAATATCATATTTAGATTTAAACGAAATATTTTTTTTTAGTTCATTAAATTGTTAGCTGGTAGGGTTAAAATATTACTTATTTGGTTTAAGCCTAGTTAGTAAATGTCCTATCTCTTAATAAAGTTTAAGTTGTGGGAAAATTAATACCGCATTTGCTTATAGTAGAAGTATATATGTCTAGGATGAAGTAAGTAACTTGGGGAATTTCATTAATTTCTTTTGTTTTTGTTAGATAGATTTATAATTACTAAGCCTTAGTAAAAGTTCACTTGATCATTTTATATTCAGAATATGAATAGAGATATAAGACTGGTGTCGAGTCTTGCATTAAGATGGTAGTGCTTCTAGTTTTTTATTTTATTAAATGAGGTGATCAGGAGTAACTTGATTTAATTGGATCATATTGGTTTATTTGGTATTGTAGCGATTCCTAGATTTTACTTTGAGATTCTATATGTAATATTTGTCAGATTTGTGTAGTGTCCCATTTCGAGTGATTGGAACCTTGAATTATTTGGTTGTATCATTGGTGAGTACGGATAATGAGTCCTTATAGAAATGTTGGACTGTCTTTTTCCTTGAATTCTTTTGGTTGTGTACTTGTCTAGAGGCTTGTTTGAGACTCTTGGGTGGAAGACATTACTGTGTACTTGTTTATAACTCTTTGTATTCGAGAAAGAGAGTGTGATTATTGGATTTTAAGGTTTGGGCTATTGGAATACCTCGTATTGTACTTGGGAGGTATGTTCAGTGTGTCCTTGTGTGTAGTATTCTTTTGTGTTGGGTCAATTGAGTGCAGGTAAGGGACTAGCTTCCAATGTGGGGCCGGTGCCCAAATAGGCTGTCTGGGTAACCCATTGGAAGTGGATTAAACAAGTGAAAACCTAATAATTAACTAAGGGAGGGAAAGGGTAAAACTTCTCTTAATTTTATAAAGTAGACCGCATGTGTGACCTATGGGGCCAAAACCTAGAGAGAGGCTATCAGGGTAACCATATATGAGGTCCGGCGTCTAGTGAGAGACAGTCAGGGTAACCCATGAACCATGCGATGACACTCCATCTTACTGCCCTCTAGCTTGTCTTATTCTTTTGCCTCTAGATGTTGATTGTTGTGTTCAGTGTTGTTTGTATGTTGTCTTCTATTAGTCCCTCTGTCCTTGTTTGTGTCGGGGAGCCTTAGTGTTATCTCCTAGCTCGAAGGGGTGGACCTCAAGGTTCCATATGGTTGGGTGGAAGAGCTTAATCCATTAGGTTTCTCGGTTGATCTGTGTTCGTGATCTCTGCAGTCATGATTCTAGTTCCAGACTTATTCTTGCATCTTTAAAGCTATCTTGTATAATCTTGTTGTATTCTGTTAACCGATATGATTGGTCATGAGGCTGGTAATCATGTAATCTTGTATTATACTTCTGTAACTATTCGTATTGTAAATGAATAATGTAATTCTAATGTATCATTATGTATTTTACTTGTGTTATTGTGAATCTATTTGTAATGCAGTTATGTTACCTAGAGGATTTAGTTGTTCATCTTGTTAATGTTGTGTATAATGTTAACTTTGTCTTTTGTTAATGCATTTTCTTGCTTTTAAAAAAAAATATTTCTGTAATTCTTGCACTTGTTAGCCTAACTCTCTAGGGTTGCATGACGGGGCGTTACATTTGGTATTAGAACCAGGTTTGAACACTGGGTACTCTGGTTATTATTGAGCCCATTATGTGACCTAGTGCTTAAACTCTATAGATAAAATTCTTCTCCTTGTTTGTATTCCTTGTTTTCAATTCGTTCTTTTGAGGTGTGTGTAGGAAGATGCCTAGAGGTAGAGGTCGAGGTTGTGGCCGAGGTAGAGGTCAAGGGAGGGGTGGTGGTGGTACACCTCCTCCCAGTTCTTCTCATGAGAGTGCCCATGAAGGTGGGGGTCAGAATATGGATGGTCAAGGTCAGCCTAAGGGAGCCCAGTTGCGATAGTTACTTGAGGAGGTCCTTGCCTATTTAGGCCCGAGACAGGAGGTAGGTCAACTGGACCCTAGGGAGAGAGAGAGAGATCACCCAGGTGGAGAGAGTTGATAGCTGAGCAGGAGGCCACACTAGCCAGCCATATGAGAGATCTACTGAGGGCACACCCTCCCACCTTTGATGGAGCTGGTAGTGGTCTTGAGGCAAAAACTTGGTTATTGGACTTAGGCTAGTGTTTTGCCATGCATCCTTATGGAAGCAACACTAAGGCTAGATGTGCTATTTTGCATCTCCGAGGGTTTACTTCGACTTGGTGGTGGTTAGAGGAGCAGAAGTTGCATCTGGACATTAACACTATTTCTTGGGAGTTGTTCTTAGAGAGATTCAGAGCCCGTTTCCTATCTGATCATTGGAGGCAGCACCATGCAGATGAGTTCCATGAGCTGAGGCAGATGGCCATGACAGTTGAGTAGTATAAGCGCATATTCTATGAGCTCAAGAAGTATGTGAGTATCAGTGATGACAAGTCTATGTTGGTGGAGCATTTTATCAGGGGCTTGAATGCTCAGTTTAGCAAAGGGGTTCGTGTATTTGAACCTAAGTCTATGGAGGTAGTAGTGGAGAAAGCCCGATTAGTAGAAGAGAATCTGGAGATGGCTCTTGGAGAGCATATAGGCATGCATATTGGGAGTGCACCCTCAATAGATGTTGGTGGTCAGTCTCAGGTAGTCGGCTCTTCAAGAGACCATCATGCACCTACCAAGGGCGGGTAGCAACAACAACATTGCCCTCATTCTCAATCAAAGAACCCTCAGCCCCAGCAAGGTAATACATACCAAAATAGGAAGGACCGGTCTTGGCAGCATAACAAACACGATCGTTTCGATTAGCCAGCTCAAAGTTCGCGGTCCGCAGTAAGTAGAGATAACTTTCAGCAGTCTAATGTCATTTCGGGTGGCGAAGGCTTTAGTAGAGGCACAGGATGTTACTCGTGTGGACAACAAGGCCATATAGCTAGGCAGTGTCCTCAGGGGAACCCTTCAGGATTCGACTAGAGGCCGGCAACTTCAGAGCTGACCGTAGGCAACTCAGGGAGGTCTCATAGTGTTTTTGCAGCATTTGAGCATTAGGGGACAACCTTGCTGACTGCAGGTAGAGGACAGGTAGCCTTCTTTGGAGATCATGTGCGAGCTTCAGCATCGGGAGTAAACTCTCAGGGGCAGAGTCATGGAGTAGGTTAGGGTCCGATGGGACCCTAGTGATGAGAGTTCTACTACCTAGGAGGATACTTTCAGGATGAGAGAGTTATACCTTGCTGATTTGCAGGCTTCCAGGAGTAAGCCTGACGCTAGGAGGGGAGGATGTAATGCCCCCTCATTTTTGGCTTGAGTTAGTTGCTAGTTAACATTATCATTTTTGTAGTTCTAAGATAGTTGTTAGTTCTTCCATTGCATATAGATAGTTCTGAGACATTTGAGTTATTAGATCTATGGTTTATACTTTTATGATCATGATAAGCTATATTCGACTGTTTTAGTTCTGATGTGTTTTGAGCAGTATGATGACATTATTGGTGTTGTAGCTTATGTTGTATTTCAACATGGTGAGTTGATGGTTAATGGATTTGCAGAAATATGTTACTATGCTATCTGATTGTTAGTTAGAAATGTTGTGTTTTTCTCTAGAGTAGGGACAGTGTAGTACTGCTCGTTTCGAGCACCCTACTACGCTGCAATTCCTTGACTCTGTGTGTTTGATATATTTACATATGTTTGTATGAAACCTATCATTTAGATGCAGGTTGCAGGTACCGAACCTTGACTCCACCTGACTTAGCAGGTCTGAGTGGGCCCTTACACTAATGGAAATATGGATTGGAGATAACATGGGGTTTCTCTAGGTTAGTTTCTGTTGTCAGTTGTGGTCGTGAGTCTGATGTCACTCCTTGCTCCTTGCCTCTAGTTTATGGTCATCACTAGGGTACAGTTGTCCTTGCTTGAATTTGATGGTTTCAGTCTTTATGAGATGTCTGGAGATGAATTATAATAATAATAAGTTTGACATGATAGTTTTTGCTAGTTGTTATTCATTATTATGAAATTCGGGAATATTATTTAAGTGATTGATAAAGATTAAATTAATAGTTTTAATGATTTTAAATAATGATATTGTGTATATTTTATACGTTATTGATTTTTTCCTGTCATGGGGAGATTTTATCATATTTTGTCATTATTTTTGTTAGTGGGAATAAGTTGTCGGAGATTCAAAAATTAATTATTTTTGTAATAGGGGAGTTAGTGGAATTCTCTGCAGGGGGTGGTGTTAGTGGACATTTATGAATCTAGGTTATTTTTATTTTGGGGGTCGTGATTTGGTGAAAGGGGAAGAAAATTTGGAATAGGCGAGGAGGTAGGAGGAGAAAACCAGGGAAAGGGAATTTGAGATCTTGCAGACAAAATACGGGTATGTCAATATTGTTTTTTCTTATTTTCTGGACTGGTCATTCTCTGAGAAATCGGGAAGCCCTTGTTGTCTAGTTTTACCTTTGTAAGTTATTGTAGACCTAGAGTCTATATCTTTCTCTTAATCAATAATCTATCAATCAAATTCTTCTGGAATGATCCCTCAACTCTGAAATCAACTCATTTTAGTGAGTTCTCTCCTCTGTAGATGGCCTAAATAAACTTGTTCATCTATAAAACATTAGCATATTTTTGAAACTCTATCTTAAAGCAATCCTTGGAGGATGCTCTTGCAGGTGGACCATTGATAACCTGCAAATTCTAACTTTTTTTTATATACTCAAAACTGTTCCTTGTTTTCAATTCGTGATGAGTTTGTTCATTACTTGCAAATCGAATCGGGCTTACAGATTCTTTAACGAAATGAATCTTTTGGGCATATCCGTCACCAAATTTATTTGTTCCCTTGAGCATCGGCTAGTAGTTTAGATCTCCTTGCTTGGTCCTTTCTTCCTCGATGCGCCATTGGGGACCCTTGTTTACTATGCTCATTGATTTTTGCTTCATTGAACCTCTTCATCATTGATTAAGTATGCTCTTCCTCTTGAAAAGTTTAAATCATTTTGTATCTGGCAAGAATAATAAACATTCAGATGAAAGAAAAGATTCCTCATCTTTGAATTATTCCCACAAATTCTTTTCTGGTGGTGTCCTATTGCAGGAGCACCACATTCTTGTGTCAACCCAGCTTGCCACGACATCTTCTAGACTGACTATGCATTTTTGCCATGATCAACTTAATTCCATTCTGCCTGATATCTAATTATCTTATGGCTACTTTCTACTCTTTCCTTTTAGCCATGGTACGGCCACGATTGAAGCCTTCGCTCAACATTTTTGCATTCTTCAAATCGCCCACTTCGGTCATCTTTAACTGTATCATAGTTTTCAATTTATTGATGGGGCTTGCAACTCTAATTGTTTAGAAACCAATGATCAACTCTAAGAAATCAATGAATTGATCATAGAATCATTGGCATTGTCTCTATTTCTAGAACCCCATCTAAGGGGGAATCTTCCCTGATGGGTCATCCCATTTCCTAGATCATTTTGATAATTCTAAAATGTTGATATGTTTATATCATTTAGTTGCCTGAAGTCTAGGAAATCGAACCTCCATCATTGATAAATTGCCCATCTAGATTGGAGTTCCAAATTTGTGTGAAAATGCTTAAATTCTGTCACTAGGCAGCATCTGGGAGTCTCCATGACAATTTGAATGATTATTGTTGCTTTGGTAGTTGAGTCCATTTCTAAATTCTTTAACTTGATTTAATCATTTTCCTTGTGCCGTTGAAGTGCTTTTAGGAACCTTAGTCTCTAATCATTTCCAAGCCTCCTTTGTCATCATTGAACTCTCCTTGCGGATTGTTTGGAATTGTTCCACTGTCAAACTAGTGTTGTAATCTTTTTCTTCTGTATGTGCATGCCTGCAAATTCCGTCAGCAATCATTCTATCGCCTTGCTTGCACAAACCTAATTTTGTATCTTACTATCACTCCATCAGCCGCACAAATTCACTGAGGCAAGGCGAAGCTTGTCTGAACACTCATATTTTTCCTCAAATCCATTTGGGTTTTTAGAAGTTTCATTTTGCTTGAAGGTGAGAATAGGAAGTTGTTTCTATTTAGTAGTAACTATTTTTTTTTTCCAAAGATACGGTTTTATAACAGGTAATTTCTATCTGTATAAACTGTTGATTTTATTCCTTCTAATAATTTTTTTTAGAAAGTAGTCAGAATATCATATTTAGATTTAAACGAAATCTTTTTTTTTAGTTCATTAAATTGTTAGCTGGTAGGGTTAAAATATTACTTATTTGGTTTAAGCCTAGTTAGTAAATGTCCTATCTCTTAATAAAGTTTAAGTTGTGGGAAAATTAATACCACATTTGCTTATTGTAGAAGTATATATGTCTAGGATGAAGTAAGTAACTTGGGGAATTTCATTAATTTCTTTTGTTTTTGTTAGATAGATTTATAATTACTAAGCCTTAGTAAGAGTTCACTTGGTCATTTTATATTCATAATATGAATAGAGATATAAGACTGGTGTTGAGTCTTGTGTTAAGACGGCAATGCTTCTAGTGTTTTATTTTATTAAATGAGGTGATCAGGAGTAACTTGATTTAATTGGATCATATTATTTTATTTGGTATTGTAGCGATTCCTAGATTTTACTTTGAGATTCTATATGTAATACTTGTCAGATTTTTGTAGTGTTCTATTTCAAGTGATTGGAACCTTGATTTATTTGGTTGTATCATTGGTGGGTACAGATAATGAGTCCTTATAGAAATGTTGAACTGTCTTTTTCCTTGAATTATTTTGGTTGTGTACTTGTCCAGAGGCTTGTTTGAGACCCTTGGGTGGAAGACATTACTGTGTACTTGTTTATAACTCTCCGTATTCTAGAGAAAGAGAGTGTGATTATTGGATTTTAAGGTTTGGGCTGTTCGAATACCTTGTATTGTAGTTGAGAGGTATGTTCCATGTGTCCTTGTATGTAGTATTCTTTTGTGTTGGGTCAACTGAGTGCAGGTAAGGGAGTGGCTTCCAATGTGGGGCCGGCACCTAAAGAGACTGTCTGGGTAACCCATTGGAAGTGGATTAAACAAGTGAAAACCTAATAATTAACTAAGGGAGGGAAAGGGTAAAACTTCTCTTAATTTTATAAAGTAGACCACATGTGTGACCTATGGGACTGGTGCCTAGAGAGAGGCTGTCATGGTGACCATAGATGGGGGCCGACGTCTAGTGAGAGACAGTCAGGGTAACCCATGAACCATGCGATGACACTCTATCTTACTGCCCTCTAGCGTGTCCTATTCTTTTGCCTCTGGATGTTGATTGTTGTGTTCACTATTGTCTATATGTTGTCTTCTGTTAGTCCCTTTGTCCTTGTTTGTGTTAGGGAGCCTCAGTGTTATCTCCTAGTTCAGAGGGGTGGACCTCAGGGTTCCACATGGTTGGGTGGAAGAGCTTAATCCATTAGGTTTCTCGGTCGATCTGTGTTCGTGATCTCTGTAGTCGTGATTCCAGTTCCAGACTTGTTCTTGCATCTTCAGAGCTATCTTGTATAATCTTGTTGTATTCTGTTAACCCATATGATTAGTCATGAGGCTAGTAATCATGTAATCTTGTATTATACTTCCGTAACTGTTCGTATTGTAAATGAATAATGTAATTCTGGTGTATCGTTATGTATTTTACTTGTGTTATTGTGAATCTATTTCTAATACAGTTATGTTCCCTAGAGGAGTTAGTTGTCCATCTTGTTAATGTTGTGTATAATGTTAACTTTATCTTTTCTTAATGCATTTTCTTGCTTTTAAAAAAAATATTTCTGTAATTCTTGCACTTGTTAGCCTAACTCTATAGGGTTCCATGACGGGGTGTTACACTTATATAAAGCATGTTGTTGTGTATTGTAATGTATATGAGATAGTGAATAATAATATTGCCCTGCTTAAGAGTGGATGTAGCGTTTATGGTGAACCACTGTAAATTTTTGTTGTGTTGTGTTCTTATTTTCTGAATCTCTATTTTATTTTTCTACCATTTATTGTTTAACAATTGGTATCAGAGCTGGTTGTGCTTAATCATTTGGTAGAAGAGATTTGAGCTTGAGTGGGAGCATTAATTGAAGAAGGAAGGATCGAAAAGGTTCAATGGCCATAATTGTCCTTTGTGGAAGATGCAGATGGAGGATTTTCTATACTAGAAAGATTTGTGGAGACCATTACATGGTAAGGCAAAGAAACCAACTAATATGCCAGATGAAGATTGGGATATTTTGGATAGAAAAACATTGGGAGTGATTCGATTGTGCTTGTCTCCGTTTGTAGCATTTAACATATCTAAAGCAACCACATCCATGGAATTAATGAGTACTTTGGACAAGTTGTATGAGAAGCCCTCAGCATCAAATAAGGTATTTTTAATAAGGCAGTTGTTTAATATGAAAATGGTTGAAGGTAGTTCTGTAGCTGAACATTTAAATAATTTTAATACAGTTATCAATCAGTTAGCTTCTATAAAAATAAGTTTTGATAAGAAGTTCGAGTCCTTTTTCTTTTGTCCTCGTTGCCAGAAAGTTGGGATGGTTTGGTTATTGCTGTTAGTAATTCTATTTCTAGTTCAAATACGTTAAAATTTGATGATGTTGTTGGAGTAAGTTTGAGTGAAGAAATGCATAGGAAAAGCATGGGTGAGACCTCAATATCGGGTAGTGCTTTGAATGTAGAAGACAAAGGAAGATCAAGAGAAAGAGAGAAGAATCCAATAGAACATGGAAAATTGCAAGGAAGATCGAAATCTAAAGGTAGAGATGGTGTTTGTTGGTTTTGTGGCAAGCAAGGTCACATAAAAAGGAACTGCTGGTCTTACAAGAAAACAATAGAATAACCAAAGGAGGTTGAAGCCAATGTAGCATACCAAGAAGATGCAGGTGTTCTAATTTTAACTAAAGAAGAAATTCCAACTAATGTTTGGGTGTTTGATTCAGGTTCATCATTTCATGTCACTCCGTGCAAGGAGTATTTCAAAAATCTGCAAATTGGTGACTTCGGTAAGGTTTTTCTTAGTAACAATGAATCTTGTGATGTTATTGGCAAAGGGGATATTTCATTAAAACTGAAAAATGGATATAGTTGGTTGTTACATGATGTTAGATATATTCCCCAGCTCAAACAAAATGTAATTTTAGCTGGACAATTGGGTTCTCGAGGTTGTGAGATTAGTTTTGAATCAAATAGATGTAAAGTTAAAAATGGGGCCTTGGTAATTGCAAGGGGCAGCAAATTAGGCACCATGTATGTAATAGAGATTTTTGCTGAAGTGGGAGTTGTTCATCCTACTTCATATTTGTCATTGTGTGAAATTTGGACTGCCGAGCAAAGGTTTTTGGATCATTAGATGTTGAAACTGATTCTGTTATTAATGATTTGCTTAGTATGTTTGACAGTGAAAGTTTTGGGGATCAATTAGATGATGGTGAGCAGGTTGAGGCCAAAGAACCTTAGGCAGATGAAATCAATGGCAATGACAGTGAAAATTTGAAGGTGATTAAAGATGAGATTGCTTATAATGGTGATGAGGATGACAATTTCGATCTAGAATTAGCTCTAGCTCTTCGAGTATCAATAAAAGATGAGAGGGCAAGACAAGAGGTTACTGCTGATGTTATATTTGTCAATGGTTTGCCGGCCACTTGCGATGAGGATCGAGGGAGACAACAATTTAAAAATTATGGTGAAATTGAGAAACTTCAGCTAGCATAGAATATGTCAACTGCTAAGCATAGAGACTTTGGGTTTGTTTCATTTTTGACTCATGATGTGGCTGTGGGATGTATAAATGGTTTGAGCAACAATGAGCTTGATAAGGTGCTTCAGACTGATCGGTTCAGGCTTGATAAAGGATTTAATGGTTCTATTGAGGGAGGCGGGCCATGGGATAGGCCTGTAGAATTTTCAAAGTAATGATAGGAATGGAAATGCAGGGGATATCATTGTTCGTAGCAGCCGCTGTTGGGTTTCAAGTGTGAGATTGTTGAATGTGAAACTTAACAGTCATTTGGTTTTTCCCTCCAATGACTCTTGGCTCTTCAAATTCTAGAATGATTGCTTATATAAAGCATGCTGTTGTGTATTGTAATGTATTTGAGATAGTGGATAATAATATTGCCCTACTTGAGAGTAGAAGTAGCCTTTATGGTGAACCACTGTAAATTTTTGTTGTGTTGTGTTCTTATTTTCTGAATCTCTATTTTATTTTTCTGCCATTTATTGTTTAACAACCACCAAATATTTTTTTTGAACGGTGGAGACAGATTTGACGGTCCACTGTTCGAAACTAACCGTCAGAAAATTTTGACTGTATTTTACGTTTCGCTTAAAACAATTACCTATAAGCGGAATTATCTATTCATTTTCTTTTATAATGGCGCATAAAAGAGAAAAGCAATTGTACACCCACTGCGCACCGAACCCACACCTGCTTTTTGACCTAATTATTTACTGATTACAATTCAAAAACATCATCTATTGAATTTAACAAGTTTATTTGATAAAAAGCGCATCAGCATGCTGGGCAGACAAACGTCAACTGCCGTCCCGACATCATTTTCAGGCCACCACTGAAATCTGCAATACGGAGAATATATCTGGGAAGGAAGATGAAGAGTTAAAAGTCCTCTTGTAGTCCAGGATGCCAAGAAAGAAACGTGTAAATCAATTCAAAAGTAGTGAGGCATCTGTCAACTGGCCCACAACTTTACATTTTTTTGGCAGCAGCTGAAAAATGGCATATGTGCCGGCCATGTTTGTGCTGGAAGACTTGTTGGCAGATGCAGGAAATCATAATTATCTTCCACACTGTGTAGCGCGTGCAAACGTCACGCCATACGGCGTCTCCTTTTCCTCTAACTATTTATGCTTTGCCAATGGCCGTACTGCTTTCGACTTCATGGGTTTGTATAATTTGTTGTTACAGACCTATTTATGCTCTTATTCAATCTGTTTTTTCCCTGTTTAGACACTGTAATCGAGTTTTCCTGATTACACAACCTAAGTGGAATAGCGCATTAACTATTGTTGTAGCTGCTTACTTGGGGTTCCCCCTTCCCCCTCTGTATGATGGAACGAGAATAACGCGTAAAGCTAAAATATAAGCATAGCTGAAGAAAAAGTGAAGACATGATATTTCCAAAGTGTATGACACAAATCAGTTTTAGGTAGACAGCTTTTTACAGCTTTTTTATGCAAAAAGTTTTACAGAATTGTCTATTGTAAACTTTACAATTTAGTTATAAAAAGTGTCAAATCAGAATGGAGGAATCTTTTAGAAGGTTTCAATAAAGTTTACACAAATATTGTTCAAAATGTGAAATGCACAAACGCAACCCAAAGAGCTTGGAATGCAATTTCATAGAGCTTAGAGTGCATGTATGGTTGCACAACTTTAGGGCAATTCTCTCTAGAATATGACAAGCTTATGATAATGTAAAGAAAATAAAGGTTTATTAGTGGGGTATATTTCTAGGTAACAATTAGTACTTGCACCTTTAGAGGTGCAGTAGGTGTGACAATAAGAAAATTTAGAGAATATTTTGGTTGACAAAAAATTTAAAATAGTATTGGAAGGTTTTTGACAAAACCATATTCTTATTACTATAAACAATGAATTTTCTTTGGACTTTTCTATGGTGTTGTAAATATAGAGAATTTTATATTTAAAAGGTGTTCAAATGGGTTAAGTTGATTTGTACAATGACTACAACTAATTTGTTTGTGTCAATTGGTCCTTATTTTCATACATATTTTTTATAGGAGATAGATGAGATGGCAATATTTGTTGAAGTAGAGCAACAACATCCAAAAGAAAATCAAAAAGTACAAAATGTAAATAAGATATAAATATGGTACTTTAGCTCTTTTTTTATACAAGGGAAACATCAAGAAACAATTTAAGGAAAGATAAGTATTGAATGTGAGGAGTAAAACAGAAAGCCAAATAAACAAAGATAACTTACATTTACGTAATTAAAAACATAAATACAAATAATATTACAATAAGCGTATTTAAAACTTGAGCAAACAATTAAGTAGCTTTAAATTGGTAATTTTGAAAAAAAAAAATAGTGGGGCCACAAATGAGAAGAGTCATAACAATTTCTTGCTTCCCAAAGGTAGTAAAATGCAAAATATCCAAAATAGGACTAAACATGCCCAAGAATACCAAAAACATACCCACATAGAATACTATCCAAGTAACAGCTTAGTTACAAAATAGAAAATGAATCTATGGAAAAACAAACATGATACTGTGTACTTTAAGCACATTAAACATGTTTGAAATGCCTGCAACAATTGTCATTTGGGTGTTAATCTTCTTCCACCTATAGCTTCTTTGTATGTGTTATGCAATGTAGTTTAGTAAATGTTTGCATTTCTAAATGAATCAAATGTCATGAAAGAATGAAGAATGGATTGTGGGCATGTGGAGAAATAATATCTACAGTACTTGTGGTCAAACAATTAAAAATAACATGTGAAGAAATACATGCGAGAATGGAATGCAAATTGGAATTAAAATATTTAGGAGAGAATGAGGAAAAGAGAGTTGAAGAAATGAAATCAATACAATAAGAACAATAAAAATTAATTATCACTCCATAGAAACTACATATTGAACAATAGAATTACCAATTTGCATCCAATTTACTATATTGGAAGACTATACAAACCATATTCTTCCCAACAATCATTCAATGCACATGTCCAATAAAAAATCATAAAAACATGAAGATCACTAGGCTTGCCCTAAATAATTTACAATTTGTGCATAATCCCTTATATACAAGATCAAAATTAGCAAAAATCTTCAAAAAATAAATCAATATGAACATAAAATTAAAAAAGAGGCACAAAAAATCACAAATGTAATAATACAATTAATAGTTTATAATTAAAATAAAATAATGCATAAGCAATAAAAATTAACTAACTCTTCCTTGAAATAACAAATTTAACAATATAATTTGTAATGAATGCCAAATTAGAACCAAAATATTCCCAATATTAAATTCAATATGCATCCCAATAGAGAAAGACTACAAAATAAAAATAAAAATAAAAACCATATCTTGCTAGAAACCATAAATTCAAAAGAAAAAATGCCAATCTACAAAACAAAATTAATCATGTGTAAGGTCAAATTAAACCAAAATTTTAATTTACTCAATTACCAAATGCCAAAAAAATTGAAAATCATCCTACTCTCCTTACAAACTACAAATTCAATAATTTTGTCTACAATTCATGGCAAATGCAACTAATATGATGCCGAATTGGGCCAAATTTTTTAATTAGATTACTTGATAGCTACATGTCAAATAGAAAAAGGTTGGAGATTCAACTAACTTGCTCTAGAAATTAAAATTTTCAAAACAAATTGTCAATCCACAACAAATTATCTATATATGAGATCATTCTAATTACTATTTGATAGAATAATACTGATTGATAGAATAATACTAAGTAACTACTATACCAAGAAAATAATAGGTCAATAGTGAGTAATTAATATATTAGAGTAAAAATACAGTAATTACTATATCAGGGTAAAAATGGAGTAACTATTCTATATTAATGCATTATTTGAAAGTCATATTAATAAATAAGGTTGTCTTGGGTAGTTCAAGAGTTAGCACAAATGTAATGTCCACTTACGTTATCTCTTGCCTTTTCCTAGTAATGTAAGACCCCAAGTGTTTGTATCTCATTCTATTTCTTAGTTGAGATTTGCTACTAATACAGTATTTGCACAAGATATGTTTTATTGTCATCGAGGTGCATGGATGTTGTGTTGGAGCTTAGATATATAGCTCCAAAATCCACATGGGCTTGCACCAACACTTAGAACCAAGGAGTCTCAACATAAGTGATGGGAAGGACTTATCATCTAACTATGACATGAATGGACCAATGATTATGAGTGGGTAGACTCATCTTCATCTTTGGGATTAGTTAAACTTTAGAGGCTATTTCGTAAAGTTATCCTCAACTAGACATTAATCAAGTGTGATGGAACAAGACTAAACCAACTGCAACTATACCCAATGTATGCTTGACACCAAAAATTTTCACTAGGCAAAAGACTAACTAGATACATATAAGATTTCTTATTAAGTTATAGCTACAGCCTTGCATATGCACCCAAAGATAGCATTTTTACAATGTTTTCACAAATGACTCCACTTAACTTCTCATACACAATTTGGTAAGGTGCAAACATGCATAACATGATCCTCTAATTATCTAAGCAATTTGTGGTCACTTAAGATGTTCCTTGAGTTATTTCATACTAGATCATGAGATCATGCAAGTCTCTAATCTACTTCTAAACTAATAAAGACAGAAAGAGGATCAATTTGAGAAATGTTTAGACCTTCACCAATAAAATGGGTACCTACTTCATTGGAAAAAATAGTCATAATCATTCAAGGAAGAAGATGATACACCTACAAAACATAATGGAACTAGATGTGCACATGCATACTTGAATCGGAGATAACACTTCATGCAAATGGGCATACTTAATAATCTGATCTCAATGCTACAACTACCCACATGAAACATAAGAAGGATCATTACAAAATTGTTTGCAATAAATTAGAAAGTTGTGACACATGAAAATCTCATTTATGTTACATTCATACCAACAAATGTGGCAAGAGAGGATCCACAACTAGGTTTGAGCACCCCCTTCAATAGGTATAGATTTCCATGGAGACATACCATTTATATGCACTCTGTTCATGAAATAAACTTCATATGAGTTACAACATGTATCTCATCCCCTTATAGACAAGACTGGTATAACTTGATGCCCTATAACAACTTGAGATGCTTATGTGGCCAAAAAATTAGCTTAGTGACCAACCCAAAATACAACAAATAAGAAAGCATATATAACATTCTACATTGACACTCTTGGAGGGAGATTCAAAATGCATATCCAATTAGATCCAACCTCCAAGACTACCACCTTTGGGAAAAGAGGTCCACATGGAATCATGTGAGATCTATCCCATGAGTGCAAACACCTCAAGTCCTTATAACTATAGGCAAGAAAAGACATGTCACAACAAGGAGAAACCAATCGAGAGGCACAATCATCAATTAAAAAACATTAAACTATTTATCATGTTAAGGGGCAGGTTTGAAAAGAGAAAACATGCTAAAAACTAAGTATAGGGCTCAAGATGAAACATTTGAATTGAGCCATGACATGGTAGATCTACAAATAGTCCAAGGAATAATGTTGAGAATGACAAGACACACCAAACACTTGCAAATCAATAATGAATTTCATATTTGAAAAGCACATTATAGGATATGGTAGGTGGGAGTGAACAATGGATGATAAGGTAGGTAAAGTATTTGAACTTCGGTTGAATACACTATCCACATGGAAGTAGATTAGATTGGGTAGTGGATGAAACATGGAGAATAGTTAGATTACTCCGAGAAGAAGAAATATGATGCCACAAGGAACTCGAAGTCCACCACACAATGAAAACCATTAACACACCATTGTAACAACATGCCAATCCACCATAAAGATACATATGACCGATAGAGTTCCTATGGTTGTTGCAAAGTAAAGTAGGCACCATACTAAGCAACATGCATCCATATGGAATCGCCAACTAGGAGATGACCATTCTAAGAAAAGAACACACTACAAAGGCCAAATACCAATATCTTACATTTGTTTAGTTCTTATTATCTATTATAGTAGTCTTTGATCTTGAGATTGAGAAAATTGATGTAAAGAAAGATTTTGTTCATGGGGATTTGGACAAAGAGATCTACATAACACAACTAGAGCACTATGTGGAAGAAGCTAAAGAATCTTTGGTTTGTAAGTTGAAAAAGTCTTTGTATCCAGTCTCAAACAATCTCCTAGGATGTCATACTAGAAGTTTGATTCCTTTGTGTTAGGTTTGGGACTTCAAAGATTCAAATTTGATCATTGCATCTATTAGAAGATGGATAGTGATTGATTCCTTGTTATTTCATTGCACGTTGATGATATGTTGTTTTAAGTAATAGTAATGATGTGATTTATCACTTGAAGTCTTAGCTTTCAACATAGTTTGAGATGAAAATCTTAGGAGCTACCAAATATACATTGTAGATGAAGATTATACGAGAGAGTTAGTAGAAAACTTTGGCTAGGCCAGAGCAAGTATGTGAACATACTGTTGGAAAGATTGAGAATGACAAGTTGCTAACCATTGTACATATTTTTTATTAAGTAGGAAACAAGGGTCCTAATTCCTTTACAACAGTAGAAACATAGGCTACCTAAAGTTGGCCCAAACAAGCCACAAGTAGCAGAACAACAATACTAAAACAACTGTAAAACAAGAAAGGATCTAAATAACAGATCTTGAGTAATCAGATTTAACTCCCTGAACCCTAGGGTTGGGGAGTCCTTTCTTTTTATGTTGAACCATAGTCCAGGAAACCTCCTCATCAAAATTCTTAGAATGAGGTGAGAGGAGGGGACTCTCAGTGAATATCATGTCCATATAGACACCATGTGAAGCAGCAGACCTAGAAGCAGAAAGATTTGAAACAACTGGGGTTGACAAAGGAGCTGAGACTTGATCTGAAGAAACAGGAGAAGTCATCTTGTTTGCTACAACCACATCTGCCGATACCCCCATAGGCTTAGGGGGGATAGGTAAAGTCTCCCAGGAAGACTCATCCTCCTCATAAGCATCATCCTACTCAAAAGAACCATCTCTCGTAGAAGCACTAATCATCAAGTGATCAAGGAGAGCATCATTCTACCAAGTAGCAGCACCCTTTTGATGAGAGTGGACAACTGGAAGCCAAGTGACCCATAGAAAAACACCATCTACATCTGAAGGGGGGCCTTCATAGTCTAATTATTACGTCCAAGGCCTACCCTCTACCATCAAAACCACATCTCCATGAAGGGGTTTGGAGATGTCAATATCTACTAAAATTTGGGAAACTGTAGAATGTCCTATAAATGAAGTGGTAGACACTACCTTCAAGAAGTGACCTATGAAATTGCCAATGCCCTCATAGCATGAATCCTCCCAAAACTAGAGAGGGAGATTTAGGAGCCAAACCCATATTGGCCTGATACTAAATGGTTCAACAAGAGGATTGAAGTAAGGAGTCCATGGTTTGATGGAGAGAAAATGTTGACCCCATAACCAAACCTTGCCATCAATCACTATGTCTCATTGCTCTAAAGAAGAAAAAGACACAATAAAGAATCCCCTTGTACAGGCTAAAAGCTTGATATTTCCATCCATAAATAGCTTCCATGATTCCATGACCCATTTCTAGAGATTAGGAAGAGATGGCCAAAATCTATTGAATTTGCAAATCACCCCTTATTTGAGATAAAACTCCTCATTTTTAAGACATCTTGGCCGCACACCACCACCGAGGAAGAACGGGCACAAGGTAGTGGCTGAGAAAGCCCACACTATAATGGGTGGGCCATTACAACCTCAGAGAAGGATTTATGAGACTGACCTTGAGTTCTTAGACTAGAGGTATTTGAATCTGGAATGTCATCTCACACCTGCAACATATTGTCTGGCAGACCCTCTGTAGGCAAGGAATCCACTATGTTTACACCTGCAGTGGCTCCTAGAAAGATTAGTGCATGGGTCAGGGGAGATCTACCCCTCCGAACCTGATCCACTATTCAAACCATTGGGTGGGAATGAGGGAACCCTAGACGCTATTAAAAAAAAATTGAAACACGTTATAAATTGTCTTTGTTGATATTCCTAAAACTTTCTAACCATTGTATGTTCCTATCTTGGTGGGACCAAATTATCTATGGTACAGTTTTTGAATCCACCTAGTGATGTGAAGGACATGGCTCAAGCACCTTATAGTAGGGTTATTGGGAGCTTGTTGTATGCTATGGTCAGTATTAGACCATATATTGCCCAAGTAGTGGGAGTCATTATGGCTAATCCTGGATGAGTTCATTCAAGATGCAATTAAGAGAGTCTTAATATATTTGCAGGTACCTCTGAGTACTCTATTTTTTTATCATGGTGATTTAAAAAAGACCAACACTTAGTAAATATTCATGGATTTGTGGATTCGGATTGGCAACTGATATCAATAGTAGAAGATCTATTAGTGGTTGGTGCTATCAATTGGATGAGAAAGTGACAAGTTGTGGTCACTTTGTCCCCTATAGAAGTTGGGTACATGATAGATACTCGTACTTGTAAAGAAGCCATCTATCATAAAAGATTATCTTTAGATGTGGGCCAAAGTCAAGGGAGCTATTACAGTTTTATGTGATATTTAAAGTGCCATATGTTTGATAAAGAACTAGACCTTTCATGTGAGGACCGAGCACATTAATGCTTAGAACCATTTTGTTCATGACATAGTAGAGGATGGGAGGGTAATGCTAGAGAAAGTTGACAATTTGTATAATATTGTAGATGCATTTACCAACCTGGTGAGCATAGAGAAGTTTAGGTGGTATTATGAGTCTATAGGTCTCTTGGCCCCTATCAATTAGTAGATAGTGTTGGTAGTATCTTTGCTCTTGCAAGGTATTTGACAAGTGGGAGAATGTTAGGAAATGTTTCTCAATCTTGCATGCTCCTAATGTTAAGAATACAAAAGATGCATTTATGGGGTTATAAAAGATGCATTTATAAGGTTATAGAGGTCATTTTTTGCCCTAAATTTTTTTGATTGGGCTATCATGGATTCCTAATGATGGAGATGTAGATCTCTTTAAGCTCTATATATTAAAAGCATGTTCGCAATCAACTTTGTAGATCAAATCTGATGATCTTTGGAAGTTGGGTCTCTCACATTGGAAATGTAAGGGCATTTATGACACATAAAAGAGCTGTAAGAGGGAGTTACACTTGTTGGCTAACGAATGACAAATGTTATGGTGCATCATAAGGTATCTTTGAATGAAGATAATGAAGCATCCAAGTTGGTGAGTATATTATGAAAAACTTATGGTAGGTGGAAGGAATATACAATTTTTATCTTGTGGACTCATCTTGGGATTTAGGTGTTGAATTTTTAACTAGGGATTTGGGCACCACATTTTGGGTGGTTTTACCTCATGGTTTCCTAATTTCCATTTGATTGTTTCATGTATTGCTTCTCCTATTTATTGGGTGCTTGAGATGGAGGGTTTCATAGCGAGTTTTGTAGGTATTGTTATGTTGTTAGAATTACTTCAGAATTCCTGTTGGTGATACTCCTACTTAGGATTTGCAAATAATAACTTTTGATTACTAAATAATACATTGAGTTGGTTTGGAGTGTAGGGTTTTTTCTATAGAAAAAGTTTTTCCCACATAAAATTGCTTTTGTGTTTATTTCCTTTTAATTGTAGGATTAGTTTAATTTTTTCACATATCTCCTCTCACATATTAGCGTAGGAAGTGTCTTCCACACCTCTCCTTCATTTCAAATAAAAGTAATCAATGTAGCCCATTTAACTAGATTTCATCCATTGATTATCAATGCCAAGAACATCAATAAGCTATGCAGAGCAATTAAAGGAGAGAAACCAGATAAGTAACAATAAAAGACAAAAGTTAAAAAAATAAAGTGCAAAATTTACATTGTACCTATCTTTTATAGTAATTTTTTATATTTTTTTAATAATATGATATGATGAGGGGTTATGATTAAAAAACATCGTGTATTGAATTTAACAAGTTTATTTGATAAAAAGTGCATCAGCATGTTAGGCAGACAAACATCAACTGCCGTCCCGACATCACTTTCAGGTCACCACTGAAATCTGCAATACGGAGAATATAGCTGTGAAGAAAGATAAAAAGTCCTCTTGTAGTCCAGGATGCCAAGAAAGACATGCGTAGTGAGCACTTTAGCAGTGGCCTCTGTCAACTGGCCCACAACTTTACGTTCTTTTGGCAGCAGCTGAAAAAAAGCATATGTGCAAACGTTTGTTTTGGGAGACTTGTTGGCTGATGCAGGAAATGATAATTATCTTCCCCACCGTCTAGCGCGTGCAAACGTCACGCCATACGGCGTCTCCTTTTCCTCCTACCCAACTGGTCGCTTTACCAATGGCCGGACTGCTTTCGACTTCGTGGGTTTGTATAATTTGTTGTTACAGACCTATTTATGGTCTTATTAAATCTGTTTTTTCTCTGTTTAGATACTGTAATCGAGTTTTCCTGATTACACAACAGAGTATTATTGCTAAGTGGAATAACGCATTAACTGTGGTTGTAGCTGCATACTTGAGCCTCCCCCTTCCGCCTCTGTATGATGGAACGAGACAACGTGTAAAGCTAAAATATAAAGATAGCTACAAAAAGTAAGGATATGATATTTCCACAGTGCATGAGACAAATCTTAAAGTTTTTTGGTAGATAACTTTGTACAGTTTTTTCCATGTAAAAAGTTGTAGACATTTGTCTATTATAAGCTTTACAATTTAGCTACAAAAAGTGTCAAATCAGGAAGAATCTTTTAAAAGGTTTTATGTAAATATCCAAATGTAAAAGGTGCAGGTTCAAACCAGAGAGCTTGGAGTGCATGTAATTTAATATAGTATAGGAAGGTGTTTGGCAAAGCCATAGTCTTATCACTATAAACAATAAATATTTTTTGGGCTTTTCTATGGTATTGTAAATATAGGGAATTTGATATTTAAAAGGTATTTAAATGGGTTAAATTGATCTTTGCAATGACTATAACTAATTTGCTTGTGTCAATTGGCCCTTATTTTCATACATATTTTTTCATAGGAGATAGATGAGATGACAATATTTGTTGAGGTAGAGCAACAACACCCAAAAGAAAATCAAAGGCTACAAAATGTAAATAAGACATGAATAGGGTACTTTAGATCTTTGTTTTTATATGAGGGAAACATCAAGAAAGAATTTAAGGAAAATAGAAATGTTGAATGTGAGAAGTAAAGCATAAAGTCAATTAAACAAAGACAACTTACATTTACACAATAAAAACATAATTGCAAATGATATTACAATAAGCATATTTAAAACTTTAGCAAACAATTAAATAGCTTTAAATTGGTAATTTAAAAAAAAAATGGGGCCACAAATGGAAAGAGTCATAACAATTTCTTGCATCCCAGAAGTAGTAAAACGTAGAATATCCAAAATAGGACTAAGCATACCCACATAGAATACTATTCAAGTAACAACTTAATTCCAAAATAGAAAAGGAACTATGGAAAAGAAGGCATGAGTTTTCCACAGTCCATGACAGTAAATTGTAAATTTGAGAGTGCTTTTGGATTCAAAAACATACACAATTGAATTTGAGAGTGCTTCTGGATTCAAAAACATATACAATTGAATCTAGAAGCACTCTCAAAATTAACTATGGAAAACCATACAAGATACTATATCATTTAGGCACATTAAACATGTTTTAAATGCATGCAACAATTGTCACTTTATTGCTAATCGTCTTTCACCTATAGCTCATTTGCTTGTTTTATGCATTATAGATTAGTAGAAGCGTGTATCTATAAATGAATCAAATGTTGTGAAATAATGAAGAGTGGATTGTGGGCATGTGGAGAAATAAGATTTGTAGAATTTGGTAGTCAAACAATTAAAAATAAAATGTGAAGAAATGCATGGGAGAATGGAATTAAAATATTCAAGAGAGAATAAGGAAGAGAGAGTTGAAGAAATAAAATCAATACAATAATAAGAATAATAACAATCAACTATCACTCCATAGAAACTACATATTCAACAATAGAATTATGCATTTGTATCAAATTCACTATATTGGAGAGCCAACCAAACCATATTCTTCATAACAATTACAAAATACACATGTCCAATAAAAAAATTGTAAAAACATGAAGATCACCTAACTCACCCTAAAAACCACAATTCAATGAAATTTGGAAATAATTTACAATTTGTGCATAATCCTCTATATACAACATCAAAATCAGCCAAATTCTTCAAAAACTTTACTCAATATAAACCTAAAATTATAAAAGAGGCCCCAAAAACCACAAATTCAACAATAAAGTTAATAGTTTACATTTAAAATAAAACAACACATAAGTAATAAAAATTAACTAACTCTCCCTTGAAATCACAAATTTAACAATACAATTTGTAATGCATGCCAAAATAGAACCAAAATCTTCCCAAGATTATTCAATATGCATCCCAATAGGAAAATGATGCAAGAAAAATAAAAATCAGTTTTCTCTTGCTAGAAGCCATATATTCAAATAGAAAAAATGCCAATCCACAAAAAATTAATCACGTGTAAGACCAAATTGAACCAAATTTTCTTGTGGAAATGAACATGTAATTAGTTTATAAGTGATTTATATATTTTGTTTAAATGAAATATATAATGTAATTGGTGGTTGAAATGTGATCTTTCTGTGTGCTCATTTCCCCTTGCCTGTTTATCATTAAATTGCATGTGTAGATCCATGCCTGCATGTTAGCATGAGGTTTTAGGTTTGTGTAGCCAATGAGGTCCTTGGGGACTTCTTGGTAGGCCAACATTTGAAAAGATTTTGTATACTCAAGTATTTGGCCCAAGGTGTTTTTAAACAACACACAAATGAGGCAAACTAAGTCTAGTCTTAGAAAATTTTTTTAGGCTTGTCTAACCCTATCTCCTTGAGTTTTGGTGGTTTTATGCCCCAATTCTTGTCATTTGTGATGGAAAGGTGTTGTTGAGTGTCTTTATATCTTAAGTTCTTGTTGGACACCCTTTATCATTCTTCGAGGTCAAATTGTAGGCCATTGGGAAGCCTATAAACATCTAGAAAGCCTTGACTATCAATGGAGTGACCCTAATTGGTAAAGGGGAAACCCACACTATCAAAGGGGTGACTCTTGGATTTCATAGGAAACCTTCGTTGGTAAAAGGGGTTCTCAAGGTTGGTAAAGGAGAAACCCTTTGACAACAGGTACTTCTCACAGTTTTTTAGAAAAATTTCCTTAAGATGAGATGTTCCTTAGGGACTACCTTGCTTGACTAAACTTATGTGTACTTTATGAGGCTTTTTCCCTTTTTATGTTGGGAGTCATTCCTAGTGTTAAGATGACTATCCCAGAGTGTGTTGGATGAGACTAAGGTTTCTTGTATACCTCCAACTTGTGAGTGTGTGATCCTTAGATCTAAATGGTTGTCCCACATTCCAATTGATGTGTGCTTGTGTTGGTTGAGCCTCTTAAGGGTTGGGATGACATCGTGCTCTCATTCTATCCTTGGCTTGAAAAATCATGGAGATCATGGCCTTAGATCCAATTTTCTGAGATAGATAGATCTCTACCTCTTCACAGTGTTGTCATGGTGATCTTGACCTATGATTAAGTCTTCCACTTGTGTTGCCATGTTTAGTGCAATAGTGTTTCATGCTTGTTATATGTCATTGTGTAATTGCATGGAACCTTGTGCACATGGGAGTGTAATTTGGCATGTTGGTGTCACATTTGTATCATGAATAATTTGTTTATTCATTATTGTCTTGGGTGAAATCTTGGGACATTACATTTGGTATTAGATCCTGTGTTGTAACATTGGAAGCTCTGGTTTGTGTATTTGATAATGTGTTTCTAGTTGTATGTGTGCTACTATGTTTCTAGTTATGTGGTTGTTAGTGTGTTGCTAGGTGTGTGTTTTCTATTTGGGTGCTTTCTTGTGACAAGTACCTTTCTTGTGGGTGTGATTGGACAAATGGTTATTCTTGTTCTAATCCATGCAACTATTTTATGATGGAGAATGCCACATGGACCTTGTCCCCTATGGTCCCTTGAGTTAGATTGTGATTGAGTGGTCAACAATCTCCTAGGAACTATTAGTCAAATTGGGGTCTTAGATCTTATATGCCTTAAGGAAAGTGCTTGAGCATCTTCTACCTTGTCTAGTGTAGTCACACCTAGTGGACAAACATTCCATAAGTGGATGTAACAATTGTTTGATTGTGTCTTTGACCCTTATTGATGGTGTTCCATTATTATTGAGGGTTCCACGGTAGGCACATAGGCTTGTACCTCATAAGGGGTCTCAGGGGGTTGAGCATAGAGATTCTAAAGGTAATATTGGACCTCAAGGTTAGTTGGAGGATGTTTGTCAACCTTAGTACGTACCTCCAAGAGGTATGCCTAGTGGTGGTCCTTCTCACCATGAGAGGCAAAGGCAACTTTGTAGGGACTTTATGTCTTGTTAACTAGCTAGAAGTGCTCAACCCAACCTTGATGGTTTGAGATATCATCTATCAAGTAGAGTATGGTCCATGTAGCCTTGAATTGTGGGACCATGCTATGTGTTGGTGGTGCCCAAGATCACCAACTGCAAAAATAACCTTCACAAAATAGAGAGAAGCATAGCTATTTCACCAGATAAAGAGTGAAAAATGAGATGATAAATTACATATGGTACAGACTTTTTAAAGCCGTGAAAATGCTGACAGGTATGAAACTTCCCAACATGGGAAAAACAACTACCCAAAACTATATACACCTAACTAATAATATTTTCCTAAGAAAACTTAAGCATAGTAAATGGTAAAACCATTTACTCCAACACCCCCCCTTAAGTGCAACTTAGGGAGATATTATTATGCAAAATCAAGATACAATATGGGTCCCAGCTACACAACCATGTTAGGTACCCATTTACAATGCAAAAAAGAAATCTCTCACAAATGGAGAAAAGGAGAAAAACTCTATGGGCAAAAACTCCTCCCTAAAAGAGAGAAAAGAAAAACAAAAATGATGCATGTATGGAGGACTTAGTCACACCCCCCAAGTACTACATACATCCTATATATACAATCTATGCCCCCCCATAAGAGGGAAAAAGAGAGACTATATAGCCCCCCCACAATGTGTAATCACCTGCAAAAATGGTAAGTGCCTGAAGACAGAACATGATCTAATGTCGACAAACAACCTGTCTCCCTTTTGGAAGAAACAAAATCATGTATAGATACATGTATGCTTCCCACTCTAGATAGGAATTGAGAGAAAGAAGCATGAAGAATGAAGATGTCTTTGAGATCTGCTCATGTGTCACCAAGACCTTAGAAAATGATGCCATGAACCAATCAGGAACATGCCCAATCACAATAGAAGGTGACAAACAAGGTACCACTGGAAACTGATCTTGAACATTCTCCAAAGAAAAAGATGGGGTGACAACAGTTGTACTACAACTATCATCAAATAGGAGGGATATACCCTCAAATGTGTCTTCCAAGTCAGAAATATGAGATTCTATGAACAAGGAACTAATGCCCAACAAATAAGAATCCCAATCAGGAAGACAATGAAATACTGGTTGTCATGAATCACTAGACATGCTCAATGAATCACCAACACAAGATGAATGGTCCTGTTGAACAGGAATGATAGGAGCCTCAATCAATGACTCTGCACAATGAATCACTGAAGGTGAAGGTACATCAATTATCCCTAATGGAAAAGAAGGAGTATCTAAAGAACCCTCGTCATCCTCATCTGAAGATTCAAAGTATTCCAAAACTTCAAACTCTTGCATAGTAGCATGGTCATAGGGTATCCTGTCTGAAAAATGAAGAGGCACAAGACAATCTGAAACAGGATCACCTGGGAATAACTGAGTATGAGGATCTCCATGTATTTCCCAAATTTTAGTCCAAAGAATATGAGGACACTCAAAATGATCAAGAGCATTCAAAGTGGCATCATCAATATGCATTGCAATAACTCCTAGGACATGATCCCTTTTGCAATTCCATGCAAATTTCTTACTATCAGTACCAAGAAGGGGAACTAGATGATACAAATGTGGCAACAAATGAAGCCATCTGAGATGTTTTATGATACCATCTCTCCATTCTTTATAATTTCCCCTTTTCAACATAATCACATCAGGATGAACCGAAAATCCCATAATGAACTATGACTAATCTCCAAAATTACAAAGACATTAACCTTCAACAATAAAATTTGAAACTCCCAAACATTGCAAATGAAGCCTTCAAATTAGAAAAGTTAGGCAGATTTACCTATACCACTGTGAGCTTAGTGAAGTCAACTTTCTGATGATATGTGGAATGCAAAAAACGGACTCCAGATGCCCAAGATATGCTTTGTGGAAGAAAAGTCGCCTAATGCAAAAGTGTTGCATAAGGACGAAATGCAAAAATAAAGGACCCTATTAAGCCCTTGAGTGGATTAGCTCTTGGTTAACCACATGACCACATTCTTCAACTGAGCAACAAATATGCAACAAAGTTGTTGCAAAATATGATGGTACCCTCGTCATCCTCATCTGAAGATTCAAAGTATTCCAAAACTTCAAACTCTTGCATAGTAGCATGATCATAGGGTATCCTGTCTGAAAAATGACAAGGCACAAGACAATTTGAAACAGGATCATCTGGGAATAATTGAGTATGAGGATCTCCATGTATTTCCCAAATTTTAGTCCAAAGAATATGAGGACACTCAAAATGATCAATAGCATTCAAAGTGGCATCATCAATATGCATTGCAATAACTCCTAGGACATGATCCCTTTTGCAATTCCATGCAAATTTCTTACTATCAGTACCAGGAAGGGGAACTAGATGATACAAATGTGGCAACAAATGAAGCCATCTGAGATGTTTTATGATACCATCTCTCCATTCTTTATAATTTCCCCTTTTCAACATAATCACATCAGGATGAACTAAAAACCCCATAATGAACTATGACTAATCTCCAAAATTACAAAGACATTAACCTTCAACAATAAAATTTGAAACTCCCAAACATTGCAAATGAAGCCTTCAAATTAGAAAAGTTAGGCAGATTTACCTATACCACTGTGAGCTTAGTGAAGTCAGCTTTCTGATGATATACGGAATGCAAAAAATGGACTCCAGATGCCCAAGATATGCTCTGTAGAAGAAAAGTCACCTAATGCAAAAGTGTTGCATAAGGACAAAATGCAAAAATAAAGGACCTGATTAAGCCCTTGAGTGGATTAGCTCTTGGTTAACCACGTGACCACATTCTTCAAGTGAGTGAAAAATATGCAACAAAGTTGTCACAAAATATGATGGCAATCGTGTCAATCAACCACCAAACTAAGCACAAATCACCAACCTCAAATCTCGATCATTGAACATGTGCAAGAAGATATATAAAGGCCTATAAAGACAACCACAAGATCAATGTGCGATAAAAGTCTTAGGCCAAGGCACTGACAATGGACGTGCCCCACTCGAGCAAACCCTACAACAAGGATTATCTTGTAAAACTTTAGGGATTTATAATATGTGATCCAAAATATACAAAGATGCTCACGCTTGGATGGAATGGCCACTCCTCTTCACACCTTATAGAGATGATTTCTTAGCCAAAATAATTATGTGGAACGGTACATGAATACTCATGCCCAACACAAAGAATTGATGGATCTGTATACGCCTTTAGCTGGAAGGAACTACACCTCATCTTCAACTCATAGCACCCTTCAGTAGATCAGAGAAGGTAAACACCACTTCAAAATGAGATGAGACCGCACCTTTCACATTTGGAAAAAAGGAAGCAACCTCTACACAAGGGTTATCACGCCCTCCATAGTAAAAAAGACAAATCATATATATCAACCAATTTGTGGCCTGCAAAATGTCAAATAAATCAGATAGTCTTCTAGTCTGTGTATAGGCATGCCAAGCTATCTAGAATGTAATTGCGTCTTCAATCTCCACCACAAGATCTCTTTAACTGAGAAAATTGCAGCAGGAAAATATTTGGCCTACTCAGAGGCTCATCCGTAGCAAACACCAAGTCATCTGCTCAGCAAGGAAACCAAACTAGAGTCGATCCTCCTCTAGAATGAAAACACACTAGAAATATATATCGAAGGCGAAATAGAAATTTTAAAATTTTCAAATGCCAAATATCTATGCTACCCAAAAATCTCACACCACAGCAAATGTGGGCCTTCTTCAGCAGGAAAATGGCAACTCTGATTCACATAACCACTGGAATGAGAATCGCCAAAACCAAATGAATTGATTTTGCATAAAAACGGGCCTCCAATACTCAAATTCGCAGGCAAAAATCACGAACAACAGGAAAAGGAGGAATAAAAGGCAACTTCGAATTTTGAAAAATTTCAAATGCCAAAAAAATAAGCAATCTCAAACACTCCATGAAAACTCTCAAGGAAGGAGTTGCAAAATGGGTGGCTCTGATACCATGTTGGTGGATCCCAAGATCACCAACTGCAAAAATAACCTTCACGAAATAGAGAGAAGCATAGTGTTAGTGTAGGTTTTTATTTTTCTTAGGGATATTTCTTTTTCCTACACATTATTAAGCTTGCTTAGGTTTATTATAAGTGGTTAATATGAGGACACGTGGCGAAATACATCAGCTATATGTGTAAATCTCTCCCACACATGGGTAGTTGAGTTACACATCCTTTTTTTGGCTTTTTGTGCCACCTCTCATAACCACTATTTTGTCCTTACCTAAGTAGGTTATGGGGTACTGTGCCACCTCTCATAACCACTATTTTGTCCTTACCTAAGTGGGTTATGGGGTAGTTAGAGTTCTCACACTCTTTTGTCTTTATGTGCCACCCTTTATAACTCCTTTTTTGTTTTCATGTAAGGAGGTTATGCCACATGTTTTGGCATTTACCAAGTAGGTAAGATCTCCCACATTTTATGGGATATGGGAGTTATTACACCTCTTGGATGTATATGCCCTATTTTTTCTATATATACAATACTCTCCTCTCACTGAAGCAAGTTCACAAGCTAGACTGCAAGTTCACAAGCTTGAATATCAAGTTCACAAGCTTGAATATCAGTTCAGTGATAGCTCAGTGAGAGTATTGAGAGTCTTCTCAAAATTCTCTTTCTTTGTCTCTATTTTTCTCTCATTTCAGATATCTCTTCATTCTACTATTTTGATCTTTGATCATCTATTGAGTGGAGGCACATATGATCTACGACCGACATCAGATCCTGGCTTGGTTGTCGCTTCTCGTAGAATCTAACATGGTATCAGAGCGCAGGTCATCGGTTCGAGTCCCTCGAGCCCTTGACCCTTCGTCCGTGTAAGCTCGGCTTATCGACGTGGTACGTAGTGGGTATGAATCCCACATGGTACGTGGTTGTATCTGGCTCTAACCTGGTATCAGAGCTCTTCTCCTGATTTATTTGAGAATCTAACATGGTATCAGAGCCATGTTGTCTGGTATAGCTTATTATTTTTCTGATTTATTTGAGAGATTTGAGATTATTAGATCGCTAATATTTTTCTTAAAAACCAAGTATGCTCTTCTCCTGCATCCTTAAATGAACTGAAGAATCAGAACAGTTTAAAGGAAAATAGGCATTTGGTAATCTGGTTTGCATATATGTGTTCTTGTGAGATCTGGGTGATTGCAGCTTTGTGGTAATATTGGAGACATCTTTCAGTACTTCCAGAGTGTCCAGAAGGATTGAGAAAGTCAAAAGTGACTTTTACTCCACCAAAATCAGAGATTGGAGGACACGGTAACAAATCGAGATTATTTTTTTTAAAATTTTACTAGAGCCGTTTTCACTTGTGCTTCAAATTTCTAGCTTCTGATCATTTTTAGAAAAAAAAGATTTATGGGTTTTGTTCCTAGGGTCGAAAAAATTTCTGGGTATCTATTAGTTTTTGCATACAGCTTATATATTTTGCAGAAACGACGTCAGAAAGCTACAACAAAACCCCTCTCCATTGGCGTTTTGAAAATTGCAGTTCAACTTCCAAAGGCCATAACTCGGGCTCCCAAACTTGGATTTGCGAGCTTCTTTTTTTTATTTTGGCTAATTTTTCATGCTCTACATGCTGGTACAATCATTTTTGATTTTAGTGTACATATTTTTTAGAAATTGTAGATTCTCAGTCGTGACATTGCATAGTTCTCATTTTTGGGAACTTCAGAGGATCATAACTTTCACATACGACCTCGTATTGAGGCAATTCTTTTTTTTGAAAGTGCATGATTTTGCAAGTAGATCACAGTGGTACTGTTTATTTCTCTAAGTATTGTGCCAAAGTTGTATTTTTAGCATATGCTCTTTGTGAGGGTTTTGCAATGCACTAAAATCAAGACCACTTAGTATTTCTTGCTAGTGGCAGCTGTAAATGCACTAAATATAAAGTGCCAAATCATATTTTCTTGTGGGGGTTCTTTGATTGAGTGGAAAAGGGGGTGTCTTATGTGCTCTCTTTGAGTCACATCTTTTATGGGGTTATTGTAATCATTTTAGGGGTTCATCATGGATTTCGGTTATTTCCATCCTTCTGTTGTTAAGTTAACCTCAGAGAACTATTTGTCTTGGAAACAAGGGATAAAGAATCAATGCCTCGAGGAGGATCTATTGCCCTATCTCCTTGGACTTGTTCCTGAGCCAAGTGACTATGAACAAAAGAATGCATGGTTTAACAATAATGACATGGTCTATGGACTAATATGTATTACTGTTTCTGAGGATATTCTACATCGCATAGAGCACACTGAGTGCCCTTTCACTGCTTCGACCATCATCCAACAGTTGTATGGAGACTTTGGATCTTCATCTGATAGTGATGTTTCCTTGGATGACCAGGCTCTTATGGATGATACTGAGACTTCTTTTGCCCCATCTTGTGTGACATACATTGATACCCCATCTTCAGATAAAACACCTGTTGCTTCATCAGATTCCAGAGATGCTTCTTTGAGAGCTTCTAGTGATTCTTTGTAGCAGGATCATTACAGTCTTCCTGATTGGGATTCCTATTTATCAGACATTGCATCTTTGTTTGTGGAGTCTCACATTTCGGATTTGGAGGACACATTTGAGGGGCTATCTCTCCTCTTTCATGACAATTATTTTGTCCTTGCACCTGTTGTTACTATAGAGTTCAGAGAGGCTTCTTCGAGGGCTTCCAGTGATTCTTTGCAGCAGGGTCATATTTGTCTTCTGTATTCACTTCATTGGGACCAATTTCTACCAGATATCTCTTATTTGTTTGTAGAGTCTCACATTTCAGATTTAGATGACACTCTTGAGGACATTCAACTCCTCTTTGATGACAGTCATTGCATCACTGTTATCCCATCTTCCTTGTCTTTGGATCTTGTACCTCCTGGTTGTACACATGGGATTGGATTGCTTCTACCTTCGTGCATTGAGGCATCTTTTGATATTCACATGGGGACACTTGAGCAGAGTTCTAAGATAGGATACATCTTGAGACTTCCTTCCTCACCTTGCTTCTTTGAGTGGGAGTTACTTCGACATTCACCATTGGAGTTGTTTCTTCCTAAGGGGAGAAATGTCATTTGTCACAAATGGATCATCTTCAGCATTCATATATGGGCATCCTCTTTTAGCACAGGAGCTACTTTGTTGTGGGGGGGTTTCATAGTCTCTTTCACTCTCTCCACTTTTTTTTGGGGGGGGGGGGCTTTTCTCTCTCTTTGGGGGGAATTTTATGTACATGGGTACCTAACATGGCCTACTAGCCGGGACCCATTTTTTCACCCACCTAAGCTACACTTAAGGGGGGGTGTTAGTGTAGGTTTTTATTTTCCTTAAGGATATTTTTTTTCCTACACATTATTAAGCTTGCTTAGGTTTATTATAAGTGGTTAATATGAGGACATGTGGCGAAATACATCAGCTACATGTGTAACTCTCTCCCACACATGGGTAGTTGAGTTACACATCCTTTTTTTGGCTTTTTGTGCCACCTCTCATAACCACTATTTTGTCCTTACCTAAGTAGGTTATGGGGTATCGTGCCACGTCTCATAACCACTTTTTGTCCTTACCTAAGTAGGTTATGGGGTATTGTGCCACCTCTCATAACCACTTTTTTGTCCTTACCTAAGTAGGTTATGGGGTATTGTGCCACCTCTCATAACCACTATTTTGTCCTTACCTAAGTGGGTTATGGGGTAGTTAGAGTTCTCACACTCTTTTGTCTTTATGTGCCACCCCTTATAACTCCTTTTTTGTTTTCATGTAAGGAGGTTATGCCACATGTTTTGGCATTTACCAAGTAGGTAAGATCTCCCACCTTTTATGGGATATGGGAGTTATTACACCTCTTAGATGTATATGCCCTATTTTTTCTATATATACAATACTCTCCTCTCACTGAAGCAAGTTCACAAGCTAGACTACAAGTTCACAAGCTTGAATATCAAGTTCACAAGCTTGAATATCAGTTCAGTGATAGCTCAGTGAGAGTATTGAGAGTCTTCTCAAAATTCTCTTTCTTTGTCTCTATTTTTCTCTTATTTCAGATATCTCTTCATTCTACTATTTTGATCTTCGATCATCTGTTGAGTGGAGGCGCATATGATCTACGACCGACATCAGATCCTGGCTCAGTTCTCGCTTCTCACAGAATCTAACATGGTATCAGAGCACAGGTCATCGGTTCGAGTCCCTCGAGCCCTTGACCCTTCGTCCGCGTAAGCTCAGCTTATCGACGTGGTACATAGTGGGTACGAATCCCACATGGTACGTGGTTGTATCCGGCTCTAACCTGGTATCAGAGCTCTTCTCCTGATTTATTTGAGAATCTAACACATAGCTATTTAACCAAATAAAGAGTGAAAATGAGATGATAAATTACATATGGTACAAGCTTTTTAAAGCCATGAAAATGCTGACAAGTATGGAACTTCCCAGCATGGGAAAAACAACTACCCAAAACTATATGCACCTAACTAATAATATTTGCCTAAGTAAAACTTAAGCATAGTAAATGGTAAAACCATTTACTCCAACACTATGTTTATGGTCAAGTTGGTCATATGGCTCAATTTTTTCCACATAATCCTTTCACAACTAGTGGTTAGGATATAACTACTTTTGACCCATATGTTGGCAAGTTGTGGTCAGTTGGTGTTTGTGGATCCTTTGCTAGATTTTTTTGCATGGTTTTGGATAATATTGTTGTACCACATATATGTTATGTGATGATAGTATCCTTTCTTTTAGTGTTATAATTTTGATGTGCTATTTAAATCTATGTTTGTAAGGCCACTTATGTAAATAAGTAATGTGAACCATTAGTTATAATGGTAATATTGAGCCTAATTATGTTGTTTTTAGTTGAATTATCTATAGTTGAATTGGAGAAAGCATGATCAAATTTCATGGTTATTAGCTCCATGTTTATTAAAGAATGTGATGTGTTTGATTTTCTCTATGCTCTTGGTCATGTGTTTGAGTGGGTTTGGTTGGTTCTAGAAGTATCTTATAAGGCCTAGAACTTTGTTCATGTTGCTTTAGATATTCCTTATATGTTATATACATAATGTGTGTCGGATTTTACATTGGTTGCATGAGTAGTATGTGACTTGTGGTTGTCCCTTTGTATATCTTCGATGTGGTTGTGCTTTGGACTATATCATTTGTGGGGGATAGTTGGACCCTTATCATATTTTTCTATATCTTCATCCCATGTGTGTGATGAACCTTCATGATGCTTGAGTTTTTTTATTGAACTCATTCTAAAAAGTTAAGACATGTTAATGCTAGTATGTGCATTTAAAAGAGTTTTGTATACCTTCTTGGTGAATGATGCATATGGACAATTGATTAAAGGGTTGTGGTCAAATAAAATGCATGAATTCATGAAAATTACATTTTTTGAGATGGTAGTTGTTGACCATTTTATTTTCACCATACAATTCAACCTGTAGCTTAGTCTCCATTCAATGGTTGAATACCAATTGATAAAAATGAGATGTGTAGGCCAACAAAAGAAAAGGGTATTAATAAATTAGTTTAAAATAAATGAAATGTAATTTAATATGGTGCATCAACATATTCTTCTACATTTGTCAAAGACCAATGAAATGAAATGAGCAGTTAGAGAAACGAAAGAGCCAAAATAAAATTAAAAGAAATTAACATGATATTGTATGCATTATTCTCCAACATGGCACAAATAAAAATATGATTTTGAGCTTTATTTTCAAAGTTTACATCTACCAAGAAATTTTAAGAGATCAATAGTTTATGGGAGATGCAAAGCCTCCCAAAGGAAAGTACAAATTAAAAGAGTGCTATTGGTTGGGCTTTCCAACTCAACAAAAGAAAAAGAAATATTTAAATGCACAAGGAGTGGTGAGTTTCAGGAAGTGTTAAAAATCAAACCATGGCATTATTTTAATATGACAAATGAAGTGTTGGGATTGACAAACAACTTTCTAATATTTTATGATGCTTGGGAATTATTTAATATTCCCATAAATTGATGAAGACATCAATAATTTGTAGAAGTTCCAAAATATTTTAAGAAAGGTACAAACCAAAAGTCCCACCATTGGTTGAAGACTCCAGTTGTGCAACATTTGGGTAATACTTATGTATTATTTAAATACTCCCACAATTAATAAAGCTCTGCTCACAACAACTACTCCAACCAATCAAATACATTTAATATTATTTAAATTATCTTGATTAAAATATTAATGAGTGGCTGCATGTATTTAAATTATTAAAATTTATTATTTAATAGTTAAAGTAAATGTGAATTATTTAAAATTAAATTAAATGTAAAAGGAAAAAAATATTTATGATTGCGATGGTAAAATCAAAGAAGTGAATATTAATTATTTTAATATTCCAAATGTCACAAATCAAAACAAGAAAGTAAAGAGAAGTAAGAAGGTTACAGGCAAAAATCTTTATGCACATAGGTAGGAAAAGAAGAAATTAATTGAACAAAAAATTCAAATAGGAGAAATATTAAATAAGAGTGGTTGCACTTATTTCTAGCGTGGAAATAATTTAATTTAAAAGGTGAAGTATGCAACAAAAAGAAATGTGTAGCAATAAATGTAAAATATTTCATGGGAGGTGAAGTGTAAGGAGATAATTGAAGTGCTAACACAGATATTTTAAAAAAGAATCAATTTGGGAATCACAGTATTAATTATTTTGTTAGAGGATTTTTAAGATTTGATTTCTCAAATATTTATAAAATAGTATTCACACAAAGAATGTCAAAAAAATTGATGAGCAACCAACATCTATAGCAAAGCATTGAACATTGCACTCACATCCCACCTACTATAGGCTTCCCCTTCTTTTTTCCTCTTCTTTTCTCTCATATTCTATATATACCTTAGAGATTTAATTTGTAAGATGATGCTAGTTTATTTTTCACAACCCTCTACTATTGTGGTTTTCTAGTCACTCTAAAAAAGAATGTATGATTTTTTTTGGGTAGAGTTGGCTATTTTGTGTTGCTTTGCGCTTGTAGATAGCTCTCTCTCTCTCTCTCTCTCTCTCTCTCTCTCTCTCTCTCTCTCTCTCTCTCTCTCTCTCTCTCTCTCTCTCTCTCTCTCTCTCTCTCTCTCTCTCTCTCTCTCTCTAATCTCATGATAGTTAATACAAATGAGTAATCTTCCTTTACCTCTTGTTTTGTTAGGTATGTTTATTTTTGGGATTGGGATTTGATTATCTCTAGTTCTTCTATTTTATCTAGAAATATTTTCTTTTTCTTTCCTTTGTCCTTCTACTATCTCACTCTAGAGGAACCTTTGTATTTTTTTTAATTAGTGAGCTATGTTGCACCACATGTAATATTAAAATCATACCATGACATTAATTTATGAGGTTGTTAATCTAGAAGTTCTAACTCATTATCGATGTACATGAAGTCTTGTGGTTTTTGTGCATTATCTTGGTTTATTTTTGTTGATTATATGATATCATGAGTTGTTAATCTCTAGTTAGATGGTAATAGGATGCCTACTCTTGGCTTATGGCCTTTCATGCTTTTTGTAGTTCACTTTTAGCATGTTCCCCTCTTCACTTTTCTCCTTTGTTTAGAGTTAGCTCAGAGTAAGTGGGGAGATAGTGTTGGCAAGAGACACAGTATAGCTTCATGAGTGTTGTCATTGATGGCAACAAAGTTCATCCCACCCATCCGCAGGACATGGTGTGCCTATACCAAAAGTCAGATTGAAGAATGTTGTGGTCCAGTAAGCAAGAACAGAGCATGTGGCAAGGTCTAATAGTCAGGTCTGGATCTCTTAGAGGAAGTATCCTAGTAAAGTGCGGACTTGGGGAAGTCAAGAGGTGTACCTTGACTGATACATACCAGAGATTGAGCCTCCAATGATGAAAGAGTAAAGAGATATGAGTACCTAAGCATTGGGTGCTGTTTGGCAGAGTTGACAAAGGAAGAACTGACCGGTAGAGCATCAGACCTTAATCCAGATGAGATATTGATGGTGATCAAGCTTCCTGAGGTATCACTCATGATTGGCTGACATGATTGATGACTTCAATAAGCATCTCCTTGATACGCATCACTTGGTAAGCAAGGATTTAGCCGACAGATCAGAGTTTAGGAAAATATTGACTATTCTGGATGCCGACTAGAAAGGTGTTGAAATCATTGGTGCGGATATATATACCAGATGGATTTAGATGTGAAGGTGTGAGTTGTGTGTTAAAAAGTGTGAAGAAAAGCAGAAAAGCAGTGTGAGGGCAGTAAGACAGGTCCAAAATGTGACAGGACAATAGGACCAAAGAAGAGGAAGAATGAAGTGCAGCAGATCAGTATACTAAGCCTAACAAGAACTAAACTCTAGTATATTTGGATGCTTCTCATCAATTCAAGTATCTTGTTACTCTCTTTATAACTTGTAGACAGTGAGTCTCTTGTAGGCAGTGAGCCTCTTGTGAGCAGTGTGCTCGGGCAGTGAGCCCTAATTGGCAAGTGCCATTTTATATTTCTATTCTTCTAACAGAGAATACATTCTTGGGTTAGTCACCCTGTGGTTTTTCCCTTAATAGGGTTTTCCACATCAAAACCATTGTGTTATGTGTGTTGACTTTATTTCTACTTTCATGATTATGGTTGCTTATTTACTTTGATGCTGCACTAGTTGTTAAAGAAGAATAGAAAGTTAAATTAATTAGTATAACTTATTCACCCCCCCTCTCAGTTATCAACAATTGGTATCAGAGCCAAGTTCCTCCAAATAGAGCCTAACAGCTTGAGGAAGATCTGGGAATTCAAATGGATGTGTATGGTATGAGGGAACAACTTCATTCTGCCCTAGATGATCTTGAGCAATCTACCTCTAAAGTCAATGAATTGAAGGAAAGATTCAAACAGGCTGATGATTTCATAAATGAACTAAAAGGAAAACTGAGTATCTCTATGAAAAAGAGAAAGGATCTACTTCAGCAATTGGCAAGTCAAGGTGAAGCCAATGATACAAATGAAGACCTGAAGGAGAAGACCAAGCTATGTGAAAATTTGTCAAAAGAGGTCATTATGGTAAGACATGAAATGGAATCAGGAGTTATGAAATTCACCTAAGAAATTGAAGAGAAAAGAAAAACTGAAGATGATCTAAGACAATCTCTCAAGGAGAAATTAGAAGACTACCATAAAATGGATAGAATAATCAGACATATGGAATCTGACCTTGAAGAAGTAATAGATAATGAAGATCAACTTGAGAATCAGATTGACACTCTTAAAAGGGATCTTCAAACAACAAATGAATACAAAGAGAAATTCAAGATAAGCTTTGCTCAACTTGAAGTTCTTCTTCAAAGCCAGAAGAGGTTAGATGACAAACAAGGCTTGGGTTATGAGAAAGGTGAAAACTCTGAATCCGGTCAGAAGAACTTTGGATCAGGAAATCCAAGGAACAGACCTAGAAGACCTCTGGTAAGGCAACCTAATGCTCAAAGATATCCATCATTCAATGGATATTACCACAATTGCAATAACTTTGTTCATAAAGCAAATCAGTGTAGAAGAAGAATGAATCAGACTAATTCATCCTTCTCTAGACAGTGTTTCAATTGCAAATGGTATGGTCACAAATCTCATGAGTGTAGAAATATGCAAATAAACAATTCATTCAATGGTAGATGTTTTGCATGCAATAGAATGGGACATATGGCTAATCAGTGCCGATCAAGAGGATATCAGTCAAATATGCAAAGAAATGTTGTTTGCTACAATTGCAATAGATCCGGTCATATTGCCAAATTCTACAGAAGAATCAGAACAATAAGGGTTTGGTACATCATAATGAAAACCAAGACAAAGGAAAAGGAAAAGTGAATGCGGATGAAATTCAAAGGGAGATGAACAAGATATGGGTAAAGAGAAGTACAAAAAATGATGGGGATGGATCTGCACCAAAATTTGGTGCTGATATTCCTTTCAGAAACTAAATAGATGAGTTCTAGCTCAGGGGGAGTTAGAAAAGAAAATATTTCCCCCCAGCCAGTCAAGTGGTGCCTGAAATTTGCACATGGAAGGTTGCAGACTAAAAGGGCTCTCAGAGAAACATCTAAATAACCCTTGGGAAAGATATGAAAGATTTGCAATGAATTTGAAGATGTTAAATCATCTGAGATCAATCTGGTTTAACAGTCATCCGGTAAGAACAGGATTTTCACTGTTAGATCCGGTATGATTCAAATTTGAGGTATCTTGATCTGCGGATAGATCAAATGTTTGGGGAAAGGAAGATAGATTGTCATCAATCACTAAGAATAACTCTAAGTATATCTCAGTGATCTGAAAAAGATCTTTCTCAGAACAAGGAGAACAAGGCAATCAGAATAACTTAAGTTGCGCATTTATTGTAATGTGGAATTAGGGTTTTCTCATAAATAAAAGGGTTCATTCACCCGTCATTTGTACATTTGAATTTGAGGAGAAAAGAAAAGGAGCTCTGCAAACAAATTATCTCAAGCCTCTCAAAGATCAACCATAGAAGAAAACTCTTCCAGCAATCTGATCTAGCTCATTCTGTGAAACCTAGAAGCGTAAAAGGTATTTTCCGTTCTTGAATATCTCTCTATAAATCTTCTTGAAAATGGCTACTCTAAATGTTGTGAAGATTACTGATAGTCCGCGCCCTAAATTTAAGAAACATCCCTACAAATCTCTAGAAGTGGATCCCTCAGGTGCATTTTCCAGGATTCTACATGGTATTTTGCATGTAGAAGATGTTAGGGTTTACAATCATGCGAATATTGAAGAATTTGGGGAATCCAAGTTAAGGGATATCTATCACAATCAGTTAATAGATGATGCTTTTGAACTCAAACTGCAATACAAGGCTATTCGGGACAAACACTTTGGACATTGCATCCATTTCCCCTATTTTACTGAAGATGAATGGGTCCGGTATGTTTTGAGTAGAGTGCATGACAACTTCATGTGGTTGAATAAGCTATTTAAAATCACAAAAGATGCTATTAGGGTAGTAACCGATTTGCATTCATCCGAAGGGTTACCTGTTCTCAAATCGGTCAAAAATCAAATTGTGAGTGAGGCTATTGGATCAAAATTTGACAAGAGAGCAATGATAATAGAAGACATCACTGATCTAGATATCAAGTTTTCCTCCATGATAATTGGTTACAAGATATATCACTCTAGCAGGGAAAATTCTATACCTAGAACTGCTATTTACACTACTTATGAGATGTTAAAAGAGAATGCAGATTATGATCTTTGTGAGCTCCTTCTAAACCAACTTTTGGAGAATCTACAGAAAATAAAGAAGGATAAGAAGAATTCTTTCAAATATGGTGGTTTGATACTCTACCTATTCTTTTACTACATGAATGAGCTACCCGGATCCAATGGATGGGTATGGCAAAATAACAGACTGGTTGCAATTCAAATTAGAGATTATTTGCATGGACTTGGTGATTCCAAGGCATAAAACATAGCACTTTGGGGCTACTTCAAGAACTTTCAAAATATGATGCAAGCTAGAGAGAGAATCCCCAAATCTTTAGTTGAAAAGTATAAGGATACAATATGCTTTCTGGTAGAAACTGATCAATGTCTAATGGAGGCAGTAGAGCTAAGGATAGTCTAGATCATGCCAATGGGGTATGAAGTGGATGAGAAAATTGTTGAGCTACATGTTCAACACATGCTTAGTCAACCCAAGGATCCTAAGGTAGAAAGGTTTGGAACCTTTGAAGAGTTGAGTGTGAAGATCCATGTGGAGCTAAGGCAACCGGAGATGAAGAGAAAAGTGAGAAAAGAAGTAGAGAATGTTGCCAAAAGGTATGGCATTTCAAAAGAGGCACTTGATGCAAACAGAGAAAAGATGCAAAGGGAAGAAAAAGAAAAGGAAGAGGCAGAAAAAGAAAGTGCTCTGGTAGAAGCCCCCTCCTCTAAGAGCTCTGCATCTGCCACTGTAAAGAGCTCAAAGGTAGCAAAACCGGAAGCAAAATCATCCAACAAAGGAGAAAAGAGAACAAAGACAAAGGCCACAAGATCATACACAAGCCTCAAGGATGATGAAGAAACAGAGACAGATGAGGAAATAAAGAAAATGAAGAAGAAGAAGAAAACAACCGGTGAACCCTCTACTGGTCAAGACAAAGAAGAGAAGGCAAAGGAATTTGTTGAAAAACCCACGCTCCACATTAATGATATCATCAAATTAGTTACTATGGATGGGAACCCGCAACCAATGATTGAATTTTATGATGAATACAGTGAAGTTGATCAGAAGATATTGCAAGATGCCATAGTCAGGTATCTAAACATCTACAACAAATCATTCATTGAAATTATATCTTTGATTCCCAAGAGCTTAGAAAAGGAACTTGAGATAAGAAAAAGTAATGCCCAAGCAAAGGACCTAGAAATTTGGGAACAAATAGCTATTCAACTCTATCCTTCAATCACTCTGAAACAAATGCAGATGATCTTCAAATATTGCAAGGTGAGTTCCGAAGCAAAGCTAGAATGAATCAGCTTATGCTCAGAGAAACTGACATAGTGGCAAAAGAAACTGAAGTCATCCTCCAGAATGCATACAAAAGATTTAATATCACTATTAGAGAGGACTTAGGTGATGATCCCTCGGCCATGGATGACAAAGAAGAATCTACTAAGACTATAGTAGAAGAAGTAAAGGAGACAGGTGAAGAGAAAGATAAGGACTTAGATTCCTCTGCTCCGGAAGAGGAAGTCCATAAATAAGCAAACATCTCTCCTCTGATTTCCCGTGCAGACTCCAGATCTAAAGGAGAAGAAAGAGTAGAAGAGAAGATCAGTCAAGAAGTAGAGGAGAAGGAAAAAGAAGATGATAGTAGTAAGACTGCAGAAGGAGAGAAAACTCCAACAGAGAAGGCCATAGATGATAGTGGTAAGACTGTAGAAGGGGAGAAAACTATGTCTCCGGCAAGAGACATAGCAGAAGCAGTCAAAGATTTCTTGACCAAACAAATGATGGAATTTAATGAACTAGAACTGCTTCAAGGTCCATTCAACTTTGATTCCCTCTCCCTAGTTCAAACCATGAAGCTAGCTTCCTTTACTCAAGCAAAGGCAAAGGAAAAACTTTTGAAATCTCACATGGAAGACTATGAGCTCATAGAAACTGCATCCAGTGTATTCGAGAAGATCATGCCATCCTTCCAAAAGGATCCTTCAGCCTCCACATCCGATAATCTAAAGTCTCTTGTAAATTATGTTCATACACATTTTGATTCCTTAGAGAAATCAGCAGAAGAAAAGGTCTGGAAGGAGTTTTTGGAAAAGAGATTCTCTGAAGTGCAGGGTCTGATAACAAATGATAGGAGAGTTATGGATATTGGGATAAAGAGCTTGGAAAATTCTCTGATAGATGGTGGAGATATCTATAAATTTTGTTTATCTTGGCCCACAGTGACCAAAGATATTGAGAAGAAAGTAAAAGAGCAAGAAGATAAACTGCTAAGTTTGTCTCAAAGTTTTGATCCTCTCTCATCTTTCATAGTAAATCAAGAGTGTCAGACTATTGCAGTTACAAATGCAATAAAGAAACTTGAGAAGGAAAGGAAGAACATAATAAGTTGGATGGGTGAACTTAGAGGGATCATTATCCCTAAGTTAGAGGCCATGCATGAGGCCATAAGTGATGCTCAGACTACAGCCCGGACTAGTGATCCGACATATCTAAAAAGGGCAGAAGCTTTTGCATTCTTGTTGAGTGGTCACATCTCAATTTTGGACAGGATGAAGAAGAGTTGGGCGATAGAAGTGGTATAGCTAAAGACCACTTTTACAGATATAATTCAGTATATGTAAGTAAAACATGTATATATGTTTTATGCGGCTAAGTATAGATTGTTTTTGGAAATTTTGGTGTGCGGACCCCACCCTTTGCCATTGATGTCAAAGGGGGAGTGAGGAGTAGTGAAAAATGTGGGATCTAGCTAAGGGGGAGCTCTGGTAAAGTATATATTAGAACAGAGCATTAGCCAAGGGGGAGTGTAGTATGACACTTAGTCATTTTTCACTAAGTGTTGCCATCAATGCCAAAGGGGGAGATTGTTGGCAAGAGACACAGTATAACTTCATGGGTGTTGTCATTGATGGCAACAAAGTTCATCCCACCCATCCGTAGGACATGGTGTGCCTATACCAGAAGTCAGATTGAAGAATGTTGTGGTCTGGTAAGCAAGAACAGAGCATGTGGCAAGGTCTAACACTCAAGTCTGAATCTCTTAGAGGAAGTATCCTAGTAAAGTGCAGACTTGGGGAAGTCAAGAGGTGTACCTTGACTAATATATACCAGAGATTGAGCCTCTGGTGATGAAAGAGTGAAGAGATATGAGTACCTAAGCATTGGGTTCATGTTTGGCAGAGTTGACAGAGGAAGAACTGACTGACAGAGCATCACACCTTAATTCGGATGAGATATTGATGGTGATCAAGCTTCCTGAGGTATCGCTCATGATTGGCTGACATGATTGATGACTTCTATAAGCATCTCCTTGACAAGCATCACTTGGTAAGCAAGGATTCAACCGACAGATCAAAGTTTAGGAAAATATTGACTATTCTGGATGCCGACTAGAAAGGTGTTGAAATCATTGGTGTGGATATATATACCAGATGGATTTAGATGTGAAGGTGTGAGTTGTGTGTTAAAACGTGTGAAGAAAAGAAGAAGAGCAGTGTGAGGGTAGTAAGACAGGTTCAGAATGTGACAGGACAGCAGGACCAAAGAAGAGGAAGAATGAAGTGCAGCAGATCAGTATACTTAGCCTAAACGGAACTGAACTCTAGTATATGTGGATGCTTCTCATCAATTCAAGTATCTTGTTACTCTCTTTATAACTTGTAGACAGTGAGTCTATTGTAGGCAGTGAGCCCTAATTGGCAATTGCCATTTTGTATTTCTATTCTTCTAACAGAGAATACATTCTTGGGTTAGTCACCCCATGGTTTTTCCCTTAACAGGGTTTTCCATGTCAAAATCATTGTGTTATGTGTGTTGACTTTATTTTTGCTTTCATGATTATGGTTTCTTATTTACTTTGATGTTGCACTAGTTGTTAAAGAAGAACAGAAAGTTAAATTAATTAGGATAACTGATTCACCCACCCCCTCTTAGTTATCAACAGATAGATCTAGATCTAAAGATTGATCTGTAGGTTGCGTCCCACATCTATAGACCTCCCCATTTTTTATGGTCATGCCTAGCGAAGTGCTTTTATATGCTAGAGCCTCAACTACATAAAAAGAATGCTAACAGTTTTTGGCATGCCCAATGGGATGTCAAAACTCAATGCAAGGAGTCTTGCCTCTATTTTGGTTAGGCAAGTAAAACTCCTACATACTATAATTTTGATGGTAAGTTGCATAAATATCAGCTCTAAATGAGTACACTTCTTCCTCCTAGTGACTCTGATGTGTCTACAAACCCATTTATATATAAGTAGACCATGTCTATCTATGTCGATCTAAATTTGTAGCCCCATGTGATGATAGCCCCAAGGAATCTCCCATTTTATACTTGGAACTCCAATAGTCCTTTACTACTACTACAACAAAAGAAAGACATTCCGTAATCATCTTTGAAGGCTCTGCCTCACTTTTATGGAGATGGTTGAATATTAATAGTTGATCACATGGAAGATGTGCTAAATCTATGTGACATCCATGGTATTGTCTAGAAGAGGAAGTTTCTCTTAGGCTCTTGGTCGTTTATCTCAAAGGTAAAGCACTTGAATGGTTTTAGAGGTTAACACCCTCATCCATTGTAAATTGGGAATACTTTGGAACTGTGTTGCATGAATAGTTCAGGGAAAAGACTGACTACACAATTTTAATTCAACATCTCATCACAATAAAAAGAGCACTAGAAGAATCTATGGACAACTTCAACACCAAATTCAACAAGAAATTGGAGAGGCTTCCTCTTGACATGTGTCCTCCTCTAGGTTTTTATTTTATTTACTTTTTAAGAGCATTAGTTTCTGATCTAGCTTTGATTATTAAAATGCAAGGTGGTGTGACTCTCCCTCAAGCCTACAATATAGCTATTCAGGATGAGAAAGACATCATTATGGTTGAAAATATTCCTCTCATACCTTTCACCTCCTTCCTCTAGCCATCTTATGCAAATCCTCAAACTATCCCAGGCAATTCCATGCAAAAAGTTTTCCCACCTACCTCTCCTCAAGCCCAATCTTATGATGTAAATGAGCTAGTTGTGTTGAGATGGCTATGTGCTAAAATTTCTAATGACATGATGGTTCTAAAATAATAAATTACAACTAAAAATCTTTTTGTGCAGTCCACTCCTTCAATACAAGCTATAACCATTTCCAGCCTACCCTCACACCAATTGGCCTATTTTCCCATTCCCCCAAATTTCATTCATTCCTACAAGTCAAAAATAGTAATACGTGGTCCATAAACAAGTGTTTATAATGAATAGGAATGCATAATTGAGAGAGCTCAATGTGAGAGTGAAGAGAAAATAAATATTTCTACTACTAAATCAAACCTTGTAGCAGAATCTATGTATTTAACATAATCAAATGATGTTGAGTTATTCAAGGTACTGCCTAGTTTTGTTGAAAGGATTGTAGAAATATACTTGAAGATAAATTAAAAGAAGACCTATTTTCTATTTTAGAAAATGGATATACTTTAATGTAAGAAAATGATGCATCCTTGATAAGAGCTACATGCTTCAATTTAGAGTAAATTATAAAAATGCAAAAAGAGGTTGTTGCTACAAGAACTATTGCTATGGGAGTGATGCTACAAGCTAAATCTATGAATTCATTACATAATTATAAAGAAGAAGAATAGTCAAATAATAAAAATTAAATCTCTCTAACCCCTATAGCAACAAAGAAACTAGAAGTTTTCAATGAAAAGTAAAGAAATGACATGTTGAATTTCTTACAAAAATACCATGTTATGAGGATGAAGAAGAAGACAAAAATACGCTCTTTTGGTTGAGCAAGATGAGAAGAAGACAATGCTTTACACTAAATTTGAGCTCAAACCTAAAAAATTTCAAGTACAAGATTCTAGTGTGCTCTCAAAGATGGAAAATATGGAGTTATCCTCCATTATGAATGAATGGTATGTTTTTTGTTTGATAAAAATGAACATATGCATGCTGAACAAAGAATTCATAGTAGTAAAGGGTTGCACTCTAAAGGTGCGATTTAGTGTTCTTACATCTAGGAAGTTATGAGATTAAGATTCAAAGCAGTGTTGGGTAGCATGGCTACCTTCAGGATAAATTTTATATTGTCCATGATGATGGACAACAACAAGAAGGTACAACTAGTAGCAACAACTCATTGAACATGCTATAATATGAACATGAGTGAGTGTTTTAGTACTCTGATGAGTTCACCCATATTCTCCATAGTGCCAGTCAATACCCACACCATGAAAAGGAGCCATCCATGATGGGTAGTAATCTTGTAGAACATGTAGAAATTCAAAAAGGTATAAATTATTTTTGTACTACCTTATAAAGTTTGTTTACTCTATTACTATTTGTAAACTAGTTTTGTGGAGTCAGTTGATTAAAAGTAGATCATATTTTTCAATGCCGGTGAATGGTTGTATTTGGTTAGGCATTTTTTGTATAAATTTGTAGTATAGATTTCCATATTTAAATAAGTTTCTTTGGACAATATTGTATGGTGGTGTTTTGTTTTCTAAGCATGCTTGTAGTAATGATTATAGAGTATTAGTCAGAGGGCATCACATTTTTAGTTTTTGTGCGAGTTTGGTGTTGTGATCTTGTCTTTAGTTTTGGGTTTTGTTGTAGCATAGAGAGTTTTCAATGTTATTTCAAAGCTACATGTGATTATTTAATTAGATATGTCCTACTCCTTTCATTATTTTTTGGCTTGACTTTGATTCCCAATGGATGCAACTTTTCTTTTCTGGATTCATTCTTCCTTACAAGTGGGAAATCCCTTACAAGTCACCAAAAATGTTGACCAATTTATTGTCACCTTAAATTATAGTTTATCCTATAGCTCAGTCTATGTTCAATGGTTAAATACCAATAAAAAATAAGATGTTGTGGCCAACAAGAGGAAAGGAAATCAAAAAATTAGTTTAAAAGAAATGAAATATAATTGCATATGGTGGAGCCTGTTGGTGTGAATAGGGGTTTTTTCCTCACTAGTTTAGTATTTCCTAGTTAATTTATCCTTGTGTGAATAATTCATATTATTTAACTATTTATTAGTTAAATAATATTCACACATAACACATAATTCACATGTTAAGTTGACTTAATGAGTCTACTAGATGTTTCTAGTTGTTGATAGTTGTATTGAGTTGTCTTATCATACACATATGATCTAGTTGGTATCCTATCCTCTAGTTGTCACATGTTATCTAGTTGGCAGCCTATCCTCTAGTTGTCACATGTGATAGGAATGTGACACTTCTCACATGACTACAACTTCTTGTTTCACATCCTTGCCGTTATAAGCAAGGCTCTCTCATTGTTTTCACAACAATTTGGTGTATTTAATATTTGCTCGATTATTTCAGCATATCTTTTTTCTCTTAGTGTGGAAGGTTGTCTTGGTTACAGAGATCTTGGCTTGTTGAGTCACATTGAATCTTACATGGTATCAGAGCCAAATCTATAATTCCCTTCCCTCATTAGAGAGACTTTGCTAGGAGTAGCATTTTAGGAGCCCCCTGGGTCGATTCTGACCTCACAATTGAGATCAGAAGGCTCAAATCATTATATATCACCTATTAAATCATGAAAAATAGGGGGTCAATTTTTTTGGGGCACTTTTTTTGCCCTTGTTTAAGGCTTCTACAAAAATCCATTTGGTTGTATGGAATTTGTACATTCGTATAGCTCAATGTGCAATCCCTATGCTAGGGTAGTGTCATCAGAATTGGCATAACTATATCTGCTAGGTAAAAAAATTATTTGTTGATATTTATTATTGTCTATTGTTATTTGTTTTTGCTATTTTTTTGGTTTGTAGGCCCCTGCGTTGGCAGGGTACCAGTAGGTAGTCTAGGCACTAGGGGCGCCACATGGTGCACACCACCCATAAACACTGCGCAACCTAAACTCAATGGGCACCAAATCCCAGCGTCGACAATTTCTTAACAGATCCCCCCCCACACATGGTCTAAACCTGACAACTTCATGTCATTGACAAGAGATTATTTATAAGGGGTTGTAGCCCCTAGTTTCTTGTGAGGTTGCAAGGGGGCTATATCAAGCAGGCAGTGAATTTGGAGTTACCATTGCTCATCGTCCAGCTCCACAAGTAGTAGATTCATAGTCACCGCCACTTCCAGTGGCCGTTGCCTGACCACCACCACCACCTAGATTTTCCAGCACCCTCCACTCCACGAGGGATCTGCCATCTCTGCCCATTTTTTGCTACCACCACTCAATGGGCACCTCTTGTTACCGTCTAGATCCACTATGATCCACCTCTCAGTTGGTGCCCTTTGTCAATTCCATCACTCAACTGGCCCTTTTAGCCCTAGATCAACCACTAGTGGTGTTGAAAACCAACACCTCCACTAGGGTTATCTCCACTCATATGGTGGTTCAACCTTTGTGCCACCCAATTCATCCACCACCACCAATAGCACTGCCCAGTGGCCATCGACCAGTCACCTCCTATAGTTGTAGGGGGCCTGTTTTGCCCCTTTTCATGCCTAAATGGGGGCTTTTTTCCTTTTTTTCATAACTTTTCCCCATAAAGGTGAAATTGGGTAAACCATATATCAATGAAAAGATGACAGAGCACACTTCATAGTGGTGTCATTAGTTTTCTCATATTTTTCTATTTGATAGCATTTATGGTAGTTTTAAGACAGATCTCCTTTTTGGCTTCTGAGCTCACAACTTCCAGCTACGATCTCTGATTTTCGTGATTCCTGCAGCATTAGAAATCTATTTAAGAACTCTTCAAATCCATCCATGCACTTTTCTCACATTCAGCACTAGGTATATTTTATTCAATTTGTTAGGTTTTTCAATTTTGAGTGATAACTTGGGCATTTTGAGACTTGAGGAAGTGAAACTTGTTTTGGGAGGATTTGTTTGTTGTGATAAATTAGTGTGAGTGATTGTAATATCACTTCTATCTCCGTTGTAAGAGATTTTGATTTTTTTCCCAATTTTGGTCCCTTGTGGACAATTGTCAATCACACGAAGTATAAAGTGCCACAACAAATTGGTGGGGCTCACTTTTATAGTAAAGGGATGTTGTTGTATTGTTGGTTTTTCTTTTTCATCATGGATGTGCCTCAAATTCCACTTTTAACTCCATATAAATTATTATGAATGGAATAAAAACATGGAGTTTCTATTGTATAAACAAAAGTTACATAGAATAACTTTAGGCATAGATCTAGAGCCCACAGATGCTACTGAGAGAAGAAAATGGTTAGATAGAAGAGATGAGGCTTATGGTACACGTTGTCTTGATATTTCTTTAGATCTTAGATTTTATGTTGAGTCTTGTACAACAACAAATGAGATTTGGACAACATTAGTAAGTCTCTTTGGCAAGCAAGATAAAATGAGAGTGTTCAAATTGGAGAATGAGCTAATTGCAATTAATCCTCAAGAGTTTGATCAAATCAAAGATTTCTTCACCAAGTTTAAGTCTCTCAGTTTGGAAATCAAATAGTGTGGTATTGAGAAAGAAGATGAACAATTGATTCTATCTATTCTTGCAAAATTGGGTCATGCTTATTCAGTTTATGTTTCTAACTTTTATGCTACAATGGATGCGTTTGGTAGTAAGTTTACTATGCCTTCACTTGATGAGTTTGCTACACAACTCACTAGAGAACAAGCCAATCTACTACACATGGGCACATTGAAGTCTCCTAGAGCACAGGCTCTAGTTGTAACACAAAGCACAAAAGATCCTAAGGCTTCAAATAATAAGGGAAAGAAACAAAAGGATTCAAAGTTTAAAGAGCAAGAGAAAGAATCACATAAAACCCCCAACTCTTCTTCCAAAGAGGAGTTCAATAAGAAGAAGAAGCCAAAGTGTACTTATTGTAAGAAATTGGGTCATGATGAGGCTAGATGTTATCAGAAAAAATTTGATGGGATGTCACAACTTCTTCAAAAACATAACATTGAGTATCCTTCATCAGCATTAGTTTTACTCAATTCTTCTTCTTCGACACCATAATCATCTACACTACCAAAGACAACAAGATTTGTCAATGTGACAAACAAAGGAAAAGGATGTAAGTGCTCTTTGTTTCTACAAGTCTTCAGTCAGATAGATGGCTTCTTGATTTAGGAGCTTCTCACATATCGCCTCTTCACAAGGGATGTTATCTTCATTTCATTCATGTACTTCACCACCTATTTTGATGGGTAACAATACATACATGCATGCAACTAGAAAAGGAACTATTGATATTAGTGAGAGTACTTTCAACAATGTGTTGTGTGTACCTTCCTTGACAACCAATCTCCTTTCCATCTACCAAATTACTCATTATGGTTAAGGGAAGACAGTTGAGTTCACTCTTGGTTTTGTGATTATACGGGACTTGGAAAGCAAAGATATCATTGTTGTTGGGATGGATGATCATGCATCTCACTTGTATACATTCTCCCATTTTGTTTTTGATGATGATGTAGATCCATTGATTGATATTCACACTCATGCATTGAGTGTGAATCATGTTTGTAAGGAGAAGTTTAGTAGCTTGAACCTTGGTGTTCTTGCATCTACTTCAGTTTCTGATACTAGTTCTGAGATTCCTCCTTCTCCTACTTCTTCAAAGATTGGCATTGACATAGCTTCATCCACTTCATTTGAGCAGGATATTCTTTGTCTTCCAGATACAAGTTTAAGGGATGAGTACTTGACAGGTATTTTAGAGTTGTTTTGTTATTCTTATACTGATGACTTGGAGGACATAACTAATGGCAATCATCTCCTCTTTGAAGGAGTTGATTCTTCTACTTTGGATGTGACGGCACCTTCTCCTCCTCTTCACTTGTCACCGTTTAGCATTGAGTTGGAGTATCTTGAGCATCATTCAGAGGGTTCTTTGTCTTCGGAGATTGAAGATATTAAGTTTTCATCTTATTTTGGATTGTCACATTCTTTGATTATGCATGTAGCACATGATTATGTGACATTTTTTTATTGTGACATATGGACACATTTAGAGGCATCATACATCATGAGGCTTTTTCCCTCATATCTTGAGATAGAGTTTCTTCTACATCAGCCTTTAGACCTATTTCTTCCTAAAGGGAAGAATGTTTTCTGCCAACTTTGGATTCTCTTCAGCATTCTTCTTTAGGCATTCACCATCGGCACAAAAGTTACTTCATTGTGAGAGGACCTATAATCTCACACTTGCTCTCCTATGGGGGGGTAATTGATTGTACATATGTGTTGGATGTAGTTATAGGGGGGTCTTAAGTCCTTCCATCACATCTTTCATTCCATTTGTTTTATGCATTCTCACTTTTGGAGAGGAGTTTTGTCCCATGAGGTTTTCTCCTTTTCTCCACTTGAGATTTGTTGTACATGGGTACCTAACTTGGCCTAGTAGTCAAGACCCATCATTGCATCTTTTCTTTAGTTAGCTATTCCCTAAGTTGCACTTAAGGGGGGTGTTGGTGTGAATAGGGGTTTTTCCTAACTAGTTTAGTATTTCCTAGTTAATTTTTCCTTGTGTAAATAATTCAATTATTTAACTATTTATTAGTTAAATAATATTCACACATCACACATAATTTACATGTTAAGTTTACTTAGTGAGTCTAGTAGATGTTTCTAATTGTTTCTAGTTGTTGATAGTTGTAGTGAGTTGTCTTATCCTACACATGTGATCTAGTTGGCATCCTCTCCTCTAGTTGTCACATGTGATAGGAATGTAACACTTGGCACATGACTACAACTTCTTGTTTCTCATCTTTGCCTTTATAACCAAGGCTCTCTCATTGTATTCACAATAGTTTGGTGTATTGAATATTTGCTCCACTGTTTTAGCATGTTTTTTTCTCTTAGCGTGGAAGGTTGTTTTGATTGCAGAGATCTTGGCTTGTTGAGTCACATTGACTCTTATAGAGCCATTGTCAGTGAACAATAAAAAATGGAATGAGTACCTGGAGCAATGGAAGAGCCAAATAAAAGTTTAAAAAAGTTAGCATGATATGGTGTGCAATATTCTCCAGCATGGCACAAATAAAAAGGGGAATTTGGGCTTTATTTTTAAAGTGCACAAATTTCGTCAGATTTCAAGAGATCAATGGTTCATGGGAGCTGCAAAGGCTCCCAAAGAAAAGTACAAATTAAAAGAACACTATTGGTTGGGCTTTCCAACTTAGAAAAAAAAAAAAAGAAAAATTTAGATGCATAAGGAGTGTTGAGTTACTGTAAGTATTAAAAATCAAACCATGGCATTATTTTAATATGTCAAATGAAGTGTTGAGATCATGACTATTTCAACAAGCAAGATTGTGTCTAACTCAAGTAAACCAAGATATGGGATTAAGAGACTATCTATACTAGTATATGTAGGTGGTCAAGATTTTCCTAACTTTTGTAAGAAGCATTATTTTAATAAAATGTATGAGATACCCATGTAAATAACTTTATTATGGTTTATTGCCTTTGTATTTATTTCAAGACAAAAGTTAAAAAATAAAGTACAAAATTTACATTATACCTACCTTTCATCATAAACTTTATGTAATTTTTATATTTTTATTAATATGATAAGATGATGTATGACAATATAAAAAAACCAACATTATTAAAAAGTTATTCATAAATTATACATCACAATTTTTGGGGGGCTTAAAGGAGACAAAAGAATGCGCTAAAGAAGCTTAGATAACCGAAAAGCTTTATGACTGTATTTGATTTTTAAATTGGGGCAGACAAATCCAAAACTTTTTTAATTTTTATATTGAACAAAGCTGTTTACAATAGATTAAGCAACTACTAACTGTATGTGCCGGCCACGTTTGTGGTGGGATACTTGTTGGCACATGCAGGAAATGATAACTATATTCCACACTCTGTAGCGCGTGCAAACGTCGCTTTACTAATGGCCGCACTGCTTTCGACTTCGTGGGTCTGTATAATTTGTTGTTACAGACCTATTTATGCTCTTATTCAATCTGATTTTTCCCTGTTTGGATAATGTAATCCAGTTTTCCTGATTATTCAACAGACTATTATTACTAAAGGTGCAATGATTGTGGTTGTAGTTGCTTACTTGGGTTCCTCCTTCCCCCTCTGTATGATGGAACGAGAAAAACGTGTAAACATAAAATATGAAGATAGCTACAGAAAGTGTCAAATCGGAATGGAAGAATCTTTTAAAAGGCGTTCACTAAAGTTTGTGCAAATTTCTAGACGTGATTCAATCCAGAGAGTTGGAGTCCATTCCAGAGAGCTCGGAGTGCATGTGCGGTACCATATTTCTCCCGGTAAATTTGTGCAACTTTCGGCAATTCTCGCTCTCGATTATGACAAGCCTATGATAGTGTAGGGAAAATAAGCTTTGTGGTAATAAATAAATGTCAAAAGAAATAAATAGAAAATAAATGTATTTAGAGATACGATGTTTAATTATTTATATTAATGAAATTGAATGTTTTTGGATAAAATTGTACATGTTTTTTTTTGTCATCAAGCATTCATGACAAAAGAAATCCATAGTTTTATCCATAAACATTCAAATTCAATAAATGTATTTAGTTTTTTTGGCAAAAAAATATATTAAAACAATAATTGATTCAAAAATGAGTCTTGACGCCAATTCCAGAAAATCAAGAAAATTTAGATAGATTGAAAATAGATAATTAATAGAAAAAGAGGAACCCTCCAAGTCCCATAGACAAGATATAAACACTTGCTCTCTTGAAGCTTGTAGATGCTCTAAGTATCACAAATAATGTTTGTCTTTATGATAAAAAAACTAGACCAAAAAGAAAACCAATAAAAAAATTAATAATAAAATTAGCCAAGGGGAATAAACTGGAAGAACACCCCAAGAACCCACACCAACAAGAATCAAGAATCCAAAGAGGCATTGTAGTCAACATTCTCAAAATCACTAAAGGCTTTGCTCAAATCCCATACAGGGTAACCCTCATTATTTCTAGTATCAACCTTGATGTTCCAATTAGAAGTTGATTTAGCCAAAATATCAGCAACTTGATTTCCTTCCCTGTTAGTATGGTTTCACTTAACAACATTGAAACCATGAATGGTGATGTTGATATATTTACTACATTCATTCAATTACCATTGTTGGAAGTGAGAGGAAGACTTATTTTTCAAATGATCAACCAAGGTTTTATAGCTAGATTCTAGAATAATATTGGTAAAATGCTTTAGCTTATTTGCTAAAGAGCTTGGTGAATGGCCATAGCCTCAACAAGGTTATTAGAACCAACACCAAGACTACCGGCAAACTAGAACTTAACCCTACCATTATGGTCATGAAAAAGACCTCCCATGCCAACATTTCTAGGATTGTCTTCTGAAGCTCCATCAACATTAATTTTAACCAAACTCAAAGGAGGACGTACCAATTTAGTAAGTTGATAATCCTAAGGGCTGTTATTGGAAGAGGCAGAAGAGGGAGTGATTGAAGAATGAATGTGGTTTGATATTGCATTATATTTTGAATGTTTCAGTATCATGAACAAAAGATGATAGTCAATTATTTCCCAAAGATCATAGTATTTTCTTTTCTTTTCAATGGTTAAGTATGTGATCGTGGAAATGTCCTTCACTCATTGACTTGATTTGGTAACTCGTGATTTTTTTGCATTTACTTCTTATACCGTTTTCGATATCTGAATGAAGGTTGGTGATATTTAAGAATACCTTTGGAGGATTGTCGATAGTATTGCAAGGGGACACATTCTCCTAGATCAACCCTTTGAAAACTTGAGTAAATGATCGAAGACCATTCTTTAGTCATGTATATGCTTCTAGGATGATCATGAAAATCTAAATTCCTCTTTATTGGACCAATTAAAGTGTAATGTGAATGATATGCCTTGTAATGCTTAGAGGATTAGATATGATGTATAAATAAATGCATTAAATGCCTTTGATTACAAAGACATAACATAAATCATACAAATTTACATTTACTCAGCCCTTGGTAGGAGTAGGCCAAAATTTAAATTTAAAAGGGGTCAAGTTTGCGATCACAAGGTTGTCCCTGCAACTATGCATAAATGACCCAAGTCATAAAAAGGTGTCAAATCAACATGGGCAATAGGTGTATGGAAGTATGCACATGTATATGTATAGTAAATGTGTCGATAGGGTGAATATATGAGAATGTGTGAACATAGGGATGAGGTAGTGGATGGTATATATGAATGTGTGTAAATAATAAGTAGGTGGCATAGAGTAAGGGACCAGACTTTGCATAAAACTATATCATTTATCAATATATCAATTTGTGTGAAGGCACTCTTTTTAAAAGGGAAACAAAACTAAATGGGAAATGACATGGGCATGCAAATTTTTCCCTTTCTTTGAGATGCATGTGAATCATACAATGATCATGCATCTAAGATTATGTGGCACTTACAAAACATGCATGCAGAGTAAATATTTAGATATAAAATGATACAAAAGATGGTGCATATAAAGCAATGGAGTCTACAAGATGTTATTGGGTGGGTGAATTCTTTGTCTATATGTGTTAGGACTAGGTGTGGTATTCACCTTGCATGTCCTAAGTCTTGTAATTTTAATCTAATTATGTAGATAATAAATAACATATCTAGTCTCCAAACATCATGGAATGGAACCAAGTTGGATGCTTGTGTAGATTTATTTATTATTTATTTATTCTCCAAGATACTTGGGATATTGTGAAAAAAGACATTAAATGGGGTCAAGATGGATGTGCATGTGAGTTGTAAGAAGCTCTTGCATATCAGGTTCTGTGACAAAGCAATCAATGCCTTCATGGAGTGCCTAGAATTGGATCTTGCTCAATTTGACCCTTATGACAAAATCTATGATATCTATGATGTCTAAGGGGTGTGTAAGAGGTGTAAGAGGAGTTACATACTATTCTAATATGCTTGATCATGACCATAGGAGCATTAGATTTTTTCCATGGTCATAGTTTTGGATATCACTTGATGGTTTCTTATTTCCTATTATCATATATATTGCAGGCATGGGATGGTAGATTGTAAGGTTATTTGTAGGTACTCTTACATTATTAGGCCACTATCAAAGAGATAAGTGGATTGTACTAGTGTATTATATTATTTGGAATAATACAAGCTTGGGTCTCTTTGGGTGGAGTTCTCTCCCACAAGGGTTTCTCCACATATATCTTGTGTTTATGGTTTGCATTTTATGAGTTTGTTGATTTTCTATATTGCTTCTCCATTACTTTTATTGATTAGAAGTTTATTGGCTTAATCATATAATAATTGGATTAAATCTCTATTGTTCATTATTTCTATTCTGTCATTTACCCCACTATTTCAACAATGGGAACCTATAAAACAAATGAAAAATATGCCGTGAATAACTTATACAATGCAAGTAGGAACAAAGGCAAAATGAATCTGACTATCAACAATCATAAGAAGGAGAGAAGAAGCTACCCCTCTACAAAAAAATGGTAATGATATACCTTGCTTGGCACTCAATGGATGATAAGGCACGTGGACTAAAAGGCGTGTCACTACTAAAGATGAGTCTCTATAGATACCAAGAGAGTGAACTAGTGACATGATATAACCCTAGACATGATATAGCCCTACAATTGGTTGCATCCATAAGATACAAGGAATTGTAGGAGAGGGAAAAATAAAATAAAAAATATGCTAAGCATGTGAGCATGTAATCATTTAAAGTAATAACTATAAATAAATAAATAATTTATCAAGAATATAAATGTCTTGAATGATAAGCATAGTAAGCTTATGGACTAAAGATAATATTAAGGAATAATGATGTTGCCCCCATCATGGGAAAAAATTATGGTAATATGGTCCTCAGTGGCTAGGAACATGTTTAAGTACATAAGACACTAGAACACATATAGCCCCAATGTAGAATCCAAGAGCATGAGAACTGTACATTGGTATAGGTAAGATGATAGGTGCTTAGTGGTGATTTAAATGTTGGTGTATTGATATTTAGCCTATAATGTGGGGAGGGTATAACTCTTGGTGAACCCCAATGTGGTAAGGTAACTTCTTAGGGTGTTGTTAGGTCACGTGAGCATTACAATGTAGAGTGTGAACTAAAAGTCCTTGAAGCAAGGTATGCAGAAACACTTCCTACACTGATCTACTAAGGAAAGATTTTTGTAAATTTTTACTTTTGCAGGTACAGATTAAGATGCAGATTAATAGAAAGATAATAACAACTTCCAAATGCAAACACAAAACTCACAACACAATATATACGCAGGGAAAACCCTTTTAGGTAAAAAACCCCACACTCCAAAGCCGGCCCAATATATTATTCAAGAGTCAAGAAGGTTACAATATACTTGCATAGCAAGCTTTCATAGGAGTATATCCAACTAGAGATCTAGGAGGTAACTTGACATCTATAAGATTCTTACACACAACCTCCATCTCAACTCCTAATATGTAGGAGATACAATATAGTAAACCATTACTGGTAATTACAAAACCATGAGCCAAAACCACCCAAAAGTGGTGCCCAAATTATCTCTAATGAAAGATGCCTTGTGATGTACAAAAACTCACACCAACACATGTAACTCTCCACTTTACAGCTCTTTTAAGTGTCCAACATGTTTTTACATTTCCCAAAAATAGGAGGTCCAACTTCCAGAGGCCATAACTTTTGATCTGGGTGTTCGATTGACAAACCATTTGATGTGTCAGAAAGCTCACGAAGCAATATATACCCCTATAACCCACTTGATTGGTTACACCAATTTTTAGAGTGTTTAGGGACCTCTAAGTGCCTCAAAATTGAGTTTGAAACTTTTTTGATAGTTTTCAATCAGTAGAAACTTTAATATCTCATGATCTAGGTATGATCTTGAGTTGAAACTCACCTAAGATGTTTACTTAGTTGTTCTGCACCTTCTGGGAAAATTTTAGGTTAATTCGATGTCAAATGTAAACTTACTTAAAATAGTAAGTCCCACCATTTTTAGCCCTTTTGGAAGCTTTGAAAGTTCTAGATCATTCTTCAAGATAAAGGGTATTTGAAAAGACCAAAACTAGGAAGAATAGTAACCTTTCGAACTTACAAGGTTGAGACACTTTTATTAACATTCTCCCACTTGTTGAACACCTTGCAAGAGTAAAGGGAGTATCAACACTATGATTTAATTGCTAGGGGCCAAGAGGCCCATAGACTCTAAACACCATCTAAAATTATTTGTGCTCATAGGTTTTGTCAAGGAATCTGCAACATTCGTCAAAGTATTGTCATGAACAAAATGTTACTGGACATCAATATGCTTAGTCCTCGCATGGAAAGTAGGATTATTTGCCAAACATATGGCACTCTAACTCTCACAACAAATAGTAATCTTCCCTGCATCAAACCCAACATCAGAACACAATCTCTTAAGTCAAATGGCTTCTTTAAAAGCATGAGTTGCTGCCATATACTCAGCTCCAGTAGTGGACAAAGCGACCACAGATTGCCGCTTACTCATCCAACTAATAGCACCACCAAACATAGTAAAAACATAAGCATTGGTGGATCTCCTACTGTCAATGTCACCTACCCAATCTAAATCCACAAATCCATTAATACAAAGTAAATGCCGAGGTCATGTAGGATAACCATGATAACATAAGGAATACTCAGAAGTACCCCGCAAATATTTGAACACTCTCTTCACTGCATCCCAATGTACCCGTCTAGGATTAGCCATAAATTGACTAAGGACTCCCACTGCTTGGGTAATATCTGGTCTTGTACAGACCATCACATACATCAAACTACCAACCACACTAGCATAACAAACTCTGTTCATATCCTCTATCTTAGAAGGAGACTTTGGACAATCTGCAAAAGATAACTTCAAGTCCCCATTGTAACAAGAACAGTCAAAGGTCTACAATCCACCATGCTAAATCTCTCCAACACAATGTTAACATACTTACTCTAGCCTAACCAAAGGTTGAATTGTTTTATCTATCTCTTATGATATCCATCCCTAGAATGTACCGAGCTACCCCTAGATTTTTCATCTCAAATTGTGCTGACAACTAAGACTTCAAATCATAAACTAAACTTTTACCATTCCTAATGAGTAACATATCACCGACATACAATGCAATAATGAGAATGCAATCATTGTCCAACTTATAATAAACACAGTGATCTGATTTCAATCTCATAAATCTAATAATCAACACAAAGGCATCAAACTTTTGGTACCACATCCTAGGAGACTGTTTCAAACCATACAAAGACTTTTTCAACTTGCAAACCAGATTTTCTTTACCTTTCACCACGCAGTGCTCTGGCTATGACATATAGATTTTCTCCTCCAAGTCACCATGAAGGAATGCTGTCTTCACATCCATCTGTTCCACTTCTAGATCATATGTTGCTGGGAGAGATAACATGAACCAAATAGATGTCAACTTTGCAACAAGAGAGAAAATCTCACCATATTCAATGCCCTCCACTTGAGAATACCCCTTTGTAACTAATCTAGCCTTATATTTCTCAGAATTACCATCTACACGAAATTTCTTTTTGAACACCCATTTACATCCAACAGGTTTTCTTCCTTTAGGAAAAGGCACCAAGTCCCAAGTATTATTCTTTTCCAAAGAAGCCATCTCCTCTTCCATGGCCTTCTTCTAGGAACCTGCATCTTTCATAGTTCTAGGCTCATCAGTGTTAGAAATCAAAGCAAAAATACAATTGGAATCATGCAATGAATAACCAAACCTATCAGGTTGTTGCCTTATCCACGTGGACCTCCTCAAAGATTAAGGTTGAGGTTCTTCATCTTCTTCTAAATTTTTAGAGCTACTAGAGCTCTCGTCATTATCAGGTCCAACAGATGTTTATGTTTCAACTTTCTCAGGGGTGGAAGGAAGTTGAACCACATCCTCTTTCTTCTCTTCTTGCTCTGGCTGCAAGACAACAGAAGAAGGATTGAGTTCTCTAAAGATCTCACTTATGCTATACATAACTCTCTCAGCCACTGGATCCCAAAGCTTGTACCCTTTCACACCAATACCATAACCAATGAAGATACACTTCACAACCTTGTTCTCAAACTTAGACCTCTTCTCCTTAGGCACATGTGCATATGCCTCACAACCAAATACTTGAATGTGTCTTAATGAAGGCTTTTTACCAGACCACACCTCCACAGGTGTGTTATCAATGAGCATTGATGTAGGAGACCTATTAACTAGGTAACAAGTGGTAGCAACAGCTTCAACCCAGAAATTTTGTTCAAGACCAACTCCACTTAGCATACTCCTTGCTCTCTCCATCAATATTCTATTCATCCTCTCTGCAACTCCATTCTTCTGACCAGTATACGGAGTTGTCTTGTGCCTCTCAATCCCCTATTCTTTATAGAACTTGTTTAAATCTGCTAAACAAAACTCACCACCATTGTCTGTCCTCAAACACTTAATCTTTCTATCCTTTTGATTCTCTACAAGAGCTTTGAACTCTTTGAATCTATAAAGACTTTAGATTTACTTCTAAGGAAATACACCCATGTCCTCCTGTAGTCATCAGTGAATGAAGCAAAGTAAACATATTTTAAAATCGAAGGAACATTAATAGGACTAAACACATAAGAATGAATCAAGTCCAACACCTCAGAAGATTTGTGAGAACTAGAATAAAACTGAACATGGTTTTGTTTTCCATATATTAAATGTTTGTAGAAATCAAACTCAAGATTACAGTCATTCATACCCTCAACAAGATTTTTATTTTTAAGGGTCCTCAAACCCTTTTCACCAATGTGACCAAGCCTTTGGTGTTAGAACATTGTCTTCCTAGCTGGAAGTTTCATCTCCATAAAATGAGCACCCTTAGGTACCTAGAAAGCACCACCATCAGAAGTAGATGCAAAAGTCATCTTCACTGCTGGTACCAATGGTGATGATGAAGACTCTGAAGCTCTCTTCTTTGAAGCATAGGTGCTATTGCACTGAACCACGCATGCATCAAACTGAAACAAAGTGCCAATCCGAACACCCTTAGCCAACACCATAGATTCTCTAGTCATCTTGCATCCTCCATTCGAGAAAACAACCTACACACCCTCATCATTCAACTTACTTACAGAAAGAAGGTTTCGTGCCAAACCAGAGATATGCATAACACCATTGATTCCCTTCACTCATCCATCATGGAATTGAATCAAGACTCTTTCATGGCCAATAATCTTCAGGTGAGAATAATCACTTAAGTGTACACCTTTCCACCATCGTATTCTTCATACTTTGAAAACCAACCCTGATGCGAGGTCATGTGAAAAGATGCACCAGAGTCAATAATCCACACATCTTCAGATGCATGTGTTTCCAAGGCAGCGACAAACACTTCTCCTTCATACTGAGAGGACTTGTCAGAATCTGAATCATAATTCTTCTTCTTTTTCTTTTTCTCCTCCTTGCACTCCTTGTGGAAGTGACCAGGTTTGCCGCAATTCCAATACAGGGCCTTAGACTTTTTGGGAGACTTAGATCTCCCACAGGATTTGGATCTTCCTTTTGCTTCCTTCTTATCCTTTTTCTTTCCCTTCTCTTTAGATCTACCATGAACGGCAAGAGCCTCCTTAGCCGATTCGAAAGACTTTCTTTGCATCTCTTTAGAAAAAAACCAAGAAACCACTTCATCCATCTTGAAATTGGTAGTGGTACTCCCAATAGCCATAACAAGGTGGTCCCATGAATCTGGTAAGGAACATAGTAATGACATACATCGATCCTCCTCCTCCATATTCACACCAATAGAAGTCAACTGAGTAACAAGCATATTGAATCTATTCAGGTGATCAGCGACAGATCCTCCATGTTCCATCCTCAGAGAATACAATTTCTTTTGCAGGAATAACTTGTTCACCAAGGATTTAGCCTAATAAACATCTCTAAGCTTCTTTCAAAGATCCTTTGCAGTCTTCTCTTCATGGATATTTAGGAGCAATGAATCAACCAAACTGAGTCTTCTCGAACTCTTAGCATTTCAATCTTTGAGATCCCAGTCTTCTTGAGACATTGCCATTGGTTTTGTACTAGATATGACATCTCATAAATCCCAATCTACAAGCTTGTCCTCCATTTTGAGTTTCCACAACTTAAAATTATTGCCATTAAACTTCTCTATCTCAAACCTCCAAGATGTGTTCACCATCTCTTACCTGCAACAAAGATTTCAAAATCCTCTGCACAAGCTCCCACTCAAACGAAGATCAGCTCAAAAAACCCTCTACCCGGGTAAGTGCAAGAAGATGGGGGGCCAAAAAGGGGTCTTAAGTGGCCACTTTTTTTTGAAATCAGGAAATGCTGGCCCTGGATGAGAAATTGAGCATAGTTACACTCAAAATTTTAAGATGCAACAAAAATAATATTCGTAGTGCTCCGAGTCTACTTTCTAAACTACTATTTTTTTTTGAAAATGGTATAGATTAAGGGGTTCAAAAGAGGGAGCCACAGAAATTGGTGTTGTTTCTATCAGAAAAAAATAACATAGCATGTTTTGTGGCTCCCTCAAAAGGTTATCTTTTTTTTGGTATTTTTAAAATCACTTCAGTGATAAATTAGCTAATAGCATATAGTTTATGCCCAATTTTTCTGATAATTGTTTAATGATTATTTGATTTTTTACTAATTTTCAAAGGGGACACATCCTGAAAAATAGAATTTTGGCCATGCTACCCTTATAAATTTTGAAAACTAATTGAAAATCAATTTTTTTAATATGTGTAGAATGGAGTCTAGTTTCTAAAAATAATTTTTTTTAAAAATTTCAATGAACGGTTAATTTACAATGAAAAAAAGACCAAACACTAGTTTTTGCCCAAAAACGGATGCACAAATAAAATAAATTAAAGATGAAAGGCTTAACATTGTCAAAATGTGAAAAAAATTACATCGTTAAATATCTAAGAGAAAGCCTTACATTACCCAGGTGTTCAATTTGTTCAAACTTGAAATACGTGCAAATTTGAGGGTTAGCACGAAGGAAATAATATGAAATCCTGTAGAATATGTAAAAACACGTTGTTGGACATTAAGAAGGCACTCCAAGACTTTGGGTTGGAAATCCAAAGCAAATCCCAAGCCTAAGGCTTGGGATTCCCAAAGTAAAATATAACGTGACTGCATTATAACGTGCTCACGTTATGTTTTTTTTGGCATTTTTGCCCTTTTCACAAAAGTTTGCATGATGTTTGTCATGTTTGACATAATGCAAGCACATTATAATGCGCTCGCAATATGTCTCCCTTGGAATGTTTTATGTTCAAGGTTATTAAGCATGTATGTGTGTATACTTGTATGTATGTATGTATGCATGTGTGTGTATGCCTATATTTATGTATGTATGTATTGATGTATGTATGTATGCCTATATGTATGTATGTATACTTATATGTATGTATGTATGTATGTATTCTTGAATGTATGTATGTATATATGTATGCTTGTGTGTATATTTGTATGCTTGTATGTATGTATGTATCGCTATATGTATGTATGTATGCATGCTTGTATGTATGTATATATGTATGCATGTTTGTATGTACGTATGTTGAAGGTATAGGGTTGATTGCTTAGGGATAAGGGATTAGGGTTTAAGGAATAGTGTCAAGGGTTGAGAGTTTAGGGTTTAGGGTTGAGGGATTAGGGTTTAGGGTTGATGGATTAGGGTTTAGGGTTGAGGGATTAAGGTTTAGGGTTAAGGGATTAAGGTTTAAGGTTGAGGGTTGAAGATTTAGCGATAGGGTTTAGATTTTAGGGATAAGGGATTAGGATTTAGGACCTTGAGGGATTAGGGTTTAGGGTTGAGGCTTTAGGGATAGCATTTAGGGTTGATGGATTAGGGTTGAGGGTTTAGGGATAGGGTTTAGAGTTTAGGGATAAGGGATTAGGGTTTAAAACCTTGAGGGATTAGGGTTTAGGGTTGAGGCTTTACGAATAGCATTTAGGGTTGAGGGATTAGGGTTGAGGGTTGAGGGATTAGGGTTTAGGGTTGAGGGATTAGGGTTTAGGGTTGAGGGTTTAGGGATAAGGGATTAGGGTTTAAGGAATAGTGTCAAGGGTTGAGAGTTTAGGAATAGGGATAGAGTTTAGGGTTTAGGGTTGAGGGATTAGTGTTTAGGGTTTAGGGTTGATGGATTAGGTTTTAGGGTTGAGGGATTAAGGTTTAGGGTTAAGGGATTAAGGTTTAAGGTTGAGGGTTGAAGATTTAGCGATAGGGTTTAGATTTTAGGGATAAGGGATTAGGATTTAGGACCTTGAGGGATTAGGGTTTAGGGTTGAGGCTTTAGGGATAACGTTTAGGGTTGATGGATTAGGGTTGAGGGTTTAGGGATATGGTTTAGATTTTAGGGATAAGGGATTAGGGTTTAAAACCTTGAGGGATTAGGGTTTAGGGTTGAGGTTTTACGAATAGCATTTAGGGTTGAGGGATTAGGGTTGAGGGTTGATGGATTAGGGTTTAGGGTTGAGGGTTTAGGGATAAGGGATTAGGGTTTAAGGTATAGTGTCGAGGGTTGAGGGTTTAGGAATAGGGATAGCATTTAGGGTTTAGGGTTGAGGGACTAGGGTTTAGGGATAAGGGATTAGGGTTTAGGGTTAAGCGATTAAGGTTTAGGGTTGAGGGATTAAGGTTTAAGGTTAAGGGTTGAGGGTTTAGGGATAGGGTTTAGAGTTTAGGGATAAGGGATTAGGGTTTAGGACCTTGAGGGATTAGGGTTTAGGGTTGAGGCTTTATGGATAGCATTTAGGGTTGAGGGTTTAGGGATAGGGTTTAGAGTTTAGAGATAAGGGATTAGGGTTTAGGACCTTGAGGGATTAGGGTTTAGGGTTGAGGCTTTAGGGATAGTGTTTAGGGTTGAGGGATTAGGGTTTAGAGTTTAGGGATAGGGTTTAGAGTTTAGGGATAAGGGATTAGGGTTTAGGATCTTGACGGATTAGGGTTTAGGGTTGAGGCTTTAGGGATAGCATTTAGGGTTGAGGGATTAGGGTTGAGGGTCAAGGGATGAGGATTAAGGTAGAGTGTTGAGGGTAGAGGGATTAAGGATAGGGTTTAGGGTTGAGAGATTAGGGTTTAGGGTTGAGGGTTTAGGGATAAGGGATTAGGGTTTAAGGTATAGTATCAAGGGTTGAGGTTTAGGAATAGGGATAGCATTTAGGGTTTAGGGTTGAGGGATTAGGGTTTAGGGTTTAGGGATAAGAGATTAGGGTTGAGGGTTGAGGGATTAAGGTTTAGGGTTTAGGGTTTAGGGATAGGGTTTAGAGTTTAGGGATAAGGGATTAGGGTTTAGGACCTTGAGGGATTAGGGTTTAGGGTTGAGGCTTTACGGATAGAATTTAGGGTTGAGGGATTAGGGTTAAGGTGGAGTTTTGGGGTAAGTGCACAAAGATGAGGGACCAAAATGGGGTCTTAAGTTGCCACTTTTTTTTTTGTATGAAATCAAGAAACATTGATGTTGGATGAGAAATTGAAGGTAGCTACACTCAAAATTTGAAGATGGAATGAAAACAAGAGTTGTAGTGCTCCAAATCTAGTTTATACTAATTTTTTTCAAAAAATGGCTGAGATTAAGGGGTTCAAAAAGGGGGATCACACAAATTGGTCCTATTTTTCTTAAAAAAAATAACATAGCGTCTGGTGTGCTCCCCCTAAAATGTTAACTTTTTTTAAGTATTTCAATAATCGCTCCAGTGAGAAATTAGGTAACACCATGTAGTTTGTCCTTGATTTTTTTGATAATTTTTTAATGAATATTGATTTTTTAGTAATTTTTTAAGTGGACACATCCTGAAAAATAGAAATTTGAGCATGCTCCCGGCTAAAATGTTTAAAAACTAATTGAAAATTGATTTTTTTTTTAATTCTTGTAGAATGGAGTCTAGTTTCTAAAAATATAACTTATTTCAATTTTCGATGAACGGTTAAAAAAAAGTCAAAATTACTAGACACTGGTTTTTGACAAAAACTGGACACACTAACAAAAGAAATTCAAGATGAAACACTAAACATACTCAAAATGTGAAAAACATTATATGGTTAGATAGCTAATAGAGAGCTTAAGATTAGGGTGGTATTTTTTTTAAGTTTTCATTGAAAAAAGTGTCATCCTGATGGGGAGCATGCTACAAATTATCTCCAAATTTTGCTAAAAACTGATAAAAACATGTCAAACAAAGCTGAGCATACGCGAGTGCGTTGTAACACGCTCTCGTTATGATGAGCATAACTGGAAATACACATGCCAATTGCATTTTTTTAAAAGTTTCTAAAGCCTTTTCAACAATTTTTTGCATAACTTGCAATCATTGCATTCCATTATAGAACATCTCTTTGAGGTGTTATGTCATACAATTGACATGCCTTGTCTATGCTTCCACACTTTACATACATGTCTACAAGGGCAGCTACACTTTCTATCATCTCTCTCACTCTCTACTTCTCTCTCCTCTCTACGTCCTACTCTTTCTCTGATTCTCTGCTTCCCTCCCCTCTCTACCTCCTACCTTCTCTCTCACTCTCTTCTTCCCTCCCCTATCTACCTTATACCCTCTCTCTCACTCTCTACTTCCCTCCTCTATCTACCTCCTACCCTCTTTTTGAGTCTTTTCTTCCATTGCCTCTCTACCTCCTACCTTCTCTCTCACTCTCTTTTGACCCCTCCCTCTCTACCTCTTACCCTCTCTCTCACTTTCTACTTCCCTCCCCTCTCTACCTCCTACCCTCTCTCTTTTTCCTTCCCCTGTCTACCTCCTATGGTCCTGTCCCACTCTCTACTTCCCTCCTGTCTCTACCTCCTATCCTCTCTCTCACTCTCTACTTCCCTCCCCTCTCTACCTCTCCTCGTCATTCATCCCATCTAATGAAATTTCATAAATTATCTTGCTTCCATTTCATCATCCCAATTTATATCCTCATCCCTCTTTGCATGTCCTAGTTTTCTTGTTTCCATATTCCTTGTCAACATGTGAGAGGAGAGGGAGAGAGGATGGAGATGGATGGGAGAGAGATGGGAGAGATAGGGTGATAAGGGGAAAGAGAGAGAGACTTAGTTTTCTTATTTTGGAGAGAGAGAGGGTTGGTCAGGTTTATGAGTTTAGGGTTGCTTAAGTTTAGGGTTTAGTGGAATTATTTATGGTTTAGGGGTTTAGGGTTGCTTGGGTTTATGATTTAGGGTTTTGGGGTTTTGGGAGATAGAGAGGTTTAGGGTTACTCAAGTTTAGGGGCATATTTAGGGTTTATGAGTTTAGGGTTGCTCAGACCTTTGGGGGTAAATTATTTAGGGTTTATGAGTTTCTAGGGTTGTTTAAGTTTAGGGTTTACGGGTTAGTGTTAAAGGGGAATTATTTCATAATTCCCTCCAATCCTCGTAATACTAATTCATTAGTCAACCCATCTCCTAATCCATCAATCCCTATCATCCATCCACCATATAACTCACTATCTAATCCACCATCAAACATTCTAAGCTCTAATCCATCAACCCATGAATGCTTGAAAATTTTTCTCCTTGAAGAGTCTTTTACAAAATCCAAAAATAAAAGCAAAGATATGGAGCCATCGAAATCCACTGACCCAATTTCATCTCCCTCTAACACTCCCAATCCTAATCCATTTGGGCCTCCTATATCCATTTACTCAATCCTAATCGTAACCCCACAACATTTTCCATCACTATCCATCAACTATATGCATATCCTAGTCCATCAACCCATGAAGCCATGAAGGATGTGACCCAAGGACTATTAGCAAGGAATCTATGAACATCATGTACTCAAATTCCTATCCTTGAGGCCAACAAAGAACCTGCTAATAACATGTATACCACTCCAACACCATCATCCACTCCTATGTCTATCCATTTCATTGAAGAGTCTCCTACCATAAGTCCAGGTCAAACCCCATCATGTAGCCATGTTGTCAAATATCCAAAGATTATTGATCCTGGATCCAAGAATCCATCACATCCATCTAAGAAACCCAATATCTATACTTAAATCTAGCCTAGTCCAGAGAATGTAGAAACATCAGCCACCCATCCTAATCTAAATCCAAACATCCCATCTAATCCCATCTCGGTTCCCTTACCATCTCATGGTCAACCCCCCTATACATCGATCCCATAGAGATAGAGTGAGGGGACCTATAGAGATTGGGAGAGGTAGGGAGATAGAGGTTTAGGGTTGCTTCCCAGTTTTATGGTTTAGGGGTTAGGGGTTTTAGGGTTTAGGGGTTAGGGGTTAGGGTTTAAGGGCATTATTTATGGTTTAGGGCTTATGGTTTATGGGTTAGGGGTTAAGGTTTAGAGGTTTAGGTAGAGAGGCGAATAGGGAGATATAGAGGAGACCGAGCCTAGGAGATATATCTCTGTCTCCTCTATCCCTCTTTCTAACTATACCTACCTCTCTCTCTATCTCTCTCTGTCTCTGTCTCTCTATCTTTCTAGATCTCTTTCGATCCCCTCTCTCTAACTCTACCTTTCTATCTCCCCCTCCCTCACTATTTGAGGTTTGCATGAGTTTAGGGTTTAGGGGTTAGGGGTTTAGGGTTGCTTGATTTTAGGGGTTAGGGTTTAGGGTTTAGAGAGAGATAGAACGAGGGGACCAATAGAGATTGGGAGAGATAGGGAGATAGAGTTTTAGTGTTGCTTCCAGGTTTTATGGTTTAGGGGTTAGGGGTTTAGGGTTGCTTATTTTTAGGGTTTAGGGGTTAGGGGTTAGGGTTTAGGGGCATTATTTATGGTTTAGGATTTATGGTTTAGGGGTTAGGAGTTAAGGTTTAGAGGTTTAGGTTTATGGTTTAGGTAGAGAGGTGAATAGGGAGATATAGAGGAGACTGAGCCTAGGAGAGATATCTCTGTCTCCTCTATCCCTCTCTCTAACTATACCTACCTCTCTATCTCTATCTGTCTCTCTGTCTTTGTCTCTCTATCTTGCTAGATCTCTTTCGATCCCCTCTCTCTAACTCTACCTTTCTATCTCTCCCTTCCTCACTATCTGAGGTTTACATGAGTTTGGGGTTGCTCAAGTAAATAGGGTTTAGGGTATAGGGTAAGAGTTTAGGGGAATTATTTAGGCTTTAGGGGTTTAGGGTTTAGTGTTTAGGGGTTAGGGGTTTAGGGTTGCTTGAATTTAGGGGTTAGGGTTTAAGGTTTAGAGAGTGATAGAGTGAGGGGACCAATAGAGATTGTGAGAGATAGGGAGATAAAGGTTTAGGATTGCTTCCAGGTTTTATGCTTTAGGGGTTAGGGGTTTAGGGTTGCTCATTTTTAGGGTTTACAGGTTAGGGTTTAGGGGCATTATTTATGGTTTAGGGGTTAGGGGTTAAGGTTTAGAGGTTTAGGTTAATGGTTTAGGTAGAGAGGAGAATAGAGAGATATAGAGGAGATTGAGCCTGGGAGAGATATCTCTGTCTCCTCTATCCCTCTCTCTAACTATACCTACCTCTCTATCTCTCTCTCCCTGTCTCTCTATCTTGCTAGATCTCTTTCGATCCCCTCTCTCTAACTCTACCTTTCTATCTCTCTCGCCCTCACTATTTGAGATTTACATGAGTTTATGGTTTCTCAAGTAAATAGGGTTTAGGGTTTAGGGTAAGGGTTTAGGGGAATTATTTAGGCTTTAGGGGTTTAGGGATGCTCAAGTTTAGGGTTTAGGGGTTAGGGTTTAGGGTGTAGAGAGAGATAGAGCAAGGGGACCAAAAGAGATTGGGAGAGATACGGAGATAGAGGTTTAGGGTTGCTTCTAGGTTTTATGGTTTAGTGGTTAGGGGTTTAGGGGTTAGGTTTTAGGGGCATAATTTAGGGTTTAGGGTTTATGGTTTAGATGTTTAGGTCTATGGTTTAGGTAGAGAGGAGAATAGGGATCCCTATCTCTATCTCTTTGGACATATGGATCCCTATCTCTTAATCTATCCCTCACTACCTCTCTCTCCTCCTCTCTATCTCTCTCCCCATCCCTCCACCTCTTGAAATCTCTCTTTCTGTGTCTCTAGACATCTCTTAATCTCTTTCCCTATCGAGCTATCTATCCCCATAACCCCATCTCTTAATATACCCCTCTCTACCTCTCTCTCTATATTTCCCTATCTATCTCTCTCTTGCTAGATCTATCTCCCTATATCTCCCCTCTCTATATATATGTATCTCTATCTTTCTCCCTCTATAGACCCCTTTCTCTATCTCAATCCCCATCTCTCCCTCTCCTCGTCTCTATCTCCACCTATCCTTTGTATCTCCATGTCCCTCTCTATCTCTCCGTGTCTCCCTATCCCTCTCTATATATAGGATAGAGAAATGAAGAGAGAGAGAGAGAGACTCTCCCATGCATGAACCTTTATGTTTTCATGCTTCCTAGAATGCACTCGTGTTATAATGTGAGCGTGTTTTGGGAAGCATGGAAAATGGTAAAAAAGCATGTGGGATCCATGTTTCAGACCCCACATGACTATTATTCCTTCTTTTCATGAGTATATTGGACAAGAAAACACTTTTCATGTTGTTTGATTAATTGAGAATCATTTTTATATCAATCCACCACCTTTTTTTGTTTTTTCAACATAGAAGAACTGATTTTGCATGTTTTTGGAGAAAATTTGATTATTTAAACTAAAAGTTTCATGTTTCATGTGTGATATTGTTTCAAAGCTAATTACCATTGATATATAGATTGAATTTGATGATACATGTTTGTTTTTTCCATAAATTTCACTAATCCTATTCTAGAATTATATAGAACTCATAATCAAACTTGTGAAAAAGAAGAATTTGAGGATTTTGAAGCCATCTTTTGGAGAATTGGTCAACTACAATATCAAATTCTAAGGTATGTTCAATTTATGTCCATTTTAATTCACATATATATATTCTTATGTTCTTTATGTTCTAAGATATATATGTGTCTAGGTATATCAGTTAGTCCAGTCAAAGATACTCCAAATTCCTCATGTTTCCACCTTGTTTCGGCCCTTCATGCCTTCATTTCACCTATTTTCAGCTATACAAGAGAAAAAAATTATCAAATACTTCATAAAATAATTTTAGTGAACAATTGTTTGTCATACTCATATTCATGATCAATGGAGCTAAAATTGATTTTGGAAGACTCTTAATTTTTGCCCTAGGATGATATAGAAGGATTTATTCCTTAATGCATGCATAATTCAATTCATTTAATAGAACCATGAAATGGATTGAATCTTAGACTATCATATGCCCCCTATTATGACAACCCTACTTGTCTCTATTGATCATTTAGACATAATTGTTAGGTGTCCTTTTGACAACTTCTCCATGCATGTTTCATAGTATGAATTCTCTTGGATAAGGTTGGAGGATGTGGAGACCAATTTAGTGTCTTGGGCTAGGACATTCCTTATGAACCAATTCATAAATAAGTTGAACTTTTAGTCAATAGAAGCCAAAATACATCCACTTGCAATCATGGATTAGTTAAGGATGGCTAGGTGGTAAATTTGTTGCCATTGGCAACTTTACAAATACCCTATATGCAGCCCTCCCCTGTACTAAAAAAAACACTTTGCACTAGGCTTAACATCTCACCAAAGCATGAAATGATAGTTTTCTTACAAAAATGGAGGAAATGAGCACCACAACCTATTTGACAAATTGTTACAACTCACTTTGATACCACTAACTCTATAAAAAATATGATGGAGATTATGTATTATACTTCATCAACATAACAAAATTTTAGAGAAGAGGGTTATCTACAAATATATGGACATACAAGCATCATGACACAAGATGATACAAAGGGAGTTATAAGGAGATAAAACACTAAAAAGGAGGTTTTCATGAGTGTAGGACAGTCACAAGTCTATATAACAGTCCACTATCATAGTCATGACCATCATGAAGTTGTTTTTAATTCATGCATTACTTAAGATGTCTTTGATCTTTTGTCATGAGTATCTAGAAGGTTATCTTCAAGGGTTAATGTTCTTTAGACTATCACAAAGTTTTTGGACTGGTTTAAGACTATTAGGACAATCAATTTATGTTGATTAACAATCCCCTTTGATGGCATTCATTTTGTCATCCTTCAAAATCACCTCCATACAACTCATATATGTAAAAAATTAACCATGCAATTCAAGATTTCCAAACCTAAAATAATGATTTAATACTCATATAAGAGTCCAAACAATGGCCTTCAAGGGGCAAGACAGTCAAGAGCAGTCAAGGTGATGTTCTTAAGAGTTGATAGGGTCAAAGGGAGGCTTAGTATTAGAGATATACCTTTAAATAATGATCTCTCAACACCTTATGGTTTCAAATAGTATTAGAGTCTTTTGGAAACCTTCCCAACTTTCTCCTTCATAAGATTCATAGTCCATAATGGTGCAGGGGCACCAAGTTTATCTTGTGCAAAGTTTGTAAATAAGGTCTTAATGTTGGTCAAGTGTTAGGTTCTAGGAGAGTTTGAGTCTTTTTTAATTGAATAAGGTCATAATAGAACACTTCAAATGCAATTTGAGTCATGGGGTTTTATTATTACAAAGAAAGCGTCATATTTGTAATGTTGTCAAAACTGTTATTTAAGAAGTGCAAAGACATACTATGGAATACCAAGGCTCAATTAGTCTCAAAAGGTCATTTTAGTCAGTTTAGGTGGTTGGTCTTCCAAGTGAAAACATATATATATGTGGAAGAACTCATTGTAAGGGAGGAAGAATGTTTTGAAGTGAATATCAATAACAAAGACCCCTATTTTTTTTATTTTTCTCTGCAAATTAACTGTTCCCAGACCTGGTACGGTTCCGTACAAGGGATAACTATTCTAAAACCTTATGAATTTGTTAGAGGATCAAGTTAAAATTAATTTAAACTTGGTTTGAGCTTTTCACATTGAATTTGGCGGCAGTTTGAGTCATTTTCTGTAGCATCCCGGGAAAATTGTTTTTGAGGAATTTGATTACATAGAATGTTATAATGAACCATTCCACTTACTGTGGCTCCTGTAACTTAGTGGGATGGGTCCAATTAGATGGTCTTAGATGTATTATTGGGTTTTAGGAGAAGAGAAGGTTATTTGGTGGGGTTTTGGAGGCTGCCCCAAGGGTTTTGTGTGAAATTTGGCTTGAGAATGGTGGTTTTGAGTGAGAGTTTGATGAAATAGTGTTGACAATTGATAAAAGAGAGTTTGGGAAGAATGTACAGGTCTAACCTAAGGTGTTTGAACCATTGGTAATGTGTGGCAGGGTGTAGAAGATAGATTTTCAATAAACCCTCATGGAAACTAGCCTAAAACAGGGCTAGAGTAATGGTATGGTGGTTAGGTGACGTAGAAGGCCTATCTTTGACCAAAACTTGTTGATTTTGTCTATTAGAAACTTGGAAAGGGTGATAGAGTAGGTGTGGGAAGTTTGGGTGAAGGGTTTTGAGTACTTGCTTTGGAAAATAGGGCTAATTGCCCCTTTGTAGCAGCAGGAACAGTCAATTTGGGACATGAAGTTCTGAAACAACCCTATGTGGAAGTTATATATGTTAAATAAATCCTTAATGGGTATTCAAAATGGTGAATAATTTCTAGTTTTGAGTCATTGTTTGAAAGTTATGTTTAAAGGACCCCTTTTGGAGGGCTAGTAGGCATAAAGGAGTTGTTGAAGGACATCAATGATCATAGAGTTCTTAGGACCTGCAAGTTGATTTGTTTGGAAGTTGGTGATCAGTATACCTTGTTTGACATCACATAATTCAAGTGTATTAAATTTCTGCCCTAAATGTCCTCTTTCAATTCAGGTGTATACTTCATGATTAGGTATTCAAGTGTATACTCTATGACTTTGTATTTGTATTCGAGTGTATACTCTATGACTTGTATTCAAGTGTATATCATGACTTTCAAACCTGATTAAGGAGTTTTGAAGCTTTCTTGGCCATTATTTGACAAAGTGTGATGATTGTCCTAAATGATTATGCATGGTAGTGTTGGGGCAGCAATTGGAAGTTCATAAAATATAAGTCTAAAAGTGTTGTTTGTGCATCATTTATAACTTCGTGTATTTGAGTGTATACTCCATGAATTTGTATGTTCAAGAATATACTACATGACTTATATGTGTGTTCAAATGCATACTCCATGACTTATGTATGTTCAAGTTATCTTGATATGAGGTGTCTTATTCAGAAGTTTGTAGAACCTTGTTATTCAATTTGACTGTGCTATTCATTGTCATTATAAAATTTCTAATTATCATTGTCTTATTCATCATGCTTGTAGAAATCATCATCATTCCAAGTAAACGAGTAAAGACTCTAACACGAAAAGAGCGTGAAGCTAAGAATGAGAGGAAAAGAGAAAGAATGAGGTGAATTCAGGAAAGTAGGAAATTTTCAACCATACAAGAATACATTCCACCATTGCCAATTGAAGAGGAACATGACACGTCTAATGAAGCTAAGAGAGAGATGGAATTGGTGGCATAAAGGGAATGAATGCAAAACCTCCGTACAATGAGGAAAGTGACTCTTCAAGTTGGAGGCACTCCATCGTCCACAGGTCAAGTTGAAGGAACACTAGCAATATCTTCTCAAATTTTGCATTTTAATGCTTCTCATTGTATGTCACAACTCTAGTCTATCCAACTACAGACAAAGAATCTAGAGAAAAGATGATGGAGAGTGATCATCAGATGGTGGTAAGTGATCGATATGTGATGTTATATATTTCATGTACATTCTGTTATAGTAATGTGCATATTGTTTGATTGTATTAACAGGTGGAGTTGCATGAGCTTGAACTATTGAAGAGGTCTACTCGATGGCAGAGAGAGGATGAGTCATGGATTAGCTCTCAATCTTCACGGTCAAGCAAGGGCCGCTAATTATTTCATAAAAGTCCATAGGAAACTAGTTTTGGGATATACTTTTGTATGTTATCGATGTATGTACATACTTTTGTATGTTACCAATGTATATTTTTGTATATATACCTGTATGGCTTTGTTTGGACATGCCTATATGGCTTTGTATGTAAACTAGATGTTATGTTCATGACAATATGTATACAATAGTTTATATTAAATATTGATCCTAAGTAATGGATGAAGTTGATCCTAATTGGTCTTAATCTCGTTCACTCGTGTTTCACTCATGTCATATCAAGATTGATGTCACAGGGTTTGGATGTTAGTTCATAACATTCATGTTTATCATGCTACAATAGTAGGACATAGTTGATTATGTCATTGGTTCATGCCATTGGATCATTGGATTTGGTTGTGGTTCTTCATCATAACATGTCATGCTTTCAGGAGTTTGATTAGGTTGTGGTTCTTCCTCATGACATGGGTTTGTTCACGTCTTCAGTGTTCTTAGTGTCCTCACAAAATATGGTGTTAAGCCCCTCAATCATTCGGGGCAGCAGGCTATCGACAAAGTCCCTTAAGATCCCTAAGATAGAAAAACTACCAAACTTTGACAGAGGTTTTCACATAATTCATGGTAGCTGGGAATGTTTAGTTTAGACCTACAAGTGCATGTGGGGTCCATCCACAATAACCTCTCTTATTTTTGGTCAACTCTAGTCCATTTGACCGTATCGAAATCAAATGCATTCTTGCAAAATGCTTCAGTTTCATGCAGTAGAAAGGTGCTAGGAGTGATATTTTGCATTCCATAGCTCGTGGGGCCAAATGGACTTCGCCAATGTGTCAGGGTGGGTGGGTAAATGCTAGGAGAGGTCTCATTTCATGTGCCAAGCGTCGCAGTCATTTGGGGCAGTAGGCTACCGACAAAGTCCCTTAAGATCCCTAAGATGAAACAACTGCCAAACTTTGACAGAGCAGTTCTTGGAATTCATACAGCTAAGAACATTATGTTTGGACCTGCAGGTGCATGTGGGGTTTGTCCACAATAACCTCTCTCAATTTCATTCAAATCTAGTATATTTGACTGTGTCAGAATCAAACGCATTCTTCCAAAATGCTTCAGTTTCATGTAGTGGAAAGGTGCTAGGAGTGACATTTTACATTTCATAGCTCGTGGGGCTGAACGAACTTCATCAACACATCAGGGTGGGTAGGTAACTACCAGGGGAGGTCTCATTTTATGTGCCAAGCACTCCAGTCATTTGGGGCAGCATGCTACCCACAAAGTCCCTTAAGATCCCTAAGACAAAAAAACTACCAAACTTTGATAGAGCAGTTCTTGGAATTTGTAGCATCTGGGAATGTTTCATTTAGACCTATAGGTGCATGTGGGGTCCATCCACAATAACCTCTTGGTTTTGGTCAACTCCAATCCGTTTGACTATGCTAAAATCAAATGTATTCTTGCAAAATGCTTTAGTTTCATGCAGTGGAAAGGTGCTAGGAGTGACATTTTGCATTCCATATCTCGTGGGGCCAAACAAAATTCACCAACATGTTGGGGTGGGAAGGTCTCATTTCATGTGCCAAGTGCCCCAGTCATTCGGGGCAGCAGGCTATTGGTAAAGTCCCTTAAGATCCCTAAGACGAAAGATTGCCAAACTTTGACATGGCAGTTCTTGGAATTCATGGCAGCTGGGAATGTTTTGTTTGGACCTACTGGTGCATGTGAGTCTATCTACAATAACCTCTCTTGGCTTTGTTCAACTCCTGTCCATTTGACCGTGCCAGAATCAAATGCATTCTTGCAAAATGCTTCAGTTTCATGCAATGAAAAGTTGCCAAGTGCCATATTTTTTGTTCTTCTCATCATGGGGCTGAACGGACAGCACCAACATGTCAGGGTGGGTGGGTAAATGGTAGGGAAGGTCTCGTTTCATGTGCCAAGTGTCCCAATCATTCTATCTTGCAAGCTACAGACACCTAGCACCTTTTGAGTTTGCTAGTAGCTTGTAGCCCGGAATGACTGAGACACTTGGCACATGAAATGAGACCTCCCCTAGTATTTACCCACCCACCTTGACATGTTAGAATATTCACTTTTCCCCCACAATGAGCAAATCAAAAAATATGGCACCTGGCAACCTTTCCACTGCATGAAACTGAAGTATTTTGCAAGAATGCATTTAATTCTAGCACAGTCAAACAGATAGGAGTTGAATGAAACTAAGAGAGGTTATTGTAGATAGACCCCACATGCATTGTAGGTTCAAATTAAACCTTCCTAGCTACCACAAATTCTAAGAACTACCACGTCAAAGTTTGGCATTTTTTTTGTCTTAGGGATCTTAAGGGACTTTACCAGTAGCCTGCTACCCCGAATGACTATGGTGCTTGGCACATGAAAAGAGACCTCCCCTGGCATTTACCTACTCACCGCGACGCATTGGTGAAGTCCATTCAGCCCCACAAGCTATGGAATGCAAAATGTCACTCCTAGCACCTTTCGAGTTTATCGATAGCTTGCAGCCCGGAATGATTGAGACACTCGGCGCATGAAACGAGACCTCCCCTTGCATTTACCCACCCACCTAGATGTGTTGGCACAATTTTTTTACACCCAAGACCTATGGAATGCAAAATTTTAGTGTTAGCAACTTTCTACTTTATCGGTAGCTTACAACCCCAAATGACTGGGACGCTTAGCACATGAAACCAAACCTTCCCTACCATTTACCTACCCACCCTAAAATTTTGGCATAGTTAGTTTGCCCCCACGATGAGCAGATAAAAAAATATGGCACCTGGCAACCTTTCCACTGCATGAAACTGAAGCATTTTGCAAGAATGCGTTTGATTCTGGCACAGTGAAACGGATAGGAGTTGAACGAAATTGAGAGAGGTTATTGTAGACGGACCCCACATGCATCTATAGGTGCAAATAGAATGTTCTCAGCTAGCATGAATTCTGAGAACAGTTCTGTCAAAGTTTGGCAATTTTTTCATCTTAGGGATCTTAAGGGACTTTACCGGTAGACTGCTGCCCTGAATGACTGGGGCGCTTGGCACATGAAACAAGACCTCCCTTGGCATTTACCCACCCACCCCAATGTGTTGGCAAAGTCCATTCAGCCCCACAAGCTATGGAATGTAAAATGTCACTCCTAGCACCTTTCTACTGCATGAAACTAAAGCATTTTGCAAGAATGTGTTTGATTCTAACATGGTCAAATATACTAGAGTTGAACAAAACTGAGATAGGTTATTGTGGATAGACCCCACATGCACCTGTAAGCCTAAACAGAATGTTCCCAGCTGCCATGAATTCCAAGAACTGCTCTATCAAAGTTTGACAGTTTTTTTGTCTTAGGGATCTTAAGGGCTACACACATTTTATCCTTCCTAATGCATAAAACAATAATATGATATTGTAACATGGCTGATCTTGAGTTGGGAGAGATTTGTACATCTATTATTCTACATCATAGATTCTATTTCTTGCATCACTCAAATATTTTCAAGGCCTTTCCATGGTTTCCTCTTACTAATCCAAGCAACTAGGACCTTGAAAATGGTGTAGCAGTAACATATAAGGCTAAGAAATCAGGTAAAAGATCCATGTGATCATCTATTTTTAGTTTTAACATATTTTTCTAACATCATTGACCATTGTATCCATGCATGTGTAGGTATATCAGTTAGTTGCGTCAAAGAGACTCCAAATTCATCATGTTTCCACCTTGTTTCAGCTCTTCATGCCTTGACATCATGACTGTCTCAACATGATCTTTCATCATTTTAATAGTCCTCTTTAGTGTCTTGTGCTAGGACATTCCTTATGCACCTATTCATGATGATTTGTATGCATGACACTACAATATTTCAAAATTCCCTAATTGTCCTTTGTTACTACATGATGGTGGTTACCTTGATCGACTATATGGGGGATTGTCATCATGGGGGTTTGAAGCTTAAAAATAGTCATCACAACATCTACCATGGTCCAAGAAGGTAAACTCCATGCCCAATTTAAAACTACTCGCAAAGGGCTTCATTCAAGTCATGATTGTTGTCTTCACATGTCTTCCTCTAGACTTTGGGACAAGGGTTATAACTTTTTCCATGGGTCAAGAACATGAACTACATATTGATTTTTTAGAAGTTATGAATCTTACGCATGTCTAGGACAACCTGGGCATCATAAAAATGAGTTTTTATCAAACCTACAACAGCCATGAACATGAAGAGTAAGTTGCAGATTTGGTTGAGAAAATGGGTATAAATCAAGCTAGTCTTTCACCACAAGGGGAGGTGCATGATAATTGTGCATTTGGATGTGAAGCAATAGAATAATCATGATGAGGCTCATCATCATCATTTATAAGGAATTTTGTAATTGCATCTGCCCTTGTAGACATGTATGCAAAGTGTGGAAGCATAGACAAGGCACGTGAACTGTTTGGCATGATGCCCCAAAGAAATGTCACATCATTGAATGCAATGATTGCAAGATATCAACAAAATGGATTTTTTTTTAAGGCTTTGGAAACTTTCAAGCAAATAAAATCAGCGGGTGTAAAGCCAAATTCCAAAACCTTCAAAATGGTATCTTTGGAAGACGGTATAGACATCCATCAAAGCATAAAGAATATAGGAATTTTGTCAAATGTTGTAGTTGTAAGTACCATGCAAGACATGTATGCAAAGTGTGGAAGCATATACTTGATGAACATGAACTATTTGATATGATGCCTCAAGGAAATGTTGTCTCATGGAATGCAATGATTGCAAGATATGCACGAAATGGATTTGTTGAAAAGACTTTAGAAACTTTCAAGTAAATGCAGTTGGCACGTGTAAAGCCAAATTCCACAACCTTTGCCAACATCCTCCCTATTTGTACACCAATATAGAATGTTTGGAATGACTTATTAACATCCATCAAAGCATAAAGGATATAGGAAATTTGTCGCATACTGTAATTGCAGTTGCCCTTGTAGACATGTATGCAAAGTGTGGAAGCATAGACAAGGCATGTGAACTATTTGGCATGATGCCCCAAAGAAATGTCACCTCATTGAATGCAATAGTTGCAAGATATGAACAAAATGGATTTTTTGTTAAGGCATTAGAAACTTACAAGCAAATGCGATTGGCAGGTGTAAAGAAAAATTCCACAACCTTAGCTAGTATCCTCCTTGCCTATGCCAAAATGGACATCCATCAAAAGGATAAAACATATGGGAATTTTGTTAGATGTTGTATTGCAACTACCCTCAGAGACATGTATGCAAAGTGTGGAAGCATAGACAAGGCACATGAACTGTTTGGCATGATGCCCCAAAGAAATGTCACCTCATTGAATGTAATGATTGCAAGATATGAACAAAATGGATTCTTTGATAAGGCATTAGAAACTTTCAAGCAAATGTGATTGGCAGGTGTAAAGAAAAATTCCACAACCTTAGCCAGTATCCTCCTTGCCTATGCCAAAATGGACATCCATCAAAAGGATAAAACATATGGGAATTTTGTTAGATGTTGTAGTTGCAACTTCCCTCAGAGACATGTATGCAAAGTGTGGAAGCATAGACAAGGCATGTGAACTCTTTGGCATGATGCCTCAAAGAAATGTCGCCTCATGGAATACAATGATTGCAAGATATGAACAAAATGGATTTTCTAATAAGCCTTTAGAAAGTTCCAAGAAAATGCAATTGGCAAGTGTAAAGGCAAATTCCAAAACCTTAGAATGGTATCTCTGGAGCATGGTATAGACATCCATCAAAGCATAAAGGATATAGGAATTTGTCAAATGTCTTAGTTGTAACTACCCTACAAGGCATGTATGCAACTTGTGTGGAAGCATACACAACAAACATGAACTGTTTGACACGATGCCTCAAAGAAATGTTGTCTCATGGAATGCAATGATTGTAAGATAAGCACAAAATGGATTTTTCATAAGGCTTTAAACACTCTCAAGCAAATGCACAAAAATAAATTTCAACCATTTACACAAATTTTGGCACATCTGAAACCAAATTGCACAACCTTAACCAACTTCCTCCTTGCCTATGCTATAATGGGATCTAGGGAATATGGTGTGGACAACCATCAAAGCATAAATGATATAGGAATTTTGTCACGTGTATTGTATTTGCAAAGTTGCCCTTGTAGACATTTATGGAAAGTATGGAAGCATAAACAAGGCACGTAAACTATTTGAAATGATGCCTCAAAGAAATGCACAGTCCCATAGAATTCAATGATTGCAAGATATGCACAAAATGGATTATTTGAAAATGATTTATAAACTTTAAAGCAAATGCAATTGGCACTTGTAAAACCAAATTCCTGTAACAATAATTGATTATCATATTAAATATTTAATATAAACTGTCATATACATAATGTCATGAACATAACATCTAGTTTATATAAAAAGCCATATAGGCATGTCCAAACAAAGTGATACAGGAAAATATACAAAAATATACATCAGATTAACATACAAAAGTATGTATACAAAGCCATATAGGCATAAAAAAAATGTCCCAAAAACTAGTTTCCTATGGACTTTTAGGAAATAATCGGTGGCCCGTCTTTGACTGTGAAGATGGAGAGCCAGTCAGTGACACATCCTCTCTCTGTCATCAAGTAGACCTCTTCGAATAAAGTTCATCCAGTTGCACCTATCAATACAAACAAACAATATGCACATTAGTATAGAAAATGTATGAAATATATAACATCACATATGTAATTGATCACTTACCACCAACCGATGATCACTCTCCATCATCTTGTCTCTCTCTTCATCCATAGTTGGACAGACTGGAGTTGTGACCTTCTGTAAGAAGAATCAAGAAGCAAATTTGACTAAACATAAATATCATTTATGTACATCGAATGACATGAGATAAAACAAGAAATACAAAATTATGATAATTTCATGTTATTGGCTCATACCTCAGTCAAAGGATGCATAGACATCATGGTTGCAGCAATGCCTATCTGCGCTGACTCACGAAGATCAGGAGGAGTCTCCACTATATTCAACATCTAAAAATCAAGTTCAAGATTATTCAAATAAACTAAATACATAACATTATTTTAAAAATGCATAATGATTAGAAATGGTTAAATTTACCTCTGTAAAAGTGGTGGTTTGGCATCCAGGGGACCAAGGAAATAGTGGAGGTGTCGGTGACTATTGAAATCATCAAATTATCACAAAATAATATTGCCATTGACATATCTACAATAATTATGATTATGTGATAAATTACATACCTGCTGACTTAACCTCCTCTCATAACCTGCCAATGGATGACTAACGGAGGTAGGATGAAGACTCTGACCTTGGACTTTCATTGTGCAAACAATTACATACATTATTTTTGACTTATAATATAGATAATCATATAAAATTAATTACAAATTTCAAATCACAATATACCAAATCAAGATGAAACTTGTAACAAATTACTTGAGAGTCAATACCAAATGTATGTTGTAAGAGATTGTCACTAAGAATAAGATCATCCAATATGTCCTACCCCTGTGTCATAGCATGCTGCCCTTGTGTCGTAGAGTCCTGTCATGCCTTCTGTGTCCCATAATCACATAGGTTCCCATATGTACTACACAAATGTGGGGACACGTGATGCCTATGACTCTCACCCTCATCGGCTTGGGTAAAATCATCGCCATGCTGTGATAGAGTTTGGGTGAGAGTAGTAAGTGAATGTAAAGTCTCTAGCTCAACATGAACTTCAAAGCCAAAGGGAGTGACCTACATGTTGGCCTCGCTCGGGGTATAGGTACATGGTCTTCATCTCGCTAAGCCCCGGGTCTATCTTGGGCAGAGCCACCACCTCTACCCTGGAACTCACGAATGTTAAAATAATTTAGAATCTTGTTGAGAACGAACTCGCTATAGAGTTTCCTCAAGAAATATTTTGGTACCTCATCATTGTTGAATGGGCGCTCATCAAAGACCATGCACCATCTATCCCAAAAGTTTCAGGATATTTCTTCATTCCTACACCAATGTATAGGAAACTGTTGCAACTTTCTTGTAATCTTTGGCTAGTTTTGGGATTAATAAAGTGTGCACATAATTGAGATTTTGTAATTTGTTCATTCTTGACTTGTTCATATGACAACTTGTCGGCATAATATTGCTGACTCCTCTCCCTGTAGTCTTGGAATTCGGTGATATGTTTTGTCACCAAATCCATGTGGGAAACAATCTTCTGTAATGATTTTGCAAGTGCCCTCCTACGATCAGTGGTTCCACTTGGATTGTTTAGGGTTTGAATATTAGTTTCAAGATGTTTCTTGTTTTCTTCTATTATCCCTAGGTAGTGTTCTTGATTATCCCTTACGTGAAAAGGAGGTGAAGGTGGGTTTTGAGGGTTTGGAGGGTTTTGGGGCTTGTTTTCACCCTCTTCAGCTGGATTTAGCTTTTCTCCTTCTCCAATAACTATAAATGCAATATAAAAACAAATCAAACATTTCAAAACTCAACAATTGTTCTAAAACTAACAAAATTAGTCAAACCCTACCTTCTTCCTGTGTTGGAGCCTCCAAATTTGCATGACGATGTCTTTGGCGGCGAGGTGGCATTGTGAATTTCTTGTTTTCTCTATTACACTTGATTCAATGGCCTCTTCTTCAAAGTGATCGCATTTTTACTTGTTTTCTTTATTGTTGTGAGGAGAAATAGTCACAAAATGAATGAGAAGAAATGGTTTTTTTTCTTTTATTGAAAGTAAAACGCGAGTGCGTTATAACGCGCTTGCATTTTTCTTTAATTTTGGAGATGGTGGCAACTTTTTGGTCCCCCATCTCCTTGCATTTTCCTGTTGAGGGTAGAGGGATTAGAGATAGGGTTTAAGGTTAAAGGTTTAGGGTTGAGGGATTAGGGTTTAGGGTTGAGAGTTTAGGGATAAGGGATTAGGGTTTAAGGTATATTCTCAAGGGTTGAGAGTTTAGGAATAGGGATAGTATTTAGGGTTTAGGGTTGAGGGATTAGGATTTAGGGTTTAGGGATAAGGGATTAGGGTTAAGGGATTAAGGTTTAGGGTTGAGGGATTAAGGTTTAAGGTTGAGTGTTGAGGGTTGAGGTTTTAGGGATAGGGTTTAGAGTTTAGGGATAAGGGATTAGGGTTTAGGACCTTGAGGGATTAGGGTTTAGGGTTGAGGCTTTAGGGATAGCGTTTAGGGTTGAGGGATTAGGGTTGAGGGTTGATGGATTAGGGTTAAGGTAGAGTGTTGAGGGTAGAGGGATTAGGGATAGGGTTTAGGGTTGAGGGATTAGATTTTACGGTTGAGTGTTTAGCGATAAGGGATTAGGGTTTAAGCTATAGTGTTGAGGGTTTAGGAATAGGGATAACATTTAAGGTTTTAGGTTGATGGAATAGGGTTTAGGGTTTAGGGATAAGAGATTAGGGTTGAGGGTTGATGGATTAAGGTTTAGGGTTGAGGGATTAAGGTTTAAGGTTGAGGGTTGAGGGTTTAGGGTTTCATGATAGGGTTTAGAGTTTAGGGATAATGGATTAGGGTTTAGGACCTTAAGGGAATAGGGTTAGGGTTGAGGCTTTATAGATAGCATTTAGGGTTGAGGGATTAGGGTTGAGGGTTGATGGATTAGGGTTAAGGTAGAGTGTTGAGGGTAGAGGGATTAGAGATAGGGTTTAGGGTTGAAGGTTTAGCGTTGAGGGATTAGGGTTTAGGGTTGAGGGTTTAGGGATAAGGGATTAGGATTTAAGGTATAATGTCGAGGGTTGAGGGTTTATGAATAGGGATAGTGTTTAGGATTGAGGGTTGAGGGATTAAGGTTTAAGGTTGAGTGGAGGGTTGAGGGTTTAGGGATTAAGGATTAGGGATAAGGGATTAAGGTTTGAGGTTGAGTGTTGAGGGTTGAGGGTTTAGGGATAGGGTTTAGAGTTTAGGGATAAGGGATTAGGGTTTAGGACCTTGAGGGATTAGGATTTAGGGCTAAGGCTTTAGGGACAACATTTAGGGTTGAGGGTCGAGGGATTAGGGTTAAGGTAGAGTGTTGAGGGTAGAGGGATTAGGGATAGGGTTTAGGGTTGAAGGTTTAGGGTTGAGGGATTAGGGTTTAGGATTGAGGGTTTAGGGATAAGGGATTAGGGTTTAAGGTATAGTGTCGAGGGTTGAGGGATTAGGGTTTAGGGTTTAAGGATAAAGGATTAGGGTTGAGGGTTTAGGGATTAAGATTTAGGGTTGAGGGATTAAGGTTTAAGATTGAGGGTTGAGGGTTTATGGTGCAGTCACGGTAGGAGGGTTCATAGAATAAACTATCTGGACCGTGCATCAAGAGTAAACACAATGGAAACAAATAAAAGAAATGGAATAAATGCAAAATCATTCAGTATATCAAAGAATTCAAAATAGAGATCTAGCAGCAACATATGGGCTTATAATTAGGGCTCATAGGCCTGATTACATACATGCTCAAGATAAAGCTTTAAAGTCCTCTCACACAAATATAAACTATCAGATCTTTCTTATGTGAATAGCTATATTCCTAAGATCTATTACATCAATATATATCATTTTTGAACCATTAGATTTCTCCGTGTCAGCTAAGGAAGATCACAAACTCCAATGAAGAGATGTAACATGTTCATAGATAGGTCGGACCTAAAAGCATAGAACACTTCCTCAAATGAATGGAACAATGTACAGACCCTCGGGGAAGGTCAGCCATGAACCAAAGAACATTGAATGATGTGTCATTGAGATCTGCAAGTTAAGGAATGATCTACAAGCCTTCTCCTTCAGCTAGTTATCAGGAACTATCAGAATGCTCTGCTCTGAGAAAATAGTCAACTTCTAATAGTGATATCTTTCCAGTGACTGATCCAAATGCTCTAAATTCTTGATATGATGTAGATGAATGAATGTAGATGCTAAGTCCAGATCTGCAAGATGTGAATTGCCAAAACCGGACCATAAGCTAAAAATTGCTATTGACTGAACTGCCTGAACTAAACTGGAGAAAGAAAGAATTGAAATGCAAACAAACTGAAATGTAAATGTTTTTGGTTGATGTAAGATTACTCTTGAACCAGGGATGCTCTTACATCATACATCCAGGGTTATTGAAAAAGTGAGTCCCTCACTTTGCTAGGGCTAAGGGAGAACCAAGACAGTCTACCTCAGCCTGAGAATTCCAAGATTAATCTTCTTCCGGTCTACCTTTCCACTTCACAAGATATTCTTTGTATTGTCTTCCTCTAGTACTGCGTCCAACTCTGTTGTCCAAGATGTCTTCTATCTTTTCCAATGCTTGTTGTGATAAATGCTTCTTCAAGTCTTCTTCCATGCTGTCACTGAGCTCTACTTCATGATACTGATATAGATCTGCAATGTTTAAAATAGGTGATATATCCAATGTCTCTGGTAACTCTACTTCATATGCATTTCCTAAATCAAATTTTCTGAGTATCCTACAAGGTCCAAACTTCATCATCTTCAACTTGTTATAAGTCCCAATTGGAAATCTTTTTTTTTTCTCAAGTACACCATTACTTCATCCCCCACTTCAAATTACTTTTGTCTTCTCTTCTCATCTTCTTTCTCTTTCTGCTTACTGTTCATATCCTCAAAATGCTTCTTCACCTGATTATGCAGTGTCTTCATATGATCTACAAATTCCTCTGCTTCTGCACTCCTCCTTTCTTTTGTATTGATGTCTCTCAATTCTACAACTCCTCTAGGATTCACTCTGGTAACAATCTCAAAAGGTGTTCTTCCAGTACTCCTATTTACTAAATTATTGTATGCAAACTCTGCTTGTGAAAGAACCAAGTCCCAACTTCCAGTTTTGTCTCCAACCAAACATCTCAACAAGTTTCCCAAACTCCTATTCACTACCTCTATCTGTCCATCTGTCTATGGACGAAAAGTTGAACTGAACTTCAAATCTGTCTTCATCTTCTTCCAAAGTGTCTTCCAAAAGTATCCAACAAACTTTGTGTCTCTGTCTGAAACTATACTCTTAGGTAATCCATGCAATCTCACAATCTCCTTGAAAAATAGGTCAACTAAATGCACTGCATTAGTTGTCTTCTTACAAGGTATGAAATGAGCCATCTTCAAAAATCTGTCAACCACTACAAATATTGAATCATGTCCTCTCTGTGTCTTAGGTAGTCCCATTACAAAATCCATGCTTATGTCTTCTGAAGGTTTCTCAAGTACTGTGAAAGGTTTATACAATCCAATGTTCTGACTACTCCCTTTTGCAACTTGACAAAGTCTACAACTCTACACAAATCTTCGGACATCCTTATGTATCTAGGGCCAAAAGTAATTTTCACTTACCAAAGCCACTATCTTGTCAATGCCAAAATGTTTTGCCAATCCACCACTATGCTTCTCCTTGATCAAATTATCTCACATTGAACTTCTAGGTATGCATAACTGATTTCCTTTGAACAACATATCTTCTTGAATAAAATAGTCTATCCACTTACTCCTATCTGTCACAACAGGTTCCTTACATGCTTTCCAAGGTTCTACAAAATTAGTTTCTCCCTCATACATGTTCTTTAATTCATCAAAACCCAACACTTCCACTCTCATCTTTATCAACAAGTTTCTTCTTCTACTCAAGGCATCATCAACTTTGTTTGATTTACCACTCCTATGCTTTAACATAAAAGTATAACTCTGCATGAACTCTACCCATCTCATATGTCTCTGATTCAACTTACCTTGATTGTTCAAATATTGAAAAGCTTGATGATTTGTATACAACACAAACTCTTTAGGCAACAAGTAATGTCTCCACTTCTTCAAGGCTTGAATTATGGCATAGAATTCTTGATCATAAACTGAATATCTTTTGCTTGCATCATTCAACTTCCCACTGAATTATGCTACTGGTCTACCTTCTTGACTTACCACGGATCCTATTACATTTCCACTAGCATCACAATCAACTTGAAATACCTTATTGAAATCTGGTAACACCAAAACAGGTTGCTCTGTCACTTTCTACTTCAACAACTCAAAACTTTTGTCTGCTCCTGATGTCCACTTGAAATTTTTCTGTCACCTCTCATTGTTTCTATCATAGGGTTACAAACTAAACTAAAATTTTTGATGAAATTCTGGTAGAAACTAGCCAATCCATGAAATGATCTAACCTCTCCAATGCTCTCTAGTGTAGGCCATTCAATGATTGCTCTCACTTTCTTAGGGTCCATCTTCAATCCTTCTGCAGAAATCACAAATCCCAAATATACCAATTCTTCCTTCATGAAACTACACTTCTTGATGTTTATTAGTAATTTCTCTTCTCTCAACCTCTGCAAAACTTGTCTACTATGCCACAAGTGTTCTTCTTTTGTTTTACTAAAAATTAGAATATCATCCAAGTACACAATCACAAACTTACCCAAGAATTTCTTTAGAATTTCATTCATCAACCTCATGAAAGTACTCGGTGCATTTGTCAATCCAAAATGCATCACTAACCACTCATGTAATCCTTCATTTGTCTTAAAAGTAGTCTTCCATTCATCATCTTCTCTTGTTCTGATCTAATGGTATCCACTCTTCAAGTCTATCTTTGTGAAATATCGTGCTCCACTCAAACAATCCATAATATCATCCATCCTAGGTAAAGGAAATCTATACTTAACTGTGATCTTGTTTATTTCACTGGAATCAGTACACATTCTCCATTCTCCATCCTTCTTCAGTGCTAATACTATTGGTACTGTACAAAGACTCAAACTTTCTCTGATCAAACCTTTTCTCAACAACTCTTGTATTTATCTATTCAGTTCTTCATTCTCTGCTGGTGTCATCTAGTGTGCTACTTTGTTAGGCAAACTTACTCCTGGTATAAGATCCATGTGATGATTGATACTCTTTATAGGTGGCAATCCTTTAGGTACATTATCTGATATGATGTCTTCATACTCTGTCAGCAACTCTCTTATCTCATCTAGTTCAGTTTCTTTCTTCACTACTTCAGGCTTCTTAGGAATCAAGGCATAACACATACTTTTCTGTTTCAAACCATCCAAAAATTTCCTTCCATCTACCAAACAAATTCTACCATTGCCACATACTTCACTCTTAGGATCATCCTTCAAAGGAATCAAAGTAATTCTTTCCCCATTTTCTATTATAGTATATGTATTCTTTGTCCCATCATGTATAGCTTTTCTATCATACTACCAAGATCTACCCAACAAGATATGACAAACATACATAGGCATAATATCACACAAGACTTCATCATGATAAGATCCAATATGAAATTTCACCAAACATTGTTCACTCACCAGCACCTTATGATCATCCTGAATCCATCCTATCTGATAGGGCTTAGGGTGTTTCAATCTTTCCAACTTCAGCTTAGTCACCATCTCCTCTGAAACAAGGTTATCTGAACTACCAATATCAATCACAACTTTACAACACTTACCTCTGGATTTGCATCTAGTTTTGAACAAACTTTTCCTCTGTGATAGTTCCTCATTTGTCTCTAATTGAAATAGTGCTCTCCACATCACCAATGATTCTCCTTTCTCTGGATTGCCAACTGAACTAGGTGATTCAACAGGTTCTTCTTCAACATAGGCTACTCTTCCACTATTTTTTGTCTTCTTACTTGTACTACCCTGATTACACTCAAATGCTCTATGTCCTTCACCTCCACACTTGAAACAAGTACCTCTGAATGTCCTCTTATCAAATCCTCTTCCTTCTCTTATGTATCCTTCATTCTGATATGCACTAGGGTTTCCTCTCCATTAAAAATTTTTGTCATCTCTCCAATAAGCATTGTTATCTCTATCATCCTTCTTCAACGGTTTGTCAAACTTGTTCTGCTCCACAAATGAACTATCATATCCAGAAAATGTTTTACCTCTCTAAAATTTACCTCCTCTGTCTTTCTATCTCTGATCATGTGTTTTATTCATCTTCTCTTCAACTTTCAGGGCAAACTGATATGCTTCTTCTAAAGATGTCATCTTGGTGCAAGAGCACCAAGAGGCTCATGAAGATTCTTCTTTAGGTTTTGATATTGTCTCATGTTTTTGTGATGTAATAAGGTCCATTGGACCATTTCAAGTTGATTTCATGTTGATTGTAAATGGTGTATGGCCATGGTACCAATAGTTTCAAGTAGGCAGTCAAGTCCTAGTTGGTCTAGGACAGTCAAATCCTCCATAAGTCTCCAATGGAGTAACAATTTTTCATAGGCATATAGTGTGCATCTCATTTTCATGTTTAGAGGCCATGTTAACATTTTCCTAGAGGGGTTTGTAGTAGTGATTTTGTTCATATTGTAATCAACCTCTAATGCACATTGTAAACAGTGAAAACAATAGATAGTTTAGACAGGTTGAGAGGTTGGTGGGCAGTTTTCAGTTGTCCCAATCGATTCAAACTGATTGGGAGGCTTCTAAACAGGTATGTAAAACTCCTTAGTTCCATGGAAGAAGTGTGAATGAAGATTTGGAGAAGAAATAAACAAAACAAACTCTGGTTTCTATCTTTTTTGTGTGTGTTATTTTCTTGTTCCTGTCGTACTCTGTTCTTGTGCGAATTTGTCATAGACTCTCTTCATGCTGGTTTAAAGGTAGGATGAATCAACTTTGATTTGAGTGGGGTTTGGGTTCTTGAAACTAGACTAGAAGGGAGTTATAAGTCATTTTCTCAGAACTAGTCATGAAACCCTGATTTAGGGTTTTGTGTTCAAATGATGGATTCTTCATCCATTCCACTGATCTCCTCTTCCTAGAATCGATGGAATGGATTGTTGTCATTGTATATTTAGAGTTTATTAATGTTTCTAGTGTAGAGAACCAAGTTGGAGTGATTTTTCTATGTGAAAGCCCAACAAGACCATGTGTTGAGGCTTTATGACGGGTACAACATTGTGAAATTTGCACACAGTCGGCTGTGGAAACTTGATACCTGTGAAAATTGTTGTTTTGACATGTAATGGAAATGTCTCAATAGGTTAGAAGTTTTTTTGAGGTGTTTGAAGGGTAGTCTCTTTGGGAAAGAGACCTAATTGGGGGCTTTAGGCTTCTAGGACAGTCAAGGTTTGAAACATTCTTTGTGTAGCAACCCATACCCATTTTGGAGTATGATGAGGGCCTTCCAAAAGGGTATATGAAACTGGTCAAGGTTTGTGGAGTTAAGGTCTTTGAGAAAAGTTATTGCTGACTATTCTCTTTTTGAGGGCTACAAGGCATCTAGTAGTTTTGTGAAGGAGGTACCCTGCATATGTTTACAAATGCCCATCCAATGGTTTGGGAAGGTTGTCCTAGTGGTTTCAAGACCTTTTACATGACTGCCCCCTACAAAACAATCCACCTTGTGTCATATTCAGATTGAGCCTTAGTTAAGGTTTGTAAACATGAAGGCTTGTTGATTAGACAATGAATCCTTCCACTACTTGAATGATTGTCAAACACACATTGTAGTTGTCTTGTTTTTAACACCTTCTATCCTCTACATCATAGTGGTATCAGAGCCACAAATCTGATCAGAAAAGGGAGAAGAATAGTTGGGTCCATAAACCATCTTGTGAAACCAAAATGCCTCCAAAGGGTGGGTCAGTGATGGCCAAAAGAATGAAGGCCTTGGAAGATGAGATTGAGGCGTTGAAGGCTAGGGAGAGAAGGAAAGAAAAAGAAGGAGAAGGAGATAGTGATTCTGAAGAAGAAGAAGAAGGTGAAGAGGGGGAGCCTCAAGAGCAAGAGGAAGAGTTACCCCCTGATGAGAGAAGAAATCTCAATGCCTTGAAATCAGTCAAAGGAGAAGCCTCTGATGTGAGGATGGATCTGCCCATGTATGGAGGGAAGATGGATGCTGAGGAGTTGATAGAATAGATTGATGCTTTGAACAATTACTTTGATTACAAAGAAGTGGCAGAGGATAAGAAGGTGAAGTTTGCAAAAACCAAATTGAAGGGGTCAGCCTTAACATGGTGGAACTACACCCAAGGAGAGAGGGTGAAAGTGGATAAGTCCATGATCCATTCATGGGAGAGGATGGTGAATAAACTAAAGGCCCAATTCCTGCCTGCTGACTATGAGGTCCAAGTCTACAAGAAGATGTAAAACTTGAAACAAAAAGACATGGATGTGGCTGCATATACCGAGGAGTTTCACAAACTTAATTTGAGATCTGGACAAGAGGAAAATGAGAAGAAAAAGGTGGCTAGGTACCTTAATGGGTTAAGGTACAATATACAAGATAAAATCAGTATCCTAACCTCTAAGACCGTGGATGAATGCTTCCAAGTTGCATTGAGGGCAGAAGAGAAGTTGAGAAGGAAAGGTAATCAACAAAATAGGGGTAGAGGAGCAAAACTTTTAGAGGGAGGGGCAGTTTTGGGGGCAAAAGTCAGTTTCAAAAGAATCAAGGGGAGTTTAGTTCCCAAGAACAAAGTGGAGAATCATGTTCAAGAGGAAGCTTTAGAGGAAGGAGACCCAATGGAAGGGGTAGATTCGGTGGACCGAGCAGAGGTCCTAGTGTCTTCATAGGGAGATGCTTCAATTGCAACCAAGTGGAACACCCAGCCTTCAAATGCCCTGAGAAGCAAGCCTCAAGCTCTCATGGAGGAGAGAGAAGGAACCAGTTGATCCAGGAAGATGATTGTCAAAGTGTTAACTCTCCAATTGGAAATGCAGCCTTGGTCCATGATGGAGAAAGCTTTATGATGAGGAGAACCATGTTGAAGGTGCCTCAAACACAAGAACCCCCTCAGAGGAAGACATTATTCAGGACAACATGCAAGGCCTATGATAAGATATGCAAGGTAATTGTTGATTCTGGTTTAATTGAAAATTTAGTTTCTATTGAGATGGTAGACAAGTTAAAATTGAAAAGACTTACTCATGCTAGTCCCTATAAGGTGTCATGGTTGAATAAGGGGCAACAAGTCTTAGTTGATGAACAATCATGGGTAGAGTTTGAGATAGGGGAGTATAAGGATAAGATTTTGTGTGATATAATCCCCATGGATGCTTGTTATTTATTTTTAGGATGTCCTTGGCAGTATGATGTACAAGCCCAACATGATGGGAAGTTAAACTCTTTTGTCATAACCAAGAATGGTAGGAAATATAAAATGGATCCTTTTCCGGATGAAAGTGTGGAGAAGAATTTAGGGTCAAGTGTCATGTTGGTGAGTGGTAGAGAGTTTATTAACACCCTCAAGGAAGAAGGAACCCAAGGGTATGCTTTGATTTTGAAGCCTAAAAACAGTCCTAATTTGCATGGTCCTAGTGAGGAAGAGATTCCCAAGGAGGTGTAGCAATTGTTAGAGAAGTATAAGGGTATCATGGTAGAGGATATGCCTAATGCCTTACCACTTATGAGGCACATAAGTCACCAAATTGATTTCATTCCTGGGTCTACATTGCCAAACAAAGCAGCCTACAAGATGACACCATCACAAAATGAATAGATTGCCAAGCAAGTACAAGAATTATTGGATAAGGGTTTAGTGAGAAAGAGCCTTAGCCCATGTGTTGTCCCAACAATCCTCACCCCTAAAAAGGATGGTAAATGGAGGCTATGTATGGATTCTAGGGCTATTAACAAGATCACCATAAGATATAGGTTCCCTATGCCAAGGATTGAGGACCTAATGGACTGTTTGGGAGGGGCTAGATACTTTTCCAAGATTGATCTTAAGAGTGGGTATCATCAAATTAGGATAAAGCAAGGAGATGAATGGAAGACTGCCTTTAAGACCAATGAGGGTCTTTATGAGTGGTTGGTGATGCCATTTGGTCTATCCAATGCCCCAAGTACTTCATGCATCTCATGAATGAAGTGTTGAAGGATTTCATTAGAAAATTTGTTGTGGTATATCTTGATGATATTCTTGTTTTCAGCAGGACAAAGGAAGAGCATTTGCAGCATTTGGATTAGGTTTTGAAGAAGTTGCATGATGAGAAATTGATGATTAACATGGAGAAGAGTGTCTTCATGAAGGAAGAACTCACCCACCTTGGTTTTGTCATTTCCCAAGGCAATTTGAAGATGGATCTAGCAAAGGTAGAGGCTATTTTGTCATGGCCAACTCCTAAAAGAGCAGGTGATGTAAAAAATTTTCATGGATTGGCAACCTTTTATAAGAATTTCATAAGAGGTTTCAGACATCTATGTGCACCCATCTTGGATACCATCAAAGGAGGGAAAAAATGTAAGTTTTCTTGGACCAAAGTAGCTGATGAATCTTTTGAAATTCTGAAAAAAAAGGTAGCACAACAACCTATTCTCCTTTTGCCTGATTTCAATAAGTTGTTTACAGTGGAATGTGATGCCAGTAACCTTGCTATAGGGGTTGTCTTGAGTCAAGAAGGAAGACCAGTTGCTTTCTTTAGTGAAAAATTGAATGATGCCAAAAGGAAGTATTCTACTTATGATTTGGAGTTGTTTGCAATGGTGCAAGCTCTTAAAAAATGGAGGCACTATCTTTTCCCTAAAGAGTTTATTGTTTATACTGATAACCATGCACTTAGTTTTCTAAATTCACAGGAGAAACTCAGTCATAGGCATATGAAATGGGTTGAACAACTCCAAGCATACACATTTTCAATCAAGCACAAGAAGGGGTAGGCCAATAAAGTGGCACATGCATTGAGTAGAATGGTGTGTATGGTGTAAGAGATTTAGTTGCAAAGTGTGGGAATTGATTCTCTCAAACATATGTACCAGGATGATGAGGATTTTAAGGAGGTATATGAAGTTTGTTCTCAGTTTTTGGACACTTGTCATTCTGATTTTTCTAAGTTTTTGTTGTAACAGGGGTTGTTGTTCAAAGGCAGCCAATTATGTGTTCCTAGGTGTTCCATGAGGGAGAACATCATAAAGGAAAAGCATTGTGGTGGTCTAGGAGGTCACTTTGGGCTGGATAAAACATTGGATTAGGTGAAAAGATTTTATTTTTGGCCTAAAATGCAATCAGACATCAGAAAATTTGTTGAGAGTTGTAGTATATGTCAAAGGGAAAAGGGTACTTCATCTAATGCTGGTTTATATCAGCCACTTCCTATTCCTAATAGGCCATGGGAGAGTATTAGTATAGATTTTGTCTTGGGTCTTCCTAGGACTCAAAGAGGTTTTGATACTATATTTGTTGTGGTGGATAGGTTCAGTAAGATGGCTCATTTCTTGCCATGTAAATGCACTAATGATGCTTCACACATTGCTGGTTTATTCTTCAAAGAAATTGTTAGAATCCATGGTTTACCTCTTAACATTGTGACTGACAGGGATCCAAAGTTTGTGGGCCACTTTTGGCGTACTTTGTGGAAGAAGCTGGGTAGTGAATAGGTCTTTAGGAAATCTTCTTAGATGTCTTACAAAACAACATGGAGAAGCATGGGATATGATCATCCCTCAAGCAGAATTTGCTTACAATGACTCCACCAATAGAAGCACAGGATGGAGTCCATTTGAGGTTGTCTATGGGATTCACCCAAGAGGCATTCTTGAATTGAGGGATCTACATGGATTGGAGAGGAAGAGTGCTCAAGGTGAAGACTTTGCATTGGCCATGAAGGACATCCATGATAATGTAAGAGAATCTCTTCAGAAGAACAATGAGAAGTACAAGAAGAAAGCCAATGAGAGAAGGAGAGATGTGCAATACAAGGTTGGCAATTTGGTCATGGCACATTTGAAGAAGGAAAGACTTCCAAAGGGGCAGCCAACCAAACTCCTCATGAAGAAGATAGGACCTTTCCAGATTGTACACAAGTTTGGGCCCAATGCCTATGAGTTTGAGCTTCCTCAAGGCTTGGCCATATCTCCTATCTTTAATGTATCAGATTTTTTTCTTTATAGGGGTGGTACTGATGCAGATTCAGAGGTAGATGTTATAGATGCAGGAAATGAGGAATGGGTTAAGGGTCTTCCACCCAATCAACCCTTGAAATTGGAATGCATCTTGGACACCAAAGTCTTGAAGAAGAATAGGAGGACTTACAAGCAGTACCTTGTCAAATGAAGTAGCCTACCTGCTGAAGATGCCACTTGGATGAGTGAAGAAGACTTTTTGAAGCATGGTGTCACAGATGCTGATCTAGTTCCTCAAGGGACTTGAGTTTCTTTTCCACCCCAGGCGTATGGTGCAGGAGCACCAAGAGGCTCATGAAGATTCCTGTTTTGGTTTTGATGTTGTCTCATGTTTTTGTGATGTAATAAGGTCCATTGGACCATTTCAAGTTGATTCCAAATGGTGTATGGCCATGGTGCCAATAGCTTCAAGTAGGCAGTCAAGTCCTAGTTGGTCTAGGACAGTCAAATCCTCCATAAGTCTCCAATGGAGTAACAATTTTTCATAGGTGTATGGTGTGCATCTCATTTTCAGTTGCCCCAATCGATTCAAACTAATTGGGAGGCTTGTAAACAGGTATGTACAACTCCTCAGGCCCATGGAAGAAGTGTGAATGAAGATTTGGAGAAGAAATAAACAAAATAATCTCTAGTTTCTATCTTTTTTTTTGTTATTTTCCTGTTCCTGTCGTACTTTGTTCTTGTACGAATTTGTCATAGTCTCTCTTCATACTAGTTTGAAGGTAGGATGAATCACCTTTGATTTGAGTGGGGTTTGGGTTCTTGACACTAGACTAGAAGGGAGTTATAAGTCATTTTCTCAGAACTGGTCGTGAAACCCTGATTTAGGGTTTTGTGTTCAAACGATGGATTCTTCATCCATTCCACTAATCTCCTCTTCCTAGAATTGGTGGAATGGATTGTTGTCATTGCATATTTATATTTTATTAATGTTTTAAGTGCAGAGAACTGAGTTGCAATGAGTTTTCTATGTGAAAGCCCAACAAGACCATGTGTTGAGGCTTTATGAAGGGTACAACATTGTGAAATTTGCACACAGTCAACTGTGGAAACTTGATACCTGTGAAAATTATTGTTTTGGCATGTAATGGAAATGTCTCAATAGGTTAGAAGTTTCTGTGAGGTGTTTGAAGGGTAGTATCTTTGGAAAAGAGACCTAATTGGGGGCTTTAGGCTTCTAGGACAGTCAAGGTTTGAAACATTCTTTGTGAAGCAACCCATACCCATTTTGGAGTATGATGAGGGCCTTCCAAAAGGGTATCTGAAACTAGTTAGGGTTTGTGGAGTTAAGGTCTTTGAGAAAAGTTATTGCTGACTGTTCTCTTTTTGAGGGCTACAAGGCATCTAGTAGGTTTGTGAAGGAGGTACCCTACATATGTTTACAAATGCCCATCCAATGGTTTGGGAAGGTTGTCCTAGTGGTTTCAAGACCTTTTACATGACTACCCCCTACAAAACAATCAACCTTGTGTCATATTTAGATTGAGCTTTAGTTAAGGTTTGTAAGCATGAAGGCTTGTTGATAAGACAATGAATCCTTCCACTACTTGAATGATTTGCAAACACACATTGTAGTTGTTTTGATTTTAACACCTTCTATCCTCTGGATCACATCCTCACCAAGCTTAGTTCTGCTTGAATGTTCAATCTTAGTCCATTGATGTGTCTTGCCACTTTCTCTTTGCTTGCTTCACTATGTCCTATCCTTATGATCATCTTATGAAATTTTTCAGTGTACTCCTTCACAGATTTCTCCTTTTGTCTTAGGTTTTGCAATCTTTTCAACATCTCCAACTGATAGTCAGCAGGTATGAATTGATTCTTTAACTTTATCACCATCTGGTCCCACTGTAATCTTTTCTTTCCCTCTCCTATTTCTTTCCAACTGAACTTCTTTCCACCATATAGCAGCATGTCCTTTCAACTTTATCTTTACAAATTTCACCTTCTTTGGATCTTCAATTTCCTCATATTCAAAGTATTCATCCATGTCATTTATCCAATCAATCAATTCTTTAGGATTCAAATTACTAGTATAGTTTAGAACATCAACTCTAGGTCTTTTTACAATCTTTGAAATAACTCACAACATCTTTGTCTGATCTGATTCTTCTTCTTCATTGCCTTCTAGGGTTTCACCAATTTGTTTAGCAGATTGAAATTCTTCCTCATCATCACTTTCAACATTAGGTCTCGGTGTCAATTCTCTTCACCTATCTTCTTCAATAGCATCCAAATGAATTCGCATTGTTCTCATCAATTCCATCATCTCATCCATTCTATTAGCCATTGTGCCAACAAGAGGATCTTCCTAGGATCAAGTGCAGACTACCTCAGGTTTGGTGATCGGGCTACAAGCAACAACTACCTCTCAATCAGTGATCGGTTGCACACAAGTAACCTGCCTCGAATCGGTGATCTTCTCACAACAAGATCTTACAGAATCCCCTTCGCCAATTCGCTCCAAAAAATCAAACTTTCACTCTAATACCACTTGGTGCAGTCACGGTAGGAGGGTTCACAGAATGAACTATTTGGACCATGCAGCAAGAGTAAACACAATGGAAACAACTCAAAGAAATGGAAAAAATGTAGATTCAGTCATTCACTATATCCAAGAATTCAAAATAGAGATCCACTGGCAACATGTGGGCTTACAATTAGGGCTGACAAGCCTGCTTACATACATGCGCAAGATAAAGTTTTGAAGTCCTCTCACACAAATCTAAACTATCAGATCTTTCTTATGTGAATAGCTATCTTCCTAAGGATCTATTACATCAATGCATATCATTTCTGGACCATTAGATTCCTATGTGTTGGCTAAGGAATGTCACAAACTCCAATGAAGAGCTATAACGTGTTCATAGATAGGTCAAACCTAAAAGCATAGAACACTTCCTCAAATGAATGGAACAACATACAGACCCTTGAGGAAGGTTAACCACAAACCAAAGAACATTGAATGATGTGTCATTGAGATCCGCAAGTCAAGGAATGATCCGTAAGCCTTCTCCTTTAACTGGTTATGAGGAACTGTTAGAATGCTTTGCTCTGAGAAAACAATCAACTTCAGATAACGATATCTTTCCAATGACTGATCAAAATGCTCTAAATTTTGGATATAATGTAGATGAATGAATGTAGATGCTAAGTCTAGATCCACAAGATGTGAATTGCCAAAACTGGACCACAAGCTGAAAACTGCTATTGACTGAACTACTTGAACTGAATTGCAAAAGGAAAGAACTGAAATGCAAATGTTTTTGGTTGATGCAAGATTACTCTTGAACCAGGGATGCTCCTGCATCAGTTTAGGGATAGGTTTTAGAGTTTAGGGATAAGGGATTAGGGTTTAGGACCTTGAGGGATTAGGATTTATAGATTAGGGTTGATGATCGAGGGATTAGGGATTAGGGATAAGGTTTAGGGTTGAAGGTTTAGGGTTAATGGATTAGGGTTTAGGGTTGAGGGTTTAGGGATAAGGGATTAGGGTTTAAGGTATAGTGTCAAGGGTTCAGGGTTTAGGAATAGGGATAGCATTTAGGGTTTAGGGTTGAGGGATTAGGGTTTTGTGTTGAGGGTTTAGGGCTTAGGATTGTGGGATTAAGGTTTAAGGTTAAGAGTTGAGGGTTGAGGGTTTAGGGATAGGGTTTAGAATTTAGGGATAAGGGATTAGGGTTTATGACCTTGAGGAATTAGGGTTTAGGGATTAGGGTTTAGGGTTTAGGGATAAGGAATTAGGGTTGAGGGTTGAGGGATTAAGGTTTAAGGTTGAGGGATTAAGGTTTAAGGTTGAGGGAGAGGTAGAGAGGTGAGGGGGAGAGATAGGTGAGATGTAGAGAGGGAGGAGAAGAGATAGGTGAGAGATAGAGAGGTGAGAGATAGAAGAAATACATGGAGAAATGAATAATATGGATTTTTCTATAGTAGACCAAAGTGCACTCGCATTATAACGTGCTCGTGTTATAATGTAAGCACGTTATAATGCGAGCACATTTTGGATTGCTATAGAAATGGTAAAAAGGCCTGGAGCCCTATGATCCAAGCCTCCATACTCTATTTTCTTTTGTTTATGCGTGTGTTCTGATAAAAATAAGAGTTTTCATGTTGTTGGGAAGTTCACATGCACATTTTTCATATTCTACCACCTTTGCGTGATCTTTCCACCACATTTTTTTGCTTTTCCAACTTAAGGAGGAAATAACATAGTTTTCACATCAAATTTGATATATATCAATTCAATTTACTATTTTTGTAGTGTTGCAATGTTAATTGTGATTAAATTGTAGGAATTTAACATTATAGATTGGTTAATAGTATTGTTGTTACTAATTCTATTTGAGTGTTATTCAATTTAACGTTGAAAAGGAAGCAAGTGGTGAAAAACTCAAATTGTTGAGGAGTTTGATGCAAGAAGAAAAAATACTACATAATTGGGTACTCTCTCCATTCAAATCTCTATTTTTTAGGTATGTCAAGTCTTACATGCATGTTATTTACATTTTCCTTAATTCTATTTGAATTACTTTATCATGCTTTATCATACATGTTTACATCACTTGTATGGTTTACATCACTTGTATGGTTTACATATTTTGTGTTTATATCAGTCTCACTTTTTTGATTTTATAGTTCATCTACCTTGTCTATGCTTCCACATTTTGCATACATGTCTTATATTTTGCATTTATAGTTCATCATAGTTCTTACTATCCAAAGAGCTTAGTCATCACACACAAATGTCCTTATAATAGACTATGTTTTAAATCAGTTCATGGTATGCATAATAAAAGATATCTCAATGGTCAACATGAATTAAAATAGACACAATCACGATCAAGAAAGTAGCCTACAATCTCACATGGTGTCATGTATATTTTCTACACTTGGGCTTTTTAATAATTATGTGCAATAATGAATTGAATAGACCTTAACATACCATGATGTCAAACTATACAAGAATAAATCCTTACAACATACAAATATACAATCTCGTAAGCATAATGAAATACTATTATCTTGTCATAACAAGTTAAAATACAAATGAATAGGTGCCAAGATCATACAAGTTGTTGACTTTTTCCCAGACTGGATGCTTATTCCTAGATTTCCCTACAAGGTAGCCATCAGTGATCAACAGGATCTCTGGGCCAAGGGCCAACAGTGTAGGAGATAGACTCTATATTTTATCTCCTCTTCTTCTTCAGGCTCTGCAAGACCTAGGGGGGTATTCCCTACTCAACATCCATGAGGATATGCATACAAGGCTGGGATGCTGACAGAAAGCAGATAAGTCCTCCTGTAAGTAGACCAAAACTGAAAGATAAGAGCAAAGGGGCTAGCTTTGGGCCTATTTGCAGTTGTAGACAGAGGACTGAGGATCCTAAAACTAATTCTAATGTCCTAAAGATTGTTTTAGATTTAGATTTTGATTTTAAGTTTGGATGCAAAGCTGGACATGGTTGTAACACAAACACAAAGCAAGATTGGTGCCTATCCAGGGCCTGGAGTCAGTAGACATACACCTGTGAATGATCAACATGAACAGCTAAAACTGGATTTCACGGGGATATATGTGATACCTGCCTTACAGATATCTCCCAATACAGAGTGTTAAGTTATCTCTACTTATGGCATCCCTACTGCAGTATACCCTTCCCAATGTTTAACCTGAAAATAGTTTAATCCACCCTTCGAGCAGAAGTTAAGAGATCATACATTCAACACAGGAATTCTATGTTCTAGAGTCTCAAATATTGCTTAAATATCCAGACTCAGAAGAAAGATACATGCAATACTGGAGACAGAATTAACAAAACACATGCTAAGATAGCATTTCTCATATAAGATTAATCATGAAATCAGTGGGTTCATGCCAAAACATACAACAAGAGATACATAGACTCACAGGTTAAGCTGTACAGAGAAACCAAATTAGCTTGTTTCGAATTACAGAGCCAAAAATCTTCAACTTTCAACAACCAAAAATGAGTAACACTTCCTGCTTATAACAGCCAAGTAGTGTACCACAGCAATTAATTACATGGTTGACCAAAAATCCCGCCAGATACACAGTATCAGAAAAATGGCGCTCAATGCATTACCAGATTGGCACCCAAACATGAATGCAGCAGGTAGGGGAGGAGACAGGAAGAAACCTCGAGCCCTGCGCCACTGTCCGTTGATGTACACCTTCAATCGGGTACCAGATCTGTCCATACCTCTGCAACCTTCGCCATTAATGGCGCACCAACCCGCGGCCTTGGGAAAAACATCAAACAGTCGATCGCAACCATTTCCCGCCAAGATACATCGTCATGATATTTGAAAATATGCAGGGTTGAATTATCCCACATGCACCCCGCAGCAACCTCCTCATCACTTTATATACTAGGCCACGAGCATATATGATGTCGGTGCTTTTGCTCCTGACGACACTAGTATAAACCTTCATCATCATCCTCCAGCAGCATGATATCCTGTTGCTTGAAATATCACCTTGATGTCAGCATCATATCGCAATATCACCTACATGATAATCGCCTTCATCGGCACAACCTGATGCATCGGAGGAAGATCCTCCTGCTTAGCCGATACCAAAATGTCTGGCCGATGAACATCCTGATGACGTCACCGTCATATCTGCCTACTACGCACCTCCTCATATCCGGATGATGTCATCATCATATCGACATCAGGATGATATTCGGAAGATAACCGGATATTTGGAAATATCATCCTGATGCACAAATATCATGCTGCACTGTAGCTCCACTATAAGATCGGGGTGATAGATGAATATGCCAGATATTTGAAAAGATCACCCCCCACTAGATAATGCACGAAGCTGGCAGGCGGATATCTCCTTGATATCAGCATCATCAGGATGATAAAACAACGAACATGAAGTGATACAACAACATCAGGATGATATTGACTAAGATCATCCTGACGTCCAAAATATGATGACCACGATAAAAATCGGGTCACACTTAGAACTTTACAGCAACATCATCAGGATGATCTTAACAAAGATCACCCGATGTTAAAATATCACCCCGCAAAAGATCATGCAGGCAGAAAATATGATGACCCTCGCAAGCAACACGGCGATAACTGGAAATATGATCATGATGATGACGACCCTTAAGAAAAAACAAGTCAGGTCGAACAACTCAGAAAATAACCCCCTCAGAAGATCAGGGTGACATCATCATCATAAAAGGGCAGGGTGATAATTGGAAGATCACCGGATATTTGAAAAATCACCCTCCGCAAGAAAATTAAAGCACATTGTAGCTCATCAGCAGGATCGGGATGATATCCAAACATCACCCGATATTGAAACATGATGATCCTGATAAAAAACGGTTGAAAGAAAACATGATGATGATGACCTCCTCCTTAAGAAAATATGATGCTGCAGCTGAAAAATGCTGAGGAGGTCCAACACTTAGAACATTTTTAAGGAAGGTGCCTGCATGAAAATTGCTCAAAAACTGTCAGTCAATTCAGGCACTAACACAAGTAAATCCCAATAGGATTAATCCAATCATGATCCATGCTATGCTACATTATTCTTCATGTTGATAGTTTTAAAATACAAACCTTATATACCAAATGTTTACATTCCCATAACTATGACAATGTGCCAAGTTAAATACTACAAATCAATTGCATTGCCATGGAATTGATATAGGGTCTCAAGATAGTTTAGTCACAACAAAGTGCAAAGTTCAATATGAGTGTCTCCATGAAAATCATAAGCCTTAAGGTTGATCCTCTTGGTTGTCGTAACATGATAATGTGAAGATAAGGGACTGTTGTCACACATCAGAAAATTAGTCCTTACCTCATGCCCTAGTGTGATGTCTCCCATGATCTCAATCATCTCTCCTTTCATGACTAGATGGTTATAAACAAGTGCTGGCCCACGAGATGTCTCCAAGTTAAAATCAAGTGTATCATGTGTCCTAAATTTTGTCCCATGGCTGCAAGCTCAATCTTCATGTGTGAGGATATGATCTCTATCTACAAGTGTAGGTAGTTTGAGGCCACTAGCACCAAGGCGTCCCCCACATCTTCAACCTTGTAGTCAACATGAAGTCCCATGTACTCTTCACATGTAGCCTCAATAGGTGAGTCTGCTTTGTCCTTATCCTCATAGGAATGAAGTGAACTTTGTACCATAATTCTTTGTATGGCTACAATAACATTGTGCAATAATGCTTTGTACCTATTTTGGTTGAGTGACATTTACTCTTCTACATGATGATTGTATGTACATTTTGTATGAAGGGTTGAATGACATATATTTCAGTTATTTGTATGGATTCATTTCTTAGGAACTAATATTTGTCTCTTTATCATGCTACAGATAAATTCTCTGTCATGCCGAGGAAACAATCAAGAATTAAACCAACACAGGAAGAGATAGAAGCTAAGAATGCAAAGAAAGTAGTGGCTATGAGGGAACTTCATGAGAACAGGAAATTGGACATGATAAAAGAAGACATGCTAATTGAAGAGGAACTGCAACCATCAAAAAGAGATATGGTATTGGTGACACAAAGGGAACGAATGCAAAAACTTCATGCTATGAGAGATTTGAATACCATAGCTGGAGACACATCCTCTACTGCAAGTCAACATGTAGGGACACCATCTACCACATCTCAAGTTGAGAGTACATCATCACTCACATGTCAGGAAGGAGGTATGCCATCATTCCCACCTCAACCTCAAGGCATGTCATCTAGCCCATATCATTTAAATATTGATGAAATTCCTAATGTTGAGATGAATTTACCTATCTTAACACCACCTAGAATTTTGCATAGAAAGCCAAAGTATTTGATTGATATTGATAAGAATATTTTGCAGCGAATGGAAGGTAAGATTCCAAAATGCACTTGTAGAAGATATGCTCATAAGATTTGGAGATTGTTCTTTGAAAAGTTAAATGAGACCGCAAGATGTCAACTAGTCATTGAAATGATGCGAAGTATAAAGTATAGGTCCATCATGAAGATTCTTGGGTTGAGAACATCAGACACTTCAAGTAAAAAATCTATTGTTAAGAATCTAATGAGTGCATATGAGAGTGTAGGTAACACCTCACACACAAAAGATAGTAATGCAACACAACATGTCATTACATTGACTATAGTAAGTAACCAAATGAGGAAATCTCATCTCATTAGAAAGACGAATCAAGCATTGAGAATTAATAGGAAAACTTTATCAAGAGCCGTTGGAAGGTGCCAAAGAATTGAGGACACTAATGCCAATGAATTATGGACGTTCTCAGGGAGACTACCATGAAAAGATAAACCAATTGTTGAAGCATTGAGATCACTAATTGAAGACTTTTGGACAAATTACAAAAGGGTATCTCTGAATCAAAGGGATGTGGTAAGAAGGAGAATTGGTAGTCGGAACCGTGAGCCACATCCAAAGCATTTTTTGGATATGACTCAAACACAGTTTTTTGGTAAATTTCTAGAGATGTATCCTCAAATTAAAATTTGTCAAAGATATTTTGAAATGCTAAAACATTTCTATGTCAAGATAAATCACACACGCACTACTTGTTGTAGATTACATATTGAATTTTCTAACCATTTTGATGTTTATTGGTCTATATGTTTAGATTTGCATACTAACAATGTTTTGTAGGATTGTGGCATACATGCCCCACCAACATCTTCAAGAGACTTCATATCAATAATTTTATGTGAAAGAGAGGAAGGTCAAATATTCTACAGGAAATTATGCTTGGATGTCACATGTCAGCATTGCGGTGGCTTGCAATGTATGCCAATATGTGAACATATGGAAAGAACACATGCGGTTGGAAATGAACTAGTAGATTTTGACAAGTATAAAATAGTGGCATACAATACAAAAGATGGTAAAGATTTCAGTGTATCAGTTTATGCCTATATTTTGTGACAGTATAGTGTATGAGTATGCAAGACATGCCCATAGAGCTGGTTGGTTGGACTTGCAATTCAATTCATGCAAGGACACATTTCTAGTTGGTAGCATTGTTTCAGTTGTCAACTTTGCAGAGAACTACAATCTACAGCCACAGCGTGAGGTGCAATCACAATATTACAACTCCACACAAGTTTCTATATTTTTGCACATCGCATTCATTCATGCGAATGATAGTACAAAGGATGATAGAAAGATCATAAGGGAGTATCATTTTTATATTAGTGATGATCGCACACATTCTACAAAGTTCGTGCAAGGTTTCTTTCAAGTGTTCTACAATGATTTGGCTAGAAGGGGCATATCGTTCAGTTGGCATATCATATGGTCAGATAACTGTGCATCACAATTCAAGAACTCATAGAATTTCTATTGGCTAAGCAGAAGGCATAATATTATAGGTGTTCAACATATGTGGAACTTTTGTGAGACCAGACATGAAAAGGGGGAGCATAATGGTACATGAGAATGTATCAAAAGAGCCATAGCATGAGAAGAGTTAAAGTATAAAGACAATGCAAAGTTGACAGATGCAAAATTAATCGCCGAGTGGTGTAATACTTTGATGGGTCCATGTAATGAAGGTAAGCCTTCAATTCGTATATTTTTTTGGTTGATAGATGATACTAACATTGCACCATATGAGGACTATTGTACACTAACAGGATCAAGTGAGCTACACTCTTTCAGAAGCTCAATTGCAAGTTCATGGAGTATCCATTCATGGAAGATGGCATGTTTTTGTTCTTCATGTACAATTCAAGCCTGGGATGTGTGCGAGTTAAAGGAGTGGGTTGACAAATGGTGATTAAGTTATCTTAACCCACTTGACATGTATCGACCCTTGACGACATTGGAACTGATAGAGATGGAATCATCAGTTGACTTTGACCACATATTAGATCTAGTTCAACCAGGTAATATATCTACTTGCATAGTTTTTGAAATTCCTAATGTTATCTTACTTTGTAGTGTTTTTGTAATGTTGACTAATTTTATCTGATTTGCTACAAATATCAATGTAGGGCATGTTTATGCACTTATTGTAGATGAAGATAATGAAGAGGTAACAGATTATTACTTGTGTCGTTGTGTTGAGGCCAAAAAGAAATTGGAGGCCCTAGTTATGGATGGAGAAAACATTGAATACCCTACAGGCTTAGTGGTTGTTACTAGAACATGGCTTAGAAGGTACCCATATAAGAGTGTTAATGTTTGGTTGTTTTAGGACTTTGACACACATTAGAAGATTCTTCATTACTCGAACCTTGTCATGGCATCCAATGTCCATTTGATACAATATTGAGGTAGACCTTTGAACAAGACCTTGTGGAAGGTGTGTGAGTCTGACCATGAGGCAATACTGTTAGACTTAGGGCATACAACTGAGAGGGGGGGTGAATCAGTTGTGCGAAACTTTCTCTTTTTAAACACTTGAATCTTCTTTAGTGATTAGCATAATATTAATCATGAACCATAATGCATTCAAATCAAAAGTAGAAACATATCAACACACATGACACCAAGATTTTGATGTGGAAAACTTGGTTAAGGGAAAAACCACAGGGTGATTAACCCAAGAATGTATTCTCTATTAAAAGAATAGAAAGAACAAAATGGAACATGCCAATTAGGGCTCACTACCTAAGCACACTGCTCACAAGAGGCTCACTACCTACAAGAGACACACTATCTACAAAGGAATAAGTATCACCTTTATGAACTGGAGAATAGTATCTTCAGCATGCTTCAATCAGTTCCATTTAAGCCCAATACTTCTGCTCTGCCTTTCTCACTTCTCTTCGCTACCACACACTCATCACCGCAAGACACACTACAAAATAAATTCACAATCCCTTATTTATACAAGGCATCGACTTAGGAACAATCATCTAAGTCGACAAACACCTACAAGAACATCCGCAAAACATGTAATACATCCAATCGGCTAGTCTCAAGAAGAACACCAATATCCGTGGTTATTCTTCAAATGCAAACTCTAACTTCAATGCGGACCACCAACATTAATGAACATGATCCAACGATCATCATAACCTTCCCTGAATCACCAAAAACATCCGCACTTCATCATCCTACTAGAATTCTTCTCTCCTTCATCCGAAGCTACAAGAACACAGTCTATCATCACTGTCACAAATGAATAGGCTCTTCCAGACCTTCAACCCATGAACTAATCTAGTTGATATTGCATAGGGACGTCCTTAACACTCCCTCAAATCCATATAATGGGATAATGAAATACCGGATCTCACCGGACCTATCTGTGGCACTCTGTCACCTCTGAACACCTACCAAAACCGGTTCTACTTGAGCGACCATAAATTCTTTAGATATTCATGCGGACCTCTGAAATCTTGACTGGAGCATCTCAAGACTTATATCTACAAAATCTTTAAACCACATCCTCTGATCCTCAACCTATTGAGGACTTTTACCTTCTTGTCATCACTGTTCTTCACTGTTCTTGATTGAGACTTATTTTCTCAATATCCTCAGCACACAGCTCATTTAATCCTTCTCGTTAATGCAACATGAGTATGTTGACATCAATGACAACACCAGTTAGGCCCATACATGCAACGATCTCCCCCTTTGTCATTGATGGCAACATATGATGTGAAAAACCATCAAGACAAGAACTTCTCCTTGCTGTTACAGCTCCCCCTAACAGCAACAACTATTCACATGTCTTCTCTTCCTTTATTGCTGCCCCTTTGATCAGCAACCCCTTATTTTTCACATGTCTTCTCTCCCCCTTTGACATCAATGGCAAAGGGCTCATACTTGTAACTTCACTACTTCATAACATACCAGTTGCTCCCCCTGAGTAGCAGCTCCCTTATCATCAATCCGGATCAAAAGATATGACTATGATATCCACCGGATTGATGCACATCAATGCATCCTAGTTCATCATCGGAGGGGCAATAACCCCTAACTTCTCCCTAAGATACTCAAAAGAGTCCTTGGGAAGAGGTTTAGTAAAAATATTTGCAAGCTGATCCTTGGAGGGCACATACTCCAATCTAACTTCACCCTTGTTCACTTGCTCTCTCAAAAAGTGAAACTTGATAGATATATGCTTAGTCTTAGAATACAACACCGGATTCTTAGAAATATTTATTGCACTTGAATTATCATAGAAAATTGTGATAGGCTCCTCATATTCTACTTGAATATCTCTTAGCATCTGCTTCATCCACAAAACTTGAGTGCAACTTCCTACTGCTGCAATGTATTCTGCTTCAGTTGTAGACAGGGATATTGCCTCTTGTTTCTTGCTTAGCCAAGAAACCAACCTTTTTCCCAAAAAGAATGCTCCTCCACTTGTACTCTTCCTATCATCCACATCTCCTGCCCACTCTGCATCTGTATATGCATGAAGAGAAAAATTATGATCTCTAGAATACCACAGACCATACTCAACTATTCCTTTTAAGTACCTAAAAATTCTTTTGATTGCCATGACATGAGATTCTCTGGGATCAGCCTGGAATCTCGCCACAAGACCAACAACCTGCATTATATCTGGTCTAGTTTGAGTGAGATATAATAATCCTCCAATCATTGATCTATACTTTGTCTGATCTGTCTTAGGAGAGTCATCATCTTTGCTCAAGTTACATCTGGTTGCCATGGGAGTGTTCATTGGCTTTGAATCTTCCATTCCAAATTTCCTCAACAATTCTTTCACATATTTGGTCTGAGAGATAAAGATTCCTTTCTTTGTCTAAGTAATTTGTAGACCCAAGAAGAAATTCATTTCACCGAGCATTGACATTTCAAACTGACTTTTCATTTGATTTGCAAAGGTTTTACACATACTGTCTCTTCCTCCAAAGATGATATCATCAACAAATACTTCAACAATCAAGATGTTTTCATGATCAATTTTGAAATATAGGTTACTATCAGTAGTACCTTTGTTAAAACCAATCTTCAAAAGATGTTTGTCCAATCTTTCATACCATGCTCTTGGGGCTTGCTTTAGACCATACAGTGCCTTCTTTAATTTGCAGACCATATCACCATGCTCAGATAACTGAAATCCATCCGGTTGTTCAATGTACACTTCTTCTTCTAAGTCACCATTCAGGAAAGCAGATTTGACATCCATCTGATACACCTTGAAATCCTTGAATGTAGCAAATGCAAGAAATAATCTGACTGCTTCAATTCTTGCCACTAGAGAAAAGGTTTCTTCAAAATCAATTCCTTCTATTTGAGAGTAGCCTTTGCAGACCAATCTGACTTCATTTTTGATTACTTCACCAACTTCATTTAGTTTGTTCTGGAAGACCCATTTGGTTCCAATCACATTCTTGTTTCTAGGTCTGGGAACAAGATCCCAAGTATGATTTTTCTCAATTTACGTCAACTCTTCCTCCATTGCTTTGGTCTAATTTTCATCATTGTAGGCTTCATTTATTGTCTTAGGTTCAATCTTTGAAATCAGACAATATTAATCTAAATTTTGAGCAATTTTTCTTCTAGTTTGCACACCTTTTCTTTTGTCACCTATGATCTAATCTTCAGAGTGGTTCAGTCTTACATACCTTGGAACTTTGGGAGTTTCTTGCACTTCTACTTCTTGATCAGGCTCATTCAGACCTTTCTCTTCTTCTTGATTTACCAGATCAGTCTGAATCTAACTTTCAGGAGAGGATTGAGCTCCTTGAACCAGAACACCATTCTGATCATCTTCATCATACTCATAAAACATTGAGGGTTTCTCTATTCCCTTGTCAACCTTTACATTTGTACTTTCTATCATCTTTCTTAGTCTCTTGTTATAACACCGATATGCTTTTCTTTGAGTAGAGTAACCCAAGAATATTCCTTCATCACTTCTAGCATCAAACTTGCCTAAATCTTCATCTCTTTTGATGTAACACTTGCTAGCAAAGACTCTGAAATATCTTACAGTAGGAGTAATGCCAAACCAGAGTTCATAAGGGGTCTTACTGGTATTGCCTCTGAATTGAACTCGATTAAGAGTATAGACTACAGTGCTGACAGCTTCTCTCCAATAGATCTGAGGAACATTTGCTTCCATCATCATAGTCCTAGATGCTTCCTGGATGGTCTGGTTTTTTCTCTCCACTACTCCATTCTGTTGTGGAGTCCTCAGAGTAGACAACTGTCTCTTAATTCCATGTTTCTCATAGAATTCTATGAACTCACCGGATGTGAATTCTCCACCTCTATTAGACCTCAGACATTTCAACTTTATTCATGTTTCATTCTCTACCATAGCCTTGAATATTTTGAATTTCTCAAGAGCTTCTGATTTCTCCTTTAGAAAGGTTAACCACATCATCTAGGAATAGTCATCTATTAGCAGCATGAAGTATCTATCACCTTGAATACTTTTGGTTCTTGCTAGACCACAAAGATCAGTGTGAACTAAGTCCAATAGTACGATAGATGATAGTTCCTTACTTTTGATTGTGACTCTACTCATCTTACCCAACTGACATTCCTTGCACAAGCTGTTAGTAGGTTTCACCAATTTTGGAAGATCTCTTACAGCCTGAGTATTGCTTATCTTGATGATATTATCAAAATTCACATGACACATCCTTCTATGCCATAACCAACTCTGATCAACTTGAACAAATAGGCAGCTTTTACCAATACCAACCAAGTGGAAGATATTACCTTTAGTTTGAGTACCGAATGGAATCTCTATTCTAGATCTTTCAAAGATTTTGTATTTTCCATCCTTGAATCGGAGATCATAGCCTTTGTCCACCAACTGTCCAATACTGAGAAGATTGTGCTTCAAACCTTCAACATATAGTACATTACTAGTTTTGTTTCTTCCATTAAAAGAAATAGTTCCTCTTCCTTTGATTCTACCAGCAGAATTAACACCAAACTTCACCACTCCTCCTTCATACCTTTCCAAATCTATGAACTTATTCTTGTCACCTGTCATGTGGTGAGAGCAACCACTGTCAATGACCCAATCATTATTTTCTTCAACTTGGGCAGCCAGAGCTCTTTCTACAACTTTATGATTGATAGATACAGAGGATATTGGTTCTTCTTCCTTGATGGCAATAAACATCCATTCACTTCTAGATTTGTTTCCTATCTCTGATTCATCATCTGTTACTCCTTCATTATCATCTTCTTCATGAACATAGTAACAATTCTTTTGGAACCTTGATCTGTTCGGATTTGGCTTTAAAAATCTTTCCAGACATTTGGAGGCAAAATGACCAATCTTATTGCAGTTAAAACACTTAAAAGGCAATTTTCCTTCATACTTACCAGATCCTCTTGGCAGTCTCTTTGCAATGAGAGCTTCAAGTTGAATAGTTTCTACTTCTTCTTCTTCCAAGTCTTTTCTTGCTTTTCCATACCATGACAATTTCCTTGATGAGTTCTCTCCCAGATCAAATCCTTGTTTACCTTTCACATAGGTACTGGCTTTGAATGCAGATTCAGTTTTGGGGGGATCATCTCCAAATTTGATCATTTCAAAAGTAGCCAGTTTGCTAGCCAATTGGTCTCTTGTGACAGTTGTATGGGCTCTGAATTCATCAATGGCAGCAAACTTAATTTTGTAAGAGGCAGGAAGGGATCTGAGAATCTTACCAACAATCCCATTTTCATCCAAGACTCCACCAGAATTTCTAATTCCACAAACCAGCTCATTCACTCTTGGCATAAAAGTGGTAATATTTTCATCATCTCTCATCTTCAATTTTTCAAATTTCCTTTTTAGACTCTGTAACCTTGCACATTTAACATACTCATCTCCTTCATGCAGAAGTTCCAGTTTAATCCAGATCTCATAGGCAGTTGGTAGGTCAATAACATTTGAGAGCTCTGAGTCAGTTAATGTGATTAGAAGAGCCTCTTTGGTCTGCAGATTGTTTTTCAGCATCTGTGATTTTATTTAGGGTTGTCGGACCACCCTGTAGAGGTACATATGCTTTTGTGACCATGGACCAGTATGCCTTTCCCATACACTACAAGTGACATTTCATGCAACCTTTCCAAAGAGAAAAGTTGGTTCCATCAAACTTCGAACTATCCTTCTTGTATGACGACATCCTAGATCTCCTCAAGTGGTTAAGCTCCTTTTAGAGGAACTTAGCTCTAATACCAATTGTTAGACTTAGGGAATACAACTGAGAGGGGGGGGTGAATCAGTTGTGCAAAACATTCTCTTTTTAAACACTTGAATCTTCTTTAGTGATTAGCATAATATTAATCATGAACCATAATGCATTCAAATCAAAAGCAGAAACATATCAACACACATGACACCAAGATTTTGATGTGGAAAACCCGGTTAAGGGAAAAACCATGGGGTGATTAACCCAAGAATGTATTCTCTGTTAGAAGAATAGAAAGAACAAAATGGCACATGCCAATTAGGGCTTACTACTCGAGCACACTGCTCACAAGAGGCTCACTGCCTACAAGAGACACATTGTCTACAAAGGAATAAGTATCACCTTTATGAACTGGAGAATAGCATCTTCAGCATGCTTGAATCAGTTCCATTTAAGCCCAATACTTCTGCTCTGCCTTTCGCACTTCTCTTCGCTACCACACACTCATCACTGCAAGACACACTACAAAATAAATTCACAATCCCTTATTTATACAAGGCATCGACTTAGGAACAATCATCTAAGTTAGCAAACACCTACAAGAACATCCACAAGACGTGTAATACATCCGATCAGCCAGTCTCAAGAAGAACACCAATATCCATGGTTATTCTTCAAATGCAAACTCTAACTTCAATGTGGACCACCAACATTAACTGGACATGATCCAATGATCATCATAACCTTCCCTGAATCACCAAAAATATCTGCACTTCATCATCCTACCGGAATTCTTCTCTCCTTCATCTGAAGCTACAAGAACACAGTCTGTCATCACTATCACAAATGAATAGGCTCTTCCAGACCTTCAACCCACGAACTAATCTAGTTGATACTTCATAGGGATGTCCTCAACACTCCCTCAGATCCGCAGAATGGGATAATGAAATACTGGATCTCACTGGACCTATCTATGGCACTCTGTCACCTCTGAACACCTACCGGAACTGGTTCTACTTGAGCGACCATAACTTCTTCAGATCTTCATGTGGACCTCTGAAATCTTGACTGGAGTATCTCAAGACTTATATCTACAAACCCTTTAAACCACATCCTCTGATCCTCAACCTATTGAGGACTTTTACCTTCTTGTCATCACTATTCTTCATTGTTCCTGATTGAGACTTATTTTCTCAATATTCTCAGCACACAGCTCATCTAATCCTTCTCATTAATGCAACATGAGTATGTTGACATCAATGACAACACCGGTTAGGCCCATACTTGCAACAAATACTTGACACAATCAAGAGTAGAGTAGACTTGGATGGTTTGTTGGATTAATTTGTAAGTATTCACATTGATTTTGTAAAGTCATGTTACATTCACTTGTAAGTATGCACATTAATTTGTAAGTTTACATAGATTTGTCTTTTTTATTTGCTGCTACATTTTTACACATATACAGTGAATATTGTGATGAATATGTTTGTCATTGATGTCAAAGTGCTTGGATGTTAGTAATTTAGTAAGGAATGCATAACTGTGCAGGTCTATTGGTTGTCTATTGTTTGATGATACCATTATGCTTTCAAGACATGTTATTGGGTTTTGTGATATAAAGACAGTTGCTTCTTCATAGAGTATGTGATGTGATGCATAGAGTTGTATGAACTTGATTTGTTAGCTATGGTATACATTTGATGTTTGCATCATCATCATGTTATGATTCATGGGTTTAGATCTAAGTGATGGATGAAGTTGATCCTGAGAGTAATGTATAAAATCTAGGTGTCTCTAGGTGTCTCTACTTGTGTCTTAGGTATATACTATATGTCAACTAGGTACATAAAGACTAGAAAAAAAGTATTTAATCTAATCTAGGTGTCTTAGGTAGATACTATATATTAATGACCTGTCTAGAGACTAGAATAAGGTATAATCTAGAATGATCTAGGTGTCTTCTAGGTAGATACTATATATCAACTACATGTCTAGAGACTAGAATAGGGTATAATTTAATCTAGGTGTCTTAGGTAGGTACTATATTTCAACTAGGTCTACCATAATAAGTGTCTAGGTGACTTAGGTCTAGACTACGATAAGGTACAAAGACTAGGTGTCTTAGGTCTACTATGTCTATAAAATCTAGATACATACTATACAATAGGTGTCTTAGGTGTCCTACATCTACTACAATACATGTGTCTTAGGTCTTAGGTGAGGCCACATGAGCTTCCACCTTCGCGTGGTTGGCCTTGTCAGTATAGAATATTTATATTTCTTGAAGCTAAGGAAAGATCTTTTTCTTGTACACAGAAGTTATGAAAAACTAGAATTAATGCATTGATTAAGTTATTATTTGGTGCTCTTGATGAAATATTTGGTGTTCTTCATGTGGTCTTCATCACTTAGGTTGTATTATGTTTAGGGTTATCTAGTCCTCAACCTCCTAAAAACCCTAGTCTTTACTTTGCTCTAAAATTTAAGTTAATACCTTACACCCATACCGGCGATATTGTATTGGTGATATCCCTGAAGAGTCTAAAGTGCAAAAAGACAGCAATATTTGATGATTTGTTACTCAGAAACCTAACACTTAGAAATAGTTTGTCTAAGGCAACGTAATCATGTAGAACCCCTCTACAATAAAATCTTTCAATTTTTGATATCTATGAGGTGTTTTCCCATGGTGAGAGGTTTTCTACTTCCCCAACAATCATCAAAAGGAGGTAGTGTAAAGTTACAAAAGGGTGTAACTTTCATCCTACTTCTGATGTGACCAAACTGACAGTTCCAACGTGTCTAGATGGGTACATTTAGGCTAGGCATGGTCCTATTTTGCACCTAAACATGCCGAAACAGTTCGAGCTACATTGTACCGGCGATATCCCTAAACAATCCAAAGTGCAAAAAGGTAGCAATCTTTGACGAACTGTTACTCAGAAACCCTAACACTTAGAAAAATTTTGTCTAAGGAAACACAATCACATAGAACCCCTCTACAATAACCTCTCTTGGTTTTTGATATCTCTGAGGTGTTTGCCCATGGTGAAAGGTTTTCTGTTTCCCCAAATATTGTCAGAAGGAGGTAGTGTAAAGTTGCAAAGGGGTGTAACTTTCATTTTGCTTCTGACACAACCAAACTAATAGTTCCAACACATATGAATGGGTATGTTTATGCTAGGCATGGTCCTGTTTTACACCCAAACATGCCGAAATAGTTCAAGCTACATTGTACCAATGATATCCCTGAAGAGTACAAAGTGCAAAAAGGCAGCAATCTTTGACAAGCTGTTGCTCGAAAACCCTGATAGTTAGAAACATTCCATCTAAGGAAACGTGATCATGTAGAACTCCTCTACAACAACCTCTCTCAGTTCTTGATATCTCTGAGACGTTTGCCCATGGTGAAAGGTTTTCTGCTGCCCCAAAAATCGTCAGAAGGAGGTAGTGTAAAGGTGCAAAGGGGTGTAACTTTCATCCTACTCCTGATGCAACCAAACTGACAGTTCCAACGCATCTGTATGGGTATGTTTAGGCTAGGTATGGTTTTTTTTTACCAATCATGCCAAAACAGTTCGAGCTACATTGTACCGATGATATCCCTAAAGAGTCCAAAGTGTAAAAAGGCATAAATCTTTGATGAATTGTTACTCAGAAACCCTAATACTTAGAAATATTTCGTCTGAGGAAACCCAATCACATAGAACCCCTCTACTATAACCTTTCTCAGTTTTTGATATCTCTGAGGCATTTTCCCATGGTGAAAGGTATTTTGCTGCCCCAAAAATCATCAGAAGGATGTATTGTAAAGTTGTAAAGGGGTGTAACTTTCATCCTACTCCTGATGTGACCAAACTAATAGTTCCAATGCATCCATATGGGTACATTTAGGCTAGGAATGGTTCTATTTTGCACCCAAACATGCTAAAATAATTTGAGCTACATTATACCGGTGATATCCCTGAAGAGTCCAAAGTGCAAAAAGGCAGAAATCTTTGACGAGTTGTTACTTGAAAACTATGTCACTTACAAACATTCCATCTAATAATACGGGATCACGTACGATCCCTCTACAATAACCTCTCTCAGTTTTTTATATCTTTGAGGCGTTTTCCCATGGTGAAAGTTTTTCTGCTACTCCAAAAATGGTCAGATGCATGCAATGTAAAGTTGCAAAGGGGTGTAACTTTCATTTTGCTCCTCATGCGGCCAAACCAACTATTCCAACATGTTATGATGGGTATGTTTAGGCTAGGCATGGTCCTATTTCACACCCAAAAATGCCAAAATAGTCTGAGCTACATTGTACTGGCGATATCCCTATAGAGTCCAAAGTGCAAAAAGGTAGCAATCTTTGACAAGCTGTTACTTGAAAACTGTGTCACTTAGAAACATTTTGTCTGAGGTAACAAGATCATGTAGGGTGCCTCTATAATAACCTCTCTCAGTTTTTTATATCTCTGAGGCGTTTGCCCATGGTGAAAGTTTCTTTGTTGCTCCAAAAATGGTCAGATGCATGCAGTGTAAAGTTGCAAAGGGGTGTAACTTTCATTTTGCTCCTCATGTAGCCAAATTAACTATTCCGATGCATTAGAATGGGCACGTTTAGGCTAGGCATGGTGATGTAAGAGCATCCCTAGTTCAAGAGCAATCTTGCATCAACCAAAAAAAAGACATTTGCATTTCAGTTTGTTTGCAGTTCAGTTTGTTTCTTTCAGGTAGTTCAGTCATAAGTAGTTTGAGTTCTTGGTCCAGTATTCTACCGCAGTTACATTTCACACCTTGTGGATCTAAACTTAGCATCTACATTTAGTCATCTACATCATATCCAGAATTTAGAGAATTTGGATTAGTTACCAGAAAGTTATTGCTATTAGAAGATCGATTATTTTCTCAGAAGAGAGCATCCTGATAGTCTTTGATATTCAGCTAAAGGAGAAGATTTGTGGAGCATTCCTTGACTTGTGGAGCTTAATGACACATCATTCAATGATATTTGGTTCCTGGCCAACCTTCCCCAAAGATCTGCATGTTTTTCCATTCATTTGAGGAAGTGTTCTATGCATTTAGGTCTGACCTATCTATGTACATGTTACAACTCTTCATTAGAGTTTGTGACCTTTCTTGGCTGATGCAGAGGAATCTATTGTTCCAGAGATGATATAAATTGATGTAATAGATCCTTAGGAAAGTAGTAGTTCACATAGTGATAATTGATAGTTTAGATTTTATAGGAAGGAGATTCAAAGCTTTATCTCGTGCATGTATGTAATCATGCATGTGAGCCCTAATTGTAAGCCTGCATGTTGCTGGCTAGATTGTATTTGAATTCTATGATATACCGAATGACTGAATCTATATTTGCTTTATATCTTTGAGTTGTTTTTGTTGTGTTTATTCTTGCTGCATGGTCCCGACAATTCATTCTGTGAACCCTCCTACTGTGACTGCACCAAGTGGTATTAGAGCAAAAGTTTGAATCTTTGGGAGTGAATTGAGTTAAATTAGCAAGGGAATTTTGTAAGATCTTGCTGTGGACAGATCACTTAATTGAGGCAGGTTACTTGTGTTGTAACCAATCACCGATTGTGAGGCAGTTGTCACCTTGTAGCTCGATCGCCAAAATTGAGGTAGTTTGCACTTGATCTTAGGAAGAATGCTACGGAGGAGAGTTGCTGCTCTTGGAACAATGGCTGATAGAATGGATGAGATGATAGAGATGATGAAAATAATGAGAATTTGTTTAGATGCTGTTGAAGAAGATAGGTGAAGGGGATTGACACTGAGACCTAATGTTGAAAGCAATGATGAAGAAGAATTTCAATCTGCTGAACAAACTGGTGAAACCCTAGGAGGTGATGAAGAAGAAGAATCAGATCAAGCAAAGATGTTGTGAGCTATTTCAAAGATTGGAAAGAGACCTAGAGTTGATGTGCCAAACTATACTAGTAATTTGAATCCTAAAGAATTGATTGACTGGATAAATGACATGGAAGAATACTTTGAGTATGAAGAGATGGAAGATCTGGAGAGGGTGAAATTTACAAAGACAAGGTTGAAAGGACATGCTGCTATATGGTGGAAAGAAGTTCAGTTGGAAAGAAATAGAAGAGGAAAAGAAAAGATTACAAATTGGGACCGGATGGTGACAACGTTGAAGAATTATTTTATACCTGCTGACTATGAGTTGGATTTGTTGAAGAGATTGCAGAACTTGAGACAAAAGGAGAAATCTGTGAAAGAGTACACTGAAGAATTTCATAAAATAATCATAAGGACAGGACATACTAAAGAAAACAAGGAGAAAGTGGCTAGATATATCAATGGACTGAGATTGAACATTCAAGAGGAACTAAGCTTGGTAAGGATGACATCTTTGGAAGAAGCATATCAGTTTGCCCTACAAGTTGAAGAGAAGCTAAATAAGAGGCATGATCAAAGACAGAGAGGCAGAGGAGGTAAATTATAGAGAGGTGGGACATTTCCCAGATGAGATAGATCATATCCGGAGCAGAACAAGTTTGACAAATCATTGAAGAAGGATGACAGAGATAATAATGCTTACCGGAGAGATGACATAAATTTTTACCAGAGAGGAAGCAATAGTGCATACCAGAATGAAGGATATAGAAGAGAGGGAAGAGGATTTGATAAGAGAACATTTAGAGGTACTTATTTCAAGTGTGGAAGTGAAGGACATGGAGCATTTGAGTGTAATTAGGGTAGTACAAGTAAGAGGATAGAAAATAGTGGAAGAGCAGCCTACGTGGAAGAAGAACCTGTTGAATCACCCTATTCAGTTGGCAAACTGGAGAAAGGAGAATCGCTTGTGATGAGGAGAGCACTATTTCAAGTAGAGACAAATGAGGAACCACCATAGAGGAAGAGTCTATTCAAAACAAGATGCAAATCAGGAGGTAAGTGTTGTAAAGTTGTAATTGATAGTGGTAGTTCATATAACTTAGTTTTAGAGGAGATGGTGACTAAGCTGAATTTGGAAAGATTGAAACACCCTAAGCCCTATTAGATAGCATGGATTCATGATGATCATAAGGTATTGGTGAGTGAACAATATTTGGTGAAATTTCATATTGGATCTTATCATGATGAAGTCTTGTGTGATATTATGCCTATGGATGTTTGTCATATCTTGTTGAGTAGACCTTGGCAGTATGATAGAAAAGCTATACATAATGGGAGAAATAATACATATACTATAACAGAAAATGTAAAGAGAACTACTTTGATTCCTTTGGAGGACGATCCTAAGAGTGAAGTATGTGGAAATGCTAGAATCTGTTTGGTAGATGGAATAAATTTTTTGGATGGTTTGAGACATAAGAATATGTGTTATGCCTTGATTCTTAAGAAGCCTGAAGCATTGAAGAAGGAGACTGAAGAATCACAACCAAAGGAGATAAAGGAGTTGCTGACAGAGTATGAAGACATCATATCAGATAATATACCTTAAGGATTGCCACCTATAAGGAGTATCAGTCATCACATGGACCTTATATCAAAAGCAAGTTTGCCTAACAAAGGAGCACATAGAATGATACCAACAGAGAATGAAGAATTGAATAGATAGATACAAGAGTTGTTGAGAAAATGTTTGATCAGAGAAAGCTTGAGTCCTTGTGTAGTACCTGTAGTGTTAGCACTGAAGAAGGATGGAGAATGGAGAATGTGTACTGACTCTAGAGTAATAAACAAGATCATAGTTAAGTATAGATTTTCTTTACGTAGGATGGATGATATCATGGATTGTTTGAGTGGAGAAAGATATTTCACAAAGATAGACTTGAAGAGTGGATACCATCATATTAGAATTAGAGAAGGTGATGAATGGAAGACTACATTTAAGACAAATGAAGGATTGTATGAGTGGTTAGTGATGCCCTTTGGATTGACAAATGCACCGAGCACTTTCATGAGATTGATTAATGAAGTTCTGAAGAAATTCTTGGGTAAGTTTGTGTTTGTATACTTGGATGACATTCTAATTTTTAGTAAGACAAAAGAGGAACATTTGTGGCATATTAGACAAGTTTTGTAGAGACTGAGAGAAGAGAAATTGTTGATAAACATCAAGAAGGTTAGTTTCATGAAAGAAGAGTTGAAATATTTGGGATTTGTGATTTATACAAAAGGATTGAAGATGGACCCCGAGAAAGTAAGAGCAATTATTGAATGACCTACACTGGAGAGCATTGGAGAAGTTAGATCATTTCATGGATTGGCTAGTTTCTACTGGAAGTTCATCAGAAATTTTAGTTCAGTTTGTAACCCTATGATAGAGACAATGAGAGGTGACAGAAAAGATTTCAAGTGGACATTAGGAGCAGATAAAAGTTTTGAGTTGTTGAAGTAGAAAGTGACAGAGAAACCTATTTTGACATTACCGGATTTCAATAAGGTATTTCAAGTTGATTGTGATGCAAGTGGAAATGTAATTGGAGCAGTATTAAGTCAAGAAGGTAGACCTGGAGCATATTTCAGTGAGAAGTTGAATGATGCAAGGAGAAGATATTTAGTTTATGATCAAGAGTTCTATGCCATAATTCAAGCCTTGAAGAAGTAGAGACATTACTTGTTGCCTAAGGAGTTTATGTTGTATACAGATCATCAAGCTTTGCAGTATTTGAATAGTCAAGGTAAGTTGAATCAGAGACATATGGGATGGGTAGAGTTCATACAGAGTTATACTTTTGTGTTGAAGCATAGGAGTGGAAAATCAAACAAAGTTACTGACGCATTGAGTAGGAGAAGAAACTTGTTGACAGAGATGAGAGTTGAAGTGTTGGGTTTTGATGAATTGAAGAACATGTATGAGGAAGACATTGATTTTGTAGAACCTTGGAAAGTATGTAAGGAACCTATTGTGACAGATAGGAGCAAGTGGTTGGACTATTTCATTGAAGAAGATATGTTGTTTAAAGGAAATTAGTTGTGCATACCTAGAAGTTCAATGAGGGATAATTTGATCAAGGAGAAACATAGTTGTGGATAGGTAGGACATTTTGGCATTGATAAGACAGTGGCTTTGGTGAGTAAAAACTACTTTTGGCCTCAGATACATAAGGATGTTAGGAGATTTGTGCAGAATTGTAGAGTTTGTCAAGCTGCAAAAGGGAGTAGTCAAAATACTGGATTATATAAACCTTTTATAGTACCAGAGAGACCTTGGGAAGACATAAGTATGGATTTTGTAATGGGATTGCCTAAGACACAGAGAGGACATGATTCAATATTTGTAGTGGTGGATAGATTTTCAAAAATGGCTCATTTCATACCTTGTAAGAAGACAACTGATGCAGTGCATGTAGCTGACCTATTTTTCAAGGAGATTGTGAGATTGCATGGTTTACCTAGGAGTATAGTTTCAGACAGAGATACAAAGTTTGTTGGATATATACTTTTGGAAGACACTTTGGAAGAAGATGAAGATAGATTTGAAGTTTAGTTCAACTTTTCATCCACAGACTAATGGACAGACAGAGGTAGTGAATAGGAGTTTGGTAAACTTGTTGAGATGTTTGGTTGGAGAGAAGACAAGAAGTTGGGATTTGATTCTCTCACAAGCAGAGTTTGCATACAATAATTCAGTAAATAGAAGTACCAAAAGAACACCCTTTGAGATTGTTACTAGAACAACACCTAGAGGAGTGGCAAAATTGAGGGACATTGGTATGGAAGAAAAGAGAAGTGCAGAAGCAGAAGAATTTGCAGATCATATGAAGACAGTGCATATTCAGGTGAAGAAGCATTCAAAGAATATGAATAGTAAATACAAAGAGAAGGCAGATGAGAAGAGAAGACATAAGGAATTTGAAGTGGGAGATGAAGTAATGGTGTACTTGAGAAAAGAAAGATTTCTAGTTGGGACATATAACAAGTTGAAGATGAAGAAGTTTGGACCTTGTAAGATACTCAAGAAATTTGATTCAAGAAATACATATGAAGTGGAGTTACTGGAAATATTGGGTATATCACCTATTTTCAACATTGTAGACTTATACCAGTATCTTGAAGCAGAGTTCAGTGACAACATAGAAGAAGACTTGAAGAAGCAGTTACCACACAAAGCACTGGAGCAGATTGAAGACATTTTGGACAACAGATTTGGATGCAACACTAGAGGAAAATAATACAAAGAATATCTTGTGAAGTGGAAAGGCAGACTGGAAGAGGATTCATCATGGATTTCTCAGGCTAAGGTGGACCGTCTTGGTTCTCCCCTAGCCCCAACAAAGTGAGGGACTCACTTTTTCAATAACCCCAGATGTTTGATGCAGAAGCATCCCTAGTTCAAGAGCAATCTTGCATCAACCAAAAAAAAACATTTGCATTTCAGTTTGTTTGCAATTCAGTTTGTTTCTTTTCATTTTCCAGTTCAGTTCAGGCAGTTTAGTCAGAAGTAGTTTTAGTTCTTGGTCCGGTATTCTACCGCAATTGCATTTCACACCTTGTGGATCTAGACTTAGTATCTAAATTCATTCATCTACATCATATCCCGAACTCAGAGCAGTTGGATCAATTATTAGAAATTTATTGCTATCAGAAGATTGATTATTTTCTCAGAATAGAACATCCTGACAGTCTCTGATAATCAACTAAAGGAGAAGATTTGCAGAGCATTCCTTGACTTGTGGAGCTTAATGACACATCATTCAATGATCTTTGGTTCATGGCTGACCTTCCCTGAGGATCCACAAGTTATTCCATTCATTTGAGGAAGTGTTCTATGCAATAAGGTCTGACCTATCTGTGTACACATTACAACTCTTCATTAGAGTTTGTGACCTTTCTTGGCTGACGCGGAAGAATCTATTGTTATGGAGATGATATATATTGATGTAATAGATCCCTAGGAAAGTAGTAGTTCACATAGTGATAATTGATAGTTTAGATTTTATGCAAAGGAGCTTCAAAGCTTTATCTTACACATGTATGTAATTAGGCCTGTGAACCCTAATTGTAAGCCCGCATGTTGCCGGCCAGATTGTATTTGAATTCTATGATATACCGAATGACTAAAACTATATTTTCTTTATATCTTTGAGTTGTTTCTGTTGTGTTTACTCTTGCTACATGGTCCGGACAGTTCATTCTGTGAACCCTCCTACCATGACTGCACCACATGGTCCTGTTTCACACCCAAACATGCCGAAACAGTCCACGCTACATTGTACCAACGATATCCTCACACATTGCCTTTGCTATAACGATTATAGTCTTCATGTGTCAACATGCATCTTATGGCTATTAACATACTTGTTCTAGCATTCAACACAGTAATATATGAACTGCTTATTCTTTTATCTTGGTTCACCTTGACTTTGTTCTCTAGTACTATCTCTGTAGGGTTTGTTTTAGTCAATGCATTGTTCCATCACTACAATCTTAGACCCCTATTAGGCTTGAAATAGACCTCTGTTAGGCTACTCTCCTAAACCTTAATATCATCTTCATGTTTTCATATCCATGTTGTTCAACCCTCATCTTCTTCCACCTTTAGGTCACTATGTTATTAGGCTTGAACTTAGACTTCTGTGATATTCGAAACCCTCTACACTTCATGGCTCTATCATTATGTAATGATCTACACTACACCTATCTTTCTTATCATATTTCATAGAAATCTTGCAAAGAGTTGGGGTAGTGGTATGCAACCTTCTGCGAGATCAATACAATGTCATAACAAGTCTTTCAAGCTTAACAAGTTTTTGGGCAGGGAATTACTTTATGGAATTAGAGTCAAATTGGTAAATATGATGACATGATACATATTAATATGGTGAGATGCAAAGTATACATTTATAATATTAACCACATTCTCAAAGGGATTGCTAATGACTTATGGAAGCCTATAGACCCAATGGTATGTCGCATACTCAAATTAGGTAAGACTCAATGTACTCTCATAACCTCACCTTATATGCAATAGGAATTACATTTAATAACCACAATGGTCATCAGGTGCTCATAAGCATATGATTTTGACTATGTTATTCAAGACAACAAACATACTCTTTGCATCCCAATATGATATAATAACAAGGAATTAAGAAATATTTTCAATTGAGCAACTCATAAATAATATGGATCAGCATACCAAGGAGCAACCATAAGAACGTCCTTTTGGAACATAGGGAATTGCAAATATCTATGTTACAACAATCAGCCTCTTTTCAATATACCAACATGAGATATTTGTAGAGTATTATTTTGGTTATATGATGCACCCAAATTGGGCTAGCAAGACCAAATCATGGTATTATCATGCCTTTTGGTCATTGAAATAAAACAATAAGTACAAAAATGTTTCACAAGAGTTTAACAATATAGAATGCAATAATTACAAAACTACTAAAAAAAGATGCATTGAAATAGCCAAAAAAATATGGTTTCATTTATGTAAAATGGGATTACTAGGGAAAACCATAGAAGGTGTTTTTATACGTTTATTTCAATCACTCAAAATAAAATCATTTTACAAGCTCTAACACAAGTCCTTCATGAGTTTAATGGCCATAAAGGCCAAGCTAAAATGAGTGTAGAGACCATTTAGACTCACAAGGTATGGGGGTGTCCCATGCTAAAATTAGCATATAAATATTATTGCAATATCCCCTTGGTCACTTGCAAAATTAAATAGAGTTGTTTGTGAAACTATGAGACATGATCCTTAGTGTTGTACAAATGGCACATGATCCAAAGGGTTGTGTAAGATTTATAGGGTGTCTTTTGAGTTGAACAAAATAATTCCTATCACTATGTGAATTATGCATGGTGTAAGGAACCATGAACTTTGTGTTGGATCAAGTGGCATTATTTAGGTGGCACATGATGCAAGGACTTAAGTAGGAGGTTGTACATTGCTATGTGAGCATGACTAAGGCTAACATAAAAGCTTGTATAGTAGCATGTATATCATGATGTGAACAAAAAAACTTGCCTTCCATTTATCCATTTAACCAATCTTCCTTCCTCTATTTTTTCGAGCATGTCTAGTTTTGAGAGATTAAAACTTTCAACCCAAAACTCAAATTCTCTTATCATCAATTGGGATGGATTCTTTGACAATTAAACTTTGAAACCTAAAGGCATACAAAAATGATCTACACTGCACCTATCCATATTACATAATGATCAACAAAAATGATTTGTATTAACCAAATATCCATATAGGCATACATCAATATCTGTCCACAAATATCCATATATAGGCTTACAAGAATGCCATATAGGCATATAATGTCAACTATATCTAATACAAAATATATGTCCACAAATGCCATATAGGCATACAACAAAGGAACACAATAAAAAGTCATTCCCCTCTATCTGGTGAACAGAATAGATCATGGGCAGCCTTTGATCTTCAAGGGGATGGAGATGCATATAAGGGTGGTCTACTACGAACCTGAGGGTTGCTCCTCCTATTTAGTTGTTCACGGATCTGTAGCTATTACAATAAAAAGTATAGACATTGATATATAGAAATTACATTATAAAAAATGAAACATTTAACAAAATAATCACTTACCACTATCCGAAAATCTATCTCCTCATTTGCCTCAGTACCAAAATTAGGTTGTGGATGTCATGTCCTATACAAACCATCCAGATAGAAATTAAACTTCAAATCAATAATCATTTAATTTTTCAAAAATAAACAACTATAACAATGAATTTAATTTGAAATTTACTAATCTACCTCATACCCTCGTCAAAGGTATGGAGCTATTAATCATAGAGGACACACCATGCTTCATTGCCCTATGAACATCGGGAGGTGTCTCCACAACCTGCATCATCTAAAAATAAAACAACATTATTTAATTACGAAAACTATAATAGTGATGCAAGTCATGGCTCCTAACATACACACACGCTCACCTAAACATGGAAGTACACACAATAAAGCTAACAAGTCACATGCATATATACAAATTAGATGAAGATTCATGACTATTGTGTGGTATAAGGGTCAAAAAAGGAGGGACCATAGTAGCATCAAATTTTAGGTTTAATAAGTTAGAGAGGGAGTGAAGGTGTTAATTTAGGTTTAGGTTGGTGGTAGGGTGGGGTAGGGTTGTGCTCAAATTTTTGTTTGTTTTGTAGTCATGGAGGTAGGACAATGCTTAAGATAGAGTTTGTAGGTTTATAGGACAATGCGTAAACTAGAAATTACATAGACATTAGGTAAGTTTATGGGTTTACGGGAAGGAGGAATATCAAGAGTTTGAGGGATAATATGAGGGAGGAAAGATACTAGATAGGAGAAGAAAAACCTTATTTTAAAAATTTCTTATCATTTTCTTTGTCTTGAGGTTTGTCAGGGGGTGGATTGGAAGCAAACTAGCTCTAGGACATCTCATAGGGGTATATTAGGAAATACGTAGGGCAGATATGTGTTGGTTAGTAGGTTCGGTGTAGTGTTGGGAAAGTTTCTTAGGCCTACTTTTAGAAGTGGATGGGGAAAAGTCCTACACTTATTCTTTTACTTTATCTTGGAGGGGTGTTAGAGGGGAAATAGAAGTCAATGAGGAAGGTGAAGTAGTAATAGGTGGATATATGGTGGGGAATATAGGGGCGTAGCTAGTGGAGTAGGTGAAGTAATAGAAAGAGGTTGTGGGGTAGGGGCAGCAATGCATTTAGAGGCATAAGATAGTTAAAGGTGAAAGACGGAATTGGTATGAGGTTGAGGTGGAGCAGAAGGGGCTGACAAAAAATAATCTAAGGAGAAGTGTCTTAAGGTAACAACTAGTTGGTATGGGCTATGAGAAATGGTGAAGACATTACCATCATGGGAAATTTTAGAGTCAACAAAGGAGGGACCTAGATGATGTTAGAGTCAATCATATGCTATATAAGATGTCATAGGCTCATACCCCTCTCTGGTGTCATGTCTTGGGGTCTAATTGGTGGTAATTAGATTAGTTTATTAGAGAGAATTTGTTGAAGAATAGTGTGGAGGGGATCAACAAGCTTTGGTAGACATGTATGGAAAATGTGGTGGCATAGACAAGGTAGTGAGCTGTTTGAAAAGATGCCTCAAAGAAATGTGGTCTCATGGTGATGTCCCTGTCAATGCATCTTCATGTCATGGCATTCCATGACACCACATTTCTTTGAGGTATTTTTTTAAATAACTATATTGTAATTGAAATTTTGTCATCTATCAACATCTAGTTATTAGTTATGCAATGTCTAGTAATACTTTGAGTTTGAAAGATGTGTAATGAAATGTAACCAATGATATGAATATAAAATACAAAAATCTAGTAAGTATAATTCATTAATTAAATTGTTTATTTTATTACCTCCATGAAGCTTTGAAGTCCACTGGCAGGTGTTGCCGTGAAATCTCTAATATTAACCTATTCAACATCCAAAATCAGATATTAGAATATGATTCATATAACGATGATATTCACATGTAATATTTATAATTGTTTACTAGTTACATACCTCGACAGTATATGTCGTAGTGTAATATGCAAGTGGAGAACCACTGAAAATTAAATCAACGCTATGACCCTGAAATTTCATTAAAATCATCAAACTAAATTAGTTAATCTTGCATTTCAAAAATGAAATTTAATAAATTCAATTCAATAAACTTGCTAAGATTTACCTGAGTATCAAGGCCAAAAGTCTCAATCAGGAGGGTATTTGTCATCACCATCTGCTTAGCTGTAGATGTAGCCTACGCAACTGCATCCCGAATATCCGTGGAGTCATAACCACAAGCTAACCTGTAAGCCTGACAAGTATGGGGTGGAACCCTACTCGAACTCTCCCCCGGCCCACATTGTGCTACAGGAATGGCATGCTCTATGATGCTCTAGGTCAAGGCACTAATGGACTGATGTGTCTTGACCTCAACACTTTCCTTCATAACGGAAGGGATAGACATGTGCTCATGGGCTAGTCTAGCGAGTGTTCATCTTGCTGGGTACTGTGGGTCAACACGTGCCCCTGGTCTATCCTATGCTGACCCCCCACCTCTACCCTAGAACTCCCGCATATCAAAATAATTTGACACTTTATTTTTGACAAAGTCACAATAGAGTTTCCTCAAAAAATATTGTGGGACCTCATTATTGTTGATGGAGGATGGTCAAAAACCATCCACCACCTCTGCCCAAAATTGTCCCTTATCTCTTGGTTGTTGTACCAATGGATAGGGAACCTCTTGCATGTAAGAGGTAGAGGTTGATTTATTCGTGGGTCTATGAAAATAGAACACAAGTCCAATTTTGTAATTTGTTCATAGGACAACTTATCTACATAGAACTCTCTAAATTCTCTCCTCTTTTCTGACCAACTAGAGATTTGCTTGCTAATTGAATCTACATTTGATAACATAGAATCAAGAGATTGAGCAAGCGTGGATCTATGCAAGGTTGAAGTTGCAGGTTCTTTCAATCTTCCAATTATGTCCTTAATTTATTTTTTATTGTTTTCAATTTGCCCCATTATATTTTCTTGTGTTCCAGGAGCATATTGAGGAATGAATGGAGGTGTTTTTTGTTGGGGTTGTTCTTTAATAGGTATTTGTTGTTTAGGTGATGGAGGATTTTGTAGATTTTCAAGAGGAGGAGGAGGAGGTGCATTATCAATTCCTGTGAATTAAAGAAATTTACATCAAAAAACTATTTGAACCTACCTATTTAGTTACAAATTCACACAAGAAAGTAAATAGAACTTACTCCTTTGGCCTCCCCGACATTGTAGTGGCATTTTGACAATGAATCGGCGACAAATTATTGATGATAAGCCCTTCTATAATGCAAGCGCTCTCTCCTTTGTCTCCAAGCCATGCGTTTGCTGTGAAATTTTGTGAAATAATGAAATGAAATGCATGTTTTTTTTATATAGAAAAGCGTAACGCAAGTGCGTTATGGCTTGGTGTTGCCGAGCCTTAGGCTCGACATCACCAAGCCATAATGTGAGCGCATTATAACGTGCTCGTGTTATGGCTTAATTTTTTTTTTTAAAATGTTGGCAACTTTTTGGCCCCCCAACTTTTTGCACCCACCCACCCAACAACTAGAACCAAAGGTGACCAGGCTCTGATACCAACTGAAGGGAAGCAAGGTATGTGGAAACACTTCCTATAGTGATCTATTGAGGAAAGATTTATGCAAATTCTTACTTTTACAGTTATAGATTAAGATGCACATTAATAGAAAGACAATAACAACTTCCAAATGTAGACACAAAACTCACAACACAAGATATACGTGGAGAAAACCCTTTCAGGTAAAAAATGCCACACTTCGAAGCTGCCCAATATATTATTCAGGAATCAAGAAGATTACAATATACTTGCAAAGCAAGCTTTCACAATAGTATATCCAATCAAAGATCCAGGAGGTAACTCGACATCTATAAGATTCTTACACACAACCTCCATCTCTAGCTCTTGATATATAGGAGATACAATATAGTAAACCGTTACCGGTAATTACAAAACCATGAGCCAAAGTTCCACCCAAAAGTGGCACCCAAATTATCTCTAATAAAATATGCCTTGTGATGTGCCAAAGCACACACCAACACATGTAACTCTCCCCTTTACAACTCTTTTATGTGTCCAACACATTTTTATATTTCCCAAAAATAGGAGGTCCAACTTCCGGAGGCCATAACTTTTGATCTAGGTGTCTGATTGGCGAACCGTTTGATGCGTTAGAAAGCTCGTGAAGTGATCTATACCCCTATAACCCACTTTGTTGGTTATGACAAACTTCTGAGTGTTTAAGGACCTCTAAGTGCCTCAAAATTGAGTTCAAAACTTTTTTAGCAGTTTTCAAAAAATAGAAACTTTAATATCTCGCAATCTAGTTATGATCTTGAGTCAAAATTCACCCGAGATGTTTACTTAGCTGTTCTACACCTTCTGCAAAAATTTCAAGTCAATTTGAGGTCAAATGTAAACTTATTAAAAATAGCAAGTCCTACCATTTTTAGCCCTTTTGGAAACTTTGAAAGTTCTAGATCATTCTTCAAGATAAAGGGCATTCGAAAAGACCAAAACTGGAAAGAATAGTAACCTTTTGAAGTTGCACTTGTTTGAGACAATTTTCTTAACATGAACATGAAATATTGTGTCAAGGTAGTAACTCCTACAAGGGTAAGATAATACAATATAAGGTGCAAAGGATATGTAATGGGGGAAATATGATGCCCCTAATATGAGATAAAGCAATAGTAAGGGCAGAACATGATGACCTTGAATCTAAAGGTGTATTGCTAAAAACATAGTGTGTAAGGGAAATATGACTCCCCCACATGTATAGATGAGGGCACAAGATGTGGGGGAAGGCATGATGCCCTTGAAAGATGTAACAATGCGCATTCATAGTCAATGTGTAATCATCAAAATGATGTAGTAAGATAGCCCTAATTGGTTCGATAATCATAAAATGGTAATCAATCATGTGAATCTCATTGGTTACAGATAAGCATGAAAGTACATGTATATAAGACATGATTGTGAAAGTACATGTGAAATTATCTCTTATTTGTTGAGCCTTACCTTGGGTTTGAAAAAGATAATGTCATAAATGTGCATTGGGACATGGAATGAATAATACAATCAATGAAAATTAGAACATGTGTGGTTCCAAGATCTAGTGGTGTGTATAAATAGGTATCATAAATCAATACGGTCATCTATATTTGTCGCATGCCAAAAATAGTTATCGAGATAGAAAAGGGTCATTATAAATGAAGTACATGTGAACAACAAGATCTTAAAGGCATGTAGGTCATATGTTACTATTATTAATGTATTTGATCTTTAATATGATCACGTTAGCTTTAAAATAGAGGTCATCAAGCCCATGATTTGCAAATTGCAATTTTTTACCTAACTTTATAAAAATGAGTAAATAATAAGATGTTACTTTCATTTGCACCTTTACCCTTGAGAGACTCAGTACATATAGAGTTCTAGTTTGTACTTATATGTTGACATGATGGTGGTTAGATGGAGCATCATGCCAATGAGAGGGGATTAGGTGTGGACTTAGATCAAGTGGGGCGACTTTGTAGATATTATCAATAGTCTTAAAACCCTATTTTTTGTATATTTTTGTCCAAATTCTTAATTTTTGAAAGTTGTTTAGATTTTTGTGAAATTTAAAATAGTATATTTTGGGAGGTTTTGTGTTACCCATGGACTCAACCTGTGATGCCACCCTCAGGTTATGGGTTTGACCCATGGATGCAATTTGATCTACAAATTTGACCCTAGCTAGCACATATGGATATAACATGTAATTTTATCATTTTCCATTTGAATCTTAGAATTTGTATGTGTTATAATGATATTTTATTTTTCATGTTTTAGTTGGATGTAGTCTAAGCTTTAGATTTATGAGCATCTACAAAATATATTGGTTGTTAGTTTATGCAGTAAGGAGCCCACCAATGAAGATTAGTTAGTGTTAGAGGTAGATATCCTTAGAGATATGGTCACCTTTCTGACACTCCACTTTGACAAATAGATGCTCACAACTCTGACCAAGAGGTGGGATTCTGATACCATCACATTTCACTTAGCAATAGATGAGATAATGGTCATTGTGAAGAACATATGGAAGATTCTACATATTTCAATCTGAGGGAGGTGGGTAGAGGCTTGCAACAACACACTACAGTGGATCATGGGCTCAATTAGTAGTGCATAAATATGTGAGGTATCATTAGGGTGGTGTCACATTTGTTGAGAGCATGCTATGTGCCATGTCCTATGGATGCAAATGGATTTTTTTAATTATTTTTGTTTTACTAGATGGTTAGGGTTCCACAATTGCATATTGTTTGATATAGCTATATAGAGAGGTGAAGGAAAAAAATATAGTGTTTTCTTGGGGCCTCTATCTTTTAAACTAGTTATACAATGAATTACATACTTTTGTTGATGAGGGATCAATAATTATAGATTTATTATCCCAAAATAGTTGTGATCATTATAATTATGTGCAATTGGTGATTTAAATAGCTTTAAATGAAAGAAAAAATTAGTATGGCCTTAGGTAGTATGGTTGAGACATTCCAACAGTCATCATAGATAGGTCACTCTATATGGACATCAAGGGAAGAGATTAACTAGCATAAGAAAATGCCACATGAGAAGGTATAACCAAGTTTAAAATACCCTTTAGAATTCTAAGGAAAGCAAAATATGTAATTAAATCATGTGATAGTGCCATTAATGAATGATAATACATACATGATGAATCAAACCATGACAATTATTTATTTCTAAAAGCAAGTTCAAATTCACTCAAAAATAAGATATCATCATCTAAAGGTACTCATAATTAAAAAATAAGAATGAATTACCATGTAAATATGCATCATTACAACCATCAAAAGCATCATACAATAACTCCTCACTAAGAGCAATAGTATTTGCATGCAATATAATAGGAGATAAGGAATCATCAATAAGAGTTGTTGGCTATGCCCCAAAAATTGCAAATCTCTTGACTTTAATTTGTCCTTGTATCCCAATTTTCCCTGTGTAATAACCAACCTAAGATACTATTTAATTGAGCCTTATTAAAATATGAACTTCTTGTTGGTCATGATTGTCAGTTAACATGTGTTTCCTACATATTATAACCTTGTCATGTTGAGTTTCTCCAATTAGCTTATGTCAGGCTTCATAGTTTAATGTTGGGCTCAAACTTTTATGTATCAAGTTTCTTATTATTTTCTCATCTAGATTTGACTTTTTTATAATTTGTAGTTTTTTCAAACCCAAGGTTGCTATATGTCAAGTCTTCAAAGTTTTGTTGGTGATTAAGGTGTCTCAACCTTTGCAAATTCCTAATGTTGGCATTTAATTATTTATTTATTTTCTTCCTACTATTCTAATTAAACATGTAAAATTTATTTTGTCACTTTGTGGGAGTTGGCATGGTTAAGTGTAATCCTACATGGAAGGTGACTAGATCTAATTTTGTCATCATATGAGGAAGTAGGAGTCCCATGTTGACTTGGCATGTTTTTTCCATGTGTCGGCACCTTGTGGTCATGTGTAAGGATTTATGACAGATTCTATGACGGATTCTATTGCATTGTAAGAGCCAGAATAGAAGGGATGAGACAAGTGTCATTTGCATGTAGGACAATGTAAGAAGCATCTTTGACTTATCCCATTTGGGGCACCCAAGTTTGGGATATGACAAGTTGTAAGAGAATCTCTATTAATAGTCAGGTATGACATATTCTCTTACAACTGTATGTGGTATCATTGATGACATATTTTATGATGATGTAAGAGCATCTGTCATACCTATTTTGGGAAAATTTGGGGTGCCCAAGTATGGAGGGTTTTAAGAGGTGTGAGGGAATCTTGTATAAGTGTCACATGAGTCAAACACGTGTTTGAAAAATGTGCCACATGGATTTCGATGCCCATCTCTTTTTGCTTTCTCTAGAAGCTTCCTTCATGCTTGTATCTCACTATAAATATAGGTGCTTGGAGTTGGAGTGGTATGGTAATGTGTAGGTACTATTATGTTGTTGGATTTACTCCAGTAATCAACATTGGTGAACTCCTGGAAGAACTTGCATTGAAAGTGAATTGTAATCTCATGTAGATTTGATAATACATTGTGCAAGTTTTGGAGTGTGGGTTTTTTCACCCGAAAGGGTTTTCCCCATGTATATCTTATGTTGTGTACAGTAGTATTTGGCATTTGTTGTTGTTGTTACTATTATCGTGTTGGGACCCTCAACCCTCCATTGGTACCCCATCAAAGGAACCAACCCTCTCTGGAGGTTGACCTCCACCATCTGAGCCCAAAATCAAAGAGGTCATCCCATGTTACACGAGGTGGTTGAGTGAGCCAAATTAACTTAGCAAGGTGCACATTTCCATGTCAACAATTTTTGGCACACCTGGTGGGACCATTTGACTTAAAACAATCAAAAGAACACATCATTTATTTCTGGTATTGATATGCTACAAGTATTTCCAGGCCTCTAAAAGGTTTGCATATTTTGTGACTCTATGCATAGATTTCTAACCAAACTAGTGCTATAATCAACTTATGAGAAGTATACAAACAAGGAGTTCAAGTTCTTTTGAATACTTGCAACTGTCTCCCCCTAGGAAACAAGGATGATCTAGTAAAAGAACTCACCCTTCAACAAGGAAAACACAATCAACTCCACCTTGTGTGAGAGTTGCAGCTTAGCTTGCAAGAAATCAGACCTATATAGCACAAATGGCAGCCCCTAGGCAGTAGGCCTTTACACCATTTGATGGGACAGCCCATTGAATTTAACTCAACATGGTGATATTCCAATTGTCACTCTCAAGAGCATCCTATTCTTCATGGGTGAAGACCAAACTACACCTATAGAACACATCAAAGATGTAGCAAATCTATGTGTAGTTCATGACGTAACTGCTAAAAATGTAGCCATTAGATTGTTGGCTGCATCCTTCAAAGGAAAGGCTCTTCAATGGTTTAGGAGCTTAGGTGTCAATACGATATCTACATGGGATCCACTTGGAGAGGCTCTTTGTAGACACTTTAAGGACAAGTCTGATCACTTATCTTTGGTGGAGCAGCTCACTACCATTAAAAGGGCTCCTCACAAAAACATGATGGATTTCAACTTCTATTTTCAAAAGACATGGGATAGGTTCCCACCATTGGTAAAACCTGCACCAGATTATGCACTTTTGTACTATTTGAGGTCTTTGAATAGTGATATATTAGTAATGATACAATCTATGGGTGAGACAACACTTCCACATGCATATGAAGTGGCAATAAGAACTAAGAACAACCTCATACAAGCTAGAAAAATATCCCCAAGGCCTCCAATTCCATTCTTCCCTTATATACAATGCCCTTGCAAACACCACCCATAAATGTTGTACTAGCTATAACCAGCAAGCAATTAGCTCAAGAAAATCCTATTTCAACACAATCTCTTAAACTCCAAGAGATAAAGGGGTTGTTATAAACATTTGTGAATGAATTAGTGAACCTAAAAAGGTAGCAAAATCAAAATAGAAGGCCTTATCAAGCCCCTTACCAGACTCCCAATCAGCCTAACCAGCAAAATAGACTTCCCTATCATGCTAACAACCAAGGGCAAAGGCAAGCATTTAATGTTGGGCCTTTCCAAGCATACAACCCAAACACTACCAGCATTTCTAAAGAGCTAGTTCTTGTGCAAAACAACTTAGATCAAGAATACAAATGGTGTTTCCCATGTAATCAACCCCACAATCAGGTCATGTGCTCAAATGTCCTTATAAACCAGGCCTTAACGGTACAAAATGTACCTAATTTGCAGCCCTCCACTTCACAAGAAGTGCCTATACAACAATCTATATAGCAACAAATTGACCCCCAAGATGAGGCAACACTCATGAATTGGCAATGGGATGAATTTTGTGGTGTAAATCAGTCCTATGTTCCCATTGGACTGAATACTAGTTGATGAGTTCTAGGTAGCACCCAGAATAATACACCTTTTTACTTCCCTTTTTCCATCCTTTTATCCTGTTGTCCTGGTAATTGCACCATAGAGACTGATAAGATTTGTCTTAATTATACTAATGAGAATTGAATTATTGAAGATCATTATTTGTGATGAAATGACTAATGTTGCAGCAAACTAATGAAAATGTACAGAAAAGTCTCTCTTTTTGAGTCCACAGGTGCAACTGTATAGGCAAAGACAATTTTGAAGATCTTCAAAGTTGGTCCTAATAATCTCCAAAGGTGATATGGAGGATACTATACTAGATTCCAACATTTTCCCAAAGTGGAGGTATTTTGGAGAAGAGGGAGCAAGAGAGCAAGGGATGAATCATCTTCGGAGCCATACAAGAATTAGGGATGCATCTCCAGAGCTACTGGCGATAGTGTAGAGTCTCCAGTGCCACTGTCTATCTACATTTTAGGAGCCAACTGCAGTGCTCTAGAGTCTACTCAGCAACACCAAAAGGATCTGGCGAAGAATCTAGTTGATTACTAAAGATTTGATTCCCTTTTAATTGATTTTGCATGAGTTCTAAAAGACTTGTTAAGACCTATATTTCAGGGTCGGGTTGCCCATTGTTATTTAAGTTAAGACTCTAGATTTAGTGGGACTTTTATTCCACTAAAGCCTTTTCTCAATTTGCATGATTATACTCTTCAGTTAAACAGCTATATGTTTCAGTTAGAATAAGAGATTAGTTGTATCTCATAGATAGACTAATGGATAGAATAGTTAGTTCCAAAGATATCTCATTATTTCGACTAATATATGTTTAGATAGGAGCAATATAATAGATACATATTTTTGCTATTAGATTATTGTAATTTCCATTTTTCAAACAAATATACTTTTTGAATACAAGTGGACCTTTATGAAATTAGACTGAAGGAAAGATTATGTTATTAAATTTATGTACTGAGTTCTTTCTTTAGTCTTCAGTCCTGAAGGTGTGGAGCAAGGACCCACTCCTGCCATCAAGACATGAGGCTAGTATCTATTGCTTCAATTTATTTATAGATTTCATTAGGAAGTACAGTTTCATTGCTTTCAGTAGATAGATTCATTTTCTGCTAATAGTTTGTTTTTAGTAAATGCATGTTTCTAGCTTTATATTAAAGTAGGTTATTTTCTGGCAATCTACTGCTTTAGCATTTCTGTTTTCAGAATTTCATTTCATAACAGATAAATCAATAGCATTAATTCCTAAAATAGTAAAATCAGTAGGATTAGTTTGAGGACTGTTGATTATGGAGTTCCTTATTGCAAACAACCTAGGACACACCCCTAGATTTGACACACGAAAACATGATTAAATTCCAAGGTACAACAACCCTTGTCATTTTTAGCGCCATTGCCAAGGATGTATGTGTTAATAAGAAAAACTTAGTCAACAGTCTTTTTTCGGTTAAATTGAACCTGCATGGTTAGACCTAGGGATTCAAATGGTAGATACATAAAACAAACACCCTAGCAGCAAACTACAAGAGAAAGTAGTAGGGTGGCACAAGATCTTGTTGAAGAGGAACACTTAGAACCTACCTTAGAAACTACACCCCAACTTGACATTCCCTCAAATCATTAAAGTCCACTCTCTAACTATATCCAAGAACTGTAAGAAAGATACCAGGTAGATCCCTTACCAAAATATACTTCCTCAGAACCCCACACTAAATCTCAAAGAGAAGAGACACCAAACATGGATGATAATCATGATGAAGAAGATAATCAAGTTGTCAAGACCTTCCCATACCCTATTGTCCTTGCTCATGGGAATAATGCCCCTATGAAGAAAATTTCAACTTCAAACCTACCAAACTTTAGGGGTCTTGCTTCTGAGGATCCAAATCAGTTTCTATTTGAGTTTAAAGTTGTGTGCCAGACCTATGACTATGGATTAGATAATCAAAAACTCAAACTTTTCCCATCAACCCTGAAAGATTATGCTATGAGGTGGTTCATGGGCTTAGCCCTAGACTCCATTCACTCATGGGATCAAATGGAAACTAAATTCCTGGACACGTACTGAGATTACTATAGGGTCAGTGATAAAAATTAGGAGCTATTCAAAATTAAACAAAGAGATGATGAAAGTTTAGAGGACTATCTAGATAGGTTCAACTTCGCCTTGAGGAGATATGGCAATCCTATGGCTCACCCCTTGGCTAGAACACTATTTGTCAAAGGATTAGATAGAGAATCAAAAAAGGCATTGGATCTAATGCGGAGAGGAAACATTAACAAAATGGATATGCCTTCTATAGAAGAACTCTGTATAAACTACTCTAGAACCCAAGATGGAGTGAGAACACCCAGATCTTTTAAAGGAAAGAATGAAATAGGATAGTTAATGGAGGAGATTGCAAATCTTAAGCCAGATATTCTAGTCCAATTAAATACTACATTACATGGAATTCAGAAAAAGACTAGAACAACTGAACAAAGTAAAACAGCTGAACCTCTCTCCATATACTATCCTAGATGTAGAAACAAACACCTTTTGAGAGAATGTCCTTTGGACAAGTCAGAAATATGTCCGATCTATGATAGAGAGAACCCTACCAGTCATTGTGATCAGCTCCCAGACTTAAAAAGGAGGACTAAAAAGATTACCATAATAGAAGAGGAGTTGAATTACGTAGGACAAAAACAAATTGGCAATTTCCCATACAATCAATACCCAAATCAGGCTTCCTATAGGGGTCCTTCAAACTAGGGAAACAATCAATGGAATCCAACTTGGCAGGGGCCTCAAAACACTCCTCCTTGGGTACCACAAGATTGGTCAAACCAGCAATGGAAAAACCAGCATTGGTAAAACCAACCCTAGGGAAATCAACAATGGCCACAACAGTTCCCACAACAATTTAGATCACAAAACATGCAACCTAAGTGGGATCCTCAATAGGGTTACATTCAATAATATCAAGGACAACCTAGACATTTCCAACCTTAGAAAAAAGCATTACTAACTGGACCCCCTAACACACAAGGACAGTCGCAAAATGAGCCAGTTAGTCAGCCACCCTTACCAGCTCAACATGTAGCAAACCCACGAAAAAAATAGGGAGCAGCTGTTTACATGACAGAGCAAGAAAACATGACTAGTGTAAACTCTATTTATCTACACAACCTCTAGCTATGTTTTGGGAAAGTACTACCAAGGCCATCTCCCCCACTCATTGTTGAAGTAACTAATGATATGGAACCTAAAAATCCATCCACTAAACCTCAGGAGGAGATTACTATAAAAAATGTGCTATAAGAATAGCCCCTAGGTAACTCCGGAGTTCCTCCTAAAGGAAGAGTTTAGGAGAACACCTCTAGAGCCACTTCTGTGAAGAACTCTGGTGATTCTCTGGAGATAGAAAAACTAGCACTTTGCCCAGAATGGCTCAAACAACATGTCCCTCAAAAAACTATCCTACAAAAATTAGTCCAACCTACCATGGAATCAGAACTTCTGCAAGAAATCAGACAGTTAAATATTGAAATTTCACTCCTACAAGCAATCAGGGATGTGCTTGAACTAAACCAATTCATCAAACAACATTGTGTTAAAACCTAGGGCAGGAAGAAAAACTTCCCTACCACCATTCAGGTAGAAGGGAAAGAAGTAGACCTTCTTGTGGAAGAAATGCTCCTCCCAAAATATGGAGACCCTGGGAACCCTGTCATAACTATCTATATTTCAGGGGTAGAAATATCTAATGTTTGGTTGATTTGGGGGTAGCAATAAATGTAATGAAAGTGCACACCTTGGACAAATTAGCTTTGACTAGTGTCCAGGCCACATCCACAATTCTCTAGCTAGCTGACCAGTCAGTGGCTATTCCAAAAGGGGTGTTAACTGATGTCCTAGTAATGGTGGAATCATGGGAATTTCCAATAGACTTTCTGATATTAGAACCTAGAAACTAGAAAAATGCTTACCCCTTGATCCTAGGAAGACCATGGGCGGCTACAACAACATCATCTATTGATTGTCGAATAGAAGACATGGTCATTTCCAATGGGATAGATTTGAAGAAAATCTCTTTATATCCTATAGCTAAACCATAAATACATTAATCAGGAAAAGTGTGGGTAGATGAGTTATGCAGAGTAGGGGGAGGTGTCTAAACAGTCACAACTTAACAAGCTTTTCAATTTTGAACCCTATCTTGGTGGGTTTCTCACAAAACTCTTCAACTTCCTCTAGTAGTATAGCAAACAAGGTTTTTCCACCATAACTTTTAGAGAAGGCCTCAAACCCAGAAAAAAAACACAATTCTAGATACCCTTTATGGAATTTAACAACATATATAATTTGTGGATGGGGTTGTTTTGGAACAAAATCCTTTAAAATTGACTGTTATAGTTTAGCATTAGGCCAATTAGGACAACAAATGGGGTATTTTTGACATAATTTTAAGGAAATGACTCCAACCCATAAAATAAAATCTGTTTTGGATACCCATTCTCCTCTTACACAACATACTTCAAGTGCAGGTGGAGGTGTTTTGGACCAAGACCTTCAAAAATTGACTTTTCTTCTATGAATTAGACCAAAAACATAAGGAAATCCAACCTAGGGCATCACCATAACACATGAAAAAAAAAACCTTGGAACTTGGAATATTGGAATAAGTAAATACACACAAAAATACTCCATCTCACAAGATTTCAGATTTTTCCACTATAGGAATGGTGAGAAATTATATTTTGAAGCCCACTAGAAACCCTAACCAGGGTTCTAGACAATTTTCAGTAAATCACCTATAACTTTCTCCAAACTCAATTAAAAACCACCAAACTAGTTACAAATGAAAAGTGATTCATTCCTCTACAAAATACAATCATGTGTAGGTCACAAAAATTCTGTACAGACCATACAAAAGCAAAAGAATAGGCAAAAACGTGGTAAAACTCAGAAAATTGTGTTTATTTCTTCATCAAAATTTTCATTACATGTTCCCCCCTATATGGTCAACCATACAAAGGCATTTTATAACATTTCTAACCATTTCCCACCAAAAAATAACTAGCTTTTGAAATCCAACCGTTCAACTTCCATTTACATAAAAAATACAAAGTTGCATTGACAACAATTACAACTTTTTTTTCAATATTTACAAAAATGACTAAACATGACCTTAAATGACTACACCAATGCAAGAACAAGTCCAAAATGGTTCCACAGACCTTATTACATGAACAAGACCAAAAACTAAAACCAAAAATGACATAATGGCCTCATGGAGGCATGAAATCCATTGGGTGCTCCTGCACCATACTCCCAAGGGGAAGAAAAAACTCAAGTCCACTTGAGTGTAGGTTTTCTCTCTCTTCCTGGTCTTCCAATTCTTCGACAACTTGTCCTTCATCTCTACAACTTTCTCTGGATCATTTTTCTTATTCTTGCACCATCTCTTTCTTAGCATCTTCTCAACTTCAAGGTACCAAATTTGACTTCTCGTTCATATGCCTCAGTATCACCATCTGTCTTCATCTTCATCATTCGAACACAATATGTCAGCATACTCATCATCCATAAAATTAGAAAATGCAACCATTACCTCTTTTGTTTTTGTAACATCTTCTTCACCATACAGTGCATAACAATCTGCATACACTGCATTCACTTCTCCTTTTTCTTCATACCCTTTTCCATCTTCATTTTCATCTGCTGCACCTGTAAACACACACTCACAAATATTGTTAGAAATAACATTTTGAGTCTCAAGGGACCCATTGTCTTCACATTGTTCCTCTTCCTCGGATGGCTTAGGCTCTTCCATCATCAACAAAGACTCCCAAATGTCTTTCTTCTCTTCTTTTTACCTCTCTTGCTTCTTCTCTTCTAAAAACTCTTCTTGATAGGCCATTTGAGCCTCTTTCTTATCGAAAAATGCCAACTATTTTCTTGTTTTGCTCTCTCAAGAAGCTGCTGCATTTCAAGTTCCATTGTTTTTTCCATTTCTTCTTGAATTTCTTTCATCTGCTCCAAGTCTTTCCTCAAATCTTTTATCTCTTGCTCAATATCAATTTGGTTCACCTTCTCATCCTTCTTGGTCTCACTTTTCTATTTTGCCCATCCCTTGTTTTTTGCTTGGTACCTCCTTACTCTACAAGTCCCCACAGACTAATCTTCTCAACACTTCTGTTTGTTCCCTCTCTCTAAATCGGCAAAGGGTTTGCCAGTTCCAATGCATAGGTAGATCCGGCCAACAAATACAGGAGGTTGCGTGAGCTGCCTCCCCTTCACTTCTGGTTCTACCACACCAAGGGGGGTATCCCTATAGATAAATATTTAACTTTGACTCACCCAATATAAAGATTTAGCTTTACAACAACAGGCAGAATACTCTCATTTTAGGACTAGGATTTGCATGATAGATCACAAGGTTGGCAATGTTCTTAGACATATGTAACTGGTTAAGGATGAGAGTATGCAGGGGTCCTATTTCTACTCCTACAACTAACAGGTTGGGATTATGAAAGCATTTGTTTTATGTTTTGGATGCAAGACAGGGGGTTTTGGATCATAAGTACTACACAAAGGCAGACCGGTGCCTATCTCAAGGCTAGGAGTCAACTAGACGTATACAAGTGAATGATTTGCACTAGCATTCAAGTTTCAAGGGGTTAGGACTAGTATTTGCCTTACAAACACCACCCAAGAATGGGTATTTAGCTATCTCTACTTACAAACATCCCAACTGACATACAATCTTATTCATACTCAACCTAAAACAGTTTAATCCATTCCTTAAATAGAAGTTAGAGATCAAGCATACAATACAACAGAACTGTATCCTAGAATCTTAGAAACCCTTAGCAACCAGACTCAAAAGAAGGGATGTCTACAACAAATGGAGACAAACAACTAGATGCATGCAAAGAAGCATTTTTCATATAAACACAACATGACACTGAACATATGCAACATGCATTCAAAATGCAACTCATAAACTCCAAAAAGAGTAAAAACAGCTAAGAAAATGCTCTATTTTTCCATTATTCCTCCAAAAATTTGCCCAAGTCTTCAACAACCTCTAAAAAATGAGTAACATAGTCCTCTTATATAGCAGGAATGTGTACTCAGCAATAATCACAGAGGCATTCAAAATTCCCTCAGATACACTGCACCATGAGAATGACACCCCAAAACATCAATGCAACAGGCAGGAGAAGAGGCAGAGAGTGGTTGAACTCAGGGAACGTGCCGCCACATGAAGAAATTCCCATTAAAATTGGTAGTTGGCCAGTCTACTCATTAGCCATGCCTCTGTAACCCTGCCATCAATGGCCAACCTACCTGCAGCCTTGGAAATGCAGCAGACTGCGTGCTCTGTGGTTTTCCTGCCAAGAAATGTAACTATAGATGCTCAGGAAACCCTCCGTTTGAATCATTTGAAACAGGGCCGTCGATCCATACCCTCACCACCAAGATCTATGGCTCCAATTTGAACGGGCAAGTCATTGACCAATGAAATCGTGCCATGTAGGTGGCTTTTGCTTTTTTGACTTTTCCATTGCCGTATACATTTTACCTTTTTCACCTCAATTGCCTTTTAAATCCTTGTATATGCAAAGCATATACATACAATCACTTCTGGACACGTGGCAGCCTCTGATTTGATCTCCATCTCTATGTATTTTCATGTCTGTTGGCCATTGGAATGACCCAAGAAGTATTCGCCGATACGCCCTGTCCTGCCGACGAGCCAATGTATCTCCATCACTTTTTTGAAATTGCATATGTGCATTTGTACATACATATAATCACCTGCATACAAGGCGCGGAACCCAAATCTTCATAAAATAATTTACAATCGCCATTGAGTCTGGGCTTTGTACCTTTCCTTTTGTATTTCCTCGTTGTATATCACATATACAATGTACTTCATCATACAAGCTGCAGGCGTGAACCTAAAATTCACCAGAATTAATTTTCCTTCGCGTCCAGGCCTTGTATATGTGCTTTGTATATCTCCTTTGTATATAGCACATACAACCCAGAACATACAAGTAGCGGGCCCCTCCATGTCTTTGAAAGCTTGGTTGACTTTTGACCGCTACAGCCTTGTATATTTCACTTGTATGTTTTACTTGCATATTGGAGATACATTGGATACATACAATGCAAAAATACAAAGGAAATGCCTTTGACCTTTCAACTTAGCCGTTGTATGTGCACTTGGTGGGTTTGATTGTATGTGCAAACATACAGTAGGTGGACCCCACCCTTTGGATTCTTTCTTTGCATTAGCTTTTTCATCGGCCCATCAGAGAGAGTTTGGACAGAGCCATTGAGGACCCTTGTCACACTAAAGACCATCCATGTATATCCCATCGGCCATCGGAGGGACCCTTGATGAAGCCGCTGATGGATGTTGTTTCACCGATGAACCCTTTGTATGTGCATTGGCCATCGGGGAGAGATTTAGCCGAACTGCCGATAGCTATTGTTACAGCGATGACTTTTTGTACATCAGCCTCTTGTATATGAAAACATACAATGGCAAATGTATATGCGAATATACATTCAAGAATGCATACGTAAATACAAAGGATAAAACTAAGAAACCCTGCGATGGAAAATACATGAGGCCAAAAGATTTCTGGGTTTTTCTGGATTGTTTGCAAAGCGTCTCAAGGTAAGATTTTGGGACCTTTTGGGCAAGGTAGAGCATAGGTACTTGAAAGGTTTAGGCCTTGTAAATGAATACTTGAAACCTAAAATCCTAGGTGGGCACCACCAGTGGCTCTGTCTAGGGATGCATGCCTCTTGCAGGCATGGCAAGAACCATAGATCTCTAGGATGCAGACCAAGCCTTATCCATTGGGCAACAAAGTTGGGTACTATACAAACTTGCATCATGAATCACATTTTGAACACTATTTTGGCAGCCCTAGGCAGCCAAAAATGAAAAACCATAATCTCCTCCTATCAAATACTTGGTTCTAATATGAACAACCCCAACCACAACTGAAAACATCAACATAATTTGCCCACAGGCTGATCTCATCAATTACATGCTTCACAATTTTTGAAAACTTTCCCCTGTCAATATTGTCTCTGTCACTCTGCATCTCACAATCAGACACATAACCATACATACTAGAATATCTTTCAGCATTAGGCAATATATGTATGTTATATTCCTCATTATCTACCTAGCTATTGCACATTACTAGGCACTCATCCAGCTGATCCAAAAACTGAAAACACTCAAAATATATGAGACCCTCAATGTCATTTATACCACTTATGGATAGTGATAACAAATCCTGATCCACATACACATCATTATGCATGTCCGAACCAACTGATGCTGAACATTCATTATCCATAATTTGCAAATCAGTATTATCTTCACAAGAGCTAAAGATTTCTCCCTTTGGTTCATATGTCTCTTCTTCACAAACTGATGCAATACCTATGTCAGTTGTCTCCTCACATTCATCATCATCTTCAAAAAGAGGGTTAATTCTGCACCAATGAAGGTCATGACTCACAACATCAAATGCACCTAGAGGCTCATCATAAAAGGGATTCACACTCACTGCAAAGGCATCTACTTCTTGTTCATGACAATCCTCCTCTTCAGCATTATCAAATCTAGAGTCATAAGAAGAACAAACTTGATCCATGAACTAATCATGGATATCATCACTATCATCTGATTTCTCCACATACAATATCTCTACAACTTCAAAGCTTTCTAAAGTTGCACTATCCATATCACTTTCCAGCCCTCTAATGCTTCTTGATGAAACTGACATTGACTCTTGATCCACATGATCACAACTATGCACAACTAGATCATTTAAACATGAACGCTCCTTGCTTAGGACTGACATGTAAATATCACTTGAAAAATCATTATTGTCAACTTCATTTGCTGGGCAAATCAGGGCATCCTCCTTTATGGTAGAGTCATCATTAACTTGGAATGATGCATAAACAGGGACATCAGGGGTGTGAGTGCTTTGACATTCATTTTCAACATATAAATTATATCTTTCATCAACATTGGGGACCCTATGGTAGAAAAAATTTGTAGAGAAATAACCCTTTTGAATTCCATACGTCTAATTGTTTTCAATGTATATTGTGAACTGATGTGCCTGATGCAATGTGGTGGGCTCCTTATCTCTCAATCTAAAGCTCGCTTTCTTATCAAATGCTTCCAAATAGACTACTAGGCATAATGCATCATTAGGTCTCATACATTCTGGAATCCTTTTCAATGCCCTCATAAATCTAAGGTTAAACGATGGAATTAACTCATCCTTCTCAATGTGGATATACATAAAATCACTAATAACTGCATATTCAAAAATTCTTTCACCATATTGTTCTAGAAATGTAGGTTTGAATTCTTTCCAAGAGCTGACAGAGTATGCTGGAAGATAGGAGAACCAGTCCCTTGCATCTTCAACTAGAGATTGAACAAATAATCTCATAGCTACATCTTCATGGTCAACCTCAAAGTCATCTATAACATTTCTAAACTGCTGCAAGTGTCTCTCCGCTGATTCACCCTTTGTACCACTGAATTTAGGCAAATAATTTCTGATCTTAGATGGAAAAGAATTAGGATAACCACAAATGCCATTGAAATTTATGGGCCTATATCTATCAATGCTGAAACTTCTATTACATGGTTGGGATTGGTTATTATACATCATTGCATTTGACACCTCATAAGGGTGCATGGGTTGATAATACATCTTTATGTGTTTTTTGCAACCCTCCTCTCAACTCAGATTTCTAATCACAACAATGACCTTAGGCCTTTAAAATACAAACTTGCTGTTTCAAATTTCCTAAAGTCCTCCAAATGAGTCTTTTCAACAACATTGCATACAAAATACATTCTCAGCAAATACAAAGCATGCAAGCTCATCACCAATATTTCCCTTTTAACTAGTGCTATTTCACCAAATAGGGAATCCTTTAAGACTTATACATCATGGTTTTTTTTTTTGAAAACCAAAACATGTGAAAATACCTGGATAGGTTGCAGCAGCTGCAAATTCCTTTTCCTGATTGAAAGTATGAAAATTTAACACCTTTTTGTGTTCCTTTTTAGGTTCTTTTTGTGCAGAGTCGCCACTTCCTTGGCAAAGGAATGAGCTTCAAACAGGCTGAAGCTGAAAATTCATTTCTTTCTTCCTGGGTTCTCCAACAACAGAGCCACACATAAAACTTTTCAAGTTTGCTGCAACAAGGCACTTCCAGGTCTGATTCTTCAATCTTTTAGACTCATACTTTTATGGATTTGACACTACTTCCCCAGTAGAGTCACCACTTGTTGGTGACTTGGATGGGCAAAAAATATCACTTTAAAATCACTCCCCAGTAGAGTCACCACTTTGTTGGTTCCTTCTCTCCAGATCAGTAGAGGGTTTGCCAGTTCCAATGCATAGGCAGATCCGACCAATAAATATAGGAGGTTGCGTGCACTGCCTCCCCTTCACTTCTGGTTCTATCACACCAAGGGGAGTATCCCTATAGCTAAAGATTTAACTTTGACTCACCCAATAGAAAGATTTAGCTTTACAACAATAGGCAGAATACTCTCATTTTAGGACCAAGATTTGCATGATAGATCACAAGGTTGGCAATGTTCTTGGACATATCTAACTGGTTAAGGATGAGAGTATGTAGGGGTCCTATTTCTAGTCCTACAACTAACAGGTTGGGATTATGAAAGGATTTGTTTTATGTTTTGGATGCAAGACAGGGGGTTTTGGATCATAAGTACTACACAAAGGTAGACCGGTGCCTATCTCAGGGCTAGGAGTCAACTAGATGTATACAAGTGAATGATTTGCACTAGCATTCAAGTTTCAAGGGGTTAGGACTAGTATTTGCCTTACAAACACCACCCAAGAATGCGTATTCAGCTGTCTCTACTTACAAACATCCCAACTGACATACAATCTTCTTCATATTGAACCTAAAACAGTTTAATCCATTCCTTAAATAGAAGTTAGAGATCAAGCATGCAATACAATAGAACTGTATCCTAGAATCTTAGAAACCCTTAGCAACTAGACTCAAAAGAAGGGATGTATACAACAAATGGAGACAAACAACTACACACATGCAAAGAAGCATTTTCATATAAACACAACATGACACTGAACATATGCAACATGCATTCAAAATGCAACTCATAAACTCCCAAAGAGATAAAACAACCAAGAAAATGCTCTGTTTTTCTATTATTCCTCCAAAAATTTGCCCAAGTCTTCAACAACCTCTAAAAAATGAGTAACACAGTCCTCTTATACAGCAGGAATGTGTACTCAGCAATAATCATAGAGGCATTCATAATTCCCTCAGATACACTGCACCATGAGAATGGTGTTGGATCTAGGGCATACAACTGAGAGGGGGGGGGTGAATCAGTTGTATAAAACTACTTGCTCTTTCAAACACTTGATTCTTTGTTGTTAGTTAGTAGCATATCAATTAATCATCCATGGAAGCATAATACATAAACACAAGAGCAGATAAGCATCAACACATTGAACACCAAGATTTTGACGTGGAAAACCTGGTTAAGGGAAAAACCACGGGGTGATTAACCCAAGAATTATTCTCTGTTAGAAGAATAAAGAAAAATGAATGGCACATGCCAATTAGGGCTCACTGCCCGAGCACACTGCTCACAAAGAGGCCCACTGCCTACAAGGAGATACACTGTCTACAAAGTGATAAAAATCACAGTCTTGAACTGGAGAATGACATCTCTACCATGTCTGGATCAGTTCCAATTAAGCCCAAAAACCTCTGTTCTACCTTTCGCACTTCTCTTCGCTATGCCACACTCATCCACACACCACACACACCGAAATGAACTCAAAGACCGTTATTTATACAAGACATCGACTTGGGATCAAACATCTAAGTCGGCAAACAATCATAAGAGTATCCGCAAGATGAATAACACATCCGGTCGGCCACCACAAGAACATTCGCAGGATGAACAACTCATCCGGTCGGCTAAACAGAGCAAGAACTTCATCCGGAAGAATAACTTCAATTCCGGGCTCTACTATCAATGCGGATCAACAACACAACCTCAACACGATCCAGAAAACTTCACAAGCCTACCTGAATGTCCAGATACATCCGCACTTCCTTTACTTGCTGGAATCTCTTGTCTTCCTCATCCGGAACTTCAAGAACACAGTCTGTCGCCACTGTCATAATGCAAGAGGTACTTCTGGACCTCCAAATCATACACCACTCGAGATGGCACATCACAAGGACATCCCAAATACTCTTTCCAATCCGCAGATTAGGATTGTACAATTCCGGACCTCACCGGACCTTTCTGTGATCCTCTGTCACCTCTAAGCACTTGCCGGAACCGGTTCCACACAGACAGCCATAACTTCTTCAGGTCTTCATGCGGACCTCTGAAAACTTGACTGAAGCATCTCAGGACTCATATCTAAAAACCCTTTAATCCGCATCCTCCAGTTTTCAACCTATCCAATATATTTGCCTTCTTCTCATCACTGTTCTTCACTGTTCCTGACTGAGGGTAATTTTCTCAATATCCTCAACACACAGCTCATCCAATCCTTCTTGTCAATGTAATATGAGTATGTTGACATCAATGACAACACTGGTTCACCTCATACTTGCAACAATCTCCCCCTTTGTCATTGATGGCAACATATGATGTGAAAAACCATCAAGACAAGAACTTCTCCTTTCTGTTCACAGCTTCCCCTATCAACAACAACTTTTTACATGTCTTCTCTCCCCCTTTGATCATTAACCACTTGTTTTTCACATGTCTTCTCTCCCCCTTTGACATCAATGGCAAGGGGCTCATACTTGCAATTCTAATACATCAGAATCATACCAGCTGCTCCCCCTTAGTAGCAGCTCCCCATCATCAATCCGGATCACAAGATATGACTATGATATCCATCGGACTGATGCACATCAGTGCATCTTAGTTTATCACCGGAGGGGCCATGACCCCTAACTTCTCCCGGAGATATTCAAAAGAGTCCTTGGGAAGAGGTTTTGTAAAGATATCTGCAATCTGATCCTTGGAGGGAACATACTCCAATCTAACTTCTTCCTTGTTTACTTGTTCTCTCAAGAAGTGAAATTTGATAGATATGTGCTTAGTCTTAGAGTGCAATACCGGATTCTTAGAAATATTAATTGCACTTGAATTATCACAGAAAATTGTGATAGGCTCCTCATATTCAATTTTGATGTCTCTTAGCATCTGCTTCATCCATAAGATTTGGGTGCAACTACCTGCTGCTGCAATGTATTCTGCTTCAGTTGTAGACAGAGATATTGCATCTTGTTTCTTGCTTAGCCAAGAAACCAATCTCTTCCCCAAAAAGAATGCTCCACCACTAGTGCTCTTCTGGTCATCCACATCTCCTGCCCAATCTGCATCTGTGTAAGCATGAAGAGAGAAATCCGGATCTCTAGGGTACCATAGACCATACTCAACTGTTCCTTTCAAGTACCTAAAAATTCTTTTGATTGCCATAACATGAGATTCTCTAGGATCAGCCTGGAATCTTGCCACAAGACCAACAGCCTGCATTATATCTGGTCTAGTTTGAGTGAGATACAACAATCCACCAATCATTGATCTATATTTTGTCTGATCTACCTTTGGAGAGTCATCATCCTTGCTTAACTTACATCCGGTTGCCATAGGAGTGTTCATAGGTTTTGAGTCTTCCATACCAAATTTCCTTAACAATTCTTTCACATATTTGGTCTGAGAAATGAAGATCCCTTCTTTTGTTTGAGTAATTTGCAGACCCAAGAAGAAATTCATTTCACCAAGCATAGACATTTCAAACTCACTTTTCATCTGATTTGCAAAAGTTTTGCACATACTATCTCTTCCTCCAAAAATGATATCATCCACAAACACTTCAACAATCAATATGTTTTCATGATCAATTTTGAAATATAAGTTACTGTCAGCAGTACCTTTGTTGAATCCAATCTGCACAAGATGCTTATCCAACCTTTCATACCATGCTCTTGGGGCTTGCTTCAATCCATACAAAGCTTTCTTCAACTTGCAGACCATATCATCATTATCAGACAATTAAAATCCATCCGGTTGTTCAATGTAGACTTCTTCTTCCAGATCACCATTTAGGAAGGCAGACTTGACATCCATCTGATATACCTTGAAGTCTTTGAAGGCAGCAAATGCAAGAAGTAATCTGACTGCTTCAATTCTTGCCACCGGAGCAAAGTCTCTTCAAAGTCAATTCCTTCTATTTGAGAGTAGCCTTTGCAGACCAATCTAGCTTTGTTTCTGATTACTTCACCAGCTTCATTTAGTTTGTTCCGGAAGACCCACTTGGTTCCAATTACATTCCTGTCTCTAGGTCTGGGAACAAGATCCCAAGTATGATTTTTCTCAATTTGCATCAATTCATCTTTCATTGCTTTAGTCCAGTTTTCATCATTGCAGGCTTCATTTATTGTTTTAGGTTCAATCTTTGAAATCAGACAACATTCATCCTGATTTTGAGCAACATTCCTTCTAGTTTGTACACCTTTGCTTTTTTCACCTATGATCTGATCTTCAGAGTGGTTCAGTCTTACATACCTTGGAATTTTGGGAGTATCCTGTACTGCTGCTTCTTGATCAGGCTCATTCAAACCTATCTCTTCTTCCTGATTTACCGGATCAGGCTGACTCTGTCTCACCGGAGAGGATTGAGGTCCTTGAACACTATCTTGGTCATCTTCATCAAACTCATAAAATCTTGAAGGCTTCTCAATTCCTTCATCAACTTTCACATTGGTGCTTTCTATCATCTTCCTCAATCTCTTATTGTAACATCGGTATGCTTTGCTTTGAGTGGAGTAACCCAAGAAAATTCCTTCATCACTTCTAGCATCAAACTTTCCTAGATCTTCATCTCTTTTAATATAACACTTGCTACCAAATACTCTAAAATATTTCACAGTAGGAGTGATGCCAAACCAGAGTTCATAGGGGGTCTTACCAGTGTTGTTTCTGATTTGAACTCGATTGAGAGTGCAGACTGCAGTGCTGATAGCTTCCTTCCAAAACATTTGAGGAACATTTGCTTCCAACATCATTGTCCTGGCAGCTTCCTGAATGGTCCGGTTCTTTCTCTCAACCACTCCATTCTGTTGTGGAGTCCTAGGAGCAGACAACTGTCTCCTTATACCCTGCTTCTCACAAAAATCAATGAACTCACCAGATGTAAATTCACCACCTCTATCAGACCTTAGACACTTTAGTTTCAATCCGGTTTGATTCTCTACCATAGCTTTGAAGATCTTGAACTTCTCAAATGCTTCTGATTTTTCTTTTAGAAAGGTAACCCACATCATCCGGGAATGATCATCAATTAACAACATGAAATATCTATCACCTTGCAGACTCTTGATTCTTGTCGGACCACAGAGATCAGTATGTACTAATTCCAACAGCCCGGTAGAAGACTGATCTTTGCTTTTGAAAGAGACTCTGCTTTGTTTACCTAGCTGACATTCTTTGCACAAACTATTTGTAGGTTTCATCAATTTTGGAAGATCTCTTACGGCCTGAGTATTGCTTATCTTGATGATGTTATCAAAATTTACATGGCACATTCTTCTATGCCATAACCAACTCTGATCAATTTGAGCAAACAAACAACTTTTATTTGAACCAACTAGATGAAAGATATTACCTTTTGTCTGAGTACCGGATGCAATCTCAGTTCCGGAGTTTGTAAAGATTCTGCATTTTCTATTTTTGAACCGGAGATCATAGCCTTTGTCCACCAACTGACCAACACTAAGAAGATTGTGCTTCAATCCTTCAACATACAGTACGTTACCTGTTTTGCTCTTTCCATCGAAGGAAATAGTTCCCCTGCCTCTGATTCTGCCAGCAGAATTGTCACCAAACTTTACCATTCCTCCTTCATACCTTTCCAAATTCAAGAACTTATTCTTGTCACCAGTCATATGGTGAGAACATCCACTGTCAATAACCCAATCATCCTTTTCTTCCACTTGAGCAGCCAAAGCTTTTTCAACAATTTTGTGATTGACAGATTCAGAGAGTATTGAATCTTCTTCCTTGATGGCAATAAACACCCACTCATTTCCGGATTTGCTTCCTAGTTCTGATTCATCATCTGTTACTCCTTCATTGTCATCTTCTTCATGAACATAATAGCAATTCTTTCGAAACCTTTGTCTGTTAGTATTAGACCTTGCAGATCTTTCTGGACATCTTGAAGCAAAATGACCAATCTTATTGCAGTTGAAACACTTAAAGGGTAGTTTTCCTTCATACTTACCGGATCCTCTTGGCAGTCTCTTTGCAATGAGGGCTTCAAGTTGAGCTCTTTCTGCTTCTTCTTCTTCCATGTCTCTTCTTGCTTGATCATACCATGACATTTTCCTTGATGAGTTTTCTCCTGGATCAAATCTCTGTTTGCCTTTCACATAGGCACTGGCTTTGAAAGCAGATTCAGTCTTGGGAGGATCATCTCCAAACTCGGTCATTTCAAATGCAGCTAGTTTGCCAGCCAGTTGTTCTCTTGTGACAGTTGTGTGGGCTCTGAATTCATCAATGGCAGCAACCTTGATTTTGTAGGCAGCAGGAAGAGATCTTAGGATTTTGCAGACAATCTCATTTTCATCTAAAGTTCCACCAGCATTTCTGATTCCACATACCAGCTCATTCACTCTTGGCATAAAGGTAGTGATGTTTTCATCATCTCTCATTTTCAATCTTTCAAATTTCCCTTTCAGACTTTGCAACCTTGCACTTTTGACAAACTCATCTCCTTCATACAGAAGTTCCAGTTTAGTCAGGATCTCATATGTAGTTGGTAGGTCAATAACATTCGAGAGATTTGAGTCATTCAATGCACTTAGAAGAGCTTCCTTAGTTCGCAGATTGTTTTCAGCTTCTGTGATTTCATTTAGAGTTGTCGGACCACCTTGTGGAGGTACATATGGTTTTGAAACCATAGCCAAATATGCTTTTCCCATACATTCCAAGTGACACTTCATGCGACCTTTCCAGAGAGTGAAGTTGGTTCCATCGAACTTCGGACTATCCTTCTTGTATGACAACATCCTGGATCTCCTCAAGCGGTTAAGCTCCTATCAGAGGAACTTGGCTCTGATACCAATTGTTGGATCTAGGGCATACAACTGAGAGGGGGGGGGGGTGAATCAGTTGTATAAAACTACTTGCTCTTTCAAACACTTGATTCTTTGTTGTTAGTTAGTAGCATATCAATTAATCATCCATGGAAGCATAATACATAAACACAAGAGCAGATAAGCATCAACACATTGAACACCAAGATTTTGACGTGGAAAACCCGGTTAAGGGAAAAACCACGGGGTGATTAATCCAAGAATTATTCTCTGTTAGAAGAATAAAGAAAAATGAATGGCACATGCCAATTAGGGCTCACTGCCCGAGCACACTGCTCACAAAGAGGCCCACTGCCTACAAGGAGACACACTGTCTACAAAGTGATAAAAATCACAGTCTTGAACTGGAGAATGACATCTCTACCATGTCTGGATCAGTTCCAATTAAGCCCAAAAACCTCTGTTCTGCCTTTCGCACTTCTCTTCGCTATGCCACACTCATCCACACACCACACACACCGAAATGAACTCACAGACCGTTATTTATACAAGACATCGACTTAGGATCAAACATCTAAGTTGGCAAACAATCATAAGAGTATCCGCAAGATGAATAACACATCCGGTCGGCCACCACAAGAACATTCGCAGGATGAACAACTCATCCGGTCGGCTAAATAGAGCAAGAACTTCATCCGGAAGAATAACTTCAATTCCGGGCTCTACTATCAATGCGGATCAACAACACAACCTCAACACGATCCAGAAAACTTCACAAGCCTGCCTGAATGTCCGGATACATCCGCACTTCCTTTACTTGCTGGAATCTCTTGTCTTCCTCATCCGGAACTTCAAGAACACAGTCTGTCGCCACTGTCATAATGCAAGAGGTACTTCCGGACCTCCAAATCATACACCACTCGAGATGGCACATCACAAGGACATCCCAAATACTCTTTCCAATCCGCAGATTAGGATTGTACAATTCCGGACCTCACCGGACCTTTCTGTGATCCTCTGTCACCTCTAAGCACTTGCCGGAACCGGTTCCACAAAGACAGCCATAACTTCTTCAGGTCTTCATGCGGACCTCTGAAAACTTGACTGAAGCATCTCAGGACTCATATCTGAAAACCCTTTAATCCGTATCCTCCGGTTTTCAACCTATCCAATATATTTGCCTTCTTCTCATCACTGTTCTTCACTGTTCCTGACTGAGGGTAATTTTCTCAATATCCTCAACACACAGCTCATCCAATCCTTCTTGTCAATGTAATATGAGTATGTTGACATCAATGACAACACTGGTTCACCTCATACTTGCAACAAATGGCACCCCAAAACATTAATGCAGCAGGCAGGAGAAGAGGCAGGGAGTGGTTGAACTCGGGGAACGTGCCACCGAATGAAGAAATTCCCATTAAAATTGGTAGTTGGCCAGTCTACTCATCGGCCATGCCTCTGTAACCCTACCATCAATGGCCAACCTACCCATGACCTTGGAAACGCAGCAGACTACGTGCTCTGTGGTTTTGCCGCCAAGAAATGTAACTGTAGATGCTCAGGAAACCCTCTATTTGAATCATTTGAAATAGGCCCATCGATCCATACCCTCATCGCCAAGATCTATGGCTCCAATTTGAATGGGCAAGTCATTGACCAATGAAATCGCGCCACGCAGGTAGCTTTTACTTTTTTGACTTTTCCATCGCCACATACATTTTGCCTTTTCCACCTCAATTGCCTTTAAATCCTTGTATATGCAAAGCATTTACGTATAATCACTTCTGGACATGTGGTAGCCTTTGATTTGATCTCCATCTCTGTGTATTTTCATGTCCGTCGACCATCGGAATGACCCAAGAAGTATTCGCCGATACGCCCTGTCCTGCTGACGAGCCAATGTATCTCCATCACTTTTTTGAAATTGCATATGTGCATTTGTACATACATATAATCGCCTTCATACAAGGCACAGACCCCAAATCTTCATAAAACAATTTACAATTGCCATCGAGTCTAGGATTTGTACCTTTCCTTTTGTATTTCCTCGTTGTATATCACATATACAATGTACTTCATCATACAAGCTACGGGCGTCAACCTGAAATTTGCCAGAATTAATTTTCCTTCGCGTCCGGGCTTTGTATATGCGCTTTGTATATCTCCTTTGTATATAGCACATACAACTCGGAACATACAAGTGGTGGGCCCCTCCATGTCTTTGAAAGCTTGGTTGACTTTTGACAGCTCCAGCCTTGTATATTTCACTTGTATGTTTTACTTGCATATTGGAGATACATTGGATACATACAACGCAAACATACAAAGGAAATGCCTTTGACCTTTCAATTTAGCCATTGTATGTGCAAACATATAGTCGGTGGACCCCACCCTTTGGATTCTTTCTTTGCATCAGCTTTTTCATCAGCCCATCGGAGAGAGTTTGGACAGAGCCGTCGACGACCCTTGTCACATCGAAGACCATCCATGTATATCCCATCGGCCATCGGAGGGACCCTTGATGAAGTTGCCGATGGATGTTGTTTCACAGATGAACCCTTTGTATGTGCATCGGCCATTGGGGAGAGATTTAGCCGAACTGCCGATAGCTATTGTTACAGCGATGACTTTTTGTACATCGGCCTCTTGTATATTTTCCTTTGCATATCGCCCTTGTATATGAAAACATACAATGGCGAATGTATATGCGAATATACATTCAAGAATGCATATGTAAATACAAAGGATAAAACTGAGAAACCCTATGATGGAAAATACATGAGGCCAAAAGATTTCTGGGTTTTTCTGGGTTTTTTGCAAAGAGTCTCAAAGTAAGGCAAGGCAGAGCATAGGTACTTGAAAGGTTTAGGCCTTGCAAATGAATACTTGAAACCTAAAATCCTAGGTGGGCACCACCAACTTCCATTCTTCTTTCTCAATCAAGTCTCTTTCACCTTGCTTCATTTCTTTGTGATACCTCACCTAGGTTTCCTCCTTTCTTCATGACCGAGTCTTTTTGGCATCCAAGTTCTTGCTTCAACCTGCAAAAAGACAACACACAAACTCCAAAAACTTCCTTTCCTAGATCTTTGTGGGCTCTAATTCCAATTTGATGTAGAGAAGGGGGAGGTGTCTAAACAATCACAACTTAACAAACTTTTTAATTTTGAACCCTATCTTGGTGGGTTTCTCACAAAACTCTTCAACTTCCTCTAGTAGTACAACAAACAAGGTTTTTCTACCATAACTTTTAGAGAAGGCCTCAAACCTAGAAACCAAACACCATTCTAGATACCCTTTATGGCATTTAACAACATATCTAATTTGTGGATGGGTTTGTTTTGGAACAAAATCCTCTAAACTTGACTGTTAGTTTAGCATTAGGCCAATCAGGACAACAAATGGGGTATTTTTGACATAATTTGAAGGAAACGAGTCCAACCCATGAACTAAAATATGTTTTGGATACCCATTATCCTCTTACACAACATATATCAAGTGTAGGTGGAGGTGTTTTGGACCAAGACCTTCAAAAATTGACTTTTCTTCTGCCAATTAGACCAAAAACATAAGGAAATCCAACCTAGGGCATCTCCAAAACACATAAAAAAAAAACCTTGGAACCTGATATCTTGGAATAAGTAAATACACACAAAAATACTCCATATCACAAGATTTTGGATTTTTCCACTGTAGGAATGGTGAGAAATTACATTTTGAAGCCCACTAGAAACCCTAACCAGGGTTCTAGACAGTTTTTAGTAAATCGCCTATAACTTTCTCCAAACTCAATGAAAAACCACAAAACTAGTTGCAAATGAAAAGTGATTCATTCCTCTACAAGATAAAATCATGTTGAGGTCACAAAAATTCTGTATAGACCATACAAAATCAAGAGAACACGCAAAAACATGGTAAAACTTAGAAAATTGTGTTTATTTCTTCATCAAAATTTTCATTACATGTTCTCGCCCCTCTATGGTCAATCATACAAAGGCATTTTATAAAATTTCTAACTATTTTCCACCAAAAACTAACTACCTTTTGAAATCCAACCATTCAACTTCCACTTATATCAAAAATACAAAGTTGCATTGACAACAATTGCAACTTTTTTTTCAATATTTTAAAAAATAACTAAACATGACCTTAAATGACTACACCTATGCAAGAACAAGTCCAAAATGATCCCACAGACCTTATTACATGAACAAGACCAAAAATTAAAACCAAAAATGACATAATGTCCTCATTGAGGCATGAAATCCACTGGGTGCTCTTGCACCAATGAGCCTAATAACATGGGAAATAGTGCCTCACTAGCTATGGTTACCATTAAGGAACATTTGGGTGAGTTAGAAGAAGAAAAAAAATATGACACAACTGAAGACAACCCACATTCTTGTTGACAGGGATATAATGGAATTAGCGCAAGACTGAAAAAGAAAATTCCTCACTGCTACCCATTGTATCCTTGCAAATATCATTCCTTGTGGAGAAACCTTTTATAGAGACTTGGCCACATTCCATATGTTGCTTCAACATTCCTATCCTCTTAACACTATGACTCTAGGATATGGGATAGGGACATCTATGGATCAGATTACAAAGTAGGTCATGATTCTACCTGGGAAAACATTGAACATCAACACCTAGTTAGAAAAAAATAGGAAGAAGCACTCCTCAATCTCCTGATCTCCCATTCAAACGATTTTGCTTGGGAATATCGATATATGAAGGGCATTCCTCCTGAGATCTGTACTCATCATATATACACTAAAGATGTCAAACCTGTCAGATAGCCCTAGAGGAGATTAAACCCTGCACTGAAAGATATTGTTAAGACTAAAATAGAGAAATTGTTACAAGCAGGGTTCATATATCCTATCTCAAACAGTCAGTGGGTCTCAGCCTTAGTCATAGTGCCTAAAAAGAATGGAAAGTGGAAAGTGGGTATTGATTATAGAGAGCTAAATAAAGCCATAAAGAAGGACTATTTTCCCTTACCATTCATTGACCAAGTGCTGGACAACTTAGCAGGGAAAAAGTACTTCTAATTCTTAGATGGATTTAGTGGGTATAACTAGATTCAAGTGGCACCAGACGACCAAGAAAAGACCACCTTCACTTGTTCATAGGGGACTTTTTCATATGGAGTTCTTCTATCTAGACTATGTAACACTCTAGCTACATTTTAGAGGGTTGTTTTAGCCATTTTTGTTGAATTAGATAATGAGTGTATTGAAGTCTGTATGGATGAATTTATTGTGTATAGAGACACCTTTGAGGAAGCTCTCACAAACCTAGATAATGTGCTACAATGTTGTGAAAAAACCCAGCTATCCTTAAGCCATGAAAAATGCTTTATGATGGTAGAGGAGGGAATTGTACTTGGACACCACATATCAGCCAAAGGAATCAAAGTAGACCAGAACAAAATAAAAGTGATAAATCAATTACCTTTGCCTAAAAACTAGACAAATGTTAGAACCTTTCTAGGTCATGCAGGATACTATAGGAGATTTATAGAAAATTTTAGCAGAATAGCTGCCCCTATGTTCTCCTTTCTTACCAAGGATGTTGACTTCTCATGGATAGAGGATTGCCAATCAACATTTGAAACCATTAAAGAGAAACTTACCATCACACCTATCTTGAGGGGACCCATTAGACTTTACCATTCCACATACAAATTGATGCTTCAAATGAGTCAATTGGGGTAGTCCTAGGACAAAAAGAGGAAGGGGAGGGCATGCGTGCAATCTACTACATTAGTAAGAACCTTACTCCAGCAGAAAAAAAACTATACAGCAACTGAAAAGGAATTCTTGGTAGTCATATATTCTATTAACAAATTTAGGCATTATATCACAGGACACAAAATATTTGTGCATACTGATCATGCAGCCATCAAGTACTTAATGAACAAACCTGCAGTGGGTGCAAGGATAATTAGATGGCTGTTACTATTGCAAGAATTTGACATTACCATTATAGACAACCTAGGGAATTTAAATTTGGTTGCTAACTTTCTGTCAAGGTTGCATACAAGTAGAGAAAACCAACTAGTGGAGGATAAATTTCTAGATGAACATCTCATTGTTGTTTCTTCTACTACACCCTAGTTTGACGACATACCTAATTTCTTAGCTACAGGCTTGTTTCCATCCCATTTCTTCTCAAAACAAAAGAAGCGATTGGTAAAAAAAAGTTTATCTTACAAATGGTTAAATGGTTTGCTATTTAAATGTGACCAATCCTGACTTTATCTTATGCAGGTGCTTGAGAGATGATGGAATTTTTGATGTCTTAAAGGCATGTCATGACGAACCCTTTGGTGGACATTATTCCTCGCAAAGAATAATCCACAAAATTCTAGGAGCTGGTTACTATTGGCCCTCTCTTCATAATGACACCAAGAGGTATGTGCAGTAGTGTGATCAGTGCGAAATGATGCATTAGCCAACCTTTACCCAGGAAATGTCACTGTACGCTCAAGTAGTGTTGGAACCATTTAAGAAATGGGGTCTAGACTTTGTGGGACCAATTTCTGCACCATCTTCAGGCAAAGAATATATCTTGGTCTGCACAGACTATGTAACCAAATGGGAAAAATTTTAGGCATTGCAGTTTGCAAGGGAAGAAAAAGTTGTTGATTTTCTTTATAACAGAATCTTCTTGAGGTTTGGAGCTTCAAGATCCATAGTTTTAGATAGAGGACTACAATTTACCTCTCAGGTAATTCAAGATTTCATAGACCTATACCAAGTTAAGCACGGGAAGTCTTCACCTTACCACCCCCCAAGCTAATGAATAGGTTGAGGTGACAAATAAAGAGCTAGAAAACATCCTGACAAGAATAATGGCCATGAATAGGAAATATTGGGCCAACAAGTTACCTGAACTAGTTTGGGCTTACAATAACACATGGAAGTCAACAACCAAATTTTCACCCTATGAACTAGTTTATGGAAAGAAACCCATACTGTCCATAGAATTCAAACTACAAACACTCAAGACCTCATTGGACATTGGGCTAGCATTATATATAGCACAACATGATAGGATTCTCTAACTTAATGAGTTGGATGAAATCAGGATAGAGGCTATACAGTAGACAAGAGTTATTCAGTACCAAAGGAAGCAATGGCATGATCAACACATCAAAAAGAGGACATTTCAACAAGGGGATTGGGTTCTCCTATATGATTCTAAGTTTAAGGGGTTCAAGGGGAAGTTACAAACTCATTGGATGGGTCCTTACCAAATCAGGGAAGTCTGTGAGAATGGAATAGTTTTGTTGGCATCCATTGATGGAGGTGAAGACACATTCTTAGTAAATGACCACAAAATTTAGCTCTATACAAGACCAACCACTAAGGAAGATTTTACCAAGGACTTGTGCTCGTTGACAGGGGTCACAGCGTGTGCCACAGGTTGAAGAAATTCAAGGACAATATAAAATAAATAAATAAATAAAATGGGGAAAGCTAGAAAACCAATAAATGGTTGTATTTCTCGCCAAGGGGACTGAAAACTAGTAAATGGTGGTTCCCTTCTTCATGTAGGATTCCAGCAGAAGCTCTCCAGAGTAACCAGGCACTCCTCAAGAGCCATCAAGAACACCTTTAGAGCGAACTAGGAGCACCTCTAGTGCTTCATCCAGCTAAAGTATTTTAAAATGTAGGGGCCCACCTCTGCAATAGTCAAGTGGGGACAAGAAAATTGATGAGGTCAGCATGACTCATCTTCCACCATCGAAAAGGAAACCCATGCAAGACAAATGAGTTGCATCTGCTAGTGCATGTCACCTAGGCTGAACCTTCTAACATCACAAGCCAACTCGTCACCTTCAAGGCTATTCACAGAAAGATTCTAAGCCACGCGATACTGACAATGCTAACATCACTACAAATGGTGAGGAGGCTACACACATGTAAAGTCACTATCACACCTCATCAAAGCGGTGGCGCAGTAGCCAAATACATCAAGCAATCATCATGAAAAGTGATCTAGGTAATGCGCTCAAGTTAGTTAATTATTACCTTGTTTAATAGTAAAAAGAGGGTTCTCTAATTTCAAGGGTTTATGTAGAATCCTCCTTTCACTACAAACATTCCAAGGGCTTTTCAACCAAGTGCTTCTCCTATTGAGAGGAGTGTCATCTATCAGATTGGGTTGCCACTTGGTTTTTTGCTAGGAAATTTAGAAGTTATCACACAATGTTTCTAATTAATGTTTTAATGCTCTTGAAACCCTAATTTAAGAAAAACAGTAAGTAAATCTGTGAATTACGACAAATGTTACTAGAATTAGACAAAGGGCAGAGAACCTTAACTCATTGTTTTCGTAGTTTAGAGAATGGAAATGTCAAGGACAATGGTGATGGCACCCTAGTCCAATATGCTATTTTTTCTATGGAATTCCGATCTTCTTTCGATACTGATTTCTATTGTGTCTTCAATTTATGGGATCTGATAGTGGAGGACAATGTTGATGGTGCCCTAGTCCATTACGGGAGATTCTTCTGGATGTCAGACACTCTACAAACCCTGATGATTACTATCCAGTCTGTTTCTATGGCTTTAGATACAGAGGACAAGGTTGATGGCGCCCTAGTCCAAGCAGGCTCCTCCTTTAGGATCTGGAATCTCCATAGTGTCCTCTTGCTCCCTACAACTCCACTTATTCCACTTTCGCAACCTATAACCTACAATCACAAGGAGTGTGGGAGGGGGTTGTGGTGTTTAGAGGCTTGCCTCAGTCAAGCCCTAGAGAGACATTCAAGTCTTCTGAACACTGTTGTCAGAGAGAGAAAGAGTGCATATCCTTGTGGGATAGAGACAAAAGTCCAAATGATAATGATGATAAAAACACAATAGATGTCACCTTGATGATGAAGCTCTTATGGAAGGAAGATACTCTTCAATGCCATGAGGAGAAGATGGAATCTGACCTACAAAACAAACACAATAATAATGTTATGCTCTGCAACACAATGATATCATAAAAATCTCAAGTATGCATAAAGTTCACAATCATCTTCTCTAGTTTCTAAATGATAACCTAAACATGCTTATATATGCAACTACTAAGATTCCTGCCAAGAATTTCGTAATTGAAACTTATGATGTTAGCCTGGAAACCAATTAACAGTCACAAACCCGACATTTGAATTTTGGGAAGACCCAAAATAGGGCTGGATTAGGGTGCTAGTGCCCTTGTCCACACCCTGTCTTTGTTCTAGGATCATCAAATTAGCACCCCCTAGGTCCTATTTGTCACAGGACCCAAGGGTTTTCTCATCGAGAGTCTAAATTATCATGCAAGATGCTCTAAATGCAATCTAAAGACCCAAGAGCTAAACCTTAATAGGAAAAAGCCCCCAAGGGTGCATTTTTCTGACATAACATACCTATCTTGTCATTTCTATTTTTAGTGCAAACTACTTAGACACTTACCCAAACCATCATTTCCTTTCTCAACCTATGTATGCTGCCTTAATTGCCACACTAATGACTTCACCCCAGAGTGTCATATCATTCCCTGTGATTATGACTGAACCATCAATTCAAATTAATTGAATTGATTAACCCCTCCATAAAAAAAGAAAATTGCTATCAAAGGGTATCCAGTCCCAAACTTCAGAAATTGTAGATCTTTCAAAACCTTAGAAATAATCTTTGAGCTATTATAGCATAGTATTTTGAGAGAAAAGAGAAATGGGTCCACCATAAACAGAATAGAGAGCTACAGAGGAGAGAAAGGAAAAAGTCAATAAGGGAAGGTTCATTCATTACAGAAGAAGAAAAGAGATACATGTAGTATAGGGTGATGAAGAAGTCAGAACCTGAAACTACAATAAGACTGCTCCAAGATCAAGCTGCAGAAGATATATTAAGAAATGTTGGATGGTTAGAACTTCTAGAGAAATTCAAAGGGTTTCAAGAGGAAATAGTAGATGATTTCCTATGCCACCTGAAGAATAACCAAACTAAAGTACCAAGAGTCCCAATCAATGCCTCATGCACCATCATCAACCATATTTCAAGGCTACCACAACAAGGTGAGAGGTTTTATCATCTCAAAACCCTATACTCTAATTTGATTACAATCTTTTTAGTAGAAGGTGAACATGAGGGTCAGTTGCATTTAAGTAAAAATGAAGTCAAAGGCATTGTCAGAACATCACTTCCCCAACCATGGCAATCTTTAGCCATGTGGATCATGAAATATTTTACATGTGATGGGTAATTTTCCCTGGTTTTAGGACCTATAATGAAAATGCTACTTTTCTTGAGACATGGACATACTCATCCATAATATAGCATCAATCTCCCAAATTTTTTGTATTTTGTTAGTGTGGCTTCGACAAATAAGTAACAATAGGGGAAGGATCCTAGGAAACATCATGACCTCATTTTCTTAATTGTAAAACATCATTTCATGTCTCAAGCTGATGGAGAGGCCTTGTGGTAGTCATTTTTAGATGACACATCACAGGCCAAAACACCAAGTAGGACACATGGTCCACTCAACAAGATGAGGAGGCAGCACCTTCTACTTCCTCCCCAGCCATTGGGAAGAGCAAGGGCAAGAAGAGAATAGTGGAAGAAACACCAACTTCTACCCCACAGACATCAACAGGAAGCTGAGCATCTACCACCACTACTGAGAAGATAAAGAAAGGAAACGAAGTCATGGGAGAAGCCTCAGCTACAGCTGAGCAGCTAGCAAAAACAATTACAAAACAACACTTCCATTTGACTCGCTCAGCAAAACGTAAGATAACCTTAGCTAAGGAGTCAACCCTGACTAAACAGATGAGGGGATCTATGATTATGGAAGAGGAGATAACACCAGAATCTGTCCAAACTTTTGGCCCCAAGAAGCATATGAAAGAAATAGTGTAGAGGGAGAAAACAAAAAGGACTTCAAAGACACCTAAGCCCAGCAAGCATAAAAGGGTAGAAGAAGAGTCTGATGATTCGGATGAAATTCCCCTTGTTAGAAGAAAAATAAAAAGAAGAGTAGTTGAGGGGAGCACTCTGGAATCTACTACTCCACCACAGACTCAGACTCTAGAACCACAATGCACTCAAGCTCTAGAGGTAGTAGAGAGAGGAACCTTGACCATATCTTCTAATTCTGAGGGGAATGATCTTGCTCCAGCGAAATAAACAAAAAAGACAACCAACATAGGCAATATAGGACACTGCTCTCTTGGCTGAGGTCATCATGGGATTCAGAACTTCCATGGAAGAGGTTGGACCCTCATTATCCCTAGCATTTGCAGAAGTAAGGTAGGAAGAGGCTCAAGAAGAAGAGACCCAGGGGAATGATGAGGATTAGTGGGTAGAAGCAAATGATCAAGGGGAGCAAGCTAACAATGTGGGACAGGGAGAAATAGAAACCCCTGATGAGGAAAGGATAGAAGGGGAGAAATAGATAGTTACTCACACCCCTCTAATCAAGAATATGTAGAGGTTCCAAGAGAACAACAGTTGATGGAAGAGATTGATAATCTAAAGAGGTTGCTATGGGGGAAGAACCTAATTATCACTAACCTCAAGAAGGTCATGAAGGAAAAAGAAACAGAGCAAAAGCAGGAAATAGAGGAGCTAAAAAAGGAGCTCAAAGAAAAATAGGGGATCATTCAAAGAAAAGAGGCTAAAATCAGGGAAAAGGATGAAGAAGTGGCAAAAAACACCTCTATCATCATTAAAGCCAGAGAGAATGGCATCACATTGATTTCACCATGAATAGAGAAAATGCAACATCAGGCTAAGCAGCTAACAGAGGCCAACAATAAGATAGATGATCAGGAAGAACTACTTCATGAGTTGACCAATCCAGCTGTTACTGTTGAATAGGGGACTCAAACAGATGCATATCTAGGGGATGCTTACAATAGACATCCCTAAGGACCTATTTCACTAGGAAAGGAGATGTCAAGAGCTAGAGGGATCCAAGCCAATGCTACAACTACAAAGGACAGTAACCACCATGTCAGAAAAAGTACAGGCCCTAGAGGAGAAGATCATCAAGGTGGCCACTCTCTTTGCTAAGATCATATCTTGCAAACCTCCCAGTAGAAGTTATGCTCTATTACTACAAGAGTGGATCCTCCAAAGGAAAATATCACCGGTTCTCACTAATTTAACTAAAAATATACAAACTAAGAACAATTTCATGGAGGTATACATGAAGAGTTCTGATGAAGACAAGAAATTCCTATGTGAACTATATTTACATGATTTCTTCATTAAAGACCACACTTTCTTCATCAACTACTTTATGGGGGAATGTCAGCTCAAAGAATTTATGTCACTAATGAGAAATGATTAGATCTGGAATGAATGGATGGAGGCTTACACCAAAAAGAATGCAAAAGCAAGCCTATTCCTCAGGAGAGAATGTCCAAACCCTATGGGATTTAAAATTCATTTTAGAGTAAAAATTTATTCCCTAGAAGGTAGAACAAAAATCTTGCCCCTATATCACAAACACCTATGTGCAAAGAGTGTGCTATTGAGTTTGGTCTCTTCATGTACAGCTCATCCAATCAGATGATTACAATTGGAAAGAAGAGGTGAAACACTCTAACTCCGAAGCAAAAGATGAAAGAAGTGGTGTCCCCAGCCAACCTCTGGTTATTTATGAGGAAAGCAAGAGCAGTGTCCAGATTGATGGATAAATATAAACAAGATTGGATAGGTGGTCATTTCAGGCCACCCCCCATTATTGAGCCACTGCCCATATGGGTTGAATAGATGGAGGATGCCAAATTTTAGGAATGGATGAAACAAGTTGACTAGTTCAAAGGAAATTGTAATACAAACCTCACTACTTGGTCAACTCATGAGGAATACAATTTGACTGAAAGGATATACCACCTCAACAAGTCTAGCCTGTGAAGTGCAGGAGGACCTACCAACCTTTAAGTTTGGGGGAAATGATGAGTGTTAGGTAGCACCCAGAATAATACACCTTTTTACTTCCATTTTTCCATCCTTTTATCTTGTTGTCCTAGTAATTGTTCCATAGAGACTGATAAGATTTGTCTTAATTACACTAAAGAGAGTTAAATTATTGAAGATCATTATTTGTGATTAAATGACTAATGTTGAAGCAAACTAATGAAAATATGCAGAAAAGTCTCTCTTTTTGCATCCACGGGTGTAGTTGTACGGGCGAAGGCAATTTTGAAGATCTTCAGAGTTGGTCCTAATAATCTCTGGAGCTGATATGGAGGATACTATACCAGACTCCAATGTTTTCCCAAAGTGTTGGGGGTATTCTAGAGAAGAGGGAGAAGGAGAGAAAGGGGTGAATCATCTCTAGAGATATACAAGAATTAAGGATGCATCTCTAGAGATGCTGGCGACAGTGTAGAGTCTCCGACGCCATTGTCTATCTATATCTCAGGAGGCAACTGTAGTGCTCTAGAGTCTACTTAGCAACACCAAAAGGATCCAATGAAGACTCCAGTTCATTGCTAGGGATCTGATTCCCTTTTATTTGATTTTGCATGAGTTCTAAAAGACTTGTTAAGATCTATATTTCAGGGCCGCATTGCCAATTGTTATTTAAGTTAAGACTCCAAATTTAGTGGGACTTTTGTTCCACTAAAGCCTTTTTCATTTTGCATGATTATACTCTTTAGTTAAATAGTTATATGTTTCAGTTAGAATAAGAGATCAATTGTATCTCATAGATAGACTAATGGATAGAACAATTAGTTCCAAAGATATCTCATTGTTTGGACTAATATATGTTTAGATAGAAGCAATTGAATAAATACACATTTTTGCTATTAGTTTATTGTAATTTCCATTTTTTAGATAGATATACTTTTTGAATACAAGTGTGCCTTGATGAAATTTGACTGAAGGAAAGATTGTGTTATTACATTTATGTACTGAGTTCTTGCTTTAGTCTTCAGTCCTGAAGGTGTGGAGTAAGGGCCCACTACCGTCATCAAGACAAGAGGCTAGTAGATATTGCTTTAGTTTATTTACAGATTTCATTAGGAAGTACAGTTTCATTTCTTTTAGTAGATAGATTCATTTCTTCTAATAGTTTGTTTTTAGTAAATGCATGTTTCCAGCTTTATATTAAAGTAGGTTATTTTCTGGCAATCTACTGCTTGAGTATTTGTGTTTTCAGAATTTCATTTCACAACAAATAAATCAGTAGCATTAATTCCTAAAATAGTAAATTCAGTAGGATTAGTTTGAGGACTGTTGATTATGGAGTTCCTTATTGCAAACATCCTAGGACACAACCCTCGATTTGACACATGAAAACATGATTAAATGCCAAGGTATAGTGACCCTTGTCATCAGTGGTAAGAAAAGGGTTGTTTAAGTGGGGCAAACAACTGATATATTGGCACAAAAGGTTCCTCAATTGAGTCAATCAGGTGTTGGTCCATCTAGGGTGGGTGGCACACATATCCTTCAAAGAAATCAAGCAGTAGTAGATCATGAATAGCCTTCAAATCAGCCACAACTAGCAATTGTACAAGGTGATTCAGTTGTCTAAAAAGGGCCAAATAAGGTAACATAAATGCCTTTTAACATTATTTATCATATGAGGAAAGCTAATATTAATTTTTCAATGTGAGATTCATTAGCATTACCAAGGTAGAAAGATCTTTTACAAGCTACTTTGTCAAACTTGAAAGTGTCTAATGAGCCTCCTAAGGAGTAGTCTACGGTAGTGTTGGCCAATACACCTCCAAAAGTTAATGACCATTAAGCTAAATATGTGAAACCATCCCCTTTTAAGTGTCATTAATCATAGGCAATCATCTTGTTCATAACTGCATGATTCTAGATTCAGGTGCTAGTAGTTTGGTCATGCCTAAACAAATTGTTGATAAGCTAGGACTTGAGTATCGACCCATATACAAAGGGTTAGTATAGCTAGATGAGATGACCATTAACATGGTTGGGATTATTAAATGTCTAAGTCTCACATTACGTTCATGCCCAAATTTTTCTATTCCCCAAGATGTATTTGTGATTGACCTTCCTCCCTATTTTGCTCTATGTCTCTCAAGAGATTTCACTACCAAGATAGGTGGCTATTTATCTTCTAATTGGTCCCACATGTTTTTTAGGACAAGGTATGGTACTAAGGTAACTGTAAAGTCAAAATCTATTGCTAAAGACCACATAGAACTTATGTGCCTAGTGTCATCAATGCAAATTGCACCATCTTTGACCATGAGGAATGTGTAGTTATCCAAGAACCACATACACAAACTGAACTCATACCGAACATACTCTTGGATGATTGGGCAGCTAAAAATGATGTTTTTTCTTCACACCAATAGCTAGAGGAAAGAAGATTTGGTGTGTACATGATGCATGAGCAGGGTATGATGATGCCAAATCTTTTTAAAGATTAAAAAAATAGCTAGAACAACAAGAAAATGAGGTATGGTAGATGCATTTGATGGTTCAAGAAGTAGAAATGGTGCTGGTGGTGGTGCCATGCTCACAACCCCCCAAGGTGAGAAGTATTATTCTTCTTTCAGGTTTTGTTTTATCTGTACAAATACCACGGTAGAGTATGAGGCCCTTATTTACGGGTTAGAATGGGCTAGGAAAAGAAAAATTATTTGTTTACAAGTGTTTGGGGATAGTTAATTGATTGTAAACCAAGTTAGAGGTCTTCATGTAACCAAAAATGACCTTGTGAACTCATACAAGCATAGGGTTTGGGATTTAATTGAATATTTTCAGGCTTTTAACTTGCTATCCATGCCTAGAAATGAGAATAAATAAGCTAATAGACTAGCTGTTGCAGGTGCTCAATATGATGTGCCAAATGAGATTTCAAAAGGTAAAACACAACAGTATGTGAAAGTAGTTGTTAGGCCTTCTATTCCTAACAATAACATGCATTGGCAATTGTTTGAAAGTGATGAGCAGATTCTAAATTTGTTGGTTGAAGAGGTTGTATTTTCAGCCAATAACCAAGAAAAATTATAGCAACAATATCAAGACCAAAGCATCCAGTTAAGGTCCAACAAGTTACCCAAGGGGTTGCCTACATTGGAGTCCATGTTCAACAATGATGACCAAGCAAGGAAAGATAAAATCAACATCATGGTTACTCAAGATCACTATGAAAATGTGGAGATTTTTAAGGAGAAGCTGCTGAAAATTGGTAAGGTATGTACCCAAGGTGAGAAGCAACCTTTCATTGCACTTTGTCAAGAGTATAGTGATATATTTGCATGGGAATATCAAGAATTGAAAGGATTTGACCTAGATTTAGCCCAACACGCTATTGAACTTGAGTCTAATGCTAAACTTGTTAGACAAAAGTAAAGACCCTTGAACCCAAAGCTAGAGGTCCTAATGAAGAAAGAGCTTAAAAAGTTGTTAAAGGGCAACATTATTTTTCCAATAAAACATACTTCAAGGTGTCTAATCTTGTTCCTATTAGGAAAATGAATGTTGAGATAAGGCTTTGTGTTGACTTTAGTGACCTCAATAGAGCCTCTTTGAGGGATCACTATCCATTCCTCTCCATGGAACAAATCTTACAAATGGTTTTAGGTTCAGAAAGGTTCTCTTTGCTTGATGGTTTTTCTAGTTATAATCGGGTTTTAGTGAAGGAAGAAGACCAATATAAAATAACATTAGCTAGAAAATGGGGTACAATGGCTTATAAGAAGATGCCTTTTGGTTTGTCCTATGCTGGGGCAACTTTCCAAAGGGCCATGGACATGGCATTCCAAGGATTGATGCACAAGATAGGATGACATTATGGTTTTCTCTAAAAATGCTAATGAACACTTTAACTATTTGAGGCAAGTGTTTAATAGTGTAGGGAATATGGTGTGTAATTGAATCCAAAGAAGTGCATATTTGATGTCTGTGAAGGTAAGCCACTTGGGCATGTAGTGTCTAAACAAGGTGTACAGATTGATCCTGAAAGAGTAAGTGCCATCTTGGCCTTGCCCTTACCCAGCCACAAGAAAGGTTTGCAAAGATTTCTTGGAAGAATAAACTTTGTAAGGAGATTCATCCCTAACATTGTTGTTTTGTTGAAGCCACTAACATCCATGCTTAAAAATAATGTGTCTTTCAGCTGGTCTAAGGAAGGAAAAGCCAATTTTGAGCTTAACAAAGAGGCTTTAACAATAGCTTCCACACTCATAAATCTTGATTTTTCCAAAGATTTCATGATGTACACTTATGCCAATATAGATACACTTTCAACTATGTCGGTGCAAAAGAATGATGAAGATTTGGAACAACCAATTACATTCTTCAGCCAAGGTTTGGAGGGGTATGAACAATGGTATTCTTTTGTGGAAAAACATGCACTTGTTGTTATAAGAAGCCTGAAAAAGTTTATAAATTTAATTTCTAACCACAAAGTTTACTTAATAGTAGCTCACCCAAGCATAAAAGACTTTTTGGTTTCCAATGATTTGAGTGAGAAAAGGGCTGGTTGGATCACAAAAGTCATTGAATATGATGTGGAAATAAAGGTCACAAAGTTTGTTAGAGGGAAAGGACTTTGTGAATAGTTAGTTGAAGGTTAGAAAAACATGAAAAATGAGGACAAAGAAGTTGTTTTGGTCTAGAAAAATAACTCACAAACAATAGCCAATGATGCACCTTCAGGTTGGGTGCAAGATATGATCCATTTTTTGCAAACAGGTGAGTGTCCACTTGGTTTGGACAAGGGAAAAATAAGGTATTTCAGATTGTAGTCCATTCCATATGTGCTTGTGAATGATGTGCTTTTTAGGAAGGACTATAATGGAGTTTTATTAAGATACATAGACACTAACCAAGTTGACCGAGTGCTTCATGAGTTTCATGATGGGATAGCCGGTGGTCACTTTACACCAAGGACTACATCTTGGAAGATTATGAGGGTTGGGTACTATTGGCCAAGTCTCTTCAAGGATGCTCATGCATGGGCAAGAAAATGTGTGAAATGTGCATTGTTTGCAGGAAAAGAGAGGTTGCCAGCTCTTCGTTTGTAGTATATACACACTGAACAACCCTTCATGAAGTGGGGTATTGACTTTATTGGGGCTATAAACCCTCCATCTAGTGCTGGTCACAAGTGGATCTTGACAGGCACTGACTATTTCACTAGGTGGATAGAATCTACAGCCCTCAAAGAAGCAAGTGAGAGTTATGTCCTAAAATTCTACGAAGAGCTAGTGACAAGATTTGGAGTTCCAAACTCCATCATATCAGACAATGCTTTGGTTTTTGTGGGTGCAAGGATTAGTTAATGGGTTGTCAAACAAGGTGTTTATTTGAGTACTTCTAATTACTATCCTCAAGGAAATGGTTTAGCTGAGTCTACTAACAAGAATCTAATTAAGATCATTAAGAGGACAATGGAGAATAATCAAAGAACTTGGCACACCAAGTTGAAATTTGTCCTTTGGGTGGATAAAATAACTCCTAAAACGTCAATAGGTAACTCACCTTATGTGTTGGTTTATGGAAAAGAAGCAAGGCTACCTTTGTCCATTGAACTTATAGCACTTGATATAGTCAATCAGCTTGAGGTGCTAGCGGAAGAAGACCCCATGGAAGTCAGCTATGCACAACTATTAGAACTAGAAGAAGCAAGGGACAAAGCCATGAAAACCATGGAATTTCACCAAGACCAAGTGAAGAAATCATTTGATAAGAAGGAAACAACAAGGGTGTTCAAAGAGGGGGATATAGTCCTCAAGTGGGATGAACTCAAAAGTAGGCCTGGAAAACATACAAAATTTGATGTCATGTGGAGTGGGCCCTTGATCATTATTGGGTGCAAATGTCACAATGCCTTTCAACTATCCAAGTTGGCTGGAGAAGTACTTCCTATCCTAGTCAATGGGATACATTGCAAGCTATGCTTTTGAGGTATGATGTTGCTATTGTACATAGTTAGGCTTGTTTTGTTTTGTCAATAAATGTTTTGCACAGTTGTGTCATGTTGTTTTTCCTCCAAGTGTAGCTGCACATTTAGTTTTGTCTTAGTTTTAGGTGTCTTTTGCTGGTCTTTTCTGGTATGAGTTTTGTTTGTGATGGTCTTGTTTTGACTCTTTTGCCCAATGGATGCTTCAAGGCAGCTGGTCTCTTGTTTCTAGTAGGCAGAAACCCCCTAGAAGTCACCAAAATTGTTAACATTTGCTTGTGCAATGTTGTTTCATTTATTGATAAGGGGTTTTTAGGTTATTTATTTACAAGTTTGTGGCTTTTGGTGTCTAAGTTTTTTCAACCAGTTTGATATTTATCAATCTTTTGTCTTGATGTTTAAGTTATCATTGAGCATTTATTAAATGTCAAAAGGGGGGAATACTCATGATGAGAAGGGCATAGTCATGGTAAAATACATTAACAAATTTCATTAAGGATCTTTTAGTTTCTTTTCCCATGTCCCTTTTCTTTTGGAGGGAGTTTTGTTTAAGAAAGCAGTCTTATTTTTCCACGCTAGGGTTAGGTCTTCATCTTCATTACATGTTGCAGCATATTAAAGGTAGATACATCTAGTTATGGACACCATGAGGGACATTTGTTTCTTAGAGGATCATGGAGACACCTTGAAGATTATGTATAAGACTTCATGTAGAGATTTCCCATGTGAAAGAAATCGTCAATGGTTTTCAAAGGGATGTGAAGTTCTAAAAATTTTTGTAGTCAACCACTCTACAGCTGAAGTATCTAGAGGTAAGATAGTCAAGAAACATGCAAAATATTGAGAAGATGCTGATAGTCCCTTTGGAAGAAGGAGATTTTCTTTATTTCTTAGTTTTTAGTTTTCTTTTGCTACGAGGAAGAGGGTTAGACAGTGGTGCAAGGGTTTTCAAAGAACAAAAATCAAGAAGGACTGTCCCAATCCTAGAAGGTGTCATGCAAAGTTTGAAAGACACTGTGACATAACACAATGTAGTCATCAACAAGTAGGGACAGTCAGAGGATAGGTGACTATCACAAAGTCATGAAGTTTGGCCTATGTACAGTGACAATCAAGTGACAGTCTTGAAGGTAACAAAGAAATGAAAGATGCTTGAGGACATAGTTATGCAAATGTCAAGGAGATATAGTCATAACCCTAGGAAATGATGAAGGTTTTGTTATTTGAATCAACCAATATCCTTGAAAAGATAGCAACTACAATGTAATAGAGGGTAGTCAAAGGGTGTTCTCAGTGAAGGTGAGCAAATAAAACATGGACAGTGAATTAGAGGATTGCAAGGTCATGAACTTTCTTGGAAGGAGGGGTAGCAATTCATTGAATATCTATGGAATATGAGATAGGCCTAAAAGGATTGCCATGGAGATGACTGTCCATGACAAAGAAATAAATAGTGGACAACATGCATGAGAGGATCTTTGGACTGCACTATCATGAGGAAATTCAAACAAGGACTAAACACAAGGTTTGAAAAGAAAATATCAAGGGTTCCCATCAGTAAGAAGACTATCATGAGCACCTAAGAAGGAGATAGTGGCAAGCAAGCACATGAAGGTTACTACTATCATGAGGGCAGTCAAATGGAGAACATGCTGAGTTTTTAGATGCATGATGATAGTGAAAAGGCAATCCTCTAAGCCTCCTAAGGTATTGTCACAGCTTACAGAGGTGTCATGAGAAAGAATTGCTCAAGAAAGATTAGAACTATATCAAAAGAGAGTGAAAGGAATGTAGGACAACCATAAAAGGAGTATACATGTTGCAAGGAGTCTCTCACAAAGTAAGAGAACATGAGGATATCTAGGCTCCAAGATGAAATAACAATCTTATTGCAAGAGAATACCATGCAAAAGGGACATTAAAAGTCCTCAAGGGAACATTTCTATGAAAATATTATATGAGGACAAGCCTAGAATTGTCAATATAGAAGGCAGTCATTAGTGTAACAATCCAAAGATGGCTATCATAAGACAAACCAAAGATGACTACATATGGATAGTCCTCTAAGATAACAAACAAAGCCATGCAAAGTGATGAGATAAAGTAAATCTTAAGGTGAAGACAGTCTCAAAACGATTTCCCATGCTTAGGGCCAACATGAAGGATTGCTATGCAAAGTGGCAAAACATTGTCAAAATCTTTCAAGATAAAAACCCATGCCTAGGAGTAGTCAGAATGCCAAAAGAGTCAACAAAACCCATGTCTCGTATGCTTTAAGGGTAGTTTGGAGTTTGTTTTGACATTTATTGGGTAGTTTGGAGTTTGTTTTGACACTTATTGAGTAGTTTGGGTGAATGGCCAGTAGTTGGAGAGCTTCAAGGGGCAGTTGAACTTGAATTTTAGGAGTTGTTTGAGGACTTCTTGACTGACCCAGGAATATAGGAGATGTTGGGAGACAATTCCCATGCATCAAGGAGCTAAAAAGTCCTCCACTCAGCCACATACATGCAGATGTAGCATTTCATTCAACATAAGGCATTGAAGACTTCATCATGGGGCACCTAGGAGGTTTGACCAAACACTTTTGTTGTATCTTTTTTACATTCATTGTCACCCTATATTCTCTCTTGTGTGTTGAGGAAGAGATATACACATTTTCTTGTCTAGACTGAGAAGTTTTTTTTTGGTTAGTCTTACAATCTTTCTCTCTGGTTTTTGACAAAAAAAAACCTCCATTGTGGTGGTGCCCACCTAGGGTTTGGGTTTCAAGTATTCATTTGCAGGTTTTTTTAGAAAAAACCCAGAAATTTCTAAGTCTCTCAGCCTCCTGAATTGCATGTATGTATCTTTGTATGGCCGCTTGTATGTGTCTTTGTATGTGCAAGTGCTAATGTGCATTGGCCAGCCTAAAAAAATGTTCAATTGGCTTTTGAAATGGAGAAAAATGGTTGTATGCATCTTTGTATGCATATTGGGTTTGTACTTTGGCATTTGGGTGCATTTCTGGAGGTAAAAAGATGCATGTACATGGTAGATTCTAGGAATATTCCATGCTTGTATGTTAAAGTTTGCATGTATATTGTGTTGTATGTTTAACATACAACAGGTTAGATACAAGCGGCAGACGTCAATGAAGATTCAGATCGGGTTAAATGGTGGTCGGGCCCGTAGGTATGTGCAAAGAGGGTCATCGTCATGACATGCCTCATCAGCAGCTCATTCCGAAGTCTCTCTGATGGTCGATGAGACATACAAAGGTTCTTTCGGTGTGACAAGGGTCATCGGAAGTTTACTTTGAGGTCTCCCTGATGGCCGATGCACATACAAGGTGAACATGCAAGAGGGTCATTGGTGAAACAACAGGTATCGAAAGCTCAATTAATTGTCATTCTGATGGCCGATGATGCAAAGAGGAAAGATGCATGTAGATATACAAGGCAAAGATACATTGGCGGCAACATGTGCAAAGTCAAGATACAAAGAAAAGATACAAACGGTGGGGTCCACCAATTGTATGTTTGCACATACAAGGCCGACATACAAAGCAAAACATACAAGTCCCGGATGTCAAAGTTTATCAAAATGGGCTTAATGGCATACATACATTGGCAGGGTTGAAAAGTCAAAGGCTTTTCCTTGTATGTTGCGTTGTATGTATCTCATACATACAATTGCATATACAAAGGATTTGAAGGTGAAAAAGGCAAAATGGAAGAGAGAAAAGTTAGTGATAGGGAAATGCACCTGCGTGGCACGTTTTAATTGGCTGATGACTTTTTAGCGTGATTTGAGGCCGTAGATCTGGGTGATGAAAGGGAAATCAATGGCCCTGTTTCAAAATTCTGCGAAGGTTTTCCTATGCATTCACAGCTACATTCCAGGCAAGAAAGCATTGCAAAGCACGAGGCCGTAGGTAGGTTAGCCATTGATGGCGGAATTGCAGAGGCATGGTCAATGAATGACAGGCCAACTACCATCTTCAAAGAGAAAATCTCCAAGCAGCAGCACATTCCCCTATCCAACCACTCCTTTCTTCTTCTTTTGCCTGAAGCATTCAATGTTTTGGGTGCCATTCTGATGGTGCAGTGTATCTGGCAGAATTTTGAATTATCCATGTAATTAATGGCTGAGTGCACATTCTTGCTATAAAGGGAAAATTGTGTTACTCATTTGGGGTTGTTGAAGACTTGGGCAAATTTTTGGAGGAATAATGGAAAAAAAGAGCATTTTCTTAGCTATTTTATCTCTTTTAGAGTTTATGAGTTGCATTTTGAATGCATGTTGCATATGTTTAATGTCATGTTGTGTTTATATGAAAAATGCTTCTTTGCATGTGTCTAGTGGTTTGTCTCCATTTGTTGTATACATCCCTTCTTTTGAATCTGGTTGCTAAGGGTTTCTAAGATTCTAGGATACAGTTTTGCTGTATTGCATGCTTGATCTCTAACTTCCATTTAAGGAATAGATTAAACTATTTTAGGTTGAGTATGAAGAAGATTGTATGTTAGTTGGGATGTTTGTAAGTAGAGACAACTAAATACCCATTCTTGGGTGGTGTTTGTAAGGAAAATACCAGTCCTAACCTCTTGAAACTTGAATGCTAGTGCAAATCATTCACTTGTATATGTCTAGTTGACTCCTAGCCCTGAGATAGGCACCGGTCTGCCTTTGTGTAGTACTTATGATCCAAAACCCCCTGTCTTGCATCTAAAACATAAAACAAATCCTTTCATGATTCCAACGTGTTATTTTGTAGGAGTGGGAATAGGGACCCTGCATACTCTCATCCTTAACCAGTTAGATATGTCCAAGAATGTTGCCAGCCTTGTGATCTATCATGCAAATCTTGGTCCTAAAATGAGAGTATTCTGCCTGTTGTTGTAAAGCTAAATCTTTCTATTGGGTGAGTCAAGGTTAAATCTTTAGCTATAGGGATACCCCCCTTGGTGTGGCAGAACCAAAAGTGAAGGGGAGGCAGCTCACGTAACATCCTATATTTGTTGGTCGAATCTGCTTGTGCATAGGAACTGGCTAACCCTCTGTCGATTCAGAGAGAAAGACCCAACACATTGTAGTCTAGTTCTGAGCTATATTGAGGTTTTATCTTTAAAGACAACATTGTAAAGTGACTTTTAGTCATAGAGCTGGAGTGAAATTGTCATTGTAACTTAGTTTTCAAGTGAAAAGGATCATTTTAGGCCATCTTTTCTATGTAAAGGTATCATATTTCAAATAAAATTAGTTTGTTTGCCTTCTATTCTTGCAAAAGTTTACCATGCAAAAAGTTGTTTTAGCATTTTATTTTGCATTCAAATCTTAACCTTATGGAATACGCATGCAAATATTGCCTTTAAACTTGTAAAACCTCATTCATATACAAATTGTGAGATGTAACTTGTGAAAACTCCTATTGTAACTTGTGAAAACCACTTATTTTCCTCGTAACAACAATGCTAGGAGATTAAATTAGCAAACTAAATTAAAACCGGTGAATAGGCAGCATAGATGTGCATAGATAAACAACTGTTTTAGGGAAAAAATTAGGTATCAAAACATTGGAAAATTGATCATTGTCATTTGGTGTATCACCATTAGTAGTTTAGGTCGAAGTTCTAGCATTCTCATCCTTTTTCCATTGGCAGAAAATAGTCCAGCAGGTCTAAAACTTTAGTTGTAGGTGAAAACATCAAGGGAACCAACCCTCTTTGGAGGTTAACTTCGACCATCTGAGCCCACAATCAGAGAGGTCATCCCATGTTACACAAGGTAGCTAAGTGAGCCAAATCAGCTCAGCAGGGTGCACACTTCTGTGTCAATAGGTTTATTAACCAAAAAGGATAGATAGCAAGTCTATAGAAGGATCTAACAAAAGATCTTTCATGAAGTATATTTCCCTTACTGGTAGTTGTTTAAGAGGATTGAAGATGTGATTTTGAAAGCTTGAAGAGTTAGTATAAAAGGTAAAATCATAGTGTAGATACACTTGACAATGGATCTACTCTATTATTTATATTAGACGTAATATAGTCATAAGAATGTCTTAAGGAACATTATTTATGCCAACAATAAGTCAAGATTAAGACTAATGTGATAGTTGGAGTTCTCCCTTTGATATACATAAAGAGGAGTATTTTATTGTATGATAGCTTTATATCGACAAATTCAGAGTTGAATATTTGTTAAGACAGATAGAGTCTTTATTAGATAATTTATATGGCTTGAATGTAAACTTTGTATGTGTAGATGACTATGAAAAAGACGAGGAGTAGGCAAATAAGTAATTAAGTAAATGGCAAGTTGTCATAGACCCATGATTACAAGGATGCAAAGAGGGACTCAATATATGTTTACATTGGAGTCATATAAGTTCTCACCTTAGACTTGTCAGGAATGACTAGTAGATAAGGGTTTATGTCTTTATGACTAATGTGGTATACTTGTAAGACCAACAAAGAGTGGTTATGTATAAATTAAATAAATGTATAATAAGAATGTTGTTTCTAAGTCGAGAAAAGAGTGAGTGAACATACGACTTTTATATATATGAAACTTTAGCCAAAGTAATGCAAAAGTCACTGCTTGCATTGTCGGTTCATGGTTTACTAGATAGCTAAACAATTAGAATGGGTCATACATAGCTGGAGCTAGACTAGAGTTGTAAACCTGATTGTCTTTAGGTAGGACACATCACTAGTTCTCAGATGGCCTATGGAATCAATTGATTCTCATTATCTATTACCCTCATGAAGGGTAGGGCCACTTCCAAGAAGGAAGGTGAGTAGGGGACCACAAGTCTGTGGTTGGAGGAAAAGAACCAAGGTGATTCTCTCTCTCTCTCTCTCTCTCTCTCTCTCTCTCTCTCTCTCTCTCTCTCTCTCTCTCTCTCTCTTGCATTTGACTACCGAAGACTTGTGAACAAAGAATAGATTGCTTATTTTGTAAATGATATTGATAAGATTGAAAGTTGTAAGAATACAACCATGTAATTTGTATAATTGTTAGTCACATGTGGAGCGACATCCTCAAATGAAATATGTATATTATATTTGGATATTGTGAATATATTGTTTATGGATATATTTTTCTCTTCTCTTAAAAAATGTGTGAATATTTGCTTAATTTTGTTCAAGTTTTTTAATATTCTAGTTGGGATGTTACACATGGTATCAGAGCTACCAAGTTTAACACTTGGAACTTGGAGCTCATTGCGAGGTTTTGCAAGATTGGAAAGGTATGCTAATGTTAAAACATTTGTTCTTGTGTTAGAATGACAAGAAATAGAAGGTCAAGAAAGTGAGCCAAGAAAACAAAACTTAGTGAAATGCCTAAGATCACTATTAAGAAAGAGCCATCTTCTAAACCAAAGACTGAAGATGTACAGTGAGTTATGTGAAAGAATCTTGGCTCACTGACTTTGAAACACTAGTTGATGCACTCAAACATATCTGCCTGGAAAGGAGGAAATGGATTGAAGAAGCAAAAAGATTGTCAATCCCTACTACTGTTAAGATTAGTAAACCATCTGCACATCATGACATGTCTTTTGGGTGTGGTTAGGATGCACCTGTTATGAGTGTAGAGGTGTTGAAGGAGTACTCATGATTACATCCACCAACTAAGTTTGTGTTACTTTATTCTGACAGAGAAGAGGAACCTGAGGAATTTCCTCTGTCAGAAAGTGATATGTAGACATCTTCTTTTTACAATTTTTTTTGTATTTGAACAAGGATATAAAGATCCAAAAAGTGAATAAAGTAAAATTTTTGGCTTTTTTAGTATGCAAATGTTTGTGTAAAGAATATTTGAGTATTTGTATCTAAGAACCTGTACTTTTATGATAGAGTATAAAAAGTTGCATGTTTTGATAAATTTCTATGCAATGATTAGGTGTGGTAGTGTTATGGAACATTCTGAAAACCAACCAAGAGGGAACCTAGATGACCTAGATCCTGAGAAAAATCCTATGGAAAAATTAGATCAAATTTTTTAGTCTTAAATGAAAAAAGAGGAAGATTGGAAGCCTTGGAATAGGAAGTTAGAGGGGGAGAAACCAATCAAGAAGACTATTCTGAAGGAAGAGAAGAATCTGGTTTCATGGAGAACCAAGAATAAATAACCATGACTCACTAATTCAAAATGAGACAAAAACTTATCTTACCAGTGAGTTAGCTCGAGATATGAAGAAATTTATACCTCCTAAGTTCGATGGAATAGTGAGTGGAGATGCAGCTGAGGCTTGGCTGACAGAGATGGAAAAATATTTTGAGATAAGAAATTATTATGAGATCACCAAGGCTATATGGGGAGCATACCAGTTAGCTAGAGAAGCATCCACATGGTCGATGAACAAGAAAATAGAATTAGGATCGAGTTCCTTGAGTCTAACTTGGATTCAATTTGTAGTCATATTTAGAAAAAGGTGTTTCCCCAACTGTACTTTGACTAGAAATTAACGGATTTTCAAAATTTGTGTCAAGGATATATGAGTGTTACTGAATACTAGGAATAATTTACCAGGTTATTGAAGTATGTTCCATAATATCATAAGGATGAGAAATTTAGAAAAAGGAAGTTCATCATGGGCTTGAATCCTCAAATTGGCAAAGAAGTTGGTGTTCATGGACCCACAACTATGGATCAAGTTTTTGAGAAATCCATTAAGCAAGAGTAGAAGCTCAAATCTATCTCTGTATATTGAGAAATATCTCAAAGGAAATTTAACTGGGGTTATTCTTCGATATCCTTTAAAAAGAGAAATTAGAATCACGAATCCAAAGAAAGGAACTGTGGTAAGAATTCCAGATATAACATAAATGAATCCAGGGATGGAAATAGGGATTCTAATCCTAAAAGGAATGATGATAATACCAACTGGTCTATTAGTGTGAATAGGGCTATTTCCTATCTAGTTTCCCTTGTGTGAGGATAATTCCTATTATTTAACTATTTATTAGTTAAATAATATTCCCTCACATAATTATTATGTTAATTTGACTTAGTGAGTCTTCTAGATGTTTCTAGTTGTGTCTAGTTGTAGCTAGTTGTTGATAGTTGTCTTATAGTTGTCTTATCCTCCACATGTGCATGAGCTATAGTTGTCACATGTCATATGATTAAGACACTTGTCACATGACTACAACATCTTGGCTCTCATCCTTGTTTTTATAAGCAAGGCTCTCTTGTAACATAAAACATACAAAATTTTGCATTCATTGATAGAATAGATTATTATTCTCTCATATTATCTCTCTTGTGATTTTATGAAGTCCTAGATCTTGGGTGGCTCCTATCTAGCCAACTCTTACATGGTATTATATCTCTCTAGGTGGAATCTCTTCTTGTTAGCCAAATTGTTGAGAGATTGAATGTAAATTCATAGTGGATCTTGGCAGTTGAGTATGCTCTTCTCTTGCATCGAATGATGACCTAGAGAATCAGAAAGACTTGATGGAAATACCAGATTTGTAAGGGTTTGCTCTTTGTAGCCTTGCATTGCAGGTTCATTTTGGAGTGTGCTACTACAAATATGAGGTCACCATTGTGTTCACAAGGCCTGAGATAGTCAAGATCACCTTTTTTTAATCAAAATCAGACACCAGAGGCCAAATCTATGAGGTTTACAATTTGGGGAATGGATACCTGATCTGAGAGGTAGCTACGATTTCAGACCAGTTTGGTAAAAATTAACCCTGCCATTGCGCTCAGGATGCCCAAAACCCTATAGATCATTTGTCAAATCATCCAAATTGAATAAAGTTGGAATGAAAGGCAAACAAATTTTACCTACCCTGTCATACGGACAACAGAATATTCCCTACGCAGGTGGAATATTCTGCAAAATCTCCACCTGCATAGGCAGGCATCAGCGGCCACAGGCAGAATCTCTCGGTAAATTATTCACTAGATTATTTTTTATAAGATATAGAGTTTTTTTATTTGAAAAAGAAAAAAATTTAAAATTATTATATTTTTTGGGTACCGACAGGGTGCCCTACCCCTGTCGGCCCCGTATAGGGTTCACGGGCCCCTCGTGGCCTGCAAGGGCTACATGTAGGGGCTAAGCCCCCTCCATAGATCTATGGCTTGACCCACGTGGAGGGGTTAAACCCCCGCCCACAACCTTGTATAGTGGCTTCGGCCATAATAAAACAAAAGGTCCGTAAGTTTTTTTAAATAAAATACTTTGCAGTTTATAAAACCAGCGTCCGGTTTAAGCAGCGTCCACAACATAAATAAACAGGGAACTATTGATTGTTAGGAACACTGAGAGGGGGGGTGATTTAGTGTTCTATAAATCTTTTCTTGCAATTTTACTTTTAACCATTTCAAAAGAATAATCCAATAGAAGCAAAATATACAAATGAACAGCATCCACAAAAGCATGACACATAACACCAAGATTTTACTTGGAAAACCCAAAATGGGAAAAACCATAGAGAGGATTAGCTCTCATAAATATATTGCAATCTTTACAAAATGATGTTCAGGCTTGGTCACTCCATGGGCCTAGAACATGTTGGCTCATTGCCATGATGTACAACTAAGTTTAGTAGGCTCACTGACTCAACCCCAAACCTAGCAAGATTACAATAAGGGTTGTTAAACCCTAAGCACTTTTAAACCCTGTTGAAGGCTCACTACCTTGAAGACAAACACTTTCTTCCAATCAGATTGCACATGAGAACTGAGTACTACTTAAGCATCTGCCACTATGCCAGGGTGCAGTCATTTAACAACTATATTCTGAATCCCAAGTCTTCATCATTGCTGATCTTCTAACTTTGTTCCACTATTTGTATCCTCGTATTACACACATATATTCCCACACAACACAACCAAAGATCATCGCTCTTATATATATCTACCTCATGATTTAATCCATAATCAGGTCGGCATCCAAGAAGTGAAATGTGTACATAAAAAGATGTACCTTGTCACTCAACCCAATGCACTCTGTGTCATGCGGACCCAAATCTTCTACCAAGCATGTTCATATAGGTCAGCTCTAATCAGTCAATTACTTACATAGATCCTCCAAACATTAACTCTTCTCCATACAATGATTTATATATTTGTCGGCCTCTTCCTTAAGAGTGTACTTAACAACTTCATCTGTTGACTTACAAATTTTACTGAGGATCTCAAAACACCTTCCAAAACATATTGAGAACTCTTTATACATTTTCAATCCTACCCTTAAAACCGCAAGGCATCATATTATCTTGCAGAGAAATACGGACCATCAGAACTCAGACTCTATCTCTATCAAAAACTATCAAAAACTATGTCGATACTTAGCAGCTTGTAGCTATCCTTCCGGTGAACTTTAGATCTCCTAACTCTGGAATAAGACACTTCATATAAGTGTTTACAACACCTCAAAACTGCATAACGAAATACTTGTCTATGGAGGAATGCAGACCACTGTACTAGACCCTGTTCACTATTCCTGCTATACCTTTGCTTGTCTGACTTAGACATTTATTCAAGATGACTTTCGGAGAGGATCAAGACTTAATCTCTAAGGCATAACACTATCAAACTCCAACTGACATTGTACCTAAACCACATCTTCAAGTCTTCAATTGCGGAGGCATACTAGCTGACTTTCTGTCTTCCACTCAAAACACCTTGCATACTTAGCCATTTTTTGTCATCCGGACCTGGAATCTAACATGTACTTCCAAAGATATCTCTTCCTTTCATGGAGATAGGTTTTCTGAGCCTTGTTTACATCAATGACAACATATAAGTCAATGCTAGAGTAATGTCTCTTGCCAACAAGAACATCCTCCCATCTGGCAGTTTTTAAACACAAGGTGTTTTTTCCTTGAACATGATGTTTTCCAGCTCACAAGGCAGTTTCTAATTTCCAACAAAGAATATTTCATTAGACTGAGAGCATATTCTGATGACAGGGTACTGCTAACATCAGCAATGACATAAGTAGGGGCCCCCTTCTAGCCCTAATAGGGCATTTTTTTCTGGGTGGCATAACTTTTCGCCACGGTGTCAGATTTTAGCAAATCAAATATCGTCGGAAAGCTAGTTCAGCTAACTTCACAGTGATGTAGGTAGTTTTCTGATATTTTGTAGTTTGATGTCATATTTTTCTATTTGAAGCCAAAACTTGCATTTTGCACTCCCGAGCTCATAACTTTCACCCACTTCATCAAAATTTCAACTTCTTATAGGCATTGGAAAGATAATTCTATGCTCTTTAGTTCTATCCATGCCATGTTTCTAGATTTTGCCTTTTACATCGGATTTTCAGTTTGAATCTATTTGGGTACATACACTCATTAATTGGGAAAAGAGTAGAAATTGGTGATTATTTTTACTTGGGGAGGCTTCATTTTCAATCTTGATTCATATTTTGGGAGCTTTCATATTAAATTACATTTCAATTTTGCTCTATTGGGGTTGTTTTACTCATGGGTAATGCAAAATCATTTGAGCTACTCACACCTCATAACTATCATTCACGGAAACAAAAAATGTGTCATTTGTTTTAATCTAAGGGTTTATGGTCAACATTGGATGATGAACAACTTGAATTGACAAAATAATATGAGAAATTTGAATTTAGGAACAAATTTGATCAAACCATGGGATTGATTGCCTTGCATGTTTCTGATAAGTTGTTATTTCATATTGAGGGATGTGAGACGCCTAAGCAAGCATGGAAAAACCACTATGATCTATTTGTGAAAATTAGTGAGTTTTGCAAATAGATGCAGAATTGACTTCTCTTTCTTGTGATGCATTTCCTTCCATTGAGGATTATTCGGTTAAGTTCAAAGGGTTAAGATCTCAACTGGAAGGTTGTGGGAAAGATAAATCTGATAAGGAATGTGTATTCTTGATTTTCTCTAAGTTGAAAGGCCCATATGTAGTTTTCTCTTCTACCTTTTATTCCACCATGGATGCCCTATGTGATGCATTTACTATACCTACTCTTGAGGTGTCTTGTGAATGATTGACTAGAGAACATGCTAAGATAGTTGAATTCAATGCACTCCCGAAGAATCGTGCATTAGTAGCTCAATCATTAAAAGGCAAAGGTAAGAAGAAATCATCTCCTAAGATAGAATCAAAATCACCTAATGAGACTCCCACCTCTTCTAAAGAGGATAAGTCTAAGAAGGAGAAAGTTGTTTGTGCTTATTGTAAGAGAACTAAACATGATGAACATAATTGTTATAAGAAATAGATTGATGAGGGAAGAATCTTCTTCAGAAGAACCATATTCAGTTACCTTCAACCATAACATCTAGTTCATCTTCTCCTTCTACTCCATCACCATCTACATAGCCAGAATTTTCTGAACTAGTTATTGCAAGGAAAACTAAGGAACCCAAACATAAAGGTAAAGCACTTTGTGCAAGTACAATTTCTACATTAGGTAAATATCTTCTTTATTTAGGTGCTTCTCATCATATGGCTTCTTCCAAGGATATGTTTTCTTCATTTGAACCATGTAATATGCCACGTATTTTCATGGATAATAACACATAAATGAATGTAATTGGAAAGGGAACTTTTGATATTAGTGAAGGTACCTTCAATGATGTACTTTATGTTCCTTCTTTGACCAATAATATTCTTTCCATATATTAGATTACTCATAGTGGCATAGGGAAGACAGTGGAGTTCACACCTAATTTGGTTATTATTAGAGACTTGGAAAGCACATAGATAATTGCTACTGGGGTGGCTGATCATGCATATCAGCTATACACATTTTATGGTTTCACTCCTGATGATGATTGAAATCCATTGGCTGACATTCACACTCCTTGTGTGAATCATATTTCTGAGGAGAAGTTTGGTCACTTGAACCTTGGTATTCTTGCCTCTTCATCATTTCTTGAGACATGTGCTACACTTCCATCTTCTCCACATCTTGTTGTTGCAAGTATGTGCCTAATAGGTGTTGCCATTGATGTCAACATATCTATGTTTTCATTGGTGTCAATTGTACCCTCACTTTGATACTTGCTTGTAGATGTTGAGGATATTGAGAAAATTAGCTCATCTAGTAAAAATAGTGAATTGTAGTAGAAATAGTGCATTATATGCAGAAGAATAGTCCAGAAGAATGCTCTGCATTTCCTTTAGAATAAATATCTTTGCATGCAGATTGGAAGTTATTTAGAAGCTTGTTTGAAGATGTTATGTTCTAAGGTTGAGCCTCTGGAATGAAGATGTGAGTAAGTTGTGTTCACCAGTGTGAAAACTACTTTGTCTGTATGTTTGGTGATGACAGGGAGAAAGTGTTTTACTCCACATTCCTCCGCATTGAAGCATTTTGGTCTGTGGTTCTACAATCAAGTTTGTGATGATGTTAAGTGCTTCACTTGAAATGGTTCATGATTTGGTGGTCTGCAAGCTATCTTTTGCTTATGACAGTGGTTGTGAGTGTTGTTCTTGTGATCCAGTTTCAAGAATCTTATTGATAGAGTGATTAGAGATTGTGTGGTTGTTTTTGGTGATTACAATGTGCTTGTGGATATATCTTGATCATGTTCCTAACTTTGGATTGGTCCACAAAGAAAAAATTGGATCATGAATGAAGAATGTTCTTACAGACCCAGTGCTATCATTAGTCTTGGCTGACCTGGTTGAATTCATTATTTGCGGAGATACATCAAAGATTGTAGAAGTATATTGTGGCGTGGAGGATTGTGTTTGAGTCCCAGCTAAGGCATGGCGTGATTTGCATACATTCTTACATCTTTTACTTAGCTAAATTTGTATTAGGTCTAGACCTATTTTTGTGTATGTTTATAATGTTGACCTTGGAGATTGATCCAACAGTTGATGAATGTAATGCCGACCTTGATGTACATTCCCAGGTTGATGAATTGTATAAAAATATGTAATGAAGTTGCGAAAGTAAGTGTGTGGTGAATCTGAAGAGTTATGTGCGAAAGTGAAAAAGAGTAGAGAAGAGGAGTCTTATTGTACTTCAATGGAACTGAACCCTAGCATGGAATAGATGTTATTCAATTAGTTCACCATCTTGGTAGTGAGCCACCCTTCGGCAGTGAGCCATTCATTGCAGTGAGCATTTTGGGCAGTGATCCCTATAGGCAGTGAGCCTCTATTTTTTGGTATTGCTATCACTTATATATATTTTTGTGGGCTAACACCCACCGTGGTTTTTCCCTTTTAGGGTTGTCCACGTAAAAATCTAGTGTCTACTATGTGATTGTGATTGAGTTAATAGTTTCATGTTTTCATGGTTAATCTGATTGTGAATAGATAAGTTGTTGATGGTTTGATATGCATGTGAAGTTAAGGTTTTGTGACAACTGATTCAACCCCCCCCAGTTGTCTGGTGTATTTCAACAATTGGTATCAGAGCCGGTTCCGCTGAAGAAAGCCTAACAGCTTGAGGAAGATCTAGGATGTCTTATAAGAAGGAAGCTCCACATTCTGATGGGACAAATTATGCTCTTTGGAAGATACAAATGAAAATCCATCTTCTTTGTCTTGGTTATAAACTATGGAAGGATGCAAAAACACAATATACCATGCCTCAAAATGGTTTGATGACTGAAGATGAAATCAAAGAATATGAGTTGGATGTCAAAGCAAAGGATGCTCTATTAAGTTCCTTAAGTGACTCAGTATTGACAAATGTTGTGGACCTTGAATTTGTAAATGGGGTATGGGTGAAGCTAAAAATCTGCATGAAGGAGATGATTCTATAAAATAAGCCAAGCTACAAAGCCTAAAAGTGAAATATGAGGGTTTGAAGATGAATGAAGATGAAAACATAACAACCTTAATGCAAAGAGTTGATGAACTTGTCACTGGGATAAAGGGTATGGGAGAAACTCTCAGTGAAAAGGAAGTTGTGATGAAAATTCTCAGATCAGTACCAAAGTCATATAGTCACAAGGTAGTGCTATTGAATAATTTATGACTGTGAAAACTATTGATAGAGATCAGTTACTTGGAAGGCTTACAGTCTTTGAGATGAGAGAATTTGGTGATGCCCTGCCTAAAGTTGAATCATCTTTTAAAGCCAGTACTTCAAAAAAGATCTCCAGAGCTGAGAAATACAAGGTGGATGATGAATTTGATGAAATTGAAGCTAACTTTTTTGACAGGCTACAAAGAGGCTCTAGTAAGTTCAAAATTAAATTACCTTTCAAGTGTTTCTCTTGTAGTAAAGTAGGTCATTATGCTTCTAGATGTCCTGAAAGAATTCAAAGAAATAAGAAGAAACATGAGAGTAGGCCTAGAGTTCCAAATAAATGCTACTATGTCAAAGATTTTGATGATGAAGAGCTGACTGATGATGAATCTAATGATGCTAGTACTAGTACAAATGAATGTCTGTTTATTTCTATTAAAGAAGATCATGTCTCTACTAATTCTGCTAGCTGTGTGAAGGAAGAAAAACTAGTAGAAGAAAGTGCTTTAGCTATTTAGGTTGAGAAAGATAAGGATGAATGGATTATTGATAGTGGATGCTCACATCACATGACCAGTGACAAAAGTAAGTTTGTAAGTTTGGAAAAGTATGATGGATGACTGGTTAGATTTGGAGATAATGCAACTAGTAAGATTTGTGGAAAAGGATCTATTTCATTTGATGGAAAGCATAATACTAACAATATTCTATATGTGAAGGGCTTGAAGCATAATCTTTTGAGTGTTGGTTAGATGTGTGACAAAGGATATGATCTAAGATTCAAAGACAATAGGTGCAAGATCATGAAAAGCTCTGGAACTGTGATTGCTATCGATAAGAAGACACAAGGTAACATCTATCAATTAAGAGGAACCAATGATTACTGTTTACTGGCCTAGGTAGATGAAAGTTGGTTAAGGCATAGAAGGATGTGTCATATAAACTTAGATAATCTGGTAAAGATAAGTTTAGGTCAGACTGTGAGAGATTTACCAAAACTTGTGAAACCCTCCAACATAATTTGTAAGGAATGTCAGTTGGGAAAATAGACAAGGACAAGTTTCAAGAGTAAAGAACAATTTCTTGCTAGCTTGCTAGATCTAGTGCATACAAATCTCTATGGTCCTACAAGGGTGAGAAGTCTACAAGGTGACAGGTATTTCATGTTGCTTATTAATGATTATTCTAGAATGACTTCAGTTACTTTTCTAAGAGACAAATCAAAAGCCCTAGAGAAATTCAAATATTTCAAGGCAATGGTCGAGAATGAAATAGATTTGAAGATCAAATGCTTGAGGTCTGATAGAGGAGGTGAGTTCACATCAAATGAATTCAACATTTTTAGTGAAGAGCATGGGATAAAGAGACAGTTGTCTACACCTAGGACTCCTCAGTAGAATAGAGTTGTGGAAAGGAAAAATAGGATAGTTCAAGACGCTGCTAGGACAATGATGAAGGAAGTAGATATGTCAGAAGTGTTTTGGAAAGAGGATATTCATACTACTATTTACATCCAAAACAGAGTTCAAGTGAAAGGTAATGGTACTCAAACTCCTAATGAATTATGGTATGAAAAAATTCCTACAGTAAAATATTTCAAAGTCTTTGGAAGCAAATGCTATATTAGAAGAGATGAAGATCTAGGAAAGTTTGATGCAAGGTGTGATGAAGGAATCTTCCTTGGATACTCTACCAAGAGTAAAGTTTACCGATTCTACAACAAAAGGTTCAAAAAGATGGTTGAGAGTGCAAATGTGAAGGTAGATGAAGGCAAGGGAAAAATATCAGACCTGAATTGCTATAAACCTGTGACTATAATGAATGAAAAAAAAGATGAGCAAGTAGATAGTCAGGATGAAGAAGAGAGTCCAGAAAGTGTTGTTAAGACTTCCAGATATGTAAGGATCAATCATTCTAAAGACCAGATTATAGGTGACAAAAACAAAGGTGTGCTAACAAGGAGAAGAGCTGTAGAAGAACAAGTGAATTACTGCTTGCTTTCAAAGGTTGAACCAAAGACTGTGAATGAAGCATGTAATGATAAAAGTTGGGTAAAAGCCATGGAGGAAGAGCTAAAATAGATAGAAAAGAATGATACTTGGGAATTTGTTCCTAGACCTGCTGACAAAAATATTATTAGAACCAAATGGGTTTTCATGAATAACCTGAATGAGAATGGAGAGGTTGTAAGGAATAAGGTAAGGCTTGTATGTAAAGGATACTCTTAGATTGAAGGAATAGATTTTGAAGAGACTTTTGCTCCTGTAGCTTGGATTGAAGCAATCAGAATGTTCTTGTCATTTGCAGCCCACAAAGATTTTAAAGTGTATCAAATGGATGTAAAGTCTACATTGAGCAACTGGAAGGATTTAAGTTATCATACCAAGGAGATATTGTGTGCAGATTGAAGAAAGCCATGTATGGACTCAAGAAAGCCTCTAAAGCATGGTATGCAAGGTTGGATAAGTACTTACTGCAGTTAGGGTTCAATAAAGGTACTATTAACAATAATCTTTATTTCAAGATTAATGGAGATCAAATACTGATTGTTGAAGTTTTTGTTGATGACATCATTTTTGGAGGCAATGAAGGTATGTGTATGAAATTTGCTGGTGAAATGCAAAAAGAGTTTGAGATGTCCATGTTTGGTGAGATGAATTTCTTTCTAGGTCTGCAAATCAATCAATTAGATAAAGGAATTTTCATATCTCAGTCTATGTATGTGAAAGAGTTGTTGAAGAAGTTTGGGATTGAAGACTCTAAATCAGTGTGTACTCCCATGGTGACTGGCTACAAGTTGAGTAAAACTAAGGAATCACCTAAGGCTGATCAGAAAAATAACAGATCCATGATTGAAGGATTGCTTTATCTAACTCAAACTAGACCTGATATTATGCATGCAGTATGTCTTGTTGCAAGGTTTCAAGTTGATCCAAGAGAATCACATGTGATGGCAGTTAAGAGAATCCTAAGGTATTTAAAAGGCACTCCAAATCATGGCTTATGGTATCCAAAGGACAATGACTTCACTCCCAATGCTTATACAGATGCAGATTGGGCCGGAGATGTTGATGACAAAAAGAGCACAAGTGGAGGTGCTTTCTTCTTGGGTAATAGATTAGTTTCATGACTGAGCAAGAAACAAGACTCAATCTCTTTATCAACTGTAGAAGCAGAGTATATTGCAGCAACATATTGTTGCACTCAATTATTATGGATGAAGTAGACCTTGAAGGATATAAGAGTTTTGTATGAAGATCCAATTGCAATCTTTTGCGAGAATACAAGTTCCATAAACATTTTAAAGAATCCAGTGATGCACTCAAGAATGAAGCACATATCAATAAGATATCACTTTTTGAGAGAGAAGGTGACAGATAATGAAGTAAGGTTGGAGTATGTACCCACAAAGGATTAGATTATAGACATTTTCACTAAGCCTCTGCCTAAAGATACCTTTGAGTATCTCAGAGAAAAGTTATGGGTCATTATCCCTCCTACCCTGAACTAAGATGCATAGGAATGCATCAATCCAGTGGAGCTCAAAGTGTCATTTTTTGATCTGGATTGATGTTTTGAAGGCTACCTCTCAGGGAGAGTAGCTAGATGTTTCTGATAAAGTAAGTGGATCAGAGAAGCAGCATGCAAGTATGTGCCCTTTGCCATTGATGTCAAAGGGGGAGAGAAATCATGTGAAAAACTCAGGGGGAGAAAGAATGAAGATGTGTAAAGAGAAAGGGGGAGAACCTTGTCTTGATGATCTTTTCAGTTTTTCACATCATATGTTGCCATCAATGACAAAGGGGGAGATTGTTGCAAGTATGTGCCTAATTGATGTTGTCATTGATGTCAACATATCTTTGTTGTCATTGGTGTCAATTGTGCCCTCATTTTGTTACCTGCTTGTATATGTTGAGGATATTGAGAAAATTACCTCATCTAGTAAAAATAGTGAATTGTAGTAGAAACAGTGAATTATTTGCAGAAGAACAGTCTAGAAGAATGCTCCACATTTCATGTAGAATAAATATCTCTGCCTACAGATTAGAAGTTATTTAGAAGCCTATCTGAAGATTTTATGATCCAATTAGGTTGAGCCTCTAGAATGAAGATGTGAGTAAGTTGTGTTGACCAGTATGAAAACTGCTTTATCTATATGTTTGGTGATGACAGGGAGAAAGTGTTTTGCTCTGTATTCCTCCGCATTGAAGTATTTTAGTCTGCAGTTCTAGAATCAAGTTTGTGATGATGTTAAGTGCCTTCAACTGAAATGGTTCATGAATTGGTGATCTGCAATCTATCTTTTGCTTATGACAATGGTTGTTAGTGTTGTTCTTGTGCTCTGGTTTGAAGAATCTTATTGACAGAGTGATTAGAGATTGTACAGTTGTTTTTGGTGATTACAGTGTGCTTGTGGATATCTTCTGATCATGTTCCTAACTTTGGATTGGTCTACAAAAAAAAAATTGGATCATGAATGAAGAATGTTCTTGCAGACCTAGTGTTATCATCAGTCTTGGCTAACCTGGTTGAATTCATTATTCATGGAGATACATCAAAGATTGTAGAAGCGTGTCATGGCGTGGAGGATTGTGTTTGAGTCCCAGCTAAGGCGTGGCTTGATCTGCATACATTCTTACATCTTATCCTTAGCTAAACTTGTATTAGGTCCAGACCTATTTTGTGTATGTTTGTAATGCCAACCTTGGAGATTGATCCAACGATTGATGAATGTAATGCCGACCTTGATGTACATTCCAAGGTTGATGAATTGTATAAAAATATGTAATGAAGTTGTGAAAGTTAGTGTGTGTGGTGAATATGAGGAGTTAAGTGTGAAAGTGAGAAAGAGTAGAGCAGAGGAGTCTTATTGTGCTTCAATGGAATTGAACTCTGGCATGGAATAGATGTTATTCAATCAGTTCACCATCTTGGCAGTGAGCCACCCTTCGGCAGTGAGCCATTCTTAGGCAGTGAACCATTCTTTGTAGTGACCATTTTGGGCAGTGAGCCCTGTAGGCAGTGACCCTCTATTTTTTGGTATTGCTATAACTTAATATATATTTTTGTGGCGGTTTTTCCCTTTTAGGGATTTCCACGTAAAAATATGGTGTCTATTGTGTGATTGTGATTGAGTTAGTAGTTTCATGTTTTCATGGTTAATCTAATTATGAATAGTTAAGTTATTGATGGTTTGATATGCATGTGAAGTTAAGGTTTTGTGACAACTAATTCACCCACCCCCCTCAGTTTTCTAGTGTATTTCAACACTTGCTTCTTCAAAGTTTGGTGATTCAATTTAGTAGGATACTTCTTGTCTTTCAGATACAGCTTTGTAGAATGAGTACTTGATAGGTGTTTCAAATTTGTTTTGTGAGTCCCATCTTGCAGATTTGGAGGACACATTTGAGGGGTTCTCTCTCCTCTTTGATGACAGTCATGGCACAACTGTTGTCAACACATATTTATCTTTGGAGGTTGATGATTTTTAGTTTTCACTGGATCCTGGATTCTCACATTTATCAGTGAGGCCTGAGACTCCTGATTTGATTATGGTATCATTTGGCATTCACTTGGAGATACATGAACAACTTTCAGAGACATCATATTTCATGAGACTTGCTTCCTCATCTCTTGGTTTGGAGTTGGGGTTTCTTCATGCACCAGTGGATTGGTTTCTTCCCAATGGAGGAATGTTATTTGCAAGTTTTGGATCCTATTTGGTCTTCTTATTTGAGCATTCACCATTGGTATCGGAGCTTCTTCTTTATGGGGGGACATCTTGTCTCATTCTTTCCCTCTTATGGGGAGGCTATTGATTGTATATTTGTGATGGATGTTGTATTTGGGGGGTCTTGATTCTTACATCGTACCATGACTTGTAAGTGTTTGTATGAATTCTCACTTTTGGAGAGGAGTTTTTCCCATGAGGTTTTCTCCTTTACTCCACTTGACAATTTTTTGTACATGGGTACCTAACATGGCCTAGTAGCTAGGACCCATCCATCTTTGTATTTTTTCTCTAGTTAGCTACTCCCTAAGTTGCACTTAAGGGGGGTGTTAGTGTGAATAGGGATATTTCCTATCTAGTTTCCCTTGTGTGAGGATAATTCATATTATTTAACTATTTATTAGTTAAATAATATTCCCTCACATAATTATTATGTTAAGTTGACTTAGTGAGTCTTTTATATGTTTCTAGTTGTTTCTAGTTGTGTCTAGTTGTAGCTAGTTGTTGATAGTTGTCTTATAGTTGTCTTATCCTCACATGTGCATGAACTATAGTTGTCACATGTCATAGGATTAAGACACTTGTCAAATGACTACAACATCTTGGCTCTCATCCTTGTCTTTATAAGAAAGGCTCTCTTGTAACATAAAACATACAAAATTTTGCATTCATTGATAGAATAGATTATTACTCTCTCATATTGTCTCTCTTGTGCTTTCATGAAGTCCTAGATCTTGGGTGGCTCTTATCTAGCCAAATCTTACATGATCTTCAGGAAAGAGAGGTCCTCTTGGAGGGTGTTTCATGTGTGGAGGAGATCATTATGCTAATCACTGCCCCACAAAGAGCCAAGGAAATTCTTATGGAGGTAAACCTTTACCTTCATAGAAAATGACTTTTCAACAAAGGATTCATGTTGCTCTTGATAGTCGTCAAGATAAGTATCAAGTTACTCCTGTTGAAACCATAACTACTCTTTTTGGAGCCCCAATTTCTATTCTTATAGATACTGGAGCAACTCAAATTTTTGTGAACCCTAGAATACTTGATAAAATATCTAAAAAAGTTGGTTTTATGGCCAATTCATGGACAGTAGAGTTTGCAAACTAGTCAAAATCTCGAGTAGAGCAATGTTTGTTTGAAGCCAGATTAACCCTACCTACTTTTTCCATGAAGGTCAACCTATATGTAGCACAACTAGGATCCTATGATGTCATATTAGGGATGAAATGACTATCTCAGCATAAGGCAAAAGTTGATTGTCTTTCTAAAATAGTAGAATTCATTGATGATGATGGAAATGTTGTCCTCATTCACGGTTTTCAATGAGAAATGAAAATTAGGCAAATTTCCATGATGCAATTGAAGAGGGCAAAATGGAAAGGATGCCAGATGTTTGTAGTGAAAATGGAGGAGGTAAAAGATGAAGAGAAGAAGGGATTAAAGGAACATACTTTTGAAGAGTACCCTTTTCTTCAAAATTTTTGAGATGTGTTTTTAGAAGACCTTCCAGGTCTACCCCCAAAGAGAGTTTTTGATTTTGAAATAGATATTATTCCTAGATCTGAACCAGTGTCCAAAGCACCTTATCAAATGACTGCTACTGAGTTAATGGAGTTAAAATTTCAACTCTAGGAATTGTTACAAAAAGGGTTGATTAGACCTAGTGTATTGCCTTAGGGAGCACCAGTGATCCTTTTTAAGAAGAAAGATGGCACACTACATCTTTGTATAGATTATCGTATGCTTAACAAAGCAACAATCACTTGAAAAAGTATCCTCTTTTGCACATGGATGATCTTTTTGATCAAATACGTGATGTCGTTGTATTTTCTAAGATTGAACTTAGGTTAGGTTATCATCAATTGAGATTGAAGGAAGAAGATATTCAAAAGATAGCCTTTAGAACAAGGTATGAGCATTATGAGTTCACAGTCTTACCTTTTGGTTTGATCAATGCTCTAGCAACATTTATGAATTTGATGAACAATATTTTTAGAGATTCTCTAGACAAATTTATTTTGGTGTTTTTAGATGATATTTTAATCTACTCTCGTAATGAAGAGGAACACCAATAACACTTGTGGATACTTCTGCAATGACTCGGGGAGCATAAACTTTATTGAAATTTATCCAAATGTACTTTCTTTCAAAAAGAGGTGTAGTACTTGGTGTAGACACTAAAATTTGTCCATGTCTCAACATAACACCTTGTCGACATGACCTTGTGTGTTTTGCCTTAGGTCCTACATCATCCAACCTCATCCCACTCACAAATCCCACTTACCCTCACTCCTAATCCTATCATAATTACTTAGCCAATTAATTAAATAAATCATATTTATTTGATTAATTCCCCATATCATCTATCCAACTTAATCACCTTCTTGATTAATTAAATAAACCCACTTTATTTAATTAAACCCACTTAATCACATTCGAATTAATTAAATAAATCACATCTATTTAATTAATCCGCCTAGTCACATGTCTCACATAATTCAAATTAAAAATTTAAATTATTTCCCTCACCTCTCATAACATTGCGACACATGTCACATGTCTCATCTCCCACTTAATATGCCTTCACATGTCAAACTAATTCAAATATAATATTTGAATTAGATTCCTTTTATTCTCCATCACACACTTGTCATGTGACTACAATCCCTCTTTGAGTGGGAAACCCTAATCCAACCCTAATTGATCTTGACTATCCATATCTTTCAACATAAATCTCAATCACAACCGTCCATTCGAATTTGCCTTTTTCTATAAAGGTAGCCTCTCTTGAGCCATTTGAAAAGAATCTTCTTCTAGCATCCTTACTCTATCGAATTTTTCTCTCAATCTATCATCCATCTATCTATCTTTCATTCATCCAATCATTCATCTACCAATCCCTATCCTATTGTTCTGCTGCTGAACCAAGCAATCAACATTCATCTCTTTGGGTAAAGCTAGAGTGCTTCAGGTGTGGCAGTCTCCACCTTATCGACGGATTGTGGATCAATGTGAAGGTATTGCATTGTTTTCTTTGCATTTTGTTATTGTTTTCCTTCATGTTATATTTCCATGATCTCATTTGGCATGCCCGGTGGGACTCCCAGGTCCTGATTCTACTAACTTTTGTTGGTTTTTGCATGAGTTTTTTGTGAAAATCATCTGTTATAGGTATCGACGCCCTTTTTCTCTATATTGGTGCCATTTTCCTCTATATTGGTGTTATTTTCCTTTGTAGTGGCACTATTTTCTTCTGTAGTGGTGCCATTTTTCTCTGTAGTGGCACCATTTTACTTGGCGCCATTTCTCTCTGTAGTGGCGCTATTTTCGCAAAAACTTCAAATTGGCATAACTTCCTCATACGGTGGAAAAGTTTTACAAACAAACACTCATTGGAAAGATGAGAGGACAAAATTTGTAATGGAGTAGGTTTTATCATGTGATTATATCATTTTACTATCTTTTTTCATCAGTCAAAGTCAAACTAGCATTTAAACTTCAATCGAGCATATCTTGAGCATTTCTTATCGGATTTCAACAAATTTTTTTTTAAAAGTGCATAGAATTTCATATAGAATCCATTCATGCAACTTATTTTTCTATATCAGTCTAGTTTAATTATTATTTTTTTACAGATTTCATCTTTTTCACATAACAGTCCTCTTGGCTAGTTTACTTGCTTCTTTCTTGCTTTGGTGGCTTGTAGGTGACCTCACAAGGCTGGAATAACATTTCTATCAGCATCTACAGTAGCTTAGGATAGCGAAATGATCAGGTGTATCCATTTCATCATTCATCTCTTTCATTTGATCAATCAATCTTGTTTGCATCACACATTTCAATTTGGGCTTAAAACGAATATTGGTTTAGCAATCACATCGAAAAAACTAGGTTAAAATTAACCATTGTCTTCAATCACACATCTTGACTTTGGATTAAACAAGAACAATTTTCTTCATTGCTTGGTGAAGTTGCATGTGATTAGTGGTGTGTATGCTCTTCTCATGCGCTTCGTGCGATCTTGAGAATCAAAAACACCTCTTATCCATTCAATTTTCACACACACATTTCAATTTCTAAGGGTTAATTTACAAGTGCGAGTGTGAATCAAGTGTGCATGTGTATGCTCTCTCCTCGCACTGCAAGGTGATCTTGGAGATCAAAAACACCTCACTTGGTTCACTTTTGTTTACCCTTCCTAGGAGGCCTGCTAGGGGATTTCATCACCCCTAGGGATGACCTCAATCAAGGCTGAATCGAAAGACACCCTCATTAGGAGTTGGACTCTTGTCACTCTTGGCTAAGCCCCAAAGAACTTTATACCTTTGGGAAGTGAAGGTGAAGGGTGGGTTACCCCTTTCTCCCAGCTGTGTGGTAGGATTTCTCTTTCAATTCCTTAGTCAACCTCAGGTAAACATAGCCTAAGACCTAGTTGGCCATACCCCACTTGACTAGTCATAGGGCTTGTTGATGTGTCTTCCATGTGTGCTTGTTTAATCATCATTACATTCTTCAAATTCAAAATTCAAAATTTCTTATGTGTTGTGCGTGAGTGAATCATGTTTGTACATGTGTGATAATTTGATTGAACATTGCCAAATCAAGCTAAACACCAAGCACATCAAGACAAGTCATTCAACTCATTTTGCCAACACATTCAAATAAATCAACATCAATCTAATCATTACATGTCATCATTATCTCTATTCTTGTCCTAATCACCTCAATCCAAGTCATCCCACCATGTTATCCCACATCACCTTTACTATTATCCTAAATCATCCTAGTCACCTACTATAATAACTCCACCATCATTCATCCTAATCCATTCAAGTCATCCAATCTCATCATCTTAGTCATCTTTGACATCCTAATCATCATCACCATAGTTCTCATCATCCAAGTAAAACCCTAATCATTTCTGGCCATTACACATCATCAAATCTTCATCCAATCAATTCTCCACATTTACCACTTGCAAACATGGACATGGAATTTCTAAACAAAACCTATGAGAATGATCCTTATGGCACCAAATGAATGCTTAACCAACTTAGGAAACTTAGTTCGTTATATAGAAAGGAAGAAGATCCTGTGTCACCACAACATCAACAATTCCTACAACATCAAGTCCTAGGTCAATATCAAACTAATCCACCCACTTATCACATTCATTCCACATCACCTTATCCAACATCTTTCCATAAAAATGCCTCAACCATACCACATATCACCCTCACTATTCCTAACAACATGGTGTAGGAGCACCAAGATATCCAGGACTTGTTTGATTTTCAAGTTGTTTTGTTTTGGTTAATAAGGTCCTTGAGACCATTCAATGTTGTAATAAGGCTTAGATGCCATAAATTTAAATGGACTATGTCCAAATAACTAGAATCTACTGTCATGTTGTAAGTCCTAAAGAGGACAGTCATGTGGTGAAAGGCAGTCATATGTTTCTTTATATTTTGTAGCCCTCCTAATGTGTGTAGGAGACAATCCTCTTGGTTGTTAGCATGTCCAAGGTTAGAATGTATGTTAGAACCTAGTCCAAGGTTAACTAAATGTTAGAGAGCATCATTTTAAACATAAAATAGTCAGTGTAGTCCTAAAAGAGGATAGTTACTAAACAGTAATTAGTGTTGCAGTTAGAAACAAGAAAGAAGTTCGATGGTTGGGGCAGTTTCATCGACCCCAACCACTCCCATACTTCTTGATTCAAATGTAGGAGGCTTATTTGAAGCCAAAAAAGGATTCATTGTTATCAGACATTCAGTGGAAGTGGAATAAGAATGAAGGAATAACTATTTTCCTATTTTTCTATGATTTTTCTGTGTTTTTTGTTGTTTCCAGTCCGTACCCGCACCTGTACAAAACTGTCATAGTCCATGAATGCATTGTAAGGTTAGAGGTTTGAGATAGCTTGGATTTGAATCTTGTTTGGACTCTTGACACTCATCTTTACTACTGCATTTCCCTTTTTCCTGCAAGTGGGTTTGAAAACCTAACTTAGGGTTTTTTTCTGAGTAGCCCAATGGATTTATCCTCATTCCACTGATCTTCTCTATTTTTGATTAGTAGAATGGGTTGTAAGATAGCTAATGCAAGGGATTGTATGGGTTTTGGAGGTAGGAGGATGGTTTGGACTGAGTTGGTCATGTAGATGACCCTGCAAAACCATGTGTTGTGACTTGGAGATGGACAGCAACAACTAGATGATAACCAGTGACTGTGGAAGTGGAGATGTGGTGAAATATTAATCATTGCTACTAGTGCAAGGTGTTCTAGGTCTTGGAAGGATCCTGTGATAGAGAATAGAACAAATTCCTCCATGAAACCTGTCCTCCCTACCTAGTTTGACTCTGTCAGTCCTCCTGGAGATAGTCACTACAAAGAAGGTAATAGGTATGTTGATATGTTATTAACTTGTGAAGGCATTAGGTATGTTTGACATGTTGTTCATTAGGCATGTTGTATGAGATTAAGGTTTAGAGATCATCCCAAGGAGGGTACAGTGACTGTCTCTTTAAGAGAGCAGAAGTGTTGTGACAGTCTATGAGACTGCTGTCCTGCAGACCCTACATAGTGGGTTGGATGAAATCTCAGATGGAGTTAGGAGTCTAGTGAGATGTGTCCTAAAGTCCCCTCACTCTTGTGTCATGAACAAGTATAAGTTGTTGTGTTAAAGCCCTTCATCATGAGAAGTTTTGAAAATAGTGAACCTTGAGAGAACGGTTGCATTAAAGTTTTGAAGTGTGCTCCTGTAGTCCTAGATGCTCTGCATCACAACACCCCAAATGCAAGTACTTCCATAAGTGTACCATCCAATGATCCTAACTCCATTGCCATCATATCCCAACTACTTTCTCAACAAACTTCCAACATCAACCAATCTCCACAACAATCCACCTCACAAAACCTTTCACCTACATATCCTATCATGCCACCTCATCCCCAAACCTATCCACATGGCAATCAAATGTCTTTACAAGAACAACATGCAATTCCAAATGGCCCTATGTACATAAATCAAGAAAGTCCAAGTTATCATATGCAAGACCTAAAATACTTTGACAAGGGAGAAACCAACCTAGCAAGTGCATCCTTTGAGTCACCTTCACCATCCAATCATATGCCAACACCTGAGCCAACTAGTCCTATCCTGACACTTTTATCAAGCCCTTCATCGTCTTCATCACCTTCATCCCCATGTTCCACTAATCCTTCATTAAAAGATTCAATGGAGATACTTTTAGAGAAATTGGTCCAAGCAAATTTGATTGAGCTATACCCGCTCAAAGCATATTCTCCATTTGTTATTAAACCTAGAGGGTATAATGAAAACCATTATTGTGCATACCATAGGTATAGGGGCCATACCATAGCCACTTGTGTCTGATTTCAAAGATTGGTCAAGAACCTAGAAGATTGTGGTAAGGTCGTCTTGGATAAAACCAATCCCTCTAATTCCATTATCTTTCCATCTAGCTCAAATCCTAATCCCATTATCCATCCAACAAATCCCAATCCTAAGCCTTCAACTTCCACTATTACCATCCATCCACTATATTACCCATTCACCCATACCCTTGCAAAGGATGTGATCCATTGGCTACTAGAAAGGAATAAAACATTTCCATGTCAAAAAACACCTATTCTTGATTCCCCCCATGAGTCTTTAAACACTTTGTCTAGTCTTCTAACCCCATCATGTGATCTATGAGCTATCAAGCTTATTAAAGAGCCTTCCACTTCCATTCAAGCAAGTCAAGAGGCATGTCAAGCATTTAATCCTAAGCGTGAAGAAACAATAGCCCCTAAATCTAATCAAGATCAAATCACTTCCATTTACCTTATCCATAACATGTACCTTCTTTATGATCAAGATGATACCTATGAAGAACCTATCCATGAGTCACTTGATCCTAGTCATAATCCCACAACTATCCATGAACAAGACACCCAAGACCTACATGCACCATCTAATGAAAGTCTTGTTGACTTACTTGAGCATTCACCCCATTTCATGGCCTTCATTCAAAGCAAAGAGACCTCTCCACCTAGCCATGAACCTACACCTTCCACTTGTCATGATGAGACATGTGCCTCCAAAGAAAACATAGAAGATCAAACAAATAATTTCGATCCCAATGAACATAAGAAAGATCCTAATGATCCATCCACATCCACCATTGATCCCATTTCAAATCCACCATATCCTTTTAGTCTATCCACATTCATTCATGAGTGTTCCTCCTTAGAACACCAACAACCATTATCCACATTACCTTCTCCATCCAATAATCAACTCAAGTCTAGTGTCCAAACTACACCCAGTCCTATAGTCAATCTCATCCTCCAAAACATGAACTACCAAGGCAAAGATTTAGGCGTACATGAACAAGGCATTTTGGAGCCAATCCATGTCAAAGTCCCTCCTTGCTCATTTGGCCTTGGATACACACCCCAAGGTCAACAATCAAAAGATGTTGGTACTTCCTCCACACTTCCTAAATCCACTTCCTTCCATCATAAACACCATCATATTCCTAAAACATACGTGGCCATTCCACCCCCATCATCCTACAAATGTCAAAAGCATGTGACCATTCACCTTCCACCATCCACTTTACCTCCAGTCCTTCCAACTCCTAATATCCCTCCATCTGCTTTGCCATCATTGCTTCCAACACCTAACATACCTACCATCCATAAATTCCCTCACATTCCTAATCCTGACCAACAAATGCATGCATTGTATAAACAAGAAGTTTCCACTCATTTCATCCACCACATGGGATTCAAAAACAAACATTTAGATGCCTCCGTACATAAATCCAAAAATCCTAAGGGTCCTAAAGCCTTAGGAAATCAATCCAAAAATTGAAAGCAAGGTACATTCAAAAATCCATCCAAGCCCATACCTCCAAAAGCAAAGTCCAAAAGCAAAATGGTATGGGTACCTAAGTGTTGGTCATGATGTTAGTCACAAACAAGCATAGAATAAAAGTACACATTAACCTTTATTCATCTTGAAAGATACGATGAATTCAGAGAATTCATGATCCCAAGTCTCCGGTGATTAGGTCTTAATCATCTGACGTTACTCAGAAGTTGATGTGTGTTGTTGTTTCCATTTTGGGGCCTTACATAGATCTCATCATCATGACACTATTTATGCAAAGATTCTTCACAAAGAGGTCATTTTACATAGTTGTTTGATTAAATGATACAGTTATACTCAAATATTTGCATGATACTTATCAATAATACATGCTTCAGCTTCAAATATGCTAAATATTTCCATTTATCTATGAGATGTCCACATATTTGTATTGTTTGCTTTAGATATTCAGTTATTTGCAATTATGATAGTGAAACTCTCTGAAATTTAAAGAAATTTAAAGAAATGCTTTAAATGAATGTTGAACCTTCAGCTATTGAATCACATTTACATCGGATACAGTCATGAGGAGAAGAAAACCAAACCATATGTTCACCAGGACATTCCACAGCTAGATACAGTAGGTACTAACTTCAAAGGAATTGTATGAAAACAACATATGTAAGTAGACATGCACTCCAAGGGATGCAGCAGATCACCACATATATCCAGAATTCACACACTGATTACTCAAGATTTACTATGAGTTGTAACCAAAACAGTCTTCTCATTCACTAAGTATGCAAAGATATAGATGTATACAAAAAGCTTTGAAATAAGCCCTGAATATTTCAGCAGACGGATTTCAATTAAGTTTTGAATTTTTTAAAATGAGGCATTCCCGCTCCTTTTATAGAACAAGGTGGGGAATCCATTACAAAAAGATCAACGATCTTGATTTGTCTATGAAAATCTACAGTCAAAATTTCCCTTTGACTATGTCAACCCTATCAAAATGGCACAAGTTGCCAGCTGGCAACTATCTAGACATACTTATTTTCACTAAGTATCTGATGCCGATATTTACTTTATGCTACATCATCATCTACCTTATCTGATTCATGTGCATCATCATCATGTGCATCACTTCCCGAACTTTCATCATCCTAATGATGATGACCCCGCATATGAGGCTGCATGCTGCTTCGGACCTGTTCATATAACTGCACAACTTTATCTATTTCTCTGCCATCCTAAGTCTTTTCTTTGACGATGGCGTGCTTGTGTGCCTGGTATTTATCTCTGATGTTGTCCATCTTATTTTTCCTATTTTGCAACGTCTCATTATACTGCTCTATTTTCATCTTCATCCTCACCAATTTGTCCATGATTTCTTCTGTCAGCTGGCCTAGATGATCATCTGCAACAAATTGGAAGTTTTTATGCAGAGCTTGGATTGCAAACTCTTCATCCTGGTTATCAATCTTCCCTTCCACCTTTCCTTCCAAGGCCTCCAAAATCTCTGCCTCAAAGGACATCATGTCATGCAGTTTTATGCTGATCTCCCTTAGCTTATTGTTACATCTCTTGAGAACACCACATTCAAATTGAATGTCTTTATACCATATGTCAACCAATAAAGCAGTGTTATTATTCAGTACCTGTTGGTTGATGAGCAGTTGAGGATTTATCCTCCTTATTTCTCCCAGGAGCTCTAGGATCTTTTCCAATTGGAAAGATCTTTTACCAGCCTGCATTTGCAACTTGTCTACCTTTTGTCTGGAGTCACTGAGAGTACTCCACCTCTTCAACAAGGCTTTTACCACTTCTTCTGCAGTGTTGAATGTGGCAGACATCCACTTCCTTAAAATGGAGGACTCATGCTTCATGAGGTCCAACTTATACACCTCATCCTGGGAAATAGCAATCAATGGGACTGCATTATCAGTGGAACTACCTTCAGGATTGGTTAATCTACCTATGTATGCATGCAACTGAGCAGTGTGCTCCTTATGTTGCTTATTCTTCTCTTTTTCCTTCTTTACCTTTTGAATTAAAGAATCTATGATATCTTTACCCTCCTGACCTTCTTGGTCTTCATTTGCAAATCCCAGGTCGACTGTATTAATCTAGAATTCTTCCAGAGTAATCTTACCTTTTTCCTTTTATACAGTGGGGATTGCAATTTGTGCAGTCCTCCTTCCAGTTGAGGGATCTCTTTTGATGGCCGAAGTCATTCTGGCCTTCCTCTTTGGTTTTATTATGTTCTCAAAAAATAATGTAGACACATCAAATTCTTGAATTACAAAATCTACTTCTGCATTTACCTCCTTTTCTAACCATGGAGGTACCTGATCATGTTTTTCGGCATCATCATGATGTTCACCCTGATCTCCTCCTGTAACTGTCAGCATATGTGTTGGAGATGGTGATTTCCTCATTTCTTCTTCATGATGCTCACCCTGATGTTGATCCTACAGTACATCCTCCTGTTGAGGCACTTCTTTTTCCGGAGGAGCATCATCCTGAGGTGGAGGATCTTGTGATGTATCCATATGATGATCATGATGATCATGATCCTTCTCTGTTATTACCTCATCCACTTTTGATTTTTCCTCCTGTTGAGGCATATCTACAGTAGTGGATATCGCGAAATCCTCCTTAGGTGCTGGTGCTTGTTCTGTAATCACAATTTGTTTTGCACCTTCACTTCTTACTTCCTAAACTTTGGACACAGGATCTTCTGTTACATTCTCCTTCTCATCAGCCTTCTTCTCCTGAACCTCTACTATAGCAGGTTCTGCTGATGTGTCCTATGGACTTTGTTGGCTCAGTTCTGAAGTATGGCCCTCTGGTTCTGCCATGTTCACTTCCTCTGTATGTTGTCCTTTATCAGGTGATCCTGCTGGATGTTTAGGATTCTCATCCTGTTTGCCTGTCAAGTCTGCCACTACAGGACTTGTCACCTGCGCAATTAATGTATCTAGCCCCATTTCTTGGGCTATCCTCTCTGGGCTCTTTTCCTATTCTATTTCCACTTGCTTCATCTCCTCTAGTATTGTTTGAACTGGTGGAGTCTTCTGAGGAGTCATATGTGTACCTGTAGCAAGGGTCTCCATCTTTTGTGAAGCTACTTCCTTCACAACCTCATCATCTGATATGTTAATCGTCTTCTCCAGTGAGATATGACCTCCTTCAAATACCTTGGAGGTTTCTTTCATCTGCTCTTCTGCAAGTTCAGTTTTGAACTTCACAATGGTAGGAAGTGGAACATTATGTTGAAGTTCCTTATGCACAGCTTCACTACCAGCCCCTTGCAAGAGTGTAGGGGGTTGCTTTACTTCACCTCTCATGGAGGTTCTCAATTTCTTAGGTGGGGTAGATACCACCACCTGTGGAGCTCTTCTCTTCCTTTTGAACAATAGAGGGGCCTCCTCTTCTTCAGGCTCTTCTTCTATAAGGACATCCTCTTCAGTTGGTTGTCTTGAAGATTGACCCTCTTCTTGGGTCTCAGTAGGTTTTGCCTCTGCAGTCTTAGCTTTCTTGGACTTTTTCTTCCTTGTCCGTGGGGGTGATGCCGATCCTGATCCAGATCCTGATCTTGATGCTGCCTCTTGTTCAGCTGCAAACACTGCCTTTTCAATGATTACCCCCTTGGGTTCACTACCAATCTTCTTGCCCCTAGGAGGTCTTTTGCTTTGTTGTTGTTCTGGAGGCAACCTGTCTCCCTTAGATTTCCTTTTTTCATTAATGAAATCATCATATTCCTCATCAAGAATAACTTGCCCTTTCTTCTTGTTGTCCACAGTAATGGCAACACCTTTCATCTTCAATGCCTCTATTTGTTCATCAACCCAAACTTGGGTTAGCTGTAATGTCCGGGCAATGAAAGGATCTAAAGATATATCTTCCTGCAAGGTAAGGTTAGGTGCAGATATGGTATCATTGTATATTTTCTTCTGCTCATATTCATCTGCAATGAGCATGCCATCATCTTTCTTCAACTGCTGAGGAAGGGGGATACAGCCAAAGGTTTTGATTTGACCCAAGGTCAACCTTTGGTATCTTCTCCTTCTGGCTTCTGCTTCATCTTCACAATCAGCCCAAAAGTCCTCTAGGTGCTTCATATGCAGAGGTTTGCATGTTATTTTCTGTATCCTTCCATAAGGATCATATGGTCTTGCCAAGGGGAATGGCTGCAGATGCATCTTATTCAAGCTGACCATCACCTTCTTGATGTTTTCTGAATCAGGGCACATATACTAGCCAATGGTGACTGGAAACAAAATTGATGGTAGCTTCTGTGCATCCTTGTATGTCTTCAGCATGGTGGAACTCTGCCTTATGAATTCCATCAGCATCACTGCATCAATGGGATACCTTGGTAGCATGAGGGGATGTCCTTCAAAACCCTCAATCCTCATATAGGAAAATGTGGCAAATTGAATATACCAGGCTCCATGCCTGTAAATTATCTCTTGAGCTTCCATGCTCAATCTCTTTGTCCTGTCCTCCTCCATGGTTCTTACCAGATGCATAGAGAATGCATCATTTACCAATTTATAGTTCTGGAGGTAGTTAGCTCTCTGTAATTGGGGATGATGATCCCAGATGTGGGCATCATTGGTGGTCCCTCCAATCTTACCAACTATTGTCAATGCATCAAATGTGCCTTTATAAGCACAGGAGTAGACAATGTATGATGTCATGTAAAAAGCACAATTTGAACCTCCCAGGTTCGTTAGCTACTCATGTAGAGCATCACTTATCAGCTAGCCCCATAGTGGCTTGATGTCTGCATACATGCACATCATGATTATACCATACATCCAATCCTTAAAACTACCAGCATCAGGCTAGCCTGTTACTCTACTAAGTAATGCAATCATGTACTGATATTCATCATCAAAATCATATTTAAACATGTGCACAGGAAGTTTGGCAGCTGCAGGATATGTGCTATTTTTGGCCCTCCATTGGTACATGTTCTTCCTGGACTATTTCTTGTTGTTTTCATACTCACGTTCAAACTTCTTCAGGTCCACACTTTTAACCTTGCTGCCCAATGGCAGTCCAAATGTCTTGGAAAGACCTTTAATGGATAGGTCTGCATATACTCTTCCATGTTTGACCACCTACCTTGTCTCTAGGTTGTAATTCCGTGCACATTCAACCACCAGCTCTGGAGACTCCATGGAGTACGGAAAACCGGTAGCATTCCACAGTTCGGACACGAACACTGCATCCAGTACTGGGCTTCTATTCTTATCATCGTTCATCCTGATAGACCAGGCCTCCAAATCGGTACTCCCCTGGTGTGTGTCTATTATGGCCCCATATTTGAACAAGATCCCCCTTGGGGATGCGAACATGGGCCTGCTGAACTCAGCCTCACATTTAGCCAACCTCTTGTCAGCCATGGATACCTGCAATTAACACAATTGGTCTTACAATGGATACTCACATGCATGCATATAACATTTATCTCAATTTTACATCATGCATACAGTATTTATTCAGCATTTTCCTATCATGGGATGCATAAACCATAACCTTAAACCAACATCACCATACCTGACTATGCAGAAACAACAGGATGAGGGTTTCAATTACCTACCTAGTTATGCAGATCCCCTTATACTAGTGGATTTCTAAAAGTGCTCTTAATTCTACTGATGATCACGTGCTTCTTCTCACCTACAAGCTCTGTTTGTACAAATGTCGCCTGGATGAGGGTTCAGAAGCTTGTGCTCTGTAAAAACAATTTTTATCATAAGGTAAGTTTAAAATGATGATGAATTTACCTTTTAACCTTGCAATTAGGGTAAAATTAGGGCAACTCTGGAGGATTAAATTTTATTCATTGATCATCCGCATGGAAACGCAGGATCTTGTCAGGTGTTTCATCAGGTTTCATGGTCGGCGGGAACCACCTACCACCTATGCGCGCATTAAATGTTAATGGCAGCAACTGGAGCGGGTTGATATCCAGATGACAGGATATCACGTATACATGATATTTGGGTATTGGGTGATATTCTCAAAATGTCACCCTGAGTGTAATATGATCCTCCTCCTGGAGAGGAGAAAACCATCATCGACAAGATCGGGTGATATTCGCACCCTTTGGTCATGTTTGTACATCAGGAGGATATTTTGCTATATCGGGTGATGTTTCAAAAGTGATGATGATGACCGGATAAAACTATACTTCTCTCTCAGAATATCAGGATGATGTCATCTAGATATTCACTTTTTGTACCGCTAAGGCATCATGACGTCATCGTCATGTTATACGAGCAGGATCATGCCCAGGAAATATGCCCCGAGAGGTAAAATGATGATGATGTCATCATCATGTTCATTTCTTCATTTATCAAACTTGAATGACATCATCAGGATATTGGCTTAGGGGGATAGTTCGCGGCAGGAGGATATTAAGAAATATCGGGTTACATTGAAAAATATGATCCTCGTGAAATGCATGAGGCTGCTAACGGGTAAAGGTTACTATCACCTAAAATTGACGTCTGGATATTTGGACCGCATGATTTATCAGGTGATAAATTAGATCAGGATGATCCTCTATAATATGACTGATGTTTAGAAATATGATCCTCCCCTTATGAATATCAGGTTTGACTCAAACTTTGACCATTCATAACTTTCACATCCTGATGAATATCAGGATGATGCAAAAGGCAAACCTACATGAAATTTGATGTTCTTTCTAAATATGAGGTCATTGGAATAAAATAGGAACTTTGACAAACTGACCTCATGATGATGACTTACCCAGCCTTTTCATGCATGATGATCTGCATGACTTACTTTTACTAGACCGCCAGAAAGCACAAAACAAGCACAAAAGTTGGGTCCCTATTTTGCCAAATCAAAATCGGGCGTGTTGTGTAACCACACAACACTAAGAAAACATCAAGTAAATCAAACGAGGCATCCAGCTCTCAAAAATCCCAACCATCCCCCTCCATTCAAAAATGCCATTCCATTCAAACATTTCAAACGTCCCACATGAAAAGCATAAATCAGAAAACTACTAAGCCCATGTGGGTTCCAAAAGTCCTAAATCATCCATCTCCTAAGCAAACATCACCTTTGCTTCCTACACCTCCAGCCACTCAAAAGCTTCCATGTTTATTGTGTGCAACCGTTGGTCATGATTCCTTTCCATACCTCCATCACTCCATCATTCACTCATTATCCTACATATCTTCCCCATCCCCCTCCTATGGTCCATGCTTTTGCATAAGTCCATTATAATCCACATCATAATCCACTATCTATCTTATCCATCTCACTTTCATACCATCACTTACCAACATTAATGAGCACATTTGACATGGTCCATGTGACATTCCTCTCTAATGGGACTATCACCTTTCATGGCACTAGACACTTGAGTCCCTCTCATCCATATCCACCCCTTTCCCATCCAAAAAGTTAGAAAAGTAAAAAAAAAAAAAATCAAAAAAGTAAAGATAAATCCTTTCGTCCAACAGTGAAACCTGGTAAACAGGCACCTTGGATAACTACCATGATGAAAACTTGGTAAACAAGGATCATGTGTAGGTCGATCCTCTATGCCATGTGCACTTGGGGGCACATTGTCTCATTTTCCTATCATTTACCATCTTACCATCCTTATCCATTCACATACGTAGCCTATTAAGTCCTATCCATCCTCCCTATCTCCTTTTGATCTTGATAAAGAAGTGGGGGCACAATGTTGACAAATGTTTTGTGGTATCTCTTGACATACCTTATTCCTCCAAACCAAGCAAATCCTTCACAATCCTATCATCATCCCATCACCCTAAAGCTTTGTCATGAAAAATCCTAAGTGTTCCACCTCGAATGGCGCATGTCATTCTTATGCGACATAGCCTTTGGAAATCACATCCTTGCTCTCTTACACATACATCCATTATGAATTTTTCATCCTATCCACTATCGCAAATCCCTTTATTCCATCCATTTATCATGATCCTTTAATCTATCCACTATTGTCCATCCTTTTGTCCAATCCCATTCATTCCCTTGCACCTAGACTTGGTTTCCCCCTTGTCATTGGTATCAAGCACAAAGGCTACCCAAATTGTATATCCACTGACATCCCTACAAAACCCAAAAAAATCAAAACATTCCAAAAATCCAAAAAAATCAAAATATTACAAAAATACAAAAAAATCAAAACATTTCAAAATATAAAAAAATTGAAACATATCAAAACCTCAAAAAAAAATCAAAACATTTCAAAAAACCCAAAAAATCACAACATTTCCAAAAACACAAAAAAACCAAAATATTCCCAAAGATAAAAAAAAATCAAATATCCATTGAAAATCCAAGCAATAAGATCAATCATCATCAAATCAAAACAAAATTCAATCAAATCATCAACTTAATCAATCCCAATCATCAAATTCATCACATCAAATCCATCAAAACAAATCCAATAATATCATCATCAAATCAAGTCAATTTATCAATCAATCAAAATCCAATCAATCCAATCCACATCATCTCATTAATAACATTGTATATCATCAAAAATTCAATCAATCCATAACTTGATCAATCCAATCCATATCATCACCATAAATAAAACACAAAATCAGAACTACATGTCATCTTTATCATTAAGTGCCTTGATCTCGCGGATACGGGTATGTAGGCAATCTAGGATGTGAAGGAAGTGCCTAGATTCAGGCATATGTGATAGACTTCTTCCATCCTTCTTCTAATCTTCATTAAGATGGTATTCCTCTTTCTTCTTTCATCATTCTTCTATCATCTATCTTCATCACTTCATCAATCATTTCATCAATCTCCATCAAATTCAATCTTCCATTCATCCTAATCAAATCGATCCAAGGAATGATCCAAATGCAATTCATCCTTAATCCATACTGATCAAGCTAATCAATCAAGCCAAATTATCAAATCACATCAACAGTCTTGATCCTAATCTTTTTGTAAGCCAAATCAATCAATCGATCATCATCATCAATGGGATATATCATTCCCACATCCTTGTGTTGATCTAGGGATATATCGTTCCCCACCATGACAACACTATTTTTATCAAATCATCAATCAATCAATCACTTAATCATTGGTTTATAGCTTGATAGGGGCAATACCTTGTTTGTTTTTGAAGCATTTGTGCATGCTTGCTTGCTTGCTTGTGTGTTATCTTTTTATCTTGCATTTGCATAAAATCTGAATCAACCTAGCTAATATTCATATCTTGTATCTAGACAAGGTTGTATTACAATGGGGTACGAGACACATCATCACCTTGGTCCTTATACCTTGCTGCATAATGTCTCATGCTATATCAAACATCATGGTTGCTCACCTTTATTGCAGCATAACGCATCCATCCCTTCTTCTATACATTCCCTTATCTTTCTTCCTTAGCCAATCCATTTCATTTCGAGAGCATACCTGTGTTTGTGCAATCTGCCTATCCTCTCGAGGGGGCATCATCATCCTATGTTTTCATCATCCTATCCTTTTCTTCTATCCATTTCCTTAACTTCTTTGAAATGATGTTACTCGACATAAATCTTATCATCTCGCTGTTGCAAGTATGGGTTTAACCGGTGTTGTCATTGATGTCAACATACTCATGTTCCATTAATGAGAAGGATTGGATGAGCTGTATGCTGAGGATATTGAGAAAATTAATCTCAATCAGGAACAGTGAAGAACAGTGATGACAACAAGGTAAAAGTCCAAGATAGGTTGAGGATCAGAGGATGCGGTTTAAAGGGTTTGGAGATATAAGTCTTGAGATGCTCTAGTCAAGTTTTCAGAGGTCCACATGAAGATCTGAAGAAGTTATGGTCGCTCAAGTAGAACTGGCTTCGGCAGGTGTACAAAGGTGGCAGAGTGACACAGATAGGTCCGGTGAGGTCCGGTAATGCATTATCCCATTCTGTGGATTTGAGGAAGTGTTGGGGAATTATGTGTGGTGTTTCAACTAGTTTGGTTTGTGGTTTGAAGGTCCGGAAGTATCTATCCCTTTTTTGACAGTAGTGATAGACTGTGTTCTTGAGGTTCCAGATGAAGGAGAGAAGGATTTCAGTATGCAGATGAAGTGCGGATATTCTTGGTGATTTAGGCAATCTTGTAGAGGTCTTTGGATCGTGTTGGGATCATGTGGATGGTTCACATCAAAGTTGGAGCTCACAATTAAAGGATAACCTCTGGGTGAAGAAGTTCTTCCTAAGACAGGCCGACCAGATAAGTTATACATCCTGCGGATGTTCTTGTGGATGGTTGCCGACTTAGATGATCATTCCTAGGTTGATGTCTTGTATAAATAAGGGATTGCAAAGTCAATTCAATGTTGTTCTGGAGGAGATGAGTGTGTAGTAGCGAGGAGAAGAGCAAAATGCAGAGCAGAAGGTTTGGGCTTAAATGGAACTGACTCAAGCATGGTGAAGATGCTATTTACCAGTTCAAGTATGTGATCCTTATTCTTTTGTAGATAGTGTGTCTCTTGTAGGTAGTGAGCCCTAATTTGCATGTGCCATTTTGTTCTTTCTATTCTTCTAACAGAGAATATTATCTTGGGTTAATCACCCCGTGGTTTTTCGCTTAACTGGGTTTTCCACATCAAAAATCTTGGTGTTATGTGTGTTAATGTGTATCTGCTCTTAACTTGTTGTATTATGCTTTCATGATTGATTTACTATTATACTTGTGTAAAGTTAAGTATTTAACTTGGAAGAAAGTTTTAGACAACTAATTCACCCCCCCTCTCAGTTGTCTACCCTAAGTCTAACAATTGGTACCAGAGCTAAGTTCCTCTGAAAGGAGCTTAACCGCTTGAGGAGATCCAGGATGTCGTCCTACAAGAAGGATAGTCCAAAGTTTGATGGAACTAACTTTTCTCTTTGGAAAGGTCGTATGAAATGCCACTTGCAATGTATGGGATTTGTGTACTGGTCCATGGTTACAAAATCTTATGTACCTCCACAGGGTGGTCCGACAACCCTAAATGAAATCACAGATGCTGAAAATAATTTGTGGACCAAAGAGGCTCTTTTAAGTGCATTATCTGACTTAGAACTCTCAAATGTTATTGATCTACCAACTGCCTTTGAAATTTGGAATAAACTAGAACTTTTGCATGAAGGAGACCAGTATGTTAAATGTGCAAGGTTACAAAGTCTAAAAGGGAAATTTGAAAAACTAAAAATGAGAGATGATGAAAATATTACCTCTTTTATGCTAAGAGTGAATGAGCTGGTTTGTGGAATTAGAAATGCAGGTGGAACCCTGAGTGAAGAGGAGATCATTGGAAAAGTTCTCAGATCCCTTCCTACCTCTTATAAAATCACAGCTTTTGCAATGGAAGAATTCAGAGCTCACACAACAGTCACAAGAGATCAATTGGTTGGTAAGTTGGCTACTTTTGAAATGGCCGAGTTTGGAGATGATCCTCCAAAGACTGAATCTGCATTCAAAGCCAGTGCCTCTATAAAAGAGAAACAAAAGTTTGATCCAGGAGAAAACTCTTCAAGGAACCTATCATGGTATGAAAAAGTAAGAAAAGACTTGGAAGAAGAAGCAGCTGAAACTACTCATATTGAAGCTCTTATTGCAAAAAGATTGCCAAGAGGATCCAGTAAGTATGAAGGGAAATTACCTTTTAAATGTTTTAACTACAATAAAATTGGTCATTTTGCCTCAAGATGTATGGAAAGATTTTCAAGACCAAATCCTAATAGACCAAGGTTTCAAAAGAATTGTTACTATGTTCATGAAGAAGATGATAATGAAGGAGTACCAGATGATGAATCAAAGACAGGTAACAAATCCGGTAATGAATGGGTGTTTATTGCCATCAAAGAAGAGGAACAAATATCCTCTGTATCTGTCAATCATAAAGTTGAAGAAAAAGCTTTGGCTTCCCAAGTTGAAGCAAAGGATGATTGGGTCATTGACAATGGATGCTCTCACCATATGACAGGTGACAAGAATAAGTTCTTAAATTTTGAAAAGTTTGAAGGAAGAATTGTAAAGTTTGGAGATAATTCTATTGGCAGAATCAGAGGTAGAGGAACTATTTCTCTTGATGGAAAGAACAAAACTGGTAATGTACTATATGTTGAAGGATTAAAGCACAATCTTCTTAGTGTTGGACAGTTGGTGGACAAAGGCTATGATCTCAGATTCAGGAATAGAAAATGTAAGATCTTTGAAAGTTCCGGAACAGAGATTGCTGCGGTACTCAAACTAAAGGTAATATCTTCCACTTGGTTGGTACTGGTAAAAGTTGCTTATTTGCTCAAATTGATCAGAGTTGGTTATGGCATAGGAGGATGTGTCATATGAATTTTGATAATATCATCAAGATAAGCAATACTCAGGCTATAAGAGATCTTCCAAAATTAGTGAAACCTACTAATAGCTTATGCAAAGAACGTCAGTTGGGCAAACTGAGCAGATTCACATTAAAAAATAAGGAATTGTCTTCTACCAGACTGTTGGACTTAGTTCATACTAATCTTTGTGGCCTGGCAAGAGTTAGGAGTATCCAAGGTGATAGATACTTCATGTTGCTAATTGATGACTATTCTTGGATGATGTGGGTAACCTTTCTGAAAGAAAATTAGAAGCACTTGAGAAATTCAAAATATTCAAGGCCATGGTGGAGAATGAAACTAGATTAAAATTGAAATGTCCAAGGTCTAATAGAGGTGGAGAAATCACATACGGTGAATTCATAGACTTCTGTGAGAAACATGGAATAAAGAGACAGTTGTCTGCCCTTAGAACTCCACAGCAGAATGGAGTAGTTGAGAGAAAGAACTGGACCATCCAGGAAGCATCCGAGACCATGATGATGGAAGCAAATGTTCCTCAGATCTATTGGAGAGAAGCTGTCAGCACTGCAGTCTACACTCTCAATCAAGTTCAAATTAGAAACAATACCGTAAGACTCCTTATGAACTCTGGTTTGGCATTACTCCCACTGTGAGATACTTTAGAGTTTTTGGTAGCAGATGTTACATTAAAAGGGATGAAGATCTAGGAAAGTTTGATGCCAGAAGTGATGAAGGAATATTCTTGGGTTACTCTACTCAAAGCAAAGCATATCGGTGTTACAACAAGAGACTGAGAAAGATTGTAGAGAGTGTAAATGTGAAGGTTGATGAAGAAATTGAAAGACCCTCAAGAATTAATGAGTATGATGAAGATGATCAGAATGGTGTTCAGATTCAAAGTATCCAAGCCTCTTCTGAGAAACAAAGTCAAGTTGATCCGGTAAGACAGGAAGAAGAGATAAGTCTCAATGAGATTGATCAAGAGTTAGAGGTGCAATTAACTCCCAAAGTTCCAAGGTATATAACTCTAAACCACTCTGAAGATCAGATCATAGGTGACAAAAGCAAAGGAGTGCAAACAAGGAGGAGAATTGCTCAGAATTCAGATGAGTATTGTCTAGTTTCAAAAATTGAACCTAAGACAGTAAATGAAGCCTACAATGATGAAAACTGGACTAAGGCAATGGAGGAAGAACTGATGCAAATTGAGAAGAATCACACTTGGGATCTTGTTCCCAGACCTAGAAACAAAAATGTGATTGGAACCAAATGGGTCTTCCGGAACAAATTGAATGAAGCCGGTGAAGTGATCAGAAATAAGGCCAGATTAGTTTGCAAAGGTTACTCTCAAATAGAAGGAGTTGATTTTGAAGAAACTTCCGGTGGCAAGAATTGAAGCAGTCAGATTATTTCTTGCATTTTCTGCCTTCAAAGATTTCAAAGTGTATCAGATGGATGTCAAGTATGCCTTCCTGAATGGTGATTTAGAAGAAGTGTACATTGAACAACCGGATGGATTTCAATTATCTGAGCATGGTGATATGGTCTGCAAGTTGAAGAAGGCACTGTATGGACTAAAGCAAGCCCCAAGAGCATGGTATGAAAGATTGGACAAACATCTCTTGAAGATTGGCTTCAACAAAGGTACTGCTGACAGTAACTTATATTTCAAAATTGATCATGAAAACATTTTGATTGTTGAAATATTTGTTGATGATATCATCTTTGGAGGAAGAGACAGTATGTGTAAAACCTTTGCAAATCAAATGAAAAGTGAGTTTGAGATGTCAATGCTTGGTGAAATGAATTTCTTCTTGGGTCTGCAAATTACTCAAACAAAAAAAGGAATCTTTATTTCCCAAATAAAATATGTGAAAGAATTGTTGAGGAAATTTGGAATGGAAGATTCAAAGCCAATGCATACTCCCATGGCAACTGGATGTAAGTTGAGCAAAGATGATGACTCTCCTAAGGTAGACCAGACAAAGTACAGATCAATGATTGGAGGATTACTATAGCTCACTCAAACTAGACGAGATATAATGCAGGCTGTTGGTCTTGTTGTGAGATTCCAGGCTGATCCCAAAGAATCTCATGTCATGGCAATCAAAAGGATCTTTAGGTATCTACAAGGAGCAACTGAGTATGGTCTGTGGTATCCTAGAGATCATGATTTCTCTCTTCATACATATACAGATGCAAATTGGGCAGGAGATGTGGATGACCGGAAGAGTACCAGTGGTGGAGCATTCTCTTTGGGAAAAAGATTGGTTTCTTGGCTAAGCAAGAAACAAGAGGCAATATCTCTGACTACAACTGAAGTAGAATACATTGCAGCAGCAGGTAGTTGCACTCAAGTTTTGTGGATGAAGCAGATGCTAAGAGCTATTAAAGTAGAATATGAGGAGCCTATCACAATTTTCTGTGATAATTCAAGTGCAATAAATATTTCTAAGAATCTGGTGTTGCATTCTAAGACAAAGCATATATCTATCAAGTTTCACTTTCTGAGAGAGCAAATGAACAAGGATGAAGGCAGACTGGAGTATGTGCCCTCCGAGGATTAGATTGCGGATATCTTTACTAAACCTCTTCCCAAGGACTCTTTTGAGTATCTTAGGGAGAAGTTAGGGGTTATTACCCCTCCAGTGATGAACTAGGATGCACTGATGTGCATCAGTCTGGTGGATATCACAGTCATATCTTGTGATCCGGATTGATGTTGGGGAGCTGCTACTCAGGGGGAGCAGCAAGTGTGATTCTGAAGTTGCAAGTATGATCCCTTTGCCATTGTTGTCAAAGGGGGAGAGAAGACATGTGAAAAACAAGTGGTTGATGATCAAAGGGGGAGCAGTACAGGAAAAGAAGACATGTGATTAGTTGTTGTTGATAGGGGGAGTTGTGACAGTAAGGAGAAGCTCTTGTCTTGATGGTTTTTCACATCATATGTTGCCATCAATGACAAAGGGGGAGATTGTTGCAAGTATGGTTTTAACCTGTGTTGTCATTGATGTCAACATACTCATGTTGCATTAATGAGAAGGATTGGATGAGTTGTATGCTGAGGATATTAAGAAAATTAATCTCAATCAGGAATAATGAAGAACAGTGATGACAACAAGGTAAAAGTCCAAGATAGGTTGAGGATCAAAGGATGTGGTTTAAAGGGTTTGGAGATATAAGTCTTGAGATTCTCCAGTCAAGTTTTCAGAGGTCCGCATGAAGATCTGAAGAAGTTATGGTGGCTCAAGTAGAACCGGCTCTGGCAGGTGTACAAAGGTGGCAGAGTGACATAGATAGGTCTGGTGAGGTCCGGTAATGCATTATCCCATTCTCCAGATTTGAGGAAGTGTTGGGGAAGTCTGTGTGGTGTGTCAACTAGTTTGGTTTGTGGTTTGAAGGTCTGGAGGTATCTATTCATTTGTGACAGTAGTGATAGACTGTGTTCTTGAGGTTCCGGATGAAGGAGAGAAGGATTTCAGTATGCAGATGAAGTGCGGATGTTCTTGGTGATTCAGGCAATCTTGTAGAGGTCTTTGGATCATGTTGGGATCATGTGGATGGTCTGCATCGAAGTTAGAGCTTGCAATTAAAGGATAACCTCCAGGTGAAGGAGTTCTTCCTAAGACAGGCCGACTAGATAAGTTATACATCCTGCGGATGTTCTTGTGGATGGTTGCTGACTTAGATGATCATTCCTAAGTTGATGTCTTGTATAAATAAGGGATTACGAAGTCAATTCAATGTTGTTTTGGAGGATATGAGTGTAGTAGTGAGGAGAAGAGCGAAAGGTAGAGCATAAGGTTTGGGCTTAAATGGAACTGACTCAAGCATGGTGAAGATGCTATTTACTAGTTCAAGTATGTGATCCTTATTCTTTTGTAGATAGTTTGTCTCTTGTAGGCAGTGAGCCTCTTGTGAGCAGTGTGCTCAGGTAGTGAGCCCTAATTGGCATGTGCCATTTTGTTCTTTCAATTCTTCTAACAGAGAATATTATCTTGGGTTAATCACCCCATGGTTTTTCCCTTAACCGGGTTTTCCATGTCAAAAATCTTGGTGTTATGTGTGTTAATGTGTATCTTCTCTTAACTTGTTGCATTATGCTTTCATAATTGATTTACTATTATACTTGTGTAAAGTTAACTATTTAACTTGGAAGAAAGTTTTAGACAACTGATTCACCCCCCCTCTCAGTTGTCTACCCTAAGTCTAACACTCGCAACATCATCTCAAAAAGGGGCAAATGTAGACACTAAAATTTGTCCATGTCTCGACGTAACACCTTGTTGACATGACCTTGTGTGTTTTTCCCTAGGTCCTAGGTCATCCAACCTCATCCCACTCACAAATCCCACTTACCCTCACTCCTAATCTTATCATAATCACTTAGCCAATTAATTAAATAAATCATATTTATTTAATTAATTCTCCATCTCATCTGTCCAACTTAATCACCTTCTTGATTAATTAAATAAACCCACTTTATTTAATTAATCCCACTTAAACACATTCTAATTAATTAAATAAATCACATTTATTTAATTAATCCCCCTAGTCACATGTCTCACATAATTCAAATTAAAAATTTGAATTATTTCCCTCACCTCTCATAACATTGTGACACATGTCACATGTCTTATGTCCCACTTAATATGCCTTCACATGTCAAACTAATTCAAATATAATATTTGAATTAGATTCCTTTTATTCTCCATCTCACACTTGTCATGTGACTATAATCCCTCTTTGAGTGGGAAACCCTAATCCAACCCTAATTGATCTTGACCATCCATATCTTTCAACATAACTCTCAATCACAACCGTCCATTCGAATTTGCCTTTTTCTATAAAGGTAGCCTCTCTTGAGCCATTTGAAAAGAATCTTCTTCTAGCATCCTTACTCTGTTGAATTTTCCTCTCAATCTCTCATCCATCTATCTATCTTGCATTCATCCAAGTTTTCATCTACCAATCCCTATCCTATTGTTATGCTGCTGAACCAAGCAATTGACATTCATCTCTTTGGGTAAAGCTAGAGTGCTTCGGGTGCGACACTCTCCACATTATCGATGGATTGTTGATCAATGTGAAGGTATTGTATTGTTTGTTTTGCATTTTGTTATTGTTTTCCTTCATGTTAGATTTCCATGATCTCACTTGGGTCATATGATATCAGCTAAAGGAAATTCTCTAGATCCATCAAAGATAAAATCTATTTTAGAATGGCCTACTCCTAAAAACATGCATGAAGTGTGTAGTTTTATGGGATTAACAGGGTATTACAGGAAGTTTGTTTTGAACTTTTATAGAATTGCCCATCATATCACTTCCTTGCAAAGAAAAGGAAAGTGATTTGAGTGGTCTGATAAGTGTGAAGAAGCATTAATATTATTAAAAAGAAATTGACTTCAACACCAATTCTTAAAGTGCCAGACCCAGAGGGTCATTTTGTTGTTGTGACTGATGCTTCAGGAGAAAGGTTAGGAGGAGTGTGGATGCAAGAAGACCAATTTGTGGCCTATGAGTCTAGGAATTTGCGACCTTATGAGAATAATTATGCCCCTCATGACTTGGAATTAGCTACGATTGTGCATGCTCTCCAAGTATGGAGGCATTATTTGTTGGGGAAGCAAATTGACTTGAAATATGATAATCAAGGTTTGAAGTATATCTTCATGCAACTTAACTTTAACGCACGACAAAGAAGATGGTTAGAGCTCATCTCTGATTAAGATTTTGATATTAATTACATTAAGGGTAAAGAAAATCGAGTGGTTGAAGCCTTGAGTCGAAGAAGGCACATATTGGCAATAGTATTAGTACGCTCTAATTTCAAAGCCCAAATATTGAAAAAGTTTGACTGGAGATGAATATTATGAGCAAATTTTGAAATCTTTGACAAACAATCCTCAAGATACAAGGTATGCTAGTTTTTATTTTGAACCTGATGGGTTATTGATTCAATAATAGAATTTATGTTCCAAATTAGGAAGATTTGAGAAAAACTGTGGAAAGAAGTGCATTCTACACCATATCCAGGTCATCCTGGAGTGACAAAGTTGTTAGCCAATGTAAAACCCTTATATGTTTGGAAAGGAATGAAAAATGATGTTGCAAGATTTGTGGCAGGATGCCTATAGTGCCAATGAGTTAAGGCTGAACATTAGCACTCAATAGGACTTTTGTATCCTCATGACATACCTAAATGGAAATGGCAGGTTATCAGTATGGATTTTGTTGAAGGATTACCTATGTCCTGCTATAAGCATGATGCTATTATTTTTGTAGTGGATAAACTTACTAAGGTAGCTCATTAAATACTTGGTAATCTTACAAATGGAGCACCCATCTTAGACAAAAAAATCATGCAAGAAGTTTTTAGGTTGCATGGGATTCCAGAAAAAGATAATTTCAAATAGAGATGCTTGGATAACTTCAAGATTTTGGAAAACTTTATTCTCATCTTTGGAAACACAACTAAATATAAGTTTAGCTTATCACCCAGAAATAGATGGACAAACTGAGAGAGCAAATCAAATAGTGGAGGATTTGTTGAGAATATATTGCATGGATCAATAGTATAAATGGGAAGAGTATCTTCCACTAGTTTAATTTGCATAAAATAACTCTTATCATTCTTCAATTAAGATGGCTCCATTTAAAGCATTGTATGGCAGGAAGTGTCGAACTCCTATAAGCTGGGATTGTTGGCAAGAGACACATTGTGGTTTCATGATTGTTGTCACTGATGGAAACAAAGTTCATCCCACACATTGGCAGGACATGGTGTGCCTATACCGGAAGTCAGATTGAAAAGTGTTGTGGTCCGATAAGCAAGAACAGAGCATGTGGCAAGGTCCGACAGTCAGGTCCGGATCTCTCAGAGGAAGTATCTCAGTAAAGTATAGATTTGGGGAAGTCAAGAGGAGTACCTTGACTGATATATTCCAAGGATTTAGCTTCTGGTGATAGAAGTGTGAAGAGATATGAGCACTTGAGTGTTGGATTCCTAATTGGCAGAGTAGAGAGAGGAAGACCTAACCGGCAGAGCATTAGACCTTAATCCGGATATGATATTGATGGTGGTTAAGTTTCCTAAGGTATCATTCATGATTTGTCGACATGATTGATGACTTCTATAAGCATCTCTTTGATCCACATTACTTGGTATGCAAAGACTCAGCTGACAGATCAGAGTTTGGGAAAATATTGAGTATTTCGGATGTCGACTAGGAAAGTGGTGAAATCATTGGTGTGGATATATATACCAAATGGATTTGGTTATGAAGGTAGTTGTCATGTGTTTGTGAAGTGTGAAGAAAAGCAGAGGATAGTGTGAAGGCAGTAATACAGGTCTGGTATGTAACAGGACAGCAGCACCAAAGAAGAGAAAAAATGAAGTGCAACAGATCAGTGTATTGAGCTTAATCAGAACTAAACCTCAACATATGTGGATGCTTCTCATCAGTTTAAGTATCTTGTTACTCTCTTTATGACTTGTAGATAGTGAGTCTCTTGTAGGCAGTGAGCGTCTTGTGAGTAGTGTGCTTGGGCAGTGAGCCCTAATTGGCAAGTGCCATTTTGTATTTCTATTCTTCTAACAAAGAATACATTCTTTGGTTAATCACCCCATGGTTTTCTCCCTTAACAAGGTTTCCATGTCAAAAATACTATGTCATGTGTACTGAGTTTATATCTGCTTTCATGTTCATTTAAGCTTATGTGTCTTAATGTTGTACTAGTTGCTAAAGAAGATCAGAAAGCTAAAATAATTAAGATAATTGATTCACCCCCCCTCTTAGTTATCAACAATTGGTATCAGAACCAAGTTCCTCCAAACAGAGCCTAATAGCTTGAGGAAGATCTGGGAATTCAAATGGATGTGTATGGTATGAGGGAACAACTTCAGTCTGCCCTAGATGATCTTGAGCAATCTAACTCTGAAGTTAATGAATTGAAGGAAAGACTCAAATAGGCTGATGATTTCATAAATGAACTAAAAGGGAAACTGAGTCTCTCTATGAAAAAGAGAAAGGATCTACTTTAGCAATTGGCAAGTCAAGGTGAAGCCAATGATACAAATGAAGATTTGAAGGAGAAAACCAAGCAATGTGAAAAATTGTCAAAAGAGGTCATTATGGTAAGACATGAAATGGAATCAGGAGTTATAAAATTCACCTAAGAAATTGAAGAGAAAAGAAAAACTGAAGATGATCTAAGACAATCTCTCAAAGAGAAATCAGAAGACTGCCATAAAATGGATAGAATAATTAGACATCTGGAATCTGACCTTGAAGAAGCAAGAGATAATGAAGATCAACTTGAGAAACAAATTGACACTCTTAAAAGGGATCTTCAAAAAACAAATGAATACAAAGAGAAATTCAAGATAAGCTCTGCTCAACTTGAAGTTCTTCTTCAAAGCTAGAAGAGTGTAGATGATAAACAAGGCTTGGGGTGTGAGAAAGGTGAAATCTCTAGATCAGGAAATCCAAGGAACAGACCTAGAAGACCTCTGGTAAGACAACCAAATGCTCAAAGATATCCATCCTTCAATGGATATTGCCACAATTGCAATAAATTTGGTCATAAAGCAAATTAGTGTAGAAGAAGAATGAACCAAACTAATTCATCCTTCTCCAGACAGTGTTTCAATTGCAAAAGGTATGGTCACAAATCCCATGAGTGTAGAAATATGCAAATGAACAATTCATTCAATGGTAGATGTTTTGTATGAAATAGAATGGGACATATGGCTAATCAGTGTAGATCAAGAGGATATTAGTCAAATATGCCAAGAAATGTTGTTTGCTACAATTACAATAGATCCAGTCATATTGCCAAAGTCTGCAGAAGTAAGAATCAGAACAATAAGGGTCCAGTACATCATAATCAAAATCAAGACAAAGGAAAAGGAAAAGTGAATGCGGATGAAATTCAAAGGGAGATGAACAAGAGTTGGGTAAAGAGAAGTACAAAAAATGATGAGGATGGACCCACACCAGAATATGGTGCTAATATTCCTTCCAGAAACTAAATAAGATGATCTCTGGCTTAGGGGGAGTTGCAAAAGAAAATATTTTCCCCCAGCCAGTCAAGTGGTGCCTGAAATTGGCACATGGAAGGTTGTGGACTAAAAGGGCTCTCAGAGAAACATCTAAATAACCCTTGGGAAAGATATGAAAGATCTGCAATGAATTTGAGGAGATTAAATTATCTGAGATCAATTCGGGTTAACAGTCATCTGATAAGAATAGGGTTTTCACAGTTAGATCCGGTATGATTCAAATTTGAGGAATCTTGATCTACGGATAGATCAAATGATTGAGGAAAGAAAGATAGATTGTCAATAATCACCAAGAATAACTCGAAGCATATCTCAGTGATCTAGAAAAGATCTTTCTCAGAACAAGGAGAGCAAGGCAACCGAAATGACTTGGGATGCACATTTATTGCAATATGAAATTAGGGTTTGCTCAGTAATAAAAGGGTTCATTTGGTCCTCATTTGCACATTTGCATTAGTGAAATAGATAAGAAGAGCTCTGCAAACAAGTGTATCTCATCTCTATCAAGAATCAATCACAGAATTCATATCAGCTGGTGATCTCTTCGGCTCATTCTGTGAACCCTAAAAGTGTAAAAGGTATTTTCTGTTCTTGATCAAACTCTCTTTGAATCATTAAGATGTCTACTCTGAATGTTGTGAAGATTACTGATAGGCCGCGCCCTAAATTCAAGAAACATCCATATAAATCCCTAGAAGTTGATCCCCTAGGTGCCTTTTCAAGCATTTCGCATGGGATTCTGCAGTAGAAGATGTTAGGGCATATATTCATGCGAATATTGAAGAATTTGGGGAATCTAAGTTGGTTGATATCTATCACAAGCATTTGATAGATGATTCATTTGAACTAAAACCTCAGTATAAGACCATCCGGGATAAACACTTCGGTCAGTACACCCATTTCCCCTATTTTTTGAAGATGAGTGGGTCTGGTATGTGTTGAGCAGAGTGCATGATAACTTCTTATGGTTGAAAAGACCATTCAAGATTACCAAAGATGCAATTAGGGCAGTAACCAGTTTACACTCTTCCGGAGGGTTACCTGTTCTCAAATCTGTCAAAAACCAAACTATGACTGAGGCCACCGAATCAAAATTTGATAAGAGAGCAATGACCATAGAAGATATAACTGATCCAGATATCAAGTTTGCATCTATGATAATTGCCTATAAGATATATCACTCCAGCAGGGAGAATTCAGTATCCGGAACTACTATGTATATTGCTTATGAGATGCTGAGAAAGAATGTAGATTATGATCTCTGTGAACTCCTTCTGAGCCAACTAATGGAAAACTTACAGAAGATAAAGAAGGACAAAAAGAACTCTTTTAAATATGGTGGGCTAATATTGTGTTTGTTTTTCTACTTTATGAATGAGCTGCCTGGATCCAGTGGTTGGGTATGGCAGAATGACAAACCTATTGCAATTCAAATCAGAGATTACTTGCATGGGCTTGGGGATGCTAAGGCAAGAAATATAGCTCTATGGGGTTGCTTCAAGAATTTTCAAAATATGATGCAAACCAAAGAAAGAATTCCCCAATCATTGTTGAGAAGTATAAAGATACAGTGTGTTTCATGGTAGACACTGATCAATGCCTAATGGAGGCAATGGAGCCAAGGACAGTCTGGATCATGCCAATGGGGTATGAAGTAGATGAGAAAATTGTAGAGCTGCATATCTAACATCTACTGAGCCAGCCCAAAGACCCTAAGGCAGAAAGGTTTGGAACCTTCCAAGAGCTGAGTGTAAAAGTTCATGTGGAACTTAGATAGCCTAAAATCAAGAGGAAAGTGAGAAGGGAAGTTGAAGAAGTTGCCAAGAGGCATGGAATCTCAAAAGAGGCACTTGATGCCCACAGAGAAAAGATGGAAAGAATAGAAAAAGAAAAGGAAGAAGCAGGAAAAGAAAATGCTCCGGTAAAAACCCCCTCCCGGACTAGATCTTCTAAGAGCTCTGTACCTGCAACTGCTAAAATCTCAAAGGCATCTAAACCAGAAGCAAAATCATCCAGTAAAGTAGAGAAAAGAACTAAGACATAGGCCACAAGGTCTTACATCAGTCAGAAGGATGATGAAGAAACTGAGTCAGATGAGGAGGTAAAGAAAATGAAGAAGAAGAAGAAGAAAGGATCTGGTGAATCTTCTATAGGTCAAGACAAGGAAGAGATGGTAGAAGAATTTGTTGAAAGGCCCACTCTGTACTTAGATGATGTAGTTAAAGCAATTACTATGGATGGGAACCTGCAACCAATAACAGAATTCTATGATGCATATAATGATGAGGATAGAAAGATCTTGGAGGAAGCCATAGTTAAGTACTTGAACATATACAATAAAGAATATATTGAAATCATCTCTCTAATCCCCAAAAGTTTAGAGAAAGAACTTGAAATGAGGAAGAACAATGCCCAAGAAAAAGATCTAGAAATCTGGGAGCAGATTGCTATTCAGCTCTATCCGTCCATCACCCCAAAACAAATGAACATCATCTTCAAGGACTGTAAGCATGAGTTCGAGAGCAAAGCTAGAATGAATCAACTTATGCTTGGAGAAACTGATAAAGTTGCAAAGGAAATAGAGGATATCCTCCGGAATGCCTTCAAAAGATTTAACCTTCCTGTCATAGAGGACTTAGGTGATGAAACCTCTGCCATGGATGACAAAGAAGAATCTACTGAGACAGTGGCAGAAGAGGCAAAGGAGACTAGTGAAGAGAAAACTAAGGACTTAGATTCCTCTGCTCCAAAAGAGGAAGCTCATGAAGAAAGAATAAAAGAAAAATCCATTCAAGAAGAACAAGTAAAGGGAAGAGAAGGAGATCAAACAGAAAAAGCCATAGATGACAGTGGCAAGGCTGCAGAAGGGGAGAAAACTCTGTCTTCAGCAAGAGACACAGCAGAAGCTGTCAAGGATTTCTTGACCAAAGAGATGATGGAATTTGATGAACCAGAGTTTCTTTAGGGTCCATTCAATTTTGATTCCCTCTCTCTGGTGCAAACCCTGAAGCTAGCATACTTCACTCAGGCAAAGGCAAAAGAAAAACTTTTGAAGTCTCACATGGAAGATTGTGAGCTCATAGAAGCTGCATCCAATGTATTGGAAAAGATTATGCCATCCTTCCAAAAGGATTCTTCGGCCTCCACATCTGGTAATCTAAAGTCCCTTGTAAATTCTGTTTCATACACATTTTGATTCCCTAGAGAAGTCAGCTGAAGAAAAGGTCCGGAAGGAGTTTTTGGAAAAGAGATTCTCTGAAGTGCAAGGTCTGATAACAAATGATAGGAGAGTTATGGATATTGGGATAAAAAGCTTGGAAAATGCTCTTAAATATGGTAGAGATATGTATAAATTTTGCTTATCTTGGTCTACAGTAACCAAGGATATTGAGAAGAAAGTAAAAGAGCAAGAGGATAAATTGCTAAGTTTGTCTCAAAGTTTTGATCCTCTTACCACTTCCATAATAAATCAAGAATGTCAGATTGCAGTCTTGAATGAAATTAAGAAGGTTGAGAAGGAGAAGAAAAATAGAATAAGTAGGTTGAGTGAACTTAGAGGGATAATTATCCCTAAGTTAGAGACCATGCATGAAGCCCTAAATGATGCTCAAACCACAGCCCAGACCAGTGATTCGACAGATCTGAAGAGGGCAAAAGCTTTTACATTCCTGTTGAGTGGCCACATCTCAATTTTGGACAGGATGAAGTAGAGTTGGGCAACAAAAGTTGTACAGTTGAAGAATACATTTGCGGACATACTTTAGTATATGTAAGTAAAACATGTATATATATGTTTATGCGGCCAAGAATAAATTATTTTTGAAATTTTGGTGTGCGGACCCTACCCTTTGCCATTGATGTCAAAGGGGGAGTTAGGAATAGTGAAAAATGTGGAATCCAACTAAGGGGAAGCTTCGGTAAAGTGTATATTAGAATAGAGCATCAGCCAAGGGGGAGTGTAGTATGACACTTAGTCATTTTTCACTAAGTGTTGCCATCAATGCCAAAGGGGGAGATTGTTGGCAAGAGACACATTGTGGTTTCATGATTGTTGTCATTGATGGAAACAAAGTTCTTCCCACATCCATAGGACATGGTGTGCCTATACCAGAAGTCAGATTGAAGAGTGTTGTGGTCCGATAAGAAAGAACAAAGCATGTGGCAAGGTCCAACAGTCAGGTCTAGATCTCTCAGAGGAAGTATCTCAATAAAGTATAGATTTGGAGAAGTCAAGAGGAGTACCCTTACTGACATATTCCAAGGATTTAGCCTTCGGTGATAGAAGTGTGAAGAGATATGAGCACTTGAGTGTTGGGTTCCTGATTGGTAGAGTAGAGAGAGGAAGACCTAACCGGTAGGGCATCAGACCTTAATCCGGATATGATATTGATGGTGGTTAAGTTTCCTAAGGTATCATTCATGATTGGCCGACATGATTGATGACTTCTATAAGCATCTCTTTGATCCGCATTACTTGGTATGCAAAGACTCAGCCGACAGATCAGAGTTTGGAAAATATTTAGTATTCTAGATGCCGACTAGGAAAGTGTTGAAATCATTGGTGCGGATATATATACCAGATGGATTTGGTTATGAAGGTAGTTGTCATGTGTTTGTGAAGTACGAAGAAAAGTAGAGGATAGTGTGAAGGCAGTAATACAGGTCCGGTATGTAACAGGACAACAGTACCAAAGAAGAGAAAAGATGAAGTGCAGTAGATCAGTGTATTGAGCTTAACTGGAACTAAACCTTAACATATGTGGATGCTTCTCATTAGTTTAAGTATCTTGTTACTCTCTTTATAACTTGTAGATAGTGAGTCTCTTGTAGGTAGTGAGCCCTAATTGGCAAGTGCCAATTTGTATTTCTATTCTTCTAACAAAGAATACATTCTTGGATTAATCACCCCATGGTTTTCTCCCTTAACAGGGTTTGCACGTCAAAAATAATGTGTCATGTGTACTGAGTTTATATTTGCTTTCATGTTCATTTAAGCTTATGTGTCTTAATGCTGTACTAGTTGCTAAAGAAGATCAAAAAGTTAAAATAATTAAGATAACTGATTCACCCCCCCTCTCAGTTATCAATAGGGATAAGCCAGAGGATAGGATTTGCCTTGGGCCAGAAATGATTTTAGAAATGGAAGAGCAAGTAAAGCTGACCAAGAAAAGATTGGCAAAAGAAAATGATAGACAAAAAAGCTATGCTGATGTCAAGCAAATACCCTAACAATTTTTAGTAGGAGATAAAGTTCTCTTAAAAGTTAAACCACATAAGATCCCAATTAAGTTTAGAAAGTCTTCCAAACTAGCACCTAGATATGTTGAACCTTTTGAAGTCCTAGAAGTGGTTAATCTAGTTGCTTATAGGATAGCTCTACCACCAACCCTTCCTAGAATGCATGATGTATTCAATGTGTCATATTTGAAGAAATATATATGAGGATCTATTTATATAAGTGATTGGAATGCTCTACAGGTACAGGACCCAGGGGTGGTCATGACAAAGCCTATCAAAATGCTCGAGGTACACAAGCTCCGCTTGCATAATAGATAGGTTACCCAGTGTAAGGTCTAGTGGGACCAGTAATTGGAGGAAAATGCTACTTGGGAAGATTATAATGATATTTATCAAAAGTTTCCACATATTTTTATATAGTATGATGTATAAGGACATGTTTGAAATGTTTATTTTTAGTTTGGACATAATCATCGATGATGATGATCTCTAAGGGGGGAGATATGTCATGCCCCATTTTTAAACTAATGTATTTAGTTTCAATATTTTTGTGGAGACAGATAGTTAGTCAAATAAAATATTATGATTATAGTAAGATGAGAAATGCATTTGTTTTATATTATTTTATATGCAAGAGATAATTGGATATTGTTGATAACTGAGAGGGGGGGTGAATCAGTTATCCTAATTAATTCTTCTTTTTGAACTTTCTTATTAATCAATGCAGCATTAATTCAAACAAGAAAACATAACCATGAAATGGAAATACACATGACACAATATTTTTGATGTGGAAACCCTGTTAAGGGAGAAAACCATGGGGTGATTAACCCAAAGATTATTCTCTGTTAGAAGAATAAGGAAAAATAAAATGGCACTTGCCAATTAGGGCTCACTGCCCGAGCACACTGCTCACAAGAGGCACACTGCCTACAAGAGACTCACTGTCTACAAAAGAGTGTTATACAATACTTGAATTGATTGGGAGCATCTACATATGCTGGAGTTTAGTTCCGGTTAGGCTCAGTATACTGATCTGCTGCATTTCATCTTTCCTCTTTTCTTATGTTGCTTTCTTTCACATATCGGACCTTCTTTACTGCTTCTACTCTGCTCTTCTACTTTTATTCACACATAACTACCAATTGCAACACCTCTCACAACTAAATCCATCTTGTATATATATCCGCACAAGTAATTTCATCACCTTTCAAGTCGGCACCTGGAATAGTCAATCTTTTCACAAACTCTGATCTGTCGGCTGAATCCTTGCACACCAAGTAATGCAGATCAAGCATATACTTGTAGAAGTCATCAATCATGTTGGCCAAACATAACTTATTCCTTAAGAACCTTTTCCTTCATTAGTAACACATCTGGAAAATAGTTTGATGTTTTGTCAGTCAGTTCTTCCTTTGTTCACACTATCATTTAGGAACCTGGTACTCAAGTATTCATATATTTTTCTTCATCTATCACCGGATGCTAAATCCTTGAAATCTATCAGTCAAGGTAGTCCTCTTGACTTCCCCAAATCTGCACTTCACCAAGATACTTCCTCTGAGAGATCCAGACCTGTCTGTCGAACCTTGCCACATACTCTGTTCTTGTTTACCGGACCACAACAATCTTCACTCTGACTTCCGGTAGAGACACACCATGTCCTGCAGATGTGTGGGATGAACTTTGTTGCCATCAATGACAACAATCATGATTCCATATAGTGTCTCTTGCCAACAATCTCCCCCTTTGGCATTGATGGCAACACTTAGTGAAAAATGACTAAGTGTCATACTACACTCCCCCTTGGCTGATGCTCTATTCTAATATACACTTTATTGGAGCTTCCCCTTAGTTGGATTCCACATTTTTCACTGTTCCTCACTCCCCCTTTGACATCAATGGCAAAGGGTAGGGTCCACATACCAAAATTTTCAAAAAAAAAAAAATTTACTATACTTAGCCGCATAAGTATATACATATGGAATACTTACATATACTGTAGTATGTCTACAAAAGTTGTTTTCAGTTGAATGAATTCAGTAGCCCAACTTTGCTTCATTCTGTCCAAAATTGATATATGACTGCTCAATAGAAAAGCAAATGCATCTGCCCTTTTTAGATCAATTGGATCATTTGTCTGAGCTATGATTTGAGCTTCTTTTATGGCCTCATGCATGGCCTCTAACTTAGGGACAATTATCCCTCTGAGCTCACTTAACCTGCTTATTCTGTTTTTCTTTTCTTTTTCAAGCTTCTTAATCTCATTCAAAATTGCAACCATTTAACATTCTTGATTAATTATTGATGTAGAAAGTGGATCAAAATTTTGAGAAAGTTTTAACAGTTTATCCTCCTGTTCTTTCATTTTCTTCCCAATCTCCACTATTGCTTTGGACCAGGAAATACAAAATTTGTATACTTCACTCCCATCTTTAAGAGCATTTTCTAAGCTCTTTATCCCAATATTCATATTTCTCCTATCATTAATGATCAACCCTTGTACCTCTGAGAATCTCTTATCCAAAAACTCTTTCCGGACCTTTTCTTCAGCTGACTTCTCAAGAGAATCAAAATGTGTATTAACACTGCTGACTAGAGTTTTGAGATTAGCGGATGAGGAGGCTGTGGGATCCTTCTAAAATGATGGCATGATCTTTTCTAGCACTCCAGAAGCAGCTTATATCAACTCACAGTCTTCCATACGAGACTTTAAGAGTTTTTCTTTAGCCTTTGCATTAGCAAATGAAGCTATCTTCATTGTTTGTACCGGAGAAAGAGAATCAAAATTGAATGGACCTTGTAGAAGCTCCAGTTCATCAATCTCCATTGTTTCTTTGCTCAAGAATTCTTGGACAGTTTGTGCAGTGTCTCTTGCCGGAGACAGATGTTTCTTCTCTTCTGCATTTTTAGAGCTATCCCTTGGAGCTTTTTCTCCTTCTACATTCGTACCACTAGCAGTTGAGGTTTTTTCTGTTGAGGTCTTCTCTCCCTCTGCAACCTTGGTACTGTCAACTTCTTTTTCCTTCACTTCTACTTCTTTCTCTTGTATTTTGTCTTCTCCTTTAGATCCAGAGGCTATAAGGGAAACCGGAGGAGAGATAGTTGTTTGTTCATGAGCCACCTCTTCCGGAATAGGGGATTCTGAGCCCTTGTCTTTACCAGAGTCCTCTGAGATGGGAATGTTGAACCTTTTAAGAGCATTTCAGAGGATCTCTTCAGTCTCTTTTGCCACTTTGTCGGTTTCACCAAGCATGAGCTGATTCATCCTGGCTTTGCTCCAAAACTCATCCTTGCACTCTTTAAAGATCATATTCATTTGCTGTGGAGTGATTGAAGGGAAGAGTTGAATGGCAACCTGTTCCCGGATCTCGAGATCTTTTGCTTGAGCAATGTTCTTCCTCATTTCAAGCCTTTTCTCTAGGCTTTTGGGAATTAGAGAGATAATTTCAATAAAAGCTTTGTTGTAGGTGTTCAAAAACTAAACTGTGGCTTCCTCCAGAATCTTTTTATCTTCTTCATTATATTCATCATAGTATTCTATTAAGGGTTGCAGGTTCCCATCCACAGTGACTGCTTTCACTACAACATCTAAGGATAGAGTGGGTTTTTCAATAGATTCCTCTTCCTTCTCTTCTTCTCCTTGACCAGTAGAGTGTTCACCGGATGATTTCTTCTTATTTTTCAGTTTCTTTATTTCCTCACCTGATTCAGTTTCCTCTTCATCTCTTTGACTAGCATAAGCCCTTGTGGCTTTTGTCTTTGATCTTTTCTCTCCTTTGCCGGATGCCTGAACTTTTGGTTTTGATGTTTTTGAGCTTTTGGCTATGACAGGTGCAGATCTCTTTGATGATCTGGTCTGGGTTGAGGTTTCTACAGAAGCACTTTCCTTGCTTCCCTTTTCTGCCTCTTTCTTCTCTTCCTCAGCCTTTTGTCTCTTTTCCCTATTGGCATCTAGTGCCTCCTTTGAGATGCCAAAGCTTTTTGCAACTTCCTCAACTTCTTTTCTTACCTTCCTTTTGATTTCTGGATGCCTTAGCTCAGTGTGAATTTTCACACTTAGTTCTTCAAAAGTTCCAAATCTTTCTGCTTTTGGGTCCTTTGGTTGACTGAGCATGTGTTGAACATGCAGCTCTACAATTTGTTCATCAACTTCATACCCCATAGGCATGATCCAGATTGTCCTTGGCTCTACTACCTCCATTAGGCATTGATCAGTGTCTACCATGAAGCACACTGTATCCTTGTATTTCTCAACTACTGATTTGGGGATTCTTTCTCTGATTTACATTGTATATTGAAAGTGTTTGAAGTAACCCCACAGAGCTGTATTTCTTGCCTTAGCATCCCCAAGTTCATGCAAGTAATCTCTGATCTGAACTGCTACTCGTTTGTCATTCTGCCATACCCATCCATTTGATCCGGGTAGCTCATTCATGAAGTTCACCATATTTGAAAGAGTTCTTCTTGTCCTTTTTGATCTTTTGTATGTTTTCCATTAATTGGTTCAAAAGAAGTTCACAGAGATCATATTCTGCATTCTTTCTCAGCATCTCATAGGCAGTATATATTGTAGTTTCAGATACTGAATTCTCCCTACTGGAGTGATATATCTTGTATCCTATTATCATAGATGCAAATTTGATATCCGGGTCAGTAATATCTTCAATGGTCATTGCCCTCTTATCAAATTTTGATCCGGTGGCCTTAGTTACAATGTTGTTTTTGATAGATCTGAGGACAGGTATCCCTCCAGAAGAGTATAGACTAGTTACTACCCTAATTGCCTCCTTTGTGATCTTGCAAGGTCTGTTCAGCCATAGGAAGTTATCATGCACCCTACTCAATACATACCAGACCCATTCATCTTCTTCAAAGCAGGGGAAATGAATGAATTGATCAAAATGTTTCTCTTGGATACCCTTATATTTTGGTTTAAGCTCAAAGGCATCGTCTATCAGTTGTTTGTGATAGATATCTCTTAGTTTGAATTCCCCAAACTCTTCAATATTTGCATGTATATAAACCCTAATGTCTTCTGTGTGCAAGACGCCATGCAGAACACTAGAGAATGCTCCTAAGGGATCTACCTCCAATGATTTGTAAGGACATTTCTAAAATTTAGGGTAGGGCCTATCAGAAATCTTTACTATATTTGGAGTATCCATTTTTCAAAAGATTTGCAGTGAGATATTGAAAATGGAAAATACCTTTTGCGCCTTTTGGTTTCACGGAGTTGGTCGGATTGATTTCTAGATGTAATGACTTCTGCAAATGATCTTCGATGAACTTGAGAAATTTTGTTGTAGAGCTCCACTTTTCGTTTCTTCTTGAATGCAGAATGAACAAGTGATTAATGAGAAAACCCTAATGTCAGGTTGTAATAAATGCTCGACCTAAATTATTCCAGTTTGCGTTATTCAGATGACTTGAAGAACCAGATCAATCCTGATCTTTAAATATCTTGCGGATCCTCCAAATCTTAACCACAGTTTGTTTGGATGCTTCCCTTATGAATCCTTCAATCCGCAACTCTTCTTGTGCCAATTCCGGCACCAATTGACTGGCTAGGGGAACAAGGTTTTCTTTGTGTCTCCCCCTGAGCCAGAGCTCACTTCTTAATTTCTGGAAGGAATATCAGCACCAGAGTCTGGTGCGGATCCAATCTCTACATTCTCTGTACTTTTCTTTACCCAAATCTTGTTCATTTCCCTTTTAACTTCATCCGTATTCACTTTTTGTTTCCCTTATCTTGTTCTGATTATGATATACCGGACCTCTTTTGTCCTGATTCTTGCTTCTACAGAATTTTACAATATGACTGGATCTATTGCAAATTTGGCAAACAACATTTCTTTGCATATTTGATTGATATCCTCTTGATCTGCGTTGATTAGCCATATGACCTATTCTATTGCATGCAAAGCATCTACCATTGAATGATTTATTCATTTGCATATTTCTGCATTCATGAGATTTGTGACCATACCTTTTGCAGTTAAAACACTGTTCGGAGAAGGATGAATTAGTCTGATTCATTCTCTTTCTGCACTGATTAGCTTTGTGACCAAAGTGATTGCAGTTGTGGCAGTATCCATTGAAGGATGGATATCTTTGAGCATTGGGTTGTCTTACCAGAGGTCTTCTAGGCCTGTTTCTTGGATTTTTTGATCTAAAATTCTTCTGACCAGATCCAGAGCTTTCTCCTTTCTCATATCCCAAACCACACTTGTCATCTACCCTCTTTTGACTTCCAAGAAGAACTTCAAGTTGAGCAGAACTTATCTTGAATTTCTCTTTATATTCATTTGTTGTTTGAAGATCCCTTTTGAAAGAGACAATTTGATCCTCAAGTTTTTCTTCATTTTATTTAGCATCTTCAAGATCAGATTCAAGATGTCTGATGATTCTATCCATCTGGTGGCAATCTTCTGATTTCTCCTTGAGACATTGTCTTAGATTATCTTCAGTTTTTCTTTTCTCTTAAATCTCTTGGGTAAACTTCATAACCCCTGATTCCATTTCATGTCTTACCATAATGACTTCTTTTGATAACTTTTCACATGACTTGGTTTTCTCCTTTAGCTCTTCATTTGCATCATTTGCTTCGCCTTGACTTGCCAATTACTAAAGCAGCTCCTTTCTCTTTTTCATAAAGAGACTTAATTTGTCTTTTAGTTCTCTCATGAAATCATCAGCCTATTTGAGTCTTTCTTTTAATTCATTGACTTCAGAGTTTGACTGTTCAAGATCATCAAGGGCAGTCTTGAGTTGCTCCCTTAAACCATATGCATCCATTTGAATTCCCATATCTTCCTCGAGTTGTTAGACTCTGTTAGGAGGAACTTGGCTCTGATACCAATTGTTGATAACTGAGAGGGGGGGTGAATCAGTTATCCTAATTAATTCTACTTTCTGAACTTTCTTATTAATCAATGTAGCATTAATTCAAACAAGCAAACATAACCATGAAATGGAAATACATATGACACAATATTTTTGATGTGGAAACCTTGTTAAGGGAGAAAACCACAGGGTGATTAACCCAAAGATTATTCTCTATTAGAAGAATAAGGAAAAATAAAATGGCACTTGCCAATTAGGGCTCACTGCCCGAGCACACTACTCACAAGAGGCACACTACCTACAAGAGACTCACTGTCTACAAAAGAGTGTTATACAATACTTGAACTGATTGGGAGCATCTACATATGCTGGAGTTCAATTCCGGTTAGGCTCAGTATATTGATCTACTGCATTTCATCTTTCCTCTTTTCTTATGCTGCTTTCTTTCACATACTGGAGCTTCTTTATTGCTTTTGCTCTTCTCTTCTACTTTTATTCACACATAACTACCAACTGCAACACCTCTCACAACTAAATCCATCTTGTATATATATCCACACAAGTAATTTCATCACCTTTCAAGTCGGCACCCGAAATAGTCAATCTTTTCACAAACTCTGATCTGTCGGCTGAATCCTTGCACACCAAGTAATGTGGATCAAGCATATACTTGTAGAAGTCATCAATCATGTTGGCCAAACATAAGTTATGCCTTAAGAACCTTTTCCTTCATCAGTAACACATCCAGAAAATAGTCTGATGTTCTGTCAGTCAGTTCTTCCTTTGTTCACACTGTCATTTAGGAACCCGGTACTCAAGTATTCATATCTTTTTCTTCATCTATCACCGGAGGCTAAATCCTTGAAATCTATCAGTCAAGGTAGTCCTCTTGACTTCCCCAAATCTGCACTTCACCAAGATACTTCCTCTGAGAGATCCGGACCTGTCTGTCGGACCTTGCCACATGCTCTGTTCTTGTTTACCGGACCACAACAATCTTCACTCTGACTTCCGGTAGAGACACACCATGTCCTCCGGATGTGTGGGATGAACTTTGTTGCCATCAATGACAACAATCATGAAACCATATAGTGTCTCTTGCCAACAGATATGTCATTATTGAACATGTGGATAAAATGACGAAATGGACTAACTACCATTATGTAATTGAGGTGGATGCAGGAACCATGTTGTTTTCCCTCTGATATGAGGAGAGGGAGTATGACCATGGAGAGGATGATAGATCACATGAATGCAATGATCCTTATGCCATCTGGAAATGCACACACATGTACTTAGTAGAGAGAGTATGTTTGTTCTTATCAGCTATGTCATCGTTAAGATGAAGGTTATTAAATCCTTTTCATTGTCTGATAGAAAATTGGTGTATAATTTTTGAAGATAAGTCGACGTGTGTAAATTGACTAAACATGATTAGTTTTGTTGTCAAGATCTTAGCCGTCGGATGAGGATTCTTCATCAATAATTGTGCTTCAAATGAACATATTTAGTGTTTGAAAGTACATAATATCAAAATTCAATAGATATGTATGTTATGTCTTTTTATAAGGTTATTATATTATTGTTTATACTACTATTATTATAGTTAATAATTATGTTAGTCAAGGAAGTCTCCTTATTCTTCTAGCGAACTCCCTAGATGCTTTGGAGTGGAGGAGGGGAGCAATAGCCCCATACTCCCCACTATCTTCTACATGTAAAGAATCAGAGAAAGCCATGGGGGTAAGGAGAGTATGGTATAATGATGCTTTTATTGATGCACCATAAATGTGGAGTGGTGGCCCCTTTAGAAAGGGAGGTGAATGTTTTGGAAGAGAACACAACACTTGGAAATGTGGTGACGAAAAAGAAAAGAAAGCAAGGAAAAGGAATGAAGGATGCAGAGGACTATATTAGCATGCTGCCTATAGTAGAGAATAGGCAAGTTTATTATTACACTGTTGAACGTGATAATATGTATGTTTGTATTACCTTACATTCATTGAAATTGTAAGTAGACTTATGTAGAAAACCTATTGTTGATTGTTTTCATCTGTGATTTAGCTTTGCATATGTAAGTATCATCTCTTGTTAGCAAATGTTATGAGATCGATACCTAGTTTAAGAGAGAGTTACATATCTTTGATATACCATAGTACATGCTTTATAGATTGTTGTATATATGTTAAAAAGGATAGTATTAGTCATATGAATGTATGAGGAAACTAAGTTGTCATATGGCCGAGGCCATATAATAAGGTGGTCGGTCGAGTATAAAACGAGGCCACGCAATATGAAGGCCGGTCAAGGATATAACAAGGTTATACATTTTGATGGCCAACTGAGTATATAACAAGGCCACACATTATGTGTATGGTTGGTTGTATTATGATATATATTGAAGTTGAGTGTTAGATACATCGCAAGCCAATAGTTAAACAATATTGAAGCCAAGTGTTTGATATATCTTAAGCTAATAGTTAAATAATATTGAGACTGGGTGTTTGATACATCTCAAGTCAATAGTTAAACAATATTGAAGATGAGTGTTGGATACATCTCAAGCCAATAGATAAACAATATTGAAGCCAAGTGTTTGATACATCTCAGGCCAATAGTTAAACAATATTGAGGCCAAGTGTTTGATACATCTCAGGCCAATAGTTAAACAATATTGAAGCTGAGTGTTTGATAGATCTTAGGCCAATAGAAAAAACAAATTGAGACCCATTGTGATCATATAGCTCAGATCGGCTATGAACCAATATTAGAGGTTGACTATGAGGCCAATTGTGATCTTAATATCAGAGGTCGACTATGAACAAATATCAAAGACCGACTATGAACAAATAATAGAGGTTGATTGTGAGGGTGATTGAGATCATATTATAGGAGATCGACTGTAATGATTAAGCAATTGGTCGACTATGATATTATATAAAGGTCGACTAAGTAATTAAAGTCCAGTCAATTATGTTTTCATCTAAGCTAAATGTGCTACAACATGAAGCTTGCGGGTGTAAATTTTAACCCTTATTTTTAAGAGATTGATTGATATTGAAAACTAAGTTTAGGTTTATTAACCAAAAAGGATAGATAGCAAGTCTATTGAAGGATCTAAGAGAATGTCATTCAAAAGCTTGAAGAGTTAGTATAAAAGGAAAAGTCATAGTGTAGATACACTTGACAATGGATCTACTCTATTATTTATCTTAGACCTAATATAGTCATAAGAATGTCTTAAGGAACATTATTTATGCCAAAAATAAGTCAAGATTAATACTAATGTGATAGTTGGAGTTCTCCCTTGATATACATAAAGAGGAGTATTTTATTGTATGATAGCTTTATGTTGACAGATTCTAAGTTGATTATTTTTTAAGACAAATAGAGCTTTTATTAGATATTTTATATGGCTTGAATGTAAACTCTGTATGTGTAGATGACTATGAAAGAGCCGGGGAGTAGGCAAATAAGTAATTGAGTAAATGACAGATTGTCATAGACCCATGATTGCAAGGATGCAAAGAAGGACTCAATATATGTTTACACCAATCATCTAATCTCTCACATTAGACTTTTGAGGAATGACTAGTATATAAGGTTTTATGCATTTATGACTAATGTGGTATAAGTAAGACCAAGAGATAATGGTTATGTATAAAGAAGATAAATGTATAATAAGAATGTTGTTTCCAAGTCGAGAAAAGAGAGAGTGAACATATGAATTTTATATATATAAAAATTTGGCCAAAGTAATGCAAAAGTCACTACTTGCATTGTCGGTTCACAGTGTACCAGATAGCTAAACAATCAGAATGGGTCATACATAGCTAGAGCTAGACTAGACTTGTAAACTCAATTGTCTTTAGCTAGGGCATGCCACTAGTTCTCAAATGGCATATGGAATCAGTTGATTCTCATTATCTATTACCCTCGTGAAGGGTAGGGCCACTTCCAGGAAGGAAGGTGAGCAAGGGACCGCTAGTCCATGGTTGGAGGACAAGCACCAGGGTGATGCTCTCTCTTGTCATTGACTGCTGAAGACTTGTGAACAAAGAATAGATTGCTTATTTTGTAAAAGATGTTGATAAGATTGAAAGTCCTAAGAATACTGATGAAGGGGGTAAATCATAAAACAAATAACAACAGAAATTACACACAAAAAAAAATAATGTTCTTTTTATTTATTTGGACAACTCATTACATTACAGAAGCTCAAATACAATCAGAGGATGAATCCTCCATAGGCTGCAACACATTACAGCTCCCTATCTCAAGACCCTGTAATCTTCTACCTTTTGTAACCCCAAATCTGCTAGGGTTTTTGTCTTCCCTTCTATTCTTGACTCTACACTTTCCCACTTATCTCTACTACTCCCAAGGCTTCCCAAAAATGGTCATAAATAGCCCTTTTGGCAGCCAATAGCCAAATTTTGAAATTTACATCTCCCTCCAAAAATAGGTCAACTTCTGGGAGCCATAACTTTTGATTCGAGTATTTGATTGATGAACCATTTGAAGCATCAGAAAGATCACATAGTGTTATACCCACTAAGAACTTGCTCTACTAGGTCTACCCATTTTGGTCCCGTACGGGGCCATTTAGTATCTCAAACTTGAATTTGAATAATTTTCAGGGGTTTTTAGGGAAACATAAACTTTAATATCTTTTAGCCCACAAATGATCTTTGTCGGCTTCCTTTCCCAAATGTCTTATTTTTAATTTATGAAGTTTCCTATAAATTTTCACTTCCATACATGCCCAAATGCAAACTTTCCAAAAATAATAGTTTGCTATTTTTAGTAGTTTGGAAAAACTGAAGGTTCTACATCATTATTCAAGTGATTATGGAACCAAAAATACTAATTTTGAAATGAAATTGAAACAACATCAATGATTTTGAATCAATATCTTTTTTGGGGTGATGCAAGATTGCCCTTACACCACTGGATGCTCCTGCATCAGACACCTAGGGTAATTTTGAGAAGTGACCTTGTCGCATCATAGGTGTTTGAGGAAAACCCCAAAAAGTCCACTTCTGCCTTAGATAACCAGGAAGAATCTTCAACAGGCCTTCCTTTCCACTTCACTAGATATTCTGCATATTGCCTACTCTGAGTACTCCTTCCCACATGGCTATCCATGATCTCTTCTATCTCCTCCTTTAAAGTAGATGCCAGAATACTCCACTATTCTTCTATTGGTCCATCCTCTATTCCACCTTCATGATATTCTGTTAAATCAACAATGTTGAACATGGGAGAAATGTTGATCCTACTCGACAGCTCTATCTCATATGCATTTCCTGGATCATGCTTCTTTAGAATCCTACATGGTCCAAATTTCTTCAATTTTAGCTTATTATATGTTCCAATTGGAAACCTCTCTTTTCTCAAGTGAACCATGACTTCATCTCCTACCTGAAATTCCTTATATCTCCTCTTCTAATTTGCCTTAGCCTTGTACTAGATATTCATCTTATTAATGTGCTTTCTCACTTCTTCATACAAATTCTTTAGTTGTTCTGCAAAGTCTTCAGCTTCGATACTTGTCTTTTCTCCCTTGTCTAGCTTCCTTAACTTTGAAGCATTTCTTGGACTACTCCCATATACAATCTGGAATGGTGATTTACCCATGCTCCTATTGATAGAATTGTTATAAGAAAATTTTACCTGTGGTAAAATCCAATTCCATCCCTTGGGCTTATCTCCTACTAAGCATCGTAGCAGGTTACCCAAACTCCTATTCACCACTTTTGTCTATCCATCAGTCTATGGATGGTGTGCAAAACTGAACTTCAAATCTGTCTTCAACTTCTTCCACAATGTCCTCCAGAAATAACCAACAAACTTAGTATCTTGATCTGAAACTATGCTCTTAGGTAGACCATGTAGTCTCACCACCTCTTTGAAAAAAAACTCTGCAATATGAATAGCATCATTAGTCTTCTTACAAGGAATAAAATGTGCCATCCGCAAATCTGTCCACCACCACAAAAATGGAATCATGTCCCCTCTGTGTCCTTAGTAAACCAAGAACAAAATCCATACTAATATCATCCCATGGCCTCTCTGGTATAGGTAATGGTTGATACAACCCTGTATTCTGACTTGTTCCTTTTGCCATCTGACACACTCTGCAACTCTGCAAAAATTTCCTCACATCCTACTACAATTGTGGCCAATAATAATGCTCACCAACAATAGAAATATGAACAACATCATTAGTCTTCTTACAAGGAATAAAATGTGCCATCCGAGAATCTGTCCACCACCACAAAAATGGAATCACGTCCCCTCTGTGTCCTTAGTAAACCAAGAACAAAATCCATACTAATATCATCCCATCGCCTCTTTGGTACAGATAATGGTTGATACAACCCTGTATTCTGACCTGTTCCTTTTGCCATCTAACACACTCTGCAACTCTGCACAAATTTCCTCACATCTTGCTACAATCGTGGCCAATAATAATGCTCACCAACAATAGAAATGGTCTTATCTTGACCAAAATGTCCAGCTAATCCCCCACTATGCTTCTCCTTAATCAGGTCCTCTATCATGGAACTCTTCAGAATGCACAACTGGCTTCCCCTAAATAGCATGCCATCTTGGATTAGAAAAATCCAACCATTTTGTCATGTCTAAAGTAACATGTTCCAAACAAGCTTTCCAAGCCTCTATAAAATCTGGATCTTTAGGATACAAACTTTTGAGCTCGTCAAACCCAACAACCTCTATCTTCATTTTTGCCAACAAATTTTGCCTTATGCTCAAGGCATCTACAACTCTGTTGGACTTCCCATTCCTGTGCTTCAAAACAAAAGTATAACTCTACAAAAACTTAACCCATTTTAAGTGCCTCTGGTTCAACTTTCCTTGACTATTAAGATATTGCAAAGCCTGATGATCAGCATATAAAACAAACTCTTTTGGTAACAAATAATCTCTCCATTTCTTCAAAGCCTGAGCTATTGCATAAAACTCCTGATCACAAACATAATACTTTTTCTTGGCATCATTAAGCTTCTCACTAAAATAGGAAATGGGCTTACCTTCTTGACTCAAAATAGATCCTATAGCACTGCTACTAGCATCACAATCTACCTGAAATACCTTATTGAAATCTGGAAGTGCCAAAATAGGTTACTCTGTTACTTTCTACTTCAATGTATCAAAGCTCTTGTCTGCTCCTATAGTCCATCTAAACTCTTTTATATCCCCTCTCATTATCTATGTTAGGGGTGCACAAATGCTACTAAAATTCCTGATAAACTTTCTGTAAAAACTTGCCAAACCATGAAAAGATCATACCTCTGTAGCACTCCTTGGCATAGGCCATTCAATGAGAGCCCTCACCTTCTTTAGGTCTATCTTAAGACCTTCCTCTAAGACAACAAATCTAGGTATACAAACTCCTTTGCAAAACTATATTTCCTCAAATTAATCAATACCTTCTCCTCTCTCTGCTTCTCTAAAACTCTTCTGATATGCATTAGATGCTCATCCCAAGTCTTACTGAAAATCAAAATGTCATCTAAATAAAAAATAACAAAACTTCCCAAAAGTTTTTTCAATACCTCATTCATGAGTTGCATGAATGTGCTCAATGCATTGGTTAGCCCAAATGGCATGACTAACCATTCATACAAACCTTCCTTTGTCTTGAAGGATGTCTTCCATTCATCTCCTTCTCTGATTCAAATCTAGTGATACCCACTCTTTAGGTCAATCTTTGTGAAGTACTTGGCTCCACTCAAACAATCCATTATGTCATCCATTCTAGGAAATAGAAATATGTTCTTGATCGTGATCTTGTTGATGGCTCAAGAATCTGTACACATCCTCCACTCTCCACTTTCTTTAGTGCTAGTACTGCAGGTACCATACATGGACTTAGGCTCTCCCTTATCAGTCCCTTCCTCAACAACTCCTGAACTTGTCTGTTCAGCTCTTCATTCTCTGCAAGGGTCATTTTGTGGGTTGCTTTATTTGGCAAACTGGTTCCTGGTATCAAATCCATTTCATGACTTATCTTCCTCACCGGTGGTAAACCTTCTAGTACATTATCAGAGACAATGTCTTGAAATTCTTCCAACAAATCTGAGACTTCTACTGGTACATCTTCACATTTTTCTTGACTAATCTTAGGAATTAATACAAGCAATGACGGTCATGGTTCATACCCTCCAAAAATTTCCTACCATCTACCAAGCAAATTCTAGCAGTGCTACATACCTTTTATTCCACCTCCTTCAAGGGCTTCAACTTATGACGAACTCCATCCATTGTTAGGGATATGTATTTGCATGGCCATCATGGACAACACACCTATTATACTGCAATGGCCTTCCCAATAGCATATGACATGCATCTATCAGTATGATATCACACAGCACCTCATCATGGTAGTCTCCAATCTTGAACTTGACTAAACATTCTTCATTGACCAAGGCTCTATGGTCCTTCTACAACCATGTGATCTGATATAGATGTGGATGCCTTCTCCTTGTCAACTTCATCTTGTTAACCATCTCCTCTGAAATAAGATTGTCAGTGCTTCCACTATCAATAATAATATCACAACACTTACCTTCACACTTGCACCTTATGTGGAATAAACCCTTCCTCTGATCTAGTTCTTTCTCCTCATTCAACAAGGTTCTACTGACAACTAGGGTTTCTCCCCTTTCAACATCTTTAGAATACTTAGATTGCACATCTTCATCTACATGTGCAACTCATGCATTACCTTCAAGTCTTTTATTTATCCTTCCTTGATGTTGCGGACACTCATATGCTCGATGCCCTTCTTCTCCACATTGGAAACAGGGTCCTCTGAAACCTCCTCTTCCAAGTCCTTGCTCAGGTCCGCCTCTTCCTCTTCCTCTTTTCTCACCATTATTCTGTCCATGAGGGTGATAGGTATTATCTCCTCTTTGATTATGACTGGTACTAGCTTCTTCACCTTTCTTTGGATCTTCATTTCTACTGAGCCTTCCACTAGTCCTTCCACCTCAACCTCTACCCCTTTTCTTGCTTTCAAATATTTTATTTAGCTTCTCTTCCACATTTAGGGAAAACTGGTATGCCTATTCTATTGTGGTCATTCTGACCAAGCTCAGCTCCTCTTGAATACTTGGCCTTAACCCATTAATGTAACGGGCTACCTTCTCCTTGTTGGCCTCTGCATGGCCTATCCTGATAGTAATCTTATAAAAATCTTCTATATACTCCTTCACAGACTTGTTACCTTGCTTCAATCCTTGCATCTTCTTCAACTCCATCTCATAGTCCACAGGAATGAACTGCTTCCTTAGTTTGTCCACCATCTGATCCCATCTGGTAATCTTTCCTTTTCTTCTTCTATTTCTCTCTAACTAGACCTCCTTCCACCAAATACTGGCATGGCCCTTCAACTTTGTTTTGTAAACTTGACCTGATCTGGGTCCACATCTTCATACTCAAAATATTCCTCCATGTCATTGATCCAATCAATAAGTAGTTCTATATTCAAATCTTTATGATCTTTGAAATGGCCCTCAACAACCTAACTTCTGTAGGATCTCCTACAACTTCTTGTTCTTCCTTGGATAGATCTTCTTCATCTTCATCTTTTCTTTCTTCTCTTGTTCTTGGCTCAAACCCTTTTCGTAGAGCCTCTTGTAATACATTGATTTTCTTCATGGAGGCATCTTGATCTCCATAGCAAACCCACAACCTCAGGTCCTGGTGCAAACTACCTCACAGTGTTTGTCTACACACTCAGGAACTTGGCTCTGATACCATTTGATGAAGGGGACAAATCATAAAACACACAACAATAGAAATTTCACACATAAAAAAGAATGTTCTTTTATTTATTTGGACAACTCATTACATTACAAAAGCTCAAATACAATCAGAGGATGAATCCTCCATAGGCTGCAACACATTACGACTCCCTATCTCAAGACCCTAGAATATTTTGCCTTTTGTAACCCCAAATCTGGTAGAGTTTTTGTTTTCCCACCTATTCTTGACTCTACACTTTCCCCTTTATCTCTATTTCTCCCAAGGGTTCCCAAAAATGGTCATAAATAGCTCTTTTTGGTGGCCAATAGCTAAATTTTGAAATTTGCATCTCCCTCCAAAAATAGGTTAACTTTCGGAAGCCATAACTTTTGATCCAGGTGTCTGATTGATGAATTGTTTGAAGCGCTGGAAAGCTCACAAAGTTCTCTACGTGCTAAGAACTCACTCTATTGGTTTTGCCCATTTTTAGCTCATACGGGGCCGTTTAGTGCCTCAAACTTGAATTTGAATAATTTTCAAGGGTTTTTCGTGAAACAAAAAATTTAATATCTTTTAGCCCACAAATGATCTTTGCTTGATTCCTTTGCTAAAGGTTTTATTTTTCATTTATGAAGCTTCCTGTAAATCTTCACTTCCATACGTGCCCAAACGCAAACTTTCCAAAAATACTAGTTTTCTATTTTTAGCAGTTTGGAACAACTGGATGTTCTACATCATTATTCAAGCGATTATGGAGCTAGAAATACTAATTTTGAAAGGAAGTGGAAACAACATCAATGATTTTGAATCAACATCTTATTTTGGGTGATGCAAGATTTCCCTTACACCATTGGATGCTCCTGCATCAAATATGACCATTGTAATTTGTATAATTGTTAGTTGCATGTGAAGCGACCTCCTTTTGAAATATGTATATTATATTTGGATATCGTGACATGTATTATTTATGGATATATTTTCTCTTCTCTTAAAAAAAAAGTGTGAATATTTGCTTAATTTTGTTCGAGTTTTTTTTAATATTCCAGTTGGGATGTTACATGTAGTATTCTCATCCTTCTCTTATAGTTTTTTTGTATATAGGGATGTGTCCCTGTCCTTGTTTCCTGGAGCTATGGCCTTTGGATGATGCCACAAGTCATCTAATTGTGTTGCATTGTTGTTCTTTTGACCTACATCATCTATGACTTATTTGTACTTAGTCTATTCTTTCTGCCAATAGTGTTCATGCATTATAAGCTTTGAGATGGTAGCCAACTATATAAATTCTTTTCAAAATTTGGGTTCCTCCTTGAGTCTAATATTTCTTTAGGAAATTCTTATTGTTTCTAATACCACATTTTTTTTATGATGTTGTAGTCAGCTACTTTACTTTGGTAGAAGTTGTAATTGCCTCTAAGCTTATCAAGGTATCTTATTGATTAAAGATATGGTAAATGTGTTTTGAATCATGGATCTTTAAAGTGTGCCCTATCTTAGTTGATTTATAATATATCTTTGGACTATATTCTGCATGTTGAAATACAAGGTAAATGACACAACATAAATAATGAACAATATACTCCAATTATGATGTGATTAAGTCAATAAAATTATATTAATGAAACAATGGAGAAGCAATAGAATAAATTAGAAAACTCATAAAATGCAAACCATTACATTGGATATATGTGGAGAAACCCTTACAGAAAAAACTCCACCCCAAAGAGACCCAAGCTTGTATTATTCTCAAAAGATGAAGTATTATACAATACACGTATCCCTTTGATAGTAGTTTGGTTGCATAACAGTACTTTCAAATATCCATGCAATCCACTATCCCACAACTCTAATATAAGGAAAATCAAATACAAGAAATTGTCATGTGGTATCCAACACCCCTATATGGTCATGGTTAAGCATCTCAAAATAATATTTTAGTCATCTAGAGCATGTCTTACACACACCTTATGGATCATATATGTCATTAATTTGGTCATAATGATCAATTTGACCAAGATCCCAATCTTAGGCACTCCATGATGAGATTGATTACCTTTTCATAGCACCAACTATGAAAGAAATTACAACTTACAATCTTGACTAATTCTTTGTATCCTAATTAAATGCCTTTTTGCATAATATCCATGCCCCTCCCTCATATGGGTGTCCAACTTGGCCTTTCATATGATGTTTGGAGACTAGACATTATTTATCATCTACATAATTAAAATACAATTACAAGACTTAAGACTTGCAAGGTGAATGACACACCTAGTCCTAACATTCTCTCATTTGAAATTTACATTGCAAGATATAATAGCGAGTTGAAAAGTAAATTAATCTCTAGAAGAGGTAAGGCCCACGGCCTCTCTACACCAACTAAACTTCTCTATGCTCACTAGCTAAGTGAGAATCTACATCATTAACCAAAGTATCAACCTTCTATATCGTTACTTTTCCACCCTCAACCATCTTGGAAATAAAGTAACACTAAACATCAATATGCTTCATATGAGCATGGTATATCAATTTCTTCACCAAACAGATGGTACTCTAACTATCACATATGATCCTAACATATTTACACTCAAAGCTAATACCTGAAACAATCTCTACAACCAAATTACCTCTTTATAGGAATGTGTACTAGCCATGTACTCAGCTTCTATAGTGAAAAATGCAACTATAGCTTATTTCTTACTCGTCCAACTAGCAACTCCTCTAAACAGAGAGAATACATAACTGCTACTAGACCTAATACTGTCCAAATCACTAGCTCAATCCAAATCAACAATGTTATGTATATCAATCATCTTACCCACATCATTAGTCTCATGACAAAAATACAACAATTAGAAGTCTCTCATAAATATCCTCAAACCCTCTTCACATAAGTCCAATGCTCTCTACTAGGGTTAGACATTAACCTATTAAAAACTATCATGGCTTGGGCAATGTCTATTCATGTACATGTACCATATCATACATTAGACTTTGTATGAAACTAGCATAAGGAGCATTAAACATATCCTCCAAATCAGTATTTGATTTAGGACATTGATCCAATGATAAATTTGTATCGACATGTAAATGAATATTCACTGACTTATAGGTATGCATTGCAAATCCATACAAAATAGTCTGAATATACTTAATTTGAATTAGTCAAATCTTTCTACCAATTTGATCCTTATTGATCTCCATACCCAGAATGTACTTCACAACTCCTAAATGCTTCATGTCAAAGGAACCAAACAATTAATTTTTGAGCTCTTTAATCATTTCCTTATTGTTTCTAATGAACAACATACCATCAACATACATGACAATGATTAAAGCAATTTATCATCAATTAATTTAAAATAAACAGAATGATCACATTCACTTCTACCAAACCCAAGGTCCATCATAAAAGCATCAAGTTTTTGATACCACATTTGTAGTGACTACTTTAAATCATACAATGAAGTTTGTTGTTAGGAACCCGTGTTTAACCCTTCTCTTTACTTTGTTAGTATATTACATTTGGATGCATATGCTTTGTAAGTCATCCCGTGAGCATATTGTATTATCCCACATTCATGGGGAGTAATAGTTGTTTAGATCAGACTTAGTATATATTGTTGCAGGAGGTTCCTCTCATTTGGTTCAACTTGCAAACCAAGTTCTCCTTCCCTTTTACCACAAAATTGTTAGGCTATTTCATCTAAATTTCTTCCTCGAGATTCCTATGCAAGAAAGTAGTTTTGTTGGTGTAATTAATAATTATTGCACCTTATATTAAGTTTACTTAGGTAATTATTATTTATTTATTTGAGTGAATTATGGAATAATAGCACATGTCATCTCCTTGATTGATAGGAGCATATGCCACTTCTACCTCATTCAACTCCTTGATTGACAATAATTAGGTGCCACATCTCCCACATTAGTGTGAGTTCAATTGATAGCTCTACTCCTACAATTGAGTTAGTCTCTAGTTTACTTCTCTCCTCAGGGACACTTGTTACCTTGACTTGTGTATGCTTGAGCCTATATATTGTAGTCATTTCCTTCTTTTTACCATCTTGAACACCTTGAATACAGATATTGGAATCTTGTTATTCTTAATTTATTTGCATATTGAATTAGGGTCATCTTATTATTAGTTATTGGGTAGATTTGTAGTTATTGCAAATTCTAACAAGTTTTAACATATGTTTTCTCTACTTCTAAATCATAAGTAGTAGTAATACAAGGTAGGAATCTAATAGAAGTTAGTATTGCAATCAGAGAGAAAATTTCACTAAAGTCAACTTCCTCCACCTGGGAGTACCCTTTTGCCACTAGTCCTTCTTTGTACCTTTCCAACTATCCATGTACTCCTAATTTCTTCTTAAACACCCAATTGCAACCAATGGTTTTCCTTCCTTTGGGAAGCTCAACTAGATCCCAAGTCTCGCATCTGTCTAAGGCCATCATCTCATCTTACATGGCCTCCATCCAAGACTCATGCTACTTTAAAGAAATATCTTCCTTCATAGATCTAGGTTCATTGTTAGTACAAGAAAAAGAAAATACATGACAAAAAATTGATGGGCTGGGTATGTGCAGGATCATGATGGGCCAAACTATACCTCTAAGTGGCAATGAAAATACAAAAAATCAGACGTTATCAAGTTCATGTGAAATTTTGAATGGATTATCTATACAATTTGAAAAAGATGTAAGAATGAAATTTGTAGAGAATTGAATCTAGTTTATAGGCTACTAATTTTTTTTTAAAAAAAACTAAATTTACTTAGTGAAAATTGAATATTTCAATGAACAACTATTAAATTTTTTAGAAAAAAATAAAAAGTGGGTGTCTGTCCAGCCAACCTAACTATGAGTAAAAATATATATATATTTTTGAAACTTTCAAATAAGTAGAGGACTCATGTCTGGATGTAATGCATATTTATTTGAAATTTTTTTCTAATAAAATAATTAGTTATGATTTTTTTACTATGACTTTTTAAAAAAATAAAAAGTAATTTTCTAGCCAACCTAACTCGATAAAAAAAAAATCAAAATTCAATTTTTTTTTTAACCTAAAGCCAGAAAAGCATAGAGTGTGACGCAGGTTTCGGATCTCAAAAAGGTGAAATGGTTTGAAAGTTATGGATGTTTTTCAATCAGTGTGTCCATCAGGATTTCAGAGACACAATATATTGAAAATTATTAATAATTATTTAATAAAATGATAACCAAATAAATCTTATATTTTTAGAAAGCTAACAATTTTTTCTATAAACCCTTTTCGTTTTATCAATTTTGCATAAAAAAAAGTCGTCAGCACGAAGGGTGAAGTTCGAAGAAGAGACTGAAACATTAAAACATGTTACAATCCATAAAAGGTCAACAATCAAAATGGATATCAGTTTTGCTTCTGTAAAAGCAACTCAAAATGGATATCCATTCTGAAAAATGATATCCGTTCTGAAAACGGATATCCGTTTCCTTGATCTATGAAAAATTTTGTACCATTGGTTTTGGATAAAGAGAAGCAACATATTTTATACCATTGGTATTGTTTCACCGAAGATACAATCCATGGGTATATCGTTTATGTATGCGTGGACATTTCATGTATATCCTGCTATCGTTTATCGTGGTTGTAAATGCTGAATGTACATGTTAAAGGATACAAAGGTTGACCGGCCATATTGGGAAAATTGGGAAAAGATAAATTAGTCGACCGGTTATAACAAGTCATGTTATGTATAGGCTAAATCGAAGACATCAGACTGACAATAGTTATCGGAGAGACAAAGTTCCATTGAGCCGGCAACACTGATCTCACTGATCAAGTCATATCGGGGTGACAATCATTAAGTGTCACCGATGGGTTATTTATCGGCACATCGGAAGAACAGTTGAGAACTACACTGATGAGAGGGAGTCACACTGACAGAAGGAACATCGGAAAGAGATGGACTCTCGGAGGTGAGAAGAAAAGTGTCACCGATAGAGGTGGTCTGGCCGATGGTGTAGTTCAGTGTTTATTGTTTCGGTGTGAGATACGATATCAAAATCGAAGAGAATGTCTGACCGATGTAGAAGTCTTACCGATGACTAATGGATGGTAAACACATTGGGGAGAGTTATAATGTCAGAATGCAAGTAAAAAGTCTCACCGAGGGTATTGGTCTTACCGATAGACAAGGGTGGTGAATCTCACATCGGAGTAAGTGTGTATATTGGAGAACAACGGAGGAGTCACACCAACAGCATAACCCTGAGCGATGGATTCTACACATCGGCGAGAGGTCCCACATCGGGCTAACAAATTTGAAGGTTACTGATAATGATAAGTCTGGTCGACAATAGAGAAAGGAAGAACATGTGAAGCATAGTTCGATGAGACATTAGAAATGTCTTGCCGATAGTAAAGAAAGAGTGTATTTCGGTCTCGTTTGGACCTTGGGAAGGATATTTTAAAAGCTATTTGAGCAATTGGTGGGTTAATGGGTATTTTACACCCTGTTTGTAAGCTTTTAATATGTTGCTCTGCATCACTTGTCTACAACATACAAAGTTTACCTTTCTCACCCATACCTTCAGTATATAAAGGACATTAATAGGGAATTTTTAATTTCCACTCAGTCAGTGCAATCTAGGAGAGGATAGATTGTCTAAAGTTGTGATCTATTTCCATTTACACTTGCCATAACTACAAATGCTTAGTGTTTATTCTCAACCCCGGTATATGAATAAAATGTGACCTATTGTTCTAATAGGCCTATAGGGACAAAGAGGTGATAAAGCCTTTAATTTTAAACATGACATGGTTTTGATAACTTCCCATATTGGTAAGGTCCTAGATGACAATCGTTTGATGCACCTAATTATAATAGGTGTTATGATAGTCCTTGGTATCTTTTCATTTCTTTCTTGAATGGCCTGCAAATAAGACATAAGACATATTAGATCTTTCATAAATAAGAATTCTCATACATTACATTTAAACTTAAACTCCCTAAACATCCATCAATCCATCCATTAATATCAAAATGCCATGAATATCCTATGATCAACCATTCTAATTCCTAGGATAGTCATATATTGCAATTTTGCTTCTCTATACTAAAATAGCCCAAGGAATATCTAACCTTGAATTTATATTTTAACAATCTAATGTCTTTACGAATAACATTGAGCCTTCTTTTGGGACAACATTTTTGCCTTTAGAAGCTCCTCATTTGATGATAGCCTAAAATCAAATAATGGCTTATATCCAGAGCTTTATTAAGTTGATACCTAGGTGGATTAGTGTGTAAACATTGAAATTAGATAGTAATTCACAAGTTTATTGAATAATACAATGAATCCCTAGTCTAGAATCCAAATGTACATAATAAAACAGATATCTATTTTGTAGTAGCCATATGGACGTTGCAAGTGTCCGTTGCAAAGAATTGGGCTTTTACAAAATGGATATCCTTTTTGTAAAAGTAGAAAAAAGACGAAAGGAATATTGTTGGGCCCGACTTCCGCAACCAGAGACCCTCTGCTATCGAAATACTCGTGATTTCTGGCTATGACAATGAAAGGAATATTTTTATGCACTTTTGGAGACACAATTTTCTTGTTACAATCATAAAGGTGATATTTTTGTTCCCTTAATGGGGAGCAACAGTCATCGTAAAGAAAAAAGGAGGAGGAAAGTTACATTGGAGGAAATTGAAGCAATTAGGAAAAAAGATAGGGAAAGGAAGAGGATTGGAAGGGTGGGTTTGGCGGATGCTCATCAAGGTGAATCTTCTTCTTTACCATCTAATGACATGCAAATTGAAGATGTTAATTTTGATTATAATGAAATGTTAGATAAGAATGAAATTCACCATGATATTGCAAATGAAAATATTGAAAAATGTTATGAAACTCCTATTTATAATAGCAATACCATGGACAAAGAAGAAGAAGAAAAACAAAGACGTGCACTTGAAGAAAGGGGATATGAACATCATGATGTTGAAATTGCACTCCATAATCCATTTGTTGATAAAATTGATGAGGTTGATAACATGGATGAAACAAGAACAATCAATGTATCTCCAAATTTCATAAGAAGAGAGGACACTTGTCAAGAAGAGAATAACCGTGATGAAATTGGAAAACACCCAAAAACCCCAAAATGGTTACTTGAAATTGATGAGAATATAATGGAAAAACTTGAAGGCAAGAGGTCATCACGAACGGTTCGGTTGTGGGCTACAAAACTCTTCAATGAATACTTTGAGAAGAAAACATTAACCGAACAATGCCAACTTTTTGTGCAATTATTAAAGATGTACAAAATGAGACCTTTACTAAAGAAATTAAAGATTCAGTTAAACAAAGTGTTCAATCGGAATAAAATTATTGTAAGAAGCCTTTTCAATGCACTCAATTCTATTGGAAAGACTAGCAAGGAGAAAGATAAAAGAGCTGCCTGTAGAGTAATAACAACCTCAATAGTAAGCAAACAATTAAGAAATGCTCGATTAATGAGGCAAACTTGTGTTGACATAAGATTGAATCGTAAAACAGAACAATCCCAGCTGTCACAAATTCTGAGAACTGCTCCGTCAAAGTTTGGCGGTTTTTTGGTCTCAGGGATCTTAAGGGACTTTGCCAGTAGCCTCTTGCCCGGAATGACTGGGACGCTTGGCGCACAAAACGAGACCTCAAATAGCATTTACCCGCCCACCCCGACGTGTTGGCGTAGTCCGTTCGACCCCACGAGCTATGGAATGAAAAATGTCTCACCTAGCACCTTTCCACTCCATCAAATTGAAGCATTTTGCAGCAATGCGTTTGATTTCGGCACGGTCAAACAGAATGGAGTTGACCAAAAATGAGAGAGGTTATTGTGGACGGATGCCACATCCACTTGTAGGTCCAAATAGAACATTCCCAACTGTCACGAATTCTGAGAACTGCCCCATCAAAGTTTGGCAATTTTTTGGTCTCTGGGATCTTAAGGGACTTTGCCGGTAGCCTCTTGCCCGGAATGACTGGGATGCTTGGCACACAAAATGAGACCTCCATTAGCATCTACCCACCCACCCCGACGCGTTGGCGCGGTCCGTTCAACCCCACGAGCTATGGAATGAAAAATGTCGCACCTAGCACCTTTCCACTGCATCAAATTGAAGCATTTTGCAACAATACGTTTGATTTTGGCATAGTCAAATGGAATGGAGTTGACCAAAAATGAAAGAAGTTATTGTGGACAGATGCCACGTGCACCTATAGGTCCAAACAGAACATTCCCAACTATCATGAATTCTGAGAACTACCCCGTCAAAGTTTGGCAATTTTTTGGTCTCAGGAATCTTAAGGGACTTTGCCGGTAGCCTCTTGCCCGGAATGACTGGGATGCTTGGCGCACAAAATGAGACCTCCACTAGCATTTACCCGCCCACCCCGACGCGTTGACGTAGTCCGTTCAACCCCATGAGCTATGGAATGAAAAATGTCGCACCTAGCACCTTTCCACTGCATCAAATTGAAGCATTTTGCAACAATAGGTTTGATTTCGGCATGGTTAAACGGAATGGAGTTGACCAAAAACAAGAGAGGTTATTGTGGATGGATGCCACATACACTTGTAGATCCAAACAGAACAATCCCAATTGTCACAAATTCTAAGAACTGCTCCGTCAAAGTTTGGCAGTTTTTTGGTTTCAGGGATCTTAAGGGACTTTGTCGATAGCCTCTTGCCCGGAATGACTGGGATGCTTGGCGCACAAAACGAGACCTCCACTAGCATTTACCTGCCCACCCCAACACGTTGGCGCAGTCTGTTCAACCCCACGAGCTATGGAATGAAAAATGTCACACCTAGCACCTTTCCACTGCATCAAATTGAAGCATTTTGCAACAATGCGTTTGATTTCAACACAGTCAAAGGGAATGGAGTTCACCAAAAATGAGAGAGGTTATTGTAGACGGATTCCACGTGCACCTGTAGGTCCAAACAAAACATTCCCAACTATCACGAATTCTGAGAACTACCTCGTCAAAGTTTGGCAGTTTTTTGGTCTCAGGGATCTTAAGGGACTTTGCCGGTAGCCTCTTGCCCGGAATGACTAGGACGCTTGGTGCACAAAACGAGACCTTCACTAGCATTTACCCGCCCACCCCGACGCGTTGGCGCAGTTCATTTGACCCCATGAGCTATGGAATGAAAAATGTCGCACCTAGCACCTTTCCACTGCATCAAATTGAAGCATTTTGCAACAATGCATTTGATTTTGGCACGGTCAAATGGAATGGAGTTGACCAAAAACAAGAGAGGTTATTGTGGAAGGATGCCACGTGCACCTGTAGGTCCAAATAGAACATTCCCAACTGTCACGAATTTTGAGAACTACCCTGTCAAAGTTTGGCAGTTTTTTGGTCTCAGGGATCTTAAGGGACTTTGCCAGTAGCCTCTTGCCCAGAATGATTGGGACGCTTGGTACAGAAAATGAGACCTCCACTAGCATTTACCCACCCACCCTGACACGTTGGCGTAGTCCGTTCGACCCCATGAGCTATGGAATGAGAAATGTCGCACCTAGCACCTTTCCACTACATCAAATTGAAGCATTTTACAACAATGCGTTTGATTTCGGCATGGTCAAACGGAATGGAGTTGACCAAAAATGAGAGAGGTTATTGTGGATGGATGCCACGTTCACCTTTAGGTCTAAACATAACATTCCCAACTATCACAAATTCTGAGAACTACCCCGTCAAAATTTGGTAGTTTTTTAGTCTCAGGGATCTTAAGGGACTTTGCCAATAGCCTCTTGCTCGGAATGACTGGGATGCTTGGCACACAAAACGAGACCTCCACTAACATTTACCCACCCACCCTGATGCGTTGGCACAGTCTGTTCGACCGCACAAGCTATGGAATGAAAAATGTCACACCTAACACCTTTCCACTGCATCAAATTGAAGCATTTTGCAACAATGCGTTTGATTTCAGCACGCTCAAATGGAATGGAGTTGACCAAAAATGAGAGAGGTTATTGTGGAAGGATGTCACATGCACCTGTAGGTCCAAACAGAACATTCCCAATTGTCACGAATTCTGAGAACTGCCCGGTCAAAGTTTGGCAATTTTTTGGTCTCAGGGATCTTAAGGGACTTTGCCGGTAGCCTCTTGCCTGGAATGACTGGGATGCCTAGCGCATAAAACGAGACCTCCCCTAGCATTTAACCACCCACCTCAACGCGTTGGTGCAGTCCGTTTGACCCCACGATGAGCAGAACAAAAAATATGGCACCTGGCAAGGTTTTTGCTCTTAGGATCTTAAGTGATTTTGCTCTTACGGAACAATGTATCAGCAAAGACCCTAGTTTTCATAAGAGGAGACATGTGATTTTAAGAGGTTTTTGGGAATGTGACTTTACCCTTCCACTCCTTATCTAATGACGAGTTTATTCTCAGAGTTTGATGGCTTTTATGAGCATATACACGATGTTGTTTTAGGATAGTCATAAACCCTAATGCAACTTATAAACCCTCTGTACATAGAGATTTCATGAATGATTGTCTTGTAGGATTTACATACATACATACATACATACATATATATATGATCTCGTAGGCATCTAGGTTTCATACACAAATTGCAATAGTTGTAGAGCCAACCTCCTATCAATGAGAGTTGAATAATACTAAATAGAGAGCTTCTCAGCCATAAATGGGATTTGCATACACACACACACTCAACTGAAATAGTATCCTTATTGGCCTTATTGGCACCTCCCCCAAAGATGTAAGTTTTTTATGTTTATAATGTGCCCCCAGTGTCCTTGACATAGAGTTTCTTGACATTAATTTCATTCAAACATGTCTTCAATTCATCTTCAAAATGTTTTCAATACATCTCCAATGCCTTTTCCACGAAGGATTATGCATATTTATACATGATTTGAGGGAAACCAATAGTCTCCAACTGACTCTTGAGTACTTGACTATTCATCTTCCATACTTTTGCATTTTTTTACATTTTTCATATGACAACTTTGACATATTTACAAAATTTGACAAGATGAAGACTAAATACATGATGAAATGGTTTATCATGACCTTATTTGATTAGGGCATATATAAGGAATTTTTTCATATTGATTCTATTGATTCTATTGATCTAAAACCATTCTCTTGATCTAAAACCATTCTCAATGCTAAACATATCATCAATGGACTAAAGAACTATCATCATAATGTATGGCATCATGGGAAGTATCATGACTTGCACATAAGGAATTTAAATTATATTGTATATCAAGGTGTATATACATTAAAATCTAGTCCATAATGGTAGACATATACAAAAATTTGGCAAATATGCCAACTCAAAATATTTTTTACAAAATGTGGCATATGCCATGTCTCAAAATCTATATACAATCTACATGCCAAATAGCTACATCAAATACTACAAGTCCACTTGACCCTCAATCTGTGATGGATCCTGAAAAAGTGTCCTCTTTGTACCAAAATGTCTAGTAATTGATGGAGGTGAAGTTTCCTACATTAACAAGTCAAAACACAAATTTGATTAATCTCTTCAATGGTAAATAAAAATAAGTTAAAGTTAGTAAATAGATTCTTATCTACTACAATTAAGAACTTTCATTTATTAACATACATCTAAATCACTACAATCAACTATAAGACCGCTAGATAAACTATCAATTATTTAGAAAAATTCAATTCAATTACCTCGACTCTATGTTGTTGTTCGGACAATCGTTCTACAAATGATTTTCTCTTAAGACGATCAGGTGTCCTAGTGAAGCATGATGGCAAAGGTGGCACATCACTCACATTCTCAACAGACTACATAAAAGAAAAGTAACATTGAAATAAATTAATATATAATTATTAAACAAAATAGGAAATGCACTACACAAAAACTTATCTACTAGAAAACAAACACATACCACCATCGAGGCCTCCTGCATCAATTAAGAAGGACAAGAATGTAAGACTCTAAATGAATATAATCAGATATTTAAGTTTTCTAAATTATCAATTAAAGTACAATTCAATCAAATTACCTCCACCCTTTGTTGGCGTTGAGAAAGCCGTTCTGCAAATGATAGTCCCTTGGGTCGATCAAGAGTTCGAGAAAAGACTATTGGCAAAGATGCCACATCATTCACATTTTTGATTGACTATAAAATAAAATTAACATCAAGATATAAATTAATATATAATTACTCACAAAGAAATAAATGCATAAAAAAAAAGTTGATGTGTACAACAAATTATACCGGCAAGTCCAAGCCAAATTGGATGGCAGACAAAGTTCCATGATGAACTTCTGTCAACTCCTCCTCTGTCATCAACTGTTATCCCACTTAGATACATTAGTACTAATAAAGTTGTTTATATATTCAAATGGAATAGACCATAAAATTTAACTTTAAATTTTACCTCCATAAAAGATTGCTCATGCATTTCTCCTTCTCTATTGTTTACTGATCTAGTAGCTTCTACTCTTGTCCCTGACCCCTCAGCTTGAGTTCTGGACCCCATTGCCTCATCTCGTGAATGGAGATCATACTCTGATGTGTTCAATGGTGACTCACTACTCTCCATAATAGGACCCAAGCATAAATGATTGCAAGAAATGTAATGATGGGGCACACATACATGTCTGGACGATGACGATCTAGTAGTACCAAGTGGTCCAATATCATCAGCTTCATCATGTGCTTGTGCAAACTAAGATGTCTGTCTAATCAAATGCTCGGTTAAAGAGTGTATGGCACTAAGGCCCTGTTGTGTTGCATTTGCAACAATGTCTGGGTGCTGCATTGGGGGTGGAGAAGGGATAGCAGGAGGGGGAATATAGGGACCTTGTACTTGTCTAATTGCCCCAGGTCTATCTTGAGGCATTCCTCTGCCCACTCCTTGAAACTCTCTAAAATCAAAATAATTAACATGTTGACCCATGACGAACTCTGCATAGAGTTTACAGAGGAAATACAAAGGCACATCTAAATTGTTGTTGCGTGGTTTATCAAAAACCATCCACCAATGATCCCAAAAGTTTTGACTAATGCCCTCATGAATACACGATTTGATTGAAAACTTGGGCTTACAGACATCAACATGCAATCTGGTTTTAGGATTGACAAAGTGTTGGGCTAACATAGTTTTTGTAATCTCTAAATCTTTGACTTCCTCATATGACAAACCATTAGCATATTCAGCCTTCTTGGCTTCTCACCATTGCCTAAATGATTTGTGTTGGGTTGACAAGGTTTGAGTATGATTAATGATTCCCTCTAAATTTGATGTCATTATAGACAATCGAGGGTGGTGGTGATACATTTCTATGATCCTACTTATATGATCAATATTTCTTTGAATATTCTCTTCTATTGTTGGAGGGGGAGGGTTTGGGTTTTCATTTTGTGCATCCATTTTACCTAATTAAATTATAAAACATACCCACTTAGCATAAAAACCAAAAAAATTGCTTGAATATACAAAACAAACAAAAAAAAATGCATGAAATCTTATCTCTTTGGATCGGATATCCATTCCTCAGTTCTGATATCCATTCTTTGAAGATGAGACTGCATTTTGCAAGCCACGGGTTTGCAAAAACGCAGTATTTTTTTGCTTTTTATGATCTCCAAAATGGATATCCGTTTCCAAAACGAATATCCGTTTTCTTTTTCCCTATTGTACTCATTGTTTTTTATTTTATTATTTTAGCATTTTTAGTATTTTAAGTATTTAGGCATTTTAGCAATAAAATACAAGCAAATTTATAAAGGATTATGATGATATTTAGGCATTTTAGCTATAAAATACTATCAAAATTTATATAGGATTATGATGATATATATATATATATATATATATATATTTGATTTTTATATGATTTACTTATACTAAGGTATCTCATAGTATTTTAAAGGCACTTTTGAATAGATACATGAGAGAGGTAGATGCGGGTTAGGGGTTAGGGATTAGGGCCATTATTTAGGGTTTACGGATTTAGAGAGAGAGAGACTACTTTTGACATGCAACCGTAAACCCTAAATAATGCCCCTAAATGCTAAACCCAAGTAACCCTAAATAATTCTTCCAAATACTAAACCCTAACCCCTAAACCATAAACCCTAAATAACTCCCCTAAACCCTAAACCCTAAACCTGAGAAAGGGAGTCCTAGTTTTCTTGTTTCCATTTGCTTCGTCGATAAGGGAGAGGGAAAGATAGAGGGGAGAGATAGGATATATAGGAATGATAGGGGAATGACTGGGATGCATGATTAAACCTAACCCCTAACCCCTAACCCCTAACCCCTATTTCCTAACCCCTAAACCCTAAACTTGAGAAACCATAAACCCCTAAATCCTAAACACTAAACCCAAGAAACCCTAAACCTCTATCTCTCTATCTCCCTATCTCACTATCTCCCCATCACTATCATTCCTCTACCTCTCAATCTCTCTCCCTATGCTTTAGCCATGTCCCTCACTCTATATCTCCCTATTGGTCCTCTCTCTCTAAACACTAAACCCTAAACCTCTAAACCTTAACCCCTAAACCCTAAACGTGAGCAACCCTAAACTCTATCTCCTATCTCTCCCTTATCTCCCTATATCTATCATCCTTCTACCTCTCAATCCTTCTCCCTATTTCTCTAGACATATTGCTCACTCTCTATCTCCCTATCTCTCCCCTTTGTCACCTCTATCTCTCCCTATCTGTCTCCTCTCTCTTTCTATCTAGCTATCTCCAAAACTGAGAAACCCTAAACCCAGGTACACCCTAAATCCAATCAACTCTAAACCTATATCTCCCTATCTCTCCCCTATCTCCCTATCTCTATCATCCCTCTACCTCTATTGATCTCTCTCCCTATGTCCCTGGCCATGTGCCTCACTCTCTATCTCCTTATCTCTCTCCTCCATCTCCTCTCTCTATCTCCTTATAATTCCTCTCTCTAGAAACCCTAAATCCAAAACCCTAAACCTCTAAACCTAACCCCTAACACCTAAACAATTTAAATCCTAAACCCTAAATAATGCCCCTAAACCCTAACCCCTGACCCCTAAACCTGAGAAACCATAAACCCCTAAACCTTAAACCCCAAACCCCTAAACCCTAAACCCAAGTAACCCTAAACCACTATCTCCCTATCTCTCCCCTATCTCCATACCACCTGTGTCCCTCTACCTCTCAATCTCTCTCCCTATGTCTCTAGCCATGTCCCTCACTCTCTATCTCCTTATCTCTCCCCTCAGACTCCTCTATATCTCCCTATCATTCCTCTCTCTATAAACCCTAAATCCAAAACCCTAAACCTCTAAACCTAACCCCTAACCCCCAAACAATAAATCCTAAAACCTAAATTATAATGCCCCTAAACCCTAACCCCTAACCCCTAAACCTGAGAAACCCTAAACCCCAAACCCCTAAACCCTAAACCCAAGTAACCATAAACCACTATCTCCCTATCTCTCCCCTATCTCCCTATCACCTTTGTCCCTCTACCTCTCAATCTCTCTCCCTATGTCTCTTGCCATGTCCCTCACTCTTTATATCCCTATGTCTCTTGCCATGTCCCTCACTCTTTATATCCCTATATCTCCTTATTGGTCCTTTATCTCTCTCTAAACCCTAAACCCTAACCTCTAAACCTTAACCCCTAACCCCAAAACCATAAACCCTAAACCCTAAATAATGCCCCTAAACCCAAGCAACCCTAAACCTCTATCTCCCTATCTCTATCATCCCTTTACCTCTCAATCTCTCTCTCTCTCTATGTCTTTGGACATGTCTCTCACTCTCTATCTCCTATCTCTCCCCTTTGTCTCCTCTATCTCTCCCAAACTCTATCAGTCCCCTCTCTCTATCTCTCTTTAAACTATAAACCCTAAACCCCTAAACCCAAGCAACCCTAAACTTCTAAACCCTAAATAATTCCCCTAACCAACCTCTAAACCACTTCTCTATATAGGTGCAACTAATACCACTTTTTCATTGTTTTCCACATTTAATTATATTCTTTTCCATTTTCCAAGTCCTACATGTGTCCAAGTTGTATTGTTTGTCAAGTTTTAGTCTAATTGTTAGTCCTAGCTCTCATGGTTATTAAAATGTTAGTATATTATAGTTAGATTTATCCTTCAGTAACATTAATTTACACATTGTTGTACAAACAACCACACTGAAACATAACCTTACCTAATTATGGTTAACCTTTTAAAAGGTTCTTTCATAAATGGTGAGCTTAACAGATCCAACTAGTTCAATGTTCTTATAGTCCATGCTTACCCTTCCAAGAGAGTTCATGCCATGTTAACTTTGCATTATGTCCTAACATATCACATGAAGGACATCATCATCACAAGGAATAACAATGTCATGAAGGATTAACGAAGGTGTAGCTTCACCACATAAAGTATCATTCATAATTTTATCACTAGAGGGTAAGGGTGTATCATGTGTATCCTTCTCAAACCATGTATCATGAATCAAATCATATGAAGGATTGCGTAAAGCAATTTAGGGCATGAAATCCAAAATGCCCCAAAACACAACCCCTGCTGCCCCACCATTCCTATCCCTGAAATATTGGAACATAGTCTAGAAAAGTGATTATTTCACCTGATGAACAAAATTGAATATTTTATTATTGATTATTTGAGTAATTCATTAGTGATGATTCTTAGTGTTTAACAAATCCTTATGGATCAATGTGTAAAGAAGCTACCAATGTTAATTTTCCCTCCTCCTTCACTAGAAACGGTCTTTAAGGAGGTTCATATATTAATGGGAGATCCAAGATTTAAGAGGTGTATTTTCAAAAAGAGTAAAAAGCCTCCCCTCTTACCCCATCATGATTTCCTTCACTCTTAGTCGATTTCTCTTCCCCATCCTCCCCTCTTACCCCTCCCCTCTCTTTCCTGACCCGATCTTGTTAGCTCCCCTCTCCCTTCTCCTATCTTTGTCCCTTTTCCCCCTCTTTACCAGTTCTTGCCCCCGCCCCCCCTCTGTCCCCTCCTTGTCCCCTTTTGTGGGATTGAGTCTTTGCCCCTCCTCTTTTGCCCTCATCTTATCCCCTTTTCCTCTCCCCCCTAGGCTCCTCTCCCCCCTTTCCCTTTGCTCCTTGTCCTCCCTCCTCTTTACCCTCCTTGGCCCATTCTCACCTTTTTATTTCTCATACTCTTGTCCCCTAGCTTAACCTCCCGTCTCCAACCTCTGGATCTCATTGCCCCCTTCTCCCTCCTCTTTAATTTCTAGGTTTTTAATCGTATCCTTCGTTTCTTGTTGCCCCTTGGTGCTCCGTTTGTGGCTTGGAGTTTGTTGTGAATATATATTTATATATATTATTTGGTCGTTGTAGCTTGTCTTCCCTTTTATGATTTACTCTTCTCTCTTATGCTTTCTCCCAGTTAGTTTCTTTCCTCCTTTGGATAGTTATTGGCTTACCTTTCTTTTTTGTTAGTGTCCCCCCCTCCTTTGCCTTCGTAGTTCACCCCTCTCTCTCTTTTAACTTGGAGTCCTCTCTTGTTCTTTATATGTAGCTTTTCCCAATCTATCCCTCACATTTTAACCTCTTCGGTTGTCCCCCCCTTTTTTATTATTTATTTAATTATTTAATTATCTTATCTCTTTATGGTTGATTGTATTATAGTTATTCCTCTTTTTGCTCCCTTCTAATTTGTGGCCTTGCTCCTTTGTTTGCTTTTTTAATTTTCTTTACTTGGGTCTTCCTCTCATCCTAGCTAGTCTTTCTTTGTTTGTTTTGTCTTAGTGTGCCTAGATGTCCCCCACTCCTCTTTGTCCCTCACTTCACTAGGTTTGATAGGCAGCTATCCTTCTCCCTTAATTGATCTTGGTTTCCGCCTCACATCTCTCTCACTCCTTTTAAGTGGTCTTAAGTCTGCGTACTGTCATTCATGTTCTCTCTTCTCTTGCTTGCTATCTTTCTCCTAATGATGGATCACTATGTGTGATTCAAAATGTTGAGGAAAATAATAATACACAGTCAAATCCAGAAGAATTTCAAACTCAACATCATGGACTGTGGAAAATTGATGACTACCAGTAAAAAGCCTTTTTCCCAATTTTTTTCGAAAACGGATATCCGTTTCGAAAATGGATATCCATTTTGAAAACGGATATCTGTTTTGGTTTGGTATCCAAACCAAAACAGATATCCGTTTCAAAGTCAAACTTTGCCAAGTCGCGAATTTGGCTAAGTAAAAACGTGATTTTTTTCCTATTGCCACTGTTTGGCCCGCGATGATCCTGCACATACCCGGCTATACCTGTCAATTGGCTCCCATTGAATTATGGACCTATGCAAGGGTGTAGTAAGAGGTTTTTCCTATTCTTCATTTGAACTCTCTAAATTTGCACCTTCTTCTTCCTCATCCACCTATCCAACTCATTGTTTTTGCACCTGTGCATCTTCTTGCTTCTCAATTTTGGTTTCAAAATGCATTGTTTTTTTTTTCTTTTAGTTGTACTTGATTAGACTTAACTCTAAGCTACCTAAGAATTACATCTATAGAATATACCATTTTCAAGGTTAGCAGATTCCAAAGGTTATAACCCTTAACATTATCACCATAACCAACAAAAAATACATTTGTTATCTTTTAAGTCCAACTTAGACAACTTTTCTTCAGGTGTGTGAACAAAAGCCTCATAACCAAATACTCTAATGTGTGAAACATAGGGTTTCTTGCCTATCCACACTTCATTATATGGTGTTTTATTAACAAAGTAGAACATGGTGATCTATTGATCAAATTACAATCAGTACAAGTATATCCTTTGCCCAAAAAGACTAATCCAATTGAGCACTACCTAGCATGCTTTTAGCTTTGTATATTAATGTCATGTTCATCCCCTCTATAGTGTCATTTTGTTGGTGTATATAGAGTTTCTTTTTTCCTTACAATACATATGTTGCATCCTATTGTTCTAATTTATTAAGTAATTAGAAACTACAAAAAAATTATTTTTGGTACCCCAACTTGGTGGGGTCATAACTCCTATCCCACTTATCAAAAATTGAAGTTGTTGGATGCATTAGTAGAGCTACAAAGAGGTTTATTTGAAGATGAGATGACACACCTCTTAGACCATTTGAGGGCTAGAAATGCTCCAAAGGCCTTATAAAATATAGAATGTTGAGATGTAGAAAATATCAAAAAAAAAAAATTGATACTTCCTAGATTCAACCATGCAAATGTCATCCAAATGTTGTTTAAACTCTACTGGATCATAAGGCATAGTTGAATGAGTTTTTATATTCCAAATTGAAGTGCACAAATTGAGGAGTCATTATGACAAGTTATGACAACTATAAGAGCAACTTATATTTTAGCAAAGGAGACCATGACCAACTTGGGAATTAGAATTTGGGTCAATTATTGTGCCATTTTTTGTTATAATTTTCACTCATGATTTTTAATGCTGAGAGGTATTCTACAATGGCAGCATAGGGTGGAGTGTAATGGCGTGAGTGTGTTAAAAAAAACACTTACCTTTTACTTTTAAATTGATAGCTATTTACATGTCAAATTATTAATATTTAATAATAAATATTATAAATCCAAAATAAGTAGCATGTAAAAATAAAGATATGGACAACTTAGATAATCATCATTCTTCTCATTTTCAAAAGTGTAAAAAAAATGAAAATATTTTGATTTCCTTAATTTCAGAATTTTTTTTTAATTTGTTAATTATAGTTGAGAAATTGATGGACATAGGGATGAGTGAAGAAAAATGAAGTAAAATAAAATAATTAATAAATAATGTTAAAAGCAAATAAAATAACTTAAGAGTAAATAATATAACTTCAAATTAATATCTCTTTAATATTAATATTTAATAATAAAATAAAATATTAATATTTAATAATAAACATATATTTTCAAAATAAGGAGGTAAAACAAAGATATGTCATCATTAAGACGGTTCATTAGATATATCTTTTTTTCTACAGTTTTGTAAAGCCCTTCTAGAAAGCCTATGGCCTCTAGCATGAAACAAAATAAAAGTCAAAAAAATAGAAAATGAAGGGCTGTAATTTTTTGTGTAATGCTTGAAATAATTTCAACCAAAATAAATAATCAATAATCATCATTCTTCTCATTTTCAAAAGTGTCAAAAAAAAGTTTATGGATTAAGAAAGAAAATATTTTGATTTCCTTAATTTCATATATATTTTTAATTTGTTAATTATAGTTGAGAAATTGATGGACATAGGGTTCAGTGAAGAAAAAATGTGCAAAGATATCAATTTGAAGTAAAATGAAGTAAAATAAAATAATTAAAAATAAATAAAATAACTTAAAACTAAATAATATATCTTCAAATTTATATCTCTTTAATATTAATATTTAATAATAAAATAAAATATTAATATTTAATAATAAACATATATTTCTAAAATAAGGAGGTAATACAAAGATATGCCATCATTAACAAGGTTCACTTCTCCATCATACTTAGATATATCCTTTTTTCTACAATTTTGTAAAGCCCTTCTAGAAAGCCTATGGCCTCTAGCATGAAACAAAATAAAAAACAAAAAATAAGAAAATGAAGGGCTATAATTTTTCTCAAAAAAATGTTAGAACATGGAACATTATTTTGTATATTTTAAATGAAAGAAAAGGGCTGTATTTTTTTGTAATGTTTAGAAATAATTTCAACCAAAATTTTATATTGAATCTTAATTAATTTATATAAAAAAATTGTAGTACTGTAATAATAAGTAAAAAGTTTAAATTTGATTTGTTAATTTGATATATTTCTTATTTGTTAATTTAGTTGAAAATTTGATGGGCAAGATATAAACCTTAAATAATTAAAGAAAATCATGTATATAGTAAATAAAATAGTTCTAATGTGAAGTAAATAAAATAGCTTCAAATTGATATCTATTGCCATTTTTTTATATAGATGTATTTAAGATTTTAAATCGATTTGTTAATTTGAGATATTTTATATTTGTTAAGTTAGTTGAAAATTTGATGGGCAACATATAAACCTTAAATAATTAAAGAAAATCATGTATATAGTAAATAAAATAGTTCTAATGTGAAGTAAATAAAATAGCTTCAAATTGATATTTCTCAGGCATTTTTTTTAGATAGATGTATTTAAGATATCTATACCAGTAGTAAACCACTTGTCGTTTGTGGTTTCAACTTTGCATATTTATTGGTGCTTGAGGTTGGAGTATTGTATGAGTTGTATGATTGACTTGCAGGTATTGTTATGTGACTAAAATTACTCTGAAATTTGAATGTTGTTGATAGTCTTATAAAGGCATAGCATGAGATTTATATTTTAATAACTTAGTTGCTAAATAATACAATTAGTTTTTCTTTGGAGTGGATTTTTTCTCTCGAAAGCGTTTTTCCCATGCAAATCATCTTGTTATGATTTAATTTTTTTTTGCATATTCTTTCCTATAATTTTATCTTTTATGTTTTGCACATACCTCCTCTTAAAGGTTGGTGTAAGAACTATTTTCTACACCACTAGTTTCTTTCAATGTACATGTCTACAAAAGTCTTCAAATTCTCTAGAGAAATATTCCCCTCCATCATTTGACCTTAATACTTTTATTTTCTGATCGATCTGATTTTCAACAAGAACTTAAAAATCCTTAAACTTACTAAAAATGTTTTTATACTTTAAAAGAAAATTCAAATATAATGTGAAAAGTCATCAATAAACGAAACATAATAGCAATATTTTCAAATAGAATCAAAATCCACATGCCCAAATACATCACTATGAATTACTTCCATTAATCCTTTTGCTCTATTGCTACTAGAAATAAACTTTACTTTGCTTACCAAACACAATGCTTACAAAATTCAAAATCTATAGACTAACTACACAAACCATCCACCACATTTTTATTAACAAGGGTCTTAATCCCTTTTTCAACAATGTGAACAATCATCTAGTGCCAAAACATACATGAGTCTAAGTTTTTAGTTACATAGGTGGAGATACAATAAGTAGATGTATCAAGCTTAAATAAAGTCCCACATCAAAACCATTTAGCTATCACCACATTCCCTCTCACTAACTTACAACCACTCCTATCAAATGTGGCATTTACTCCAACATCATTAATTTTAGAAATTGAAAGTAAATTTGTGCTAGTCCTAGAATATGCAACATATCTAAGAGAGATCTAAATCTCCCATCATTGAATACAATTTGTACCTTCCCTTTTTCCAACAATTTGATGTAAATTGTTTTTGCCAAGGAGAACCTCACTACCATCATATGCTCTATATGAAGAGAACCACTCCTTGTTAGGAGTCATGTGATGCAAGGCACCTAAATCAATAAGCCATGACTCACTGCTAGAAATGTTTGCACAAATAATCATGGTATTATTTTTATCATGAGAGGATTTATCATTTAAGGAATCTTTAGAAGGAGTCGTCTTCTTGTTTTTATATTCCTTTTTTACATGTCCTAATTTACCATAGTTCCAACATTTTACTGTACTCTTACCAAGGCCTTTAGACCATCCTATTGTAGACGTCTCCTTGTCCCCCTTTTTCTTACCATGTTTTTCCTTAAGTCTACTTTGTACATGTAGTACATCCTTCAAACCCCCATCCATGGATTTCTATCTCATTTTTCATTGAGAAAAATAGAAATAAGACCATCTATCTTAGGCTTTGTAGTACCACAATTGATTACAACTATTAGATTTTCCTAGAATTTAGGTCAAGAGCATAACAATAAAATGCATTTATCCTCCTTATCTAACTTAATGTCAATGCTTCCTAACTAACTAAAAATAAGATTAAATACATTTAAATTCTTTTTTGTAAAGTATCCTTATTTTTAAGGAATATAATTTTGTTTTTAAATCAAACTTGTTTATCAAACTCTTTATTTGGTAAATCTCACTAATCCTTCTCTATGGAATGTGTCTAGTAGTCTCCTTCAAGACATTCAAAAGGATTGAATCTGAAAGATAGGCATATTGTCCCTCAAGACTTTTTCCATCTTTGTCCAATCTGCATCAGACATATCCATAAGCCTATCCTTCTATGTCATAGATCTCCATTAATCTCTCTCCTTCAAGAGATCATCAATTTTCAATTTCCACAACTCATAACCGAAGCCATTGAACTTTTCAATCTTCGGTCATGATGTGCTTTCCATGACTTCTCTAACCACTTAAATATGTAAAACCACTAAAATAATACTCCCATTGCAACCACAAAAAGCTCAAAAACACTGCAAGAAATGCCTCCCCTTCTACGATTGAATTAGAGCTCTAATAGCAAATGTTGAAATACAGGGTAAATGACATAATGGAAATAATGAACAGTATAGAGTTTATTTAGACTATGATGTGATTAATTTAATCAACTTATATCAATGAAATGATTGAGAAGCAATATAAAAAAAATAGCAAAATCATAAAATACAAACCATTACACCATATATATGTGGAAAACCCCTTGTAAAAAAAAACTCCACCCTAAAGAGACCCAATCTTGTATTATTCTTAAAACAAATACAATAATACAATCCACTTATCACTTTTATAGTAATCCAACTATATATAAGAGTATCAAAAAAGAACCATACAATCCACTATCCCATGCCTCCAATATATAGGAAAATTAGAAACAAAATACCACCAAGTGGAATCCAAAACCATGAGCCATGGAAAAAATCTATTGCCCCTATAGTCATCGTTAAGCATCTTGGAATAGTATGTAACTCCTCTTATACCTCTTACACTCCCCTTACACATCATAGATGTTATAGATTTGGTTATAATGGTCAAACTGACCAATATCTCAATCCTAAGCATTCCATGAGGGTATTGATTGCCTTGTCATGGCACCAAATATAAAAGATCCTACAACATGCTATCTTTATTGGTTCTTTGTAACCTCCCTATTAAATGACTTTTTACACAATACCCCAAGTATCTTGAAGAATAAATATATCCCCTACCTCGCATAGGGGTCCAACTTGGCCCCATTCCATGATGTTTGGATATTAGACATTATTTATCATTACATAATTAAATTACAATTACAAGACTTAGGGCTTGCAAGGGGAATGACACACCTAGTCCTAACATAACATATGGATGCTCTGAGACTATGTGAGTCTTACGAATTCTTAGGTCTCTAGTTTTTCATTGAATCAGATTTAGTATTAGGGCATAACGTTGCATACTTGTATGTCATGGGATTGGAATTTTGACTTTGATACCTAGTTGAATGAAGGCACTAGTTTTTGTGTAGCCACATCTCCCACCACATCACTCTTGAAACTTATAAAGAAAACATCTTACTCTTTTTATTTTCTATTACTAGCTTACATAATCTAGTATATTTGATTTGTATGGCATCAAATGGGAGATAATACTTAATAAACTCATAGAGGGTAATGTTTTGTTGTTTGCTTAATTTGTCATGCATAAAGTAAGCTATTTAAATGCATATATTTTGGGGGATATACTTGCCTAGTTTATAAATAGTTGCATGCATGATATCTCATATATGCTTAATGAGGTTTTGATTCTTAAGTCTACAAGCTTGCATAGTGAAGTCTACTGACAAATTTTAGGGATTTGATGTGCTTAAGGTACGCTTTCTACTAAGAAAGTAATTATTATTTTATTTCTCTTTAATTGTCCTATAAAAACCTCATGAATAACCCTTTTAGGCCTAGTATCCTAAAGCAAAGAAGGTTTACCACACCTTAAGCATTGGGCATAAACTTTCCTTTGAACATGAGTCTCAACTTATTACTCTCAAGTTACCATCCTTGATCTAAGGAATTAGGTCAAATCTCTAGGGTTAGTGGAATAGTACTTCAGATCACCAGCAGATAGCATCATTGCTAAGGACATTTGAGTTTTGATTTCCATCTTGCATAGCTTTGCAACTCAACTGATGAACTTGTTTGCAACCATTATTTTTTTGTGTAGTTGGCATCCCATCAACTTATGTCAACAAATAGCAACTCTACGAAGGACTAGATGGGTTAGCCCACAATATTATGTACCACTTTTTGGCCAAAGCGAGACATTGAACTCAACAATTTTAACCAAATCTTCACTTTTTGACACCTATAGCAACTAAACCATTAAGAATTTGAAGATGATGTGAATTAGTGATTTGTGAGATTTTGTTTGTAGATTCTAAATATATATATTTAAAAAAAAAATAGAAATAAATTGTGATTTTTTAACGTAATTTTTAATAACTTGTTTTTTTATAGTAAACACCATTTTTTTAAAATGACATTTATGTTGTAATGCATAACTTTTTTTATAGAAAGGATAAACTTCTAATTTTTAAAATATATATTTGTAACACCAGGGGCATGCATATTTTTTCATGATTTTTGCTTGCATATTTTTTTAATAATTTTTTAAGTGAGATTAATTATAATTTGGGCACGGGTTTATGTCGTAATGCACAACTTGTTTTGTATGTATCAAAATTTAATTTATTTTTCATTGAAACAAGGACATAAATACTTAGGGCACAAATATTTTTTAGAATTTTTTTTCTCTATTTTTTTATTCTTCCTCTTGTGTGGACTAGAGACCTTGTTGTTCGGTGAAAAACTCATGTCTTATGTTCACTAGAAAATAGAAAATAAATATAATAATCAAATTACATTATTCAAAATTATACTTTTTGGAAAGTGTACAAAGGGCTACATAATTAAAAAATATAATTTATAAATGACTTCATTTGACCCCCCCTCCCCCTCCAAAAGGTGAAGCAAAGTTAGTTTTTATCAGCATTTTGATAGGTGCAGAGGAAACACCATCGAAGGTTTAATTTAAGACTAGGAGGGTTCTATCCAAGGGGGTTTTATCTAACTCATTTCAATTAAACCTCTTTATATGGAACCCCTCAAGGCTTAAATCATTAATTTTTCTAAAAAATATGTGATTTCAAGCAAAAATCAGAACGTCTCATAAGTGGGACATAGTTTGTGGGACAACCTAGATTATAGTTCTGACCTTTGCTAGGTTACCACATAACTAAAGAATTTTCTAGTGATCAAACTCAAAGTTATTTGTGCTTCATATTTTTCCTCGTCAATTCAAATGGTGACTCTATGGTTTTGTTTTAATTTTATTATGTTGTTAGCATTACCAATGGGTACTCTATCTCTACATTCCTAGAGTAGTGAGTTTCAAGGTACAAAACTCATTTTCCCTTCCTCTTTATTCATAAATTTTTGGCTATGAATATGTCCAAACATAAAGGTTGGGAAAGCAATTTTCCCTCTTTTACTTTTTCTTGTATTGCTTCTATGCATATGGGGATATACCCTTTAGGCATGTTTTAATTCTAAATTAAACATAAATGTGGTTGCTGATGAATTTGAATGTGTGGTAGAGAGGGGACATAATGTTTTGAAATATATTTTAAGCCCATCTGCACATGAATTCATGGCATGAAATTATGTTGGCTATGCCCAATCTTGTAGTCCATCCAATGCTCTTGGCCCATCCTACGATGACAATTATGTGGATTCAACGTAAGAAAACAATGTTTGTCGTGTTTATTCCCATGTTTCATCTCATGAAATTAATTCATGTTACTTTGAGAAGAATATAAATCATAATTATTCAACTGATGCCTTGATGGCAAGCCTTGCTAATCATAGAGTAATTCAAACTCACAGAGATTTCAACCACAAGCAAACCTTTGCAATAATAATAGGAATTTTAGGATTTTAAATTAAGAACAAACTCAATCATGGACAATCCACAATTAGTGATAGGAAGAACAATATGCAGATTATAATTTTGTTGGTTTCTAACATATTACAAATAGTATGACTTCTATTCAAACAATCTTTTATTCATACTACAAAGGTCTCACAATGCATGCAATATTCAGCCTTCAATGATTAGCCTTACTACACCAATATCTTTGCAGTATTCAACCTTCTCCCCTTTTTCCCAATCAGCCAAGGCTCTGTCTTATACTCTGCTCCCCAATCAAAACTTGACTCAATCCCATCCACCTCTTACATTTTTTTTCTTTGAATGTTTTGCCTGTTGCTCACTTGCAACTATCAAACAGGACTAACAATGGCTTACTTGTAACTGTTAGCAACAGTTAGTCTTCATCGACCATTTACCCTTAATCAGTTTGCCTAAACTATCTTCCTATCCCAACAATGACAAGAAGGGAACTTCTTTATGTGATAGGAATCAGAACTACAATCTTGAAAGGTATACAACAAAGGGTCGACATCTAAAAGAGCTACCAATTACAACTCAACAAAGAACCACACAAAAACAAACTGAACTACCAAAAAGGAAAGAAAACTTAAACCAGAATTGAAATGAGGTGATGCCCCTACATCAGACTCCCCAGGAAGAAAGAATTCATGAGCTCCTGCTCATGAGGTTTGCAACAGAATAACCCAACTTATTGATTTCAAATTCGATGAGCCATGAAGCATCTTCCACCGGATGACCACTCCACTTTACCAGATATCTAAAATCTTCATGTCTACAGGTTTTCTTCCACATCTATGTATGTAGAATGCATTCTATGTCTTGTGGCGAAGATGAAGTACCTTATTGTTTCCCAGTGTTTAAAGGCTCTGCCTCTTCTACACCATCCTCAATATCTCCCTTATAAGTAAACAAATCTGCTACATTAAAAATAGGAGAAATGCCAAGGTCTGAAGGCAGAGATATTTCATATGCATTATCTGAAAATCATCTGAGAACTTTGCAGGGTCCAACCTTCTTCATTTTTAGTTTATTTTATTCCCCTTTAAGAAATCTTTCCTTCCAAAGGTGAGCCAATGCAAGGTCTCCAATCTAAAAATGTATCTCCCTCCGCTTTTTATTAGTATGTTGTTTATATTGGTGATTCTTTCTTTTTATATTTGTTTTGATGTCTTCATGGAGATCATGGATGAATTTAGCAAAATCTTCACCTGTTGCACTTTGCCTTTCCATATTACCAAGGTCTCTCAACTCATACATTCCCCTTGGATGCATACCATACACAATATAGAATGGACCGAATCCAATACTCTGATTAGGATAATCATTAAATGCAAACTCATCTTGAGCCAAAGCTAGATCCCAATTACCTGGTGTTTTCCTAGCAATACACCTTAATATGTTTCCAAGACTTCGATTAACAACCTTTGTTTGACCATTCATTTGGGGGTGGTAAGAAGAACTAAAATTTAGATTAGTGCCCAATTTCTTCCATAAGGTCCTCCAAAAATGACCCACAAATTTAGTATCTCTATCAGAGATAATGCTTTTCAGAATCCCATGCAATCTTACTACTTTGAGGAATAAATTTACAATGTGAGTGGCATCACTAGTTTTCTTGCAAGGTATAAAATACACCATTTTGGAAAACCTATCTACCACAACAAAAATTGAATCATTGCCCCTTTGTGTATGAGGCAAACCCAATACAAAGTCCATACTCACTGAATCCCAAGGCCTCGTTGGAACCAGAAGTGGTTGATATAATCCAAGATTTTGGCTTCTCCCTTTGGCATGTTGACAAGTGTTGCATCTCTCAACATATCTCCTCACATCCGCTTGCATCTTTGGCCAATAATAATGAGTGTTCAGTTGTAAATAAGTCTTATCCTATCCAAAGTGACTACCAAGACTACCACAATGTTTTTCCTTCAACAAATTGTCTCTCATGGATCCCTTAGGAATGCATAACTTGTTCCCTTTGAACAACATACCTTCTTGAATCATATAGTCTATGTTGCAAGTATGTGCCTAATTGGTGTTGTCATTGATGTCAACATATCTTTCTTGTCATTGGTGTCAATTGTATCCTATTTTGTTATTTGTTTAGAAGCTTTATATGTTGAGGATATTGAGAAAATTTGCCCCTCCGGAAGAAACAGTGAGTTGCAGTAAATTGTAGTGAAGACAGTGTGTTGCTAATAAAAGAACAATGCAGAAGATTGCTCCGCATTTCTTGTTGATTGAATATCTTGGTTGGCAGATTGGAAGATATTTAGAGGCATGATTGAAGATGCTACATTCCAAGCTTGAGCCTCCAGTATGAAGAATTGAAGAAGTTGTGTTCACTAGAGTAGAATATGCTTCTTTTGTTCATTCATTGGTGTCTGGGAGAAAGTATTTTACTCCTCATTCCTCTGCAATTATGTCTGTGGTTCTAGAGTGTTGTCTAGGATGATGATATGCACCTACAATAATAATGGTTCATGATTTGGCGGTCCACAAGTGATCTTTCTTTAGTGATAGTTGATGACAGTTGAGTTATTATGCTCCAGTTGGAGAAATCTCATGGTTCGAGTGGTTTGATGTTGTGTAGATGTTCTTGGAAACTACAATGTGCTTGTGGATGTCTCCTGATCATGTTCCTACCTTTGCATTGGTCCGTGAGAAGTATTCCGGATCAGAATTGAAGATTGTTCCCAGATAACATAGTGCGAGCTCCAATCTTAGCCAACTCGAATGATTCCACTAATTGTAGAGATTCATAGAAGATTGTAGAAGCATGTAGTGGCGTAGAAGACTGTATTTGGGTCCTTGCTAAGGTGAGATGTGATCCGCTTATAATTTTGTGTCTTCTCCTTATCATAATTTGTATTAGGTCAAGACCTATTTTATATGTTTGTAATATCATCATTGAAGAGTGGCCCAATGCTTGATAATTGTAATGTGGTTGTAATGCTGACTTTGATGAACATTCCAAAGTTGATGAATGATATATATACTTGTGATTGAGTTGTGGAAAACATATCCTTATGTAAGAATGCGAAGAGAAGGGAAAGAGTGAGAAGGCAGAGTAGAGTAGAGAAATTGTTTTGTGCTTCAATGGAACTAAACTTTGGCATGGTGTAGATGCTATCATCTTAGTTCAAACCCTTGGCAGTGAGCCTCTTTGAGCAGTGAGCTCTGGGCAGTGAGCCTTTAATTTTCAGTATTATGGTTTACATAATAAACTTGTGGGTTAACCCCCACCATGTTTTATCCTTTTATAGGGTTTTCCATGTAAAAATATGATGTCTATTGTGTATGATCTTGCAGTTGTGTTAGAATTACTGATTTTGTGTTTTCATGTTCCAATCATAATAACAAAAAATAAGTGGATGATGTTTTAAGATGTAGAAATTGTTTAAGTTTTGTGACAACTGATTCACCCACCCCTCTCAGTTGTTTTGTGCATTTCAACATTATGTCCATGGCTCTCTATTCTTGCAAATAGGATCATTGCAAGCTTCAAATGCTTCCTTAAAATCTGCATCCTTTGCATACAACTCTTTCAAGCTTTCAAAACCCACACTGTTAGCTTGTATTTCACATAACAACAAATTATTTCTACTTAAAGCATCAAAAAATTTATTCATTTGTCCACTTTTATGTTTCAAAACAAAGTTAAAACTTTGGAGATACTCAATCCACTTGGCATGTCTTTGATTCAACTTGTGTTGGCTATTGATAAATTGCAAAGCATGATTATCCATGTAAACAATGAACTCTTTAGGCAGTAAATAATGTCTCCATTTCTTTAAGGATTGAACCAAAGCATAGAATTCTAAATCATAAGAATACTTCCTTTTTGCATCATTTAGTTTCTCACTAAAGTATGCCACTGGTTTACCTTCTTGACTTAGGATAGCCCCAATAGCCATCCCACTAGCATCACACTCTACTTGAAACACTTTCTCAAAATCAGGCAAAGCAAGAATGGGTTGTTCACTTACTTTTTGTTTTAGAAATTTAAAACTCTCTTCAGCCTTCCTAGTCCATTCAAATGGTCTCTTATTCCCCTTTACAATCTCAAAGATAGGTGCTACCACATGACTAAAATTTCTAATGAATTTTCTATAAAAACTTGCAAGCCCATGAAAGCTCCTTACCTCCATTATATTTCTAGGTGTTGGCCAATCAAGGATGGCTTGTACTTTCTCCTTGTCCATCTTCAATCCTTCCTTTGACACCACGAAGTCCAAATAGACCAATTCCATCTGCATGAACACACTTTTTCAGATTTATCTATAACTTTTCCTCATGTAGCATCTTCAATACCTGCCTCAAATGCTCAATATACTCCTCTTTAGACCTACTAAACACCAAAATGTCATCCAAGTATACAATCACAAATTTGTCAAGGAATGGTTTCAAAACCTCATTCATGAGTCTCATAAAAGTGCTAGGGGCATTAGACAATCCAAAAGGCATAACAAGCCACTCATATAAGCCATCACTAGTCTTAAAGGCTGTCTTCCATTCATCCCCCAATCTGATTCTTATTTGGTGGTAGCCACTTTTCAAATCTATCTTAGAAAAATACATGGAGCCACTTAAACAATCTATTAAATCTTCAATTCTAGGAATGGGAAACCTATATCGTATGGTAATTTTATTAATAGTGCTTGAATCAGTAGACATACGCCATTCCCCTCCTTTCTTTGGTACTAATATTGTGGGAATAGTATAATGACTTAGTTTTTCCCTTATCAAACCCTTCTTCAAAAGATTCTCTACTTGCTTCCTAATTTCTGCATTTTCCATAGGTGTCAACCTATAAGTAACCTTATTTGGAAGGCTAGCCCTAGGTATCAAATCCATATGATGGCTAATGCTCGTCATAGGAGGCAATTCACTAGGTAAATCAGAGGAAACAATATCCAAATGTTCATTCAAAATATCTTGCACTTCAAGAGGTAAATCATCAAGTTTTGTAGTGGTAATTACACTCCTAGGTTTATGAACCAAAGCAAATCCTATTTCCTCATTCTTCAAGTCATGTAGAAACTCCTTACCACTTATCATCATTACCTTGCTGCTACTGCCCTCTTCATGCTCCTTTATAGGCATCAAGGTATGTTTCACTCTATCTTTCTCAATAGTATATGTGTTCTACCTTCCATTATGCACCACATTCCTGTCAAATTGCCATAGTCTACCAAGCAATACATGGCATACATCCATAGGCATCACATCACAAAGCACACTATCTTTATAATTACCAATCTAAAAATCAACATAGTCCTGCTCATTGACTAACAATTGATGTCCTTTTTTGTAACCAAGATACCTTATAAGGAGATGGATGCTTAATTCTTTTAAGATCTAACTTTTCTACCATCTCTGCTGCAACAATATTATATGTACTACCACTATCAATGATTAGTTTGCAACATTTACCTTTGGACTTACACTTGGTTTTGAATAAGGCTCTTCTTTGGACTGGTTCTTGTCTTTCCTTTTGGGGCTTCAACAATACCCTCTTTAGCAACAATGATGCACCTGATTCTGGTTCCTCCTTGTGATGAATAGGTGACCCCACACTTTCTTGGTTAGCATGAACAACTTGATTGCTTCTTTCAAACTTGGAATGTTCCCCTTGAGATGATTCAGAGCATTCCCAGCTCTTATGTCCATATTGGTTTCACTTAAAGCATTTTCTAGCAAACCTTCTACCTCTACCTTGAGAACCACCTCTGCCTCAGAATCTGCCCCCTTTGTTTTGAAAACCTCCTCTAACATTGTTGGCTGCTCCACTAGAACTTCCAGCCTCTTCTCCATGATGATGTTGCTGCCCTCTAGCAGTTTGTTGTCCCCTTCCTCTAAAACCTCTTCCTCCCTTCTTCTCTAATTGACTTTGCTTTCTTTGCAGCTTCTCTTCTGCCTTTAAGGCAAATTGATAAGCCTCTTCTAAGCTTCTCAGGGACATAAGGTTTAATTCATCTTGTAGGCTGTACTTGAGACCATTCATATATCTGGCTATTTTTTCCACATCTTCCTCACTATGCCCTGATTTGATCACCAACTTATAGAATTCCTCCGTATAATCTTTCACAGTCATATCTTTTCGCTTCAAATTTTGTAATCTTTTGATGAGATTAGTTTGATAATGTCCAAGAAGGAACTTAGCCTTCAACTTCGCCACCATTCAATCCCAAGAGTTAATCTTCTCCTTGCTCTTTCTTCTTCACTCAGTTTGGACAAAGTCCCACCACATAGCAATGTGGCCCTTCAATCTAGTGCAAGCAAACTTCACTTTTCTCTCTTCTGCTACACGCTCAAATTCAAAATACTTATCTAAATCATTGATCCAATCAATTAGATCTTCTCCATTGAGACTCCCCAAATAAGTAGGGACCTCTATTTTGGGTTTGGAACCCACATTCATGACTTTCCTTAATAATCTTTCCTCAAATCCTTCTTGCTCTCCTTGTCTTTCTTCATTATGATCTCTTGATAATACTTCCTCCTCATCATCATCACTTGCACCCTCATTAGGGGTTCCTCTTCTCTATGCCCTTTCCAAGGAATCCATTCTTGCTACCAAATGTTGCAATAAGCCTTCATTATGTCCCCTTCTACTTCTTCCTCGGGCTCCACCTCTGCCCATTCTCCTTGGAGGCATTCTGTTTATTCACCAAAGCCCAATAACTTTGAGGCTCTGATACCATTTGATGGCAAGCCTTGCTAATCACAGATTAATTCAAACATAGATTTCAACCACAAGCAAACCTTTGCAATAATAATAGGAAGTTCAGGATTTTAAATTAATAACAAACTCAATCATGGACAATCCATAATTAGTGATAGGAAGAACAATATGCAGATTATAATTCTATTGATTTCTGACAGATTACAAATAGTATGACTTCTATTCAAACAATGTTTTATTCATACTACAGAGCTCTTACAATGCATGACATATTTGGCCTTCAATGATTGGCCTTACTACACCAATATCTCTGCAGTATTCAACCTTCTCCTCTTTTTCCCGATCTGCCAAGGCTCTCTCTTATTTGTACTCTACTCCCCAATGAAAACTTGACCCAATCCCATCCGCCTCTTACGTTTTTTTCTTCAATTGTTCTGCCTATTGCTCACTTGTAACTGTCGAACAGGATTAACAACGGCTTACTTGTAACTGCCAGTGGCAGTTAGTCTTCATAGGCCATTTACCCTTAATCAGTTTGGCTAAACTATCTTCCTGTCCCAACGATGATAGGAAGCCAACTTCTTTATGTGACAGGAATCAAAACGACAATCTTGCAAGGTATACAACAAAGGGTCGACATCGAAGAGAGATACCAATTACAACTCAACAAAGAACGACACAAAAATAAACTAAACTACCAAAAAGGAAAGAAAACTTAAACCAGAATTGAAATGAGAGTGATGCCCCTACATCATGCCTTGTTCCATTATGTGGAATGCCACAAATATCTCTATCACCTTGTCATGAATTAACCATGTCAAACCAAGAATTTGATGATTTTGTGTAACAAATTAATCTACTTGAAAATGATATTATGCAATTGAAAATCTAGCTTGTAGTCCTCAAATTAAAGAGGTTAATCTTCCTAGGATTCCCCTTTGCGTTGAATATGAGTAGTCCAATTTTCTTCAATGTCTGGTTGTCTAAATCCCATGCCTAGAGATGTTCATAAACTCTTTACCCAAATTTGAGGGCCATGATATTGCACTTGTTGACATGCATATTAAGTCCCAAAAACTTCAGAGTTTTCCTTGTGTTTTTCTACCTTGTCGAGATGTCAGAGTTTGGGCTTCACCTCTTCACCATTGTCAACCCCAAAATCTTGAACTCCACCCTTTCCCCCTTGCAAATGTTCTAAGCATTTCAACATCGAACTTCAGAGCTCTCCCCTTTTCTCTTCTTCCTTGGAAGGCGGAAGGGTCAGGGTCTGAACTCTGATGTTTTTCCTTGCAAATTCACCTAAGTGTGAAGAAGTTGTCAGAAGTCAGTCTTTTTTCCTTCATCCTTCTACTTCAGAAAGTTGAAAGCCTGAAGGACGAAGTCTGTAAGGTGCATATGTGCTAAGTGTTTTGTTGTCGGACTTCGTAGTTTTGCTCTTCTGCCTTCCCTCTTGGAAGACTGAATGCTGAAACTTTGAAGCCCGCCGATGGCCACATGGTGGTATTCTACCATTCTACCATGCTCTTTTGGTGGGCCCCTCACCTGTTCGTGGAATGGTGAAATGCTGCCATGTGGCGATAGTGTCATGGCGGAAGGTCGAGCACCGAATGTTCGAGGCCAGATCACCAATAAGGTAAAATCTTCTAAGTGTTATGGTGGAGTTCAGGGTTTTCGCCTTCCACCTACTTTATTTTGCAAGCGATAAGGTGGAGGACTGGAGGCCTGAACTCCAAAACTCTGACGACTCCTTTCTTCATGGAGAAAATGTGATTTGACTAGCCAGTGACCCTCCTGGTCGCCATTAATGCTCCATAAGGGCCTATTTTCGTCTAGTAGATGGTGTGAGGGTAAAAATGGGATTAATTAATTGAATAACAAAAACCTAAACATCAATAGAATATGAACTAAAAAAGGATTCAATAATGATAAAGCGATACAACCTTTTACCTTTCATCTTCCATTGTTTGCCTTTTCTGTCTTGATCTTGATGGAGATGAATGTTGGCCCTCAAGAAGATTGCTTCCTTTTTTTGAATTCCTCAAGATGACAAGATGAAGTTGGCTATGATACTTTGTGTGAATGAAGGTGAACTTTGATCACACTATTGATAGATGAGAAGTGATGTAGAGATGGTTGTGCTAAAGGCGCACTAGTGTTTCTGCAGCATAAGTTTACTCAATCGATGGATTCTAGAAATGGAAGAATAAGGTTCAATTTATAGACTTAGAAGAGAAGAGATCAATGGTTGAGAAGAAATAAGAAGATCAATGGTTGAAAATGGTTGAGGAATGTGTGCAAATAGAAAAAGGAGAAGTGTCCAAGCTCCATCATGCAACAAGGGAGTTAACTGAATAGATTGAAGAGTTAACAAAATTGATTGAGGAGTTAACTCAATAGATTAATCAGTTAACTAGGTTGATTGGGGAGTGAACTTGAATGACTAATTAGTTAACAAAATTGATTGATGAGTTAACTAATTTTGATTGGAGGATAAATAGGACATGTGGGTGAGGGAATATTAGCTAACTAAATATTTAAAATATTTAATTACATGTGCAACATGGTGAGGTGGAAAAGGTTAGGTGGAAAGGTAAGGTGGATTGGTGAGGTGGATTTATGGAATTAGGACTTAGGATAAAAGAATTTAGGATTAATTAAATAATGTAGGATTATTTAATTATGTGAGACATTAGAAGAATTTAGGGAATTTAATTAAATAAATTGATTTTATTTAATTATGGGATAATGAACCAATCAAATAAACTTAGAATATTTATTTAATTGATAGAAGAAAATAAGAATTAAGACAAATATTAAAATATTTACTTAATTCGACATGAGCCAATTTTAGGTGTATACATTTTGCCCCTCTTTGAAACAATGTGTTTATCACGATGTTTCAAAGAAAAAGATTGTCTGACAATGATACATGCCCCAGTTTGCCCCTGGTACAAGTTTAACGACAGGATGCCCCCTCGGGAGATTAGATAGGGAGAAGGTACAAGGCGTGAGACGGACAATCTCACGAAGGAGAAGGTGAAAAATAGGTTAGGATGGGGAAAATGGGATATGGTTCGGAGAAGCAGACATGGGAAGTAGCCACAGTTGTCATACAGTCATATATGGTTCACTTGCTATATATAGGAGCTAGGTCCACAAGTCCTATTCATTTGTACACTTGTCCTTATTTGATTGGTCTCCTTGAGAGCTTAAGAGAGCATGGCAGCTAGAGAGATGGATATTCCACACAAGGAGCACCAATTTGAGCGAGTTTGACGGTTCAATTGGCCAACGGAGGCAAGGCCCCCGGTATGTAGTTCGTTAAAACTTGCTAAAAGTCATTTATTAGTCTCATTAATGGCTAGGGAAAATAACTAGAACAGATGCGCCATACTGCCTTTCGGTACATATGACCCCTGAAATGGCGCATATGTTGTGATGTGGCGCATGTGTGCAATCTTATGGCGCATATGATAGAATAGCGCATACACATCAAGTAGCGGCACATTCATGGTGAAGTGATGCAAGTGCTATGGATCGACGCATCTGCTACCTAGATCGGTGCATTTGCACTAGGAAAATTAGTTGATTTAACAAAATTAACCCAATTGGCACCTTGATCGATGTGTCAATTGATGAGCGATCTCTAAGATTGCCGAGAATCCAGTCAAGAGATGATATGCTATTTTGATTAATTTGATATGTTAAGTTAATGATAGGATAATTTGACTGCTTTGAGTAGGTTTTCTTTGATATGGATTTCATTGACGCTATGCTTTACCTGATTGTAGGAGGATATCTAAGATACCCTTATGTCACGGGAGCAGTTCCCTTTGCCATTGTTGCAGCGGTATATGCTGACTAAGATTGATCGGGAGGCGCTAGGCGCTATGGGCCTTCATTATGTTTGTTTCATGCCTGAGGTTCACGCGAACCGGGTGATGCTGACTACTATGACTACTTCCCAGGGATAGTGGTAGGATTGATCGGTGGCATAGTATGCCCCAATAGGAAGTCACACGGCTTCCCGATTGGCTGGGGGCAGGTGCTAGAGAGCATGCTTATAGATGGGACCTGGTACGCATGGGGTGTGTGCTTTCTTGTATACTTATACAGGGATATGCACTAGGTGGTGTATCACAGAGGACCCAACCTGTCAGCAGGCATGTCGCTCTTATAGTTTTGGTTGTGGGAGCACATAGCTATCACACGGCTGGTTTGTCTTTTTCATAAGAAGAGGGGTGAGCCCTACAGTTATGGCTACACAGGTGTAATTTCCCAGCATAGGCTAGGGAAGCTCGAGTACTGGAGACACGTGTTTGACAATGTGGATCTCGTTACCTAGCACCCATACCTATACTGCAAGGTATTGGAGGATGAGGCCGATGAGTTACCTTATTGCTTTCAGGCTCGATGGTTGATTGGGAGGATGAGATACATACTAGAGAAGCAGATTATTAGCAGGGTGCAGAGGTAGTTTGGTCGAGTACAGGGTAGGCCACAGGGGCAAGCACGTTTCACGAGGATCCATGCAAAGAGATACAGGTGGGGTCCCATGGCATCATATGAGAAGGCCCTAGCTGACTTTCAGAAAATCCCCTATGCAGCATGGCCTATAAGGAGGGAGATAGTGGATGCTGGCATGATGCCAGATTTTGAGGAGTGGTTCGTGGCTCACCCATTTCCCAGATATTCAGGGCCTAGAGAGTTGGCTCCTCAGATAGATGAGGATGATTCAGATGACGAGGGTGGCGCTGGTAGGAGGAGGGGACGGAGGAGGGGGAGAGGAGGAGATGGAGGAGGAGGTGGTAGACCTAGACAAAGGCGGAGGTCCAGAGAGGGACCATCGGGGTAGCAGGTAGTGGTGCAGCCGCACGCTGCAGAACAGGTGCAGGCACAGGGGCCAATGCAGCTCGTGGCACCATAGAGACAGATGTCACCGCCATAGAAGGTGGCACAGCAGCAGGTACAGGGTCAGGTGCTAGCACAGCAGGTGGCACCAAGACAGGGACAGGCAGGGCAGGTACCGCAGCCTGAGCTACAGTAGCAGGTCATTGTGACACTACAGGGTCAGATTAGGTAGCTGAGAGCCCATCTGAGAGAAGCCAAGTCTCAGAGAGATGCAGATGTAGGACGACTATCAGATGTATCGAGAGAGAGAGAGAGAGACGCAGCCTTGGCCAGTATGCGAGTGATGAGGGCAGAGAGGGATGTAGCTGTGGCAACTATGGGCACAGATGGGACTTCTAGCTTTTTGGTTGCACAGGTGCAGTAGGCACAGACACAATTAGCCCATGTGCAGAGCGAGCTTGCCAGAGTGCAGGCTCAGGCACAGTATTATAGGGGTTTATATCATGGAGCAATGCCAGCGAGTTAGAGGGCTTCGAGCTTTAGGAGCCATTCGAAGGCATCTAAGAGGGTAGGTGGGTCTCGATCTGTGGGATCAGTTAGGGGTCCCCAGTAGTCAGGGGGAGATAGAGGAGAGGCCAGCGCAGGGAGTAGTGCTCCACGACAGTAGGGTTAGCTGGACCTGGATACTTGTACCGAGTTTTGGATCTGACGTACACATTTTTTATGGCTGAGATAGCCTGTATATGTACCATTTTTTGCCCTGAGACATGTATCATCATCTTGTTGTATTTTGTATACATTTTATGACATGAATCTGAGATATAGACAGATACGTGTGTGATATATTGTACATTTGGGCATGTTTTGATGATTATATGGTGATGCAGTGATTGATATTCTACATGCACATGTTCTATGTTTATATGCTATGGATGCGATCTATTATATGATGCTTTTGTATATGCGATGCATACTAGATGTATGATAGGATGATTTGATTATGCAAATGCAAATGTGTATGGATATGATTATGCAGTTCTATATGCTTTGTCTATGTTTTTGATTCTTTTGATATGATATATGTATGCAAATGTATGTGGATGACCTAATGCATTGGTTTATGTATGATTTAATCATGTGACTGACTATCTCACATGTTGTGATATGTCCAAATGTACTCAATCGACACAGTAATGATAGAAATATGCAGAAGAGAAGAGATGAAGAGAATATAGGCTTTCATTTGATATACTGCAAGATTTATTGATTGCATGGATGATATGGATTTTGGATACGGGATGGATACGGACTTGTCATCTTGAGATTGCAAGTCTTTTGCTTTCATCATTGGGCATGTTTTGGTATTTTTTCTATTTTTGAAATGTTGTAAGAAAATACAACCTTCTAGGTATAATTAGACCGAGATGACCTGAGTATTTCTTACATGGATTTTGACATAGCAAGTTGGCACAAGCATCTAGTCAAACTTGAATCTAGATGACCTGAGTATTTCTTGCGTTTCAACAGACAAGGATTGCCCTGTTTCGTGTTCAAACCCCAGAGTCCTCGATGATCTTTTCTGATCATGTCATTAGACAAAAGTTATCACATTACTAAAGTTTAATCCACCAACAGTAGGCAAAGAAAAAGATTATACCCCCATCATAGCATCTCTAGCTTTTGGCATCCTTGAGTAGCATAGGAAAACATAATGACAAAAAATCCAAGACTTTGTAAGTTAACCTGTTCACAAAACATTCTTGTATTAGATGTGCCTTTTTGCCATAATTGATATAGAATGAGGTTGAGTGTCTTGGTATAGTGTTCTGCTTTGCCTTGGACAAGTTGATGTTTTACGTCAAGAATTTTGTTTGGAAGCTTGTTTTGTTGTGCTTGCTTGTCTAGTGAAAGGTATCACAATCCTTTATTGGCATCCTCTAAGAACATGTGGCATTCAAGAATCCAAATCTGCAGCTAGGTCGAGGAGTTGCCCCCAGTTTAGATAAAGGATTGATTTATTATGGGTGATAGGACAAATAGACACGAAGAGACAGACCCTAAGGGACTAACCTAGTGCCTCGGGGGCTCATTGCTAAATGGCCTTGCCTACATGATGACACAGAGGTAACATAGTTCGGGATGAACTTGATGGACCTAAGACCTAGGTGATAGAAGGTGATGCAAACATAGATAGAGAGAAGGACCAACTATGGGATGGATGGGACAGTTGGAGCCTCGGGGGCGCATTAAGAATGGCCTTACCTACGTGATAACTCAGATGCGACGTAGTTCAACAATGGTTGAAAGGATCAGTTCAAGATAAATGACATGATGGACACAAGAGACACAAAGACATAACAGATGGAGGAAGTGGTTTGTCGCAGACAGTGCCTGTTTACCAGGTTTTCACCACGTGCTTTTATTTGCATGGAAACTAAAAGTACACATGATGCATGTTTGCCAGGTTTTCATCATGGTACCTATCCAAGGCACCTGTTTGACAGGTTTTCACCAGAGGATGATTTTTTTTTAATCACTTTTTTTATTTTTTTGTATTTTTTCAAGACTCCCTTACATTGGGGTTTTCAGGTATAGAACTTGCGAAGATGCATGTTGTTGATAGGATCATGGAACAGTTCCCCTTCAGATGTAGCCAATTAATATGTCCCTGATCCATAGGCTACAATGATAACATAGGGACCTAGCCAGTTAGGTTTGAATTTGCCTTTCTTTTCTCTATCTTTCTGATTTCTGGGATTTTCTCTAAGGACTAGGTCACCAACTTGGAATACTCGGGGCTTTACCCTGTGGTTGTAGCTTCTGGACATCCATTGTTGATATGCTTGTAGGTGGTTAAAGGCCTGTTGCCTTCTCTCTTCGAGCAGCTCTAATTCTTGAAGTCTAGACACTCTGTACTCTTTATCAGGTATGAGGCCTTTTAATGAAACTCGCAAGGATGGGATCTCGACTTCAATGGGCAAGATATCTTCGGATCCATAGACTAGGGAGTATGGTGTTGCACCTATGGGTGTGCGGATACTTGTGCAGTAGGCCCACAACGCAGGATTTAGTTGGGCATGCCAGTCGCAACTGGCATCATTGATAGTCTTCTTTAGGATTTTCAAAATAGTTTTATTTGATGCCTCTGCCTGGCCGTTTCCTTCAGGCTAGTAGGGGGTTGAAAAGCAGTGCTGGATATGGAATTTGTCACATAGTTCCTTGACATCCTGATTTTGAAAGGGCGTCCATTATCCATGACAATGGACGAAGGGATACCATAGCGACAAATGATATAGTTCAAGATAAACGAGGCAATCTGCTTGCCTGTGATATTGGCTAAGGGCACGGCTTCAATCCACTTTGTAAAGTACTCAGTGGTAGTGATTATGAATTTATGGCCGCTCGATGAAGGAGGTTGAATCTTGCCCACTAAGTCGAGTCCCCACTGACAGAAAGGCCAAGGAGTTGTTAATGGCTGCATCTCCTATGCTAGTGCATGTATCAGGTTCCCATGGATTTGGCACTTCTTGCACTTCTTTACAAAATGATAGGAATCTTGTTCCATAGTTGGCCAATAGTATCCCATGCGTATGAGTTTTTTGGCTAGGTAGGGCCACTAGAGTGGGTCCCGCATATACTGTCGTGTACTTCGCTCAGGACAGTTTGATATTCCTCACTATCGAGACATGTAAGGAGAGTACCATCGAGACCTCTATGATATAGGGTATTGGTGACAATGACATACTAGGATGCCTGACGGATGAAGGTTCATTTTTGGTTACTGGAGAGATCAGGTGGGAGGGTATTCTCTTTAAGATAGGTAAAAATTTTTCCATAGAGGGGGGAATTCGTTCCAACGATGTGACAAATGATATGGGATTTGGGGGTGTCATATGCAGGACAGGACACTGGCTCTACCAAGAACTCGTAACGAGATTGATTATTTGGAATGTCGAGAAGAGATGCAATCATGGCCATGGCGTCTGTAGCTTTGTTCTCAATCCTTGGTATCTATTCAAAAGAGATCTTGACAAAGTATTCTTTGAAGTCATCTACCATTCTCTTGTAAGGGATTAGTTTCTCATCTTTTGTTTGGTAGTCGTCATTTACTTGATTTATGACCAGCTGTGAGTCACCATATACCTGAAGTTCTTGGATATTCCATTCAACTGCTAGCTTGATGCCAATGACAAGGGCTTCATACTCTGCCACGTTGTTAGTGCAAGGAAAGAGTAATCTGTATGATTTAGGAATGGTGTCACCATTGGGTGTGATCAACAAGATATCTTCTCCTGATCCATGCTGAGTGTATGATCCATCAAAGTACATTTTCCAGATTATTGTGGATATGTGGAAGATAGATTCATCTGGAAATTCAAAGCTCAAAGGGCTGTCATCTGTTAGAGGTGCATCTGTCAGTTGATCTATAAGTACTTGACCTTTTGTTGCTTTCCTGTCTATATATTCAATATCAAACTCGCTGAGAAGCATGACCCATTTGGACAATCTACCTATAAGGGCTGCTTTGTTGAGTAAGTACTTGAGTGGATCAATCTTTGCTACCAGTTTGATAGAATGTGACAACATGTAATGTCTCCACTTTTGTGAGGCAAAGACCATAGTGAGACATGCTCTTTCAATTGGTGTGTATTGTAGTTCGTACCCAACAAGTGTTTGACTGATATAGTAGATTGCTTGTTCTTTCCCGTCATAGTTTTGTTGTGCAAGGAGAGCTCCCAGGGCTGTTGGTGTAGCCAAGATATACAGTAGCAGAGGTTTTCCCTGAATTGGTGGCATCAATACAACTGGCTTCATGAGATATTCTTTTAACTGTTGAAATGCCTGCTCCCATGACTCATTCCATTTGAAAGGGACATTCTTATGTAGGAGGTGAGAGAATGGGTGGCACTTGTCTGCCAATTGAGAAATGAACCTTCTGATAGATTGTAGTTTTCCCTATAGAGATCTTAGCTAAGTGAGATTCTTAGGAGACAACATTTCCATGATGGCCTTCACTTTAGCTGGATCGACTTCTATTCCATTAGCAGACACTATATATCCAAGTAGCTTACCTGAGGTAACTTCAAACACGCACTTCTTTGGATTGAGGCGCACATTAAACTTTTCCAATCTGTTAAAGATTTTGTCTAATACTGCTAGGTGTCCTCTTCTGAGTGATTTTGCCAGAATGTCATCAACATAGTCTTCCATGATAGTGTGCATCATGTCATGGAAGATTGTGGTCATAGCTCTCTGATATGTTGCACTAGCATTTTTCAGACCAAATGGCATGACACACCAACAATAGGTGCCCTAAGGACATGTGAATGCAGTCTTGTGTTGGTCTTCAGGTGTAATTTTTATCTGGTTATATCCAGAAAAACCATCCATCAGTGATAGCATGGTGTGTCCTGCTGTGAGATCTACAATCATGTCAATGTTTGGTAGAGGGAAGTCATCTTTCAAACAAGATTTGTTCAGGTTCTTGAAATCATTACATAGTCGAACTCTGCCATCTGGTTTTTCCACTGGTACTATGTTTGAAACCCACTCAGGATAGTCTATTGGTCTGATGAATCCAACATCTAACAGTTTCTTTAGCTCTTCTTTTACCATGAGGGCCACATGCGGATGCATCTTTCTGAGTTTTTGCTTTACTGGTTTAGCTCCTGGAGCTAATGATAAGTGATGCATTATGAGATTCGGATCTAACTTTGGCATGTCAGCATATGTCCAAGCAAAGTTGATTTGTTTTCTCTTGAAGAAATCAGTGAATGCTGGTTTTTCTTGTTCTGTTAAAGCCTTTGCCATGTGGATCATTCTGGGATCATCACCTGTGCTAACATTGATCGGTTCTACTGGTTCTATCAAGATTGAAGATCTCTCCTGATGTGTAAGATTGGGTAGAGGGTCAAACCTTCCATCCTTCAATGCCTCAAAGAGGTTTTAACCATTGGATACGTCTTTATTTTACTATTTTCATGATCTAACACTGCCACAGAGCTATTTTCACCATTAGATCTTTCTTTTATTTTGATATTTTTGAGACTGAAAGGCTTGGCACTCTCTCCAAAATAGGCTTTCTCATTGAGTTCTATAGCATAGCCAGCTTTGTGGTCCCCTGCGGGTATATGATCTCTAAGCTCAAGGTAGTCTATGATGGCTTCATCGTTCTCAAAGGTATCGAGCTCAGGGGTAGTGCCTTGTAGGTCCTAGTCTATGAGTTTGGGATGCACCAAAGGTAAGGGGTCATTTGGTTGGTTTGGTTCGATGGTATTGATGGTTAGGATAGAGTTATTAAAAGCACAAACAAAGTCTACCATGGTACTCTCTATTAGCGGATCCGTCAAGGGAGGTATCATTCTTTCCTCACAATTTTCACTATCGTTATTACGTGGGTCAGACTTTAGCGGTCTAGCCCTTGGACTTTGTGGCTCATTTGCATGGGTTGGGTCATACTCGTGGACAACATTGATGCCTTTTTCCTCACAAGATAGCTCAGAGAGGCTATCCCATTCATACTCATTAGAATTAGTCTCACTATTCAGTTGCAGTTGCTGAATTTGTTCAACCAGATTACTAGTGGATGTTTCTGCCTGTTTGCCTTTATTCTTCTTTGCTCTGTTGGTTCTTGGTGTGCCATTGTATCCTAGCCCTGTAGTGTCTCAGGCTGTCAAAGTATGAGGCTGGATGGGTTCAGTGATACCATCTTTTCTTGAACTGATTGGACCATGTCCTTCATACCCCATTCTTTGTAATATTTGAAATCCTTGACCATATTGTTCAGTTGTTATAGTGTGATGGTCATGTTGTGTTGATGAATTGCCTTCATCCTTGTATAGCCACTACAGGATATCTTTCTCATCACTCTCATCTTCAAGGTTGCCCCATTTGACAAACGGTCCTTTAGTAGCTTTGTCTACTTTGGGTTTTCTTAGAGTAGGTCTTCCATATGATCTTGGAGATAGGGGAGATGTACCAAGTAGAGGGATTGGGAGATTGTGTACTCACCCAAGCCTTTATCCTTGAGTTTGAGGTTGGGTTGGGACGTCTTTGAAGAGGAAGAAAGTATATCTGGATCAACATGAGATGAGGATGAAGCAGAGGCACGGTTGTTAGGAATCACCACTTTAGGTTTAGGATGAATGGAGTTACAATACTGAAATGGGTTGGGGTCACCTTGAATGGTGATCTCTTGACCTTCGTAAGGGAACTTTATACATTGATGGTATGTTCAAGGTACTTCTTTCAGAGCATGTATCCATGGTCTCCCAAGAAGAATGTTGTACGCTAGCTCCATATCGAGGACTTGGCAAGCCACATCTTTTACTATAGGTCCCACTCTGATTGGTAGAGTAACAATTCCCTTAGAAGTTCTCTCCTCTTCATCATAGGCTTTGATAGTGATTTTCTTTTTTGGATCTATAGCCTTCTTTGAAAATCCCAATGTAAGGATTAGCTTCAAGGTGCAAATATTCAAACTAGCTCCTCCATCAATTAGGACTCTTTTGATCTTGTGTTTATGTATGAAGGCTTCAATATGGAGAGAGGCATTATGGGGTTGGGTGATTGACATATCATCCATTTTAGTGAATGATAGCGAATGAGGTGAGGTAATGTGACCTATCATGGTTTGGAATTGTTCTTCAGCAAGGTTTGTAGGGACGGAGGCTTCCACTAAAGCTTTGTCTAGAATGGCCCTATGAGACGGGGAAAGACGTAGAAGTTCCAGAATGGAGATATGTGCAGGTGTCTTATGGAGTTGATCCAAGATACTATACTGATTAGCCGGAGTGGCAGGGGTTCCCCAAAGAGTGACTCTGTTACTGCGGGTAGTAACGTTACAATCCAGATCTTTGTTTATAGTGATCACATTGACGTGTGAATCACTTTTCGAGATGTGGTTAACAACATAGTCAAAGGCGACATTTGTGTAATTGGCGTTGTTATTTCCAATGTTGTTTCGGTTGGAAGGCCCACCCTGTTCGTAGTTGGGAAGAGGATCCTTGAATGCCTAGTGATCATTGTTAGAGGTATGTCCATCAAGTGATATTTTGTTTTTCTCAATCAAATCTTGGATAGTTTGCTTGAGCGCGATACAATCATTGGTTTTGTGCCACCTGTTTCGGTGGTATTCACAGTTGTTGTTTCACCAATGGGGTTTGACTTTGGGTTCATACTCTCGTGCCGAGGGAAGTGTTATGATCTTGTTCATGATTAACTTCCATAGGGCAGTTTCCAATGATTCTCCCAAAGGTGTGAATTTTCTCCTAGGCTGAAAGTTGGTAAACCATGATTCAGTATTTCTTGGTTTGTTTTGTGGGGGGTTGTCTTGACGAGTTGATAAGTTGAAAATTGGTTGCTTAGGTGCCGCATTCTTGGCATCCACCACCCCATCATTCACAATGTTTTTGTTTTTCATCCAGAATCTTGTTTTGTCTCCATTGGTGTTGGTACTAGGAGTGTCCTTATAGAGTTTTATTTGACCCTTGGCAATTAGAGCTTTTTCAATGATGAGACCCATCTCAATGACCTTGCTAAAGGAAGTAGGACATTGGATTTGTATTTGGTAGCTCAGGTCGGTTTGTAAGTTGTGCACAAACATTTCCAACATTTGTTTTTCAGGGATTTGGTGTGGACACTTACTTGCTAACTGTCTCCATCTTTATAGGAAGGCGGCGAAAGACTCCCCACCTTTTTGTTTGGTGTTACAAAGATCGAATATTGAGGTGTCGTGCTCAATATTGTAAGAGAAGTGGTTGACAAATTTGTCTACAAGTTCGTTGAATGTTTTAATGCCAAGTGGTAGTCTAGAAAACCACTCCATGGCTTGTCCTCCAAAGCTTCTTGGAAACATTCGCATAAGGTAAGTGTCATTATGTGCGACCTCAAGGCATGCAGCATTGAATTCCCTAATTTGGTCCCTTGGATCACCCTTTCCTCAATATTTATCAAATTTTGGCACCTCAAATTTAGAGGGGAAAGGTATCATGATCAAGGTCCTATCAAAAGGATATGGTGAAATATTCTCTAGGGTGTAATGTTTAGTTGATGCTCCTATTTTCATGTCTGAGAATTGTTGTTGGAGAGCTTGGATTTGTTGGTTCACTATACTTAGGGCATCCGTAGCATCAGTGGTTGTTTTGCTTTTGTCTGAAGGTGTTCCTTCCTCATGTCTACTGCCCTCAGGGTTTCTTTCATCCTTAGTTTCTTTTAGAGCCTCTACGTCAAAATCTTTAGGGGGATTGACTCCTAGATGTGCTAGGTGTAAAAAAAATTTAGTAGGGTCTTGGGCAAGTACCTTTTCCAATAGGCGTTGAAATTTTGGGTCATGCTGCATTTGAAGGATCTCTTCCATAGAAATTTCTTCCTCACTTTTGTGAGCATTCAGAACAGTTTTCTCAACCATTTCAATCTATTTTTGTTTTTGAGACCGTGTTAAGACAATGTAAATGGCGATTAGAGATGGGATGGGGTGAGAAAGTTTTGGACAAGGTGCTAGAAGGTGACAAGATTTTAACAAGGTTCTTCTTAGATCAATTAGTGTCAAACAAGTGGATGAACAAAACGATAGCCAAAGCAAGGATGATAGAAATCCATTTACTTTCAATGTGGACTAGTCTTGCATAATCCCCTAGTAGAGTTCTGAGAGAAAAGGATGAGTGATCCTTGATAGGTGAAACTCACTAGGTTTGTTTGAGATGCGATGTGATCAAGAATAACTTGGTTCTAACCTTGTTGGATTTTGGAAGAGTTTTTGCGAGATTTTGGATGAAAAAGTAGCTATGGTGCAGAAAAAATGGTTGATTTGCACGATTCTAATCAGATTTTTGGAAAAACTGAGACAGGTTTGAAAAGGTTTTTGAAAAGTTGAAAATTTTTCTCTTGGAAGGTACGGATTTACTCTCTGGATTGAATGTGCAGCAGTAAATGCGTCGTGACAGAGTTCAAATGCGCTATAAGTAGGATCAAATGCGCCACTCTAGTTTTGTTTCAAATGCGCTACAACAAAGTTTAAATACACTGTAAGTCAAATCAAATGCACCATAGGTCATGGCAAATGCGTAACTCTAGCTTTCAGTTTGGTTTCTCAAAAATTTTGCAAAATTTTGGAACGTTTTTTAAGATTTTTCTATTTTTGGTTTGAAAACTTGGTGTTTTTGAGAATTGATATTCAATTATGGCAAAGATACAGAAAACACATAAGTTTTCATTTTTATCTTTTGTTATATTTTTTGTATTTTTGGACTATTTTGACTCAACAACAAGTACACCCTAGGCTGGATAGAACAATATTTGTTGAATCCTCTAGCTGTGCATACTCAAAGCGTGTAGCTCTAGGATTTGATAGTACTGGCTCCCCTCCACCGTACTCACTTCTCACACATACCAGATTTGGGTTTCCTTAGGCTCGTACCCCCACCGAACCTTAGGATTGTCCCTGCTACCTCTACTGAGAGTCACATGAATCAAGGCTACTTCAAGAGCTCCACCCTTTGCATCAACAAATAGGGGTTTTTGGTATACTACACAATTGGTTCGTAGTCAAGGCAACCGTTTGAGTGGTTACACGTGCGGTGGCACTACTCTCCGTTATGGAGTCTCCCAGCCTCAAAGGGTTACACCTTAGAGGGTTTTGGGGGAGGTTGGCTGTCGGTGTAACACAGCAGCACTCATTGCAGGAGGTTTTCACCTCAAGCACAATTTATTTTAAGTGGATTGGTAGGGCTTGGATTTAGCCTATTACCACTCAGGGTCATTCCCACTTGGACATGCATGTATCCAAGGGCAGGCCCCTCTAAAGGTTATACAGATAGAATAACAAGTATAGTGTTCTAGTCACCTAGTTAAGGGGAGAGCATAAGCCTATTGTCATTCGATAAGCACGAAGAACACTGATTAATCCAAACCTAGTTAAAAAGAAAACAACTGAATGGGCTACCTACTTGTACACTCATGCATTTGTTAACTTTGAAGTGTTTTTAAAGATAGCAATGTTCATTTTCCCATTTGTAAGATAGCAATGATCTAACTAGGAAAAGAAATAAACAATGCAAAAGATAGCAATGGTTCAGTTACTCTCCCTCCTAATTAGAGACTACGTGGAATTTGCATGCATGCATCTTTTTTTTTTTGGGTTACTTTTTCCCTAATTAATCTAAATGAACTAATCAATGTAGCTAAATGAACTAATCCAACCTCTAATCCTACAAGACAAATGTTAGATCAAACATAAAAATTAGATGACACCCTAAAACCACAGTGCAGAACAGAAGCATCGCTATGCAATCTAAATGCGCAGAAACAGAGATTACATGCACTATTTTACAGAAGCGGTAAGACAGGTGTCAAAAGCACTGTAAAAAGAGACATATGTGCTATTTTAACCAATGTGTCATTATACAGTGTAAAAGTGCCGTAAAATAGGGTATATGCGCCGAAGTTACGCAGGTGCCAGAACAGAGAGTATAAGTGCTGGAATAGAGTATGTATGCGCCGGACTACTGCATGCATCAGGACAGGAAGTATATGTGTTGCGGGATTGCTCAGATGTGCTAGATCAACCTATCAGAAGTCTGTATGAAACTTGTACGGAACCTGCGTCTCAAAAACTTAGATTTTTGATTAGATAAAGGGGCAAGGGCCCCACGGTGGGCACCAAAATTTGAGGGTAAAAATGGGATTAATCAATTGAATAACAAAACCCAAACATCAATAGAATTTGAAGGAAAAGAGGATTCAATAATGATAAAGTGATACTTACAACCTTTTACCTTTCGTCTTCCATTGATCACCTTTTCTATCTTGATCTTGATGGAGATGAATGTTGGCCCTCAGGAATCTTGCTTCCTTGCTTCGAAGTCGTCAAGATGACAAGATGAAGTTGGCTATGATACTTTGTGTGAATGAAGGTGAACTTTGAACACACTATTGATAGATGATAAGTGATGTGGAGATGGTTGTGCCAAAGGCGCGCTAGTGTTTCTACAGCATAAGTTTACTCAAGCGATGGATTCTAGAAATGGAAGAATAAGGTTCCATTTATAGACTCAGAAGAGAAGAGATCAACGGTTGAGAGGGTAAGTGCAAAAAGATGGGGGGCAAAAAAGTGGCCAAATTATTTTCAAAAAAAAATAATACAAAATGTGAGCACGTTATAACGTGCTCGCGTTATGTCTTGGTAATGAAGAGCCCAAGGCTCGTCAAAACCAAGCCATAACGCGCTCGTGTTATAACGCAAGCACGTTTTGACTTGCTATAAATTAAAAAAAAGGTTTCTATCTCATTTCATTTCTTTCTTCTCCTCTATGTCTGTGGCCTGCTAACCCTAGAAAGCGTGCTCGCATTTTGCAAAACTCAATTCAACACAAAAACCTTATCGATTTGTCGCCAAAATGCCGCCACGACGTCGAGCATGCCAAAGGAGTGAGTTATATTTGTTTTTTAGTTTTAATTTATTTCTAAATAGGTAGGTTTGAGTTGATTTTTGATGTATATTTCGTTAATTATCAGGAAATGTTAATGCACCTCCTCCTCCTCCTCCTCCTCCTCCTCAAAATCCACAAAATCCTAAGGAGGAAATACCTGTGGAACAACAACCTCCTCCATCCATTCCTCAACATGCCCCTGGAACACAAGAAAATATAATGGGGCAAATTGAAAACAACAAAAAAGAAATTGAAGATATAATTGCAAGGTTGAAAGATCCTTCCACTTCAACCTTGCATAGGTCCACGCTTGCCGAATCTCTTGAATCTATGTTATCAAATGTAGATTCAATTAGCAAGCAAATAACTAGTTGGACGGATAAGAGGAGAGAGTTTAGAGATTACTATGCAGACAAGTTGGCATACCAAGATGTGAAAAAATTACAAATTACAAAATTAGACTTGTGTTTGATTTTCACAAACCCACAAATAAATCAACCTCCACCCATTACATGCAAGAGGTTCCCTATCCATTGGTACAACAACCAAGCAATAAGGGACAATTTTGGGCAGAGGTGGTGGATGGTTTTTGACCATCCTCCATGCAATAATAATGAGGTCCCGCAATACTTTTTGAGGAAACTCTACTGTGAGTTTGTCCTCAATAAAGTACCAAACTATTTTGATATGTGGGACTTCCAGGGTAGAGGTGGGGGGTCAGTACAAGATAGACCAAGGGCACGTCTTGACCCACAGCTGGTAGTGAGATGAGTAATCAGCAGACCAGCCCATGAGCATGTTTCTATCCCTTCCATTGTGAAGGAGAGTGTTGAGTTTGATACACTTCAGTCCATTAGTGCCTTGACCCAAAGCATCATAGAGCATGCCGGTCCTGTAGCACAGAGTGGGTTGGGAGATAGTACAAGGAGTAGGGTCCCACCCCATGCTTGTCAAGCTTGCGGGTCAGCCTGTGGTTATGACCCCATGGATAGTCAGGACGTAGGTGTACAGGCTACATCTGCAGCTGAGCAGATGGTGATGACAGATACTTTCCTGAGTGAGACTTTCGGCCTTGATACTCAAGTAAATATTAGCAAGTTTATTGAATTTAATTTATTAAATTTTGTTTTTGAAATGCAAGATTAACTAATTTAAATTGATGATTTTAATGAAATTTCAGGGTCATAGCGTTGATGTAGTTTTCAGTGGTTCTCCACCTACATTTTACACTAGATCATCTACTGTCGGGGTATGTAACTAGTAAACAATTATAAATATTACATGTGAATAGCATCGTTATATGAATGGTATTCTAATATCTAACTTTGGATGTTGAATAGGTTAATATTGTAGATTTCATGGCAACACCTGCCAGCGGTGGTGGACTTCAAAGTTTTACGGAGGTAATAAAATAAATAGTTTAATGAATGAATTGTACTTACTAGATTTTTGTATGTGACTTGTGTGCTTTATTGTGTGTACTTCCATGTTTAGATGAACGTGTGTGTATGTTAGGAGCCATGATTTGCATCACTATTATAGTTTTTGTAATTGAATAATGTTGTTTTATTTCCAGATGATGCAGACTGCAGAGACACCTCCCCATGTTCATAGGGCAATGGAGCAAGGTGTGGCCTCTGTGATTCATAGCTCCATGGCATTGACAGGGGTATGAGGTAGATTAGTAAATTTTAATTTACATTCATTCTTATAGTTGTCTATTTTTGAAAAATCAAAAGATTATTGATTTGAAGTTTAATTTCTATCTGGATGGTTTCTATAGGAGATGACATCACCATGGCCTATTCCTGCTACTGAGGCAAGTGAGGAGACAGATTATATGGTAGCAGTAAGTGATTATTTTGTTAAATGTTTCATTTTTTATAACATATAATTTCTATATATTAATGTCTATACTTTTTATTGTAACAGCTAAAGATGCAGGAAGAACTAAATAGGAGGAGCAGCCCTCGGGTTCGTAGTAGACCACCCACATGCGCATCTCCATCCCCTAGAAGATCAAAGGCTGCCCATGATCTATTTTCTTCACTAGCCAGAGGGGAATGACTTTTTATTGTGTTCCTTTGTTGTATGCCTATATGGCATTTGTGGACATATATTTTGTATTGTATATAGTTGACATTGTATGCCTATATGGCATTCTTGTAAGCCTATATGGCTATTTTGTATTTATGTTATACTTATATCGACATATATTGATGTATACCTATATGGATATTTGGTTAATACAAATCTTTTTTATTGATGGCGTCCATACTTGCATTATAAATCCACATTTGAATGGATATTTGTAGATGGCTACTTTAAATATTTAAAGTCCAATTGTATTACATAGGATGTTTGTTGATCCAATAAGCTAGCTATTATTATTCAAGTATCACCTAAACCTCATTTTGGAACTAAAAGCTAAAAGTTGTATTTAAAAAAAAAATGAATCATCATGTTGAACAAAAAATATTAATATTCTTTATGAGTAGCATACAATGTCAACTATATGCAATACAAAAAAATGAATCATCATGTTATTCTTTATGTTTGAGATCCTGAAAATGACTAAGTCTGGTAGCCTGATATCCTGAAACACTAGGATGAATATCCAAGTCATTAGGATGATTGCGCCTTGAGAAAAAGTCATTAAGATGAGTGTCTAAAGGAGACTTTCTTAAACATTCAAACATTGAGCAAAAAGCATGAAGGGTTAAGGCGCAATTTGCAACTCATAAAGCCTCAAAAGGGTGCCCAACTTGGAGAGAGCATTCATTTAAGACAAGGCACCCATTGACACATGTTCCACCATAAAAGTGTGCCTAAGGTGGAAGGAGAACAAGCCTCTAGTAAGTGAAGTGCACCTATTGTCTAAACCACTTCATTATGGCGTCCTAGCATGAGGAGTATATAAGTCAATAGGAAATGGCACCTATAATGCAAATGAAGGACTAAGTGGCATTTTCAATAAGCATCAATTCACCTTGAGCTTTCAATAAATACATCAAATTGAGCCCCATAAGCCTAGGCGCCCTTTGCCTTTAAAAGAACCTTGTATTGGCACCTTGGAGGAAATCAACTTACAATGATAAGTCTTGGAGGTTTCTCATTTTGGATGATGTCTTTTGAGATTAACTACAATGATTGAAAGTTAAGATGAGTGGAAAGAACCTATCTTGAACCTTAGGTGCACAACTCCTTGCTGACTCCCATCCTCATGCTTCTGTAGCAACAACACTAACAATGAGAGCAAGCTTTGATAGTTTGATACATCTAATCTATCAAAGTTACCATCATTAATCACTTCTATTGAACAATCCAAAAGTGGGGATGATTCTTGTTCATCACCAAAGATTGCCATATCCATCAACATAGTATGCAATGAGGTCGAATGCTATGCTCATTAGCATTGGTGGATCCAAATGCTCTAACACTGCTTCCAGTTTGCAACATTTCCCATGCCTCAAATCAACAAGAAGTCTAAAGTATTATCATCATGCTTAGCCCTAGGTGCAAGCACCTGTGATTTCAGATTCTGCACTGTCTTGCACTGATGGTTACATATTAGTACACCAAGAAAAGGACCTTGTCTAACAACCCACTTTTCTTCCTCTATCTTTTGCACCTCATGATTTGACCCTGTCAGAATCTCATGTGTAGATCCTTTCACATCAAAGGTTATTCTCAATGTCCCAATTTGGTTCTAGCTTGGACATTGTAGAAGAGGTATCCTCTCGATTAACAATCACACTGCCATATGCCAAACTAAACTTTCATGACAATTGCATCTCAAACTTGGCAGTTTGTGATTCTTTACTATATGCAAAAGCTTAAGATTCAAACTTAAACCAGGGATCTCTTGTTGTATACTCCTGTCCACACATTCCTAGAGTCTGTCTAGTCTCTCTTTGATCCATATTTTAGTCAAATCTGCTATGGTAGAATTAGCCTCATAAGGAGACATTTCTCGTATGATCCTCTTTCCACCATCTTCACAATCAATTGACTCCTCAACAACAATATGGACTAGTTCCTTCTCTAAACTTTCTGCAAAGAGCAATATTTGAACAGCCTCATGTGTCAATGTTGTAACACCTGATAAGAACCGTTTCAGACTTCCTCCATAGCAAGAAAGAAGAGTAACAACAATAATGCCTAATAGAAAAGGGTGCCAAAAGCTACTTTGAAACTCTCTACCACAGCAAGGTTTCTGATTCTCCAATGTCTGCAATGGATCCTTGAAGTTGTCTATAAAAACCTCTGCCCTATGGCAGATGACAAGAATCAGAACACTATTTTAAATTTCATATCAATAGTTGAGTGCCTTGAGAGAAAGGATCACTCTAGGTCATTTTCAATTGTTGAAAGCACAAAAATGATAAAGATAAAGGCAATTGAGTTAGGCATACTTTAGCCTCTGAGGACACCTCAATGAGCGCCTTGGGTGAAATTGCATGAGATGACCTTTTGGAGTGAGCGCTTGAAAGATAGAATTCATTCTAAGACATGTCCAAAGGAACTTCTCATCATCATCAAGCATTCCAAAGATATCCATTCAATTTCAAGTCCCTCTGATACATTCAAGCCTCCTTGAGAAGTTATCTACTTCACATATAAGGGAACTCATTAATTGGCGCCTAGGAGGGAAAGACCTTAAACTTACATTATTGAGTCAGTACTTTAGAAATTGAGACATTCCTAGTCAATTGGAGTCATAAAATATCAAATACAAAGTCAAATTGGACTTAGGTACCCCTTCATGTAATTTCCCACCATCATGAGCACCTAGATCTAGGAAGATCATCCAATTACACCTAGGAATAAGATACAAGTCCAAGACCTCAAATTTGAGCGCCTAGAAGTGTGATGGATTGAAGAAGCTACATTGGCACCTAAGGGTAAGTTGTATCTAATGACATCACCTAATTGAGCACCTAGGAGGTATAAAGCTTAACATTGACATGAGGACAAGCGCTTAGTAAAGGAGAGTTTCTCAAACATTTAAACATGTGAATGAAGTCATAGAAATGCACTAAGTCATCTAGGTGCCATTTTTCCCTTGTGTACCCTTACATTTACACCTAAGAAGAAGTTACTTCAGTTCATTGGAGTGTTTGAGTATTGAGGATTTCTTAGCAATGCTTTGCAACTTTACACTGCCTCCTTCTGACGATTTTTGGGGCAGCAAAAAACCTTTCACCATAGGAAAACACCGCAGAGATATAAAAAACTGAGAGAGGTTATTGTAGAGGCACTCTACATGATCGCATTGCCTTAGACGGAATGTTTCTAAGTGACATAGTTTTCGAGTAACATCTCGTCAAAGATTGCTGCCTTTTTTCACTTTGGACTCTTCAGGGATATCGTCGGTACAATGTAGCTCGGACTGTTTTGACATGTTTGGATGAAAAATAGGACCATGCCTAGTATAAATGTACCTATCTAGATGCGTTGGAATAGTCAATTTGCTCGCATCAGGAGCAGGATGAAAGTTACACCCCTTTGCAACTTTACACTACCTCCTTCTGACGATTTTTGGGGCAACAAAAAACCTTTGACCACGGGCAAATGTCTCAGAGATATAAAAAACTGAGAGACGTTATTGTAGAGGCATTCTACATGATCACGTTGCCTTAGACAGAATGTTTCTAAGTGACACAGTTTTCAAGTAACATCTCGTCAAAGATTGCTGCCTTTTTGCACTTTGGACTCTTCAGGGATATCGTCGGTACAATGTAGCTTGGATTGTTTCAACATGTTTGGGTGAAAAACAAAACCATGCCTAGTGTAAATATACCCATCTAGATGTGTTAGAATAGTTAGTTTGGTCGCATCAGGAGCAGGACGAAAGTTACACCCCTTTGCAACTTTACACTGGCTCCTTTTGATGATTTTTGGGGCAGTAGAAAACCTTTGACCATGGGCAAATGTCTCAGGGATATAAAAAACTGAGAGAGGTTATTGTAGAGGCACTCTACATGATCGCGTTGCCTTAGACAGAATATTTTAAGTGACACATTTTTTGAGTAACATCTCGTCAAAGATTGCTGCCTTTTTGCACTTTGGACTCTTCAGCGATATCGTTGGTACAATGTAGCTCGAACTGTTTCGACATGTTTGGGTGAAAAATAGGACCATTCCTAGCATAAATGTACCCATTCAGACGTGTTGGAATAGTCAGTTTGGTCGCATCAGGACTAGGACGAAAGTTACACCCCTTTACAACTTTACACTACCTCCTTCTGATGATTTTTGGGGCATCAGAAAACCTTTCACCACAGAAAAATGCCTTAGAGATATAAAAAACTGAGAGAGGTTATTGTAGAGACACTCTACATGATCATGTTTCCTCAGATGGAATGTTTCTAAGTGACATAGTTTTCGAGTAACATCTCGTCAAAGATTGCTACCTTTTTACACTTTGGACTCTTCAGGGATATCGTCGGCACAATGTAACTCGGACTGTTTCGACATGTTTGGGTGAAAAATAGAACCATGCCTAGCCTAAACATACCCATCTAGATGCATTAGAATTGTCAGTTTGGTCACATTAGGAGCAGGACACCAAAAATGTAAAAGTTGCTTTGTGCAACTTGACAACATTGACACTTTTTTGCAACATGACTCAAAGACTCAAACTGACCCCAAATGACTCAAAGTGACTTAAAATCACCTTGATCTTAGCACCCAATGTACATTATAGAGGTCTAGGTGCTCCTTATCATTCAAACATCTTAGATGAGCGCCTAGGAAAGGAAAAAACTCTAATTTTCATCATCATGAGCGCCTAATATCATGAGACTTGAATGGCTCAAACCTTAGCATGGAGTCCTAAGACGCATTTCATGTCTCCTTTCATCCATTTTGGCACCCTTATATAGATTTTCAACTTGATTTGCCGCCCTGTATGTGAAGGAAGATCTAAAGGCATGAAAGTGGATGTCATTTTGCAAGAGTTTGGATCATCAAAATTGAAAGAAATAAGTCTATTAAGCTTGGGCGCCCTTGGTCTTCTTTTCATTCATTATGAGCGCCTTGGGAGAATGGTATATAGGTCATCATCATGATTGGGCACCCTGGATCTAGAGTGTTGGAGAGATCATCAAATGGTGTCTAGAGGAAGTAGGGTGAGTTATGAGTTTGGTCGTATCAGGAGCAAGACACCAAAAATGCATAACATGATGATATAAAAATGTGTATATGTGTAAAAATGCAGGAGGAAATAAAAAAAGACAAACCATACAAATTAATGTGCATACTTACAACTCAATGTAACATGACTTTACAAAATCAATGTGAATACTTACAAATTAATCTAATGAACCATCCGGGTCTGCTCTACTCTTTATTGTGTCAAGTATTGCTTCATGGTCAGACTCACGCACCTTCCACAAGATTTTGTTCAAAGGTCTACCCCAATACTTTATCAAATGAACATTGGATGCCACGACAAGGTTCGAGTAATGAAAAATCTTCCGATGCGTGTCAAAGTCTTGAAACAACCAAATATTAACACTCTTATGTGGGTACCTTCTAAGCCATGTTCCAGTAATAACCACTAAGCCTCTAGGGTATTCGATGTTTTCTCCATCTGTAACAGGGGCCTCCAATTTCTTTTTGGCCTCAACACAACGACATAAGTAATAATCTGTTCCCTCTTCATTATCTTCATCTGTAATAACTGCAAATATGTGCCCTACATTGATATGTGTAGCACATTAGATGAAATTAGTCAACATTACAAAAACACTACAAAGTAAGATGACATTACCTGGTTGAACTAATGAAATTAGATGCATATACGTGCCCTATATTACTTAGTTGAACTAAATCTGATATGTGGTCAAAGTCAACTAATGATTCCATCTGTGTTAGTTCCAGTGCCGTCGGGGGTCGATACGTGTCAAGTGGGCTAAGATAACTTAACTGCCATTCGTCAACCCACTCCTTTGACTCGCACTCATCCCAGACTTGAATTGTACAAGAAGAACAAAAGCATGACATCTTTTGTGTATGGATACTCCATGAACCTGCAATTGAGCTTCTGAAAGAGTGCATCTCATTTGATCATGTCAGTGTAAAACAGTCATCATATGGTGCAATGTTAGTATCATCTATCAACCAAAAAATCTACGAACTAAAGACTTACCTTCATTACCTGTACCCATTGAAGCATTACACCACTCAACAATCGATTTTGCATCTGTCAACTTTGCATTGTCTTTATACTTTAACTCTTCTCGTGCTATGGCTCTTTTAATACATGCTCCTGCACCATCATGCTCCCCCTTTCCATGCCCGGCCTCACAAAAGTTCCACATATGCTGAATACCTATAAAATTATGCCTCCTACTCAGCCAATAGAAATTTTGCGAGTTCTTCAATTGTGATGAACAGTTATCCGACCATATGATATGCTGACTGGACGATATGCCCCTTCTAGCCAAATCATTGTAGAACACCTGAAAGTAACCTTGCATGAACTCTGTAGAATGCGTGTGATCATCACTAATATAGAAATTATACTCCCTTATGATCTTTCTGTCATCCTCTATACTATCATTCGCATGAATGAATGCAATGTGCACAAATATAGAAACCTGTGTGGAGTTGTAATATTGTGATTGCACCTCACACTGTGGCTGTAGACTGTAGTTCTCTGCAAAGTTGACGACTGAAACAATGCTACCAACCAGAAATGTGTCTTTGCATAACTTGAATTGCAAGTCCAACCATCGAGCTCTATGGGCATGTCTTGCATATTCATACACTATGCTGTCATGAAATATAGGCATAAACTGATACACTGTAATCTTTTCAATAACCAATTCACACCTCTTTGCTTCTTTACCATCTTTTGTATTATATGCCACTATTTTATACTTGCCAAACTCTACTAGTTCATTTCCAACAGCATGTGTTATTTCCATATGTTCACATATTGGCAAATGTTGCAAGCCACCGCAATGATGACATGTGCCATCCAAGCATAATTTCTTGTAGAATATTTGACCTTCCTCTCTTTCACATAAAATTCTTGATATGAAGTATCTTGAAGATGTTAGTGGGGCACATATGGCACAACCCTGCAAATCATTGTTAGTATGCATATCTAAACATATAGACCTATAAGCATCAAAATGGTTAGAAAATTCAATATGTAATCTACAACAACAAGTAGTGCATGTGTGATTTATTTTAACATAGAAAAGTTTTAGCATTTCAAAATATCTTTGACAAATTTTAATTTTAGGATACTTCTCTAGAAATTTACTATAAAACTGTGTTTGAGTCTCATCCAAAAAATGCTTTGGATGTGGCTCACGGTTCTGACTACCAATTCTCCTTCTTACCACATCCCTTTGATTCGGAGATACCCTTGTGTAATTCTTCCAAAAGTCTTCAATTAGTGATCTCAATGCTTCAACAATTGGTTTATCTTTTTATGGTAGTCTCCCCGAGAATGCCCATAATTCATTGGCATTAGTGTCCTCAATTCTTTGGCATCTTCCAACGGCTCTTGATAAAGTTTTCCTATTAATTCTCAATTCTTGACTCATCTTTCTAATGAGACGAGCTTTCCTTGTTTAACTACTTACTATAGTCCATGTAATCACACACCGTGTTGCATTACTATCTTTTGTGCGTGAGGTGTTACCCACACTCTCATACGTACTCATTAGATTCTTGACAATAGATTTTTCACTTGAAGCCCCTGATGTTCTCAACCCAAGAATCTTCATGATGGACCTATACTTTATACTTCACATCATTTCAATGAATAGTTGACATCTTGCAGTCTCATTTAACTTTTCAAAGAACAATCTCCAAATCTTATTAGCATATCTTCTACAAGTGCGTTTTGGAATCTAACCTTCCATTGGCTACAAAATATTCTCATCAATATCAATCAAATCATTTATCTTTCTATGCAAAATTCTAGGTGGTGTTAAGCTAGGTATATTCATCTCAACATTAGGAATTTCATCAATATTTAAATGAGATGGGCTAGATGGCATACCTTCAATCGAAGATGGAATAGATGACATACCTTGAGGTTGACGTGGGAATGATGGTGTACCTCCTTCATCACATGTGAGTGATGATGTACTCTCAATTTGAGATGTGGTAGATGGTGTCCCTACATGTTGACTTGTGGTAGAGGACGTGTCTCCAACTATGGTATTCAAATCTCTCGTACCATGAAGTTTTTGCATTCGTTCTCTTTGTGCCGCCAATACCATATCTCTTTGTGATGGTTGTGATTCCTCTTCAATTGGTATGTCTTCATTTATCGTGTCTAATTTCTTCTTCTCATGAAGTTCCCTCATAGCCACTGCTTTCTTTGCATTCTTAGCTTCTATCTCTTCCTGTGTTGGTTTAATTCTTGATCATTTCCTTGACATGATGGAGAATTTGTCTATAGTATGATAAAGAGACCAATATTACTTCCTAAGAAATGAATACAAGATAATATTACTTGACATACCTAAAAAATAAAGATTCGAATGGAGAGAGTACCCAATTATGTAGTGTTTTTTTCTTCTTGCATCAAACTCCTCAACAATTTGAGTTTTTCACCACTTGCTTCCTTTTCAATGTTAAATTGAATAACACTCAAATATAATTACTAACAACAATACTATTAACCAATCTATAATGTTAAATTCCTAAAATTGAATCACAATTAACATTGCAACACTACAAAAATTGAAACTTGAATAGATATATATCAAACTTGGTGTGAAAACTATGTTATTTCCTCCTTCTCAAGTTGGCAAAGCAGAAAATGTGGTGGAAAGATCATGCAAAGGTGGTACAATGTGTCAAATGTGCATGTGAACTTCCCAACATCATGAAAGCACTTCTTTTTTGTCGGAGCACGTGCAGAATCAATATGAAAACAGAGCATGTGGGCCTGGATCACGAGGGTCAACACTTTTTTACCGTTTCTATAGCAAGACAAAACGTGAGCGCGTTATAATGCCCTCGCGTTTTGTCCTGCTATAGATTGATCACATCCTATGCATTATCTTCCTTAACACAAGCAGGGATGACCACATCCTATGCTTCATCAACTGACACTTTCAAGCCTTACAATTCCTCTTAAATATGGGAGGATCCATGACTGGAAGAGCCAAGCCACTTCATCCTGCCTTGCTGAAGGATGACATTCTGGGAGAATTAGGAGATTTTCCTTTGGAGATCATATAATCCCCCGACTCTCAACCCTATCCCTAAACCCTAAACCCTCAACCCTTCACTCTAATCCCTCAACCCTAAACCTCATCCCTAAACCCTAAAGGCTATCCCTATTCCTAAACCCTCAATAGACTAGATACTATACCTTAAACCCTAATCCCTTATCCCTAAGCCCTCTAACCCTATCCCTAATCCTTATACCCTCCACACTCTACTTTAACCCTAATCCCTCGACCCTCAACCCTATCCCTAAACCCTTGACCCTCAAACCTCAACCCTCAACGTCAAACCCTAATCCTTCAACCCTTAACTCTGAACCCACGACCCTCAACCGTATCCCTAAACCCTAAACCCTAAACCCTCAACATCAAATCCTAATCCCTCAACCCTTCACTCTAATCCCTCAACCCTAAACCCTATCCCTAAACCCTCAACACTATACCTTAAACCCTAATCCCTCAACCCTCAACCCTAAACCTTATCCCTCAACCCTCAACCCTAATCTATCATCCCTCAACTCTAATCCCTCATCCCTAAACCCTAAATGCTATCCCTATTCCTAAACCCTCAACAGACTAGATACTATACCTTATACCCTAATCCCTCAACCCTGAACTCTGATCCCTCGACCCTCAACCCTATCCTTAAACCCTAAACCCTCAACCCTCAACGTCAAATCCTAATCCCTCAACCCTTCACTCTAATCCCTCAAGCCTAAACCCTATCCCTAAACCCTCAACATTATACCTTAAATCCTAATCCCTCAACCCTCAACCCTAAACCTTATCCCTAAACCCTAATCCCTCAACCCTCAACCCTAATCTGTCATCCCTCAACTCTAATCCCTCATCCCTAAACCCTAAATGCTATCCCTATTCCTACACCCTCAACAGACTAGATACTATACCTTAAACCCTAATCACTTATCCCTAAACCCTCCAACCCTATCCCTAATCCTTATACCCTCCACACTCTACTTTAACCCTAATCCGTCAACCCTCAACCCTATCCCTAAACCCTTGACCCTCAAACCTCAACCCTTAACCCTCAACGTCAAACCCTAATCCCTCAACCCTTAACTCTGATCCCTCGACCCTCAACCCTATCCCTAAACCCTAAACCCTCAACCCTCAACCCTCAATGTCAAATCCTAATCCATCCACCCTTCACTCTAATCCCTCAACCCTAAACCCTATCCCTAAACCCTCAACACTATACCTTAAACCCTAATCCCTCAACCCTAAACCTTATCCCTAAACCCTAATCTCTCAACTCTAATCCCTCATCCCTAAACCCTAAATGTTATCCCTATTCCTAAACCCTCAACAGACTAGATACTATACCTTAAACCCTAATCCCTTATCCCTAAACCCTCCAACCCTATCCCTAATCCCTATACCCTCCACACTCTACTTTAATCCTAATCCCTCGACCCTCAACCCTATCCCTAAACCCTCAACCCTCAACTCTCAACCCTCAACGTCAAATCCTAATCCCTCACCCCTTCACTCTAATCCCTCAACCTTAAACCCTATCCCTAAACCCTCAACACTATACCTTAAACCCTAATCCCTCAACCCTCAACCCTAATCTATCATCCCTTAACTCTAATCCCTCATCCCTAAACCCTAAATGCTATCTCTATTTCTAAACCCTCAACAGACTAGATACTATACCTTAAACCCTAATCCCTTATCCCTAAACCCTCCAACCCTATCCCTAATCCTTATACCCTCCACACTCTACTTTAACCCTAATCCCTCGACCCTCAACCCTATCCCTAAACCCTTGACCCTCGAACCTCAACCCTCAACCCTCAACATCAAACCCTAATCCCTCAACCCTTAACTCTGATCCCTCGACCCTCAACCCTATCCCTAAACCCTAAACCCTCAACCCTCAACGTCAAATCCTAATCCCTCAACCCTTCACTCTAATCCCTCAACCCTAAACCCTATCCTTAAACCCTCAACACTATACCTTAAACCCTAATCCCTCAATCCTCAACCCTAAACTTTATCCCTAAACCCTAATTCCTCAACCCTCAACCCTAATCCGTCATCCCTCAACTCTAATCCCTCATCCCTAAACCCTAAATGCTATCCCTATTCCTAAACCCTCAACAGACTAGATACTATACCTTAAACCCTAATCCCTTATCCCTAAACCCTCCAACCCTATCCCTAATCCTTATACCCTCCACACTCTACTTTAACCCTAATCCCTCGACCCTCAACCCTATCCCTAAACCCTTGACCCTCGAACCTCAACCCTCAACCCTCAACGTCAAACCCTAATCCCTCAACCCTTAACTCTGATCCCTCGACCCTTAACCCTTAAAACTTGAACCCTAAAACCTATCCCTACACGCTTGACACTCGACATTATATCTTAAACCCTAATCCCTTAACCCTCATCCCTAAAACCTCAACCCTAAATCATTAAACCTTCAACCCTAAACCCTATCCCTAATCTCTCTACCCTCGACACTCTTATTTAACCCTAATCCCTTGACCATTAACCCTATCCCTCAACCTCAACCCTCAACCCTCAACCCTCAACTCTCAACTCTCAACATTAAACCCTAATTCATCAACCCTAAACCCTAATCCCTCAAACCTAAACCCTATCCCTAAACCATCAACCCTCAACACTATACCTTAAACCCTAATCCCTATCGCTCAACCCTTAACCCTTAAAACTTAAACCCTATCCCTACACCCTCAACACTTGACACTATATCTTAAGCCTTAAACCCTCATCCCTAAAGCCTCAACCCTCAATCCTTAAACCTTCAACCCTAAACCCTATCCCTAATCCCTCTACCCTCAACACTCTAACCCTAACCTTGACATTAAATGCTAATTTGTCAACCCTAAACCCTATCCCTAAACCCTCAACCCTCAACAATATACCTTAAATCCTAATCCATCAACCCTAAAACCTAATCCCTCAACTCTCAACCCTAAACACTATCAATAAACCCTCAACCCTCGACACTATACCTTAAACCCTATAAGAAAAGCTTTGCATATGGTACATCCACAGTGAGTAATTAACAGTTGAAATCAAAAGGATGATCATTATGAGAAAAGATTTGCATTGGGGCATATCTATGTTTCTTGCTGTCCACCCTGCACTTAGGGAAGGTATATTGTTATGAAACAGGCAAATAATCTCCCATTGTTTACTGGCTCTATCCATAAGAAATACTAAACTATACCTTAAACCCTAATCCCTCAACCCTAAACTTTCAACCCTAAACCCTATCCCTAATCCCTCTGCCCTCAACACTCTACCTTAAACCTAATCCCTCGACCCTTAACCCTAAACACTATCCCTAAAGCCTCAACCCTAAACCCTAATCCCTCAAGGTCCTAAACTCTAATCCCTTATCCCTAAACTCTAAATCCTATCCCTAAATGCTAAACCCTCAACCTTAAACCTTAATCACTCAATCCTTATCCACTCCTCTCCTCCCCTAGCTGGCTCACTCCCATCTCTACCCTCGTCTGCCCTCGACACTATACATACATACATATAGGCATACATAGATACATACATATAGGCATACATACACACATACATGATTAATAGCCTTGAACATAAAAAAAATTAAGGGGAACATAATGCGAGCACGTTATAACGCGCTTGCGTTATGTCAAACATGACAAACAACACAAACTTTGGCAGAAAAAGAAAAATGTAAAGCAAAACATAACACGAGCGCATTATAATGCGAGCGCATTATAATGCGAGCACGTTATAATGTGCTCATGTTATGTCTTTCTTTGGGAATCCCAAGCCTTGGGCTTGGGATTTGCTTTGAATTTCCAACCCAAAGGCTTGGAGTGCCTTTTGAAGAGTCACAGACATGTTTTTCCATATTCTTCAAGATTTCACATAATTTCATTCGTGCTAACCCTCAGATTTGCACATGTTTCAAGGTCGAACAAATCAAACACCTGGGTAATGTTAGGCTTTCTCTTAGCTATTTGACGATGTGATTTTTTTCACATTTTAACAATGATAAGCCTTTCATCTTTAATTTATTTTGTTTGTGTGTCTATTTTTGGGCAAAAACCACTGTTTGGTCTTTTTTTCATTGTAAATTAACTATTCAATGAAATTTCAAAAAAAATACATATTTAGAAACTAGACTCCATTCTACAAATATTAAAAAAATAAAAAAATGATTTTCAATTAGTTTTCAAAATTTATAGGGGTAGCTTGGCCAAAATTCTATTTTTTAGGATGTGTCCACTTTGAAAATTAGTAAAAAATTAAATATTCATAAAAAAATTATCATAAAAATCGGGCATAAACTACATGCTATTAGCTAATTTCTCACTGAAGCAATTTTAAAAATACCAAAAAAAAGTTGACCATTTGAGGGAGCCACTAAACATGCTATGTTATGTTTTTTTGACAGAAACAACACCAATTTCTGTGGCTCCCTCTTTTCAACCCCTTAATCTATGCCATTTTTTAAAAAAAATAGTAGTTTCAAAATTAGACTCGGAGCACTATGAACATTGTTTTGGTTGCATCTCCAAATTTTGAGTGTAACTATGCTCAATTTCTCATCCAAGGCTAGTATTTCATGATTTCAAAAAAAAAAAAGTAGCCACTTAAGACCCCTTTTTGCCCCCCCCCCATCTTCTTGCACTTACCCGAGAAGAAATAAGAAGATCAATGGTTGAGAATGGTTGAGGAATGTGTGCGAATAGAAAGAGGACAAGTGTCCAAGCTCCATCATGCAACAGGGGAGTTAACTGAATAGATTGAAGAGTTAACAAAATTGATTGAGTTAACTCAATGGACTAATCAGTTAACTAGGTTGATTGGGGAGTGAACTCGAATGACTAATTAGTTAACAGAATTGATTGATGAGTTAAATAATTTTGATTGGAGGATAAATAGGACATGTGCAACATGGTGAGGTGGAAAAGGTTAAGTGGAAAGGTGAGGTGGATTGGTGAGGTAGATTTATGGAATTAGGACTTAGGATAGAAGAATTTAGGATTAATTAAATAATGTAGGATTACTTAATCATGTGAGACATTAGAAGAATTTAGGGAATTTAATTAAATAAATTGATTTTATTTAATTATGGGATAATGAACCAATCAAATAAACTTAGAATATTTATTTAATTGATAGAAGAAAATAAGAATTAAGACAGATATTAAAATATTTACTTAATTCAACATGAGCCAATTTTAGGTGTATACAGATGGCATTCCCGCCTCCCCATGCCACTGTTCCTCATCTGCATTAAATTTCTTGTACCCATGGCATGGGCGGACCCCCTGTTTCAGCAGATTTCTCAAGTAGAGTTATGTGGGCATGCTCCAAGGACTCCACTTCGAGTTAATGTAGCATGGTCGATGTCCCTTCTTGTTGACTTCTTTTCACGCCATTGTTTCTACAGTCTATGCTGCCCCAAGGACCAGGGACGAGGACGGGTGGGGACGGGGGGACGAGTTTCGGGGATGACATTATTTTTTGGGCATTTTTTAGGGGACGACAGGGGACAGCTACTAAAAAATAAGATTTTTTTTAAAAATATAAGGGAATTTCAAATATTTAGATGATAACGTTGATAAGGCATTCATTGTAGACATTATAGAACATTAAAACATGCTTACATAACCATAACATTACACTTGAACTTAGTTTTCAACTTGTCACATGAGAATTGGCAAACAAATAAACCAAATTTAATTGTTTTCAATGACAATATGCATATATACTATATCAAAATGCTTAAAGGCTACAAGTTTCAAGTTTCAACAACGAAATGTTTCAACAACAAAATGACAAACACATAAAGAGTATATGGTTGTCCCTAATCAACCTCTCCTAATACTGCATCAAAATCAAAATTTGAGTCTGAATCACTACCACCATGAGGGTCTACATCATCTAGTGGAACCCCAACCAATCCCTCATATGCCTCCTCCTCATCAATCTGCATAACATCCTCTGGATCAACATCCCAATGTGCAACTGGAGTCTAACGATACTCAGGTCTCTGTCGATCTTGTAGCCGCAAGGCACTATGCACTGCCACCAACTTCTCTGATCGTCTAGAGGTAAGGTTGTTCCTCTTCACTGACTGAATGAAGCTATATGTGGACCAACTCCTCTCTGTAGCAAGGGAACTGGCAATCTATGCAAGGAGGCAAGTGGCAAGTGTCCTCAACTCTAGTGCATCCATGCCATGCCACATCCACAATCCAATAGGGTCAGTTTGAGCTAATGTAGCTCTATCCATTCTCGCCTCTTTTTTGCTAAAGTTTGGACCACATAGATTAACAAAGGCCATCCATTGTGAGCGAAGTATAGAAGCCTCCTCCTCGGTATACATTTTTTCAAGGGCCCTCATGAACCCTTGTTTCACCTCATCATCATGAGATGGAGGCACTCTTTCAGGTCTGCAAACATACCATTTGGGATTTAGAGCATATGCTGCCATATGAAGTGGGGTGTTCATAGTGTCCCACCTCTGTGTCACAATGGGCCTAAGATGCTCCTTATAAAATCCCAATGTAGGATCCTTGCTCTAAATGGCTTGGTTCATTTTCCCAAGCATGCTATCAAATGTCTCATAAATCTCTCCAAGACTAAGAGAGTCTATGTCAGCATATCTTATGACATCCACAATAGGTGCAATGAAGGAGCAAACATAGCTGCAAGTGAAAACAAGTTACAAAAATCAGCAATTTAAGAACAAAAATTAAATTATTAATAAAATGGTAATATCATAATATAAATAAAAAGAAAATCAGCAATTTGAAATTTCAATTTCATACCTTATTGTGGACCACCAATCATTGTCAAGGATCTTTTGCCTCACACTTTTTCCTTCAGCTGAATTTGACTCTGGCCATCTATTCCATTCTGCATTAACCACCAATAATTGTAGAGCCTCCTTCACCTCAACCATCCTCTCTAACAAAATAAAATAGGTGGTATATCTAGTTTCCATAGGCTTGAGGAATTCCTTCTTTGAAAAAGTCCTAAACAATGCAAGTGAGGTTTGATGGTTGCAAATGAACATCTGTATATCTCTAGCTTCTGCCACCACTTCCTTCACCCAAGCAATCTTCCCAATGTCTTTCAATGCGTTGTTCAATGCATGAACACAACATGGGGTCCAGAAAATGTGCTTATAAGCACCCTCCACCATCAAACCAGCTGACTTACATACACGGGTTGAATCTGTTACCACTTGGACAACATTAGGTGCCCCAACCTCTTCTATGGCATCCTTCAAAATCTGAAATTGGAAGTGAGCATCCTTCCTCTTCCGTATACAATCAATAGCTCTAAGAAAATAAGAGCCAGTTGGACATGTGACAATGATATTGATGAGTGGCCGACGTTTGATGTCAGTCCACCCATCCATGACAATAGAGCAGCCATCCCTAATCCAAGTTTGTCTCATGTCCTCAATCAAGATACTCACTTGAGAATATTCCTTGTCAAGTAAGGTGGTGCATAGCTTATGTTCTCCAGGGGGCATATGAAGGACCAACAGCTATAACATCTCTGAACATTTGTTTGAAATAGGGAGAGCGTGGCACATGAAATGGTATGGCATGGGCAAAGAAAAATTTAGCAATGGAAGAGTCGGCCACCTCTCATGTTTGTGCATTAAACAACCCTGCAACAGTAGTAGTTCTTTTCTTTCCCTTACTAGAAATCTCTTCCACTTGGCTTTGTGAAGGCAATGACTCAGACACACTAGGCATACTCTCCATTGACAATTCCTTAGATCTTGTCTCCCCCTCCATGTGCAACCTAGTTGCCTCGACCTTCTTAGCTAGGGAAATTTTTCGACAACCTTTTACCCCCACTCCACCCAAATGCAAAAGGTGAGAATAAACTCTTGTATAGCTGCCCCTATAGGTTTCATTGCAAATGTGACAAAGACATACTCCAGACCCCCCAATATTATTTTGTTTGTCAGTGTCTATGTGGGTTGCAAATTGTAAAAGAGGTTTTTTAAGATTATATGGGCCTTTTGCATAAGTGGCAAGTGTTTTGGAGGGGCATTCAAAAGGATTAGATTTGGATGAAGTCACATTCTCTGTTGCACCACTGCCACTAGCACAACCCCCACTCTTTTTACGGCCTCTAGTTCTCTTGGTTGCCGTTGCACTTGAATTTCAATCTCATTTTTAGAACTTTCACTATTCTCACTGCTGCTCTTTTTTTTTTGTCTAAAAAAATGATAATAGATAGCTGCAAGCAAACATAAAACAAAAAATAAACAAAAAAATCCTCCCCATGTGTTTGAAATTGAAAAAAAAAAACTAAAAAAAATACAAAGGAATATGAAAAAAAAAACAAAGAATGTCAATCTTACCTCAAATGACGATGATTTGATGCCCTAGTGCCTTCTCTTCACTGCTGTTACCCTCCTCCAATTGCTATTGCTCCTCTTCAAGTTGTTGTTCAAGAATGCCAAAATGAGGTAATGAGTTTATGTTTTTTTGTTTTTTGATGATATAAGGTATTTTTTAGGTTTAGGTTTGTTTAAAAGGGATGTGGGGGTCCTAGTGGACCCCCCCATCCCTTTTTTTTTAAAGTGATTTTTTTTTTGTTTTTTGAGTTTAAACGTTGTTGGGCTGTAGGGGACAGCTAGCCATCCCCAGTACAGTCGGGGGACATCCCGACCATAGGGGACGACGTCGCGACTGTACCGGGGACGGCTAATCATCCCCTGAGTTTCCTGAAAAAAGGGGATGTCCCCGGGGAAACGGGGACAGTCAGGGGACATTTCTTGGCCATCCCCGAGATGTCCCCGGTACGGGTACATGTCAAAAAAGGCAAGGGACATGTCCCCGGGGAGCCTAGGCTACAGTGCGATTGTAAAAGCTATATATGCATGATTCAAAGATGTAAAAAGGGATCGTTGGTTAGCTGTTCTTCTGGGCTATCGCGCTAGTTGGGTAGTTTGTTATCACATGCCTTGTAACGCATTTACAAGAACCAGTCAGATCTGATGCATTATGCTCGAATCTAAGCCTTTGATGTCTCCGATAGCGGTTCACCAATGAATGTAGATGGTTATTTTGTGTCTATCTCTCTGTAACAAAGTACTTTTCTTTTGTAGTGGTTATTTAGCCTTCATGATCAATATAATCACTGATATTTTGCCTCTCTTATGCTTTCACTCTATGTTTACTTGAAATATGTAACTCATTCTATGGATAAAATAGTCCTTCCATTGGTTATAGTTTTTTAATTTGAACCTCTGTTAAAGTTGTAAGTCTGTGTGAGTCTCTTTCAGTATTTGAGGTCATTGTTGTGTTATGTCGGTTGCAACTAAACACCCTAAATATTGGTGTATCACCTCCCTTTTTAATTTCAATTTCCCTCTCTCCCTTTACCCTAGTGATCATTAGTGTAGGTTTAGTCTATTTTTCTAAAACGTAAGCTCAGAAAGAGGAACCAACCTTCTTTGGAGATCTGATCTCATCTGTAAGGTCCCACACCTTGAGATCATTCCCATTGTGTCATTAGAATGCATGGACTGTCTCCAAGCAGGGTGCAATTCTAAGTTATAACAATTTATGGGACACCTAGTGGGACCAATATGATGAGCTTTATCATCCATTAAAGGATTTGGTGTATTTTTCAGTGCATTTAGTCATTCAGGGTACTCTTCACAAACATCATGGTGACTCTGCTAAACAAATCTACTGGTGAAAGCAACCCAAGTGCTTAAATATTCATCAAAGATCGAAGTTCGGTGATACTATTGGTCTTTTCTAGCTTTCAAAAGCATCTGAAATCACCTAGCGACTCTCTTCTGGTATGTTTCTAGTCTCCAAAAGCAGATCTATTACCCTTATTTTCAAAGAATATTTTGATACATCTCTATTTTTTCAATGCTCTAGTATGTCAAGCTATTATGGAAGTCATGGTCTTTTTCCTCCATCAAGAATAGGCTTCCAAACACCCATCATAACATTCACACCATTGTCATGGCCCTGCCAAGAAACAAACCCTTTGTGGCCTTTAATGGTGGAAGCCCTCTCAACCTTGCACAATATGATGACATCCCAATTTCAACTCTGAAGGCTATTCCCTTTTTCACTGGTGAAAACTCCACCACACCCATAGAGCACATCCAAGACATTACTAGTGTATGCTACATTGATAATGTTACCCAAGACAATGTTGCGGTAAGGCTCCTTACTTCTTCCTTGAAAGGAAAAGCTCTCCAGTGATATAGGGGGTTACCTGCAAATTCAATTCATGAATGGGATGAATTAGGAGATAGGCTATGTTAGCGTTTTGAAGATAACAGTGATCATTTGTCCCTGATAGAGCAACTGACCACTATTAAAAGAGCTCCCTATGAATTCATGGTGGATTTTAATTTCAAATTTCAAAAAACTTGGTATAAAATTCCACCATTAGTGAGGCCTTCCCCTAATGTTGCCTTCTTGTATTTTTTGAGATCCCTAAACAGTGATATTGCTGTCATGATCTAGTCTCTAGGAGGGGATGTGTTACCTAATGCCTATGAGGTAGCTATTAGGGTATAAAACTATCTAATTCTAGCTGGAAAGATTGCCCCCAGGCCTCCAATGCCATTATTTCCAGAAGCCCCAATCTTTCAGCCAATTATGACACCAATTCCTACAGCTAATGTGCCATACCAAGCTCCTAATCAACCCTATCCACTTAGCAAGTAGCTTTGTCAAGGGAACAATCAAAGACAAAATCAACTGAGCCATGTTAGGTCCCTGAACTCCATAAACTCAACTGCTACAAGTACATCAGGCATACTTGTTCCAATTCAGAACAACCTGACTCAAGGTTATGAGTTGCACCATCCATGCAATCCATCAGCAATCCCAAAACAATAGATTGGATCTAATCAACAAGCTATGGTGGGACAAAGGAAAATGCAGGATGAATGTGTCTTTTTGAATTGGCAAGTGGATGATGCTACTTTATTTCATGAACTGCCTAGTTACATTGAAAATGAAGAAGACATGCATGTGACAATGGATACACAACAGCATAGGAGTAGTGAAAATGATGGAGGATTGTTGCAGGTTGAGGCCAAGAAAAATAGTGAAATTCCAACCCACGAAGAACATGAGTAGTCATATACAGAAGAGTGTAGAGGACTTGGAGGAGGTTCATTTCTGGGATGAGCTTGATGTTTTCTGCTCAAACCTGGATAGTAAATCAGTGCCTCTAGATGAGGTAAACCCTGAGCCATTTCAGCAGATTGAGGAGGCAATCATTCCTCCAATTGACATACAAGGATCATAGCATTTAGACTAGCAACATCAAGAGCTAGAATAAGAGCAGAGGCATATCATTTTAAGGGGATGCCCTATAAGGCATTTGGCCTAGCTAGGGACATATCATGAAGAGTCACCTTTTGTCATGCTCACTCCTGAGCATGAAGTTGAACATCAAAATAAGTGGGATCAGCCCATTTATCCACTTTCATGTAGTTGTATCAACAATCAGTTCAAGTGGGTAAGTGAGTTTGTCCTCTTTTGGGGGAAGGTGTTTTATCAATTTGTTGTATGCCCATTCTTCCCCCACCTCTTGTTAACTGCCCACAAGCATGTAAAGCATTGTAAGTTGTTGAGAAAGGGCAATTATTTTGAAGAATCAGTTAATGGGTCAGTTTTGGTTGGTCAGTTTAGGTGTAGGTTAGTTTTGTTTCTGTTTTAAGTTTCCTTTTAGTAAGTGCCCTTGCACTCTGCTGCATTCTCATTAGGAGGATGCTTGCCTTATTTGTTTTGCCTTGTCTTGTTTTTCGGAGGCAATGTTCAATTTTGTGTTGGTCTGGCCAACCCCTGTTCTTGTTGATGTGCCCTTTGACTCTGTGCCCAATGGATGGATAGGCCTTTATATCCTAGTGTTTAGGTAGGCAAACACCCCTGCATAGTAGCCAAAATGTTATCCTATTTTTCCCTCCTGGCCAAATAGTCTAAGATCCATGAGATCGTGGTGTTTTAGCTCCTGAGAATGTAAGGAAAAGCATCAAAAAGTGGTTAAGTCACAGAAAATTCAGAGTTTTCCTTGTCTTTTTTGCCTTGTCGGGATGTCGGAGTTCGGGCTTCACCTCTTCACCATTGTCAAGCCTAAAATCCCGAACTCTGCCCCTTCCCCCTTGCAAATGTTCTAAGTGTTTCAACGTCAGAGTTTGGAGCTCTCCCCTTCTCCCTTCTTCCTTGGAAGGAGGAAGGGTCGGGGTCCGAGCTCCAACCTTTTTCCTTGTAAATTTTGCTAAGTGTGAAGAAGTTGTCGAAAGTCGGTCTTTTCTTCTTCAACCTTCTACTTCAGAATATCGAAATCCTGAAGGCCAAAGTTTGAAAGGTGCATATGTGCTAAGTGTTTTGCTGTTGGACTTCAGAGTTTTGCTTTTTGCCTTCCCTCTTGGAAGGATGAACACTGAAACTCTGAAGCCCACCGATGGCCACGTGGTGGTATTCCTCCATTCCGCCATGCTCTTTTGGTGGGCCCCTCGCCCATTCGCATAATAGTGGAATGCTGCCACATGGCGATAGTGTCATGGCGGAAGGCTAAGTGCCGAATGTCCAAGGCCCGATCGCCAATAAGGTAAAATCGTCTAAGTGTTACGGTGGAGTTCGGGGTTTTCTCCTTCTAGCCCCTTTCTTCTACAAGCGATAAGGCGGAGGGCTAGAGGCCCGAACTCCGAAACTCTGACGACTCCTTTCTTCACGGAGAAAACACAATTTGACTGGCTAGTGACCCTCATGGCCGCCATTAATGCTCCATAAGGGCCTGTTTTTGTGCAGCAAATGGTATTCCAACCTCCCCATGCCACTGTTCCTCATTTGCACTAAATTTCTTATACCCACGACATAGGCAGACCCCCTATTTCAGTGGATTTCCTAGGCAGAGCCATGTGGGCACACTCCAAGGATGCCAGTTTGAGTTAATGCAACATGGTCGATGTCCCTTCTTGTTGACTTCTTTCATGCCATTGCTGCTACAGTGCGATTGTAAAAGCTATATGTGCATGATTCAAAGGTGTAAAAAGGGGTTGTTGGTTAGTTGTTCTTCTAGGCTATCGCGCTAGTTGGGTAGTTTGTTATCACAAGTCTTGTAACACATTTGCAAGAACCAGTCGGATCTCATGCATTGTGCTCGAAGCTAAACCTTTGATGTCTCCGATACCGGTTTACCAACGAATGTAGATGGTTATTTTGTGTCTATCTCTCTGTAATAAAGTACTTTTCTTTTGTAATGGCTATTTAGCCTTCATGATCAATATAATCACTGATATTTTTCCTCTCTTATGCTTTCGCTCTGTGTTTACTTGAAATGTGTAACTCATTTTGTAGATAAAACGGTCCCTCTATTGGTTATAGTTTTCTAATTCGAACCTCTGTTAAAGTTGTAAGTCTGTGTGAGTCTCTTTCAGTATTTGAGGTCATTGTTGTGTTATGTCGGTTGTAGCTAAACACCCTAAATCTTGGTGTATCACCTCCTTTTTTAATTTCAGTTTCCCTCTCTCCCTTTAAAGCCTGGTGATCATTACTGTAGGTTTAATCTATTTCTTTGAGCCTTAAGCTCAAAAAGAGGAACCAGCCTTCTCTGGAGGTCTGATCTCAACTGCAAGGTCCCACACCTTGAGATCATTCCCATTGTGTCATTAGAATGTTTGGACTGTCTCCAAGCAGGGTGCAATTCTAAGTAATAACAGGAACAAGAAAGGAATTTGACATCGCTTGACATTGTAAAGCAACCAATACTTATAACTGAGAGCAAAAAATTGTCATCAATGTATACCAATCCACAGAGTTCTCTGAGAACATTAAGGCATGAGCATATGTTTTGAGATTAGCAATGCAAATCAAGAAATAATTGACATGTGGCTAGTATTATAGCTTCTGAACTTATCCCTATTTCAAAATAAGCCTATAAATACGGGCCTTGAGTCAAAATATAAAGAATAATGCAAACAGACCATAGCATTTTATATATATATGTAAAAATGATTTTGTGAAGAATATTGCTTTCTGAAAAAACTTTGTAAGCTAACAACCATGTAGGCTATCTTCAAAATAGAGCAGCTATACATATAACATTTTTAAGCGATTTTCAAACTTGGGAAAAACATCCTAAAACAGATACCTAAAGATAAGGATGAAAACCATAGAATCAATTTGGTTTTCAAATTCCTTAATGCTCAACCTGCATTGTTTCATGAGGCTTTTAAGCTTACAAACTATTTCAATATGTGGTGGCATAAGAAAATTAGAGGCTGCCTCTGAATATGCTAGCTAAATATCTCTGATCCATGAATATTTCAGCAGGGATATTTTAATATAAACTATAGTGATTCTTAACCCTTTAGAAGTTGGCAGCAAGAAAAATCTTCATCAACTGTTTAGTATACAAGCATATCATCATTCCTTTCCTGAAAAATATACTAGAATCCGGTCACATGGTACCAAATCTAATACCAAGAAAACTTGGTGGCAGGGTGGCTGCATATGAAAATAGTTAATGTCTAAATCTAACAACATTGCAGGAAAACTCCGGAAAAACTGTGGAGCTGCTTAACCCAGCTCTTTCAGTTCTATGAACTGACAAAAAGACTAAAGGAATCTACACAAACGCAAAGATAGAGATTCTTCATGAGCTATGCTTAAAAAACACCTAAATATCCGTAAGCAAAGAGGTGGCTAAAATGGCTATGTACTGCTCTCTAAGTCTCAGGATTTCGTTGTCAAATAGGTTGTCAACATAGGATTGTTTAAAAATTAATGGGAAAGGAAATTAAGGATCATATGTGAAGAATGTTCTCTGCCTGGTGTTTATCTTAAAGCACTAAAGATAGCATGGTGAATGATCTTTCTGCAATTACTTGTACAAGCAGTGGCTCAAGATATCACTCACAAGCTGTAAAATGTATAATAAGAAGATGGCGGAGAAATGTTTGACACAAAGAAAAGATGCTAAACTGTTCACTTGTTATTGATATGGTAAGTCAGACAATTGGTCCATCAGATATATCCTTGAGCAAGCTTGGATGTGTTTACAGTCTTTTGAGTCTTTTCAAATCACCCATTGCTACAGGGAGGGAAACAAAGTGGCAGATTGGCTTGCAAATTCAGCCATAGATCAGGAGGATCAGGGAACGCTCTTTGATCTTAATTCTCTACCACGTCCGACCTTGCTTGATTCCTTGATCTCCTTTGACAGCCTTCACCTCTGCCTTTCCGTTGACTGTTGTCCTTTCAATTTCTAACAATCGCTCTCAGGCCTTTACAAAACCTCAAATATTACTCAGCCTTCTTTCTTGACAACGGCTGTCAGTGAGGATTGCCAGTGCAATCCTTCTCCTCTCTTGGGTTTTTTTAAGGCTAAGGTGACGTCGGGGTGTGTTACACTTCATTCAAGCTGGCAGTTGGGCTTGATTACTACTGTTTTTGTTTTTTGACGGTTCAGGTGGGTGACCGTGGCTCTGCTTTCTCTCAAGCGGTTCCCTCTCCCCATTTTGTAATTTGTAAACTTTTGATATATCAATATATGTCTGAGGATTTGCCTCTTCTTTTTTTTAAAAAAAAAAAGTCATCAATTAGTTTACCCCATGAAGATTATCATGATGGATCTAAACTTATGACGGATTAATCCAAATTTAAACAGATCAAAAACTAATGGAATAGATGTCGCTAACTTAAACAGAACATTTGAAAAAAATCACAAATAACATTGCTAGTAAACCAAACTGGCAAACAACTTATTCTGCTATGGGTGAACTGCTATAAGCTTTCAGTCCATATTGATTTGTGGACATTACAAAACCTTCTTATGTTCCAAACACAGTAGATTGCCTTCTGCAACCATCAAAGTTCAAAGTTTCAAACCATAGTAGTAAAACAAAAATTCCGAATAAATCGGTAAACTCAAAGATAAAGGAAAAATTTAGGAAATTAAAAAATCAGAAAAATTCGAAGAAAAGAAAAAAAACTGGTGTTTTTTTATTTCATGTGAAATAAAGAAGAACAAACTGCATTTTCATCTGATGCAGCCAAAATCAATTTTTTTGGCTTTTTAAAATTGTCAGGGGGTTTGGGGTCAATAGCCTCCAGCTGGGTCGGGAGTCTGCAGTCGGTACCCCTGGCACATCACCTGCCATGATACAAGGCAGGGTCAAGAGGTAGAGCCCCCATTGCCAAGAACAAATTAAGGCCATTAAGGTTACATGGACTTTCATGGAGCATACCATTTTTTATAATTATCATCTTTAAATAAGCTCCAAACCCCTTAAAAAACATCGTCGTTGCCTTTAAACTCCAAACGGCAAACAGAATGAACGGGAAATTCAAGTGAACAAATAGCCAAACATGGAAAGAAACAGCAACAAAGAGGTCATGCAGTAAGGAAATTGAAGGCATGAAGGCATGTGGTCTACAATTGATTTATTATGCTAATGCGCACACTTGCCATTTGGGCCAGTGAGTATGTGCATACCTTCTGTGGATGCATTTGTACTGGATTTTGGTAGTTTTTCAACAACCTGCAGAAGGATAAATATTAGCAGAGTTAATTTTGTACATGGAAGGTGAATTGCACCTAAGAGTGTAATAAAAAAAGTGCTTAGAATGCTCACCCCCAAAGAAGCGTCATTACATTGGACACTAATAGATTCCTCAATCTGTATAATTTCAATTTTGATTGTGGTAATCTGCTCAAGAACCTCTGGGGTGCTCACAAACCTAACAAACCTTTTATAGATTACAATTGTAGGCATTGTCAAGAAATTGATCAAATTGGTTGCATCAAAAGCTGTGGATTGCATTCATTGCTCAAATGGACAGATCACACTAGTTATAATCTTTTCATCTAATATACAAAATTAAAGTGACATCACTCTTTTCTTCACTTCAATCAGCAATAAGAATTGATTTTTAACAACTACAGGCAGGCTTGCATACTTTTGAAGCATGCCCTTGGTAAACCATGATCTTTCATCTCCATTGGCCGCCTCCAACACAATGGAATAGCCACCCTTTTCAATATGCTCATTCGCTTGACCACTCGATATAAGTAGTTCACACCTAGCAAAATCAACCCCAAAATCATACGCCACAAAAATATTCTAAATACAGACATAGTACACAACACAGCTGATTGAAGACAAATATACTAAAATGATTACCTGTGGAAATTTCAATGTTTTAATTACATACCCCCAATTCTATATCAGATCTCCACATGAATATGGATCCTTAAACCTAAAGACCAAACTGGGGTCTAATTCAAGTGACCCACTATTACCACCTATCTCCTTGTCTCAGCACATTACTTGAATCTTTATGCAGAGCACATTTCAAGGAACTCATGGTAGGCCCAAGACCACAAGATCTTAAGGCTATATTTATAGAATTTTAGGAAAACCAAGAGAACTGCTAGTTAGCAGCAAAATCATGGGCATACATGCCTTCCATGATGTCATGCATAATTAGAATAGAGCTGGGTTTATAGTAGTTGTCAATGGTCATTTGAATATCTAGAGAAGATTTTAGGATGTAGATTTAGGCAGGGGAAAACAGCTCTATTTTGGTTGATGGTTTTTTGTCCTTCTGTATATAAAGTCAGAAGTAATTATTAATAAAAGTGGTGTTAAAAGGTACGGTTGGCTTCCACCTCTGAGTGAGCTTCATTCTTCATTCCTGCTTGAGTCTGTAGAATATTTACAATTGTTTGTTCTGGAGACAGAGCCTTAAAAAAGAAAGGTCGTGTAACTTGTTATAAATAATGCAAGAATAAGAGACATTACACTTATGAATGTCCATAGAAGAAGGGTAGGAGCAAGGGGAAAGGAAGAACTCACAATAAGCAATTTGTTGAGATTGCAAAGATTTCAGTTGAGGTAGACGAACTTACCTTGAAACATGAAACCACTTTTTCTATGATTTTAGCCCTTTCTTCTAAGGCTGTTTCTACACAAAGTCAGTCACCAGTGGAGCGCCATGACACATATCTCACAACAGATGCTATTCAACTTGCTTCTAGAAGAAACAACCACAATCCAAGTGATTCTATGCAATGACACCACTTATCTAGTGACTGGAGTTGGCACCATTTCTATTCAGGCGACTTCAAGTGATGTTTTCCACTTGAAAAAGGTTCTGTATGTTACCAGATTGACCAAGAACTTGTTTGTTGTTTCAGGCTTTCAGCGATTATTGATGAAGAGTGCATAGTTGAATTTGAAAATAGTTACTGTGCCATTAGAGATTGCAACCAAGAACCTTCTCATGTTTTGGCTAAAGGAGCCTATGACTCTATAACGATGGTTTGTACAGGGATCCAGTATCCTCTACTGCTCATGAAGACTTAGTTCATGATAATGCTAAGTTACATGGATTATGACACAAACAGTTTGGGCATTTGCAGCACAGTGTGTGACCTCTTTCGAGATACGATGCATGGGCTGCCAGATTTTGAAGTTAAGCATATTGGAGTGTGCAAGGAATGTGCACTCAAGAAGCACTCCAAAGCAAGCACTGCAAAAAAATGATAGTGCTTGGAGATTTTATCTTTCCTATAACTTGAATTTGATCCGAAGATGTTTTCATTCCTCCCTAGTATATCAAAGGCCATAAACTTTATACAGGGCACCAATACCCTTGAATTTGATCCTAAGATGTTTTCATTGCTCCCTAGTATATCAAAGGCCATAAACTTTATACAGGGCACCAATACCTAAGATGAACTCGCAATCTTGTCAAATTATTCCAAGGACAGGATGATGCTTCAAATCTCTTAATAAACTTTAATTGATATCCATTGCCAACCTATGTTACCAGAAACGAAAAATGAAAAGGGCAACCGAAACGGCAACGTGACAGAAATGGAATATCTAGAGGTTGCGTATAAGAAACGGATTTTATACACATATACATTTTCATAAATATAATTATAAAAATTAAAATATATATTTATATTTAAAATATATTTTTAAATTAATTTAAAAAATCCAAACATTAGAAATATAATTATATATTCTAACTTTAATTATTATTTCTAATAAAAATAAAAATAAGAACAAATATAAAACATTTTAAAAATAAAACAAATTCATATTAAATAACGTTAAGTAAAAAGAAAAGGGCACGAACTAAGTTTAAAATAGTTGCCAACCAACTGAACTAAAGTAAACTTGCCATATACACATCCGGCATTGAGTCACTTATATTTATTTTCTTGGCTTAACAAATGGATGTAGTTTTGAACATTGGAAACTAGTGCATATAGCACAAACAATGTTTACACAGTCCACCATATTGTTAAATTGCTAATTGTTGTCTATGTACTTCTTTATCTTTGCACCTGCAAGCTGGTGAAGCCTGTTGCTTTATCAATCAAAGACAGTTTGTTTTCTAGAATGATTTTGAAAATCCACTTATCATCCCAAGCCACCTATATCCTTCATACATTTCTACGCATAAAAGTGAAATTGAGAAACAATCATAATTGGCAATTACCTGTCTGCATACTTTTAAGTTCAAAAGTTCACACTTAGAAAACAGTCATGTTCAATGACATTTATCTGGTTGCACCACGACAAATTTCAAGACAGCATTCAAGAATCAAAACTGAAGGACCAATTTATCACAGGAATGTATACTGGGTGGATGACATAGGAAACATACAATAACCAGCAAACTAAATCTTCTGTCCTGGTCAATGTTTGTTTTATGGAATCAACTAAATCGGAACCACAAATAGTCAATACAAACAGCCACCTTCCAAAAAGAAAATGACTATAGGATGAACTAATGAAAGGAATTGTGGCCCATTGACTACATCTCTCGTCATTAACTGCACAAATCACGACCCTAGTACAATGGATTCTTATATGGTTTCATAAAAATTAATATCCTTAGCATGCCCATAGTAAAATAGAGAGAAACTCTTCTCATTTTTATATATTTTCGGACCCTCATAACAGTTAGTGGTTACAAATAAATTGGAAGGCAGCATGGAACTTAAAAATGAACTTATGCAATACCACTCTTCAATCATTTCATACGCATGAACCCAGCAACGAACAACCTACCACTACAACAACAACAAATTGCATGAAAAAATTGTGACAGAATATATTAACCTATGAGTCAAACAAAGAGACAGACCATCCATTTGTTTTCTTTAAAGAGTCAAGACCGAACAAAAACATGGTTTAGTTGTTTTCCAGTTTACCCCTAAAAATTTCTCAGAGTAATCCACCAAATTCCCAACTGAATATCTGAACTTTCAGGTGGGCTTGGCCATCCTAAATTACTAGATTATCAATTAATGCTACAGTGGGTAACCTACTGGAATGTAGTGGTAATGCACATCCAGTAACTGCCAGCAGGAAGTTGAATTTAGGCAAACCAAGCACTCAACCTCCTTGGTCCATGATCAAGATAACTATTATTTTTTCATTTTGATGTTTCTAGCCTTATTCACTTCTAAGGTTGCATCAAACTGTAAACTTATGCTAAAAGGATTACTTAAAATTTTAAAATTAATAACCCTTAAACAGTGAAATCAGTAGGCCTTTTTCATGTAAGAAACCAAATAATTACTCAACATAAATCACCCATAAAAATGGAAATCAGAATATATTTTTCATGTAAAGAAACAACTTAATAGTCAAAATTCATCAAAAAAATAACTCAAGAATGAGAAAATGTGAAACTTAGGACACTACTCCAACAAAAGGACGTACCCCATCTTTTGCTCTTAAGAGCCAAGATGAAACAAAAGGATGATTTAGTTGGTTTACAATGTATACAGTATACTCACTTAAATTGATTAACATGTAATCCACAAAAACATCTTATTAGCCACCTTAGCTTTCAAGCTGCTCACATTATTGCAACTGTGAGTATAATTAGCCATCCTACAGTGCTATGTCAGATAACTAATAATAGAGCTGGTAACTTTGTTATATGCAGTGGTAAGTGGTAATGTATCTCATGTAAATCATAGTAAGACAGAGTTACACAAACTGACCACATAATCTGCTTGATCTGTGATCCTAGTTGAATTTCCAAAATAATTTTTTTCATGTTCTATTTTTGCATCCAAAACAGAAGGTTTATTACCACTGCTTGGCTTAACTTGCATAATTTCCACATGGTTCTTATGAATTGGTTAGCATGTTTAATGCTTGCCTGGACCTTTGCATTGATTATGTTTATTCTGACATTGACAATTTAGTTTTCCTGTAATTTAGCTTGTAAGGCCGTCTTGCGAAGTGATAGCATAGGTTATAAACTGATTGCATGCCGGTAGAGGGTTCTTTCCTCCTCACTTATTTATGCCAAGAAGTCTGTAAATTGATTTTCTTCCAATTGATTCCTTTTCAAATGGTGGCATTTCATTTTACAGTGTTTATATCTTGACATTTTAAAATTAGAATTAAGCTAGTTTTAAATTTTAAATAAGAAGGAAATTCCATTAGTACAGACCATTATCTGCAGAACGATTTTTTTTCATTTTTCTTCCATTCTTCTCGAGTTCAATATCTACATGTTATTTTGATGTTGACAATCTAACCTGGTTTCCTCTTGGAGACCTCTGAACAAGTACTTGGCTCAGCAACATGCCCAATTGTGTGTGTAGCTGTTTCTGAAACAGAGAAACTTGTAGCTGGCATAAAACTGATCTTGCTCCGTGCAATTATGAATGACTGTATAGTTCAAACAGAGATATATGTTATGATAAAAAATAGATTTCTAAATGAAAGAAATTACTAGTATATTTATATTTAAAAAAATATATCTATGTATGTATGCTCAGAGTTCAGAGATATCTTTTTTGCATTTTGCATAGTTTTTGTGATTTTTTCCATTTTTTAATTTCTTTTTTATTTTTTATTTTTTATTTTTTCCAATTTCTTTTTTGTTTGATAGTTTTTGTGATTTTCTTCACCATTTTTTTCTTCAACCACTTCCAATTTTTTTTTAGTTTTTAATTTTTATTTTTTCCTTTTTAAAATATTTTTTTTTTTTTAAATTTCTATATATTTAGGTGGAAAATGAGTGTTTTCATCTCCACCCTACTGTGATAATTAACAAAAGTTTCTTACTACCTTAATCAGATGTTGTAGTTGCAAGTGTCCAGATGAACATACACACCAACTATTTGACAAAATACTCACCTTCGAATTGCCAGATTCTTAAGAATATAAATTGTGTGCATGAGGTGTTTAGCATGTATGTAAAGTGTAGAAGCAGGAACAAGGCACGTAAACTGTCTGGCGAAATTCTTCCAAGAGATGTGTGAACCGTGGAAAATGTGAATGGGTAGACATATATGCAAAATATAAGAGCATTGGCATAGCACCTGAATGCTTTAAGATAAGCACAGAATTTAGGGACATAGCCAAGGCAGAGTATGAGTGACACATGTAAAATGATCAATAAAATACTCCAAAGGAATGTAAAATGTGAAAGAATAGAATAGCATGTGAACCGTTTGACAAAATGCCTCAAAGAAATGTTAATCTACAGACAATGCACATGAACCGCTATGCAACAAAACTTGTTGCCCCTGCCATCCCAAGCTGTGAGATTTGTCTTAAAAAAAATAGAGGAAAATCCAAGCCAAATGAATGTCGAGATTACGGCAGCCAGCTGCACAATACATGCCCTGAACACCACAAACCATTGAGGGGTACACATACGTGACTGCACATTATAAACAAGGAAAACCTTAAAAGGGTTGTAGTTTTTTTATCCGCCGTCTCTTCTATTCTATTGCATGACATTTTTTTCAAATTTTTCAGAAACAATCAGCGAAAAATATCCAGAGGCCAGAGATTTTTTCTCATGCGAAAAAAATATAAAAAAATAAAAACCTTAACAAAACTGCACATATTCCTACATTGTTATATGTTTCAAGTAAAGGAAGGGTGTAGTTATTCCTAAGGAGGAATTCTTCTAGGTTGTTCGTTGCAAATATTTATGGTACAATCTAGATTCAACCAAAGCATTATTTGATTTCATCTCTTATGTCTTGATTGGATGTTGGTGAAATTATAAATGTAGCAGGGTAAGTTTCTCTTGAATGATTATAATATAGATTTTTTTCAAAATTTGGTGTCGTTAACTAGCATGCACTTCTCTCTCTTTAGTTCTAGATCAATTAAATTTTTGAAAGAGAGGAAAGAAACACAGTTACAGCTTGCAGGAAAAATATTTTAACAGATCAGAGTTTTTTTATTAATGCCTTTTTGAAAAACAGAGCTGTCGGTGCTCTCTTACATTCATGCCTTCATCCATACATAAAAACAGAGTATCATTCCCTCATTCTTTTACAAAAATAGAGTTGTTTTTCAAGTGTCGGGAGAAGCTTCTAGATACACACAAAAACAAAAGTGTCTAGATACATCGAAGAAGAGAATAGAAGATAGGAGAAGAGAGAGTTTAATGTGGGGGATGGAATAGTTGGTCTGATGTGGCAGGAGAGATTACTCAAGTACAGCTGGAAATCCACGTCCGCCCCCCTTAATCTTCACTGCCATATATGTCTGCTATTCCAATTCCTTCCCTGAGATGATCAAAGACATTCTTTGCAAGCGGCTTTGTGAAGATGTCTGCTAGTTGTTCTTTGGACCTGCAAAAATCAAGATATATGTCACCATTGTTCACCAATTCTTGAATAAAATGATATCTTGTATCAATATGCTTGCTCCGTTTATGAAAGACATGATTTTTAGTTAAAGCAATTGCTGAATTATTATCACAATAAATTTCCCTATGTTCTTCTTTTGGATACCTCAAATCTGAAAGTACTCTTCTCATCCATACTGCTTGGCTGCTGATGTGGCTGCAACATATTCCGCTTCAGCTGACGAGAGTGTCACAATTGGTTGTTTCTTTGATGCCCAAGAGATAGCACCCGATCCTAGATGAAAGATATACCCAGAAGTGCTTTTTCTATCATCCATGCTACCTCCCCAGTCACTATCCATATATCCAATCAGTTTGTAATCATCTGAAGATGTATACAAAATCTCAAAGCTCTTTGTTCCAGCTATATACCTTAAAACTCTTTTTCCAGCTTTCCAATGTGATTCCTTTGGTTTGTCCATGAATCTAGAAATGAGACTAACCCCATACATGACATCCGGTCTTGTGGTTGTTAGATACATGACGCTGTCAACTAATCTTTTGAATAAGGTTGCATCAACACTAGGACTTTTGCCATCCTTGCTAAGTTTTAAACCCAATGCACCTGGTGTAGGAGCTGGATTCACATTTGTCATCTTAAATCTCTTCAACAAATCATTAGCGTACTTACTTTGACATATAAAAATGCCTTGATCATTTTGACTTGCCTCTATCCCAAGAAAATATCTCATGAGCCCCAAATCGGTCATATCAAATTCTCTTTCCATGGCTGCCTTGAATGAGTTAATTGGTAGTTTACCTATAAATATCAAATCATCTGCATACAAACAAATGATCAAGATTTCTCCTTCATCATTCACTTTGACATACAAAGTTGGTTCATTGCCACACTTGCTAAACCCATTGTTCACAAAGTAAGAGTCGATCCTGTTGTACCAAGCTCTAGGAGCTTGCTCCAAACCATATAGTGCCTTTTTCAGTTTGTATACCTTATGTTCATCTCCCAAAACTTCATAACCGGGTGGCTGTTTTATATACACTTCTTCTTCTAAAATGCCATTCAAGAATGCTAATTTGACGTCCATTTGGTAAACCTTCCAATTATTTTGAGCTTCTATAGATAAGACCATTCTAATGGCATCCAATCTTGCCATAGGTGCGAATGTTTCATTGTAGTCTATGCCAGACTATTGTGTGAAGCCTTTAGCTACTAGTCTTGCCTTGTGTTTCTCTACTTTTCCATTAGCATTATACTTTGTCTTGTAAACCCACATAACTCCAATCACATCCTTGCCTTTAGGAAGCTCTACTAGATCCCAAGTTTGATTCTTTTCAATTGATTGAATTTCATCATTCATGGCTGCAATCCAATTGTCATCTTTAATGGCATCCTCAAAATAAATTGGATCAACTTGTGTTAAGAATGCAAAATTAGAGCATAAATCATCATTTTCAGCATCTTGTATTTCATCATAAATCTCTCCTAGACTACGTGTCTTCTTTGAAGATGCAAGTGTTGGATTAGAAGACTCGTTGCTATTATTACTTGCTGGAGTAGTTGGATTTGGAGTGGTAGGTGCCTTAGAAGGTGTTGTAGGAACATTTGCTTGTGTAGTAGGATTCACAACTTGAGTTTCATTTTCTTCATTCTCCTGTGGAACACTAGTTGCAATTGTAGTTGTTTTGTCTATGCTGCCATCCCACGCTTCTTCTTCAACAAACTCAACATCACTACTTATTATCACCTTCTTTGTGATAGGATTGTATAGCTTATATGCCTTGGATTGTTCACTATACCCCACAAATATACACTTCTCTCCTTTATCATCTAGTTTCTTTATCAACTCTTTAGGTATCAAGGAGTACACCACACATCCAAAGACTCTCAAATGTGCTATATTATGCTTCCTTTTGCTCCAAGCTTCTTCTGGTGTTTTATTTATCACTACTTTTGTTGGACATCTATTTAATATGTATACCAAACATGCAACCACTTCGGCCCAATATTCATTTGGTAGGTGTTTTGCTTTTATCATACTTCGTGCCATTTCCATAATTGTACTATTCTTTCTCTCAGCTACTCCATTTTGTTGAGGAGTATACCTTGCTGTAAATTGTTTCCTTATGTCATTTTCTTTGCAAAAATTCTGGAAATCATTTGTTATGTATTCACCACCTCGATCAGTTCTCAGTGTTTTGATATAATATCCACTTTCTTTCTCAACTTTTTCCTTGAACTCCTTAAAAACAACAAATACATCTGATTTGTATTTTAAGAAATAAACCCATACTTTCTTGTTGAAATCATCAATAAATGTCAAGAAATAAAGACTTCCACTTATGGATGGTGTTCGCATCGGTCCACAAAGATCTGAATGTACTATCTCAACTGGATGCTTTTCCATATAAGACTCCCCAATTGGAATTTTTTTTTTATGTTGCTTTGCCAATATGTAACTCTCACATGTTGTCTTAAGCGGCTCTATTGGTGGCAATCCATATACCATTCTTTTCTTATATAACAGCTATAATCCTTTGAAGTTTAAATGCCCAAATTTTAAATGCCATAGCCAAGATTCATTTTTGTATGAAGCTTTGAATGCTAATTCAGCAACCTTTTGCAATGCTTGTGGCTCTAAGAATAGTTCACTTTGGATTCTAAGTGGAAACATCCTATTTTTTGTCATTTCAACTTTTGCAATCAGTCTATTGCTTGGTTTCTTGTCTAGAATCAAACATTCACCATTTTCAAAGTATATTCTATATCCTTTTTTCACTAGTTGCCCAATGCTTATGAGATTGTGTTGCAATCCATGAACATAGTATACATCAAGGATATGCTTCTTCTCACCTTGCTTAGTTTTTATATTAATTGACCCTTTTCCCATGATTGATACTCGATGATCATTCCCCAATTTTACCTCTGATTTTACCGAATCATCCATTGTTGCAAACATCTCCTTACTCCCACTCATGTGATTGCTACATCCACTATCTAGGAACCATACCTCTTTAGAACTCTCTTGTGCTACATTGCATGTTATCAATATCGTGTTTTGTTCACTAGTGTTGGGCTAGTTTTCATTTATAGAATGTGACATTCAGATGCAAAATGCCCAAATTTACTACAATAATGGCATTGGATGTTGGATTTATCATACCTTTCTCCTTGATGATGGCTGTGAGAATGGTTGCTACCTCTTCATCTTCTTGGTGTAGAATGAGCATATTGGCTTGATGCTGGTCTTCTTCTTTCAAATTATGTATTTTCTCTTCCTCCTCTTGGTGTAAAATGTCCTCTGCCTCTACTGTAATTTGATCTCCCTCTTGTTTTGTCAAATAAAAGCTGAGTCTTGAATGCATTCTCCAATGATGATGTCCCTAATCGATTTAATCTTTGCTCATGTGCTAAGAGTGATCCCATTAATTCATCTACTGATAGCTGAGTAAGATCTTTGGATTCTTCAATGGTTACTACAACTAAATTGAACTTTGTAGGTAAGCTTCTAAGTATTTTCTCTACAACTTTTTGATCCCGAACAGTTTCTCCATAGGATCTAATCTGATTTACTATTGTCATTGCATGAGTGAAGAATAAATCTATTGAATCTGAATCCTTGATTTCTAGGTTTTCAAAATCCCTTCTAAGTATTTGTAATTTTGTTGTTTTCACCTTGCTCATGCCTTGGTATGCTACTTGCAAACTTTCCCATGCCTGTTTTGATCTTGTGGCAACTGCTACTTTTGGAAAAATTGATTCCTCCATTGCCTGCTGAATAAAAAACAATGCTTTGGCATCCTTCTTATTTTCTTTCAAGAAATCCTTCTCTGCTTGTGAAAGAAGCTTATATGCTTGCTAGTCTGTTGGTTCAGGGAATCCAGTCTCAACCAGGTCTCAAACATCCTAGGAGAAAAATAAGGTTTTCATTTTTATACTCCAAAAATCATAATTTTTGCCATTAAAAATTGGAATATGGGGTTGTGAAATGCTTCCACTTGCTCCTGCCATGATTTTACAAAATAAAAATACTTTGCCTTTGCTCATTGCTATTCCTTTGTTTCCTTTTCCAATCTCTCCCTCTTCGTGCCCTTTTGTATGATTCAAATCCCAAAATTCTGCCCCTTGGAATAGGACAAAATAAAACTTTTCTTTTGTGGCCTGCCTTTTATTGCCGTTCCAAAGGCAAACAAAAAGGACAAATTCAAAAATATTTTTTTTGGAATGGTGCAGCTACGATCTCCTCACAAATTCAATCTAGACAAAATACACAGCCACGGTCTCCTTCAGTACTACAACGCCAAACTCATGCAAGATCTCTGACAACAAATCAATCTCTTACTACTCTTCGATGAATGTAAAATTTCAACCAATCGATCTCCCTTATGCTCTGATACCACTTTGAAAGAGAGGAAAGAAACATAGTTACAACTTACAGGAAAAATATTAAAATAGATCAGAGTTTTTATTAATGCCTTTTTGAAAAATAGAGTTGTTGATACCCTCTTACATTCATGCCTTCATCCATACATAAAAACAAAGTATCATTCCCTCATTCTTTTACAAAAATAGAGTTGTTTTTCAAGTGTTGGGAGAAGCTTCTAGATACACACAAAAATAGAAGTGTCTAGATACATTGAAGAAGAGAATTTATAATATAGAAGAAGAGAGAGTTAAATGCGGTGGATGGAGTAGTTGGTCTGATGTGGTAGGGGAGATTACTCAAGTACAACTGGAAATCCACATCCGCCAACAATTTTTAGATAGACTACAGTTGTAACTTGATTTTCCTCTTAGAAATGTAGGAGCTCATTTGCATCCATAATGTTATGTGATGTTCTGATAGCATGGCCATCATGTGTGTTAAGTACGTGGTAGGATTTTAATTCTTATGATTTCTTGTGCTCTTTGGTTATCATGAATTTATTTCCATAGACTGGGTTGTAGGTGCAATTATTTGTAAAAATCTAATCAAGTTATGACCTGACAATTGAATGAATACGATTAATCTAAGTGTCACAATCTTGTTGATTCTATGTTCTATCATTTTTTGTGATATATGTAGAATCTTTTAATCATAAAGGTTGTTATTAGCTTTCAGGCTTGCTAGAGACTGAATTTGGTTGCTCTTCATTTAGTTAGTGCTTTTTAGGTATCAAATGTTGTATCAAATTTCAATTCTTCATGTGGTCATGCATTTGAAACCTTTGAGATGGTAGCCAATTGCATAAAATCTTTTGGTGATCTAGGTTTCTCCTTGAGTCTAATATTTCTTGTAGGAAACTCTTGTTGTTTTCGATACCACATTTGCTAGTATGGTGTTGCAACCAAGTAGTTTACTTTGGTAGAAGTTGTAATTGCCTATGAGCTTTTTGAATGCAATATATGAAACATGTGTTTTGATTAATGGATCTTTAAAGTATGCCCTATCTCAGTTGGTTTTTAATATATCTTAAGAATACATTCTACAAGCAAATAGTTGAGTCTATGTGAGTTTTGTGAATTCTCAGTTCTCTACTTTTTCATTGAGTCGGATTTAGCCTTATAGCATAAGGTTGGATGCTTCTATGTCATAAGAATAGAATTTTGACTATGATACGTAGTTTGGATGAAGGCACCGATTCTCTTGTAGCCACATCTCCCCGCACACACTCTTGAAACTTTCCAAGAAAATATCTTACTCTTTATTTTTTTAATTACTAGATTACATACTTGAGTGTTTTTTATTTGTATAACATCATATGGGAGCTATTAACTTACAAACCTATAAATGATTATGTTCTATTGTTTTCTTGATTTGTCATGAATGAAGTAAGCTATTTAACTATATATATGGGGAAACCTAGTTTACAAACAATTACATGCATGATATCTCATATATTCTAAATTAGGTTTTGAATCTTGAGTTTGCAAGCTTGCATAGTAGTCTAGTGATAAAAATTAGGGATTCCATTTGCTCAAGGAGCGTTTGCTACCAAGAAAAGTTATTATTGTTTTAAATTTCTCTTTAATATTCATGTAAAAACCTCATGGATTACCCTCCCATGCCTAATATAGCCTAAAGCAAAGAAGTTTTGTCTTACCTTAAGCATTGTCCCTAACCTTTCATTTACCTAATCACAAATCTTAACTTATTGTTCTAAAGTTGACATCTCTAGTCTTGGGAATCAAGTTTGATCTCTAGGGTTAGTAGAATAACCTCTCAAATCACTAACAAGAGAACCTAGGAAGCTAATAAAGTATTACCACAATGCATGCTATCACTATGTGATGTATCACAAGGTAAAATGTCATCTAAACAACCTTGTAATGAACATGAATTGTATAAATGAACAATGTTTAAAAGACACCTCATTATGTATAAAAGAAGGTGGCTCACATAAATAATTGTCTGTAGAATCCCCACATGATGTATCATTAAAAGAACATGAATTTAAGATTATGGAAATAGGGCTATCATGACATGGAAAAGGAATGGAATCACAAGGTGCAACATCATGAATAACTAACAAATGTGCAAGCTCATCATGTTGAGCATCATCCCTAGATTTATCAAATGGGCATTAGATTTGAAGGAAGAGCTAAGTCATATCACATTGCAAAAAAGAGGTATCATCATCATTAAAAAAGTTGACACAATAACTAATCATGGCTAGGAAAGATGAAAAAGTATCCATGATAAATATCGAGCAATAGAACACAATCAAAGGGTGGGGGCAAGGATCATTTATAAAAATCAAACAGTGAAGGCCAAAAATCCTAATGAAGATAATGATAATGAAATAAAATTAAAGATTGGATCCAAACCCTAATTAGATCTAAAATAAAATATAGCAATTAAAAGTATCAAATCTGGGTAAGTGCATGAAGATGGGGGGCCAAAAAGGGGTCTTAAGTGGCCACTTTTTTTTTCTTCTTCTGAAATTAGGAAATACTGACCTTGGATGAGAAATTGAGCATAGTTACACTCAAAATTTTAAGATGCAACAAAAACAATGTTCGTAGTGCTTCGAGTCTATTTTCTAAACTACTATTTTTTTATAAAAGGTATAGATTAAGGGGTTCAAAAAAGGGAGCCACAGAAATTGGTGTTGTTTCTGTCAAAAAAACATAAAATAGCATCTTTTGTGGTTCCATCAAAAAGTTAACTTTTTTTTGTTATTTTTAAAATCACTTTTGTGATAAATTAGCTAACAACATGTAGTTTATGCCTGATTTTTTTTGATAATTTTTTAACGAATATTTGATTTTTTACTAATTTTTAAAGTGGACACATCCAAAAAAATAGAATTTTGGCCGTGGTACCCCTATAAATTTTAAAAACAGATTGAAAATTATTTTTTTAATATGTGTAGAATGGAGTCTAGTTTATAAAAATATAATTTATTTGAAATTTCAATGAATGGTTAATTTATAATGAAAAAAAGACCAAACACTTGTTCTTGCCCAAAAATGGACACACAAACAAAAGAAATTAAAGAAGAAAGGCTTAACATTGTCAAAATGTGAAAAATGTTACATCGTTAAATAGCTAAGAGAAAGCCTAACATTACCTAGGTGTTTGATTTGTTTGACCTTGAAACACGTTCAAATCTGAGGGTTAGCATGAACGAAATTATGTGAAATCCTGTAGAATATGCAAAAACACATCTTTGGACGTTGGGAAGGCACTCCAAGCCTTTGGGTTGGAAATCTAAAGCAAATCCCAAGCCTTAGGCTTGGGATTCCCAAAGCAAAATATAACGTGAGAGTGTTCTAACTTGCTCGCATTATGTTTTTCATTTTTTTCTTTTTTGCAAGTTTGCCCGATGTTGGCCCAGTTCGACATAATACAAGCACATTATAATGTGCTCACATTATGTCTCCATTTCAATGATTTTGTTCAAGTTTCTTAAGTATGTTTGATGTATGTATATATGTATGCTTGTATGTATGTATGTATGTACATGTATGCATGCTTGTATGTATGCATATATGTATGCATGTTTGTATGTATGTATGTACATGTATGTTTGTATGCCTGTATGTATGTATGCACATGTGTATATGTATGTATGTATGTAAGGGTTTTGGGTTTAGGGTATATAAGGACTTGAGCCCGTATAATTTTTAGGGTTGAGGGTTAAGTTTTTTGGGTTTAGGGTTTAAGGTATAGGGTTGAGGGATTAGGGCTTAAGTAATAGGTAGAGGGTAGAGGATAGAGGGTTATAGTTGAGGGATAATATTCAGCTTGTTGAGTATATAACATTAAGTGTGTAAGGCATGGGGAATAGGGTTTAGGATATTGGGTTTAGGCTTTACGATATGGATTGAGGGTATATAAGGTATAAGGTGACTTGGGTTGAGAGTGTATGGTTTAGGTTTTAAGTATACTTGGTTGAGGCACAATATTCAAGGTTTAGGGTATAAGGGTGAGGTTATAGGGTATAGGGATGAGGTTTTATGGGTATAGGCTTCAGGGTTTAAGGTATAGGGTTGAGGATTGAGGGATTAGGGCTTAAGTATATGGTTGAGGGTATAGGGTAGAGGATTGAGAGTTTATAGTTGAGAGATAATGTTCAAGGTTGTGTGTCTAAGATATAGGGTTTAGGGTTTAAGGTTGAGGGTATAAGGCATATGGATGAGGGCTTAGGGTTTAAGGCATAAGTATAGGGTTGAGGGTATAGGGTATAGGTTTGAAGGTTGAGGGATAATGTTCAAGGTTGAGTGTGCAAGGTTAAGTGTATAGGGTATAGGGTTTAAGGGTTTAAGGGTATCTAGGGGTTGAGATTTTAGGGTTTAAGGGTTTAAGGTTTGAGGGATTAAGGTTTTGAGGGTTGAGGATTAGGGTTTAAGGCATAGTGTTGAGGGTAGAGGGATTAAGAATAGGGTTTAGGGTTGAAGGTATAAGGATTGAGGGTTGCGGCTTTAAGGCTGAGGGTTAAAGGATTAGGGTTTAAGGTATAGTGTCGAGGGTAGAGGGTTTAGGGTTTAAGGTTTAAGGGTTGAGGGTTAAGGCTTTAGGGATGGGGTTTAGGGTTAAGGGTGAAGGGATTAGGGTTTAAGGTATAATGTTGAGGGTTTAGGGTTTAGGGATAGGGTTTAGTATTTAAGGTTTAAGGGTTGAGGGTTGAGGCTTTAGGATAAGGTTTAGGGTTTAGGGTTAATTGAGAGACCTAGATTGCTAAGGAAGGATGGAGAGGCAGACAAGGAGTGACTGAGAGAGGTAGAGAGGTGAGGGGGGAGAGATATAATAAAATGAGAGTGAAGTTGACAACTTGAGGGAAAGATGGGTAAGGAGGAGGGAGAGAGGTGGAGAGGAAGGGAAATATCTAGAGAGTCATGAGAGATATACAAGTGAGAGACCTACAACCTAGGGAGAGAGGGGTGAGAGTGATAGGGGAGAGATGGGGGTGAGGAAGATAAGGGAGGAGAGGGGTGGATAAGGGTTGAGGGTTTAAGGGTTGAGGTATTAAGGGTTGAGGGATTAGGGTTTAGGGTTGAGGGATTAGGGTTTAAGGTATAGTATTGAGGGTTGAGGGTTTAGGGATAGGGTTTAGGATTTAAGGTGATTGCTACATCCACTATCTAGGAACCATACCTCTTTAGAACTTTCTTGTGCTACATTGCATGTTATCAACATGGTGTTTTGTAATGGCATTGGATGTTGGATTTATCATACCTTTCTCCTTGATGATGGCTACGAGAATGGTTGCTGCCTCTTCCTCTTGTTGGTGTAAAATGAGCATGTGGGCTTGATGCTAGTCTTCTGCTTTCAAATTATGTATTTTCTCTTCCTCCTCTTGGTGTAAAACATCCTCTACCTCTACTGTAATTTGATCTCCCTCTTATTATTCCAAATGAAAGATGAGTCCTGAATGCACTCTGTTAGGACTGGAAAAATTCACATTTTCCATTGACCACCACTCACTTGTCCTCCACATTTGCCACACATTGATCTTATGATTAATACAAATTGTCAAAATTTGTGTGACAAGATCCATATTGTAGCTGATGATGACTGATGATTCCATAAATATAACCTTTGAGATAAGCATTTCCCTGACCATAGTTGTGCAAAATAAGCAATTGATCCCTATCGGCAAGATCATGTGCATGTCTTTTTGATCAGATAAGCCATAATCCTCTAACAAACATTTTCATATATATCGGGAAGACCTAAATGGAGTTACACTGATCAAAGAACCTAGAAGTAACAATTGTACAACAATTGGGAAGACTACATAATGTATCACTGATAAAAAACTTATCAACAAGAGAGATAAAGTTAGAGTGAAATTTTTAAACTATGCTGATCTCAAAAGTCATACCGATGGACATAAGTATGGAAAGAGATATATGTAGTCTTGCCGATGAGTCGATACACTAGTTGTATCAGCGTGACATATACCATCAAAACAATTTTTTTATATCTTCTTGACCACAAAAGTCATTTCGATGAGAAAAAAATTAAAAAGTTTGGCGAGAGTCTCACTGATGTTTCCCATGAACAAAAGATATAAGAAAACACTATCAGGGAGACTTAATGTATCATAAGAACATTCCGTTCTTTTAGTGATAGTAATTGTCAGCTTGATGGCTACGAGGTAACTACTACTCGTTGGGAAAACACTCGCCAATGTCCAAAAGGAACCTCAATAGTCAGGAGCACCTTGATATCGGGGTAAAATTCATAATGTCTCCCCAAAATGTTAAGATTATAAAAACAAGAAAAAGGGATTTGTGCATGATCGATGAAAGTGTCAAGAAGTCTTCCTGATAAAATAGGAGAACTAAAAGGACACCTCGCATCAGAAAGACATTAAGATAGTCTTGGCGATCAGTTCAGAATGTATAAACAAAAGATGACACCAAAATGAACAGATAGATCATCATGAGATCAAAATAGTCTTCCTGATATAATGACGTTGTATCGTTCTGACATTTTTTCAAAACCTGAGAAGCCCACTGCATTCAATTCCAGTGGCTGACATTAATGGCCGTTTGAGCATAATCTTATACAAGCTTCTCTAAATCACAATTTATTAAAATCAAAAGAAATCTTCAAGGGTTACAGTGGAGGAGCGGAGAATTGACCAAAGGCTGAGAAATTCATGACGCCAAAGACATACAAGTAAGCATACCAGACCTTCCTCTTACTAATAAATTATAAGGTCAAATCTATTGTCTAGCATAAAGATAAAATGGAGGGCTCTGTGAAAACAAAAAGAAAGCAACAAACTGAAACTAGCCAAACCAAGGGCAAAAGGCAAAAGGTCGAAACAGGGAAGGGAGAAAAAACACAAGAATGAAAACTCAACCAAGACCTTATAAACCAATTGCCTGGTTCAGGACCGAAGGCTAGAAGAACTGCACAACTAAGGGCTGACATGGAAAGATTAGAAGACAAATATAAACATGTGGGAAACATATGGACCCCTATCAGGGGATACAAATTATTTATGTTTCACTACTATTGGAGGAATAGGTCGGAACCTGTCTGTAACCCTTGGAATCTCAACTTGGGGAAGTTAGTTGTCACGGATGTCTTTGTAAATATGGATCTCCTAAAACTTTTGGCCTACCATTATAACCTCGACCTAAAAGCCATCTGCAACCTGCAAGGGGAACCATTTACTCATGTGTCTAAAAATGCAGTATGTGAAGTCTTTGGCCTGAATGACACATGCAATACTCCCATAATATATGAGGATTTAGAAAAGGAATATTTGAGAATGGATACCACTTATAAGGGATGGAGATTGCCACTGCATAGACCCAAAAAAGAGGGAAAATTAGTGCCACTTGAGGAAGGTGATGGGCCTCCTTTTCATGTTGATTTATTTGAACCCTATATGAAATATACCTACTATTCAGTAGGACAGGTATTAGGAACAGAGGTTCCTGAATTCATGTCCATAGCTCCCATGGTCATCTCTGCAGACATCCAATGCCATCATGCGAGGACTTTTGATTATGCTTCACACATCTCTAGGGGAATTAATTCAGGATTGATGGCCATCAAAAATGATTCTCCCACAATGAGTTTCAAGCATTATTCTTCTCTTATGCATATGGTGTTATGTTATGGACAGGAGTTAGGGATGTGGCCAGAACAATCAAGAATTACACAATTGGATAAGGGGGGTCAGCCTCTACCCATACAATTATGGACTTCCATCTGGGCTAGTAGGTTTGAAATTCCTGTTATGTGCATTTTGAAGAATTCTTTGTCAAAACATTGTACAGAAGTTATGGTTATCCATGTAGTTATTCTTTATCAGATGAGATCAAAAAGTTTTTAAGGCCTAGGGATTTCAGTGGACCACTGACTGTCAATCATAACTGGGGTGATTGGTATTGTTTTCTTGACTCCACCATGATCAGAGTGTATGGCTTTGAAGATACACCATTTTTGTTACCTAAAACTGTACTAGACAGAATCGCATACCTAGAAATTATCAGGCAGTTGGACTATTCAAATGTTATGAACTTGAGTGCCTATGATAAGCAATCTTTCATGCCAAGCACATTATGTTTTGGAGACTTTACTGTGTTGTCAAGAGAAGGTTATGAACTTATTCATGACAAATTGTTACATTTTAATTTGAAAAAAGCAATACCAAGAAAAGGGTTTGACCCTGAAGGTTTCATTGATTTTGCAAGAAGGAAACAAAATCTGAGTGTATATATCCATGTTCCATTTCCTCATGATGATGTTATCAGGAATATGGAGGAGGAAGAGGCTGATTTGGCCATTGATCAACATAATCAAGAAGTTGAAAAGAAGAGGAGAGAGACACAAGAGGTAGAGGTGTTATCCTCTGATAGTGAAGGATCTTCTGATAAAAGATCCCAAGACCAGCCTGACATAATCCTTAAATTTAGAATCAAAGAATACAGGCCTCCAGACAAGGAGTTAGAGATTGAGAAGACATCTGATACTGATGCCAGGCAGTTGGCTTACAAATCTTTTATCTTAGATGATCAGTTCATTCAGTCCCCAGAATTTAAATCTTTCTTGTATAAGCATAAAGGCAAAGCAATTAGAGAATCAGTTCCAGATATCACACCAAATAATGAAAAACAATTATTGAATACTTTGAAAATAGATGTTGAAAATGAAATAAAAAGCATGACTCCAGAAAAGGGGAGGAAACTCTTAGAAGAAGCTGGTGTGATGATTTTTCCTGGTTTGGATTTGAAGTCTTCTTTGGTTTTTGATAGCTTTCTATATAATGATAATGCCAAACATAAACTCAGTTTAGAAGGTGTGACAAAGGTGTATACTGGATCATGATACAATCCTAATGAAGAATCTCTTATGATATGGGCCCTATACCCTCGACACCAGAAGCTTGCCATTATTGACACAGAAAAAGCATTTGGCCATGTGATGACACTAAAAGTGGGTGAGACCGATCCTATGGTTACTATAGAGATTGGTATTAATGTGGCTAAATTAAACAAAGCACAGATTCAAATGCTGATCCGAGAAAGAGATATGTACAAATTAAACTATGAGAGAATGCGTAAAGAAAATGATTTCCTAAGAGATTCACTCCCTACCAAGATGTTACCCAAGGGGAAAGCTCCAAGACAATGGACAAGGGTGAAGCATCACAAGTAAATACTCAGATAGCCCAGGCCAGATGCAATGCACTTTCCATAGTATTCAAAAGGAGACATACTAACATGATGATGTGGATGAATAAATTCTAGGTCACCCATTCCAAAAATCAAACTTCTCTCCAAGAACATGAAAGGTTGGCTGACAGAATTTAAGAGAAACTCCAAGAAATTTAGAACAGAGACAATCCTGATGCTGAGGCCATTACCAATGCTAAGGACTTCTTCAGGGCACACATATTTTCATGAGGACCTTCGAGCAAAAGCTAAGGAATTCATTTATGCTTCCAGAGAAGGAGTGCCTGCATTATTCAATTATGATGAGAGTCTGAGAAGTCAACAGGATTGGGAGAAGGAATGCCAATTGATCCTACATGAAGCCTTGGAGGAAAGTGAAGATCCAACATTAGAGGAGGCCTGTGCATGCATGGAGAAAATGATTACTATGGAGTTTGCGGCAAGGAATGCCGTGGAATGTGCAGATACCTATTTAAGCCAAAAATACTTGGATCATATTACTAAAACCCATTTATGGCTAATTAAAGCTTAATGATAATTTGTAATCATTAATTAAACTTCCAAAAGACACTTATGAAGAGGTGTATCCTCTTCAAGATATGGCTCTATAAGTTAGAGAAGTAGGAGTTAGAAGGGGATCATCATTACCATTTTCATTTTTAGGTAGGGCATTAGTAAGAAGATAGATTACACCCATCCCACTCATCCACTTTCATATCTTAGAAACTTATGCAACTACTAAATATTATCTGAAGAAATATAATGGAGATTGATATTTCATGGTGATCTATTCTCAGTGTTCAATTGTTGTGTTGATTTATTATGCTCATATGTTATTTGGCTGTCTCCAAAGTGGTTGTTTATGTTATTCAAATTGAGTGTGAAAATACATTTGATTTGTCAATACACATTTACTGTAATTGTGTGATGCTGCTAATTGGTTTATGTGTGTAGAAGGATTAAATTACCTTTTAAGAAATCTAATTTGATTGGTTCCTGTGTGTATTAAAATCCTTTTAAATAAATTGTCTTAATTGGCTTCTCCTCACATTTGAATTAAAATCCTTTCACAACTTCACAATAACATAAGGGGATATCACTGGGATCATTAAGAAGAGCTCAAATAATTGGCATACTTGCACGTCTGTATAAGGTACAGACATTCAAAAGTCCCCAACTATTAGAGTTAAGCTGAAGTAAATCTACCAATCCTAAACACCTGTCTCCATCCACCCAATAGACTAGGCACTAATCAACTTTAGAACACTCCATACAAATTCAGTCCAAGCTTTTGATAATTCAAACACTCTCATTAGGAATTAGTGAGAAAGCTCTACAATTATCTCACATCCATGTGCCATAGTGAGTAGAATTGCCTCAATTAGAATCCATTTATATTTCCAAATCTACTTTATCATTTAGGTACACCCGCCTAGGCCTAGCAGAGCCTAAAGAGTAGGGGGTTTTCAGTTGCATAAACTCTGTCTTATTGACCAAAAACGTATCAAGAGACTGGCACACTCTTGTGGTTTAAAGCCTACATTTTTGGGAACCAACACATTCTCCAATGATGATGTCCTTGATCGATTTAATCTTTGCTCATATGCTAAGAGTGATCCCATTAATTCATCTACTGATAGCTGAGTAAGATCTTTGGATTCCTCAATGGCTACTACAATTGAATTGAACTTTGTAGGTAAGATTCTAAGTATTTTCTCTACAACTTTTTGATCCCCAACAGTTTCTCCATAGGATCTAATCTGATTTACTATTGCCATTGCATGAGTGAAGAATGAATCTATTGAATCTGAATCCTTCATTTGCAATTTTTCAAAAACCCTTCTAAGGATTCGTAATTTTGTTGTTTTCACCTTGCTCATGCCTTGGTATGCTTTTTGCAAACTTTTCAATGCCTATTTTGATCTTGTGGCAACTACTACTTTTAGAAAGATTGATTCCTCCATTGTCTGCTGAATAAAAAACAATGCTTTAGCATTCTTGTTATTTTCATTCAACAAATCCTTCTCTACTTGTGAAAGAAGTTGATATGCTTGCTAGTCTGCTGGTTCAGGGAATCCAGTCTCAACCAAGTCCCAAACATCCTGGGAGCAAAATAGGGTTTTCATTTTTATACTCCAAAAATCATAATTTTTGCCATTAAAAATTGGAATCTGGGGTTGTGAAATACTTCCACTTGCTCTTGCCATTATTTTTCAAATTAAAAAAACTTTGCCTTTGCTCACTACTATTCCTTTGTTTCCTTTTCCAATCTCTCCCTCTTCATGCCCTTTTGTATGATTCAAACCCCAAATTTCTGCCCCTTAGAATAGGACAAAATTAAACTTTTCTTTTGTTGTCTGCTTTTTATTGCCGTTCCAAAGGCAAACAAAAAGGACAAATTCAAAAAAAAAAAATTAGAATGGTGTAGCTCTTTGATGAGTGTAAAATTTCAACCAATCGATCTCCCTTCTACTTTGATACCACTTTGAAAGACAGGAAAGAAACATAGTTAGAGATTACAGGAAAAATATTAAAACATATTAGAGTTTTTATTAATGCCTTTTTGAAAAATAGAGTTGCCGATACCCTCTTACATTCATGCCTTCATCCAGACATAAAAATAGAGTATCATTCCCTCATTCTTTTACAAAAATAGAGTTGTTTTTCAAGCATCGGGAGAAGCTTCTAGATACACACAAAAACAGAAGTGTTTAGATACATCGAAGAAGAGAATAGAAGATAGAAGAAGAGAGTTAAATGCGGTGGATGGACTAGTTGGTTTGTTGTGGCGGGGGAGATTACTCAAGTACAACTGGAAATCCACATCCGCCAACAATTTTGAGATAAACTCTAGTTGTAACTTGATTTTCCTCTTAGAAATGTAGGAGCTCATTTGCATCCATAATGTTATGTGATGTTATGATAGCATGGGCATCATGTGTCTTAAGTACATGGTGGGAGCTTAAGTATTATAATTTCTTGTGCTCTTTGATTACCATGAATTTATTTCCAAAGACTGGGTTGTAGGTGCAGTTATTTGTAAAAATCTAATCAAGTTATGACCTGACAATTGAATGAATATGATTAATCTAAGTGTCACAATCTTGTTGATTCTATGTTCTATCATTTTTGGTGATATATGTAGAATCTTTTAATCGTAAAGGTTGTCACTAGCTTTAGGGCTTGCCAGAGACTGAATCTGGTTGCTCTTCATTTAGCTAGTGCTTTTTGGGTATCAAATGTTGTATCAAATTTCAATTCTTCATGTGGTGATGAATTTGAAACCTTTGAGATGGTAGCCAGTTGTATAAAATCTTTTGGTGGTCTAGGTTTCTCCTTGAGTCTAATATTTCTTGTAGGAAACTCTTGTTGTTTTCGATACCACATTTGCTAGTATGGTGTTGTAGCCAAGTAGTTTACTTTGGTAGAAGTTGTAATTGCTTATGAGCATTTTGAATGCAATATATGGAACATGTGTTTTGATTAATGGATCTTTAAAGTATGCCCTATCTCAGCTGGTTTTTAATATATCTTAAGACTACATTCTACAAGAAAATAGTTGAGTCTATGTGAGTTTTGTGAATTCTTAGTTCTCTACTTTTTCATTGAGTCAGATTTAGCCTTATAGCATAAAGTTGCATGCTTCTATGTCATAGGAATGCAATTTTGACTATGATACCTAGTTTGGATGAAGGTACCGATTCTCTTGTAGCCACATCTCCCACCACACCACTCTTGAAACTTTCCAAGAAAATATCTTGCTCTTTATTTTTTTTATTAGTAGATTACATAATTGAGTGTATTTGATGTGTATGACATCATATGGGAGCTATTACCTTACAAACCAATAAAGGATTATGTTCTGTTGTTTTCTTGATTTGTCATGAATGGAGTAATCTATTTAACTATATATATGGGGATATAAACCTAGTTTACAAACAATTACATGCATGATATCTCATATATTCTAAATAAGGTTTTGGATCTTGAGTTGGCAAGCTTGCATAGTAGTCTAGTGATAAAAATTAGGGATTCCATTTGCTCAAGGAATGTTTGCTACCAAGAAAAGTTATTATTGTTTTATTTCTCTTTAATATTCATGTAAAAACCTCATGGATTACCCTCCCAGGCCTAATATAGCCTAAAGCAAAGAAGTTTTGTCCTACCTTAAGCATTGTCCCTAACCTTTCATTTACCTAATCATGAATCTTAACATATTGTTCTAAAGTTGACATCTCTAGTCTTGGGAATCAGGTTTGATCTCTAGGGTTAGTAGAGTAACCTCTCAAATCACTAACAAGAGAACCTAGGAAGCTAATGAAGTATCACCACAATGCATGCTATCACTATGCGATGTGTCACAAAGTAAAATGTCATCTAAACAACCTTGTAATGAACATGAATTGTATAAATGAACAATGTTTAAAAGACACATCATTATGTATAAAAGAAGGTAGCTCACATAAATCATTGTCTGTAGACTCCCCACATGATGTATCACTCAAAGAACATGAATTTAAGATTTTGGAAATAGGGCTATCATGGCATGTAAAAGGAATGGAATCACAAGTTGCAACATCATGAATAACTAACGAATGTGCAAAATCATCATGTTGAGCATCATCCCTAGATTTATCAAATGGGCATTAGATTTGAAGGAAGAGCTTACTCACTATCACATGCTATAAAAGAGGTATCATCATCATTAAAATGTTGACAGAATAACTAACCATGGCTAGGAAAGATGAAAAAGTATCCATGATAAAGATCGAGCAATAACACACAATCAAAGGGTGGGCGCAAGAATCATTTATAAAAATCAAACAGTGAAGGCCAAAAATCCTAATGAAGATAATGATAATGAAATAAAATTAAAGACTGAATCCAAACCCTAATTAGATCTAAAATAAAATATAGCAATTAAAAGTATCAAATCTGGGTAAGTGTAGGAAGATGGGGGGCCAAAAAGGGGTCTTAAGTAACCACTTTTTTTTTTTCTTTCTGAAATTATGAAATACTAACCTTGGATGAGAAATTGAGCGTTATTACACTCAAAATTTTAAGATGCAACATAAACAATGTTCATAGTGCTCCGAGTCTACTTTCTAAACTACTATTTTTTTTTGAAAATGGTATAGATTAAGGGGTTCAAAAAAGCGAGCCAAAGGAATTGGTGTTGTTTCTGTCAAAAAAACATAACATAGCATGTTTTGTGGCTCCCTCAAAAGGTTAACTTTTTTTTGGTATTTTAAAAATCACTTTAGTGAGAAATTAGCTAACAACATGTAGTTTATGCCCAATTTTTCTGCTAATTTTTTAACAAATATTTGATTTTTTACTAATTTTTAAAGTGGACACATCCTAAAAAACATAATTTTGGTCGTGGTACCCCTGTAATTTTTGAAAACTAATTGAATTTTTTTTTAATATATGTAGAGTGGAGTCTAGTTTATAAAAATATAATTTATTTAAAATTTCAATGAACGGTTAATTTATAATGAAAAAAAGACTAAACACTAGTTTTTGCCCAAAAATGGACACACAAACAAAAGAAATTAAAGAAGAAAGGCTTAACATTGTCAAAATATGAAAAACATTACATCGTTAAATAGCTAAGAGAAACCCTAGTGTTTGATTTGTTTGACCTTGTAACATGTTCGAATATGAGGGTTAGGACAAACAAAATTGTGTGAAATCCTATAGAATATGCAAAAACACATCTTTGGACGTTGGGAAGGCACTCCAAGCCTTTGGGTTGGAAATCCAAAGCAAATACCAAGCCTTAGGCTTGGGATTCCCAAAGAAAAATATAACGCGAGCACGTTATAACACACTCACATTATGTTTTGCATTTTTTTTTTTTTGGTAAGTTTGCCCAATGTTGGCCCAGTTCAACATAACGTGAGTGCGTTATAATGCACTCCCATTATGTTTCCCTTTGAATGATTTTGTTCAAATTTCTTAAGTATGTTTGATGTATGTATATATGTATGCTTGTATGTATGTATGTATGGTTGTATGTATGTATTACATGTATGCATTCTTGTATATATATATGCTTGTATGTATGTATGTACATGCATGTATGTATACCTGCATGTGTGTATGTATGTATGCCTGCATTTATGTATGTACATGTATGTATGTAAAGGTTTTGGGTTTACGGTATATAAGGACTTGAGCCAGTATAATTTTTAAGGTTAAGTGTTGAGTTTTTTCGGTTTAGGGTTTAAGGTATAGGGTTGAGGGATTAGGGCTTAAGTAATAAGTAGAGGCTAGAGGGTTATATTTAAGGGATAATATTCAACTTGTTGAGTGTATAAGATTAAGTGTGTAAGGCGTGGGGATTAAGGTTTAGAATATTTCATTTAGGATTTATGATATGGATTCAGGGTATATAAGGTATAGGCTTAATTGGGTTGAGAGTGTATGGTTTAGGTTATAAGTATACCTGGTTGAGGCACAATATTCTAGGTTTAGGGTATAAGGGTGAGGTTATAGGGTATAGGGATGAGGGTTTATGGGTGTAGGCTTTAGGGTTTAAGGTATAGGGTTGAGGATTGAGGGATTAGGGCTTAAGTATATGGTTGAGGGTATATGGTAGAGGGTTGAGAGTTTATAGTTGAGGGATAATGTTCAAGGTTAAGTGTCTAAGATATAGGGTTTAGGGTTTAAGGTTGAGGGTATAAGGCATATGGATGAGGGTTTAGGGTTTAGGGCATAAGTATAGGGTTGAGGGTGTAGAGTATAGGGTAGAGGTTTGAAGGTTGAGGGATAATGTTCAAGGTTGAGTGTCCAAGGTTAAGTGTATAGGGTATGGGGTTTAAGGGTATCTAGGGATTGTGATTTTAGGGTTTAATGTTTGATGGATTAAGGGTTTAAGGGTTCATGGATTAGGGTTTAAGGCACAGTGTCAAGGGTAGAGGGATTAGGGATAGGGTTTAGGGTTTAAGGTTTAAGGATTGAGGGTTGAGGCTTTAAGGCCGAGGGTTAAGGGATTAGGGTTTAAGGTATAGTGTCGAGGATAGAGGGTTTAGGGTTTAAGGTTCAAGGGTTGAGGGTTGAGGCTTTCAGGATAGGGTTTAGGGTTAAGGGTGAAGGAATTAGGGTTTAAGGTATAGTGTTGAGGGTTGAGGGTTTAGGGATAGGGTTTAGGATTTAAGGTTTAAGAGTTGAGGGTTGAGGCTTTAGGATAAGGTTTAGAGTTTAGGGTTAAGTGAGAGACCTAGATGGCTAAGGACAGATGGAGAGGCAGACAAGGAGTGACTGAGAGACGTAGAGAGGGGAGAGGTAGAGAGGTGAGGGGGATATAAAGGTGAGAGATAGATAGGAGAGGGGAGAGATATAATAAAATGAGAGAGTGAAGTTGACAACTTGAGGGAAAGATGGGTAAGGAGGAGGGAGAGAACCTAGGGAGAGAGGGGTGAGAGAGATAGGGGAGAGATGGGGGTGAGGCAGATAGGGGAGGAGAGGGGTGGATAAGGGTTGAGGGTTTAATGGTTTAGGGTTTAAGGGTCAAGGGTTTAGGGTTTAAGGGTTGAGGGTTTAAGAGTTGAGCTATTAAGGGTTGAATGGCTGAGGGATTATGGTTTAAGGTATAGTGTTGAGGGTTGAGGGTTTAGGGATAGGGTTTAGGATTTAAGGTGATTGCTACATTCACTATCTAAGAACCATACCTCTTTAGAACTCTCTTGTGCTACATTGCATTTTATCAACATGGTGTTTTGTTCACTAGTGTTGGGCTAGTTTTCATTTGTAAAATGTGACATTCAGATGCAAAATGCCCAAATTTACTGCAATAATGGCATTGGATGTTAGATTTATCATACCTTTCTCCTTGATGATGGCTATGAGAATGGTTGCTGCCTCTTCCTCTTGTTGGTGTAGAATGAGCATGTGGGCTTGATGCCAGTCTTCTGCTTTCAAATTATGTATTTTCTCTTCTTCCTCTTGGTGTAAAACGTCATCTGCCTCTACTATAATTTGATCTCCCTCTTGTTCTACCAAATGAAAGCTGAGTCTTGAATGCATTCTCAAATGATGATGTCCCTAATCGATTTAATCTTTTTTCATGTGCTACGAGTGATCCCATTAATTCATATACTGATAGCTGAGTAAGATATTTCGATTCCTCAATGGATACTACAACTGAATTGAACTTTGTAGGTAAGCTTCTAAGTATTTTCTCTACAACTTTTTGATCCCCAACATTTCCTCTATATGATCTCATCTGATTTACTATTTCCATTGCATGAGTGAAGAATGAATCTATTGAATCTGAATCCTTCATTTGCAGGTTTTCAAAATCCCTTCTAAGGATTTGTAATTTTATTGTTTTCGCCTTGCTTATGACTTGGTATGCTATTTGCAAACTTTGCCATGCTTTTTTTGATCTTGTGGCGACTTCTACTTTTGGAAAGATTGATTCCTCCATTGCTTGCTCAATAAAAAACAATGCTTTGACATCCTTCTTATTTTCTTTCAACAAATCCTTCTCTACTTGTGAAAGAAGTTGATATGCTTGCTAGTCTGTTGGTTCAGGGAATCTAGTCTCAACCAAGTCCCAAACATCCTGGGGCCAAAATGGAGTTTTCATTTTTATACTCCAAAATTCATAATTTTTGCCATTAAAAATTGGAATCTGGGGTTGTGAAATACTTCCACTTGCTCCTGCCATGATTTTTTAAACTAAAAAAATTTACCTTTGCTCACTACTATTCCTTTGTTTCCTTTTCCAATCTCTCCCTCTTTGTGCCCTTTTGTATGATTCAAACCCTAAAATTCCACCCCTTGGAATAAGACAAATCAAAACTTTTATTTTGTGGCTTGCCTTTTATTGTCGTTCCAAAGTCAAACAAAAAGGACAAATTCAAAAATATTTTTTTTGGAATGGTACAGCTGCAATCTCCTCACAAATTCAATCTGGACAAAATACATAGCCACGGTCTCCTTTAGAACTACAATGCCAAACTCATGCAAGATCTTTGACAACAAATCAATCTCCTTCTGCTCTTTGATGAGCATAAAATTTCAACCAATCGATCTCCCTTCTGCTCTGATACCACTTTGAAAGAGAGGAAAGAAACATAGTTACAGCTTACACAAAAATTATTAAAACAGATCAAAGTTTTTATTAATGTCTTTTTGAAAAATAAAGTTGCCAATGCTCTCTTACATTCATGCCTTCATCCATACATAAAAAATAGAGTATCATTCCCTCATTCTTTTACAAAAATAGAGTTGTTTTTCAAGCGTCAGGAGAAGCTTCTAGATACACACAAAAATAGAAGTGTCTAGATACAAGGAAGAAGAGAATAGAAGATAGAAGAAGAGAGAGTTAAATGCGGTGGATGGAGTAGTTGGTCTGATGTGGTAGGGGAGATTACTCAAGTATAGCTGGAAATCCACATATGCCAACAATTTTTAGATAGACTACAGTTGTAAGTTGATTTTCATCTTAGAAATGTAGGAGCTCATTTGCATCCATAATGTTATCTGATATTCTGATAGCATGGGAATAATGTGTGTTAAGTATGTGGTAGGATTTTAATTTTTATGATTTCTTGTGCTCTTTGATTAACATGAATTTATTTCCATAGACTGGGTTGTAGGTGCAGTTATTTGTAAAAATCCAATCAAGGTATGACTTGACAATTGAATGAATATGATTAATCTAAGTGTCACAATATTGTTGATACTATGTTCTATCATTTTTGGTGATATATGTAGAATGTTTTAATTGTAAAGGTTGTCACCATCTTTAAGGCTTGCCAGAGACTAAATCTAGTTGCTCTTCATTTAGTTAGTGCTTTTTAGGTATCAGATGTTGTATCAAATTTCAATTCTTCATGTGGTCATGCATTTGAAACCTTTGAGATGGTAGCCAATTGCATAAAATATTTTGGTGATCTAGGTTTCTCCTTGAGTCTAATATTTCTTGTAGAAAACTCTTGTTGTTTTTGATACCACATTTGCTAGTACATGGTGTTGCAGCCAAGAAGTTTACTTTGGTAGAAGTTGTAATTGCCTATGAGCTTTTTGAATGCAATATATGGAACATGTGTTTTGATTAATGGATCTTTAAAGTATACCCTATCTTAGTTTTTTTTAATATATCTTAAGACTACATTCTACAAGCAAACAATTGAGTCTATGTGAGTTTTGTGAATTCTTAGTTCTCTACTTTTTCATTGAGTTGGATTTAGCCTTATAGCATAAGGTTTCATGCTTCTATGTCATAGGAATGTAATTTTGACTATGATCTCTAGTTTGGATAAAGGAACGGATTCTCTTGTAGCCACATCTCCCACCACACCACTCTTGAAACTTTCCAAGAAAATATCTTACTCTTTATTTTTTTATTACTGGATTACATATTTGAGTGTATTTGATTTGTATGACATCATATGGGAGCTATTACCTTACAAACCTATAAAGGATTATGTTTTGTTGTTTTCTTGATTTGTCATGAATGGAGTAAGCTATTTAAGTATATATATGGGGATATAAACCTAGTTTACAAACAATTACATGCATGATATCTCATATATTCTAAATAATGTTTTGAATCTTGAGTTTGCAAGCTTGCATAGTAGTCTAGTGATATAAATTAGGGATTCCATTTGCTCAAGGAATGTTTGTTACCAAGAAAAGTTATTATTGTTTTATTTCTCTTTAATATTCATGTAAAAACCTCATGAATTACCCTTCCAGGCCTAATATAGCCTAAAGAAAAGAGGTTTGTCCTACCTTAAGCATTGTCCCTAACCTTTCATTTACCTAATCATGAATCTTAACTTATTGTTCTAAAGTTGACGTCTCTAGTCTTAGGAATCAAGTTTGATCTCTAGGGTTAGTAGAATAACCTCTCAGATCACTAACAAGAGAACCTAGGAAGCTAATAAAGAATCACCACAATGCATGCTATCACTATGTGATGTGTCAGAAGGTAAAATGGCATCTAAACAACCTTGTAATGAACATGATATGTATAAATGAACAATCTTTAAAATACACCTCATTATGTATAAAAGTAGGTAGCTCACATAAATGATTGTCTGTAGACTCCCCACATGATGTATCATTAAAAGATCATGAATTTAAGATTATGGAAATAGGGCTATCATGACATGGAAAAGGAATGGAATCACAAGGTGCAACATCATGAATAACTAATGAATGTGCAAGCTCATCACGTTGAGCATTATCCCTAGATGTATGAAATTGGCATTAGATTTGAAGGAAGAGCTTAGTCACTATCGCATGCCATAAAAGAGGTATCATCATCATTTAAAAATTTGACACAATAACTAATAGTGGCTAGGAAATATGGAAAAGTATCCATGATAAAGATCAAGCAATAGCACACAATCAAAGCGTGGGGGCAAGGATCATTTATAAAAATTGAACAGTGAAGGCCAAAAATCCTAATGAAGATAATGATATCAAAATAAAATTAAAGATTGGATCCAAACCCTAATTAGATCTAAAATAAAATATAGCAATTAAAAGTATCAAATCTGGGTAAGTGTAGGAAGATGGGTGGCCAAAAAGGGGTTTTAAATGGCCACTTTTTTTTCTAAAATTAGGAAATACTAACCTTGGATGAGAAATATGAGCATAGTTACACTCAAAATTTTAAGATGCAACAAAAACAATGTTTGTAGTGCTCTGAGTCTAATTTCTAAACTACTATTTTTTTGAAAAAATGGTATAGATTAAGGGGTTCGAAAAAGGGAGGCATAGGAATTGGTGTTGTTTCTATCAAAAAAACATAACATAGCATGTTTTGTGGCTCCTTCAAAAGGTTAACTTTTTTTTGGAATTTTTAAAATCACTTGAGTGAGAAATTAGCTAACAACATGTAGTTTATGGCCGATTTTTCTGATATTTTTTTAACTAACATTTATTTTTTATTAATTTTCAAAGTGCACACATCCTAAAAAATAGAATTTTGTCCGTGGTACCCCTGTAAAATTTGAAAACTAATTGAATTTTTTTTTTAATGTGTAGAATGTAGTCTAGTTTATAAAAATATAATTTATTTGAAATTTTAATGAACGGTTAATTTATAATGAGAAAAAGACCAAACACTGGCTTTCACCCAAAAACGAACACACAAACAAAAGAAATTAAAGAAGAAAGGCTTAACATTGTCAAAATGTGAAAAACATTACATCGTTAAATAGCTAAAAGAAAGCCTAACATTACCCAGGTGTTTAATTTGTTCGACCTTGAAACACGTTCAAATCTAAGGGTTAGCACGAACGAAATTATGTGAAATCCTATAGAATATGCAAAAACACATCTTTGGACTTTGGGAAGGAAATCCAAGCCCTTGGGTTGGAAATACAAAGCAAATCCAAAGCCTTAGGCTTGGGATTTCCAAAGCAAAAAATAACACGAGTGCGTTATAATGCACTCGCATTCTATTTTACATTTTTTTCTTTTTTGCAAGTTTGCCTGATGTTGGCCCAGTTCGACATAACACGAGCACGTGATAATGCACTTGCGTTATGTCTCCCTTTGAATGATTTTGTTCAAGTTTCTTAAGTAATGTTTGATGTATGTATATATGTATGCTTGTATCACTACAACAAATCCCTGTGATTAGCTCCCTTTTTTTCTCCGTTCTTTGCTTCCACCCACTATTTTAATGTATTTTTCTCCTTTTTTTGAAAAAGTTGGTGCTATTTATTGGGATGGCACTGTTTTTGGCATTTTTTGCACCAACCAAAACAAGTTGATGCTAAATTAGGCACAAATTAGTGCCTCAATTAGCATCTAACTTAGCGCCTACTTTAGCTCCTACTATAGTGCCTAATTTAGCACCACATTTAATGCCTAGTTTAGTGCCTATTGTAGCACCCACATTAACACCTTATTTAGCACCTGTTTTAGTGCCTAATTAGGCACCTAATTTATGGTTACTTAGGTTTAGGAGTATTATTTAGGGTTTTGGGATTAGGGGTTAAGGTTTAGAGGTTTAGGGTTTAAGGAGAGATAGAGGACCAATAGGGAGATATAGAGGAGACTGAGGGGAGAGATAGGGAGATAAAGAGTGAGGGACATGGCCAAAGACATAGGGAGACAGATTGAGAGGTAGAGGGACAAAGGTGATAGGGAGAGATGGGAGAGATATGGAGATATAGGTTTAGGGTTTAGGGGTTTAGGGTTTATGATTAGGTTTAGGGGTTAGGGGTTAGGGTTTAGGGGCATTATTTAGGGTTTAGGGTTTATTGTTTAGGGGTTAGGGGTTCAGGTTTAGAGGTTTAGGGTTTAGGGTTTATAGAGAGAGGAATGATAGGGAGATATAGAGGAGACTGTGGAGAGAGATAGGGAGATAGAGAGTGAGGCACATGCACATGGCCAGGGACATAGGGAAATAGATTGAGAGGTAGAGGGATGCTAGAGATAGGGAGATAGGGGATAGATCATAGGGAGATAGAAGTTTAGAGTTTCTTGGATTTAGGGTTTAGGGATTTGGGGTTTAGGGTTTCTCAGGTTTGGAGATAGCTAGAGAGAGAGAGAGACTACTAGAGCACGAGTGAGATATATATCCTGCAGAGAGATAGGGAGAAGGATTGAGAGCTAGTAGATGGACAATATTAGAGATAGGGAGATATATAGGGGTTTAGGGTTTCTCAAGTTTAGGGTTTAGGGGTTAAGGTTTAGGAGCATTATTTAGGGCTTACGGTTTAGGGTTTAGAGGTTTAGGGTGTTTAGAGAGAGGACCAATAGCTGGGAGATATAGAGAGTGAGGTACATGGCCAGAGACATAGCCAGAAGATATTATAGGGATATATATGGAGAGTGAGGGACATGGCCAGAGACATAGGGAGAGAGATTGAGAGGTAGAAGAATGATAGAGATAGAGAGATAGCTAGGGAGATAGAGGTTTAGGGTTTCTTGGGTTTAGTGTTTAGGGTTTAGGGGTTTGGGGTTTAGGATTAATTAGGGGTTTAGGGTTTATTGGTTAGGGGCATTATTTAGGGTTTATATATGTTTTAGGGGTTAAGGGTTAGGGTTTAGGGTTTAGGGGCATTATTTAAGGTTTAGAGGTTTAGGGTTGCTTGAGTTTAGGAGCATTATTCAGGGTTTACGATTGCATGTCAAAAGAAGTTTCTCTCTCCCTCTCTAAATCCCTCAACCCTAAATAATGCCCCTAATCCCAAACCCCAAACCCCTAACCCCTAAAACCTAAACCTGAGTAACCCTAAACCTCTATCTCCCTATAATCTCTCTCTTATCTCCCTCTCTCTAGCTATCATCTCTCTAACTCTCAATCTCTCTCCCTATCTCTCTAAACATCTCACTCACTCTCTATCTCCCTATCTCTTGCTTGACTGTGATCTCCTCTCTCTCGATTCTACGTACCTATCTATCTCTTGCCTTTCTCTCTATCTCCCTATCTCTCTAGACATATCTCTTGTGATCACTCTCTATCTCCCTATCTCTCCATTATGTCTCCTCTATCTCTCCCTTTGACCTGTCTCCTCTCTATCTCTCTCTACCTATCTATCTCTCCCTATCTCTCTATCTCTTGCCTCTCTCGGCCGCCTATCATTCCTATATATATCATTAATGAACAAGCATGGAAAACTTATAGGACTCTCTCTCTCTCTCACTTCGTCTTTGTCTCTATCTATCTCCCTTATCAACAAAGCAAATGTAAACAAGAAAACTAAAACATGAAAAGAGGGATGAGGATATAAATTGGCAGCCAGATGAAATGGAAACAAGCTGATAAAACTAAAGTTCATTGGATGGGAAGATCGAATGATGAGAGGAGGGGTGGAAAATAGTAAAATAGGGAAAAATTGGTGGGATCTAAAGAGAAATTAGAAAGGAAAAGGAAAAGGAAAACTAGGAAAGCTAGGAAAAGGATTTAACTAGCTAGGAGGTGGTAGATAATATATAGGTCAGAGAGAGAGAGACAAAGAGTTTCTTGGGGTTAGCGGTCAGGGTTTAGGAGCATTATTTAGCGTTTATGAGTTTATCATTGCTCAAGTTTAGGGTTTAGAGTTTACTAAGGTTTAGGGTTTATGGTTTAGGGGCATTATTTAGGGTACTTTAGGGTTTATGGTTCAGGGGTTAAGGTTTAGAGGTTTAGGGTTTAGTGTTTAGAGAGAGAGGACCAATAGGGAGATATAGAGAGTGAGGGACATGGCCAAAGACATAGGGAGAGATATTGAGAGGTAGAGGAATGATATAGATAGGGCTAGATAGGGAAATAGGGAGATAGAGGTTTAGGGTTGCTTGGGTTTAGTATTGTTTAGGGTTTAGGGGTTTACAATTTGGGATTTAGGGGTTTAGGGTTTATGGTGGGACAGGGCCGGGTTAGGGCTTATAAGGGGCATTATTTAGGGTTTGTGGTTTAGGGTTATTAGGGGCATTATTTGAGGTTTACAGATCTTCAAGGATTTAGATAGTGTGGCTATACGTGCATTGCTACACATGTTGGTGGCTAGTTAGACACATGGAACATCAACAACCACATGTTATGCTTCCATACACATGTGCCACCTAATGACATTTGTACTACAAAACATGATCATATAATTGGCACTATATGCATTTGACACATGGTCATGATGTCCACATGTTGGAACCAGAATTTTCATAAAAGTTATGAGTGTTTTATTTGTGTATCCATGACTCCCACTCTTATTTTTCCATAATAAATCATGTTATTACCATTCATAAAGTCATCTTTGCCTTTTAACATGATACCACTATCATAGTGGCTAGCCTTCATAATACCCATATCATACCTCCTTATCGCCAAACATTCTCAAACAGCCCGTGGTATGATGGTAAGAAGAGTTAATACTATACACTACGCACTATACCACTATACCTTGGGGGGCCAAAACCTAACCTACGGTAGTAAGGTAATCAAGCCATTGGGTTATTTAAATCATACCAATCACATCAACATCAAAATATGAATATTTAAGCTCAACATGAAGATTTGAATCGTGCAAATTTATTAGCCAAAAGTAAATGCGTCTTGGTCTTGAAAATACATGAAACAAATTAAGATTTCTCACTCATAGTAGGGGAAGACAAATTACATAGGAGCTCAAACTATAGGAGTAAAGAGAATTCTTTAAGGTGATTTTTCTGGGTAAGCTCTGTTCATCATTTCTTGAGAATTTCATAAAATAGCACCTAAAAAGACTAAGGTAGGAACTAAGAAGGATGAAGCCAAAACCAGTAAGTCTTCATTGCAATCGCCTTTGATTTCATTATTTCCTAGCTCAATTGACAAAGGTTCTAAAAAGGTTTTTAGAGACTTAGCTCAAGGCTATAGGAACCCCTATGTACCTCTGTTAGGATGGAACCTCTACTAGTACTTTTATCAAAAAAGGAATGACCAGGAACTAGCATCAAACCCATGGGCCATAGATTTGGCTAAATTAATTGTTCCCAACATTTTCATTGACGTTGAGTTGATTCAAGCCCTTGCCCACAGTTACGATGCCCCAACCAAAACTGTGAGGCTTCCAAATGGTGAGTGCTTAGTGGATATCAATAGAGATGCCATTATCAAATGTTTCAACCTCAATAAACAACCTGTAATAGAGGTGAACTTAGTGAAACTTGAACTAGAATATAAGAGGTTGAGGAGAACATATCGAAGTGATGAGATCCCCTTACACATGAAGAGGGGTGATGATAACAGAAGGCTCTCTATTCCTTCTTCCAAAATGGAACCTTTCCAAGTTTATTTCAAGAATACCTATTATGCGTTGTGTCAAGTTTTGGGGATAGATGTAGAGGAGAAAATGCAAATAGGGTTGATGAGAATGGCTAGGATAATTCAACATTCTAAATCAAATGTAGAATTTGATTTTGCATTTGTGATTGAAGAACAAATACATGAAGGTTTGCTACAAGTTAGGGAAGCCAAGGCCCCTATTACTTTCAAAAAATATTCTTTATTGTGTCACTTAATTATTTATCAGAATGAAATGAAGTGGACTACAAGGATGCAATTGTGTACACAAGAAAGAGGAGTTAGACTCTCTATGCAAAAATGGTGCTACATTTGGGATAGAAGGTGTACAAAAAGTGATTTTGTAGTGTTTTGAGATAATTTTTTTGTCAGATTGATTTCTACTCTTGGTTACCCAAAACCAAGAATGCCTAAGTCATTGATGAAGGTAATGAGGCCTGTGCAGTATGGGCCAGACCAAGGCTATACTCATAATTATGCTAATTGGTTACTTATGCCACAACACACTATTATCAGAGTATATGGGTGCAGCCAAGCACCACATGCTTTACCTAAGTTTGTACCTACAAGAGTGTGTTTCCTAGAGTTTATGTGGCAGATGCTCTGGATGGAACATGACTTGATGAGAAATCAAAGGAAAGGCACATTTTTGCCTGACTTGACTATGTTTGAAGAGCTGGCCATTGGGTCAGGTATGATCAAAGAAGTGCATAGGTTTATAAGGGTCAATTACTCCCTCAAACCTAGAACAGAAAGAGTATGTGACCCAGAGGGTCACATCAATATGATCAAAAGAACCCTATTGACGAAGAAGGCTATTTCACATGAATTTGATTCTGGAGAGGATGTTATAAGGAATTTGGTGTATTTTTCTAATGTAATGTAGGCTAGAAAAAGGTGGAATACAATGATGAGGTGGGAAAATCAGAAGAAGGAAAAAGATAGAAGCTTCAAAGGCTTTTTTACAGATGAACCCAACCTTCAAAAAAGAATGCAAATGTTTTTGAGTAAATTTGATGAATTATACAAAATGACCCAAGATGAGGGATTCATTCCATTTCCCACACCCCACCAACCACCACATGAAACATCCACATCTTAGATATCACCCCCATCACCTACACATCCATCCCCTCCATCTCCCAGTCATTAGCCACAAGCCAAAAAATAGAAGATGGAACCATTAACTTGGAATATGATTCAAGTGATGATGAAGAACAAGAAATAGTCTTGGCCTTGATTGAATTGAAAGAGGTAGCGAAACAACAAAAAAGTCAAAAGCCTCATGATCCAAAGGTCAAGCTATCAAAGGAGGGAATTGATGAGTTTCAAGAGGATGAGAGGGTAGTGGCCTCTCTGAGATTCATAGAGGATGATAATTTTATACACAACAATGAGTTCAGAGATTTCTGGATCGAAATGAAAATGAAACAATTTGATGAAAAGTTGAAGATTAATCTTATAGGAGCTGATGAGTCAACATAGGCTGAGATCCAGGCTAAGACATTTGCAGAACTGAATATTGATAATATTAATGTCACTCCCCAGGAGGCAAGAGAAATGGTGTTGAAAAGTGAAATGTTGATTATACAAGGATGGAGTTGTCCAAAATGTTTCTTTTAGATTAGATTAGAGCACAAGATGACCCCATGTTAGTTGAAGAATTTGATTTAGAGGAAGGTGTCTTAGGAGTAGGGTATAACCCTACTACCCAAACACTTGCCCTATGGACAAAGCAGAAGAACACAAGGAAGCCTTGGCTCCTTGATGTAGTACAAGAAATGAGGGGGTCAGCCATGATTAGAACTATGAGAGACACAACTCCTACTAAAGATGCCACCATAACCATGCATTTTGCAATGTTCACCAGAGATGTGGTAGAAAACATGGAAAAGAAAATTAATGAATATGAGAAAAGGTTAAAGCTATCTAATGATGAGGTGAAAAAATTGTTCATTGAGAATAAAAATCTAAAACAACAGTTGCACCAAGCCACCACAGTAAGGGGAGATGAATTAATTGTCTATCACCCACCAGTCCATACAGAGGATCCCCAAATCCAACAAATGAAAGAGGAAATTGATAAGCTGAAAAAGCATAATGAGGAAGATGTCAAAAATCACGTCATAGAGATCCTAAGCAGGATATTAAAGCATAGAGTTGATAAATGGAAAGACAAAATAAATGGGGTACATGAACAATTCAACAATCTGATCAAAGCTCTAGAATAGATAAACACTAATTCTTCCATTCTTAAAAAGCTTTAAAAGAGATGGCAACCTACCTTCCACATACTAACTACTTTATGCAAAGCCACACACAGAGATCTAGATGCCCCATCAAGGCTCAAGCCTACACAAGAAATGGTGAAAAGTATAATTGAGGAGTATCAGTATTTGGTAGATACAAAAAAGAAAGTGGAAGGTAAGAGGAGTACATTTGACTCCATCAAATGCTGTTTTATCCCATCAATCCTCAAAGATGATAATCAATTGAAGGGTGTAGATGAATGGAGAGAAGAGTTTGATCAGATGATTCCTAAATGTTTGGCACATGTACAGAATGATGGGGAAATTAAACTCACTGAGTTCCATACTCTGCTCAATGGAATTATCATGTTGGATAATGGATACACAAATTTTGTGGTAGACATTAGGAACCTCTTGGACAACAGATGGAAAAGCCATCTTGTAAACTTTGCAGCCTCACAAGAATTTAAGTGGCCTAGTGATGAAAATAAGTGAATGGCAGGCAACATATTTGGGTTCTGAAGAGGATTAAATGTGAAGAGGAGATACCACATTAGAAAATAGAATGCCTTGCTTAGGTCTTGATTGGTCATGGGTTTCTATTCGATGAATAACGGATTGGTCTTTCTAATTAAAAATATTTTCTTAAATCTTGTTAGTTTAAAAGTGTTTTCTTAATAGTTATGAACATTTATGTCTTTTCTGTTGTAACGGGTCTGAAGCTTGTTTGCCTCTCCTATAAAAAGAGAGACCAAGACCTGATAAAAAGAGAAGGGAGTAGTGGTACATGGTAGAAAAGTTCCATAATATTTACAAACTCAAAGACCATATTGCAAGCATAATTTTGAAGAAGTTAATGGAAAATCTCTAATTATGTGGTGCCATATTGGTATCAATTATTTGTTGAAGTTATTCAATTATTTGGTTGTCTCCATTTTAGTGCTTCCTTATTATTAAAATTGATATATCAAGTATATACTTAGTTTATCAATGCACATTTATTGTATTTGTGTGATATGATTAATTGGTTTCCTCAAAGGAATTAAATCCTTCTAGTTAATCACAATAATCTGGGAGTATTAATTGGATCAGTAAGAAGAACCCCATAATTAGGGTTGGCATTCTATCTCCAAGTTGATATCATCTACTGTTCTTGTTTGATTTATTCAATTGGTTCCTTCAAGTAGGGATTAAAAATCCTTTTGATAAATTACAAGTAACCTGGTTGTGTCAGTTGGATTATTAAGAAGAGTCTATCAATTATTTCCTTGCATATTTATACAAGTTATTAACCAATATTAGTGTGCCAAAGAGTTAGAATTACTACCAAATATAAGCCACTCATCTCAAATTTTCATTTGACTCCATTTACCCAACAAGGCACTGGTCTCACCCGTTTCATTTTACTTCAAACTTTCTATCAATTAAACATAGGATTTACCTTGATATTGCTTATACAATTTATACCAAATTAGAACTACATCTTTCCATTTCCAATTGCCATTATGGATAGATTACTAGATTAGGAAACACACCATTTAAGTCTGCCTAATTTACATAGGTATAGCCACCTAGGTCTAGCAGAGCCAAAAGAGAAGGGGGTCCTATCACACAAACCCTGTCTTGTTGACCAAAAACATATCAAGCGATTGACAAACTCTTGTGGCTTGAATCCTGCGTTTTTGAGAACCAACACCACGCACAATATGCCACAATGATCTACTAGTTGGCATGATCATACAAGTTTGAGTACATTTGTTCTCATCCCATACATATAAGAAATGCACCATACAATATGTTGGATATTTGTCAACATCTACATGTAGAATAACTGATGGTATTCTTGAACAAATGCCTACTTTGTACATTTTGTAGAGTAAAAGCGAGGTATATATAACAAATTTTCATCTTACCTCTATGTATATTTCCTTTGTTCATTTTGAATAGAAGTGACATATATGTTAGAACCCTTCTATATTTGAATGTGTTTTTGTTTACATATCTATTTTCCCTTATGTATTCTATGATCTTATTAATTATATTAATAGATAATATAGGATTGTCCCTCACTAGTTTACCTTGGGAATTAGATGAAATAACATCTGAAGTTGACTGTAATTTAACAACATGGTGAGCATTTTGTTGATTTTCTTGCTTATTTTCACCCTTTTGAAAACTAAATTTTCCTATTGAAAATTTGAAGGATGAGATCGATATTTAAGTGCATTAGACTTAAGAATTTGATAGTGTATCAAAATCATCATTAGGAATTTGATAGTGTATCTTTGTTGACAAAGTTTGAAATCCAATAACATAATCATGAGTGCACTCATTAATTTGATCCTTGTTTGATGCTATCCTATTCCTAATTCAATCTATCTTAATAGTGAAGGAAAATAAATACATGGGCAACCCATAGAGAAATTTGTCATCAATTTTGTTCCTCAAAATTCTCTCATGATATGATGAAGGAAAAAATTACCAAAGATAAATTGTGATCATTTTTCATTGACCCAAAAACTAATGCACTATTAGAAATGTAGACACCTAAATCTTACCATGGCCTAACATCACACCAGATCTATGACACATCTCCTCTTACAATGTTAATTAAATAAATTGTATTTATTTAATTAACCACTTTGATCATTCCTCCTAATAACAGTTTAATAAGTCACACTATTTAATTAATAAATCTAACCGTTCTTCTCACATTAATTAAATATTAACCCTTCCTCTAAAGTCTCATCCTTAATTAAATAAATCCACATTTATTTAATTAAATCAATCAGCCCCAAAATTCCCCCACAACTAAATAAATACATATATATCATGGCCATTGTGAAACAATCTTGACTATTTTTGACTATATGAGTGTTTTTGTTTATTACCGATGTCCCTCAAGTTAATTGATTATCTTTTGTAGTTATGCGGGAACAAGAAGAATGAAATATGACACATACTGCATTCCTGCAGAGCATAAAAGAATAGTTTGTCACTTGGCGGTAGGAAGCGGTTGATATGAAGAAGCTACCACTACCCTATGGATGATTCATCTGACACTTGTGGCTTAGCAGTGTTCATCTCACACTTGGAGGTGTTAGTCTCTTCCTGTAGTCCCATGGAGGTTTGAAAAGTAACCAGCGGCATTGCGGTAATAACACTTACCGCATCCCCACAAGGGTTTCAAATGAGACCCATAGTAGAGCGGTAAGAGGAGAATGTAATTGGTTTTCGCCCCTACTGTCCCGTGACAGTCATTCATAACATTTGCGGTTGGGCAATAAACAGAAGGACATCAGGTAATAATTTCCCACGGTCCCGTAGGGGTCAATCAAAGCATTTGCAGTCTGGCTGTAAAGGATGAAATAGAAATGTAGTGGTTGTAAGCCACCACTATCCCACGACAGTCATTCATAACATTTGCGGGTGGGCGGTAAATAGATGGACATCAGGTAATAACATTTATGGTTTGCATTTGTTGGAAACAATCCAATGCCTTTAATTTTGCATTCCTAAGAAACATCTATGATCCTTATATCCCCTTCAACAAAGTACTAGGTCAAACCCTCACCTTGCAAACATGACTACCTCTTTCTCCTACTTCCTATGATGATCACATGTTGCATTCTAATGATGAAGAAGAATATTATGATCATGATGTCTTTATTAAAAGTTTTGAAAATGAATAGAAACATGAGATTGTTGATAAATTGAAATATTTGTGCAATCAATTAGCTAATATAGATGATAATATGTCCACTTCATATTTCATTGATGGTCTTACTCAAGTACTTATCACAAGATAACATGGCATAGATACAATTAAGGATATATATGAAAAATAATTAAAGATAGACAAATTCCTCATGTGGCAGGCACTAGTCTTTCTCTTTTGAAAATCATTCCCTTGTATATATTTTCAAAATGCAAATTTGTTTTTCTGTTTTAGGAGCAGGGTTTAAAGATTTATAGAAAACATTAATCCAAATCATATGCCAGATTGGGTTAAGTGAAGTGGATAATTTAATTGACAAAATTACATAAGCTCCTTAATCTATTTTGAAGTCACCAATAAACTTGAAAGTAAATTGTCATTGGTGAAACAAGGTAACGCCCACTATTTAAGGAACTTGATGAGCTTATCCTTTGACCTATATCACTTAATACTTCCATCACATAAGGATTATCCATTAACAAGTTATGAAGAACATCAATCAATCCATTTAATTAACATTATTTCCAACAATTCATACCAAAGATTGAACAATTTAAGGATATTGCAATAGGTAATTTGTCAACAATTGAACAATCCATTTAATTAACATTATTTCCAACAACTTAATCATCCTTTTTTAAACATGGATTGCAAATAATTCTGAAAATTTAGAAGCCTTGGGACCATTAACTTTATTGTCTGCTATAATGTCATCCAGTGTATCATTGTCAATGTTCATATGTTCTTTCAGGTATTTAATATTATCATCATCCTCATCTTGACCTCCATCATCTTCATCATCATTGAAATTTGACTGTAGACCATCTATATTGTTACCAGATGTATTTGGATAATCATTTTGTATACCATCCATATTCTTGTCTTCCATAACATCATCCAACTCTGGATTGTTGTCTTCTTGTTCTTGAACATAACCATATTCAACATCATCATAGATGTCAATTTCTTCGATGTTCTCTAATCCCTCTCTCATTTTGTTGGCCATCATTATTTTGCTCAGTATCCACTAATGCATCGTCAAATACATGCCTTAATCTTGGATCATAATGTATGACAAATATCCATTTTGGGTCTAAAATATCTTCATAGAAAAGTACCTGCACATGAATGACATACATATATTAGACATATGGTATAACAATTTTATTGATTAATAAACACATGTATATATTCACAATAAACTCTGAATTAATAGATTAATGATCACTACCACTTCTTGTTTGAGTTAAAGAAATACCTGCTCACAATGAATTGGTAGAACATAAGGCTGCTTATCCTCTGGTAGGAAACATGAGGAATCTATAGAAAACAATCCAATATGGGTATCATGTCTTCATGTCCTCTCAAATGCTTCATACCATCTACACTTAAAAATACAACATTTAAAAGAGTGGTAATCCAACTCAATATTTTCTTGTATTTTCCCAACATATTGTAGAGTCCCTTCAATTATATTCTTATCTTTTGAAATTGATCGACTCGATTGCTTGAAGTCAACCATGATGCCACAATCGAAGGATCGTCTCTTTACATCTACACTTTCTACACAATAATGTCGACCATATGCCCACATTGCTAGATGTTTCCTCACATATGAAAGACCATTTATTTTAGTGAAAACAAATATAATGATGACTATTAAAATAGTTAATAGTGTCAAAGTTGTAAGGAAACAACATTTTCTAAAATTCCAATTGTACCTTTCTTTCACATCCTCTAGACATGTTGATTTCATCTTTTGTTATGTTTGAATCTATACCTGCATCTTCTATTTGATTTTGAATTTGTTTAATAACCCATTCTAGTGTGCAATCTTTGCCCCATTCCCCAAGCAGATCAGTGGGAAGTGGAGTATTCCTTGGGTTCGATCTCTTAAATTGTCTCCTTGCTTACACACTTCTTCTCTCTTTTTATCATACAGATCAATCCATTTGTTCATAAAGTCCTTGTGGTACAGAATGAACTTGTCGAGTATAGCACTTTTGTCTACACCTATTACATGTCAACATGTTTATTTTAAACTCCAAATGTCATGCTGTTAATTTGATAAATAAATTACAGAGTAAATTAATGATTGCAAGTAAAAAAACCACATTAATCATGAATTTACTTACTAATTTCTACTTGAACACCATTAGATTGTGGTTTTTCTCGATCAATAATATCTGATGTTCATTCTTCATCCCAGAAGCATGGCCCATCTTCAAAATACTTACCAAGGAATTCACACAAGAATAAAAATGGTTCATTCAATACATACCCTTCAGCCATGCAACCCTTTGGATGTGCCTTTTGTTGGACATATCTTTTTAGAGTTTTCATATACCTCTCAAAGAAAATCATCCACCTCATTGATATAACACCCGCCAATTCAATGTCATTGACTAGGTGTATAAGTAAATGGACTTGTAGGTCCATGAAACTTGTAGGGAGCTCCTTCTCAAATACACATACAATTTCTGCAATTTCCTTCTTCCATTTTGGCACTTCACATTCGTGGATCTCCTTGGAGGTCACCCACCTAATATAAGAATAGTAAATTAGTATGAACCTTTAGTCAAAAATTAAAATGCAATATAATATATCTATGTCTCACACATTAACCACATACCTTGTAAATGCTGACAATCGACTTATGGCATTCCTTAAGTCAACTGTAAGACATGAATCCCCCCTAATTGCCAATGGCATGATATGCTATGAAACACATTTATGAAAAGGTCATTAGTAATTTTTCTCACATAACATAATGATATCAAAATATATTTAGTACTTAATCAATGTTACCAGTAAATGTTAAATGATGATAAATAATACCTTCATAAAATTATGAAAATCATGTGTTTTAAATCCTGTGATATGTCCATCAACTGTAAAAGCTTTAGCCAATGATGACCCATAGCTAGTAGGTGTCCTTATTGAACAGATGACATTTTTTAGTTGGTCTAGCTTTTTTTTTTCAAAATCCATGGAGCTTCTGCATATGTTTCATTTTCCCTGTTTGGCCACAAATGTTTTCTATCAATTTTGGTACGCGAAAGAGCAATATCTCTCCTCGAAGACAAGGTGTCCTTCTCTTTGCCTGGTATATGTCGAAATATAGAATCTGGAACATTTTTTAAGACGTGCATATGATCTAATAGGTGAGATATTAATAGATCCTTCCAGTAAGGGAGCTCATAAAATATGGATTTCCTTTTCATTCATTTTGGCATATTAACTACAACTTATTCTAGTTCTTCAATTGAATCACCCCGATAAAAAAAAATCCTCCCAGCCTTTCAATTCAGCATCTTCATACTTCTTAAGCCAATCACCTAGACCCATAATCATGGGAGGGGCTCTATTTTCAACTTTTCCATCAAATTGATTCTTCAGGTGATTTCTAAACTTATGATCTAGTGGTAGAAAAACCCTATTGTCTGCATAAATAAATTTACGTAGATCTTTAGAATATCGCCCTTGAAATTGTTCTGCACATCTTGGACACGCAACTATCCCCTTTGTTTGAAGCCCTGCAATTCAATAAGTAATGTTAATAACATCAAAAAAATAGTATAAAACTAAGTATGAAAGTTGGGATGAAAATAAATTATGAGTGTAAATATGTAAATATTTTATCTTACCAGAACAAACACCAAGTCTTGGGAAATCATGAATAGTCCAACATAGCACACTGTACAACATGAAGGACCTATTTGATGGGGGACGTGATATGTCATACATTCTTATGCCTTTCCATAGCAATTGCATCTCATCAATAAAAGGCACAAGATAAACATCCATGTTTTTAACTTGATGTTTTCCTGGAACAATGAGAGTCAACATAAGGTGCTCCTTTCTAACACTCATCCATGGAGGAATATTGTATACTATCAATCTGACTGGCCAAACACTATAATTTGAGCTCAGGAAAGAGAATGGGCACACTCCATGAATTGCAAGACCAAACCTGATACTATGGGGTTCATCTTTGAATTTTCTTGGCCATTTTTCTTCTATGTGTTTCATTGATTTAGAGTCAGCTAGAATTCACATGAATCTATCTTTACTCCTGTTCTTTGCATGCTAGTCCATCAATTGTGCAAGTGACTTGCAATGAAACATTCGTTGAAGTCTAGGTATAATTGGCATGTGATGTAAAACCTTCTTTGGAACTGTAGGACCTTGTACATCTGTACAATAACTCTTCTCTTTGCATACAGGGCATTCTACCTTGTTTTGATATTCATCTTTGTATAAAATGCAATCATTTTTACATGAATGAATTTTCTTATATTCAATCCCCAACTCAACCAACAACAGACGCGCCTCTCTGCAAGTTGTTGGCAACACATTCTCTTCAGGGAATATTTTAGTTTTTAGTACCCTGTAAGATTGCCAGAGATTAAATCAATTGAATGTTTGAATTATGATGAACATGTTTGATATGTCAATCTATACTAGGACTATTTATATGCAATATATGGTTTTAAAATCCCCTTAAAGAAATATAAACAAAGTTGATGAATGTTTACGAATTATGTACACCAATTGACAATTGCAAAGTAAGAAACAGATTTCAACTCACTTCAGTAGGGTAGTGAATCTTTTGTCTGACCAACCAAATAGTGACTTGATTTCTAATAATATTAATGTGCATGGCAGTTTTGAGGTTCTACTTGCACCCGATTTGAACACGGGTGTCTTTGCTTCTTGCATGATGGAATCTTTCAGGTTGTTATCATCAACATTACGTTGGTGGTAATTACCCCTGCTATCATCATTACTATCAACCATATGATCATTATTGTCATCATTGTTTTCATCCCCAAAGAAACCTGTAAGCATTTCATCAATCCTTCTTCATACACTACATTTTCACTCTCATGATCATCATCATTAAGGCTAGGTGGCATGTCATCAGTGTATGCAGATCTCATCAACTCTTCAAATTTCTTAGCTGATAGTATTCTCTTCAATAATGCTCTTTTCGATCCTATCCAAATCTTAATAACCCAGTTGGATCTTGGGTATTAGTATGTGTTTCATCAACATCTTCTACCTATCAACAAACGCAAGCATTATTTAATGTTTGGCAAGAATTGGATAAATCATAAATGTATCAATTTCAAAGAAATATAATCAAATATGGCTTAAAAAATAAAAATATTGGTTGTATGAACATATATACATCAATTGAATAATGGAACATTATTTTATAGACTATCTTTTTTATACAATAATCTAAATAAAACACAATTTGGACAACATAGTTTATAAAACATCAGTCCACACTCATTTATTATTCTTTGGTTGTTTTCCCTTAAGAACATCCTTAGGGAGACCTTGTTCTTCCCTTTTCTTTCGCGCAAGAGTGCATTTTAAGAAGGGGTAATCAATCAATAACTCATCCCTAATGGTAAGGTCCATAATAGCCTCAACCATTATCAATCTATCAACCTGTCTTTCCATAACTCCATCTTTATCATTTATAACCTCAACAAATTGACAATTCAGTCTTATAGTAGGGTCCCTTCCCTTACTACTATTTATAAATCCTACAATATTTTTGTGTGTGTATGCACATCCATCTATATACATAAGATGACCTCTATTCATTTCTTTTCCACTTTCTAATTGGAGATGATGTGTATACATATTTGAATTTAGACCATATGCTGACATGCTAGGCTTATATTCTGCTAGCCTTCTCCATTCACCACTGTAATATGATGGACCATAATATGGCATTAATCTCCTAGTGGTTTGTTCTGAATTGTTTCTATGTTTAGATCCCAAATGTACATTTTGGACAATAAAGAGGCCTAGATTCGCTCCATGAATATTGGAGGGTCGTATCATGTAGCTGTATCCCCAAAATTGGAACACCTCGTACACTCTAGGTAGTTGTTGATCACTAGGTGAAGCATAATATAGTCGACAATCAAATGCCTCTGTGTAAATTGATCTCAAACTCAAGGGCAAGTCATCATTTCCATCACATTCATTGTCATAGGGTATGTAATCCACCTTCCCCTTGTCTTTAATTAAATTATGCATCTTTAAACAGGTTCTTGTTCTGTTGCTTGTTTTCATCAATTCCTCATCTTTCGAGCTGGTATATTGTCACATATTTTTGTTAGATGTATCATCTGATAAATGATCATTGCCCTCTAGGCTGGAAGTCAGTGATCTAGGAAACTTTAAACCAAGAACTTTATCCTGCAAGTATCCATTAAGAAAAAAATTAGTTATTTAAATAATATAAAACAATTTTTAAACGAAGTATACATGTTATTTATATCAATTTGGAAAATTCCTTACCATAATTCCTATTGGATTTGAATCGATTATAAGAGGCATACTACTGACTAGAATCTCATCATATATGTAATATCTTTGTACAATCGCTCATTTGAATTGTTTCTTTCCACGACATACAGAACATCTACAAACAACAATTTTCTCAAAGTATTCATCCCATGTACTATAGTCCTGACCAACCTCTTGTTTAGTGCAATCATTTTTTGTGTCTACAGGATCCATTGTCATATCCTCTTCCACCCACTATCGTCTATGTGATTTAACAGTTTTAGGTCCACATCCATGTACATATATTTTTTGTTTTCTAGTTGAATGCTCAGGCTCTACATTTGCTCCAATCTCCATCTAAAATAATCAACAACATGCATTAATTTATGTCAAGATTGGATAATACATTTTAAATTTCAATTATACTATGAAAAAAGATGGACGTATCACAAAATGCTATCAAATCATTTCTTCCTAAGGAAATTGGATTTGAGTACCTAATTTACCGCTTCATCTGTTGTGTCCTCATTTGATATGACATGATCTGTTGCCATGGCCTCATCTGGCCCCTATAATACACAACATAGTAAATAATGTTTAGTACACCAATTATATCATTTCAATGAATATGCTATCCAAACCAAAACCTCACTTTAGTCATATATTTGACATATTGATATCATGTTTTGGCCATCTTAATTTTCAAACTTTTCCCTCGATCATAGAATCACATTTAATCACCATTCCTGGGCATTTTCAACCAATAAGTTTGACCTTAGAGGCCTCGTGGACAAAAAAATGACTTTATCTCCTCTATGTTGTAGCATTTATGAATTCATAAACACCTTCCTCCTTTGGTTGAGGTTTCTTTCTCTTCTTACCTCTATTGTATCTACAAATTCCATTGTCATATCTATTTCCATCCACTTTCCTCTCTGCGATTTAGTAGTTCTACGTCGTCCACGTCCTCTCTCCATGGCCTCCTATAGATCCTGTAATATACAACAATGACAATAGTCACATAACATCTATGCACCAAGAGAATATTCTTGAATTTATCTTGTTAATACACTCGCTTTTCATTAAGATGCACTATGAAAACAAAATAGGACATTGCAACATTTTGCTCTTAAGAAAAAGTTTACACGCAGAATCTTGACAACTAGAGCTCAAATCTTATGATTGCAAGATGACTACAAATTCACATCAAAAAGATATTTATTTCATATTTGACTCTCCTTTTTCTTTTATGGGTCATTTTAAGGAAATCTATATCTCTCCAAGTGGCCATAAAACCCTCAAAACTATCATAGGATCCTCAAAACAGTCTCAAAGAGTCTTTGGCACCAAAAATTTAAATTTTTGATGGAGGGAAGGATAATTTGGATGTTAATTTTGAAATCACATCATTAGATCTTTGTTAGGTTACTCCTAGCCATTAGATATTCTTTAATTATAGGGAAATTATGTTATATTTCACCATTACCTTTCACTCCAAAATTAATGGTTTCCTTTGAAAAGAAAACCCTCCATTAGCTATCATAACCCCAAATATATGTTGAAGTGAACTTAAACATTATGTGCAATTGTCATTTCTCATATTAAGCACCTACCTCCCTTCTTAGTGGTCCCACATGTGTGATGTATGTGAATGAGTCATATGGTACCTGTGCTACATGTTTAAAGTTTGAATTTTGCTCATATTGTTGGAAAAAGGCCCAAAAAGACCTTTGATTTTTGAGTTTTATACTCTATAACATGCATCTCCTTGACATTTTCATCTAATCTATGACATGTTGTCTTTGCATTTCAATGAGATCAATTATTGAAAAATGACAATCCAGAGGTTAAAGAGACAAGTTGATACCTTACCTAAGTTGTCATGTTATTGAAACTTTGTCACTATAAAGAGAAGATATCTAGAATGTAATGTCACAAGGACATAACCAAGGCATGCACTATCATGAGCCATAGGGACAACTTACTACACCATCCAAAACTCCATTTGAACTAGCTACTATCAATAATTCACATTATTAGGGACTGTCATGAAGAAAACACCATGCATAGGATTGTCATAGTCAAAGTGGAGAGGATTGTCTAGTCATTGTATGACTGTCATAATAGCTAGTGGGTTAGTTACCATACTTCAACCTAAAATAGGTTAATGATAACATAGAAATGAAAATCACAATACCATTATAAGCACACTCCATAAGCTGCCCATATAGTCCCAATATCATGTCATCATGATAGTAAGAGAAGAGTTGTTTGTTTTTTCCAAAGCCATATTTGTGTAAGGTTGTGAAAGAGTGAGTCATTATTGATCTAATCATAAGAGAAGCATGAAGTCAAAATTCTATCATGGAAACAAGATATAGTTACTTATTATAAGGACAATCCAAATTTGGTGAGGTTACATTTTTATCAACTTCCAAGCAAAATACATCATTTTGCACTGATTGGTGCTAAATTAGGCCCACTTTGCATGGCCTTTGGCGCCCCAAACAGATTACATTTTTGGCCTAAAAGTCAGCGCTAAAGTCGACATTAACTGCTCTGACTATAGCACTGAATACTGGATCAATTGTTTTTTAAAATATTTCCACCTGCACATACCCCAAAACAAAAAAAACAAAACAAAACTCTATTGATTTTTGGTGTTCATTTTTTGTTTGGAGATTGAATATTTGGGTTGGAGTCCCACTTGAATTAATATATGAGAAATTTGATAATTGCAGGAGAAAAACGCCGCATGAAGAGAGGAGAAAAACACTGCGCGAAGAGATGAGAAATTCGATTTAGTTTTTGACACCATAGGTAAGGTTACAATTACAATAAAAAGTTTGCATTCCCAATTATATTTTTGTTTCGATTAAATGGAGAGGATTGTGAAGAAAGGGTTGTGAATACTATTTTGTTTATAGGTGAATCATTCAAGTCTCGTGTGGTTGCAAAGAAGGAGGGTAAAATTGTAGACATTGCATTATTTCCTCTGCATCCGAGAGCAATGAATGCATTTTTCAAACCCCAATGCCCAGGTTCACTTATCATTACCATCAATACCATTCTTTGAACACAACTTTCTCACTTCCTTCCTAAAAAAGTAGTCGAGTGCTTTAAGACAAATCGATTGTGAGCAAACTAAAATTAGGGCTTTTGAGATGAGGGTGAGCAAACTAAAACAAAGGTTGGTCGAGACAATACGAGGAGATAGGGATTTTGAGACAAGGGTGAGCAAACTAAAATTAGGCCGGGAACTATAGATTCCCTCTCAAGGTACCAATTGATTCATAGGAAAACAACTTCATGATTTGCTCTACAAAGTAAAGGTCAATAACCTTGAGGAATACAGAAAAATGGATGAAAATTTTCACACCTGGCAATGTGTACTTCATTTGCCTCCACAGTTCGAACGAAAATAATTTGCCCTAGGTCGCCTCAAAATGTCAAGAAATAGAGGGAAGAGAGCAAAGGGAGCAGACTCTGGCCATAATGAGGTAATTCATTTTCAATTTATAGATTTGTAAATGTTTCCATTGTTTCTTTGATTTTTATTTTTTAGTTTTTTATTTGTAAATTTAAAAGAAGAAATTTATTTTATAGGAACATGATACTGACAAAGATAAAGAGGCATTGGCTTCCATATTGGGGGTAGAGGCAGTGAACAAATTGGATGGTGTGGACTTGACAATGCTTTCCAGATACATAGAAAAATGATCTGGTAAAGCCCCTGAAACATTACAACCAAATCAATAGTGTCAAAGGGAATCAATTGAATCCCCAACCAGTCATGGATCAAGCAAAAGATCCAGGTGGAAATAAATAACAATAACCTCTAAGAATGTGGAACAGGGAATAGAGGCTTCCAATGTCCCACCCACTCCTGGGACACAGACTTCTTCAACCACCACGCCATGTTTTGCATCTTGCATTGGTACCTATGATACCAAGATAGAATACGATGTGGTTTCAGGGGACGTCTGAATGATGGATGATGGAAAAACATTTGTGAATAGGTTGAAGGAATCATGCCTTCAATAGTTCAAGGACCATCTACATTTGCCATTCTCAAAGATACCCATGCACCTACAAAAAGTAGTTATCCAAGACATGGAGACTGAATTTGGCACAGGTTGGTCTGTAAAGAAGATAAAGCTATGAATGTCTCAAAACTACAAGAGATTTCGGTGCAACCAAACAAATAAGATAAAAAAATCCCTCCCGAGAAAAGGCTCAAAAAAGGGCCAATTGATGTAAGTTTGAAAGTATGGAAAGAGATTGTAAAAGCATATGAGAAGTTTGATGCATGGAGGAAGTTTGGTGAGGAGGTACGCAGGTATTTGAATTTGCTCATAAGATTATATCAAATTTATTAAATGATTTTTAAATTTTATTAGTGCATAGTTAAATTGAATTAGTATATGTTTCAGGACAAGGCCTCCAAGGCTAGGCTTGACAAACTTCGTGCCACGCATCACAGTGGCTAGAAAGGTTTACAGGCCTTGATCTGTACATTTGCAAGTATATTTAATAAGTTAAATGATATATTTTTTTTAATTTCCTAGGAAAAAGTAAATGATTGCATATTAATTAGTTTAACTAGTCCATGTGCCATGTTTTGACAGGAGGAGAAATATGGCCGGCATCCAAGCCAATTTGAAAAGGAAATGTTACAAAGCAAAAAGCGGACCGATTTTGTAATCTGGATGGAGAACGAGGTATCAATAGTTGACTTTCAATAACTTAGTTGGATAATGTTGTGTTAATATGTCAATTTAAATTTCTTGTGTTGAGTTGTTTATTGATGCATAGGATGAGTTCTAAAGTGCTTCTCTGTTGGTCCTAGCACCCTTAAATGTAAGATTTCTCTTAGATGACAAATGATTACTCTTATATCTTTGGGTACCCTTCTTGGTGTCATTAGGATCATAATGAGTATACTAGTCTTGTGCTTGCTTACAAAAAGTGGTTGCAATTAACCTAATCTTGTGGTCATTATCCACAACATTTTGTGTGTGCCATGCTATCTCATATGCTTAAGTTTAATAGGCTAATAATGAATAGAAAACCCTTGTTTTCCTGCCTCCAACTAATGGACTTGTTGGAACCTAAAATTTCCTACCATTTTTTGCAAAAAATTTAGGTTCCCATGATGAAAAATTTGACTATAGCACTCAGAAATGCACCTGTACAATATACTTCAGTGGCCTACATTGAAGGGTTATAATTCAAAGCCTATTCATTTTTATGTCAAACCACTTGGTAGGCATACTTATCTATCATATGTGAGTGTACGTGCTTGATTTCAGCTTCCCACGATCATATTGGACAAGGTTTTGCAATGCCAAGTTAAAGGGTTCTGGTGGTATCTGGTGGTACCCACCTAGGGTTAGGGTTTTAAGTCGAGTCTGCAAGCCTATATTTTTATTCCTTTAAAACCCTTAAGGCCTTAAGTTTTCTTGTCCTTTGGCCTCTTTCACTTTATCTTTTAAAACTGCATTGACTTCTTGTATTAAAGGGCAATTGTCTTGAGGTCTTCTTAGAGGGGTGATATGTGACTAGGGTATGAAGACTAGGACTTTGTATGTAATCTTAAGCCCTCCTTTCTGATTTGTTGGAAGCCTTCTTCACTAAAACATAAGGACTGTCAAGACTCCTATGATAGTGCATTAGAGAGACATTGAAATCACAAAGGAGATAAATGTTATTAGGCCATCACCCAATGGAGAAGGGATTGTCATAACAAGCATGACAGTGTTACCGTGTCGTAGTCACAAAGGGGATAGTCTTTGTGGTGGTAATTAAAGTCACTAAGTTTACATCCACCTTCCTAGGGTCTGTAGAAATGCCTGAAGTTGAATATGCCTATTTTAAACATCTTGCCATGTGTATTTTCCATGTTTTTACAAATGGAGACTTCCCCAATCCTCATCTCAAGTTTCAAATGCACAATGAAATGATGGAGGAGAATCATAACTGTCATAATAGTACATTAGCATTTTCTGTCTCAAGGTAGCCCTTGAGACTGCTAAGGGGATGGATATAGAGTTGGGATTATGGTTTTTGTTTAAAAGCCTTGCATCATTGACCTAATATTTATTTGTGGCAAGTATCCCAATAGTCTAAAGATTACAAATTGTTGTCAAGAAAGGACTCTCATAGTTAAGTGTGGTACAGTGATATAATTTCATCTTGGTTGAGTATTGTATAAATCTCAAGCTATTTAGAATGCATGGGGTATTAGGGTGTGGTATCACTATATAGGTAACCATCAAGTGATTTCTTTAACCCAATCTTGGCCTATATAGTACCCAATGTGAAGAGCAAGATAGTGTTGTCCAAGAACCTTGTTACAGTCACAAATGAGGGTAGTCTTAGCTATTGTAACCATAGTTGGAATCCCTTGTTGTTACTATAACATACATGACCTAAAACCATGACTCTACGAGTATGAGTTGTTTGAAAGCCAAATTCCACAACCTTGGCCACCATCCTCCCTGCCGGTGTCAAAATGGGACCTTTGGAATAGGGTATGGCCATCCATCAATACATAAAGTATAGAGGAATTTTGTCAGATGTAGTTGCAACTGCCCTGTTAGACATGTATACAAAATGTGGAAGCATTGACAAGGCACGTGAACTGTTTGACAGAATGCCTCAAAGAAATGCGGTCTCATGGACTGCAATGACTACAGGATATGCACAAAATGAATTTGTTGAAAGGGCTTCAGAAATTTTAAAGCAAATGCAATTGGCTGGTGTAAAGCCAAATTCCACAACCTTTGCCGACATCCTCCCTGCCTGTGTCAAAATGGGAACTTTGGAATAGGGTATGGACATCCATCAATACATAAAGGATAGAGGAATTTTGTCAAATGTTGTAGTTGCAACTGCCCTGTTAGACATGTATGCAAAATGTGGAAGCATAGACAAGGCACATGAACTGTTTGATAGAATGCCTCAAACAAATGTGGTCTCATGGACTGCAATGACTGCAGGATAAGCACAAAATGGATTTGTTGAAAAGGCTTTAGAAATTTTAAAGCAAATGCAATTGGCTAGTGTAAAGACAAATTCCACAGCCTTTGCCAGCATCCTCCCTGCTTATGTCAAAATGGGAGCTTTGGAATAGGGTATGTACATCCATCAATACATAAAGGATAGAGGAATTTTGTTAGATGTTGTAGTTGTAACTTCCTTGTTAGACATGTATGCAAAATGTGGAAGCATAGACTTGAGGCACGTGAATTGTTTGACAGAATGCCTCAAAGAAATGTGGTCTCATGGACTACAATGACTGCAAGATATGCACAAAATGGATTTGTTGAAAATGCTTCAAAAATTTTAAAGCAAATGCAATTGGCTGGTGTAAAGCCAAATTCCACAACATTTGCCAACATCCTCCCTGCCTGTGTCAAAATGGGAGCTTGGAATAGGGTATGCACATCCATCAATACATAAAGGATAGAGGAATTTTGTCAGATGTTGTAGTTGCAACTTCCCTGTTAGACATGTATGCAAAATGTGGAAACATAGACAAGGCACGTGAACTATTTGACAGAATGCCTCAAAGAAATGTGATCTCATGGACTGCAATGACTGTAGGATATGCACAAAATGGATTTGTTGAAAAGGCTTTAGAAATTTTAAAGAAAATGCAATTGGCTGGTGTAAAGCCAAATTCCATAACCTTTGCCACCATCCTCCCTGCCTATGTCAAAATGGGAGCTTTCAACCAAGTAATTTGTAGCACTTAAGGTTATGTAATAGAATTTACAGTTGATAGATAAATTTATAACAAATTTTTTATGATCTTTACTAACGTTTATTAGAATTGTTGCATGTTTTACATCATTGGAATGACATATTAGCTTTAACTTTTTTGAAATTTTATTATGGTATGTGCACTTTTATATGATGTAATACGATTATGGTTTCATTTCATATGTTGTAATATTAGATATATAACAGGAAAATAAATTATTGCATGAAATAAATAATAACTTTTCATTTTAAATGTTTTTTTTGCAGAACATAGGTTTTCCAAAAGATCAAGATGATCCTCATGATAGAGATCCAGATTATGTTGGTTTCGGTACAGATCACATGGCAAAGGATGATGATGATGCAGATACAAAAGACACTAAGGCCGATGACGATGATGATGATCACGATGGTGATGATGATGATGAGGCAGTTGCTCATAGTGGCCAGTGACATTCATGATCATATAGACTGCATCATGGATCATTGTTGATATATCATTATGATGCCTCTTTTCATAGTCACTAGCTATCATATGTATCATTTTCATGGCCTGCAGTGCCATATTAATGAGTTGTATCATAAATTTATGTATCATTTTGACTTATATCATTTGGACATGTATCATCTTGACTTGTATCATTTTGAGTGACGTAATTTATCATTTTTACTTATGTCATTAGTACATGTATCATTTAGACATGTTATTGATCTACTGGCATATTTGACTTTCACTTGTTTTAGTTATATATGATGATGATCTTATCCATATTGACTTGTCAATTTATATGTATTGAAAGTGGTCGATGATTTTTGGATGGATATTTATTACGTATGATGATTTTAATTTACTGCTTAGGATGGATGTTGTCAAATTCATTTAAATTATAGATATTTGACTCACTTGTTTTAATTATAGATGATGATCATGTTATAATAATTATCTTGTTATTTAATCATATCAGTTAAATAATTAAATTACTTACTTTAAAATCATATGAGTTATTTAAGAGGCATGATATATTTAACTAATTAAATTGAAATAAAACATATAAAATTAATAAATGTAAGCAAAACAATAAGCATTTTTAGAAGCAACAAAAGACACAAAAATGGAAGCAAAATTGGAAGCAACAAGCGACGTTATATTGGAAGCAAAATTGAAAGCAAAACTGGAAGCAAAATTGGAAGCAACAGTGGAAGCAAAATTGGAAGCAAAACCAAACACAAAATTGGAAGCCAAATTGGAAGCAAAACTAGAAGCAAAATTGGAAGCGAAACTGGAAGCAAAATTTGAAGCAAAACCGGAAGAAAAATTGGAAGCAAAAGTGGAAGCAAAAATAGAAGCAAAACTAGAAGCAAACCTGGAAGTAAAATTGGAAGCAAAACTAGAAGCAAAATTGGAAGCAAACCTAGAAGCAAACCTGGAAGCAAAACCAGAAGTAAAACTAGAAGCAAAATTGGAAGCAAAACTGGAAGCAAAACCAGAAGCAAAATTGGAAGCAAACCTGGAAATAAAACTGGAAGCGAAATGGGAAGCAAAACCAGAAGAAAAACTGGAAGCAAAAGCGGAAGCCAACCTAGAAGTAAATCTGGAAGCAATAGTGGAAACCAAATAGGAAGCAAAACTGGGAGCAAAATTGAAAGCAAAACTAGAAGCAAAACTAGAAGTAAAATCGGAAGCAAAACTGGAAGCAACACAAGAAGCAAAATCGGAAGCAAAATCGGAAGCCAAACTAGAAGCAACAAAATCTAGTGCTAAACCCAATACAAAACCCAGCATTATAATTGGCGCTAAACCTAGTGCTAAACTCAGCGCAATAGTGAGATGCTATTGGGCATCGAGTTTTGCGCTGGCATAAGTGTCCAATTCATGGACTCAAATGCACTAAATTTTGGTGCTATTTTAGGTGCTAATTGCCTCTTCTATTGTTGTGTATGTATGTATGTATGTATGTATGTATGTATGTATGGTTGTATGTATGTATATATGTATGCATGTTTGTATGTATGTATGCCTGTATGTATTTATGTACATGTATGCATGTATGCCTGTATGTATGTATGTATGTATGTATGTAAGGATTTTGGGTTTAGGGTATATAAGGACCTAAGCCCATATAATTTTTAGGGTTGAGGGTTGAGTTTTTTGGGTTTAGGATTTAAGGTATAGGGTTGAGGGATTAGGGCTTAAGTAATAGCTAGAGGGTAGAGGGTAGAGGGTTATAGTTGAGGGATAATATTTAGCTTGTTGAGTTAATAAGATTAAGTGTGTAAGGCATGGGGATTAGGGTATAGGATATTGGGTTTAGGGTTTACGATATGGATTGAGGGTATATAAGGTATAGGGTGACTTGGGTTGAGAGTGTATGGTTTAGGTTATAAGTATACCTATTTGAGGCACAATATTCAGGGTTTAGGGTATAAGCGTGAGGTTATAGGGAATAGGGGTGAGGATTTTGTTGGCAAGAGACACTATATGGATTCATGATTGTTGTCATTGATGGCAACAAAGTTCATCCCACACATCCACAGGACATGATATGTCTCTACCGTAACTCAGAGTGAAGAATGTTGTGGTCCGGTAAACAAGAACAGAGCATGTGGCAAGGTCCGACAGACAGGTCTGGATCTCTCAGAGGAAGTATCTTGGTGAAGTGAGGATTTGGGGAAGTTAATAGGACTACCTTGAGTGATAGATTCCAAGGATTTAGCCTCTAGTGATAGATGAGGAAAAAGATATGAATACTTGAGTATCAGGTTCCTGATTGGCAGTGTGACAGAGGAAGAACTGACTGGCAAAACATCAGACATTATTCCAGATGTGTTATTGATGTTGGTAAAGGTTATGAAGGCATAAATTATGTTTGGCCGACATGATTAATGATTTCCACAAGTATATCCTTGATCCGCATTACTTGGTAAGCAAGGATTCAGCTGACAGATCAGAGTTTATGGAAAATATTGACTATTCCGGTGCTGACTAGAAAGGTGATGAAATCACTTATGCATATATATATACAAGATGGATTTAGTTGTGAGAAGTGTCGTGGTTGTTCTGTGATGTGCGAATAAAAGCAAAAGAGCAGAGATAAAGCAGTAAGGAAGGTCCGGTATGTGAAAGGAAAGCAACATAAAAGAAGAGGAAAGATGAAGTACAACAAATCAGTGTACTGAGCCTAACTGGAACTGAACTCTAGCATATGTAGATGCTCCCAATCAGTTCAAGTATTGTATAACACTCTTTTTGTAGACAGTGAGTCTCTTGTAGGCAGTGTGCCTCTTGTGAGCAGTGTGCTCGGGTAGTGAGCCCTAATTGGCAAGTGCCATTTTGTATTTCCATTCTTCTAATAGAGAATACAATCTTGGGTTAATCACCCCATGGTTTTCTCCCTTAACAGGGTTTCCATGTCAAAAATATTGTGTCATGTGTATTTCTATTTCATGGTTATATTTGCTTGTTTGAATTGATGCTACACTAATTATCAAGAAAGTTCAGAAAGCTGAAATAATTAAGATAACTGATTCACCCCCCCCCTCTCAGTTATCAACAATTGGTATCAGAGCTAAGTTCCTCCTAACAAAAGTCTAACAGCTTGAGGAAGATCTGGGAATTCAAATGGATGCATATGGTTTAAGAGAGCAACTCAAGACTGCTCTTGATGATCTTGAACAGTCAAACTCTGAAGTCAATGAGTTAAAGGAAAGACTCAAACATGCTAATGATTTCATGAGAGAACTAAAAGACAAATTAAGTCTCTCTATGAAAAAGAGAAAGGAGCTACTTCAGTAATTAGCAAATCAAAGTGAAACCAATGATACAAATGAAGATCTGAAGGAGAAAACTATGTTATGCAAAAAGCTATCAAAAGAAATCATTATGGTAAGACATGAAATGGAATAAGGAGTCATAAAGTTTACCCAAGAGATTGAAGAGAAAAGAAAAATTGAAGATAATCTAAGACAATCTCTCAAGGAAAAATCAGAAGATTGCCACAAGATGGATAGAATCATCAGACATCTTGAATCTGATCTTGAAGATGCTAAAGACAATGAAGAAAAACTTGAGGATCAAATTGTCTCTCTCAAAAGGGATCTTCAAACAGCAAATGAATATAAAGAGAAATTCAAGATTAGTTCTGCCCAACTTGAAGTTCTTCTTCAAAGCCAAAAGAGGGTAGATGACAAGTGTGGTTTGGGATATGAGAAAGGAGAAAGCTCCAGAGCCGGTCAGAAGAATTTTAGTTCAGAAAATCCAAGGAACAGGCCTAGAAGTCCTCCGGTAAGGCAGCCTAATGCTCAAAGATATCCATCCTTCAATGGATACTGCCACAACTACAATAACTTTGGTCATAAAGCTAATCGGTGTAGAAGGAGAATGAATCAGACTAATACATCCTTCTCTGGACAGTGCTTCAACTGCAAAAGGTATGGTCACAAATCTCATGAATGTAGAACTATGCAAATGAACAATTCATTCAATGGTAGATGCTTTGCATGCAATAGAATGGGTCATATGGCTAATCAATGCAGATCAAGAGGATATCAATCAAATATGCAAAGAAATGTTGTTTGCCAAATTTGCAATAGATCTGGTCATATAGCAAAATTCTGTAGAAGTAAGAATCAGGATAAAAGAGGTCCGGTATATTATAATCAGAATCAAGATAAGGGAAAACAAAAAGTAAATGTGGATGAAGTTCAAAGTGAGATGAACAAGATTTGGGTGAAGAAAAGTACAGAGAATGTAAGGGATGGATCCGCACCAGACTCTGGTGCTGATATTCCTTCTGAAAATTAAAAGGTGAGCTCTGGCTCAGGGGGAGACACAAAGAAAACCTTGTTCCCCCAGCCAGTCAATTGGTGTCGGAACTGGCACAAGGAGAGCTACGGATTAAAAGGGGTCATACAAGAAACATCTAAAAGGGGTATGGTAAAGATTTGAGAGATCCGCAAGAAGATTTGAAGAGTCTAATCCTACCAGAATTGATCCGGTAAAACAATCTTTTGGTAAAAATAGATTCCTTACAAGTTTGGTCTGTTATGATTCCAACTATGGTGTCTTGATCTACAAATAGATCAAATTACTAATGAAAGGAAGATAGATCATCACTACTCTCCTAGAATAATTTCAAAATCTGTCTCAATGATCTGGAAAGGTTTTGTCTCTGAATAAGACAAACAAGGCAAACTGGAACGAATTAGGTTGCACATTTATTACAGAATGAAAATTAGGGCTTCTCAGAAATAAAAGAGTTCATTCACTCATCATTTGTACACTCACATTCGAAGAAAAGAGAAAAGGAGCTCTGCAACTACTTCTCCCAAAGATCAAGACGATTCTTCATACAGCTCAATCCGGATTTCATCGTGTGTGCCCTAAACAGCGTAAAAGGTATTCTTCGTTCTTGATATCTCTCTGTAAGATTCCTTGATGATGGCTACTCCAAATATAGTAAAGATTTCTGATAGACCTCACCCCATATTTAAGAAGCATCCATACAAATCCTTGGAGGTAGATCCCCTAGGAGCCTTCTCTAGTGTTCCGCATGGTGTTTTACACACCGAAGATATTAGGGCTTACATGCACGCAAATGTTGAAGAGTTTGGGGAATTCAAACTAAGAGATATCTATCACAAACAAATGTTAGATGATTCATTTGAGCACAAACCCCAATACAAGGGCCTTCGGAATAAGCACTTTGCACAATACATACATTTCCCCTATTTTACTGAGGATGAATGGGTCAGGTATATTTTGAGCAGAATACATGACAACTTCATGTGGTTAAATGGACCATTCAAAATCACAAAAGATGCCATCAGGGCAGTTACCGGATTACACTCATCCGATGGGATTCCTGTTCTTAAATCTGTGAAGAATCAAACTGTGAGTGAGGCTATTGGATCCAAGTTTGACAAAAGAGTAATGACAGTAGATGACATCTCTGATCTGGATGTCAAGTTTGCCTCCATGATCATTGGATATAAAATATATCATTCTAGCAGGGAAAATTCAGTCCTGGAACTGCCATCTACACTACTTATGAAATGCTAAGAAAGGATGTAGACTACGATCTTTGTCAGCTTCTCTTGAACCAACTCTTGGAGAATCTGCAGAAAATAAAGAAAGATAAAAAGAATTGATTCAAGTATGGTGGATTAATATTGTGCTTATTCTTCTACTTCATGAATGAGCTTCCCGGATCTAGTGGCTGGGTGTGGGAGAATGATAGACCAGTAGCTATCCAAATCAGAGATTATTTGCATGGACTTGGTGATGACAAAGCACAAAATACAACTCTGTGGGGATATTTCAAGAATTTTTAGAACATGATGCAAGCAAGAGAAAGGATTCCCCAGTCTCTTGTTGAGAAATACAGAGACACAGTTTGTTTTATGGTAGAGACTAATTAGTGCCTAATGGAGGCAGTAGAACCAAGAACTGTATGGATCATGCCCATGGGGTATGAAGTTGATGAACAAATTGTGGAGCTGCATGTTCAACACATGCTAAGTCAGCGAAAGGATCCAAAGGCAGAAAGGTTTGGAACCTTTGAGGAGCTGAGTGTAAAGATTCATGTGGAACTCAGAGAACCATAGATCAAGAGGAAGGTGAGAAAAGAAGTTGAAAATGTTGCCAAAGGCCTTGGCATCTCAAAGGAGGCACTTGATGCCCATTAGAAAAAGATGGAAAGGGCTGAGGAAGAGAAGAAGAAGGTAGAAAAGAAAAATGAGGAAAGTGGTCTGGTAGAAACCTCCACCCAGACTAGATCATCAAAGAGATCTGCACCTACCACTACCAAAAGCTCAAGGGCATCTAAACCGGAAGCAAGATCATCTGGTAAAACAGAGAAAAGAACCAAGACTAAGGCCACAAGGTCTTATGCGAGTCAAAAGGATGAAGAAGAGACTGAATCTGATGAGGGGATAAAGGAAATAAAGAAGCAGAAGAAGAAAGGATCTGGTGAACCTTCTACAGGTCAAGACAAGGAAGAAATGGCAGAGGAATTTGTTGAAAAACCCACTCTATCCTTAGATGTTGTAGTGAAAGCAGTCACTGTGGATGGGAACCTACAACCCTTAACAGAATTCTATGATGCTTATAATGAAGCAGATAAAAAGATTCTGGAGGAAGCCACTGTTCAGTTTTTGAACACTTACAATGATGCTTTTATTGAAATTATCTCTCTAATTCCCAAAAGCTTAGAGAAAAGGCTTGAAATGAGGAAGAACAATGCTCGAGCAAAATATCTAGAAATCTGGGATCAGATAGCAATTCAACTATACTTTTCAATCACTCCGCAACAAATGAACATGATCTTTAAAGATTGCAAGGATGAGTTCCGGAGCAAAGCCAGGATGAATCAGCTAATGCTTGGTGAAACCGACAAAGTGGCAAGAGAAACTGAAGAGATCCTCTGAAATGCTTTTAAAAAATTCAACATTCTAATCATAGAGGACTTAGGTACTGACCCCTCGACCACAAGTGTTGAAAAAGAGTCAACTGAGCAAGTCATGGACACCAGTGCAGAAAAGGATAAGGATTTGGAATCTTCCACTCCAGAAGAGGTGGCTCATGAACAAACAAATATCTCTCCTCTAGTTTCCCCTACAGTCTCTGGATCTAAAGGAGAAGAAAGAGTAAAGGAGAAAGAAGCAGAGGTGAAGGGAAAAGAAGATATCAGTACAAAGGTTGTGGAAGGGGAGAAAGCTTCAAAAGATAGTTCTGTGACTACAGAAGAAAAGAAAAATCTGCCTCCGGCAAGAGACACTGCAGAATCAGTCAAGGACTTTTTGAGAAAAGCAACTATGGAGATTGATGAACTGGAACTGCTAAAAGGGCCATTAGACTTTGACTCTCTATCACCGGTGCAAACAATGAAAATAGCTTCATTTGCAAATGTGAAGGCCAAAGAGAAACTACTAAAATCTCACATGGAAGACTATGAGCTTATAGAGGTAGCATCCAGAGTTTTGGAAAAGATCATGTCATCTTTTCAGAGGGATCCCACAGCCTCCTCTTCCGGTAATCTCAAAACTCTAGTCAGCAGTGTTAGTACACATTTTGATTCTCTAGAGAAGTTAGCTGAAGAAAAGGTCTAGAAGGAGTTTTTGGATAAAAGATTCTCTGAAGTATAGGGTTTGATAACAAATGATAGGAGAGTTATAGATATTGGGATAAAGAGCTTGGAAAATGCTCTTAAAGATGGCAGAAATATGTACAAATTTTTCTTATCTTGGCCCACAGTGACTAAAGACATTGAGAGGAAAGTAAAAGAACAAGAGGATAAACTCCTAAGTTTGTCTCAAAGTCTTGATCCTCTCTCATCCTCCATAGTAAATCAAGAGTGTCAGTCTATTGCAATAACAAATGCAATAAAGAATTTTGAGAAGGAAAGGAAAAACATAATTAGCCGGATGGGTGAACTTAGAAGGATCATTATCCCTAAGTTAGAGGCCATGCATGAGGCCATAAGTGAGGCTTAGACTATTGCCGGAACCAATGATCCGACAGATCTTAAGAGGGCAGAAGCTTTTGCGTTCCTGTTGAGTGGTCACATCTCAATTTTGGATAGAATGAAGCAAAGTTGGGCTACATAACTCATTCAATTGAAAACAACTTTTGCAGACATTCTTCAGTTTATGTGAGTATGGTATATGCGGCTAAGTATAGTTAAATTTTTTGAAATTTTTGGTATGTGGACCCTACCCTTTGCCATTGATGTCAAAGGGGGAGTGAGGAGCAGTGAAAAATGAGGAATCCAACTAAGGGGGAGTTCTGAAAAACGTATATAAAAATAGAGCATCAGCCAAGGGGGAGCATAGTGTAAACACTTAGTCATTTTTCACTAAGTGTTGCCATCAATGCCAAAGGGGGAGATTGTTGGCAAGAGACACTATATGGATTCATGATTGTTGTCATTGATGGCAACAAAGTTCATCCCACACATCCGCAAGACATGATATGTCTCTACCGTAAGTCAAAGTGAAGAATGTTGTGGTCCGATAAACAAGAACAGAGCATGTGGCAAGGTCTGACAGATAGGTCCGGATCTCTCAGAGGAAGTATCTTGGTGAAGTGTGGATTTGGGGAAGTCAATAGGACTCCCTTGAGTGATAGATTCCAAGGATTTAGCCTCTAGTGATAGATGAGGAAAAAGATATGAATACTTGAGTATTAGGTTCCTGATTGGCAGTGTGACAGAGGAAGAACTGACTGGCAGAACATCAGACATTATTCCGGATGTGTTACTGATGTTGGTAAAGGTTATGAAGGCATAAATTATGTTTGGCCAACATGATTAATGATTTCCACAAGTATATCCTTGATCCGCATTACTTGGTAAGCAAGGATTCAGCCGACAGATCAGAGTTTATAGAAAATATTGACTATTCCGGTGCCGACTAGAAAGGTGATGAAATCACTTGTGCATATATATTTACAAGATGGATTTAGTTGTGAGAAGTGTCGTGGTTGTTTTGTGATGTGCGAATAAAAGCAGAAGAGAAGAGATAAAGCAGTAAGGAAGGTCCGGTATGTGAAAGGAAAGCAGCATAAAAGAAGAGGAAAGATGAAGTGCAGCAGATCAATGTACTGAGCCTAACCGGAACTGAACTCCAGCATATGTAGATGCTCCCAATCAATTCAAGTATTGTATAACACTCTTTTTGTAGACAGTGAGTCTATTGTAGGCAGTGTGCCTCTTGTGAGCAGTGTACTCGGGCAGTGAGCCCTAATTGGCAAGTGACATTTTGTATTTCCATTCTTCTAACAGAGAATACAATCTTGGGTTAATCACCCCATGGTTTTCTCCCTTAACAGGGTTTCCACGTCAAAAATATTGTGTCATGTGTATTTCTATTTCATGGTTATATTTGCTTGTTTGAATTGATGCTGCACTAATTATCAAGAAAGTTCAGAAAGCTGAAATAATTAAGATAACTGATTCACCCCCCCTCTCTCAGTTATTAAAAGATTTATGGGTGTAGGCTTCAGGGTTGAAGGTATAGGGTTGAAGATTGAGGGATTAGAGCTTAAGTATATGGTTGAGGGTATAGGGTAGAGGGATGAGAGTTTATAGTTGAGGGATAATGTTCAAGGTTGAGTGTCTAATATATAGGGTGTAGGGTTTAAGGTTGAGGGTATAAGGCTTATAGATAAGGGTTTAGGGTTTAGGGCATAAGTATAGGATTGAGGGTATAGGATAGAGGTTTGAAGTTTGAGGGATAATGATCAAGGTTGAGTGTCCAAGGTTAAGTGTATAGGGTATAGGGTTTAATGGTATCTAGGGGTTGAGATTTTAGGGTTTAAGGGTTTAAAGTTTGAGGAATTAAGGGTTTAAGGGTTGAGAGATTAGGGTTTAAGGCAAAATGTCAAGGGTAGAGGGATTAGGGATAGGGTTTAGGGTTGAAGGTTTAAGAATTGAGGGTTGAGGCTTTAAGGCTGAGAGTTAAGGATTAGGGTTTAAGGTATAGTGTCGAGGGTAGAGGGTTTAGGGTTTAAGGTTTAAGGGTTGAGGGTTGAGGCTTTAGGGATAGGGTTTAGGGTTTAGGGATTAGGGTTTAATGTATAGTGTTGAGGGTTGAGGGTTTAGGGATAGGGTTTAGGATTTAAGGTTTAAGGGTTGAGGGTTAAGGATTTATGATAAGGTTTAGGGTTTAGAGTTAAGTGAGATACCTAGATGGCTAAGGACAGATGGAGAGGCAGACAAGGAGTGATTGAGAGATGAAGAGAGGGGAGAGGTAGAGAGGTGAGGGGGATACAAAGGTGAGAGAGAGAGGTGAGGGGAGAGATATAATAAAATGAGAGAGTGAAGTTGACAACTTGAGGGAAAGATGGGTAAGGAGGAGGGAGAGAGGTTGAGAGGAAGGATATATCTATAGAGTCGTGAGATATATACAAGTAAGAGACCTACAACCTAGGGAGAGAGGGGTGAGGGAGATAGGGGAGAGATGGGGGTGAGGCAGATAGGGGAGGAGAGGGGTGGATAAGGGTTGAGAGTTTAAGGGTTTAAGGTTTAAGGGTCAAGGGTTTAGGGTTTAAGGGTTGAGGGTTTAAGGGTTAAGGTATTAAGGGTTGAGGTATTAAGGGTTGAAGGGTTGAGGGATTAGGGTTTAGGGTTTAGGGATTAGGGTTTAAGGTATAGTGTTGAGGGTTGAGGGTTTAGGGATTAGGGTTTAAGGTATAGTGTTGAGGGTTGAGGATTTAAGGTGATTGCTATATCCACTACCTAGGAACCATACCTCTTTAGAACTCTCTTGTGCTACATTGCATGTTATCAACATGGTGTTTTGTTCACTAGTGTTGGGCTAGTTTTCATTTGTAAAATGTGACATTCAGATGCAAAATGCCCAAATTTATTGCAATAATGGCATTGGATGTTGTATTTATCATACCTTTCTCCTTGATGATGGCTATGAGAATTGTTGCTGCCTCTTCCTCTTGTTGATGTAGAATGATCATGTGGGCTTGATGCTAGTCTTCTACTTTCAATTTATGTATTTTCTCTTCCTCCTCTTGGTGTAAAATGCCCTATGCCTCTACTGTAATTTGATCTCCTTCTTCTTCTACCAAATGAAAGCTGAGTCTTGAATGCATTCTCTAGTGATGATGTCCTTGATCGATTTAATCTTTGCTCATGTGCTAAGAGTGATCCCATTAATTCATCTACTGATAGCTGAGTAAGATCTTTGGATTCCTCAATGGCTACTACAACTGAATTGAACTTTGTAGGTAAGCTTCTAAGTATTTTATCTACAAATTTTTGATCCCCAATAGTTTCTCCATAGGATCTAATCTGATTTACTATTGTCATTGCATGCGTGAAGAATGAATCTATTGAATCTGAATCCTTCATTTGTAGGTTTTCAAAATCCCTTCTAAGGATTTATAGTATTGTTGTTTTCACCTTGCTCGTGCCTTGGTATGCTATTTGCAAACTTTCTCGTGCTTGTTTTGATCTTGTGGCAACTGCTACTTTTGGAAAGATTGATTCCTCCATTGCCTGCTAAATAAAAAACAATGCTTTGGCATCCTTCTTATTTTCTTTCAACAAATCCTTCTTTGCTTGTGAAAGAAGCTGATATGCTTGCTAATCTACTGGTTCACACAATTCAGTCTCAACCAAGTCCCAAACATCCTGGGAGCAAAATAGGGTTCATTTTTATACTCCAAAATTCATAATTTTTGCCATTAAAAATTGGAATATGGGGTTGTGAAATACTTCCACTTGCTCCTGCCATGATGTTTTAAAATGAAAAACTTTGCCTTTGCTCATTGCTATTCCTTTGTTTCCTTTTGCAATCTCTCCTTCTTCGTGCCCTTTTGTATGATTCAAACCCCAAAATTCTGCCCCTTGGAATAGGACAAAATAAAACTTTTCTTTCGTGGCCTGCCTTTTATTGCCATTCCAAAGGAAAACAAAAAGGACAAATTCAAAAATATATTTTTTTGGAATGGTGCAGCTGCGATCTCCTCACAAATTCAATCTGGACAAAATACATCGCCACAGTCTCCTTCAGTACTACAGCGCCAAACTCATGCAAGATCTCTGACAACAAATCAATCTCCTTCCTCTCTTTGATGAGCGTAACATTTCAACCAATCGATCTCCCTTCTTCTTTGATACCACTTTGAAAGAGAGGAAAAAAACATAGTTACAGCTTATAGGAAAAATATTAAAACAGATCAGAGTGTTTATTAATACCTTTTTGAAAAATAGAGTTGCTAATGCTCTCTTACATTCATGCCTTCATCCATATATAAAAATAGAGTATCATTCCCTCATTCTTTTACAAAAATAGAGTTGTTTATCAAGCGTCAGGAGAAGCTTCTAGATACACACAAAAATAGAAGTATCTAGATACATCGAAGAAGAGAATAGAAGATACAAGAAGAGCGATTTAAATGCGGTGGATGGAGTAGTTGGTCTGATGTGGCAGGGGAGATTACTCAGGTACAACTAGAAATCCACATCTGTGAGCAATTTTTAGATAGACTACAGTTGTAACTTGATTTTCCTCTTAGAAATGTAGGAGCTCATTTGCATCCATAATGTTATGTGATGTTCTGATAGCATGGGCATCATGTGTGTTAAGTACGTGTTAGGAGTTTAATTCTTATGATTTCTTGTGCTCTTTGATTACCATGAATTTATTTCCATGGACTGGGTTATAGGTGCAGTTATTTGTAAAAATCTAATCAAGTTATGACCTGACAATTGAATGAATATGATTAATCTAAGTGTCACAATCTTGTTGATTCTATGTTCTATCATATTTTGTGATATATGTAGTATGTTTTAATCATAAACGTTGTAACCATCTTTAAGGCTTGCCAAAGACTAAATCTAGTGTTCTTCGTTTAGTTAGTGCTTTTTAGGGATCACATGTTGTATCAAATTTCAATTCTTCATGTGGTCATGCATTTGAAACCTTTGAGATGGTAGCCAATTGCATAAAATCTTTTGGTGATCTAGGTTTTTCCTTGAGTCTAATATTTCTTGTAGGCAACTCTTGTTGTTTTCGATACCACATTTTCTAGTATGGTGTTGCAGCCAAGTAGTTTACTTTGGTAGAAGTTGTAATTGCTTATGAGCTTTTTGAATGCAATATATGGAACATGTGTTTTGATTAATGGATCTTCAAAGTATGCCCTATCTCAGTTGGTTTTTAATATATCTTAAGACTACATTCTACAAGCAAACAGTTGAGTCTATGTGAGTTTTGTGAATTCTTAGTTCTCTACTTTTTCATTGAGTCAGATTTACCCTTATAGCATAAGGTTGCATGCTTCTATGTCATAGGAATGGAATTTTAACTATGGTACCTAGTTTGGATGAAGGCACTGATTCTCCTGTAGCCACATCTCCCACCACACTACTCTTGAAACTTTCCAAGAAAATATCTTACTCTTTATTTTTTTATTACTAGATTACATAATTGTGTATTTGATTTGTATGACATCATATGGGAGCTATTACCTTACAAACCTATAAAGGATTATGTTCTGTTGTTTTCTTCATTTGTCATGAAAGAAAGTAAGCTATTTAACTATATATATGGGGATATAAACCTAGTTTACAAACAATTACATGCATGATATCTCATATATTCTAAATAAGGTTTTGAATCTTGAGTTTGCAAGATTGCACGGTAGTCTAGTGATAAAAATTAGGGATTCCATTTGCTCAAGGAACGTTTGTTATCAAGAAAATTTATTATTGTTTTATTTATCTTTAGTATTCATGTAAAAACCTCATGGATTACCCTCCCAGGCGTAATATAGACTAAAGAAAAGAAGGTTTGTCCTACCGTAAGCATTATCCCTAACCTTTCATTTACCTAATCATGAATCTTAACTTATTGTTCTAAAGTTGACATCTCTAGTCTTGAGAATTAGGTTTGATCTCTAGGGTTAGTAGAATAACCTCTCAAATCACTAACAAGAGAACCTAGGAAGCTAATGAAGTATCACCACAATGCATGCTATCACTATGTGATGTGCCGAAAGGTAAAATGTCATCTAAACAACCTTGTAATGAACATGAATCGTATAAATGAACAATGTTTAAAAGACACCTCATTATGTATAAAAGAAGGTATCTCATATAAATGATTGTCTGTAGACTCCCCACATGATGTATCATTAAAAGAACATGAATTTAAGATTATGGAAATAGGGCTATCATGACATAGAAAAGGAATGGAATCACAATGTGCAACATCATGAATAACTAACAAATGTTCAAGCTCATCACATTGAGCATCATCCCTAGATGTATCAAATGGGCATTATATTTGAAGGAAGAGCTTAGTCACTATCACATGCCATAAAAGAGATATCATCATCATTAAAAAAGTTGACACAATAACTAATCGTGAGTAGGAAAGATGAAAAAGTATCCATGATAAAGATAAAGCAATATCACACAATCAAAGGGTGGGGGCAAGGATCATTTATAAAAATCGAACAGTGAAGGACAAAAATCCTAATGAAGATAATGATAATGAAATAAAATTAAAGATTGGATCAAAACCCTAGTTAGATCTAAAATAAAATATAGCAATTAAAAGTATCAAATCTGGGTAAGTGAAGGAAGATGGGGAGCCAAAAAGGGGTCTTAAATGGCCACTTTTTTTTTTTTTTTTTTGAAATCAAGAAATACTGACCTTGGATGAGAAATTGAGCATAGTTACACTCAAAATTTTAAGATGCAACAAAACAATATTCGTGGTGCTCCGAGTCTACTTTCTAAACTACGTTTTTTTTTTAAATGGTAGAGGTCAAGGGGTTCAAAAAAGGGAGCCATAGGAATTGGTGTTGTTTCTGTCAAAAAAACATAACATATCATGTTTTGTGGCTCCCTCAAAAGGTTAATTTTTTTTTGGTATTTTTAAAATCACTTCAGTGAGAAATTAGCTAACAACATGTAGTTTATGCCTGATTTTTCTGATAATTTTTTAACGAATATTTGATTTATTACTAATTTTCAAAGTGGAGACATCCTAAAAAATAGAATTTTGGCTATGCTACCCCTGTAAATTTTGAAAACTAATTGAATTTGTTTTTTTAATATGTGTATAATGGAGTCTAGTTTATAAAAATATAATTTATTTGAAATTTCAATGAACAGTTAATTTATAATGAAAAAAAGACCAAACACTAGTTTTTTCCCAAAAACAAACACACAAACGAAAGAAATTAAAGAAGAAAGGCTTAACATTGTCAAAATGTGAAAAACATTACATTGCTAAATAGCTAAGAGAAATCCTAACATTACCCAGGTGTTTGATTTGTTCGACCTTGAAACAATTTCAAATCTGAGGGTTAGCACGAACAAAATTATGTGAAATCTTGTAGAATATGCAAAAACACGCCTTTGGATGTTGGGAAGGCACTCCAAGCCTTTGGGTTGGAAATCCAAAGAAAATCCCAAGCCTTAGGCTTGGGATTCCCAAAGAAAAATATAACGCGAGTGCGTTATAATGCGCTCATATTATGTTTTGCATTGTTTCTTTTTGCAAGTTTGCCCGATGTTGGCCCAGTTCGACATAATGCGAGCGCGTTATAATTCGCTCACGTTATGTCTCCCTTTGAATGATTTTGTTCAAGTTTCTTAAGTATGTTTGATGTATGTATATATGTATGCTTGTATGTATGTATGTATGGTTGTATGTATGTATTTACATGTATGCATGCTTGTATGTATGTATATATGTATGCATGTATGCATGTATGTATGTACATGTATGTATGTATGCTTGTATGTATGTATGTACATGTATGTATGCCTACCTGTATGTATGTATGTACATGTATGTATGTATGTATGTATGTACCTATGTATGTATGTAAGGGTTTTGGGTTTAGGGTATATAAGGACTTGAACCAGTATAATTTTTAGGGTTGAGGGTTGAGTTTTTTGGGTTTAGGCTTTAAGGTATAGGGTTGAGGGGTTAGGGCTTAAGTAATAGGTAGATGGTAGAGAGTAGAGGGTTATAGTTGAGGGATAATATTCAGCTTGTTGAGTGTATAAGATTAAGTGTGTAAGGCATGGGGATTAGGGTTTAGGATATTGGGTTAAGGGTTTATGATATGGATTGAGGGTATATAAGGTATAGGGTGACTTGGGTTGAGAGTGTATGGTTTAGGTTTTAAGTATACCTAGTTGAGGCACAATATTCAGGGTTTACGGTATAAGGGTGAAGTTATAGGGCATAGGGATGAGGGTATATGGGTGTAGGCTTCAGGGTTTAAGGTATAGGGTTGAAGATTGAGGGATTAGGGCTTAAGTATATGGTTCAAGGTATAGGGTAGAGGGTTGAGAGTTTATAGTTGAGGGATAATGTTCAAGGTTGAGTGTCTAACATATAGGGTTTAGGGTTTAAGATTGAGGGTATAAGGCATATGGATGAGGGTTTAGGGTTTAGGGCATAAGTATAGGGTTGAGGGTATAGGGTATAGGGTAGAGGTTTGAAGTTTGAGGGATAATGTTCAAGGTTGAGTGTCCAAGGTTAAGTTTATAGGTTATAGGGTTTAAGGGTATCTAGGGGTTGAGATTTTAGGGTTTAAGGGTTTAAGGTTTGGTGGATTAAGGGTTTAAGGATTAAAGGATTAGAGTTTAAGGCACAGTGTCGAGGGTAGAGGGATTAGGTATAGGGTTTAGGGTTTAAGGTTTAAGGATTGAGGTTTGAGGCTTTAAGGCTGAGGGTTAAAGGATTAGGGTTTAAGGTATAGTGTTGAGGGTAGAGGGTTTAGGGTTTAAGGTTTAAAGGTTGAGGGTTGAGGCTTTAAGGATAGGGTTTAGGGTTAAGGGTGAAGGGATTAGGGTTTAAGGTATAGTGTTGATGGTTGAGGGTTTAGAGATAGGGTTTAGGATTTAAGGTTTTAAGGGTTGAGGGTTGAGGCTTTAGGATAAGGTTTAGGGTTTAGGGTTAAGTGAGAGACCTAGATGGCTAAGGACGGATGGAGAGACAGACAAGGAGTGACTGAGAGACGTATAGAGGGGAGAGGTACAGAGGTGAGGAGGAGACAAAGGTTAGAGATAGAGAGGTGAGGGGAGAGATATAATAAAATGAGAGAGTGAAGTTGACAACTTGAGGGAAAGATGGGTAAGGAGGAGGGAGAGAGGTGGAGAGGAAGGGAAATATCTAGAGAGTCGTGAGAGATACACAAGTGAGAGACCTACAACCTAGGGAGAGAAGGGTGAGAGATTGAGGGGAGAGATGGGGGTGAGGAAGATAGGCGAGGAGAGGGGTGGATAAGGATTGAGGGTTTAAGGATTTATGGTTTAAGGGTCAAGGGTTTAGGGTTTAAGGGTTGAGGATTTAAGGCTTGAGGTATTAAGGGTTTAAGGGTTGAGGGATTAGGGTTTAAGGTATAGTGTTGAGGGTTTAGGGATAGGGTTTAGGATTTAAGGTTTAAACGTTGAGGGTTAAGCCTTTAGGGATAGGGTTTAGGGTTAGTAATAAGGGATTACGATTTTGGGGATAGTGTCGAGGGTTGACGGTTTAGGGATAGGGTTTAGGTTTTAAGGTTTAAGGGTTGAGGGTTGAGCCTTTAGAGATAAGTGAGAGACCTAGATGGCTAAGGGTTGAGAGATAGGAGAGAGATTGGGTGAGGCAGATAGGGGATGAGAGGGGTGGATAAGGGTTGAGGGATTAGGGTTTAAGGTATAGTGTTGAGGGTTGAGGTTTTAGGGATAGGGTTTAGGATTTAAGGTTTAAGGGTTGAGGATTTAGGGATAGGGTTTAGGGTTTAGGGATAAGGGATTAGGGTTTAAGGTATAGTGTCTAGGGTTGAGGGTTTAGGAATAGGGTTTAGGATTTAAGGTCTAAGGGTTGAGGGTTGAGGATTTAGGGATAGGGCTTAGGGTTTAGGAATAATGGATTACGGTTTAAGGTATAGTGTCAAGGGTTGAGGGTTTAGGGATAGGGTTTAGGATTTAAGGTTTAAGGGTTGAGGGTTGTGGCTTTAGGGATAAGGGTTTAGGGTTTAGGGATAAGGGATTAGGGTTTAATGTATAGTGTCAAGGGTTGAGGGTTTACGAATAGGGTTTAGGACTTAAGGTCTAAAGGTCGAGGGTTGAGGTTTTAAGGATAGGGTTTAGGGATAAGGGATTAGGGTTTAAGGTATAGTGTCGAGGGTTGAGGGTTTAGCCATAGGGTTTATGATATAATTTTTAAGGGTTGAGGTTTGAGGCTTTAGGGATAGGGTTTAGGGTTTAGGGATAAGGGATTAGGGTTTAGGGTTGAGGGATTAGGGTTTACGATTGAGGGATTAGGGTTTAGGGTATAGTGTTGAGAGTGGAGGGTTTAGGATTTAAGGTTTAAGGGTTGAGAGTTGAGGCATTAGGGATAGGGTTTAGGGTTTAGGGTTGAGGGATTAGTGTTTGAGGTATAGTGTTGAGGGTTGAGGGTTTAGGGATAGGGTTTAGGATTTAAGGTTTAAGGACCTTGAGGGTTGAGGCCTTAGGGATAGGATTTAGGGTTTGAGTTATAGTGTCTTGGGTTGACGGTTTAGGCATAGGGTTTATAATTTAAGGTTTAAGGGTTAAGGGTTGAGGGTTTAGGGTTTAGGGTTGAGGGATTAGGGTTTGAGGTATAGTATTGAGGGTTGAGGGTTTAGGGATAGGGTTTAAGGTTGAGGGATTAGGGTTTGAGGTATAGTGTTGAGGTTTGAGGGTTTACCTAGATAGGGTTTAGGATTTAAGGTTTAAGTGTTTAGGGTTGAGGCTTTCGGGATAGGGTTTAGGGTTTAGGGTTGATGGATTAGGGTTTAGGGTTGAGGGATTAGGGTTTGCGGTATAGTGTTGAGGGTTTAAGGATAGGGTTTAGGATTTAAGGTTTAAGGGTTGAGGATTGAGGCTTTAAGGTTTAGAGATAAGGGATTAGGGTTTAGGGTTGAGGGATTAGCTTTTAGGGTTCATGGATTAGGGTTTGAGGTATAATGTTTAGGGTTCAGGATTTAGGGATAGGGTTTAGGGTTGTGGGATTAGGGTTTGAGGTATAGTTTTGAGGGTTGAGGGTTTAGGGATAGGGTTTAGGATTTAAGGTTATAGGGTTGAGGGTTGAGGCTTTAGGGATAGGGTTTAAGGTTTAGGGATAAGGGTTTAGGGTTTTGGGTTGAGGGATTAGGGTTTAGGGTTGATGGATTAGGCTTTGAGGTATAGTGTTGAGAGTTGAGGGTTTAGGGATAGGGATTAGGGTTTGAGGTATAGTGTTGAGGGTTGAGGGTTTAGGGATAGGGTTTAGGATTTAAGGTTTAAGGGTTGAGGGTTGAGGCTTTAGGGATAGGGTTTAGGGTTTAGGGATTATGATTTAGGTTTGGGGGATTAGGGTTTGAGGTATAGTGTTAAGGGTTGAGGGTTTAGGGATAGGGTTTAGGATTTAAGGTTTAAGGGTTGAGGGTTGAGGCTTTAGGGATAGGGTTTAGGGTTTAGGGATAAGGTATTAGAGTTTAGGGTCGAGGGATTAGGGTTTAGGGTTGAGGGATTAGGGTTTGAGGTATAGTGTTAAGGGTTGAGGATTTAGGGATAGGGTTTAGGGTTGAGGGATTAGGGTTTGAGGTATAGTGTTGAGGGTTGAGGGTTTAGGGATAGGGTTTAGGATTTAAGGTTTATGGGTTGATGGTTGAGGCTTTAGGGATAGGGTTTAAGGTTTAGGGATAAGGGTTAGGGTTGAGAGTTTAGGGTTGAGGGTTTAGGATTGAGGGATTAGGGTTGAGGGTTGAGGGATTAGGGTTTGAGGTATAGTGTTGAGGGTTGAAGGTTTAGGGATATGGTTTAGGATTTCAGGTTTAAGGGTTGAGGGTTGAGGCATTAGGGATAGTGTTTAGGGTTTAGGGATATAGGTTAGGGTTTAGGGTTGAGGGTTGAGGGATTAGGTTTCAGAAGACAAGATCCTAGAAGAATGAAGGTTTTTTAGGTATAGGTCAGGTGAATCTCAGACTTTTTGTAAAACCCTAGAAAGGGTCTAGGGCACCCAACACCCTAGTCTTTCCAACATTTCAACTCTATGTTCCTACTTTGCTCTATTTCCTCATATTTGTCATGCATTCTAACTTTCTATTTCTATTTCTAATAGTTGTCTGTAGATCAATCTTACTCATTTAGGGTTTAATCTTTTTCCCTAGTTTGCTTGTTTAAATTTTGTTGACTTCTCATCCATACAACAAAAAGGCAAAACCCTTGTAGTTTGGCTCTCCCTCAAGGGTAGAATCCATGCTTGGTTTGTGTCTCAATGTTTATGGAAGAGGGTTTGACCTAGTTTAACCTCTTGAGCTAGATCCCCTTTTTCTATCAAACAATACCATGAACCATTGAACTACTTACTCAATAGGCGAGTGACACAAGGAACAATATGTAGATGGATAATTACTCTTTCAAGAGTTTGATTTCAATATCATGGTTAAACCAAGAAAGAACAATCAAGGACCTGATTATTTATCTAAAATTGAAATCAGTGAAGGACCAGACAACCTGGAAGAGGATCTACCTAACATAAACTTCTTTAGAGTTACTGTGATACTGAAAGACTTACATGATGTGGAAGCTTTGTTACCAATAGGAAATTTTTTGGAGAACATCTCACCAAGTGAGAAATAAATACTATTAAAGAAATCACTACCATACACAATCATTGAAGGAGAATTACATGTAATTGGGAGAGAATATATTTAAGAAGAGTGGTATTTGAACGTGAAAGGAAAGATATCCTTAGGGAAGCACATGAGGGCATTTCCATAGGACACAGTTTAGGAGACATCACCATAAAGAAGGTTATGCTCTCCGGTCTATGGTGGCCAACATTGTTTAAAGACACCAACTTGTATGCTAAGCAATGTGATATTTTTCAGAGAGTAGGCAGGCCTACTACAAAGGGATAAGATTCCATCGCAGCCAATCTTAGCCCAAATACCATTTGAGAAATGGTCAATAGATTTTATTGGACCCATTGATTCACCAGGCAAGTGCACAAAAGCTAGATTCATAATTATTAGGGTGGAATAACTTACAAAGGGGGTGGAGGTAGAACAAACCAAAGATTACATAACTAAGACTACTATAAAGTTTCCATATGAGAACATAAATGTTGGAATTAGGGCAGACAACTGAGAGGGGGGGTGCATTAGTTGTCACAAAATTTTAGCAATTGCTACACTTAATTCTTTTCTACTACTTATTAGCTGATCATTATAATAATCATGAAAGCATGAATCAATAACTTATGAGTAGAAACATAGATTACACACTTGACACGAAGAATTTTTAATGTGGAAACCCAGTTAAGGGAAAAACCACGATGTGGGTTAATCCAAAAATATTATACTCTGTTAAAAGTATTACAAAAGGGGAATGCACATGCATTCAGGCTCACTGCCCAAAGCTCACTGCTCAAAAGAAGGCTCACTGCCTTACAAGGTATTTGAACTAATAATTAGCATCTACCAATGCAAAGATTTAGTTTTTTTTAAGCACATAATACCGACTTGATACACTTCATCTTTACTCTACCTTGTTTACTATTCTACCATCATCCAGATCTTAAATCGCTTCTCTATCGCTCTTTGATCTACCTTTTTTGCACTTACTCCATCACCACGCAACACACACACACACACCCAAAATCACTTAAATCTATCAGCTGTATATATCTGCATCATGATATTTAAACATTTTTCAGTCAGCTTCAAGAACACTTAGAACTTTGTTGAAGATTATGCTCTGTCGGCTAAATCCATGCATAACTTGTAACACGGATCAAAAATTGCATTCACAAATCATCAATCATGTCGGCCACTATCACTAATCATCACAATTCATCCAACTGACAAGTTCCATTTATCTAGAACTAAGATCAATTACAAGGTCGGCATGTTCTTCTACTGTTTGCGCTATCAAACTGTAACCCTATACTCAGATGCAAATAACTTTTGAATCCTTCATTACCAGAGGTTAAAATTATGAATTTAGATTGTCCTATCAATACTTATGACTCCTTCAGATCTACAACATACTTTGATTTACCACCAAAGAGATTCGGACCAAGAAACCAAACCCTGTCACATGCTCTGTTTCTGGCTACCCAGACTTAGATAAATTCTAATTCTGACTTCCATTATGAACAAATTATGTTATGCGGATGAGTGGAATAGTCTTAGTTGCCATCAATGACAACACCTATCATGCGAAGCAGTGTCTCTTGCCAACAATAAACACAAGGTTCAGTTCCTCTTTGAGGATAACAAGTGATCAAGGAAAACACTTTGTGAATAAGGTAATCATGGAGCTCCTGAGTAGTTTTATGATCACCCACAATAAAAGTTATCCATATCATCCATAGGTCAATGGAGCGAGTGGAGCATTAAATAATATAATATGCACAACATTAAGACAAATGTACAATGGGAATAGAACAAATTGGGATATCAAGGTTCCAGTTGTGTTATGGGCCTATAGAACATCTTACAAAAGGTCAACAAACTTTAACCCCTTTGAATTGGTATATGGGATGGATGCTACATTGCCTATGAAATTCATTGTTCCAAATTTTCATATCTCACTTCCTAGTTGAATGAGGAAGATTCCCTAAAACAAGGATTGGACAACCTTGAGAAATTAGATGAAAATAAATTAATGGTTGTCTATCATCAGAACATAGAGCACAAAAGACAACAAGACTAGCATGACATGTGCATGAGACAAAACATTTTAGAAAAATGATTTGGTACTATTGTATGATGATAATTTTAAGAAACATGGGAAGTTGAAAGTTCGATGGCTAGGACCATACTATATTGATGAAATAGAAGAATCTAGAGTAGTAATACTAGAAGCACTTTATGGAAAAGCAACAACAAAATATGTAAATTAAAAACTAAAAACTACCATAAAGATGTGGAATAAATTAAAATCAAATTTTCTATTATATGTATGATATGTACCATAAAGTGTAAATCATTAGGAAAAAATAAGTTGTGAGAAGGTACCGATTAGAAAATCCCACAAAACCATGAACATATAAGTTTATTTAATGCAAATATCACAGCTAAACTTACAAAACACCATTATAAACTATTACCCAACATCATTTTCATTCTAAGAATAGTCGTGAGCCCAAGCATTCTATATGAAAGAAAGCCAAATCACAAGAAAAATATAGATTAAAGGATGTCGACTCCTACATTGGTTGATGTCTCTGACTGTAAACCATGCCTGAAGTATAAGAAGTTCCATTAGAAGAAAATAGAGGTTGAATCAAATGGGGCATTCTCTACCATCCCAATAGATGTTATCAATACAAAGGATGTACACAAGTATATCCATGCGCCATTGATAGAGAAAGATCACACAAATCTCAAACAACTCCAGAGGACTATACTACAACTGAATACAACCCAATATCTATCAAAATACTAGGAAATAGAGAAGAAGCTAGATGTTTGCATGGATTTCCCTTATTTCTCCATGGAGCATGAATGGATAAAAATCATACTGGGAAGAATTCATGATGAATTCATTTACTTGGACAAAACTTACCATATTACAAAGAAAGAAGATCAAACATTAACAAGTCTGAGTGCTAAAGTTAGCTAGAATTGAAGAAGCCAATTAAAAATGGAATGTTATAGAGCTCATCAGAGCCACATATGATGGAAGAAGTTTGAATGTAACAAAAATCACAAATCTGGCACTGCGGTATGCCACCATGGGTATCACCTACAAAATCCACTAAATGAATAGGGAAGATTCAATAACAAGTACCACCATCCACACTGCATATCAAATGGCGATAGAAGGCAAAGAGTTCAACCTATGTGAAGCCCTCCGTAAGTAGCCCCTAGAGAATTTGTAGAGAACAAAGAACACAAATTATTAATTTTGATATGGCACTATAATAATATGTCTTACATTTTATTTCATGAATGAGTTTCTTTCATTTTTAGGGAAAGTGTGGAAAACAAACACATCCATGGCAGCTCAAATAAGCTACCATGTTTGATAATTCAAGGATTCTGCAACATATACTACAACATATTGGGGGTTCTTCAAAGCCCTGGAACAATAAATGCAAAGTAGAGAAAGATTCTCATATCATATGGTATGAAAATATGCAAATGAGATAGTCTTTGATAAAAGTGGTAGAACCTAGGGTTTCTTAGATCCCTAAGCTACCCTACGAGATAAGCAATGAACTCATATAATCCTATGCTAAGAACCTCCTAAAACAAGCAAAGGATCAAAATGCACAGAGATTCAAGACCTATAAAGAGTTCTGTTGTGATGTTCACAACACGCCCCATTTTACTCCTTAGCAAAATGAGGACCCCTACTGTGGCTGTTGCGTTTGCTTGTGTGTGTTTTGTTTTGTTCTGGTGGTAAAGGGGAAAATAGAGTTAAAATTGCAAACTTTGTTAAAATGCAATTTTAGTACCAGTGCATGATATGGTTGGATTTCTTGTGAAAAATGAGCTAGGGTTGCTTTTTTAACCATCTTAAAATTCACTATATTTTGCAAGTTATGATCATTTTGGTAAAATGTACAAGGGAAGGGTTTGCTATTTGCATATACAAAGTCCTTGGTATGTGCAAAGTCATTTTATACTTAGTCGCTTTTGCAATCGGGTTCATATACAAAGTCAGTTGTATATCCTTTCATACATGCATGATGGACCTGAAATTACTTAGAGTTGAAGTGGATAAATGTTTGGATTCCGTCACATATATCTAACGTTTGTATGTTTGGAAGGTCGCAACATACAAGGAAATATACGAGACATTTTGGTACATACAACGTGGAATCGAAAAAGATTGAAATCTGATTAAATGCTTGTATCACGTCCGAATGTATATTGAATGATACAAGCACAATATACAGGACATTTTATACATCACGTGTAATTCAAATGTTATGAAACAAGGTTAATTTGTTGTATATCCGCGGGCTTGTATGTTTGAGTAACATACAATGTAAGTATACACCGCACAGACTTGAATAGGTTTTTTAGAGGAGATAAATCGTTGTACATTTCGGGCTTGTATATTTATACATACATTTGGAGCATGCAATGGCCCATATACAACGCGGACCCGAAGAGTTATTTAAATAAGGATAAGGGCTTGTATGTTTCAAAACATACAAAGCAAAGGATACAAGTATTCTATATACAACGCGAACCCGACGGACTTATTAAAATGAATTAAGTCGTTGTATATTTGGCACTTGTATGTTTCAACATACAAGCGGAACATACAAGCGGAATATACATTGCACGCATGGAGGCCGTAATCCAAACGGATTTAAAAGTGATTTATCCTATGTATCATGTCCAAATTGAATATCTAAAAGATACATGAATTTATACATTGAGCGGAATTAAAGAGTTATGAAATAGAGTTAAGTGCTTGTATATTGGATATACATGGATTTGAACATAAAAATGAGCGGGAAAACTAAGCGATTGAAATTTTGAGGATTATTTTGCAGCCCGAATGCATATTTTTGGTCAACGATGGTTGACCCGACTGATTTTAGCATTGTATATGCATTTTTAGACGCGATTTTCACTGTTTCAGGACCCGATTTCGTCGTAAGGGATGAGATCGATAGGAAATTTTAGACTCACTTCGATGGAAGAAATTCACACCGATAAAAGATAAATACATGCCAAATAAAGACTGCATCAGCGAAACTTGGGCGATCGGAGTGAAACATTAAGCCCGTGCTGATAAATAGAAATCAGGTCGATGGAAGAAGAAACGAATGCCCTATAGAAAGGACATCGGCCAGAAAGGGGGGTCGGTGGGAAATTTTTGAGCCCACCTGTCTTGGAAAGTTACATCGATGGAAGTATATAGAGCACGATAGCACAACAGAATGCGATACGAATAAAGAGGTACACGCAGATTTTGACCAACTGTAAAAAGAGACTTGAGGGCACTAAAATTTGCTGCAGTTATGCCCGGCTGACTCCCTGACCAGGTAATAAATGGACAAAGCAACTTGATAAATGTCTAAGCCATTTTTGTGTCTATTTGCAGATTTGCAGTTGAGGAAGGAGCTGAAACTTAATGGCGGTGACATCACAGAGGAGGAAATCTGATTTCAGGAGCAGAGAAAGATAAGGATGAAGGGCGAAAAGTCAAAGGCCTTCATTGATCACGACAAAATGCAGTTGAAGACATTATTGCAGCAGACATCAGAAGTTATTATTGAGCTACTAGGGTTTCCAGAAGGGCATATTTCATCCAGATTTGATGCATGCTCAGAGATATTTTGGGAGACTCGTTCTCCAACATTTATTACTGTGACCAGAGGTTTGAACCATTGCTTAACTAGGGTTTTGAGCTATATTGAGGACAATCAAAGTCTATATATTGTGCCTCTCTACATTGTAATACTTGACACAGGGGCTACATAGAGATTTGTAAAACATAGCATTTTAGAATAGAGGGACCTTTTAGTTTAGGAGTAGAAAAGGAGGTCACCTATGTCTACAACAAGGAGCGTGTGGAACATCCTACCTCCTTGCTGTATCTGTAAAGCTTGTAAGTTTTCTGTAATCTGATCAATGAAGCTAAGAGTCATTCAGACATTGTAAATCTTATATGACTGTCTGTTTCTAATACAACTGAACCTAGAATTCTGCATCTATCTTCTGAGTGTTTTCTGGCTCTTCATTGTGTTTGAAATATTTTCTCTTAGAGCTTGCAATTTTAGGTGTATGTCTGTGAAAATGCTCAGAACTTACACTTAAGGTTTTTGTCTATGGATTTGATCAAATTGTTGTATAATTTACAAAGTACATAATAGAACAATTAGATCCTTTGGTAGAATAAATGAAGTTTAGATTAGACCTTTCTAACTTTTCCCAACCCATCTGAAAATACTTAGCTTAAAACGTAGAAATTTGAAGGAAATTTGTCTCATACTTGGAAGAAGCATGCATATCAGAGTTTAAAGTAGACAGTTTTCATAAATACTTAAGAGGAGAAAGATGTAATAATTCAAGAAATACCATTTAAAGCTTTGCAGCACAGTAACACTTTTATGCAAAAGAATGAACAACACACTGATATTTATGACCTTTTGCATAGTTTGAGTCCAGTTAACCATCAAGAAACCCTAAACTACGTAAGGCCCCTTGAACATTACAGCTTCACATCAACCAACTGAATTTGCCCAACAGGTCAAGACCTGACCATATTAAACTTGGGATTAAGCGAATCTTAACCGATTCCTTCATATCTTTCAAGTCAGTTTTGGTTCATTTATATGAATTTTAACTAATTGTTATGATTGCATCAAAACAATCACCAACAAGTTCATCAAGAAAGAGAGAAAGAAGAATTCTGCAACATATACTATGACATATTGGGGGTTCTTCAAAGCCCTAGAATAATAAATGCAAAGTAGAGAAAGAGTCTCATATGATATGGTATGAAAATATGCAAATGAGATAGTCTTTTTGGTGGATAAAGATTACACTTTGATAGAATTGGTAGAACCTAGGGTTTCTTGGATCCCTAGGGTACCCTATGAGATAAGAAATGAGCTCATATGCTAAGAACCTCCTAAAACAACCAAGGGATCAAAATGCAGAGATGTTCAAGACCTATAAAGAGTTCATTGAGAAAGAGAGTAAGGAGAGTGCGGAAGAGGAACTAGAAAAGAATAATGAAAAGTTGCATGAAAAGTGAGGAATGCCCAAACTAGAAACACTATAGACAAGCTCCAGCACACCACAAGTAAGGAGATCAGAAAGATTACACTTGGGGTCTTCAGGAACATAAACTATGGAACACAATATAGGGGAAGCAACAACATCAATAAGTACTTGGCAAGCACTACAAAATGATCTTGAGGTACAAGAGATCTCAAAATTTTCTTGATACAACTAAGCTCTAGGAAGAAGAGACCTAGATAGAAAGAAAGAGTAAAGCGGAAAATAATCCAAGTGGCAAGAGAAGAAAAAGAGGACGAGGTGGAAAACATTCAAAAACCAAAGAAAAAAGTCACAAGGAGAATAAAGCAATTAACAGTGGAAATAGAGGCACAAGAAGAACCTTAGAAGGAGGCTATTGTGAATGTTGACCTCTTAACAACTGCCCTAAATAATAAAGGAATACTCAAATTGACTATAGAAATAAATGATAAGGTGTGTGTAGAGAATAAATTAGTCATTAAGAGAGAAATAATAAGACACATAAGGGAGTTTGCAGATGCTTTAGAAAATATTATTAAAATGTTTCTAGCAGCCTCCACAATAAGGAAGAAAAGAGAGAAAGAAATGGAACTAGAGGAAGAAACAAGGAAACGGGCCTAAGAGGAAGTTGACCCAAATCTCTCCACCATTGAGAAATACAAACTGGTATAGCTACAAGCCAAGGAGATAAGATCTAAACAAACCGTAGACACATTAATGGCCTTAAATGAGGAGGCAAAAGAAATGATTCAAAAAGAAATAGTTGTTGTCAAAAATAAAGTTTATACAAAATTAATGGAAGAAGAGAAGAGGAGTCAATAGGAACAAACTAGACTCTCTGGGGGTATCCCATAAGATAGTCATTAGATAGAGGGATAGGGACCATAGCAACAATGACCCTCTCTGCCAAGGACCTCTTCTTCCACCACAACTTCCCCTATGTAGTCCATTAAGGACTTTTTATTGTACAACAAAATAAAATACAACCACTACCAACACCAAAACGCTTGTAGCTACCACTGATAGGGTTACAGGTGGACCTAAATAGCATATCTCCCCTACAAAAATTTCAATTAGGGGATATTTTCGACAACACATCTTGAGAGTCCTGAGATACTAAAACATGTAGAGAGTGTATAGCAGCTAGAAGATGCCATAGCTACAATTCAAAATAAGATACACCAATTGCAAAGAAATACATCATTAATACCATTAGGGAAACAACTAAATATGTTAATGGATGGGGTTAGAACAAAGATAAACACCCAAGCCTCCACCATCAGAAATAGAGTGCTAGAGGAGATGGGAAAAAGAAGGATGGATGAAGTCAGGAGGAAGTGTACCACCATGCATACACAATTGGAGACTCAGTTTAGCTCTCTGTAACAAATAAATAATGATATAAACACACTATACTAGCTTTTCCTACAATGCCCTACAATGACTAAGGGCCTTACAAATAAAATAGATCAATAGAGGCACAAATCATGTAGGTGGTTGGTAGCTATGAGTCAATGCATGATACTGATGGTACAATAATGACACAAACAAGAATGATGCATACTTAGATTTAACAATTACAAGATCAGAGGGAGCTCATTAAAGCCCAATTTAAATAGTTACAGGAAGTGGTAAGTCTTAGACTAGCACATATGATAGGGTTACTTGGGGATTCAAAGAAAACAACCCAATAAATGTATATCCTTACCACTATTGCCAAAGTAGAAAAATATTAACTCAGACTCATAAAAAGATCCAAGTGTTGCAATACGCATAGAATCAATGGAACAATATGCTTGCACAACTCAAAACCATATACAAGACTATTTTTCTTGCAAACTAATTTTGCATATTTTGATGACAACACATTGTTCAAAAGGGGGGATGATGTCGGCAGCAGTCAGGAAGTAACCAGAACCCACTACATATGGCCACAAAGGGATTGAGGAGCACAAGGTCGACTAGGCCTAGTAGGAATAGTATTATTTTGTAAGGGACATGTCCTCAATGTAATCCTATGTATATAAAAAGAATAGAATAGAAGGATGAATGAAGACAGATAAAGTAGAATAGAGGAACATAGCAAAGAATATATATTTGTTATTGTAATACTTGATATATATATATAAAGATATAAGGTTTTGGATTCTCAATTGAAAGTTTAAATTTTGTATGATGAATCATCTCTTATATTAGGTCACTGCATTATGGTATTTCTTACCATAAATACTCTGATCCTTCTTTCACTATCATAACCAGGTTATAAATACAACAAGTAGGACACCAGGGCTCAGAACTTCGGTCTATGTTCCCCCTTTATCTTGCCAACATACATAATGGCAAATAGCATGATCTTTTGTGAAGTTGGGCTCATTCCCCTAGCCTCTTTATCCATTTACACACACACATATCCCTACACACTTAGCTCTATGCTATCCTTTTTTAAAACACATACTCTTATACTTTCACCTTATCTACCCACTTATGACACTTATATATGCACCTACTACCATTTATCTATTTACCACTTAGATTTCACCGTTATTGCATTCCAAGACATGTCCATGGCCATGAACTCATCCCTTTACAGTTTCAAGTTCAAAATTAAATTTTGTCTAGTTGGCCTTCTTCATCCTTCCACTCTAAGTTGACTAAACTATATGCTAGGTGCAATTTGATGTTATGTGGTAGTATTTAAAGGTATTATATGCATTCATTCTAATACTTGGTGTTCATCTCTTTATCCACTCAAATATTCATTGTAGAGTATTTGGGTAATCAATAATGGTGCATTTTTATTTGGTGCAATAAAAAGAATAAATAATTTACATTGTCAGGTCCTTGCCTATTGTCTTCAATATTGTTCAATTTCTAAAGATTTGTTTAGGAGAATGCTCCCTATGAGACACCAACTATCATTTAAAGTATTTTTAAAAACAAGCAAGTCCCCAAGTATTTAGGAGTAGAGTAGAAGGTTATATATTGAGTGAATGTGTAGACAAGAACACCACTAAATGCCAGGATGAATCTTGAACCTAGATACAGGTTCACAATTGTAGATTTATCCCACACCAACAAACTAGTTCTTTGAAATAACAAAGATCTAATGCAAACTTCTATTAGTACCTACCATGGCATGGTACTAATGCATTTGATATGCAAAAAATTTGCATTAGTCCTCTCAATTGTTGACCAATCATAATGTTTTATTTTTGTGATGACTATAGTTTGTAGTCTTTGCAAAACAACATGATTAGTTATGAGGTTTTACCTATTATTGTTGCCTTCACGTGAATCGAGGCAAGCAATGAATGCAATGGTAACTTTAACCCATACCTAACATCAAATCAATTGAATGTCCTCATAGGGAAATATCAAATCAATTTGATATTGGACCAAGCAAAATCAAATAAAATAATCTGTAAAAGATTGAATTGGCACAGTCAATAATAAAATCAACGCCACCATAGAGAGAAGTCAATAAATATTTATGACAAATAGTACTTGTACCTTATCACAAACAACATGCTCATTTAACATTGATAAATCAATTTGGTGTTTGTACAATGGACACTCTTACAGATTAAACGTTTCATGTGGTATAAAATTCTCTTCATTTGTAGAGTACCATTTGCCATTCATTTTGGTCTGTCTTCTCAAATCCATTTTGCAACATTCCTTCCATGACACTATCATATTGAGGTCATTAACATTGTTTCTATTCATTATCAAAGGTCTGACTCTACGTAACTTTCTCAAATTATATATTTTTTCTTGGTACAAATTTTAGTCACAGTGTTTTTGTTTTGGAATTAGTTTTTTGATTGTTCAACTTTATACAATTCCTACAATTGTTTGAGGTTTATTTTGATGCATTTTATTTAACAGTTTGACCTTTTTACAGTACCTTTTATTTTCCAAACAAGGTTTCATCTAAACAAAGAAACAATGTTTCATTAGGGGCGTCGTCTCTACATGACAAACCCTATTAAAAGGTGCAGCCACCCACCCTTAAGGCTATGGTACCAAGATCTAGGGGGGTTTGGCCACCATAAAATAAGTCTGAAACCTATCCTCTATCATCTTTCCACCTCCCTGCTGCCATTACAGAAAACTTATAGAGGATTGTACATAGTGATGAATATCCAGATTGATAGAGGCCATCACCAGTATAAATGCTTTGGACTACAGGTCAAAGATTTCAATATGCCTGAACTTGGTCTGCAGTTTGTGGGTGGCGATCACTATCCAGTTCCTTGTTTGGGAAGCGCAGGGAGCAAAAGTATGAACAGAGGGGGGAGTTATCCACTCTGGTTGAATTGGCCCATCCAGATTGGTTTCAAGGTTGAGTCTATAGAAGCTCCACCACCCATCTTCATCCATTTTGTGAAAGTATACTATATTTTCATCAGCCCAGCTTGGCCACCCTCCCCACTCTACAACCATTCTCTTGTCAGGACCGTCAACAACACTTTAAACATAGAGATCAATATGCAAATCCATGATATGTTTGATCTCCCACTCTCTTGTTGCGCCATAAGAGGCAACCATCATCCTATTTTTCAAAGATTTGTTCCTTCAATGCAGCCACCATAGACTAGTACAATAGAAATAAAATTTACGGCTCTTCAATCATAGTTTTGAGGAGTTTTTGATTTTATGATTGTATTTCAATTTATGCAATTTTATTAGCCGATAGGCTGTTATATGTGAGCATTATAGTGCTTGAAAAAATATCTCACACCGTACAAAAATTCACACAGGAAAATTTTCAAAAACATTAGCCGACATGCTTTTATATGTCAACATTATAGTGCTTGGAAAATTGTCTTACATCGTAAAAAATTTCATGCAGGAAAAGCTTCTAAACTCATCGGTTGTTCCTATTGACATATTCCTTCAACCTTAGTATGGGTGCAAAGTGCCATTTTATAGTGTCAGATAGAGTGTAAATCTGCAATTTCATTCTTGCGATGAGGGTTTAAATTCGATGGGTGACCCTGCCTGTCAAGTAAATTTTTTATGACAGTTATGCATTAGAAGGTGCCCTTAAAACACTATGACATACCATAGTATAAGTAAAATTATATATAAACCATATATATATATATATATATATATATATATATATATATATATATATATAAAATCACAATTCTATATAAATTCTGACAGTTTGTCAGAAATCTCTCCGCTTGTGTGATAGTCTTTTGAAAATATTGATTGTATTTTATGGAAAAAATGCCTAAATATGACCATATTATGATCAAATTTATGCCCTGCTTGCGATACTATTTTAAGCATAACATTACGTTACCCAACAACCAAACATAGAAAAATAGATGGAGCATCCAAAATGCACAGGCTTTTTCCTCTGATAAAATTATCATTTCCAAATGGAGGAATTGTCTTTTGGTGGACTCATCTGATTATCAAAATGTATTAATAAAGAGGAAGCTAATGTGAACGTGCCGAGAAACATTACAGTCCAAAGTTGTGCAATGTATATGATATGATTTATTTGTGGAAGGTCAAAATGCTATCATAATAAGCATTAAGGACCAAGGGAGCCAAGAATTACATGTATGAAATAGATCACAGATATTTTATCTTTCGTACTACACTGTTTATCAACATAAAAAAAAACTAGAAAGGGTAAAGAACTTGTACTGAACTTTGAAATGTCACTGTGTAGATGAAAACCAAGATTATCATATAACTCCAATTAACATAGTTTCCCTATCACAACTAACACAAAAGACTAGACTTTCGAGAATTCAAGAAATACACCTGTTTTATGCTAGAAGTCATTGTAGAAATGTAAAGAGTCTGTGGGTTGTGAAGTCTTCCTTTCGTTTGATTGATGGTACTTCATTCCGTGTTCCAATTTAGATTCCACAATTACTAGGCAAATACCACAGAACATGGATTACAATTGTAATTTGCTAGGTGTACTACTACTTTTTTGTTTCCATGTAGATTGAGGAAAATAATAGATTGTCTTCTATATTACCTATGTCTTCAATTATCTTGTTTCTTAAAGATATTGGCATAGTTTCTTGGTAATATTGAGATTTTAAGGAAAACAATCTTTTGAATCAAATATTCTACAATTTAAGCAGGAATTATCTACCATAGAAAGATTTTATGTTGTTAAAATATTTGTCATGTAGAAAGAAAAGTTTTCTTAGAATTTTGAAGCTACTTTATGGTTTTTCCATTTTTCGTAATTCATAAAATTTTGGCACGCAAATGCCATCACATAGTTTCATATTTTCCATTCATCAAGGGTGAATCAATACACCAAATGTCTTGTTGATGACTCAGTGCTCGATAATCTTATTCAATATTAGTTAGTCACTAAAAACTATTGAAAATGATATGAGTGCATTTCAAATTGTCAACCTAACATCAACAATGATTCTTAGATACCCGTTATACCTATTCTCAAGCCCATGTTGCAGGTACTTGGTGGAAAATTTTATGTATCGACTTTCCAAAAATATTTAAACTTTATACAAAAATGTCCTTGTATGAAAAGGTTAGACTATAACAGGTGACTATTGGTATCTATTTTTATGTTCACTACAATATCTTCATACTTATTTCAAAATAGGCTCTTTCTATCCCTCATCGTAATTATGCATTTGTAACTGACATTTACAACAAATGATGGTTGACCCTCTTTACAATGAAACTCTATTTTGGAGCTTTGTAATTGTAATAATTGACCTATTCATACTCCTTGTAGCTATCTATTTCATTTATAGAACTGGTCATTTTGCAATATTCTCCATCAGTATCTTACTCATCTTGTTCTATTGCTGCACATTTCAATAAGTATGCATTGCACATCATCTATCCTAGACAACTTTATTTTCCTATTAAGAAATGGGAACACCCACAACATGGCAAGTTTGACTAAGTGTTATTCACAAAAGTGTTTAAAATAGATTGTGAAGTAGTGGAGGATGCTCTTAAAGTATTCACTACCTATAAAATTCGTCAAGACTCCCCCAGGATGTTATACTTCTCTCAAGTAGTTACTATCTTTTTATCCAATGCCATGGACATCTTGCAAAAATCTTCTCTCTTAACAAAGATTGCTTTTGATTACATACAAGACTACTTGATATCTGAAGAAAACCCAAATATTAGTCTGAGGGTTATTCAACCGTATGGATATTCAGATGAAATTGATGGAGAAGATGCCAACTGACCTATGTTTTCGGTTCATGATACTCATGTTAATGATTATCTTGCATTTACAAACTAGCTTCTCTCAAATATTATAATCTTTTTTTACAGATGTTGAAGCATATTTTTGCTACAATTAATATATAGTTTCCTTATTTTTGTATATGTTATTCACCACATACATGTAATTGGAGTTACCTGTTTCTCTACACCATGATACACACTATTTATTAAATGCCCGTAGAAAGTATATTTCCTCCACTCTTTTTTTTTCCTCCAACTCGTAAAAATTTCTTATTATATTGTAAGAATATTTTCAGCTATCTGCAACTTTTGCCAAATGTTAAGAAGGCTTATTTGTTGTTGCATTACTTTTGTAGGATATCAAAATAATTAATTAATTGCATATGAAATAGTGGTTAAATAGATTTATTACAACTGACAACAACAAGAAAATTGGGTTATAAGATGACAAATAAATTTCTAGAGAAACCAAACTATGAAGACTATGTGAGAAATATTCAACCTACTATAGGTTGGACAATCAGTCCTACAAACTTAAAAAATTTAAGAAACCTGATGGAAAATATATAGGTGTTAGAAAACGTGGAAATGGTCGTTATGGGGCAGAAATCCAAGGCTACAATTATAACCAACGTAAATGGCTAGGTGCCTTTGATAGAGTAGAAGATGTTGTGTATGCTTATGATAAGACAACTATATCTATCAGAGGAATTAATGCCAAAACCAATTTCTCATACAAAAATTTAGAGGCATGCAAGCACATTTGCAAACATTCGACCAATGTACCTAATATAGAGGTGTTAGAAAATGCCCATGGGGTCATTATGGTGTAGAAATCCGAGACCCAAACTCCTAGCAATGTCATTGGCTTGGAACATCTGATACAACAAAGGAGGCTGCATATGCCTATGATATTGCAACCATTTCAATGAGAGGAATGAAAGCAATTACAAATTACATTCACATGACTTCAAATCCAGGTAAGCTCAATTCATTCATCATTTGCCTACTTTCATTTCTCATTCAAAATTCAATACAAATTATACTGACCCTATCAATATCTTGCAAGATGCTTGCAATGATTATACATGCAGGAATTCAAACAAATGAACATTCCTCACTTGATGCTAAAATGTACAACTCTGGTGAACTACTGAGAAACAATGCCTTGCACTCTTCAACAACAATGATAGAGAATAGTCAAAAATTTCTTGTAGGTTCTTCAACCAATTTTCAACTATCTATCTCTCTTCCTAGAGGTACTACAAACAATACCATGAACAATGCCATTGACACCTCCTCCATCTCAATTATTCATTCTCCTCACAACATCAACAATAATAATATAGAATCAGGCTTGTTGGTATAGGTGATCCACAAGTTCCTTCCTCAACAAGAACAACTACCACTCAAGAAATACAACATGACATTTTAATACAAATCATGGGTTAATGTTTGTATAGTATATTATATTACAATATTGTGTTCTAATGCATTCATATAGATGCCACTCCTACTACAATACTTATACATACACAAACAAATGGTAGGTACTAGCCACTACGTGGCACTTGTTGACAAATATGAACTATGTGTAGTCTAATATCATACATGGTTTAGAATCTTATCCATTTAACATCATTCTTGTTAAGGGAAAATTGGATCTAAATGAATAATCAATAAAATATATCAATAATACCCAAAATTCAATGAAATAATGAACAAAGAAGGTCAATCAAACAAAGAACAATACAATGCAAACCTCCTTTAATTCTTAGCTTCCATTGATCGCCTATCACAAATGATCTTGTCTATGAATATGGCCCTTAGAAGGTGCACTTCTTTGCTATGATTCCAAGATGTCAAATGGGAATGGCTATGATAGTTTCGCCATGAAGATGAGCTTCACAATAATGATAATAGTATGGTAACAAGTTGATCACAAGCAATGAAGGAATTGGTGCCAAAGGCGCACTGTTATTCATGCAGAGTAAGTTTACTTAAAGCCTGGATGAATGAAATGGAGGAATAGGACTCAATTTATAGACTTGAGAGAAAGAAGATCAACGGTATAGAAAGAATGAGAAGATAAATGGTATAGAATAGTTGAGAGGATGTGCACAAATAGAAAGAAGACATGTGTCTTTCTCTATTTTGCATGAGAGGATTTAATAAAATAGAAGAAAGAGTTAACTGAAGAGATTAATCAATTAAAAGAATAGATCAATCAGTTAAGAGAATAGAACTAGAGGATGGAAATTGCATGAGCATGAGAAGATATTTTAACTCAATTAAATATTTAGAATATTCAATTGCATGTGCACAAAGATTGAATTATATTTAGAGATAACTCAATTTAGAAGAAATAGACAACTTAAATAAATATTTGATTTATTTAAATTTAGAGAAGATATTATAGGAAGAAACAATTAAATAATTGGAATTATTTAATTTAGAATGATTTTGGAAGAACTAATTAAATAATTGGTATTATTTAATTTGTTGGAGATATTAGAGGAATTTAGGAATTTAATTAAATAAATTGATTTTATTTAATTATTGGAAGAATATGAATCAAATAAATAAATTTGTTTATTTATTTTTTGATAGAGGAATTAGACTTAAATAAATATTATGAATATTTATTTAGATAGCGCCGTGTCATTTTTAGGTGTATACATTTTGCCTCTCTTTGATGCAATGTGTTTTATCACGTTGTTTCAAAAAATAAATTTCTGATAATGATACATGCCCCAGTTTGCCCCTGGTACGGATTATGACGATAGGATTCCCCCTCGGGAGATTGTATGGGAAGAAGGCAGAAGGACAAGACAGGGACAATCTCACGAAGACGAAGGGAAAGCTTGGTTAGGTTTGAAGAAAACAAGATGCGTTTCTGAGAAATAGGAAGAAAACAGGGAGAAACGGGTGCGAGAAGTAGTCATAGTCACCACATAGCCAGTTTAGGGTTTGCATGCTATATATAGGAGTTGGGTCCACAAGACAAGTCATTTGCACATTTGGCTTTTGTTGGATTGTCTTTGAGAGCTTAGGAGAGCACAAAGCATAGAGCAATCAGCACTAGGATGGATATTCCACGCGAGGAGCACTGCTTTGAGCGAGTCCGACGATTCGACCAGCCAATAGAGGCAGGACCACCGGTATGTATCTCAAAAAATTTCACCTAGGGTCAATTTTGAGTGCAATAAATGCTAGGTAAAACAAATGTGCCAGATCGTTGTTCAGCGCATCTGACATGCGGAACTACGCATTTGTCAATCTGTGATGCATATAAGAAATGAAGTGGCTCATGCATGAAACCTGTGCATGCATTAGAAAGGTCGGCGCATGCATTATTTGGTGGTGCATTTATGGTATGAGTTGGCACATGCAATTAGGCGGCGCATTTACGGTATAGGATGGCACATTTACGAATTGCTGCGGTGCATATGATAGAAGTGGCGCATTTGCTGAGAAATGGTGCATGTACCTTCTATTCTGGTGCATATGCATAGGATAGTCATTTTTTACTTAAAAAATTTGACTCGATTGGCATCCTGTTTGATGCGTCAATCGATAAGCTATCTCCGAGATTGTAGGAATCTAGTCAAGAGATGTAGTGTGTTATTTTCATCAATTTGATATGTTAAGTTAGTTGATATGATTCTATAGATATGTTGAGCATGGTACTTGCAGCTTTAGGTTTACGCCTTGCTTTTGCGTGCTTGTAGGAGGACATATGAGATGCACTGATGTCGAGGGAGTAGTTTCCCTTACCATTGTTGCAGTGCTACATGTTGATAGAGATAGATCGAGAGGCGCTTGGCACAATGGGATTGGATTATGTGTGCTTTATGCCCAAGGTTCGAGCGAACCATAGTTTACTGACTGCAATAGTGGAGAGGTTTCACAGCAAGGACGGGACCTTTCACTTTCTGACTGGCGAGATGACGGTGACTCTAGAGGATGTGTATAGGATACTACACTTGCCGATACAGTAAGAGCTCGTGGAGTATGATCCATAGCAGGATGCAGGACTCGCAGAGTGCAGGCGGGTGTTTGACGACCCTGAGATGGACTGTCAAGTTATCTCCTCGCAGGATATACATGATTACTATGACTACTTCCCTAGGATAGTTGCAGGATTGATCGGAGGCATTGTATGCCCTGATAGGAGATCTCATGGGTTCTCGATTGGATGGGGATGGATTATGGAGAGGATGATTACAGAGGGCACCCGTTATGCATGGGGTGTATGTGTTTTGGCACACCTATACCACGATATGCATCAGGTGGTATACCACAAGGGTGCTAGTCTATCAGCAGGTGTCTTGTTGTTACAGTTTTAGTTGTGGGAGCATATCGCCATTACTAGATTGATATGTGTGTTCTCGAGATAGAGGGGAGATCCCTATAGCTATGGATATGCATGACTAATTTCCCAGCATAGACTGGGGAAGTTAGAGTACTAGAGGCATGCACTGGATGGGGTAGATGTGTTCGTTTGGTGACCATATCTGGACTGTGAGCCTTGGGATGATGAGGTGGATGAGCTACCATACTACTATCAGACTCAGTGGCTTATAGGCAAGACGAGGTTCATCTTGGAGAGATAGATTGTCAGGAGGGTGCTGAGGCAATTTGGGAGGAGATAGGGCATGCCACAGGGGCAGGCTCTATTTGCACGGACACATGCAAAGAGGTTTAGATGGGGCCTAGTGGCATCCTACGAGGAGGCAGTGGCAGAGTTTTGATAGATTCCCTGTATTGCCTGGCTGATGAGGAGAGAGATAGCAGATGCAGGGATGACTCTGGATTATGAGGAGTGGTTCACTGGTCACCCTTTTCTGAGGTACTTAGGGCCCAGAGAGCTGGTTCCTCACATAGATGAGGCAGATTCAGATGAGGGCAGGGTTGGCAGGAGGAGGAGGAGGAGGAGAGATGGAGGAGATGGTGGAGATGGGAGAGATGGAGGAGGAGGCAGAGGAAATGGTGGAGACAGTGGAGGAGATGGTGGAGATGGAGGCAAACCTAGGTAGAGGAGGAGATCTGGGTTGGGATCCTCCCACGCTCAGTAGGTAGTGCAGCTTACTTGTTGCACAGTAGGTTGCATAGCAGGTTGCACAATAGGTTACACAGCAGAGATAGATGCCACCACCACAGCAGGTGGCGCAGTAGTAGATACCTCAACCGTAGGGGCAAGGACAAGGACAAGCACAGGCCTCCTAGGGTCCAGCACAGCCAAATGTCTAGGAGAGAGCCATTGCCATGCTGAGAGGACAGGTTCGGTAGCTGAGGGCACAGCATAGGATGGCCAAGGCTTGGCAGGGGATAGATGCAGAGGTTATCTCGGGGCTCACTAGAGAGAAAGATGTAGCTGAGGCCAGCATACGAGCTATCCACGTAAAGAGAGACATAGCCATAGCAGCCCTTGGGACAGATGACACTAGTACATTTCTGGTTGGATAGGTTCAGCAGGCACAAGCACAACTTACCCAGGCTCAAGCATAGTTGGCATGGGTGCAGCAGCAGTTAGTGTAGGTATAGGGTGAGCTTCCCAAAGTGCAAGTTCAGACATAGTACTATCCGGGACTATACCATGGTGTTGTTCCAGTTGATCAGAGGGCTCTGAGCTACAGGAGCCAATCCATGGCCTCACAGAGAGCAGGTGGATCGCGGTCGGGAGCTCTATGATGGGCCCCTAACAGTCGAGGGCTAACAGAGGAGGGGAGACATAGGACACTATTGGGAGTAGCGGTTCACAGCAGTAGGGTTAGGTGACACTTGTATAGATTATGGCTCCTATGTACATACCCTTTTGATGGCTCAAATAGCCTGACACGCATACGTATCACTTTTGTATTTTGAGACATGTATCATTATTTTTGAGATGTATACATTGTATATGACATTGACTCAAAGATGGTCTCGGTGGACTTTGATGTATTGTACATTTGGACATACTTTATTTGATATTTATATGAGGATACAGTGATTTGACGCTCAATATATGCAGTTGTTCATTCTATGCTATGGATGCATTTCTATTGTATGATGGTACTCATGTGATGCATATTTTGATTATGTCTATGTGATGTTTATCTAATGCAGACTTAGATGATTTATGATGCTATGGGATATTATCTGATGCACACTTAGATGATTTACATGATGCTATGTGATGTGCAAGATGTGATATGCAATCTATATGATATGCAATGTATGTGATGCTTCTACATGCCTTTACCTATGTTTTTTTGATATTTTCTATAGATATTATGTTATGCATGATGATAATGTATATGGATGATCAAATGCACTTATTTATGTTATGCAAATGACTATCTCACGTGATATGTGATGCATCCTATGCTATGTTTTTGTTATGTCTAAAAGTACTCAATCGACATAGAGATGGCACGATGATAGATAGAAGATTGATTGAAGACTGACATGGTAGAAAGACTCACAAGATTTAATTTGTATTGACATTCTGCATTGTTGGATCTTTATTTGCATGGGATACGGTATGGATGCTTCTAGATGCGAATGCTTTTGACATATTGATTTTTTCAAGTAACTTGAAGTGCTTATTTCATCATTGGGCTTTTTTGGTTGTGTGTTTGTGAAATGTTGTAAGAAAATACAAGCATCTAGGTATAATTGAACCGAGATGACCTGAGCATCACATACATGGATTTTGATTTAGCAAGTTAATACAAGCATCTAGGTATAATTGAACCAAGATGACCTGAGTATTTCTTGCATATCAACAGACAAGGGTTGCCTCTGTTCATGTTAGACCTTTGATGTCCTTGATGATCATTGAGTTGATCATGTCCTGAGACAAGGCTTCACATTACTAAAGATAAACCCACAAGCAGCAAACAAAGAAAAGAATCACGTCCCCATCATAGCATCTCTAGCTTTTGGCATCCTTGAGTAGCATAGGAAACATGATAGGAAAAAGTGAAGACTTTAAGACACAACTGTAATTTGAAACAAAACACTCTTGCATTAGATGTATCTTTCTTGCCATAATTTGATAGAATCATTTGGATCAGTTTGTTCTTGCTTTTTCTTTGCTTTGGATAAGTTGATGTCTTGTGTCAAAACTTCTGCTTGAAAACAAGCTTTGCTTGCGTGCGCTTATGTTTGGTGAAAGGTTCCACAATCCTCATTGGGGGAAAACAAACCCTAAGGGACTGACCTAGTGCCTCGGGGGAACATTGAAAATGGCCTTGCCTACGTGACAACGCAGAGGCAACATAGTTCGGGACTTTGGACCATGGATGGACTAGAGGATAGACAACAAGATATGGGCTGGACGGGGAAGCCCTGGGGGTGCATTGATAATGGCCTTGCCTACGTGATGATGCAGAGGCAATGTAGTTCAGGGTTGACCCTACAATATTGACGAAAGGTGCTATGCTAGGCTGACACTGTGGATAGGATATGGGAAAAGACCTTGGTTGACAAGGCGACAAAAGAGATAGAGTATCAAGCCACGACAAGTTATCGCTAGGTTTTTATTATGAAATAGATATGGATCGAATGAGACACGATGGTAAGAGGAAAGACACAAGGTGATTGGTTTCCCAAAGATGGGGGAAGTGGTCTTACCACAATTAGTGCCTATTTACCAAGTTTTCACCACTTGCTTTTATTTGCACGGAAGCTAGAAAGTAGACATGACGCCTGTTTGCCAGGTTTTCATCATGGTACCTATCCAAGGTGCCTGTTTGCCAGGTTTTCACCAAAGGATGATTTTTTTTTTTGCTTTTCTATTTTTTGATTTTTTTGCTTTTTTGATATATTTCCCCCTTTACATTGGGGTTCTCTTAGGTATAGAATCAGTGAAGATGCATACTGTTGATTGGATCATTGAACAGCTCACCCTCTGATGTTGCTAACTGATATGCTCCTGACCCATAGGTTGCAATGATAACATAAGGACCAAGCCAATTGGGCTCAAACTTACCTTTCTTTTCTTGCTCCTACTGATTGCGGGGATTTTCTTTGAGAACTAGATCGCCAACATTGAATATCCTTGGATAGACCCTATTATTGTAGCTTCGAGACATTCTCTATTGATACGCTTTGAGATGGTTGAATGCATTATGTCTCTTCTCTTCTAGCAGCTCTAGTTCTTGAAGTCTGGAAACTCTATAGTCTTCATCTGTGATAAGACCTTTTAATGACACCCTTAGGGATGGTAACTCGACCTCGATGGGCAAAATAGATTATGATCCATAGACAAGGGCATAAGGGGTAGCACCTGTGGGAGTGTATATACTGGTTCAAGAGGCCCACAGAGTAGGATTCAGTTGAATGTGCCAATCACGGCTAGCATCGTTGATTATTTTCTTGAGGATCTTCAGAATAGTTTTGTTGGATCCTTTCACTTGGCCATTGCCTTGTGGATAGTAGGGAGTAGAAAAATGGTGTTGGATTTGGAATTTATCACAAAGTTCTTGTACGTCCTGGTTTTTGAAAGGTCTTCCGTTATCCATGATAATGGATGAGGGAATTTCATATCTATAGATGAGGTAATTGAGGATGAATGAGGAGATTTGTTTACCTATGATGGTGGTGAGGGGAACAGCTTCAATCCACTTGGTAAAGTACTTTGTGGCAGTTATTATGAATTTGTGGCCGTTGGATGAAGGTGGGTGAATTTTACCCGCAAGGTCAAGTCCCCATTGACAAAAGGGCCAAGGTGTCATTAGCAGTCGTAGCTCTTGAGCTAGTGCATGTATCAAGTTCACATGTATTTGGCACTGCTTGCACTTCTTCACAAACTGATATGAATCAGTTTCCATGTTGGGCCAATAGTATCCAAAATGCATGAGTTTCTTAGCTAAAGAAGGACCGCTAGAGTGTGTTCCGCAAATCCCTTCGTGTACGTCTCGCAAGGCAGTTTGAGATTCTTCTCATTCTAAAAAATGGAGTAAAGTACCATCTAGGCCTTGGTGGTATAGGGTATCGATAATAATGGTATATCGAGAGGTTTGGTTTGAAGATAAGTCAGGTGGAAGGGTGGTATCCTTGAGGTAAGTGTAAATCTTATCATACCAAGGTGAATCAGATCTGACTAGTAGGCATATGGAATGGGTTTCAGGAAGATCATAAGCTGGCTGCCGAATTGACTCCACCAAGAATTCATACCGTGACTCATTCTCTAGGATCTCGAGGAGCGAGGCGATGGTCGCCATGGCATCTGCTGCTTTGTTCTCAATGCAAGGTAGCTGCTTAAAGGATAAGATCACAAAGTACTCTTTAAAGTCATCGACCATCCGCTTATATGGAATAAGCTTCTCATCTTTGGTTTAATAATCGCCATTGACTTGATTGATCACAAGTTGGGAATCACCATAGACATGTAGCTCTTTTATTTTCCATTTTGCCACCAGTTTGAGGCTAATGACCAAGGCTTCATATTCTGCCATGTTGTTTGTGCATGGGAATAGTAGATGATAAGACTTTGGTATGGTGTCACCATGAGGAGTGACCAACAAGATTCCTGCCCCCGATCCATGGTTTGTGTAGGAACCATCAAAATAGAGTTTCCATGAGTATGTTGCTACATTAAAAATGGATTCATCTAGGAATTCGAATGTCATCGGTGTGTTGTCCTGCAATGGTACCTTTGTTAATTGATCTGCAATGATTTGACCTTTGATAGCTTTTATTTCTACATACTCAATGTTATACTCACTTAATAGCATTACCCACTTGGCTAGGCAACTTGTAAGGGCTGCTTTGCTTAATAGGTACTTGAGTGGATCTATCTTTGATATAAGCTTAACTGAATGTGCTAGCATGTAATGTCATAGTTTTTGGGAAGCAAAAACCACAACAAGACATGATCTTTCTATCTAGGAGTATTGTAGATCATAGCCCACCAATGTGCGACTGATATAGTATATATCCCTTTCCTTGCCTTCATAATCATGTTATGCTAGTAAGGCTCCAAGAGCTATTGGCATAGCAGATATGTAGAGTAATAGAGGTTTGCCTTGGATAGGCGACATTGAGAATAGGTGGATTCACAAGGTACTCCTTCAGTTTGCCAAATGCTTCTTCACACTTCTCATCCCATCAAAATGGAATGTTCTTATGTAAGAGATGACTGAAAGGTTGGCACTTATCTGCTAGTTGTGATATGAACCGCTTGATAGACTGTAGCTTGCCTTGTAGGGACCTCAATTGAGTGATATTCTTAGGTGGCGGCATTTCCATAATAGCCTTGACCTTGGCAAGGTCTACCTCTATTCCATTAGCTGAGACGATGAATCCTAGGAGTTTAGCTAAGGTGACTCCAAACACACACTTCTTTGGGTTCAATCTAACCTTGAATTTCTCTAGCCTTTGAAAGACCTTCTCTAGTATATCCAGGTGGGATTCTCTTGTGAGTGATTTTGCAAGGAAATCATCTACATAGTCCTCCATTGACATGCATCATATCATGGAAGATAGTGGCCATGGCTCGTTGATATGTTTCCCTAGCATTCTTTAGCCCAAATGGCATGACATTCTAGCAGAAAGTGCCCCATGGGCAAGTGAAAGCTATCTTGTCTTGGTCTTCTGGTGTTATCTTGATCTGATTGTATCTAGAGAAGCCATCCATGAGAGACAACATGGTATGCCCTGTTGTTAAGTCAACAATGATATCTATGTTGGGCAATGGAAAGTCATCCTTGCGGCAAGCTTTGTATAGATCTCTGAAATCATTGCATAATCAGACTCTGCCATTAGGTTTGGACACTAGTACAATGTTGGATATCCACTCTGGATAGTCTATTGCTCTGATAAACCCCACATCCAACAACTTCTTGAGTTCTTCTTTGACTAGTAATGCTATGTGCAGATGCATCTTTCTAAGCTTTTGCTTGACTAGTTTCACTCTCAGATTCAGTGGAAGATGATGCAAGATCAAATTTGGATCTAAACCGAGCATATCTGTGTATGACCAAGCAAACTTGCCTCACTTTTTCTTGAAGAATGGTACAAACTTGGTCTTTTCTGGTGGAGTTAGAGACTTTACAAAGTGTATGATCTTAGGTTGTTCCTCTGTTCCAATGTTGACTAACTCTGTAGGTTCTACAATAATCTGAGACTTCTCCTGGTGCATGTCGTTGGGGAGAGTGTCAAGCCTTCCATCGTCAGGTGCCACAGTTGGGTTTTCACCATTGGATGCATCCTTTATTTTTACTATTTTAAGATCTGATACTGCCGCAAAGTAGAACTTGGGTATGTGCAGGATCATCGCGGGCCAAACAGTGGCAATAGGAAAAAAATCGCGTTTTTACTTAGCCAAATTCGCGACTTGGCAAAGTTTGACTTTGAAACGGATATCTGTTTTGGTTTGTTTTTGGTTTGGTACCAAACCAAAATGGATATCCGTTTTGAAAACGGATATCCGTTCTCAAAATGGATATCCGTTCTCTTTTCTCTATTGTTTTCATTGTTTTTTATTTTATTATTTTAGCATTTTTAGCATTTTACTATTTAGGCATTTTAGCTATAAAATACAATCTAAATTTTAGAAAGATTGTATCATATGAAAGGGGCAACCTTGTCATCTTTTGGAATGCATGATTTTTTTTAGTTCCATCCATTTTGGCATCATTTATTATTGTGATTGAGAGTTCTCTCGACCCCTGATTGAACCATTACTTCCCTAACTAATTCTCCTATCCTCTTGACTCTCAATCAATTCTTTAGTCCACTCTTAATAAGTCTTCTATAATCTCTCAATTAATTATTTAGTCCACTCCCAATTAGTCTTCTATAATCTCTCAATCAATTCTTTAGTCCACTCCCAACCAACCCCACCATTCATGTTGCTTCTTCTACTATTAATACATCTCTCGCCATCATTTTTAGGGGAGACTATCCATTTCTTCCATTTATGTCAAATTCTTGTTAATATCTCTTATTCCATTTTCCATTGATCCCAACACATCATGGATAGTGAGTCACTTCAAAAGAGTTAAGCCATATTTTCATTACAACCCCCATGTAATAATTATTATACTTTTACAGTCCTAACTTTGTGAGCCTTTTCCATTTCAATTTTAAGGATTTGAAGGTTCTTACACTCTCCATAAAATCTCCAAGTTCTCAAGGCATCCTTATTCTTCCCATTGTCATCAAGAGGATGTTCTAATTTCTACAAAGGAGGATACCAAAATGTTGGATCCTTGAGAACAAAAGCTTGCACAGGTGCCATAAAAAGATTCCTTGAAGCTTCACATGTTCTTTACATTATTTTAAAAAGATTTCAGTAGTAATTAGAAAACTTAAATTTGCCTAAGAAAAGTAACAATTTGTTGCCTCTTGTTGCCTCTTCTTGGTTATTTTAAAAAGCAACAAGGTGAAGTGACACATCCTTATGACCAGCATCAAGAAGAACAACAGGAAGTGTATTTGGATCTTGGAAAAGATCAGGAAACAGAGGAACATCCAGTTGATGAGAATAAAGAGCAAGATAAAGAACAACCGGATGACTGAGATAAAGAGCTCGATGTGGAACATTATATGACATAGAGCCAACAAGATGACCATCAAGTTGAACAATGAAAAAGTGGTATTAGTTGCACCTATATAGAGAAGTGGTTTAGAGGTTGGTTAGGGGAATTATTTAGGGTTTAGAGGTTTAGGGTTGCTCGTGTTTAGGGGTTTAGGGTTTACAGTTTAAAGAGAGATAGAGAGAGGGGACTAAAAGAGTTTGGGAGAGATAGAGGAGACAGAGGGGAGAGATAGGGAGATAGAGAGTGAGAGGCATGTCCAAAGACATAGAGAGAGAGAGATTGAGAGGTAGAGGGATATTAGAGATGGGGAGATAGAGGTTTAGGGTTGCTTGGGTTTAGGGGCATTATTTAGGGTTTAGGGTTTAGGGTCTTGGGGTTAGGGGTTAAGGTTTAGAGGTCTAGGGTTTAGGGTTTAGAGAGAGATAAAGGACCAATAGGGAGATATAGAGGAGTCCGAGGGGAGAGATAGGGAGATAAAGAGTGAGGGACATGGCAAGAGACAGCGAGAGAGATTGAGAGGTAGAGGGACAAAGGTGATAGGGAGATAGGGGAGAGATAGGGAGATAATGGTTTATGGTTACTTGGGTTTAGGGTTTAGGGGTTTGGGGTTTAGGGTTTCTCAGGTTTAGGGGTTAGGGTTTAGGGGCATTATAATTTAGGGTTTAGGATTTATTGTTTAGGGGTTAGGGGTTAGGTTTAGAGGTTTAGGGTTTTCGATTTAGGGTTTATAGAGAGAGAGGAATGATAGGGAGATATAGAGGAGTCTGAGGGGAGAGATAGGGAGAAAAAGAGTAAGGGACATGGCCAGAGACATAGGGAGAGAGATTGAGAGGTAGAGGGACAAAGGTGGTAGGGAAATAGGGGAGAGATAGGGAGATAGTGGTTTAGGGTTACTTGGGTTTAGGGTTTCAGGGTTTAGGGTTTCTCAGGTTTAGGGGTTAGGGGTTAGGGTTTAGGGGCATTATTTAGGGTTTAGGATTTAAATTGTTTAGGGGTTAGGGGTTACGTTTAGAGGTTTAGGGCTTTGGATTTAGGGTTTATAGAGAGAGAGGAATGATAGGGAGATAGAGAGAGGAGATCGAGGAGAGAGATAAGGAGATAGAGAGTGAGGCACATGGCCAGGGACATAGGGAGAGAGATCAAGAGAGGTAGAGGGATGATAGAGATAGGGAGATAGGGGAGAGATAGGGAGATATAGGTTTAGAGTTGATTGGATTTAGGGTGTACTTGGGTTTAGGGTTTCTTAGTTTTGTAGATAGCTAGATAGAAAGAGAGAGGAGACAGATAGGGAGAGATAGAGGTGACAAAGGGGAGAGATAAGGAGATAGAGAGTGAGCGAGATGTCCAGAGAAATAGGGAGAAGGATTAAGAGGTAGAGCTCGATGATAGAGATAGGGAGATAAGGGAGAGATAGGAGATAGGGTTTAGGGTTGCTCACGTTTAGGGTTTAGGGTTTAGGGGTTCAGGGTTAAGGTTTAGGGGCATTATTTAGGGTTTAGGGTTTATGGTTTAGGGGTTAAGGTTTCGAGGTTTAGGGTTTAGTGTTTAGAGAGAGAAGATAATTAGGGAGATATAGAGTGAGGGACATGGCCAAAGCATAGGGAGAGAGATTGAGACCTGGTAGAGGAATGATAGTGATGGGGAGATAGTGAGATAGGGAGATAGAGAGATAGAGGTTTAGGGTTTCTTGGGTTTAGTGTTTAGGATTTAGGGGTTTATGGTTTCTCAAGTTTAGGGTTTAGGGGTTAGGGGTTAGGTTTAATCACGTGTTAATACAGGTTGTGGAGTGAGAAATGGGTGGTATGGGAGATCGGAAGACTAGTTTAAAGTTAGGCCGATGGATATATGTCACAATGAAAGGTTCAAAGGCTCATCAAAAGTGGAGTGATCGGAGCATCAGTATAAGAATTTTTGAGTTGGTTGATAGTGTTTATCTTGCCGATAGGAAGAATGTATATGATTTGATGTTATTTGGGACTTTGAGAAGGTTTCTTAAAGCTGATTAAGCTTTAATCTATTTGAACTATGGGTTTTGATGGGTATTTCACCGTGTTTTGAGAGCTTCCACTGTGTGCTCTGCATCAGACCAATAGGGAGATATAGAGGAGTCCGAGGGGAGAGATAGGGAGATAAAGAGTGAGGGACATGGCAAGAGACATAGAGAGAGAGATTGAGAGATAGAGGGACAAAGGTGATAGGGAGATAGGGGAGAGATAGGCAGATAGTGGTTTATGGTTACTTGGGTTTAGGGTTTAGGGGTTTGGGGTTTACAGTTTAGGGGATTAGGGTTTCTCAGGTTTAGGGGTTAGGGGTTAGGGTTTAGGGGCATTATTTAGGGTTTAGGATTTAAATTGTTTAGGGGTTAGGTTTAGAGGTTTAGTGTTTTGAATTTAGGGTTTATAGAGTGAGAGGAATGATAGGGAGATAGAGAGAGGAGACCGAGGAGAGAGATAAGGAGATAGAGAGTGAGGCACATGGCCAGGGACATAGGGAGAGAGATCAAGAGAGGTAGAGGGATGATAGAGATAGGGAGATAGGGGAGAGATAGGGAGATATAGGTTTAGAGTTGATTGGATTTAGGGTGTACCTGGGTTTAGGGTTTCTCAGTTTTGGAGATAGCTAGATAGAAAGAGAGAGGAGACAGATAGGGAGAGATAGAGGTGACAAAGGGGAGAGATAAGGAGATAGAGAGTGAGCGAGAGAGATTGAGAGGTAGAGGGACAAAGGTGATAGGGAGATAGGGGAGAGATAGGGAGATAGTGGTTTATGGTTACTTGGGTTTAGGGTTTAGGGGTTTGGGGTTTAGGGTTTCTCAGGTTTAGGGGTTAGGGGTTAGGGTTTAGGGGCATTATAATTTAGGGTTTAGGATTTATTGTTTAGGGTTTAGGGGTTAGGTTTAGAGGTTTAGGGTTTTGGATTTAGGGTTTATAGAGAGAGAGGAATGATAGGGAGATATAGAGGAGTCTGAGGGAAGGGATAGGGAGATAGAGAGTGAGGGACATGGCTAGAGACATAGGGAGAGAGATTGAGAGGTAGAGGGACACAGGTGGTAGGGAGATAGGGGAGAGATAGGCAGATAGTGGTTTAGGGTTACTTGGGTTTAGGGTTTATAGAGAGAGGAATTATAGGGAGATAGAGAGAGGAGATGGAGGAGAGAGATAAGGAGATAGAGAGTGAGGCACATGGCCAAGGACATAGGGAGAGAGATCAAGAGAGGTAGAGGGATGATAGAGATAGGGAGATAGGGGAGAGATAGGGAGATATAGGTTTAGAGTTGATTGGATTTAGGGTGTACCTGGGTTTAGGGTTTCTTAGTTTCAGAGATAGCTAGATAGAAAGAGAGAGGAGACAGATAGGGAGAGATAGAGGTGACAAAGGGGAGAGATAAGGAGATAGAGAGTGAGCGAGAGAGATTGAGAGGTAGAGGGACAAAGGTGATAGGGAGATAGGGGAGAGATAGGGAGATAGTGGTTTATGGTTACTTGGGTTTAGGGTTTAGGGGTTTGGGGTTTAGGGTTTCTCAGGTTTAGGGGTTAGGGGTTAGGGTTTAGGGGCATTATAATTTAGGGTTTAGGATTTATTGTTTAGGGGTTAGGGGTTAGGTTTAGAGGTTTAGGGTTTTGGATTTAGGGTTTAGATAGAAAGAGAGAGGAGACAGATAGGGAGAGATAGCTCGGTGACAAAGGGGAGAGATAGGGAGATAGAGAGTGAGCGATATGTCTAGAGAAATAGGGAGAAGGATTGAGAGGTAGAAGGACGATAGAGATAGGGAGATAAGGGAGAGATAGGAGATAGAGTTTAGGGTTGCTCATGTTTAGGGTTTAGGGGTTAAGGTTTAGAGGTTTAAGGTTTAGTGTTTAGAGAGAGAGGACCAATAGGGAGATATAGAGTGAGGGACATGGCTAAAGCATAGGGAGAGAGATTAAGAGGTAGAGGAATGATAGTGATGGGGAGATAGTGAGATAGGGAGATAGAGCTCGATAGAGGTTTAGGGTTTCTTGGGTTTAGTGTTTAGGATTTAGGGGTTTATGGTTTCTCAAGTTTAGGGTTTAGGAGTTAGGAAATAGGGGTTAGGGGTTAGGGGTTAGGTTTAATCATGCATCCCAGTCATTCCCCTATCATTCCTATATATCCTATCTCTCCCCTCTATCTTTCCCTCTCCCTTATCGACGAAGCAAATGGAAACAAGAAAACTAGGACTCCCTTTCTCAGGTTTAGGGTTTAGGGCTTAGGGGAATTATTTAGGGTTTATGGTTTAGGGATTAGGGTTTAGTATTTGGAAGAATTATTTAGGGTTACTTGGGTTTAGGGTTTAGGGGTATTATTTAGGGTTTACGGTTGCATGTCAAAAGTAGTCTCTCTCTCTCTCTAAATCCGTAAACCCTAAATAATGGCCCTAATCCCTAACCCCTAACCCGCATCTACCTCTCTCCTGTATCTATTCAAAAGTGCCTTTAAAATACTATGAGATACCTTAGTATAAGTAAATCATATAAAAATCAAATATATATATCATCATAATCCTATATAATTTTGATAGTATTTTATAGCTAAAATGCCTAAATACTTAAAATGTATGCAATGCTAAAATAATAAAATAAAAAAAATGAAATACAATAAGGAAAAGGAAAACAGATATCCGTTTTGGAGATCATAAAAAGCAAAAAAGACTGCATTTTTGCAAACCCGCGGCTTGCAAAAATGCAGTCTCATCTTCAAAAAAATGGATATCAATGCTGAGGAACGGATATCCGATCCAAAGAGGTAAGATTTCATGCATTTTTTTGGTTTTATTTGTATTATCAAGCAATTTTTTTGGTTTTTATGCTAAGTGGGTATGTTTTAGAATTTAATTAGGTAAAATGGATGCACAAAATGAAAACCCAAACCCTCCCCCTCCAACAGTAGAAGAGAATATTCAAAGAAATATTGATCATATAAGCAGGATCATAGAAATGTATCGCCGCCACCCTCGATTGTCTATAATGACATCGAATTTAGAGGGAATCATTAATCATATTCAAACCTTGTCCACCCAACACAAATCATTTCGGCAATGGCGAGAAGCCAAGAAGGCCGAATATGCTGACGGTTTGTCATATGAGGAAGTCAAAGATTTAGAGATTACAAAAACTATGTTGGCCCAACACTTTGTCAATCCTAAAACCGGATTGCATGTTGATGTCTGTAAGCCAAAATTTTCAATCAAATGGTGTATTCATGACAGCATTAGTCAAAACTTTTGGGATCGTTGGTGGATGGTTTTTGATAAACCACCCAACAACAATTTAGATGTGCCTTTGTATTTCCTCTGTAAACTCTATGCAGAGTTCGTCATGGGTCAACATGTTAATTATTTTTATTTTAGAGTGTTTCAAGGAGTGGGCAGAGGAATGCCTCAAGATAGACCTGGGGCAATTAGACAAGTACAAGGTCCCTATATTCCCCCTCCTGCTATCCCTTCTCCACCCCCAATGCAGCACCCAGACGTTGTTGCAAGTGCAACACAACAGGGCCTTAGTGCCATACACTCTTTGACTGAGCATTTGATCATACAGACATCTCAGTTTACACAAGCACATGATGAAGGTGATGATATTGGATCACCTGGTACCACTAGACCATCATCTTCCAGACATATATGTGTGCCCCATCATTGCATTTCTTGCAATCATTTATGCTTGGGTCCTATTATGGAGAGTAGTGAGCCACCGTTGAACACATCAGAGTATGATCTCCATTCACGAGATGAGGCAATGGGGTCCAGAACTCAAGCTGAGGGGTCAGGGACAAGAGTAGAAGCTACTGGATTAGTAAACATTAGAGAAGGAGAAATGCATGAGCAATCTTTTGTGCAGGTAAAATTTAAAGTTAAATTTTATGGTCTATTCCATTTGAATATATAAACAACTTTATTAGTGCTAATGTATCTAAGTGGGATAACAGTTGATGACAGAGGAGGAGTTGACAGAAGTTCATCATGCAACTTTGTCTGCCATCCAATTTGGCTTGGACTTGCCGGTATAAATTGTTGTACACATTAACTTTTTTTTATGCATTTATTTCTTTGTGAGTAATTATATATTAATTTATATCTTGATGTTAATTTTATTTTATAGCCAATCAAAAATGTGAATGATGTGGCATCTTTGCCAATAGTCTTTTCTCGAACTCCTGATCGACTCAAGGGACTATCATTTGCAGAACGGCTTTCTCAACGCCAACAAAGGGTGGAGGTAATTTGATTGAATTGTACTTTAATTGATAATTTAGAAAACTTAAATATTTGATTATAGTCATTTAGAGTCTTACATTCTTTTCCTTTTTAATTGATGCAGGAGGCCTCGATGGTGGTATGTGCTTGTTTTCTAGTAGATAAGTTTTTGTGTAGTGCATTCCCTATTTTAAATGTATGCATTTCCTATTTTGTTTAATAATTATATATTAATTTATTTCAATGTTACTTTGCTTTTATGTAGTCTGTTGAGAATGTGAGTGATGTGCCACCTTTGCCATCATGCTTCACGAGGACACCTGATCGTCTTAAGAGAAAATCATTTGCAGAACGATTGTCTAAACAACAACATAGAGTTGAGGTAATTGAATTGAATTTTTCTAAATAATTGATAGTTTTTATAAATAAATGAAAGTTCTTAATTGTAGTAGACAAGAATCTATTTACTAACTTTAACTTGTGTTTTGACTTGTTAATGCAGGAAACTTCACCTCCATCAATTACTAGACATTTTGGTACAAAGAGGACACTTTTTCAGGATCCATCACAGATTGTGGATACATCACAGATTGTGGATCCATCACAGATTGAGGGTCAAGTGGACTTGTAGTATTTGATGTAGCTATTTGGCATGTAGATTGTATATAGATTTTGAGACATGGCATATGCCACATTTTGTAAAAAATATTTTGAGTTGGCATATTTGCCAAATTTTCGTATATGTCTACCATTATGGACTAGATTTTAATGTATATACACCTTGATATACAATATAATTTAAATTCCTTATGTGCAAGTCATGATACTTCCCATGATGCCATACATTATGATGATAGTTCTTTAGTCCATTGATGATATGTTTAGCATTGAGAATGGTTTTAGATCAAGAGAATGGTTTTAGATCAATAGAATCAATATGAAAAAATTCCTTATATATGCCCTAATCAAATAAGGTCATGATAAACCATTTCATCATGTATTTAGTCTTCATCTTGTCAAATTTTGTAAATATGTCAAAGTTGTCATATGAAAAATGTAAAAAAAATGCAAAAGTATGGAAGATGAATAGTCAAGTACTCAAGAGTCAGTTGGAGACTATTGGTTTCCCTCAAATCATGTATAAATATGCATAAACCTGATGGAGTCAGCTTGTCATTGAGTCAAAAAGGCATTGATGGTTTGGAGTTACTTTAGTGTGTTCATATTGATAATATGTTCTCAAGAGAGTTTCGAGAATGTTTCAGGGATGCAGATTGTTTCAGGATATCTTTAGGATGAATATTTGATATCAATATGGTTTTGAGTTTGAATTGGTGCCTTCATACATTAGGAATTGTCAGTTGATCATATGGACAGAATAAGTGTTGTCAGTTGAGTTGGCTTGTTTAGTGTATATCTCTCATGTGATAAGTTGTTTATTAGTGGTATTGTTGATACAGGTGATGGAGTTCATTTGACATCATGTTGTGGCATAATCATATTTGATCTTACTGAAACAGATGATATGATTTACAAGAGGCAGTGAAATTGGTCATGGGCTTTCATGCATTTCATGTGTATTCATATACAAGATTCATGTATTTGAGAGTATTGATCACCTTGGTGTTTTTCTTGTAGTTTGTCATCTCTCAGTGCTGTCTTCTATCATTCCCTTATCCATCTTCATAGAACTTGCTTAGTAAACATATCCTTATGCATACAATTTTCTCCTTTAAAGGTGCATAAGACTATACATGCCACACACTATATTGTTTCACAGTTGAGGATGTTTTGAGCTATTGTCAGATCTCTGTTCTCCTACCTTGATTGTCACTGGTTACTCACTCTTCAAGTTTTCGTTAAAGAAAGGTTGTTCAATTTCTAAGATTTAAGGTCATTTCACTTATGTTGACCGGCCAAAGGGTTATTATACATTGTGACCACTGGCCCCATCTTTCTTCATCGGGTGGCAAAGTCTAAATCAAGGCAAACGGTCAAGTTCGGTGGTTTTTGTTTTTAAAAAAACTTTATCACCTTTTAAAGAAAAGGCTCGAGCGGGAAAAAATTTTAAAAATTGGAGCATGGAGCCTGCAATGAAAAATATTTTGCAGATCCCTGAGACCAAAAAACTGCCAAACTTTGACCGGGCAGTTCTCAGAATTCGTGACAGTAATTTATGCTCTGTTTGGACCTACAGGTGCACGTGGCATCCTTCCACAATAACCTCTCTCATTTTTGGTCAACTCCATTCCGTTTGACCATGTTGAAATCAAACGCATTGGCGCAAAATGCTTCAATTTGATGCAGTGGAAAGGTGCTAGGTGCGACATTTTTCATTCCATAGCTCGTGGGGTCGAACGGACTGCGCCAATGCGTCGGGGTGGGGGGGTAAATGCTAGGGGAGGTCTCGTTTCATGCACCAAGCGTCCCAGTCATTCCGGGCAAGAGGCTACCAGCAAAGTCCCTTAAGATCCCTGAGACCAAAAAACTGCCAAACTTTGACGGGGTAGTTCTCAGAATTCGGGAAAGTTGGGAATGTTTTGTTTGGACCTACAGGTGTACGTGACATCCTTCCACAATAACCTCTCTCGTTTTTGGTCAGCTCCATTCCGTTTGACCGTGTTGAAATCAAACGCATTGGCACAAAATGCTTCAATTTGATGCAGTGGAAAGGTGCTAGGTGCGACATTTTTCATTTCATAGCTCCTGCGATCGAACGGACTGCGCCAACGCGTCGGGGTGGGTGGGTAAATGCTTGGGGAGGTCTCGTTTCATGCGCCAAGCGTCCCAGTCATTCCAGGCAAGAGGCTACCGGCAAAGTCCCTTAAGATCCCTGAGACCAAAAAACTGCCAAACTTTGACGGGGTAGTTCTCAAAATTCGTGAAAGTTGGGAATGTTCTGTTTAGACCTACAGGTGCACGTGACATCCTTCCACAATAACCTCTCTCGATTTTGGTCAACTCTATTCCGTTTGACCGTGTTGAAATCAAACGCATTGGCGCAAAATGCTTCAATTTGATGCAGTGGAAAGGTGCTAGGTGTGACATTTTTCATTCCATAGCTCGTGCGGTCGAACGGACTGTGCCAACGCGTCGGGGTGGGCGGGTAAATGCTAGTGGAGGTCTCGTTTCGTGCGCCAAGCGTCCCAGTCATTCTGGGCAAGAGGCTACCGGCAAAGTCCCTCAAGATCCCTGAGACCAAAAAACTGTCAAACTTTGACGGGGCAGTTCTCAGAATTCGTGAAAGTTGGGAATGTTCTGTTTGGACCTACAGGTGCACGTGACATCCTTCCACAATAACCTCTCTCATTTTTGGTCAACTCCATTTCGTTTGACCGTGTTGAAATCAAACGCATTAGCGCAAAATGCTTCAATTTGATGCAGTGGAAAGGTGCTAGGTGCGACATTTTTCATTCCATAGCTCGTGGGGTTGAACGGACTGCACCAACGCGTTGGGGTGGGCGGGTAAATGCTAGTGGAGGTCTCATTTCGTGCGCCAAGCGTCCCAGTCATTCCGAGCAAGAGGCTACCGGCAAAGTCCCTTAAGATCCCTGAGACCAAAAACCTGCCAAACTTTGACGGGGTAGTTCTCAGAATTCGTGAAATTTGGGAATGTTCTATTTAGACCTATAGGTGCATGTGACATCCTTCCACAATAACCTCTCTTGTTTTTGGTCAGCTCCATTCCGTTTGACCGTGTTGAAATCAAACGCATTAGCGCAAAATGCTTCAATTTGATGTAGTGGAAAGGTGCTAGGTGCGACATTTTTCATTCCATAGCTTGTGCGGTCGAACGGACTGCACCAACATGTCGGGGTGGGTGGGTAAATACTAGTGGAGGTCTCGTTTCGTGCGCCAAGCATCCCAGTCATTCCGGGCAAGAGGCTACCGGCAAAGTCCCTTAAGATCCTTGAGACCAAAAAACTGCAAAACTTTGACGAGGCAGTTCTCAAAATTCGTGAAAGTTGGGAATGTTCTATTTGGACCTACAGGTGCACGTGACATCCTTCCACAATAACCTCTCTCAGTTTTGGTCAACTCCATTCCGTTTGACCGTGTTGAAAACAAACACATTGGCGCAAAATGCTTCAATTTGATGGGTTGAAAACAAACGCATTGTTGAAAACAAATGCACTTTCAAGGTTGCTTGAGCAAGAGCTAGCGCCTCAACATCAAGGCGCACTTTTGGTGTTCTAGAAACATGAACTAGCACCTCAAATAGTAAGGCACTCATTCTAGGTTGTTTATTCAATAATTGGCACTAGTCACATATGGTGTAGAGAGGTAGATGTGCGCCCAAGTCATCATTTGATGCCTTCAATAACTATAAACTCCTTTGATGATGCATTTTATCCTTCCTATTCACTATCTAGCCTTAGGCGCACATTTTAGGTTGATCAATCATAATCTAGTGCCCTAAGTACCAAGGCGCACTTTTAGATTAGTTTGATAAAGGATTAGCACCTTCTTTTCTAGGCGGAAGTTTGGAGTTGAAATACATCAAAATAACAAGTTTCTTCATCACTTCAAACATATTTAACACTTTGAAGATCTCTAATGCATGATTGAATATCAAGAAACCAATGTATCATTTCATGAAGGTCTTAAGTGTTGTAAATATGCATCTTCTTATTTAATCATGTGTTGTAAATGAAGGAATGCAATGATTGCAATATGTGCACAAAACGGAATTTTTGATAAAGATTGAAAGGAAATGTTAAGAAAATGCAATTGGCGGGTGTAAATCCAAAGTGTGGAAGCATAGACAAGGCATGTGAATAGTTTGGCATGACACCTCAAAGAGATGCTATCTCATGGAATGCAATGATTGCAAGATATGCACAAAATGGATTTTTTGAAAAGGCTTTAGAAACTTTGAAGCAAATACAATTGGAACGTTTAAAACCAAATTCCATAACCTATGCAAGCATTCTCCCTACTTGTGCCAAATTAGGATCTTATATATACATATATGCACATAATGTCATGAAAATAATGTATAGTGTATATATCAAGCCATATAGGCATGTACAAATAAAACCATATGGGTATATACAATGATATACATCGATAACATACAAAAGTATGTTTACAAAGCCAAATACACATATGTAACAAAATGTCCCAAAATCAAATCTCCTATGGATTGCTATCAAATAATCTATGGCTCTTGCTAGGCCATGAAGATGGTGAACCAGTCAATGACTCATCTTCCATCGCTCATCGACTAGACCTCCTCGATAGAGATTTTTGAATTTCCACCTATTAATACAATCAAACAACGTGCACATTAATATAGAATTTAATATTCAAAATATATAACATGACATAAGTAATCAATCACTTACCACCAATTGGTGATCCCTTTTGATCATTTGTTGTCTCTCTTCTTCTATAGAGCTGGATGGGTAGGGGAGGTGACATCCTGTGAGAAGTATGAACAAGTAGATTTAAAAGTAAACATGAATATCATAAATATGTACATTAAATGCTACGCTTATTATAGGACTGTTCTAGTACTATTTTAGGACTGTTGTAGGACTGTTGTAGTTAAAACTATCCTAGTAGACATGTATAGGACTGTTATAGGACTGTCATCTCATGAAATACAATGATGGCAAGATCAAGGCTAGAATAATTATGACTGTTATAGGACTTTTATAAGAATGCAAAGTAAGGAAGCATAGGCAAGGCACATGAACTGTTTGGTGGAATACCTCAAAGAAATGAGAATTTTGTCAGATGTTGTAGTTGCAATTGCCATGTGACACATGTATGTAATATGTGAAAGCATAGACAAGGCACATGAACTATTTGGCAAAAGACATCAAATACATGTCACCTCATGGAATGCCTTATGTAGAAAAGGGTACAAATGTGCAGTATTAAGAAATACAAATGAGAACTAAAAATCATACATCGAGTATAGTCAAAATAACCTACGATGCCATTCAAAATAATTTACGATGCCATGCAAAATAATCTACGATGCCATCTAAAATAACTTTATTCGCTGTCCTGTATAGTCAAAAGCATGCATTATAGTTATTAAAGTAACAAGATTTTTAATAAAACAATTCTAAAAAATAGAAAAAACAAGAACAAGTTAAGATAAAAAATGTCATACCTGTCCATCTGGAAGTTTAAATGCTAGTCAAGCGTACCTGAGGGGTCATCTCTTACCTTCAAAGTATCCAATATTGCTTCATGATCAGCATTACTAATTGTCCATAGTTCTTCTGATTTTGGTCTTCCACGATGCTTTAGTAACTTGACATTTGTTGCTACAACTAGGTGAGAATACATCAATATGGTTTTATGCTTCTCAAAGTCTTCAAAGGCCGGGATGCCATTCTTTTTAACCATATATGTTCGTAACCAAGTCCCAGCAATAACAACTGATCCTGTAGGATATGTGAACCCATCATCATCTGTCATAGGTTGTGTTAGCTTTTGTTTTCCCTGTACACATCGTGCCAACCAATAGTCTGACCTCTCTTCATTTCCATGCGGTGCAACAACTGCATAAACATGACCTAGCTGTACAAGGTCTGAAAGATGTTCATAGTCAAATGAGCTCTCCATGTCATTGACAGAAGATGATTGACCTTCATATAAAGGGACTAAATATTGTGGAATCCATGCATCTACCCACTCACTTGACTCACAATTGTTCCAATTACATTTAATACAACTCTGACAAAAACAAGCTAATTCTCGTGTCCAAATAGTCCATGTACTTGCATTTGAGCTTTGAAATGAATGCATCTTTGATGATTCACTGATTCTCTGACATTCCAATTTCTCTATCGCTATCCCATCATCAACCAACCAAAAGAACCTGCGCACTTCAGAATCAAGAGCCACTCCTTGTGACAATGCATAGTTACATCACTTAACAATGGAATCTGCATCACTGAATGTAGCACCACCTCTAATCTTTAGGTGTTCTTTAAAAAGAGCTCTCTTCACGCATGCACCTGCTCCATCATGTTCACCTTTTCCGTGCCCGCCTTCAAAAAAATTCTAAATATGAGGTATACCCTTCTCTACATGCATTTTGCTCAACCAATAGAAATTATGAGCATTCTTGAATTGACCAGTGCAATTATCTGACTAAATGAGATGTTGATCTATTCTAATATCTTTTTCTTGCAAGAACCCATAAAATTGTTGAAAACAATATTGCACAAATTTTGCTGAATGAGATCGATCATCACTCATGTAAAAATGGTATTCTCTGACAATCTTCATGTTCTCTTCTGTACTCTCGGGGCCATGTCTGTATGTGATGTGAACAAAAATAGCAATCTGAATAGAATTGTAGTACTGGGATTGAACTTCATTTTGGGGTTGCAATGTATAGTTTTCTGCAAAATCAACTACAGAGACAATAGTTCCAATCGGGAAAGAGTCTTTACACATCATGAACTGTTGATCTAACCATTGAGACCTGTGGCTATGTCTGACATACTTGTAGAAAAGATTTTTCTTAAAATCATCAATAAAATCAGCAATACTTACCTCTCTTACAATCAACTCACATCTAGAACCTTCACCTCCACTTTTCAAATTGTATTTCACTGTCTCATATCTCTTTTTCTCAACCATTCTCTTTCCAAAATCATGCTCGTTGCCCTCATGAAAACATGATACAAACTTTGATAACCCACCACATTGTAAACACTTTTCATTTAAACAATCATTCTTGTAGAACATGCAACCATCATCTCTAATACATAGAAATAAATCCAATAAGTCCCTAGATGACTTTGGTAGTTGAATTGCACCACACTCCTGTAACATTTCGTTAGTGTGCAAAGTAGAACGAATATTGCATAATAATTCATGGTACATAGAAAATTCTACATGGTATTTGCAACAACATGTATTACGAACTTTAAGAGGAACACAATAAAATGGTTTAAGAGATTCAAATGCTCTTTGTGAGATTGTCATACCTGGGTGAGTTTCACAATATTGTTTGTACAATGTTGTTTGGCTACATTCCAAGTAATGTTTAGGATGTGGTGTGCGGTCTTTATCACCAATTCTTAAATTTACAACATCTTTTACATTCGGTGATACCCTAGAGTTAGTGTGCCAAAATCGTTCAATTTCTTCCTTTGTGCTATCAATTAGCTTCTTGTCAACTCGTGGAAGCCTACCACTGAAAGCCCAAGTATCATTGGCAACAGGACTATCTAGCCTTGATCTTAATGCTAGTGCTTTTGACAATGTTTTACGATTCAATCTTAAGTCAACACAAGTTTGCCTCATTAATCGAGCATTTCTTAATTGTTTGCTTACTATTGAGGTTGTTATTACTCTATGGGCAGCTCTTTTATCTTTCTCCTTGCTAGTCTTTCCAATAGAATTGAGTGCATTGAAAAGGCTTCTTACAATAATTTTATTCCGATCGGACACTTTGTTTAACCGAATCTTTAATTTCTTTAGTAAAGGTCTCATTTTGTACATCTTTAATAATTGTACAAAAAGTTGGCATTGTTCGGTTAATGTTTTCTTCTCAAAGTATTCATTGAAGAGTTTTGTAGCCCACAACCGAACCGTTCGTGATGACCTCTTGCCTTCAAGTTTTTCCATTATGTTCTCATCAATTTCAAGTAACCATTTTGGGGTTTTTGGGTGTTTTCCAATTTCATCACGGTTATTCTCTTCTTGACAAATGTCCTCTCTTCTTATGAAATTTGGAGATACATTGATTGTTCTTGTTTCATCCATGTTTTCAACCTCATCAATTTTATCAACAAATGGATTATGGAGTGCAATTTCAATATCATGATGTTCATATCCACTTTCTTCAAGTGCACATCTTCGTTTTTCTTCGTCTTCTTTGTCCATGGTATTGCTATTATGAATAGGTGTTTCATAACATTTTTCAATATTTTCATTTGCAATATCATGGTGAATTTCATTCTTATCTAACATTTCATTATAATCAAAATTAACATCTTCAAATTGCATGTCATTAGATGGTAAAGAAGAAGATTCACCTTGATGAGCATCCACCAAACCCACCCTTCCAATCCTCTTCCTTTCCCTATCTTTTTTCCTAACTGCTTCAATTTCCTCCAATGTAACTTTCCTCCTCCTTTTTGCTTTACGACGACTGTTGCTCCCCATTAGGGGAACAAAAATATCACCCTTATGATTGTAACAAGAAAATTGTGTCTCCAAAAGTGCATAAAAATATTCCTTTCACTGTCATAGCCATAAATCACGAGTATTTCGACAGCAGAGGGTCTCTGGTTGTGGAAGTCGGGCCCAGAAATATTCCTTTTGTCTTTTTTTTGCTTTTCCAAAACGGATATCCATTTTGGAAAACCCAATTCTTTGCAACGGACACTTGCAACGTCCATATGCCTACTACAAAATAGATATCCGGTTTATTATGTACATTTGGATTCTATACTAGGGATTCATTGTATTATTCAATAAACTTGTGAATTACCATCTAATTTCAATGTTTACACACTAATCCACCTAGGTATCAACTTAATAAAGCTCTGGATATAAGCCATTATTTGATTTTAGGCTATCATCAAATGAGGAGCTTCTAAAGGCAAAAATGTTGTCCCAAAAGAAGACTCAATGTTATTCGTAAAGACATTAGATTGTTAAAATACAAATTCGAGGTTAGATATTCCTTGGGCTATTTTAGTATAGAGAAGCAAAATTGCAATATATGACTATCCTAGGAATTAGAATGGTTGATCATAGGATATTCATGGCATTTTGATATTAATGGATGGATTGATGGATGTTTAGGGAGTTTAAGTTTAAATGTAATGTATGAGAATTCTTATTTATGAAGGATCTAATATGTCTTATGTCTTATTTGCAGGCCATTCAAGAAAGAAATGAAAAGATACCAAGGACTATCATAACACCTATTATAATTAGGTGCATCAAAGGATTGTCATCCAGGACCTTACCAATATGGGAAGTTATCAAAACCATGTCATGTTTAAAATTAAAGGCTTTATCACCTCTTTGTCCCTATAGGCCTATTAGAACAATAGGTCACATTTTATTCATATACCGGGGTTGAGAATAAACACTAAGCATTTGTAGTTATGGCAAGTGTAAATGGAAATAGATCACAACTTTAGACAATCTATCCTCTCCTAGATTGCACTGACTGAGTGGAAATTACAAATTCCCTATTAATGTCCTTTATATACTGAAGGTATGGGTGAGAAAGGTAAACTTTGTATGTTGTAGACAAGTGATGCAACGCAACACATCAAAAGCTTACAAACAAGGTGTAAAATACCCATTAACCCACCAATTGCTCAAATAGCTTTTAAAATATCCTTCCCAAGGTCCAAACGAGACCGAAATACACTCTTTCTTTACTATCGGCAAGACATTTATGTTTCCACAGTGCGCTCCCTATCAAATTGGTAACGGATAGGGGCTTTTTCGGGGGAACGTCGAAAGGGTTTGGCCGATACAGGCCGACAGCACCATTTAGGGTGAACTGTGGAATTTCCTCTGCATCAACCACTCTATTGGTATGTTTCTTGTACCAAACACTGGTCCAGAAGCACACATTTTCTAAATTGGTAGAAGTCTAGTTGGAGAAATGTGGTCTCCTCGACTACTATTATTGTAGGATATGCATAAAAGGGTTTCTTGAAAAGGCTTTAGAAATTTTCAAGCAAATGCAATTGGCAAGTGTAAAGCTAGATTCTGCAACCTTTGTCAGCATCCTCTCTACCTCTACCAAAATGGGAGCTTTGGAATAGGGTATGGACATTCATCAAAGCATAATGGAAGTGGGATTTTTGTAGATATTCTAGTTGGAAATGCTCTAGTAGACATGTACAGAAAGTGTGGAAGCATAGACAAGACACATGAACTGTTTGAAAAAATGCCTCAAAGAAATGTGGTCTCATGGAATAAGATGATTGCAGGATATATACACACTTACTCCGATGTGAGATTCACCACCCTTGTCTATCGGTAAGACCAATACCCTCGGTGAGACTTTTTACTTGCATTCCAACGTTATAACTCTCCCCGATGTGTTTACCGTCCATTAGTCATCGGTAAGACTTCTACATCGGTCAGACATTCTCTTCGATTTCTGATATCGTATCTCACACCGAAAGAATAAACACTGAACTACACCATCGGCCAGACCGCCTCTATTGGTGACACTTTTCTTCTTGCCTCTGAGAGTCCATCTCTTTCCGATGTTCCTTCTGTCGGTGTGACTCCCTCTCATCGGTGTAGTTCTCAACTGTTCTTCCGATGTGCCGATAAATAACCCATCAGTGACACTTAATGATTGTCACCTTGATATGACTTGATCTGTGAGATCAATGTTGTCGGCTCAATGGAACTTTGTCTCTCTGATAACTATTGTCAGTTCGATGTCTTCAATTTAGCCTATACATAACATGACTTGTTATCACCAGTCAACTAACGTATCTTTTCCCAATTTTCCTGATATGGCCGGTCAACCTTTGTATCCTTTGACATGTACATTCACCATTTACAACCACGATAAACGATAGCAGGATATACATGAAATGTCCATGCATACATAAACGATATACCCATGGATTGTATCTTCGATGAAACAATACCAATGGTACAAAATATGTTGGTTCTCTTCATCCAAAACCAATAACAAATTTTTTTGTTAAATCAACAAAACGGATATCCGTTCTGAAAACGGATATCTGTTTTCAGAACGGATATCCGTTTTCAGAACGGATATCCGTTTTCAGAACGGATATCTGTTTTTAGAATGGATATCCATTTCTAGTTGCTTTTACCGAAGCAAAACGGATATCCGTCTTTCTTTGGTACAAAGCAAAATGGATATCCGTCTTGCTTTGGTACAAAGCAAGACGGATATCCATTTTGATTGTTGACTTTTTATGGATTGTAACGTGTTTTAATGTTTCAGTCTCTTCTTCGAACTTCACCCTTTGTGCTGACGACTTTTTTTTTATGCAAAATTGATAAAATGAAAAGGGTTTATAGAAAAAATTGTTAGCTTTCTAAAAATATAAGATTTATTTGGTTATCATTTTATTAAATAATTATTAATAATTTTCAATATACCGTGTCTCTGAAATCCTGATGGACACACTGATTGAAAAACATCCATAACTTTCAAACCATTTCACCTTTTTGAGATCCGAAACCTGCGTCACACTCTATGCTTTTCTGGCTATAGGTTAAAAAAAAAAATTTGAATTTTGATTTTTTTTTATCGAGTTAGGTTGGCTGGAAAATTACTTTTTATTTTTAAAAAAAAGTCACAGTAAAAAATCATAACTAATTATTTTATTAGAAAAAAATTTCAAATAAATATGCATCACATCCGGACATGAGTCCTCTACTTATTTTGAAAGTTTCAAAAATATATATATATTTTTACTCATAGTTAGGTTGGCTGGACACACACCCACTTTTTATTTTTTTCTGAAAAATTTAATAGCTGTTCATTGAAATATTCAATTTTCACTAAGTAAATTTAGTTTTTGTTTTAAAAAAAATAGTAGCCTATAAACTAGATTCAATTCTCTACAAATTTCATTCTTACATCTTTTACAAATTGTATAGATAATCCATTCAAAATTTCACATGAACTTGATAAAGTCTGATTTTTTGTATTTTCATTGCCACTTAGAGGTATGGTTTGGCCCATCATGATCCTGCACATACCCAGTTTTCACTATCAGATCTAGTTTTGATTTTGATATTTTTGTGACTGGAAGGCTTGGCACCCTCTCTAAAATAAGACACGGTATTTAGTTCAATGGCAAAGCTCGCTTTATGATCTCCTTGGGATAGGTGGTCCCTAAGTTCCATGTAGTCAATATAGGCATCATCATTTTGGAACATATCTAATTACAGGGTGCCTCGTAGATCCCAGTCGATAAGTTCAGGATGCACAAGGGGGAGGGAGTCAGAGGATAGATCTGATTTGTTGATATGTTGAATGGATATGTGAGGAGTATTGGTAGGGATAGAATCTGGGATGGTACTTTCCTCCAAATTATTTACCGCGATAGAACTTGAACCTTCCTTGAAGGTCGTACTCTCAAGAATTGGCAAATCACACTCTAATGGTCTTTTGTGTCAGCATTTGTCCCTCACGGTAGGGGCTATAGGTTTGAATGGTATCAACTCCCTTGTCCCCATAGGAGTGCTCTATGAGTTCCTCCCACTCATATTCGTTGGAATCTATATCACTGTCATCTTGGAGTGCATGAATCTATTCTACAAAACAAGCATTTGTCTTTGCCTTGCCTTTGTCTTGGAAGCCTAGTACTCTTGTATTTCTTGTTAATGAGGACAAAGAGGGTTGGATGGGTTCCACTATGCCTTCTTTTCTTAGACCAATAGGGCCTTGTCCTTCGTATCCCATCCTATACAAGATAGTCTCACCACACATATAGAGTTCAGTTGGGAGCCTAGGTGGTTCCTGTGGTGTGTCCATTTCTTCTGTGTAGAGCCAGGATAAGACATCTCTCTCCTTAGTTTCATCAGATAAGGTCCCTCATTTTACAAAGGGAGCTGTGGGAGGTGCAGGAGGGGCAGATGGCTTTGGAAAATGCTTAGGTCGGCCAAAGGATCTTGGGGATAAAGGCATTTTGGCTAGATTGAGACTGTGCTCGATAGAGTATTCCCCTACCCCAGATTCTTTGATAATGATCTTCTGCTCTTTGGGCTTGGATGAGGAAGCTTCCAAGGTATAGTCATGCTGCAGGATAGGGGATATATAGGCTCTGTTGTTAGGAATAATACAATCAAGCTTTGAGCGGATGGTATTGCAATGTTGGAAAGGATCAGGGTCACCTTGGATGGTGATTTGTTTGCCATTATGGGGAAACTTTATGCATTAGTGATAGGTAGAGGGCACAACTTTCATGGCATAAATCTATGGTCTACCTAGAATGATGTTGTAGGCTAGCTCCCTGTCAAGGACTTGCCAAACAACGTCCTTGATAACTGGTCCAATCTGTATGGGTAAAACCACTATTCCCTTTGTAGTCCTTTCTTCCTCATCATATGCTTTGATGGTGATCTTTTTCCTAGGATCCACTACTGATTCTGAGAACCCCAATGTAAGGACTAACTTCAGCGTGCAAATATTTAAACCAGCTCCCCCATCAATGAGAACGCTCTTGATGCAGTGTTTATGGATGAAGGTGACAATATGCAGAGGTGTGTTATGAGGTTGGGAGATAGATAGGTCATCTTGGTCAGTAAACGACAAGGTGCTTTAGGAGGTTAGATTTCCTACCATGGCTTGAAACTTCTCTTGGGCCAGGTTCGTGGGTACAGTTGTTTCCACTAAGGATTTGTCAAGAATTTCCTTGTGTGAAGGAGACAGACGCAATAACTCGAGGATAGATATGTGGGCAGGAGTCTTTCGGAGTTGGTCTATGACACTATACGTGTGGTGGTTAGATGGAGAATGTGACGACCTTGGAGGTAGAGTGTTCAAGGTGACCTTACCACTGCTGGTGATGATGTTGCAATCATTCTTGTAAGGTCCTGATTGATGGTTGGAAGTGATCACGTTGACTTGGGATGTGCATTCTGTTATACAGTTGACCATATAGTCGAATAGTACGTTGGCATAGTTGGCATTGTGTTGACCATTGTTCTGATTTTGCCTGTTACGGTTGTTATTTCTGTTGTTGTTGTTGTTATATGGCCTATTGTGGTTTAGAAGTAGATCCTTGTATGCTAGGTGTGTCTCATTCAAGGTATGTTATTAAGTACCCACTTGATTTTGATCAAGTACGTCTTGGATGACATGTTTGAGATGGATACAGTTGTTGCTCGTATGATGACTTCCTCTGTGATACTCACAAAAAATCTGTGTCTTTCCAATAGTGAGGTTTTACTTGCAGTTCATAATCACTAGTGGGAGGAAGGGTGATCTCATTATTTGACAACAACTTCCTTATCGCAGATTCTTGAGACTCTCCTAGGGGTGTAAACTTTCATCTAGGATTGAACAACGTGAACCATTGTCAGGGTTCCTGAGAGAATGGTTTGTTGGATGGAGCAATACTTGCCTCTCCTTTGAGAGTGAAGATAGGTTGTTGTTTCTTGGGAGCTGCTACCTTGGCATCCACCACTCCATCGTTAACTACATTCTTATTCTTCATCCAAAACTTTGATTTGTCCATTGTGTAGCTTGAGTTAGGTGTGTCTTTATATATCTTGATATGCCCCTTGGTGATCATAGCTTTTTCGATAAACAATCCCATCTCAATGACTTTCATAAATGAGTTGGGGCATTGAATTTGTATTTGGTAGCTAAGGTTGGGGTTGAGATTGTGGACAAACATTTCTGTCAATTATTTCTCTAGCACGTGATATGAGCACTTGCTCACGAGTTGCCTCCACCTTTGTAGGAAGGCGGCGAAGGATTCGTCACCCTTTTGCTTTGTGTTGCAAAGGTCTAGCATGGAGACTTCGTGCTCTATGTTGTAAGAGAAGTGCGTGACAAAAAGGTTTAATAACTCATTGAAAGTTTTAATGCCTGGAGGAAGTCTTGAGAACCATTCCATTGCTTGACCACCTAGGGATCTAGGAAAAAGTCTCATGAGGCAAGTGTCATTATGAGCCACTTCTAAGCATGCTGCACTAAACTCTTTAATGTGATCTCTAGGGTCCCCTTTCCCTTTGTACTTGTCAAACTTGGGAACTTCGAATTGAAAGGGGAAGGGTACCATTTTCAAACTTTTGTCAAATGGGTACGGTGAGATATCCTCCAATGAATAAGTTTTTGTTGTTGTCCCTGTTTTGAATTCTGCATACTGTTGTTGTAAGGCCTGAATCTGTTTCGTTATCATGTCCATAGGTGTGTTTTGGTCTGTTGTTTGCTTACTTTTGCCTTCTAGGGGGGTTTCCTCATTTGTGCTTTTTTTGGGGATTCTTTCCTCTCCTTGGTCTTTCAATGCATTGATATCAAAGTTGGAAGGGAGTTTAAGCCCTAGGATCGTAAGATGTAGAATGTACTTTTGAGGGTCCTCATGGAGGATTCTGTCCATCATGCGCTCAAACTTCTTACTTTGGATGGCCTCTTGGTACTCTTTTAGGGTGATTTTGTGCTCATTGTCATGAGAAGACCTAATGTTTTTGGGTATTTTAGCCATTTCAGTTTGCTTTTGGTACTGGGATCTGGTTAGAACCATGCAAGGTGACACGGGATGAAGTTGGATGGGACTAGAAATTTTGGAAAAGTGCCTGTGGAGACTGGTGAGGAGAGGATACTTTCTTTGATGAGACTTGAACAAAGGACTCTTTAGATCAATGATTCCAAGTAAGACGGCTGATACAAGACAGTAGCCACTAGTGAGGATACTCGATACCTGTTTACTGTGTAGGGACTAGTCGTGCACCAAGACCACTAGCAAAGTTCTATGACCTACTAGGGTTAATTGGAACCAAAGTGACCTGAAAAAGATCTTGTGCTAATTTGATATGGGATATTTTGACTTTACTTAGGAAGACCTGGTAGAAGGTCGATGAGATGACCGATGAAAGAGAGGGTATGTTATGGAATGGATGGAAATGCGACTATAAGGTAAGATCTGATCTCAGAATTGGGAACAAGGCTGAAATGGGTACTCAGAAATGACAAAAGTTTTTTCTCAAAGTGTGTAGAAGTGCTCACTGTCACGTATGCACTGAAATAGATGCGCAAGATAAACTGGTAAATGTGCGAAAAGTCGGTATGGATGCGCAATACTGGTAAACTTTAGATGCGCAGCAACAGGTGTTAAAAGCGTAGCAAGTCGGAGTATATGTGTTGAAAGTCGGCTCAAATGCGCAACAGAAAATGATAAAAGCGCAGCTCTTGTCTTTTCAATGTTTTTGCACAGTTTGACACGCTTTTTAGAGTTTTTTAGTTTTTTGTTTTGCAAAGATGGTCTATTTGATCTTATTTAATCAGTTATGGCAAGAAGACACAGCAAACACAAAGAATGATTTCATGGTTTTTTTTTAAAAAAATTGTATATATTTTTTTTACTCTTTGACACAAAAACAAGTACAATCCTAGGCTTCAAAGGACAATATAAACTGAATTCTCCCTATTTCTAGGTGAGACATCTTCGGGAGGTGATCATCGCCCTTCCCTGCACTAGCTTAAAAGTATTTCCAAAGAAAATTATTTACATCCGCATCACAAAATTTCCATCACCAACCAAAAACTTCAATCCAAGTGAGCAGGGCGTGAGGCTGCATTCTCTGAGGCTTGTGTGTATTATGATCTTCCCTTGCTGGGGGTAACAATTGTCACCAATTGTGTTTGCCATTCCTCAGATTTGTATTGCTTCTTGAATAGTCAACAGTCAACAGTAAAAATAAGAAACAAATTATAGCAATAGAACTTGTTAGAAGGCAGATTGAGTGAGGAGCTTGTTCCCATGCCATGATTAATAAAGCTATGAAAGAAAGCACTGACTTCACCTGTTGAAAGTGAACCTAGATCTTCTGCTATGGAGACCAAAGGCGATAGGGTGACTGTCCATTTGTAATGTCCCTACCCAAATCTCTGAGGTGATCATGCATTCTTATAAAACCATATTTGTCCACCTCAACAAAACACTTATTGAAAAGCGTTTCCCAACCAAGCAGTCCATCGCACTCTACATCCCATGCTGCAATGGCTGCACTTTTTCTCTATCCAATGAAAAAACACGCTGCATCCAAGAACATCTCCTTGTCTTATTTCTTTAGTGCATCATAGCTGATTTTCAGCCGTTCTTTGATGTCCTTGTGGGATATCTGGCTAAATTGATTGAATGTATGCTGCCAATAATCCTTAGTCTCGCCATTAACCTATCCCCCTAAGACCTTAAGTGATAAAGGCAGTCCATGGCAAGCATTTAAGAACTCCTCAACAAGATCCTTGAATTCTGATAGTGGAGAGGGTTGTAAGAATGCATGCCAACAGAAAAGTTGTTCAGCATGAGCGGCATTGAGTGCCTTCATTTGATAAATGGTGGAGATGCCCCACTTTTTAAGAACATTTTGGTCACGTGTGGTAACAATAATCAAACTACCGTGCCCAAGGCTCTCTCTTGCTGGCAAAAGAGCATCAAGTTGGTTTGTATGATCCACATCATCTAAAATAATAAATACACAAACATACCTCAAATGGTTTTTTAGGATCCCTTTGCCTACATCTACATTGTCAAAAGGTACATCTTTGAGGTCAAGGTCCTCCAAAAGCTTTTTTTGTTTCTCATGCAATAGCCCTTTCACTGCAGCATCTCGAAGATCAAAAAGAAAACTTTACTTATCTTTGGTCAAGCGTTTCTTATTATAGAGTTCCTTTATGAGGGTGGTTTTGCCGGCACCACCCATGCCCCATATTCCCATAATTTGTATCGGCCCAACAAACTGACATGCAATCATGTCAAAGTCTTGTACAACTTCATCCAAACCCACCGGATGTTTGGCAACTTCTAAAGACACCACCTTCAATTCTTCCATCACACGATTCACCACATTCTTCACCACTTTGTGCTTGTCACTAAACACGTGAAACACTAATAAATAAATGGAAGAAACCGAGAAAAAACAAGAGCCCAAATGCATGTAGGGGCGATTTGAAAAGATAAAGCATGAGGAAGACTTTTTAATTTTCACATATACAAATGCTTGTCAAACAATTATTTTAGTGTTTTCTTTTGTTTGCCTTCTTAGAGCTATATAGTTTCATAGAAACATAGAATCAATAATATTAGCTATCAATGATATATATAAAAAAAAATTAATACTGATATGTGGCTTTAAAATTGAACTTGCCAAGATCTCAAAATAATAATATGTCTCTTCCAAATTTAAAATTTATTTATTAATATTTATAAGTAATAAATTAAATCAAAATTTGTTAGAAAAAATAAAGTTATAATTTATAAAGTTTATTTAGGCCTTTCTAATGGAGATTGAAGAAAGAAATTTAGAGAAAAACATTGAAATAAAAAGTCATATTGATGACTATTAAAAATGTACACTATGTATAAAATTATATTCTTAATAAATAAAGCTAAATATCTTCGATCGTCATAATGAATAACATCTTGTAAAGAGTCGTAAATTTCTTTGAAGATAGATTTCAAAATACACTAGATGCTCCATTTTAATTACTTATAAACATTAATATATAATATCAAATTTCATTTGCTTGTTTAATATATAAATTTGTCAATTTTAAAGAGACATATTAAAATTAAAAATTGTCTATTTTTTCTATTCAAATTTGATAATTATAAATTAAACTTGCAAGTGAATGAATATGAAGCAAGTGAAAAAGGCTAAGTATTTTACAAGTAGGAGCTACTTTTTGTAGTGTATCAAATTGTGATGTTTTATTAAGATTCAATTACATAATGCAATATTTCATTAGTAGTGGTTTACATCTTTCATAAATATGAATGGTTCACTTAGCACTCATTGCATTTAGGTGACTCATAGAGGTGAAGCATCACGAATTTTTGGGAGGTTACCCATCATACTACTAATCTAATTCAGGCATGCTTAGCCATGAAAATTCTCCCCAAATCAAGCCCACTTAGCTTGCTAACCCATTTTTAAAACATTTAGCAAGTGTTGTTCCTTACGAACCATTCATTCTAGAGCCCTTTAGCATCTATTGACAAGTAGGAGGTATTTTTCATAGTGTGGCAAATTGTGATGTTTTATTAGGATTTAATTGTGTAGTTTTTAAGTCAAACACATTAAACCATATTTCATGAGTAGTGGTTCACATCAACTCATCTTTCATGAGCATGAATGGTCCACTTAGAACTCATTGCATCGAGGTGAATGGTCCACTTTCCACTACTTGCCAATGGATAAACTAAATGGGCTCTAGAATGAATGGTTTGCAAAACAATGGAGCAAGCTAAGTAGGCTTGATCTTGGGGAAGCTCCATGATTAAGCGCACTTGAGTTAGAGTAGTACTAATATTGGTGACCTCCCCAAAAATCCTAATACTCCACTAATATGAACATGCCTAGATATAATAATTACTAAATGGACTATTAGTACCCAAAAAATAGATTCAACTAAACCTTAATTATGAAATCAATAAATTTAACTCAAAAACTATGCAGTTAAATTTTAATAAAACATAACAAATATTTTAAAATTAAAAAACATGTAAGCGGGCATCACTGTTAAACTCTTAAACGAGAGGAGAACTATTAGGGTACTTACTCAATATTCTTAATGATGCCCCATGACAAAATGAAACCAAAAGGAAAACAGATAAAGTGGGCTTAATGCAAAAATGCATGAAAGACAAAAGGCTAATGGGAATGGTCTGATGCCGAGAAAATAGAGTTGAATTGCATATTAATAAAGAAGATAGAAGCGATGAAAGTGCGTAGCAGAGAATGAGTGGATAATATTTGTGCAGAAAAAGTGGAGGTAAGGAGTACAGAAGCCGCTTTATCTTTTTAACTATTTCACCGACTTTGCCCACTAAAGCATGTGAAAGGCCGTGTACAATTCTCTTTTAAAGTTTGATTCGACTTTGCCCACTAAAGCATGTGAAAGGCCGTGTACAATTCTCTTTTTAAAGTTTGATTCGACTTTGCCCACTAAAGCATGTGAAAGGCCATGTACAATTCTCTTTTTAAAGTTTGATTTCATGTTTTAAAAGAAGAGATCGATAGAAATGGGTTTCCAACGAAAGAGCATGGAAAGTGTACATAAGCATCTTAACTATGTGAATTTCCCTTGAGAAGGAAGTGTTGTCCCCTCACAATTATTACTTACTTATAGAGGAATCTTATCTTAGTTTTTAAATAACCCAAGAGATAAAAGTTTCATGTTTTTTGTTTTTTTATGAAATGAAATGAAAGATTTTAATAATGTCCACAAGGTCACAACAATATATGGGACCAAGAGCAGCACACGGTCCCCTTAGAAACAGGGACCTGTGCCTTATGAAGTTTGTAATCTCTTCTTGAGATCAGACCTTCTGCAGTGAATTTTGATCAAGAAGTTTGCAATTTTGCCCAACCTTACCTCCTCAAACAAGGTGCTTAAATTGGTGATTTTCAAGGTGTCTTCATAACTGGAACGAATGTCATTATATTGAGCATTCCATGACGAAGTGTCATTCGATCTCCCCTGCGCCTTTATTGCAAAAAAGGCATATTCTCTTTTCCCACTCCTCTTTAGGAATCAGCCATCTGTCTGTTTCACAACTAAAATGATGTGAACTAGTCCTTAGTTGGGCTATCAGCGTTTTCATTTTCCACCTTATAGCTGCTCCAATGTAGGCCTTTTCCTCATGATCTCTCGTGGGGTTAATTTTTTTTATATAATAAGCTTTTTTTTTGACCCATTTGTTTTGTCCACATGACTTTCCTAAATTTTTTTTGTACTTTTTTATTTACTCATTAGCATTTGGGCATTCCTGCATAGTAATGTACCATTTCTTTATCCATTTGCCATTCTACTTCATCCATGTGTTCTTTCTTCTAGTTAATTCTTCCTCCTTAATTAGCCTAGGGCACTAGTGGTTTACCATATTTTGAATCTTCTTCAGGTAATTTAATAGTCGAACCATCACCGATGCTTCCAAGGGGAAGACCCCATTTCAGCCAATAAAATCTCATACGGAACAATATTCTTAACTTTGAGACTGCTTATGATGAGATGCCTTTGGATTCTTTCTACCTGCTTCCATTTCTAATCTGACATACTGCTGCCCTAAATTTCAGACCCATAAAGAATCACCAGAGTAACAAGCAAACCAAAAAGTGTTCTCTTGGTTTTCCAATCCCACAATTCTACATTTCTACATCTATTTTCAAGAGAGTACAGTGCTTTCCAACTCCCTTGAATTCTTTTTGTCCTACATATTTCGCAATTGAGCTTCTTGTGCAAATTAAGCCTGACATATTTGTACTCATCCACTATTTCTAATGAGCTACCTTAAAAAAGAAAGTTTATTTGTTTCTTTTTTCTCCTCAATGAGAATATCATCACTTTGGTTTTGCTAGTGTTCACTTGCATTCTAACCTTCTGACAAAAATTTTCAAGCACCCTCAATTGTTCTCTCAAGCTATTGGTTATTTTAGCAATTAATATGAGATCATCTGCATATAGGAGTAACTTTATTACATATTAGCTAGCTAAACCCCCTCTCCATTAGCTTTGTTTATCAATTCTTCTAACTTATCAATGTAAAGCCCAAACAAGGTTGGCAAAAGCGGGCAACCTTGTTTGACACCAATATCACTATCAAAACACTCTGACATTCTATCACTGGTTCTGATTTTAGCTTTGACTTGTTCATACAGCCTATGGACTGCTGCTTTAGAAACACATCTGGAACTCCCAACTCTTCCATCATATTCCAAAGTTTGTCATGAGGCACTTTGTCAAAGGCTTTTTTTTCAATCAAGAACCGAAGGGTAACACCATGATCAATAGTGGAATGCTTTGGTCTAAAGCCAGCTAGTCCCTTAGCTCTTTTTCCCTCTTTTTCTACCCAACTATTAATTTTGTGGTCCACCATACTTCCAAAAAGTTTACCAAGAAGGGGATTAACCATAATAGTGCAGTAATTTGATGGATTATTGATATCACCACTTTTGTAGAGAGGAATAACAACACTAGTCATCCACTCTTTTGGGAAGCCCTCTTCAATGACATTATTGAAGATGCACTTGATACGAGGTGCAAGGACCTCTATACCCATTTTAAATGTTCTTCTTGCAACTAATCAATAACTTGTGCTTTCCCTCCTGCTAACTTTTTTATGCCTTGATTGATATCTTCAATTGTGAAAAGTTTAGTATTTGCATTGATTATTGGGGGTCTATGCTTATCTTGGTCATGCTCACATAGAAACTTCGCATATTCAACCCATTGATAACCTGTTATATTGTTTTCTATTTGTTTTCTCTTTTGTTGTGGTTCCTTCCAAAAGCTTTTGGGATTGTTTTTTCTAAGGGCAATCAACTCCATTCTTCTTATGTTCACATACTTCTTTTTTTTACCTTGTAACAATTTTTCGTACTCTTTCATATTTTCTTTGTCCATTCCACATTTTTGCAGATTTCTTTTTGCTATCTTGCACTCCTCGTCAAACCATAGATTTGCTGGAAAAGTATTTTTTATTCCTCTCCTGGCCTTATCCCTCTTACACCCACTTAAAGCCTTATGCATTAAGGGGACCATCATATTTTTTCTTATAGAATGGTTCTCTATGCAAGCTGTATTATTCAAGTATTCTCTGAAAAGATATTCGAGGACAACTCTGAAGATTTCCTAATTTTTCTGACTCATGAGGAATTTACCTTGTGAAGTTGCCTTCATTTGGTTGAAGTGTACTTGCTCCCCCTATTTCTTGTTTATGTGAATGTCTAGCTTTACATATATTGGATTATGATATGATTTCAACTCTATTAGGTAGTCACCAACTACCAACTCCATCAACCATGAGGTATAATTCAATGAGCAAATGACATAATCCACTACACTTTGACTGTTGTAGGTTTTGCAAGTGATGTTTCCTGATTCCAACCATGCCCTCATATCGTTGCATATGACCATGTTGTATAAACTACATAGTCCTAATAATTCTACCCTGTAGTGTGTAACATTTCCTTTACTATCCTATGAGGCCCTATCCTGAAGTTGATCACTCTCTTCCTCTAGTCATAACAGGTTATCTTTCTTTATGTCGTTACTTCTCAAATTGAGGGCTTGGATGTTTGTTGTCCTTGCATTAAAGTCACTGATTATTAACACTTGCCCCATGGTACTAAAAATAGAAATATCTTTTTTAGGCGAGCTGAGAAAAAAATATCCTTAGACAAGATCCTAATATAAAGATTTGGATCTTATTGACTTTTTAAGAAACCTTTCTATTGTAAGTATGAATCTATCCTTGAATACCATGCTCTTGGTGCATGCTTAAGACCATACAAGGCCTTCTTTAATCTACAAACATAATGCTCATTAGAAGTTATTTCAAAACCTCTAGGTTGAGAAACATACACTTCCTCATCAATATATCCATTCGAAAAAGCACTCTTTACATCCATTTGATAAACTATCCAGCTCTACTAAGCTGCCAAAGCCAAAACCAATCTAATAGTATCCATTCATGCTACATGTGCAAATATTTCAATGTAATCAATGGGTGCGTTTAAAAAGTTGGGGGGCCAAAAAGTGACCAATTTTTTTTAAAAACTTGTAAGACATAACATGAGCACGTTATAATGCACTCACATTATAACACACTCACATTATGGTTTGGTGATGTTGAGCCTAACACCAAACCATAACACGCTCGTATTATAACGTGAGCGCATTTTCTTTTAATATTTAAAAAAACCTGCGTTGTGGCTCATTTCTTCATTTCATTTTCTTACACCCACAGTCTGCAAACCCTAAGCAGCACACTTGCATTATTGGAGACCAGTTGTGACACCAAATTCTCATCAATTCATCGCCAAAATGCCACCACGACGTTAAAGAGACCAAAGGACTGAGCTTTATTTGTTTTTTTGTGTGAATTTGTTTCTAAATAGGTAGGTTTAAGTTGATTTTTTATGTAAATTTCCTTAATTGATAGGAATTGATAATGCACCTCCTCCTCCTAAAAATCCACAAAATCCTCCATCACTTGAACATGAAATACTTGCTGAAGAACAACCCCAACAACAAACACCTCCATTCATTCCTCAACATGGCCCTGGAACACAAGAAAATCTAATGGGGCAAATTGAAAACAATAAAAAATAAATTGAGGACATAATTGCAAGGTTGAAAGATCCTGCAACTTCAACCTCGCATCGATCTACGCTTGCTCAATCTCTTGAATCTATGTTATCAAATGTAGATTCAATTAGTAAGCAAATATCTAGTTGGGTAGAAAAGAGGAGATAATTTAAAGAGTACTATGGAGACAAGTTGTCATATGAGCAAGTAAAAAAAGAACAAATTACACAATTGGACTTGTGTTCCATTTTTACAAACCCATGAACAAATCAACCACTACCCTTTACATGCAAGAGGTTCCCTATTCATTGATGCAACAACCAAGCGATAAGGGACAATTTTGGGAAGAGATGGTGGATGGTTTTGACTATCCTCCATGCAACAATAATGAGGTCTCGCAATACTTTTTGAGGAAACTCTACTGCGAGTTTGCAAAAAATAAAGTGCTAAACTATTTTGATATGTGGGACTTCCAGGGTAGAGGTGGGGGGTTAGCACAGGATAGACTAGGGGCACGTGTTGACCCATAGTGGCCAACAAGATGAACACTCACTAGACCAACCCATGAGCATGTGTCTATCCCTTCCATTGTGAAGGAGAGTGCTAAGGTCGAGACGCTTTAGTCCATTAGTGCCTTGACCTAGAGCATCATAGAGTAGGCCTGTCCTACAACACAACATGGGCTGGTGGAGAGTTCAAAGAGTAGGGTTCCACCCCATACTTGTCAAACTTGCAGGTTAGCCTATGGTTATGACCCCATGGATAGTCGGGACGTAGGTGCGTAGGCTACATTTGCAGCTAAGCAGGTGGTGATGACAGATACCCTCCTGAGTGAGACTTTCGGCCTTGATACTTAGGTAAATGTTTGCAAGTTCATTGAATTTAATTTATTAAATTTTATTTTTGAAATGCAAGATTAACTAATTTAGTTTGATGATTTTAAGAAAATTTTAGGGTCATAGCATTGATGTAGTTTTCAACGGTTCTCCACCTACATATTACACTAGGACATCTATTGTCAGAGTATGTAACTAGTAAACAATTATAAATATTACATGTGAATAGCATCGTTATATAAATTGTATTCTAATATTTTATTTTGGATGTTGAATAGGTTAATATTGAAGATTTCACGGTAACATCTGCCAGTGGTGGTGGACTTCAAAGCTTCACAGAGGTAATAAAATAAATAGTTTAATTAATGAATTGTACTTACTAGATTTTTGTATTTTATATTCATATTGTTGGTTACATTTCATTGCACATCTTTCAAACTCAAAGCATTACTAGACATTGCATAACTAATAACTAGATGTTGATAGATGACAAAATTTCAATTACAATATAGTTATTTGAAAAAATACCTCAATGAAATGTGGTCTCATGGAATGCCATGACAAGAAGATGCATGGACAAGGACATTACCATGAGACCACATTTCTTTGAGGCACCTTTTCAAACAGCTCACTGCCTTGTCTATGCTACCACATTTTTCATACATGTCTACCAAAGCTTGTTGATCCCCTCCACACTATTCTTCGACAAATTCTCTCTAATAAACTCATCCAATTACCACCAATTAGACCCTAGGACATGACACCAGAGAGTGGTATGAGCCTATGACATCTTATATAGCATATGATTGACTCCAACATCATCTAGGTCCCTCCTTTGTTGACTCTAAAATTCCCCATCATGGTAATGTCTTCACCATTTCTTATAGACCATACCAACTAGTTGTTACATTAATCCACTTCTCCTTAGATTTTTTTTTGTCAACCCCTTCTGGTTCACCTCAACCTCATACCAATTCCCTCTTTCACCTTTACCTATCTTATGCCTCGAAACGCATTGCAGTCCCAACCCCACAACCTCTTTCTATTACTTCACCTACTCCACTAGCTATACCCCTATCTTCCCCACCATATATTCACCTGATACTACTTCACCTTCCTCATTGACTTCTATCTCCCCTCTAACACCCCTCCAAGATGAAGTAAAAGAAAAAGTGTAGGACCTTTCCCCATCCACTTCTAAAAGTAGGCCTAAGAAACTTCCCCAACACTATACCCAACCTACTAACCAACCCATATCTACCCTACCTATTTCCTAATATACCCTTACCAGACGTCCCAGACCTAGTTTGCTTCCAACCCACCCCCTGACAAACCTCAAGATAAAGAAAATGATAAGAAAGTTTTTAAATAAGGTTTTTCTTCTCCTATCTAGTATCTTTCCTCCCTCCTATTATCCCACAAACTCTTGATATTCCTCCTTCCCGTAAACCCATAAACTTACCTAATGTCTATGTATATATATAAAATTTAATAGTGATATGTGGCTTTTGAACTTGCCAAGATCTCAAAATAATAATATGTCTCTTCCAAATTTAAAATTTATTTATTAATATTTATAAGTAATAAATTAAATCAAAATTTGTTAGAAAAAATAAAGTTATAATTTATAAAGTTTATTTAGGCCTTTCTAATGGAGATTGAATAAAGAAATTTAGAGAAAAACATTGAAATAAAAAGTCATATTGATGACTATTAAAAATGTACACTATGTATCAAATTATATTCTTAATAAATAAAGCTAAATATCTTCAATCGTCATAATGAATAACATCTTGTAAAGAGTCGTAAATTTCTTTGAAGGTAGATTTCAAAATATACTAGATGCCTAAGTATATAAAATGCTCCATTTTAATTACTTATAAAAATGAATATATAATATCAAATTTCATTTGCTTGTTTAATATATAAATTTGTCAATTTTAAAGAGACATATTACAATTAAAAATTGTCTATTTTTTCTATTCAGATTTTATAATTATAAATTGAACTTGCAAGTGAATGAATATGAAGCAAGTGAAAAAGGCCAAGTATTTTACAAGGAGGAGCTACTTTTTGTAGTGTATCAAATTGTGATGTTTTATTAAGATTCAATTACATAATGCAATATTTCATTAGTAGTGGTTTACATCTTTCATAAATATGAATGGTTCACTTAGCACTCATTGTATTTAGGTGATTCATAGAGCTGAAGCATCACAACTTTTTGGGAGGTTACCCATCATAGTACTAATCTAATTCAGGCATGCTTAGCCATGAAAATTCTCCCCAAATCAAGCCCACTTAGCTTGCTAACCCATTTTTAAAACATTTAGCAAGTGTTGTTCCTTACGAACTGTTCATTCTAGAGCCCTTTAGCATCTATTCACAAGTAGGAGGTATTTTTCATAGTGTGGCAAATTATGATGTTTTATTAGGATTTAATTGTGTAGTTTTTAAGTCAAACACATTAAACCATATTTCATGAGTAGTGGTTCACATCAACTCATCTTTCATGAGCATGAATGATCCACTTAGAACTCATTGCATCTAGGTGAATGGTCCACTTTCCACTACTTTCCAATGGATAAACTAAATGGGCTCTAGAATGAATGGTTTGCAAAACAATGGAGCAAGCTAAGTAGGCTTGATCTTGGGGAAGCTCCATGATTAAGCACACTTGAGTTAGAGTAGTACTAATATTGGTGACCTCCCCAAAAATCCTAATACTCCACTAATATGAACATGCCTAGATATAATAACTACTAAATGGACTATTAGTACCCAAAAAATAGATTCAACTAAACCTTAATTATGAAATCAATAAATTTAACTCAAAAACTATGAAGTTAAATTTTAATAAAACATAACAAATATTTTAAAATTAAAAAACATGTAAGCGGGCAGCATTGTTAAACTCTTAAACGGGAGGAGAACTATTAGGGCACTTACTCAATATTCTTAATGATGCCCCATGACAAAATGAAACCAAAAGGAAAACAGATGAAGCGGGCTTAATGCAGAAATGCTTGAAAGACAAAAGGCTAATGGGAATGGTCTGATGCAGAGAAAATAGAATTGAATTGCATATTAATAAAGAAGATAGAAGCGACGAAAGTGCGTAGCAGAGAATGAGCGGATAATATTTGTGTAGAAAAAGTGGAGGTAAGGAGTATAGAAGCATCTTTATCTTTTTGACTATTTCACCGACTTTGCCCACTAAAGCATGTGAAAGGTCGTGTACAATTCTCTTTTTAAAGTTCGATTCCATGTTTTAAAAGAAGAGATCGTTAGAAATGGGTTTCCGACAAAAGAGCATGGAAAGGGTACATAAGCATCTCAACTATGTGAATTTCCCTTGAAAAGGAAGTGTTGTTCCCTCCCAATTATTACTTACTCATAGAGGAATCCTATCTTAGTTTTTAAATAACCCAAGAGATAAAAGTCTCACGTTTTTTTGTTTTCTTATGAAATGAAATGAAAGATTTTAATAATGTCCACAAGGTCACAACAGTTTATGGGACCAAGAGCAGCACACGGTCCCCTTAGAAATAGGACACCTATGCCTTATGAAGATTGTAATCTCTTCTTGAGACCAGGCCTTCTGCAGTGAATTTTGATCAAGAAGTTTGTAATTTTGCCCAACCTTACCTCCTTAAACAAGGTGCTTAAATTGGTGATTTTCAAGGTGTCTTCATAACTGGAACGAATGTCATTATATATTGAGCATTCCATGACGAAGTGTCATTCAATCTCCCCCATGCCTTTATTGCAAAAAAGGCATATTCTCTTTTCCCACTCCTCTTTAGGAATCAACCATCTGTCTGTTTCACATCTAAATGATGTGAACTAGTCCTTAGTTGGGCTATCAACATTTTTGCTTTCCACCTTATATCTGCTCCAATCTAGGCCTTTTCCTCATGATCTCCCCGGGGTTATTTTTTTTTATATAATAAGCTTTTTTTCGACCCATTTGTTTTGTCCACATGACTTTCCCAAATTTTTCTCGTACACACTTTTTTATTTCCTCATTAGCATTTGGGCATTCCTGCATATTAATGTACAATTTCTTTATCCATTTGCCATTCTACTTCATCCATGTGTTCTTTCTTCTAGTTAACTCTTCCTCCTTAATTAGCCTAGGCCACCAGTGGTTTGCCATATTTTGAATCTTTTTCAGGTAATATAATAGTTGAACCATCGCCGATGCTTCCAAGGGGAAGACCCCATTTCAGCCATTAAAATCTCATACGGAACAACATTCTTAACTTTGAGACTGCTTATGATGAGATGCCTTTGGATTCTTTCTACCTGCTTCCATTTCTAATCTGACATACTACTGCCCTAAATTTCAGACCCATAAAGAATCACCAGAGTAACAAGAAAACCAAAAAGTGTTCTCTTGGTTTTCCAATCCCACAATTCTGCATTTCTACATCTATTTTCAAGAGAGTACAGTGCTTTCCAACTCCCTTGAATTCTTTTTGCCCTACATATTTCACAACTAAGCTTGTTGTGCAATTCAAGCCCGAGGTATTTGTACTCATCCACTATTTCTAATGAGCTGCCTTAAAAAAGAAAGTTTATTTGTTTCTTTTTTCTCCTCAATGAGAATATCATCACTTTGGTTTTGCTAGTGTTCACTTGCATTCTAACCTTCTGAAAAAAAATTTCAAGCACCCTTAATTGTTCTCTCAAGCTATTGGTTATTTTAGCAATTAATATGAGATCATCTGCATATAGGAGTAACTTTATTACATATTAGCTAGCTAAACCCCCTCTCCATTAGCTTTGTTTATCAATTCTTCTAACTTATCAATGTAAAGCCCAAACAAGGTTGGAGAAAGCGGGCAACATTGTTTGACACCAATATCACTATCAAAACACTCTGACATTCCATCACTGGTTCTAATTTTAGCTTTGACTTGTTCATAAAGCCTATGGACTGCTTCTTTAGAAACATATCTGGAACTCCCAGCTCTTCCATCATATTCCAAAGTTTGTCACAAGGCACTTTGTCAAAGGCTTTTTTTCAATCAAGAACCGAATGGTAACACCATGAGCAATAGTGGAATGCTTTGGTCTAAAGCCAGCTAGTCCCTTAGCTCTTTTTCCCTTTTTTCCACCCAACTGTTAATTTTGTGGTCCACCATACTTCCAAAAAGTTTACCAAGAAGGGGATTAACCATAATAGTGCAGTAATTTGATGGATTATTCATATCACCACTTTTGTAGAGAGGAATAACAGCACTAGTCATCCACTCTTTTGGGAAGCCCTCTTGAATGACATTATTGAAGATGCACTTGATATGAGGTGCAAGGACCTCTATACCCATTTTAAATGTTCTTCTTGCAGCCGATCAATAACTTGTGATTTCCCTCCTGCTAACTTTTTTATGCCTTGATTGATATCTTCAATGGTGAAAAGTTTAGTATTTGCATTGATTATTAGGGGTCTATGCTTATCTTGGTCACGCTCATATAGCAACTTCTCATATTCAACCCATTGATAACCTATTATATTGTTTTTTGTTTGTTTTCTCTTTTGTTGTAGTTCCTTCCAAAAGCTTTTGGGATTGTTTTTTCCAGGGCAATCAACTCCATTCTTCTTATGTTCACATACTTCTCTTTTTTACCTTGTAACAATTTTTCGTACTCTTTTATATTTTCTTTGTCCATTCCACATTTTTGTAGATTTCTTTTTGCTATCTTGCACTCCTCGTCAAACCATAGATTTGCTGGAAAAGTATTTTTTATTCCTCTCCTGGCCTTATCCCTCTTACACCCACTTAAAGCCTTGTTCATTAAGGGGATCATCATATTTTTTCTTATAGAATGGTTCTCTATGCAAGCTGTATTATTCTCGTATTCTCTGAAAAGACATTCGAGGACAACTCTGAAGATTTCCTAATTTTTCTGACTCATGAGGAATTTACCTTGTAAAGTTGCCTTCATTTGGTTGAAGTGTACTTGCTCCCCCTATTTCTTGTTTATGTGAATGTCTAGCTTTACATGTATTAGATTATGATATGATTTCAACTCTATTGGGCAGTCACCAACTACCAACTCCATCAACCATGAGGTATAATTCAATGAGCAAATGACATAATCCACTACACTTTGACTGTTGTAGGTTTTGCAAGTGATGTTTCCTGATTCCAACCATGCCCTCATATCGTTGCATATGACCATGTTGTATAAACTACATAGTCCTAATAATTCTACCCCGTAGTGTGTAACATTTCCTTTACTATCCTACGAGGCCCTATCCCGAAGTTGATCACTCTCTTCCTCTAATCATAATAGGTTACCTTTCTTTATGTCGTTACTTCTCAAATTGAGGGCTTGGATGTTTGTTGTCCTTGCATTAAAGGCACTGATTATTAACACTTGTCCCATGGTACTAAAAATAGAAATATCTTTTTTAAGCGAGCTAAGAAAAAAATATCCTTAGACAAGATCCTAATATAAAGATTTGGATCTTATTGACTTTTTAAGAAACATTTCTATTGTAAGTATGAATCTATCCTTGAATACCATGCTCTTGGTACTTTCTTAAGACCATACAATGCCTTCTTTAATCTGCAAACATAATGCTCGTTAGAAGGTATTTCAAAACCTCTAGGTTGAGAAACATACACTTCCTCATCAATATATCCATTTAAAAAAGCACTCTTTACATCCATTTGATAAACTATCCAGCTCTGCTGAGCTGCCAAAGCCAAAGCCAATCTAATAGTATCCATTCATGCTACATGTGCAAACATTTCAGTGTAATCAATGGGTGCGTGCAAAAAGTTAGGGGGCCAAAAAGTGGCCAATTTTTTTAAAAAACTTGTAAGACATAACATGAGCACGTTATAATGCGCTCGCATTATAACATGCTCATTGTATGGTTTGGTAATGTCGAGCCTAACACCAAACCATAACACGCTTGTGTTATAACGCGAGCGCATTTTGCTTTAATATTTAAAAAAACCTGCGTTGAGGCTCATTTCTTCATTTCATTTTCTTGCACCCGCAGTCTACAAACCCTAAGGAGCACGCTTGCATTATTGGAGACCAATTTTGACACCAAATTCTTGCCAATTCATCACCAAAATGCCACCATGATGTCAAAGAGACCAAAGGAGTGAGTTTTATTTGTTTTTTTGTGTGAATTTGTTTCTAAATAGGTAGGTATAAGTTGATTTTTTATGTAAATTTCTTTAATTGATTGGAATTGATAATGCACCTCCTCCTCCTCCTCCTGAAAATGCACAAAATCCTCCATCACCTAAGCATGAAATACCTGCTGAAGAACAACCCCAACAACAAACACCTCCATTCATTCCTCAACATGCCCCTGGAACACAAGAAAATCTAATGGGGAAAATTAAAAACAATAAAAAATAAATTAAGGACATAATTGCAAGGTTGAAAGATCCTGCAACTTCAACCTCGCATAGATCCACGCTTGCTCAATCTCTTGAATCTATGTTATCAAATGTAGATTCAATTAGTAAGCAAATATCTAGTTGGGCAGAAAAGAGGAGAGAATTTAAAGAGTACTATGGAGACAAGTTGTCATATGAGAAAGTAAAAAAAGAACAAATTACACAATTGGACTTGTGTTCCATTTTTACAAACCCATGAACAAATCAACCACTACCCCTTACATGCAAGAGGTTTCATATTCATTGGTGCAACAACCAAGCGATAAGGGACAATTTTGGGCAGAGATGGTGGATGGTTTTTTACTATCCTCCATGCAACAATAACGAGGTCTCGTTTGAGGAAACTCGCAATAATTTTTTTTAATTATGCTCCCACTAAGTTATTTGTAACATGGTTTAATTATAGAAAGGTGTCTATTAGTGCGATCATACATATATTATTAGTGAAAGGAAGCAAGGTATGCGGAACACACTTCCTACGCTAATCTAATGAGGGAAGTAGAGTGCAAATTCTTTTAAATCCTTACAATTACAATGTTGTCAACCCAATAACAAAGATATTGTAGCAAACAACATACACATATAATGACACAGAAGAATAGAGAGACAAGATTTAATGTGGGGAAAACCCTTTCGGGAGAAAAAAACCCCTCTCCAAAACCTACACAATATATTAACAAATCTAAATGTTGTTTACAATACACTTGCAATGCAAGCTCTCAGGATTCTTCGACACTCGTATTTGGAGGTATTTCGGCAACATAATAGTACCTATCAATCACATATTGCAACTCCTCCTCAAAGCACCTGTTTATATAGAATATACAAGGCAAAATTGCCTCTATCTTGGAATGGGCATCCAACTTGGTCTCATGGCCCAAAACCCACACCTATGGACACTTGGTCAACATTGTAAGATGCTTTTGACACTTGTCCACACACCCCATCCCAAAGAGGTCACCTATTTCTAAAATGGGCTATGATAGATGCTCTTACGACTCTTACGACCGTCATAGAATCTGTCATAGTTGTCATAACTTACAACTGTAAGAGAATCTGTCATACACGGGCTATAAATAGCATATTCTCTTACAACATGTCATAGTCCACCTTGGGGCGTCCAAATATGCCTTTTTCAAAGATGCTCTCCGACACATGTCTTCACCTGTCATAGAATCTCCTATTTCTGACTCTTACATGTCAAAACTTTGTCATAGGAATCTGTCATGACCATTTCAGTCAATATTACCTTACACAACATCCAAGATGTCGACACATGGCAAAATATCCCTACCACAAAGTGGGACGCCTATCTCCTCATGTGAGGACAAAATTACAAGTTGTCATCTTCCATGTAGGATGACACATCACCATGCCACATCCCACAAGATGACAATATGAATTTAAGTTTAATTTACAACATATGAAATAAATAAATAAATACAATGAAAATAATACAAGGAATTACCAAGTTTGAGACACCTTAATTCCCAACAATTAGTACTTGTATTTAGTAGTATTATTGTGATCAAAATCGTTTAACTAATGATTAATAGTTATATTTATGTTAGAATTTTTTGCACTTATAATTTATGTTTTTTTAATAAATTAGAGATGTCATTTTTTTAACTAAAAATGTTTGAAAAAATATTTATCAATTATTTAATTGGTTTCTATATTTTAAGTGTAATTTTGACTGGCTTATATTTGAATGATGAATATTATGTTTACAACCATACCTTCGAAACACATATCCATATGTGGTTTTAAAATATTTGTCTCGTGCTTAAATGAAAGACACTTTCATTTTTTTATTATAATTTTTTACTGATAGATTTTTATAAAATTAAAATTTTGAGATGAGATCAATATACAATATATTTGAAATTAATAATTGATAATAATTATAAACATTTTTTTTCATCTCATTTAATTATTTTATGTTTTATCTTATTTTCTACCCATCTTCCACATTATATAATTAATAATCATAAACATCTTTTTCATTTTATTTAATCATTTTATAGTTTACTCTATTTTCCACCCATCTTCTACTCATTATAGATAATTTAAAAGGAAAAAAAAACAACTGATTAATATTATTCTATTTATGTCCTCCTTTAATATCTCTTTGGATAATATATAAACACAAAGTTAATGTACGGCTAAGAAAACATTTTCTAAAATACTCATTTCTTAAGAATTTTTTTAATAGACCACTTATTTATGACCAACATGAGTTGACAACAACTTTAAATATAGAAATTCTATTCCACCTTCATTTTGTAATATAAGTTTCTACTAATACATTTTTATAAATTAATATTTCTGATATGAGATCAAAATACAATATATTTGATATTAATAATTGATAACAATCATAAACATCTTTTTCATTTTACTTAATCATTGTTATAGTTTAGTCTATTTTCTACTCATTTTTCATTATTATAAATTAGTTGAAAGAATACAAAAATCTAGTAATATTATTATATTTAAATTCTCCTCTAAGATAAGACATAGTCATAACACAATTGACCTTAATATTGTTGTATTTAAGTTTTCTAATATTTTAAATAGAAATTTCACAGTCACCACTTCAATTATATGAAAAAATTAGAAAACATCTTTCATTTTTATATAAAATCTCTAGTTAATATACCTTATTTATCATCAGCTTGACTTCACAACAACTTTAAATGTAGAAATTCTATCCCACCTTGATTTTTTAATTTAATTGTCTAAATCATCCAACCCAACATTTGTAATCAATATCAACTATTCGAAGATCAAGAAGTAGGAATAGGAGGAGAAAATGAGGTATCACCTTGGCCCCAAGAAGATCCCGTATCTTCCATTCGGTAGGATTAACACTAATCTTCGCTGAAAAGGGATGTTGAAACATGATAGAAAGCACACAATTTCTTTTCAAAACGGTGAGAATAAGACAACATTAAAAGAAAATAACAATAAATGCAATGCAAAAGGTTTTTTGATTTGTTAAAAAAATTAATGGTCAAGATTTATTTCATGGTAGTCATTTTAATTTAGACCATTCATCTATATAATTCTCCAAGTGCTTCTCACATTCAACACTAGAAAACTTGTGCCAAATTTATCTAACTCTAACAAAATTGTGCTTTTAAAAAAAAAAATTATCAGCATGCCCATTAAACCTATGGATCCAATTGCTAGTTTACTATTCTCAATTACCAACTCACCATATCTTATTAACTATTTCATTACATTTACTTAATTAAACTAACTTAAACTATTAAAGAAAACTTAATTTCCTTTACAAATATTAACAATTGACCTCACAAAATTTCACAAACATTAAAATTATACGTCTATCCAACCCTCTGAATGTACATTTGACCGTATTTATTAATTAATTGAAATTCAGAATACTGTATTCTGAATTTCAATTAATTAATAAATACGGTCAAATGTGCATCGAGAGGGTTGGATAGACAATTCGAAAAGTATAAGCACTACAAATATCAAATAATGGGTAATAATTGGGAGGACTAGTAAGAAAGGGTGAGGATGGAATTTCAAGCCCGGGTGGATTGAACGCGTCAACACGTTAAAACTTAATCAATTTCTAGAAGTGGCCGACATATTCTTTACGTAACAATTCAGACATTGACTATCTAAATGGAATCCAATTTCCTTTGCAGGTTAGGCGTCGGTGCCGGCCTATCTTCTAGGCATTTTGCTGGTCGTTTCGAGGATTCCAATTTTCTTTGCCTGGTAGGTGTCGTTGCCGGCCTATCTTCTAAGCATTTTCCTGGTCGTTTCAAGGAATCCAATTTTCTTGTCTTCTAAGCATTTTCCTGGTCGTTTCCAGGAACATGTTCACCTCCAAAATCTAGAGTTTTTATATAATGCTATCTATTTGTGCTTACTCCGATCCAACTCCCTCTGACCCTCCCCTGCACCAACAATCCATTTTCTTCAATCCTGCTTAGCATTAATCAATGGCATCCTCATCCTTATCTAGTCCTCGTTCTCGTCTTCAAGCTTTCTCTAGTATTGAACCTCAGGGCAAACGGAGGAAAGTAGAGGAATCTTCAAGATTGTTTGAGGTGTTCATCAACCACAGGGGCCCTGATGTCAAGCAAACTGTAGCCCTTGAGTTTTACAATTCTCTTACGAAGTTAGGAATACATACATTTCTTGATTCGGAAGAGAAAGAACTCGGTGATTCATTTCCTTCAACTATTGAGAATGCCATCACCTCTGCTTCGGCTCAAATCGCTATCTTCTCAATTGGGTACGCAGAGTCGCCCTGGTGTTTGGCGGAGCTGGTTCTCATGTTACAGAGTAGAGCAAAGATTGTTCCTGTGTTTTACGGAGTAAAACCCTCTGATCTTCGCTACATAGAAAAGGGGGTGTATGCCGAAGCGTTCCGTAAATATGAAGAGAAGAAGAGGCATATGGAGAAGCTTAAGGAGTGGAAGGAAGCCCTCCAATCTGTTTCACTTATCACAGGACAAGAAATCAGCATCAATTTCAAGTAAGATCTCCGTGTTTCCATTATACTTGGTCATTGTACATTATTTTTTATCTGGCATGAAATTCTAGATTTTAGGCAGCTGAATTTATTTCTTCTTAAAATCCCCTCTTCCTTTGCAAAGTATCAGTGACTGCGAAAATATAGTGTCAGCTATCGAAAAAGAAGTTCAAAGGACAAAATTTCTACATGGTGCTAAATACCCGGTGGGACTTCACAAGCTTGTGCAAGATTTTGAAAGGCTGTGTCTTGATAACCTTGTGGAAGATTTTGGAAGGCAGTGCCAGACGAATGAAGGCGGCAAGGAGAAGGCTCAGATCGTTGGCATTTTTGGAATGGGAGGAGTCGGTAAAACAACTCTGGCCAAAGAGTTGTTCAATCGAAAGCAGTCCCAATATAGGCGAGCCTGTTTTCTGTTTGATGTGAGGGAAGCCTATGCAAATAACAGTTTTCCTTCTTTACAGTTGAAACTCCTCAAGGATCTCTTCCGACGAGATGGACTCAACTTCCATTGTACAGAGGAAGGAACAAGTCATATTGGAAACTGCATAGGAAGGAGCAACCAGTCGAGTTTCCTGATTGTTCTGGATGATATTGATCACGTGAAAGCATTGGATGCTCTACTCATCATGGAAATGCTTAAGAAGTCAGTTGATAGCCTGGTTATTGTAACAACCCGTGATGTAGGGGTGCTTATAAACACGGGAATTACTACTGCTTATAATTTAAAAGGGATGGGTGGAGACGATGCAAGAGAGCTGTTTTGTTGGCATGCCTTCGGCCAACCCCATCCAGCTAAAGATTACCAGAATCTGGTTAAGTCCTTTCTAAATGTTTGTGGAGGATTACCCCTGTCTCTTCAAGTTCTTGGCAGTCATGTTCGTGGCAGAGATCGGCATTATTGGAGCTTAGAATTGGAAAAAGTTAGCAAGACACTGCCTCGAGACATACTTCAAAGACTTAAAATAAGCTTTGATGCATTGGACTACGAGGAACAACAAATTTTCATGGATCTTGCATGTTTTTTTGTTGACAAATTGAAGAGTATTTCCATGCAAGTATGGGAGGCATCAGGATGGAGCGCTCATCATGCCCTAGAAACGCTAAAAAACAAGTGTCTTGTTCAAGAAATAGAAGGGGAATATTGGCCTAGAAGGATATTGTTATTGAGAATGCATGACCATCTGCGGGATTTGGGAAGAGAAATTGCAAGTGGACTGAGCCGTCCTCGTCGGTTGTGGCATCCCCAAGAGCTTGAATATCTGGTATGCTTGTTCCCCCTCCCCCTTTCTGCTTCATATCAAGTGATATTTTTACATCTTATAACTTGTTGATAACACACAATTCTGAGCTGCTTCTGTGATTGCAGGAATCCAAAGGGTCGCAAAACATCCTTGCTCAAACCAAAGGCAGATGTTTCCATTCCATTCCTGACAAGGACACGGGCTGTCAAATTACATACTTTGTAGGGGAATCAGATTTCAGTGCTGAGAGGGGAGCTATTTTGTTGTGGCTTCAGGTTAAACATCTGGGTTTACAGAATATTCATCATCTTCATCCGGATTCCGGTACATTACAGCCAAGCATTCCTTCATGGATTCCTCTTCAAAATTTGCAATACTTAATAATCCGCAATTCGGGTATCAAAACATTGTGGCGGAGCCACGTACAGGTATTATGTTCTCAAATGAAATTTAAATTTCCATTAATGGTACCTACATTATTATTGCTTGCCATTGAATGTGAGTTTAAAACAAATTTATTTGGAGTTTCAGGCGCCCACCAAATTGAAGGAGCTGCAGCTGTATACTACTTCTTTGGAAGAATTTCCAGATTTATCAGGAATGGCAAATAGTTTGGAAAAAATTTTAATGGACACTTGTACTCTCATGAAAACCGTGTTAGGATTATCTGATCTTGAGAAGCTAATAGAATTGAGCATTTCTCGGTGTTCTGATCTTGAGGAATTGAGTGTTGTACATTTGAGCTGTCTCAAAAAACTGATACTTCACAGTTGTAGTAGTCTGAAAACCGTGACGGGAATATCTGATCTTAGGGAGCTGGTAGAATTGAACATTTCTCGGTGTTCTGATCTTGAGGAATTGAGTGTTGTACATTTGAGCCGCCTCAAAATACTGATACTTCACAATTGTAGTAGTCTGAAAACCGTGACAGGAATATCTGATCTTAGGGAGCTGGTAGAATTGAACATTTCTTGGTGTTCTGATCTTGAGGAATTGAGTGTTGTACATTTGAGCTGCCTCAAAATACTGACACTTTACAATTGTCGTAGTCTGAAAACCGTGTCAGGAATATCTCTTAGGAAGCTGGTAGAATTGAACATTTCTGGTTGTCCGGTGTCTGAGCAGTTGCGTCTAGTGGGGCTGAACTCCTTGGAGTGTATTACGGTTGATAGTTCTTCCAAGGTGAAATGTTTTGAGTTGGATGATTGCAGATATTTGAAAACAATATCAGCAAATCTAAATCTTGAAAAGATTGTAAGCATCAACATTCGTGACTGCCCAAAGCTGGAGTGGTTCCCATCTCTTAAAGGTCCAACGAACCTCGAGACTGTCACAATTGATGGATGTGGCAAGCTCAATAGTTTTTTCTTGTTCGGATGTGAAATTTTGGAAACAGTGACGTGTAAATTGGGTCTAAGCCTTGAGAAGATTAGCATTGATTTTTGCAGGAAGCTCAATTGCCTTCAATTGTTCAAATGTCAAAATCTGAAACAAGTGTCCATATCGGATTGTTGTGAGCTTGAAGAGCTGCCCTGTTTTGCAGGTCAAACTTGCCTTGAGAAGATTACCATTATTAGATGTGAGAAGCTGCAGAACATAACTTTGCCAACAACACTCGTGGAACTCAGAATAAAAGGTTGCAGAGAACTAAAGACAGTGGCGACGATTTGTGATGATAGTGAATGTCTGGAGATACAGGAGTTGTCAAGTGTTGCCCGACTGAGCTGTCTGAATCAGATTACAATTGAGAGATGTTACAAGTTGCAGACCCTACAAGCCATTGATGAGCTGCGTGCATTGAAAAGTCTGGAGTTGTTCAATTGTTGGGAGCTTGAAGAGCTGCCCTCTTTTGCACGTCAAACTTGCCTTGAGAAGATTACCATTATTGAATGTTGGAAGCTCCAGAACATAACTTTGCCAACAACCCTCGTGAATCTCACAATAGACGGTTGCAGAAAACTGAAGAAAGTGGCGATGATTTGTGATCATAGTGAATGTGTGGAGCTACAGGAGTTGTCAAGTGTTGCCCGACTGAGCTGTATGAAGCAGATTACAATTAAGAGTTGTGACGAGCTACAGACCATACAAGGCACTGATGAGCTGCGTGCAATGGAAAGTCTTGAGTTGTTGGATTGTCCGAAGCTTGAAAAGCTGCTCTGTTTTGCACGTCACTCTTGCCTTGAGAAGATTACCATTATTAGATGTGGGAAGCTGCAGAACATAACTTTGCCAACAACACTCGTGGAACTCAAAATAGAAGGTTGCAGAGAACTGAAGACAGTGGCGACGATTTGTGATCATAGTGAATGTCTCGAGCTACAGGAGTTGTCAAGTGTTGCCCGACTGAGCTGTCTGAAGCATATTACAATTGAGAGATGTTTCGCGCTACAGACCATACAAGGCATTGATGAGCTTCATACATTAAAAAGTATGAAACTTTCATTTTGCAGCAACGCAGCAATACAGAATTGCATTACCATGTTGAAGGTACCGATTTGAAGACTCCTTTAAGCATTCAACTACATTTGTTGCTTTGAAGGGACAGCGAGAGAGTAAAATTTTCAGTATTTACGTTAAATTTTGTTTTACCTTTCCAGATTTTCATAACTATTATTCTAGGTCATTGGTTAATTAAAATGGAGCTTTTTGTTTTTTTTAACCCATTGCAGAGTATGCCGTCAGAACAACTCTTTGTGGTGGGAAGAGCAGCAGATGGAGCGCTGTCAACTGTAAATTCACATCTCTTTTGTGACGCCAATGCAGTCATTCCAGCCATTGATGAAATTGGTATCCGCACAACCGAGGAAATAATGTCAGAATTCAGTACAGTCATCTTCTGCGCTGTAGTTCAGCTTACCTCATACCAAGGGGGGGGTTACAATTACGGAACAAAATGTATAATTACCATCGTAAGTACCCCCGAAAATAAAAAAAGTTATAATCGTGATCTTGCACGTATGGGAATAATAATGAAGCGGTATGAGGTGGGCATAAAGAAAGGTGAAGAATGGAAAACTAAGCATGTATTACATACATTTAGTGATAGGCTATACCGACCACAAATAAGTGTAGGTTCGGTTGGTAAAATATTGTTTACTAGGCATTTAAAATAATTTTTTAAATGATTTTATATGGAATTAAAAAATTTATGATGTGATCTTTTACAGCGATTTTGAGAAGTACTTTTATATTTTATATGATGGTAAGTTTGTTTTTCTATTTAAATATATAAATTATTAGTCCCTGCCTAAAGCGGGGACTAATGTTTTCAGTTCAGCATTGTGAAACCTAATGTTTGCTACAGTTAAATTTAGAAATTGCTATTTTTTCAGTTTTTTTTCCTTTTTCCTGATTCGCTGGCCATTTTTTCCTCGTGGTTTTAAGGTTTTTCTATCGCCAAAAATGGGAGAAATTCTTCCAGAAACGACCAGTGAATTTTTTTTAATGGATTTCTAATGTTTTTTTCCGCTGTGGACGTGTCTTGTTACGGTAGCGAGCTTCTTTGGAGGGTTTTTCTGGCAGGCACGTATGGAGGTATCTGGTGGTTGTGTAGGGCCAAAAATGTTTACTTGCAGAATGTATCGATGTAAATGTTTCTGTTGGGCGGAGGGTATTCTGGTGAGTGCCTTTTTTTTAATCTGTTTGAAGTTTTTATTTTGTAGCTATTTTTTTGTTTTTTTGTGTTGGTTTGATTCATTCCGAGTGTTTTGCTGGTTGGCAGTCACATCGCATAGCTATCACAACTCCTCCTCTAAGCCCTTGCAGTCCTCCTCCAACATCTTGCAAATTATATACTTCAAGCTTCATGTCCAGCTCGTCAGGTTAGTTCTGGAGTGCAAATTTTGTGCATAGGCATTGGGTTTTCGGTTGAGGGTTATGGCATGTGTAAGCCACTTTAGGTTTTTAGCTGAAACATAGACCGAGAGACCGAGTGAGGGCCTTGTTTTTCCTCGGGGAAACTACTTGTGGGGATTCAATTCCAAATGTTGTGCCAAGTGCCCTAGTTTTGTTTTGTTGAGGCCTTCTGGTCAACCACTGCGTAGTTACATGTATTTCCATGGCCCTGTTCAGTAAATCAGAGATTTTTTTGCATATTTCCATAGTGAGCAGGGCCTGGGACTCAAATTCTGGCCATTTTATACATTTATTAAAAAACATTATAGTTCAATCTTCAACTTCATGAATGCATTGTTTCATATTTCCACACTGAACGCCACTCTAGTTCTAATATCATTGGCACTGTTTTCTTTTTCACATTTCAAGTTATTATTTTTGCACTGCAATTCGTTTCTGGAAGGACCGTTGTTCCTAAATATGCCATGAAAATAAGGAATATTCTCAGAGGGAAGAAGTGATAATATGGAACACTTTTTGACTGTGTATTCAAAAAACATAATCATGCAAGGTGCATAATGTAAAGAGGAGAGAGATCTTGAAGGGCAACCCAATCTCCCATTTCCTGCTCTTGGCATGCTTTGGTGGAATGGTTTTGGATCTCAAGTGCCACAGACTGCATTCTATACTCCTGCAAAGTCATTGTTTGTAGATCATCCTAGTAGAGTTTCGGGTGCTGGAAAACAAGTGGTAATTCAATCAGAGCATCTAGAACATTTGACAAGTGTTGCGGGCCATTCTCAATCTGAAAGTGAATGTGTGCTGATGGGAACAACAAGATTCCAATCCATGCCAATCCAGTCTGGTATATGACTAATTTTCCTAGTTGTCATTGCAATTTTTACCAAAGTGAATTGACACAATCTGCTGATATGTAAAAGTCAATAATTTCTTTTTAGACATCTATGCATATATGTAGGTGATCATATTGTATCATTGAATAAACAATTCATGGATGTATGTGGTAGGTATGCATGTATCTAAGCAGGTGAAAGGGTTCCTTTCAACAATTTTTCTTTGCATAAGCTCCTATAGCCCCTGATTAGTTTCGATAGAGGCATCAGCTCTACTTTGGATGAGTTTTAACTTTTTTTTATCTATTTACTATAGATTTCATAATTTCTCTGAGCATGTTTGATGAAAATGTTCTCCCCTTAGTCCACTGAGTAATAATGGAAACTATAACTTACTGTATTTGAATTGAAATTTTTTGTGATACATATTGTAGTATCAGATTGATTTATACTGCAAGGGTACACTGAAACTAACCATAGCACACCATAGTGTCTTGTATGCTACCTAGAAAGTACAAAAAATAGTGTGTGACAACTCTACTTTATAAAATGACAAGGGAAGTATTTTGTTAACCATGACCTTATGACAAATTTTTACTTAAAAGCAAGTACAGTGTATGGTTGACTAGTTTTATAATGACCAAGAAAAATGTAAGCACTATTAGTAGTTGTTGCACCTTCGTTTACCATCAATGCTCGGTCCTTGAATTGTGATGCATCCTCACCATCTGTTGTGGCATGGACAACGTTCCCTAATGGAAGATTCTTGAAACTCCTTTGTTTTGACCACTTAACAAGACTCTTGTAGCTCCTATGACTGACCTTTGAAACAAATTTGTATACATTCAAACAATAACTTATTTTCTCACCCGAAATATAGCCGAGAATGGTAGCAAAGATAGAGCATGCATTTATTCCACAAAGAAAGGGCTATTCTGTAGATGCAGTTTCTGTTCCACACAACCCTGAAATGCCTTCGTAATTGGATTTTTGTTTCAGAAAACCTTATCAAATATTATTTATATCTTTTATTTCTCTATGTCATTTTCTCTATTACTCCTTAAGTAAAGGAGCAACTAATGAATTTGAATGCCCTTGCCTTGTTGAGTTAATTGTATTGTAGTGTTGGTCGATTTGTGACTTCTTGTAAGATTGGTAAGCTTACATGCATGAAACATTGAGTGGGCTTCTTGACCTAAATTTTGTTGATTGGTAAGATAGTTTTACATTATAACTTAATGTATAATTCAGCACATGATATGCATATTCTGCACCCTAGGAATGATCTAAACTGTTTAGTTGAAACTTCAATCAAAACTGCAACCCTGAGTAATGCTAACCTGCAAAGAAAAATCTGTGGAAAGTCCAAAAAATAAAACAATACTGAAATAGATAACTTGCTGTTTGAAAATTATTATTATTTTGATTTTTTTCTGTGTGCAGTTAAGTTGCAAACTAGTGAGTGCCTAGGGTTCAAATAGACTCCAACTTGGGTGAACAAAGAACAATGTCTTAATTTTAGATGTCTTTATCCCAAAGAAAACTCATACAAATATGATTTTTGCCCAACCATAATAAAGCAGAAAATTAAAAATATGTCCACTGTTCACTCAGAATAAAGCATCAGTGCCTAAGAATAATCTCAAATCAGTGCCTCAAAGAGTCAAATAAAGTAATTAAAGCGCTTAAACTTAAGAATAAAATGTTCCTAAAACAACTACTACAAAGGCTAAAAATAGGGTATGTTTTTCTAGCACCCAGCAAACATAATTAATTACTAAAATTGGGGTTTGATTTATTCTCATCCCTGAGCCACCAAGACACCATCTGAGCAACCCAAACTCCTATCTTTGCAAGGTGTTTTACATCAACCCAAAATTCTCTCTCCGTAGTTCAAACTTCAAACTTCCCTTTTGACGGGCTTTGTCTAAATGTTTGCAACCTAATCATCTAAATCAAAAATCTCAACAATTCAACTCCCTCTTTCTTAGAAAATGCTTTTACAATTGGAGCGAGCCTTATCAAGGTCAATTTCTGAGAAAATCCTTTAGCAATAAATTTTCCATGGTTGTCTTCAGTACTCCCATTAGCTGCTTGTGGAATCAATCAATGATTCCACAATAGATTTAGAAACTTAAAGATAGGACACTCCTCCATCCATGGTATCTTGCCATACCTACTTGACTGGACCAACAAGTAGCTTGTATAGGCCACCATCTGTAATTCCTCTGGCCAAACTTGACTAGGTTCAGGTTTGTGTTTTTCTAATAACCACTTGCTGACCATCAAACTACTTAGAATTACTTTTCTTATTCTTGAAATGAACTCTTAAGTTGTAAAGATAAACATGATGCAAACATGAAGCTTCTAGGCCAGTTGCAGCATTAGTTAGAATTATGTCGCTTATCCTTGACATGTACTCTTAAGTTGCAAAGTTAAACATGAATCAAACATAAGTTCTAGTTTGGTTGCAGCATATAGATCATTTTCTGAATTGTCATTTCAATTATTCTGCAGCAAATACCTGTGTGGAGGTGGTATTGCTGCACAAATCTTATCAATTAAAATGTTTAGCACTAACACGTGCCTTATACAATTCTTCCTATCAATTAAACTATTTAGCACTAACACATGCCTTAGACAATTAAGAATTAGGAAACTATTGAAGCCTAGTCAGAAACTAATTCAAGGACTTCTGGTTAGAGCGATCAACGTGAAAAATGGAATGTTTGCTGGAAAATGTATTTGGTTTGATTTGAAGTATACGATTCCTACCTACATATGTTATATGTCTCAAATGATATATGATCTCCTCATGCATTTTGTCCTTAAAACTCACAATTCAAGTAGCTCCAGGAAATGAATTTGCAGAATGACCTCACTTGAAATGAACTTCACTAGGAGTACACATTTAGTATAACTGGATTGGAATTTATGCATGATTAAATTGCTAATATAAAATTAGCATATTTTTAAAATTGAAATATTTTCTGTGAACATGTAAAAAGGGGTGAAATGGCCAACGATTCTCCCTGCACATTTTTTTCTTCTCAGTATTTTGAAAATTGTAGTACCGTCCCAAACCCGCAGCCTTAAAAAAGTTGACAATATCAAATCTTTTCTATGGATAAAGGAGCCTAAAAGTTAACTTAAAACAACCATATTATCTGTAGTTTTGAATGTTAGGAGGTGGTAAGGAGTGTTTACTACAGTGAGGATGCGTTAAATAGTGTTTCTGATTGTTATTGAAACTATACGTATACTAGTAATACTGATAATAATATAAATTTTCTCCATCACAATCACATTTAGTACAATCTTCAACTTACTTCATGAATGCATTTTTCCATATTTCCACACTGAACAAGGCATGGGACTGAAACTCTGGCCATTTTATATATGTATTAAAAAAACCCTTTTACAGAAATTATGGTTGTACATGCTAGAAACCAAGCACTTGATTGAAATTATGGCCAATTAATATTATATATAAAACACACCCATTTATTGAATCTGTGGTTGCACTAGTTAGGAACCGGTCTCTGTAGATCTAGCGATTTTGGTAGCATGGGAATTAGTATCAATGGCTGCTTTGAAATTCCATTCCAAAGAGGATGAATTTGTTTTCCTGAGCATTCTTTTGTAGATTGTAGATCCTTGGGGACTCAGTTACATGAACTTCCATGCCCTTGCCCTCTAAATTAGAGCATTGAAATTCTAACTTTCTCAAAGGACTGAGAATAAAAGTTGAGGAATGTGGGTGTTTGGCCTGGTCAATGTCCCATCTTTCCATGCAATGTTGGCATGCAATGCATCTCTATATACATTAAAAATATATAGCAGTTTAGTCACCAAAATGCTGCATAAATTCCAATCCAGTTATACTAAATGTGTATTCCTAGTGAGGGTCATGTCTAGCAAGGTAATTCTGCAAATTCATTACCTAGAGCTGCGTGAATATGTCAATGAATATTTTATGAACCATTCCTTTTTCCACAAGGTAGGTGAAAGTATAATTTGCTTAATGTCCTTTTGCTTGTCCAAGTTAGTTGAGTTAAGCTCATAGATTTTATGCAGAATGTTTAGGCACTTTTCTTATGAATTCTTAACTCCATTTATAGGTAATTAAAGAAGCATATGAGATTCTTTTGTAACTAGGGAGTTGCAGGAAGCACAAGTGCCAAATTGCTAACCACATTTTGCGACAACATTATGAAAATAGGTGGTAGTGAAAATTTAAGTGATGAAGATATTGCAGATACACTGAAGGATGTCAGGATGCAGAAAAAAATGTCTCTAATCTTTGTATCACTATCTTTCTATCCAACTTCAACACATATCAGCCCTTGGCTTTATGTGCTCACATAAGAACCCTTATGACAATGGGAATGGACAACTTATTTAGACAATGAAGAGTGATCATTCATGGCAAGGGTTTGAAGTTTTTTGTTGAAACTAGTTTTAAGATTTTGTTAGTGCATCTACCACAATTTTGTGATTAATGTAAACATGTCACAAGTTTGTGAGCTACAATAAGTGCTTGCTTTAATTCCATAGTAACATAATCATATGAAGTGTTTGATAATTTTTAGAAATTGTACATTAGATTGTGCAAACATACTAAGTTTTTCAAGCCTTTGATGGCTTGAGAATGTGCTGCTCCTCATTTGATTTGCACCTACAACATCCATGGTGCCTACATCATTGATGTTTTGAATGAGATTTGCATCTTAGCCATTGTAGCCATTGCAAGTACAATTGACAAGTGTCAATTCAATCTCTGTGTGTGTTTTTATAGTTTGCACTCACCATTTTGGAATTCTTGTATGTTTTTACTTCCTTTTCCTCAATTCATGTTGCCCTTTCATGTTGTCCTTGCAACCCTTGGCAAGGACTACAGCTACAGTGCAGCTCTTGTTTATAAAGTTATAATTTGTAATAGCAATATAATAATTATATTTTTTATTTCAATAATATTAAATTAGTCAATTTAATAAAATAAAATAAAATAAATTATAAAATAAACAATTTAATAAATGGTTGTTTATTTTTATATAATTATTAAAATATGTTAATAAATAAATAAAATAAAATGGACCTTCAACCTATTTTTATGTTTGGCCTATTTGTTATTGACCACTACTACTTCATTTTCAATCTATTTGTAAATATTAAATATAGTTGGTTTTTATTATATTATAAATTAATTTTTTAAAAAAAAATTATGATAGTCTCTTATCCTACTAAATGTTTCAATATTTGTGAATTAATTATATCTTTTGCGATTGTTTGCTCTTGAGCAGATGCATATTCTTCTCCTTTAGATTCTTCTTCCTTTGGTTCTGAGAGAGTAATGTTATCTGGATCTGAAGGATAATCATTGATGAATTCAAATTCATCATTATCATCTAGTCCTGCAGCTTTGGCAACTTAGACTTTCCCTTTATTCTTTTTCTTATTCCTCTCTGGACACTTATTAGCATAATGCTTTCCTTTAAAAATATAACAGGTTGGTTCCCATTTTCTGGATCCAGAGTTCCTTTTATCACGTTTCCTGAAATATCTTTTCTTCTTAGGATATTTTCCATACTTCTTCTTTTCCTTCTTATAATAGGATATATGAGTCCTGTCACATGAATAACACTTAGAATATTTACCCTTATCAGGAAACTAATTAGATGGCATAATTTGATAACATGCTGATACTGATAGTAAGGGCTTAACCTTTTTCATTTCCTTTTCTTTTCTTAGATTCCTGACAGATTTCTTCATTTATCTCTGTGAGGAATTGCACCAGTTGAGGGAAGGTTAATTCCTTCATCTCAATATTTTCTGTTACCAAATTCTCTAAAACTCTTTTGTGGTAGAATTCTCTGACCACATCTCCAAAACTTTTAAGAAAAGTGGCGAACATGAACTCATGGTTTTGCTCACGGCCTGATTGATAAAAGTTTTTATATTACTCTTGGGAATATTCACTGAAGTACTTTAAAGCCTTGCATTTTCCTCTAATGAACTTATTATATGCAAGTTTTTCTCTTGTGTCTGTCCTTCCTATAAACAGATGTGTCAGTTGTGCACACACTTGATCTATTCCTCTGTTAATCAGGTTTTCTCTATAGGTATCTTCTAATCAATCCCACACATTCCTCGTAACTCCAGTCATAGAGTTGAGGGCCTTTTTTATGACCTGAGCTTCATCAGCTCCTGCATTAGTGGCCATATAATTGGTGATCCAGGCTCTCATGGCATCATTGCCTCTCATGTTCTCCACATCTTCAAAATTATCAAAATTTACTAATGGTGGAGTATCAACTTTATAAGACTGGATATTCTTAAATGGATCTACCAGATTGGAACCATTTGGATTAGTCCCATTACCATGTGCCATTTGGAATTTACCTTTGGCTTTCTCATCATCTGCGGTATCTCTAAGCTTTCTGGTGGAGGGATCATACACCTTTTCTATTACAGGCTGTTTAACTTCTATTGAGAGTTTGGGACCCTCATATTGTGCCTGTAGATACCCTTTTGCACTTGACAGGAAGTTTAACATTTTGATAGTCTATGGCTATTTTACTGTTAAGACTACTGACTGGATATTGGTTGACTCCCTAGTGATAGAGTCACTTAACAGCATTTGGGATTCTGATACAGACTATATTCCTTTCTATACTAACTCAACTTTTGTTTCAGTATTCTGAATGTGCAGATTACAATTTGACAACTGAGCACCTAACACATCACAATCTAATTTGTGCTTACTTCTAACCTTTTGCAACAATTCTCTTTGTTGTTCTAAAGCACGTTGTTGGGAGACCCACCACATTTCAGCATGCTGCTTGAGCTCATTATAAGAAGTGCGCAATTCACAGAGATCTTTATTCATAGTATTCATCCATTCTTCAGTAAGACGCTTTTCCAAGCACTCAAGAGTGGCAATCATAGAATGAAGATTTTCCTAAACACTAACACAGTGCTTTTCATGCTTTACAACTTCAAGTTCTTACCAAATCTTTCTATCCTAGGCAAGTAGCATACTTTTCCTGAGGCACAGGTTTGCCCAGTTGAGCAATTTACTATGACTGGAACCTTGAAGACTTTCACCAATAGGAAATACATGTAAAGGCCAGAAATCAACTTGAAACTTTCCAGACAGGTCATATAACATGAAATCTCTGAAGGGAGGAATGGTTCCGGGAGCTACACAAGGACCTGTAGGTGTACCAATAGCCTTTTCATTGGTTTCTTTTATATCCTACTCAGGAATGGAAGCAGGTTTAGTTGAGTACATTCTGATGTGCCCAGTGGTTGGTGGATGGAAAACAAATGAACATTTTTCACATTTAAAAAGACCATTGTCCAACTTTGAGTATTGTACATGTGGACATGGTAGAGGAGTACTTGACGTACTAGCACCTGATGAACTTATGGACTTATTAACTACAGGAAGTTTAAACAAATCTTCAAAGCCTTTTGAAGGCTGCATTCTTACACTCTATGATCTTGGCAACATAGACTGAACAGGGTTATTATAATTAAAAGTTCACTCCGTTCTCATGGAAGGCGCTCGGCCTGAGGAGAACCTAATAACAGCCTGATCATCTATTTCTTGAAGGGTGACTCCATGTAGCTGAGGAGGTTTCTGTGGTGGAGGCTGACAATCCTTATCCCATAGATCCAAAGCTCATTCTTCTGGAAGTTGGATGTCTTTATGACGGACTATTTTTGGGGTTGTCAACTGGGTGTGCTCGCTAGTGGATTCCCAGATTGTGGATAAGCCTTCTATTCCTTGAGCTCTTCTAGGATTTAGCATCAAAGGGATAACCTTATTGTAGAGCCGATAGTGTACTAGAAACACTATGGAGTGATCTATTGACATGTCCTTCATGAATAAATTCATTGTTTTGAACTAGTAAGGACATCATTTAGATTACCATCCTTAAGGCTTACTATGAAATCTAAAAGACAATCTATGTAAAGTGATCCTTTTGCCATGGAATCGCATGCACATCCAAGTAAAGCATGGGATAATTTATAAATCCTTGCATCCTTAAGCATCATAAAAATGGTAATAGGAAGACCTTTCCTATAATGCCCTGTGATGCCTATCCTAACATAGGAGAGATGCATGAATTGAGGATTATTAGGGCTTGTTATAGCTTGCTTCTGAAATTTCCCAATTTTTGTATCTGAGAAAAGTTTTAACTTTCCTTTTAGAACCACCTATGACAACATGTTGGAGTGTGGCAACATGACATTTTTGAACTGACTTATAGCCAAACCAATTCTTCAAACCCTTAGACTTATTGAACATATCAACTAAGCTACTAGGAATATCACTGTAAATTTCTGATGATCTAATTTTAGGTACTTTGAATTCCTCATTCAAGAATCTATTTTTTGACAGGTTTTCATCTAAAGCATTACCAGAGTGTTCTGGCATAGAGAAAGTAGTTTCATTATCAACAAAGAAATTTGTGAAGCTAACCTCAGAATTGCAATCCGTAGTATGGTCTTCGGGAGCCATACCCGATCTAGAAGTAGAAGCTTTGTCCATGTTTTGCACTTGAATCTGCGCTCAAACCTATGCTTAAATTACCAGATTACTGCCTCAAGACTGCCCTAACAATGCCTTCCCATGGCTTAACAATGGGACTTACAAACAAGGACTTACAACAGAATACTGACGATAAGAGCAATACAGGGAGCCATACAGAGAGCAATACAAATAAACATTACTTCAAAACTCATGAATGGATATCGTTCAACAAAAATTGTAACCATGAATGCAACAAGAGATTAACTTACTAAGCTCTGTTACCAACTTTTGAGAACAACTGCAAGAGACAATGTAAAAACATGCGAAATATTATTATCATGGATTTCTCGCTATAAGAGAGAATGTAAAAATGTGCGGAATATTATTATCATGGATTTCTCAGGATTACAACATCATTCTTCTCTTACAATGCTCGCTAGAAATATTATCAGACTAATCATAAAAAATTTAACAAACCTATCTTGCAGGACTTCTGAGGTTCTGATTTCTATAGAGTAAGAAGAGCATACTACTCTGATCCTCAAGTTTCCTAAAGACTCAAGACTTGATCTTACTCTAAGACTCGCTAAGACTCTATATTGCTATGAGACTTCACTCACTCAAGACTCGTTGAACAAATGGGGCGGCCTTACGTCTCTTATATAGATTGCAAGGCAGATCTTTTAAGCTCATGTCTTAAGTCTGAGATTGAAATCCATCCATAGGAAGAGGACACATTGCAACTTGTTTTCTAGAGGGTTATCCAAGTTGAGGATAAGATTCCTCATGGTGGATCCCAATAACCCATGAACAAGAAAAGAAGGGACTGACAAGACCCCTAAGGAATCTACTTTTTACAAAGCAACCTTTTGATCATGAGAGGGCTAACTCGTGCTTACTATTAGACGCATAAGCTTTCCCCTTTTACTGTGGTGTGGGCCACGTTTGTCTTTTGCCATGAAGGGACAGATTCCTTTAGTGGATGACAAGCCCATCCACTAACTTGTGCTAGGGCCGAAGTCGTTCATATTTGCGACTCTTGGATCATTGAGTGCATCATATGCGCAATTGACACACTCCATGTACGAAGCATGTTGAATACATCTAGCACGATTAGGTGTGACAACAACTTTAAGTGGATCTGGTTCTTTCCAAATGATACTCATAGTCTTCAACTTGTAAGGCCCGTATATACCCTGCTCCATTGCTCCACGATCTGTAATCTCCATCCAATATGTTTTCGTGTGAATCTAGATGGGAGTCTGTAGAAAATACAAACTTTGAAGTTTATTTCCAACTCCCTAGAATTCATAAAGAGAGCCTGCGCCATGAGGTCCATATGTTTGACACATATGTCTGCTTATTAGGTTTTCATCAAAAGAATCAAATGTTAGATTGAAAATACATCCTGTATACGCTGAAGTACCATTAAACTACAATCCTTCAGTTGGTGGATAAGGTCCTTGAAACATGTCCCTTATCAATTCTTTACCTTTTTCTTCATTGAACCAGCGATCCAGTCAATGTACTAAAGGATTTAGAAATTTTACTAGTAAGGCGAAATCACCACACCAGTTCTGGAGAACATGACCAACGTCTGGATCAATTGGTTCAACTTCAACCGAGAACTCAAAGAAAGGCCTTTGTGTCCATAGACCTTCATGTGTGAGTTGTTGTTTTGCAGTGATCATCTTAAACTTGTCAAACAGAAAATCATTAGCCATCTGGAAGTTATGGCGATCTCTTCTTGCAAAGGGATTGGTACTCCATTCTAGGAAAATTTCCTTATACCACCTTTGCTCTCAAACTCAGATGACTCAAACTTTGCAAGTGAGTTCATGTGGCATTACAACAGGAAGATCATTCTCTACCTTTTCTAGAACATGACCTTCTCTTGAAAGAAAGTCTGCGAAGATGTTATCTGCTCCTAGTAGATGTACTATATCAAAATCAAAACTATTTAAAAATTGTGTCCATCGAAACAATCTACCTCAGATTACCTTATCCTTGGATTCCTTTTTAAAGAACCCTCACAGATTCTGAAGGTCACTTCTGATTAGAAACTTTTTATCGGCCACGAACATCTGGAAAGGTTTCAGGGTATTGATTACAACAAGTATCTCTTTATGAGTACAATGATAATTCAACTTGTTGTTTTTGAAACTGCCAGATACATACCTGACAATCTCTTCACGGCCTTGAGGCATTTTTTCCTTCAATATGTCTACCCACGCTACTTCACTTGCATCAGTCTCAACTATTTTAAAACCATCACTGGGCAATCTTAATGGAGGAAGATTAGAACATTTTCTTTTAATTCTAGTGATGATAGCATAATGATCTGAAAACCATGGAGGCAGATGCTTGCCTAATAATTTATTCAGCTCTAATATGTCTTCAACAAGCTTATAATAAAATTCAGCAATATAATTTACCAAACCCAAAAAAATTTGTAATTCTTTGAGATTGGTTACCTAAAGATTCTAAATCCTACTGAGAATGTGCGGCTGAGCCTCCATCTTCCCCCCTGGGAGAAGCTTGATGCCTATGAAAACAATCTAGTCTTGTGCAAAATAACTTTTAGTTGGATTAACAGCAAGTCCATGACAAATACTGAGAAACTGTTGCAGATGATTAAGATGCTGATTCATGTCTTGACTAAATACCAGGATATCGTCAATATAAGGCATAATGAATTTAGCATATTGTCTGAAAATAAGATCCATCTTTTGTTGGAAGATAGATGGAGCCGTTTTGATATTGAAAGGGAGTACCTTCCATTCATACAGACCTTGTGGGACTGAGAAGGCTGTCTTGTAATAGTCTTCTATCTTCAAGCCTATTTGCCAGAAACCTTTGGTAAGATCAAATTTAGAATATATGACTACCTTGTATGGTTTGCTAAATATGATCTTTACTGGGTAATGGATGACAATTATCCAGCAAGCATTCATTTAACGACTTATAATTCACAACTAGCCATTTCTTAGGAAGTTCAGTCCTGTCACATGAATAACACTTATAAGATTTTCCCTTATCAAGAAACTGATTAGATGGCATAATTTGATAACATGCTAATGTTGATAGTAAGGGCTTAACCTTTTTCATTTCCTTTCTCTTCTTAGATTCTTCACAGATTTCTTCATTTATCTCTGTAAGGAATTGCATTAGTTCAGGGAAGGTTAACTCCTTCATCTCAATATTTTCTATTACCAAATTCTCTAAAACTCTTTTGTGGTAGAATTCTCCAACCACATCTCCAAAACTTTTAAGAAAAGTGGTGAACATGAACTCATGGTTTTGCTCACGGCCTGATTGATAAAAGTTTTTATATTGCTCTTGGCAATATTCACTGAAGTACTTTAAATCCTTGCATTTTCCTCTAATGAACTTATTATATGCATTTTTTTCTCTTGTGTCTGTCCTTCCTACAAATAGACGTATCAGCAATGCACACACCTGATCTGTTCCTCTGTTAATCAGGTTTTCTCTATAGGTATCTTCTAATCGATCCCACAAATTCCTCGCAACTCTAGGCATAGAGTTGAGGGCCTTTTTTTATGACCTGAGCTTCATCAACTCCTACATTAGTGGCCATATAATTGGTGATCCAGGCTCTCATGGCATCAATGCCTCTCATGTTCTCCACATCTTTAAAATTATCAAAATTTACTAATGGTGGAGTATCAACTTTATAAGACTGGATATTCTTAAATGGATCTACCAGATTGGAACCATTTGGATTAGTCCCATTACCACGTCCCATTTGGAATTTACCTTTGGCTTTCTCATCATCCGTGGTATCTCTAATCTTTCTGGTGGAGGGATCATACACCTTTTCTATTAGAGGTTGTTTAACTTCTGTTGAGAGTTTGGGACCCTCATATTGTGCCTATAGATACCCTTTTGCACTTGATGGGAAGTTTAACATTTTGACAGTCTGTGGCTATTTTACTGTTAAGACTATTGACTGGATATTGGTTGACTCCCTAGTGATAGAGTCACTTAACAGCATTTGGGATTCTGATACAAACTATATTCCTTTCTACACTGACTCAACTTTTGTTTCAGTATTCTTAATGTGTAGATTACAATTTGACCACTGAGCACCCATAGGTACTACATCGCATAATACTCTATCCTCGTAAGGACCAATTTTGAAGTCAACTAGACAAGATTGGTTCACAAGCACACTATGATCCTTTTTTAAACAATAAATTTTATAAGGATTTAGTTTTGGAATACATACTAGCTGTAATATTTGCACCATTTCTATACTTACCAAGTTATCATTGGATCCTCCATCAACAATTACTTTGCACACCTTATCTTTACACTTGCATTGCGTCTGAAACACACTATTCCTTCTCCAATCAATCGTGGGAGTTTCCTTGTCACTAGCAACCAAAGTTCAATTCAACATTAGATTCTCACCTATTTCTACTTGAACTTCTTCTCTTAAGGGTTCTTCTCCTTTTTCTTGGACCACCATTGCTCTCTTGGGATTTTGAGGCAAACTACAACTTTATGGGCTTCACTACAAATGAAGCATTTCAAAGGTTTCCATCCTTTAGGTAATCGTTGTTCTCGTCCCCTACCTCCAAAGCCACCCCTCCCTTGGAAGTTTAGCTTCACATGATCTACTGGTTCTTCTCCATTAGCTGTTTTGCAGGAACTTCCTCTTCCTCTACTTGAAGTCCTGCCACCGCTTTTGTTTGTTAATTTGCCCATTCTCTTCAACTTTTCTTCTGCTTTCAAGGCTAATTGATATGCCTCATCCATGTTACCCACTTTGAGTAAGGCTAATTTATTCTGGAGTTAGAATCAAAGTCCATTAATGTATCTATATGTTGCATGATCATCCTCTTCTCCTAAATTAGTTCTGATTTGCAACCTCAAAATTTTTTTTAGTATAAGCTGGTATGGTCAACTCTCTTTGCTTTAGATTTTGAAACTCTTTAAAAAGTTTTTACTGATAATCTGAGGGCATGAACTTAGTTCTCAAAATTTTTAATATCTTTGGCCAAAGTATGATATTCTCTTTTCCTTATCATTTCCTAGCATTATGGAGATTCTCCCACCATAAGGTAGCATGAGACTTCAGTTTGGATGCAGCAATTTTGACTCTATGTGGATCAGTCTCTTCAATCCCTTCCTTGTCAAATAATTTTTCTAATTCTTGGATCCAATCTAAGAACACTTCTGGATTTAACTCACCTTTAAAATTAGGGACTTCAACCTTAAATTTAGTTCCCTATTTAGTAAAAGCTTCAATAAGTCTTTCCACGGGGTCAATGGCTCCCCCTTGACCTCCTTGGTCTTTTGGTTCTTCCTCAGAATCTTCATGCGATAATCTGGCCTCAAGGGCCTGCAACTACCTGAGCACTTCAGCCACAGTATTGTCTCGCCCTCTGGCATTTCTTCATCCTCTTCTACCCCAGGTTCCCCTCTGGGCCATGAAAGATGCTCTGATACCAAAATGATGTAGCTCAAAACAATTGGCAAAAGCACAAATCTGCAAAAAAACAAATAACAAAATTCTAACAAATAAAACAAGAACATGTTTAGATAAATAGTCTTTTCATTTTATAGTTCCAGATTCAATACAGCCATTACATCTCTAAAAACCCATCCATATTCTCCAAAAAATCAACTCCCATTTTCATCTAACCTAGACCCTATTTCTATTCCCTTTCGTCCCCCTCAAAACTCAGCCTTGCCCAAACTTAAACCATAAAACTCATCTAAAAATAACCCCCAGTCAGGATGCAGCTGACCTGACCATGGACCACTCACAACCCAAAAATAGGACAAAGCCCAAAACTGCCACAATAAAACAGAAACAACAGAAAGAGAAAACCAAAAATAGAAAATTCCTTTAATTCCATGATCAGAACGTGGACAGGAGAAATTAAGGGAGATGCTCCACATAAAAAATTCTATCTAATAAATATCTTCCGTAGCAATGCAAAGTTGATGATACCTAGACTTTAGGCCAATTTTAGAGAATAATTTGGCTCCATTTATTTAATAGAACAAATATTTTATTTTTAGCAAAGGATATTAGTTCTTCATCACCTTAACCAACTACCATTAATTGATACACTAGTTATTAGATCCATCCTTCTTCACAAAGATGGTTGGTGCAACTAAGGGGATACAGATGGATGAATATGACCTATCTTCAGTAGATCCTCAAGTTGTATCCTAAACTCACTAAGGTCATATGTAGTCATCATGTAAGGCACGTGAGAGATGGGCTTTTTCTCCAAGAACAAGGTCAATGTGGAAGTCAACATCTCATCTTGGTGGTATAGTAGTGATGAAACTAGGAAACACATTTGTGAACTGTCTCAAAAGGGGGTGATCAATGAGGGAGACCTCACAACACTCACCCTCTAAACGATCACTCATTGTGATAATAAACATCCAGGACATCCCTTTTGCATAATCCACTTCAACTGTATCACAAAAATCTTATAGAGAGATGGGTTTTTGAAGCCCAACTATCATAATAGGAACACCAAGATCATCCTCACACTTAATCACCTTGAAACGACAATTGATCCTAGGTAGGGATCAATTTAAATCTATGCCAAGGACAATCTCATAAGACCCCAATGGTAGAACATGTAAAGTTACAATGATGGTGAAGGTTCCAAGACCTAATGCACTTTAACACATAAGGGAGTTTACTACTACCTTAGCACTCATGGTCAACTCAACCTATCACCTATCACTCTAATGCATTGCCACAAGCCTATAATGCTCAACCAAAGGTGGGGAAATGAAGAAGTCAAAATCTCCTAAATCAAAAAGAACAAAAACTTATGCTCTCAAGCATAACCAAGGCCTCCACAAATGACGCCTAATGATCTATCAAGTGATTCTTGACCATTACATAGACTTAGTGGATTCTACCAACATCACCTACCATCTTCTTTGACCTAGTTGTGCCCTACCCACAAGCTACCATTACACCCTATGGACAAACTTTAACATAATGGTCCACCTAGCTGCACACAAAACACAATCCTCTTGGCATAAACTACAGTAATTGTTTACATGGGATCAAGTCTCACACTTAAATAACCAATGTATTGAATCCAACACAGTAAATGTTTACCTTAGATAAAGTAAATAGAAGAATAGAATGACTTTTAGGTTCAAAGTATTGTGTTGGTTACTTTCATCCAAGCTTTGCTATCACAACAAAATTTAAAAGTGTTGGATTGGGATATGCTAATTGAATTTTAATTCCAATACAACATAACAATTTCACGCATTGTTACATAGTGTAGAGTAGCTTAAATGTTATTACATTATATCCAATCTAAAAATAAACTTCTTATAGACTTGTTGACTTGGAAAGGGACTCTACTAGGAGATAAATGGAGGATGGAAATCAAGAAAATAAAAAATATTTGTTTTCTTTCAATAATATCAAATATCAAATTATAACTAGGATAAGATCGACATTGAGGAATATATATATTTATATATTTCAATCTCATAAAATATTAGATTATAAAAATATATAACTTTTGCTAAATTTCTAGTTTATATGTTTTATTTCTAATAATTTCTTTAGAAATTGTTTTATATTTAAATAATTAAAATATAATAACAATTAATTTAGTGGTGCATTAATATTGAATCATATAAGTGTTCAATATTATAAATAATTAATTTTTAATATTATATACATTAATTATTTAAAAATAAATATTATGTAATTTGTCAAGTTTATTATGTAATTTGTCAAGTTATTAAAAATTATTTTCTATAATATGATTTATAATTACTTTGTAATAGGTATTATTTTTATATGAATATAATTTGTGAGATGCTTACTACTATAATTCCCTTTTTCCACTAAACTATCAATTTTATTATCCTTTTGTGAATGCCAATATTTATGAAGTTATCTATCCAAACATCTTTAACTTTTAAAAATCATCACTTACTATAATATATATACAATTAAAAAAAAACTTAAATAATTCTTTTTTTATTAAAAAAATTTACAATTAGTTTTTGCATTAAAAAAAACACTCATTACCTTTAGAAAAGCCGGTGGAAAGCCTCTACTATGCTCCCCTCTTCGCCCATCACTAACCATGCCCCTTCCAGTTTAACTTCTACACGCTTGCCCTCGCTCTTTGCCCAAATAAGTTCTTTGTTTGACGGAAGCCACCCTGAAGGTTGTGTGAAGATGCCCATCCATACCCATTTTCCTTCACTCAGTTCGGCTCCAAAACAATAGCCTCTTGTCGGATATATAGAGAAGTCCAAGTCAGGATTAACACAATCTATAATAAAACATATCAAAATGGCATTGGTATTGGCGTAACTCTCCGGCCTCCTCAATTCTAGGTGTCTTCCAACATCGACCACGTCAGAGTAGTCAAGCACAGAGACATTTGGCAATTCAAAGAAGCTTTTCAGCGAGCCCACATCAAACCCCACCCTCATGCATATTATCACTTCCCTTGGCCATTTCTGCACATTGTTTGCAAAAGGCACAGGCAGCACAAAATCAGATGACTAATAATAATAAATACACTTTCATATTTCTAATTCAACTATTTTCTATTACCTGTATCTTACTGATGAATGCTTTAACATCTGATCTGTCCTTTGCCACCACCACCAGCGACTCCAATCTCTCACACTGCTCCAAGCTAACTATACACGGCGCCTTCCTGCGCGTATGTACTTCCAACTTCTTGAGTGATCTCAATCGTTCTAAACCTTCTATCTTCTCCAATGTCTGGCACATTCGCAAATCCAATTCTGTAAGAGAAGCTAATTGTGCAAGACTTGGAAGACTATCTAATTCTGGACAGTCACGTATCCTGAGCGTCTCCAGTGATGTCAGACTTTCTAAACCTTCTATCTTCTTCAATCTGTGGCAATTTTCCAATCTAAATTCTTTTAGAGAAGTGATTTCTGCAAGATTTGGAAGCCCATCTAATTCTGGACACTCACTAATGTTCAGCGTCTTCAGTGATGTCAAACTTTCTAAACCTTCTATTGTTTCCAATTTGTGGCATTTTTTCAATTTAAATATTTTTAGAGAAGTCAATTCTGTAAGACTTGGAAGCCCATCTAATTCTGGACAGTCACTAATGTTCAAGGTCTCCAGTGATACCAGACTTTCTAAACCTTATATCTTCTCCAATTTGTAGCAATTTTCCAATCTAAATTCTTTTAGAGAAGTGATTTCTGCAAGATTTGGAAGCCCGTCTAATTCTGGACACTCACTAATGTTCAGGGTCTTCAGTGATGCCAAACTTTCTAAACCTTCTATCTTCTCCAATTTGTGGCATTTTTTCAATCTAAACATTTGTAGAGAAGACATTTCTGTAAGACTTGGAAGCCCATCTAATTCTGAACAGTCACTAATGTTCAGGGTCTTCAGTAATGTCAGACTTTCTAAACCTTCTATCTTCTCCAATTTGTGCCATTTTTCCAATGTAAATATTTTTAGAGATGTCAATTCTGTAAGACTTGGAAGCCCATCTAATTTTGGACAGTCACTAATGTTCAGGGTCTCCAGTGATGTCAGACTTTCTAAACCTTCTAGCTTCTCCAATTTGTGGCAATTTTCCAATCTAAATGCTTTTAGAGAAGTGATTTCTTTAAGATTTGGAAGCCGATCTAATTCTGGACAATCACTAATGTTCAGGGTCTTCAGTGATACCAAACTTTCTAAACCTTCTATCTTCTCCAATTTGTGGCATTTTTTCAATCTAAATATTTGTAGAGAAGACATTTCTGTAAGATATGGAAGCCCATCTAATTCTGGACAGTCACTAATGTTCAGGGTTTCCAGTGATGTCAGACTTTCTAAACCTTCTATCTTCTCTTTATGGCATTTTTCCAATCTAAATTCTTTTAGAGAGGTTAATTCTGCAAGATTTGGAAGCCCATCTAAATTTGGACAGTCACTAATGTCCAGGGTCTTCAGCGATGTCAGACATTCAAAACCTTCTATCTTCTCCAATTTGTTGCATTTTTTCAATCTAAATATTTGTAGAGAAGTCAATTCTGTAAGACTTGGAAGCCCATCTAAATCTGGACAATCACTAATGTTCAGGGTCTCCAGTGATGTCAGACTTTCTAAACCTTCTGTCTCCTCCAATTTGTGGCAATTTTCCAATCTAAATTCTTTTAGAGAAGTGATTTCTGCAAGATTTGGAAGCCCATCTAATTCTGGACAGTCACTAATGTTCAGGGTCTCCAGTGATGTCAGACTTTCTAAACCTTCTATCTTTCCCAATTTGTTGCAATTTTCCAATCTAAATTCTTTTAGAGAATTGATTTCTGCAAGATTTGGAAGCCCATTTAATTCTGGACAGTAACTAATGTTCAGGGTCTCCAGTGATGTCAGACTTTCTAAACCTTTTATCTTCTCCAATTTGTGGCATTTTTCCAATTTAAATATTTTTAGAGAAGTGATTTCTAGAAGATTTGGAAGCACCTCCAACTCTGGACAGTCACTAATGCTCAGGGTCTCCAGTGATCTCAGACTTTCTAAACCTTCTATCTTCTTCAATTTGTGGCATTTTCCCAATTTAAATATTTTTAGAGAAGTGATTTCTGGAAGATTTGGAAGCACCTCCAACTCTGGACAGTCCCTAATCGTGAGCTCCTGCAGTGATTCCAAACATTTTAAACTTTCTATCTTCTCCAATTTGTTGCACTTTCCCAATGCAAAGTTTTTTTAGAGAAGTTAAATTTGCAAGACTTGGAAGCTCATCTAACTCTATTATCAGCTCCCGCAATGATCTGATCTCTTGTAGACCTGCTATTTTCTTTACCTTGCTGCTACCTACCAATGTGAAAATTTCTAAAGACACTAACTATGCAAAACATGGAAGCCCCTCTAACTGTTCACAGCTACTTATCTCCAGCTTCTGAAGGTTTTTCAGGCCACGGACACCTTTGATGTCCTGCAGGACATTACATTGACAAACACTTATGGTCTTCAATGTTATTGGCAAGGTTTGCAAGTCCCTTAAACACATATCAGAATAAGTAGAGAGTGTCTCAAGGAAGGGACAACAATCTCCATTAATTGAAATCTTGGACACTTTCGTCCTCAGTAGATATATCCTCTTCAGCGTGCACCCTAACCCAAAACTCAATTCGCTGATTGGGGTCTGGCGTATTTCCAGACTTTGAAGATGGATTAATGACTTTGGCAAGCACTTCACTCCTGACTGATTTATGTTCAAATCTCTTAAGAAATTAAGATACTCCAGAGAATCTGGTAAAAATTTCAACTTCTTACATTCTCGGATTTCAAGTGTACTTAAAGAGGACAAATTTTCAAGGGAGGTTGGCAAAGTTGTCAAGAACTCACTTCCTACCGCCAAGTTGGTTAACTTGGTTAGTTGAGAGATGTTAGCTGGCAGTTCCTTCAAGCTGGTTCCTTTTAAATAGAGCTCTGTTAAGGAAGCCCCTTCTGGGAAGCGCAACTCTTCCAATTTCCTGCATCCATCAAGATTCAAATACCTGAGCTTTGCCATGTTTTTCAGAATGTGTAACCCCGACTCGATGATGAGCTCACCGCAGTCCATTAAACTAAGATATTCCAGGAGTGTCAACTTCTTAAAAGTATGTGGCAACATCTTCAACTTGGTGCAACCATTCAAATTTAGGTGTTGCAGATTTGTCAACTTGTCGAAATTACTCGGCAGCAATAACAGATTTCTACACCGTTTTATCTCCAGGTGCTCCAGCGATTGGAGATGACAAAATTTTTGTGGGAGGTCGCTCAATGTATTAAAATCGACATCATCCTTACCTATTAATAACATCTTTTTCAAATTCTTGAGATGTGCTATTGACGCTAGAAATCCTCGCAAATTGTTGTAGCCCTGAATAACTAACTCTCTTAACTGCAAAGGAGCCTGCAGCCAATTTTCGATACAATGAACATAGGATAAATAAAAAGTATTTCCAAAGAAAATTATTTACATCCGCATCACAAAATTTCCATCACCAACAAAAAACTTCAATCCAAGTGAGCAGGGCGCGAGGCTGCATTCTCCGAGGCTTGTGTGTATTATGATCTTCCCTTGCTGGGGGTAACAATTGTCACCAATTGCGTTTGCCATTCCTCGGATTTGTATTGCTTCCTGAATAGTCAACAGTCAACAGTATAAATAAGAAACATTTTACAGCAATAGAACTTGTTAGAAGGCAGATTGAGTGAGGAGCTTGTTTCCATGCCATGATTAATAAAGCTATGAAAGAAAGCACTGACTTCACCTGTTGAAAGTGAACCTGGATCTTCTGCTGTGGAGACCAAAGGCGATAGGGTGACTGTCCATTTGCAATGTCCCTACCCAAATCTCTGAGGTGATCATGCATTCTTATAAAACCATATTTGTCCACCTCAACAAAACACTTATTGAAAAGCGTTTCCCAACCGAGCAGTCCATCGCACTCTACATCCCATGCTGCAATGGCTGCGTTTTTTCTCTGTCCAATGAAAAAACACGCTGCATCCAAGAACATCTCCTTGTCTTGTTTCTTTAGCGCATCATAGCTGACTTTCAGTCGTTCTTTGATGTCCTCGTGGGATATTTGGCTAAATTGATTGAATGTACACTGCCAATAATCCTTAGTCTCGCCATAAAGCTGTCCCCCTAAGACCATAAGTGATAAAGGCAGTCCATGGCAAGCATTTAAGAACTCCTCAACAAGATCCTTGAATTCTGATAGTGGAGAGGGTTGTAAGAATGCATGCCAACAGAAAAGTTGTTCAGCATGAGCGGCATTGAGTGGCTTCATTTGATAAATGGTGGAGATGCCCCACTTTTTAAGAACATTTCGGTCACATGTGGTAACAATAATCAAACTACCGTGCCCAAGGCTCTCTCTTGCTGGCAAAAGAGCATCAAGTTGGTTTGTATGATCCACATCATCTAAAATAATAAATACACAAATAGACCTCAAATGGGGTTTTAGGATCCCTTTGCCTACATCTACATTGTCAAAAGGTACATCTTTGAGGTCAAGGTCCTCCAAAAGATTTTTTTGTTTCTCATGCAATAGCCCTTTCACTGCAGCATCTCGAAGATCAAAAAGAAAACTTGACTTATCTTTGGTCAAGCGTTTCCTATTATAGAGTTCCTTTGCGAGGGTGGTTTTGCCAGCACCACCCATGCCCCAGATTCCCATAATTTGTATCGGCCCAACAAACTGACATGCAATCGTGTCAAAGTCTTGTACAACTTCATCCAAACCCACCAGATGTTTGGCAACCTCTAAAGACACCGCCTTCAGTTCTTCCATCACACGATTCACCACATTCTTCACCACTTTGTGCTTGTCACTAAACACGTGAAACACTAATAAAAAAATGGAAGAAATCGAGAAAAAACAAAAGCCCAAATGCATGTAGGGGCAATTTGAAAAGATAAAGCATGAGGAAGACTTTTGAATTTTCACATATACAAATGCTTGTCAAACAATTGTTTTAGTATTTTTTTTGTTTGCCTTCTTAGAGCTATATAGTTTTGTAGAAACATAGAATCAATAATATTAGCTATCAATTATATATATATATATATATATATGCTGAGAACAAATTTGCTGTGCCTATTCTAGCCTGCGGATTCTGTTTTTCCAAGTGTTTGTTCACTCTGTGTTCATTGTTCTCCAGTGTTTGATCACTTGTTGTATGCCTGCCTTTTGCTGCAGCATTGTTGTCCTAGAGTTGTGTAAACTTTATGATACTGAATAGAAGTCTCATGCCTATTTTGCTCTGATATTCTATCTCAATTCATCAAGTTATCGTCATTAGATGTGTATCTTTTTGCAGCTTTCATTTTAGATTTAATCATTAAAGTACTTGTAGTCTTTGATGCAGAGGTATTGGATTGTTTGGTTTTATTCACACAATGATCCTAGACTTCAAGGTTTCCTTCACAAGAACTTTCAAACCCTATGTAACACAAGCCTATACAAGGCTACTCAAGAGGCTGACCTAGTCTGGGACCACACCCTGGTGTCCACCCACATAGACTACTCAACTCTCTTTTGGGGAGTCTCTACTCAACCCAACAAACAAACACACACACCTGCTAGGCCAACACCAAACTACCAATAGGATCTCACACTACAACCAACACAAATTTGTCAAGTACATGACCAACATATGGTCTCTAACCCAATAACTTATTTCTGTACCTTCAAGGACAGTGGACAGCAAACTACAGTATGACTGCACTATGATAGTGCCTAGAGAGACCTATCCCTTGTAGCCCTTGAGATCGGCTAATCCAAGGATAACTCCTCAAACCTCCAAAGGATAGACTAGTCTCTTTGCACATTCAAATACCCATTATGGACATACAACAGTCTACCAAGTTGCAGGGCCGTACTCTATTTCAGGCGTCTAATGACAGTGAACTCTTCTCTTTAGGGAATAGGCTTAATTTGGGGTCTTTACAAAGGAAGTGCATCAAAGTCTTTTGCTCAGGACCAGATAAACACCTACACAGGTCTATTTTCATCTACAAACACCAAATACATCATCCATTTGGTCGGTCTCTTGACTATTCCTTGAAACCACACCAATTTCCACCATTTGCACACTAACTAGTCACTATGTAGACTAGTTAGAATCATGCCAAGTGCCTTGGAGTGAGGAGTGCAAACCTAACAAACAATAAAAACATGCAACCTACTCTATCTTCCTCCATCCTACTGAAAATGGTTGATGCTTTTCAGAGGATAGAGGAGAAATCACTCATTTTGCCACAAAACCCTAGTTTTTGAGGGTTTCAAACCAGTTTGCACAAATCGATTTAGTTCTCACAACACAGGAGGTTTCAAGAGGCCTAACTACATTCAAATGAAAGGTATTTCGAAGCTCTAACACATTTCACAACTTTTAGACTCCTTACTGTCCGTATAGAGCCGTACTAAGTGACCGTTTCTAGGAAAATGCAGGAAATTACAGTTTTGCACTCCAAAAACTTCTAAATTTTATTATTCTTGGCATGTGATTACATTTTTCTGCCTATAGAAGGCTTGAGGGTTGTTTCTCCTCCTCCACCAACCGTACAAATACTATCCAAGGGCAATTAACCATTGGGTATTACTTCCTTCACAAGAAACCACATGTTTCTTAAGTGGAATTACATTCAAATCGACCATATCAAGGTCTATATTGGACAAATCGACCAAATGGACCAAGTCCTTATTACAACTCATGAAAATGGCTTTCAAAGCCTTAGGGAGAATAATATAACATGACAACAAAACATGACATATCAAAAAAATGACTAGAGTAGGGAGCTCCTGCACCAGTCTTGTGGTGTAAACCTGGAGGAAAACTGCTTAAGTTTTTGTGTTAACAATCATTCTTTGTTCACTTTCACTTTCCTTTGCTCTGAATTTATTTAGGAGATTGAAAGTATCGTTAGTCTTTGCTTAGTTGTAGTAGAAGGTTTAAAAAAGGAAAAAACCTCTTCTGCAGCGTTTAGAGTTTTATAACCTTGTGCTCACAGCTAAGAATCAAAAAGAAGATAGGCGAAGTTTCATTTAATTATCTTTTCAGAGAACATCAACAAGAAAGGGAACTCCCCCTTCCAATAGGAGAGCAGTTTATCTGTGCATAGCTGTCTGTTTCCAAATCGCATTCCAGAGGTGTGAATTGAAACGCCAACAGTTTTCTAAATAGTGATATGTGGCTTTAAAATTGAACTTGCCAAGATCTCAAAATAATAATATGCCTCTTCCAAATTTAAAATCTATTTATTAATATTTATAAGTAATAAATTAAATCAAATTTTGTTAGAAAAATAAAGTTATAATTTATAAAGTTTATTTAGGCCTTTCTAATGGAGATTGAAGAAAGAAATTTAGAGAAAAACATTGAAATAAAAAGTCATATTGATGACTATTAAAAATGTACACTATGTATCAAATTATATTCTTAATAAATAAAGCTAAATATCTTTGATCGACATAATGAATAACATCTTGTAAAGAGTCGTAAATTTCTTTGAAGATAGATTTCAAAATACACTAGATGCCTAAGTATATAAAATGCTCCATTTTAATTACTTATAAACATTAATATATAATATCAAATTTCATTTGCTTGTTTAATATATAAATTTGTCAATTTTAAAGAGACATACTACAATTAAAAATTGTCTATTTTTTCTATTCAAATTTGATAATTATAAATTAAACTTGCAAGTGAATGAGTATGAAGCAAGTGAAAAAGGCTAAGTATTTTACAAGTAGGAGGTACTTTTTGTAGTGTATCAAATTGTGATGTTTTATTAAGATTCAATTACATGATGCAATATTTCATTAGTAGTGGTTTACATCTTTCATAAATATGAATGGTTCACTTAGCACTCATTGCATTTAGGTGACTCATTGAGGTGAAGCATCACGACTTTTTGGGAGGTTACCCATCATAGTACTAATCTAATTCAGGCATGCTTAGCCATGGAATTTCTCCCCAAATCAAGCCCACTTAGCTTGCTAACCCATTTTTAAAACATTTAGCAAGTGTTGTTCCTTACGAACCATTCATTCTAGAGCCCTTTAGCATCTATTGACTGTAAAGAAATGAAGACCAACGGACACATTATTTTCCCACCAATTGCTTGTCTATTCATATTCCTTGTGTGATGTATGATGAAGCATTATATATGCTGGACATCTCATTGTAAAACTCAATTTCATTATCAATAATAATTCCTCTGCTTAGTGTGGATGTAGCCAAGTTTGGTGAACCACGATAAATCTGGCGTCTCTTTCATTTTTTACTTTCTAATTAATCTGTGCGCTATTAATTACTCTTTTCTGCAATTGAGTTGTACTTTCAGTCTTAACAATTGGTAGCAGAGCTATGCGGTGACGGTATAGCTGGTTGCAAAAATCGGTGTTGGATTTTCGAGTCATGGAGGAACAGAAGATTGAGAAGTTCTTCGGTCAGAATTTTGGACTGTGGAAGGTGCAAATGGAGTCTTTGATGATAAAACAAGACCTCTCTCTCGCGCTTGAAGGGGTAGCAAAGAAACCAAGCTCAATGACAGATGAAGAGTGGGACAAGATGGATAAGAAGGCAAGAGCTATGATTTTCCTCTTGCTGTCTAGCAATGTATTATTTAATGTTTCAGCAGAGAAAACTTCGAAGGAGTTGTGGGATAAACTCTCTAAAATATATGAGATGGCTTCAGCATCCAATAAAGTTTTTATTATGAAAAAGCTTTATAACCTAAAAATGAAAGAAGGCAGAATTATGTCAAACTATCCGAATGAGTTTAATACCTTACTTACCCAACTAACTTCAGTGGAGATAAAGTTGGAAGATGAAATTAAAGCAATCTTGATGCTATGCTCATTACCCAACAGCTGGGAAGGTGTTGTGATGGCCGTAAGCACTTCAGTTGCAGCCAAAACAAAATTAGTTTTTGATGACGTAGCAGTTACACTCCTTAGTGAAGATATGAGTAGAAAGAACCAAGAAATATCTTCCGATGAAGCCTTAACCGTTGTTAGTAGAGGAAGGCCTCAGAATAGAGGCAAAGACAATAACAGAAGAAGATCAAAATCAGCGAAGAGGTCAAAATTCAAAGGTAAAGTTGGCGACTGTTGGTTTTGCGATAAGCCCAGTCACACCAAGAAAAATTGTTATTCCTATAAGGAGTAAGAGAAGGTTAAAGATAGTGAGGTCAATGTTGTTTATGACAAGGATGATAATATTTTGGTTTTATCCGTAAGTGAAGCCACTTCAGATTCATGGGTTCTAGATTTGGGTGCATCCTTTCATGCCACCTCTTGTACGGATGCCTTCTCTAATTATCAAGGAGGATAGTTCGGGAAGGTCTACTTGGGGGATAACAATTCATTGGACATCATTGGTAAAGGTGATGTTCTCCTACAATCCAAGAATGGAAGCAAATGGCTTTTGCAAGATGTTAGGCATGTCCCAAAATTGAAAAAGAATCTGATTTCTATAACCCAATTGTTCTCACAAGGCTGCAATACTACCTTCTATCTAGATTCATGGAAGGTTACTAAAGGTGCCCTGTAGATTACCAAAGGAAATAGAGAGGGCAATTTATATGTTTTTGAAAATGACTCTCAAGTGGGATCTGCTATGACACTGACGGACAATGAAACCGATCTTTGGCACCAGCAACTTAGACAGAGTAGGAAAGGTCTTGAAGTCATGATCAAAAGAGAACAATTACCGGGGTTGAAATCTATGGATTTGGATTTTTGCCAACATTGTCTTTATGGCAAGCAGAAGTGGATTAGCTTCATAAAGACAGGTCATGAGAAGAACACCTCACCTTTGGAGCTAGTTTATTCAGATGTTTTTGGGCCAACCGAGGTAACTTGTCTTGGAGGTTCTAATTATTTTTTGACTTTCCTTGATGACTGCACTAGGAAAGTTTGGATTTTTATGCTCAATAAAAAATCTTAAGTGTTCAGCAAGTTCAAAATTTTTAAAGCTCTAGTTGAAAATCAAAGTGGGCATAATATCAAGTGTTTGCAAACTAATAATGGTGGTGAATTTTTGATAGTTTTTGTGCTGACAATGGTATTCAAAGAATCAAAATTGTTCCTTATACACCGCAAGAAAATGGGGCTGCGGAGAGGTTAAATAGAACGATTTTGGAAAAAACACGGTGTATGCTTTCCAATGCTGGACTAGGAAAAGAGTTCTGGGTAGAAGATTGCAACACAACAGTTTACCTCATTAATCAAGCTCCCTCATCTCGATTAAATCTTAACATTCCCGAGGAAAGTTGGTTGGGCAAACATATTTCTTATAGTCATCTACGAGTGTTCGGATGTGAAGTGTTTGCTCTTATTCCTCATGAGAAATGATCCAAATTGGATCCCAAGTCGCATAAGTGTATTTTGTTGGGTATGGCAAGGATCAGTATGGATTTAGGTTGTGGGATCCCGTCGCCAAAAAGGTCACTCGCAGTCGGGATGTCATCTTCAACGAAAGAGTTTTCCCAGGTTTGCACAAAGAAAATACATCTTCAAAAGATTACATATCAGTTGATTTGTTTGATAATGGAAATAATTTGGTTTATAAACAGGAAGCTTCTTCCTCTGTTAGTTTCCAATCTTCCTATGTTTCTATGCAACCTCCTACCACTGGCTTGCTGCCTCCTAATACTCCCACACAGCCTTTAATTAGCTCTCAGCTCCCCTCACATCCCACACAGTCCTTTGTGGTGTCAACTCTGCCCCCAAATGTGAATCCATTACCTTTAGATGGTGGATCGTTGCCCTCACCAAATCATATGCAGTGATCCTCATCTCATACGCTGCCCCTAAATGAGATTTCGTTGCATTCATTTCAAACGCGCCCTTACTTCATGAACCGTAGCCTGTAGGTGATGGATCGCAACCTCTTGATACATATTCATTGCCTGGTCAAACACATACGCAGCCTTTATATGATGATTCACAGTTTTTTTCAAACTCCACAACTCACGTTGGAAGTGATTTAACTTCTATGCTGCCTGGTCTAACACATACGCAACCTCCTTTGGATAGAGCACTGCCACCAAATGTGCCTCATATGGCCCACTCGCTACCTCTTCACATTCATGTGCAGCCTGTGAATGATGATATTCCCTCTATGCTGGAATAGGGCAGTATCCAGAGATAAGAAAATTTTCATGTGCAAAGGCATAACATGGGAGAATTTGCACAAGAAAATATACAGATGCAAGGGACTGTGCAACAAGGAAGTGTACAGAGGCAGAATCATGAAGAAAATGTTCAGAATAGAGGTAATTTGCAATTTGAGATAGCAAACATTCAAAATCAGTTACACAGAATGAATCTGGATGATTCAAATTTGCAAGAGGAGGGTCCTCACTTAAGGAGGTCTACCCGGGAGAGGAGACGACCCTCCAAATTCTCAGATTATGAATTGTTGTATTCAGAGGAAGCAGAGCCTGAATTATTGATTTCTGATCAACCTGAACTAGCTACCTATAAATAGGCTTGCAAGGCAGTTGACTCTTCGAAATGGCAAGAGGCAATGCAAGATGAAATGAGTTCATTGCAGGCTAATAACACTTGGGATTTAGTACCACTTCTGCCTAATCGAAGACCCTTGAAGAATCGTTGGGTATACAAGTTGAAAGAGGAAGATGGGGGCAACAAGCGCTATCATGCTAGGCTAGTTGTCAAAGGGTATGGTCAATAGAAAGGCATAGATTTTAATGAGATTTTCTCACCAGTTGTGAGAATGACCACAATTTGGGCAGTTTTGGGTTTGGTTGCAGTTTGATCTTGAACTTGATCAGTTGGATGTCAAGAGAGCATTTTTACATGGTGACGTTGATGAATAACTGTACATGGAACAGCCGGAAGGATTTAAAAAACAAGGATTGGAACATCTTTATTGCAAATTGAAGTGCAGCTTGTATGGGCTCAAGCAAGCCTTGCACCAATGGTATCTCAAGTTTGATCACTTTATGACTGAGAAAAACTTCTTGAGATGTGAATCAGATCCTTGTGTCTATTATAAGCAACTTCCTAATGGTGAGTTTGTCATTCTCTTGCTCTACATTGATGACATGTTGGTAGCTGGCACAAGTATGAGGATTGTTTCTGAATTGAAGTCTCAATTAGCTAAGAGATTTGCTATGAAAGACTTAGGCCCAGCCAAGAAGATTCTTGCAATGACCATCACTAGGGATAGAGAAAAGAAGGAGATCATGTTATCACAAAAGGCATACATTGACAAGGTTGTAGACAGATTTGGTATAGCTGATGTGAAGGTTGTTTCTACTCCTCTTGCTACCCATTTTCGTGTATCTTCTGATTTGTGTCCAAAAACACAAGAGGATAAAGAGTTTATGCAAGGTGTTCCTTATACATCGGCTATTGGTAGCATTATGTATGCTATGGTCTCCACTCGTCCCAATATTGCTCATGCAGTGGGAGTTGTGAGTAGGTTCATGAGCAATCCCGGTAAGCCTCATTGGGAAGCCATCAAATGGATATTAAGGTATCTTAAAGGTACTTCTGATTATGCTTTGTGTTTTGGTGGCAATAAGGTATAGCTGCAAGGTTTCACTGATTCTGATCTTGCTGGAGATTTAGATAAACAGAGATCTACTACTGGCTATGTTTTCATGTTTGCTGGAGCTGCCATTAGTTGGCTCTCGAGGTTGCAACATTCTGTTGCTCTTTCTTCTGCCAAAGCTGAGGACATGGCTCTTTCTGAAGGTGCTAGGGAGATGCTTTGGTTACAACAGTTGTTTAGTGATTTGAGATGTCAACAAAGTGACTATGTTATGTTTTGTGATGGTTGCAGTTCCATTTTTATGGCTCACGATCATTCATCTCAGTGTCGTTCTAAGCATATCGACATACATCTCATTTCATTCGTCATGTGGTTGAAGAGGGCAAGTTACAAGTTGCAAAAATTGACACAAAGGTCAATCCGGCAGAAATTTTCACCAAGGTTGTTTCTAAAGATAAGTTCAAATGTGCCAGGGCTTCTCTTGGTCTGGTTAAGAAGTGACCAAAAGTTTAGAGTAGGGGAATGATTGGCGAGTTGCAGCATCCGTTGACCTTCAAGTGGGAGATTGTAAAGAAATGAAGACCAATGGACACATTATTTTCCCACCAATTGCTTGTCTATTCATATTCTTTGTGCGATGTATGATGAAGCATTATATATGCTAGATATCTCATTGTAAAACTCAATTTCATTATCAATAATAATTCCTCTGCTTAGTGTGGATGTAGCCAAGTTTGGTGAACCACAATAAATCTGGTGTCTCTTTCATTTTTTGCTTTCTAATTAATCTGTGTGCTATTAATTACTCTTTTCTGCAATTGAGTTGTACTTTCATAGTGTGGCAAATTGTGATGTTTTATTAGGATTTAATTGTGTAGTTTTTAAGTCAAACACATTAAACCATATTTCATGAGTAGTGGTTCACATGAACTCATCTTTCATGAGCATTAATGATCCACTTAGAACTCATTGCATCTAGGTGAATGGTCCACTTTCCACTACTTGCCAATGGATAAACTAAATGGGCTCTAGAATGAATGGCTTGCAAAACAATGGAGCAAGCTAAGTAGGCTTGATCTCGAGGAAGCTCCATGATTAAGCGCACTTGAGTTCGAGTAGTACTAATATTGGTGACCTCCCCAAAAATCCTAATACTCCACTAATATGAACATACCTAGATATAATAATTACTAAATGGACTATTAGTACCCAAAAAATAGATTCAACTAAACCTTAATTATGAAATCGATAATTTAACTCAAAAACTATGCAGTTAAATTTTAATAAAACATAACAAATATTTTAAAATTAAAAACCATGTAAGCGAGCATCACTGTTAAACTCTTAAATGGGAGGAGAACTATTAGGGTACTTACTCAATATTCTTAATGATGCCCCATGACAAAATGAAACCAAAAGGAAAACAAATAAAGCGGGCTTAATGCAGAAATGCTTGGGGAATGGTCTGATGCAGAGAAAATAGAGTTGAATTGCATATTAATAAAGAAGATAGAAGCGACGAAAGTGCATAGTAGAGAATGAGTGGATAATATTTGTACAGAAAAAGTGGAGGTAAGGAGTACAGAAGCATCTTTATTTTTTTGACTATTTCACTGACTTTGCCCACTAAAGCACGTGAAAGGCCGTGTACAATTCTCTTTTTAAAGTTTGATTTGACTTTTCCCACTAAAGCATGTGAAAGGTCGTGTACAATTCTCTTTTTAAAGTTTGATTCCATGTTTTAAAAGAAGAGATCAATAGAAATGGGTTTCCGAGGAAAGAGCATGGAAAGGGTACATAAGCATCTTAACTATGTGAATTTCCCTTGAAAAGGAAGTGTTGTCCCCTCACAATTATTACTTACTCATAGAGGAATCTTATCTTAGTTTTTAAATAACCCAAGAGATAAAAGTCTCATGTTTTTTGTTTTCTTATGAAATGAAATGAAAGATTTTAATAATGTCCACAAGGTCACAACAGTTTATGGGACCAAGAGCAGCACATGGTCCCCTTAGAAATAGGACACCTATGCCTTATGAAGTTTGTAATCTCTTCTTGAGATCATACCTTCTGCAGTGAATTTTGATCAAGAAGTTTGCAATTTTTCCCAACCTTACCTCCTCAAACAAGGTGCTTAAATTGGTGATTTTCAAGGTGTCTTCATAACTGGAACGAATGTCATTATGTATTGAGCATTCCATGATGACATGTCATTCAATCTCTCCCACGCCTTTATTGTAAAAAAGGCATATTATCTTTTCCCACTCCTCTTCAGAAATCAACCATCTATCTGTTTCACATCTAAAATGATGTGAACTAGTCCTTAGTTGGGCTATCAGTGTTTTTGCTTTCCACCTTATATCTGCTCCAATGTAGGCCTTTTCCTCATGATCTCCCATGGGGTTAATTTTTTTATATATAATAAGCTTTTTTTCGACCCATTTGTTTTGTCCACATGACTTTCCTAAATTTTTCTCGTGCATACTTTTTTATTTCCTCATTAGCATTTGGGCATTCCTGCATATTAATGTACCATTTCTTTATCCATTTGCCATTCTACTTCATCCATGTGTTCTTTCTTCTAGTTAACTCTGTCCTCCTTAATTAGCCTAGGCCACCCGTGGTTTGCCATATTTTGAATCTTCTTCAGGTAATTTAATAGTCAAACCATTGCCGATGCTTCCAAGGGGAAGACCCCATTTCAAACAATAAAATCTCATACAGAAGAACATTCTTAACTTTGAGACTGCTTATGATGAGATGCCTTTGGATTCTTTCTACCTACTTCCATTTCTAATCTGACATACTGCTGCCCTAAATTTTAAACCCATAAAGAATCACCAGAGTAACAAGCAAACCAAAAAGTGTTCTCTTGGTTTTCCAATCCCACAATTCTGCATTTCTACATCTATTTTCAAGAGAGTACAGTGCTTTCCAACTCCCTTGAATTCTTTTTACCCTACATATTTCGCAATTGAGCTTGTTGTGCAAATCAAGCCTGAGGTATTTGTACTCATCCACTATTTCTAATGAGCTGCCTTACAAAATAAAGTTTATTTGTTTATTTTTTCTCCTCAATGAGAATATCATCACTTTGGTTTTGCTAGTGTTCACTTGCATTCTAACTTCTGACAAAAAATTTTCAAGCACCCTCAATTGTTCTCTCAAGCTATTGGTTATTTTAGCAATTAATATGAGATCATCTGCATATAGGAGTAACTTTATTACATATTAGCTAGCTAAACCCCCTCTCCATTAGCTTTGTTTATCAATTCTTCTAACTTATCAATGTAAAGCCCCAAACAAGGTTGGGGAAAGTGGGCAACCTTGTTTGACACCAATATCACTATCAAAACACTCTAACATTCCATCACTGGTTCTGATTTTAGCTTTGACTTGTTCATAAAGCCTATGGACTACTGCTTTAGAAACACATCTGGAACTCCCAACTCTTCCATCATATTCCAAAGTTTGTCATGAGGCACTTTGTCAAAGGCTTTTTTTCAATCAAGAACCAAAGGGTAACACCATGATCAATAGTGGAATGCTTTGGTCTAAAGCCGGTTAGTCACTTAGCTCTTTTTCTCTCTTTTTCTACCCAACTGTTAATTTTGTTGTCCACCATACTTCCAAAAAGTTTACCAAGAAGGGGATTAACCATAATAGTGCAATAATTTGATGGATTATTGATATCACCACTTTTGTAGAGAGGAATAACAACACTAGTCATCCACTCTTTTGGGAAGCCCTCTTGAATGGCATTATTGAAGATGCACTTGATACGAGGTGCAAGGTTGTAAATATTGTGGTTGTATCAGTTGTTCTATCTTAGATGGTTTGCTCTCAGTGACATTTATAGCTTAATTCATTAATCTGTCATCTTCAGGAGGCTACTTGAATCTTAGATTGTTTTCAATGTTCATCTTGTCAAGTTATTATTCTCTATTGGAAGTTTGAATTGTTTCAGTTGAAGTTCTTTGGTTATATGATCATTAGGAGTTGCATTTAGTTGCTTCATGCCTGGATGTAAGTCATGGTCTTAAGGCACAAAGTTGTCATGATCTTCATTTATTGCTTGGTTTAGGAGGTTACATGTACTTCATGTTGTGTTTTTGTCAGTATTGGAAATGACTTGTTGCAGTGAAGTATCTTTGATGCTATTCATTTGCATGATATTCAGTAACAGTACTCAGTGCAATCTCATGTTCATTGTGAAGTGTGGACTTCTTTTTCAGATGAATAGTGATTACAACACCATGTTGGTCTGACAATAGTCCTGTGAAACAACCTTATGATCTTTCAAAGTCAAGAGATAGTGTTATTATGTGTTCTTTTTTCTGCTCTTGGATGCTATTGACTGTCTACAGGTTCCGTGACAGTGATATTATGTAGACAGGAATTGAAAATAAGGACAATGTTTGTAGCAGTGCAGCATAAGCAATACCAGTGTCTTCATGTTTTCATGTTTTTACACAATACCTTTCATGTCTTGTGAAAGTCTCCCTTTCTTGTTAACCTAATGATTCAGTTTGCAGAGCTTTTAATGTGTTTACACAATAGTGTTGGTTGAGGCAGAAGTTTGATTGTGTATGAAAGTTGTAGTGATATAAAGTCTTCTCAAGTAGATGAACATCAATCTACAAGACTAGTGAACCCTAAAGCTATATGCATATAGATTTAGTGGTACAGGTGATAGGACAGGTGTTGTGACAATGCAAATTCAAGTCAACAATGCAAGTTGTTCAGCTTTATTTACAGGCCATGTTTGTTTCTCTTCACAGTGCTGATAGTGTTATGTACTTGTGGATAATGTTTTATGAAAGTTGTTCTTAGTCTCAGGCATTGCTTTATCTTAGACAGTGCTTGTGTTACATCAGTCATCTAACATGTTGTTATTAAGACAATGGTGATTTGTTGTAGTTTGTGAAGATGTTAGTGAAGTTTAAACAATACGTAAATGCAGGTAAAATCTCTCTAAGTTGATTAGTAAAGTAGTATCAAAGGATATGAAAATATGTTAAGAGCCCATTTTAAAAAAGAAATGCAATTTGCAGCAGCATAGAAGGTTAGCTTGACATAGTGAAAGTATTCAAAAGGTACAGGTGAACAACAGTTTTTCATGACAGTAATTTTCAATTGTGGTAACTGTGCTATCTAGTGGTGTCAGTGCAAGACAGTGCAAGGAAATTCTATGTTGACTCTGCTGACAATATCTTTTATGCTTCACTAATGTGCTTCTCTTAACAAGTAATGACTACGTGTTCCATCAATAACAGCTCTTTTTGAGTCATCAATATTTGCTTTGCTTGGCATTATATCAAGTGCTCTATACGGTGATCTCAAGACTGTTCCTGTTAGCCCAGATTCATAGAAAGTTTAACACAGTAACATTGTATGAAAGAAAACACAGATGTTTGAATGTTAGTAAGATTTGTTGTGTCTTCTATCTTGTAGCAATGGATTATTCTCTTAATTGATTAGTTTGATTAGAATAAGATCATGCCAACTAGTTTATTGTGTCTGTTGAAGGTTACTTTGACAGATTGATGAGTATGTTGAAAAGCAAAAACATGATATAAGTGTGTTGTGGTGAAAAGAATCTAATGTAAAAGTCTTGCAAACAAATTAAGCTTAGAGATAATTATTGCAGCAAGTTTATGCAGATTGAACAATAAGGGTTAATTGTATTGTGTCATATGAACAGGGGGCAGAGGGTATTTTTTTTAATCTTTGCAAGAAATTGAAGATCATTAGTTTTTTATGAGTGTGAAGGGTTAAATGGTATAAATTGGTTAAAGTGACAGTGGTTTTTGTCAAGAAATGATCAGGTTCTTTGGTGACCGTGATGAACGTTGGCTTATATCTTCAAGAACAATATTGTTCTCTGTTTTTGCCAGTATTATGAAAGCTATTGATCTTAGCTCCACAGTGCTTATTCTTTCTCTAATTTACATTATCTATGTTTTTGGTGCATCGCTTACTTTCAGTTTCTTCCACACAAGTGTTGTTAGACAGAACATTTGCAGAACAGTGATAAGTGCTTTGAAAATAGATATGGACATACATCAAAGCATAATTGAAAGTGGCATAAGGCATATTGCTTTGATAGTCTATACTGACACTTTCTTGCCTTGACGTGTTTCTTGACGTTAGTTTTGATATGCTTTACTAGTAAGGAGATGGGCATAGTTCTAATAGTTGTATTCATCAGTGACAAGGTTGTTTTTAATGACAGTGACATTTTACGAGTGGCATGGTAGTTTATGTGCACAATTCAATGACTTTTTTAGTTGTTGGACTTAGGGGGAGTTTCTTGCATATTTTTGATCCCTAATGGTTTTCAGTATCTTATGACAGTTGGCATGATTTCTACTTGATGATTGGCATTATTTGTAATAGCATTCTCAGTTGTTTGTCCATTTTTGTGCTCATTATGCTACTGATATTTCATTGTCGTGCTGACATTTCATTTTCTGTTTCAGCTGTTCTAGATGCTCATCTTTCATGGGACTATCTTGGTATGGTTGTCTATATCTGCTCATTGTTTCTTGTTTCAAGGTTCTCTTGATCTTTATGTATATTGGAGGCATTGCATACTTTCACTCCCTTTGCCTTGATGTCATAAAGGGGGAGAAGAAGTTGTGTTTTGCCATCATGGACAAAGGGTAAGTTTGTTGACTTCACCCTCAATTGTTTGTCCCTAATGACAATACACAATTTGGTATGTGTTATGTTTTAGTTGCCAGTGTGATTGATTGACATGTGACATGAGGATAGTTTGATGACAAGATAGTGTAATTGATATACAGGGTTTATCTCAGTTGATACATGTTGACATGTTTGTTCTTGCTCAATTATAGTTGATACAGGTTGACATGTTTATTCTATGGTTTACTCAGTTAATATGGTTTCAGGTGCATGGTTCTTTGATTACATTATGCTATGGATCACATGGTTAAAATGAGGCATTTGCACTAGAAGGATTATACTATCTCACATGAAGACCATGCATATAAAAGAAGAAGCATATTTATTTTATTGTTAAGAAGGGGGTCATCATTGGTTTTTGTATGACTTGTTCTAATGTAAATTATGACATGTTCTAATGAGGTGGCATCATGTGATTATGACATGTTCTAAGGAAAGACAGCAAGGTGGCATCATGAGGTTTCAAAAAGGACTTAAAATTTGCAATGACAATGTTTGACTTAATGGTTATTGTTTTTTTTACCCCGAAGGGCAATATCAATTATTTTGAATGGGATTTAAATCCCATCATAAATCATTATTGTTTTTAGTCTTGTGAAAGGGTTCTACAAACCCTAGTTCCAACGGATCTTTGAATGTTCTTAGCGACTTTGAGGCATGGGGCTGGCAGTTTTTGTTGCAAGCTTAGGAGGTGATGGTTTTGGTTAGTTGTCTGTTGTTACTCCAAGTGATACTTTTCTTTTTTTTTGTTCCTCCCTACATGTGGTCATTTGCAGTTAATCACAATGGTAATATGTCATTTACAGTTGATTAAAAAAAGGGGGCATATTGTGTTTGGCTGTAAATGGCAACTGGCAGTTTTGCTAAGGGTTTTCGAAGCTTTCAAACAATTATTAATCTCTCACATAGTTATTAATCTCTCTAACAGTTCTTTTCTTTTATGAGGTTTCATATATTTGAAAAATAATTCTTTTCTCTAACACCCATAACAATGGTGATTAGGGTTTTAAAAACAAAATCAATGCTTCTTCATTCAAGTTTTAAAATGCTATTAACAAAGGTTGTTAACTATGATTTGAAAAGAGGTTTCAAGGTCTTGTTATGGATATGAACAATTATAACTGTCCTCAAATGCACATTCGGGTAGCAATTTTTTGTATATCATTATGAAGCAGCTGTAAAAAGACTTAACTCTGGTTAAGCACTTTATCTTACAATTTGGGGTTCGATCCTAACCATGAAAAAGTACCTAAACTGTTTCAAACAGTTATAGCAAAATAGTTATGCCTTCAAACTGTTCAGTGAAAGAAAGAAAGACATTGTTTTGAGAAAGTATAAAAGAGAGATTATAATCTATTGTGTTTGCTGGGTTTTTGCAGTTATTGTAAAATCAAACAAAAGCAATAGATTATGATTGAATATCATTCTGTAATTAGTTGTAGATGTGCACAAGTTGATGTAATTCTTGAAGTCTCAAATATTCAATGAGATATTCAAGAGCAGGGCTTCTCTGTAATTTGTAATTATCTTTCTAGGCTAGGGGTTGGTGCTCCTTGAAGTTGGTGCTTCTAAACATTGTTACTAGTGAGGCATGATAGAAAGCTAGTGAGACAAAGTTGTATAAAAAGCCAGTGAGGCAAAGTTGTATAAAGCCAGTGAGGCAAGAAAAATTGTCAGTGAGACAAAAGAAGTCCGTGAGATTGCATGATTGGGATTTTGATATTAAGCCAGTGAGGCATCTTTCCCGAGTGGTTTTTATTCCCCAAAAGGGTTTTCCACTCATGCAATTTTCTATGTTATGGTCTCTTTGTGCATGATCCGTTGATGTCTTGTGTCTAAACTTTCCATTACATTCATTGTTCAGTGTTTCATAATTTAACTGTTGCATGTGTGATATGATACTCATCATGGGTCAGTGCAAATGCATAACATATCCAATAAAGAAATGAAACTGCCCTACTATTTGTCATAGTTCATCAATAATTGTTTTGTTTATTCATGTTGATTTGTCAATGCATTACAGTTCATAAATGAATGTTTTGCTTTCATCATACAATAGTTGAAGTTTATGGTTGATAAAGTTGATTAATTGTTGCCAAAAATAAGTCTGTTTTATGAGACACTGATTCACCCCCCCTCTCAATGTCTCTCGTACTCCAACAAAGAGATCCCCAAAAACATTCTTATTCCATGACCTGACTTGGAGCTTAACTTCCTTCAATTTCCTATATAAAATGTTTCTCCAACACCCCCTAACATCAGTCTTCCACCACTCCGCCAACTTCTGTTCAAAATCAGGAGCCTCATACCACATAGCCTCCATCTTGAAAGGGCACCCTCTAGGTTTAGAGGCCTTATCAACCATAAGGGAGATAGGCTAGTGATCCAAACCTCCATATGAAAGAACCTCAGCAATGAAGCAATCTGAACTAAATAACCAATCTGAGCAAATCAAGAATCTGTCCAATCTACTAGCAATGTTTCCAACCCCCTCTCTTCTATTATTCCAAGTGAACCATCCTTTCTTGGGGTTAATATCAGTGAGAGAAAGATCTTCACAGTACCTTCTGAAATTGAGTGAACCTTGGGAGCTGAAATCCCTACCACCACTTTTATCTTCAGGCGAAAGAGTTTCATTGAAATCTCCCCCCACCAGCCAGTGATCAATATTATGTGTTAATCTAAAACTCTTGAGGTATCTCAACACCTCAGCTCTATTCCTGGCATTATTAGGTCCGTAAACATTAGTGATCATGAATTTGTCAACATAGCTGACTTCATTAGATTTTATGCTAATACTGAAAGCCTTGGCCTCCAGTTCCATACCCTCGATGGATGCCTTGTTCCACATGATCGCAATGCCCCCAGCCGAGCCCAAAGCACTAACAGTCACCCCATCACAATTTCTCCAAATTCTTGGCATCATTTCGAGGAAAACTTCTTTAGCCTCTTGCAGCAGTAGAATGTCAGGAAGCTCAACCTCTATGAGTCGTTTGAGAAGGTGGCACTTCTCCAGGCCATTGAGGCCTCGGATGTTCCAGTTGGTGACCTTCATAACTTCTTGGATTCAAGGAGGTCCCTGCCTCCGTTTGAAACAAATTGCATCATCGATGCCTGGGTCACTCTACTTAAATATCATCCACTTCAATGGTCAAACAGTTAATAGGGATTTTACACCTCATTCACAACAAAAAATGGTAAATACTTGTCCTATTTTTATTGGCAAAAATTGACCTTTGACTGTTAAAGTGGATGATATTTAAGAATACCCTACCTGGGTGCCGTTCTCAATTTCCTCTAGAGCCTTAACCTTGGCCTTGCTAGTTTCCGCTTTCCTACCTCTAGTGTTGCTTCCCCCTAGATCAGCCTAAATACCTCCCTTCCCTTTGAACCTCCTAGTCCTTCTTGTGGCCATGGACCACTCATTTTCCTTTTCAGAGTCCTTAGCCCCAGGCGCTTGACATCTATAGCTAACGGTAAATTTGTAATATGCGCACTCCTGTCACCCTTTGGGCTCTACTGGCCTCGAGAATGGCTTACCTTTGCCTCCCTTTCCCCTACCTTAGAGTGACGCTGAGCCCCCGCCTCAATCCCTGTGGTCTTTTTCTTTGGAAACCCACCACCGCTCGGTGTGATCTAGACTGAAGCTATAATAGCATCTGTCGCAGCGTCGACCTTCCTGCCCTCTTTAATACTATCTTTATCCATGTGAGTCCAATCAAATACTGGACTAGATGCGTTGCCCTTCACATTGCTACTCTCATGAGACGTCCTGTCATAATTTTTTGCAATATGGCCAATTTGACCGCATCCAAAGCATCTGAGGGGGATACATTCATAATCTACCTACTGTAATCTTGCCCCTAGAATAGAGTTTAACACTACTACATAAAGGGGAGTTTTAAGACATTAATTTAAGACAATATATTAATTTTGTCTGAAATATATATATATATTTTTAATTGTCTTAAATTTAGACAATAAAAAAAAAATACTTTTTAAATTTTCCCTCCTCATTTTCCCTGCATTTTTGTTTTCCCTCCTCATTTCACTGCATGCATTTTCTTTGAGCCCGTGTTGTGTAGAACCACCTCAAGAAGGTTTAATTTGAACTGGAGGAAAGTTTTAGCATTTAATCTGAGGGGGGTGTAGGCTGGAGCGGGGCTCTGCTATAATTTTTCTCAAGTTTTTCACTGCGAGGGGCTTTCCAAATTACGTAAGCTTCTTGTTTCTTTTCTGTCAATTTGTTTTCATTTTATTGCTGGACAGTTGTGGTAGGCTTTATTTTCACGGCATAGCAGTTTTGGGGTTGGGGTTTCTTGTTTGAAAGACCATTTGAGGAAAAAATGGCGTGAATTGTAATCTGAAACCCCTCTTTTCCCTCTGAAAAGGCTTGGAAGCTATGAAATAGAGGGTTTGTGCTTAAAGAGTAGTTGCACAAAGTGGGAGGTTCGGATAATTTTTGGGTATTCATATTCATAAGAATTTTTTTATGAAATATTTACAGTATTAACGTTTTAGCCGTGGCTTTTTGGGTGTACCATATGAGGCGGATATATAGAAACAGTAGATGTAAATTTAAATTTCTGTTTTCGTCTATGGTTTTGTTAAATCCTGCGGAAGCTTTTGAAGCACTTACAAATAATCTCCGTTTCTTGCCGGAAGTCTTTATAAATTGTATTTGAATGTACAGAGGATTGTATCATGACCTATTATCATTTGATAATACTGCCAGCGAACTTATTATAGGTTTTGTATTAGCCGTAGGTGCGAGCGGATTTGGGGTATTGCGGCCCTGACAAATCCTGTCTTCCACTCATTCCTTGAGATTTTTATCAAATGAGGTTTGGATGGGCCCAATTTCAGCTGCCTAAGGACCTCAGGCTTTCTAGCAATAGCAAGCACAATACCAAGCACAAAAACTATAAGCGCAGATGGAATTGCATGTAAAACCTTGAAGTTCCAGACTGATTTCCTTACTTGGCCGTTCTCAGATTCATCAGTTGGGACTGAAACCTGTGGAATTTCCTCTGTCTTTTGACTTGAGTCATGATCATCATCACCAGAGCCGTTTACAAGCAGTATGAAGCCAAGACATGCAAGAGCCAATATAAGTCCATCCAAGCCCAACCGAGGCCTTGCACCCCCAGTTTTTGTCTTTGCCAAATCCTTCTCATTTCTTATGTATTTTACTGCTGTGAATGCAAAGGCCAAGCCCTGTGAGAGCTGCACCCCTCTGATCACAGGTAAGGGAATGAGCCAATAAGCTAGCCTCATTAGCCCTGTAATTCCCAGCCCAAACAATATTCCTGCAGTGCAGATTCCTGCTGCCATTATCTCTGGAATGCTCAAATGCTTCCCCTCACTAATTGCCACTGCAGCAATGGATTTCATGGGCTGTACTGGCATGGGGACACCAAAAACAGACCTGTTATGATGTTGTACATCCCTGTGAACAAGAGAGTGGTGCCTAAATCCAGCCCATTCACCAATGTAAGGGCAATTACAATGGGAATGAAGGTGTCCAAGTCCCCCAGTGATCCATTCACTTCTGCCCATTTGGCTTTACATTGCAGATTGCTCTTGAATCTTATCCATAAACCATGGGACTTGACCTTGAATCTTCCTTCTGATCGAGACCCAAAAGTGCTTATTGCAGCATCTTGTCTATCACTGGGCTCTTTTTCCCAATCTCCATGCTGTGGGATTTCTGTTGGCATGTCTGGCTTGCTACAAAATCTTCAATTGCAAAAAGAAGATGAGGGTTTAGTACAATTTCTGTGTCTTTTTCAAAAATACAAGGATGGAGCGAAGTGGGTAATGATCTAGTACAATCTATTTTTGGTTTGCTTTCTGTGACAAAATTGGGCTAGGGTGAGGCTAATTGCAAGGGATGGGTTGAACAATGCTATCTGCAAAACCTAAAGCAAGTTTTAACATAATAAACGAAGAGAAAACTGGAGAATTTCTTCTAAGCCCAAAGTAGCCACAAACTATTCTAATCTTGAAATGCAGCTTGTCTTGTATCCAATCTGCTGTGTAAATTAGTTCATATATGGTTCTGGAGGCATCTTCTGAGTGGCTCTTTTGTTGTTTCAGCCCTCTTTGGCGTCCAATACCTCTCAAAGGCCAACAACAATTCAGCAATATCATCATTGACTAGATGATGTTTTCTGAAATCTAGCACTAATAATTATTTCCATGATAAAAACTCTGATGCCCATGCTGTAAAATCGGCATCTCTTATATGCGTGCAGGTGCACACCAAGAACTTGAAGTACAATCCATAGAGCTCAGAGTGCATGTACACTGTCCCTTACAATATTTCTGATAAGGAAATTTGCGTTACTTTAAATGCTCCATTAAGTAATCCGTGGTCAAAGTCAACACATGTTAATTTTTTTATTGGATTAAGAAAAGAAATTTACATAATCACGTTGACAAGCAGCTCAAACAGTAACAGTCTACAAAGAACAGCAGCAAGAAGTAGCATTATAATGCAGTAGCACCAGAATAAACACAATCTACACATCAGTCCCTAAGTGAGCAGGAAAGAGCCAGAACAGCCAGCAAAGAACAAATTTTATGTAGTCCCAACATAAATTAGATTGGGCAGACCTCCACCGCTGTAGGCCATACAATGACTGTAGAGCACCTTATCAATTAGGCATGTAGATTATGCCAACTTGGAACACTAGTCCAAAGCTACACCTACCCCTCTATTTATAAGCTACAGTAGTAATCTGCAGTCACTAAGTCATATTCTCAATCGACTGGAGATGAGAGACCCTTCTCAAACTGCAGTCTACAGCAGTCTATCCAAAGTTATCCTCTCACAGCAAGGGTTAAAGCCAATAACCCCAACATCCCAGCTGAAGATACAAGCTGGGAGTAGTAATTTTGTGGTTGGAAGAACCGCTGAGAGATTAGGCGAAATTGTGTTTTAACCATTTAAAATGACTCGTCTTTTAGAAAGGGACTATATTTTACATTGACGGCCTGAAACTGTAAAGAGAGGATGAAACTTGTGAAAATCTTCTGATAGCTTATTAATTGAAGCAAGCTGGTTTTAAATCTTGACAGGATATGGCAATTTTTGTGGGTTAGAGAATATAACTTTTTTCATATAGTAATATCATCGTTAGGCATTTCTGCTGTTGAATTTTTGTTACTTTATTATATTGTGCCGTGACTTGAGACCAGCGGCTTTAAAATCAGAGATCTTTGAAGTAAGGCTGTGAATTCACTGGTAGGGTTTAAATACAATATTTTCCTTTGTTTTTTGCTATTTTTTGTGGGCTTCTTGGGCTTTTTTGGGCTGGCGCCTCTATGTTAGGCGACCTGGTTATTTGACAGATAAGTAGCTATTGATATTGCTATGGAGAAACTATTTTTTTGTTTCTAGTTATAGTCAGTAATTTGCTGTTTTTGTTTTTCATTATTCTTCCTTCATTATTATGATAAGTTATGGCAGATATTTCTAAAGAGCGATCCAATCTTGCCAAGTTGGCCATGACAAAGGTGGTGACATACTTGGTTTCAGTTGGTAGATAAAGCATCTTTAAAGCTGATTTAAAACAAACATAGAAAATTCTGAACTTGTGTGTTTGTAGCCAGTATTGGCCCTTTTTCAATTGTTTTTGTTTGTTTATGAGCAGTTTTTAGTGCCATTGTTGGGATGCTTTCAAAGTTTCAGTTGTGTGAAAGACACCATTGTGTAGAATATGGCTATTGCAGCTGTGTGGGCATCCTTTCATTTGACATAACCTTGAATATTGATTGTTCAAATTTAAAGAAGGCGGGGAAGAGAGCAGAAAGAAGACATTGTTTATTGTAGACTTGAATTTTTTTTCTTAAAAGTATCCTCAGAATATGGATTAAATTAAGAGGAGATGCTGCTCCTCCATCTAATAATCTATTATGAAAGGCCCAGAATTAATAATAGAAATTCACTTAGGCCAAGGCAAAATGGGTAAGTGGAAAAGGAAACATTTGTTCAATGTATTTCTCTGTCCGCTGATTGTAGTATTTGGAATGGAGTAATAATATTATCTACAAACCGTAACACCAATCTCAACCACCAGCAGGGAACTTTTCAACATTGAAAGATCCCTTCTTTCCTATCTGGCGATTTCCTTTAGGCTTACCTAAACTCACAACACAAGCTTATTTCAGGCAAAATACTAATAAAAGCCATTTTACATGGTGTCTATGTGTTGTCTATAAAATCAGCATCAATTACATCATCACCCCCAGGGTCTTTTTCTCCTAGGCTACCAGGACTCACAGGGCCACTAGCAGCTGGGCCACCAGCTGCTCCTTGTTGGTAAACAGATTGCCCTAACATCATCACTTCTTGCTTGAGGGCTACCATGCTATCCTTCATAGACTGTGTAGAGCCACTAGCAAGTGCATCTTGTAGCTCTTTTAGCTTAGCCTCAACCTTACTTTTTACTTCTGCAGGTACCTTATCACCAAGTTCCTTCAACTGTTTTTCAGTCTGATAGATAACAGACTCAGCTTGATTCTTTGTGTCAATTGCTTCTCTCTTTTCCTTGTTTTCTTTAGCAAAATTTTCAGCCTCTTTCACCATTCTTTCAACCTCATCAGTAGGTAGGGTACTTGCACCCGTTAATGTAATATCTTGCTTCTTTCCAGTGCCTTTGTCTACAACAGTGACTGAGAGGATACCATTTGTATCAATGTCAAACTTAACCAGTTAACCTCTATTTGAGGCACACCTTGAGGAGCATTGCACAGTCCAAACAGAAGAATCAACCACTTGAAGAGTTCTAGGCATGTCTTGACCCAAGTACCGGTTCAACCTTGCAGACCTGCCAGTTCAGGTTCGATCTATCGCAGACCTGCATAGTGTTTTTTGTGTGCTTCAATGGTTGCCATCTGATTTGTACTAACCAGTGCATTTAGATTTTAAAAATGATCTAATGCTTTTGTCAAAACACTTATCCTTAGCACAAGTTGTTATGGAATTATTTAGTTTTTGTGTTCAGACAGGGATCCAAGTTTTGCATCTTAAGAGAATCAGAGCTGCCCTATTTTTTCCCAAAGAAATGCTTCTTTTGCATTTTAAGTATTACCATTAGAACAGCGACTGTCTCACAGATCTAGATCTATTACAGTAGCATACTCATTTATGTGTGCTTAAATGGTTGCCATCTGCTTTGTACTAACTAGTGCTATTAGATTTTAAAAATAATATGATGCGTTTGTCAAAGCACTCTTCCTTGGCACAAGCTGTTATGGAAATATTGAATTTTTGTGTTCAGACAGGAATCCAAGTTTTGCATCTTCGAGAGAATCAGAGCTGCCCTGGTTTTTCCAAAGAAATGCTTCTTTAGATGCTTTTCAGTTTACTGACATGATTTTCTTTTTTAAGTTGCCAGGAAATTTGGCAAGCCTTCATGGTTACTCTAGCTTGTAGAATATATTTATCAAGCCATGTAAAATAATGGAGAAATGTAACCTGGTGTCAAGTTTTTTGATCATATTATATGGAATAGATTTTTGAGTTCCCAGTCTATGGCTTAAGGCTGATCTCTCTTAGTGATTGTGGCAGGCCTACAAAGTGCAGATGGTTGTTGTACCGTGCAGTGCTGATCGTATTTATGTCACTTGCAACTGATGAAATGAAATGATCTTAATTGCTTTCTCAACCACACCCAACTAAAGGAGCTGAAATTGACAGACAAAGTTGTTGGGCTATAAAGGTTAGTTCTTATTTTATTGATTCTGATTGATGTTGGCTTTTAAGATTAATGCACTCTAAAGGTCTTCATTTAACTGATTAGAAAGCCTTTATAACATGGGCACACACACACATAGGTCTTCCTGTACATCTGTCAAAAATTTTTAGGATGCTTATTTGTTGCCTCTCTTAGGGCGAAATTGAATATCTAGGGCAGTTTTTCCTGGGGTTTAGTAAGTACAGATGGAAGCTAATGGTCTAGATAGTTTACGCTTTTAGATCTACTTTTATATTTTTCAAGGTTCATCAATCGGTGTGTGAGGGTATTAACTGCTCTGCTGAATCACTAATTGTCAAGATCCCTAAAAATTTGTGTAAAGCAAATAATGTGAAAAATCAGATATAGTGATAAGTGATAGCATGGTTATGTTCCGGACTCAGATCATTATTGCAAAATGATATCTTACTAAAGAACATATAGAATGAATTAGCTTTTGTGCTTCAAGTATGATAAATAGTTTCATTATTCTATAGCTTTTTCAATATTTTTAGCTACTCATCAAAAACTATATAATAGTTGAGAATGTTCACAGTTGCCTTCCTTTTATGTAGTGCAGGAGAAAAATATTAGATGATGACACATAGAACAGTTTACTTATCCTCTACTTCTCAGTGAATTCATACCCTGAAATAGACAGTTTGTCCACAATGTCACTAGCCCAGTCTAAGTTGGGTAGCTCTCAACCTTTCACTCATCATAACTCATGAAGAGGATTCTAAATCTGATAGTGCTATTTACATATCTCAGAATTGTTGATGATTGTTTTTAGACAAGTCAACAATAGAGTAAAACACTAGAGTATCCCACTCTCTTGAACAAAGCTCTCCAAAGGCTGAACTATGTGATCCAGTGAAGTAACTCCAAGGTTCCTTTTATGATTCATGAGGGGTTAACTTAGTGATTACATGTGATCTTGCTGATAATCACAAAGGGACTTACGTAGATTCTTCTTCATACTTGTTTAGCTTATTCCTCCTTCAGTGTGGATGACATATCAATGACAAAGAAAAGATAAAAGATAAAAGTTCGAAGAAAACTAATCTAAGGTCAATGAAGCAATGATGAGGTATGAACAGACAAACTCCTAAATAAACCTAACTCCACTTCGCCAATGATACTTACAACTACATAGAGTTGGTGCTATCTCCCAAGGTTACGCGAATGGTTTTCAAATCATGAAGGTTCATATGAGCACCCATAAGATAGCGCAGCTCAAGCAAGCATTCACAATCGAACTTATACAAATATGGCTCAGACTAGCTTTACACAACAATTCACCAACGATGAATGTTAAAAGCATGAGCTAAGAGTTGATCAAATATTCAATACAACATACATTACATCAAAGAGCTTCTAATCTATTTCTAATCTACTTGAAACATCTCTCCATTTCATTGAAATACAGGAAACCAAGTTACTCCACAAGATAACACTTAACACCAAATAAACTTCCAATGTTTTGCATTACTCTTGAGAAATATTTACAACAATTCCAAGTCCTCTCACAAAATTTCGAGAGTCTCCTATTTTACTCCTACTTGCCTACAATCTAATTTCTAATGAATTACAAATGAGGCAACAAGGCCTTTATATAATGTCCAGAATACAATGAATGGCTGAGATGAATTTGATAGCCAAGGGCTTAGATCGTGCCACCTCAGAGGTAGTTACAACAATTTGCTATTTTTAGCACAAAAGAGAGAGGCAATGAAGGCACGTTTTCCAATGTGATAAGGTAAGGTGAAATCATTTAAAAACTTCTTCCACATAGGAATCCCTTTGACTTCTTTTATTAAATGATACATTTAATGCATTTAAAATAAGGTGGCTGATATAATTAAATGATAATAGGTACATGCCACATCAGCAAACTCAAATTGTATCAACTTGTAGTGATGTATTCAATGTGATTGCTTGAACTTGTATGTTTGGGACTACATCTTGTAGATCTTGCCTTGTTCATTCCTCTTGTAAACAGGATGTATGATACTTGTTGCTTCACTTGATTAACTTCATGATTCTTTCTTCTTGCAGGTAGGTTGATATGAATGATCTTCTTCGATGAATCTTCATGTAGAGTGAGTAATAAAGTAGATGATGATGACATGAAGTAGAATAGAGAATGATGATGCTTGATTGAATAGGAGAGTCTCTCTTGGACTTGAAGGTTGAATGGAACTTGAACTTGAATGAATGGTGGATGTCTTTAACATGATGCTATAATGAAGATGAAGTAGTTCTTCAAGATGATCTTTGAAATTCTTCCAAGTGTGAATAGCATGATGACACCTTCTTTGAATGACCTCTTGTGGAGACTTGAAGATTGTAAGAACATGATGCCTTTGATGTAGAAGACTTGAAGTGATCCCTTAAGATGATGCAACTTGATGATGAGTGTTGAAGTGATCTCCAAATGTAGCTAGCATCATGCTTCTTTGAAAGGTGACCCCTTTGGGTGAAGGTGACTCCAAGCGCTTGCTTAAAGGTGATTCCTCAAACAACTCTTTAGCTTTGTTAATGTTCCTACAAAACAAGGTAAACAATATATTAATCACTTCATAAGATAGAAATAACTTTAAACATGTAATAATCCTTTTTCAAGCTTAGGCGCAAAATATAGGTAAAAATAGGAACAAAGTGCGCCTAACACAAATTAGTCCCACATTCATAACTTTAAATGATTTCAAGCAATTACAAGGGTTTAAAGAAGTCAATCCACTTAAAAGATTCATTCAAAAGATATTTCTCAACACAATTTCTTCCTTAGGCACCAGAATGAAGTGGCAGAGGTAGGAATGGGCGCCTAGCTTTCAAGCTTTATCCTTGTCATTTTTTAAGCTTTAAACAATTGTGTGGGTCTTAGGATGACTCCCCTCACCTAGGCGCTCATGTATGATAGATTTAAATCTCATTTGACATCAAGGCGCTCACATTAGAATGGCTTGGAGTGTATCCCTTTCTAGGCGCACATTTGGTGTTATTTAGACAAGGATTGGCGCCTAACTATGTTTGGATATCTTCTTGACATTTTGAAGTCCTCAGCCCATAAAACATGCCTCAGGAGGCTTCTTTCTCCCAAGTGCCTATATGATGTTAGAAAGGTACAAAATGCGCCTACTACAATTTAATCCCACATTCATCACTTAGAGCAATTTCAAACAATTGCAAGGGTTTAAATAGGTCAATCCCCCTTATAAGGTTCATTCGAACGGTGTCTTTGGTGCAATTTCAACCTAGGCGCTCATTTAATGATGTGCTTTTGGTAAAAGTGGCGCCCAACCCTTTGAAGCTTCATACTTGCAATTTTATACTTCTAAAGTGATCAATCATGTCTTAGAATGATTTCATACTCCAAGCGCCCAACTTCAATGTCTTGATTGAGCAATTCCTTCAAGGCGCCTATTGAGTTGGCAGAGGAAAAATGGGTGCCTAACACAATTTGGGTTCTATTTGTTACTTTTCAAGGCTTTGAATGACCAAGACTTGTTTTAAAGTGATCCTTTTTGTCTAGGCGCCCATTCAATGAGGTCATTTCATGAACTTTATTCCAAGGTGCTTACTTCAAGATGACTTCTCCCTTTTAAGGCACCAACTTGATGATGATTCTTCCAGGGCGCTAGAATGAGGTAATATGGACTAAAGTGGGTGCCAATTCTAGTTAGTGCAAATAAGAATGAGCGCCTTGACTTAAACAGTTGATTTCTTTAAGATTTAGATCAATACAACACCAATTGACATGGTTAAGGCTTCCTTATGCCTAGGCGCTAAATCTCATATCTCTAGAGGTGGAAATTGCGCCTAGCCTATGATAATAAAATATGATAATAAGATGCAATGCGCCTATACTCTGTTAGTTGTATACTTATCATCCTTTGCAAGAGTTAAGGCACATCAAGTGAGCACTCCAACCTAAGGTGCCAAATTCACAAAATTTCCAACAATTCACTTTCTAGGCATTCAAACTAAGGTGTCTTAAGCAGAATTAGGCGCCTAAACTCATGTTCTAGCTCTCTCTAAGGCGCTTGCACAAAGTGGTTTCATTATCTCCTCTTTAGGCGCCATCCACAATTGACTTGGACCTCTCCTCCCATCAAGGCACATTTTATGAGTGTCTGCAAGTGAGAAAACGCTCCTTAACGCGCCTTAGGTTTTCAGAACAAATTCACGCCTAGAAATAGTAGTCCCAGAGCATAAGGTATATTGAAAAATATATTTAAGTATAAGTTTATATTGAAGAATATATTCAAGTATAAGTTTAGAGATTGAATTTCTTATACTTTAAATATTTTTCAATATACCTTCCAGGATGTTTGAGATAGGTCTCAGATCCACTGGATTTAACATGTAGATTATAGAATTTGGAGGACCCACCAAATTTCAGACTTAGCCAATTTTTCAGTGTTTCAGGATTTCAGGCTACCAGACTTAGTCATTTTCAGGATCCCAAACATCATGATAGGAGTTAGTTTAAACATATCATGCTCTTTCATGCTAAGGCGCAACTTTGGGTTAGTTTGAACATCTCTTCATGCTAAGGCGCAACTTTGGGTTAGTTTGAACATCTCTTCATGCTAAGGCGCCTAGACCTAAATGCCTCTTCCTTGTCAAATTTGCAGTGTTTCAAGCTTCCCAACATCAATTTCAATCAAGGCACTTTGGTTTTAAGCTCTCCTTGCCCAAGGCGCAATCTTGTGGTTGTCTAGATGATGAAAGGCGCCCTAAGTTCTAGGCGAAGCTTTGAGGTGATCCTAGAGTAATATCGCGCCCAGAATTGACGGTGCTTGAGATAAGGTATATTGAAAAATATATTTAAGTATAAGTTGAGAGATTTAACATATACATTAAATATTTTTCAATATACCTTTTAGGATGTTTGAGATAGGTCTCAGATCCACCAGATTTAACATGCAGATTCTAGATTTTTGAGGATCCACCAGATTTCAGACTTAGCCAATTTTTAGGATCTTCAGGATCAAGATACCAGACTTAGTCATTTTCAGGATCTCAAACATCAGGATCAGGTCATCAAGGAGCTCTAAGACTCAAACACCACTGACTTCATCATGCAAAGGACATCATCCTAGACTTAGCAAAGCACTGGAATTCAAAAAAAAAAGGGGGTCCCCATTTGCAATGGGGCGATGTGTGATTTGGTCACAACAAGAATCCCTTTTGTAGCCTTACAATGATGGATGGAGAGCTCATAACTGACATCAGATCCAGTGGTAGTCAAAGAAATAAGGCTTCTTTATCTCCAACTGCACATACATTCACCTTCCCCTACCCCCACCCCCGTTACTCTTGATTGTTGTAAATGCATGTTGAGCATCAATTTGGCCTACATGACATTGAAGGTTGCCTTTCCACCATCAACTGTACAATTGCCCACTATATATGCCTATGATAGCTTGATCCGTGGTGTAGTCATTTGGTGCCATAAGCTTCATAGTGTACTCCCTATTGGATGTGAGTGTTTCACTGATTTACTGAGCAAACATTTATCCAGTATTATTAGATAACCAGAGATATATTATATGCATGCCAAATAAAGAGTTACCATGCATTCTTGGGTTTGTATAGATCTCCAACTTTATGGCATGTGAGTCAACATATACAATAGATGCATTTGGTAAGACTTTTCAAACTTCTTCGAGCTTATCTATGAGTAAGTTATTGTAGTACAACACTGCATTGTTGTAGGAAATCATACACCCATAAGTGTCCAGATCAGAGTTATTATGAGGAAGCTCCGTTAGAAAGGATGGAAAGCAACCAATTGGTGCAAGATTGGCCACAAATATTGTCCTTGCCCCTTCTCCATATAATTCCTGTTTGAATGCACCGGCAAAATCAATCAATTAAATCCCTCCTGACCTCAATCTGCACTTAGTGAAAAGTCAGTGGCTAAGGTTTACCTTCACAGTTTCGCTAATCTGAGAAGCTACATCAGGGAGAAACTTCTTAACTCCTTCAATTCCTATCCAACCTAGTGAGTTGAAATCATTCTGCCCAATATCAAGAAAGTAGAGAGCTTTACTGAAGACATCTGTGGTTGGTAGATAAGTAGGGCTTATTAGAGAGCTTTTTTTTGGTTTATGTTGACTATAATGCTCACAGAAGTTCTGCAGGGGGACAGGTTTATTTCGATAAGCATCCCAACTCATTGGAGCTGTATTTTGAAGATACCGTCTAGAGGAAATTTGAATTTTACAATTATGCACCTGCAGTTAGATTGTTTGAGTCTTCTTCTGATCAAAATCTTTCCAGAAATTTGATCAGTACTTATTATTTTTAAGTAACCGGTAATCTTGTGGATCCTTCTTGCAATATTTATCAATGTTTTAGTATATTTTCAGCCTTTTGCACCTGATCTAGCAGGTACTAGAGTAGGGGAGAGGACCCAATTGATGAGCATGTTCCAATAGTTGTGATAGTATTTGTAGATTTAAGGCTCAATATATTTAAAAGTTTAGCACTAGTAGTTGTGACTTTAAGGTTGTTAGTGTTGACTATAAGTACTTATAATTGAATGAAATGTGCTCTTTAGATCTAAAAAACAACCAATCATGTGATGCCACATCAGCGCACCAACAAAGCATGGCTTAATGTACAACTATTGGTCCACCCTTTTTTGGGGGTCTGTTGATGCGAGTTTTATGACTACAACAAACATTAGAATAAAATATTGAGTATCCTATCCTCTCTTGAATAAAGCTTCTCAGACGCTAAACTACGTGATCGAATGAGACTGCTCCAAGGTTCCTTTTGTGTCAGGTCTTGACTGGTGTGGGATAGACTCAGTGGAATGATGTGATTTGTTGGTAATCACGAGGGGGACTTACATGGGATTACCCCTTCATGGACATGGAATTCACTTTTGGGACTCGGATTGGTGGGTGAATGAAACTCTTTCGCAAATGGACAAGTTGGAATTCCCAAATTCCACTCTTGAAGGGGCGTATAATTTGGCAATGAAGCTCTGGAAAACTAATCCTAGTGAAAATCTAAAAGAAAATGCAAAAGATGAGGTAAGGGTTCAGGAATCTAATCGATGGAAATGACTGTTGTTGAGGATGGAAACTGGAACTAGTCCTCTGCTTCATCATGAGGCAACAACTAGGCATGGATGATGCTATCTTCTGAGGGGGAGTGAGGATTTTCAGACTGCTCCAGCAAGGGACATGGAATTGATCATGCAGAATAGTCAAAGTTAGACTTGGAATTAGTTCAGGCTAACCATGCACGGTGGTTTGCAGGCCACAGATCATCAATGGTATGAACAAACAGATTCAATCATTCAACAGTAATAATCTCCATCATTCTAACTAATGAAATACTGAAAGAAAATAGAAATGAAACAACTTAAATCTTGGAGCTTATGATTTGCTTCAAAGAAGTCAGAAAACCATGCCACAATCCAAAGAATATCAAGAACACCAATCTTCAAAGTCCATGTATTGATTTGGGAATGTCTTACAACAATCTTGCTGATTCTTCAAAGTTCCTTGCTCCAGAAATGGAGTGCAACAAAAATGAACAGCTAACTAACTACTTGCTCTAAGAGCATGAAAAATGAGAGAAGAAAGAAGACCCCTTTCAAATGAGGCCCCTCAGCCCTTATATAGGCAAGCAGAATACAATGAGGAGGTGAGGAGATCAGATCTCCTCGAAATCAGTGCAAACCCTAAAGAGATAGGGATGAATATGTCATAGGCTCCATAAAATGAAATGAATAGGTATTGAACCAAGGTCATCGTCATGGTGGCCTGTTCGTCCATTCATCTAACTGAATTAAATTATGAGCTATTATTTTATTTTTCACTTCCTATAGTTATTATTTTAATTCTAACTAATTGGACTTTTGACCATGTGACATTATTTCTAACTGTGTAGTTTTTAGTACAATGAGTAGCCATTTCTACTATAAATTTGTTATCATTTATACTAATAGGGCTGTTATTGTTGTAAAATTGAAATAGCCTTAGAGTCAGAGAAGCTGAAAGAAGAAACATTGAAGGGTCCTTGGGGCAAGCTCTTATCACAGGATTCTCAGGTAAATTGTCAACTATTTTATTTGAAAGGAGTTTTGTTACCCTTTTCTATTTATAGATTAGTTTAATATTTAATATATAAATAAAATTTTCAAAATGTTGATAAGTTCAGAATCCAGATGTAGACCTGTTTGAACAAACTTTCCTGATTGGATGAAGCAAAAGTTGCAATTTGTGCATTGATGATCCCTCAATAAGTGGAGTTCTGTGCATGTTGAAGCACAAGGTGGTAATTTTTTCTCCTTTAGGTTTCATAGGACAGAAATTTGCTGCTTCTTCTTGTGTGTTATAAATCTGATTTTTAATACCCGGGTAAAAGCTGAACTACCTGTCTATTTTTAGGTGCAGCAGAATGATGTTGAAGTGACTGTTTTAGGGAGCTGTGGGTTTGTTGAGGTCAATGGAGAGTGTCTTAAAAAGAAGGATGTTGTCAGCATTAGAGGAGGAGATGAACTTGCTTTCAGTTGTCAGAGTCACCACACTTATGTATCCTCTATGCTCTTCTTATTGACAGTTGGTCGTAGAATTTTCTACAGTTCAGTCTTCATGTTTTCATATTTTCCTTAATAGTTTTTCAATGTAGATTTTTCAACTCCTTGTAAATGAAGACATCTCAACCCCTGTATTGCCTACTTCAGTAGGAAAGACAGGAAATCAGGTGGTAGCAGGTAAGGCAGAAGAAAAAATTATAGGTGGGGCAGAACTAACTGAAGCTTTAGCAGCTATATTGGGACCCTTGCAAGGACCTATGTCGGGTTCTCTTCCATCCTTATCCTTGCTACCTCATCGCCATCCTTCTTGCAATAACAGTGAAGAATTTTACCAAGGAAGCATTGCATCCCAGTCACAAACTGCTTGCAATATGTCAAATGAGTTTGCTTCAGATACTGAGGAGATTGTGCTTGAGGCTGCACTGGATTCTGGGGTTCCACCCATGCTTAGTGTGTTGAGATGTAGAAGAAAACCTTATAAGAAAGGCTACATGCACAACAAAATATATGGTAAATCACCTATACAAGTTTGTGAAGGGAGAAGGGAATCTGTAAGAGCTATTGACCCATCTGTAGCACATGCTAAATGCCAAACTTTGAAGGAAGATTTAAGAAAAGGAATTATTGATGGAAGAGAGACTCATGTGTCATTTGACAAGTTTCCTTATTATCTGAGGTATGAAATTGCATCTTCTTTAAGACCTATTTTACCTTCCTTTTTGACTGCCATGGTTTGTATCATTACCTTGCATTGGTTATGGCTTTTATATGGTCTAATCATAAGGAGATAGATTTATAGATTACATTAGCACTTCATTATTAATAATTTTTTTTTTCTCAATGCCTTTGTAACAATATGCTGTTATGAAAGTTTATTGAAGTGATCCTCTATAGTATGCTTTATCATTTTCCCGTATATGCTTAAAATTGTTTAGCATTTACATTGTTTTCTCCGTGACAATACTTGCCCTTAGAGAAGGAATTGTAGAAATAAACCTGATTTGAAAAGCTCTGTGTATTGTTGTTTAAGTTTTATGCTTGTTTTCAATAGTTTCTTTAATTCTTCGGGGTGAAGGGCTCTCTGTTTAACATTTATTTACTCTTCCTATTTCCATTTAGTTGTCTATATTCTAAAGCCCATTCTATTAGCATGGTACTTGTGAGCCTTCACTTTTCTATAGAGCCTTTTGATTGAGGAGCTTTTATTTCTCATTAATTATAATGGGTTTAATCACAACGTCAGGGTTAATCACATGGTCCATTGAAACAGAATAAGTTTTATTTCAGTTTGTGGGTGTTCTAGAATGTTTTCCTTTTGACAAATGCTCCCCGCTATGTTGATATATGCTATTACATGGTTAATATATGTTAGCTTGGAATTAATGGCATTATGTAGGAGTCACCGTGTTGATCAAATATTAATATTTCAGATAGATTTCCATTATTATTATAGATGAAATGCTTTACAAAGTCTTATTTTTTTCTTTCAAACTTGCATATATTAGTTTTAATCTATTAGAGGTTTTGATACCAATTCTTTGTCATCTTATTCATATAAATTTGAACAGTACATGTGGTTTGAGACTAATTCTCCGTCATTTCAGTCTTTCTTTGCTAGTTTCATTGGAAGATTGATTAAAGTTTCATCTTTTGTCTACAGTAAGAAGACAAAAAGTCTTCTAATTGCATCGACGTTCATACATTTGAAACGGAATGAATTTACAAAATTTACAAAGGAGCTTCCTAGCGTGAGCCCCAGAATACTGATGTCTGGTCGTCAAGGTCAGTTATCCCTTCTTCTGTACAAGTCTGAATGGTTACATGGAACATGATTGTGATTAACAACAATATTTTCAATCTGATTCAATCTATGTTTTATCATTTCCATAGGGTTTGAGATATATCAAGAAATGTTGGTGAAGGCATTGGCAAATCATTTTGATGCAAAATTGCTTATATTTGATAGCAATTCAATGCTGACGGTAAGCATTAGTACATCAATCTCTGCAACATTTTATGATCTCAATCTCGTCATGGTGTCCAAGCTTTCATTTCATATTGTTATATAAGCATAAAGTCATTGAGTCATTTCTTTTTGTGGTGGACCAAAATTCATCTGGATGTGCTATTTTCTATTTTTTAAGTGTGAAAAGTCACGATTCTGTTTTTCAAGGGGAACATGTTTCATCTTGAAAACTCTGCAGTTGGATCCTTGAGTGTAGTATTCATTTTTTTTTTGTATTTTCACTCTTGTATGTGTTTGTACTTTGTAGTGATGCTCTTTAGGTTGACATGACAGGGCTCATCAATGAAGGATGGACAACTAAGAAAGGACATAAGTACATGGTCAAAATTGGGTGCTTTTCAGTCAAAGCATGCACTCTGCAAGGCACTGCATCAAACTTGCACACATCAAAGGAATATCCCTTCAAGAGGGATAGTTTCAACGCTTGATCAAAACTTCAATTCAGGATATTACAACTGAAACATTTTAGAAGCATGCATTTTTGAGTATCAGAGGAATTTTTGGTTCTTATTTTTTTTAATTTGTATTTATTCAGGTGATCGAGTGAAATTCATTTGTTCATAACCAAAGTCAGGCCATCTACCATCTCAAGCTCCTTCGAGGTATGTTTTACAAATGTTTCTGCATGCCAATAGTAACAGATACTAATCCATCAAGTGCTTTCTAGATATGGTTGAGTTACAGCATGATAACATTATTTGGCATGCTCATCATGAATATTTTCTATTGGTTAATAAGTGAAAGGTGGTGCTATACTTATGTGAAGTGCTTTCATAAGAGAAGCATTTTCAGGTCACCTGTTTTGTTGAGTTTGCTCCGAGTATTGCCAAATGTTGGAAAGCTCATGACATTTTTTTCTGACCAAATTTGGGGAGTTTGCTTGAATTTAAGCGAGCATTTAGTATGATCTAGGAGCATATATAGAAAATTTTAAAAGTGGGTTTGCTCTGTGCTTGGCATGTGGTACTTTCTAACTGTCGATGGGGCCATCACTTGTCAATTACATGTTAACAGGGTGATGTTCTTGGTAGTAACGCCTCTGTCCTCAGCTTTTCTTATTTCTCAATGTTTTCAGGGGTCCATCTCATGGTGATCAAGGGGAAGTACTTTTGTCTTTGGAAGGGAATGCTTCATCTAAACTTGGAGTACGTTTTGATAAGCCAATTCAAGGGGGTGTTGACCTCAGGGGACTCTGCGAAGAAGATCATGGTTTTCTTTGTAGTGGTAATACTTTGGCATCAAATGTGATATTAACTTGCAAATAGTGATGTTTTTTAAATTTGTGCTTATTGAATGTGGTTTTTGTGCTTTTGACAGCAAGTGACCTTTTAGATCACACTATTGAAGAACACATGGACAAGCTAGTCCTCAATGCACTTTTCTAGGTAGTCTAAACTTCTATTTATATTTGGTGAAGTTCAATTCTGCAATTATCCTCGTTAAATTTTCATATTTGATGTATAACTCTTTTCCAAGTTGTGACTAGTGAGAGTAAGAATAGTAATCTTATAAAGATGTTGAAAAGTCATTCATAGACAACTCGTTCATCTACACCCTGCCTTACAAAGAAAACTTGAAAAATTGGCCGAAAGTATCATTGTAATCAGCTCATACACAAAGATTGACAATAGCAAGGAAAAGGTAAAGCAAGCTTAAGCAAACAGAAGCGGACTGTGAATTCTTAAAGAAGTTCTATCAATCTTTGGCACAAGAAAATAGAAGACTACAGAAGGAGTTCGCACAACTGAGATATGTGAAATTGGCAGCAGCAGTGGCAGCGGCCTTTCCCTTGTACATGCAGTTGCCTCGCACAGCTCTAAGCATGTGTCCTTCCTGTCAGAGAGTTGTAACCTCTGATAACACTAGGCCTTCTACTCCTCTGCCAAAACAAGACTTGTATACCTCTTATACACATTCTTCTGTAGCCTGCTGAGTACATTCTTATATGTAAACTCATTTCATATGATTCATCTCCACTGAGGCCACCTCCATATTTATTTAGGAGCTGCTGTGCCCTCTGAATATAAACTAATTATATATATGGAATTCTCGTATATCTTCTTTGTAAATTTTGGAGAATGAATGTTTGGTTGAGGCAACTGAATGGATTGATTTATTGTAGTTTTCAAATGTATACAACTATGTGGGCTGTTGGATGTTTTATGTCAACAAATATGTGCAATTGTATCATGAGTTTTACAGAGCTGACTTAAATAGAGTCATGAACATATATATGTATGCATATGGTTTATATCTTGAAAAAACTACTTGGTAGCAAATCGATTTAGTGCTTAGCATATATGAGGGGAGAATACACATGAGGATGATTTTTCAGTACACACAGTGTTTGGAAAAATAAAAATAAAAATTCTAGGAGGATGACGGGAATTTGGAAACATTGAATGTTGAAAACCACACTAAAAAAATATTTAAAATAAATTGTTTGTTTTTTTAATACATTTTTTTATATTGTCTTTTTAATACAATATGTCTTTAATCCCAACTATTGTCTCCAAAGAGAGAAAAACGAATTGTCTCTAAAGAGACAAAAATACTTATGTTTCATATTGTCTTTACAGAGACAATTTTTTAAGACAATAATTTGAAACACTCGCTTAAAGACGATATTTAAGACAACACACAAGTTTTTTTTTGTCTCAAGTTAAGACAATTTACTAAAAAATAGTCTCAAAAATTGTCTTAAACACCTCCTCTATGTAGTAGTGTAAGGTGGATAGTCTGTTTGAGAGGTTTTCTTAAGTCCAAACTAACACATATACGCGCATAAGGAGCTGGGATACCACTATCCTAGGGATCAAAAGATTGCAGGTAAGCACCCAAAGAATTCCCAATGAGCCTGAAAACATCCTCCGTTCTTAGCTCCACGGGGAGCTTTGGCAATCGGATCGAGACCAAGGCAGACCAGATCTGTTCAACATAGGGGTCAAAGTTGGGTGCCCAAGCCCGAGCATATAAGCTGGCATTCCCCATAAACAAAGGCCCACGCTTAAGGACTTTCTCCCTATACAGATCGGTTTGAAAAACAAACTGAACAAACCCTAGCACCAGAAAAGAGATTTCCGGTACCATTCCAACCTAGGTGTGAGACGCCCATCACTTAATACGCTCCATGGTTGGCCAGATGCCAATGAACTTCACAGTGATAGCCCTCTTCTTTAGTCTTTCGATCTAGGAGTGCAGGGAATTGTCCGGAATAGCTATGTCAATAATCTCTTCAATAACAGATATGTTTATGTTGCCAATCTCTATTCTTGCAATCTTATCTTTGTCTGCCTCCATGGCAATAGTCGCATCTTGATCATAAAGTGGCTTGCCCATCTCTCGAGCTCCATCCTCAGAATAGGTGTCCGCTTCCTTGGTCAACACGATCTGCGTTTCGCACTCTCCCAATCCTGCGTTCAGCGCCATAACATTGAAAAAAGTAACTCTTATCTCTAATAATAAATTACAAAGAACTAACCCAGTCTAATTTTTCATAAGCTTTTAAAAAATGTCAAAAATTTAAAAAAATTAAAATAACTTGCGGAAAACTTATGATAGAACTTTGATTTTTTACATAGAACCTTACCTACCACATACCTCAAAACCCAAAGAAAATCAGGTCCAAATTCGTAATGGTTTGAAGGTTATGTTGGAAACAAAAATCTTGGCCCAAATAGTAACTCTGATACCACTTGTTATGATAATTCTTCGAATTAAATGCAAAATCAATAAAATAGGATACCACTTCGAAGAGGTGACCTTTATTAATCAGAAAATAATATGTAAATTCAACATGCCCAATAGTGTGTGTAACTGCCACCTGAAATAGAAAAAATAACAATTGCCTCCAAAAATTCATAGGCAATATACTCTGCTCACTATAAGAGCAAGTCAAATTTTCTGCAGAGGAAGTCAAACAACTCCATTAATGCTACCATAAAACTCAAATAAAAGTTTCAGACCCAGAAACTTGTAGCTGGCATAAAACTGATCTTGCTCCATGCAATTATGAATGACTGTATAGCTAAAACAAAGATTCATGTTATGATAAAAAATACATTTGTAAATGAAAGCTATTATTAACAAAGGTTTCTTACTACATTAATCAGACGTTGTAGTTGCAAGTGTCCAGGTGAACATACACACCAACTATTTGACAACCTTAGAACTGTCAGATTCTTGAGAATATAAACTTTGTGCATAAGGTATTTAGCATGTATGTAAAGTGTAGAAGCAGGAACAAGGCACGTAAACTGTCTGGCAAAATTCTTCCAAGAGATGTGTGAACCGTGGCAAATGTGAATGGGTAGACATATATGCAAAATATAAGAGCATTGGCATAGTACGTGAATGCTTTAAGATAAGCACAGAATTTAGGGACATAGCCAAGGCAGAGTATGAGTGACACATGTAAAATGATCGATAAAATACTTCAAAGGAATGCAAAATGTGAAAGAATAGAAAGCATATGAACCGTTTGACAAAATGTCTCAAAGAAATGTTAATCTACAGACAATGCACATGAACCGCTATGCAACAGAACACCCCAAGCTGTGAGATTTGTCTTAAAAAAACCAGAGGAAAATCCAAGCCAAATGAATGTCGAGATTAAGGCAGCCAGCTGCACAATACATGCCCTGAACACAACAAACCATTGAGGGGCACACATACGTGACTGCACATTACAAACAAGGAAAACCTTAAAAGGGTTGTAATTTTTTTATCCGCCGTCTCTTCTATTCTATTGGATGAGAGGCTTCTAGATACACACAAAAATAGAAGTGTCTAGATACATCAAAGAACAGAACAGAAGATAGAAGAAGAGAGAGTTAAAGGTGGTGAATGGAGTAGTTGGTCTGATGTGGCAGGGGAGATTACTCAAGTACAACTGGAAATCCACATCCGCCAACAATTTTTAGATATCTACTACAGTTGTAATTTGATTTTCCTCTTAGAAATGTAGGAGCTCATTTGCATTCATAATGTTATGTGATGTTCTGATAGCATGGGCATCATGTGTGTTAAGTACGTGGTTGGAGTTTAATTCTTATGATTTCTTGTGCTCTTTGATTACCATGAATTTATTTTCATAGACTGGGTTGTAGGTGCAGTTATTTGTAAAAATCTAATCAAGTTATGACCTGACAATTGAATGAATATGATTAATCTAAGTGTCACAATCTTGTTGATTCTATATTCTATCATTTTTGGTGATATATGTAGAATCTTTCAATTGTAAAGTTGTCACCAGCTTTAATGCTTGCCAGAGACTGAATCTGGTTGCTCTTCATTTAGTTAGTTTTTTTTAGGCATCAAATGCTGTATCAAATTTCAATTCTTCATGTGGTCATGCATTTGAAACCTTTGAGATGGTAGCCAATTGCATAAAATCTTTTGGTGATCTAGGTTTCTCCCTGAGTCCAATATTTCTTGTAGGAAACTCTTGTTGTTTTCGATACCACATTTGCTAGTATGGTGTTGCAGCCAAGTAGTTTACTTTGGTAGAAGTTGTAATTGCCTATGAGTGTTTTGAATGCAATATATGGAACATGTGTTTTGATTAATGGATCTTTAAAGTATGCCCTATCTCAGTTGGTTTTTAATATATCTTAAGACTACATTCTACAAGCAAACAATTGAGTCTATGTGAGTTTTGTGAATTCTTAGTTCTCTACTTTTTCATTGAGTTGGATTTAGCCTTATAGCATAAGGTTGCATGCTTCTATGTCATAGGAATGGAATTTTGACTATGAAACCTAGTTTGGATGAAGGCACTGATTCTCTTGTAGCCACATCTCCCACCACACCACTCTTGAAACTTTCCAAGAAAATATCTTAATCTTTATTTTTTTATTACTAGATTACATAATTGAGTGTATTTGATTTGTATGACATCATATGGGAGCTATCATCTTACAAACCTATAAAGGATTATGTTCTGTTGTTTTCTTGATTTGTCGTGAATGAAGTAAGCTATTTAACTATATATATGGGGATATAAACCTAGTTTACAAAGAATTACATGCATGATATCTCATATATTCTAAATAAGGTTTTGAATCTTGAGTTTGCAAGCTTGCATAGTAGTCTAGTGATAAAAATTAGGGATTCCATTTGCTCAAGGAACATTTTCTACCAAGAAAAATTATTATCGTTTTATTTCTCTTTAATATTCATGTAAAAACCTCATGGATTACCCTCCCAGGCCTAATATAGCCTAAAGAAAAGAAGGTTTGTCCTACCTTAAGCATTGTCCCTAACCTTTCATTTACCTAATCATGAATCTTAACTTATTGTTCTAAAGTTGACATCTCTAGTCTTGAGAATCAGGTTTGATCTCTAGGGTTAGTAGAATAACCTCTCAAATCACTAACAAGAGAACCTAGGGAGCTAATGAAGTATCACCACAATGCATGCTATCACTATGTGATGTGTCACAAGGTAAAATGTCATCTAAACAACCTTGTAATGAACATGAATTGTATAAATGAACAATTTTTAAAAGACACCTCATTATGTATAAAAGAAGGTAGCTCACATAAATCATTGTCTGTAGACTCCCCACATGATGTATCATTAAAAGAACATGAATTTAAGATTATGGAAATAGGGCTATCATGACATGGAAAAGGAATGGAATTACAAGGTGCAACATTATGAATAACTAACGAATGTGCAAGCTCATTACATTGAGCATCATCCCTAGATGTATCAAATGGGCATTAGATTTGAAGGAAGAGCTTAGTCACTATCACATGCCATATAAGAGGTATCATCATCATTAAAAAAGTTGACACAATAACTAATTGTTGCTAGGAAAGATGAAAAAGTATCCATGATAAAGATCGAGCAATAGCACATAATCAAAGGGTGGGGGCAAGGATCATTTATAAAAATTGAACAGTGAAGGCCAAAAATCCTAATGAAGATAATGATAATGAAATAAAATTAAAGATAAGATCCAAACCCTAATTAGATCTAAAATAAAATATAGCAATTAAAAGTATCAAAGCGGGGCCAAAAAGGGGTCTTACTTTTTTTCTTCTTCTTGAAATCAAGAAATACTAACCTTGGATGAGAAATTGAGCACAGTTACACTCAAAATTTTAAGATGCAACAAAAACAATGTTCATAGTGCTCCGAGTCTACTTTCTAAACTACTATTTTTTTTGAAAATGGTATAGATTAAGGGGTTCAAAAAAAGGAGCCACATAAATTGGTGTTGTTTCTGTCAAAAAAATATAACATAGCATGTTTTGTGTTTCCCTCAAAATGTTAATTTTTTTTGGTATTTTTAAAATCACTTCAGTGAGAAATTAGATAACAGCATGTAGTTTATGCCCATTTTTTTGATAAATTTTTAACGAATATTCGATTTTTTACTAATTTTCAAAGTGGACACATCCTTAAAAACAAAATTTTGGCCGTGGTACCCCTGTAAATTTTGAAAACTAATTGAATTTTTTTTTAATATGTGTAGAATGGAGTCTAGTTTATAAAAATATAATTTATTTGAAATTTCAATTAATGGTTAATTTATAATTAAAAAAGACCAAACACTGGTTTTTGCCCAAAAACAGACACACAAACGAAAGAAATTAAAGAAGAAAGGCTTAACATTGTCAAAATGTGAAAAACATTACATCGTTAAATAGCTAAGAGAAAGCTTAACATTACCCTGGTGTTTGATTTGTTCAACCTTGAAACACGTTCAAATATGAGGGTTAGCATGAACAAAATTATGTGAAATCTTGTAGAATATGCAAAGACATGTCTTTGGACATTGGGAATGCACTCTAAGCCTTTGGGTTGAAAATCCAAAGCAGATTCCCAAAGCAAAATATAACCCAAGCACGTTATAACACGCTCGCATTATGTTTTACATTTTTTTTGCAATTTTGTCTGATGTTGGCCTAGTTCGACATAATGGGAGCATGTTATAATGCACTCGCATTATGTCTCCCTTTGAATGATTTTGTTCAAGTTTTTTAAGTATGTTTGGTGTATGTATATATGTATGCTTGTATGTATGTATGTATGGTTGTATGTATGTATCTACATGTATGCATGCTTGCATGTATGTATATATGTATGCATGTTTGTATGTATGTATGCATGTATGTACATGTATGTATGTATGTATGTATGTATGTAAGGGTTTTGGGTTTGGGGTATATAAGGACCTGAGCCCATATAATTTTTAGGGTTGAGGGTTGAGTTTTTTGGGTTTAGGGTTGAGGGATTAGGGCTTAAGTAATAGGTAGAGGGTACAGGGTACAAGGTTATAGTTGAGGGATAATATTCAGCTTGTTGAGTGTATAAGATTAAGTGTGTAAGGCATGGCGATTAGGGTTTAGGATATTGGGTTTAGGGTTTACGATATGGATTGAGGGTATATAAGGTATAGGGTGACTTGGGTTGAGAGTGTATGGTTTAGGTTTTAAGTATACCTAGTTGAGGCACAATATTTAGGGTTTAGGGTATAAGGGTGAGATTATATGGTATAGGGATGAGGTTTTATGGGTGTAGGCTTTAGGGTTTAAGGTATAGGGTTGAGGATTGAGGGATTAGGGCTTAAGTATATGGTTGAGGTATAGGGTAGAGGGTTGAGATTTTATAGTTGAGGGATAATATTCAAGGTTGAGTGTCTAAGATATAGGGTTTAGGGTTTAAGGTTGATGTTATAAGGCATATGGATGAGGGTTTAGGGTTTAGGGTATAAGTATAAGGTTGAGGGTATAGGGTATAGGGTACAGGGTAGAGGTTTGAAGGTTAAGGGATAATGTTCAAGGTTGAGTGTCCAAGGTTAAGTGTATAGGGTATAGGGTTTAAGAGTTTAAGGGTATCTAGGGGTTGAGATTTTAGGGTTTAAGGGTTTAAGGTTTGAGGGATTAAGGGTTTAAGGGTTGAGGGATTAGGGTTTAAGGCACAATGTCGAGGGTAGAGGGATTAGGGATAGGGTTTAGGGTTGAAGGTTTAAGGATTGAGGGTTGAGGCTTTAAGGCTGAGGGTTAAGGGATTAGGGTTTAAGGTATAGTGTCGAGGGTAGAGGGTTTAGGGTTTAAGGTTTAAGGGTTGAGGGTTGAGGTTTTAGGGATAGGGTTTAGGGTTAAGGGTGAAGGGATTAGGGTTTAAAGTATAGTGTTGAGGGTTGAGGGTTTAGGGATAGGGTTTAGGATTTAAGGTTTAAGGGTTGAGGGTTGAGGCTTTAGGATAAGGTTTAGGGTTTAGGGTTAAGTGAGAGATCTAGATGGCTAAGGACGGATGGAGAGGCAAACAAGGAGTGACTGAGAGATGTAAAGAGGGGAGAGCTAGAGAGGTGAGGGGGAGACAAAGGTGAGAGATAGAGAGGTGAGGGGAGAGATATAATAAAATGAGAGAGTGAAGTTGACAACTTGAGGGAAAGATGGGTAAGGAGGAGGGAGAGAGGTGGAGAGGAAGGGAAATATCTAGAGAGTCGTGAGAGATATACAAGTGAGAGACCTACAACCTAGGGAGAGACGAGTGAGAGAGATAGGGGAGAGATGGGGGTGAGGCAGATAGGGGAGGAGAGGGGTGGATAAGGGCTAAGAGTTTAAGGGTTTAGGGTTTAAGGGTCAATGGTTTAGGGTTTAAGGGTCGAGAGATTAGGGTTTAAGGTATAGTGTTAAGGGTTGATGGATTAGGGTTTAAGGTATAGTGTTGAGAGTTGAGGGTTTAGGGAGAGGGTTTAGGATTTAAGGTTTAAGCATTGAGGGTTGAGGCTTTAGGGATAAGGTTTAGGGTTTAGGGATAATGGATTGCGGTTTCAGGTATAGTGTCAAGGGTTGAATGTTTAGGATTTAAGGTTTAAGGGTTGAGGGTTGAGCCTTCAGGGATAAGTGAGAAACCTAGATGGCCAAGGGTTGAGAGATAGGGGAGAGATGGGGTGAGGCAGATAGGGGATGAGAGGGGTGGATAAGGGTTGATGGATTAGGGTTTAAGGTGTAGTGTTGAGGGTTGAGGGTTTAGGGATAGGGTTTAGGATGTAAGGTTTAAGGGTTGAGGGTTGAGGCTTTAGGGATAGGGTTTAGGGTTTAGGGATAATGGATTAGGGTTTAAGGTATAGTGTCTAAGGTTGAGGGTTTAGGATTTAAGGTCTAAGGGTTGAGGGTTGAGGCTTTAGGGATAGGGCTTGGGGTTTAGGGATAAGGGATTACAGTTTAAGGAATAGTGTCGAGGGTTGAGGGTTTAGGGATAGGGTTAAGGATTTAAGGTTTAAGGGTTGAGGGTTAAGGCTTTAGGGATAAGGGTTTAGGGTATAGGGATAAGGGATTAGGGTTTAAGGTATAGTGTCGAGGGTTGAGGGTTTAGGAATAGGGTTTAGGATTTAAGGTCTAAGGGTCAAGGGTTGAGGTTTTAGGGATAGGGTTTAGGGTTTAGGGATAAGGGATTAGGGTTTAAGGTATAGTGTCAAGGGTTGAGGGTTTAGCCATAGGGTTTATGATATAAGGTTTAAGGGCTGAGAGTTGAGGCTTTAGGGTTTAGGGTTTAGGGATAAGGGATTAGGGTTTAGGGTTGAGGGATTAGGGTTTAGGGTATAGTGTTGAGGGCTGAGGGTTTAGGGATAGTGTTTAGGATTTAAGGTTTAAGGGTTGAGGGTTGAGGCTTTAGGGATAGGGTTTAGGGTTTAGGGATAAGGGATTAGGGTTGAGGGTTGAGGGATTATGGTTTAGGGTTAAGGGCTTAGGGTTTGAGGTATAGTGTTGAGGGTTTAGGGATAGGGTTTAGGACTTAAGGTTTAAGGACCTTGAGGGTTGAGGCTTTAGGGATAGGGTTTAGGGTTTAGGGATAAGAGATTAGGGTTTGAGGTATAGTGTCGATGGTTGAGGGTTTAGGCATAGGGTTTATGATTTAAGGTTTAAGGGTTGAGGGTTGAGGGTTTAGGATTTAAGGTTTAGGGATTAGGGTTTAGGGTTCAGTGATTAGGGTTTAAGGTATAGTGTGGAGGGTTGAGGGTTTAGGAACAGGGTTTAGGATTTAAGGTTTAATGGTTGAGGGTTGAGGGATTAGGGTTTAGGGTTGATGGATTAGGGTTTGAGGTATAATGTTGAGGGTTGAAGGTTTAGGGTTGAGGGATTAGGGTTTGAGGTATAGTGTTGAGGGTTGATGGTTTAGGGATAGGGTTTAGGATTTAAGGTTCAAGTGTTTAGGGTTGAGGCTCTGGGGATAGGGTTTAGGGTTTAGGGTTGAGGGATTATGGTTTAGGGTTAAGGGATTAGGGTTTATGGTTAAGGGATTAGGGTTTGAGGTATAGTGTTAAGGGTTTAGGGATAGGGTTTAGGATTTAAGGGTTGAGGGTTGAGGCTTTAGGGTTTAGGGATAAGGGATTAGGGTTTAGGGTTGAGGTATTAGGGTTGATGGTTTAGGGTTTGAGGTATAATGTTGAGGATTGAGGATTTAGGAATAGGGTTTAGGGTTGTGGGATTAGGGTTTGGGAATAGGGTTTAGGATTTAAGGTTTAAGGGTTGAGGGTTGAGGCTTTAGGGATAGGGTTTAAGGTTTAGGGATAAGGCATTAGGGTTTAAGGTTGAGGGATTATGGTTTAGGGTTGATGGATTAGGGTTTGAAGTATAGTGTCGAGGGTTTAGGGATAGGGATTAGGATTAAGGGATTAGGGTTTGAGGTATAGTGTTGAGGGTCAAGAGTTTAAGGATAGGGTTTAGGATTTAAGGTTTAAGGGTTGAGGGTTGAGGCTTTAGGGATAGGGTTTAGGGTTGAGGGATTAGGGTTTGAGGTATAGTGTTAAGGGCTGATGGTTGAGGCTTTAGGGATAGGGTTTAGGGATAAAGGTTTAGGGTCGAGGGATTAGGGTTTAGGGTTTGAGGTATAGTGTTGAGGGTTGAGGATTTAAGGATAGGGTTTAGGGTTGAGGGATTAGGGTTCGAGGTATAGTGTTGAGGGCTGAGGGTTTAGGATTTAAGGTTTAAGGGTTGAGGGTTGAGGCTTTAGGGATAGGGTTTAGGATTTAGAGATAAGGGATTAGGGTTGAGGGTTAAGTGTTTACGGTTGAGGAATTAGGGTTTATGGTTTATGGTTTAGGGTTGAGGGATTAGGGTTTGAGGGTTTAGGGATATGGTTTAGGATTTGAGGGTTAAGGGATTAGGGATAAGGGATTAGGGTTTAGGGTTGAAGTAACAGGTTTCAGAAGACAAGATCTAGGGAGAATGAATGTTTTGTAGGTATAGGTCAAGTGAAGGTCATACTTTTTGTAAAACCCTAGAAAGGGTTTAGGGCACCCAACACCCTAGTCTTTCCAACATTTCAACTCCATGTTCCTACTCTACTCTATTTCCTCATATTTATCATGCATTCTAATTTTCTACTTCTATTTCTGACATTCATTTGTAGCTCAATCTTGCTCATTTAGGGTTTAATCTTTTTACCTAGTTTGATTGTTTAAATTTGGTTGACTTCTCATCTATACAACAAAGAGGCAAAACCCCTGTAGTTTGTCTCTCCCTCAAGGGTAGAATCCATGCTCGGTTTGTGTCTCAATGTTTATGGAAGAGGGTTTGACCTAGTTTAACCTCTTAAGCTAGATCCTCTTTTTCTATCAAGTAATACCATGAACCATTGAAATACTTACTCAATAGGCGAGTGACACAAGGAACAATATGTAGATGGCTAATTACTCTTTCAAGATTTTGATTTCAATATCATGGTTAAACTGAGAAAGAACAATCAAGTACCTAATTATTTATCTTAAATTGAAATCAGTGAAGGACCAGACAACCTGGAAGAGGATCTACCTGACATAAACTTCTTTAGAGTTACTGCGCTATTAAAAGACTTACATGATGTGAAAGCTCTGTTACTAATAGGAAATTTTTTGGAGAATATCTCACCAAGTGAGAAACAAATACTATTAAAGAAATCACTACCATACACACTCATTGAAGGGGAATTGCATGTAATTGGCAGAGAAGACATTTAAGAAGAGTGGTATTTGAATGTGAAAGGAAAGACATCCTCAGAGAAGCACATGAGGACATTTCCATAGGACACAATTTAGGAGACATCACCATAAAGAAGGTTATGCTCTCCGGTCTGTGGTGGCCAACATTGTTTAAAGACACCAACTTGTATGCTAAGCAATGTGATATTTGTTAGAGAGTAGGTAGGCCTACCACAAAGGGATGAGATTGCATTACAACCAATCTTAGCCCAAATACCATTTGAGAAACAGTCAATAGATTTTATTGGACCCATTGATCCACCAGGCAAGTGCACAAAAGATAGATTCATAATTATTGGGGTGGAATACCTTACAAAGTGGGTAGAGGCAGAACAAACCAAAGATTGCATAGCTAAGACTACTATAAATTTTCTATATAAGAACATAATCACAAGATTCAGTTCCTCTTTGAGGATAACAAGTGATCAAGGAAAACACTTTGTGAATAAGGTAATCATGGAGCTCTTGAGTAGTTTTATGATCACCCACAATAAAAGTTATCCATTTCATCCATAGGTCAATGGAGCAAGTGAGGCATTGAATAAGATAATACACACAACATTAACAAAAATGTGCAATGGGAATAGAACAAATTGGGATATCAAGATTCCATTTGTGTTATGGGCCTATAGAACATCTTACAAAAGGTCAACAAACTTTAACCCCTTCGAATTGGTATATGGGATGGATGCTACATTGCCTATGAACTTCATTGTTCCAAATTTTCATATCTCACTTACTGGTTGAATGAGGAAGATTCCCTAAAATAGGGATTGGACAACCTTGAGAAATTAGATGGAAATAAAATGAATGGTCATCTATCATCAGAACTTACAAAACAAAAGACAAAAAATCTAGCATGACATGAGGATGAGACATAAAACATTTTAGAAAAATGATTTGGTACTATTGTATGATGATAATTTTAAGAAACATGGGAAGTTGAAAGTTTGATGGCTAGGACCATACTATATTGATGAAATAGAAGAATCTAGAGTAGTAATACTAGAAACACTTTATGGAAAAGCAACAACAAAATATGTAAATGGGGTGAGACTAAAAACTACCATAAAGTTGTGGCATAAATTAAAATCAAAATTTCTATTATATGTATGATATGTACCATAAATAATAAATCATTAGGAAAAAATAAGTTGTGAGAAGGTACCGATTAGAAAATCCCACAAAACTATGAACATATAAGTATTTAATGCAAATATCACTGCTAAACTTATAAAACACCATTCTAAACTATTACCCAACATCATTTTCATTCTAAGAATAGTCATGAGCTCAAGCATTCTATATGAAAGAAAGCTAGATCACAAGAAAAATATATAGTAAAGGATGTCAACTCCTACATTGGTTGATGTCTCTGACTGTAAACCATGTCTAAAGTATAAGAAGTTCCATTAGAAGAAAATAGAGGTTGACTTGAATGGGGCGGCATTCTCTATCATCCCAATTGATGTTATCAATACAAAGGATGTACACAAGTATATCCATGTGCCATTGATAGAGAAAGATCACACAAAATTCAAACAACTCCATAAGACTCTACTACAACTGAATCCAACCCAATATCTATCACAATACTAGGAAATAGAGAAGAAGCTAGATGTTTGCATGGATTTCCCTAATTTCTCTATGGAGCACGAATGGATAAAAATCATACTGGGAAGAATTCATGATGAATTCATTTATTTGGACAGAACCTACCATATTACAAAGAAAGAAGCTCAAACATTAACAGGTCTAAGTGCTACAGTTAGCTAGCATTAAAGAAGCTAATTAAAAATGGAAAGTTATAGAGCTCATCAGAGCCACATATGATGGAAGAAGTTTGAATGCAACAAATATCACAAATATGGTAGTGCGGTATGCCACCATGGGTATCGCCTACAAAATCTACTACACAAATAGGGAAGATTCAACAACTAGTACCGCCATCCACACTGCATATCAAATGGTGATAAAAGGCAAAGAGTTCAACCTATGTGAAGTCCTCCATGAGTAGCCCCTAGAGAATTTGTAGAGAACAGAGAACACAAATTATTAATTTTTATATGGCACTATAATAATATGTCATACATTCTATTTCATGAATGAATTTCTTTCATTTTCAAGGAAAGTGTGGAAAAAAAAAACACATCCATAGCAGCTCAAATAAGCTACCATGTTCAACAATTCGAGGATTCTGCAACATATACTATGACATATTGGGGGTTCTTCAAAGCCTTGGAACAATAAATGCAAAGTAGAGAAAGAGTCTCATATCATATGGTATGAAAATATGCAAATGAGATAGTCTTTTTGGTGGATAAAGATTACACTTTGATAGAAGTGGTAAAACCTAGGGTTTCTTGGATCCCTAAGCTACCCTACGAGATAAGCAATGAGCTCATAGAATCTTATGCTAAGAACCTCCTAAAACAACCAAAGAGGATCAAAATGCGAAGAGATTCAAGACCTATAAATCTGAGTTCATCAAGAAAGAGAGAAAGAAGAATGCCACAACATATACTACAACATATTGGGGGTCCTTCAAAGCCCTAGAACAATAAATACAAAGTAGAGAAAGAGTCTCATATGATATGGTATGAAAATATGCAAATGAGATAATCTTTTTGGTGGATAAATATTACACTTTGATACAAGTGGTAGAACCTAGGGCTTCTTGGATCCCTAGCCTACCCTATGAGATAAGAAATGAGCTCACATAATCCTATGCTAAGAACCTCCTAAAACAACCAAAGAATCAAAATGCAAAGAGGTTCAAGACCTATAAAGAGTTCATCGAGAAATAGAGTAAGGAGAATGCGGAATAGCAACTAGAAAAGAATAAGGAAAAGTTGCATGAAAAGTGAGGAATGCCCAAACTAGAAACACTATAGACAAGCTCTAGCACACCACAAGTAAGGAGATCAAAGAGATTGCACTTGGGGTCTTCAGGAACATAAGCTATGGAACACAATATAGGGGAAGCAACAACATCAGTAAGTACTTGGCAAGCATTGCAAAAAGATCTTGAGGTACAAGAGATCTCAAAATTTTCTTGATACAATTAAGCTTTGGGAAGAAGAGACTTAGATAGAAAGAAAGAGTAAAGAGGAAAATAATCCAAGTGGCAAGAGAAGAAAAAGAGGACGAGGTGGAAAACATTCAAAAACCAAATAAAAAAGTCACAAGGAGAACAAAACAATTAATGGTGGAAATAGAGGCATAAGAAGAACCTTAGAAGGAGGCTATTGTGAATGTTGACCTCTTAACAACTACTCTAAATAATAAAGGAAAACTCAAATAGATTGTAGAAATAAATGATAAGGTGTGTGAAGAGAATAAATTAGTCATTAAGAGAGAAATAATAAGACACATAAGGGTGTTTGAAGACACTTTAGAAAATATTATCAAAAACTTTCCAGTAGCCTCCACAATAAGGAAGAAAAGAGAGAAAGAAATGAAACTAGAGGAAGAAACAAGGAAACATGCCTAAGAGGAAGTTGACCCAAATCTCTCCACCACATAGAAATACAAACTGGTGCAGCTACAGGCCAAGGAGCTGAGATCTAAACAAACGGTAGACACATTAATGGCCTTAAATGAGGAGGCAAAAGAAAAGATTCAAAAAGAAATAGTTGTCAAAAATAAAGTTTATACATAATTAATGGAAGAAGAGAAGAGGAGTCAGTAGGAACAAACTAGACTCTCCAGGGGTATCCCATAAGATAGTCATTAGATAGAGGGATAGGGACCATAGCAACAATGACCCTCTCTGCCAAGGACCTCTTATTCCACCACAACTTCCCCTATGTAGTCCATTAAGGACTTTTAATTGCACAACAAAATAAAATACAACCACTACCAACACCAAAACTCTTGTAGCTACCCCTGATAGGGTCACAGGTGGACCTAAATAGCATATCTCCCCTACAAAAATTTCAATTAGGGGATATTTTCCACAACACATCTTGAGAGTCCTGAGATACTAAAACATGTAGAGAGTGTAGAGCAGCTAGAAGATGCCATAGCTATAATTCAAAATAAGATATACCAATTGCAAAGAGATACATCATTAATACCATTAGCAAAACAACTGAATATGTTAAGGGATGGGGTTAGAACAAACATAGACACCCAAGCCTCCACCATCAGAAATAGAGTGATAGAGGAGATGGGAAAAAGAAGGATGGACGAAGTCAGGAGGAAGTGTGCCATCGTGCATACACAATTGGAGACTCAGATCAACTCTTTGCAACAAACAACTAATAATATAAACACACTATACTAGTTTTTCCTACAATGCCCTACAATGACTAAGGGCCTTATGAATAAAATAGATCAATAGAGATACACATCATGTAGGTGGCTGGTAGCTATGACTCAATGCATGATATTGATGGTACAATAATGACAAACAAAAATGAAGCATACTTAGCTTCAACAATTACAAGATCAAAGGGAGCTCATTAAAGCCCAATTCAAACAGTTACGGGAAGTGGTAAGTCTTAGACTAGCACATATGACAGGGTTACTTGGGGGTGCAAAGAAAACAACCCAATAAATGTATATCCTTACCACTATTACCAAAGTAGAAAAATATTAATTCAGACTCATAGACAAATCCAAGTGTTGCAACAGGCATAGAATCAATGGAACAATATGTTTGCACAACTCAAAACCATATACAAGACTATTTTTCTTGCAAACCAATTTTGCATATTTTGATGACAACACATTGTTCCGAAGGGGGGATGATATTGGCAACAATCAAGACAGTAACCAGAATCCACTACATATGGCCACAAAGGGATTGAGGAGCACAAGGTTAGGCCTAGTAGGAATAGTATTATTTTGTAAGGGACATGTCCTCAATGTAATCCTATGTATATAAAAAGAATAGAATAGAAGGAAGTATGACGATAGATAAAGTAGAATAGAGGAGCAGAGTAGAGAATATATATTTGTTATTGTAATACTTGATATATATATATATATATATATATATATATATATATATATATATATATAAGGTTTTGGATGCTCAATTGAAAGTTTAAATTTTGTATGATGAATCGTCTCTTATATTAGGTCACTGTATTATGGTATTTCTTACCATAAATACTTCGAACCTTCTTTCACTGTCTTAACTGGGGTATAAATACAACAAGTAGGACACTAGGCCTCAGAACTTCGGTCTGTGTTCCCCCTTTATCTTGCCAACATACATAATGGAAAATAGCATGATCTTGTGTGAAGTTGGGCTCATTCCCCTAGCCTCTTTATCCATTTATGCACACACATATCCCTATACTTTCTTATACTTTCACCTTATCTACCCACTTATCACACTTATATATGCACCTACTACCATTTATCTATTTACCACTTCGATTTCACCATTATTGCATTCCAGGACATGTCCATGGCCATGAACTCATCCCTTTGTAGTTTCAAGTTCAAAATTAAATTTTGGCTAGTTGGCCTTCTTCATCCTTCCACTCTGAGTTGACTAAACTATATGCTAGGTGCAATTTGATGTTATGTGGCAGTATTTAAAGGTATTATATGCATTCATTCTAATACTTGATGTTCATCTCTTTATCCACTCAAATATTCATTGTAGAGTATTTGGGTAATCAATAATGGTGCATTTTTATTTGTGCAATAAAAAGAATAAATAATTTACATTGTTAGGTCCTTGCCTATCGCCTTCAATATTGTTCAATTTCTAAAGATTTGTTTAGGAGAATGCTCCTTGTGAGACACCAACAATCATTTAATGTATTTTTTAAAAAAACCAAGTCCCCAAGTATTTAGGAGTAGAGTAGAAGGTTATATATTGAGTGAATGTGCAGGGAAGAACACTACTAAATGCCAAAATGAATCTTGAGCCTAGATATAGGTTCACAATTGTAGATTTATCCCACACCAACAAACTTGTTCTTTGATATAACAAAGATCTAATGCAAACTTCTATTAGTACCTACCATGGCATGGTACTAATGCATTTGATATGCAAAACTTTTGTATTAGTCCTCTCAACTGTTGACCAATCATAATGTTTTATTTTTGTGATGACTATAGTTTGTAGTCTTTGCAAAACAATATGATTAGTTATGAGGTTTTACCTCTTATTGCTGCCTTCACGTGAATAGAGGCAAGCAATGAATGCAATGGTAACTTTAACCCATACCTTAGACATCAAATCAATTGAATGTCCTCATAGAAAAATATCAAATCAATTTGATATTGGACCAAGCAAAATCAACTAAAATAATCCGTAAAAGATTGAATGGGTATAGTCAATAATAAAACTAGATAAAATCAACACCACCATAGAGAGAAGTCAATAAATATTTATGACAAATAGTACTTGTACCTTATCACAAACAACATGCTCATTTAACATTGATAAATCAATTTGGTGTTTGTACATTGGACACTCTTAAAGATTAAACGTTTCATGTGGTATAAAATTCTCTTCATTTGCAGAGGACCATTTGCCATTCATTTTGGTCTGTCTTCTCGAATCCATTTTGCAACTTTCCTTCCACGACACTATCATATTGAGGTCATTAACATTGTTTCTATTCATTATCAAAGGTGTGACTCTATGCACCATTCTCAAATTATATATTTCTTCTTGGTACAAATTTTAGTCACAGTGTTTTTCTTTTGGAATTAGTTTTTTGATTGTTCAACTTTATACAATTCCTATAATTGTTTGAGGTTTATTTTGATGCATTTTATTTAACAGCTAGACTTTTTTACAATACCTTTTATTTTGCAAACAAGGTTTCATCTAAACAAAGAAACAATGTTTCATCAGGGGCATTGTCCTATGTAAGGGCACAACTCTCTAAATGACAAACCCTATTAAAAGGTGCAGCTGCCCACCCTTAAGGCTATGGTACCAAGATCCAGGGGGGATTGGCCACAATAAAATAAGTATGAAACCTATGCCCTATCATCTTTCCATCTCCTTGCTGCCATTATAGAAACCTTATAGAGGATTGTACATAGTGATGAATATCTGGATCGATAGAGGTTGTCACTAGTATAAATGATTTGGACTGCAGGTAGAAGATTTCAATATGCCTGAACTTGGTCTCCAGTTTGTGGGTGGCGATCGCTTGAGAAACCAAGAATTCAAGAAATACACTTGTTCTATGCCAAAAGTGATTGTAGAATTGTAAAGAGTCTGTGGGTTGTGAATTCTTCCTTTTGTTTGATTGATGGTACTTCATTTTGTGTTCCAGTTTAGATTCCACAATTACTAGGCAAATACCACGGAACATGGATTACAATTGTAATTTGCTGGGTGTACTACTACTTTTCTGTTTCTGTGCAGATTGAGGAAAACAATGGATTGTCTTCTATATTACCATGTCTTCAATTGTCTTGTTTCTTAAAGATATTGGCACAATTTCTTGGTAATATTGAGATTTTAAGAAAAACAATCTTTCGAATCAAATATTCTACAATTTAAGCAAGAATTCTCTACCATAGAAAGATTTTATGTTGTTAAAATATTTGTCATGTAGAAAGAAAAGTTTGCTTAGAATTTCAAAGCTACTTTATGGTTTTTCCATTTTTCGTAATTCATAAAATTTCGGTACACAAATATCGTCACATAGTTTCATATTTTCCATTCATCAAGGGTGAATTAGTACACCAAATGTCTTGTTGATGACTTAGTGCTCGATAATCTTATTCAATATTAGTTAGTCACTAAAAACTATTTAAAATGATATGAGTGCATTTCAAATTGTCAACCTAACATCAACAATGATTCTTAGATGCCCATTATACCTATTCTCAAGCCCATGTTGCAGGTACTTGGTGGAAAATTTTCTGTATCTACTTTCCAAAAATGTAAACTTTATACAAAAATGTCCTTGTATGTAAAGGTTGGACTATAATAGGTGACTATTATGTTCACTGCAATATCTTCATACTTATTTCAAAATATGCTCTTTCTATTCCTCATTATACTTATGCAATTGTAACTGACATTTACAACAGATAACATGATGGTTGACCCTCTTTACAATTAAACTCTATTCTGGAGCTTTGTAATTGTAATAATCGACCTATTCATATTCCTTGTAGCTATCTATTTCATTGATAGAACTAGTCATTTTGCAAAATTCTCCATTAGCATCTTACTCATCTTGTTCTATTGCTCCACATTTCAATAACTATGCATTGCACATCATCTATCCTAAACAACTTTATTTTCTTGTTAAGAAATGGGAACACCCACAACATGGCAAGTTTGACTAAGTATTATTGGAAAAAGTATTTAAAATAGATTATGAGGTAGTGGAGGATGCTCTTAAAGTATTCACTACCCGTAAAATTCATCAAGACTCCCCCAGGATGTTATACTTCTCTCAAGTAGTTACTGTCTTTTTATCCAATGCCATGGACATCTAGCAAGAATCTACTCTATTAACAAAGATTGCTTTTGATTACATAGAAGACTGCTTGATATCTGAAGAAAACCCAAATATTAGTCTGAGGGTTATTCAACCGTATGGATATTCAGATGAAATTGATACAAAAGATGCCAACCGACCTATGTTTTCAATTCATGATACTCATGTTAATGATTTCCTTGCATTTACAAACTAGCTTCTCTCAAATATTATAATCTTTTTTTACAGATGTTGAAGCATATTTTTGCTACAATTAATATATAGTTTCCTTATTTTTGTATCTGTTATTCACCACATACATGTAATTGGAGTTATCTGTTTCTCTACGTCATGATACACACTATTTCTTAAATGGGTAGAATGTATATTTCCTCCATTCTTTTTTTTCCCTCCAACTTGTAAAAATTTCTTATTATATTGTAAGAATATTTTCAATTGTCTGCATCTTTTGCCAAATGTTAAGAAGGCTTTAGTACATATATAGTTTGAGAAACTTACTATTTAGGAGGTCATCCTCTTTGGGGTTTGCCTTTGCCTTGGTCTTTCTCGCAATTTGTCCTTCACATTGCAAAAGAAATCAAATCAACTAAACATATAGATGATATGAGATTAATTCCTTCTTCCTTATACTTCCTCTTTAACCAAAGAAAATGATATTTCTTACGCATTAATATGCAATTTTCTATCTTTATTACTGCATCTTTTGTTGATATCAATATGATGTTGGCAAAATTTAGATCCAGGAGCTGGGCTTTTCTAGCATTGATATTTTATGCCGCTAATTTTTGAGCATTTTGTTGGATCTCGAACATACACTCTTCCCACCCACGGTCCAATACCTATTTGAAATTTCACTTCCATTATAAATTTATCTATTTTACTATGGAATAAAAAATTGAAACAAAGTTATCAACTTGGCGTTTTCTTATCTCTCCATCTCATATCTATCTTTTACTCTCCTTGTGCCCCTTCAAAGTATGCCCATAAATATTTATAATTTAATCATCCTTGCCTAGCCAATTAAAATAGATTAAGTTAATCACTTTGTACAAATAAACTATGATTTTAACATTTCTAGTGCAACCAATTTTACCTCCATAGAGTCACCACACAGGTCAGTTAATCCATACTTCTTTATGACAAAAATAGAAGTATCATATACTATAGTATAATAGAGAGTGATATTTGAGTTGAAAAAACAAATCTCTTCAAATGAAAGAATGGATCTAATAGTTATAATCAATTTTTTTTTTAATCAATTTATTTTTAAAAACTTCCTCCAAACTCGGAAGGTGATTCTTTTGTTTTATCTCGATTTTAAAAAAAATTGAAGGAAGAAGGTAATGTAAATATCTTGCTTTGAAATAGATTTTCCACGCCTTGGATCGATTCTTGCAATTTGATATGCTTGCCTGAGTTATTTATTCCAATATATCTCCATCTTTCTCTGATCTCCACAAAGCTGATCTCCACAAAGCTGATCTCCACCCCCTATGCATACAGAAGAAAATACAAAGTAACAAACCCCAAGTTGGAATGATCAACCAAATATGGGAACATAAAAATGTTGATGTTGGAGGACAGCGTTGGGCTTCCACTTCCAGCCGATAGGGAGATTGAATCCAGCCGACAGGGAGATTGAAGAGATGAGTCTCTTCACTCTAAATTGTATATATAATGATTACTCATTGTTCAAGATACATAATTCAAAATACATTCAATTACAAGCTAAATTCAAAAGGCAGAGCAGACTTCTAAGGAGCAGATCAAGTTGTTTCAAGATAAAATCAGATTTATCAAGTGTGGACTTATTCATTGTGCTTCAAGAAGTGAAGCCATACCTGTAGGCCTTGGATTTGGCCATTGTAAAGCAGATTGTTGTTCTTATCATTCAATATATAAGAGATATATTGTTGCTGGGTTTTTCCCCTCAAGTTGGAGGGTTTTCCTAGGATATCTTGTTGTGTTCATTGTTCATTGTGTTGCATTTTCTGATTGTTTTAAATCTGATCATAAAAACTAACATGGTATCAGAGTGGGTTTGAAGAAGATCGTGATCAGATTTGTCATTGCAGCAATACTCTCTATTATCCCCATTTTAGTCAAGATGGTGAATGGTCTTAAAATTGAGGATAGACTCGAAGGAGCATCCAACTTCACAGCATGGAGGTTTAGAATCATGCTCACCTTGGAAGAAAATGACTTGGCTGAGTTTGTGGAAACCAAAGTTCCCGAACCTTCAGAGGAAGAAGAGAAGCTGTAGTGGAAAAAGAAAGACATCAAGGCGAAGAAGATATTGGTTGACTCCGTTAAAGATCATATTGTTCCGATTGTCTCCAAGTTGAAGATGGCAAGGGACATGTTCAAAACCTTGGAGGAGATGTAAGAAATTAACAACACCAGCCGGGCTCTTGCACTGAAGCAACAACTACATCATGTGAAAATGTCGAAAGGAGAAACGGTCATTTCTTACTTCATGAGGATTTCAGAATTGAGAAATCAGCTCTCTTCAATTGGTCATGTGGTTGATGACAAAGACTTGACCATGCTTGCTCTCAATGGTCTTCCTTCATCATGGGAATCCTACATTCAAGGAATCAGTGCAAGATCGAAGCTTCCCAAGTTTGATTAATTGAGGGTAGATTGCATTCAAGAGGAGTCTAGATTGGCCACTAGAGGAATTGGTCAAAGTTCTACAAATGAAGACATTCATGTCCTTGCCTCTCAATCATTTAGGAAGAAAGACAACAATGGGAAGAAAGGATTCTTCAAGAGGAATAGAGATAATGGAACTGATGGTGCTCTCGCATTCAAGAAGAAGAGGGACCTCTCCAAAATCCAATGCTTTCAGTGTGACAAGTATGGTCACATTGCCAAGTATTGTCCATCCAGGCCTAAGCATCAGGCCACCATTGCAGATGTTGATGATGCCTCTCTTCAGAAGGACTCAAGTGAATACTTGTTCTATTCGGCATTGTCAAGCAATGTACTTACTGACACTAACACTTGGCTAATTGATAGTGGTGCATCTTGGCACATCACTGGTTTTAAGGAGCATTTATCAAACTTGGTGGAGGGAAATTCTAGTGAACAAGTCATCATTGGAGATGATGCTAGCTATTCAGTGAAAGGGATTGGGATCTCTACTCTCCACTTGGATTCTGGCATTACCCTAAAGTTAAGTGACATTCTCTATGTTCCAGGCATCAAACGAAATCTGGTTTCTATTTCTGCCTTGGAAGACAAGGGATACCAAGTTGCCTTCTCTGAAGGAAAAGTTCTTGTGTGGATAAAGAATTCCAACTTCAAGACTGCTCGAGTAATTGGAGTTAGACATGAGAGCCTTTATAGGCTTCTCACTCGTCCACTTCAAGCATTAGTACATGATTCTTCAAGCTTGTGTGATCTTTGGCATCGAAGATTGGCTCACCTACAGTTTTAGGCTCTACCTTTCATGGAGAAGATGGTCACGGGTCTTCTGAAATTCAACCAGGAGCATGAAGGTACCTGCAAAGGTTGTGCCATGGGTAAGAATACTAAAAGTCCATTTCATAGTAGAGAAAGTAGATCTAAATGTATTCTAGATCTCATTCATTCTGATTTATGTGGTCCAATGTCTGTTGCTTCCTTGAGTGGTTTCTTGTATTACATTATTTTTATTGATGACCACTCTAGAAAGACTTGGATTTATTTCTTGAAATCTAAAGAATCTAAAGAAGTACTTGAGAGGTTCAAAGAGTTTAAAGCTCAGGTAGAGAACTTATTTGGGAAGAGGATCAAAGTTTTGAGATCCGACAATGGAGGGGAGTACACCTCTGAAGGATTTCGTAACTTTTGCATTGAAGCAGGGATTAAGAGGGAGTTTTGTGTCCCTTACAACCCTCAACAGAATGGTGTTGCAGAAAGGAAGAATAGATCTATTGTGGAATCCGCCAAAGCTATGATTCATGACCAAGATCTGCAAACTTTGCTTTGGGTTGAAGCATCTAGGACAGCTGTTTATGTTCAAAATAGAAGCCCTCACCGCATTTTAGAGAACATGACTCCTGAAGAAGCATTCACAGGGGTGAAGCCGGAAGTAAGTCATTTGAGGATCTTTGGTTGTCCAGTGTATGTTCATATACCAAAAGATAAAAGGACAAAGTTGGATCCATCTGGCAAGAAGGGAATATTTGTAGGCTACAGTGAGACTTCAAAAGCCTATAGAATTTACATTCCAGGTCAGAAGTTGATTGAGATCAGCAGGGATGTTACATTTGAAGAGGATGTTGCATTCAAAAGATCTAAGAGCATTCATATGGAGATAGATAATGAAGACCAAGAGTCTCCTCAGGATATGGAAGTTGACCATACTCCTAAGATTCAGAGGGAGGCTTTTGATTCAAAAGAAGATGATGATCCAGTTGAGCCTTTGGAACCAATTGATCGACCTAGTGATATTGTTATAGTACGAAAAAGGCCTCAATGGACTCAAGAAAACATGCAAGAGGCGGGAAAATATGCAGCTCCCTGAAGATCTCTTAGAGAAAGCAAGAGACCTCATTAGTTCTCAGATTATGTGTTATTAATGAGTCAAATTATTGAGTTTGAGCCTTCTAGTGTTGAGGAAGCTACTAGTCAGCAAGTATGGAGAGATGCTATGGCTGAAGAGTATCAATCCATCCTCAAGAATGATGTTTGGGATATCGTACCTAGACCTGAAGAAAAATCTGTTGTTTCTTCTAAGTGGCTCTTCAAGATCAAGCATGCGGCTGATGGAAGCATTGAGAAGTACAAGGCTAGATTCGTGGCTAGAGGATTCTCTCAGAAAGAGGGAGTAGATTATGAGGAAACCTTTGCTCCAGTTGCTCATTATACATCTGTCAGAACCATCATTGCTATTGCAACATTTAAAGGATGGAAAATACACCAAATGGACGTGAAGACAGCATTTCTAAATGGTGTAATTGAGGAAGAGGTATATATTGAGCAACTTGATGGCTTTGAGGTTCATGGGAAGGAGTCTCATGTTTGCAAGCTGAAGAAGGCTTTGTACGGCCTTAAGCAGGCTCCTCGTGCTTGGTACGAAAGAATTGATCGATACATGATGAGCTTGGGTTTCTCCAAGAATGATGCTGATTCAAACCTATACTTCAAGGTAATTGATGGCAAAGCATTAATCTTGGTTCTCTATGTTGATGATCTACTTATTACCAGAGAAGATCACCTCATTTTCAAATGTTAGGAGGAGTTAGCTTCGGAATTTGAAATGAAGGATCTTGGTCTCTTACATTACTTCCTTGGTTTAGAAGTATGGCAGAAACCAGATGAGATCATTCTAAGTCAAGGGAAGTATACTATTGACATCTTGAAGAGGTTTGGTATGATGGATTGCAAACTGATGTCTACACTGATGGAGACAAATTTGTTGAAGTTAAAAGAGGCTGCAACTAGTTCAGATCTGGTGGATCCTAGCATGTATAGACAAATGATTGGATCATTGATGTATCTAGTTAATACTAGACCAAATATTTGCTATGCAGTGAGTGCACTTAGTCAATTCATGTGTGAACCAAGGCAAATACATCTAGTTGCAGTGAAGCATATCCTAAGATACTTGCGTGGCACAGTTGGGTATGGCTTGAGATATTCTTCTAGTGTAGACTTGAAGCTACATGGATATACTGATTCTGATTGGGCAGGGTGTGTCACTGATCGAAAGAGCACCTCTGGATGTTGCTTTAGTTTGGGATCTGCTATGATTTCCTGGTGCAGTAGGAAGCAGTCATCTGTAGCATTGAGTACAACAGAGGCAGAGTATATTGCAGCTTGTATGGCAGCTCGAGAAGCAGTATGGCTTCGTAAGCTCCTTGCAGGATTGTTTGGACAATCAATGGAGCCTGCTATCATTCATTGTGATAACCAGAGCTGTGTGAAGCTTTCTGTCAATCCAGTGTTTCATGACAAAACCAAGCATGTTGAGATCAAATACCATTATATCAGAGATATGGTATTGAGGAAAGCTATAGAGTTGAGGTATATCAGCACTGATGAGCAGATGACAGACATTCTCACCAAGCCTCTCTCCAAGTTAAAGTTTGTTTACTTTCGAGATAATCTTGGTATAGTGGAGAATACAGCCTTAACTGAGAAAGAGTCTTAGTATCAGTGATCCCTTGATAACGAGTTCTTCTCTGTGAGAGAAGTTCGAGGTGAAATCCCTTGATTCCACCCTCTAGGAGAGCCATGGTGGATGTCATGTAAGTGATGAACACTTGTACAAACTATACATTGTTGTAGCCATTATGGTTGATATCATATTGAGGTGATATTTGATATCACAATGTGGTGGTATCTTTCTTTTCACATATGAGTGTAGCCATTGTGGTTGACATCACGATGAGGTGATATATCTTATGTAGCTGGAAGTATCCTCCCTAGCTGAGAGGGAGTGTTGATGTTGGAGGATAGCGTTGGGCTTCCACTTCCAGCCGACAGGGAGATTGAATCCAGCTGACAGGGAGATTGAAGAGATGCGTCTCTTCACTCTAAATTGTATATATAATGATTACTCATTGTTCAAGATACATAATTCAAAATACATTCAATTACAAGCTAAATTCAAAACGCAGAGCAGACTTCTAAGGAGCAGATCAAGTTATTTCAAGATAAAATCAGATTTATCAAGTGTGGACTTATTTATTGTGCTTCAAGAAGTGAAGCCATACCTGTAGGCCTTGGACTTGGCCATTGTAAAGCAGATTGCTGTTCTTATCATTCAATATATAAGAGATATATTGTTGCTGGGTTTTTCCCCTCAAGTTGGAGGGTTTTTCCAGGGTATCTTGTTGTGTTCATTGTTCATTGTGTTTTATTTTCTGATTGTTTTAAATCTGATCATAAAAACTAACAAAAAAAACAACAAAACCATAAGGTTAGCAAACACCAAAACCAAAGCAGAAAAAATGATGTGACAGAAACATTGAGGATTACCATTCGAGTTTAGAGACTCCAGAGTCCACAACGAGCAATATGTAGACTACCTCGTGCAGTTTTGGAACAATCGAATGCATTCACTCACTTTATTACCCCTCTTCAACCAAGGAAGGTTTAAATTCTCCTCTACTGGCACAAAATGCACTTCAAAGTAAACTTCACTACCACAGCACTACCCCAATGAAACTAATATGGAACGTTGAAAATGCAACCGCAGCATTAATGATAGCAAATATGAACATTAAATGAATTAAATGTGCAAACATATAATGCCACTACCACTGCACTACCCCAATGAAACGCCTTACATCTTAATTGTGCAGACATAGTATATTCTCTGCCATACCCCTCGTTACAATCTGCTATATCCGCTATCCACCTTCCATTGTTATTTTTAGTTCGTTGTCCAGCAGCTAGCAAACTGAATTAAATATAGAATCAGCCAACCTAGTCTAACGCCATGTAAAGAGTGGGTCCCCGCATAACGCCATGTAACGCCATGTAAGTAGTGAAAGACCTGTGTTGGAAGTTGGAATAGGAATTCTGCAGATACTGGGAAATAGCCATGTATTTTATAATCCGGCTTAAATTTGACAGTCCATCTTGCCTGTCAAGGAATTTTTTTCCTACAGTTTAGTCTTCAGTATTGTTTTTGTTTTGACAATTAATTTTTTTAAATGCAAGTCAAAATTTTATATATAAAGTTAGAGCTTTCTCAATTCAAAACCAAATCGGTGAATGCTTTACCAAGTGAAAAAGCATAAGATAAATAAATAATAAAATATTTTATTAAAAAAACAAATCTAACGAATTTTTTTTTAAATAATAGTTCTTATTAAAAAATTTAAAAATAAAAATAAAAAACTAGAAATTTAGAATAAATATATTCTATAAAAAAAAATCTATTTCTTAAATAATAGAAGTTCCTATTAAAAATTTAAAAATAAAAGCAAAACTAGAATGAATAAAATAAATCTATTTGGGAAATTTTTTTTAAAATAATAGAAGTTCTATTAAAAAATTTAAAAATAAATGGAAAAAAATATATATTAAATAATTTAGAATGAATATATATTTATATTCATAAAAAAATCTGGGATATATTCTATTAAAAACAAATCTAAAAGATATATATTTAAAATGAATATATAATTATATTAAAAAAATAATTCTAAAAATTTGGGATATATTGTATTAAAAAACAAATCTAAAAGATATATATTTAAAATGAATATATAATTATATTCATAAAAACAAATCTAAAAATTTGAGATGTATTCTATTAAAAAACAAATCTAAAAGATTTGGGATATATTCTATTAAAAAACAAATCTAAGATATATACACATACATACATATACAGTCAGATTTTCATATTGATTGTTTTTTTTACAGTTTTAAAAATAAATTACTTGTATATCAATACAGTCAAATATTTATTTTTATTGTATTTTACAGCGAAAATCTTTAAATACAGCTATACAACTGTCAAATTTAAGCCCTGTCTATAATCATAACACGTCGCCAAATCTTATGAAATGGAAACATAAATGAAATGTTTTTGTAGTCTACTAGTTTATAGGCCCTTTATAGCATATGAGATTAAGTTTGGAATTCCATGTCACTCCTGCCTGTCATATACAATTTTTATTACGGTTTGGTCATTTAACTATCTTTCTTATCTGTCATATACAATTTTTATTACGGTTTAGTCATTTAACTATTTTTCAATTGATGTAAAAAGTTGATGAATGTAGGTTACAAAAAGTTAGAACCCTAACAGAGATTTCAAACCTCAAAATTGGAGCCAAAGGCAAATAAAAAAAATCATACCGCAGAGTGACAGTTCTAGGACAATATTTGTGTGGCTTTTTCACATAGATCCGGTGGTATATCAAAGCATGATTTCTAGAGATTTGGGTGTCCACGACACCTCTAGCACCAGGAAAGGAGTTAGGCCAGATCAAAGACAAGGGTTTATGTGTTATTAAGAACAATTTTAGGGTTTAAGAATAGTATTACGGTTTGATACCCACCGCCAACATTTATCGTCATTGCCCCAAGTGATGGCCAAAGAATGTGCAGATGCCTTCAAGCCTACTTTTCCCGTTGATTGATCTAACCAAACAATTTGTATTGTTTGGAAAAATGAAATAAATATTAGTCGATTCAACACAAAAAATTGGAGTCTTCAAACTATTTTTGTACCACAAAAAATTAAAAAAACCTACATCTGAAACAAACATCGCATCTCGAAAGATCAGAAGAATTATGTTCAGCTCATTTGTATCTCAAATTGGTTTTGTGACTAAAACCTTCACTTTAAATAATTAAATTCATATTAGTTGAAAGGTTTGATTTGGGGCAACATATATATTGCAATATCCCATGATTCTTATGTCACTAGGGTAATGATATAATCTTCAAGTAAAAACATAATCCAGAAACAATCAAAACTAGAGGCATCAAGCAGTTTAGAATCAAAATCTTTTACCCAAAATTTCCCCCCCAAAAGCTTGTCTAATCAATTGATGGACCGATAAACTTACTGTTGGCAGCTCCTAAATTTTTAAGCTATTGCAGTGCTTCAAGACTGCTAGTGGTCATTGTCTAGATCTCCAATTGGTTCTCCTCTGCCCCCATGCCTGACCTAATTTTGAGGTCACTCCTCCCTCTGTTAACAAATGTGGGATTGGACAATGTGCACTGGTGAGATTTGGGAATCCATTTGCATTGCACAGAAAGTGAAAGAGCCATCTTTTTCTCGCATTCAACACACTAACCACAATTTGATTGAATAGCTTGCAGTGGATGGACTGATAATCAAACCCACATGAGGGATTTCACCTGTTCTTCGAGTGGATGTTGGGGTGCGTGTCATCTGGTTGCAACCATGGTCAATAGATGCATTGGAATTGGCCAGTGCCACGCTCTTGTTCACCAAAGGGACTAAGGGAGAGGGGCTAGTAGCCGCCCATGCCCCAATAACCGCTATGTTTTTGTGCACCCTACCCCCCAATAAATTTTTTAAAAAGAACCATTACATGTAAAAAGAATACCTAGTAAATTATCACATATGCACCAATACATGTTCACAACTCCATGTGTAGTTTACCATTGCAAAAAACTAACACACATGCTCTTCCACTTGCATTTTCAAGCCAACTTGATGCAAGTATGAGAACTTCCAATTTAAATATACACTTTATTGTTTTTATTACAGTAGGTCATGTTTATAAAAAACTACCCATTTGGACATTAAATAAAGTCAAACTGGTCACATTCACATACTTTTGTGCACAGCTATTGGTACCTAAGCTACCATAAGCACATAACACCTCAATCCCAAAGGGTTGTCAATCACACATTCTCCCATACTTGTCCCATACTTGCTATCACATCCCCCCCACTTGCTGTCACATTCTCCCATACTTGCTATCATATCCACTTGCACCTGCACAAACACATAATGGTATCAGACTCCCCATCCAGACAATTATTTAATAAAAAAATAAAATTAAACCAATTTAAATAAAAAAAGTGAGATTTGTAAATCACATCAATCGAATACAATAGCTTATATGCATTTAATCAAATTCAAATCTCAACAACTCAGTTCAATTCTGCGTATCATAACATCGAATACAATAGCTTCTACGCATTTATTTAAATTCAAACTCACCAACCAAATTCAATGCATTTCTTTTTCTAATATCAATCCATTATAAGACGAACATTATGTAGTGTAGAGATTGTTTTAAGCATAAATTTCCTGAAGGAGCGCTGCAAACCCTGTCTGCTGCCAAAAGGAATTTTACAGACTTCCACATTAAGGTTTAGGTTGGTTCTTCACCTTCTTATATTCCTTCATTCTTATGCTATGTTTCCTTTTGTTTTTTTGTCTTTTACTTCCTCTTTATGCTATGTTTCTTGTGTATTTTTACTTCCTCTTTATGCATATGTTTCTGTTCATGTTAAATCTATATTAATGTTCATGCATATGATTGTGTTCATGTTTATTTTCTTTGTCTTTTACTTCCTCTACGCATGTATCATCCATATTAATGTTATATTAATGTTACAATTGTTCATATGAAGCAAATGTAATATTTGTTCATATGCCATCAGTAAATATGTTAATATGAAGTAAATGTATCTGTTACTATATGTTAATATGAAGTAAATGTATCTGTTAATAGGGTTTCATTATAAGAGGGTTTCGAATGTTTTGAATCCTACAACTTTGTCTCATTAATACTTTTACAGTCAAATTCTTTCTAGTTTTTTCTGAATACTATTTATTAATTATTGTTACATTAAATATTTACAATTATTTTCCTATGTTGTAATATAATACATTGAGGGTTTCCTACAGCTTTGTCTCATTAATAATTTTACGGTAAGATTTTTCCTAGTTTTGTCCGAATAGTATTTATTACTTATTGTTACATCAAATATTTACAATTGTTTTCCTATGTTGTAATATAATATATTGAGGGTTTCATTTTATGTAATCTATCCAGGGTTTATATAAAAGCTTCTACATATATTTGGATTAGACTGTTAATGTACTATATATATTCCTAGTTTTGTCTGAATAGTATTTATTAATTATTGTTACATTAAATATTTACAATTATTTTCCTATGTTGTAATATAATATATTGAGGGTTTCATTTTATATAATCTATCTAGGGTTTATATAAAAAGCTTCTACATATATTCAGATTAGACTGTTAATGTACTGTATATATATACATGTTTATTTATATAGATATGTATATCTATAGAAATATGTATATAGATAGACATATGTATATTTGTATACATATGTATACATTTCTGTAAATCTATATGTATATCTATACATATCTATATATCTATACATATCTACATATCTGTATACATATCTATATATCTATACATATCTACATATCTGTATACATATCTACATACATTTCTATATATCTATAGACATATGTAGATCTATAGACATATGCAAACATTTATCTATTTACAATATGTATCTCTTACATTAATAGACAATATGTATCTCCTTGTGATTTTAGCACTGCTTTCATTCCATTCTATTGGTTTCATACGATGTTGTTTATATAATCATTATACAGTCGTTTACCTTCTTTTTTGAACAACATAATATACAACCTGTTTTCTCTTAGACAACCCTTGTGCTATGATTATTTCAATGTACAAAATAATAAACTGTTATATAATGAGGGTTTTATTTTACACATATAGATGGGTTCATATATTTTTAAGGTTATATATTTGACAGTGGCATTCTTACATATTATGTCTAAGACAACCATTTCAGGTTCGCACTTAGCATATAATGGGTAGCTTCATTCAGTAGATTAAATCATGTTATATATAAGGGTATATATTTTTGAAGGTTCATTGTCAACAGTTAAGAGTTTCATCATATCATTGTCAATGGTTAAGGGTTTCATTATATCAGGGTTTTGAATGCTTTGAATCCTACAACTTTGTCTCTATAATAATTTTATAGTTAGATTCTTCCCAATTTTGACTGAATATATACCTAGATATCTCTATACATATTAGTATATCCGTATACATATATGTATATCTATAGACATATGTAGATCGATAGACATATGTATATTGATATACGTATGTATATGTATAGACATATGCAATGCAGACAATGGAAACATTTCAAGCTGGTACTTAACATATCAGCATTTTACATTTCTAGAAATAGTTTCCATCGCACCATTGAGAACAGGGAAAGCAATCAATAAAATGATTAACTTTTCGATGGAAAGTGGAATATGTGTTCGGACCCGAACGAACATTGAATGGATTTAATATTGTTTCCCGTCTGCACCTAAGCAAACATGTTACCATGCATGTTGTCTGTTAAATCATTCAATAGATTAAATAATGTCTGTTAATGTCTCATATATATATATATATATATATATATATATATATATATATATATATATATATATATATATATATAGACAAATGTATATTTGTATACATATCTACATATCTACATATCTGTATACATATGTATACATATCTGCATATCTGTATACATATGTATACATATCTATATGCATATCTGTATATCTGGTACTTACTTAACATTTCAACATTTCATTGAATTGATTAAATCGTGTCTATTACTATAGTGATTATTTATTGGAAACACATAATGATGAAACTAGATTGAGATGATAACACAGTCTAAAATGGAACAACACAATGAAACACTACAAAATGGAACACATGATGGTTGTCGTCCATATCACTGCAATAATGATGCCTTAATCTATTTTTAGTCATTACACTAAGGATACCATTTTTTCTACAAATCACTTCTGATATTGATGATGTTTGTATTTCTTGCAGGTGTATAGATACTGATGGCTCGAGGTAAAATGGGGAGGAGAACTTCTGGAAGGAGCATCGTCAAAAAACCTGGGGGTGCAAGTTTTCTAATGTGGTGTTGGGGGACAAAGATACACATACCACAGAACCAGATCATGTTGCAGTGTAATGTATATTTCTCTTCGTACATACAAAGGATTTGGAAACCAATACAGATTGCCTTCAAACTACTGCTGTGGAAACAGGTTCTTCAAGGTTGAACAAAAGTATATGGACAAACAATGATATCCAAAGTACTATGGCTAATATCGAGGATAAACATATGTCAATCAGAGTAGTTGCAAAGAAGTGGAGAGTGTCTGCTAGTAGTTTGAGGTCCTGGTTACTAGGTCTCACGAGGACCAAATGCAGGTGGCCACTGACCATCCTGACTAATGAGGAGGAGGCAGAAATAGTTCAATGGTGCAAGGACATGGCCGACATAGGCCATGGGCTTGAAATTTCATAGCTGAAATCTACTGTGGCAGAGGTCATTCAGTCTAGGCCAAATCCTTTCACAGATGGGATGCCAGGGAGGTCATGGTGGGAGGGATTTAGGAAAAGGCATCCAGATCTAACTATTCACACTATACAGGGTGTGGACACCGATAGAGCCATTATGCTAATGCCAAGCATAGTAAATGCATTCTATGACAATCTAGAAAATTTTTACAAGACACATAAGTATGGGTCCAACAGAATATGGAACTGCGACGAAACTGGGGTACAAGCTGGTAGGAACTGTGGAATGTGGGTAATAGCAAAATTGGGATCCCGTTATGTGCCCCGCCTCATCTCAAAAAGTAGGGAGTGAATTACTATTTTGGCATGTGTTAGTACATCAGGTTGCAGTATACCTGGTTTATATCTATTTAAATCCAAAAGGCATATTAGAAACTACACAGCCAATTGTGAGTCGGGTGCATGCATGGCAGTTCAAGATCATGTGTGGATGATGAAAGAACTATTTATGAATTGGCTGCAACATTTTGCTGCATCTATCTTGAAGGGGTTTCACTAACCAACAGAGCTCTTCTAATTTTTGATGGTCATGGCAGCCATGTTGCCTTCAAGACCATAGAGGAAGCACATCATTTAGGGATTGACCTCATCACCCTCCCAACACATACAAGCCATAGATTGTAGCCACTAGATGTGAGTATTTTTTCACCATTCAAAAACTATTTTAAAAGGCAAAGGTCTGCATGGATGGCAAGCCACCCGCAAATAGAAATTAGAAGAGAAGAGTTGGCCACTCTTGCTAGCAAGGCATTGAAGCGGGCTTTGACCCCTGCTAATATAATTAGTGGGTTCAAAAGGACAGGCATTTGGCCACTGAATAGGTCTGCACTTCAAGAAGACATGAGGCCAAGTGATGGCTTCCAAGTATCAAATGAAGACAGACAAGATTCTATGGCCACTGCAACAGAGAATCAGGCCTTCATAGTGGATGAGGATCCCAAGACAATTGCAGTTGAAATCTTCTTGCAATTCGTTGGATATACAGATGCACAAGTTGAGGAATTCATCAGAACATACAATAAAAGTGAAAGTGTGTAGAATCCAATGGAAGTACAAGAAGAATGCACTGAAATGCCAGGAAGTCAAATAGTTTCTAATGCTGTTGATATTCTACAACCACTTCCTAATGCTGCTGAAACTATTTCTAATGCTACTGTTATAGTTCCTAATGCCAGTGATATTGTTTCCAATGCTACTGATACATTGTCTAATGCTGCTAATAGATTTCCTAATGCTATTGATACAATTTGTAATATGGAAGGTCTTAGTTTGCTAAGTCAAGTTAGCCAACCAGAATGGATGGTTGAAGCTGCTAGAAACATGGGGATACAAACAAATTTTAGTTAGGTGGATGTCGACCTTTCAATGCCTTCACCACCAAATCATGATCCATCTGACATCATACACTACTTCACTATTGCATCAAATTGGGATCCACAAAATAAGGACATTGCAGAAGAAGAAGAATGCATAGGTGATTTGGAAGAAGATTATGTGCCTTGCACCCAAGATAGTGAGATTTAGCCACAACCAGTTAGTCAATTTCTCAAGCTCCCGGTTCGAAGGGTATAGGCAAGGGGTGGTAAGAATAAGACTGGGGTACTACATTTAAGTAGGTAGTCCTAGATCTTAACATCCGATGCATACATTGAAATGCTCAACAAACAGAAGAGGGAGAAAGCTCGTTAGGAAGAGTTGCAGCTGAGGAAAAAGGAACAGATGTCGAAGAGGAAAGCTTAAAAAGAAGCCCAACAACAAGAGAAAGAGAAAAAAATTGGAAAAAGTGTTAAAAAAATAAAGAGCGGCACAGGAAAAATGGGAGAAGGAAATTCGGCATGAGCAGCCAAAGAGTGCTCCGGGGACGGAGACCCAAAAAAGAAAAGTAAAAAATCAGCAAATGAGAGACCATTGAGTACCCCAAATTCTCCTCTACCCAAGAAGCATCCCATTCTAATGGACATGTTTGCCATCTTGAGCCCAACCTTTACAGCTCTAAGCAATCTATAGGCAGGGTCTAGCCCAGGAAGCTCAAATGAGTTGCTTGTAAATGGAGATTCTAATAAGGATTTGCTTGCCCAGATTGCTACATCACTACAGACTATAACTGAGCCACTTAATTTAACTCAGACTGCAAATGAATGTGCTGCTACAGAACCTGAACAACCTATTCCTTTTCCTAGATTTATGGAGAATTGAAGAAGAATGTTTTTTTTGGATGGAGATACTTGACATTAGTGAAATTTCTATGCGTACATCTGATTTAGTCATATCGTTATGTAATATTTTGTGAAAATGGGAACATATTGATATAATGTTTATATGTTTGTATGTTCGTAACTGTTTTGGAAAAAAAACAACAGATTGATGTCATGTCTATCTATTGATCTTTTTGTAATATTTTGTGAAAAAGGAATAGATCGATGCCATGTTTATATGTTTGTATGTTTGTAACTGTTTTAGAAAAAAAGCAAGAGTTAAATGGTTATTTCTGAAATATCTATATGTTGATCTCATGTTTCTATGTTTGTATGACTAACTATTTTTGGAAAAAAAAAAAAGACTTGAATGGTTTGTTAGCATGGTACTACAAGTTGTCTACATAATTTGCTTGTAGAAACATGTTGTTTTCGCATTCTGTTCATATAATTCTACCTTAATTGAAATCATTAAAGCATCCAAGTAAGTGTAGTTCCATTTAAGCAACAAGGAAATTTAAACTATTGAAAGGAACCTAAATTAAAGTATTGTAAATTGATTGATTGATTAAAAGTAAAGCAAAGGAAAATGATTGAAAAGAACCTAAAATTAAAGTAAAGTAAATTGATTGATTAATTAAAAGTAAAGTAAAGGAAAATGATTGAAAAGAACCTAAAATTAAAGTATAGGAAAATTAAAGTAAAGTAAATTGATTGATTGATTAAAAGTTTAGTAAAGGAAAATGATTGAAAAGAACATAAAACCACTATGAAGAAAAACCTAAAGCCTAGTGGGTCATTGCCCAAGTAAAGTCTTATAAGACTTTACCTAAATTGATTAAACCCAATTGAAGGTGTTCTAGAAAGCATTGACCATGGTTGTATGCCTGCAAACATATAAATGGTAATCGAGGCAATAACGAACATACATCATAAACAAGATCATTAAACTATCTAAACACATTGTTCCATAAGATGTAATAAATAGAAAAAGGTAAATGCATTGTTCCATTGTTACATATTGCATTGTTCTATTTATTAATCTGACCAAAATATAATAATTGAAAAAGAAGACTATATATAATAAGGCATGAGAGCAGAATATTCCATCGGAGCCATCAGAGCAAAATATTCCATGAGTAGTGGTGTTAACAAACACAATTCCATAGTACAATTCGCCAACCCATGTTTTAAGTAAAGTCTTATAAGACTTTACCTTCATTGAGTGCTCGCGTTGCAAGGTGCTCTACAAACCTCTCACATGCCTGCAATCATAGAAATCAAAAGCCAGGTAGTCATCTAGGTAGTAACAAACAAACATCAAATCATCCAAATAATCTCATGCATTTGCAAAAGAAAATATGAACCGCATTCAGGCATATTATTTTAAATAATCACATACAATTGCAAAAGAAGACTATAATATTGTAGCAAAGCTAAATATTCCATGAATAGTGGTGTGTTAACAAACACAAATGCATAGTACAATTTGTCAACCAGTGATGTAAGTAAAGCCTTATAAGACTTTACCTTCATCGAGTGTTCGCAATACAAGGTGCTCTGCAAACCTCTCACATGCCTGCAATCATAGAAATTATATGCCGGGTAGTCATCCAGGTAGTAACAAACAAACATCAAATCATCCAAATAAATTCAAGTAGTGCAATGATACAACTATATATTGCAGACATATATAGTGATACATATACATATATGTATACATAATAAAAATTTACATGTATCCATATATATGTATATATCATTTATATCCACTCCTCCACTAAAAAGGCAACACACTTGATCACTTTTATAGTTAGAGTAGGTTAAAAATATGTTTATTAACACCCCACCATAAATTAAGTTGGTGGAGCCTTGAAACTTACCCACCCATTTCCTAACCCTGTTGACACCCCTTTCATGCATTTAATAACATATTTTCAAATTATGCCAACACCTTTGGTTTTGTTCATCCATGTTAAGGTGAATGTTGTGGACATATGGACTACAAACATAATGTGTTCGAATTTATATAATTTAGGCACACATATAGAAATACATGTATAATATATACATGTATTCATATATTTGTATGTATATATATATTAAATATTATGACACGTATTTATTTTTGAGGGTGCATTATAAACATTTGAGGGTTTCAACAATTTCTAGCATATAGATGTGCTGCAATTGTAAAATTCTTAAATGTTAAGTACCAGACAGGTTTTGTAGTGATCCTTTAGGAAATTTATGTTAAAAACAATGTCTACGCTGCATAATGTTCCTCTTATAATGGATCCAAATTTGAAAAAGGAATGCATTGAAATTGGTTGTTGAGTTTGAATTTGATTAAATGCATAGAAACTATTGTATTCAATGATATGATAAGCATAATTGAATTTGATTGTTCAGTTTGAATGTTGAAATCTTAAGTACTAGATTGAAATGTTAACATTGTCTAGGTTGCATATGTCTATAGATATACGTATGTCTATAGATATACATGTATACACACACAGATGCACATAGACACACACACACACATGTCTATCAATATACATACGTCTATCTATAGATATACATATGTATATCAATATGTCTATCTATAGATATACAAATGTATATCAATATGTCTATAAATATACATATGTCTATAGATATACAGATATGTAAATAGATATGTAGATATGTATACATATGTATAATCAGTACCAGAAGTGATTTGTAGAAAAAATGGCATCCTTAGTGCAATGATTGAAAATAGATTGAGGCATCATTATTGCAGTGACATGGACGACAAACATAACATGTTCCATTGTGTTGTTCCATTTTAGACTTGTTATCAACAGTTGAGGGTTTCAGATTTATGTGTTTCCAATATATAATCACTACAATAACAGACACAATTTAATCCATTCAATGAGGTTACCCATGCAGCAAACAACTAGAAAAGATGTAGTAAAATTCAACAAACAAATTAGACTAATCTTTCGAACATGTATATCTAGAATTGTAAAATGCTGAAATGTTAAGTACCAGCTTGAAATGTTTCCATTGTCTACACTGCATATGTCTATACATATACATATGTATATCAATAGACATATGTCTATAGATCTACATATGTCTATAGATATACATATATGTTTATAGATATACATATATGTATATAGATATGTAGATATGTATAGAGATATGTATTCATATGTATATAGAAATGTATATAGATATAGATATGTCTATCTATAAACATATGTCTATAGATATACATATGTATATAGATAGACATGTATATATATACAGTACATTAACAGTCTAATCCAAATATATGTAGAAGCTTTTTATATAAACCCTCGATAGATTATATAAAATGAAACCCTCAATGTATTATATTACAACATAGTAAAACAATTGTAAATATTTAATGTAACAATAATTAATAAATATTATTCAGAAAAAATTAGGAAGAATCTGACTGTAAAATTATTAATGAGACAAAGTTGTAGGATTCTAAACATTCGAAAACCTAATATAATGAAACCCTTAACCATTGTCAATGAACCTTAATATATATATATATATATATATATATATATATATATTACATTAACAGACATGATTTAATCTATTGAATGATTTAACATACATGATTTACGGGACAACATGCATTGCAACGTGTTTGCTTAGGCATGAACGGGAAATAACACTAAATCCATTCAATGTTCATTCGGGTCCGAATACATATTCCACTTTCCACCGAAAAGTTAATCATTTTATCGACTACTTTCCCTGTTCTCAACGGTGTGATGGAAAGGCGAGGCTATTCAGTTAAAACTGGCAAGAATCTGACTATAAAATTATTGCGGAGACAAAGCCATAGGATTCAAAAATTTTGAAACCCTGATATAATGAAACCCTTAACGGTTGATAATGATATGATGAAACCCTTAACCATTGACAATGAACCCTCAAAAATAAGGTATACCCATAAAAATATACGAACCCATTTGTATGTATAAAAAAAAACCACCATTATATAATAGTATATTATTCTGTAAAGTGAAATTATCACAAGACAAGGGTTGTGTCAAACAAAATAATGACACCCTTAATCGTTGACATTGAACCCTCAAAAATATATACCCATTAAAATATACGAACCCATTTGTATGTATAAAAAAACCCTCATTATATAATAGTCTATTCTTCTGTGCAGTGAAATTATCACAAGACAAAATAATGAAACCCTTAACCGTCCATGATTAAGCGCACTTGAGTTAGAGTAGTACTAATATTGGTGACCTCCCCAAAAATCCTAATACTCCACTAATATGAACATACCTAGATATAATAATTACTAAATGGACTACTAGTACCCAAAAAATAGATTCAACTAAACCTTAATTATGAAATCGATAAATTTAACTCAAAAACTATGCAGTTAAATTTTAATAAAACATAACAAATATTTTAAAATTAAAAAACATGTAAGCGAGCATCACTGTTAAAATCTTAAATGGGAAGAGAACTATTAGGGTACTCACTCAATATTCTTAATGATGCCCCATGACAAAATGAGACCAAAAGGAAAACAAATAAAGCGGGCTTAATGTAGAAATGCTTGGGGAATGGTCTGATGCAAAGAAAATAGAGTTGAATTGCATATTAATAAAGAAGATAGAAGCGACGAAAGTGCATAGTAGAGAATGAGTGGATAATATTTGTATAGAAAAAGTGGAGGTAAGGAGTACAAAAGCATCTTTATTTTTTTGACTATTTCACCGACTTTGCCCACTAAAGCATGTGAAAGGCCGTGTACAATTCTCTTTTAAAAGTTTGATTTGACTTTTCCCACTAAAGCATGTGAAAGGTCATGTACAATTCTCTTTTAAAAGTTTGATTCCATGTTTTAAAAGAAGAGATCAATAGAAATGGGTTTCCAAGGAAAGAGCATGGAAAGGGTACATAAGCATCTTAACTATGTGAATTTTCCTTGAAAAGGAAGTGTTGTCCCCTCACAATTATTACTTACGCATAGAGGAATCTTATCTTAGTTTTTAAATAACCCAAGAGATAAAAGTCTCATGTTTTTTGTTTTCTTATGAAATGAAATGAAAGATTTTAATAATGTCCACAAGGTCACAACAGTTTATGGGACCAAGAGCAACACATGGTCCCCTTAGAAATAGGACACCTATGCCTTATGAAGTTTGTAATCTCTTCTTGAGATCATACCTTCTGCAGTGAGTTTTGATCAAGAAGTTTGCAATTTTGCCCAACCTTACCTCCTCAAATAAGGTGCTTAAATTGGTGATTTTCAAGGTGTCTTCATAACTGGAACGAATGTCATTATATATTGAGCATTCCATGATGACGTGTCGTTCAATCTCCTCCACGCCTTTATTGTAAAAAAGGCATATTATCTTTTCCCACTCCTCTTCAGGAATCAACCATCTATCTGTTTCACATCTAAAATGATGTGAACTAGTCCTTAGTTGGGCTATCAGTGTTTTTACTTTCCACCTTATATCTGCTCCAATGTAGGCCTTTTCCTCATGATCTCCCATGGGGTTAATTTTTTTTATATAATAAGCTTTTTTTTGACCCATTTGTTTTGTCCACATGACTTTCCTAAATTTTTCTCGTGCATATAGGAGTAACTTTATTAATATTAGATCATCTGCATATAGGAGTAACTTTATTACATATTAGCTAGCTAAACCCCCTCTCCATTAGCTTTGTTTATCAATTCTTCTAACTTATCAATGTAAAGCCCAAACAAGGTTGGGGAAAGTGGGCAACCTTGTTTGACACCAATATCACTATCAAAACACTTTGACATTCCATCACTGGTTCTGATTTTAGCTTTGACTTGTTCATAAAGCCTATGGACTGCTACTTTAGAAACACATATGGAACTCCCAACTCTTCCATCATATTCCAAAGTTTGTCATGAGGCACTTTGTCAAAGGCTTTTTTTGAATCAAGAACCGAAGGGTAACACCATGATCAATAGTGGAATGCTTTGGTCTAAAGCCCGTTAGTCACTTAGCTCTTTTTCTCTCTTTTTCTACCCAACTGTTAATTTTGTGGTCCACCATACTTCCAAAAAGTTTACCAAGAAGGGGATTAACCATAATAGTGCAATAATTTGATGGATTATTGATATCACCACTTTTGTAGAGAGGAATAACAACACTAGTCATCCACTCTTTTGGGAAGCCCTCTTGAATGACATTATTGAAGATGCACTTGATATGAGGTGCAAGGACCTCTATACCCATTTTAAATGTTCTTCTTGCAGCTGATCAATAACTTGTGCCTTCCCTCCTGCTAACTTTTTTATGCTTTGATTGATATCTTCAATGGTGAAAAGTTTAGTATTTGCATTGATTATTAGGGGTATGCTTATCTTGGTCATGCTCATATAGCAACTTCGCATATTCAAACCATTGATAACCTGTTATATTATTTTTTGTTTGTTTTCTCTTTTGTTATAGTTCCTTCCAAAAGCTTTTGGGATTGCTTTTTCCAAGGGCAATCAACTCCATTCTTCTTATGTTCACATACTTCTCTTTTTTACCTCGTAATAATTTTTTGTACTCTTTCATATTTTCTTTGTCCATTCCACATTTTTGCATATTTCTTTCTACTATCATGCACTCCTCGTTAAACCATAGATTTGCTAGAAAAGTATTTTTTATTCCTCTCCTGGCCTTATCCCTCTTATACCCACTTAAAGCCTTGTGCATTAAGGGGATCATTTTATTTTTTCTTATAGAATGGTTCTCTATGCAAGCTATATTATTCTTGTATTCTCTAAAAAGACATTCGAGGACAACTCTAAAGATTTCCTATTTTTTTTGACTCATGAGGAATTTACCTTGTGAAGTTGCCTTCATTTGGTTGAAGTGTACTTGCTCCCCCTATTTCTTGTTTATGTGAATGTCTAGCTTTACATATATTGGATTATGATATGATTTCAACTCTATTGGGCAGTCACCAACTACCAACTCTATCAACCATGAGGTATAATTCAATGAGCAAATGCATAATCCACTACACTTTGACTATTGTAGGTTTTGCAAGTGACGTTTCTTGATTCCAACCATGCCCTCATATCATTGCATATGACCATGTTGTATAAACTACATAGTCCTAATAATTCTACCTCGTAGTGTGTAACATTTCCTTTACTATCCTATGAAGCCGTATCCTGAAGTTGATCACTCTCTTCCTCTAATCATAACAGGTTACCTTTCCTTATGTCGTTACTTCTCAAATTGAGGGCTTGGATGTTTGTTGTCCTTGCATTAAAGTCACTAATTATTAACACTTGTCCCATGGTACTAAAAATAGAAATATCTTTTTTAAGCAAGCTAAGAAAAAATATCCTTAGACAAGATCCTAATATAAAGATTTGGATCTTATTGACTTTTTAAGAAACCTTTCTATTGTAAGTATGAATCTATCTTTGAATACCATGCTCTTGGTGCTTTCTTAAGACCATACAAGGCCTTCTTTAATCTGTATACATAATGCTCATTAGAAGGTATTTCAAAACCTCTAGGTTGAGAAACATACGCTTCCTCATCAATATATCCATTCAAAAAAGCACTCTTTACATCCATTTGATAAAATATCCAGCTCTGCTGAGCTACCAAAGACAAAACTAATCTAATAGTATCCATTCATGCTACATGTGCAAATATTTCAGTGTAATCAATGGGTGCATACAAAAAGTTGGGGTGCCAAAAAGTGGCCAATTTTTTAAAAAAACTTGTAAGACATAACATGAGCACGTTATAATGCGCTCACATTATAACATGCTCACATTATGGTTTGGTGATGTCGAGCCTAACACCAAACCATAACAGGTTCGTGTTATAACGCGAGCGCATTTTGTTTTAATATTTAAAAAAACCTGCGTTGAGGCTCATTTCTTCATTTCATTTTCTTGCACCCACAGTCCACAAACCCTAAGGAGCATGCTTGCATTATTGGAGACTAGTTTTGACACTAAATTCTTGCCAATTCATTGCCAAAATGCTGCCACAACATCAGAGAGACCAAAGGAGTGAGTTTTATTTGTTTTTTTGTGTGAATTTGTTTCTAAATAGGTAGGTTTAAGTTCACTTTTTATGTAAATTTTCTTAATTGATAGGAATTGATAATGCACCTCCTCCTCCTCCTTTTGAAAATCCACAAAATCCTCCATCACCTGAACATGAAATCCTGCTGAAGAACAACCCCAACAACAAACACCTCCATTCATTCCTCAACATGCCCCTAGAACACAAGAAAATCTAATGGGGCAAATTAAAAACAATAAAAAATAAATTGCGGACATAATTGCAAGGTTGAAAGATCCTGCAACTTCAACCTCGCATAGATCCACGCTTGCTCAATCTCTTGAATCTATGTTATCAAATGTAGATTCAATTAGCAAGCAAATATCTAGTTGGGCAGAAAAGAGGAGAGAATTTAAAGACTACTATGGAGACAAGTTGTCATATGAGCAAGTAAAAAAAGAACACATCACACAATTGGACTTGTGTTCCATTTTTATAAACCCATGAACAAATCAACCACTACCCCTTACATGCAAGAGTTCCCTATTCATTGGTGCAACAACCAAGCGATAAGGGACAATTTTGGGTAGAGATGGTGGATGGTTTTTGACTATCCTCCATGCAACAATAATGAGGTCTCGCAATACTTTTTGAGGAAACTCTACTGCGAGTTTGCAAAAAACAAAGTGCCAAACTATTTTGATATGCGGGACTTCCAAGGTAGAGGTGGGGGTTTAGCACAAGATAGACTAGGGGCACGTGTTGATCCATAGTGGCCAACGAGATGAGCACTCACTAGACCAACCCATGAGCATGTGTCTATCCCTTCCATTGTGAAAGAGAGTGCTAAGGTCGAGATGCTTCAGTCCATTAGTGCCTTGACCCAGAGCATCATAGAGCAAGCCTATCCTGCAACACAACATGGGCTAGTGGAGAGTTTGAGGAGTAGGGTTCCACCCCATACTTGTCAGACTTGCAGGTTAGCCTATGGTTATGACCCTATGGATAGTCGGGACGTAGGTGCGTAGACTACATTTGCAGCTAAGCAGGTGGTGATGACAGATACCCTCCCGAGTGAGACTTTCGGCCTTCATACTTAGGTAAATGTTTACAAGTTCATTGAATTTAATTTATTAAATTTCATTTTTTAAATGCAAGATTAACTAATTTAGTTTGATGATTTTAGGAAAATTTTAGGGTCATAACATCGATGTAGTTTTCAATGGTTCTCCAACTGCATATTACACTAGGACATCTATTGTTGGAGTATGTAACTAGTAAACAATTATAAATATTACATGTGAATAGCATCGTTATATAAATGTTATTCTAATATTTGATTTTGGATGTTGAATAGGTTAATATTGAAGATTTCACAGTAATATCTGCCAGTGGTGGTGGACTTCAAAGCTTCACGGAGGTAATAAAATAAATAGTTTAATTAATGAATTGTACTTACTAGATTTTTGTATTTTCTGTTCATATCATTGGTTACATTTCATTGCACATCTTTCAAACTCAAAGCATTACTAGACATTGCATAAATAATAACTAGGTGTTGATAGATGACAAAATTTCAATTACAATATAGTTATTTGAAAAAATGCTTCAATGAAATGTTGTCTCATGGAATGCCATGACAAGAAGATGCATGGACAAGGACATCACCATGAGACCACATTTCTTTGAGGCATTTTTTCAAACAGCTCACTGCCTTGTCTATGCTACCACATTTTCCATACATGTCTACCAAAGCTTGTTGATCCCCTCCACACTATTCTTTGAAAAATTCTCTCTAATAAACTCATCCAATTGCCACCAATTAGACCCTAGGGCATGACACTAGAGAGGGGTATGAGCCTATGACATCTTATATAGCATATGATTGACTCCAACATCATCTAGGTCCCTCCTTTGTTGACTCTAAAATTCCCCATCATGGTAATGTCTTCACCATTTCTCATAGCCCATACCAACTAGTTGTTACATTAAGCCACTTCTCCTTAGATTATTTTTGACAACCCCTTCTGGTTCACCTCAACCTCATACCAATTCCCTCTTTCACCTTTACCTATCTTATGCCTCTAAACGCATTGCTGCCCCAACCCACAACCTCTTTCTATTAGTTCACCTACTCCACTAGCTATGCCCCTATCTTCCCCACCATATATTCACCTATTACTACTTCACCTTCCTCATTGACTTCTATCTCCCCTCTAACACCCCTCCAAGATGAAGTAAAAGAAAAAGTATAGGACCTTTCCCCATCCACTTCTAAAAGTAGGCCTAAGAAACTTCCCCAACACTACACCCAACCTACTAACCAAGCCATATCTACCCTACCTATTTCCTAATATACCCCTACCAAACATCCCAGACCTAGTTTTCTTCCAACCTACCCCCTGACAAACCTCAAGACAAAGAAAATGATAAGAGATTTTTTAAATAAGGTTTTTCTTCTCCTATCTAGTATCTTTCCTCCCTCCTATTATCCCACAAACTCTTGATATTCCTCCTTCCCATAAACCCATAAACTTACCTAATGTCTATGTGATTTCTAGTTTTGGTATTCTCCCGTAAACCCACAAACTCTATCTTGGGCATTGTCCTACCTCCATGACTACCAAACAAACAAAAATTTGAGCACAACCCTACCACACCTTACCACCAACCTAAACCTAAACTAACACCTTCACTCCCTCTCTGGCTTCTTAAACCTAAAATTTGATGCTACTATGGTCCCTCCTTTGTTAACCATTATACCACACAATAGTCATGAATCTTCGTCTAATTTGTATATATGCATGTGACTTGTGTGCTTTATTGTGTGTACTTCCATGTTTAGGTGAATATGTGTGTATGTTAGGAGCCATGACTTGCATCACTATTCTAGTTTTTGTAATTGAACAATGTTGTTTTATTTTTAGATGATGTAGGCTGTGGAGACACCTCCTGATGTTCATAGGGCAATGGAGCATGGTATGTCCTCTGCGATTCATATCTCCGTGCCTTTGATGGGGGTATGAGGTAGATTAGTAAATTTTAAATTACATTCGTTGTTATAGTTGTTTATTTTTGAAAAATCAAATGATTATTGATTTGAAGTTTAATTTCTATCTAAATGGTTTCTATAGGACATGACATCACCATAACCTAATCCTAGTACTGAGGCAAATGAGGAGACAAATTTTTAGATAGCGGTAAGTGATTATTTTGTTAAATCTTTCATTATTTATAATGTAATTTCTATATATAAATGTCTATACTTTTATTGTAATAGGTACAGATCCATGAAGAACTAAATAGGAGGAACCCTTAGGTTCATAGTAGACCACCCTCATACGCATCTCCATCCCCTCGAAGATCAAAGGTTGCCCGTGATCTATTCTCTTCACCGGACAGAGGGAAATGACTTTTTATTGTGTTCCTTTGTTGTATGCCTATATGGCATTTGTGGACATATATTTTGTATTGCATATATGGCTATTTTGTATATATGTTATACCTATATCGATAGATATTGATGTATGCCTATATGGATATTTGGTTAATACAAATCATTTTTGTTGATCATTATGTAATATGGATAGTTACAATGTAGATCATTTGTGTATGCCTCTAGGTTTTAAAGTTTAATTGTCAAAGAATCCATCCCAATTGATGATAAGAAAATTTGAGTTTTGGGTTGAAAGTTTTAGTCTCTCAAAACTAGACATGCTCAAGAAAATCAAAGAAGGAAGATTGGTTAGATGGATAAATGGAAAGCAAGTTTTTTTATTTACATCATGATCTACATTCTATTGCACAAGCTTGCATGTTATCCTTAGTCACCCACATAGCAATGTACAACCTCGTGCATAAGTCCTTACATCATGTGCCACCTAAACAATGCCACTTGATCCAACATAAAGTTCATGGTTCCTTGCACCATGCATAATTCACATAGTGATAGGAATCATTTTGTGCAACTCAAAAGACACTCTATAAATATTACACAACCCTTTGGATCATGTGTCATTTGCACAACACTAAGGATCATGTCTCATAGTTTCACAAACAACTCTATCTAATTTCTCAAGTGACCAAGGAGATATTGCAATAATATTTATAGGATAATTTTAGCATGGGACACCCCCATACCTTGTTAATATTTTTTAATTCCTTGTTATTATACCATATTGGGATGCAAAGAATATGTTTTGTTGTCTTGAATAAGATACTCAAAATCATATACTTATGAGCACCTGATGACCATTGTGGTTGTTAAATGTAATTCCTCTTGCATATAATGCAAGGTTATGAGAGTACATTGAGTCTTAACTAATTTGAGTATGCAACATAACATTGGTGCTATAGGCAATCCCTAAGTCATCAGCAATCCATAGGCTATAGGCTATAGGTAATCCATAAGTCATCAGCAATCCCTTTGAGAATGTGGTTAATATTATAAATGTATATTTTGTATCTCACCATGTTAATATGTATCATGTCATCACATTTATTAATTTGAATCTAATTCCATAAAGCAATTCCCTACCCAAAAATTTGTTAAGCTTGAAAACCTTGTTACAACATTGTATTGATCTCGCATACCCCAACTCTTTGTAAGATTGCTACGAAATATGATAAGCAAGATAGGTGCAGTGTAGATCATTACATAATGATAGTGTAGATCATTCCATAATGATAGAGCCATGAAGTGTAGAGGGATTCAAATATCACAGAAGTCTAAGTTTAAGTCTAATAACTTAGTGACCTAAAGGTGGAAAAAAATGAGGGTCAAACAACATGGATATGACAACATGAAGATGATATTAAGGTTTAAGAGAGTAGCCTAATAGAGGTTTATTTCAAGACTAATAGGGGTCTAAGATTGCAATGATGGAACAATGCATTGAAGGACTAAAATAAATCCTACAGAAATGGTACTAGAGAACAAAGTCAAGGTGAACCAAGATAAAAGAACAAGTAGTTCATATATGACTGTGTTGACTATTAGAACAAGTATGTTAATAGCCATAAGATGCATGTTGACATGTGAAGACTATAATAGTTATAGCAAAGACAATGTGTGAGGATATCACCGGTACAATGTAGCTCAGACTATTTTGACATGATTGGGTGTGAAACAGGACCATACCTAGCCTAAATGTACCCATCCTAATGCCTTAGAACAATCAGTTTGGCCGCACAAGGAGCATAATGAAAGTTACACCCCTTTACAACTTTATACTGCATGCATCTGACTATTTTTGGGGTAGCAGAAAAACTTTTACCATGGGCAAATGCCTTAGAGATATAAAAACTGAGAGAGGTTATTGTAGAGGGACCCTACATGATCCCATAGCCTTAGATAGAATGTTTCTAAGTGACGTGGTTTTCAAGTAATAACTCGTCAAAGATTGCTGCCTTTTTTGCATTTTGGACTCTTCAGTGATATCACCGGTACAATGTATGTTGAACTATTTTAGCATGTTTGGGTGCAAAATAGGACCATACCTATCCTAAATGTACCCATCTGGATGCATTGGAACTGTCAGTTTGGTTTCATCAAGAGCAGGATGAAAGTTACTCCCCTTTGTAACTTTACACTGCCTCCTTCTGATGATTTTTGCGGCAATAGAAAACTTTTCACCACGGTCAAATGCCTTAGAGATATCAAAAACTGAGAGAGGTTATTGTAGAGGGGTTCTACATGATCATGTAACCTTAGAAGGAATGTTTCTAAGTATCATGGTTTCTGAGTAACATCTCATCAAAGATTGCTTCCTTTTTGCACTTTGGACTCTTCATGGATATCACCGGTACAATGTAGTTCGAACTGTTTCGGCATGTTTAGGTGAAAAAAAAGACCATGCCTAGCCTAAACATACTCATCCAGACACATTGGAACTATCGGTTTGGTTGCATCAGGAGCAAGACAAAAGTTACACCCCTTTGCGACTTTACACTACCTCCTTCTGATGATTTTTGGGGCAGTAGAAAACCTTTCACCACGGGAAAATGCCTTAGAGATATCAAAAACTGGGAGAGGTTATTGTAGAGGGGTTCTACATGATTGTGTATCCTTAGACGTAATGTTTCAAAGTTTCATAGTTTCTGAGTAACATCTCGTCAAAGATTTCTACCTTTTTACAGTTTGGACTCTTCAGGGATATCACTGGTACAATGTAGCTCAAACTATTTCTACATGTTTGGGTGTAAAATAGGACCATACCTAGCCTAAATGTACCCATCCAGATGTGTTGAAACTGTTAGTTTAGTTGCATCAAGCGCAGGATGAAAGTTACACCCCTTTGCAACTTTACACTACCTCCTTCTGATGATTTTTGGGGCAGTAGAAAACCTTTCACCACGGGAAAATGCTTTAGAGATATCAAAAATTGAGAGATTTTATTGTAGAGGGGTTCTACATGATTGTGTTGCCTCAGATTGAATGTTTTTAAGTGTCATGCTTTCCGAGTAACAACTCGTCAAAGATTGTTGCCTTTTTGCACTTTGGACTCTTTAGGGATATCACTGATACAATGTAGCTCAAACTATTTTGGCATGTTTGGGTTCAAAATAGGACCATGCCTAGCATAAACATACCCATCTAAATGTATTGGAACTATTGGTTTGGTCGCATCAAGAGCAGGATGAAAGTTACTCCCCTTTGTAACTTTACACTACCTTCTAATGATTTTTGGGGTTGCAGAAAACCTTTCACCACGGCCAAACGCCTTAGATATATAAAAAAATTGAGAGAGGTTATTGTAGAGAGACCGTACTTGATCTTGTAGCCTTAGACATAATGTTTCTAAGTGTTAGGGTTTCCGAATAACATCTCATCAAAGATTGCTGCCTTTTTGCACTTTGGACTCTTCAGGGATATCGTCGGTACAATGTAGGTTGAACTGTTTCAGCATGTTTGGGTACAAAATAGGGCCATGCCTAGCCTAAATATACCCATCCAGATGCATTAGAACTATCAATTTAGTCACATCAGAAGCAGGATGAAAGTTACACGCCTTTGCAACTTTACACTACCTCCTTCTGATAATTTTTGGGGTAGCAGAAAACCTTTCACCACGGGAAAATGCCTGAGAGATATCAAAAATTGAGAGAAATTATTGTAGAGGAGTTCTATTTGATCGTGTTTCTTCAGATAGAATGTTTCTAAGTGTCATGGTTTCCTAGTAACAGCTCATCAAAGATTGTTGTTTTTCTACACTTTGGACTCTTTCGGGATATCACATTATGACATCCTTTAGACTTCCAAAACTTCCAACAACAACCACAACTCATCAATCAACATCAACATCATGAGGACACTAAAAAAATATATGGCACATAAAGACACTAAGAATGTGAAGACATGGAGCACAAAGAAGCATGCAGACATGAACAAATTCCTGTCATCATCTGGAGAACCACAACCCAATCCAACTCCTGAAAGCATGACATGTTATGATGAAGAAACACAACCAAATCCAATGATCCAATGGCATGAACCAATGACATAAGCAACTATGTTCTACTATTGTAACATGATAAACATGAATGTTTTGAACTAACATCCAAACCCTATGACATGAATCTTGATATGAATTTAAATAATTAGGATGCAATTTTGACATTAAAATTGATTTGAAGCTTCTTTTTCTTGTACAAAGCATGAGTCACCCTTTAAGTCATGTGGGACCAAAAGACAGCTTGAAATGGATGATGATCAAACTTAGGGCACACATACATATTTCATCAAGAGCACCAAATAATAGTTTAATCAATGCATTAATTCCAGTTTTTCATAACTTCTATGTACAAGAAAAAGAGCTTCCCTTAGCTTCAATAAATATAAATATTCTATACTGATAAGGCCAACCACGTAAAGGTGGAAGCTCACGTGGCCTCACCTAAGACCTAAGACACATGTATTCTAGTAGACGCAGGACACCTAAGACACCTATTGTTAGTATGTATCTAGATTTTATAGACATAGTAGACCCAAGACACCTAGTCTTTATACCTTATCGTAGTCTAGACCTAAGTCACCTAGACACCTAGATTATAGTTCTACCTAAGACACCTATTATGGTAGACCTAGTTGACATATAGTACCTACCTAAGACACCTAGATTAAATTATACCTTATTCTAGTTTCTAGACAAGTAATTGATAATAGTATCTACCTAGAAGACACCTAGATCATTCTAGATTATACCTTATTATAGTCTCTATGCAAGTTGTTGATATATAGTATCTACCTAAGACACCTAGATTAGATTAAATACATTTATTCTAGTCTTTATCTACCTATTTGACATATAGTATATGCCTAAGACACAAATAGAGACACCTATTATCTAGTTAGAAACCAAGGCACCTAGAGACACCTAGATTTTATACATTACCTAGATTTTATACAATTATTCATTCCTTACAAAATTACTAACATGAAAGTACTCTGACATCAATGACAAACATATTCATCACAATATTCAATGTATATGTGTAAAAATGTAGTAGTAAATAAAAAAAGACAAACCTATGTAAACTTACAAATTAATGTGCGTATTTACAAGTCAATGTAACATGAATTTACAAAATCAATGCGAATACTTACAAGTTAATCCATCAAACTATTTGGGTCTGCTCTACTCTTTATTGTGTCAAGTATTGCCTCATGGTCAGACTCATGCACCTTCCACAAGGTCTTGTTCAAAGGTCTACCCCGATATTGGATCAAATGAATATCGGATGCCATAACAAGGTTTGAGTAATGAAGAATCTTCCAATGCATGTCAAAGTCCTGAAAGAGCCAAACATTAACACTCTTATGTGGGTACCTTCTAATCCATGTTCCAGTAACAACCACTGAGCCTATAGGGTATTTGATGTTTTCTCCATCTATAACTGGGGCCTCCAATTTCTTTTTGGCCTCAACACAATGACACAAGTAATAATCTATTCCCTCTTTGTTATCTTCATCTGCAATAATTTCATAAACATGCCCTACAATGATGTGTAGCAAATTAGATGAAATTAGTCAACATTACAAAAACACTACAAAGTATAATAACATTAGGAATTTCAAAAAACTATGCAAGTAGATTTATTACCTAGTTGAACTAGATTGGATATGTGGTCAAAGTTAACTGATGATTCCATCTCTATCAGTTCTAGTGCCGTCGAGGGTTGATACATGTCAAGTGGGCTAAGATAACTTAACTGCCATTCATCAACCCACTCCTTTGACTTGCACTCATTCCAAGCTTGGATTGTACATGAAGAACAAAATCATACCATCTTCCGCGTATGGATACTCCATGAACCTATAATTGAGCTTCTGAAAGAGTGTAGCTCACTTGATCCTATTAGTGTACCACAGTCCTCATATGGTGCAATGTTAGTATTATCTATCAACTAAAAAAATCTACAAACTAAAGACTTACCTTCATTACTTGGACCCATCGAAGCATTACACCACTCGATGATTGATTTTGCATTTGTCAACTTTGCATTGTCTTTATACTTTAACTCTTCTTGTGCTATGGCTCTTTTGATAAATGCTCATGCACCATCATGTTGCTCCTTTCCATTCTCAGCCTCACAAAAGTTCCACATATGTTGAACACCTATAATATTATGCCTCTTTCTTAGTCAATAGAAATTTGACGACTTCTTGAATTGTGATGCACAGTTATCTGACCATATGATATGTTGACTAAACGATATGCCCCTTCTAGCTAATTCATTGTAGAACACCTGAAAGCAACCTTGCACAAACTTTTTAGAATGCGTATGATCATCACTTATATAAAAATGATACTCCCTTATGATCTTTATGTCATCCTCTGTACTATCATTTGCATGAATGAATGTGATGTGCACAAATATAGAAACCTGTGTCGAGTTGTAATATTGGGATTGTACCTCATGTTGTGGTTGTAGACTGTAGTTCTCTGCAAAGTTGACAACTGAAACAATGCTACCAATTGAAAATTTGTCCTTGCATAACTTGAATTGCAAGTCTAACCATCAAGCTCTATGGGCATGTCTTGCATACTCATACACTATACTGTCACGAAATATAGACATAAACTGATACACTAGAATCTTTTGAATAACATATTCACACCTCTTTTCTTCTTTACCATCTTTTGTATTGTATGCCACTGTTTTATACTTTCTAAACTCTACTAGTTTGTTTCCAACCACATGTGTTCCTTCCATATGTTCACATATTGGCATATGTTGCAAGCCATTGCATTGCTGACATGTGTCATCCAAGCATAATTTCCTATAGAATATGTGACCTTCCTTTCTTTCACATAAAATTCTTGATATGAAGTCTCTTGAAGATGTTGGTGGGGCATGTATGCCACAATCTTGGAAAACATTATTAGTATGCAAATCTAAACATATAGACTAATAAACATCAAAATGGTTAAAAAATTCAATATATAATCTACAACAACTAGTGCGTGTGTGATTTATCTTGACATAGAAAGGTTTTAGCATTTCAAAATATCTTTAACAAATTTTAATTTGAGGATACATCTCTAGAAATTTACCAAAAAACTGTGTTTGAGTCATATCTAAAAAATATTTTAGATGTGGCTCACGGTTTTGACTACCGATTCTCCTTCTTACCACATCCCTTTGATTCCGAGATACCTTTGTGTAATTCTTCTAAAATTCTTCAATTAGTGATCTCAATGCTTCAACAATTGGTTTATCTTTTCATGGTAGTCTCCCTGAGAATGCCCATAATTCATTGGCATTGGTGTCCTTAATTCTTTGGTGCCTTCCTACGGCTCTTGATATAGTTTTCCTATTAATTCTCAATACTTGACTCGTCTTTCTAATGAGACAAGATTTCCTCATTTGACTACTTACTATAGTCGATGTAATGACATGCCATGTTGCATTACTATCTTTTGTGTGTGAGGTGTTACCCACACTCTCATATGCACTCATTAGATTCTTCACAATATATTTTTCACTTGCAGCCTCTGCTGTTCTAAACCCAAGAATCTTCATGATGGACCTATACTTTATACTTCGCATCATTTCAATGAATAGTTGAAATCTTGCGGTCTCATTTAACTTTTCAAAGAACAATCTCCAAATCTTATGGGCATATCTTCTACAAGTGCATTTAGAAATCTTACCTTCCATTGGCTACAAAATATTCTCATCAATATCAATCAAATACTTTAGCTTTCTATGCAAAATTCTAGGTGGTGTTAAGATAGATAAATTCATCTCAACATTAGGAATTTCATCAATATTTAAATGAGATGGGCTAGATGGCATACCTTCCATCGAAGATGGAATAGATGACATACCTTGAGGTTGAGGTGGGAATGATGGTGTACCTCCTTCCTCACATGTGAGTGATGATGTACTCTCAACTTGAGATGTAGTAGATGGTGTCCCTACATGTTGACTTGCGGTAGAGGATGTGTCTCCAACTACGGTATTCAAATCTCTCATAGCATAAAGCTTTTGCATTCTTTCCCTTTGTATCACCAATACCATATCTCTTTTTGATGGTTTTAGTTCCTCTTCAATTGGCATGTATTCATTTATCATGTCCAATTTCCTCTTCTCACGAAGTTCCCTCATAGTCGCTGCTTTCTTTGCATTCTTAGCTTCTATCTCTTCCTGTGTTGGTTTAATTCTTGATTGTTTCCTCAACATGATGGAGAATTTATTTGTAGCATGATAAAGAGACAAATATTAGTTCCTATGAAATGAATCCATACAATAACTGAAATATATGTCATTCAACCCTTCATACAAAATGTACATACAATCTTCATGTAGAAGAGTCAATGTCACTCAACCAAAATAGGTACAAAGCATACAAAGCATTATTGCATCCATACAAAGCATTATGGTACAAAGTAGTATCGCAGCCATACAAAGCATTATGGTACAAAGTTCACTTCAGTCCTATGAGGATAAGGATAGAGGAGAGTCACCTATTGAGGCTACAAGTGAAGAGTACATGGAACTTCATGTTGACTACAAGGTTGAAGATGATTGAGATCATCAAAGACATCACACTAGGGCATGAGGTTGGCCAATCCCTTATCTTCACATTATCATGTTATGACAACCAAGAGGATCAACCTTAAGGCTTATGATTTTCATGGAGACACTCATGTTAAACTCTGCACTTTGTTGTGACTGAACTATCTTGAGACCCTATATCAATTTCATGGCAATGTGACTAATTTGTAGTATTTAACTTGGTACATTGTCATAGATATGGGAATGGAAACATTTGGTATACAAGGTTTTGTATGAACTATAAAAATTAAGAATAATCTAGCATAGCATGGATCATGATTGGATTAAGCCTATTGGCATTTACTTGTATGATCTTGGCACCTATTCATTTGTATTTTAACTTGTTATGACAAGATAATAGTATTTCATTATGCTTAAGGGATTGTATATTTATATGTTTAAGGATTTATTCTTGTATAATTTGACATCATAGTATGTTAATGTCTATGTAGGTTTAAAGGAAACACACATTATGGAATTTTGCATGAGGTCCTTTCTTGGGAATTACGGTGTCTCAACCTTGGTAATTCCTTGTATTATTACATTGTATTTATTTATTTATTGCCTATTGTATAATTTGGATGCAAATCCTATGTTGTCATATTTGCAAGTTGGCACGGTGATGTGTCATCCTACATGGCATATGACCACATGTAAATTTGTCCTACATGAGGAGATAGGCATCCCACTTAGTGGTAGAAATATTTTGCCATGTGTTGGTATCTTGGAATGTGTGTAAGAGAATATTAACCAAAATGATCATGACAGATTCCTATGACAAAGTTATGACATGTAAGAGTCACAAATAGAAGATACTATGATAGGTATGGACATGTGTCGAGAAGCATATTTGAAAAAGGCATCTTTGGGTGTCCCAAGGTGGACTATGACATGTTGTAATAGAATAAGCTATTTATTGCCTGTGTAATAGATTCTCTTACAACAGTAAGTTATGATAGCTATGATAGATTCTATGATGGTTTTAAGAGTCGTAAGAGCATCTATCATAGCCCATTTTGGAAATAGGTGACCTCCTTGGGATGGGGTGACTTGACAAGTGTCAGGAACATCCTACAGTGTTGGACAAGTGTCCATAGGCATGGGTTTTGGGCTATGCGGCCATGTTGGATGCCCATCTTAATGTGGAGCCATTTTTACCTTGTATTTGTTATATTAATAGGTACTTTGGAGAGGTGATGTATTACAGGTTTGACAGGTACTGTTATGCTACCGGATCATCTCTAGATATGAGTGTCAAAGACTCCTGCAAGAGTATTGGCTCTGTGATTGTATTGTAACCTTTATTGTTTACGTAATACATTTGAGTTGTGTTTTGGAGTGTGGGGTTTTTCACCCGTAAGAGTTTTCCCCATGTATATGTTGTGTCTCTCTTCTTTTGTCTCACATTCTTGTGTATGAGTTTGACGCAATATCTCGATTAGTGGGTTAACATAATCTATAATTGTAACGATAAAATTGAATTTGCACTCTCCTCTCCTCATTAGATTAGTGTAGGAAGTGATTTCCGTGCACTTAGCTTCCTTTCAGTTGGTATCAGAGCTTGATCACATTTGGTCCTAGTTGTTCGGTAGGAGTTTTTTGAGCTAATCTTAGGTTGCACGAGAGTCTGTACTGAAATACTCCGAGCTAAATTTTTTTTGAATTTTCAATAACAGTTTACAAACCAGTGCACCCGTTAAGGTTAGCAGCTAAACCAAAACGATGCTGAAGCAACTCTAACCAGAATGTACACCAGGATCCTGATGTGGGCAAGGTGTGAGCATTGGTCAGAGGATCTTAATCAAAATGCTTATGCAAGAACTCTAACCAAGATGCGCCGGCGAATGACGAGCATGTGGTCAGAGGATCCCTACAATCTAATATACTGAAAGCACACTCGATACCAAGTATGTGCTACTCAATCCGATACGGAAATGAGGCGACTATATGGTGGAGATAACTAAAATTACAATGCTGGAAAGAGAAGTAAGCTAAAATGTTGAAAGTACTTGACACCCAGAATGTGCTTTCTAACCCGGGATGGGAAAGGAGCTACCATAGGGCGGAGATAAAGGAAATACAGTTGCAATTACTGAACGGAAAGCTGAGCATTACAAATTATGATAAGCAAGAATAATCACTACTGTCAGTACTACTGCCAGCTTACAATATGAAAGATAATGTCTTGCTATCAAAGAGAATCAACATACAAATAGAGCTACAACAATATAAATGAGTTTCCTTTACTGAGTAATAAAGCTTAGATCTGAAATTGCACTAATTAGACCAACCTTAAAATTTGATTTATGACAGTCCTGTTTTTCCCATGCACGAACAGCAGCCCTGAACTCACAAATCCATTCACAACTACCTCCAGAGTCACTCAAATCTCACGAAACAGAATGTAATATGACTCTAAGATGATGGCGCCCAAGATTGGTACAAGAAACTGACTCAAAAAGTTGATATGAATTAATGGCACCATTCCCAAGAAAGGCAAATGGTACGGCCCAGCAAGAGGGGCGATTTCCTTTTAAAAATCACAGCCTTCAAAATAAAATCTATAACTTTGGGAATAGGGTTGCCCCTTATAGACAGAGAGAATGAAACAATACCCAGAAGCAATATTTTTGTATTTTTTGATTTACGAATAAAAACAACAATCTGCTGTAGCTAAAATGCAATTTCTGGAAAACCTCTAATATGCAAAACTGAACTAACAAGACACAAGCTGAATACAATGCTCAAATCTCCAATGCAACTCACAAAACTAAACTAATTCACTACTAGTCACTATCTTTCAAGCGAGAAGCAATGCCTAGCTAGGAGGCTTACATTCCTCGAAGCAATCCCAAGGCCAATCCGGCAGCATAACATTATCAAGTTTTCGGATCCCCAAATGAGAGCACTCTTCCTCCTTTTATACTTTTCCAACTGGGAGTCTCTAAAATCCTCTTGCATATGGGATAAAACATGAGAGGGAAAATAATATAATCCTCTTCAATTCTTTTTCAACCTCACCCTTAAAGTCCCCTCTTTTAAAACAACATTAATATTAAATAATAATGTTTAATTTACGGACTTTAAAACGGAGGCCAAGATGATGTCAGAATTCAATGATCTATAGCTTGTTGGAAAGGTCTTGACAAGAGGAATCTAACCCCACTCTCAAAATCCTGTTCTGGTGCCAATCCTGAACTTACTAAAAATAGCCGTAACCAACAGGGACAAAGAAGAACAAACTCGGAAAGAAACCGCCAACCAAACCACAATCCACGAACAAAAGCAACCACCAAACATGAAACCCCAATTTCAACCCCCGAGTAGCCTACGGGTCTCCGGAATAGGCCAACGGTCAACTGTAAAAGATCAAGCTAGAAAACAGAACATTACAGTCCGCCCTTCCCAAGATTGCTTGTCCTCAAGCAATTGCAAGCCTGGATGTTGCAGAATCTCATCATTCTCCCAAGTAGCATCCTCCATAGGCAAGTTCTTCCACTTCACCAAATACTCTCTGATAGTTCTTTTCCTCAAGGAATGCTCCCTGGAATCAAGAATCTCTTCTGGAATCAAAACTATCCTTCTTCATCCAAAGGTGGCAACTGTGATGAAGTAACAACATTGTGTCCAAGTGCCTTCTTGAGGTGAGACACGTGGAATACATTGTGCACTCTGCTATCCGAAGGTAGCTCCAACTCATAAGCTACTGCCCCCACCTTCCTAGTGACCTTGAATGGCCCATAGAAACGTGGTTTGAACTTCTCAGCTCCACTTTTCTTGAGAGTGGACTGTCTATAAGGTTGTAGTCGAAGATAAACCATATCTCCAACTTCAAAAGAGCGCTCAACATGCCGCTGATCAGCGTACATCTGCTGTTGATTCTGTGCAATCTGAAGATTGTTCTTCAATGAGTTCAAGATATCTTGACTCTGCTGCAACAAATCTTTGGCCTGAGGGGCTTTGCTATCACCAAACACCAAATTAGCAAAGCTAGGAGCCTCATAATTGTAAAGAGCCATGAAAGGTGACATCCTTATTGACATGTGAAAAGTAGAGTTATAACAATACTCGCCCATGTGAAGCCACTTCACCCAAGCTCTTTGCTGCTCCAAAACATAGTTTCTCAGGTAACCTTCCAACCACTTGTTCACTATCTCTATCTGTCCATTGGTTTGAGGGTGATAACTAGTGCTTGGAGTAAGCACTGTCCCACTCATTCTGAAAACCTCTTGCCAAAAAGTGCTTAGGAACTTGTTGTCCCTATCACTCACAATATTTTTTGGCAACCCATGTAATCTAAACACCTCATGAAAAAATAGATCTGCAACTTGGGCTGCTAAAAAAGAGCTGGCAATGGCAAAGAAGTGAGCAAATTTAGTTAATCTGTCCACTACAACATAGATACAGTCTTTACCTTGAACTTTGGGCAACCCTGTGATGAAGTCCATTGATATGCTTTCCCATTTTTGATTGGGAATGGGAAGAGGTTGCAGAAGACTAGCTGGTAAAGTATGCTCATTTTTGTTCATCTGACAAGTGGGACACTCCTGAATGTAACGTTGAACCTCCCCTTTCAGCCCTTTCCAAGAAAATCTTTCCCTGATCTGCCTATATGTCTTGAAGAACCCTTGATGACCAGCAAGTGGAATGTCATGAAAGGTCAACAAAACCTTCTTTTTGAGCTTAGAATCAGCCACCACAAAGATTCTACCCTTGTGGTGTATCAGCCCTTCGACCACTTTGTACCTTTCGTTAAGAATAGTACCCTCAATGATGCTGGTTGCAAACTAATTTTTGGCATAATCAGCAAGCAACATGTCCCTCCAATTAGCTGTAAGCTCACACAATGAGCTTAAATAAGGTCTCCTAAATAGAGCATCAGCCACAATATTGTTTTTTCCTTTGACATATTCAATGTCAAAATCGTAAGCTTGAAGCTTACTCACCCACTTTTGTTGCCTCTCGTTCAAATCTTTTTGATGCATGAAATGCTTGAGGCTATTGTGATCAGTCTTGACCACAAACTTGCTCCCCACCAAGTACTGTCTGAACTTAGCTAATGCATGCATAATGGCAAGCATCTCTTTGTCGTAGATGGAGTAGGTCCTTTCAACACCTCTTAATTTTCTGCTTTCAAACACAATGGGATGTTTGTCTTGCATCAAAACAGCCCCAACTCCTTCACCGGATGCATCACACTGTATCTCGAATGGCTTGGAGAAGTCTGGGATAGCTAAAATCAGACAAGAGCTCATGATCCCCTTAAATTTATCAAAAGTAGTTTAAGCCTTTTCTGACCAACAAAAGGCACCCTTTTTCGTGAGGTCAGTAAGAGGAGCAGCATTCTGAGAGTAGCCCTTCATAAATCTTCTGTAAAATCCACAAAGACCCAAAAATCCTTTCAGATGAGTCAAATTCTCAGGAGGTGGCCAATCAACAATTGCCTTGATCTTTTTAGGATCAACCTTCACTCCTTCAGCACTAATTATATGGCCAAGGTAAAGTAACTCCTTCATTCCAAATTCACATTTGGATTCTTTGGCAAACAAACTCTCTGATTCCAGGATGCTAAGCAATTCCTGTAAGTGCTTGAGATGTTCTTCCCATGTCTTGTTGTAGATTAGGATGTCATCAAAAAATATCAATACAAACTTCCTCAACTGCTTCTAAAAGATTTTGTTCATACCTGACTGGAAGGTGGCAGGAGCATTAGTCAACCCAAATGGCATGACTAGAAACTCGAAGTGGCCATAGTGACATCTAATGCTGTCTTCTCAACATCAGATCCTCTCATCCGAATCTGGTAATAACCCGATCTCAAATCGATCTTTGAAAAGAACTTGGCTCCATGTAGCTCATCAATGAGCTCATCTATCCTCGAGATGGGATATCAATTTTTGATGGTGCTCTGATTCAAAGCACGATAGTCCACACACATGCGGATGGTACTGTCCTTCTTCACTAGGATAACTGCTGAAGCAAAGGGGCTCTTGCTTGGACGAATGAAGCCCATCTCCAAGAGTTCCCGAATGTTTTTCTCAATCTCGTCCTTTTGCTTCTTAGGATACCAATAAGGAGTTGTAATAACTGGTTTAGCTCCTTCCTTGAGCTCTATGACATGCTCCGAACCCCGATCAGGAGGTGCTCCAGGAGGTAAATCAGCAAACACCTTGCTCTTCTTTGTGAGTAAAGACTGAATATCAGGAGGATAGTCTCTCTTTGTTTCAACCGGACTAGCAGGAAGAATCATACACTCTGCAGCCCACTCAACTTGATCATGATGAATCAGCCTCGCCATCCTCTTGAATGACACAATTCGAGGACCACCATTGGACATTCCTCTTATCACTACATTCTTCCCTTTGGATTGAAACTCGAGCTCCATGGTTTGCAAATTTAGAGTGATCTCCCCGAGTGAATGCAGCCATTGAATGCCTAGGACAGCATCCGTATCTCCAATTTTGACTACATAGAAGTTGTCCTTGACCTCATAGTTTCCCACTTGCATGGACATGTTTGAGATCTTCTTGGTGCAGGGGATATGAAAACCATCAGCAACCATAACCTTGAAGCCTTCAAACTCTTCTGTTTGTAGCCCCTTCTTTGCCACCACAGCTTCGTCAATGAAGTTATGCGTTGCTCCAGTGTCAATCAAAGAAACTATGTGTTGCCCCTTAATCATCCCTTGAACTTTGAAGGATTCATTCCTTTGAAAGCTTGAAAGTTGAGCCAAAGTGCCTCCACTTCCCTTTTCATCTTCAGACTCTTCTGGGACCCTTTCCACTTCACTGTCTTCAGAATCAGACTGATGGTCTGACAAATCAAAATTACTTTCTTCAGCTGAATAGTATTCAATTTGATGAAATTTGCCTCCTTTTGGGCAAACATGGTCTTGGGACCATTTTTCTCTACACCAGAAACATAACCCTTTTCTTCTGAGTTCATTAAGTGTCTCGGGATCCAACCTTGTGACATGAGGTTGATGCTGTTTGAACTCCTTATGCTGAGGTCTTTTCCCTTTATCTCTTTTGTGAAATGATGGTTTGGGTTGAAACTTTGCTTTAGGGGCAGCCCACTCCATGTTTCTTGCCTTCTTCATTGCCTCTTGTAGAGAGGGTGGATCAAAAGCTTTAATCCAACCCTTGAGTGGCTCCGTCAATCCTTCACTGAATAGGATCACCAAGCGCCTCTCAGTGACTCCTGTGACCATGACTGAAAGCCTCTGAAACTCAGCTATGTAGGCATCAACTGTACCATATTGCTTAAGTTGTGCCAATTCTCTGAAATGCACTTCTGGATCTTTTTTCTCAAATCTCTCTATGAGCTTATTGGTAAACTCATCATAGGTAGTGATAGACCGATGACCCAAGGTGACTAGACCATGGTACCACCACTCGTGCGCCACCCCATCCAAGTGTAGCGTAGCGAACTTAATCACCTCCTCCTCCTCCATGGGTCTAAGAGCTAGATAGTTGTCTAACTTCTGTATCCAAGCTCTGGCTGAACTATTGTCACTCCCATCAAAATGTGGAATCATAACCTTGTTGATAGCTTGATGCAAATCCCCATGAACTATTGTCCTCCTTTGTTCATAATGTCTTCCTTGTCCTCTATCCTTCCTTTTATGATCCATAAAATCATTATAAGACATATCTGCCTTAATTTCATTAGGTAGAGAATCATACTCAGCGCGACCGAGTCTCAACTGTTCAACAAATGACACATTTTCTTCTGGATCAAGATGAGGTTTTACTAGTGCCAAGAAAGTGGGTTTGAATGGCCTGGAAGAAATGTTTGTGTTATTTGAAGCCGACTGAGCAGCATATCCATTATGTTGGTTGGTGGCACTGTGTTCTCCACCGTGTCCTGAATTGTTCAGTAGATGTTGGTTCTGACCCATTCTCCCCATCATGAGAGATATCATATCCATTAAAGTATCCATCTTCCTCTCGAATCTCTTTGCCGGACTTAATGATCTTTCTCTTCCTTTCCCATTATCATCTTTGTTACCTCCCGATGTTCTCTCATTATCCCCCATTTCTCCTTTAGGAGAAGACTCCCAATTGGCTCTTAATACCTCTGAAGCTGTCTGACCTTTTGGGGCCTGATGCCAATGAAACTGACTGGTAGCCTTCTTGTATTCTCTTGCTAAGTACCTCTGTTCTCTGTCACTCATAGAAGGTTGTTTTCACAGGATGGCAGGATGCGTGGCTCTGATACCACTGAAATACTCTGACCCAAATTTTTTTTGAATTTTCAATAACAGTTTACAAACCAGTGCACCCATTAAGGTTAGCAGCTAAACCAAAATGATGCTGAAGCAACTCTAACCAGAATGTACACCAGGATCTCGATGTGGGCAAGGTGTGAGCATTGGTCAGAGGATCTTAATCAAAATGCTTATGCAAGAACTCTAACCAAGATGCGCCGGCGAACGACGAGCATGTGGTCAGAGGATCCCTACAATCTAATATACTGAAAGCACATTCGACACCAAGTATGTGCTGCTCAATCCGATACGGAAATGAGGCGACTATATGGCGGAGATAACTGAAATTACAATGCTGGAAAGAGAAGTAAGCTAAAATGTTGAAAGTACTCGACACCCAAAATGTGCTTTATAACTCGGGATGGGAAAGGAGCTACCATAGGGCAGAGATAAAGGAAATACAGTTGCAATTACTGAATGGAAAGCTGAGCATTACAAATTATGATAAGCAAGAATAATCACTACTGTCAGTACTACTGCTAGCTTACAATATGAAAGATAATGTCTTGCTATCAAAGAGAATCAACATACAAATAGAGCTACAACAATATAAATGAGTTTCCTTTACTGAGTAATAAAGCTTAGATCTGAAATTGCACTAATCAGACCAACCTCAAAATTTGATTTATGACAGTCCTATTTTTTCCGTGCACAAACAGTAGCCCTGAACTCACAAATCCATTCACAACTACCTCCAGAGTCACTCAAATCTCACGAAACAGAATGCAATATGACTCTAAGATGATGGTGCCCAAGATTGGTACAAGAAACTGACTCAAAAAGCTAATATGAATTAATGGCACCATTCCCAAGAAAGGCAAATGGTACGGCCCAGCAAGAGGGGCGATTTCCTTTTAAAAATCACAGCCTTCAAAATAAAATCTATAACTTTGGGAATAGGGTCGCCCCTTATAGACAGAGAGAATGAAACAATACCCAGAAGCAATATTTTTGTATTTTTTGATTTACGAATAAAAACAACAATCTGCTGTAGCTAAAATGCAATTTCTGGAAAACCTCTAATATGCAAAACTGAACTAACAAGACACAAGCTGAATACAATGCTCAAATCTCCAATGCAACTCACAAAACTAAACTAATTCACTACTAGTCGCTATCTTTCAAGCGAGAAGCAATGCCTAGCTAGGAGGCTTACATTCCTCAAAGCAATCCCAAGGCCAATCCGGCAGCATAACATTATCAAGTTTTCGGATCCCCAAATGAGAGCACTCTTCCTCCTTTTATACTTTTCCAACTGGGAGTCTCTAAAATCCTCTTGCATATGGGATAAAACATGAGAGGGAAAATAATATAATCCTCTTCAATTCTTTTTCAACCTCACCCTTAAAGTCCCCTCTTTTAAAACAACATTAATATTAAATAATAATGTTTAATTTACAGACTTTAAAATGGAGGCCAAGATGATGTCAGAATTCAATGATCTATAGCTCGTTGGAAAGGTCTTGACAAGATGAATCCAACCCCACTCTCAAAATCCCATTCTGGTGCCAATCCCGAACGTACTAAAAATAGCCGTAACCAACAGGGACTAAGAAGAACAAACCCGGAAAGAAACCGCCAACCAAACCACAATCCACGAACAAAAGCAACCACCAAACATGAAACCCCAATTTCAACCCCCGAGTAGCCTACGGGTCTCCGGAATAGGCCAACGGTCAACTGTAAAAGATCAAGCTAGAAAACGGAACATTACATGTACAGAGTATTCTGTATCTTGTTGTAGGAAGGAGATGTCAACCACATCTGGAAAATTAGAGGTGGACAAATTCAATGGCAGTAATTTTGAGTTATGGAAAGTTAAGATGGAAGACATGCTTGTGTATCGTGACCTATGGGAAACCATATCTAGTGTAAAACTAGCTACAACGGCACAAGATGATTGGGATCTTAAAGATTAGAAGGCTAAAGGTCTCATAAGACTCTGTCTAGCCGATTCTGTCATGTTAGACGTCCATGCGGAGAAGAGTACAAAACACCTTTGGAAGAAGTTGGGTGATGTTTATCAGGATAAATCCTTGGTGAACAAACTTTTTTTGAGAAATAAGTTGTATTCTCTGAAGATGGAGGATGGAGGATCTGTTGCAAATCACCTGAATGCCTTCAACATGTTGATTTCTCAATTGACATCAGTTGGTGTGAGGATGGAAGAGGAGGATCATTGTATGACCTTGCTTTATTCTTTGTCAGACTCATGGGATCATCTTGTGATGGCTATTGGGAGCACCACATCCACTTTCACAATGGATGAAGTGGTATCTTTATTGTTGTCTGAAGAGATGTGGAGAAAGACTTATGAGGCAATGAAAGAGGCCCTTGTGATTCGTGGAAGACCCAAGGAGAAAGGGAAAAAGAAGGACAAGAAAGCTGAGAAGGGCAGATCCAAATCCCATGGGAGATCCAAATCTCCTAGGAATTCCAAGGCTCTCTATTGGAACTGTGGCAAAAATAGGCATTTCTAAAAGGAATGCAAAGAGGAGAAGAAAAAAAAGAAGAATGCTCTTGATTCAAATTCTAAGAAGTCATAATATGATGGCGATGCCTTCATCGAAGCCCTGGCCACCCATGCATCTGATGATGTGTGGTTGATTGATTCTGGTGCATCATTCCACATGACCTCGCATCGAAACTAGTTTGCAAAATATGAAGAGTTTGATGGTGGAAGAGTGTACCTGGGTGACGATTTTCATCTAAAGATTGTTGGTCATGGAAGAGTCTCAATCTGATTCTGTGATGGATGAGTGAAGGGGATCATTGGGGTTATGCACATCCTAGGCCTAGTATGGAACCTACTTTCTGTACGTATGTTGAATGATGCAGGTGTGTAGGTTGTCTTTTCAAAAGATGGATGCAAGATGATTAGATGATCTATGGTGCTTGCGAAGGGTACTCGAAGAGGTACTCTATTTTAGCTAGAGGCATGCACTGCATAGTGCAATAATTCTTCTAACTCAAAGAAAAGAGTTGCAGTTACTTCATCCCCACCATCTGAATGAGCAGTGAAGAAATCTTTTGTAACTGGTTCTGATGGCAGTGCACATGCTTTGGAAGTTAAACTTCTTGTTGAAAGAATATGTTATGGCATTTGAGATATGGCCACGTTGGTGAGAATGGTCTTAGAACTTGGAAAAATAAAAACCTCATTAAGGGTTAAATGGTTGTAATCTCAAGTTTGACTTTTGTGAACATTGTGTATATGGAAAGAAAAATCATGTTCAATTTTACTCTACTTCTCACATGTCTTCTGGTGTATTGGATCTTATTCATTCTAATGTGTTTGGTCTTGTTAATGTTCCTTCGATTTCCAAATATGTATATTTTGTATCTTTCATAGATGATTATAGTAGAAGGACATGGGTTTATTTTATTAGAAGCAAGTCTGAAGTCTTTAGTCGGTCTAAGGAGTTTAAAGCCTTTGGTAAAAATGAGACTAGTAAAAAGATTAAGTGTTTGAGAACTAACAATGGTGGTGAGTTTTGTTCGACAGAGTTTGATGAGTTCTATAAAGAGCAAGGGATTGAAAGGCATAAGACAACTCCATACACCCCGCAGAAAAATAGAGTTGTAGATAGGATGAATAGGACACTAATGGAGAAGGCTAGGAGTATGCTTAGTGGAGCAAACCTTGAACAAAAGTTTTGGGGTAAAGCTATAGCCACTGCTTGCTATCTCGTAAATAGATCTCCTACATCAACTCTTGTTGGTAAGACACCTATGGAGGTGTGGTTTGGTAAGAAGCCTTTAGTTAGACATCTTCGTGTTTTTAGTTGAGGCATATGCACATGTGCCTAGGGAGAAACTATCTAAATTGGAGAACAAGGCTGTTAAGTGTATCTTCATTAGCTATGGTGTCAGTGTGAAAGGATACAAACTTTGGGATCCTGTGGCTGAAAAAGTGTTACAGTATAGAAAAAGTGTTATCTTCAGAGAGCTAACACCTTCTTCCATTGTTTTACAGCCAGAACAGATAGAAAAGAAAGAAGATGTTGTTTAGTTTCCTTTTACCCATGAGAAAACTAAACCTACAAACCCTGTGAGACCTGATGATGAGGAGAGCTCTAGCAGCTCTGAAATCTCAGAAGAAGAATAAAAACCTCAACCTCAGCCATTGAGGAGGTCTACACTAACGAGAAAGCAACCTAATAGGTTTGGTTATTCATTACTTGATTCTAGTTGCGCTTTTGCTTTACTTACTAACGCTGATGAGCCTAGAACTGTGAAAGAGGCTATGGGTGTGAAAGATGTAGGTTCCTGGAAGGAGGCCATGGAAGATGAGATGGCTTCTTTGGAAAAGAATAAAACATGGGACTTGGTGCCTTTTCCTGATGGACAGAAACTTGTTGGATGCAAATGGGTGTTCAAGAAGAAATTCAGTGCATGTGGCAGTGTTGAAAAGTACAAGGCTAGATTGGTTGTGAAGGGGTACTCACAAGTGGAGGGAATTGATTATGGTGAAATTTTCTCTCCCATTACAAAGTAGACATCCATTTGATTCCTGTTATCTCTTGTAGCTACTTATGACTTAGAGGTGGACCAGATGGATGTAAAGATAGTTTTCCTTCATGGTGATTTGGAAGAAGAAATCTACGTGTCACAGCTAGAGCATTACACAGAGAAAGGTAAAGAAAATTTGGTTTACAAGTTAAAGAAGTCTTTGTATGGTTTGAAGCAGTCTCCTAGGATGTGGTACTTGAAGTTTGATGCCTTTGCATTGTCGATTGGATATCTGAGATCAAAATCAAATCATTCTATGTATTACAAATTTGACAATGATTGCATTCTCATTATTGCATTGTAAGTTGACAATATGTTGTTGATTGGGAATGGTAAGAATATGATTTTTGATTTGAAATCATAGTTGTCAGCATAGTTTGAGATTAAAAATCTTGGGGCAGCCAGGTACATTCTGGGAATGGAAATTAGAAGAGATAGAGCTAACATAAAACTTTGGTTAAGCCAGAGTAAGTATGTGAAGACCATGTTGGATAGGTTCAACATGACAGATTGTAGACCATTGTGTGTTCCTATTTCATTGGGGATAAAGTTGTCTGTTAATGATTGTCCAAAATCTCCTAGTGAGGTGGAGGACATGAGCAAAGTACCTTATGCTAGTGCTGTTGGCAGTTTGATGTATGCTATGGTCTAAATAAGACAACATTTCCCAGGTAGTGGGAGTCCTTAGTTGATTTATGCCTAATCCTGGATGGGTACATTGGGATGTAGTTAAGCGGGTGTTCAGATATTTGAGGGGTACTTCTGAGTATTCCATATGCTATCATGATAATGCTACAGGACCTCCACATTTAGTTTGTATTCATGGATTTGTGGATTCTGATTGGGTAGGTGATATTGACAGTAGGAGATCCACCAGTGCCTATGTGTTCACTATGTTTGGTGGTGCAATTAGTTGGATGACTAAGCGACAACCTGTGGTTGCTTTGTCCATGACAGAAGCTGAGTACATGGCAACAACTCATACTTGCAAGGAAGCCATTTGGATTAAGAGATTGTGTTCAGATATTGGTGTTGATGTAGGATAGATTACGATTTGTTGTGATAGTCAGAGTGTGATTTGCCTTGCAAAGAATCCAACTTTCCATGCCAGAACAAAGCATATTAATGTATAGTTTCACTTCATGTGAGACATGGTAGAGGATAAGAAGGTAAATTTGGAGATGCTCTCTCCTTTTCTTGTAGGGAGGAAACCTGTTTCCTAAATGCCACTTGCAATCACTAAACCGTGATTAGTGTATCAATAATCATTTCATAATTGATGCAAGGACTTGTGGAGGTCATAACTTTGACTCAGATGTCAGTTTGGGCTAAAATTTTATAGGTGGATGCATTATGAGGTGGCATGTGGATTCCCAACCAACCCTAATGGGTTGGTCCCCATTTTGGCACTTTGTGGGGCTTGAAACTTTCATCTTGGCCCTCAAAATGGCAATTTAGTGCTTTTTCCTAGGTTTTTAAAAGTTGTTTTTGTTAATAACTCGAAACTCATGTTTCGAATTTAGGATGTTAGTTAGAAATTCGTCCTACCTTAGTTTTAGTAAGTTTTTGAGAAAAAATTAGACTCTCAAAGATATGCATGTGAAATTACCTAAAATGGCAAAATCTAACAATTGTTGAAATCTGCCAAAAAAGGTAATTTTTTTAATTTTTTATTTTTTCTTGGATATAAGAGAGTTTTCTCTCATTGTAGCAGGAGAGTTGGTGAATAGAAGACTTTTATTTTTCTAGTTATTTCGAATCTTTGGCTCTCACACATGATTAATGGCACAATTCTATTGAGTGTATGTTGTTGGCTACATCAATAATTCTTACGAAATCTTAACATCTTGACAACATACAAACACATGTCAATGATAGTCAAATAAACATAACTCATGAAAATATTGATTTTTTTGACATTTTTACTAAAAGTCAAATCATTGAATCTCACAAAATCACCTACTAATTACTTCAAAAATAAAAAAATTAAAACATAGTTAAAGTTAGGGTGTAACATATCTCCCCCATAAGATTCATCATCCTCAATGATCCAATGTATCCAAAACCCTCTACACACTATCCCACTAGACCTTGCAATGAGTAATTTCTTTGTTTTGCAAGTAGCTCTTGTGATCCTTGAACATTTAAAAAAAAGCTTGATGATGACCTCTCCTAGGTCATGTTCCTGTAAAACATTCTAAGGATATAATTGTCATCTGTTATGTACTTTTTAAATATAATCATAAAAAGCATTGTGCCTCTTGGCAAAAGTTGATAATAAAATGATTTTGTAATCAACCAAATTGATAAATTCATGAACTTCAAGAGTTCTTCATATCTAGGAGCTAGTTTGGAATACATTCCAAACTTTACGAAACTTTTATGTTCAACTTGATCCATTTCTAACAATGTTTCTAGACTAATTTGCTAATCCTATCTTCTAGCTTACCCAACTTGTAGGATTTTGGCATCTTCTTCTGTCGAATGTTTCAAATAGAGTTATCTTGGTAGCAGAATTATAACATCAACTTTCACTTTTCTAGTTGAAAAGGTTATTCATCAAGTACAAATTTCATTCATTTCGTGGGGTAAGTGCAAGAAGATGGGGGGCCAAAAAGGGGTCTTAAGTGGCCACTTTGTTTCTAAAATCAGGAAATGCTGGCCTTGGATGAGAAATTGAGCATAGTTACACTCAAAATTTGGTGAGGCAACCAAAATAATGTTCGTAGTGCTCCGAGTCTACTTTCTAAACTACTATTTTTTTTTGAAAATGGTATAGATTAAGGGGTTCAAAAGAGGGAGCCACAGAAATTGGTGTTCTTTCTATCAAAAAAACATAACATAGCATGTTTTGTGGCTCCCTCAAAAGGTTAACTTTTTTTTGGTATTTTTAAAATCACTTCAGTGAGAAATTAGCTAACAACATGTAGTTTATGCCCAATTTTTCTGATAATTTTTTGATGAATATTTGATTTTTTACTAATTTTCAAAGTGGACACATCCTAAAAAATAGAATTTTGGTCATGCTAACCCTATAAATTTTGAAAATTAATTGAAAATCATTTTTTTTTAATATGTGTAGAATGGAGTCTAGTTTCTAAATATGTAATTTTTTTGAAATTTTAATGAATGGTTAATTTACAATGAAAAAAAGACCAAACAGTGGTTTTTGCCCAAAACCAGACACACAAACAAAAGAAATTAAAGATGAGAGGCTTAACATTGTCAAAATGTGAAAAAAATTACATCGTTAAATAGCTAAGAGAAAGCCTAACATTACTCAGGTGTTTGATTTGTTTGACCATGAAACATGTGCAAATCTAAGGGTTAGCACGAACAAAATTATTTGAAATCTTGTAGAATTTGCAAGAACACATCTGTGGATGTTGAAAAGGCACTCCAATCCTTTGGGTTGGAAATCCAAAACAAATCCCAAGCCTGAGGCTTGGGATTCCCAAAGCAAAATATAATGCAAGTGTGTTATAACGCGCTTGTGTTATGTTGTGCTTTTTTTTTGCTTTTTTGCATGTTTGCCAGTGTTTTCATAGTTCAACACAACGCGAACACATTATAACGCACTCGCGTTGTCTTCCTTTGAATGAGATATGTTCGACTTTCATAAGTATGTTTCATGGATGTTTATATCTATTCTTGTAGGTATGTATGCACGTACATGTATGCATGCTTGTATGTATGTACATGTATGCATGCTTATATGTATGCATCTTTGTATGTATGTATGTATGTATGTTTGTATGTATGCATGTATGTATGTATGTATGTAAGTGTTTTGGGTTTAGTGTATATAAGGACCTGAGCCTGTATAGTTTTAAGGGTTGAGGGTTGAGGGATTAGGGCTTAAGTAATAGGTAGAGGGTAAAGGGTAGAGATTAGAGGGTTGAGGGCTATAGTTGAGGGTTAATATTCAGGTTGTTGAGTGTATAAGATTAAGTGTGTAAGGCATGGGAATTAGTGTTTAGGGTTTACAATATGGATTGAGGGTATATAAGGCATAAGGTGACTTGGTTTGAGAGCACATATGGTTTAGGTTTAATTTAATTTTAGGGTTGAGGCACAATATTTGAGGTTTAGGATATAAGGGTGAGGTTAAATATGGTCTAGGGATGAGGGTTTGAGGGTGTAGGCTTGAGGGTTTAAGGTATAGGGTTGATTATTGAGGGATTAGGGCTTAAGTATATTGTTGAGGGTATAGGGTTGAGGGTTTAGGGATAGGTTTTAGGGTTTAAGGCTTAAGGGTTAAGGGTTGAGGGATAGGGTTTAAGGTTTAGGGATAAGGGATTAGGGTTTAAGGTATAATGTCTTCAGTTGAGGGTTTAGGAATAGGGATAGCATTTAGGGTTTAGCGATGAGGGATTAGGGTTGAGGGTTGAGGGTTGAGGGTTGAGGGATTAAGGTTTAAGGTATAACTTGTTGAGGGTTGAGTGTTTAGGGATAGGGTTTAGGGTTTAGGGTTAAGGGCTAAGGGTTTATAGTTGAGGGATTAGGGTTTAAGAAATAGTGTTGAGGGTTGAGGGTTTAGGGATAGGGTTTAGGGTTGAGGGATTAGGGTTTAGGGTTGATGGATTAGGATTTAAGGAATAGTGTTGAGGGTTGAGGGTTTAGGGTTGAGGGATTAGGGTTTAGGGCTGACAGATCAGGGTTTAATGTTGAGAGTTGAGGGTTGAGGGTTTAGGGATAGGGTTGATGGTCAAGGGATTAGGGTTAAAGTAGAGTGTCGAGGGTAGAGAGATTAGGGATAGGGTTTAGGGTTGAAGGTTTAATGATTGAGGGTTGAGGCTTTAGGGCTATGGGTTAAGGGATTGGGGTTTAAGTTATAGTGTTGAGCGTCGAGGGTTTAGGGATGGGTTTTAGGGTTTAAGTTTTAAGGGTTAAGGGTTGAGGGATAGGGTTTAGGGTTTAGGCATAAGGGATTAGGGTTTAAGATATACTGTCGAGGGTTGAGGGATTAGGAATAGGGATAGCATTTAGGGTTTAGGGGTGAGGGATTAGGGTTGAGGGTTGAGGGATTAGGGTTTATGGTATAGTGTCGAGGGTTGAGGGTTTAGTGATAGGGTTTAGGGTTGAGAGTTGAGGGATTAGGTTTTAGGGTTGATGGATTAGAGTTTAAGGTATAGTGTTCAGGGTTGAGGGTTTAGGGTTGATGGATTATCTTTTAATGTTGAGGTTAGGGTTAGAGTGTCGAGGGTAGAGGTATTAGGGATAGGGTTTAGGGTTGAAGGTTTAAGGATTGAGGGTTGAGGGTTTAAGGCTTAAGATATAGTGTTGAGTGTTGAGGGTGTAGGGATAGGGTTTAAGTTTTAAGGGTTAAGGGTTGAGGGATAGGGATTAGGGTTTAAGGTATAGTGTTGAGGGTTGATGGTTTAGGGATAGGATTTAGGCTTGAGGGATTAGGGTTTAGGGTTGATGAATTAGGGTTTAATGTTGAGAGTTGAGGGTTAAGTGTTGAGGGTTCATGGTTTAGGGATAGGGTTGATGGTCAAGGGATTAGGGTTAAAGTATAGTGTCGAGGGTAGAGGGATTAGGGATAGGGTTTAGGGTTGAAGGTTTAAGGATTTAGGGTTGAGGCTTTAGGGATGAGTGTTAAGGGATTAGGGTTTAAGATATAGTGTCGAGTGTCAAGGGTCTAGGGATAGGTTTTAGGGTTCAAGTTTTAAGGGTTAAGGGTTAAGGGATAGTATCGAGCCCGTTGAGGGTTTAGGAATAGGGATAGTATTTAGGGTTTAGGGATGAGGTATTAGGGTTGAGGGTTGATGGATTAGGGTTGAGGGTTGATGAATTAGGGCTTAAGGATAGGGTTTAGGGTTTAGGGTTGAGAGATTAGGGTTTAATGTATAGTGTTTAGGGTTTAGGGTTGAGGAATTAGAGTTAAGGGTTGAGGGATTAGGGTTTGACGTTGAAGGTTGAGGGTTGAGGTTTTAGGGTTGAGGGTTTAGGGATAGGTTTGAGGGTCAAGGGATTAGAGTTAAGGGTTGAGGGATTAGGGTTTGACATTGAGGGTTGAGGGTTGAGGTTCAAGGGTCAAGGGTTTAGGGATAGGGTTGATGATCAAGGGATTAGGGTTAAAGTAGAGTGTCGAGGGTATAAGGATTAGGGATAGGGTTGGAGGGTTTAGGGATAAGGGTTTAGGGTTTAAGGTATAGTATTGAGCCCATTGAGGGTTTAGGAATAGGGATAGCATTTAGGGTTTAGGGATTAGGGATTAGAGTTGAGGGTTGACAGATTAGGGTTGAGGGATTAGGGCTTAGGGATGGGGTTTAGGGATTAGGGTTTAAAGTATAATGTTGGGGGTTTAAGAATAGAGTTTAGGGTTGAGGGATTAGAGTTAAGGGTTGAGGGATTAGGGTTTGACATTGAGGGTTGAGGGTTGAGGTTTTAGGGTTGAGGTTTTAGGGATAGGGTTGGGGGTTGAGGGATTATAGTTAAGGGTTGAGGGATTAGGGTTTGACATTAAGGGTTGAGTGTTGAGGTTCGAGGGTTGAGGGTTTAAGGATAGGGTTGAGGGTCAAGGGATTAGGGTTAAACTAGAGTGTCAAGGGTATAAGGATTAGGGATAGGGTTGGAGGGTTTAGGGATAAGGGATTAGGGTTTAAGGTATAGTATCGAGCTCGTTGAGGGTTTAGGAATAGGGATAGCATTTAGGGTTTAGGGATGAGGGATTAGAGTTGAGGGTTGAGGGATTAGGGTTGAGGTTTGAGGGATTAGGGTTTAGGGATAAGGTTTAGGGTTTAGGGTTGAGGTATTAGGGTTTAAGGTATAGTGTTGAGGGTTTAGGGATAGGGTTTAGGGTTGAGGGATTAGCGTGAAGGGTTGAGGGATTAGGATTTGTCGTTAAGGGTTGAGGTTTTAGGGTTTAGGGTTTAGGGATAGGGTTGAGGGTCGAGGGATTAGAGTTAAGGGTTGAGGGATTAGGGTTTGACATTAAGGGTTGAGGTTTTAGGGATAGGGTTGAGGGTCAAGGGATTAGGGTTAAAGTAGAGTGTTGAGGGTATAAGGATTAGGGATAGGGTTGGAGGGTTTAGGGATAAGGGATTAGGCTTTAAGGTATAGTATCAAGCTTGTTGAGGGTTTAGGAATAGGGATAGATGGATTTAGGGTTTATGATTAAGTGAGACCTGGATGGCTAAGGATGGATGGAGAGGTAGACAAGGAGCGACTGAGAGACACAGAGAGGGGAGAGGTAGAGAGGTGATGGGGATAGATAAGTGAGATATACAACATGAGCTAATGGAACTAGAGGTGAGATATTGTTAAGGTGCTATCGAAGCTGAGATAGGCACAAATATTTATGGATCAATCTATAGTAGGACAAAATGTGAGCGCATTATAATGCGAGCACATTATAATGCACTCATGTTTTGTCCTGCTATAGAAATGGTAAAAAAACATTAACCCCTGTGATCCAGGCCCACATGCTTTGTTTTCATGCTGATTATGCATGTGTTCTGACAAAAAAGAAGTGCTTTCATGCTATTGGGAAGTTCACATGCACATTTTACACATTCTACCACCTTTGCATGATCTCTCCACCACTTTTTCTACTTTGCCAACTTGAGAAGGAGGAAATAACTTAGTTTTCACACCAAATTTGATATATATCTATTCAAGTTTGAATTTTTGTAGTGTTGCAATGTTAATTGTGATTCAATTTTTGGAATTTAACATTATAGATTGGTTAATAGTATTGTTGTTACTAATTATATTTGAGTGTTATTCAATTTAACATTGAAAAGGAAGCAAGTGGTGAAAAACTCAAATTGTTTAGGAGTTTGATGCAAGAAGAAAAAAACACTACATAATTGGGTACTCTCTCCATTTGAATCTCCATTTTATAGGTATGTCAAGTCTTTACATGCATGTTCTTTACATTTTTCTTAATTCTATTTAAATTACTTTATCATGCTTTATCATACGTGTTTAAAATAGACACATTCCCAATCAAGAAAGTAGCCTACAATCTCACATGATGCCACGTATATTTTCTACACTTGGGCACTTTAATAATTATGTGTAATAAACAGACCTTAACATACCATGATGTCAAACTATACAGGAATAAAACCTTACAACATAATAAAAATACAATCCCACTATTATCTTGTTATATTAACAAATTAAAATACAAATGAATAGGTGCCAAGATCATACAAGTATGTACATGAAATGATGATTTGTATGCACATATCTTGGGCTATGACATTCCTTATGCACCTATTCATGATGATTTGTACATGCACATGATACAACAATATTTCAAAATTTCCTAATTGTCCTTTGTTAGCACACGATGGTGGTTACCTTGATCGACTATATACCATTCAATACCCTAAATTACAGAGATTAGTCTAATAATTTTTATGACAATCCTAGGTATGTGATGTAGAGGTAGGGTTCAACTCAATCCAAAGGGCTCATACCAATAGTTTCTTCAAATTTCATAAGCTTTCTCTCAAGCAATCTCCCTATACAAAGGCACAAAGAGGGTCTTCAATACATCAAAACCTAACAAGGCTACTAGAGGTCTTCTTACCCCTCAAGAACTTAGACACAACCATTCTAAACCCTTACTCAAGTCTACACTCTTCAATTGTTGTCTATTCCTTCACAAGCCACCCAAAACCTAGTATCCCTAGTACCAACAAAACACCTTCTCAATTCCAAATCCTAGTAGCCCTAGTAACAACAAACATGTCAAATTGGTCTTCCTCAACATTTTCAAGCATGAAGTCCCATGTACTCTTCACTTGTAGCCTCAATAGGTGACTCTCCTTTGGCCTTATCCTCATTTAGGACTGAAGTGAACTTTGTACCATAATGCTTTGTATGGCTGCAATAACATTGTGCAATAATGCTTTGTATGGCTGCAATAATTTGCTTTGTATGCTTTGTACATATTTTGGTTGATTGACATTTACTCTTTTATATGATGATTGTATGTACATTTACTATGAAAGGTTGAATGACATATATTTTAGTTATTTGTATGGATTCATTTCTTAGGAATTAATATTGGTCTCTTTATCATGCTACAGACAAATTCTCTGTCATGTTGAGGTAACGATCAAGAATTAAACCAAAATAGGAAGAGATAGAAGCTAAGAATGCAAAGAAAGTAGCGGCTATGAGGGAACTTCATGAGAAGAGGAAATTGGACATGATAAATGAAGACATGCCAATTGAAGAGGTACCACAACCATCACAAAGAGATATGGTATTGGCGGCACAAAGAGAATGCATGCAAAAACTTTGTGCTATGAGAGATTTGAATACCATAGTTGGAGACACATCCTCTACTGCAAGTCAACATGTAGGGACACCATCTACTACATCTCAAGTTGAGAGTACATCATCACTCACATGTGATGAAGGAGGTACGCCATCGTTCCCACCTCAACCTCAAGGTATGTCATCTATTCCATCTTCGATCAAAGGTATGCCATCTAGTCCATCTCATTTAAATATTGATGAAATTACTAATGTTGAGATGAATTTACCTAACTTAACACCACCTAGAATTTTGCATAGAAAGCCAAAGTATTTGATTGATATTGATGAGAATATTTTGCAGCCAATGGAAGGTAAGATTTCAAAATGCACTTGTAGAAGATATTCTCATAAGATTTGAAGATTGTTCTTTGAAAAGTTAAATGAGACTACAAGATGTCAACTATTCATTGAAATGATGCGAAGTATAAAGTCTAGGTCCATCATGAAGATTCTTGGGTTGAGAACATCAGAGGATTCAAGTGAAAAATCTATTGTCAAGAATCTAATGAGTGCATATGAGAGTGTGGGTAACACCTCACGTACAAAAGATAGTAATGCAACATGGTGTGTGATTACATCGACTATAATAAGTATTCAAATGAGGAAAGCTCATCTCATTAGAAAGAGGAGTCAAGAAATGAGAATTAATGGGAAAAATTTATCAAGAGCCGTTGGAAGACGCCAATGAATTGAGGAAACTAATGCCAATGAATTATGGGTGTTCTCGGGGAGACTACCAGGAAAAGATAAACCAATTGTTGAAGCATTGAGATCACTAATTGAAGACTTTTGGAAGGATTGCACAAGGGTATCACCGAATCAAAGGGATGTGGTAATAAAAAGAATCGATAGTTGGAACCATGAGCCACATCCAAGGCATTTTTTGGATGAGACTCAAACATAGTTTTATGGTAAATTTCTAGGGAAGTATCCTCAAATTAAAATTTGTCAAAGATATTTTGAAATGCTAAAACCTTTCTATGTGAAGATAAATCACACACACACTACTTGTTGTAGATTACATATTGAATTTTCTAACCATTTTGATGTTTATAGGTCTATATGTTTAGATTTGCATACTAACAATGTTTTGTAGGGTTGTGGCATACGTGCCCCACCATCTTCAAGAGACTTCATATCAAAAAATTTATGTGAAAGAGAGGAAGGTCAAATATTCTACAAGAAATTATGCTTGGATGGCACATGTCATTGTTGCGGTGGCTTGCAACATTTGCCAATATGTGAACATATGGAAAGAACACATGCGGTTGGAAACAAACTAGTAGAGTTTGGAAAGTATAAAATAGTGGCGTACAATACAAAAGATGGTAAAAAAGCAAAGAGGTGTGACTTGGTTATTGCAAATATTCTAGTGTATCAGTGTATGCCTATATTTTGTGATAGCATAGTGTATGAGTATGCAAGACATGCCCATAGAGCTTGATGGTTGGACTTGCAATTCAAGTTATGCAAGGACACATTTCTGATTCGTAGCATTGTTTCAATTAGTGAATTTGCAGAGAGCTACAGTCTACAGCCACAACATGAGGTTCAATCACAATATTACAACTCCACACAAGTTTATATATTTGTGCACATCTCATTCATTGATGCGAATGATAGTACATAGGATGACAAAAAGATCATAAGGGAGTATAATTTCTATATCAGTGATGATCTCACGCATTCTACAGAGTTCATGCAAGGTTGCTTTCAGGTGTTCTACAATGATTTGGCTAAAAGGGGCATTGTTGATAACTGAGAGGGGGGGTGAATCAGTTATCCTAATTAATTCTACTTTCTGGACTTTCTTATTAATTAATGCAACATTAATTCAAATAAGCAAACATAACCATGAAATAGAAATACACATGACACAATATTTTTGATGTGGAAACCCTGTTAAGGGAGAAAACCATGGGGTGATTAATCCAAGATTGTATTCTCTGTTAGAAGAATGGAAATACAAAATGGCACTTGCCAATTAGGGCTCACTGCCCGAGCACACTACTCACAAGAGGCACACTGCCTACAAGAGACACACTGTCTACAATTTATAAAGAGTGTGATACAATACTTGAACTAATAAGGAGCATCTGCATATGCCAGAATTTAGTTTTGGTTAGGCTCAGTACACTGATCTGCTGCACTTCATCTTTCCTCTTCTTTTGTGCTGCTCTCCTTTCACATACCGGACCTTCCTTACTACTTTTTCTCTGCTCTATTGCTTTTCTTTGCACATAACCACAAAACACGACACCTCTCACAACTAAATTCATCTTGTATATATATCCACAAAAGTGATTTCATCACTTTTCTAGTCGACATCCGAAATAGTCAATCTTTTTCACAAACTCTGATCTGTCGGCTGAATCTTTGCTTACCAAGTAATGCGGATCAAGGATATACTTCTAGAAGTCATCAATCATGTCATCCAATCATAACTTATGCCTCAATAACCTTTACCATCATCAGTAACACATCCAGAATAATGTCTGATGTTCTTCCAGTCAGTTTTTCCTCTATCCATACTATCAATCAGGAACCCGATACTCAAGTATTCATATCTTTTTCTTCATCTATCACCAGAGGCTAAATCCTTGGAATCTATTAGTCAAGGTAGTCCTCTTGACTTCCCCAAATTTGCACTTCACCAAGATACTTCTTCTAAGAGATCCGGACTTGACTATCGGAGCTTACTGATTGCTCTATTCTTGCTTACCGGACCTTAACACTTCTTCAATCTGACTTTCGGTGAGGACACATCATGTCTTGCGGATGTGTGGAATAATCTTTGTTGACATCAATGACAACAATCATGAAGCCACACAGTGTCTCTTGCCAACAATCTCCCCCTTTGGCATTGATGGCAACACTTAGTGAAAAATGACTAAGTGTTTATACTATGCTCCCCCTTGGCTGATGCTCTATTTTTATATACATTTTTCAAAGCTCCCCCTTAGTTGGATTCCACATTTTTCACTACTCTTCACTCCCCCTTTGACATCAATGGCAAAGGGTGGGAACCGTGCATCAAAATTTTTAAAAATTTAACTATACTTAGCCGCATATAACATACTCACATAAACTGAAGAATGTCTGCAAAAGTTGTCTTCAATTGGACGAATTTTGTTGCCCAACTTTGCTTCATTCTATCCAAAATTGAGATGTGACCACTCAACAGGAACGCAAAAGCTTCTGCCCTCTTAAGATCTATCAGATCATTGGTTTGGGCAGTAGTCTGAGTATCACTTATGGCCTCATGCATGGCCACTAACTTGGGGATAATGATCCCTCTAAGTTCACCCATCCAGCTAATTATGTTCTTCCTTTCCTTCTCAAAATTCTTTATTGCATTTGTGATTGCAATAGTCTGACATTCTTTATTTACTATGGAGGATGAGAGAGGATCAAAACTTTGAGACAAACTTAGTAGTTTATCCTCTTGCTCTTTTATTTTCTTCTCAATATCTTTGGTCACTGTGGGCCAAGATAAGCAAAATTTGTACATATTTTTGCCATCTTTAAGAGCATTTTCCAAGCTCTTTATCCCAATATCCATAACTCTTCTATCATTTGTTATCAAACCCTATACTTCATAGAATATTTTATCCAAAAACTCCTTCCAGACCTTTTCTTCAGCTGACTTCTCTAGAGAATCAAAATGTGTGCTAACACTATTGACTAGAGTTTTGAGATTACCAGAAGAGGAGGCTGTGGGATCCTTCTGAAAAGATGGCATGATCTTTTCCAACACTCTGGATGCTACCTTTATAAGCTCACAGTCTTCCATGTGAGATTTTAGTAGTTTCTCTTTAGCCTTCGCATTTGCAAATGAAGCTATCTTCATTGTTTGTACCGGAGATAGAGAGTCAAAGTCTAATGGCCCTTGAAGTAACTCCGGTTCATCAATCTCCAACATTTCTTTTGTCAAGAAGTCCTTAACAGTTTCTGCTGTGTCTCTTGCCGAAGACAGAGATTTCTTCTCTTTTGCACTGTCACTTATGTTCTTCTCAGCTTGACTTCCTTCTCTTCCTTTCACTTCTTCTTTCTCCTCTAGTCTTTCTTTTCCTTTAGATCCGGAGACTATAGGGGAAACCAGAGGAGAGATATTTGTTTGTTCATGAGCCACCTCTTCTAGAGTAGAGGATTCCAAGTCCTTATCCTTTTCTGCACCGGTGTCCATGACTTCTTCTGCCATTTTCTCAGTGGACTCTTCTGCAATATTTGTGGCCGAGGGGTCAGCACCCAAGTCCTCTATGATAGGAAGATTGAATCTTTTGAAGACCTTTTGGGGGATCTCTTCTGTTTCCTTGGCTACCTTGTCAGTCTCACCAAGCATGAGTTGATTCATTCTGGCTTTGCTCCTGAACTCATCCTTGCAATCTTTAAAGATCATATTCATTTTCTTTGAATCAATTGAAGGATATAGCTGAATAGCTATCTATTCACAGATCTCAAGGTCTTTTGCCATAGCATTATACTTTCTTATTTCTAACTCCTTTTCTAGGCTCTTGGGAATAAGAGATATAATTTCAATAAAAGCCTTATTATATATGTTCAGATACTTAACTGTAGCTTCCTGTAAGATCTTTTGGTCAGCCTCATTATAATCATCATAGAATTCAGCCATTGGTTGAAGGTTTCCATCCACAGTGACTGATTTGATTACACTTTCTAGGGACAGGGTGGGTTTTTCAACAAATTCCTCTGCCATTTCTTCCTTGTCTTGACCTGTGGAAGTTTCATTGGATCCTTTCTTCTTCTGCTTCTTTATTTCCCTTATCCCCTCATCAGATTTAGTCTCTTCTTCATCCTTTTGACTCACATAAGACCTTGTGGCCTTAGTCTTGGTTCTTTTCTCTATTTTACTAGATGATCTTGCTTTCAGTTTAGATGCCCTTGAGCTTTTGGCAGTGGTAGGTGTAGATCTCTTTGATGATCTAGTCCGGGTGGAGGTTTCTACTGGAGCACTTTCCTTGCTTTCCTTTTCTGCCTCTTTCTTCTCTTGCTCAGCCTTTTGCCTCTTTTCCCTGTTGGCATCAAGTGCCTCCTTTGAGATGCCAAATTCTTTGGCAACATCTTCAACTTCTTTTCTAACCTTCCTCTTGATCTCTAGTTGTCTGAGTTCCACATGAATCTTTACACTTAGCTCTTCAAAGGTGCCAAACCTTTCTGCCTTTGGATCCTTTGGCTGACTTAGCATGTGTTGAACATGCAGCTCCACAATTTGTTCTTCAACTTCATACCCCATAGGCATGATCCAGACTATCCTTGGCTCTACTGCCTCCATTAGGCATTGATCAGTGTCTACCATGAAGCACACTGTATCTTTATATTTCTCAACTAGAGATTGGGGAATTCTCTCTCTAGCTTGCATCATGTTCTGAAAGTTTTTAAAGAAACCCCAGAGAGATGTGTTTTGTGCTTTGTCATCACCAAGTCCATGCAAATAATCTCTGATTTGGAAAGCTACTGGTCTATCATTCTCCCACACCCAGCCACTAGATCTGGGAAGCTCATTCATAAAGTAGAAGAATAAGCACAATATCAATCCACCATACTTGAATGAATTCTTTTTATCTTTCTTTATTTTCTGTAGATTCTCCAAAAGTTGGCTTAGAAGCAGTTCACACAGATCATAGTTAGCATTTTCTTTTAACATTTGATAGGCTATATAAACTGCAGTTCTCGGTACTGAATTTTCCCTACTGGAGTGATAAATCTTGTAACCAATTATCATGGATGCAAATTTGACATCTGGATTAGTGATATCTTCAATTGTCATAGCTCTCTTGTCAAATTTTGATCCAGTTGCATCACTTACTGTCTAATTCTTGATAGATTTGAGAACAGGTATACCACCGAATGAGTGCAAACTGGTAACTGCCCTAATGGCATCTTTTGTGATTTTGAATGGTCCATTCAACCACATGAAGTTGTCATGTATTCTACTCAAGACATACCGGACCCATTCATCCTCAACAAAGTAGGGGAAATGTATACATTGTGCAAAGTGCTTCTCCCGGAGGGCCTTGTATTGGGGTTTGAGCTCAAATGAATCATCTATTAACTGTTTGTGGTAGATATCCCTCAATTTGAACTCTCTGAATTGTAGGAGTCAAGGACAACACTGAGAGGGGGGGTGAATCAGTGTTGTGTGAAATTTCTAATCTTTTTACAAACTTTAACTTGCAGAGTACAAGGAGAGAGAGCTATCATTGATTTCTCACATACATGTGCACATAACTGAGAATGAAAAACAAAAACTCATGAGTAAAACATATATCCACAGAGAGAAGATCAAGACACAAGAATTGCACGAGTGGAGAACCCTCCAGGGGTAGAAAAACCACTCTAGAATTGCCTCACTGGCTTAACTAAAAAACATGCCTCACTGGCAATACAAATTGTCTCACTGACAAATATTAAGGTCACACTGACCTATAAGCCTCACTGGCTAATACAATGCCTCACTGGCAAACCAAATCACCAATAGAAGTTATAAAGCAAATCAGAGGGATACTCTGTTTCCATTCAATTCTCAATTCCTTCACACCTGCATAACAATTCAGCTGATTATCTCTGCATTACAAACCCAGTATCATCTTATCATAATTCTTTTCTCTTCAAAAGGATTTATTAGAAAATGTCTTCATTTCTCTGTTCAATTCCACACTCACTCACTGTCAATGTACTTTAAAACCATTATATACAAATTCTGAATATCTTTTCATATTCCTTTCCTCTGCAAAAATCCTCTTCATATTTTCTTCAATGTCTTCAAAAAAAATCTTTTCATATCCTCTTCTCTGTAAATATTATCTTCAAAACTAATATCTTCATCCAATGCCCTGCTCACAAAATAATTGATAAAAACATTTTGTTCCTTCATCTTCTATGCCAAAGAAAATCTTCTATAAAAAATATTTATCCAATTTGCCCTTGTGAGAAAAATAAAAATCTTTGATACGTTGATTCTCTTCAATTGTCTTTTCATTTTCTTTTTCTCTGCAAACATCTCACAAAATAATATCTGCACAATAAAAAATCCATCTGCAAGAAGAAAAATCTAATTTACAATATTATGAAATCTTAAATAATGTATTTTGAATCTGCCCTTGTGAGAGAGAATAAAATCTCTTTCAAAAATTGATCCTCTTCTCATTTTCATCTTCCATAAAAAAAATTCTTCAATCAATCTGCCTTCATGCATGATCCTTCATTTTTCTGTATAAAAAAAACTCTTCAAATTTTTCTTTGTATTGCATTCAATTCCCTGTAGGAAAAAAATAAAATCTTTTTCAATATGCTCTTGCAAAATAACTTCTCCCAATCCATTCATCTTCTTCTGCAAAAACAATTTCCAAAAGCACTTCATATTCTTTTTGCACTTCAAAGACTCTTCAAATTTGTGAAAATCATCTTCAATAAAAATTTTGCCTTTAAAAAAAAATATATAAACCTTCAAAAGCTTTCTATCTTCATAAAAATATTTCCATGTTTTTAAAACACTCCACACACCAATAAAAACATTTTTCTATCTTCCAAATAACTTTCTATCTTCAAAAAGCTTTCTATCTCCCATGACCCTTAGTCTTCATTGTCACTTAGAAGAGGAAACAAAACTGATTTTATCTTTTTAAAAAAAACAAAAATCCTTATAAAAGGCTTGCTTTGTCATCAACCATAAAAATAGGAGATAAGATTTTTATAAAGTTTCTAATATAAAAGCTAAGACCATGAAAAACGGGTTGCCTTCTTAGAAAAGCACGAACACATGAGGAGGGGTTGAGACATGTAAAAAAATGATTTTTTTTTAACACTTTTCAAAAGGCTTTTTTAATATTTTTATAAAACATGTTCATAGAATAGGCCTTTTTAAAGTTTTTATAAAAGCATGCTCATAAAATATAATTATTCAAAAACCAAGGATATATTAATAGGCTCTTAAATGATGACTAATGCCATTGATTAAACACAAGGAGAGGACTGGTCAAGAAGGTAATTTTTAAGTTGTGAACTTGCAGTAGCAGGTCATCAATGAATTATAACAAAAGTGCAAGTATGAAGGCATGTGAGTTTAGACATATGAAAATGGACTTAGTCTTGGAATTTAAAAATTAGTATCTCAGAAGACAAAAATATTAAAACCTTAGATTTCTCCCAACATAGCATTTCTTCTGCAATAAGAGCACCTCTGAAAAACATGATCCTGAACAACCTATGTCAATAGTGCAAATCATTGATGATACCTTATGAAGATGTACACTAACTCAACACCCTCAATACCTTTTTGACATCAATGACAAATAACTACCATCATGAATTCTTCAATGTTTGCGTGAATGTAAACCCTAATATCTTCTGTATGCAGGACACCATGCGGAACACTGGAAAAAGCTCCTAGGGGATCTACTTCCAGGGATTTGTAGGGATGTTTCTTGAATTTGGGGTGAGGCCTATCAGTGATCTTCACAATATTTAGAGTAGACATCTTTTTAAAAAGATTTGCAGAGAAGAACGAAAAATACCTTTTGCGACTTTTAGTTTCACGGAGTTAGCCGAATCGATTTCTAGATGAATTAACTTCTACAAATGATCTTTGATGAGCTTGAGGAATTTTGTTGCAGAGTCTTCTCTTTTCATTTCTTCTTGAATGCAGAATGAACAAATGCTTAATGAGAAAACCCTTATATTACTCCGCAAACCCTAATGTTAAGTTGCAATAAATGCTTGACCTAAGTCATTCTAGTTTGCCTTATTCAGATGACTTGAAGAACCGGATCAATCTTGATCTTAAACATCATGCAGATCTTTCAAATCTTAACCATAGTTTATTTGGATGTTTCTCTTATGAACCCTTTAATCTGCAACTCTTCTTGTGCCAGTTCTAGCACCAATTGACTGGCTGGGGGAACAAGGTTTTCTTTGTGTCTCCCCCTGAGCCAGAGCTCACTTTTTAATTTCTAGAAGGAATATCAGCAACAGAGTCTGGTGTGGACCCATCCCCTACATTCTTTGTACTTTTCTTCACCCAAATCTTGTTCATCTCATTTTGAACTTCATCCGCATTCACTTTTTGTTTTCCCTTATCTTGATTCTGATTATGATGTACCAGACCTCTTTTGTCTTGATTCTTGCTTCTACAGAATTTTGCAATATGACCGGATCTATTGCAAATTTGGCAAACAACATTTCTTTGCATATTTGATTGATATCCTCTTGATCTGCATTGATTAGCCATATGACCTATTCTATTGCATGCAAAGCATCTACCATTGAATGATTTGTTCATTTGCATATTTCTGCATTCATGAGATTTGTGACCATACCTTTTGCAGTTGAAACACTGTCTGGAGAAGGATGAATTAGTCTGATTCATTCTCTTTCTACACTGATTAGTTTTATGACCAAAGTTATTGCAGTTGTGGCAGTATCCATTGAAGGTTGGATATCTTTGTGCATTAGGCTGCCTTACCGGAGGTCTTCTAGGCCTGTTCCTTAGATTTTCTGATCCAAAATTCTTCTGACCAGATCTGGAGCTTTCTTCTTTCTCATATCCCAAACCACACTTGTCATCTACCCTCTTTTGACTTTCAAGAAGAACTTCAAGTGGAGCAGAACTTATCTTGAATTTTTCTTTATATTCATTTGTTGTTTGAAGATCCCTTTTAAGAGAGACAATTTGATCCTCAAGTTTTTCTTCATGATCTTTAGCATCTTCAAGATCAGATTCAAGGTGTCTGATTATTCTATCCATCTTGTGGCAGTCTTCTGATTTCTCCTTGAGAGATTGTCTTAGATCATCTTCAGTTTTTCTTTTCTCTTCAATTTCTTGGGTAAACTTTATAACTCATGATTCCATCTCATTTCTTACCATGATGATCTCTTTTGATAACTTTTCACAAAACTTGGTTTTCTCCTTCAGATCTTCATTTGTATCATTGGCTTCACCTTGACTTGCCAATTGCTGAAGGTGCTCTTTTCTCTTTTTCATGGAGAGACTTAGTTTCCCTTTTAGTTCATTTATGAAATCATCAGCCTGTTTGAGTCTTTCCTTCAATTCATTGACTTCAGAATTTGACTGCTCAAGATCATCTAGGGCAGACTTAAGTTGCTCCCTCATACCATACACATCCATTTGAATTCCCAGATCTTCCTCAAGCTGTTAGGCTCTGATGGGAGGAACTTGGCTCTGATACCAATTTTTGATAACTGAGAGGGAGGTGAATCAGTTATCCTAATTAATTCTTCTTTCTGAACTTTCTTATTAATTAATGCAGCATTAATTCAAATAAGCAAACATAACCATGAAATGGAAATACACATGACACAATATTTTTGATGTGGAAACCCTGTTCAGGGAGAAAACCACGGGGTGATTAACCCAAGATTGTATTCTCTGTTAGAAGAATGGAAATACAAAATGGCACTTGCTAATTAGGGCTCACTACCCGAGCACACTGCTCACAAGAGGCACACTGTCTACAAGAGACACACTATCTACAATTTATAAAGAGTGTGATACAATACTTGAACTGATAAGGAGCATCTACATATGCTAGAATTCAGTTCCGGTTAGGCTCAGTACAATGATCTGCTACACTTCATCTTTCCTCTTCTTTTGTGCTACTCTCCTTTCACATACCGGACCTTCCTTACTACTTTTTCTCTACTCTACTACTTTTCTTCACATAACCACAAAACACAACACCTCTCACAACTAAATCCATCTTGTATATATATCTGCAAAAGTGATTTCATCACCTTTCTAGTCGGCATCCAGAATAGTCAATCTTTTTCACAAACTCTGATCTGTCGACTGAATCCTTGCTTACCAAGTAATGTAGATCAAGGATATACTTGTAGAAGTCATTAATCATGTCGGCCATTCATAACTTATGCCTCAATAACCTTTACCATCATCAGTAACACATCTGGAATAATGTCTGATGTTCTACCAGTCAGTTCTTCCTCTGTCCATACTGTCAATCAGGAACCCGATACTCAAGTATTCATATCTTTTTCTTCATCTATCACCGGAGGCTAAAAACTTGGAATCTATTAGTCAAGGTAGTCCTCTTAACTTCCCCAAATCCACACTTCACCAAGATACTTCCTCTGAGAGATCTAGACCTGATTGTCAGACCTTACTGATTGCTCTGTTCTTGCTTACCGGACCTTAACACTTCTTCAATCTAACTTCCGGTGAGGACACATCATGTCTTGCGGATGTGTGGAATGATCTTTGTTGCCATCAATGACAACAATCATGAAGCCACATAGTGTCTCTTGCCAACAGGCATATTGTTCAGTCAGCATATCATATGGTCAGATAATTGTGCGTCACAATTTAAGAACTCACAGAATTTCTATTGGCTAAGCAGGAGGCATAATTTTATAGGTATTCAACATATGTGGAACTTTTGTGAGGCTAGGTATGGAAAGGGAGAGCATGATGGTGTAGGATCATGTATCAAAAGAGCCATAGTACGAGAAGAGTTAAAGTATAAAGACAATGCAAAGTTGACAGATGCAAAATTGATCATTGAGTGGTGTAATGCTTCCATGGGTCCAGGTAATGAAGGTAAGTCTTTAGTTCGTAGATTTTTTGGTTGATAGATGATACTAATATTGCACCATATGAGGACTGTTCTACACTGATAGTATCAAGTGAGATGCAATCTTTCAGAAGCTCAATTACAGGTTCATGAAGTATCCATACACGAAAGATGTCATGCTTTTGTTCTTCCTATACAATTCAAGCCTGGGATGAGTGCGAGTCAAAGGAGTGGGTTGAAAATGGTAGTTAAGTTATTTTAGCCCACTTGACACATATCGACCCCTAATGGCACTATAACTAACACAGATGGAATCATCAGTTGACTTTGACCACATACCAGAACTAGTTCAACCAGGTAATATATCTATTTGCATAGTTTTTGAAATTCCTAATGTCATCTTACTTCATAGTGTTTTTGTAATTTTGACTAATTTCATCTAATTTGCTACACATATCAATGTAGGGCATGTATATGTAGTTATTACAGATGAAGATAACAAAGAGGGAATAGATTATTAATTATGTCGTTGTGTTGAAGCCAAAAACAAATTGGAGGCCCCAGTTATAGATGGAGAAAACATCGAATACCCTACAAGCTTAGTGGTTATTACTGGAACATGGCTTAGAAGGTACCCACATAAGAGTGTTAATGTTTGGCTATTTCAGGACTTTGACACGCATCAGAAGATTCTTCATTACTCAAACCTTGTTGTGGCATCCAATGTTCATTTGATATAGTATCAGGGTAGAACTTTGAACAAGACCTTGTGGAAGGTGTGTGAATCTAACCATGAAGCAATACTTGACACAATAAAGAGTAGAGCAGACATAGATGGTTCATTGGATTAATTTTGGAGATGTGGACTGGCAAAAGTTTTGGAGATGTGGTCAGAAAATTCTACCACAAAAGAGTTTTAGAGAATTTGGTAACAGAAAATATTGAGATTAAGGAATTAACCTTCCCTCAACTGGTGCAATTCCTCACCGTGAACTATTATTCCCATTCATGTGACAATGGTAAAAGTTTTAGAGATGTGGTCAAAGAATTCTACCACAAAATAGTTTTAGAGAATTTGGTAACAGAAAATATTGAGATGAAGGAATTAACCTTCCCTCAACTGGTGCAATTCCTCACAGAGATAAATGAAGAAATCTATCAGGAATCTAAGAGAAAGGAAATGAAAAAGGTTAAGCCCTTACTATAAGTATCAGCATGTTATCAAATTATGCCATCTAATCAATTTCTTGATAAGGGTAAATCTTCTAAGTGTTATTCATGTTATAGGACTGATAAGTCCTATTATAAGAAGAAAAAGAAGAAGTATGGAAAATATCCTAAGAAGAAAGGATATTTCAGGAAACGTGATAAAAGGAACTCTAGATCTAGAAAATGGGAACCAACATGTTATATTTTTAAAGGAAAGCATTATGCTAATAAGTGTCTAGAGAGGAATAAGATAAAGAAAGGTAAGCAGATTCAGGATGATATTGATGTCTCTGGGGAAAAGAACACTGGTGAGAAGGGGAAAAGAAGAAAATGAAAGGTAAGTAGAGTCAGGATGATATTGATGTCTCTGGGGAAAAGAACACTGGTGAGAAGGGGAAAAGAAGTAATAAGGCAAAGTTTAAAAAAGGGAGGGATGAGATTCTCAAAGGGGAATAGATTAAGGGCATTGTGACCAAAGATCCTGGAATTGGAATGTTGTTTCCTCAAATTCTAGACCCATCCAATAATCTCCCTGGGAACTTTTCTTTCCTTTTCTTCTCTACTACTAGTAGGTAGGATTTTTCTAAAGCTTTGGGGATGGTGAGGGAAGCAGTGATTAGCCAACACTAGTTAACTAAGTGGTTTTTCATAGAAATAAATAGGATTAACATTAGGCTTAGTGCAATTTAGCAAAGGATTGGAAGGGGTGTTGAAATTGATGACAAGTTGGATGTAGAGACTCAACTATCCTAGGAAGTCATCCCCAAGGTTAACCAATTGGAGAAGGACCTTGTTACCCACAACTAGGACAATGACAACTGCCTCAACAAAGTGGATAAATAAATGAAGGAAATAAAGCATAAATTGGAAAGGATTCTGGAGATCAGCAAATGTACTATCTAGAATAGCACAGAAGGGATCTGAATCCTCACTGAAAAGATGGAGCTGAAGGAAGAGCATGTGTAGGAATGGGGGAGGAGAAGGATGATGAGGGAAAGAAGTAGAAAACTGGAAGCAAAGGAAAATAGGGAAAGATTAATGAATAGGGTGGCCCTAGCTCGAGGACACGTGGAAGCAAGAAGAAATCATTCCAAGAGGAGAAAGATGAGCTTGTGGGTTTCACTAAACTCCATGAGGAATTTTATAAACTAGAATTAACAATAGCTAAAACTCTTAAAAATATGTGACCTTGCTGACGAGTTCCAGTGGGCTAGCTGTATGTTGTGCTACTGTCTATTTGTTGGTAGTTTCTATAATAGGTTATATATTTAGGTTGTTTCTATGCTTTAAGTGTTTTTTTGTCTTTGGGTTGCTATCCATCAATGTTATATCTTTGGGGCAACATCTGGTTGTAGGGTTCCAAGGCCCCTTCAAAACCCATTTTACCACTTTTATAAAAAACAATAAAGTCAATAGTTTATTTTTAAAATAAAACAACACATTTAAGTAATAAAAATTAACTAACTTTCCCTTGAAATCACAAATTTAATAATACAATTTGTAATGCATGCCAAAATAGAACCAAAATCTTTCCAAATTATTCAATATGCATCCCAATAGGACAAGGATGGAAGCAAAATAAAAATCAATTATATGTTGCTAGAAACCATATATTCAAAAGAAATGTTGCTAATCCACAAAATAATAATCATGTGTAATATCAAATTGAAACAAAATTTTTAGAAAAATTTACTTAATTACCAAGCAAAAAATGCTAAAAAATAATCTCTCTCCTTACTAACTACAAATTCAATAATATGATTTACAATCCTTGTCAAATGGCACTAATATGATACCAAATTGGGCCAAATTTTTAGCTCAGATTACTCGACAAAAGGTTCCAAAATCAACTAACTTTCTCTAGAAATTGAAATATTCAAAACAAATTATCAATCCACAACAAATTATCTGTACATGAGATCATACTAATTACTATTTGATAGATTAATAGTGATTAAGTACTATATTTGGAAAATAATAGATTAATTGTTCAAAGTAATTACTACATTAAGGTAAAAATAAAGTAATTACTATATCAGAATAAAAATAGAGTAATTATTCTATATTGGTGCATTGTTTGAAACTCGTATTAATAAATAAGGTTGTCCTGGGTAATTCAAGAGTTGGTACAAATGTAATTCCCACCTATGTTATCTCTTGCCTTGTCTTGGTGATGTAAGAGCCCAAGGGTTTGTGCCTCATTATGTTTCTAAATTAATGTTTGTTACTAATATCATACTTTCCAATGATGTTTTGTAATGGTATTGAGGTGTATGGATGTTGTACTTTGGATTCCTATGTGTGGATTTTATATGATTGAGCTATGAAGTGTTTTAGCTTCACTACTTTCACTATTAAATATGATAATGCTTATATGACTGAGTTCAATTGTGATGATTACTATGCATCTTTATATCTAAATCATGCAAGCATTAGATGACTTTTAGTTAGATGTAGATATCAATATCATCATTCAGATATTATCTTGATGGTTTTTATATAAAGTTCTTTAGTAATATGGTCTTACATAGATAATCCTGATGTGTTAATTGAGTGTGCAAGTGCAGGTTTCCCCATTGATGATTTAATTGCAGACAATCAACCTATGTGAAAATGTTGTGTTCTTATTCACATCTCACTCAACCTTGAGTTATGAGATTAATATTTTTTTGGCCCAATGAGCCTAAATCTCAATCGGTGAACATTGGATTCTTGAGTCTTGCGAAAACTCATAAAATATGCTGGTGCACATTCTACGTAGGTTGTTTGACTTGTGTGGTTAATTGTATTTAATCATTTTCTATAATCTTTTGAGTGTTTGTAAAATGATGTTATGCTAATTTTGGGTAAAGTTTATGTTTTCCTAATGCCTTGCAATCTTAAGTGAATTGTTTTCAAGTGAAAAAGGAATATGTGTAATTTCAAAAATTGAAATATAATTATGTGAAAATATATTATTTATGTTTTCCTAATTTTGCCTAATATTAAAAAGAATTAAAATAGGAAATAAAATGGTAAAGGAAAGGTTGCATTAGTATGAAGAATGCTACATGGTATTAATTAGTCATGTTTCTTCAAAAAGAAATACAACAATTCATTTTAATTAAAAAGTTTCTATTTTGAAAAAAAGAATTGGCATAAAAGAGAAAAGAGCACATTTTGAAAGGTTATATTTTTCAACATGTGTTTGTCTTGCATTTTTTATCTACTCTTCTTCTTGCTTGCTTTGACCTTTAAGATTGATTTTGAAGGATTTGGATTTTGGATGCTTGATTGGAATTGGTGGATTGGAGCGAAGAGATTGTGGATTGTGGTATGAGTGGGAAGCATCTACAAGAACCCCTCTTCTTTTTGGGTTTGCTTGGATTGAAAGTAAGTGTTATTCAATTCCTTGTTTGAATTTCATTCTTTTGGTCATGCCTGAATTAGGTGGTTGTACATGGCTTTCTATTCAATAGGTTGTATTTCCATTTGGATTGTTAAATTGTTGTCTTGAACAATTTAACAACAATCATATGATTAAATTTTTGAAATTATCTATTTTACATTAGAACTGTGGTAAAGATTTTCAAAAATTATATGTGATTTAAAAAAGTGTGCTTGCATCATTTCCTTCTAAAGTGTAGTCTTAGAAAATGAAAATTTGAATTTTGAATTTTGGATAGGGTTTGAACTCCACCATTAAATTGTTGATATTTGCAAGTTTGTTTGTGTTTTCAAAAAAATAAAAATTTGAATTCCGAACATGTTTGTAAGTATTATTTTGTGGGAATAAAATTCTCTCATGTAATTGGGATGGGGAATCATATGGCTATAGGTGTGTTATGATAGGACCTCCTTTTCTATGCCACATGATCCATTTTGAGTCTTTCGGCTATGGTGCCTTGGGATATGAGGACTCTAGGTATTGATGGAGTAGACTCTCTTGCCCATCCATTTGTGATGCAAACAATGAAGTGGCAAGTGAGAGGCAATGATAACCACATAATGACCCTTCATCAATCTACTTAATATACTCCCTTATTTAGTGTGTTAGATTGTGAATCCAATAGGTACTTGTGATCTAAATTTGTGTATAAATTGATTAGTGTGTTATTTCCCAATCTTGTGTTCTGGCATCCCTATATGTCATGTTTTCAGTGTTGCATAATCTTGAATGAGATGGTCATGTGTCATACCCATTGTGTTTGGCATGCGTGTTGAATGACTACCTAGTTGGCTGCCTCCTAGTTCAAAGGGTTAGGCCTAAGGGTTCCATATGGTTGGGTGGTGTTGAATTAGCATTAGGGCACATAGATCCTTTAGAGTATCTTGCAATGCATGCAAAGACCTCTTTAGCTTGAATATGTATTAATTTATTGATTTGTACCTTTTTATAAAAATGTATAACTTAGAACATTTGATTCCTTGTATGTGATGTTGTAATAGTGATTATGGACATTTATGTATTGGACTATAATCTGACCACATATGTGGCATAAGATCCAAACTTTATTTTGGTATATCTTGGCATCAGAGTTGAGTGTGCATGGAATTTTGTATCAAATTTTTCATATATATATATATATAGATCTTGATATCATGATTATAATGAATAGTTTACTTTTCTTGTGGAAATGAATATGTAATTAGTTTAGAAGTGATTTATATATTTTGTTTAAATGAAATATATAATGAAATTGGTGGTTGAAACATGATATTTTTGCGTGGTCATTTCCCCTTGCTTGTTTATCTTTCTATCACATGTGTAGACCCATCCCTACATGTTAGCATGAGGTTTTAGGTTTGTGTAGCCAATGAAGTACTTGGGGACTTCTTGGTAGGACACTATTTGACAAGCTTTTGTATACTCAAGTATTTGGCCCAAGGTATTTTTAGACAACACACAAATCAAGCAAAATAAGCCTAGTCTAAGAGAACATTGTTTTAGGCTTGTCTAATCCTATCTCCTTGGGTTTTGGTGGTTTTATACTGGCTTGGAATCTTCCATTCCAAACTTCTTCAATGATTCTTTCACAAACTTGGACTGAGATATGAAGATACCTTTATCTGACTAGACAATTTACAGACCTAGGAGAAAATTCATCTCACCAGACATTGACATCTCAAACTCACTTTTCATCTGATCAGCAAATGCTTTCCACATACATTCATTTCCACCAAAAATGATATCATCAACAAAGACCTCAATAATTAGAATGTCCTCATGATTAATCTTGAAGTATAGATTACTATCAGCAGTACCTTTGCTAAATCCTAGCTTAACCAAATGCTTATCCAATTTGACATACCAGGATCTTGGAGCTTGCTTGAGTCCATGACAGGTTGTCGCTGTACCTCATCATTTAATCTATTTTCAGATGTCAAAGAACCAGGGCTGTGTCCATGGCTGTCTGCAACGAGGGATTCTAAGTGACCAGTTTATAGCTAATCCTAAAGCTTAAAAGAATGACTAATCTATTTGCTTGTTGAATAAATGTAATGAATGCTATAAAACAAAATAAAACAGGAAATGTACTCAAAGCAAAGAATGATCACATGCATCTATCTACTAAAACAGGAAATACTTTTATAAAAGAAATCTTGAAACAATAAAACAGAGATACTAGCCTCCTGCCTGATTGGTGAGAGTGGGCCCTTGCTCCGCACCTTTGAGGCTAAAGGCTATTGCAGGAAATCAGCACTAAAGATGATCTAACCAAATTCAATCCAATTCATTCATTTTTATGTTCATGAGAAATGTATGGCTATAACAGAACTAAAATCTCTAAAAATTAGAATAATCTTATCATTGTTGTTTCATTACTATTTCTGAAAGTATATATAAAAAGAGTGATGATATATCACTGAACTTATCTATCAGTCTTTCTAGGAGATGACACCATCTCTTATTTGTACTTAACTATCTAACTTATGAAAGATCATCATGCAAAAGGGGTAGACTTGAGTGGAACAGAAGTCCACTCAGAGGTCTAAGTTTAGATCTTAATACATTTGGGCATCAAAGCCCTGAAAATAAGAATATTGGATTTAGTTCAATTCGTAACTTATGCAAAATCTTTAGAAAGATAAAACTTCAGCAGTTTAACTGATAGTTGACCCTTCATCACTCAGGTGATGATTTGAGTGAAGTAAGGGGGCTATTAGGATTGCTGCTGAAGTGTCTGATTGGTGGCTCTGACTGGAACATGCCCTGTTCTCAGGAGGTTCTGAGGATAGTTGTTCCTGTCTGTAGCTCCGAAGATATTCCAGACACTCGCAGAGCTCCAGAGATATTCCCCAAATCTTCAAAACCCAGGTGTCATTGTTCTTTGTTATGGTCTCCGGAGATCATTGAAGGTGATCTCCAGAGATGCACAAAACCGTTGCTTCTGATATGTACACCTACTGATTCAAAAAGAAAGAGAAATTCTGCATTTTTCCATTAATCCCATGCACATTAGCCACTTAATCAGAAATTCTAATCTCAAGTAATCTATCTTAATTAATCACTAATTAGAACAATCTTGCTTAACTAAGTTAAGTGCAGACACAAGGAAGATGAACTGAATAGAGGAAAAGAGAGGCAAAAAGAGTGTATTTTATGAGTGCAATTTGACACTCATCATTCCCCCCATACCTAAGGCTTGGTAGGTCCTCCTACTTTTCACATTCTAGATTTGTTTTGACGAAGCAATCTGTCAGTCAGACTATACTCCTGGAGATAGGTTGTCCAAGTAGTTTTATTGGTGTTACCATTCCCCCTATACTTGTCAACTTGCTTCATCCAATCTTGCAATTTCTCATCTTCCAGCTGCTCTGTCCATATAGGGAGTGGTTCAATTATCAGAGGAGGTCTGAACTGTCCTCCTATCCATTCCTGTTTATGTTTATCCATCAATTTGGATATCATCTTTGCTTTCCTCATGAATAGTCTTAGGTTTGCAGGGGTGACCACCTCTTTGAGTTTTTGCTCTGGTGTTAAAATACTCCATCTCTTCTTTGCTATAGCAAGGACAGGATTTGCTGAATTAATCATAAAGAGACCAAAGTCAATGGAGCACTCCTACAAATTTTTCAAATATAATGGCAAGATGCTGGTTGCACTTGCAGGATGATAGATGATGGACCTGAATTGGGTCTGAAAGGCAAAAGGATTGGGACATTCTTTTCTGAGGAGGAGATCTATTTTTGAATCCTTTTGAAGATGATCTTCCATCCTCTCGTCCCAAATCTGGTGGTTTCTCATGAGGGACATGAATGCATTAAGCTGGCATTCTCCCACAAAGTGATTAATCATGAAAGCTATATCATTAATGCAGAACCCATGTAAGTACAATTCACAGAGGAAGTTTTTGTCTTCATCATTGCTTCTGGTGTAAGCTGTCATGAAACCTTCTGCTGTTTCTGTATCCTCATTCATGTCAGATAAGACTAAGGAAAACTTCCTTTGTAGTATCATTTCTTGTAGGAACATTGAATAGCTGGCACTGGGAGGTCTACAAGATAGAATTTCTGAGGAGAGGGAGGCCATTTGAATGATTTTTCTCTCCAAAGTTGTGATTCTTTCTGCTCTGGCAGTGACTGCCCTTTGTAGTTGCAACATTGGCTTGGAGGCTTCAAATTCTCTACACCTTTCCTCCCAATGAAAAAGGGCTTTAGGAATGTCAATGGGGATTGGTCCCACATAAGCATCTATTTGAATCTCCTGTTCATTGGTTGCCCTTGGGCCAGACAATTCTTTAATATATTCTTCTTGGTCATCCAGTCTGTTATTGGCCCAAGTTAATTGCTTATCCTGGCTCTGTACTTTCTCAATCAGTGCTGCCATTACTGTGAGGCCATTGTCTCTAGCCATAGTGAGCTCAGAAACCTTTTGTGCTGCTTCCTTTTCTTTTTCTTCCACCACTTTTGCTGCCTCACTCTTCTGTGTTTCTAACTCTGCCTCCTTCTCTTGGATGATTCTGTCCTTGTTTTGGAGGTTAGTTTTGATTTCTGCAATAGTTTGCTTCAGTTCCATCTCCATTTCTACCCTGACCTTCTTGAGGTCAGTAATAATTAAATTCTTGCCCCAGAGCATCCTTTTTAAATTCTCAATTTCTTCCATTAATTGTTGCTCTGTTGAGATCTCTATATCTTCTTGGTCAGAGGGATGTGATAGAGTTTCTGCCTCTGTTTCTGTGGCTGGTGGCTGATTGTCAAGATTATCCATGGCCACTTGCTCTGCTTCTCCCAATGTATCTGTGTGCCCTATTTCTTCTTCTGCTATGCCCTTGTTGTAAGGATCCTCTGCTGCTGCTGGCACAACTAAAGGTCCTGCCTTGTCCTCATATGTACTCAATTCCAGGAGTGCCTCAGCGAGTAGGGCAGTATCCTTCTCAGCCTGTGAGAGCTGTCTCTTTCTTTTGCTTCTCCAGAGCATAGGTGGAACTAGTGCCTTCGGAGCAGGATTTCCTTCCTCAGAATCCGAGGAGATAGTAACAGTTGGTAAGCTTCCTGTCTTCGGAGCACATTGTGGTGTTGAGACTGGACTTGACTCCAACTTAATAGAGGGTGCTGGAGAATTTTCACTTTGTTTCCTCTTTCGGACCAGAGGTACCTCATCGGAGTCATGGGATGGTTCTTCAACCCACCATCTCCCTTCAATTCCCTGCCCTGCTTTTTCCTCTGTTAATTCCCTAGGCCTAGATCCCTCAGGTGAAGTCATTTGTCGCCTGACGGACCGAGTCATATATAGAGGCCATGTAGGAGCAGGCTCTGCAATTTGTTTGCCTTTTCTTTTCTTGTTAGGAACAGGGGCTGCAGATGATGTAGCCTCCTGTGAGGGTGATGTTCTTTTGTGAGAAGCTGTGGAGGAGGCTGTAGACTCAGTTTCTTCACCATGGTGAGAGGGAGAACTCTCATCCTCTGTTTGTGTTATCTCTGGTGCTCTAACCTGAGGGTTATGCTCAAGAAAATTCTGTAATAGTTCGTCCCCATTGGCCTGAGATAAGAAATGGTGCTTGACTATCAGGAAGATGAGGCCATGATGCTTCATGGGTCCCTTACCCTGCTGGTATTTTTCTGCAGTTGCCCTGATGGCAGAATAGAGGAAATTTGAGATATTTATGTTATATTCGAGGTGCCTATTTCCATGTCTGAGAAAAATGAGCATTTTTATTATGGGCCCTAAGACTATGGAGAATTGGCCATTACAGGTAAAATATTTCATTAACCAAGTGGCAACAGTTGCCCAAGGGTTTGGGAGAGTGGATCTTAAAATTCCTTTGACCTCATTTTTATTCATATGCAATTGAATGGCAGGCTCATCACGAACAGAAATTTTTTTAATTAACTCTGTATACAAGGTTTTCAGGTGGTGGAACCTCTCACCTTGTTCAAGGAGTCCAGAGATGTGCCTAATAATTGTGGAGGAGAGACTGATTTGGTTCCCTCTCATAGTGGTCTGGTTGTCTCTTAAATTCCTAAGGAATTTGTCCACAATGTCCTCCTGAAACCCCTTGAACTTGTCTAGGAAATCAAGCCATCCAGCAGTCCTTAAAATATTTGCTGCAGCTGCATCCTTTAGAAGATCCGCAGTACTTTCTGGCTCAGACTTTTTCTTGACCCCTATACCTGAATTGATGGCAGTTTCTATGTTTTATTCTTTTCTTCTGCGATCTGCAGTCTATCTGTCCCTCTAATCTTTATTGGCTCTGGAGTGCTGTTCAAATTACTCTGTAGGCACCGGAGTGCTGTTTGATTTATCGTATGCTTCAGTCTATTTTGGAGGTTTGAATGAGGGAGGCTATTGTTTTCAGGCTGGGTTTATGCAGATGGGTTAAGGGACCAAAGCAGCCATAATTGTAACGGACTGACAGGGTGCTCCAGAGGTAAGGTGGCATTAAGGCATAGATGGCGGCATGCTTGGATGTGAAAAAAGAAATGACGGCAGAGGGACGTGTCATCACAGTAGCACTCAAAATAGAAAGACAAGACAGTTTACTAATTAATGATTAACGAAAAATAGATTTACCTGGATCAGTTTTAATTATGAGGCAACGTACGCGGGAGAAATGCTGCGCCGTTTTGGAAACTGCACGCGTCGTGGCATTTAAACGGTGGCCGAAATGACATCCACTTCCTACTTGTACACGACCTGCAATCATTGCATTGAGTGGCACTAAGATCCATGCCCACAGTGATGTTAGCGCCGGCTTGTGGTCACTCCTACAATTATTAGTATCTTAATTTATTTATGTTGTGCGATAAAGTAGAAGATGAGTCTTGATGACCTCAGCATGTGAGTTGTCTACTTTACCACCTGGCGAGGTAGGTCCCGCCTTTATTATGGACACTGTCGGCATTATTAACAGAGCACCGGAGGTGCTCCTAATTGGAAGCGCCGGAGATGCACTGGAAAGCGCCGGAGGTGCTCCTTATTGGAAAGCGCCGGAGATGCATTGGAAAGTGCCGAAGATGCATTGGGCCAATTTTTGGCAACTGATCATATCTGGAGCTCAATTATTACAATTGTCCTGGATAAGGGAACCACCATTTTACTGGTTTTCAACTCCCTTGGTCGAGAAGACAGCCATTTGCTAGTTTTCCATCTTTCTCTATTTTTTTTTTCTTTTTTTTTTCAGAAGGCAGCCATTGCTGGTTTTCAACCTTTTTTTTATTTTTTTTATTCCAACACCGTGACAGAGGTGGTATCCCCTGTATCAAAACTCAGATTATCAAGAAACTCTTCTTTAGTAGATGGTCTTTTGTAGAGCTTTATCTGGTGACCATTTACTAGAAATGTGTTTGTGCTCCCATCAATTGGTTGCAATAATATAGTTTAATTTTCAAACACTTCCTTTATTTGATAAGGACCCAGCAAGTGAGTCTGTAATTTCCCTTTGAATTCTTTGAATTTAGAATCATAGAGAAGAACCCAATCTCCTTGTTGAAATGTCCTCCTCTTGATATGTTGGTCATGCCATTGTTTCCTTTGGTACTGAACCAGTTCTGTTTGCTGAATGGCTTCTGTCTGAATCTCATCCAACTCATTGAGCTGAAGAATCCTGTTCTGCTGAATTGTAGACAGCGGCAGCCCAACATCCAATATAGTTTTAAGTGTCTGGAGTTCAAATTCTATAGATAGTATAGGCTTTTTCCCATAAACCAGTTCATATGGTGAAAACTTTGTTGTGGACTTCCAAGTTGTGTTGTAAGCCCAAAGTGCTTCAGGTAGTCTATTAGCCCAATCCTTCCTGTTCATTGCCACTGTCCTTGTTAGGATATTCTCAAGTTCTCTGTTGGTTACTTCTACCTGCCCATTTGCTTGAGGATGGTAAGGTGAAGCTTTTGTGTGCTTGACTTGGTACAAATCTGTGAATGCCTTGATTACCTGTGAAGTAAATTGAGGTCCTTTGTCTGAAACTATTGATTTTGGGGCTCCAAACCTCAAGAAAATTCTATTGTAAAGGAAATCAACAATTTTTTCTTCTCTTGCAAACTATAATGCTTGAACCTCAGCCCACTTAGTAACATAGTCTGTGCATACTAGAATATACTCCTTGCCTAATGATGGCGGTGATATTGGTCCTACAAAGTCTAGACCCCATTGCTCAAAGGGTTCCATCATGACTTGAGGATGTAGCAGCATTTCCTGGGTAAAGGTGGGCTGCCCCATCCTTTGGCACTGGTCACAGTGCTGCATATACTTCTTTGTGTCTTTATGAAGAGAAGGCCAGTAGTAACCAGCTCCAAGGATCTTGTGGACTGTCCTGTGAAAAGAGTAGTGGCCACCAGATGGCTCATCATGACATGCCCTCAACACATCAAAAGTCTCATCAGCCTTCAAGCACCTGCATAGAATGAAATCAGGACCACATTTAAATAGTAAACCATTCAACCATTTGTAGGATAAGCTTTCTTTAAGCAAACGTTTTCTCTGTTTTAAAGTAAAATGGGATGGATACAAGCCTGTAGCTAACAAATTAGCTATGTCAGCAAACCAAGGTGCAGTAGTGGATATGGCAAAAAGATGTTCATCTGGAAATTTGTCCTCCACTGGTTGATCTTCTCCTCCTGTATGCAATCTTGACAGAAAATCAGCAACCAAATTAAACTTTCCTGGATTATCAACTATGGTAATATCAAATTCTTGCAAGAGCAATAACCACCTGATGATCCTTGCACCTACTAATGGTTTATTCATTAGGTACTTGATGGCTGCATGATCAGTGTGCACAAATATTTTATATCCGGTAATATAATGTCTGAATTGTTTATAGCATAGATAACTACCAAGAATTCCTTCTCAGTTGTTGTATAATTTCTTTCTGCAGAGGTAAGGTTCTTGCTAATGTAATAAATGGCATGCATACTCTCTCCTTCCTCTTTTTGTCCTAAAACAGCCCCAATGGATTCATTTGAAGCATCAATTTGTATGTGGAATGGTAAAGTCCAATTAGGTCCCCTTAAAACTGGTGTCACAGTAAGCTTCTCCTTCAAAGTTTCAAATGCTAATTGACAGTCTGTTGTCCAAAGAAATTCTGTTTCCTTGTTAAGCAGGGTAAACAGGGGGGCAGCTATTCTGCTAAAGTTTTCTATGAACCTCCTATAGTAGCCTATATGACCTAGAAAACTTCTGACATCAGTCTGATTTTTGGGTGAAGGCAACTGTGTGATTACTTCTATCTTGTTCTGATCCACTCTAATCCCTTTTTCTGAAATATGGTGTCCCAAAACAATTCCTTCCTCCACCATCATAAAACATTTCTCATGGCTAAGGGACAGTCGATTTTTATTACAACATTTTAGTACTTTTCCAAGGTTTGTGAGAGCTTCCTCGAAGTTATTCCCATACATAGTAAAGTCATCCATGTAGAATTCCATGCATTCATTAGTCAGTTCAGCAAAAATAGCTAGAACCAGTCTCTGAAATGTAGCTGGGGCATTGCATAGCCCAAAAGGAAGAACTTTGTAAGCAAAGGTTCCCCAAGAGCATGTGAAGGTTGTTTTGTCTTGGTCCTCAGGTGCTACTTGAATTTGATTATACCCACTGAATCCATCTAAAAAAGAAAAATACTTTCTCCCAGCAAGGTTGTCCAGAACTTGGTCAATAAATGGTAAGGGAAAGTAGTCCTTTTTTGTGGCCTTGTTGAGTTCTCTATAATCAATACACACCCTCCATTTCCCATTCTTTTTAGGCACAATGACAAGGGGTGAGACCCATTGACTGTCTGAGATTAGATATGTGAATCCTGCCTGGAGTAATTTTTCTATTTCAGTTTTGACAATGTCCTTTAAGGCAGGATTCAATCTTCTTTGTGGTTGTCTGACAGGTTTAGTATCCTCAGTGTAGATATGATGGGTACAGATTTCAGGAGGTATGCCTTTCATATCTTGGTATTCCCAGGCAAAAGATGCTAAGTGAGAAACCAAAAGCTGAATAAGCTTTTCTTCCTGACTTGCTGTTAACTGAGTATTTATATTAAGTGTCTTCCCTGGCAGAATCATGACCTGTTTTGTAATTTGATCCATAGATGTGGTGGGTCCTGTTGGTCATGATGTTAGTCATTCGCAAACATAGAATAAAAGTTACACAACAACCTTTACTCATCTTGAAAGATACGATGAATTCAACGAATTCATGATCCCAAGTCTCCGTTGATTAGGTCTTAATCTACTGACGTTACTCAGTGGTTGATGTGCGTTGCTGTTTTCCATTCAGGGGCCTTACGTGTTTCTGCACTGTTCATCATCATCATCTTCAAATATCCTGCTCTGGATGTTCGCTCTGCATAAGCCTCCAACAATTCTACCTCTGCACTGTAAATTTAGTCAAATAACGTGCATACAGGCTGATATTTGCATGATTTCTATCATTATTTATGATTCTTAGCATGATATTTTCAGTACTACATGCATTTAACTCAAATATGCTAAGGATCTTCAGTTACCTACGGGATTTCAGCATATTTCACTGTTTCTGCTTGTTATTTATCATGATTTGCAGTTATGGTGATGAATTAATAAAATTGAAAAAAGGAAAAGGTTCAGAGAGTGAGATTCCTAAAATTACTGGACTTAGATCACTGATTCACATACAAGCTCCCATACTTGCAATGAAAAGAAGGAAAACTAGAAATCATACTTCACCAGGACATTCCACAAATCCGCATGATCTAGTGCAAAGCTTCAAAGGAAAGTTGACAACAACATGTAATGAAATGAAAGCGCTTCCAGTTGAACACAGCATTCACCAGTACATATCCAGAAATCAACAGAAGATTACGTAAAATTTACAATCAGGATGTAATCTGGAACTTCATATTCATTCAGTATGCTCAAGAACAGGTACATTTACAGTGATCTGAAGAAAGAACCTTGACATTTCAACAATTCTATCCTCATTAGTCTCAGCAATCCGATCTCCTAACTTATTCTACAGTAATTGACTCTTTGCGCCAAATGCGTCTGTGTATTCTAATGTATTTCTCCTTTTTATGTTTCAGGCCCTGGCCTTTATATAGAGCAAAAGCCAGAAACGGTTACAATGATCCAAGGATCAGGATCCTCTCACAACAAACAACGGCCCAGATGAAAAGCACATGCTTCGTCAGTTAGCAAATGTACAGCTGGCACAGAATATTCCAGCATCTTCAACTTGATTCGGCCTCCAGCTGGCGAACAGCATATTTGACAATATCCTCTTCATGTCTGGTCCATGTTGACTCCATGCGCAACTTTGTAATGCTCAGCTTCAGCAGCATCATCATGATTTCCACGCTCAGCTTCAGCAGCATCATGATCTCAATGTTCAACCTCAGCAGCATTACGACTTCAGTGTTCAACCTCATCATCATGATCTCCTGCAAATAAACAGACAAACATTAAGTTCATCATCATCATGATAAACAACAGGAAGTAAACACTTTATTAAACATACCTCCCCATGTGCAGCTACAGGCAAACAGGTCTTACCTGTGAAAATATGCACTAAATGCATAAACGGCATAAAAACAACCAGGTCAACCCTCGTTGACCAAAATCAGGCAGTCGGGCTTTCAAATTTCTATCGCTTCATGTTTTTGCCCATTTTTTTGTATATCGGGTTCGAAATATGATGATGATGATCTCAGATTACACAAGGAAAAAATCGCCTTTCAACCATCCTTAGAATCCGGCTTTGCATCATCATCATATTTGCATCGGCGTGACTACATATGATCGGGGTGACAATTTTCTCTCAGGCCGACGGCAACAGTTATACGGACGCCAAAAATCATGATGATGACCAACTATATATCTTCAAAGTGGCCGCAGGATATTACAAAATATGATGATCCTCCTTTCCTAAGGCTCTGATGAAAAGCACATCAGGATGTTCACTTCTTGCACATTGGGAAAGAAAGACAACGTCATCATCATCATGATGAAGACAAACAGAAGGACTTGGAAATGATCCTGCTGCTGAGGAAAAATCATGATGACGTCATCGTCATCATCAGGCTTCAATAAAATGCAAAGGGATGACGTCATTGTCATGTTTCGTCAAGATTAGGAGGTAAATGGAATATCGGGTTCCCTCTAAGGAAGATGATCAGGTCATGAAAGCAGTATGACCCCTTTTTCGGCTAAGGCGATCCTCGAAAGATCAAGATGATGATGATCATCATCATCATATTCGCACTGGGCGATCTAAAATATGATCCTGCTGAAAGTCCTGATGACGTCATCAGGATATCCGGGGCTTGTGTTAATCTTCGAACATGACGTCATCGTCATCATCATATTGGCGAACAGGATCATACCCTGGAAAATATCCTGCCGAAGGAGAAAGTGATGATGACGTCATCGTCATCATCATATTTGCAAAAGGTTACTCTCGGCAGGAGGATATTGCGAAATGTCGGGTAGCGAAATATCATGATGATGCTGATCTTGTTAACAAGGCAGGAATGAAATAACACCCTCCGCTTCGGAAGATAAGGTGATCATCATGATCACACAAAAGGAGATCAGGAGGATATTAGGAAATGTGATCCTGCCATGAAAGATCATGATGATGATGATCACCAGGACTTGGTCGTGCGCGCGCAAATTATGCAGATGGCGGGTTTCTTAAGCAAGGTGATGATGATCATCAGCATGATATTATCACATCGGGTGATTTTAAATATCATGATGCTCGCAATGTTGGAATATCATGATGCTCGCTATGCTGGAATATCATGATGATGATGATGTTAGAATATCATGAGACTCGCTTGACGGGTAAAACACACTAGCACTTAAGATTGACGTCCGGATGTTTCGGGACTGCAGGATATTCACCGGGTGATAGAGTAAGATCATGATGATGACCTTTGGCGATACAAAAGACCTCCCGACGGGGAGAACCTACTACGACTTAAACTTGACGTCCGGATGTTTCGACCTCAGGATATTATCGGGGGGGCTCTTCAAATATCATGATGATGATGTTCATCATACAGCAATTATCAGGTTTGACCAAAACTTTGACTGCTCATAACTCTCTCATATGGACGAATTTTCAGGTGATGTAAGAGGCAAACCTGCATGAAATTTCAAGCTCTTTCTAACTATGAAGTCATAGAAACAAAATATGAACTTTGAAAAAACTAACCTCATGATGACCTACCTCATCCTGACCTTCATGATGATGATGCACCCGACTTAATTTTTACCAAAACCGCCAGAAACAGACAACACAAGCCAAAACAAAAGCTGGGTCCCTGTTTTGCCAAGTCAAAATGGGGCGTGTTGTGTAACCACACAACAGGTCCATACATTGGTGTCATGGCATTGAGAGGACAAGAATGTGGGAGTAACATGTGGAAAGTGGCTAAGTCCCTGTAAAAGGTTTCCCCACAAGGAATAATGTTGGCAAGGGTACAATGAGAAGAAACAAGAAGTTTTCTCTGAGGGTCTTGGGCGAGTTCCATCACATCTTTGTTGATTAGGATGTGAGTGAAGTCTTCCATTGTATCATAGTATACTTCTTCTCCTAATTCTCCCAGATGTTCCCTAATGGTTACCATAGCTAATGAGGCACTATTGTTCATGTTATCTGGTTCATCCACCCATACTCTTCCTGTGTAATGCACCGATGGTTTAGCTGGAGGATACAGAGATATTTTCTTTAAATCTATCCCATTAGAAATGACCATATCTCCAGTTCGACAATCAATAGAAGCTGCTGCAGTAGCCAGCCATGGCCTTCCTAAAATCAACAGATAAGCATTCCTTTGGTTTCTAGGTTCCAGTATTAAGAAATCCACTAGAAATTCCCATGAATCTATTACAACCGGTACATCAGTGATCACTCCCTTTGGAACAGCTACTGATTGATCAGCAAGTTGAAGAATTGTAGTCGTGGATTGGATACCTGACAGAGCTAACTTGTCCATTGTATGAACTGTCATCACATTAATTGTTGCCCCTAAGTCAACTAGAACATTTGAAATTTCTACCCCTAAGATGAAAACAGTTATGACAGGGTTCCCAGGGTCTCCATATTTTGGGAGGAGAATTTCTCCCATCAATAGATCCATTACCTTTCCTTCCACCTGTATTGTGGAGGGAAAACTTTTCTTTCTGCCCTGTGTTTTGATGCAATACTATTTGATGAATTAATTTAGTTCTGGTACATCTCTGATGGCCTGGAGGAGAGGAATTTAAATGTTTAGCTGCTTGAGTTCTTGTAAAAGTTCTGATTCCTGATTGAGTTGGATTTGGTTTTGTAAAACCTTTCTCTGGGGAGCATTTTGTTCAAGTCGTTCTGGGTAGGGTACTAGTTTTTCCATCTCCGGAGCATCTCCGGAGCTCTTATCAGAATTATGTTCTAGACTGTTCTCCGGAGCTGGCTTTTTAGGAGTAACTTCGGAGTTGTCTGTGGTTGATTTTTCTAGCACCTTTTCGTTAGTAATCTCCTCTGGGGGTTGATTGGATGGATTTTCAGGTTCCTCATCATTGGTTATTTCAACTATAGTTGGAGGAGACGGTCTTGGGAATGCTTTCCCAGAACGCAGCTGGAGATTATTTGAATATATTGCATTAATTCCAACCAGATTTTCTTGCTCTATCATATAGACAGCTGCTCCCTGTTTATTCTGTGGGTTTGGTATAGGCTGTGCTGGTAAAAGTGGTTGACTAACTGGTTCATTCTGAGTTTGACCGTGTGTGTTGGAGGATCCAGTTAGTAAAGCCTGCTGTTGAGGTTGGAAACGTCTAGGTTGTCCTTGGTATTGTTGATGATATCCCTGTTGAGGACCCCACTGTGGTTGCATGCCTTGTGACCCAAACTGTGGTGGCCATTGTTGATTTCCCCAAGGCTGATTTTGCCAGTTTTGGTTTTGCCAATTTTGGTTTTGCCAATCCTGCTGTCCCCAAGGAGGATTATTTTGAGGGCCATACCAAGCTGGATTCCACTGATTATTTCCCCAATTAGTAGGACCCCTGTAAGAAGACTGGCTTGGGTACTGATTATAAGGGAAATTTCTGGCTTGTTTTTGTCCCACATAGTTCAACTCCTCCTCTATCACAGTATTCTTTTTACTCAATCTTTTCAAGGCTGGAAGCTGACTACACTGACTGGTAGGATGCTCCCTATCACAGATTTGACAGATCTCTGATTTGTCCAAGGGACATTCTCTCAACAGGTGTTTGTTTCTACACCTAGGACAATAAATAGAAAGCGGTTCAGTTGCTCTGTTTTGATCAGTTGTCCTAGTTTTTGCTTGGATCCCATCCAATGTGGTATTTAGTTGGACTAGAATATCTATTTTTAGATTTGCAATTTCCTCCATCAACTGTCCTATCTCATTCTTCCCCTTAAAAGTTTTGGATGACCTTACTCCATCTTGAGTTCTGGAATAATTCTTGCAGAGCTCCTCTATGTCAGGTATTTCCATTTTGTTAATGTTTCCTTTTCCCATTAGGTCCAGTGCCTATTTTGATTCTTTATCCAATCCTTTTATAAACAGGGTTCTGGCCAAGGAGTGATTTACCGGATTGCCATGCCTTCTCAAAGCAAAATTAAACCTATCCACATAGTCTTCTAAGGATTCTTCCTCCCCTTGCCTAATTTTAAACAGTTCTTCATTTTTATTACTGGATCTGCAATAATCTTGGTATTTTTCCAAAAACTCTATTTCCATTTGATCCCAAGAACGGATAGAACCCTGGGGTAAACCCATAAACCATCTCATCGCAGAATCTTTCAGGGTGGAAGGGAACAGCTTGAGTTTCTGGTTATCTGATCCATAATCATAAGTTTGGTAGACTACTTTGAATTCAAACAAGAACTGATCTGGATCCTCAGAGGAGAGTCCTCTGAAATTTGGCAAATGTGCTGGTGAGATATTCTTCATGGGAGCATTGTCTCCAGCAGCCAAAATAATAGGATATGAGAAGGTTCTTGGGGCCTGATTTTCCTCTTCCTCATGATTGTCATTCTCCATGTTTAATACTAGTTCTTCTTCCTGAGGTTCTAGGAAATTAGGTTCTACCAAAGGATCTGCCTCAACTCTTTGTTGTAATTCCTGGATATAATTGGCAAGTGTAATATCTGTAGGATCTAAGGGATTGTTGTTTTGAAGTGCAGGTTCCAAATTAAGATCTAGGTTTCCTTCTTCAACAAGATTTTGTACCACCTCATTGCTTTCCCCTATGGTGTGTTGTTGGGGTGTCTGCTTAATATATCTTCCTTTAAGATCTCTAGCTCTAACCATACAGATCTATTCTAAAAATTGTTTTTAACTCAGTGTCCCTAATTAATACAAACTAGTCCTCGGCAACGGCGCTAAAAATGACGGGTTGTCGCTGTACCTCATCATTTAATCTATTTTTAGATGTCAAAGAACCAGGGCTGTGTCCATGGCTGTCTACAACTAGGGATTCTAAGTGACCAGTTTATAGCTAATCCTAAAGCTTAAAAGAATGACTAATCTATTTGCTTGTTGAATAAATGTAATGAATGCTGTAAAACAAAATAAAACAGGAAATGTACTCAAAGCAAAGAATGATCACATGCATCTATCTACTAAAATAGGAAATACTTTTATAAAAGAAATATTGAAACAATAAAACAGAGATACTAGCCTCATGCCTGATTGGTGAGAGTGGGCCCTTGCTCTGCACCTTTGAGGTTGAAGGCTATTACAGGAAATCAGCACTAAAGATGATCTAACCAAATTCAATCCAATTCATTCATTTTTATGTTCATGAGAAATGTATGGCTATAATAGAACTGAAATCTCTGAAAATCAGAATAATCTTATCATTGTTGTTTCATTACTATTTCTGAAAGTATATATAAAAAGAGTGATGATATATCACTGAACTTATCTATCAGTCTTTCTAGGAGATGACACCATCTCTTATTTGTACTTAACTATCTAACTTATGAAAGATCATCATGCAAAAGGGGTAGACTTGAGTGGAACAGAAGTCCACTCAGAGGTCTAAGTTTAGATCTTAATACATTTGGGCATCAAAGCCCTGAAAATAAGAATATTGGATTTAGTTCAATTCGTAACTTATGCAAAATCTTTGGAAAGATAAAACTTTAGCAGTTTAACTGATAGTCGACCCTTCATCACTCAGGTGATGATTTGAGTGAAGTAAGGGGGCTGTTAGGATTGCTGCTAAAGTGTCTGATTGGTGGCTCTAACTGGAACATGCCCTATTCTCAGGAGGTTCCGAGGATAGCTGTTCTTGTCTGCAGCTCCGGAGATATTGCAGAGCTCCGGAGATATTCCAGACACTCGCAGAGCTCTGGAGATATTCCAGACACTCGCAGAGCTCCAGAGATATTCCCAAAATCTTCAAAACCCAGGTGTCACTGTTCTTTGTTATGGTCTCCGAAGATCATTGAAGGTGATCTCCGGAGATGCACAAAACCGTTGCTTCTGATATGTACACCTGCTGATTCAAAAAGAAAGAGAAATTTTGCATTTTTCCATTAATCCCACGCACATTAGCCACTTAATCAGAAATTCTAATCTTAAGTAATCTATCTTAATTAATCACTAATTAGAACAATCTTGCTTAACTAAGTTAAGTGCAGACACAAGGAAGATGAACTGAATAGAGGAAAAGAGAGGCAAAAAGAGTGTATTTTATGAGTGCAATTTGACACTCATCAGTCCATACAAGGATTGTCTCAGTCTACAAACCATATCTCCCTAATCAAACAACTGAAATCCTTCTAGTTGTTCAATGTAGACTTCTTCCTCCAAATCTCCATTCAGGAATGGTGATTTGACATCCATTTGATATACTTTAAAGTCTCTAAATGTAGAAAAAACAAGAAATAATCTAACTACCTCTATCCTTGCCACTGGGGCAAAAGTTTCTTCAAAATCAATTCCTTCCACTTGAGAATAGCCTTTACATACCAACCTTGCCTTATTCCTTACAACCTCACCATCTTCATTTAGTTTATTCTGGAAGACCCATTTAGTTCCAATCAATTTTTATTCTCAGGTCTAGGAACAAGATCCCAAGTGTCATTCTTTTCAATTTTCATCAATACTTCTTCCATTGCTTTAACCTAGTTTTCATCATTGCAAGCTTTACTTATTGATTTAGGTTCAATCATTGAAATCAAACAAATCTCCTCTTGATCTTCAAAAAAATTTCTCCTAGTTCAAACACCTTTACTCTTATCTCCTATGATCTGATCTTCAGGATGATTCAACCTTAAATACTTGGAGTTTTGGAAATTGTTTGAACTTCTATTTCTTGAACTTGTTCCTCATCATTTGCACTAACCTCTTGAGTTATTAGTGTTACTAGATCAATCTAAATCTGAGTCTTAACTTGAACTTGCCTTCCTTGACTTTGACTTTCATCTTGATCATCTAAATCATATCTACAGTACCGGGAATGTCCTTCTTTGCTTTCATCAACTTTAACATTAGCACTTTCAACAATCTTTTTCAACCTCTTGTTGAAGCACCGATAAGCCTTACTTTGAGTAGAGTATCCCAAAAATACTCCATCACTTCTTGCATCAAACTTGCCTAAATCCTCATCTCTTTTGATATAGCATTTACTACCAAAAACTCTAAAATATCTCACAATAGGAAGATGACCAAACCATAGTTCATAAGGAGTCTTACCAGAATTTCCTTTGATCTGCACCCAATTAAGAGTGTAGATAGCAGTACTCATGGCTTCTCTCTAATAAACTTGAGGAACATTTGTTTCCATCATCATGGCCCTGGTAGCTTCTTGAATTGTTCAGTTTTTCCTTTCCACAACTCCATTTTGTTGAGGAGTCCTAGGATCAAATAATTGTCTTTTTATTCCATATTTTTCACAGAAAGCATCAAACTCGTTGGAAGTAAATTCTTCACCTCTGTTAAATTTCAAACACTTCAATTTCCCACCAATCTCATTTTTAACCATCATCTTGAACACCTTAAACTTATCAAGGACTTCTAATTTTTCTTTCAGGAAAGTTACCCACATCATCCAGGACTAATCATCAATCAGCAACATGAAATATATGTCTCCTTGCACATTCCTAATTCTAGTAGGACCACAGAGATCAGTATGTACTAGTTCCAATCTCCCACTTGAACTTTGTTCCTTACTTTTGAATGAAATTTTGTTCTATTTACCTAATTCACATTCTCTACATATGCTATCAGGTTTCACAAGTCTTGGAAGATCTCTTATAGCTTGAGTAGAACTTATTTTGATAATGTTATCAACATTCACATGACACATCCTCCTATGCCATAACCAACTTTGATATGTCTGAGCAATCAAACAACTTTTGCCAAAACTACTTAAGTGAAAGATGTTACCTCTAGTTTGAGTATCGGATGCAATTTCAGTTTCGAAGCTTTCCAAGATTCTGCATTTTCCATGCTTGAATTGAAGATCATAACCCTTGTCAACCAACTGTCCAACAATGAAAAGATTATGTTTCAGTCCTTCCACATACAAAGCATCATTGGTGTTGTTCTTACCATCAAAAGAGATGGATCCTCTGCCACGGATTCTACCAGCTGAGTTATTTCCAAATTTCACAAGCCCTCCTTCATAATTTTCAAAACTCACAATCTTACTCTTGTCACCAGTCATATGATGAGAACATCCACTATCAATCACCCATTCATCTTTTTCAATAACCTGAGCAGCCAAGGCACTTTCCATATTTGCACAGCTAGCAGATTCAGTAGACACCAGATCTTCTTCTTTGATAGCAATGTGTAGGAGTCCAAGACAACACTGAGAGGGGGGGTGAATTAGTGTTGTATAAATTTTAACCTTTTGCAAATTTAACTTTCAAGACATGAAGGAAGAAAGATATCATTGATTTGTTATACACATGTGCACATAACTAATAATGAAGGAAGAGAATAAAACCTCATGAGTAAATCCTACACACACACACAGAGAAGATCAATATGAATCATCACACAAGATTTGCATGAGTGGAAAACCCTCGAGAGGTAGAAAAACCACTCCAAAACTGCCTCACTGGCTTTATCAAAAACCTCACTGATTACAATATTTAGAAGCACCAACTTCAAGGATGACCAACCCCTAATTCATTTAGAAGCACCAACTTCAAGGAGCACCAATCCCTAATTCATGTAGAAGCACCAACTTCAAGGAGCACTAACCCCTAATACGTACAGAACAAACTGCAAAGCGTGTAAGAAATGATTGCCACTCAATCTGATTTGCACCATTATATTCTCCGTGTTTCATCATACATCCTTATACTTCCTGTTTGATTTTCAAATCAAGACCATCTTCTTTTACTCACTTCTCCAAACAATTATCTCTGCACAATCAATTTCAAACTGTATCATACAAGTTGTCTTCATATAAATTCATATTCATTACAACTGTATCCTCAATTCATCTTCATCATTGATTTGTACACACACACTAATCAAAAACCCCTGTAAAGTCATTAAATATCATATCACCTTTCACATTCAATTCTTCTCTGCTTTTTCAATTTTACTTTCATTTTCTTCTTTTCAAAAATATGTTCTGCTTATTCAATTTCATCTTTTTCAAATCTTCATCCTTTTTGAATGTCTTCAACAACAATATTTTTAATCTTCCCTTCTAGAAGAAAATAAAATCTCTTTGATCATCTTCAAAAAGTCTCTTCATATTCCTTTGAAGAAAATACATTTCCATTCCCATCATAAAATATTCTTCAACCTGCAAGAATTAAAAAAAACATATGCAAATATATTTTCTTCTCTGTATCATTGATATTCTTCAAAAAATATCATTCATCTTCTCCAAGCTATAAAGAAACCACTTCCACAATCTGCAAATAAAAACTTCACAAAGAAATACTTCAAATCTTGAAAAAAAACATTCATTGGATCCTTACAAAACTCTTGATCTTCCACAATTTCTTTCCACAAAAAATCATCTTTTTGTGCCAAAATAATCTCCATAAATATTTGCCTTACAAAAACTCCTCAAAAATATTGATGTCATCTCTTTAAATTAGAAAAAACAATTTCTAATTTAAGAAACACTTATCACCAAAAAAACCATTTGATAGTTTTTAAAATAAAACTCACCATTTTATAAGTCATAAAGACATGGGTATGGGCAGACCACTTAGTGGTTTGAGCAAAGTTTCTAAAAAATAAAATAAAGCCATAAAAGGCTTAGTGATCGGCTTCCTCCTTAGAAACTTTAAAAAATATATTCTATGCTCCTCTAAAAAGGCAATTTGATGCCTTTCATAAAACAAACCTCACCTTCTAATTATATAATACTCACTCAATTGCATTATAAATCGATGCCTTTCGATGCTTATAAGAAACATTCTAACTTTAAAACAAAGTATAAAAAATACCATATGCATTGTGCCCTTAATTCGTTTAAACGAAGTGATTGAGTTGAAATTTATGCCCGCGCATATGAGAAGTAAACCTGTTCCACCGGTGGTAAAGAGAGGAGGAGCCAGTTATCACACGGTGCAAACCCCTTAAAAAAATAACTTAAGTTTTTATGACTTGCGATAGCAAGTCAACACCAAAACATATGAAAAGTGCACCTTGTTTGTGATAGGGAGTGAGGAAAATAAAGCCATATCACTTAGCACATTTAAATCAATTACTTGTGTCTCAACAATGTGATCACCATAAGCTTGACAAACTCATGAGATATAAATTGAACTTTGATATCCTTTTATCATGAAGCATGTAAACTTATCTAAAATCTCCTCAACTGTGAATGACAACCATTATCCTTGTTTGAGTAAGCATATTATGAAGATCTTAAACAAAATATGCTTATGAAGATATAACCACATCAATTGATTCCAACAACTTGCATCAGCTCAACATGTCAACACTCTTTAACTCAAATATGAATCATCATCACAAAGAAAACTCTTGAACAAGAATGATATCTTGAACTCCTAAAATGAACATCTGACATGAAGACCATACCAACATCCATGACAACCTGAAAGACACCTCAACACAACTAAGATCAAATGAAGACCATACCGTGTTATTTGTATCAAGCCACTATCACTATGAAGACCATTCCACCAAATCACTATCATTTGTAACCTTCTAAAAACATGATGTCACTGTATACAATACCATTTGCAAGGGACCATGATATCAAACTAATTCAGGATAACATAAAGCAAGATCCAACTATTCAAAATGATTGTGAAGACAATCTTTGAAAACCAAGTAAACCATGAATGAAGATCAACAAGTCATATCTTATCTTGAGCACAACCAGTGACTTTTAAATTCACATCATGTGACCCCAAATGTATGACATCATATTTCCAAACTTATGCTCAATGACATCCTGAAACAAGAAGAAACTCTTACTATCAATACTGCATTACACCAAACCAACTCCACATCTCTGTCAACTGACCAAACAATGAACAACTATCTCCTCCTGATGTCCTGCAACAACTATGTCAACTTTACATCATCAACTGAACACACTCTTGACATCAATGACAACTTGTCACCATCACAATGAACACCCAATCATTTTCAAAGGAACCTCCATGATCAGATTCATCATCTGTGACCCCTTCTTATCCAACTTCTTAGACATAGTAACAATTCTTCTGACCCTTGTATCTATTAGGGTTTGGCTTTGAAAACCTCTCTAGACATCTTGAGGCAAAATGACCAATCTTATTACAAGCAAAACATTTGAGTGGTAATTTTCCTTCATACTTACTGGATCCTCTCGACATTCTTCTGGCAATAAGAGCTTCAAGATCTGTAGTTTCTATTTCAACATCTTCAAGATCCTTCCTTGTCTTAAGAAATCTATTTGATCTTGCAGAGGAGCTTTCACCCAGATCATATCTTTGTTTTCCATATAACTGGCTTTGAATGCAGATTAAGAATTAGGAAGAGAATCATCAAATTCACTCAATTCAAAAGCTAAAATTTTGCCAACCAGGTGATCTCTTGTAACATATGAGATAGTCCTGATCTCTTCTATAGAAGAAACCTTATGTTTGTATGAATTAGGCAAAGATCTAAGCACTTTTGCCACAATCTCTAATTCTTCCAAAGTTCTGCCAGCACATATGATCCCACACACAAGTTCATTTATCTTTTGCATGTAGATTGTGATGTTTTCATCTTCACTCATCCTTAGATTTTCAAATTTTCCTCTCAGACTTTGTAGTTTGGCAAATTTGACATATTCATCTCCTTCCTATAGATTCTCTAACTTCTTCCAAATTTTATTTGTAGTTTTTAGTCCAAAAACATTTGTCATTTTTGAATCAGTTAGGGCACTCAACAAGGCTTCTTTAGCTCGAAGGTTATTCTCCAGATCTTTGACTTGATTTAGAGTTGAAGGACCTTTCTCTGGAGGTTCATACTTATCTTTGGTTATTAACCAATAAGCATCACCCATCCATTGTAAATGACATTCCATGTGACTCTTCCAAATAGAGTAATTTGTTCCATCGAATCTTGGACTATCCTTCTTGTAAGTTGACATCCTGGATCTCCTCGAGTGGTTAAACTTCTTCTAGAGGAACCTTGCTCTGATACCAATTTTTGGAATTAGTCTGAACAACTAAGAGGGGGGTTGAATCAATTGTCCCTAAATTTCAACCTTTTCTACATTTTTAATCTTCTTAATTTACAACTAGATTAATGATTAAGCATAAATCAACACATGAGCAGAAACAACATGAACACACAACACTAGAATTTTTAATGTGGAAAACCCGATTAAGGGAAAAAACACGGTGGGGGTTAACCCACAAAAATGTGTACCCTATTAAAAGTACTTAAGAAAATAGAAGGCACATGGCTTCAGGCGCACTGCCTAGAGGTCACTGCTCAAAGGAGGCTCACTGCCTACAAGAAATTTTGATTTACATAGAGATAATGAACTAAGAAATAACATCTACATTCATGCCTAATTCAATCCCTTTGAAGGCTCAAAAACTTCTGCTTCTATCTTCAAATTCTCCTTTGCTGACTCTTCACTCGATACTCTTTTTGCTCTTCTTCTTCTCTACTCTGCCTTTGATCCTTTCTTTGGTTTTAATTCATTTTATATAAGGATGATTTTCATCAACTCTTCAATAAGTATTTATACACTCCATCTACCTTGGAATGATCAACAAGGTTGGCTAAACTTAACGTGGATCTTTACATTATTGGCCAAACATAGCTAAGACTTGAATCTTCCTTTATTGACAGACCACGCTTCATAAAATGCTCTTTAGATCATCCACAACATGCTAGGAATATCCGTTCGGCCAAGACTAGGAAGAACATCAACCTTAAAGAAGAAATCTTCAACAACAAGAACATACTTTAATGCGGACCTCCAACACAGTAGCCAAACAACCCAGAGACCATCATAAGCATATTGGATTCACCAATAACATCCACTCCAAACCAAATCACTAGAATTATTTGTATCTTCCTGTGGAACCTCAAGAACACTATCTGCCACAACTATTAAACTAGAAAGATAGCTTGTTGACCTCTAAACCATGAACCATAGGAGCTGATGATACACACTGACTTCCCAAACATGCCTTCAGATCCGCAGACCATAATATTTCACTGTAGAGCAATCTGGACCAACTTACTATCACTTTATCTTTTCAGAATACTGCAAAATCTGGTTTGACTCAGATGGCCATAACTTCTTCAAAGCTTTATGCGGACTTCTCAATTCTTAACTACAGCAACCTCTAACAATCCTCTTAACTTCCATATGGTCCACAAACATTGAATCTTCATTAATTTTCTCAATATCCTCAACATTTAGTCTCCTAAACAGGAAACAAAATAAGGCATAGTTGACACTAATGACAACAAGAATATGTTGACATCAATGACAACACTGCTTTGGCACATATTTGCAACACGTTGTTGTAATGGCAAAACACTAGAACCCTTGATGTTGCTCTTCCCTCCTTTCACAGAAGGCTTTGAAACATCCTTAGCTAGTTCAATAAATTTGAGAGCCTCCATAGGATCCTTGATGAGTGTCAAATTGCACTCATAAAATACACCCTTTTTGCCTCTCTTTTCCCCTATTCAGTTCATCTTCCTTGTGTCTGCACTCAAATTAGTTAAGCAAGATTGTTCTAATTTGTGATTAATTAAGATAGATTACTTGAGATTAGAATTTTTGATTAAGTGGCTAATGTGCGTGGGATTAATGGAAAAAATGCAGAATTTCTCTTTCTTTGTGAATCAGCAGGTGTACATATCAGAAACAACGGTTTTGTGCGTCTCCGGAGATCGCCTTCAATGATCTCCGAAGACTATAACAAAGAATAGTGACACCTGGGCTTTGAAGATTCGGGGAAATGACTCTCCGGAGCTCTGCGAGTGTCTGGAATATCTCCGGAGCTCTGTGAGTGCCTGGAATATCTCCAGAGCTGCAGACAGGAACAGCTATCTTCGGAACCTCCTGAGAACAGGGCATATTCCAGTCAGAGCTGCCAATCAGACACTTCAGCAGCAATCCTAACACCCCCCTTACTTCACTCAAAGCATCACCTGAGTGATGAAGGGCCAACTATCAGTTAAACTGCTGAAGTTTTATCTTTCCAAAGATTTTGCATAAGTTACGAATTGAACTAATCCAATATTCTTATTTTCAGGGCTTTGATGCCCAAGTGTATTAAGATCTAAACTTAGACCTCTGAGTGGACTTTTGTTCCACTCAAGTCTACCCCTTTTGCATGGTGATCTTTCATAAGTTAGATAGTTAAGTACAAATAAGAGATGGTGTCATCTCCTAGAAAGACTGATAGATAAGTTCAGTGATATATCATCAATCTTTTTATATATACTTTCAGAAATAGTAATGAAACAACAATGATAAGATTATTCTGATTTTCGAAGATTTCAGTTCTGTTATAGCCATACATTTCTCATGAATATAAAAATGAATGAATTGGACTGAATTTAGTTAGATCATCTTTAGTGCTGATTTCCTGTAATAGCCTTCAGCCTCAAAGGTGTGGAGCAAGGGCCCATTCTCACCAATTAGGCAGGAGGCTAGTATCTCTATTTTATTGTTTCAAGTTTTCTTTTATAAAAGTATTTCCTGTTTTAGTAGATAAATGCATGTTATCGTTCTTTGCTTTGAGTACATTTCCTGTTTTATTCTGTTTTAAAGCATTCATTACATTTATTCAACAAGCAGATAGATTAGTCATTCTTTTAAGCTTTAGGATTAGCTATAAACTAGTCACTTAGAATCCCTAGTTGCAGACAGCCATGGACACAGCCCTGGTTCTTTGACATCTGAAAACAGATTAAATGATGAGGTACAACGACAACCCGTCAATCCTTAGCCTTGTGTTTACGAGTGACAACATTAGCCCAATTGTCCACTGGGTGAGAAACCACCTTCTTGGACACAGTATCTACTAGACGGGGCTAAGTAGCCTCCCTGCGTAGAGCCCGGGGGCGAGGCATAGTAAGAGGGCAAACCCTAATTTTATGCTCGGCTGAGTGACAATGGTAACAAGTATTTGGCAAATTAAAGTAGGTAACTTTTTGAGTATGCCGAACTTTTTGAGTATGCCGAAGGGGACCTATTTGAATATCAATGAATTCCTTGAGCTCCTTGTAAAGATCCACCTCGATGCAAACATCTTTTTGAGGGCAAGCTTGAAAGAACCTATCTGGTTCTACGCAAATAACTCTACTTAGTGAAGAAGCAATATCATGCAAGAAATGCAAGTAGGACAAAGGCAAACCAAAGAATTCAATCCACATAGGAACCCGAAGTTTGGTATCATTAGAAACCACAAAATCATGGGCCCACTATTGGAAAACAAGCAAGGATGACTGAACATACCATGGGCCATGGTTTAAGATTGCTTGAACATGGCTAACTTCCACAAAGTGGAAAAGGAAAAATCCTTTGGTTAAATTATGAACCATATCAAGGTGGACCCCATGAGGGACCCAAGCCTTTTGAACCTTGTCTTTGAGCATATATTCAAGGGGAGTTCTCCCAACAAAGTAACCAATAAGAGTATGTTGTTCTAGCCATAAACAAGAAGAATCAAATTCTTGGGTGGCCAAAATCACATCAGCTGGAGAATCTAACGGCTTACCTTGTGAAAGACCTTCGGAACAAACTTCTGGGGTTGCTTGGTCGGTGGAGGAGCTATTGTGTAGAGCCGTCAAACTGCCAACACCAGCAACAAGTGCTGGGTTAGAGCCAGTAGGAGGCATTTAAAATGCCAACAATCTACAATAAATGTGGACATACAGAAGGAAATGCTATATTTCTTAGGCCTAGAGCATGGTATGACACTTGCAAAAATAATGGTGAGCAGCTATAGATGAAACCCTAGCAAAGCCAATTTTCACATTCCTCTCTAATGATTCAAATCTCTTTTTTTTAAAGAGTATTGTCATCATTTTAGGTGTACTTCACAACTCTTTCAGCACTTTAGATAGGTTTCTAAACCAATTAAAATCTTCTAACCAAGGAAAAAATTAAACTTTATAACAAAAGGCCTTGAGACTTCGTTGGTATTTTACAACATGTTGGTTCTTGAAGGAGGTTTTAGAACTTTGTCCAAACTCTACCTTAATGCCATTTTGGATTTTGAATAGGTTTTATAATCATATGAAAGTGCCAACAAAGTAATTTTCGGAGAGCCAACAAGATTTACAACCTTTCTAAAGTGTTGATGAACACTTAACTCAAAATAATTTCATAACCATTTAAAAGCTCCACCTTGTGATTTCAACAATTTGAAGAAATTTCATATATTTGGATTGAGAGGGTATTTTCACTTAAAAATTGGCTACACTTCTTATAATAACCCTATAAAAATTTTCATTGAATCATTTCACTTCAACCTTCATAAAATTCCCAATTTAATTATTTTTGCAACCTGCTGGTGAAGGACCGTTATTTTAATATCTCCCAAATGGTAAATACTTTTCCCCTAAAAATTTACCACATTGTGTATAATGAAGTCATGTATATCCCTATAAAATGATTTCATTCCATCTCTTACAATTTTTTAGATTTAATTGTTTTAGTAAACTAGGTCACACTACATAACTACTCTGAGGGTGTTGATTGAAAAGATAGGTGATTCCTCTTATAACTAGTGTACAACTCCTTATAATCTTGATAAAATTAACTCACGTGAACTTGAACACATACAGCTTACCCAGATGGGCGATTATGACGAATGGAGGGAAAGCATGCAATTTCAACACTCTGTGACTACATATCTAGAGCGACAACTTCAATCTAGTGAGAAACTTGACACTTGAGTCCATAATTGGAGCATTTGCAACTAGGATCGAATTGACAAAGGAATTTTGATGCAAAACATTTCAAAATTGGCAAGTTAAAAATGAGGCCAACACCTTAGAGATAGAATGATGACCCACAACATATGATTATTTGTGTGGAAGGGGATATAAAGCTAGCATAGGCTATTGAAAGATGACACAACTTGAATAATAATATGGTGCAATCCATGAGAGAGTTGACACAAGTCAATTCAAAGCAAGAAGCATAAATCAAGAAAACCCAAGATGCAAACATCTAGCTTGGCATGTGTAGGAATCATGTCAAATACGGCACAACCCCAAATGAGGGCTTGTGCAATGATTGAGAAGTATAATAGAGAAAAGAAGAATAATGAAAACTAAAATACTTTGCACCATTGAATAAAAAGGTAGGCCAATAGCTTCCACATTATAGAAACTAAGGATGAAATGTTTTTAAAATAATCATGTGCAAAACATTGATTTAAATTTTGATCCTATGGTGGATGCAACTCCTCTTATCCATTCTTATTCTTATTAGGTGAAAAGTGTGTTACTTGCTGCTAGGTTATGAATACACAAGGTGGTCCCCTAGGTCTACAAAACAAAGCAATAATTTAGTATTGAGTAATTTTCTTTACCTCCCATAAGTCCATGACCATGATTTTATAAGAAACTTATTAAGTAAAATGGGGCATACTTGATTTGAAACCAAGAGAAATAAAATAAAGAAGTTGCCTATTAGTATATTGTTTCATTTGTTCCCTAATATTAGAAAGGAGGGAGCTCACAATATAAGAAAAGAAGAGGTGGTGGGATGAAGCCAAGAGCTTTCATGTCACAAACTTTTAAATATTTCAATTGGTGGACATGTACTTGAGTAAATAGTTGATCCCTAGCATTGCTTTGTAAGATGTCACTCATTTCAAATTACTAAATGGGAGATATTTGTGCCAAATCTACCTATGATCTTGCAAGTGAAGAAGTAAAGAAAGTTGGCACCATAGTGATAACTAGTTTCAACTACTTTTGCTTTGCAATGGATTCTCTGATTTTTTCCACATGATCTAAAGGTTGGGATGTGATGGGAGTTATTAGCACCTATCATATAGTAGATTGTGCTTTACTAGTTTATTCAAAAATCACTTTTCCTTTCTCCTGTTGGACTTCCTCTTCTTTCCCCTGATTAGGCCCACTACCTTGTGGTATATCCTAGTGAGGATGCTCAACTTGTTGCTCTTCTCCTTTATGCATCCCATCATCTTATGGTGGTTCCTATAGGTTTTTTTCTTCTATTTTTACTTATTTTTTGTTAGGTCCCAATATCACATCTTGATCTATATCCACTTCCTTTTGTCCTTGTATGGTTTCATCATGAATTCCCTTGATCAGCTCCTCTACACATATTCTTCATATGACATAATTGAGCTATCTTGTTGACTTAACTTCTACTTCTCTGTGAATTTTTTTGTTACAAAAGTGTCATAGGCCTTGTTTGTGGCCTCAATAGTTTCACTTAGTACTCTTTTCTTGGCCTCATTAGTTTCAGATAGGAGAGTGTCAAATCTCCTATTAGACCATAGCTCCTTATTTTGTAAGTGTACTAATTATGCTTTTCTAGGCAGAGATAGGTCTAAATTATGAGCTATATACTCTAATTCATCTTTTTTAATGCTCTCCTTTAATTGTGTTTCTTCTATTTCTCCCTTAAAATGGCCTCTACTAATTCTTCCAGAAATTCTTTTATTATGTCAACCATAGGATATGGACTAGCAACAATGTGATCCAACATGGCTTGGTGAATATTCCATTTATTCTCTCTAAAGGTTGTTATGTACATTTGTGTCACTTATAATGTCCACCCTAGTGTAAATAATAACCTATATAATTCGTGTGCATTTAATGCTTATTCTTTTTCTTTTTGCACCTTCTCTTTATGGATTTCTATCTTCTTATTTTTAGTCATTTTCTCCTCTTTTATTTTTTCTACTTGAGCCCTTGTGACTCTTTGTGGCACTTGTATGGCTGTAGTTTCTTCATCTTCTTCCTCTTCCTCTACTAATTGCACAAATTTCCTCTTTTCTTTTAATTTTTTCCTTCATATTCCTAAGAAGGCCTTCATTCTTCTTTCTCTCTAGACTCATTTGTAGTAGTGCCTCTATTGTAGCCTTTATTGGAGATTTTTATCTTTGTTCTCCTTCTTTTTCCTTTTACAACAGTGCGGTCAGAAATTTTCTCCTTGCACTATATTATGGAGACTTTTTTCTACCTTTGCCTTTCCAAGGGTATGATGTGTTTTAAAATCCCTTGATTTCAAAACTCGAGGATCCAATTTTCAATCTATCCAACCAAATTGCACTTGTGTTTCTTCAATTTCTACTACTAGTGACGAGTCTAATATTTCTATAGTTGCTAGGATTTGTAGGTCTTTTCCCCATTTTATGTAACTTTTATTTATTTTTCTCCATCTTTACTTCTACTTCCTTCTTGTTATTCCTATCTACAACCTCATCATATGTACCAAGTCTTTCGACATTAGGGTCCCTGGAGAGTGCTAGTAAGGCTTTAGAATTAGATTATATCAAGCCATTAGATGTTTCATATGGTAACCTAGGTATCTGTTGGACTAGTCAGCACCATTACCTCCTTGTTTGTTACCTTCTTTTTGTCTAGAGAAGCTTGTCCTTGTCACATAGTCTTTTGACAGCATGAATGGCTTGATTCAAAATTTGATATGGGCAGTCTAGATACATAAAGTTAAAGTGAATGCAACTTAAAATAATACTTACCCATACATCCTCCTTGCAAAAGTTAGGAAAATCCACCCATGTGTCTAGATTTAGATCGATCACCTACATATACTGGTATAAATACTCCCTTAACCCCATATCTTGGTTTACTTGAGTGAGATGCAATCTCACTTGTTAAAACTATTCATGATCTCTTTCCATGTAGGGTACATGTATATACTTGAAAACATCTTCCATGTAGAGAACATATGTTGGCATATTGGAGAAAGCCACCTCCTTATCAACCTGCACTTCTTTCCATATATATTTATTATATTTGGGTTGGGGATTATCCTTTGCTTCAATAACATGGTAGATTTTCCATATTTTAATTTCTTAATATCCTTCTTTTATTTTTCTATCTCAAACCTTTTCTTTTCTCTACAACCCTAACTTCCAACTCACCCTAGCTCTTTATGAAATGGTTTGATGGTCTTTTCCTATTACTTATGCACACCTTAGCTCTTCAACACTTTTTATTTTCATAATAACATGACCTAACTCTATACCTCAGTCCATATATCAACTTCAACTCCAACACTTAGTGAATTTTGGTAATTTACCTTGCTTGTGAGGCTTATATAGGCTTTCAATGGAAATTTTTTATTATCCTACACCAACAACCCCTTTTACCTCCAATTTTACCATTGGCCTTTGTTCTCAATTTGATAAGTTAGTAAACATCATATTACAAAACTATGGCTTTTTAGCTAGTATACACTAATATACAATAAAAATACATATTATATAAGGTACTCCTATCCATACCCAACTCCACCTAGATTGAATTTATCCTTCAATCTCCACCATAATAATTTTTTAGCCTAGTGGGCCATTTATATATTTCCCCAACTAGTTATTTTGAAGGGTTTTCATTTGACATCTCCAGAGGATGTTATATCTTCAATTTTGTAGGGGTCCAACCATTGCATTTTCAATTTATTAGGTTTCATGAATTTTCTATCATACAACAAGACACTATCAATAATTTGAAAGACTTTTTTTTCCTAATGTTCATGCCAGGCCTTCTGATGCCTCTTTTCTTGAAATTACTTATATGTGGCGATTAATCTTTCTCATCTAGCTCCACCAATATTTTCCTTAATTGATTCGTCTTCACTTAACCACAATTTGTTTGCTAATCTTAGGTTTGGTACCATATACAATATATCATATAGGGAGGGTGACATTGAGTCCATATACTAGTTGGAAAGGGAGATTTTTTTTAAATCTCTTATAAGTAGCCCTCTACACCAATAACACAACTGGTATCTTAACATCCTAGTTTGTTGTATTCTTGTTGTACATCTTAGTTAATGTGGTGCCCAATATCTTGGTAAAGGTCTCACTAGCGTTTACCCTAATCACTAGTAATGCTTATTAGGTAGCTAAACCACGTTGTGATATTTTCATAAATAAATTTGGTAATAGTAATAGCTTTATAGTCCTTGGTTGCCACAACTTCTACCCACTTTGTTAAGTATTCAATTCTAGATATGCTAAAATGAGCATATGACTTATTTGTAGGTGATTCAATAGGTCCAGTAAAGTCTATTTTCTATTTCTCATTTATGGGACTTGTTCCAAGATTGGCCACAAGGGTATTTCATCCCTTGTAGTATGTCTCCCTACCCTTTGACAAACATCACATTTTTGTAGATTTTTATTTCAATCCTTGAAAAGAGTGCGCCACCATAGGCTAGCCAATAATATCTTTGTTTCAAATCCATCACCTCAAAATTGTACCCTCTAGAGATTATGTCATTAGTCTTGCTAATAATATCATCTCTTTCATGTTCTAACACTACTCTTCTTATTATTTCACCTTTCCCTACAATATGTAACTCTCCTTCAATTAGCGTATATTATAATGATCTCTACATAAGTATATTCATTTCCTCCTTTGAGATTCCTTATAGGAATTCCCAAGGATTGATAGTAATTGTGCTATATCTTTTAGTTCTAGGGGTACTACATTCATTCTTTAAAAGTTTACATGTGGCAATTCATCATCAATTGGGCCTTGATCTTCACCAGTATCAATTCTTGACAAATAGTCAACTCCTTGGTTGGATTTCCCTTGCTTCACCATAATTTTAAACTCAAATTCCTAAAATAGCACAAATGATTGTCTATTCTCTTGTGAATAACTAGTTGGTTCAAGTACATTAGGGTCTCATAACCTATAAATAATATAAAGGGAGTGGATATGAGGTAATGTCTAAATTTATGTAAAGCATACACCATCTCAAGATCTTCCCTTTCTGTAGTTGTATATTTTTTCTCTGTTTGCACTAGTTTCTTTCTTGCAAATATGATGGGATGACCTTTGTTTCCTCTAGGATACACTAACACTACTCCTATTGTAGTGCCTAATGTATCTACATGGACATGGAATGGGAGATTCTATTATACGAATATCAAGATTGGTGCCTCCACAATCTTGTTCTTCAAAGTATCAAATGTCTCTTGGCATTGCCTTATCCATTTGAAAATTCATAATGAATGTAGGTCTTGTACAAAAAAACAATGACCTATATTCATGGAACTAGAAATAAAACATTTTTGAAAAAATCTCAAAAAAATACACTACACTCGACATAGATGTCCTTGTTTCAATGAAAAAGAAAAACTTAATTTTAATATATGTTAAGATAAATGCGTTAAGGATTAATATAGATCTAAAAATTATGGTAGTGGTAATTCAAAAATTAATAATAAATAAAATATTTAATAAAAATTACTAAAAGATATCCATGAACTAGGCATTGGTGTTAATTATCTAATTCCAAAAATGATGGATAATTTATATTTGTAATGCGATATAGAATAATGTCACTCAATAAAAAATAATAGAAAGCAATAAAAATTGATTTAAAAATAAAAATAAAAATAATAGAACTAGCTCATAGCTCCAGTCAAAAGTATTTTCCCAACAAAAAAGTGATAGAAAAAATTCCTTAAAATTTTTAAATAAAGTATAGCCTGAATCTACATAGAAAATGCCACAAGTCTAATATTAGTTTACATTATCCTTAAATTCTTGATTGTTTGTCCTATAATTGACATAAATTGAAAAAACCTAAAAAATGTTGAGTTTGAGTATCCCACTCAGGCTAAAAAGTGGGACATGCTATTGTGGGATCACCCCTCTATATCAAAGAAATCTTTTCTTAAGATCTCTTCACACACAATCACAAATTCTCTTCTCATTGCCTAAATTCCTCCATTTGGATGGATCCATTAAATATATCTTTGGGCGAGACTCTTCTTGCTTTAAGTGGCACAAGGAATGACTCTTGGTCTAGGGGGTTCACCTCTTCATAAGGTCATTTCATATTGGGAATGTAGCTTTTGATAATTTATCATTAGTTTGTGACATCTTGCTAAATAATGTAGGACTATCCCATCTTTCTATGAGTGCTTTAATTGTATGATGACTAAATCAGTGAACATATTCCTAATATCATCATTTCCTTTAATTTTCTCCCTTTCTTGAAATTCTAAATTTTCATCATTTTCTCCTTTTTATAAACATACACTTTTACTCACCACATTGTCTCAGTATTCCATGCTCAATTTAAGTGGTTAAGTTTTGAAATTGGAGTTAATAAACCATCAAACCCTTTGTTAATGGTGATCTTAATGTTTGATAGATTTTGTTTAGAATATAGCTGTTGAGTAAAAAATTCAATTGGCAAAGCACGTCTACTTCTACACCCTACTGAGCAATCCTACTTCTAAGCCCTCTCTTGATTGAATCCTTAAATTTATCATATTCTTTCATCTTATCTATTAATTTGGTGAAACCTTCTTTTTCTCTTCTAATATGGGTGCTTACCTACTCAAGTGTATCATTATTATTGAATGGTGTACTAACTATCTATCCAGGCTCTGATTGTATATTTTCTAAATTCTTGGTAGTATCCCTCCTTGTGCACTCTATTGAGGCTTCCCTAGACTTTTCTATCCTTCTTTTGTACCACTCATATCTCTCTTTGGTTTTTTTCAACCTTGTTTCCTCTTCCATGTTCAATTCTTAAGCCATCTAAATTTATTCAGTAGTTTCTCTCACTCTCTTCCTATCTCCTTCTTCCATGGGTATTTTTGATTTGGAATTACATTAACCTTTTATCCAGCCCTAATGGTCTAATCTTGACTAGCCTCAATAGTCACATCTTTTTGGGATCCCTTTCCATTGTCATCCCCTAGGTGCTTAACCCCTTCACTAAGAGATAACACCTAGTGTGCACTATCGTGCATATCATCAAAATCACTTCTTTTCTATCTGTAATCACTTTTCTCTAAATGTTTTCTTACCACAAAAAATGTCTACCTGGGTTTGTTCCCGTCCTTACCACCAACTACTAGGGTCCTAGTAATGAAACCAAATGTTGACAAGAGAAAGCACAGATCACTGTTTTGAGTTTATTCTTTGTTAATGTTATAATTTACCATAGTGTAATGGATAAGAAAGAGAATCAAAATGTGTGAGATGGATTCTATCTTAGTGTAGTGGATTACAAATTAGTGTGGTAGATTCCAACATAAATGAAACAAAATAAACATTTAGACATACACCATTCAATATATATATATATATAAAGGAACTAATGAATATGTACTACATGAGATTATAATGACTATATGAAGGATGGCAAATCTGATATAGATACATACATATTCTTCATATGAGCATGGTATATCAATTTCTTCACCAAACAGATGGTACTCTAACTATCACATATGATCCTAACCTATTTATACTCAAATCTAATACCTGAAACAATCTCTACAACAACATTACCTCTTTATAGGCATGTGTGCTCACCATGTACTCAGCTTCTATAGTGGAAAATGCAACTAAAACTTATTTCTTACTCATCCAACTAACAACTCCTCTAAAAAGAGTGAATACATAACTTCTACTAGACCTAATACTATCGAAATCACTAGCCCAATCTAAATCAACAATGTTATGTATATCAAGCATCTTGCTCCCATCATTAGTCTCATGACAAAAATAAAATAATTAGAAGTCTCTCACAAATATCCTAAAACCCTTTTCACATTAGTCCAATACTCTCTATTAGGGTTAGACACATAAACATACTAAAAACTATCATGGCTTGGGCAATGTCTAGTCATGTACATACCATATAATACATTAGGCTTGCTATGAAACTAGGATAAGGAGAATTAAACATATCCTCCAAATCATTATTTGACTTAGGACACTAATCCAATGATAAATTTGTATCGACATGTAAAGGAATATTCACTAGCTTATAGTCATGCATCGCAAACCCATACAAAATAGTCTGAACATACTTACACCGAATGAGTCAAAGCTTTCTACCAAGATCCCTATTGATCTCCATACCCATAATGTACTTCACAAATCCTAAATCCTTCATGTCAAAGGAACCAAACAATTAGCTTTTGAGCTCTTTAATCATTTCCTTATTGTTTCTAATGAACAACATGCCATAAAAATACATGACAATGATTAAAGAAAGTGATCATCAATTAATTTAAAATAAACACAATGGTCACATTCACTTCTACCAAACCCAAGGTCCAAAGCAAAAACATCAAATTTTTTATACCACATTTTTAGTGACTACTTTAAACCATACAATGAAGTTTGTTTCAACTTGCAAACCATGTGAGATCCTTCCCTTTTATGACAAAATTGTTCGGCTATTTCATCTAAATTTCTTCCTCAAGATTCCCATGCAAGAAAGTGGTTTTGTTGGTGTAATTAACAATTATTGCACCTTATATTAAGTTTACTTAGGTAATTATTATTTATTTATTTGAGTAAATTAGGAAATAAGAGCACATGTCATCTCCTTGAATGATGGGAGCATATGCCACCTCTACCTCATTCAACTCCTTGATTGACAATAATTAGGTGCCATAATGTTAGGATTAAGGTTCCATCAACCTTGTAAATCCTATGTAATTTATTATTCCTATTATTGTTTGTAAATCACCCATAAGGGATGAAATGTTTCACCAGCAGTGATCTTGTTTCAGTCACATGTTTATATCCAGTTTCTGATGCTGATTCATCCACGAAGAGGAGTCTAGGGGGATCATCCCCCTGCTAGGAGCTCTGGGGGTAGAGCCCTTGGAGCCAAATTTTATCATCGTAAATTTGGACCGTTTGTCATTAGGTCACAGATTTGATGGTCTATATTATGTCAGTTTTCTTACCCTAGAAGGCAACCTCCTTTGTTTTTATCATAGTTGAGAGTAATAGGCGCCACTGGATTGTAGACTGAAGAAAAAGAGGAAGTGCATGTATTGTAATCTCTTATTTGAAGATAATACAACTTGGATCCTCTTTACTTGGTGGAGTTTTTTACCTGAGAAGGTTTTCTCCATGTTACATACTATGTTATGTGTTTAGTTCTTAGTGCATGTTATTTCTGTGTAGTGGGTTTTTATTTCTATTGCAATCTCCATTAATTCTACATTATTTAGAGTACATTAATAAGGTTTGAATTAGATTTCTGTTGTGTGGTTTGCACCTTCACTTCTAAAAATATTAAGTTTACTTAGGTAATTATTATTTATGTATTTGAGTAAATTAGGAAATAAGAGCACATGTCATCTCCTTGATTGATGGAAGTATATGCCACCTCTACCTCATTCAACTCCTTGATTGACAATAATTAGGCGCCACATCTCCCACATTAGGGTGAGTTCACTTGATATCTCTACTCCTACAATTGAGTTAGTCTCTAGTTTACTACTTTCCTTAGGGACACTTGTTACCTTGACTTGTGCATGCTTGAGCCTGTATATTATAGTCATTTCCTTCTTTTTTACATCTTGAACACCTTGAATACAGATATTGGAATGTTGTTATTCTTTTTTTTTTCATATTGAATTAGGGCCATATTATTGTTCGATATTGGGTAGATTTGTAGGTATTGCAAATTCTAACAAATTTTAATATCCATTTTGCTCTACTTCTAAATCATAAATAGTAGCAATAGAAAGTAGGAATATAATAGAAGTTAGTGTTGCAATAAGAGAGAAAATTTCATTGAAGTCAACTTCCTCCACTTGGGAGTACCCTTTTGCCACTAGTCTTTCCTTGAACCTTTCCAACTATACATGTACTAGATCCGAAGTCTCGCATCTGTTTAAGGCCATCATCACATCTTACATGGCCTCCATCCAAGACTCATGCTCCTTCAAAGAAAGATCTAGGTTCATTGTCAGTACAAGATTAAGAAAATACATGAAAAAAATTTGATGGGCTATACCTATCAATTGGTTTCCATTGAATTGTAGACCTATGCAAGGGTGTAGTAAGAGGTTTTTCTATTCTTATTTTGAACTCTCTAAATTTGTACCTTCTTCCTCTGCATCCACCTATCCAACTCATTATTCTTGCACATGTGCATCTTCTTGCTTCTCAATTTTAGTTTCAAAATGCATAGTTTTTTTTCTTGTAGTTGTACTTGATTAGACTTAACTCTAAGTTTCCCAAGAATTATATTTGTAGAATATACTGTTTTAAAGGTTAGAGGATTCCAAAGGTTATAGCTCTTAACATTATCACCACAACCAACAAAAAAATACATTTGTTAGCTTTTAAGTCCAACTTAGACATTTTTTCTCTAGGTGTGTGAACAAATGCCTCACAACCAAATACTCTAATGTGTAAAACATAGGGTTTCTTACCTGTGCACACTTTATTATATGGAGTTTTATTAACCAAAGTAAAACATGGTGATCTATTGATCAAATTACAAGTAGTACTTATAACCTTTGCCCAAAAATACTAATCCAACTAAGCACTACCTAACATGTTTTTAGCTTTGTATATTAATGTCATGTTCATCCTCTCTACAATGTCATTCTATTGGTGTATATAGAGTTTCTTTTTTCCTTACAATACCTATGTTGCATCCTATTGTTCTAATTTATTAATTAATTAAAAACTACAAAAATATTTATTTTTGGTACCCCAATTTGGTGGGGTCATAACTCCTATCCCACTTATCAAAAAATGAAGTTGTTGGATGCATTAGTAGAGCTACAAAGAAGTTTAGTTGAAGATGAGATGACACACATTGTAGACCATCAAAGGGCTAGAAATGCTCCAAAGGCCTTTGAAAATGTAGATTGTTGAGATGTAGAAAATATCAAAAAAATAGATTTTGATATTTCCTAGATTTGACCATGCAAATGTCATCCAAATGTTGCTGAATCTCTATTGGATCATAAGGCATATTTGAATGATTTTGAATATTCCAAATAGGAGCACCCAAATTGAGGAGTCATTATGACAAGTTATGACAACTATAAGATCATCTTCTATTTTTAGCAAAGGAGACCATGACCAACATGGGCATTGGAATTTGGGTAAATTATGGTGCCATTTTTTGTTATAATTTTAACTCATGGTTTTGGTAAACCACTTGTGGTTTGTGGTTTCATTTTTTCCTATTTATTGGTGCTTGAGGATAGAGTATTTATGATTTGTATGATTGACTTGCAGGTATTGTTATGCGACTAAAATTACTCTAAAATTTGAATGTTGGTGATAGTCTTATAAAGGCATAGCCTGAGATTTATATTGTAATAACTTAGTTGTTAAATAATACAATTGGTTTTGCTTTGGAGTGTGGGGTTTTTCTCTCGAAAGGGTTTCTCCCATGCAAATCATCTTTTCATGATTTAATTTTTTTGTGTATTCTTTTCTCTAATTGTATCTTTTAGTTTTTGCACATACCTCCCCTTGAAGGTTGGTGTAAGAACCACTTTCTACACCATTGGTCTCTTTCAATGTACATATCTACAAAAGTCATCAAATTCTCTAGAACAATATTCCCCTCCATAATTTGATGTTAATACTTTTATTTTCTGACTGATCTAATTTTCAAAAAGAACTTTAAAATCTTTAAACTTGCTAAAAACTTTAGATTTATATTTTTAAAAAATCCAAGTATAATGTGAATAGTCATTGATAAATGAAACATAATAGCATGATTTTCAAATAGAATCAAAATCCACATGCCCAAATACATCACTATGAATTACTTCCATTAATCCTTTTTCTCTATTGCTACTAGAGTTAAACTTTACTTTGCTTACCAAATACATAGTGCTTACAAAATTCAAAATCTATAGACGAACTAGACAAACCATCCACCACATTTTTGTTAACAAGGGTCTTAAACCCTTTTTCAACAATGTGAATAATCATGTGGTGCCAAAACATACATGAATCTAAGTTTTTAGTTACAAAGGTGGAGATATAATAAGTAGATGCATCAAGCTTAAATAAAGTCCCACATCAAAACCATTTAGCTATCACCATGTTCCCTCTCACCAACCTACAATCACTCCTATCAAATGTGGCATGCAATCCAACATCATTAAATTTAGAAATTGAAAGTAAATTTGTGCTAATCCTATAATATGCAATACATCTAAAAGAGATCTAAATCTCCCATCATTGAACACAATGTTTACCTTCCCTTTGCCAACAATTTGATGTGAATTGTTTTTGCCAAGGAGCACCTCACCACCATCATATGTTCTATATGAAGAGAACCACTCCTTGTTAGGAGTTGTGTGATGCAAGGCACCTAAATCAATAAGCCATGAGTCACTACTAGAAATGTTCACACAAATAACCAAAAAAATATTTTTATCATGAGAGGATTTACCATTAAAGGAATCTTTATAAGTGTTACCTTTTGAGTCGCCCTTGTTTATTTATGTATCGGTAATATTTCTTGAACAAAAGCCGGTTTATTGTGCTATATTTCTGGTCATACCCTTGTTCCGTAAATCGGCTCTTGGTCCTTCAATTTTTACCCGTGCGTCGCCTTTGTAAACAAAGTTACTTAAGGTTTGAACCTTTGAACCCGAACCATTCTCAAAGTCCAAGGTTCAATGGTTCAATGTGTCTGAAGTGTCATATAAAGCAAGTTGTCTTGTGTTTGCCTCAAGCGTCTTGGAACTTTCGGGTTGAACTTGAACCTTTCGCATGAACTCTTCCGCGGGGTTCAATAGTTCAAAGTTCAAGGTTCAAAGTTCAAGGTTTAATATTCATAGCCTTTTCATCCGTCAGGTCGCGCAGTTGCCTTATATCATATGTCGTTGAACCTTCCACTTGAACTCTTCCGCGGGGTTCAATAGTTCAAAGTTCAAAGAGTTCACTCTTTCATAATTCGGGGCCTTATACTAGAAGCCGCGTAACTTTCTGTTGGTCTATATAACCCTTGTGTCATTGAACCTTCATATTGAACCATGTCTTCCCAAGTTCAACGGTTCATGAGTCAAGTCCTTGTTTCCGTAAGATAGTTTTTCGACCCAATCCATAAGGTCCAGTTGGCATGTTTTGAACCTTCATATTGAACCACCACGTTGAACCATGTCCCAAAGGTTCAATGGTTCAATGGTTCAATGGTTCGAGGATTTGATAAATTTGGTCCCATTTGCTCCCGCGGTTTTCCAAGCCAAATTTAGCGGGAAAGTTGGAGGAGATTTTGTCGGAAACTCATCATAAAAGCGAGAGCTCTAATTTAACGGAGGCTACGGATAATTATTGTACCTCATGATGGCGCGTGAACATTACTTGCTATTAATGAACAAATCAGAGTTCACGTCTCTTCAAATATTTTTGGCACGTATTGTTCCGAGCAACAATCATTCATTCTGGTAAGTGCCATTAATAACCAAGAACAAACCAATTTTAGCAAGTAATCATACTGTACGACGCGGAGAAGAATAGCGCTGGAAGTGTAAGGCTCTCGTTTTTCAAGTTTTCGCAGTGAATTCAAATTTCCTGAAGGTGAGTTCTGTTTCCCCTGTACTATTCTGAATTCTTATACTGGAAAGAAGAGCCCCTGGAATTTCTGTTATTTTCGAATTTTGAATTGCTATATCATAGTCTTCCAAATATGTCTTTGAAGTCTACATGTTTGGGGGATGAACACGGCCCCAGTCTTATTTATTCCCACTCAGAGTTTGGAGATACTGCTTTGGTTCAATATGACTTAGAGGAATTCATAGGAAGAACTAGAAGTCCTGTCCAAACCCCCTCCATGAAGAAAATTGTGGACAGTGGTTTAGTTGAAGCCACAGCCTTTCCTCAAGCTATATTCTGCCCCGAATTGGTTCAAGAGTGTATAAACAGATATGATCCCCAACACAGGTGTGTCAGAAAAGCAAACGGGGATGTGTTATTTCACGTTGACAGACAAACCCTCATGTCTGTGATGAAGATACCGCCTAAGGAGGCGTATTCTAATCTTGACATTACTTCCTCCAATGGGTATTTCTCAGAAAAGAGACCAACATACAGAAGTGTGATAGCAAGAAATTGGCTGCTAAAATTTCAAAAAGGCGGTTCAAGGCTGCCCAGACCCCTTACTAGAGATCATTTAATACAGGAAGTAAGGGATATTGTGGTGTTATTGAACAGATTGAGAGGCAATCAACATGCCTATTACTGGGAAGACTGGATGTATTTTTTTATACAAGTCGTCCTTCAGGGTGAACAATACTTGGATTGGGCTGAGATAATAGCTGACTGTCTGCATCAGAGTTTAAATAATCGTCTGGGCAACAGGGATTTCTTTATGTCTTCTTATCTATTTTACTGTTTAGCATCCACAAGAGATTAGTTTGACCTGCCTCATGAGCCTTTAGATGAGAGCAGCAAAATTTATCAATATTACTCACAGTTGCAAAGAAAAAATTGTTATGAAAATTACAAGAGGATCAATGATGTCTTCACTAGGAAGATGACCTATGAATTGACAGGCAACCCAGGTAAGAGAATGACCAGTGAAGCAATGCAGCTAATCAGTATCTACGGTAGCTTTTTCATCCAATTCTCTAAGTTCACTTATATCAGAGTTGGGGGATTCGATGGTGAACCAATGAAGTTGCCCAGATATGTATTTGATCGTTTTGTACTAATGGAGGTATGTCGGCAATTGGCACATGTTGATAAAAAATTCCCATCAAAAAGGGGTTGTGGTATTTCTTTTCCTGTTGAACTTGGGCATTATTCATGCCTATCAACTTCTGATGCTTTAAATCTGGAGGTGAACCTCAAGAGGTTCAATTTTCAATTCTTCACTGCTAGGGCCAAATTCGACAGTAAAAGTTTTGTTAAAGATAACTTAGATTCTGGAACAGGGCACTCACACCTTCCTAAGCTGGAGGATTATTGGATGGATTGTCTAGATGAATTTGAAGTTAGGAGAAGGTTATGGTGCAGATTTTCTTTAAGGCAAATAATTACCTTTAATTTAGACATGGACATTTCTGGAATTCTTGTTGATGATGGAGAAGTGGTTGATCCACAATTTGAGAAGGTGGAGCACTTACCCATTCCAGAGGTGGACTGGAGCAAGAGGGAGGAGGACAGGATTGAAATTAAGACCCTCCCGGTGATAAGGAGGACTGAAAAATGGTTGAGAGAAAAGAGGCAATAGGGGTCTCAAAATAAAAATGTTCAACAATTATCTTCAGTGGTTGCATCACCACTTCCCCTGGATCCTTCTAATCAACCTCTTGCTATCTGTGGTGCAGGTGCTTCTGAGCCATCACCTGAGAAGAGCCCTGTCACCAAGAAATCCAGAAGGGTCCTCACAGATATTCTACCTTCTCGTGTCACCAGGCTGAGAACCAAAGGGAAAAGGAAGAAGCTAGTTTCTGAGACAATAATTGTCGACTTAAATTCAGAGGAAGAAGCAGAGGACCCTATGGGGGACAAAGAGCCAAGCCCGAACAGAACAGAAATAGCTGACACCGGTTCACAGTCAGAGACCTTTCTAGACATCCCTGAGGTGTTGATGATTTCAAATGAACCTTCTGACGGAGAGAAGCCCAGGAAGACAGTCTCGGACCCTGCACCGAAATGGCTGGAAAGCTCTATATCTGACAAAAAGAAGGTGATTCCTTTTGTTCTCCCTCTGGAAGACATGGTAAGTAAATGTCTGGGGAAGACCCCCAAGTCCAAGAGACTTAAAACAGTGTCCAGGATAGATGTTGACCCAAGCACTGGTAACTGGAGTGCAGAAATAGCCAAGCCAGTGACCGAGGGAGAGGTTCAAGATCCTACGGTGCATGACTTCACTGTGGAGAAGATAGATCTCGGTACTGCCTCCAGAGCTGCAGATGTACACCATCTCGAAGCTTCCACTAAAAGAATGGTCAATCGAACGATGAAAGATGAAAAGGACAAAAGAGAGTTAAAACAAGCTCTGCGTGCAATGGCAGAATATATTGAAGCCATTAACAATCCTAACCCACAGCCAATCTCACAAGTTCCCTTGTCTTTCGACCCAAAGTCACCCGTCAACCAGAAAATGTTAGATCAAGTTCATAGGAGCAAAATGGTCTCAAAAACATTTGATAGCTGGTTATACAGCATTGAGCAAAAAGGAACTGAGTATATTCATGAACTCAAAGGCATATATGACCTGACTGCTACTACCATTGAAGATCTTAAAGCACAGGTTGCTGTCTGGGCTAAGGACGAAGGCAAGTGGACCAGTGTGATGAACCAAATAGAGGAAGTTCAAAAATATGGGCTGGAGAAGTTTTTGGCAGAGATGAAACTGACTGGTGTGGATGAGGATTTATTGTATGTAAACAAAAAGAATATTGAATGGAGGAACTCCATATCTCGACAAGGACGCTTTGAAGTCTCAAAGCTAATTAAGGAGATAACGGACTTCACTCAGTCATTGCAACATGATTTACAATGTATCGATGTAAAATACTTGAAGGATGATGGAAAGCCTGTAGAAGATGTTGAAGCAGTAGTCCAATCCTTCAGAGATAAAATCTGTTTTGTTAAAGAAAATGATAATATTCTGATTGAGAATTTCTCCAGAGTTTCTAAAGTCGAATCCCTGCTCTACCTCTGCATCGACGCACTCCCTGAACACAAGGAAAAATTCGGGAAAATGCGAAGGGAAAAGGAGGTCTGGAAATTGAGGATGAAGCATATAGGCATACCAAACTTTCCTAAAATTCAGGAGTTCGTGGCTACCTTTCAGGAGTGGAGAACCCAGCATGCTTCCCAGGCTCTCGACAACAAATCAGGGGATGTTGATTCATCGCCTCAGTCATAACCTCATCAGCTCTTTCTTTTTCAGTCCCTTAATTTATGTTATTTCTGGCAACTTTGATCTTTTATAATCAGTTGTTAAAACTAAATCCCGTATGGGTCAGAGTGATGTTAACTCTGGGTTTAATTTGCTCGAGGACATGGTTAAGGCTTTGATATATATATGTTTTTCAGAATTTTTAAAAAGACAGATAGAAGTTAGAGAAAGAAAGGAGGAAGGGATTTGCAGAAAAACTGTGTTTATTTTTTTTTACATTATATGATGATTGTTTGAGTAAATTTTCATCTGTGAATGAGAAGAGGAACGATTGCTGCTTATTTGGATCTGTGCGTCTAAATGTGTGAAATTTGATTTTCTGTGAGAAATCTTCTTTTACCTGGTAATTGCTCTTTGTTTGAACAACCCATCATATGTGTTATTTTCCTTACTAGTTCAGCAAGTTTGTATAAATATATTCATGTATTCGAATGTACTAAAATAGAATCCGTGCATTCTATCCTGCTGCTGTATGAATTTATCGCATTCATGACATGGCTATGTATGGATGTTAGTCAGCCTTAGGCATTTTCTGGTTAAAAATGCATTCAGTTAGCTAAATAAGCTAAAGTTCATTGAAAATCATAAAGGGAGCTGTACCTAAATTCAGAGGGGAACTAATACAAAAGGGTTCACCCATTTGTTGTTTAACTCATTTGTTCTTGAAAGAAGGGTATAGAGTCAGAATAAGTAATTTTTAGAATAAGGGCAAATCTGTTAACCAACAGTTTTTGGCGACTCTACTGGGGAAAAACTTTGACAGAATCATTAATTAAAGATTAATCGCCTGAATATGAAGCAACAATGGTGCTTCCACACGAAAACATAATTCCTGTTCTGCAACCCAATCTTGGATTTCAAGACGAACAGGAAGATATCATTGGCCAGTTGAATACACTTGCTTGGCGTACTCGTCAGAATAGTGAAGATTACAGAAGAGCGAGCAGAGTGTTAGAACAAGAAGAAGAATTGGCCGATAACCTGAGATTACTGTTACTCAGGCAAAGAAGAAGGCAGGCAAGAAACGCTGCAAGAAACCAAGCCCTTGAGGTACAAAGAAATCAATAACTGCCTACCTAGTTCCAATATTATTCTAAGCTGGATTCCAGGCCATACACCAGGTCTTCAAGAAGAGAGGGAGTTGAAGACCCTACCTTTCAAACATTGCAAAACCTTAATTTTCCTTATATCCCTACTCGTGCAAGAAAAGCAAGAAGTAGACCCCCTAGTCCTCCTAGACCTGCTACTTCCCCTCTCTGCCAAGCTTTAACCCTTTCAGGCACTGCTATCCCCTTAGCTATAAATTTTCTACCCATGGCTCAACCTTGGGGAGCTGCCATAGGGCCTCTGAACCTAGGGGCCAACCTAAATCCATTACCTAAAAATGCAAGAGAGAATTTGCCCAGGTTCAATGGAGACGGTAAAACATCACCAGAAGAACATTTATGTGCTTTTGCAGCAGCATGCAGTGTGTTAGGTGTTCAACACTAGGACGTTGCCATAAGGCTTTTTGTGCAGACTTTGACTGACACTGCTGCACAATGGTTCTACCACCTGACTGATGCCTCAATTACGAATTGGAATGAAATGAAGACTGCCTTTGAAAATAGGTTCAAGAGTGCAGAGGACGAACATTACCTCCTTGCATAGCTGACTCAACTTAAAAAGGAGATTCATGAACCTATGAGGGAGTTCGTGGCCAAATTTAATAGAATTGTGAATAAAATCACTGCTACAAAAAGACCGTCTGGCGAAAATCAGAAATGTTTCTTCATTAATGCTATGCCTCCTGATATTAGCTTCCATCTCAGGAGAGGTGTAATTGCCGATTTGACAGCTGCACAAAACCTAGCAGTCGGATTGGAGGATGATCTCATCATGGCCAGCAAATGGAAGAGGGAGGTTCAGGTGCCAAATGCCCAATCCTCATCTTCTACAGACCCTATAGTGCAGAGGTTGGTTAATGATATGATTGCCTTAAAGAGGCAACTACCTAAGGCTAGCGCCCCTTTCCAACAACCGTACCAAGATATGAGCAGAAGAAATTTGAATCAACAAGCGAATACTGGAAGAACTTTACCCCTGACGGCAGCACAGCCAAGACTGGCTATTGAACTTGCTCCTAGGAGAGGAAACATGTGTATTTTTCACTTGACCACCGACCATGATGGAAATTCTTGCCCAGAAATGCTCAGGTACACTCAGATGACTGCTACTCAAGATATGCTAGGAGAAGCCACAGAAGATGAAAGGAACTACGAGGAACCTGGCGGCTCTGAAATACACTTCCTTGAATATGAGTCTGATTCAAAAAGGGGAGGTGAAATATTGGTAACCCTTGAAGACCCTTCATGCGCTGTGCTCACTAGGGGTCAGAGGAATATGAAATCTTCTAATACTCAAGAAGTACCTGGCAAAGGTAAGGAGCCCTTAACTAGAACTCATGATGCTAATTTGAAAGCTCAGGAAAATAGATTGCTACATAGAAATGAGCTAGATGCTTCCTTTGATATTGTAGATTTCTGTAAATCTGCAAAAATTCAAATTTCTCCTATTGAATATCTTAAGTTGAAACCTACTGAACTTGACAAATTAGTCAAACATGTTAAAGGTAGTCCTGTACAAACTGAATTTGTGAATCAATTGGAAGTTGATACTGAATCCCCCATTGCTAGATTATTTGCTTCCTCATCTGAGTCATCCTCATCTACCCCTAAAACAACTTCAAATTCATCTGCCAATGCTCCTTATACTGATTTGAAACCTAATCCTTTTTATGTGTCCCTATTTATCAATGGCCATAAACTTAGCAACTGCATTATAGATTCTGGAGCTTCTGATAACATTATGCCCTCCTCTGTGGCTAAAGCCCTAGGATTATCACTCACAAAAACATTTGGAAGATGTTATTCTATGGATGGAAAACAGGTTTCCTTGATTGGGCAGATTAAAGATGCGCGAGTCGCACTTGCGGCTTATCCTGACAAGAGGGTAAAATTGACTATTTTGGTAGCAGATATTCCTGCCAGTTATGGAATGCTTTTGAGCAGGACATTTTGCAAGGATTTGGGTGGACAAATCAAACTGGATTGGTCAGAAGCCACAATCTTAGTGGGAAAGCAGAAAGTGAAACTGGAACCTGAGCCCAAGTGCAAATTCACTGTCTATCCCTCTGATGATCCCAAGGCACAGATTTTGTTTGAAGAATGTGAATTTGGCAATTATTTCTTCTCCTCTGAACAGAGCTGTGAGCCACAACCCAAAGAAGAATTAATGAAAAGACCTATACCTTCGGATGACCTATGGGTTATGGAATTTGATGGCAGTTGTGCTACTGCTAGTTCAGGGGCTGGGGTCGTGTTAATCTCACCTGAAGGTGAATTGTTTTCTTATTCTTTTAAGCTAGAGTTTAAAAACACCAACAATACTGCAGAGTATGAAGCCTTACTGCTCGGATTGTTTGAAGCCAAAGAGAAGGGTGTGAAGGTACTTAAGGTAAAGGGTGATGCTGAACTAATTGTGAAACAGGTAAGGGGAATCTTTTCTGTGAAGAATGAAAGACTAAGGCATTATAGAAATAGGGTATGGGATGAAATCGAATATTTTGATGCTTTCTCTATAGAAACAATTCCCAGGGATCTGAATTCCTGAGCAGATTCTCTGGCAGTATCAGCTTCTCTCCTTTTGCCACATCCAGATTTCAAGAAAGATTCTTATAGGATAGAAATGATATATCGCCCTAATGTCCCTGATAATGCCGAGAGCTGGCAGGTCTTTGAAAGTGATGATCAAATCAAAAAAAATTTAGAAAATGCTGAAATGTTCCTGGGGACCTATTTTGAGGGTTCTGAAACAGAGTGTAAAGAATTCAGTCCTGACCCTGGGATTAATCCAAGAGATGACATGATTCAATTAAAGGGGAACAAAATCCCTAAAGGGCTTGTCTCTTTGGAACATCTATTTTCTCGAAGAGATGAATATGTTAAAAGCAAACTGTCCTGTGTTCCTAATAAGGCAGAGGATTATGAGAAGATAAATATTGGAGATGAAGCTGATCCTAAATGGGTATCCATCGGTAGAGGTTGCTCTTCAGAAGAGAAAAACAAATTGATTAAATTGCTAATCAAATATAAGGATGTTTTCGCCTGGTGCTATGATGATCTCAAAAATTTTAGACATGGACAGTTTCAACATCATATCCCTTTGAAACCAAATGCAGCTCCATTCAGACAAAAACTGAGGAATTATAATCCAAAAGTTGCTGAAGCCATTTTCAGGGAGATTGATAAAATGCTAAAAGCAAGAATTATCTATCCAATACATCACTCCACTTGGGTGGCAAATATTGTTCCAGTACGAAAGAAGAATGGAGAAATAAGGATTTGCGTTGACTTTAGAAATTTGAACCAAGCCAGCCTGAAGGATAACTATCCCTTGCCCGTGATGGACCACATCTTGCAGACAGTTGCTGGGTCTGAAATGATGTCTATGCTGGATGGTTTTTCAGGTTACAATCAGATAGGTGTGGCTGCAAAGGATCAACATAAAACAACTTTTACCACACCTCGGGGAACCTTTGCCTATAATCGAATGCCCTTTGGCTTGATCAATGCAGGAGCAACTTTTCAGCGGGCAATGGATTCGTCTTTCAGGGACCTGAAGAACAGGATCATTGTTATTTACCTTGATGATTTAACTGTCTTTTCCAAGAATAGAGAAGATCACTTGAGAGATCTGGAGTCTGTCTTGCAAAGGTGTCGGAGCCACGGCATCTCGCTCAACCCCAAGAAGTCAGTTTTCTATGTGACTGAAGGAAAATTGTTGGGACACCTAGTTTCAAAAGATGGAATCAGGATCGACCCAGAGAGAGTCAGGGCAATTCAACAGCTTAGTCTTCCATCAAACAGGACTGGAGTCAAGTCCTTCTTCGGTCAAATCAATTTCCTCAGAAGGTTCATTCCTGACTTTGCTGAGATTACGAAACACATTGTTGGGATGATGAGTGAAAAACAACCCTTCAAATGGAGTGAAGTTGCTAAGAAGGCGTTTGAGGATATCAAGGAAGCGATTGCAAATACTCCCACTTTGGTAAATCCTAATTTTCAAAAGGATTTTATTATTTACTGTTATGCTTCGGAACACACCATGTCAGGCATTCTGTTACAGAAAAATGAATTAGACGAAGAGGTTCCTATAGCTTTCATGAGTGTTCCCCTTAAAAAGCATGAGCTGAAATATTCTTTGGTTGAAAAACAAGCTTTTGCTGTAGTTAAGGCTGTTAAACAATTCAGGTATTATATACTTCATTCCCATTCAGTTGTATTTGTTCCAAGCTCAGCTGTGAAAAGTATTTTGACTCAGCAGGAAGTGGGATTAAATAATAGAGCAACGTGGGTTGCTAAAATACAGGAGTATGATCTGGAAATTAGGCCTACTAAGCTGATCAGGGGTCAAGGTTTATGTAAGTTGATCGCTGAGAATAAAGAGCAAGAAAGAGAGGGACTCCCCACAGTCTTATTGGTAAGCTTGCAGGATCCATGGTTTCTGGATGTGGCACATTATCTTACATATGGTGACTGTCCTAATCACCTGACTCCTAAAGAGAAAAGAAACTTGAAGCTGAAAGCTGCAAAATATGTTATTTGGGGAGATGTTCTTTACAAGAAAGCGTTAGATGGGACTTTTCTGAGATGTGTGGATAAAGAACAGCAGGATAAACTCTTGGAAGTTTTCCATAATGAAGCTTGTGGTGGACATTTTTCTTCTTCAGTCACAGCTTTCAAGATTCTCAGAAATTGTTACTACTGGCCGGGGATGTTCAAGGACGCGTACAGGTGGGTGGCTAATTGTGAGAAGTGTAAAATGTTCTCGGGAAGGCCACAACTTGCAACTCTACCTTTGAGGCCTGTTGTTGTTGAAGAACCCTTCAAACAGTGGGGATTGGATTTTATTGGGCCTATCTCCCCCCCTTCAAGTGCAGGGCATACCCATATCTTAACAGCAACAGATTATTTCACAAAATGGGTTGAGGCAGCCCCTGTAAAAAGAACAACTTCCGAGGTGGTTTGTGATTTTCTCAAAGAAAATATTTTGGTACGATTTGGTGTGCTCCAGAAAATTGTGGCAGATAATGCTACCAGTTTCTCTTCAGGAGAAATGACTTCTTTCTGTTATGAACATAGTATCTCTCTCTCTCATTCATCAGATTATTATCCCCAGGGGAATGGACAAGCTGAGTCCAGTAACAAAAACCTGATTGCTATCATGAAGAAACTGGTGAATGACAGCCCCAGGGATTGGCATAAGAAGTTATATGAAGCTCTATGGGCCGACAGGATAACTCCAAAAAGAGCAATTGGAATGGCACCTTTTGAATTAGTGTATGGGATAGGTGCCCAATTATCTTTACCTTTGGAGCTGTCTACAACCAAGCTGCAAAGCGTAATTGAGGATCAGTATTTCCAAGATTCCCTGGAAAAGAGGATTATGTATTTAACCAAAATTGATGAAGAGAGAAATGAGCTGGTTGACCGAATCACTGTACATCAGGCCAGAGTCAAAGAAATTTTTGACAGAAAGGCAAGACCCAGGAAGTTTATGGAAGGAGATGAAGTACTACTGTGGGACAAAAGGAGAGAACCAAAAGGTGCGCACAGCAAATTTGATTCGCTCTGGAGAGGGCCTTTTAAGATTCACCAGGTGTTGGGTCCAAATTCTTTCAAATTGGAATATCCTGATGGAACTGTTTTACCCCTGTCCTATAATGGACAGGATCTCAAGCTGTATCGTCTGTAAACAGGTTCCCCTGTTTTGTACATAGTCTTCCCTTTGTTTCGTTTTGTGTTTCCTTTCCTGTTTTTGTTCGGTCCTGTCCTGTTTCTTTCTTTCTTTCTTTCTTTTGTTTTCCTTTTCTACGAAACCAGAGCTTCTGAGTTCTCTGCAATTTGCCATAAAATGCAGTCCCCAGTCAGAGCCAGTGTTACCTTTTGAGTCGCCCTTGTTTATTTATGTATCGGTAATATTTCTTGAACAAAAGCCGATTTATCGTGCTATATTTCCGGTCATACCCTTGTTCCGTAAATCAGCTCTTGGTCCTTCAATTTTTACCCGTGCGTTGCCTTTGTAAACAAAGTTACTTAAGGTTTGAACCTTTGAACCCGAACCATTCTCAAAGTCCAAGGTTCAATGGTTCAATGTGTCTGAAGTGTCATATAAAGCAAGTTGTCTTGTGTTTGCCTCAAGTGTCTTGGAACTTTCGGGTTGAACTCGAACCTTTCGCATGAACTCTTCCGCGGGGTTCAATAGTTCAAAGTTTAAGGTTCAAAGTTCAAGGTTCAATATTCATAGCCTTTTCATCCATCGGGTCGCGCAGTTGCCTTATATCATATGTCATTGAACCTTTCGCTTCAACTCTTCCGCGGGGTTCAATAGTTCAAAGTTCAAAGAGTTCACTCTTTCATAATTCGGGGCCTTATACTAGAAGCCGCGTAACTTTATGTCGGTCTATATAACCCTTGTGTCGTTGAACCTTCATATTGAACCATGTCTTCCCAAGTTCAACGGTTCATGAGTCAAGTCCTTGTTTCCGTAAGATAGTTTTTCGACCCAATCCATAAGGTCCAGTTGGCATGTTTTGAACCTTCATATTGAACCACCGCGTTGAACCATGTCCCAAAGGTTCAATGGTTCAATGGTTCAATGGTTCGAGGATTTGATAAATTTGGTCCCATTTGCTCCCGCGGTTTTCCAAGCCAAATTTAGCGGGAAAGTTGGAGGAGATTTTGTCGGAAACTCATCATAAAAGCGAGAGCTCTAATTTAACGGAGGCTACGGATAATTATTGTACCTCATGATGGCGCGTGAACATTACTTGCTATTAATGAACAAATCAGAGTTCACGTCTCTTCAAATATTTTTGGCACGTATTGTTCCGAGCAACAATCATTCATTCTGGTAAGTGCCATTATTAACCAAGAACAAACCAATTTTAGCAAGTAATCATACTGTGCGACGCGGAGAAGAATAGCGCTGGAAGTGTAAGGCTCTCATTTTTCAAGTTTTCGCAGTGAATTCAAATTTCCTGAAGGTGAGTTCTGTTTCCCCTGTACTATTCCGAATTCTTATACTGGAAAGAAGAGCCCCTGGAATTTCTGTTATTTTCGAATTTCGAATTGCTATATCATAGTCTTCCAAATATGTCTTTGAAGTCTACATGTTTGGGGGATGAACACGGCCCTAGTCTTATTTATTCCCACTCAGAGTTTGGAGATACTGCTTTGGTTCAATATGACTTAGAGGAATTCATAGGAAGAACTAGAAGTCCTGTCCAAACCCCCTCCATGAAGAAAATTGTGGACAGTGGTTTAGTTGAAGCCACAGCCTTTCCTCAAGCTATATTCTGCCTCGAATTGGTTCAAGAGTGTATAAACAGATATGATCCCCAACACAGGTGTGTCAGAAAAGCAAACGGGGATGTGTTATTTCACGTTGACAGACAAACCCTCATGTCTGTGATGAAGATACCGCCTAAGGAGGCGTATTCTAATCTTGACATTACTTCCTCCAATGGGTATTTCTCAGAAAAGAGACCAACGTACAGAAGTGTGATAGCAAGAAATTGGCTGCTAAAATTTCAAAAAGGCGGTTCAAGGCTGCCCAGACCCCTTACTAGAGATCATTTAATACAGGAAGTAAGGGATATTGTGGTGTTATTGAACAGATTGAGAGGCAATCAACATGACTATTACTGGGAAGACTGGATGTATTTTTTAATACAAGTCGTCCTTCAGGGTGAACAATACTTGGATTGGGCTGAGATAATAGCTGACTGTCTGCATCAGAGTTTAAATAATCGTCTGGGCAACAGGGATTTCTTTATGTCTTCTTATCTATTTTACTGTTTAGCATCCACAAGAGATTGGTTTGACCTGCCTCATGAGCCTTTAGATGAGAGCAGTAAAATTTATCAATATTACTCACAGTTGCAAAGAAAAAATTGTTATGAAAATTACAAGAGGATCAATGATGTCTTCACTAGGAAGATGACCTATGAATTGACAGGCAACCCAGGTAAGAGAATGACCAGTGAAGCAATGCAGCTAATCAGTATCTACGGTAGCTTTTTCATCCAATTCTCTGAGTTCACTTATATCAGAGTTGGGGGATTCGATGGTGAACCAATGAAGTTGCCCAGATATGTATTTGATCGTTTTGTACTAATGGAGGTATGTCGGCAATTGGCACATGTTGATAAAAAATTCCCATCAAAAAGGGGTTGTGGTATTTCTTTTCCTGTTGAACTTGGGCATTATTCATGCCTATCAACTTCTGATGCTTTAAATCTGGAGGTGAACCTCAAGAGGTTCAATTTTCAATTCTTCACTGCTAGGGCCAAATTCGATAGTAAAAGTTTTGTTAAAGATAACTTAGATTCTGGAACAGGGCACTCACACCTTCCTAAGCTGGAGGATTATTGGATGGATTGTCCAGATGAATTTGAAGTTAGGAGAAGGTTATGGTGCAGATTTTCTTTAAGGCAAATAATTACCTTTAATTTAGACATGGACATTTCTGGAATTCTTGTTGATGATGAAGAAGTGGTTGATCCACAATTTGAGAAGGTGGAGCACTTACCCATTCCAGAGGTGGACTGGAGCAAGAGGGAGGAGGACAGGATTGAAATTAAGACCCTCCCGGTGATAAGGAGGACTGAAAAATGGTTGAGAGAAAAGAGGCAATAGGGGTCTCAAAATAAAAATGTTCAACAATTATCTTCAGTGGTTGCATCACCACTTCCCCTGGATCCTTCTAATCAACCTCTTACTATCTGTGGTGCAGGTGCTTCTGAGCCATCACCTGAGAAGAGCCCTGTCACCAAGAAATCCAGAAGGGTCCTCACAGATATTCTGCCTTCTTGTGTCACCAGGCTGAGAACCAAAGGGAAAAGGAAGAAGCTAGTTTTTGAGACAATAATTGTCGACTTAAATTCAGAGGAAGAAGCAGAGGACCCTATGGGGGACAAAGAGCCAAGCCCAAATAGAACAGAAACAACTGACACCGGTTCACAGTCAGAGACCTTTCTAGACGTCCCTGAGGTGTTGATGATTTCAAATGAACCTTCTGACGGAGAGAAGCCCAGGAAGACAGTCTCGGACCCTGCACCGAAATGGCTGGAAAGCTCTATATCTAACAAAAAGAAGGTGATTCCTTTTGTTCTCCCTCTGGAAGACATGGTAAGTAAATGTCTGGGGAAGACCCCCAAGTCCAAGAGACTTAAAACAGTGTCCAGGATAGATGTTGACCCAAGCACTAGTAACTGGAGTGCAGAAATAGCCAAGCCAGTGACCGAGGGAGAGGTTCAAGATCCTACAGTGCATGACTTCACTGTGGAGAAGATAGATCTCGGTACTGCCTCCAGAGTTGCAGATGTACACCATCTCGAAGCTTCCACTAAAAGAATGGTCAATCGAACGATGAAAGATGAAAAGGACAAAAGAGAGTTAAAACAAGCTCTGCGTGCAATGACAGAATATATTGAAGCCATTAACAATCCTAACCCACAACCAATCTCACAAGTTCCCTTGTCTTTCGACCCAAAGTCACCCGTCAACCAGAAAATGTTAGATCAAGTTCATAGGAGCAAAATGGTCTCAAAAACATTTGATAGCTGGTTAGACAGCATTGAGCAAAAAGGAACTGAGTATATTCATGAACTCAAAGGCATATATGACCTGACTGCTACTACCATTGAAGATCTTAAAGCACAGGTTGCTATCTGGGCTAAGGACGAAGGCAAGTGGACTAGTGTGATGAACCAAATAGAGGAAGTTCGAAAATATGGGCTGGAGAAGTTTTTGGCAGAGATGAAACTGACTGGTGTGGATGAGGATTTATTGTATGTAAACAAAAAGAATATTGAATGGAGGAACTCCATATCTCGACAAGGATGCTTTGAAGTCTCAAAGCTAATTAAGGAGATAACGGACTTCACTCAGTCATTGCAACATGATTTACAATGTATCGATGTAAAATACTTGAAGGATGATGGAAAGCCTGTAGAAGATGTTGAAGCAGTAGTCCAATCCTTCAGAGATAAAATCCGTTTTGTTAAAGAAAATGATAATATTCTGATTGAGGATTTCTCCAGAGTTTCTAAAGTCGAATCCCTGCTCTACCTCTGCATCGACGCACTCCCTGAACACAAGGAAAAATTCAGGAAAATGCGAAGGGAAAAGGAGGTCTGGAAATTGAGGATGAAGCATATAGGCATACCAAACTTTCCTAAAATTCAGGAGTTCGTGGCTGCCTTTCAGGAGTGGAGAACCCAGCATGCTTCCCAGGCTCTCGACAGCAAATCAGGGGATGTTGATTCATCGCCTCAGTCATAACCTCATCAGCTCTTTCTTTTTCAGTCCCTTAATTTATGTTATTTCTGGCAACTTTGATCTTTTATAATCAATTGTTAAAACTAAATCCCGTATGGGTCAGAGTGATGTTAACTCTGGGTTTAATTTGCTCGAGGACATGGTTAAGGCTTTGATATATATATGTTTTTCAGAATTTTTAAAAAGACAGATAGAAGTTAGAGAAAGAAAGGAGGAAGGGATTTGCAGAAAAACTGTGTTTATTTTTTTTTACATTATATGATGATTGTTTGAGTAAATTTTCATCTGTGAATGAGAAGAGGAACGATTGCTGCTTATTTGGATCTGTGCGTCTAAATGTGTGAAATTTGATTTTCTGTGAGAAATCTTCTTTTACCTGGTAATTGCTCTTTGTTTGAACAACCCATCATATGTGTTATTTTCCTTACTAGTTCAGCAAGTTTGTATAAATATATTCATGTATTCGAATGTACTAAAATAGAATCCGTGCATTCTATCCTGCTGCTGTATGAATTTATCGCATTCATGACATGGCTATGTATGGATGTTAGTCAGCCTTAGGCGTTTTCTGGTTAAAAATGCATTCAGTTAGCTGAATAAGCTAAAATTCATTGAAAATCATAAAGGGAGCTGTACCTAAATTCAGAGGGGAACTAATACAAAAGGGTTCACCCATTTGTTGTTTAACTCATTTGTTCTTGAAAGAAGGGTATAGAGTCAGAATAAGTAATTTTCAGAATAAGGGTAAATCTGTTAACCAACAATAAGGAGCCATCTTTTTGTTTTCATATTCATTTTTTACATGTACTCATTTACCATACTTACAACATTTTACTCTACTCTTACCACGGGTTTCAAACCATCCTATTGTAGACCTCTCCTTGTCCCCCTTTTTCTTACCACATTTTCCCTTGTGTCTACTTGGTACATGTAGTACATCCTTTGAACCCCCATTCATGGATTTTTATCTCAATTTTCATTGAGAAAAATAGCAATAAGACCATCTATCTTAGTCTTTGTAGTACCAAAATTGATTACAACTATTAAATTTTCCTAGAATTTAGGTAAAGAGAATAACAATAAAATGCATTTATTCTTCTCATCTAACTTAATGGCAATGCTTCCTTGCTAACCCAAAATAAGATTAAATACATTTAAATGCTTGGTTGTAAAGTCTCCTTCCTTATTTTTAAGGAATACAAATTTGTTTTTAAATAAAGCTTCTTTATCAAACTCTTTGTTTGGTAAATCTCACCAATCCTTCTCTATGAAATGTGTGTAGTATTCTCCTTGAAGACATTCAAAAGGATTGAATCAGAAAGACATAGCCATATTGTCCCTCAAACCTTTTTTTCATCCTTTTCCAATCTACATCAAACCTATCCATAGGTTTATCTTTCTATGTCATAGCTCTCCATTAATCTCTCTCCTTCAGGAGATCATCCATTTTCAATTTCCACAACTCATATCTGGAGCCATCAAACTTTCAATCTTCAGTCGCGATGTACTTTCCATGACTTCTCTAACCACTTAGATATGTAAAACCACTAAATAATACTCCCATTGCAACCACAGAAAACTCAAAAACACTACAAGAAATGTCTCCCCTTCTACAATTGAGTTAGATCTCTGATACCAAATGTTGAAATATAGGGTAAATGACATAATGGAAATAGTGGACAATATAGAGTGTATTTAGATTATGATGTGATTAAGTCAATCAACTTATATCAATGAAATAATTGAGAAGCAATATAAAAAATTAGCAAACTCATAAAATACAAACCATTACACCACATATACGTGGTGAAACCCTTGCAAAAAAAAATCCACCCCAAAGAGACCCAAGCTTGTATTATTCTTAAAATAGGTACAATAATATAATCCACTTATCCCTTTTATAGTAGTCCAACTGCATAAGAGTACTAACAAAGAACCATACAATCCACTATCACATGCCTCCAATATATAGGAAAATTAGAAACAAAAAATCAGCAAGTGGTATCCAAAACCATGAGTCATGGAAAAAATCTAATTCCCCTATGGTCATGGTTAAGCATCTTGGAATAGTATGTAACTCTTCTTACACCTCCTAAATTCCCCTTGCACATCATAGATGTCATAGATTTGGAACTATAATGGTCAAATTGACCAAAATCCCAATCCTAGGCACTCCATGAGGGTATCGATTGCATTTTCATAGCACCAAATATAAAAGATCTTACAACTTGCAATCTTGATCGGTTCTTTGTAACCTCCCTATTAAATGCCTTTTTACACAATATCCCAAGTATCTTTAAGAATAAATATATCCCCTACCTCACATAGGGGTCCAACTTGGCCCCATTCCATGATGTTTGGAGATCAAACATTATTTATCATTTACATTATTAAATTACAATTACAAGACTTAGGGCTTGCAAGGTGAATGGCACACCTAGTCCTAACATAACATATGGTTACTCCAAGACTATGTGAATCTTGCGCATTCTTAGTTCTCTGCTTTTCCATTGAATCAGATTTAGTATTAGAGCATAAGGTTGCATACTTGTATGTCATGGGATTGGAATTTTGACTCTGATACCTAGTTGAATGATGGCACTAGTTTTTGTGTCGACCACAACTCTCACCACATCACTCTTGAAACTTTCAAAAAAAACATCTTGCTCTTTTTATTTTCTATTACTAGCTTGCATAATCTAGTATATTTGATTTGTATGGCATCAAATGGGATATACTACTTAATAAACTCATAGAGGGTAATGTTTTGTTGTTTTCTTAATTTGTCATGCATAAAGTAAGCTATTTAACTACATATATTTTGAGGAGATATAAACCTACTTTATAAATAGTTGCATGCCTGATTTCTCATATATGGTGAATGAGGTTTTCATTCTTAGGTCTACAAGCTTGCATAGTGAAGTCTAGTGAGAAGTTTTAGGGATTCGATGTGCTTACGGTAGGTTTGCTACCAAGAAAGTAATTATTATTTTATTTCTCTTTAATTGTCCTATAAAAACCTAATGAATTACCCTTCCACACCTAGTAGCCTAAAGAAAAGAAGGTTTGCCACACCTTAAGTATTGGGCATAAGCTTTCCTTTGATCATGAGTCTCAACTTATTACTCTCAAGTTACCATCCTTGATCTTGGGAATTAGGTCTAATCTCTAGGGTTAGTGGAATAGTAGCTCAAATCACCAACAAATAGCATAATTGCTAAGGACATTTGAATTTTGATTTCCATCTTGCATCTAGCTTTGCAACTCAAACTGATGAACTTGTTTGTAGCTATGTTATTTTTTTATGTGTATTTGGCAACCCATCAACTTATGCCAACAAATAGCAACTCTACTATGGACTAGATTATAGTTTTGACCTTTGCTAGGTTTCCACATAACTGAAGAATTTGCTAGTGGTCAAACTCAAAGTTATTTGTGCTTCATGTTTTTCCTCGTCAATTTAGATGGTGATTCTGTGGTTTTGTTTTAAATTTTTTATGCTATTAGAATTACCTATGGGAAGTCTATCTCTACATTCCTAGAGTAGTGAGTTTCAAGGTGCAAAATTCATTTTCCCTTTCTCTTTATTCATGAAAATTTGGCTATGAATATGTCCAAACATAAAGGTTGGGCAAGCAATTTTCCCTCTTTTACTTTTTCTTGTATTGCTTCTATGCACATCGGGATATACCCTTTAGGCATCCTTTAATTCTAAATTAAATATAAATGTGCTTGCTCATGAATTTGAATGTGTGGTAGAGAGGGGACATAATGTTTTGAAATATATTTTAAGCCCATCTTTACATGAATTCATGGAAAGATATTATGTTGGTTATGCCCAATCTTGTAATCCATCCAATGCTCTTGGCCCACCCTACCATGATGATTACGTGGAAGCATGTAAATCATAATTATTCAACTAATGCCTTGTTCCATTATGTAGAATGCCACAAATATCTCTATCACCCTCGTCATTAATTAACCATGTCAAACCAAGAATTTGATGATCTTGTAGAACAAATTAATCTACTTGAGCATTATATTATGCAATTGAAAATCTAGCTTGTAGTCCTTCAAATTAGAGAGGTTAATCTTCCTAGGATTCCCCTTTGTGTTGAATATGAGTAGTCCAATTTTCTTCAATGTCTAGTTGCCTAAATCCCATGCTTAGAGATGTTCATAAACTCTTACCCAAATTTGATGGCCATGATACTGCACTTGTTGACATGCATATCAAAGCATTTTTAAAATTTATGGATAATTATAAAAATTAAAGATGAGGATGTGTGGATGAAATTCTTTACCAAATCTCTAACTAAGTATGCTGGGAGATGGTTGGGTTGTTTCTCCAACTAGTCTTTTTGTTCTTGGGATGAGTTTATTGCTGATTTCATAGAGTAGTTCACAAGTGAAATTGATTCTGGTTTGTTGATTCAAAAACTTGTTGATATCAAGAGAAGTGAAACTGAGTTTATTTCTAGTTTCAATCATAGATTTACATCTAACATTTCAGATATCCTTGATGCATAAAGGATTGATTTATTTGAATGCATAAATTTATATTTTGAAGTACTTGATTTTGAACTAAATGTCCTTTTGAAGAAGCTAAAATCCACAAGTCTTCACCAAAGTTACTATTAGGTAGGTCTTGTTGAGGATTTTAGAGGGAATGTAAAAATTTTAGGTTTGTTAGTTAAAACTTTTACTAATAAATCAATTATTTCAAATGTTCAACTTGAGAAAATGCATATCAACATTGATGTTTATTCATAATATGTGCAAGAGTGATTTTATATCAAACAATATTTGTGATGATGAGTATGTAGGTATAAAAACTTAGTTTGAAATAAGCGATACAAGGGAGGCATGGATAGAAGATATAATGAAAAAGATTTCAAGAAGATGAATTCAAACCTCCAAATTTCTTAGAGCTGAGTTTGGACACAGTTATGAGTGGAATTTCTTTTCCAATGGGGCTCTTGTTCTGATTATGATGATTGCTTTGCTGCACCTAAGAAAAAGTGTTATTTATGGAATTTGAATGTGAGTTTAGATGAAGATGGGAATGCTTGTGAACTTGATAGCAAGAGTGATTTCTACTTTGGAAATTATATTGAGTATGGCACAAAAATGAGGTAATATGGAGAATTATATTCTTCATATGAGATGCCTCAACTGATTATCACTAATACAAATGTTTATGACTAGTTTAAGCTACGATGGCAATTCTAATTTTAAAAATATTGAGCTACTTTGTTTTAATCACCTTGAAAATAGTGATGATACACTAGAGTGCATTTTAGCTTGGGACATGAATTCAAATGCTAAGGAAGAGGAGCTACAAAGTTCGCACAAATCCAATAACCTATGTATTATGGCTTCCCTAGAGGATGTGTTTAAATATGATAGTTTTCTTTTTTCCATGGTAGAGGAAATGCTTAGTGCAAATCCATATTGTAGTCTAGATAAATCATTATGAACCATGTGAATATGAAGCACTCAAGTTATTCTTGATTTGCTTGATATGGTTGATATTCTAGCTAGTGTTGGAACACTAGATTATAATGTTTTTCATTTTCTTGAGTGTGAAGAGAAATTCGCTAACTCACCTATTTTTGAATCACATATTTCAATCTTGAATGATGAATATGATCGTGGATATATCAACCCTTGTGATTCATGATTATCATTTATTGAGTTGTTTGGTCTTGAAAAGGGATACACAACTTAATTTTTTCAATGTTATAGGGATCCAATATGTGTGTTTATAAGTATGAGTTTATGTAATTTTAGTTTTCTTCTAGACGGTTATTGTATCATCAAAGTAGGATACAAGAGTTCTTTGGAAAATGTCGTGTTTGATTCAAGTAAATATCAGAATTTAGTTTCTTTTTGTAGCTTTGTACCATAGGAAATTATTATAGGCATTGTCTAGCTCATGAATGTTGCAGCCTCATTTGAGTATTAAGCTTTCCCAATCTGTGCTTATACTTCTCAACTCCATATAAACCTTCCTCGTTATATATGTGTTTTTGCTCTATATTGTCTTGTGTCCATATATTTGTATAAATTCATTTTTTTTTTTGTCATTTCTCCTTTTTTTTTTCATGCTCCTCTTGGTCTATGTCCTCATAGTGGGTGCACATCTCCAACTAGAGTCAATGTTTACTATTCCCCCAAAATCGCAGATCTCTTGACTTTAATTTACCCATGTATCCCAATTTGCCCTATATCAATAATCAACCCAATATATTATTTTAATGAGCCTTACTAAGATTTGAACTTCTTGTTGTAGACATCAAAAAATTGACCAACCAATCAAACCCCCAATTAATTGCTAATCTACCCTTAATCCTAAGATTTAATTAATTAAATCTTTCATACCATCTCCCATAAATAATAAATTCAATTTAATAAAATTAATTTATTATTCACCAATAAAGCTAAAAACCTACCTTAAATAATAAATTAAATAAATTTAATTTATTATTTTATCCAAAACCTAAATCTATTTCGTAAAAATAATAATCCAAACCCTAACTATATTATACCTACCTTACAATTCACATAACCAAAAACCCGTTTACCTAACCACCCAAATCCGAATCCAAAACCTATGTTTTAATCTTCTTTGAAATGATATTGCTTCGCAACATATTGCCTCGCAACATCATCTCAAAGAGGGGCAAAATGTAGACATAAAAATATTAACCAACTAATCAAACCCCTAATTAATCTCTAATCTACTCTTAATCCTAAGATTTAATTAATTAAATCTTTCATACCATCTTCATAAATAATAAATTCAATTTAACAAAATTAATTTATTACTTACCAATAAACCTAAAAACCTACCGTAAGTAATAAATTAAATAAATTTAATTTATTATTTTATCCAAAACCTAAATCTATTTCGCAAAAATAATAATCTAAACCCTAACTATATTATACCTACATTACAGTTCACATAACCAAAAACCCATTTACCTAACCACCCAAACCTTTTTTACCAAACATTAATAAAAACCCTACATTTTCCAATCACGAGTACAAGACATTATACTATCAATAACAATTTACCTTAAAGATGAGTTATGTTGGAAAAATCTGAGCAACCACATTTTAAATCATTGGTAACATTTATCTTTATTTGCTTTCAATAGTTTATCATTATCTTTTTGTTGCACTGAATATAGATTTTAGGGTTTGCAACATAAATTTCAAAACTTTTAATAAGATCTATATTTTGTTGTAAACACTTGCTAGTCATGATCATTAGTTCACATGTGTTTCCTGCATATTATAGCCATGTCATGTCAAGTTCTCCTAGGCTAAAGTCAAGCTTCAAGATTTATTGTTGGACTTGAGCTTTTATGTATCAAGTTTCTAATTGCTTTCACATTCAAGTTTGGCCCCTTTCGGCATCGACATTTTCTCTAGACCTGAGCCCACTATACAATAATTCCCTAAAGTTTCTCTACATTTGGATTTTATAGGTATTGCCTCCACATTTCCCCTAGACCTCAAAAGCCCTATTAATTGTAATGTGAGAGGATGAAGTATAAGAGTTATGTTGAATTTGGTTAGTCTTGTAAGTCCATGTGGCTTAAATCTAATGGAACCAAGAAAAATATAAATCAACTTGTAAAGGGTGTCTCACATCTATGACTTATTAACTCATGTGTCCATACCCTTGCTAGACCCCCACACCTGAAATCTGGCTAAGTAATTGTTTGAAGTCCAAAACTAAGACCTTGTCATGCCCATGGGTTATTAAAATATGCTTGTGGACCCAAAATAGTTACAAATCACATTTTCGTGAGGCTTCACATACATTTTGTGCACCTATCTCATCTTAGTGTTTTTGAGACCCACAAAGGTTACTTTCTCCAACCTTGTGCAAGTTTCAAGTCTGCCCCATTTTTCATTTTTGCTATTGCCTATGTGGATAAGGGAAGATCTCTCATCTTCATATGCCATACTAATTCAAAGAGGACATGCATTGATTATTGTATGACAACATAGCATCACTGATAGGTCAACACTGAGATGTATGAACTTAGTATGTGTATGATGCACAAAGGTGGAGGCTGCAACCCAATTTGAGGGTTAGCATAGTGTAAAGGTATTTAGTATGACAAATTCAAAATGATTGCATAGAAGATTTAAAATCTCAACATATATTCTAAATGGTACATGAAAATTGAAGTGGAGGTCATAAATTAAGGGAAATTAGTGCAACTTTAGACATGGAATATGTCCCACAACATATGATTAATTGTGTGGAAGGGAATTTAGAGCTAGAACAAGCTATGAAAATATGGTACAACCTAAATAATAACATGGCATAATCCATGAGAGGTGCAAGTCAATTAAAAGTAGGGATCATAAAAGAAGAAAACCGAATGTGCAAACATCTAACTTTGCATGTGCAGGAAGCACATAGAACATGGTGTAGCCCCAAATGATGACTTACACAATAATTTAGAAGAATAACAAAGAAAAGGAGATCAATGAAAACTAAAAGACTCTACAATATTGGATTGGGAGTTATGTCAACAATTGTTGCATTCCAAAAACTAAGGATGAAATGCCATCAAAACAAACATGCACAACCAATTAATCTAAATTTTAATCCCATAGTGGATGCAACTCCTCTTATCCATTTTTATTCTTGTTAGGAAAAAAGCATGTTGTTGGTTGTTAAGGTTTGACTAGGAAAGGTGGGCCCTAAGGTCTACAAATCAAATAATTTAATATTGAGTGATTTTTTAATCTCCCAAAAGTCCATGATTGTGATTTTCTAAGAAAATTATAAAGCCAAATGGGCCCATTTGATTCTAAAGTGATGCAGGAGCATCACTCTAGTGATATTTTTATAGCTCATTTTGATGTTAAGAGTCCTATTTGAGTGTTTATAAGTCTTAGGGGGTACATTGGGATTATTTCCAATGGTCTAGGTTGTGTTAATAGGCCTACAAATTTTAATTTTAATTTTCCTGCCAAAACGCAAATTAGAATTTTCTAGTGGATTTGGGCTTGTTGAAGGGTTGGGGTTTGTTCCTCAACCTTAGAATTAGGTTTATGGATGCAAATAAGGTCTTATAAGACCATGTAAGACCATGTAGGGTCTTTTTGCAATGTTTTTCAAGACTAGGTTGTGAATTAGGGGTAGAAATTTCAAGTTTTAAGACAATATTATTAGGTTTTGTGGAGAACACACATATGTTTTGATGATGTAACTGATTTTAATTCATTGTTCGTGAGAGGAAATGAAGAAGAACATTCCAAGAAATGAATGAAACAGCTTTCTCTATTCTATACCCTATTTTCCTTGCATTTTTTATAGTTTTTCTAATTTTCAGACAGAAAACAGTCCTGTACAGAAATGTACGACCCTGTACTAGTCTGGCAAGTGCATGGAAATTGAGAATATTGTTGTGCAGGTCTGATGCATTGGTTTTGTTGTGATTTCATGGTGTTTTGTGTAGGAAAACAAGTTAAAATCCTTCACTGCCCTGTTACAGACCTAGGGTTTCCAGTGGCATTCTAAAACCCATAACTTTTGACTCCACTATGGAAAATTCAAAAAATTACCTAAGAAGCTTTGTTAGATTGTTTGTCAGTGTCTAATAAGGGAGAGTTCTTGAATCACTTGTATGTGTGAGATATTTAGGTCTATGTGCCTCCACTATCCAAAAAGACTGTTAAAACCCTAAGTGTAATGAGAGTTTAAAGAAAAGGAACCTTCTTGAGCCCACCATAAGAAAATAAGGGTTTGGTGAGATCTTATAGGGTGTGTGAAAGGTAGAAATAGTCTAATTAAACACAAGGAATGCATGTTGTCACATTTAGTACCCTAATAGGTCTATTGAGGGTTTAAGCCTAGAAAGATAGGCTTGTAGAATAAAATTATAGGGTATAGGTTGAAAATCCCATTGAAGGGTTTGTAGAATCATTAATGCATTGTTGTAGTCCTTGTTTATCCTCTACATCATAAACCAAGTGAAACAAGGGCTATGGTGCAGCTACAATCCCTACCCTACATTGAAAAAAAAAAAGATATTCAAAATGCTTCAAGAGTAGAGGTGGTCAATTGCAGTAATAGAATTTGCATCAGCCAAAATAATTAATTTTCTATATTTTTATCTTTTGTAGTAACTTTAAATAAATTCAGATAGAAACAAATAGCATAAATTCATGCAGCCCATCACAAACACAAAATTCTATTTATACATTAAAAAAACTCAATACTAGAACTTGCTTCTTCATGGTCTTGTATACAAGTCCTTCACGCTACATACATAAACTTCTTAAATAGTCTGAATATGCTTATTAATAACACCTGCAAAGTTTTATGTGACACTAAGCAAAGGTTATGAACTCAAATCATTAGTCATGTTATCTTTAACAATATGCTCGTAATTTAAATATTGCTACGTCAAGCTTCAGCATCTAAATCACTCATCATCAGAAGATTTGTGATAATGGTGACTATGGTGATGGTGCTGCTCCTCCTTTTCTTAATAGTCACTATTGGTATGTGAAAGTTTTTGTTATTTCAATAGTGACGAGCAGTCAACAAGTACCACAGTAGTCTACTTGATGTACTGTCCAGATGGGGCTGAAGGCCTAAAAGTTCAACCAAATGTTGAAGGGCCAGGGGTTATAGAGGGGCTGCACTAGCCCCCCTACCACGTCGAAGGTGTCGGAATTCTTTTTTTCCCATATGACACATGTACAACATGCGGAAGTGTCACTCGCATGATTTATGCATGGAAATCCTTCTTCGGATAATGCATGATTAATTGCATTTTATTTCGTGGTTCTTTAAGTTAATTGAGCTTGAATGCAAATGAGTTGTGAAATTCTATAACAGCGAATTGCTTCTGAGAATAAAGTTATTGAGAAATCTTTGCCCCTAGTTTATTCCCGATACATAACCAGGTTATCCACATAAATTCATATTGTCTATTTAATGTGATTTATTGCTATTTCACTGTTTATTTCAATTCTACACTGCATATTTTTCTAACCCATCACATGAGCATTGCAAAAATAACTTTTAGCGTCTTTGAAAAAAATGCATGTATGAAAATAAAATCAATAACAAGCTGTCCATGTTTGGCTTAAAGTAAAGATTATAACTAGAAAAATACATAGAACCTTTCAATCCTTGCATGATTCGTCTTAGGGAACAAGAAGGGAATTTGACATCTCTTGACATTGTAAAGCAACCAATACTTATAATTGAGAGCAAAAAAATGTCAACGTATACCAGTCCACAGAGTTTTCTGAGAACATCAGGGCATGGATATCTGTTTTGAGATTAGCAATGAAAATCAAGAAAAAATTGACATGTGGCTGGTATTATAGCTTCTAAACTTATCCCTATTTCAAAAGAAGCCTATGAACACGGGCCTTTAGTCAAAATATAAAGAATAACGCAAACAGACCATAGCATTGTATGTATATATGTAAAAATGATTTTGCCAAGAATATTGCTTTCTGAAAAAACTTTGTAAGCTAGCAACCATGTAGGCTATCTCCAAAGCAACAATGAAGCTAGATCAGCTATACATATAACATTTATATAAAAAATTTAAGCAATTTTCAAACTTGGGAAAAACATCCTAAAACAGATACCTAAAGATGAGGATGAAAACCATAGAATCAATTTGGTTTTCAAATTCCTTCATGCTCAACCTGCATTATTTTGTGAGGCTTTTAAGCTTAACAAACTATTTCAATATGTGGTGGCATAAGAAAATTAGAGGCTGCCTGTGAATATGGTAGCTAAATATCTCTGATCCATGAATATTTCAGCAGGGATATTTTAATATAAACTATAGTGATTCTTAACCCTTTAGAAGTTCGCAGTAAGAAAAATCTTCATCAACTATTTAGTATACAAGCATATCATCATTCCTTTCCTGAAAAATATTGTAGAATCTGGTCAAATGGTACCAAATCTAATACCAAGAAAACTTGGTGGCAGGGTGGCTACATATGAAAATAGTTAATGTCTAAATCCAACAACATTGCAAGAAAGCTCTGGAAAAACTGTGGAGCTGCTTAACCCAGCTCGAACTGACAGAAAGACTAAAGGAATCTACACAAACAAAAAGGATAGAGTATGCTTAAAAAACACCTAAATATTAGTAAGCAAAGAGGTGGCTAAAATAGCTATGTACTGCTCTAGACGTCTCAGGAGTTGGTTGTCAAATAGGTTGTCAACATAGGATTGTTTAAAATTTAATGGGAAAGGAAATTAAGAATCATTTGTGAAGAATGTTCTCTACCTAGTATTCATCTTAAAGCACTAAAGATAGCATGGTGAATGATATTTCAGCAATTACTTGTAGAAGTAGTGTGTTGTGATGTTTTCATACATCGCCCCATTGTAAATGGGGACCTACCCTTTTTCTCGCTTTCTATCGTAGGTTTGTTTTAGTGTTTTGGTTTTCTTTGAGTTTGTAGGTTTGGTAGCATTGATTTGTTCAAGTCTCGCCAAGTTCTTGTTCAAATCTAGGAAGTGATTGAAGAAATTGCCCAAGGGATGGATATTCAACTGAGGAATCTATATATACCTGCATCCTGAAGTCTCATGTCCCTGAAATCCTGAAATTGACTAAGTCTGATATCGTGAAAATTTTGAACCTTGACTGAGTCTGAAATCTGGTGGATTCTAAGAAATCTACAATCTGCATGTTAAATCTCATGGATTCAAGACCTATCTCAAACATCCTAAAAGTATATTTCAAAATATTTAAAGTATATATCTAAATATATACTTAAATATATTTTGAAATATACTAGATTTCAGGTACTGAAAAATGGCTAAGAAAAAATTGGAAATTCTAGGCTCATGAGGAAAATGTGCCCTAGAAAAGTGCAAATTCCTTAGCTCTGTGGAATTTGCACCCAGGGAGATTTGGCATTCAGTCTAAGTTAGAAATTTCAAAATTCTCCAAAAAAACCCTAGAAAAACATGGAAAATCCTAAAAATCTTTTGAAAAAGTCTTGAGAAATTATTGAAGAACATTTAATTAAAAAGGTGGAAAGTCCACCCTCACAAGGAAAATGCTCCATTTTTAGCCTCCATGGAGATTTAGGGAAAAGAAAAAAGTCTTTTAAGTATCATTTGAAAATCCTTTGAAATTCATGAAAACCCCTTGGAAAATCCAAAGAAAAATGGCTAAGTGTGGAAAAGCGCAAATTCCATGAGTCCATGGAAAATACGCCAATGCAAGAAGGAAAAGTCACAAATTTCTCCCAGCTATGGAATTTACACTCAATAAGGGTTTGTAATTCTGGCCAAAAATGAAAAATTCCATCTCCTACTTGAGATTCATGAAAAATCCCTTGAAAAATCCATTGAAAAACCCTCACCAAGGACCAAGAAAAGGTTTGAACAAAAAAATTCCAAGCTAAGTAAAAATCACAAATTCCTCCTACACATGGAATATGCACCCTAGGGAGAATTCCACCTACAAGGGGAAATTGCGCTCATCATGAAGAATTTGCAAACTTGGTCAAAATGAAAAATTCAATCTTTTGTTGCAAATTTATAAAAATTCATTGAAAATCCTTTGAAAATCCATTGAAAATGAGTTGGGAAAATTCTTGCTAAGGAGCCAGAAATGTTGAATAAAGAAGCTCAAGACAAGGAGGACTGCAAATTCCTCTTGCACAGGGAGAATGTGCTTAAAAGAGGAAATTCCCTTTGAGCATGGAAAATGTGCTCAAGTCAAGGGAGCATTATCAACAATTTTTTTTGAAAAAAACTTCAATTTCATGAAGATCTAATGGAAAATCATTTAAAAAACACTTGGAAAATTCGCTAAAGCAAGTAAAATTTGAAGATGAAAAAGGAAAAGTTCAAGAGAAAAATGAGGGAAATTCCATGCTTATAAGGAATAATGCACCTAGAAATGGAGGGAATTCCTCATGCATATGGAGAATGCACCCAAAAATGGGATCCAATTCTAGCTAGACAAGGAAGATGCGCCATTCTCTCATTCCTTGCAATCAGTCAACACCCGCCCAACATAAGAGGTAGGTCGGCCCTAGAAAAAAATTGAGTTTTGAACAAGGAAAAGTCACTGATATAAGCAGGCCGACCTACACTAGGCTCACATATCAGGAAGGTAAAGTATGAAAGCTATAAAGAGGAGGTTAAATATTCATTTCTCACATTCAAAATCAAAGCAAAAAATAGATTTTAGAAGCAGACTAGTGAATTAAGAGACAAATTCCTCATTTTTTGGAAGGTGAATTTAGTGAGAGAAAAGAAGAATTAAAGTTTGATTTCATCATGCTTTTCCATGCTTCAAGATTGCTCAAGATTGCTTGGAATTTTGTGAAATACAATGAATTGTCTTTCAATTTCTTCATTAATGAACTTGACTTAATATTTTCAAGTACTATGACTTGTGAATTTTAATCTTGTAGCTATTGGAGAATCTGGAGGTGAGCTATGCATTCAAAGAAGAGGAGCATCCATAGGATCAAGACATCATCAAGCTCATCCACCTTGCATCCAAAGAAGGCGTCATCACCAGAACGGAGAAAGAACACTGGACTTCATCGAGACATCATCAAGTTCGCCATCATCCTACTTCCAGAGGAGAATTTCATTGCCGGAGAGAGAACTTCATCATCATCTTGCAAGCTCCATCATCTAAAAATGAAGAAGTGATGTAGGGACTTCTGGAGATCATAACTTTTGAGTCGGATGTGGGTTTTCTACGAGATTTTACGGGTGGATGCGTTATGAGGTTGAAAGTGGGTTGGACCCCATCTTGGCACTTTTTGGGGCTTGAAACTTTCATCTTGGCCCTCAAAAAAGTAATTTAGTGTTTTTTTCTAGATTTTTCAAAAGTTGCTTTTGTAATAAATTGAAACTCATGTTTTGAATTTAGAATATTAGTTGGCATTTCATCCTACCTTAGTTTTAGGAAGCTTTTGGGAAAAAACAAGATTTTCAAGATATGATTGTAAAATTACCTAAAATGGCAAAATCTGACAATTGTCGAAATCTACCAAAAAAGGGTAATTTTTTTATTTTTTTTGTTTTTCTTGGATATAAGAGAGTTTTCTCTCATTGTAGCAATAAAGTTGATGAATAGAAGTTTTTTATGTTCCAGTCTTCAAATCTTTGGCTCTCACATGATTAATGGCAAAATTGTATTGAGTGTATGTTGTGTGTTGCATCAAGAAGATCACTTCCACTTCATCAAGAGCGAACCTCATAAGGTCTACTCCAAGAATTCACACCCAAGTCATCTCCTCTACTTCAACATTCTAGAGTAAGAATCCTGTATAAACATCACAAGAAAGAAAGATGAATGAGAATAACTATCAAGAAAATCCACAAATTACATCCAGAAAATGTAAGGAATGCAAAGACAATAACAAAAAGAGAAGAGCAAGGACAAGATTCCCAACTTCCACGTTGAAAGCTCCAGAAGTGAAAATTCAATTTCAAGACTTTGCCAAGAAAAGAAGATAAAATTTGGGAATAGAATCAAGAAATTGGAAAATATAAAAAAATCTAGAAATTTGCTCAAGAAATGCTCAAGTGGCTCTATACATCAACCAATCATTTCTCTCCACTTCATCACATCCATGTTCAATGTACCTGCAACAAAGTCTAAGAGAAAGGTGACGCCATATCTAGAAGATTCCTAGAGATTACAACATGTCATGCTTATCACCTTGGGAAACGTGCCTTCATTTCCTTTAGGCTTTTATGTACATAGGTTGTGTCAAATTTTACTTTTTGCTTAAAATAATTGGTTGTTGCAACTAATTGCCGATGTTGCAAAATCTTGGCCATTCATTGTATTTTGAAGACTATAAAAAGGCTCATTTGCATCATTTGTAACCATTAGAGTTGATGATACATTAGATAAAAGTTGATGTAGGAGAGTAGAATAACAAGTAGAGTAGGAGTAGAGTAGAGGAAGCTCTTCAAAAGTTGTTGGAGAGAATTTTAAGTTGTTGTAATCACTTCCAAGATTAATACATTTATCATTGAAGCTTGGTGACAATTGTGTTGTTTTTGGAACGTTGCATAGTTTCTTATTTCTTGAAGATGATTGAGATCTGTTTCCAAATAAATTAGATTAGAAAGTTCATTGATATAGTGAATGCATTGTGAAGATATTTGATGAATTCCCAGGTTCATACTTTTGATGGTTTGTCGCTAGCAAGTCATTGTGCAAAGTTAGCCTGAAGCTCAACTTATTGCAATAGTTCGATTATTCATGCTTGTTTGAGTTGCACCAGCTGTGGGTACTTGAATGTGTGTGTTTGCAATATGAAAATCCTTAGTCGGCCTTGGGAGATTGCACTTGTTCTATGTAGTTTTTGAATTCATCATGGCGAATGGAGTTTGTTAGAAGGAATTTGTCTATCTTGGCACCATTCATTGTCTCATTGTACTTAGAAGTAGAATAGATTCTCTCTAAACCCTTGACCCTTTTACCTTTTCTTATTGTGGAATTAGGAGGTTTCCATCCATGGAAAGGAGTAATAAGTCAAGTAAGTGAAGAAGTAAATTCAGCATAAGTCCCTTTGTGTTAACAACAAATCACATCATATACATACTGAATCTATATCCAACATATTGCCAAAACTTGACATCTGGAACCTTGGAGTTGTCTCACTAGATCACATAGTTTAGCCAATGAGAGACTTTGTTCAAGAGAGGATAGAATACCTTAGTATTTTATTCAGAGTTTGCATGTACATAAAAAAACATCAATAGAATTGGCGCTAGAAGGAGGGTAGAACAAAGATATTGCTCCATTCAAAGACATTGCTCCATTGATTGATGCCCTTTTCCTCCTAATGCCCATCAATAGAATTGGCACTAGAAGGAGGGCATGATCAAGAAATACTTCAAGAATTACCTTGCTTCATCTATTCCATGTGAAGAAAGATTTTACACCTTCTCCTATCACGCAAGATTCAACATAGAAATTTAGGATAAAGTGGGATAGAACATCATCGCTTCTTTTTTCCAAGCAAGAAAGAAGATATTACAAATTGTGGATAAGAACTGGAAAGCGAGCTTTCAAGAAAGAGTTCGAGATTTCAAGATCTCTTTTATGTTGAAAATACAAAAAAAGTGAAAAAAATCAAAAAATATATATAAAAAAAAAGAAAGGATGGATTTTTCAATCAATGGTATGAAGCAGCTTAGTGGGTATGATCTTCAAAGTGATACTTCAATTATTCTTCACCTATGGTGGTCTTTGAGTACATGACTTCAGCCTAACGATTTAAAAGACTTTGCATCAAAGAAAGGATGTCGAATTCATGACACCAATGGACACGAGGAGCTATATTGCATAACATTTTTGTCAAGAATGGAATTAGCGTTGTAAGGCAAATTTTCTTTTTCATAGGTACATGAGCTGATTGTTCCTGTAAAAATAGTGCCCGACACTCTATTCGTTCAAAGAGAATTCTTCATAAGTTTCAAGGAAATGATCAAGAAGAGATTGACAGTTGAGAATGATTTGCCTACAGAAGAAATATTGAGTCTAGATGATTGGTGTAGGATTCATAAGACAACTCATTCTAAACACACATGTTCATCTTGTCAGGTAGCTATTCATCAAGTGAAGGAGAAATTAAGGTTGGGAGAAGAATCCAAGGTATGATTAAGATTGGACAACTTGTGGAAAAAATGTCTTCAGGAAATCAATTCACCATCCAAAGGAGAAGGGATTCCTATTTCATCCAATAGTGAAGATAGCACAAGGGAGCTTGATAATCAAGTGGGGAGCATATTTGCATACCTTCTTCCAAGAAAGAAAGATCTTATTGAAGAAGAAGTTGAAAAAGTAATAGAGCTCATTCAAACAAAGGAAAATGATGAACAAGATGTTGATTCCTCTATCAAAGAAGGAAGTGACTCGAGTTCATTGCAAGAAGAGAAATTCCTTCAGGAATATGCATCCATGCTACATAGGGAGATCCTTGAAAATGAGTTGCAAGAAGTACAAAAGAGGTGTTGAAAGATAACCAATTAGATGCATTACAAGAAGCACTTCAAGCCTGTTGGCAAGAGACACTACTTCGAGTTGATAGGTGTTGTCATTGATGGAAACTAAGATCATCCTAGACATCCACATAACACAAGTTGTTCAAATTGGAAGTCAGAATCACAATTTGTCTAAGTCCAGGTAGTTAGGAACAAAGCAATAACAGGGTCCGGTATTTTGGTCTAGATCTCTCTAGTGGAAAGGCATGGTATGCTGTGGATCTAAGGTAGTTGACAGCATTGCAAATACACTCTAAATCTAGAATTTTGTCATCCGATGATGAAGGAATCAAATGATATTAGCATCTGTGTATCAAGTTCCAGTCTGATAGAGAAGATAGTGGAAGAATAGGCAGACCTTGCAGAAGATCTTGATTCCGGATGTATGGAAGTTGTTGGATAACTAGTAGCATTTAGTGATTATAGCCGACATGAGTGATGATTTCCAAGAGTAAGTTTTTGTCCACACTCCAAGTTATGCATAGACATAGCTGACAGAGCAGAGCATCCTTAATTATTCTAAGTACTATTGAAGCTGACTGGTAGAATGATTATAGATCTTGTTGCGGATATAAATAGTCAATGAATTCAGATGTTTTAGTGTATGTGATGTGTGCAGATAAGGTGTATTGGTGAACTTGGAGCAGGAATCCAAAGTGCGAATGAAGGCAGATCAGTAAGAAGAGCAGAGTGAAGATAAAATGTGTTAAATCAGTTTATGTACTTAACTGGAACTAAAATTCAAGCATGGGCAGATGCTATTAATCAGTTCAAATCTCTGTTGTTCTCTTGTAATACTTTCCATAAGTAGTGAGCCTTCTTTTGAGCAGTGAGCCTTGGGCAGTGACCCTGAATGCATGTGCATTCCCATTTGTAAAAATACTTTTAACAAAGTATTAATTTTTGTGGGTTAACCCCCACCGTGGTTTTTCCCTTAACCGGTTTTTCACGTCAAAAATCTTGGTGTCAAGTGTGTTATTTTATTTCTGCTTATGTGATGTTTATTTCATTAATCTAATTATAAGTTTGAAAGGAGGATTAAGGTTAGAAAAAGTGCAGAATGTGTGACAACTGATTCACCCCCCCCCCCCCCTCTCAGATCTCTGGACCTAATCCAATAATTGGTATCAGAGTTAAGTTCCTTTTGAGAAGCCTAACAACTCAAGGAAGATCTAGGAAATGGATGAATACAACCTTCAAGGGCAACTTTATCTCACCCTAGATGATCTTGAGCAATCTAAGACAGAAGTCCAAGAGCTGCAAGATAAACTCAATAAGGTTGAAGACTTCATTGAGATTTTAAAAGGAAGGTTAAGAAAATCTAAAGGAAAGGATCAACCTCCTCAGCTGGAAGACAAGGCCCTGAAAGAGAAGACAAAGGAATGTGAAAAGTTAGCTGAAGAAGTTGTTATCCTAAGACATGAGATGTAAACTAGAGTAATGAGACTAACCAAGGAAGTTGAAGATAGGAAGAAAATTGAAGAAGAGATGAAACAAAATCTGAAAGAAAGAACTAAAGAATGCTGTAGAATGGATTGCATAGCTAGTTTCCTAGAATCTAATCTACAAGAAAGTAGAAACAATGAAAGAGAACTTGAGAGATAGATTATGACTCTCAGACATGACCTAGAAATTGCAAATGAGTATAAGGAGAAGTTAAAAGTAAGCTCAGCTAAACTTGAAGCTTTAATTGAAGAATAGAAAAGGAATAATTGCAAGCATGATCTTAGAGATGAGAAAGGTGAAAGCTCTGGATCCAGACAAAGAAATATTCAACCAAGAAACAAAAGAGATAGAACTAGAAAGCCTCTGGTAAGACAACATAATGCCCAAAGATATCCATCATTTAATAGAAATTATTTCAATTGCAATAAATTTGGTCATAAAGCTATTCAGTGCAGAAGCAGAGTAAATCAAAATGGTCCATCCTTCTCCGGTCAATGCTTCAAATGCAAGAGGTATGGTCACAAATCTAATGAATGTAGAGGCATAAAAATGAATAATAATTCTTTCAATGGCTACTGCTTTGCTTGTAATAGATTTGGACACATGACAAATTAGTGTAGATCAAAAGGGAATCAATCTCATCAGAAGGGGAATGTGGTGTGTTTTAATTACAATAAATCTGGTCATATTACAAGATTCTGCAGAAGTAGAAGTAAGGGAAGAAGAGGTCCGGTAAGCAGAAAACTGGATGAACAGAGACAAGACAAAGGCAAAAGAAAAATTGACGTGAATGAGATACGAAATGAAATAACAAGACATGGGTAAAGAAAGATAAAATAAACAATTGTGATGGGTCTACACAAGAACCTGGTGCTGAAAATTCCTCCAGGAATTAATTCGGGAGCAATGGATCAGGGGGAGCAATATTGGAAATCAAATTCCCCTAGCCAAAAAGTGGGTGCATGGAGATGGCACAACAAGAGAAAATATTTTGATCTATCTCATAACTTCTAGGAGAATTTCCAAAATAAAAAATGTTGATATAAAAACTTGAGAAGTAATTTATGAAGAAATTATCAAAAATAGAGCAATCGGATATAATTAGGGCAACACATTTATTACAATGCCAAATTAGGTGTTGCAAAGGATAAAAGGTCACTTGGTCACTCATTTGAATCACTTTACTTTTAGAGGAAACAAGAAAAAGAACACTTGAGTTGCAAATCCAGAGACTAAGGCGCTAAGAGCAAATTCAACCTGAAATTGTTCAACCCTAACCTCGTGGAAGAAAAAGGTACCTATCTGTAAAACTTTGAATCTAAAATCTGTTGAGATGGCTGCTCCTCATGTTGTTAACATTACTGAAAGGGCTCGACCCAAATTTAAGAAACATCCTCACAAATTAGTAGAAGTTGACCCATTAGGTGCTTTTTCGAGTGTTCCATATGGTGTATTGCATGTTGAAGACATTAGGGTTTATATTCATGCAAACATAGATGAATTTGGAGATTCAAGATATGTAGATCTATTTGAGAAACAACTTAGTGATGAAAATCATGAACTGAAACCCGAATATAAAGCCCTATAGGATAAGCACTTTACTCAGGTTATAGGGTTTCCAACATTCGATGAGGATGAATGGGTTCGATATGTTTTGAGCTAGATGCATGATGAGTTCATTTGGTTGCTAAAACCATTCAAGATTACCAAGGATGCTATTAGAATTGTAACCAGGTTAAACTCAACTAGAGAATTGCCCATGCTGAAAGTCTTGAAAAACCAGACTGTGATAGATGCTACCGGTGCTAAGTTTGATAGAAGATCAATGACTATAAATGATATTATAGAACCGGATGTGAAATTCACCCGCATGGTAATTGGGTACAAGATCTGCCACTTGAGCAGAGAAATTTTTGTTTCTAGAATAGCTATATATGTTGCATACAAGATGCTAAAGGAGAATACTGACTATGATTTGTGTGAATTACTGGAAAAGCAACTGATTGAAAATTTGAATAAGATCAAGAAAGATAAGAAAAACACCATCAAGTATGGTACATTGGTTCTATGTTTATTCTTCTATTTAATGAATGAGGTACCTGGGGTAAGAGGTGTACACTAGAATAAGGATGAGCCAGTTGCCATTCATATCAGATATCATCTTCGCAGCATTGGTGATTTCAAAGCTTAGAAAAATGCAATATGGGGTTACCTCAAGAACTTCCAGAGTATGATGCACTTAAGGGAAAGAATTCCTAAATCATTTGTTGAGAAATACAAAAATGAAGTATGCTTCATGGTTGATATTGATCAGTGTCTAATGGAAGCAGTGGAACCCAGAACTACTTGGATCATGCCCATGGGATATGAAGTTGATGAAAACATCCTGAATATGTATGCTCAACATCTTCTAAGAAAGCCTAAAGACACAACAGTTGAAAGATTTGAAGCGTATGAGGAGCTGAGTTTGAAACTGTATACTGAGTTCAAAGAACCTAAAACCAGTAGGAAAGTAAGAAAAGAAGTTGAGCAGTTAGTTGAAAATCTAGGTCTAACCAAGGAGGATGTGAACAAATTCAGAGAAAGAACTGAAAAGGTTAAGAAAGAGAAAATAGATGAGAAACAAACAGGTGCTTTGGTGGAACTCTCTTCCACTTCAAGAACTACTAGAAGCTCCACTGTTGTCCCTGTACCTTCCAAGACTGCAAAACCAAAAGCAAAATTATCTGAAAAAGGGGAGAAAAAGAAGAAAAGAAAAGCATCCCAAACCTATGAAAGCATAAGAGAAGAGGAAGAAGATACAAATTTTGACATTGAAATCAAAGAAATAAAAACCACCAAAACAAAGACTGCAAAAGTAACCCAAGAGAAGTCCTCTGGAAGCCAAAGAGCTAGCAAAAAGCAAAAGACAGAAACATATGAGGAATATGTTGAGAAGCCCACACTCTCCCTGGAGGATGTGATAAAATCTGTCACTGTAGATGGTAATCTAAGACCCATGATTGAATTCTATGATGAATATAATGATGCAGATAAAAGGGTGTTGGAGGAAGCAACGGTCAAATATCTTAACATCTATAACAAGGCACTAATTGAGATAACTTCTGAGTTACCACAAAGTCTAGCTGATATTCTGGAGTTGAGAAAAGAAAATGCCAAGTGCAAGGACTTGGAAATCAGGGAACATGAGCTAATAACCTTGTGTTCTCAAATTTCACCTAATCAAATAAATATGATATTTAGGGAAGTCAAAAATGACTTTGGAAGCAAAAAGAGAATGAACAAGCTCATGTTGGGAGAAACTAGTGAAATTGTTGAAGAAAATCAAGAAATTCTTTTGAAAGCATTGAAAAAGCACAATTTTCCCATAGTCACAAAAGAAATTCCAAATGGAGAAAAAGAGTATATTTTTGAACAACAATCTGAGTTGGATGAAACCAATGTTTTGGAAGAACAAGCAAATCAGGAAGAATCTGAAATGATAGATAGAGTAGTTGATGCAGGAGATGATGAACAAATAGAAAAGAATTCCTCTATAGAAAACACAGAGAATAACAAAGAGAAACAAGAAGGAAGAGAAAAAGTAGATAAAGTAGAACAAGATGGTGCAAATGTTGAAGGACACAAAGCAGATACTGGGAAACTTGAGAATAATTCAGAGAAGGTTGCAAGAGACACTGCAGATGCAGTGAAAGGTCTTCTTGGAAAAGAAGAAATTGAGCTTGATGAAACTGAATTGCTTCAAGGTCTAGCCAATCTGGATGCCCTCTCTCCAATTCAACTAATGAAAATAGCATCTTTCGCCCAAGTAAAGGCTAGAGAAAAGATGCTGAAGTTCCACAGAGAGGACAATGAGCTACTGGGAATTGCATCTAGAATTTTGGAGAAGTTCATGCCTGCTTATCAGAAGAGTCCATCTGATTCACCCTCAAAACATCTAAAAAATCTTGTAAGTTCTGTAAATACTCATTTTGAGTCATTTGAGAAATCTGCAGAGACCAAAATTCAAAAAGAATTCTTGGATAAGAAATTTTGTGAAATAAAAGGTCTAATAGGAAATGATAGAAGAATACTTCATATTAGCATAAAGAGTATTCAGAATGCTTTAAATGATCGAAGTGATCTGTACAAATTTTTTCTATCATAGCCCAAAGTTAATGAAGATATTCAGAAGAAGATAAAGAAGCAAGGACATAAACTATCATCTCTCTCAAAATTTTGATCCTCTAATAGTATCACCCATAAGTCAAGAATGCCAAGTAATCAGCTTGATAGATGAAATAAAAAGGCTTGTCAAAGAAAAGGGTAACATTATGAAGAGGATGTGTGAGCTCTAGGGATTGATTGCCCCTAAGTTGGAAACAATGCATAATGCTCTATCTGAAGCTCAAACTGCAGTTCAAACCAATGAGCCATCAAATCTATCAAAGGTAGAAGCATACTCATTTATGCTAAGTGGGCACATCTCAATTTTGGATGAAATGAAGAGTACTTGGGCCTCCGAACTTATGCAAATAAAAACTAGTTTTGTAGACATTCTCAAATTTATGTAAATAAAACTTGATTATTAGTTGTAAATTTGCAGTAGTATATATAGAATTTTTGAAAGTTTTGGCTTGTGGACCCCACCATTTTCCATTGATGTCAAAGGAGGACTAAAGGGCAGTGAAAAATGAGGAGTTTAGCAAAGGGGGAGAACCAAAATAAGTGAAGGACATAAGCGTACAGACAAAGGGGGAGTCGCTCTAAGACACTTAGTCATTTTTCACTAAGTGTTGCCATCAATGCCAAAAGGGGGAGATTGTTGGCAAGAGATACTGCTTCGAGTTGATAGGTGTTGTCATTGATGGAAACTAAGATCATCCTAGACATCTGCATAACACAAGTTGTTCAAACTGGAAGTAAGAATCACAATTTGTCTAAGTCTGTGCAATTAGGAACAGAGCAGTAACAGGGTTTGGTATTTTGGTCTGGATCTCTCTGGTGGAAAGGCATGGTATGTTGTGGATCTATGGTCGTTGACAACATTCCAAATACACTCTAAATCCATAATTTTGTCATCCGGTGATGAAGGAATCAAATGATATTAGCATATATGTATCAGGTTCCAGTCTGATAGAGAAGACAATGGAAGAACATGCAGACCTTGCAGAAGATCTTGATTTCGGATGTATGGAAGTTACTTGTTGGACAAATGGTGGCATTCAGTGATTATGGCCGACATGAGTGATGATTTCCAAGAGTAAGTTTTGGTCCACACTCCAAGTTATGCATAGATCTAGCCAATAGAATAGAGCATCCTTAAGTGTTCTAAGTATTGTTGAAGCCAACTGGTAGAATGATTATAGATCTTGTTGCCGATATATATAGTCGATGAATTCGGATGTTTTAGTGTATGTGATATGTGTGGATAAGGTGTATTGGTGAAAGGAGCATAAATCCAAAGTGTGAATGAAGGCAGATCAGTAAGAAGAGCAGAGTGAAGATGAAATGTGTTAAATCAGTTTATGTACTTAACAGGAACTGAAATTCAAGCATGGATAGATGCTATTAATTAGTTCAAATCTCTGTTGTTATCTTGTAATACTTTCCATAGGCAGTGAGCCTTCTTTTGAGTAGTGAACTCTGGGTAGTGAGCTCGAATACATGTGCATTCCCATTTGTAAAAATACTTTTAATAGAGTATTAATTTTTTGTGGGTTAACCCCCACCAGGGTTTTTCCCTTAACTGGGTTTCCATGCCAAAAATCTTGGTGTCAAGTGTGTTATTTTATTTCTTCTTATGTGATATTTATTTCATTAATTTGATTATAAGTTTGAAAGGAAGATTAAAGTTAGAAAATGTGCAGAATGTGTGACAACTGATTCACCCCCCCTCTCAGTTGTCCAGACCTAATCCAACAAAAAAATCATTGAAGAGTCATTGAATGAAGAGAAATTCAGAGGGGTGCTAGATGCTTTCATAAAAGAAATACAAGAGGAATTAATGCCAAAACTATCACAAGATGAACTAATTGCTGCCATTGAAACCAAAATCAAATCAATGTTGAGCCCGTTAATGGAGATTCAAAAGGAGCTTATAGATGAAATGTTGCATTCCTCAAACACAAGTGGAATGATCCATCACCAATGGCGACCTCCTGACACGTTTATGAAAGATGAGCTATATCCATTCAAAGATGAAGAACACCAGGTTGTCTCTTTCCCTGCTATTAATTGGAAAGATTTTGAATTTGATGATTATGAATTTCAGGATGATGAATATGAAGAATATGAGTTTGACTATGGAAATTTAGGAAGAACAACTTGTATTTGGACTAATCATGGTCCTAATGAACTAGCACAGTTGATAATATTGAATAATTATTTTTCCAAATTTGAAGATTGTGTGGTAAAAGAATATTTCTCAGAATTTAAGGATACATTTGCCAAATTGAGAACCATCACATGCACCTTACTACTTCTATTCATTCTAATAAGTCATTCAAGGTCATGTAAATATTTGGGTATTTTAAGTCATGTCCACTCTTTGTACATAGTTAGAGTAGGTTTTCTTTTTCATTCTGTCATAGTTTAGAATTGCCATCCTTGATGTCATTCGACTCAAGTTTTGTTTTCCATAGATTAGTTTGCTTTTGTAGTTTAGTTGTTTGTTTTAGGTTTCCTTTTGTGGGGTCTAGATTTGTGAGAAGGGTGATATACTTTATAATCACTCTCTGGCATCATTTTCCTATATTATGTTAGTTCATTTCTTAGACAATTATTCATGAAATTCTTAGAGTCAAAAGGTCTTTTTCTTTCAATTTATCATCAAGTTAGATTTTGTACTTGACTCGGAAATTAATCATCTATTGTGTCCTGACACTGATATCTTTTGATTATAATATTTTAAAATGATAAATCTAAATCTTATGAATTCTTATGTCTTCCTTTGAGAAACATGGGTCATGACTGATGGATTTCCCGTGGAGTCCATTGCTAGTGTCAAATGGCATGACTACTTTCTCTAGGGAGATGAGTTAGTTGTTTAGTATTACTTGAAGTATTTTGAGATCTTATATCTTACACATTTTAATGATCCTAAAGTAGCTAAAGGATTTTGGGTGATCTCATGTTAAGTGAAAAATCTAAAGGCCTCATCTTTACCACCATTGTGGATTTTGTCAGCTAAGTTGAAAGGGTAAGCAGTACTGCATTGTACTCTACTAATGAAAAAAAAGAAAAAGAAAATATTATCATGCCTATCACACACTACAACTCAATTGAGTTAGTGGATTTGCAAGATAACTTTGTTGGGGCTATGAACGCCTGACTGGCAGCGGGCAATGTCAAGGTGGATGAGATGTGTGTCAACTCATGTAGCTTAATGTGAAGGAACTTAGATGATCTTAGTTGCCAAGGGATGGGAATAAACACACGTGCACACACTTGGATCCTTGGAATATGGATGGTCATGCTGCAAGTTGGTTTTAATTCCTTGATCACGTACTTGTGTTTATTTGGCCCAGCATGTGGGTGTACATGGAAATTTTGAAACCTGAATTTTGTTTGTCTTTGGAGTGCTTAAGAACCCTATTTTTAATAAAACCAATCTTTAAGTATACAATAGAAGATGAAGTGTCTTGATCTAATTTATGATTCCTCTTCCCTTTTGAGTGCGTTTTCTAACTAGTTGATAAGTTTAGAGGGAATTACTTGAAGCTTTTGAGTGTGGATTGAGTATTTTTCTTTGAAATGTTTAGGAACATTTATTCGGATTGGTGCTAGATGTTGTGATGTTTTCATGCATCAACCCATTGCAAATGGGGACCCACCATTTTTCTTGCTTTATGTCATAGGTTTGTTTTAGTGTTTTAGTTTTCTTTGAGTTTGTAAGTTTGGTAGTATTGATTTGTTCAAGTCTCGCCAAGTTCTTGCTGAAATCTAGGAAGTGATTGAAGAAATTGCCTAAGGGATGGATATTCAACTGAGGAATCCATATACCTACATCCTAAAGTCTTGTGTCCCTGAAATCCTAAAATTGACTAAGTCTGATATCCTAAAAATCTTGAAAACTAAGTCCGAAATCTGGTGGATCCTAAGAAATCTAGAATCTGCATGTTAAATCCCATGGATTCGAGACCTATCTCAAACATCATGAAAGTATATTTCAAAATATTTAAAGTATAGCAACTAAATTTTAAATACTGAAAATGGCTAAGGAAAAATTGGAAATTCCAGGCTCATGAGGAAAATGTGCCCTAGAAAAGCGCAAATTCCTTGGCTCTGTGGAATTTGCACCCAGGGAGATTTAGCATTCAGTCTTTACAAATTTCAAAATTCTCCAAAAAAAACACTAGCAAAACATGGAAAATCTTTTAAAAAAGTCTTGAGAAATTATTCAAGAACATTAATGAAAAAGGTGGAAATTCCACCCTCACAAGGAAAATGTGCCATTTTTAGACTCCATGGAGATTCAGGGAAAAGCAAAAAATCTTTAAAGTATCATTTGAAAATCCTTTGAAATTCATGAAAACCCCTTAGAAAATCCATTGAAACCACTACGTTTGAAAGAAAAATGGCTAAGTGTGGAAAAACGCAAATTCCATGAGTCCATGGAAAATACGCCAATGCACGAAGGAAAAGTCGCCAATTCCTCCCACCTAAGGAGTTTGCGCTCAATAAGGGTTTGTGATTTTGGCCAAAAATGAAAAATTCTATCTCCTACTTGAGTTCCTTGAAAACTCCATCAAAATCCATTGAAAAACCCTTGCTAAGGAGCAAGAAAAGGTTTGAATGAAAAAAAATTCAAGCTAAGTAAAAATCGCAAATTCCTCCTGCACATGGAATATGTGCCCTAGGGAGAATTCCACCTACAAGGGGAAATTGCGCTCATCATGAAGAATTTGCAATCTTGGTCAAAATGAAAAATTCAATCTTTTGTTGCAAATTTATAAAAAATCATTGAAAATCCTTTGAAAATCCATTGAAAATGACTTGGGAAATTCTTGCTAAGGAATGAGAAATGTTGAAAAAAGAAGCTAAAGGCAAGGAGGACCGCAAATTCCTCTTGCATAGGGAGAATGCACTTAAAAGAGGAAATTCCCTTTGAGCATGGAAAATGTGCTCAAGTCAAGGGAGAATTATGAACAATTTTTTTTGAAAACAACTTCAATTTCATGAAGATCTAATGCAAAATCATTTAAAAAACACTTGGAAAATCGGCCAAAGCAAGTAAAATTTGAAGGTGAAAAAGGAAATGTTCAAGAGAAAAATGAGGGAAATTCCATGCTTATAAGGAATATGCGCCTAGAAATGGAGGGAATTCCTCATGCATAGGGAGAATGCGCCCAAAAATTGGTGCTAATTCCAACTAGACAAGGAAGATGTGCCATTCTCTCATTCCTTACAGTTAGTCAAAACCCACCCAGCATAAGAGGTAGGTCGGCCCTAGAGAAAAATTGAATTTTGAACAAGGAAAAGTCACTAATATACGTAGGCCAACCTACACTAGGCCAACTTGCTAGGAAGGTAAAGTATGAAAGCTATAAAGAGGAGGTTAAATCTTCATTTCTCACATTCAAATTCAAAGCAAAAAGTAGATTTTAGGAGTAGACTAGCGAATTAAGAGTAGAATTCCTCATTTTAGGAAGGTGAATTTAGTGAGAGAAAAGAAGAAATAAAGTTTTATTTCATCATGCTTTTCCATTCTTCAAGATTGCTCAAGATTGCTTGGAATTTTGTGAAATACAATGAATTGTCTTTCAATTTCTTCATTAATGAACTTGACTTAATGTTTTCAAGTACTGTGACTTGTGAATTTTCATCTTGCAGATATTGGAGAATTTGGAGGCGAGCTATGTATTCAAAGAAGAGGAGCATCTAGAGGATCAAGACATCATCAAGCTCATCCACCTTGCATCCAAAGAAGGCATCGTCATCGGAATGGAGAAAGAACACTGCACTTCATTGAGACATCATCAAGTTCGCCATCATCCTACTTCCAAAGGAGAACTTCATCACTAGAGAGAGAAGAAATTCATCATCATCTTGCAAGCTCCATCATCAGAAAATGAAGAAGATCACTTCCATGATCAAGAGCCTTCCACTTCATCAAGAGCAAACATCATAAGGTCTACTCCAAGCATTCACGCCCAAGTCATCTCCTCTACTTCAACATTCTAGAGTAAGAATCCTACATAAACATCACAAAAAAGAAAGATGAATGAGCATAAGTATCAAGAAAATTCACAAATTACATCCAAAAATGTAAGGAATGCAAAGACAACAACAAAAAGTGAAGAACAAGGACAAGATTCCCAACTTCCATGTTGAAAACTCCAGAAGTGAAAATTCAAGTTCAAGACTTTTTCAAGAAAAGAAGACAAAATTTGGGAATAGCATCAAGAAATTGGAAAAATATCAAAAAATCCAGAAATTTGCTCAAGAAATGCTCAAGTGGCATCTATACATAATCAACCAATCATTTCTCACCACTTCATCACGTCCATGTTCAATGTACCTGCAACAAAGTCTAAGAGAAAGGTGGTGCCCTATCTAGAAGATTCCCAAAGATTCCAACATGTCATGCTTATCACCTTGGGAAACATGCCTTCATTGCCTTTGGGTTTTTATGTACACGGGTTGTGTCAAATTTTATTTTTTGCTAAAAATAGTTGGTTGTTATAACTAATTGCCGATGTGGCAAAATCCTGGCCATTGGTTGCTCAAAAAAATCTTAGCCATTCATTGTATTTTGAGGACTATAAAAAGGCTCATTCACCTCATTTGTAACCATTAGAGTTGATGATACATTAGATAAGAGTTGATGTAGGAGAGTAGAATAACAAGTAGAGTAGGAGTAGAGTAGAGGAAGCTCTTCTAAAGTTGTTGGAGAGAATTTGAAGTTATTGTAATCACTTCCAAGATTAATACATTTCTCATTGAAGCTTGGTGACAATTGTGTTGTTTTTGGAACGTTGCATGGTTTCTTATTTCTTGAAGATGATTGAGATGTGTTTCCAAGTAAAGTAGATTAGAAAGTTCATTGATATAGTGAATGCATTGTGAAGATATTTGATGAATTCCTAGGTTCATAGTTTTTATGGTTTGTCACTGACAAGTCATTGTGCAAAGTTAGCCTGAACCTCAACTTATTGCAATCGTTTGATTGTTAATGTTTGTTTGAGTTGCGCCAGCTGTGGGTACTTGAATGTGTGTGTTTGCAATATGAAAATCCTTAGTCACCCTTGGGAGATTGCACTTGTTCTACGTAGTTGTTGAATTCATCATGGCGAAACGGAGCTTGTTAGAAGGAATTTGTCTATCTTGGCACCATTCATTGTCTCATTGTACTTAGAAGTAGAATAGATTATTTCTAAACCCTTGACCCTTTTGCATTTTCTTATTGTGGAATTAGGAGGTTTCCATCCATGAAAAGGAGTAATAAGTCGAGTACAATGAGTAATAAGGAAAAAACTCCAACATAGTTTAATCCAGAAGCACTCAATACAAGGAGTAATATGTTGAGTAAGTGAAGAAGTAAATTCAGCATAAATCCCTTTGTGTTAACAACAAATCACATCATATACACACTGAGTCTATATCCAATATATTGTCAAGACCTAACATCTAGAACCTTGGAGTTGTCTCACTGGATCACATAGTTTAGCCTTTGAGAGACTTTGTTGAAGAGAGGATAGAATACCTTGATATTTTATTCAGAGTTTGCATGTGCATAAAAAACACATCAACACGGTGGTTCAACATATCACTCACAAGCTGTAAAATGTATAATAATAAGACAGTGGAGAAATGTTTGACACAAAGAAAAGATGCTAAACTGTACACTTGTTAATCATATGGTAAGTCATCTATTAGTTTACCCATGAAGATTATCATGATGGACCTAAACTTATGACGGATTTATCCAAATTTAAACAGATCAAAAACTAATGGAACAGATGTTGCTAACTTAAACATAACATTTGAAAGAAATCACAAATAACATTGCTAGTAAACCAAACTGGCAAACAACTTCTGCTGCTATGTGTGAACTGCTATAAGCTTTCAGTCCATATTGATTTGTGGACATTGCAAAACCTTCTTATGTTCCAAACAGAGTAGATTGCCTTCTGCAACCATCAAAGTTCAAAGTTTCTAACCATAGTAGTAAAAGAAAAATTCTCAATAAATCGGCAAAATTTAGCAAATTAAAAAATCAGAAAAATTCAAAGAGAAAAAACTGGTGCTTTTTTATTTCATGTGAAACAAAGAAAAACAAACAGCATTTTCATCTGATGCAGCCAAAAACAAATTTTTTGGCTTTTTAAAATTGTCAGGGGGTTTGGGGCCAATAGCCTCCAGCTGGGTCAGGAGTCTGCAGTCGGTACCCCTGGCACATCACCTGCCATGATACAAGGCAGGGTCAAGAGGTAGAGCCCCCATTGCCAAGAACAAATTAAGGCCATTAAGGTTACATGGACTTTCATGGAGCATACCATTTTTTATAATTATCATTTTTAAATAAGCTCCAAACCCCTTAAAAGACATCGTAGTTGCCTTTAAACTCCAAATGGCAAACAAAATGAACGGTAAGCTCAAGTGAACAAATAGCCAAAGACGGAAAGAAACAACAACAAAGAGGTGATGCAGTAAGGAAATTGAAGGCATGAAGACATGTGGTCTACAATTCATTTATTATGCTAATGCGCACACTTGCCATTTGGGCCAGTGAGTATGTGCATACCTTCTGTGGTTCCATTTGCACTGGATTTTGGTAGTTTTTCAACAACCTGCAGAAGATAAATATTAACAGAGTTAATTTTGTACACGGAAGGCGAATTGCACCTAAGAGTGTAATTAAAAAAGTGCTTAGAATACTCACCGCTAAAGAAGCCTCATTACCGGACACTAATAGTCCTCGACGTGTATATTAGTCCCCGCCTGCCGCTGGGATGCTATTGTATTCACCTGCAACTTGCAAGTATTAGTCTTTCCTCAAAATTCGTGCCAAAGCAAAAATTTCACCTTTTCCTAATGTTTATTTTTTTTAAGGAATTTTGGTCTTTGGAAATTCAATGAATTTGATTTTTTCATTGGTGGATTGCTTTTTGAGCCCATTGGGCATTGATTTTTGGAATACTTAAAATCTTGTAAAATTTTCTAGGTGAAATTTGATATGTTTCTCATTAGGCCTGAAATTTGACTATCACCCATCCCTGTCATATAAAATTTTTATGACGGTTTGGTCATTTAGCTACCTTTCAATTGATGTTTTAATAAAACTATAAGTTGTCAAAAAATATTGAGTGAATTTTATGTATTGAAAGAATGCAAGTTACCAAAAAAGTAGTCTAAAGACCGTGAAATAGAGCAACAATCAACAACACAATCACAAACAAAACTACAAAAATCAAAGACCAACAACTCCCAACCATTTCAACAACTGAAAGTGCCATAAAAAAAATTACAACCATATGCTGTCATGTCAATGTAGAATGTTTGTTTTTTGTGGACATTGAATGCTATCAAAGGGGCATAAAGACATATAAATTCATTTCTATTGTGTAAATTGAAGTCCTAAAAAAATCAGTAATTATATATTGAAAAGAAACATAAAGGATTTCTTTTTCTTGATCCAAACACTCCAATACAATTCTGAGTTGCAAATTGCAATCATTCAAACAAAATTTCAAAAAGATAGAAAGCAATAAGTTTCAAAAAACATAGGATGTAATTTAAGAGCAGCCCATCCAGCGCATCCACTCCACAAACCAACTTGCTCTCTTTTTGAACTCTGAGAGAACTTTCAATCCTCACATTGTGTTTAGGACTTGACTTGTCCAATTGTATCACTATTGAGAACATTTCCAATTTGACTTTGACATATGCATCTTGGTTCGCCGATAGAAATGTGACATTGGCAAATTGAATGACAATGAATTGGAGATGTGGCGGGGCGGAAATTAGCATGGATGCCTTGCCTAAGGCATGGACGCGTGTGCATCACCCTAACATACCACTTTTTTTTTTTATTAGCTATACACATGCTCGCATGAAAATAACAGCGCTACAGGTCAAGGTTTCTCCTGGGCTTAAAAATTGTATTTTGAGGTTCTTAAAGGCAGTGAACGCCTTTGGCAATTTGTTGTAATTTGAATTGAATTGGCTATACTCGGGAAAGATTAGTTGCTGATATCTTGGACAGGGATAAGGAGGGGATTTCCACTTGCTAGGTATGTTTAACAAAATTATTGGCAAGCGGTGTGATCGCAAGCCTTCAAACTCTGTGGCAGCAGGAGGATATCCTTCTGCTAGTGGTGCATTTGGGGGGAAGCAGAGGAGGTGCTCCTGCAGGGGCTCCTCGATTTCCAGGAATATCATCTCTGCACCTGAACACAAAAATAAGGTTACATCTTTGCTTTGCTTAATACCACAATTCAAAAATGTCTTCCATCATTTATACACAGCTCAAGGCAGTCAGTCGACGGGCAGCCAAGCAGGTAGGATTTATTTGCCTCCTGCATTGTCTTCTAAAAAGAAATTCTTAGTGTGTTTACAGCAAGAAGCTAAGGCAATGACTGAATCTTTTTGCTGGAAAAAATTACTTCAGGGTTTGTGTTACAGGTAATAGATTTGTGTTACAGTGAAGATATCGAAAATGAGCCGCGCGGTCAGGTCCACTGGTGTAGTTTTGATTCCCGCCAGTGTTTGCAAAATCATACAAAATCTAAAGGAAATAGCAAGGAACCACTCTGATGAGGAGATATACTACAATACTAAAGGAATGTAGTATGGATCCCAACGAGACTGCCCAGAAGCTGTTTTATCACGGTACGGCCTTTAAGGGTTTTGTTGCTCCTTTTTCGACTTCGCTTAATTTTGTTGCATTGTAAGGCCATGAAAAACACTCCAACTGGGGCTTCTTGTATTATCATTATGGTAGGTTTTAGGCCATGTTGTGTTTGTCTGCTAGAAAGAAAATAAAGTGAAAAATTATTCAATATCTTCTCTATAGAGGTGTCTGTTGGTTATTGATCAGTTGTGTCTACTTGTCTGTTTAATCATGACCCTCTGTTGCTTGGCTATATTTAAGGGAATGACATATCACATAGTTAGCGGGTCTGAACATGGTGTAAATTTTTGTTTTCATCCTGTTTATTTTCCACTAGGCTATTCTTATTATTATACCGGGTTGTCCTTTTTGTAGTGTGTAAGCCCAATTTAACTTGTTTATTCATCAGGGGTTTTACCCAAACATCATGTGATTTGGATTAACAGGGTTTTTATCCAAACATCAATGTAATGTTGGATAATATTTTCTTAAACTTTGTAACATGAAATTGACTTGATTTGATTCTACCTGTTTAATTACTTTTTATTTTTTAATTGTACAAGTGCTTATTAGGCCATTTTTCTTAGCGGAAAAGACAAAACCTTGTTTTCTTTCTTATCTAAATTTGTTGTTTGTTTTCTTTTTTTTTGATTATTTTCTTTTTATTATTATATGTTAGCTGTTTATTGTTTGCTTTAAGTTATTAGAGAGAAATCATTTTAATCTAAAAATGCTGCTAGTTTCCTTGTATGAAAAGATTTATGAAGAGCTCTCTGCTGACTGTATCTGGATGACTATGCTTCCTATTTTTTGTAACTATTTTTTGCAACTACAATTACCAGATTTTGGTCGTTTTCTAATGCTGACATACTTGCAAGTGCATTTGCTTTACCTAGGGTTCCACTTGGTTTTTGTTCAACCATTAATTAAATTGATGAATCTAGATAGTGTTTTTTACGACCTTTATATCTTCAGATTTGTACAATGTTTTTCTCAATCCGTCTAAAATTTATATAGTAATATGGAATTCAATAGAAAGATACTGATTGGTATACTTCTTGGACGGCAAGGCTTTTGTGGATTCTCTTTCTGATAAATAGAAGCCTGATGTATTTTGTACTCATTTTCCATTACCAAAATCTTTTGAAGCTGCCATGATATGAAGAAAATCTATCAGATGTTACCTACTTGAAAGAGGTGTAAACTTGCCTTTTTATTGACGAAATCTAAAACAAATAATTGGAATTGGTGACTAAATCTATCAAAAGGTGAATACTTGAAAGGGATGTGTAGACTTAACTTTATATTGACCAAATTTGAAGCAAATAAGCAGCTGCCAACTCAAGTAAATGCTTCTGTTAGCATGTTTTGTGTGTACATTGCATTGCCTTGGCTCGATTTTAGAGTTCTACTCTGTCCCACAAACATATCGTGTTGACTGGCAGTCGGCAGAGGTTGCTACATAGCGGCCATTTCTTTGCATTCCTGCTTACTATATGTCATGCTGGCTTTTGCAGAGCTACTCGTACCATCTTCAGCCAATAATTTTGCATTTCAAAGACGAGATAAGAGGTACAGCTGTGTTAAGTAGGGCCACTATGATTTTTTCATTTATTGTCTTCATTGGCTTGGTGTTTTTGGTTTCCAAATGACTTTTCCGTGGGTCTAGTCAATTGAATTTGCTTTGTGCAATTGAATGCATTTTCTTCTACATCCTCAGCATTAATGCAGATTTGGCAAGCTACAGTGATGTGTTTGTAATTATTTGTGACTTGGTATTTTGTTTAAGTTCTAATCTGGTCTTTATTTACTTGAAAAGTTATAGAAAGTCCATAAATGTTGTTTGCTCTTTGCCAATCATGTAAGAATTCCACTACATGTCATATTGTGAGATAAAAGTTTGCTTAGGTAAAATGTGAACGATAACCTTTCATCATATTAGAATGAATAGCTAGGTGTAAAATAGAGGGGAAAAAACCAGAGAACATTGCTTGGTTTTAGTCAGCCAACACAGTTAACAAAATAACCTCCTTAGAACTGTAAGGTGATGGCTTGATTATTTGAATGTTTATAAGCTACTTTTGGAATCTTTTATGACAGACACATTATGTTGTTTAGGACATCACTCCCTCTCCTTAGGAATTTGCAAATGTACAATGTTTCCATGAATTGCATCTCAAGCTATTCTTGAAATAGATGCACCAAAACATGCATTTTTTCAAATTATCTCTTTTATGCTCATGTGTTGCCATAGATATCATACTAAATTGGTTTTGGAACAGTTGAATAGTTCTTCAAATAGTTGTTTTGTGAAAGGAATGTATTGACTCAAATAGCATGTTTTTGATGACACGGACCAACTCAAATCCTGTAGTTATAGTAGCCTGTCTTTTAACTAGTTGCATGATTGCAACTATTTTTTAAATAGACTATGGACATTGGAAACTATTTGAAAACGTCATTCTATGGCTACAAATGAGAAATCCTGCAAAGTTTATATATGCTATAACAGTATGCATCTCAGCATATAAGAACAACATACAGAGCCAAGATAAACCAGGCAAACACTTACGGGAACAAAAAACAATTATCTGGGAAGGTTTTCTCTTTTGAGGTAATCATTCTTCATATTGTTTGTGTGGACTCTGCATCCATCCCAATATAAAAAGTTTTATTGGAGGCAAAGGTTGCTCTTTGATATTCATTTGCTTACCAGAAATGTGCCAAATCCTATTCATAGGGGATTCCAACAGAGCAGTAGCAATGATATAGGGTGAAGAAATCTGATTTAGTACAACAAAAGAAAAATTATACAAGTTCCTTAAGGAAAGAGATGGATCAGAGACAACTGTTATATATATAATTTTAAAGTCAATGCTGTGAACATTACTTACTATAAGTGATTTGAGTTGTAAACTATGCTTGACTTATGATTTTCTCCATGATGTGTTTCTCTGCTACAAACAAAATGAACTAGCAAATCCTGATGAGTTTTGATTTTTAAGGTAAAAGAGTTGCAACTGTCCCTGGGTAATTGTTGTTGTAATGAACCGATGTTGCCTGGTTGTGTTCATTCTAGCCATGCTTGAAATACTGTTGGGGAAAGAAATCATGGGGATACACTTAGATAAAATAATATGTATAAAAAATTGAAGCAGATATTTTAAACGCAAAGCATACAGTGTGTACATAACTTCCACCATATAGAAAATCTGGCTCGGTGCAATAAAAGAACAATTGTTTAAGTTCAATAAGGAAAGAGACGGAGTGGGAACAACTGTTTTACACATATGGCCATATAAAATGTGTTTCTCTGTTTCCAATTTCGGGATGGAAGTATCTAAAGAAAACTTGCTTGTTGTATAAACTCTGGGGCCAATTTAGTTTGTCTGTTATTTCATGACTTTTTTTTCTTATGAAATTATTCACGTTTCAAAGTCAATGCTATAAAATAAATGCCGCTTTGAGTGATTTGAGTTATTAATAATGCTCGATTTATGATTTTCTCCTTTTGAATGACTTTTGATTGAGTAACTATTTTTTTGAAAAGCTACAAGAATATCACATTAAATCTTTTTTTTTTCTTGTGAAATTCTAGGCACGGATATGGGCTTTCCTCTAATGGGATGTGGGGTAAGCCATGGTCACACTGGACTGTACCCCATTGAACTGGGCCATCTTCGTATGTACATCATGTTTATGCTCACAGATTTCATGACACAGGTAATGGATTGGGATTTTGTACTTGAATGAGCTTGACCCAATGATCCATTGAGTTTCAGAAACTGAAAATGTTGTCATATCTGACGAGATTCAGACATTCAAGACCATGTACATTGTGATTATCTCAGTCAATAAGACATTCCATTTTATGTATTCTTGTGTTGTTATATGCTGTGATGAGCACTACATTAGTTATATTTTTTTTGTATGTCATTCGCTATTCTACTTTGTTCTGTGTTGCATAACCACATTTTCCAATTCCACATTTATGTAATAGATGAGTGATATGACAAAAAGGTTTTGTGGATAAAACAATGACAGACTTATTTGCATTCACATTCTTGATCACATAAGTGAACCATCATCGAGCACATGGTGTTCATTATGAGTTTGCTTTTCTTTATTAATTAAATAATTTTAAGGTCCTCTGCTATGCAATGTATATAAATATAAAAATCTTCTTCCTCATTGATTTTGTTGCGGACAATATCCCTGATTTGAACTGATTGCCTTCTCACGAAGAAGGTGAGAGCACTTACAATTATTTTTGGGTGCTCTGTTTGTGCTCTGTTTTCTCTTGCCTATAAAGAAAACTATAAAGAAAACACATAATTTTGTGTTTTAATTATAAGCAAAATAAAACCAGCAATTAGTGTAATTGCAAAGTCAGACCTGATCTGCAAGAGCTAAATCGGTATCAAAAAAGTATTTAATAGTTCCTATGTCTTGCCACTAGTAATTAAACAAATTTCGATTTATTTTTCCTGTTTATAAATCCAATGTTTTTTTCTTTTTATTCTGGGCGCTTGTTATTTTTCCTGTTTATAAATCTAATGTTTTTTTTCCTTTTATTTTGGGCGTTTGTCCCTTTAGGCAGGGACTGCTGCTGCAGCGCAGCCCTTGTTTCAATTTTGATTGTGGTAATCCGCTCAAGAACCACTGGGGTGCTCACAAACCTAACAAACCTATTATAGATTACAATTGTAGGCCTTGTCAAGAAATTGATCAAATTGGTTGCATCAAAAGCTGTGGATTGCACTCATTGCTCAAATGGACAAATCACACTAATTATAATCTTTTCATCTAATATACAAAATTAAAGTGACATCACTCTTTTCTTCACTTCAATCAGCATTGAGAATTGATTTTTAACAACTAAAGGCAGGCTTGCACACTTTTGAAGCATGCCCTTAGTAAACCATGATCTTTCATCTCCATTGGCCACCTCCAACACAATGGAATAGCCACCCTTTTCAATATGCTCCTCGCCTTGACCACTCGATATAAGTAGTTCACACCTAGCAAAATCAACCCCAAAATCATACGCCACAAAAATGCTCTAAATACAGACATAGTACACAACACAGCTGATTGAAGACAAATTTACTAAAATGATTACCTGTGGAAATCTCGATGTTTTAATTACATACCACCAATTCTATATCAGATCTCCACATGAATATGGATCCTTAAACCTAAAGACCAAACTGGGGTCTTATTCAAGTGACTCACTATTACCACCTATCTCCTTGTCTCAGCACATTACTTGAATCTTTATGCAGAGCACATTTCAAGGAACTCATGGTAGGCCCAAGACCACAAGATCTTAAGGCTATATTTATAGAATTTTAGGAAAAACAAGAGAACTGCTAGTTAGCAGCAAAATTATGGGCATACATGCCTACCACGATGTCATGCATAATTAGAATAGAGCTGGGTTTATAGTAGTTGTCAATGGTCATTTGAATATCTAGAGAAGATTTTAGGATGTAGATTTAGGCAGGGGAAAACAGCTCTATTTTGGTTTTTTGTCCTTCTGTATATAAAGTCAGAAGTAATTATTAATAAAAGAGGTGTTAAAAGGTACTGTTGGCTTCCACCTCTGAGTGAGCTTCATTCTCCATTCCTGCTTGAGTCTGTAGAATATTTACAATTATTTGTTCTGGAGACAGAGCCTTAAAAAAGAAAGGTCATGTAACTCGTTATAAATAATGCAAGATTAAGAGACATTACACTTATGAATGTCCATAGAAGAAGGGTAGGAACAAGGGGAAAGGAAGAACTCGCAATAAGCAATTTGTTGAGATTGCAAAGATTTCAGTTGAGGTAGACGAACTTACCTTGAAACATGAAACCACTTTTTCTATGATTTTAGCCCTTTCTTCTAAGGCTATTTCTACACAAAGTTAGTAAGTCAACAGTGGAGCACCATGACACATATCTCACAACAGATGCTATTCAACTTGCTTCTAGAAGAAACAACCACAATCCAAGTGATTCTATGCAATGACACCACTTATCAAGTGACTGGAGTTGGCACCATTCCTATTCAGGCGACTTAGTTCATGATAATGCTAAGTTACATGGATTATGACACAAACAGTTTGGGCATTTGCAGCACAGTGTGTGACCTCTTTCGAGATATGATGCATGGGCTGCCAGATTTTGAAGTTGAGCATATTGGAGTGTGCAAGGGATGTGCACTCAAGAAGCACTCCAAAGCAAGCACTGCAAAAAAATGATAGTGCTTGGAGATTTTATCTTTCCTATAACTTGAATTTGATCCTAAGATGTTTTCATTCCTCCCTAGTATATCAAAGCCCATAAACTTTATACAGGGCACCAATACCCTTGAATTTGATCCTAAGATGTTTTCATTCCTCCCTAGTATATCAAAGCCCATAAACTTTATACATGGCACCAATACCTAAGATGAACTCGCCATCTTGTCAAATTATTCCAAGGACAGGATGATGCTTCAAATCTCTTAATAACTTTCATTGATATCCATTGCCAAACAACTGAAATAAACTAAACTTGTCATATACACATCCAGCATTGAGTCACTTAAATTTATTTTGTTGGCTTAACAAATGGTTGTAGTTTTGAATATTGGAAACTAGTGCATATAGCACAAACAATGTTAACACAGTCCACCATATTGTTAAATTGCTAATTGTTGTCTATGTACTTCTTTATCTTTGCACCTGCAAGCTGGTGAAGCCTGTTGATTTATCAATCAAAGACAGTTTGTTTTCTAGAATGATTTTGAAAATCCACTTATCATTCCAAGCCACCTATATCCTTCATACATTTCTACGCATAAAAGTGAAATTGAGAAACAATCATAATTGGCAGTTACCCGTCTGCATACTTTTAAGTGCAGAAGTTCACACTTAGAAAACAGTCATGTTTAACGACATTTATCTGGTTGCACCACGACAAATTTCAAGACAGCATTCAAGAATCAAAACCGAAGGACCAATTTATCACAGGAATGTATACTGGGTGGATGACATAGAAAACATACAATAACCAGCAAACTAAATCTTCTGTCCTGGTCAATGTTTGTCTTATGGAATCAACTAAATCGGAACCACAAATAGTCAATACAAACAGCCACCTTGCAAAAAGAAAATGACTATAGGATGAACTAATGAAAAGGAATTATAGCCCATTGACTGCATCTCTCGTCATTAACTGCACAAATCACGACCCTAGTACAATGGATTCTTATATAGTTTCATAAAAATTAATATCCTTAGCACACCCATAATAAAATAGAAAGAAACCCTTCTCATTTTTATATATTTTCGGACGTTCATAACAGTTAGTGGTTACAAATAAATTGGAAGGCAGTATGGAACTTAAAAATGAACTTATTCAATACCACTCTTCAATCATTTCATACGCATGAACCCAGCAACGAACAACCTACCACTACGACAACAACAAATTGCATGAAAAACTTGTGACAGTATATATTAACCTATGAGTCAAACAAAGAGACAAACCATCCATTTGTTCTCTTTAAAGAGTCACGACTGAACAAAAGCATGGTTTAGTTGTTTTCCAGTTTACACCTAAAAATTTCTCATAGTAATCCACCAAATTCCCAACTGAATATCTGAACTTTCAGGTGGGCTTGGCCATCCTACATTACTAGATTATCAACTAATGCTACAGTGGGTAACCTCCTCGAATGTAGTGGTAATGCATAGCCAGTAACTGCCAGCAGGAAGTTGAAACTAGGCAAACCAAGCACTCAACCTCCTTGGTCCTGTTGTGACCAAATCACACATCGCCCCATTGCGAATGGGGACCCCCTTTTTTTTTTAGCTCCTGTGCTTTGCACTGAGTCTTGGATGATGTCTTAGATTTATTTCATGATGACGTCAATGGTGTTGAGTCCTATAGTCCCCTGATGTTCTGAGATCCTGAAAAATGACTAAGTTTGGTATCCTAAAAATCCTGAAAATTGGCTAAGTCTGAAATCTGGTGGATCCCTCAAAATCTAGAATCTGCATGTTAAATCTGGTGGATCCGAGACCTATCTCAAACATTCTAAAAGGTATATTGAAAAATATTTAAAGTATAAGAAATTCAATCTTCCAACTTATACTTTAAATTCAAGGTAATTCATGTTTCCACTCCATTCCATAATAAGCATTCTGCATATTTCCATTCATTTCATTCCGCCTGTCACCTCATTTGAGAGCAATAAAACCTCCATTCATTTTACCATTTTCCATTGAATAATGAATTCAAGTCTGATGTCTGAATCATTTGAATAGTTCCGTTGTTCGTTGCATACTCCAAAAGGATAAGTTGAAGTCCTTATGAGCCATTTGGAGTTCATCCATGTCAATATCAATTCATATGACCTTAGACGTTACACAGAAAGTAAGGTCAAGATGTTGGTACTTCCATCCATTCAGTACAGGTCCATTATCCATTCATTTCATATATATATCCACTTCACCTCCATTACCAGGGAAAGTCTAGAAGTATGTAACTATCCATACCTTCCACCATCCATCTCAAGCCCGCTTTTCCTAAATCACATTACCCTATTCCTTCATTTATTCACCTGTTTCCTAATCATGATCAATGAATGTGAGTGTCATCTAACTGAGACGCTTGCAATTCCTCCACCCATTCCCTATTGCTTCACGAAATAAATACCTGGATGCTGTTACTCCTGAAGCAAAGAAAATATTAAGATCTCTATGCCTCATGGTACAAATGCCAAAATCGAATCAAAGTATGCTCAAAGCTATTTCATTTCATATTTCCAAAAGAAGAGCCAAAGTGAAAATCTGAGTACTTAAGTCTAAAAGGCCAAATCCAAAGAGGCTTCCGCTTCCAATAAGTCCATTTTCATCCATTCCATTCCATTTCTATTCCATCTAAAATTCCAAATTTCTTCATCCCATGAAATAAATCAAAAGAAAATTCTGAGTTCGTGAGGGTTATGAAGTCACTACTTCACCCGTTCACTAATCACCTTTCCTGTCCCTTCATTCGTCTCCCCTCCACTTGCAAGCTTCGAAGATAGGTCGATATGAACAAACGTTGATCGTGATTCCATTCCATTTCATTTAGTTGTTCACCATCCATTTCCATTTTCCGCCATCCAACATATCCCACCACTCATCGGGTTTATGTTTGGATACACTTTTCATTTATTTGTTTCGCATAATCCACTGCTTCCATTTCCGTTTTCATAATCTGTATCATTTCGTCGTTTCCTGCCAACATCTATAAGTGTAACAACTTGACATGGTTTTGTTTGGACCGTTGTGTTGTTTCCAGAATCAGATTTTTTGAGTTTTTTCTACCCGTTACCTTGGTGAAAACCTGGCAAACAGGCGCCATGTGTAATGGTCATTTAAAAGAAAAAAAGAGAAAAAATTAAAGAAAAATAAAGAAAGAGAAAAAAATTTTGCCCACAGGTGAAAACCACCTTTGGTGGCGCCTTGGATAAGTATCATGATGAAAACTTGGCAAACAAGGGTCATGTGTAGAGACACCCTGTCTCATTTCATTTCATGTCATTCCATTTTCTGATCATTTGCATATCATCCCTGTTCATCATTGCTCCGTTTAAGGTCATTACATATTCCGTTTCATCCATATGTATATTTGTCCATCCATTCACCTTTCCATGAATTTACCTAGCTTGAGACAGGTGAACTTAGATGATCCTAGTGTCTAAGGGATGGGAATGAACGCAAATGTCCACACTTGAATCCTCAAATATGGATAGTTGCGCTGGCACTTGGTTTTGATTCTTTGATCAGGTAGTTTTGTTTATGTGATCTAGTGTGTATGTGTACATGGAAATGTTGAAACTTGATTTTTGTTTATCCTTGGAACACTTAAGAACCTGTTTTAATTGAAACCTATCTTTAATCACACATCAAGAAGATGTAGTGTCTTGATCCAATCTATGGTTCTTTTCCTTTTGAGTTTGTCGTCTAGCTAGTTGATGAGTAGAGGAGGAGCATCTGAAATTTCTGAGTTTGGGTTGAGTCTTTGTCTCTGAAATGTTCAAGAACATTTATTCGGGTTAACGCTAGATGTTGTGACCAAATCACACATCGCCCCATTGTGAATGGGGACCCCCTTTTTTTAAGCTTTTGTGCTTTGCACTAAGTCTTGGATAATGTCTTAGATTTATTTCATGATGAAGTCAGTGGTGTTGAGTCCTATAGTCCCTTGATGTCCTGATATCCTGACCCTGATGTTCTGAGATCCTGAAAAATGACTAAGTCTAGTATCCTGAAAATTGGCTAAGTCTGAAATCTGGTGGATCCGAGACCTATTTGAAACATCCTAAAAGGTATATTGAAAAATATTTAAAGTATATTCCAACTTATACTTAAATATATTTTTCAATATACCTAACCTCGGGGACTTTCAGTTCTAGGCGCGAATTTGCTCTAGGATCTTAGGCGCATTTTCCCACTTGCAGAGACCCAAAAGTGCGCCTTAGGTGGAGACTTATATGTGCGCCTAGAGGAAAATCAACTTTGAACCACTCCAAACTATGGCACCTTGATTGAAACTGAAGTAAGAAACCCTTAAACATTGAAAATTTGACAAGAAAGTGATCCTAGAGTCTAGGCACCTTTTTATGTTCAAACCATCAACAAAGTGCGCCTAAGCTTCAAACCTCAAATTGCGCCTAAACATGAAAGGAGTGTTTTAATCAATGATAAATTGCGCCTAAGGGAGGATGACCTTCTTTGAAGTTCTTGTGAGTGATTGAAGTTCTCAAAATCCTTATCTTGTGTTGGGCACATTTTTGCCTCTATTCAACCTCATTTTGGTGCCTTGATGTAAAATAAAGTCAAAACTCAATAAGAATTGCGTCCAAAGTGATATCATCTTAGATTTGCGCCTAAGATAGAGTGATTGCTTTAAGATCATCTTGGTGCATTTTCCTGTCTATTCAACCTAGTTTTAGCGCCTTAACATGAAGGGAGTGTCTAAATCAATAGAAGGTGGCGCCTGGAATGCAAATGAAGGACTAAGTGGTGTTTTAAAAGCATCAATTCACCTTGAGCTTCGAAATGGAGTAAATGCATCAAATTGAGCATCATAGATGAAGACGCTAGTTTCCCCATGTTCAATATCATTTTGGCGCTTACAAGAGGAATCAAGTTGGGATCAATTAATAATGAATGCATTGAAGTTGAACAAGTTCATAGGAGTTTATACAACGTTTGAAGATCATGAAATTTGGAGGTAAACACCATATTAAACCTTAGGCGCCATTTTGTATGGTTTTAATCATCATGAGCGCCTAAGAAGAAAATGCTTGAGTTCATAAGTTTTAAGACTATTGAGGCTTCCCTTGAACTTTCACAATGACTTAGAATCATAAAACCCTGAAGTGAACACCTAATTGAGTATAGGTGCCCTTTTACCTCTATGCAACCCTATTTTGGCGCCTAGGTAAAACATGATTGAATCTTTGATTTTTGGGAGGGTACGTAAGTGTCTGGAACTCCTCATGAGAGTGCCAAATGGTTTGAATCATTAAAAGTTCAAGTAAATATCTAGATATGCCAAGGCACAATATCTCACCTCAACCATCATGAATATGCGCGTAGACCTAGGAGGGAGAAAGAAACATCATTCAAAGACCTTATCTTGCGCCTAGAAACAACAAGAAGTGTTTATAACTTAGGAAAATTTTGAAACTCATCAAAAGAAGGCTAGGCACACTTTCTTACCTTTATCTATAATTTTGGCGCCTTGGCAATAGAGTGAATGAATAACTTCATATGAGCCCCTATGGATGAAGTAGTCTCACAAGGATGTAAACAAGTGTTGAAAGCCTTAAAAATGTCAAAGAATAAGCTAAATCAAGACAAGGCACCAATTTGCATTTGAACAACCTCAGTGAGTGCCTAGAAGGAAATTGCATCCAATAACACCATTGATTGAGCGCCTTGCAAGAATGAACCATCCTAAGTCATCTTTACTTGTTTGAGAGCATGAAATGTCAAGTATAAAGCCAATTTAACTAGGGCGCCATTTCTTGTGATTTCAGTCATCTTAAGCGCCTAAGAGGAAATGGCATGAGATAGTACTTTTGAATGGATTCTTTGAGATATATAATTATTCTATGTCATCTCCCATTGCTTGAAGTCATTCAAATATCAAAAATAAATCCCAATTTGGCCTATGTGCACTTTGCTCCTCTTTACACCTAAATGAGCGCCTAGACTTGAAGAAGGATTATTTATATGTCTAAAGTGATTCCTTTGTTATAAAGTGATTAATATTGTTTCTCTTGTTTTGCAGGAGCATGGACAAAGCTAAGGAGTCATCTCGAGAGCAAGCGCCTGAATCACCTTCAAGTTGCAGAGGAAATACCACTCCAAAAGGGTCACATCAAGTTCAACATACTTCATCAAGTTGCATCATGTCTGAAGACATTCATCCACCATACTTCAAGTTCCTCCTGAATCTTCAAGTCTCTAGAAGAGGTCTCTTACTTCAAGCTATGAATGAAGCATCATTATTGTATCTACTCTACTCTACATTAAGAAGCATCCAAAGAAGATCAACCATCCTACAAGAAGAAGAATCATAAAGTTAATCAAATGAATCAACATGCATCATACATATCCTACTTGCAAAGAACAAGGCAAGATCAACAAAGATACATCCCAAAGATACAAATTTAAGTTCAAACAATCACATTCAAAGACATCACAAGATGATGCAATTTGGGAATATGCCCACAGAGCAAAGTGAATTAACTGTTGAAATCCACAAGTTTGCTAAGGTGGTGCTTATGTGGCATGTACCTATTATCAAGCTAATTACAGTCCGCCACATCATTCAACCACATTCAATGCATCTACAACAAGCAAGAAGCCAAAGAGGGCAGCCATGTGGAAGATGCTCTAAAGATTCCATTTCATCCTTATCATCTTGGAAAACGTGCCTTCATTGCCTCTCTTATGTACTAAAAATAGCAAATTGTTGTAACTACTTGTTGAGATGGCATGATCTGGGCCCTTGGCTACTTGAATTAATCCAGACCATTCGTTGTAATCTGGGCTTCTATATAAAGGCTTTGTTGCCTCATTTGTAAATATATAGTGTAGGAATACACACAACACTGAGAGGGGGGGGTGAATCAGTGTTGTTAACAAATTTAACACTTTTTAAACCTTTTGAAAAACTTAACTTCACAATTATAGAATTCTTCAGATAGATAAAAAGATTATGCAGAGTATCAACACAAAATTTGACACAAGAAATTTCCCGAGTGGAAAACCCTCCTAGGGTATAAAAACCACTCAACTGCCTCACTGGCTTAACAAAAATTTCAGATTTACAACTGTCCCACTGACATTACAATTTTGCCTCACTGGCATATTGTACTTCTCTGCATGTCTCACTGACATTACAACATCAAAAATTTCATTGAAAAATATAACTCAGGGGATTTCCCTATTTCAATAAGAACAAAACCTTATTTCTCCCTTTTAAAACAAACAAAAATATTCTTTGCAATCAAACTTCAACTGTCATCATCATCTACAATCAATCAATTTTGATCTTCAAAATACTTCATACCTCTACAAAACAATCTCAAAATTTAATTCACCATTTCATGAACTTTCTCACTGTGCAATATTGAACAATTGACCCTCTCTGAGAAATCATTGTCTTTCAACACTTTCACCTTCTCTGAACAAATATTGATCCATTTTGATCATTAAAAAACAACTCCATCCATTTATTGCATCATCACTATTTCAAAAACTCAACATAATTCCCTGTCCAAGAAAATGTTTCTTCATACCTGCAATATACAAAAATACATCTCATAGCAAAAATCCCATTCTCAAAACTTCTCACCCTCTTCAAGATCATCTCTCATCTGCTTAATTAAAACACCTGCCATTCAAAATCTCTCTTTATACAAAATGAACTTCCATCATTCAATATCTTCAAATCGGTTCAACTTCCAACACCATATTTTTATCTCATTCATATCACAAAAAAAAATAAAAACTAAAACAACATCTTGAAGATCACATTCTTTTCATATTCTGTTTCGTAGGAAACCTTCCAAATTTCACTCTTACTCTTACCAAAAAAATCTAACTTGAGTGCCTCTTCATCTTCGGTGAAAGACATGAAAATAGCATGCTTTAATGCCTTTTAGGAACACAGTGGTCGTCAAATTTAACAAGTCTAACTTACCGTTTGAAGATACCTTCTAATTTAAACATGATCCTCGGATCTGCGGTGTCCGCCATTTTGAGTTTTAAACAATGATCGTTGGATTTAAAACCTTTTAGAACGACTTGTGTCCACCATTTCCGCTAGGGCATCGGGTTTAATGAGACCGACCACTCAACGACTAAAGTTGCCTTCAACCGGTCATCATTTGGATAGAACCTGCTGTCACCGGTCACTGGAAAAATATAACAAAAAGTGCAATATTGATGACGGGCAGTATATGGTTAGGAAAGATAAGTGTTGAGCACAATTTTTTAAGACTTGTTAAGTGTTAAGCAAACACAATTACCACTTCAAAGACTCTAAACCTCAACATATCTTTAGCACATAATTGTAAACCATACTTCATCAGATCTGTAAAATGTGATGCCACTGTCATGAAGCCAATTGGATGAAGTTAATATGATGCATATTAACTCTTGTCAAATGATACAAGCACAAGAACCTTGCCCTGATTCAATACTGATAATATGCAATGAATGCCACTGATCAATATGACAAATCATCATATGAGATGCAACATATGACTAGGACAAATGAAGTTTAAGATTAAGCAATTGTAATCCACTGAAATGACCAAGTCACAACAACTTCACTCAAGATCAAAACTGAGAGATCACTACCACACTAACCCACTGAAAGATCAAAACTGAGATATCACTACCACACTAACCCACTGAAAGATCAAAACTGAGATATCTAAAAACCATGTCACTAATGTCACTACCATTTTGGCATCAATGAAAAGACAATATGTTCAATAGTACTACAAAACTCCCCCTTTGTCTTTAACATTGATGGCAAAACCATTGCTTATTTCTCCCCCTTTTTGACATAGAATGTCAAAGGCAAAAAAAAATACCACAACCAATAGAGTCCTGTTCTTGTAAATGCAATCCTCTGTCATAAAAAAATTGTCAAAACCAACACTTTACTTCACACTGATCAAATGCACAATACTGTAACACTGCCAACCACAAAAAAATATGTACAAAAACTATATACAGACTATGTACAAATGAGATTCAGGACATCAAAATGATCTAGAAGACAACTCCCCCTGAATCTAATATCTCTGTAACCTATTGAAGAGAGAGAAGAGACAAAACTCCTAATCTCTATCTCAGAGTTTCAAATGTCTCCTTTGGCAAAGGCTTTGTGAAGATGTCAGCCAATTGATTACTTGTATGCACATATTCCAAAGCAACTTCATTTTCAATCACCTTTTCCCTTAGAAAATGATATCTGATAGCAATGTGCTTAGTTCTTGAATGCATTATAGGATTTTTTGACATATTGATAGAACTAGTGTTATCACAAAGAATAGACACAGGCTTTTTAACCTCAACCTTAATATCAAGAAGTGATTGTACCATCCAAAGTACCTGTGTACAACATGAAGAAGCAGCAATGTACTCAGCTTCAGCTGTAGATAGAGAAACACAATCTTGTTTCTTACTATGCCATGCAACCAATCTACCACCCAGAAAGAAAGCTACCCCACTTGTACTTTTTCTATCATCAGGACACCCTGCCCAATCTGCATCTGTATAGGCAAGAAGTGTAAAATCATTGTGTCTAGGATACCATAAACCAAAATCAAGTGTACCCTTAATATATCTAAAGATTCTCTTAACAGCATTCAAATGTGATTGTTTAGGACAAGCTTGAAATCTTGCAACCAAACAAACAGCCTGCATAATATCAGGCCTAGAAGCAGTGAGATATAAAAGACTCCCAATCATAGATCTATACAGAGACTGTTCTACTTCAGGTGATTCATCATTTTTACTTAGCTTATGCCCTGTCTCCATAGGAGTACCCAAAGGTTTGCAATCATCCATTTGAAATCTCTTTAACATCTCTTTGGCATATTTATTTTGTGAGATAAATATTCCCTTTTCAAACTGAGATACCTGAAGACCAAGAAAGAAAGATAATTCTCCCAACATAGACATTTCAAATTCTAATTTCATGATGTTAGGAAATGAATGACTCATATCATCATTGTTACTACCAAAAATGATATCATCAACATAAATTTCAACAACCAGAATATCCTCACCTTTGATTAGATAGTACAGATTACTGTCCACACCTCCTTTTGTGAGCCCCTGTTCTTGCAGAAACTTATCCAGTCTATAATACCAAGCCCTTGGAGCTTGCTTTAAACCATATAAAGCCTTTTTCAACCTATAAACATGATCTGAATTATCTTTATTCACAAAACCTTCTGGTTGTTCCATGTAAACTTCTTCTTCAAGATCTCCATTTAGAAATGCTGATTTTACATCCATTTGGTAAACTTTGAAATTTTTATAAACTAAAAAAGCTAAAAACATTTTTATAGCTTCTAATCTAGCAACAGGAGCAAATGTTTCTTCAAAGTCAATTCCTTCAATTTGTGAATACCCTTTGCAAACCAATCTAGCTTTGTTTCTAACAACTTTACCTTTATCATCAAGCTTATTCCTAAAAACCCATTTTGATCCAATGACATTCTTACTTTCTGGTCTTGGAACAAGTTCCCATGTTTTGTTCTTTTCTATTTGGCTTAACTCCTCTTCCATGGCTTTAATCCAGGCTTCATCTTTGCTGGTCTCAACATAACTTTTAGGTTCCATTTCAGATATCAAACACACATGTGCTTGATTGTGTGCAGCAGCAAGCTTTCCTCTTGTTAACACACCACTATCCTTATCCCCAATGATCAACTCATGAGGATGATCTCTTTGATATGCCTTTGAAGAAGTCTTTGTCTTATCATCAACTGATTTTTCAGAATCTTCTTCCTCTTCCTGAATTTCTTCTTCCTTTTGTGAATGATGATCATCTTCTTTGTCATGAATTAACTGTACACAGGGCTGCAAATTCTCATCCACTTTAACATTAGTACTTTCAATTATTCTTTTGAGCCTTTTGTTAAAGCACTTATATGCTTTGATGTGTGTAGAATAACCAAGAAATATGCCTTCATCACATCTAGACTCAAAACTACATAAGCTATCATTATCTTTCTTGATGTAACACTTACTACCAAAAATTTTAAAATACCCAACATTAGCTAACTTACCATACCAAAGTTCATAAGGAGTATAATTTGACTTTACCCTTAATTGAACTCTGTTCAAAGCATATACAACTGTATGAACAGCTTCTCTCCAATAGACATTAGGCAGATTTGCATCATGTAGCAAGGTTCTTGCCATTTCTTTTACAGTCCTGTTTTCCTTTCAGCTACTCCATTTTGCTGTGGAGTTCTAGGAGTGGAGAATTGCCTTCTTATCCCATGTTTTTCACAATACTCCTCAAATTCCTTTGAAGTATACTCCCTTCCATTGTCTGACCTTAAACATTTTAGCTTGAAATCAGATTCCTTTTCAACCATCTTCTTGAAAATTTTGAATCTATCAAAAGCCTCTGATTTATGCCTTATGAATGTTACCCATGTCATCCTTGAAAAATCATCAATGAAAAGCATAAAATATCTTTCACCTCCCAATGCTTTAGTCCTTGTAGGACCACATAAATCTGAATGCACCAGCTGCAGAGGTTTTGATGTGAAATACTCCTTAGGTTTGAAACTGACCTTGGTTTGCTTACCCAGCTGACACTCTTTGCATGTAGTATTACTTGGTTTTGAAATATGAGGCATGTTTCTAACATTGTGATTCCTGCTGATTCTCACAAGATTGTCAAAATTCACATGACCAAGTCTTCTATGCCACAACCAACTTTCTTCAATTTGACCCATGAAACAGATATGGCTATCAACACTTTTAGTTTCAGAGTTATGAAGATTGTAGATGTTACCACTAGTCCTTAGACCTGCTGTAATAACTTTACCTGATTTCTTTTTGATCTCACATCCATGTGCATCAAAAACCACATTAAAGCCATTGTAACATATTTGACTAACAATTAACAAGTTGTGCTTCAGTCCTTCTACAAAATACACATCATGTAGTGGTGTTTCATTATCAAGAAGAATTGTACCTTTGCCTTTGATCATAATGCAATCATTATTTCCAAACATAACAGAGCCTTCATTAATGTCTTCAAATTTAACAAATTTATCTTTGTCTCCTGTCATGTGGTTGGAACAGCCACTGTCAATCACCCACTGTTCCTTCTTTTTGGCATGAAAAGCAGCTTGTGCAATCATAACATCAAGACTCTTATTGATTACCTTAGGTTTCCAAACAAGCAACTTCTTTTCAGGACTTAAATAGGACAAACTTGAAATAGTATTCCTTGTAGTTTGCTGCATTTGCAAAGAAGGTCTACAAAATTTGGCAATATGCCCAAAACTTTTACAATTGTGACACTTCAAACTTCTTAAAAACATGAATGGGTTCCTTGGAAATAAATGCATTTCTCTTCTGACTCCAAATCTGCATTCACTGGCTTTAAGTCCAAACCTGTTGCAACAAAAACAATATCCAGTAAAGTGAGCATTATACCTGAAAGTATCATTCCTGTTGTAGTTTGTTGTCCTTATGATTGATTTGCCATTTGTACTAGCCTTTTGAGAACATTGTCCCTCTTCAAATCCAAGACCTGATTTATCTTTGAATCCTTTTTGTCTGTTAAGAAGATCATCAAGTTTATCACTACTTCTGCACATATCAAGTCTTCTTCTTAGATCCACAATTTCAGCTTCAAGTGTATGACATTCCTTGTCCTTATTATTCAACTCTTTGCTTTTATCATCAATAATTTTCTTACTTTCTTCAAGAGACAGAATTAAATCACTAATCTGTTTTTCAAAACAAGTTAGTTTATCATTCATGATATCATTTTCTTTTTGAAACTGACTTCTTTGTGCAATGATCTCCTTTTTAAGTTTCTTGACTTGACTTAATGCACACTTTAATTCTCCTTCAAAATTAATAACAGCTTCACAACTGTTTGATTGTTCTTCACATTTTTCATTTTGAACTTCATTTAGAATAGCCATAAATAAGGTCTGTGCATTTTCATCAAGAAAATCATTTGAATCACTTTCAGTCATATCAACATTTTTGATGAACAAACTTCTTTTCTTTCTGAAATTATTTTTCTTTCTAGAAACAAACTGTTTCTTTTTAAATTGCTTCTTGTTTTCATCTTCATCACTGTCTAAGTCTTTATAAGGACACTGAGCTGCATAGTGTCCAATCTTTCCACATTCAAAACATTTGAATGGAAGTTTACCTTTGTACTTACCAACAGATCCCTTCTTCAACTTGCTTGCAAGAGATATTTCTTGATCATCGTCCAATTCTTCTGAATCAGAAATCTCTTTTTCTTTTCTAACTGATTTGAAAGCAACTTCTTTGCTTGAAGGTATGTCATTACTAATTCTCATCTCATAAGCTGTGAAAGTGCCATGAAGTTCATCAAAGGTAACTTTGCTTAAGTCTCTTTCTTCAACTGCAGACACTTTGGATTCATATTTTGGATTTAAAGTCCTTAAGACTTTTGTAACAACTGTCTTCTCCTCCAATGTATCACCAAGTCCTCTTATAGCATTTACAATTTCTTGAACTCTTAGAAGATATTCTGCCACTTTCTCATCATCACTCATCTTGAGACTTTCAAATTTGGCTCTATAGGATTGCAGTTTTGCTTCTTTGATTTTATCATCTCCTTGATAAATATTAGACAGTTTATCCCATATTTCCTTGGCTGTTTTACACTCCATGATTTTGACAAGTATGTCATTGGTAAGACCACAACATAATGCATTTTTAGCCTTAGCATTATTTTCATATGCCTTTTTTTCATCAGCTGTGCTAGGAGGATTTGTAGCAGTATATGCAGTAACAATGGCAGCATACACATCATACCCCAGAGATGACAAATATGACTCCATCCTGAATTTCCAAAAAGCATAGTTAGAACCATCAAACACAGGTGCTTTGTAATTTGAGTAACCTTCTTGACTTGCCATGATAAGTATTCCAGAAATATGATCTACCCAAGCTGATTAAGCTTTGACAGGGTACCAGGCTCTGATACCAATTGTAGGAATACACACAACACTGAGAGGGGGGGGGGTGAATTAGTGTTGTTAACAAATTTTACACTTTTTAAACCTTTTGAAAAACTTAACTTCACAATTATAGAATTCTTCAGATAGATAAAAAGATTATGCAGAGTATCAACACAAAATTTGACACAAGAAATTTCCCGAGTGGAAAACCCTCCTGGGGTATAAAAACCACTCAACTGCCTCACTGGCTTAACAAAAATTTTAGATTTACAACTGTCTCACTGACATTACAATTTTGCCTCACTGGCATATTGTACTTCTCTGCATGTCTCACTGACATTACAACATCAAAAATTTCATTGAAAAATATAACTCAGGGGATTTCCCTGTTTCAATAAGAACAAAACCTTATTTATCCCTTTTAAAACAAACAAAAATATTCTTTGCAATCAAACTTCAACTGTCATCATCATCTACAATCAATCAATTTTGATCTTCAAAATACTTCATACCTCTGCAAAACAATCTCAAAATTTAATTCACCATTTCATGAACTTTCTCACTGTGCAATATTGAACAATTGACCCTCTCTGAGAAATCATTGTCTTTCAACACTTTCACCTTCTCTGAACAAATATTGATCCATTTTGATCATTAAAAAACAACTCCATCCATTTATTGCATCATCACTATTTCAAAAACTCAACATAATTCCATGTCCAAGAAAATGTTTCTTCATACCTGCAATATACAAAAATAAATCTCATAGCAAAAATCCCATTCTCAAAACTTTTCACCCTCTTCAAGATCATCTCTCATCTGCTTAATTAAAACACCTGCCATTCAAAATCTCTCTTTATACAAAATGAACTTCCATCATTCAATATCTTCAAATCGGTTCAACTTCCAACACCATATTTTTATCTCATTCATATCACAAAAAAAAATAAAAATTAAAACAACATCTTGAAGATCACATTCTTTTCATATTCTGTTTCGTAGGAAACCTTCCAAATTTCACTCTTACTCTTACCAAAAAATCTAACTTGAGTGCCTCTTCATCTTCGGTGAAAGACATGAAAATAGCATGCTTTAATGCCTTTTAGGAACACAGTGGTCATCAAATTTAACAAGTCTAACTTACCGTTTGAAGATACCTTCTAATTTAAACATGATCCTCGGATCTGCAGTGCCCGCCATTTTGAGTTTTAAACAATGATCGTTGGATTTAAAACCTTTTAGAACGACTTGTGTCCACCGTTTCCGCTAGGGCATCGGGTTTAATGAGACCGACCACTCAACGACTAAAGCTACCTTCAACCGGTCATCATTTGGATAGAACCTGCTGTCACCGGTCACTGGAAAAATATAACAAAAAGTGCAATATTGATGACGGGCAGTATATGGTTAGGAAAGATAAGTGTTGAGCACAATTTTTTAAGACTTGTTAAGTGTTAAGCAAACACAATTACCACTTCAAAGACTCTAAACCTCAACATATCTTTAGCACAGAATTGTAAACCATACTTCATCAGATCTGTAAAATGTGATGCCACTGTCATGAAGCCAATTGGATGAAGTTAATATGATGCATATTAACTCTTGTCAAATGATACAAGCCCAAGAACCTTGCCCTGATTCAATACTGATAATATGCAATGAATGCCACTGATCAATATGACAAATCATCATATGAGATGCAACATATGACTAGGACAAATGAAGTTTAAGATTAAGCAATTGTAATCCACTGAAATGACCAAGTCACAACAACTTCACTCAAGATCAAAACTGAGAGATCACTACCACACTAACCCACTGAAAGATCAAAACTGAGATATCACTACCACACTAACCCACTGAAAGATCAAAACTGAGATATCTGAAAACCATGTCATTGATGTCACTACCATTTTGGCATCAATGAAAAGACAATATGTTCAATAGTACTACATATAGTTCATTAGTCAGTAGGCAAGTAGAGTAGAATAGAAGAGACTCTTGAAATTCTCTGAAAGGACTTGAAGTTGTTGTATATATTTCTCAAGATTAATGCAAAAATATTGGAGTTCATTTTGTGTTAAGTGTTATCTTGTGGAATAACATGGTTTCTTGTATCTTGATGAAGTGGAGAGACGTTTCAAGTAGATTAGAAGCTCATTGATGTTATGTATGTTGTATTGAATATATGATCAACTCCTAGCTCATGCTTTTAACATTCATCGTTGGTGAAGTGTTGTGTAAAGCTAGTTTGAGTTTCATTTGCTTAAGTTCAATTGTGGATGCTTGTTTGAGCTGCGCCATTCAAAGGGTGCTTGTATGAGCCTTCATGATTTGAAAACCTTTCGCTATCCTTAGGAGATTGCACCAACTTCATGTAGTTGTAGGCATCCTTGGCGAAGTGGAGTTAGGTTTATTGAAGAGTTTGTCTATTCTTGCTTCATCATTGCTTCATTGACCTTAGATTAGTTTTCCTAAACCCTTAACTTTTTACTTTTTTTCATTATTGAAACCTTGTACATATGCCATCCACATTAAAGGAGAGATAAGCTAAATGAAGTATGAAGAAGTCAGTGTAAGTCCCTTTGTGATTATCAACAAGATCACATGTAATCACTGAGTTTATCCACCATAAGTTATAAGAAGGGAACCTTGGAGTTGTCTCGATTGATCACTTTGTTTAGCATTCGAGAGGCTTTATTCAAGAGAGAGTTGGATACTCAGTATTTTACTCTATTGTTGACTTGTCTAAAAACAATCATCAACAGGGGCATGATCAAGATAACTATTATTTTTTCATTTTGATGTTTCTAGCCTTATTCACTTCTAAGGTTGCATCAAACTGTAAACTTATGCTAAAAGGATTACTTAAAAATTTAAAATTAATGACCCTCAAACAGTGAAATAAATAAACCTTTTTCATGTAAGATACCAAATAATTACTCAAAATAAATCACCCATAAAAATAGAAATCAGAATATATTTTTCATGTAAAAAAACAAATTAATATTCAAAATTCATCAAAAAAATAACTCGAGAATCAAAAAATAAGAAACTTAGGACACTGCTCCAACAAAAGGACGTACCCCATCTTTTGCTCTTAAGAGCCAAGATGAAACAAAAGCATGATTTAGTTGTTTTACAATGTATACTCACTTAAATTGATTAACAAGTAATCCACAAAAACATCCTATTAGCCACCTTAGCTTTCAAGCTGCTCACATTATTGCAACTGTAAGTACAATTAGCCATCCTACAGTGCTATGTCAGATAACTAATAATAGAGCCGATAAGTTTGTTACATGCAGTGGTAAGTGGTAATGTATCTCATGTAAATCATAGCAAGATGCAGTTACACAAACTGACCACATAACCTGCTTGATCTGTGATCCAAGTTGATTTTCCAAAATAATTTTTTTCGTGTTCTATTTTTGCATCCAAAACAGAAGGTTTATTACCACTGCTTGGCTTAACTTGCATAATTTCCACATGGTTTTTATGAATTGATTAGCATGTTTAATGCTTGTTAGGACCTTTGCATTGAGTATGTTTATTCTGACATTGACAGTTAAGTTTTCCTGTAATTTATCTTGTCAGGCTGTCTTGCGAAGTGATAGCATAGGTTATATATTGATTGCATGCCGGTAGAGGGTTCTTTTCTCCTCACTTATTTAAGCCAAGAACTCTGTAAATTGATTTTCTTCCAATTGATCCCTTTTGAAATGGTGGCATTTCATTTTACAGTGTTTATATGTTGACATTTTTAAATTAGATTTAAGCTAGTTTTAAATTTTAAATAAGGAGGAAATTCCATTAGTACAGGCTATTATCTGCAGAATGATTTTTTTTTCTTCCATTCTTCTTGAGTTCAATATGTGCATGTTATTTTGATGTACAATTTAACCTGGCTTCCTCTTGGAGACCTCTGAACAAGTACTTGTGTCAGCAACATACCCAAATTGTGTGTGTAACTGCCACCTGAAACAGAAAAAGTAACAATCACCTCCAAAAATTCATAGGCAATGTACTTTGCTCAATGTAAGAGAAAGTCAAGTTTTGTTCACTATAAGAGCAAATCAAACAACTCCATTAATGCTACCATAAAACTCAAATAAAAATTTCAAACCCAGAAACTTGTAGCTGGCATAAAATTGATCTTGCTTCGTGCAATTATGAATGACTGTATAGCTAAAACAGAGATTCATGTTATGATAAAAATAGATTTGTAAATGAAAGCTATTATTAACAAAGGCTTCTTACTGTACCTTAATCAGATGTTGTAGTTGCAAGTGTTCAGGTGAACATACACACGAACTATTTGACAAAATACTCACCTTCGAATTGCCAGATTCTTAAGAATATAAATTGTGTACATGAGGTGTTTAGCATGTATGTAAAGTGTAGAAGTATGAACAAGGCACGTAAACTGTCTGACAAAATTCTTCCAAGAGATGTGTGAACCGTGGCAAATGTGAATGGGTAGACATATATGCAAAATATAAGAGCATTGGCATAGCACCTGAATGCTTTAAGATAAGCACACAATTTAGGGACATAGCCAAGGCAGAGTATAAGTGACACATGTAAAATGATCGATAAAATACTCCAAAGAATGTAAAATGTGAAAGAATAGAATAGCATGTGAACCGTTTGACAAAATGCCTCAAAGAAATGTTAATCTATAGACAATGCACATGAACCGCTATGCAACAGAACTTGTTGCCCCTGCCATCCCAAGCTGTGAGATTTGTCTTAAAAAAAATAGAGGAAAATCCAAGCCAAATGAATGTCAAGATTACGGTAACCAGCTGCAGAATACATGCCATGAACACAACAAACCATTGAGGGGCACACATACGTGACTGCACATTACAAACAAGGAAAACCTTAAAAGGGTTGTAATTTTTTTATCCGTCGTCTCTTCTATTCTATTGGCTGACATTTTTTTCAAATTTTTCAGAAACAATCAGCAAAAAATATCCAGAGGCCAGCAATTTTTTCTCATGCGAAAAAAATATAAAAAAATAAAAACCTTAACAAAACTGCACACATGCCTACATTGTTATATGTTTCAAGTAAAGGAAGGGTGTAGTTATTCCTAAGGAGGAATTCTTCTAGGTTGTTGGTTGCAAATATTTATGGTACAATCTAGATTCAACCAAAGCATTATTTGATTTCATCTCTTATGTCTTGATTAGATGTTGGTGAAATTATAAATGTAGCAGGGTAAGTTTCTCTTGAATGATTATAATATAGTTTTTTTTTCAAAATTTGGTGTAGTTAACTAGCATGCACTTCTCTCTCTTTAGCTCTAGATCAATTAAATTTTTGAAAGAGAGGAAAGAAACATAGTTACAGTTTACAGGAAAAATATTAAAACAGATCAGAATTTTTATTAATGCCTTTTTGAAAAACAGAGCTGTCGGTGCTCTCTTACATTCATGCCTTCATCCATGCATAAAAACAGAGTATTATTCCCTCATTCTTTTACAAAAATAGAGTTGTTTTTCAAGCGTCGGGAGAAGCTTCTAGATACACACAAAAACAAAAGTGTCTAGATACATCGAAGAAGAGAATAGAAGATAGAAGAAGAGAGTTTAATGTGGGGGATGGAATAGTTGGTCTGATGTGGCAGGGGATATTACTCAAGTACAGCTGGAAATCCACATCCGCCAACACTCCCCCTTAATCTTTACTGTCATATATGTCTGCTATTCCAATTCCTTCTCAGAGATGCTCAAAGACATTCTTTGCAAGCGGCTTTGTGAAGATGTCTGCTAGTTGTTCTTTGGACCTGCAAAAATCAAGATATATGTCACCATTGTTTACCAATTCTCGAATAAAATGATATTTTGTATCAATATGCTTGCTCCGTTTATGAAAGACATGATTTTTAGTTAAAGCAATTGCTGAATTATTATCACAATAAATTTCCGTAGGTTCTTCTTTTGGATGCCTCAAATCTGAAAGTACTCTTCTTATCCATACTGCTTGGCAAGCAGCTGATGTGGCTGCAACATATTCCGCTTCAGCTGATGAGAGTGTCACAATTGGTTGTTTCTTTGATGCCCAATAGATAGCACCCGATCCTAGATGAAAGATATACCCAGAAGTGCTTTTCCTATCATCCATGCTACCTCCCCAGTCACTATCCATATATCCAATCAATTTGTAATCGTCTGAAGATGTATACAAAATCTCAAATCTCTTTGTTCCAGCTATATACCTTAAAACTCTTTTTCCAGCTTTCCAATGTGATTCCTTTGGTTTGTCCATGAATCTAGAAATGAGACTAACCCCATACATGACATCCGGTCTTGTGGCTGTTAGATACATGAGGCTGCCAACTAATCTTTTGAATAAGGTTGCATCAACACTAGGACTTTTGCCATCCTTGCTAAGTTTTAAACCCAATGCAACCGGTGTAGGAGCTGGATTCACATTTGTCATCTTAAATCTCTTCAACAAATCATTAGCGTACTTACTTTGACATATAAAAATGCCTTGATCATTTTGACTTGCCTCTATCCCAAGAAAATATCTCATGAGCCCAAATCGGTCATATCAAATTCTCTTTCCATGGCTGTCTTGAATGAGTTAATTGGCAGTTTACCTGTAAATATCAAATCATCTACATACAAACAAACGATCAAGATTTCTCCTTCATCATTCACTTTGAAATACAAAGTTGGTTCATTGCCACACTTGCTAAACCCATTGTTCACAAAATAAGAGTCGATCCTATTGTACCAAGCTCTAGGAGCTTGCTTCAAACCATATAGTGCCTTTTTCAGTTTGTATACCTTATGTTCTTCTCCCAAAACTTCATAACCTGGTGGCTGTTTTATATACACTTCTTCTTCTAAAATATCATTCAAGAATGCTAATTTGATGTCCATTTGGTAAAAATGCTAATTTGATGTCCATTTGGTAAACCTTCCAATTATTTTGAGCTACTATAGATAAGACCATTCTAATGGTATCCAATCTTGCCATAGGTGTGAATGTTTCATTGTAGTCTATGCCAGACTATTGTGTGAAGCCTTTAGCTACTAGTCTTGCCTTGTGTTTCTCTACTTTTCCATTACCATCATACTTTGTCTTGTAAGCCCACATAACTCCAATCACATCCTTGCCTTTAGGAAGCTCTACTAGATCCCAAGTTTGATTCTTTTCAATTGACTGAATTTCGTCATTCATGGCTGCAATCCAATTGTCATCTTTAATGGCATCCTCAAAATAAATTGGATCAATTTGTGTTAAGAATGCAAAATTAGAGCATAAATCATCATTTTCAGCCTCTTGTATTTCATCATAAATCTCTCTTAGACTACGTGTCTTCTTTGAAGATGCAAGTGTTTGATTAGAAGACTTGTTGCTATTATTACTTGCTGGAGTAGTTGGATTTGGAGTGGTAGGTGCCTTAGAAGGTGTTGTAGGAACATGTGCGTGCTTGTGTAGTAGGATTCACAACTTGAGTTTCATTTTCTTCATTCTCTTGTGGAACACTAGTTGCAATTGTAGTTGTTTTGTCTATGCTGCCATCCCACGCTTCTTCTTCAACAAACTCAACATCACTACTTATTATCACCTTCTTTGTGATAGGATTGTATAGCTTATATGCCTTGGATTGTTCACTATACCCCACAAATATACACTTCTCTCCTTTATCATCTAGTTTCTTTATCAACTCTTGAGGTATCAAGGAGTACGCCACACATCCAAAGACTCTCAAATGTGCTATATTATGATTCCTTTTGCTCCAAGCTTCTTCTGGTGTTTTATTTATCACTACTTTTGTTGGACATCTATTTAATATGTATACCGAACATGCACCCGCTTTTGCCCAATATTCATTTGCTAGGTGTTTTGTTTTTATCATACTTTGTGCCATTTCCATAATTGTACTATTCTTTCTTTCAGCTACTCCATTTTGTTGAGGAGTATACCTTGTTGTAAATTGTTTCCTTATGTCATTTTCTTTGAAAAAATTCTGGAAATCATTTGATATGTATTCACCACCTTGATCGGTTCTCAGTGTTTTGATATAGTATCCACTTTCTTTCTCAACTTTTTCCTTGAACTCCTTAAAAACAACAAATACATCTGATTTGTATTTTAAGAAATAAACCCATACTTTCCTATTGAAATCATCAATAAATGTCAAGAAATAAAGACTTTCACTTATGGATGGTGTTTGCATTGGTCCACAAAGATCTGAATGTACTATCTCAATTGGATGCTTTGCTATATAAGACTCCCCAATTGGAAAAAAAAATTATGCTGCTTTTCCAATATGTAACTCTCACATGTTGTCTTAAGCGGCTCTATTGGTGGCAATCCATATACCATTCTTTTCTTATATAACAGCTGTAATCCTTTGAAGTTTAAATGCCCAAATTTTAAATGCCATAGCCAAGATTCATTTTTGTATGAAGCTTTGAAAGCTAATTCAGCAACCTTTTGCAATGCTTGTGGCTCTAAGAATAGTTCACTTTGGATTCTAAGTGGAAACATCCTATCTTTTGTCATTTCAACTTTTGCAATCAGTCTATTGCTTGGTTTCTTGTCTAGAATCACACATTCACCATTTTCAAAGTATATTCTATATCCTTTTTGCACTAGTTGCCCAATGCTTATGAGATTGTGTTGCAATCCAGGAACATAGTATACATGAGGGATATGCTTCTTCTCACCTTGCTTAGTTCTTATATTAATTGACCCTTTTCCCATGACTGATACTCGGTGATCATTTCCCAATTTTACCTCTGATTTTACCGAATCATCCATTGTTACAAACATCTCCTTACTCCCACTCATGTGATTGCTACATCCACTATCTAGGAACCATACCTCTTAAGAAAGCTCTTGTGCTACATTGCATGTTATCAACATGGTGTTTTGTTCACTAGTGTTGGGCTGGTTTTCATTTATAAAATGTGACATTCAGATGCAAAATGCCCAAATTTACTGCAATAATGGCATTGGATGTTGGATTCATCATACCTTTCTCCTTGATGATGGCTGTGAGAATGGTTGCTGCCTCTTCATCTTCTTGGTGTAGAATGAGCATGTGGGCTTGATGCTGGTCTTCTTCTTTCAAATTATGTATTTTCTCTTCCTCCTCTTAGTGTAAAACATCCTCTGCCTCTACTATAATTTGATCTCCCTCTTGTTCTGCCAAATAAAAGCTGAGTCTTTAATGCATTCTCCAATGATGATGTCCCTGATCGATTTAATCTTTTCTCATGTGCTAAGAGTGATCCCATTAATTCATCTACTAATAGCTGAGTAAGATCTTTGGATTCTTCAATGTACTACAACTGAATTGAACTTTGTAGGTAAGCTTCTAAGTATTTTCTCTACAACTTTTTGATCCCCAATAGTTTCTCCATAAGATCTAATCTGATTTACTATTACCATTGCATGAGTGAAGAATGAATCTATTGAATCTGTATCCTTGATTTCTAGGTTTTCAAAATCCCTTCTAAGGATTTGTAATTTTGTTGTTTGCACCTTGCTCATGCCTTGGCATGCTACTTGCAAACTTTCCCATGCCTGTTTTGATCTTGTGGCAACTACTACTTTTGGAAAGATTGATTCCTCCATTGCCTGCTGAATAAAAAACAATGCTTTGGCGTCCTACTTATTTTCTTTCAAAAAATCCTTCTCTGCTTGTGAAAGAATCTGATATGCTTGCTAGTCTGCTGGTTTAGGGAATCTAGTCTCAACCAGGTCTCAAACATCCTAGGAGAAAAATAGGGTTTTCATTTTTATACTCCAAAAATCATAATTTTTGCCATCAAAAATTGGAATCTAGGGTTGTGAAATGCTTCCACTTGCTTCTACCATGATTTTACAAAATAAAAAAAACTTTGCCATTGCTCATTGCTATTCCTTTGTTTCCTTTTCCAATCTCTCCCTCTTCGTGCCCTTTTGTATGATTCAAATCCCAAAATTCTGCCCCTTGGAATAGGACAAAATAAAACTTTTCTTTTGTGGCCTACCTTTTATTGCCGTTCCAAAGGCAAACAAAAAGGGCAAATTCAAAAATATTTGTTTTGGAATGGTGCCACAAATTCAATCTAGACAAAATACATAGCCACGGTCTCCTTTAGCACTACAACACCAAACTCATGCAAGATCTCTAACAACAAATCAATCTCCTACTACTCTTTGATGAACGTAAAATTTCAACCAATCGATCTCCCTTATGCTCTGATACCACTTTGAAAGAGAGGAAAGAAACATAGTTACAACTTACATGAAAAATATTAAAACAGATCAGAGTTTTTATTAATGCCTTTTTGAAAAATAGAGTTGCTGATGCCCTCTTACATTCATACCTTCATCCATACATAAAAATAGAGTATCATTCCCTCATTCTTTTACAAAAATAGAGTTGTTTTTCAAGCGTTGGGAGAAGCTTCCAGATACACACAAAAATAGAAGTGTCTAGATACATCGAAGAAGAGAATATAATATAGAAGAAGATAGAGTTAAATGCAATGGATGGAGTAGTTGGTTTGATGTGGTAGGGGAGATTACTCAAGTACAACTAGAAATCCACATCTGCCAACAATTTTTAGATAGATTACAGTTGTAACTTGATTTTCCTCTTAGAAATCTAGGAGCTCATTTGCATCCATAATGTTATGTGATGTTCTAATAGCATGGGCATCATGTGTGTTAAGTAAGTGGTAGGAGTTTAATTCTTATGATTTCTTGTGCTCTTTGATTATCATGAATTTATTTCCATAGACTCGGTTGTAGGTGCAATTATTTGTAAAAATCTAATCAAGTTATGACCTGACAATTGAATGAATATGATTAATCTAAGTGTCACAATCTTGTTGATTCTATGTTCTATCATTTTTCATGATATATGTAGAATCTTTTAATCATAAAGGTTGTCATTAGCTTTAAGGCTTGCTAGAGACTGAATCCGGTTGCTCTTCATTTAGTTAGTGCTTTTTAGGTATCAAATGTTGTATCAAATTTCAATTCTTCATGTGGTCATACATTTGAAACCTTTGAGATGGTAGCCAATTACATAAAATATTTTGGTAATCTAGGTTTCTCCTTGAGTCTAATATTTCTTGTAGGAAACTCTTGTTGTTTTCGATACCACATTTGCTAGTATGGTGTTGCAGCCAAGTAGTTTACTTTGGTAGTTGTAATTGCCTATGATCTTTTTGAATGCAGTATATGGAACATGTGTTTTGATTAATGGATCTTTAAAGTATGCCCTATCTTAGTTGGTTTTTAATATATCTTAAGAATACATTCTACAAGCGAATAGTTGAGTCTATGTGAGTTTTGTGAATTCTTAGTTCTCTACTTTTTCATTGACTCAGATTTAGCCTTATAGCATAAGGTTGGATGCTTCTATGTCATAAGAATGGAATTTTGACTATGATACCTAGTTTGGATGAAGGCACCGATTCTCTTGTAGCCACATCCCCCAGCACACCACTCTTGAAACTTTCCAAGAAAATATCTTACTCCCTATTTTTTTAATTACTAGATTACATACTTGAGTGTATTTGATTTGTATGACATCATATGGGAGCTATTAACTTACAAACCTATAAATGATTATGTTCTATTGTTTTCTTGATTTGTCATGAATGAAGTAAGCTATTTAACTATATATATGGGGAGACCTAGTTTACAAACAATTACATGCATGATATCTCATATATTCTAAATTAGGTTTTGAATCTTGAGTTTGCAAGCTTGCATAGTAGTCTAGTGATAAAAAATAGGGATTCCATTTGCTCAAGGAGCATTTGCTACCAAGAAAAGTTATTATTGTTTTAAATTTCTCTTTAATATTCATGTAAAAACCTCATGGATTACCCTCCCATGCCTAATATAGCCTAAATAAAAGAAAGTTTGTCTTACCTTAAGCATTGTCCCTAACCTTTCATTTACCTAATCACGAATCTTAACTTATTGTTCTAAAGTTGACATCTCTAGTCTTGGGAATTAGGTTTGATCTCTAGGGTTAGTAGAATAATCTCTCAAATCACTAACAAGAGAACCTAGGAAGCTAATAAAGTATTACCACAATGCATGCTATCACTATGTGATGTGTCACAAGGTAAAATGTCATCTAAACAACCTTGTAATGAACATGAATTGTATAAATGAACAATGTTTAAAAGACACCTCATTATGTATAAAAGAAGGTAGCTCACATAAATCATTGTCTGTAGAATCCCCACATGATGTATCATTAAAACAACATGAATTTAAGATTATGGAAATAGGGCTATCATTACATGGAAAAAGAATGGAATCACAAGGTGCAACATCATGAATAACTAACAAATGTGCAAGCTCATCATGTTGAGCATCATCCCTAGATTTATCAAATGGGCATTAGATTTGAAGGAAGAGCTTAGTCATATCACATGCCATAAAAGAGGTATCATCATCATTAAAAAAGTTGACACAATAACTAATCGTGGCTAGGAAAGATGAAAAAGTATCCATGATAAATATTGAGCAATAGCACACAATCAAAGGGTGGGGGCAAGGATCATTTATAAAAATCAAACAGTGAAGGCCAAAAATCCTAATGAAGATAATGATAATGAAATAAAATTAAAGATTGGATCCAAACCCTAGTTAGATCTAAAATAAAATATAGCAATTAAAAGTATCAAATCTGGGTAAGTGCAAGGATATGGGGGGCCAAAAAGGGGTTTTAAGTGGCCACTTTTTTTTTTTTTTAAGGAAATATTGACCTTGGATGAGAAATTGAGCATAGTTACACTCAAAATTTTAAGATGCAACAAAAACAATGTTCATAGTGCTCAGAGTCTACTTTCTAAACTACTATTTTTTTTTAAAAGGTATAGATTAAGGGATTCAAAAAAGGGAGCCACATAAATTGGTGTTGTTTCTGTCAAAAAAACATAAGATAGCATCTTTTGTGGTTCCCTCAAAAGGTTAACTTTTTTTTGTTATTTTTAAAATCACTTCTGTGAGAAATTAGCTAATAGCATGTAGTTTATGCCCGATTTTTTTGATAAATTTTTAACGAATACTTGATTTTTTACTAATTTTCAAAGTGGACATCCAAAAAAATAGAATTTTGGCCATGGTACCCCTGTAAATTTTTAAAACAGATTGAAAATTATTTTTTTAATATGTGTAGAATGGAGTCTAGTTTATAAAAATATAATTTATTTGAAATTTCAATGAATGGTTAATTTATAATGAAAAAAAGACCAAGCAATTGTTCTTGCCCAAAAATGGACACACAAACAAAAGAAATTAAAGCAGAAAGGCTTAACATTGTCAAAATGTGAAAAACGTTACATCGTTAAATAGCTAAGAGAAAGCCTGACATTACCTAGGTGTTTGATTTGTTTGACCTTGAAACATGTTCAAATCTGAGGGTTAGCATGAACAAAATTATGTGAAATCTTATAGAATATGCAAAAACACATCTTTGGATGTTGGGAAGGCACTACAAGCCTTTGGGTTGGAAATCCAAAGCAAATCCCAAAGCAAAATATAACGTGAGAGCATTATAACACGCTCGCATTATATTTTTCATTTTTTTCTTTTTTGCAAGTTTCCCCGATGTTGGCCCAGTTCGACATAATACAAACCCATTACAATGCGCTCACATTATGTCTCCATTTCAATGATTTTGTTCAAGTTTCTAAAGTATGTTTGATGTATGTATATATGTATGCTTGTATGTATGTATGTATGTACATGTATGCATGCTTGTATGTATGTATATATGTATGCATATTTGTATGTATGTATGTACATGTATGTATGTATGCCTGTATGTATGTATGTACATGTATATATGTATGTATGTATGTAAGGGTTTTGGGTTTAGGGTATATAAGGACTTGAGCCCGTATAATTTTTAGGGTTGAGGGTTGAGTTTTTTGGGTTTAGGGTTTAAGGTATAGGGTTGATGGATTAGGCCTTAAGTAATAGGTAGAGGGTAGAGGGTAGAGGGTTATAGTTGAGGGATAATATTCAGCTTGTTGAGTGTATAACATTAAGTGTGTAAGGCATGGGGAATAGGGTTTAGGATATTGGGTTTAGGCTTTACGATATGGATTGAGGGTATATAAGGTATAAGGTGACTTGGGTTGAGAGTGTATGGTTTAGGTTTTAAGTATACCTGGTTGAGGCACAATATTCAAGGTTTAGGGTATAAGGGTGAGGTTATAAGGTATAGGGATGAGGGTTTATGGGTATAGGCTTCAGGGTTTAAGGTATAGGGTTGAGGATTGAAGGATTAGGGCTTAAGTATATGGTTGAGGGTATAGGGTAGAGGGTTGAGAGTTTATAGTTGAGGGATAATGTTCAAGGTTGAGTGTTTAAGATATAGGGATTAGGGTTTAAGGTTCAGGGTATAAGGCATATGGATGAGGGCTTAGGGTTTAAGGCATAAGTATAGGGTTGAGGGTATAGGTTATAGGGTATAGGTTTGAAGGTTGAGGGATAATGTTCAAGGTTGAGGGATAATGTTCAAGGTTGAGTGTGCAAGGTTAAGTGTATAGGGTATAGGGTTTAAGGGTTTAAGGGTATCTAGGGGTTGAGATTTTAGGGTTTAAGGGTTTAAGGTTTTAGGGATTAAGGTTTTAAGGGTTGAGGAATTAGGGTTTAAGGCACAGTGTCGAGGGTAGAGGGATTAGGGATAGGGTTTAGGGTTGAAGGTTTAAGGATTGAGGGTTGAGGCTTTAAGGCTGAGGGTTAAAGGGTTAGGGTTTAAGGTATAGTGTCGAGGGTAGATGGTTTAGGGTTTAAGGTTTAAGGGTTGAGGGTTAAGGCTTTAGGGATGGGGTTTAGGGTTAAGGGTGAGGGATTAGGGTTTAAGGTATGGTGTTGAGGGTTGAGGGTTTAGGGATAGGGTTTAGGATTTAAGGTGTAAGGGTTGAGGGTTGAGGCTTTAGGATAAGGTTTAGGGTTTAGGGTCAAGTGAGAGACCTAGATGGCTAAGGAAGGATGGAGAGGTAGACAAGGAGTGACCGAGAGAGGTAGAGAAGTGAGGGGGGAGAGATATAATAAAATGAGAGAGTGAAGTTGACAGCTTGAGGGAAAGATGGGTAAGGAGGAGGGAGAGAGGTGGAGAGGAAGGGAAATATCTAGAGAGTCATGAGAGATATACAAGTGAGAGACCTACAACCTAGGGAGAGAGGGGTGAGAGTGATAGGGGAGAGATGGGGGTGAGGAAGATAGGGGAGGAGAGGGGTGGATAAGGGTTGAGGGTTTAAGGGTTTAGGGTTTAAGAGTCAAGGGTTTAGGGTATAAGGGTTGAGGTATTAAGGGTTGAGGGATTAGGGTTTAGGGTTGAGGGATTAGGGTTTCAGGTATAGTATTGAGGGTTGAGGGTTTAGGGATAGGGTTTAGGATTTAAGGTGATTGCTACATCCACTATCTAGGAACCATACCTCTTTAGAACTCTCTTGTGCTACATTGCATGCTATCAACATGGTGTTTTGTTCACTAGTGTTGAACTGGTTTTCATTTGTAAAATGTGACATTCAGATGCAAAATGCCCAAATTTACCACAATAATGGCATTAGATGTTGGATTTATCATACCTTTCTCCTTGATGATGGCTATGAGAATGGTTGCTGCCTCTTCCTCTTGTTGGTGTAGAATGACCATGTGGGCTTGATGCTAGTCTTCTGCTTTCAAATTATGTATTTTCTCTTCCTCCTCTTGGTGTAAAATGTCCTCTGCCTCTATTGTAATTTGATCTCCCTCTTTTTCTTCCAAATGAAAGCTGAGTCCTGAATGCACTCTGTTAGGATTGGAAAAATTCACATTTTCCATTGACCACCACTCACTTGTCCTCCACATTTGCCACACATTGATCTTATGATTAATACAAATTGTCAAAATTTGTGTGACAAGATCCATATTGTAGCTGATGATGATTGATGATTCCATAAATATAACCTTTGAGATAAGCATTTCCCTCACCACAGTTGTGCAAAATAAGCAATTGATCCCTATCAGCAAGATCATGTGCATGTCTTTTTGATCAGATAAGCCATAATCCTCTAACAAACATTTTCATGTATATCGGGAAGACCTAAGTGGAATTACACTGATCAAAGAACCTAGAAGTAACAATTGTACAACAATCAGGAAGACTACATAATGTATCACCGATAAAAAACTTATCGACAAGAGAGATAAAGTTAGAGTGAAATTTTTAAACTATATCGATCTCAGAAGTCATATCGATGGACATAAGTTCGGCAAGAGATATATGTACTCTTGCCGATAAGTCGATACACTAGTTGTATCGGCATGACATATACCATCAGAATGGATTTTTTATATCTTCTCGACCACACAAGTCATTCTGATGAGAAAAAAATTAAAAAGTTCAGCGAGAGTCAAAGTTCAGCGAGAGTCTCACTGATGTTTCCCATGAACAAAAGATATAAGAAAACACTATCAGGGAGACTTAATGTATCGCAAGAACATTCCGTTCTTTTAGTGATAGTAATTGTCAGCTCGATGGCTACGAGGTAACTATTGCTTGTTCAGAAAACACTCGCCAATGTCCAAAAGGAACCTCAACAGTCAGGAGCACCTTGATATCAGGATAAAATTCATATGTCTCCCCAAAATGTTAAGAATATAAAAACAAGAAAAAGGGATTTGTGTATGATCGATGAAAGTGTCAAGAAGTCTTCCTGATAAAATCAGAGAACTAAAAGGACACTTCGCATCAAAAAGACATTAAGATAGTCTTGGCGATCAGTTGAGAATGTATGAACAAAAGATGGCACCAAAATGAACAGATAGATCATCTTGAGATCAAAATAGTCTTCCTGATATAATGACGTTGTATCATTCTGACATTTTTTCAAAACTTGAGAAGCCCACTGCATTCAATTCCAGTGGCTGACATTAATAGCCATTTGAGCACAATCTTATACAAGCTTCTCTGAATCACAATGAATTAAAATCAAAAGAAATCTTCAAGGGTTACGGTGGAGAAGCAGAGAATTGACCAGAGGCTGAGAAATTCACGATGCCAAAGACATACAAGTAAGGATACCAGACCTTCCTGTTATTGATAAATTATAAGGTTAAATATGTTGTCTAGCATAAAGATAAAATGGAGGGCTCTGTGAAAACAAAAAGAAAGCAGCAAACTGAAACTAGCCAAATCAAGTGCAAAAGGCAAAAGGTTGAAACAAGGAAGGGAGAAAAAACACAGGAATGAAAACTCAACCAAGACCTTATAAACCAATTGCCTGGTTCAGGACCGAAGGCTAGAAGAACCACACAACGAAGGGCCGACATGGAAAGATTAGAAGACAAATATAAACATGTGGGAAACATATGGACCCCTATCAGGGGATACGAATTATTTATGTTTCACTACTATTGGAGGAATAGGCTGGAACCTGTCTGTAACCCTTGGAATCTTAACTTGGGGAAGTTAGTTGTCATGGATGTCTTTGTAAATATGGATCTCCTAAAACTTTTGGCCTACCATTATAACCCTGACCTAAAAGCCATCTGCAACCTACAAGGGGAACCATTTACTCATGTGTCTAAAAATGCAGTATGTGAAGTCTTTGGCCTGGATAATACATGCAATACTCCCATAATATATGAGGATTTAGAAAAGAAATATTTGAGAATGGATACCACTTATAAGGGATGAAGATTGCCACTACATAGACCCAAAAAAGAGGGAAAATTATGTTGCAAGTATGGGCCTAACCGGTGTTGTCATTGATGTCAACATACTCATGTTGCATTGATGAGAAGGATTGGATGAGCAGAGAGGAGCAATGGAGACAGTGAAGTGGAGATCCCACCTAAGATGCAGATAATAGGTTGCGGTTCAAAGGGTTTGTAGATATGAGTCTTGAGATGATCCAGTCAAGTTTTCAGAGGTCCGCATGAAGATCTGAAGAAGTTATGGCTGCTCAAGTAGAACCGGCTCCAGCAGGTGTTCAGAGGTGACAAAGTGACACAGATAGGTCTGGTGAGATCTGGAAATGCATTATCCCATTCTACGGATTTGAGGAAGTGTTGAGGATGTCCTTTTGAAGTATCAAGTAGATCGATTCGTGGTTTGAAGGTCTAGAAGAACCTATTCCTTTGTGACAGTAATGACAGACTGTGTTCTTGAGGTTCCGGATGAAGGAGAGAAGGATTCTAGTAAGTAGATGAAGTGCAGATGTTCTTGGTGATTCAAGAAAGCTTGTGGTGATCTGTGGATCATTTCCAGTTCATGTTGGTGGTCCGCATTGAAGTTAAAGTTCGTATTTGAAGAATAAGCACCGGATGTTGGTGTTCTTCCTAAGACTAGCCGACCGGATGTATTACACGTCTTGCGGATGTTCTTGTAGGTGTTTACCGACTTAGATGATTGTTCCTAAGTCGATGTCATGTATAAATAAGGGATTGTGAAGTCATTTCAAAGTGTGTCTTGCAGTGATGAGCGTGTGGTAGCGAGGAGGAGTACGAAAGGCAGAGCAGAAGTATTGGGCTTAAATGGAATTGATTCAAGCATGGTGAAGATGCTATTCTCCAGTTCATGAAGGTGATACTTATTTCTTTGTAGACAGTGTGTCTCTTGTAGGCAGTGAGCCTCTTGTGAGAAGTGTGCTCGAGCAGTGAGCCCTAATTGGCATGTGCCATTTTGTTCTTTCTATTCTTCTAACAGAGAATACAATCTTGGGTTAATCACTCTGTGGTTTTTCCCTTAACCAGGTTTTCCATGTCAAAATATTGGTGTCTTATGTGTTGATGAGTTTCTGCTTTTGATTTGAATGCATTATGTTTCATGTTTAATATACTGCTAATCACCAAGAAGATTTAAATGTGTAAATTGGAGAAAGTTTTGCACAACTGATTCACCCCCCCTCTCAGTTGTGTTTCCTAAGTCTAACAATTGGTATCAGAGCCAAGTTCCTTTAAAAGGAGCTTAACCGCTTGAGGAGATCCAGGATGTCATCTTACAAGAAGGATAGTCTAAAGTTTGATGGAACCAACTTTGCTCTTTGGAAAGGTCGCATGAAATGTCACTTGCAGTGTATGGGAATGGCGTACTGGTCCATGGTTACAAAAGCGTATGTACCTCCACAGGGTGGTCCAACAACTCTAAATGAAATCACAGATGCTGAAAATAATCTACGGACCAAAGAGGCTCTTCTAAGCGCATTATCTAACTCAGAGCTCTCAAATGTTATTGACCTACCAACTACTTTTGAGATTTGGAATAAATTGGAACTTTTGCATGAAGGAGACCAGTATGTTAAATGTGCAAGGTTACAGAGTCTAAAAGGGAAATTTGAAAAACTGAAGATGAGAGATGATGAAAATATTACCACTTTTATGCCAAGAGTGAATAAGCTGGTTTGTGGAATTAGAAATGCTAGTGGAGTCTTGGATGAAAATGAGGTTGTTGGCAAAATTCTCAAATCCCTTCCCGCCTCTTACAAAATCAAGGTTGCTACCATTGATGAATTCAGAGCCCATACAACTGTCACAAGAGACCAATTGGCTGGCAAATTAGCTGCATTTGAAATGATAGAGTTTTGAGATGATCCCCTCAAGACTGAATTTGCATTCAAAGCTAGTGCCTCTGTGAAAGGTAAACAAAGATTTGATCCTGGAGAGAACTCGTCAAGGAAACTGTAATGGTATGAAAAAACAAGAAAAGACCTGGAAGAAGAAGAAGTAGAAACTGCTCAACTTGAAGCCCTCATTGCAAAGAGACTACCAAGAGGATCCGGTAAGTATGAAGGAAAATTGCCTTTTAAGTGTTTTAACTGCAATAAGATTGGTCATTTTGCCTCAAGATGTCCGGAAAGATTTTCAAAGCCAAATCCTAACAGATCAAGGTTCCAAAAGAATTGTTACTATGTTCATGAAGAAGATGATAATGAAGGAGTAACAGATGATGAATCATAGACTGGAAACAAATCAGGAAATGAATGGGTGTTTATTGCCATCAAGGAAGAAGAACCAATATCCTCTGTATTTGTCAATCATAAAGTTGTAGAAAGAGCTCTGGCTGCCCAAGTTGAAGAAAAGGATGATTGGGTCATTGACAGTGGTTGCTCTCACCATATGACAGGTGACAAAAATAAGTTCATACATTTGGAAAGGTATGAAAGAGGAGTGGTGAAGTTTGTTGATAATTCTGCTGGTAGAATCATAGGAAGAGGAACTATTTCTTTTGATGGAAGAAACAAAACTGGTAATGTACTGTATGCTAAAGGTTTGAAGCACAATCTTCTCAGTGTTGGACAGTTGGTGGACAAAGGCTATGATCTTCAATTCAAGGATGGAAAATGCAAAATATTTGAAAGTTCTGGAACAGAGATTGCATCCGGTGCTCAAACTAAAGGTAATATCTTCCACTTGGTTGGTACTGGTAAAAGCTGCTTATTTGTTCAAGTTGATCAGAGTTGGTTATGGCATAGAAGGATGTGTCATGTGAATTTTGATAATATCATCAAGATAAGCAATACTCAGGCTGTAAGAGATCTTCCAAAATTGGTGAAACCTACTAACAACTTGTGCAAGGAATGTCAGTTGGGTAAGCTGAGCAGAGTCACATTCAAAAGCAAGGAACTGTCTTCTACCAGATTATTGGACTTAGTTCACACTGATCTTTGTGGTCTAGCAAGAACCAGGAGTATTCAAGGTGATAGATACTTCATGCTGCTAATTGATGACTATTCCCGGATGATGTGGGTAACTTTTTTGAAAGAGAAATCAGAAGCTTTTGAGAAATTCAAAATATTCAAGGCTATGGTAGAGAATGAAACCAGATTGAAGTTGAAATGTCTAAGGTCTGATAGAGGTGGAGAATTCACATCTGGTGAGTTCATAGAGTTCTGTGAGAAACATGGAATAAAGAGACAATTGTCTGCTCCTAGGACTCCACAGTAGAATGGAGTAGTGGAAAGAAAGAACCGGACCATATAGGAAGCTTCTAGGACCATGATGATGGAAGCTAATGTTCCTCATATCTATAGGAGAGAAGCTGTCAGCACTGCAGTCTATACTCTCAATCGAGTTCAAATCAGAAGCAATACCGGTAAGACCCCTTATGAACTCTGGTTTGGCATTACTCCTACTGTAAGATATTTCAGAGTCTTTGGTAGCAAATGTTACATCAAAAGAGATGAAGATCTAGGCAAGTTTGATGCTAGAAGTGATGAAGGAATACTCTTGGGTTACTCTACTCAAAGCAAAGCATACCGGTGTTATAACAAGAGACTAAGAAAGATGATAGAAAGTACAAATGTGAAGGTTGATGAGGGAATAGAGAAACCCTCAAGGTTTTATGAATATGATGAAGATAATCAGAATGGTGTTCTGGTTCAAGGAGTTCAATCCTCTTCTGAAAGTCACATTCAAATTGATCTGGTAAATCAGGAAGAAGAGATAGGTCTGAATGAGCCTGATCAAGAAGCAGAAGTGCAAGAAACTCCCAAAGTTTCAAGGTATGTAAGACTGAACCACTCTGAAGATCAGATAATAGGTGACAAAAGCAAAGGTGTGCAAACTAGAAGGAAAATTGCTCAAAATTCAGATGAATATTGTCTGATTTCAAAGATTGAACCTAAGACAATAAATGAAGCCTGCAATGATGAAAATTGGACCAAAGCAATGGAGGAAGAGTTGATGCAAATTGAGAAAAATCACACTTGGGATCTTGTTCCCAGACCTAGAAACAAGAATGTGATTGGAACCAAATGGGTCTTCCGAAACAAACTAAATGAAGTTGGTGAAGTAATCAGAAATAAAGTCATATTGGTCTACAAGGGCTACTCTCAAATAGAAGGAATTGATTTTGAAGAAACTTTTGCTTCGGTGGCAAGAATTGAAGTAGTCAGATTATTTCTTGCATTTGCTGCCTTCAAGGATTTCAAGGTGTATCAGATGGATGTCAAGTTTGCTTTCTTGAATGGTGACTTAGAAGAAGAAGTGTACATTGAACAACTGGATGGATTTCAATTATCTGAGCATGGTGATATGGTCTGCAAGTTGAAGAAGGCACTGTATGGACTAAAGCAAGCCCCAAGAGCCTGGTATGAAAGATTGGACAAACATCTTTTAAAGATTGGTTTCAACAAAGGTACTACTGACAGTAACTTATATTTCAAATTTGATCATGAAAACATCTTGATTGTTGAAGTATTTGTTGATGATATCATCTTTGGAGGAAGAGACAGTATGTGTAAAACTTTTGCAAATCAAATGAAAAGTGAGTTTGAGATGTCAATGCTTGGTGAAATGAATTTCTTCTTGGGTCTGCAAATTACTCAAACAAAGAAAGGAATCTTTATTTCTTAGACCAAATATGTGAAAGAATTGTTGAGAAAATTTGGAATGGAAGATTCAAAGCCAATGAATACTCCCATGGCAACCGAATGTAAGTTGAGCAAAGATGATGACTCTCCTAAGGTAGACCAGACAAAGTACAAATCAATGATTGGAGGATTGTTGTATCTCACTCAAACTAGACCAGATATAATGCAGGTTGTTGGTCTTGTTGCGAGATTCCAGGCTGATCCCAGAGAATCTCATGTCATGGAAATCAAAAAGATTTTTAGGTATCTAAAAGGAATAGTTGAGTATGGTTTGTGGTATCCTAGAGATCATGATTTCTCTCTTCATGCATATACAGATGTAGATTGGGCAGGAGATGTGGATGACCGGAAGAGTACCAGTGGTGGAGCATTCTTTTTAGGGAAGAGATTGGTTTCTTGGCTAAGTAAGAAACAAGAGGAAATATCTCTATCTACAACTGAAGCAGAATATATTGCAGCAGTAGGTAGTTGCACTCAAGTTTTGTGGATGAAGCAGATGCTAAGAGATATCAAAGTGGAGTATGAAGAACCTATCACAATCTTTTGTGATAATTCAAGTGCTATAAGTATATCTAAGAATCCAGTGTTGCATTCAAAGACTAAACACATATCCATCAAGTTTCACTTTTTGAGAGAGCAAGTGAACAAGAATGAAGTCAGATTGGAGTTTGTGCCCTCGAAGGATCAGATTGCAGATATCTTTACTAAACCTCTACCTAAGGACTCTTTTGAGTATCTCAGGGAGAAGTTAGGGGTTATTGCCCCTCCGGTGATGAACTAAGGTGCATTGAGGTGCATTAGTCCGGTGGGTATCACAGTCATATCTTGTGATCCAGATTGATGGGAGCTGCTACTCAGGGGGAGAAGTAGGTATGATTCTGTAGTATTGGAGCTGCAAGTATGAGCCCTTTGCCATTGATGTCAAAGGGGGAGAGAATACATGTGAAAAACAAGTGGTTGATGATCAAAGGGGGAGCAGTAAAGGAAGAGAAGACATGTGAATGGTTGTTACTGATAGGGGGAGTTGTGACAGTAAGGAGCAATTCTTGTCTTGATGGTTTTTCACATCATATGTTGCCATCAATGACAAAGGGGGAGATTGTTGCAAGTATGGGCCTAACTGGTGTTGTCATTGATGTCAACATACTCATGTTGCATTGATGAGAAGGATTCGATGAGCAGAGAGGAGCAATGGAGACAATGAAGTGGAGATCCCACCTAAGATGCAAATAATAGGTTGCGGTTCAAAGGGTTTGTAGATATGAGTCTTGAGATGATCCAGTCAAGTTTTCAGAGGCCTGCATGAAGATCTGAAGAAGTTATGGCTGCTCAAGTAGAACCGGCTCCGACAGGTGTTCAGAGATGACAAAGTGACACAGATAGGTCTGGTGAGATCTGGAAATGCATTATCCTATTCTACGGATTTGAGGAAGTGTTGAGGATGTCCTTTTGAAGTGTCAAGTAGATTGGTTCGTGGTTTGAAGGTCTGGAAGAACCTATTCCTTTGTGACAGTGATGATAGATTGTGTTCTTGAGGTTCTAGATGAAGGAGAGAAGGATTCTAGTAAGCAGATGAAGTGCGGATGTTCTTGGTGATTCAGGAAAGCTTGTGGTGATATGTGGATCATTTCTAGTTCATGTTGCTGGTCCGCATTTGAGTTAAAGTTTGTATTTGAAGAATAACCATCAGATGTTGGTGTTCTTCCTGAGACTGGCCGACCGGATGTATTACATGTCTTGCGGATGTTCTTGTAGGTGTTTGCCGACTTAGATGATTGTTCCTAAGTCGATGTCGTGTATAAATAAGGGATTGTGAAGTCATTTCAAAGTGTGTCTTGCGGTGATGAGTGTGTGGTAGCGAGGAGGAGTGTGAAAGGTAGAGCAGAAGTATTGGGCTTAAATGGAATTGATTCAAGCATGGTGAAGATGCTATTCTCTAGTTCATGAAGGTGATACTTATTTCTTTGTAGATAGTGTGTCTCTTGTAGGCAGTGAGCCTCTTGTGAGCAGTGTGCTTGGGCAGTGAGCCCTAATTGGCATGTGCCATTTTGTTCTTTCTATTCTTCTAATAGAGAATACAATCTTGGGTTAATCACACCATGGTTTTTCCCTTAACCGGGTTTTCCATGTCAAAATCTTGGTGTCTTATGTGTTGATGAGTTTCTGCTTCTGATTTGAATGCATTATGTTTCATGTTTAATATACTACTAATCACCAAGAAGATTTAAGTGTGTAAATTGGAGAAAGTTTTGCACAAATGATTCACCCCCCCTCTTAGTTGTGTGCCCTAAGTGTGCTCTGATACCATTGTTGCAAGGTGTGACCCTTGGTCTCTTTTTCAGCATTGCGCTGCGGTGGTTTGTGACAAGGGCTTAACCGCCTCCCATGCTTGTTAAGTCAAGTGGTTGTATCAGGCATTAAAAGGTCAATCTTTTGGTGCAACAACAGCTAGCAATTGGTATCAGAGCCGACGTCACGGGTTCAAACCCCACGCTTGCGCTGGGGGGGATTGTTGCAAGGTGTGACCCTTGGTCTCTTTTTTAGTGCTATGCTATGGTGGTTTGTGACAAGGGTTTAACTGCCTCCCGTGCTTGTTAAGTCAAGTGGTTGTATCGGGCATTAAAAGGTTGATCTTTTGGTGCAATGACAGCTAACAAATTAGTGCCACTTGAGGAAGGTGATGGGCCTCCTTTTCATGTTGATTTATTTGAACCCTATATGAAATATACCTACTATTCAGTAGGACAGGTATTATGAACAGAGGTTCCTCAATTCATGTCCATAGCTCCCATGGTCATCTCTGCAGACATCCAATGCAATCATATAAGGACTTTTGATTATGATTCACACATCTCTAGGGGAATTAATTCAGGATTGATGGCCATCAAAAATAATTCTCCCACAATGAGTTTTAAGCATTATTCTTCTCTTATGCATATGGTGTTATATTATGGACAGGAGTTAGGGATGTGGCCAGAATAATTAAGAATTACACAATTGGATAAGGGGGGTTAGCCTCTACCCATATAATTATGGACTTCCATCTGGGCTAGTAGGTTTGAAATTCCTGTTATGTGCATTTTGAAGAATTCTTTGTCAAAACACTGTACAGAAGTTATGGTTATCCATGTAGCTATTCTTTATCAGATGAGATCAAAAAGTTTTTAAGGCCTAGGGATTTCGTTGGACCACTGACTGTCAATCATAACTGGGGTGATTGGTATTGTTTTCTTGACTCCACCATGATCAGAGTGTATGGCTTTGAAGATGCACTATTTTTGTTACCTAAAACTGTACCAGATAGAATCACATACCTGGAAATTTTCAGGCAGTTGGACTATTCAAATGTTATGAACTTGAGTGCCTATGATAAGCAATCTTTCATGCTAAGCACATTATGTTTTGGAGACTTTACTATGTTGTCAAGAGAAGGTTATGACCTTATTCATGACAAACTATTACATTTTAATTTGAAAAAAGCAATACCAAGAAAAGGGTGTGACCCTGAAGGTTTCATTGATTTTGCAAGAAGGAAACAAAATCTGAGTGTATATATCCATGTTCCATTTCCTTACGATGATGTTATCAGGAATATGGAGGAGGAAGAGGCTGATTTGGACATTGATCAATATAATCAAGAAGTTGAAAAGAAGAGGAGAGAGACACAAGAGGTAGAGGTGTTATCCTCTGATAGTGAAGGATCTTTTGATAAAAGATCCCAAGACCAACCTGACATAATCCCTAAATTTAGAATCAAAGAATACAGGCCTCAAGACAGGGAGTTAGAGATTGGGGAGACATCTGATTCTAATGCCAGGAAGTTGGCTTACAAATCTTTTATCTCAGATGATCAGTTCATTCAGTCCCCAGAATTTAAATCTTTCTTGTATAAGCATATAGGCAAAGCAATCAGAGAATTAGTTCCATATATCACACCAAATAATGAAAAATAGTTATTGAATACTTTGAAAATAGATGTTGAAAATGAAATAAAAAGCATGACTCCAAAAAAGGGGAGGAAACTCTTAGAAGAAGCTGGTGTGATGATTTTTCCTAGTTTGGATTTGAAGTCTTCTTTGGTTTTTGATAGCTTTCTGTATAATGATAATGCCAAACATAAACTCAGTTTAGAAGGTGTGACAAAGGTGTATACTGGATCACAATACAATCCTAATGAAGAATCTCTTATGATATGGGCCCTATACCCTCTACACCAGAAGCTTGCCATTATTGACACAGAAAAAGCATTTGGCCATGTGAGAAAGAGATATGTACAAATTAAATTGTGAGAGAATGCGTAAAGAAAATGATTTCCTAAGAGATTTGGTCCCTACCAAGATGTTACCCAAGGGGAAAGCTCCAAGACAATGGACAAGGGTGAAGCATCACAAGTAAATACTTAGATAGCCCAGGCCAGATTCAATGCACTTTCCATAGTATTCAAAAGGAGACATACTAACATGATGACGTGGATGAATAAATTCTAGGTTACCCATTCTAAAAATCAAACTGCTCTCCAAGAACATGAAAGGCTAGCTGACAGAATTCATGAGAAACTCCAAGAAATTCAGAACAGAGACAATCCTGATGCTGAGGCCATTACCAATGCTAAGGACTTGTTCAGGGCACACAGATTTTCATAAGGAATTTTGAGTAGAAGCTAAATAATTCATTGATGCTTCTAGAGAAGGAGTGCCTACATTATTCAATGATGATGAGAGTTTGAGAAGTCAACAGGATTAGGATAAGGAATGCCAATTGATCCTACATGAAGCCTTGGAGGTTGTGAAAAGTGAAGATCCAACATTAGAGGAGGCCTGTGCATGCATGGAGAAAATGATTACTATGGAGTTTGTGGCAAGGAATGTTGTGGAATGTGCAGATACCTATTTAAGCCAAAAATACTTGGATCATATTACTAAAACCCATTTATGGCTAATTAAAGCTTAATGATAATTTGTAATCATTAATTAAAATTCCAAAAGGCACTTATGAAGAGGTGTATCCTCTTTAGGATATGGCTATATAAGTTAGAGAAGTAGGAGGTAGAAGGGGATCATCATTACCATTTTCATTTTTAGGTAGGGCATTAGTAAGAAGATAGATTACACCCATCCCACTCATCCACTTTCATATCTCAGAAACTTATGCAACTACTAAATATTATCTGAAGAAATATAATGGAGCAGATTGATATTTCATGGTGATCTATTCTCAGTGTTCAACTGTTGTGTTGATTTATTATCCTATTATGTTATCTGGCTATCTCCAAAGTGGCTATTTATGTTATTCAAATTGAGTGTGAAAATACATTTGATTGGTTCCTATGTGTATTAAAATCCTTTTAAATAAATTGTCTCAATTGGTTTCTCCTCACATTTGAATTAAAATCCTTTCACAAATTCACAGTAACATAAGGGGATATCACTGGGATCATTAAGAAGAGCTCAAATAATTGGCATACTTGCACATCTGTATAAGGTACAAACATTCAAAAGTCCCCAACTATTAGTTAAGCTGAAGTAAATCTACCAATCCTACACACCTATCTCCATAATTATCATTTACACACTGACTCCATCCACCCAATAGACTAGGCACTAATCAATTTTAGAACACTCCATACAAATTCAATCCAAGCTTTTGATAATTCAAACACTCTCATTAGGAATTAGTGAGAAAGCTTCGCAATTATCTCACGTCCGTGTGCCATAGTGAGTAGAATTGCCTCAATTAGAATCCATTTATATTTCCAAATCTACTTTATCATTTAGGTACACCCACCTAGGCCTAGCAGAGCCTAAAGAGTAGGTGTTTTCAGTTGCAAAAACCCTGTCTTGTTGACCAAAAACATATCAAGAGACTGGCACACTCTTGCAGTTTAAAGCCTGCATTTTTGAGAACCAACACATTCTCCAATGATGATGTCACTGATTGATTTAATCTTTGCTCATATGCTAAGAGTGATCCCATTAATTCATCTACTAATAGCTGAGTAAGATCTTTGGATTCCTTAATGGCTACTACAACTAAATTGAACTTTGTAGGTAAGCTTCTAACTATTTTCTCTACAACTTTGTGATCCCCAACAGTTTCTCCATAGGATCTAATCTCATTTACTATTGCCATTGCATGAGTGAAGAATGAATCTATTGAATTTGAATCCTTCATTTGCAAGTTTTCAAAAACCCTTCTAAGGATTCGTAATTTTGTTGTTTTCACCTTGCTCATGCCTTGGTATGCTATTTGCAAACCTTTCAATGCTTGTTTTGATCTTGTAGCAACTGCTACTTTTAGAAAGATTGATTCCTCCATTGCCTGCTAAATAAAAAACAATGCTTTGGCATCTTTCTTATTTTCATTCAACAAATCCTTCTCTGCTTGTGAAAGAAGCTGATATGCTTGCTAGTCTGCTGGTTCAGGGAATCCAGTCTCAACCAAGTCCCAAACATCCTGGGAGCAAAATAGGATTTTCATTTTTATACTCCAAAAATCATAATTTTTGCCATTAAAAATTGGAATATGGGGTTGTGAAATACTTCCACTTGCTCTTGACATGATTTTTCAAATTAAAAAAACTTTACCTTTGCTCACTACTATTCCTTTGTTTCCTTTTCCAATCTCTCCCTCTTCATGCCCTTTTGTATGATTCAAACCCCAAAATTCTGCCCCTTGGAATAGGACAAAATAAAACTTTTCTTTTGTGGCTTGTTTTTTATTGCCATTCCAAAGGCAAACAAAAAGGACAAATTAAAAAAAAAAAATTAGAATGGTGTAGCTGCAATCTCCTAACAAATTCAATCTGGACAAAATACATAGCCACGGTCTCCTTCAACAGTACAACGCCAAACTCATGCAAGATCTCTGACAACAAATCAATCTCTTTCTGCTCTTCGATGAGTGTAAAATTTCAACCAATCGATCTCCCTTCTACTTTGATACCACTTTGAAAGAGAGGAAAGAAACATAGTTAGAGCTTACAGGAAAAATATTAAAATAGATTAGAGTTTTTATTAATGCCTTTTTGAAAAATAAAGTTGCCGATACCCTCTTACATTCATGCCTTCATCCAGACATAAAAATAGAGTATCATTCCCTCATTCTTTTACAAAAATAGAGTTATTTTTCAAGCGTCGGGAGAAGCTTCTAGATACACAAAAAAATAGAAGTGTTTAGATACATCGAAGAAGAGAATAGAAGATAGAAGAAGAGAGTTAAATGTGGTGGATGGACTAGTTGGTCTGATGTGTTGGGGGAGATTACTCAAGTACAACTAGAAATCCACATTCGCCAACAATTTTTAGATAGACTACAGTTTTAACTTGATTTTCCTCTTAGAAATGTAGGAGCTCATTTGCATCCATAATGTTATGTGATGTTCTGATAGCATGGGCATCATGTGTGTTAAGTACGTGGTAGGAGCTTAATTATTATGATTTCTTGTGCTCTTTGATTACCATGAATTTATTTCCATAGACTGGGTTGTAGGTGTAGTTATTTGTAAAAATCTAATCAAGTTATGACCTGACAATTGAATGAATATGATTAATCTAAGTATCGCAATCTTGTTGATTCTATGTTCTATCATTTTTGGTGATATATGTAGAATCTTTTAATCGTAAAGGTTGTCACTAGCTTTAGGGCTTGCCAGAGACTGAATTTGGTTGCTCTTCATTTAGCTAGTGCTTTTTAGGTATCAAATGTTGTATCAAATTTCAATTCTTCATGTGGTGATGGATTTGAAACCTTTGAGATGGTAGCCAGTTGCATAAAATCTTTTGGTGGTCTAGGTTTTTCCTTGAGTCTAATATTTCTTGTAGGAAACTCTTGTTGTTTTCGATACCACATTTGCTAGTATGGTGTTGTAGCCAAGTAGTTTGCTTTGGTAGAAGTTGTAATTGTTTATGAGCTTTTTGAATGCAATATATGGAACATGTGTTTTGATTATTGGATCTTTAAAGTATGCCCCTATCTCAGTTGGTTTTTAATATATCTTAAGACTACATTCTACAAGCAAACAGTTGAGTCTATGTGAGTTTTGTGAATTCTTAGTTCTCTACTTTTTCATTGAGTCAGAATTAGCCTTATAGCATAAGGTTGCATGCTTCCATGTCATAGGAATTGAATTTTGACTATGATACCTAGTTTGGATGAAGGTACCGATTCTCTTGTAGCCACATCTCCCACCACACCAGTCTTGAAACTTTCCAAGAAAATATCTTACGCTTTGTTTTTTTTATTAGTAGATTACATAATTGAGTGTATTTGATTTGTATGACATCATATGGGAGCTATTACCTTACAAACCAATAAAGGATTATGTTTTGTTGTTTTCTTGATTTCTCAGGAATGGAGTAAACTATTTAACTATATATATGGGGATATAAACCTAGTTTACAAACAATTACATGCATGATATCTCATATATTCTAAATAAGGTTTTGAATCTTGAGTTTGCAAGCTTGCATAGTAGTCTAGTGATAAAAATTAGGGATTCCATTTGCTCAAGGAACGTTTGCTACCAAGAAAAGTTATTATTGTTTTATTTCTCTTTAATATTCATGTAAAAACCTCATGGATTACCCTCCTAGGCCTAATATAGCCTAACACAAAGAAGGTTTGTCCTACCTTAAGCATTGTCCCTAACCTTTCATTTACCTAATCATGAATCTTAACATATTGTTTTAAAGTTGACATCTCTAGTCTTGGGAATCAGGTTTGATCTCTGGGGTTAGTAGAGTAACCTCTCAAATCACTAACAAGAGAACCTAGGAAGCTAATGAAGTATCACCACAATGCATGCTATCACTATGTGATGTGTCACAAAGTAAAATGTCATCTAAACAACCTTGTAATGAACATGAATTGTATAAATGAACAATGTTTAAAAGACACATCATTATGTATAAAAGAAGGTAGCTCACATAAATCATTGTCTGTTGACTCCCCACATGATGTATCCGTCAAAGAACATGAATTTAAGATTACGGAAATAGGGCTATCATGGCATGGAAAATGAATGGAATCACAAGGTGCAACATCATCAATAACTAACGAATGTGCAAGCTCATCATGTTGAGCATCATCCCTAGATTTATCAAATGGGCATTAGATTTGAAGGAAGAGCATAGTCACTATCACATGCTATAAAAGAGGTATCATCATCATTAAAAAGTTGACAGAATAACTAATCATGGCTAGGAAAGATGAAAAAGTATCCATGATAAAGATCAAGCAATAGCACACAATCAAAGGGTGGACGCAAGAATCATTTATAAAAATCGAATAGTGAAGGCCAAAAATTCTAATGAAGATAATGATAATGAAATAAAATTAAAGATTGAATCCAAACTCTAATTAGATCTAAAATAAAATATAGCAATTAAAGTATCAAATATGGGTAAGTGTAGGAAGATGGGGGGCCAAAAAGAGGTCTTAAGTGACCACTTTTTTTTTTTTTTTTTTTCTGAAATTAGGAAATACTAACCTTAGATAAGAAATTGAGCATTGTTACACTCAAAATTTTAAGATGCAACATAAACAATGTTCATAGTGCTCCGAGTCTACTTTCTAAACTACTTTTAAAAAAAAAAAATGGTATAGATTAAGGGGTTCAAGAAAGGGAGCCAAAGGAATTGGTGTTGTTTCTGTCAAAAAAACATAACATAGCATGTTTTGTGGCTCCTCAAAAGGTTAACTTTTTTTTGGTATTTTAAAAATCACTTCAGTGAGAAATTAACTAACAACATGTAGTTTATGCCTGATTTTTTTGCTAATTTTTTAACGAATATTTGATTTTTTACTAATTTTCAAAGTAGATACATCCTAAAAAATAGAATTTTGGTCGTGGTACCCCTGTAATTTTTGAAAACTAATTGAATTTTTTTTAAATATATGTAGACTGGAATCTAGTTTATAAAAATATAATTTATTTAAAATTTCAGTGAACGGTTAATTTATAATGAAAAAAAGACCAAACACTGGTTTTTGCCCAAAAATGGACACACAAACAAAAGAAATTAAAGAAGAAAGGCTTAACATTGTCAAAATGTGAAAAACATTACATCATTAGATAGCTAAGAGAAACCCTAACATTATCTAGGTGTTCTATTTGTTTGATCTTGTAACACGTTCGAATATGAGGGTTAAGACAAACAAAATTATGTGAAATCCTATAGAATATGCAAAAACACATCTTTGGACATTGGGAAGGCACTACAAGCCTTTGGGTTGGAAATCCAAAGCAAATACCAAGCCTTAGGCTTGGGATTCCTAAAGAAAAATATAATGTGAGCACGTTATAACATGCTCACATTATGTTTTGCATTTTTTCTTTTTTGCAAGTTTGCCCAGTTCAACATAACGCGAGTGCGTTATAATGCGCTCCCATTATTTTTCCCTTTGAATGATTTTGTTCAAGTTTCTTAAGTATGTTTGATGTATGTATATATGTATGCTTGTATGTATGTATGTATGTATGGTTGTATGTATGTATGTACATGTATGCATGCTTGTATATATATATATATATATATATATATATATATGCATGCTTGTATGTATGTACATGCATGTATGTAAGCCTGTATGTATGTATGTACGTGTATGTATGTATGCTGCATTTATGTATGTACATGTATGTATGTAAGGGTTTTGGGTTTAGGGTATATAAGGACTTGAGCCAGTATAATTTTTAAGGTTGAGGGTTTCGGTTTAGGGTTTAAGGTATATGGTTGAGGGATTAGGGCTTAAGTAATAAGTAGAGGCTAGAGGGTTATAGTTGAGGGATAATATTTAGCTTGTTGAGTGTATAAGATTAAGTGTGTCAGACATGTGGATTAAGTGTGTGAGACATGGGGATTAGGCTTTCGAATATTTGGTTTAGGATTTACGATATGGATTCAGGGTATATAAGGTATAGGCTTAATTGCGTTGAGAGTGTATGGTTTAGGTTTTAAGTATACCTGGTTGAGGCACAATATTCTGGGTTTAGGGTATAAGGGTGAGGTTATAGGGTATAGGGATGAGGGTTTATGGGTGTAGGTTTCAGGGTTTAAGGTATAGGGTTGAGGATTGAGGGATTAGGGTTTAAGTATATGGTTGAGGGTATATGGTAGAGGGTTGAGAGTTTATAGTTGAGGGATAATGTTCAAGGTTGAGTGTCTAAGATATAGGGTTTAGGGTTTAAGGTTGAGGGTATAAGGCATAAGGACGAGGGTTTAGGGTTTAGGGCATAAGTATAGGGTTGAGGGTATAGGGTATAGGGTAGAGGTTTGAAGGTTGAGGGATAATGTTCAAGGTTGAGTGTCCAAGGTTAAGTGTATAGGGTATGGGGTTTAAGGGTTTAAGGTTTAAGGGTATCTAGGGATTGCGATTTTAGGGTTTAAGGGTTTAATGTTTGATGGATTAAGGGTTTAAGGGTTGATGGATTAGGGTTTAAGGTACAGTGTCAAGGGTAGAGGGATTAGGGATAGAGTTTAGGGTTGAAGGTTTAAGGATTGAGGGTTGAGGCTTTAAGGCTGAGGGTTAAGGTATAGTGTCGAGGATAGAGGGTTTAGGGTTTAAGGTTCAAGGGTTGAGGGTTGAGGCTTTCGGGATAGGGTTTAGTGTTAAGGGTGAAGGAATTAGGGTTTAAGCTATAGTGTTGAGGGTTGAGGGTTGAGGCTTTAGTATAAGGTTTAGGGTTAAGTGAGAGACCTAGATGGCTAAGGACAGATGGAGAGGCAGACAAGGAGTGACTGAGAGACGTAGAGAGGGGAGAGGTAGAGGGGAGAGGTAGAGAGGTGAAGGGGATATAAAGGTGAGAGATAGAGAGGTGAGGGGAGAGATATAATAAAATGAGAGGTGAAGTTGACAACTTGAGGGAAAGATGAGTAAGGAGAAGGGAGAGAGGTGGAGAGGCAGGGAGATATCTAGAGTCATGAGAGATATATAGGTGAGAGGCCTACAACCTAGGGAGAGAGGGGTGAGAGAGATAGGGGAGAGATGAGGGTGAGGCAGATAGGGGAGGAGAGGGGTGGATTAGGGTTGAGGGTTTAATGGTTTAGGGTTTAAGGGTCAAGGGTTTAGGGTTTAAGGGTTGAGGGTTTAAGGGTTGAGGTATTAAGGGTTGAACGGGTGAGGGATTAGGGTTTAGGGTTGAGGGATTAGGGTTTAAGGTATAGTGTTGAGGGTTGAGGGTTTAGGGATAGGGTTTAGGATTTAATGTGATTGCTACATCCACTATCTAGGAACCATACCTCTTTATAACTCTCTTGTGCTACATTGCATGTTATCAACATGGTGTTTTGTTCACTAGTGTTGGGCTAGTATTCATTTGTAAAATGTGACATTCAGATGCAAAATGCCCAAATTTACTGCAATAATGGCATTGGATGTTGGATTTATCATACCTTTCTCCTTGATGATGGCTATGAGAATGGTTGCTGCCTCTTCCTCTTGTTGGTGTAGAATGAGCTGTTGATAACTGAGAGGGGGGGGGTGAATCAGTTATCCTAATTGTTTCCTTTATTGAACTTTCCTTTTAATTGATGCAGCATAAAATCAAACATAAAACATTAACCATAAAACAAGAAACACATGACATAGTATTTTTGACGTGGAAACCCTGTTAAGGGAGAAAACCACGGGGTGATTAACCCAAAATTATTCTCTGTTAGAAGAATAGGAAATTACAAAGATGGCACTTGCCAATTAGGGCTCACTGCCCGAGCACACTGCTCACAAGAGGCCCACTGCCTACAAGAAGACACACTGTCTACAAAGTGATGAGAATCACAGTCTTGAACTGATTGGAAGCATCTGCATATGCTGGAGTTCAGTTCCGGTTAGGCTCAGTACACTGATCTGCTGCACTTCATCTTTCCTCTGTTCTTTATTCTGCTATCTTTCACATACCGGATCCTTTTTGCTACCTCTGCTCTTTATCTGGACTTATTCGCATATCTCTCCACAACAACTACTCCTTCACAACTAAATCCATCCTCTATATATATCCGCACAAGTAATTTCATCACCTTTCTAGTCGGCATCCGGAACAGTCTAGTTTCTTATAAACTTTCATTCTGTCGGCTGAATCCTTCCTCACCAAGCAATGCGGATCAAGCATATACTTGTAGATATCATTAATCATGTCGGCCAAACATGATTCATGCCTTCACAACCTCTGTCATCAATAGTAACCCATCCGGAAAGCAGTCTGATACTCTGCCAGTCAGTTCTTCCTCTGTTTTCACTGTCTCTCAGGAATCCGGTACTCAACCATTCATATCTTTTTCCTTGTCCATCACCGGAGGCTAAATCCTTGGAATATACCACTCAAGGTAGTCCTCTTGACTTCCCCGAATCCGCACTGCACCAAGACACTTCCTCTGAGAGGTCCGGACCAATCTGTCGGACCTTGCCACATGCTCTGTTCTTCTTCACCGGACCACAACATTCTTTATTCTGACTTCCGGTAGAGACATATCATGTCTTGCGGATATGTGGGATGACCTTTGTTGCCATCAATGACAACAACCATGAATCCATATAGTGTCTCTTGCCAACAATCTCCCCCTTTGGCATTGATGGCAACACTTAGTGAAAAATGACTAAGTGTTTTCACTGTGCTCCCCCTTTGCTGATGCTCTGTCTTTATATACAATTTCTGGAACTCCCCCTTAGTTGGATTTCTCATTTTTCACTGCTCCTCACTCCCCCTTTGACATCAATGGCAAAGGGTAGGGTCCGCATATCAAAATTTTCAAAAATTTCTTATACTTAGCCGCATATTTACATACTCACATATATTGAAGAATGTCTGCAAAGGATGTCTGTAATTGAATCATTTCGGTAGCCCAACTTTGCTTCATTCTGTCCAAAATTGAAATGTGACCACTTAACAAAAATGCAAACGCTTCTGCCCGCTTGAGATCTGTCGGATCTTTTGTTTGGGCGGTGGTCCTAGCATCACTGATGGCCTCATGCATGGTTTCCAACTTAGGGATTATAATCCTTCTAAGTTCTCCCATCCGGTTGGTGATGTTCTTCCTTTCCTTCTCAAGATTCTTTATTTCGTTCAAGACTGCAATAGTCTGACATTCTTGATTTATTATAGAGGAAGAGAGAGGATCAAAACTTTGAGATAAGCTTTGTAGCTTATCCTGTTCCTCTTTTATTTTCTTGTCAAATGCTGCTGTTGCCTTTGACCAGGATATACAAAATTTATAGATATCACCGCCATCCTTAAGAGCATTCTCTAAGCTCTTTATTCCAATGCTTACAATCTTCCTATCTTTAGAAATTAATTCTAATATCTCTGAAAATCTCTTATCCAAAAATTCCTTCCGGACCTTTTCTTCAGCTGATTTTTCTAGAGAATCAAAATGTGTATCAACACTGCTGACTAAGGTTTTTAGATTACCGGAAGTGGACGCTGTCGGATCTATTTGGATTGATGGCATGATCTTCACAAGTACTCCGGAAGCAGCCTCTATCAACTCACAGTCTTCCATATGAGACTTCAGGAGCTTTTCATTTGCCTTGGCATTTGCAAATGAAGCTATCTTCATTGTTTGTACCGGAGAGAGAGAGTCAAAATCAAATGGGCCTTTTAGAAGCTCCGGTTCATCAATCTCTAGAGTTTCTTTGCTCAAAAATTGTTGAACAGTTTGTGCAGTGTCTCTTGCCAGAGACAGATGTTTCTTCTCTTCTGCAGTCTTAGAACTGTCAACCTCTTTGTCTTTCACCACTGCTTCCTTCTCCTGTAATTGCTCTTCTTCTTTGGATCCGGAGACTGTAGGGGAAACCGGAGGAGAGATGCTAACTTGTTCATGGGCCACTTCTTCTGGAGCAGAGGGTCCCAAGTCCTCACTTGTCTGTTCAGGGCTCACTTCTTCCGGAACAGAAGATTCCAAATCAGCAGCTATTTCTGCACCTAAGTCCTCTACAACAGGAAGATTGAACCTTTTGAAGGCCTTCCGGAGGATCTCTTCTGTTTCTTGGGCCACTTTGTCAGTCTCACCAAGCATGAGTTGATTCATCCTGGCTTTGCTTCTGAACTCATCTTTGCAGTCCTTGAAGATAATGTTCATTGTCTTGGGATCAATTTGAGGATATAGCTGAATAGCTATCTTCTCCCGGATCTCAAGATCTTTGGCATGAGCATTATTCTTTCTTACTTCCATTTCCTTCTCTAGGCTTTTAGGAATGAGAGATATGATCTCAATGAAAGCCTTATTGTATATGTTCAGATATTTAACTGTGGCTTCCTGCAGAGTCTTTTGGTCTGCCTCACTGAAGTCATCATAGGATTCAGTCATTGGTTGAAGGTTTCCATCCACCGTGACCGACTTGATTATGCTCTCTAGTGACAGAGTGGGCTTTTCAACAGTTACCTCTGCCATTTCATCCTTGTCTTGGCCTGTGGAGGGCTTACCGGATCCTTTCTTCTTCTGTTTCTTTACTTCTCTTACTCCCTCATCTGATTCTGTTTCCTCTTCATCCTTTTGGCTTCCATAAGCCCTTGTGGCTTTTGTCTTGGATCTCTTACCGGATGCCTGGACTTCCGGTTTTGAACTTTTGGTTGAGGGAGGTGCAGATCTCTTTGTTGATCTGGTCTGGGTGGGAGCTCCAACCGGAGCACTTTCTTTGCTTTTCTCTTCTTCCTCGGCCTTCCTCCTCTTTTCCCGGCTGGCATCAAGTGCCTCCTTTGAGATACCTAGGCCTTGAGCAATGTGCTCTACTTCTTTTCTTACCTTTCTTTTAATCTCAGGTTCCCTGAGTTCTACATGTATTTTTACACTCAGCTCCTCAAAGGTTCCAAACCTTTCTGCCTTAGGATCTTTGGGCTGACTTAGCATGTGTTGAACATGCAGCTCCACTATCTGTTCATCAACTTCATACCCCATGGGCATGATCCAGACAGTCCTTGGCTCCACTGCCTCCATTAGGCACTGATCAGTGTCAACCATAAAGCACACTGAGTCCTTGTATTTCTCAATGAGAGACTGGGGAATTCTCTCTCTTGCTTGCATCATGCTCTGAAAGTTTTTGAAGTATCCCCATAGAGCTGAATTTCTCGCTTTTGCATCCCCAAGTCCATGCAAGTAGTCTCTTATCTGGACTGCAACAGGTTTGTCATTCTGCCATACCCATCCACTTGTTCCGGGTAGCTCATTCATGAAATAGAAGAATAGACATACAATAAGAGTACCATACTTAAAGGAATTCTTCTTATCCTTCTTGATTTTCTGTATGTTTTCCATTAATTGGCTTAGTAGTAGTTCGCAGAGATCATATTCTGCATTCTTTCTTAACATTTCATAAGCAGTGTATATTGCAGTTCCGGATACAGAATTCTCCCTGCTGGAGTGATAGATCTTGTATCCTATTATCATTGATGCATATTTGATATCCGGATCCGAAATATCTTCAATGGTCATTGCCCTCTTGTCAAATTTTGATCCGGTGGCCTCAGTTACAATGTTGTTCTTGACAGATTTGAGGATAGGTACCCCTCCGGAAGAGTATAGACCAGTTACTGCTCTAATTGCCTCTTTTGTAATCTTGCAGGGTCTATCTAGCCATAGAAAGTTGTCATGCATCCTGCTCAGTACATACCGGACCCATCCATCTTCTTCAAAGCAGGGGAAATGAATAAATTGCTCAAATTGTTTCTTCTGAATATCCTTATACTCTGGTTTAAGCTCAAAAGCATTGTCAATCAGCTGCTTGTGATAGAGGTCTCTTAATTTGAATTCCCCAAATTCCTCAATGTTTGCATGTATGTAAACCCTAATGTCTTCGGTGTGTAAAACTCCGTGAGGAACACTAGAGAAGGCTCCTAGTGGGTCTACCTCCAATGATTTGTAGGGATGTTTCTTGAATGAGGGGCGAGGTCTATCGGAGATCTTAACTATGTTTGGAGTAGCCATTCTTCAAAGATTTGCAGTGAGGTAATGAAAAACGGAGAATACCTTATGCGCCTTCGGTTTGCACGGAGTGGTTGGATTGATTTCTTTATCCAATAGCTTTGGCAGGAGATCCTTGGTGTGCTTGAAGAACCTTGTTGCAGAGCTCCACTTTTCGCTTCTTCTCGAGTGTAGAATGAGCAAATGACCTTTGAGAAATCCCTTAAATTGCTCCGCGAACCCTAATACCTGTCTGCAATAAATGCTTCACCTACATCATTCCGGTTTGCCTTGTCTGGATAGCTTGGAGTATCCCGGATTAGTCCTGATCTGTGGATATCATCCGGATCTTTCAATCATGAATAAATCGAGGTAGCATATTACAAGATCATCTCAAACACTCTGTCCAATCCGCAGAACAAGATAGTGCATTTCCGGATCTTTCCGGACCTTGTTGTAATCCTTTATCATACCGGAGCATCTCCCTGAACAGGTCTTATTTGATCGATCACAGCTTCTTCATAACTTCATGCGGACCTCTGAAAACTTGACTGAAGTATCTCAAGACTCATATCTACAAACCCTTTGATCCGCATCTTGTGCCACATCCGGCACCACTTGTTTGGCTGGGGGAACAAGATTTCCTTTGAGTCTCCCCCTGAGCCTGAGCTCACTTTTTAATTTCCGGAAGAAATATCAGCACCAGAGTCTGGTGCGGATCCAACCTCTACATTCTCTGAACTTTTCTTCACCCAGATCTTGCTCATCTGATTCCTAACCTCATCCGCATTCATCTTTTGTTTACCCTTGTCTTGATTCTGATTATACACCGGACCTCTTTTGTCCTGATTCTTGTTTCTGTAAACTTTAGCATTATGACCGGACCTATTGCAGATTTGGCAAATAACATTTCTTCGCATATTTGACTGATATCCTCTTGATCTGCATTGATTAGCCATATGACCTACTCTATTGCATGTGAAGCATCTACCTTTGAATGATTTGTTTACTTGTATACTTCTGCATTCATGGGATTTGTGTCCATACCTTTTGCAGTTGAAGCACTGTCCGGAGAAGGATGAATTAATCTGATTCATTCTCATTCTGCACTGATTAGCTTTGTGACCAAAGTGGTTGCAGCTGTGGCAGTATCCATTGAAGGATGGATATCTTTGAGCATTTGGCTGTCTTACCGGAGGTCTTCTAGGCCTGCTTCTTGGATTTTCTGATCCAAGATTCTTCTGACCGGATCCGGAGCTTTCTCCTTTCTCATATCCCAAACCATACTTGTCATCTGTCCTCTTTTGACTTCCAAGAAGAACTTCAAGTTGAGCAGAACTTATCTTGAATTTTTCTTTATATTCATTTGCTGTTTGAAGGTCTCTTTTGAGAGAGGCAATTTGATCCTCAAGTTTTCCTTCATTATCTTTGGCATCTTCAAGATCAGATTCAAGATGTCTGATAATCCTGTCCATCTGGTGGCATTCTTCTGATTTTTCTTTAAGAGATTGTCTTAGATTGTCTTCAGCCTTTCTTTTTTCTTCAATCTCTTGAGTAAACTTTATAGTTCCTGATTCCATTTCATGTCTTAACATAATGACTTCTTTTGATAACTTTTCACATAACTTGGTTTGCTCAGTCAATTCTTCATTTGTATTGCTTTCTTCACTTTGTCTTGCCAACTGTTGAAGCAACTCCTTTCTCTTTTTCATAGAGAGACTTAATTTGTCTTTTAATTCTTTCATGAATTCATCAGCCTGTTTGAGTCTTTCCTTTAATTCACTGACTTCAGAATTCGACTGTTCAAGATCCTCAAGAGCAGTCTTGAGTTGCTCCCTTAAACCATATGCATCCATTTGAAATCCCAGATCTTCCTCAAGCTGTTAGGCTCTATTAGGAGGAACTTGGCTCTGATACCAATTGTTGATAACTGAGAGGGGGGGGGTGAATCAGTTATCCTAATTGTTTCCTTTATTGAACTTTCCTTTTAATTGATGCAGCATAAAATCAAACATAAAACATTAACCATAAAACAAGAAACACATGACACAGTATTTTTGACGTGGAAACCCTGTTAAGGGAGAAAACCACGGGGTGATTAACCCAAAATTATTCTCTGTTAGAAGAATAGGAAATTACAAAGATGGCACTTGCCAATTAGGGCTCACTGCCCGAGCACACTGCTCACAAGAGGCCCACTGCCTACAAGAAGACACACTGTCTACAAAGTGATGAGAATCACAGTCTTGAACTGATTGGAAGCATCTGCATATGCTGGAGTTCAGTTCCGGTTAGGCTCAGTACACTGATCTGCTGCACTTCATCTTTCCTCTGTTCTTTATTCTGCTATCTTTCACATACCGGATCCTTTTTGCTACCTCTGCTCTTTATCTGGACTTATTCGCATATCTCTCCACAACAACTACTCCTTCACAACTAAATCCATCCTCTATATATATCCGCACAAGTAATTTCATCACCTTTCTAGTCGGCATCCGGAACAGTCTAGTTTCTTATAAACTTTCATTCTGTCGGCTGAATCCTTCCTCACCAAGCAATGCGGATCAAGCATATACTTGTAGATATCATTAATCATGTCGGCCAAACATGATTCATGCCTTCACAACCTCTGTCATCAATAGTAACCCATCCGGAAAGCAGTCTGATACTCTGCCAGTCAGTTCTTCCTCTGTTTTCACTGTCTCTCAGGAATCCGGTACTCAACCATTCATATCTTTTTCCTTGTCCATCACCGGATGCTAAATCCTTGGAATATACCACTCAAGGTAGTCCTCTTGACTTCCCCAAATCCGCACTGCACCAAGACACTTCCTCTGAGAGGTCCGGACCAATCTGTCGGACCTTGCCACATGCTCTGTTCTTCTTCACCGGACCACAACATTCTTTATTCTGACTTCCGGTAGAGACATATCATGTCTTGCGGATATGTGGGATGACCTTTGTTGCCATCAATGACAACAACCATGAATCCATATAGTGTCTCTTGCCAACATGAGCATGTGGGCTTGATGCCAGTCTTCTGCTTTCAAATTATGTATTTTCTCTTCCTCCTCTTGGTGTAAAATGTCCTCTGCCTCTACTATAATTTGATCTCCCTCTTGTTTTGCCAAATGAAAGCTGAGTCTTGAGAGCATTCTCAAATGGTGATGTCCCTGATTGATTTAATCTTTGCTCATGTGCTAAGAGTGATCCCATTAATTCATCTACTGATAGTTGAGTAAGATATTTGGATTCCTCAATGGCTACAACTGAATTGAACTTTGTAGGTAAGGTTCTAAGTATTTTCTCTACAACTTTTTGATCCCCAACATTTTCTCTATAGGATCTAATCTGATTTATTATTTCCATTGCATGAGTGAAGAATGAATCTATTAAATCTGAATCCTTCATTTGCAAGTTTCCAAAATCCCTTCTAAGGATTTGTAATTTTATTGTTTTCACCTTGCTTGTGCCTTGGTATGCTATTTGCAAACTTTGCCATGCTTGTTTTGATCTTGTGGCAACTGGTACTTTTGGAAAGATTGATTCCTCGATTACCTGCTGAATAAAAAACAATGCTTTGACATCCTTCTTATTTTCTTTCAACAAATCCTTCTCTGCTTGTGAAAGAAGCTGATATGCTCACTAGTCTACTGGTTCAGGGAATCTAGTCTCAACCAAGTCCCAAACATCCTGGGACCAAAATGGGGTTTTCATTTTTATACTCTAAAAGTCATAATTTTTGCCATTAAAAATTGGAATCTGGGGTTGGGAAATACTTCAACTTGCTCCTGCCATAATTTTTTAAACTAAAAAAACTTTACCTTTGCTCACTGCTATTTCTCTGTTTCCTTTTCCAGTCTCTCCCTCTTTATGCCCTTTTGTATGATTCAAACCCCAAAATTCTACCCCTTGGAATAAGACAAATTAAAACTTTTCTTTTGTGGCTTGCCTTTTATTGTCGTTCCAAAGGCAAACAAAAAGGACAAATTCAATTTTTTTTTTTGGAATGGTACAGCTGCAATCTCCTCACAAATACAATCAGGACAAAATACACAGCCACGGTCTCCTTTAGAACTACAATGCCAAACTCATGTAAGATCTTTGACAACAAATCAATCTCCTTCTGCTCTTCGATGAGCATAAAATTTCAACCAATCAATCTCTCTTCTGCTCTAATACCACTTTGAAAGAGAGGAAAGAAACATAGTTACAACTTACATGAAAAATATTAAAATAGATCAGAGTTTTTATTAATGCCTTTTTGAAAAATAAAGTTGCCAATGCTCTCTTACATTCATGCCTTCATCCATACATAAAAACAGAGTATCATTCCCTCATTCTTTTACAAAAATAGAGTTGTTTTTCAAGCGTCGGGAGAAGCTTCTAGATACACACAAAAATAGAAGTGTCTAGATACAAGGAAGAAGAGAATAGAAGATAGAAGAAGAGAGAGTTAAATGCAGTGGATGGAGTAGTTGGTCTGATGTGGCAGAAGAGATTACTCAAGTATAGCTGGAAATCCACATATGCAAACAATTTTTAGATAGATTACAGTTGTAAGTTGATTTTCATCTTAGAAATGTAGGAGCTCATTTGCATCCATAATGTTATGTGATGTTCTGATAGCATGGGCATCATGTGTGTTAAGTATGTGGTAGGATTTTAATTCTTATGATTTCTTGTGCTCTTTGATTAACATGAATTTATTTCCATAGATTGGGTTGTAGGTGCAGTTATTTGTAAAAATCTAATCAAGTTATGACTTGACAATTGAATGAATATGATTAATCTAAGTGTCACACTATTGTTGATTCTATGTTCTATCATTTTTGGTGATTTATGTAGAATGTTTTAATCGTAAAGGTTGTCACCAGCTTTAAGGCTTGCCAGAGACTAAATCTAGTTGCTCCTCATTTAGTTAGTGCTTTTTAGGTATCAGATGTTGTATCAAATTTTAATTCTTCATGTGGTCATGCATTTGAAACCTTTGAGATGGTAGCCAATTGCATAATATCTTTTGGTGATCTAGGTTTCTCCTTGAGTCTAATATTTCTTGTAGGAAACTCTTGTTGTTTTCGATACCACATTTGCTAGTACATGGTGTTGCAACCAAGAAGTTTACTTTGGTAGAAGTTGTATTGCCTATGAGCTTTTTGAATGCAATATATGGAACATGTGTTTTGATTAATGGATCTTTAAAGTATACCCTATCGAGCAGTTTGTTTTTAATATATCTTAAGACTACATTCTACAAGCAAACAATTGAGTCTATGTGAGTTTTGTGAATTCTTAGTTCTCTACTTTTTCATTGAGTCGGATTTAGCCTTATAGCATAAGGTTTCATGCTTCTATGTCATAGGAATGGAATTTTGACTATGATCCCTAGTTTGGATAAAGGCACTGATTCTCTTGTAGCCACATCTCCCACCACAACACTCTTGAAACTTTCCAAGAAAATATCTTACTCTTTTTTTTTATTACTGGATTACATATTTGAGTGTATTTGATTTGTATGACATCATATGGGAGCTATTACCTTACAAACCTATAAAGGATTATGTTTTGTTGTTCTCTTGATTTGTCATGAATGGAGTAAGCTATTTAACTATATATATGGGGATATAAACCTAGTTTACAAACAATTACATGCATGGTATCTCATATATTCTAAATAAGGTTTTGAATCTTGAGTTTGCAAGCTTGCATAGTAGTCTAGTGATAAAAATTAGGGATTCCATTTGCTCAAGGAATGTTTGCTACCAAGAAAAGTTATTATTGTTTTATTTTTCTTTAATATTCATGTAAAAACCTCATGAATTACCCTCCCAGGCCTAATATAGCCTAAAGAAAAGAAGGTTTGTCCTACCTTAAGCATTGTCCCTAACCTTTCATTTACCTAATCACGAATCTTAACTTATTGTTCTAAAGTTGACATCTCTAGTCTTGGGAATCGGGTTTGATCTCTAGGGTTAGTAGAATTACCTCTCAAATCACTAACAAGAGAACCTAGGAAGCTAATAAAGAATCACCACAATGCATGCTATCACTATGTGATGTGTCAGAAGGTAAAATGGCATCTAAACAACCTTGTAATGAACATGAATTGCATAAATGAACAATCTTTAAAAGACACCTCATTATGTATAAAAGTAGGTAACTCACATAAATCATTGTCTGTAGGCTCCCCACATGATGTATCATTAAAAGAACATGAGTTTAGGATTATGGAAATAGGGCTATCATGACATGGAAAAGGAATGGAATCACAAGGTGCAACATCATGAATAACTAACGAATGTGCAAGCTTGTCACATTGAGCATTATTCCTAGATGTATCAAATTTGCATTAGATTTGATGGAACTATTCCTCCCTTTTGGGATTTCATGCTTAAAGACTTTTCTGGTCACTTTCAAGTTGACTTCTGGCCACTGCATGTCACCCCTGTAGGAGAAGTCCAAGGATCCAGCCAAAGTAAGCTATTAAACTAGACAAACTTGTGCATCCGTAAATAGTTATTGTTGCTTCATGATAAGAAGACACAGGATGAAATCTGTGATCTTCGCCTGGAAAAACAGCTGCTTTCTCTTCAGAAAAATATGCACACTATAGTTGCTTCCCTTGAACGCCTGGAAAAGGAACTTTGTCAGCAACTCAAGGATGAGGTTCATGAACTTCACACCTCTTACACCTAGTTTAAAACACATGCCATAAAAGAGGTATCATCATCATTTAAAAATTTGACACAATAACTAATAGTGGCTAGGAAAGATGAAAAAGTATCCATGATAAAGATCAAGCAATAGCACACAATCAAAGGGTGGGGGCAAGGATCATTTATAAAAATCGAACAGTGAAGGCCAAAAATTCTAATGAAGATAATGATATTGAAATAAAATTAAAGATTGGATCCAAACCCTAATTAGATCTAAAATAAAATATAGCAATTAAAAGTATCAAATTTGGGTAAGCGTAGGAAGATGGGTGGCCAAAAAGGGGTTTTAAATGGCCACTTTTTTTTGTAAAATCAGGAAATACTGACCTTGGATGAGAAATTGAGCATAGTTACACTCAAAATTTTAAGATGCAACAAAAACAATGTTTGTAGTGCTCCAAGTCTACTTTCTAAACTACTTTTTTTAAAAAATTGTATAGATTAAGGGGTTCGGAAAAGGGAGGCACAGGAATTGGTGTTGTTTCTATCAAAAAAACATAACATAGCATGTTTTGTGGCTCCTTCAAAAGGTTAACTTTTTTTTAGTATTTTTAAAATCATTTCAGTGAGAAATTAGCTAACAACATGTAGTTTATGCCCAATTTTTCTGATAATTTTTTAACGAATATTTATTTTTTACTAATTTTCAAAGTGGACACATCCTAAAAAATAGAATTTTGGCCGTGGTACCCCTGTAAAATTTGAAAACCAATTTAAAATTATTTTTTTTAATGTGTAGAATGGAGTCTAGTTTATAATAATATAATTTATTTGAAATTTCAATGAATGGTTAATTTATAATGAAAAAAAGACCAAACATTGGCTTTTGCCCAAAAATGGACACACAAACAAAAGAAATTAAAGAAGAAAGGCTTAACATTGTCAAAATGTGATAAACATTACATCGTTAAATAGCTAAAAGAAAGCCTAACATTACCCAGGTGTTCAATTTGTTTGACCTTGAAACAAGTTCAAATTTGAGGGTTAGTACGAATGAAATTATGTGAAATCCTATAGAATATGCAAAAACACATCTTTGGACTTTGGGAAGGAACTCCAAGCCCTTGGATTGGAAATCCAAAGTAAATCCAAAGCCTTAGGCTTGGGATTCCCAATGAAAAATATAACACGAGTGCATTATAACGTGCAAGCATTCTATTTTGCATTTTTTTCTTTTTCATAAGTTTGCCTGATGTTGGTCCAGTTCGACATAACACGAGCACGTTATAATACACTTGCATTATGTCTCCCTTTGAATGATTTTGTTCAAGTTTCTTAAGTAATGTTTGATGTATGTATATATGTATGCTTGTATCACTACAACAAATCCCTATGGTTATCTCCCTTTTTTGCTCCGTTTTTTGCTTATTTTAATGTATTTTTCTCCTTTTTTTAAAAAGTCGGTGCTATTTATTGGGATGGCATTGTTTTTTGCATTTTTTGCGCCGACCAAAACAAGTCAACGCTAAATTAGGTGCAAATTAGCACCTACTTTAGCTCCTACTATAGCGCCTAATTTAGCACCACATTTAACGCCTAGTTTAGCGCCTGTTGTAGCACCCACGTTAACGCCTTATTTAGCACCTTATGTAGCACCTATTTTAGCGCCTAATTGAGCACCTAATTTATGGTTACTTGGGTTTAGGAGTATTATTTAGGGTTTTGGTATTAGGGGTTAAGGTTTAGAGGTTTAGGGTTTAGAGAGAGATAGAGGACCAATAGGGAGATATAGAGGAGACCGAGGGGAGAGATAGGGAGATAGAGAGTGAGGGACATGGCCAAAGACATAGGGAGAGAGATTGAGAGGTAGAGGGATAAAGCTGATAGGGAGAGAGGGGAGAGATAGGGAGATAAAGATTTAGGGTTTAGGGGTTTAGGGTTTATGATTGGGTTTAGGGGTTAGGGGTTCAGGTTTAGAGTTTTAGGGTTTAGGGTTTATAGAGAGAGGAATGATAGGGAGATATAGAGGAGACTATGGAGAGAGATAGGGAGATAGAGAGTGAGGCACATGCACATGGCCAGGGACATAGGGAGAGAGATTGAGAGGTAGAGGGATGATAGAGATAGAGGGGATAGATCATAGGGAGATAGAAGTTTAGAGTTTCTTGGATTTAGGGTTTAGGGGTTTGGGGTTTAGGGTTTCTCAGGTTTAGAGATAGCTAGATATATATATAATATATATATATATATATATATATATATATATATATATATATATATATATATATATATATATATATATATATATATATATATATATCCTACAGAGAGATAGGGAGAAGGATTGAGAGCTGGTAGAGGGACAATATTAGAGATAGGGAGATATATAGGGGTTTAGGGTTTCTCAAGTTTAGGGTTTAGGGGTTAAGGTTTAGGAGCATTATTTAGGGCTTACGGTTTAGGATTTAGAGGTTTAGGGTTTAGTGTTTAGAGAGAGGACCAATAGATGGGAGATATAGAGAGTGAGGTACATGGCCAGGGACATAGCCATAAGAGATTATAGGGATATATATGGAGAGTGAGGGACATGGCCAGAGACATAGGGAGAGAGATTGAGAGGTAGAGGAATGATAGAGATAGAGAGATAGCTAGGGAGATAGAGGTTTAGGGTTTCTTGGGTTTAGTGTTTAGGGTTTAGGGGTTTGGGTTTAGGATTAATTAGGGGTTTAGGGTTTCTCAGGTTTAGGGTTTATGGGTTAGGGGCATTATTTAGGGTTTATATATGTTTTAGGGGTTAGGGGTTAGGGTTTAGGGGTTAGGGGCATTATTTAAGGTTTAGAGGTTTAGGGTTGCTTGGGTTTAGAAGCATTATTCAGGGTTTATGATTTCATGTCAAAAGAAGTTTCTCTCTCCCTCTCTAAATCCCTCAACCCTAAATAATGCCCCTAATGCCTAACCCCTAAACCCTAAACTTGAGTAACCCTAAACCTCTATCTCCCTATAATATCTCTTATCTCCCTCTCTCTAGCTATCATCCCTCTACCTCTCAATCTCTCTCCCCATCTCTCTAAACATCTCCCTCACTCTCTATCTCCCTATCTCTTGCTTGATTGTGATCTCCTCTATCTCTCCCAATCTATCTCCTCTCTCTCGACTCTACGTACCTATCTATCTCTCCCTATCTCTTGCCTTTCTCTCTATCTCCCTATCTCTCTAGACATCTCTCTAGTGATCACTCTCTATCTCCCTATCTCTCCACTCTATCTCCTCTATCTCTCCCTATGACCTGTCTCCTCTCTATCTCTCTCTACCTATCTATCTCTCCCTATCTCTCTATCTCTTGCCTCTCTCAGCCGCCTATCATTCCTATATATATCATTAATGAACAAGCATGGAAAACTTATAGGACTCTCTCTCTCTCTCTCGCTTCGTCTTTGTCCCTATCCATCTCCCTTATCAACAAAGAAAATGGAAACAAGAAAACTAGGACATGAAAAGTGGGATGAGGATATAAATTGGCAGCTAGATGAAATGGAAACAAGCTGATAAAACTAAAGTTCATTGGATGGGAAGATCGAATGATGAGAGGAGAGGTGGAAAATAGTAAAATAGGGAAAAATTGGTGGGATCTAAATGGAAATTGGAAAGGAAAAGGAAAACTAGGAAAGCTAGGAAAAGGATTTAACTAGCTAGGAGCTGGTAGATAATATATAGGTCAGAGAGAGAGAGAGAGACATAGATAGAGAGTTGCTTGGGGTTAGTGGTCAGTGTTTAGGAGCATTATTTAGCGTTTATGAGTTTAGCATTGCTCAAGTTTAGGGTTTACAGTTTACTAAGGTTTAGGGTTTATGGTTTAGGGGCATTATTTAGGGTACTTTAGGGTTTATGGTTCAGGGGTTAAGGTTTAGAGGTTTAGGGTTTAGTGTTTAGAGAAAGAGGACCAATAGGGAGATATAGAGAGTGAGGGACATGGCCAGAGACATAGGGAGAGATATTGAGAGGTAGAGGAATGATAGAGATAGGGCTAGATAGGGAGATAGGGAGATAGAGGTTTAGGGTTGCTTCAGTTTAGTATTGTTTAGGGTTTAGGGGTTTGTAGTTTAGGATTTAGGGGTTTAGGGTTTATGGTGGGTCAGGGCCGGGTTAGGGCTTATAAGGGGCATTGTTTAGGGTTTGTTGTTTAGGGTTATTAGGGGCATTATTCAGGGTTTACGGATCTTTAAGGATCTAGATAGTGTGGCTATACATGCATTGCTACACATGTTGGTGGCTAGTTAGACACATGGAACATCAACAATCACATGTTATGCTTCCATACACATGTGCCACCTAATGACATTTGTACTGCAAAACATGATCATATAATTGGCACTATATGCATTTGACACATGGTCATGATGTCCATGTGTTGGAACCAAAATTTTCATAAAAGTTCTAAGTGTTTTATTTGTGTATCCATGACTCCCACTCTTATTTTTCCATAAGAAATCATGTTATTACCATTCATAAAGTCATCTTTGCCTTTTACCGCAATACTGCTATCACAGTGGCTAGCCTTCATAATACCCATATCATACCTCCTTATCATAAAACATTCTCAAACAGCCTACGGTATGATGGTAAGAAGAGTTAATACTATACACAACGCACTATACCGCTATACCTTGGGGGGCCAAAACTTAACCTACAGTAGTGCAGTAATCAAGCCATTGGGTTATTTATAGCATACCAATCACATCAACATCAAAATATGAAGATGTAAGCTCAACATGAAGATTTGAATCATGCGAATTTATGAGCCAAAAGTAAATGCGTCTTGGTCTTGAAAATACACGAAACAAATTAAGATTTCTCACTCATAGTAGGGGAAGACAAATTACACAAGAGCTCAAACTACAAGAGTAAAGAGAATTATTTAAGGTGATTTTTCTGGGTAAGCTCTGCTCATCATTTCTTGAGAATTTCATAAAATGGCACCTAAAAAGACTAAGGTAGGAACTAAGAAGGATGAAGCCAAAACCAATAAGTCTTCATTGCATTCGCCTCTACTTTCATTGTTGCCTGGCTCAATTGACAAAGGTTCTAAAAAGGTTTTTAGAGACTTAGCTCAAGGTTGTAGGAACCCCTATGTACCTCTGTCAGGATGGAACCTCTACTAGTACTTTTATCTAAAAAGGAATGACCAGGAACCAGCATCAAACCCATGGGCCCTAGATTTGGCTAAATTAATTGTTCCCAACATTTTCATTGACGTTGAGCTAATTCAAGCCCTTGCCCATAGTTACCATGCCCCAACCAAAACTGTGAGGCTTCCAAATGGTGAGTGCTTAGTGGATATCAATAGAGATGCCATTATCAAATGTTTCAACCTCAATAAACAACCTGTAATAGAGGTGAACTTAGTGAAACTTGAGCAAGAATATAAGAGGTTGAGGAGAACACATTGAAGTGATGAGCTCCCCTTACACATGAAGAGGGGTGATGATAATAGAAGGCTCTCTATTCTTTCTTTCAAAATGGAATGTTTCCAAGTTTCTGAATTCCAAGTTTATTTCAAGAATACCTATTATGCGTTGTGTCAAGTTTTGGGGATAGATGCAGAGGAGCAAATGCAAATAGGGTTGATGAGAATGGCTATGATAATTCAACATTCTGAATCAAATGTAGAATTTGATTTTGCATCTGTGATTGTAGAACAAATACATGAAGGTTTGCTACAAGTTAGGGAAGCCAAGGCCCCTATTACTTTCAGAAAATATTCTTTATTGTGTCACTTAATTATTTATCAGAATTAAATGAAGTGGACTATAAGGATGTAATTGTGTACACAAGAAAGAGGAGTTAGACTCTCTGTGCAAAAATGGTGCTACATTTGGGATAGAAGGTGTACAAAAAGTGATTTTGTAGTGTTTTGAGATGATTTTGCTGTCAGATTGATTGCTGCTCTTGGTTACCCAGCACCAAGAATGCCTAAGTCATTGATGAAGGTAATGAGGCCTGTGCAGTATGGGCCAGACCAAGGTTATACTCATAATTATGCTGATTGGTTACTTGTGCCACAACACACTATTATCAGAGTATATGGGTGTAGCCAAGCACCACACGTTTTACCTAAGTTTGTGCCTGCAAGAGAGTGTTTCCTAGAGTTTATGTGGCAGATGCTCTGGATGGAACATGACTTGATGAGAAATCAGAGGAAAGGCACATTTCTACCTGACTTTACTATGTTTGAAGAGCTGGCCATTGGGTTAGGTATGATCAAAGAAGTGCAGAGGTTTATAAGGGTCAATTACTCCCTCAAACCTAGAACAGAAAGAGTATGTGACCCAGAGGGTCACATCAATATGATCAGAAGAACTCTATTGATGAAGAAGGCTATTTCACATGAATTTGATTCTGGAGGGGATGTTATAAGGAATTTGGTGTATTTTGCTAATGTAATGTAGGCTAGAAAAAGGTGGAATACAATGATGAGGTGGGAAAATCAGAAGAAGGAAAAAGATAGAAGCTTCAAAGGCTTTTTTGCAGATGAACCCAACCTTCTAAAAAGAATGCAAATGATTTTGAGTAAATTTGATGAATTATACAAAATAACCCAAGATGAGGGATTCATTCCATTTCCCACACCCCACCAACCACCACATGAAACATCCACATCTTAGATATCACCCCCATCACCTACGCATCCATCCCCTCCATATCCCACTCATGAGCCACAGGCCAAAAAATAGAAGATGGAACCATTATCTTGGAATATGATTCAAGTGATGATGAAGAACAAGAAGCAGTCTTGGCCTTAATTAAACTGAAAGAGGTAGTGAAACAACAAAAAATTCAAATGCCTCATGATCCAAAGGTCGGGCTATCAGAGGAGGGAACTGATGTGTTTCAAGAGGATGAGAGGGTAGTGGCCTCTCTGAGATTCATAGAGGATGATAATTTTATACACAACAATGAGTTTAGAGATTTCTGGATCAAAATGAAAATGAAACAATTTGATGAAAAGTTGAAGATTAATCTTATAGGAGCTGATGAGTCAAAACAGGATGAGATCCAGTCTAAGACATTTGCAGAACTAAATATTGATAATATTAATGTCACTCCCCAGGACGCAAGAGAAATGGTGTTGAAAAGTGATATGTTGATTATACATGGATGGAGTTGTCTAAAATGTTTCTTTTAGATTAGATCAGAGCACAAGATGACCCCATGTTAGTTGAAGAATTTGATTCAGAGGAAGGTGTCTCAGGAGTAGGGTATAACCCTACTACCCAAACACTTGCCCTATGAACAAAGCAGAAGAACACAAGGAAGCCTCGGCTCCTTGATGTAGTACAAGAAATGAGGGGGTCAACCATGATTAGAACTATGAGAGACACAACTCATACTAAAGCTGCCACCATAACCATGCATTCTGCAATGTTCACCAGAGATGTGGTGGAAAACATGGAAAAGAAAATTAATGAATATGAGAAAAGGTTAAAGCTATCTAATGATGAGGTGAACAAATTGTTCATTGAGAATAGAAATCTAAAACAATAGTTGCACCAAACCACCATAGTAAGGGGAGATGAATTAATTGTCTATCACCCACTAGTCCATACAGAGGATCCCCAGATCCAACAAATGAAAGAGGAAATTGATAAACTGAAAAAGCATAATGAGGAAGATGTCAAAAATCACATCATAGAGATCCTAAGCAGGATATTAAAGCACATAGTTGATATATGGAAAGACAAAATAAATGGGGTACATGAACAATTCAACAATCTGATCAAAGCTCTGGAACAGATAAACACTAATTCTTCCATTCTTGAAAAGCTTCAAAAGAGATGGAAACCTACCTTCCACATACTGACTACTTTATGCAAAGCCACACACAGAGATCTAGATGGCCCATCAAGGCTCAAGCCTACACAAGAAATGGTGAAAAGCATAATTGAGGAGTATCAGTATTTGGTAGATACAAAAAAGAAAGTGGAAGGTAAGAGGAGTACATTTGACTCCATCAAATGCTGTTTCAGCCCATCAATCCTCAAAGATGATAACCAATTGAAGGGTGTAGATGAATGGAGAGAAGAGTTTGATCAGATGATTCCTAAATGTTTGGCACATGTACAGAATGATGGGGAAATTAAACACACTGAGTTCCATACTCTACTCAATGGAATTATCATGTTGGATAATGGATACACAAAGTTTGTAGTAGACATCAAGAACCTCTTGGACAATAGATGGAAAAGCCATCTTGTAAACTTTGCAGGCTCACAAGAATTTAAGTGGCCTAGTGATCTAAAAATAAGTGAATGGCAGGAAACATATTTGGGTTTTGAAGAGGATTAAATGTGAAGAGGAGATACCACATTAGAAAATAGAATGCCTTACTTAGGTCTTGATTGGTCACGGGTTTCTATTTGGTGAATAACGGATTGGTCTTTCTAATTAAAAATATTTTCTTAAATCTTGTTATTTTTAAAGTGTTTTCTTAATAGTTATGAACATTTATGTCTTTTCTGTTGTAACAGGTCTGAAGCTTGTTTGCCTCTCCTATAAAAAGAGAGACCAAGACCCGATAAAAAGAGAAGGGAGTAGTGGTACATGGTAGAAAAGTTCCATAATATTTACAAACTTAAAGACCATATTGCAAGCATAATTTTGAAGAAGTTAATGGAAAATCTCTGATTATGTGGTGCCATATTAGTATCAATTGTTTGTTGAAGTTATTCAATTATTTGGTTGTCTCCATTTTAGTGCTTCCTTATTATTAAAATTGATATATCAAGTATATACTCAGTTTATCAATGCACATTTGTTGTATTTGTGTGATATGATTAATTAGTTTCCTCAAGGAATTAAATCCTTCTAGTCAATCATAGTAATATGGGAGTATTAATTGGATCAATAAGAAGAACCACATAATTAGGGTTGGCATTCTGTCTCCAAGTTGATATCATCTACTGTTCTTATTTGATTTATTCAATTGGTTCCTTCAAGTAGGGATTAAAAATCTTTTCGATAAATTACAAGTAACCTGGTTCTGTCAGTTGGATTATTAAGAAGAGTCTGTCAATTATTTCCTTGCACATTTATACAAGTTATTAACCAATATTAGTGTACCAAAGAGCTAGAATTACTACCAAATATAAGCCACTCATCTTAGATTTTCATTTGACTCCATTTACCCAACAAGGCATTGGTCTCACCCGTTTCATTTTACTTAAAACTTTCTATCAATTAAACATAGGATTCACCTTGATATTGCTTATACAATTTATACCAAATTAGAACTACATCTTTCCATTTTTAATTGCCATTGTGGATAGATTGCTAGATTAGGAAACACACCATTTAAGTCTGCCTCATTTACATAGGTATACCCACCTAGGTTTGGCAGATCCAAAAGAGAAGGGGGTCCTATCACACAAACCCTATCTTGTTGACCAAAAACGTATCAAGAGATTGGCAAACTCTTGTGGCTTGAAGCCTACATTTTTGAGAAACAACACCACGTATGCCACAATATGCCACAATGATCTACTAGTTGGCATGATCATACAAGTTTGAGTACATTTGTTCTCATCCCATCCATATAAGAAATGCACCATAAAATATATTGGATATTTGTCAACATCTACATGTAGAATAACTGATGGTATTCTTCAACAAATGCCTACTTTGTACATTTTGTAGAGTAAAAGCGAGGTATATATAACAAATTTTCATCTTACCTCTGTGTATATTTCCTTTATTCATTTTGAATAGAAGTGACATATATGTTAGAACCCTTCTATATTTGAATGTGTTTTGGTTTACATATCTATTTTCCCTTATGTATTCTATGATCTTATTAATTATATTAATAGGTAATATAGGATTGTCCCTCACTAGTTCACCTTGGGAATTAGATGAAATAACATCTGAAGTTGACTATAAATTAACAACATGGTGAGCATTTTGTTGATTTTCTTGCTTATTTTCACCCTTTTGAAAACTAAATTTTCCTATTGAAAATTTGAAGGATGAGATCGATATTTAAGTGCATTAGACTTAAGAATTTGATAGTGTATCAAAATCATCATCAGGAATTTGATAGTGTATCTTTGTTGACAAAGTTTGAAATCCAATAACATAATCATGATTGCACTCATTAATTTGATCCTTGATTGATGCTCTCCTATTCCTAATTTAATCTATCTTAATAGTGAAGGAAAATAAATACATGGGCAACCCATAGAGAAATTTGTCATCAATTTTGTTCCTCAAAATTGTCTCATGATATGGTTAAGGAAAAAATTACCAAAGATAAATTATGATCATTATTCATCGACCCAAAAACTAATGCACTGTTAGAAATGTAGACACCTAAATCTTACCATGGCCTAACATCATACCAGATCTATCCCACATCTCCTCTTACAATGTTAATTAAATAAATCGTATTTATTTAATTAACCACTTTGATCATTCCTCCTAATAACAATTTAATAAGTCACGCTATTTAATTAATAAATCTAACCGTTCTTCTGACATTAATTAAATATTAACCCTTCCTCTAAAGTCTCATCCTTAAGTAAATAAATCCACATTTATTTAATTAAATCAATTAGCCCCAACATTCCCCCACAACTAAATAAATACATATATATCATGGCCATTGTGAAACAATCTTGACTATTTATGACTATATGAGTGTTTTTGTTTATTATCGATGTCCCGCAAGTTAATTGATTATCTTTTGCAGTTATGCGGGAACAAGAAGAATGAAATATGACACATACTGTATTCCTGCAGAGTATAAAAGAATAGTTTGTCACTTGGCAGTAGGAAGCAGTTGATATGAAGAAGCTACCACTACCTGTGGACAGTTCATCTGACGCTTGCGGCTTGGCAGTGTTCATCTCACGCTTGGAGGTGTTAGTCTCTTCCTGTAGTCCCATGGAGGTTTGAAAAGTAACTGGCAACATTATTGTAATAACACTTACCACATCCCCGCAAGGGTTTCAACCAAGACCCACAGTAGAGCAGCAAGAGGAGAATATAATTGGTTTTCGTCCCTGCTATCCCGCAATAGTCATTCATAACATTTGCGGTTGGGTGGTAAACAGAAGGACATCAGGTAATAATTTCCCATGGTCCCACAGGGGTCAATCTAAGCATTTGTGGTCTGGCGGTAAAGGATGAAATAGAAGTGTAGTGGTTGTAAGCCACCGCTATCCTGTGATGGTCATTCATAACATTTACAGGTGGACGGTAAATAGATGGACATCAGGTAATAACATTTGTGGCTTGCATTTGTTGGAAACAACCCAATGCCTTTAATTTTGCATTCCTAAGAAACATCTATGATCCTTATGTCCCCTTCAACAAAGTACTAGGTCAAACCCTCACCTTACAAACATGACTACCTCTTTCTCCTACTTCCTATGATGATCACATGTTGCATTCTAATGATGAAGAATATTACGATCATGATGTCTTTATTAAAAGTGTTGAAAATGAATAGAAACATGAGATTGTTGATAAATTGAAATATTTCTGCAATCAATTAGCTAATATAGATGGTAATATGTTCACTTCATATTTCATTGATGGTCTTACTCAAGTACTTATCACAAGATAACATGGCATAGATACAATTAAGGATATATATGAAAAATAACTAAAGATAAACAAATTCCTCATGTGGCAGGCACCAGTCTTTCTCTTTTGAAAATCATTCCCTTGTATATATTTTCAAAATCCAAATTTGTTTTTCTATTTTAGGAGCAGGGTTTAAAGATTTATAGAAAACATTAATCCAAATCATATGCCAAATTGGGTTAAGTGAAGTGGATGATTTAATTGACAAAATTACATAAGCTCCTTAATCTGTTTTGAAGTCACCAGCAAACTTGAAAGTAAATTGTCATTGGTGAAACAAGGTAATGCCCACTATTTAAGGAACTTGATGAGCTTATCCTTTGACCTATATCACTTAATACTTCCATCACATAAGGATTATCCATTAACAAGTTATGAAGAACATCAATCAATCCATTTAATTAACATTATTTCCAACAATTCATACCAAAGATTGAACAATTTAAGGATATTGCAATAGGTAATTTGTCAACAATTGAACAATCCATTTAATTAACATTATTGCCAACAATTTAATCATCCTATTTTAAACATGGATTGCAAATAATTCTAAAAATTTAGAAGACTTGGGACCATTAACTTTATTGTCTGCTACAATGTCATCCAGTGTATCATGTCAATGTTCATATGTTCTTTCAAGTATTTAATATTATCATCATCCTCATCTTGACCTCCATCATCTTTATCATCATTGAAATTTGACTGTAGACCATCTATATTGTTACCAAATGTATTTGGATAATCATTTTGTATACCATCCATATTCTTGTCTTCCATAACATCATCCAACTCTGGATCATTGTCTTCTTGTTCTTGAACATACCATCTTCAACATCATCATGGATGTCGATTTCTTCGATGTTCTCTAATCCCTCTCTCTCATTTTGTTAGCCATCATTGTTTTACTCAGTATCCACTAATGCATCCTCAAATACATGCCTTAATCTTGGATCATAATGTATGACAAATATCCATTTCAGGTCCAAAATATCTTCATAGCAAAATACCTGCACATGAACGACATACATATATTAGACATATGGTATAACAATTTTATTGATTAATAAACACATGTATATTTTCACAATAAACTATGAATTAATAGATTAATGATCACTACCGCTTCTTGTTTGAGTTAAAGAAATACCTGCTCACAATGAATTGGTAGAACATAAGGCTCCTTATCCTCTAGTAGGAAACATGAGGAATCTATAGAAAACAATCCAATATGGGTATCATGTCTTCGTGTCCTCTCAAATGCTTCATACCATCTACACTTAAAAATACAACATTTAAAAGAGTGGTAATCCAACTCAATAATTTTTTGTATTTTTCCAACATATTGTAGATTCCCTTCAATTATATTCTTATCTTTTGAGCTTGATCGACTTGATTGCTTGAAGTCAACCATGATGCTACAATAGAAGGGTCATCTCTTTACATCTACACTTTCTACACGATAATGTCGACCATATGCCCACATTGCTGGATGTTTCCTCACCTATGAAAGACCATTTATTTTAGTGAAAACAAATATAATGACGAATATTAAAATAGTTAATAGTGTCAAAGTTGTAAGGAAACAACATTTTGTAAAATTCCAACTGTACCTTTCTTGCACATCCTCTAGACATGTTGATTTCATCTATTGTTATGTTTGAATCTATACCTACATCTTCTATTTGATTTTGAATTTGTTCAATAACCCATTCTAGTGTGCAATCTTTGCCCCATTCCCCAAGTAGATCAGTGGGAAGTGGAGTATTCCTTGGGTTCGATCTCTTAAATTGTCTCCTTGCTTCCAACACTTCTTCTCTCTTTTTATCATACAGATCAATCCATTTGTTCATAAACTCCATGTGATATAGAATGAACTTGTCGAGTATAGCACTTTCATCTACACCTATTACATGTCAACATGTTTATTTTAAACTCCAAATGTCATGTTAATTTGACAAATAAATTATAGAGTAAATTAATGATTGCAAGTAAAAAAACCACACTGATCATGAATTTACTTACTAATTTCTACTTGAACACCATTAGATTGTGGTTTTTCTCCATCAATAATATCTGATGCTCATTCTTCATCCCAGAAGCATGGCCCATATTCAAAATCCTTACCAAGGAATTCACACAGGAATAAAAATGCTTCATTCAATACATACCCTTCAGCCATGCAACCCTTTGGATGTGCCTTTTGTCGGACATATCTTTTTAGAGTTTTCATATACCTCTCAAAGAAAATCATCCACCCCATTGATACGACACCCGCCAATTCAATGTCATTGACTAGGTGTATAAGTAAATGGACTTGTAGGTCCATGAAACTTGTAGGGAGCTCCTTCTCAAATACACACAATTTTTGCAATTTCCTTCTTCCATTTTGGCACTTCACATTCGTGGATCTCCTTGGAGGTCACCCACCTAATATAAGAATAGTAAATTAGTATGAACCTTTAGTCAAAAATTAAAATGCAATATAATATATCTATGTCTCTCACACATTAACCACATACCTTGTAAATGCTGACAATCGACTTATGGCATTCCTTAAGTCAACTGTAAGACATGAATCTCCCCTAATTGCCAATGGTATGATATGCTATGAAACACATTTATGAAAAGGTCATTAGTAATTTTTCTCACACAACATAATGATATCAAAATATATTTAGTACTTAATCAATGTTACCAGTAAATGTTAAATGATGATATATAATACCTTCATAAAATTATGAAAATCATGTGTTTTAAATCCTGTGATATGTCCATCAACTGTAAAAGCTTTAGCCAATGATGACCCATAGCTAGTAGGTGTCCTTATTGAACGGATGACATTTTTTAGTTGGTCTAGCTCTTTTTTTAAAAAAATCCATGGAGCTTCTGCATATGTTTCATTTTCCCTATTTGGCCACAAATGTTTTCTATCAATTTTGGTACGCGAAAGAGCAATATCTCTCCTAGAAGACAAGGTGTCCTTCTCTTTGCCTGATATATGTTGAAATATAGAATCTGGAACATTTTTGAAGACATGCATATGATCTAATAGGTGAGATATTATAGATCCTTCCAGTAAGGGAGCTCATACAATATGGATTTCCTTTTCATTCCTTTTGGCATATTAACTACAACTTGTTCTGGTTCTTCAATTGAATCACCCTGATCAAAAAAATCCTCCCAACCTTTCAATTCAACATCTTCATACTTCTTAAGCCAATCACTTGGACCCATAATCATGGGAGGGCCTCTATTTTTAACTTTTCCATCAAATAGATTCTTCAAGTGATTTCTAAACTTATGATCTAGTGGTAGAAAAACCCTATTGTTTGTGTAAATAAATTTATGTAGATCTTTAGAATATCACCCTTGAAATTGTTCTGCACATCTTGGACATGCAAATATCCCTTTTGTTTGAAGCCCTACAATTCAATAAGTAATGTTAATAACATCAAAAAAATAGTATAAAACTAAGTATGAAAGTTGGGATGAAAATAAATTATGAGTGTAAATATGTAAATATTTTATCTTACCAAAACAAATACCAAGTCATGGGAAATCATGAATAGTCCAACATAGCACACTGTACAACATGAAGGACCTATTTGATGGGGGATGTGATATGTCATACATTCTTATGCCTTTCCATAGCAGTTGCATCTCATCAATAAAAGGCACAAGATAAACATCCATGTTTTTAACTTGATGTTTTCTTGGAACAATGAGAGTCAACATAAGGTGCTCCTTTCTAACACTCATCCATGGGGGAATATTGTATACTATCAATCTGACTGGCCAAACACTATAATTTGAGCTCAGGAAGAGAATGGGCACACTCCATCAATTGCAAGACCAAACCTGATACTACGGGGTTCATCTTTGAATTTTCTTGGCCATTTTTCCTCTATGTGTTTCATTGCTTTAGAGTCAACTAGAATTCACATGAATCTATCTTTACTCCTATTCTTTGCATGCCAGTCCATCAATTGTGCAAGTGACTTGTAATGAAACATTCATTGAAGTCTAGGTATAATTGACATGTGATGTAAAACCTTCTTTGGAAATGTAGGACTTTGTACATCTATACGATATCTCTTCTCTTTGCATACATGGCATTCTACCTTGTTTTGATATTCATCTTTGTATAAAATTCAATGATTTTTACATGAATGAATTTGCTTATATTCAATGCCCAACTCAACCAACAACAGACGTGCCTCTTACAAGTTGTTGGCAACACATTCTCTTTAGGGAATATTTTAGTTTTTAGTGCCCTGTAAGATTGCTAGAGATTAAATCAATTGAATGTTTGACTTATGATGAACATGTTTGATATGTCAATCTATACTAGGACTATTTATATACAATATATGGTTTTAAAACCCCCTTAAAGAAATATAAATGAAGTTAATGAATGTTTAAGAATTATGTACACCAATTGACAATTGCAAGGTAAGAAATAGATTTCAACTCACTTCAATAGGGTAGTGAATCCTTTGTCTGACCAACCAAATAGTGACTTGATTTCTAATAATATTAATGTGCATGGCAGTTTTGAGGTTCTACTTGCACCCAATTTGAGCACGGGTGTCTTTGCTTCTTGCATGATGGAGTCTTTCAGGTTGTTATCATCAACATTACGTTGGTGGTAATTATCCCTGCTATCATCATTACTGTCAACCATATGATCATTATTGTCATCATTGTTTTCATCCCCAAAGAAACTTGTAAGCATTACATTCAATCCTTCTTCATACATTACATTTTCATTATCATGATCATCATCATTAAGGCTAGGTGGCATGTCATCAGTGTATGCAGATCTCATCAGCTCTTCAAATTTCTTAGCTAATAGTATTCTCTTCAATAATGCTCTTTTCACCCTGGTATTGTTTAAAGGATGGTTTGGATCATCCTGTCTAAATCTTAATAACCCCGTTGGATCTTGGGTATTAGTATGTGTTTCATCAACATCTTCTACCTATCAAAAAATGCAAGCATTATTTAATGTTTGGCAAGAATTGGATAAATCATAAATGTATCAATTTCAAAGAAATATAATCAAATATGGCTTGAAAAATAAAAATATTGGTTGTATGAACATATATACATCAATTGAATAATGGAACATTATTTTATAGACTAGCTTTTTTATACAATAATTTAAATAAAACACAATTTGGACAACATAGTTTATAAAACATCAGTCCACACTCATTTATTATTCTTTGGTTTTCTGCCATTAAGAACATCCTTAGGGAGACCTTGTTCTTCCCTCTTCTTTCACGCAGGAGTGCATTTTAAGAAGGGGTAATCAATCAATAACTCATCCCCAATGGTAAGGTCCATAATAGCCTCAACCATTATCAATCTATCAACCTATCTTTCCATATCTCCATCTTTATCATTTATAACCTCAACAAATTGACAATTCAGTCTTACAGTAGGGTCCCTTCCCTTACTACTATTTATAAATCCTACAATATTTTTGTGTGTGTATGCACATCCATCTATATACATAAGATGATCTCTATTCATTTCTTTTCCACTTTCTAATTGGAGATGATGTGTATACATATTCGAATTTAGACCATATGCTGACTGTTGCTGTATAAAATTGTGCAGGTTCCAACACCAACATGGAAAGTTTTAAGAATGTGGAACTTGCTACTTGAAACAACCTTCAGATTTTAAAGAAGCTGGCTCTTCTCTATTTTAAAAGGGTTTAAGGAAAAGGCTAGAAGTTAACAGAACTACAGATACAATTAAGCAAACCTAACTATGGCAATGCGCCTAAATAAAAGTATTTCCTTCAAATTAAGCATAGTGAAACTATCCTCAAGATTCAATTATATTAAAGAGTAGATACTGCATGATTAACATAAATAGATGCAATGAATATAATCAAAGGCCCACAATCGGATACTTTGCAATGACACAGATAATATCAACCAAGGCACAGAATAGAGTTCTTCTCATTAATTTCCCAGCAATATAAAAGGCACAAATACATGCACAGATACAAAACTTTCTTATCAAGAACAACAATATAAAGGCAAAATGATACTAACTAGCCACAACAAAGTCTCTGACTTCTCTTTTAGATTCTGACTACAAACTTATAAAAATTCTATCTCTGTGTATCTCTGTATATCTTAATCTCTGAATCCTCTGGACCTATTACAAATATTACATATTTATAATCAAAGATCAGACCCTAGATTGTCTGAAACAACCGAATCCCAATGACCCAACTGAACTGAAGATAACTGGAAGTCCCCGAATGGTTACGATCCTTCAAATCTGCAATAGTCTTTCCTTTTCTACAAGCTCATTGGCTGGGGCAAAATATATGTGGCACAACTCCTTCATTAAGACACAAACACATGGCGAAACCTGCACATTTGAAACTTGAAACATTTCGTGATAGATGGCAGCATCCACAGCAAAACAAGAAACTCCTTTGTCTGTCAGGAAAGAATAGGAAAATGACACTTGTCGCACTCTGCAGCCTTCAAAAACATCTACGTGTCTTCCTCCGCAAAGCCCTCAAAACTGTGTCTTTATGCTCGGGCGACCTCCATTGTTGACATCTGTTGCAATCCACATCACTTCTTATGAAACACATTAAAAGATGGGACCCACAGTCTTGAGTGCTCGCTACCTTCGAAAGGAGAAAACTGGGACAGATGGCATCTTCCGTAAGCATGCCAGCTAACACGTAGAAGCACCTGCATCACTTCTTATGTAACTTATAAAGCTTTTGAAACTCCCGCGGAAGCTGACACTTGGCAAGTTCCGCATCACTTTAGAAACTTTAAGTTTCTCACCGGAAAAGGGTCATAAAAAAAACTATTCTTCCGAAATGACCACGTGGCATTCTCCACGCTCTTAAAACTAAAATAGATTGTGGCCCACCATTTTTCATTACAAGCATCAAATTGATACAGAAAGAAACACGTGGTAACTTCTGCAACAAAATAAAGAGACACACGGCAAACTCTGTGGCAAACATAAAACTTTTAGGGATTGCCTCTGCACACTACACGTGGCGACCTCCGCAACAAAGCTGAAACTTGAAACATTGAATTTAACTACTACGTGGTGTGCTCTGCGCTCAAGCTAATATTAGAAACAAAACTACGACTTTAACTGTGGCTTGACACTTGGTAGCTTTCACAAAAAGTATAAGAAACTCGCGCGACAAGATTTGAAACATGCACAGAGACAAAGAGAAACCCACACACTTGACTGTGACTGAAACAAAATGTAGAGTCTTTATGGCTCTACAGTTCTTGGCGACCAAGGGGACTTCCGAGCCTGCTCGGAAAGAACTCAAAACTGGCAACAAAAAATATACGTATTGAAACATAACCTAGAGTCATAAATTCTACAATGCTGTCTGATAAATAGACCACTCTGAATTAGAGAGTCCCTGTCTACTCTGTAAATCTTGAAAGGCAAAATCAAGATTAATGATATCTTTGTGGGAAAATGTTTGCAGAATCTGGACCACAGCCTTTAGCTGAAACTCTAGCTGGGCCATAGGTATCAACACAACTTCCACCTCCTTGACTGATGATGAATCACTTAAACCTTGGAAAACTGTTTGATCATTTTACCTGGTCAAGAGTAGGGCCTTGATGTCATCAATCATCAGCACCGTGTTATTATTTGGGAATGGTGAAGGAAGCCCCAGTTGCACCAAATCCTCTATATGTTTCTTCATATCCTTCACTCCTTCCTTTACTATATCTAGGAGTTCTTGGTAATTTGTAGCTGCAGAGTTGCAACTTAGAACCTCATTGACCTTTTTAGCAGCGACCCTTCTGTCGTTGATTCCTGTTGCTAACAAAGTCTCATCTATTGTATCATATAATTTCTTCAATAATAGTTGAGAGTTAGAAATGCTCAATGAAACCATAGACAGAGTGGCCTACACCGAAGTTTCAACCTTCTCACATAGCTGCTGAGCATTTAACAGAAATGTTAAAGATGGTCTTAGTTAGATGATCTCCTCAGAGATTCTCTTCCATACTGAAACATAAAGCTCTTTCACCAAATTCAAAACTCTAGCATTCTGTGGCCTATTTGCTAACTCAATTGTTAGCTGCTTTGTTCTTTGTTGCTCTTCCAAGAGTTGTGCCTGAATTGCACCATTGGCATTCTGCTCACTTAACAACTTCTGTTGAAATTGTGTGGCCTGCTGCAACTTCTCTTGATATTTCTTCTCTAAAGTGGATTTCTCCTGTCTCAAAATAGTCACCGCAGCCTTTTCTTGTGCTAGCTCAGACTTAAGAGAAGCATTCTGGGCCTGTGTAGCTTGATGTATTTGACAAGAAACAGTATTTTTCAACTGTTTGTTCAGACTCTCAATCTCATTCTTCTTGGTTTGAACTTCCCTAGCAAGGTTTCTATTATTCACCTTCTCCTAGGCTAAATCATTCTCTACTTTTTGCAACCTCTTAGATACCTTCAGATAATCAGTTACAACAACAAATGTAGTCTCATTTAATAGCTCCACCCTATCCCATGGCCTGAAAAGAGACATATCCATAGCTACAACATTCATTGAATAGTCTTGGGGCTGCATTTGTTCATTAGGTTTCACCACATTCGGAGATAAATGTGTGACTGTCAGTTGTTGTTGAATGGGGTCAAAAAGTGACCTCATGTGTGGCATAGCAGGGCTCTTGTTGGGCTTCTTCTTCTTCTTATCCATTCTAGCCTCTCTAGCCCTTTTTGTTGTGTCTGCTTGGGCTTGAAATGTAGGAGGTGATGCAATGTAGCCTCCAGCAAAGGGATGACCTTGAGGCAGGCCATAGGGAATAGCCAATAAGTGTTGGCTAGAAGAGATTTGATGAGGGGCTCTTTTTGGCACAGATGGAGAAAAAAGTGGTAATGAAATGGCCTGTGAACTAGCAATTGGGGCAAGGGTTGATGTAAGCACAACAGAAGTGGTAGGGGGTACAAATGTTTGGCTAATTGGGATTGCCACTCCTAAAGTAGAAGATAGAGACATAGGAGAAAAGGGAGAAGAAACACTTACCTGAGCAACTGAAGAGGTGACTGACAGTTGTTGTTGCTGTGGTTCAATTTCTTCCTCTGACTCCTCTTGCAGGTGCAGTTTCCTATGTTTCCTAGGTCTCTCTCCTGTTTCTTCCTCTATTTCTTTCTCTGCCACATTTACCACCACTGGTGGTTGCAAAGGAATAAAACTGGAACCCCTAGAAGCTGAAACTACTTGAGTCCCTATAGTTGGTGATGATACCACACCCTTTTGTTTCTCTAAAGTACTGAGAGATTGGGGCCATGAAGGTGCAAGAGCAACAGATGAGGCATGTCCTGTCTCTTGTATAGATTGGGCTAACTTAGTTTCCTCCTCTGACTCCTCTTGCTTCTTTTGAATTCGACTAGTCTCTGGACTTGAAATTGGGGAGGGATGCCACTCATCCCAGATTGCTTCCCATTTTTCATCAATGTCAATATTCCCAAATGAGTGTGTTAACTCTGAAATTTCTTACCTATACTTCCAGTAGGCTTCAATCTTTTCTGGTCTCCATTTTTGGGCCTTCAATGATTTCTTCAGACCATCAGACATTTTTATCTTAGGGTCATAAACTTTTTCTTTTACATAAAATTTTTCCCATGGCCTAGACCCTTCAGAGGGCAAATCAACTAGTTCAACATATAGGTCTGGGTTGTCTTCTTTTGGATTCCTCCTATCTTCCTAGAATGGCTGACCCTCATGTACCATTTTAGCATGAACTTTGTTATTCATAATCCAGGAGGCCAGAAAACTGTCTAGGTTGTACTTCCATTTATCTTCAATGAGGAGGAAACCAAGGGCAACTAGCTTTCTTAGTAGGAGGTCTCTGCATCTCTAACCTCAAGTGTCACATTTTTCCTGACCCATGGGATGTCATACATCTTCTTTTTCTTTTTCTTGTGGCCAAATTCATTATCAACCATAAACACCTGTCTAGTCACTTCTAAGAATACGACCCTAGGGGTCAATACTTTACGTAATAGCATGGGCTCCTCATTTAAACCATGGACTCTGATGATGGTATTGTGTGCCCCAAAGAAATAATCACAGGGAATTGGACAGTTGGTCATAAACCCCCTTATAACTTGTGTCAATCTATGCTCTATAGGCTCAGGGCTTAATTGGCAAAAAGTAGGGGCTACAAAAAGTTCCCAAAACTCATAAGGGTTGGATGCCTCAAATAACACATGTGTCCATGCGGACACAGGGATAGTTTTGTTTTGGCCAAAATCTGGGTCATACTTGTTCAAATGCATATACTGTGCAAAAAGACTATGGTTCTGATACAACATTAGATGGAACAAAAAAGAAGAATACCTGAAAACTCGCTTGGACTTGAAATTTGAAAGCTAATCAATCATGGAGTTAGCAATTTACTTTGAGAAATCCAATCGGTACTCTTGTGACTTGTCCACAGTTTTTAATCTGAAAATGATAGCTATTTGCCAGTCATGGACTGTATTATCCTCTCTCATCCCAAAAATGAAGGCTATCATTGACAGTGCCTCTTGAACACTTTGACTTAATTGTGCCCTCCCAGTGGGTAGTGTGGGCATCTGGGTGTTATCATCTCCCAACTGCATCTTTGAATTGAGGAACCTAACTTTGTTGATTACATTTGCCCATGTGTTTTGCATTTTGGCAACAGTTGGAAATGTGGCCGTTCTATCATGTTGCAGGGCTAGCATGTCTCTTATGGCCTTGGGCGTAATATGTACCATGAAAGGGCCCTGTTGTATGGTATTCAATGGTGCATGAAAAAGCTCTACGCATAACTCAACTAGCTCGGGACACAGGTGTACACTCAGAACCAGGAACTATGCCAAACGTGAGGTCCATATTCTCATACCAAAAGTTTCAGACTGCCCATTTTTTGCTTTGAGAATACACCTCTGATGCGCCCCCTCCCAGAGAGCCTTGGTACTCTTTTGAAGGGTTGTGTCAAAAATGCCATTTGCGTAATCTTTCACCTTTGCTGGGTCAACAGAATATCCTACCTCAGGGACCCTTGTTCTTGGGTAGGATCTCCTTGGTTGCGCAGGCGCTGAAGCATACGATTTGCTGCTTAACAGCTTGTCAATTGACTCATAAATTCCAAGCCCCTCTTGAGGAGACTGTGCTTCTGACATATCTGTATCTGTGAGAAAAATGCGGGAAGCTTGACACAGGGAAGAATGAAACTGTTAACAAGAATGACACACAGCTGAAAGGCACTTGCTAGGGACAGAAAATGAATGCAATAGTGATTCAAAGCAGAGAGATAGTAGCGAATGAGAGCAACACTTAGGATTTAACACTAATTCATTGGGACTTTATGGAGATAATTAATGACACATCTTATTTTATAAATGGCATTAATGCCATGGAATAGTTAGTGTATCATTTAAAATCCGCATGAAATGAAGTGTTAGATATGTTACGAGAGTGGCTATCCTTTCTGAAAAGCATGTACTTCCAAGGAATTTGGGGATTGCTAAACAACCTTAATATATGCGAGACCAAAAGAGAAGGGGCTATGTGCTGCAGACACATGTTCACTGAACACTTATTGAAAGGGAAAGTGGGAACAGAAAGCGGGAAAATAGGAAAGCAAGAAAAATAAAGAAACTAACTAACTATGATACATAAGAGCCCCTGCTTTAATTGAAATGCTTCAGATAGATCCCATTTACAGGAATCTCTTCAGGCTCCCCATCCATGGTTTCTAATTCAAATGCATTTTGTTGCTTGCAGGAACAAATTTTGTAGGGACCCATCCACAATGATTCAAATTTGCTGTGTCGACCTAGCTTAGCAACTCTCTCATCCCATTTCAATACTAGTGAGCCAACCTCAAAAATGGGATTTGAAGTCTTCCTATCAAAATAGTCCTTAACCATTTTTTGATGTTTCATCAGTGACTCATGTGCCTTTTCTCTTTTCTCTTGTACCTCTAATAGTTTAGCAAGTCTCTTCAATTTCTATCTGCTTTAACAATTGCAAAGCAGGGATCTCTAAGCTCAGTGGCATTACTGCAAGTTTACCATAAACTAATTCATAGGGAGACTTTTAGTCACTTGCTTTGGTGTGATCATGTCAGCCCACAGTGCTGTATTAAGTAGTTTATGCCACTCTCTGTGATAATTGGTCCCTATCCTCTTAATGAGTCTGATCAAGTTCTTGTTAGTGGACTCTGCCAGACCATTACCCTGAGGGTAATAATTTAAAGAAGTCTTCAAATAAATCCCATTCCTTAATGCAAACTCTGATAGTTTGGTTCCCAAAAATGCTCTAGCATTATCTGATATAATGGTATGAGGAGGACCAAACCGAACAGTTATGCCTTCTAGGAACTCTAGTATAGTCTTTTCTATTGCCTCTTTGAGTGGTACTGCTTCACTCCATCTAGTAAAGTAATCTGTTGCTATAAGGATCCATTTGTGTCCCATACTTGACACTAGATTGATCATACCAATAAAATCTAGACCCCATTGAGCAAAGGGTTCATCCACCACTATGGGGCTTAGAGGCATGGTTGCATTTCTCCTTTTGCCTGTATAAAATTGACAAGCCTGACATTCTTTGACCAGCTGATAGCAATCTGAAAACAGAGTGGGCAAGAAATATCCTACTTGAGTCACTTTGACTATAGTGGTCCTTGCTAAAAAGTGTCCACCTGAGGCTCCATGATGTAATTCATGTAGTATTCTTTGAGCTTCATCTTTCTCTATACATCTTAAAAGTATACCATCAACATTCTTTTTGAACAAAATATGATCAATTAGTACAAAATGAGACCCTTGCTGCCTATAGTATCTTTTCTTATCATGAGAGAGCTCATTTGGGAAAATCCCATGCTTCATAAATTGTATTTTGTTTTTTACCCAGGAGTCTTGATCAACATCTTGGATTTTCAATACATTTTCACTTTCTGTTTCTTGTGTCATCATTCTCTCCATGTCTTGAGTCATATATTGGCACAATCCTTTGCCCCTGACTAACTTGGTGGGCCTTACTTCTACATCATATTCCAAGATCTTTGTTATCCAATTGGCTCTTTTCTCAATGATCTCACCCTCCATAATATATTCTCTTACACTAGGATGAGTCACTAATATCAGGATCTTATTTCCTATTACCATATGTTTGAATTTTTTAAGGGCTTTTACCATCGCATATGCTTGCTTCTCCAAAAAATTGTATCTAGCCTCATATTCCCTGAGAGTCCTAGAGAAAATGGCTATTGGGTGTTCTCCTTCTTGCTGATCATCCTTCTGAGTTAAAATAGCAGCAACACTGAAATCTCCCCCATACACATACATTATGAAAGATTTAGAAAAATTTGGATTTCTGAGTACTGGGGCTATTGAAATGGCCTTCTTAACTTCCTCAAAAGCCTGCCTTCCTTCAGTAGTCCATTTGAAAACTATATCCTTTTTAAGCAATAGTGTCATTGGTCTAATTAGTCCTACAAAATCAGATATAAATCAGCGAACAAAGTTGATTTTCCCTAGAAAGGATTGAACTACTTTTTTGTTGACTGGTAGAGATAGATTCATTATGGCTATGACCCTTTCTGGATCAATAGAGACCCCTTCTTTTGACACTATATGCCCTAAAAGTTTACCCTGAGGTATTGCAAAGATACACTTTTTGGGATTCAGAGATATTCCAAACTCTTGACATTTCTTAAAAATAGACTCTAAATGATCAAAATGATCTATAGCATTCTTGGAAAAAATAGTGAGGTCATCTAGATAGATCAAAATAATTTTATTTATAAGTTCCCCAAATGCTACATCCATTACTCACTGAAAGGTAGCTCCAGCATTTGAAAGGCCAAAAGGCATTTTAGCATATGCAAATGTTCCCCACTTTGTAGTGAATGTAGTCTTATGCTGGTCTTCATCTGTTAACCAAATCTGATTGTATCCAGAGAAACCATCTAGTAAGGAAAACCTTTCTGACCTAGCCACAGTCTGTAAAATCTATTCCATAGAGGGCAGAGGATAATGATCTTTCAAAGATGCTCTATTCAGATCCCTGAAATCTACATAGAGTCTTATGTCACCATTCTTCTTTCTTACTGGCACTAGGTTTGATACCCAGGTTAAGTGTTTAATTGGAAAAATAATCTTTGATTCTAGGAGCTTTTGCAGCTCATCTACCATTAAATTTTCAATTCTAGGATTCACTGGCCTTTGCTTCTGTCTAACTAGTTTAGATCCTTTAGTAAGCTCTATGGTGTGCTGGATGATATCTCTATTATAGCCATGGAGGTCTTCATAGGTCCAAGCAATCACCCTATCATATTTTTCACACAAATCAATCAGCCTTTCCCTTTCTTCTTGGGTTGCAGAATTTCCAACTTTCAATCTTCTTCCTTCACTAACTTGGATCTCAGAATAATCTTCCTTATTTGCTTGAAATCTCCTCTTCGCTAGGCTTACATCCTCTTGGTCAAAAAAGTTTTCTAAACTAATCAGCCCTTTAGGGAGTTTATTTGATTTCAGTTGGATAATTTGGTCACCATATGCTTCCTCAATTTTAGGATGTAATTGATCAACAAATTCACCTGATTGTTGTAAGATTGAGAGTACTTGGAAATCATTATCAAAAACTTGCCAATTTTGGTCATTATCTAGGATAGTTGGTCTCACTATAATTTTGACTGACTCATTGTTAACTAACAAATCACTTGCTGGGTCAAACTGTGAACCAATCTGTGCCATTCTATCTACCTTAGAATTTTTGGCTCTGGGAACTACCTCAATATTGAAAGCTTCAAAACCATCTATCAAGTCCCAAATTCTGTGCCTATAGGATCTCATTCTTACATTTTTGGCTATTGCTTTCTCTCTGATTTGTTTTACTACCAATTCTAAATCTCCTCTTACTATCAGATTCTTTATTCCCTTTTTCTTTTCCAACATGAGTCCATGCACCAAAGATTCATATTCAACATCATTATTGGTACAGATGAACTGAAAGCAAATGGCTCTTAGAATTTTCTCACCATTTGGGGCAGTAAGGCAAATTCCTGCTCTAGCACCATTTTTACTCCTAGCTCCATCAAAATTTAGGGTCCAAATTTCTGAGTCTATTGTACCCAACCATTTTTTTTGCTTCATTAAGGCATTTTGAAACAAGTCTAGAAAATTTTTCGTCAAAAAGTCAAAAAAGCAAAATTTCTAAAAATAGATGTCGAGTTAGGTTTTCTGGCTTTCTTGAGATATGGATGTTGGCAAAACTTTCTAAAAATAGAAAGTTTCTAAAAATAGAATCTCCAAATCAAGTGTCGAGCTCGATTCTCATTGGTTGATTTTGCTTCACGATCGGCACAGTTCAGACGGAATCTTCAAACGACCAAGTTTTCTCTACTGGGTCATTTTTGCTTTTTCACAAGGTAAAGCATGAGCTCAAAAGTCATCAACATAGAAAAGTTCACCTTCCAAAATTCTTCAACGAGTTTCCAATGCTGTTTCAACGACGCAAAACTGACAAACGGTTGTCGACTCGACGATGCATGCAAAACGATGCAAGATGGATCCAAGGTGAATTGAAAAGTTGGAAAATCATAAATTTGGCTAATTCTGGTGAAACTGGGCACCCCAGGAGGCTTGGGGTGCCCATCTTCTCCTGTGTTAGTTTTTTTTCACATTTTTTGAGAAACGTCGAAAATGCTTCCGTCAGCTCTTTTTCAGTTGGTCAAACTTGGTCAAAAGTTAGTCAAAGCCAGGATTTCATCATAGATATGTTCAAACTACTCAAATCACCCTCTGTCCCACCTTGACAGTCGTCAGAACGACCAAAATTAAAGATCGAACAGGAGCCGTGGGCACGAAAATCGAGAAAAGGTACAAAATTGAAAATTTTTGAAAATTTTTCTAAGTGTTGACAAACCAGGCACCCCAGGAGGCTTTGGGCACCCAAACTCTCCAAACTTAGATTATTTTTTATGTTTTTCTTGAAAAACATGAATCTCCTTTTGTCAGCCCGGTTCGGTTCAGTGTTGATCAGTTTGGCACATTTTCAAGGCAAATAGAAGGTACAATCAGCTTAGTTTTCATCAGGCTTGCATATTTGCCAGATCATCAGACTCATTTTTATCCCAGTTGATAGAAATCGATAGCCAAATAGGGGTCCTGTGCCTCCGGAACGCACACGCAAACCAAGAAATTAGAAAAATTGAAAAAATCAAAAAAATGGCTAAGTGTTGGGAAACCAAGTGCCCCAGGAGGCTTGGGGCACCCAACTTGAGCAGTGTTAGAATATTTTCATGTTTTCAGTGTTTTCTGACATGCCTTGTTACCAATCTTCGCCTGTTGGCAGTTTCTGGAAGGTCAAACTTGGTCAAACGATGTCAGATCGTCGAACGGAGGCAGGGGATGGAATCTCAGTTGATCAATCTCCAAAATGTCAGGATCAGTTAGCTTTTTCAATTAATGATGACATTTTTCCACCTTGTTAAAGTTGGAGATAGGCCATATTTGAGTCAAAACGAGTGTTGAAGTGTCGAAAATGAAGAAAATTTGGTTAGCACTTCTTTCAACTCGCGCGTTCGATGACATCATCAAAGAAGATATTTTTTGTCATCTTGCACATGAAGCCATAGGTTCCTACAAAATAGGTATTCTTCCTATTTGAAGACATCCACTTGGATTTATGCTTTAAAAGATGCTTTCTTCATGGATGAGGGTGAAGTTTTCTTCTCACACAAATAAAGCTGCTTTTTCGACCAAAAGATTTATAAAGACAAGCTTTGGGCTTCTTTATTTCATTATCTTTTGCATGTTGCATCCAGAGGAAAGATTTTATTTTTCTTTCAATGAAGATTCGAAGACCCAAACTAGGTGTTTTTTCAGTGTTCTTCATAGATTCGGGTTGAGGAAGAAGAGAGGCTTGCTTTTTCAGGGTCCTTGTTTCAAGGAGATCATTTTTCAGAAATCTGACCAGAGCTTTTTCAGCTTTCGTCAAGATGGGTCCATCCAGATTATCATCCTCTTGAAGATTGGGAGTTGTGCTTTTTTTTTCAGGAAATTGCTTTTTTCCTGCTTTTTTGAGAAAATCTCCGCTTTTTTAAAATCCGATAATCTGGGTTGCTTACAAACAGAATTATCTACAAAACCCATGTGCTAGCTTTTTTAGCTCACACTCTACTTTTTCTAAAAATCAGCAAATAATTTTCAGCCATCTGTCCAATACTTTTTCCAACAAAGGTGTGTTCACAGTTGATTTTCAAATCTTCCAATATGCAGTACTCTCCAACACAAATCAGACACAAAACAACATTGGTTCATGATTACCTAAAAACTTGTGAAACAGACTTGCATAAAGTACTTCCAGTAATCAATTTACACTCCTTGGAGGATGCAGGAAATAATGCTATTAGGAATCTTGGACATTCCGGTTTGCTTGCAGTGGCATCCTTTCCTATCATCGTGCAAAGTATCGAGTTTGTGATTGGTTGCATGACGCATTACAACTCAATCACAAGAGAAATTTAGTCAAGTGATCGACATGTGCTCTGCAGCTTGAGGCCAAATGACATTGAAAAGTGTTTTACAATACCTATTTGGAGAGAGAACTTAACTGTTTCACTTGAAGAATGCAAGAGGGTTTGAAACAATGATAAGGAAAAATATAGAAAAAAGATTGGTCAGAGGTGGTTGAAAAAAAAGCAGAATATTATGCCAAAGAATGTTGGACGTGGAGAATTCAAGGAGGAGCATGCAATAATGATTACTCTGCTAAGTCGTATCATGGGTCAAGCAGATACAAACAAATTTCAGCCTTGGATGTTTTACATCATGTCCCAGATTGTTGACGGAACTGAATTCTATGATTGGTCGACACTAATCAGTGATAGTCTCCACCAACAAATAATTGATTTTCAAAGGGCTCACGAATTCCACATGATATCATACCTTGTGTATTTGATGGCTTTTCAGGGTCAATTCAGAGGTTTGAATGTTGTTGGAACTCTGGGTACTCGGCATGTGTATCATCATTTCTCATAGTTAGAGATCTCTTAAGCTGAACGACATTACAGGTAGGTGAATGATGCATTCTTGATGCATGCAGTGCGAGACATGGATAAGGAGTTGCATATATGGTTTTCTGTAGAGGCTAGAATAGCAATGGCAGAATGGGCTAATTGGTTTATCCAATTTCCTACTTTTTCCTACATCAGAGTATATGGCTTCTCAGGAGAGCCAGCCATGTTGCCGTGATATCCTACAGATGAAATAACATTTATGAAAATTTTGAGGCAAGCTTATGAAGTGCATACATTTTTGCGTAGCAGACACAAGATTGCCTTCAATTTTCCACTTGGGATGAGTATTTACAGATGTAGATCTGGAGCAGATGCCAAGGCAATCGGTAATGAATCATCCAGATATGGTCTTAAATTTTTTGACAGGAGATCTTCATATGATCCCTGTGGTGTTTATGCATCACATCGTGGTCAGAATTGTATGCACAAGTTTGCAGTTGAAGACTTCTGGGCTAATTGTGTTGATGAGTATGAAGTGCGAGGACGCAGTTATAGCAGGTTCACTCTTCAGCAAATGTCTGATATCCTATCATAAGACATAGAGGGTTTGATAGAGAGTGGTGAAGTTCTACTTCCCACGTATTTTAGAGACCAATTTGAGCAACAACCATTGCCGCCAGTTAATTGGTTAGTAAAAGAGAGCACTTCCATTGAGGAGAGAACAAGTCGAGTGGTTAAAAATAGTTTGATATTCTTGAAGACTAAGCGGAAGGATGATATTCCATTAGCAGAGCCGCCAGTTGTGCAACCATCAAAACCTTCCACTTCCAAGCCAAAACAAAGAGTAAAAGCTATGAGTGTTCTCCCAGAGGGAACAGAAATGGAAAAGTTAAAGAGGAAAAAGAATGAGTCTCCAACTCATGTCCAACAGGAACATCCACTAGTTGAACCAGAAGGTCCTGTTGAAACAATGCCGCATGTTGAATGTTACCTTCAGATCATGTATCTCCACCTTCTTCACCGATCCCTTCTCCTATTCACATAGATTCAGAGATATATTCACCGGTTTGCAACTTTGATGCAAGCATTGATTCATCAGGAGCTGATGAGGTGAGAACCAAGTTTCCAAGAGAGGATGGCTCATCCTCGCTTGAAAACATTCTGGTAAGGAAGAGAAGAAAGCCCTCATATCAGCTGGATTTAACAGAGCTAAAAAACGTCTATCAAGACACACCAGACAAGTAGCTAAAGAAGCAGGTTCACATTAAGAAGAATGCAGATGGAGAAATAATTCTTGAGACTGCAACACCTCCAGAAAAGAGAAGTGCTAATGATGTCGAGGTTGATGACTTCACAGTTGTCAAAGCTAACCTTGGCAGAAGTACTCGTTATACAGACGTCAATCTCTTCCAGGTTGCAGTGGATAGCTTTAAGGAAAGGGTGTTGAGAGATGGAGAAGACAAGGCAGCTCTCAAAGCTGAAGTTCGACAGTTGCGGCAATACATTTCAAACCTTTTCCATGGCACTTCATAGGTTGATTTACTTCTTCTAGCAAATCTTGGATCACCAGCCGATCAGCGGCATTTCAGTAAGTTGGTCCTCTATGGGAGGCACATGGACAGTTGGGTAGAAGAATTTGTGACCAAAGGGAGAGTTGTACTTGCAGAGCTTTATCAGTTGAAGTACAACGCTCATGATTTACGCCAAGGCATACAGGGGTCATAGCAGATCATGGCAGAAAATAGGCCAGTGTTTGAGATCATTATCTCTGACTTGAAGATTACACTTGATACTGTTGATTCAGCTGAAGATAAGAAGACAGTTTCTACTTGGAGAGCGCAATATCTTTTCATAGTAAAAATTTATGACAGTATGAGTTCTGAGTTAACAGAATGGAAAGAAAAGGTAGTCGGCATCCTCAAGTTTGTCAGATCCTTTGTCTCTTAGATCTTGTGTTCATATGAGAAAGAAGATGGTACCCTATATGATCTCGGGGAAGTGCAAGCAGAGTTCCAGACTCTTGTCTACAACAACTTTAATGATGATATCAATGCCAGCAAGATGAGTCATCTTACCGCAATGACAGTGAAATTTGACAAGGCTACGGGTGAAGTTCATGAATTTCTTCAGATGGTTGCCAATGGTGAAGAAATGTTAGAGAATCAGAATATTGTTCTAGAAAGTATCAGTGTTCCTGGCAGAGATGCGGTCACTCGCTTTTTAGAAGATATTATTTCCCAAAATATCAACGGATGACATCACCAAAAAGATAGAATGTTGAAGAGGATGCATTTCAAAATAAAGCAGCTTTAAAACATATGCTTTTTGTTTTAAAGCATGTGCTTTCATCCTAAGCTCATCCATTCTATATTTAGAAAGAAATCACCTTGTGATAGTTGGAATCTTCTTTGCTTTAAAGCATTTGTTTATTGTATCTTTGTCTTAGAATAGTAATAAAGCTTGCGAGTTGGCAAGTTAGGGTTAATCAAGGAAATTTTAGAGTTCCCTACTCCTTTGATTTTAGTATAAATAAGGGCATCCTTGCCCATTGTTTGTAATGACTATTGTGATAGCAAATTTGTTGTGCCTATTCTAGCCTACAAACATTGTTATTCTAGGTGTTTGTTCACTTTGTGTTCATTGTTCTCCAGTGTTTGATCGCTTACTGTATGCCTATCTTTTGCTGTAGTATTGTTGTCCTGGAGTTGTATTAAACTTTGTGATATTGAATAGAAGTCTCATGCCTACTTTGCTCTAATATTCTATATCGATTCATTAAGTTATCGTCGTCAGATGTGTAGCTTCTGTAGCTTTCATTTTCAGCTTTCATCATTAAAGTACTCTTAGTCTTGTGGTGTAAATCTGGAGGAAAACTGCCTAAGTTTTTGTGTTAACAATCATTCCTCATTCATTTTCAACTTTCTTTGCTCTGAATTTACTTAGGAGGTTGAAAGCGTCATTAGTCTATGCTAGTTGTAGTAGAAGTTTTATAAAAAGGAAAAAACCTCTTCTGCAGCGTTTAGAGTTTTATAACCTTGTGCTCGTAGCTGAGAATAAAAAAGAAGATAGGCGAAGTTTCATTCAAGTTATCTTTTCAGCGAACATCAGCAAGAAAGGGAACTCCCCCTTCCAATAGGAGAGCAGTTTATCTTTGAATAGTTGTCCGTTTCCAAATCGCATACCAAAGGTGCGAATTGAAATGCCAACAGAGTCTTTTTTAGATTCTTGACTCTGTGATGCTTCTTTCTTTAAAACATTAGGGATCTCTTGGTCTTCTTCAAATATGACATAAGTGCCTAAACTTGTAGAGTCATAATTTCCATAGGGATCACTCTGCATCATAGTCAATAACTGATTATTCTCTTCTTCCTGTTTGTCATGTTCAGTCCAGTCACCTAACTCTTCAACAAAGATTCTCTCCTCTTTATTCAACATAGCATGGGATGCTTCTAATTTTGGGGTTGGCTCATTTGTGATATGGTCTTTGGATAATGGCTCAGACTGTATTTTCATCTTTGTCCCATATTTGGTTCTCAGGATGAGATGTGACCAATCTAGTGACATGTAACCTCCTATTTTGGCTGTGAAATCTCTGGATAAGCATAAACCAAATACAGGGGGAATATCTATGACTACCACATCCTGGTTGACAATTATATTGGGGTAAGTATATAGTTGTAATAGAAGTTGTTTGATTTTTCCTATCGTCTGAATAGATTTTCCATCCAACTGCATGACCCCTCTTGTAAGTGGCTCATATTTTATCTTTAAAGCATCTGCCATCTGCTTTGGCATTACTGTGGTACTGGCCCCAAAATCTATCATTGCATTATGCAACAGTTTTTTCCCAACTATTAGAGTAAAATAAAAGGGATCTGGTTTAGATTTACCTACCTCAGGTGTATTATTCAACAGAGCTGTTGTCTGTAGAGGTATAGTATCTCTGAGCTAAAGCTTCTCTTTATCAATAGCTCCTCCCTTAGTACCAGAGTGTTTAGGGGCTTCTTGACCTTGCAGGGCTTCTTGTAATAGTGTCCTCTGTTCAGGGATAGCTAACATATCCCAGATTGATACATGTGCTAGAGTTTTTTTTAGTTGGTCCACCACATTCATAAGTCCTAATGCTTGGGTCTTTGAATAATAAGGGTACCTTGTCTTTTGTAGAACCTATCCTGAGGCTACTTGATTCTGCACAGGTTGAGGCATTTCTTGCCTAGGGACTATATTGTGATGATTTTGAAATAGAGGAGCTCCCATGATCTCATTATTAGTGACTTCAGGTTGCTCCATCATTCTCCTCTTTGATTTGTATAATAGTCTAACTACACCAATGGTTTCTTTGAAGTAGATGCCTCATTTAGAAACATTGAATCTTCCTCTTCAATCCATGAAAATAAAGCATGCTCAGGAGCTATTTCATCTTCCTGTTGTATGGACATCCCTTGCATCTGGGCCACCATGACTACGTTTTGAACACCAGGAGACTGATATGGTGGAGTGTTAGAAGTTGAAAATTTTCCTTCTAACCCTCTCTATTCTTCTATCTTTTGCTGTAGATTTCCTCTAGGACAGTCTCTAGGCATATGGGCATTGTTGCAGGGAAAGTACCAAGCATTCGTGCCATCTGCAAAATTATTTTGCCCTAGAACAATTTTCCTGTTGGGATTAGGAGGAACAGTTTGTAAAGGTGTAGGGACTGTAACCAACTGGTTTGAAAGCTGAGGATTAGCCTGCCTTTGAGGGCCTTGATATTGATTTGGCTGAAAGGGAGGTCTATTTCCTTGGTATCCTTGATAAGGGGGCTTTGGATAGGGATTTTGTTGTCTCTTTAGATTAATTATCTCATTTGAGAAGGTCCTTAAAATATTCTTGACATCATCCATTTTAGATGGTTGAACATGGGTGGTTACCTTAGCAGGTTGTTGAGGAAATAAATACATAGACACAGGTGGGGCTGTAAGATTAGGAGCCTCTTGTGGCAAAGGTAAGGTAATTTCTAGGAACATGGGCATAGGAGGCCTTGGGGGCAATTTTCTAGCATCTATTAAGTTATTTTTAGCCTTGACTGACAACTCATATGCTTCTGGTAGTGCCTGACCTCCAAGAGACTGAATCATCATTGATATATCTGAGTTTAAAGCTTTAAGGTAAAACACAATAGCCATACCTGGTAATGGTCTTGTTGTAGCAGGAATTCTGTCCCAAGTTTTTTGAAATCTTGAGTTGAAATCAGTCATGGCTTCTTGTGGTGCACTTTTGATAGTGATCAATTGTTGCAGCAAGGAAGATTTATCACGTTTCTCCTTAAATCTTGCAAAGAAAGCATCCCCAAGCCAATCCCATGTAGATATTTTGTTTGAAGTGAGAGATCTATACCAATCCAAAGCCTTCCCTTTGAAAGAGGCTGCTAACAATCTTATGGCCACATTCTGTTGAGTGATGACATGTACTGCACACACATCAGATACATCTTGTAAATACTCTTCAGGTGTCTTAAAACCTTCCCCACTAAACTTAGGTAGAGCCTTCAGAGCATTGGCTGGAATAGCATCCCAAGTTACTGGTGGTACTAGGAGAATGAGAGGATTGCTAGTGTTCCAATTTGCATAGTTCCTTCGGGCTATAGGTGCTCCCATATTTACTCTTTGTGTTGCTACAAACTGATTCATTCTTCTTCTTGGAGTAGCTACTAATGGTGGAAAAAGAATGCTTGGATTAGCGACAGACTGTGCTCTTGTTGTAGGTCCATAGCTCTGGCTCTTTGTGGCTCTTTGGCTCATACGATCTTGACAAAAACTTCAAGAAAGGTCCCACCGGGCGTGCCAAAAACTGTTGATGTATAAAATTGTGCAGGTTCCAACACCAACATGGGAAGTTTCAAGAATGTGGAACTTGCTACTTGAAACAACCTCTAGATTTTAAAGAAGTTGGCTCTTCTCTATTTTAAAAGGGTTTGAAGAAAAGGGTAGAAGTTAATAGAACTACAGATACAATTAACCAAACCTAACTATGGCAATGCGCCTGAATAAAAGTATTTCCTTCAAATTAAGCACAGTGAAACTATCCTCAAGATTTAGTTATATTAAAGAGCAGATACTGCATGATTAACATAAACAGATGCAATGAATATAATTATAAGCCCACAATCAGATACTTTGCAATGACACAGATAATATCAACCAAGGCACAGAATAGAGTTCTTCTCATTAATCTCCCAGCAATATAAAAGACACAGATACAAAACTTTCTTATCAAGAACAACAATATAAAGGCAAAATGATACTAACTAGCCACAACAATGTCTCTAACTTCTCTTTTAGAATCTGACTACAAACTTATAAAAATTCTATCTCTGTGTATCTCTATATATCCAATTCTCTGAATCCTCCGGGCCTATTACAAATATTACATATTTATAATCAAATATCAGACCCTAGATTGTCTAAAACAACTGAATCCCAACGGCCCAACGAAACTGAAGATAACTAGAAGTCCCCGAATGGTTACGATCCTTCAAATCTGCAATAGTGTTTCCTTTTCTACAAGCTCATTAGCTTGGGCAAAATATATGTGGCACAACTCCTTCATTAAGACATAGACACATGGCGAAACCCGCGCAATTAAAACTTGAAACATTTTGTGATAGATGGCAGCGTCCGCAACAAAACGAGAAACTCCTTTATCTCTTAGGAAAGAATAGGAAAATGACACTTGTCACACTCCACAGCCTTCAAAAACATCTATGTGTCTTCCTCCGCAAAGCCCTCAAAACTATGTCTTTATGCTCGGGTGACCTCCGCTGTTGACATCTGTCGCAATCCGCATCACTTCTTATGAAACACATTAAAAGATGGGACCCACAGTCTTGAGTGCTCACTACCTTCAAAAGGAGAAAACTAGGATAGATGGCATCTTCCGCAAGCATGCTAGCTAACACGTGGCAGCACCCGCATCACTTCTTATGAAACTTATAAAGCTTTTGAAACTCCCGCAGAAGTTGACACTTGGTAGGTTCTGCATTACTTTAGAAACTTTAAGTTTGTCACCAGAAAAGGGTCATAAACAAAATTACTCTTCTTCCGCAACCACCACGTGGCATTCTCTGCACTCTTAAAACTAAAACAAACTATGGCCACACCATTTTTTATTACAAGCATCAAATTGATACGGAAAGAAACACGTGGCAACTTCCACAACAAAATAAAGAGACACGCGGCAAACTCCATAGAAAACATAGAACTTTTAGGGACTGCCTCTGTACGCTACATGTGGTGACCTCTGCAACAAAGCTAAAACTTGAAACATTGAATTTAACTGCTACATGGCACGCTCTGCACTCAAGTTAATATTAGAAACAAAATTGTGGCTTTAACTGTGGCTTGACACTTGGTGGCTTCCGCAGAAAGCACAAGAAACCTACGCGGCAAGATTTGAAACATGCACAGAGACAAAAAGAAACCCTCACACTTGATTGCGACTGAAACAAAATGTAGAGTCTTTATGGCTCTACACTGACATGCTAGGCTTATATGTTGCGAGCCTTCTCCATTCACCACTATAATATGATGGACCATAATATGGCATTAATCTCCTAGTGGTTTGTTTTAAATTGTTTCTATGTTTAGATCCCACATGTACATTTTGGACAATAAAGAGGCCTAGATTCGCTCCATGAATATTGGAGGATCGTATCATGTAGCTGTATCCCCAAAATTGGAACACCTCGTACACTCTAGGTAGTTGTTGATCACTAGGCCAAGCACAATATAGTCGACGATCAAATGCCTCTTTGTAAATTGATCTCAAACTCAGGGGCAAGTCATAATTTCCATCACATTCATTCTCATAGGGTATGTAGTCCACCTTCCCCTTGTCTTTAAGTAAATTATGCATCTTTAAACTGGTTCTTGTTCTGTTGCTTGTTTTCATCAATTCCTCATCTTTCGAGCTGGTATATTGTCACATATTTTTGTTAGATGTATCATCTGATAAATGATCATTGCCCTCTAGGCTGGAAGTCGGTGATCTAGGAAACTTTAAACCAAGAACTTTATCCTGCAAGTATCTATTAAGAAAAAAATTAGTTATTTAAATAATATAAAACAATTTTTAAACGAAGTATACATGTTATTTATATCAATTTGGAAAATTCTTTACCATAATTCCTATTGGATTTGAATCGATTGTAGGAGGCATACTGTTGTGATGTTCACAACACGCCCCATTTTGCTCCTTAGCAAAACGAGGACCCCTGCTGTCGCTTTGCTTTTTGCTTCTGCTTGTGTTTGTCTGCTTTCTGGCGGTTTGGTAAAAATGAGTCAGGTGCATCATCATCATGAAGGTCAGGATGAGGTAGGTCATCATCATGAGGTCAGTTTGTCAAAGTTCATATTTTGTTTCTGTGACCTCATATTTAGAAAGAGCTTGAAATTCCATGCAGGTTTGCCTTTTACATCACTTGAAAATTTGTCCATATGTGGAAGTTATGCACAGTCAAAGTTTTGGTCAAACCTGATAATCGCAAGCGATCATCATATTTTTATATCCTCAGTCATATTGTCAAGATCATCATGATCTTGATCTATCACCTGATAAAATCATGTAGTCGAAATATCCAGACGTCAATCTTAGGTGATAGTGCCCTTTACCCGTCAAATGGCATTATGCGCATCGTGAGCATCATGTTTTGGGTGCAACCTGATATTTCATAACAACGAGCATCATGCTGATATTTTAACATTACCTGATATTATAATATCATGCTGATATTATAAGATCACCCTGCTTAGAAAATCCACCATCTGCATAATTTGCATGCGTCTGTCGAAATCCTATCGGAGGGTCATCATCCTGATCTTTCACAAGAGGATCATATTTGCTGATATTCGCTAAAATGATGATGACGTCATCATATCCTCCTGATCTCCTTTTGCATGATCATGATGATCACCCTATCTTTTAAGGGAGGGTGATATTCTATTCCTCAACAGCATGATCATATTTTAAATATCACCCTAGCGCTAACCTGATGATGACCTCAACTCATCCTCATGCTTCGAAGATGGAAAATGATGAAAACGTCATCATGATATTCGATGAGGAGGATCATCATATTTTTATCCTGTCATGTTGTCGAGATCATCATGATCTTGTTTGTCTACCGGATATTTCGTAAAGTCCTCCTGCCGAGAAATATGACCTTTTGAAAATATCCTGATGATCATCATCATCACATTTCCCTTTGGCAGGATATTTTTCAAAACATGATCTGGTTCGTGAATATGATGATGACGTCATGTTCTAAGTTTAACAAAAGCCCCGGATATCCTGATGACGTCATCCCGATCTAAAAAATGAAGAAGCAAATATCCTGATGATCATCATCATCCTGTTCTTTCGAGAGGGTTACCTTGGCCGCAAAGGGGTCATATTACAATCACCACCTGATCATGCTCCTTAGATGACCCGATTTTACATTTATCCCCTGATCTTAACTGAATATGATGATGACGTCATCTTTTGCATTTTAATGAAGCCCGAATATGACGATGACGTCACCATCATATTCCTTTCCTCAACAGCAGGATCATATTTCGTATCCTCCTATTTTTCCTTCGACATGAATATGATGATGATGTCATTCTTTTCCCCAATATACAGAAGTGAAACATCCTGATGACGTCATCTGGACCTTCGGAAAGGGGAGCATCATATTTCCAAAATATCATGCAGATGAAGTGAACATCGGCCAAACATCGAACATCGGTCGAGCATTTTTTGGACACGCTGATAGCGATAGTCACGCCGATGGGCGGGAAATGAAGCGGTGGAATTTTTAAACCATTTTTTGGCGCCCGTGGCATTTTTCCGGTCAGCGATGGTTGACCCGATAGGTTTTAAGCAGTCTGAATACGTTTTGAACGCGTTTTAAGAGTATTCTGGATCCGATTTCCACGATTTTGCACAGTCACCTGGATTTAAACGATTATTTTAATTTCCTGCGGTTTATGTGATAAATGAAATACTTATTGTTTGTCTTGTCTTGCAGGCTTGCAGTTGAGGAAGCAGCTGGAGCTTGATCACAGTGACATCATGGAGGAAGAAAATCCAATCTCAGGAGCAGGAAGATAAAGATGAAGTGCGAGGAAGTCAAGGCCATTCAAGTGAAGGACAGAGTTGCAGTTGAAGGTATTACTGCAACAGACAAACAAAAGTTATTGCCCAGCTGCCGAAACTTCTTAGAAGGGGCAATATTTCACCCAGATTTGACACTGATCAGAGATATTTTGGAAGAGCTGGTTCACCTGTATTTATTGTTGTAACCAGGGGTTTGAACCAGGGGGTTCAGTTAGGTTTTTGCTGTAGTAAGGACAATCAGAAAGTCTTTATATTGTGCCTCTCTACACTGTAATACTTTACAACAGGGACTACAACAGGATTTTCTTTTAGAAGCACACAGTGAGTTAGCTTAGCATAGTTTAGAGGTAGAAGAAGGAGGTCGCCTGTTTGTCTGCAGTAAGGTGCGCGTGGAATGTCTGGCTGTCTTACTGTATCTGTAAAGCTTGTAAGTTCTCTGTAGTATGATCAAGGAAACTAAGAGTCATTCCTACATTGTAAATCATGTATGACTATTCGTTTCTAGTACAATAGAATCTGGAGTTCTGCATCTATCTTCTGAGTGTTCTCCTGCTCTTCTTTGTGTTTTGAAATATTTTCTTTGAGAGCTTGCAATTTTAAATGTATGTTTGTGAAAATGCTCAGAACTTACATTTAAGGTTTTTACTGTGGATTTGATCAAATTACTGTGGTATTTACATAGTGCATAACAGAACAATTAGATCCTTTGGTAGATTAAATGAGGTATAGATTAGATCTTTCTAACTTTTCCCAACCCATCTGAAATATTTAGCTGAAAACGTAGAAATCTGAAGGAAATTGTCTCAAATTTGAAGAAGCGTGCATAACAGAGTTAAGAGTAGACAATTTTCATAAGTGCATGAAAGAGAAAGCTGCAATAATTCAAGAAAACCATCTAAAACTTGTAGCACAGTAACACTTTTATGCAAAGGAATGAAAAGTATTGACATATCTCATGACCTTTTTGCATATTCTTAGTCCAGTAAACCACCAAACAAACCTAAAACTACGTAAGGCCCCTTGAACATTACAGCTTCACATTGACCAACTGAACTTGACCAACTGAACCATTGTAGACTTGGGATTAGTTGAATCTCAAATGATTCCTTCTTATCTTTCAAGTATAGTTTCAGTTCATTATATGTGAATTTTAACTTATTGTTATGATTGCATCAAAACAGTCATCAACACATACTACTGACTAGAAGTTCATTATATATGTAATGTCTTTGTACAATCGCTCATTTGAATTGTTTCTTTCCACGACATACAGAACATCCACAAACAACAATTATCTCAAAGTATTCATCCCATGTACTATAGTCTTGACCAACCTCTTGTTTAGTGCAATCATTTTTTGTGTCTACAGGATCCATTGTCATATCCTCTTCCACCCACTGTTGTCTACGTGATTTAACAGTTTTAGGTCCATGGCCATGTACATATATTTTTTGTTTTCTAGTTGAATGCTCAGGCTCTTTATTTGCTCCAATCCCCATCTAAAATAATCAACAACATGCATTAATTTATGTCAAGATTGGATAATACATTCTAAATTTCAATAATACTATGAAAAAATTTGGACGTATCACAAAATACCATCAAATCATTTTTTTCTAAGGAAATTGGATTTGAGTACCTAATTTCCCACTTCATCCGTTGTGTCCTCATTTGATATGACATGATCTATTGCCATGGCCTCATCTAGCCCCTATAATACACAACATAGTAAATAATGTTTACTACACCAATTATATCATTTCAACAAATATGCTATCCAACACAAAACCTCACTTTAGTCATATATTTGACATATTGATATCATGTTTTGGCCATCGTAATTTTCAAACTTTTCCCTCGATCATAGAATCACATTTAATCACCATTCCTGTGCATTTTCAACCAATAAGTTTGACATTAGAGGCCTCGCGGACAAAAAAATGACTTTATCTCCTCTATGTTATAGCATTTATGAATTCATATACACCTTCCTCCTTTGGTTGAGGTTTCTTTCTCTTCTTACCTCTATTGTATCTGCAAATTCCATTGTCATATCTATTTCTGCCCACTTTCCTCTCTGCTATTTAGTAGTTCTACATCATCCACGTCCTCTCTCCATGGCCTCCTCTAGATCTTGTAATACACAACAATGACAATAGTGACATAACATCTATGCACCAAGAGAATATTCTTGAATTTATCTTGTTAATACACTCGCTTTTCATTAAGACACACTATGAAAAACAAAATAGGACATTGCAACATTTTGCTCTTCAGAAAAAGTTTACACGCGGAATCTTGACAACTAGAGCTTAAATCTTATGATTGCAAGATGACTACAAATTCACATCAAAAAGATATTTATTTCATAGTTGACTCTCCTTTTTCTTTTATGGGTCATTTAAAGGAAATCTATATCTCTCCAAGTGGCCATAAAACCCTCAAAACTATCATAGAATCCTCAAAACAGTCTCAAAGAGTCTTTGGCACCAAAATTTTAAATTCTTGATGGAGGGAAGGATAATTTGGATGTTAATTTTGAAATCACATCATTAGATCTTTGTTAGGTTACTCCTAACCATTGGATATTCTTTAATTATAGGGACATTATGTTATATTTCACCATTACCTTTCACTCCAAAATTAATGGTTTCCTTTGAAAAGAAAACCCTCCATTAGCTATCATAACCCCAAATATCTTTTGAAGTGAACTTAAACATTATGTGCAATTGTCATTGCTCATATTAAGCACCTACCTCCCTTCTTAGTGGTCCCACATGTGTGATGTATGTGAATGAGTCATATGGTACCTGTGCTACATGTTTAAAGTTTGAATTTTGCTCATATTGTTGGAAAAAGGCCCAAAAAGACCTTTGATTTTTGAGTTTTATACTCTATAACATGCATCTCCTTGATATTTCCATCTAATCTATGACATGTTGTCTTTGCATTTGAATGAGATCAATTATTGAAAAATGACAATCTAGAGGTTAAAGAGACAAGTTGATACCTTACCTAAGTTGTCATGTTCTTGAAACCTTGTCACTATAAAGAGCAGATATCTAGAGAGTAATGTCACAAGGACATAACCAAGGCATGCACTATCATGAGCCATAGGGACAACTTACTACACCATCCAAAACTCCATTTGAGCTAGCTACTATCAATAATTCACATTATTGGGGACTGTCATGAAGGAAACACCATGCATAGGATTGTCTAGTCATTGTATGACTGTCATAATAGCTAGTGGGTTAGTTACCATGCTTCAACCTAAAATAGGTTAATGAGAACATAGAAATAAAAATCACAATACCATAAGCACACTCCATAAGCTGCCAATATAGTCCCAATATCATGTCATCATGATAGTAAGAGAAGAGTTGTTTGGTTTTTCCAAAACAATATCACTTGCATAAGGATTGCCACCAACCATTTGTGTAAGGTTGTGAAAGAGTGAGTCATTATTGAGCTAATCATAAGAGAAGCATGAAGTCAAAATGCTATCATGGAAACAAGATATAGTTATTTATTATAAGGACAATCCAAATTTGGTGAGGATACATTTTTATCAACTTCCAAGTAAAATACATCATTTTGCACTGATTGGTGCTAAATTAGGTGCACTTTGCATGGCCTTTGGCACCCCAAACAGATTACATTTTTGGCCTAAAAGTCAGTGCTAAAGTCAACATTAATTGCTCCAACTATAGCGCCGACCACTGGATCAAATTTTTTTAAAAAAATTCTCGCCTGCACATAGCCACAAAACAAAAAAAACAAAACAAAACTTTATTGATTTTTGGTGTTCAATTTTTTTTTGGAGATTGAGCATTTGGGTTGGAGTCCCGCCTGAATTAATATATGAGAAATTCGATAATTACAGGAGAAAAACACGCAAAGAGAGGAGAAAAATACAATGCAAAGAGATGAGAAATTTGATTTAGTTTTCGACACCATAGGTAAGGTTACAATTACAATAAAAAGTTTTCATTCCCAAATATATTTTTGTTTCGATTAAATGGAGAGGATTGTGAAGAAAGGGTTGTGAATATTGTTTTGTTTACAGGTGAATCATTCAAGTCTCATGTGGTTGCAAAGAAGGAGGGTAAAATTGTAGACATTGCATTATTTCCTCTGCATCCGAGAGCAGTGAATGCATTTTTCAAACCCCAATGCCAGGTTCACTTATCATTACCATCAATACCTTTCTCTGAACACAACTTTCTCACTTCCTTCCTAAAAAAGTAGTTGAGTGCTTTAAGACAAATCGATTGTGAGCAAACTAAAATTAGGGCTTTTGAGACGAGGGTGAGCAAACTAAAATAGAGGTTGGTCGAGACAATATGAGGAGATAGGGCTTTTGAAATGAGGGTGACCAAACTAAAATTATGCCAAGAACTATAGATTCCCTCTCAAGGTACCAATTGATTCATAGGAAAATAGCTTCATGATTTGCTCTACAAAGTAAAGGTTAATAATCTTTAGGAATACAGAAAAACTGGATGAAAACTTTCACACATGGCAGTGTGTACTTCATTTGCCTCCATAGATTGAATGAAAATAATTTGCCCTAGGTCGCCTCAAAATATCAAGAAATAGAGGGAAGAGAGCAAAGGGAGCAGACTCTGGCCACAATGAGGTAATTCATTGTCAATTTATAGGTTTGTAAATGTTTCCATTGTTTCTTTGGTTTTTTTTTTTTAGTTTTTTATTTGTAAATTTAAAAGAAGAAATTTATTTTATAGGAACATGATATTGACAAAGATAAAGAGGCATTGGCTTCCATATTGGAGGTAGAGGTAGTGAACAAATTGGATGGTGTGGACTTGACAATGCTTGCCAGATACATAGAAAAAAGATTTGGTAAGGCCCCTAAAACATTATAACCAAATCAACAGTGTCAAAGGGAATCAATTGAATCCCCAACCAGTCATGGATCAAGAAAAAGATCCAAGAGGAAATCAATAACAATAACCTCTAAGAATGTGGAATAGGGAAAAGAGGCTTCCAATGTCCCACCCACTCCTGGGACATACACTTCTTCAACCACCACGCCATGTTTTACATCTTGCATTGGTACCTATGATACCAAGATAGAATACGATGTGGTTTTAGGGGACGTCCGAATGACAGATGCTGGAAAAACATTTGTGAATAGGTTGAAGGAATCATGCCTTCAACGGTTCAAGGACCATCTACATTTTCCATTCTCAAAGATACCCATGCACCTGCAAAAAGTAGTTATCCAAGACATGGAGACTGAATTTGGCACAGGTTGGTCTGTAAAGAAGATAAAGCTATGAATGTCTCAAAACTACAAGAGATTTTGTGCAACCAAACAAATAAGATAAAAAAAATCCATCCCGAGAAAAGGCTCAAAAAAGGGCCAATTGAGGTAAGTTTGAAAGTATGGAAAGAGATTATAAAAGCATATGAGAAGTCTGATGCATGGAGGAAGTCTGGTGAGGAGGTACGCAGGTATTTGAATTTGGTCATAAGATTATATCAAATTTATTAAATGATTTTTAAATTTTATTAGTGCATAGTTAAATTGAATTAGTATATGTTTCAAGACAAGGCCTCCAAGGCTAGGCTTGACAAACTTCGTGCCACACATCACAGTGGCTAGAAAGGTTTACAGGCCTTGATCTATACATTTGAAAGTACATTTAATAGGTTAAATGATATATTTTTTTAATTTCCTAGGAAAAAGTAAATAATTGCATATTAATTAGTTTAACTAGTCCATGTGCCATGTTTTGACAGGAGGAGAAATATGGTCGACATCCAAGCCAATTTGAAAAGGAAATGTTACAAAGCAAAAAGCGGACCGATTTTGTATTCTGGATGGAGAACGAGGTATCAATAGTTGACTTTCAATAACTTAGTTGGATATTGTTGTGTTAATATGTCAATTTAAATTTCTTGTGTTGAGTTGTTTATTGATGCATAGGATGAGTTCTAAAGTGCTTCTCTGTTGGCCCTAGTGCCATCAAATGTAAGATTTCTCATAGATGACAAATGATTACCCTTATATCTTTGGGGACCCTTCTTGGTGTCATTAGTGTGAGGACTACCCTTTTTACTTCTATTCTTGTGACTATTTACATTACTGTTACTGATACTTTTATATTTAAGGGATAGTAGTTCCTGGATTTTTCAAACTATTAAACTTTATTATGATAACAGAAAAAGTAATTGGGTGATGTTTGGATAATATTTACATTTCAGAAAAGTTAATTAGGTGATGATGGAAAGAAAATTGTAATATGATTTCAGTTATGCTATTTAGAACTATGTCATGGTAATGCATGTTTTAAGTTTCTTCAGCTATGATGATTATATGTGAAACTGATCTTGTAATTGAGTGTGCAGGATTTACTAATCAAACCACAGATTTCGGAGATCATCCTGCACATTTTTGTTGTTATCCTTGTTAAGCCGATCTGGTTCCACGAGGAATCAAGATCAACTCTGTGTTTGATGTGTTGTCGTAATGTGGTCTTTCTTAAGGTCGAATGGGTTAGGTTTACCCTCTTGTAGCACTGAATTATGATTTGTGTTGTAAAAAAATTGAATTTGAATTTCTTTTCTTTTATTTAAATTCTTGAGGCCTTTTCTTGTATTTTAACATGGCCCTAGGTGTCCTGAATAGGTTAAAGTTGACCCTGAGTTATACCCCATGGGTCCAGGGCCCCATTTGGCATGGGTAACCCTTGGGTAACCTCCATATGGTCATCTTAACTTCCCCCTGAAGTTAAGTGGCGAAAATTGGAGGTATGGGGGGAATAGGATGGGTTGTACCAACACCCAAACCCATCCCTCTTCAATCCCCAAGGTAAAAGATGACTACAAACCCATCAATTATGGAGGAATTGACTTGAAGTCACCCTCACCCTTAGTGAGATTCCCCATGAGTTGTGTGGTCATCCATAATGAAGGAAGGAAGAAGAGGCATGGGTCACCTGTCTTTTCCTCCTTTAACTCCTTTTATTTCTCCCATGCGTAAGAGAAATGACATGAGGAGAGGGATAAGGAGGACTTTAGGGATGGGTGAGTGACATAAGCCAACACTCATCCCTTGGGACATAATAGTGGTTTGGGGAAGAGTGAGGAGGTGACAAGTGTCACCTCCCCATTCCTCTAAACTAAGAGGATTTGGGTTATTTGAATCCTATTTTGGGATGGGGAGGGAGTTAGTTGAATTTTGGAGAGTTTTATTTTATTATTATTTTTCTTTACCAAGGAAATTTGCTTTAGTGAGGAAAAAGGGAGAGGGAGTTTGGTGGCTTAGGTGGGGAGAAGATCTCAGTGGAGCTCTACATCAGCTTCATCCTTGAAGGGCTTTGTAAGGTTGGTTTGTTATTACCTTTCTTTCGTATATCTGATTGTTGTATGAAAAGTGTGTGAAAGTTGTTTATTTGCTTGTGTTTTTGATTTGTTTTTGTGGGAACTGTTGTCGGGTTGTTGACAGAGCTTCTCCCACTTGGGAGAAATGCTCATCAAGTGTGGGGTAGGGGAGGAGTGATCCTCCTCAGGTGCATACCTGGTTTCTTCTTTTGGGATGTTGAAAGCCTTGATGATATGTGAGTGTGACTTTACAAAAATATTGTGTCATTTGGCTTGAGAGTCCAAATACGAACTCTATGGAGAAGTTGTTATCTAATTAGGCTTGAGGCCAAAAGAAATTGTGTTGGTTATATTATCTGTAAGGGTGACACTCTGGAGTTGAGTGTGTCCACTCTCCTACCCCTTGTAAAGCTCACTGTAGTTGAGTTTTCGTGTTGTGTAATTTACCCACGGGTGTTTTTGTGTTTTGGGTTTGTTGTTGTTCCCTATTGTGAAGTGGATTGCTTGCGTTACCCAGGTGTGAGTATGATCTCCCTAGCTCGGGGGTGACCCTCTTGCAGGTCTACGGTAGGGAGGAGAGCTAGATGAGTGGTGTTTTCTTCCTTGTTTTGTTTTGATATGCAGGTTTCCTCTTGAAGCTTATTGATGGAATTAGGGAAGTTTTGTAATTAGGGAGAATGAATTTCATCCTTACTATAAGAAGAGTTTGGTTCATTGAGCTTCATCCTGTTTAAGTTCATTGTGGAGGGATTTTCTTCTTCTGAAGTTGTAAGATTTATTGTTTGGGGAAAGAGAGAAATTCTTCCCTTCAGTAGTGTTTGTTTGTTATGAATTTTGACAGTTTATGTTTCCTTGGTGTATATATTTGCGAAGTAGTGAAATGTATGGTTGATTTAGGCAAAAGTGTTAAATTTTTCTATAGTATTGTTTGGAGGTGGTTGGAGGAAACTATGTATTTTGTTAATTTTTAGATATTGTAATTTGAACCAGCTGTGAGCCAATGTGATATTAATTATTCTTTCCATCCCCATTTTAAACTAACATGCGTTAAATTGAAATTAGCAAGTTAGATTTAAGAGAAGAAAAGCAAAGAAAAATCGATTTTAACATTATGTGTATGAAAACTGGAATTGTAAAATAGAGTTATAATTCAATCTCTGCATTTAAGAATTTCAACTCTTAAAGGAGCGGTAATTGTAAATCACATTTCGAAAAGATTATAATTTGTTCTCTGTATTTGAAATGTTCACTTATTATATGAAATTGTGATTATCATATAAAATAGCTTTAATTATTTTTGTTTCTTATTTTTCTGTAATTATAAGATTGAAAGAAATTTATAAATAAGATTGTGGATGGCAGTTAAACAGAGTTGTAATTAATAGCCTTATTATTTTAATTCTCTGTGTTTTAGCTTTATTATTTTAATTCTCTGTGTTTTAGCTTTATTATTTTAATTCTCTGTATTCTATTTTCTCTGTGGAAGAAATAAGTCTGAGAATGAATATATATATATATATATATATATATATATATATATATATATATATATATATATATATATATATATATATATATATATATATATATATATATATATATATCCTGATTATTTTAATTCTCTGTATTTTAGCTTTATTATTTTAATTCTCTGTATTCTATTTTCTCTGTGGAAGAAATAAGTCTGAGAATGAATATATATATATATATATATATATATATCCTGATTATTTTAATTCTCTGTATTTTAGCTTTATTATTTTAATTCTCTATATTTTATGTTCTTTGTGGAAGAAATAAGTCTGAGAATATATATATATATATATCATGATAATCAGAGATTTTATTAAAATGACAAAGAAATTTCATTAAAAAAACAAATAATAAAAATACAATTATTTGCAGATGTTCGCTGTGTATTCATACACAGCACACCAAAAAAATGGGGAAGTGATGGTGGGCAGGGTTTGAACCTTCCCACCACCCCCGTCGAGCCTATTGGGTGTGGGGAGGGGTGGAGCCCCCACCCACATCCCACTACGTGGGGTGTGTGTGGGGGCTCCGCCCCTCCCCACATCCCACTACGTGGGGTGTGTGTGGGGGCTCCGCCCCTCCCCACACCCCCCCGTTAAAACGTAGCGCCGTGACCACGGGCTCCCACCGCCACAAAACTTCGTCTCCCTCCCTCCATTATGGGCGACACCTCCTCTGCGCCGGCTCCCCATGCTCCCTGTCCGCGGCCCCAACGTGGCTTCTGCCACCACAAATCCGTCGCCTCACACTTTGTAAAAACCCCTCCTCCCTACGTGTTATCTTTGGCCGACCCTCTACCAACGCCGCCGCCACCATGGTTGGCTCCTGCACAACCCATACCCTTTCAATGATATTAGGGTTGCAATGAAACACAAGGATATATGGTTTATTTTTTTGAAACAGCTATAGCCCTAATTTTATATGTGGTTGATATAAAATAAAAGAATAATAATATTACAAATAAATAAATAAATAAATAAAAGAATAATAATATTACAAAAAAAAAAATAGTAATAAAATTTAAATAAATAAATAAAATAAACTAACAATAGAGAATAAGATAGAGAATGTTTATAAAAATACAAATAAACCAATAATTATATATATAGCTATGTAACATCTATGGTGAACACTATATATATAAGTTAATTAATTCATTGTCTAAATTTTTAAGGACTTATAATAGAATGATTTTAAATAACCCTACGGGAAAATAGAATTATCCAAAACAAAAAAAGGGGCATACATAAAGACGTATAACCCAAATAAGGACGAGTTTCTCAGAAGTTCAACTATCAACGCCATTTAATAACCAGGAAAATGAAGAGGAAAAACTATGCGACACCCTTTTTAAAAGAACACTGGAAATAAACGTAAAGAAGCCATCATAGGCATCCCACGTGTGGCCATTTTAAACTCAACTGTAGTTAGTAAACGTCCAATTGAGAAAAAAAAAATGAAAGAGAGAAAGAAGAAGAAAAACTAACATTGGAAAACATAGAGGAGAAAATGCGCGACATTTCCCAACTGGGATAAGAGAACTAAGTAGATTTACCCTTCCGATAATCCTGCTTAGGAACAAGATTAATGTGCAATGACTACAAATGTAGAGGTGAATCCGAGAGCAGAGAAAAACTAAGAGACGGAGCCCAGTGAAGTAGTAAACTAGTCTATGTGATCTGGTCCATCCAGGAATTAGGGTTAATGTAATATAATTTAATAAATACAGTGATAACTCTGATTGATGAGAAACATGAAGAAAAATACAGGATAAACATAAAGAAAACTCAGAAAACAAAAGAGAGAGAGAGACCGAAATATAAACAAAATAATCTTCAGAGAAATAGTTAAGGTGCTCACGACAGAAATACAATCAAAATTAAGATCCAGAGAAACAGAAGAGAGGGCAAATGAATGACCTTGTTGAGAATACTAAGTCTGAAGGAGGAGTATATTTCAGGAAACAAGAAAGGAGACAGACAATCGTGCTTTGTTGAAAAAAAAATGACCCAACAGGGAGATCAAGTGTAAGATTATTATGAACAAGGCATCGTGGGAAGTTGTTAATCTATCAAGGAACCCCGTAAGAAGTATAGTGTTGAATAATTCCCACTTACGCTGTGAGGCGTTATGCTACCGAAATCTGCCGAGATTTAGGTTTAGGAACCTTGATATTACAAAATTTGTAGCGACGTGAACGGCGTCGTAGAGACCCCCTTGTTGGACCGCTTGCGTTTGGGAGAACGTAATTGTACTTAGTACCCCGCTGACAACTGTAGTGTTTTCACCTTGAGCGTACACCGCCGAGCATGCTTACGCATGTAAGGGGGTTTCTAGGGAAGCGTGAGAAAATTTTTGATGTTTCGTGTCATAACCACATGACAGATGTGGCTATGACACATGTGCTGAGTGTTGTGACCGCATGGAGAATGTGGGCATGACATTTGGTATCAGAGCCCCGGTTTAAACACTGGGCATATTTGGGCACGTTATTATTCTGTAACTTTGATTAATTAGTCTCTACCTTGTTTTGTAGGATGCCTCCCCGACGTGTTCGACAAGCGCGATCACGTAACACAGCATCCGCCGAGGTGCACAACGATTCCTCAGCTGAGGGATGGGCATCCGCAGTTACAGCAGCACCACCTGCACCCCCTGTACCACAAGCACCACTAGTATCATAGGCACCACCTGTATTGGATATAGGTCCACAAATCTTACAGGCACTGTAGGCTATGTTAGAGAGGTTACCACCAGTGATTCCTAAGCCACGTGTTGAGCCTCGTGTTGATCCGCAAGAGGAGCCATGTAGGGAGCCACGTGCCGAGTCACGTGTTGAGCCACTTGAGGAGCCCCGTGTTGATTCGTGAGAGGTGTCACGTGTGGAGACTATCGTTGAGATCCCCGACACTACAGTAGAGGAGGTAGGGTCAGCCTACCGTGCACGGAGTAGGAGTCCTCCAAGACCTTTGAGACGAGATGAGACCCAGAGGGTAGAACAGGTACATCATGGATTGTATGAGGATGGGGTGGAAGAGCCAGTTGTGGGACTTAGAGATAGAGGGGATCCCATCAGAGATCTACTTAGGCTCAACCCACCCACTTTCGCAGGTGCTACAGAGGGAGCTGTGGCCGAGGCTTGGCTGATTAGTTTAGACAGGTGTTTCGCGTTGCAACCATATGGAAGCAACACGAAAGCATGAGTGGTAGTCCATCTCCTAAGTGATGCAGCAGCTACCTGGTGGCGCACTGAGGAGTGCAAGTGCCGACTGTCCATGGATACACTCACTTGGGATATCTTCATAGAGCGCTTTAATGCACGATATTTGTCAGAACATTACAGATAGCGCAGGATTAATGAGTTCCATGATTTACAGCAAAGGGGACTCATTGTTACTCAGTATGAGAGCCGATTCATTGAGCTTTCTCGTTACGCAAAATACCTACATGAAGAGAAACTCTTGATACACAAATTTATCAGAGGGCTAAATCACGGGATAGTAGGACCAGTTCATATGGCAGATCCCCAGACCATGAGTGAGGCTGTTGAAAAGGCCCTTATAGCAGAGGAAATTCAGGGATGAGGGCAGAATTCACGCCCGCAGTATCAAGATCGTAATCCCCAACAACAGCAGAACTTTTGAAGGCCTCAAAACACAATACAGAGAGGAGGATATAACTCTTCATCATTACCTCCTAGGCCTCCACAACAGTAGCAACATCAGCAAAAATCTAAATTCCAACAGAGGGGTCAGGGAGGACAGAACCGTGGTTGATAGCAGTAGGGTCCACACAGAGATCAGAGACAGCAGGGTTCATCGGCAGGACCCGCGAGGTCTCAGCAGTCTTATAGAGGCTCACAGGGGTCCACTGGACGGACTGGGCAGCAATAGTCAGGCAGGACACAGTCAGGTCAGTTACAGGCTAGAGGACCGTGTTATGTGTGTGGTGGGGCAGGGCATTTGGCTAGAGAGTGCCTGCAGGGATTTACAGCAGGGGGACAGCCCCGATCAGGAGGATCTAAGCAGACCGTAGGTGACGTGGGCAGATCGCACCACATGTTTGCAGCGGTTGATAACTGCCAGGCCGATTTCTAGGCCTCAGTCATCAAGGCAGCAGGTATGATTGGGGACTTCCCCATCTCTATCCTTCTTGACTTTGGAGCTACTGTCTCCTTTCTATCTATATCGTTAGTGGAGCGTTGCGGGCTGGTGGCTTCTAGGCAAGACATTAGGTGGGAGGTTGAGTTGGCCTCTGGGGCCAGGATGTTAGTAGATACCTTGGTTAAAGACTGCGAGATCACATTAGGATCCTTCACTACATCATGTGACCTTAGGGTTATGCCATTAGGATCCTACGGTGTAGTTCTGGGTATGGATTGGCTTGCGGCACATAGAGCCAAGCTAGATTGTCACCAGAGGATGATTAGTTGTTTAGACAATCATGGTTCACCGGTTGAGATAGTGGGCATTCAAAAGCCCATGGCTGTTCGTATGATATTCGCTCAGCAGCTTAAGCGCTGTATGCGGAAGGGATGTCAGATGTTTGCTATTATGGTCAGCGATAGAGCAGAAGAGGAACCTAAGGCTACTTTAGATGATCACCCTGTCCTTAGAGAGTTTGCTGATGTATTTCTGCCAGAATTACCAGGTATGCCTCCATGCAGAGAAGTGGACTTCCACATCAACTTAGTGCCGGGTGCGGAACCGATATCCCGTGCACCCTATAGGATGACTACACATGAACTTACCGAACTCAAGCTGCAATTAGATGAATTACTTGAGAAGGGGCACATCCGACCTAGCGTTTCACCATGGGGCGCACCGGTTATCTTCGTGAAGAAGAAGGATGGGTCTCTTTGATTATGCATGGACTACAAGCAGTTGAACAAGGTGACGGTGAAGAACCGTTATCCGCTGCCTAGGATTGATGACCTTTTTGATCAGATGCAGGGAGCCAGAGTGTTCTCGAAAATTGATCTAAAATCTGGGTATCACCAATTGCGCATCACAGAGCCAGATATTCATAAGACTGCTTTTCGAACCAGATATGGCCATTATGAATTCACAGTGGTACCCTTCGGGTTGACGAACGTCCCTGCAGTGTTCATGAGTCTCATGAACGGGGTATTCCGTACTTACCTAGATCGGTTCGTGATCATATTTCTAGATGATATTTTGATTTATTCGCGGACCGAGGAAGAGCATGTGGAGCACTTACGTCAAGTTTTGCAGCGATTATGAGAGCAGCAATTTTATGGCAACTTGGCGAAGTGTGCCTTCTTCAGGATAGAGGTGCAGTATTTGGGACACATTTTATCAGGCGATGGCATCTCCGTAGATCCATCCAAAATCAGAGCAATTCAGGAATGGCCAGTACCCACTAATGTAACAGAGGTCAAAAGCTTTATGGGATTAGCCGGTTACTACCGTAGGTTTGTCGAGGGCTTTTCCAGGATAGCACATCCCATCACTTCCCTTCAGCGAAAAGGGAAGGGTTTCATATGGACCAAGCAGTGTGAGAAGGCCTTTGGAGTCCTCAAGGAGCGTCTGACCAGTGCTCCTATTTTAGCGGTTCCAGATCCTGCAGAGGAGTTTGTTGTTTGCACAGATGCATCATTAGAGAGTTTGGGAGCCATGCTTATGCAGGGTGGTAGAGCAATTGCATATGAATCGCAAAAGCTTAAGACACATGAGTTAAACTACCCTACTCATGACTTAGAGCTCGCAGCAATTATTCATGCTCTTGTCTGCTGGAGACATTTCCTCTTAGGTCGACGCTTTGAACTCCATTCAAATCATCATAGCTTGCAGTATATTTTTACACAGCCAAACTTGAACACCCGCCAATGGCGTTGGATGGAATTCCTATGCGAATACAACTTTGATGTCCACTACATCAAAGGGAAGGAGAACATGGTCACTGATGCTTTGAGTCGAAGATGCCACGAGATCCTGACGCTGACTTTGAGGGTGGACTTGAGAGATCGCATCTTATAGCATCTGCCGGAGGACGAGTGGTTTCTTGAGGTTCAGCAGGAAATTTTAAATCAGAGGGCCCATAAGGGCAAATTCGCAAGATATACCCTTGAGTCTGATGGTTTGCTTAGACATCGGCAATGCATCTATGTACCGCACACGGGTAATCTACGTACCATTATTCTATCAAAGGCTCATAGAGCACCCTATGCAGCACACCCAGGAGTGAAGAAGATACATGCTAACTTACGACAGCTTTATCATTGGGCTGGGATGAGGCATGACATTGCAGAATATGTTTCTCATTGCCTAGAATGTCAAAGGGTCAAGGCTGAACATCAGCATCCAGTGGGACTATTGTACCCTCACGAGATACCTGAATGGAAATGGGACACCATTTCTATGGATTTTATCGTTGGTCTACCTATGTCATCACGTCGCCATGATGCTATTATGGTGACAGTTGACAAGCTGACCAAAGTGGCGCATTTTTTACCGATATGCACAACATACAATGCACCATCAGTGGCGAAGGTGTTTCTTGATCAGATTGTTAGACTTCATGGGGTACCTCGCCGCATTATATCTGATAGAGACTCCGTATTTACTTCATCATTCTGGAGAGCCTTACATCAAGCATTGGGCACGTAGCTCAACTTCAGCTCAGCTTACCATCTGGAGACTGACGGACAAATAGAGAGAGTTAATTAGGTATTAGAGGACATGCTCCACATGTACGTAATGGATCATCAGTCTAGATGGGAGGAGTACCTGTATCTAGTTGAGTTCGCCTACAATAATGGGCATCATAGCTCATTAGGTATGCCTCATTTCCAGGCTTTATACGGCAGACCATGCAGAACACCATTGAGTTGGGATCGGATAGAGGATAGAACGGCCATTGGTCCAAAAATAGTTTAGAATATGGAACAGCAGGTCAAACAGATTAGACAGAGACTTCAGGAAGCACAGGACAGGTAGAAGAAGTATGCCAATGCTAAGAGGACAGACCGAAGCTTCTCCGTGGGTGACAGAGTATTTTTGAGAGTGCGACCACACAAGAGTTTAATCCGTTACGGGAAGGGCTCTAAGCTCGCACCTTGATTTGTAGGACCTTTTGAGATCTTGGAGCGGATAGGACCTGTAGCCTATCGTCTAGCCTTGCCACCTAGCCTGTCACATATCCACGATGTATTTCATGTCTCAGTTTTACGTCAATATATCTTTGACTTATCTCACGTGTTGGATTGGAGTGCTCTTCAGGTAGAGGCAGACAGATAGCTGGCGTTGGAGCCAATTCGCATATTGGCTCGTCAGACGCTGGCCCTTCGAGGTCGAGAGCTGGACCAGGTTAGAGTCCAGTGGGACCTATACGACAAAGTCACTGCAACATGGGAAGATGCAGCGAGACTGAAGACCCTTTATCCTCACCTCTTTGATGACTTCCAGGAGGAAGTACAGTCTTAGGGGGAGAGGATGTGAGGACTACCCTTTTTACTTCTATTCTTGTGACTATTTACATTACTGTTACTGATACTTTTATATTTGTGGGATAGTAGTTCCCAGATTTTTCAAACTATTAAACTTTATTATGATAACAGAAAAACTAATTGGGTGATGTTTGGATAACATTTACATTTCAGAAAAGTTAATTAGGTGATGATGGAAAGAAAATTGTAATATGATTTTAGTTATGCTATTTAGAACTATGTCATGGTAATGCATGTTTTAAGTTGCTTCGGCTATGATGATTATATGTGAAGCTGATCTTGTAATTGAGTGTGCAGGATTTACTAATCAAACCACAGATTTCAGAGATCATCCTGCACCTTTTTGTTGTTATCCCTTGTTAAGCCGATTTGGTTCCACGAGGAATCAAGATCAACTCTGTGTTTGATGTGTTTTCGTAATGTGGTCTTTCTTAAGGTCGAATGGGTTAGGTCTACCCTCTTGTAGCACTGAATTATGATTTGTGTTATAAAAAAATTGAATTTAAATTTCTTTTCTTTTATTTAAATTCTTGAGGCCTTTTCTCGTATTTTAACATGACCCTGGGTGTCCTGAATAGGTTAAAGTTGACCCTGGGTTATACCCCATGGGTCTAGGGCCCCATTTGGCATGGGTAACCCTTGGGTAACCTCCATATGGTCATCTTAACTTCCCCCTGAAGTTAAGTGGCGAAAATTGGAGGTATGGGGGGGATAAGATGGGTTGTACCAACACCCAAACCCATCCCTCTTCAATCCCCAAGGTAAGAGATGACTACAAACCCATCAATTATGGAGGAATTGACTTGAAGTCACCCTCACCCTTAGTGAGATTCCCCATGAGTTGTGTGGTCATCCATAATGAAGGAAGGAAGAAGAGGCATGGGTCACCTGTCTTTTCCTCCTTTAACTCCTTTTATTTCTCCCATGCGTAAGAGAAATGACATGAGGAGAGGGATAAGGAGGACTTTAGGGATGGGTGAGTGACATAAGCCAACACTCATCCCTTGGGACATAATAGTGGTTTGGGGAAGAGTGAGGAGGTGACAAGTGTCACCTCCCCATTCCTTTAAACTGAGAGGATTTGGGTTATTTGAATCCTATTTTGGGATGGGGAGGGAGTTAGTTGAATTTTGGAGAGTTTTATTTTATTATTATTTTTCTTTACCAAGGAAATTTGCTTTAGTGAGGAAAAAGGGAGAGGGAGTTTGGTGGCTTAGGTGGGGAGAAGATCTCAGTGGAGCTCTACATCAGCTTCATCCTTGAAGGGCTTTGTAAGGTTGGTTTGTTATTACCTTTCTTTCGTATATCTGATTGTTGTATGAAAAGTGTGTGAAAGTTGTTTATTTGCTTGTGTTTTTTATTTGTTTTTGTGGGAACTGTTGTTGGGTTGTTGACAGAGCTTCTCCCACTTGGGAGAAATGCTCATCAAGTGTGGGGTAGGGGAGGAGTGATCCTCCTCGGGTGCATACCTAGTTTCTTCTTTTGGGATGTTGAAAGCCTTGATGATATGTGAGTGTGACTTTACAAAAATATTGTGTCATTTGGCTTGAGAGTCCAAATATGAACTCTATGGGGAAGTTGTTATCTAATTAGGCTTGAGGCCAAGAGAAATTGTGTTGGTTATATTATCTGTAAGGGTGACACTCTGGAGTCGAGTGTGTCCACTCTCCTACCCCTTGTAAAGCTCACTGTAGTTGAGTTTTCATGTTGTGTAATTTACCCACGGGTGTTTGTGTGTTTTGGGTTTGTTGTTGCTCCCTATTGTTAAGTGGATTGCTTGTGTTACCCAGGTGTGAGTATGATCTCCCTAGCTCGGGGGTGACCCTCTTGCGGGTCTACGGTAGGGAGGAGAGCTAGATGAGTGGTGTTTTCTTCCTTGTTTTGTTTTGATATGCAGGTTTCCTCTTAAAGTTTATTGATGGAATTGGGGAAGTTCTGTAATTAGGGAGAATGAATTTCATCCTTACTATAAGAAGAGTTTGGTTCATTGAGCTTCATCCTGTTTAAGTTCATTGTGGAGGGATTTTCTTCCTCTGATGTTGTAAGATTTATTGTTTGGGGAAAGAGAGAAATTCTTCCCTTCAGTAGTGTTTGTTTGTTATGAATTTTGATAGTTTATGTTTCCTTGGTGTATATATTTGTGAAGTAGTGAAATGTATGGTTGATTTAGGCAAAAGTGTTAAATTTATCTATAGTATTGTTTGGAGGTGGTTGGAGGAAACTATGTATTTTGTTAATTTTTAGATATTGTAATTTGAACTAGCTGTGAGCCAATGTGATATTAATTATTCTTTCCATCCCCATTTTAAACTAACATGCGTTAAATTGAAATTAGCAAGTTAGATTTAAGAGAAGAAAAGCAAAGAAAAATCGATTTTAACATTATGTGTATGAAGTCTAATTCTTGTATTTGCATTTATACATATCTTAATAAAATTGTAAATGGCAAATTAAGAGATTGAACTTTAATTCCCTGTATTTATATTTTCAATTTTTAGATGAACTGGAATTGTAAAATAGAGTTATAATTCAATCTCTGCATTTAAGAATTTCAATTCTTAAAGGGGCGGTAATTGTAAATCGCATTTCGAAAAGATTATAATTTGTTCTCTATATTTGAAATGTTCACTTATTATATGAAATTGTGATTATCATATAAAATAGCTTTAATTGTTTTTGTTTCTTATTTTTCTGTAATTATAAGATTGAAAGAAATTTATAAATAAGATTGTGGATGGCAGTTAAACAGAATTGTAATTAATAGCCTTATTATTTTAATTCTCTGTATTTTAGCTTTATTATTTTAATTCTCTGTATTTTATTTTCTCTATGGAAGAAATAAGTCTGAGAATGAATATATATATATATATATATATTAATAGCCTGATTATTTTAATTCTTTGTATTTTAGCTTTATTATTTTAATTCTCTGTATTTTATGTTCTCTATGGAAGAAATAAGTCTGAGAATATATATATATATATATATCTCATGATAATCAAAGATTTTATTAAAATGACAGAAAGAAATTTCATTAAAAAAATAAATAATAAAAAATACAATTATTCGCAGATGTTTGCTGTGTATTCATACACAGCACACCAAAAAAATGGGGAAGTGGTGGTGGGAAGGGTTTGAACCTTCCCACCACCCCCGTCGAGCCTATTGGGTGTGGGGAGGGGCGGAGCCCCCACCCACACCCCACGTAGTGGGATGTGGGTGGGGGCTCCGCCCCTCCCCACACCCCCCCGTTAAAATGCAGTGCCACGACCGTGGGCTCCCACCGCCACAAAACTCTGCCTCTCGCCCTCCATTACGGGTGACACCTCCTCTGCGCCGGCTCCCTGTGCTCCCTGTTTGCGGCCCCAACGTGGCTTCTGCCACCACAAATCCGTCGCCTCACACTTTGTAAAAACCCCTCCTCCCTGCGTGTTCTCTCTGGCTGACCCTCTACCAACGCCGGCACCACCATGGTTGGCTCCTGCACAACCCATACCCTTTCAATGATATTAGGGTTGCAATGAAACACAAGGACATATGGTTTGTTTTTTTGAAACAGCTATAGCCCTAATTTTATATGTGGTTGATATAAAATAAAAGAATAATAATATTACAAATAAATAAATAAATAAAAGAATAATAATATTACAAAAAAAAAATAGTAATAAAATTTAAATAAATAAATAAAATAAACTAACAATAGAGAATAAGATAGAGAATGTTTATAAAAATACAAATAAACCAATAATTATATATATAGCTATGTAACATCTATGGTGAACACTATATATATAAGTTAATTAATTCATTGTCTAAATTTTTAAGGACTTATAGTAGAATGATTTTAAATAACCCTACGGGAAAATAGAATTATCCAAAACAAAAAAAGGGGCATACATAAAGACATATAACCTAAATAAGGATGAGTTTCTCAGAAGTTCAACTATCAACGCCATTTAATAACCAGGAAAATGAAGAGGAAAAACTATGTGACACCCTTTTTAAAAGAACACTGGAAATAAACATAAAGAAGCCATCACAGGCATCCCACATGTGGCCATTTTAAACTCAACTGTAGTTAGTAAACATCCAATTGAGAAAAAAAATGAAAGAGAGAAAGAAGAAGAAAAACTAACATTGGAAAACACAGAGGAGAAAATGCATGACATTTCCCAACTGGGATAAGATAACTAAGTAGATTTGCCCTTCCGATAATCCTACTTAGGAACAAGATTAATGTGTAATGACTACAAACGTAGAGGTGAATCCGAGAGCGGAGAAAAACTAAGAGACAGAGCCCAGCGAAGTAGTAAACTAGTCTATGTGATCTGGTCCATCCAGGAATTAGGGTTAATGTAATATAATTTAATAAATACAGTGATAACTCTGATTGATGAGAAACATGAAGAAAAAGACAGGATAAACATAAAGAAAACTCAAAAAACAAAAGAGAGAGAGAGACCGAAATATAAACAAAATAATCTTTAGAGAAATAGTTAAGGTTCTCACGATAGAAATACAATCAAAATTAAGATCCAGAGAAATGGAAGAGAGGGCAAATGAATGACCTTGTTGAGAATACTAAGTCCGAAGGAGGAGTATATTTCAGGAAACAAGAAAGGAGACAGACAATCGTGCTTTGTTGAAAAAAAAAATGACCCAACAGGGAGATCAAGTGTAAGATTATTATGAACAAGGCATCGTGGGAAGTTGTTAATCTATCAGGGAACCCCGTAAGAAGTATAGTGTTGAATAATTCCCACTTACACCGTGAGGCGTTATGCTGCCAAAATTTGTCGAGATTTAGGGTTAGGAACCTTGATATTACAAAATTTGTAGCGACGTGAACGGCATCGTAGAGACCCCCTTGTTGGACCGCTTGCGTTTGGGAGAACGTAATTGTACTTAGTACCCCGCTGACAACTGTAGTGTTTTCGCCTTAAGCATACACCGCCGAGCATGCTTACACATGCGAGGGGGTTTCTAGGGAAGCGTGAGAAATTTTTTGATGTTTCATGTCATAACCACATGACAGATGTGGCTATGACACGTGTGATGAGTGTTGTGACCGCATGGAGAATGTGGGCATGACAATTAGGATCATAATGAGTATACTAGTCTTGTGCTTGCTTACAAAAAGTGGTTGCAATTAACCTAATCTTGTGGTCATTATCCACAACATTTTGTGTGTGCCATGCTATCTCATATGCTTAAGTTTAACAGGCTAATAATGAATAGAAAACCCTTGTTTGCCAACCTCCAACTAATAGACTTGTTGGAACCTAAAATTTCCTACCATTTTTTGCAAAAGTTTTAGGTTCCCATGATAAAAAATTTGACTGCAACACTGAGAAATGCACCTGTACAATATACTTCAGTGGCCTACATTGAAGGGTTATAATTCAAAGCCTATTCATTTTTATGTCAAACCACTTGGTAGCCATACTTATCTATCATATGTGAGTGTACGTGCTTGATTTCAGCTTCCCACGATCAGATTGGACAAGGTTTTGCAATGCTAATTTAAAGGGTTCTGGTGGTATCTGGTGGTACCCACCTAGGGTTAGGGTTTTAAGTCGAGCTTGCAAGCCTATATTTTTATTCCTTTAAACCCCTTAAGGCCTTAAGTTTTCTTGTCCTTTGGCCTCTTGCACTTTATCTTTTAAAACTGCATTGACTTCTTGTATTAAAGGGCAATTGTCTTGAGGTCTTCTTAGAGGGGTGATATGTGACTAGGGTATGAAGACTAGGACTTTGTATGTAATCTTAAGCCCTCCTTTTTGATTTGTTGGAAGCCTTCTTCACTAATACATAAGGACTGTCAAGACTCCTATGAAAGTGCATTAGAGAGATAGTAAAATCACAAAGGAGATAAATGTTATTAGGCCATCACCCAATGGAGAAGGGATGTCATAACGAGCATGACAATGTTACCTTGTCATAGTCACAAAGGGGATAGTCTTTGTGGTGGTAATTAAAGTCACGAAGTTTACATCCACCTTCCTAAGGTCTGTAGAAATGCCTGAAGTTGAATATGCCTATTTTAAAGATCCTTCCATGAGTATTTTCCATGTTTTTACAAATGGAGACCTCCCCAATCCTCATCTCAAGTTTCAAATGCACAATGAAACAATGGAGGAGAATCATAACTGTCATAATAGTACATTAGCATTTTTTGTCTCAAGGTAGCCCTTGAGACTACCAAGGGGATGGATATAGAGTTGGGATTATGGCTTTTGTTTAAAAGCCTTGCGTCATTGACCTAATATTTATTTGTGGCAAGTATCCCAATAGTCTAAAGATTACAAATTGTTGTCAAGAAAGGACTCTCATAGTTAAGTGTGGTACAGTGATATAATTTCATCTTGGTTGAGTATTGTATAAATCTCAAGCTATTTTGAATGCATGGGGTATTAGGGTGTGGTATCACTATATAGTTAACCATCAAGTGATTTCTTCAACCCAATCTTGGCCTATATAGTACCCAGTGTGAAGAGGAAGATAGTGTTGTCTAAGAACCTTGTTATGGTCACAAATAAGGGCAGTCTTAGCTATTGTAACCATAGTTGGAATCCCTTGTTGTTACCATAACATACATGACTCTACGAGTATGAGTTGTTTGAAAGCCAAATTCCACAACCTTGGCCACCATCCTCCCTGCCGGTGTCAAAATTGGACCTTTGGAAGAGGGTATGGACATCCATCAATACATAAAGTATAGAGGAATTTTGTTAGATGTAGTTGCAACTGCCCTGTTAGACATGTATGAAAAATGTGGAAGCATTGACAAGGCACGTGAACTGTTTGACAGAATGCCTCAAAGAAATGCGGTCTCATGGACTGCAATGACTACAGGATATGCACAAAATGAATTTGTTGAAAGGGCTTCAGAAATTTTAAAGCAAATGCAATTGGCTGGTGTAAAGCCAAATTCCACAACCTTTTTCGACATCCTCCCTACCTGTGTCAAAATGGGAGCTTTGGAATAGGGTATGGACATCCATCAATACATAAAGGATAGAGGAATTTTGTCAGATGTTGTAGTTGCAACTGCCCTGTTAGACATGTATGCAAAATGTGGAAGCATAGACAAGGCACATGAACTGTTTGACATAATGCCTCAAAGAAATGTGGTCTCATGGACTGCAATGACTGCAGGATAAGCACAAAATGGATTTGTTGAAAAGGCTTCAGAACTTTTAAAGCAAATACAATTGGCTAGTGTAAAGACAAATTCCACAGCCTTTGCTAACATCCTCCCTGCTTGTGTCAAAATGGGAGCTTTGGAATAGGGTATGTACATCCATCAATACATAAAGGATAGAGGAATTTTGTTAGATGTTGTAGTTGCAATTGCCTTGTTAGACATGTATGCAAAATGTGGAAGCATAGACTTGAGGCACATGAATTGTTTGACAGAATGCCTCAAAGAAATGTGGTCTCATGGACTACAATGACTGCAAGATATGCACAAAATGGATTTGTTGAAAAGGCTTCAGAAATTTTAAAGCAAATGCAATTGGTTGGTGTAAAGCCAAATTCCATAACATTTGCCAACATCCTCCCTACCTATGTCAAAATGGGAGCTTTGGAATAGGGTATGCACATCCATCAATACATAAAGGATAGAGGAATTTTGTCAGATGTTGTAGTTGCAATTGCCCTGTTAGACATGTATGCAAAATGTGGAAACATAGACAAGGCACGTGAACTGTTTGACAAAATGCCTCAAAGAAATGTGGTCTCATGGACTGCAATGACTGCAGGATATGCACAAAATGGATTTGTTGAAAAGGCTTCAGAAATTTTAAAGCAAATGCAATTGGCTGGTGTAAAGCCAAATTCTATAACCTTTGCCACCATCCTCCCTACCTGTGTCAAAATGGGAGCTTTAGACCAAGAAATTTGTAGCACTTAAGGTTATGTAATAGAATTTACAGTTGATAGTTAAATTTATAACAAATTTTTTATGACCTTTACTAATGTTTATTAGAATTGTTGCATGTTTTACATCATTGGAATGACATATTAGCTGTAACTTTTTTGAAATTTTATTATGGTATGTGCACTTTTATATGATGTAATATGATTATGGTTTTGTTTCATATGTTGTGATATTAGATATATAACAGAAAAAAAATTATTGAATGAAATAAATAATATTTTTTCATTTTAAATGTTTTTTTTGCAGAACACGGGTCTTCTAGAAGATCAAGATGATCCTCATGATAGAGATCCAGATTATGTTGGTTCTGGTACATATCACATGGTAGAGGATGATGATGATGCAGATACAGAAGACACTAAGGCCAATGACGATGATGATCACCACGATTATGGTGATGATGATGATGATCACGATGGTGATCATGATGATGATCATGATGGTGATGATGATGATGAGGCAGTTGCTCGTATTAGCTAGTGACATTCATGATCATATAGACTGCATCATGGATCATTGTTGATATATCATTATGATGCCACTTTTCATAGTCGCTAGCTATCATATGTATCATTTTCATGGCCTGTAGTGCCATATTAATGAGTTGTATCATAAATTTATGTATCATTTTGACTTATATCATTTGGACATGTATCATCTTGACTTGTATCATTTTGAGTTACGTAATTAATCATTTTTACTTATGTCATTAGTACATGTATCATTTAGACATGTTATTGATCTACTGGCATATTTGACTTTCACTTGTTTTACTTACATATGATGATGATCTTATCCGTATTGACTTGTCAATTTATATATATTGAAAGTGGTCAATGATTTTTGGATGGATATTTATTACGTACGATGATTTTAATTTACTGCTTAGGATGGATGTTGTCAAATTCAATTAAATTATAGATATTTGACTCACTTGTTTTAATTATAGATGATGATCATGTTATAATAATTATCTTGTTATTTAATCATATCAGTTAAATAATTAAATTACTTACTTTAAAATCATATGAGTTATTTAAGAGGCATGATATATTTAACTAATTAAATTGAAATAAAACATATTAAATTAATAAATGTAAGCAAAACAATAAGCATTTTTAGAAGCAACAAAAGACACAAAAATGGAAGCAAAATTGGAAGCAACAAGCAATGTTATATTAGAAGCAAAATTGAAAGAAAAACTGGAAGCAAAATTGGAAGAAAAATTGGAAGCAAAACCAGGCACAAAATTGGAAGCCAAACTGAAAACAAAACTAGAAGCAAAATTGGAAGCGAAACTAGAAGCAAAATTCAAAGCAAAACCGGAAGCAAAATTGGAAGCAAAAGTGGAAGCAAAAATAGAAGCAAAACTAGAAGCAAACCTAGAAGTAAAATTGGAAGTGGAAGCAAAACTAGAAGAAAAATTGGAAGCAAAATTGGAAACAAACTTGGAAGCAAAACTGGAAGCACAATTGGAAGCAAAACTAGAAGCAAAACTAGAAGCAAAATTGGAAGAAAAACTAGAAGCAAAACTAGAAGCAAAATTGGAAGCAAAATTGGAAGCAAACTTGGAAGCAAAACTGGAAGCGAAACGAGAAGCAAAACCAGAAGCAAAACTGGAAGAAAAAGCAGAAGCCAACCTAGAAGAAAAATTGGAAGCAACAGTAGAAGCAAAACCGGAAGCAAAATTGGAAGCAAAATTAGAAGCAAAACTGGAAGTAAAATCAGAAGCAAAACTAGAAGCAAACTTGGAAGCAACACAAGAAGAAAAAATGGAAGCAAAATCAAAAGCCAAACTAGAAGCAACAAAATTTGGTGCTAAACCCGATGCAAAACCTAATGTTATAATCGACGCTAAACCCGGCGCAATAGTGAGATGCTATTGGGCACCGAGTTTTGCACCGGTAGAAGTGTCTAATTCATGGACTCAAATGCACTAAATTCTGGCACTATTTTAGGCGCTAATTGCCTCTTCTATTGTAGTGTATGTATGTATGTATGTATGTATGTATGTATGTATGTATGTATGTATGCATGTTTGTATGTATGTATGCCTGTATGTATGTATGTACATGTATGTATGTATGCCTGTATGTATGTATGTACATGTCTGTATATATGTATATATATATGTATGTATGTATGTATGTATGTAAGGGTTTTGGGTTTAGGGTATATAAGGACCTGAGCCCATATAATTTTTAGGGTTGAGGGTTGAGTTTTTTGAGTTTAGGATTTAAGGTATAGGGTTGAGGGATTAGGGCTTAAGCAATAGCTAGAGGGTAGAGGGTAGCGGGTAGAGGGTTATAGTTGAGGGATAATATTTAGCTTGTTGAGTGAATAAGATTAAGTGTGTAAGGCATGGGGATTAGGGTATAGGATATTAGGTTTAGGGTTTACGATATGGATTGAGGGTATATAAGGTATAGGGTGACTTGGGTTGAGAGTGTATGGTTTAGGTTATAAGTATACCTAGTTGAGTCACAATATTCAGGGTTTAGGGTATAAGCGTGAGGTTATAGGGCATAGGGATGAGGGTTTATGGGTGTAGGCTTCAGGGTTTAAGGTATAGGGTTGAGGATTAAGGGATTAGGGCTTACGTATATGGTTAAGGGTATAGGGTAGAGGGATGAGAGTTTATAGTTGAGGGATAATGTTCAAGTTTGAGTGTCTAAGATATAGGGTGTAGGGATTAAGGTTGAGGGTATAAGGCTTATGGATAAGGGTTTAGGGTTTAGGGCATAAGTATAGGATTGAGGGTATAGGGTAGAGGTTTGAAGTTTGAGGTATAATGATCAAGGTTGAGTGTCCAAGGTTAAGTGTATAGGGTATAGGGTTTAAGGGTATCTAGGGGTTGAGATTTTAGGGTTTAAGGGTTTAAGGTTTGAGGGATTAAGGGTTTAAGGGTTGAGAGATTAGGGTTTAAGGCACATTGTTGAGGGTAGAGGGATTAGGGATAGGGTTTAGGGTTGAAGGTTTAAGGATTGAGGGTTGAGGATTTAAGGCTGAGGGCTAAGGGATTAGGGTTTAAGGTATAGTGTCGAGGGTAGAGGGTTTAGGGTTTAAGGGTTGAGGGTTGGGGCTTTAGGGATAGGGTTTAGGGTTAAGGGATTAGGGTTTAACGTATAGTGTTGAGGGTTGAGGGTTTAGGGATAGGGTTTAGGATTTAAGGTTTAAGGGTTGAGGGTTAAGGCTTTACGATAAGGTTTAGGGTTTAGAGTTAAGTGAGATACCTAGATGGCTAAGGACAAATGGAGAGGCAGACAAGGACCAACTGAGAGACGTAGAGAGGGGAGAGGTAGAGAGGTGAGGGGGATACAAAGGTGTGTGAGAGAGAGAGGTGAGGGGAGAGATATAATAAAATAAGAGAGTGAAGTTGATAACTTGAGGGAAAGATGGGTAAGGAGGAGGGAGAGAGGTTGAGAGAGATATACAAGAGACCTACAACCTAGGGAGAGAGGGGTGAGAGAGATAGGGGAGAGATGGGGGTGAGGTAGATAGGGGAGGAGAGGGGTGGATAAGGGTTGAGATTTTAAGGGTTTAAGGTTTAAGGGTCAAGGGTTTAGGGTTTAAGGGTTGAGAGTTTAAGGGTTAAGGTATTAAGGGTTGAGATATTAAGGGTTGAGGTATTAAGGTTGAAGGGTTGAGGGATTAGGGTTTAGGGATTAGGGTTTAAGGTATAGTGTTGAGGGTTGAGGGTTTAGGAATAGGGTTGAGGATTTAAGGTGATTGCTATAGCCACTACCTAGGAACCATACCTCTTTAGTACTCTCTTGTGCTACATTGCATGTTATCAACATGGTGTTTTGTTCACTAGTGTTGGGCTGGTTTTCATTTGTAAAATGTGACATTTAGATACAAAATGCCCAAATTTACTGCAATAATGGAATTAGATGTTGTATTTATCATATCTTTCTCCTTGATGATGGCTATGAGAATGGTTGTTGCCTCTTCCTCTTGTTGGTGTAGAATGATCATGTGGGCTTGATGCTGGTCTTCTACTTTCAATTTATGTATTTTCTCTTCCTCCTCTTGGTGTAAAATGTCCTATGCCTCTACTATAATTTGATCTCCTTCTTGTTCTACCAAATGAAAGCTGATTCTTGAATGCATTCTCCAATGATGATGTCCTTGATCGATTTAATCTTTGCTCATGTGCTAAGAGTGATCCCATTAATTCATCTACTGATAGCTGAGTAAGATCTTTGTATTCCTCAATGGCTACTACAACTGAATTGAACTTTGTAGGTAAGCTTTTAAGTATTTTCTCTACAACTTTTTGATCCCCAATAGTTTCTCCATAGGATCTAATCTGATTTACTATTGTCATTGCATGAGTGAAGAATGAATCTATTGAATATGAATCCTTCATTTGTAGGTTTTCAAAATCCCTTCTAAGGATTTATAGTTTTGTTATTTTCACCTTTCCCGTGCCTTGGTATGGTATTTGAAAACTTTCCATGCTTGTTTTGATCTTGTGGCAACTGCTACTTTTGGAAAGATTGATTCCTCCATTGCCCGCTGAATAAAAAATAATGCTTTGGCATCCTTCTAATTTTCTTTCAACAATTCCTTCTCTGCTTGTGAAAGAAGCTGATATGCTTGCTAATCTGTTGGTTCACAGAATCCAGTCTCAACCAAGTCCCAAACATCCTGGGAGTAGAATAGGGTTTATTTTTATACTCCAAAATTCATAATTTTTGCCATTAAAAATTGGAATCTGGGGTTGTGAAATACTTCCACTTGCTCCTGCCATGATGTTTCAAAATAAAATTTTTTTGCCTTTGTTCATTGCTATTCCTTTGTTTCCTTTCCCAATCTCTCCTTCTTCATGCCCTTTTGTATGATTCAAACTCCAAAATTCTGCCCCTTGGAATAGGACAAAATAAAACTTTTCTTTTGTGGCTTGGCTTTTATTACCATTCCAAAGGAAAACAAAAAGGACAAATTCAAAAAAAACAAAATTTGGAATGGTACAGCTATGATCTCCTCACAAATTCAATCAGGACAAAATACACAGCCACAGTCTCCTTCAGCACTACAACGCTAAACTCATGCAAGATCTTTGACAACAAATCAATCTCCTGCTGCTCTTTGTTGAGCAATTTCAACCAATCGATCTCCCTTCTGCTTTGATACCACTTTGAAAGAGAAGAAAAAAACATAGTTACAGCTTACAGGAAAAATATTAAAACAGATCAAAGTTTTTTTTAATGCCTTTTTGAAAAATAGAGTTGTAGATGCTCTCTTACATTCATGCCTTCATCCATATATAAAAAATAGAGTATCATTCCCTCATTCTTTTACAAAAATAGAGTTATTTATCAAGCGTCGGGAGAAGCTTCTAGATACACACAAAAACAGAAGTATCTAGATACATCGAAGAAGAGAATAGAAGATAGAAGAAGAGAGATTTAAATGTGGTGGATGGAGTAGTTGGTCTGATGTGGCATGGGAGATTGCTCAACTACAAGTGGAAATCCACATCTGTGAGCAATTTTTAGATAGACTGCAGTTGTAACTTGATTTTCCTCTTAGAAATGAAGGAGCTCATTTGCATCCATAATGTTATGTGATGTTCTGATTGCATGGGCATCATGTGTGTTAAGTACGTGGTAGGAGTTTAATTCTTATGATTTCTTGTGCTCTTTGATTACCATGAATTTATTTCCATAGACTGGGTTGTAGGTGCAGTTATTTGTAAAAAATCTAATCAAGTTATGACCTGACAATTGAATGAATATGATTAATCTAAGTGTCACAATCTTGTTGATTCTATGTTCTATCATATTTTGTGATATATGTAGAATGTTTTAATCGTAAAGGTTGTAACCAGCTTTAAAGCTTGCCAGAGACTGAATCTGGTGTTCTTCGTTTAGTTAGTGCTTTTTACGTATCACATGTTGTATCAAATTTAGATTCTTCATGTGGTCATGCATTTGAAACCTTTGAGATGGTAGCCAATTGCATAAAAGCTTTTGGTGATCTAGGTTTCTCCTTGAGTCTAATATTTCTTGTAGGAAACTCTTGTTGTTTTCAATACCACATTTTCTAGTATGGTGTTGCAGCGAAGTAGTTTACTTTGGTAGAAGTTGTAATTGCTTATGATCTTTTTGAATGCAATATATGGAACATGTGTTTTGATTAATGGATCTTCAAAGTATGCCCTATCTCAGTTGGTTTTTAATATATCTTAAGACTACATCCTACAAGCAAACAGTTGAATCTATGTGAGTTTTGTGAATTCTTAGTTCTCTACTTTTTCATTGAGTCGGATTTAGCCTTATAGCATAAGGTTGCATGCTTCTATGTCATAGGAATGGAATTTTGACTATGATACCTAGTTTGGATGAAGGCACTGATTCTCCTGTAGCCACATCTCCCACCACACTACTCTTGAAACTTTCCAAGAAAATATCGTACTCTTTATTTTTTTTAATTACTAGATTACATAATTGAGTGTATTTGATTTGTATGACATCATATGGGAGCTATTACCTTACAAACCTATAAAGGATTATGTTCTTTTGTTTTCTTGATTTGTCAAGAATGAAGTAAGCTATTTAACTATATATATGGGGATATAAACCTAGTTTACAAACAATTACATGCATGATATCTCATATATTCTAAATAAGGTTTTGAATCTCGAGTTTGCAAGCTTGCATAGTAGTCTAGTGATAAAAATTAGGGATTCCATTTTCTCAAGGAACGTTTTCTACCAAGAAAAGTTATTATTATTTTATTTCTCTTTAATATTCATGTAAAAACCTCATGGATTACCCTCCCAGGCCTAATATAGCCTAAAGAAAAGAAGGTTTGTCCTACCTTAAGCATTGTGCCTAACCTTTCATTTACCTAATCACAAATCTTAACTTATTGTTCTAAAGTTGACATCTCTAGTCTTGGGAATTAGGTTTGATCTCTAGGGTTAGTGGAAGAACCTCTCAAATCACTAACAAGAGAACCTAGGAAGCTAATGAAGTATCACCACAATGCATGCTATCACTATGTGATGTGCTAAAAGGTAAAATGTCATCTAAACAACCTTGTAATGAACATGAATTGTATAAATGAACAATGTTTAAAAGTCACCTCATTATTTATAAAAGAAGGTATCTCACATAAATCATTGTCTGTAGACTCCCCACATGATGTATCATTAAAAGAGCATGAATTTAAGATTATGGAAATAGGGCTATCATGACATAGAAAAGGAATGGAATCACAATGTGCAACATCATGACTAACTAACGAATGTTCAAGCTCATCACATTGAGAATCATCCCTAGATGTATCAAATGGGCATTAGATTTGAAGGAAGAGCTTAGTCACTATCACATGCCATAAAAGAGGTATCATCATCATTAAAAAAGTTGACACAATAACTAATCGTGGGTAGGAAAGATGAAAAAGTATCCATGATAAAGAATGAGCAATATCACACAATCAAAGGGTGGGGGCAAGGATCATTTATAAAAATCGAACAGTGAAGGCCAAAAATCCTAATGAAGATAATGATAATGAAATAAAATTAAAGATTGGGTCAAAACCCTAGTTAGATCTAAAATAAAATATAGCAATTAAAAGTATCAAATCTGGGTAAGTGCAGGAAGACGTGGGGCCAAAAAGGGGTCTTAAATGGCCACTTTTTTTTTTTTTTTTTTCTGAAATCAGGAAATACTGACCTTGGATGAGAAATTGAGCATAGTTACATTCAAAATTTTAAGATGCAATAAAAACAATATTCGTGGTGCTCTAAGTCTACTTTCTAAACTACTATTTGTTTTTGAAAATGGTATAGATTAAGGGGTTCAAAAAAGGGAGCCACAGAAATTGGTGTTGTTTCTGTCAAAAAAACATAACATATCATGTTTTGTGGCTCCCTCAAAAGGTTAACTTTTTGTTGGTATTTTTAAAATCACTTCTGTGAGAAATTAGCTAACAACATGTAGTTTATGCCTGATTTTTCTGATAATTTTTTAATAAATATTTGATTTTTTTACTAATTTTCAAAGTGGAGACATCCTAAAAAATAGAATTTTGGCTGTGTTACCCTTATAAATTTTGAAAACTAATTGAAATTTTTTTTTAATATGTGTAGAATGGAGTTTAGTTCATAAAAATATAATTTATTTGAAATTTCAATGAACAGTTAATTCATAATGAAAAAAAGACCAAACACTAGTTTTTGCCCAAAAACAAACACACAAATGAAAGAAATTAAAGAAGAAAGGCTTAACATTGTCAAAATGTGAAAAAAATTACATTGCTAAATAGCTAAGAGAAAGCCTAACATTACCCAAGTGTTCGATTTGTTTGACCTTGAAACACTTTCAAATCTGAGGGTTAGCACGAACAAAATTATGTGAAATCCTGTGGAATATGCAAAAACACGTCTTTGGATGTTGGGAAGGCACTCCAAGCCTTTGGGTTGGAAATCCAAAGCAAATCCCAAGCCTTAGGCTTGGGATTCCCAAAGAAAAAAATAATGCGAGCACGTTATAATGTGCTCGTATTATGTTTTGCATTTTTCTCTTTTTGCAAGTTTGCCCGATGTTGACCTAGTTCGACATAATGCGAGTGAGTTATAATTCACTCACATTATGTCTCCCTTTGAATGATTTTGTTCAAGTTTCTTAAGTATGTTTGATGTATGTATATATGTATGCTTGTATGTATGTATGTATGGTTGTATGTATGTATTTACATGTATGCATGCTTGTATGTATGTATTTATGTATGCATGTTTGTATGTATGTATGTATGAATGTATGTATGTAAGGGTTTTGGGTTTAGGGTATATAAGGACTTGAGCCCATATAATTTTTAGGGTTGAGGGTTGAGTTTTTTAGGTTTAGGCTTTAAGGTATAGGGTTGATAGGTTGGGGCTTAAGTAATAGGTAGATGGTAGAGGGTAGAGGGTTATAGTTGAGGGATAATGTTCAGCTTGTTGAGTGTATAAGATTAAGTGTGTAAGGCATGGGGATTAGGGTTTAGGATATTGGGTTAAGGGTTTATGATATGGATTGAGAGTATATAAGGTATAGGGCGACTTGGGTTGAGAGTGTATGGTTTAGGTTTTAAGTATACCTAGTTGAGGCACAATATTCATGGTTTATGGTATAAGGGTGAGGTTATAGGGCATAGGGATGAGGGTATATGGGTGTAGGCTTCAGGGTTTAAGGTATAGGGTTGAGGATTGAGGGATTAGGGCTTAAGTATATGGTTCAAGGTATAGGGTAGAGGGTTGAGAGTTTATAGTTGAGGGATAATGTTCAAGGTTTAGTGTCTAATATATAGGGTTTAGGGTTTAAGATTGAGGGTATAAGGCATATGGATGAGGGTTTAGGGTTTAGGGCATAAGTATAGGGTTGAGGGTATAGGGTATAGGGTAGAGGTTTGAAGGTTGAGGGATAATGTTCAAGGTTGAATGTCCAAGGTTAAGTTTATAGGGTATAGGGTTTAAGGGTATCTAGGGGTTGAGATTTTAGGGTTTAAGGGTTTAAGGTTTGGTGGATTAAGGGTTTAAGGATTGAAGGATTAGGGTTTAAGGCATAGTGTCGAGGGTAGAGGGATTAGGTATAGGGTTTAGCATTGAAGGTTTAAGGATTGAGGTTTGAGGCTTTAAGATTGAGGGTTAAAGGATTAGGGTTTAAGATATAGTGTCGAGGGTAGAGGGATTAGGTATAGAGTTTAGCGTTGAAGGTTTAAGGATTGAGGTTTGAGGCTTTAAGACTGAGGGTTAAAGGATTAGGGTTTAAGGTATAGTGTCAAGGGTAGAGGGTTTAGGGATAGGGTTTAGGGTTTCAGGTTTAAAGGTTGAGGGTTGAGGCTTTAGGATAACGTTTAGGGTTTAGGGTTAAGTGAGAGACCCAGATGGCTAAGGACAAATGGAGAGGCAGACAAGGAGTGACTGAGAGATGTATAGAGGGGAGAGGTATAGAGGTGAGGAGGAGACAAAGGTTAGAGATAGAGAGATGAGGGGAGAGATATAATAAAATGAGAGAGTGAAGTTGACAACTTGAGGGAAAGATGGGTAAGGAGGAGGGAAAGAGGTGAAGAGGAAGGGAAATATGTAGAGAGTCTTGAGAGATATACAAGTGAGAGACCTACAACCTAGGGAGAGAGGGGTGAGAGACATAGGGGAGAGATGGGGGTGAGCTAGATAGGCGAGGAGAGGGGTGGGGTTAAGATAATAGGGGATAGGGTTTAAGGGTTTGAGTGTTTAAGGGTATCTAGGGGTTGAGATTTTAGGGTTTAAGGGTTTAAGGTTTGGTGGATTAAGGGTTTAAGGATTGAAGGATTAGGGTTTAAGGCACAGTGTCGAGGGTAGAGGGATTAGGTATAGGGTTTAGCGTTGAAGGTTTAAGGATTGAGGTTTGAGGCTTTAAGACTGAGGGTTAAAGGATTAGGGTTTAAGGTATAGTGTCAAGGGTAGAGGGTTTAAGGTTTAAAGGTTGAGGGTTGAGGCTTTAGGAATAGGGTTTAGGGTTAAGGGTGAAGGGATTAGTGTTTAAGGTATAGTGTTGATGGTTGAGGGTTTAGGGATAGGGTTTAGGATTTAAGGTTTAAGGGTTGAGGGTTGAGGCTTTAGGATAAGGTTTAGGGTTTAGGGTTAAGTGAGGGACCGAGATGGCTAAGGATGGATGGAGAGGCAAACAAGGAGTGACTGAGAGACGTATAGAGGGGAGAGGTACAGAGGTGAGGAGGAGACAAAGGTTAGAGATAGAGAGGTGAGGGGAGAGATATAATAAAATGAGAGAGTGAAGTTGCAACTTGAGGGAAAGATGGGTAAGGAGGAGGGAGAGAGGTGGAGAGGAAGGGAAATATCTAGAAAGTCATGAGAGATACACAAGTGAGAGACCTACAACCTAGGGAGAGAGGGGTGAGAGACATAGGGGAGAGATGGGGGTGAGGCAGATAGGCGAGGAGAGGGGTGGATAAGGGTTGAGGGTTTAAGGGTTTATGGTTTAAGGGTCAAGGGTTTAGGGTTTAAGGGTTGAGGATTTAAGGGTTGAGGTATTAAGGGTTTAAGGGTTGAGGCATTAGGGTTTAAGGTATAGTGTTGAGGGTTGAGGGTTTAGGGATAGGATTTAGGATTTAAGGTTTAAGTGTTGAGGGTTAAGCCTTTAGGGATAGGGTTTAGGGTTAGGGATAAAGGATTATAGTTTCAGGGATAGTGTCGAGGGTTGAGGGTTTAGGGATAGGGTTTAGGATTTAAGGTTTAAGGGTTGAGGGTTGAGCCTTTAGAGATAATTGAGAGACCTAGATGGCTAAGGGTTGAGAGATAGGAGAGAGATTGGGGTTGAGAGATAGGAGAGAGATTGGGTGAGACAGATAGGGGATGAGAGGGGTGGATAAGGGTTGATGGATTAGGGTTTAGGGTTGAGGGATTAGGGTTTAAGGTATGGTGTTGACGGTTGAGGGTTTAGGTATAGGGTTTAGGATTTAAGGTTTAAGGGTTGAGGCTTTAGGGATAGGGTTTATGGTTTAGGGATAAGGGATTAGGGTTTAAGGTATAGTGTCTAGGGTTGAGGGTTTAGTAATAGGGTTTAGGATTTAAGGTCTAAGGGTTGAGGGTTGAGGATTTAGGGATAGGGGTTAGGGTTTAGGAATAATGGATTACAGTTTAAGGTAGAGTGTCAAGGGTTGAGGGTTTAGGATTTAAGGTTTAAGGGTTGAGGATTGTGGCTTTAGGGATAAGGGTTTAGGGTTTAGGGATAAGGGATTAGGGTTTGATGTATAGTGTCGGGGGTTCAAGTTTTACGAATAGGGTTTAGGATTTAAGGTCTAAGGGTCAAGGGTTGAGGTTTTAGGGATAGGGTCTAGGGTTTAGGGATAAAGGATTAGGGTTTAAGGTATAGTGTCAAGGGTTGAGGGTTTGGCCATAGGGTTTATGATATAAATTTTAAGAGTTGAGGTTTGAGGATTTAGGGATAGGGTTTAGGGATTAGGGATAAGGGATTAGGGTTGAGGGTTGAGGGATTAGGGTTTAAGGTATAGTGTTGAGAGTGGAGGGTTTAGGATTTAAGGTTTAAGGGTTGAGAGTTGAGGCATTAGGGATAGGGTTTAGGGTTTAGGGTTGAGGGATTAGGGTTTAGGGTTAAGGGATTAGAGTTTGAGGTATAGTGTTGAGGGTTGAGGGTTTAGGGATAGGGTTTAGGGTTTGAGGTATAGTGTCTTGGGTTGAGGGTTTAGGCACAGGGTTTATGATTTAAGGTTTAAGGGTTGAGGGTTGAGGGTTGAGGGTTTAGGGTTGAGGGATTAGGGTTTAAGGTATGGTGTGGAGGGTTAAGGGTTTAGGAATATGGTTTAGGATTTAAGGTTTAATGGTTGAGGGTTGAGGCTTTAGGAATAGGGTTTAGGGTTTAGGGTTGAGGGATTAGGGTTTGAGGTATAGTATTGAGGGTTGAGGGTTTAGGGATAGGGTTTAGGGTTTGAGGTATAGTGTTAAGGTTTGAGGGTTTACCTGGATAAGGTTTAGGATTTAAGGTTTAAGTGTTTAAGGTTGAGGCTTTAGGGATAGGGTTTAGGGTTGAGGGATTAGGGTTTAGGGTTGAGGGATTAGGGTTTGAGGTATAGTGTTGAGGGTTTAAGGATAGGGTTTAGGATTTAAGATTTAAGGGTTGAGGGTTGATGCTTTAGGGTTTAGAGATAAGGGATTAGGGTTTAGGGTTGATGGATTAGGGTTTGAGGTATAATTTTTAGGGTTGAGGATTTAGGGATAGGGTTTAGGGTTGTGGGATTAGGGTTTGAGGTATAGTGTTAAGGGTTGAGGGTTTAGGGATAGGGTTTATGATTTAAGGTTGAAGGGTTGAGGGTTGAGGCTTTAGGGATAGGGTTTAAGGTTTAGGGATAAGGAATTAGGGTTTTGGGTTGAGGGATTAGGGTTTAGGGTTTGAGGTATATTGTTGAGAGTTGAGGGTTTAGGGATAGGGATTAGGGTTTGAGGTATAGTGTTGAGGGTTGAGGGTTTAGGGATAGGGTTTAGGATTTAAGGTTTAAGGGTTGAGGGTTGAGGCTTTAGGGATAGGGTTTAGGGTTTAGGGATTAGGATTTAGGATTGGGGGATTAGGGTTTGAGGTATAGTGTTAAGGGTTAAGGGTTTAGGGATAGGGTTTAGGATTTAAGGTTTAAGGGTTAAGGGTTGAGGATTTAGGGATAGGGTTTAGGGTTTAGGGATAAGGGATTAGGGTTTAGGGTTGAGAGATTAGGGTTTAGGGTTGAGGGATTAGGTTTGAGGTATAGTGTTGAGGGTTAAGGATTTAGGGATAGGGTTTAGGGTTGAGGGATTAGGGTTTGAGGTATAGTTTTGAGGGTTTAGGGTTTAGGGATAGGGTTTAGGATTTAAGGTTTAAGGGTTGATGGTTAAGGCTTTAGGGATAGGGTTTAGGCTTTAGGGATAAGGGATTAGGGTTGAGAGTTTAGGGTTGAGGGTTTAGGATTGAGGGATTAGGGTTTAGGGTTGAGGGATTAGGGTTTGAGGTATAGTGTTGAGGGTTGAAGGTTTAGGGATATGGTTTAGGATTTGAGGTTTAAGGGTTGAGGGTTGAGGCTTTAGGGATAGGGTTTAGGGTTTAGGGATACAGGTTAGGATTTAGGGTTGAGGGTTGAGGGTTGAGGGTTGAGGGATTAGGTTTTAGAAGATAAGATCCTAGAAGAATGAAGGTTTTGTAGGTATAGGTTAGGTGAATCTCAAACTTTTTGTAAAACCCTAGAAAGGGTCTAGGGCACCTAACACGCTAGTCTTTCCAACATTTCAACTCCATGTTCCTACTCTGCTCTATTTCCTCATATTGGTCATGCATTCTAATTTTCTATTTCTATTTCTAATAGTTGTTTATAGCTCAATCTTGCTCATTTAGGGTTTAATCTTTTTCCCTAGTTTACTTGTTTAAATTTTGTTGACTTCTCATCTATACAACAAAGAGGCAAAACCCCTGTAGTTTGGCTGTCCCTCAAGGGTAGAATCCATGCTTGGTTTGTGTCTCAATGTTTATGGAAGAGGGTTTGACCTAGTTTAACCTCTTAAGCTAGATCCCCTTTTTCTATCAAACAATACCATGAACCATTAAAATACTTACTCAATAGGCGAGTGACACAAGGAACAATATGTAGATGGCTAATTACTATTTCAAGAGTTTGATTTCAATATCATGGTTAAACCAAGATAGAACAATCAAGGACCTAATTGTTTATCTAAAATTGAAATTAGTGAAGGACCAGACAACCTAGAAGAGGATCTACCTAACATAAACTTCTTTAGAGTTACTACAATACTGAAAGACTTACATGATGTGGAAGCTTTGTTACCAATAGGAAAATTTTTGGAGAACATCTCACCAAGTGAGAAATAAATACTATTAAAGAAATCACTACCATACACACTTATTGAAGGGGAATTACATGTAATTAGGAGAGAATATATTTAAGAAGAGTGGTATTTGAATGTAAAAGGAAAGACATCCTCAGGGAAGCACACGAGGGCATTTCCATAGGACACAGTTTAGGAGACATCACCATAAAGAAGGTTATGCTCTCCGATCTGTGGTGGCCAACATTGTTTAAAGACACCAACTTGTATGCTAAGCAATGTGATATTTTTCAGAGAGTAGGTAGGCCTACTACAAAGGGATAAGATTCTATTATAGCCAATCTTAGCCCAAATACCATTTGAGAAATGGTCAATAGATTTTATTAGACCCATTGATTCACCATGCAAGTGCACAGAAGCTAGATTCATAATTATTGGGGTGGAATACCTTACAAAGTGGGTAGAGGTAGAACAAACCAAAGATTATATAGCTAAGACTACTATAAAGTTTCTATATGAGAACATAAATGTTGGAATTAGGGCAGACAACTAAGAGGGGGGGTGAATTAGTTGTCACAAAATTTTAGCAATTGCTACACTCAATTCTTTTCTACTACTTATTAGCTAATCATTATAATAATCATGAAAGCATGAATTAATAACTTATGAGCAAAAACATAGATTACACACTTGACACCAAGAATTTTTAATGTGGAAACCCAGTTAAGGGAAAAACCACGGTGGGGGTTAACCCACAAATATTATACTCTGTTAGAAGTATTACAAAAGGGGAATGCACATGCATTCAGGCTCATTGCCCAGAGCTCACTGCTCAAAAGAAGGCTCACCGCCTACAACAGGCTCACTGCCTACAAAAGGAAGATTACAAGGTGTTTGAACTGATAGTTAGCATTGACCAATGTAAAGATTCATTTTTGTTTAAGCACATAATACCAACTTGATACACTTCATCTATACTCTGCCTTGTTAACTATTCTACCATCATCCAAATCTTAAATCACTTCTCTATCGCTCTTTGATTTGCTTTTTTCACACTTACTCCATCACCACGCAACACACACACACCCAAAATCACTTAAATCCATCAGCTATATATATTTGCATCATGATATTTAAATATTTTTCAGTCAGCTTCAAGAACACTTAGAACTTTGTTGAAGATTATGCTTTGTCAGCTAAATCCATGCATAACTTGTAATGCAGATCAAAACTTGCATTCACAAATCATCAATCATGTTGTCCACTATCACTAATCATCACAATTCATCCAACTGACAAGTTCCATTTATCTAGAACTAAGATCAATTACAAGGTCGACCTGTTCTTCTGTTGTCTACGCTATCAAACTGTAACCCTATACTCAGATGCAAATAACTTTTGAATCCTTCATTACTAGAGGTTAAAATTATGAATTTAGATTGTCCTATCAATACTTATGACTCCTTCAGATCTGCAACATACTTTGATTTACCACTAGAGAGATCCAGACCAAGATACCAAACCCTGTCACATGCTCTATTTCTAGCTACCTAGACTTAGATAAATTCTGATTCTAACTTTCGTTATGAACAAATTATGTTATGCGGATCAGTGGAATGGTCTTAGTTTCCATCAATGACAACACCTATCATGCAAAGTAGTGTCTCTTGCCAATAATAAACACAAGGTTCAGTTCCTCTTTGAGGATAACAAGTGATCAAGGAAAACACTTTGTGAATAAGGTAATCATGAAGCTCCTGAGTAGTTTTATGATCACCCACAATAAAAGTTATCCATATCATCCATAGATCAATGGAGTGAGTGGAGCATTAAATAATATAATATGCACAACATTACGACAAATGTACAATGGGAATAGAACAAATTGGGATATCAAGATTCTAGTTGTGTTATGGGCCTATAGAACATCTTACAAAAGGTCAACAAACTTTAACCCCTTCGAATTCACATCTTGCACATCACATAGCATCATGTAAATCATCTAAGTGTACATCAGATAACATCCCATAGCATCATAAATCATCTAAGTCTGCATTAGATAAACATCACATAGACATAATCAAAATATGCATCACATGAGTACCATCATACAATAGAAATGCATCCATAGCATAGAATGAACAACTGCATATATAGAGCATCAAATCGCTGCATCCTCATATAAATATCAAATAAAGTATGTCCAAATGTACAATACATCAAAGTCCACCAAGACCGTCTATGAACCAATGTCATATATAATGTATACATCTTAAGAATAATGATACATGTCTCAAAATACAAAAGTGGTACGTATGCATGTCAGGCTATCTGAGCCATCAAAAGGGTATGTACATAAGAGCCAGAATCTGTGCAAGTGTCTCCTAACCCTACTGCTGTGAACTGCTTCTCCCAGCAGTGTCCTCTATATCCCCTCCTCTTTTGGCCCTAGACTGCTGGGGACCCATCACAGAGGCTCCTGACCGTGATCCACTCTCTCTGTGAGGCCATGGATTGGCTCCTGTAGCTCAAAGCTCTCTGATCAACTTGAACAACACCATGGTATAGTCCCCGTTAGTACTATGTCTGAGCCTGTGCTTTGGCAAGCTCACCTTGTACCTACGCTAACTACTATTACACCCATGCCAATTGTGCCTGAGCCTGGGCAAGTTGTCCCTATGCCTGCTGAACCTGTCCAACTAGAAATGTACTAGTGACATCTGTCCCAAGGGCTGCTACAGTTGTGTCTCTCTCTACTTGGATAGCTCGTATCCTAGCCTCAGCTGCATCTTGCTCTCTAGTGAGCCCTGAGATAACCTATGCATCTGTCCCCTGATGAGCCTTGGCCATCCTATGATGTGCCCTCAGCTACCGAACCTTTCCTCTCAGCAGGGAAATGGCTCTCTCCTGGACATCTGGTTGTGCTGGACCCTGGGAGGCATGTGCTTGTCCCTATCCTTGCCCCTGCGGTTGAGGCACTTACTACTACGCCACCTGCTGTGGTGGCGACATTTGTCCCTACTGTGCAATAGGTGGCTACACTACCTGTTGAGAGTGGGAGGATCCCAACCCAGATCTCCTCCTCTGCCTAGGTCTGCCTCCATCTCCACCATCTCCTCCACCATATCCTCTGCCTCCTGCTCCATCTCCCCCATCTCCACCATCTCCTCCATCTCTCCTCCTCCTCCTCCTCCTCCTCCTGCCAACCTTGCCCTCGTCGTCTGAATCTACCTCATCTATGCGAGGAACTAGCTCTCTAGGCCCTGAGTAGCTCAAAAAAGGGTGAGCAACGAACCACTCCTCATAATCCAGAGTCATCCTTGCATTTTCTATCTCTCTCCTCATCAGCTAGGCAATGTAGGGAATCTATCGAAACTCTTCCACTGCCTCCTCGTAGGACACCATTGGGCCCCATCTAAACCTCTCTGCATGTGTCTGTGGAAACAGAGCTTGCCCCTGTGGCATGCCCTGTCTCCTCCCAAACTACCTCAGCACCCTGCTGACAATCTATCTCTCCAAGATGAACCTCATCCTGCCCATAAGCCATCGAGTCTGATAGCAGTATGGCAGATCATCCGCCTCGTCATCCCAAGGCTCACAGTCTAGATATGGTCGCTAGATGACCACATCTACCCCATCTAGTGCATGCCTCCAGTATTCTAACTTCCCCAGTCTATGCTGGGAAATCACTCCTACATATCCATAGCTATAGGGATCTCCCCTCTATCTCAAGAACACACATATCGGTCTAGTAATGGCTATATGCTCCCACAACCAAAACTGTAACAACGAGACACCTGATGATAGACTAGCATGCCTATGGTATACCACCTAATGCATATCGTGGTATAGGTGTGCCAAAACACAGACACCCCATGCATAATAGGTGCCCTCTGTAATCATCCTCTCCATAATCCATCCCCATCCAATCAAGAACCCATGAGATCTCCTATAAGGGCATATAATGCCTCCGATCAATCCTGCAACTATCCCAGGGAAGTAGTCATAGTAATCATGTATATCCTGCTAGGAGATAACCTGATAGTCCAACTCAGGGTCATCAAACACCCACCTGCACTCTGCGAGTCTTGCATCCCACTGTGGATCATATTCCATGAGCTCTCCATGTATCGGCAAGTGTAGTATCCTATATACATCCTCTGGAGTCACCGTCATCTTGCCAGTCGGGAAGTGAAAGGTCCCGTCCTCACTATGAAACCTCTCCACTGCTGTAGTCAATAAACTATGGTTCGCTCGAACCTCAAGCATAAAGCACACATAATCCAATCCCATTGCGCTGAGCGCCTCTCGATCTATCTTTGTCAACATGTAGCGCTGCAACAGCGGTAAGGGAAACTACTCCCTCGACATCAATGTATCTCATATGTCCTCCTGCAAGCATGCAAAAGCAAGGCGTCAACCTAAAGCTGCAAGTACCATGCTCAACATATCTATAGAATCATATCAACTAACTTAACATATCAAATTAATCAAAACAACACACTACATCTCTTGACTAGATTCCTGCAATCTCAGAGATAGCTTATCGATTGATGCATCAAACAGGATGCCAATCGAGTCAATTTTGTTAAGTAAAAATTGACTATCCTATGCATATGCACTAGAATAGAAGGTACATGTGCCATTTCTTAGCAAATGTGCCACTTCTGTCATATGCGCTGCAACAATTCGTAAATGCACCATCCTATACTGTAAATGTGCCACCCAATTGCATGCACCGATTCATACCGTAAATGGGTCAGCAAATAATGCATGTGCCGACATTTCTAATGCATGCACAGGTTTCATGCATGCGCCGCTTCATTTCTTATATGCGTCACAGATTGACAAATGCGTATTTCGTGAAATTTTTCAAGATACATACCGGTGGTCCTACCTCTGTTGGCTGGTCGAATTGTCAGACTTGCTTAAAGTGGTGCTCCTCGCATGGAATATCCATCCTAGTGCTGACTGCTCTATGCTTTGTGCTCTCCTAAGCTCTCAAAGACAATCCAACAAAAGCCAAGTGTGCAAATGACTTGTCTTGTGGACCCGGCTCCTATATATAGCATGCAAACCCTAAACTGGCTATGTGGTGACTGTGACTACTTCTCGCACCCGTTTCTCCCTGTTTACTTCCCATTTCTCAGAAACGCATCCTGTTTTCTTCAAACCTAACCAACCTTTCCCTTCGCCTTCATGAGATTGTCCAACTCTCGTCCTTCTGCCTTCTTCCCGTATAATCTCCCGAGGGGGCATCCTATCATCGTAACCCGTACTAGGGGCCAACTGGGGCATGTATCATTATCAGAAATTTATTCTTTGAAACAATGTGATAAAACACATTGCATCAAAGAGGGGAAAATATATACACCTAAAAATGACACGACTCTGTCTAAATAAATATTCTTAATATTTATTTAAGTCTAATTCCTCTATAAAAAAATAAATAAACAAATTTATTTATTTGATTCATATTCTTCCAATAATTAAATAAAATCAATTTATTTAATTAAATTCCTAAATTCCTCTAATATCTCCAACAAATTAAATAATACCTATTATTTAATTAGTTCTTCCAAAATCATTCTAAATTAAATAATTCCAATTATTTAATTGTTTCTTCCAATAATATCTTCTCTAAATTTAAAAATAAATCAAATATTTATTTAAGTTGTCTATTTCTTCTAAATTGAGTTATCTCTAAATATAATTCAATCTTTGTGCACATGCAATTGAATATTCTAAATATTTAATTGAGCTAAAATATCTTCTCATCCTCATGCAATTTCCATCCTCTAGTTCTATTCTCTTAACCGATTGATCTATTCTTTTAATTGATTAATCTCTTCAGTTAACTCTTTCTTCTATTTTATTAATTCCTCTCATACAAAATAGAGAAAGACACATGTCTTCTTTCTATTCGTGCACATCCTCTCAACTATTCTATACCGTTGATCTTCTCATTCTTTCTATACCATTGATCTTCTTTCTCTCAAGTCTATAAATTGAGTCATATTCCTCCATTTCATTCATCCAAGCTTTAAGTAAACTTACTCTATAGGAATCACAGTGCACCTTTGGCACCAATTCCGTCATTGCTTGTGATCAACTTGTTACCATACTATTATCATTATTGTGAAGCTCATCTTCATGGCGAAACTATCATATGTTGTTATATGGAAGCCTAATCAAACTCGCAGGTTAAATTTACCCCACTTTTATTGGCGCGGTTTCCCCCCAAATTCTTATGGGGTCAAGGGGTAGTGCCCCTAGCGCTCTCCCTGTCGTGATACAAGGCAGGGTCAAGGGGCAGCACCCCCGTGGGGGCTTGGGGGCAACGCCCTTGAAATCTCACATGGTTTTTTATTATTTTATAAAGGCACCAAGAGTTATTTTTCATTGGCCGACATAAGAAAACCCTATTTTTGTAACCGACAAAAAGCTTGATAAAAGAGGCTAAGGGTTAGGGTTTCTATAGATTGTATTGTAGCATTTGCAATGGTATTGAGTTACAGGGATTGCTGGTTGTAATCAGTTTGATTTACTGGATAATAATATTGGACTCTCTATTTGGTGGATGTAGCTCGAGTTTGGGTGAACCATGTTAAAACTTGTCTCTTGCTATTATTATTTCTGTGTATTTCCATTACTCTGATATATTCTGTCGGCTAACCCTAACATCATAGCCATTCCCATTTGACATCTTGGAATCATAGCAAGGAAGTGCACCTTCTGAGGGCCATATTCATAGACAAGATCATTTGTGATAGGCGATCAATGGAAGCTGAGAATTAAAGGAGGTTTGCATTGTATTGTTCTTTGTTTGATTGACCTTCTTTGTTCATTATTTCATTGAGTTTTGGGTATTATTGATATATTTTATTGATTATTCATTTAGATCCAATTTTCCCTTAACAAGAATGATGTTAAATGGATAAGATTCTAAACCATGTATGATATTAGACCTACACATAGTTCATATTTGTCAACAAGTGCCACGTAGTGGCTAGTACCTACCATTTGTTTGTGCATGTATAAGCATTGTAGTAGGAGTGACATCTATATGAATGCATTAGAACACAATATTGTAATATAACATACTATACAAACATTAACCCATGATTTGTATTAAAATGTCATGTTGTATTTCTTGAGTGGTAGTTGTTCTTGTTGAGGAAGGAACTTGTGGATCACCTATTCCAACAAGCCCAATTCTGTATTATTATTGTTGATGTTGTGAGGAGAATGAACAATTGAGATGGAGGAGGTGTCAATGGCATTGTTCATGGTATTGTTTGTAGTACCTCCAGGAAGAGAGATAGATAGTTGAAAATTGGTTGAAGAACCTACAATAAATTTTTGACTATTCTATATCATTGTTGTTGAAGAGTGCAAGGCATTATTTCTTAGTAGTTCCCCAGAGTTGTACATTTTAGCATCAAGTGAGGAATGTTCATTGTTTGAATTCCTGCATGTATAATCATTGCAAGCATCTTACAAGATATTGACAGGATCAGTATAATTTGTATTGAATTTTGAATGAGAAATGAAAGTAGGCAAATGATGAATGAATTGAACTTACCTAGATTTGAAGTCATGTGAATGTAATTTGTAATTGCTTTCATTCCTCTCATTGAAATGGTTGCAATAGCATAGGCATATGCAACCTCCTCTATTGTATCGAATGTTCCAAGTCAATGACGTTGCTAGGAGTTTGGGTCCAGGATTTCTACACCATAAGGACCCCATGGGCATTTTCTAACACCTCTATATTAGGTAGGTTGATCGAATGTTTGCAAATGTGCTTGCACGCCTCTAAATTTTTGTATGAGAAATTGGTTTTGGCATTAACGCCTCTGATAGATATAGTTGTCTTATCATAAGCATACACAACATCTTCTACTGTATCAAAGGTACCTAGCCATTTATGTTGGTTATAATTGTAGCCTTGGATTTTTGCCCCATAACAACCATTTCCACATTTTCTAACACCTATATATTTTCCATCAGGTTTCTTGAATTTTTTAAGTTTGTAGGACTAATTGTCCAACCTATAGTAGGTTGAATATTTCTCACATAGTCTTCATAGTTTGGTTTCTCTAGAAATTTATTTGTCATCTTATAACCCAATTTTCTTGAACTTGTTGTCAGTTGTAATAAATCTATTTAACCACTGTTTCATATGCAATTAATTAATTATTTTGATATCCTGCAAAAGTAATGCAGCAACAAATAAGCCTTCTTAACATTTGGCAAAAGCTGCAGATAGCTGAAAATATTCTCACAATATGATACAAAATTTTTACAAGTTGGAGGAAAAAAAAAAGAGTGGAGGAAATATACATTCTACGAGCATTTAATAAATAGTGTGTATCATGGTGTAGAGAAACAGGTAACTCCAATTACATGTATGTGGTGAATAACAGATCAAAAATAAGGAAACTATATATTAATTGTAGCAAAAATATGCTTCAACATCTGTAAAAAAATATTATAATATTTGAGAGAAGCTAGTTTGTAAATGCAAGATAATCATTAACATGAGTATCATGAACCAAAAACATAGGTCGGTTGGCATCTTCTCCATCAATTTCATCTGAATATACGGTTGAATAACCCTCAGACTAATATTTGGGTTTTCTTTAGATATCAGGTAGTCTTGTATGTAATCAAAAGCAATCTTTGTTAAGAGAGAAGATTTTTGCAAGATGTCCATGGCATTGGATAAAAAGGTAGTAACCACTTGAAAGAAGTATAACATCCTGGGGGAGTCTTGATGAATTTTGCAGGTAGTGAATACTTTAAGAGCATCCTCCACTACTTCACAATCTATTTTAAACACTTTTGCCAATAACACTCAGTCAAACTTGCCATGTTGTGGGTGTTCCCATTTCTTAATAGGAAAATAAAGTTGTTTAGGATAGATGATGTGCAATGCATAGTTATTGAAATGTGTAGCAATAGAACAAGATGAATAAGATATTGATGGAGAATATTGCAAAATGACCAGTTCTATCAATGAAATAGATAGCTACAAGGAATATGAATAGGTCGATTATTACAATTACAAAGCTCCAAAATAGAGTTTCATTGTAAAGAGGGTCAACCATCATGTTATTTGTTGTAAATGTCAGTTACAAATGCATAATTATGATGAGGAATAGAAAGAGCCTATTTTGAAATAAGTATGAAGACATTGTAGTGAACATAAAAATAGATACCTATAATCACCTATTATAGTCTAACCTTTTCATACAATGACATTTTTGTATAAAGTTTAAATATTTTTGGAAAGTAGATACAGAAAATTTTCCACCAAGTACCTACAACATGGGCTTGAGAATAGGTATAACGGGTATCTAAGAATCATTGTTGATGTTAGGTTGACAATTTGAAATGCACTCATATCATTTTCAATAGTTTTTAGTGACTAACTAATATTGAATAAGATTATTGAGCACCGAGTCATCAACATGACATTTGGTGTACTAATTCACCCTTGATGAATGGAAAATATGAAACTATGTGATGGCATTTGCGTGCCAAAATTTTATGAATTACGAAAATGGAAAAACCATAAAGTAGCTTCGAAATTCTACGCAAACTTTTCTTTCTACATGACAAATACTTTAACAACATAAAATCTTTCTATGGTAGATAATTCCTGCTTAAATTGTAGAATATTTGATTCAAAAGATTGTTTTTCTTAAAATCTCAATATTACCAAGAGACTATGCAAATATCTTTAAGAAACAAGACAATCGAAGACATAGGTAATATAGAAGATAATCTATTGTTTTCCTCAATCTGCATAGAAACAGAAAAGTAGTAGTACACCCAGCAAATTACAATTGTAATCCATGTTCTGTGGTATTTGCCTTATTATTGTGGAATCTAAATTAGAACACGGAATGAAGTACCATCAATCAAATGAAAGGAAGACTTCACAACCCATAGACTCTTTACAATTCTACAATGACTTCTAGCATAGAACAAGTGTATTTCTTGAATTCTCGAAAGTCTAGTCTTTTGTGTTAGTTGTGATAGGGAAACTATGTTAATTGGAGTTATATGATAATCTTGGTTTTGACCTACACGGTGACATTTGAAAGTTTAGTACAAGTTATTTACCCTTTCTAGTTTTTTTTATGTCGATAAACAATGTAGTATGAAAGATAAAATATTTGTGATCTATTTCATACATGTAATTCTTGGCTCCCTTGGTCCTTAATGCTTATTATGATAGCATTTTGTCCTTCCACAAATAAATCATATCATATACATTGCACAACTTTGGACTGTAATGTTTCTCGGCACATTCACATCACCTTCCTCTTTATTAATACAATTTTGATAATCAAATGAGTCTGCCAAAAGATAATTCCTCCATTTGGATATGATAATTTTATCAGAGGAAAATGCCTATGCATTTTGGATGCTCCATCTATTTTTCTATATTTGGTTGATGGGTAATGTAATGTTATGCTTAAAATAGTATTGCAAGCAGGGCATAAATTTGATCGCCATATGGCCATATTTAGACATTTCTGCCATAAAATACAATCAATATTTTCAAAAGACTATCACACAAGCGGAGAGATTTCTGACAAACTGTCAGAATTTATATAGAATTGTGATTATATATATATATATATATTTGGCTTATATATAATTTTACTTATACTATGGTATGTCATAGTGTTTTAAGGGCACCTTCTAATGCATAACTGTCATAAAAAATTTACTTGACAGGCAGGGTCACCCATCGAATTTAAACCCTCATCGCAAGAAAGAAATTACAGATTTACACTCTATCTGACACTATAAACTAGCACTTTGCACCCATACTAAGGTTGAAGGAATATGTCAATAGGAACAACCGACGAGTTTAGAAACTTTTCCTAAATGAAATTTTTTACGGTGTGAGATGATTTTCCAAGCACTATAATGTTGACATATAAAAGCATGTCGGCTAATGTTTTTGAAAATTTTCCTGCATGAATTTTTGTACGACATGAGACAGTTTTTCAAGCACTATAATGCTCACATATAACAACCTATCAGCTAATAAAATTGCATAAATTGGAATACAATCATAAAATAAAAAAACTCCTCAAAACTAAAATTTAAGAGCCATAAATTTTATTTCTATTGTACTAGTCTATGGTGGCTACATTGAAGGAACAAATCTTTGAAAAATAGGATGATGGTTGCCTCTTATGGCGCAACAAGAGAGTGGGAGATCAAACATATCATGGATCTGCATATTGATCTCTATGTTTAAAGTGTTGTTGACGGTCCTGATAGGAGAATGGTTGTAGAGTGGGGAGGGTGGCCAAGCTGGGCTGATGAAAATACAATATACTTTCACAAAATGGATGAAGATGGGTGGTGGAGCTTCTATAGACTCAACCTTGAAACCAATCTGGATGGGCCAATTCAACCAGAGTGGATAACTCCCCCCTCTGTTCATACTTTCACTCCCTACGCTTCCCAAACGAGGAACTGGATAGTGATTGCCACCCACAAACTAGAGACCAAGTTCAGGCATATTGAAATCTTTGACTTGTAGTCCAAAGCATTTATACTAGTGACGGCCTCTATCAATCCGGATATTCATCACTGTGTACAATCCTCTATAAGTTTTCTGTAATGGCAACAAGGAGGTGGAAAGATGATAGAGCATAGGTTTCATACTTATTTTATGGTGGCCAAAGCCCCCTAGATCTTGGTACCATAGCCTTAAGGGTGGGCGGTGGCTGCACCTTTTAATAGGGTTTGTCATGTAGAGACGATGCCCCTAATGAAACATTGTTTCTTTGTTTAGATGAAACCTTGTTTGCAAAATAAAAGGTACTGTAAAAAAGTCCAATTGTTAAATAAAATGCATCAAAATAAACCTCAAACAATTGTAGGAATTATATTAAGTTGAACAATCAAAAAACTAATTCCAAAAGAAAAACACTGTGACTAAAATTTGTACCAAGAAGAAATATATAATTTAAGAAAGTTGTGTAGAGTCACACCTTTGATAATGAATAGAAACAATGTTAATGACCTCAATATGATAGTGCCATGGAAGGAATGTTGCAAAATGGACTCAAGAAGACAGACCAAAATGAATGGCAAATGGTACTCTACAAATGAAGAGAATTTTATACCACATGAAATGTTTAATCTGTAAGAGTGTCCATTGTACAAACACCAAATTGATTTATCAATGTTAAATGAGCATGTTGTTTGTGATAAGGTACAAGTACTATTTGTCATAAATATTTATTGAATTCTCTCTATAGTGGTGTTGATTTTATCTGATTTTATTATTGACTATGCCCATTCAATCTTTTACGGATTATTTTATTTGATTTTGCTTGGTCCAATATCAAATTGATTTGATAATTCCCTATGAGGACATTCAATTGATTTGATGTTAGGTATGGGTTAAAGTTACCATTGCATTCATTGCTTTCCTCGATTCACATGAAGGCAACAATAATAGGTAAAACCTCATAACTAATCATGTTGTTTTGCAAAGACTACAAACTATAGTCATCACAAAAATAAAACATTATGATTGGTCAACAATTGAGAGGACTAATGCAAATTTTTTGCATATCGAATGCATTAGTACCATGCCATGGTAGGTACTAATAGAAGTTTGCATTAGATCTTTGTTATTTCAAAGAACAAGTTTGTTGGTGTGGGATAAATCTACAATTGTGAACTTGTATCTAGGTTCAAGATTCATCCTGGCATTTAGTGGTGTTCTTGTCTACACATTCATTCAATATATAACCTTCTAATCTACTTCTAAATACTTGGGGACTTGGTTGTTTTTAAAAATACTTTAAATGATAGTTGGTGTCTCACAAGGAGCATTCTCCTTAACAAATCTTTAGAAATTGAACAATATTGAAGACAATAGGCAAGGACTTGACTTGACAATGTAAATTATTTATTCTTTTTATTGCACCAAATAAAATGCACCATTATTGATTACCTAAATACTCTACAATGAATAATTGAGTGGATAAAGAGATGAACACCAAGTATTAGAATGAATGCATATAATACCTTTACATACTACCACATAACATCAAATTGTACCTAGCATATAGTTTAGCCAACTTACAGTGGAAGGATGAAGAAGGCCAACTAGCCAAAATTTAATTTTGAACTTGAAAATACAAAGGGATGAGTTCATGGCCATGGACATGTCTTGGAATGCAATAATGGTGAAATCTAAGTGGTAAATAGATAAATGGTAGTAGGTGCATATATAAGTGTCATAAGTGGGTAGATAAGGTAAAAGTATAAGAGTATGTGTTTTAAAAATGGATAGCATAGAGCTAAGTGTGTAGGGATATGTGTGTGTGTAAATGGATAAAGAGACTAGGGGAATAAGCCCAACTTCACACAAGATCATGCTATTTGCCATTATGTATGTTGGCAAGATAAAGGGGGAACATAGACTGAAGTTCTGAGCCCTAGTGTCCTACTTGTATTTATAACCTGGTTATGGCAGTGAAAGAAGGATCAAAGTATTTATGGTAAGAAATAGCATAATGCAGTGACCTAATATAAGAGATGATTCATCATACAAAATTTAAACTTTCAATTGAGCATCCAAAACCTTATATCTTTATATATATATCAAGTATTACAATAACAAATATATATTCTTTGCTCTGTTCCTCTATTCTACTTTATCTGGCTTCATACTTCCTTCTATTCTATTCTTTTTATATACATAGGATTACATTGAGGACATGTCCCTTACAAAATAATACTATTCCTACTAGGCCTAGTCAACCTTGTGCTCATCAATCCCTTTGTGGCCATATGTAGTGGGTTCTGGTTACTTCCTGACCCTTTGGAACAATGTGTTGTCATCAAAATATACAAAATTAGTTTGCAAGAAAAATAGTCTTGTATATGGTTTTGAGTTGTGCAAACGTATTGTTCCATTGATTCTATGCGTATTGCAACACTTGGATCTGTTTATGAGTCTGAAATAATATTTTTCTACTTCGGTAATAGTGGTAAGGATATACATTTATTGGGTTGTTTTATTTGAATCCCCAAGTAACCCTATCATATGTGCTAGTCTAAGACTTACCACTTCCCATAACTATTTGAATTGGGCTTTAATGAGCTCCCTCTGATTTTGTAATTGTTAAATCTAAGTATGCATCATTCTTGTTTGTGTCATTATTGTACCATCAATATCATGCATTGAGTCATAGTTACCAGCCACCTACATGATTTGTGCCTCTATTGATCTATTTTATTCGTAAGGCCCTTAGTCATTGTAGGGCATTGTAGGAAAAACTAGTATAGTGTGTTTATATCATTATTTATTTGTTGCAGAGAGCTGATCTGAGTCTCCAATTGTGTATGCATGGTGGCACACTTCCTCTTGACTTTGTCCATCCTTCTTTTTCCCATCTCCTCTAGCACTCTATTTTTTATGGTGGAGGCTTGGGTGTTTATCTTTGTTCTAACCCCATCCATTAACATATTCAGTTGTTTCCCTAATGGTATTAATGATGTATCTCTTTGCAATTGGTGTATCTTATTTTGAATTGTAGCTATGGCATCTTCTAGCCGCTCTACACTCTCTACATGTTTTAGTATCTCAGGACTCTCAAGATGTGTTGTGGAAATATCCCCTAATTGAAATTTTTGTAGGGGAGATATGCTATTTAGGTCCACATGTAACCCTATCAGTGGTAGCTACAAGAGTTTTGGTGTTGATAGTGGTTGTATTTTATTTTGTTGTGCAATACAAAGTCCTTAATGGACTACATACGGGAAGTTGTGGTGGAAGAAGAGGTCCTTGGCAGAGAGGGTCATTGTTGCTATGGTCCCTATCCCTCTATCTAATGACTATCTTATGGGATACCCCCGAAGAGTCTAGTTTGTTCCTACTGACTCCTCTTCTCTTCTTCCATTAATTCTGTATAAACTTTATTTTTGACAACAAATATTTCTTTTTGAATCGTTTCTTTTTGCCTCCTCATTTAAGGCCATTAATGTGTCTACGGTTTGTTTAGATCTTAGCTCCTTGGCCTGTAGCTATACCAGTTTGTATTTCTATATGGTGGAGAGATTTGGGTCAACTTCCTCTTAGGCCTGTTTCCTTGTTTCTTCCTCCAATTCCATTTCTTTCTCTCTTTTCTTCCTTATTGTGGAGGTTGCTAGAAACTTTTTAATAATATTTTCTAAAGTGTCTTCAAACACCCTTATGTGTCTTATTATTTCTCTCTTAATGACTAATTTATTCTCTACACACACCTTATCATTTATTTCTATAGTCAATTTGAGTATTCCTTTATTATTTAGGGCAATTGTTAAGAGGTCAACATTCACAATAGCCTCCTTCTAAGGTTCTTCTTGTGCCTCTATTTCCACCGTTAATTGCTTTGTTCTCCTTGTGACTTTTTCTTTGGTTTTTGAGTGTTTTCCACCTCGTCCTCTTTTTCTTCTCTTGCCACTTGGATTATTTTCTGCTTTACTCTTTCTTTCTATCTAGCTCTCTTCTTCCTAGAGCTCAGTTGTATCAAGAAAATTTTGAGATCTCTTGTACCTCAAGATCATTTTGTAGTGCTTGCCAAGTACTTATTGATGTTGTTGCTTCCCCTATATTGTGTTCCCTACCTTGTGTTCCTGAAGACCCCAAGTGCAATCTCTCTGATCTCCTTACTTGTGGTGTGCTGGAGCTTGTCTACAGTGTTTCTAGTTTGGACATTCCTCACTTTTTGAATGCAACTTTTCATTATTCTTTTCTAGTTTCTCTTCCGCACTCTCCTTACTCTCTTTCTCAATGGACTCTTTATAGGTCTTGAACATCTCTGTATTTTGATCCCTTGGTTGTTTTAGGAGGTTCTTCGCATAGGATTCTATGAGCTCATTTCTTATCTCATAGGGTACCCTAGGGATCCAAGAAACCCTAGGTTCTACCACTTCTATCAAAGTGTAATTTTTATCCACCAAAAAGACTATCTCATTTGCATATTTTCATACCATATCATATGAGACTCTTTCTCTACTTTGCATTTATTGTTCTAGGGCTTTGAAGAACCCCCAATATGTCATAGTATATGTTGTGGCATTCTTCTTTCTCTCTTTCTTGATGAACTCTTTATAGGTCTTGAATCTCTCTTCATTTTGATCCTTTGCTTGTTTTAGGAGATTCTTAGCATAGGATTCTATGACCTCATTGCTTATCTCGTAGGGTAGCTTAGGGATCTAGGAAACCCTAGGTTCTACCACTTCTATCAAAGTGTAATCTTTATCCACCAAAAAGACTATCTCATTTGCATATTTTCATACCATATGATATGAGACTCTTTCTCTACTTTGCATTTATTATTCCAGGGCTTTGAAGAACCCCCAATATGTTGTAGTATATGTTGTAGAATCCTCAAATTATCAAACATGGTAGCTTATTTGAGCTTCTATGGATGTGTTTGTTTTCCACACTTTCCCTGAAAATGAAAGAAACTCATTCATGAAATAGAATGTAAGACATATTAGTATAGTGCCATATCAAAATTAATAACTTGTGTTCTTTGTTCTCTACAAATTCTCTAGGGGCTACTCATGGAGGACTTCACATAGGTTGAACTCTTTGCCTTCTATCGCCATTTGATATGCAGTGTGGATGGCAGTACTAGTTGTTGAATCTTCCCTATGCATGTAGTGGATTTTGTAGGTGATACCCATGGTGGCATACCGCACTGCCAGATTTGTGATTTTTGTTACATTCAAACTTCTTCCATCATATGTGGCTCTGATGAGCTCTATAACATTCCATTTTTAATTGGCTTCTTCAATGCTAGCTAATTGTAGCACTCAGACCTGTTAATGTTTGAGCTTCTTTCTTTGTAATATGGTAAGTTTTGTCCAAGTAAATGAATTCATCGTGAATTCTTCCCAGTATGATTTTTATCCATTCATGCTCCATGGAGAAATCAAGGAAATCCATGCAAACATCTAGCTTCTTCTCCATTTCCTAGTATTGTGATAGATATTGGGTTGGATTTAGTTGTAGTATAGTCCTCTGGAGTTGTTTGAAATTTGTGTGATCTTTCTTTATCAATGGCACATGGATATACTTGTGTACATCCTTTGTATTGATAACATCTATTGGGATGGTAGAGAATGCCCCATTCAATTCAACCTCTATTTTCTTCTAATGGAACTTCTTATACTTCAGGCATGGTTTATAGTTAGAGACATCAACCAATTTAGGAGTCAACATCCTTTACTCTATATTTTTATTGTGATTTGGCTTTCTTTCATATAGAATGTTTAAGCTTACGACTATTCTTAGAATGAAAATGATGTTGGGTAATAGTTTATAATGGTGTTTTGTAAGTTTAGTGGTGATATTTGCATTAAATAAACTTATATGTTCATAGTTTTGTGGGATTTTCTAATCGGTACCTTCTCACAACTTATTTTTTCCTAATGATTTACACTTTATGGTACATATCATACATATAATAGAAAAATTGATTTTAATTTATTCCACATCTTTATGGTAGTTTTTAGTTTGTAATTTACATATTTTGTTGTTGCTTTTCCATAAAGTGTTTCTAGTATTACTACTCTAGATTCTTCTATTTCATCAATATAGTATGGTCCTAGCCATTGAACTTTCAACTTCCCATGTTTCTTAAAATTATCATCATACAATAGTACCAAATCATTTTTCTAAAATGTTTTATGTCTCATGCACATGCCATGCTAGACTTGTCTTTTGTGCTCTAAGTTCTGATGATAGACAACCATTAATTTATTTTTATCTAATTTCTCAAGGTTGTCCAATCCTTGTTTTAGGGAATCTTCCTCATTCAACTAGGAAGTGAGATATGAAAATTTGGAACAATGAAGTTCATAGGCAATGTATTATCCATCCCATATATGATATGCAATGTATGCGATGCTTCTACATGCCTTTACCTATGTTTTTTGATATTTTCTATGGATATTATGTTATGCATGATGCTAATGTATATGGATGATCTAATGCACTTATTTATGTTATGCAAATGATTTAATCATGTAAATGACTATCTCATGTGATATGTGATGCATCCTATGCTATGTTTTTGTTATGTCTAAATGTACTCAATCGACACAGAGATGACATGATGATAGATAGAAGATTGATTGAAGACTGACTTGGTAGAAAGACTCACAAGCTTTAATTTGTATTGACATTCTGCATTGTTGGATCTTTATTTGCATGGGATATGGTATGGATTCTTCTGGATGCAAATGATTTTGACATCTTGATTTTATCAAGTAACTTGAAGTGCTTATTTCATCATTGGGATTTTTTGTTTTTGTGTGTTTGTGAAATGTTGTAAGAAAATACAAGCATCTAGGTATAATTGAACCGAGATGACCTGAGCATCACTTACATGGATTTTGATTTGACAAGTTAATACAAGCATCTAGGTATAATTGAACTGAGATGACCTAAGTATTTCTTGCGTATCAAAAGACAAAGGTTACCTCTGTTCATGTTAAACCTTTAATGTCCTCGATGATCATTGAGTTGATCATGTCCTGAGACAAGGCTTCACATTACTAAAGATAAACCCACAAGCAACAGACAAAGAAAAGTATCACATCCCCATCATAGCATCTCTAGGTTTTGGCATCCTTGAGTAGCATAGGAAACATGATAGGAAAAAGTGAAGACTTTAAGACACAACTGTAATTTGAAACAAAACACTCTTACATTAGATGTATCTTTCTTGCCATAATTTGATAGAATCATTTGGATTGGTTTGTTCTTGCTTTTGCTTTGCTTTGGATAAGTTGATGTCTTGCGTCAAAACTTCTTGTTGGAAACGGGCTTTGCTTGCACATGCTTACGTCTAGTGAAAGGTTCCACAATCCTCATTGGGGGAAAACAGACCCTAAGGGACTGACCTACCGCCTCGAGGGCACATTGAAAATGGCCTTGCCTACGTGACAATGCAAAGGCAACGTAGTTCAGGACTTTGGACCATGGATGGACTAGAGGATAGACAACAAGATATGGGTTGGATGGGGAAGCCTCGGGGGTGCATTGATAATGGCCTTGCCTACGTGACGACGTAGAGGCAATGTAGTTTAGGGTTGACCCTACAATACTGACGAAAGGTGCTATGCTAGGTTGACACTGTGGATATGATATGGGAAAAGACCTTGATTGACAAGGCAACAAAAGAGATAGAGTATCAAGCCACGACAAGTTATCATTAGGTTTTTATTATGAAATAGATATGGATTGAATGAGACATGATGGTAAGAGGAAAGACACAAGGTTATTGGTTTCCCAAAGATGGGGGAAGTGGTCTTACCAAAAGTAGCCCCTGTTTACCAGGTTTTCACCACTTGCTTTTATTTGCATGGAAGCTAGAAAGTAGACATGACGCATGTTTGCCAGGTTTTCATCATGGTACCTATCCAAGGTGCCTGTTTGCTAGGTTTTCACCAAAGGATGATTTTTTTTTCTCTTCTATTTTTTGATTTTTTTGCTTTTTTGATATATTACCCCCTTTACATTAGGGTTCTCTTAGGTATAGAATCGGTGAAGATGCATACTGTTGATTGGGTCATTGAACAACTCACTCTCTGATGTTGCTAACTGATATGCTCCTGATCCATAGGCTGCAATGATAATATAAGGACCAAGCCAATTGGGCTCAAACTTACCTTTCTTTTCTCGCTCCTACTGATTGTGGGGATTTTCTTTGAGAACTAGATCACCAAAATTAAATATCCTTGGATACCCTGTTATTGTAGCTTTGAGACATTCTCTGTTGATACGCTTTGAGATGGTTGAATGCATTATGTCTCTTCTCTTCTAGCAGCTCTAGTTCTTGAAGTCTGGAAACTCTGTAGTCTTCATCTATGATAAGACCTTTTAACGACACCCTTAGGGATGGTAACTCGACGTCGATGGGTAAAATAGCTTCTGATCCATAGACAAGGGCGTAAGGGGTAGCACCTGTGGGAGTGCGTATACTGGTTCAATAGGCCCACAGAGCGGGATTCAATTGAATGTGCCAATCATGGCTAGCATCATTGACTATTTTCTTGAGGATCTTCAAAATAGTTTTGTTGGATGCTTTCACTTGGCCATTTCCTTGTGGATAGTAGGGAGTAGAAAAATGGTGTTGGATTTGGAATTTATCACAAAGTTCTTGTACATCCTAGTTTTTGAAAGGTCTTTCGTTATCCGTGATAATGGATGAGGGAATTCCAGATTTGCAGATGAGGTAATTGAGGATGAATGAGGAGATTTGTTCACCTGTGATGGTGGTGAGAGGAATGACTTCAATCCACTTGGTAAAGTACTCTATGGCAGTTATTATGAATTTGTGGTTGTTGGATAAAGGTGGGTGAATTTTGCTCGCAAGGTCAAGTCCCCATTGACAAAAGGGCCAAGGTGTCGTTAGCGGTTGTAGCTCTTGAGCTGGTGCATGTATCAGGTTCCCATGTATTTGGCACTACTTGCACTTCTTCATGAACTGATATGAATCAGTTTCCATGTTGGGCCAATAGTACCCCAAACGCATGAGTTTCTTCGCTAAAGAAGGACCGCTAGAGTGTGTTCCACAAATCCCTTTGTGTACGTCTTGCAAGGTGGTTTGAGATTCTTCTCGGTCTAAACAATGGAGTAAAGTACCATCCAGGCCTCGGTGGTATAGGGTATTGGTAATAATGGTATATCGAGAGGTTTCGCGAATGAAGGTTCGATGTTGGTTTGAAGATAAGTCAGGTGGGAGGGTGGTATCCTTGAGGTAAGTGTAAATATTACCGTACCAAGGTGAATCGGATCTGACTATTAGGCATATGGAATGGGTTTCAGGAAGATCATAAGCTGGCTGCCAAATTGAGTCCACCAAGAACTCATACTATGACTCATTCTCTGGGATCTCGAGGAGGGAGGTGATGGTCGCCATGGCATTTGCTGCTTTGTTCTTGATGCGAGGTAGCTGCTCAAAGGATAAGATCACAAAGTAATCTTTAAAGTCATCGACCATCCACTTATATGGAATAAGCTTCTCATCTTTGGTTTGATAATCGCCATTGACTTGATTGATCACAAGTTGGGAATCACCATAGACATGTAGCTCTTTTATTTTCCATTTTGCCGCCAATTTGAGGCCAATGACCAAGGCTTCATATTCTGCTATGTTGTTTGTGCATGTGAATAGCAAATGATAAGACTTTGGTATGGTGTCGCCATGAGGAGTGACCAACAAGATTCTTGCCCCTGATCCATGGTTTGTGTAGGAACCATCAAAATAGAGTTTCCATGAGTATGCTACTACATTAAAAATGGATTCATTTGGGAATTCGAATGTGATCAGTGTGTTGTCCTGCAATGGTGCCTCTACTAATTGATTTGCAATGATTTGACCTTTGATAGCTTTTCTTTCTACATACTCAATGTCATACTCACTTAATAGCATTACCCACTTGGCTAGGCGACCTGTAAGGGCTGCTTTTCTTAATAGGTACTTGAGTGGATCTATCTTTGATATAAACTTAACTGAATGTGCCAGCATGTAATGTCATAGTTTTTGGGAAGTAAAAACCACATCAAGACACTATCTTTCTATCTGGGAGTATTGTAGATCATAGCCCACCAATGTGCGACTGATATAGTATATGGCCCTTTCCTTGCCTTCATAATCATGGTGTGCTAGTAAGGCTCCAAGAGCTGTTGGCATAGCAGATATGTAGAGTAATAGAGGCTTACCTTGGATAGGTGACATTAAGAATAGGTGGATTCATAAGGTACTCCTTCAGTTTGCCAAATGCTTCTGAACACTTCTCATCCCATCGAAATGGAATGTTCTTATGTAAGAGATGACTGAAAGGTTGGCACTTGTCTGCTAGTTGTGATATGAACTGCCTGATAGACTGTAGCTGCCCTTGTAGGGACCTCAATTGAGTGATATTCTTAGGTGGCAGCATTTCCATAATAGCCTTGACCTTGGTAGGGTCTACCTCTATTCCATTAGCTGAGACGATGAATCCTAGGAGTTTAGATGAGGTGACTCCAAACACACACTTCTTTGGGTTCAATATGACCTTGAATTGCTCTAGTCTCTGAAAGACCTTCTCTAGTATATCCAGGTGGGATTCTCTAGCGAGTGATTTTGCAAGGATATCATCTACATAGTCCTCCATTGTGACATGCATCATATCATGGAAGATAGTGATCATGGCTCGTTGATATGTTGCCCCAACATTCTTTAGCCCAAATGGCATGACATTCCAGCAGAAAGTGCCCCATGGGCAAGTGAAAGCTGTCTTGTGTTGGTCTTCTAGTGTTATCTTGACCTGATTGTATCCAAAGAAGCCATCCATGAGAGACAACATGGTATGCCTTGTTGTTAAGTCAACAATGATATCTATGTTGGGCAATGGAAAGTTGTCCTTGCGGCAAGCTTTGTTTAGATCTCTGAAATCATTGCATAATCAGACTCTGTCATTAGGTTTGGACATTGGTACAATGTTGGATATCCACTCTGGATAGTCTATTGGTCTGATAAACCCCACATCCAACAACTTCTTGAGTTCTTCTTTGACTAGTAATGCTATGCGCGGATGCATCTTTCTAAGCTTTTGTTTGACTGGTTTTACTCTTGGATTTAGTGGAAGATGATGCAGGATCAAATTTGGATCTAGACCGAGCATATCTGTGTATGACCAAGCAAAGTTGCCTTGCTTTTTCTTGAAGAATGGTACAAACTTGGTCTTTTCTGGTGGAGTTAGAGACTTTACAAAGTGTATAATCTTAGGTTGTTCCTATGTTCCAATGTTGACCAGCTTTGTAGGTTCTACAACAATCTGAGACTTCTCCTGGTGCATGTCATTGGGGAGAGTGTCAAGCATTCCATCGTCAAGTGCCACAATTGGGTTTTCACCATTGGATGCATCCTTTATTTTTACTATTTTAAGATCTGATACTGCTGCAAAGCAGTTTTCACCATCAGATCCAGTTTTGATTTTGATATTTTTGTGACTGGAAGGCTTGGCACCCTCTTTGAAATAAGACATGGTATTTAGTTCAATGGTGAAGCCAGCTTTATGATCTCCTTGGGGTAGGTGGTCCCTAAGTTCCATGTAGTCAATATAGGCATCATCGTTTTGGAACATATCTAATTGCGAGGTGCCTCATAGATCCCAGTCGATAAGTTCGGGATGCACAAGGGGGAGGGAGTCAGAGGATAGATCTGATTCATTGATATGTTGAATGGATATGTGGGGAGTATTGGTAGGGATATAATTTGAGATGGTACTTTCCTCCAAATTATTTATTGCGATAGAACTCGAACCTTCCTCGAAGGTTGTACTCTTAGGAATTGGCAAATCACACTCTAATGGTCTTTGCATCAGCATTTGTCCCTCATGGTAGGGGCTATAGGTTTGAATGGTATCAACTCCCTTGTCCTCGTAGAAGTGCTCTATGAGTTCCTCCCACTCATATTCGTTGGAATCTATATCACTGTCATCTTGGAGTGCATGAATCTATTCTACAAAATAAGCATTTGTCTTAGCCTTGCCTTTGTCTTGGAAGCCTAGTCCTCTTGTATTTCTTGTTAATGAGCACGAAGAGGGTTGGATGGGTTCCACTATGCCTTCTTTTCTTAGACCGATAGGGCCTTGTCCTTCGTAGCCCATCCTATGCAAGATAGTCTCACCATGCCCATAGAGTTCAGTTAGGAGCCTAGGTGGTTCTTTTGGTGTCTATTTCTTCTATGTAGAGCTAGGACAAGACATCTCTCTCCTCAGTCTCATCAGATAAGGTCCCTCATTTTACAAAGGGAGCTGTGGGAGGTGCAGGAGGAGCAGATGGCTTTGGAAAATGCTTAGGTCAGCCAAAGGATCTTAGGGATAAAGGCATTTTGGCTAGATTGAGACTGTGCTCGATAGAGTATTCCCCTACCCCAGATTCTTTGATAATGATCTTCTACTCTTTGGGCTTGGATGAGGAAGCTTCTAAGGTATAGTCATGCTATAGGATAGGGGATGTATAGGCTCTATTGTTAGGAATGATACAATTGGGCTTTGAGTGGATGGTATTGCAATGTTGGAAAGGATTAGGGTCACCTTGGATGCTGATCTATTTGCTGTTATGGGGAAACTTTATGCATTGGTGATAGGTAGAGGGCACAACTTTCATGGCATGAATCTATGGTCTACCTAGAAGGATGTTGTAGGCTAGCTCTCTATCAAGGACTTGGAAAACAACGTCCTTGATAACTGGTCCAATCTGTATGGGTAAAACCATTGTTCCCTTTGTAGTCCTTTCGTCCTCATCATATGCTTTGATGGTGATCTTTTTCCTAGGATCCATTGCTGATTTTGAGAACCCCAATGTAAGGACTAACTTCAGCGTGCAAGTATTTAAACCAGCTCCCCCATCAATGAGAACCCTCTTGATGTGGTGTTTATGGATGAAGGCGACGATATGTAGAGGTGTGTTATGAGGTTGGGAGACAGATAGGTCATCTTGGTTGATAAACGACAAGGTGCTTGAGGAGGTTAGATTTCCTACCATGGCTTGAAACTTCTCTTGGGCCAGGTTTGTGGGTACAGTTGTTTCCACTAAGGCTTTGTCAAGAATTTCCTTGTGTGAAGGAGACAGACACAATAACTCAAGGATAGATATGTGGGCAAGAGTCTTTCAGAGTTGGTCTATGACACTATACGTGTGGGCGTTAGATGGAGAATGCAACGACCTTGGAGGTAGAGTGTTCAAGGTGACCTTACCACTGCTGGTGATGATGTTGCAATCATTCTTGTTAGGTCCCGATTGATGGTTGGAAGTGATCACATTGACTTGGGATGTGCACTCTGTTATACAGTTGACCATATAGTCGAACGGTACGTTGGCATAGTTGGCATTGCGTTGACCATTGTTCTGATTTTGCTTGTTGTGGTTGTTATTACTGTTGTTGTTGTTGTTGTTGTTGTTGTTGTTGTTATATGGCCTGTTGTGGTTTAGAAGTGGATCCTTGTATGCTACGTGTGTCTCACTCGAGGTATGTTATTGAGTACCCACTTGATTTTGATCAAGTACGTCTTGGATGACATGTTTGAAATGGATAGAGTTGTTGGTCATATGACCTCTTCCTCTGTGATACTCACAAAAATCTGTCTTTCCAATAGTGAGGTTTTACTTGATGTTCATAATCACTAGTGGGAGGAAGGGTGATCTCATTATTAGCCAACAACTTCCTTATCGTAGATTCTTGAGACTCTCCTAGGGGTGTAAACTTCCGTCTAGGATTGAACAACGTGAACCATTGTCAGGGTTCATGAGAGAATGGTTTGTTGGATGGAGCAATACTTGCCTCTCCTTTGAGAGTGAATATAGGTTGTTGTTGCTTGGGAGTTGCTACCTTGGCATCCACCACTCCATCATTGACTACATTCTTATTCTTCATCCAAAACTTTGATTTGTCTGTTGTGTAGCTTGAGTTAGGTGTGTCTTTAAATATCTTGATATGCCCCTTGGCGATCATAGCTTTTTCGATAAACAATCCCATCTCAATGACTTTCATGAATGAGTTGGGGCATTGAATTTGTATTTGGTAGCTACGGTCGGGGTTGAGATTGTGGAAAAACATTTCTGTCAATTATTTATCTGGCACGTGATATGAGCACTTTCTCGTGAGTTGCCTCCACCTTTGTAGGAAGGCGGAGAAGGATTCATCACCCTTTTGCTTTGTGTTGCAAAGGTCTAGCATGGAGACTTTGTGCTCTATGTTGTAAGAGAAGTACGTGACAAAAAGGTTTAATAACTCATTGAAAGTTTTAATGCCCGGAGGAAGTCTTGAGAACCATTCCATTGCTTGACCACCTAGGGATCTAGGAAAAAGTCTCATGAGGCAAGTGTCATTATGAGCCACTTCTAAGCATGCTGCGCTAAACTCTTTAATGTGATCTCTAGGGTCCCCTTTCCCTTTGCACTTGTCAAACTTGGGAACTTTGAATTGAAAGGGGAAGGGTACCATTTTCAAACTTTTGTCAAATGGGTACAGTGAGATTTCCTCCAATGAATAAGTTTTTGTTGCTATCCTTGTTTTGAATTCTGCGTACTGTTGTTGTAAGGCTTGAATCTATTTTTTTATCGTGCCCATAGGCATGTTTTGGTCCTTTGTTTGCTTTCTTTTGCCTTGTAGGGGGGTTTCCTCATTTGTGCTTTTTTCGGGGATTCTTTCCTCTCCTTGGTCTTTCAATGCATCAATATCAAAATTGGAGGGGAGCTTAAGCCCTAGGCTCGCAAGATGTAGAATGTACTTTTGAGGGTCCTCATGGAGGATTCTGTCCATCATGCGCTAAAACTTCTTACTTTGGATGACCTCTTGGTACTCTTCTGGGGTGATTTCATGCTCGTTTTCATGAGAAGACCCAATGTGTTCAGGTATTTCGACCATTTCGATTTGCTTTTGGTACTAGGATCTGGTTAGAACCATGCAAGGTGATGCGAGATGAAGTGGGATGGGACTAGAAATTTGGGAAAAGTGCCTATGGAGACTGGTGAGGAGAGGATACTTGCTTTGACGAGACTTGAACAAGGGACTCTTTAGATCAATGATTCCAAGTAAGATGGCTGATATAAGATGGTAGCCACTAGTGAGGGTACTCGATACTCATTTACTATGTTGGGACTAGTCATGCACCAGGACCACTAGCGAAGTTCTATGACCTACTAGGGTTACTTGGAACCAAAGTGACCTAAAAAAGATCTTGTGCTAATCTGATATGGGATATTTTGACTTTACTTAGGAAGACCTGGTAGAAGGTGGATGAGATGACCGATGAAAGGGAGGGTATGTTATGGAATGGATGGAAATGCAACTGTAAGGTAAGATCTGATCTCAGAATTGGGAACAAGGCTGAAATGGGTACCTAGAAATGATAAAAGTTTTTTCTCAAAGTGTGTAAAAGTGCTCACTGGCGCGAAAAGTCAGTACAGATGCGTAATATTGGTAAACTTCATATGCGTAGCAACAGGTGTTAAAAGCATAGCAAGTCGGAGTATGTGCACTGAAAGTTGGCTCAAATGTGCAGCAGAAAATGATAAAGGCGCAGCTCTGGTCTTTTCAATGTTTTTACACAGTTTGACATGCTTTTCAGAGTTTTTTGGTTTTTTGTTTTGTAAAGATGGTCTATTTGATCTTATTTAATCAATTACGACAAGAAGACACAGCAAACACAAAGAATGATTTCATGTTTTTTTTTAAATTTTTTTGTATATATTTTTTTTACTCTTTTTAACACAAAAATAAGTACAATCCTAGGTTTCAAAGGATAATATAAACTGAATTCTCCCTATTTCTAGGTGAGAAATCTTTGGGAGGTGATCATCGCCCTTCCCTACACCGGCTTATAGGGGTTTTTGGCTACTAAAAATAAGGTGTTTAATAAGTGCAACCGTTCGAGTCGTTATACATGCAGCAACACTACTCTTCATTATGGAGTCTCCCAGTATATCACAACTTCACTCGTTGTTTGAAGCTTTCGCTCCAAACACAATTTATTTATAGTGGCTTGGTAGAGCTTGGCTTTAGCTTGTTTCCACTTGAGGTCATTCCCCAAGGACAGATGGGTATCCAAGGGCAGGTCTCTCTAAAGGAAAAACACATGTGAAAATGATATGTTTGGCATTTTGGTCACCCAAGATAGGGGAGAGCATAGGCCTAATATCATTCCCAAAAATATGAAATATAGTGGTTCTTTTTCCCTTAGTTAAAATGAGAAAAACTAGATGAGCTATCTACTTGGGCAAGCACAAAAATTTGTTAACTTTGAAGTGGTAAAAAGATAACAATGGTTCAATTTTACCTAGATAGCAATGGTCCAATTTTTACCAAGATAGCAATGAGTTTGTTAACTTTGAAGGATAGCAATATAGCAATGATTCAATGATATGCAAGATAGCAATGATTCAATTACCGCCTTCCTAGTTAAGACTATGTGAGATTTGCATGAGCATCCATTTACTTTCCTGTTAGAAATCAAAGTGTAAGTTAGCAAGTGCAACTAGATGATTCTAAACTAGTACCTAGCCTGCAAACAGATCAAGAGTGTTCCTGTAAAAAGATGTTTGTGTTAGAAAAAACTTCAAGAAAACCCTAAAAATCACTGCCTAGATCATATGCACAGCTTCAGAGATTGAATACGCATGAACATAGATCAGAAGCATTGCAATACATATGCGCTAATACAAAGGTCAAAAGCGTAGGAAAACAATATATATGTGCCGAAAAGATAGTGCGCTGAAAAGACAGGTGCACTGTATCAGAGGATATATGCGCTAGAACAGAGTTTGCTTTGCGCCGAAAGGATGTATGCGCCAAAACAGATAGTAGATGCACCGGATCAGAGACTGTATGCACCGAGATGATGTATGCACCAAAAAAGATAGTAGATGCGTGGTTTTCTCCTGTGTACGACTTTCTAAAACATAAAAACTCAGTTTTTGGGTTAAATTGGGGCTAGGCACCACGGTGGGCACCAAAAATGTTAAGGAAAAATTGGATCTAAATGAATAATCAATATAATATATCAATAATACGTAGAAAACTTAATGAAATAATGAACAAAGAAGGTCAATCAAACAAAGAACAATACAATGCAAACCTCCTTTAATTCTCAGCTTCCATTGATCGCCTATCACAAATGATCTTGTCTATGAATATGGCCCTTAGAAGGTGCATTTCCTTGCTATGATTCCAAGATGTCAAATGGCAATGGCTATGACAGTTTTGCCATGAAGATGAGCTTCACAACAATGATAATAGTATGGTAACAAGTTGATCGTAAGCAATGAAGGAATTGGTGCCAAAGGCGCGCTATGATTCCTACATAGTAAGTTTACTTAAAGCCTGGATGAATGAAATGGAGGAATAAGACTCAATTTATAGACTTGAGAGAAAGAAGATCAACGATATAGAAAGAATGAGAAGATCAACGGTATAAAACAGTTGAGAGGATGTGCACGAATAGAAAGAAGACATGTGTCTTTCTCTATTTTGCATGAGAGGAATTAATAAAATAGAAGAAAGAGTTAATTGAAGAGATTAATCAATTAAAAGAATAGATCAATCAGTTAAGAGAATAGAACTAGAGGATGGAAATTGCATGAGGATGAGAAGATATTTTAGCTCAATTAAATATTTAGAATATTCAATTGCATGTGCATAAAGATTGAATTATATTTAGAGATAACTCAATTTAGAAGAAATAGACAACTTCAATAAATATTTGATTTATTTTAAATTTAGAGAAGATATTATTGGAAGAAACAATTAAATAATTGAAATTATTTAATTTAGAATGATTTTGGAAGAACTAATTAAATAATTGGTATTATTTAATTTGTTGGAGATATTAGAGGAATTTAGGAATTTAATTAAATAAATTGGTTTTATTTAATTATTGGAATAATATGAATCAAATAAATAAATTTGTTTATTTATTTTTTGATAGAGGAATTAGACTTAAATAAATATTAAGAATATTTATTTAGACATAGTCGTGTCATTTTTAGGTGTATACAATTCTTTTTTCATAGAAGTACATATCATTGTCCATCTTATTTAATTTCTAAAATACATTATATAATTATGCTAATAAGCATTCCTTATGTGAGCAGCACATGATGGATTATATAGAGGAATGATCCAGATTAAAAGGACTACCATAAAAAACATCTAGACCATTGATTTTTTCTACAAAATGTTGTAAATGATAAAAATAGAAAAATTCCCTTCACCTTTATCACTTTGACCAATATAATGGAGAAAATAAGATTTTGTTTATTATTAAATTGAGAGATACATTCAATGGTCTGTGATTCTATGGGAACATACGAGACTCCACAAATAGGCATGCCAAGTACGTGAGCAATAGGTAATAGAGAACGGTGACAAAGAACTAAAACTCAGTGAAGAGATAGTTCACCTAGATTTTTTTCTAAACCTATTAAAAAAAGCCAATGATGTTCCTCTCATGTCTATTAAAGCCAAAGGAAAAATTAAATAGAGATAGATTTTAACCGAAAACGGGTACAGTCGAATCTCCCAAAAAGGTAAAATGTGTGTTTTCTTATAAGCCAGCTATTTTAATATTAAGAGTTATGATAGGTCTGCTTGCTTGAAGCATTGCCAGTCGTAGGTCTCTAGTTCGAATCTGGTTAGCTCAATCTGAGAGGCTCAGATTTTCAAGATGGTTGCTAGAAATGGAAATCTTGAGAACTCATTTAATGTAACACAGGTTAGTAGTAATACTAGTACCCTTTTTCATTTCCACGCAAAATACCCTTTTTACAATTTAATTATATTGGACAAGATACTTATATCCAAGTGGCTTGCCTAATGAACTATGACAAAATGCTCTTCATGGCATATAGGTTCCAAGGTGTGGGGGAGGTGGATATATGTTAACGATGACACCATTTTTAAGCCTTCATGCCTACTTATCTTTCTAGCATTGACGAGCATCCAATAAATTAGTTGAAAGAATACAAAAATCTAGTAATATTATTATATTTAAATTCTCCTCTAAGATAAGATATAGTCATAACACAATTGACCTTAATATTGTTGTATTTTAGTTTTCTAATATTTTAAATAGAAATTTCACACTCACCACTTCATTTATATGAAAAAATTAGAAAACATCTTTCATTTTTATATAAAATTTCTAGTTAGTATACCACTTATTTATCATCAGCTTGACTTCACAACAACTTTAAATGTAGAAATTTTATTCCACCTTCATTTTTTAATTTAATTGTCTAAATCATCCAACCCAACGTTTGTAATCAATATCAACTATTTGAAGATCAAGAAGTAGGAATAGAAGGAGAAAATGAGGTATCACCTTGGCCCCAAGAAGATCTCGTATCTTCCTTTCAGTAGGATCAACACTGATCTTCGCCGAAAAGGGATGTTGAAACATGATAGAAAGCACACAACTTCTTTTCAAAATGGTGAGAATCAGACAACATTAAAAGAAAATAATAATAAATGCAATGCAAAAGGTTTTTTGATTTGTTAAAAAAATTAATGGTCAAGATTTATTTCATGGTAGTCATTTTAATCCAGACCATTCATCTGTGTAATTCTTCAAGTGCTTCTCACATTCAACACCAGAAAACTTGTGCCAAATTTATCTAACTCTAACAAAATTACGCTCTTAATTTTTTTTTATTAGTGTGCCCATTAAGCCTTTAGATCCAATTACTAATGTACTATTCTCAACTACCAACTCACCATATCTTATTAACTATTTAATTACATTTAAGAAAACTTAAATTTCCTTTACAAATTTTCACGAACATTAAAATTATAAGCACTACAAATATCAAATAATGGGTAATAATTGGGAGTACACACAAGGAGATCACCAACTGTACTAGTGAGGAAGGGTGAGGAGGGGATTTCAAGCCCGGGTAGATTGGGAACGCGTCAACACATTAAAACTTAATAAATTTCTAGAAGTGGCCGATAGATTCTTTACTTAACAATTCAGACATTGACTATCTAAACGGAATCTAATTTTCTTTGAAGGTTAGGTGTCGGTGCCGGCCTATTTTCTAAGCATCTTCCTGGTCGTTTCCAGGAATCCAATTTTCTTTGCAATCAATTTCTAGAAGTGGCCGACAGATTCTTTACTTAACAATTCAGACATTGACTATCTAAACGGAATCTAATTTTCTTTGAAGGTTAGGTGTCGGTGCCGGCCTATCTTCTAAGCATCTTCCTGGTTGTTTCCAGGAATCCAATTTTCTTTGCAATCAATTTCTAGAAGTGGCCGACATATTGTTTACTTAACAATTCAGACATTGACTATCTAAACGGAATCCAATTCCCTTTGCAGGTTAGGCGTCGGTGCCGGCCTATCTTCTAAGCATTTTCCTGGTCATTTCCAGGAAGGAACAGATTCACCTCCAACATCTACAGTTTTTATATAATGCTATCTATTTGTCCTTACTCCGATCCAACTCCCTCTGCCCCTCCCCTGCACCAACAATCCATTTTCTTCAATCCTGCTTAGCATTAATCAATGGCATCCTCATCCTTATCTAATCCTCATTCTCGTCTTCAAGCTTTCTCTAGTATTGAACCTCAGGGCAAACGGAGGAAAGTAGAGGAATCTTCAAGATTGTTTGAAGTGTTCATCAACCACAGGGGACCTGATGTCAAGCAAACTGTAGCCCTTCAATTTTACAATTCTCTTACGAAGTTAGGAATACATACATTTCTTGATTCGGAAGAGAAAGAACTCGGTGATTCATTTCCTTCAACTATTGAGAATGCCATCGCCTCTGCTTCGGCTCAAATCGCTATCTTCTCAATTGGGTACGCAGAGTCGCCCTGGTGTTTGGCGGAGCTAGTTCTCATGCTACAGAGTACAGCTAAGATTTTTCCAGTGTTTTACGGAGTAAAACCCTCTGATCTTCGCTACATAGAAAAGGTGGTGTAAGCCGAAGCGTTCCGTAAATATGAAGAGAAGAAGAGGCATATGGAGAAGCTTAAGGAGTGGAAGGAAGCCCTCCAATCTGTTTCACTTATCACAGGACAAGAAATCAGCATCAATTTCAAGTAAGATCTTCGTGTTTCCATTATAGTTGGTCATTGTACATTATTTTTTATCTTGCATGAAATTTCTAGATTTTTGGCAGCCGAATTTATTTCTTATTAAAATCCCCTCTTCCTTTGAAAAGTATCAGTGACTGCCAAAATATAGTGTCAGCTGTCGAAAAAGAAGTTCAAAGGACAAAATCTCTACATGTTGCCAAATACCCGGTGGGACTTCACAAGCTTGTGCAAGATTTTGAAAGGCTGTGTCTTGATAACCTTGTGGAAGATTTTGAAAGGCAGTGCCGGACGAATGAAGGCAGCAAAGAAAAGGCTCAGATCGTCGGCATTTTTGGAATGGGTGGAGTGGGCAAAACAACTCTGGCCAAAGAGTTGTTCAACAGAAAGCAGTCCCAATATAGGCGAGCCTGTTTTCTGTTTGATGTAAGGGAAGCCTACGCAAATAAAAGTTTTCCTTCTTTACAGTTGAAATTCGTCAAGGATCTCTTCGGACAAGATAGACTCAACTTTCATTGTAGAGAAGAAGGAACAAGTTATATCGAAAACTGCATAAGAAGGAGCGACCAGCTGAGTTTCCTAATTGTTCTAGATGACATTGATCACGTGCAACAGTTGGATGACCTACTCATCATGGAAATGCTAAAGAAATCAGTTGATAGCCTGGTAATTGTTACAACCCGTGATGTAGGGGTGCTTATAAACACGGGAATTACTACTGCTTATAATCTAAAAGGGATGGATAGATACAATGCAAGAGAGCTGTTTTGTTGGCATGCCTTCGGCCAACCCCATCCGGCTAACGATTACCAGGATCTGGTTAACTCCTTTCTAAATGTTTGTGGAGGCTTACCCCTTTCTCTTCAAGTTCTTGGCAGTCATGTTCGTGGCAAAGATCAGGATTATTGGAACTTAGAATTGAAAAAAGTTAGCAAGACACTGCCTCGAGACATACATCAAAGACTTAAAATAAGCTTTGATGCATTGGACTACGAGGAACAACAAATTTTCATGGATCTTGCATGTTTTTTTGTTGACAAATCGAAGAGTATTTCCATGCAAGTATGGGAGGCATCAGGATGGAGCGCTCATCATGCCCTGGAAACGCTAAAAAACAAGTGTCTTGTTCAAGAAATAGAAGAGGAAAATTCGGATAGAAGGATATTGTTATTGAGAATGCATGACCATCTGCGGGACTTGGGAAGAGAAATTGCAAGTGGACTGAGCCGTCCTCGTCGGTTGTGGCGTCCCCAAGAGCTTGAATATCTGGTATGCTTGTTCCCCCTCCCACTTTCTGCTTCATATCAAGTGATATTTTTACATCTTATAACTTGTTGATAACACACAATTCTGAGCTGCTTCTGTGATTGCAGGAATCCAAAGGGTCGCAAAACATCCTTGCTCAAACCAAAGGCAGATGTTTCCATTCCATTCCTGACGAGGACACGGGCTGTCAAATTACATACTTTGTAGGGGAATCAGATTTTAGTGGTGAGAGGGGAGATATTTTGTTTTGGCTTCAGGTTGAGCATCTGGGTTTACAGAATATCCATAATTTTCATCGGGATGCCGGTACATTACAGCCAAGCATTCCTGCATGGATTCCTCTTCAAAATTTGCAATATTTAATAATCCGCAATTCGGGTATCAAAACATTGTGGCAGAGCCACGTACAGGTATTATGTTCTCAAATGTTGAAATTTAAATTTCCATTAATGGTACTTTATTATTGCCAGCCATTGAATGTGAGTTTAAAACAAATTTATTTGGAGTTTCAGGCGCCCACCAAATTGAAGGAGCTGCAGCTGTATTATACTTCTTTGGAAGAATTTCCAGATTTATCAGGAATGGCAAATAGTTTGAAAAAAATTTTAATTAACAATTGTACTCGTATGAAAACCATGTTAGGATTATCTGATCTTAGGGAGCTGGTAGAATTGAACATTTCTCAGTGTTCTGGTCTTGAGGAATTGAGTGTTGTACATTTGAGCTGCCTCAAAAAACTGATACTTGACAATTGTTATAGTCTGAAAACCGTGTCAGGAATATCTGATCTTAGGCAGCTGGTAGAATTGAACATTTCTGGGTGGTCTGATCTTGAGGAATTGAGTGTTGTACATTTGAGATGCCTCAAAAAATTGATACTTTACTATTGTCCTAGTCTGAGAACCGTGTCAGGAATATCTGATCTTAGGAAGCTGGTACAATTGAACATTTCTGGTTTTCCTTTGTCTGAGCAGTTGCGTCTAGTGGGGCTGAACTCCTTGGAGTGTATTACTGTTGATCTTTCTTCCAAGGTGAAATGTTTTGAGTTGGATGATTGCAGAAATTTGAAAACAATATCAGCAAATCTTGAAAAGATTGTAAGCATCAACATTCGTGACTGCCCGAAGCTGGAGTCGTTGCCATTTCTTAGACGTCTAACGAACCTCGAGACTGTCACAATTGATGGATGTGGCAAGCTCAATAGTTTTTCCTTGTTCGGATGTGAAATTTTGGAAACAGTGACGTGTAAATTGGGTCTAAGCCTTGAGAAGATTAGCATTGATTTTTGCAGGAAGTCCAATTGCCTTCAATTGTTCAAATGTCAAAATCTGAAACAAGTGTCCATAACGGATTGTTACGAGCTTGAAGAGCTGCCCTGTTTTGCAGGTCAAACTTGCCTTGAGAAGATTACCATTATTAGATGTGAGAAGCTGCAGAACATAACTTTGCCAACAGCACTCGTGGAACTCAGAATAAAAGGTTGCAGAGAACTAAAGACAGTGGCGACGATTTGTGATCATAGTGAATGTCTGGAGCTACAGGAGTTGTCAAGTGTTGCCCGACGGAGCTGTCTGAAGCAGATTACAATTGAGAGATGTTACAAGTTGCAGACCCTACAAGCCATTGATGAGCTGCATGCATTGGAAAGTCTGGAGTTGTTCAATTGTTGGGAGCTTGAAGAGCTGCCCTGTTCTGCAGGTCAAACTTGCCTTGAGAAGATTACCATTATTAGATGTAAGAAGCTGCGGAACATAACTTTGCCAACAACCCTTGTGAATCTCACAATAGACGGTTGCGGAAAACTGAAGAAAGTGGCGATGATTTGTGATCATAGTGAATGTCTGGAGCTACAGGAGTTGTCAAGTGTTGCCCGACTGAGCTGTCTGAAGCAGATTACAATTAAGAGTTGTGACGAGCTACAGACCATACAAGGCATTGATGAGCTGCGTGCAATGGAAAGTCTTGAGTTGTTGGATTGTCCGAAGCTTGAAGAGCTGCCCTGTTTTGCACGTCAAACTTGCCTTGAGAAGATTACCATTATTAGATGTGGGAAGCTGCAGAACATAACTTTGCCAACAACACTCGTGGAACTCAAAATAGAAGGTTGCAGAGAACTGAAGACAGTGGCGACGATTTGTGATCATAGTGAATGTCTGGAGCTACAGGAGTTGTCAAGTGTTGCCCGACTGAGCTGTCTGAAGCATATTACAATTGAGAGATGTTTCGCGCTACAGACCATACAAGGCATTGATGAGCTTCATGCATTAAAAAGTATGAAACTTTCATTTTGCATAAACGCAGCAATACAGAATTGCATTACCATGTTGAAGGTACCGATTTGAAGACTCCTTTAAGCATTCAACTACATTTGTTGCTTTGAAGGGACAGCGAGAGAGTAAAATTTTCAGTATTTGCCTTAAATTTTGTTTTGGCTTTCCAGATTTTCATAACTATTATTCTAGGTCATTGGTTAATTAAAATGGAGCTTTTTGTTTTTTTTAACCCATTGCAGAGTATGCCGTCAGAACAACTCTTTGTGGTGGGAAGAGCAGCAGATGGAGCGCTGTCAACTTTAAATTCACATCTCTTTTGTGACGCCAATGCAGTCATTCCAGCCATTGATGAAATTGGTACCCGCACAACCGAGGAAATAATGTCAGAATTGAGTACAGTCATCTTCTGCGCTGTAGTTCAGCGTACCTCATACCAAGGGGGGGGTTACAATTACGGAACAAAATGTATAATTACCATCGTAAGTACCCCCGAAAATAAAAAAAGTTATAATCGTGATCTTGCACGTATGGGAATAATAATGAAGCGGTATGAGGTGGGCATAAAGAAAGGTGAAGAATGGAAAAATAAGCATGTATTACATACATTTATTGATAGGCTATACCGACCACAAATAAGTGTAGGTTCGGTTGGTAAAATATTGTTTACTAGGCATTTAAAATCATTTTTTAAATGATTTTATATGGAATTAAAACATTTATGATATGATCTTATTCAGCCATTTTGAGAAGTACTTTTATATTTTATATGATGGTAACTTTGTTTTTCTATTTAAATATATAAATTATTTATAAAGTTGTTATAATTTGTAATAGTAATATAATTAATTATATTTTTTATTTCAATAATATTAAATTAGTCAATTTAATAAAATAAAATAAAATAAATTATAACATAAACAATTTAATAAATGTTTGTTTATTTTTATATAATTATTAAAATATGTTAATAAATAAATAAAATAAAATGGACCTTCAACCTATTTTTATGTTTGGCCTATTTGTTATTGACCACTACTACATTTTCAACCTATTTGTAAATATTAAATATAGTTGGTTTTTATTATATTATAAATTAAAAAAAAAGTTGATAGAATTATGGTAGGGTCTTATCTTACTAAATGTTTCAATATTTGTGAATCAATTAGATCTTGTTACAAAATTGAGTTTCACATATGTAGAAGTGAGCTTAGTGCTGCAAAATAAAAATTGACCCTTAGAAAGGAATAGACATAATATTAATGTTTATAGTAGATGCACCTAAGTGTGTTCCACATATGTCTCCACAAGGGTGGTGTTGGTTAGGTCAGGGCTTAAATTTGACACCTTGCCTGTCAAGCAATTTTTTTATGATAGTTATCTATTCAATGGGGCCTTTCAAATACTATGACATGTCTTAATATAAGTAAATCATATAAAAAAGAAAAATATAAATCATCATAATCCTATATAAATTTGGACAATTTGTCCAAAATCTCTCCTATCATATGATATAATCTTTTTAAAATTTCAATTGTATCTTACAGCAAAAATGCCTCAATACATCTATACAACTGTCAAATTTAAGCCCTAGTTGGGGTCAACAAGCACTATTTAAAAATTTGTTAAATAAGATTAATTCTCCTTTGATCAATCCCCAATGATGACCAATTTGAATGGAAACACAACTAATTTCTAGTTAATCTTAAAAGGAAAACAATGCAAGTAAACTAGATTAATAACAATTTGAGTAAATTAGAAATACAAGAGAAAAATCAATTAAAAAAATTAGGGGAGAGCACAAGATATACACATATACACTTGAAAAACTATTGTCAAATACAAACCCCACCACCAATACACATACTAAGATGCTAGCATATCTATCTTTAGAAAAATCTGTGCCGAGAGATCATTCTCTAAGTGCCTATTTCATTTAACTAAAAGTCCACTAAAAAATAAGTATCTTTTACATAGATTTTTTTCTAAAATAGGTAATGTTAGTTTTAATAATTTTGAAATTTGAAATTTTATTAATTTAACAATTTATTTTTCAAATTTATTAAGTTATTATTTTTATTTTATAATTATATTAATTGTATAAGTTTACTTTTTATATTATGTAATATAGTAAATAGTTATGTAGTTCAATAAATAAAAATATAATAAAAGAAAATATAAAAGTTATAGTTTATAGTTTATAAATAAATTAGTGAGTAATATTTTTTAAATAATTATTTATTATTATCTGTTTATGAATACCCTATTTAAACTTTATATTAAAGAAAGAAATAATACATATTCAAAAAAAAAGAAGGGTGGTCAAAAGTCACACCCACGTAGTCACAACCCTAGGGTGAATAAAACATAAGTTTAACCTCAAAAGGCAAATAAAACATAATTCATAGACTCAAATGCAAAACATAATGTCTAATAAGAAAAGACATAAAAAAATATTAAGTTGCAAGAACAACATCGACAGATGGAGGAGGATCCTTATCATCAGGTTTCCTCCAAAAGTCCCTGGGGGTGGCATATTCAATAGGCTCTCAACCATCAAGAATAGTAGTAGCATCTTCATTCTCATCTAGAGACTAAGTGTGAACCAAGGAGATGACAGGCTACAACTGAAGAAACTTGCATGTGTCTAGACAACCAGCATATCGCCGAGGATAAGTTCAGATTGGCTGTATGTTTTCTCAATTCAAGTTTCAAGTGTTGTGGAGTACCGCAAGTATGCTTTTCAATGATCCATTTCAAGACCTTTTAATTAGATTTGAGTAAGGGATACCGACATCAATGTCTATTTTCTTCCACTAGTAGAAAGAAGTATAAACTAGAGAAAGTAATGTATGAGGTCTTATCAATTCATATAATGTTTTTGTGTGAACCACATGATGTTATTTTTGTCTCTCTGGTGCCACTTTAGGTCTGGAGCTAATGGATGAAAAGATTGTTAGTGTAGGTTTTTATTTCCTAGTGGGTTATTTATTTTTTCCCTATATTCCTAGGTTTTTCCTACACTTCTATTAATCTCACTTAGGTTAATAAAGCATGTCTTATTAGGTGAGTGGTTGCGAGGTGTCACCTTCCTACATGTAAGCATCCATTAGCTATCTTGGGAAGATACTTTGCTATCTTTAGTCTGATAGATGGTTGCTCTTGATTGGTCAGTGTTGCTACCTCCTCCCTCTTCCTAGTCTATATAAGCATGCTACCTGGCTTGTATTTTACATCTTTTGCTTTTGCATCCTCTTAATGCTATCTTGCTTCTAGCATTTGCGTTACTCTTTTGGAGACTAACTCTATGTTTCTATTTTGATTTCACATCATTTGCATTCATAGTTTAGATATCTATTCTTTGTACTAGTTTTCTAGTTTTCAGATTCTAACATGGTATCAAAGTTATTCTATGTGCAAGAGTAGATTTTAGTTTCCATATTTGAGAGATTTGGGGGGGGGTAATAAATCTTATTACAGTTTTTTGAAAAACCCAATATGCTCTTTTCTTGCATCTTCGGATGATCTTGAGAATCAAAAAAGTTTGACGGAAACTTTTTTAATCTCTGGGGTTTACACATGTGTTTTATGAAATATGGGTGATTGCAGCATTTCTGGTTATACGGGTAGCATTTCTCGCTATTCCAACATGTTCAGAAGGCTTGAGAAAGTTAAATTTGGCTTTCGTTTCACCGAAATTAGAGATTGTCATACACAATTGCGGAACCTGGGTTTCAAACTCAAATATGACAACTAGCTTGCATATTTGGTGTTTTCAATTAATATTGCAGGTTCCAGCATGTCTTTTCTTGTCTTACGTAGCTGATTTAGCCTTTGTATGCCATTTTTTGGTTGCTGGGGTCGTTTTTTGTTGCTAAAGGCGTTCTATTCACATTAGAAATACATCTTCTGTACATAATCAAGAAAAATGCCTTCTGGGTTTTATTCGCAGCATAGAAAAACCATCTGGGTATCTTTTAATTTTTCATGCAATCTATATATTTTGTAGAATCAAACTCAAAAAGCTACAGTAGTACCCCTCTCCGTTGGCAATTGCAGTTTTGAAGGCAATTTTCAAATGCTCTGTTCTTGCTCATACGGACTCCTTTTCCCACGAATATTTTTTGATTTTAGCTATTTTTTGTGCTCTATGCACTAGTGTAGACATTTTTTGATTTTGATGCAAAGATTTTTCAGAAATTACAGATTCTCTGTCGTGACATTGCACAGTTTTCATTTTGGGAACTTCGGAGGATGATAAATTTCACATATGACCTCATCTCGAGGTGATTATTTTTTTGAAAGTGCATGATTTTTCGAATAGATCACAGTGGTACTATTTATTTCTCTGAGTATTGTGCCAAAGTTGTATTTTTAGCATATACTCCTCATGAAGGTTTTGTATTGCAATGAAATCAAGACCACTTAGTATTTCTTGCTAGTGGTATTTGTAAACACACTAATATAAAGTGTCAAATCATATTTTCTTGGTGGGGTTCTTTGATTAAGTGAAAAGGGGGGGGTTGTCCTGGTTGTGTTCTCTTCTTTTCAACATTTCTTCTCTGCGTTTCTTCATCATGGATCAAACAAATCTGTCCATCCTAACTCCATACAATTACTTTGATTAGAAATCACACATGACAATTCACTTAAGGAAAGCTGGATTAAATAGGATAACTATGGGACTTGAAACTGAACCTGCTAAAGATGAAGATAAGCCTAAGTGGTTTAACAAATGTGATGAGACATATGGAACATTGTGTTTGTCTGTTTCTCCTGATTTTTTCTTTCACATTGAGTCTTTGAATACGCCAAATGAAATCTGGACAAAGCTAGAAACACTATTTAGCACACAAGATTCAATGAGGGGTCATATGTTAGAAAATGAACTAATTAGTTTAAGTCTAGGCAATTTCAACACAATCCAGGATTTCTTCACTAAATTAAAATCATTAAGGCTGCAGTTAAAATAATGTGGAATTGAAAAGAAAGATGAACAACTGATTCTTAGTATTCTCTTTAAGCTAAGTTCAGAATATTCTATGTTTGTTTCTACCTTCTATGCTACTAAGGTTGCACTTGGTACTAAATTCACCATGCCATCTTTAGATGATTTTGCTATCAATCTCACTTGGGAACAGGACAAGCTAATCCAGATGGGCACTCTTAAGTCCTCTAAGTCACATGCCTTGGTTGCCAACTAAGGCACAAAAGAACAAAAATGACAAAATAGTAACAACAATAGTAAGGATAAGAAATAGAAGAATAGCAAGGAGAAGAAGGATCAGATACCGGTTGCTTCAAAAGCAACTAATGAGGCCCAATCTTCCAAGGGTGACAAGCCTAAAAAAGAGAGGGTCCAATGTGCTTATTGTAAAAGACCCGGTCATGATGAACATAAATGTTTGAAGAAACAAATTGATTACTTGACACACATTCTTGAGAAGAATAATATCAGTGTTCCTGAGTCTATCAAACAGAGTTCTAATGAGGGGTCTAACAAGGCAAAAGAAAACAACAAGGGGCAAGGAAAGGGCAAGGCCTTTGTTGTAGTTGCTTCTTCACCATCCACTTGGGTTCTTGATTCTGGTGCTTCGCACCACATGGCTTCATCCAAGGAAGAACTTGCATCTTTGGAGCTATGTACTATGCCTTCTATTTTGATGGGTGATGACACTCCTGTTGAGGTGTGTGGGAGAGGGTCTATTGATGTGGGGGATGGCACATTCCATGATGTTCTATGTGTGCCCTTATTATCAACTAATCTCCTATCGGTATACCAGATCACTCACATAGGTTCAGGCAAGCGGGTTGAGTTCACTCCTGATTCAATGGAGATTCATGAGTTGCACAGTGGTTCTACAGTTGTAGTTGGGAGAGTAGATCATCAGTCACGGCTCTTTCTATTTTTTCACTTTGTTCCTGATCCTCCTTTAACTATTTTGCTCACTCATTCTAATGATGTGAGTAGATTATGGCATGAGCGGTTTGGCCATCTTAACTTCCGCTACTTGCAGAAGCTCAATCAGCAAAGCATGGTCACAGGGTTGCCTTCAGTTTAGTTTTTAGGTGGTGTTTGCTAAGGTTGCATTTTTGGTAAGCATCCTAAGGAAACGTTTGACAAAGGTAAGGCATGGAGAGCTTCACAGATACTAGAGTTAGTTCATAGTGATTTGGCTGGTCCATTTCAGCATCCTTCTTTTAGTAGGGCTAGATATGTCCTCACATTCATTGATGACTTTTCTTGATATAGTTGGGTGTACTTTCTCAAATAGAAGTCTGAGGTATTTGATCACTTTTAGGACTTCAAGACTTTTGTAGAGAAGCAATCCGGGAAATCCATCAAAGTTTTGCGCACTGACAATGGTGGTGAGTATGTCAACCATCGGTTTGAGAGGTTTTGCACTTCAGAGGGGATTGATTTGTAGCATTCAGTTCCATACAATCCTCAGCAGAACGGTGTTGCAGAATAGAAGAATAGGCCCTTGAAGGAAATGGCGAACTACATGATTCACTCCAGATCTCTTGCACCACAGTATTGGGTAGAGGCCATTAACTGTGCTTGTTATATTCAGAACTATGTTCCTCACCGAGCCTTGAAGGGAGTCACTCCTTTTGAAGCTTAGAGCGGTTAGAAACCATCAGTTAAGCACTTTCAAGTTTTTGGTTCTCTTGCATGGGCCCACATTCCTATAGAGAAATGTAAGGCCTTAGATCTGTAAAGCAGACCTTGCATATTTGTAGGTTATCCTGATGGTGTGAAGGGTTATCGGTTTCTCCACCCTACTACACACAAGTTGTTCATTGAGAGGAGTGTTCAGTTTGAGGAGGGCTCTTCAAGCTCACTTTCTATCACTTCTCCAACTCCTTCTACTTTGACATTGGAGCAACTTGGGATACATGACAAATCTTCTGATGAGTCAGATTCACCTGAGCAGTCTTCCACCTCCACTTTAGATGCAGAGAGCGATTCAAAGGACTCACCTCCTTCCTCTCCTAGTCATCATTCAAAGGTTGATGATTCTCTTCTAGATTCTTCATCTTCCAGTCCACTTTGGGCTAGACAGACCTTACAGTCTATAGGTGATTGGGTTGGGGATCCATTAGACACCAGGCAGACTCGTTCACAGTTCTAGGATGCTCCACATGTCTTCATTGCTACTACCTCAGATCCACAGTCTTTTCATGAGGCTTCTGGTATTCCTAAGTGGGATACAGCTATGCAGGAGGAGTATAGTTCCTTGATGAGGAACCACACTTAGGATCTTGTCCCTCTTCCTAAGGGAAGAAAACTTGTTCGATGTAAGTGGATCTATCGGACAAAATTTGTAATAGATGGGTCGGTTGACAAGTTGCAGATCATGCAACTTGATGGGCTGCGTGCATTGGAAAGTCTGGAGTTGTTCGATTGTTGGGAGCTTGAAGAGCTGCCCTGTTTTGCACTTCAAACTTGCCTTGAGAAGATTACCATTATTGGATGTGAGAAGCTGCAGAACATAACTTTGCCAACAATACTCGTGGAACTCATAATAGAAGGTTGCAGCAAACTGAAAATAGTAGTGACGATTTGTGATCATAGTGAATGTCTGGAACTACAGGAGTTGTCGAGTGTTGTCTGATTGAGCTGTCTGAAGTGGATTACAATTGAGAGATATTTTGAACTACAGACCATACAAGGCATTGATGAGCTTCATGCATTAAAAAGTATGAAACTTTCATTTTGCAGCAACGCAGCAATACAGAATTACATTACCATGTTGAAGGTACTGATTTGAAGACTCCTTTAAGCATTCAACTACATTTGTTGCTTTGAAGGGACAGCGAGAGAGTAAAATTTTTAGTATTTACCTTAAATTTTGTTTTGCTTTTCCAGATTTTCATAACTATTATCCTAGGTCATTGGTTAATTAAAATGTAGCTTTTTGTTTTTTTTAACCCATTGCAAAGTATGCCGTCAGAAATTCTCTTTGTGGTGGGAAGAGCAGCAGATGGAGCGCTGTCAACTTTAAATTCACATCTCTTTTGTGACGCCAATGCAGTCATTCCAGCCATTGATGAAATTGGTACCTGCACAACCGATGAAATAATGTCAGAATTCAGTACAGTCATCTTCTGCGCTGTAGTTCAGCTTACCTCATACTGAGGGATGGGGTACGATTACAGAACAAAATGTATAATTACCATCGTAACTACCCACGAAAATAAAAAAAGTTATAATCGTGATCTTGCACGTATGGGAATAATAATGAAGCTGTATGAGGTGGGCATAAAGAAAGGTGAAGAACGGAAAACTAAGCATGTACTACATGCATTTATTGATAGGCTATACCGACCACAAATAAGTGTAGGTTCGGTTGGTAAAATATTGTTTACTAGGCATTTAAAATAATTTTTTAAATGATTTTATATGGAATTAAAAAATTTATGATATGATCTTTTACAGCCATTTTGAGAAGTACTTTTATATTTTATATGATAGTAAGTTTGTTTTTCTATTTAAATATATAAATTATATAAATTATTTATAAAGTTGTTATAATTTGTAATATTAATATACTTAATTATATTTTTTATTTCAATAATATTAAATTAGTCAATTTAATAAAATAAATTATAACATAAACAATTTAATAAATGGTTGTTTATTTTTATATAATTATTAAAATATGTTAATAAATAAATAAAATAAAATGGACCTTCAACCTATTTTTGTGTTTGGCCTATTTGTTATTGGCCACTTCTACTTCATTTTCAATCTATTTGTAAATATTAAATATAGTTGATTTTTATTATATTATGAATTAAAAAAAATTAAAAAATTATGATAGTCTCTTATCCTTCTAAATGTTTCAATATTTGTGAACTAATTATATCTTTTTACAAAATGGAGTTTCACATATGTAGAAGTGACCTTAGTGCTAAAAAATAAACTTGATCCTTAGAAAGGAATAGACATAAAAGTAATGTTTATAGTAGATGCACCTAAGTGTGTTGCACATATGTCTGCACAAGGGTGGTGTTGGTTGGGCTCAACAAGCACTGTTTAGAAATTTGATAAAGAAGATTAATTCTCTGTTACATCCTTAACTTTAACTACATTTTACTTTTTTTTTTACTTTTGAAGTAATTAGTAAGTGATTTTGTGAGATTCAATGATTTGACTTTTAGTAAAAATGTTAAGAAAATTAATGTTTTCATGAGTTATGTTTATTTGACTATCATTGACATGTGTTTATATGTTGTCAAGATGTTAAAATTTCGTAAGGATTATGAAATGATTAATGATACACTAATCATGGGTTGGTGATTGCAAGTGGCATTTAGGAAACATGTTTCCTCCCTCCAACAAAAGGAGAGAGAGCATCATCGGAGAGAAGGGAATAGATATGAGGAAAGGAATAGTTTGTCACCATCCCAAGTCTTGAGATTGGTGCAAAATGGTGAACCTAGTTGAGTCAGGTAGGGGATACTTGACGCTTTTGGTCTAAGTTTATTTCTTGACTCGACAAGTTGTCGATGTCATTTAGAGTCTTTTTAATGTCAACCATGTCATTTTGTGAAATCGGCATCGTCAAGGTTGAACATTAGTTGTTTTGCAACTAAGACAATTTTCTTTGTCAAACACATCATTCATTACGTCATAAATGAGACTGTTCTTACGTCTTCAATGGCTTAATTGGTATAATTCATAATATGTTTTCTTGTTAGTAGTTTAATGTCAGATTTTGTATTCTGTTTAATCAGAATCAATGTGTAGGGGAGAATATCTCGACCCAATAATGCATTGTGTGTAAGTTTATGTCTCATTATTATAAACCTTATTGTTATTAATATTTATGTTTGTTTTAGACTATAATATTACGTAAATATTTAGAATGATTGGTGCAAGGTTGCTTATGGTTTTATGTGATAATAACTTTCATTTAATGATGAAGCATACCTTCTTAACTGATTCAATATCTTTGAATGTCTTTTGAAGTCATTGATTGTTGTGAAAGTGGAGTTTAATAACCCACATTTCCCTCTAGTTGCATGCTTGACTTACGAGCATATGGAGGCTTTTAAAGTGGAAGTAAGCATGTATTTAGGCGTATAACTCGCCATAAGCATCGCGGCTTGGTGGGATGTCAAGTTAGTAAGAACATTTACATTAAGAAGTGGAGGCATTATCTTAAGGGATGGAAGAAGAGGGAGGATAGTTAGACTTGCGTGTATCGAGCTCTACGAGCAAGATGAGCTTGGCATAGATACAAAGAGCTTGGTATTAAAAACATGGAGCTCATCAATATCACATTAGTTGTATCTTATAGCCATAGAAATTAGACTATGAGGAAGATAAGCTAAGATACCACTGTATAAGTTTAGACATCATTGTGTAGAAGCGTGATTATCATTGTATCAAGGTTTTGGGTTATCTCTATGTTTAGATAAGGCCGAAAGACTTTGCTACCAGTATGGTTGAGAAAGAGGCCGGTAGATATTGTTTCTCTATGAAAAGTGGAGCCAAAAGACTTTTGCAGGAGAGTATTATTATGCTCAGGAATGTCTTTACACCAACAAAACTTCAAAACTCATAGATTGTTCCTAACGGCATATTCTTTGAATCTCCTATAAGTGTGAGTTTGTGGTACGGGTGGAGCTCTAAAAATAAAGACTATACCTAATAGACTGGAAGATTAGATTGTATTATTCATGGCTTCTTAGCACAGAAGAAATTGGAGAGGAAGTGCAAAACAATAGTAATGACTGCGTTTTCCTTAGATAGTAGCAGTAACGAAAATGCATGAGGTAGGTGATTATACCTACAATCTTTATTTTCTTAAATAATATATCCGTTTCTTGTAACTAGCATAGGAGATTCTTTATTTTTCTCATTTAGAATATGCAGGCAAGAGATTAGATTGAACACTCTTAGTGTAGTAGACCTGAGCCCAAAAACATGGTAGACTATGTACATCAAACCCTTGTTAGATTAAATTCTAGATAGTAGACGGTAAGGTAAATTAACCTAGCTCCTTATGCTGAATGGTCTAAAAGATATAGGAGTTTGTTCCTGGTACTGTCTCAATGGTTTGAGGAGACCATATATATATATATATGAGCTGAGATTAAATCTTGTTGAGGGTTTTATTTTTAACCTAGATGTAAACTTGATGGGGTTTAGACAGAGATAGATCTACTTTTTCTAGATTTGCATGTAAATGATTCTTTGTACTATTAAGGGCTCAGTTATGAATTTCATTCACTCTAAAGTGTTTTGGATCATAGGATACATTTATAGATACCATACATTATGATATATGTATTATGACAAGTATTTTTTATTACATGCATGGGTGATGAGCATGAATCCATATTCTTTTTAAATCTGGAATGGGTATACGAAAGAGACCAGGAGGCTGAGTTATTTTCAATCATGACTCAAAACCCATTAAAATTTGAAAGAGTGAATTTGATCAAGTGTACTTATAATGATGGCATTATCAAGATTCTAAAGAGAGGCTATAACCTCGTATTGTATATACGTAAAATAAAATAAGGTCATTATGATCTTCAAAGGGCTATATGACGACAAAGATATAGATTTCCTTACGAGAAACACTTTTCTTCTTGTTATAGAATATTACAATTCTAAGGGAATGGGTGACCCAAGAATGCAGAAATCTTAATAAGCCCTTGATTAGCAACTATTTTTTATGTTATTTATTTCGAGAAAGAGTACACTAGGAGACTCATTTAACTTCTCTTATGTTTCAAGATTGAAACTAGTAAACCAACCCAAGGTATAGGCATACCAGGAGAGGGGAGGTTATAGTTTTTATTATAGTTCATTGAACTTATTTTTTTAGTGCCTTTTTGCATAGAGGACAAAGTTAACCCAGTGTTGGGAATACCTGATAAGATTTATACCAAGTTGGGTATGTTGAGGGAATCGAAAACTCAATCACACTTGTTTGTCATACTTATGATTATGGATAAAGGTTATATGATATATTTTTGCTAGGGATGAAATACACATGAGATCATAAACTATCATTAATAGGAAAGTCGGTAGACTTAAGTATAACAAGGGGTCAAAAGTATTTTATTATCTCTTATGTTTTCTAACTTGTTAAGGTTGAAGGATTGAACTTAGTCAAAGGACTAGGTATGAGAAATAATGGTACTCATTAAGATATATATCAATGGGGATATAACTTGAATATTACGCTTATTCATGTTACATGAATTTTGAATTTGAGCAATGCTAAGTGGTTTGGGAAAGACTAGAAGTACATGTTCTCATGTTTTTGTTACACTTATGCTATCACGTTTAGAAAACAAGGATGTTTAATATTTCCATATTTTGGGTTAGAAATGTTAAACCCTAGTATTAAAATTTGGAGGATTTAGGAATCCTATAACTCTTATGTCGGTTATGACATTATATATATATATATATATATCGACAGTGAAAGGTTGAGAAAACCATAAAACAAGATAGGAAGAGTCTTTATAATACTATCAAATTTGAGTGATTCTATGATAATGTTAAAATTCATTTTAATGCACCAAAGGTGTGTGATATTTGAGTTAGAGCGAAGACTAACAGAAGGTCATAAGCCCTAGAAGTTGCAAGTTGCAAGTACGCAAGGAGGGAATCTCTAAAAAGGTTAGAATTAACTTATATATATATATTGCATGTATATCCTAGATTGAGGATTACTAGTAAGTCAGATTGACTAGAATGAATTTTTAGTACAGACAAGTTTGTGTTTAGAGTTACTAAATGAAGAAATTCAGACTGAAGGAAGAGATAATTCCAAGTCGAGTCAGAGGTGTGTGTCTAGATGGCATTACCAATAAGTATGATCATACTTAGCTAGAAGGGATCTAGACTTGCATGGTTGATTGAAGTTATGTAGGACACAACACTAGGACTCAGATGGAAAAAACTTATTGGCTCCTTATATCTATACCCTTCGTGAAGGGTAGGGCCACTTTTAGATAGGAAGGTGTGCGAGGGACCACTGGTCTATGGTTGGAGGAAAAGTGCTTGGATGATGCTCTCCCTTCAAAGCAGAAGACTCACCAAGGCTTGTGAAGTCAGTTATCAAATTTCCAAATTTAGTGTACTCCATGCTATGGCTTGTAACAGTCAAATTTATGAGGTAAAATTATTATTTTTGCCAAGTGCAGTTTATGTTTACTAAATGATAAGTGAAAGGATTTCACTATGTATCTAGCTTTGATTATGTTGTGATTTCAAGTTGAAATTATTTGGAAAGTTCTACTATACTTCTTGTGTTTATGCAAATGGTATTTAATTAAATAAAAAAATCTCTCTCATGTTTACCAAGTTTATTTACTTGCTTTTAAATTCTTGAGTTTACTTGAGTATTAGGAGGAGGGGTGTTACATATGGTATCAGAGCTAACTGGGTTCAACACATGGACCTATGAGCCCATTATGAGAAAACTTGTTAAAATTTAGTATATTGGCTAAGGTTTGAAACTGGATTGATGTAGAATGGCATAGAGAAAAACCAAGAAGTTTGTGTTCCAACTAAAATTTCTGAGTGTTGTTGTCACACCATCTTATAATATCATCTAAATGATGAATGTTAGTTACTCCAGGAAATAGGAGTAGATGTGATATAACCTTTTTATTTGCAAAATTTATTTGCATGATAAAAGTCTTGAGAGGCTTATTTATTTGTTGTGCTTGTAGCACAATCTCTTATCCACTGTAGGTTTTTGAAAAACTCGAGTGCAGTGTAGCAATCTACTCCCTTGTTAGTAACTTAGTAAGTCACGCAGTGCATAGTAAGTGTTCCTCTAGATTTTGACACTTCCTTGGAATTTTTTTTTTTAAATTCCCTTTTAATACTTGCAAGGATTGTTATTATTTTATTCCTTTATTTTGGAATGGCCTAGCCACAAAATTTTGAAGATTGTTTATTTTATGACTAGTTGGTCAAAATTTGGTTTATTGTTGAAATTGAGCTTATTCTTTTTACTTATTGTTGAAAATGAAATTGCTTATACTCTGTTATTGATTTAAATTTTGTGGTGGCTATACTAGAACTTTTTGGTTGTTCACTATGTTTTGTACAATGTCCACCTCTATCATGCCCTGGATGGGCCTCTGATGGATTGTGTAAGGGAGTAAATTGTAGAAAAGGCACTTGGTATGTCCCTAAATTTACAAAAAAAGAAACCTTGTGTGGTAGGAACCAAATGATATCCTCATCAGTTAGTATGCAGTAGCATAAGAAATAGACATAAAAGTTAATTCCTTTGAATGAATTCTTGTCAAGAAGGGTGATAAACTAGACTACATGACTTCACTGTGTCATGTTGCACTTAACTAAAAACCTTGGCCAAGGTGATGCTACTACTTGATAGTGTTAGTCTATTTTCTTGTCCTAGATATGCACCCAGTCAGAGGTCATGCTAGTTAGGAGTTGCCTATAGTGTATGATTGACTAGAGATTGTGTAGGGTCAAACACCAGATTCAGATGGCAATTTAGAGGGTAGGACCGCTTCCAGTCATGACCTATGCGGAGAACTGCTTAAGTCCATGGTTGATGATGCTTTCTTGCTCATTAGTGGCATGCCAAGTCTTAGAGGATAGTTGAATCAAATAAGGAATTATGATCCTTTCTCTTGTATCTACTTTTCACCTTATTTAAATGATGCATGGGGTGGGTGCAAAAAGTTGGGGGGCCAAAGAGTGGCCAACTTTAAAAAAAAAGTAATAATGCAAGCACTTTATATCATGCTCGCATTATGGCTTGGTGTTGCCAAGCCTACATCAAGCCATAATGTGCTCATGTTATAATGCAAGCACGCTATGTGCTACTATATATATAAAAAATAGCATTCTATTTCATTATTTCATAGCAAATTGCAAGAAACCCATGGTTTAAAGAAAGAAAAGAGCGCGCTCACATTATTTAAGGTCCAATCATCAGTTATTTCTTGCTGATTCATCATCAAAATACCACCAGGACATTGGGGAAATCAAAGAAGTAAGTTTTATTTACTTTCTTGTGTGAATTTGTTGCTAAATAGGTAGGTTAAAATAGTTTTTGATGTAAATTTCTTAAATTTACAGGAGTTGATAATGCACCTCCTCCTCTTGAAAATCCATAAACTCCTCCAGCCAATGAACAACAAATACCTACTGAAGAAGAACCCCAACCACAAACACCTCTATTGATTCCTGAATATGCCCTTGGAACATAAGAAAATATAATGGGGCAAATTGAAAATAATAAGAAACAAATTAAGGACATAATTACAAGGTTGAAAGAACCTACAACTTCAACCTTGCATAGATCCACGCTTGCTCAATCCCTTGAATCTATGTTATCAAATGTAGATTCAATAAGCAAGAAACTCACTAGTTGGATAGAAAAGAGAAGAGAATTTAGAGAGTATTATGCTGACAAGTTATCATATAAACAAGTGAAAAAGGAACAAATTACAAAACTTGACTTGTGTTCTATTTTCACAGACCCACGAACAAACGAATCTCTACCCCTTACATGCAAGAGGTTCCCTATCCATTGGTGTAACAACCAAGCAATAAGGGACAATTTTGTGTAGAGGTGGTGGATAGTTTTTTACCATCCTCCATACAACAATAATGAGCTCCCGTAATATTTTTTGAGGAAACTCTACTGCGATTTTGTCAAAAATAAAGTGCAAAATTATTTTGATATGCGGAGTTCTAGGGTAGAGGTAGGGGGTCAGCACAAGATAGACCAGGGGCACGTGTTGACCCACAACAACCAACTAGATGAGCACTCACCAGACCAGCCCATGAGCATGTTTCTATCCCTTCCATTGTGAAGGAGAGTGTTGAGGTCGAGGCACTTTTGTCCATTAGTGCCTTGACCTAGAGCATCTTACAGCATGCTAGTCCTATAATACAGCATGGGTCAGGGGAGAGTTCGAGTACAGTTACACCCCATACTTGTTGGACTTGTGGATCAACATGTGGTTATGACCCCACAAATAGTCATGATGCAGGTGCACAGGCTACATCTGCAGCTGAGCAGATGGTGATGACAGATGCCCTCTTGAGTGAGACTTTCAGGCTTAATACTCACGTAAATCTTAACAAGTTCATTGAATTTAATTTATTAAATTTTATTTTTGAAATGCAAGATTAACTAATTTAGTTTGATGATTTTAATAAAATTTCAGAGTCATAGCGTTGATGTAGTTTTCAGTGGTTCTCCACCTAAATATTACACTACATCATCTACTGTCGGGGTATGTAACTAGTAAATAATTATAAATATTACATGTGAATAGCATCGTTATATGAATGGTATTCTAATATCTAGTTTTGGATGTTGAATAGGGTAATATTGTAGATTTCACGGCAACACCTGCCAGTGGTGGTGGCCTTCAAAGTTTTACAGAGTAATAAAATAAATAGTTTAATGAATGAATTGTACTTACTAGATATTTGTATGTGACTTCTGTGCTTTATTGTGTGTACTTCCATGTTTAGATGAACGTGTGTGTATGTTAGGAGCCATGATTTGCATCACTATTATAGTTTTCGTAATTGAGTAATGTTGTTTTATTTGCAGATGATGTAAGCTGCGGAGACACCTCCCCATGTTCAGAGGGCAATGGAGCATGGTGTGGCCTCTGCAATTCATAGCTCCATGGCATTGACAGGGGTATGAGGCAGATTAGTAAATTTTAATTTACATTCATTGTTATAGTTGTCTATTTTTGAAAAATTAAAAGATTATTGATTTGAAATTTAATTTCTATCTGGATGGTTTCTATAGGACTTGACATTACCAAGACCTATTTCTGCTACTGAGGCAAGTGAGGAGACAGATTATATGTTAGCAGTAAGTGATTATTTTGTTAAGTGTTTCATTTTTTATAACATTTAATTTCTATATATTAATGTCTATACTTTTTATTGTAACAACTACAGATGCACAAACAACTAAATAGGAGGAGCAGCCCTCAAGTTTGTAGTAGACCACCCACATACATGTCTCCATCCCCTAGAAGATTAAAGGCTTCCCGTGATCTATTCTCTTCACCAGCTAGAGGGGAATGACTTTTTATTGTGTTCCTTTGTTGTATGCCTATATGGCATTTGTGGACATATATTTTGTATTGCATATAGTTGACATTGTATGCGTATATGGCATTCTTGTAAGCCTATATGGCTATTTTGTATATATGTTATACTTATATCGACATATATTGATGTATGCCTATATGGATATTTGGTTAATACAAATCTTTTTTATTGATGGCGTCCATACTTGCATTATAAATCCACGTTTGAATGGATATTTGTAGATGATTACTTCAAATATTTAAAGTCCAATTGTATTACATAGGATGTTTGTTGATCCAATAAGCCAACTATTGTTATTCAAGTATCATCTAAACCTCATTTTGGAACTAAAAGATAAAAGTTATATTTAAAATAAAAATGAATCATCATGTTGAATAGAAAATATTCATATTCTATATGAGTTGCTCAATTGAAAATATTCAAATGAGTATGTTGATCCATATTCTTTATGAGTTGGTCAATTAAAAATATTTCTTAATTTCTTGTTATTATACCATATTGGGATGCAAAGAGTATGTTTGTTGTTTTGAATAAGATAGTCAAATTCATATGCTTATGAGCACCTGATGACCATTGTGGTTATTAAATGTAATTCCTCTTGCATATAAGGTGAGGTTATGAGATTACATTGAGTCTTACCTAATTTTAGTATGCAACATAAGTCATCAACAATCAAGGTTCAAGGTTGTCTTTGAAGTCAAAGGGTCAAGGTTGTTTGTCATTGATGTCAAGGTTGATGCCATGATGTTGATAAGGTGATACAGTGATTCAAGGTAGGTGATGGTCATGAGGTGCATGATGTTGTGAATATGGTTTTCATGATAAGGTTTCTTAATTCATGTTGATGCTACACAAGACAAACATGGTTCATATGATGCAAGGTTCATGTTCATGTTGGATGTGGTTTTGTTCATGCAAGGTTTTGTTGTGAATATGGTTTTCATGATATGGTCTATCTTGGAAGGTTGATATGATGCAAGGTTCATATTCATGGTGGATGTGGTTTGTTCATGCAATAAAAAGTTAGAGAAGACACAAGATTTCATAATCATAATCTTATTGATAGTTACGGTTTGCATATTGGGCATTAAACCCTAAAAAGAATCTACTTTTCTTAAGACTTTAAAACCCTCAATTGCCTGTCATGTGTAAAGTGCACTTTTGTTTTAATTTAATATTGAGTTATAATCAGAAGTTACTATCACTTAAATCAACCTACTAAAGGGTCTTTAAGTCATTAGTTCACTAGCCCTTCAACCTAACTCAACCGGCATCTCTGGTAAATTCTCATAAGCTCAAGCACCATTTCATAATCGAAGGTCATATTTAATTGATATGAGGGTGGGAAAAAGGATTGGAAGGTCAGTATCTAAAAGAAATTTGGAATACAAACAATCATCTCTATGCGGTTGAATTTGATGGGCATTCCTTTATAAAAGGCTAAAAGACAACTTTATGTAGGATATCATAGTATTTGTAGTGTTTAAAGATTGAAGACTAGTTAGTGTTTGTAGCTCAGGTTATTTTGGCATGTTTGGGTGCAAAATAGGACCATGCCTAGCCTAAACATACCCATCCAGATGTGTTGGAATTGTTAGTTTAGCTGCATGAGGAGAAGAACAAAAGTTACATGCCTTTGCAACTTTACACTGCCTCCTTTTGACAATTTTTGGGGCAGCAGAAAAAATTTCACCACGGGCATGTTAGTGTAGGTTTTTATTTCCTAGATGGGTTATTTGTTTTTCCTATATTCCTAGGTTTTTCCTACACTTCTATTAATCTCGCTTAGGTTAATAAAACATGTCTTATTAGGTGAGTAGTTGCGAGGTGTCACCTTCCTACATGTGAGCATCCATTAGCTATCTTGGGAAGATACTTTGCTATCTTTAGTCCGATAGATGGTTGCTCCTCATTGGTCGGTGTTGCCACCTCCTCTCTCTTCCTAGTCTATATAAGCATGCTACCTAGCTTGTATTTGACATCTTTTGCTTTTGCATCCTCTTAATGCTATTTTGCTTCTAGCATTTGCATTACTCTCTTGGAGACTAACTCTGTGTTGCTATTTTAATTCCGTATCATTTACATTCATAGTTTTAATATCTATTCTTTGCACTAGTTTTCTGGGTTATTAAGCTTTTAAGATTCTAACATGGTATCAGAGCTATTCTATGTGCAAGAGTAGATTTTAGTTTCTATATTTGAGAGATTCGGGGGGGGCTAATAAATCTTATTGCAGGTTTTTGAAAAACTCAGTATGCTCTTCTCTTGCATCTTCGGATGATCTTGAGAATCAGAAAAGTTTGACAGAAACTTTTTTAATCTCTGGGGTTGCACATGTGTTTTATGAAATCTGGGTGATTGCAGCATTTTTGGTTATACTGGCAGCATTTTCGGCTGTTCCAACGCGTCCAGGAGGCTTGAGAAAGTTAGATTTGGCTTTCGTTTCACCGAAATTGGAGATCGTCATACACAGTTGCGGAACCGGGGTTTCAAGCTCAAATCTAACAATCAGCTTGCATATTTGGTCCTTTAAATCAATATTGTAGGTTCCAGCATCTGATTCAGCCTTTGCATGTCGTTTTTTGGTTGTTGGGGTCATTTTTTGTAGCTAAAGGCGTTCCATTTACACTGGAGCAACATCTTCTGTGCATTTGCAAGAAAAACGCCTTCTGGGTTTTGTTTGCAGCATAAAAAAACTATTTGGGTATCTTTCTGTTTTTGCATGCAGTTTGTATATTTTGCAGAAACGCGCTCAAAAAGCTACAGCAGGACCCCTCTCCGTTGGCAGCTGCAGTTCTGAAGACAGTTTTCAAATGCTCCGTTCTTGCTCATACGGACTCCTTTTCCCACGAATTTTTTTTTGATTTTGGCTATTTTTTCGTGCTCTATGCACTAGTGCAGTCGTTTTTTGATTTTGATGCAAAGATTTTTCAGAAATTGCAGATTCTCAGTCGTGACATTGCACGGTTCTCGTTTTGGGAACTTCAGAGGATCATAACTTTCACATACGACCTCGTATCGAGGTGATTCTTTTTTTGAAAGTGCATGATTTTTCGAGTAGATTGCAGTGGTGCTATTTATTTCTCTGGATATTATGCCAAAGTTATATTTTCAGCATATGCTCTTCATGAGGGTTTTGTAATGCATTGAAATCAAGACCACTTAGTATTTATTGCTAGTGGTAGTTGTAAACGCACTAATATAAAGTGCCAAATCATATTTTCTTGGGGGGGTTCTTTGATTGAGTGAAAAGGGGGGGTTGTCTTGGTTGGGTTCTCTTCTTTTCGACACTTCTTCTCTGCATTTTTTCATCATGGATCAAACAAATCTGCCTATCCTAACTCCATACAATTACTTTGAGTGGAAATCATGCATGACAATTCACTTAAGGAAAGCTGGATTAAATAGGATAACTATGGGACTTGAAACTGAACCTGCTAAAGATGAAGATAAGCCTAAGTGGTTTAACAAATGTGATGAGACATATGGAACATTGTGTTTGTCTGTTTCTCCTGATTTGCTCTTTCACATTGAGTCTTTGAATACACCAAATGAAATCTGGACAAAGATTGAAACACTATTTGGCACACAAGATTCAATGAGGGGTCATATGTTGGAAAATGAACTAATTAGTTTAAGTCCAAGCAATTTCAACACAATCCAGGATTTCTTCACTAAATTGAAATCACTAAGGCTGCAGTTAAAACAATGTGGAATTGAAAAGAAAGATGAACAACTGATTCTTAGTATTCTCTCTAAGCTAAGTTCAGAATATTCTGTGTTTGTTTCTACCTTCTATGCTACTAAGGGTGCACTTGGTACTCAATTCACCATGCCATCTTTAGATGATTTTGCTGTCAATCTCACTCGGGAACAGGACAAGCTAATCCAGATGGGCACTCTTAAGTCCTCTAAGTCACATGCCTTGGCTGCCAACCAAGGCACAAAAGAACAGAAAGGACAAAGTAGTAACAACAATAGTAAGGATAAGAAACAAAAGAATAGCAAGGAGAAGAAGGATCAGATAACGGTTGCTTGAAAAGCAACTAATGAGACCCAATATTCCAAGGGCGACAAGCCTAAGAAAGAGAGGGTCCAATGTGCCTATTGTAAAAGACCCGGTCATGATGAACATAAATGTCTGAAGAAACAAATTGATCACTTGACACACATTCTTGAGAAGAATAATATCAGTGTTCCTGAGTCTGTCAAACAGAATTCTAATGAGGGGTCTAATAAGGCAAAAGAAAACAGCAAGGGGAAAGGAAAGGGCAAGGCCCTTGTTGCAGTTGCTTCTTCACCATCCACTTGGGTTCTTGATTCGGGTGCTTCGCACCACATGGCTTCATCTAAGGAAGAACTTGCATCCTTGGAGCCGTGTACTATGCCTTTTATTTTGATGGGTGATAACACTCCTGTTGAGGTGAGTAGGAGAGGGTCTGTTGATGTGGGGGATGGCACATTCCATGATGTTCTTTGTGTGCCCTCATTATCAACTAATCTCCTATCGGTATATCAGATCACTCACACAGGTTCAGGCAAGCGGGTTGAGTTCACTCCTGATTCAGTGGAGATTCGTGAGTTGCACAGTGATTCTACAGTGGCAGTTGGGAGAGCAGATCATCAGTCACGGCTCTATCTGTTTTCTCACTTTGTTCCTGATCCTCCTTCGACTGTTTTGCTCACTCATTCTAATGATGTGAGTAGATTATGGCATGAGCGGTTTGGCCATCTTAACTTCCGCTACTTGCAGCAGCTTAACCAGCAGAGCATGGTCACAGGGTTGCCTTCAGTTCAGTTTTCAGGTGGTGTTTGCCAAGGTTGCATTCTTGGTAAGCATCCTAAGGAAAAGTTTGACAAAGGTAAGGCATGGAGAGCTTCACAGATACTGGAGTTAGTTCACAGTGATTTGGCTGGTCCATTTCAACATCCTTCTTTCAGCAGGGCTAGATATGTCCTCACATTCATTGATGACTTTTCTCGATATACTTGGGTGTACTTTCTCAAACAGAAGTCAGAGGTATTTGATCATTTTCAAGACTTCAAGACTTTTGTAGAGAAGCAATCTGGGAAAGCCATCAAAGTTTTGCGCACTGACAATGGTGGTGAGTATGTCAACCATCGGTTTGAGAGGTTTTGCACTTTAGAGGGGATTGATTTGCAGCATTCAGTTCCATACAATCCTCAGCAGAACAGTGTTGCAGAATGGAAGAATAGGTCCTTGAAGGAAATGGCGAACTGCATGATTCACTCCAGATCTCTTGCACCACAGTATTGGGCAGAGGCCATTAACTGTGCTTGTTATATCCAGAACCGTGTTCCTCACCGAGACTTGAAGGGAGTCACTCCTTTTGAAGCTTGGAGCGGTCGGAAACCATCAGTTAAGCACATGGGCCCACATTCCTACAGAGAAACGCAAGGCCTTGGATCCGCAGAGCAGACCTTGCATATTTGTAGGTTATCCTAATGGTGTGAAGGGTTATCGGTTGCTCCACCCTACTACACATGAGTTGTTCATTGAGAGGAGTGTTCAGTTTGAGGAGGGCTCTTCAAGCTCACTTTCTATCACTTCTCCAACTCCTTCTACTTTGACATTGGAGTCACTTGGGATACATGACAGATCTTCTGATGAGTCAAATTCACCTGAGCAGTCTTCTACCTCCACTTCTGATGCAGAGAGCGATTCAGAGGACTCACCTCCTTCCTCTCCTAGTCATCATTCAGAGGTTGATGATTCTCCTCCAGATTCTCCATCTTCCGGTCCACTTTGGGCTAGACAGACCTTGCAGTCTGCAGGTGATTGGGTTGGGGATCCATCAGACACCAGGCGAACTCGTTCACAGTTCCAGGATGCTCCACATGTCTTCATTGCTACTGCCTCAGATCCACAGTCTTTTCATGAGGCTTCTGGTATTCCTGAGTGGGATATAGCTATGCAGGAGGAGTATAGTTCCTTGATGAGGAACCACACTTGGGATCTTGTCCCTCTTCCTAAGGGAAGAAAACTTGTTCGATGTAAGTGGATCTATCGGACAAAATTTGTAGCAGATGGGTCGGTTGACAAGTATAAGGCTCGCTTGGTCGCAAAAGGATTCTCCCAAGTTCCTGGGATTGACTACTCTGAGACTTTTGCGCCAGTTGCCCGAATGAATTCCATCTGACTTGTTCTTTCCATTGCTGCAGCTAATCGTTGGGAAGTACACCAGATAGATGTGAAGAGTGCTTTTCTTCACGGTGTCCTTCAGGAGGAGATCTACATGGAGCAGCCACAGGGGTTCCTTCAGGATTCTTCACTTGTGTGCCTTCTTCGGAAGTCTCTCTATGGCCTCAAACAGGCTCCTCGAGCCTGGTATGCCAAGATGGATTCCTTCCTTCTATTAGTTGGGTTCACTCGGTGCCATTCTGATCCCAATGTCTACATTCTGCAGCAGGATGATTCACTCCTATTTCTGGTTCTGTATGTTGATGACTTGCTGATCACAGGGAGTTCTTCATCCACCATTGGGGCTGTCAAAACTGCCCTTCATGACAGGTTTTTGATGACTGACTTGGGCTTGTTGCATTACTTTCTCGGGATTGAGATCTACCAGTCTTCTTCCGGGATCACCATCACACAGTCCAAGTATGCTCTAGATTTGCTTTCGAGGTTTCATATGGCTGACTGTAAGCCTACTCCGACTCCCTTTCTTTCTGGAGTCAAACTTGAGGCTCAGTGTTCTTCTCCACTTGTTGATGGCACTTTGTACCGACAGCTTGTTGGGAGTCTCATTTATCTGACTCATACGAGACCTGACATTTCATATGCTGTAGGCATGGTCTCTCGATTCATGCAGGAGCCTCATGAGCTGCACTGGAAAGCAGCCAAGCGGATCCTTCACTACATTCAGGGTTCTCACAGTCTTGGGATTCACTACGCAGCGGGTATTGAGCTTGACTTGGTGGGCTACACAGATTCCGATTGGGCGGGTGATTCTCAGGATCGCAAGTCTACTTCAGGTTACAGCTTCTCACTTGGTTCAGGTCCTGTTTGTTGGTCGAGCAAGAAGCAATCTGCTATTGCTCTATCTTCTACTGAGGCCGAGTATCGGGGGGCTGTGAATGCCTCTACTGAGGCCATTTGGCTTCAGAATCTTCTCACTGAGTTTGGTATCCAGATCAGACGGCCATCAGTCATATTTTGTGACAACCAGAGTGCCATTCAGATCTCACGGAATCTAGTCCATCATCAGCAGACCAAACACATAGAGGCTCACATGCACTACATTCGGGAGCTCATCCATGGCCACGTCATCGACCTTCGCTACTGTCTGACTTCCGAGCAGGTTGCTGATATCTTCACCAAACCCTTCACTGAGAGCAAGTTCCTTCATTTGAGAGCTTTGCTGGGGGTGCGGGATGCTTCATCTTCTAGGGGGGCTTCTTCCTCTCACTTGGAGTCCTGACTCTCTCTACTTTTGGGGGGGTCTCTTTTCTCTCTCTTTGGGGGGGACTTTTATGTACATGGGTACCTCATCAGGCTTGATTTGCCGGGACCCATTTCTACATCCACCTAAGCTTCACTTATGGGGGGTGTTAGTGTAGGTTTTTATTTCCTAGATGGGTTATTTATTTTTCCTATATTCCTAGGTTTTTCCTACACTTCTATTAATCTCGCTTAGGTTAATAAAGCATGTCTTATTAGGTGAGTAGTTGCGAGGTGTCACCTTCCTACATGTGAGCATCCATTAGCTATCTTGGGAAGATACTTTGCTATCTTTAGTCTGATAGATGGTTGCTCCTCATTGGTCGGTGTTGCCACCTCCTCTCTCTTCCTAGTCTATATAAGCATGCTACCTAGCTTGTATTTGACATCTTTTGCTTTTGCATCCTCTTAATGCTATTTTGCTTCTAGCATTTGCATTACTCTCTTGGAGACTAACTCTGTGTTGCTATTTTAATTCCGTATCATTTGCATTCATAGTTTTAATATCTATTCTTTGCACTAGTTTTCTGGGTTATTAAACTTTTCAGATTCTAACAGGGCAAACGCCTCAAAGATATAAAAAAATGAGAGAGGTTATTGTAGAGGGACCCTATGTGATCTTATTGTCTTAGATGGAATGTATCTAAGTGACATAGTTTCTGAGTAACAACTCATCAAAGATTGCTACCTTTTTGCACTTTGGACTCTTCAAGGATATCGCTAGTACAATGCAGCTCAGACTGTTTCGGCATGTTTGGTTGCAAAATGGGACCATGCCTAGCCTAAATGTACCCATCCAGATGCATTGGAATTGTTAGTTTGGCCACACAAGGAGAAGAACAAAAGTTACACCCCTTTGCAACTTTACAATGCCTCCTTTTGACAATTTTTCGGGCAGCAAAAAATTTTTCACCATGGGCAAATGACTCAGAGATATAAAACAATGAAAGAGGTTATTGTAGAGGGACCCTATGTGATCACGTTGCCTTAGACAGAATGTATCTAAGTGACATGGTTTCTGAGTAATAGCTCGTCAAAGATTGCTACCTTTTTGCACTTTAGACTCTTTACGGATATCACTGGTACAATGTAGCTTGGATTGTTTTGGCATGTTTGGGGGCAAAATAGGATCATTCTTAGCCTAAATGTACCCATCCTGATGCGTTGGAACTGTCATTTTGGTCACATCAGGAGCAAGATGAAAGTTACACCCCTTTGCAACTTTACAATGCCTCCTTCTGATGATTTTTTGGGGCAATAGAAAACCTTTCACAATGAGTAAATGCCTCAGAGATATAAAACACTAAGAGACTTTATTGTAGAGGGAATCTATATGATCACATTGCCTTAGATAGAATGTTTCTAAGTGACACAGTTTTCGAGTAACATTTCATCAAATATTGCTATTTTTTTGCACTTTGGACTCTTCAGGGTTATCGTCAGTACAATGTAGCTTAGACTGTTTTGACATGTTTGGGGGAAAAAAAGACCATACCTAATGTAAATGTACCCATCCAAATATGTTGGAATAGTCAGATTAGTCGCATCAGGAGCAGGATGAAAGTTACACCCCTTTGCAACTTTACACTACCTCCTTTCTGACAATTTTTGGGGCAGTAGAAAACCTTTCACCATAGGCAAGTGCCTCAGAGATATAAAAAATTGAGAGAGATTATTGTAGAGAGACTCTACATGATCGCGTTACCTTAGACATAATGTTTCTAAGTGACACAATTTTGAAGTAACATCTCATCAAAGATTGCTACCTTTTTGCACTTTAGACTCTTCAGGGATATCGTCGCTACAATGTAGCTCAGACTGTTTCGGTATGTTTTGGTGAAAAATAGGACCATGCATAGTGTAAATGTACTCATCCAGACATGTTGGTATAGTAAGTTTGGTTGCATCAGGAGTAGGACAAAAGTTACACCCTTTTGTAACTTTACACTACCTCCTTCTAAGGATTTTTGGGGCAACAGAAAACCTTTCACCATGGGTAGACGCCTCAGAGATATAAAAAATTGAGAGAGGTTATTTTAAAGGAACCCTACATGATCGCATTTCCTCAAATGAAATGTTTCTAAGTGATACAGTTTTCAAGTAACATCTCATCAAAGATTGCTTCCTTTTTACAGTTTGGACTCTTCAGGAATGTCATCGATACATTGTAGCTTAGACTGTTTTGACATGTTTGGGTGAAAAATAGAACCATGCCTAATGTAAATGTACTCATCCAGACGCATTAGAATAGTCATTTTGGTTGCATCAGGAGCAGGACAAAAGTTACACCCCTTTGCAACTTTACACTACCTCCTTCTGATGATTTTTGTGGCAGCAGAAAACCTTTCACCACAGGCAAATGCCTCAGAGATATTAAAAACTAAGAGAGGTTATTATAGAGGGATTCTATGTGATCGTGTTACCTCAAATAGAATGTTTCTAAGTGACACAGTTTTTGAGTAACATCTTGTCAAATATTGCTACATTTTTGCACTTTGGACTCTTCAGGGATATCATTGGTACAATGTAGCTCAGACTGTTTCGGCATGTTTGGGTGAAAGACACAATTAGAGACACCTATTATCTAGTTAGAAACCAAGAAACCTAGAGACACCTATATTTTGTATAATACCTAGATTTTATACATTATTCTTAGGATCAACTTCATCCATCACTTAGGTCTAACCTCGTGAAGCATAACATGATGTAAAAATGTGTATATGTGTAAAAATGCAACAACAAATAAAAAAAGACAAACTTTACAAAGTAATGTGCATACTTACAACTCAATGTAACATGACTTTACAAAATCAATGTGAATACTTACTAATTAATCCAATGAACCATCTGGATCTACTCTACTCTTTATTGTGTCAAGTATTGCTTCATGGTCAGATTCACACACCTTCCACAAGGTCTTGTTCAAAGGTTTACCTTGATACTATATCAAATGAACATTGTATGCCACGACAGGGTTTGAGTAATCAAGAATCTTCTGATGCATATCAAAGTCCTAAAACAACCAAACATTAACACTCTTATGTGGGTATCTTCTAAGCCATGTTCCAGTAATAACCACTGAGCCTGTAGGGTATTCAATGTTTTCTCCATATGTAACTGGGGCCTCCAATTTCTTTTTGGCTTCAACACAATGACATAAGTAATAATCTATTCCCTCTTCATTATCTTCATCTACAATAACTGCATATACATGCCTAACATTGATATGTGTAGCAAATTAGATGAAATTAGTCAACATTACAAAAACACTACAAAGTAAGATGACATTAGGAATTTCAAAAACTTTGCAAATAGATATATTACTTAGTTGAACTAGATCTGATATGTGGTCAAAGTCAACTAATGATTCCATCTGTGTTAGTTCTAGTGTCATCGAGGGTTGATACATGTCAAGTGGGCTAAGATAACTTAACTGCCATTTGTCAACCCACTCCTTTTACTCACACTCATCCCATGCTTGAATTGTATAGAAAGAACAAAAGCATGACATCTTTCATGTATGGATACTCCATGACCCTGTAATTGAGCTTTTGAAAGATTACATCTCACTTGATCCTGTTAGTGTAGAATAGTCCTCATATGGTGCAATGTTAGTATCATCTATCAACAAAAAAATCTATGAACTGAAGACTTACCTTCATTATAGTGACCCATGGAAGCATTACACCACTCGATGATCGATTTTGCATCTGTCAACTTTGCATTGTCTTTATATTTTAACTCTTCTCGTGCTATGGATCTTTTGATACATGCTCCTGCACCATCATTCTACCCCTTTCCATGCCTGGCCTCAAAAAAATTCCACATATGCTGAATATTTTAACAAAATTAAAACCCATTGTAGATTTGAAAGTCTAGTTTTCAATTATGTAATTTTTTTATAGGCATTCAATCATAAAGTATCAAAAAGTAAATGAGGGGGTCAATGGTTTTGAGGTACATGGTTTTCCCAATACCACAAGTTGTATTTGTGTGAGCTTGAGTTTATAAAAGCAAGCACATGGTTAGTGGTTTGGGTTGGTTGTCATTGTATTATGTTTCTCTTGTGAGTGCTTATGTGAAGCATGGCATGGGATGTGTGGTTACATGCTTAGACACATGGAGGATACATTGGAGGGGCTTATGTTTCTAAATTATTTACGAGACTCTGTAACTGTATCGTAATGTTTTGTTGTTGAATAATACATTAATTGTGCATGCTTTTAGAGGTTGGGATTTTCTTTCTTGAGGGTTTTCCTAGGGTATATCTTGTGTCACCTTGTGGTATGTTTATCTATTCTTTTGTATGGTGGATTCTGGTTATTTTGGTTAATATTTGTTTTCATATTTCTCTCTCATGGAGTTATGTGGAAATATTCTTTATTATTGTATTTTCCCTTTCACCTAGTGTCTATATTTAGGTCAATTCTATTCCTAACTAATTTATTACTTATTTATCCTAGTTTTTTACACGTGAGTGTGATTTTTCCCTTACATTAAAATGGTGAATGTGACATTTGAACCCCTATATGATTTATCCTAGGATTTTTCATACCTTCTTTATTTTCTAAATTTTTAGATTTGATGCTTTTAATTGCTATATTTTATTTTAGATCTAATTAGGGTTTAGATCCAATCTTTAATTTTATTTCATTATCATTATCTTCATTAGGATTTTTGGCCTTGATTGTTTGATTTTTATTTGATCCTTGCCCCCACCCTTTGATTGTGTTGTTGATAACTGAGAGGGGGGGGAGGTTAATCAGTTATCTTAATTGCTTTAGCTTTCTAAACTTCCTTAACATTTAATGCAATATTAAATCAAATAAGTAAACATAACCATGAAATGGAAATATCAACAATGTACATGACACAATAATTTTGACGTGGAAAACCTGGTTAAGGGAAAAACCACAGGGTGATTAACCCAAGATATTATTCTCTGTTAGAAGAATAGAAGAAACAAAATGACACTTGCCAATTAGGGCTCACTACCCAGCACATTGCTCACAAGAGGCTCACTACCTACAAGAGATTCACTATCTACAAGAAAGGAAGGTAACTCAATGTTTGAACTAATGAGAAGCATCCACACATGCTGAGGTTCAGTTCCAGTTAAGCTTAATAAACTGATCTACTGCACTTCATTCTTACTCTCTTTTGGTGCTGCTATCCTGTCACATTCCGGACCTGTCTTACTGTCTTCACTCTGCTCTTCTGCTTTTCTTCGCACAACACCACATACACACACACCTTCACATCTAAATCTATCTTGTATATATATCCGCACAAGTGATTTCAACACCTTCTTAGTCGGCATCCAGAATAGTTAATATTATTCCAAACTCTAGTTTGTCAGCTGAATCCTTGCATACCAAGTAATGCGGATCAAAGATATGCTTGTAGAAGTCATCAATCATGTCAGCCAATCATGAATGATACTCAAGAAACTTAATCACCAACAATATCTCATCTGGATTTAGGTCTGATGCTCTGCCGGTCAGTTCTTCCTTTGTCTACTCTACCAAACAGGAACCCAACACTTAAGTGCTCATATCTTTTCATTCTTTTATTGCCGGAGGCTAAATTCTTGGAATCTATCAGTCAAGGTATTCCTCTTGACTTTCCCAAATCTGCACTTCACTTTGATACTTCCTTTGAGAGATCTAGACCTGACTGTTAGACCTTGCTGACTGCTCTATTCTTGCTTACCGGATCACAACACTTCTTCAAACTGACTTCCGGTAGAGACTCATCATGTCCTGCGGATGTGTGGGATAACTTTTGTTGCCATCAATGACAACATTCATGAGTCCATATAGTGTCTTTTGCCAACAATCTCCCCCTTTGGCATTGATGGCAACACTTAGTGAAAAATGACTAAGTGTTACACTATACTCCCCCTTGGATGATGCTCTATTTTTATATACATTTTCTGGAGCTCCCCCTTAGCTGGATTCCTCATTTTTCACTGCTCCTCACTCCCCCTTTGACATCAATGGCAAATGGTGGGGTCCGTACACCAAAATTTGCAAAAATAAATTGTACTTAGCTGCATAAGTATATAAATAGGTTATACTTACATATACTTAAGTATATCTACAAAAGTGCTTTTTAATTATACAAGTTCTGTTGCCCAACTCAGCTTCATCCTGTCCAAAATTGAGATGTGATCACTCAACAGGAATGCAAAAGCTTCTGCTTCTTAAGATCTGTCAGATCACTGGTCCGGGTTGTGGCCTAAGCATCAGTTAGGGCTTCATGCATGGCCTCTAACTTAGGGATAATGATCCCTCTGAGTTCACCCATTCTGCTTGTTATGTTCTTCCTTTCCTTCTCAAGTTTCTTTATTTCATTCATCACCATAATGGTTTGACACTCTTGATTTACTATGGAAGAGGAGAGAGGATCAAAATTTTGAGACAAACTTATTAGTTTATCCTCTTGCTCTTTTCTTTTTTTCTCAATATCCTTGGTTGCTGTAGACCAAGACAAACAAAATTTATATATATCTCCACCATATTTGAGAGCATTTTCTAGGCTATTTATTCCTATATCCATAACTCTCCTATCATTGGTTATTAGCCCTTGTACTTTTGATAATCTTTTATCCAAAAACTCTTTCCGGACCTTTTCCTCAGCTGATTTCTCTAGTGATTCAAAATGAGTACTAATAGAACTAACAAGAGACTTGAGATTATCGGATGAAGAGGCTGAGGAATCCTTTTGAAAGGATGGCATGATCTTTTCAAGCAAACCGGATGCAACTTCTATAAGCTCACAGTCTTCTATGTGAGACTTCAGGAGTTTTTCTTTGGCCTTTGCTTGAGCGAAGGAAGCTAGCTTCATGGTCTGAACCAGGGAAAGGGAATCAAAATTGAATGGACCTTGAAGAAGTTCCAGTTCATCAAATTCCATCATTTCTTTAGTTAAGAAGTCCTTGACAGTTTCTGCAATGTCTCTTGCTGGAGACAGAGTTTCTTTCCTTCTGCATTGTCACTTGTATTCTTCTTAGCTTGACCTTCTTCTCTTCCTTTCACGATCTCCTCTATTCTTTCTTCTCCTTTAGATCCAGAGACTACAGGGGAAATTGAAGGAGAGATATTTGTTTGTTCATGGACTTCCTCTTCCAGTACAGAGGAATCTAAGTCCTTACCCTTTTCTTCACTTGTCACCTTTGCCTCTTCTGTCATTTTCTCAGTAGAATTTTCTTCAACAACTATAGTCGAGGGTTTATCACTTAAGTCCTCTACGATAGGTATATTGAATCTTTGAAAAGCATTCCGGAGGATGACTTCTATTTCTTGGGCTACCTTGTCAGTCTCACCAAGCATGAGCTGATTCATTCTGGCTTTGCTCTAGAACTCATCTTTGGAATCTTTAAAGATCATATTCATTTGTTGTGGAGTGATGGAGGGATACAGCTAAATAGCTATTTGCTCTCGGATCTCCAGATCTTTAGCCTTGGCATTCTCCTTCCTCATTTCAAGTTTCTTCTCTAAACATTTAGGAATTAGAGAGATGATTTCAATAAATGCCTTATTGTATGTGTTTAAATATTTGATTGTGGCTTCCTCCAGAATCTTCTTATCTGCATCATTATATTCATCATAAAGTTCTGTTATCGGTTGTAGATTGCCATCCATGGTGACTTCTTTTACTACATCATCAATTGATAGAGTAGGTTTCTCAACAAACTCTTCTATTACTTCTTCAGTAGATGGTTCACTATATGTTTTCCTTTTCTTCTTTACTATCTTCACTTCCTCATCTGATTCAGTCTCTTCTTCATCCTTTTGACTTGCGTAAGACCTTGTTGCCTTTTTCTTAGTTCTCTTTTCACTTTTACTAGATGATTTTTCTTCCAGTTTTGATGCCTTGGTGCTTTTAGCAGTGATAGGTGCAGACCTCCTAGAAGATCTGGTCCAGGAGGAGGATTCTACCAGAACACTTTTCTTTTCTGCATCTTTCTTCTCTTTCTCAGTCCTTTCCTTCTTTTCCCTATTGGCATCAAGTGCCTCTTTTGAGATGCCAAAGCTTTTGGCAATGTTTTCTACTTCTTTTCTTACCTTTCTTTTCATCTCTGGTTGCCTTAGCTCAACATGGATCTTCACACTCAATTCTTCAAAGGTTCCAAACCTTTCTACCTTGGGATCCTTTGGTTGACTTAGCATGTGTTGAACATGCAGCTCTGCAATTTTCTCATCCACCTCATACCCCATTGGCATGATCCACACTGTTCTTGGTTCCATTACCTCCATTAGGCATTGATCAGTCTCTACCATAAAACATACAGTGTCTTTATACTTTTCAACTAGAGATTGAGGAATTCTCTCTCTAGCTTGCACCATGTTCTAGAAGTTCTTGAAGAAACCCCAGAGAGCTGTGTTTTATGCTTTGTCATCACCAAGTTCATTCAAATAGTCCCTGATTTGTATTGCCACTGGTCTATCATTTTGCCATATCCATCCTTTAGATCTAGGTAGCTCATTCATGTAGGAGAAGAATAGATAGAGTATTAGGCCACCAAATTTGAAGGAATTCTTCTTATCCTTCTTTATCTTCTGCAGGTTCTCCAAGAGTTGGTTTAGAAGGAGCTCACAAATGTCATAGTCTGCATCTTTTCTCAACATTTCATAAGCAGTGTAGATAGCAGTTCCAGGTACTAAATTCTCCCTGCTAGAATGATATATCTTGTAGCCGATGATCATGGAGGCAAACTTGATATCCGGATCAGTGATATCTTCTATTGTCATTGCCCTTTTGTCAAACCTTGATTTGGTAGCCTCACTCACAGTTTGGTTTTTGACAGATTTGAGAATAGGTATCCCACCAGATGAGTACAATCTAGTAACTACCCTAATGGCATCTTTTGTGATCTTGAATGGTCCATTTAACCACATGAATTTGTCATGTATTCTACTCAAGACATACCTGACCCATTCATCCTTAGCAAAATAGGGGAAATGTATACATTGTGCAAAGTGCTTTGCCCGGAGGGCCTTGAATTGGGGTTTGAGCTCAAATGAATCATCTATTAGTTGTTTGTGGTAGATATCTCTCAATTTGAACTCTCCAAATTCTTCAATGTTTGCATGAATGTAAACCCTAATAGCTTCTGTATGCTAGACACCATGTGGGACACTAGAAAATACTCCTAGGAGATCTACTTCCAAGGATTTGTAGGGATGTTTCTTGAATTTGGGGTGAGGCCTATCAGGGATCTTCACAATATTTGGAGTAGCCATCATTCAAGGATTTATAGGGAGATATTTAATAATGGAAAATACCTCTTGCGCTTATAGGGTTCGCAGAGTGAACTTGAATGATTTGCTGATTGAATCAACTCCAACGATTGGTCTTTGAGAAGTTTGAAGGAATTTGTTACAGAGCTCTCCTTTCTTTCTTTCAAATGTGCAAATGATGAGCACATGAACCCTTTTGATTGCGAGAAAAACCCTAAATTCATACTTTAATAAATGCACGACTTAAGTTATTCTGGTTGCTCTATTCTCCTTATTCTGAAATAGATCTCTTCCAGATTACTAAGATATGCTTCAAATTATTCTTGATGAATATTGTTAATCTATCTTTATTTCACTAATCATTTGATCTATCCGTAGATCAGGATACCTCAATTTGGGATCATATAGGATCAAATTGTTATGATCTTGTTTTACCGGATGACTATTACACTGGATCAATCTGGAGGGAATAGACTCTTTAAATCTTCTTGCAGATCTTGTAAATCTTAACCATGGCTTATTTAGATGTTTCTCTGAAAACCCTTTGATCTGCAACCTTTCATGTGCCAATTTTAGGCACCAATTGACTAGCTAGGGGAATTGGTTTTTCTTTTGTTACTCCCCCTGAGCCAGAGCCCATCTACTCAATTTTTGGAAGGAATATTAGCACCAGATTCTGGTACGGATCCATTCCCAACATTTTCTACACTTTTCTTCACCCAAATCTTGTTCATCTCACTTTGAACTTCATCCGCATTCACTTTTCTTTTTCCTTTGTTTTGATTTTGATTATGATGCACCGGACCCCTTTTGTCCTGATTCTTGCTTCTACAGAATTTGGCAATATGACCGGATCTATTGCAATTGTAGTAAACAACATTTCTTTGCATATTTGATTAATATTCTCTTGATCTACATTGATTAGCCATATGTCCCATTCTATTGCATGCAAAGCATCTACCATTGAATGAATTGCTCATTTGCATATATCTACACTCATGGGATTTGTGACCATACCTTTTGCAGTTGAAACACTGTCCAGAGAAGGATGTAATAGTTTGATTCAATCTTCTTCTACAATGATTTGCTTTATGACCAAAGTTATTGCAGTTGTGGCAGTATCCATTAAAGGATGGATATCTTTGAGCATTTGGTTGCCTTACCGGAGGTCTTCTAGGCCTATTTCTTGGAATTTCTAATCTGGAGTTCTTCTAACCAGATCCGAAGCTTTCACCTTTTTCATACCCCAAGCCACACTTGTCATCTACGCTCTTTTAGCTTTCAAGAAGAACTTCAAGTTGAGCAGAGCTTACCTTGAATTTCTCTTTATATTCATTTGCTGTTTGAAGATCTCTTTTGAGAGTGTCAATCTGATTTTCAAGTTATTCTTCTTCCTTTTTAGCTTCTTCAAGATCAGATTCTAGATGCCTGATTATTCTATCCATATTGTGGTAGTCTTTAGATTTCTTCTTGAGAGATTGTCTTAGGTTATCTTTAATTTTTCTTTTTTATTCAATTTCTTGGGTGAATTTCATGACTCCTAATTGCATTTCATGTCTTATCATAATGGTCTCTTTTGATAACTTTTCACATAGCTTGGTTTTCTCCTTCAGATCTTCATTTGTATCATTGGCTTCACCTTGACTTGCCAATTGCTGAAGTAGATCCTTTCTCTTTTTCATAGAGAGACTTAGTTTCCCTCTTAATTCACTTATGAAATCATCGGCCTGTTTGAGTCTTTCCTTCAGTTCATTGACTTCAGAATTAGATTGCTCAAGATCATCTAGGGTAGACTGAAGTTGTTGCCTCATACCATACATATCCATTTGAATTCCCAGATCTTCCTCAAGCTGTTAGGCTCTGTTTGGAGGAACTTGGCTCTGATACCAATTGTTGACAATTGAGAGGGTGGCGTGAATCAGTTATCCTAATTGCTTTAGCTTTCTAAACTTCCTTAATAGTTAATGCAATATTAAATCAAATAAGTAAACATAACCATGAAATGGAAATAGCAACAATGCACATGACACAATAATTTTGACGTGGAAAACCCAGTTAAGGGAAAAACCATGGGGTGATTAACCCAAGATATTATTCTCTATTAGAAGAATAGAAGAAACAAAGTGGCACTTGCCAATTAGGGCTCACTACCTAAGCACACTGCTCACAAGAGGCTCACTGCCTACAAGAGACTCACTATCTACAAGAAAGGAAGGTAACTCAATGTTTGAACTGATGAGAAGCATCCACACATGCTGAGGTTTAGTTCCGGTTAAGCTCAATAAATTGATCTGTTGCACTTCATTCTTACTCTCTTTTGGTGCTGCTGTCCTATCACATTCTGGACCTATCTTACTCTCTTCACTCTGCTCTTCTACTTTTCTTCGCACAAGACCACATACACACACACCTTCGCATCTAAATCCATCTTGTATATATATATCTGCATAAGTGATTTCAACACCTTCTTAGTCGACATCCGGAATAGTCAATATTATCCCAAACTCTGGTTTGTCGGCTGAATCCTTGCATACCAAGTAATGCAGATCAAGGATATGCCTGTAGAAGTCATCAATCATGTCAGCCAATCATGAATGATACCTCAAGAAACTTAATCACCAACAATATCTCATCCAGATTTAGGTCTGATGCTCTGCCAGTTAGTTCTTCCTCTGTCTACTCTGCCAAATAGGAACCCAACACTTAAGTGCTCATATCTTTTCATTCTTTATTATCGGAGGCTATATTCTTGGAATCTATCAGTCAAGGTATTCCTCTTGACTTTCCCAAATCTGTACTTCACTCTAATACTTCTTCTGAGAGATCCGAACCTGACTATCGGACCTTGCTGACTTCTCTGTTCTTGCTTACCGGATCACAACACTTCTTCAATCTAACTTACGGTAGAGACTCATCATGTCCTACGGATGTGTGGGATGACCTTTTTTGCCATCAATGACAACATTCATGAGTCCATATAGTGTCTCTTGCCAACATGTGTGCTATTGCTCGATCTTTATCATGGATACTTTTTAATCTTTCCTAGCCATGATTAGTTATTGTGTCAACTTTTTTTAATGATGATGATACCTCTTTTATGACATGTGATAGTGACTAAGCTCTTCCTTCAAATCTAATACCCATTTGATACATCTAGGGATGATGCTCAATGTGATGAGCTTGCACATTCATTAGTTATTCATGATGTTGCACCTTGTGATTCCATTCCTTTTCCATGTCATGATAACCCTATTTCCATAATCTTAAATTCAAGCTCTTTTAATGATACATCATGTGGGGAGTCTACAGACAATGATTTATGTGAGCTACCTTCTTTTATATATATTGAGGTGTCTTTTAAATATGGTTCATTTATACAATTCATGTTCATTACAAGGTTGTTTAGATGAAATTTTACCTTGTGACACATCACATAGTGATAGCATGCATTGTGGTGATACTTCATTAGCTTCCTAGGTTCTCTTGTTAGTGATTTGAGAGGTTATTCTACTAACCCTAGAGATCAACCTTGATTCCCAAGACTAGAGATGTCAACTTTAGAACAATAAGTTAAGATTCGTGATTAGGTAAATGAAAGGTTAGGGACAATGCTTAAGGTAGGACAAATCTTCTTTTCTTTAGGCTATATTAGGCCTAGGATGGTAATCCATGAGGTTTTTACATGAATATTAAAGAGAAATAAAATAATATCAACTTTTCTTGGTAGCAAACATTCCTTGAGCAAATGGAATCCCTAATTTTTATCATGTCTAGACTACTATGCAAGCTTGTAAACTCAAGATTCAAAACCTTATTTAGAATATATGAGATATCATGCATGTAACTATTTGTAAACTAGGTTTATGTCCCCATATATATAGTTAAATAGCTCGCTTCATTCATGACAAATCAAGAAAACAACAAAACATAATTTCCTTTATAGGTTTGTAAGGTAATAGCTCCCATATGATATCATACAAATCAAATACACTCAATTATGTAATCAAGTAATTAAAAAAAAATAGAGTAAGATATTTTCTTGGAAAGTTTCAAGAGTGGTGTGGTGGGAGATGTGGCTACAAGAGAATCGATGCCTTCATCCAAACTAGGTATCATAGTTAAAATTCCATTTCTATGACATAGAAGCATGCAACCTTATGCTATAAGGCTAAATCTTACTCAATGAAAAAGTAGAGAACAAAGAATTCACAAAACTCACATAGACTCAATTGTTTGCTTGTAGAATGTAGTCTTAAGATATATTATAAACCAATTGAGATAGGGCATACTTTAAAGATCCATTAATCAAAACACATGTTCCATATATTGCATTCAAAAAGCTCATAGGCAATTACAACTTCTACCAAAGTAAACTACTTGGCTACAACACCATACTAGCAAATGTGGTATCAAAAACAACAAGAGTTTCTTACAAGAAATATTAGACTCAAGGAGAAACCTAGATCACCAAAAAAAATTTATGCAATTGGCTACCATAAGGTTTCAAATGAATGACCACATGAAGAATTGAAATTTGATACAACATTTGATACCTAAAAAGCACTAACTAAACGAAGAGCAACCAAAATCAGTCTCTGGCAAGCCTTAAAGTTGGTGACAACCTTTATGATTAAAAGATTCTACATATATCACCAAAACTGATATAACATAGAATCAGCAAGATTGTGACACTTAAATTAATCATATTCATTCAATTGTCAGGTCATAACTTGATTAGATTTTTACAAATAACTGCACCTGCAACCCTTCTATGGAAATAAATTCATGGTAAGCAAAGAGCACAAGAAATCATAAGAATTAAACTCCTACAACCTAACAACACACATGATGTCCATGCTATCAAAACATCACATAACAGTATGGATGCAAATGAGCTCCTACATTTCTAAGAGAAAAATCAAGTTACAACTGTAGTCTATCTAAAAATTTAATTGATCTAGAGCTAAGGAGAGAGAAGTGCATACTAATTAACGACACCAAATTTTGAAAAAAATCTTTATTATAATCATTCAAGAGAAACTTGAACCTGCTACATTTATAATTTCACCAACCTCCAATCAAGATATAAGAGATGATATCAAATATTGCTTTGGTTGAATCTAGATTGTAGCATAAATATTTGCAACTAACCACCTAGAAGAATTCCTCCTTAGGAATAACTACACCCTTCCTTCACTTGAAACATATAACAATGGAGGAATATGTGCAGTTTTGTTAAGGTTATTATATTTTTTTTCGCACGAGAAAAATTTTCTGGCCTCTGGATATTTTTCGCTAATTGTTTCTGAAAAATTCGAAAAAAAAGTCATCCCATAGAAGAGAAAGCGGATAGAAAAATTACAACCCTTTTAAGGTTTTCCTTGTTTGTAATGTGCAGTCACGTATGTGTGCCCCTCAATGGTTTGTTGTGTTTAGGGCATGTATTGTGCAGCTGGCTGCCGTAATCTCGACATTCATTTGGCTTGGATTTTCCTCTATTTTTTTTAAGACAAATCTCACAGCTTGGAATGGCAGGGGCAACAATTTCTGTTGCGTAGCGGTTTTCTCTGTGGTAATGGCGGTGTACATGGTGAATGCTACAGAAGAGGTGGCGGCGCATACATGTTAAAAATAGACAATATTCCGTCTCGTGTTCGAAAAAACTCGTGACAATATTCCGTCTACTTCTTTTTCTTTCGAATTGTGGTGTTTTGCAGCTTAAATGTTACCTATGTCGGACGAGCAAAACGACCACCGGAGATGGCAGAAATTGCTTTGTTTGGTCATTTATCATCTTAGATGGTTTTTGCAGGTGGTTGGTTAAGTTTAGTAGGTTTGGAGCTTTAATGGTATGCCTGATAGTGTAAAAAACTATTAAAACTTTTAGGTTTATCGTGTTGTTGCACGTCTGTATGCAGATTTTGTAGGCCAAAACTATTTTCTAGCTCATGACCGACTAAACCTTCAAAGTTTCCATCTTCGACTGCATTGTCTAGTAGAGGTCAAACCTTCCCATACCTAGCAAACACACAGGCATTTTATCAAACGGTTCATGTGCATTGTCTGTAGATTTATGTTCCCAGAAACGAGAAATGGAAATGGCGGCAAGGACAACAGCAACTGACTAGAAACGAGATATTGAGAGGTTGCGTATAAGAAACAGATTTTAACATATATTTTTTAGATTTATTATAAAACATTATCCCATATTAATAAAGATGCAAACAAGTTTGTGAAATTAAATACATAATAAAATTTCTTTAAAAAAAAAAACTATTTTAAAACAATATTATAATAACTACTTTAAAACCATTTATCATAATAAATAAACAATAAAACAAATATCATAATAAATAAACAATATTATAAAAAATACATTTATTTCTTTAATAATTTTTGTTTTAAAAAAAACTACTTTAAAACAAAATTATTAAAAATTATAGATTTTAATAAAAAATCATTTTTATTCTAAAACATTATAAAAGCTATTCATTTAATTTTTTAACAAATTTTGAAAAAAAAAAAACTACTTAAAAACAATATTAAAAAAACTGTTTTATTCCACTATAAAAATCACAAAAGCTTTTAATATATCAAAAGTAACAAAAAGCTCGTAATATAAATCACCGTTCAAAAAGAAAGTTTGATTAAAAAAAAAGAACGGAAAATTGTTAAGGGTTCACGGGAGACGGCAAACAGCATCGCAACGCAGAAGAAACGGAGGAAGGCCGAGAAATGTCCGTTCGCTACGGCAACGGCGTTTCTGCCGTCCAAAACGGAGACACAGCCAATCCGTCGCGTTTCTGGTAACGTAGCTGTAGATTAACATTTCTTTGAGGCATTTTGTCAAACGGTTCACATGCTATTCTATTCTTTCACATTTTACATTCCTTTGGAGTATTTTATCGATCATTTTACATGTGTCACTCATACTCTGCCTTGGCTATGTCCCTAAATTCTATGCTTATCTTAAAGCATTCATGTGCTATGCCAATGCTCTTATATTTTGCATATTTGTCTACCCATTCACATTTGCCACGGTTCACACGTCTTGGAAGAATTTTGCCAGACAGTTTACGTGCCTTGTTCCTGCTTCTACACTTTACATATATGCTAAATACCTCATGCACAAAGTTTATATTCTCAAGAATCTGACAGTTCTAAGGTTGTCAAATAGTTGGTGTGTATGTTCACCTGGACACTTGCAACTACAACACCTGATTAAGGTAGTAAGAAGCCTTTGTTAATAATAGCTTTCATTTACAATCTTTTTTTTCATCATAACATGAATCTTTGTTTTAGCTATACAGTCAGTCATAATTGCATCAGTTTTAAGCCAACTACTAGTTTCTCGGTCTGAAACTTTTATTTGAGTTTTATGGTACAGTGCACAAAATTTGACTTGCTCTTACAGTGAGAAAAGTATATTACTTATAAATTTTTGGAGGCAACTGTTACTTTTTCTATTTCAGGTGGTAGTTGCACACACTATTGGGCATGTTGAATTTACATATTATTTTCTGATTAATTGAGGTCACCCATTCGAAGTGGTATCCTACTTTATTGATTTTACATCTAATTTGAAGAATTATCATTTAAACAAGTGGTGTCAGAGCTACGGTTTGGGCCAAGATTTTTGTTTCCAACATAACTTTCAAACCATTACAAATTTGAACCTGATTTTTTTAGAGTTTTGAGGTATGTGGTAGGCAAAGTGCCAGGTAAAAAATCAGAGTTCTATCATAAGTTTTATACAAGTTATTTTAATTTTTCAAAAATTTTAAATTTTTTTAAAAGCTTATGAAAAATTAGGCTAGGTTAGTTCTTTGTAATTTATTATTAGAGATAAGAGTTACTTTTTTCAATGTTATTGACCGAGGAAGCGAACACCTGTTCTGAGGATGGAGCTAGAGAGATGGGCAAGCTGCTTTATGATCAAGATGCAACTATCGCCATGGAGGCGGACAAAGATAAGATTGCAAGAATGGCAATTGGCAACTTAAACATATCCGGTACTGAAGAGATTATTGACATAGCTATTCCGGACAATTTCCCGCACTTCCGGATCGAAAGACTAAAGAAGAGGGCTATCATTGCGAAGTTCATTGGAATCTGGCCAACCATGGAGCGTATTAAGCGATGGGCGTCTCACACCTGGGTTGGAATGGTATCGGAAATCTCTTTCCTGGTGCTAGGGTTTGTTCAGTTTGTTTTTCAAACCGATCTGGACAGGGAGAAAGTCCTTAAGGGAGGGCCTTGGTTTATGGGGAATGCCGGCTTATATGCTCTGGCTTGGGCACCCAACTTTAACCCCTATGTTGAATAGATCCGGTCTGCCTCAGTCTAGATCCGATTGCCAAAGCTCCCCATGGAGCTAAGAATGGAGGATGTTTTCAGGCTCATTGGGAATTCTTTGAGTGCTTACTTGCAATCTTCTGAGCCCCAGGGCAATGGTATCCCGGCAGAGCCCAAAGGGTGACAGGAGTACACAGATTATAAATTCATCGTTAGCTATAGACGTTGTGCCTAGGGTTGAGGAATCTGAAAAGGAAAATTAGTGGTCCATAGCCACAAGAAGGACTAGGAGGTTCAGATGGAAGGGAGGTATTCAGGTTGATCTGGGGAGAAGCAACACCAAGGGCAGGAAAGGGGAAACTAGCAAGGCCAAGGTTAAGGCTCTAGAGGAAATTGAGAACAGCACCTAGGCATCGATGATGCAATTTGTTTCAAACGGAGGCGGGCACCTCCTTGAATCCAAGAAATTATGAAGGTCACTAGCTGGAACATCTGAGACCTCAATGGCCTGGAGAAGCGCCGCCTTCTCAAACGACTCATAGAGGTTGAGCATCCTGACATTCTACTGCTGCAAGAAACAAAAAGTCACTAAAGAAGTTTTCCTCAAAACGATGCCAAGAATTTAGAGAAATTGTGACAGGGTGGCTGTCAGTGCTTTGGGCTCGACTGGGGACATTGTGATCATGTGGAATAAGGCGTCCATCGATGGTATGGAACTAGAGGCCAAGGCTTTCAGTATTAGCATAAAATGCAATGAAGTCAGATATGGTGACAAAATCATGATCACTAATGTTTACGGACCTAATAATGCTAGGAATAGAGCTGAGGTTTGGAGCTACCTCAGGAGTTTTAGATTAACACATAATATTGATCACTGGCTGGTGGGGGGAGATTTCAATGAAACTCTATTGCCTAAAAATAGAAGTGGTGGTTTTCGACCCCTAAGGTTCGCTCGATTTTAGAAGGTACTATGAAGATCTTTCTCTCACTGATATTAAGCCCAAGAAAGGATGGTTCACTTGGAATAATGGAAGAGAGGGGGTTGGAAACATTGCTAGTAGATTGGACAGATTCTTGATTTCTTCGGATTGGTTATTTAGTTCAGATTGCTTCACTGCTGAGGTTCTTTCATATGGAGGTTTGGATCACTTGCTTATCTCCCTTATGGTTGATAAGGCCTCTAAACCTAGAGGGGGGCCTTTCAAGATGGAAGCTATGTGGTATGAGGCTCCTGATTTTGAACAGAAGTTGGCTGAGTGGTGGAAGACTGACGTTAGGGGGTGTCGGAGATACATTTTATATAGGAAATTGAAGGAAGTTAAGCTCCAAGTTAGGTCATGGACTAAGAATGTTCTGGGGGATCTCTTTAGGAACAAGGACAAGGTGGAATGTGAGCCATGTGAGGTTGAAGCGGAGATTGTTGGCATGGGTCTCTCCTCTGTGCTTCGGGGTAGGGAGTCAGAATTAATGAAGGAACATAATAGAATTCTCGGGATGAAGGAAATTTTTTGGCATAAAAAGTCTCGAGTGAAGTGGCTGAATGACGGAGATAGGAACACAAGCTTCCTTCACTTAGCAACTAAAATCAGAAGACAACACAACTGGGTCTCCAAGATTATGAACCCTGAAGGGGCTTATCTTGAAGACATGGAAGCTATCAGAGATTCAAGAAAAAATTTCTTCCAAGCCTTATTGAGCGCTCAGGGTGATGTGGATAAAGATGCCCAAGAAGAACTACTACACAACATCAACAACTGTATAACTGAGGACCAAAATGTTGCGCTTATGGCCCCCTTTTCTGAGGAAGAGATCACGAACGTTGTCTTTTCTATGAGTGCCAAGAAGGCCCTAGGGCCTGACGGATTCCAGATAGAGTTCTTCCAGAAATTCTAGCATATTATGGGTGAGGATGTTTGGGGTGTGGTGGAGGAATGCAGGTGTCGCAGATTGATATTGAAATCTTAGAATTCCACCTTTATTTCCCTTATTCCTAAGGTCCAGGACCCGAGCAACTTTGACCAGTATAGGCCTATCGCGTTATGCAATGCCTTATTCCTCATCTTAGCTGAGATCCTTAGTAGAAGCATTCAATCCAGGGTTAGAAATGGTGAAATTAAGGGGTTACAAGTTTCAGGTGGGGTGAGTAACATCTCTCACTTACAATTTGTTGACGATACCCTCTTATTTGGTGAAGCAATTAGTATAGAGGCCTGTGCTTTCAAGAGGACTGTGGTGCAATACGAAAAAGGCCTCAGGGCAAAAGGTGAATGAGACCAAGTCCCGAATTTTCTTCCTCAAGCCACACAGTATAGAAAGTCTGGAGGTCCAAAGGATTTTGGGATATGAGATCAATCAGCTTCCGAGCAAATATCTTGGCCTGCCCTTGGTGGCCCGAAAGGTTTCCTCGAATGAGTGGAGTGGAGTCATCAGTAGAATCAATGGTATGTTGGAGTCTTGGAAAGGGTGATGGTTGTCTATGGCCGCAGAATTACGCTAATCAAAGCTACCATGTCTTCTATCCCGGTTTACATTATATCTGTCTTCCAAATTCCTAGTAAGACGGCCAAGGTAACTAAGGATACAAAGAGGAGCTTTCTCTGGAAAGGATGTAATGACAGTTATAAATATAATTTGGTGAAGTGGGACGATGTTTTTAAGCCCATCAAATGTGGCGGCCTGGGCATTAGGAAATGCCTTCAGATGAACCTGGCTTTGGGAGCTAAGCTTGTCTGAAGAATTTATGAGGAAAAAGGAAAATTATGGAGTAAGGTGTTGCAAGCCAAATACCTCCAAAATAATGTTGAGCTTCTATTCGATAAGGAGATTGATATGCCTACGGGTTCTAGCATTTGGAGTTTCTTGTGGTACTACAGAAAAATGATTCTCCCAGGGTTGAGGTGGTGCCTTGGGGATGGAAGTAAAATCCGATTTTGGAGGGATAGGTGGCTGGACTCTGGCACCTTGGAAGACATCCCCAGGTTCAGGCCTGTGATCAGCCATTTCGAAGACAGCGTCGGCGACAAGGCTAGAGACTATATGATGGGCTTGCCCACAGCTTGCTCTTGGGGTAAGCTTATGGCTCCGGTGAAGGAGTTGAATCAGGTGTGTTTGGAGATACAGGGTGAAATTGAGAAATGGCCTTTATTAGGCCCGAGAGGTGAGGATAGGCTAGTTTGGGGCGACAGAGGCAATGGTCAAGTCTCAGTTGAGGATGTTTTCAGAGAAAAAGTTTGCAATTTCGAGAAGAAGGCTTGGGCGACTAACTGTGGATGGCATAAGAATAACATTCCCAAGTTGAACTCCTTTCTTTGGATTGTTGGTAGGCACAGGGTCCTCAGTTGGGACAGGCAAGGTGGGGCTGTCCAAATGTGTCATGTGTGAACCAGATGAAGAAAGTAATGATCATCTTTTCCTCCACTCTAGCTTCGCTTGCTAGCTATGGTATACTTGTTTTAGCAGATGGAAGCTTGCTTAGGTTTTACCCAAGAGAATCTCGAGACTTTTAGAGAGTTGGAATGCACAGATTCACAGCCCAGGTCTTAAGCTGATTTAGAAGACGGCCCCAGCTACCATAGTGTGAAACATCTGGATTGAACGCAATCGGAGAATTTTTCAAGATAAAAGCAAAGCTGTGGAGGGTGTTTGGGATAAAGTGGAAAGCTCTTTGTCTGAAGTTGGGGAAATCCAGAAAAGCCATAGTAGAGAGGTTTAGGCTAGCGAGAAGGATTGGGGGGACGCTTGGCCCCATTTCTACTGGCTTTGTGCTCCCATGCTTGTGCCAAACTTTGGGTCGACCTCTATGGCTTGGGCTCCTCCTGATCTGGGTTGGAAATTAAATACAATTTCAATGGAGCGGCAAATCAAACCTTGGAAAGGCTGGGGGTGGTGGGATCTTCAGGGATATTCACGGGGAACCTATTGGAGCTTTTGCTCTGGACTTAGGTGTGGATCCAAACAATAAAGCCGAGGCTTACACATTGCTGTGGGGGATTATGATTGCCAGATAGAAGGGGTGGAAGAAGTTGTGGATTGAAGGGGACTTGAAACTGATCATCAGTGCTCTTGTTGAGGGGGGGGCGAATTTGGAAAACTGGAGACTAGATGCTTTAATGCAAAGTGCGAGATGGGTGGTTAAAGCTACGGAGCTATTGAAAGTTTCACATATTAGGAGAGTTGGCAATCGCGCTGCTGACTAGTTAGCAAATTTTGGTACCTAGATGGATAGGGATAAAGGTGTTCAGGCTACTTAGTTGTGGAATGACTTCCCTTTCCCGCTGATCAAGATCCTCAAGGATGATATCAGGTATCTTCTGAGTTGGGATCCCCAAGCTCTTTATTCTAACTGGTGTTAGGAAGTTGACAGAGTGGACTAGGGTGGTTTGCACAAGGTCCCTACTAGGTTACATTTTCTTTGTTTGTTTCCTGCTTTGTGCATGGCGTTGGTCTGTTTTGTTTGTCGACTCTTCGGCTTTTGCTCCTTGATGCTGATTTTGGCATCTTTGGACTATGGATTCCTTGGTTTTTTTTCCCAGTTCCTTGAGCTAAACCAGGTTATATTAAAAAAAAAAATTATTATTGGAGAATAAAATATAATTTTTCAACATTTAGTGGTTAAAGTTAGGTCAAGGAGTTGAATCTGGTGTATTTGGAGATATAGGGGGAAATTGAGAAATGGCCTTTATTAGGCCCGACAGGTGAGGATACGCTGGTTTGGGGTGACAGAAGCAATGGTCAAGTCTCAGTTAAGGATGTTTTCAAAGAATAATTATGCAATTTCAAGAAGAAGGCTTGGGCGACTATGGATAGCATAAGCATAACATTCCCAAGTTGAACTCCTTTCTTTGGATTGTTGGTAGGTGCAGGGTCCTCACTTGGGATAGGCTAAGACTCTTCGGGAAGGTGGGGCCATCCAAATGTGTCATGTGTGAAGTAGATAAAGAAAGTAATGATCATCTTTTCCTCCACTATAGCTTCACTTGCTAGCTATGGTATACTTTTTTTAGAAAATGGAAGCTTGCTTAAGTTTTACCCAGAGTATCCCAAGACTTTTAGAGAATTGGAATGCGTAGATTCATAGCCCAGGTCTTAAACTCATTTGGAAGGTGGCCCTGGCTACCATAGTGTGGAACATCTGGATTGAATGCAATCAGAGAATTTTTCAAGATAAAAGTAGAGCTGTGGAGAGTGTTTCGGATAAAGTGGAAAGCTCTTTGTCTGAAGTTGGGGAAATCCAGAAAAGCCATAGTAGAGAGGTTTATGCTAGCGAGAAGGATTGGGGCGACACTTGGCCCCATTTCCACTGCTTTTGTTGTCCCGTCCTTGGGCCAGACTCTGGGTCAAGCTTTGTTGCTTGTGCTCCTCTTGATCTGGGTTAGATTAAATTCAATTTTGATGGAGTGGCAAATCCAACCTTGGAAAGGCTCGGGGTGGTGGGATCTTCAAGGATATTCATGGGCAACCTGTTGGAGCTTTTACTCTAGACTTAGATGTGGATTCAAACAATAAAGTTGTGGCTTACACATTGCTGTGGGGGATTATGATTACTAGAGAGAAGGGGTGGAAGAAGTTGTGGATTGAAGGGGGCTCGAAACTGATCATCAGCGCTCTTGGGGGGCAAATTTGGAGAACTGGAGACTGGATGCTTTAACGCAAAGTGCAAGATAGGCGGTTAAAGGTATGGACTTATTGAAAGTTTCACATATTAGGAGAGTTGGTAATCACGCTGCTGACTGGTTAGAGTTGTGGAATGACTTCCCTTTCCCACTAATCAGGATCCTCTAGGATGATATTAGGGATCTCCTGAACTAGGATCCCCAAGCTCTTTCTTCTAATCAGTGTCAGGAAGTTGCCAAAGTGGACTAGGGTGGTTTGCACATGGTCCTTGCTAGGTTACATTTTCTTTGTTTGTTTCCTACTTCGTGCATGGCATTGGTCTGTTTTGTTTGTTGACTCTTCGGCTTTTGCTCCTCGATGTTGATTTTGGCTTTTTTGGACTATGGATTCCTTGGTTTTTTTTCCAGTTCCTTATGTTGGAATTTATTAATCTTCGTCAGTGCATTGATTCTTGCCTGCCCCCGCGTCAGACCAGGGGATCTTCCAATTCAGCTCCTGTACTGTTTGCTCCTACCAGAATTTATTGAGGTAGGTGTGTTTGATTTTGAATTGGTTTTGAGCGCCAGTTTTCTGGGCATGGAATTAGAAGAGACAAAAGGAGGGAAAAATAGTTGTCTGAACAGAATGGAAGCAAGTATAACCTGCAACAGCAGAAGGATTGTGAAGAGATAGAACAGAGGTCAATGAGTTATCCTACAGCAGCAGAAGAGAAGGTTCTTGCAGAGAACACGAAGGTTGTTGCATAGAACAATAGAGAGAAGGATAGAAGATTTTATGTGCAGTAGCACATGGTATAAATGGACAGCTACAGAGTTCCTACTGGCAACTCCAGAATAGATTTTGTTGCAGCTCTAGTGATTGGGACAGAATAGGAAAATAGAGCAGTAACTCTGTCATTGTAATGTGAAAGAAGTTTGAATGTATTTTTAAGAGAAGAGGAAAATATATAAAACATATATTATTGTCATTTTGTGTTGTGTCTTCTCTATTCTTGGGCATTTGTTCTTTCTATCCATTATATGCTGTAGAATTTGTTTTTAGAACATAAGTCTGTCTCCCCTGTTCCAACAAGTGGTACTAGAGCCCTATTTTTCTGGGCAGTTAAGATTCAAGTGGGTGTTTCATATAAGCCCTAGTTTGTCTAGGCATCATCAGCCTTCTCAAATTTGAAAAGCATGGCAGGTGGGGACAGTAAAGGATGATAGCAGCCACCGATTTTTGATGGGCAGAACTATGACATCTGGGTTAAGAAGATGAAGACTATTCTAGTTGCAAATGACCTATGGGATTTGGTCACCAATGGGTTCACAGACACCACAGACCCAATAGCCTATGCAGCCCTAACAAATGCTCAAAGAAACTAGTTGAAGAAAACAAGAATGAATGATGCATAAGCCTTCAGTTTGATTGAGGCAACCTTGACAGAGGCTATTTTCCTGCTCATTGCAGCAGCAAACTACTCAAAGAAGGCATGGGAAATATTGTAGAATAGCTACAAAGGAACTGACAAGGTCAGATCAGTCAAACTCCAGCTGTTTAGGAGAGATTTTGAGACCCTTCAGATGAAGGAGAGTGAGTCTATTTCAGACTTTCACACTAGAGTTTCTACCATGCTAAATCAGCTGAGGATAATTGGAGAAACCATTGATGAACAAAGGATTGTTGAAAAAATCCTAAGGAGTCTACCTTCTAGATTTGACCCTATTGTGATAACCATTGAAGAGACTAAAGATCTATCCAAGATGACAGTGGATGAGTTGATGGGCTCTGTACAAATCCATGAGCAATGGTTGAATAGATCCACTCCTTCCCTTGAGCAAGCTTTCAAGGCTCAAACCAATGCAAGAGGTAGGGGAAGAGGAAGAAATACAAGAGGTAGAGGTCAAAGAGGTAGAGGAAGAAACAACTCCAAAAGAGGAGTTTCAAACAACCAAGAAGAGGCAAATAGCTCATAGCCAAGCTATCAAGAAAGGAAGAAGAACAGTAGTTCTAATCAAAGGTATGACAAAAGTAATGTTCAGTGCTATTACTGTCATAAGTTTGGTCATTATGCTAGTGAGTGTAGAAAGAAACAACATGATCATGGAGGTCAAAATGCTAATATAGCAAATAAGAACAAGGCTGAAAATGAAAATCAATCTAAGGTGTTTATTATGTGCAACCTTGCTGAGAAGAGCAACCCTAAAGTCTAGTAGTTGGACAGCGGGTGTAGCAACCACATGAGTGGTAACGAAAACTTGTTTTCCTACATTGATAGAAATGTCAAGTCTAAGATCAAGATGGGGAACAGTCAAAAGGTTCCTGTCATAGGAAGAAGCATCATCACAGTCCTTAGCAAGCAAGGTGAGAAAATGCAGATCTAGGATGTATACCATGCCCCAGGCATAAAACATAACCTATTGAGCATTGGACAGATGGTCCAAAATGGTTATAGAATCCTGATGGAAAATAGAGAGTGCACAATATTTGATAAAGGAGGTAGTAAGAAAGTCATTGCAGTAGTGCAGATGACAAGAAACATAATGTTTCCTCTGTCACTATCTCTGGTGCCATCTCTAGCACTAACTCCGGTGCTATCTCTGGCACAGTTTCCTGCACTATCTCCGGTGCTCACAGTAGTGGGACAACAAACAACCTTCAGGACAGTCATCAAAGACCCATCCAAATTGTGGCATTTAAGGTATGGGCACTTAAGCTTTTCTGGTTTGAGTTTACTATCCAAGAAATGCATGGTTAGAGGGCTACCAAACATTGTAGAGCCCGATAGAAAATGTGAAGCCTACATTTTAGGAAAGCAACATAGACAACCCTTTCGATCAGGGTATTCTAGAAGGGCAAAAGCACCATTGGAGTTGGTGCATTGAGATTTATGTGGCCCCATGAAGACCCCCACATTAGGTGGGAATGTATATTTTATGACCTTCATTGATGATTATAGCAGAAAAATCTAGATTTATTTTTTGAAGAACAAATCTGAAGCATTTGAGAAATTCAAGGAGTTTAAGGCATCAGATGAAAAGCAAAGTGGCTGCTATATCAAGGCCCTAAGATCAAATAGAGGGGGAGAGTATATCTCCAAACAATTTCTAAATTTTTGTAGGAATGAAGGCATTCATAAACAGTTCACAACAAGGTATACTCCACAGCAAAATGGAGTTGCTGAAAGGAAAAATAAAACCATCACAGAGATGGCAGCAAGCATGCTGAAGGGAAAGGGACTGTCAAATGATTATTGGGGTGAGGCTATAGCAACAATAGTTTACTTATTGAATAGGTGTCCTATAAAGGTCGTTCGTGATAGGATTCCACAAGAGGCATGGACAAATAGCAAGTGGAGTGTTGAACACCTAAGAATCTTTAGGTGTGTGGCATATGCATTTGTGCCTAAAGAAAAGAGGCAGAAATTTGATGATAGAGGTGAAAAATGTATCTTCACAGGTTATAGTGAAGAGTCAAAAGCCTATAGACTATATAATCCCATCACCAAAAAGGTTGTGATTAGCCGAGATGTTGAGTTTATTGAGAATGAAGCATGGGATGGAATGGTGGATAGCACCACATGTATCTCAATCATAATACCCCTTGAAGATGAAGAAGCTCCGGAGGACAGCAACTCTAGAGGAGCTACGGAGAGCAGCAGCTTGGGGAGAAACTACTGTAGAGCATTGGAGAACAACAATAGCAGCTCTGGAGGTGTTTAGGAAAGCAGCTCCAGAGGTGGATAGTAGCAAAGCAGCTCCAAAGGTGGACAGCTCCAGAGATCTACAACTCTAGAGATTAGCAGCTCTAGAGATCAATAGAATTACAGCTCTGAATGTCAGCACAGTAGCTTCAGAGGTCACAACAGCAGCTTCGAGGTCACAACAGTAGCAGCTCCAGAGGTAATTCAGACCCCACACTCACATCAATGATTCCACGTAGGACAAGGAGTGTGAAGGACATTTATGACAGCACAAGGTATGCTAATGATGATGAGAATTTGGATTTTACATTATTTTCCTGTAGTGATCCAATCCACTTTAAAGAAGCAATGAAAGAAGAGAAATGGTGTAAGGCCATGGATGAAGAATTGGATGCCATAGAGAGGAATGGTACATGGTACCTAACTGATTTATCCAAGGGTAAACAAGTGATTGGAGTTAAGTGGGTCTATAAGACCAAGTCTACTACTGAAGGAAAGATTGAAAGACATAAGGCAAGGCTAGTTGTCAAAGGGTACAAACAATAGCCTGGAAGAGATTATGATGAGACCTATGCACCAGTTGTAAGGATGGAAACAGTTCAGGCAGTCATAGCAATAGCAGCCCAACACAAGTGGAAGGTGTTTCAAATGGATGTAAAGTCAGCTTTCTTGAACAGAGTACTGAAAGAGGAAGTGTATGTGGAGCAGCCACCTGGCTATGAAGTCCCAGGGCAAGAGGACAAGGTATATAGGCTCTAGAAAGCCCTCTATGGGTTGAAACAAACACCTAGGGCATGGTACAACAGAATTGACTCATATTTGATGAGTAATGGTTTTAGCAAAAGCAGCAGTGAGCCCACTCTTTATATCAAAGCAACTGAAGGTAACATTTTGATTGCTATTTTGTATGTAGATGATCTGATTTTTACTGGCAAAAGTGATCTTTTCAGTGCTGATTTCCAAGAGGCAATGAAGAATGAGTTTGATGACAGACTTAGGTCTACTAAAGTATTTTTTTGGCATTGAGGTCAAGCAAATAGAGCGTGGCATATTTATTTCGCAAACTAACTATGCCAAACAAATTGTGAAGAGATTTAAAATGGAGAATAGTAAACCTGCCCCTACACCAACAACCATAGGTTTGAAATTGAGTAAAGATGATAGCAGCAAGGAAGTAATTCCAACCCTCTACAAGAGCATGGTTGGAAGCCTCATGTACTTGACTACAACTAGGCCTGATTTGATGTATTATGTAAGCCTAATTTCTAGGTTCATGGAGAAGCCTAAGGACACACATTGGCAAGCAGGAAAGAGGATCTTGAGATATGTGAATGGCACAATAGGTTATGGCATCTTGTATGATGTTTCTAATGAGTTTATGTTGGCTAGTTTCATGGATAGTGATTGGGTAGGAAATGTAGATGACCAAAAGAGCACATCTGGCTATGTATTTCACGTGGGTTCAGGCATGATATCATGGACATCCAAGAAGCAACCCATTGTTTCTCTCTCTACATCAGAAGCTGAGTATATTGCAGCAAATGTGGCAGCATGTCAGGCTATCTAGTTGAGAAGGATCCTTGCAGACTTGAATGAGCAGCAAGAAGATGGTACAACCATTCATTATGACAATGTTTCATCAATAGCCCTGACAAAGAATCCAGTCTTCCATGAACGAAGCAAGCACATTAAGATCCATTATCACTTCATAAGGGAGTTGGTAGAATAACGAGAGATTGAGTTGCAATATTGTAGATCTGAGCAGCAGCTTGCTAATATTTTTACTAAGGCATTGCCAAAAGATTCTTTTGAACGCCTAAGAGATAGGCTAGGCATTGTTGACATCTCTGGAGGTGTACAACCCCAGAATGAGAACAGCTCCAGAGGTGTACAGTCCTATAAAGAAGGTAGCTCCAGAGGTTCAAATCTGGAAAGACAGCAGTAGAGCTCTAGAGGTTCAACTCTGGAATGTATGTGTAGCTCCGGAGATGCTCCGAAGATGTAGGAACTCAGCTCTGGAAATGCTCCGAAGATGCAGAAATAGGAAGTTAGCTCTGGAGATGCAGACAGGGTGCTCTGGATATGTAGAGGGCAGCTTTGGAGATGATGCAAAGTGGCAGAAACAGCTTCGGAGATCTTCTCTGGAAAGGCAAATGGAAATGTATAACTCCGGAGATCAGATCTAGAAAGAAAATTGTTGATTGACATCTGACTTTAGATTAAGGGGGAGTGTTAAAATTTATTAATCTTTGTCAGTGCATTAATTCCTGCCTGCCCCCACGTTAGACCTGGGGATCTCCCAATTCAGTGCCTGCACTGTTTACTCCTGCCAGAATTTATTGAGGTAGGTGTGTTTGATTTTGAATTGGTTTTGAGCGCCAATTTTCTGGGCATGGAATTAGAAGAGACAAAAGGAGGAAAAAATAGTTGATTGAAGAGCATGGAAGCAAGTGTAATTTGCAGCAGCAGAAAGATTGTGAAGAGATAGAACAGAGGTGAATGAGTTATCCTGCAGCAGCAGAAGAGAAGGTTCTTGTAGAGAACAAGAAGGTTGTTGTAGAGAACAACAAAGAGAAGGATAGAAGATTTTGTGTGCAGGCACACATGGTATAAACATGGTATAAACAGACAGCTACGGAGTTCCTACTGGCAGCTCCAGAACAAATTTTGTTGTAGCTCCAGTGATTGAGGCAGAATAGGAAAACAGAGCAGCAGCTTTGTCATTATAATGTGAAAGAAGTTTGAATGTATTTTTAAGAGAAGAGGAAAATATATAAAACATATATTGCTGTCGTTTTGTGTTGTGTCTTCTCTGTTCCTGGGCATTTGTTCTTTCTATCCATTATATGTTGTAGCATTTGTTTTTAGAACATAAGTTTGTCTCCCATGTTCCAACACCTTGACCTAAACTAGGTTATATTAATAAAAAAAATTATTATTAGAGATAAAATATAATTTTTCACAATTTAGTGATCAAAGTTAGGTCAAATATTTTATTATTCTTCTCTATAGGCCACAATTTTTAGACTATTTAGAATTTTTATATTTTTAGAAGATATTAAAAAATTAGAGTTTAAAATACATATACATCAAAAGCCATGTCATCTTTAAGATTCAAAGATTTTTCTAAATAGTTTGAATCCAATGACTTTTATTCTCTATTAAAGTAATGTTTTATTTATAATGGTCAATTAGCTTTTGGGATAGACTTTAGAAATATTCTTTGTTCTTTATCCTCTTAGTTGTCGCTCTTATCCTTTTTAGATAAAGTATTTGTAATCTTATTTAAGGATACTCTCTTTTCTTTGTTAATATCAAATATCTTGGTAATCATAATGTGTTTAATTACTTTTATCTAGTATCAGAGCCCAAGTTGAACCTATGGATCGGTGAACGCATGAAGATCTAGGGACTACTATCAATAGTGACAATTCAAGGAATGCTTATGACATAGTGAAGAGCCAAAGGACATTGTATGAAAAAGTATGAAATAATATGGTATTGTTTGCTACTGTACGAAAGCAACAAGGATTTTGTTTTTTTGAAAAATCATAGAAGGGCATGAAATTGTGTCGATTTTGCTTTGAAATTCATAGAATTTCTTTCTACAAGAAATCACGCTGGTGTCTAGGGCATTTTTGTTTGATTTTTAACTCATTTTGGGTGGATTTTCTTTGGGGACGTTGCGCCTGTATGAATCACGGATTTTCCTAGAAATTGCATTTTGTTTCCTAAAGGTTTTTCTGAAAAAACTTTAGGTCATGCCATTGTTCAAGGGTTATCATTCATAGTTTTCCTAAAATCACAATTTTTCAATCACGTGTGGGTATTTTGGGAGCTTATTTGTGCCTATTTTGGCATATTTTTGAAGGATTCCACACCTTTTTTCCTCTTTTTTGAGACATTTTGTGCTAGCCACAACTGGTTGTGTAGGAAGAACTCTTTTCTTGGTAGAATTACTCAATTCTTTTGGCAGATATTTTCCAAAATCATGAGTATTTTTGCAGCGCGTAGGGTTTTTGGTAGGGTTGATGAAGCTTCCTTTTGATGATTTTTTCAATAAAATCATGGTTTTTTTCAATGTGGGTGTTATGTCAGCAAAAAAATTAACTTTGGGGGCTCTTTCCTATTAAGGTTTAGCTCCTAGGTCCTGTTAGTACATTTAGAGCATCTTTCATGTTATTTATGACTCTCGATGAGAAAACCCTTGGGTCTTGTGACAAATAGGACCTAGGGGGCTGCATTTTGATGATCTCTGAGCAAAAATGGCAGGGTGGACTTGGGCACTAGCACCCTAGTCTAGCCCTATTTTGGGTCTGCCCTAATTTCAAATTTCATTTTAGTAACTATTATTTAGGTCCTATGCCGACATCTAAAGTTTGAATTATGAAATTCTTAGTAGGAATCTTTGTAGGTACATATATAACCATAATTAGGTGTCATTTACAAACTAGATGGACATTTTGATTGACAAGCTTTTGTGAAAGTGATTCAAGGCATTCATTGTTTTGCAGAGCAGTACTTTGTTGTTATTGTGTTTGTGTTTGCAGATTTGACATCCATCTCCTCATGGCATGAATCTTCCTTCAATGAGATCTTCACTACAAGGTGATATCTATTATGTTTTCAATCATTTATCATTTGTATTTTTTCTTCTATCCTGTCAAGCTACACACTCTCATTTGACAATAGTATTTGGAAGACTTGAATGTCTCTCTAGGGCTTGACCAAGGAAAGCCTCTAAACACCACAACCCCCTCCCACACTCCTTGTGATTGTAGGTTACAAGTGTCGAGTCCCATGGAGTGGAGTTACAAGGAGTAGCAGACATAGAGGATTTAGGATCTGAAAAGAAGTAGGACACTAGCGCTTTTCCTTGACTAGGGTGCTAGTCCCCTGTCCTATGCAGTGGAATCTCCAGAAACTGAAGTTGCAATGCAGATCAATGTCAAAAGGAGATCAAGATCCCACAAAGAAATAGGTACCTTGGACTTGGGCACTAGTCCCCATGTCCATGAAATTTCTACCTTCTAAACTTCAAAGAATAGTAAGTTAAATATCTCTGTCCTTTGCCTCAATCTGAAAGGATTATCTATAATTTGATAATTTGCTTACTGATTTGCATAATTAGGGTTTCTAAGCATAATTAAACATTAGATAGAGACATTGTTTGATATATCCAAGAGTCAATAGCTTCCCAAGTTGCTTCCCAACATGATAGCTGATTTCTCTCACTTAGTGGAGATTCAACTCCATTGATAAGCTCTTGGAATGTTTGTTGGGAAAGGAGGATTACACAAACCATTAAAACAACCATCACCCTCATTTTTGTTCCAAAAATTTTTCGTGAACCCATGTTTTTAAACTTTTTGGCAGATTTTTGAGTGTTGTTTGATAGATTTGCATTCATTTATCTTACTGCATTTGAAAAATATCAAGAAAATTGAAAATTTTGGGAAAATTTGAAAAAAATGTGTATTTTTCATAAAAACCTAGTTTTGCATTAGCTAGGGTTTGTAGTCAAAATCTTGTTTCAGATTTTACTACCATTTTAAAACACTCATTAGGACTGATTTCTAATAGTAGTGTTGCATCATAGTGGTTTTCTTGCAAAATATCATGCCTAGGGTTTAAAAACCTTGATTTTTTTACTAGATTTCAACCTTATCGTCTCTCTAGATCTGCACCATAGGATTGTTGTAAGGAATTTTTCTACACTAATTGGATTTTGTTAGGGTTATTATCTACTTCCCCTCCTCATATTCCTTACAACACCCTTTTTTTTAGGCATTTGCATTGAAAATTTGCAAAAAATTGCATATTTTAGCTATATTTTCACTAGGGTTTAACCTTGAGTGGCACTATAAGCATGTTGTGATAGACTTTTTCACACTAGGTCTCTATTATTACTATTATACTTTTCTTTCCATCATCATTTTCATCACAACACCCTTTGTCATACTCTTTTGCATTAAGATTTGCTTAAAATTTGCATATTTTGGGCCTATTTTCACTAGGTTTTGACTTATCATCGCTCTAGAGTGGATTCTAAAGCATGTTGTGAAAGATATTTTTGCACAATTGGACTATTATTAGGCATATTATCTTATGTCCTCTTTGAAAATTTTCACAACACCTCTTCTTTCACTAGTGTGCATTAAAAAAAGTAAAAAAATCAAGCATTCTTAGGTCACTTTCACACATACTTTTGCATTTGTTCTTGCATAAGTTTTCAAAACCTTTTGAAATCTAATCTAGTACTCATTTGAAAATATATACATGGCTTCTCAATACAACAATAATTCTAGGCTTCCTCCTAGGCCGCATTTGAAAAGACAAGCCCCTAAACTTCAAATAACATTTACACCTCATGACAAAGACATGGTAGATACTGAAGGGCCTCTTTACATTACAGTAAAAATAATGGAAATACCTGTGCATGGAATACTCATAGACCCTAATTGCATGACTAATGTGGTTACAAAAGAGTTCCTTAAACATGATTTGGCACAAAACTATTATGACTCATTGGATTTGAGAATTAAAATACATAATGGATCTTTGATGAAAACATTTGGATTGGTAAAACTATTAGTCTCAGTTTATGACAAAGATGTGGATTAGTTATTTGATGTTATCCTCTTACCCAACCTCTTTCATGTAAAACTAGGACACCCATGGCTTAAGGCTATGAATGTTATCCTTTCAACTATTCATAAATGTCTAAAATTCCCTTTCCATAGAGAGATCTATACTGTCCATCGTAACACATACCAATCTCTGGCTAGAGCAAGAATTTCACCCTTGATTACTTTTGACCACAACCTTAAATAGAACCTATGCAATGAAGAGACCAATCCTTCCTAAATTATAGATGATACAAATCAAAACAACTAGCTAGAGTGGCCAGGCCTCATGTACAAACAATGAGGGATGAACAACATGTGTTTGAGGATCCCCTTAGCAAAAGGAAAATGAACACAAGACTACTATGGGTATGATGAGATAATTGGTGTGATAGATGTGGATAAGAAAAAGTTTCATAACTCACCTCATCCACAGAGAGATGGTATCTTCGCTGATGTTCCTCCTTCAACATCCTTACAAGGATCGGGAGGTTTTCATCGACAACAAAATATTCTACGGAGACCAATGAAATTTGAACATGGTGCTTCCTCCTCTAATGTGCAAAACCCTATGGAAAAATATGATGATTCTTTTGAATAAGTAAGTACTAAAAGAAGAAGGATTAGACAAGCAAAAGAAAGGAGGAGGTGAAGACAAGCTTTTTCCTAACGACTTGCCACTCAACCAGAAAACATTCAACCTAACATTGGAACAAACATAGAAAACCTCAACATTGAAGAATTGGAAGATAAAAACAAAAGTTGTGCTATGGTACCTTATACACCTCTTTCCTCTAGCATCTGAGATTGGGAAGAGGATGATTTTCTCGATGGCAACCCTTAGTTTGGGTATCCCTATAGGTAAGTATTTCTAACCCTTTACCTCTGTGATGTGTTTCCCCTGTGATGTATCATGTGTTGTTTAGGCCTCCTGGGATGGCCCTTGATTCTCTTGTAAGGTCTAGGATACCAGGAGACTGCCTCTATTGTGACCCTTCGTCTATTTGTATCATCATTCTTCTATATTGCTTCTCCTCTATTTTCATTGTTGTGTGTTGTGTCTTATGGACATAGCATTGCAGTTGGTGACTTAGGGGCACCCTCCTACATGACTATCCCTAAGGCACTTATTTCTCCTCTCTTTAATGTTTCCTTTCCTCTAGTGGTTCTATCTAGCAGGCGGATGATAAAAACATATTATATTGATGTGGACCTAGTGTCCCTTTAGCAAGAAATCAAGAAATGGACCAAGTCCATACATGACGATGGGGTTGTTATATATTATTTGATGCTTGGTTAGTAGAATCACTCCATGTGATCTTGATGTCTTATCACACTTACAAAACATAAAAATATTGTTGCTCCATTCACTTTGTCTATCTTGAACCTTGCATTCCTCGGTTCTCTATGTGAATGATCATATGTATTGTTGTTTATTATGATTATATGGACACTTAACATTTTTCATGCAAGAATGTGTTTGTGGGAACATTTGGTGATTATAAAGTACATGTTACCTCTAGGGGGCATGGGCTTTGTGAGAGCTCATGTTCCCTTGTGTTTTTTCTTCCTACCTTAACGTGCTTGATATTAGTACACGACAACAACCACCTTAAGGTGGGGGCATATATAAGGTAAGTTGTCTGTTGTAGATGTTAGCAATGTGTGTTTGTGAATCTTGAATCTATTATAATCACTTAAGCTATCTGTGAAGGTGGGATATTGTGCATATCATTTTTCTCTTAAGCCCTCTACAGAGGTGGGATATCATGAATATCATTTTTATCTCAAGCCCTCTGTGCAAGGTAGGGATGGTGTGTTTCTCAAGGAGAGTTCACAATCCTGTCATTTTCAAAAGTTCTCTATGGAGGCGGGGAGCAGTTCTGTGACTAACGCAACCCTTAGGTGTGTCTTCAGCAATTGTTGTGGCAAATCCCAATCATCGGTGTGTGCCTATAATGTGCCTGAGATGGTGATGAACCTATAAATAGGTACACTCCATTGCTTGTCTGTCGTGCTTTCTCCGTGTCTTCCATGTGTGTGTGTGTCTGGCATGTTTGTTCCCAAGCATAGTCTAAAGACTGGTGGTGATGAGTCCCTCCTATGCTTTGAGATTTTTTTGTCATGCTTGATTTGTATGGCGTGTTTCTTCTCAAGTGCAGTCTAAAGACCAGTGGTGATGAGTCCCTCCTACACTCTGAGATTTGTTTGGCATGTTTGTTTCCCCATGTGCAGTCTAAAGACTAGTGGCAATGAGTCCCTCCTACATTATGGGTGGTGTGTTTACTTTCCTTGTACTTGCATCTACATTTCATATAGGATAAAATGAAAAAGAAAAAAAAATCATCACTGTATTCACTGCATTTACTATATTCACTGTGTTTTGCGTGTCTTCAATGTTGTCTTCTCTATGTTTTGCATGACTATAACTATCCTCTATGTGTTTTGTGTGTATGCTATTGTCTTCAATGTGTTTGGCATGTCTTCTCCATGCTTGCCGTGTTTGCTATGTTTGTTGACCGTACTTTAATGCATACGGTGGCCTTGCATTTATACATATATTAAAGTTGGGGCTAAATGTTATGTCAGAAATAGTAACCTTGGGGGGTTTTCCTATTAAGGTTTAGCTCTTGGGTCTTGTTAGTGCATTTAGAGCATCTTGCATGTTATTTATGACTCCCAATGAGAAAATCTTTGGGTCTTGTGACAAATAGGACCTAGGGGGCTGTATTTTGATGATTTCTAAGCAAAAAATGGCAAGGTGGACTTGGGTGCTAGCACCCTAGTCCAGCCCTATTTTGGGTCTACCCTAATTTCAAATGTCAGTTTAGTGACTGTTATTTGGGTCCTATGCCAACATCCAATGTTTGAATTATAAAATTCTTAGTGGGAATCTTAGTAGTTGTATATATAAGCATGATTAGGTTTCATTTGCAAACTAGATGGACATTTTGATCAACAAGCTTTTGTGAAAGTGATTCAAGGCATTCATTGTGTTGCAGATTATTACTTTGTTGTTAGTGTGTTTGTGTTTGCATATTTGACATCCATCTCCTCATGGCATAAAGAGCATCTTCCTTCCATGACATGTTCACTACAAGGTGATATCTATTATGTTTTCAATCATTTATCATTTGGATTTTTGCCTCTATCTCATTGGGATACACACGAATCTCATCTGACAATGGTGTTTGGAAGACTTGAATGTCTCTCCAGGGCTTGACCTAGACAAGCCTCTAAACACCGCAACCCCCTCCCACACTCCTTATGATTGCAGGATACAGGTGTCGAGTCCTCTAGATTGGAGTTGTAGGAAGGAGTAGCAGACATAGAGGATTCAGGAGCTGAAAAGAAGTAGGACACTAGTGCTTTTCCTAGACTAGGGTGCTAGTCCCCATGTCCTCCACAATGGAATCTCTAGAAGCTAATGTTGCAGTACAGATTAGTGTTAGAAGGAGATCATGATCCCACAAAGAAATAGGTACCTTGGACTTGGGCACTAGTCCACGTGTCCCTGATATTTCCGCCTTCTAAACTTTTAAAAATAGTAAGTTAAATATCTCTATCCTTTGCCTCAGTTTGAAAGGATTTGTTGTAATTTGATAATTTACTTGCTGATTTGCATTATTAGGGTTTCTAAACATAAATGAACATTAGATAGAGACATTGTTTGATATATCCAACAGTCCATAACTTCCCAAGTGGCTGCCCAACACATTAGGTGATTGTTCTCACTTAGTGGAGATTCAACTTGGTTGATAAGCCCTTGGAATGTTTGTTGGGAAAGGAGGATTACACATAAACCATTAAAACAATCATCACCCTCATTTTCCCACCTAAACAATGGGTAGTTTGTTCAAAACTTTTGGATGATTTGTTATAAAATTATGAAGTTGTTGATAGAATTATTCCATCAAAAAGCTAGGGTTTTCCCTTTTTAGCATATTCATTTTCTAAGAAAGGCTATTTTTTTTTTATAGCAGAGGCTTTATTTTACTTTGTGCTTACTTTACAAGAGAGAAGATGGCCTCTTTACCCAACATCATGTTGGAAGGTAGTCAACACTTCACTAGAAACAATTACAACACATGGAAGTGATGGATGCTCATGATTTTCAAGTATAAATGCCTTGGAAAGATCATTCTTGGTATCGAAACCCAACCAACCACTGTAGGTAAAGACCAGGTAAAGTTTGATGAATGTGATAGAGAAGTCAGCATGTTGATAAAATTATCAGTAACTAAAAAATACTTCCAGAGGCTTAGATAGGTACAACCTCTGTAGAAATTTGGAAGCATCTACGAGAAATACAAAAGACTTTAGATAAAGGTAGGGCCTTCTTCTTAAAGAATATGCTCTTTTCGATCATGATGGATGAGAAATTATCTTTGAAGGAGTATTTAGTCAAGATCAAGAACATTCAAGATCAATTGCTAGCCATAGGTTGAAAGATGGAAGAAGAGGACATGGTGGTAATCACATTGAAGAGCTTACCGTGGGTATATGATCATTTCATTGAGACTCTCAATATCATCTCTACCAATGGTGACGTGAAGTATGAAGAGTTGTGCAATAAGCTCTTGTAGTAGGATAGATGGAAGAAATAGTGATACACATAGTGTGGAACATGCATTTGGAGCCAAAGACAAGGGCAAATGCAAATAGCCACTGAAGAAAGGACAAGGTAACAATGACAATACTTGGAATAATTTGAAAAACATCACATTATTATTGTGGTAAAATGGGTCGTATGAAGAAGCACATTACAAAGAGGTTGGTTGAATAAAAATCCAACTAGGGAGGGTCTTAGTAAAAGGCCCATGTCACAGAGCATTCTAAGTAGAAGGAATTGTTATGGAGTAAAAGTGTCCACTTGTCTTTTTACCTCCTTGTTTAGCTCCTAGGTCCCATTTATTACATTATACATTCTAAATGTTCATCTTGATGAAACATTTCCTAACATCCAAGTAAAATTAGAGTATGGGCCCCATGATTTAACTTACCCTAGACCTAAATGAGGCTAAAGGATTTGGACAGTACTACCCAAGTCCCTCACTTTAGGCTGGGTCTAATTTAAGTTTATGTTGGCTTAACACCTTTCTCAAGGTTCCTACTTGTCATCTCTTTTTGTTTAACTTGACGATTATGAGAAGGAAAGCATATATAAGCATTTTTTTGGATTCATTTGTAACTAGGTTGAAAAGAGCATAACTTGAGAACTTGAAGAAAAGTAAGCAAGAACATTCACTGTGATTCTGGAGAAGATTTGTGTGTTGTTGCGGGTTTTGAAGTTATCATCTATCTCTCCTTGGGAGTTGAAGGATCTTCATTCTCTTAAGGGTTTCATCATGCATAGGTGATATCATTCTTGTTTATCATCTTTTGATTCATCATATCATTATTATGTTTAGCCTCTACCCTACAAGGGCCCACACTATCAATCAACAGTGTTGGGAAGCTTGAATGCTATTCCAAGATTTGATTGATACAAGTCCCTAAACACCATAACCCCAAACCCCTTCTTATCTTATTGTATGTAGGTTACAGGAGTGAGATCCAGAGAATGTAAAGATACATGAAGACTGAGTGAAGATCTAACAACAGTCACAAAATATTCCTCTATCTAATTGTTGGGCAATGGTGCCCTAGTCTTTTTGCCTTTTCTAACCTTAGATCTAGCATCAAGGTAGCCTCTGCAATATCTTTCTAGTTCACAGCATTTGAAGATTCAACCAATTAGGACTTGGGTGGTCGTTAATTAGTCCTCTGACACCTTTGCTTTTAGAAGACAGGTTCTATCATCTTCCTGATCATCATGTACAATTAGTTTCTAGATTTTTGTTGTACTTATTCTATTATAAGTTGATCATTGTAGAACTAGGGTTTCATGCATTGTTAACCTAAGGTTTGATAAAAAGTTTGATTTAAATCCGATCCATATTTAACATATCTAAGTACAAGATTTGTCGCTAAGTCCTATACTTGGTAGTGATTTGGCTCGTTCTTGTCCTTGAATGTTATCTGGAAAAGGGTTTGATCTAGTGTGCATCCTAGTTGTTGTCATTCTCCTTTTTCATACCTAATGGTGGCAACCTCAAATTTTACAAATTTGATGTGCCAATATTCTTTTGAAGTGTTGAGAAAGGCTAGGTCGACAGGCTAATCAATCTACCCTAGAGGCCACCTTCATTGATTAAAATTTTGTAACTCAGGCATCATCTTGTAAATCCGGTTGGTGGAATGTTTCTTGGCGCATATGGGAACATGCCTGCTTAGTTTCATGCTCCTGGGACAAGTTTCGATGGGGTATTTAATTATTTTCTGGCTGCGATCAGGCTAGATTTGGCATTCTAGGAAGTTGCAAATTTCATGATTCTGAAGGTGACCCATTTCTTCCTTTGGTCTTAAATGTCTCCAAATCCAATTTAATTAGAATTAGAGACCATTTGGTGTGGCATTTTAATGAAATTTGGTTCCAATGAAGTCATCTAGTAGGTCAGTTTACAAAGGAGGTCTCTGAATTTGGTCGATGAAATAGATTTCGAGGAGATGGGTTTTCTTGAAATAATTAATAATGCTCTTGTACAAATGTGTGCAACCATCTGACATCTGTTTACCTACAGTGGAAAAATGTCATGTGCCCATTGAAGGAAATTTAAATTTTGCCTAATGTCTAAAGTTTTAAAATGCAAAATATTAAAATAAAATATTAAAAAGGCATTTTAAAGGTTTGAATGTGATAAGTGAAAGTCAAAATGTTAGAAGGAAAGGTATTATAAACTTTAGGATAGATTTTATTTAAGAAAAAGGAATGCTTTTGGTACGTTTGACACCATCACACGGGAGTATCCTCTATTGCTTCAGACCCATGCGATGGTGAGAAATGCCCATCGCAAGGCATATTTTTCCTTTTCCTCTCTTTTGTAGGATAAAACAATGCATTTCCTTTGATCTTGAGGTAGTTTCAACAGATTTGGAGCTACTCTAGGTGGAAATATTGTTGATTCAAAATTACAATCATGTTTTTTGGTCTCAAGGCATTTTTGAGGCATTTTTGGCTCAAATATACTGTTCTAGGTTGCAAAATCTTCCTATGATCATTTATCATGCATTGATGAAGGTTTTTTTCTTGTTTGTTTCAATTTTTGGTTGCCAAAATGATGAGAAATGCCCCTGTTTCATGAAAAATGACCCAGAGATGTTTGATTTGGGCAAAAATCAGAATTGGATGCTACTATAATGATGTTTCTAAGGTAGTTTGCTATGAAGGAGATGAAAAAAGAGGTCTCAGAGTTTGTATTGTAGCTACACATATAGGAATGAAGAATCTTCAGCAGCTACCATGCAATTTTGAGGATGGGTGAAAAATGCGAAAAATTAAAAGGAGAGATTAAAATATATTTGTTTATTAGTTATTCTTCTCTTCTTTTAATTGTAAAATAATATATTTTTCGCAATGCATTTTGGATGGAAAATTATGACGTGAAAATATCTCACCTACATTGAGACTTAGTTAATTTAGGGCAGCATGTTTGAGCCTATAAGAAAACTTTTGGGCTCTCATTTTTTGTTGCTGAAAGATTTTGGAACTTTTGAGGAGTAAACAAAATACAGGTCTTGTTGGTCTATTTCATTTATTGTCTTGTAAGTTAATGCATTATGTGTTGAATGCATTTCTATATAAAATTTAGTCAGTTTCATGTTGATGTATATGAAAAATGCTAAATGCATGTGTTTAGTTAATTGTCTCCATGGTTATGTGCATTTCTTCTTTTGAATCAGATAACTAAGGGTTATTTAAGATTCTAGAATATAGGTTTACTATATTACATTCTTAATCTTCTACCTCTATTCAAGGAATAGATTAAATGTTCTGGGTTAAGTATGGGGAAGAATGTATTGCAGCAGGTATGTGTGTAAGTAGAGGTAACTAAATACTCTATCTTGGGTGATGTTTGTAAGGCAAGTACCAATCTAGCCCCATGAAACTTGAATGTTATGTTGAGTTTATGAGAAGCAGTCACACATTTATGTTAGTTTGACTCCATTGTCCTGAGATAAGCATTGGCCTAAGTTTGTATTGAGTGTGTGAGTCAAAACCCAAGTCTTTCATCCAAGCATAAAACAAAATCAAAACATCATTAGTAATTTTTTAGATTTTAGGGGTGGGATTTTAGTTGAATGTTCTTATATTTAACTAGTGGGATAGTCTAAGAACATTGCCAATCTGGGTTTATCTTACAAATCTTGCTCCATATGTGAGAGTATTCTACCTGAGTTAATCAAGGACAAGTCTTTTGTTGTGAATGAGGGATACCCTCGCAGGTGTAGTAAAACCTAAAGTGTAGGGGAGACAAGTGCAAACAATCTCCCGTCTTTGTTGGCCAAGTCTGATATTGAACTTGAGCATAAGAAGTGGCCAATCTTTAGAGTTTGATGTGTTTAGATTTGGAAACCAACATCTAATATTTTGCTAAACCCATAGCTTTGGGCATTTGCATCTTGCTAATTATTCTTAAATCAGATCTTGCATTGATTTATTGCATATTTATCAATATTGATTTCAAAATCTTGCATAATTTTGAAATAGTGTGTTATTCAGGCCTTCAAAAGCCTTGTATTTTGGTAAAATTTTACATTAAGGTTTTGAAAATTCTCTTGCATTCTCATATTGGTGGTACTTGATAAATGAATAGATCTAATTGTACATTACTATTCCAAGTTATTTCAATATGGCATCTTCATGTCATTTCTCTTTGGTATCTTTGCATGCATATATCAAAGATCTTGATTTTGATAGCTTCATAACCCTCATGGGTGAGTATCCTTCAATATTAAAATATCTATCTGAATTCAACTCCATGAATTGTCATGAGAAAGATGATAGTGATAGTTCTTCACCTGCTTATACCACAATTCATGGTAATGCCATGAATCTAGTCTCTAACACATGTGATGGTAACCTAGCTTTGTCTATTTCACCCTATGATTTGGATCCCTATCCCAAAGTTGTTCCCACTTGTGAGGATATTTTGGCAAAACAAAATGAAATCATTGATACATTCCTTAACATTACCCTACCCTCTCTTCATTCTAATGCTCTCCCTTTGAAAGATGAAGCATTAGTGGATGAAGAACCTCCTCTCAAAAAGGATCATCCATGGGTAGATAATGGGAATTCATCTAATAATCTTAAGGCTTCTATAGCTCATACTATAGATTTTTTGCCTTTGATTAAATGTTCAAGTACCTTGGATATCTCTAAGGATGTGAAGACCATAGATAGTTCTCCTTTTGGTTGCATGTTCAAACCCCACAGACATCACTAAAGATACAATCATCAATAATTCACTTAACAACACTTTACCTTCCCTTCATTCGAATGATCTCCCTTCAAAAGATGAAGTATTGGTGGATGAAGAAAGGTCTCCTACATTAAATCCTTTGAGGATGGATGTTGAGCTTAATCAAAGTAAAAACAATGTTAATTCAATCATCATTAATAGACTTATTCAACCTACTAAGCAAATAGTTAATAAGTGTACTAATGTTCCTAAAATCGTTATGCATATGGCACCTAAAGTGCCTCCTCACTTCAAACCAGTGATTATAGTTCAAGGTGCTCTAACACCACCTCGATTCTTAGATTACATTCTCAAATATGCAAAGGAAATTACTCAAGTAAATCAAGTGTATCAAAATGTGTTGTAACAACACAACTACAATGTGGTTGCTCACAAATACAATACATGAAATAATAAAGAAAGTAAACAATAGTCAAACATTTTGATCACTTTACCAACTTCTCAACCTAATCTTACTCATAATATTGGTCAAGATTATGTTCTTGTTGAGTAGCTTCGTTCTACTCCCACTAAGATATCTCTCTAGTAACTCATGCAAACATCCCATACATACCATATAATTCTCCAAGAATCTCTACAAAATGTAATTGTACCATCCATTGTTAAGCCAAATGATGTAGTAGCTCTGTGAGTGTTTAGTGGAAAAAAGGGGGAAGATGGATTGATTGATTGTTTGATTAGATCCTAGTTTCTCTACTAATCATTCAAGGATATTTAATCAAGTTGAATCACAACTTTTGCAAGTGGATTCACCTACATGTTGGTTGTCACTTGTAATGATAGGAAAATTTGGAATTTGCTGATTTATGTATTACCTGATTATGCTTAAAACCCTAATTATACAAAATCGTAAACAAACAGATGAATCTCAACAAATGTTCACATGCACAGATGTAATATTGAGAGTAGATACATACAAGACTTTGAAATATCAGATGCCGAAAATTTAGGTGCTAAAGAGCAGGCACCCAAGCCCAAGGTATATTCATTTGTAGAGATTCTTGGAAATGATCTGTAACCTATTCCTGAGGTTCTAGAAGTTTTTTGTCCTAAAGATCTAGAGGGTTTTAGGGTAGGCACCGAAGCCCAGGTCATACTTTTCTTCTTAGATCTGCAATCCTAATACTCTGTCACAGCCTCTTGCAACTCCACTTCCATAGAACATGACACATGTCACCTATAATGTCCCCAGCAAGAAACCCTAGAGGACAACACTAAACTAGTCAAATTAATCAAATATTTTTTTTAAAAAAAGTAAATAACAATTGAATGCATAACATAACATAATAATCTAAACCTAGGTCCTCTAAGGTTCCTTGACTACGTTACTCACAAATCAAGATTACAAGAAACAAAGGTACGTAAAGAGATACAAAATGAGATACATTCCAATTTATAATTACATGATAATAGATCTTTTCTAATAGGAACAAGACATATCTCATGCATTTACAAACAATTATAGTAAGAACCACAAGGCCACCCTTAGCATAGTGGAAAAAAACATATTGTTTGCTCCAGTAATCTGCTCTGTTAATAGACTTGTATCTATACATCTCAAAGTGAACATTAGTTCCACAAAGATCATCAATAAATATAAAAGAGAACTATATACTAGCCTAAGGCCCTAAGGGGCCAACCTAATGTCTCGGGGGCTCATGATGGCCTTGCCTACATATGTGTAGTGCAGAGAGAAATAATACCTATCTTTTGTGATTGCTCTACATACAATAATACCTTTTTTGTGATTGCTCTACATCACTCTACATGCATTAGAGCAATCACAAAAGATAGGCAATAATTCATTTATAAACTACCTGCATACTTTTTCCTTAGTCTATTCTAACAACCCTTTTATGTGCAGTATATTTTTAATATTATGAAATGCACTAAACAACATATGGGTGTAAACACTTCTGCAAACCATAGAAAAACACATGAAGAGATGACATATTCAGGCTAGGACTTCCCTTTTAAGTCACATAACATATGTTTCCACTTACATAGAACAACATAAGTAACCTAGCTGTACAAAACAACATCTTATCCTAATACTCATTTAGTCAAAAAGAAATCCACATGCCAACTTGTTAGCTAATTGGTCTAAACCCACACATGTATTCGAAGACTAAATTTTTACTTTTAAGAACTGGAAGTCATTGAAATGAAACAAGGTCACACAAGACAAAAAAATCAATAGTTACAAGCATCCAAGGAATCACCCCCAATAGGAGAATGCACAAAGTGTCTAATCCTCTACCTATCATCTTAACTGGGTGTTTAGATTAAACCACAGTATCTAACATAAAGGTTCCTATGACCTTCTATCTATACATCAGATATCTGAGGACACATGCATATAGAAAGTTACTATAACTAGACATGGGTGACAATGTTAACCAGAGATCCCAATGTTGCAATCATGGCTCTAATACCAGATATAACGCCCCCGCCAAGGAACCCCATAGGACAACACTAAACTAGTAAAATTAATGGAATAAGTTTTTTTTAAAAGCAAATAACAATAGAATGCATAACATAACATAATAATCTAAACCTACGTCCTCTAAGGTTCCTTGACTATGTTACTCACAAATCAAGATTACAAGAAACAAAGGTTACGTAAAGAGATACAAACGGAGATACATCCCAATTTACAAATACATCATAAGAGATCTTTTCAAATATGAACAAAACATATCTCATGGATTTACAAACAATTATAGTAAGAACCAGAAGGCCATCCTTAGCATAGTGGAAAAAAACATATTCTTTGCTCCAGTAATCTGCTTAATTAACAGACATGTATCTGTGCATCTAAAAGTGAACGTTAGTTCCACAAAGATTATCAATAAACATAAAAGAGAACTATATACTAGCCTAAGACCCTAAGGGGATGACCTAATGTCTCAAGGGCTCATGATGGCCTTGCCTACGTACGTGTAGTGTAGAGACTTTGTTATTCGAAACAACTAATTTTTCAACCATAAAGTCGACTTAGATACAATATCTCAAAAGGGATCATATATTAATTTCTAGAGTATCATTCAAGATCTAGAAAGAAAAATAACTTCATTCATTGATACATTCATGATCACATGAAATATAATCATTATTTCAAGGAAACATTAATCAAACTTAATTCCATTATTCACCAAGTATTGTTTTGTTATTCAATCAAGGTGAAACCACTCCCCATTAGTCAATAAATCACTAACCAAAACAATAATGAATTTTATCTTTTTACTACCTAGAACCATTTCCATACACCACATTAATTTGAATATTCATATCAATAAGTCTTTAATATCATAATATTGAAAAGGAGGCCACGATTCATAAAACAACTGAGTGTAGAAAGTAAAAACATCCTATTTTAAATATCTACTAGAGTATTGAAATTGCTAATTTAATCCTTACTAAATCACTTACTTGAGGTGGAAGGCTAAGATAAAAATCTTCCATGCAACCTCTTTCCTTTCTACACCATATTTCTCATAATTAAGCTACTTACATATATTTAGATCCATTGTCCTACAAACATACACACAAGTAAATCAAATGGTGCAGGAGCACCCTCGGGAGTTGATGCCTACAGGAGGCAAAGTTTTAGTTCTTGTCATATTTTGTCTTGTTCAATGTTAATAAGGTCATTTTAGGCCAATATAAGTAATTTGGAGTCATTGATGAAGGTTTGGTGTCATTTAGTTGAAAAATAAAAACATTGTAAAAAGTTGTCAAGTGGTGTCATAACAAGTTTTCTTGTCAAATGACAACTTTTTAAAAATTGTTAAATGGTAGTTGTAGGTTGGTTGGGGGGCATACCTTGATTTTAAAAGCATAAATATGAGCCTCCAAGTCAAATGGAGGGTTGGTGGTTGGATCTTAGACATTGAAGCAATAAAAATACCCTGTTTTCTACAATTTCCAAACATTTTCTTCTATTATCTTGCATGGTACAGATCTGTACGACCTAGTACTAGTCTAAGACTGATTGGGGATGAAATTATAGTGAATCTAATTTCTATTAATTTTTGTTTAATTTAATTTCATGGAGATTTGAATAAGTTATGGTATTTTTAATGAGGGTAGGTTTGTAAAGTTCAATTTTCTGAAAATGCAGTCTAAAAATATGCCTGGTACATTCTGGTACGACCTCATATCAGGGAATGTAATAGATGGATGGAAAGATATTTTTTTCTAGTTTACAATTCTTTTGGTTGCATGTGATTTCAATAGGTTTTTAGTGAGTTATGACATTTTTACTAACTGCAGATCCAAACTCTCCCTAGGTTTCCTAGTTTGGAACAACCTTATTTTTCCCTAGTCCGTACAAAACAATCCTAGCCCATTTTGACATATTCTTAGTAAGTGGTGCAGGAGCACCTTGGCAAATTAATATTGCCCTGGACAAATCTTTGAATTTAATTAAATTTGTATGCTTCCACATTGTAATGAGGTTTATCAAGTCATTTTTATGTGTTTAGGTCATTAGGAGTTTCAAAAATGCAAAATATTGCAAACCATGTAAAGGTTGTCAATGTAAAATTAGAAAAAAGATGCAAACTTGGAAGGTGAAGAGTCATTTGGCTCTTGGTTCACTCCAAATCAATTATGAACTGAAGAGACATGTTTTAATGCCTTTAAAAGGCCTTGTAACCATGAAGAATTGGTGGGTGGTTGAAGATTTGAGCATGGAATGAGAAAAAATAATGTTTTCCTGTATTTTCCTTTAGAAATTTGTTGTCTTTTGCTATTATACGGCCCTATATGGAATTGAATGGATGCCTAATGGATTGAAAATGTTATATCCTTCAACCACCTTCCATTTGCTTCTTGTCCCATGCATTTTTATTTATTTTTGTGAAAGATATGAGTGTTTTATGGACTATAATTTTCTGATTTTTCCTGCAACAGTCCCATTGCAGCGTTTGTTACAGTTCTGTACGGACATATACAGGAGAAAACTATATATGGTTGGAAAGAGTATTGAGTCTACTTTCCATTTCTTTTTTGTTGCATCAAATTTCATTAAGATTTGAATAAGTTATGGCAATTTTGGTGAGGGCAGGTCTGAACGCTGCCTAGGGTTTGTAGTTTTGGGAAAAGAGTTATAACTTTCTCTCCTACCTCTGCATCAGATTGGTATCAGAGCTAGGAAAAGCTCTAGGAGGAGATGTTATTTCTGAGATGAAGAATATGATTGTGTTGGTGACCGTTATTTTGTTGCTAAGTTGTTTGGTTGTAGGTGCTTATCCATCTAACTGCAGGAGGATGTTTTCTAAGGTTGTGTGTGTTGGCAGACAAGATGAGGTCTGTCATGACCATTCTCCAATGGAGATTAGGCTGGAGAAGGATGTATAGAGAAACCACTGAGGAAAGAGTGGTAGGTGCATCACCAGGATCTGCTGTTGGGTGAGATGAATGGTTTGGTGAGTTGGTTTGTTGTGAAGCAGTGAGAGAGATGGATACCTGAAGAAGCACTTGATGTTGCAGCCTGAAGAATACTCCACTGATAGGAGTAGAAGGATCCTGAGGATGCTCTATGAAGATGGTAGTTCGTTTTGTTGGTTGGTTGGTCACCATTTCTATATATTGGAAGATTGTAGCTGAGAAGATTGAAGATAAAGACAGAGGAAAGAGACTTTTGTTGCAGATACATTTCCAAGGGACTTGGAAATTTTGTTGGTTGGTTGTATGGTGCAGGAGCACCTTGGCAAATTAATATTACCCTAGACAAATCTTTGAATTTAATTAAATTTGTATGCTTCCACATTGTAATGAGGTTTATCAAGTCATTTTTATGTGTTTAGGTCATTAGGAGTTTCAAAAATGCAAAATATTGCAAACCATGTAAAGGTTATCAATGTAAAATTATAAAAAAGATGCAAACTTGGAAGGTGAAGAGTCATTTGGCTCTTGGTTCACTCCAAATCAGTTATGAACTGAAGAGACATGTTTTAATGCCTTTAAAAGGCCTTGTAACCATGAAGAATTGGTGGGTGGTTGAAGATTTGAGCATGGAATGAGAAAAAATAATGTTTTCCTGTATTTTCCTTCAAAAATTTGCTATCTTTTGCTATTATATGGCCCTATATGGAATTGAATGGATGCCTAATGGATTTAAAATGTTATATCCTTCAACCACCTTCCATTTTCTTCTTGTCCCATGCATTTTTATTTTTTTTGTGAAAGATATGAGTGTTTTATGGACTGTAATTTTCTGATTTTTCCTGCAATAGTCCCATTGCAGCGTTTGGTACAGTTTTGTATGGACATATATAGGAGAAAACCATATATGGTTGGAAAGAGTATTGAGTCTACTTTCCATTTCTTTTTGTTGCATCAAATTTCATTAAGATTTGAATAAGTTATGGCAATTTTGGTGAGGGCAGGTCTGAACGCTGCCTAGGGTTTGTAGTTTTGGGAAAAGAGTTATAACTTTCTCTCCTACCTCTGCATCAGTAAGGCTCAAATTTTATCTCAAACATGTCTTAGATTTTGAATATTAGGTATGAAAAGAGCATTATGCTCAAAAAGGTCTAAATTTCTGCACTCATGTTTTAGGCTTTAAGAGCAAGTTGTCAAGAATGAACAAGAATGCATATTTGCATCATTTGTAATAAAAACCTATTTGGAATGTGCCAAGTTAGTCTTATTTGAGTCCTTTCTCTACATCATCAATGTTTTATGGTTGAACTACATCAGTTTAATTTGCAAAAGACATATTATTCCAAAGCATATAGAAAAGAACCTAATATAGAAAATATAATATTAATGTCATTAGTAATCTCCTGAAAGAAGAGGACAAGAAAAACAACAATATGGCCACAAGGTCTCCTCCAAACCATAGGATTGGTGCTCAATCCACCCCTAAGCTCTAAGGGTCACATAGCTCTTCCCAACTTACATGGCTTACATTTCCAAACATGACATAAATGAACCATTCATTCACATAACTCAAGATGAACTTTAACAAACAAAAATGGCTATTCATGTTCAACTCAATAAGATGGAACTCCTACCCACACAAACCCCAACACATAAAATCCTCACAAGGAAACCAATATTAACTCTTCACATAGATTTCAATCACAATTACCTATTTAAAAAAAGATCAACAAAGATATACATAGACCAACGAACACTCCAATCATTCATTTTCATATCAATAAAACTCAAATCCAAAAGGGTAGATCTTACCAAGAGAATTGGCAACCCAAATATGGTAGAAACCCTCACTTTCTCCAAGCCCTTTTCTCCATTCTTCCTCACCCATCCTTTCCTTTTCTTTCCATCAAGAAATCTCCTCCCAAATGAGGAAAAATAAGAACAACCAAGAGCAAATGAGAGAAGCCAAGGAAAAAAGAGAAAAGCCCCCTCTCCTTTCAAAGAGAAGGAATATATATAGAAGGAAAAGGCAACCAACTCCCCATAACTTCCCAACCACCCAACCAACTCTAATTTTCACCACTTTTCATAAGTGGGTAATTAGAGTGGGTTTTATACTTTATTTAAGGGGTTGTATGGAATAAAATGACCCCTAACCCATAGACTTACCACCTAGGAAACTTTTTATACAATTAAAACCACATGAAGACTTAAGAAAACATACAATAAGTAAAAGGTGACTCAAGGGTCTAATAAAACAACCTCCCACACATTCATAACCCTTATAAACAAGGTTAAAACACATTCACAAGAATAACATAAGGGAAGTAGCTATGTGAACCCTTCATCAACATTGGCCATTTGTTTTACCTGCATACTCAACCAAAAGTGTCAGTACTTCTCATAATTAATAGCAATTGAAACAAATTGCATTTGAAAAAAAACCTTCCAAGAATAATAATCGAATATAGGATTAAATCTACACAAGTATAATTTAACTCTTCCTACTTGCATAATATCTTTTAGAGTCAACCAATGATTGATCATACTATTTAATATCAAAATATTATCACTTATCAATAATCTAATTAACATGTAACAAACACTACTACAAGTAAATATTTAATATCAATCATTACCTTTATATTCACACTTACTCACACTCATAATATAAAATTACCTAACATGATGCAATCTATTTGATATACATAATAATATTACTAACAACAAAACATCCTGATCATTGCATACTTACGTAGATAAGAAATATAACTCATCTGGCTATCACATGAAATTACAACAACCACTAGTTAGTTAGTTAACAATCAAAGTATAAGCAACTTGATGTATAGAAACAATAATCACTAATGTATATTGTTCAACATAAAAGATCATAAAATATAGGACATAAACCATCAATGACTAGCAGGATCAATAAGGCCACAAGGGACGGGGCCTTACACTCTCCCCCTAGGATTAGGCTTCCTCCTGGAAGTCCCTAGAAATGAAGACAAACACAAACACTTGTTAATAATATTTTATTGAAAAAATTCCCAAGTATAAGAATAGCAAATTTTATCTTCCAAGGCATTCTCAAATACTAGGCAACTTACATTTTAACTGTCTTCTCAAAATATCATCTATCCATGTTGCACAACAATATTGCAGTTATCAATTTCAAACATCAACTGCTTAACATCATTAGCACATACCTTTAAATATCCCTATTATTTTACCTTCATCTCCAAGTTCCAAAGCCAACTACCTGCACATCCACAGTGATAATGGAGGGGCACTACATTACCTCAATCACAAAGAAGGGTGTTGAGAGTTGTGGTATTTAGGAGCTTGCCTTAGTTACGCCCCAGAATGGCATTCAAGCATTCCAACACCGTTGTTTGATAAAGTGTGTGTATGCTTGTGGGATAGAGGCAAAAACAAATTGACAAATTGATAAATGATTGATTCAACACAAATAGATATCACCTCAGAGGTGTATCTTGCATGTAGATGAAAATACTCCAACACATGAGAAGATGAAGCCAAATATGCATAACAAGCACAATAACAAACAAGTCTGCTCTGCAACAATGAATGCTTTGAATGCTCTATAATCATAAGTTCGCCAAAAGTTCATAATCATCTTCTAGTTTACAAATGAAGCCCTAAACATGCTTATATACACATTGGTCCACTACAAATTTTGTAATTCAAACTTAAGATGTCGGTAATGAAACCTTTTAATGGTCACATAAACTACATTTAAAATTTAGGTCCCGACCAAAGAGGCCAGGACTAGGGCACAAGCGCCCAAGCCCTAGGCCCCTTTTTCAAGGTAGGATTAGGTCCAACATTGTCCCTTTAGTCCCCTTTTACATGGGTTTTCAGGGATTTTGCATTGGGAGTTAAAATGAACATGCATGATGAAAACAAGGGACCCTGAGATATAAACATAGGAGGTAAAAATCCTAGGGGGACATTTTACGATGTAATAGTTACACTGTATGCACGTGACAAAAATGGATATTATGTTCCAACAACATGAATTACAGTCAATTGAAGTTCAAAACCAATATGATCCTCTTGTAATATTTGTCATAATAAATAAATAGTTGATAAAGTGAACTATGATTGAAAATGGATTGAATCTTAATGATTGTAGCATTGATGTGACACATATTTAATCAAACTAGATAAACTTAACATTCATGGCTTTGATAATGTTGATAGACAATTAGTAGGTACCATAACTTTACCCATAAAGGCTAGACTTGTGACATTATCTACCCTTATCTTTTTCCAAGCCTTTGGCTCCAGCATTCAGTGGTAAAAAACTGTGTTACAAACAATCCTTCCTCTCTAAGACAACTTGGTTGTATTATTTCAAATGGAAATGGATTGATCATGGGGATATCTTCTATTTTTTGTGCATTTATTTTTCTTTCAAAGCCTCCCCCTCAGAGCTATGGCAAGTTGTTATTGCTAGAATTAAAAAAAATGCATTATTTGTTAGAACACATTGATATACTCAAGGGCCAGGTGAATCAGTATATGCTACAAAATAATCTAATTCAACTTTATCAATAAAATCTTTCTACTACCTTAAACAGATAGTGAAGCAAGCTATGCAATTCAAAACATAATCACACAACCACACACCATAATACCAAATTTATGTGGAAAACCATAGGAGGGGAAAACCACAGTGAGTAAGTTTCTTGGATCTATTGTCCAAATCTAGCCTCACAAATAAAAACATATTTATAATAAATTTTATGGGCTACAACCCAAAAGAAGCTACAACTCCCTAAATCATAGTTTTATGGGCTCCAACCCAAAGGAATCTACAACTCCCTAAAACACAATTTTATGGTCTCCAACCCAAAGGGAGCTACAACTCCTGAAAACATGGTTTTATGGGCTCCAACCCAAAGGAAGCTACAAGTCCCAAAAGTGATACAACACTTACAAGAAGAGGCTCCAACCTCTGTACCAAAACACTTGACAAACTCTACTAGTTTAGTCACTTCTGCATCATCATCTCCCTTTTCATTGACATTCAACACCTCTTCTCAAATAACTTTAATATCTTCAAAACACCTCTGCAACACTACCTTTGTTATTAATCATGCATTATAGTCTCCAAAGTTCATTCTCAACTTTTTAGAACATATATCCTTTCACTCACACATATACTCTCATTCTCACACTTGCACATCCTCACACCACTAATACTTCACAACAATTTCATTTATATGCTTAACAAGTATTCAAATTTTCACCTTTGTCAGCCTAGATGAAATGTGTAACATGAAATGTGCAACGACCAAATGAGTCAGCTCCAAAATCAACTACGGTAATGTAGGAATAAAATCTCATTATATGGTTCCTACCAAGAGATAAACATGACCTATTTTACCATAGCACACATTTCAAAGATGGCACACACCTCCAAACACACAGCACAATCACTCAAACATATCAATTTGGCTCAGCAAACACTTATCCTTTCATCCACTAGCTCCAAACCTAAAGTGGTACTAGAGAGACAAAAATAACATCATGTAGTTCATACAAAAGCATTATATGCCCTGAAATAGCCTTCTCATACATTCCTTTCTCTGGTTTATACTTCTTCCTGTTGGCACAAGCAAACAGACACTGATGCCAGTATCCCTTACTCAGTCTAGTTACACTTTCTTGAAATGGATCTGTTGGGTGAATATTTTGTCGTTAACTCGCTAACGGCAAAATGGATATATCAGCCACAGCTATGATGAGACAAAGTCTCTCCTCTCAGCAAGGGGAGGTTCCCTCTAATTATTTAACTTTTGCAAATCAAACAACTCATCAAATTTATGTATACTAAAAACTATGTTGGTGGTGGTTCCATCTCATCTCATTCTCTTTTTTCAGAATAGATGCATATATTTCAACTCTTGATATAAAACTTATAAATTATCACAAAATCACAGAAACGCAAAGTTTTCTGTTACCTCACTGATTACTTGTAAACAGAACTATTTGAAGTAGAATGCAGCCCAAAGTCTTCACTCCTCTTCAAAATGATAAAAGTAAGTCAAGTAGACCAACTTGCAGCACAAAGTCTCCAAACTATTGTATTTTCACAAACATGAACATATAACCCACAACTGATTTGATAACACAAAGTTTATCAGAATCAAATTAAGAGCACTCTCCAATCACTTGAAACAAACTCCACACTTCAATTATTATCAAATAAGATTATGATAGCAAGACATAAGAACAAAACTATCACAACACAAATAATTCCAAGACAAAGATTGGAATCAAACTTGCTTTCTTGTATTCATAAATATTTGAATATTGATTTTCAAAAAAAGCACAAAGTCTTGATTTGCTTCTCAATTTGCCAGAGTTTTCTTGCAATAGACAAAAGATGGATATTTACAAAAGAGGTCCCCTTTATTTATAGGGAAATACCTTGAGAAAATCTAGGAAATCTACAACTACTTTGACTTATTCAAAAATAGGAGTCCTTATTGACTTGGGACTTCCTATATTTTTACATGTATTTACATATTGAAAATGTACATGTAAAAATGTCCAAAATTGTTTTGAAAGTACATGTGAAAATCAGAAAATAAACTAAGGGGAAAGACCAGCTACTTCAATTTGTGTCACCACTTTTTCTCACGTGGTGATCATACATAGTGAAGGCCACTTGCATTTCAATGCTATCTGGGTTGAAGGCATTTTTGAAGATCATCCTGGCCCTCACTATGGCGTCCCTCACTGTAGTGATTGACTTGGCATGATTAGTTAACCTGGTTTTCAGATTGTCCAAGGTTAACTGGTTGTCTAAGATGTTGTCCACAGAAGTTATTGAAAATGCTTTATCTTCAAATTCTTTTTGGAACATGTCTTCAAATTCCTTAACCATTTCTTCTGCTGAAAGAAATTGGTTATCTTGTGATACCAACTTACAAGGCAGCTCCTCCAACTTATGCAAAAGATTGACATCATTTTCTTCGCTGATTTCTTTTGCAGCCTCAAGATCCTTGATCAAAATCCTTAGCGTACTGCTCCTGTACATCAGATCTTCTTTTGTTTTAGTGTATGAATCCCTGTTAGAAATGGCGCTAATGGATATTAAGGTACTTATTTTTAGCTTCCTCATTTCTACCCACTTATCATGAGTATCCTCCGTGCGCTCAATATCTTCAGAGATGGCATCAATGAGATCATTGAGTTCTGCCCTTACTTTCCTCATCTTATCCGTTTTCTCAAATACATCTATGAGCAAAGAGACTCCTTGCGCTCGCATCCTGTCTAAGTACTCTTCAAGTACTTTTCCTCTGAGGTGAGTCTTTTATGCTTTCAGAATGACGGGGTCTTCTACAGAAACGGCCTCTGGAGTAACTACTTCTGAATTCAAAGTGATCTTTCTTACCACTGCAGTCAGCTGTTCTGCCTTTGCTTTGTAATAATCTTTCATTTCTTTTTCCCTGTCAAACTTCTGGATCAGGATGTCCATGGCTGACTGCATATCATTTTTAGTGCTTTCATGGGTGATTTTACCCAATTCAACCCTAGAAATTGAGTAGTCATTCATGTCAAAATTTTCAACAGTTACATCCTGTGGGGGTTTTGCTATCTCTAGAAATTTATGCCCCTTATCTTCAAGTACCCTAGAAAGGATCTTTGGTTTCTTTGGGGCCTTAGGCTTTGCAGGTACCAACTTAGTGAAATCAAAATCATCTGGAGAGATGACTTGCTTTTTCCTCTTTGGCGTGTAAGCTGACAACCAAGGTGGAAGCAGAGAAGTATTCACATTGGGATCCATTCCTACCACTGGTGTTCCTAGAACTGTGCTTGTACTAGTGGTAGAAACAATAGGCGGGGTGTTGGTAAAAACCGCACCTGTTACATTGGCACTTGAAACTTGTTCAGTATTCATCACAAAATGATCAAACATGGTCATGTCCCCAATATCAAAAGACGAAGAAGACAAACTGGGAATTGAATCAGAAGAACGGAGAACATTTTCAAAAGTACTGTGGGGATTATCAAAAATTATTTTAGGAGGGGAGGAGGATTCAGAGGAAGGAATGTTAATAGGGGAAGCAGACACAGGGGGTGCAATGGGTGTATTGTCCTGCGGAGACAAAGCCTCTTCATCCTATTGATCTGAATTCTTGTCTTCAACATCCATCTCTTTTGTAGCTGGTTCTTCAGTTGCCAGAACTTCAGTTGCTGGCTCCTCAACTTCCATATCTTTTGTTTCAAGTTCTTCCTCAACAGCTTTTGCTTTCTTCATCACAAATCTGATTTTAGGCTTATGTGTTTTAGAGGATGATGGAGCATCACTCTTGTTCTTCGTTCTGTTTTCAACCTTCTTACCAGTCTGCTCTTGAACTTCAGTTTCTGAACCAGTGAGGAATTCCTTAAGCGTAATTCCTTTATCTTCCAGCCATTTATTGGTGTTAGCCAATATGGGCTCGAACCTCTTCCTTAATGAAGTCGACTCCTTTTGAGACCATTGGATTGGAGGTAGAGGAGTACTAGCTATCTGTTCTGCATCATACTTGGCATCAACCAATTCCCCATCATCCACAAGATATTCTGGAATATCAGCAAGGTCTAGATATTCAATTTTCTCTAGAGACAGCCTACTATAGTCCAGCTTCCTGATATCTTCTTTTGTTCTCAAATCTATCCAGACATCTTCCACCATGGGTTCATGAAATTGAGTTTTCCTCCTGATTTTATCCTTCACGCCCCGGTAGTCAAATTTTGGCCTCCTCTTGAATTGCTTCATGGTGACCAACTGTATTTTTGTCTCCATAGCCCTTGCCTTTGCGGTAGTCAACACTGAATATCTGCCGATTTCCACTGGAAATCTGAAGCCAGGCTTCTTGAGTTCCATCTGTTTGTTATGCATGACAATCATTTGTCTGCACAACTCCATCAAGACCAGTCTATCTGAAGGAAACCTAGGAAGCATATAAGGGTAGCCTTGGAAAAAGCCAACCCTCAAGTATGAGAAAGATGGAAATTGCAAAAACATGCAACCGAAGTCATTAACCACTGTCCATGCCTCGTCTGAAATTCTTTTATGCTCCAGTTGGGGATCAAAAAGACACAAAAATACAGCAAAGAACGCATCATTCACTCTCCTGAAATGGTGAATTGAACCTTTCAATGTCAGTTGAGAATAATACTGGTATACTGGGACTACTCTCCTATCCCCTTCTGATGATAATCCTGGAAAAATCCTCATGGAGGCTACAATGTATACCAGATAGGAAGTCATGAAGAATTTGGAGGTAGTGGATACCTTTGTCAGCTGGTCATGCAAAGTGTTACTGATTTGTTCTCGCTAGAAAATAACTTGCCTGCCCTGGAGTATGACCTTAATGAAAGGATACATCCATTCATGAAATTGTGAAGAGGAAGACAAACCTCTTATCCTGCTGAGGAGGGTAATCAAGTCACCAACTTCTTCCACAAAATCACTTCGAGGAAAACTATGTGGCCACCTTGACAAACTTGACCTTGCGGTCTTCAACCATTTGTTGTTGATCACTTTCTTTGCTTTTTCCGGATTCTTATCATATTCCTTCTGAGCTTCAACAAAGTCAAGCTTCAATACCTCTGTCACAGGAGGACACATGAACACCTTGTCAATGAACTCAGGATCCAACCTGATTATCACATTACCACTGGCATCCACCACGGCTCTAATATCTTTGTTATAGAAATGTGCACACTGAAGAACAAATTCTGTATTGTGAGCCGCCACCGAGAAGGATGATACCAGATGAATATTACTTTCTACTATCTTCCTCATCATAGCACTGGGGTTGCTTGACTTGGTTCTCTCTACAAACTCAGCCATATTAACATGGCCAATCTCTGTATCTCTAATGTCCTCAACATTAGAATGGACTGAGGTGATTGGGAAAACACCTTGATATTTGTAATTCATTGCTTTTGCCTTTTTCGGGGACAATTCAGTCATTTGGATGAACTTTTACCGATAAGAAGTCTGACGTTGAACGAAGCTCCACAAAAGAAACTGCAACAAAAGTCATGATCATGCAATTAGGGAAAATATGGGCAATCTGGGAAAATTGCATGTTGATGATCACGACTATGGGAATGCGCTTGAAAAAAGGCTATAGTGCGAGCTGGCCAAGAATCAGAGGAGAAGCGGGCTCGGGAAATCAAAATTGGAAATTTTCCAGAGTCAGGAAAATTTGGGACATTTTTGCACGGGCGGCAAAATTTGCCGCCCTTGCATATGTGGGTTTTGTATTATTTGCACTAGTGGCAAATTTTGCCGTTCGTGCATGTTGAAAGAAGACTAAATTGGTATAAGCGGCAAAATTTGCCGTCAATGCAGGAAATAAGGAAAAGCAAGGGTTTATATCGGAGCGGCAAACTTTGCCGACACTGCATATCAGGTTTTGATGCTTAGTCGGCAAATTTCACCGACATCACATAAGGGTCACCAATACCTGTCTGAGCAGCAAATTTCGCCGACAATGCACATTTGATAGGTGAGGTTCTAGCGGCAAATTTTGCCGACGTTGCATTTGAAGGAAACTTGCAGATTTGAGTGCGAAAGCTGGGAGTTTCGCCCACTAAGCACTCGGCAGGGGTCACAGGGTTTCCAGGTGGGATCGGCGAACTTCGCCGATGATGCACAAAGGTATGTAGCGAGGGTTGAGGAAGGGAGTAGAAACCTAAGGGTTTCAGGGTAAAACCTAGGGCACCACTGATCGGGGTTTTAGGGCGAAACCTAGGGCAGCTCTAGTGTCAAAACAAAACACAAAAAACCACTAAACAAAACCAAAGACGTAAACGTAAAGAAAATCAAATACGAAAATCAAAATGGAGCATATTTGATAAACAGTGAAGAGGAAGTAGAACAGAAATGAAAGATAATACTCACCCGTTCTAGAACTTGAAAACCTTACGTTTGATGGCGATGAATGCTGACCGATCTCTTCGACGGCGTGATCAAACAATGTGAGGAGAGGTCTAGAGGGTAGCTCGGGAGAGAGGAAGAAATGGTAAAATAGGCCATCAAAACACATTAAATAACGCGAACACAGATGCTAGACGAGTGGCACGAGTGGCCATTAATGGCACTGCGTGACCAAGATTCCCAAAATCTCATTCGAGCGGGGATTTCGGCGACTAGTGCAACTCGAAAAACAAGCACCGGCGGCAAAATTTGCGACAAAACACAAAAGAAGGAAAAACACGTAAAGGCGGCAAAAATCACCGACTTCACACGTTTGACCCAAAAAAACGCATGTAGTGGCGGCAAAATTCGCCGCCTTTACATGCAAAATGAACAATGTATGCAAAAGCGGCAAAAAACACCACTATTGCATATGTAAGAAAAACTAGCCATAAAGAGGCATGCAGGGGCGGCGAATTTTGCCGCTCTTGCATGTCAAGACTTTGATTTTTACTAACACTAAAAAGTGACTAAAATTAACATTTTAACCAATTTACGACTTGAATGTTCTTCGCAAATATCGAGAAAACTATTCAAAGGGATGACATAAACCAGTTAAGAATGTCAAATGACTTGCGCGAGATCAAGAGAATCTTGTCTCGGTCCGCGAGCTTAGAGTGTAGATTCACGAAACGGACAAGTTTCGTGGGGTTGTCTACAAAAACGAGCGTAACTGATTTTGAGAACAACAGTTGGCTCTAACTGGGGAACTTCCTTCAATCAAACTTTGAAACGATTGAGGGGAGTAGAATCCAGCCTCTAAGTGCCTTCATCCATTGGGCCATAGAGTCAAGCTAAAAAGAAAAAGACACAAAAGACTAAACGAAAACACAAAAATAAAACACAAAACTATACAAATGTACAATTTAACTTATCTGAAACTTCAAGGATTGAAGTGCTTCAGATGTTGTCCACTGTGAGGCAACAAGAATGGTGTCCCATCCTAATACTCCAGCAAGAAACTATTTTCACCACAAAACTGATGAATGGTGAATGGACCTCTCCACAAGGAATCAAATTTTCCGTGCATTCCTTTTGGTTCTCTCCTCTTGTCCCACAGCAAGACTTGATCTCCAACCCGAAACTCACGAGCCTTTGTCTTCTTGTCAAAGAGTTTCTTTACTTGATTCTGGTGCTCAGCAATACGGTCCACCACAATAGTGCACTGCTCCTCAAGTTCGGTCAAATACATGATCATTTTATCAATAGAACTATCAAAAGTTCTATCTTCCAATGCCTTTACCAACTTCAATGCTGGCAACTCCAAGGTAATTGGTATCTCTGCATTCAGACCATATAGATGCTAAAATGGCGATATGCCTATCGCCCTTTTGGGTGTAATTCTATCTGCCCATAAAGCATCAAACAATGCCTTATGCCAAGTTCTCTGATTCTCATCTACCAGTTTCTTGATGATAGTGACCAGATTCTTATTGTTTGATTTTGCTTGACCATTCCCTTGCGGATAATAGTCTGAAGAATGGGAAAGAGTGATCCCATGTTCGTAGCAAAACTCAGTAATCTCATAAGAGGAAAAACACGTAGCATTGTCTGCTACAATCTTGTTTGGAACTCCAAACCTGGAAATAATGTTCTCTTTAAGAAAACTGCATACCACCTCTGAAGTAGCATGTTTGACTGGAATAGCTTCCACCCATTTGGTAAAATAGTCTGTAGCAGTGAGAACATAGTTATGTCCTGCACTTGATGATGGATTCACTGCGCCAATGAAGTCAATACCCCATTGCTAAAAAGGCTCCTCAATCACCACTGGTTTTAGAGGTAAGGCTGCCAATTTTGGTTTCCCAACAAACTGTTGGCATAACTCACACCTGCGTACCCAATTGTACGCATCTTGAAATAGCGTGGGCCAATAGTATCGAGCTCGCAGAATCTTGTGAGCCATTACAGGTGCTGAAAAATGCCCTCCACAAGCCAAATTGTGGAAAGACTCCAAAAGTCTACCTTGTTGCGCTTTATCCACGCAACGGAGAAATACACCGTCAAGGCTTCTCTTGTACAAACCATTGTCCCAAAGGACGTAGTTAGCGGCTTTTAACTTGACAGTTCTCTTTTCCTTATAAGACAAGTGAGAAGGGCACTCACCATAGGTAAGGAAATGAGCGATATTGGAATACCACTCGTCAGTTGTAGTAACAAAAAGAACAGTTGGCGTGTCCACAACTTCTTCTTCTTCGTCCCCTGTCTCTTTTGGAACGTTATTTGTGATCAATTGGCACAAACCTTTACCACAAACAAGCTTGGTAGGCTTGATATCCAGATCAAATTCTTGGATCTTAGCGATCCAATTACCTCTCTTTGTTCCGAACTCCTGTTGAGTTAGGATGGATTTGACTGTTGTATCAAGCACCATGACAACAGTGTGTGAATTTAGAATATAGAACCTGAAATGCTTAACCGCTTTGACTATGGCATAGGCATGCTTCTCCATATTCGAATGCTTCAATTCATGAGATTTGAGAGGACAACTCATAAATGATATGGGGGATTCAACGCCTTCTTCATTCTGCTGAACTAGAATAGCTGAAAGTGTGTGTTTTGAAGCGTAGCTATAGACTACAAAATCCTTAGTGAAGTCGGGACAAACAAGAACTGGAGCATGAGCAATAGCTCTCTTGATATCCTCGAACGCTTCCTTACCTTCCGCGGTCCAATGGAAAGTGGCCTTACCCTTCATCATATTAACAATGTGACAGGTTTTTTCTGCAAACTCAGGAATGAACCTTCGCAGAAAATTCACCTTTCCGAAGAAAGAATGAACAACAATCTTACTTGCTGGCAGAGCGAGACTTTGAATAGATTTAACCATCTCCAAGTCAATCTTAGTACCTTCTCAGGATACAATGTGCCTGAGAAGCTTACCTTCCGTCACCCCAAAAACTAACTTCTTGGGATTGAGGGAAATACCATTTTGCCGACAACGTTCCAGCACTTGTCGCAAATGATGTGCATGATCATGATGGTTTTTTGGAGAAAATAGTCAAGTCATCGAGATACACCACGATAAACTTACCCATTTCATCTCTGAAAGCAAGATCCATCGCTCTTTGAAATGTTGTGCTAGCATTGATTAGACCAAAAGGCATTCTGCGATATGCGAATGTGCCCCGTGGTGTGGTGAAGGCAGTTTTAAACTGATCAGCTTCATTTACCTCCACTTGGTTATACCCTGAAAAACCAGCTAACATAGATAGCATTTCTAAACCTGTCACTGTTTGCAATACTTGGTCCATGATGGGCAAAGGGTAGTTATCTTTCAAGGAAGACTGGTTGAGATTTCTAAAATAAACACAGATACGGATTTCTCTGTTCTTCTTCCTTGCAGGTACTATGTTTGAAACCCATGTGGAATGATGAATTGGAAAAATTATCCTTGCATTCAGCATCTTCTGAATTTCAGAAAGAATCGTACCTAATATCTTTGGATTGTATTGCCTCTGCTTCTGTTTGTAAGGCAACGATCCAACCTTGAGGGGAATTTCGTGTCGAATCTCCTTAGGCCTGAAAGACTTCAGGTCATCATAGGAGTAAGCCAAAACATCGATGTAATGGCGGAGGAGGGTAATGAATTTGAATCTTTCATCAGCAGTGCAACATTTTCCGATGTTGACCATCTTAGGATCTGTTTCCGTACCCAAATTGACCTGCTCAAATTCCATGGAAGAACTCAAATCCTGTTGTTGTTGCCGCTGCTTGATATACCTGTCATGTTTATCAAAGAGTTTCTCAAGGGAAACCAAACCTTTTGGGATTTTATTTCCTTTCAATTGTACAAATTCTTCGCCAGTCTGTGAATCTACCTCAGAAACATATTCATGAGGTGGTGATTCACTTCCTTCAAAGTAAAGCTCATCAAAACTATCCATCTTTTCTAGGAAAGCAATGATTTGATTATCGCCATTGAACACCTGCCAATGGTCAGCACTATCAGGTACACTTGGTCGGAAGACCAGCTCAATAGTGTACTTGCTTCCTTTGAAATCCTTGTGAGGCACCATGAGAGTGGCGGAAATAGCCAATGAATCTGCACAGTCATTGAACTCTCTTGGCACCGCTGAAATATTGAAAGCATCGAAATCTTCAATGCAATCCCATACGCGATTGCGATAGTGTCTCAATCTTTCATTTTTCATTTGGTACAAATTTCTTACTTGACAAACCACCAATTCGGCGTCCCCTTGAGCATGAAGGATCTTAACACCTCTGACATGCGTCGCTTCCAATCCGAGCAACAAGGACTCGTATTCAGCAGTGTTATTGGTATTATCAAATTATAGCTTGTATGAAAAAGGTAAAATATCACCTTGTGGTGATATCAAGACCACTCCAGCTCCAGAACCGGTAGAAGAACAGCTGCCATCAAATTCTAAAATCCAGACTCCATCAAAATTTGATTTTTTGGACTTTCTCTGGTCAGAAGATTCCTCTTCATCAGTGAGGGAAGAATCTGGAATTGCTATACCCTTACCTGAACTTTCATCTGAAAACTCTTCTGAGTTTCCATCTGACATATCGAAGCTATCACTCGATGTAGCCTCATCTGATGAATCAGAACAATCTTCAGTAGATAGAAAATAGTTACCCATTCCCGAGGACTCAAACAAAATTTGAGCTTTGGGGTTTGATGTTTGAGTAACAATGTATTTCGCCTCCTTCTCAGGAAGCAGTTTCTGCATGACACCTTTGACAGGTATCCTAGCTTTAGACAAATCCATGTTCAACTCTTCACCCACATCCTTGCAGAAATTACGTCCAAGAAGAATGCCGTATGAAGCTGGAACATCAGCTACCAAAACTGTCATCTTGAATCTCTTATCTGGAAAAGCTGCAAATGCAAATTGGGCGTCTTTGATTTGACCCAAAAGTGGAACTTGCTTATTCTCCATAGAAAAACACCTCCCAAAAGTTTTGGTTAAGGTGAGGCCAAGGGCATCTGCTACCTTAGCGAGCATAACGTTGTTTGAGGCTCCAGAATCTATTACGCAATTGCTCAATTTGTGACCATTTACTAATAGGGAAACATAGAAAGGTTCAATTTTTCCAGAGGCTTCAGGGGGAGTAGTAACAAGATTGTTTTGGGTAGATTTACTTTTGGAGGAGTCATGAGTAGCTTTGAGAAACTCTTGTCCTACAGGGATGGCCTTATTTTTGACATATTTGGCTAATCTATCAAATTGTTTAGGATTAGCCTGTAAATATTCAACTTTAGACATTTGTATCTTAGTTCTCCTAGCATGGTCTATTATATCGAACTGCTGAAAAGAATTAGATACGGAGGAAGAAAAACCATCATTTTGATTTTTGGTAGAGACAGCACTAGTCTGAGGAGTAGAAGTGGAAGGTACAAATTCATTAGAGGCACCTACTTGTTTATTGACCACCGGGTCTTTTGACTGGAAAGGTAGAAGAGTCCCCCGTTTAGCGATTGAAATCGCCAGTTGAGATTCTTCTCTCACTTTCCCTTTATCAGCTTGAAGAGCTGACTAATTTTGAGACCTAGTGAAAACAGCATATGCTCCTTCACTCACTTCTCCTTTTTCAGCTTCGTCCTGGTAGTTCAGAAAGCTGATGGTAGAGTCGCCAACTAACTCTTCTTCTCCTTCTATGAAGAGATTAGCACCATTTTCATATTCCAACTCGGGTTGGAAAGAAAGTTCATTTTCCGCTTCATAGTAGCCAACAGCAGAGTTGACCGGCGTTTCTTCAATAGCAAGCTTCCCCTATGTAGGAGGAAGACGGTTTTGCTATCCTTGATTCCTAGCAGCATTGCCTTGATATGAATTATTTGGAAATGTCCTCCTTGGGATATCTCGATAAGAAGGAGGCGCAGATATACCTTGGGACATTTGTCTCTTGAGAGCTAGCAATTCATTTGCTAGCTTTTGCACCATGGGATCTGTGGTGCTTGTGGAAGCGTTCTCAGTAGAAGAGGAACTTTTATTTCTATTAGTGTCCCTTCTTATCTTACCCGCAAGGATAAGATCATCTTCTACTTCAGTTGCCAGAATTTGAGCCATAGCAAGATCAGTAGGAGCAGCTCGCCTCAATAAGAAACTCACCTCCGGAAGCTATGTATTGATAAAGAAACATTTGAGGTTCTCGGCCGTGGGCTCAGCGGTGGCGGGAATCCTGTTTCTCAATTTGTTGAACTTAGCAATGAAATCTTGCATTGGTTCGTGAGGTTCCTTTTTCATCTGGGTCAGCTGTGCCAACAATGCATGAGCATCTTCTGCAGGTTTAAATCTAGCTTCGAACTTGGTTTTGAGAGTAGCCCAGTTTGTTATGGTCTGATCTTGGAGGTGATAGAACCAGTCTGCGGCAGCACCTTGTAGTGTTTCTACAAAGAGTCGCACAGCTACGTCTTCGTGCTCGACACCTATCACACCACAGGCTATACAGAAAGCCACAATGTGCTCATCAGGATGAACTTTTCCATCACCATAGAATTTGGGGAAATTCTTTCTTGAACTACGAGGTAGTTCATGTAATGGTGGGGTCAAATTTAGAGGACCAAAGGTATTACCCCAAGGACCTTGGGCTGCCATGACGTGCTGATTGAAAGGTGGTATAACAAACCTTGGTGGTATATGAACAACCAAAACTCTGTTAGCAATGGTAATAGAAACTTCACCTGGTATTGGGGACCTGGTGTTTGTAGGGGGAAAACTCCTGGTGTGCTGAAGACGAGGTCGTGGAGTTAAGAATCCAAAATTATTCTGCTGCATCAACTCAAATGCAGGATCAATAATACCCTGAGCCCTCTTACTTCTAGTGTACCGGGAATCTGCCAGACTGTATTATACTAAACACAATATTGCAAGAAAACAGAAAAGAACTTAAAATGCTTCAACTCGAAGTGTGAGGCTTCAAGTTGCACGTTCTTCCCCAGCGGAGTCGCCAAAAAATTGTTGGGTGAATATTTTGTCGTTAACTCGCTAACGGCAAAATGGATATATCAGCCACAGCTATGATGAGACAAAGTCTCTCCTCTCAGCAAGGGGAGGTTCCCTCTAATTATTTAACTTTTGCAAATCAAACAACTCATCAAATTTATGTATACTAAAAACTATGTTGGTGGTGGTTCCATCTCATCTCATTCTCTTTTTTCAGAATAGATGCATATATTTCAAACTCTTGATATAAAACTTATAAATTATCACAAAATCACAAAAACGCAAAGTTTTCTGTTACCTCACTGATTACTTGTAAATAGAACTATTTGAAGTAGAATGCAGCCCAAAGTCTTCACTCCTCTTCAAAATGATAAAAGTAAGTCAAGTAGACCAACTTGCAGAACAAAGTCTCCAAACTATTGTATTTTCACAAACATGAACATATAACCCACAACTGATTTGATAACACAAAGTTTATCAGAATCAAATTAAGAGCACTCTCCAATCACTTGAAACAAACTCCACACTTCAATTATTATCAAATAAGATTATGATAGCAAGACATAAGAACAAAACTATCACAACACAAATAATTCCAAGACAAAGATTGGAATTGAACTTGCTTTCTTGTATTGATAAATATTTGAATATTGATTTTCACAAAAAGCACAAAGTCTTGATTTGCTTCTCAATTCACCAGAGTTTTCTTGCAATAAACAAAAGATGGATATTTACAAAAGAGGTCCCCTTTATTTATAGGGAAAGACCTTGAGAAAATCTAGGAAATCTACAACTACTTTAACTTATTCAAAAATAGGAGTCCTTATTGACTTGGGACTTCCTATATTTTTACATGTAATTACATATTGAAAATGTACATGTAAAAATGTCCAAAATTGTTTTGAAAGTACATGTGAAAATTAGAAAATAAACTAAGGGGAAAGACCAGCTACTTCAATTTGTGTCACCACTTTTTCTCACGTGGTGATCATACATAGTGAAGGCCGCTTGCATTTCAATGCTATCTAGGTTGAAGGCATTTTTGAAGATCATCCTGGCCCTCACTATGGCGTCCCTCACTATAGTGATTGACTTGGCATGATTAGTTAACCTGGTTTTCAGATTGTCCAAGGTTAATTGGTTGTCTAAGATGTTGTCCACAGAAGTTATTGAAAATGCTTTATCTTCAAATTCTTTTTGGAACATGTCTTCAAATTCCTTAACCATTTCTTCTGCTGAAAGAAATTGGTTATCTTGTGATACCAACTTACAAGGCAGCTCCTCCAACTTATGCAAAAGATTGACATCATTTTCTTCGCTGATTTCTTTTGCAGCCTCAAGATCCTTGATCAAATTCCTTAGCGTACTGCTCCTATACATCAGAGCTTCCTTTGTTTCAGTGTATGAATCCCTGTTAGAAATGGCGCCAATGGATATTAAGGTACTTATTTTTAGCTTCCTCATTTCTACCCACTTAACATGAGTATCCTCCATGCGCTCAATATCTTGAGAGATGGCATCAATGAGATCATTGAGTTCTGCCCTTACTTTCCTCATCTTATCCATTTTCTCAAATACATCTATGAGCAAAGAGACTCCTTGTGCTCACATCCTGTCTAAGTACTCTTCAAGTACTTTTCCTCTGAGGTGAGTCTTTTCTGCTTTCAGAATGACAGGGTCTTCTATAGAAACGGCCTCTGGAGTAACTGCTTCTGAATTCAAAGTGATCTTTCTTACCACTGCAGTCAGTTGTTCTACCTTTGCTTTGTAATAATCTTTCATTTCCTTTTCCCTGTCAAACTTCTGGATCAGGATGTCCATGGCTGACTGCATGTCATTTTTAGCGCTTTCAACGGTGATTTTACCCAATTCAACCCTAGAAATTGAGTAGTCATTCATGTCAAAATTTTCAACAATTGCATCCTGCGGGGGTTTTGCTATCTCCAGAAATTTATGCCCCTTATCTTCAAGTACCCTGGAAAGGATCTTTGGTTTCTTCGGGGCCTTAGGCTTTGCAGGTACCAACTTAGTGAAATCAAAATCATCTGGAGAGATGACTTGCTTTTTCCTCTTTGGCGTGTAAGCTGACAACCAAGGTGGAAGCAGAGAAGTATTCACATTGGGATCCATTCCTACCACTGGTGTTCTAGGAACTGTGCTTGTACTGGTGGTAGAAACAATAGGCGGGGTGTTGGTAAAAACTGTACCTGTTACATTGGCACTTGAAACTTGTTCAGTATTCATCACAAAATGATCAAACATGGACATGTCCCCAATATCAAAAGATGAAGAAGACAAACTAGGAATTGAATTAGAAGAACGGAGAACATTTTCAAAAGTGCTGTGGGGATTATCAAAAATTATTTTAGGAGGGGAGGAGGATTCAGAGGAAGGAATGTTAATAGGGGAAGCAGACACAGGGGGTGCAACGGGTGTATTGTCCTGCGGAGACAAAGCCTCTTCATCCTGTTGATCTGAATTCTTGTCTTCAACATCCATCTCTTCTGTAGCTGGCTCTTCAGTTGCTGGATCTTCAGTCGCTGGCTCCTTGACTTCCATATCTTTTGTTTCAGGTTCTTCCTCAACAGCTTTTGCTTTCTTCGTCACAAATCTGATTTTAGGCTTATGTGTTTTAGAGGATGATGGAGCATCACTCTTGTTCTTCGTTCTGTTTTCAACCTTCTTACCAGTCTGCTCTTGAACTTCAGTTTCCGAACCAGTGAGGAATTCCTTAAGCATAATTCCTTTATCTTCCAACCATTTATTGGTGTTAGCCAATATGGGCTCGAACCTCTTCCTTAATGAAGTCGATCCTTTTGAGACCATTGGATTGGAGGTAGAGGAGTACTAGCTATCTATTCTGCATCATACTTGTCATCAACCAATTCCCCATCATCCATAAGATCTTCTGGAATATCAACAAGGCCCAGATATTCAATTTGCTCTAGAGATAGCCTACTATAGTCCAGCTTCCTGATATCTTCCTCTGTTCTCAAATCTATCCAGACATCTTCCACCATGGGTTCATGAAACTGAGTTTTCCTCCTGATTTTATCCTTCACACCCTGGTAGTCAAATTTTGGCCTCCTCTTGAATTGCTTCATGGTGACCAACTGCATTTCTGTCTCCATAGCCCTTGCCTTTGCGGCAGTCAACACTGAATATCTGCCGATTTCCACTGGAAATCTAAAGCCAGGCTTCTTGAGTTCCATCTGTTTGTTATGCAGGACAATAATTTGTCTGTACAACTCCATCAAGACCAGTCTATCTGAAGGAAACCTAGGAAGCATATAAGGGTAGCCTTGGAAAAAGCCAACCCTCAAGTATGAGAAAGATGGAAATTGCAAAAAACATGCAACCGAAGTCTTTCACCACTGTCCATGCCTCGTCTGAAATTCTTTTCTGCTCCAGTTGGGGATCAAAAAGACACAAAAATACAGTAAAGAACGCATCATTCACTCTCTTGAAATGGTGAATTGAACCTTTCAATGTCAGCTGAGAATAATACTGGTATACTGGGACTACTCTCCTATCCCCTTCTGATGATAATCCCAGAAAAATCCTCATGGAGGCTGCAATGTATACCAGATAGGAAGTCATGAAGAATTTGGAGGTAGTGGATACCTTTGTCAGCTGGTCATGCAAAGCGTTACTGATTTGTTCTCCCCAGAAAATAACTTGACTGCCCTGGAGTATGACCTTAATGAAAGGATACATCCATTCATGAAATTGTGAAGAGGAAGACAAACCTCTTATCCTGCTGAGGAGGGTAATCAAGTCACCAACTTCTTCCACAAAATCACTTCGAGGAAAACTACGTGGCCACCTTGACAAACTTGACCTCGCAGTCTTCAACCATTTATTGTTGATCACTTTCTTCGCTTTTTTCGAATTCTTGTCATATTCCTTCTGAGCTTCAACAAAGTCAAGCTTCAATACCTCTGTCGCAGGAGGACACATGAACACCTTGTCAATGAACTCAGGATCCAACCTGATTATCACATTACCACTGGTGTCCACCACGGCTCTAATATCTTTGTTATAGAAATGTGCACACTGAAGAACAAATTCTGTATTGTGAGCCGCCACCGGGAAGGATGATACCAGATGAATATTACTTTCTACTATCTTCCTCATCATAGCACTAGGGTTGCTTGACTTGGTTCTCTCTACAAACTCAGCCATATCAACATGGCCAATCTCTGTATCTCTAATGTCCTCAACATTAGAATGGACTGAGGTGATTGGGAAAACACCTTGATATTTGTACTTCATTGCTTTTGCCTTTTTCGGGGACAATTCAGTCATTTGGATGAACTTTTACTGAGAAGAAATCTGACGTTGAACGAAGCTCCACAGAAGAAACTGCAACAAAAGTCATGATCATGCAATTAGGGAAAATATGGGCAATCTGGGAAAATTGCATGTTGATGATCATGACTATGGGAATGTGCTTGAAAAAAGGCTATAGTGCGAGCTGGCCAAGAATCAGAGGAGAAGCGGGCTCGGGAAATCAAAATTGGAAATTTTCCAGAGTCAGGAAAATTTGGGACATTTTTGCACGGGTGGCAAAATTCGTCGCCCTTGCATATGTGGGTTTTGTATTATTTGCACTGGCAGCAAATTTTGCCGTCCGTGCATGTTGAAAGAAGACTGAATTGGTATAAGCGGAAAAATTTGCCGTCAATGCAGGAAATAAGGAAAAGCAAGGGTTTATATCGGAGCGGCAAACTTTGCTGACACTGCATATCAGGTTTTGATGCTTAGTCGGCAAATTTCACCGACATCACATAAGGGTCACCAATACTTGTCTGAGTGGCAGATTTTGCTGACAATGCACATTTGATAGGTGAGGTTCTAGCGGCAAATTTTGCCGACGTTGCATTTGAAGGAAACTTACAGATTTGAGTGTGAAAGCCAGGAGTTTCGCTGACTAAGCACTCGACAGGGGTCACAGGGTTTCCAAGTGGGATCGGCGAACTCCGCCGATGATGGACAAAGGTATGTAGCGAGGGTTGAGGAAGGGAGTAGAAACCTAAGGGTTTCAGGGCAAAACCTAGGGCACCACTGATTGGGGTTTTAGGGCGAAACCTAGGGTAGCTCTAGTGTCAAAACAAAACATGAAAAACCACTAAACAAAACCAAAGATGAAAACGTAAAAAAAATCAAATACGAAAATCAAAACGGAGCATATTTGATAAACAGTGAAGAAGAAGTAGAACGGAAACGAAAGATAATACTCACCCATTCTAGAACTTGAAAACCTTACGTTTGACGGTGATGAATGCTGATTGATCTCTTCGATGGCGTGATCAAGCAATGTGAGGAGAGGTCTAGAGGGTAGCTCGGGAGAGAGGAAGAAATGGAAAAATAGGCCATCAAAACACATTGAATAACGCGAACACAAATGCTAGACGAGTGGCACGAGTGGCCATTAATGGCACTGCGTGACCAAGATTCCCAAAATCTCGTTCAAGTGGGGATTTCGGCGACTAGTGCAACTCGAAAAACAAGCACCGGTGGTAAAATTTGCCGACAAAACACAAAAGAAGGAAAAACACGTAAAGGCGGCAAAAATCGCCGACTTCACACGTTTGACCAAAAAAATGCATGTAGTGGTGGCAAAATTTGCCGCCTTTACATGCAAAATGAACAATGTATGCAAAAGCGGCAAAAAACACGGCTATTGCATATGTAAGAAAAACCAGCCATAAAGAGGCATGCAGGGGCAGTGAATTTTGCCGCTCTTGCATGTCAAGACTTTGATTTTTACTAACACTAAAAAGTGACTAAAATCAACAATTTAACCAATTTACGACTTGAATGTTCTTTGCAAATATCAAGAAAACTATTCAAAGGGATGACATAAACCAGTTAAGAATGTCAAATGACTTGCGCGAGATCAAGAGAATCTTGTCTCGGTCCGCGAGCTTAGAGTGTAGATTCACGAAACGGACAAGTTTCGTGGGGTTGTCTACAAAAACGGGTGTAGCTGATTTTGAGAACAACAGGATCATTGAAAAGCATACTTGCGGTAGTCCACAACACTAGAAACTTGAATTAAGAAAACATACAGTCAATCTGAACTTATCCTTCAAATAGGAAATCCAAATATTATATTGCAGTGAAATGTGGTGTCTTGTACTTTCTCCCTCTAATAATCCTAAAGAACAACATGACTTGTTCTTACCCATCTGACTCTGGAAATCACTATTGTACATTGTAACATTTGAAACTCGAGTATATCATACCTCTTATCGATATCTAACTATCCTCCAAGCCACAAGAACATATCTTCTAATGCAGAGGAATACGAAGCAATCTTCTGAACCTTTGTGACTATAAAAACACTGTATCATCTCTGTCTTCACACTACTAGTTCTAGAATGCTCTGTGGTACCTTTTATTAACTAAAATAAAGATCATGCATACTTCAAAGTTGTTTCTGTCTAATCTCCAAACTGCAAGGCCATATCTCCATCTATGGTAGAATGCGGCAAAATCTTCAGTGATCCTTCAGTACAAATCCCTATACCTTTGAAAAATGAAACCTTGTACAGTTTCCTTCATATCTCATGCAATACTTTTAACAAGAGGCAATGAATGTAACAATCACAAAACCATATACAACATTCATACATTAAAAACAAGAAACCACAATTTCTTCATGTCAGCATATCCTGTAACTTGACAACTTTTCACAACTGCATGAACTTCAGAGTATAAGATACAACTGTGTATAGATGATACTGATCCCCAACAGTAGCTCATGACTTTCATCACCATGTCCTTCACCTCACAACTCCTCTAATCAACACTCCTTTATTTACTCCTCTGATCATCACTCTTTGACTGCTCCTTTGATCATTACTCCTTTTTCTACTCCTTTGATCATTACTCTCTTGACATCAACACTCCTTTATCTACTCCTTTGATCATCACTCTTTGACTACTCCTTTGATCATCACTCCTTTGTCTGCTCCTCTGATCATTACTCTCTTGACATCAATGACAATAGTAATCCTTCTACATTACAGCTCTTTTGACATCAATGACAACATATGCAACAATCTCCCCATTTGCCATTTATGGCAACACTAACTTGATAAATAAATTTTTCTCCCCCTTTGTCATCAAGGGAAAAGGGCTAGTGATCTTCCTCTGTTCCAATAAAAACATACAAGTTCCCGGTGTTTGTACAATCCTTGTCATCCTCCTTAGTCTTTTATCTACATGCTCCCTTAGAAAGGTAGCCATAATCAATCCAAGGATAATCAATATATCTTGAAATACTCCCCCTAGATAGATGCATCATCTATGCATCTAGTTAGAAGAAGAAGGGGCAACAACCCCTAACTTCTGTCTGAGATATTCAAATGTGGCCTTAGAAAGTGCCTTTGTAAAGATGTTTGTAGCATGATCCTTTGTAGATACATATTCCAATTTTACCTCTTGATTTGCAACCTTTTCTCTTAAAAGGTGATACTTAATGGATATGTGCTTGGTTCTAGAATGCATCACTAGATTCTTTGAAATATTGATGGAACTTGTATTGTCACATAGGATAGGAATGGGCTCATCATATAATACCTTGATATCCTTTAATGTTTTTTTCATCCACAATACTTGAGTACAACATGATGTTGTAGCTATATAATCTGCATTTGATGTTGATAAGGAAACTGAATCCTATTTTTTACTAAATGATGAGATCAAACTATCTCCTAAAAACAAAGCTCCACCACTAGTACTCTACCTATCATCAACACTGCCAACCTAATCTACATCAATATATGCACTTAGGGAAAAGTCATTACCTCTTTGATACCATAGTCCAAAATCTGGAGTTCTCTTCAAATATCTAAAAATTCTTTTGACTGCCTTCACATGTGTTTCTTTTGGATTTGCATGAAACCTTACAACCATGCAAACAACCTACATAATGTATGTCCTTGATGTTGTTAAGTACAGTAGGCCCCCAATCATAGACCTATACAAAGTTTGATTAGCCTATGATGATTCATCATTCTTACTCAAATGGCAACCTATTACTAGAGGAGTACTTAATGGTTTGCAGTCTTCCATACAAAACTTTTTCAACATCTCCTTGACATACTTTGCTTGTGAAATAAAGATACCTTCATTTGATTGTATGCTTTGAGGTCCAAGAAAGAATGATAGCTCAACTATCATAGACATATACTACAACTATCAATATGTGCTCATTCCCCATTGGCAAGAGACACTATATGGACTCATGATTGTTTTCATTGATGGCAACAAAGGTTATCCCTCACATCTGCAAGACATGATAGGTCCTCATCAGAAGTCAAAGTGAAGAAGTGTTAAGGTCTGGTAAGCAAGAACAGAGCAGTCAGTAAGGTCTGACAGACAGGTCTAGATCTCTCAGTAGAAGTATCTCAGTGAAGTACAAATTTGGGGAAGTCAAGAGGAGTATCTTGACTAATAGTTTCCAGGGTTTGAGCCTCTGGTGTGGAAAGGATAAAGAGATATGAATACTTGAGTGTCAGGTTCCCAAGTGACAGTGTGAACAGAGGAAGAATTGACTGGCAAAATATCAGACATTATTCCAGATGTGTTACTAATGATGGAAAAGGTTCTTAAGGCATAAGTTATGTTTGGCCGACATGATTGATGACATCTACAAGTATATGCTTGATCCGCATTACTTGGTGTGCAAGGATTCAGCTGACAGATCAGAGTTTGAGGAAATTATTAACTGTTTTGGATGCCGACTAGAAAGGTAATGAAATCACTTGTGCGGATATATATACAGGATTGATTTAGATGTGAATTAGTGTGTGGTGTATTGTGAAGTGTGAAGAAAAGTAGTAGACCCGAGTAAAAGCAGAAAGGAAGGTCCGGTATGTGAAAGGAGAGCAGCACAAAAGAAGAGGAAAGATGAAGTGTAGCAGATCAGTGTACTGAGCCTAATTGGAACTAAACTCCAGCATATGTTGATGCTCCTTATCAGTTCAAGTATTGTATTACACTCTTTATAAATTGTAGATAGTGTGTCTCTTGTAGGCAGTGTGCCTTTTGTGAGCAGTGTGCTCGGGCAGTGAGCCCTAATTGGCAAGTGCCATTTTGTATTTCCATTCTTCTAACAAAGAATACAATCTTGGGTTAGTCACCCCATGGTTTTTTCCCTTAACAGGGTTTCCACATCAAAAATATTGTGTCATGTGTATTTCCATTTCATGGTTATGTTTGCTTAATTAATGTTGCATTGATTATTAAGAAAGTTTAGAAAGTAGAAATAATTAGGATAACTGATTCACCCCCCCTCTCAGTTATCAACAATTGGTATCAGAGCCAAGTTCCTCCTAACAGAGTCTAACAGCTTGAGGAAGATCTGGGAATTCAAATGGATGTATATGGTTTAAGGGAGCAACTCAAGACTGCCCTTGATGATCTTGAGCAGTCAAACTCTGAAGTCAATGAATTAAAGGAAAGACTCAAATAGGCTGATGATTTCATGAAAGAACTAAAAGACAAATTAAGTCTCTCTATGAAAAAGAGAAAGGAGCTACTTCAACAATTGGCAAGTCAAGGTGAAGCTAATGATACAAATGAAGATCTGAAGGAGAAAACCAAGTTATGTGAAAAGTTATCAAAATAAATCATTATGGTAAGACATGAAATGGAATTAGGAGTTATGAAGTTTACCCAAGAGGTTGAAGAGAAAAGAAAAACTAAAGATGATCTAAGACAATCTCTCAAAGAGAAATCAGAAGATTGCCACAAGATGGATAGAATTATCAGACATCTTGAATCCGATCTTGAAGATGCTAAAGATAATGAAGAAAAACTTGAGGATCAAATTGTCTCTCTTAAAAGGGATCTTCAAACAACAAATGAATATAAAGAAAAATTCAAGATAAGTTCTGCTCAACTTGAAGTTCTTCTTGTAAGTCAAAAGAGGGTAGATGACAAGTGTGGTCTGGGATATGAGAAAGGAAAAAGCTCTAGATCCAGTCAGAAGAATCTTAGATCAGAAAACCCAAGGAACGGGCCTAGAAGACCTCCAGTAAGATAGCCTAATGCTCAAAGATATCAACCCTTCAATGGATATTGCCACAACTGTAATAACTTTGGTCATAAAGCTAATCAGTGTAGAAAGAGAATAAATCAGACCAATACATCCTTCTTTGGATAGTGTTTCAACTACAAAAGGTATGGTCACAAATCCCATGAATGTAGAAATATGCAAATAAACAATTCATTTAATGGTAGATGCTTTGCATGCAATAGAATGGGTCATATGGCTAATAAATGTAGATCAAGAGGATATCAATCAAACATGCAAAGAAATGTTGTTTGCCAAATTTGCAATAGATCCGGTCATATTGCAAAACTCTATAGAAGCAAGAATCAGGACAAAATAGGTTTGGTATATCATAATCAGAATCAAGTTAAGGGAAAACAAAAAGTGAATGCGGATGAAGTTCAAAGTGAGATGAACAAGATTTGGGTGAAGAAAAGTACAGAGAATATAGGGGATGGATCCGCACCAGACTCTGGTGCTGATATTCCTTCCAGAAATTAAGAAGTGAGCTCTGGCTTAGGGGGAGACACAAAGAAAACCTTGTTCCCCCAGCCAGTCAATTGGTGCTAGAACTGGCACAAGACGAGTTGCGGATTAAAGGGTTCCTAGAGAAACATCTAAATAAGGTATGGTGAATATTTGAGACATCTGCAAAAGATTTGAAGAGTCTAATCTTTCCAGAATTGATCCAGTAAAACAATGTTTTGGTAAAAATAGGTTCTTCACAAGTTTGGTCCGGTATGATTCTAAAATTGAGACATCTTGATCTACGGATAAATCAAATGACTGAGGAAGGTAAGAAAGCCTGTAGGAAATCACCGAGGACAACTCTAAGTATATCACTATGATCTGGAAAGATACATATTTTAGCGTAAAGAAAACAGAGCAACCAGAACAACTTAAGTTGCACATTTATTGCAATGAAGAATTAGGGTTTGCACAGAAGTATAAGGGCTCATTCACTCATCATTTGCACATTCACATTCAAGTAGAAAAGGAAAAGAGCTTTGTAAACAAGTCTCCTTCATTTCTCACAAGAATCAATTGCAGAATTCAAGTCAATTGGTGATCTTTTCAGCTCATTCTGGGAACCCTAAAAGCTTAAGAGTTATTTTCCACTCTTGAAATCCATTTTTGAATCCTTTTAAGATGGACACACCAAATATTGTAAAGATCTTTGATAGGCCGTGCCCTATATTTAGAAAGCATCCCTATAAATCCCTAGAAGTTGATCCCCTAGGTGCATTTTCAAGCATTTCGCATGGGGTTTTACACGTAGAAGATGTTAGGTCATATGTTCGTGCAAACACTGAAGATTTTGGGGAATCCAAACTGGTTGATATCTATCACAAACACCTGATAGATGACTCTTTTGAGCTCAAACCTCAGTATAAAGCTATCCGGGACAAACATTTTGCACAGTGCATTCACTTCCCTTGTTTTGCAGAAGATGAATGGGTCTGTTACGTATTAAGCAGAATACATGATAACTTTATATGGTTGAATAGACCATTCAAGCTCACAAAAGATGCCATTAGGGAAGTTACCAGATTGCACTCATCTGGTGGGATACCTATTCAAAAATCTGTCAAAAATCAAACGGTGACTGAGGCTACTGGATCAAAGTTTGATAAGAGGGCAATGACAATTGAGGATATCACTGATATGGATATCAAGTTTGCATCCATGATCATCGGCTACAAAATATATCATTCTAGCAGGGAGAATTCAGTACCTGGAATTGCTATCTATACTGCCTATGAAATGTTGAAAAAGAATGCTGATTATGATCTCTGTGAACTCCTTCTGAACCAACTTCTAGAAAATTTGTAGAATATAAAGAAAGACAAGAAAAACTCCTTCAAATATAGTGGCTTGATACTCTATTTGTTTTTCTATTTTATGAATGAATTACCTAGATCTAGTGGCTGGATATGGCAAAATGACAGACCGATTGCCATACAAATAAGGGATTATCTACATGGACTTGGTTATGTTAAGGCACATAATACAACACTCTAGGGTTATTTCAAGAACTTTTAGAGTATGATGCATGCAAGAGAAAGAATCCCCCAAGCTCTAGTTGAAAAGTATAAGGATACTGTTTGCTTCATAGTAGAAACTGATCAATGCCTTATGGAGGTAGTAGAACCAAGAATAGTATGGATCATGCCGATGGGGTATGAAGTTGATGAGAAAATTGTTGAGTTGCATGTTGAACACATGCTAAGTTAGCCAAAAGATCCCAAGGTAGAAAGGTTTGGAACCTTCAAGGAGCTAAGTGTAAAGATTCATGTGGAACTCAGACAACTAGAGATCAAGAGGAAGGTGAGAAAAGAAGTTGAAGATCTTGCCAAAGGATTTGGCATCTCAAAGGAGGCACTTGATGCCAACAAGGAAAAGATGGAAAGGGCTGAGGAAGAAAAGAAGAAGGTAGAAAAGAAAAGTGAGGAAAGTGTTCCAGCAAAATCTTCCACCTAGACCAAATCATCAAAGAGATTTGCACCTACCCATGCCAAAAGCTCAAGGCCATCAAAATTAGAAGCACAATCATCTAGCAGAGGAGAGAAAAGAACAAAGACAAAAGCCACAAGGGCTTATGCTAGTCAAAGGGATGAAGAGGAGACTGAATCTGATGAAGAAATCAGGAAAATGAAGAAAAAGAAGAAAATATCTAGTGAAACCTCTACCGATCAAGAGGAAGAAGAAAAGACAGAGGAATATTTTGAAAAACCCACTCTTCTCATTGATGACATAATCAAATCAGTCACAGTGGATGGAAATCTTCAGCCAATGGTTGAGTTCTATGATGATTATGGTGAAGCAGATCAGAAGATATTGCAAGATGCCACAATCAGGTACCTAAATATCTACAACAAAGCATTTATTGAAATTATATCTCTGATCCCCAAAATCTTGGAGAAGGAACTAGAAATAAGAAAGAACAATGTCCAACCCAAAGACCTAAAAATCTGGGAACAGCTAGCAATTCAGCTATATCCCTCAATCGATCCCAAGAAAATGAATATGGTATTCAAAGATTGTAAAGATGAGTTCAGGAGCAAAGCAAGGATGAATCAACTTATGCTCGGAGAGACTGACAAAGTTGCAAAAGAAACAGAAGAGATCCTCCAGAATGCATTCAAAAGATTCAACATTCCAATTATAGAGGACTTGGTTACTGACCCCTCGACCACAAGTGTTGTAGAAGAGTCTATTGAGAAAATGATAGAAGAGGTAATGAATACTAGTGCAGAAACAGCTAAGGACTTGGAATCCTCTGCTCTGGAAGAGGTGGCCCATTCCCCTATTGACCCTAGATCTAAAGAAGAAGAAATAATAAAGGAGAAAGAAAAAGAGGTGAAAAGTAAAGAAGGAAGTCAAGCTGAAAAGAACATAAGTGACACTGCAGAAGAGAAGAAGAATCTGTCTCCGGCAAGAGACACTACAGAATCTGTCAAGGACTTCTTGACAAAAGAAACTAATGAGATGGATGAACCAAAATTACTAAAAGGGCCATTAGATTTTGACTCTCTATCTTCAGTACAAATAATGAAGATAGCTACATTTGCAAATGCGAAGGCCGAAGAGAAAATACTAAAATCTCACATGGAAGACTGTGAGCTTATAGAGGTAGCATCCAGAGTGTTGGAAAAGATCATGCCATCTTTTCGAAAGGATCCCACAGCCTCTTCATCCGGTAATCTCAAATCTCTAGTCAATAGTGTTAGCAAACATTTTGATTCTCTAGAGAAATCAGCTGAGGAGAAGGTTAGGAAAGAATTTTTGGATAAGAGATTCTCAGAGCTGCAAGGGATAATATCAAATGACAGAAGAGTTATGGGTATTGGGATAAAAAGTTTGGAAAATACCCTTAAGGATGGAGGTGATGTATACAAATTTTGTATATCCTGGTCTAAAACAACAGTGGAGATTGAGAAGAAAATGAAAGAACAGGAGGATAAACTGATAAAACTTTCTCAAAATTTTGATCCACTTACTACATCCATAGTAAATCAAGAATGTCAAACGGTTGCAATTTTGAATGAAATTAAGAAGCTTGAAAAAGAGAAGAAAAACATAATCAGTAGGTTGAGTGAGCTCAAAGGGATAATTATCCCTAAGTTAGAGGCCATGCATGAGGCCATAAAAGAAGCTCAAATCACGGCTCAAACAATGATCCAATAGATCTAAAAAGGGCAAATGCATTTACATTCCTGTTGAGCAGTCATATATTAATTTTGGACAGAATGAAGCAAAGTTGGGCTACAAAATTCATTCAATTGAAAACAACTTTTGCAGACATACTTCAGTATATGTAAGTATGCCATATGTATATACTTATGTGGCCAAGTATAGTTAAAATTTTAAAAATTTTGGTGTGCGGACCCTACCCTTTGCCATTGATGTCAAAGGGGGAGTGACGAGCAGTGAAAAATGAGGATTCTAGCTAAGAGGGAGCTTTAGAAAATGTACATAGAGACAGAGGATTAGCCAAGGGGGAGTATAGTGTGACACTTAGTCATTTTTCACTAAGTGTTGCCATCAATGCCAAAGGGGGAGATTATTGGCAAGAGACACTATATGGACTCATGATTATTGTCATTGATGGCAACAAAGGTTATCCCTCACATCCGCAAGACATGGTAGGTCCTCACCGGAAGTCAGAGTGAAGAAGTGTTAAGGTCCGATAAGCAAGAACAGAGCAGTCAGTAAGGTTCGACAGATAGGTCCGGATCTCTCAGTAGAAGTATCTCAGTGAAGTGCAGATTTGGAGAAGTCAAGAGGAGTATCTTGACTGATAGTTTCTAGGGTTTGAGCCTCTAGTGTGGAAAGGATAAAGAGATATGAATACTTGAGTGTCGGGTTCCCAAGTGACAGTGTGAACAGAGGAAGAACTGACTGGCAGAACATCAGACATTATTCTGGATGTGTTACTGATGATGGAAAAGGTTCTTAAGGAATAAGTTATGTTTGGTCGACATGATTGATGACTTCTACAAGTATATTCTTGATTCACATTACTTGGTGTGCAAGGATTCAGCTGACAAATCAGAGTTTGAGGAAATTATTAACTGTTCTGAATACTGACTAGAAAGGTGATGAAATCACTTGTATGGATATATATATATACATGATTGATTTAGATGTGAATTAGTGTGTGGTGTATTGTGAAGTACAAATAAAAGCAGTAGACCCGAGTAAAAGCACAAAGGAAGGTCTGGTATGTGAAAGGAGAGCAACACAAAAGAAGAGGAAAGATGAAGGTAGCAGATCAATGTACTGAGCCTAACTAGAACTGAACTCCAGCATATGTTGATGCTCCTTATCAGTTCAAGTATTGTATTACACTCTTTATAAATTGTAGATAGTGTGTCTGTTGTAGGCAGTGTGCCTTTTGTGAGCAGTGTGCTCAGGCAGTGAGCCCTAATTGGCAAGTGCCATTTTGTATTTCCATTCTTCTAACAGAGAATACAATCTTGGGTTAATCACCCCATGGTTTTTTTCCCTTAATAGGGTTTCCACGTCAAAAATATTGTGTCATGTGTATTTCCATTTCATGGTTATGTTTGCTTAATTAATGCTACATTGATTATTAAGAAAGTTTAGAAAGCAGAAATAATTAGGATAACTGATTCACCCCCCCTCTCAGTTATTAACATTCCCAATTTTGATCTACAAATTGCTATTTGTGGTACCTTTCTTGAAGCCTTACTAGAGTAAATACTTGTCCAACCTTGCACAAACAAGACCTAGAGGCGTATTTGAGACCATATAATGCCTTCTTAAGTAAGCATATCATGTTCTAATCTTCTGATAGCTGAAATCCTTTAGAATTCTCTATATAAACTTCTTCTTCTAATTCACCATTCAAGAAAGTAGATTTGACATTCCTTTGATATACCTTGGAGTCTTTGTGAACTGTAAATACAAGATACATCCTAATTGCTTCCATTCTTACCATAGGAGAATATGTCTCCTCAAAGTCAATTCCTTCCACTTGTGAATAACCTTTGTAGACCAACCTTGTTTTTTTCTAACCACTTCTCCATCTTCATTCAATTTATTTTTCAACACCCATTTTGTCCCTATCACATCTTTGTCTATAGGCCTTGGCACCAATTCCCAAGTATAATTTTTTTCTATCTAATTTAGGTCCTCTTCCATTGCTTGGATCGATCCTTCATCTCTTCTAGCATCAGAAAAAAGTTTTAGGTTCTATCTTAGATAAAAAAGAGAAGTTTAAAATTGTTCATTTGTCCTTGCAAATCTTCTTCTAGTCTGTACTCCTTCATTCTTGTCTCCAATTATCTGATCTTCTAAGTGGTTCTCCTGAACATACTTGGTAGGATTCTTGGTGTCTTTCTCTTGTGTTTCTTCCTTTTCTTCAACTTCTTCTTCTGTGCAAGAAAATTCATCTAAACAATAGTCTTCTTGCTAATGTGTGACTAGATGTGACTCTTCATCAACCTAACATTTGTACTATCAACTATCTTCCCCGGTATTTTATTTTAGCATCTGTAAGCTTTGCTTCTAGATGAGCATCCAAGAAAAATTCTTTCATCATATCTTGATTCAAACTTTCTAAAGCATTCTTCATCTCTTCTTGTAGACACCTAAAAATGTCTTTTACCATCAAACCGACTCTCGGCATCCCTAAACATATCAATTTCCCTTCCATTAAATTAACTAAATTTTTATTTAATTAATTACCCCTTCATAGCCTAATTTTTCATCATTCTATCCCCAACAATTGAATTAATTTCATTAATTCAATAGTCCAAACCTTAGCCAATTGATTTAATAAATATGTAATATTTATTTGTTCAATTTCCCCCTCCTCACTAAATCCAATTAATTAGCTAAATCATGTTTAACTAATTAATTCATCCTACTAATTGACCTATCCCTACCTTAGGTAATTAAATAGCTATTATTTAATTGCCTACCCTAGCCTACCTCATCCTAGCCCTACGATTAATTAAATAAAACCTATATTTAATTAATCCTAACCTCTCATTTGGGTGGTCAAACCTAGCTTAACACCTTTTCCCACATCCTCCAAATAAAAAATTAAAATATATCCACATAAGTCAATTTTTTATTTAAATACATCCCACATCATAATTAATTCCTCTTACAACCCCTTACCACCCCCATACCTTATTTATCTCCACTTATCCCCAAATGAATTTTTAATTCATTTTACATTCCCCATATGAATCTTTAATTCCTAAATATTCTATCTCACCCATACTCATTTAATTCACCCATTTCCCAAAATAAATAAAAGATTCACATTTATTCCTAACCCTCCATTCCTCCAAGATCTAATCTAGGCCCTCCACATCACTTTTATCCTCCACCATTGATCTTCCAAATCAATCTCCACCCTTGGATCAAAATCTCTCCAAAATCTCTATAAATACTTCATCCTCCAACCTATTTTAGGATCCAAGTTTTATGTAATGTTACCATGCCTAAATATCTATTGAGTTAATTAGTGATTGGTTTTTGAGATAGAATTTCACATTTGAATCAATTAGGGTATATCTCATCTAGGAGCTCTTAGGTGCAAAGCTTCATTCCCTTTTGATGAGATTGGATCTTCATATCTAGGTATAAACTATTTGTTTCATTATGCATTTGGTTTGTGTTTTCCCCTTGATTTGACTTTCCTAATCTACATTGGCATGCCTAGTGGGACCCACAAGGTCTAAATCTAACAAAATTGTGAGTTTTTGTGTTTAAGACGTGATTTTGTAGGTGTAGCGCTATCTACCATGCGCAGTGGTGCTATTTACTGTTCTAGCGCTATTTTGCAGAGTGTTTTTCTCTCTTAATTCTCACTCACAAAATCTATCTGACTCTTGTTCTCGTTGCTATTTTTCCTATTTAGATGCTCTCTGTTTTTGCAGGAATCTTGGGTGAAGAGGGGGAGGTTATGCCAAAATTTTCCTAAAAGAAAAAACATATGTTTTGGCATTTATTTGTCCTATTTTCCAATTTATTAAGCTAACTAGACTAACAAGCTCTTTGTCTTTACAGTTTAACCCTTTTATTCTGGTTAGGAAGACCTTTTATTTTGCAGGATGGACACGTTCAGACACGTATTGGTGCTATTGGCACCCAGAGTGATGCTATTTTTGACTGTGACTAAACCCCTTGACCGCACGCGCAGTGGCGCATTATCATACCCATATTGGTGCTATCTAGTTTTATAGTGCCTTATGTATCATGTATTAGTGATATTTAGTGTTGTAGCACTTTTTGTATAATGTTTTAGTGTGAACTGGTATTCTGGCGTGGTCTGTATCATTTATTAGTGCTATTTGTTAAATCAACGCTATTCGTCTAGGGTGTCCGATATTCTGTCAGTTTCTGTCAAGTAGCACCATTGTTGTCCACAATGGCGCCATTAGATATCTATTGTAGCGGTATTTTCAGAGACTAACTCTGCGTTCTATGCAGGGACTGACAACTTGTTTACAAGTCATCACTATCATTTTGTGGGCACTATCAAATTTTTGCAGGATGTTTTTTATCTCTGGTTTAGTAAACACTTCATTTGGATTAAAAAGAACCCTTGCATGATAGCTTAAACCACATTTCAATTTGGTACAATAAAAACTAATCAAACAACCAATAGACAAATCTTTGTGTGTGTGTGTGCCTTAGTTTAGAACAAACATTTGAAATTGGTGTTCTAAAATTCACAAGTGTGTGCCAACAACTATCAAAACATTTTGACTTTGGGCTTTAAAAAGAATGACAAATTGCATCAATGAAATCATTGGATTAAAAAGAACAATAATCTGCATTCTTCACTCATATAATCAAGAAAACTAATCTAATTTGTGTGAAGTGTTTTCGTGGTTTGTGTTGGTAGTGTGCAAAGTGTATGCTCTTCCCTTGCACCATTTAGTGACTTTGGGAATCAAAAGCTTCTCACAACACTCACATTAATCACCCCCAACATAATCCAAAGAACTAAAATGAACCATGTTTAGTGTGATGCAAGCACAAAGAATACATATGCTCTCCCCTCGCATCTTTGTATGAAATTGGGGATCAAAAGTATTTTTGTGGTTGTGTTGCTTTTGTTAATCTTTAGAGGGCCTGCCACCCCGCTTTGAAAGGTGGGAATGACCCAAGCGGCAACAAGCTAAAGCCAGCCAACCTCCTCCAAAACCCTCCAAGGTGTAACCCTTGGAGGCTGGGAGACTCCATAACGGAGAGTAGTGCTGCTGCACGTATAACCACCTGAACGAATGCCCTTACTATGAACCTTTGTTTAGCAAGCCAAAAACCTTCTATTTGTTAATGCAGAAGGGAAACCTTTGAAGCGGCCTTGATTCAAGCGGTTCTTAGCCGAGCTAGTAGGGACAATCCTAAGGTTTTGTGAGGGACAAGCCTTACAGGAAACTTGGATCTTGGTGCTGAAGAAATTGCCACATCACCTGAGGCCCAATGAACCTATCTGCATAGTGTTGTACATAAATGCATTTGATACCAAAACTACCTATGGATTAAGAGATAAGGGTCCTCACAGCCTCAGAGATGCTTTCAAGATTGCAACAAATATTGAAAATAATAGAAAAGCATCTAGTAAGACAAACAGAAGAGATGGTGTAAAAGTTATGCAAAATCCAAACACCAAATCTCAAAGTGTTCAAGGTAATGCATCTACTTCTGAGGATAAATTAGATAAATTAACAACTATTGTCAAGGACCTAAGCTATAGAATGGCTAAAAAAGAAAAGGGAGTTGGTCCTAACAGACAAGTTTACCAAAGACAAGAAAGAAGATGGTCATTACATGATATGCCATATAATATCAATTGGCATAATGGTAAACCTATTCTCCCAAACAGCAACACAAGTTAAAGGACTCAAAATGTTAAAGAAACTCCTGATCCTTTGAATAAGGCTGTAAACATTGTTAGTGACACCCCATGGTGCATAATATGTCAGATGCCTCACTCACAGTCACAATGTATGATTGATCAGTCTCTGTATAACAATGTTGTTTCTTGTGATGAGTGCAATGAGCCGCACTACATGGAAGATGATAATGTAAATATGTTGTCTACAAATAGGGGATATCCATCTCATGATGTTGATGCAAGCACAAATAATGAGATTTAGGTCTACCAGCAGTTTCCCTATGATGAAGATGATGAAGATAATGAAGATAGCTATGCCTATACTTAGGATTAACACAATTTTTTGAATAATTTAAGGAGGCCTTCTGATGAAGAAATTAGAGCCCTCACAGCTGCAGTCGTCGCTTAGGTGAAAAGCAATTACAACCTAAGAGGCAAATCCCAGATAAGCAACTCACACCAACCAGAGAATACTTTTGTGAACCAACCAGTGCATAATCATAAAGGGACTGAAACACAAAAGAAGCAATGGAGCAATAATAGACAAAATTTTAAGCAAAAAATAGGTCATGATTCCCAAGGACTAGAAAATAGAATTCCCTAGCCTAAGAATCAAAACAAAAATCTTCAGATCAAAGATGACAGCCAGAGAGCCATGAAAATCAAAGTTGGATCGTCCCAAGATAAAAATAAAACTATGGATCAGGCTACAACTGTCATACAAAATTATGTTCCATTTGACATTACTCAAGTCTTATCGTAGATAAAAGTCTCTGTTCCACTAATGGAGCTGATGAAAGTTGAAGAGTTTAGAAATAAAGCAGTATCCTTAATTTCAGGAGTACCCTGTCAAGCCATGTTCAGTGACGAACCTTAGGGTAAGAAACAGGCCCTGTACATTGATGAGGATGAAATTCCTGAGGTGTATCTGGGGATGAACAGGACAAAATGCCCTTCACAAGTGGAACCATTTTATGTCTCCCTTGTCATAAATGGAAAAATAATTAAGAATTGTATGCTGGATTTAGGAGCATCAACAAATATCATGCCTCTGGCTATCATGCGGCAAGCTGGGTTAAAAATAGATAAGGCACGTGGGAAGTGCTATGCAATGGATGCTAGAGAAGTACCTGTCATTGGAATCATGAAAGATGTAGATTTTAGACTGGCAGCATATCTAGAAAAAACTTACAAAATGAACATAACAGTTGTTGATATCAAGCCACAGTATGGCATGTTGTTGTCAAGAAGATGGGTAACATTGATTGGTGGAAGCATGCAATTAGACCTATCATATGCTATAATCCCAATGAATGGCAAGGATGTCAAATTGATCAGAGAAGAAGGATCATCAGAGATAGTTGAGGACCAACAGTCAGAGGAGCATATTTGTTTTGTGGACACTGACTGCGATAATTTTAGAGTTGTCTCAGATGTTAAAGGAGGTAAAGAGGGAGATGTGTGCACCCAAGAGCTTGACCAATAGGGTCTTTGGACCATGTATTTTGATGGGGCTTGTTCGAGGGAAGGCTCTGGTGCTGGAGTTGTGCTTTTGTCTCCAATTGGTAAGCTTCTAAAATTTTTGTTCTTGCTGAAGTTTGCCTATACAAATAATATTGCAGAGTATGAAGCTCTGTTGTTAGGATTGAATTTTGCTCTGAAGCATGGAATCAAGATGCTCAAAGTATTTGGTGATTCAGAGCTTATTGTTTCCCAAGTTAAAGATAAGTATACATCAAAGAATAAGAGGTTAAAACAATATAAACATGTTGTTTGGGATACAATTGAATTGTTTGATGCATTTTCAATAAATTGGATAGAGAGATAAAAAAATGTCAGGGCAGATTTTCTAGCTAATGTAGCTATCAAGCTAGATGATATCACTCTATCAGATGTCACAAATGTTGAAGTCAAGCTTAGACCTATAGTGCCAGACAATGGATGCAGCTGGCAAGTGTTTGATGATGATAAAGATTTACTGAGGTTTCTACATTGCATTGATGAATATGAGAACCAAGAAGTGGATTTTCATAACTTTGTGGAGGTTGTAGATGGGAAAGAAACTCTCTTAGGGAAGGAGGTAATGCAGCTAAAGAAAAATAAAATCCCTAAAGGGTCAGTTGCTTTAGAGAGAGCTTTTGATAATAGGGACCAATTTTTTACGAAGGCATCTCCAATAAACAAGAATGATTTGGAGGAGATAAATTTGGGAAAATCTCATGCCCCCAAAAAGGTATATATTGGCAAACAGCTCAAGCCACATATCAGAACTATGTTGATTACATTATTGAGAAAATATAGACATGTCTTTGCTTGGTCATATGAGGACCTGAAAGCTTATAGAGAGGACTTATTTTAGCATGAAATTCCTTTGAAGCCTGGAGCTAAACCATTTAGGCAAAAACAAAGACCTATCAACCCAACTTTGGCTCCAAAAATGCAAGAAGAGCTTATGAAGCTTAGGGAGGCTGGAATAATTATGCCTATCAGACACTCAACTTGGGTGTCTAACCTTGTCCCAGTTAGAAAAAAGAATGGTGACATAAGAATTTGTGTGGATTTTAGAAATTTGAATATATCTTCTTTGAAGTACAATTATCCATTGCCAAATATGGAGGCCATGTTGCAAAGGGTGACTGGCTGTGAGCTCTTATCCATGATGGATGGATTTTCTGGGTACAATCAAGTGAAAGTAAAGGAATCAGAATAGTTCAAGATTGCTTTCACTACTCCATGGGGAACCTATGTATATGTGAGGAAGCCATTTGGACTGACAAATGTAGGTACCACATTTCAAAGGGCAATGGATGTTGCTTTTGCAAGATTGATTGATTCAATCTTGGTTGTGTATCAAGATGACTTAACTGCCTTTTCAAAGAAAGAAGAGCGGCACTATATGCACCTGGAGCAGATTTTTATTAGAGCATTGGAGTATGACATCTCACTCAACCCAAAGAAATGTGCTTTTGGGGTAGTGGAAGGAAAATTGCTTGGACACATTGTTTCCAAGGAGGGAGTCAGGATTGATCCTGAAAGGGTGGCTGCAATTGATAAAATTCAAATCCCTAAAATAGTGAAAGGTGTTTAGTGCTTCTTTGGAAAAATCAATTTTGTTAAGAGATTTGTCCCTAACTTTGCAGAGACTACAAAAGATATTTCCAAGATGTTGAAGAAAGGTACAACTATCAAATGGGAAGATGAAGCGACTAAATCATTTCAGAATATAAAAGAGGCTATAAAAATAGCTCCTGTGTTAAAATCTCTTGATTTTTCTAAGCCATTTTAGTTATTCTCATTTGCTTCTTTCCACACTATTGTTGCATGCTTACTACAGAAAAATGTAGAAGGTTTTGAACAACCTATAGCTTTCTTCAGCAAGTCATTGCAAGTTGTTGAGTTGAAGTATGACATCATGGAAAAGTAGGCATATGCACTGGTTAGAGCAGTCAAGAGCTTCAGGCCATATTTGGTGGGCTCCCATATACATGCATATGTGCCTCATGTAGCAGTCAAGGTGATATCTTTACTCAACAGGAAGTAACTGGAAGAAGATGTAGATGGATGAATAAACTACAAGAGTTCAACATTGAAATACAGATCACAAAATTGGTAAGGGTACAAGGTTTGGCAAAACTGATGACACAGTCAAATCTAGAAGCATGCCAAGTGAACATGGTGCAAAATAAAACTGTTAGTATATCATAATCTGATTGGTATGAGGACATAGTACATTATTTGCAGAATTTGAATTGTCCTTCCCACTTCAGTGATAGTCAGAAAAGGACCTTGAAGCTACATGCAATCAAATATGTAATTCTTCAAGGAGAGCTGTATTGGAAGAATCCTGAGGGTGTCCTACTGAGATGTGTAGATGAAAATTAGGCTGCTAATATTTTAAATGATCTGTTCATAGGAGGATGTGGTGGACATTACGCGGCCAAGACAACAGCCCACAAAATTCTTAGAGCAGGATATTGGTGGCCAACTCTTTTCTCAAATGCACAAAAGATGGTAAGAAAATGTGACTCCTGCCAAAGGTTTTCAGGGAAGCTCAAGTATGAAGGTGCACTACCCCTTAGGACTGTAACTATAGAGGCCCCATTTCAGCAATGGGGGATTGATTTTATGGGGAAAATCTCAAAAAAATCAAGTGGAGGACACAGTTGGATTCTGGTTGCTACTGATTATTTTATTAAATGGGCTAAGGCCATTCCAATTAATAAAGCTATGAGTTGGGTAGTGATGGATTTTATTTTAGAGCACATTATTATCAGATTTGGAATGCCAGCCACAATTGTCATAGACAATGCCATGTACTTCAGATCTGGAGAATTTGTTGATTTATGCAACAAATATGGGATCAATCTATCATATGCATCGCCATATCACCCACAAGGAAATGGTTAAGTGGAATCAAGCAACAAGAGCCTCATGAAAATCATTAAAAGAATGCTAGATAAAAGCAAGAGGGCATGGGATTCAAAGTTAAGGATGGCACTATGGGCCAACCAGATGATAGTGAATGAATCAATTGGAAGGTCACCTTTTGAGTTAGTGTATGGTGCACCAGCTAGGTTACCTATGCACAACCTTCTACCAGTTTACAGATTTATACAAGAGAATGATACAGAGATTGAGGACTCTATGACTGAAAGGATAAACCAGCTAGTTGCATTGGATGAAATCAGAAGAGAGGCACACATGACAAACATCAAGAAACAATAGAAGATGAAATATTTGTTTGATAAAAAGGCTACGAAAAGAAAGTTTTAGATAAGTGACTTGGTCCTTGTTTGGAATGCAAAGATCTAAGATAAGGGTAAACATGGAAAATTTGAGTCATCGTGGATGGGTCCATATCAAATTAGCAATATTCATGGAGACAATTCCTACTTCCTGTTGACATTTCTTCTGAATCGGCATTAGGGTTTGCCACTTCTAATGCACAGGCAGATTCAGGCCAACTGAATACAGGAGGTTGCGTGAGCTCCTCCCCTTCACTTCTGGTTCTGCCGCACCAAGGGGGGTATCCCTATAACTCAAGATGTAACCTTGACTAGCTCAAAGATAGAAGAATCTAACTTGACAACAACAGGCAGAATACTCTCATGTATGGACCAAGATCTGCATGATAGATCACAAGGCTGGCAACATTCTTGGACATGATGTCTGGTTGGGTATGAGAGCATGCAGGGGGTTCCTAATCCTACTCCTACAACTAACAGGTGGAAGTATGAAATGTTTTGATATGAATTTGGATGCAAAGCTGGACATGGTGTATAACACAAGAACACAGCATGATTGGTGCCTATCCAGGGCTTGGAGTCGGTAGACATACACCTGTGAATGATCAGCATAAATAGCTAAAACTAGATTTCAGGGGGATACACATGATATCTGCCTTACAGATATCTCCCAATATAGAGTGTTGAGCTATCTCTACTTATGGCATCCCTACTGCAGTATACCCTTCCCAATGTTCAACCTGAAAACAGTTTAATCTGCCCCTTGAGCAGAGGTTAAAAGATCAGACATTCAACATAGGAATTCTATGCTCTAGAATCTAAACATCACACAAATATCCAGATCCAGAAGAAGAATACATGCAATACTGGAGACAGAATTAACACAACACATGCTAAGATAGCATTACTCATATAAGATCAACCATGAAACCAGTGGATTCATGCCAAGTCCTACAACAGGAGATACATAAACTCACAAGATCAAGCTGTACAGAGCAACCAGATCAGCTGGTTTTGGATTACAGAGCCAAAAATCCACAACTTTCAACAACCTTGAATGAATCACATCGTCTGCATTATATAGCAGGAGGGTGTATTCAGCATTAACTACCAGGTTGACCAAAACTCCCGCCAGATATACAGTATGATAAAAATGGCACTCAAACATTAACGCAGCAGGTAGGGGAGGAGACAGGAAGATTTTTTGAGCCTTGCGCCGCCGCCTAGGGATTCAGATCTTCAATCAGGTACTACATCAGCCCACGCCATTGCCCATACCTCTGCAACAATCGCCATTGATGGCGCACCAACCCGCGGCCTCGGGAAGAACATCAAACAGTCGATCGCAACCACTTCCCGCCGAGGTTCATCATCATGATATTTCGAATATGCAGGATAACATTATCCCACATGCACCCCGCAGCAACCTCCTTAACACTTTATATACTAGGTCATGAGCATATATCATGTCGGTGCTTTTGCTCCTGACGACACTAGTATAAGACTTCATCATCATCATCCTCCAGCAGCATGATATCCTGTTGCCCGAAATATCACCCTGACGTCATCATCATATTCGCAATACAAATTGCATGATATTCGCCTTCATCGGCACAACCGGATCCATCGGAGGAACATCCTCCTGCTGAGCTTATAACAAAAGTCTGGCCGATGAACATCCTGATGACATCATCATCATATCCTGCTGACGTCATCATCATGTTTGCCTACTGCGCACCTCCTCATATCCAGATGACGTCATCATCATGTTTGCAAATATCAGGAGATCTCCTCAAGATGATCAGTGTTAGAAATATGACCTCCCCGGGACCTTGATGACGTCATCATCATATTAACATCATCATGATATTCGGAAGACAACCGGATATTTGGAAATATCCTCCTGATGCACAAATATCAGGTTGCACTGTAGCTCCTCTGTAAGATCGGGGCGATTGATGAATATGATGATGCTTGAAAAGATCACCCCCACTAGATAATGCACGAAGCCGACAGGCGGATATCTCCTTGATATCAGCATCATCATGACGCTGGAACAAACATACCTCCGGATGATATTGAAAATATCACCCCCTCCTTCGGAAATATCATGATGCAGATAGGCAGAAAGAAAGATATCATCCTGATATAAGGATGACGTCAGCATCATCAGGATGAGAAACAAAGAACAAGGTGATACAACATCATCAGGATGATATTGACTAAGATCATCCTGACGTTCAAAATATGATGACCCCAGTGAATATCGGGTCGCAATTAGAACTCTTCAACAACATCATCAGGATGATCATAACCAAGATCACCCGATGATAGAAATATCACCCCGGCGAGATATCATGATGGCATAAAATATGATGACCTCCGCAAGCAGCAGGATGATAACTGGAAATATGATGATGATGACGACGACCCTTAAGAAAAAACAAGTTAGGTCGAACAACTTAGAGAACAACCCCTTCAAGATAATGGGGCAACATCATCATCATGTTTGGGCAAGGTGATAAATGGAAGATCACCGGAGACTTTGAAAAATCACCCTCGCAAGCAGATCAGGGCGCACTGTAGCTCATCAGCATCATCAGGATAATAACCAAACATCACCCGATGTGAAATATGATGATGACGATGAGAAACCGGTCGATGGAGAACATGATGATGCTGACCCTCATCTAAACAAACATGATGATGATGACCTCCTCCTTCGAAAATATCATGATGCAGCTGAAAAATACTGAGGAGGTCCATTACTTAGAACATTTTTTTGGATACTTAGGGAGAGTGCCTGAATGAAAATTTTTGAAAAAACTACCAGTCAATTCAGGCACTAACACTTCCTCCAGGCCTTAAGTGGTGAATTCTTAGAACTGCCAGTGCACGGTCAGTTCCTGAAGCCCTATTTTTTATAAGTGATCATCCTCTGTGCACATTTGTAAGTTAGGTGTAAATAGTCTATGCTCACCTTGTATAGTTAGTCATGTTTTGAGTTTTGTGTTAGGGTTAGCCTACATAAGATATCAATTAAATTCAAATCAAGATTAAACAGAGGAATGGAAATACATAGAAATAATAACAACAAGAGACAAGTTTTGACATGGTTCACCCAAACTCGGGCTACATCCACCAAATAGAGAGTCCAATATTATTATCCAGTAAATCAAACCGATTACAATCAGCAATCCTTGCAACTCAATCCCGCTGCAAATGCTACAAAACAATATATCAAAACCCTAACCCTTAGCCACTTTTATCAAGCCTTTTTGTCAGTTACAAAAATTAGGGTTTTCTTATATTGGTCATAAAAAATAGGATTTTTTATGTCAGCCCTAAAAAAAGTTTCTTGGGGGCTGCCGCCCCTGAACCCCCGCTCAGGGCCCAGCTTGGTCCCGAACCCCGGTGAGGATACAAACACCCTGGACTCTACTGTTTTGTTTTTATTGTTTTCAGTCTAGAAGACCAACCGAAGCTGAAGAGGAGCTCAGCTTCTCCCTTGTCATAGCCTTTGTAAACATATCCATTGAATTTTCATCAGTATGTATCTTTTTCAGCCTTAACTGTCCAATATCCAACACTGACTGAATAAAGTGATACCTTAACTGTATGTGTTTGGTCTTTGAATGCAAAGCAGAATTCTTTGCAAGATGTATGGCACTCTGACTATCTGTATACAAAGAATTGTTAGCCTATTGTTTGCCCAATTCTTCCATGAAAGATTGCAGCCATATCATCTCCTTGCTTGCCTCTGTTGCAGCGACATACTCTGCCTCTGTGGTGGATAAAGAAACCACCTTTTGTAACTATGAGATCCAACTCACTGATGTCTCACCTACAATAAAGACATGACCTGTAGTACTCCACCTGGTATCAATATCTCCTGCCAAATCTGAGTCTACATAACCTGCTAAATCAATATTAGAGCCCCCAAAACATAAATGTTTATTGGATGTACCTCTCAAATATCTGAGAATCTATTTTACTGCATTCCAATGCTCCAATCTGGGATGACTCATATACCTGCTTACGACTCCTACAGCATGTGCAATATTTGGTCTCGTGCACACCATGGCATACATTAAACTTCATACAACTGAAGCATATGGTGCCTTAGACATTTTTTCTTCCTCCTCTTGTGTCTTTGGACACATCTCCTTAGTCAATTTCAAATGACTAAGCAAAGGTGTGCTGACAGCTTTTGCATTCTCCATGTGAAATCTCTATAACACCTTTTCAACATAAATAGCCTGAAATAGAGTCAAATTTCTATTCATCCTATCTCTACAAATTTTCATACCAAGGATTTGTTTTTCTGCCACCAAATCCTTCATATCAAATGACTGTGCTAACTGTTGTTTTAACTCTCTTATGTGATCCATGTTAGACCCAGCTACAAGCATGTCATCAACATATAAACATAAAATAATGTAGCTGTCATTATCCAACCTCTTAAAATAAACACAATGGTCAGAATTACACCTGTTGTAGCCTTGCTCAGCCATAAAACTATCAAATTTCAAATACCATTGTCGATGTTCTTGTTTCAGGCCATACAAACTCTTCTTCAATCTGCACACCTATTTCTCCTTACCTTTGACCTTAAATCTGTGGGGCTGTTCCATATATATCTCCTCATCCAAATCACCATGGAGAAAGGTAGTTTTCACATCTAGCTATTCCAAATGCAAATCTTCAGCAGCCACAATACTTAAAACAGTACAAATAGAAGTCATCTTGACAACCAGAGAAAATATCTCATCAAAATCAATGCCCTTTTTCTATGCAAATCCTTTTACAACTAACCTGGCCTTAAATCTTTTCTTATCTCCATCTTCCTCTTTCAACCAGTAAACCCATTTGTTTGGTAAAGCCTTTTTACCTGCAGGTAACTTACATAATTCCCAAGTCTGATTTTTCAGCAAGGAGTCCATTTCTTCTTTCATAGCATGCTCCCACTGAACATGTGTATCCACCTGCATAGCTTCATCATACCCTTCTGGTTCACCAGCATCTGTTAACAAAATAGAATATAAAGAGGGAGAAAACCTTTCAGGAGGTCTACTTAGCCTTGTTGACCGTCTAACATTCACTGGAGTTTGTGATATTTCTGGTTGCTGTTGCGGAGCATGAGGAACCACTGGAACATCATTATTTGGAGTATCATCCAGCACCACATAATCTTTTTCTTTCTTCTCATGCCGTTGCAACTGATCTTTGTACAACACCGTCTCATTGAATATAGCATCCCTGCTTCTCACAATTTTCTAATTTTTAAAATCCCAAGGCCTATAACCAAATTCATCAATGCCATATCTAACAAAGGTACACTTTTTTGATTTTGCATCCAGCTTGGTTCTATTTTTAGAATCTATATATGCAAAAGCTTCATAGCTGAAGGTTTTTAGAAAAGAATAACTCACTTTCTTACCTGTCCATGCTTCCTCTAGAATACCACAGCCCAAAGGAACTGAAGGACCTCTGTTAATTAAATATACAGCAGTGTTGACAGCCTCTGCCCACATATTTAAGGGCAGCCCAACATGCAATCTCATGGTCCTTGCATGCTCCATTATTGTCCTATTCATGCATTTAGCCACTCTATTTTCCTGTGGAGTCCCTAGAACCATTTTTTGCCTACGAATTCCATTAAAGGAACAATAATCTTCAAATTCTTTGCTGCAATACTCACCGCCATTATCAGATCTGAGACATTTTAATCTTTTACCTGTCTCATTCTCTACCAAGCTTCTCCATTTTTTAAATGTTTCAAAGACATCAGATTTTTGCCTAAGGAAATAAATCCATACCTTCCTAGTTGCATCGTCTATGAATGTAACATAATATCGAGAGCCACCAAGAGATGATACCTGAGCGAGTCCCCATACATCGGTATGCACAAGCTCTAACTTTTTTTTTTTTTTGCTTCTCAGCCTTGAGAAAACTGACTCTCTTTTGTTTTCCATACACACAACTTTCACAGAAATCCATATTAATACATTTCAGACCTGGTAAAACTTTCTTAGAATGAAGTACCTTCATACCTTTTTCACTCATATGCCCAAGTCTGTTATGCCACAGTGTTGTTTCAGAACCTACATCAACTTTTCTAGTCTCTTCCTGCAAACCTGTAGCAACTGTTCCTGAACCTGTTTGTTTTTCCTTTGTAACATCTAAAGTAGAAGGAACAGCATGACCTGTACAAAGATATAAGGTGCCTACTTTCACACCTTTTGCTACTACTAAGGCACCTTTTGAAACCTTCTAATTTTTATCAGTAAATGTAATAGTGCAACCTTGTTCAGTTATCTATCCTGCTAAAATTAAATTCCTACTGAGCCTTGGAACATGCGTTACCTATTGTAGTAGCCAATGATTCACATTCTGCAACTTAATCTTGATTCTTCCCTTTCCAATAATCTGATAGGGTTTGTTATCTCCCAAATAAACCAGCCCAAAATCCCCTTGGACATAATCAAGAAAATAACTTCTATGGGGCATAGCATGAAATGAGGCCCCTGAATCTAAAACCCATAAATCATCAGCATTGTCTAGGGAAAGAATCAAAGCATCATCTTCAGATTTATTACTTACCACATTTGCTTCCTTATTACCTTCTTGTTTGTCTCCTTTATTTTTCTAAGACCAGCAATCTTTTTTCAGATGAGCTAGTTTCCCACAGTACCAGCAATCCTTTTGTCCTCTAGTTTGGGATCTTTTGTCCCTTGATTTTCCTCGTGACTTTCCATGACCTACAGAACCTTTTTCTCTCTCCTTTGATCTGCCCCTACTCTCTGCATTCAAAACACTGCCTGATGTGGATCCACCTAAGCTTTTCTTACGAATTTCCTCACTCAGAATAACACCAATAACATCATCAAATTTTAGGGTATTTGAACCAGAAACAGAGTTACTAACTGCCATTACTAAACTATCCCAGCTTTCAGGCAATGAACATAATATCAAGAGAACTCTAACTTCTTCATCAAATTTTACATTTAAAGAAGTCAATTGACTGACAATCATATTAAATTCATTTAAATGACCTGTCACAGATCCACCTTCAACCATTTTTAAATTAAACAAATGCTTCATGAGAAATACCTTATTTGAGACTGAGGGTTTTTCATACAATTTAGCCAAAGCGTTCATTAGACCATCTGTTATCTTCGCTTCCATTATATTGAATGCCACCGATGGTGCCAGGCACAACCGAATGGTTCCCAGTGCCTTTCTGTCAAGAAGATTCCAATCCTCATTAGACATTGTTGTCAGTTTCTTGGATACTCCTTCCAATGGCATCCATAAATCCTTTTGATAGAGGTAATCCTCCATCTGTATCTTCCATAAATGATAGTTCTGCCCATTGAATTTATCGACCTTCAATTTACCCTCGTCCACCATTGCTCCCACAGAACTATGAGACTTTCCTGCAGATGATAATCGAACACAACCCGCTCTGATACCATTTGTTAGGGTTAGCTAGTAGAAGATATCAATTAAATGCAAATAAAGATTAAACAGAGGAATGGAAATACATAGAAATAATAACAAGAGACAAGTTTTAACGTGGTTCACCTAAACTCAAGCTACATCCACCAAACAGAGAGTCCAATATTATTATCTAGTAAATCAAACTGATTACAATCAGTAATCCCTGCAACTCAATCCCGCTGCAAATGCTACAATACAATATATCAAAACCCTAACCCTTAGCCACTTTTATCAAGCCTTTTTGTCGGTTACAAAAATTAGGGGTTTCTTATGTCGGTCATAAAAAATAGGATTCATGGCTAGTGTACAATACTTTCCTGATCAGCCACCACCTACCAACATTTTAGGTTTTGTCTGGTCTTCCCTAGCGTAGTCTAGTTCTCGCTGCAACCTTGTGCCTACATGTCCCCAATCGGAGCCTATGTTACCACCTACATGAGCAATCTGGTTTTAGTTATTTTAACTCGTAGGCATATTCCAAAAAATTCAAAATTCTAACACTTTGGGCCTCTGCAGTTGTAAAGAATGGTGAAAAAATTAGTTATATGCATTTTGCAATGCATATCGGGTCCAAAGAGGTGCATATACAATTGGGGAATCTTTCGCAAGATTCCCAGAATATTATGTGCTTGTATGTTGGGTTCGCTTGTATATCAGATTTGTATGTTCTTACATACAACGAGATTATACATTGCAAAATATACAAGGAAACATATACAAAGGTGGAATATTCCTTGAGGATTCCCTCTTTGTATGTGAGTGAGATTGTATGTTTGACATACAAAAGGGCACAGATGCATTTGCTACAATGGCAAGGGGAGATACATGTGGCGGGGCCCGCAAACATGCTAAGGTCTTTATATCTCCAAGATGCAAGCAAAATATATAAGGGTCCACCTCATATGCAATGTGCAACGAAATGTGCAAACGAGAGAGAAAAAGGGTCGGGCCCACCAGTTGCATACAAAGGCAATTGTATGTATGCCGACATATATTCAGAACATACAAGTAGAATTATGCATTCTAGACCTGAGGGGTAAATCAAGTGTAGCAGATAAATTTTTGAGATCTGCCTTGTATGTATAAGGCATTTGTATATGCAGTTATAAATTGAGACACGCAAGCAAAAGGAGAAACAACCCGGACACGACGGAGAAATAAAATGCAGTAGATAGTAATTTGAGGTCCGTGGGTTGTATAAAGCGCTTGTATATGCCAATATACAAGCTGATGTGCAGTGGAAGGGATACAAGCCAGATTTGAACTGATTCTCAAATTGCTTTTATAAAATTTGAAGTCTGACTTGTATATAAGGCGAATGTATATGCATCCTTTCTTGCATATGCAAGGGCAAAAAGGCAAAAAAGAGATGGTGAAAAGTCAGCGGTAGGAGTATGTAGTGCCTACGTGGCATGATATTACAGGTGGGTGACTTTTCAGCATTTTTGGAGCTATTTGTTTCAGTGATGGAATCAAAATTGACAGCTATCTTTCATGTTCGCAGCACCGATAATATTTTGTATCCACGGCCTCGTTTGGGTAGGAAAATTTTAGAGGCTTGCTACTGCTGTGTCCTTAAAGGGTTGCGAGTAGCTGAAGCATTAATGGTGGGGTTGTAGTGGTATGGGTTGATGATGGATGGGTCAACAACCTAATTGAAGATGAATGTCCTTGAGTGGCGGTGCGGATCCTAATTCCATATGGTCATTCCTCTTGGTCTTCCCATAGCATTGAATATTTTTGGACACCATTCCTCATGCATTAAATTTGGCAGACTTTTGATTTGCCTTGTAATTAATTTTTGCTGGGTACATAATCTTGATATAAAGGCCAAACTGTGTTACTCATTTTGTTGTTGAAAACTAGACAAATTTTGGTGCTGTGACAAAATACAACTTCATTGGTGGCCCTATTCTTGTTGTCTTGTAAGTTTATGAGTCTCATGTTGTATGTTTCATGCATGAGTTCACTGGTTTCATGCTGCTTTATATGAGAAATGTTTTGTGCATGTGTTTAATCATTTGTCTCCAAGCTGTGGGCATATTTTCTTTTGAATCAAGATAACTAAGGGTTGTTAAGGTTCAGGAATATAGCTCTTCTATATTGAATGTTTAATCTCCTACTTTTGTTCAAGGAACAAATTAAATGTTTCAGGTTAATCATTGAGAAAATAGGTTGCAGCAGGGATACCATTAAGTATGAATGATTAAGCACCTAATTGATGGGAAGTATATGTAAGGCAGATACTACAACTCCCCTTGATATCCAGTCTTTGGTATATGTTCATGCTGGTTGTTCACATGTGAATGTCTATTGACTCCGAGCCCTGAAATAGGCACCGATCCAGTCTTGTATTGAGGTCATAACCAAGGTCCTAGTTTTGCATCCAAATATAAGTCAAACTTAAACTTCAAATCAAACCATTAGGACTTTAGAAGTAGTTTTAGGATCTGAAATCCTCTGTCTACAACTAAATATAGGCCCAAAGCTAGCCCCTTTGCACTTATTTCACAGTTTTGGTCTGCATAAAGGAGGATTTATCTGCGTTGTGTCAACATCCCCCAATCCACAAGCATATCTTATGGATGTTGAATAGGGAATACCCCCCTTGGTTCTGCAGAGCCTAAAGAAGAAGAGGAGATATTTATAGAGTCTGTCTCCTATACTGTTAGCCACTGGTCTAGGAATCCTATTGATCATTGATGGCTACCTTATAGGGGCAACTGGCAAAAAGCATCTAGTCAAATTGAAAGGTAACACAACGTAACCTCTTCCATCCCACAGATCACCTAAGGAATCCAAGGGAACCTCACGCATGCAAGTACCTCCATGCATGTGCCTCCACCCAACCCTCAAACCATAGCTTACCTAAGATAATTAATCTCACAACCACCTTACAATATGACCAACTCATCCCACGTCCACCCATCTAATATCAATCCATCCAATACCACATATCTACAAAACCCCATAGCCTCATCAACACAACATAACCCCAACCCTCAAATACCCCCACATATTCTCCAATAGCTCTACACTCATCAACAACATCTTGCATAACTCAATCAAAACACCACCCCACAACATCAAACCCCACCTTATCTCCAACACCTCATCCATCAACAAACCTACACACCCCAACCACAACCAACACAAGATCTCACAACCATTGTATAGGCCTTGATCCAAAAGGTAGACGACATGCAAACTAGGGGCAAGCGCAAGCACTATTCCTTTGAGGATATTTGTCCCTATCCATTTGATTAGACATTGTACATGCCCCCTTTTCCCAAGAATTTTGAGACGCCTAAATTTGACAAATATAAGGGAAAGGGAGACCCTAGGGATCATCTTAGGGAGTTCTACATCACCTACTTAGAAGTCTCAAATAACGATACCTATCTAATGAGACTATTCCCAAGAAGCCTCGATAGTCAAGCCGCTGAATGGTTCACACATCTTTCCCCAGGCATTAGGTCTTTCCCTAATCTTGCAGAAAAATTTGTAAACCATTTCTCCTATAACTTCAAGCATGAAATATCTATGACAGACCTTTGCAACACAAAACAAAAAAGTGGAGAAGCCTTCGCTTCCTTCTTGTAGAGGTGAAGAAGCTTAGCAAGCAAACTCCCGTGGCCAATTCCTAAAAAACAACTCGTCACCATGTTTGTGACCAACCTCAATCAGGAAATAGGGTTTCATTTACAAATCCTTTGTGTGTCTACCTTTGAAGAAGTCATTGACAAAGGTACCACCATAGAACAAGCCCTCATCGCTAAAGGCTCCATCAAATTGTATGACTACAAATCCAACAACAACAACAATAACAATAATAACAACAAACTCCATATCAACACCCCCAATACAAACAACAATACCAACACACAATCAAATGACAAGCCACATTATTGGGGGAAGAACAAGAACACTTTGAATGATGGTGTCACAGATATGAAAGCTATCCAACATATACAAAATCAAACACCTGCACATACATATACAACCAATGTAAATAACCCAAGGGGGCAAAATAAACAAAACAAACCTTGAAGGCAATTTACACCCTTAGGGGAACCCATCGAGGACATTCTCGATAGATCTCTCAAGAAAGGTTTGATCATGCTCCCACCTGTCAAACCATGTCAAGAGAATGAGCTCAAAGCCGTATGGTACAACGAAAATGACTATTGCAAATACCATCGCATTGTGGGCCACAAAACTGCTAATTGCATGAAACTAAAGCATTGCATCCAAGATCTCATAGATCAAAATCAAGTCAGCCTTGATCAAAGCACCCAACCATCACCAAATGCCAACCTTGGAGTTTACAAGTATCCATTGCCTAACCATAATAAAGCCTCCTCATCCAATCAAGCATACAACGTCACCCCACCACCCGCATCCTATGACTCTATCGTAGGGTGGATAGAGCCATCATCTCACCATGTCAACACAATCACCATTCAGGCACAAGCATCTGATTGCGCTACCACAACCTGTCGTAGCCATGTATCCATCTGCACAGCACCTACCACTGAATAAATGCTTGCATCCACATCAAGTTCCCTACCCCCTCATCCAACCACACGTCCATCACCTACCAATCAGTGCAACCTCCTAGAACATCTAGGAAAGACCCCCACACAAATATCCATACTTGAGTTGCTTCGCACATCACCCCTCCACAAGGACGTCCTTGACAAAGCACTCTTAGAAACTCAAGTTCCTGCCAACTTGAATGTGACCCAATTCCAAGCCATGGTAGGACATATCGTCGCACCTCACCATCTCACATTTTTAGAAAAGGATCTTCCCGCCTCTAAGCACTTACACAATGACACCTTACACATCAAAGTCCATATCCACAAACACATAATCAAAAGAGTCTTAATAGATGGTGGCTTTGGTATAAACATATCCACTCTTAAATTATTAAAATACTTGGGATACTCAGATGTGGTTGTAGACACCAGCGAGTGCATCACAATCAAAGGGTATGATGACACCGAACGACTCTCTCTGAAGGTACTATCAAGTTCCCTATTCAAGTGGGACAGAAAATACTGGAAACAAAATGTCGGGTCCTTGATCTTGACCTCCCCTACAACATTCTTCTTGGCCAACCATGGATCCATGCCATGCAAGCGGTCCCATCCACATTCTATCAATGCCTCAAGTTCCCTCACAATGGCATGGAAGTAACTATCTACGCCGACCCTCGCCCCTTCCAATACTGCAGCTTCTTGCAAGGCCATGACCACACCTTCTGCCCATACAACAAAGCCACCACCAAAGGTAATCCTACAGCTCCCACCTCATACATCGACCCCGCCAACATTGCCACCACTTCCTCCCAAACACCTCCATCGCCCGAGATCAAGATCAAGCTCAGTGACATGGGATGTGGGGAATACAACCTACACGGTACCTTTTGTGTGGGCACATTACCTAATCTTAAAATTTTTGGCATCCCAAAGACAGAAGCGGCCAACACAGTAGTCATCAAGTGTAAACCATCACCCATCTTTGAAAAGAAACATCTCCTGGATCAGGATGTGCTCGAAGATATCTCATCCTAGCTATATAAGGATGAAGAGCCTGAGAAAGAAGTCCCCACCATACAAACATAAATCTATGGTAAAGGGTCTGAAATTGTCAAAAACATGGGTTATAAAGGACAAGGCGGTATCAGCCTTCATGAATAGGGGATCGTGGAACCAATGCAAGCAACAAGAAACCCCTATACTTAAGGGCTAGGATATGGTCAATGACAACATATCCTCACTACTGGTGAATGTATCTTAGCCGAGGTCCCTACAATCTCCCTTGAAGTTGACAACATCAACAAAATGGGCCCTCAAGACTGCTTTAGTGACTTTACTGATTTCTTTGACTCATCCATATGCACCATCTACATAGTCACCACCCTAGCCTCATCATCCAATGACTTACCACTTGTCTACTCGGACCTCATACACTGGGATCGACGGGGACCTCCTATATTTGATGTAGCACCAAAAGATGAGGCCATCGCTAAAATGATGGGGATTAGAGATCACTTCCCCTTGGGAGATCACAGAGCAGGATAAATCATGGAACTTGATACACATGCTTATTTTAGGGAGACAACCCCTGCTTCTAGTCATAAAAATATAAAAATCAAACAAGGATGTGATGGTGAAAACCGTTTTGTGGCAGTATCAGATCCCAAAAAAGTAAAAACAAAAGACATATCTCCTGGTGAAAACATCCATGAGGTGCTAGGAGATGGAAGTATGGGCCTTCTCGAGATAGACAAGGTTTATCCAAATACGTCACCCGTCCTGGTAGTGCTATCTCAAGAGATGAATCTTGGGACGGAAGAGGAACCAAAAATCACTTTCATGGTAGAATCTCTCAGCACAATAGAGCAAGAGAACTTCCTAGCATTCTTCAAATGCAGAAATTGCAATTTTGTGTGGACCTACATAGACATGCTAGGGCTTGATCCCACTTTGGTTGTCCATCATCTTGTAGTACATCCTGATGCCAAACTAGTGAAGCAGAAACTCAGAAAAATGAACCCCCAGGTGGCCCTCCTAGTCAAAGCAGAGCTAAAGAAACTACTAGATGTTGAGTTCATTTACCCCATTGATTACCCTAAATAGGTTTCCAACCTAGTACCAATAGCCAAACCTGATGGCAAAATCTGCTGCTATACTGACTTCAGAGATCTCAACAAAGCCTGCCCAAAGGATGATTTCCTATTGCCTAACATTGACATGATTGTGGATCTCATGGCAGGACACAAGATGCTATCCCTAATGGATGGCTTTTCAGGGTACAACCAAATCTAGATCACAGAAGAAGACCAACATAAGACAGCCTTCATATGTCCATGGGGGACGTACTGCTGGGTGGTAATGTTGTTTGGTCTAAAGAATGTCGGAGCCATGTATCAAAGAGCCATGATTATCATCTTCCATGACCTCTTCCACCACATCATAGAAGACTATGTGGATGACTTTCTAGGAAAATTGAAGACACGAGAAGAACACCTGGATGTATTGGCAAAAATCTTTGACTGATTAGAGCAATACAATGACCGCCTCAATCCAAAGAACTGTGTCTTCAGGGTATCCTCCGAAAAACTTTTGGGATACATAGTCTCTAGAAGAGGAATTGAAGTAGTTCCTACAAAGGTCAAGGCCATCACTAAAATGCCTCCTTCAAAAACACTGAAACAACTGAGAAGCCTGTAAGGAAAACTCCAATCTATTCGTCGATTCACTACTCAATTGGCTGATAAATGTCAATCGTTCCAACACCTACTCAAAGAAGATACAGCTTTTATTTGGAACACTTAGTGTCAGGCTGCCTTTGATTAGCTAAAAGACTATCTAGCTAATCCCCATGTTCTAACCCCACCAAGGCAAGGAGAGCCTCTCCTATTGTACATCTCAACCACAGAGACAACTATTGGAGCCTTGTTAGCATAGTACAATGAGCAAGGAAAGGAAAGAGCCATCTATGACATTACTCGTACTCTGATATCCTATGAGCTCAACTACACACCAATTGAAAGAGCATGTCTAGCCCTCATCTTTACTTCACAAAAATTAAGACACTACATGATCAATCATAAAACCAAGATCATTGCCAAGATCGATCGATTGAAATATCTGCTAAATAGAGCTGCTCTTGTTGGGAAAATGGAAAAAATGGGTCATGATTCTCACTGAATTTGACATTGAATACACTAAAAGAAAATCCATTAAAGGATAGGTTATTGCTGATCAACTGGCTGAAGCACCCATTCCTGTAGGACATCTAACACTGGAAGAGTTTCCTAACGAAGCCATCTTGAATATAACATCGGCAACAGAAACATGGAAAATGTACTTCGATGGATCATACACACATAAAGGCTCAAGGGCAGGCATCCTATTTGTTACCCCTCAAGGCGACACAATCCCCAAATCATTCAAAATCACATTCCCATGTACCAACAATGTGGCAGAGTATGAGGCCCTTATCACGGGTCTCCGAATGGCAATCAAATGGAAAATTGAGAAGCTGACAGTGTATGGAGATTCTCAATTGGTCATCAGGTAGGTAAACAATGAGTACAAAACCAAGGATGATAAGCCACTGCCTTATAAAAAGATGGTCGATGACTTTAAAGACTATTTTGACAACATCCACTTTGAGCAGATCCCAAGGCTAAACAACAAAGCTGCAAACGCCATGGCCACCATCGGATCCTTGGTCGACATGAAGAAAGACAGCAAGAGGTGTGAATTTTTGATAGAAGAACTCCCTATCCCAGCATATGGCGTTCATCAATCGGAGCTAGTGTGCGAAATCATTGGTCCCCTATCCCCATGGTAGCAAGAAACCTACTTATATCTCCATGATAACATCATCCCTCCTAACCTATCCAACTCACAATGAAAATCTTTCATCCACCGAGCCTCCCACTTCACCCTTGTAGGAGATACCCTATACAAAAGGAGTTTTGAGGGCACGCTTTTACGATGTTTAGACTCTAGGGAAGCTGAAGTGGCCTTGCAATAGGTACACGCAGGTATCTGTGGGGCACATTCAAGTGGACCCACACTTGCTAAAAAAATCTAGAGGATTGGATACTATTGGCCAACCATAGAACGAGACTCCTACCAGTTTATCAAGAAGTGCCTACCATGTCAACAACATGGAGATCTCATTCATGCACCAGCACATGAATTGCAACCAATCATGATGTCGTGGCCTTTTTCATAGTGGGGACTTCACCTCATAGGGAAAATCCATCCACCATCATCCAACGGCCATAAGTTCATCATCATAGCTACCGAATACTTCACCAAGTGGGTGGAAGCAATACCACTCACCTACACCACTGGCACCTAGATATCCAAGTTCATCCTCCATTATATCATTTGTTGGTATGGTATCCCTCACTCCATCATCACCGACAATGGAAAACCATTCAAGAACCAAGAAGTCCACACTTTGTGCAAAAATTTTGAAATAAAACACCACTTCTCCACCCCATATTACCCTCAAGGAAATGGTCAAGCAGAGGCTTCAAATAAAACCATCCTCCACATCCTAAAGAAGACAGTCAATGAAGCTAGCCATGACTGGCACCTCCAACTCAACCCTACCCTATGGGCCTATCGTACAAGCATCTGTACCCCAACAGGAGCCACTCCATTTTCCCTAGTCTTTGGATCTGAAGCCATTTTACCTATTGAGGTCAAGCTCCCATCCTTAAGAGTATCCCTGCAAAACAAAATCATTGATGAGGAATACAAGGTCGCAAGGTTGCATCAGCTAGAATTACTAAATTAGAAACATCTAAATGTGTTGAACCACCTGCAGGCCTATCAAAATTGCCTCAGGAGAATCTATAACAAGGGAATCAGAAGCCAAAAGTTTGAAGTAGGTGACCTTGTCCTTATGGAGAATCAAAAAAACTTGCAGGAGCACCCAAAGAAAGGCAAATTTGAATCCAATTGGCTAGGCCCTTATGTCATCACAGCTAGCTATGGATCCAACGCATACCAGCTTGCAACAACCAAGGGGCAGCCTCTGGATGAACCTATGAACATATTACATATGAAGAAATTGTATGCATAACCAATCGAGTATTCCATAAAAAAAATAAAAAAAATCAAAAAAATCAAGAAAAATCCAAGTGCAATAAAAACTTCCAATGTTGAAAATCACTTTGGTGACGCCTTGGATAAGTACCATGGTGAAAACCTATTTCAGGCGCCATGTGTAGTGGCTGGTTCTACCATCTAAAAAGACCTCTTCCCGTCACACCACTCCATATCACACATATTCCATGGCTTGGAATTCTGAAACATCAAGTCCTATCACCCACCCCGCACTATCCCATCCCAAGGATAACTCATGGAATGAGGATCCTTGTAAGGTCCCTTTTGTATAGCTGAAAATCAAAAAATCCAAAAAATAGTACAAAATCAAAAAATCCAAAAAACAATACAAAATCAAAAAATCTAAAAACCATAAAAAAATCAAAAAATCCAAAAAACAACATCTACATCAACATCTATCAACTCATCTCATCACATCACATACTAAACCATTCCCACATCATCAAGTCACACTAGAACTACATATTCATTTCGCCTGCAACTTGAAAGTACCTTGATCCCGTGGATACAAGCTATGTAGGCAGTCTGGAATACGAAGGATGTTTCCAGTACTCAGGTACATAAGATGCACCCATCCACACCCGCTTGGATGGTCCCCGTTCACTAAGCTTGCTAGAGACATTATATGACACACACGCTAAGAATACACTTGAACCATGGTCCCTAATGCAAAAATCATCAATCAACATACCAACTATAATCCTACACCTGGCCAGACTATTCTTTTGCCCACCTTTCAAAAATTCTTCAACCAAATCCAACTGATTTGTGTCCTAGGATATATCTTTCCCACAATGGACAAGAATCTGTCATTCTATCATCACGTATCTTGGCAAGAGCAAACAAAGGCTATTTGTATCTTTTTATTGGTTTTTTTGATTATTGATTTTTATCTTTTTTGTCTCACTCTAGGTCACCTCCAAAGTTACCTTAATCTCATTATATCATGGTAAGTAGCAGACAATGCCTAGAGTAGACAAGGTCATTGTTTCTATATGCTGTGCTTGTGGGTTGGTTTCATTACTCCAAGAATAGTATTCATATCTTGAATCTATTGGCAAGAGACACTATATGGATTCATGGTTGTTGTCATTGATGGCAACAAAGGTCATCCCACATATCCGCAAGTCATGGTGTGTCTCTATCAGAAGTCAGAATGAAGATTGTTGTGGTTCGGTGAACAAGAACAGAGCATGTGGAAAGGTCCAACAGATTGGTCCGGATCTCTTAGAGGAAGTATCTTGGTGCAGTATGGATTTGGGGAAGTCAAGAGGACTACCTTGAGTGGTATATTCCAAGGATTTAGCCTCCGGTGATAGATGAGAAAAAAGATATGAATAGTTGAGTACCGGATTCCTGAGTGACAGTGTGAACAGAGGAAGAACCGACTGACAGAACATTAGACTACCTTCCGGATGGGTTACTGATGGTGTTAAAGGCTATGAAGGCATGAATCATACTTGGCTGACATGATTAATGATTTCTACAAGTATATGCTTGATCCGCATTCCTTGACGTGGTAGGATTCAGCTGACAGATCAGAATTAGTGAAAAGATTGACTATTCCGGGTGCCGACTAGAAAGGTGATGAAATCACCTGTGTGGATATATATGCACAATGGATTTAGTTGTGAGGGTTGTAGTTGTTGTGGTGTGAGATGTGTGAATAAAAGAAGAGCAGAGCAAAAGCAGTAAGAAAGATCCGGTATGTGAAAGAAAAGTAGAATAAAGAGAAGAGGAAAGATGAAGTGCAGCAGATCAGTGTACTGAGCCTAACCGGAACTGAACTACAGCATATGTGGATGCTTCCAATTAGTTCAAGTATTGTATAACTTTCTATTGTAGATAGTGTGTCTCCTTGTAGGCAGTGTGCCTCTTTGTGAGCAGTGTGCTCAGGCAATGAGCCCTAATTGGCAAGTGCCATTTTGTAATTCCTTATTCTTCTAACAGAGAATAATCTTTGGGTTAATCACCCCGTGGTTTTCTCCCTTAATAGGGTTTCCACGTCAAAAATACTATGTCATGTGTTTCTCATTTCATGGTAATGTTTGTTTGTTTGATTCAATGCTGCATTGATTAATAAGAAAGTTCAAAAGAAGAAATAATTAGGATAACTGATTCACCCCCCCTCTCAGTTATCAACAATTGGTATCAGAGCTAAGTTCCTCCTAATAGAGCCTAACATCTTGAGGAAGATTTGGGAGTTCAAATGGATGCATATGGTTTAAGGGAGCAACTCAAGACTGCCCTTGAGGATCTTGAACAGTCAAACTCTGAAGTTAATGAATTAAAGGAAAGACTCAAATAGGCTGATGAATTCATGAGAGAACTAAAGGACAAATTAAGTCTCTCTATGAAAAAGAGAAAGGAGCTGCTCCAACAATTGGCAAGACAAAGTGAAGAAAGTAATACAAATGAAGAATTGACTGAGAAAACCAAGTTATGTGAAAAGTTATCAAAAGAAGTCATTATGGTAAGACATGAAATGGAATCAGGAGTTATAAAGTTTACTCAAGAGATTGAAGAGAAAAGAAAAGCTGAAGACAATCTAAGACAATCTCTTAAAGAGAAATCAGAAGATTGCCACCAGATGGACAGGATTATCAGACATCTTGAATCTGATCTTGAAGATGCCAAAGATAATGAAGAAAAACTTGAGGATCAAATTGTCTCTCTGAAAAGAGATCTTCAAATAGCAAATGAATATAAAGAGAAATTCAAGATAAGTTCTGCTCAACTTGAAGTTCTTCTTGGAAGTCAAAAGAGGGGAGATGACAAGTATGGTTTGGGATATGAGAAAGGAGAAAGCTCCGGATCCGGTCAAAAGAATTTTGGATCAGAAAATCCAAGAAATAGGCCTAGAAGACCTCCGGTAAGACATCCCAATGCTCAAAGATATCCATCCTTCAATGGATACTGCCACAGCTGCAATCACTTTGGTCACAAAGCTAATCAGTGCAGAAAGAGAATGAATCAGACTAATTCATCCTTCTCTGAATAGTGCTTTAACTGCAAAAGGTATGGACACAAGTCTCATGAATGCAGAAATATGCAAATAAACAAATCATTCAATGGTAGATGCTTTGCATGCAATAGAGTAGGTCATATGGCTAATCAATGCAGATCAAGAGGTTATCAGTCAAATATGCAAGGAAATGTTATTTGCCAAATCTATAATAGGTCCGGTCATAATGCAAAAGTCTGCAGAAGCAAGAATCAAGACAAAAGAGGTCTAGTGTATAATCAGAATCAAGACAAGGGTAAACAAAAGATGAATGCGGATGAAGTTAGGAATCAGATAAACAAGATTTGGGTGAAGAAAAGTTCAGAGAATGTAGAGGTTGGATCCGCACCAGACTCTGGTGCCGATATTCCTTCCAAAAATTAAAAGGTGAGCTCTGGCACAGGGGGAGACTCAAAGAAAATCCTATTCCCCCAACCAATCAAGTGGTGCCAGATGTGGCACAAGATGCAGAGTAAAGGGTTTATAGATATAAGTCTTGAGATGATCTAGATAAGATTTCAGAGGTCCGCATGAAGATGTGAAGAAGTTGTGATCAATCAAGTAAGACCTGTTCTGGGAGATGCTCCAGAATGACAAAGGATTACAAAAAGGTCCGGAGAGATCTAGAAGTGCATTATCTTATTCTGCGGATTGGACAGAGTGTTTGGGATGTCCTTGTGATGTGTCATCTTGATTTGTTCATGGTTGGAAGATCCGCATGATGTTCATAGATCAAGACTGATCTGATTCTTCAAGTTGTCTGAATAAGGCAAACCGGAATAATGTAGGTCAAGCATTTATTGCCATCAGATATTAGGGTTTGCGGAGCAATATAAGGGATTTCTCATAAATTACTTGCTCATTCTGCACTCAAGAAGAAGCGAAAAGTGGAGCTCTACAACAAGATTCATCAAGTTCACAAAAGATCTCTTGCAGAAGTCATAACATACAGAAATCAATCCAACCACTCCATGTAACCGAAGGCGCATAAGGTATTTTCCATTTTCAATATCTTACTACAAATCTTTTGAAAAATGGCTACTCTGAATATAGTAAAGATCTCAGATAGGCCCCGACCTGAATTTAAGAAACACCCATACAAGTCATTGGAGGTAGATCCCTTAGGAGCATTCTCTAGTGTTCCTCATGGCGTTTTACACACAGAAGACATTAGGGTTTACATACATGCAAGTATTGAGGAATTTGGGGAATTCAAATTGAGAGATTTCTATCACAAACAATTGATAGAGAATGCTTTTAAGCTTAAACCAGAGTATAAGGGTATCCAGAAGAAACAGTTTGATCAATTCATCCATTTCCCCTGCTTTGAAGAAGATGAATGGGTCCGGTATGTATTGAGTAGGATGCATGGCAACTTCCTATAGCTGGATAGACCCTGCAAGATCACAAAAGAGGCAATTAGGGTAGTGATTGGTCTATACTCTTCCAGAGGGATACCTATCCTCAAATCCATCAAAAATAACATTGTAACTGAGGCCACCGGATCAAAATTTGATAAGAGGGCAATGACCATTGAAGATATCTTTGACCGGATATCAAGTTTGCATCCATGATAATAGGATACAAGATTTATCACTCTAGTTGGGAGAATTCTGTATCCAGAACTGCAGTATATACTGCCTATGAGATGCTAAGGAAGAATGCAGATTATGACCTCTGTGAACTTCTTTTTAAGTCAATTAATGGAAAATATACAAAAGATCAAAGAGGACAAAAAGAATTCTTTCAAGTATGGTACACTTATATTATGTCTATTTTTCTATTTCATGAATGAGCTGCCCGGATCAAGTGCATGGGTATGGCAGAATGACAAACCTATAGCAGTCCAGATCAGAGATTACTTACATGGACTTGGGGATGCCAAAGCAAGAAATACAGCTCTGTGGGGATACTTCAAAAACTTCCAGAGTATGATGCAAGCAAGAGAAAGAATTCCCCAGTCTCTTGTTGAAAAATACAAAGACTCAGTCTGCTTTATGGTTGATACTGATCAGTCCCTAATGGAGGTAGTTGAGCCAAGGATAGTCTGGATGATGCCCATGGGGTATGAGGTTGATGAACAGATTGTGGAACTGCATGTTCAACACATGCTTAGTCAACCCAAAGATCCAAAAGCAGAAAGGTTTGGAACCTTTGAGGAGCTGAGTGTGAAGATCCATCTGGAACTCAGAGAACCTGAGATAAAAAGGAAAGTAAGAAAAGAAGTCGAACATATTGCCCAAGGCCTAGGCATCCCAAAGGAGGCACTTGATGCCTACCGGGAAAAGAGGAGAAAGGCCGAGGAAGAAAAGAAACAGGCAGAAAAGAAAAGCAAGAAAAGTGCTCCGATGGAAACCTCAACCTGGACTAGATCAACAAAAGGATCTACACCTGTCAGAACCAAAAGCTCAAAAATATCTAAACTGGAAGGTCAGACATCTGGTAAAGGAGAGAAAAGGTCTAAAATAAAAGCCACAAGGGCTTATACAAGTCAGAAAGATGAAGAGGAAATGGAATCAGATGAGGGGGTAAAAGAAATAAAGAAGCAGAAGAAGAAAGGATCCGGTAAACCCTCCACAAGCCAAGACAAGGAAGAAATGGCAGAGGAATTTGTTGAAAAGCCCACCCTGTCTCTAGAGAGTGTAATCAAGTCAGTCACTGTGGATGGAAACCTTCAACCAATGACCAAATTCTATGATGACTACAATGAGGCTGACCAAAAGATCCTGCAGGAAGCCACAATCAAGTATCTAAACATATACAATAAGGATTTCATTGAGATTATATCTCTAATTCCTAAAAGCCTAGAAAAGGAATTAGAAATAAGAAAGAACAATGCCCAGGCAAAAGATCTTGAGATCCGAGAGCAGATAGCTATTCGGCTATATCCTCAAATTGATCCCAAGACAATGAACATAATATTCAAAGACTGCAAAATGAGTTCAAGAGTAAAGCAAGGATGAATCAACTCATGCTTGGTGAGACTGACAAGGTGGCCATAGATACAGAAGAGATCCTCTGGAAGGCCTTCAAAAGGTTTAATCTTCCTGTTGTAGAGGACTTGGGTACTGATCCCTCATCCACAAGTGCTGCAAAAGAAACTTCTGAGAAAGCAACAGAAGAGATGGGCCCTGAACAAACCAACATTTCTCCTCCGGTTTTCCCTACAGTCTCCGGATCCAAAGAAGAAGAGAATTTACAGGAGAAAGAAGCAGCGGTAAAAGAAAAAGAAGCTGACAGTACCAAGGGTGCAGAGGAAGAGAAGACTCCAACAGAGAAAACCACAACTGATAGTGGTAAGAATGTGGAGAAAGAGAAAATTCCAAAGGACAGCTCCAAGACTACATAAGAGAAGAAACATCTGTCTCTGGCAAGAGACACTGCACAAACTATCCAAAAATTTCTGAGCAAAGAAGTAATAGAGATTGATGAACCGGAGCTTCTACAAGGTCCATTCAACTTCGATTCCCTCTCTCCGGTGCAAACAATGAAGATAGCTTCATTTGCAAATGCTAAGGCAAATGAAAAACTCCTAAAGTCTCATATGGAAGACTGTGAGTTGATAGAGGCTGCTTTTGGAGTGCTTGAAAAGATTATGCCATCGGTCCAAAAAGATCCCACAGCCTCCTCTTCCGGTAATCTCAAAACCTTAGTCAGTAGTGTTGGTACACATTTTGAATCCCTAGAAAAATCAGCTGAAGAAATGGTCCGGAAGGAGTTTTTGGATAAGAGATTCTCAGAGGTACTAGGATTAATCTCTCATGATAGGAGAAATATGAGTATTGGGATAAAGAGCCTAGAAAATGCTCTTAAGGATGGCGGTGACATTTACAAATTTTGTATCTCCTGGTCAAAGGCAACAGTAGAAATTGAGAAGAAAATAAAAGAGGAACAGGACAAACTACTGAGTTTGTCTCAAAGTTTTGATCCTCTCTCTTCCTTCATAGTAAATCAAGAATGTCAAACTATTGCAATCACAAATGCAATAAAGAACTTTGAAAAGGAAAGGAAGAATATAATTAACCGGATGGGAGAACTTAGAAGGATTATTATCCCTAAGTTAGAGACCATGCATGAGGCCATAAGTGATGCCAAGACTACCGCCCAAACCAATGATCCGAAAGCTCTTAAGAGGGTAGAAGCTTTTATGTTTTTGTTGAGTGGTCACATTTCAATTTTGGATAGAATGAAGCAAAGTTGGGCTACAGAACTCATCCAATTGAAGACATCCTTTGCAGACATTCTTTAGTTTTTGTGAATATGTAATATACAGCCAAGTATAGTAAAATTTTTGAAAATTTTTGTGTGCGGACCCTACCCTTTGCCATTGATGTCAAAGGGGGAGTGAGGAGTAGTGAAAAATGAGGAATCCAACTAAGGGGGAGCTCCAGAAAATGTATATAAAGATAGAGCATCAGCCAAGGGGGAGCATAGTGTAAACACTTAGTCATTTTTCACTAAGTGTTGCCATCAATGCCAAAGGGGGAGATTGTTGGCAAGAGACACTATATGGATTCATGGTTGTTGTCATTGATGGCAACAAAGGTCATCCCACATATCCGCAAGTCATGGTGTGTCTCTACCAGAAGTCAGAATGAAGATTGTTGTGGTCCGGTGAACAAGAACAGAGCATGTGGCAAGGTCCGACAGATTGGTCCGGATCTCTCAGAGAAAGTATCTTGGTGCAGTGCAGATTTGGGGAAGTCAAGAGGACTACCTTGAGTGGTATATTCCAAGGATTTAGCCTCCGGTGATAGATGAGGAAAAGATATGAATAGTTGAGTACCAGATTCCTGAGTAACAGTGTGAACAGAGGAAGAACCGACTAACAGAACATCAGACTACCTTCTGGATGGGTTACTGATGGTGTTAAAGGCTATGAAGGCATGAATCATACTTGGTTGACATGATTAATGATTTCTACAAGTATATGCTTGATCCACATTCCTTGATGTGGTAGGATTCAGCCGACAGATCATAATTAGTGAAAAGATTGACTATTTCGGGTGCCAACTAGAAAGGTGATGAAATCACCTATGCGGATATATATGCACAATGGATTTAGTTGTGAGGGTTGTAGTTGTTGTGGTGTGAGATGTGTGAATAAAAGAAGAGCAGAGCAGAAGCAGTAAGAAAGATCTGGTATGTGAAAGAAAAGTAGAATAAAGAGAAGAGGAAAGATGAAGTGCAGTAGATCAGTGTACTGAGCCTAACCGGAACTGAACTCCAGCATATGTGGATGCTTCCAATCAGTTCAAGTATTGTATAACTTTCTTTTGTAGACAGTGTGTCTCCTTGTAGGCAGTGTGCCTCTTTGTGAGCAGTGTGCTCAGGCAGTGAGCCCTAATTGGCAAGTGCCATTTTGTAATTCCTTATTCTTCTAATAGAGAATAATCTTTGGGTTAATCACCCCATGGTTTTCTCCCTTAACAGGGTTTCCACATCAAAAATACTGTGTCATGTGTTTCTCATTTCATGGTAATGTTTGTTTGTTTGATTCAATGCTGCATTGATTAATAAGAAAGTTCAAAAGAAGAAATAATTAGGATAACTGATTCACCACCCCTCTTAGTTATCAACAAAATCATGGGTTGGTTCTAGTATAATGTGCCTCATTTGCATATACAGGCATCAAAAAACCTTATATGTACTATTAACACTCATCGCTATGAGTCCCCTTCCTGGGGCTAGGCAAGGTTATACTACCTTGGGTATGCATGAAATCAACCTATTGTTTGCGGGTCTAGTCCATGTAGTCGTGGGATATATATCATCACCTAGGTCATTTCATACCTTTGTGAACTGTATCCTACATTGCTATAGTAAACTAAGAAATGCTCTCAATTAATGATAAGCAACTACTGTTACTAGCTCAAATCGTCATCCTAATCTGTGCCTAGATTTCATAATCACTTACCACCCTCACCCTACCAAATCCCCTCACTAACCCCACTCCTCCAACTTATTCCCACGCAACACATCCTGAACCTAATCATATTCGCCCCCTCAATGACATGGTGTCTTATGACCTATCAATTCCCTCATCTCCAACTTCCCCGCAATCTAATCGCTCCCAATCCTATTTGGTCCCCATTCATCCACCCTTATCCGCTCCCCACCTATTCCCCTATCAACTAGCCCCACCACCTAGGGTCCAACAAAGAACATCATGTGTATCAAGACTTATTCATTTCACCTATCACCTAATTTGCATTTCACCTATCACCTAACTTGCATATCATCTCATTAGGTTCATTTTAGAATCCTTTAATTGCATAATCATTAACTTCATTTTAGAATCTTTTAGTTGTATATCATTATCTCATTAGGTTCATTTTAGAATCTTTTAGTTGCATATCATTATCTCATTAGGTTCATTTTAGAATCTTTTAGTTGCATATAATAATCATTTAGGTTCATTCTAAAATCTTTACATCTCATAATCATTAGGTTCATTTTAGAATCTATTAGTTGCATAGCATAATCATTTAGGTTCATTTTAGAATCTATTAATTTACATATCATAAACATTAAGGTCCATTTTAAAATATGTTGATTTGCATAACCATTTGAGTCCATTTTAGAATCATTTAGTGAAATATTATATATCATCACATTGCATTCCATATATTATCTCATAATCATTTAATTACATTTACATAATCACAATCATAATCATTTAACTGCATTTTACAAATCATCTAGTTGCATATCCATATTTTCCATACATAACATGTGTTTGTTTAGATAAACATACATTTCCATTGCATTTGCATTTTACATCACCATCCATAAATCACACATATGCATATATATCAAAATAAATAAACCATCATTACATCCATCATAGGTACAACCATAACATCAAAATCATACATTGCATAAACACAACACATCCATAGCATATAATCCATAAAGCATATTGCATCCATCAACATAGGCATCATCATATCCATAAAAGATCATCATAAACACACACATAGGCCATCAAAAAGCATCATATCATATATCATCATCGCAAAAAATGTACATTGCTCATATATACACATCAAAAAATAGGTGTCCTGATACAAAGCCTCTAAGGGCTAAAATGATACACTATCACATCAAGGACCCTCTCTCTGATGGAGTCAAAGATCCTGACCCTAGTAGTGGTTGTGGTCCTGCTGGTGGTTGAGGCAACAACTGCGGCTGCGACTATACCTGTACCTGTGGAACCTGCTGGGGCACATGTGAGGGAGGACCCATCATCTGCTGGATAGACTGAACTAATCTAGATCTATGTGATCAAGCTGCCCATGATCCACTGACCTGACTATAACTCGGCGCATGCTGCTCTATAGGCACTGCCACATGATATAGGGCCCGATAATAGTCCATCCATCCTCTAGCCTCCAATAACTGTCCCTGTACCTAAGATATCTATGTCTGTGCTTGGGACAGCTATGTCTACATTAATGTCAAAACTAGGGCCATACCAGTCCTTGAAGCCTGTAAACTGCTCACTGTAACCTCTGCCTATCGGTCTCTCGCAAGAGCAGCATCCCACTCCCCTATCAAAGTGACTATCTCACCCTGAGCCTGGACTAGTTGTGCCTACAATGTAGCCACCTATCCATCTAACCCATCTAATAAGGCCACTGTTCCCCGTAACTCAACCAACTCTGCCTCTCGGCTCTCTAAAGCCTCTTGTAGGCTAGCTACCTATGCCCGCAGGGTCTCAATCTCCTCCTCCGCACCCTGAGGCCACCAATGAGGTGTCAACGCTTGAACCTTAGAAGGGCCTGCCTCTGCCTACTACCTGCTGCCCTGCTACCTGCTGTCTTGTTGCCTGCTGCCCTACTACCTGCTGCCCTGCTACCTGTTGTCTTGTTGCCTTCTATCCTACTGCCTGCTGCCCTACAGCGACAGCTTGCTGCTGCGCTACCTATGGTGGGGGTACCCCCTGTCCACCCTCAGCTGTCCCCTATGCTATCGAGGCCCTCTCTGCCATTGCACCACCCCAATCTACACCTGCTCAACAGGCACCTGTTGTACATGTGCCTATTGTCTTGCTTGTTGCTGGGGCACCTGTCCAGCTATTGCCACCGCTAGCACATCCATCGGCTTACCCGCCTCCTCTTCTCCATCCCCTCCAACCTCCATGAGGTAATCTATGATGATCTCCTCACCCTCCTCCAGGAAATCATCTCCCTTAGAGTCATCATCCCCATCATCCCTAGAATCCTCATCCCCTGAGCCCACTGCCTCCTCCACAGGGACTACCTCCTCTGTTGGATTAGTGAACCGTGTCAGTCTCCACATCTGCCACCATATATCATATGTAGGGGTAGTGCCTGCATCCCTGACCATGCTCTTCCAATCCCACTGCAATGGCCGCTAAGCCACAAAATCATCCAAAGCAACCTAGGGTTGTATGGCTGCAAGCCAAAAATGAGCGTCTTGACGGGTTCGTGCAAAGATGGCCATCTACTGTTGTGTATCTTGCCGCAACCCAAACTGTCGCATCACTCGCGATGGTAGATACATGTCTATCGTGTGGTCTTCTCGACCCATCAAATATCACTGCTAAAAAGTAAAAGGCAAGTGAACATCATCATCAGGCCATGGCTCCACTTTGATATAGGGTCGCCAGGTCACTTGAATGACATCATCTAGCATCTGTCGCTAATACCGAACCTATCCAGTATAGGTGTACTCAGCATCCTGATATAAGAACACAAAGGCCTCAAATGGTCATTGATAGTACCCACATCTCAGCCGAGTGACTGTGATGTGCTCCCAAATCCACACATGCAGAAGAGTAACCCCGGCTGACAACGTTGAATCATAAAGATAGACAACTATATGGCACACGTCACTCCTGCGAGTACACTATAACTGAACCTGGATCCTCCATCCACAACTTTTTGGTCAAAAATCACCCACTTTCTTCTAATGTTGAACGTCCAAATCATTTGGTGCCAAAACAAACCATACTTTGCACCATTTTAAAAATAGCGCTACTACTTCTCATGGTGCTATTACAGATAATAGCACCACTGTGCAAGACACTTTGCGCTACTTCCACACTTTGCGCTATTGTGCAGCATACTTAGCACCATTTTACCAAATGGCACCGCCCTGCCACTTGGCGCTATGCTAAGGAATAGCACCAATTAACCAATAGCGCTCTTATCGCATATTGCACTAATCCTTCACACTGTGCTCAAACAACAGTTAGTGCTATTACCAAGAATAGCGCTAGTCTAGCACATAGCGCCACTATAAAACCTAATTGGCGCTAAAATGCCAAGAAGATGGTGACAAACTGCATCTAGCCTACCCTAACAAATAGCACCAATCTAGAGGATGGCTCTAATCCACATTCTTTTGGCACTGTAGGACCTTGTGATAGTGCCACCATTCCAAAACCCAATTCCTGAACCCGAAAAAGTGACAAAACTAAAAAATCACAAAGCTAGGGTTAGGCCCTACCTGGGGTCTAGCCTCCGGTGCCCAGCCAAGTGATCGAAATCACTCAGAAATGTGTCGAAGTCATGGGAATTGAGGGTTGCACTCTGCCATCTCTCCTCTACTCCATCTTCTCACCAAGTCAATGTGTACAAATTGTTGATAACTGAGAGGGGGGGTGAATCAGTTATCCTAATAATTTCTTCCTTCTAAACTTTCTTATTAATCAATGCAACATTAAATCAAACAAACAAACATTACTATGAAATGAAAAACACATGACACAGTATTTTTGACATGGAAACCCTATTAAGGGAGAAAACCACAGGGTGATTAACCCAAAGATTATTCTCTGTTAGAAGAACAAGGAATTACAAAATGGCACTTGCCAATTAGGGCTCACTACCCGAACACACTGCTCACAAAGAGGCTCACTGCCTACAAGGAGACACACTGTCTACAAAAGAATGTCATACAATACTTGAACTGACTGGAAGCATCCACATGTGCTAGAGTTCAGTTCTGGTTAGGCTCAGTACACTGATCTGCTGCACTTCATCTTTCCTCTTCTCTTTATTCTGCTTTCCTTTCACATACCAAATCTTTCTTACTGCTTATCTCTACTTTGCTCCTTTTTCGCATATCTAACTCCCCTTTTATTTTTCACACACTCACAACTGAATCCATCCTATATATATATCTGCACTAGTGATTTCATTATCTTTCTAGTCGGCACCTGGAACAGTCTATTCTCACAAACTCTGTTCTGTCGGCTGAATCCTTGCACATCAAGTAATGTGGATCAAGCATATACTTGTAGAAATCATTAATCATGTTGGCCAAACATAATTCATGTCTTCATAACCTTTACCACTATCAGAAACACATCCAGAAAGCAATCTGATGTTCTATCAGTCAGTTCTTCCTTTGTTCACACTGTCACTCAGGAATCCAGTACTCAACTATTCATATCTTTTTCCTTGTCCATCACCGGAGGCTAAATCCTTGGAATCTATTAATCAAGGTAGTCCTCTTGACTTTCCAAATCTGCACTTCACCAAGATACTTCCTTTGAGAGATCCGGACCTGTCTGTCAGACCTTGCCATATGCTCTGTTCTTGTTTATCAGACCTCAACAATCTTCATTTTGACTTCCGGTAGAGACACACTATGTCTTGTGGATGTGTGGGATGAACTTTGTTGCCATCAATGACAACAAACATAAATCCATATAGTGTCTCTTGCCAACAATCTCCCCCTTTGGCATTGATGGCAACACTTAGTGAAAAATGACTAAGTGTTTACACTAAGCTCCCCCTTGGCTAATGCTCTGTCTTTATATACATTTTCCGGAGCTCCCCCTTAGTTGGATTCCTTATTTTTCACTACTCCTCACTCCCCCTTTGACATCAATGGCAAAGGGTAGGGTCTGCACATCAAAATTTTCAAAAATTTTACTATACTTAGCTACATAAACATATGGCATACTTACATATACTTAAGTATGTCTGCAAAAGTTGTCTTCAACTGTACAACTTCTGTTGCCCAACACTGTTTCGTCCTGTCCAAAATTGAGATATGCCCACTCAATAGGAATGCAAATGCATCTGCCCTTTTTAGATCTGTTGGATCATTTGTCTGGGCTGTGATTTGAGCTTCTGTTATAGCCTCATGCATGGCCTCTAGCTTAGGGACAATTAACCCCCTGAGCTCACTCAACCTGCTTATTCTATTTTTCTTTTCCTTCTCCAATTTCTTGATTTCACTCAAGACTGCTATAGTCTGACATTCTTGATTTGTTATAGAGGAAGAAAGAGGATCAAAAATTTGAGACAAGATTAGTAGTGTGTCCTCTTGCTATTTTATTTTCTTCTCAATATCCACTGTTACCTTGGACCAGGAGATACAAAATTTGTATATTTCACCACCATCCTTAAGAGCATTTTCTAAGCTCTTTATTCTAATGTTCATGTTTCTCCTATCATTAATGATCAAACCCTGTACCTCAGAGAACCTTTTATCCAAAAACTCCTTCCGGACCTTTTCTTCAGCTGATTTTTCTAGAGAATCAAAATATGTACTAACACTGCTGACTAAGGTTTTGAGAATACCAGAAGGGGAGGCTGTGGGATCTTTCTGGACTGATGGCATAATCTTTTTGAGCACTCCGGAAGTAGCTTCTATCAAATCACAGTCTTCCATATGAGACTTTAGGAGTTTTTCATTTGCCTTAGCATTTGCAAATGAAGCTATCTTTATTGTCTGTACCGGAGAGAGGGAATCAAAATTGAATGGACCTTGTAGAAGCTCGGGTTCATCAATCTCTATTGTTTCTTTGCTCAAAAATTTTTGGACAGTTTGTACAGTGTCTCTTGTTGTAGACAGATGTTTCTTCTCTTCTGCAGTCTTGGAGCTGTCCTTTGGAGTTTTCTCTCCTTCTACATTCTTACCACTATTAGTTGTGGTTTTCTCTGTTGGAGTCTTCTCTTTCTCTGCAACCTTGGTACTGTCAACTTCTTTTTCTTTCACTCCTGCTTCTTTATCCTGTATAATGTCTTTTCCTTTGGATCCAGAGACTGTAGGGGAAACTGGAGGAGAAATGTTGGTTTGTTCAGGGCCCATCTCTTCTATTGCTTGCTCAAAAGTTTCTTCTGCAACACTTGTGGATGAGGAATCAGTACCCAAGTCCTCTACAATAGGAAGATTAAACCTTTTGAAGGCCTTCTGGAGGATCTCTTCTATATCCATGGCCACTTTGTCAGTCTCACCAAGCATGAGTTGATTCATCCTTGCTTTACTCCTGAACTCATCTTTGCAGTCTTTGAATATTATGTTCATTGTCTTGGGATCCATTTGAGGATATAGCTGAATAGCTATCTGTTCCTGGATCTCAAGATCTTTTGCCAGGGCATTGTTCTTTCTTATTTCTAACTCCTTTTCTAGGCTTTTAGGAATTAGAGATATAATCTCAATGAAAGCCTTATTGTATATGTTCACATACCTGATTGTGGCTTCCTGCAGGATCTTTTGGTCAGCCTCATTATAGTCATCATAGAATTCAGCCATTGGTTGAAGGTTTCCATCCACAGTGACTGATTTGATTACACTCTCTAGAGACAGGGTGGGTTTTTCAATAAAATCCTCTGCCTTTTCTTCCTTGTCTTGGCCTGTGGAGGGTTTTTCGGATCCTTTCTTCTTCTGCTTCTTTATTTCCTTTACCCCCTCATCTGATTCAGTTTCCTCTTCATCTTTCTTACTTGTATAAACCCTCGTGGATTTTATTTTAGATCTTTTCTCTCCTTTACTAGATGTCTGACCTTCCGGTTTTGATGTTTTTGAGCTTTTGGTTGTGACAGGTGTAGATCCTTTTGATAATCTGGTCCAGGTTGAGGTTTCCACCGGAGTACTTTTCTTTCTTTTCTTTTCTGCCTCTTTCTTCTCTTCCTCAGCCTTTTGCCTCTTTTCCTGGCTGGCATCAAGTGCCTCCTTTGGGATGCCTAGGCCTTGAGCAATATGCTCTACTTCTTTTCTTACCTTCCTTTTTATCTCAAGTTCTCTGAGTTCCACATGGATCTTCACACTCAGCTCCTCAAAGGTTCCAAAGCTTTCTGCCTTTAGATCTTTGGGATGAATAAGCAGGTGTTGAACATGCATTTCCACAATCTGTTCATCAACCTCATACCCCATGGGCATGATCTAGACTGTCCTTGGCTCTACTGCCTCCATTAGGCACTGATCAGTATTAACCATAAAGCAGACCGAGTCTTTGTATTTTTCAACAATAGACTGGGGAATTCTTTCTCTTGCTTGCATCATGCTCTAGAAGTTTTTGAAGTATCCCCATAGGGCTGTATTTCTTGCTTTGGCATCCCCAAGTCCATGTAAATAATCTCTGATCTGGACTGCTACAGGTTTGTCATTCTGCCATACCCATCCACTTGATCTGGGCAGCTCATTCATGAAGTAGAAAAATAGACATAATATAAGTGTACCATACTTGAAAGAATTCTTTTTGTCCTTTTTGATCTTTTGTATATTTTCCATTAATTGGCTTAAAAAAAGTTCACAGAGATCATAATCTACATTCTTCCTCAGCATCTCATAGGCAGTATATACTGTAGTTCCGGATACAGAATTCTCCCTACTGGAGTGATAAATCTTGTATCCTATTATCATAGATGCAAACTTGATATCCGGATCAGAAATATCTTCAATGGTCATTGCCCTCTTATCAAATTTTGATTCGGTGGCCTCAGTTACAATGTTATTTTTTATGGATTTGAGGATAGATATCCCTCTGAAAGAGTATAGACCAGTTACTGCCCTAATTGCCTCTTTTGTGATTTGCAGGGTCTATCCAGCCATAGGAAGTTGTCATGCATTCTACTCAATACGTACCGGACCCATTCATCTTCTTCAAAGCAAGGGAAATGAATGAATTGATCAAAATGTTTCTTCTGGATACCCTTATACTCTGGTTTAAGCTCAAAAGCATTGTCTATCAGTTGTTTGTGATAGAAATATCTCAATTTGAACTCCCCAAATTCCTCAATACTTGCATGTATGTAAACCCTAATGTCTTCTGTGTGTAAAACGCCATGTGGAACACTAGAGAATGCTCCTAAGGGATCTACCTCCAATGACTTGTATGGGTGTTTCTTAAATTAAGGTTGGGGCCTATCTGAGATCTTTACTATATTCAGAGTAGCCATTTTTCAAAAGATTTGTAGTGAGATATCGAAAATGGAAAATACCTTATGGCCTTCGGTTACACGGAGTGGTTGGATTGATTTCTATATGTAATGACTTCTGCAAGTGATCTTCGGTGAACTTGATGAATTTTGTTGCAGAGCTCCACTTTTCGCTTCTTCTTGAGTGCAGAATGAACAAATGATTTATGAGAAATCCCTTATATTGCTTCACAAACCCTAATATCTTATTGCAATAAATGCTTGACCTACATTATTCCAGTTTGCCTTATTCGAATGACTTGAAGAACCGGATCAGTCCTGATCTATGAACATCATGCGGATCTTCCGACCATGAACAAATCAAGATGACACATCACAAGGACATCCCAAACACTCTGTCCAATCTGCAAAATAAGATAATGCACTTCTAGATCTCTCCAGACCTTTTTGTAATCCTCTGTCATTCCGGAGCATCTCCCAGAATAGGTTCTACTTGATCGATCACAACTTCATATCTTCATGCAGACCTCTGAAATCTTAGCTAGATCATCTCAAGACTCATATCTACAAACCCTTTACTCTGCATCTTGTGCCAGATCCAGCACCACTTGATTGGCTGGGGGAACAGGGTTTTCTTTATGTCTCCCCCTGAGCCAGAGCTCACCTTTTAATTTCTGGAAGGAATATCAGCACCAGAGTCTGGTGCGGATCTAACCTCTACATTCTCTAAACTTTTCTCTACCCAAATCTTGTTCATCTCATTCCTAACTTCATCCGCATTCATTTTTTGTTTACCCTTGTCTTGATTCTAATTATATACCGGACCTCTTTTGTCCTGATTCTTACTTCTACAGACTTTTGCATTATGACTAGACCTATTATAGATTTGGCAGATAACATTTCTTTCCATATTTGACTGATGACCTCTTGATCTACATTGATTAGCCATATGACCTACTCTATTGCATGTAAAGCATCTACCATTGAATGATTTGTTCATTTGCATATTTCTGCATTCATGAGACTTGTGTCCATACCTTTTGCAGTTAAAGCACTGTCCGGAGAAGGATGGATTAGTCTGATTCATTCTCTTTCTGCACTGATTAGCTTTGTGACCAAAGTGATTGCAGCTGTGGCAATATCCATTGAAGGATGGATATCTTTGAGCATTGGGCTGTCTTACCAGAGGTCTTCTAGGCTTGTTCCTTGGATTTTCTGATCCAAAATTCTTCTGACCAAATCTGGAGCTTTCTCCTTTCTCATATCCCAAACCACACTTGTCATCTGCCTTTTTTTGACTTCCAAGAAGAACTTCAAGTTGAGCAGAACTTATCTTGAATTTCTCTTTATATTCATTTGCTGTTTGAAGATCCCTTTTGAGAGAGATAATTTGATCCTCAAGTTTTTCTTCATTATTTTTAGCATCTTCAAGATCAGATTCAAGATGTCTGATAATCCTATCCATCTGGTGGCAATCTTCTGATTTCTCTTTGAGAGATTATCTTAGATTGTTTTCAGTTTTTCTTTTCTCTTCAATCTCTTGGGTAAACTTTATAACTCCTAATTCCATTTCATGTCTTACCATAATGACTTCTTTTGATAACTTTTCACATAACTTGGTTTTCTCAGTCAGCTCTTCATTTGTATTACTTTCTTCACTTTGTCTTGCCAATTGTTGGAGCAGCTCCTTTCTCTTTTTCATAGAGAGACTTAATTTGTCTTTTAGTTCTCTCATGAACTCATCAGCCTGTTTGAGTCTTTCCTTTAATTCATTGACTTTAGAGTTTGACTGTTCAAGATCCTCAAGGGCAGTCTTGAGTTGCTCCCTTAAACCATATGCATCCATTTGAACTCCCAGATCTTCCTCAAGTTGTTAGGCTCTATTAGGAGGAACTTAGCTCTGATAGCAATTGTTGATAACTGAGAGGGGGGGTGAATTAGTTATCCTAATAATTTCTTCCTTCTGAACTTTCTTATTAATCAATGCAGCATTAAATCAAACAAACAAACATTACTATGAAATGAAAAACATATGACACAGTATTTTTGACATGGAAGCCCTATTAAGGGAGAAAACCACGGGGTGATTAACCCAAAGATTATTCTCTGTTAGAAGAATAAGGAATTACAAAATGGCACTTGCCAATTAGGGCTCACTGCCCTAGCACACTACTCACAAAGAGGCTCACTGCCTACAATGAGACACACTGTCTACAAAAGAATGTCATACAATACTTGAACTGACTGGAAGCATCCATATATGTTGGAGTTCAGTTCCGGTTAGGCTCAGTACACTAATCTGCTGCACTTCATCTTTCCTCTTCTCTTTATTCTGCTTTCCTTTCACATACCGAATCTTTCTTACTGCTTATCTCTACTCTGCTCCTTTTTCGCATATCCAACTCCCCTTTTATTTTTCACACACTCACAACTGAATCCATCCTACATATATATCTGCACTAGTGATTTCATTATCTTTCTAGTCGGCACCCGGAACAGTCTATCTTCTCACAAACTCGGTTCTATCGGCTGAATCCTTGCACATCAAGTAATGCGGATCAAGCATATACTTGTAGAAATCATTAATCATGTCGGCCAAACATAATTCATGTCTTCATAACCTTTACCACTGTCAGAAACACATTCGAAAAGCAATCTGATGTTCTATCAGTCAGTTCTTCCTCTGTTCACACTATCACTCAGGAATCTGGTACTCAACTGTTCATATCTTTTTCCTTATCCATCACCGGAGGCTAAATCCTTGGAATCTATTACTCAAGGTAGTCCTCTTGACTTTCCCAAATCCACATTTCACCAAGATACTTCCTTTGAGAGATCTGGACCTGTTTGTCAGACCTTGCCATATGCTCTGTTCTTGTTTATCGGACCTCAACAATCTTCATTCTGACTTCCGGTAGAGACACACTATGTCCTGCGGATGTGTGGGATAAACTTTGTTGCCATCAATGACAACAAACATAAATCCATATAGTGTCTCTTGCCAACACAAATGTGGCATCCTTAGGGCCCTCTTGTCTTAATATAGTAGGCCATGTCATCCTTCCACCCACTCTTTTCCCCCCTAGGGTGCAGATCACAACCTTTTTCCTCTATTTTTCTTCTTGTCACCTTCTTTGTCTATCCTCTATCCAACTTTCACTTCCATCACGTCCTTTCGAGAGATCGCCCTAATTTTTTTTTTATTTTTTTCGTCGACCTCTCGAGGGGGCATCCCTTACCCATCTTATTCCTTCCCAGTAGCTAGGGTATCTTTTTCTTCAACCTAACACCACTTCCTCTTAGGTCTTGATTCCACGTCAAATAGGGGCAAATGTAGACACCTAAAAATGTCTTTTACCATCAAACCAACTCCTGACATCCCTAAACATATCAATTTCCCTTCCATTCAATTAATTAAATTTTTATTTAATTAATTACCCCTTCATCACCTAATTTTTCATCATTCTATCCCCAATAATTGAATTAATTTCATTAATTCAATAGTCTAAACCTTAGCCAATTGATTTAATAAATATGTAATATTTATTTGTTCAATTTCCCCCTAATTACTAAATCCAATTAATTAGCTAAATCATGTTTAACTAATTAATTCAGCGTACTAATTGACCTATCCCTACCCTAGGTAATTAAATAGCTATTATTTAATTGCCTACCCTAGCCTACCTCATCCTAGCCCTAGGATTAATTAAATAAAACCTATATTTAATTAATCCTAACCTCTCATTTGGGTGGTCAAACCTAGCTTAACACCCTTCCCCACATCCTCCAAATAAAAAATAAAAATATATCCACATAAGTCAATTTTTTATTTAAATACATCCCACATCACAATTAATTCCTCTTACAACCCCTTACCACCCCCATACCTTATTTATCTCCACTTATCCACAAATAAATTTTTAATTCATTTTACATTCCCCATATGAATCTTTAATTCCTAAATATTCTATCTCACCCATACTCATTTAATTCACCCATTTCCCAAAATAAATAAAAGATTCACATTTATTCTTAACCCTCCATTCCTCCAAGATCTAATCTAGGCCCTCCACATCACTTTTATCCTCCACCATTGATCTTCCAAACCAATCTCCACCCTTGGATCAAAATCTCTCCAAAATCTCTAGAAATACTTCATCCTCCAACCCATTTTAGGATCCAAGTTTTATGTAATGTTACCATGCCCAAATATCTATTGAGCTGATTAGTGAGTTGTCTTTGAGATAGTATTTCACATTTGAATCAATTAGGGTATATCTCATCTAGGAGCTCTTGGGTGCAAAGCTTCATTCCCTTTTGATGAGATTGGGTCTTCTTATCTAGGTATAAACTATTTGTTTCATTATGCATTTGGTTTGTGTTTTTACCTTGATTTGACTTTCCCAATCTACACTTCTATTATAGCATTTGCTTCCAAAAAATTTGAAAATACTCGATAGAAGTAGGTCTTCCTTTCCATAGCTCATATGGTGTCTTAGTGTTGTTTACTCTTAGTTATCCTCTGTTAAGACTATAGACAACAATATGGGTTGTTTCTCTCCAATATGCATCAAATATCTTGGCTTCATTCAACATTGCTCTTGTCATCTCCTAGATAGTTCTATTCTTCCTTTCCACTATTTCATTTTGCCGATGAGTTCTTGCAGTAGATAAGTGCCTCTTTATTCCATGTTCTTCACAATATTCTTCAAACTCATTTGATGTGAACTCGCAACCTCTATTAGACTTTAAGCACTTGATTCTAGAATTCATTTCATTTTCAACCATCGATTTTAAAATCTTAAACCTATTGAAAGCTTATGATTTCTCTTTCAAAAAAGTAACCCATGTCATCCTAGAGTAATCATCAATTAGCAACATAAAATACCTCTCACCTTGGAGACTCCTTGTTTTGGCAGGACCACATAGGTTAGTATGAATTAGTTCCAATGGATATTTAAAAGAATACTCCTTGGTTTTGAATCTTATCCCTACCTGATTCCTAATATGACATTCTGTACACAACGTGCTTGCAAGATTGACAATCATTGGCATGTCTCTTATTTCTTGTATGGAGTTGATCTTCACAAGATTGTAAAAGTTGTTGTGTCCCATCCTTTTGTACCACAACCAATATTTATTTGTTTGTCCTAGAAGACAACTCCTTTCATTGACACCCTTTAGGTTGTATAATTTGTTTCCTTTCCTAGAACCTTTCACCATTAGTTTACTAGAATTTGCTCTTCTGATTTCACATCCTTGTCCATGAAATATGAGGTTGTTACTGCACATCTGACTTACACTGAGAAGATTGTGATTGAAAAAATCTACATATAGAAAATCTTCTATTTTAGATTTTCCATCAATACTTACGGTGCCCTCTCCACAAATCTTTGCAAATGAATTATCTCCAAGCTTGCCTGATCTACCATTCCAATTAATAATATTGATGAATTTTCTCTTATCACCTATCATGTGGCTTGAACATCCACTATCTATATCCAAAGATTTGTTTACCCTTGAGCATGAAATATAGTTTGGACAATCGTTGAAGTTTCAACCTTATTGTTTGTTTCTTGTCTTTCTAAAGTGTCACTCTCCTTGTCTTGCTTAGTAGCATCAAAGATTACCATGAATAGGGATTCTCCTCTTTCATCATCCGATGAGTAGTGACATATGTCTTTTGAGGAGCTATAGTCTTCTTTCGAAAGGAGACTCCTTTTGAAGTTGCTCCTTTTGAAACCCCTACTGCTATTTTCATCTTCTCTAAAAGGACATTTAGAAGCATAATGACCAACTTTTTCACAATTAAAACATTTGAAAGGTAACTTACCTTTATACTTTCCTAAACCCTTCTTCACTTTTCTCACAAAGTTTGCTTCTTCTTCCTCAGACTCACTGTGTGGACCAGATGTTCCTTCTTTCTTCAGAGCTTTGAAAGCATCTTCTCTCTTGGATGTACCTTGGACTTGATTTCCAATCTCATTAGCAGTGAGGGACCCAAATATCTCTTCCATGGTATGTGTCTTCAGATCTTTAGCTTCCTCAATAAGAAACTAATACCAATTGTCTTCAAATCTGATACCAATTGTTAGAACACCCTGATATAGTAAGAGTGGGTGAATCAGTATATGACACAAAATAATCCAATTCAACTTTTTCAATAAAATCTTTCCACTACATTAAAGAGATAGTGAAGCAAGATATGTAATTCAAAACACAATCACACAACCACACAACCATAACACCAAATTTATGTGGAAAAGCTTAGGAGTGGAAAACCACGATGAGCAAGTTCCTTGGATCTATTGTCCAAATACATCCTCACAAATAAAAACATATTTACTGTTTAGGGTGTAAAATTCTAAGTTTGTCTAGGCTAGGTCAAATACCACAATTTCACCACTAAGCATTGGGAGGACAAGGAATGAGCTTATGAACAAGCTTCTAATTAATTTGTTTGTCCCTTACGCTTGCGTGGTTCGGAAACCTAAGACCCTAACTAAGGTTTTATCAAGTATTTTCATTTCAACCAAGTAAAACCATAATTATGCCTTAAATTAGAAATATTCAAAAACTGATAAAACAATTGGCAAAACTATTCACAGAAGTGTAGAGAGAGGGTTTTAGAGACTGTGCACCCAGATTTTGAGGACCACTTGGACTAGAGTGCCTACTCATGTGTCCCGAAAGTTTCTAAAGTAGAAAATCTTATGCATAGGATGTCTGAGACTACTAAATGGCTCCCAGATCCCAAAAATAACCCCTGGTTGGACTAGGGTGCCCGCTCCTTAGTCCCACAAGTGTCAGAATTCAAAAATTCAAAAGTTTGTTGCAAATGTATCTACAATATCTTCCTTTCTGTATCTTCTTTTCACTGGAACCTGCAAAACATGATATGCACCTACAAAAGAAGGAAAATGTTGTGGCTATATTGGAGCTTGCCTCAGTCAATCCCCTTCTTTGGTATTTCTACCTCAACAATAGCCAGAGAAAAAGATTTATAAAAGTGTGTACAAACCTAACAATGTGCATGCAGAAATATCAAACCCTAGATGTCTCAATCAAGGGAAGATCAACAACTTGCTTTGCACCAATAAACATATACAACTTCTCCTTAAGGAGATGAAAACAAATAAAGACTTGCATCAACAAGAAGGTGAATCAATAGTGTCCACAGAGGATCTCCAAGCTTGCTGTTGGAGGCTTCAACCCTTCTCTCGATCATACAAAGGGTGTATAAACCCTAGGAAGAGAAAGATAGACTCAAGATCTTGATTCCTAATCTGCATCTATTGTCTCCATATTAGAAAATACAAAATACTTTCAACAGCTTCAACAAGTCACTAATCTTCAATAGCAATTGTAGCAGAGTTTTAGCATCAAGCTTGCATAAGAATTGTGTATGTTGAAATGATTTTCAAATGTCTTTTTATACCTAGCTTTAGGGAAATTCAAATTTCAAAATAACATCTTGATATTATGCAAAAACTAAGAATTTGAAAATGGAATCCTGAGGCATACGGCGGGAGCCAACATCCTACCAAAATTTAAAATCTTAGGAAACAGGGGAGGACTAGGGAGCGGCCACCCAAGTCCAGGCCCCCAGTTTCCACTCAGATCTACATTGTTGGGTGTCTTAGGGACCCAAATCTCAAATCCCCTTTTCAAGTTCTATCAACAAGTTACCTCAAAAATTGAATAATTTGCTTCAAACTTAGTCAATCAGGGTTTTAGGAAGGCCAGAAAAGAAAACGTTAAGAGGTCACCAAAAGTGAGGAGCTAAACAAAGGGAAATTGTACCATTCCATATAGGAGGACAATTTCCAATGTTACATTTAGGCCCCACTTTAGTGGCCATATGACACTACGTGCATATACAACTAAAGGAAAGTAAAATGCATCAATCATGAAAAGGATACCTAAAAGGATACTGTAGAGGAAGCTGAAGTGCTATCACCAAAAGGTAGAAGCCCCCAAGTCTACAATCCTGCAAGACCACAAAGTTAGGAACTGCAACCTATAGTGGAACACCTGTCAGAAAATCAAAAAATCAAATCAACCTGCAACCACCACCAATGGATCAGTACAAAAACACTAAGGGGGTTGAGTGATGGGACATGATGAGGGAGGAAATCGAGGCAGATATATGCCCCCCATTATTTTTTCTTGCTTAGTCTAAGAGTAGAAACAAGGAGATATCCATGCATGTTGATTTTGAGGGAAACTTGATGAGAGATGTGTGATGAGGGTCATTTGAAGAAACAATACTCAAACATAACACATTGGGGAAGGAAGAGAGCGGAACTAAGATTCTAACGCAACAAATGACACTGAAATCAGAGTCCGATAGCTCAAGAAAAGGGCTCAAGAGTGAAAGAGTACACTTTTGCACCTACTTAGAGATAGGAATTCTCACTCACTTACTTTATGTAAAAGGGAGTTGTCACTTATCACTAACCCATTCTTGTTTCTTTTCATTGTAGAAAAGGTAGAGGAGAGAGAGAAGGAAAATAGGAGAATGACCATGTTGGCAAGAGACACTGATACGAGTGATAGGTGTTGTCATTGATGGGAACTAAGTCTATCCTACACATCTACATTACATGATTTGTTCATACCAAAAGTCAGTGAGGATTTGTCTATGTACAGGATTCAGAAACAGAGCAAGTGATAGGGTCTAGTATCTTAGTCTGGATCTCTCCAGTGGCAATTCACAGTATGCTACAGATTTGAGGGAGTGTAGAGGAATGTCAAGACAATCTAAATCCAAGATTTTAGCCTCCAATGACAAAGGGATTAAAAGTTATGAGCATCTAAGTACCGGGTCCTAATATGACAGAATAGTTCAGTGAAGAATAGGTCGACTTGTCTTAGATCCTTGTGTGGATCTAGTAGAAGTGTTTTGGTGAGTTGAATATGGGATATAATGTTAGTGGCCAATATGTATGGTGACCTGTAAGTGTTATTTATGGTACGCATCAATATTGGTGTATGGATTCAGCTGACATAACAGAGTATTTGTATTGTTTGTTAAGTTCTTCATAAGGCTGACAGAAAGGTGACTGAATTTCTTGAGGTGGATATATATAGCTGATGGATTTGAGTGTATTGATAGATGAAATATGTGAATATGGAGTAAGTGTGAAAAGGACAGATAGAAGTGCAAAAGAGAAGAGATCTATGGTCTCGATCATGGTAGAATAGTAAGCAGGGTAGAGTGAAGATGAAGTGTGTAAGATCAGTATTATGTGCCTAACCGGAACTAAATTCTTGCATTTATAGATGCTATTCATCAGTTCAAACAATCTGTAATCTTCTTGTAATCATTTTGTAGGTAGTGATCCTCTTTTGAGCAGTGAGCTCTAGGCAGTGATCCCGAAGGCATGTGACTTCCCATTTGTAATACTTTTAACTGAGTATAATATTTGTGGGTTAACCCCCACCAAGGTTTTTCCCTTAATCAGGTTTCCACGTTAAAAATATTTATGTTAAGTGTGTTATTGATTCTTACTTTTCATGGTTAAATCATTAATATGTTATTAAGTGGTAAAGAAGAATTAACTATAGCAAGTATTAAAGTTTTGAGACAATTGATTCACCCCCCTCTAAATTGTCTACCCTAATTCCAACAATTGGTATCAGAGCCAATTTCCTTGAAAGAAGCCTAACAGGTTGAGGGAGATCTGGGAAGGAGTTTTCAATGGGTTCACTCAAAGAACAACTTCAATTGGCTTTAGAAGATCTTGACCGGTCCAAAGCAAAAGTAGATGACTTGAAAGTGAACCTTAAGGATGCTGATGATTTTATTGACTTGCTAAAAGATAATTTAAAGAAATCAATAGAAAAAAGGAACTGCTTCATTAGCTAGCTAATCTTACTGAAGAAAATGGCATAAATGAGGCTTTGAAAGAAAAGACAAAGGAATGTGAGAAGCTAACAAAAGAAATTTCTATTCTAAAACATGAGATGGAATCTAGGATAATGAGGCTAACCCAGGAAATTGAGCAAAGGAAGAAGACTGAAGAAGACTTGAATCAAACTCTAAAAGAAAGAACTGAAGAATGTTGTAGATTGGATAGAATAGCTAGCCATCTAGAGGCTGATCTACATGAAAGAAGAGACAATGAGAGAGAACTTGAAAGGCAAATTGTCATTCTCAAACATGACCTAGAAGTTGCAAATGAATACAAAGAGAAGTTCATGATAAACTCAGCCAAACTTGAAGGACTGCTTGAAAGCTAGAAGAAGGTTGATGACAAGCATGGTCTTGGATATGAGAAAGGTGAAAGCTCTAGATCTGGACAAAGAAATTTTCAACCAAGGAATGGGAGAAACAGACTAGAAGACCTCTGGTAAGATAGCCTAATGCTCAAAGGTATCCATCTTTCAATGGAAATTATTTCAAGTGCAATAAATTTGGTCATAGAGCTAATCAATGTAGAAGTAGAGTGAATCAAAGTAGTCCATCCTTCTCCAGTCAATGATTCAACTGTAAGAGGTATGGTCATAGATCAAATGAATGCAGAAAGTATGATAATGAATAACCCTATCAATAAAGGAAATAGCAATTCTTTTAATTGCTACTGCTTTACATGCAATGGATTTGGACACATGGCCAATTAGTGTAGATCAAGAGTGAATCAAATAAAAAAGCAAAGAAATCTTGTATGCTTTAATTGCAATAGATCTAGTCATATTGCAAGATTCTGTAGAAGTAGGAATAATGAAGGAAGAGGTCCAGTAAATAGAAAACTGGATGAGCAAAGACAAGACAAAGGTAAGGGCAGAGTTGATGTGAATGAGATCCAGAATGAAATGAACAAGACATGGGTGAAGAAAGGTGCAATGAACAATGGTGATGGGTCTGCACCAAAATTTGGTGCTGATAATTCATCGGAGAATTGAGTCAGGAGTTCTGGTTCAAGGGGAGCTGCATTGAAAATCAAATTCCCCTAGCCAATAAGTGGGTGTCTAAATCTGGCACGATGAGAAAAGATAAATTGGGTTACTACAAATCATTTAAAAGGATTTCCAGGAGAAAAGAAGTGGATTTAACGATTTTTGGAGCAATTGAAGGTCTACTATATGTAGGAATAGTGTAACCAGATGTGTAGGGTAGAGCATTTATTACAATGACAAATTAGGTTTTACAGAGGATAAAAGGTCACTCACTCAAGTGTTTGAATCACTTTGCATTCAAAGAACAAGAAGAAGAGCATCAGAACTACAAACCCAAAGATTAAAGCATGAAGAATGATTTGACCAACAATTGATCAACCCTAACTCTACAGAAGAAAATGGTACTTTTCTGTGAAGCTTTGAATTTGTAACCTATTGAGATTGCTACTCCTCTTATTGTTGATATTACTAGAAGGCCCCGTCCAAAATTTAAGAAGCATCCTTACAAGTCATTCGAAGTCAAACCGTTAGCTACTTTTTCTGGCGTCCCATATGGAGTACTGCATGTAGAAGATAATAGGGCATACATCCATTGTACGTGGATGAATTTTGAAATCTAAGATTACTAGAATTGTTTGAGAACCATATAAAGGATGATAACTATGATTTGAAACCAGAATTCAAAACCCTAGAGAGCAAACATTTTCTACAAGTCATTGAATTTTTGACATTTTATGAGAGTGAGTGGGTTTGTTACATCTTGAGTCAAATGCATGATGAGTTCATATGGCTGCTGAAACCTTTCAAGATTATAAAGGATGTATTCAGAATTACGACTGGGTTAAATTCAATCGGTGGATTACCCATGTTGAAATATGTGAAAAACCAGACTGTTACTAATGCAACCAGTGCCAAGTTTGACAAAAGAGCAATGACCATCAATGACATTATTTAACTAGATGTTAAGTTTTCCTCTATGGTGATTGGTTACAAGATTTATCACTCTAGTAGCAAGAACTCTGTCTCCAAGACTTCCATATATGCAACATATCAAATGTTGAAGGAAAATGCAAATTATGACCTATGTGAGCTATTACAAAACCAACTGATTGAGAACTTGAACAAAATTAAGAAGGACAAGAAAAACACCTTTAAATATGGTGCTCTGGTTATATGTTTATTCTTCTACTTCATGAATGAAGTGCCTGGACTAAAAGTTGTGTAGTGGACTAGTAATAGACCAGATGTAGTACAAATAAGAGATCATCTACACAACATTGAAGATTCTAAGGCACAAAAAAATGCAATCTGGGGGTACTTTAAAAATATTTAGAGTATGATGCACTCTAGGGAAAGAATCACTAAATTAGTAGTTGAGAAATACAAAAATGAAATCTATTTTATGGTGGACACTGATCAGTGCCTAATGGAAGCTGTAGAACCCATAACTATTTGGATTATGCCTATGGATTAAGAGGTTGATGAGAAGATTTTGGAAATGTATGCTCAACATCTCTTGAGAAAACCCAAGGATGACTCTATTGAGAGGTTTGGGACTTATAAAGAGCTTGATGAAAAGGTGCATGGTGAACTCCGGAAGCCAGAGATTAAGAGAAAAGCTCAGAAGCAAGTAGAAATGTATGCTGAAAGCATTGGGATAACAAAGGAAGTTGTCAAGAAAAACAGAGAAAGAATAGAAAAAGCTGAGAAGGAGAAGCAGGATAAGAAACAAGGAAGTACTCCCATAGAATCCTCCTCCACTCTAAGGACTACTAGGAGCTCTACTTCTACCCCTATTCCCCCAACATCTACCAATCCTGAGAAATCGAAAGACATATCATTTGGTGAAGGAAGAAAGAGAAAGAAAACAAAGGCCACAAGAATGTATATGAGCACAAAAGATGATGAGAAGATGGAGACAGATGAAGAAGTTAAAGAAATAAGATCTAAGAGAGCCAAGACTTCAAAGGCTTTTGAGGACTAGCCTTCCGGAAGTAAAAAGGAAAGTAAAAAGCAAGAAACTGGTAAGGTTGCTATGACAGTTGATGAAATTGTAAAAACAATTACTATTCATGGAAACCTAAGGCCTATCAAAGAATATTATGATAATTTTGATAAAGCAAATAAGAAAATCTTGGAGGATGCCACCATCCTGTACTTGAATAAATTCAATAGAGCTCTACTAGAAATTTTGCAAGATTTTCCTAAAAGTTTAAGGAGTATACTAGAGATGAGGAAGGAAGCCACCAAGGCTAAAGACCTAGAACTCAGAGAACGTGTTCTCTCCACCTTGTGTCCAGTAATGACTAGAAGGGAAGAAAATAAAATCCTTAAGGAAGTAAAGGAGGAATTCAGAAGAAAGATCTAGATGAACAAGCTAATGCTTGGTAAAACTGAGGAAGTTTTAAAGGAAATAAAGGAAATTTTGAGAAAGGCCCTAGACAAAGATAAATATTATGTTGTTTCAGAGGAACAAGTTAAGGAAGGCAATCCTTCAATTCTGGTACAAGAAACTTCATAAGAAGAGATTGGAAAGGGAAATGATCCTTTGGAACAAACCTATATGGAGACACTAAGTCCTACTCAAGATGACTCTGAGAAGAAAAGGGATAAAAAATTAGAAGAGGCTGAAGACAAAAAGGATACTTAGGATCAAACATGTGGATTTAACACAGAAGTAAACATGGAAACATAAATTCCCACTGAAGTTGGCTCACAACAAAAGGAAGAAGAAGAAGTCAAGGGTAAGGAAGATAAAGTAGAAGAAGATGGTGCAAATATTGATGCACCCAAACAAAATAGTCCTAATACTGACACTAAGAAAACTTAAGGAAAGGAAGGTGGTCTAGAAATTGTGGCAAGAGACACTGCAGATGTAGTGAAGAGTTTCCTAAGTAAAGAGATGCTAGAGTTTGATGAACTAGAATTAATTCAAAGATCAATCAACCCGGATACTCTCTCTCCGGTCCAAATGATGAAGATAACATCTTTCACACAAGCCAAGGTAAGTGAAAAGATATTGAAATCTCACATAGAGGATAGTGAGTTGTTAGGCCTTGCATTCGGTATATTGGAGAACATAATGCCAACCTTCCAGAAGAATCCATCTGATTCTCCCTCTAGAAATCTAAAGAGCCTTGTAAATTTAGTAAGTACACACTTTGAGTCCCTTGAGAAGTCTGCAAAGATTAAAGTCCGGAATGAATTTTTGGATAAGAGATTTAGTGAGCTAAAGGGCCTAATAGGGAATGATAGAAAGGTACTTGATATCAGTATAAAGAGTATTCAAAATGCTCTTAATGACATAGGTGATATATACAAATTTTGTCTATCTTGGCCCAAAGTTATTAAGGATATTGAGAAGAAGATAAAGGAGCAGGAACAAAAATTGTTGAATCTATCTCAAAATTTTGATCCTCTAACAGTTTCTCTAATAAGTCAGGAATGTCAAGCAATCGGCTTGACTGATGAAATAAATAAACTTGTTAAAGAAAAGAGGAATATTGTGGAGAGAATGTGTGAGCTTCGGGGATTGATTGCCCCCAAGTTAGAAACAATGTTTATTGCTTTATGAGAAGCTCAAGTTGCAATCCGAATAGGTGATCCTTTAGATCTGAAGAGAGCAGAATCATAGGTATTCCTACTATGTGGACACATCTCAATTTTGGATGGCATGAAAAGAAGTTGGGCCTCTGAACTTGTGCAGTTGAAAAATAGTTTTGCAGATATTCTCAAGTTTATGTAAATATAATACATGGATTATTTGTACATATGCGGCCTTGTATATAGATTTCTTGTGTAAATTTTGGTTTGTAGATCCCACCCTTTGCCATTGATTTCAAAGGGGGAGTGAAGAGCAGTGAAAAATAAGGAATCCAAAAAAGGGGGAGCATTGGAGAATAGTGAAAATCATAAGTGCACATAGAAAGGGGGAGTTGTTCTGACACAGTCATTTTTCACTAAGTGTTGCCATCAATGCCAAAGGGGAAGATTGTTGGCAAGAGACATTGATATGAATTACAGGTGTTGTCATTGATGGTAACTACGTCTATCCTACACATCCGTATTACATAATTTTTTTATACCAGAAGTTAGAGTGAGGATTTGTCTAAGTTCGAGAGTCAGAAATAGAGTAACTGACAAGGTCTGATATCTTAGTCCAGATCTCTCCAGTGGCAATTCATAGTATGTTGTAGATCTGAGGGAGTGTAGAGGAATGTCAGGACAATCTAAATCTAAGATTTTAGCCTCTGGTGACAAAGGGATTAAAATTTATGAGCATCTAAGTACTGGGTCCTAATATGACAAAATAGTTCAGTGAAGAACATGCCGACATGTGTTAGATCCTTGTGTAGATCTAGTAGAAGTGTTTTGGTGAGTTGTGTTTGGGATATAATATTAGTGGTTGACATGTATGGTGACCTGCAATTGTTATTTCTGGTATGCATTAATATTCATGTATGGATTCAACAGATAAAACAAAGTATTTGTATTATTTGTTAAGTTCTTCATAAGGCCAACAGAAAGGTGACTGAATTTCTTGAGGTTGATATATATAGCCAATGGATTCAAGTGTATTGATAGATGAAATATGTGAATATGGAGTAAGTACAAAAAGGGCAGATAGAAGTACAAAAGACAAGAGATCTAAGGTCTGGATCATGGCAGAATAGTAAACAGGGCAAAGTGAAGATGAAGTGTGTAAGATCAGTATTCTATACCTAATCGAAACTAAATTCATACATTGATAGATGCTATCCATCAGTTCAAACAATCTGTAATCTTCTTGTAATCATTTTGTAGGTAGTGAGCCTCTTTTGAGAAGTGAGCTCTAGGTAGCACGAGCCTGAAGGCATGTGCTTTCCCATTTGTAATACTTTTAACCGAGTATAATCTTTGTGGGTTAACCCCCACTGTGGTTTTTCCCTTAACCGGGTTTCCATGTTAAAAATCTTGGTGTCAAGTGTGTTATTGTGCTTCTGCTCATGTGTTATTGCTTCTTACTTTTCATGGTTAAATCATTAATCTATTATTAAGTGGTAAAGAAGAATTAACTATAGCAAGTATTAAAGTTTTGAGACAAATGATTCACCCCCCCTCTCAATTGTCTACTCTAATTCCAACAAACCATGCTGAGCCGACATCGATATCATCCACCATGACTAGAGATGCTCTGATCCTGAGTAGTAGAGAGATGTTTTGAGGCCGAGGTAGGGTCTTGATCCAACACTTCTATCATCTTTAATTGTACTTTTGCTTTTATGTTTACCGATTTCTATGCCAAGAGGGGAAGGTGTACAAGGGTCCCTGAGAGGGGCACCTAGGTCCACCTAGGGTGCCAGAGTCTCTCTGGGGCACCCTAGTCCTACAAGAGCTCCAGTGTCCCTCTGGGGCACCCTAGTCTTCCTGGGACACTGTGGTCCACAGAGGACACAGGCCCTAGGAACAGGCATTCTGTTCAATTGTTGATAGCTTACTTTGATTTTTAGAGGAGATTCTGATACTCTTGCTTGCTTTCTGATCTAAAGGATGTCCCTAAGATGCATGAACACATAGGTGGTTGTCTAATGGCACTTCTATGAGAGCACGCTAGTACTTTGACTGTCGCAGAGAGAGAGCATTTATAGATGATGGGCCTATGGTGGGTGTTTGATATGCCCACAATCATATTCCACTGTGCTTTATTCATGGCATTGATTGAGAGGTGGGATGCAGATACATCCACATTCCACTTACCGACAAACGAGATTACCATCACACTGGAGGATGTATTTAGGATCCTTTGACTATCGATCCAAGGCGAGATAGTGAGGATTGTTGGACATTGCTCAATAGGGTATACCCATGAGAGTCAGCTATACTACTTGGGTCACACTATTTTGTAGGCAAAGCGAGGACACATTCAGCTTTGTTTACTAGAGCAGGGTTGTAGAGACATTCCCTTACTATGGAGGATCATGATTGTCACAGTCGCACTAGCCATCACACCAGATAGACAAGGCACTCACCTTCACGAGGGTCTCGTTCACACCATTAGAGCGATGGAGGAGCATCAAACTATCTATGCATGGGGGCATAGTATGCTTGCGTACCTTTATCATGACCTGGGGCGATACGTCCATTATGAGATGCATAGTTTGATGGTTTGCACATTGCTATAGGTTTGGGTCTTTGAGCACATCAGGTGCACATAATCGCTGGTTTACTCTATAGAGGTAGCATTCATCCATCTGCGTGTGTATGCCTATCCACTAGTTAGGTGTTGGAGGCATGGGAATCTATTATACTGGAGAGTAGTATTTGACAGATTACAGCCTGGTGAGATCATCTAGAGAGCATATCACAGCTACATCAGATGGCCTAGCTAGCAGAGGTAGTTAGCAAGGATGCAGAGGGATTGGCCGATGGCCGGTTGCCTCGATCATATCATATCTTGGTTTTACTTTGATAGGGTGGCATGGCAGTTCAGACATATACAAGATGTTCCCATAGTTCGTCTGAGCTACACACATGTAGCTCAAAGTGTAGGTAGGGAAAATACCATCCTACAGCTGATGATAGAAGACGTGCCACTTAGTGATGATGAGGGTCCTGAGGATGTAGAGCCAGTGTTAGACATAGATGATTTCAGGTGTACCTGAGCATATCAGACCTAGTGACACATAGCATAACCTGCATCTATCTTTCCACCCAGGCACCCTACAGGGGATGCCTGACCTTGGGCTGGTCACACTAGTGACATAGGGGTGGAGGACGATGCCAGTGATTTAGCAGGATACTACGATCTTGAGTAGGATGTGGAGGAGGATGAGGATGAGTCTGAGGAGGTCCCATCATAGTACATCTTCAAAGTGAGATCATCATAGAGCCAACAGGAGGAAGACCCTGATGAGGAGACCTAGTCGAGACCGTGGTCAAATGCTCATGGTCCTACTCCTGCTGAAAATATGAGGCCTAGTCAAAGAGAGCAGGGGGAGTGTCATAGGTCTGTACCCCTAGCTACAAGTTAGACAACAGAGCTCATCACTCCATTGGCAATCTGAGATCCATCTTGGCAAGATGGAGATCCATGCGAGGTTTGATTTATTACTTTGATGTTTTGTATAAGTTATTATTTGTGATATTTATATGGCAGTATGACATTTATCTCATCCTCTATTTTATAGTTGGGATGAACACATGGCGAGACTTTGTGAGTCGTGTCATAGAAGACATAGTACCTACAGATGCCTCAGAGTAGCGAGTGTGAATAGGTTATTCACCACGATCATTCGTTGGACAGCATGCTGAGATATTTATGCCATTCGTCAGATATAAGACTGCTACTAAGGCTATGCTAGATCAGTCTGCATGAGAGAGAGAGGAGTTTCAATAGAGAGCTAAGCGCACTAAGACTGAGCTTAGGGCACAACAAGAGAAGACGGTAGTGGTTCCAACATCAGAGGGAGAGCCAGCTATCAGTGATTTCTTACTGTAGGAGGCCCAGTAGGCAAGAGCTGATAAAGACAAGGTTTAGGCCTAGAGAGACCAGTACCAAAGGATGTACTAGGAGGCACATGAGAAGATGATAAAGATGAGAGGTGAGATCAGGGGGTTATGATCACGAAGCATCTCTAGGAGTCATTCACAATCCGTAGCCACACATGGTCAGGCTTCTATCACTCGCACATCATGAGGACCTGAGGATATTGGTGATCAAGGCTTAGCTATGTGATATATAGATTTTAGGCACCATGACATCCCATTTTGTCTTGAGGGATAGTCAATTCAGATGTATACATGAAACTAATGTGTGTGTGTGTGTGTGTGTGTGTGTGTGTGTATATATATATATATATATGATGTTTATTTCTTTTGATCTATCTGTAATGGCTTTTGTTCTATCACATGTGATTTTTGTAAAAAATGCAACTAGTGATGATGTCTAAATGCTATAATTAATGCTATTGTGATATACTAACAATTCTAAAAAGAACATGTAGTAACAAGCACAATGATTAATTATTTTACACATAACCTTAATTTCCATGCTATATTCAGTTAATACAAAAGTGATCTAAGAAATTACTACTTAAACACAATACAACAATGATCAACTGAACAAATATTTAATGCCAAATGAATTAAGACAAAATAGTGGTATCTTGTCAAAATTGAAGCTAATCTATGTGATAAATTAGCTTAGGAACATTTAACATTAGATCTTTAAGCATAAAATCTTTTGAGGTGCGTTGCATTAATAGGTTCTTTAAGCAGCGTACCTTGCTCATTGGCTAATTTATATGCTCCAGATCCAAAGGTTTTAGTGATTATATACAGTCCAAGCCAATTAAGGCTGAACTTACCTTTTTCACCAGGCGGTGCGTTTATGTTGTGTTAATTTTCATAAAGAACCAAGTACCCAATGTTGAATGAATGTTGTATGACTTGCGCATTATAGGCTCGTTGTACTCCTTTTTGATAAGCCTTGAGATGTTCAAGAGAGTTAATACATTCATCAAGTATCTCAAGTTCTTGTAATCTTTTCTCTCATTCTATGTCATCATCCATGATATCTCTTAGGGAAATTCGCAAGGAAGGAATTTCTAACTCCAAGGGCATTATCGTGTCTATGTCATAGACAAGATTATATGGTGTTACTAGTAGCTGTTTGAATACTTGTTCTGTAAGTCCATAATGCATAGGATAATTGTGTATGCCAATCTTTTTGATGTTTATTAACAATTTTCTATAAAATCTATCCAATAACCTTGTTTGAAGCTTCTACTTGGCCATTTGATTGAGGATAATAAGGTGTAGAGAAGTGATGTTGTATATGATGTTTTTTGAGGAAATTTTTCACATCCTTGTTCTTAAATGGTGTAACATTGTTTGAAACCAAGGAGGAAGGAATTCCAAATTGAGAAATTATTTTATCTTGTATGAATCGATAGATTACATCAGTGGTTGTGGATCTCAAAGGGACTGTTTCGACTGATTTTGTAAAATAATTAGTAGCTGTAATGATAAACGTATCTCCTTGAGAGGAGGGTGAGGAAATTTTACCAATTAAATCTAAACCCTAGATGGAAAATGGCCATGGTGACACCTGGGCATGAAGCTCTTGAGCAGGAGCATAGATTAGGTGTTTTTGTTGTTGGCATTGTGGGCATCTCTTGATGTAAGCAAAGGAATCTTGTTCCATATGCTACCAATAGTATCCTATACATAACAATTTTTGCACCAATGATTTTCCCCCAAAATGCCCTCCATAAGCACTAGAGTGAGCTTCTTCTAAAGCTATCGAAATCTCTGAATTACTTAAACATTGGAGAAAAACAACATTATAGCTTCGTTGATACAAGACATTAGATAATATAATGTATTGCGCTACTAGTTTGCGTAAACGGAGTGAGGCATTCTTAGATGTCGAATCAGGAATGGTTTCATCGCATAGATAGTTGAATATGTAGGAGAACTATTCATCCATGTATGTATTACCATATATTTTAGAATTTGCAATTATAGGGCTTTCAATTACCAATGTCTTAAGATTATGAACAACAAAAGTAAATTCCTCAAGAGAACCATCAAGAGATATAAGGGAAGCTGCGCTTGCCATTGCATCCACATGCTAGTTATCTTTCCTGGGAATGGTGTTGATTGAATATAAAGTGAATTATTTTAACAGAGATAAGGCCAACTCATGGTACTGAGATAGATTATTATGTTTAGTTTGATATGATCCCATTATTTGTTTAACAATTAACTAAGAATCACCGTATATTGTAATGTTTTTTATATTAACAGCCAAGGCTGCACAAAGTCTAGCGATAAGAGCTTCGTATTCAACTATATTATTTGTGCATAAGAAATCTAAGTGGTAAGATAAGGGAATCGACTTACCAATGAGGGATATCAATATAACACCAGCCTCGGAGCCAGTTCAACATTTTGATCCGTCAAAGTATAATTCCTATTTTTTCATCTGTAGAGATTGTTAAAATTTGTTCATCAGGAAATGCATCAACATTTTGTATAGAAAAGGGTGAGGGAGCATTAGCTAACTAATTGGATATCGCTTTCCCTTTAATTTATTTTTGTGAAATAAATTTAAGATCAAATTATGTTAACAACATAAGCCATTTAGCAAGATGACCAGATAAATCTGTTCTTGTGAAGAGATGTTTCAAGGGTTCAAATTTTACCATTACATGCACTTCAGCATTTAAGAGATAATGTCTGAGCTTTTGAGTGGCAAACACTAAAGGTCAACAATGCTTCTCTATAACTGTGTATCGCACCTCATAATTGAGCAAAGTATGACTGATGTAATAGACAACACATTCTTTGCCTTCAGTGTTATGTTGTGCTAACAAAGCTGCTAGGGCATTGTTAGATGCTAAGATGTATAACAGAAATGGTTTACCAGAAACAACAGGTTGCAAAATAAGCAGATTAGCTAAGTAATCCTTTAAATCATCGAAATCTTTTTGACATTTAGAATTCCATTGAAAGTGAGAATATTTCTTTGATAGTTGCGTAAATGGGTGAGTCCTATCCACGAGTTGTGAAACAAATCGGCAGATGGCTTGTATCTTTCCCTGTAAACTATGAAGTTGAGATATGCTCTTAGGTATTGGCATATTAACAATCACATTTATCTTTTTTGTATTGACTTCTATACCTTGATTTGAAACAATAAATCCAAGTAACTTTCCACTGTCTATGCCACAAACACACTTTCAGGGATTCAATTGCATATTATATTTTCATATGCACTCAAATATTTGTCAAATATTTGTAACATGATCCTTATGATGGATAGATTTTGCTAGGATGTCGTCAACATAATCTTCTAAAATACTGTGCATATAATCGTGAAATATAAGAGTCATTGCGCACTGGTAAGTAGCTCCGACATTCTTAAGTCCAAATGGCATGACTACCCAACAAAATGTACCCCAAGGTGTTATAAAGGCTATTTTATACTGATCAAGAGGACTTATAGGGATTTGATTATATCCTAAAAATCCATCCATGAAAGATAGCAACTCATATCTAGCTATGGAATCAACAATCATATTGATATTAGGGAGTGGAAAATCATCTTTCAAAGATGCTAAATTTAAATCTTGAAAATCTGTGCACATTCTTATATGACCATCAGGTTTAGTGATGGAAACAATATTCAAGATCCATGGAGAGTAATCAATAGGTTGGATAAAGCCAGCTTGTAAGAGTTTTTCTATTTCGGTTTTAACAAGCAAAGCAGTCTTAGGATTCATCTTATGAATCTTTTGTTTGAAAGGCTTAACATCTGGTTTCAACACAATATTATGCATTACAATATGAGAATCTATACCAGGCATGTCTAAATAATTCAAAGAACTCATTCAATAGTTTAGTCATTTCTTCTTTTTCTTCCGCATTTAAACAATCATCAATAGGGATAACTTTTTCAGGGTAATCCTTATCCATAACGACATCAATAGTTTTTCTGTTAAGGAGAGTACTGTGGTCTGGGGGATTGTAGGATTGTAATTGTTCTTCAAGTTCTTCATTATGCTCTACTATAGCAGTTATTGTGCTAGTAGTCTTTCTAAAATATGCATCATTGTTTAAACAATAAGGTAGGTCACGTTTATGGTGATAATGAGGAATACCATCATAAGTATGTAAGAATTCCATTATAGCTTCATCCACGATAAATATACCCAATGGAAGTGATACTGGAGGACAATTGATGTCAATCATCTTAGGAAATATCAAACTAAGTGTTGATATTGTATTCACATTTAGAGTAGGGCATTTGTGGGATTTGGACTCCCTAAAAGGATTATATCCAATGCCATTTTAGCAATGTCATGAAGTGGATTCTATAGGGACTTTGATTCCTTGTTGATTTATGCTACAATCATTACCTACATAGTCACAATTTTTGTAAAGGATTCGGAATCCTCTGCCATAGAGAGAGACCATTTCTTTAGAGGAAGATGGAGCTTCATAAGTTTCATAATCAGTAGTATAGCTAAGAGTATTATCCTTATTTGTCACCAAGTGAGTGTTATGCTTATCATTCGAAGCATGCGATGTGATCGATGTAATCTTTGATGTTTCAGGTATGGGGGTTTTAGTTTATATTCTCCTGTGGAGGAAGATGCAAAATCTAGTGAACCCCTGTCATCACCAACAAATGCTTTGATTGCTTGGACTCTTGTGTAACATTTTTAGAGGCAAGAGGAGTTGATAAATCATCTTTCATATTGTTTAAACTCTTAGGACAAATAACATGCTTATGCACTTCCATTTGCAAACAATTATCAGGTTCAGGATCTGAATGGATAGTATGCAGTTTACCTTTAAATATAAACTTAATTGAATGGTGTAAAGCAGAGGGAATTGCTCCTAATGCATGTATCCAAGGTCTACCAAGAATCATGTTATAAGATAGAGAACAAGGCATTACATGAATCAGGGTAGGTACAATCACAAGTCCTACTTGTATAGGTACAGTTATAGTGCCCACAGATTATCATCCAACATTGTCAAAGCCACAAATACTTAATGATTCTAGTTTGATGGTAGATATATCAATTTTAACTTTATGCAATAAATCAATGCCACAAACATTAAGGGCTGATCCATTATCAATCATAACTCTCTTATCCAATGTTTTTTTATTATAATAAAGATACCAAAGGATCATACTAATTCTGAACCTTGAGAGATGGTAGTTCATGCGGCTGAAAAAAAATATCTATTTTTGTTGCATGCATACAATCTAGTAAAGAGGCAACATCATTTGGTTTAATAGTTGGAGGAACAATCACCTTTTGTAAAGCTTCTTGAAGCATTCTGTGGTAAGTAGGTGAAGTTTGTATAAGCTCCTAAAGAGATATCTTTGCAGCAGTAGCGTGAAGTTGCTTTACAAAATCATAGTCTTTACCACCTTTATATGTTAAACAAGGTGCTTGAGGAAGCATAGGTTGAGAAGATGGTAAATATATCAGAACACTCATTTGTTGTGTACTTTGTTTATTATTATGAGTGTTATATGCATGAACAACCACATTATGATTGGTTTGTTGTGAGTTTTGATTCGCTATTTGTTTTGCATAATCATAAATGTGATCAGGAGATTGAGAAGGAGATGAAATACCTTTAACAATAAGCACAAGTTTATAGGATGGTTGAGCCACATTTGTACATAGAGTGACCACAATTTTTAGTTTTTCAATCTCTTCTTTAGGTTTAAGCACATAAATTGCATTTACAAATCTTTGAAATAATGCGGCTTAGATGTCATAGTGGAATGTTCAATCGAGATAAAGTCCTCAAAGGGCTTCATCTAACAATTCGAAGTCATCACGACTAAACGACTCATCATAAGCATGAAAATCTTGCAAAAACAATCTGACATTTTAACATGCTCTATTTAAACCAAGATTTAAATGCACAATGATGGCCTTTGAAAATGAAATATAATATCCAACAATGAATGATAATTTCCAATTCTTTTAGTGAAAAGATAAAGAATGTAATCCACAATTTATCATATGCAATTTCACTAAAGAGTTTTTTCAATCCAATTATGCTCTAGAACAACAAATTATTTCAGATCTGAAGTTGAAAAGGATGTAAATTCTTTAAATCTCGAGTTCACCAAAATGTTTAGGGTGTAAAATTGTAGGCTTGTCTAGCCTAGATGAAATACCACAATTTCACCACTAAGCATTGGGAGGATGAGGACTGAGTTTATGAAAAAGCTTCTAATCATTTTGTCTATCAGTTACACTCACATGGTTAGGAAACCTAAGACCCTAACTAAGGTTTTATCAAGTGTTTTCCTTTCAACCAAGTAAAACCCTAATTATGCCTTAAATCAGAATTATTCAAAAACTGATAAAATAAATGGCAAAACTGATCACAGAAGTGTAGAGACAGGGTTTCAGAGACCGTGCACTCAAATTTTGAGGACCACTTGGACTAGGGCACCCGCTCCTATGTCCTAAAAGTTTTTTAACTAGAAAATCTTCTATACATGATGTCTGAGACTACTAAATGGCTTCCAGATCCTAAAAATAACCCTTGGTTGGACTAGGGTGCCCACTCCTTAGTCTAGCAAGTGTTAGAATCTAGAAATTCAAAAGTTTGGTGTGACTATATCCGCAATATCTTCCTTTCTGTATCTTCTTTTCGTCAGAACTTGCAAAACACAATCTTCACCTATAAAAGAATGAAAATGTTGTGGCTATATAGGAGCTTGCCTCAGTCAAGCCCTGTCTTTGGTATTTCTACCTCAACAATAGCCAAAGAAAAAGATTTACAGAAGTGTGTGCAAACTTAACAATGTGCATGCAGAAATATCAAACCCTAGATGTCTCAATCAAGGGAAGATCAACAACTTGCTTTGCATCAATAAACACATACAACTTCACCTCAAGGAGATGAAAACAAATGAAGACTTGCATGAACAAGAAGGCAAATTAGCAATGTCCGCAAAAGATCTCCAAGCTTGTTGTTGGAGGCTTCAACCCTTCTCTCGATCATGCAAAGGGTGTACAAACCCTAGGAAGACCAAGATAGACTCAAGATCTTGATTCCTAATCTCCATCCATTGTCTCCATGATAGAAAATACAAAATACTTTTAAGAGCTTCAACAAGTCACTGATCTTCAATAGAAATTGTAGCAAAGTTTTGCCATCAATCTTGCATAAGAATTGTGTATGTTAAAGTGATTTTCAAATGTATTTTTATACCTAGCTTTAGGGAAATTCAAATTTCAAAATAACATCTCAATATCGTGTGAAAACTAAGAATTTAAAAATAGAATCCCAAGGCATATCGCAGGAGCCAACACCCTACCAAAATTCAAAATCCAAGGAAATAGGGGAGGACTAGGGTGCAGGCGCCCAAGTCCAAGCCCCCAGTTTCCACTCAGATCTATATTTTTGGGGGTCTTAGGGACCCAAACCTCAAATCCCCTTTTCGGGTTCTATCAACAAGTTACCTCAAAAAGTGAATAATTTGCTTCTAAACTTAGTCAATCAGGGTTTCGAGAAGGCTAGAAAAGAAACGGTTGAGAGGTCACCAAAAGCGAGGAGCTAAACCAAGGGAAATTGTACCATTCCATATAGGAGGACAATTTCTGACATTGCATTTACAATAACTTTTATGGGCTACAACCCAAAGGAAGATACAACTCCCTAAATCACATTTTTATGGGCTCCAATCCAAAAGGAGCTACAACTCCCTAAAACACAGTTTTATGAGCTCTAACCCAAAGGAAGCTACAAATCCCTAAAGTACTACAACTCTTACAAGAAGAGGCTCCAACCTCTGTACGAAAACACTTGACAAACTCTATTGGTTCAATCATTTCTACATCATCATCTGTCTTTTCACTGACATTCAACACCTCAGCTCAAACAACTCTGATATCTTCAAAACACCTCTACAACACTACCTCTATTATTAATCATGCATTATAGCCTCTAGAGTTCATTCTCAACTTTCCAGATCATATAACTATTCACACACACATATACTCTCACTCTTACACTTGTACACACTCACACCACTAATAATTTGTAACAAACTTTGATCTTTTATTTATATGCTCCACAAGTCTTCAAATCTTCACCTTTATCGACCTAGATGAAGCATGTAACATGAATTGTGCAATGACCAAACAATTCATCTCCCAAATCAACTATAGTAATGTAGGAATCAAACCTCGTTATGTGGTTCATACCAAGTGATCAACAGGACCTATTTTACCTTAGCAAACATCTCAAAGTTAGAACACACCTCCAAACACATGGTGCAATCACTCAAACATATGAAGTCGGCTCACCAAACACTTATCCTTTCATCCATTAGCTCTAGACCTAATGCGGCACCATAGAGACAAAAATAACATCATGTGGTTCACACAAAAGCATTATATGAACTGATAAGACCTTCTCATACATTCCTTTCTCTCATTTATACTTTTTCCTACTACTGCAAGCAAACAGACACTGATGCTGGTATCCCTTAATCAATCTAATTACATGGTCTTTAAATGGATCGTTGGAAAGCATACTTGCAGTACTCCACAACACTTGAAACTTGAATTGAGAAAACATATAGTCAATCTGAACTTATCCTTCAAATAGCAAAGCTAAATATTATATTGTGGTGAAATGTAGTGTCTTTTACTTTCTCCCTCTAATAATCCTAAACAACATGACTTGTCCTTACCCAGCTAACTCCAGAAATCACCGTGATACATTGTAACATTTAAAACTCAAGTATATCATACCTCTTATTTGTATCTAACTATCCTCCAAGATGCAAGAATATATCTTCTAATGCGAAGGATTTAAGAGAAATCTTTTGAACCTTTGTGACTATAACAACATTGTATTATCTCTATCTTCACTTTGCTAGCTATGGAATGTTCTGCAATACCTTACATGAACTAAAATTAGGATCATGCATACTTCAAAGTTGTCTCTATCTAATTTCCAAACTACAAGGCCATATCTCTATCTATGGTAGAATGTGGTACAATCTTCAGAGCTCCTTCAATACCAATCCCTGTGGCTTTGAAAAATGAAACCTTGTAGACTTTCCTTCATATGTCATGCAATGCTTTTTAACAAGAGGCAATGAATGTAACATTCACAACACCATAGACAACATTCATACATCAAAAATAAGAAACCACAATTTCTTCATGTCAGCATATCCTACAACTTGACAACTTTTCACAACTCCATTACTTCAAAAGATAAGATACAACTGTGTACAAATGATATTGATCCCCAACAATAGCTCATGAATTTCATTACCATATCCCTTGAACCTCACAACTCCTCTCATCAATGCTCCTTTGTTTGCTCCTCTAATCATCACTCTTTAACTACTCCTCTGATCATCACACCTTTGTCTACTTCTCTGATCATTACTCTCTTGACATCAATGACAATAGTAAGCATTCCATATTATAGCTCTTTTCCATCAATGACAACATATGCAACAATATTGGATAACCAATCCCTTATCATTGGTAGGTATGTTTCATTTTTGCTCTAAAATGTTGGCTTCCATGCATGTTTATTACTCTTCGTGTAGGGTTCCTTCCAAAGCCTCTTCTTTGAAAATTGAGAAGTTGCTAAGAGATTTTTATGGGCCTCTCATGACGACACTCAAGGTTTTCATTAAGTTGCTTGGGATTTTTGTTTCCTCCCTCATGAGGTTAGAGGAGTTGGCTTGATATCCATTCATTGTCAAAGCATTGCTTTGTGTGCTAAATGGATTATTCAAGCCCTTCATGATAACGAGGCTTGAAAAATTCTTGTTAGGCACACATGCATTTCTACTAGTCGGCCGACATGGAAAGGTCTGGATATAGGCTCCATTCTCATCATGATAGAGCATGTTTCCATTCAAGGCACTTTTGTGTTCAAAAGAATTTAGAAATCCTGGGAAGCTCTCAAGCCTTGGCTTCACTGGGTTAGAGATGATTTTCGTAAAGGTTTATCCATTAACTAGCAATCGATTTGGTGGTTCCCTTTTTTAAGTAATCAAGACTAGACACTTGCTAAGCTGCCATGGGTTTGGGCATTAAAATTCATTAAGCAAGGGATTCATGTTTTGCCTAACTTTTTGAATCCTACCTGCAAGAATTTCCTTTCTTGGCCTGAGTTCAAGCATAAATACAAACTTATTAATACAGACCATGATACTTACTAGGTTGTCATAGAGTCCATTACTCTTCACATGATTCATAAGGTGGGAGTCTAGTCTCTCAAGCTATATTGGAAAGATTGGAAATAGTATCCTAATACTCCTTTTTAGAGCACAAACCTTGTAAAGGATACTCTTGGCTATCTCCCCATTTGCATTCGGTGGAGTAGCTTAATCACCATTGGAATATTTAGTCCTCTCATGGGACCTGGAATAGACAATTTCAATGTGTTTGGTCTACTGTGGTTGAGCCTATGTTGGCACATTTTTCTTGGTGTTTGTTGTATCAAGGCCTTCCCTTGGAGAGTACTTGGCTCACATGGGCATTACCATCCCTCACTACTTGTTCTATTGGCAACTTGAGTCTCTCAAGCACCTCTTTTGGTTTTTTCGTTGAGATCAGGAAGCTTGGAATTGGATACATAATTTCTTTCATCTTTTCAGACCTAATGCCTTTTCTTGGCATATGGTCTTACTTGGGGACTGTCCTTATCTTCCTCACATATATGCTTAGATCTAGCACACTTTCAAGATGAAAATTCTTTTTAGCATTTGGAAAGATAGAAACACTACTATATTTCAATCATTATTCTACTGATAAGCACTTTTAGTTGTACACTAAATCTCTCATTTTCTGTAATATTCTGATGCAGATTCGGGTGCAAGCTAGCAAAGTTGCACTTGAAGTCGCCAATCTCCAAGAATTGTTGGATCACTAGGGCAACGCTCCCTGCACTATTGCCCAGGTCCTATCTGATTCTTCCTCCTCTAGGGGGCATTGGTGTGGCCATAGTCTGACTTCTCATCATGACCAATGAGACCATGGAGGTAGATGTAGTGATTGTGACATGGCTCTCATTCTCATGGCCTTTAGCCCTCCTAGGATTCAGTTATCTATGGAGGCCATCCCTTGCCTTTTAGATTGCTATCTCCTCAGCGATATGCTAGTTGGCTAAACACATGCAATTTTCCTCGGCTGTAGCTTGCCATTTCCTCGGTTCACACTTAGCTTCCAGAGGAGATGAAGATGCCATTACTGCTCTTGATGGTTGTGAGCCTATTGAAGATGCCACCCTCGGGGGACTTTTGGGGGAAACCTGATGATAACGATCCTCCTCCATCTGCTGGTGCTGCTCTTGCAACTTAATGTTCTTTTATGTCTTTTCTTGTTAGACATTATGTTTTGCATTTGAGGCTAACTTATGTTTTATTTTCCTTTTGAGGTTGAACTTATGTTTTATTTGCCCTGGGGTTGTGACTGCATGGGTGTTACTTTTGACCACCCTTCTTTTTTTGTGAATATGTACTATCTATTTCTTTAATATAAAGTTTAAATAGGATATTCATAAAAAAATAATAATAAATAATTATTTCAAAAATATTACTCACTAGTTTATTTATAAACTATAAACTATATCTTATATTATATTATCTTATGTTTTTATTCATTGAACTACATAACTATTTACTATATTACATAATATAAAGAATAAACTTATAAAATTTAATATAATTATAAAATAAAAATAATAACTTAATAAACTTGAAAAATCAATTATTAAATTAAAAAAAATTAAAATTACAAAATTATTAAAACCAACATTACCTATTTTAAAAAAATCTATATAAAAAATGCTTATTTTTTAGTGGACTATTATTTAAATGAAATAGGCACTTAGAGAATGATCTCTCAGCATAGATTCGTTTAAAGATAGATATGCTAGCATCTTAGTATGTGTATTGGTGGTGGGGTTTGTATTTGACAATAGTTTTTCAAGTGTATATCTTGTGTTCTCCCATAATTTTTTTAATTGATTTTTTTCTTGTATTGTTAATTTATTCAAATTGTTATTAATCTAGTTTACTTGCATTATTTTCCTTTTAAGATTAACCAGAAATTAGTTGTGTTTCCTTTCAAATTGGTCATCTGGGGCTTGACCAAAGGAGAATTAATCTTATTTAACAAATTTCTAAATAGTGCTTGTTGATCCCAACCAACACCACCCTTGTGCAGACATATGTGCAACACCCTTAGGTGCATCTACTATAAACATTACTTTTATATCTATTCATTTCTAAGCGTCAAGTTTATTTTGTAACACTAAAGTCACTTCTACATATGTCAAACTCAATTTAATAACAAGATATAATTAATTCACAAATATTGAAACATTTAGTAAGATAAGACCCTATCATAATTTTTTAACTTTTTTTAAATTTATAATATAATAAAAACCAACTACATTTAATATTTACAAATAGATTGAAAATGATGTAGTGGTGGTCAATAATAAATAGACCATACATAAAAATAGGTTAAAGATCCATTTTATTTGATTTATTTAATATATTTTAATATAAAAATAAACAACCATTTATTAAAATATTTATGTTATATTTTTTATTATTTTATTAAATTGATTGATTTAATATTATTGAAATAAAAAAAATTAATTATATTACTATTACACATTATAACAATTTTATATTTATATATTTATAATAAAAAACAAAACTACCATCATATAAAATATAAAAGTACTTTTCAAAATAACTTTAAAAATCATAAATTTTTTACTTCCATATAAAATCATTTTAAAAATGAATTTAAATAATAAATGCTGAATATTAGCTATCCACTAACTAATTTAACAATATTTTTGAAAGATACCGAACTTGCACTTATTTGTCGTATAGCCTATCAATAATTGTATGTAATACATGCTCGGTTTTCCATTCTTCACCTTTCTTTATGCCCACCTCATACCACTTCATTATTATTCCCATACGTGCAAGATCACGATGATAGCTTTTTACAGTTCCGTAGGTAGTTACGATGGTAACTATACAGTTTGTTCCGTAACAGTAGCTTCGGTAGTGTGAGGTAAGCTTAACTACAGCGCAGAAGATGACTGCACTCAATTCTGACATTATTTCATAGCTTGTGCGCGTTCCAATGACTGCATTGGCCTCAGAAAAGAGATGTGATTTTAAAGTTGACGGCGCTCCATCTGCTGCTCTTCCCATCACAAAGAGAAGTTCTGACGGCATACTCTGCAATGGTAAAAGAAAAGAAAAAGCTCCATTTTAATTAACCAATGACCTAGAATAATAGTAATGAAAATCTGGAAAGGCAAAACAAAATTTAGGTAAATACTGAAAATTTTACTCTCTCGCTGTCCCTTAAAAGCAACAAATGTTGTTGAATGTTTAAAGCAGTCTTCAAATCGGTACCTTCAACATGGTAGTGCAATTCTGTATTGCTGCGTTGCTGCAAAATGAAAGTTTCATACTTTCTAATGCATGAAGCTCATCAATGCCTTGTATGGTCTGTAGCGCAAAACATCTTTCAATTGTAATCTGCTTCAGACAGCTCAGTCGGGCAACACTGGACAACTCCTGTAGCTCCAGACATTCACTATGGTCACAAATCGTCGACACTGTCTTCAGTTTTCCGCAACCTTCTATTCTGAGTTCCACGAGTGTTTTTGGCAAAGTTATGTTCTGCAGCTTCCCACAACTAATAATGGTAATCTTCTCAAGGCAAGTTTGACATGCAAAACAAGGCAGCTCTTCAAGCTTCCAACAATCGAACAACCACAGACTTCCAATGCACACAGCTCATCAAGTTGCACGGTCTGCAACTTGTCACAACTCTTAATTGTAATCTGCTTCAGACAACTCAGTCGGGCAACACTCGACAATTCCTGTAGCTCCAGACATTCACTATGATCACCAATCGTCGCCACTGTTTTCAGTTTTCTGCACTCTTCTATTTTGAGTTCCACAAGTGTTTTTGGCAAAGTTATGTTCTGCACCTTCCCACAACTAATAATGGTAATCTTCTCAAGGCAAGTTTGACATGCAAAACAGGGCAGCTCTTCAAGCTTCCAACAATCGAACAACTCCAGACTTTCCAATGCACGCAGCTCATCAAGTTGTACGGTCTGCAACTTGTCACAACTCTTAATTGTAATCTGCTTCAGACAACTCAGTCGGGCAACACTCGACAACTCTTGTAGCTCCAGACATTCACTATGATCACAAATCGTCGCCACTGTTTTCAGTTTTCTGCAATCTTCTATTCTGAGTTCCATGAGTGTTGTTGGCAAAGTTATGTTCTGCAGCTTCCCACATCTAATAATGGTAATCTTCTCAAGGCAAGTTTGACCTGCAAAACAGGGCAGCTCTTCAAGCTCCCAACAATCCGATATGGACACTTGTTTCAGATTTTGGCATTTGAACAATTGAAGGCAATTGAGATTCCTGCAAAGATTAATGCCAATCTTCTCAAGGCTTAGACCCAATTTGCACGTCACTCTTTCCAAATTTTGACATCCGGTCAAGAAAAAACTACTGAGCTTGCCACATCCATCAATTGTGAGAGTCTCCAGGTTACTTGGACCTGTAAGAGATGGCAACCAGTCCATGTCCGGACCTTCAAGAGATGGCAACCAGTCCAGGTCCGGACGACCAGGATTGTTGATCCTTACAATCTTTTTAAGATTTAGATTTGCTGATTTTGTTTTCAAATATCTGCATTCATCCATCTCAAACCATTTCAGCTTGGAAGAATGATCAACCGTAATACACTTCAAGGAGTTCAGCCTCACTAGATGCAACTGCTCAGACACCGGACAACCAGAAATGTTCAATTCTACCAGCTTCCTAAGATCAGATATTCCTGACACGGTTTTCAGACTACGACAATTGTGAAGTATCAGTTTTTTGAGGCAGCTCAAATGTACAACACTCAATTCCTCAAGGTCAGAACACTCAGAAATATTCAACTCTATTAGCTTCTCAAGATCATATAATCCTAACACGGTCTTCATACGAGTACAACTGTCAATTAAAATTTTTTCCAAACTATTTGCCATTCCTGATAAATCTGGAAATTCTTCCAAAGAAGTATTATACATCTGCAGCTCCTTCAATTGGGTGGGCGCCTGAAACTCCAATTAAATTTGTTTTAAATTCACATTCCGTGGCAGCTCTACTTAACCATCATCCACTTCAATGGTCAAACAGTCAATAGCAATTTTACACCTCATTCATAATAAAAAGTGTTAAATATTTATTTTATTTTTATTGGCCAAAATTAATTTTTTACGGTTGAAGTGGATGATGTTTAAAAACAGCCCTTAAAAGACTAGCAGTAATAAAATAGGTACCATTAGTGGAAATTTAAATTTCATTTGAGAACATAATACCTGTACGTGGCTCTGCCACAATGTTTTGAAACACAAATTGCGGATTATTAAATATTGCAAATTTTGAAGAGGAATCCATGAAGGAATGCTTGGCTGTAACATATCGGCATCTGGACAAAGATGACGAATATTTTGTAAACCTAGACGCTCAACCTGAAGCCACAATAAAACAGTTGCCCTCTTAGCACTAAAATATGATTCCCCTACAAAGTATGTAATTTGACAGCCCGTTTGCTTGTCAGGAATGGAATGGAAACATCTGCCTTTGGTTTGAGCAAGGATGTTTTGCGACCTTTTGGATTTCTGCAATCACAGAAGCAGCTCAGACTTGTGTATTATCAACAAGTTATAAGATGCACTCTACTTAAATATCATTCATTTCAATGGTCAAATACTCAATAGCAAATTTATATGTCATTCACAATAAAAAGTGTTAAATATTTGTCTTATTTTTATTGGTCCAAATTAACAACCTTTGACTGTTAAAATGGATGATATTTAAGAATAGACAGGATGCAAAAATATCACATGATATGAACCAGAAAGAGGGAGGGGGAACAAGCATACCAGATATTCAAGCTCTTGGAGATGCCACAACCGATAAGGATGGCTCAGTCCACTTGCAATTTCTCTTCCCAAGTCCCTCAGATGGTCATGCATTCTCAAGACAGATCTAACCCAATATCCCTCTTCTATTTCTTGAACAAGACACTTGTTTTTTAGCGTTTCCAGGGCATGATGAGCGCTCCATCTTGATGCCTCCCATACTTGCATGGAAATACTCTTCAATTTGTCAACAAAAAAACATGCAAGATCCATGAAAATTTGTTGTTCCTCGTAGTCCAATCCATCAAAGCTTATTTTAAGTCTTTGAAGTATGTCTCGAGGCAGTGACTTGCTAACTTTTTCCAATTCTAAGCTCCAATAATCCTGATCTCTGCCACGAACATGACTGCCAAGAACTTGAAGAGACAGGGGTAAGCCTCCACAAACATTGAGAAAGGAGTTAACCAGATTCTGGTAATCTTTAGCCGGATGGGGTTGGCCGAAGGCATGCCAACAAAACAGCTCTCTTGCATCGTCTCCACCCATCCCTTTTAAATTATAAGCAATAGTAATTCCCGTGTTTATTAGCACCCCTACATCACGGGTTGTTACAACAACCAGGCTATCAACCGACTTCTTAAGCATTTCCATGATGAGCAGAGCATCCAATGCTTTCACGTGATCAATATCATCCAGAACAATCAGGAAACTCAACTGGTTGCTCCTTCCTATGCAGTTTCCAATATGACTTGTTCCTTCCTCTGTACAATTAAAGTTGAGTTCATCTCGTCGGAAGAGATCCTTGAGGAGTTTCAACTGTAAAGAAGGAAAACTGTTATTTGCATAGGCTTCCCTCACATCAAACAGAAAACAGGCTCGCCTATATTGGGACTGCTTTCGATTGAACAACTCTTTGGCCAGAGTTGTTTTGCCTACTCCACCCATTCCAAAAATGCCGACGATCTGAGCCTTTTCTTTGCTTCCTTCATTCGTCCGGCGCTGCCTTTCAAAATCTTCCACAAGGTTATCAAGACACAGCCTTTCAAAATCTTGCACAAGCTTCTGAAGTCCCACCGGGTATTTGGCAACATGTAGAGATTTTATCCTTTGAACTTCGTTTTCGACAGCCGACAATATATTTTGGCAGTCACTGATACTTTGCAAAGGAAGAGGGGATTTTAATAAGAAATAAATTCGGCTGCCAAAAATCTAGAAATTTCATGCAAGATAAAAAATAATGTACAAGTATAATGGAAACATGGAGCTCTTACTTGAAATTGATACTGATTTCGTGTCCCGTGATAAATGAAACGGATTGGAGGGCTTCCTTCCATTCCTTAAGCTTCTCCATATACCTCTCCTTCTCTACATATTTACGGAACGCTTTAGCATACACTCCCTTTTCTATGTAGCGAAGATCAGAAGGCTTTACTCCGTAAAACACTGGAAAAATCTTAGCTCTACTCTGTAGCATGAGAACCAGCTCCACCAAACACCAGGGCGACTCTGCGTATCCAATTGAGAAGATAGCGATTTGAGCCGAAGCAGAGTGGATGGCATTCTCAATAGTTGAAGGAAATGAAGCACCGAGTTCTTTCTCTTCCGAATCAAGAAATGTATGTATTCCTAACTTCGTAAGAGAATTGTAAAACTCAAGGGCTACAGTTTGCTTTACATCAGGGCCCCTGTGGTTGATGAACACCTCAAACAATCTTGAAGATTCCTCTACTTTCCTCCGTATGTCCTGAGGTTCAATACCAGAGAAAGCTTGAGGATAAGAATGAGGATTAGATAAGGATAAGGATGCCATTGATTAATGCTAAGCAGGATTGAAGAAAATGGATTGTTGGATCGGAGTAAGCACAAATAAATAGCATTATATAAAAACTGTTGGAGGTGAACATGTTCCTTCCTGGAAACGACCAGGAAAATGCTTAGAAGGCCGGCACTGACACCTACCATGCAAAGAAAATTGGAAGATAATTGGATTCCTGGAAACGATCAGGAAAATGCTTAGAAGATAGGCCGGCAGCGACGTCTAACTGCAAAGGAAATTGGATTCCGTTTAGATAGTCAATGTCTGAATTGTTTAAGTAAAGAATCTATCGGCCACTTGTAGAAATTGATTGCAAAGAAAATTTTGGATTCCTGGAAACGACCAGGAAAATGCTTAGAAGATAGGCCGGCACTGACGCTAACCTTTAAAAAAAAAAATATTCCGTTTACATAGTCAATGTCTGAATTCTTAAATAAAGAATCTGTCAGCCACTTCTAGAAATTGATTAAGTTTTTACGTGTTGACGCGTCCAATCCAACCGGGCTTGAAATCCCATCCTCACCCTTCCTCACTAGTACAGTTGGTGCTTAAATGTCATCTCCTTGTGTGTACTCCCAATTATTACCCATTATTTGATATTTGTAGTGCTTATAATTTTAATGTTCTAGAAAATTTGTGCGGTCAATTGTTAATATTTGTAAAGGAAATTAAGTTTTCTTTAATAGTTTAAGTTAGTTTAATTATTTAAATGTAATTAAATACTTAATTTTAAGTAAATGTAATTAAATAGTTAATAAGATATGGTGAGTTGGTAGTTGATAATAGTAAACTAGCAATTGGATTCATAGGTTTAATGGGCACACTGATAATTTTTTTTTAAGAGCACAATTTTGTTAGAGTTAGATAAATTTGGCACAAATTTTATGGTGTTGAATGTGAGAAGCACTTGAAGAATTATATAGATGAATGGCCTAGATTAAAATGACTACCATGAAATAAATCTTGACCATTAATTTTTTTAACAAATCAAAAAACCTTTTTGCATTGCATTTATTGTTATTTTTTTTTAATATTGTCTTATTCTCATTGTTTTGAAAAGAAATTGTGTGCTTTCTATCATGTTTCAACATCCCTTTTCAAGGAAGATCAGTGTTGACCCTACCGAATGGAAGATACAGGATCTTCTTGGGGCCAAGGTGATACCTCCTTTTCTCCTCCTATTCCTCCTTCTTGATCTTCGAATAGTTGATATAATTACAAATGTTGGGTTGGATGATTTAGAAAATTAAATTAAAAAATGAAGGTGGAATAAAATTTCTATATTTAAAGTTGTTGTGAAGTCAAGTTGATGATAAATAAGTGGTATATTACCTAGAAATTTTATATAAAAATGAAAGATGTTTTCTAATTTTTTCATATAAATGAAGTGGTGAGTGTGAAATTTCTATTTAAAATATTAGAAACTTAAATACAACAATATTAAGGTCAATTGTGTTTTGACTATGTCTTATCTTAGAGGAGAATTTTTAAATATAATAATATTACTAGATTTTTGTATTCTTTCAACTAATTCATAATAATGAAAGATGAGTAAAAAATAGACTAAACTATAACAATGATTAAGTAAAATGAAAAAGATGTTTATGATTATTATCAATTATTAAGATCTAATATATATGTTTATGAGGAATTTTCATGTATGTTAATTTATTATATTTAAGTTGAACTACATTTGCTTCCCATGTATTGGAAGTTGGAACGAGTCAAAGAAAACACGCATTCTTCCCGTCACCGCCATCCAATTGTTATCTTACCTTTCTGGGAGATTCGAGCAGATAACTCCCAAACCGAAAACAAGAAACAACATTGTAACTAAAATTTTTTGTGCCATATTTATTCAATTTCAAGGGAATGCATTCTTTGAACTATTGCTTTGCAACAAATCAATAAAACATGAAAGCACATGAATTTGCTTTCTGCGTGCCCATTGAACCTATGGGTCCAAGTGCTAGTATATAATCTTTCAATTAAAAAATGTTAAAGAACAAAAAAAATTTCAGCAAGCATGCCATTAGAAATATATAGGTTTTCTTTTTTTTTACTTTAACATAAGTACAAAATACTTTGTTAAAAGTTGGCTCATATATTTTCATGACCTCCTAGATTCACAGCTTTAGGTACTATATATCTTAGCTAGAACCATTATTGGACACTCGTCAATGCTAGAAAGATTAGTAGGCATGAAGGGTTAAAAGTGGTGTCATTGTTAACATATAACCTCTTCCCCAACACCTTGGAACCTATATGCCATGAAGAGCATTTTGTCATAGTTCATTAGGTGAGCCACTTGAATATAAGTATCTTGTCCAATATAATTAAATTGTAAAAAGGATATTTTGCATGGAAATGAAAAATGGTACTAGTATTACTACTAAGCTGTGTTACATTAAATTAGTTCTCAAGATTTCCATTTCTAGCAACCATCTTGAAAATCTGAGCCTCTCAAATTGAGCTAACCAGATTTGAACTAGATACCTGCGACTGACAATGCTTCAAGCAAGCATGATCATCATGAATTTTAATACTAAAATAGCTGGTTTAGAACAAAACATGCATTTTACCTTTCTAGGAGATTTGAGTGTACCCCTTTTCAGTTAAAATCTCTCTCTATTTAATTTTTCCTTCATCTTTAATAGACATGAGAGGAATGTCATTCGCTTTTTTTTAATAGGTTTAGAAAAAAATCTAGGTGAACTATCTCTTCGCTGAGTTTTCATTCTTTGTCACCATTCTCTATTGCATGTTGCTCATGTACTTGGCATGCCTATTTGTGGAGTCGCGTATGTTCCCATAGAATTGTAGACCATTCAATGCATCTCTCAAATTAATAATAAACAAAATCCTATTTGCTCCATTATATTGGTCAAAGTGATAAAGGTGAAGGGAATTTTTCTATATTTTTATCATTTATGACATGTCTAGATGTTTTTTATGATAGTCCTTTTAATCTGGATCATTCATCTATATAATCCATCATGTACTACTCACATAAGGAATGCTTATCAGCGTAATTATATAATGTATTTTAGATATTAAATAAGATGGACAATGATATGTACTTCTATGAAAAAAGAATGATGTTAAATGGATAAGATTCTAAACCATGTATGATAGTCGACCTACACATAGTCATCTTTGTCAACAAGTGCCATGTAGTGGCTAGTACCTGCCATTTGTTTGTGTATGTATAAGTATTGTAGTAGGAGTGGCAGATATGAATGCATTGAACATGATATTGTAATATAATATATTATACAAACATTAACCCATGATTTTTATTAAAACGTCATGTTGTATTTCTTGAGTGGTAGTTGTTCTTGTTGAGGAAGGAACTTGTGGATCACCTATTCCAACAAGCTTGATTCTATATTATTATTGTTGATGTTGTGAGAAGGAAATTAAATAATTGAGATGGAGGAGGTGTCAATGGAATTGTTCATGGTATTGTTTGTAGTACCTCCAAGAAGAGAGATAGATAGTTGAAAATTGGTTAAAGAACCTACAAGAAAATTTTGACTATTCTATATCATTTTTGTTGAAGAGTGCAAGGCATTGTTTCTCAGTAGTTCACTAGAGTTGTATATTTTAGCATCAAGTGAGGAATGTTCAATGTTTGAATTCATGCATGTATAATCATTGCAAGCATCTTACAAGATATTGATAGGGTTAGTATAATTTGTATTGAATTTTGAATGAGAAATGAAAGTAGGCAAATGATGAATGAATTGAGCTTACTTAGATTTGAAGTCATGTGAGTGAAATTTGTAATTGCTTTCATTCCTTTCATTGAAATAGTTGCAATATCATAGGCATATGCAGCCTCATTTGTTGTATTAAATGTTCCAAGCCAATGACATTGCTAGGAGTTTGCGTCCAAGATTTCTGCACCATAATGACCCCATGGGCATTTTCTAACACCTCTATATTAGGTACATTGGTCGAATGTTTGCAAATGTGCTTGCATTCCTCTAAATTTTTGTATGAGAAATTGGTTTTGGCATTAATGCCTTTGATAGATATAGTTGTCTTATCATAAGCATACGCAACATCTTCTACTATATCAAAGGTACCTAGCCATTTACGTTGGTTATAATTGTAGCCTTAGATTTCTACTCCATAACAACCACTACCACATTTTCTAACACCTATATATTTTCCATCCTTTCTTGAATTTTTTATGTTTGTAGGACTGATTGTCCAACCTATAGTAGGTTGATTATTTCTTCCATAGTCTTCATAGTTTGGTTTCTCTAGAAATTTATTTGTCATCTTATAACCCAATTTTCTTGTTGTTTTCAGTTGTAATAAATCTATGTAACCACTATTTCATATGCATTTAATTAATTATTTTGATATCCTACAAAAGTAATACGGCAACAAATAAGCATTCTTAACATTTGGCAAAAGGTACAGACAACTAAAAATATTCTTACAATATAATAAGAAATTTTTACAAGTTGGAGGGAAAAAAAAAAGAGTGGAGGAAATATACATTCTAGCCATTTAAGAAATAGTGTGTATCATGATGTAGAGAAATAGATAACTCCAATTAAACGTATGTAGTGAATAACAGATACAAAAATAAGGAAACTATTTATTAATTGTAGCAAAAATATGCTTCAACATTTGTAAAAAAAGATTATAATATTTGAGAGAAGCTAGTTTGCAAATGCAAGATAATCATTAACGTGAGTATCATGAACCAAAAACAAAGGTCAGTTGGCATCTTCTCCATCAATATCATCTGAATTTCCATATGGTTGAATAACCCTCAAACTAGTATTTAGGCTTTCTTTAGATATCAAGTAGTCTTGTATGTAATCAAAAGCAATCTTTGTTAAGAGAGAAGATTCTTGCAAGATGTCCATGGCATTGGATAAAAAGACAGTAAATACTTGAGAGAAGTATAACATCCTGGGGGAGTCTTGACAAATTTTGTAGGTAGTGAATACTTTAATAGCATCCTCCACTACTTCACAATCTATTTTAAACACTTTTGCCAATAACAATCAGTCAAACTTTCCATGTTGTGGGTGTTCACATTTCTTAACAGGAAAATAAAGTTGTTTAGGATAGATGATGTGTAATGCATAGTTATTGAAATGTGGAGCAATAGAACAAGATGAGTAAGATACTGATGTAGAATATTACAAAATGACCAATTCTATCAATGAAATAGATAGCTACAAGGAATATGAATAGATGAATTATTATAATTACAAAGCTCCAAAACAAAGTTTCATTATAAAGAGGGTTAGTCATCATGTTATTTGTTGCAAATGCATAAGTACGATGAGTAATAGAAAGAGGATATTTTGAAATAAGTATGAATATATTGAAATGAATATAAAAATAGATACCTATAGTCACCTATTATAGTCTAACCTTTTCATATAAGGACATATTCGTATAAAGTTTACATTTTTTGGAAAGTAGATATAGAAAAGTTTCCACCAAGTACCTGCAACATGGGCTTGACAATAGGTATAATGGGTATCTAAGAATCATTGTTGATGTTAGGTTGACAATTTGAAATGCACTCATATCATTTTCAATAGTTTTTAGTGACTAACTAATATTGTATAAGATTATCGACAACTAAGTCATCAATAAGACATTTGGTGTACTAATTCACCCTTGATGAATGGAAAATATGAAACTATGTTAAGGCATTTGCATCCCAAAATTTTATGAATTACAAAAATGGAATAACCATAAAGTACCTTCGAAATTCTAAGCAAACTTTTCTTTCTACATGACAAATATTTTAACAACATAAAATCTTTCTATGGTAGAGAATTCTTGCTTAAATTGTAGAATATTTGATTTGAAAGATTGTCTTTCTTAAAATCTCAATATTACCAAGAAATTGTGCCAATATCTTTAAGAAACAAGAAAATCAAAGACATAGGTAATATAGAAGACAATCCATTATTTTTCTCAATCTGCATAGAAACAGAAAAGTAGTAGTACACCCAAAAAATTACAATTGTAATCCATGTTCCATGGTATTTGCCTAGTAATTGTGGAATCTAAACTGGAACATAGAACAAAGTACTATCAATCAAATGAAAGGAAGACTTCACAGCCCACAGACTCTTTACAATTCTACAATCACTTTTGGCATAAAACATGTGTATTTCTTGAATGCTCGAAAGTCTAGTCTTCTGTGTTAGTTGTGATAGGGAAACTCTATTAATTGACATTATATGACAATCTTGGTTTTGATCTACATAGTGACATTTCAAAGAAGTACAAGTTCTTTACCCTTTCTAGTTTTTGTTTATGTTGATAAATAGTGTAGGATGAAAGACAAAATATCTGTGATCTATTTCATACATGTAATTCTTGGCTCCCTCGGTCCTTAATTCTTATTATGATAGCATTTTGTCCTTCCGCAAATAAATCATATCATATACATTGCACAACTTTGGACTGTAATGTTTGTTGGCACATTCACATCACCTTCCTCTTTATTAATATATTTTGATAATCAGATCGGTCCGCCAAAAGAAAATTCCTCCGTTTGGAATGATAATTTTATCAGAGGAAAAAGCCTATGCATTTTGGATGTTCCATCTATTTTTCTATGTTTGGTTGCTGGGTAACGTAATGTTATGCTTAAAATAGTATCACAAGCAGGGCATAAATTTGATCACCATATGGCCGTATTTAGGCATTTTTGCCATAAAATACAATCAATATTTTCAAAAGATTATCACACAAGCATAGAGATTTCCGACAAACTATCAGAATTTATAAAGAATTGTGATTATATATATATATATATATATATATATATATATATATATATATATATATATATATATATATAATTTTACTTATACTATGGTATGTCATAGTGTTTTAAGGGCACCTTCGAATGCATAACTGTCATAAAAAATTTGTTTGACATGCAGGGTCAACCATTGAATTTAAGCCCTCATTGCAAGAATGAAATTGCATATTTACACTCTATCTAACACTATAAACTAACACTTTGCACCCATACTAAGGTTGAAGGAATATGTCAATAGGAACAACTGACAAGTTTAGAAACTTCTCCTGCGTGAAATGTTTTATGGCGTGAGATAATTTTCCAAGCACTATAATCCTGACATCTAAAATCTTGTCAGCTAATGTTTTTGAAAATTTTCCTGCATGTATAACGTGAGATAGTTTTCTGAGCACTGTAATGCTCACATATAACAACCTATCAGCTAATAAAATTGCATAAATTGAAATACAATCATAAAATAAAAAAACTCCTCAAAACTAAGATTGAAGAGCCGTAAATTCTATTTCTACTATACTAGTCTGTGGTGGCTGCATTGAAGGAACAAATCTTAAAAAAATAGGATGATGGTTGCCTCTTATGGCACAACAAGAGAGTGGGAGATCAAACATATTGAGGATTTGCAGACTGATCTCTATGTTTAAAGTGTTGTTCATGGCCCTAATAGGAGAATAGTTGGAGAGTGGGGAGGGTGGCCAAGCTGGGCTGATGAAAATACAATATACTTTCACAAAAGGGCTGAATATGGGTGGTGGAGCATCTATAGACTCAACCTTGAAACCAATCTGGATGGGCCAATTCAACCAGAGCGGATAACTCCCCCCTCTGTTCATGCTTTCACTCCCTGTGCTTCCCAAATGAGGAATTGGATAGCGATCGCCACCCACAGACCGAAGACCAAAGTTCAGGCATATTGAAATCTTTGACCTCCAGTTGAAATCATTTATACCAGTGACAGCCTCTATCGATTTGGATATTCATCACTACAATCCTCTATAAGGTTTTTATAATAGCAATAGGGAGGCGAAAAGATGATAGGGCATAGGTTTCATATTTATTTTATGGTGGCCAAAACCCCCTAGATCTTGGTACCATAGCCTTAAGGGTGGGCGGCCACACCTTTTAACAAGGTTTGTCATGTATAGAGTTGTACCCTTACATAGGACGACACCCTTGATGAAACATTGTTTCTTTGTTCAGATGAAACCCTGTTTACAAAATAAAAGGTACTGTAAAAAATTCCAACTATTAAATAAAATGCATCAAAATAAATCTCAAACAATTGTAGGAATTGCATAAAGTTGAACAATAAAAAAACTAATTCCAAATTAAAAACATTGTGACTAAAATTTGTACCAAAAATAAATATATAATTTGAGAAAGGTGCGTAGAGTCACACCTCTGATAATGAATAGAAACAATGTTAATGACCTCAATATGACAGTGTCATGGAAAGAAAGTTGCAAAATGGATTGGAGAAGACAAACCAAAATGAATGGCCAATGGTCCTCTACAAATGAAGAGAATTTTATACCACATGAAACGTTTAATCTGTAAGAGTGTCCACTATACAAACACCAAATTGATTTATCAATAGTAAATGAGCATGTTGTTTGTGATAAGGTACAAGTACTATTTGTCATAAATATTTATTGACTTCTCTCTATGGTGGTGTTGATTTTATCTGATTTTATTATTGAATATGCCCATTCAATCTTTTACGGATTATTTTATTTGATTTTGCTTGGTCTAATATCAAATTGATTTGATATTTCCCTATGAGGACATTCAATTGATTTGATGTTAGGTATGGGTTAAAGTTACCATTGCATTCATTGCTTGCCTCAATTCACATGAAGACAACAATAAGAGGTAAAACCTCATAACTAATCATATTGTTTTGCAAAGACTACAAACTATAGTCATCACAAAAATAAAACATTATGATTGGTCAATAGTTGAGAGGACTAATGCAAAAGTTTTGCATATCGAATGCATTAGTACCATGCCATGGTAGGTACTAATAGAAATTTGCATTAGATCTTTGTTATTTCAAAGAACAAGTTTGTTGGTGTGGCATATATCTACAATTCTGAGCCTTTATCTAGGTTCAAGATTCATCCTAGCATTTAGTGGTGTTCTGCTCTACACATTCACTCAATATATAACCTTCTAGTCTACTCCTTCTAAATACTTGGGGACTTGGTTGTTTTTAAAAATACTTTAAATCATTGTTGGTGTCTCACAAGGAGCATTCTCCTAAACAAATCCTTAGAAATTGAACAATATTGAAGACAATAGGCAAGAGCTTGACAATGTAAATTATTTACTCTTTTTATTGCACCAAATAAAAATGCACCATTATTGATTACTCAAATACTCTACAATGAATATTTGAGTGGATAAAGAGATGAACACCAACTAGTAGAATGAATGTATCTAATGCCCTTAAATACTACCAGATAACATCAAATTGCAACGAGCATATAGTTTAGCCAACTCAGAGTGGAAGGGTGAAGAAGGCCAACTACCCAAATTTTAATTTTGAATTTGAAATTGGAAAGGGATGAGTTCATGGCCATGGACATGATTTGGAATGCAATAATGGTCAAATCAAAGTGGTAAATAGCTAAATGGTAGTAGGTGCATATATAAGTGTGATAAGTGGGTAGATAAGGTGAAAGTATAAGAGTATGTGTTTAAATCCATAGGGTAGAGCTAAGTGTATAGGGATATTTATGTGTGTAAATGGATAAAGAGGCTAGGGGAATGACTCCAACTTGACACAAGATCATGCTATTTGCCATTATGTATGTTAGCAAGATAAAGGGGGAACACAAACCAAAGTTCTAAGCCCTAGTGTCCTTGTTATATTTATACCTCGGTTATGAGAGTGAAATAAGGATCAGAGCATTTGCGGTAAGAAATACCATAATGCAGTGACCTAATACAAGAGACAATTCATCATACAAAATTTAAACATGCAATTAAGCATCCAAAACCTTATATCTTCCTATATATATATATATATCTTTATACTTCCTTCTATTCTATTCTTATTATATACATAGGATAATATTGAGAACATGTCCCTTACAAAATACTACTATTCCTACTAGACCTAGTCGGCCTTGTGCTCCACAATACCTTTGTGGCCATATGCAGTGGGTTCTAGTTACTATCCTGATTACTACTAACATCATCCCCTTCAGAACAATGTCTTGTCCTTAAGTTATGAAAATATAGGTTGGATGAAAAATATTCTTCTATATGGTTTTGAGTTGTGCAAATGTAGTGTCCCATTAATTCTATGCCTGTTGTAGCACTTGGAACTGTCTATGTGTTTGAATCAATATTTTTTCTACTTCAGCAATAGTGGTAGGGATCTACATTTGCTGGGTGGTTTTCTTTGCATTCCCAAGTAACCCTGTCATGTCTGTTAGTCTGAGACTTACCACTTCCTGTAACTATTTGAATTGGGCTTTAATGATCTCCCTCTGATCTTGTCATTTCTAAAGCTAAAATCATTTTTGTTTGTACCCTTATTGTACCATCAGTATCCTACATTGAGTCATAGCTACCAACCACCTGCATGATTTGTGCCTCTATTTCATCTATTTGATTCTTAAGGCCTTTAGTCATTGTAGGCCATTGTAGGAAAAACTGGTACAGTATATTTATATCATTAGTTGTTTGTTGTAGAGAGCTGATCTAAGTCTCCAACTGTGTATGCACAGTTGCACACTTCCTCCTGACTTCATCCATCCTTCTTTTTTCCACCTCTTATATCACTTTGTTTCTGATGGTGGTTTCTTGGGTGTCTATCTCTATTCTAACCCCATTCATTAACATCTTCAGTTGTTTCCCCAATGGTATTAATGATGTATCTCTTTGCAATTGGGGTAGCTTAATTTGAATTGTAGCTATGACATCTTATAGCCACTCTACACTCTCCACATGTTGTTTTAGTATCTCTTCCCAAGCTATGCTATGGGAAATATCCCCTAATTGAAATTTTTGCAGGAGAGATATGCTATTTAGGACCACCTATGACCCTGTGAGTGGTAGCTACAAGAGTTGTGGTGTTGGTAGTGGTTGTATTTACTTTTGTTGCAATAAAAAGTCCTTAATGGGCTACATAGGGGATGTTGTGGTTGAAGAAGAGGTCATTGGTAGAGAGGGTGGTTGCTATTATGGCCCCTATCCCTCTGTCTAATGGCTATGTTGTGGGCTGCCTTCGAAGAGTGTGTTAGAACTAGGGCACACAACTAAGAGGGGGGGTGAATCAGTAGTATAAAACTTTCTTCTACTTCGAACACTTGATTCTTCTTTGTTAGTTAATAGCAAATCAATTAACCATTCATCAAGCATAAAGCATGAACACCGGAGCAGATAAACATCAACACATTAGACACCAAGATTTTTGACATGAAAAACCTGGTTAAGGGAAAAACCATGGGGTGATTAACCCAAGGATTATTCTCTGTTAGAAGAATAAGAAAAATGAATGGCACATGCCAATTAGGGCTCACTGCCTGAGCACACTGCTCACAAGGAGGCACACTGCCTACAAGAGACATACTGTCTACAAGATCATAAGTATCACAAACTTAAACTGGAGAATGACATCTTCACCATGTCTAGATCAGTTCCATTTAAGCTCTAGACACACCTGCTCTACCTTTCGCTCTTTCTCTATACCACACTCATCTGACCCACAACACATTTTGAAATGAATTCACAAACCTTTATTTATACAAGACATCGACTTAGGAACAATCATCTAAGTCGGCAAACAACCACAAGAACATTCGCAAGATAAATAACTAATCCGGTCGGCCAATCTAAACAAGAACATCTTCATCCAGATGAACTCATCCGGTCGGCCAGCAAGAACATCTCCATCTGGAAGAATATCTTCAATTTCGGGCTCTACCACCAATGCGGACCAACAACACAACCTCAACATGATCCAAGAACCTTCACAAGCTTTCCTAAATCACCAGGTACATCCGCACTTCCTCTGCTCATTGGAATCTCTTCTCTTCTTCATCTGAAACTTCAAGAACATAGTCTATCGCCACTATCATATTGCAAGATGTGCTTCCGAAACTCCAAACCATGAACAAATCAAGATGACACATCACAAGGACATCCCAAACACTTTGTCCAATCCGCAGAATAGGACAATGCACTTCCGGATCTCACCGGACCTTTTTGTAACATTTTGTCACTCCGAAGCATCTCCCAGAACTGGTTCTACTTGATCAATCACAACTTCTTCACATCTTCATGCGGACCTCTAAAATCTTAACTAGATCATCTCAAGACTCATAGCTACAAACCCTTTAATCCGTATCCTCTGAATCTCAACCTATTGAGTACTTTTGCCTTCTTCTCATCACTGTTCTTCACTGTTCTTGATTGAGACTAATTTTCTCAATATCCTCAGCACACAGCTCATCCAATCCTTCTTGTCAATGCAATATGAGTATGTTAACATCAATGACAACACTGGTTCACCTCATACTTGCAACAATCTCCCCCTTTGTCATTGATGGCAACATATGATGTGAAAAACCATCAAGATAAGAACTTCTCCTTTCTGTCACAGCTCCCCCTATCAACAACAACTCTTCACATGTCTTCTCTTCCTTTACTGCTCCCCCTTTGAACATCAACCACTTGTTTTTCACATGTCTTCTCTCCCACTTTGACATCAATGGCAAAGGGCTCATACTTACAATTCTAACACATTAGAATCATACTGGTTGCTCCCCCTTAGTAGCAGCTCGCCATCATCAATTCGGATCACAAGATATGACTATGATATCCACCAGACTGATGCACATCAGTGCATCCTAGTTCATCACCGGAGGGGCCATGACCCCTAACTTTTCCCTGAGATACTCAAAAGAGACCTTGGGAAGAGGTTTAGTAAAAATATCTGCAATCTGATCCTTGGAGGCTACATACTCCAATCTGACTTCATCCTTGTTCACTTGCTCTCTCAGAAAGTGGAACTTGATAGATATGTGCTTGGTCTTAGAATGCAACACCAGATTCTTAGAAATATTTATTGCACTTGAATTATCATAGAAAATGGTGATAGGCTCCTCACATTCTACTTTAATGTCTCTTAACATCTGCTTCATCCATAAGATTTGAGTGCAACTACCTGCTGCTACAATGTATTCTTCTTCAGTTGTAAATAGAGATATTGCCTCTTGTTTCTTGCTTAGCCAAGAAACCAACCTTTTTCCCAAAAAGAATGCTCCTCCACTTGTACTCTTCCGGTCATCCACATCTCCTGCCCAATCTACATCTGTATATGCATGAAGAGAGAAATCATGATCTCTAGGATACCATAGACCATACTCAACTGTCCCCTTTAGATATCTAAAAATCCTCTTGATTGCCATAACATGAGATTCTCTAGGATCAGCCTGAAATCTTGCCACAAGACCAACAACCTGCATTATATCTGGTCTAGTCTGAGTGAGATACAATAGTCCTCCAATCACTGATCTATACTTGGTCTGATCTATCTTAGGAGAGTCATCATCTTTGCTCAACTTACATCTGGTTGCCATAGCAGTGTTCATTGGCTTTGAATCTTCCATACCGAATTTCCTCAACAATTCTTTCACATATTTGGTCTGAGAGATAAAGATGCCTTTCTCTGTCTAAGTAATTTGCAGACCCAAGAAGAAATTCATTTCACCAAGTATTGACATTTCAAACTCACTTTTCATTTGATTTGCAAAGGTTTTACACATACTGTCTTTTCCTCCAAAGATGATATCATCAACAAATACTTCAACAATAAAGATGTTTTATTTATCTATTTGGAAATATAGATTACTATCAGCAGTACCTTTGTTGAAACCAATCTGCGCAAGATGCTTATCCAACCTTTCATACCATGCTCTTGGGGCTTTCTTCAAACCATACAGTGCTTTCTTTAACTTGCAGATCATATCATCATGATCAGACAATTGAAATCCATCCGGTTGTTCAATGTATACTTCTTCTTCCAAATCACCATTTAGGAAGGCAGACTTGACATCCATCTGATATACCTTGAAGTCTTTGAAGGCAGCAAATGCTAGAAATAATCTGACTGCTTCAATTCTTGCCACCGGAGCAAAGGTTTCTTCAAAATCAATTCCTTCTATTTGAGAGTAGCCTTTGTAGACCAATCTGGCTTTGTTTCTGATTACTTCACCAACTTCATTTAGTTTGTTCCGGAAGACCCATTTGGTTCCAATCACATTCTTGTTTCTAGGTCTGGGAACAAGATCCCAAGTATGATTTTTCTCAATTTGCATCAACTCTTCCTCCATTGCTTTGGTCCAATTTTCATCATTGCAAGCTTCATTAATTGTCTTAGGTTCAATCTTTGAAATCAGACAGTATCCATTTGAATATTGAGCAATTCTCCTCCTTGTTTGTACCCCTTTGCTTTTGTCACCTATGATTTGATCTTCAGAATGATTTAGAGTTACATACCTTAGAACTTTGGGAGTTTCTTGCACTACTATTTCTTAATCAGGCTCATTCAGACAAACTTCTTCTTCCTGATTTACCGGATGAGTCTATATCTGAATTTCAGAGGAGGATTAAGCTCCTTGCACCCAAGAATCATTCTGATCATCTTCATCATATTCATAAAATCTTGAAGGCTTCTCAATTCCTTCATCAACCTTCACATTTGTACTTTCTATCATCTTTCTCAATCTCTTATTGTAACACCGGTATGCTTTGCTTTGAGTGGAGTAACCCAAGAAAATTCCTTCATCACTTCTAGCATCAAACTTTCCTAGATCTTCATCTCTTTTGATATAGCACTTGCTGCCAAATACTCTAAAATATCTCATAGTAGGAGTTACACCAAACCAAAGTTCATAAGGAGTTTACCAGTATTGCTTCTGATTTGAACACGATTAAGAGTGTAGACTGTAGTGTTGACAGCTTCTCTCCAAAACATCTGGGGAACATTTGCTTCCATCATCATTGTCCTGGATGCTTCCTAGATGGTCTGGTTCTTTCTCTCAATAAATCCATTCTGCTGTGGAGTCCTAGGAGTAGACAACTGTCTCCTTATCCCATGCTTCTCACAAAAGTCTATGAATTCACCGGATGTGAATTCACCACCTCTATCAAACCTAAGACATTTCAGTTTCAATCCTATTTGATTCTCTACCATAGCTTTGAAGATTTTGAACTTCTCAAGGGCTTCTGATTTCTCTTTTAGGAAGGTAACCCACATCATCCGGGAATGATCATCAATCAGTAACATGAAATATCTATCACCTAGCATACTCTTGATTCTTGTCAGACCACATAGATCAGTATGGACTAATTCCAATAATCTGGTAGTGGACTGATCCTTGCTTTTGAAAGAGACTCTGCTCTGTTTACCTAGCTGACATTCTTTGCACAAACTATTTGCAGGTTTCACCAATTTAGGAAGATCTCTTATAGCCTGAGTATTGTTTATCTTGATGATGTTATCAAAATTCACATGACACATCCTTCTATGCCATAACCAACTCTGATCAACTTGAACAAACAGACAACTTTTATTATAACCAACTAGATGGAAGATATTACCTTTTGTTTGAGTACTAGATGCAATCTCAGTTCCGGAGCTTTCAAAGATCCTGCATCTTCCATTCTTAAACCGGAGATCATAGCCTTTGTCCACCAACTGACCAACACTGAGAAGATTGTGCTTCAATCCTTCAACATAAAGTACATTATCGGTTTTGCTCTTTCTATCAAAAGAAATAGTTCCTCTACCTCTGATTCTGCCAGCAGAATTATCACCAAACTTTACCATTCCTCCTTCATACCTTTCCAAATCTAAGAACTTGTTCTTGTCACCTATCATATGGTGAGAACATCCACTTTCAATAACCGAATCATCCTTTTCTTCAACTTGGGCAGCCAAAGCTCTTTCTACAACCTTATGATTGACAGATTCAGAGGATATTGAATCTTCTTCCTTGATGGCAATAAACACCCATTCATTTCTGGATTTGCTTCCTATTTCTGATTCATCATCTGTTACTCCTTCATTATCATCTTCTTCATGAACATAATAGCAGTTCTTTTGAAACCTTTGTCTATTAGCATTTGACCTTGCAGATCTTTCCAGACATCTTGAAGAAAAATGACCCATCTTATTGCAGTTGAAGCACTTAAAGGGTAGTTTTCCTTCATACTTACTGGATCCTCTTGGTAGTCTCTTTGCAATGAGGGCTTCAAGTTGAGCTATTTCTGCTTCTTCCTCTTCCATGTCTTTCCTTGCTTGATCATACCATGACAGCTTCCTTGAAGAATTCTCTCCCGGATCAAATCTTTGTTTGCCTTTCACATAGGCACTGGCCTTGAATGCAGATTCAATCTTGGGGTGATCATCTCCAAACTCAGTCATTTCAAATGCAGCCAGTTTGCCAACCCATTGCTCTCTTGTGACAGTTGTATGGGCTCTGAATTCATCAATGGCAGCAACCTTGATCTTGTAGGCAGCAGGAAGGGATCTAAGAATTTTGCAAACAATTTCATTTTCATCCAGAACTCCAACAGCATTCTTGATTCCACACACCAGCTCATTTACCTTTGGCATAAAGGTAGTGATATTTTCATCATCTCTCATCTTCAATCTTTCAAATTTCCCTTTTAGACTTTACAACCTTGCACTCTTAACAAACTCATCTCCTTCATGCAGAAGTTCCAGTTTAACCCAGATCTCATATGCAATTGGTAGGTCAATAACATTTGAGAGCTCTGAATCATTCAATGCGCTTAGAAGAGCTTCTTTGGTCTGTAAATTGTTTTCAGCATCTGTGATTTCATTCAGAGTTGTCAGACCACCCTATGGAGATACATATGGTTTTGTGACCATCGACAAGTATGCTTTTCTCATGCACTCCAAGTGACATTTCATGTAACCTTTCTAGAGCGAGAAATTGGTTCCATCGAACTTCAGACTATCCTTCTTGTATGATGACATCCTGGATCTCCTCAAGCGGTTAAGCTCCTTTTAGAGGAACTTGGCTCTGATACCAATTGTTAGATCTAGGGTACACAATTGAGGGGGGGTGAATCAGTTGTATAAAACTTTCTTCTACTTCAAACACTTGATTCTTCTTTGTTAGTTAACAGCAAATCAATTAACCATTTATCAGGCATAAAGCATGAACACCAGATCAGATAAACATCAACACATTAGACACCAAGATTTTTGAAGTGGAAAACCCGGTTAAGGGAAAAACCATGGGGTGATTAACCCAAGGATTATTCTCTGTTAGAAGAATAAGAAAAATGAATGGCACATGCCAATTACAACTCACTACCCGAGCACATTGCTCACAAGGAGGCACACTGCCTACAAGAGACATATTGTCTACAAGATCATAAGTATCACAAACTTGAACTGGAGAATGACATCTTCACCATGTCTGGATCAGTTCCATTTAAGCTCTAGACACACCTGCTCTACCTTTTGCTCTTTCACTATACCACACTCATCTGACCCATGACACACTTTGAAATGAATTCACAAACCTTTATTTATACAAGACATCGACTTAGGAACAATCATCTAAGTCGGCAAACAACCACAAGAACATTCGCAAGATAAATAACTAATCCGGTCGGCCAATCTAAACAAGAACATCTTCATCCAGAAGAACTCATTCGGTCAGCCAGCAAGAACATCTCCATCCGGAAGAATATCTTCAATTCTGGGCTCTACCACCAATGCGGACCAACAACACAACCTCAACATGATCCAAGAACCTTCACAAGCTTTCCTGAATGACCAAATACATCTGTACTTCCTCTACTCACTGGAATCTCTTCTCTTCTTCATCCGAAACTTCAAGAACATAGTCTATCACCACTGTCATACTGCAAGAGGTGCTTCCGGACCTCCAAACCATGAACAAATTGAGATGACACATCACAAGGACATCCCAAACACTCTATCCAATCCGCAGAATAGGACAATGCACTTCCGGATCTCACCAGACCTTTTTGTAATATTCTGTCACTCCGGAGCATCTCCTGGAACTGGTTCTACTTGATCGATCACAACTTCTTCACATCTTCATGCAGACCTCTGAAATCTTAACTGGATCATCTCAAGACTCATAGCTACAAACCCTTCAATCCGCATCCTCTGAATCTCAACCTATTGAGTACTTTTGCCTTCTTCTCATCACTGTTCTTCACTGTTCCTGATTGAGACTAATTTTCTCAATATCTTCAGCACACAGCTCATCTAATCCTTCTTGTCAATGCAATATGAGTATGTTGACATCAATGACAACACTAGTTGACCTCATACTTGCAACAGAGTGTAGTTTGTTCCTGCTGACTCCTCTTGTCTTCTTCTATTAATTTTGCATAAGCTTTATTTCTGACAACAACTATTTATTTTTGAATATTTCCTTTTACCTCCTCATTTAGGGTCATTAATTTGTCCGCCCTTTATTTAGATCTCATTTCCTTGGCTTGTAGCTATGCCATTTTATCTTTCTGTGTGGTGGAGAGATTTGGGTCAACTTCCTCTAAGGTTCATTTCCTTATTTCTTCCTCCAATTTCATTTCTTTCTCTTTTCTTCTTTATTGCAAAGGTTAACTGATCTGAAATGTTTTTGATAATATTCTCTAAAGTGTCTTCAAACACCCTTACGTGTCTTATTATTTCTCTCTCAATGACTACTTTATTCTCTGCACACACCTTATCATTTATTTCTGTAGTTTGTTTGAGTATTCCTTTATTACTCAGGGTAGTTGTTAAGAGGTCAAAATTCATAATAGCCTCCTTCTAAGGTTCTTCTTGTGTGTCTATTTCCACCATTAATTATTTTTTTCTCCTTACAATTTTTTTCATTTGTTATTGAATATTTTCCACCTTGTCCTCTGTTTCTTCTCTTACCACTTGGATTATTTTCCACTTTACTCTTTCTTTCTATCTAGGTCTCTTCTTCCCAGAGCTCAATTGTATCAAGCAATTTCTGAGATCTCATGTACTTTAAGATCTTTTTTTAGTGCTCACGAAGTACTTATTGATGTTGTTGCTTCCCTTGTATTATGTTCCACATCTTGTGTTCCTGAAGACCCCAAGTACAATCTCTCTCATCTCCTTACTTGCAGTGTGCTAGAGCTTGTCTATAGTGTTTCTTGTTTGGGAACTCCTCACTTGTCATGCAACTTTTCCTTCTTCTTTTCTAGTTGCTCTTCCACATTCTTCTTACCCTCTTTATCCATGAACTATTTATAGGTCTCGAAGCTCTCTGCATTTTGATCCTTTGGTTGTTTCAGAAGGTTTTTAGCATAGGATTCTATGAGCTCATTGCTTATCTTGTAGGGTAACTTAGGAATCCAGGAACCCTAGGTCCTACCACTTCCATCAAAGTGTACTCTTTATCCACCAAAAAGATTGTCTCATTTGCATATTTTCATACCATATTATATGATATTCTTTCTCTACTTTGCATTTGTTGTTGCAGGTCTTTGAAGAACCCCAAATATGTTGCATTATATGTTGCGACATCCTTGAATTACTAGACATGGTATCTTATTTGAGCTTTTATGGATGTGTTTGTTTCCCACACTTTCCTTGAAAATAAATGAAATCCATTCATGAAATAGAATGTAAGACATATTATTAGAGTGCCATATCGAAATTGATAATTTGTGTTCTTTGTTCTCTACAAATTCTCTAGGGGCTACTCATAGAGGACTTCACATAGGTTGAACTCTTTGACTTCTATCACCATTTGATATGTAGTGTGGGTGGTAGTACTGATTGTTGAATCTTCCCTATTCATGTAGTAGATTATGTAGGTGATACCCATGGTGGCATACTACACCGCTAGATTTGTGATTTTTATTACATTCAAACTTATTCCATCATATGTGGCTCTGACAAGCTCTGTAAATTTTTATTTTTAATTGCCTTCTTCAATGGTAGATCATAGTAGCAGTCAGACCTATTACCACTTGAGTTGCTTTCTTTATAATATGGTAGGGTTTGTCCAAGTAAATGAATTCATCATGAATTCTTCTCAGTATGATTTTTATCCATCCATGCTCCATGGAGAAATCAAGGAAATCCTTGCAAACATCTAGTTTCTTATCTATTTCCTAGTATTGTGATAGATATTGGGTTGGATTCAGTTGTAGTAGAGTCCTCCAGAGTTGTTTGAATTTTCTATGATATTTCTTTGTTAATGGCACATGGATATACTTTTGTACATCCTTGATATTGATAACATCGGTTGGGATGGTAGAGAATGCCCCATCTGAGTCAATCTCTATTTCCTTGTAAGGGAATACTTCAGGCATGGTTTGTTGAAGACATCAACCAATGTAGGAGTCGACATCCTTTACTCTATATTTTTCTTTTGATCTAGCTTTCTTTCAGATAGAATTATTGTGCTTACAACTATTCTTAGAATGCAAATTGTGTTGAGTAACAATTTAGAATGGTGTTTTATAAGTTTAGCAGTGCTATTTTCATTAAATGAACTTATATGTTTATAGTTTTGTGGGCTTTTCTAATTGTTACCTTCTCACGATTTATTTTCTAACAATTTGCACTTTGTGGTACATATCATACATATAATACATAAAATACAATTTTTGATTTTCGTAGTTTATACTTTATTCCATAGCTTTATGGTAGTGTTTTAGTCTCGCACCATTTACATATCTGGTTGTTTCTTTTCCATCATGTATTTCTAGTATTACTACTCTGGATTCTGTTATTTCATCAATATAGTATAGTCCTAGCCATCGAACTTTCAACTTCCCATGTTTCTTAAACTTGCTATTATACAACAGCACCAAATTATTTTTCTAAAATGTTTTATGTCTCATGTTCATGTCATGCCAGACCTTTTGTCTTTTGCTCTCTAAGTTCTGATGATAGACCACCATTAATCTATTTTCATCTAATTTCTCAAGGTTGTCTAGTCCCTGTTTTAGGGAATCTTCCGCATTCAGCCATAGAATAAGTGTGATATGGAAATTTAGAACAATGAACTTCATAGCCAATGTAGCATCCATCCCATATACCAATTAGAAGGGGTTAAACTTTGTTGACCTTTTGTAAAATGTTCTATAGAACCATAACACAATTGGAATCTTGATATCCCAATTTGTTCTATTCCCATTACACATTTTTGTTAATGTTGTACCTATTATCTTATTAAATGCCTCACTTTCTCCATTGACCTTTGGATGATATGGATAACTTTTATTTGGGGTGATCAGAAAACTACTCAGGAGCTCCATAATTGCCTTATTCACAAAGGTTTTTCCTTGATCACTTGTTATCCTCAAAGAGCAACCAAAGCTTGTGATTATGTTCTCATATAGAAACTTTACGATAGTCTTAGTTGTGCAATCTTTTGTTGGTTCTGCCTCTACCCACTTTGTAAGGTATTTCACCCCAATAATTATGAATCTAGCTTGTGTGCACTTGGTTAGTGGATCAATGGGTCTAGTAAAATCTATTGCTCATTTCTCAAATGGTATTTGGGCTAATACTAGCTACAATAGAATATAATCCCTTATGGTAGGCCTACCTACTATTTGAAAAATATCACACTGCTTAGCATAGAAGTTGGTGTCTTTAAATAGTGTTGGCCACCACAGACTGGAGAGCATAATCTTCGTTGTGGTGGTGTCCTAAATTGTGTCCTATGGAAATGCACTCATGTGCTTCTTTGAGGATGTCTTTCCTTTCACATTCAAAGACCACTCTACTTAAATGTCATCTGTCCCAATTACATGTAATTCCTCTTCGATGATTGTGTATGGTAGTGATTTTTTTAGTAGTATTTGTTTCTCACTTGGTGAGATGTTCTCAAAAAAATCTCCTATTGGTAACAGAGTTTCCACATCATGTAAGTCTTTCGATACCGCAATAACTCTAAAGAAGTTTGTGTTAGGTAGATCCTCTTCTAGGTTGTCTGTTTCTTCACTAGTTTCAATTCTAGATAAATAATTGGGTCCTTGATTGTTCTTTCTCACTTTAACCATGATATTGAAATAAAACTCTTGAAAGAGTAATAGTCATCTACATATTCTTATGTCATTAAACTATTGAGTAAGTATTTCAATGGTTCATGGTATGTATAAAATCTAAATGGTGTAGAGAGTAACTAGTGTCTAAATTTATGAAGCACATACACCATTTCTAGGGCCTCCTATTCAGTAGTGGTATAATTTATCTCTTCTTGGGAGAGTTTCTGGCTTGCAAATGCTATAGGATGGTCTTTGTTCCCTCTAGGTTATGCTAGTACTGTGCCAATTGATGTTTTGGAAGAATCCACATGGACATGAAAAGATGTGTTCCAATCTAGAAAGGTCAATATGGGAGCTTATGCTATCTTCTATTTTAATGTGTTAAATGATTGCTGGCATTGCTCATTTCATTTAACTATTTTATTGGTTTTCTTCTTCAATAGTTCCTCAATTGGTGCGGCTATAGTAGCATATCCTCTTATGAACTTTCTATGATATCTAGTATAGCCTAAGAAGGTTTTCATCTTTGAAGTTGTATTTGGTGGTGGCAAGTTCATGATGAGTGCAACTTTTCATGGATCTACCACTAGTCCTTGTTTACAAATTATGTACCCTAGAAGTGTACCAAATGGTACCACAAAGATGCATTTCTTCAAGTTTAATGCAATTTTTAAGCTCTTGAATCTTTCCAACATTGTCCAGAGCACTTGGACATGATATTTTAATAGTACGTAGACTATCAAGTCACCTAAATAGACTTCTAAAAAGTCGTGGATGAATTCCTTAAAAGAATTCACCATAATCCAGATAAATACTATTGGTACATTCTTTAGTCTGAAGGGCATAACTGTGTACATTTATGATCCCCATTATAAAGCAAATGTTGTTTTTGATTGATCTTCTTCCTAAATCTTAACCAAATGATAGCTAGAAAATACATGTCAGACACAACAATTTATACTTATATTTATTAAATAAAAAGGCTTTTTCTCTTTTACTCGACTCTCCAATGGTGAAGTTATTTTTAACAGATAATTGTAAACTTATCATCATAGATAATGTAGTGATAAAAATGTATTATAGTGTTACCTATTTATGTTGGAAATAAGTCACACCCTACGGATGCCTCTAATAGAAAATGGAAGGTCTTAGGTTTGAGTTGATATTTGTTGTAGCTCAACAATTGGTATCAAAGTTAGGCTAGGAGCTCCAAGCACCTGTAGTGTGGCTTAAGGGGGGGTGTTGGAAATAAACCACACTCGGATCTAACAGCAAATGGAAGGTCTTAGGTTTGAATCCTAACTGGTCCATATGAGCTGCAGCTCAACAGTTTAATATCAACTTCTAATATTTTAATCGATTATGTTGAAATTATATAATCTAAGGACAAGAATAGAGTTGATCAATTATTACCCTTTAGATTGATCTACAGTCAACATAATACTTAAGAAAAAAAACAACTCAAAAAGCACTTATATTTGTTTTATGTTTTAAGAAAAGTTATATCTGCAATGATACTATTTTTAGTGGCTATTTTTAAACATCATTTAGTTCAAAGTCAAAAGTTGATTGGCTTGATTTTAGCCAATAAGAATAAGATTAATATTTACTACATTTTAATGTGGATGAGGAATAAAATTACTATTAAATGTTTGACCACTAAAATAGATAATATCTGAGTGGTAATTATACTATTATATAGCAGTTCAAGATTTCTGTACGTATTTGGAGCATTTTGGTTATATGCTCTGCAGTTGATTGCTGTATGTAATTAATAAAAGAGGAACTCTATATTTAAATGAAGTATTTTGTTTGTATACCCTATAGATTAAACTAGTTGTCTAGAATTTTGATATAATCCAACCAATAGCAATACCTATTTATCCAGGAAACAAAAATGAAATTTTTTATTTTACAGGACCTAAATAAAAGATTTTCTTTGTGAAACTCAATATCAAGGTCCTTCCAAAAACTAAAAGAAGGTAAAAATAGAAAAGACCTGTATGTCCCTTGTTGAGTCAAAGAATCCATAACCTCCTAAGGCAAAATTGATCCCTCCACTGAAATTTGGATTTGGCTCCAGATACATAGGGACAAAGGGTAGCCTCAAGTATGTAGCTAAAACCATAATTATACAATAAATCACTTAGTAATATTCTTGGATAATCTATGAGTTTAGACTAATTAACTAGAAAATGCAATGAATTGGATCTAAATCTGTAATAATAAATGATACCAATCCATGAAGTCGAAAGCGGTGTGGCCATTGGTAAAACGATCGGTTGGGTAGTGGAAAAAGGAGATGCCGTAAGGTATGAAGTTTGCAAGCGCTTTATAGTGTGGGATGTAATTATTGTTCGCTGCATCTGCTAATGAATCTCCAAACACAAACATGGCTGGCACATAAACCCCTTTCTCAGCTACAGCCGAACAACTGATCATCCATAACCCAACTAAAATACCCACAATTGAACTCTTCATTATCCCCATTAACAAAAAAAAATTATCCCAGGAATCCTACTTAATCTACAACTCATTCACTTATTAATGAGAATAGGGGTGTGTATAAGTAGAAGTTTTTGTAAATATGTTGAATGATCAAAGCTAACTAATAGTCTAATATGACCATTTTCATGTTCAAAAATTCAAGAGTACAATAAGATGGAAGCTGCCATGAAGGCTATTCTTAAATATTATTCACTTCAACAGTCAAAGGTCAATTTTGACCAATAAAAATAGAACAAATATTCATCACTTTTGGGTGTGGTTGAGGTGTAAAATTGCTATGACTGTGTGACCATTGAAAAGTACACCCGAGAGATATCTTCTCGAGGTGCCTATTCCACTTATGTGAGGTAAATTCATTAAAAATAGGTGCCTCAAAAAGGATATATTTTTTAAAATATAAATATGCTGGTAGCATCTGGAGCGGCAAGCCTAATTCTAACTGTGTTATATATTTTAAGAATTATTTTAATTATATTATATAATAAATGTTAGATATATTATTATAATATATTATATTATATAATAATAATAATTATATATTATATTAAATATAATAATTATATTTATAATGAACTATATTAATTTTGAAGGTTTGAATGAAAGTTAGATTTAGAATTATGGTTTTGTTTAGGGATTGGGTTAGGATTACGCTTATAAATAGGATTAGATATAGGGTTAGGCACATAAATTATAACCATAATTCTAACCCTAATTTTTTCCCTAGCTATAATACTAATCCTAACCCTAATTCGAAGCATAACCCTAACCTTAATCCTAACACTAATGTTAACCATAACTCTAATTCTAAACCTAATGATAACCGTAATTCTAACCCTCACCCTCACCCCAATGAAGGTAAGGTTTAGAATTAGGTTTTTGTTTAGGGATTGAGTTAGGATTAGGCTTATAAGTAGGATTAGATATAGTGTCAGTCTTATAAAACAATGGTAAGTGTGATCTTGTGGTTATGGTTAGAAATAGGGTTAGATTTAGATATAATTATTTATTTTATTTAGTTTATTGAAGCATGATTTCATCTTTTATTATTAGTTTAATGAAGTCAATTTCTTAGAATATGCATAAATCAACACATCATAAGACAAACATATAATATGAAGTATTACAATGCATGTACATTGCCACCATAATACTTATACACATAAGAATAGTATTTATCCACATAAATCATTTATATCATGATTGTTTGATTTGAGTAACTTAGGGTTATGAGTAACTTAGTGTTATGGTAACTTAGGATTATGGTAAGTGTGTGAAATTATCTTTGTACAAATAATAAATAAAATCAATAAAGTTTAGTAACAAAAACTATACGTGGAGGAAGATTTTGGGGAAAACAACACCAACAAAGAGCACCAATTATATATTTCCTTGTATAAATCACATTTGAGAATTACAAGATATTTCTTCTATGCTCTACTCTATTCAGTTTGATCTAATTTTCTCTACTCTACTATGCTATGCTTTGCTCTTCTTTGCTCTACTCTTCTTTGCTCTTCTCTACTCTACTTTGCTCTCCTCTCCTCTGCTCCACTCTATTATACTCTGTTGTGTTCTAATAATTTGTCTTTCTTCTTCAGCTTTTCTCTTACCAAGTTGTTTTCCCTTTTTCATTTTTTCATAATGATCATATGTAAATGACAGAATTATTCTGAGACCTTGTAATGACTTTACATGAGATATAGTCACAAATGTTAATCATGTTCTTTCTTTCTGGCCTATGTCAATTGTGGATTTTGAAATAGTCAAACCTTGTGATTTGTGTATTGTTAATGCCCAAGCCAATCTTAAGGGTATTTGGATTGTTTAGCCCCTTTGTATTGGTGTAATTGGAACTATGCATGGAGATTGATCTTCAAATGGTATCCCTATGTAATTATCAAACTCAACCATAACATATGTTGGTGGTTTAGGTGGTGCACTTCCACGTTTGTATATTATTTTTTGAACATACCCTAGAGATCCATTTACAAGGCCTACTTTTATCCAAAGATTAGAAGTTAGTGTGATTCTTGCATCCTTAGCAATTAATAACTCCATATCAATTTCATCAATTTGACCTGCTTCTAGTGCATTGACACTACCCACTCTTATTACAATGCTAAGTGCAACTTGATGCCTCAATGAGAATAGCTTTTTTTTTTTGTTGTGACTATGGAGATTATCATTTGTGGAAAACAAATGAATAGTACTATCAAATTCTTCATTGGTTAGTGCATCTATGCAAACATTGGTTCTTGTCATGAGCAACATCTAGTCATCTATAGTTGGTTTTAAATCTCTTAGATTTGTCAAAAGTTGGCAAAATATTTGTTGTTCAATACTTTTCCCTTCTTATCTAAATATTTTATCCAAAGTAACAATGGTTTTGAATTATTCCCATAATAGTTTACCATGTCTATTACTATCATATGGTGGTCTATCATTAACAGGAGACAATTGGCCTAAATCTCCAATGAGAATCATAGATACTTTTGTAAAATATTGGAAAATGATGGCCTTCATTAGTGTCTACTATTAATTGCCAAATTTAATAATAATCAAGTATATGTTTTAAAATAGGGAAAAATATATATCTTCATCCAAAAACATACATATACCTCCAAAACTCATGTCTGCATTTGTAGGGAATGCCAGATGAAGTCAACAGTCCACCTTCTCTAGCAAATTTTGTCCAGTGAAGTGTATTCCATCAATCAAAATGCATTTTATGTGTCGTAACTACTCTTGGAAACTTGTGAGTCTTGCCCCTTCTAATTGACCAAAATCTGTGACTAGGATTTGAAGTATTGAATGGATTGTTGAGGCTCCAATATTGAATGCCGCAACTCCTGTTGGTGCAAGTAATAGAAGTGGAGTATGCCCTAGGAATGTTGCATTTTGGAGAGCTTGACTGATAGCACCAATTAGATATGATTTTCTAGTTCCTACCATTCCTTGAATTATCATGAATAGTGGCAATGCATTTTAAGATCCATGATAATGTGTCATAATTATATCGAGTGCTTTTTTCTGTTTGGCACCCAATGATGCATAATTGATATTTTGTGTTATATCATCCCACATGAGAAATCCATGATCTTTCATGGTGATTATGAATTTTATTGCTTGATCTATGTAGTCTTCACCTTGAAATTCATTAGACCATGGTGCATGTCTATCAATATCTCTTCTTCCCAACATATCTATTTCAAAAGCTTCCATAATCTGATTATGATGTAGCCACAATATGATTTCCCATTCATGCTCTGGTGTGTTTCCTTCAAGAGGTTGATTATCTTCAATTTCAAAATCACTACCATTGTCAACATCTTTTGGAGTAGTTTGTCTTTGCACATGCCAAGGATTATAATTGAATGACTCCCAATTTCATATAATTGATCATATTGAAGACCAATATCTCTTTCTATAAGACAAAATGTCTTATAAAGTAACAACTCAGACCAACAAAAATTAACCCATTTATCTGATTGACATTGAGGGATGGATACAAACCTTGGAAATACTCTCACAACAACTACCATTTCCCTTGCCTCCCATTTGTTATCTCTTCTTTACTTTGGATTATATGTCCATGATCTAGCTGCATCAATAAGTGAAACACCTTCCATGCAAAAGGGCCTATTCTTATATCCATCAATGAAAGATTGTGTATGTTCTTCATAGTCATCTTCATCATTTATAGCTACACATTTGAATACCTCATGTGAGACTATCATGAAGCTCTCAATACCAATTGAACTATCTAGACCACTGTCAAATCCCCCACTACACATCTACATAATCCAGGAACACATCATGATATCATGATCTAACATATCCTCTTAGGAGATCACATGCTCCAATGAACATAGCCTGGTGTCAAGAGAACTTGTATCATGCCAACAATCTAATCTAGAATCAAGAGTAAACTAGGACACAATACCAAACACCATCTAAACTAAGGATCACCATTTCTAATCACATGAAGGTAACCATCCCCCAACAATAGAACTCAAGATGTAAAAACACTCTCACTGCATATAATAATCATAATCCAATTTGAGCTTTTCCATGACAAACACAACCACTATAGAAGATCATCCATCACTAGGTAATGAATAGACATCACTCCCAAAGCTCCCACTAAATCATGATATGAGTTACCCATGGCATCGCAATAACAATCTCCTAACTGAAGATCACCCATGGTCGACACACACTCAACTATAATACCAATAATTCCAAAAAACTTAAGTAGAACCAAGATTTCCAAGTTAAGAGGATAAAAATATCACTGTCAAAAGCTCACACTAAACTATGTAACCAATCTATCCATGACATTGTGATAAACATGCTACAAGTCCCAATAACTAAATATGCAAGATATCTAATCATCTTGGTGCAATCATAGATGGAGGATCCTAAGAAGGGACTATCCAAGCCATGTAGCTAGAGTAATCATAATGGAAACAACACAAATATATAATGCAATGGAAGATTCAAATGCTCAATATATCAGATAATCAAAACACTTATGCTGACAACATGCAGGCTACATTTAAAGGGCTTATAGGCTTGCTTTCTATATTACAACAAAAATGAAAGATATGGCATTGACGTGCCTTCCAGAAAGAATCTAACTATCTATCTTGTCGAATTCACTAACTACCTTCCTAATGCATCTAAGAGATGTATATATATCATCTTCAATCTCATGAAATCCTCTGTGTCAGCCACAAGAGGTTACAAACTCCAAGGAATGATGAAACGTGTAGAAACATGTAGGTCAGCCTAAAACACATGGTATTGTTCCGTAAATGAGTGAAACTTGGTGTAGACCTCAAGGAAGGTCTATCTCATTCTTATTTGCCTTGTGATATGTTCAATTAGGCTCTGCAAGTCACAGAAGGACTCCACAAATCTTCTCCTCTCAGTTGACTGCCTGAATTCTCTACTCTGTGAAAGCTGATAATCTTCTAGTAGCGATAACTTTCTGTAGACAAATCCAAATCTCCTTAAATCTTAATATGATGTAGCTAACATGACATAGAAGATAATTCATGCTCCATGAGCTTTGATATGAAGATGTGATAAAATGTGGTAGAAAATGCTAAACTGTAACTCACTGAACCACAACTGGAATGAAGAAAAGAAAAGGATACAAATATTTTGGTTGATGCAAGATAGCTCTACAACCTAGGATGATCCTACATCAGACACGTCGTGTTGTTAACAAAGTGAGTCCCTCACTTTGCTGGGGCTAGAGGAAATCCAAGGTGGTCTACCTTAGCCTAAGAAATCCATGATGGATCTTCTTCCGATCTTCCTTTCCACTTAACCAAATATTCTTTATACTACTTACCTCTGGTACTACGTCCAACTCTGCTAACAAAGATGTTCTCTATCTCCTCTGGTTGTTGTTTTGGTAACTGATTCTTCAAGCCATCTTCAATGTTGTCACTTGACTCTCCTTCATGAAAATAATATATATCTACAATGTTAAATAGAGTTGATATACCAAATGTCTCGGGTAGATCCACTTCATATGCATTCCCTGAATCAAACTTCTTAAGAATCTTACATGGTCCAAACTTCTTCATCTTTAACTTGTTGTATATCCCCAATGGAAATCTCTCCTTTCTTAGATACACCATTACTTCATCTCCAACTAAAAATTCTTTTTCTCATCTTCTCATTTGCCTATTCCTTATACTTACTATTCATTTCCTCTAAATTTTCTTTCTAAGTTGATTATATAGTGTCTCCATGTATCCTGCAAATTCTTCTACTTCTACACATCTCTTGTTCTCCATACTGATGTCTCTTAACTCTGCTACTCCTCTAGGTTGTACTCCTGTCAGTCCTATTCACTGAATTATTGTATGCAAACTCTACTTGCAGTAGAACTAGATCCCAATTTCCTACTTTGTCTCCTACTAAACATATAAACAAGTTACGTAAACTCCTATTTACCACTTATGTTTTTCCATCTATCTGTGGGTGAAATGCTTAAATGAACTTTAGGTCTATCTTCATCTTCTTCCACAATGTCCTCCAAAAATATCCAATGAATATTGTATCCCTATCTAAAACTATACTCTTAGGTAATCCATGCAATATCACAATCTCTTTGAAAATTAGGTCAGCAACATGCACAACATCATTTGTCTTCTTACAAGGAATGAAATGTGTCATCTTTGAAAATCTATCCACTACTACAAATATAGAATCATATCCCCTATATGCTCTTGGAAAACCTAATATGAAATCCATGCTTATATCTTCCCAAGGTCTCTCTTGTACTATCAAAGATTTGTACAAACTAGTATTCTTACTACCCCCTTTTCCAACTTGACAAATTCTACAACTTTGAATAAAATTCCTTACATCCTTATATATCTGAGGCCAAAAATAATATTCACTTACCAAAGCTACTATCTTATCAATTCCAAAATGTCATGTTAATCCTCCACTATTCTTTTCCTTGATCAAATTATCTCTCATTGAACTCCTAGGTATACACAACTGATTTTTTTTTAACAGCATATCCTCCTGAATGAAATAGTCCAACCACTTACTTCTATCTATCACAACAAGATCCTTACATGCTTTCCATTTTTTTGCAAAATCAAGATCCTCTTCATACATGTGCTTAAGTTGTTCAAATCCCAGTACTTCTACCCTCATCTCTATCAACAAATTCCTTCTCCTACTCAATGCATCTGTAACATTGTTTGACTTCCCACTCCTATGCTTTAATACAAATGTGTAACTCTGCATGAACTCTACCCATCTCATATGTCTCTGATTAAACTTTCCTTGACTATTCAATACTGTAAAGCTTGATGATTAGTGTACAACACAAATTCCTTAGGCAACAAGTAATGTCTCCACTTCTTCAAAGATTGAATTATGGCATAGAATTCTTGATCATAAACTAAATATCTTTTCCTTGCATCATTCAACATCTCACTGAAATATGTTACTGATCTCCCTTCTCAATTTAACACTGCTCCTATTGCATTTCCACTAGCATCACAATCTACTTGAAATACTTTGTTAAAATCCAATAATGCTAACATTGGTTGCTCTGTCACCTTCTACTTCAACTTGATTCAAAACTCTTATCTACTCTTGATGTCCACTTGAAATCCTTCATGTCTCCTCTCATTATCTCTGTCATAGGTGTGTATACTGTACTAAAATTTCTGATGAACTTCTGGTAGAAACTTGCTAGTCCATGAAATGATCTTACCTCTCCAATGTTTAAGGTGTTGGCCACTCAACAATTTCTCTAACTTTCTCAGGGTCCATCTTCAATCCTTCCACATAAATCACAAATCCCAAATATAACAATTCTTCCTTCATGAAACTACATTTCTTGATGTTTATCAACAATTTATCTTCTCTCAACCTCTGCAATACTTGTCTAATATGCCACAAATGTTCTTCTTTTGTCTTACTAAAAATCACTATCTTCCAAGTATACAATAACAAACTTACCCAATAATTTCTTCAAAACCTCATTCATCAATCACATGAAAGTACTCGGTGCATTAGTCAATCCAAAAGGCATCACTATCCATTCATACAATCCTTCATTTGTCTTAAATGCAATCTTCCACTCATGTCCTTCTCTAATCCTGATATGATGGTATCCACTCTTCAAGTCTATCTTTGTAAAATACTTTGCTCCACTCAATCAGTCCATGATGTCATCCATCCTTGGCAATGGAAATCTATACTTAATTGTGATCTTATTGATTACTCTAGAGTCTGTACATATTCTCCATTCTCCATCTTTCTTTGGTGCCAGTACTATAGGTACCACACATGGGCTTATGCTTTCTCTGATCAATCCTTTCCTCAACAACTCTTGTATTTGTCTATTCAGCTCTACATTTTCTACTGGTTTCATTCAGTATGCCACTTTATTAGGCAAAATAGCTCCAGGTATAAGGTCTATATGATGACTGATACTCTGGATTGATGGAAATCCTTTAGGCACATTATTTGATATGATATCTTGGCACTCTGTCAATAATTCAGTAATTTCCTCTAGCGGTGGTTCTTCCTCTTGTGTTGCGGTGTTTCCTATATTTAGGGTTCTACACTTCTTTGGAATCAAAGAAAAACACATATTCTCATGCCTCAATCCATCCAAAAATTTCCTTCCATCAAGCAAATAGATTCTAGCATTCCTACATACTTCACTCTTAGGTTCATCTTCCAAAGGTATCAAGATATGTTTCTTCCCATTAGATGTTATAGTATAAGTTTTCTTCCTCCCATGATGTATTTCCTTTCTATCATACTTCCATGGTCTTCCCAATAGTATATGACATACATCTATAGGCATAATATCACACAATACCTCATCAACATAAGATCCTATATGAAATTTCACCAAACATTAGTCACTCACCAATACCTTGTGCTCATATTGAATCTATGCTATCTTGTAGGGCTTTATATGTTTCAATCTCTCCAAGTTGAGCTTAGTCACCATCTCCTCTGAAACCAAGTTATCAGTACCACCACTATCAATGATAACCTTACAACATTTACCTCTTGATTTAAACATCTTATCTAGAACAAACTTTTCCTTTGCGGTGGTTCCTTAGTTGTATCTACTTGGAATAATGCTCTCCTCATGACTAATGATTCTCCTTTCTCTGGTTTTCCAACTAAACTAGGTGATCCAATAGATTCTTCCTCCACATAGGCTACTCTTGCACTATTCTCTATCCTCTTGCTAGTACTTCCCTAATGACATTCAAATGCTTTATGTACTTCACTTCCACACTTAAAACAAGTTCCTCTGAATGGTCTTTTATCAAATCCTCTTTCATCTCTCCTATGTCCTTCATTGTAGTAAGAATTTTGATTTCCTCTATTGTTGCGGTAGAAAATCCTATCATCTCTCTGGTATTAATTTCTATCTCTGTCTTCCTTCTTGTATGGGCTACTTTCCTTATTTTTCTTCACATAAGGTCTTTCTCCTCCGAAATGTGTTCTACCTCTTTACCTTTGCTCATGCTTCTTATTCAACTTGTCTTAAACTTTCAATGCAAACTAATATGCTTCTACTATAGTCATCCATGCCAAACTTAGTTCTTCTTGAATATTCATCCTCAATACAATTATGTATCTTGCTTCTTTTTCCTTGCTTGCTTCACTATGTCCAATCCTTATGATCATTTTATGAAATTCTTTAGTATACTCCTTCATGGATTTCTCCTTTTGCCTTAGGTTTTGCAATCTCTTCAAGAATTCCAACTCATAGTCAGTAGGTATGAATTGATTCTTCGACTTTATCACCATCCTATCCCAATTTATGATCTTCTCTTTTCCTCTCCCATTCCTATCCAATTGAAATTCCTTGTACCAAATAGTAGCATCTCCTTTCAACTTAGTTTTTTGCAAATATTACTCTCTCCATATCTTCAATTTCCTCATATTCAAAGTATTCCTCCAAGTCATTTATCTAGTCAATCAATTCCTCAGGGTTAAAATTTCTAGTATAGTTTGGTACTTCCATTCTAGGTCTCTTACCCATTTTAGAAATAGCTTTCAACATCTTTACTTGATCCGATTCTTCTTCTTCTAGGGCTTCCTCATTTTGGTCAACAACTTGAAATTCATCATCATCACTTTCATCTTCAGGTCTAGGGTTTAGTCCTCTTCTTCTATCTTCTTCTATAGCATCCAATCTAACCTTCATTTTCCTCATCTTCTCTATCATCTCTTCCATTCTTCCAGCAACATTGGTCATAGCAGGCATCCTCCTTGGCAGCATCTCTTCCTAGGATCCAGTGCAATTGCCTCAATTCAGTGATTTGACTACAAGGTAGAAACTGCCTCACAATCAGTCATCTGTTGACAAACACAAGGAGACTACCTCAAGTTAGCACTCTATTCACCAAAGATCTTTCAGAATTCCCTTACTTCCCAAAGGATTCACACTTCGCTTGATACCACTTGGTGTAGTCATGGATGGAGCGTCCTAAGAAGGGACTATCCAAACCATGCAGCTCGAATAAACACAATGGAAAAAACACAAATATAGAATGCAATGGAAGATTCAAATGCTTAATATATCATATAATCACAACACTTATATGCTGGCAACATGCAGGCTACTTTTGAAGAACTCATAGGCTTGCTTTCTAGGTTACAACAGAAATGAAAGATATGGCATTGAAGTGCCTTCTAGAAAGAATCTAACTATCTATCTTGTCAATTTGACTATCTTTGTAATGCATCTAAGAGATGTATATATCATCTTAAAGCTCATAGAATCCTCTATGTTAGCCACAAGAGGTTACAAAGTCCAAGGAATGATGAAACATGTAGAAACCTATAGGTCAGCCTACAACACATGGTATTGCTCTGCAAAAGAATGACACTTGGTGCAGACCTCAAGGAAGCTCTATGTGGTCCTTATTTTCCTTATGATATGTTCCATTAGGCTTCACAAGTCATGGAAGTGCTCCACAAACCTTCTCCTCTCAACTAACTTTCTGAATGCTCTGCCCTGTGAAAGCTGATGATCATCTGATAGCGATAACTTTCTATAGACAAATCCAAATCTCCTAAAATCTGAATATGATGTAGCTAACATGGAATAGAAGATAATTCCTACTTCACAATCTTTGATATGAATATGTGGTAAAATGTAGTAGAAAATACTAAACTATAAATCACTGAACTGTGACTGGAATGAAGAAAAGAAAAGGATGCAAATATATTGGTTGATGGAAGATTGCTCTACAACTTGGGATGCTCCTACATCACATCTATCCTCTCATCTTGATGCAGCATACCAATACACAAATGATCACAAATATGGCTAACTAACAAATTTTGCATCAATAATGAAAAGACCTATGGATATAGACAATCCACATCTTATTTATCAACAATAACTCAGATCCTAAAAATTGAAGGATGCAAACTCATCATCACATCAGTAACTTGCAAACTAAGATAAAAAAGAAGACAACCTGTAGACCTCAAGACTCAAAAACTAGATCAAACCCATATCTGATTTGCCAAACAAGTTCATAAACAAATAACCATAGTCAAGCAACCAAACAAGCATCCAAGAGATAAGAACAACCTCCTAAAGCTAAACTACACCACCACCGATAATAATGAGTTAATCATCACAAACCCAAAACTATCAACTGCATACATGATCATGTTGTGCCAATGCTCAAATGTACATTCATATCCTTGACACCATAATTATCACCATCACTGTACCTATACTCAATTCCCACTGAACCAAGACCCCTAGTCTCATACATGTATCAAACCATGTCCTCAAACTGGAAGACAATCTATGTACCTATGTCCATCAAAGTCAACACTCTGAAAATACTTGTAAACCTATATCAAGAAGCACCAAATATGATAACCTTCTCTACCATCATACTAGTCTAATAAAAACATCCATTACCACAATTTTATGCCCAAAAATTCATTTGAATGCTTATATACTCACACCCCAAATCTCATGGTCTCACAAGTTCTCAAACAATTACAAATCTTTCTTTTCACATACAAATGAAAAACTACCTAATCCACTATGTAGTACACTACAAATATTCTTCAACACCTATTTGAAATCTAAAATTTGATTTTATATGTGAAAAGTATGACCAATTAACCATCTTGAAACAATACCAACTTCAGGTACCAAATTTTAATACAAAAACAAAATCTAATAACCAAACCAAATACCATTGCATAGTGCTCAGAATACCTTTATGATGCCTATACGAAGTCAAAAATTTGATACATTATGTAGAAGTTATGCATTGCAAAACACTCCAATAAGCTTAAAAAACAAAGGTAGGTGGCAAACTGAAGGTGGGTGGTGCTACTAGTGGTAGTGGCGGATGGGTGGTTCTATGGTAATGGGTTCCTATTGTAGATGGGTGGAGGTGGTTGGGGCCAGTGGTCCACTAACAACGTGACCCATCCACTGCTTGGGGAGGTCTAGCCCATTGGGCTAGACATGATTACCCAATGAATAGTCACATGCCTAGGGGATAAGACTTAGGTGACTAGTCTTGTATCCCTAGGCACTAGTCACATAGGTGACAAAGGGCCACACCCTAGATTTTCTTAGCACATAATTTTTAAAAAAAAAAATTTCAACTTTTCAACATTTCATTTTCTCAATATATATAATTTTTAAATTATTTTTCTTGCAGAGCATGCCTATGCTAATCAAGTGCCTAGGGAATATTCCTAAAATATTCTCTATGAACTAGCACACCATATGACCATATGGATTCCATATGGTCATACAGAATATTCTTTGTCAAGATATAATCTAAAGAAAAAATGGTCAATTTTTTTTGTTCCAAACATGGTCAAGTTTTATATCAAAATATAGGTTTTTGGGCCTTCTGGACTCAATGGTGAGGTCTGATTTTTCTCAAGAGGTTTTTAAAAAAATCTCACCTCCAAAACCCCCACAAAAAAAGCCCTAACAGAAAACCCACTTGTCAAATCTCCATCAAAGCCTAGATCTACAACAACCCAAGCCTATAAATACACTTGTGACCTTGAAAATGCCTTCATTATCATGTTGCAAGACCATGTATTCAACTATGCACAAGAATCTACTCATTGCAAGGGTTATAATACTAGTGAGATATCCTCCCATAACCTGAAAACTAGGCTCTAATACCACAAGTAAAAGAAAAAATATAGCAATAAAGAACATTTCCACATAACCCCATGAGAGATAAATATGCAAAAAAATATTAACCAAAATAACCAAAATCTACCATACAAAAGAATAGACAAACATATGACAATATGACACAAGATATACCCTAGGAAAACCCTCAAGAGAGAAAATCCCAACCTCCAAAATTATTCACACTCAATGTATTATTCAACAATAAAACATTACAATATAATTACATAGTCTCATGAATACTTCTAAAACATCAAGCTCCTCCAATGCATCCTCCATGTGTCCAAGCATGTAACTACACATCCCATGCCATGCTTCACTTATGCACCCACAAGAGAAAATAAATACAATAATATACAAACAAACCATCCAACCCAAAGCACTAACCATGTGCAAGCATGTGATTAATTTGGTTAAGGAAACTATTGAGTAATATTGATCTCACTCATACTCAATCTATAATTCTAAAATGTGATAGTTAGAACAAGGTAAAGTGTAGTATGATTTCTCTCATGAACAAGTTGAGAAGAACATATTAAAAATGAAATACATGCAAAAAGATAATTGTAACAATTGTGCTAACAAAGGCATTTCCAAAAGAAAATTTCAAGTTTTTCTTATCTCCTTCTCTAAGTGTAGCTAAACTCTATCTAAAATAATTCTCCTATCTCCCAATCTCTCCAAACATCATTTAGACTAAAATTATAGCTCTATTTTAGAGAATTTTGTGAATATATAGGTTCTCTTAGGCCCTAGAATATTTCCCCCACACATAAGAAGTATATATTTTTTCTTCATTTCATATTTTAAATTTCAAGTTCTCACTATTAGCAAACTTGGTTTCTACCATGATTTATATTTTATCTTCTTTACCATTCTATTAGTTCTACATTATGTTCTTTTCTATGTGTCTAAACTAATTTTAATATTCAAGATTTTTTTTTAATACATTTTCTACATCCAATATAAACTAATGTTTCTCTAAGTTATTTTTCAATGGGGAACTTTCATAGTTTGGAAATTATGATGCAGACATTATCATGGTGGTTGGGCCTTTCTCAAGTGAAATATGAGCAAGAAAAAGAGCCTAAATTCATGGAAATGGAGTTTTCATATCCCTCTTCCAATGCGAATATCTCTCTTAAATAAAAATAAATTGATATTCAATTGTTTGAAAGGGATTTGATGTAGGAGCGGCTAGTGTGAAAAGAAATCTTGCATCACTCCCAAAAAAAAATTCTTTTGTTTGTTTATAGGGTTACAATAATGCTCCAATCATCATTTATTAGTGCAACTTATTGTTTTCACAAGAAAATACTATAAGCATTACAGACTCACTCATAGGCATAATGGAGTTTAGATAGTTCACTCTTTCTAGTTTGTGGTGACCTTGCAAGCTTTGCGATAACTATTGGTTACATTCCCAAGCTCAATGTTCCTAGGGAGGTTCATTACATGATTTACATCAAGATGCAATGGATATTCTTTAATACATTCATTGTAGAAGGTTCCTTCTACACATTTGGCTAACTATAATTTTCATTTAGCATTGATTTTTGTATCACTTTGCAGGTAATAGGGATCATTCCTAAGGCTAGGAGCTATTATATAAAAATCATTCATAATCATTTAAATGTAGTCAACTTAATGACTAGAGTTTGTATTCAATTTTGATTATTGTATTGTAATATTATTTGAATCCTATAATTCATACAAGTTTAGTGTGTGCATGTGTAATCAAATGGTTAAGGCCTAGTATATTGTACAAGCCCATTGTAGGAAAGACTAGGGTTGTAATTCTAATTATGGATAATATATATATTGAATCAAGTTGATTTTCATAAGAATATGGTAGTTTTGAGTACCATTGTGCATTGGTTGTGTGTGTACTTATGTTTAGTATAAATGGTTGGACAATCCTTTATTGGACCCTTTGTTCATGATTGCATCAATGTGAGGGCATAGAATTTGGATAAATAGATAACATAGAAACTAATTTATTTTAGTTTGTAGATTTTGAGTGCAAATTGGAAAGTCTATTTCAAAAGTATAATGTTATCTAGACATGCTCTTACAAGGTATAAAATTCATGCCTCTTCATTATAATTGTATATGGACTATATTTATTTCTAAAAGGAAAGATTTCAAAGAGCTACTCAAAAAAAATATTACCCCATATTAGATGAGGAATTAAGGGCCATCCATTTATATTTCTCTTAGAAAAAAGAATAGGACAATGAGTACAATCTACTATGCATTAGTGTTCATTCCAAAGAAAAAAGTAGTCAATTGAGAAAATATGTAATGGATAGAAAGTTGTAAGTGATATATATTGGAGAACTAGTTGGAAACCTCAAGAATTGCATTTTGGTGGAAAAACTAAAATATATTGATCATGCCTATGCACACGAAAACTATCTAGAAATGGATAAGACAAAAGAGCACTTAATTCCAGTAAAAACCACAAGAAAAAGAAAAACCACATGGTAGAGAAAAGAGGGATAAGGGGAAAGAGAAATGGAAGGGAAAAAGAATCCCACTACCATGGTCAAATAAAAGGAAAAGACAATCATTATTTTAGTCATTGTTATGAAGAAAAGTATAACAAAGAGAAATGTTGGAAGCTACATCTAGAGTTTGTTGGCATAATAGTCATATAGTATTACATTGTTAATTAAATAAAGAAATAGTTAGGTAAATGTTAGTAATAAATTAGTTTTGGGAAGTTAGGAAGTTATTTCCCGTAAGAAGTTATATATGGGAATAATAAGGCTTTAAAAAGCCATTGAATTGTATTACAACATCATTCAAACACATTTATATATTATTCTATATTTCTAATATTTTTTTACAATGGTTTAATATATTTTTTTGCTCTACCATTTTCAATATGGTATCAGAGCATTGTTGATTCATGTGCCTGTGTGTTGAGATTGTGTTGTCAAGAATATTTTTAATTAGGCGATGGTAGATTTGAAAGAAGATTTTCACTAGAATTGAATGGGGCTTGAAGATCCTCTATTTTCTGAAGCTTTCTGAATGTAAGGCGTGGAGCAAAGGCATGAATAATATGAAAGAGGCATTTTAATTATCTATTGGTATGTTGTTTTGATAACAGTTCAGTAAAAATTAAATATCTTTTACATTTCTCAACAAAATTTCAACATTCAAAATGTTTCGAAAAGAAGAAGAATAGGAGCATAAAACCCAGAAACATTTTAAAGAATTTGACAATATTTCATGAGTAGTTTAAAGTAGAAGTTTGGCTTCTGAATCTGCTAAAATTGTCTGAATATTGAGTAATTGTTTTGAGTGCTGAAATAGATTTTGAAGCATTGAAGAGAAATGTGTGATGGCAACTATGTGAAGAATGGTTAAGGAAGTGTGGATGTTGAAGTTTGAATAATGGCTTGGGAGATCTCTAGTGTCCAAATCATTGGAGAAGTGTGAACAACATAAGGGTATGCATTCCTTGCTGGACATTTTACATTTTTGACTATTTGCTCACTATTGAAATTCACTGATGTATGTGTTTTTTTTTTATTTCCTTCAAAGCACTTCTACCTGTGACCATTTATTTACATGCATAGAAGTTTGGTGGAACTCCATTGAATGTTCAACCATATGAAAGATTGAGACAACCACTGATGGAATATTATTCGTGTTGAAATCTGCATTATCCATTTGATGATTGAGGTATGCAGATATATTAGAGATCTCAGTAATTGAAATTTGTAAATTTAATTTTAGAATCATCTAATGCATATTTGAAGAAGTAGCCAAAGAGATTAATATGCAGCTAAGAGATATAAAACAAATGAAGTCTTAAAAAGAAATTCATCCAGAAAAGTTTTTATGGAGAAAGTTAAATAATATTAAAAAATATGGACACATGAAAATTTTGTATGGAGAAAGTTTAAAAAGTTTTTAAGGGAAAAAGTTTTTAACTTTTAAGGGAGAAATTTACAAGTTATTTTGGAGAAAACTTTTTGAAAAAGGAGAGATAAGTAGTGGAATTTTTCTCAAAATATCTAAAGAATATTGAAGTTTTTGGATGTGTAAATATGATGAGAATACAATTATGTGCCAAATATTGAAATAAAATTGTATGCATTGGAGTGATAAGGAAAATTATCTTGGAGATATAAGGTTGATTAGTGTATGGGTCTATCATTGGTTCAAATTGACATTATCATTTTTTAATCATGAATGCACATATGTCACAGATTGCTTATGCTTTTAGAGACATGTTTTCTATTCCTGATGAGGCCTCCAAAGACTCATCCAAGACATCAGTTGGTTAAAGTGTAACAGGGTCAAATTGGAGGCAGGTGGCATCGGAGGATGGAGGATTTTCCATCATCTCAAGTTAGCTTCTCGCTTTGAGATGATGCTTTGCATGAGAAGTATTTTTAGTTTTGGTTGTTATGCTTTTCTTTGTTGATGCTGATAGATTTGAAGAATGTATGTTTTGTGAAGATTTTGTTTTGGAGACAGGTTTGGGATTTGGTGTTGAGCTCAATATAGATTGTTGTCCAGTGAGCTTCAAAGAGTATATGATCTTGACTTATACTCTTTCGCGGTCACTAGAAAATGATAGAGATCTGTCATATCTCTTAGGGTTCATTGTTGAATAATTCAAGACTCTGTGATTTGAGAGCTTGGGACTAAAGAGCTCAAGAACATAGCTTGAAGCTACGCCTTTTTGAGGGTAGATAAGACAGCATGATGGACCCCACTTGTTTCAAGATTTATTCTTTGGGAGAAGATCTTCTATAAAATATGTATTCATACTATGTAATTAGCTTTTTTGAGTATTTTAGCATTAAGGGGGGGTCCCTTGGTACTATTGCAGGAACAATGTAATAAGGGGGGAAATGTTGGTATAATAGTTATATAGTATTACATTGTTAGTTAAGTAAAGCAATAGTTAGGTAAATGTTAGTAATAAATTAGTTTTGGCAAGTTAGGAAGTTATTTCCCATAAGAAGTTATATACAGGAATAATAAGGCTTTAAAAAGCAATTGAATTGTATTGCAACATCATTCGAACACATTAATATATTATTCTATATTTTTTATATTTCTCTGCAATGGTTTAATATATTTGTTTGCTCTACAATTTTCAATATGGTATCAGAGCATTGTTGATTCATGTGCCTGTGTCTTGAGATTGTATTGTCAAGAATATTTTTAATTAGGCAATGGTATATTTGAAAGAAGATTTTCACTAGAATTGAATGGGTCTTGAAGATCCTGTATTTTATGAATCTTTCTGAGTGTAAGGCATGGAGCAAAGGCATGAATAATATGAAAGAGGCATTTTAATTATCTATTGGTATGTTGTTTTGATAACAGTTTAGTAAAAATTTGATATCTTTTACGTTTCTCAATAAAATTTCAACATTCAAAATGATTCAGAAAGTAGAAGTATAGGAGCATAAAACCTAGAAATGTTTCAAAGAATTTGACAATATTTCATGAGTAGTTTAAAGTAGAAGTTTGACGTCTGAATCTGCTAAAATTCCCTGAATATTGAGTAATTGTTTTGAGTGCTGAAATATATTTTGAGGCATTGAAAAGAAACGTGTGATGGCAACTGTGTGAAGAATGGTTAAGGAAGTGTGGATGTTGAAGTTTGAATAATGGCTTGGGAGATCTCTAGTGTCCAAATCATTGGAGAAGCATGAACAACATAAGGGTTTGCATTCCTTGCTAGACATTTTACATTTTTGACTATTTGCTGGTTGTTGAAATTCATTGTTGTATGTGTTTTTTTTATTTCCTTCAAAGTGCTTCTACCTGTGACCATTTATTTACATGAATGCCAAGCAAAAAAGTTTGGTGGAAGTTCGTTGAATGTTCAACCATATGAAAGATTGAGACAACCGCTGATGGAATATTATTGGTGTTGAAATCTGCATTATCCATTTGATGATTGAAGTATGCAGATATATTAGAGATCTCAAGAATTCAAATTTGTAAATTTAATTTTAGAATCATCTAATGGATATTTGAAAAAGCAGCCAAAGAGATTAATATGCAGCCAAGAGATATAAAATGAATGAAGTCTTAAAAAGAAATTCATCGAGAAAAGTTTTTATGGAGAAAGTTAAATAATATTAAAAAATATGAAGGCCACGTGAAAAATTTGTATGGAGAAAGTTAAAAAAGTTTTTAAGGGAGAAATTTACAAGTTATTTTGGAGAAAAGTTTTTAAAAAAGGAGAGATAAGTAGTGGAATTTTTCTTAAAATATCTAAAGAATATTGAAGTTTTTGGATGTGTAAATATGATGAGAATACAATTATGGGCCAAATATTGAAATAAAATTGTATGCATTGGAGTGATAGGGAAAATTATCTTGGAGATATAAGGTTGATTAGTGTATTGGTCTATCATTGGTTCAAATTGACATTATCATTTTTTAATCATGAATGCACATATGTCAAAGATCACTTATGCTCTTAGGGACATGTTTTCTATTCCTGATGAGGCCTCTAAAGACTCATCCAAGACATCAGTTGGTTAAAGTGTAACAGGGTCAAATTGGAGGTAGGTGGCATCGGAGGATGGAGGATTTTCCATCATCTCATGTTAGCTTCTCGCTTTGAGATGATGCTTTGCATGAGAAGTATTTTTGGTTTTGGTTATTATGCTTTTCTTTGTTGATGCTGACAGATTTGAAGAATGTATGTTTTGTGAAGATTTTGTTTTGGAGACAGGTTTGGGATTTGGTGTTAAGCTCAATATGGATTGTTGTCCAACAAGCTTCAAAGAGTATATAATCTTGAATTATACCCTTTCGCAGTCACTAGACAATGGCAGAGATCTGTCGTATCTCTTAGGGTTCATTGTCAAATAATTCAAGACTCTGTGATTTGAGAGCTTGGGACTAAAGAGCTCTAGAACACAGTTTGAAGCTATGCCTTTCTGAGGATAGACGAGACATCATGATGGACCCCGCTTGGTTCAGGATTTGTTCTTTAGGAGAAGATCTTCTATACAATATGTATTCATACTATGTAATCAGCTTTGTTGAGTATTTTAGCATTAAGGGGGCGTCCCTTGGTACTATTGCAGGAACAGTGTAATAAGGGGGGGAATGTTGGCATAATAGTCATATAGTATTACATTGTTAGTTAAATAAAGCAATAGTTAGGTAAATGTTAGTAATAAAGTAGTTTTGGGAAGTTAGGAAGTTATTTCCCGTAAGAAGTTATATACGAGAATAATAAGGCTTTAAAAAGCCATTGAATTGTATTGCAACATCATTCGAACACATTAATATATTAGTCTATATTTCTGATATTTTTGTGCAATGGTTTAATATATTTGTTTGCTCTACCATTTTCAATAGAGTTAAACCCATTCGATAACAATAATAAGAAGAAAAATGTGCCACATGGGGGGAAAATATAAAGAGAAAGAGTGCAAGTCTAATGCAAACGAAGAATTATCACAAGCCACTTTGAGAAAGGGAACATGTGTGGTTAATAGTGCGTCTCAAAACGAAGCTCAGTTAATGAAGGGAACTTCGTTTAATGCAAATGTCGAAGCAATAAAACACTAAAATTCTTGTTACAATAAGTATGTTCACAAAATTAGGTCATTTTCAAATTTGACATGAAATATGGCCTCATGATTTTATCTCATGTTTTATTGTGATTCAAGGCCAAGACTTTTGTTTTCCACAAGAAGAGATCTCTAACTTCATAACTTATGTGAATTTATGTGCGTATAAAAAAAGCTTAGGTTGTATCTATAATAAACATTTAATGTTGGAAAAATCTAACTCTTTTTTCTAGAGAAAGAAATCTACTTATATTTTTTTATTATAAATTAAAGAATACTTGTGTCTAAATAACTTATTTGTAAACATAGAAAGTTCCATTCCTTCTAATATTGCATGTCTATAAGAAATTGATGTTGATGATGAAACACTTGCATATTTAGTTCTTGAAAATTTAACAATTGCATGTTGTGGAGACATTTAGAACTTAACTATATACTCTTGGAACCATATTTCTCTCACTAGTAAAGACTGAATTGCTGATTCAATTACAACATATTGTATATAATTGATGATCATCAATCTATAGATAATAATATAAAAGAGTTGGAGATAAATTTACCATTGTGTTAAATGTTTTGTTATAGATGAACACCTCGGATCATATACAACTTCAAAGTTATTGATAAAAAATAGGTATACCAATAGTCCAAATCAACATCCTTGATAGATTCACCAACATTAAACGAGTTTGCCTAGTGATTAATTTTGTGCAAGAAAGTCATTTTGTCCCTATTAAACTTATTTAATAAAAATTCATTTTAAAATACCTTAAAACAAATATTTCCATTTCCGATATCTAAATTTTAAATTGTTCTATAAGACATTAAGGTAAGCATAATAATTCATTCATATTTTTATTATCAACTAGTGTTTTCATCACAAAATTGTATTCAAATAATATTTTGATTTTAGCTTCTATTATATCACTCTATCAGTAAATTTAATTATAATAATAGATTTATTAATATAGTATTTTTCTACGTCAAAATCTATAAGATAATCGCAACTCAACCATGTCAGCCAAACAGTGTTAGATTCCAAAATTATATTTGTGTGGGTCACATGTCAAGCATAAGAAGCATTTTTTAAAGATATATTCTCTAGGAAAAAAAATGATATTACAAAACTGAATAGAAGCTCTGTATTCAAGAAAAAATGTTGAATTTATTCAGAAAGGTTGCATGGTATTCAACATTATTGTAAAGAACGACAAACTTATAGTTTTGACTAAATCATATAATGCTGTCGGATATCACTAATATAATGCGCATTATTAGTGACCAGAAGCATTGTTTCCCAAGACTAGTGTAGAGAGATTAAATGGGTGGATAAAAGAAGAATTTCCGCTCCAAATCTGATGTGAAAACATGGCATGAACTTTTTCAGTGGGATGATTTCTATCCCAGAACATATATGCACTTGTATCATTGCAGAACAAATTCTGTGGAGTTGTCTTTCCACAGTTTACTTCTGCATTAAACAATCCCGACCCACAGCATGCTGAATTTGTATCCTTAAATCCTGCACCCAAAATTTTTCATATATTTATTCTACTTTTCAGCCACCCAATCACTGAAACCTTCAAAACAAGATTGTTTTTATGCTTAAGGGACTGATTAAGAGTGTAGCTTACCATAGGCTTCAGCGTTTCGAATTATGCTAATAAAATAATCATAACTTTTTAGCTGGATGATTGTTACTCCGTCTAGTTTCTGGCTGAGGTGAGCCACGAGTGACTTCAAAGCAGTGTTATATTCCAGAAACAGTTGGTTTGCGCTCTGCAAACATTCACCTTTGGCTATGGCGTATCCAAACAGTCTGATATAAGGAGTACATCCCAAAGCTGGAACATCCACTACAACGAATTTCCTTGCCCCCACACGATAAAGATGCTGTCAAGCAACATACCAGTCAAAAACATTCTTAAACCATAATTTTTTTAAATTTTTTTCTGAAGTAACATGTAAACTATGAATTCTTAAACTTACTGCTATGTACTGATCAAATTTGGAAACCAGCAATGTAACAAACTGTTGAGGAGTAGTGGTGTTTTGGAGAGTAGTGTTGGCAATATAGTCGAAAATATCGTTGGCTCCAATTGAAATGCAATATAAAGACTTGCTTATGTAGGACTTCGCCTTCGCAGCTCCAGATGGGTGTGTCTTCTTCAGAATATAAGAGAAGTGTTGGAATTGAAATACTTGGCGACTCAGAGTGATAATATTCTGCGAGATTGATAAGCATTACAAAGAGAACGGAAAAGTTTTAGTCAAACTCATTCCCTAATATAATATCAATTCTTATACTTAGTGCTTTGTTACATCATACAAGTATTTGTTTATATAACAATGATATTGAAAAGATATAAAATAGATTAAAAATTGGCGAGTTTGAAGAAATCAGTTTGCCTAAGAATTATGGGAACATTGGAATATTGTAATGTAAGACTTTCAGGGCCTCAAGAGTAAGATTAACAATAGCACCTCTCATCCCTTTGTAAGGTTAAAATGCAATATTAACACTGCTTTAACTTAATTAAATATAGTTATCAACTTTAAAATGGTAACAAAGGTGTATATTTAAGCAAGAGATCATTACGATATACATGTAAGATTAATCCATTAGTTACATACAATGAAAAAAAGTTTCAAAACAGATTATGAATGGAAAAGAAACACATACAGTTAGTCATGTCAGATACAGCAATTTGTAATTATATTTCATTAAATAAAAAGGCTTTTTTCCTTTTACTGGACTGTTGAATGGTGAAGTTATTTTTAACAGATAATTGTAAACTTATCATCATGGATAATGTAAGTGATAAAAATGTATTATATTGTTACTTATTTATGTTGGAAATAAATCTTATGGGGACCTACGCTTCCAGCAGTAAATGGAAGGTTCTAGGCTTGAGTCTATATGAGCTGTAGCTCAACAATTGGTATCAGAGCCAAGCTAGGAGCCCCAAGCCCCTGTAGTATGGCATAAGGGGGGTGTTAGAAATAAGCCACAGCCAGATCGACACCTTCAGTAACAAATGAAAGGTCTTAGATTCAAGTCCTAACTGGTCCATATGAACTGTAGCCCAACAATTTAATATTAACTTCTAATATTTTAATTGATTATGTTGAAAGTATATAATCTAAGGACAGGAATAGAGTAGATCTATTATTACCCTTTAGATTAATCTACAGGGTCAGCATAATACTTAATAAAAAAACAATTCAAAAAGTAGCTATATTTGTTTTAGTTTAAAAAAGTTATATCTGCAATGATACTATAATATTATTTTAAGAGGGTATTCTTAAACATCATTTAGTTCAACAGTCAAAGGTTGATTTTGGTCAATAAAAATAAGATTAATATCTACTACATTTTAAGTGGATGAGGTGTAAAATTACTATTGAATGTTTGACCCTTAAAACAGATAATATCTGAAAGGTAATTATACTGTTATATAGCAGTTCAAGATTTCAATACCTATTTATCCAGAGAAAAGCAATGAATTTTTTTTTTTACAGGATTAAATAAAAGATCTTCTTTGTGAAACTCAATATTGAGGTCTTTCCAAAAACTAAAATAAGGTTAAAAAAAGAAAAGACCTCTATGTCACCTGTTGAGTCGAGCAATCCACTACCTCCTGAGGCAAAATTGATCCCTCTACTGAAATTTGCGTTTGGTTCCAGATATGGAGGGACAAAGGGTAGCCTCAAGTAGGTAGCTGCAACCATAATTATACAATAAACCATTTAGGAATATTCCTGGTTAGACTAATTAACTTAAAAACACAATGAACTGGATCTAAAACTGTAATAATAAATGATACGAACCCAGAAAGTCGAAAACGGTGCGGCCATTGGTAAAACGACCAGTTGGGTAGTGGAAAAAGGAGACGCCGTAAGGTATGAAGTTTGCAAGCGCTTTACAGTGTGGGATGTAATTATTGTTCCCTGCATCTCCTAACGAATCTCCAAACACAAACATGGCTGGCAAATAACCCCCTTTCTCAGCTGCAGCCGAACAACTGATCATCCATAACCCAACTAAAATTCCCACTATTGAACTCTCCATTATCGCCATTAACAAAAAATTATCCCAGGACTCCTCAATCTACAACTCATTCACTTATTAATGAGAACAGGGGTGCGTATAAGTAGAAGTTTTTGTAAATATGTTGAACAATCAAAGCTGACTAATACTCTAATACGACCATTTTCATGTTCAAAAATTCAAGAGTAGAATAAGATCGAAGCTGCCGTTTGGTTTACGACTCTGTTGATGTTGAAAAGGGATGTTATTGTCATAGGTTAATTTTGGCCAATAAAAATAGGATAAATATTCATTACTTTTGGGTGTGGTTGAGGTGTAAAACTGCTATTGACTATATGACCATTGAACCCAATGATGTTTAAGTGAAGTGGTTGAGAAGGCGCTATATTAAAATATCATCCACTTCAATAGTCAAAGGTCAATTTTGGCCAATAAAAATAGGACAAATATTTACCACTTTTTGTTGTGAAAAAGGTGTAAAATTGTTATTGAGTGTTTTACCATTGAAATGGATGATATTTAAGTAGAGCGGAGAATGTAAGATAAGCCAGGATTAGAAAATTGTTAGAGTTACCCCTGAAATTTGATGGTTTGTGGACCCTTTTTTCAATTTTAAACTATATTTTACAATTTTACAATTTTACAATTTATTAGACCGTATAGTTTGACTTGCTATAATTTTATATAATTGTGTATATGCCAATTTAAAGTATTCATAAATTGTAAAAAATTATTATAGTGAAAATATTATAATATATATTATTTTATAATATTTTTTTATAGAAATATATATTAATTTTAAATATTTTCAAAGATCAATATAAATGATTTTTTTCTTTTAAAAATGTTGAATATTTTTCAATTTTTCAATTTACTTTTAATTGTAATGATAAGTTTAAGAATTTTGTTTTGTGTAAAAGTAATTGTTGTTAGTTGTTATTCATTGTTTTTTAATATATACTAAATACTAGTACACATTTACAAAGTATAGTTAAAGAGAGATCATTTTTTATATTTTCAATGTTTTGGTTTAGTTGTTTTAATTAATATATCTCTAGTAATGAATCCTATGTTTATATCTAAGCTTGTAATGTTAAAATCAAAGTATTAGCAAATTATAGAAAAATGTTTTAAATATAGTTTTAGATGTCCAAAAAAATCACCACATTGTTCATGACATAGATAGCTGATATATTCTAGTTGTAATATAACCCAAATCTCATCGTTTTAAAGAGGCTATCATGGGTAGAGAATTTTTATTAATTTAAATAATTTTTATTTTATAATTAGATAATTCTAATTAGAGTTCACTAGAATCTACATTATTATCAAAATCAAATACCATCAACATTCAGTTTGAAGATTTTTCTCTAATTAGCTACAAATTCTAACTAGAATTCTAGTTAGTGAAAGGTTGGTGACCACTCTTCAACTCCCCACATATGATCATCCTCAACCATACCATCTAGGTTGGGTACAAGAAGAACATGGGCCTTGTAAGTTAATCAACAAGTTTTGTGCAATGAACTTTGCTATTGGGCCTTTTTGAAATATAATTGAATGTGATGTAACACAATTAGATTTCTTAGATATCCTTGGATGACCATTCTAGTATGATCACAGTGCAATTTATGATGGATAACTAAACACATACTAGATCAAAAAATGGTAAGGTGTATAAGCTTACTTATGTTTCTAGTGCCAAATCGCATTTCATTTCGAGTAAGCCTATTGTTAAATTGGTAAACATATCAAAATAAATTAAACACTGTGTATCATTCGCTAAGCTAAGGAGGATAATCAAGATATGTTTCCACCCTTGCTATGAGAAGTTTAATGGAGAGCCACTCTAATATTTTTGACGAGACAAAAGGTTTACCACTTTTCAAAACTATCAATGATTTTATAGATTTGGTTCCAAGGTATTCCTTGCCAAATTTTCTAGCATACTCCATCTCACAAGTTCTAAAAGTATAGAAATAGAGAAGAAGATTAAAAAACTTATGGCAAAAGGGAATATATAGCCCAATACCTCTCCTTATGGCTCTCAAACCATTATTATTCCCAAAAAGAAGAAGGATGAATGGAGAATGATCACAAACTATAGAGATTTAAATAAAATCACTATAAAGAACAAATATCCTTTTTCCTAAGATTGATGACCTTCTCAACCACCTTAAGGGAGATGAATATTTCACAAAGATGGATCTCACTTAGTGCTATCATCAATTACAAATGGATGCTACTAATTTTTGGAAAATTACCTTTAAAACTAAATATGAGGGACTAAGTAATGTCCCTGGCACGTTTATGAGACTCATTAATGATATTTTAAATGTTCACCTTGGAAAGTTCATCATTGTGTATTTAGATTATATTCTTGTGTTTAGTAGGTCTTTAGAAGAGTATATGCAACATGTTCATAGTACTTTAGATCTTCTACGACAACACCACCTTCAAGCTTGATGGTAAAGAAGATGAAGTGCAAATGTATTTGATGAGAAAAAGCATTACAAGACATCTATAAATACTGTGTGGTAGTTGATGAAACTAATACAACTGTTCACAGTTATACCATAACTGCAGAAACCAACATAACAGATGTAGTTACGTAAAGAAACAATGTAATATTTTATGCTAACATTCCCCCCCTTATTACATTGTTTTTACAAATGTACCCCCTAAACAGTTCAAATTTGATCCTACCAAGAGATTTGGTGAACATATCTATGATCTGAGAGTCTGTAGGGCAGTACTGGAGCTAGATGTGGTGGTTCAAAACTTGGTCCCGAATGTAATGACATTCAACCTCAATATGCTTAGTGCGCTCATGGAAAAATGGATTCTTCACAAGTTTTAACACACCCTGATTGTTGCAATGAAGAACTAGTGACTTATCTTTAGGAATGTCCATATCTGCCAGAATGTGATGTAACCAAATCGCTTCGCACATAGCTCCTCATGCGGCGCGATATTCAGCCTCAGTGGATGAAAGAGCAACAACAGTTTGCTTCTTACTAACCCATGAAATTGGCCCAGATCCAAGATGAAAAACATAGCCTGAGGTTTATTTCCTGTCATCTATAGATCCTACATAATCCAAGTCTATATATCCCTGCAAGAAGAACTGGGGGTTCTTCTTATATTCCAGACCATAATCAACTGTGCCTCGGATATATCTCAACACATGCTTTGTTGCAACCCAATGACACTTCTTTGGCTCCTGCATGAATCTAGTGAGATAGCTTACAACAAAACACAAGTCTCATCTCATGTAGGTCAAGTAGATAAGACTCCCAACTAGCTGCCTATAGAGAGTGACATCTACTTGAGGTGAATCCTGGAAATGGGATAGTTGCAAACCTTTCTCCATTGGAGTGGAAATTGGCTTATAGTTGACCATTCCATATTTTTCCAGGAGTGTCTTGGCATATTTCATTTGGGAGATGAATATGTGGTTCTTCTTCTACCATATCTCCAAGCCAAGACAATAATGAAGTAGCCCCAAATCTGTCATGTCGAAGGAGTTCTTGAGATCATTCTTTACATCATCAACGAGACTGTCTGAGCTGCCAGTGAGAATAAGGTCATCCACATACAAAACTAGAATGACAATCTCTGTGCCTACCTTCTTAATATACAAATTAGGATCTGAGGGGCTACCGGTGACCATCAATCTTGATGTACCATGCCCTAGGAACTTGCTTAAGGCCATAAAGAGATTTGATAAGACGACATACCTTGTGTGGATGATGTTCATCAACAAATCCTTCTGGCTGGGTCATGTACACTTCTTTGAGATCACCGTTTAAGAAAGCACTCTTGACATCCATCTGTTGAAGCTTCCATCCCTTCTGCGCTGCCAATGCACAGACCATTTTGATAGTTTTGATCTTCGCAGTGGGTGCAAAGGTCTCTTCATAATCAATGCCTTCCTGTTGAGCATATCCCTTTGCTACAAGTCATGCTTTGTACTTATCGATAGATCCATCTGCCTTGTACTTTGTTTTGAAGATCCATTTGCAGCTAATGGGTTTCTTCCCTTTAGGCAGATCGACAAGTTCCCAAGAATGATTTTGCATCAGAAAATCATACTCTACATCCATAGCCTTCTTCCACTGAGGTTGGCTTAATGCCTCTTGAACTGTGTCAGGTTCAGTGCTGTCAACAACAGTACTCATGAGCGCAAGATTCACTTCATTTCTTGTCTGACTCCTGGTTCTGACTCCTAGCAAAGTGTCTAGAAGAGTGTGCAGGTTAGAGTCCCTAATTGTACTTTGAACCCACTTTGGAGGTTGATTGTGCTGCTGCTGGTGTGTAATGTGTTCTAGAGGGCCTAGATCAACATACAACTCTCCTTGTAGTTCACTATCTCTGTGAGAGTCTTCCATATGCTCATCATCTGATTGTGAGAGCAATTTATGAGAAGTAGGAGGTTGTTGCTCTTCTTTATGTGATAAGGAATCGAATGATGATTCATCACATACCACATCTCGACTCTCATGTATCTTCATTGTCTCAGGATCTATGAGACGATAAGCTTTTGATGTAATACTATATCCCAACAATATACACCGAAGTGTCTTAGGATCAGTCTTCTTTCTTCTATTGGCAGGGACATGCATGTATGTAGTGCAACCAAACACCCTTAGATGAGAAATTGAAGGCTTTTGTCCAGTCCATACCTCTTCCGGTGTCTTGTGTTACAGAATCTTTGTTGGTGCCTTGTTGATGAGGTATACAGTTGTCCGTACTGCTTCTACCCAAAATCTTTCCTCCAACTTGGCTGTGGAGAGCATGCATCGAGCCATCTCCATGACAGTTCGATTGTGACATTCTGCAACTCCATTCTGTTGGGGTGTATAGGGAGCAGTTAGGTGCTGCTTGATGCCATGATGCTTCAGGTATGCCACGAACTCCTTAGAGGTGAATTCCCCCCCTCGATCTGAGCGGAGGACAAGAAGAGACTGGCCGGCTTCTGTGACAACTTGCTTGTGAAAGTCCTGAAAGTTGGCAAAGGCTTCATCTTTCTTCTTGAGAAAATACACCCAGGTCTGTTGGGAGAAGTCATCCACGAACAATTGGAAGTACTTATGGCCAGAAAATGAAGCAGGCATGGGTCCGCACAGATTCATATGCACCAACTCAAGGTGATGTTTAGCATGGAAGCTACTAGCCTCGAACGGATCCTGGTGTTGTTTACCTTCAAGGCATCCAGGACATATAGGCAATGAATTTGAAATTGGAGGAAGACCTCTTACCATTTGTTTGGAGCTGAGCTGATGCAAGGAGCTGACTGAAAGGTGCCCATAGCGATAGTGTCAGAGTCCCGTAGATTCTATTATGGAGGCTAATAGAGCTACTGTAGGGGAGGAGACAACATCTAATGCAAACAGTCTATCCTTCATAAATGCTCTAGCAAGTATCATACCTTCTCTTGAGATTAGACAGGTCTTGACCCCATCCTTCACCTGGAACTCAACTTTCAGTTTGTGGTTTAGAAGCTGACTGACAAAGAGTAGGTTTGTTGTCAAACCAAGAACATACAACACCTTGGTGAGGGTACAACGGCTTGTCCCAAGAGGAATGATGACCTTGCCTATACCCTCTACAACATACTCCTTATTGTCAGCAATTCAAACTCTATCTCCAGTAGGTTGTTCTGTGAATGCATTGAATAGCTCACGATTACCTGTCATATGATTGCTGGCACTCGAGTCTATCAACCAAATATCCCTCGTAGGCTACGAGGTTTGGGAGACAAGGACTAGATTGTGATGAGTGCTGCAGTTGGCTGTTTCTGGTTCATCTTCTTCTGATGCATCATCTTGTTGGGCCACTACATTTCCTTTGTACCTTCTTCAATGATGACGGCGTTTGGATGGCTGAGTATCACTGCAACCAGAAAAGCCTTCTTTACTGGAATTACCTTTTGTTAAGGCATTGTACCAATAGTTGATAGTGTCATGATTGTTCTTGTTGCAGATATGACACCATCGGTTTGCCTTTGGAGGCTTCGACTATTGATGTTCTTGTTGTTTCTGTGGCTACTTTCCATGAAACTTGTGACCTTTTGATTGTTTGGAGATCAGGGCCTTATCTTCTAGTTCACCTTGAACAGATTGAATGGCTTCTTCCTGCTGCAATAGATTCACCAATTCATCATATGAAACATCTTTCTTGGTGATGTTCAGCGTGGTGACAAAGATTTTAAACTGAGATGGTAGTGCTCTCAGCGTAATTGGGACAAGTAGTTTGTCCTCCACCTTTTCTCCAAGTGCAACAAGCTCATCTCGCAGTTCAGATACCCACCGTAAGAATTCCTCAACTTTCTCGCCAGCCTACATAATGAGTGTATGTAGCTTGGACTATAGATGGAGGATCTTTGTCTGGTTCTTCACTTGGTAGATTGTGGAGAGAGAATCTCATGCCACCTTTGATGTTTCCACATCCCGAATGTGAGGTTGAACTTCATCGGTGATGCTGAGTGTTATCAACATCAATGCTTTGGCATCAACCTTGTCAAACTTCTGCCTTTCATCTGGATCTTCCGATCTAGTTATGTCACCAACAACAATTCCCCATAGCTCCTAAAAAATGAGAATAGTCCGCATCTTTGTCTTCCATGTGGCATAATTTGGCCCTTTCAAAAGTCGAGCATCGGAAAGAAGCATTTTCGGGGCAGACATTTTTCAAAAAAACAAAATAATCCAAACAACAAATTTATTATTATTGTATTTGAAAGTACATTCACTTTCAAGAGGAAATTGTGGCACGGAGATGAGCACGATAGGCCTGTGCTATGAGACGGGGATGCTTTGGTGTGCGTTCTACCTCATCTTCATCATCAGCATCATAACCCTCGTCTAGTTTTGCTCTAATCTTCCTTGCTTGACATTGTACATCAAATAGAAAGTAATCTATCAATCCTTGCCTAAACAACTCATCGAATTGAAGATTACCGGTGTTTTTCAGGGCATCTAAAGAGCAAAATAGAAGCCTGAGCTTTCTAAAATAGCACGTCTATCTCGAGGTGGCTCATTAGCATGATTACTGGCCACACTGCTGGCATCGGGTGTGGTGGACACCCACTTTCATCTTGCAATCTGTGCCAAAGCCTTCTAGTCTCCTCCTCCACGTAGATTGCAACTTCAGTCCAGTTCTTTGGAACTTAGACTAGTTTTTAAATGAAAGGTAGAAGAACGAACTCTATAGCATCAGACCGGGATTAGGAAAGAAACAAAGAACATATCTTGTGTTCCACGCTCACCGCACCACCCGCATTCCTGCATATGTACAGCAACACTGCTCTAGAAACCCACGACCTCCTCTAGGATCTGTTCCTCAATGCAATGCAGGCCTTCAACTTGGGCACTGTATTCCTTATCACTGCTAGCCTGCACTGTGGGTGTTCCTCCTTGCAGATCAATAAGACTTCATTGCTAGCCACTGCTCTGATACCATTTGATGGTAAAGAAGATGAAGTGCAAATGTATTTGATGAGAAAAAGCATTACAAGACATCTATAAATACTGTGTGGTAGTTGATGAAACTAACACAACTGTTCACAGTTATACCATAACTGTAGAAACTAACATAACAGATGTAGTTACGTAAAGAAACAATGTAATATTTTATGCTAAAAAAGCTAATATAGAGAAATCTTTCTTTGGTCAACACTTTATCAAATACACGGGCTTTGTTATTGATCAAAATAGACTGTATGTAGACACTAATAAAGTGAAAACTCTTAAAGATTGGCCTATCCATAAATGTGTTACAAAATCTAAAGAGTTTTCTAGGAGGAATGAATTACTACACAAAATTCATTTAGAAATTTTCTTATATTTCTCAGCCACTTCACTAGTTGTCCAACCAAAAGAATTTATCATGGTCTACAACAATAGATCAAGCATTCCAACAACTTCAGGAGGTGCTTTTCTCAGATCTAGTTCTTATTCTTATAGATCTTCAACAACCCTTTGGGATTGAGATTGATGCCTCCAACTATGCTATAGGATCTACTCTTAAATAGGGAGGACTTCCTCTATCCTATCATTCTAAAGGCCTCTCTGTAGCCAAGCTCAATTATAACACCTATGATAAGGAGTTATATGCCTTGGTCAAAGCCTTGGAAATGGAGGCACTACATTCTTGGTAAGGAAATAATTCTTCATATTGGTCATCAACCCCTTATGTTTCTAAATTCATAGTCTAAAATTCAAGAACAACATCATTTGAAATGGGCCTCGTATATTCAATAGTTTCACTTAGCCATTAAATATAAAGAGGGCACTACTAATCAAGTTTTTGATATGTTGAGCCTCCCTCCAACCAAAGCATTATATATCCTAGATGTTACATTTGCTACATATGAGAATTGGAAATGTTTATATTCTTTTGATGCATATTTTGGACCATTTATACATGCTCTGCAACATCCCACCATCACCAACCAAACCCCTTTTTTAGATTACACAATTAGAGATGGTTGGTTATATAAATTGAATCAATTGTGTTCCTACATGTTCTTCCCAATAGATACTAATTAAGGAGGCTAATTATTCTTCTTGTGGGGGACACTTTGGCACCACCAAAACTCCACAATATTTATAGTAGTACTTCTATTGACCCTCCAAGAGGAAAAAAGTAGACGATTTGATTTGATGATGCTCTCTTTGTAGCCAAGCTAAGCCTACTAGTCACAAACTTGGTTTGTATGAACCTCTTCCTATTACCTCTTAACCATGGGAGTTTATCTCTTTGAATTTTATTAGTGGATTGCCTACTACTTTTGGGCAACATGATTGTATTTTTGTGGTGGTTTGCCAATTTTAAAAATGGGTATCTTCATAAGTTGCAAGAAAACTATTGATGCTCTTAAGGTTGCTGAATTATTTTTTAGTAATGTATGGTATTAGTTTTTCTAGATAGAAGTGTCCACTAGATACATATGTAGCATCACTTTGTGTCAATGTACATGAAAATGAAATTATTTGAAAAACTTAATGTTCTGACAACTCCTACTCATGTAAGTAACATTTTTAAAATAAAATAAAAATACCCTTCATAGATCTATAAGTGTATTTTTCAAAAATATAAATTTTTTAATGATTTAATTATATTTATATATTTTTAATTTTTGTACTAAAAGTAGGTCATCAACACCAAATTATAAGGTTCATTGTACTCTCAAGAAAAATGCTAAATTTTATTTTAAAAAATTGAAAAAAATATGATACACAAGTTGAAAATTTAGATCAGTGTCAACCGTTTCCTTTGTAAAAGTGGTAGTAAAACTTGAACTTTCACCCTCAAGAAACTACCATTAAAAAAGGAGCTTATCCTTCATTATCTTGGAAAAATGGTTATAGATTTATAGTGTGACATAGCCCTTAGTTGTTATAATTTACCCCCCCCCCCCCCCCCCCCCCCCCCTCTCTCTCTCTCTCTCTCTCTCTCTCTCTACTAAATCAACTTTTTGATCCTTAAAAAACCTATCCTTGATCCAAAAGTCTCTCTCTATATATAATTTTCCTAGGTGACTTCAAAACTCTTGACTATTTTGGCACTTAAATCACCTTTTCTACCTAAATTCAACTTTACCTCTTTATGGCCTACTTTAACTTCTTCCACATCTTTGCACATGTCCTCATATTCTCCCAAGCTACCAGGGGCTTGGAATTTAAAATTATTTCCCATGTCATGCATAAGTATTGTTTCCACAATCATTTGATTGGATGTGTTGTCACACATTCTTCAACCTCTATAATAGACTTCATCTAAGAATGAACTCTAACTTCTACACAAAGAAAACTTTATCTATCTATAGACACCTAAAATTGACCACTTTACTCAACATCAAGTCTTGATCCCCTAGTAATGGTCAATTATCTTCTCATTATCCTGATTTTATTACATTTATCCTAATTAGCCCAATTTCAGGACCTAATTCCCTAATTTATCCTAATCATACCATCATTATCCTAATTATACTAATTTCCTCAATTTTACCTAATTTTCATAATTTCCCCTAATTTTGCCCAAATTATAATCATTTTCCCTAAAATCCTAAACCCATTTGCTAGTTTTAATTATTCATGTCCCTTTTACCTCATGATTTAATTAATGTTTATTAATTAAATCCCCCTTTTTCTCCCATAAATCAAATAAAATAGATATAAAATTCTTTTATTTTCACCCTAACTAATTCATAACTATCTCCCACAATTATTAAAAAACAATTAATAATCTATTTTATCCTCCACCATAGATCTCATAACTTACTAACCAACTTAATCCTAGCCATCGATCTCTCATCGAATCCTCATCGTCGATCCTCCTTCCTAATGGTCTATAAATTGACCTATTCAGAGTTCATTTAAATCAACAATCAATCCCACAATGTCATGCTATCGAATCAAGCAACCACAATTAGCTTTTGAGCACATCCACCCTCATGGTGCAACAGGAATCGAATCATGGGTAACTTTATTTTGTTTATGTATTTGTGTTTCAGTTTCTATACTTGATCGAAGGTCATATTGAATGTGGATTTAAGGTTTTTCATTGTGTTTAAAATCTTTTTTGTTTGATGTACATTTGGTGTGTACATTTTCGTGAACCTAATGTGAACATGTTCTTTCTTAATCGATTGTTTTGCAAGTGTTTGAATGAGTTTGTGCAGGGTTTTTCATGCATTTTTTACGAGTGTTGGAGTTCGACTTTTGTAGGTATCTTCCTAGCCTCAAACTAATCCCACCGTTGATTCCAGAGTAGTTCACAAGCAAAGAAAAACATATTACATCATGGGTTTCAAAAAAGTAATTTTTTGAAAAAAAATTAGTTTTTGGGACTTTTAGCGCCTACTGTATGGTTTGCACCCTTCACGTGTTTTTGGTTCTATTCACTATGTGACATATTTTCTATCAACTCAGTCCACTTTTTAAGTAAAAGGTTTTTGTTTTTGTTCATTGACTAATCATTTGTTGTCCAATCACTCAGCTGTTCGGAAGTATTGTATGCGTCTTGGCTTTCATTCACAAGATAATAATTTTGTTTGGAAGGAATTTCTTTTGTTTTCTGGACCAAAAAAATTTCCTGTAGGATATTGATTTTGTTGTTATTTGTAGGTTTTAACTCCAGCTTGCAGACATAATCATCAGTCTCCCATTGTCGAGTACAGTATCATTGTTGAATGATCTGTTATTTAATTAAACATGAATCTTCATTTTCTTTCTGCGTGCTAATCGTTGACCTCATAACCAGCCCGTGATCCAAACTTTAAACTGTGACTCACATGTTTTTGTTTGCATTGGATTGGCGGTGTCCACAACATGCGACTGGTCAAGTTGGAAGTCATGTTTGTTTATTGGAGCGAACTCCCAACCGTTAAGACACGTATCTATCACAAGGCGAATGTAGAGGAGATACAATAACCGTTTGTTTGAATTGCAAACGACAATACCCATTGTCATCATTCATTGTCTCTCTCATTCAACTTATAATCCTTCAGATTCTGTCCAATTGGGCGGCACCCAAAAATGCTCTCAATCTGTCCCTTCCAAAACCAAGAGCTATGTAATGCAACTGACACAGTTTCATCCAAGATGCACAGAATGGAAGGAAACATAGAAAAAACTTTTGAGAAAAATTTGGCCAAAGTAGCGTCGTTTTCTTGAATGCAGTGGGGCTCTGCATCTCTATATTTGGTAGCCTCAGATGGCTATGGCTTTTATAAGATTTATAATTAAACCCTCATTAATAAAATATTTCCAATCAAAACATTCATAAAACTATTGACAACAGATCAAATTCCATTGCAAATGTTTACCGACTGATAAATAAATCGTTTCGTATGGTGTTGTGATATCTGTTGGTTTCTTAGTTTCACAAAATTCGACGATTTCATTTGGGTAGTTCAAAGGTTTGATTTTGGTTATTTTTTTCCCCTGAGTAGGCGTCTATCTATTGGTTGCTCCTGTAGATGGCTTAATGTTAACTGTGATTGTAGATTTTTGTTTTCAACAGTGGTTCTTCTTAGGTTTCTGTGGTTAGCCTTGTGGCATTTCCATTAATAATGAATTTTTGTTAGGGTTAACTCTAACATTAATTAATTATATTGAGAGATGTTTTAATATTTTGAATTTGTAACATGAGCTACAGAACAGCATTGTTATCACATGGCAGGAATCGTAAACAGCTTTTGAACCGGTTTGGGTTCCGATTTGTACAAAATGACCACCAACCTAGGGACACCCGGAAGGTTAGATTCTCGGAGAGAATAAAATTTCTGGGAGATAAACAGGGCAAGGAGTAGATGAGAAACAATCTGGTGAAGGATCCGTTCTCCAGAAGAGGGCTTCGGAACAACTCAGTAAGAAAGCCACTGATATCTCAGCATGAAGCTTTCTTAGAATCCCAAAAGGGATATCAAGCAAGTTTGAACAAATGGCAACCCTGGAATCCTGAAAGGAGAAAGGCTCAAAGGACGCCCGCTTATAGGCAAAGAAAGGACTACGGGATGACCAACATAGTCACCCAGGAACACAAGAGGTCTGTAAGATGCCCTAACTTGAACCAGAAGCAGGGAAGGAAGATAATAAAGGAAAAGGTTTGGGTTCCCAAACCCCATTTCAAAGAAGTTACTCGAAAAAAGGAGTTTAAGGAGGTGAGTCTGATAAAAGAGGAAACAATAATGCTTAAGATATCGGATTTCCTCAGAGAAGTGGCACTCATTGCCAAGGTCATATCTCCTCACTACTCGGAAGATGAGCTTAAGGAATGGACTTTAAAAACCTGGCCAGAGATCAAGGAATATGGGCTTTTAGGAAACGGCTTTTATTGCTTTACTTTTCAAACAAAGAAAGGGACAGAGTGCTGAATAAGACACTTTGGAGGTTTGGACAAACAGTTGTCTATTGCCAGGATTGGAAACCCAACTTCCATGTTGGGAGAGAATAGATCCCACTCCTCCCTTTCTGGATTCAGCTCCCTTATCTGCCGAGGGAATATATAGACACAGAGATATTGACTACTATTGCTAACGCCTTGGGAGTTTGTCAGAAAATTGAAATAGGGATGGACCCTATTAAGTCCTCATCAGTCAGAATCCTTATCCTTTCAAAAACAAAAGAGCTTCTGCCAAAAAGAGAAAAACTCGTGACTTCCCAAGGTTTCTGGCTACAAGAGATTCGCCTGGAAAATGGGATCCAATCAGAGGACCTTGATAGGATAAATGCTTTCCGGAACATGAGAAAAGAAACACGGGCATTGGAATCCCCACTCCCTATGAAAGCATCGGGTATTTCTTCTTCTCAACTAGCTCATGGATCTCCAGAAAAAGCTTCCAGGTTAGAGAAAGGGATTTACCCGACTAACATTGGTAGCAAGGGGGAAGGATCGGTTAGTGTGCAAGTGGCTTTATCATCCCTGATGGAAAATAACTTGGAGGAAAAGGACTCCCGGGTGGAAAATTCGTCAGCCCAGATGGATAAGGAACTTGAAGAAGCTCAGAGAGGGAAAGAGGATAATGAATTCGAGGACAGAGAAAACCCATCAATCTTACAATCCCATAAGGAAAATCCCCTAGCCCTGATGGATAAAGAACTCGAAGAAGGTCAGAGAGGGGAAGAGGACAATGGAATCGAGGTCAGAGAAAACCCATCAGTCTTACAATCCCAGGGTGACATTGATGCTCAACAGAAGGCTTTTGAGATCTTGACACCAAGGAAGGACGGAACTTGCATTTTGGAAGATGAAGATCTGTCCTTAGGAAAGAATTTTGAGGAGCAGATGGCTGAAATACCCGAGATATGTGAAAAAGCCAATAGGGTTATACAAAATAAGATAACTAATCATGACGGTATAGCTGCCTTTTCAGATGATCTGATCCAAGACAATGAGACATTAAAGGACTTGCTGGAACAAGTTTGTGCCAAAGTCGCAACCTCCCTTTGCGAAGAAATTGCAGACGAAATTCTTTTGGAAGACACAGATAAAGGTATCAGGAAACCTTTAGGCATTTCTCAAATGGAGTTGAGGAGTTACCAGAAGAAGGGCACTCCAACTCCTCTTAGGAAGAGTGCTAGACAAACGAAATCAAGAAAGATGAAAGGAGAAGAAGAAGCTTCCCCAATAGTCCCTGACAACAATCCAAATCAAATGAGAGTGGAAAGCTCTCCTCAAGGAGCATGAGACTACTATCATGGAATGTTAGGGTTTTAAATGCCCCTAACAAGCGATGCCTTATCAAACAATAGATTGATGAGGAGAAATGTGAGATCATATTTTTCCAAGAAACAAAGCTGTCTCAAGACTTAAGTGATTTAGTCTTTAAACAATAGGTGGGATGGGATTATGTTTCATTTGTGGCAGAGGGTGCCTCAGGAGGGTTGGCTATTTTATGGAGACATTATGTTCCCAAGATGAAATTGGTGGAGAAGAGTGAGCATTGTCTAATTGGCAGATTTTCGAAATTACTAGCGGGTTTGGACTTCTGGGCTATATGTGTCTACGGCCCTACAGAACTAGTGAAAATACAACTATGGCTTCACCTCACATCATGGCTTAGTCAGCTTGATAGGGACAAAGTCTTGATAGGAGGAGACTTCAATGCAATCTTGGATGCTTCAGAAAAAAAGGATGGGATCACACACCCAGCTAGGTCTCAACAGAACTTCAAAGAGTCCATAGAACATAATTTCTTGATTGACTGTGTACATAGAAATGGCAAATATACCTAGACAAATAGAAGGAAGGATTTTTGAAGAATTATAAAAAGACTGGATATATTTTTGCTCTCCCCAATTTGCCTGAATGATGACTTGGAGTATGAATATGATATCTTACCATTCGCTAGGTTAGACCATTTTCCAGTCAGGCTGAGACTAGGAGTGGATGAGACTTTAGGCAGGAAAAAGTTTAGATTTCAGTCAATGTGGTTCAAGGACCTGACATTCATCCAAAAGATTGATTAATGGGGGAGACAAGCCCCCTATGTTAAGGGTTCTCGTATGTTCCAGCTCATTTCTAAGCTTAAATTTTTGAGGGGGAAACTGATCTCTTGGAATGTAATGCATTTCAAAAATATTTTAGCAAAAAAATTTAGGCTAAAACAAGAGCTAAGAATACTCGAAGAGAAGGTGATCAGAGAAGGGATGGACTCTGAGACATTCCAACTGGAGAAAAACCTTAAATCACAACTGGAGGAAATTCTAAGAAGAGAGGAATGTTATTGGAGAAAAAAATCGAGAGAAGTTTGGCTAAAAGAAGGTGACAAGAATACGTCCTTCCATCTAATAACAAAGTTCAAGAAATCGGTAAACTCCATAAACTCTATCCTTGATCTTCAAGGGGTCTCGATCACTAATCAGGAAGAGATTAGAAGAGAAGCAAAAAGTTTCTATAAAGATCTGCTTTCAAAGAACAGCACACTGGGTATCGACAAAGTTAATCTCAACTTCGTCCAAAAGCCAGTTTCAATGCAAAACAACACAGATCTTCTAAAAGACTTCACAATGGACGAAGTCAAGTTAGTGGTTTTCTCTATGCCAAGTGAAAAAGTTGCGAGGCCAGATGGATGGATTGGCCTCTTCTTTCAAAAATGTTGGGATACTATAAGAAAAGATATTTTTTGTTTGTTGAAGAGTCTAGGAAATTTAAAAATGTGCTTAAAGAAATCAAATCTATGAGCCTCATGCTCATCCCAAAACTAAAGAACTCCCAAACATTTGAAGATTTTAGGCCCATCTCTTTGTGCAACTTTTTGTATAAAATAATATCAAAAGCAATGACCATGAGAATTGGATCTTTTTTGCCAAACATTATCTCACAAGAGCAGGGGGTTTGTACAAGGAAAAGAAACCCAGGAAGGAGAAATTTTAATGCATGAGATTCTACATTCAATCAAAAAGAAGAATTTTCCAACAATGATTATCAAATTAGATATGTCAAAAGCATATGATAGGGTGGACTAGAAATTCCTAATGGACATGTTAGACAGATTGGGATTTTCTAAGGATGCCTTAAAATGGATTAACTCTTGTGTCTCAGGTTTCAGAATTTTAGGTAAATGGAAGAGAATCAGAAACATTCATGCCTTCAAGAGGGCTACAACAAGGGGATCTAATATCCTCCTACCTTTTTATTCTCATGGCAGAATCTTTCACATGGATAGTAAAGGAAGCAAATATAAGATTAGACTAGCAAGGTATCACCTTAAAGGGTACTCAACTTTCCTTCACTCATGAGCTTTTTGCTGATGACACAATTCTCTTCGGGCAAGCTTCTTGGAGGGAGGCTTGAGTAATTAAGAAAATAGTGGAGGAATACTATAATATCCTAGGATAGATGATAAATAGCAATAAGTCCATGATTTATTTATTCAATGTCCCCCCGATCGTCCAAATGCAGATAGGGGCATAGTTTGGCTACAAGATCGAATCCTTGCTTGGGAGATATTTAGGTATACCTCTTTTCAATGGGAGATATAAGAATAATTTATGGAATAATGTCATCAACTCTTTATATTCGAAGATTGTAGCATGGAAAGGGTGTCGGCTTACTCTGGGAGGTAAGATTACTTGATCAAGGTAGTTTTAGCTATGGTTCAAAACTACATGATGTCATAATTTAGAATTCCTGAAGGGGTGCTAATGAAGATAGACAAGATTTGCAAAGATTTCCTCTAGCAAGGTCCATCCAAGGAGAAGAAAATCCACCTCATGGTGTTGGACAAAATATCCAAACCAAAATCTCTTGGGGGGGCAGCTATTTTAGACTTGAGCATCCAAACTCAAGCATTAGGTGCAAAATTAGCATGGGGAATGTATAAAAAACCAGATGCAAAGTGGGCCAGGCTCATGACCCACAAATATTTGGATGTTAATGACTGCGAAAGAGTCTTTATGGTGAAAATCCCCCTTGGGGGTCTGTACTCTGGAACTTTATTGTGAAAAGTAGAGAAATTATACTAACAAATTTATCATGGGTAATCCATAATGTGGAAAAGGCAGACTTTTGGGAGGATTCGTGGTGTGGGGAGCCTAAGATTTTAGGGAGAGAAGATATCAAGGAGACCATGACTTACTTGTAAAGAACCTAGGGCACTAAAGTGAAAGACTACTTGTGTGTTAATGTTAGTCTTGATGGTCTATCTATAAAATGGAAAAGTACTCTACTTTGTAACTTTCCTTCACTGAAAAATGCATGCTGAAGAAGATTCTGGCAAACAAACTAGTTATTTTCTCCAATAAAGAGGACAATTAATCTGGGTGGAGGCTAAGATAGGAGCATATTCAGTAAAGGAAGGCTATAGGATTGCCACGCTTAAAGCTAAGACTGATTGGCCAGTTAACCTGTGCTGGAATAACATCATCCTCCCTAAAGAAGGGGCTTTTAACTGGTTGGTGCTACATTATAAAGTTCTAACAGGTGATAAGATCAAAAGGCTAGGACTAGGACCAAATTTTCCTTGTGTTTTCTGTGGAGCAGCTGAGGAATCAGTGGATCATCTCTTCCTTCTTTGTCTGTTTACTAGACAATGATAGCTTTGGTTCATGAGGAAATTAAATTGGTGTTCTCCAATATCCAATTCTCTACATTCTATGTTTATGAACTGGCCTACACTATTCGAAGATTCATGTTTTGTCTGTATCTAGATTCTAGGTCCTTCCTTGATTGTTTGGCACTTATGGAGGGAGAGGAATTCATGAATTTTTTGAAGAGCAGCTCTTTCTTGGATCAAAGTTCGTAACAAATTGGAAGAGGCCATTTCAGAATTGGTGGTGGTCAATGTGAATAGGCACATTGGTCTCAAGTCAAATAGCTAGTCTAAATGAGATGTTGAGTTGGTGAAGAATTGGAAGTGTTTGGGCAATGAAGGTTCTAGAGGAATCGGTGTGATGAATGGCAAGGTTTGAGCCAGAGATCAAGTCAAGTGGAATCCTCCAATAGGTCTGTTTAGAAAACTGAACTTCGATGGGGCATGTAGAGGGAACCTAGGATTATCAAGGACTAGCTCTATATTAAGGCAAGAGGATGGATCTCTAATAGCAGCCGGGTGACCAAGATTCCATGGGGCATGAACAATGAAGTGGAAGCCTAGGTGTTAGTACATGGCCTGAAGCTGGTGATCAATCTTGACATCAAACATATCTGGATAGAAGGAGATTCACAAGTAATCCTAAATGCTTTGAAATTAAAAGGTTCAGACAACTGGAAGATTAACTATATTCTTTAACAAGCGGTCTCACTTCTGGATGATTTCAATAACTTCCGCATCTCTCATACGTTCAGAGAAGGGAATCAGGTGGTAGGTGGGCTAGCTAATATGGCTATTGACCAAGACATGGACTGTGTGGTTTTCCAACAAGGATATCCCAATTTACCTTTTTAGTTGGTGACTTGGCTGGACAATGACATGGACAACAATCAAGCCTAAAAGGATTTCTAGGTGATAGGACAGTTTCAAACCTTGGGTCCCTTCTCCTTTCATAATGTCTCCAGTACAGATCATGTCTTACAGCTAGAGAAATTTATGACTACCTCAAGCTTGTTTAAAAGGAAAGTAGCTATTCTCTTTCGAGCATGAGGGGAGTGTATGGGAGTGGATCCCTTCATTTATTGATGAAAAGGGAAGGATCTCTTTGGTGCAATAATTGTCTTTTCTACTCAGCCAGTTGGATATTTGATTTGGAAATGACATGGATAGCTCCTTATATCTCACTTTCAGGTGATAGGACAACTTTAATTCTTAGGCCCAGTCTCTTCTCCTAACATCTCTAGTATGGGCTCTCTCGGATAGGTGGAAAGGGATAAAATTGTTTTAAATATTACATTAAGTTTTGGAGAGGAGCTTGTCTTTCTTTGAGCACGTGGAAAGAGGATCTCTTCATGCTCAATGAAAGGAAAAGGATTTTACCCTTCAGGCCTCTTTAAAATATAATCATGACAAGGCTCTCCTCCCTTTTTGAGTATAATGTCTGTGCGTGGTAGATGAGCTGATAGGATTCTAACCTTCTTTGGAAACCATTTTTTCCATTTCACGTCACTTCAGAGGTATAGGGAGTAGTTAAAGAATGTTTGTGTGAAGTAGATGATCTTCCTTTTTGGTGCCAGAAGCCACCAATTTAGAATGTACGAAGCCTGTCTCATCACCTAATTTGGATTGCCTTGGGATTGGCCTAGATGATGCAACCTGGGTCAGAATGGTTTTTTCACTTGGTTTTACAACGGATGTAGCTCCTTTCTTTTTGCATTATTTCTTTGCACTTTGGCTTCCCTATGAGTTAATTGGTCTTAGCAGTTTTATGCTCTTCTCTTCCGGTTAAGCTTCAATGGCGGACATTAGACTCAACCAAAGGTTCTTCCTTCCACCTCTTCCTTGGGAGCCGCAGGTGAAAGGGAAAGTGAAGGTGCTAGATCTGATGACTCTCATCGACCATGACTGCACTCTAATGCAGATTGTGGTGAGGAACATTGTAGGGTATACTTGGATCAAAGGGTATAGGGGTAGGGTCCTCTTCTATTTGGATATTGTGACTCAAGTTCTCTCTAATATCATGGATCTGGTACAAGATTGGGAATTTATCCATAAGTTGGCAACGGACCTATTTTATAACAAAATTTACACACTGGAGAAGAGTATTGTAGGTAAGAAGGCATATGATATGCTCCAGGGGGATGCCCACATTGGAGGCCTATTCAACAATCAATCACTGCACACCACTCCACATAACCAAGTTGTGTATAGGGCCCTACAACATAGTATTAAATCCTTATGTAGTAGTGAGCTAGAGAATGAATTGATCACATACAATTTCTCTTTCACTAAGAAGAAAACTCTACGTATCATGGAAGTGTTCAAGGCAATTATGTTTTTAAGGGTCCATGCCCCAGACTTTGCTCCCCATATGCCATGAGATGCCTTCAATGATCCAGTAGATGATGAGGAGGTGGATTTGAATGATGACGGAGACAATGATCCCCTCCCTTTGATCCATGTGGTTCTCCCAGGTGGTTTGGTAGTGGAGATAGACAATGAACATGAGACTAAGGTTGCACATAGGAGGGAGCCAGTAGCTGCGATGATGGATGCCGAAGTGGACAATGCAGTTGTTCTTCTAGGAGCCCCTAGAAGGGTGGAGGGTGGTCCTTGAAGGGGAGGGTGTGGAGTCTCATGAGAATGGTGCTTGTGCTTTCATGGTCTTAGTGTTTCAGTGGTAGGGTGACAAACGTAATGGTGTGCAAGTTTTTACTTTTCTGCTCTTATCTTTAATCTATGTAGTTTATCTAGCCATTTTTAGGGCTTCTGTTTGTAATATTTTATACTTTCAAACTCTGGTCATGGTATATTTTGTAACTATCCTTTTTTAAGCAATGCTATGGGTGGTTTCGCCACCTTTTTCACTAAAAAAAACTCTAACATTAATTATTATTGTTAATTTTTTTCACTAACATTTATTGTTAGCATTATTTTTCACTAACAATTGTCACTAATTGTTTTGATTTGTATGTGACAGGTTTAGTTCTAACCATTGGATGACACTACACATGTGACTAGCATGCTCTAAATTGCAAACTGTTACACTAACCACCAAACATAATATTTTCTATTAGAGACATAAACTGTGCATGTGATCACGTGACATTTAACTGCTATGCATAGACTTTGGAAACCTCCAGAGTGCATGTTTTTTGCCCTTGGAGGCTATTTTATTCAAACTATCACAACTTTCTCATTTTTCATCAGATTTTTACAATTTTGTACATGTTGGAAAGCTAATTTAGTACTCTACACAATAGTGCAAGCCCTCTTTCAAGATTATGCCCATATTTTTTGGTATGTTACTCTCAAATTGGAATTTCTTTTTGACAACTTTATATAGTCATAACTTTAGCATATGGGCTTCGATTTTAGTGATATTTTTTTAAACAACATAGAAAATCATAAAGAACCCATTCATGACATTATTTCCTATTTTGTAGTAATATTGTTCTTGTAGCTTCACCTTTTTTGTAGACAACATTTTGCAAACTACTAACTATCTTCTGCAGTATTGCAGTCAAATGCTTGAATTATCACCACTAGTATAGTTGCACTAAATTAAAGTAGTTGGGAAAGTCCTTGTTTGCTGTGTCTTCAGGATCTTGATTGGATGTATGCTTTCCCTTTGTACTCTTGAGTGATCTTGGGGATCAAAAGTCCATCATTTTCCTTTTTTTATTTGTTCAGTCCCAAGGTACTATCTCATGTATGCTCTCTCCTTGCATTTCACACAATCTTGGAAATCAAAAGTGAATAGTATTACTTCCATTTATGTGTCCTTCTAATTGATTTTATCACCCCTAGGGGTGACCTTAACTACGTATGCTAATGGGGTATATAAAGAAGGGAGTACAAAAGCTATACCTTAATGGTGAACCCGATAAGTCCAAATTGATCCTCGAGACCCTCAGTCTGTCGATACTTGGTTTAGTGACATTTGTCGTCATTGTTGTGGAATCATGTTCATGGTTTTGATCACACGTACCTTGTGTATATAGGGGACTCCTTAGAATCCCTATGAAGACTATATTAAGACCATTGGATGTCATATCTTATGGTGCACCACCACAGTAGGAGGGAAAGATGCTCACATGTACCGTTATACTTGAGATAGGGGCTACTTTGGGTAGGACAAAAGTCTCCAAGGTAAGGGGTATATGGTGTTCTAGGACCATATATTCCCTATCTATCCAAGATATATCATTATGGTATTAATAATGGTGGGAATATCTTCTCTATTTTGAGTTGGGGTTGACCCATGACCATTTCATGAGATCCACAAGACATGTCACATGCACTTGATTAATTTCAGGTTTGTGATCAAATGTTTGGTGTGTCTTCTTTCTGTGAAACTAGTGAAAGCCAATAAACCTTTGTCACCTTCAAACATTAGTCAGCCATTGTGTCTTTTTGTTTGTTAACATCTCTTATCAAATCATTGTTAGTCAATTTTTTTGTAAACAAATCCTTGCACACATCCAAATCAAAAGCTTGTAGTCGAACCCAAACATCCAACTTTGTATAAACCATAATTGAATCCTCTTTGCAACAAAGTTGAAAATTTCCCAAGTCTCATTATCCAAGTCATCATTAATGCACAACCTCTAGATGTTAGTTTTAATTTAAGGAGGGAAAGAGTTTCTACTTTGGAAGTTGCTCAAGCAACAACCATTGTTCCCAAGTCTCATTATCCAAGTCATCATTAATGCACAACCTCTGGATGTTAGTTTTCATTTAAGGAGGGAAAGAGTTTCTACTTTGGAAGTTTCTCAAGCAACAACCATTGAGATAGAAGATGACCTCCTCATTGATGGGAAGTGGAAGAAAGAACTAAAGGTGGGTAAGAGTATAGCTACCAATTCTTTTCATCCAATGGTTCAAAGGTTAGAAAATGATCTCATTGCATTAAAAAAGATAAATGCCATGTGTACAACAACAACCCTTATATCAATATATTTTGAAAAAATGTTATGTGCGACCTAATAATATGAATAAAATTTTAGGACTACCTACTCTAACTCAAAGACTTGCTTTAGAAGGGTCTAAAACAAGTGGGAAAAATAACAATGATATGTGTAACTTCTATTTGACAATGGATCATGATGGTGTATCATTCCTAAAAGAAAATAAGTTCGTGTGGATGTCTGCCATAAAGGAAATAATTGAAGAAGAGCCTATTGGAGAAGAAACTACTAACTATTATGGTGACTCAACTATTAGCTTCTTCAAGTATGAGTTTGATACAAAAAAAAGGTAGTGATATTTTTGCTAAATTGAGTAGTTAGTCATGTACCATATTTACTATAAATCAACATGCAGATGTAGTGAAGGAGGTTGGTAATCAAAAGAACCAACAAAGTGATGCTGTTGTACATAGCCCCAAATACATTTTGTCTATAAATTCTTCTTCTTAAAAATATCCTATTGGATAGGTGTAGATGTATCTTCTCCTAGTCCTAGTTCTTTACTAGTGAATAAATCTTGTGACTCCTTTGATATTGTAGAGTACTATAAGAATACTAAGGTTTAGATAACCTAAGTAAAATATTTAAGGATGGACCCTAGTGATTTAGATAAGATTGTAAAATATTCAAAAAAAGAATCCACTTCCTCTTCTCCTATTGTTAATGCTCACTCCTTTGATCAAGTCATAAAATCTCAAAATTGTTAAGAGTTTCCATTGATTTTATCCTTTGATACTAAAATCCATGCTTCACTAAAACTAGATGAAAAGCCAAATCCATTTTACATCTCTCTATATATTACTAGTTATAGGTTAAGAAATCATATTATAGATCCTAGTGCATCTAATAATTTGATTCTAGCAAAGGTTGCCCAAGCTCTTAGCCTTTCTCTTATAATTGTTTTTGGAAAATGTCATTTCATAGAGTCCAAGCAAGTTCCTCTTATTGGATAGGTTAACAATTCTCGAGTAGCCTTTGTTGCTTACCCTAGTAGCCCCTAATGCCTACCCTAATAAGAGGTTAAAATTAACTAATCTTGTAGTAGACATTCTTGATAGAGTTATGGCATGCTACTTAACTATATTTTTGCAAAGACATAGATAGTAAAATTCATATGGACCTTCCATATTGACATTCCATTTGGTTTGAAAAAGTTTCTCCTTAACCCTAAACCCAGGGTCATGTTTACAGCTCTTAAGTTAGGTGATCTGAGACCATCAAAGATCTTATATGAAGAAACATGGCTAAGGAAATATATGATTTCTTCACCTTCAAGTGAAGAAGAACTAGAAGTCACTTGTCTAGATATGTCCTCAAAACTTTGGACCATGGAGTTTGATGGCAATTGTTCATCTTTAAGTTCCAAGGCAAGGGTTGTCTTAATTTCACATAATAATAAAAAAATTCCATTCTCTTAAAATTTGGAGTTTGAGAACAACAACAGCATAGCTAAATACAAAGCCTTGTTGTTAGGTCCATGTTGTCGACAAAGAAAAAGTGATTAAGAAGATGAAAGTGTTAAGGGATATTGAGCTTGTTTTCAAACAAGTTAGGAATATTTTTACAATGAAGAATGACATAATTGGACACTATAGGGAAGCCAAGTGTTGTCTTAATTTCATCTAACAATAATAAATTTCCATTTTCTTAAAATTTGGAGTTTGAGAACGCCAACAACATGACTAAAAATGAAGACTTGTCAGGACTTGTTAACAAAGACGAAGTGATTAAGAAGTTAAAGGCATTAAAAGATGTTGAGCTTGTTGTCAAATAATTTAAGAAGATTTTACAATGAAGAATCACATAATTGGACACTATAAGAAAGGCAAGTGTTGTCTTAATTTCACCCAACAATAAATTTGAACATTCTCTTAAAATTTGGAGCTCAAGAACACCAACAACATAGCTGAATATGAAGCCTTATTCTTAGGATGTGTTGCTAACAAATACAAAGTGATTAAGAAGGTGAAGGCATTAAGAGATGTCAAGCTTGTTGTTAAACAAGTTAGGAAGAGTTTTACAATAAATAATGACACAATTGGATGCTATAGGAATTAGGTTCTAGGATAACATTGAATTCTTTGATGCATTTTCTATAGAATTGTCCCAAGAGAGAAAATTTCATGATCTAATTCATTAGCCATTTTTACATCTCTCCTTCTTCTCACCCAGACTTCAAGGAAGATTCATACATAGTTAAACTTATCTATCATCCTAGTACCCCTTATAATGCCAATGATTAGAAAGTGCTTAAGAATGACAAGAAAATCATAGCCTTCCTTGAAAATTTTGAAACCTTCGGTAATTTGTAGTTCAAAAGGAGTTTCTTAGAATGTAACGAGTTTGTCCTTAAAAAGAATGATTTTATAAACCTAGTAGTAAACAAGATAATATAGATAATAGGAAATAAGATTCCCAAAGGTTTGGTTTCTCTAGAAGACTTGTTTGATAAGCATGAAAGATGCATAAATCAAAAAATACATAAGGCAACAAATACTTCTATTGAGTATGAGAAGATAAAATTGGTACAATAGAAGACCTAAAGATAGTTTGTATTGGTAAACGTTGCTTACCTAAGGAGAGAGCACAACTGGTAGCACTTCTAATCAAGTAGACAGATGTATTTGCATTGTGTTATGATGATTTGAAAAATTTAATGGATGGAAGAATGCAACACCATAATCCTCTTAAACTTGGGATTGCTACATTTAGGAAAAATCAACGCCCATATAACCTCAAGATCAATAATGCAATCCTCCAAGAAATTGATAAGATGCTCAAGGAAAGAATTATATATCATATCCATCATTCAACCTAGGTGGCTAAAATTCTACTAGTTCATAATAAAAATGGTGAGATTATAATCTATGTTGATTTCATAAACATGAGTCAATCTTCTTTGAAAGACAATCATCCATTTCCTATGATGGATCTCATCTTGCAAATAGTTTCTAGTTTAGAAATGATGTCTATGTTTGATGGATTTTTAGGTATAACCAAATTAGAGTGGCACAAGAGGATCAACACAAGACAACCTTCACAATGCCCTAGGGTACTGTTGCATACAACCGCATGCCTTTCGGGCTCATCAATGTAGGTGAAAATTTTTCTATTTAAAAAAACATTAGGTCCTATTTTTTTTTTAACTTTTAGAAAATTTACCAATTAGGTCAAGCTAGAAATTTGTAGGAATTTTCTACACATAATATTATTTAAACACCCATTCTCATATCTTTAAAACCTAAATCAAAGTTCTATTATATAAAATAAATATCAAATAAGATTCTTTGACTATTAAAGAAAAACTTTTTATAATCTCAAAAACATTAATTAAAGGGTAGGCTTTTGTTTTGATGGTTAACTCAACTATATAGTAATTAAACATATGTAAGGGTGACATGTGCATACATTGCTCTTTCTCCATTCATTTTAGACTCACTATGGGTTAAAAGCACAAAGTTATGTCACACTTTTATAAAGGAAACAGTGAATGTTGATCCAACTTATAAACTTGAATCAATAAAAAGTGACATATGTGTTTTGAATTTTGAAATGATGTAAACTAATAAAATATTTAATTTTTAGTATATTTTATTTTTGTATTTTTTGAAAAAATTTAAAAAATTATTTGAATATAGTTTTTAATAAATTGACATTATAATTTAGTTGTTGATAAAATGCTGAAAAATGAAGTTGCCTGAGACGTCAATCTTTATACAGTAAATTTTATTATTTTTTCTTCAATTTTTTTATGTGTATTTATAACTTGAAACTTTAGTGCATTGATAATTTTTTCCAATTTTGATAAATATATATTTTTAAATAAATAATAAAATGTGCGTGTATTAAAACGTAGTTGTTTCCATTCGATGTCAACTTTCATATTAACTATTTATCTAAAATAGAAAAAAAATTATACCATCTTGATATAGATTCTTTTATCTACCGCATCATATTTTTTTCATTTTTTTAATAAGTTTTACTATTTTTCCTTAACATGGTAATCGACCCAATGTTTTGTGTTGATAACCCACTTTTAGTAAAAATACAAAGGAAAATATAAATAATAATTAAACTATTAAAATATATATTTGAAAACTAAACTTATAGATCTACAAAAGGGTATTTTTATATTTTTTTAAAAATGTTATTTACACAAGTAGAAGTTGTTGAAATATGTAATCTCCCCTTCTAGCAAGCCAAAAAAATTTCTTGACCTTGCACAATTTTAACTTACAAAAGAGAACATTAGAGTTCCATTTTCCATTTTATATCGTCATTCTAGTTATCTAATCAATATATATTCATGCTTATGTCCTTGTGTTATGACCTTATGTCCTTATAATCCCATAATCACATAATTCATATTCATAATCATTTTTATATTCTTTTTCATATTCATATTTATATGCATGATCAAAGGCCTTATGCTCTATCCTTGAGAGGATCATGTGTCTCCCTATCATTAATCCATCTCTAGCTCCATAGGTATGGTTCATTAAGGAGCCATTAACCATCCCATATGTAGGCCCAAAGGCTTCACTCCCACATAGAGTTCTTCACCATTTGGCTTGATGGAACTTCATGTTGTCACATCCCTCTTTTTGAAAACAATTATACTATCTACTTTCTTGCAAATTTTAGTAATTTAATGTGTTGTGAATGACACGGAAATTGATGATTTATCTTACAAAGTTGTTGTATTGAATTGTGGAATCTAATGATTACGATCAAGGTGATATTGTAGACTAAAAGTCGCTATAATAAATGCAATGATGTTTTGGATATATTATGTTTTGATTTGAACATAGATGCTTTGACCACAAAATTGCATGCGAGTCTGTCGATGCAGGAACAGGTGGACAGTGTTCGACAGAAGAGAAAGTATCTTCAAGAGAGAATATAGACTCTGGAAACTAACCAGAGGTGTTTGCCACTGAGATCACCAAACAGATAGATAAGCCTAGAAACCAACAAGTAAGTCTTGTTTGTCAGTTTGGGTAGTTTATTTGATGTCGACGTCAAAGGATAAAGTATAACATCCTAGTCGGAAGTCATCTTGTAGAATTTTGGAGACGTCGATGGCGTCGTAAGACCATAATAGTAAGTCGACGTATTTTAGATGTTTAATATTCACGTCTCTAAGTATTTATTGAGTCATCTTGTGGCGAAATTGCAAATCTTGTCTCGAAGTCAAAAATCACGAGAAGTCGGCTTAGTGCGTTTAACGTTGTAGGAACTTGTTTGCGTTACGATCAATCTGTTGCGATTGACGTAAAACGCGTCGAACTCATGAATTTGTTCTATTTTGGTAGATCGATGAATGTCGATTTGTAGCCATAGCGTGAAATCATTTATTTTAGTCGTCGTCTAAAAGTAAGTCTCTTCTTCCAACTTTGACTACGAGTTATTATCAATCTGACTTTGAGTTTCTTAGTAAAATGGTCTTTGCCTCTCCTTCCTTCTCGACCCCAATGAAGCTCAAATCATTTCGTAACTGTCGCCGTGACAAGCGTAAACTCCTCAATTCAATATTAAGTTGGTTTTAGGAAGGTTGATGCCTTTTGTCCTAGTAAGGACGGGTTGTTATGTCCTTGGCAAGCCTCATTACCGAAGGAATTAAATCTTTCTTATGGTCGTATTAAGTCTTGAAGTCGGTTATATTAGTTATGTCAACCACCATGGGCTTAGGCTTGTTTCAGAGGTTTTTTTATGTTTTAAAAACCACTCTCTCTTTAGCGCGAGAGAGAGGGGGATGGGTGCTAGAGTGGCCAGAAACCGTACATTTATGTTTGAATCCCCGTCACTAGGTGAGTGCAAAGGCGTCGGGGATGATTGGGCAGAATCTTTAACTAACCGCAGTATTTTAGAGAGTTGCACCTATGCGGCATGGGAGGTATGCGAAGTGGTAGTTACATTTGAGTTAGAGACTTAAATGGAGATTCCTTCATGACGTGAGTAGAGAAGGGAGTAGTCGGTTATGGTTGAGAAGGAGAAAGCTGCGGAGAAAGGAGGGGTGATGGTTCATGGTGTTCGGCAGAGAGATGATATAGTTTTAGGCTGTCGTGAGAATGGGAAGGAGGAAAGTAATTGCGGAAGAATAAAAGTCTGTTGCTATGTGAAGGAGAGGATGGAGTAGTGGCAAGCGGTTGAGAAGAGGAAGGAAAAACTGCGTAGAGGAGGAGGAGTTTTAAGGAGTGGCTGTTGTGGTTGGTAGGAGAAAATGTGAGTGGAGATATTAGCGAAGGCAGGGAGAGAGATCGGGGGCTGTGTGTTGAAGGAGAGGTTCGTTCTTCTAAGTAGTTATCGTTTTATCTGTGGTGGATGGACTTCTGAGGAGGTAAGGGAGAGTTTGTAAGGACTGACGTGAGCTGGAGAAAGAGTGATATGGCAGAGTATATTGAAAAGGCACTTGAAACCTTCATCGTGGAGGAGGTGGTGGCTTCAAAAGGAGGATATAAATGGCAGTGAGAGGAGTCTGTCGGGGTTGTCATAGAAATCAACTACGAGATAACGGAAGGAGACTATCAGTGGTGGTCAGCAGTGAGGATTAAAGGGAGACTTCGGCGTTCGTTGTGTTCTTCTTTGCTGAATAAGGTAAAACGCTTACAACAAATATAGTATGATGAAAACGTCTTTTTCTGTGTTTCTGTGAGAAGTTTATCATCATGAAAGTATCATTGTTGTATTATGGCAATAGAAACCTTTGAAATAGTATTGCAGTTGTCTGTTAGAACTCAATAACTTAGAAAACGGATCATTAACTCTCATGGTTGACGACGTATGATGTTAGAGCATACCTCTCAAATGTGCATTCATCAAAGACTGATCACTGCATGATGCAATTGTGAGCTGCAAACTTTAAACCATCGGTAAAGACGTAGAATATTAAGAGTTTCTTTAAGACTGAGCTATCAACGTTAAACTACTCTAGAGTACTTAAAACAATAGCTGCATTGCGAGAAATCATGTTGCTTCGCGTGCGTGATGTGTGGGAGATTAAAACCACAGATTCAAAGCATGTTTGGCGTAAACTTAAATGTGTAGATAGCCGAGGTAGTAGTTGCAACTAGCTTGAGACGTTTTCATCTTTTATCTTTTGTTAGAGGTCGACCACGTGTTTGGACATCTCTAGGATCATAAGGAAGAGTCCAAATCTTTCATTGTTTTATTTTTGCGATTCTTACCTCAATAGCTTATGCGAAATTATTTTGACTTGGAAAGTCAAGTAGGGAATTAATGTGATTGTGTCGAAAATCGTCATGTTTTATAACGAGCCTGTAGAGTGAAAAACCCACATGCTGAATCTAGATTATGTGGCATGCAACGAATCTAGTATCATTTTGTAGACCTTATGAGTCTAGAATCCTTGAATTCTGGGATAACGGAAAATGGTTTAGACACTTGAATATGTTGTGTAAACAATTATGAAACCCTTAGGAGTGGACGTTTTCTTTAAACAATGATTTTATAGGAAAATAGGATTATGAAGCTCTGAACTCGAGATTAGAGTAAATGTTGCGCCATGCACTATAATAGGAGGATATCCTAAACCCTTGAGGTCATCAAGGTCGTCAATTAGTTCAAATTATACAAATGGAAACTGTAGGATTTCGACCAGTTCAAGTCGAGTAGGGTGGGTGAACCAAGTTCAAGCGTTTGTAGAATGCTATCTAAATACAAATCCTTTGGCCAAGGTGGTGTGCTATCCTCAAGTACATCGAACGTTCACCGTAACTGGATGGCATTTTCTTGTGGAGGGTCGTGCATGACTAGAGGGAATCTAGGGATCTGCACGATAACAAGACACATAGGTTACAACACCAGAGCTCAGATGGCAAACACCGATGGTTATCCTAAGTCTATCCTCTTGAGTAGGGTAGGACCCCTTCCGGTTAGGAAGGAGTGTGGGAGACCGACGGTCTGTGGTTGGAGGTTAAGCTCCTTGAAGATACTTTCTCTTCCCAATATTGAGGAACTGCCGAGTCTTGAACGTGATGGGTTGACAATCGAGATGCATGATAATGGTATGTTTCCAATATTTGTTATTTCAAAAAAATTTCATTTGTTAGAAAACAAAGTGTATTATGAATATCATTTCTTTCAGTCTTTATGAGAATGCAATCATGTTTATGATAAAATGAAAAATGTTGTAAGGTATTATAGATGAGTTTTATGTATTTGATTACCTTGTAAAAATTTTTTTTTTACCATCGTGAAAACTTAGTTACTTCTTGTCATGTCGGATTTGGATGTTACATATGGTATCAGAGCTAACCAGGTTCAGCATTAGGGCTGATGAGTCCACTAACCTGATTAGGAAATCATCATTATGCGGGTAGCTAATGATTTGGTTTATTGTGCCAGGATGGCATACACCAAGAGAACCGCAAGAAAATCCTTCGCGGGTAAGAAGCGTTATCTGCAAGCTAAGCAGAAACGACTTGCGATGGTCAAGACCATAGAGAAAACCAATGACGAGAATGACATTTGGCTTGATGATGTGGAAACATTAGCCAATGCAATGTCACGACTTAAGCAAGTGAGGAAAGAACTTCTAGAGGGAGCAGAGATGGTGTTTCGAACCATGATCAACCGTTGCTCCTGGATTGTAACTGATAGAGTACCTGTTAGTGTACTTGTTAGTGTATCTGAGATTGTACCTAGCACTATACCCATGATCACTAGAGATCCTCGTGTAGTGCCTAGAGCTGAGATTATTGAGATATCTTCTGATAGTGAGTCTGAGGGGTATACACCTCGTGATTATGTGTCGGGCAATGAATCCGAAGGTTACACTCCACTAGATAACATTATGTAGAAACATGAGATTTGTCTATCTCTAATGATGTTGAAACAATTTTGCAAAATAAATAAAGACAAAATTTTGGTTTGAGAACAATTATGAATATGATCAAATGTTGTGTTCTTTTGATGGTGTTTAATTTAATAAGCGTAAAATGATTAGTATATGTTTAAACAGGTGTGAAACTAAACTAGCATGGACCAATCAGGGTTTAACGAGGGGGAGGATCGGGAAGGTCATAACTCTCGAGAAAATTCCACTGACAAGTTGGATAGGATCCTCAACATGCTCACTGAAACCAAGGAAAGATTGAACAAACTAGAGAGGAAAATAGATGAAACTGGTAACACAGAGGATGGAAACGAGAACTCACACTTCACAAGCAAGAGTAAGCATTGGGAAAATGGCACGTCAAGTGAACATCATGATGACAGTGAAGCCCAAAGAAGAACCAAGGATAAACTTGCCTTAGAGTTATCTAAGGATATGAAGAAGGTTAATCCTCCAAAGTTCGATGGAACAAAAACTGGAGATGCAGCTGAAGCATGGTTGACAGAGATGGAGAAATATTTTGAGATCAGAAACTACTTTGAGGTTACTAAAGCTGTGTGGGGAGCCTATCAGCTGTCGGGGGAAGCATCCACTTGGTGGATGAATAAGAAAATGGAGTTGGAACTAAGTCCCTTGAAGGTGACATGGGACGAGTTCGTGGAACTATTCCATAAACGGTGGTTACCACAATTGTATTTTGATCAGAAGTTAACGGACTTCCAAAACCTCAGGCAAGGTGAACTATCTGTGATTGAGTATGCAGAAAAATTCACTAGGTTACTGAAGTATGTTCCCCAATACCAAAAGGACGAAAGGTTCCAAATCAGAAAGTTCATCATGGGACTCAACCCTCAGATCGGTGGTGAAGTGGAGATGCATGGTCTAAGCACAATGGATCAAGTTTTTGAAAAGGCAATAAAACAGGAGCAGAAGATTAAGTCTATCTCTGCTTACCATGATAAGAAACGCAAGAAGTTTGACAAGAACTACAATGATCAGTCTTTTAAAAGGAAAAACGATAAGGGATATGGAAACAGGAGATTTGATAGGGGAAATCGAAAGAATCAAGGAGGATTTGGTAATGAGCACAGGGGTGAAGATTTTAAGAGAAATACAAATTTTAAGAAGAATGGTGATTCTGCAAGTAGGCCATCTGAGAAGCGAGGACCTATAGGAGGATGTTTCTCTTGTGGAGGGGATCATTATGCCAACCGTTGCCCCAACAAGAAGCCGAATTGGAGACCCAGGAACACGGAGCTTCCTTCACAACAGGAAGCCTTTCAGCAAAGGATTCATGCCGCTCTTGACAATCGACAAGCAGAGTATCAGATCACTCCTATTGAGATGATAGGTACCTTATTTGGAGTTCCTGTTTCTATTCTATTTGATACTGGTGCAACAGAAAATTTTGTGTCACCTAGAGTTCTAAGTAAATTTTCTAGAAAAGCTGGCTTTATGTCAAAACCTTGGACAGTAGAGTATGCAAATAATTTAAAGGCTCAGGTAGAGCAATGTTTGTTTAAAGCTAGGATTGAGGTTTCTAACTTCACCACTGAGGCAAACTTATACGTAGCACCTTTAGGGTCCTACGATGTCATCCTAGGAATGAGCTGGTTGTGGAAACATCGAGCCAAAGTAGATTGTTTTCATAAAACCATTGAGTGTCTGGATGAGATGGGCAAAACTGTAAATCTCCAAGGAATTCAAAGGGAAATAAAGGTTAGATCCATATCTTCAAAACAATTGAAGCGGGCTAGGCGAAAGGGGTGTCAACTTTTTGCAGTTAAGATGGACCTAGTAGAGGAAACCTCGGAGAAGCAATCTTTTGAGGAAAGATATCCATTTCTGTGTAACTTCAGAGATGTATTTCTTGAGGAGTTACCTGGCTTGCCTCCGAAGAGAACATTTGACTTTGGTATAGATATTAAACCAGGATCGGAGCCAATCTCTAAAGCTTCGTATCGTATGACTACCACTGAACTTATGGAATTAAAAGCTCAGTTGCAGGAGCTTTTGTCTAAGAATTTGATTAGGCCAAGTGTATCACCGTGGGGAGCCCCGGTTATCTTCATCAAAAAGAAAGATGGAACTCTCAGGCTGTGTATAGATTATAGGATGCTTAACAAGGCAACTATAAAGAACAAGTATCCCTTGCCACGAATTGATGATCTATTTGACCAAATGCGTGGCGCATCAGTCTTTTCCAAGATAGATCTGAGATCTGGATACCATCAGTTAAGGTTAAAAGATGAAGACATTCCCAAAACAGCTTTTAGAATGAGGTATGGTCATTATGAGTTCACGGTGTTACCTTTTGGATTGACCAACGCACCTGCTGCTTTCATGAATCTCATGAATAGCGTATTCAGAGATTGTCTCGATAAGTTTGTACTAGTCTTCATTGATGATATTCTGATCTATTCCAAGGATGAAGAGGAGCATGCACGACATCTTCAAATAGTCTTGCAGCGATTAAGGGAGCATAAGCTGTATGCGAAACTCTCCAAGTGCACTTTCTTTCAGAAAGAGGTACAGTATTTAGGGCACATAATATCAGCCGATGGGATATCAGTTGATCCGGCCAAAATAAAAGCTATTATGGAATGGCTTGAACCTACCAATGTGTCAGAGGTATGAAGTTTCATGGGTTTGGCAGGGTATTACAGGAAATTTGTGTTGAATTTCTCAAGCATTGCTAGTCCCATTACCTCTTTACAAAGAAAAGGAAAAAGGTTTGTTTGGACGGATGAATGTCAAAAGGCCTTTGACTTGTTAAAAGAAAAATTAACAACCACTCCAATTCTGAAAGTTCCTGATCCTGAGGGAGAGTTTGAAGTTATCACGGATGCCTCGGGGGAAGGATTGGGAGGTGTGCTTATGCAAGATGGCAGAGTAGTAGCCTATGAGTCAAGGAAGCTGAAAAATTATGAGCAGAACTACGCTCCTCATGACCTAGAGATGGCAGCAGTGGTTCACGCCCTTCAGATGTGGTGACATTACTTGTTGGGAAGGACTTTTATTTTAAAATCTGATCACCAAAGCCTTCGCTACATATTCACACAACCAAATCTCAATGCAAGGCAAAGGAGATGGCTAGAACTCATATCAGATTATGACTTTGAAATTTCTTATATCAAGGGTGAGGAAAACTGAGTAGCAGATGCCTTAAGTAGAAGAAGGCACATAGCCTCTATAATCTCCATACATGCTAACTTTAAAGATTTAGTATTGCAAAACTTATCTGGGGATGAGTATTGTGAACAAGTGAAACAAGCTCTGCACCTAAACCCTAAGGACCCAAGATATGACGGATTCAGTTTTGAATCTGATGGATTGCTGAGATTCAAGGGAAGAATTTATGTCCCTGATTCAGAGGAACTTAGAAACCTTGTCTGGAAGGAAGTTCACTGTGCTCCTTACTCTGGGCACCCTGGTGTAACAAAACTGTTAGCTGATGTCAAGCAGTTATATTTCTGGAAAGGAATGAAAAGCGATGCTGCAAAGTTTGTAGCTAGTTGTTTGGAGTGTCAGAGAGTGAAGGCAGAACACCAACATCCTGCTAGGTTGTTGTACCCACATGAGATTCCAGAATGGAAATGGCAAGTTATTAGTATGGATTTTGTCCAGGGGTTGCCAATGTCTAAGAATAGGCATGATGCAATATTGGTTGTTGTGGATAAACTAACCAAGGTTGCACATTTCATACCGAGAAACTTGACAGATGGAGCACATCTTTTGGCTCAAAAATTTGTACAAGAGATTTTCAGATTGCATGGGGTACCTGAAAAGATAATATCTGATAGAGATGCTTGGATAACTTCATAGTTTTGGCAAACCTTATTTTCTGCATTAGGGACTAAACTAAATGTAAGTACTGCTTATCATCCTGAAACTGATGGGCAGACAGAAAGAGTGAATCAGGTATTGGAAGACCTTTTGAGAATGTATTACATGGATCAGCAATACAGATGGGAGGAATACTTACCTCTTGTCGAATTTGCTTATAACAACTCCTATCATTCTGCCATTAAGATGGCGCCATTTGAAGCATTATATGGAAGGAAATGCAGAACTCCTATAAGCTGGGATAAGCTGGAAGATAGAATAAGCATTGGACCTGAAATGCTTGCTAATATGGAAGAAAAAGTTAAAGTGATTAGGAAGAGGTTGGCAGAAGCCAATGACAGGCAAAAGAGTTATGCAGATCGCAAACGAGTGCCTAGACACTTCTCTGTTGGCGAGAAGGTGCTGTTGCGGGTGAAACCCCAAAAGAGTTCTATTAAGTTTGGTAAATCTTCGAAATTGGCTCCTTGTTATGTCGGACCTTTCGAAGTTCTTGAGATTATCAATCTGGTTGCCTACAAAGTTGCTCTACCTCCAGCCTTGTCTAAGATGCATAATGTTTTTCATGTTTCGTATTTAAAGAAATATTTTGTAGGTAATAACCACATCCTTAACTGGAATGCCTTACAGATGCAAGAACCTGGGGTGGTTGTGATTGAGCCACTCAAGGTGCTCGAAATGCGTAAACTTCGTTTACGTAATCGAGAAGTTTTGCAATGCAAAATACAGTGGGACCAATATGGCGAGGATAGCGCCACTTGGGAAAACTACAAAGACATTTATCAAAGATTTCCAAAACTTTTTAAAGACATTAGTGTTGCATTATAGAAAGTTTGTTTTAAGTTTAAATTTTTGCTTGATAAACTTAATCATCGGGGACGATGATTTTTAAAGGGGAAGGATATGTCACATCCCTCTTTTTGAAAACAATTATACTATTTACTTTCTTGCAAATTTTAGTAATTTAATGTGTTGTGAACGACACAGAAATTGATGATTTATCTTACAAAGTTGTTGTATTGAATTGTGGAATCTAATGATTACGATCAAGGTGATATTGTAGACTAAAAGTCGCTATAATAAATGCAATGATGTTTTGGATATATTATGTTTTGATTTGAACATAGATGCTTTGACCACAAAATTGCATGCGAGTCTGTCGATGCAGGAACAGGTGGACAGTGTTCGACGGAAGAGAAAGTATCTTCGAGAGAGAGTATAGACTCTGGAAACTAACCAGAGGTGTTTGCCACTGAGATCGCCAAACAGATAGATAAGCCTAGAAACCAACAAGTAAGTCTTGTTTGTTAGTTTGGGTAGTTTATTTGATGTCGACGTCAAAGGATAAAGTATAACATCCTAGTCGGAAGTCATCTTGTAGAATTTTGGAGACGTCGATGGTGTCGTAAGACCATAATAGTAAGTCGACGTATTTTAGATGTTTAATATTCACATCTATAAGTATTTATTGAGTCATCTTGTGGCGAAATTACAAATCTTGTCTCGAAGTTGAAAATCGCGAGAAGTCGGCTTAGTGCGTTTAACGTTGTAGGAACTTGTTTGCGTTACGATCAATCCATTGCGATTGACGTAAAACGTGTCGAACTCGTGAATTTGTTCTATTTTGGTAGATCGACGAATGTCGATTTGTAGCCATAGCGTGAAATCATTTATTTTAGTCGTCGTCTAAAAGTAAGTCTCTTCTTCCAACTTTGACTACGAGTTATTATCAATCTGACTTTGAGTTTCTTAGTAAAATGGTCTTTGCCTCTCCTTCCTTCTCGACCCCAATGAAGCTCAAATCATTTCGTAACCGTCGCCGTGACAAGCGTAAACTCCTCAATTCAATATTAAGTTGGTTTTAGGAAGGTTGATGCCTTTTGTCCTAGTAAGGACGGGTTGTTATGTCCTTGGCAAGCCTCATTACCAAAGGAATTAAATCTTTCTTATGGTCGTATTAAGTCTTGAAGTCGGTTATATTAGTTATGTCAACCACCATGGGCTTAGGCTTGTTTCGGAGGTCTTTTTATGTTTTAAAAACCACTCTCTCTTTAGCGCGAGAGAGAGGGGGACGGGTGCTAGAGTGGCCAGAAACCGTACATTTATGTTTGAATCCCCGTCACTAGGTGAGTGCAAAGGCGTCGGGGTTGATTGGGCAGAATCTTTAACTAACCGCAGTATTTTAGAGAGTTGCACCTACGCAGCATGGGAGGTATGTGAAGTGGTAGTTACATTTGAGTTAGAGACTTAAATGGAGATTCCTTCATGACGTGAGTAGAGAAGGGAGTAGTCGGTTATGGTTGAGAAGGAGAAAGCTACGAAGAAAGGAGGGGTGATGGTTCGTGGTGTTCGGCAGAGAGATGATATAGTTTTAGGCCGTCGTGAGAATGGGAAGGAGGAAAGTAACTGCGGAAGAATAAAAGTCTGTTGCTATGTGAAGGAGAGGATGGAGTAGTGGCAAGCGGTTGAGAAGAGGAAGGAAAAACCGCGTAGAGGAGGAGGAGTTTTAGGGAGTGGCTGTTGTGGTTGGTAGGAGAAAATGTGAGTGGAGATATTAGCGAAGGTAGGGAGAGAGATCGGGGGCTGTGTGTTGAAGGAGAGGTTCGTTCTTCTAAGTAGTTATCATTTTATCTGTGGTGGATGGACTTCTGAGGAGGTAAGGGAGAGTTTGTAAGGACTGACGTGAGCTGGAGAAAGAGTGATACGGTAGAGTATATTGAAAAGGCACTTGAAACCTTCATCGTGGAGGAGGTGGTGGCTTCAAAAGGAGGATATAAACGGCAGTGAGAGGAGTCTATCGGGGTTGTCATACAAATCAACTACGAGATAATGGAAGGAGACTGTCAGTGGTGGTCGGCAGTGAGGATTAAAGGGGGGCTTCGGCGTTCGTTGTGTTCTTCTTTGCTGAATAAGGTAAAACGCTTACAACAAATATAGTATGATGAAAACATCTTTTTCTGTGTTTCTGTGAGAAGTTTATCATCATGAAAGTATCATTGCTGTATTATGGCAATAGAAACCTTTGAAATAGTATTGCAGTTTTCTGTTAGAACTCAATAACTTAGAAAACAGATCATTAACTCTCATGGTTGACGACGTATGATGTTAGGGCATACCTCTCAAATGTGCATTCATCAAAGACTGATCACTGCATGATGCAATTGTGAGCTGCAAACTTTAAACCGTCGGTAAAGATGTAGAATATTAAGAGTTTCTTTAAGACTGAGCTATCAACGTTAAACTACTCTAGAGTACTTAAAACAATAGCTGCATTGCGAGAAATCATGTTGCTCTGCATGCGTGATGTGTGGGAGATTAAAACCACAGATTCAAAGCATGTTTGGCATAAACTTAAATGTGTAGATAGCCGAGGTAGTAGTTGCAACTAGCTTGAGACGTTTTCATCTTTTATCTTTTGTTAAAGGTCGACCACGTGTTTGGACATCTCTAGGATCATAAGGAAGAGTCCAAATCTTTCATTGTTTTATTTTTGCGATTCTTACCTCAATAGCTTATGCGGAATTATTTTGACTTGGAAAGTCAAGTAGGGAATTAATATGATTGTGTCGAAAACTGTCATGTTTTATAACGAGCATATAGAGTGAAAAACCCGCATGCTGAATCCAGATTATGTGGCATGCAATGAATCTAGTATCGTTTTGTAGACCTTATGAGTCTAGAATCCTTGAATTCCGAGATAACAGAAAATGGTTTAGACACTTGAATATGTTGTGTAAACAATTATGAAACCCTTAGGAGTGGACGTTTTCTTTAAACAATGATTTTATAGGAAAATAGGATTATGAAGCTCTGAACTTGAGATTAGAGTAAATGTTGCGCCATGCGCTATAATAGGAGGATATCCTAAACCCTTGAGGTCATCAAGGTCGTCAATTAGTTCAAATTATACAAATGGAAACTGTAGGATTTTGACTAGTTCAAGTCGAGTAGGGTGGGTGAACCAAGTTCAAGCGTTTGTAGAACGCTATCTAAATCCAAATCCTTTGGCCAAGGTGGTGTGCTATCCTCAAGTACATCGAACGTTCACCGTAATTGGATGGCATTTTCTTGTGGAGGGTTGTGCATGACTAGAGGGAATCTAGGGATATGCACGATAACAAGACACGTAGGTTACAACACCAGAGCTCAGATGGCAAACACCGATGGTTATCCTAAGTCTATCCTCTTGAGTAGGGTAGGGCCACTTTTGGTTAGGAAGGAGTGCAGGAGACCGACGGTCTGTGGTTGGAGGTTAAGCTCCTTGAAGATACTTTCTCTTCCCAATATTGAGGAACTGCCGAGTCTTGAACGTGATGGGTTGACAATCGAGATGCATGATAATGGTATGTTTCCAATATTTGTTATTTCAAGAAAATTTCATTTGTTAGAAAACAAAGTGTATTATGAATATCATTTCTTTCAGTCTTTATGAGAATGCAATCATGTTTATGATAAAATGAAAAATGTTGTAAGGTATTATAGATGAGTTTTATGTATTTGATTACCTTGTAAAAAAAAAATTTTTACCATCGTGAAAACTTAGTTACTTCTTGTCATGTCGGATTTGGATGTTACACATGTCCACACAACATTCTTCATCCCACCAAGAGTCACCTCACTTTGGGCACATTTAACATTGATGAGCTCATCACTATCATACGCCCAAGGACTTCACACCCACACAGTGTTCTTCATCGACTTGAGGGTTACCTAGGTCCAACATACAATCTCCTAACTTACCCATACACCTAGGATAATGAGATGATTAATGATGAGGCTAATCCTTCCCTTGGATATAGCACAATCCTATGATTTCTAAATCCTTGTTGACATTATGATGTCTTATCATTTTTGGCCTCATATCATAATTGGCCCATCATATATTCATATGATCTAATGCATGATCACATTTAATTATCATTATTGATCATGTTCATCTTTATATACATATTTATCATATTAATTCATTCTTCCTTGCATATTTATTTATTCATCTATTAGATTTGTAGTCAAGATTTCCTATTCTATAAGATATGCTTTATACCATCATAATCAAAATTTTCATTTCATTGATAATTTACTATGCTTTCTAATCCATATGCATTACTAAGACTACCAACTTCTAATGGATGAAACATTCTACAATTAGACCTTGATCATGTAGAGATAACTACAAACCAGATTGTAAATAGCAATGATTACATACCTGATTAAATACCGGATTATGATTTCATGCCACAGTTCCCTTTGCCTATATTTTGCAGTGATGTAAATAAAAAATTAGTTTTTATCTTAAGTCATCCTTTTTCTCCCAATTGGTTTGCTGCTTCTTGACATAGTCTTTGTATAAGTGCATATCCTTTCTTATAGTAATCGTTATTGCTGAATATATATATTCTTCTTCTTTCTCTATTCTTCTCCCCCTTGGAATGATTGATGGGATATGAATTTATATTGTTTGCTTGATCTTGAAGGGAAGCATCCATTTAAAAATGATGACCATCTAACTAGACAACTATATTTCTAAATCACTTATTTATTTGTCTTGATCGCTGTCCTGTAAATAATAATCACTGCTCATGTATTAATCATGGACCATTACAATATCATCATTGTCCTTCATAATGTCATTTCTGCTCTTTTAATTATCTTATTTTAGGAGTGCTTGCTATGAAAAGAGTTGATCATGTTGGATTCGCCGTATAGGGACATGACAAAATATCAAGTTTTTCAAATAATTTTATTTTTTTGGTAAATCGGCCTCATAGTGGTGCTACATATGCATTTAGCCAACAATTTTAGTGTGAAAAATTGTGGACGTATCTAACTTAGCTAGAATGAATCTTACAAGATCATATGTTTGACCAAAATTGATTTTTAGTTAGAAATATTTAAATTCACTTGTGCTGATAAGTCGGCTGAAAGTGTGACATAGCTTTGTGCTTTTACCCTATGACTCAGTTATCTCTAATACAATGACTATTGTATAAGTCACAAGCTTTTACACAAAAGTTTGCAATTGACATGGACCTAACCCGATCCTATTTGTACACATCTCCAACAACTAGTCATGATCTACATTTTATATGTTATCTTGAGTCAAAAAGTAGGCATAGAATTCACCCTAGGTCAAATTTGCAACACATTTAAAAAGGGGCCAATTTGACTCTCTACTAGCTATTACTTGTTGAATTTAGAATGAGATGTAATTATTTATGTGTTATGGTGTAGTATAAAATAACAAGCCCTAATTTACTTTTAGGGATCAATGATCCATAAACTCTTATTCAACTACGTACATCACTACTTAGAGCATTCTCAATTTACACAACATCCTAAAACATACTCTATAGTTTCTTGTATCTTGGATTATTGTTCCAAACTTTTAATTTAGATCCAAGGGTTTACCAAGAAATATCATCACTTAGAAAACTCCGAAAGGTGTATCAAATAACTACCATTTATTTAATAATGGATTCTAGACACCAAGATAGGGAAATTCTAAAAATAAAAATTATACAAGATAGTTTTGTAGATACAGAGGAAATCCATAGATGAGGGTCATTTTTGTAGATGCAAAAATTAATTTTGTAGGACATATTCAACCCACAACAAAGAACATAATATCTAACTATCTATCATATCACATCAATCACAAATTTGATTATTGAGTAGATTTTTTATCACAGGAATAGTCTAAACAAAGTACCTTCTTGTCACTTCTAAAGCTAATTCCTTGATCATTTCTTTGTCATTTCAAAAATCATAATAATATTTTTACTTTAAATTATTTAAATTTTTTTATTTTAGTTCCTTTTAATTGTAAAGTGAAAAAGGTCATTACATAATCATCCTAATGTGTTATTATTTAATATATAAATTATCAGCAACACTTAAATTGCTCATATTTAAAGGGTAGATAGAGTACCTAAATAAATATGTCAAATCAACAAAAATAAATGAGAAAGAAAGAATATGATTGAATGGTATAAATTATGTATTATCTATTTTGGTAATAATTTTTTTATATAAATATATAATGTTTTGTGCGCTATTTTTCAAACAAATAAAATGTTATATAAACTTATTAGTATTAACAATCATTTTTAAAATTCAACTATTCTATAAAAATTATATAACTAAATTTTTTATATATAATTGATTTGCTCCATAAAAATATTTATTGGATTAAAAACTATAAAAACCTGTCATGAAAGGAACTAATAAGGAGCTTCTTTGCACCTAAAGTTTAGGTAACACACATACCCACCTTCTTTAAATTCTACCATTTTCACTCTCTCTCCCATCGGCGTGGGAGATAGCCCGCTATACAGTAAAACCTAAACCTCTGAAAAGCCTGAATGCCAGCCATTGACACATCATACCTCTCTAATATTGACTTCATTCTCTCCCAGTTTATTTTCTCTGTTTTCCATGTTTCTACAGTCTTGTAACTTTCCTCTCTAACCATCTCCTCTTTTATTTCTTTCATGTGTCTTTTCAACTCATCGGCCACCTGATGTTTAAATTCTTTTATATCTAAGTTCTTCAACTCATCAGAGACGACTTCTTTAAATTCTTTCATTTCTTTCTTCAACTCAGCCAACAATTTTTCTAATGCATCAAGTTTCTTTTCCATAACATTGGCTAATTTCTCTGAACTACCATTCTCACTGTTTTGAAAATCACTTGTACTTTTACTAATATCTTCTGGCTTTGTAATTTTGACTATTTTGCCTTCCACATTTTCTCCCAATTTCTGTATCCTTTGGGTCCATTCTCTTCATAGCTAGTCGCCATAGTGTTCTCTCTCTCACGTTCTTCCATTAAATGCTCTACGACCGTTAGCAGCGAAGGTATATTCATTTTTAGATAATCAAGTTCATTCAACTTCCGCAGAACATGGTAAAAAATGATTCTGTTAACATCTCTATTTTACATACGATGCATAAAACTAATGAGTTAATTTGCTGACTCACCTACCTTTATGACAAGATTCATGTTATTCTGCCATTCCCCACAAATAAAAATCCACGTAATCATCTGTACTTCCCATCCTTCTAAATCCTTTGTTTCTTTGCTTACAGAGAAAATGTACCACACCAATCTGTGGTAATTGAGAAGGCGCTTCCACTCGCGAGGATGTTTTCTGCAGTTTGTAGCCAACCTCTGAAAGTACAAAAATGCGTCCTCCTCTCCTTTGCTATACCTTACGAATAACATCTCTCTAATCAGAATATATGAACTGGGTTTTTCTTTCCCTGGATCAACATGTGAATTCAAACTTTATATCAATTATTGTAAAGTGCCTACAAACACGAGGAGTATGAAAGCAATAAAAAACACAATAGATCTCATTTTTTAGTCTCTTTTTTAATTCTTTTTGCACGGGAAATCACTCACTAGTATTAGTTCCATCTCTATCTGTTTGTGGAGCTTTTCTTCTTGCTTCAGTAGGCACTGTTCTTTCTCGTGAATTTGTAGGACCTATAATAACGGTTATTTACCATCAAATAACAAATTCATAATGTTAATTAGTATTAGTTGTCTTTCTATTCACCAAAATTGCTGGCTTAACTCTATCCGTCAATTTACTTAAATGTTGTTTTCTCCTGCCGGATAAACATGTCTGTACAGAGATAAATTAACACTAAAGTCCTACGCAACTGCAGGATAAAAACCTTTCGGAGATCTCTTTGAATCCTTACCCATTTCTGCTATTTCCAATGGAGCGGGCATATCTATAGTGAAGTCTTGGGCTGCAGTGTTTTGTTGTACAGCTTCTCTTTTCCCGCCACCATGGCTTGAGCTCCAATTATCTGGGATTAGAATTGCGAAAAAGATGTTTGTACAAGTAGTAACATAAGATAAAAAGCAAACTCAAAGCACTTTCGAGGAATGATTTTGCTAATTATAATAAACCATTCCTTACCCTTCATAAAAGCTCCGTTTTCATTTTCTAATACACCCAACTGTCCTCTCAAAAACCTCCTTGTTTTCATTTTCTCCGCAGCATATCTCAGAATCTTTTCAGCGCAACTGTTCTTGCAATGATGTGCGAGTGGCTCGTGTATGATATCGGATCGAAAATCCGAGAGACATAACAGAATGGAAGTGGCAGTCATCAAATTCTTCTGACTCGTGCTTTTTGTCTTCATCTTACGTATGTCTTTAAGGCTTGTAACAGCACAAGCTTCTACAACATACCGCGCAAAGCTGTCGCACACAAAGTTCCGGAATACCTTTCCAACATCTCCCGTCTCTACGGACGGTGGAAGACAATATTCGTCACCTTCATACCTTATAAAATGCCAGATAGCACTACCCATGAATTGTACGATGTCCTCTTCTTCTGTTACAGTTTTAATCATGCCTGATAGCACTTCTTTGACTGAATCTTTGCCAGAATACTTCGTCTTTCCTGCCTTCTCAAGCGATCTTCCTCCCTCCACCCCAAGTCTTCTCGCTACATGACCTATCATTTTGTTCATCTATTTAAATTTAGCCACATTATTGAACGGTATGTTTCCTCCTCACATCCCCGACATTCATAGTCTCAGAATTTGACCAACAGTTTAGCAACCAGTAAACTATTTCGTAATTCCAATCATCCACGCACAAAAATAATGCCACTTCTTTTCCTCGGTCGCTGAGATCAACATCAGCGAATGAACCACCTGGGAACACATCTAAATATTAGTTAATTAACATCAGCCTACACCACCTGAAAATACTTATGAGTAATATTACTTAAAACATAATACTATCTCTTGCTGCTAGTTGATGAGCTTCAAATGATTTTGTTAAAGGTTTGTTGCTTACACTTCAACAAAGTGTGTATCTCGATAGTATTTTTTAATATTTCATATACATTATCGTTTTTTTATGTGTCAAAATTCAAATAGTTTTCAAAAAGTCTTAATAAATAAGAAATTGAAATTATTGTCCACAAATATCTACAAATGTTTGTGGGACTAAGATGAACTTAAAGGATGTTTTTGATGATCAATGTTATGTTCTAATTGATGGTGTTGGTGTTCATTGTAGAAATGCATGAAGACCCTTTGACTAAAGAAATGAAGTATGATTTCAATGGGTATCATCCCCTATCCAAAATGTTCTCTAAAGTCTAGTATAATCTAGGTCAACAGAGAGTACTTGCAAAATCTTCAAACAAAAAATAAAATAAAATAAAAATATATACAATAATAAAGATCAAAACTAAGTCAGTAGTTCTGAAAGAAATTTGTAATATGAGTGCTTTTATTAGGACAAATATGTCTCATTGTACATCTTCTTAGTTTTGACAACTTATATGTTTTGTCACCGTTATTTAAAAGCCTCATTTTTTGACTAAGTCTACTATGTAAAGAACTATCAAATACATGCTTCAAGCCACTGAGAGGATTTGAATGAAGAAAGAGGTTATATTTTTTATTTTAACAAAAGCATCCATTTGATTTCCCTAACTAAAATAATGACATCTGAAACTGCAAGATCCTCTCATATATAATGCCAAGCACCTTTGATCTTGATTGTGAAAGAAATTTTCTAAAGACTACCCTAAGTCCATAAAGAGACACCTTGAAATCTTCTATGTATCTCATGAAAAGTTGTGCATCTGAAAATAAAATGATCCCCACTCTTTGTTTCCTAAAAGAAAAGTAGACACATTCATCCCTTTCTTGGAATGTAATGATTTGTCTCAATCCTCAATTGATGGGAGCCAACTTGCATCTAGCCAAGGTGAACTATAAGTCCATGAGACCAATGGTTTTGAAGATATAGTTCAAAATAATAATGTCTCAATCACAAATTTGGAGAAATGTAGATGCACAATAATTCAATTTTAGACTCAATGGCCTAGTGGGGTAAATCCAAGTATGTTAGATGTAGGCCCTATAAATGTCCTCTCCATTGCGTTTATGAATCTCCTTCCGACCCACTCTAATATTCGAGACCATCCAAGAAAAATTGAATGGTGGAAGATTATCAACTAAAACACCAATAGTCTATAGAAGAGAGCTTACACTAGTTAAACAACATTTATTCCCATGTTTAAAGAGCTCCATAGAGGATAAGTACAAGTATAATAGGAATACCGAGCAATGTACCCTTTAGACTATTTGCAAAATCTTGGAGACTATGCAAATAGCAAACAATCCTAAAAATAGTGTCTAACTTGAGTGGCTAGGCATCAAATTCAACCTGCATAATACATTAGGAACTATGTTTTTATGTTGAATAATTATTTAAAGTAATAAATTTTTTAACCATTCCAAGTGAGCACACTCAATCCCATTAAGAGAAGGTCCCATTGAGAAAAAAATCTATTTCTAATCAAGTTATTACTACTTCAAATGTTGTCACTCTTAGGCCTCAATCTTTTCATAAATTTATGAGGGTACATGATCCATTGGATAAGATACTTAAAAGTATACTTAGTGCAAACATTCTTCTTATCACTGGAATACATCTAGAGGTATACTTAAAGGATTATGATGAAAAAATATTTTGTAAGTATGATAGGGTTAGTGGATATGATACACAATGTTGCATGGGGTTGAGGCATAAAAATTTGATATCTAACTAATAATAAATGATTAACATTAAGCATGAAATTGAGTTTAATCATTCAATGGATCCTCCTAATCAAAGTTCAAAAATCTACACTAATCCTCTTCCTACACATAATCAATTAAATAATCTAGATTTACAGGATGAGGTGCACACACATGAGCTTAATCATCTTGAGTTGCATGCATGTGAGAATTATTTTTGTGGGTATACTTTAAAATAATTAATATTGAGCATGTAAATGATGGGGTTAATCATTGAATGGATCTGCCTAACTAAAGTTCACAAATCTACACTAATACTCTTCCTACACATAATCAATCAAATAATGTGGATTTACATGATGAGGTGCATAAAATGGGTGAGAAAACATACATCTGGTCAAACCATCTTTGCACAGTAAAATAAAAACTATAGAATGATATATTATTGTCTTTTCGATGATGTTGCAATACAAGTCAATGGATTTTTAAAGCCTTATTATTTCCGTATATAACTTCTTATGGGAAAGTAACTTCCCAAAACATAATTTATAAACTAACATTTATTTAATATGCCTAAACTAACAATGTAATACTATATACTATTATGCCAACATTCCCCCCCTTATTACATTGTTCTTGCAAAAGTACCAGGGGACCCCCCTGAATGCTAACATACTCAACAAAGCTGATTATACATTTTTTATAGAAGATCTTCTCCCAAAGAACAAATCCTGAACCAAGAGAGGCTCCATCATGTTGTCTCATCTACCCTCGGAAAGGCATAGCTTCGAGCTATGTTCTTGAGCTCTTTACTCCTAAGCTCTCAAATCATAGAGTCTTGAATTATTTGACAATGAACCCTGAGAGATACAATAGATCTCTGCCATTGTCTAGTGACCGTGAAAGGGTATGATTCAAGATCATATACTCTTTGAAGCTTGCTGGACAACAATCCATATTGAGCTCAACACCCAATCCCAAACCTGTCTCCAAAATAAAATCTTCACAAAACATACATTCTTCTAATCTATCAGCATCAACAAAGAAAAGCAAAACAACCAAAACCAAAAACACTTCTCATGCAAAGCATCATCTCAAAGTGAGAAGCTAACTTGAGATGATGGAAAATCCTCCATCCTCTAATGCTGCCTGCCTCCAATATGACCTTGTTACTCTTTAACCAACTGATGTCTTGGATGAGTCTTTGGAGGCCTCATCAGGAATATAAAAGATGGCCCTGAAAGCATAAGCTATCTTTAACATATGTGTATTCATGATTAAAAGATGATAATGTCAATTTGAACCAATGATAAACCCATACACTAATCAATGTTATATCTCCAAGATAATTTTCCTTATCACTCCAATGCATACAATTTTATTTCAATATTTGGCCCATAATTGTATTCTCATCATATTTACACATCCAAAAACTTCAAAATTCTTTAGATATTTTGAGAAAAATTTCACTACTTATCTCTCCCTTTTAAAAAACTTTTTTCTTTCAAAATTTTTTAACTTTCTCCATACAAATTTTTCACATGGCCTTCATATTTTTAACTTTCTCCATAAAAACTTTTCAAGATCGATTTCTTTTTAAGATTTCATTTGTTTTATATCTCTTGGCTGCATATTTTTTTTTTTCCACTTCTTCAAATATGCATTAGATGATTCTAAAATTAAATTTACAAAATTCAATTACTAAGATCTCTAATATATCTACATACCTCAATTATGAAATGGATCATGTAGATTTCAACACCAATAATAATATTCCATTAGCGACTGTCTCAATCTTTCATATGGTTGAACATTCAACAAACTTCCTCCAAACTTCTGCGCCTGACATTCATGTAAATACATAGTCATAGGTAGAAGCTCTTTGGAGGAAATAAAAAAACACATACAACAGTGAATTTCAACAGTCAGCAAACAGTCAAAAATGTAAAATGTCTAGCAAGGAATGTGGAGTTGGCAATGCCTTATGTCATTCCTTTAGTTCTCAATGCACAGTAAATGCATTAGATCTTCATAAATTGTGATCTCTTCAAAGGAATTTGATAAGAAATGTTCGCTTTTCTACCATATTAAGTGCCAAACATGCAGTTATTTTAGCAGATTCAGATGCCAAACTTCTACTTTAAACTGCTCATGAAATGTTGTCAATTTCTTCAAAACGTTTCTAGGTTTATGCTCCTATTCTTCTACTTTCCGAAATATTTTGAATGTTGAAATTTTGTTTAGAAACGAAAAAGATATCAAATTTTTACCGAACTGTTATCAAAACAACATACTAATAGATAATTAAAATGCCTCCTTCATATTATTCACACCTTTGCTCCACGCCTTACACCTAGAAAGCTTCATAAAATAGAGGATCTTCAAGCCCATTCAATTCCTGTGAAAATCTTCTTCCAAATCTACCATCACCTAATTAAAAACATTCTTGACAACACAATCTCAACACACAGGGACATGAATCAACAATGCTCTGATACCATATTAAAATGGGTGAGCAAACATACATCTGGTCAAACCATCTTTGCACAGTAAAATAAAAACTATAGAATAGTATATTATTGTCTTTTGGATGATGTTGCAATACAATTCAATGGCTTTTTAAAGCCTTATTATTCCCATATATAACTTCTTACAGGAACGTAACTTCCCAAAACATAATTTATAAACTAACATTTATTTAATATGCATAAACTAACAATGTAATACTATATACTATTATGCCAATAGTGCACACACATGAGCTTAGCCATCTCTAGAAACTTATTGAGAGTTTTACAACTACAGTTTTGACCCCCAATCTTTCAAATTCAAATTAATTATGGACCTAATCCAATGCTTTTGAACTAGTTGTTACTTGCCTTGACTTGATCAAAAAATGTTTAAACTTATATGCTAGGGTGTGTATAAAGGGGCAAACCTTAATTCATTTTAGACATCCATTATTCAATACATCCATCACACAATTATCTCCCATCATTAAAAACTTTTTCTTCAAGGAAGTTGTGAGGAAACATACGTTTCTTTAGAGTATCACCTCAAATAGTGATATAGTAAGTTCTTGACCCACTTCTACCACACATTATGGAAAAGGTTGGGTACATAGATAAATTACAGTTCTCCATATGATCCACAAATAGATGGTCAAACAATTGTTATTAAGAGTAAAAGAAATATCCTAAGAAGTTTGGTGAGAGACAAACTATCATAATGGGACACTTTGTTGGTGCAAGATGAATTTACATTCAACAACTCAATGAATTAGTCTACTGACAAAACTCCTTTTTAGATTGTGTATAGGGCAACTCCTAAAAGTGTCATAGGTTTGTTGAAGGTACCTAGTGGAGAACATGTTAGCATAGATGCAAAAGACTTTGCATAGCACATATAGAAGGTGCATGTACAAGTGAAGCAAAAGTTAGACAGAAGTAACAGTAAATACAAGGCAAGTGTGGATGAGTATACAAGAGAAAAGAGTTAGTCAAAGGGTGATTTAGTCATGGTATATTTAAGGAAGAAAGTATTACCTAGAGGAACATATAATAAGTTTGGAGCCAATAGAACTTAGCCCTTGTAAAGTGTTGCACAAAAAAATTACATGATAGAATTACTAGAAGGCTTGGATATCTTATTGGTGTTCTATGTGGTTGATTTATATGAATATAATTGAGCTAAATATGTAGAGAAGGATATAGCCTCATTACAGGAACTCGATTGGAGGCAACAAATTTATGAGAGACCTAGAGATGACATAGAAAAAAATTTGAATGAACATTTGAGTAGAAGAACCAAGAAGCATGAATATATGGAATATCTAGTATGATGAGGGTCATCCCACAATAATGGGTTACACTTTTTGGCCAAACTTGACATTGAAATCAACATTTTGAACTAAATCTTCAGTTTCTAATACCTATAGTCGCTAAACCATTAGGAATTTGAAGATGATGTGAACTAGTGATTTCTAAGATTTTGTCTGTAGATTCTAAATATATATATTTTTAAATTGGAGTTAAATTGTAAAATTTTTTTGTGTCTCCTTTGATAACTAGTTTTTAATAGTAAACAACATTTTTTAAAGTGATGTGTATTCTATCGCACATAACTTTTTTTCTACAAAGGATAAAATTGTGATTCTTTTGAGTTTAGATTGGTAACATTGATATCTAGAGGATGCATTTGGTTTCATAATATTTTGTTGAATATTTTTCTTAATTAAGTTTTGAAGTCAAACCAATTATAATTTAGACATTGGAGTATTCTGTCCAACATAACTTTTTTTGTATATATCATAATTCAATTTTTTTGTTGGAATAAGGACATCAATACCTAAGGGACATGTCTTTTTTAGAATTTTTTTTCCTCTCTTTTCCTATTTTTTTGTATGTGTCAAACAAAGACCTTGATGTTCATTGAAAAACTTACATTCCCAAGAAATAAAAATTAAATATGATAATCAAATTAAATATATTTAAAATTATACTTTTGGGAAGCTTATAATAAGGACTACATACTTACAAAGCATAAATTTTAAATGAATTCATTTGATCCCCCAAAAGGTAAATCAAAATTAGTTTTTTATCAACATTTTGAGAGGTGTGGAGGAGACTCCATTATAGGTATGGTTTAAAACTAGCAGGGTTGTATCCAAGGGAGTTTGAATCTAAGGAGGTTTAATCAAACCCCCTTCAATTAAAATCCTTTAAATGGAACCTTTCAAGGCTTAAATAATTCTATTTTCCAAAAATATGTGATTTCAGCAAAAATCAGGATGTTCCAGAAAGTGTAACCCATTATTGTGGTAGCACCCATGAAGGGAAAGAAGCTTGAGGATGATACATGTCTTTCTAAAGATGAAGTGGGTTGGTTGGGGTGCCCACTATAACCTCTCTCACTTCACTAATTTTCAGCATAATGCTCAATATTATGTTACTTGGGATGTGTTAGTAGAAGAAAGAGAATGGGAAAGAACATCTACAATCCATTGCATTTGGTCACAAAAAGGATGCAAAGCACTAGGCCAACTACAACAAATAAGAAAAAGGAATATTATAAGTGTAAGGGACATGCCCCTAATGTAATACTACATGTATATAGTAGACTAGAGATAGAAGGATAAGAGAAGTAGAATGGTGATAAGTAAGAGACTAAATATCTGATATTGTAATCCATGAAGAATATATAAATATAAAGAATACTCTGTGCTCTAGATTTTGTAAATGTATTATGTGTTATGAGTTCTTTGCTCTATTAATATATCATAGAATGGTAAATCCTACCACAAATCATTTGATCATTCTCTTATTGTAATAACTGGGGTATAAATACATGATGCAAGACTCCAGGACTTAGAACTTTGATCTATGAATCAACTTTTCTTGCCAATAGGATACTTGATATAGGAGCATATGAAGAGTTGAACAATCTTGCATCATACAAAAAAATTTATTTCATAGTTTCTTTTGTTTTACATGTTTATAGTGATTTTCTAGTTATCAAATTCTTGTTGAATAAGATAGTTTCCACTATAAAAGGCATTTTATTGCCTAGTCACTATTTTAGGCATTTTGGGTTCTAGATTACAATCTCATAGTGTAGCACTATAGATTATTTTCAATACACCACAAATTGATTTCTAGAGAAGCAAAGGACATCGGAGATCATCAAAGTTTGATTTTACATTGAACTATTTGAGTTATATGTGGAAAATATTCAAAGCTTCATTGAAGCATTTTGGCACAGGAGCACCCAGGTTCACGGGCTATTAACATCAACCAAAAAGATGTTTGTTTCAATTTTGGGTTGGTTTCATTATTTGTTATTGTTGGTGTGAACAAGGTTATCACCTAACTAGTTTACCCTTGTGTGGATAATTCATCTTATTTAAGTATTTACTAGTTAAATAATATTCACACATCACACATAAATCACACATGTTAAGTTGACTTAGTGAGTCTACTAGATGTCTAGTTGTGTCTAGTTAAGTCTAGCTGTGTGTTGAGTTGTTGATAGTTGGAGTGAGTTGTCTTATCCTCCACATGTGCAATTAGCTATCATCCTTTAATTAGCACATGTTGTAGGAATATCTCCACTTTCCACTCCAACTTTCTAGCTCTCACCTTGACTTTATAAGCAAGGCATATCATGTACATTGTAACATATAACATCCTTCTTTTGCATTCATTTATAGAATAGCATTATTCTCTCAGTTGATCTCTCTTGTGCTTTCATGAAGTCCTAGATCCTAGGTGGCTCCAATCATAGCCAACTCTAACATGGTATCAAAGCTCTAAGAAGAATCATTTTGTGTTAGCCCTTTTTTTTTAAAGATCTTGAGTGCAATTCATGGTGGACCTTGATGGTTGAGAATGCTCTTCTCTTGCATCAAATGATGACCTGGAGAATCAGAAAGACTTGATAGAAACATCAGTTTTGTGAGGGTTTCCCCTTCTTGCCCTTGTATTGCAGGTGTATTTCAGTGCGTGTTGTTACAAATCAGACTTCACCATTATGTCCAGAGCAGCCCAAATAGTCAAGATCATCTTTCATTTCATCCAAATCAGACATCGAAGGCAAAATTGATGAGGGTTTCAATTTGCGGCTCTTTGGTGTGATCCGGGAGGAACTAGCAATTTCGGAGTAGTTTGGCCCAAATCAGACATCGCCATTGAGTCCAAAGTAGCCAAATCAGTAAGGATCGACTATAAAACTGTCCAAATCAGACAAAGTTGCAGCGAGAGATAAAAATGTTTTTGTCCCTGAACCGTACGGATCTCCCGCAGGGAATATTCTTGGCATATTCTAGGAATCCTTGCACTGCATCAACACTGCGCAGGGTGTTGTATAGAATCTAGGCATAAAGGCAAATTATCCATTGGGTAAATCTTTTGTTCGCTGGTTAAAAGCATTGTCTGCATATATTAGCTTTTTTTGCAGGCGTCGTACTTGTCTAACAGGTACCACAGGGTACTTGCAACCAATCTGGACACTACGGGGTGCCATGTGGCGCGGCCCCCCCTATATCTACCACAGACTATTAAAATCTTTCACAGATAAATATCTCAATGCCTACATTCTTCCCATGGCTGGATCTAAAGTCTTTATTGGCAAGGTTTATATCGTCGATTGATTTTAAAGTCTCGGCAGCCATTTTCCAACAGCTAAAACAATCTCATCGGTGGTCTTAAACTCCATCAATTGTTCCTGGAAACACCTTCAATCTCAGTGAGTCCTTCACATTGACCGACATTCACCATACATTACTGCGTCGATAGTTTCAAATTCTTGGTTGGCTTCACTATTCTCTACGGCCTGTATAAACACCCACCACCGTTGGCCATAGATCTCATAAACAACAATTAGATGTTCCAAATGTGAGAATTCTAAGTGCTCGAAATCTCTAAACTCCAGCAATCATCGACCAATGGTGATCATCGGCAACCTGATCCACTTGCAGGCAGACCTCAAAATTCTCACGGTAAGTTTTAAAACATTCATTCAATAGTATTCAATAGTCACTAAACCACCGGCATTGGCAACAGTCCACACCCAGTCATTGGCAGCGGTGGTATCTAAACACATAATCTAGTAGTATACAAAAACCTTGGCAGTTTCAAAGGCTTCCCAACGGTCTCTGCACACGGTTCGGTGGCCACATATTACACCGACCAGTGGTTCAAGGTGGATCTTAAACAAACTGCAGGTGATATCATTTTTCTCGCTCAGCAGTCTACACCACCAAGAGAACAGAACAGTGGGTTTTTATGCCTAACACGTGGTTTTACCACACAATCAAGTGGTTTTGACCCTTTGAAGGGCAGTTTCAAAATTCAATAAGTGGTTTCTGCCAAGTCAAAGGTAGTTTTATCAGTCAAACCCGGTGGTTTTCTTTGCCAGACAGGGGTTTTCAATTGCTCCAATGGCAGTTTATGTCCCGTCAATGGCGGTTTCACAGCTTAAAAAAGCAGTTTTCAGCATAGAGGGTGGTTTTTTGGCAATTTTTTGCTTTCTGGGAGGGGGCATTTTTTTTCCCAAAAGGGAATATTTTAGGAATATTCTACTGACATTAGCACTGCATCCGCATTAGGGGCCATTTTTGCCCCTCAAAGCTCGAAATAGGGGCTTTTTTTGTATAACTTTTGCCCATGGAGGTAAAATCAGGCAAACGAGATATTGTCAGAAAGCTGACAAAGAGAACTTCGCAGTGGTGTCAGTAGTTTTCTGAAATTCTACTGTAGGTGACTGCTACAGTAGTTTGAAGACAAATCTTCATTTTTTGCTTCCGAGCTCACAACGTTTTGCCACAATCTCTAATTTTTGCAATTCTTGTGGCATCGGAAAGGTATTCAGAAGCTCTTCAAATCCATCCATACACTTTTCTCAGATTCAGCACCAAGTTTATTTTATTTCATTTGTTGTTTTTTTGGCTTTTGAGTGTTAACTTGGGCATTCTGACACTTGAGGAAGTGAAGCTTGTTTTGAAGGGATCTATTTGCTATGGCTAATCATTGTGAGCAATTGTAATCTCCTTTGAATCTTAGCTTTAAGAGATTTTATACTTTCCCAAATTTGGTCCCTTGAGGATGATTGTAAATCACACTAAGTATAAAGTGCCACAATTATTCTTTTTTGGGTGGGTGATCTCTTTGATTGAGTAATAGGGGGGTGTCTTGTGTTCTTTTTTGTACTCTTACATCATGGATTCACACAAACTTCCTCTACTCACACCATATAACTATCATGAGTGGAAAACTAAATTTAAAAATTCACAGAGTAACAATGGGTACAAAAATTGAACCAACAACAGTTGCAGAAAAGAGAAAGTGGTATAACAGATGTGATCAAGCCTATGGAACACTATGCTTGTCTATCTCTCCTAACCTTCTTTTCCATATTGAATCTTGTAAAACACCTAATGAAGTGTGGACTACCTTAGAGAATCTCTTTGGTAAACAAGATACAATGAAAGGTTTTAAATTGGAGAATGAATTAATTGGTTTGAATCCAAGTGATTTTGCAAGCATCCAAGACTTCTTCACAAAACTAAAATCACTTAGATTGCAGCTTAAACAATGTAGAATTGAGAAAGAGGACACTCAATTGATTCTTTAAATCCTTGCCAAGCTTGGTCCTGACTATTCAGTTTTTGTTTCTACCTTTTATGCTACAATGGATGCACTTGGGAAAGCTTTCACAATTCCTTCACTTGATGAGTTTGCTGCATCACTCACAAGGGAGCAAGCTAAGTTAGTACACATGGGAAAATTGAAGTCTCCTAAACCTCAAGCACTTCTTGCTAATCAATGTTCTAAGGATCAAAAGGCTTCAACTAGCAAAGGCAAGAAATAGAAAAATAAGGATTTCAAGAATAATGAGCAAGCAAAGGAGTCAACCAAATCACCTAAGTCCTCATCCTCTCCCAAGGAGGAATCAGCTAAGAAGGAGAGACTAAAGTGTGCATATTGCAAGAAATTAGGACATGATGAGCATAAGTGTTATGAGAAGAAAATTGATGAGTTGACACACATTATTCAAAAGCACAATATCAAAATGCCATCATCATCACCTAGTACATCCTCTTCTTTGACACCATCATCATCTACACATACAGGGACAGTAGGCATTGCTAATGGGATAAACAAAGGAAAAGGACAGACACTCTTTGCTTCAACATGTCTTCAGTTAGAGAGATGGCTTCTTGATTCTGGGGCTTCTCATCACATGGCATCTTCACAGGGGATGTTCTCTTCATTTGAGTCATGTACTTCACCACCTATTTTGATGGGTAACAATACATACATGCATGCAATTGGTAAAGGAACTATTGATATTGGTGAGGGCACTTTCAACAATGTGTTGTGTGTACCTTCCTTGACATCCAATCTCCTTTCCATCTACTAGATTACTCATTGTGGTGCAGGGAAGACAGTTGAGTTCACTCCTGATTCTGTGATCATATGGGACTTGGAGAGCAGAGATATCATTGCTATTGGGATGGCTGATCATGCATCTCACTTATATACCTTCTCCCATTTTGTTTCTGATGATGATACATTGATTGATATTCACACTCATGCATCAAGTGTGAATCATGTTTCTGAGGAGAAGTTTGGTCACTTGAACCTTGGTGTTCTTTCATCTACTTCGGTTCATGAGACTAGTGCTGAGCTTCCATCACCTCAACCTCCTGCTTCTTCAGAGATCGACATCGACATGGTTTCATCTACTTCAGTTGAGCAGGATCATATAGGTCTTTCAGACACAACGTTTTGGGATACTTTCTTGGCAGGTATATCAGACTTGTTTTGTGAGTCTCATATTGCAGATTTGGAGGACACACTTGAGGGGATATCTCTCCTCTTTGATGACAATTATAGCACAACTATTCTCCCATCTACTTCGTCTTTGGAGGTTGTTCTTCATCAATCTACATAGGATTTTGGATTGGACACACATCATTGCATTGTGGCATTCCTTGATTTTGACATGTGGACACTTGAGCATTCTTCAGAGGCATACATCATGAGGCTTCTTCCCTCAGACCTTGAGATAGAATTTCTTCAACATCAGCCTTTGGACTTTTTTCTTCCTAAGGGGAGAAATGTTGTTTGCAGGTACAGGACACTTTCTAGTGTTCATCTTCAGGCATTCACCATCGGCACATGAGCTACTTCATTGTGGGGGGAACCTATAGTCTCACACTTTCTCTCCTATGGGGGGGTATTTGATTGTACATATGTGATAGAAGTTGTCCTTGGGGGGTCATGTTGAGTCCTCCTACTATCACTTCTTTCACTTTAATATTTCATGCATTCTCACTTTTACAGAGGAGTTTTTTCCCATGAGGTTTTCTCCTTTTCTCCACTTGAGATTTGTTGTACATGGATACCTAACATGGCCTAGTAATTGGGACCCATCCATTATTCCATCTTACTTTAGTCAGCTACTCCCTAAGTTGCACTTAAGGGGGGGTGTTGGTGTGAACAGGGTTATCACCTAACCAGTTTACCCTTGTGTGGATAATACACCTTATTTAACTATTTACTAGTTAAATAATATTCACACATAACACATAAATCACACATGTTAAGTTGACTTAGTGAGTCTACTAGATGTCTAGTTGTGTCTAGTTGTGTGTTGAGTTGTTGATAGTTGGAGTGAGTTGTCTTATCCTCCACATGTACAATTAGCTATCATCCTCTAATTGACACATGTTGTAGGAATATCTCCACTTTCCACTCCACCTTTCTAGCTCTCACCTTGCCTTTATAAGCAAGGCATATCATGTACATTGTAACATATAACATCCTTCTTTTGCATTCATTGATAGAATAGCATTATTCTATCAATTGATCTCTCTTGTGCTTTCATGAAGTCCTAGGTCTTGGGTGCCTCCAATCATAGCCAACTCTAATAGTTATTTCTATTTGTTGAGTGGTTTGGTCATCAAAATTGTTGGTGACTTCATGTGGTACTCATTTTTTGATGTTTTGTTCATTGATAATAATATAGTTTCATATTGATGGTGTTTTTTGACTTCAAATTAAAATTTGATTGTATACTTCAACATACAACAAAGGTGAGATTTCATGAGTCATTGATGTGATTATAGTGGCTTGGAAATAAATGGAATTCTATAAATCCTTAATGGCAGCTAGAGATTGATTTGGGTGACTATGTATGAAATTTGATGTCTAAACCTCTGCTTAAATTTGTAACTCACCACTGGCGGTTGGCATATGGTAGTTGTTCTATGGGATGTTGAAATCGCAATGTAACTCTTTAGTACAATTTAACGATTGGTTGCATAAAATATGGATTGGGTTATTGGTGTCATCCCATTGTATTTCTATATGGACCTTGAAAAATATATGACATTTTGACTACTAAGATTGGCAGGGCGTCGACCCAAGCACAGGGGAGCCCATTCGTGGGAAGATATACAATTTTCATATTAAAATGTGATTGTTTCCATTGAGGAGGGGTCGACTGAGGAAAAGGAAAAAGCAGAATACAAGGATGAAAGAAAAGAAAGGAAAAAGCCATTAGCGATGTTGCCAGAGGATGCAAGAGAAGTGAGGAATAAGATATAAAGCAAAGGGGTGACTTTGGCAGAGGATAGGGACTTTGGCATCGAATGAATGGAATACGGTTCACCTAGAAGGCGACAAAGAAATTGTTTTGATAGAAAAGTTTCCACAGTTAGCAACTATACAATAGAGGATGAAAACAAGGGGTTTGAAGATTGATATACAATGAATCGCCAGATGAGTAGGAGAACAGGAGATGTAAATGTAGAGAAAATTGCATTGAAGTCCTAAAGAAGTTGATGTTTGAATAAAGCTTGGAAGTTTTTTTTGTTTCTTTATTTGTTGTGACCAAATTTGATTCTTGAATGAAATATTGTGTCTGTGGCTCCATATAAACTAATTAAACAAAAGACAAGTTGTTTAATTTGAGTGAGTGCTGTTGGGATTGGCAATCTGACCAGATTCCTATCTTGAATCTACATCATTTGGTATCAGAGCCAGGTTGAATCTTGTGTCAGAGAAGAACCCTAGAGGATTGTTGTGGGTGTGAAAGAGGCAGCAAAACCCATAATTGTAGAGGGTTATGAAAATGGCACAGAGAGGAGATGGTGGACAAAGAGGACCACAAGGGGTAGATGTAGAGGTCTGAAAGATAGAATTGGAGCAAGACTTGAAGCCATAGAGTTGACACAATGAAGAGGAATCCCAGTGGTAGATATCAATGATGATGAGGCTGAAGAAGTAGTATCTGAATTTGGTGCAGAAGATGATAATGGAGATGAAGCAGAAAGCATGTTTTTGAAGGCAATGACAAGGCTTTATAGTAATCCTAGATTGGACACCCCCAGTTTTAATGGCACATTAAATCCAAAAGAAATATTGGATTGGATATCCGAAATAGAGAAATATTTTGAGATAGAGTCAACCGAAGACCCAAAAAGAGTGAAATATGCTAGTTTAAAATTGAAGGAACACACTTCCATGTGGTGGGAGCTTGTGTAGCTAGAAAGAAGGTGGAAAGGCAAGGAGAAAATCAAGACATGGGAAAGGATGGTGACAAAGTTGAAAGCAAAGTTTTTGCCTGCACATTATCAAATGAATTTATTCACGAGGCTGCAAAATTTGAAGCAAAGAGAGAAGAGTGTGCAAGAGTATACCAAGGAGTTTTATCAGTTGAGCATCCATGCTAGACATGTGGATAATGACATATAAAAATTTTCAAGGTATATTAATGGGCTCCATAATTCCATTCAAGATTAAATGAGTATGTTGTGGGTGAATAGTGTAGAAGAGGCATATCAATATGCCTTGAAAGTGGAAGAGAAACTTGCAAGGAAACAACAAAATAATTCCCGTGGTAGAGGCATATTTTCAAGAGGAAGAGGCCAAAATAGCAGTGGTTGAGGCTTCCAAAATAAGCAAGATGAGGTAAGTTCATCACCTGCGAGAGTGCAAGAGAACAAAGGAAGAGGAGAATCTTCTAGGGGAAGAGGAGATTACTTTCGTGGTAGAGGATCTTTTGGTAGAGGTAGAGGAAGGGGGTTTGGAGGTACATGCTTCCAATGTGGTGAACAAGGAAATAGGGCATTTGCGTGACCACAAATACAACAAAATAATGGCAAAGGAAAAGAAGTAAAGATTCATGTACCACAGGCTGAAAATGACAATATGGCTACACCAAATCAAGGAGAAGGGCCCGAAGATGGAGAGTGTCTCATGCTCAAAAGGATTTTGATCAATCCCAAAAAGGAGAAGTTGGAGTGAATACAAAGACAAAGTTTGTTTAGAACAAGATGCAAAGAAGGTGGCAAGTATTGCAAAGTTATAGTGGACAACGGTAGCACAGATAACATTGTATCCGAAGAGATGGTGGAAAAGTTAAAATTGAAAAGATTGAAACATCCAAGCCCATACCAAGTTTCATGGTTGCAAATAGATCATAGTTTGATGGTATGTGAGCAATGCATTGTGAGTTTTTAGATTGGGAGATACATGGATGAGATCATGTGTGACATGATGCCAATGGATGTGTTGATGCATAAATCTATGCGTTTAATCCAGCAGTAACATGGGAAGTTTCTGAGATGTGGGATTGACCCCAGAAACAACCTCTAGATTTTAAGGAAGCTGGCTCTTTTGTTCTTTCAGTGGGGGTTTGAGAAAAGAGAGAAGGAAAGAAATAGGATTATAGATACAATATTAATAAAATCTAAACCTATGGCAATGCACTAGATTTAACATTTACCCAAAATTACCACAATGTCAAACTTTATATGATTTAACTAAAATAGAAAAGCAAAATGCATGATCAATTACCAGTTTGATAAATAGATCTGATAGAGGCAAAAAGAAACAAAGATTTAAAGAATCAAAAAATAGTGATACCCAGATATGCATAGAACAATATTCTCATTATTTGGACATTAATAGGTTACAAAGGTAGAAATGGCTGCACAAAATAACATATTACATTCTCATTTGAAAAGACACTGCTAAGGAAAAAAGAAAACATCTACTTGTTGCTCTAATCCTCTGATCTATGTGTGAAACTCTATGAAGAACTCTTTGCTCTGCTGCTCGGATCTACATTTATAACCAAAACCCTAAAGGAAAATATCTCAACTGCCTCTGGAAATCTTTGTCTCCATGAAATTCAGCATAAAATTCAACACTAGTAACTGAACTAGCTATGTAACTATATCTACAACTAAAAATCTCTTTTGTATCAGTGGCTGGAAAATATCTCTTTTCTTGTATGAGAAAGAAAATCTCTTGCCGCTCTCCATTTTACCTCCTATAGCTTGCCGTGAAAAAGAGGTTGTGTATAAAAATTAGGGCTGTACTTTTATTTTATCCATGGTGAGAATATTATTTTAATGAAGCTTCACTTTTGCTTTGGAGGGACCTGCACCATATGTTTCTATTTTACTAAAGATCTCAATCTTTACTTAAAATTGAAATAGTCTTCCTGTGGCCTTTTTAAAAATTGAGAAACTCTTATGAAATAAAACATTAAGCTTTATGTAACAGGGGCCCCACCATTTATATTAAAATGAGGCTCTTCATTATATTTTAACATTTTAGTCTTCCCGTGACATATGATGCATTAAATAAAATGAAACAAAATATTTTATTTATCTCTCTTTGGGCTCAACCTTGTGGCAGGCTCCAGTGTATCCCTTTTAGTCTCTACAGCGCTTGAGCCATGTGGTGCTCTCAGTGCCTTTTAAGAAACTTTTATTGCTGCTCCTCTTATGTTCATGGTGAGGAGTAAGAATCAAATTTTAATAAAGCTTTCACTTTATTATTTATTGGAACCCACATCATTAAAATGATACTTAAACATATTTAAATATGCCTTTATCTCCCATGTTGCAAATGAGACCTTATGCATTTATTAAAATAAGGCATTTTAATTTTATGAAGAGAGGGCCCACCACATTAAAAAAACTCAATATTTTAATAAAAGACTTAGCCTCTCTAAAGATTCACATGACTCCCTATTGGCATAATAGTCATATAGTATTACATTGTTAGTTTATGCATATTAAATAAATGTTAGTAAATAAAGAAATAGTTAGTTGGTTAGTTTGTGGGAGTTACATTCCCGTATGGAGGTAGTTATCAAATAGTTAAAGGGAAGAGGCTTTAATAAAGCCAATGTAATGCATTGTAAAATTATCTGAAGACAATAATATATTATTCTATGTTTTATGTTTTGGTGTGTTAAAATGGTTTGATCTGGTTATCTATGTTTGTACACACCATATTTTAATATGGTATCAGAGCACAATACTTCCTTGTGCCTGTGTGTTTGGAGGGGAGCAAATGTCTAATTTTGTACCATATGAATGAAGAATGTCTGCAGTAATTTATATGGTAGGGAGAAAGTTATATCTTGATGTTGTTTCATTTTCTATAAGCATCGAACCCCTGGTAGGTTCGTTCTTGTGTCTGTGACAAGATGATTGAAGTCATGATTGGACAAAGCAGATCCTCATCCTAGGAAATTGGATAGCTATAGTAATTAAAGTAGCCAACCTTTATATCCCTACATCTCACTATGTAACATGCGGCCAAGATTTAACGACCTAGGGTTAGAACCTGAGAAATGGTAGGTGCCTTTCTATTCAGAGGAGAAAGCCATGGATATTTGTATGAGAGTATTTAAAGGGAATTCGGTAGGGGCTAAGGCTGCAGGTTTTGCTACTCAAATTAAGTATATGAAGGGTGAATTGGGTATTCTTGTTGATGTCTAACAGATTGGAAAGGATCTTAAATTTTGAGAGTTTGCATGGAAGTCCACATTGTGGAACACTATCGAGGATAGGAGTTTTGCAGAAATTTTTTGAGGAAGGTTTATAGTGATGATATCCTAATATAGGTATGGTTTTTCAAACTGAAACAAGAAGAGTTCTAATTTGAATATTAGTGTTTAACCTGTAGCCCTAATTCCTTGTTTTGAAGTTTGGAAATTCAATAATCTTAACTATATTGAAAACGATGAGAGTGAAATTAGTGTGAAGTATGCAAGAGTTAGTTATAAGAGATTCTAACAACAAATTTTGGATGTGAAGTGCATGTTCATTTTGTACGAATTTATATGAGATGTTTAATTTGAAAATGATGAAATAATGGGTTTTTTAAGTTGTAAGGAGTTGATTTGGAGACATAAGGTGTGAAATGAGAAGTTGTTTGAATTTTCTTTGTTGATTTAATTGATTAAATTTTTGGAGTAATAAGGTGGAAAACATTGGAGTAATAAGGATATATTTGTTTACACTATATTGTAAAAGGTGCACTTTTGGTGGAATCCGACACCTTGTTCATTTTATTTTATCATGGCTACATCAAACATTGCTTGTACTCTTGGGGCCATTTATACTACACCGAAGGCCTCCAATGACTCATCTAAGACATCCATTGGTTAAAGTGTAACAGAGTCATATTGGAGGCAAGCGGCATCGAAGGATGGAGGATTTTCCATCATATCAAGTTAGCTTCTCACTTTGAGATGATGCTTTGCATGAGAAGCATTTTTGGTTTTGGTTGTTTTTCTTTTCTTTGTTGATGCTGACGGATTTGAAGAATGTATGTTTTGTGAAGATTTTGTTTTGGAGACAGCTTTGGGATTTGGTGTTGAGCTCAATATGGATTGTTGTCCAGTGAGCTTCAAGAGAATATGATCAAGAATTATACCCTTTCATGGTCACTAGACAATGATAGAGATCTATCATATCTCTTAGGGATCATTGTCGAATAATTCAAGACTCTGTGATTTGAGAGTTCGGGACTAAAGAGCTCAAGAACATAGCTCAAAGATACGCCTTTCTGAGGGTAGATGAGATAGCATGATGGAGCCCTGCTTGGTTCAGGATTTGTTCTTTGGGAGAAGATCTTCTATAAAATATGTATACATATTATGTAATCAGCTTTGTTGAGTATTCTAGCATTAAGGGGGGGTCCCTTGGTACTATTATAGGAACAATGTAATAAGGGGGGAATGTTGGCATAATAGTCATATAGTATTACATTGTTAGTTTATGCATATTAAATAAATGTTAGTAAATAAAGTAATTAGGTGGTTAGTTTGTGGGAGTTACATTCCCATATGGAGGTAGTTATCAAATAGTTAAAGGGAAGAGGCTTTTATAAAGCCAATGTAATGCATTGCAAAATCATTCGAAGACAATAATATATTATTCTATGTTTTATGTTTTGCAATGTTAAAATGGCTTGGTCCGGTTATCTATGTTTGTGCACACCATATTTTAATATTCCCATAGCATTTTTATAAAATGAAATAAAATATTTTATATTTCTCTCTTTGGGCTCAACTACATGGTTCACTCCGCTTATCTTTATTGTCCTCAACTCTCGTAGCTTCCACATGCATCACTCCAGTGCCTTCTTGAGCTGCTCTCTTATGCTTCCGTCTTTGACATGTGGCTTCTTCTGGTGACTTCTGATGCTTGCCTTTGCTTTTTTTAAACTTCGCAGCCTCCATTGATCTCCTTGTATCTTACGGTGACTATTCGGCTGCACTATGAATAGGAGGACTGATACATTGAATTTTTGAAATGGTGTAAAAAATTTGTCACCAGTTCTTGGAGACTTGCTGGAAAAATAGGCCTGCCTATTTGAATCTAGAATCTCTAGTTTGTAGAGTGGCCTTATTCATTGGGCATAGTCATTATAACATAGAAACCACCAGCACTTGGGAATGGAGCTGCCAAAACTGATGCGAACTGAAACTAAAAATATATGAATCTGAAACTTATGCTGACCAGTGAAATACTCTATAACTGAAACCAACTACCCATAAGTGATGACTTAAATCTTTGAAACTGATACAAAGCTAAAACATGACTGAACCACATAAATCTATCCTCATACTCTACTGTAGATAAGATTTATTGAAAGAAAACTAACTAAAAGCTGAAATCTAATGCTACTACTATAGCTTATTTTGAAAACTGAAACTAAAATACTGGCAACTGAAACACACAGGGACATGCCCATTCACTGGAATAGAGAAATAACTCCCTGATCTGATGTTATTGCTCCAATGGCTCCACATTGCACTGAGAATTGTCCAAACAAAATGCATGAAGAAAAATAGCCAGAATTTGTACCTTTTCACCTTTTCACATTCCGGAGGCTCACCATTTGCATTAAAATACTAGTCAGGCTAACCTACATGATGTTTTTGATTGAGTAGAGGTTGGGCAGGGAAAATCAAGTGATGTAGCTCACTTGTCTAATTGTATGTGAAAGTATTTATGATCTTGAACTTCTGGACAACTCCTCTTGTCTGTGTCTTTGTATGCCCATAATCCATAGTAGCTTGAAACTTTGGTTGGAACGTGATAGAGCTAGCAAGAACTGTTTTGAATCTGATTGGCACTTCTTCATGAATGAAGAATGGAGTATGATGAGACTCTATGTTCGACTCTTCACCACTTATGTCTTTGAATACATTTTGATGGAGGTCACCTTTTGTTTTATTATAATCACCCAATTTTGAATAGAAATCTTCTAGATCATCCCAAAAAGAATCAATCTTAGACTTATCTTCACCATTCTGCATAAGAGAATTAACCTTCTATTCTTCTACAAGATGAGGTAAAGAACTTGTATACTCTAATGGCCAGTACTTTTCAGCTTTTAAGAGAATCAAGCCATTGTCAACTACCTCATCCTCTCCCTTATGTGACTGCATCTCTGGATCATTTCCTTCAAGGTGTGAATTTTTTTTACAAAAATATTGCCCTTGATTTGTAGGTTCAGTAATAACTTCTTTTGCAATTGCTACCTCTAGATGTGATACAAATGATGCACTGTTGTTCTCCCAGTACTTTTCTACTTCAAAGCCCCTCTTGAAGTAATTTTTAGCTTCTAGAAGTGTCATCTCATAAGAATATCCTAAATCTTCATTATGACTTGACTGGGTTTTAGAGTTACATGCTACCACAGGTGCATGATGCTAATAATTAGAAGAACCCATTGAAAGACAAGAGCCACCATCTTGCTTGCATTTTGATTTTTAGGACTCAAATCTTCCTTAATGTCAAAATGACAAAGTACTTGACCTATGGCTTTTATCAGTTGATTTGCTTCTATAGAGGCTTGTGAAGTACAATTTTCAAGATAAGTGAGTCTGTGCTGAGCTTGAGGGAGGATCTCTTCAATAAACTGGTTAGACTAATATTGCCATCCATACAGGCTTTGAGGAATGAAACTCAGATCATCATGATATAGGGATTGACTTCTTAGCTCATTAAGCTCTTGGGAAAAAGATTTTATGAGTCCTATTACCTCCATCATCTCCTTATGATTCAAAAAATTAGTAGGGAGGGTGGGTGGATTCAAACAATTATGCATTTGGTTGCAAGAAAGAGCTTGGGATGGGATATTTCTATAAGGCATCAATGGTTTTAAAGATAGAGGGAGCAGTCTATCAGTATCAATGAGGTTATTTTCAGCTCTAATAGCTAGATCATATGATTGAGACAGAGTATCACCTCCTAGGGCTTGTATCATAACTGATATTTCAGGGTCTAAAGCTTTCAAATAATAAAGAAATACAAAGGATGGAGGAGGCCTGATATCAACAGAGAATTTTTTCCATACCTTATCAAATCTTGAGTTGAAGTCACACATGCTTTCCCTTGGATGCCTCTTGATGGTGATGAGATTCTAAGTAAGGGTGCTAACATATGTCCTCTCTTTGAACTGATTGTAGATGAGCACACCAAGCTGATCCCATCTAGTGATTGAACCAGGCTGCAAACTTTTGTACCATTCTTTTGCTTTGCCTTTGAGGGAAGATGCAAGCAACAAAAGACCATGATTCTCAGTTGTGACATTGTGAATGGAGCATAAGCTTGCAACATCTTGAATGTGATCAACCAGACAAACAGAGCCATCTCCCAGAAAGTGAGGTAATGCCTTCCAAGCCATGTCAGGAAATTGACCCTGCTGTTGAAGAACAAGAGGACTTGAATCCCAAGTCACAAAATGTAAGTCTCTTTGAATATTCAGATGTACATAGATACCAGGGGTTGCCATGGCTTGCAGAAGCAAAGATTCAAGAAAGAGTCTCCAGTAGAGTCCCTAGATGGAAGATTCATGCTACTATGAGAAGATATTTCTATGATTTTCCATCAAAACCAAAAAATACAAACCAAGATTCACTAAAAACAAAGACCCAAGTCTTTGAATCCAGTCCCACCGAGTGTGCAAAAAACTGTTGATGCATAAATCTATGGGTTTAATCTAGCAACAACATGGGAAATTTTTGAGATGTGGGATTGACCCTAGAAACAACCTCCAGATTTTAAGGAAGCTAGCTCTTCTGTTCTTTTAGTGGGGGTTTGAGAAAAGAGAGGAGGAAACAAACATGATTATAGATACAATAATAATAAAATCTAAACCTATGGTGATGCACCAGATTTAACATTTATCCAGAATTGGCACAATGTCAAACTTCATATGATTTAAATGAAATCAAAGAGCAAAATGCATGATCAATTACCAGTTTGATAAATAGATCTGACAGAGGAAAAATGAAGCAAAGATTTAAAGAATCAGAAAATAATGATACCTAGATATGCACAAAAAAATATTCTTATTATTTGGACAGTAATAGGTTACAGAGGCAGAAATGGCTACACAAAATAACATATTACATTCTCATTTGAAAAGACATTGCTAAGGCAGAAACAAAACATCTACTTTCTGCTTTAATCCTCTGATCTATGTGTGAAACTCTATGAAGAACTCTTTGCTCTGCTGCTTGGATCTGCATTTATAACCAAAACCCCAAAGGAAAATATTTCAACTACCTCCAAAAATCTCTAACTGTCTCCATGAAATTCGGCATAAAATCTAGCACTGGTAACTGAACTGGATGTGTAACTGTATCTGCAACTGAAAATATCTTTTGTATTAGTGGCTGGAAAATATTTCTTTGCTTGTATGAGAAAGAAAATTTCCCATTGCTCTCCATTTCACCTCTTGTAGCTTTCTGTGAAAAAGAGGTTGTGTATTAAAATTAGGACTACACTTTTATTTTATCCATGGTGAGAATATTATTTTAATGAAGCTTCGCTTTTGCTTTGGAGGGACCCACATCATATGTTTCTATTATAATAAAGATCTCAATCTCTACTTAAAACTAAAATAATCTTCTCGTGGCCTTCTTGAAATTTGAGAAACTCTTATGAAATAAAACATTAAGCTTTATGTAATAGGGGCCCCACCATTTATATTAAAATGAGACTCTTCATTATATTTTAACTTTTTAGTCTTCCCATGACATGATGCATTAAATCGAATGAAACAAAACATTTTATTTATCTCTCTTTGGGATCAACCATGTGGCAGACTCTAGTGTATCCCTTTTAGTCTCTACAACGCTTGAGCCACATGGTGCTCTCGGTGCCTTTTTAGAAAATTTTATTGTTGCTCCTCTTATGTTCATGGTGAAGAGTAAGAATCAAATTTTAATAAAGTTTTCACTTTATTATTTACTAGAACCCACATCATTAAAAATATACGTAATCATATTTAAATCTACCTTTATCTTCCATGCTGCAAATGAGACCTTATGCATTTATTAAAATAAGGCATTTTAAGTTTATGAAAAGAGAGCCCACCGCATCAAAATAAGCTCAATATTTTAATAAAAGACTTAGCCTCTCTAAAGATTTACATGACTACCATAGCATTTTTATAAAATGAAATAAAACATTTTATTTTTCTCTCTTCGGGCTCAACCATGTGGTTCACTCTACTTAACTTTATTTTCCTCAACTCCTGTAGCTTCCACGTGTATCACTCTAGTGCCTTCTTGATCTGGTCTCTTATGCCTCCATCTCTGACACATGGCTTCTTCCAGTGACTTCTGATGCTTGCCTTTGCTTTTTTTAAACTCTGCAACCTCCATTGATCTCCTTGCATCTTACGGTGACTATTGGGCTACACTATGTATAGGAGGACTGATACATTGAATTTTTGAAATGGTGTAAAAAATTTGTCACTAGGATGCATGCCATCTACTTTTGGGAAGGTCTTGGCAATTTGACTAAAGAGTTGTTCATGATAGGCAAACAAATACATATCAAATCACAAAAGATGGCAAAGAATACACACTAAATCCAATTCAAGAAAGAGAAGAAGTGGGAAGTAGCTCCAAGGTTTGTTTAGTGTTAGGTAAGAAATTTTTGAAAGATTTGAAGGAAGAAGGAACATGTTTTTCCATAGTCTCAAAGATTGCAGCGGTTGGGACAGTGAAAGAAAATAATGAGATACCAAAGGAAATTCAAAAAAATTTGGAGGATTATGATGACATCATGATGAAAGAACTATCTAATGGATTGCCGACAATGAGGAGCATAACCCATTGTATGGATTTGATTCCCGGTGCAAGCTTTTCCAACAAAGCACCATATAGAATGACACCTATGGAGAATGCAGAAAGAAATAGGCAAGTGCAAGAGTTGCTAGATAAGGGGCTGATTAGAGAGAGCTTGAGTCCATGTCTTTTTCCAATGGTGTTGACACCAAAGAAGGATGGTGAATGGAGGATGTGTATGGATTCAAGAGCCATAAATAAGATAACTATATGATGGATTGTTTGAGTGGGGCTAAATACTTCACCAAGATTGACTTAAAGAGTGGGTACCATCAGATTCACCTAAGAGAAGGAGATGAGTGGAAGACCACTTTCAAAACAAAGAATGAATTGTATGAGTGGATGGTGATGCCATTTGGCTTAACAAATGCACCAAGTACCTTCATGAGGTTAATGAACGAAGTGCTGAAACTATTCCTTGGTAAGTTTGTAATTGTGTATTTGGATGATATTTTAGTATTTAGTAAAACAAAAGAAGAGGATTTGGAACATGTTAGGGTAGTTTTACAAAGACTCAAAGAGGAAAAGTTGTTAGTGAATGTGAAAAAGTGTAGCTTCATGAAAGAAGAGTTAGTGTATTTGGGTTTTGTTGTTTCTGGCAATGGTTTGAAAATAGATCCAGAAAAAGTGAAAGCAATTGTAGAGTGGCCTTTGCCAAGGGGTAAGTTTGAAGCAAGAAGCTTCCATGGACTAGTGAGCTTCTATAGGAGGTTCATAAGGAATTTTAGTAGGATATGTGCTCCTATTACAGAAACTATGAAGGGTAATAGGAGGGAATTTGTATGGACAGATGTAGTTGAAAGAAGTTTCAAACTTTTGAAAGATAAGGTGATGGAACAACCCGTGTTAGCACTCCTCAATTTTAGTAAAGTGTTCCAAGTTGATTGTGATGCAAGTGGGATAGCGATTGGAGGAGTCTTGAGTCAAGAGGGAAGACCAATAGCATTTTTCAATGAGAAATTGAATGAAGCAAAGAGGAAACTTACTCCAAGTATGATCAAGAGTTTTATGCCATTGTGCAAACTCTTAAGAAGTGGTGACATTACTTGCCACCAAAAGAGTTTGTTTTGTACACTGATCATCATGCATTGCAATTCATAAATAGCCAAGGTAAGCTTAGTCAAAAGCATGTAAAGTGGGTTGAATTTCTTCAAAGTTAATTCATTTGTGTTGAAACATAGAAGTGGGAAATCAAATAGAGTGGCTGATGCATTAAGTCGGAGGTACTTGTTGTTGAATGAAATGAGAGTAAATGTTGTTGGTTTTGATTTTATACGGGAGTTATATGGAGATGATGTTGATTTCAAAAAGGCTTGGACAACATGTAATAATCCTTTGGAGAGGGATAGAACTCCATGGCTGGAGCATTTTGTGCAAGAAGGTTTGTTGTTCAAGGGGAAGAGATTGTGTATACCTTGTGGTTCAATGAGGGAAAATTTGATAAGGGAGAAACATAGTGGTCGTTTGAGTGGTCATTTTGGAGTGGACAAAACTCTAGCATAGCTGAATGAAAGTTATTATTGGCCGAGTATGAGTGCTGATGTAAAAAATATGGTACAAAAGTATAGAGTGTGTCAATATGCAAAAGGAGTGAGGAAAAATATAGGATTGTATCAACCGTTACCCATATCGGAAAGACCATGGGAACACATAAGCATGGACTTTGTTTTGGGCCACAAACACAAAGAGGTAATGATTCAATTTTTGTTGTGGTGGATAGATTTTCTAAGATGGCTCACTTTATTTCATGTTGAAAGTGCAATGAAGCTTTGCACATAGGTACTTTATCTTTTAAAGAAATAGTTAGATTGCATGGCTTGCCGAAGAGTATTGTTTCAAACCAAGATACCAAATTTGTTGGTCATTTTTGGCACACTTTGTGAAAGAAAATGGGAACACAATTGGGGTTTAGTTCAGCCTACCATCCACAAACTGATGGTCAAATCGAAGTTGTGAAAAGAAGCTTGGGAAATTTGTTGAGATGCTTGGTGGGTGACAAACCAACTCAATGAGATTTGACATTAGCACAAGCTGAATTTGCCTATAATAACTCAGTCAATCGAAGTGTGGGTAAGAGTCCATTTCAGATTGTATATGGTTACAACCCTAGAGGTGTAGATGAATTGAGGGATAGTGTAGATTTGGGAAGAAAAAGTGTTGTAGCGGAAGACTTTGTGGAGTATATTAATGATATCCACCAAGAAGTAAAGAAAAACTTAGAGAGAAGTGCCATCAAGTATAAAGAGTATGCTGATATGCATCGAAGGGAACAAGAGTTTCAGGTTTGAGAGTTGGTGATGGTACACTTGAAGAAGGAAAGGTTCCCACAAGGAACTTAGAACAAGTTGAAGTGGAAAAAGATTGGCCCGTGTAAGGTTGTATAGAAATTCTCATCAAATGCATATGCGCTGGAACTTCCAACAAGTATTGACATTTCTCCAATATTTAACGTTGCTGATTTATACAAATATTATGAGGGAGAAACAAGTGAACATGGAAGTATATCTTCAGATTTGCTAGATACAAGTGAATGGGTTCAGCAGTTGGCGGCAAAGAAAGTTGAAGAAATAGATAAAATCATTGATTCTCATGTAGGAAAGAGAACTAGAGGCAAATAATATTGGGAGTATTTGATTCGTTGGAAGAACCAATCAACAGATGAGGCTTCATGGGTCAGTGCTGTAGATTTGGTGAAGTTTGGGATTTTGGTCCCAGATTTGCAGAAATGCTCATGAGCTCCACACTCATTAAGTATTTTTTTTATTAGTGTCGACCAAAAAGATGTTTGCTTCAATTTTGGTTTGGTTTCATTATTTGTTGTTTCTGTTTGTTGAGTAGTGTTGGTCATTAGAACTATTGGTGAGTTCATGTGGTACTCGTTTTGTGGTGTTTTGTTCATTGACAATAATATAGTTTCATATTGATGGTGTTTGTTGACTTCAAATTAAAATTTGATTGTATACTTCAACATACGGAAAAGGTAAGTTTTCATTAGTCATTGATGTGATTATAGTGGCTAGGAAATAAATGGAATTCTATAAATCCTTAATGGCAAATAGAGATCAATTTGCGTGACTATGTATGAAATTTGATGTCTAAACCTCCGCTTAAATTTGTAAATCACCATTGGTGGTTAGCATATGGCGATTGTTCTATGGGATGTTGAAATCACAATGTAACTCTTTAGTGCAAGCTAATGATTGGTTGCATAAAATATGGATTGGGTTATTAGTGTCGTCCCATTGTATTTCTATGTGGAACTTGAAAAATATATGACATTTTGACTGTCGAGATTGGGAGGGTGTCGACCCAAGCATAGGGGAGCCCATTCGTGGGAAGATATACAATTTTCATATTAAAATGTGATCGTTTCCATTGAGGAGGGGTCGGCTAAGGAAAAGGAAAAAGAAGAATACAAGGAAGAAAAAAAAAGAAAGGAAAGGGCCATTAACGACGCTACCAGAGGATGCGAGAGAAGTGAGGAATAAGATAATAAAGCATAAGGGTGATTTTCGCAGAGGATAGGGACTTTGGCATCGATTGAATGGAATGTGGTTCACCTAGAAGGTGACAGAGAAATTGTTTTGATAGAAAAGTTGCCACAGTTAGTAGCTATACAACAGAAGATGAAAATAGGGGGTTTGAAGATTAATTTACATTGAATATTTGAATGAGTAGGAGAACAGGAGATGCAAATGTAAAGAAAATTGCATTGAAGTCTTATAGAAATTAAAGTTTGAATAAAGCTTGGAAGTTTTTTTTTTTCTTTATTTGTTGTTACCAAATTTGATTCTTGAATGAAATATTGTGTTTGTGGCTCCATATAAACTAATTGAACAAAAGACAAGTTGTTTAATTTGAGTGAGTGCTGATGGGATTGGCAATCTAATGAGATTCCTATCATGAATCTGCATCAAATTTGAAAACATTTCCAAGCTTATTGATCCTAAGAGGGTTTGTAGCTAAGACCACATAAACTTTCAATACCTAGATCTCACTACACATGGTATTCACCCTACAAGTCCTCTTGATCAGTAAAATATAACGTGTAAAGAGATTTTTTTCTTCTGTGTCAAATTTTGAATATTGTGCCAATTGGAATATTCTATGTTGGTCTTAGGAAAGGCTATCAAAGAAGGTTCACAACCTTTCAGTCGATTGTATCTTATCATTAGAGAAAATCCCTATAAATAATGTGGCCAATTCTTCAAATAGGGCAAAACATAGAGGGGATAAGTTTGAACAATGAGCTTTAGGTTCTCAATTGTTGTAATTGGCACATAGCCTACAAGCATGTGAGATTGTAACAAGCATTATTATTCCTAAAATTTTGTAGTGACCTATTATGTCAGAGCATTTAAATGTGGCATATAAGCTTATTGTTGAGATTTGAATAATGTTGTTATTAATTTGCAACCTATCATTTGTTTCTTAAATCTATATTATGTTGTGTAATTTTGTTGGTATTTTATTTATCTAGACTTTGGTTGCACAAATAAACTATTTTTTATTAAACTCTATCTATAATTGCATTGTATTACAATCTTAGATATGATAATAGAACACAAATGATGGTTACAAGTTTGATTCCCCCATATTTACGCCACATGGGTGGAAAGCAACTCATGCAGACAAAGGTTATAGTAGTGAATGTTAGGACCTTGCATCGTAAGTCCCACCATGTGTTTGATTCCTCCCAAAAAAAAGAACACAAAGTTAGTTCATTAAACTCAATCTTCAATAAAATATCTTTTAATCACAAACATAACTAAATATTTGTACCTTTTTATCAATTTCAAAAAAATATGTTTATAGAATGTTATCTCAAATCTTAATTGCACAATTATTTATTTACTTTTGTTGATTTATTGTCTTACCCTATATTTATTTTCCATACAGTATGAAAACATTCATAGGTTAGGATTGGATTTAAAACTATAATACTGTTCAATTTGATGCTGATTTTTAATGTCTCTTTATGAGTAATTCCATTTTTGATATATTAAAATGTAATTAGAATTCCTTACCCTGGTGTAGACAACCTCGATATTTCAAATGAAAATAACTAGTATATTTATATTTAAAAAAGTATATCCACAATTTGTTGGCATTTATAAATTATTTGCAGTTAAAATATTTGATATGCTCACATGAATTAATTTAAAGAGACTATGCTGCAAGACTTTTTCATATTCTTCAAACGTAATAAAGATTTCATTCCATAACTGCCCAAGTTTTTCTATTTTTCTATCCATTTAGCTTCCACAAATCTATTTATTTTTTGTTTAATGTGATAAAGATTTCACTCCATAACTGCCCAAGTTTTTCTATTTTTCTATCCATTTAGCTTCCACGAATTTATTTATTTATTTTTAATGTGATAGATTTCATTTCATAACTGCCCAAGTTTTTCTATTTTTCTATCCATTTAGCTTCCACGAATTTATTTATTTTTTGTTTAACGTGATAAAGATTTCACTCCATTTTTCTATTTTTCTATCCATTTAGCTTCCATGAATTTATTTATTTACACATTTTATGAATTTTGTTTACATGGAATCTGAATGTTAATTGTTTACAGGAATCTGAATCTTTCAACCCTTACTGTGAGTGTAGAACGCCTCTCGACATAAATAGTTGTCCATTAAATTTTATAGGAGCACTGAGTGTAACCAATCAAAGATGTGGAAAACAGTCCTTCCAAAAAAGTCAAGAAAAAATACGAATGGTAGAAGTATATACTCGCATGTACACCATATCGTTCTTTCAGAAGAAAAATATGGTTGCCCTTTTTCCTAAATTTGAATTGATGTATAGTTTTTTAAGATGTTACAGTGATGGAGCTAAAAGCACATGTTATTCAAATAGGATGTTCGCAAACAGAAATTAAAATCTATGAAATTGGTCTACGTTAGGTGATTGGGCTATACCAAGCTGAACTGTATCAAGCTAGCAAAAATTCTACTTATTCCCCATACTTGATCTAAGTAATAACCATGTTCTCTTATTTTAGAAATTGTAGCAAAGCAATTATTAACAAAGAGTTTCCATAGACTAGATGCATGTTTTAATAGAAATTTAATGTTAGAATAAGAGAGCATACCAGAAACTTCAGTTTGAATGAGAAGCATGTACCCCAGACACCCTTTGAAGCTATTTCCCATTTCAAAACCATAGCCCGGACCAGTTATCCAACCGTCCAGCAGACGCACTCTGTCCCATTTGTTTAGAAGATTTTGATTCTTAAGCGTCTCCAGCCCATCTGTGGCTTCGTCAAAAGTGGCCAGGCGCCACCCATTTGGAGTACTATGATAAATCCTTTGAACCTTCTTGAAAGCCCTACGTAGCTTCTTTACAGACTCGGCAGTTCTCATGTCACCTCTAGATCCGAAATCTTTGAGATCTAAACTTTGAAACTGCACAAACCAGAAAGAAAAATTAAGCTAAAACACAAATAAAGAAAAAAAGTCAAATTTGTTGTACAACAATCATCAACCTCATAGTCTTAAATGTTTTTATATGTACGAAATAAATGAAAACAGCTTACCTATAACGTAGGTAACCTGGAATGTTCTGCTATATGGAACTATGTAAAACCGGACCTAATATCTAATCTGCACTAGTCCCCTTCACAGATTATTAGTGGTCCTTGCACAGCCCTTCATCTGTTACAAGAACTTGCTTATGGTTACATGGCTGCGCTGTCCATATTTATATGTTTTGAGTTTGTTTTGTAATTTTGAAAAGCCGGACGTCAAATGAAAATATTTCCGAGATAACATTATAGAGAAAAGTGTAAATTCCATTTGCTGCGAATAGTGCAGTATAAAACTTTAATTAAAAAAAAAGTGCAGTTCTTTCAAATTAAATTATATTTTGTAAAGGTAAACATATTCGATTACGATACATGTATAGAGACTTCCAAAAAATGAAACACAGGGACAGTGAAATTCATAAGCATTCAAAGGAGGAACATGCTTTAATGACATGTTATATGGCATTTCGCATAACTTCCCATTTAATTTTGGGTTAATTTGATGGAGTGATTTAATACAATTACATTTATTTTCATGTTAAGTTTAGTTTATTTTTGAAATTTTTATTTGTCTTTATTTATTCTCACTTTCACTTATTTTTATACATCTGATTTAATCTCATTCTTATTTGGATCTATTTTTACACAATTTCCATATTATTAGTAAACACTTTCATTCATCTACTCTTAACTTTTAGATTAGTATTTTTTAATTTGTGGTTTGAGATTGACCCCAATATTTAACCTTTAAATTCATATTCTTAAGTTTCCACCCATTTATACTAGTCATTATGAATCAACTTGGTGCACTTCTGTGCAACTTAATACTATATTTTGGTATTTAAAGGCATTCATTTGTACAATTAACTCATATGGAAACACAAATAATAAGAGTAGAGATTGTTTCTTTCAAATCTACTACAACCTCTAATGTACCAAATTTTATTGTGGAGAACATTATTTCTCAACTAAAGCTTCCTATTACCATTGTCAATAGTGGAACACTAATAAAACACTTGAACACACATTAATGAAAAATATAAATAAAAATGGCACAAAATGACATAAATAGTTGCTTCATGCTTTATGGGCTTAGTATACAAGCATTCCTATGCCCACAAGGAATACTTCTTATTCATTAGTGTATGTTGTAGAGGCCACAATGACTCTAGATTTGGAAATATCTTCCTAACACTTATCTATTCCTAGTGCCATTGATTATCGTACATATCAATAGTAGAAATTCTGGAAGACATGGAATCACTAAATGAATGACATAAAAAGCATTAGAAAATATTAAGATCTACCAAAGACAATTGGAAAGAACCTAAAACAAAAGCATGATCCCTTGGGAATTTGAGTTTGGTGATTTGAAGACAATCTAAAAAATTATTTTTTCAAAAATAAGGCTAATGGCAAATTTCACCATAATTGGTTGGGGTTCAATGTGATTGGTGAATTCTGTGATTTTGATGCATATGGATTATCTACTATGGAAGGAAAGGTCCTTGCGGACTCTATAAATATTATGCACCTAAAGTGCTACAATGCAAGATCTCACTTTTTATATTGCACAATTATTGTATTCTTCATTTTTTGAGACAAAATATTCACCATCAAAGTTGATACTACTTGCCTCTTCATGGTACCATTTCTTTGAGATTTTTGCCATTGCACTTTTGCACATTATGGCTCATGATTATATCATTGATACATCTCCTCTTACACATGGTTGATTTCCCATATCATAGCACTTATTGGTTAATACTTCACTTTGGGGGCATTAGATTTATATTAATTTTGTTCTCTTAGATCCTTACATATTGATTTTCCATGATACTTCCATGATATTATCTTCGTATGTTAGTCTTTCCCATGTTTTTTTTCATAATACATACCTTCTTTATTAAGCCTATGTTGATCATGCAAGAGCATCGTTGGTTTGGTGCAATCTTGCATCACCTAAAAATATGTGTTCATAGATCCCCACGCACATGTTTAACTTTTGTGCACCTTGTGTTATGATAGTTTCTTTATGCACAAACTTAAATTATACACACATGGTGTTTTGTTTGTCTAGGAAACTTTGAGAATCATATACACTTTTGTTCAGTGATGCAACTTTGTTTGAGCCTAGTATATATCCTACTAGGCTAGCACATTTCTATTGAAGCACACCTTAATTCGCACACAAGTCTTTCTTTGTACAAAAGTTGTCTCTATTGACTACAACATCACTCTCTTAGCTTACACAACATTGCACATGCTCTAGAAAAATTAGTGGATATCAGAATGTCAAAATAGTTGGTCATTTTGTATGAAGTTCCTATTAGATTTTAGCAATTAGATCTATTAATAACTTGCTATTTTTGAAGGTTAGAAGAATGTTAAATTTAAACTTATTAAGTAATGGTTGATTTTTCTATTTGTTGATGATACCTTGCTAAAGAGATTTTCCCTTGGTGAATATTTATAGCAATGACTTGCACTAATCCTCCACATTAATGCATATTACATTTAATGATAACATTATTTATTAGGAAGTTTTGTCATTGAAGGGGTTTGATCCTTTAAAGAACAAAGAATTAAACTTTAAAGTTTGATTTAAAAAGACCACTGATTCAACACCAATTAGGTTTTGGGTAGAGCTTAGACCAATTTGATTGTAAGTGTAGAGAGTCCTATATTTTTCCAAGGGGTTTGAGTAGAGTAGGGTGGTTGGGTTTCAGAAATAGGTGGCTCATTTATGGTTCTTTCATGCTCTACTTGATCAAATTTCTATTTTCTTATCCAATCTCCATATTTATTCCTAGCTTATCTTTTGTTGTGTTCTCTATGCACCCATTTGTTAGTTGTTCACTTGACTCTCATATGGCTACTGCCCTATATGTCTTGATAAAATGATTATCTTTAATATGTCATGTTACATGGTGCTTAAATGTTATCTTTTATATGCCTTGTCCTCACACTTGAGGGAGAGTTTTTGGGCCACCTCACTTGTCTCTAACAAGCTATGGACATGCTTCATCCACATCTTTCCACATATTTGGCCAAACACATTTTCTACATGTTTCCATATTTGTACTCTCTTCTCCTAAAATTGTATTAATTATGATCCATCCATATTCTTCAAGGGAAGCATACATTATTCTTTTGCAAGTTTAGTTATGCATAGACTAAGAAGGTCAATTTAATTACAAATCCTCAACAACCCTATGCATGGGTTCCTCACATTTTTTAGCACATGTTGTGTAGAATGTAGGGGAAACATCACTTCCAACTCCTCAACAACTCTACTCTCTCTTTTGACTCATATCTATGCATATTAAGGGGGTTAACTCAATTACTACTCCTCAGCAACTCTGAATCATTCTAAAACTATAAACAATTTCAAAGAGAAGAACAATACTCCTTAAAAATAAGAATATAGTAAGCATAAGAAAGATTTTAAAGGTAACAACAATGAGATTGGTGCTACCTATAGTGACTAATAGGTAGCATCAAGCATTAAAATTAAAAGAATCAAAGATACTTACAACAAGAGTATGGATACCTAAAGGATATGCACCCATTAATGAAATAGTCTTAAAAAAAGGCTTTAATATAGATAAATAAGAAGAAGGATTTCAAAAGTAACAACAATAAGAAAGGTGTTACCTATAGAATTGATTGGTAAAAAAAAACAACAATAATAAAATTAAAATGATAAATTTAACAACTAAAATTGAAAGAATTAAAGATTAAATAAACAACTAAGAAATGCTCACCCACTAATTAAAAAGTATTAATAAAAGCTTGAGCTTTAAGAAGTTGTAACCAATGATTTGACTAGTTTAAACATTTAGAATGACCAAAAAATATATTTAGAATAAATGAGAGGATGTTTAAACATCTAAAACTAAAAAAAATAATATTTAGAATAAATGAAAAGATATTTAAGAATAAATGAGAAGTAACATCCATCATTACACCATAAAATTCATGGAGAGAACAAAGAAAAAATCACCAAATAAAACCTAGTGAACTTCATTGCAGGTTATTTTGAATTCTTATTCGTATATTAATTTTAATATTAGACAAATAAAACCTAGTGAACCTCATTGCAGGTTATTTTGAATTCTTATTCGTATATTAATTTAAATATTAGACAGCTAATGATTTAAAACACATAAATAATACGAAACTCGATTTCATGAAAAACGTCTAAACAATGTAGTAGAAGAATAAAACCACTAGGCAAGTGGAGTATTCCATCTCTTAGAAATGTTTAACTTAACTGTCAAACTTTTTAACTGGCTCCTTGGATTCCTATGATATGATTGTAGGATCAACTAGATTTGGTCAAGCACAATGAACTTATAATACACTAGCACTTGCACTCATAGGAGGTTCAAGGAATACACTGATAGGAACAACTGACGATTTTAGAAAAGCTTCTGGCGTGAATTTTTTTTATGGTGTGAGACAATTCCAAACATTATAATGCTCACGTATAAAAGCCTATCGGCTAATTACTTTTTATAATATTTTTGCTATACTATTATGTCAACAACCCCATCCCCTGGATGAGGCATTTTTCTGCCCAGCCGTAAACAGCCCGTGAGTTGTGGCCAACTGATTGTACGGTATTCCATTCCACTGACGCAGTCAACTCCACCTAAGGACTTGACGGATGTACAGCTGGTCGATTCGTTGTCGGCTGCCATGTAGAGGCCGTACGGTGGAGCGACAAACGGTCATTTACAATGCACCGGCTGGTTAAGCTCTTCCTATTTTTCTAACCATTCTTGAGCCTCTGTCGTGTGGAGCCTCACCCTAACAACACAGGACGCATTTTGGTCAATCCCATGGCGATTAAGATCGACTGCTTCACTCATTACTCTCAGTCTATCCTCCTCCTTCAGACTTTGCAAAGTTATTACCCGTTTCTGGGAATGTGCCAAAAGACGGAATCCGTTGCAGAGCTCCCCCAATAACTCCTCACTTCAAAGCCAAATTATCCTCAAACCCAATTATCTCTTCTAATCGCTTTGAGATTTTCGAAGTCGCTCAGTTTCTCCCTGATAACAACTCAATTATTCGTTTTTCTTATCAGACCAAAAGAAGCATTCTAAAACCTGTATGTGCCATTTCTAATTCGACCAAATACAGAGATTTACAGAAGAAAAATTTCATGTGTGATGAGCATTATCATTCACTTCAGGTAATAAATAAGGCAGGCCCAAAGAAGGGGCCAGTTGAAGGTAAATTAGGCTTAATACGATATCTGAGCTAAGGGATTGAGGAATGTATTAATTGACTATTTAAACAAGGTATTACACGATAGGCTTTGCTGAATAGCTTCGGAAATTCACTGTACTTAGCATGACCGACGTGCATACTACTTCACAGGCAGAGGCGCTTCGTATTTAAAATCCAGAAGACTTTTTCTTGTGAAAATATTTATTGTACACACAAGTATAGGCTAAAATAAATCTTATACAAACTAAATAGACAAAGGAATTTTATAAAACTGTCATAGTAGAGTAAGATTTATTGAGAGACTGTAAATGAAACAAATTTACGAATATGCATTTACCTGAAGGCTTATTGCATCTGAACCCCTTTAAGCCGAAAGCTACGATTATATTCCCAATGTTGGCAACTGAATCTTACGATGCGGAACTCATCGGAGCTTGAGAAATATGCATGAAATTGCCCTTTATTTATGGCACCGTGCAGAGGTTGATTGAGTTGTAAAATAAGTGTGAACGAAAAGGATGATGTTGAAAAAAGGGTGAAGATGAAAATGACAACCTAATTGTACAATCCACGGTAAGGATTACGTTGGTAGAGTTAGGAAATGTACCCTTTCTCTTGTTTTATTCTTGTCAGTAGATTCCTGTTGATTTCAGTCTGTGCTACAGTAAAAAATGTGATAAATGAACATGAAACATTTATATATAAAGATTTTCAGAGTTTGAATGGTCCACTCGAATCCCTTACAATGGATTGTATAATTACCGTGTCATTTTCCGCGTCGTCTTTTTTCCACAACATCCTTTTTGTTCACATTTTTTCCAAACTCCACGTGAAACGTCCCTTAATATTTTATCATATAAGATTAAAAAATATAAAATAAGCATAATAATTTCCACTCATCCCAGCTGTCTTCTTTAATGTCAAATTTTGAATTTTTTTATTAATTTATTATAAAATAAATATAAAATTTAATTTATTTATGAAATTATGTAAAATTTTGAACTTTAAAATAATATATTAATAAATTCAAGATATTTATATTCAAAATTTTAAGATATGATAAAACAAGATGAATAACACTTAGAATCTAATTTTTAAATTGATTTTTTTTAAATGGCAGAGATTAAGAGAATTATTGACTCAAATGAAATTAATAGATGGAAGCCTAAGTTGTGTGGACTTCAACTTAACTTGAAGTTGATTAATGTAACATTAAATAGACTTCAAGTAAACACATAGCACATTGTACAACGAGCTGCGTAAAATTTTTGTAGTTGTCAATCGTCATCAAACCCACAACCTCCCATTTTAAATGGGACAATTTTGGCTAGTGTTGCACAAGTAGAGAGGACGGTAGAAAATAATTGGAAAGCGACATGAAACAACCTAGATTCCATTTTTGTGGGAAGAAATTAACTATTTAACTATCATTAAAAGGACATGAATTTGTTGTATACGATATTACGCGCAAGGACAACGATTACCCAACAATCTTTGTGAATGCACATATCCATGTTCATGTTCATGCTCATATATGTATGTTGGAATTTTAGATGTACTTACATAGAGATTTATCAACATATGTAGATAGATTTTTATTGTATTTATACATTTACAATTAAGCTATAATTTATTATATCATTTTTAGTTGAAAATATCAGCGTATGTAGATGGATTTTTATTATATTTATACATTTATAATTAAGTTGTAATGAAAATATCATCATATTGTAAATGAGTGCTTCAGGATTTAACCGTGTGAAATTTTTTCCCTCAACGTTTCAGATCACACTTCATGATCCATCATCAGGAGAAGATGGATCATGGAGTGTGATCTGAAACGTTGAGGGAAAAACTTTCACACAGTAATCTTGAAGCACTCATTTGCAATATGATGGACTGTGAAAATCTTATGTCTATTATAGATACCCTTCATGGGAGGGAATTATGTTACAAATGCAAACAACTGGAGAAGCTGAGAACTCTTGCTCTCTAATCTTCTGATGATGGATCATGAATTGTGATCCGAAATGTTGAGGGTAAAAACTTTCACACAATTAAATCCTGAAGCACTCATTTACAATATTATGGATTGTGGAAATCTTATGTCTATTATATATATCCTTCATGGGAGCAAATTATGTTACAAACGCAAACAATTGGAGAAGCTGAGAACTCTTGCTCTCTAATCTCTTGATGATGGATCATGGAGTGTGATCTGAAACATTGAGGGAAAAACTTTCACATAGTTAAATCATGAAGCACTCATTTACAATATTATGCACTATGGAAATCTTATGTCTATTATAGATACCCTTCACAGGAGGGAATTATGTTACAAATGCAAATAGCTGGAGAAGATGAGAACTCTTGCTCTCTAATCTCTTTATGATGGATCATGGAGTGTGATCCGAAATGTTGAGGGAAAAACTTTCACACAATTATATCTTGAAGCACTCATTTACAATAATATGGACTGTGGAAATCATATGTCTAATATCATCATATGTTTATATATTTATTTTTCATATTTGTTAAAAATGTTTTATGTTAGATTCACATATACTTCAAAGTGGGGTAAAATGCAATGGTGAATTTTACATATCTAGGTGAATTGTCATTTAGTTTTAATTCCATTTTGATGGGATGATTTAATACAATTACATATCAATAAGTGGCACACTCTCCTAGAAGATTCACTCAATAAACCCATGACATAATATGTGCATCCATAGGGTAATAATAAACACTTCTAATTTCATTTTTTACCTCTTAAATTTGTGTTTTTGATACCCCTATTGTATGCATTAATATAATTAAAATACCTCCATATTTTCACAAAGCATCCTATGTTACATTTATATCTCCTATTTATTTCTATCTTATCAACCAAAGTAACTACCCACGTTATATATGAATTAAATCAAACTTTGATTTCCATCTTGTAAATTAAAGCTCTAACATATAAAACTTAAATGAATTAAGACAAATATGTATCCTATAAAGAGATTTGACTTGAAAACACCTATATATCTCAATCACCAAACCCTTGTCATACCAACTCTAACAAAAAATGGTCCCCTAATAAAAGATATCTCAATTATAGTATAAATATTAAGCTAAATTATAATGAAAGCTTTTTAGATATACCTAGTGATCTTTTAGATAGGATCATGGCATTACCAAAAGGTGTCCAGTAACTTATTTTATGGAATTTGAGTAGGATTGTATTAAAATTGCCCAAACTTCATGTGACCATTATTTCCTTTATTAACTACATTAGAGTTGGAATTAAGAAAGTGCCCATGTGGAATTATGAGGCTCTAGCACGATACAAGACTATGTGATGTAAAACGATAGCTTCATGACCCTATCAAGACTAGCATATTGAATGGCATTTCCTCTTGTTGACATATACAATGTGATTTGTAGAGGATTTTGATTGCCACTTATAAATACCCCACCTACTTTTGTGCATTCTTCCCAACCCGCAATACCTACACATATCACATTAATTAGATTATCTCATTTCCCCTAATACTAAAGTAATATATTCGGTCACATTTTGGTTACTTATATAACCCCAATATGCATGCAGATGATAAGGTATAGCTTTAGAGTTGAATCCTATGAGCACACTCTTGTGCTAAGTTTAGCTCATTCTCTTATCCTTATTCATCTCCATTTACTCCCACTTACACATATTTTCACACATTTGACCTTAATAAACACCCTTTTGCATCAAATCCAATACATTCACCACTCCAATAAATTCTTCTATATAGTATTTCATTTACGTAGACAATTGGTGTAACTTGAAATTTGGGCATATTTTAATTGTGTCACAAAGCCTACTCATTACATAACTTTTTCAATTTAGCATGTTTTGGAGTGCTCATATAAAGGAGAATATGAGAACAATCATTGTGTCCTTTCTACTAACAATAAATTCTATGAGTGTTTGTATATTTAGTTTTCATATTGGTTGAAAATGTCCATATACTTTGTAATGCATGTTCATGTTAAATTTTCATGCAACTCAAAGTGGCCCAACAAAATGTAATGGTGAAAGAAACATACCCATGGATGCCATTTCCAATTTAGTATTAGGCCCACCTTTACGGGAATGTCTTGATGCAATTACATATCAACAATTGTCACACTCTTGTGCTAGGTTTTAATAATGGATTGATCCCTATAATACATACCTTTTTATTCACATTTGCACATATTCCCATACGTTCTCCATCTACCCTTCATTCTTACACTTCCATTTGTACCTACTTGCATACATTTGTCCTTCCCTCAAGATTAGCACTTTTTGTCCCTATTAATTTTCACATCACTCACAATCTATCCACTATGCCTAGTAATGAACCTTAAAAGGTTTAAATTAAAAAATTGAGACTCTCACCCCTTCTTACCATTTGTCATGAGTAGACTTAGCATATGTTTGTGTGACATATTGCTATGTTTCGATATTCATAGACATTTAATTTGTAATTAATTTGGAGGAGATTATAAGGTGAAGTCATTAGAACACACTTCAATTTTCGAAAGGATAAAGAGTCTCATTTGCATATAGGATGTGAATTTTGGTGAGTGTTTATATTTAAATATTCACTCCAAGCCATAACATTGATCCATTTAGGGGTTTGATGTAGGAGATCTTGACCCTAGTGATCTAGCATATTCTTCAAAGGTATTTATAGACACCATTGTCCTTAAAATGTATTATACATTAGCAATCATAGTGAGAAAGATTTAATGCCCTATCATTTAATAGTTTAGATTCATGCATTATTGTTCAAATCCACAATAATTAGGATCAAGAACCTATGGTGCTTAGTATTAAACTACAAGGCTTCTTGCTCTTGTTTTGATTCTAAGGTAGTCATCATATTGAGGCCAATAATTTTTTGCAAGTGGCAAATTATTTCTATACATCATGAATAGTCATTTTCCATCATCAATTTAGAGCTAAGCCCCTTGATCCTCTTATTAATTTATCACATTTATTTATTTCAATTATCACTACTAACTATATTTATAGATTCTAGTAAAATTTATACTTTATTGTTTCTAAATTTATTTAATTAGCCTCTAGAGATTTGTAGAGGTATTTTTAATATTTATAATAATATAATTTTTTAATACTTGTAATAATATATTTTAATATAATTAAAGTTGATAGGCTTTTCCCAATGGCATTTAAAGCCTAAAAAATTTAGTCCCCAAAAGTTGTTTCCTACTAAAAAAATTATTCAACTACCAGAATTATCTCACTTTATGGGGAAAAGGTCTATTCTTTTATCTATATATGTATTCCACCTTGCTTGTATAGAGTCATTAGGGGAACGATGTTGGCCAAGTTTTGAGAAAATGAGATCTCTCCTAGGGTTTTCATTAACCTCAAAAATGACCTTCAACCATGCCTTCACTAAGGTGCACTTAAGTAATAACCCTACTATTAAAATAATTATAAATTTGTTTTTGAGATGCACGAGATTGTATCTTTGAATTTAATGAAAAAAATATTTTGAATGAACAATACACATTAATATAATTATGACAAACTTAAACATTGAAATGTTTTGTAATTTAATTGACAAATCATCTTGGAAAATAAAACAATTTAACAAACCTTAATAAATTGTTACAATTTAATTAATTTAGAATAAAGGTTTGTGTGTGCATCTATTTCCAAACATACAAGAGAATGACTTTTAAATTAATTCTAACCAATCCTATTCACAAACAGATGCAACCTCAAGATTAAACTAAAGAAATCTTAAATAAAAGGATGAAAAGACACAATAATTCTCACCCAAATCCTTCTTTTTGCACACAAGTGTGTTTGGTTGTGCCCGAGGATTTATTGTAATGAGATGGTGGATGTCAAGCGCTAACAACAATAGATTAACTTTGCATTCAAGTGAATTATGAAAATGGCTTGTGAGATGTCCAATTTATAAATATTTAGAGAGATATATGGAGGGCTAGGATTTCCTTGAGAGATCAAGGGCTTATATTTCTTGAGATGATGGGAGGCATGAGAAGCCTCCGAGTGCCACCATGTGAATGGTAATCAAAGCTGGCTCCAAGACTCAACGGAAATCAAGGGTGGAGATTTTCTTTTGTTGAAGTGGATGGTGGGAGATGAAAAAGTAGATTTTAGAGGGATGTGAAGATTTTTCCCATTCTAGAAGTACCTTATATGTACAAATCAAGGCCATGCCTTTGACCCCTTGTAAATATTTGAGATTTGTGTAAGCTTTTCTTTAATTAATCATGTTTTAGAATGTGCAAATGATTATGGAAAGTTAATGAGTTGACATTGACAACCAATGAAATGTAGATAAAATAGGGAATTGAATAAATTTGAATTTATTTTATTTTTAGAATGGGATGAGATGAACTTAGATAAATAAATATTTAATTTTTTTTATATCTAATGTTGGACTATATAGAAGGCTAATTAATTAAATAAATAGTCTTGGTTTACTTAATTAATGTAGTTGAATAGTAATGAATAGTGATGTTATTAATTGAATAATAAAAAAATTTAATTATTTTTAGGATAAGAATGGGATAGCTATTTGAATAAATAGACATTCATTTGATTAATTATAAAGGAAATGGTGAATGATGACTTAATTGTAGCTTAAATGGTGATGAGATGATTTCAAGTGTCTACATTTTAGCCCTCTTTGAAATGATGGTAAAATAACATTATTTTAAGGAAAAAGAAAATAGAATGATTTTTCATGAAGAAGGGGTGACATGATGCCGTAGTTGGTTAAAGAAAATGAAGAATTATGATAGAGGGATGATGCTCCCTCAATAGGTTAGACATGTGAAATAGAGTGCGGGTAAGCTCTCAAAAGAAGAGATGGATAAAAAAGTTAGATAGAAGAGGAAAAATGAGGATCAACAGAAGAAAATTGAGGGAGACAAATGAAAAATGAAGAAGTTAGGTCAAAAGGAGTGACGGGGGTGAAAATTTTGAGGAGGGGGGAAATTAGGCTTGGGGCATATATATAGGGCTTAGGGAGGTGAATAGGCCACTTTGACTCTCAAGCCTTAGAAGAATTTGAGCATAGCATAAAAGAGTACGGAGCATGAAGGAGATGGAGAAAGTGCCAGTGTATATTCATCAAGTAGAGTGGGTCAAGTAGTATAGGTGGCCAGTGGCAAGGGGGATACCGATATGTATGATCTCGACACTCTTTAGGCTAGGTTAGGTACATTTATTACTAGGAAGGGGGTTAAAAATCATATGAATGTGCACAATGATCTATGGAGTGAATGAGTGTGGGTGTGGGATACATTGGTGCATGAGCATGATTCAACACATATGTTCACAAAATAACTCATCCACAAAAATGAACCGTGTCCATGAAAAGGTGTTTGGGTTTTGGGTGGGTGAATACATGTTTGAGTGCATGTATCATGGATGGACATATTGATGCATTAGCATATGCCTCATAGATGACACATGTTAAAAATCAAGCATGGACATTGGGATGGGAAGACTAAGAAATTTTGACAAGGTTTGACATTATTTTTCACTAAATGTAGGAGTTGGACCCTTTGGTGACATGTAAGTGGAGGTCAAGAGTGCTCTAACTCATTGAATGATAGTAGGAGCATGACTAGGGGTGCTTAGACCTAGTGGGGATATGGTAGATGGCCTGGATGGTGCTGGTTGAGAGATGACACTATGAGATGAGCACTTTCCATCTCTCAATAGGGGAGACTATAATACTCTTGAGGACATGTGGAGGATCTTGTGATTACTAATCAAGGGCCATAGGGTGTACTATAGGGAGATGTAAGATGATGCATCATTACTTAGATTGTTTGGTAGACTATAGGGATGGTGGAGGAGCTACCCCTCATAAGGGTAGCCATTGTTAGTAGAATATTTCCTCTTGACAAGACTACAAAATTCTTTCGTATTAGTTTGGTGTGATGTGTTAATGACATGTGACTCAATGAGAAGGTGTTTGGTTGGGGTTCTTGGATGCTATCATATTTATATAGAGACTTAAATTTGATTACATATAAGAGGGGCACAACCTAGCAAGTGACATTACTGTAGTTCAGAGCCTAGGAGCACATTGTCATGCTCAGGTCCATTGGAGATTGGGATGAGAGGTGGGTGGATGAGCCCTAGGCATTCTACTAGGGAGGATAAATAAGGTACACCCATTTGGATTACTAAAAGAATTGACAATGGGTACTTAATGAGGTCCATGTAGTAATCTGAAGTCTATACCTAATGTGTGAGGTATGTAAAAATGATGACAATGTCTACCTATTCATACATAGGCCACACTACAATATTGGATGATGGTCATATATCATTAAGAGATATAGGTTGGATAGGGTGACTAGATAGTTCAAGATTCGATAGTGGATCCCTATTGAGGATGTTCATGTATTCACATGCACACCCCTTGAGGAGATAGTAGGCTAGGGTCATTAGATTGACTCTCTTGTGGTGCATTCAAAAAATTATGAAAGTGTAATTAAAATATAAATTTTAAATACCAAAATGTATGTGGATAAATATTATAAATTTATCTTCAAATTATACTTTCTATATGTATTGTAGAATGAAAAATTAAAAAATTAAGAGAGAAAGAAAGAAAAAGAAAAAGAAAACAAATATTCATAATAAAAGCTAATAAATATTCATTTTTACTTATTATATGCATTAAAAAAATTAAACTCAAATTTGAATTTAAACATAAAGAGTGTTTTAAAATTAGAAAGTGTAACTTTTAAAATATAACTTTAAGATTTTTCAATGAACTTGAGTTTCTTAAAGAATTAATATAGAAATATAAAAAAACTAATAAATATTTATTTATATTTTACAAAAGTGAGCTTGAGTTTTAAATAAATTAGAAAGTGTAGCTTTTAAAACACACCTTAAAAATAAAAGACTTTCCAAAGAAAAAATAAATCAAGAAAAGAAATAATATAAAAAGAAAGTGAGCTTGAGTTTTTTAAGGAATTATAATAGAAATATGTGCTTCCACTTAACTCATATAGTTAAATAATTTATGTTTATTTATATTTAACTAATTTATGTTATATACATACTTTTTTGTTTTAAATAATTTCTTAGAAAGCCATTTTTTATATAAATTTCCCCTAATGATCTAAATTGTTATTCAAGTCTTCAAAATTTAGTGAACTATTTAAATCTTTAACATAGCCATGAAATCATACACAAGACTATTTAAATAGTTTGTAGGTTGTAAAGGCCATGTAAATCATTGTGCAAAGGCAATACAAATCCAAGAAACAACAATTAAATATCCAAAAACTTTCAATTTTTAGCACAAGGTTCTTGAGAGCATTTTGTAGCAATGAAATACAATTCCAAACAAGGGTAGCACTCTAAAAGTTTAATGAGGCCTTGCAAAAGGTAAAATTATGAATAAGATCATGGTGCGTAGCCATAATAGCACAATCATTAAAAATACAAAGCAATCTCTTAAAAACACAACATAATACCTCCAACATGGCACAATGCAACTCCAAGTCAACATTGTTACCCAATGGCACATCACCTTGTGAATTTCAGAAAAGCTCCATTGTATTAATGTGCCATAGGTCTATATTCTTGTCTATGTGGGCCCGAGGAGGTGTTTTCAAGTTGTAACTATTCTTCTTATCTCACATAGGAATTTAAATAATTTTATTTTAATCAGTTTAGAAATGTTTTATTAAAATATTTGAATGAGAAGATAGAAGATGGGTAATGGAAATGGATCCTTTTATAGTCTATGATGTCAAACAACCTAGTTTTGGGTCTACATGTGGCTTATAACATATGAGACTAGTACCTCACATATAAGACTAGTACCTCATACTCTCAGTATGTAGGAGGCACCTAACTATGCTTCTAATATGAGGCATGCATACCCTACCCCGTCCAAGATTTGAACTCATGACATCTCTTTCAAGAAGGCATTTTTTTCAGCAACATACCAACTCAGGTTAAGAGTTTGTTTTTAATAAAATTTTAAAATAAATAACTTTAAAGGAAAGTTGCAACTCACATAGATAAATGAATAAAGCAAAACTCTTTATAAATATTTATAGAAAGATAGAAACAAAGTAAAATGGAAGAGGAAACAAAGAGAGATGGTATTGGTAATCAATGTGTAGCAAAACAAGATTTTTATATCTAAAAGCACAAGTTTGAAATAAAAAATAAATGAAGAAGACCTGAGCCATCTACAAAGGTGTTTATTATATAATGACAAAATTAGATTGAGGCCTTATCTCTGATTTTTCTTTCTATTCTTGCACTCTTCTATTTTGATTTCTTATATATGTATTATAATTCTTCATTCTAACAAAAAAGGAGGGAATTATTTTACTAGCAATCCTCTACCATTTTGTACACTTGAGCCTTTGAAGGTGAGACATGTATCATTCGAGATCATCAATAACAATGGTGCAACTATGCATTTGGTATTTTTCATTATTTGTTAAATTATTTATAAAATGAAATAAAATGTTTTGTTTTATTGTACTTTATTCTCTTTCATCATTGAATTTATTTCCACTTTCTTATCTTTGCATATGCAGCCCTAATTCATAGATCTGAAATTGATTAACCTCTGTGTGATCTTTTCCTTTCATTATTGTGCTTGTGTTTATTTTATTTCTTGATTTTTGATTATATGCAAATCAGTTTTGTATAGATAGGGGATTTTATTTAACATTTCATTGTTTAGATATGATTTAATTTCAATTTTCTTTTTCTCTTTCCATGTAAAATTGTGAAGTAAATTTCTTAAATATCCTACGAAGAGCCAACTTATAAAATTCTAGAGGTTGTTTGGCAAACCACATCCCACGTTTGTAAAACTTTCCATGTTGATGTAGGTTTACATGTGGGTGCAAATTTGAACATCAACAATACTCACTCTACATACCCTATTCTAATTAAAATACCCCCTATTTTATCAAGGTATTCAATGTACCTAATTTTTTTACATTTTATATCCCCTTATTATTTCTATGTGTCATATTTTGCATATAAAATGACATGTTTTACCACTCCCCTATTTCTTAGAACATTTAAAGTATTTTTATTTTTCTATATACTTCATTTTGCACTTGCCAAAAGAATTACTTAAATATTTACAAGTAATTTTAAAGAGGCTAATGGCCTATGCCTATAAATCTAAAGAGGCTCATCTAGAACAACTTACAAATCTGAAAATTGATCAAATGAAATGATTAAATATGTTTCCTATGGTGATTGTAGAAGCTATTGAAAGTATTTGATAAAGGATAAAGGTTAATCTTAGTGATGATCTCATGATATGGAGGCCCAAAAGAATGTAACATTATTTTTAAAATTGACATGTTGTGGCATCCACAACACATAGGGAACACAACCAAATTCTTTTAGAACTAGGGGACCTTGTGCTTGATTTTCATAGTCCTTTTGTGCTTGTGGGATCTCTACATAATAGTCACATTTATTTGTGCATGTGGTTATCTTCTTAGAGGTCTACATCAGATGGTTTAGGAAATTTTTAGATAGTAGGATTCTAGGACTCTTCTCTATGCACGAAAGATTAGGTGTAGAACTAAATTAGATTTAGGCGATTGAGTACTTATAGACCAAGGACGGTTATGTTAACCAAATGGTCATGGGGTATTTTCTTAGAGAACATATACTTTCATATAAGAATCTTTGTGCTTCTCTTTTAAATTTATATTTTTTGGAATGTGCCTCTAAGTTCATGTTGGTCAAGTTTTACTATTGTGGAGGCATTGACTTAGTCCTAGGCATCAATTTTAATATACCTTGATCTTATACATCATTAAATCCACCATTATAGTTAAGAAGTGCCTTTAGAATGATTAAAATATGTAGTAGAAGCCTTTGTGTAGTGAAAACCTTAGCTTGAATAGTGTCCTTTTGAATTGTGGTGGGAAGGTAGTGACCACATGTTGGTCTAGGGTTGGCCAATGCACAATGACCAACCAAGAATGAGAACTTTGAGTGTATGCACCAAGATCTCCTCTATTCGATCTGCATCATCCATCACACACCATTAGATGTGTCTTGAGTGATGAGGCCTTTATATTCTAAGTAAATATTACCTTTCATTAAGCTAATTTGATGGGCTAGTTCTGTTGTGTCCTTCACAATACATCCCAATTCTTTCATAATTGGGAGCCCTTGGATTCAATTCATATTGATTTTTGATCCAAATCACAATTTTATTTAGAGTCTTCACATGTCTTTGATTTCTCTTACTATAGGCTTTTGTTACTTGTGGAGTCATGGTATAGTGGTCATATTTATTTGTACATATGTTATACTACTTAGGAATATAAATACATTGACCTTTCTTTAGCATAGTATGTGTAGTGTTGTCATAATCATGTGTATACATGTGTTTAAGTTCAATCACTATAATAGGGACTCCCCTATTGGTATTGCCTTTATTAATGGTAGTGGATATTACAACTATTTAAGGGTCCTAGTACTTTAGTTCTAATTATAGTTTTTTCCCCTTTGTTTCATAGGCTTTGATCATTGAAATGGTACATAGGCCTTTTTAAGTTTTGTTTTTGACACCTAAGATTTGAATTATACCTTTGTGTTTTGGTTTTGGTACCTAAGGTTTCAATTATATCTTTGTGTGTGTTCTAATTTGCATTTCATTCATTTGAAATTGTTTGTCACTTTTGATTTTAAATATCAATCAACCTATTATCATGGATCATATAACCTAAATGAAGCCTTTGGTATCATGGTTTTACTCTAATTTACCCCATGTCCCCATGCAGCTATATAACTTGATTTTTTTCTTAAATTTGAGCAACATAGGTAGCCCCATGCAAATTTTAAATTATGCATAAAGGATAATTTGGAATGTTTCCCTATTATAGTGTAGAAACTACATTTTAGGGATTGAAAATAACCCCATGTCCCCATGCGGCTGCTTAAGTTAATTTTCTGCTTAAATTTAAGCAGTTTTAAGAAGTTGGAGTGGCCCCATGCAAATTTATAATTGTGGGAAAAGGATAATATAGAATCTTTCCCTATTTTTGTGGAGAAGCTACTGTTTAGGAACTACAAATAAGCTATGGAAAAAAAATGGAGGGCTGGAAATAAATAGACACTGCATAATGAAAATTATGCCATGTGGTTGCATGTATTTCCTTCCCTCTTTTTTTTTAATAATTCTCTTCTAAATTAACATAATTAAGATAATTTATTTTTTGCTTTTTATATAATAAAAAACTACAAATTAAGATAACTACTTATTTTAAGCAGAAAAACAAATTTTCCTGGGGTCACTGACTCCACAAATATCTCTTAAAAAATTGATCAGTGGCTGCTAGCCAAATTAAGGTAAGCAGCACCATGGGGACATGCCCTAAGCTATGAAAAAAAGTGGGGGTGAAGTTATGCAGCAACTACATAATGAAAAATATGCCATGTAGCTACATATATTTCCTTCCCTCATTTTTTTATTTTCTTCTAAATTAAGATAACTAAGATAAAAAAAATTATATAATGAGAAACTACAAATTAAGATATCTACTTGAAATAGGTAGAAAAACAAAATATTCATGGGGTCACTAGCTCCACAAATATCTCCTAAAAAAACTAAGCAGTTGCTGATAGCAAAAATAAGCTAACCCCATGTCCCCATGCAACTACTTAAATGAATTTACTACTTAAATTTGAAAAGTACATGTGGACCCATGCAAATTTTATATCATACATGTAAAGGATAATTTAGAATCTTTCCCTATTATAGTGGAGCTGCTACTTTTGGGGATTGGAAATAAGCTTTGAAAAAAAAGGGGCTGAAATTATGCAACCATTGCATAATTAAAAATATGTTGCATATATTTCCTTCCCCTTTTTTTAATTTTCTTCTAAATCTTATCCCCTAAATTTTATATATTAATTACACAGAGAGGTATTCTACAATCACAAGGGGGTGGAGATGAGAGCTAGGGCCTAAATTTGACAGTCGACTTTGCCTGTCAAGCAACCTGTTTAGACAATTAGCTATTCAATGGTGCCTTTAAAATACTATGACATACCTTAATATAAGTAAATTATATAAAAACCAAATATATATCAGCATAATTCTATATAAATTTTTACAGTGTGTGTAAAATCTCTCCTTTCATAGATATGGTCTTTTTAAAATTTTGAATTATTTTATAGCAAAAATGTCTAAATACAACCCTAATGAGAGCACTCATTTTCTGTGTAAATATATAGCAAAAAAAAATGGAAAAAAAAAACCAAAAAAGAAATTTTACTTACTCTTCTAACTTTAAAAATATATTTTCATAGGAATTTAAAACATGGAGCCTTGGGACCACGCTTTGGGCAAAAGACCAAAAATCTCATATCTTCTACATGATAGCTCCAATTTGTATGAAACTTTGACAGAAAGTAGATTGGGGAATTCTGAGCAAAACTCAGAAATTTTTTACCTCTAGCAACAAAGATCTCAAATTTTGACTTAACTTGCAAATCATCAACGAGAAAAAGTGAAGGTTGAATTTTTGCAAACGGTAAGGTGTTTTGGCCTAAAAAATGGGCATATTGTGTGAAATGAAGTTAGGATTAGGGTCATAAAAGGATTTTATACTAGCTTATATAGATCTTCAAATTTAATCATTTTTGTAGGATTCGACAGGTTAAGACATATAAGGGAATGCACATAAAATTTGAAAATTTTCAAGTTCAATTTTTTTGGGCAACAATAGGCTCTAATTGGGGATGAGGACTGCAAAGGACGAAGCAAGGAACCCATTATCACAAGTATAGACCAGTTCTTAAATCCAAGGGGCAATAGAGTTAGAGAGCGCAGGGGACAAAAAGAGCCAGAGCAAACCAAAAATAGGGCAAAACAGGAAAGGAAACTAAACAACCAGCGCAACAAAACTTCCTAATATGTACATGGTAGGAAGACCCTACCTCCAAGAACTCCATAGTGATATGCAAATCCATTGACGGGCTGGGAGAAATAGTTGCTTGTGCGAAATAATGCTTGATGGATGAAGAGCCTGTAAGCAGCCAGTTGCCAACTAGTGACTACCATGATTAGAATGATAAGATTGGCATCATATAAAGACTCTCTGGATATGATTTGCTTTTGAAAAAGCCAATCTTCATTGTATATTTATGCAATTAGATGACTCATATCAGCATTGCCTTGCATATGACTACTGGCATCTACTTGTATAATCTCATGTGTAATATTAGAATGCACTTGGTTTTGCAAGCAAGGAGAAACTAGCCCTTGAATCAGACATCCCACACAAAAATCATAAGATAAAAACCCTTCTTTGGCTGCTCCAACATTTTTCTACATATAATCACCTCTCTATAGTAGGCAAATTGATATCCCATGCCTTAAAATAACAAGTAGTATCACTAGAAGACCAGTCATCAGCTATACATGTCTCAAGCAAAACTAGAAGTGGATCAAACTAAAAATTTGTGTTGCAAATAATATGCTCATGTGACTGCAAATCATCCCTAACTAGAACAATCTCCTCTTTTTCTGCAAGGTTTGACTCAGTAATGTCATGACACACTTTATCATTCTCCCTTTTGACCTACGGATCAGACATGATGACCTCTTCTCCACACAAAAAATCATCCTCACTTGCATTGAGGCACCAGCTCATAATATACACAACATGAGACTCATCAGATTTGTCCATTTGATCACTTTCAGGAAAGCTATTATGGCTATCCATAACATCATCTTTCATTTCTTGTTTAAAAGTTTTGGCATTCAAATATTCAAAATGAAAAGATTCCAAGGTGAAATCATTTCTGACCTCCTCTTGCAACCATACTTCAATATCATCTTGCTCAAAAAATGTGAAGGCTTCATACTTGGCATGGATGCACTCTGGAGAATGAATATTCAACACCTCATCTTCATGTTGTGTAGCCTTAGGTTGTTCTTCATCACAGTAAATGTGAATGATTATATTTCCATAAAAGATAAGGATGACAAAACAACACTATTTGCATGAACCTCATTACAACTAACATCACATAAGGATTGTTCATTTCCTGCACCACTTGAGGGGCTTTTGGATTCATCATTATCTTCCTCAAAATAGAAATAAAAGGCTTCAATTCATCTATCCACATGAGGTTTAACTTCTACATTGTTTGAATACAAAATAGAGAGATTAAGGCTTTCAACAGAGGGGTGCTATATAGTTTGAAAACTTATAGGCTAAAAACTTTGTTTGTGCATGATAGATTTCTTCATAGGTTTACTAGCCAAATAATTTACAACCTGATGTGCTTTCCATAACCCACTTAATATCAAATCATCTTCTATTTTCATAGCCTCTTGTTGCACAATTTTAATATCATTTACTTTACTCCTTTTCAACTTGAATTAAACATCAGGATGCAAAGAGGAAATAAAAGTACAAAGTGGAAGTTTCTCACTTGGTTGAATGGAGACAAGAATCTTTTTGAGTAGTTGGTTGAATCTATCCACAAAATCTATGATGTATTCACCTTCTTGCTTTTGAATGCTGAAAAATTGACACAGCAGAGCAACCTCATCAACAAGACCCTTATATCTTCCCAAGAACTTAGTCTTCAGTAAATTCCAATCAGTAATACATTTGTCCTCCAAATAATGAAACCAATCAGAGCTGCAGGCTCAACAAGAGATTCGATAAATAACCAAACAAAAACATCTTCTTCACTTACCCCCAAAACTCTGCATGCAATTGTGAATGCCAGAATGTGGTTTTTAGCATCTTGATGATTCTTTCCACTGAACTTCGGGAAGTGCTTTCTTGATCCTTCAGGCAGAGGTCAAAACTAAGACAAAAAGAGAGGTCCAAAGTGATTTCCCCATGGCTAAGAGGAAACCAATGCCATCATGCAATTTTGAAAAATAAACCAGACATGAGTCTTTGCTGGAATAAACTGCTTTGGGTACCTTCCACTTCATAGAGCCGCTAGCCTCCATCCTCGAGGAGGCACCTTCAAATTTCTGGGAAAACGATAGCACCAGTCTTCAATTTTGAACTCCCTAGCAGAGTCGCCAAAAATCTCTTGGTTAACAGATTTGTCACTTCAAATTTATACTCTTTTTTCCACACGAATGATAACCTGACCAATAGTTGAGTCACTTGCAATGTTGGTTGTAAGTGCTCTCTGCTTATTTTAAAAGGCGCAGCTACCTTTGATGTATATGCAATGAATGAAAACTAGATATTCTTTTAACCAGAAAGTAGAAAAGGCACACTATCACCTACTTCTAACTATGAAAATAGATGTGAAAGATTATTTCAGAAAGAAGTGAATGTGAACAAATGACGCCCAGTCCACCTATCCCACACCCACAAACAATACTCAAGGAAAGAAAGAACAGTAAACTCCTTTCAACAGATGGATTACTTTGAATTCAAAGTTTTAGAATTAAACACATACACAGTATGATATAATAGAATAACACTGAAAAGAAATTACAAAGAAGCACAGTTCATTGCAATCAAAGATCACATTGATAAATTCAAAGATTCATAAACATCTTCCTTATTCCTCCAATGTCAAAAATATGAGTTCACAGACTCAAAATCCTTGAACAAATAAACTATGTTGAACAAAAAACTCTGCTACTCCCCTTTTCCCTAAATAGCTGAGAAAAAAGATCACTTTGAAAGAGCCTCAGACAAGTTTAAAAAGGCCTTTTTTCTCTATAATTGATTCTTTTTAAAAGACGTTACAAAGAAAATATTCTTTTCACCTCCTCTCAGTTACAATAAAGAGAATTGCCTCAAGAAAAGTTCCCTCATAGGTTCACTTTTAAAATTGAATCATAGGTTCCCCTTTGTGTGGGACCTACTTTACACATTAATAACACTATTCTCCTATGTCGTCCGAGTAAGCATACCTAGTGGAATTTTGAGATGGACCCCAAAGTGCGTAGATGACACAAAACAAAGCAAATGAAAGGATATACCAAAATGCACTTATGATCCAAGCACTTTGCCAGCGCTCACTAAATGGATCAATTGCCTTGAAATACAACTCATACTAGATCCATGCTACAAAAACAATTACAACCACTGCTAATGCATTGGTGAATTTCCTGTATATATCTAGCTTGTCCAACAACCCTCTTGAACTGCATTGCAATATTAGTCCACAGTAATTAATCCACCTTCTAGAACTCTGGCACTTCTTCATAGGGATAATCAATGGGTGTAGAACCAACCTTGTAGTAAACCACAATAACAACTCGTTGTCCTATTTGTAGACTTCCATTTGATAAAAATTGTCCCTCAGAATCAATTTCTGCTAAAGTCTTCCGGACTATTGACACCCATATGATTCTTTTAGGAGCACACAAAACCAATGGTGATCATACATATTACGCTCATCTGGCTACACAACTACTAGCACTTAAGTCATTAAACTCTTTCTGGGCATGAGCTAATGCCTTCACGAATCTCTTCATTGATGTATTTTCAGTTACTCTTTTCGAATCCAAGCAATGTTGATCCCCAAAATGATTGACCAAGTATCTGTGAAGCTGACTAACAAGGGATCCAAATCCTTCCATGTCCTGCATTCCACTACAGTGACATGAAACCAAATGGAATAGTAGACCCATTCTTGCTGAGCATCAACCCCATTATTGAAATAAGCATGCTAATTAAAGCTCATTTTCTAAGTGTATAGTTTCCTTTAGATGCATTTCACTGGATACGTCACTAGCAGCAACACATTCTAGAGATTCAGCTCTGAATCTTGAACAATAGTTAGCTCTAGGAACGCTAGGCACTTCCTCACTAACCATAGAAACTATCTGGGAAGCCAGAATGTATTGCCTTTTGAGTTGCTACAACAACTACTTGGAATCGTGGATAATCCTTTGCTGTGTTTTACGCAATAGTACGTCCCAAATGTAGGACTAACCAAATCTACAATGAATTCATTTAGCTATGTGGCACACATTTCTTCGAAACAATTGCATGCATTTCTGCCTATCAGAACATTTCAGAGTATGAGATCTGATAAAAATCCTCAGTTCAATGCTTCGATGGATGTCTGTATCTTCATTCTAGCCGCAGGCCTGATGGATGCCGATGACGTTATGAGCTTACACACGCAATATGCATTTGCTTGAAAGATTCTGAGGTCTTTTCAACAAATCCATTTAGTGCATTCCACGCGTTCCTGCCATTACCTACAACCGCTGCAATCTATTCGGTGCATTTCATGAAGAGAATTTGAAAGTGTCATTCCAAACCCAGTCATGCCATAATGCTCTAGAAGTTAGGCATGATTCACACCATTTCTGCTATATTCCTCTCACACTGAACTTTGGCGTGAATTCAATCACTGGACCAACATACAAAGGCGCGAGCAAGGCGTTTACAAAGCTATGAACATGACGTATTGGAAGACATTGCAAAAATTGGTCGGCTGACAAATACTCCCGAGGCAGTTGCAAATACAGTCCCATTCCATTATACTTTGATAGATGCCCGCAACCTGCTAGAAGGCTCTCGTTCTACACAGGCTGGGTGGAAGCTGGTAAAGGCTGTGGAATCCAGTTTTATGCCTACCAGTTGTATTTGCTTCTAAGTTTCTATAGCCTTTTCAACAAATTCATTTTATGTCTAACCTGCGATCACTGCATTTCATGACATAATATTTCTTTGAGGCATTTATCAAACAGTTTCTGTGCATTGTCCATGCTTCATGCACTTTGCATACACGTCTGGCAGAGCAAGAATCTACTTTCGATTGTGCTTTGATGTATATTCTGTTGGGCACGTGGCTATTGAAGCCCAATTGTAACGTCCACCTCTGTGCCTTCAGATTCCTTGAAACTGCTCGTTCTGCAAAATGCCTTTCTTGGCATGTAACTGCTTCTATTCTGATGGTTCATGATTCCAGATGGAAGTCGGTTGGTAGAGAGTGATAGAGAGTGGAGTCTTTAGCATGTAAAGACATACGCTGCAGTGCTGTAGAGATACACAGTGATGTATGAGATACTCTGTGAAATTGAGTGAGAGAGAGATGTATTGTGAATAATAAGATCACCCTTCGTTGTGGATGTAGCCAACATTGGTGAACCACGTTAAACTGTCTTATTGCTCTGTGTGCACTGTCCTGTCTCTTTCATTCTAAGTTCTTGTTTTGATATTGCTGTTCTTTTCTGGTTTTATTTTCTGTTTTAGAATTTACAATTGGTATCAGAGCTTGTGTGTAGCTCGGTCCAGGAGATTGTGAAATTTTTTTTTGGACCCTGCACAGCAATCAGAATGGATGACTCAGAGAAATAGAAAATAGAAAAGTTTACAGGCCAAAACTTTGGTCTTTGAAAAGTGCATATGGAGTCTCTTCTCATCAAACAGGACTTGTCAATCGCCTTACTGGGGAAAGCGAAAGGACAAAGCTCTATGATGGATGAAGACTAGGAAAAACTAGATTCAAAAGTGAAGGCAACTATATTTCTTTCATTGTCCAGCAATGTATTATTTAATGTCTCAAACGAGAGTACTACAAAAGAGCTTTGGGACAAGCTCTCTAGCATGTATGCGATTGCTTCGGCGTCAAATAAGGTTTTTATTATGAAGAAATTATATAACCTGAAAATGAGAGAAGGTGGGGTTATGTCCAATCATCTCAATGAATTTAACACCTTAGTCTCTCAATTAGCTTCGGTGAATATCAAGTTAGATTCTAAGATTAAAGCAATTCTACTATTGTGTTCCTTACCAAATAGCTGGGAAGGTGTTGTCATGGCTGTGAGCACTTCTATAGCAGCCAAGACTACAATGGTTTTTGATGACGTTGCAGCTACTCTTCTCAGCGAAGACATGAGAAGGAAACATCAGGAACCCTCATCCGGCGATGCTCTAACAGCTGTAAGTATAAACAATAAGGGAAGAAACCATGACAGAGGTAGATACAACAACCAGAGAAGGTCACAATCTGGTCCACGCTCAAAGTCTAGGGACAGAACCGGTTCATGTTGGTTTTGTGGAAAACCTGGACACAATAAGAAGAATTGCTGGAACTATAAGAAAGCTCAAGGCAACGTGAGCACAAATAATCAAGCAAACACTGCAAGTGATGGTGTTTTGGTCCTATCAGCAAGTGATACAAATGCAGATTCATGGGTCCTTGATTCTGGCGCCTCTTTTCATGCCACTTCATGACGTCAAGCTTTCACAAACTTTCAAGAAGGCACATTCGGTAAGGTGTTTCTTGGTGACAATAAAGAATGTGACATCTTAGGAAAAGGAGATATAATATTAAATCAAAAAAATGGAGACAAACTAACTTTGACGAATGTTAGATATGTGCCTATGTTAAAAAGAAATTTAATTTCTGTCAGTCAGCTTATAGGCAATGGATGCAATGTTTAATTTTCTCTTGATTCATGAAAAATTACAAAGGGGCTTTTAGTAATGGCAAGAGGAAAGAAGCAAGGTAATCTATACATTCTAGACTATTTTGGTGAAGTGGGAGCTGCCTTGCCGGCTATGGATAGTGGGTCTGAAATATGGCACAAAAGGCTCGGTCATATAAGCCAAAAAGGTCTTCAAGTTATGCTTCAGCGCAATCAGCTTCCAGGTGTCAACTCCATCGATTTAGAATTCTACGAACATTGCCTTTATGGCAAACAGTGCCGGACCAGTTTCGTGAGAACGGGGCATGACAAGAAAACCACTCCATTGGAACTTGTTCATTCCGATGTATTCGGTCCCACTCAGGTAACTTCTTTTGGTGGAGCAAATTATTTTGTAACATTTCTAAATGACTACACCCAAAAAATTTGGATTTATATGTTGAACAGAAAATCTGAAGTTTTTTCAAAATTTAAGATTTTTAAAGCTTCAGTTGAAAACCAAATTGGGCATAAAATTAAATGCCTACTAACAGACAATGGTAGAGAATATTGCTCTTCAGAGTTTGATTCTTTTTGTGTAGACCATGGTATTCGATGGATTAAGACCGTCCCTTACACACCTCAGGAAAATAGTGCAGCTGAAAGGCTCAATCGCACGATACTTGAGCGAGCTCGATGTATGCTCTCCAATGCTAGATTGGGAAAAGAGTTTTGGGTAGAGGCATGTAACACTGTTGTGTATTTAATCAATTGAGCTCCTTCATCTAGGCTAGATTTTGACATACCTGAGGAGACATGGCTTGGAAAGCGAATTTCCTATCAGCATTTGTGGGTGTTTGGCTATGCCGCTTTTGTTCACATTCCAAAAGAGTAGAGAACTAAGTTAGACTTCAAGTCAAAACGGTGTGTTTTTCTCGGCTATGGTGAAGATCAGTTTGGCTTTCATCTTTGGGATCCCATTGCAAAGACTATAATCCGTAGTCACGATGTTGTGTTTAATGAGAAGGATTTTCCAGGTTTACAACCATGCGACTCATCTCCGACAGAGTATATTGATGTGGATTTGTTCGATAATGGTAAGGTGAGGCAACCTACCATCACTTTCTCTCAGCCATTGGTTACTTCTGCTCATTTTTATTCCACATCCACTCCTATTTCCAACACTATTTTGCCTTCTGTTGGATGCACTTTACCCATGCAGACTTCTCACATTTCAAATTTGCCTTCAATTGTTTTTCTACCTTTACACTTTACGCAGCCTTCATCAGATGAATTGCTATTTTTAAAACAGCCAGGACAGCCCTCCCTTGGTCCCACGCTGCCTATAGACTACTTGCTGCCCTCCACTAGTGTTCTACTATCCTCATCAAATGCTACACAGCCTTTGATACAAACCTCGCTATCTTCACATAGTGTTTTGATGCCCTCCTCTGGTGTTACACTGTCTTCTAGTGCCACGTAGCCTTTAACTCACCAAACGCTACCTCCCTATGGCCAAATGCTGCCTATTGCACAGTCCTCGCAGCCTCCTCACCAAGCAACGCTGCCTTTGCACATCCAACGCAGCCTTTGCACATCCAACGTAGTCTCTAAACATCCAACGCAGCTTTTACTGCCTTCAAAAAATCCAACACTGCCTGTCTTTTGTCCACCGCAGCCATCATTTGGTTCTACGCTGCCAACAATTACTTCTACACAGCCACTCCCCTCCAATTCGTAGCCTTTAACAAATGAACAGTCACTTTTTGACCAAATACATAGTTCATTACCTAAACAAGACAGTGTGATTGGACAAATCACTCCAGGTACACAAATACAGAGACGGGAGTTTTCCTTAGGGACCTCTACAATCAGAGGTTGATGATGTCTAGAATTTATTACAGAGACTAAATCTAGATTCCAATAGCCAGCCAGAGCAATGTACACAATTGCGGAGGTCTACCCGTGAGAAGAGCAGACTTGCAAAATTTGATGACTACGAGTTATTACTCTCAAATTATGCAGAGTCGGCAACTTATAAACAAGCCTGCAAGCATGAAAATGCACAGAACTGGATGACCGCCATGAACAAAGAAATGGAGTCGTTGAGCATTAATCAAACTTGGGATTTGGTTCCTCTTCTGCCAAATCGAAAGCCTCTCAAAAACAAATGGATTCATCGCTTGGAAGACGAAGATGGAAGAAGTAAAAGATACAGGGCCAGATTAGTCGTCAAGGGGTTTGATCAGCAAAAACATATTGATTTTTCTAAAAAAATTTCTCCAGTTGTCAGAATGGACACCATCCGTGCTGTGTTGGGTTTGGTAGCCATTTGGGATTTAGAACTCGAGCAACTCGATGTGAAAATAGCGTTTTTACATGGAGACATTGATGATGATTTATACATGGAGCAGCCTGAAGGCTTTGCTCAACCAGGTAAGGAGCATCTATTTTGCAAGTTGAAGCGGAGTTTGTATGAGCTAAAGCAAGCTCCAAGACAATGGTATTTAAAATTTGATTGCTTCATGACTGATAACAACTTTATTCGGTGCGAATCAGATCCTTGTGTTTACTACAAGAAGCTCAATACTGGTGAGTTTGTCATCCTTTTACTCTATGTTGATGATATGTTAGTAGCTGGTACTAGTGTTCAGATTATTGCTCAGCTAAAGCAACAGTTGGCTCTTTGTTTTGCCATGAAAGATCTAGGACCAGCCAAATGAATACTTGGGATGTACATATTCAGAAACAGAAATAAAAAAGAACTCAGGTTGTCCCAATCAAGCTACATTGCCAAAGTGTTGGATAGATTTAATATGTCTCATGCTAAACCAGTATCTAGTCCTTTGGCTAATCATTTCCGCCTATCTTCAGCTATGTGTCCGAAAAATCAGGAAGAAGAAGAACAGATGAGGTCTGTTCCATATACATCTACAGTCGGTAGTCTCATGTATGCAATGGTGTGTACTCATCCGGACATAGCACAAGTTGTTGCTATTGTGAGCAGATTCATGAGTAATCCGGGCAAACTACACTGGCAGGCAGTTCAGTGGATTCTACGGTACTTAAAAGGTACTTCACATTTCTGTTTATGTTTTGGAGGTACTGACTTTCAGCTCCATGGTTATGTAGATTCAGATATGGCCAGAGATTTAGACAAACGCTGGTCTACCACTAGTTATGTCTTCACATTTGCCGGGGCCGCCATTACTTGGGTCTCTCGGTTGCAACAAACTGTAGCTCTGTCATCAACAGAGGCTGAATACATAGCGCTCTCGGAAGGAGCCAAAGAAATGATATGGCTTGAGCGTTTGTTGACGGAACTGGGCTGTCCGAAATCAATTTTTCCATTATTTTGTGATAGCCAAAGTGCTATTCACTTGTCAAAGAATGCAGCATTCCACAGTCGAACAAAACATATTGACCTTCATTACCATTTTATCCGCTATCTTATTGACAAAGGCAAGTTGCAGGTCACAAAGATTGACACAAAGGTTAATCCGGCAGATGCATTAACAAAGATTGTTCATCGAGAGAAGTTCGAATTCTGTAGATCTTCTCTCAGTCTTGTTCCTCTGTGACACTGAACTTCATCGAAGGGGATCTCTCTCAGAGTAGCTTCATTGCCGATCCCATTGGTCTTCAAGTGGGAGATTGTTGGGCATGTGGCTATTGAAGCCCAATTGTAACGTCCACCTCTGTGCCTTCAGATTCCTTGAAATTGTTCGTTCTGCAAAATGCCTTTCTTGGCATGTAACTGCTTCTATTCTGATGGTTCATGATTCCAAATGGAAGTCGGTTGGTAGAGAGTGATAGAGAGTGGAGTCTTTAGCATGTAAAGACATATGCTGCAGTGCTGTAGAGATACACAGTGACGTATGAGATACTCTGTGAAATTGAGTGAGAGAGAGATGTATTGTGAATAATAAGATCACCCTTCATTGTGGATGTAGCCAACATTGGCGAACCACGTTAAACTGTCTTATTGCTCTGTGTGCACTGTCCTGTTTCTTTCATTCCGAGTTCTTATTTTGATATTGCTGTTCTTTTCTGGTTTTGTTTTCTGTTTTAGAATTTACATATTCAACGGGCTTCAGAGGATGATGGCATCGGTTGTGGAATTTGGCTCTACCCTGTGCCAATTACATTTCAACATTCATCTTTAAATTGTTTCAAATGACTGCTCATTTTAGAAATTATTTCGACTTGCTTGCTAGCCAAAGTTGGACTGATCTCTGCAAACATGTAAGTCATATTATCATATACTTTCACTAGTGCATTTAGCATCATGTAGTATAATATACACTTTGCACACGTTCCAGAACCCCCACCAATTTCATAATATCTTTAGTGGAACAGATAAATTGGCTTCTGCAATACTGTAGCCAGGCGCTTTCTTTTCTCCCACCAAAAATGTTTCTTCCCTTGAGCTTTGATGGATGTTCATAACCTCCTTCAACATATACCACGGACTGGGAGGATCCCATTCCGGCGTAGAACAATGCTGGCAAATGGTATAGGAGTTGGATGGTTGGGGATTTCAAGAACTCTTGAGCCTTGGCGTCGGTGATATATTAAGTTCAGGAACTTGGAAAATCTCCCACAATGAGTAGTCGGGTTGTCGGCCTAGTTTGGAACTTTTGAACCTTTGAAAAGAGTTCAAAAACTTAATATCCTCCCGACAACAAAGAGTCGGTGCTATTTGAGGTTCAAAAACTAACAAAACTGCCGACCTAATAAAGCTTTTAGGCTTTAGTATTGCCCAAAGAATTCTTTGACTTAGATAAGGTCTTCACTTAAAAACTTGGCAGATATTGCCACTGTGAATTTGTAAATAAAATGATTCCCAATAACGAAGCATTTTACTTACCCTTCTAACTTTAAAAATATATCTTCACGGGAATTTAAAACTTGGAGCCTTGGGACCACGCTTTGGGCAAAAGACGAAAAATCTCATATCTTCTATATGATAGCTCTGATTTACATGAAATTTTGACAACAAGCAGATTGGGCAATCCCGAGAAAAAGCTAGAAAAATTTTAACCTCTAACAATAAAGATCTCAAATTTTGACTCAACTTGCAAATCATCAGTGGGAAAAAGTGAAGATTGAATTTTTGCAAACAGTAAGGTGTTTTGGCCTAAAAATTAGGCATATTGTGCAAAATGAAGTTAGGATTAGACTCGTGAAAGGATTTTATACCAGCTTACATAAATTTTCAAATTTAATCATTTTTGCAGGATTCGGCAGGTTAAGACATATAAGGGAATGCACATAAAATTTGAAAATTTTGAAGTTCAAATTTTTTGGGCAACAGTGAGTCATGTATGCACACACTTGTGGCTGGATGAAAGAGACACATGCATATTTTTTTAAAATTTGTCCTTAAAAAGCACACCGAACATGATAAAGTTTATGCATAGTTTGCTTCAATGTTTTGTTGGAGAATCTGCATAACTCGGATTCCTGAATTCTGAAATCACTGTAACCTTTATGTTAATGCCTTTCATGGATTCATTGAAATTTTCACTTAAACCATTTGTAGTATTTGGGTAATGAAGACGTGATTTTATTTATTGTTTCTGCTCTCATAAGTTCACATATTGCTTATGAGTGAATTGTAAGATCTAATAGCCTCACCATATTGGTTCATTTATCAATTAGAATAAATCTAATTTGTCTCTTGAAGCTTTATTAAAAAATATGGATCCTTTTAGTTGTGATCTTAGCTTTATTAAAAAAATATTAATCTCAAATCATATTAGTTCATTGCTAAAACAAAATTTTTTTTTTTTTTTTTTGGAGATGCACTATTGTATGTTTGAATTTAATGAAACAATATTTTGAACCAACAATATACATTAATATAAAAATGACAATTAAGCATTGAAAAGTTTTGTAATTTAATTGATAAGATCATCTTAGCAAATAAAGCAATTTAGCAAACCTTGATTGTTACAATTTAATTAATTTACAATAAAGGTTTTTATCACATGTGATGAAATTAATGAATTTGAATGCAATTTATGTGTTATTACATGCGTATATCAAATAGAATCAATAAATTAAATTTTTTGGTTTTAATTGTTTGTGAACTAAAAAAAAATCTAGTAACATTATGAGTATGGATTCTAACTTTCTAACAAATATAGCATTCTCAAAAAGAATATTTTAAGCTTTGGAGGGTTTTACACCTTTTATAAGAGAGTTTTGTACTTAATAAGTTGGTTTGTCAAAAGACCCATCAACATAGTGTAAGACTATTGCAGGAACAATGTATAACCTTCATGATAGAAAAATAGATTTTAATCTAAAACAATCTAAATATATTTGAATACCATCTTCACTATAGTCTAATGATACTTACCTAGATTAGCCATATACTAGATTGAGGCTCCCATTTCCAGGGCAATATCTAGTCTTATTCAAACCATATCATGTATAAAACTACCATTTATACTCACATAGTGGACATGGCTTATGTCCTCTATCTTATATTGTGTTGAAGGACACTACTCAAATGGAATCTTTGTTCCCATATTAAATGGGAATGCTTTCTAATTTGCAATCCTACAGTTTAAACCACTACAAAATAGAGTTGGCATACCTCCTTTGATTGATCCAAAGTCTTATGTTAGCTTTATCCCTCATGATCTCCATCCTTGTGCTAAATTTAGCTCCCTCCAAATGAGTCATATCAAATTATAAAGTAAGTTAATATATAACACCCCTAAACATTTCCTTACTATTATAGATAAAAAAAGTTCATCGGCGTAAAGAACAATAACAATAAATAGATCACCTATTTGCTTCAAATAAATAAAGTGATGTGACATAAATCTAATAAAACCCAACTTCAAAACATATGAATCAAATTTTGGATACCACATATTGGTGGTTGTTTCATACTAGATATAGAAATTTATTCAAATTGCAAACTATGTGCATACCATTTACCATAAGATACTCTAATTGTGACATGTAGTTCTCTTCCTTCAAATCCCCATGCAAGTAATTTTCCTTAAAATCAATTGTGTTCAACCTTAAGGTCAAACCCAATAACAACATTTAGCATAAATTTTATTGATGAAAGCTTTACAATATGAGAGAATACATCACCAAAAGCAATGCCCTCTACCTAAGAATAGCCCTTAGCCACTAAGTTTATTGTTCTTCAAAAGCATAGTCATGTCATCCATGACCTTTTTTGAAGACTTATTATCTATGGACTTCATTGCTTCCTTCACAATTGAATGGACCTTTACAAGAATGGATTTTGGGCTTTTCCTTCTTCATCTAAATTCTATTTCTTACTTTTTGAGTCACCATTCTTGGATCTATCCCATACCTCTAGTATAGCTTCAAGTGTAGGCTCCTTTTACTTTGGCTTTTGTTGCACCTTCTGCTCATCTTTAATTTACAAGGGCATAGGAGAAGATTTGATCTCCTTGAAGATCATGTTTTAATTGTACACTATCTTTCTAGTCTCAGGGTTCCAAAGAGCATATCATTTTTTTCCATCATTATACCCAATTAAGATACATTTAAAACCCAACTTGGATCTCCTTTCCTTAGGCACAAGAACATATTTTTCACACCCAAAAGATTTGATGTATTGCAACAAAGGTTTCTTTTTTTTACTACAATATTTTTTATCGCCTATGCTTCCTTATGACTTTTTACATAGGAGCTAATGTAGGATATATATTAATTATATTAACATGTTTTTCTTATAACTTCCAATAATATTTTTATCCAAATCAAATCCATTGAGAATTATCCTAGATCTTTACATCAATATCTTATTCATCTTCTTTATAATTCTATTTTGTTGATAGATGCATGGAGTTGTATTATGCACACCAATGTTATGTTTCAAAATGTATGGAATATAATTCTCCAACATTGTTGGTCCTCAACACCTTGATATTCAATAGTGATTGGTTCTCTGCAAGAGTTTTAAACTACTTGAACTTTGAAAAGACATTGGATTTTTATTTCATTAATAAAACTAATGTTTTCTTAGAGAAGTCATCAATCAAGAAACATAATGCATGGATTTTTCTAGTGAAGTTACATTAATGAGACCAAATGCAACACTATGAATTAAATCTAAAATTCCTAAAGATCTGGTCTATATTGAATTTAAAACATAATGAAACTTTGCTTTCCATATATATAATTATAACAAAAGTTAAAATCTAGAGAATAATCACATAGCCCCTCTACTAATTTCTTATATTCCAAGTCCCTTAAGCCTTTCTCACCCATGTTTCCCTAACACCCAAGCCACAATAGGTTTCTAAGTAGAAAGCTTGTGATTACTTGGATTACTAACCTTAGAAGATTGTTACATTCGATGGTGCTCTCATCAAGATGAAACAAAGTTCCCAAAAAAACTCCCTTCACCAATACCATGGCTCCACATGTACCATCTTGAATCCTTCCTTAATAAAGATGGAATGCACACCTATGCTATTTATGTTAAGAAATGTGTCTCAACCTTGCATTCTAATGTTAAGAACACAAAAAAATAATTTTTGGGCTATAGAATAGAAAAGATCAATTTCTAAGCTATAGAGGTTAGTTTTTTCCATATGAAATGCTAGAATGTGTATAACTGGTACAATGGTAAATCTCTTCAAAATCTACAATTTAAAAAATGGGCTTGATTGGATTCCCAAATAAAAAGTTCTAGCCTCTAGAAGTTGGACCTCCCACATCAAAAAAGTGAAAGCATCTACGATACATAAGAGAACTTGAAGAGGGAGTTATACTTGTTGACCAACATATGATGCATTTAATGACACATAATTAGATATCTTTGAAGGATACAATGAAGCTAAAATGGAGCACCAAAGTTGGTGAGTGGATTATGTCAAGCTTATGGCAGGTGGAAGATATATGATATTTAGCATGTAATCTCATCTTTGGAATTGGGCATTATATTTTTAAATATATATTTGGGCACAATATTTTGAGTGGTATTATCTCAAGGTTTTATAATTATCATTTGATGGTTTCATGTATTTATTCTCCTATTTATTGGGTTTTTGAGATGGAGGTTATATAGTAAGTTTTGTAGGTACTATTATGCTTCCAAAATTACTCTAGATCTCTTATTAGTGATACTCCTATAAAGGATTAGACTATTCAAGTACAATTTAACTATTAATTACTAAATAATGCATTGAGTTTCTTTAGAGTGTGGAATTTTTCTCTCGAAAGGATTTCCCCCATGTAAATAATTGTGTTACATGGTATATTGCTTTTGTGTTTATTTCCTTGCAACTATATGATTAGTTTAATTGTTGCACTTACCTGCTCTCATAGATTAGTGATGGAAGCATATTTTTTATGTATTCTTCCTTTCATTTTATATTAAACCCTGGTCCCCTCAAATTTTAGGTGTTAGGGATAGGGTTTTTATACTAATCTCGGATTACAAGGGAGCTTGTGTACAAGAAGATATTGTTGTAGGAAAAATGGGAAGCACTTCAATGATAGAGATGGAGAAGTTCTTTGTAATGCCCTATCATGCAACCCTAGAAAGAGTTAGACTAACAAGAGAAAAATTCCAGAAATAATTTTTTTTTTGAAAGCAAGTAAATGCAATAATAGTAACCAAAGATATTATAATACACAACATGAAGAAAAGTGCACTTCTAACTCCTCTAGGGAAACATAACTGCATCAGTGAATATAAAGTTAAAACCACATAAGAGATATACATTATACTACTGCTACAGATAAGATCAACTTTTACATTAGAAAGATAAATAATATGCAAAGTTACAATACAAGATTACAAGACTGATCACATCGGTTTACAAAAGAATGCATAAGAAAGTATACAACACCACCGAAGGTGGGAAGCAATCTAGAACTGGAACACCTTTGCACAGGACTCGAACTGAATCTCCAAAAAGGCCAATGGATAGCTCTGTCACCCAACCATGTGGAACCCTGAGGTCCACCCCTCTGAGCTAGGAGATAACGACAAGGATTCCACTAAGCCAAGAAGCAATATCCAAAAATAAAAGAATGACAACTAACATGACACAACTGACCATATCAACAAAGCTACACAAGACAAGACGTCACTCCAGAGGCACAACCAATAAGAAACAACTGAACTGCATAAGGAGAGTGTCATCGCATAGTCCTAGCATGGGTTACCCAGGCTATCTATCACCAGAAGCTGGCCCCCATCTATGGTTACCCTAGCAGCCTCTCTTTAGGTACCAGCCCCATAGGGTGACACATGCAGAGCCAACAGGTCCTCTCATGGAGACAAGGAGGTCGGCCTTGCCAACCAGGCCTTCTCATCCCATCCTTAGCCTGTGAGAGCAGTCAAGGCATGGGTGAGCTATCTTACTTATCTTGTTAAGTGTTTTATTACCCCAACCCTCTTGATTAAGTTATTAAGTTTCCACTTGCTCACAACTTCCATGGGGTTACCTAGGCAGCCTCTCACTAGGCATCGGCCCCACCATGAAAGCCACTCTGTTAGCATTCTCTGATCAATCATACATATCACAACATACAGGTATAAAAGTCATAAATCAGTTCTGATCCATAACTTACGCCATTCACTAGGCCACAACAATAAGTCCATAGATTCCCTTCAAAAAAAATTTGAAGCAATACAATCTAGTACCAAGTACTATATCCAAGAGACCATTTCCCCATTCATTACAGGACACAAAAATCCATTGACATGCCATAACTTTGAACCAAAACCAAGAATTACACCTCTGGAGTTAGGTACAAACCAATGATAAGGTGACCATTACTGACAAAGACAATGCTTTCGTGTCTTAACACTAAGTACACATGACATCCCTCAAGATTCCCACTTCACAATTAACCAAATCATAGACCAAACTCCACTCCAAAGTGACATAATGATCCAACACAAGCATAAAGATACGATAAGGATGACAACCCAAAATTGAGATTCAATATACTCTTTCTTAAATAAGAGATTACACAAAGGTTTCCTCTTTCTTTAAAGGGATATACTAGCATACGAAGGTAAAATTTCTAACAACTCCAAAATAATTTCCTAATTAATAATTCATTGCCTACCATTTGCTACTAAAATCAAACTACAAATATATACCTATGTTACCAAGAGCAAAAGCTTCCATTAATTTAAACTGACTATAATTTCAATTGAACAACTATAAATTTATGAATCTATAAACTTCACTATAAACATAATTTCCATTACCTTTACCAACTGCCACAAAACAACTATATAATTGAATTACCATTGACATAAAAACACCTACGAACAAATATACTCCTTCCCCAAGCATAAATTTTCATCTAATATTTTTAACCATCACTATTACAAATAGACTCGATAATAATATATAAATTCTTTCAATAATAATAAACTTCCACCCAACACTTATTTGCATAACTCTAGTCTTTAATACCTACAAGAGTACTAGAAAAAGAGGGATAATTTGATGAATTTAAAACTAGGTCTAACATTATACACTATTATGTTATAGCCCGAGAACAAAATATTTCAAGAACCAAGCGATTACTTGAATACAAGGAATAATACTACACTTTTCCTATAAACACAAACCTCTTCTTCTAATCATGATTTCCTTAAGATACACTACCAATACAAAAACTATTACCTTTCCCATAAGAAAAATTAACTATCTATCAAATTGAAATTTCAAACAAAACACTACAATATGAGCATATTTCCTAATTACATAAGTTACCATCAAACATATAAACATAACTTACTATATAACAATTACCACCTAACATTCTAACACCTTAAAATTTTGAAACAAAACATTATAAGCCTGCATAATTTCCTATAACCAAAAGTTACCAATTAACATCTAACCAAACATCATTTCAATTCAATCCCTACAACATAAATGTTTCCCTAACATTATACCACTTATAAGTAGCAACACAAAGCGTAGGTACTTTTCTATACACATGGATCACCATCTATCGTTTGTCACATAATAAATTCTAATATAACAATTATAAGGAAAGATATTTTTCCCATTCAAAAGTTTCCAACTAATACAAAACAATCACAAATCAAGTACTCTTAATGACATGCTATGATATACCATCCTAAGTCAACAACTACCATTAACATTACTATGCTATGGACGCCGACTTTCTCCTAGTCTTCCTACGACTTCAATTCCATTAAGAATAGTACAACCACGAATCCCAACCCTCATCTTGACTTCCCAGCCACTAAAAGGTGACTACAATTCTAAAACAAAACCGAACAAAAGTAAACCCCGAACTACCTTGACTTCGGGAAAATGACCTCAAAAGACATGAAATGTTGTGAGATTAACTAACCCTCCAATGTTCCTATGGTTTTGACCCACTCCCAAAATATTGGATAGAGTTTCGACTAACACTAACACCTTCGCTATGAGTTTCGGGTATCACTAACACATCTGCTACAGTATACAACAGAATGACCACACTTAGACTTCTATGTCGACAACAAAATGCCAAAGCAATTATATTCTTTGTTGTACGTTCGACTAAACAACATACTATAATGATACCGACCCTCAATCGGCTACCGTTTACTAACAGCGACCGCCACTTGCACAATGACTACGTTCTATCAATTGACATGCATTGCTAACTATTCACTGACTACAGTGATGACATAGTTAGTAAAGGCGTCTAACATAAATCCTGCGAAAAAAGCTGACCATTCACTATTGAGCCTAAGCTAAAGTGACCAAAAGAAGATGAGCCACCACTTACAACTGACATGCCAAGCCTATGATTTCTAATAAGATAGTTTCTAAACATATCTCGAAGATACTAAATGCAAATACAATCGAGTACATATAGCTGGCTTACCATGACATGAAAGAAACATCAAAATTCAAAGACCTACAGCTAGCAAGCTATGAAACGAATCAAAAACAGCGATTAATATATATGGATAGCACATGCAGAGTTAAATGACATATGCAAACTAGGTATGATGCTGATCTGAGCATTAATTTACCTTTAATCTGGTCAACGCTTACCGAAAAGCCCTAACTCATTGTTAATGACCCTCTAATATGGGTTGATAACAATCAGAAGACAAATACTATCATTTAGAAACTTTCTCGTATGGTCAGCATTAACGAGTGGTATTATTATCATTTAGGAACTTTCCAGAATGGGTTGAGGCAAAAATTATCATCTCTTCAAAATAGAAGCATTCCTTTGCAAGTTTTAGCAAATAGACATACAAAGATGATTTAATCTTTCTTGCAGAGGTTGGGTATTTGAATACAGATCAGAGATGAAGGAGTGCATTAAACTTTGCTTGGAAATAAGGATTCGGTGCAAGATCCACTATTAAGGTGCAAGAAGGAACTAGACATTATCTATAGGTTGGATTAAAAACAAAGAGGGGTTTGAAAATACGAACACCAGTAAGGTAAAGATACAATGCAGAAATTGCTTGGAAGACCAGCAGTAAATAAATAGAAGTGTCTTGTTTGGTGGTTACAGAGAATAGTTTCATGTTGATTAAACTCAGAGAATAGACAAGTACCAACCAAATGAATCACTATACACAAGACTCATATTCATTTTTCTACATGCTTCAAGATGGGTAATACTTATAATGCAAATGAAGAATTACATGGTATCTTTCAACCAACAAGAAAATTTTTGATGCAGAAATTATGAAGAAACTTCACCAAAATTTGGTCAGATTCCTAGACATGCTTGTAGGGTAGCTTTCTTGAGGCAGTAGTGTTGGAGACAAAAAAATTCATCAGGGTTACACAAATAGAAGCAAGAATCCAAGGTAAAAAGGTAATATGGATAATATGAGGACTAAATACAAGGTTGCAAGCACTAACAGGTAGTAGAAAAAAGCCAAATCACTTCTTTCTGAGCATTTCATCTCTATCAGAGAAATACAAATGTGAGATAAAATGCAAGAACGATAGGAACAAGAGATTGGTAAGAGTTTAACATTGAGTCATGTTTTCACAGGATTGAAAACACAATACAGGGTTACAAATGATGGCACAAGATTTCAAGAGGAATTTAGGCAAAGGATAAACCAGAAGAATACATCTTGGAGGAATCTATAGAGGTTGGAGTAACATTCAACTACACAGGCACAAGACAATACAAGCCACAGAGATATTTAATTTCTAAATTATAGAACATGCAAGTTTCACACACAAGAATGCTAATCTCACACACAGAATATGCTGCAAAAAAATATAACTTACAAGCTACAACAATTGAAAATTCACAGAGAGAGACAAATCACATACCCAAAATTCAGTCCCACCTCAAAATTTCTCCAACTCCTGCATCCAAATTCTCTGTTCTTCTCCCCAATATCTCCATTTTCCTTCCAACTCCCCTTCGAATAGAATTTTTTCATATAAAAATGGTTCAGCTCATAAAAATAAATGCAGACATGCATCCGTTACCCAACAATCCACTCCAAGAAATTCAAAAATTTGCTATGAAAAGAGATCCCAAATCTTCCAATTTCAAAATTGACAACTCAAGGCATTAATTTCACTTACCAAAAATTATTCTTAACCCAAATATATATACTAACTACCCGTAGCTACAACTTATAACATAAATATGTAGGAATACAATCAACATTGAGAGGGGGGGTGAATCAGTGTTGTTTAACAATTTTAACAATTTTTGCTCCTTTTTAATTTAAATTCAGAATTCTTCAGATAGAACCAGAAAACATATGCAGAGTATCAAAAACAAAAACTTGACACAAGAAATTTCCCAAGTGGAAAACCCTCCTGGGGTATAAAAACCACTCAACTGCCTCACTGGCTTAACTCAAAATTTCTGATTACAATTGTCTCACTGACATTACAATTTTGCCTCACTGGCATATTGTATCACTATGCATGTCTCACTGACATTTCAACATCTGAAAATTCAATGACCATTACAACACATGGATTTTCCTGTTTCAATAAAATCAATACCTTATTTCTCCTTTTCAAAAACAATCAAATGTATATTTTCTGTAATCAACCTTCAACTGTTATCATATCATCTTTACAACAATCAATCAAATTTGATCTTTAAGATATTTCATACCTCTGTCTATGCAAATCAACAAATCAATTCATACTCTGCAAATTCATAGATTCTTTCACTGCAATATTGAAAAACTTTTAACCTTCTCCAAAATCATTTTTCAAAGCTTTATTCTTCTCTGAGAAAACATTGTTCAATTCTGATCAAAAATCTCCATCCTTGATTTCACCAACACATCTCCAAAACTGAGCAAATTTCTCTATCAAAAATGTCTCTTCATGAAAAAATTTCTCTGCAAAAGATTATCTTACTTCAAACCATACTTCTTCACATTCAAAAATTCTCAAGTCAAATCTTCACTCATCTGCAACACTTTTTATATCTGTCATTACAAAAAAATCTCTATTTGCAAAAATGATTTCAATAAAAAAAAAAAAAATCTTCAATAACCGGTTCAACTTCAACTTTGTTTTTCTTCTCAAACTTATCATCTTCTCACATGAAAATCAAACAACAAAACAAAAAAAAATGAATCCTCTTCTAACAACACTGCCTTTTCATATTCTTCATAATTGGAAACCTTCTACAACTCACTCTTTCCTTTACATAACTTTCTAAATTCACACTCTCTTAAACTTCGGTGAGGAAAGACTAAAAGGCATGTTTTAGCTTTAAAGCAACAAAACAACCGTCAATTTTACACCAGAAGGCCGACCGTTGGAAGCAACTAACAGTTTAAACCTTATCCCTCCGATTCGCGCAGCCCGCCATCCATCATTCAAACCTTAGCCATTGATCGGCTTTTTCGCGCCTGCAATTGAGTCTTCCACCAGCGCTCACCCGAGGCCTAGCACAAGGGGCTGGTAACATCGACGAGTTTGGTACCCTTTCATTATAACTTAAAGCCCCGATGACCTCTTTTACTGGTCAATTTAAGTTTATAACATAAAGTGCATAGAGTTATGACGGGCAGAGGTTAAACAATGTATAGACAATGTATAAGACTTAGTCAATGTTGAAACAACCACACTTACCATATTAAATATTATATACCTTGTCAAAAATCACATACTCCAAATACTAAAATACTGAAATGAAACACCATGCTTCATCAGACTGTCACTGTAATGAACTCAATGTAGATGGAGTTAATATAATGCATATTAACATTTGTCAAATGATGCAAGCCCTTGCCCTAATCCAAAAATTGATAATATGCAATGAATGTCATCCACTGAAATGACTAAGTCACAGAACAACTTCACACAAGATCAACATTGATGTCATTATCATGAAGGACCACTGAAAGATCAAAACTAAGAGATCTAACAACCATTGTCACCGATGCAGACCATATCACTGAACAGAAAACCATTGCCATTGATGAAGACCATGTCACTGATGAAGACCATTCATAAAGCCAACCTTATGAAAAAACCTTCACAACACTGATTGCAACTTCACAACACTGTTTGCATACTTCACAACACTGATTGCAACTTCACAACACTGATTGCATAACCTGTCAAATGCAACATCCTGATATCCTGATATTTTGACATCAATGAAAAGACAACATCCTGAACTGTGAAATGTGCTACAAAACTCCCCCTTTGTCTTTGACATTGATGGCAAAACCATAACTGATTTCTCCCCCTTTTTGACATAAAAATGTCAAAGGCAAAAAAAATAACACCACAATCAATAGATTCCTGTTCTTGTAAATACAATCCTCTGAAAAAAATTTGTCAAAACCAACACTTTACTTCAAACTGATCAAATGTACAATACTATACCACTACCAACCACAAAAATATGTACAAAAACTATATACAGGCTATGTACAAATGAGATTCAGGACATTAAAATAATCTAGAAAACAACTCCCCCTGAATCTAATATCTCTGTAACTTACTGAAGAGAGACAAGAGACAGAACTCCCAGTCTCTGTCTCAGAGTTTCAAATGTCTCCTTTGGCAAAGGCTTTGTGAAGATGTCAGCCAACTGATCACTTGTATGCACATATTCCAAAGCAACTTCATTTTCAATCACCTTTTCCCTTAGAAAATGATATCTAATAGCAATATGTTTAGTTCTTGAATGCATTATAGGATTCTTTGACATATTGATAGAACTTGTGTTATCACAAAGAATAGACACAGGCTTTTTAACCTCAACCTTAATATCAAGAAGCAATTGTACCATCCAAAGTACCTGTGTACAACATGATGAAGCAGCAATGTACTCAGCTTCAGCTGTAGATAGAGAAACACAATCTTGTTTCTTACTATGCCATGCAACCAATCTGCCACCTAGAAAGAAAGCTGCCCCACTTGTGCTTTTTCTGTCATCAGGACACCCTGCCCAATCTGCATCTGTATAGGCAAGAAGTGTAAAATCATTGTGTCTAGGATACCATAAACCAAAATCAAGTGTACCCTTAATATATCTAAAGATTCTCTTAACAGCATTCAAATGTGATTGTTTAGGACAAGCTTGAAATCTAGCAACCAAACAAACAGCCTGCATAATATCAGGCCTAGAAGCAGTGAGATATAAAAGACTCCCAATCATAGATCTATACAGAGATTGTTCTACTTCAGGTGATTCATCATTTTTACTTAGCTTATGCCCTATCTCCATAGGAGTACCCAAAGGTTTGCAATCATCCATTTGAAACCTCTTTAACATCTCTTTGGCATATTTATTTTGTGAGATGAATATTCCCTTTTCAAGCTGAGATACCTGAAGACCAAGAAAGAAAGACAATTCTCCCAACATAGACATTTCAAATTCTGATTTCATGATGTTAGGAAATGAATGACTCATATCATCATTGTTACTACCAAAAATGATATCATCTACATAAATTTCAACAACCAGAATATCCTCACCTTTGATTAAATAGTACAAATTATTATCCACCCCTCCTTTTGTGAACCCCTGTTCCTGCAGATACTTATCCAGTCTATAATACCAAGCCCTTGGAGCTTGCTTTAAACCATATAAAGCCTTTTTCAACCTGTAAACATGATCTGAATTATCTTTATTCACAAAACCTTCTGGTTGTTCCATGTAGACTTCTTCTTCAAGATCTCCATTTAGAAATGCTGATTTTACATCCATTTGGTAAACTTTGAAATTTTTATAAACTGAAAAAGCTAAAAACATCCTTATAGCTTCTAATCTAGCAACATGAGCAAATGTTTCTTCAAAGTCAATACCTTCAATTTGTGAATACCCTTTGCAAACCAGTCTGGCTTTGTTTCTAACAACTTTACCTTTATCATCAAGCTTATTCCTAAACACCCATTTTGATCCAATGACATTCTTACCTTCTGGTCTTGGAACAAGTTCCCATGTTTTGTTCTTTTCTATTTGGCTTAACTCCTCTTCCATGGCATTAACCCATGCTTCATCTTTGCTGGCCTCAACATAATTCTTTGGTTCCATTTCAGATATCAAACACACATGTGCTTGATTATGTGCAGCAACTTGCTTTCCTCTTCTTGTTAACACACCACTGTCCTTATCCCCAATGATCAACTCATGAGGATGATCTCTTTGAAATGCCTTTGAAAGAGTCTTTGTCTTAACATCAACAGATTTTTCAGGATCTTCTTTCTCTTCCTGAATTTCTTCTTCCTTTTGTGAATGATGATCAACTTCAATGTCATGAATCAACTGCATACAAGGCTGCAAATCCTCATCCACCTTAACATTAGTACTTTCAATTATTCTTTTGAGCCTATTGTTAAAACATTTATATGCCTTGCTATGTGTAGAATAACCAAGAAAAATGCCTTCATCACATCTAGACTCAAAACCACATAAGCTATCATTATCTTTCTTGATGTAACACTTACTTCCAAAAATTTTGAAATACCCAACATTAGCTGACTTACCATACCACAGTTCATAAGGAGTATAATTTGACTTTACCCTTAATTGAACTCTGTTCAGAGTATATACAGCTGTATGAACAGCTTCTCTCCAATAGACATTAGGCAGATTTGCATCATGTAGTAAAGTTCTTGCCATTTCTTTTACAGTCCTGTTTTTCCTTTCAGCTACTCCATTTTGCTGTGGAGTTCTAGGATTGGAGAATTGCCTTCTTATCCCATGTTTCTCACAATACTCCTCAAATTCCTTTGAAGTGTACTCTCCTCCATTGTCTGACCTTAGACATTTTAGCTTGAAATCAGATTCCTTTTCAACCATCTTCTTGAAGATTTTGAATCTATCAAATGCCTCTGATTTATGCCTTAAGAATGTTACCCATGTCATTCTTGAAAAGTCATCAATGAAAAGCATAAAATACTTTTCTCCTCCCAGAGCTTTAGTCCTTGTAGGACCACACAAATCTGAATGTACCAGCTGTAGAGGTTTTGAAGTAAAATACTCCTTAGGCTTGAAACTAACTTTGGTTTGCTTACCCAGCTGACACTCTTTGCATATAGTATTGCTTGGTTTTGAAATATGAGGCATATTTCTGACATTGTGATTCCTGCTGATTCTCACAAGATTGTCAAAATTCACATGACCAAGTCTTCTATGCCACAACCAGCTTTCCTTAATTTGACCCATGAAACAGATATGGCTATCAACACTTTTAGTTTCTGAATTATGAAGATTGTAGATGTTACCACTAGTCCTTAGACCTGCTGCAATAACTTTACCTGATTTCTTTTTGATCTCACATCCATGTGCATCAAAAACCACACTAAAACCATTGTCACATATTTGACTGACACTTAACAGGTTGTGCTTCAGTCCTTCTACAAAATACACATCATTTAGTGGTGTTTCATCATCAAGAAGAATTGTACCTTTTCCTCTGATCATAATACAATCATTATTTCCAAACATAACAGAGCCTTCATTAATGTCTTCAAACTTAACAAATTTATCTTTGTCCCCTGTCATGTGGTTGGAGCAACCACTGTCAATCACCCACTGTTCCTTCTTTTTGGCATGAAAAGCAGCTTGTGCAATCATAACATCTAAACTCTTATTGATTACCTTAGGTTTCCAAACAAGCAATTTCTTTTCAGAACCCAAAGAAGACAAACCTGAGACAGTATTTCTTGTTGTTTGCTGCATTTGCAATGAAGGTCTACAGAATTTTGCAATATGCCCAAAATTTTTACAATTGTGACACTTCAAACTTCTTAAGAACATGAATGGATGCATTTCTCTTCTGATTCCAAATCTGCATTCACTGGCTTTGTGTCCAAACCTGTTGCAACAAAAATAATATCCAGTAAAGTGAGCATTATACCTGAAAGTATCACTTCTGTTGTAGTTTGTTGTCCTTATGATTGATTTGCCTTTTATACTAGCCTTTTGAGAACATTGTCCCTCTTCAAATCCAAGACCTGATTTATCTTTGAATCCTTTTTGTCTATCAAGAAGATCATCTAATTTATCACTGCTTCTACACATATAAGGTCTTCTTCTTAGACCAACAATTTCAGCTTCAAGTGTATGACATTCCTTGTCCTTGTTATTCAATTCTTTGTCTTTATCATCAATAATTTTCTTACTTTCTTCAAGAGAAAGAATTAGATTAGTAATCTGTTTCTCATAACAAGTTAACTTGTTATTCATGATATCATTTTCTTTTTGAAACTGACTTCTTTGAGCAATGATTTCCTTCTTAAGTTTCTTGACTTGACTTAATGCACATATCAATTCTCCTTCAAAGTCAATAATAGCTTCACAACTGTTTGATTGTTCTTCACATTTTTTATTTTCATTTAGAATAGCCATAAACAAAGTCTGTGCATTTTCATCAAGAAAATCATCTGAATCACTTTCAGTCATATCAACATTTTTTATGAACAGACTTCTTTTCTTTCTGAAATTATTTTTCCTTCTAGAAACAAACTGTTTCTTTTTGAATTGCTTCTTGTTTTCATCTTCATCACTGTCTGGATCTTTGTAAGGACACTGAGCTGCATAGTGTCTAATCTTTCCACACTCAAAACATTTGAATGGAAGCTTACCTTTGTACTTACCAACAGATCCCTTCTTTAACTTGCTTGCAAGAGATATTTCTTGTTCATCATCCAATTCATCTGAATCAGAAATCTCCTTTTCTTTTCTGACTGATTTGAAAGCAGCTTCTTTGCTTGAAGGTATGTCATTACTAATCCTCATCTCATAAGCTGTGAAAGTGCCATGAAGTTCATCAAAAGTAACTTTGCTTAAATCTCTTTCTTCAACAGCAGACACTTTGGATTCATATTTTGGATTTAAGGTCCTTAAGATTTTTGTACCAACTGTCTTCTCTTCCAGTGTATCACCAAGTCCTCTGATAGCATTTACAATTTCTTGGACCCTTAGAAGATATTCTGCCACTTTCTCATCATCACTCATTCTGAGACTTTCAAATTTTGCTCTGTAGGATTGCAGTTTTGCTTCTTTGATTTTATCATCTCCTTGATAAATATTACACAATTTGTCCCATATTTCCTTGGCTGTTTTACACTCCATGATTTTTACAAGTATGTCATTGGTAAGACCACAACATAATGCATTTTTAGCCTTAGCATTATTTTCATATGCCCTTTTCTCATCAACTGTGCTAGGAGGGTTTGTATCAGTATATCCAGTAACAATAGCATCATACACATCATAGCCCAGAGATGACAAATATGACTCCATTCTGAATTTCCAAAAAGCATAGTTAGAGCCATCAAACATAGGTGCCTTATAATTTGAGTAACCTTCTTGACTTGTCATGATAAGTATTCCAGAAATATGATCTACCCAAGCTGATTAAGCTTTGACAGGGTACCAAGCTCTGATACCAATTGTAGGAATACAATCAACACTGAGAGGGGGGGTGAATCAGTGTTGTTTAACAATTTTAACAATTTTTGCTCCTTTTTAATTTAAATTCAGAATTCTTCAAATAGAACCAGAAAACATATGCAGAGTATCAAAAACAAAAACTTGACACAAGAAATTTCCTGAGTGGAAAACCCTCCTGGGGTATAAAAACCACTCAACTGCCTCACTGGCTTAACTCAAAATTTCTGATTACAATTGTCTCACTGACATTACAATTTTGCCTCACTGGCATATTGTATCACTATGCATGTCTCACTGACATTTCAACATCTGAAAATTCAATGACCATTACAACACAGGGATTTTCCTGTTTCAATAAAATCAATACCTTATTTCTCCTTTTCAAAAACAATCAAATGTATATTTTCTGTAATCAACCTTCAACTGTTATCATATCATCTTTACAACAATCAATCAAATTTGATCTTTAAGATATTTCATACCTCTGTCTATGCAAATCAACAAATCAATTCATACTCTGCAAATTCATAGATTCTTTCACTGCAATATTGAAAAACTTTTAACCTTCTCCAAAATCATTTTTCAAAGCTTTATTCTTCTCTGAGAAAACATTGTTCAATTCTGATCAAAAATCTCCATCCTTGATTTCACCAACACATCTCCAAAACTGAGCAAATTTCTCTATCAAAAATGTCTCTTCATGAAAAAATTTCTCTGCAAAAGATTATCTTAGTTCAAACCATACTTCTTCACATTCAAAAATTCTCAAGTCAAATCTTCACTCATCTGCAACACTTTTTATATCTGTCATTACAAAAAAATCTCTATTTGCAAAAATGATTTCAATAAAAAAAACAAAAAATCTTCAATAACCGGTTCAACTTCAACTTTGTTTTTCTTCTCAAACTTATCATCTTCTCACATGAAAATCAAACAACAAAACAAAAAAAAATGAATCCTCTTCTAACAATACTGCCTTTTCATATTCTTCATAATTGGAAACCTTCTACAACTCACTCTTTCCTTTACATAACTTTCTAAATTCACACTCTCTTAAACTTCGGTGAGGAAAGACTAAAAAGGCATGTTTTAGCTTTAAAGCAACAAAACAACCGTCAATTTTACACCAGAAGGCCGACCGTTGGAAGCAACTAACAGTTTAAACCTTATCCCTCTGATTCACGCGGCCCGCCATCCATCATTCAAACCTTAGCCGTTGATCGGCTTTTTCACGCCCGCTATTGAGTCTTCCACCGACGCTCACCCGAGGCCTAGCACAAGGGGCCGGTAACATCGATGAGTTTGATACCCTTTCATTATAACTTAAAGCCCCGATGACCTCTTTTACCGGTCAATTTAAGTTTATAACATAAAGTGCATAGAGTTATGACGGGCAGAGGTTAAACAATGTATAGACAATGTATAAGACTTAGTCAATGTTGAAACAACCACACTTACCATATTAAATATTATATACCTTGTCAAAAATCACATACTCCAAATACTAAAATATTGAAATGAAACACCATGCTTCATCAGACTGTCACTGTAATGAACTCAATGTAGATGGAGTTAATATAATGCATATTAACATTTGTCAAATGATGCAAGCCCTTGCCCTAATCCAAAAATTGATAATATGCAATGAATGTCATCCACTGAAATGACTAAGTCACAGAACAACTTCACACAAGATCAACATTGATGTCATTATCATGAAGGACCACTGAAAGATCAAAACTGAGAGATCTAACAACCATTGTCACTGATGCAGACCATATCACTGAACAGAAAACCATTGCCATTGATGAAGACCATGTCACTGATGAAGACCATTCATAAAGCCAACCTTATGAAAAAACCTTCACAACACTGATTGCAACTTCACAACACTATTTGCATACTTCACAACACTGATTGCAACTTCACAACACTAATTGCATAACCTGTCAAATGCAACATCCTGATATCCTGATATTTTGACATCAAATGAAAAGACAACATCCTGAACTGTGAAATGTGCTACAAAATACTCTTGAACAGTGGATAATTTAATTCGAGACTATTATAAAATTTAACCAAGGTGTTCATCCAAGTTCTAAGCCAAAACAAATATTATCCAATAAACATAATAGAAGCATTATTAGTTAATAATTAATCATTAAAGTATTATCCAACCACACATGAACATAATTAAGCATTATAAAACACAACTCAACGATACTCCAAAACATAGATTACCAAACATACAAGGCAAGGACCAAGCGTCACAACATGACTCAAGACTACAACAGAAGACAAGTACCGACCTAGTGGAATAGACCTCGCATTATCTCCCATCACTAATACCCATTGGTGCAAGAACCCACTCAAACCTGCTATATCAGGTGGAGTTGAGGTTCAATACCTGCAGCTTGCATCTGAACAATTGGTTGTATATGCTCAAATACATATATGTCAACACACACAGAGAGTCAGAGAATCACAGCATAGTAGGGTGCTTGAAGCAAGTAGTACTACACCGTCTCTTCTCTTGAAACAATATCATAACCACTTTTATTTGAATTCAAATACCAACAAATCAAATGACACATGATAATATTAATTCGCATCATAACTGGAGTAATAATAATGCCATCATAAACTCATAACACATGTCTAATTCTATCAGTCAAACATAGTCCATCAAGATCAAAATAAACATAAATCATACCCTCCTAATCAAATGTCTCAGAACTGTATCAATGCAATGAAAAACTAACAATTGTCTCCGACTGACAGAGAGCAATGCAGAACTACCACTATCACAAGCCAACAATGAGGGGGCACTCGATTCTTGTGCACAAACATTGAGCTTTGGAAGCTCAAGATGGAGGAAATGTTCATGTATAGAGATCTATTAGTTGTAGTATCTAGATCCAAACATGTTGCTATGTCACAAAAAGACTAGGAGAAAATGGATACAAAAGTGAAGAACCTCATTAGGCTCTATTTGGCATACTTTGTGTTATTAAATATACTTGAAAAGACACTGCTACAATGCTTTAGATGAAGTTCTAAGGTGAGATTTATCAAGCTAAATCCTTTATAAATAATTTTTTCCTAAAAATGAATTTATATACCCACAACATGGAGGATGGTGTGTCTATGACTAAGAACTTAAATGCTTTCAACATGATTGCTACCTAATTGCACTCTATTGGAGTGAACATGGCAGAGGAGGATTGTTCCATGGATCTATTATGCTCTATGCCAAACTTGTGGGATCACTTGGTGATGGAAATTGGAAGTACTACCTTGAAACTCAAAATTGATGAGGTAGTGGCATCATTACTTTTAGAGGAGATGTAAAGAAAAATTACCAAATTAGCTAAGAGGGCCCTAGATGTTTGTGGAAGAATTAAAGAGAAAGGCAAGAAAAAGGACAAGAAAAGAGACAAGTCTAGATCCAAATCCCATGGGACATCCAAATCTTCTAGAATGACCAAGGCAAAATGTTGGAACTATGGTAAGCCTAAGCATTCTAGAAGAGACTGCAAGGGGGAGAAAAAGAAAATGATTTATATGATGAGTGTAAAAAGTCTCTTAGGATTATGGTGATGCCTTTGTTGAAGTCTTAGCAACATATGTATAAAAAGGTACATTGTTGATATAATCTAGGTCTTCTTTCCACATGACCTCACATCAATGTTGGTTTCCAAAGTATGAAGATTATGATGGTGGGAAGGTGTGCCCTGGAGATGACTCTCACCTAAAGAATATTTTCCATGGAAAAATCTTGGCATCATTCCTTGATAGACATGTGAAGTGGGTCAATGGTGCATTGTGTATCTTTGGTTTGGCACAAAACCCACTATTACCTATAAAAATTAATGATGTGGGTATGCAAGTTGTTTTCTTTAGTGGTTCAGGTGTTAGATGGTGTAAGTAGCTGTGGTTCTTGCTATGGGTGTTCATGTGGGCACTTTGTTTTAGTTGGAAGCATGCACAGTGCAATAGTTTTGTTTTAGTTGGAAGCATGCATAGTGCAATAGTTTTTTTTTTTTTAAAGGTGATGGAACACCAGACATTATATTTAAATAAAACATATATACAATATCCATGAAAAGAAACCTGGCATTCAATCTCTGGTTTTAAACAGCCAAAAAAATACCCAAAAAATAAAACCAGTAGGATACATAAAATCCCATCACCCAAATGACCACATAGAAACATCCCGATGCCCACACAATCATATAGAAGCAACCAAAAAACAAGTTAAACAGTTCATCCCCAGTAGTGAACTACTCTGAATTGGAGTCATGATGCTCGTGTGTGGGTGGCATAGGAAATGGCAGAGCAAACGGGGGGTGCCCAGAGCTCACGGAGACCCTGGCGCTAGATCTAGTGCATGGCATCAAAGGAACCATATAGTGATGAACACCTCCTTGGCCCTTGTCATTAAACCTCCCAGGAGCTAAAGGTGATGAGCACTGAGTGGTCTATTGAATGCATTGGCACAATCAAGGAGAAGGTCGCGTTGAATGCCAGTATACACACAAGTTGCATGATGATCCAAATGTAGCAGCACCTGATAAAAAATCCTGCCTATCGGGGCAATACGATCCTCGTAATCATGCACTGTCAGCGCATCTCTCCATTTAGGAGAACTTGATCTTCTAATGATATCTAAGGCCAGTAGCTCTGTAATTTCTTTTCGACAAAGCTTAACTTCTGCCATACTCATCAAGAAATAGTTAGCTCACCTGTTCTCTTCCTTTGAAGAAAGATGCTTCAGGTAATGACATTGTTCCAAGAGCCAAAGCTAACTATTTCTTGATGAGTATGGCAGAAGTTAAGCTTTGTCGAAAAGAAATATATACCTAAATTTGATGAGCATGGTGTCGAGCTTCAGGAAAAGAGACTTGTGGTAAATTACAAGCCACCCAATGAATGCCTAGTTGACAATCAGCATCCTTTGCCTAGTAAAGATCATATTTGGCAAGCTATACAGGGTAGTAATGTTTATTCAAAATTTGATCTAACCAAAGGTTTCTGGCAGATACAAATGGATCCTGCGGATATCTACAAAACTGCCTTCTCAGTCCCTCAGGGATTATTTGAATGGAAGGTTCTACCCTTTGGTATTAAAACTGCTCCTTCAATCTTTCAATAGGCCATGGATAAAATATTTTATGAATTTGCAAAATTTATCCAACCCTATGTTGATGATGTTCTTGTTTTCAGTCAAGATATGAAGAAACATTTAGGAAGGTTTTACCAGCGTAAAACCAATGGAGCAGGTGTACTCCTGATCCTGCACCAAATCAAATATGTTAGACATAAATGTGGATGCTATTTCTGAGCCCTTGATCTGCCTTTCTTCTAGTTGAAAAGGATAATAAACAAGCATGCATCGAATGGCAAATTTGATGCTATCACATTCCACCTCAAAAATATGCCTTAAGAACATTGTGTTCAAAGCTCTATGATATATGCATTCTCCCTCAACTGGCAGAAGAAAAACCTATAAATTTGGACTCCAGAGCACCAAGGACGATAACCAGTGAAATACAGAAGCTGGAGATATGAAACAAATAGGGAAACAAAGTAAATGTTAATTTTAAAAGTAGCTTGGACAGGTGTTCTAGTCTTGGGTAGTGATTATGAGGCTAGAAACACAACTGGAATAATTATCTCCATACCTAGAAAATTGATTTCTCGAGAAACTTCTAGACATTAGGGTTTGTTAGAGTCTAATTAATCTTAGCCATTGATTGAGATTAAATCACGGTCATTGGTTTTCAATGAGAAGATTATAAAAGAGGATCAATGGGCATTTGGAGAATATAGATCTGAAAAATATTTGTAGCGATAGCAAATAAATAAATTTGCAGTGAGAGCAAGGGCGCAGTGATAGCGTTGGAGAGCAGCAGTGGAATTGCCGGAGAAGGAAAATATTTCTTGATAATAAAATATTGCTGGAGCAATTTCAGCAAGAGCAATTGAGGGAAGGAAAATTACCAAAAAGAAAATTGCCAGAGCTCTGCCAGTAAGAGGCAAGCAATTTTGTATCTCTTAATTTATTGCAGTTGAATAAAGTTCTTATGTGCTGATTGGTTTTCCCTTTGAGGTTTTTCCAGAGACAATTTGTCTAAAAATATTGTGTTAATTATTTTGCATATTTTGTTTTTCTATCTCCGTGATTATTTGTGAAGTTGCAGCTGTATTATTTTTTAATATTTGCTGTGAATTAATTTTTTGGCAGTCAAATAATCTATATAAGATAGGAAATTAATAATCAGTAGCTGCAATAGAATTTTCACATGGTATCAGAGCAGATATGAGGGCAGAAAAAAAAGCTCAGTACAGGCACAGGGAGAAAGAAAAAATAATAAATAAAAAAATCTAGGGTTTATAAAACCCAGTTTGACCTCTTCAAAATTATTATTATTATTTTCTTTTGAGATGGCCTCAGTAGGTTTAAGAGATTAGGATAGATTGGATGGAGCCTCAAATTCTGGTGTCTAGAAAGCCAAAAAAATTTTATTGCTGGAAGAGAATGTATCAAGGAATATGTGACCACTGTTGTACCTATACCTACAGATGCAACACAGCTCTTAGCATATAAGAAGGAAGATGCCAAGACGAGGATGCTGATTCTTGATGGTGTTAAGGATCATATTGTTCTGCATATTACAGAGTTAGATACAGCGAAGATGATGTGGGACACCATTCTGAATCTGTACCAGAATGCTACCATTAACCGGAAGCTGATTCTCAGAGAAAAGTTGAGGAATACCCAGATGAACAAGGGAGAAGACGTTACAAGTTACCTCACTAGGCTTAGACTTGTTAATGATGAGTTGACAGCTGTTGGAGACAAACCAAATGATGACGAGCTAGTATGAATAGCCCTGAATGGGTTTACTAAGCAGTGGGATGTCTTTGTTCAAGTTATTAATGGACGGGACACCTTACCAAGTTGGGATCGACTATGGAATGACTTCACTTAGGAGGAGCTTAGACTAAGTCTTGTCAGTGGAACCAACAGTAATAGTCAGAAAAGTGAGGTGGAATAGGAAAATGTTGCCCTAGCAGGAAAAGGGAAAGTAAAGAAGGGGTCTGGCATAGGATCAAATCCAAAAAGTGAGAAGAAGAAGAAGAAGAAGGACTTGTCTAAGATCAAATGCTATGGTTGTCACGAATTCAGCCACTATGTCAGCGATTGCCCACAAAGGAAGAAAAATGAAAAGAAAGGTAAGAAGTAGACGGCAACTTCAGTAAGTGTAGATGAGCTTTCTAGTAGAATGGAGGCTGAGTTTGCACTCATAACTTGTCTAACTAGCTCAACCTCACAGGGTGTTTGGTATATAGACAGTGGGGCGTCATTTCATATGACAGGAGTTAGGGAGTACTTCTCCAGCTACAAGGAGGAGGACATTAGATTCTAGATTCAGATGGGGAACAAGTTCAAATGCAATCCAGTTGGCAGAGGGACTGTTCTATTTTAGAGGGAGAATGGCAAGCCTATTTCCATTCATGATGTGTTACATGTGCCAGGCTTGGGCATGAATCTAATTTTTGTATCTATCCTTTAGGATAAAGGCTACAATGTACTCTTTAGAGGGGCGCATTTTTTAATCAAGCATAAGGATTGGAAATCACTCATAGCTATTGGAGTTAGGAGCGGCTGACTTTATAGGTTACAATTTGATACTCCTAAGGCACTAGTGAGTAGCACTAATCATAGAGATCAAGGAGAGCTATGGCATAGGAGGATGGGCCATATACATCATGGAGCACTTAAATTACTTCATGAGATAGTGACAAGTATTCTAGAGGTGAGTACAAAGCATGATGATGTATGTAAGGGATGTGTGTTGGGGAAATTTGTGAAAGCAGTGTTTTCAAGGAGTGACACCAAATCCAAGGGGGTTATTGATCTAGTACATTCAGATATATGTGGACTAATTTCAATGAAGTCTCTTAGAGGATACAAGTACTTTGTTACTTTTATTGATGATTTCTCCAGGAAGGCCTGGATATACTTCTTGAAGACCAAGGATGAGGTCTTCAGTCACTTCCAGGAGTTCAAAGCTCTTGTGGAGAATTTGATAGGCATGAAGGTAAAGGTTCTTCGGTCAGACAATGGAGGCGAGCACAAAGGCAAAGAGTTCCAGGAGTTTTCTACCAGGGAAGGAATCAAGAGAGAGTGGACCATTCCTTACAACCCGCTATAGAATGGGGTTGCTGAGAGGGAGAATTGTTCTATATCAGAGGTAGCAAGGGCTATGTTGTATGACTAAGATATGCCACGTTACTTATGGGCAGAGGCATGCAGTACAACAGTATTCATACAGAACAGGGTTCCACATAAGGTATTGGGCAAGATGACACCAGAGGAGGCATTCTCAGGGAAGAAGCCAGATGTCAGTCACTTCAGGATATTTGGGAGTTTGGCATTTTGTCACATTCCAGGGCCTACACGTTCCAAGTTAGATTAGACTATAGAGAGAGTGTAGTTTGTGGGGTACAACGAGACCTCAAAGGCATATCAGATATTTATTCTAGGGACCAGGAGGATTATAGTTAGGCATGATGTCAAATTCATGGAGGACAAGGCATATAGGAGGTCCAGAGATTTGCCAGCAGATGATTAGAAGGAGTAGCCAACAGAAGCTCCAAGGATTGTTCAACTAGAACAGGGACAGCGAAGCATGAGTACAGTTACTAGTACAAGCATAGGCTCAAGTATTGAGAGTTTGTAGAGTATGGAGCAACAGATACAACAAATCTAAGAGATGCATCAAGAAGATATGGAGTTTGATATTTCATCTTCTATAGTTGATAGGAGGAACCGTGAGGTTCAACAGACACATAGGGATACTCAGGAGTTTGTGGGAGCTCCTAGGATGAGTAGTAGATAGTGGAAACAACCGGCTAGGTATAATGACTATGTGGCATTGGTTAGTTAGTTGATAGATAGCGAGCCTTCCATATATCAGGAGGCTACACAACAGAAAGTGTGGCAAGATGCGATGTTTGAGGAATATACCTCAATAGTACAGAACAATGTGTGGGAGGTTGTACCTAGACTGACAGATAGGGCAGTGGTTGGATCACGCTAGATCTATAAGATTAAGTACGGTATAGATGGTAGCATTGAGAAATACAAGGCAAGGTTTGTGGCCAAGGGGTTCTCTCAGAAGGAGGGAATAGACTATGATGAGACATTTTCTCCAGTGGCCAGGTATACTTCTATACAAGCCATAATCTCACTTGTAGCACATATGGGATGGTAGATCCATCAAATGGATGTCAAGATGACATTTCTTAATGGTGAATTGGTAGAGGATGTATACATAGAACAACCAGAGGGCTTTGTAGCACACAACAGTGAAACCCACGTGTGTAGATTGAAGAGAGCTTTGTATGGACTCAAGCAGGCTCCCAGGGCGTGGTATGAGCACATTGATAGATACTTGCAGGGAATAGGCTTTGTGAAGAGTGAGGCAGATGCTAACCTCTACTACTTGGTGGTTGGGGGTGAAGTTCTCGTTCTTGTTCTATATGTGGATGACTTGTTTTTAATAGGTTTACTGGGACTCATAGAGGAGTACAAGAGGGACCTTGTAGAAGAGTTTGAGATGAAGGATTTGGGGCTTATGCACTACTTTCTAGGCATGGAAGTGTGGCAAAAAGATGGAGAAATTTTCCTTGGACAAGGGAAATATTGCATTGAAATCTTGAAGAAGTTTGAGATGCAAGATTGCAGAGCCATGTCTACACCTATGATCATGAATTGGAAGAAGGTAGACTCATTCAAAGAAAAAGATGTAGACCCCACCTTATACAGGAAGTTGATTGGATCTCTCAAGTATTTGGTCAACACTAGGCTAGATATATTCTTTGTGGTAAACTCTTTTAGTCAGTTCATGGTTGAGCTGAAGAGAGTGCATTGGACAATGTCAAAGCATGTGTTACAGTATTTGCGTGGTACAATCGAGTATAGGATCAGATATGCTTGAGGTGATGGTATCAAGTTGATAGGCTATACTGATGCAGATTGGGTAGGTAGTACAATGGACAGGAAAAGCACTTCAGGGTGCTACTTTAGTTTGTGATCAGGAGTTGTCTCTTGGTATAGCAAGAAACAAAAGTTTGTGGCTCTGAGTTCTGCAGAAGCATAATACATAGAAGCTAGGATGGCAACGTGTGAGGCTATATATCTTCAGAAGTTGCTGGTAGCCTTGTTTGGTAAGAGGGTTAAGACTACTGTGATACACTATGACAATCAGAGTTGCATCAGATTATCTGAGAATCTAGTGTTTCATGATAGGTCTAAAAATATAGACATAAGGTATCATTTCATCAGGGATTTTGTACAGCAGAGGATTATTCAGCTATAGTATATACCTACAGATCAGCAGGTAGTAGACATTTGACAAAGGCATTGGGGAAGGAAAAATTTCATTTTCTTCAGAGATAAGTTGGGTGTTATCCAGAACACCTTCCTCACTAAGAGGGAGTGTTAATTTAAAAAGTATCTCGGATAGGTGTTCTAGTCTCGGGTGGTGATTACGAGGCTAAAAACACAACTGGAATAATTATCTCCATACCTAGAAAATTGATTTCTCGAGAGACTTCTAGACATTAGGGTTTGTTAGAGTCTAATTAATCTTAGCCATTGATTGAGATTAAATCATGGCCATTGGTTTTCAATGAGAAGATTATAAAAGAGGATCAATGGGCATTTGGAGAATACAAATTTGAAAAATATTTGCAGCGATAGAAAATAAATAAATTTGCAGTACTAGAAAATTGATTTGTAGTGAGAGCAAGGGCGTAGTGATAGCATTGGAGAGTAGCAGTGGAATTGTCGGAGAAGAAAATTATTTCTGGAGAAGGAAAATATTTCTGGATAATAAAATATTGCCGGAGCAATTTCAGCAGGAGCAATTGAGGGAAGGAAAATTACCAGAAATAAAATTGCCGAAGGTCTGTCAGTAAGAGGCAAGCAATTTTGTATCTCTTAATTTACTGCAGTTGAATAAAATTCTTATGTGCTGATTGGTTTTCCCTTTAGGGTTTTTCTAGGGACAATTTGTCCAAAAATATTGTATTCATTATTTTGCATATTTTGTTTTTCTATCTCCGTGATTATTTGTGAAGTTGCAGCTGTATTATTTTTTAATATTTGTTGTGAATTAATTTTTTGGTAGTCAAATAATCTATATAAGATAGGAAATTAATAATCAGTAGCTGCAATAGAATTTTCACAATAAATAAATATTCATTCCGAGAGGCCTTAAGAGAGATTATTAAAGGAACAACACCTTGACTACGATTAAACAATAATTCATCTTACAATTGATCAATCACTCCATTGGCCAGAATATCTTCTATCCTATTTCCCTCCCTATAACAATGTGAGATTTGATAGGAATCCAGCCTCTCTAAGAGTTCCCAGGCTTGTTAAAGTATGTATTCTAGTTACCATTTCTCTATTTTTGGCTCCTCACTACCCTTAGTTTAGTTCAATGGTTATTATGTTCTTATAGAGAAGAGATATTTAGAAGCTACACCTTCACCATCAAAACCAATAGTGAAGAGGAATGTCGAATCCACTTTTGATTGTCATGCTTTTTGGGTACCTAAGGGTTCTCCAACTTTAGAGACCAAGTTACCTATCAAGAAGATACTGTTATGGCACTAGAAAATGGACCACCTAGGTAAGATGTGATGTCCCTTACCTAAATTTCCTTAGAAATTCAAATGTCAGAAGTTAGGTTTAGGGTTTATGATTTACCACTTAGAATATCTTTGAAATTATATAATTCTTGGACTTGAGTTTTGTAGTCATAACATATGTCTTATAACATAAGAAGACATATACAATATATATGTATATGTATATGTATATGTATTGTAATCAAATTCATAAACAATATCAATATAGAGAGATTATATATTCATTATCATGCCACTAACTCAGTTTGTTTACAAAATTCAGTCATAGAAGAGGAGGTACAGGGAGGCATGACATGGTGTCTTCACATCATAGTTCTCCCTCCAAGTAGTCCCCTCACAATTCTTCTTCGACTGGTAAACGTAAATTTGTCAATAAACCCTAAACATGCAGATTAGGAGGAGAATTCTTCCCTTGGGTGTCCTTAGCCATTCTCTACCTTTCACAGGACAGTAGGGTGCCCTTCTAGCTATTCTCTCCCTACCTGTCAATGTAAAGGGTGCCTTTAGTTGTTCTCTCCCATAATGCATATTTCCTCCTTCTCCATGTTCATAGTTTACTGTGAATATTTTATGTAATTTTATATATGATAGTGATATGCAATAAGTAAAGATAATTGACATTCAATAATGATCTAACCTGATGTTCCTTATTTTATTTTTACACATATATTCAATAATGATTCTTATTGAACTTCTAGTTCAGTTTTAGGATTTGTAATGTATCCTTTTGTTGTCCACAATAGTCTATATGACTTAATAAATATATATAACTCTGTAGATGGAATTCGAATGTCTACTGTTACATTCAATAACCAATGATCGGTTCATGTATTTCTATATGAGAACTACTGTATATCATATGAGTTCTTCTCTGCCCCCCTATTTCAAATATCTGTTCTCTTTTTATATCTCTTAAGGGAGGTATCCTTTTAGGAATTGTTTGTTCTAAGGAGACATGACTCTTCAAACAATCATGCCTTTTACAAACTTTAATCATTCCCTTCCAAAGATGATTCTCTGCCTCTTCAAAACAAAAATCTCTTAATATAATTGCTTCTTTTTGGTATTGGCAGTATTAATCACTCCCTAATAAGTATCTTAAGCAAGATATTTTTTCTTACATGTGGATCACTAATATTAAATCATAGCTCTTCATGAACCTTTATCGTACCTCAAATGCATCACTTCATACTAAACTTAATCGCACTCCTTATTGTTCATTGTATTACTTCATATATATGCATTTCTTCATCACTCCATGTCTTTTATGAATAAGATAGTTTTCTCTATTAAACGAATGGTGATGCCTTTTATTACAACTATAGATTGAACTATTTTTATTCCTTAATCAAACCAATTAAACGCTTTCCCTTGGCATAGTTAATTGCAAGTTAGCACTTTATATGAGTTGGCCATCCTTTTAATCGATGTCTTGTCTTCTTCATAATTTAATTGCTGCATTTGTCTTCTATGAATAAGACTTGTATAATTTGTAACTTGAGTCGAGTCATAGAGGAGTGGACATGACATTCTAGCTTGCCGATTATTGCTTGACTTCAAGCAATCATAACTAAGATGCTCCTAAAATAATCAACATCCCAAATCGATCCTCATTGAAGAGTTGTTAGTCTACTTGTCTCCACGTAACTGCCAATATAATCTTTTCTAAAATATGAGAATAATGTATTGTCCCTAATCCTTCTGGTTCATATACTTGTATTTCCTAATATATCTCAACAACCAGACCAAGAGTTGGCAACTGGTAAGGTCTATGATTTAAGATAAATTTTCTCTTATTCTCAGAGAGAAGAAACTAAAGGACATTTGCATTTGTATAGTTTTGAAGCCATGTAAAGAAAGCATCAATCAAAAAATCAATTTCTTTTTTGGTATCAACTACATCTTCAAAGAATCAATTAGGTTGGATAAGTCTTTGTGAGAAGTACATTTCCTAGGGTTTGAGATTGTTGTAAACAACATCTTTCCTACGGTTTGTACCCTTTTCTTATACCATCAACTGGGAGTAAGTATATTTTATTTCACCTAATCATTCCAACAGGGTTTGAGACAAGATTGAGGGTATAATTGAAAATATCTTATAGGTCTTTGTAACACTTAGTCCAAACATATTTCAACATATATCATCTTATCATAGACTCATTAATAACATGCTATAATCTTCTGATTATATATTCCCTAGAAAATCCTCATGTATAAATTATTGGATATACCAAAATTTTAGACTTCGTAGAATTTGAATTTATAGAAATTGATACTAACATCCAATTTTCATACCAGTGGGGGTTGTCACTCCTCTTGTAAAGATTGACATATTCCCATGTTAATACAATGATTATTTTTATACCTTAGGAATGTATTGCTTTATTCCATGTAGTTCAACAATCTTAATTTTTCCTTGAGTTTCAGAGGTGAAAATGATCCTGGGATTTGTGGATTGTGGGCCCATAATATATCTTAGCATAAACTTATGTAACAATTTTGTTGTAACTTCATTTTATCAAATTTATTTAAAGTACCTACATGCCTAATATTGACGTCCTTGATCTTTTTGAATGTGGAGTTACTTTGATCAAGAAATAATTTGTGAGGAGACTTCTGGAAGAAATGAGATAATATAGAAGTGAATTTGGTTCATAAGATAAGTTTAGAAGATCAATTTTGTATGTTACAAGTTTGATCCTTGTATTGTTGTTGTTGAACTATGAGTGTGGGATAGATCATATGATTGTACATTTGATCTTGTTCCAAGGGAATAGAAAGATTTATTCTTAATGATGTTCCTCCTCCATGAACCTTGATGGATATATCTTTTGATATATTTCCAACATTTCTCATAAGATCTTTCAAGAGTCCAATTTTGTAGGTTCGTAAAGATCTGAATTGTTTTTATTACATTCTCTCAAAATGTTGTTTTGGCTTTTAAGAGATTGACCATACTAGGTCAATATGATACTTCGGTGCACCTAAAATATAATCTTAAGTCATGTTTGTATATTTAGTTATGTCTAAGTTTTTGTGACAAATGTGTGGATTTTCATTTGAGAATTGGAAGTCAAATTATATCATTATATTCAACTATTGTGAGTGGTTAAGGTTTGATTGTTCCTTCCTTGTGAACTTTCGATATTTTGATTGCTTGATTTCCTGATGACTCGATAAGTGATGATTACTAATGAATTGATTTATCCTTTATATCTATTTCTTGAAGGATTCACTACTCTTCTTGGATGCATCTTTCAAGAATAATACTTTACCTTTGAGTTGATTGTTAGATTTATTTCCTATTGACAGTTTCATCATAAGGAAAGGATTCCCCTTTTATATTTTGTTATTAAGGAAGTCCTACATTCAAAGGGTCAAGATTTTTATTTTGGGGTTTCATCCCTTTTCCCATTATTATTCTTGAGAACCTAATTTAATTTATCTATAGAATTACTTGGGGTTCTACTAAATTAAATATTCTCTCCACCAATTGAAGATTTTCTTCATATCTCTTATTGAAAAATTCAATTTTCTCAGGTTTGTGAATCATGCTTTAATGCCAACTTGACCCAATATCAGTTGTATTTTTATGATACCGACTTGAATTAGAACAAATGATTTAACTCTGATCATTCTAAGTCACAATATGAGTGTATCAGATGTAAAATATATTTTAATACTACATTAATTAAAACCATTCTATGGGGTACACTACCTTCTCAAAAACCATATTATGCAATTTTAAGCACAATAATAAAACTTAGGATTTCCTTATTTGAGTTTAATATAAATTAGAAGATTCTCACAGAGATTTATGCATATATTCTTCCTACATAAATTGAAGGAAGCCTCCACAACTCAAGTATATCTGACTTTAAAAGGATCTTCAAAGCTCTGATTATCTTTTAACATTTACTAGTACATAGAATTTGTAATCTTCACATTAGTACAAAATACATTTGGATTTCTATTTAACAAGGCATTTGGTCATCCCCTCCTTTCTTGGTAGAAGGTTGTATTTGAATTTGTGATGTTCAGTTATAAGAAGTTGAAAAAGGAGATAAACTACCCCTAGGGTCAAATACTCAGTTACATGAGTTTCTCATTTGTGTTAGTCAAATAGCATTATTAGAACAAATAATATCATCCTCTAATCTATTGACCCTTTCCAAGATTATTCAGAGAAGAACCATAACTACTCTGCTCCACTAGCATGCCATAGAAATCAACTCATAAGCATCCACAACAACATATAATGACAAAATAGATAGAGTCACAAGATATAATGGTACAAGGAGTACACCAATTATCACTACAGCACATGGACAATTATTAATGAATGGTAGATAGAGCACAATCCACATCCATATATACAACCTGAATACCTAAACTTAGGCAACTTTATATGACATGTTAATGCCTTCTCTTACACAAGGTAGACTCAGTTCATTTTATTAGCACCACTAGGTAAGACTAACAATTGTGGAACCCAAGGTACATAATGGGTGTGCCTAGAGTCGGTCCAATAAAAAATTACCCCAAGGCCACCACAAAAATTGGTGTCTTAAGGGATACTAAATCAAATTCTAATCATGGAAAATTAAAGGTAGGATTACAACAAAATGTATAGTATTCATTAACATCCCCTCTCAATCCTGACTTGGAGGAAGATCATGCTCGCCTAATCCATAGAAGCTTGCCCTCACATTGGCTTCAATGGACAAGAATATACTTGTAAATCTGTAAAGAAAGTCTGAGTCTATAAACAAAAGGTACCTCTTTGAACACAAGTCATTAGATGAGGATCTTGGAAAAGGTATACAAATACGTGTCTAGGTCCATCGAGTACAAAACCTCATCAAGATCATTTCATGAAGAAGTAATTGTAGATACAGAAGCAAATAAAACCAATCCAGAGAAGCAAAGCACACCAACATCTCTGCCAGTCAAACTAAAACTTGTTGGCATCTATCCATTCATCAACTATCATTCACAAGATGGCAAGAAGGATGCTCCGATACTAATTGTAATGTCCCTTACCTAAATTTCCCTAGAAATTAAAATGTCACACGTTAGGTTTAGGGTTTATGATTAACCACTTAGAATATCTTTGAATTTACATAATTCTTGGACTTGTGTTCTGCAATCATAACATAAGAATACATATACAAAATATAGATATACATATATATTTTTAATAATTAGGTTAGACAAGATTTCCTTGTAATCAAATTCATAAACAATATAAATATAGAGAGATTATATATTCATTATCATGTTGCTAACTTAGTTTGTTTACAAAATTTAATCAAAAAAGAGGAGGTACAGGGAGGCATGGAAGGTTGTCTTCACACAATAGTTCTCCCTCGAAGAAGTCCCCTCACCATTCTTCTTTGATTGGTGAACCTAAATTTGTCAATAAACCTTCAACATGGAGATTAGGAGGAGAATTATGCCCTTGGGTGCCCTAATCCATTCTCTCCCTTTCATAGGATAGTAGGGTGCCCTACTATTTATTCTCTCCCTACCTATCAATGTAAAGGGTTCCTTTAGCTATTCTCTCCCATAGTGCATATTTCCTTCTTGTCCATGTTGACAGTTTATTGTAAATATTTTATGTATTTTTATATATGATAGTGATATGCAATAAGTAAAGATAATTAACAGTCAATAATGATTTGACCTGATGTTCCTTATTTTATTTCTGCATGTATATTCAATAATGATTCTTATTGATCTTCTAGTTTAGTTTTAAGATTTGAAATGTATCCTTTTGTTATCCACAATAGTCTATACAAATGAATAAATATATATAACTCTGCAGATAGAATTCCAATGTCTGCTGTTATATTCAATAACAAATGATCGATTCATGTCATTCTATATGAGAACTGCTTTATAGCATATGAGTTCTTTGCTGCCCCCTCTTTCAGATATCTATTCTATTTTTATATCTCTTAAGGGAGGTGTCCTTTTAGGAAATGTTTGTTCTAAGGAGACATGACTCTTCAAATAATCATGCCTTTTACAAACCTTAATCGCTACCTTCCAAAGATGATTCACTGCCTCTTCAAAACAAAAATCTCTTAATATAATCACTTCTTTTTGGTATTGGCAATATTAATCACTTGTTGATAAGTATCTTAAGTAAGACATTTTGTCTTACATGTGGAGCACTAATATTAAATCACGGCTCTTCATGAACCTTTATCATACCTCAAATGCATCACTTCATACTAAACTTAATCACACTCCTTACTCTTAGTCGTATTACTTCATATATATGCATTTCTTCATCACTCCATGTCTTTTATGAATAAGACAATTTTCTTTATTAAACAGATGGTGATGCCTTTTATTACAACTATAGATCGAACTATTTTTATTCCTTAATCAAACCAACCATTATATATTTAAGTGCTTTCCCTTGACATAGTTAATTCCAGGTTGGCCCTTAATATGAGTCGACCATCCTTTTAATCGATGTCTTGTCTTCTTCATAATTGAATCGTGACATTTGTCTTCTATGAATAAGACTTGTATAATTTGTAACTTGAGTTGGCTCATAGTGGAGGGGACATGACATAAGAAGGGTCTAAGGACCCTGGAAAATAGAAATTTTATAAAGGGTTTTAATGATTGTGCTCTTTAGTTTGATTTATATGAACATTATATATATGATAAACAAAATTATGTTTAATTTTATGTGAGTTGTCACAAATCTTCATTGGTGTTGGATTTAATTCATTCTGATGTTTTTGGTCTTCTAAATATTCCTTTGATTTCAAAATATCTGTATTATGTATCTTTCATTGATGACTATTCTATAAGTACATGGGTGTATTATTTTAATAGTAAATTTCAAATCTTTAGTGGTTTTAAAGAGCTTAAGGTTGTTGTATAAATTAGACTAGTAGGAAGGTTAAAGTTTTTAGAGTAGATAATGGTCCAGGAAATTTTGTTTAGTAGAATTTGATAGATTTTATAAGGATCATGGGATAGAGAGACATAAGAGAATTCAATATACCCTCAACACAATAGAGTTGGAGAAAGTATGAATATAGCACTAATTGAGAGGGACATGAGTATGCTTAGAGGAGTTGGCTCAGAGTAAAATTTCTAGTTAGAAGCAATTATTGCAACTTGATATCTAATTAATATTTCTTGTACAACAATTCTTGTGGGTAAGACTCCTATGGAGGGTTAGTTAGCAAAAATCCCTCATTATAGCATCTTCATGTTTTGGTTGAGGTATATGCACATGTGCTAAGGGAGAAGGAGTCAAAATTAGAGAACAAGGGAGTTATGTGTATCCTCATTAACTATGGTGTTGATGTGAAAGGGTACAAGCTTTGGGATCATTTGGCCAAGAGAGTTTTGTATAGAAAAAAATATATTTTAATAAAGATTAAGCCTTCTATAGTTTTGTAGCCAAAAGAGGATAAGAATAAATATGTGGTTCAACTACCCCATTGATTGAGAAAGTTGAACTAGAAGCTCATAAATGACCTGAAGAGGAGAGCTCAAATAGTTTATAAATACAATTTATAAGAGAAGGTAGAACATCCACCTTTTCTCTTAAGGAGGTCCACTTGGCATATACAACAACCAAATGTCTATACTCCTCTTAATTGGAGATGTGTTTTTTCTTTGAGTAATAACATAGATGAGCCTATAACTGTGAAGGAGGAATTGGGTATGGATGATTCTGAGTCCTAGAGAGTGGCTATGGATGTGGAAATGGTTGGATTGCAAAAAATCACACATGGGACTTGGTACCTTTCCTATATATTAAAAAACTCATTTCTTGTAAACGTGTGTTCAAAAGGAAGATCCATTTTGTTGGGAGTGTTGATAAGTACAAGGCTCAACTTGTTGCAAAGGGATATTCCTAGGTCGAGGGAATTGATTATGGTTAATGTTTTTCTCTAGTTAATAAAGGGACATCTATTTGGTCCTTATTATCCATTCTAGTAGCCTTTGTTCTTAAGATTGAGCAAATGGTTGTGGAGATAAATTTTCTTCATGGTGATTTGGAGGAAAAAATCTACATGCCAACTAGAGAACTACTTGGAAGAAGATATAAATAATCTTTATTTTGTAACTTGAAAAATTCTTTGTATGATCTCATAAAGTCTCCTAGCATGTCACACTAGAATTTTGAATCCTTTGTGTTGGGTTTAGAATTTTTGATATCCAAATAAGATCATTGTATCTATTGTTATATGGATGGTGGTTTATTCCTTGTGATTACATTGCAGATTGGTCATGTGTTGTTTTTGGTAATAGTAAGGATGGGATTTATAACTTGAATTCTCAGGTTTCAATATGGTTTGAAATGAAATGACTTAGAGGCTACTACATATACTTTGGGCATAAAGATTAGAAGAGATAGAGTGAACAAAAAGATTTTGTTAGGCTACAACAAACATTTGAACTAAGTGTTGGAGAGATCAACATGATAGCTTGTGGACCATTGTGTGTTCCTATCTTGGTGGAAGACACATTATGTATGAAGTAGTGTCCAACTTCATTTAGTCACATGGAGTATATGACTCAAGTTCCTTATGCTAGTGGTATTGGAATTTTGATACTAGACTATGCATTACCCAAGTAGTGGGAGTTAGCCTTTTCATGGCTAATATTGGATAAGTTTATTGGGATGCAGTTAAGAGGCTCTTTATATATTTTCAAGGTACCTTCAAGTACTCTATTTATAATCATAGTAATTCTATGGGGCGATGGTACACAATTAATATTTGTGGATTTTTTGATTTAAATTGAATAAATTATATCAAAATTAAGAGATCAACCAACTGTTACATTTTCACTATATCTGGTGGTTCTTTCAGTTTGAAATATAGAAGTTGATTACATGGAAACTACTGATTCTTGTAATAATATGTCTAAAGTTTTAAGAGATTATGTTTAGATTTGGGGTTGAGTTAGGGATATATTACAATTCTATGTGACAATTAGAGTGTCATATGTCTAGTAAAGAACCTAACCTTTCATGTAATAACTTAGCACATCGATGTCCAATACCATTTTTAATGACATGGTAGAGGATGGGATGGCGATGCTAGAGAAATTTGATACTTTGTGTAATGTTGCAAATGCATTGATGAAGCTAGTGAGCATAGAGAGGTTTAGGTGGAGCTATAATCTATCATCATTTCAACTCTTAGCAATTAGTTTTTAGTTTTGGTACTCCTTTTTCTCTTGAAATGTGTTTGATAAGTCAGAGAATATGATGTAGGAGCATCCTTAAGAGATAGGATCAATCTTGCATCACCCAAATGTATTTAATTTCATTTTTATTGTTTGTTTGAAAGTTTTCATTCACTAGTCAATTGTAGAATAAATCACTACACTTTTCCATAGTTTGTATTTTGGTCTTGCGACTTTAAGATAATGTTTTAAATAGGTGTTTGGAGGTTAAATCCACATTAGAGGATAATGGGATGCATAAAGAGACATAATTTGGTTTGAAGACTTACACTAGACTAACAGACTATCATAGTTACAATTTACCATTGGTGTTAGAGCATTTGAAGTTTGCAGCAATCAAGGAACACATGTGAAGATTCATTGGACCTAGGGGCGAAAAACATTGAGCACCATATAGATTTATTATCTATTACCACTTTTTGTTTGAGGAATTAGTTTTCCCTAGCGAACTGCATGCTTAAGAGGGTATTGAACTTTGCACCACCCTAAAATTAACACATAACATTTGGGAGGATTGATATTGCTATATATTTGTTACTCACAATCATTTGAGAACATAAAAAATATGTTAGAGATAATTCAACAAGGAGTTGGAGGCTTCAATGAGAACATAAGAATGAATGTTCAGGATGGAGTTTGATGATGAGGATATAGATGTCACTAAATATACTAAATTGTATTTCAATATAGTAATTTACATGTTAGTAATCAAATGAATGTGGCCTAGCATGTAGGATGTTCATTTTGGTAGATTGTAATCATTTATAGTTTGAATATAATAAATATCATGTTTTCCATTAAGTTTTGTTGTGAGCATTGTGTGTTTTAGGTTTTGTTTCATGGTCAAGCTATCCTTCATTAGATCCTCCATTCATGAATACATCAATTGGTATCAAAGTATAAAGTTCAAACCTTGAGGAGAGTAGAGGTGTTCCAAAATTTCATCTTGTAAACGTATTGCCGAATTGGGGTAACATGCAAGAATCTTGTCAATAGATCACCAATTGAGAGGTAGTTGCAAGGAGTGAATATAGGTGGATCACCAACCAAATGTAGTTTACACTATATCCCAAGAAAAATTTCCTCACAAAGAGCCCAAGGTGTTGGTATTTGGATTTAGGAGAAACACAACACAAGACACCTAAAAAGCTTGGTTCACAAAATACAATTAAATTTTCAAAAGTACTTGAATGTCATTCTTGTTTATAATAGTAGGCTTGAAATGATTAGAGTATTAAACATTTAATTAAAAATTCCTAATGATGAGTATAAGAAAATATTAAATGTATGGCAAGTTCTCGCATTAAATAAGAATATTCTTACAATTACTATGAAATTATTGATGTAGGAATATTAGAATAGTTTTACGATAGAGCTCATGCTCTAATAAAAGAAAGGGGAAAGGTCATTTCAAAAGAATTTGGGAGGGAAATTTGTACAAGTTATGTACAAAAACTCCAAAAGTAACAATGATGGAAACACATGATGATCAAAGAGAAAATTTAGTGGATTTTAAATTTAGACATAAACATGCATTCTCTTTAATTTTTCAGCAAAGTGAATCATCTAAAAGATTTTGATATTCAATTGTTAGTCAATTTTGAAGTATGTGAAAGTTGTAGGTTACGTAAGTAACATAAACTTCCATTCTAAATGAGGGCAACAAAAGAAAATGAACTATTTTACTTAGCACATTCAAATACATGTGGTTCAATGCAAACTAAACCACATAATTTAAGGGACAGACAGTTGGAGAGGCCATTAAAGTGATTATTCTATGATGATGGGGGAAAATATGTCTTTAATGTTATCAGGAGTCTATTTTCAAAAGAAGGTATCAACATACAATGTATTTGATGTAGTCATGTCTGGTGGTCCCAACTAAGGGGAGCTTAGACTTGTAGCCTAAACTCCCACTCTCAAGCATGATAGACTCAAGGGTGAAATTTCAAATTTGGGTCCCACTTCAAGCCAACATATTAGAACAACTAAATTTAAGTATTTCCTTCTAAAATTCAACTTTAGTCAAAACATGTTCTAGTTGGATTCATACCATGTAAATGAGATCTATCCCACAACTTTTCTAGCTACAAGTGTCCAATAGATACATATGTAGCATCACTTTGGTTTCAATGTACAATAAAATGAAATTATTTGAAAAACTTAATGTCCTCACAACTCCTACTCATGTAAGTAACATTTTTAAAAATAAAATAAAAATACCTTTTGTATATCTATAGTTGAATTTTTCAAAAGTATAAATTTTTTAATATTTTAATTATATTTATATTTTCTAAATTTTTTTAACTAAAAATGGGTGATCAACATCAAAATATAAGGTTGATTGTCCTCTCAATAAAAAATACTAAAGTTTATTTTTAAAAATTGAAAACAATATGATGCACTAGACGAGAGATTCCACATCAAGACAATTTATATTTTTCCTTCTTAGATAAATAGTTAACACAAAAAGCAGAGGCTCATCAAAATAATTGTGTTATCACTACATGAGTCTTTGAAAACTTAGTTAAAAAATTATTTATTGAAATGGAAAAAAGACTAATTTATGCATTAATGTTTCAAGTTATAAATAGGGAAAAAAATTGAAGGAAAAGAAAATGAAATTTGCTATTAAAAAAGGGGAGGCCCACTTAACTTTGTTTTCCAATATTTTATTAGTGATTAAATAATAGTGTCAATTTTACAAAAAAACTACATTCAAATAATTTTTAAGTTTTCTTAAAAAATATAAACATAAAATACACTACAAAATCTATGTTTTATAATTTACATCATTTCAAAATTCAAAACATATATGTCACCTTCTAGTGATTCAAGTTAAAAGTTTAGATCGATGCATTGACCATTTCCTTTGTAAAAGTGGGACAATTTTTTGAAATTTCACCCTCAAGACACTACCATAGTAGAAAAAAAGTTGATCCTTCATTATCTTGGAAAAATGGTTATTGCTTTATAGTGTGACATAGGACTTAGTTTTTAAAATTGACCTCTTGGCTTTCTCTCTCTATAGAATACAACTCTTGAACAAAGAATCTCTCTCTCTCTCTCTCTCTCTCTCTCTCTCTCTCTCTCTCTCTCTCTCTCTCCTCTCTCTCTCTCTCTCTCTCTCTCTCTCTCTCTCTCTCTCTCTCTCTCTCTCTCAACTTTTGGATCCTTAAAAAAACATATCCTTGATCCAAAAGTCTCTCTCTATATATAATTTTCCAAGGTGACTTCAAAACTCATACTTGACTATTTTGGCACTTAAATCACCCTTTCTACCTAAATTCAACTTTACCTATTTATGGCCTATATTAACATCTTCCATAGCTTTGCACATGTCCTCATATTATCCCAAGCTACCAGGTGGTTGGAATTTAAAATTATTTCCCATGTCATGCATGATTATTTCTTCTGATTGCATTTGATTGGATGTGTTGTCACACATTCTTCAACCTTTGCAATAGACTTCATCTAAGAATGAACTCTATCTTACACACAAAGACAACTTTAATTGTCAACTCAAACTTCCATGGCAAGGCTTTCTTTTAGGCTCTTGCATTAACATACACCTTTTGTAGACTAACATTGTTCTATGCATCCTGGTAGGGCCAAGTTACTAACAATCACAAAATTATTGACCCTGCCCTCCATTAGGTGCATGCTTATGGATTGACCTTAGATTCTCCTATATAAAATGTCCTAGGTAGGAAACAAGTGAGTTCCTTCTCATGAGTTAGGAATGAGTAGTAGAATAACCCTTCTATCCATGAAGTGCAAACGTCACAATGCTTCCCTCCACTGGACTTATTTCTCTTCTCCACCACTTGACCCCTCTCAAGTCATTAACCCATCATCCCTTGCCTAACTCCACTAGCTTAACTTCATCCTAACCCATGCATTACAAGGTAATCACACAACCATCTTCCTATAGGAAATATCTTCTTTCTCCTCTCCATTCTTTTAGGAATTGACCCACAATATCCCATCCATGTGCAAAAAAGCATTCTCTTCCTAGTTTATTCTGCCACTCATTGGTGTAGACACATTAACTTTTTGGAACTCATGTTTTTCTCTATCTCCCTTGAGATGACTCTTCATAATTACAATGTAGTTACTCCCTATCCTTGTTCTTTAGTGGGACACTTCGATGTGGTACTTCTATTGTCTTCTCCATCCTGAAGATCACCTATCATGATGCATTCAGGTCACACATGATATTATGGGGTACATCATTCCCTATATTCTCCATCTCTCCCTATACTCCTATTGCATGTTCTCTTACACTTGTCCAAACCAATATCATCATTGGCTAGTCTTCACCCTTTTTCCTCCTTCCATGAACTTCATCATGACCCCCTTTGTTAGCTATTCTTATGTTTGGCATGTTGTGTGTAATAGGAATTGTTCCTTATCCCTTTAGCTCCTCCTAGCCAGCATACACCTCCAAGATTGCAAATCCTCTTCTAATATTTCCAAATGTCTCCACCTATAAAAAACTCTATTTTATGTGAAATGACTAGTTCCTTCTAGATTTGGTCCACCTTTCCCTTACCACACACGTTAGCCTATACTCAACACATGCTCTAATTATCTATAGGACAACTCTTTATACTCTTGCTAGCTGCTCCTCAATTTCCTTCCCTTTGATTTCAAACATAATATCAATCCAAAAGAAGTTACATACTTCCTTCACTCCTTTGTACCTCCTAGATGTCACACCCCCTTTAGATTCCTACCTCACATAATGTCTTCTTACTCATTAGCCAGTTCTTGCATAATTTCAACCTTCATCGCCTTTTACACCTCATAAGATACCTTCCATTGTGTGTCCTCTTCACCTTCAACTTTTTAGGCACATCTATGAAGAATCCGTACTCCTTTGAGTTGGGATGATTATATTCAACTAAGGTGAAGTTCTACTTCTTCTTTTTGTGCTTCCTCAAGAAAAGTGCTTGAAGGATAAATGTCCTTTAGAGCCTCCCCTAGAGACTCTCCTTATTTAAGATATATAATCTCTACCTCATCCTCCATGATATATTTTTCTTAATCTAAGGGCTATATATAGTCCTCCTCTCCTGCATTCCTATGTCTTTTGGCCTCTAAACATAGTAGATATTCTTACTACTACCATAGGTGCACCATCTCTTTCACTAATCTAAGACCATCTAGTCCCATTTATAAATCTATGCCTTTCCCTTGTGCCATCTCCAATTCTGGAGGTCTCTCTATCTTGTCACTACATTGTCACATAACCTCTTTTCAATGTACTCTTCCCACCTAGGGTCTTCGAGTCCTCTCTAAGGGAACTCATATTCCATTTCCAACACCCACTCCATTGATTCCATAGGACACTCTCTTCCTAAGAATGTTAGTACCTTTGTTCTGTTCTCTTCCTTTCTTAGTGTGACTCTCTTCTCCCTTTGAAATTATCTCTTCTACAATGTGTCCATATTGATTTTTAGCTCCACAATTTTAGCATCAACTACAACTAGAAATCATCCTCCACCAGACTTTTTTACCAGGCCATATTCTCTTTCCTTGTTTTTATTCATCTTTCTGTAATGGAGAATAAGTTGTTGATAACTGAGAGGGGGGTGAATCAGTTATCCTAATGATTTCCCTTATTGAACTTTCTTTTTAATTGATGCAGCATAGAATCAAACACAAAAACATTAATCATGAAATAAGAAACACATGACACAGTATTTTTGACGTGGAAACCCTGTTAAGGGAGAAAACCATGGGGTGATTAACCCAAAATTATTCTCTGTTAGAAGAATAGGAAATTACAAAATGGCACTTGCCAATTAGGGCTCACTGCCCGAGCACACTGCTCACAAGAGGCCCACTGCCTACAAGAAGACACACTGTCTACAAAGTGATAAGAATCACAGTCTTGAACTAATTGGAAGCATCTACATATGCTGGAGTTCAGTTCCGGTTAGGCTCAGTACACTGATCTGCTGCACTTCATCTTTCCTCTATTCTTTATTCTGCTATCTTTCACATACCGGATCCTTTTGCTACCTCTGCTCTGTTCTGGACTTATTCGCATATATCTTCACACCATCACACACTTCACAACTAAATCCATCCTCTATATATATCCGCACAAGTAATTTCATCACCTTTCTAGTCGGCATCCAGAACAGTTTTAGTTTCTTACAAACTCTTGTTCTGTCGGCTGAATCCTTCCTCACCAAGCAACGCGGATCAGGCATATACTTGTAGATATCATTAATCATGTCGGCCAAACATGATTCATGCCTTCACAACCTTTGTCATCAATAGTAACACATCCGGAAAGTAGTCTGATACTATGTCAATCAGTTCTTCCTCTGTTTTCACTGTCTCTCAGGAATCCGGTACTCAACTATTCATATCTTTTTCCTTGTCCATCACCGGAGGCTAAATCCTTGGAATATACCACTCAAGGTAGTCCTCTTGACTTCCCCAAATCCGCACTGCACCAAGACACTTCCTCTGAGAGATCCGGACCAATCTGTCGGACCTTGCCACATGCTCTGTTCTTGTTCACCGGACCACAACAATCTTTATTCTGACTTCCGGTAGAGACACATTATGACTTGCAGATATGTGGGATGACCTTTGTTGCCATCAATGACAACAACCATGAATCCATATAATGTCTCTTGCCAACAATCTCCCCCTTTGGCATTGATGGCAACACTTAGTGAAAAATGACTAAGTGTTTTCACTATGCTCCCCCTTTGCTGATGCTCTGTCTTTATATACAATTTCCGGAACTCCCCCTTAGTTGGATTCCTCATTTTTCACTGCTCCTCACTCCCCCTTTGACATCAATGGCAAAGGGTAGGGTCCGCATATCAAAATTTTCAAAAATTTTCTATACATAGCCGCATATTTACATACTCACATATACTGAAGAATGTCTGCAAAGGATGTCTACAATTGGATCATTTCTGTAGCCCAACTTTGCTTCATTCTATCCAAAATTGAAATGTGACCACTCAACAAAAATGCAAAAGCTTCTGCCCGCTTGAGATCTGTCGGATCTTTTGTTTGGGCGGTGGTCTGAGCATCACTGATGGCCTCATGCATAGTTTCCAACTTAGGGATTATAATCCGTCTAAGTTCTCCCATCCGGTTAGTGATGTTCTTCCTTTCCTTCTCAAGATTCTTTATTTCATTCAAGACTACAATAGTCTGACATTCTTGATTTATTATGGAGGAAGAGAGAGGATCAAAACTTTGAGATAAGCTTTGTAGCTTATCCTGTTCCTCTTTTATTTTCTTGTCAAATGTTGCTGTTGCCTTTGACCAGGATATACAAAATTTGTAGATGTCACCGCCATCCTTAAGAGCATTCTCTAAGCTCTTTATTCCAATGCTCACAATCTTTCTATCCTTAGAGATTAATTCTAATATTTCTGAAAATCTTTTATCCAAAAATTCCTTCCGGACCTTTTCTTCAGCTGATTTTTCTAGAGAATCAAAATGTGTATCAACACTGCTGACTAAGGTTTTTAGATTACCGGAAGAGGAGGCTATCGGATCTATCTGGATTGATGGCATAATCTTTACAAGTACTCCGGAAGTAGCCTCTATCAACTCACAGTCTTCCATATGAGACTTCAGGAGCTTTTCATTTGCCTTGGCATTTGCAAATGATGCTATCTTCATTGTTTGTACCGGAGAGAGAGAGTCAAAGTCGAATGGGCCTTTTAGAAGCTCCGGTTCATCAATCTCTAAAGTTTCTTTGCTCAAAAATTGTTGAACAGTTTGTGCAGTATCTCTTGCCGGAGACAGATGTTTCTTTTCTTCTGCAGTCTTGGAACTGTCAACCTCTTTGTCTTTCACCACTGCTTCCTTCTCCTGTAATTGCTCTTCTTCTTTGGATCCGGAGACTGTAGGGGAAACCGGAGGAGAGATGTTTGTCTGTTCAGGGCTCACTTCTTCCGGAACAGATGATTCTAAATCAGCAGCTGTTTCTGCACCTAAGTCCTCTACAACAGGAAGATTGAACCTTTTGAAGGCCTTCCGGAGGATCTCTTCTGTCTCTTGGGCCACTCTGTCAGTCTCACCAAGCATGAGTTGATTCATCCTGGCTTTACTTCTGAACTCATCTTTGCAGTCCTTGAAGATAATGTTCATTGTCTTGGGATCAATTTGAGGATATAGCTGAATAGCTATCTGCTCCCGGATCTCAAGATCTTTAGCATGAGCATTATTCTTTCTTACTTCCAATTCCTTTTCTAGGCTTTTAGGAATAAGATATATGATCTCAATGAAAGCCTTATTATATATGTTAAGATATTTGACTGTGGCTTCCTGCAGAGTCTTTTGGTCAGCCTCACTGAAGTCATCATAAGATTCAGTCATTGGTTGAAGGTTTCCATCCACCGTGACCGACTTGATTACATTCTCTAGAGACAGAGTGGGCTTTTCAACAGATACCTCCGCCATTTCATCCTTGTCTTGGCCTGTGGAGGGTTTACCGGATCCTTTCTTCTTCTGTTTCTTTATTTCTTTTACTCCCTCATCTGACTCTGTTTCCTCTTCATCCTTTTGGCTTCCATAATCCCTTGTGGCTTTTGTCTTGGATCTCTTACCGGATGCCTGGACTTCCGGTTTTGAACTTTTGGTTGTGGGAGGTGCAGATCTCTTTGATGATCTGGTCCGGGTGGGAGCTTCAACCGGAGCACTTTCTTTACTTTTCTCTTCTTCCTCAGCCTTCCTCCTCTTTTCCTGGCTGGCATCAAGTGCCTCTTTTGAGATGCCTAGGCCTTGTGCAATGTGCTCTACTTCTTTTCTCACCTTTCTTTTAATCTCAGGTTCCCTGAGTTCTACATGTATTTTTACACTCAGCTCCTCAAAGGTTCCAAACCTTTCTGCCTTAGGATCTTTGGGCTGACTTAGCATGTGTTGAACATGCAGCTCCACTATCTGTTCATCCACTTCATACCCCATGGGCATGATCCAGACAGTCCTTGGCTCCACTGCCTCCATTAGGCACTGATCAGTGTCAACCATAAAGCACACTGAGTCTTTGTATTTTTCAACAAGAGACTGGGGAATTCTCTCTCTTGCTTGCATCATGCTCTGAAAGTTTTTGAAGTATCCCCATAGAGCTGTATTTCTCGCTTTTGCATCCCCAAGTCCATGCAAATAGTCTCTTATCTGGACTGCAACAGGTTTGTCATTCTGCCATACCCATCCACTTGATCCGGGTAGCTCATTCATGAAGTAGAAGAATAGACATACAATAAGAGTACCATACTTAAAGGAATTCTTCTTATCCTTCTTGATTTTCTATATATTTTCCATTAATTGGCTTAGCAGTAGTTCACAGAGATCATATTCTGCATTCTTTCTTAGCATTTCATAGGCAGTGTATACTGCAGTTCCGGATACAGAATTCTCCCTGCTGGAGTGATAGATCTTGTATCCTATTATCATGGATGCATATTTGATATCCGGATCCGAAATATCTTCAATGGTCATTGCCCTCTTATCAAATTTTGATCCGGTGGCCTCAGTTACAATGTTGTTCTTGATAGATTTGAGGATAGGTATCCCTCCGGAAGAGTATAGACCAGTTACTGCTCTAATTGCCTCTTTTGTGATCTTGCAGGGTCTATCCAGCCATAGAAAGTTGTCATGCATCCTGCTCAGTACATACCAGACCCATTCATCTTCTTCAAAGCAGGGGAAATGAATAAATTGCTCAAATTGTTTCTTCTGGATATCCTTATACTCTGGTTTAAGCTCAAAAGCATTGTCTATCAGTTGCTTGTGATAGAGGTCTCTTAATTTGAATTCCCCAAATTCCTCAATGCTTGCATGTATGTAAACCCTAATGTCTTCAGTATGTAAAACTCCGTGAGGAACACTAGAGAAGGCTCCTAGTGGATCTACCTCCAATGATTTGTAGGGATGTTTCTTGAATGAGGGGCGAGGTCTATCAGAGATTTTAACTATGTTTGGAGTAGCCATTCTTCAAAGATTTGCAGTGAGGTAATGAAAAACGGAGAATACCTTATGCGCCTTCGACTTGCACGGAGTGATTGGATTGATTTCTTTATGCAATGACTTCGGCAGGAGATCCTTGGTGTGCTTGATGAATCTTGTTGCAGAGCTCCACTTTTCGCTTCTTCTTGAGTGCAGAATGAGCAAATGACTTTTGAGAAATCCCTTAAATTGCTCCGCGAACCCTAATATCTGTCTGCAATAAATGCTTCACCTACATCATTCCGGTTTGCCTTGTCTGGATAGCTTGGAGTATCCCGGATTAGTCCTGATCTGTGGATATCATCCGGATCTTTCAATCATGAATAAATTGAGGTAACATATTACAAGAACATCCCAAACACTCTGTCCAATCCGCAGAACAAGATAGTGCACTTCCGGATCTCTCTGGACCTTTTTGTAATCCTTTATCATACCGAAGCATCTCCCTGAACATGTCTTATTTGATCGATCACAGCTTTTTCATGACTCCATGCGGACCTTTGAAAACTTGACTGAAGCATCTCAAGACTCATATCTGCAAACCCTTTAATCCGCATCTTGTGCCACATTCGGCACCACTTGTTTGGCTGGGGGAACAGGATTTTCTTTGAGTCTCCCCCTGAGCCTGAGCTCACTTTTTAGTTTCCGGAAGAAATATCAGCACCAGAGTCTGGTGCGGATCCAACCTCTACATTCTCTAAACTTTTCTTCACCCAAATCTTGCTCATCTAATTCCTAACTTCATCCGCATTCATCTTTTGTTTACCCTTGTCTTGATTCTGATTATACACCGGACCTCTTTTGTCCTGATACTTATTTCTGCAGACTTTAGCATTATGACCGGACCTATTGCAGATTTGGCAAATAACATTTCTTTGCATATTTGACTGATATCCTCTTGATCTGCATTGATTAGCCATATGACCTACTCTATTGCATGTAAAGCATCTACCTTTGAATGATTTGTTTACTTGCATAATTCTGCATTCATGGGATTTGTGTCCATACCTTTTGCAGTTGAAGCATTGTCTGGAGAAGGATGAATTAATCTGATTCATTCTCATTCTGCACTGATTAGCTTTGTGACCAAAGTGGTTGCAGCTGTGGCAGTATCCATTGAAGGATGGATATCTTTGAGCATTTGGCTGTCTTACCGGAGGTCTTCTAGGCCTGCTCCTTGGATTTTCTGATCCAAGATTCTTCTGACCGGATCCGGAGCTTTCTCCTTTCTCATATCCCAAACCATACTTGTCATCTGTCCTCTTTTGACTTCCAAGAAGAACTTCAAGTTGAGCAGAACTTATCTTGAATTTCTCTTTATATTCATTTGCTGTTTGAAGGTCTCTTTTGAGAGAGGCAATTTTATCCTCAAGTTTTTCTTCATTATCTTTGGCATCTTCAAGATCAGATTCAAGATGTCTGATAATCCTGTCCATCTGGTGGCATTCTTCTGATTTTTCTTTAAGAGATTGTCTTAGATTGTCTTCAGCCTTTCTTTTTTCTTCAATCTCTTGAGTAAACTTTATAGTTCCTGATTCCATTTCATGTCTTAACATAATGACTTCTTTTGATAACTTTTCACATAACTTGGTTTGCTCAGTCAATTCTTCATTTGTATTGCTTTCTTCACTTTGTCTTGCCAACTGTTGGAGCAGCTCCTTTCTCTTTTTCATAGAGAGACTTAATTTGTCTTTTAATTCTCTCATGAATTCATCAGCCTGTTTGAGTCTTTCCTTTAATTCACTGACTTCAGAATTTGACTGTTCAAGATCCTTAAGAGCAGTCTTGAGTTGCTCCCTTAAACCATATGCATCCATTTGAAATCCCAGATCTTCCTCAAGCTGTTAGGCTCTATTAGGAGGAACTTAGCTCTGATACCAATTGTTGATAACTGAGAGGGGGGGTGAATCAGTTATCCTAATTATTTCCCTTATTGAACTTTCTTTTTAATTGATGCAGCATAGAATCAAACACAAAAACATTAATCATGAAATAAGAAACACATGACACAGTATTTTTGACGTGGAAACCCTGTTAAGGGAGAAAACCACGGGGTGATTAACCCAAAATTATTCTCTGTTAGAAGAATAGGAAATTACAAAATGGCACTTGCCAATTAGGGCTCACTGCCCGAGCACACTGCTCACAAGAGGCCCACTGCCTACAAGAAGACACACTGTCTACAAAGTGATAAGAATCACAGTCTTGAACTGATTGGAAGCATCTGCATATGCTGGAGTTCAGTTCCGGTTAGGCTCAGTACACTGATCTGCTGCACTTCATCTTTCCTCTGTTCTTTATTCTGCTATCTTTCACATACTGGATCCTTTTGCTACCTCTGCTCTGTTCTGGACTTATTCGCATATATCTTCACACCATCACACACTTCACAACTAAATCCATCCTCTATATATATCCGCACAAGTAATTTCATCACCTTTCTAGTCAGCATCCGGAACAGTTTAGTTTCTTACAAACTCTTGTTCTGTCGGCTGAATCCTTCCTCACCAAGCAATGCGGATCAGGCATATACTTGTAGATATCATTAATCATGTCGGCCAAACATGATTCATGCCTTCACAACCTCTGTCGTCAATAGTAACACATCCGGAAAGTAGTCTGATACTATGTCAGTCAGTTCTTCCTCTGTTTTCACTGTCTCTCAGGAATCCGGTACTCAACTATTCATATCTTTTTCCTTGTCCATCACTGGAGGCTAAATCCTTGGAATATACCACTCAAGATAGTCCTCTTGACTTTCCCAAATCCGCACTGCACCAAGACACTTCCTCTGAGAGATCCGGACCAATCTGTCGGACCTTGCCACATGCTCTGTTCTTGTTCACCGGACCACAACAATCTTTATTCCGACTTCCGGTAGAGACACATTATGACTTGCGGATATGTGGGATGACCTTTGTTGCCATCAATGACAACAACCATGAATCTATATAGTGTCTCTTGCCAACATAAGTTACTTCTCATTGATCTTTTAGATAATGCACCCTTTGCTAGAAGATATGCCTTTATATTACCTCACACCTAACTACCTTAGATTAATGATTCTATTAGAATACCTTTCTTTATAATTCTACTAATGTACCATCTCTATAACCCCTACTTTAAACCTTGAATCAAGCTAAATGCTTCTCCATTTTGTAACCTATTTTAGTTTTAACATGGTTCTACTATGCCTTCACCTTTCCACTTCCATGAATCATTTCTCACATATCTCTTGTTTTCCTATAACTCTAGGTAACCCACTATCATGAACCCCTCAATTTAATCCTATGTAAGTGCATCTACTATGAAACCCACTAATTCACCTTCTCTCTAGTCGTATTTCCCATAGATAAAACCTTGTTATAATACCAATGATGTAGTTCATCCTAGGGTTCCAACTAAGGGAGTCCTAGACTTTTATCATAAACTCTCACACTCATGCATGATGAATTCAAAAAACTAGCATAATAGAATACAACATTATCCTTTATTATCTTGGGAAAATGGTAAAAGATTTATAGTGGAATTTAACGCTTATATTTTTACAATAGATCTCTTTTCTCTTTCTCTCTCTACATAATTTAACTCCTAGATGGAAAAACTAACTCTCTTTGTGTGCTTGATTGACTTTTAGATTCTCTAATAACCCTATTCTTGATCTGAAGCTTTGTATATATATATATATATATATATATATATATATATATATATATATATATATATATATATATATATATATATATATATATATATTCAAAACTCCAACTCTTGACCATATTTGTGCCTTAATTCCCTTTTGCCTTTACTGCCTAAATTTAGCTTTACCTATATGTAGGCTACATTAATTTATTTTGTGGCTTTCTATTCGTCCTAGCACTATTTGAAGCCACCATGTGGTTGGCATTTCAAATTCATTTTGATGTCATGCAGAGTACTACATTCAATGCCATCTAACTAGATGGGCCATCATGCATTCTTCCTCCTTTGTGTTGCATTTCCTCTCTATATGATCTCTATCTTTTATGTATATATAAATTTACATGCCAACTCCAACTTTTCTAAATGTTGTAAGTAAATTTTCAAGAAATCTTAGACTACATGAATGGGGGAAGAAGTAAAGAGAATTTTAAAGTATTTATTAAGAACAATTAAGCTTAGGATGACATTCAAAGGGAGTTTTAAAAAAGCCTAGAGCTTATGGAATATTGTGATGGAGATTCGTATGGTCCATGTAAATTATTATAGATCAACCTCAACATGTCATGCCACAAAAGAATTAATTTGGTTAAGGAAACTATTGAAGAATATTGAGATCACATATCACCTTATCAGAAAAATTGCCATCGGCAAAACCTTCCATCAATGAACTAACAAGCTCACAAAGCAAGCCTATCACCAACACACTTGAAGTTCTCTTTTTCTTTTTTCCTCATAAACTTTTCCTTGCTTCACCCACCTTGTCTTTTTCTCATGTCATCGATCTCTTTGATTGGTGAACTGGCGGGTTCACAGACCTCATAATTCACCGATAAAAGAACCAACTCACTTTCATTCATTAGAAATTTTTTTCTTACCATGGGCTTTTGTTGTCTTCTTCTATTGTCTTGCCGCCTTCCCATCACCTTATCAATGAATCAGTGAATTGAGAAAAAGGTGAACTTGCAAACTAGTTTTCCAGTTCGTACTTTTGCCAATTTACCAACCAAGGCGTGGAGATGTTCATTTTTCATTTTTTCAAAGGGAAACAAAAAGAAATTATACTTAGAGCATTTTTTAATAAAACCCACATAACTTATCTCAAATCGGATCTAAATAGTAGGTATTTGGCACAAGGGCAGAAATGAGAATTTTAATCAATTTTGGGGAAAAATAGGGCATTTCTGGAAACCAAAAATACAGGTGCCAAGATTGTCTCTAGTTGGGGACATGTGACAAACAATGTCACAACACAGATCTAGATCTTCGAACAGACCAAAAAGATACAAAACACACAAAAAGGGAAAAAACACATATTTTCAATGAAGGCATACATACAAGATAAAATACAAGCATGAGCATGCAAGCACAACAGAAGGTTGACTGTAATCAAAATTTCAAGGAAAACATTTACTCAAGAAAAGTAAAGATACAAATGTAGCTAAGTATTATGAAGAGGAAATAAATCAGTTTGATGCAGAAGATTATGAGCATATGGGTCAGGATGCTGATTGTGACAGTTATGAAGAAGATGATCATATTTTCCAATATGATTATGTTGAAGGTCTAAAGAGATATCAATTCCCATCTCATGATTTTGGGCACTTGAAGGACCTCATGCGAAAGAAATACCACCAATCCAAACCTTCAAAAGAAGACATGAAATCCTTGATTGATGTAGCTATTTTGCTAGTCCAAGGAGGCTATCAACTAAGAAATCAGACTATCCCTTTGCATAATGTCCCTGAAAATGGCACCAAAATTTTGGTTCCCAAATTGACTACAACACAAAACTCAAACATTCCTAAATCACCTAGGCCAAGGATTGTCATTAGGGTTATAGAAATAGATTTATAGCTAAGTTATGGGTGACTATAGCCAACTACAGGAGTGGGTTGACTCCTCTACTGTTTGAGCTTAACTTAGACTCTGGAGGGATGCTCCAAGGGGTATACCTAAGTAGGTATTAATATCAAAAATAGATGAACAACTAAAAATATGAACCAAGCCCAAATCACTTTATTAGCTTCAAATTTGTCACTGAACTAAGAATAAATGGCTGTTACATGACCCCTATATAGCTGATAAAGGCAATCCTACATAATGATGATGCATAAAAACTACTACTACTTCTAAACATAAAGATATTATTTTGTTTTGATTATTGGGTGATCAAGAACTACATAGACTAGTGCCTATCCATTGGGCTGCAATGTCTTACATTCAATAGAGGAACACAACTACATAGAAATATATATATTTGCCTATTTGAGAAATCAAATGCAAGAGAAATCAATATTGAATCACTGGGAATACTTATTGATCCAACACTATACCATGTTCTTTCTCATGTAATATTGAAAAGATCATTTAAGAAGCCTTGGAAATGAATTAAGAACTATCACATTCATTCAAGCCAATGCTTACATTCTTACCACAAAATGTGGCAAGAGAAAACCCTGACTACAATCAAAGTTTACTAGAAAGAATATCCACAATAATGGAGAAAAATAGGGATTTAATACAAAAATTTTAAAATTATTTTACATACGATTCATAGTTGTATCATGCTGAATATAGACTGCAAAATAACCATTTCTAATCTACTTTCTAGAGCTCACAACCTGCTGAGAAAAGTGCCCAACTGACCAACTGGTGCAGGTGCACCCTTGGTTCTATGTGGTGAATTTTTTGGTTTTTGGTCATATGAGAGTTGATTTCATGCAATAAGGTCTTTTTTAGGCCATGTCATGTCATTTGGAGTTATTGTTGAGTCTTTAGGTGTAAGGTAGTGCAAAAATGCCAATGTTGTCAAAGTGGCACAAAAGTTGTCAAGCAACTTAAAAAAATGTAAACATGGCAATTTGTCAAGACACTAACCAAAAGATGGTTAGGACAGTTGAAATATGGTTGTAAAACTTTATATATGTCTTGTATCCATGATTGGAGAAGGTTGTTGGAGATTTTGAATAAGAAATTACTGTCTTGCACATGAGAATTCTGAGTTTTTTGAGTTTTTCTGATTTTCTATAACTTTCTTTACATTGTATGGCCTAAGGCTCATCTGTATGTACTGAAGGTGGTTTGCATCATGTAAATGATTGTTCTATCTTTCATTTGCACTTGGTTTGATAAAAATCCATTGGGTTTGGCAGGAGCTATTAACATTTTAGTGTAAACTATGCCAAACCCTACCTAGGGTTCCAGAAAGCACAAAAAATGCCTTTTTTAATGTTTCCCACATGATCTGGTTATGACACTTGGTAGTTAGGTCTGCTTTGATGTCCTCTAATGTCTTGCAAGAGTTGGAGTTTGGGTTTTGCATGTGGGAGGAGAAATTTATGATAGTTTGCTGCATCTAACCCTGTTTTTAGTTAAGAACCCTAGTAGGCTTAGAGGGTTTGAAGAATATGACTGTACATGATTGCTCATGGGAAAGTAATGGTTTATTTAGACCTTGGTAGGTATGTTGAAGGTGTAGGAACAAAGAAAGAATTTTTTTGAAGCCAAGAACTTAGTATTGTCAAACCTAAGTGACCTAATTAGGCCTAATAGAAAAGAGGACAATCAAGATTTGCCTCAATCCTTACAAAGGAACCCTACCCCATTCTTGAATATGTTTTGTTTTGTACAAAAGGGTATCCCAAATGGATTTTGTATTTTGGGTAGTAGGTCTGTAACGAGAGTTATGGTCAAAAAGGCCTTTTGAAAGGCTACAAGGCTTAAGGGCAATTTTTGAAGAAAGACCTAAAAGATTATAGGTCAAAGGTCTTGGTGGGTGATTGTAGATTGCATTAGTCATTGTATGATCCTCCTCTACATCACCAACCAACTATTGTATCTGAAAACTATGCATATATAGAATTACAATTCAATGCACCCAATCACAGTGCAACACACAGTCAATGAGTAACCCACACTGTATTAAAATTAGCTCATTGCAGTGATAGAAAATCTATAGGTTGGAAGTCTACCCATTCCTTAACAAGTCTACAAGTTGACATAGGAAGATTTCTTAGACGCTTATTGTACTTAGAGAAAAAATGAGGGAATGCTCTAATCCTTTTCACGATACTTGCAACCTCTGACATATCTAAATTGTCTTTCAAATGTACCTATGTATTGAAGAATTTTACTATGTCAACCACCTGCATGGTACTGCTCTGTAAAATCATAAATTCTAGGTACAAATCAACCTGTACAAATTATTCAATCATGTCATAGTTTCAAGGAATTACCCTTTTAAAGAATTTACAACACTCCCAATGTGTTGTCCTATTTTTCTGTTTTGAGCCATCTAATTTCTCACTGTACCCAATGTATTTTCCACCTTTATCAACCAACTATCATTTTCTAGGACATGGGACTATCTTCATTTTCTCTTCTTTACTAGCTTCCCTATCAACAACTTTTCCTTTTTTCAAACCTCACTTCCTTCTTCTTATCTTTCTCTATTATCCTTGGAACTATTTTACCTTATCAAAAAATTTCATCTTTCTCAAACCATTTATTTGTTGCCTCCTTCTGCCTTATCAATAAATCTGCATTTCTCTGAACTTGGCTTGTGTTGCCCTGTGTCGGCTAATTTTCAATCTTGTGAACTCATTCTCTCTTTTTGCTTTGGTCGATGAACCTTGTATTTCACTAACCACCTTTCCCTTGGCCTTCTTCTCTATGTAGCTTTACCATATCGTCTTATCAGTGAAATTGCCATTGGCAAAACTGTTGGGAAATGAGGTGTCTCAGCCTTGCACATATTTCCCGTAACAATTATTTTTATTTAATATTTTCCTACAACTGTTAGACATTGTCGGTGCTTTGAAATATGGTTTATTAGGTGTCAAAAGATGCCCACATAGTGGTATATTATGGAAGGCCTATTTTTAGGCATATTAGGATAGATTCTGTGACATCTATAAGGGTCAAAAATAGGGGATTTCATTTTGGACGTGAGAGCTTATTTTTAGACTGGAATCTTGGCTGAGAAGCTTCACACATAGTTTTGTAAAACCACAGATGGTTTCTTGTATAGCTAGAAGTTTATAAATTGAAAGCTTGAGGAATAGTCTATACGTGTGAGTTTGCAGGTATTGTTATGCTATTGAAATGCTACCAGAATTCTTCCAAAGTTAATTATTGGTGATACTCTTGTAATAAACTTGCTCTACAAGTGTACGTAATCTTGGTATTAGATTTGGAATACATTGAGTAGGATTTTAGAGTGTGGGGTTCTTCACCTAAAAGGGTTTCCTCATGTATATCTGGTGTTTTGTGTTTTATTATTTATTTCATGCTTTGAATGTGCTTCTAGATTTTATGTAATTGTTAGATCAGTTTTAAAAGTTTTGCATAATGTTTCTCCTTGAGATTAGCATAGGAAGTTGTTTCCGCTACTTTAACTTCCTTACAAGTGGTATCAGAGCTTGATCACCTTTGGTTTCAGTTGTGGGTTGTTGGGTTTTTTGTGCTAATCAAGGTTTGAGTGGGAGCTTGTGCAGAGGATACTTTGTGATATTCTTGCAGATTTTTTTTTAGATGGTGAGCATATCTGGGAGGATTGAGGTAGATAAGTTTTTTGGAATGAACTTTGAAATGTGGAAGCTGAAGATGGAAGATCTATTGATTGATCGGGATCTATGGGATGCAGTGGATGAAAATGTCCATAGGCCCGTGGATCTAGATTTGGCTACAAAATATGATGTAATGGATAGAAAAGCTAAAGGTCTCATAAGATTGTGCCTTGCAGATTCAATTCTGATAAATGTCCTCGAAGAACCCACTTCAAAGAAGATTTGGAAGAAGTTGGGTGAGATATATCAATCTAAATCTCTAGTAAATATAATTTTCTTGAGGAAGAAGTTGTATTCCTTGAGAATGGAAGAAGGTGGATAGATTTTTGAGCATCTAAAAATATTCAATATGTTGGTGACTCAGTTGACATCAGTTGGGGTTAAGATGGAAGAAGAAGAAAAGTGCCAAATTTTGTTGTGCTCGCTACTAGACTCATGGGATAGCCTAGTCATGGCTATTGGGAGCACTACAGTCATCTTGATGATGGAGGATGTTGTTGGTTCTCTACTCTCTAAAGAGATGAGAAGGAAGGTCTCTCTAAATGCCAAAGAGGCTTTGAGTGTTTGAGGAAGATGAAAAGAATGAGGCAAAGATTAGAAGCAGTGTGGCCATTCCAAGTCCAAAAATAAGGGGAGATCAAAATCTCATGGTAAGTCCAAGGCAATATGTTGGAACTATGGCAAACCTAGACACTTCCAAAAGGAATGTAAAGAAGAGAAGAAAAAGAAGAAGAAGAAGCAAGATTTTGATTCTAAGCTGGAAAAGGAAGATGGAGATGCCTTTATTGCAACCTTGGCCACTTGTGCAGGTGATAATGTATGGTTGATAGACTCAGGTGCATCTTTCCACATGACTCCTAATAGAAACTTGTTTAGTAAGTATGAAAACTATGATGGTGGTAAGGTGTATTTGGGTGATAATTTTTTCCTTGACATTGTTGGTCGTGGTAATAGTCATGTGAAATTTTTTGATGGTAGAGTTAGACAATTTGATGGTGTCTTACATATCCTAGGACTAGCAAGAAATTTATTATTTGTTAGTAAGCTAATAGATGCGGGTGTGCATGTACAGTTTTCTAAAGGAGGTGTGAAAATGGTGAGAGGTACTATGGTGATAGCAAGAGGAAGCAGATTGGGTACATTGTACCAGCTTGATGCATGCATAGTTTGTTTGGGTTAGCTGGCAGAAGATATCAATTAAATACAAATAAAGATTAAACAAAGGAATGGAAATACACATAAATAATAACAGTGAGAGACAAGTTTTAACGTGGTTCACCCAAACTTAGGCTACATCCACCAAATAGAGAGTTTAATATTATTATCAAGTAAATCAAACCGATTACAACTAGTAATCCCTGCAACTCAATACCACTGCAAATGCTACAATACAATATCATTGGAAACCCTAACCCTTAGCCACTTTTATCAAGCCTTATGTCAGTTACAAAAACAAGGTTTTTTATGTTAGCTAATAGAAAAATAACTCCAAATGCCTTCAGCGGCACTGCCCCCAGTAGCCCCCACTAGGGGCGTTGCCCCCAGACCCCCACTGTGGGCTCTGTTAGTGCTTAAATCTGCAGGCACTTTTCTTAAGATTCAAGCATTTAAGCATGCAGGCACCTTCCCAAAAAATCCAAAAAAGGTTCTAAGTCTCTGGGCTTCCTCAACATTTTTCAACATCAACATCATATTTTCTTCAAGGAGGAGGTTGTCATCATCATGTTTCCGGTCATCACCCTTTTGTTTCTCATGGGGGTCATCATCATATTTTCTGCCAGCCTAATCTTTCGCCTAGGGGTGATATCTTAACATCGGGTGATCTTACTTAAGATCATCCTAATGATGTTACTACAAGGTTCTATGTGTGACCCGATATTTATTGTGATCATCATATTTGAACATTGGGTGATCTTAGTTAAGATCATCCTGATGTTATTTTATCACTTCATGTTGTTTTATCACCCGATGCTGCTGATGTCATATTTTATGAAGGTGTTATCTACATGTTAGCTTTCTGATATTTCCAAAGGAGGGGGTTATATTCAAACATCACCCCAATCTTACAGCGAAGCTACAGTGCAGCCCGATATCCTGATGGGGGGTGATGTTTCTATTCATATCTGAATATCACCCTGATTTTTGAATGTGATGATGACGTCATCCGGATATGAGGAAGTGCGCGGTATGCGGATATGATGATGATGTCATCAGGTTTTTGTGGACATGCAGGATGTTCATTAGCTAGACGTGTGGTATCGGCAAAGCAGGAGGATCTTCCTCCGATGCATCAGGTTGTGCCGATGAAGGTGAGTATCAGGATGATATTTCACGTGAAGGTAAGGTTATCATGTAGATGATGATGATGCTGACGTCAGGGTGATATTGAGTATCTGGATATCATGCTGAAGGATGATGATGATGAAGTCTAGGCTAGTGCCATCGGGAGCAAAAGCACCAACATCGTATAAGCTCACAACCTAGCTTATAAGGTGATGAGGAGGTTGCCGCGGGATGCATGTGGGATAATTTGTTCCTGCATGATTTGAAATATCAGGATCATGATTCTTGGTGGGAAAAGCTTCAGGGAATCATGCGACCGCTGCATTCTCTAGACCACGAGTAGGTGGACATTAATGGCAGATGTTACAGGGTATGGGCGATGATATAGATAGATCTAGTACCCGATTGAAGTTGAGGATCCCCAGGTGGCGGTGCATGGCTCGAGGCCCCTTCCTGTTTCTTCCTCTGCCTTCTGCATTTAATGTTTGAGCGCCATTTCCTCAGAATGAACTGTATCTGGTGGACTTTTGACTTTTGCCATGTAATTAATGCTAAGGACCTTCCTGCTGTATATAGCAGGCTGTGTTGCTCATTTTGCGGTTGTTGAAAACTGGACATATTTAGTGTTGTAATAAGATACAACTAGTTATAGTTGCTCTATGCAGGAGATTTTATGAGTTTATGTATCTCTTGTTGTATGTCTCATGCATGAATCTACTGATTTCATGATTGGTTTTATATGAGTAATGTTGTATTTGCATGTGTTTTGTTATTTTGTCTCTAGTATTGCATGTGTCCTTCTTCTGAATCTAGATATCTAAGGGATGTCTGGGATTCTAGAATACAGACTTGCTGTATTGAATGCTTGATCTTTCAATTTCTGCTCAAGGGGTAGATTAAAATGTTTTTAGATTAAGTGTTGAGAAAGATATACTACAATAGGGATACCATAAGTATTGATAACTTAACACTCTATTTTGGGAGGTATCTGTAAGGAAGATACCACACATCCCCTTGAAATCTAGTTTTAGGGTGTTCATGCTGATCATTCACAGGTGTATGTCTATTGACTCCAAGCCCTGGATGGGAACCAATCTAGCTCTGTGTTGAGGTTATACACCAAGTCCAGGTTTGCATCCAAAGATAAAATCAAACTCAAACTTCCAAAACAACCATTAGGACTATAGATGTAGTTTAGAACCAGGATCCTCTGATTCACAACTGAACATAGGCCCAAAGCTAGCCCCTTTGCACTTATCTCACAGTTTTGGTTTGCTTAATAGAGGATTTATCTGCTTTGTGTCAGCATCCCAGTCTTTGTATAGTTATATCTCATGGGTGTTGAATAGGGAATACCCCCCTAGGTTTTACAGAGCCTAAAGAAGAAGAGGAGATCAAATAGAGTCTATCTCCTACACTGTTGGCCCCTAGCCTAGAGATCATGTTGATCAATGATGGCTACCTTGTAGGGATACTAGGAACAAGCATCCAGTCTGGGAAAAAACCAATAGAAATTGGTGACTCTGCTGGGGATGTGAAGTCAAAGTACTATCTAGTCATTTTTGGTGATATATTTGTGGCCCATCCGAGTCACCAATAGAAATTGGTGACTCTACTGGGGAAGAGTTGATGAAAACAGAATTTATTTGTGGCCCATCCAAGTCACCAATAGATTTTGGTAGCTCTGCTGGGGAATCAACAGAAAAAGTGATATCTTGCAGCCTCTGGTGAAGTTTTGCCTTATTCTGCTGGGGAATGAACAAAAAAAGTGATATCTTGTAGCCTCTAGTGAAGTTTTTCCTTGCTCTGCTAGTGGAATGAACTCAGAAAATATTTGATGAGCTTTCAGTTGTTTGAATTTTGATGAGCTTTCAATTGTTTGAATTTTGATGAGCTTTCAGTTGTTTAAATTTTTTGTCCTCTCTGGAGAGGTGGCGACTCTGTGAAAACATTTTATTGCACATGAAAGGTTGATGTATGTTGTGATAAAAGAATGTTCTGTTTAGATTGCAGCATCTGGATGAGACAAGGTACCTAGCTTCTTCCCCTATATTTGTTGTTTTATTGCATAAGCTAGATGCCAAAGGGGGAAGCCTTAGGTCTTAGGCAGGCAAGAGATGTCCAAGAGTAGATTTTATGTGAATCCAAATATATATTATCCCATACTCAGTCAAAAAGGGGGTGATATGTTGAATAAAAGAATAGAAGAGATAAAAAATAGGTTGATATTCTTAGAGGCTAGGCAAGCCCAGTTAAATAGTAGTAACCCTGTTATGTCTGCTAGTCAGAAGGCTAAACCTCTTCTCAGCCCTTTTGATCCTTAGTATGACCTTGAGATCATGGCATCATGTGAAGATAAAAGTGAAAATGAAAAGATACCAGTTGAGGATGCCATTGAAAGGATCAATGATGACTCCCATTGCAAGGTTAAGGTGTCTGGTTCTAAAAATAATGATGTGGTTATGGACAACAATGAACATCTATTTGAATGGGTTTGTGGAGATAATTGTGAGTGTTGTGCTCAGGATAGAGAAGAAATAAGCAAACAGGTTGATGCTCCTCCACAGAGTGAATCCATTGGTAATGAAGATACATGTTCTGCTGTCTATGAACCAACGACATACCACAATGAGGCTGTGACCCCTGGATCACCCATCTTTGACACATATGATGATGAGGATCTTTTTCAGTATGATGAACGTTTGAGCCCTGCTATTGATTTGGATTCTATTTTTCATCCTGATGAAAGAGAGGCCAACATACATCATAAAGCCTGTTGTATAGAGGTGCCAGAGCCTGATATTTTCCAGCTTGGTGTAACTAATGATTGTGTGCATGATGTGCACAATTCTGAATTTAAAAGCTTTTCTTTTGATAGGCCAACTAATGAAATGAGCTCTGATCTTCCTAGCTGTGTGATGGATTTTGAGTGTTTTTAGTTTTTAGTCCAGCTAGGAGATCATTTTGCAATGCATACTATTGATGTAGATGATGATAAGTGTTGTATGCCATTTGAGTATGCATTGCTTGATAAACATTGCATCCACTTGTTGTTGGATGCTGAGGGTTGTTTGCATAGGGGTGACGGTGACAAGCTAGATTAGAGGGCTGAATGTGCAAATGACCGAGCTTGCTTGTGGGCAGATCATGGCAGCATCTTCAGGCTTGACCCAGTGTATGCAGATGAAAACAAGGTGTTTGATAAGGGGAGATACAGATTTTTCTTTTCTTGATGGCCCTAGGCCATCAAGTGTGTTTGGTGATGCAGGTCAGTGTAACTTCATGACTCTGTAGCACAATGGATAAGGGACTGGTCTGCATCCCAAAGATCTGAGGTTCTCGCCATGCTTGCAAGAGGCATGCGTCCCCAATCAAAGCCTATGTTAGTGCTTAAATTTGCAGGCACTTTTCTGAAGATTCAAGAATTTAAGCATGCAGGCACCTTCCTAAAAAATCCAAAAAAGGTTCTAAGTCTCTAGGCCTCCTCAACATTTTTCAACATCAGCATCATATTTTCTTCAAGGAGGAGGTCATCACCATCATGTTTCCAGTCATCACCCTTTTGTTTCTCATGGGGGTCATCATCATATTTTCTACCGGCCTGATTTTTTGCCTAGGGGTGATATCTTAACATCGGGTGATCTTACTTAAGATCATCCTAATGATGTTGCTATGTAAGGTTCTAAGTGTGACCCGATATTTATTGTGATCATCATATTTGAACATCGGGTGATCTTAGTTAAGATCATCCTGATGTTATTTTATCACTTCATGTTGTTTTATCACCCGATGCTGCTGACGTCATATTTTATGAGGGTGATATCTGCATGTCAGCTTTTCGATATTTTTGAAGGAGGGGGTGATATTCAAACATCACCCCGATCTTACAGTGAAGCTACAGTGCAGCCTGATATCCTGATTGGGGGTGACGTTTCTATTCATATCTGAATATCACCCCAATTTTTGAATGTGACGATGACATCATCTGGATATGAGGAAGTGCACGGTATGCGAATATGATGATGATGTCATGTTAGGATTTTGTGAACATGCAGGATGTTCATCGGCCAGACGTGTGGTATCGGCAAAGCAGGAGGATCTTCCTCCGATGCATCAAGTTGTACTGATGAAGGTGAGTATCAGGATGATATTTCATGTGAAGGTAAGGTTATCATGCAGATGATGATGCTGACGTCAGGGTGATATTGAGTATTCGGATATAATGCTGAAGGATGATGATGATGAAGTCTAGGCTAGTACCGCCAGGAGCAAAAGCACCGACATCGTATATGCTCACGACCTAGCTTATAAGGTGATGAGGAGGTTGCCGCGGGGTGTATGTGGGATAATTTGTTCCTGCATGATTTGAAATATCAGGATCATGATTCTTGGTGGGAAAAGCTTTCAGGGAATCATGCGACCGCTGCATTCTCTGAACCGTGAGTAGGTGGACATAATGGTGGATGTTACAGGGTATGGGCGATGATATAGATAGATCTAGTATGCGATTGAAGTTGAGGATTCCTAGGCGGCGGCGCATGGCTCGAGGCCCCTTCCTGTTTCCTCCTCCACCTTTTGCATTTAATGTTTGAGCACCATTTCCTCATAATGAACTGTATCTGGCAGACTTTTGACTTTTGCCATGTAATTAATGCTACAGACCTTCCTGCTATATATAGCAGGTTGTGTTGCTCATTTTGCGGTTGTTGAAAACTGGACATATTTGGTGCTATAATAAGATACAACTTGTTCTGGTTGCTCTATGCAGGAGATTTTGTGAGTTTATGTATCTCTTGTTGTATGTCTCATGTATTAATCTACTAATTTCATGATTGGTTTTATATGAGTAATGTTGTATTTGCATGTGTTTTGTTATTCTGTCTCTAGTATTGCATGTGTCCTTCTTCTGAATCTAGATATCTAAGGGATGTCTGGGATTCTAGAATACAGACTTGCTGTATTGAATGCTTGATCTTTCAACTTCTTCTCAAGGGGTAGATTAAAATGTTTTCAGATTAAGTGTTGGGAAAGATATACTGCAATAGGGATACCATAAGTATTGATAACTTAACACTCTATTTTGGGATGTATCTATAAGGCAGATACCACACATCCCCTTGAGATCTAGTTTTAGGGTGTTCATGCTGATCATTCAAAGGTGTTACGTCTACTGACTCCAAGCTCTAGATAGGCACCAATCTAGCTCTGTGTTGAGGTTATACACCAGGTCTAGGTTTGCATCCAAACATAAAATCAAACTCAAACTTCCAAAACAACCATTAGGACTATAGAAGTAGTTTAGGACCAGGATCCTCTGATTCACAACTGAACATAGGCCCAAAGCTAGCCCCTTTGCACTTATCTCACAGTTTTGGTCTGCTTAATAGAGGATTTATCTACTTTGTGTCAGCATCCCAGTCTTTGTATAGTTATATCTCATGGGTGTTGAATAGGGAATACCCCCCTAGGTTTTGCAGAGCCTAAAGAAGAAAAGGAGATAAAATAGAGTCTATCTCCTACACTGTTGGCCCCTAGCCCAGAGATCCTGTTGATCAATGATGGCTACCTTGTCAGGATATTGGGAACAAGCATCTAGTCTGGGAAGAAACCAACAGGCTCCGCCCCTGGGCCCCAACCAAAGGGATAAGCCTTATGCACTCCCCTGTTAATTAATTTGGGGGGAAACCACACCGATAAAAGTGGGGAAAATTTAACCTTCGAGTCTGATTAGGCTCCATATAACAACACGGTTGAGGGCAATAGCACTTCTAAAAAAATTAAGACAAAAACTACTTCGCTGAAAAAAAAGATTGTTTCCTCTTCTACAGATGGTCGTGGCTTTTGGGTACCTAAGGGTGCTCTGTCTACCAAATTAAAGTTGCCTGCAGAGAAGACCATGTTATGGCACCACAAACTTGGGCACATTAGAGAGAAGGGTTTAAAAGCCCTAAAAAATAAGAACATTATTGAAGGTTTGAATGATTGCAATCCAGAGTTTGATTTATGTGAACATTGTATTAATGGCAAACAGAACCACGTTCAGTTTTACTCGCCTTCTCATAAGTCTTCATGTATTTCAGATCTAATCCATTTGGATGTATTTAGTCTTGTTGATGTTGCTTCTATTTCTAAATCAGTTTATTATGTTACTTTCATCAATAATTTCAGTAGGAGAACATGGGTATATTTTTTAAAGAGTAAATCTAAATTTTGTAGTCATTTAAGGAGTTCAAGGCTATGGTAGAAACTCAGACTAGAAAGAAAATTAAATGTTTGAGCACTGACAATGGTAGTGAGTACTGTTCTACAGATTTTGATAGATTCTGTACATATTGCAGGATTGAAAGACAAAAGACAACTTTGTATTCTCCACAGTAGAATGGAGTTGCAGAAAGAATGAATAGAATGTTGATGGAGAAGGCTAGAAGCATGATGAGTGGAGCTAGTCTAGAACAAAAGTTTTGGGCTGAAGTTGTAGCCACTTCTTGTTATTTGATCAATAGATCTCCTACATCAGTGCTTGTTGATAAAATGCCAATGGAGGCATGGTCTTGGAAAAATCCTTCACTTAGACATCTGAGAGTTTTTGGTTGTGAGGCATATGCACATGTGCCTAAGGAGAAGAGAGCAAAGTTGGATTCTAAGGTTGTCAAATGTATCTTCATCGGCTACAACTATGGTGTGAAAGAATACAAGCTTTGAGACCCTATTGCACATAACGTAATTTATTCTAGAAGTGTTATTTTTAGAGAGACTAAATCTTCTCCAATTACTTTTGAGCCAGAACATCATAAAGAAATTGAACAGAAAAAAGATGTGATTCAACTTTCTTCTATGCCTGAGAAAGTTGAATCGAGACCCCAAGATAGACAAGAAGTTGAGGAGAGCTCATCAACCTTTGAATCTTCAGAAAAAGGAGAAGAGGAGGAAGAAGTTGAAGAACCTCCACCTCAGCTTGTTCAAAGGTCTACAAGGCATAGGAAACCACCTGAAAGGTATGGGTATTCACTTGATGATTAGAAGTGTATATTTTCTTTGAGTACTAAGATTGATGAACTGAGATCTGTGCAAGAGGCTTTGGGTATGAATGATGCAAAGTCTTAGAAAATAGCCACGAATGAAGAGATGGAAGGCCTTGAAATAAATGATACATGGGACTTAGTACCATTGCCTAAAGGTATAAACCTATTGGATGTACTTGGGTGTTTAAGAAAAAGATTGGTTTAGATGGAAATGTTGAAAAATATAAGGCATGGTTGGTTGTGAAGGGATACTCTCAAGTTGAGGGTATTGATTAGTTGAGGGTATTGATTATGGTGAGATATTTTCTCATGTTGCTAAAATGACATCCATTTGGTTTTTATTATCTATTGCAACAACTTATGATCTAGAGGTCAAACAAATGGATGTGAAAACTGCTTTCCATCATGGTGACTTGGAGGAAGAAATTTATATGACATAGCCAGAGCACTACATGGTGAAAGGTAAAAGCAAGTTGGTTTGTAAGTTAAAGAAACCTCTATATGGCCTTAAACAAAGTCCTACGATGTGGTACCAGAAGTTTGATACTTATGTGTTGAGTTTCGGATTTGTGCAGTCTAAATCTGATCAATGTACGTATATTTTAAATCTGATGGTGATTGTTTCTTGGTAATTACTTTATATATGTTGATGAAATATTGTTTATTGGGAAAGGCAAAGATTTGATTGCAGAATTGAAATCCCAACGCTCTATGAAATTTGAAATAAAAGATCTTGGTGCAGAAAAACACATACTTGGGATGGAGATCAAAAGAGATCATGAGAACAGAAAGCTATGGCTTAGCCAGAGTAAGTATGTTTGTTCAGTTTTGTAAAGGTTTAACATGCAGGATTGGAAACCACTTTGTGTTTTTGTTACATTAGGAACAAATCTTTTTATTTCACAATGTCCTACATCCCCATCGAAGATGGAAGACATGAGCAGAGTGCCTTACTAAAGTGCAGTTGGAAGCTTAATGTATGCTATGGTTTGTACAAGACCAGACATTGCCCAAGAAGTAGGAATTCTTTCTCATTATATGTCTAATCTTGGAAGAGTGCATTGGGATATAGTTAAGAGGGTCTTCAGATATTTGTGGGGTACAATAGAGTACTCTATTTGTTTTCATGGTATAGGAGATCAACATTCCCTCAGTATTCATGGTTTTGTGGATTTAGACTAGGTTCATGATGTCGATAGCAGAAGGTCCACTAGCGCATATGTTTTTACTCTTATGGTGTTGAAATTAGTTGCATGAGAAATCGACAGGCTGTGGTCGCTTTGTCCACTACTGAGGTAGAGTACATGGTAGCTACTCATGCCTGCAAAGAAGCCAGTTGGTTGAAATGTTTGTGTTCAGATATTGGATTGAAACAGGGTGCATTAACAGTTTATTGTGATAGTCAGAGTGCAATTTACCTTGCGAATAACCCAACTTTTCATGCCAGGACCAAACACACTAATGTTTAGTATCACTTCATGAGAGATATGGTTGAGGATGGTAGGGTGAAGCTGGAAAAGGTAGAGACTATGGCGAATGTTACAGATGTATTAACTAAGCCTATGAGAAAAACAAAATTTAGGTGGTGTTCTGAGTCTATGGGCCTTTTGGCCCCTAGCAATTGATCCATGATGGTATGTTTCCCCTGGCTCTTGCAAGGTATTCACCAAGTTAGAGAATGTTGGGAAATGAGGTGTCTGAACCTTGCATATTTCTTGTAATAGTAATTTTTATTTAATATTTTCCTACAGCTGTTACACATTGTCAGTGCTTTCAAATTTGGTTTATTAGGTGTCAAAAGATGCCCACATAGTGGTATATTATGGAAGACCTATTTTCAGGCATATTATGATAGATTCTGTGACATCTATAAGGGACAAAAATACATAATTTCATTTTGGATGTGAGAGCTTATTTTTAGACTAGAATATTAGTTGAGAAGCTTCACACATGGTTTTGTAAAACCATAGATGGTTTCTTGTATAGCCATAAGTCTATAAATTGTAGGCTTGAGGAGTAGTTTGTATGTGTGAGTTTGTAAGTATTGTTATGCTGTCAGAATTCTTCCAGAGTTGATTATTGGTGATACTCCTATAATAAACTTGCTCTACAAATGTATGTAATCTTGGTATTGGATTTGGAATACATTGAGTAGGCTTTTGGAGTGTGGGGTTTTTCACGTGAAAGGGTTTTCCCCATGTATATCTGGTGTTTTATGTTTCATTATTTATTTCGTGCTTTGAATGTGCTTTTGGATTTTCTGTAATTGTTAGATCAGTTTTAAAAGTTTTGCATAATGTTTCTCCACAAGATTGGTGTAGGAAGTTGTTTCCTCTACTTTAACTTCCTTACAAAAACTTGTCATCAGTGAACTAACAATTTTGCAAACCAAGCCTATCACCGACAAACTTTCACTTCCCTATTTTCTTTCTTCCTTATAAACTTTTCCTTGCTTCACCCGCCTTGTCTTTTTCTCTAGTCAGAGATCTCTTTGACTAATGAACCTACCAGTAGGTGAACCGGCGGGTTCGTGAACCTCATAATTCACCGATAAAAGAACCAACTCACTTTCATTACTTAGAATTTTTTTTGCTTCCTACGGGCTTCTTTTCTCTTCTTCTACTATCTTGCCACCTTCCCATCACCTTATTGGTGAATCAGTGAATTGGGAAAAGGCAAACTTGTGAACTAGTTCACCAATTCATACTTTTTCTGATTTGCCAACCAAGGCCCAAAAATGTTCATTTTTTATTTTTTTTCAACGAGTAACACAAAGACATTATACTTAGATCATTTTTGAATAAAACCCACATAACTTATCTTAGGTCAAATCTAAATGGTGTGTATTTGGCACAAAGGCAAAAATAGGAATTTTAATGAATTTTGGGGAAAAAGAGGGTATTTCTGGGAACCAAAAATACAGGTGCCAAGATTGGCTCTGGTTGGGGATGTGTGATAAACAATGTCACATCGCATATATCTAGATCTCCATATAGACCAAAAAGACACAAAGCACACAAAAAGGGAAAAAACTCAAACATATTTATAGCTAAGGCATACATACAAGAGAAAATACAGTCATGTGCATGAAAGCACAACAAAAGGTTGACTGTAATCAAAATTTTAAGGGCATCATTTACTCACAAAAAGTAAAGTTGCAGATGCAACTGAGCATTATGAAAAAGAAATAAATCAATTTGATGCAAAAGATTATGAGCATATGGGTCAGGATAGTGATTATGATAGCTATGAAGAAGGTGATCATAGTTTCCAATTTGATTATGATGAAGGTCCAAAGTGATAACAATTGCCAGCTCATGATTTTTGGCACTTGAAGGACCTCATGCAAAAGAAATACCAGTAGTCCAAACCCTCAAAACAAGACATCAAAGCCTTGACTAATGCAACTAGTTTGCAAGTCCAAGGAGGATACCAACTAAGAGATAGGACTCTCCCTGTGCATAATGTCGAAAATGGCACCAAAATGTTGGTTCCCAAAATGACTAAAACACAAAACTCTAAAACATTCCTGAATCACCTAGGCCAAAGATTTTCATCATGGTGATAGAAAGAGGTTTATCAACAAGTTATGGGAAATTTTGGCCAACTATAGGACTGGGTTGACTCCTCTACTCTTTGACCTTAGCTTAGACTCTAGAGGGATGTTCTAAGGGGTATACCTAAGTAGGTATTAATATCAGAACCAAATGAACAACTAAAAATATGAATAACCAAACTGAAATCACTTTCTTAGCCCAAAATTTGTCTCTAAACTAAGAACAACTAGTTGTTACAAGACCCCTATATAGCCGATAAAGGTAATCGTACACAGTGAGGATGCATAAAAACTACTATTGCTTCTAAAGATAAAGGTATTGTTTTGTTTTGATGATAGGGTGATCAAGAACTACTCAGACTAGTGCCTATCCATTGGGCTGTAGAGTCTTACATTCAACAGAGGAACACAACTACACAAATATATATATATATATATATATATATATATATATATATATATATATATATATATTTGAGAAATCAAATGCAAGAGAAATCAATATCAAATCACTGGTAATACTTATTGATCTAACACTATACCACATTATTGCTCATGTAATATTAAAAAAATCATTTACAAAGCCTTGGAAATGAATTAAGAATTGTTGCATTCATTCAAATCAATGCTCACATTCATACCACAAAATGTTACAAGAGAAAACCCTGACTGCGATCAAAGTTTACTAGAAAGAACATCCACAACAATGGAGAAAAACAAGGATTGAATACAAAGATTTTAAAAGTATTTTACATACAAATGTTTCATATTTGTATCATGTTGAATAGAGACTACAAAAGAACCTTTTCTAATCTTCCTTGTGGAGCTCACAAACTGCTAATAAAAATGCCCAACTAACCAACCAATTATTGCATCTGAAAACTATGAATATATAGTAGTACAATTCAATGCACCCATTCCCAATGCAACACTCAGTTAATGAGTAACCCACACTGCATTAAAATCAGCATACAGTAGTGATAGAAAATTTGCACATTGGAATCCTACCCATTCCTCAACATGTCTTCTAACTGACACAAGAAGATTTTCCACACACCTAGTGTACTTGGACCAAAAATGAGGGAAGGCTCTTAACCTTTCCTTGACACCTGCAACCTCTGACATATCTAAATTTTATTTCAAACGTACCTGTGTATTGAAGAATTTGACTATGTCAACTACCTACCTAGTACCGTTCTACAGAATCATAAATTGTATGTACAAATCAACCTGTACAAATTCTGCAATCATCGCACACTTTAAGGGAATTACCCTTTTAAAGCATTTACAACACTCCCAATGTGTTGTCCTATTTTTCTATTTTGAGCCATCTAATTCCTGACTGTACCATGTGTATTTTCCACCTTTATCGGCCAACTGCCATTTTCTAGAACTTTGGACTATCTTCATTTTCTCTTCTTTATCAACTTCCCTATCGGCAACTTTTCATTTTTGCAAACCTCACTTCCTTCTTCCTTATCTTTCTCTATCATCCTTGGCACTATTTTGCCTTATCGTCAAATTTCATCTTTCTCAAACCATTTCTTTGTTGCCTCCTTCTTCCTTATTGGTAAATCTCCATTTCTCCAAACTTGGCTTGTGTTGCCCTTTGTCGGCTAATTTTCAATCTTGCGAACTCATTCTCTCTTTCTGCTTTGGTTAGAAAATCTTGATTTTTACTAACCACCTTTGCCTTGTCATTCTTCTCTATGTAGCTTTATCATATTGGCTTATTAGCGAATTTACCATCGGCAAAACCTACCATCGGTGAACTAACAAGTTTGCAAACGAAGCCTGTCATCAACACACTTGCACTTTGCTTTTTCTTTTTTCATCAGAAACTTTTCCTTGCTTCACCTGCCTTGTCTTTTTCTCTAGTTGGCAATCTCTTTGATTGATGAACCTGTCAGTTGGCGAACCAGTGGCTTTGCAAACCTCATAATTCGCCGAAAAAAGAACCAACTCACTTTCATTACTTGGAATTTTTGTTTTCTTCCCATAGGCTTTTGTTCTCTTCTTCTGTTGTCTTGCCACCTTCCCGTCGCCTTATCGATGAATCAATGAATTGGGAAAAAGGCAAACTTGCGAACTAGTTCGCCAGATCGCACTTTCACCGATTTGCCGACCAAGGCCTAGAATTGTTCATTTTTTCATTTTTCCAAAGCGAAATACAAAGAAATTATACTTAGAACATTTTTGAATAAAACCCACATAACTTATCTTAGATCGGATCTAAATGGTAGGTATTTGGCACAAAGGAAAAAATGGAAATTTTAATGAATTTTGGGGAAAAATAGGGCATTTCTGGGAACCGAAATAAAGGTGCCAATTAAACCCATTCAATAACAATAATAAAAAGAAAAATGTGCCACATGGGGGGAAAATATAAAGAGAAAGAGTGCATGTCTAATGTAAATGAAGAATTGTCACAAGCAACTTTGAGAAAGGGAACATGTGTGGTTAATAGTTGGTCTCAAAATGAAGCTCAATTAGTGAAAGGAACTTGATTTAATGCAAATGTCAGAGCAAAAAAACACTAAAAATATTGTTACAATCGGTACGTTCACACAATTAGGTCATTTGAATTTGACATGAAAGATGGCCTCATGATTTTATCTCATGTTTTATTGTGATTTAAGGCCAAGTCTTTTGTTTTCCACAAGAAGAGATCTCTAACTTCATAACTTATGTGAAATAATGTGTGTATAAAAAAAGCTTAGTTTGTATCTATAATAAACATTTAACGTTGGACAAATCTAACTCTTTTTCACTAGAGAAAGAAATCTACTTATATTTTTATATTAATTTAAAGAATACTTGTGTCTAAATAACTTATTTGTAAACATCGAAAGTTCCATTCCTTGTAACATTGTATGTCTATAAGAGATTGATGTCGATGATGAAACACTTACATCTTTCTAAAATTTGTCCCTAGTTCTTGAAAATTTAACAATTGCATGTTGTCGAGACATTTAGAACTTAAATATATACTCATGCAACCATATTTCACTCACTAGTAAAGACTTGAATTGTTGATTCAATTACAACATATTGTATGTAATTGATGAACATCAACTCTATAGATAATAATATAAAGGAGTTGGAGATAAATTTACCATTGTGTTAAATGTTTTATTATAGATGAACATCTTAGATCATTTACAACTTTGAAGTTATTGATAAAAAAAAAGGTATACCAATGGTTGATATCAACATCCTTGATAGATTCACCAACATTGAACGAGTTTGCCTAGTGATTAATTTTGTGCAAGCAAGTTATTTTGTCCTTATTAAACTTATATTAATAAAAATTCATTTTAAAATACCTTAAAACAAATATTTCCATTTCGGATATCTAAATTTTAAATTGTTCTATAGGACATTAAGGCAAGCATAATAATTCAATCATACTTTTATTGTTAACTAGTGTTTTTCATCACAAAATTGTATTCAAGTAATATATGTGTAGATTTAGTTATAATAGATTTATTAATATAGTATTTTGTTACATCAAATTCTATGAAGATAATCTCAACTCAACCACGCCCACCGTAAACAACCCGCACATTGTGTGCCAACTATTTTTTGGTGTTTTCAACCTGCAATTGTGTCGACTTGTCTTACAGACCTATAATGTCTTCGACCTACAATCTTTTTGACTTGTCTGTTTGTCGATAGGATTTTGATAGCTGATACATTTTAGAACATACTAGCTGTTTAAGTTCTTCCACTCATGCCTAGAATTTGATGGTCTATTTGACCATTTTTGCCATTTTAGACCATATTTTACAACTTGAAAATTTATTAGACCGTATAAGTTGACTTGTTAAATTTTTACATAATTGTATTTATGACACTTTAAATTATTAGTAAACCATAAAATTTTATTATAGAGTAATATAATATAATATTCTTATTTGTAATATATATTATTTTATAATAATTTGTTATAGAAATATAAATGATGTTTTCTTTTACAATGTTTACCTTTAACATTTTTTTAAAATTGATACATAAATATATATTAAATTAGAATATTTTCTTATCTTCAATAATTTTAAAAATCAATTTAGAAACAAATCTTTGCTTTGTTTATACTTGTTATTTATTGTTTTTTATTTTTAAAAATCAATTTAGAAACAAATATTTTCTTTGTCTATATTGTTAATATGTTATTCATTGTTTATTATATTGGAATGATTGTAATAAGTACAACTTTGCAAATTACAATTAAGAGTTGTAATTAAGAGTTGATTCCTCCTACTTCCTCCATTGTCATTCAATTCGCCAAGGTCACCTTTCTATAGCACACCAAGATGCCTACATTAAAGCCAACTTGGAAATGTTCTCAGCAGTGATACAATTGGACAAGTCAGGGCCTAAGCACAGTGTGGGGATTGAAAGTTCTCTCGGAGTTCGAAAGGAGGGAAAATTGGTTTGTGGAGTGGATGGGCTGCTTTTAATTGCAACCAATATTTTTTGAAACTTATTGCTTTCTATCTTTTTGAAATTTGAATGATTGCAATTTGTAATTGAGAATTGTATTGGAGTGTTTGGTTGAAGAAAAAAGAAATCCTTTGTATTTCTTTTCAATATATAATTACTAATATTTTTAGGACTTTAATTACACAATAAAAATAAATTTATATGTCTTAATGTCCCTTTTGATAGCATTCAATGTCCAAAGAAAAAAAACATTCTACATTGAATTGACAGCAGATACCTGTATATTTTTATGGCACTTTCATCTTTTCAATTGTTGAAATGGTTGGGAGTTGTTGGTCTTGTTATTTGTAGTTTTGTTTGTGATAATGTTGTTGATTGCTGATCTATTTCACAGTCTTTAGATTGTTTTTTTGTAACTTGCAATCTTCCAATATAAAAAAAATCACTCAACATTATTTGACAACTTATTGTTTTCTTAAAATGTCAATTGAAAGGTAGTTAAATGACCAAACCATCATAAAAGTTTTATATGACAGACAGGGGTGACCGTCAAATTCCAGGCCTCCTTCCACTCAACCATGTCTGTTTAAAATAGTCTACGTTTTCCTCAAGCTAAACCGTGTTAGATTCCAAAATTATATTTCTGTGGGGCACGTGTCAAGCATGAGAATCACTTTTTAAAGATATATATTTTCTAGGGAAAAAATATTGATATAACAAAACTGAATAGAAGCTTTGTATTCAAAAAAAAATTTGAATTTATTCAGAAAGGCTGCATGCTATTCAACATTATTGTAAAGAACGATGAACTTACTGTTTTGACTAAATCATATAATGCTGTCGGATATCACTGATTCAGGAAACAGGGTCTGCGCATTATTAGGATATTTAAGTAGAGTGCATTGTCAGTGACCAGAAGCATTGTTTCACAAGACTAGTGTAGAGAGATTAAATGGGTGGATAAAAGAAGAATTTCCGCTCCAAATCTGGTGTGAAAACATGGCATGAACTTTTTCAGTGAGATGAGTTCTATCCCAGAACATATATGCACTTGTATCGTTGCAGAACAAATTCTGTGGAGTTGTCATTCCACAGTTTACTTGTGCATTAAACAATCCCGACCCACAGCATGCTGAACTTGTATTCTTAAATCCTGCACCCAGAAATTCTCATATATTTATTTCACTTTTCAGCCACCCAATCACTGAAACCTTTAAAACAAGATTGTTTAATGCTTAAGGGACTGATTAAGAGCTTACCATAGGCTTCAGCGTTTTGAAGTATGTTGATAAAATAATCATAAGTTTTTAGCTGGATGATTGTTACTCTGTCTAGTTTCTGGCTGAGGTGAGCCACAAGTGACTTCAAAGCAGTGTTATATTCTACAAACAGTTGGTTTACGCTCTCCAAACATTCACCTTTGGCTATGGCGTATCCAGACAGTCTGGTATAAGGAGTACATCCCAAAGCTGGAACATCCACTACAACGAATTTCCTTGCCCCGGCACGATAAAGACCCTGTCACGCCTCATGCCAATCAAGAACATTCTGAAACCATATTTTTAAAAAAAAAAAATTGAAGTAATATGTAAACTATGAATTCTTAAACTTACTTCTATGTACTGATCAAATTTGGAGAGCAGCAATGTAACAAACTGTTGAGGAGTAGTGGTGTTTTGGAGAGTAGTGTTGGCAATGTAGTCGAAAATGTCGTTGGCTCCAATTGAAATGCAATATAAAGACTTGCTTAGGTAGGATTTTGCCTTCGCAGCTCCAGATGGGTGTGTCTTCCTCAGGATATAAGAGAAGTGTTGGAATTGAAATACTTGGCGACTCAGAGTAGTAATATTCTGCGAGATGGATGAGCATTACAAGGAGAATGGAAAAGTTCTAGTCAAACTCATTCACTAATATAATAGCAATTCTTATACTTAGTGCTCTGTTACATCATACAACTATTTGTTTATATAACAATGATATTGAAAAGATATAAAATAGATTAAAAATTGGCGAGTTTGAAGAAATCAGTTTGCCTAAGAATTATGGGAACATTAGAATATTGTATTCTAAGACTTTCAAGCCCTCAACAGTAAGATTAACAATAGCATCTCTCATTGCCTTGTTAAAATACAATATTAAGAGTACTCTTACACAATTTTTTTAATAGTTAAACTTATAGATTAATTAAATATAGTTATCAACATTAAAATGGTAACAAGGTATATGTTAAAGCAAGAGTTCGTTACGATTTGACTTCTATACATGTAAGATTAATCCATTAGTTACATAAAGGAAAAAAAGTTTCCAAAAGAAAAAAAAGTTTCAAAACAAATTATGAATGGAAAAGAAACACATTCAGTTCGTCATTTTAGATACAGCAATTTGTAATTATATTTCATTAAACAGTTTTTTTCTTTCACTGGGCTATAGAATGGTGAAGTTATTTTTAATAGATAATTGTAAACTTAGAATCAGATATAATGTAGTGATATAAATATATTATATTGTTATTTGTTAGTCCCTGCCCGCAAGGGGGGACTATTGTTTTCACCTCACAAAAACAGAATTAGTTTGCTTCGACCTCCGTGTCACATGGAAAATATTAAAGCTAAACATAAGGTTGCAAATATTTTATTATTTATTCGCTGGTAGATGGTCTTTTCTGATTGGGGCATTATTATACCCCTACTATTTTATTCTCCGTTGCATGGAAATGGAATGACGGGTGTGATTATGCAGATTGCAAGGTTTTGGCAACGGCAAGTGGCCTGAAGCTGTTGTGTCGATGGAATCAGGCGTGTCAAAAAGAGAAGAGTGTTGTTGGAGAGTGCTCCTGTTCTGCTGTAGTTGTTCAATGTTTTGGGGAAAAATGCCTGTTAACAATGTCCAAATTAACACCGTTTTGGCCGTGAAAGCTGAAAGCTGGTGAAAGCATTCCTATGGATGGCATTGTGATAGCAAGTACAAGCTCTATAAATGAAAGTAGCTTGACAGGTGAATCCGTGCCTGTGGAAAAAGAAGTGGGTAAGGCAGTGTGTGCAGGGTTTGTACCAATCCTGTTTTGAAGCAGCAACTGAAGGTTTGCCCTCTGCTTTTTCATTTATTGTCGCTCCTCTTGTACAACGCCTCTAACATGCATTGTCCTCTTGTGTTTACACAGTTGTATAACAACGAATGAGACCTTATAGAAGCCGAATATTACAGGGTTCTTGCAGACGCTGTCTTGGAGAATGACGAGGAGGAAGAAGAGGAGGAGTTGGAGGTGCTGTTATCATTTCAGTGCATGTGAAAATTCAAGCATTTAGGGTTTGAATTGACTGTATTAGTGTATGAGTTTTGTGAATTGTGTTTTAGGAGCAATTGTCTTTCAACTAGTATGACTAGCCTCTTTCCTCAAGTTTACAGGGACATCGTTTTGAAGGGCATCAAGTATACAGGAATTGAAGGGTTTGGAGCTGGCTTAGTTGATGCGCTCTAGGAGAGTCCCGCTCAAACCCTAGAGTGGACAGTGAGGGAAGCCAATGTGTTGGCAAACAAGCCTTGGAAGAAGCCCTCTTATCAGGGGCTCGGAATGGCCATGTATTTAAATGCAATTCACAAATTGGAACTCAATGTGGAAAAGGGTTTGCTTCTTGAAGACATGCTCAAACAAATCTAAGTCTGGACTCTATTTTATGCTTTCTTTCTAATTTTACTTATGCTTGTAATTCCTTCCTGAAGAGATTAAGGAAAAAACTAGGTTAAATTTTTAAAAACCGTGAATAGAAATGTGTGTTTATTTTTTTTAATTCAAAAGAAATTATTCAATGCAACTTGTAAAGATAGGTCTGTGTGAAGTGCCTAGTCAGGGGTAGTTATGTGAATTAATTTTTTTGAGCAGCATTTAATAAATTGCCTTTGGATAATGTCCTTTTGAAAAGAATTTGATTGAATCTAGTCTACGGATAGTAGTGGTTCTTAACACAGATTATTTGAGGGGGCTTTACAGTGCATTTTCTTGAAAACTTTGACCAAATTACACAGATTAACAGTTTGACTTTTGATTATCTTGTTTCATTTATCAAAGTTTTGGTAGGCTTTAAACCATATGTTTGAAGAAGTTACTGGTGGCATATTATTTGCTAGTGCAAAATGCTGTTTTCTATCCACAGTTTATGCAATACGGCTCATTCCTTATAGAAGGCGTTTGAATTCTGCTGCATCATCATTCCTCTGCCTGTAATTAACAATGCTCAAATTTGCATGATCTCTTTGTTTTATTACAATCATCTTTACAGCCTTTTCAATATCCTTATATAGTTTGTTTCTGCATGTTTGATGCTGTTCACAGATATCAAATGTTATCCGTAGGGTCATACCATGGCTGTGACAAGAACATTCTCCAAATCAGCTTTTAAATCCAAATGAGGTGTTTGAATGGAAAGTCTAAAATTCTAGGTTCTTCTATACCAATGGTTTTAGTGGAACACTTTGATTGAAGAACTGGGGTGTCTGTTGGAATCTCTCTAACACAGTGCCATTAGAAGAACAATTTATTATAATAAGTAGTGCTTACTGCTTTTGCAAAGCCAATCCACGATATGTGTCATTCAATGTTAGAGAAATATGGAGAGCTCTTCTAGTTTTCACTGTGTATCTCCCTTGTTTTTGAACTGCATGATTTCCATATATCTGGCTGTCAAAGAAGAATTACTAATTTATTTTGCTGTTACAAATATTTGTATTGCTGCCATGATTCTTTTGGATACTCCTTGGCACTCTGTAAGGACCCGCTTGGTCCAAACTCAAATTTTCAAAAATTTTACTTTATTCACAAGTTCTTATGAGATATATCAAGACTTTTATTGAGTACTCAGGAAAAACTTCGGCCAAATCGGGCCATATGTTCAAAATAGAACATTCTTAAGCCACCCGGGCTCTTCTATCCTTTGGGCAAATAGGTTCATACAGAACCAGGTCAAACGGACCTTATCGCTACCTGATTCGGGTAGAACAAACGATGGCCAAAAGGCCTAGTGGTCTAACGGACCAATACTCTATCCAATCCGGGATACATAAACATAACAGCCTAATGGGCTAAGGAGGACAGGAATCATTTTTCTCTGGCCAGAGACTTCTGACTCCCTCGGGACCAATATAGGTTCATGAGTCACTTCCTGGGGACCACAGTCTGCCCAGACACTGTACTGAGGATGTCGACCAGGGAACACATATCATCTACTTGTACTCACCTCAGTTTACGGCAATGCCGGGTACAAGTAATCCACCCCGGGGATTCTTCTGAGTACTAGGAGAGTTCTTAAGTTACCTAAATAACCTTTAAACTAGGGATCGAGATTATAAACTTGATTATAAGGAGTATACTATATCCGAGGGACCTGAGTACTGGGGGCATCCTTCACCGTCCAGACTGCCTACATACCCTGTATCCACGGGATCAAGGCCCTCTACGGATGCGATCTACACGACGAATGCGAACATGTAGTTCTGTCTTGCACTATGTTTAATGTAGCTGTGAGTGAGTACACAACTCTTTGTCGATTGCCACCCACTCGAGTGATGCAATGGACGGAATTCCTAAGGAACTATTTTGCAAACAGACCTCCCGGGAGTGTTTGGCATTTAAGTTTTTCAAGTGTGAATAGTTTACCTAACACGCGTATTTTCCCGATGAGATCTTCCCATTGATCGTCCTACAACAATTTTCGATAGGTTCTCCTTTTCTTTTCTTTTAATTAATCTTTTTAGTGAGGTATCCGAGGAGATTTTCCCTTCCTACGGATTTAACTTTGACATGTTCCTTATTACTCCCCGACGATTTAGAGGGACGATGCCCAGACGTCGTTGTTGCAGCTATGTTAGGCGCGAGGTACTTGGTTCAACGCGACGGCATTACCCGTAAACGTGACCCAGAGGTACCGTAAATACCGAACACTGCGAATGTTTGAGTTTGGACGTTTATTTTAAAGGTTTACCTATCTAGTAGAATAGGAAAAACTTGTATAATAATAGTTGATAAAGGGAAAAACTTCCTTAATTCAAAATGCGGATAAAAGATGCTTGCTCATAATGAATAGAACTAGAAAATAAACTTAATCAATTTTCATAAACATATGAGTAGAAAGATACTTATATCAACTCATGAATAGAAAGATCTTGTAAAATTTGATCTAGGTCAAATAAAAATAATCTTTGATAACTAGTTCAACTTTTGAATTATCATATGCAATTTCAATAAACACTTTTTAATTTATCACAATTCCAAGCATTTGTATCTAGTCATTCTAAAACCAACAATACCCCTGTTTGATCATTTAGAAATTCACATAATCTAAGATATGATATGAAATTGAATTCACCATATACTTAATTCAATCACTTTTGATGAAACTTAGATTATAAAAGATATACATATCTATTTGCCATACCCTATGTGTGTGATCATGCTTATATAAGTAGTATCAATTGAGATACAATATCTTGACCCTACCAAGTTTTAAACATGATACCTAATCTTAATCATAGTAAGAAAACCCATTTGATTATTAAAGCGTACCAAGTAGCTTAGTTTGACTAATAATCCACCACTATTATCAAGGTAACCACTCCTCAATTATGTAAAAATTCCATCATAAAAATCCTTATTTCTCTAGCCTATACAAATATAGTCTCATGTTAATAGGTGCATTCATTTTGGATTTGGCTTGTTTAATTGTTTTCTCAAAATTCTTTGTATATAAGCTAGCCTTGTATTTCTTAACTCTCTGTTGTTGCATTATTGCATACATTTATTCGTATATTTGCCATGTATATTCTTACCCTTTTTGCAAATCATTTTTCTTATACTAGTTTACCTTATGCCATTAATTATTTTATTGTCTTACTTACCATTTATCACTTGCACTTTTATATTATTTACATTATGATCTTGAATTCATGCACTTTTAATTCATAAAAAATGTTTTTTTTACCTCAACCAACTATAATATGTAAAATGCAACCCTATCACTATGTCTTTATTTGAAATTGTCGTTATAGAAATTATTTTCATCATCTTTATCAAGATTTAGTCTTAAATTCTAAATTGTAAAATTTATGGGTGTCAATTAGCCAATAGGCTTTTATATATGGATATTATAGTGTTTGGAACATTGCCACAAAATTTCACACCTGAAAATTTTCTAACCTTGTTGGTTGTCCCTATTCTTTGAACTTCCTACGGTGCAAGAGTTAGTGCAAGAGTTAGTGCATATTACAGACGTGGATTATGCTGTTTAAGAAAGGATTTAGAATTACAAATAGCTTATAAAATGAGGAAATAGGTTTGTGCAAGTGAAAACGGCTCCCCACACTTACCAATGGAGATATCATTGTGTGCATTATAATGCACGTTTTCCACATTCAAATTACAATCATACAATGCTATTGCCGTCCACTGCTCATCTCAATCTCACAGCATTATGTAGAGAGTTTAGGATACAAACAAAATAAAGAAGGAAGTTTGAGGACTTGAGGAGGATCAGTATTATGGACAAATATAGCAAAAGTGAGGAAGAAGATATTTTGATGCCGATATTGACCAATTTAGCGGCAGCCATGAGCGATTCCTCCAGAATTAAAATGCTTACTACAAGCGCTCTTGCAGATCTGGGAGAAGATGAAAGTACGAAGAAAGTTAAATACAGAGAATGCCTCAAAGAGATGTCATCTAGCGGAATGCAATGGTCTTAGGATTGCACAGGATGGGCTTCGTTGAATAGACTTTTGAAACTTTCAAGCAAGTGCAATTCGTCAGGTGTAAAGCAAAGATTCACGACCTTTGCCAGTATCCTCACGACCTGAGCAGAAACATTGGGGATCAGGGTATGGGTTTCTAACAAGGCATGATAAAAGGGTGATTTGCATAGACGTGAACTATTTGACAGAATGCCTCAAGGATCGCACAAAAATGGAATTGCTGAGAAGGTATTAGAAACTTCAAATAAATGAAATTGGCACGTGAAAAGCCCAATTCCACAACCATCGCTAATGTCCTCCCTGCCTATGCCTATGTGGGCCAGACACAAGGTATGGAACAGAGTAAGGAACAGAGTATGGACATACATCAAGGCATAAAATATTTCATCTAATGTTGTAGTTGCAAATACCTATGAGACATTCGTACAAAATGTGGAAGCACAGACTAGGCACGTGAACTGTTAGTCAGAATGCCTGCAACGGCTGTAAGATTGCAGAAAAGGAGTTTGTTGAAAAAGGCTTCCAAAGCTGTCACGCAAATGCAATTGGCAGAATTAAAGAAAGATTCTACAACCTTGCTATCCACCTATTTGCCAGAGTCTATGTGGGAACTTGGAACAGGGCATGGACAGTCGTTCAAGAAAGAAGGAAAGGGGTGAATTTGTAGCAAATGAAGCAGTTACAAAATGAAGCAGTTACAGATCTTACACACAGTTTGTAAATTTTAATCATCCTAAACATTCATTAAAAAATATCTAAAATTAACAAATATTCAAGAACCAACTTTCAAAAGAAACAGAGCAAAATGAGAGGGAGAAAAACACTTACAGGTTTTCTCCAGCTCTTCCCAAACAACTAGAGATCATGAGTCCCTTTCTTCCTCAAAACCCAAGCAATTTATAGGAAAACTTGACCCTTATGGATGAAACTCCAAGTCTTTGAGTCAAGTCTTCCTCTTAAATGCACCTCTCCATTTTCCAAATTGCCATTCAATGCTTGTGGAAATGGACTTGCAAATGGAGAAAATGGACATCATCTCATAAATTCTGGTCTTGACTTGAGGATGGGAGAGAAGGTTCCTCATTAAGGCTCTTTCTAGAAGTGTTTGAAAATTATGGAAATATTTCTCTCATTTGATTTTCTTTCAAATTTAAAATTCAAAATATTGAGTTGTGACATCCTTCTCCCCTAAATTTATGCATCGTCCCGATGCATGTTAGAAATAAGATCAAAACATATAGAAATAAATATACTTGCCTACTTTAAATTCCATCCTTCAACAAGGTAGGTTAAAGAGTTTAACATAGATAAAGATAACAAGGAGTATTATCTAAGCATAACTGTCTGTATCATCTTAACATCATTGTCTTTAAGCAAAATTTGAAGTTTGTCAAGTTTATAAATAATTAGAGTGTATTCAAAATAAGTGTGGATAGAGCTGTTGCATTTCCACTGTGTCTTCCCATGTAGCATTCTCAGGTGAATACTGGTCCCACTGGACTTTAGATTGGTCCACTATCCGATTGCGGAGCTGAAACTGGCGCCTCTCGATGATTTTGCATGGCTCTATTGTTATTGTACCGGGTTCCTCCACCTGCAGGGCATTCCAATTAAGAATATGCTTAGGGTCAGGTCTATACTTTTTTAACAAGGATACATGGAACACATCATGAATTCGGCTCAGTGCTGGAGGTAAGGCCAAGCGGTAAGCTACAGGATTGATTTCCTCAAGTACTTCAAAAGGCCCAACATAGCGAGGAGCTAGCTTTGACTTCCTTCCAAAAGAGATGGAACTTTTATGAGGTTGAACTCTTAGGAACACCTTTTCACCAACTTGAAAACTTCTGGGTGTCCTATTCTTATCTGCATAACTTTTCTGGCGATCCGAGGCTTCCTTCAACCTCTGTCGAATAAGTTGCACCTGATTATCCATATCTTTCAACAATTCAGGGCCAACTAGGATCCTATCTTCCAGTTTATCCCAACTCAAAGGTGTTCGACAAGGTCTCCCATAGAGAGCTTCAAAGGGCGCCATACCTATTGCTGCTTGGAAGGAATTGTTATAGGCAAACTCAACTAATGGCAAATATTCCTCCCATTTAGTCTGTTGATCCATGCAATACATACGAAGGAGGTCTTCCAAAATTTGGTTGGTTCTTTCTGTTTGTCCATCTGTCTCAGGATGATAGGCTGTGCTGAAATTCAACTGTGTTCCTAAGGCAACCTGCAATGTGGTCCAAAATCTAGAAGTAAACTTTGCATCTCTATCAGAGATTATTTTCTCAGGAATTCCATGCAACCTAAAAATTTCCTTTATGAACCTTTTTGCTACTGCTGGTGCATCATCTGTTAGGTTTCCTGGTATGAAGTGGGCAACTTTAGTGAGTTTATCCACTACCACCAAAATGCAATTGTGCCTATGAGATGTCATTGGTAGCCCTTGGACAAAATCCATACTTATGACTTGCCATTTGTAGAAAGGTACATCATGTGGATAAAGAAGTCCTGCTGGGTGCACATGTTCTGCCTTAACCCTTTGACATTCTAGGCATCTGGCAACTATGTCTACCACATCCTTCTTCATTCCTGGCCAAAAATATATTCCTTTGAGGTCTGCATACATCTTATTCACTCCTGGATGTCCTGAATATGGAGCCTTATGTGCTTCTGTCAAAATCATACCCCTTAGTTCTGCATTATCAGGAACATATATTCTTCCCTGGTACCTCATTAGTCCATCATAATCAAAAGCATAATCCAAATACTTAGGTTCCACAAAGGTGTTAGCTAGAGATGTCTTAACCTGAGCGTACCATGGGTCATGTTTCTGCTCAGAGAGTATTTGTTGCTTTAGGTCTATGTGCAAGTTGGATATGGCCATTATATGTCTCCTCCTGCTGAGAGCATCGGCCACCCTATTTTCTTTCCCCTTGATATATTGAATATCAAAATCATACTCACTTAGGAACTCTAACCACCTTCTCTGTCTTGCATTCAAATGAGGTTGAGTGAAGATATATTTTAATCCTTGATGGTCTGTTTTAAGCTCAAATGGTTTTCCCAACAAGAAATGTCTCCATTTTTGCAAGGCATGAACTATGGCTGCAAGTTCAAGGTCATGGGGGGCGTAATTGACTTCATGGATTTTTAGTTTTCGTGATTCATAAGCCACTACTCCTTCATCTTGGAAAAGAACTCCTCCCAGTCCTTCTATGGATGCATCTGTTACTACTGTGAAATTACCATTAGGGTCAGGCACTTTTAGAATTGGAGGTGATGTTAGCCTTTCCTTCAGTACTTGAAATGCCTTATCACACTGCTCAGTCCAAATGAACTTTTTGTTCTTCTTTTGCAAGGATGTGATTGGATTGGCTATCCTTGAAAAGTCTTTCACAAACCTTCTGTAGTACCCTGCCAATCCCATAAAGCTTCTTACTTCTGTCACATTTGTAGGGATAGGCCATTCAGTGATGGCTTTTACTTTATCAGGATCTACCGCTATACCCTCGGCTGAAATGATATGCCCTAAATAGTGAACCCTCCTTTCAAAGAAAGAACATTTAGATAACTTCCCAAACAACTTATGCTTCCGTAACCTTTGTAAGACTGCCTGTAGATGGGCTAAATGTTCCTCTTCATCCTTAGAATATATTAAAATGTCATCCAGAAACACAATCACAAACTTATCTAGAAAATCATGGAACACACTATTCATAAGATTCATAAAGGCAGCCGGAGCATTCGTTAGCCCAAATGGAACTACAGTGAATTCATAGTGGCCATACCTAGTCCTAAATGCTGTCTTTGGGATGTCTTCTTCTTTTATCCTCAATTGGTGATAGCCCGAGCGGAGATCAATTTTGGAGAACACTGAGGCTCCTCGCATTTGGTCAAATAGATCATCAATACGAGGCAAGGGATATCTGTTCTTCACAGTGGCCTTATTCAACATTCTGTAGTCAATGCACAACCTTAATGTCCCATCCTTCTTTTTTACAAATATGACTGGTGCTCCCCAAGGTGATACACTAGGCCTTATCAACCCTTTCTCTAGCAATTCTTGCAACTGTATTTTCAACTCTTGGAGTTCTGTGGTGTTCATCCTATATGGGGCTTTGGATATAGGTGCAGTTCCAGGAAGTATATCGATTGAAAAATCAAATTCCCTTTTAGGAGGTAATCCAGGTAGCTCTTCCGGAAACACATCCTTGTAGTCCCAAAGGAATGGACTATTTTCAAAGGTAGGGGCTTCTTTCTCTTCTCCTTTCTCATCTAAAGATACTAAGAATATCTGATTTCCTCGTTTTCGCCTTGCCTTCTTTAGTTGCATAGCAGAAATAGTCCCTACTGATATAGGTTTGTAAATTCCTTGGATCCTAACTCTACACCCCTTATCATCGACACACTCCACCACCTTGTTATAGCAATCTATGTTAGCCTTATGACTCATTAGCCAACTTATTCCAATTATGACATCATAGGCTCCTAAGGGTGCGACATATAAGTCGACTTTGGTTTCTAATTCAGGAAACTTAATGAGGGCACCTCTTATGTACTTGTTCACCTTCCGTATAGCCTTATCCCCATACTGAACCGTCCATGATAATTCCATACTCTTAGTTTGCAAAGACATTTCTCTTACCAATTCTGGGGAAATAAAATTCTCAGAGGAACCAGTATCTATCAAAATAGTTATGGGTTTACCAAAAAGCATACCTCTCATCTCCATAGGTACATTTTGATGTTGAGTTTGTTGATTTCTGACAGCAGCATGTATTTGATGTTGCCGAGGATGCTGTGGCTGATTGTACCCATTCCTTTTTGAACAATCCCTTGCATAATGATTGCCTCCACACATAAAGCATCCACCAGGGGGTCCATTAGAACTTCGGGGTGGTGCATTCCCATTATTCCTCCTGAAATTACTATTGTAATTGCTCCTATGATCCTGATTACCAGCAGATTCTGTTCTACCCCAGTCTCTCCTCTTGTTCTTTTGATCTCCTCTGTTGCCCTTATTGTCTAGTTTCCTTTTGAAGGCAAATTGTTTGTCCCGAAAGTTTTGCTTTGCCACCGATAGTGCATGTAATTTCTTTTCCTGTTTGAGTGCCTTCTCCAAGACTTGATTCATGTTCTCAGGGGCAAACATATCCACTTCTGCCCCAATATCAGTATTCAACCCCAAAAGAAACTTCCTTGCCTGAGACCTTTCATCCTTTTGATAGATAGGAACATATTTCAATAGCTTCGCAAATTTATCCCAATACTGTTGGACCGTGAGATTCCCTTGTCTAAGATTCAGAAACTCAGTCATCTTCTCATCATAAAATAGTTGTGGAAGCCATCTCTCACGGAAGTGGCTCACAAACTGCCTCCAAGTCAGGTTTTCTTTTGAATAACAATATTGTTCTTTTATGTTTATCCACCAACTAGCAGCTTCTCCCTCTAACTGATAGGCTCCCCAGGTTGCCTTGATATTCTCTGAGTAGCTTCTTAGTTCAAAATATTTCTCCATTTCAATTAGCCATCCTTCTGCAGCATCCCCCACATGTTTACCATCAAATTTAGGAGGAGTTATCTTCTTCAGGTCTTGTGAGATATCTAGAGCGGTAGTATCTTGCCGAGTCCTAGGAACCTCTAGCTCATTTTGAGCTATGTGTACTTCTGCACCTTGAGGTTCATTTTCAGGTTCCAAAATGTTTTCTATAGTCCCCTGTCTATTCTTTAAGTCCTGTACAGTTTTCTCAAGGTTTTCCAACTTTTCCCTCTGTTCTGTCAACAACTGAATAATTGCCTCTATCCCAGCATTTGGGTTCTCAGGTGGGTTTTCAACATGTTCTTGGTTCCCAACTGGTTCTTGGTTGACTGGTTCCTCTCCATGCAGATCTCGCAAATTTCGAGTTCTCGCCATTTAATTCTGAAACAAGGAGAGAGGTGATTTACAACTTGATACAATTTTTGGTTTACACATGCAAATTAACTGTAATTACATCTATTGTAATTCTTATTTTAAATACCTATTATTATCAATTTTGAGTTAGTAGGCCTCCAGGCCGAGTGTTTGAACCGTGCTCTGATACCACATGTAAGGACCCGCTTGGTCCAAACTCAAATTTTCAAAAATTTTACTTTATTCACAAGTTCTTATGAGATATATCAAGACTTTTATTGAGTACTCAGGAAAAACTTCGGCCAAATCGGGCCATATGTTCAAAATAGAACATTCTTAAGCCACCCGGGCTCTTCTATCCTTTGGGCAAATAGGTTCATACAGAACCAGGTCAAACGGACCTTATCGCTACCTGATTCGGGTAGAACAAACGATGGCCAAAAGGCCTAGTGGTCTAACGGACCAATACTCTATCCAATCCGGGATACATAAACATAACAGCCTAATGGGCTAAGGAGGACAGGAATCATTTTTCTCTGGCCAGAGACTTCTGACTCCCTCGGGACCAATATAGGTTCATGAGTCACTTCCTGGGGACCACAGTCTGCCCAGACACTGTACTGAGGATGTCGACCAGGGAACACATATCATCTACTTGTACTCACCTCAGTTTACGGCAATGCCGGGTACAAGTAATCCACCCCGGGGATTCTTCTGAGTACTAGGAGAGTTCTTAAGTTACCTAAATAACCTTTAAACTAGGGATCGAGATTATAAACTTGATTATAAGGAGTATACTATATCCGAGGGACCTGAGTACTGGGGGCATCCTTCACCGTCCAGACTGCCTACATACCCTGTATCCACGGGATCAAGGCCCTCTACGGATGCGATCTACACGACGAATGCGAACATGTAGTTCTGTCTTGCACTATGTTTAATGTAGCTGTGAGTGAGTACACAACTCTTTGTCGATTGCCACCCACTCGAGTGATGCAATGGACGGAATTCCTAAGGAACTATTTTGCAAACAGACCTCCCGGGAGTGTTTGGCATTTAAGTTTTTCAAGTGTGAATAGTTTACCTAACACGCGTATTTTCCTGATGAGATCTTCCCATTGATCGTCCTACAACAATTTTCGATAGGTTCTCCTTTTCTTTTCTTTTAATTAATCTTTTTAGTGAGGTATCCGAGGAGATTTTCCCTTCCTACGGATTTAACTTTGACATGTTCCTTATTACTCCCCGACGATTTAGAGGGACGATGCCCAGACGTCGTTGTTGCAGCTATGTTAGGCGCGAGGTACTTGGTTCAACGCGACGGCATTACCCGTAAACGTGACCCAGAGGTACCGTAAATACCGAACACTGCGAATGTTTGAGTTTGGACGTTTATTTTAAAGGTTTACCTATCTAGTAGAATAGGAAAAACTTGTATAATAATAGTTGATAAAGGGAAAAACTTCCTTAATTCAAAATGCGGATAAAAGATGCTTGCTCATAATGAATAGAACTAGAAAATAAACTTAATCAATTTTCATAAACATATGAGTAGAAAGATACTTATATCAACTCATGAATAGAAAGATCTTGTAAAATTTGATCTAGGTCAAATAAAAATAATCTTTGATAACTAGTTCAACTTTTGAATTATCATATGCAATTTCAATAAACACTTTTTAATTTATCACAATTCCAAGCATTTGTATCTAGTCATTCTAAAACCAACAATACCCCTGTTTGATCATTTAGAAATTCACATAATCTAAGATATGATATGAAATTGAATTCACCATATACTTAATTCAATCACTTTTGATGAAACTTAGATTATAAAAGATATACATATCTATTTGCCATACCCTATGTGTGTGATCATGCTTATATAAGTAGTATCAATTGAGATACAATATCTTGACCCTACCAAGTTTTAAACATGATACCTAATCTTAATCATAGTAAGAAAACCCATTTGATTATTAAAGCGTACCAAGTAGCTTAGTTTGACTAATAATCCACCACTATTATCAAGGTAACCACTCCTCAATTATGTAAAAATTCCATCATAAAAATCCTTATTTCTCTAGCCTATACAAATATAGTCTCATGTTAATAGGTGCATTCATTTTGGATTTGGCTTGTTTAATTGTTTTCTCAAAATTCTTTGTATATAAGCTAGCCTTGTATTTCTTAACTCTCTGTTGTTGCATTATTGCATACATTTATTCGTATATTTGCCATGTATATTCTTACCCTTTTTGCAAATCATTTTTCTTATACTAGTTTACCTTATGCCATTAATTATTTTATTGTCTTACTTACCATTTATCACTTGCACTTTTATATTATTTACATTATGATCTTGAATTCATGCACTTTTAATTCATAAAAAATGTTTTTTTTACCTCAACCAACTATAATATGTAAAATGCAACCCTATCACTATGTCTTTATTTGAAATTGTCGTTATAGAAATTATTTTCATCATCTTTATCAAGATTTAGTCTTAAATTCTAAATTGTAAAATTTATGGGTGTCAATTAGCCAATAGGCTTTTATATATGGATATTATAGTGTTTGGAACATTGCCACAAAATTTCACACCTGAAAATTTTCTAACCTTGTTGGTTGTCCCTATTCTTTGAACTTCCTACGGTGCAAGAGTTAGTGCAAGAGTTAGTGCATATTACAGACGTGGATTATGCTGTTTAAGAAAGGATTTAGAATTACAAATAGCTTATAAAATGAGGAAATAGGTTTGTGCAAGTGAAAACGGCTCCCCACACTTACCAATGGAGATATCATTGTGTGCATTATAATGCACGTTTTCCACATTCAAATTACAATCATACAATGCTATTGCCGTCCACTGCTCATCTCAATCTCACAGCATTATGTAGAGAGTTTAGGATACAAACAAAATAAAGAAGGAAGTTTGAGGACTTGAGGAGGATCAGTATTATGGACAAATATAGCAAAAGTGAGGAAGAAGATATTTTGATGCCGATATTGACCAATTTAGCGGCAGCCATGAGCGATTCCTCCAGAATTAAAATGCTTACTACAAGCGCTCTTGCAGATCTGGGAGAAGATGAAAGTACGAAGAAAGTTAAATACAGAGAATGCCTCAAAGAGATGTCATCTAGCGGAATGCAATGGTCTTAGGATTGCACAGGATGGGCTTCGTTGAATAGACTTTTGAAACTTTCAAGCAAGTGCAATTCGTCAGGTGTAAAGCAAAGATTCACGACCTTTGCCAGTATCCTCACGACCTGAGCAGAAACATTGGGGATCAGGGTATGGGTTTCTAACAAGGCATGATAAAAGGGTGATTTGCATAGACGTGAACTGTTTGACAGAATGCCTCAAGGATCGCACAAAAATGGAATTGCTGAGAAGGTATTAGAAACTTCAAATAAATGAAATTGGCACGTGAAAAGCCCAATTCCACAACCATCGCTAATGTCCTCCCTGCCTATGCCTATGTGGGCCAGACACAAGGTATGGAACAGAGTAAGGAACAGAGTATGGACATACATCAAGGCATAAAATATTTCATCTAATGTTGTAGTTGCAAATACCTATGAGACATTCGTACAAAATGTGGAAGCACAGACTAGGCACGTGAACTGTTAGTCAGAATGCCTGCAACGGCTGTAAGATTGCAGAAAAGGAGTTTGTTGAAAAAGGCTTCCAAAGCTGTCACGCAAATGCAATTGGCAGAATTAAAGAAAGATTCTACAACCTTGCTATCCACCTATTTGCCGGAGTCTATGTGGGAACTTGGAACAGGGCATGGACAGTCGTTCAAGAAAGAAGGAAAGGGGTGAATTTGTAGCAAATGAAGCAGTTACAAAATGAAGCAGTTACAGATCTTACACACAGTTTGTAAATTTTAATCATCCTAAACATTCATTAAAAAATATCTAAAATTAACAAATATTCAAGAACCAACTTTCAAAAGAAACAGAGCAAAATGAGAGGGAGAAAAACACTTACAGGTTTTCTCCAGCTCTTCCCAAACAACTAGAGATCATGAGTCCCTTTCTTCCTCAAAACCCAAGCAATTTATAGGAAAACTTGACCCTTATGGATGAAACTCCAAGTCTTTGAGTCAAGTCTTCCTCTTAAATGCACCTCTCCATTTTCCAAATTGCCATTCAATGCTTGTGGAAATGGACTTGCAAATGGAGAAAATGGACATCATCTCATAAATTCTGGTCTTGACTTGAGGATGGGAGAGAAGGTTCCTCATTAAGGCTCTTTCTAGAAGTGTTTGAAAATTATGGAAATATTTCTCTCATTTGATTTTCTTTCAAATTTAAAATTCAAAATATTGAGTTGTGACACACTCGCCAGTTTTGGGTAAAAATGGATTCAACTTGTTTGTGAAGAATGTGTGATAATTATTTGTAGTGCCAGATGTTTGACCCTGAGTACAACCTTACTGTTATGTAATGCCTTTGGTGAAGATCAAACTTCTATAACTTTTCCTACTGGGTTGGAAAGTTCTGATGAAATTATTGGGCTTTCCATAAAGTTTCCGGGATTCTATTTAATCTTTTATGCCTTTCTTTTTGGTTTTCATTCTATATTTGACATACACAGATTGATTGATTCTCATTGTTGTAGCTGAATGCCTTTGATATTAGCTCAATTTTCCTTGTTGAAGCTAAAATTATTATAAATCGTCACATGATTTCAGTTGGTTTGAACCACACATAGAGCATTGTTGCTGGAGTAACATCAGAGAGAACATTTGTTTAATTCATTTTGGATCTGTGTTGGAGTTGTTTATCTGTAAGCAGGGAGGATATTCCTCTCGGTTGTTCATCAACAATGTATACTGCTTGAATAAGCCCTGTAAACACCTTCAACACTGTTTTCTCCTACCACACAATGGTTATTTAAACAATGTTTCTTGTTCATCAGACTTGCATCAACATAGAATGAGCATAACAGAGCAATAGAAATGCAATGTGGTGCACACACAACTGAAACACGAAGATTTATGCTTGGAGAAACCCTAAACAGGGGGAAAACTCTGGAAGAATAAGCACAAGCTCCTCATGCCACTATATTACTGTCTTATAAAGATGTTACAATGCCACCAGGGCATATACAGAGCTCAATTATAGCTTAACCTAGCTCCTAACAACTGTTATTAGCCTCAGCACCATCCACACCCTGCTCTTCTACAATACAGTCATGAAAAATGAACACAAGAAGGTTTTCCAATGAGTGTTCCAATCCCTCGTGCATAAAAGGGTTGAGTTTAGACTTTAGACCATAATCTAACTTTAAGGGTATGCTATCTTGGTCATGGTGTGTGGTTGCATTGTCTGCAGTCTTGTTGCCAATATTTTGGACTGGTATTTATCCTAAATGTTTGGATGTAGCAGAACAAAGACATGTTATTCCATTGATTGTCTCATTTATGCCATAGCACATGGCCTATCATGTGTTGTATTTGTTATGGATGTTGTTGAACGAGCGCAGTGAAGAAAGAGGGAAGGTTGCCCTGAATAATGTCCAAATGATTGGGAATAAATCTGGTTTATTGGCATATGTATAGACTGTGCAGCTGTAGAAATCCAACAACAATTATACATTGATAATTGGACAAATTAAATGCTAAGAGTGTCATACCAAAAATAGATCCATGGCCTTTACAAAGATATTGGCTGGCCTGCATATGCTACATTTAATAAGAGTTGTTAATATCTTTATAGTGATAAGGGTTAGTCTGTAAAAACTAACATCATGCTATTAATAATCATTATGCAATGGTGCTTCTTGAATCCATATTTCATCAATTTTGTATTCAGGCAACAATATTTCATTTGTCAATTGGCTTGTTAACATTAATATTTAAAGTATACATAGATGCAAATTGTGTTTGGATATTAGTTTGTATCCTTGGTTTGTCCTTTAGTGTTGCTAAACCTCCTCCATGCATTTTCCTTATATCTGACATAGCCCACTCAGCGTGATCAACAGAAATTAAGAACAAATAATAAGTTCGGTGTGATTGATCAGCTGTGCATAATCTCAACAAGAAATGCAAATAACTAGAATTTAACCCTGCAGTTACATGTATGGCTGTGGCTAACCATGGGATGTTCTTGTAGAGCACTATTTTAGTTCGTTCCACAGTGCACATTCATGCAATCAAAATAAATTCCTTCTAGGTCTCTTTTTTAGTAGTAATTGTTGTGTTCCAAGCATTATAAAGTTGAACTATCATAAACCTGTTGAATTACAAGAAGCGCTTCAGCTTATACACATCATTGATGCATTTGCTGCCACAATGATAGTTACTCTTCAATGATCTTGCTTTCCACAACTTAAATCACCCATCCTCAAGGAATGCTCATCAAAACTGCATACATATGAAGTAGCTGCAAATCCCACCATTGAAGTATTTGTGCACTCTAATTTACAAGAATCATCATGTATGCTGGCAGCATTTGCCAGGAACTCCAGCTGCTGTACAGCTCTTGTTTTATGTTGGAAATAAGCTACACCCTTTCTAACAGAAAATGGAAGGTCTTAGGTTAGAGTCCATATGAGCTGTAGCTCAACAATTGGTATCAGAGCCAAGCTACGAGTCTTAGGTTAGAGTCCATATGAGCTGTAGCTCAACAATTGGTATCAGAGCCAAGCTACGAGCCCCAAGCACCTGTAGTTTTGCTTAAGGAGGGGTATTGGAAATAAGCCACACTCAGATCGACTCCTCCAGTAGCAAATGAAAAGTCTTAGGTTCGAGTCCTAACTGATCCATATGAACTGTAGCTCAACAATTTAATATTGACTTCTAACATTTTAATTGATTATATTGAAAGTATATAATCTAAGGACAAGAATAGAGTAGATCTATTATTACCCTTTAGATTGATCTACAGTCAAAATAATACTTAAGAAAAAAAACAACTCTAAAATCAGCTATATTTGTTTTATGTTTAAAAAAAGTTATATCTGCAATGATACTGTTTTAAGAGGCTATTCTTAAACATCATTTAGTTCAACAGTCAAAGGTTGATTTTGGCCAATAAAAATAAAATTAATATTTTACAATATTTTAATGTGGATGAGGTGTAAAATTACATGTTTGACCATTGAAACAGATAATATCTAAGTGATAATTATACTATTATTATAACAGTTCAAGATTTCGGTACGTATTTGGAGCATTTTGGTTATATGCTCTGTAGTCGATTGCTGTATGTAGGTAATAAAAGAGGAACTCTGTATTTAAATGAAGTATTTTGTTTGTATACCCTGTAGATTAAACTAGTCTGGAATTTTGATATAATCCAGCCAATAGCAATACCTATTTATCCAGAAAAAAACAATGAAATTTTTTATTTTACAGGATTTAAATAAAATATTTTCTTAGTGAAACTCAATATTGAGGTCTTTCCAAAACTTAAAAGAAGGTAAAAATAGAAAAGACCTCTATGTCCCCTGTTGAGTCCAGCAATCCACTACCTCCTGAGGCAAAATTGATCCCTCCACTGAAATTTGCATTTGGTTCCAGATATGGAGGGACAAAGGGTAGCCTCAAGTAGGTAGCTGCAACCACAATTATACAATAAACCACTTAGTAATATTCCTAGATAATCCATGAGTTAAATTAGACTAATGAGTTGGATCTAAATCTGTAATAATAAATGATACCAACCCAGGAAGTCGAAAGTGGTGCGGCCATTGGTAAAACGACCAGTTGGGTAGTGGAAAAAGGAGACGCCGTAAGGTATGAAGTTTGCAAGCGCTTTACAGTGTGGGATGTAATTATTGTTCCCTGCATCTCCTAACGAATCTCCAAACACAAACATGGCTGGCACATAACTCCCTTTCTCAGCTGCAGCCGAACAACTGATCATCCATAACTCAACTAAGATACCCACAATTGAACTCTTCATTATTGCCATTAACAAAAAAAATTATCCCAGGACTCCTGCTCAATCTACAACTCATTCACTTATTAATGGGATTAGGCTTTTTTATTTATAAGGCGTGTGTATAAGTAGAAGTTTGTTTAAATATGTTCAACGATCAAAGCTGACATACGACCATTTTCATGTTCAAAACTTCTAGAGTAGAATAAGATCGAAGCTGCCGTTCGTTTAAAACTCTGTTGATGTTGAAGGCTGTACATATTTTGCCCAATAAAAATAGAATAGATATTCATAACTTGGTTGAAGGTCAGGATAACATAAGATAAGGCCATGATTAGAAAACTGTTGGAGTTAGGTGTGGAATTTGACGGCATGTATACTTTTTTCAATTAGTTTAACTTGCTATAATTTTATATAACTGTATATATAAAATGAAATTTGATTTGACAGTAGAAGCATAAGTAAGCTTATACACCTTACCATTTTTGATCTAGTATGTGTTTAGTCATCCATCATAAATTGCACTACGATCATACTGGAATGGTCATCTAAGAAGGAGATCTGAGAAATCTAATTGTGTTACATCACATTCAATTGTATCTCAGAAAGGCCCAATAGCAAAGGTCATTGCACAAATCTTGTTGATTAACTTAAAGGACCATGTTCTTGTACCCAATACCTCTCCTTATGGCTCTCAAACCATTATTATTCGTAAAAAGGAGAAGGATGAATGGAGAAAGGTCACAAACTATAGAATTTTAAATAAAATCACTGTAGAGAACAAATATCCTTTTCCTAGGATTGATGACATTCTTAATCATCTTGAGGGAGCTCAATATTTTACAAAGATGGATGTCACTTCATGTTATCATAAGTATGAATGGATCATACTAATTTTTGAAAAATTACCTTTAAAACTAAAATTGGGGGACTAAGCAATGCCCCTGCCACATTTATGGGTCTCATTAATGATATTTTAAGAGTTCACTTAGGAAAGTTTGATCATTGTGTATTTGGATGATATTCTTGTGTTCAATAGGTCTTTAGAAGAGAATATTCAACATGTTCACACTACTTTGATCTTCTATGACAACACCACCTTCAACCTAAGAAGAAGAAATATTTCTTTGGTCAACACTTTATCAAATACACTGGCTTTGTTATTGATCAAAATGGAGTGTGTGTAGACACTAACAAAGTGAAAAATCTCAAAGATTAGCCTATCCCTCAATGTGTTGCAAATCTAAAGAGTTTCCTAGGGGGCATGAATTACTAAAAAAATTCATTTAGAAATTTTCCTTTATTTCTCAACCACTTCACTAGTTGTCCAACCAAAAGAATTTCTCATGGTCTGCAACAATAGATCAAGCATTCCAAGAACTTAAGGAGGTACTTTTCTTAGATCTAGTACTTATTCTTCTATATCCTCAACAACCCTTTGGCATTAGATTGATCCCTCCAACTATGCTATAGGATCTATTCCTAAATAGGGAGGACTTCGTCTAGCCTATCATTCTAAAGGCCTCTCTACAACCAAGCTCAGTTATAACACCTATGACAAGGAGTTCTATGCCTTGGTCAAAGGCTTGAAAATGGAGGCACTACATTCTTGGCAAGGAAATAATTCTTCAGATTGATCATCAACCTCTTTTGTTTAAGAATTCATAGTCTAAAATTCAAGATCAACATCATTTGAAATGGGCCTCATATGTTCAATAGTTTCACTTAGTCATAACATATAAAAAGGGCACTACTACTAAAGTTTTATATTTGTTGAGCCTCCTTCGAACTAAAGAATTATATATCCTAGATGTTAGATTTGCTACATATAAGAATTGGAAATATTTGTATTCTTCCGATGCATCTTTTGGACTAGTTATACATGCTCTGTAACATCCCACTATCACTAACCAAACTCCTTTTTTAGACTACACAATTAGAGATGGTTGGTTATATAAATTGAATCAATTGTGTTCTTACTAGTTCTTCCCAATTGATACTAATTATGTAGGTTCATTCTTCTTCTTATGGGGGACACTTTGGCACCACCAAAACTCCAAAACTCCACAATATTTATAGAAACACTTCTTTTCACCCTCCATGAGGAAATGAGTGGAAGATTCCATTTGGTGATTGTCAATCACAAACTTGGTTTGTATCAACCTCTTTGTATTCCCTCTTAGCCATAGGAGTTTATCTCTTTGAATTTTATTAGTGGGTTTCGTACTACTTTTGGGCAACATGATTGTATTTTTGTGGTGGTGTGTCAATTTTCAAAAATATCCATCTTCATACCTTGCAACAAAACTATTGGTGCTCCTAAGGTTGCTGAATTATTTTTCAATAATGTACGGTGTCAGTTTGGTTCTCCTTTTTCTATTATTTCTGATTGTGGTTCTAGATTTTGAAGTCACTTTTGGAAATCACTTTAGAACCTATTGGGCTATCAAATATTATATTATATATATATCCTTTCATCTACAAACACATGAAAAGACTAAAATAGTTGATCAGACTTTACTCCAGTCTCTCAAGATCTACTATAGAAATCTAATAAATAATGTCCAATTCATGTCTTCAAGTAATGCAACACAACTATAATCAGGCTACACATATCTCCACAAGCCATTCTCCTTTTGAGGTATGTTATGGATATAAATCTCTTTCTCAATACAAGATTTTAGTTTCTTTTTATCTAGCTTCTTCATCACACCAACAAAAGAAATAGATCCAATCTTCTCAATTTATTCAAAACACAGCAAATATTCATGCACAAGTGTAAGCAACTCTTCAAACTTCTCAAGATATGTATATGGAAATTCATGATAAGAATTGTATCCCTTCTAAATTCATAGTTTGGGATAAATTCTGGTTTTATATGGATAATCAAAGGTTCAATGGTCAACACCATCTTAAGATCAAGCCTATTAGATATGGGTCTTATATCATTATCCAACAAATAGGAGATAATACCTTCAAACTTGATCTTCCATCCCAACTTGGAATCCATGATGTGACTAATGTTAATTAGCTAGAGTGATATGAGCCACCTCACTTCAAAGAAGAAGTTCCTCTCTCTCTCTCTGTCATCTTGATCATAATATTCTAGATTTTTAACCTTATTTGGATGTAGATACCATTTTCAAGGTTTGCACATGGTCTACTAGGAGAGGGACTACCACTACATACATTGCTAGTTGTAAAGATACCTTGCCAATCCAACCCAAGTAGATCTCATAGGCATCTTTTGAGCAACATTTTATCCATCTTAAGGAGAAAGTGGGGACACTTTCCTCAAAAATAGGGAATAATTGAAAATGCTTAGCCCCTTCATAGCTTCTTCATTAGACTTAATATTTGGTTAGTTAGTATAATAGAATATAGTATTTGATACTTAGTAGAATATAATAATTTGTTTGAATTGATATTTCTACAAGCTTTTTTTTTAGAAGCATCTTTATATTCCTTTAGAATACTTATTATGAAGATGTTTTTGATTGCCTTTATTGATAAAATCTCTCTTACAAGTTTTGTTCATGTGCACTCATATCAATTAGATTGTATCTTTCAAAACAAAAAGGATCAAAAAACATTGCATAGCATATATAACTTTAAGTCTCTAAAAGCTAGTTGATGGCATGTTGGTTAATAATTTCACAAGTATATGTAGAAATGATGCTTCTTTGGAGATTACCAGAATCCTAGACAAGATTGGTATTATCTGTTAGCACTCAAGCCAATCTAAAATTATAGAATATAACAACATTGAACTACTCCAAGAAGAAATAATAAAGAAGGCTATAGGATTAGATGTTGAGAGTTCTACAATGCAATTCCTAGTAAGATATAAGAACAAGGAAAAGAATAAGAGATAAAATTATGTCTCAAAGTGCCTTAATAAATAGCTAATGCTGAAAGGGAGAGAAAATTCTTTGAAATTGAAATGGTTAGCATGGATGAAGAGGTGAAAAGGGAAAAGGAAAAAAAACCTAGTTTAGCTTCCTATAATGAGGAAGAACAATTATTTATAATCACTACACCTACGAACTCATAATCTCTAGGAGTCTGGAGCATTGGTATTTGGATTTAGGAGCAACAAAACGCAAGACACCCAAAAAGGTTGGTTCGCAAAATACAATTAAATTTCCAAAAGTAAGAATTCCATTCTTGTCTATAATAGTAGGCATGAAATGAATAGAGTAGAAAACATTTAATTAAAAATGCCTAATGATGATTATAAGAAAATATTAAATGTATGGCAAGTTCTAGCATTAAATACGAATTTGCTTGCAATTACTATGAAATTATTGATGTAGGAATATTAGTATAGTTTTATAGTAGAGCTTGTACTCTAATAAAAGCAAGTGTAAAGGTCCTTCAAAAGCATTTGGGAGGGAAATTTGTAAAAGTTATGTACAACAACTCCAAAAGTAACAATGATGGAAACACATGATGATCAAAGAGAAAATTTAGTGGATTTTAAATTTAGACATATAAATATGCATTCTCTTTAAGTTTTCAGCAAAGTGAACCATTTGAAAGATTTTGATCTTCAATTGTTAGTCAAGTTTAAAGTATGTGAAATTTATAGCTTAGGTAAGTAACATATATAGACACCTAATATTTGCCAAAGCATTCTTCATGTCACTACATCACAGTTGCATCACTTCCTGACTAAATTATTCATCTTCCATACATTCACATTAATTAAATAATTCTTATTTATTTGATTAATTTCATCTATTATCACTTTTCCATTTCCTAGCATTAATTAAATAGCTTTACAATTATTTAATTAATCCTTCATTTCTTATAGTATTAAATAAACAAATTAATTTCTATTTTCTCCACCACAAATAATTAAAATTAATATTTTATTTATTTTTCAATATTATCATTGTGCACCAAAAATTAAATAATTAAATTATTTAATTTCCTCCATAATTTCCTCTCACCATAAATTCACTCTTGTCTCACCATGATTCTCTCTCATCACTCTCTCAATCATTCTCAATCAGATCAGTTAACTAATTAATCAAATTAGTTAACTAATCAATCAATTTAGATAACAGGTTAATCAATTCTATTAACAATCTAATTAATCCAGTTAACACATCAATCAATTTAGTCAACTCACCAATCAAATCTGTTAACTCCCCTAATTCATGAGAGGCAAAGGACACTTGTCACTCTCTTATTCATTCAAATCCTCTCATCCAATTCCAACCATTGATCTCTCTGATCATTCTCCACCGTTGATCTTCATTTTTGAAGGTCTATAAATAAAATGCCTTCTCAACCTCTCATTCATCTCTTACTTTCGTAAACTTATGTTGTTGCCATTCAAATAATTTATTTTGAGAGATCAAGGTTATGCTAATTTGATAAAGCAATCCACATAACATCCACATATCAAAGGAGTAAATCCATTGGAGTTGGGTGCATTCCAATATGCTCAATCGGTGAGGTGAATTTGTGTGCAAAAGAAGGTATATTGATGTTTGATTTGATTTCTTTCACTGTTCTTTGCATTACTTATTTTACCTATCACATTTTGGAATGCTCAGTGGGACCCAAATCCCTTTAATTTAACCTCTTTTGAAAGAAATTTTGTATTGTTTGTGTTGCAGTTACAAAAGCGTGCTTACGACTGTAACTACGCGCTTGTTGTTCAGGTTGGTGCACCTACAGTTTGGGTTAGCATGCCTTTGGTCACTATCAATGCACCTATCGTGTCTATCTGAGTGCCCGTATTTTATGAATGGACTCTAACATTTTTGTGTTGTTTAGTGATCATTTTTAGGTTTTCTAACAAGTTTTGTTTTCTATGGGTGACTAACCCTCAGATCCCTCTGTTCAATCACCTAACTATTATTTTTGCTAGATCTAAAATAGGTTTTTTGTTGCAGGTTTTAGATACTATTACAGAAGCATACCTGTGGTTCGTGAAAGCATACTTGTCATTTCTATGATAGTTGGTAGTGTTTGTGTGACACATATCAAACCCTTAGATAGAGTAAGATCGAAGGTGCCATTCATTTAAAACTTTGTTGATGTTCAAGGCTGTACATCATTCACTTTAACAGTTAAAGGTTAATTTTGACAAATAAAAATAGAACAAATATTCATAATTTGGTTGAGAAGGTCAACATAACACAAGATAAGGCCATGATTAGAAATCTGTTGGAGTTAGGTGTGGAATTTGATGGTCTGTGTACTTTTTTTTCAATTAGTTTGGCTTGCTATAATTTTAAATAACTGTATATATAAGACAGTTTAACGTAGTCATAAACAGGGAAATATAATATATTATTCTTATTTATAATATATATTAGTTTTTTACAATATAAGAAAATTGTTTTAAATATAAGTTTAGATGTCCAAAAAACTCACCACATTGTTCATGACATATATAGATGATAGATTCTAGTTGTGATATAACTCAAATATCATTGTTTTAAAGAGGTGCTCATGGGTAGATTTTTTTTTCAATTTAATTAATTTTTATTTAATAATTAGATAATTCAAATTAGAGTTCACTATAATCTAGAATATTATGAAAATACAATACCCTAAGAATTTGGTTTGAATATTTTCTTCTAATCAACTACAAACTCTAAGTAAAATTCTAGTTAGTGAAAGGTTGGTGACCACAATTCAACTCCACACATATGATCATCTTCAACCATATCATCTAGGTTGGGTACAAGAACATGGTCCTTGTAAGTTAATCAACAAGCTTTGTGCAATGGCCTTTGCTATTGGGCCTTTTTGAGATACAATTGAATGTGATGTAACACAATTAGATTTCTCAGATCTCCTTCTTAGATGACCATTCCAGTATGATCGTAGTGCAATTTATGATGGATGACTAAACACATACTATATCAAAAATGGTAAAAGTGTATAAGATTAGTTATGCTTCTACTGTCAAATCATATTTCATTTCAGGTAAGCCTATTGTTAAATAGGTAAACATATAAAAATATTTAACACTATGTAACATTCGCTAAGCTAAGGAAGATAATTGGGATAAGTTGCCACCCCTACCATGAGAATTTTAGTGGAGAGCTATTCTAATATTTCTGAAGAGACAAAAGGTTTACCACCTTTCATAACTATAAATGATTCTATAGATTTGGTTCCAAGGTCTTTCTTGCCAAATTTTCTAGCATACTCCCTCTCGCATGTTTTGAAAGTCTAGAAATAGAGAAGGCAATAAAAAACTTATGGAAAAAGGGAAAATATAGCCAAATACCTCTCCTATGGCTTTCAAACCATTATTATTCCTAAAAAGGAGAAGGATTCAAATGGAGAATGGTCCCAAACTATAGAGTTTTAAATAAAATCATTGTAAAGAACAAATATCCTTTTCGTATGATTGATGAACTTCTCAATCATCTTAAGGGAGCTCAATATTTTACAAAGATGGATCTCACTTCATGCTATCATCAAGTATGAATGGATCCTACTAATTTTTGAAAAATTACCTTTAAAACTAAAACTGGGGGACTAAGCAATGCCCCTGCCAGATTTATGGGACTTGTTAATGATATTTTAAGAGTTCACCTAGGAAAGTTTGATCATTGTGTATTTAGATGACATTCTTGTGTTCAATAGGTCTTTAGAAGAGAATATTCAACATGTTCACACTACTTTAGATCTTCTATGACAACACCACCTTCAAGCTAATAAGAAGAACTATTTCTTTGGTTAACACTTTATCAAATACACTAGATTTGTTATTGATCAAAATGGAGTCCATGTAGACACTAACAAAGTGAAAATTCTCAAAGATCAGCCTATCCCTCAATGTGTGTCAAATTTAAAGAGTTTCCTAGGGGCCATGAATTACTAAAAAAATTCATTTAGAAAATTTCCTATATATCTCAACCACTTCACTAGCTGTCCAACCAAAAGAATTTCTCATGATCTACAATAGTAGATAAAACATTCGAACAACTTAAGGAGGTACTTTTCTCAGATCTAGTACTTATTCTTCTATATCTTTAACAACCCTTTGACATTCAATTGATCCTTCCAACTATCCTATAGGATCTAAATTCCTAAATAGGGAGGACTTCCTCTAGCCTATCATTCTGAAGGCCTCTCTACAACCAGGCTCAGTTATAACACCTATGATAAGGAGTTCTATGCCTTGGTCAAAGCCTTGAAAATGGAGGCACTACATTCTTGGTAAGGAAATAATTCTTCATATTGATCATCAACCTCTTATGTTTATGAATCCATAGTCTAAATTTCAAGAACAACATCATTTGAGATGGGCCTCATATGTTCAATAGTTTCACTTAATCATTAAATATAAAAAGGGCACTACTAGAAAAGTTTTATATTTTTTGAGCCTCCTTCCAACCAAAGAATTATATATCCTAGATGTTAGATTTACTATATATGAGTATTGGAAATGTTTGTATTCTTTTGATATATCTTTTGGACCAGTTATACAAGCTCTATAACATACCGGTATAAATTGAATCAATTGTGTTCTTACTAGTTCTTGACAATTGATACTAATTATGTAGGCTCATTCTTCTTCTTATGGGGGACACTTTGGCACCACCAAAATTCCATCATATTTATAGTAAAACTTCTATTGACCATCCATGAGGAAACAAGTGGAAGATTCCATTTGGTGGTTGTCTATTTGTAGCCAAGATAAGCCTACTAGTCACAAACATTGTTTGTATCAAACTCTTCATATTCCCTCTTAGCCATGGGAGTTTATCTCTTTGAATTTGATTACTGGGTTTCCAACTACTTTTGGGAAACATGATTGTATTTTTGTGGTGGTGTGTCATTTTTCAAAAATATCTATCTTCATACCTTGCAACAAAACTATTGATGCACCTAAGGTTGCTGAATTATTTTTCAATAATGTATGGTGTCAGTTTGGTTCTCCACTTTCTATTATTTCTGATCCTAGTTCCAAATTTTGAAGTCACATTTGGAAATCACTTTCGAAGCTATTGGGCTATCAAATATTATATTAAATATATATGTTCATCCACAAACACATGGCAAGACAAAAATGTTTAATCAGACTTTGCTATAGTCTCTCAAGATCTACTATAGAAATCTAATAAATAATGTCCAATTCATGTCTTCAAGTATTGCAACACAACTATAATCAGGCTACACATATCTCCACAAGCCATTCTCCTTTTGAGGTATGTTATGGATATAAATCTCTTTCTCAATACAAGATTTTAGTTTCTTTTTATCTAGCTTCTTCATCACACCAACAAAAGAAATAGATCCAATCTTCTCAATTTATTCAAAACACAGCAAATATTCATGCACAAGTGTAAGCAACTCTTCAAACTTCTCAAGATATGTATAAGAAAATTCATGATAAGAATTGTATCCCTTCTAACTTCGTAGTTTGGGATAAATTTTGGTTTTATATAGATAAGCAAAGGTTCAATGGTCAACACCATATTACGGTCAAGCCTATTAGATATGGGTCTTATATCATTATCCAACAAATAGGAGAGAATACTTTCAAAATTGATCTTCCATCCCAGCTTGCAATCCATGATGTGGCTAATGTTAATTATCTAGAGTGATATGAGCCACCTCACTTCAAAGAAGAATTTCCTCTCTCTCTCTCATCTTCATCATAATATTCTAGAATTTTAACCTCCTTTGGATGCAGATACTATTTTCAAGGTCTGCACATGGTCTACTAGGAGAGGGACTACCACTACATATATTGCTAGCCGTATTAAAGATACCCTGCCAACCCAACCCAAGTAGATCTCAAGGCATCTTTTGAGCAACATTTTCTCCATATTAAGGAGAAAGTGGGGATAGTTTCCTTAGAAATAGGGAAGAATTGATCTAATGCTTAGCCCATTCATAGCTTCTTCATTGGACTTAATATTTGATTACTTCGTATAATAGAATATAGTATTTGATTCATAGAATATAATAATGTGTTTGAATTGATATTTCTAGAAGCTTCTTTATTTTAGAAGTATCTTTATATTCTTTTAGAATACGTATTATGAAGATGTTTTTGATTGCCTTTGTTGATAAAATCTCTCTCTTGCAAGTTTTGTTCATGTGCACTCATATCAATTAGATTGTATCTTTCAAAACAAATTTAATTAAAAAATGTAAGCATAAAAAAATATTGCATAGCATATATAACTTTAAGTCTCTAAAAGTTATTTGATGGCATGTTGGTTAATAATTTCAAAAGTATATGTAGAAATTCAATGCTTCTTTGGAGATTACCAAAATCCTAGACAAGATTAGTAGTATCTCTTGGCACTCAAGCCAATCTAAACCTATAGAATGTAACAACATTGAACTACTCCAAGAAGAAATAATAAATAAGGCTATAGGATTAGATGTTGAGATTTCTATAAGGTAAATCCTAGTAAGATATAAGAGCAAGGAAAAGAATAAGAGATAAAATTATGTCTCAAAGTGCTTCTATAAATAGCTAATGCTGAAAGGGAGAGAAAATGCTTCCATTGTGGTTCTCAAGGAAATTGTACAAACCAATGCAAGAAATGGTTATCATGGATGAAGAGGTAAAAAGGGAAAAGGAATAAAAACCTATTTTAGCTTCGTATAATGAGGAAGAACAATTATTTATAATCACTACATCTACAAACTCATACTCTATAGGATTCTAGAGCATTGGTATTTAGATTTAGCAGAAACACAATAAAACACACCCAAAAAGGTTGGTTCACAAACTACAATTAAATTTCTAAATGTAAGAATGCCATTCTTGTTTATAATAGTAGGCATGAAATGAATATAGTAAAAAACATTTAATCAAAAATGCCTAATGATGAGTATAAGAAAATATTAAATGTATGGCTGTTAGAAATGAAGGTGCAAACCACACAACAGAAATTTGTTTCCAACCTTATTTATGCCCTTTAAACAATGTAGAATCAATGGAGATTGCAATAGAAATAAAAACCCACAACATAGAAATAAAATGCATAAAGAACTGATCACATAACACAATATGTAACGTGGAGAAAACCCTTTCAGGTAAAAAACACCACCAAGAAAAGAGGCTCAAAGTTGTATTATCTTCAAATATCTAAGATTACAGTACATGCACTTCCTCTCTCCTTCAGTCTTCAATCTAGAGGTGCCTGTTACTCTCCAATCTTATAAAAATGTACTTCAAATATCCTTATAAAAGGGGGTTCCTTCTAGGGCTAGATAACTGACAAAATATTGACCGTCAAATCTATGACCTAATCACTAATGGTCCAGATTCACAATAATAAAATATCAATTAAAATGTGGTTTCGGGGGTGCTACCCCTGAACCCCCACCATGGTGTGTGGCTCCCAGACCCCCCGCTAGGGAGATGATCCCCTAGACCCCTCATAGGGGGAAACCCCTCTGCAACCCCCCATCACTGATGAGTGAGTATTGAGGACTAGATATAAACATGTAGTTGAAACAAGACCACTGCTGGTGAAACCTTTCATCCCTTATGGGTGATTTACAAATAATATTAGGAGTAATTAATTACATAGGATTTACAAGGTTGATGGCACCTTAATCCTAACATTCTCCCACTTGACATCATACATTGTAAATACCTATAGGAAAACCATAAAATGATTAGGCAGTAGAAGCAAGGCCCATGGCCTCTCTACACCAAACAAATTTTTCTTTGCTCATAGGTTTGGTCAATGAATCTACATTCTCCTAAGTGTCTATATTCTTCATCTTAATTTGTCCATTTGCAACCAACTCTCGAACAAAGTGATAATAAACATCAACATGCTTAGTATGAACATGACACATAGGATTCCTAGCCAAACATATAGCACTCTAACTTTCACAACCAATCTAAATAATCCCGCAATCAAATCTAATACTTGTACATAGTCTCCTCAACCAAACTACCTCTTTACAGACATGAGTAGCAGCCATATACTATGCTTCTGTGGTGGACAAAGCAACTGTGGGCTTCCTCTTAGTCATCCAACTCACCACTCCTCCAAATAGAGTAAACACATAGCCACTAGTGGAACTTCGACTATCCAAGTCACCTGCCCAATCTGCATCAACAAAACCCTGTATGTCCAAAGATTTATCAACACTATCAGTACCAGAATAAACCAAACAATAATCACTTGAGTACCTGCAAGATACTTAAGTACCCTCTTCGCATAATTCTAATGCTATCTACCAGAGTTAGACATAAATCTACTCAAAACTCCCACTGCTTGGGCAATATCTAGCCTAGTGCAAACCATTGCATACATCAAACTTCTTACAACACTAGCATATGGCACATTAGACATATCCTCAAAATCATCCTCATTCTTTGGACACATATCTAATGAAAGCTTAGTACGAATGGGTAAGGAACTCTAAGTGGGTTACAATCCTGCATACTGAATCTCTACAAAATGGTATTCACATACTTACTTTGAGACAACAAAATCTTTTTGTTACCTTTGTCCCTCCAGATCTCCATACCAAGAATATACATGGTTGCTCCAAGATCCTTCATATCAAATGCACCTGAAAGTTGGGCTTTAAGCTCAATGATCATACCGTCAGTATTATTGAAAAATAACATGTCTGTTGGCAAGAGATGTTGCTAGTCATATTAGGTGTTGTTATTGATGGCAACTGAATCTATCTTACACATATGCATTACATCATTTGATCATACCAGAAGTTAGAGTGCAGATTTATCTAAGTCTAGATAAACAGGAACAGAGCATTTGACAGGGTTCAACATCTTAGTCCGCATTTCACCACAGGAATCACATTGTGCTGCAGATCTGAGGGAATGTTAAGGAATGTCAGGGCTACCTAAATCCAAGATTTTAGCCTTCGGTGATGAAGGGATTGTAAGTTTCAAGCCTCTGAGTATTAGGTTTTGATTAGATAGTTTAGTCCGGTGAAGAACAGGCTGACTAGGTGTTTGATCCTTGTGAGGATAAAGAGAAGTGATTGGTTGAGTGATTTATGAGATCCAATGGTATTGGCTAACATGTGAATTGACCTAGATACTGATGCTTTCATCCGCATTGGTGTTTGTGAATGGATTCAGCTGACAAAACAGTGTTCCTAAAAAGTCTCTACATTTTTCTTAAGGCCGATTGTAGTTGATGCAATTTCATGTAGCAGATATATATAATCGATGAGTTTGAGCATTTCAAAGTGTGGTGGTACAAATATAATGTGTGAGGTTTAAAGTAGAATAGTATGAAGTGTGAAGCAAAGAAGATCTAAGCTCTGAATCATGGCAAAATAGTGAAGTAGGGCAGAGAAAGATGAAGTGTGTAAAGTCAGTGTACAGAGTTTAACCAAAACTATAATCTTGCATTGTTAGATGCTATTCCTCAGTTCAAACTTTCCAGTGAACTTTTGTAATTGATTTGTAGGTAGTGAGCCTCTTTGAGCAGTGAGCTCTGGGCAGTGTGCTCAAAGGCATGTGCCTTCTGCATTTGTAATACTTTTAACAGAGTATAAATTCTTGTGGGTTAACCCCCACCATGGATTTTCCCTTAACTAGGTTTCCACGTAAAAATCCTGGTGTTCATGTGTTGTGATCTTGTTATTTCTATTCTTGTGTTCATGCTTCTTTCTTTTGGATGTATGTGGTAAATTAATAAAGGAACAAAGTAATAAGTTTTGCAGAACACTGATTCACCCCCCCTCTTAGTGTTCCTTAATTTCAACAATTGGTATCAGAGCAAGGTTCCTTAGAAGAAGCTTAACAACTTGAGGAAGATCTAGGAAGGTGTTTTCAATGGGTTCATTCAAGCATTCTGATGGTATCAATCAACAACTTCAAGTAGCCTTGGATGGTCTTGACCTATCCTGAGTATAAATAAGAGATCTGCAAGAGAACCTTAAAGATGCTAAAGATTTCATTGAGACCTTAAAAGGACAACTGAGCAAATCTAATGAAAAGAGGAAGGAGCTACTTCTTCAGGTAGCAAATCAGAATGAAGACAATGGTCAACATGGATGAGGCCCTGAAGGAGAAGATAAAGGAATGTGAGAAGCTACCAAAAGAAGTTGTTGTCCTAAAACATGAAATGGAATCCAGGGTGATGAGGCTAACCAAGGAAATTGAGGAAAGAAAGAAGACTGAGGAAAAACTGAATCAATCTCTGAAATAAAGAACAGAAGAGTGTTGCAGATTGGACAGAATAATTGGTCATCTAGAATTTGATCTACAAGAAACTAGGGATAATGAGGATCAACTTGAAGGACAAATTGTCATTCTCAAACATGACCTAGAAGTTTCAAATGAATATAAAGAAAAATTCAAGATAAGTTGAGCTAAACTTGAGGTGTTGCTTGACATTCAGAAGAAGGCAGATGATAAGCATGGTCTAGGATTTGAGAAAGGTGAAAGCTTTGGATCCAGTCAAAGAAATCCTAAAGCAAGAAATCAAAGAAGGAATCCTAGAAGACCTCCGATAAGACAACCTAATGCTCAAAGGTATCCATATTTCAATGAAAATTGTTTCAAATGCAATAAGTACGGTCATAGAGCTAATCAATGTAGAAGTCAAGTGAATCCAAATGCATCATCTTTCTCTGGTGAATGCTTTAATTGCAAAAACATAGGTCATAAGGTTGCGGAATGTAGAAGTGGATCAAGGATTCCTCCTAAGAACAAACAAGTGTTCAATGGAAGATGTTTTACTTGCAATAATTTTGGGTATATTGCAATGCAATGGAGATCTAAACCTGCTCCAACATGTAATTGTTAGAAAAATAAGATTGTGTGTTTCAACTGCAACAAATCTGGACACATTACTAAATTTTGCAGAAGCAAAAAGGAGAACTCACAGGCAGATAAAAGAAAAATAGAGTAGAAGTTGGACAAAGGCAAGGGCAAAGTTGATGAGATCCAAAATGAAATAAATAAAACATGGGTGAAGAAAGGTGAAATGAATGTAGACAATGGGTCCGCACCAGAATCCGATGTTGATAATTCCTCCAGAAATTGAAACAAGAGCTCTAGATCAAGGGGAGCTACATTGAAAATCTAATTCCCCCTATTAGTAAGTGGGTGTATGAATCTGGCATGATGAATGAAGATTAAGAAGCCTATTACATATCTGTTGAAGCAAATTCTAGAAGAAAATTGTGGAGCAATTGAAGATTGACTGTATGTAGAAACACTGTAACCAGATGTATTAGGGAAGAGCATTTATTACAATGGTGAATTAGGTTTTAATGAGCATAAAAAGTCATTCATTCAACATTTGAATCAATTTGCATTTGAAGAAAACAAGAAGAAGAATGCTTGAGCTGAGATTTCAAAGATTCGAAGTGCGATAGGTGAATTCATCAGCTAACCCTAATCCCGTGGAGAAAAAGGTATTTTTCTGCAAAGCTTTGAACTTGTGATCTTTTAGAAATGGCTACACCTCTAGTTATGAATATCACCGAGTGACCTAGGCCAAAGTTTAAGAAGCATTCACACAGATCAGTAGAGGTCAATCCATTAGGTGCCTTTTCAAGTGTTTTGTATGGTGTGTTGCACATTGAATATATTAGGGCTTATATTCATGCTAGCTTAGATGAGTTTGGGGACTTGAAGTTAGTAGATTTGTTCAAGAATCATCTGAGGGATGAAATTCACAGCCTTAAACATGAGTATAAGGCACTACAAGATAAACATTTCATTCAAATTATAAGGTTTCCATCCTTCAATGAAGATGAGTGGGTCCAGTATGTGCTGAGTCAGATGTAGATGAGTTTATGTGGTTAATGAAACCCTTCAAGATCACCAAGGACGCCATCAAGGCTGTGATAGGGTTGAACTCATCTGGTGGACTACCAATGTTGAAGTCAGTAAAGAATCAAAATGTAACTAATGCTACCGGTTCAAGGTTTGAGAAAAGGGAAATGACAATAAATGACATAACTGATCCAGATGTAAAATTAGCATCAATGGTGATTAGATAGAAGATATATCATTCCAGCAGGGAGAATTCTGTATTTGGTATAGCTATCTATGCAGCTTATCAGATGTTGAGAGAGAATGCTGACTATGACTTGTGTGAGTTACTGCAGAACTAGCTGATGGAAAACCTAAACAAGATTGAAAAGGATAAGAAGAATACAATCAAGTATGGTACATTGGTATTATGTTTGTTCTTCTATTTCATGAATGAGTTACCTGACAAGAAAATCATGTGTTGGACCAGTGATAAGACTATTACCATACAAGTAAGAGAGCACTTGAACAAGATTGGTAAATCCAATACCCAAAGGACTGCTCTTCGGGGATACTTCAAGAATTTTCAAAACATGATGCAATCAAGGGAAAGAATCCCTACATCTATAGTTGAAAAATACAAGGATACATTATGTTTTATGGTGGATACAGATCAGTGTTTAATGGAAGAAGTTGAACCAAGAACTATGTGGATCATGTCCATGGGGTATGAAGTTGTTGAACAAGTATTGGATATGTATGCTCAACACTTTCTGAGTAAACCAAAGGACACCATGGTTGAAAGATTTGGGACATATGGTGAACTTAGTGTGAAACTGCATGTTGAGCTTCAGAAACCTAAATCTAAGAGAAAGATTCAAAGGCAAGTTGAAATGTATGAAAAAAGCATTGGCATAACAAGAGAAGCTATGAGACAAAACAAAGAAAGGATAGAGAAAACTAAGAAGGAGAAGTAGGACAGAGAATAGGGAAGTGTTTCGATGGAATCCACTTCTAAAGCAAGGACTACTAGAAGTTCTAGTACAACTTCTAGTGCATCACCTTCTCCTATTGTAGAGAAATTCAAAGAAAAATCTACCGGTAAGGAAGTAAAAAGAACAAAGGTAATGGCCAAAAGGTCATATGTTAGTGTAGAGAAGGAGGATGGAGAAAAGATTGATTCAGATGAGGAGGTTAAAGAGATAAAGGCCTCAGGCACTAAGGCTGCTAAGGTATCTAAGGAGAAGCCATCCGGAGACATAAAATTAAAGAAAGAAGCATCAAGGATTGCCTAAGACAAGCTCTCCAGAAGTATAAGGGTGGGCAAAAGGTAAAGGACTGAGACACATGTTGAAAAATTGAACTCGTCAATTGAAGACATTGTGAATGCAGTAATTGTTCATGGGAATTTGAAGCCCATAGAAAAATATTATGACAGTTTTGATGATGCTAACAAGAAAATCTTGGAGTATGCTACTGTTAAGTACCTGAATATATTCAATAAAGCACTTGTGGAGATTTTGTCAAAGATTCCTAAGAGTCTAAGAGACATCTTAGAAATGAGAAAAGAAATTACCAAAGAAAGAGGCTTGGAACTAAGGGAACATGTATTATCCAGTCTGTGTCCGGTAATCTCCAAAAAGGAAGTTGATAAAATTCTCAAAGAAGTCAAAGAGGAATTCAAAAGAAAAATATGGATGAATAAGCTGATGATTGGAGAACTGGACGAGGTAGTCAAAGAAATAGAGCAAATTTTGAAGAAAGCTTTGGACAAAAATAAATTCAATATTGTCACAGAAGAACCGATTGACACTAATGATGCATCTATTCCAAATGTTGAGGAGTTGAAATAAAGTGAACAACAAGCTAACATCTCTACTCTTGAAGATCTAATGCTAAATAAAGGAGATGAAGAGATGGTGGAGGAAGTTAATTTTGATGGTACAGAGGACACTCAAATTCCTCCAGACCAATCTACTAGAGAATATATACAGATGAATACAGAAATAGATGCTCCTGGTGAAGATGACTCTGTGAAGAATAAAGAGCAAGAAGCAAAATAGGTTAAGGACAAGGATGAACGAGAAGGAGAAATAGTAGAGAATATTGAAGAGCAAAAGCAAGATGATAGTACCGGCAAGGATCTGAAAGATGGAGTTGCATTTTTGGCAAGAGACACTGTAGATGCAGTGAAGAAATTACTTGAGAAAGACAAGCTTGAGTTTGATGAACTGGAGTTGATTCAAGGACCTATCAATTTTGACACTATTTCCCCTCTGCAAAAGATGAATTTATAATATGTGGCACAAGCAAAAGTAAGAGAGGAGATTCTGAAAACTCACATTGAGGATAGTGAGTTGCTTGGTCTTGCCTCCAGAATTCTGGAAAAAGATTATACCAACCTCTCAAAAGGATTCATCTGACTCTCCCTTCAGTTAGTCGAAGAGTCTGATACACTCTGTATGTACTCATTTTGAAACTTTTAAGAAGCCAGCAGAAGTTAACATAAAAAATGAATATAATGAGAAGAGATTTGCTGAAATAAGGAAAATAATTAGCTATGATAGATCAGTGCTTGATATCAGTGTAAAGAGTATTCAAAATGCTCTCTCTGAAGGTGCAGAGATCTATAAGTTTTGTCCAGATCAGTCTAAAGCTGTTGAAGATATTGAGAATAAGATTAAGGACTTAGAGCTCAAATTGTCTAGTTCATTTCTTAGTCCTATAATCCTTTAATTGAGTTTGTACCAACCAAAGAATGTCAAGTAGTAATTTTGTGAAATAAATTGAGTAATTTGGAGAAGGAAAAGGTCAAAGTTTTGAGCAGATTGGATGAGCTTTAGGGACTGATTTCCCCTAAGTTAGAAACTATGTATGATCTATTGGCAGAATCCCAAGTTGTTGCTGCTACTAGTGATCCTACTGATCTTCAAAAGGTAGAATCACAGGCATTTTTGTTCAGTGGGCATATATCCATTTTGGGCAGCATAAAGAAGAATTGGGATAGTGAATTATCATGGTTGAGAAACATTTTTGGTGATATCATTTTGCTGATGAACAAGGCTTAAGGACTGTGTGTTCATATGTGGAAGTATATACTTAGAGTTTTGACCCATATACATAAAATTTTTGCATGAACTTTGATATGCGGATCCCATCCTTTGTCATTGATGTCAAAGGGGAGAGGAAAAGTAGTGAAAAATGAGGAATTTATCTAAGGGGGAGCATTACATGTACATAGTAAGGGGTTAGAGCTATTCTAACACTTGGTCATTTTTCACTAAGTGTTTCCATCAATGCCAAAGCGGGAGATTGTTGGCAAGAGACACTACTGGTCATATCAGGTGTTGTCATTGATGGCAATTGAATCTATCTTGCACATCTACATTACATCATTTGATCATATCAAAATGTTAAGGAATTTTAGGGATACCTAAATCCAAGATTTTAGCCTTCGGTGATGAAGGGATTTTAAGTTACAAACCTCTGAGTATTAGGTTTTGATTAGACAGTTCAATTTGGTGAAGAATAGACTGACTAGGTGTTTGATCCTTGTGCAGATGAAGAGAAGTGATTGGTTGAGTAATTTATGAGATCCAATGGTATTGGATGACATGTGAAGTGACCTATATATAGAGGTTTTGTTCTGCATTGGTGTTTGTGCATGGATTTAGTTGATAGAATAATGTTCTTAAAAAGTCTTGAAGTTTTTCTTAAGGCTAACTGCAGTTGATGCAATTTCATGTAGCAGATATATATAATCGATGAGTTTGAGCATTTCAAAGTGTGGTGGTGTGAATATAATGTGTGAGGTGCAAAGTAGAGTAGTATGAAGTGCAAAGTAAAGAAGATCTAAGCTCTAGATCATGGTAGAATAGTGAAGCAGGGCAGAGAAAGATGAAGTGTGTAAATTCAGTGTACGGGGCTCAACCAGAACTGTAATCTTGCATTGTTAGATGCTATTCCTTAGTTCAAACATTGTAGTGAACTTTTGTAATTGATTTGTAGGTAGTGAGCCTCTTTGAGAAGTGAGATCTGGGTAGTGTGCCCAAATGCATGTGCCTTCCCCATTTGTAATACTTTTAATAGAGTATAAATTCTTGTGGGTTAACCCCCACCGTAGTTTTTCCCTTAACAGGGTTTCCATGTAAAAATCCTAGTGTTCATGTGTTGTGGTCTTGCTATTTCTGTTCTTGTGTTCATGCTTCTTTCTTTTGGATGTATGTGGTAAATTAATAAAGGAACAAAGTAATAAGTTTTGCAGAACACTGATTCACCCCCTCTCTTAGTGTTCCTTAATTTCAACAATGTCATCAACATACAATGCAATGATCAATATAGAATCATCAATACAATGAATGTACACACAATGATCCTCTTCACTCCTAACAAAACCCAGTTTCAACACAAATGAATCAAATTTCTGGTACCAGATTCTGGGGGACTATTTTAGGCCATAAAGAGACCTCTTCAATCTGTAAACCCAATATTCTTTCCCTTTTACCTCAAAACTTGTAGGTTGTTCCATATAAATTTCTTCCTCATGATCTCCATGCAAGAACACAGTCTTAACATCCATTTGGTCAATCTCCCAATCATAAGCTACAACAATGGATAAGAGAAATCTAATAAAAGTCAATTTAGCAACAGGAGTGAAAATCTCACCAAAATCAACTCCCTCCTTCTGGGTGTAGCCCTTGGCTGCCAGTCTAGCCTTATACTTTTCCAATGAACCGTCTTCTCCAAACTTCTTCTTGAAGACCCACTTACAACCTATGGCCTTTCTTCCTTTGGGCAATGAACAAGATCCTAGGTGTTACAAGAGTTTAAAGCCATCATCTCCTCCTGCATGGGTAACTGCCAAGACTCACTATCATCTACAAGAATAACTCCCCTATAGGATTTAGGCTCATCGTCAGTACTCAATAAAATAAATACACAACAAAAATATGGTGGGCTATACCTGTCAACTGGGTTCTATTGTCTTGTGGATCTTCTCAGAGATGGAGTAATAGACTCTTCAGGTTCTTCTACATGCTCATCTGTACCAACTTATATTGTCACAACAAATTCTTCCTCATCAGAACTTTCGCTCAAGTCTTCTTCTGCTTCTTTACCCACCAATCCATCATTATGTTCTTCTTGAGGTTCATCTTCCTGCTCTAAATCAAAGTGCACTCTCTTCACCTTTTCTTCTTTTTCCTTTGGTTGTTCATGTACTGAAATAACAATAAGTTTCCTTAAAATAACATCTCTAGAATAGATAATCTTTTGGGTTAGAGGATTCCAAAGCTTATAGCCTTTTACATTATCACCATATCCAATGAAAGTACACTTTTTAGCTTTTGGATCCAACTTAGTTCATTTTTCTTTAGGCACATGAACATAAGCCTCACAACCAAATGTTAGGGTTAGCCGGCAGAAGATATCAATTACATGCAAATAAAGATTAAACAAAGGAATGAAAATACACAGAAATAATAAATAACGAGAGACAAGTTTTAACATGGTTCACCCAAACTCAAGCTACATCCACCAATAGAGAGTCCAATATTATTATCTAGTAAATCAAACTGATTACAACCAGCAATCCTTGCAACTCAATACCACTGCAAAATGCTACAATACATCAACAGAAACCCTAACCCTTAGCTGCTTTTATTAAGCCTTATGTCTGTTACAAAAATAGGGTTTTTTATGTCAGCCAATAGAAAAATAACTCCCACTGCCCCCAAACCCCCACAAGGGGCGCTACCCCTTGACCCCGTAGGAATTTGGGGGGAAACTACGCTGATAAAAGTGGGGTAAATTTAACCTCCAAGTCTGATTAGGCTCTATATAACAACAATCTCCCACTTGGAGACTAATCATACTCCACACCATATCATCTCCCGCTTAGAAATTGATCATAACACCGCTGACCCTGTAGCTCCCATTGGAAATAAGAACCTTGGACTCTGTTGTTCTATTTTTATTGTTTTCAGTCTTGAAGACTAACCGAAGCTAAAGAGGAGCTCAGCTTCTCCCTTGTCACTATCTTTGAAAACATATCCACTAGATTTTTATTTGTATATATCTTTTCTAGCCGTAACTATCTATCATACAACACTAATCGAATGAAGTGATACCTCAACTGTATGTGTTTGGTCTTTGAATGCATGATAGGATTTTTTGCAAGATGTATGGCACTCTGGATGTCCATAAACAAATAAACATTAGTCTATTGTTTGCCCAATTTTTCCATGAAAGATTGCATCCATATCATCTCCTTGCTTGCCTCTATTGCAGCTACATACTCTACCTCTGTGGTGGATAAAGCAACCACCTTTTGCAACTATGAGATGCAACTCACTGCTGTCCCATCTACAGTAAAGATATAACCTATAGTACTCTACCTGCTATCAATATCCCTTGCCAAATCTGAGTCTACATAACCTGCTAAATCAATATTAGAGCCCCTAAAACATAAGTGTTTATTAGATGTACCTCTCAAATATCTAAGAATCCATTTGACTGCTTTCCAATGATCCAATCCAGGATGACTCATATACGTACTTACAACTCCTACAACATGTGCAATATCTGGTCTCATTCATACCATGGCATACATTAAACTTCCTACAGCTGAAGCATATGGTACCTTGGACATTTTTTCTTCCTTCTCTTGTGTCTTTGGACACATCTCCGTAGTCAATTTCAAATGATTAGGCAAATGTGTGCTAACAGCTTTTGCATTTTCCATATGGAATCTCTGCAACACCTTTTCAACATAATCACTCTAAGATAGAGTCAATTTTCTATTCTTCCTATCTCTGCGAATTTTCATACCAAGGATTTGTTTTGCTGCCCCTAAATCCTTGATAGCAAATGACTGTGCTAACTATTGTTTTAACTCTCTTATGTGATCCATGTTAGACTCAGCTACAAGTATGTCATCAACATATAAAGATAAAATAATGTAGCTGTTATTATCCACCTCTTAAAAATAAACACAATGGTCAGAATTATACCGACTGTAGCCTTGCTCAGCCATAAAACTATCAAATTTTAAATACCATTACTGAGGTGCTTGTTTCAGGCGATACAAACTCTTCTTCAATCTGCACACCAGTTTCTCCTTACCTTTGACCTCAAATCCTTGGGGCTATTCCATGTATATCTCCTCCTCCAAATCACCATGGAGAAAGGTAGTTTTCACATCTAGTTGTTCCAAATGCAAAGCTTCAACAGCCACAATGCTTAAAATAGTACGCATAGAAGTCATCTTAACAACCAAAGAAAAAATCTCATCAAACTCAATGCCCTTTTTTTGTGCAAATTCTTTTACAACTAACTTGGCTTTAAATATGTTCTTACCTCTAAGCTTCCTCTTTCAACCTATAAAACTATTTTTTTGGTAAAGCCTTTTTTCATGTAGGCAACTTACATAATTCCCAAGTCTGATTTTTTAGCAAGGAGTCCACTTCTTCTTTCATTGCAAGCTCCCAATAAACCTTTGTATCCACATACATAGCTTCATCATACCCTTTTGGTTCACCAGCATCTGTTAACAAAATAGAATAAAAAGAGGGAGAAAACCTTTCAAGAGGTCTACTTAGCCTTGTGGACTATCAAACATTCACTAGAGTTTGTGGTATTTCTTGCTGCTGTTGTGAAGCATGAGAAACCAATGGAACATCACTATTTGGAGTATCATCTAGCACCACATAATCATTTTCTTTCTTCTCATGCTATTGCAACTAATCTTTGTACAACACCTCATTAAATACAACATCCCTTCTTTTCACAATTTTCTAATTTTTAAAATCCCAAAACCTATAACTAAATTTATCAATGCCATATCCAACGAAGGTACACTTTTTTGATGCAAATGCTTCACATCCAAAGGTTTTGAGAAAAGAATAACTCACCTTCATACTTATCCATGCTTCCTCTGGAATACCACAACCCAAAGGAACTGAAGGACCTCTTTTAATTAAATATACAATGGTATTGATAGCCTCTACCCACATGTTTAAAGGCAGCCCAACATGCAATCTCATGGTCCTTGCATCCTCCATTATTGTCCTATTCATGTGTTCAGCCACTCCATTTTCTTGTGGAGTCCCTGGAACCATTTTCTGCCTAGGAATTCCATTAAAGGAATAATAATCCTCAAATTCTTTGTTGCAATGCTCACCACCATTATCAAATCTGAGACATTTTAATCTTTTATTTGTGTCATTCTCAACTAAGCTTCTCCATTTCTTAAATGTTTCAAATACATCAGATTTCTACCTAAAGAAATAAATCAAAACCTTCCTAGTTGCATCATCTATGAATGTAACATAATATCAAGAGCCACTGAGAGAAGATACCTGAGCTGGTCCCCATACATTTGTATGCACAAGGTCCAACTTTTCATCTTTCTTTTGCTTCCCATCCTTGAGAAAACTGACTCTCTTTTATTTTCCATACACACAATATTCACAGAAATCCATATTAATACATTTCAGACCTGGTAAAACTTTCATAGAATGAAGTACCTTCATACCTTTTTCAGTCATATGCCCAAGTCTATTATGACACAATGTGGTCTCAGAATCTGCATCAACTGTTTCAATCTCTTCCTTCGACCCTGCAGCAACTATTCCTGAACCTATTTGATTTTTCTCTACAACAACTAAAGTAAAAGGAACAGTATAACCTATACAAAGATATAAGGTGCCTACTTTCACACCTTTTGCTACTACTAAGGCACCTCTTGTAACCTTCTAATTTTTATCAGTAAATGTAACAATGCAACCTTTATTAGGTAGCTGCCCTGCTGAAATTAAATTCCTACTCAGCTTTGGAACATGCCTTACCTCTTGTAGTAGCCAATGATTCCTATTTTGCAATTTAATCTTGATTCTTCCCTTTCCAACAATCTGATAGGGTTCGTTATCTCCCAAATAAACTAGCCCAAAATCCCCTTGGATATAATCAAGAAAATAACTTCTATGGGGCATAGCATGAAATGAGGCCCCTAAATCTAAAACCCATGAATCATTAGCATTATCTATGGAAAGAATCAAAGCATCATCTTCAGATTTATTACTTAGCGAATTTTGCTTCCTTATTGTCTTCCTGTTTGTCTCTTTCTTTATTCTTCCAAGACTAGAAATCTTTCTTCAGATGACTTGGTTTCCCACAGTACCAGCAATCCTTCTATCCTCTAGATCAAGAGCTCTTGTCCTTTAATTTTTCTCATGACTTCCCATGACCTCCAAAACCTTTTCCTCTCTCCTTTGATCTACCCTTGCTTTCTGCATTCAAAATACTACCTGATGTGGGCCCTCCTGAGCTTTTCTATCACTTTTCCTCGCTAAGGATAACACCAACAACATCATCGAATTTCAAAGTGTTTGAACCAGAGACAGAGTTACTTACAGTTATTACCAAGCTATTCCATCTTTTTGGCAAGGAACATAATATCAAGAGAGCCGTCACCTCTTCATCAAAACTTACATTTACAGAAGTTAAGTGACTAATAATCATATTAAACTCATTTAAATGATCTGTCATAGATCCACGTTCAATCATTTTCAGATTAAACAAATGCTTCATTAGAAATACCTTATTTTAGGTTGAGAATTTTTTATATAATTTAACTAAATCTTTCATCATACCATCTGTTGTCTTCACTTCTATTATATTGAATTCCACTGATAGTGCCATGCACAACCAAATAGTTCACAGTGATTTTTTGTCTAGAAGATTCCAATCCTCATCAGTCATTGTTTCCAGTTTCTTGGCTATTCCTTCCAACGGCATCCATAAATCCTTCTGATGAAGATAATCCTCCACCTACATCTTCCATAACAGATAGTTCTACCTATTGAATTTGTCTACCTTCAATTTAACCTCATCCGCTATTTCTCCCACTCAACCGTGAGACCTTTCTGTAGACAATAATCGAACACAACCCACTCTGATACCACTTGTTAGGGTTAGCTGACAGAATATATCAATTACATGCAAATAAAGATTAAACAGAGTAATGAAAATACATAGAAATAATAAACAATGAGAGACAAGTTTTAATGTGGTTCACCCAAACTCGGGCTACATCCACCAACAAAGAGTCCAATATTATTATCCAATAAATCAAACTGATTACAACCATCAATCCTTGCTACTCAATACCACTACAAAATGCTACAATACATCAACATAAACCCTAACCCTTAGCTACTTTTATCAAGCCTTATGTCAGTTATGAAAATAGGGTTTGTTTATGTCAACCAATAGAAAATAAATCCTGACACCTTAATAAAATAATTAAAAAATTGTGAGGTTTCTGGGGCACTGCCCCTCGACCTCGCTCTGTATAGCAATAGGGAGCACGCCAGGGGCACTGCCCCTGGACCCCGCAAGGGGTGTTCCCCCATGACCCCATCTTGGGGGCACTGCCCCTAAGCCCCCACAAGGGGCGCTGCCACTTGACTCTGTAGGAATTTGGGGGGAAACAACGCTGATAAAAGTGGGGTAAATTTAACCTTCAAGTCTGATTAGGCTCTGTATAACAACACCAAATACCCTTAAATGTGAAATAGAAGGTTTCTTACTCATCCACATTTCATTAGGAGTTGAAACAAGAGCCTTACATGGAGATCTGTTAATCAAGTAGTTTGCAGTACACACAACTTCTACCCAAAATCATTTATTCAACTGTGATTCACTTAACATACTTCTAGCTCTTTCCATTATTGTTCGATTCATCATTTCTGCCACTCCATTCTATTATGGAGTATACAGAGTCATTTTCTGACTAATAATACTTGCATACTTAAAAAATTCATCAAATTCCTTAGAATAGTATTCCCCTCCATTATCAGATCTCAAAACCTTTATCTTATAATTTGATTGCTTTTCAAATAAAGCTTTAAATTCCTTAAACTTAGTGAAAACTTCAGATTTGTGACACATAAAATAAATCCAGGTAAACCTTGAGACATCATCAATGAAGCACCAAAAACATTCAAATGAATAAGTTCCAATTTATCATTAGATTTATTACTGTCTGAAGGAAATGGAGATCTATTTTGTTTTCCAAACACACAATGTTCACAAAATTTGAAACTCTCATCAGAATAGGATAAACTAGGTCTAACAATTTTTTATTTAAGATAGTCTTTAAACTAGACTGACTTATGTGGCACAATCTACGGTGTCACAACATACATGTATTTTTAGTATTAGCCTTAGATATATAAGAGGCATTACAAAAAGTAGTGGCTTCTAGCTTAAACAAAGTTCCCAAATGTTTCCCCTTCACTACCACCAAGTTTCCTCTCACCAATCTACAACCATGCTTATCAAATGTTACATGCATTCCCAAATCATATCAACTTCAAAACTAAAATTAGATTTCTATTTAATCTAGGAACATGCAAAACACCAGGGAGGGTTTTAATCCTCCCATCCTTGAAACACAACAATACCTTGCCTTTCCCAAATATTGGATATGTAGAGTTGTCCCCAAGGTACACATCACCTCCATCATACTTTTTGTATGTGGAAAACCATTCTTTATGTGGGGTTCTATGAAACGAGCATCCTAAGTCAACCAATCAGTGATCATTAGCAACATTACATGCAAAAAGTAAAATGTCTTCACCTGCATCTGAGGACTTATCAGAAGCATTCTCCTACTATTTCTTTAGGTTTTTGCACTCCTTCCCATGTCACCTTTTACCACAGTTCCAACACTTAACTATGTTCCTCTTCCCAGGAGTCTTAGATCGACCCTTAGACTTGTCCTTAGCCCCTTTCTAATCTCCTTTTGGTCCTCTTTCCACAGACCTTCCCCTAACACTAAGAGCATCCCCTTAACTATCCAATCTTTTCTTCCTCAATTCATGTGACAGCAGAACTAAAACAAGAGCATCCAACTTCGGATTTGTGAGGTTAGCAGTGATAGCCAAAATAACATTTTCCCATGACTTAGGAAAAGAATAGAGAAGCAATATACATTTATCTTCCTCTTTCACCTCAACTTGTACAGATTCTAGTTGACTTAATAAAAAATTAAATGAATTTAAATGCTCTACAACCGATTCATCCTCTTTCATTTTCATGGAAAATAACTTATGCTTCAAATAAAGCTTATTTACCATACTCTTGGCTTGGTAGATCTCACCTAGATGCTTCCACAAGCTATATGAGGACTTCTAACTCACAACATTCAGTAGAACAAAATCTGCAAGACACAACCGGATTGTACCTCGTGCCTTTTTATCTAGTCTTTCCCACTCATCAGTAGCAACATCATCAGGTTTCTTCTCTTTCTAAACAACCAACCATTGGTTTCTTTCTTCTAGCAAATCTTCCATTTTCAGTTTCCACAATTCATACCCCGTACCATTGAACTTTTCAATGTCCAACCGAGAGGTAGAAGCAACAGTGGATGAAGCCATGATATCTACACAAGATCTACAAACAAACAACAACCAAATTTCCCACTGTAGCTAAAAAACCTTCACACTACCACCCATGAATCAAAACTGGCCAGGCTTTGATACCAAATATTAGAAATGAAGGTGCAAACCACACAACAAAAATCTGATTCAAACCTTATTTATGCCCTCTAAACAATGTAGAATCAATGGAGATTGCAACAAAAACAAAAAAACCATAACATGGAAATAACATGCATAAAGAACTGAGCACATAACACAAAATGTAACTTGGAGAAAATCCTTTCGAGTAAAAAACTCTACCAAGAAAAGAGGCTCCAAGTTGTATTATCTTCAAATATCTGAGATTACAATACATGCACTTCCTCTCTCCTTCAATCTTCAATCTAGTGGTGCATGTTACTCTCTAATCTTATAAAAATGTACTACAAATATCCTTATAAAAGGGGGTTGCCTTCTAGGGCAAGATAATTGACAAAATATTGACCGTCAGATTTGTGACCTAATGATGAACAATCCAGATTCATAATAATAAAATATCAAATAAAATGTGGTTTCAAGGGCGCTACCCCTGAACCCCCGCTGGGGCACATGGCCACCGGACCCCCCGCCGGGGGGATGATCCCCTCGGACCCCTCGCAGGGGGAAAGCCCTTGTCACTGGCGAGTGAGCATCGAGGACCAGATATAAACATGTAGTTGAAACAAGATTGTTGTTGGTGAAACATTTCATCTCTTATGGGTGATTTAGAAATAATATTAGGAGTAATTAATTACATAGGATTTACAAGGTTGATGGCACCTTAATCCTAACAATGACAAGTTCTAGCATTAAATATGAATCTGCTTGTAATTACTATGAAATTATTTATGTAGGACTATTAGTATAGTTTTACAGTAGAGCTTGTACTCTAATAAAAGCAAGTGGAAAGGTCATTTCAAAAGCATTTGGGAGGGAAATTTGTACAAGTTATGTACAACAGCTCCAAAAGTAACAATGATGGAAACACATGATGATCAAAGAGAAAATTTAGTGAATTTTTAATTCAGACATATAAATATGCATTCTCTTTAAGTTTTCAACAAAGTGAATCATCTGAAGAATTTGGATCTTCAAATGTTAGTCAAGTTTGAAGTATGTGAAATTTTTAGCTTAGGTAAGTAACATATATACACACCTAGTATTCACCAATGCATTCTTCATGTCACTACATCACTTCCCAACTCAATTATTCATCTTCCATACCTTCACATTAATTAAATAATTCTTAGTTATTTGATTAATTTCATCTATTATCACTCTACCTTATTATTCTACATTAATTAAATAATTAGTAATTATTTAATTAATTTAAGTTTTCCATTTCCTAGCATTAATTAAATAATTTTACAATTATTTAATTAATGCTTCATTTCTTTTGATATTAAATCAACAAATTAATTTCTATTTTCTCCACCTCAAATAAATAAAATTAATATTTTATTTATTTTTCAATATTATCCATGTGCACCAAAAATTAAATAATTCTATTATTTAATTTCCTCCATAATTTCCTCTCACCATAATTCACTCTTGTCTCACCATGATTCTCTCTCATCACTCATGCAATCATTCTTAATTAGATCAGTTAACTAATCAATCAATTTAGGTAAGAGGTCAATCAATTCTATTAAGAATCTAATTAATCCAGTTAACAGATCAATTAATGCAGTCAACAAACTAATCAAATCTTTTGAAGACTGTGTAAGTATAGGTGAAGTTATGAGCCTAGGTTTCTAGGGAGTAAAGTTTTTGACAACAAATATAATAGCAAGTTTGTATAGTCTTCTCTGTCATACTATGATCATAGCGATAGAGTGTATTGCAGTGTTGTCAAGCCCATACAATGATTGTAGGTTACACATAAAAAAGGTTTGTTGAAAAGGTTTTAGAATCAATCAAGAATATGCAGTTGGTAGGTGTAAAAATAGACTGCAACCTCTGTGAGCATTCTTGTAGCCTATATCAACATAGGAATCTTTGGAAGAGGGTATGACATCTATCAAATTATCTATCAAGTGTTGTAGTTGCAAAGTACCCTAATAGACATATATGCAAAATGTAGAAGAATAGACAAGGCACATGTACTTTTCATTAAAATGCCTCAAAGCAATGTAGTCAAATGGAATGACAAGGGTTTATCAAAACGACCATGAAAATTTATAAGTAAATAGATGAGTATCAATGCAGCTAGAACAAGGATGATAATACATAGTACATGAATACAGGGGTAATGCTAAATGCAATGCACAATAATGTTGCATAGTGTAGATAGTACAAGGTACATAGATAATCTCAATAATGATGATAATGCTAAATGTATAATGTAGGATAAACAGTGCAGACAAGACAAGTACAGTCTAATAAAACAATGCAAGGAAAGTCTAACAATGATAATAGGACAATATAGTAATGATAATGTAAATTCATAGGTATGTATACAATATGCCAGGTATGATCAGATGTAATGTATGAAATCATGATTCTTTTGCTTGGATAGTACAGTGACAGTGTCATTCAATAATATTTAATAGTGGTGTGGTCTACAAAAGATGAAGTTTAAACACTGAAAGTGCACATCACTGGGGTCTCATGCTGAGTCATGAGCCTTTTTGTTGCCAGTGTGTAATCATGAATCAAGTTATCATCATGTCAATGGTTATCATGCATATCAAGGCATTGGCACTAAAATCCCAAAGGTGATTGAACACGGTTTGTTGTCAAAGATTATCATTCCAGGGGGAGTAGCTTGATTGTTTCTATATGCTGTGATATTAGTATTGTGATATGGTGTTGTTCTTTGTCTCAGAAGTTGTTGATAGTCCTTGTTTACTATTTGCATCTAATAGTGTGATATGGATTTTTAAAATGTTACAGTGCTATACCTATACCCTATGCAGGGGCAATGAGTAGTCTCTTTATCATTGATTTCACTTCACTTTTGCAAACCTTATATTCTATCTGTTCTCTTATTTGTGACAGTGATATTCATGTCAAGTGACAGTTTCTATTTGTCTAAGAAGAAGTAGGTGATAGCTTGTAGGTATATAACAGTGGTATTCCTTCTAGTGATCACAGACATGTGTTTACTTAGTTATAGTTTGCCAATGAATTTAGTTACTTTTGGACTGTCTATTCTTACAACAGTGGTATTGGGTTGCTAAGTATTTGTATGTAGTTTATATAAGGTGATAGGTTTGGCATACAAGGTGACAAAGGTTTGGTAACTTTATTTGGATCTTCTCTATTAGTTCTTGACAAGTAATGTTTTGCCTTGAGTATTTTGTTGTAGTCACCCAAGACAAACACTTTTTTCTAGTGGCACTATGGCCTTTTCTTTAGTGCTAGGTTGGTGTTGCTAGTATATAGTGCTCTCAGTATACAGTGGTCTTCATTCCTTTTGGACTTCTTGTTGTACTATGTTCACAGTAATAGTTCTAGTGCTCTTAGTGTGCAGACTAGATGGATCCTTTGTCCTTGATGTCAAAGGGGGAGAGATTGAGTGAGATGATCATGTTTTGCCATCAATGACAAAGGGAGAGTTTGTTGATGTTTGTCATTGATGTCAAATGTCAATATGTTGGTCCCTTGATGGTCCATGATCATGCTTTAGGAGTTGACTTGATGGTGTTTCATCCTTGATGATATTGATGGTGTTGATCATCCTTGATGATATTGATGACTGTGTTGATCATCTCAAGATGACATGATGCTTTCTAGGTTTGTCATTGATGTTAGATTGAGGTATGAAGTTTGCCATCGATGCAAAATGCAAAGAGTTGCAGTAGTGTTATGACAAAGATTGCAATGGTTTGTTGATGTTGATTTCAAGGATTCATTCATTTCATGATGATTGTTGCATCCAAAAAGTGCTCCATGATAAGGTTTGATTCTTTACAATGCAGATTGTTGGTGCATTGATAAGGTTTTCATTGTTCATTGTGTGGTTCAGAGACTTGTAAAAGGTGAAGTCACATGGTGCGGTTTTCATTTTTAGGGTTTGTCAAATTTTTTAATACTAACCACTAAGATGGTAAAGGTCCTCTTCATCAGTCTTTATCTACTTATTATTCCTTGCAACAAAGTCCCTAAAGTAATTATTATGTGATGTACAAAATCTAGGGCTTTGATCATTTCTATAGACCTCAAACCTAATACCTAAATTCCTAAAAACCCTAATATTCAATAAGTTAAACCCAAGAGTATAAGCTATTAAGTCTTAAGACTTAGTGACGGTTGCACTTTATGTTGACTGACTCTCTAGGTAAGCAAACCACTTAAGTTACAACTTAAGGGTTTGAGATCATGAAGTGACCAACCCTTTCTATCTAATGGAACATATTCAATCCGGTGAAAAGTTTATACTCGAGTGCAAAAATACAATCAACGGTCTCTGTTTAAATCCAAATCATCATCTATGGTTGGTATTCAAACATCAAAAGCCTTCCCTTGTGCTTGGCCTTTGATGGTCTTATGACTATATAACTGTAGAAGGAGGTTATAATCAGTTTAGATAACTATTTTTCTTGATGTGCATGATTGAATGATGGAAACCAATTTGTAGAGAGAAATCCTTGATGACAGAGAAAATACAGTGTGTATGTTGTGAGGTATTGAGTATGTAATTGGCTTTTGAATAAGGAAATTATCACAGAATTATATTGCAATGTCAATTGGAATGGAATGATGGTTTCAAGAATAATATGTGAGAATGTCAAGTAAGACAAGGTATGTCTGTGAGCTTTTGGATAATCTAATCAAATGTGTTATGATATGATTTTTCTTTTGGTAATAAGAGTATATTTATTCAAGTATATTTGTTAGTTTGAAATGTATGAGAGCATGTTGTTGTGAGGTAAGCACTTTTAAGGTATGATGGAGGAAAATATAGATGATATGCACCGTTGCTATATAAATCAGATGAACAAGGGATTAGGGTTGTGATCTTGGATCATTTTTACATAGTGACATTCATGTATGATTGAATAGTGAAGGCATTCTTAATATTGTAGAATGATACAACTTGCAAAGATCTAGTTCTTTGTTTTGAAGGCAGATTGATATTTGGGTCATCTGTTATGAAATATTTCATAAAGATATATATCCTGTGCAAAAAATGTATAAGGAAGATATTGTTTGGAATTAAGGTGTCTCAACATTTGCAAGTTCCTAGCATTTATTATTTAATTATATATTTATTTTTTCCTATTACTATAATTTGTATGCAAATCTTATTTTATCACTTTGTGGGAGTTGGCACAGTGATGTGTCATCCTACATGGAAGCTGACTAAGTGTATTTTTGTCCTCATATGAGGAGATAGGCACCCCACATTGTGGTAGAAGACTTTTTCCATGTGTTGGCATCTTTTGGGTGTTGTAAGAGGTTTATGATGCGTAAGAGTTATGACAGATTCTTATGACATAATCTATGACATGTAAGAGCTAGAAATAGAAGATCCTATGATAGGTGAAGACAGGTGTCAAAAAGCATCTTGCATGGAGGAAGTAGGCAACCAAGTTTGACTATGACAAGTTGTAAGAGAATCTACTATTAACAGTCAATTATGACATATTCTCTTATAGCTATAAGATTTGTCATATATGACGAATTTTATGGCATTGTAAGAGCATCTGTCATACCTTAATTGGGCAAATTTGGGGCGTCCAAGTTGGGGGGTTGTAAGGAATGAAAGAGAATCTCTTACAAGTGTCATATGCGTGTTTTATGGCCTTGGAAATTGGGCCATATGGATTTGGACGAGATTCCTATGTTGACTTGATCTAGAAGCTTCCCCCATTCGTAGTACTTCTCTATATATATAGGTGCTTAGAGTTGGAGTTGTATGGTTCATTTGTAGGTATCATTATGATGTAAAAATTACTCTATATTTGACATTGTGACAACTCTTGAAAGAAATTTCATTGCAAGTGTGTTGTAATCTCCTTCAAATTTGATAATACATTGTGCAGGTTTTGGAGTGTGGGGTTTTTCACCTGAAAGGGTTTTCCCCACGTAAATCCTGTGTCATTGCATTTATACTTGTTTGTGAATGTGTGTTAATCTCTTTATTAATGTGAAACATAACTGTAAATGTAAAGATCTAAGAAAAATCTGCACTACTTCCCCTCATTAGATTGGTGTAGGAAGTTGTTTCTTCTTACCTTACTTCCTTTTAGTTGGTATCAGAGCCTGGCCAATTTTTGGCCTAGCTACTTGGTAGAGGGTTTTTGTACTAATCTTCAATTGAGTGGGAGTCTTGCACAGTATTTTGTGATCTTGTTGTAGTGAGAAGATGGTAAGCACATCTAGGAGATTTGAGATCAAAAAATTCACTGGAGGCAACTTTGAGTTGTCGAAACTCAAGATGGAGGATATGCTAGTGGATAGAGATTTATGGCTAGTTATATCTAACACCAAACTCTAGAGCATGAAACAAGAATATTGGGATTAGATGGATCAGAAGACCAAGGGTCCCATAAGGCTCTGTTAGGTTGGTTCTATGCTCTTGAATGTCCATGAGGGAAAAAACTGCAAAAGAGATGTGGAAGAAGCTTGGTAATGTTTATCAAGCTAAGTACCACTACCACCTTCAAGATGGATGAAGTGGTTTCTTCGCAGTTGTCTAAATAAATGTGGAGAAAGTCTTCTAAAACAACTAAGGAGGCTCTTGTAGTTCATTGTAGGTCCAAGGAAAAATGAAAGAAGAAGGACAAGAAGAAAGAAGACAAAGGAAGTTCCAAATACCATGGGAGATCAAAGTCTCCTGGAAAGTCCAAGGCCTTATGTTGGAATTGTATCAAACCTGGTAATTTCCACAAGGATTGTAAGGAGGAGAAAAAGAAGAAGAAGAAAAACCATGATTCTGACTCTAACAAGTCCTCTCAAGATGATGGAGAAGTGTTTTTCGCTGCCTTAGAAACACATGCATCTAAGGATGTGTGGTTAATTGATTCTAGTGCATCGTTTCATATGACATCCCATAGAAACCAGTTTTTGAAGAATGAAGAGTTTGATGGTGCGAAGGTGTACTTGGGTGATGACTCTCACCTAAAAATAGTTGGCCATGGAAGAGTCCTGATCAGATTCCCTAATGGTTGAGTGAAGGAGATCAATGGTGTACTGCATATCCCTGGGTTGGCACAAAACTTGTTATTTGTAAAAAAATTGAATGATGTAGGTGTCCTGGTTGTTTTCTCAGATGGAGGATGAAAGATGACGAGAGGAGATATGGTGTTGGCTAAGGGTGTTCAGATTGGTACTCTATTTCAGCTTGATGCATGCATGGTTCAGTGCAATAGTTCCTTTGTTTTGAAGAAGAGAGATTTAGATTCTTCATCCTCACCATTGGAACTAGCAGCCAAGAAGATTGTTGCATCTACTTCTGATGGTTGTACATTCTAGGTACCTAAAGGTCCTCATTCTATGGAATTGAAACTTCTTGCTAAGAAAACAATGTTGTGGCACCAAAGGATTGGCCATATTGGAGAAAAGGGTTTGAGGACCCTGAAAAATAAAAACCTCATTGAGGGTATGAATGATTGTAACCTTGACTTTGATTTTTGTGAACACTACATATATGGAAAACAAAATCATGTTCAGTTTTACCATAGTTCTCATAAATCTTATAAGGTGTTGGATCTAGTTCACTGTGATGTTTTTCATCTTGTTAATGTTCCTTCGATTTCGAAATCTATGTATTTTGTTTTATTTATTGATGACTATAGTAGAAGGACATGGGTATATTTCCTTAGGAGTAAATCTGAATTTTTAGTAAGATTCAAAGAGGTTAAGGCTCTTGTTGAGAATCAAAAAGTTAGAAAGATTAAATGTTTGAAAACTGATAATGGTGGTGAGTTTTGCTTAGCAAATTTTGACAAGTTTTGCAAAGAACAAGGTATTAAGATGCATAAGACAACTCCATCGACAAGTTGTAGAAGGAATGAATAGAACATTGATGGAGAGGGCTAGGAGAATGTTTAGTGGAGCTGGCCTAGAACATAATTTTTGGGCTGAAGCTGTTGCTATGGCTTATTACTTGATTAACAGGTCTCCTACATCAATGCTTGTTAACAAGAACCCTATAGAGGCATGGTCTAGTAAGAAGCCTTTGTTAAGACACATTCAAGTATTTGGTTGTGAGGAATATTCACATGTTCCTAAGGAGAAGAGGTCCAAGTTGGAGAACAAGGTAGTTAAATGTATCTTCATCAGTTATGGTATCGGTATGAAAGGGTACAAGCTATGGGATCTAATGATGAGGAGAGCTCTAAAAGCTTTGAAAGTTTAGAAGAAGAAGATGAAGAACCTCAACCTCAATTTGTGAGGAGGTCCACGAGAATAAGGTGACAACCTGAAAGATTTGGTTATTCATTACATGATTCCAGTTGTATTTTTGCTTTGATTTCTAATACTGATTAGCCTAGGACCATAAGGAAGGCTATGGGTATGAAAGATGTAGGTTCTTGGAAGGAGGCCATGGAAGAAGAGATGGCTTTTTTTTTAAAAGAATAATACTTGGGACTTAGTACCTTTTCCAGAAGGAAGAAATCCTATTGGATGTAAATGGGTGTTTAAGAAAAAGTTTGGTTCAGATGGAAGCATTGAGAAATATAAGGCAAGATTGGTCACAGAGGGGTATTCACAGGTGGAGGGAATTGACTATGGTGAGATTTTCTCTCTAGTTGCAAAGATGATATCTATTTAGTTCTTGTTATCTCTTGCAACATTGCATGCTTTAGAGGTGGAGCAGATGGATGTGAAGACAACATTCGTTCACATGGTGACTTGGAGGAAGAGATTTATATGTCACAGTCAGAGCACTACATTGTGAAAGGTACAAAAATCTGGTTTGCAAGTTGAAAAAGTCTTTGTATGGTCTTAAGCAGTCTCCTAATATGTGGTACCAAAAGTTTGATGCCTTTGTGTTGAGTATTGGATTTTTGAGATCAAAATTAGATCATTGTGTTTACTTCAATTTTGACAATAATCGCATTCTCGTTATAGCATTGTATGTTGATGATATATTACTAATTGGGAATGGTAAAGTTTTGATTTCTGATTTGAAGTCTTAGTTGTCAACACAGTTTGAAATGAAAAATTTAGCCCGATAATTAGGTACATTTTGGGGATGGAGATTAGAAGAGACAGAGAAAATAGAAAACTTTGGTTGAGCTAGAGTAAGTATGTGAAGACCACGTTGGAAAGATTCAACATGGTAGATTGCAGACCTTTGACTATTCCTATTATGATGGGGACAAAGTTATTTGTTACATATTGTTTGAAGTCTCCTTCTGAGATGGAGGATATGAGTAGAGTACCTTATGCTAGTGTGGTTGGTAGTTTGATGTATGCGATGGTTTGTACAAGACTTGACATTGCCCAAGTAGTGGGAGTCCTTAGCTAATTTGTGGCTAATCCTAAATGGATACATTGGGATGTCGTAAAGAGATTTTTCAGATATCTACAGGGTACTTCTGAGTATGCCTTGTGCTAGATCATCATTATCCTACTGTTTCTCATCATTCGGTGCATATTAGTGGATTTGTGGATTCAGATTGGGTAGGTGAAATTGACATTAGGAGATCCACTAGTGCTTATGTGTTCACTATGTTTGGTGGTGCTATTAGTTGGATGAGTAAGAAGAAACCTATGGTCACTTTGTCCACAATTGAAGCAGAGTACATGGCAACTACTCATGCTTGTAAGGAAGCCATTTGGCTTAAGAGATTATGCTCTGACATTGGGTTTGATGTAGGGAAGATTACCATTTCTTGTGATAGCTAGAGTCCATATGTTTGCCAAAGAATCCTACTTTCCATGAGAGGACCAAGTACATTGATGTGTAGTACCACTTTGTACGTGATATGGTAGAGGATGGGAAGGTGAATTTGGAGAAGGTTGATACTTTGGTGAATGTTGCAGATTCCTTGATGAAGCCCATGAGCACATAGAAGTTTAGATGGTGTTCAGAGTCTATGGACCTCTTGGCCCCTAGTAGTTAAATCCTACCATTCTATTGGCTCTTTAAAGGTGTTCGACAGGTGGGAGAATGTTGAGAATTAAGGTGTCTCAACCTTTGCAAGTTCCTAGCATTTATTATTTAATTATATATTTATTTTTGCCTATTATTGTAATTTATATGCAAATCTTATTTTGTCACTTTGTGGGAGTTGGCAGACTAAGTGTATTTTTGTCCTCATATGAGGACATAGGCATCCCACTTTGCGGTAGAATATTTCTTCCATGTATCAGCATCTTTTGGGTGTTGTAGGAGGTTTATGACATGTAAGAGTTATGACAGATTCCTATGATAGAATCTGACATGTAAGAGCCAAAAATAGAAGATCCTATGATAGGTGAAGACAAGTGTTAGAAAGTATCTTGCATGGAGGAAGTAGATGCCCAAGTTTGACTATGACAAGTTGTAAGAGAATCTGCTAGTAATAGTCAGTTATTACAGATTCTCTTACATTTGTAAGAGTTGTCATATATGATAGATTTTATGACATTGTAAGAGCATCTGTCATACCTTAATTGGGCAAATTTGGGGTGCCCAAGTTTGGGGGTTGTAAGGGATGAAAGAAAATCTCTTATAAGTGTCATACGCATGTTTTATGGACTTCGAAATTGGGCCACATGGATTTGGATGAGATTTCTATGTTGACTTGCTCTAGAAGCTTCCCCCCAATTGTAGTACTTCTCTATATATACAGGTGCTTGGAGTTGGAGTTGTATGCTTCATTTGTAGGTATCGTTATGCTACTAGAATCACTCCATATTTGAAATTGTGACAACTCCTAGAAGAAATTGCATTGCAAGTGTGTTGTAGTCTCCTTCAGATTTGATAATACATTGTGCAGGTTTTGGATTGTCCTCATCAGAAAGAAGAATGGAGAGATAAGGTTGTGTGTGGATTTTAAAAACCTATAAATCAAGTCTCTCAAGAATAACTACCCACTTCCAAGCATGATCCATTTTCTACAAAAGGTAACTGGATCAGAATTGATATGCTGATGGATGGATTATTTTGATATAACTAGGTGGTATTCAAGAAGTCAAAGCAACACAAGGTGTACATTTACTACTCCTTGGGTCACCTATTTTTGTGTGAGAATGTTATTTGGATTAAAGAATACACATTCCACCTTCTAAAGGGAAATGAATGTTGCCTTTTTTGCCCTTATTAATTAAATCATTGTAGTATATTAAGATGACCTAATTGCATACTCCAAAGAAAGAAATGATCACTACAAGAATTTAGATCTAATTTTCTAAAGGTGCCTAGAGTATGGGATTTCTTTGAATCCAAAGAAATGAATATTTGGTGTAGAGGAAGATAAGCTATGAGGGAACATTGTATCAAAAGAAGGGGTGAGGATAGATCCAAAGAGAGTGAAAGCAATTAACCTTGTCCTCTAGCCTAAGTCATTCAAAGGTGTCTAATCTTTCTTTTGGTAGATAAACTTTGTTAGCAGGATCATCCCTAACATTGTTGAAAAGACCAAGGCCATCTCCAAGATGTTGAAGAAGGGGCAATCGGTCACATGGGGTGAGGATCCTACTAAAGTATTTATAAATATCAAGGAAGCTCTTAGAGAATCACTAGTCTTGGTAAGTCTAGATTATTCTAAGCCTTTTAAGCTCTTCACATTTTCTTCATTTTATAACATTCTTGTTTTGTTACTTCAAAAGAACATGGATGGATATGATTATTCCACTACATTTTTTAGCAAGCCTTTACAAGCTACAAAAATGAAGTATTCAATTATGAAAAATCATACTTATGCCCTCGTCAAAGATGTTAAATTTTTTAGGTTATATCTAATAGGTGCAAAGGTCATTGCATATGTGCCACATGTAGCAGTAAAATGTTTACTCATTAAATAGAGGAATATAGTAAAATATGCAGATGGATCAATAAGATCCAAGGGTATGATATGGAGGTGTAGGCTACAAAGCTAATCAAAGGTCAAGGCTTGGGCAAATTGATTTTAGATGCAAATATGAATGCAACAAAGGTAAATGAGATAGATTCCAATTATGCTTTCAACTCTGGTTATTTAAGAGATAACCTATGGTAAATGGAAATTTTGTTTTGTCTAAAAACATGAGTTATCTCCCTGGAATGAATAACTATCAAAAAAGGACACTAAAATTGTAGTCCCAAGATATGAGCTGATGCATAATAATTTAATGTGGAGAAATCATGATGGACTACTACTAAAATGTTGAAACCAAGAACAATACAGTAGGGTGATTAGTGAATTTCATCTTGAGGTATTTGTGAACATTTCAAGACTAAGACCACTTTCCATAAAATAATCATAGTAGGATATTGGTAGGCAACATTATTCAAGGATGTTGCTAAATTAGTGAGAAAATGTGATGCTTGCCAAAGGTTTCCAAGTAAGTTAAAATTTCTAGGCACCCTCGCTCTTATGTTTGTGATATTTGAAATTCCATTTCAATATTGGAGTGTTTATTTCACAGAAGAAATTTAGGAAAGGTTAAGTAATGGATATAAATACATCTTTGTAGCCACTGACTACTTCACCAAATGGGTTAAGAAAATTCTAAACTATAATGCTACATCCAAGGTGGTAGTAGATTTCTTTTTAAAAAACATTATATATAGATTTGATGTGCATATAAGGATTATTTATAGCAACGGAATGTGTTTTAGATATCATGATGTGTCGAGCATATGTTATAAGTATGGTATTAATTTGATTTAGTCATCCCCTTATCATATTCAAAGCAATAGACAAGCCAAATCCAACAATAAAAGCCTCATAAACATCATCAAAAGGACTTTTGACATGAATAAGAAGAGGTGGGATGATAAATTGAAGTATTCACTATGAATTGATAGAATAACCTACAAGAAGGCTATTGGTTAAAGCCCATTTGAAATTGACTCTTAATTAGATGCCAAAATGCCAATCAACCTAGACTTACCTATGCACATTTTGTTGCATGATGTTGAAGGAGAATAATATGATGTAATTTCTCAAAGAATGTTGGAGATAATAGAATTGAATGAGAATAGGAGAATTGCACATGATAAGATCCTATTGCAGAAGCAAGTGATGAAGCATGTTTTTGAAAAAAACAACACTTCAAAAAAAGTTCTAAATTGGTGATATGGTACTCATGTGGAATACTATATTAGAGGACAAAGGAAAGAATGGGAAGTTTGATCCTTTATGTCTTGGGTCATATGAAGTTGTAGATGAGTATGGTCATAATGTGTACCATCTAAAAATTTTTACTGGATATTTCATTGAGTTTCTAGCTCATGGTATGCATCTTAACCATTACCTCTCTTAAGTGATGAGGTATTTTGACTTGTACATACTATGTCTTTGTGTTTTTTCTTTGTGTACTTGTGATTACTATTGATCATGATGAAGTGTATTTGTCCTAATCTCCCTTGGTGTTCCATTTTTGTGGTCTACTCCCACAAATTTTATCTAGATTCTCACTATTCCTACAAGAGACACATGTCCCCAACTAGAGCCAATGTTGGGAATAAATTTTAAAATTTAAATTCACCTAATTTCTTCCCATTTTATGTCGTTTCCTTTTCCTTCCTATCATGTATAATTAATCTAAGATATTTCAAACGGGTTGCCCCTTTGTATATTTTTTTCCAAAAAAAGCCTTTTTTGTTATCCCCTATGTTCCTATTGTATGTTGGAGGTTACAAATATCTTTAAAATATTCTATGTGTTGGAGGTTCTAAGTCATTTTCTAAGGTTTGGTAGTTTTTCAAAAGTTTAGTAGACTACCACACTAGCTATGTTCACTTCCCATTTGGTATCCACTTCTTATTCCCTTTTGATTCCTAGAAGACATCATTCAATCATTTATTCCTTCCATTTCCCTTAATTTTCTAGTTTGTGGAAATTCAACAAGCTATCAGATCAATCCATCTTGCATCCTATCTAGTATCTGCGTCCAGTCTTGCATGAAAGTCCTACTTAATTCTATCATGCCCTTAGTCTTCTTTGATTCACCCATTTTCCTCCTATTTGCAGAATCCTACTTAGGTACCAAACTTTATCTTTCAAGCCTTGACAAATTGTTCCTATTCCCTTCCATTTTTCAAAATTCAAACCTTCATCCTTTTTCTACTTTCCTTTAGTTCACCCTCCTTATCACTTGGTGGAACTTCCCTCCTAGACATGGTGTTTTCACCTTTGTTTCCCACATCTTGTTTCAGGTTGAATTTTTGCATTTTCTCATCCTTCACTTCCTCTCATCCATAGAAATTGCTTGGAATTCATGATTCCTTCCCTTAGCCTAATATCCTATCTTGATGTCTAGTTTAGTGGCTTTTCCCCACATCCTTCAAATCACTCTTTTCTTCCCTCATGAGATTTCTCTAGTATTCAGGATTTCCTTCATATCTTCCACCTCTAGTTCACAACTATAGTTTTATATGTTTTCATGATCCTCTTTCATTCTTTTTTCTATTGCCATGATGATATCTCACATTTGTCCCATTAACTAAATCTTTCATTCCCTTCTATTTTGTGGAACTTTCCTATCCTTCAAGACTTTATTCCTCCCACTCTATGTGTCCACTCCTCATGTGTAATTCTGCATCGAATCTCTATAAAAGTTCCAAATCTCCTATGATGCACCTTATAACACTTTATCTACCTCCTAGATCACCATTAATGCTAGATTTGACTCCTACTACTATTAACTTATTTATTTCCCATAAAAAATTCATTATTTATTCCTTGGGAATAGATTCATCTTCAAGTTTCAAAGAGCACCAAATGAAGTTATTATGGACACCATGAATATAATAGTTCAAACCTAGCTACCTATTGCCCTCACACATGTTCCAATCAGCCTTGTTTGAGAAGGAAACATTCCTTTCTCTTACCAACTCACTCTACACATGGCACAATGCAAATTTCATGAGATCTCAAATGGTTTTCTATCAATGCTTCAATATTCTATAGTGCATCAATTCCTTGTAGGCTCACAAAGGGCCAAGGATAGAATTGTTATAAATATTGGTTCATTTTTCATTTCAATGGTTGATCATTATTTGCTTCCACATTCCTATTAGTGTTGAGACATTTCTAGGGTTTCCGAACCTATCAATCTAGTTCTTTTAGAAGGTAATGCATTTGTGAATCATAGGAAGGCTTTAATCTTGTTTAAATGACATCTATAATAGAATGTCTCCATGGTCACCTATAGTTTTTCAAGGAAACATTTGATTTTAATTTAGAGTCTCCTCTTGTCACACTTGGTGGTATGGATATAACACATATTTGTTAACTGTGACAATATTTTAATTCATTACATGCCTTATAATGGTCATTTATGTATTGTTTGTGGATTTTTGTAGTAGGAAGATGGATTATTAAGCATGATCTACTATTTGGTATCATATCTTTGATAAATGTAAGTGCTTGGATCAATTCCTATTGTGTTTTCATTTCATTGTTTCTTTTGATAAAATGGTGACTCGATTAGCCACTAGATAAGCACTGGTCCTAGAGGTGGTGGTCAACCATATTCCTCAAAATGAAAAAACAAACTTAACTAATAGTTTAGGTGTAGAGTAAATAGTTTGTATATAGTTTTTGATTCAATATTGAAACTAGGCAAACATATTCAATTGGCTTCAATAGTTATTATCTTAGAAAATCATGTGTGTATACCTAAACCTTACATTTCTATAATGATTCCATCATCAACTTAACAAGAGGTCTTATTTGTGGTTAGTTATACCATGACCTAGTGACAATATTAGGGGTGAAGCATACTCTAGATACAATTATAGCATTTCATCCTATTCATTCATTCATGTGTTTTCTATGCTCTTAAGGACACCTCTAGGAATACCCTCTTGAGTCTATGTGAGCTCAAAGTGTAGGAGAGATTATCCACTCTCATCAATAGGCCTTTAACCATCCATGATCTATCAAGAAGCCCCTACCTTACCCCTCTTGATCACAAGTCCTTGTCCTTGAAGGTAAGAAAACACTCTTGGATTGTGGAATTATGATTTTAGGACCCAACAATAGTGAAACTTTAGTGTGTATTGATGTATGTTCATACCATGGTGTGTTCCATTTTCCTCATGCAATGTGCAACATAGATAAATCCTTTGTGAGAAAGAAATGTAAATCTACAATAGAGGTTAATTTTGCTGCTTTTATTAATTAATTTTAATTTAGATATTTTAATCAAAATGATAGTAGTATGTATGGGGGCATGACAATTTGTAATGGACCTAGTACACTATAGTTTGATGATGAACTTGATATGCCTTATGGTAATTTGAGTTGCATGAGTAACTCAAATAATCATGACCATATTAACTTGTGTGAAAATTAGGATTACAAGTCTATAATTGTTGTAGAGCATAATGTAAGAACTATTAAATGTGAAGCCTTTCATTTTGATGAAAGCCTACGTATTTTTTTATGGTGGTAATAAAATACTTGAGTATTATAGTTTCCATTTGCACCTAAATTCAAATTTTAGAGATAAAGTGCCCTATTCTAGTGATCTAAAGGAGTATCATAATATAACTAGTTTTGATTTTAATCTTGTGCTTAATGCATTCCATTAGGATCTACTTAATTATATTTTAATAACACATTTGTGGAATCAAGTTTGTTGTATTAAAATAGAAGACTGATGAATTTGAATTTCGTATTAATCTATCTAAAGGATTATGCATCAAATCCTTTTAAAAGTTCTAAATCTCCTGCGATGTATCCTAGAACATTTTAGCTACCTCCTAGATCACCGCTAATGCCAAATTTGACTCTTTCTACTGCTCACTTGAGCCTTCCCCCCTCAAAATTTATTTTTTATTCATTGAACACAGATTCATATTCAAGTTTCAAAGAGAACCGAATAAAATGATTATGGATGCAATGAATTTGTAGTGGTTGAAACCTAGGTGCCTCAAAATTGGGATATAGCATTGTAAGATAACCAACTCAACTTGAAAAAATAAACTTAGGTATTTAATAAGTCAATATCTTGGTTCTTGAAAAAAAAATGGCACAATCTCTCACTTAAATAAAACCTTTTTTAGGTTATGTTTCTCTAAGCACCTTATGTATCAAGCAAATGAGGTGTCATAAACAAGTTGATTAATGTGTGTAAGGAAATGAAGACCAACGGACACATTATTTTTTCCCGCCAATTGCTTGTCCTTTCACATTCATCTTGTGATGTATAACGAAGCATTATATATGCTTGATATCTCATTGTAAAACACAATTCATTATCAATAACAATTCATCTGCTTAGTGTGGACGTAGCCAAGTTTGGTGAACCACGATAAATCTGGTGTCTTATTTCTGTTTTCTTTCTAATTACATCTGTGCACTGTTTTTACTTCTTTCTTTCTGCAATTGAGTTCTACTTTCTGTCTTAACAATTGGTATCAAAGTTGTACGATGATAGTATAATTGATTGCAAAAATCGGTGTTGGATTTTTGAGCCATGGAGGAACTGAAGATTGAGAAGTTCTCCAGTCAGAATTTTGGACTGTTGAAAGTACATATGGAGTCTTTGCTGATAAAACAAGACCTCTCGCTCGTGCTTGAAGGGTTAGCAAAGAAGCCAAGCTCAATGATGAATGAAGAGTGGGACAAGATGGATAAGAAGGCAAGAGCTATGATTTTCCTCTCACTGTCCAGCAATGTATTGTTTAATGTTTCAACAGAGAAGACTTCGAAGGAGTTGTGGGATAAACTTTGTAAGATGTATGAGATGGCTTCAGCATCCAATAAAGTTTTTATTATGAAAAAGCTTTATAATCTAAAAATGAAAGAAGGCAGAATTATGTCAAACCATTTGAATGAGTTTAATACCTTACTTACCCAACTGACTTCGGTGGAGATAAAGTTGGAAGATGAAATTAAAGCAATCTTGCTGCTATGCTCATTGCCCAATAGCTGGGAAGGTGTCGTGATGGCCATAAGTACTTCAGCTACGGCCAAAACAAAATTGGTTTTTGATGACGTAGCAGCTACACTCCTTAGTGAAGATATGCATAGAAAGAACCAAGAAATATCTTCTGGTGAAGCCTTAACCACTGTTCATAGAGGAAGGCCTCAGAATAGAGGCAAAGACAATAACAGAAGAAGATCAAAATCAGCGAAGAGGTCAAAATCTAGAGGTAGAGTTGGTGACTGTTGGTTCTGCGGTAAGCCCGGTCACACCAAGAAAAATTGTTATTCCTATAAGAAGGTGCAAGAGAAGGTTAAAGACAGCGAGGTCAATGCTGTTTATGACAAGGATGATAATATTTTGGTTTTGTCCATAAGTGAAACCACTTTAGATTCATGGGTTCTAGATTCAGGTGCATCCTTTCATGACACCTCTTGCACGGATGCCTTCTCTAATTATCGAGGAGGACAGTTCGGGAAGGTCTACTTGGGGGATAACAATTCATTGGACATCATTGGTAAAGGTGATGTTCTCCTACAATCTAAAAATGGAAGCAAATGGCTTTTGCAAGATGTCAGGCATGTCCCAAAACTAAAAAAGAATCTAATTTCTATAACCCAATTGTTCTCACAAGGCTGCAATACTACCTTCTATCCAGATTCATGGAAGGTTACTAAAGGTGTCATGCATATTGCCAAAGGAAATTGAGAATGACTCTCAAGTGGGAGCTGCTATGATAGTGACGGATAGTGAAACTGAGCTGTGGCACCAACGGCTTGGACATATGAGTAGGAAAGGTCTTGAAGTCATGATCAAAAGAGAACAACTACCGGGGTTGAAATCCATGGATTTGGATTTTTGCCAACATTGTCTCTACGGCAAGCAGAAGTGGATCAGCTTCATAAAGACGGGTCATGAAAAGAACACCTCACCTTTGGAGCTGGTTTATTCAAATGTTTTTGGGCCAGCCGAGGTAACTTCTCTTGGAGGTGCTAATTATTTTTTAACTTTCCTTGATGATTGCACTAGGAAAGTTTGGATTTTTATGCTTAATAAAAAATCTGAAGTGTTCAACAAGTTCAAAATTTTTAAAGCTCTAGTTGAAAATTAGAGTGGGCATAATATCAAGTGTTTGCAAACTGATAATGGTGGTGAATTTTGTTCACTAGAGTTTGATAGTTTTTGTGTTGACAATGGTATTCAGAGAATCAAAATTGTTCCTTATACACCGCAAGAAAATGGGGCTGCGGAGAGGCTAAATAGAATGATTTTGGAAAAAGCACGGTGTATGCTTTCCAATGCTGGACTGGGAAAAGAGTTCTAGGCAGAAGCTTGCAACACAACAGTTTATCTCATTAATCGAGCTCCCTCATCTCGGTTAAATCTTGACATTCCTGAGTAAAGGTGGTTGGGCAAGCATATTTCTTATAGTCATCTACGGGTGTTTGGATGTGAAGCGTTTGCTCTTATTCCTCCTAAGAAATGATCCAAATTGGATCCCAAGTCGCAGAAGTGTATCTTTGTTGGGTATGGCGAGGATCAGTATGGATTCAGGTTGTGGGATCCCGTCGCCAAAAAGGTCACTCGCAGTCGGGATGTTGTCTTCAACGAAAGAGTTTTCCCAGGTTTGCACAGAGAAAGTACATCTTCAAAAGAATATATTAAGGTTGATTTGTTTGACAATGGTGCTCCTGATGTGGATTCTCCTCTAGTGCCAATGCAGCCTCTAGCTGGTGAGTCACTACTCCCGAACATGTATTCGCTACCCTCCCCTGTTCCCACGCTGCCTCTGGCAATTTCCTCTTAGACCCCTGCATACTCTACATAGCCTCCTCTTATTCCCATGTTGCCTCCCTCATTGCCCATGCAGGCTTTTAATGGTCAAGCGCTGCGCCCACATAAGAGTACACTGCCTTTATGTGCAACGTAGCCTCTTCAAATAGTAGAAGGCACACTTGTAGCTGACGTTGGAAGTAGTTTGACTTCCGTAGCTTCCACGCTGTCCTCCATAAATCCCATGCAGCCTCTAACTCAATCGTTGCCTTTAGCAGATGCAACACAGCCCCTGTCAGCTCCAATGTAGCATGGTCAAACAAGTTCGCTGCCTTTATATGCTACACAGCCTCATCTTACTCATTCGCTGCCTAGTCTATCACATACATAGCCTCCTTTGGATAGAGCGCTGCCACCAAATGTGTCTTCACAACCTCTTCACACTCATATGCAGCCTGTGAATGATGATATGCCCTCTATGCTAGAACAGGGCAGTATCCAGAGACAAGAAAATTTTCATGTGCAGGCACAGGGAAGTGTATAGAGCCAGAGTTGTGAGGGCCATTTGCAAAACCAAATAGAAAATGTTCAAAGTCAGTTGCAGAAAATGAATTTGGAAGACTCAAATTCGCAACAGGAGGTTTCTCAGTTAAGGAGGTCTACCCAGGAGAGGAGACGTCCTTCTAAATTTTTTGATTATGAGTTATTATATTCAGAGGAGGCAGAGCCAGAATCATTGATTTCTAATCAACCTGAACCAGCTACCTATAAATAGGCTTGCAAGGCAGTTGATTCTTTGAAATGGCAAGAGGCGATGCAAGATGAAATGACTTCTTTGCAGGCTAATAACACTTGGGATTTAGTGCCACTTCTGCCTAATCGAAGACCCTTGAAGAACCGCTGGGTATACAAGTTGAAAGAGGAAGATGGGGGCAACAAGCGCTATCACGCTAGACTGGTTGTCAAATGGTATGATCAATAGAAAGGTATAGATTTTAATGAGATTTTCTCACCAGTTGTGAGAATGACCACAATCCAGGTAGTTTTGGGTTTGGTTGCAGTTTGGGATCTTGAACTTGATCAATTGGATGTCAAGATAGCTTTTTTACATGGTGATGTTGATGAAGAACTGTACATGGAATAGCCGGAAGGATTTAAAAAACAAGGACTGGAACATCTTTATTGCAGATTGAAGCGCAGCTTGTATGGGCTCAAGCAAGCCCCGCACCAATGGTATCTCAAGTTTGATCGCTTTTATGACTGATCATAACTTCTTGAGGTGTGAATCAGATCCTTGTGTCTACTATAAGCGACTTCCTAATGGTGAGTTTGTCATTCTCTTGCTCTATTTTGATGACATGTTGGTAGTCGGTACAAATATGAGGATTGTTTCTGAATTGAAGTCTCAATTAGCTAAGAGATTTGCTATGAAAGACTTAGGCCCAGCCAAGAAGATTCTTGGAATGACCATCACTAGGGATAGACAAAAGAAGGAGATCATGTTGTCACAAAAGGCATACATTGACAAGGTTGTAGACAGATTTGGTATGGCTGATGTAAAGGTTGTTTCTACTCCTCTTGCTGCCCATTTTCGTTTATCTTCTGATTTGTGTCCAAAAACACAAGAGGATAAAGAGTTTATGCAAGGTGTTCCTTATACATTAGCTGTTGGTAGCATTATGTATGCTATGATCTCCACTCGTTCTGATATTGCTCATGCAGTGGGAGTTGTGAGCAGGTTCATGAGCAATCCTGGTAAGCCTCATTGGGAAGCCGTCAAATGGATATTAAGGTATCTTAAAGGTACTTCTTATTATGCTTTGTGTTTTGGTGGCAATAAGGTACAGCTGCAAGGTTTTACTGATTCTGATCTTGCCGGAGATTTAGATAAACGGAGATCTACTACTGGCTATGTTTTTATGTTTGCTGGAGCTGCCATTAGTTGGGTCTCAAGGCTGCAACATTCTATTGCTCTTTCTTCTGCCGAAGCTGAGTACATGGCTCTTTCCGAATGTGCTAGGGAGATGATTTGGTTACAGCAGTTGTTTGGTGATTTGAAATGTTAACAAAGTGACTATGTTATGTTTTGTGATAGTCACAGCACCATTTTTATGGCTCATAATCATTCATCTAAGCGCCGTTCTAAGCATATTGACATACATGCTCATTTCATTCATCATGTAATTGAAGAGGGCAAGTTACAAGTTGCAAAAATTGGCACAAAGGTCAATCCGGTAGACATTTTCACCAAGGTTGTTCCCAAAGAGAAGTTCGAATGTGCCAGGACTTCTCTTGGTCTAGTTAAGAAGAAGTAATCAGAAGTTTAGAGCAGGGGAATGATTGGCGAGTTGCAGCATCCGTTGACCTTCAAGTGGGAGATTGTAAGGAAATGAAGACCAACAGACACATTATTTTTTCCTGCCAATTGCTTGTCCTTTCACATTCCTCTTGTGATGTATAACGAAGCATTATATATGCTTGATATCTCATTGTAAAACACAATTCATTATCAATAACAATTCCTCTGCTCAGTGTGGATGTAGCCAAGTTTGGTGAACCATGATAAATCTGGTGTCTTATTTTTATTTGCTTTCAAATTACATCTGTGCACTGTTTTTACTTCTTTCTTTCTACAATTGAGTTCTACTTTCAGTCTTAACAATGTGCAACATAATGATTTTACTGCTATCTCTACAAATTAAGGGATGATATAACAATAATGTACTTAATTGTAGGAACAGTAGGATAATATTTTATATTTTGTATTTCCTAACTACATTTATATTTGTCAATTACTCCATACATTCTATTTGTCAATTATTTATGAATTTCATTCTTGAGCCTAATAGTAACATTTATGAAGTATCATGTCATGAGGAAGTTATGTTGTAACAATTCAACATGTATTCATTACAAAGATGTTGTTTATTAAAACTAGGGAGCTTTATGAGTTGATATTCCATGATCTACAGTGGTACAAAGTTGAACTGTTAAACTTAAAATTGTTTTCCCTTTAGCTAAAGATAAGAGGAATACATTTCGTGGCTTGTGGTGAAGAACATGGCTGACTTGAATCATTCCCAAGGTTTAGGTATACATGTTTGATAATTTGGGAGCATAATGATCCTTATTAAAGAACTAATTCTTGGTACTAAGGAATATAAAGTTTTTTGATGCATAGGAATTGATGAAAGAAAGCCTATAAAAGATTATTATTTCCTAAGGATGATTTTTTTTAGTTTGAGTTTCTTTCCTCAAGGATTATTTAAGATTTTTCTAGATATAAACTAGAGGTTTGAGGCTTACTGAGAAGTAATGTTGTAGATGAAATGATAAGTCTTAGATAGGGAATTGAGAGAAAAAATAAAGGTTTAAGGTAGTAGGCCTATTTCTTGTGGGATTCCGAGTAACTAAGAGTAGAAGTATAGTGGTGCATCATTAAGGATGTAATTGCACACATTTCTTGGGGTGTAAGCATAAGGGATGAAGATTATGGTATCGATCATGCTGTAGGTTTTATTATAACTATAGATTGGGAAAGGATTCTTTGTGAAGTTCATTGTATTGGATTGTAAGACCTATTTGTTTGTAATTATTGGAAGGCTTCAAGGTTGGATTATAATGCATAAGGGCTTGGTGTAATTATTATGGATAAGGTTTTACATCATTGTTTATAATCATATTACTTTGTACTTTCAATTTAAATTGTCAAGTTTAATTAGATTTTAGTATTGGTTACTTAGGTTTGGGGTTGGGCTAAATGGGAGGAATTCTTTCAGTTGAATTTCTATCTAGTATACTTCAATTCACAAGAGCATACAATCTCCTCTTATTTTGTAGGTAAATCAATCAAAACATTTAGTAAAGTATCACTTATAATACTCAATTCTTTAATAAGCATTAATGAAGTGGAAATCATTATTAAGGAATATTACTAGTACACTCTCTAGTAAAACCATGCATCCACTTACATCAACAAATTAAACAATTGACTCAGTAGTATTCATTGCCATTCACACATAGGCATTAATTGTAAACCCATAATCTCTTTGATTAAACTATTAATTCAAACTTAGGTCTTGAATAAAGCCCAATGAAGGCCTAAAATAGTGTCATTCAATAGAAAGTTCCACAGTGCTCTTTAGAACTACCCCATTTTCTTTCTTTCAAATACAACTAGGTGAACACTTGTTGTAGGTACTAACGATTCACTTCTACAAAGGATAGGATCATAGAAATTAGAGAGGATCACCCTAAGAGGAAGACAAAATTGCTACCACAATTCTATCTTGAATGCTCAAATTCTCAATATTATATTCATCTCTACTCTTTGACCTATAATCTATTCTCAAATACTTGGACATCAATTTGTACACAAATTCTAATCCCTCTCATTTCAATTTCACACATTTAATTTATATCTCAATCAATCCATATACTTAACTCCTCTATACCATATAACTTATACTTAATTTCTTTATTCACTTATTTAACACTTCAAAATTTTAAAGAATTCCTTTACTTCTCTTCAATAATATAAGTTTAAAAAAAAATATAAATCTTATAAATTACAATTATCTTTCTTTTATTTTAACTTTTATGTTTTAGGGAAGGTATGAAAACCATGAACAATGAGGTGGACTAAAGAATCAACTACTAATAATAAGGAAGATTCATTCTAATACAAGTATATTAAATCCTCTCAAATATATATGTATAATTATATATGCATTCATACTATGTATATTTGCCCAAAAAAAAAAAAATTCAATTACTTTAAAATAAATGTGAGCTATTATAGTTAAAAGTATTGTTGACCATGCAACATAGTTGGTTGATGTGTGTAGTAATAAATTGTTGGTCATGAGTTTGAATCATGATGTATTTACATAATCACATGTTGAAAAATAGTGTATTTTGCAACAAACTTTTTAAAAAATCTTAGAAACAAGACCAATTTAAAGGAGTTTAAATAGTTGGTGTATTAGATCAATGTATGGGTTGTTAAATGTGGGATTATGTTACACATAATTTATTCGCATGTGGAAAAGACAAGAGAAAAAGGGCAATGGAGAAAGAAGGGAGACCATAAAACCAGTCATAGGTAACTTTTGAGTAGAATTGAGGGAAAAATGTCCCAAAGATGTAATTGTTAATATTTTCAAAAAAAAGATGTATTGTAAGAGGGGAATGATTTGGACGACATCTTGAAAATTCTATAGAAATGCTCACAAATATACTACAAAGAAACTTAATATTATAGGCAATTTTTGTGACATTAAAAATTAATTTTAGAATGAATGGCAAATATTTTTTAATTATACAAAAAAATTTACATAAAAATAACTAATTTTTTTATTAATATATAACTTTAATGCTGATTCAAAGTATAAATGTTTTATTAATATATAACATATTAAAGAAATGTTGAAATAGGGAAAGTATAAAAAATAAAAAGTCCTCATTAAAAAATTTAAATTTATAAATCAAGGTGATTTTGTTTCAAGATCAAAAAAAAATTATACTTGGAAAGAACTTGAAAATAGCCAAATCTAACTCCTACAAAAACTAAATGATAATTACAAATTACCAAATTACAAAATACAAGTGACAACTAATGCCATTCAAAGTGAAACCATCAAAAATATGTGTGAATAATATATAAATACAGTATCCCAAAATAGATAAATTAATTAATTAATTAAATTAAATAATTAAATACAAAAGGCCGATGATGGCATGGTTCGGTGGTTAAGTCGCTCAGGATGTAGTGGCGACCACCAGAGTTCAAACCCCCACTGGGCCAACGAGCTCGCAAAGCTCTACGCCTTCGCTGGGCCAATGAGCTCACGGGTTTGAAGTGTTCTTCCTAGGGGATGAGTCCCCCAGTTGTGGCCTCAAAAGCATTCGCATTAAAAAGTTTACCAGGCGCATTTTAAAAAAAAAATAAATAAATAAATAAATACAAATATTAGAAATACGAGATTGAAACACTAGTGTTTTGACTTTGTATTTAACAATGTGAACCATTGGAAATCTTCTCAACCTCATTTACTTATTAATGATAACAGGCTGTTTTAGGGCAGAACTAGTGTTTGACTGTGTATTTAACAATGTGAACCGTTGGAAATCTTCCCACATACATTTATATATGAATGAGTCAGAAAGGTGGAAACTAAGGTTTGTATATATGGCGTGAGTTTCATAAGTCTTCTTTACATTTGTTCAACGATCAAACCTGATAAATACGACTGTTTTCATGTTGAAAACATGAGGATTAAAATAAGATCGAAGATGCCAAATAGAACTCTTCATGTTGATGTCAGTAGAAAATACATTCTTTATGGGAAGCAGAAGTCCTTATTTCTTCTTTTTATTCAGACTATTCTACACTAATAATAGACAGGATCATTTATCGTCTCAATTCCCAGCAGCTACCGAAAATGTTTTCTTTATATAGGTTATAGAAAGTTCCTACAACTACAGCGACTGACTTTCCCTATTTCTGTTCAAACTATTCTAGAACAAACTTTTATTTTAATAAAAATAAATAAAGACCATTAATGGTTTCATTTACAAGCAGTTATCAATGAAATTTATGTATTAGTCGATCAATCACATCACCAGCTTGGGAAGATCTCAAATATGAATCAGCAATTGACCTAAAACTGATCAAAGGGTGCCAAAAATGACTGTTCATATTGGCAAGTGCAGGAATAAAATACATGACGAACTGAGGGTTAAAACACGAACAAGCTGGAAAAACTCGTCTTTTCAAGCTGACGGCTCCACGATTAAAAGCCATTATTGCCACCAAAAACTTATATGAACATGTGCAAACCCAAATGAGATCACGTTTTCGATTGTATAACTCGAACTTAGGTGCAACGAAATTGTAACTACTATAAATGTGAGGTGTGGGATGTGGACTATTATATGCAACAGATTCTTGTTTGCTAGATAAATTGCCAACCTTCTTTTTAATTTGCGCAAAAAACTTTACACTAGTGTGGTAGATGTAAGAATAGTAGTTAAACGAGGAATATGAGAACAATGCATTAAAAATATAATGACCTGATGGGTACTGATAGGTAATGGCATTAAGAAGAGTTACATTATAAGATGGGGGTGTTATGGGATAGGAAGGCGGATGAGAGACAACCATATGAGATGGTGCTAGTGGCTATATGGATAGAAGGATTAGAGTTGAGTGGGATACTAGTGGGGAGAAGGGTAGTGGCAACACTAGTAGTAGGAATGGAAGAGGTAGGGGCTATGTTAAGGATGATAACATGAATAGTAGTGATTATGGAAGTGGTACTTATGGAAGGAGAAGGATCACAAAAAGATAAAGGGTGGATGGGTTGCATATAGAATATATGAATGGAAGAATCCTTTAAATTGTAAATATCATCAAGAATATTTGCGCAAAATAAAGCCACTACTAATATCTAGTAAAGATTCAATGTGAATAAGTGCATTAACAAACATCTCTCTACTTAAAGAGAGATCTTGTTTACCTAACTATGCATCATGGTCATAGTCTTCATGATTTTCATGATCCTCAAATTTATTCTCAACATAAACATTATTAGTCATCGTATAAAAAAAATGTTCTATTATTAATAGAGTTGCTAGCCATGTAAGGGTTGAGTTGAGCACTCCTTTATAAAGGAAAATCAGAATTTGGAGTAGCTCATGGAAAAATTAATATGCAAAAGTGAGATAGAAATATGGACAATATAAATCACTTTCAAATTTGAAAAATAAAAAAGATAGAAAATAATCATATTTGAAATTGAAACTTTAAAGGTGAAAACAAGGGTGGGTAAGATGAGTGAAAGAAAGATGAAATAATCAATCAAAAACCCCTAAAGAAAATAAAGAAATGAAGCACAAATAGAAGGGGTCCAAACCCTAATGGATATATGTGATTCTTGCTCACTATTGCGAATCGTTTATCTTTTGATATATTATTTGAGGTGGTGAATATATGGTGTATGATATCAATTTATATGAATTTACACATGTTATGCTGGTGGAATTCTTTGAACTTCTTGTAGTTTGGTTGTAAATCTACCTTTATTGCTTTTTGGTCAAAAACTCTACCTTTGTTTTTGCTTTCTAGTTAAAAGCAATTCTGGTTTTCATTCATTAGAATATCTTTTCAAGGTAGTTGTGCCTTGTTAATGAAGTAGAGAGCCTTTATAAAATACCAATATATTAGGCTCAACTATTGATTACATTTGTCACTTGTCTGGATGAAAGTATATAGAGTTAGGTGATAAATCTATTAACCAATAGATTTTTGGTGACTCTACTGGGGACTAAAACAATATTGAACCTATATATATGTATGTTGTGTGAGCTTCTTTGTTGTTTGACTTTATGGTTCTTCATGGAAGACGTGCACTAGTCTTGCAACCTAACGTAGACTGACTAGTGGGAGATCAAGAAGATATTATTATTATTCTTAGGCTTGTTGCTTGGCAAACCTAAAGAACAAACCAACAATATCACTAAGTTAATGAGGTGTTGGAAGAAGAAGAAATTGGTGAAATTATAAGAGAAAATGCACTTGATTTTGTTAATGCTCAAGAGATAGTTTTTATTGAAGGAGTTGTTCCAGTGCATAGGAGAGAAAGACCTTTGTAAATCCAACTAGTTCCTGATAATAGACAAAAGAATCCCACTATCAGACCAAGAAATTAGGTCCCTGCATGATTGGCTCCCCCTCATAATAACCAGTAAGTGGTTTGGTGACTCTACCTAATTGTTCTTTTTGTTGTATATGTCATTGTGACAGTGTGCTATGAAAAGATATACTCAAGGTGATAGACAAAGGGGTATTTATGATATTGACTCTGATTTGCTTCAATCTTTAAACTTTTCTCCTTTTCCTCCCACAAGAAGAGTCAAATCTTTAAGCAAACCATCTTCTCCCCCACCTACAAGAGGTTCTTCTAGTTCATCCTGTCAAAGTTTGACTTTGAATGGTACTATCCTGCCATTGCAAGTAAATTTTCCCCCTTTTAATATGGCTCATCCCCAACCTCCACCTATCCCATGGGGAGCTGCTATTGGACCGCTTATCCTTGGGGCAAATTTGCATGATTTACCTAGAGGATCAAGTAAAATCTTACCCAAATTTAGGGGTGATGTAAAGGTTACTCTAGAAGAACAACATAAATGCCTTCTTTCCTGCTTGTTCCATTTTAGAAGTCTAGTATGAAGATGTGTCCGTTAGGCTTTTTGTTGAGTCTCTTGTTAACACTGTTGTCAAATGGTTTTATCATCTCCCTAATGCCTCTATTAGAGATTGGGCTTCTATTAGATGCCAATTTGAAGATAGATTCAAAACAACTAACAATGAACATACATTGGTAGCTCAACTCTCTACCATGAAGAGAGAGGTTCATGAACAAATGAGGGAATATGTAGCCAAGTTCAATAGGCTGAAAATAGAATCCTTGCTAATGTCAGATCTGGTGATGGATTGTTGATGTGTTTCTTTATCAATTCATTGTCTCTTGATGTCAGTTATGCCATAAAGAGACAAGGAGTCCCTAACTTGGCTGATGCTCAATTGTTGGCTATTTCCATATAAGATGATCTAATAATTGCAAGAAAGTGGAAAAGAGAATTGTAAATAGGCAAACCTTCAACAACTAACTCTATGGATCCTATTATTCAGAGATTGGTAAATGACATTATTACTCTAAAATGGCAGATGCCTAAAGGTCCTCAGCAATCCCCTCAAGTGGGTTATAATAGAACATTACAATTACCTAGTCTAGCCCAGAGTTTGGCAATTGAAGGAGGACCCTCCACTAGCAAAAGTAATCATATGGTGTGTAATTTCCATCTTACCTCTGATCATGATGGGGCATCTTGTCTAGAAATGATGAGACTCATGCAGATGTTCTCTATGAATGAACATGTAGAAGAAGCACATGTAGAGGAATACATCCGGTGATGTTGGTGTCAATTTCTTTGAATATGAATCAGATGATGGAAGTGGGGAAGATGTTTTCACTAAACTTGATAATCCAAATTGTGTGGTGTTTACCAGAGGGCAACAAGTGCAAAAAGGACAAAATCCCCAAAACTAGCCTAGAAATTCATCCTCTGCGCCTCAGTATATTATGACAAGGTAGAACCATACTAAGAAGGCAAAGAATGTTTCACCCAATGTTGCAGTTGCCGAGGTACCATATACTTCATCTACTGAAAATCTTGTCTCTAGTTCATTTGGTATTGTTGAGTCATGTAAAAACACAAAAATTCAAATCTTACAAGACGAATATCTAAAGCTTAAACCATTAGAACTAGATAGATTGGTTAGATATGTCAGAAAAGAACCATCCCTCTCCAATTGTAATGCTCAAGTGTCTGATGATATTGAAATACATGTTAGTAACCAAAATTGTTCAAACTCTTGTTCCATAGACACTAATCCTCAAAACCCATTCAACAAACCAGAGCCTTTTTATATCTCTTTATACATTGCTGGTTATAAACTTAGTAATTGTGTTATGGATTCTAGAGCTTCAGAGAATGTGATGCCTGCTCAAGTTGCTAAAGCCTTAAGTTTATTGTATACACCTTCTCATGGTAGATGCTTCTCAATGGACAGTTCCCCAGTACCTTTCTTTGGCCAAATCAAAGATACTCACATTGCCCTGGCTACTTTTCCCAAGAAAAGATTGAAGCTAACCATACTAGTAGTAGACATACCTACAAGTTATCAGATGTTGTTGAGTCATAGTTTTTGCAAAGATTTGGGTGGTGAGATTCAAATGGATTGGTCACATGCCCTGATACCTATAGATGGGAAGAAGGTTCATCTGAACCCAGAGCCTAAGGCTAAATTCACTATAATAAAATCTGGAGACCCTAAGGCATATATCCTATTTGTAGAAACTGGACCTAGTACTTACATGTGTACGTTAGCAGATGATGAGGATGTAAACCTAGTTAGCCCTAATCTGGTTGATCAATTGTGGACCCTAGAGTTTGATGGTAGTTGCACCATTGTAGGATCAAGGGATGGGGTGGTTCTAATCTCTCCATATGGTTATGTCTTTCCATTTGCCTTTAAACTTGAATTTAAATATACAAATAACATTGTAGAATATGAGGCCTTGTTGTTAGGTCTACAACTGACTAGGGAAAAAGGTGTGAAGCACCTGAAAGTTAGAGGTGATGCTGAGTTTATTATTAAACAAGTAATAAAATTATATACAATAAAAAATGGTAGACTAAGGGATTACTAGGATAGGGTGTGGGAGTGTATTGAAGACTTCGATGTCTTTTCTATAGAGGTGATACCTAGAGAACATAATACTAGGGCTGATTCCTTAACTGTTTCAGTATCTGTCCTCTTACCGCATCCAGATTTCAAAGATAAGCCATACAAGATTGAAGTGGTATACAGGCCTAGTGTTCTTGACAATGTTAATCACTGGCAAGTCTTTAATTCTGATCAATAGATTATTTTATTTCTTGGAAAGGCTAAATATTTTTCTAGTGTGTTCTTTGAGGGTAGTAGTGATGAGAGTAATTATGTGTTGGAAGGAGAAATGAATTCCCTTAATGATCATAACTCAAAAATTGTTTAGTTTAAAGGGAATAAAATTCCTAAAGGTCTGGTCTCACTTGAAGACCTTTTCAATTGACATGATAAGTATTTTAAGAAGAATAGTAAAGTTTCCCTGATGGCTTTAGCTGATTATGATCAAGTGAATATTGGTACAGAAGATGATCCGAAGATTGTCTGTATTGGAAAATGTTGTTCTCGAAAGGAAAGAGAATGTTTAATTTCTTTGCTCATTAGATATAAGGATGTTTTTGCATGGTGTTATGCTGACCTAAAGAAATTTAGGAATGGAGAAATACAACATCATATTCCACTGAAGCCTAGCATTGTACCCTTCAGGAAAAAGTAGAGAACTTATAACCTGAAGGTAGTTGAGGCTATTTTCAATGAAATTGACAAGATGCTAATGGAAAAAATCATTTACCTCATTCACCACTCTACTTGGGTGGCAAATACTGTACCTGTTAGGAGGAAGAATGGGCAGATCTAGATTTGCATTGATTTGAGGAATTTGAATCAAGCTTCTCTGAAAGATAGCTACTTCTTACTAGTAATGGATCATATCTTGCAAACTATGTCTAGTTCGGAAATGATGTCTATGCTTGATGGATTCTTGGGGTATAATCAAATTTAAGTGGCTCAAGAAGACTAGCACAAAACAACTTTTACTACTCCTATTGGTGTCTTTGCATATAATAGAACACCTTTCGGTCTTATTAATGCTAGAGACACATTTTAGAGAGAAATGGATCTAACCTTTGGTGACTTCAACAAAATCATTGTGGTTTATCTTGATGATTTGACAGTCTTCTCTAAGAAAAGGGCTAACCACTTGCATGATTTGGAGGTAGATCTGCAACATTGCAGGGAACATGGCATTTCTTTAAATTCGAAGAAGTCAATCTTCATAGTTACAGAAGGGAAGATGTTAGGTCACATTGTCTCAAAAGATGGGATAAAGATTGATCCAAAGAGAGTTAGGGCAATTCAGCAATTGAGTTTACCAATGACCAAGAGTAACACAAGATCTGTTTTTAGTCAGATAAACTTTTTAAGAAGATTTGTTCCCAACTTTCCTAAGTTAACTAGGCATATCGTAGAAATGATGAAGAATCATCATGTCTCTAAGTGGAATGCTAAAGGTAAACAAGTGTTTGAGGACATCAAAGTAGCCATTGCTAATGCACCCACACTTGTACATCCTGATTTACAAAAATATTTTATCATCTATTGCTATGCTTCTGAGCACAATCTATTAGCTATTCTGCTATAGAAGAATGAACAGGGGATAGAAGCCCCCATTGCCTTCATGAGTGTGCCATTAAAGAAACATGAATTAAAATACTCTACTTTAGAAAAACATGCATATGCTATGGTGAAAAATTTAAAAAGCTTTAGATTTTATATCTTGCATTTACATGTTGTTTATGTCCCAGAATCAGCTATAAAGAGTATTTTTACTCAACATGAAATTGGGTGTAATAGTAGAGGATCCTGGATAGCCAAAGTTCAGGAGTATGATATTGAGATCAAGCCCACCAACTTGGTTAGAGGCAAGGGATTATGCAAGATGATTAATGAAAACAAGATTGATGAAGGTGAGGAATTGCCCTTAGTCCTTTTCACTAGTAATATTGATGACTGGTTCTTTGATGTTTCCTATTTCTTAACTTATGGTGATTGTCCATCTCACCTCTCTGCCAAGAAAAAGAGAAATCTCAAACTCAAGGCAAACAAATATGTTCTCTAGGGAGGTAATCTATATAAAAGAAGAATAGATGGAACATTTCTGAGATGCGTAGACAAGGAGCAACAGAAGAAACTGCTAGAGACTTTCCATGATGAAGCCTATGGAGGACACTTCTATGCATCAGTGACAACCTTCAAGATACTGCGGCAATGTTTTTACTAGCCTGGTATGTTCAAAGATGCCTACAATTGGGTATCAAGTGTTAGAAATGTTGAAAGTTTATAGGTAGACCTCAGTTAGCTACCTTGCCTTTGAGACCGGTGGTTATATATGAACCATTTTAGAAATGGGAATTAGACTTCATTGGACCTATTAATCCTAATTCTAGTGTTGGACATACTTATATCCTAACAGCAATAGATTATTTTACCAAATGGGTAGAAGCAGTTCCAGTAAAGAGTACTACTTCTGATGTGGTTTGCACCTTTCTTAAAGAAAACATTTTGGTTAGATTTGGTGTACCTAGGAAGTTGGTGACTGATAATGCTTCTATTTTCTCCTTTGCTGAGTTTACTCTTTTCTGCTATGACTTTGGTATTAGCCTGGCCCATTGATCTGATTATTACCCACATGGCAATGGGAAGGCTGAATCAAGTAACACGAATCTCATTTCCATTGTCAAGAAGTTAGTAGAAGAAAATCAAAGGGGATGGCATAAGAATCTATATGATGCTCTTTGGGCTGATAGAATAACATATAAAAGAGATATTGGTATGTCACCTTTTCATCTGGTTTACTGTATTGACAGTTTAATCCTGATTCCCTTAGAACTGTCTACATTAAATTTGCAAAGGGCCATTGAGGATAGCAATTTCAATCAACACTAGAAAAGAGGATATTATATTTGAGCCGTTTGGAGGAGCAAAGGGATATTGCTACAGATAGAATTGCTAAACATCAATAGATCGTTAAGAAGATCTTTGACAAAAGGGCTAAATAGAGGAACTTTGTCATAGGGGATTTTGTGCTCTTATGTGACAAGAGAAGAGAACCAAAAGGAGCCCATAAGAAATTTGATTCCTTGTGGAAAGGACTTGTCAAGATCAGAGAAGTTATTGGAGAAAATGCATTCTTGTTGGCTTATCTAGATGGAACATCACTACCTCTTTCCTACAATGGGCAAGATTTGAAATTATATAACTGGTAGCATCTCTGAGTCATGTCTTGTACCATAGTTTCTTTCCTTGTTTTTCTATTGTTTGTGTTGTCCCATTTTTGGTGTGACTCTATTACCCCTATAATAAGGCTTGATTGCCATGGTTTCTCTCGATTCTCTATCTTCCTTAGTCCTTGTCCCTAATTAGAGCCTATTGTTGTCCCATTTTTTTTCAAATGCACTAAAATGTTCATGCCTTAGCCTTTATTCATCCTATGTATACTACTTCCTTGCTTCTTCATCCCAAGCCCAACTTTACTTAGTCACTTTTTGAGTCGTTAGCGATTCGATGCATTATTGAACCAAAGTTGGCTAGTTCAAAAGTTCTTGAACCGCCTGACTTGCTGACTTGCCCGCAAAGTCCAATGCCTTGAGTCTCCCTTTGCATCTTGATATTGTAAAGTTTTCTTTGTTGTTAGGAGGTCAAAAGTTATTTGAACTTCCAAACCTCTAACTTGGAGTTCAAAACTTCAACTTCTGCCTACTTACCAACTTTGAAGAGATTGTTCCTTCATATGGTGTTTTTGTTGTGCTAGCGTACAGTGTAAAAGAATGACACTTGTCACTTTGCATTTAATTAGAAGTACATGAGAATATTGGCACAATCTTTGAAGGGAAACTTGAGGCATGTATTACTAAGTTTTGAAGATAAATTCACCCCCAAAATTTAATATTCTCCACTAGTGAATTAATGTGAAGTGACATTGATAAATTCTTCATCTCACCTAAGGTTGTGTTATTTCACAAAGGGAATGGGTTTTAGAATGATAAATAGCTAGCTTTCTATGTGCAAGATATCAACATAACTCCTTTCTCACAAGTCAGCACAACACTTTCTTGTTCTACTCTCTTATAAAAACACAACACTTTCTTTGGAAGTTAGAAAATTTCCATTTTCATGTACCTACATAAAGAACTTCCTGTTAGTGCTTGCATTACCCCGTGTTGTTTGTATATGTTTCGGAGTCTCTAATGTTTTGGTTCCTCAAGTATATGAAGATGAAGTTCAAATTTCAGGGAGTCCCCATGGCCTCTATAGTGGAGAATGGTTTGTCTAGGGTGAGGGATACTAATTTAAGCCATGTTGATTTGGAAGACTTCTGGAGAAGAATGCAGTCAAAGAATCGAACTCCATTGGTAGGAAAGGTTGTTAGTAGTGGTTTGGATAAAGCTAGAGGTTTTTCACCCATAGTGCATTGTCCTAAATTGATAGTGTCATGTGCCAATGGCTACTTTTCAGAGTCCAAGGAGATAAGAAACTCTAATGGCACTGTTGTGGCAAAAATTGACTCCGAATCTATCACTCTAGCTCTTAATTTGGAGGAACATGAAGACAATGCTGATGTTTATACATGTCTTCTATCTAGAATTATTACAATGAAAGAAAATATTTGTGTCATACTTGCATTGCTAAGAGCTAGCTGGAAATTGAAAAGACTAAGAAATACCAGCGTCCCACTAATCTAAAAAGGAGCTATTTTGAGGAGATTTCAGATATGATAATCTTGTTGAATAGAGTAGTTGGGAGCCTGGAATCAGATACTTTTGAGTTTTGGATATGCAGATTCATTTTGTTGATTTGTGGAGACCACCACATTGATTGGGTGAAGATTATTAGTGAATGTCTGCATGAGTAGTTGATTAATTTTACAAGAAATGTGAATTTCCACATGTGGTCCTAGCTGGTGTATGTGTTGGCTCGAAGAGAGGCTACTTGGCTTGGTTTGAGGATTCAAGGAAAACCTACAACAAGTATGTCTGCGTACCAGATTTCCCTCAATTGCAAAAAATGGAAGGTATGAAGGATTTTAGGTGAGTAAATGATGCTTTTTCTATGATGTTAGCTAAGAAGATTGATGGCTCAATAGAGAAAAGGTTCTCATTTGAAGCATCCACTCTAGTTATGAAATTTGGTAGTTTTTATATATAGTTTGATCATTTTTCTTATTTAACAATTGGGGCTTATGAAAATGCCCTGTTGAAATTGCCACGGTACCCATCCGATTATCTTGTGTTGGTAGAATTGTGTTGTCAGATGGTGGCGATGAATGTAAAGTATCAAGCTATGAAAAAGGGGTACTCTTTCCCTATGACCTTGTCCTTCTATTCCTGCAAGAATAATGATGGGGCCAAAAATGTTGACAAGCTACTATCAAAATTCAGTCTCCACAGTTTATCATCCTATGCAACATTTGACAGTAAGAATTTTAGAAAAGAAAATATGCATGGGGATGGTTCTTATCTACATCAACCTTAACTCAATAATTTTTGGGAAGACTATTTAGATGAAATAGAGGTGCAGAGGAGAAAGTCGATGAGACTAACTATGGATCAGGTTCGAGCTTTCAAGTTGAATCTCCAAATTCCTAACATGGTTGATGATAACTCAGACATAATAGATGAAGGCTACCATTCCACGTCAATGGAACCCCTGCCTCCTATGAACGGTTTGAAAAGGAAGTTACAGATGTTAAGTTACTTTCCCTTCATGTGTTGAGGAGAATGGAGAAATGGTTAGAGGGGAAGGTAAAAGAATGTGCCAGTTCTGTGATGCCAAAGGATCTGGCCTCTCAAAACCAAGGTAGGTCTCAAACTGCCCACTCATACAAAAGGTCTTCTAGTTTGGACCTAACTCTTTAGAGAGTCAGCTCACAATCGAATGGTTCTGATGATAGGCCTCTTGTGGAGAGTGGAAAGGTGAAAATGGCGTGTGAACAAGACACTTAACTAGCGAAAGGAAATCCCAGAATGGTTGCTTCTTCATCCAAGGTAGACCATATGCCACATGTTAATAACCCTATAAGTGATAGCGATTCTTTCATTTTTTCTTAGATTGGAGAAAATAGTTTACATTGTGATCTTTGTTAAGTCTGCCAAGTTCCTTCCATCAAAATGAACCCCCAGAATAGAATTCTCACCATGTGCCTCTAGTTTCTACTTTTGATGTTGCTAATGTTCTGTCCTCATCTCCTAATTGGTTGAAGAAAGTTGTCCAAAGGAAAAAGAGGTATACTCCACCTACAGATGAAGGCATTGATACTATAGCTAATCTGCTACAAAGCACTCCTAAGCCCAAATGTGCTAAAAGAATGTCAAGAATGGTGACTAACCCTGCCTTAGGAAACCAATTTTTGGAAATTACAGATCCAGTGGTGGATAAAAGTGAGGATGAAGTGATAGAAGCTGACTTGAAAATGAGCAGGGTAGATTTGGGGCCTTCTACTATAGAGGGTGACCTTTACCATGTCAAATATTTAGTCAATAACATATCTAAAAGGGTGAAGGGGCTACAGGATGAAAATTCAAAGTTGCTGGCCCATGTAAGTTCTTTGTCATCTTTTGTCAATTCAGTTGCTAACATAACAACACCCACAACTGAAGATCCCTTAAATGCCAACCTCCACATCCTTGATCCCAATTTGCTTCAACAAGTCAAAACATCTCTATCTTTGAGAAATGTTATGGATCAGTGGGTCAAGAAAGTAGTTTTTGATGGTCTTGTGTTTATAGAGGAGGCAGTAAAAATTATTTGATTCCACATACGTGAAGATCGAAGATTTAATAGTAGAGTTTGAAAAGGATAGAAGTGATCATAATAGTCTATCTCTAGCCTCTAAAGAGATACAAGAGATAGCCAATATGGATCCTAGTATCTTAGTAGCCGAAAAAGTGATAACTGATCCTAGAGAGCTAGATACACATGTGTGGGCTAATGCAGTAGAATAGAAACTTTGTCTCATCATTGTAGTAGAAGATCAAATGAGGAAAGTAATTGCAGTCTATTATAGGGAAATGATGAAAATTAAAAGGGACTTTGTTGCTTTGGAGGTGGAGGGTAATGGATCCGATGATGATAAGCTCCTAGATGTCAAAGTAATAAAATAGAATTTCAAAAGGGTAGTAATTGAGGAAATAGTAAATTATGATGTAATAATAGGAGAATCACCGGGGAGACTTGCAAAATGGTGGCCTACATTAACAATGTTAGAAATGAGTTTGATGAGGTGCATCGAAAGGTGGTGGATGTTGATAGAGCAGTAATGAAGAAGAAGCATTAAATTAGCATGATAGGAACTCCACTTGGGATGTCTTTGACACTTGTTATCAACAAATACAGGGCATACAAGGCAAGACTATGGGCACAGGTACCTCAAGCGGCACAAAGTGTCATAGGGGAAGGTGAGCAGACAAAGGAAGAGGAAGCGATGGACAAGATGGACAATGGCGAAGAGGATTTGAAAATCCTCAGTTAATTTCAATTTCATGCTTTATTTGTTTTATGATATTTGCTTTAAAACTATTGGCTCTAGAGGGCCCTTTATTATAATTATTGTTTAAACATCTTTTAAATTGACTGTTTCAAGAAGCCATTATTGGTTTTAAAAGACAATTACCTTAAGCTTATCTATATATTCTAGGTAGCTAGTCGAATTATGGATCTTTTGACAAACTTTGTTTTGCAAGGGTGATAGTAAATTTTGGTTTCAAGTGCTTTGATACATGCAATGAGAATTGATAGAATGGATTTTTGAATGGTCACAGACTTTGTGTTGTGATTATTTAAATTCATGTTTTACTTATGTTGAATGTGTTGTTGCTGGTGTTGATGATATTTTTGTATCTTGGTGGTTAGATATCTGTGATTCTTACTCACTACAGTGAATTATTTATATTTTGATATATTATTTGAGGTGGTGAATATATAGTGTATGATATCAGTTTATATTAATTTATGGATGTTATGTTGGTGGAAGTCTTTGAGCTTCTTGTAGTTTGGTTGTAAATCTACCTTTATTGCTTTTTGGTCAAAAGCTCTACCTTTGTTTTTGCTTTTTGGTTAAAAGCAATTCTGGGTTTCATTCATTAGAATCTATTTTGAAGGTAGCTATACCTTGGTAAAGAAATAGAGAGCCTTTATAAAATACCAATATATTAGGCTCAACTGTTGATTACATTTGTCACTTGTCTGGGCGAGAATATATAGAGTTAGGTGACAAATCTATTAACCAACAGGTAGGACAATAACAATAAACATGGAATTGAAATACAAAAATAAATAAATTGAATGTAGGTACTTAACTCAAAATTTGATCATGAAGATTTGTTGCAATCGATGTCAAAAATCAATATACCAAGGTGCTAGAATTTCAAGGTTAACTTGGGTGAAAATCTTAGAATCTACAAATTGACTAAATTTTTTTTAGAAAACAAGATCATAGAATGAACAAAAAGCACACGAATTTTCTATGAAAATGACACATTGCATTCACAAATAGATGAATAGAAATAGGCAAGATAGGATACCCAAAACATCCATAAGAATAGCACTAGGTGTCAAATTGAATCGACACATCTACAAAATAGCTAACATTGATATGGTTAAAGTGACATGTGGGAAAGTCTCCTAACTATGGTTAGAGTTAGTGTAAACATCTAAGATAAGAGTTTATACACTAGCATTTTTCTCAAATTCACCTATTGTAAAATTGATAATTGCATACCCTTGCAATTTAACACTATATTTTATCCTTGCTTTAGTGTCCATTCCCTTTGTTTGTAGGATCATTTTAGCCCTTGGATTAGCCTTTTTCCCTCCCATAATGCTTAGGCCTTGTTTCTTATGTTATCTTATGCCAAGATTTGTCATCACTTTTATGATATCCATGTGATTTTCTCATGTCTCACCATTTTTAAACCCAAAGTATTTAGACACTAGCAATTTGTGTAGATGTTAGTGCAACACACTAGCGTCCCACGATAGTTTCACATTTGGTGGTTGTTTCTAAGTGTTCTGCCAGTTGTTGCCTTTCGTAAGTTTGTGGTAAAAACTTGAGAAGATTACAAATAGTTTGTTAGCCTCTTCCCCTTCCTTCATCCTCTCTTTTTGAATATATCTTTTCACTTTTACCCTCCTTGGGCTCTCTCTTGTACATTTTACAACTCTGTACAACTTTCTACAACATCTCCTTTCAACTCTCTTTTTCTCTTTGGCTTTTTCAAGCCCCTTTCAAGGTGATATTGTTCTTGTTCTTATTGTTATTAAAATCATTTACTTTTATTGTACCCTTGAGCACCTTTAGATTCTCATATCCTTTAATCTCTCATTTTAGTTACTATTCTTGTTTCTAGACACACTTTGATGAAGAACACACATTATTTTTCTATTTATTTATCTTGGCTATATTAGAATTGCATGCAGAAGATATAAATTAAATGCGAATAAAGATTAAATAGAGGAATAAAAATACACAGAAATAATAACAACGAAAGAAAATTTTTAACATGGTTTACCCAAACTCAGGCTACATCCACCAATAGAGAGTCCAATATTATTATCCAGCAAATTAAACCGATTACAACCAACAATCCTTGCAATTCAATACTGCTACAAATGCTACAATACAATATCAACAAAAACCCTAACCCTTAGCCATTTTTATCAAGACTTATATCGGTTACAAAAAAGGGTTTTTTTTGTTAGAATCCATAAAATAGATTATAACTCATAATCAATTAAAATAGTTAGAAACATAAACTGTAAATACAAAATCATAAAAATGATACCAAGAGATTGATGTGAAATGATCGAATAGAAAAATAGCATCAGATAACTATCTCCAATATTGAATGAAAATACAAATTAGGTAGCATGCTTATATAGACTAGGGAGAGGGAGGAGGTGGCAACACTAACCAATGAGGAGCAACCATCTATCAGACTAAAAATAACAAATTATCTTCCCAAGATAGATAATGGATGCTCACATGTAGGAAGGTAACACCTTATAATCCTCTCACCTAATAAAACATGTTTTATTAACCCGAGCAAGCTTAAATAAATGTGTAGAAAAAAATTTATAAAAAGAAATAAAAAACCTACACTAACACCCCCCTTAAGCATAGCTTAGGTGGGTAAAGAGATGGGTCCTAGCAAATAAAGCCTGATGAGGTACCCATGTACAATGAATTCACCCCCAAAGACAAGAATCCCCCCAAAAGAGAGAAAAGCCCCCGCAAATAGAGAGAGTGAAAGAGACTATGAAACCCCCCCACAATAAAGTAGCTCTGGTGTTGAAGAATGATGCCCATTTATGAATGCTGAAGATGATCCATTTGTGGTAAATGACATTTCTCCCCTTAGGAAGAAACAACTCCAATGGTGAATGCCAAAGTAACTCCCACTCAATGAAGCAAGGTGAGGAAGGAAGTCTTATGATGTATCATTTCTTGAAACTCTGCTCTAGTGTCTCCATGTGAATATCAGAAGATGCCTCAATGCACAAAAATAGAAGCAATTCAATACCATGTGCAGAACTAGGAGGTACAAGATTCAAAGACAAGGAAGATGGTATAATAGTGATGAAATGACTATCATCAAAGAGGAGTTGAATGTCCTCAAGAGTTTCATCCAGATCTGAAATGTGAGACTCTACAAACAAACAAGAGATGTCTAGTAGAAATTGGTCCCAATGAAGTGAATCTAGAAGACAAATATGATCCTGCTACAAACAATCACTAGAACCCCTTGAAGAAACAACTCTAAACTCTGAAGTAGCAATAGGTATAGTAGGAATATCCTTAACTGTAGGTAGGGCATCAATGTATGTCAACCAAATAGACTAATCATACCATGAGGATGTGTCCACACAAGAAGGGGTAACAAAAGTCTCAATATCATCCACAAGAGCTTGGTCATCCAAGGAAACATCACTATCGATGGAGATCCAAAGTCTCCATACAATTGTTGGATGATGGTCCAAGCAGTGAAAAGACACACATTGTGCTCTATGTGATGTAGAATATCCTCAAAAGTAGTAATACATATTAGTCCATAGACCATGTCATTATTGTTAAACCATGCATTCTTCTCTTCATAGTCACTTGGCTCATGAATGAGTCCAAGGAGATGGGGCAATAAATCATGCTGAAGGCATTGATTCTTTATCCCTTATTTCCAAGGCAAATAGTTCTTTGAGGTTAGCTTAACAACAGAAGGGTGGAAATAACCAAAATCCATGATGAAGCCCCAAAATGATTACAATAACCCCATAAAGATGTAACTCAAAGAGAGCATATAAGACACCCCTCTTTTCACTCAATCAAAGAACCCTCCTTGAAGAAAAAATGATTTGGCACTTTAGAATTAGTGTGATTACAATTTCCACTAGCAAGAAATACTAAGTGGACTTGATCTCAATGCTATTACAAATCTTCAAAAAGAGAATATGCTGAAAATACAACTTTGGCACAATACTAAGTGAAATAAGTAGTAGTGCTACAAGGTACATGAGAAAACATGCACTTTCAGAAAAAAGAATCACCTCGATCAAATGTTTTATGCAAAAGTTATGCTTCTTCGAAGTTTCCAAAATGAGAACTGTGTAGTGTCAAGGGTGAGAATCTATAATTTATGAAAATTTTATGCATCAAAATCAAAAAACATCTACACTATTGCACAGAGCATGAAAAAATAACCAAAAAAAAAAATCTTGAGAAACGGAGTCCGTATCAACAAGAACAGAGCATTTGAAAACTACCTTCAAATCTGCAACTACCAACTGAGAGGGGGTTTGTTGTAGCTTTCTGAGTTCATTTCTATAACATATATAAGCTGCATGCAAAAACTAAAAAATGCCCAGATGATTTTTTGATGCTGCAAACAAAACCCAGAAGGCATTTTTCTTGTTGATGTGCAGAAGATGTGGATCTAACGCAAAAATAACACCTTTAGCAACAAAAAATGACCTCGGCAACCAAAAAATGGCATACAAAGGTTGAATCAACTACCTAAGACAAGCAAAGGAATGCTGCAACCTACAATATTGATTAAATCATAAAATATGCAAGCCAATTGTCAAATTTGAGCTTCAAAAATCTTGTTTGTAGGTATGACCAACGATCTCCAAAAAGAGTGAAATGAAAGCTAAAAATGACTTTCAAAAGCCTCCCAGATGCAATGGAATAGTAAAAAATACTTCCAAACTACTTAAAGATGTTGTAATCACCTAGATGTCATACATGCAAAAACAAGATTATTGGATATTCATAAATCCTTTTTGATTCTCTAGATCGTTAAAAAATGCAAGAGAAGGGCATACAAAATTTTGTAAGATTTCTACAAAGAATATAACCTTACAAAACTTGCTCTGATACCATGTTAGAATCTGTAAAATACATTATAACCCAGAATCAATTGAAAGAGTTAGAAATATAAACTATAAATGCAAAAGCATAATAATGATACCAAGAGATTGATGTGAAATGCTCGAATAGAAAAATAGCATCAGATAACTATCTCCAATATCAAATGAAAATACAAGCTAGGTAGCATGCTTATATAGGCTAGGGAGAGGGAGGAAGTGGCAACATTGACCAATGAAGAGCAACCATCTATTAGACTAAAGATAACAAAGTATCTTTCCAAGATAGCTAATGGATGCTCACATGTAGGAAGGTGACACCTCATAATCCTCTCACCTAATAAAACATGCTTTATTAACCTAAACAGGATTAAATAAATGTGTAGAAAAACTTTACAAAAAGGAATAAAAAACCTATACTAACATTTTTTATGTAGCCTAATAGAAATATAACTCCTGATGCATTTATAAAATAATAAAAGTCGTTTGAGGTTTTGGGGGTGCTGCCCCTTGACCCTGCCTTGTATTACGATAGGGAGTGTGCCAAGGGCATTGCCCCAGACCCCGCAAGGGGTGTTGCCCCCAAACCCATGTTAAATAATTTGGGAGGAAACCGCACTGGTAAAAGTGGGGAAAATTTAACCTCCCAGTCTGATTAGGCTCCATATAACAACAAACTATTGTAGAGGTAGAAATACCAAAGAAGGGGTTTGATCAAAAGGCAAATCCCCAAACAACCCCAACAATTTTTCTTGTCTTCAACTATAGGTATTATGGAAGCATTCAACTGCATGAAGGTTTGATGGTTTCTTGATGCAGGAGCATCCAGTGGTGTAAGGGCGATCTTGCATCACCTAAAAAATGATGATTTTTTTTTTCATTTTTTTGTATTTTTGAATACACATTTGATTGAATAATAATTCTAATCATTCAAAATTTCTAACCTACTAAAAATAACAAACTACTATTTTACGAAAGTTTACATTTGAGCACGTATGGAAATAAAAATTTACTCGACTTTGGAATTGAAAAATAAAACCTTTGCTGAAGGAATGGGCCAAAGATCATTTGTGGGTTGAAAGATATTAAATTTTTCATTTCTTTAAAAACCCTAAAAAGGTTTTGAAGTCAAATATGAGGCACTTAGAGGTCCCGTACGGCCCCGAAAATGGGTTCGATCAGTAGAGCGGGGTAAAAGCACAAACCCGTGTCACACTTTATAAAGGAATTGACCAACAAAAAAAAAATTATGAACTTTGACCACATAAAAGTAATCTTTATGTTTTGAATTTTAAAATGATGTAAACTAATGAAATGTAGATGTTTTGATGAAGTTTGTTCTTGTAATTTTTTAGATTTTTTAAAATTTGTTTTCAATTTTTTTATCAATTTAAGAACAAATTTCAGAATGCTAAAAATTTCAAGAAAAAGTGACGTTCATAGGACGTCAAGAATCAAATTAAAATAAACTTCATTTCTTCCTAATTTTTTTTCCCAATAGGTAACTTCAATATCTAGTGCATGGAAAAATTGTCAAATTTTGATGTATATTTTTCTTGTAATAACGTTTTAAAATCAAATTTGTTAGAATTTGATAATCATGGACATCAACTATTGTCTATTTTTTTAATGATTTTCAAAAAATAAATTATATCATTTTGAAGAGGACTCTCTCATCTAATGCACCATATATTTTTAAAAAAAAAATTAATATGTTTTACTATTTTTAAAAATTTTCTAATCAGCCTCTTTTTTAACTTTAATAACCCACATGCAGTATTTTAAAATAAATTATATTAAAACTAATCAAAATATGAAAAAATTACATATTTGGATTCTCCACTTTGAGCTCTACAAAAGGGTATTTTTCTTTGTTGTAGAAAATTCATTCTGACAGGAGAAATACCATGTTAAAGTTTAATGTTTCATAAATTTGTGAAAAAATGTGAGTTGGTTGCCATGTTTCAGGCATAAATTTAGTGAGTGATAATGTATCACCTGATAAGTTATCGGTCAGTACACAGTCAACCGATAACATATCGGCCAAAAAATTTTCATATATATACAAAAAAAAATTAATAATTTTTCAATTCAAAAAAATTCAAATAAATAGAAAAGAAGACAAATTTTAGCAAAGGAAAGCTTATTTCAACAAAAGAAGACTTATTTTCAACAAAAAAAATGTTTATTTCATATCACGTTTTCTCTCTTTCACAAAATATAAGTCTTTTTTTATGATATATATTTAAAATAGAGGCATCATGTTTTCCCCCCCTCATGAGTAAATCATTATATATACTATCTTAGGCATCTAGGGAAAACTAGCTTTATGTATGTGCACAATCATGTTTTCCCTTCCACCTCTTCTCTTCTCTACTTTTCATTTATTTCTCATGTGTGGGTTCCATCCCTTGTTACAAATTAGTATTTAACAAATGAAATCAATTACATAGTGTGATTTTATTTATATCACATCCTTGTATTTAAGGAATCATAGGTCTTCCCCTTTGTAATCTTATTCTTTCATTGCTATATACCTTTTCATTGGATCTATAAATCATGTTTTCTCTCTTTCACATCATATAAGTCTTTTATTACGATATATTTAAATTAGAGGCATCATGATATACCAACTTTGCTCATGATAAGTTTGTAATTTGAATGTTTTTTTTTTTAACTTTGGCTTTAACAAATGAACAATTTATAATTTAGTGTTCTATTTATGCAATATTAACTACATGCATTCATTGAAAGCACACATGTGTGTACACTTGTATGCAGGTGAATTCAAATTTGAGTGTAACTTGTGATGGGGAATCGAAGGACCAGATCCAGGAAGTATTATCAAACAAGAGAGAGGAAGAGAAACAAGGGTGAAGGAATATCTACTGAAGAACAACCCATGGAAAATATTGATGACCAAGGTGATGTACAGGTATTAGAACAAACTAAACCTAGTAATAGAAATATTTTCTATGGTATGAAAAATTTGATGGAGATGGATGAGGATTCTCTTTTCAATAATATTTCATCTGAAGATATGTTACCTGAAACCATAGTAAAATTACACTCTAAAAGAGTATGGGATGAATTTTTTGAAGAAAATTCTCTAATTGGAAGAGCACAGTTAGTTGCAAACCTATTTAGACAAAAAGAAATGACTCCTGTTTTGGAGTTGTTACGGGTTGATAATAGGAAAAAGTCATCCGGTTCATTAAAACAAACAATTGTTAAAAACTTGCAAGAAGCATTGAATTGCATTGATAACAAGAGTCAAGCTAGTGATCCTATTGGGATAAGGTGCCATTAACCTTGTAAATCCTAATATTGTATTTATTCCATTTATTATTTGTAATTTGTAATTACCCATGAGGGATGTACAAGTTTCACCGGCAGTGGTAAAAATTATATACTGTCCACAGTAATTACAGAGTTACTGCACAATAAGTCTCAGAGTTACCGACGGTAGTTATGGGATGTCATTTACTATGGTAAATGGTAATTGGTCAAAGTGGGGTGCACATGTGGAGGAATAATCTATTTTTAGTGTTATGACACATCATAGATGTTGTAAGAAGGTGTAAGAGATTCTATGACAACTGTAAGTTGTCATAAAATTCGATGACACTAATAATAGCATATGGCATGTCATAAGATGTTGTAAGTGGCTATTTTTAGTCCCAAGGCATTCAAGCTTGCATGGGCACTTTTTTCCAAGTGTAGGATGCATGTATGATAGCATTTATGACCTCGTAAGAGCCTATTCTTGGCTATGAATGCCCAAGGTTGTGTTGTTGACTCTTGACAAGTGTTATGGGCTTGTAAGAAGTCATTTGATGTCTTGAGGTTGTGTAAATTATATATAAACCATAGCATAGTAGATGAGATGAATATAACAGTTTATAGGTACCCAGGTTCTGCCAGAGTGAAGGTTGGAGGAGAGAGGAAGTGAATGTATTTGTAATCTCCTTTTGTGAAGTTAATACAACTTGACCTCTTTTCTTGGTGGAGTTTTTCACATGAAAGGGTTTTCTCCACATTAAACACTTGTGTTATATGCTTCATTTTGCTTCTGGTATATTTCTGTATTGTGGGTTTATGTTTTGTTACAACCTCCATTGTTAATAGCACACAGTTAAAGATTGCTGAAATTTAACTTGAATCAGATTTCTATTGAAGTAGTGTTGCTTTCATTTCTAACATTTGGTATCAGAGCCTTGCCAACTTTGACTCTTGGGTGGTACTGTGGAAGCTATAGCTGCAGTGGAAGATTAGGTAGTATTTGTATTGCAGATCTTGTGTTGTTATTATGGCTGCATCCACCATTGCATCAATGTCTCGATTGGACATTGAGAAGTTCAACGGAATGGGGTATGAGTTGTGGAAGCTAAAAATGAAAGATTTGTTGGAAGAAAGAAACCAATGGTTGGCTGTCCAAAAAGAGAAGAAACCTAATGATGTCTCTCAAGATGAGTGAGATAGACTAGATAAGAAGGCACGGGGAATGATTCGGTTGTGTCTTTCAGACTCTATCCTGTTGAATGTCACAAAGGAAGAGACTGCATACAAGATGTGGAAATGGTTGAGTGAGATCTATCAAGCCAAGAGTATGGTAAATAAACTTTATTTAAAAAGAAAATTATTTTCCATGAAAATGCGAGAAGGTGAATCAGTTGCAGAGCATTTAAATTCTTTTAATTTGTTAGTGAGTCAGCTTGATTTAGTAGATGTTGAGGTTAGTGAGGAAGATAAATGTATCTTACTTCTTTGTTTTTTACCTGAGTCTTGTTGATGGTTGTTTTGAGACAGTCATAACAATTAGTTAAAATTCACATAAAATGAACCAAAATTGACTTGAAAGAGATGAAGGAATCGGTTAAGATTCACTTAATCCCAAGTTTAATATGGTTAGGTCTTGACCTGTTGGGCAAATTTAGTTGGTCAATGTGAAGTTGTAATGTTCAAGGGGCTTTACATAATTTAGGGTTTCCTATTGGTTTACTAGACTCAAGCTTATGCAAAAAGATTATAAATATCAGTGTATTGTTCATTCTTTTGCATAAAAGTGTTACTGTGCTGCAAAGCTTTAAATAGTTTTCTTGAATTATTGCAGCTTTCTCCTCTTAAATATTATGAAAACTATCTACTTTTATCTTTACTATACATGCTCTTTTAAATATCAGACAAATTTCCTTCAAATTTCTACGTTTTAGCTAAGTATTTCAGATGGGTTGGGAAAAGTTAGAAAGATCTAATCTAAACATCATTCATTCTACCAAAGGATCTAATTGTTCTATTATGCACTTTGTACATCATACAGTAACTTGATCAAATCCACAGACAAAACCTTAAGTGTAAGTTCTGAGCATTTTCACAAAAATACACTTAAGATTGCAAGCTCTAAGAGAAAATGTTTCAAACACAATGAAGAGCAAGAAAACACTCAGAAAATAGATGCAGAATTCTAGGTTCAATTGTATTAGAAATAGACAGTCATATAAGATTTACAATGTCTAAATGACTCTTAGCTTCAATGATCAAACTACAAAAAACTTACAAGTTTTACAGATATAGTAAGGAAGCCAGATATTCCACGCATTCCTTATTGCAGACACAGGCGACCTCCTTCTACTTCTAAACTAAAAGGTCCATCTATTATAAATATTTAAAACTAGTTACAAGTGCCGGCTATCCTTTAAAAAATCTCTATGTCCCTTTATTATAGTGTACAGAGGCACAATATATAGTTTTCCACTATCCTCAATACAGCTCAAAACCCTAGTTAAGCAATGGTTCAAACCCCCGATTTCAATAATAAATGTTGGAGAACAAATCCCTAGAAATATGTCTGAGCATACATCCAATCTGGGTGAGATATGTCATTCTGGAAACCCTAGCAGCTTAATATTAACCTCTGTTGTCTGCTGCAATAATGTCTTTAGCTGCATTTTGTCCTCATCAATGAAGACCTTTGATTTCCTCGCCCTTCATCCTTATCTTCCTCTGCTCCTGAAATCAGATTTCCTCCTCCGTGATGTCACCGCCATTAAGTTTTAGCTCCTTCCTCAACTGCAAACCTGCAAAAATAGATAAGCAATAAGTATCATCATTTAATAAACCTACAAGAAGAAAAATAGCTGCCAAATCTAGTCGTGACTGCGTGAACGCATCAATCGGGCCCTAAATCTATGAAAAACATGAGTCAAAATGCATATTCAACATTAAACTGGTTGGGTCAACCATTGTTGACCAGAAGTATGCAATCGGGCCTAAAAATCGGCCTCAAATTTTCAATTGCCCAGTTTTCCTGCCCACCTCCTTGTTTAAATCTTTGTATACCTGATATACAAGTCGGGCGTGATACAACAAATTAATCAGATTTAAATCTTTTCAATTATACGGCCTGCATATCGTAGTGCATATCTCAATATACAAACACCAAAAATATACAAGCATTTAACCATATTCTACTTTCCTTTTGATTCCACCTTGCATGTATCTCCCAATGTACCTATCAAAATGTATATCTTGATGTACAAGTAGTTTTGTGATGCAAGGAATCAATCGGACACTAACTTCCTTTTGGGTTCCGATTCGTATGCATGAAACAATATATAAAGCAATGTATACAACCCTGGGACTTATCGCTGTTATAAATGGCAATTTATAACCCGCCGAATCCGCAATGTATCACTTGATATGCAAACTGGATGTGATACATAGGATAAGTCCGATTTCAAACTCATTTGGATTCTGGCTTGTATGTTTAACCTTTGCATATCGGTTTGTATATTAGAAATATACAAACGCAAAAATATACAAGCCCTTTTACTTTTTTAATTTCTCTTTTGAGTCCGCACTATGTATGCTTTAAATTTGCATCCTCTGCACCATCGGTGGGATCAAGCCCTTCGGCATGAAATTACCATCGAACTCCGATAGCCATTAGTTAGGCCGATACCAAACGTCCATCGGCGAAACACATAACATTGCCAAGACAAAACAACCCCCCACCGATATCAAAAGTTAGGTAGAAAAGCCTCTCATCAAAGAGACACAACCTATCACTCAGATCACCCAAGACTCTGCCGATACTACAAGTTAAACCGATGAGTGGTGGGACCCACGCACTGTTCACTTTGTATCCAACCTCACATACAAGCAAGGGTACATACAAGGATTTTCCTTGTTTAATAAACTTTCAGGTCCGCGTTTGTATATTTTGTTGTATGTTCCATTTGTATGTTTACTTAACATACAAGCCCGCCTATATACAACAAATTAATCCTATTTCATAACACTTCGGGTCTGTGGCTTGTATGTTACGCTTGTACATTTGTCTTGTATGTTTTGACCTGCCAAATATACAACATGAGATACATGCAACGAACTTCAACTATTTATTTACTTCAACTCTGAGTATTTCGGATCCATCTTGTATGTATACATAAAGCTTCAGTTTAAAATGCATACAAGTAAAAAAGAAAATACAATCGGCTTTGTATATAAAAGCGATCTACAAAAGGGAATGTATGTAACATTACATCAACCCAACATGCAAACAAATAATGTATATGCAACCCGATTGCAAATGCGACTAAGTATAAAATTACTTCCTTGTATATACAACCTGATATTCAAACAGGCTTGTATATACAAACAACAAACCCCTCTCTTGTACATTTTTACAAAAATGATCATAACTTGCAAAATATGGCGAATTTTAAGATGGTTCAAAAAGCAACCCTAGCTTATTTTTCACAAGGAATCCAACCATATCATGCCCTGGTACTAAAAATGGATTTTTTCTCTATTTTTATCAAAGTTTGCAATTTTAACCCTCTTTTCCCTTTACCACCAAGCAAAACAACACACACAAAAGCAAAAGCAACAGCCACAATAGGGGTCCTCATTTTGCTGAGGAGTAAAATGGGGCGTGTTGTGAACATCACAACAACTAGCAACCAAACAAAACAATTAAATTCAAAATATTAAAGTGAACTAAATGAAATAAATTCATAACTTCCAACTATCTTTCCTGCAAATTATTATTCAACTTGAGACCTAAGGTATTCAATAAGGGTGCATGAATTTTCATTTTCAGTTTGAGTATGTGCACATGATTAATTATCCTCATCTTGAAGATTGGTTGAATAAACTAGTGACTGATATTAGCCTACGTAGGTGAGGATATTCCCTCATAGCCAACTGGATAGAGCCTTGCTACCAACGAGCGTCTATAGCCCTGGCAAGGTTATCGTTACAATTCTCGTAAGTAGAGCCCTACTGCCAGCGAGCGTCTATAGCCCCGGTAGAGTTACTTCGATGGCTTAATATGGATTTTCAGTATAATCTGCTTTATTTGTTTATTTATTTATTTATATTTCATTCTGATTTTAATATTTGGTAGATATTTCACAAGATATAGCAATTTGTAACTTTATGATGCAAGGAATGAGCACTTGCTGAAATTAAGCTAGGAATTGTAATGGTAGCAAGGGTGACCTCTAATTTTTCACCTTATATCTACACTGGTAGGTTCAACAAACCCAAGGATTTTAGGTGTGTCATCATGAGAAACCTCCCTTGAACTCTCAATCACATTTATTGAATACAAAATTTTAGAAGGTAAACAACTCTCTACATTCGTGACAGTCACAAAAAGTTATGCATAAATTGCAAGTGAGTAATCTGAATATTTTGAATTTTACACTGTTTTCAATGGTTGTCAGTTTGCTCCTTAATACTCTAAAGAAAAAAAAGATCCCTGCTGAGGAGACAAAAACAAACCAACAAACAGACTGTACAAGAAAACAAAAACAAAGCAAAAGAAGACTGTACACTACTTCACATTATATTACACAAAATGGACTGCCCTTTTACCTCAAGCCTAGAAGTAGTGTTTCAAATGTTGGCCATTAACTGGTAATGGAACATCTTCCCTTGTCAAGGTCTTAAGTCTAAATGTGTTGTCTCCTATTATTTCTGAGACATGTAATGGGCCTAACCATAGTTTGTCAAATTTTCCATGGCTCCCTTTCTTTTCATGTGCTTTATCCCAGCACAACACTAAGTCTGATATCCTAAATGTCTTGACTCTTGCCCTCTTATCAAACCACCTCTTAACTATTGCCTGGTGTTTTGCAAATTTCTCAATGGCTTGACCTCTTTTCTCATCTAATTGTAGCATATGTACTACCCTGGCTTCTCTATGATTATCAAAGCCTAAATACTCATTGGCAAACTTGCAGATTGGTATTCTTAGATTTACTGGAAGTATGGGATCAGTCCCATAAACCAAATGATAGGGTGCATTGCCCAAGGCCATTTTGAACTTGATCCTATCTACCCATAATGCATATTTTAACAAGGTATTCCACTCTCTAGGACTCTTTGCAATCAACTTCTTGATTATATCTAATAAAATTTTGTTCGTAGACTCAACTAATCCATTACCTTGAGGGTAATAATTTGAAGAAAAATTTAAAACAATCCCATATTCAAATGCCCATTTAGAAAACTTTAAAGAAGAGAAAGCAGGGCCGTTATCACATACCAATGAATAGGGAGTTCCAAACCTGGTTATGATGTTCTCTTCAAGAAACTTGATAACTACCTCGATTGTGGAGAATTTGCAACATGTAGCCTCAGTCCACCTTGTACAGTAGTCAGTCACCGTCAGTAGGAACTTGTGTCCTGTAGAAGATGGAGGATTGATGACTCCAATGAAATCTAGGCCCCATTGTGCAAATGGTCTTAATTCAATCACAGGTTGTAGTGGATTGGCCTGATTCCTTCCCTTATCTCCTACAGTCTGACAAGTGTGGTAACTCTTGATGTGATTCTCTGTATCTTTGAACATCGTGGGCCAGTAATAGCCTGCCCTCAATATTTTGTGTGTTGTAGCTAGATGGGAACCATGACCTGTTCCGTATTTGTCATGCAGTTCTGTCAACACTTTATCTGCTTCATCTCTATTTAGACATCTCAAATAAATTCCATCATGGTTCTTCCTAAATAGAAGACCTCCTTGTACCATATATTTCTATGCTTTAATCTTCAAAGCTCTCCTCTGAGAAGCTTTCATCCTATTTGGGTACTTTCCAGCTATTAGAAAAGTGTTTAAGTCACTATACCAGTCTGATGTGTCATGGGAATTCAGTACATACTACTGTTTTATCAAATCTGGGTCTCTGTTTTCTATTTTTTGCACCAATGCCTACCCTCTGACCAGCTTCATGGGAATAATTTCCATGTCGAACTCTTGCAGCGTGGTGATCCATTTGGCTCTCTTTTCTCCAGGTTCGTTCTGCATCAGCAGCATTTTTACTGCTGCGTCCAGCACTATGGCTTTGACCTGGCTACGCAAAATATAATGTTTGAATTTCTTCACAGCCCTCATTAACGCAAATGCTTGTCTTTCAGTATCCAGATATCTCAATTGTGCATCCTTTAGAGGCGTGCTCATAAATGCAATGGGTCTTTCCTCATTGTCTTCACCCTTCTGTGTCAAGGCAGCTGCAACTGAATGGGAGGATGTGAAGGAGTAGATATAGAATGGCCTTATGTAGTCTGGGCTTACCAATACAAGGGCGTCAGAAATGGCCCACTTAATATCCTTGAATGCAGCCCTAGCCACAGGCATCCACTGCATTTGCGCATCTTTTTTCAACATGGCATTTAATGGCTGCACGATTTCTACAAAACTCGTAATAAACTTCCGAACGAAGTTAATCTTACAAAAAAATGATTTTAACTCTTTCCTATTGTTTGGTATTCGTAAATTTTTTATTGATTCTATTCTATCTGGGTCAATCGATATTCCATCTTCAGAAATGACATGCCCTAGTAATTTGCCTTCAGTTACTCCAAATGAACATTTTCTAGGATTTAGGGAAATTCCATACCTCTCACATCCTTGAGTATTTTCCTGAGATCTTCAGCATGAGTGGATGCATCCTTGGAATACACAGTCAGATCATCCATATACACAACAATGCACTTACCTAATAACCCACGGAATGCAATGTCCATGGCTCTCTGAAAAGTGGCACCTGCATTGATCAGACCAAAAGGCATTCTCCTATATGCATAATTACCCCATTTACAAGTGAAGGTGGTTTTTAATCTGTCATCTCTATCTATTAAAACTTGGTTATAGCCTGAGAAACCAACTAAGAAAGACATCATCTTTGCCCCATTTATTGCTTGCAGCACTTCGTCTATAGGAGGCATAGGATAATTATCCTTCTCATATGCTTTATTTAGGTTTCTAAAATCTACGCATAGCTGGATGTCTCTATTTTTCTTCCTTACTGGTACTAGGTTAGCTACCCAGACTGAATGTCTGACTGGGAAAATTATTCCAGTAGACAACAATTTTTTAACTTCCTCAAAGATTAAAGGCTCTAGAATAGCGTTCACAGGCCTTTGTTTCTGCTTGAATGGTTTAACCTCTGACCTCAAAGGTATTACGTGAGTTATGATGGACATATCATAGGTTTTCAAGTCTTCATATGTCCATGCTATTACGTGTTTGTAATCTTTCAAAGCATCTACAATTTATTTTCTTATTTTTTCAGAGCAAGCCCTTCTAATTGGCACATATTGTGGATTTTGCTCTGTCCCTAAATTGTGTAAATCACACTTACTCCCTTCTATTTTGGGTAAGTCTTTCTGTCTTATCACTCCATCAAAGTCAAAAATATGTTTTAATTTAATTACTCCTTTGGGTAAAAAGTTGCTCTTCAAGTTGATTATATCCTCTTCGTCCCATGTTGTCTCAGGCCTTTCTTTCTCATCAATAATTTGGGCCTCAAATACGTCATTACAAGTCAGAAAATCAATAATTTGCTGATCCCCTCCAAATACCTGAAAGTGTGTAACATTGTCTGGAATACTGGGAACACTAACTAATTCTACAACAAATCGTCTCAAACCTGACAGTGTCAAGGGTTCTAATGTGCAAGCAGCAACTGCTAGTGCATCCGGCCTGTGGTTCAGCTCTCTGGAGATGTGCTCTATGTTGAAAGCATCAAATGAATCTGTTAAACCCCATACTCTATGTCTATAACAAATCATTTTCTTGTAATTGCAAGCATATAGCTTCCTTACTTGTTTGGCTACTAATTCAGAGTCCGAAAATACCTTAATCATTTTCACTTTATTCTTGATAGCCATGACAAGTCCCAAAATTAAGGCTTCATATTCAGCAGTATTGTTAGTGCAGGAAAATTGCAGTCTATATGCTGCTAGGTATGATTTACCCTAAGGATCTATGAGTTCAATACCTGCACCCGCACCTTGTTTTGATTTGGACCCGTCACATTTTAGTGTCCATATGCCATCTTTACTTTTTTGACCTTTTACCCTGGCATGCTTTGTCTCTTATACTACTTGTGAGGGGCTGGCATGTTTATTCATGGGTATTTATGTTTGGTCAACTTGCATATGTGTATTTTCAGCTTGCAAATCAGAAAGACAACTACCCATGTCCTTTATCCCCTCTGCTAAATTTGAAATCAGAGCATCTACATTACTCTGAAAGTATCTCTGTGGTTGATCAGGATTCACATTTTCCTCTCGCAATTCTACCCTCTTTATGCATTTTTTGTATTCATATTCAATGATGTCTTTGCACATTCCACAACTCTCCTCAGAATGTGGCCTATCATGGATCCTACACCTATTTTTATACAATTTACATTGGACTGGCAGCTTTTGTTTAATGCATTCTTCCACTTCTTGTCTAATGGCATGGCCAAATTTGTCTATTGCACTATTTTTTTCATCCAAAGAATTTCCATCAAACTCAATGACTAATGTTGTCTCCTTGCTTACACGTTTTTCTCTAATGTTTAACATCATGATCTCTTCAATTTGCACCCCATTGTTAGTAATCCTATAAACACCAGGTTCAACAACAGCATATAATATTTCATTTGTTCGATTATACTCTGTTATCATGTGTTTCATCTTGGGTTCTGCCTCTATTCTAATCTGGTTTGGGACACCTCTCCAAGGTAGCCACATATGTGAAAAATCAGTGGCCATATATCCGTTTAATGTCTTGGACCAATCCCTACTTAGCAACATTCCATAATTCACGGGTATGTCTACTATTTGAATGTCAATGAATTGGCTTACCCTAGGGTCCGAAGCTAATTGCATCTGGATGTTCATCAATTCTCCTATCACACTAACCTCATTTTTATCTAGCTATGTGACAACCTTAGCAGATCTAGTGGGGGTCAGCCCGAGAGTTTTACATATCCCTAAGGGCATTACATTGGCTAAGGCACTAGAGTCCACCATGCAAATGTGTATGTTCTTCCCACACAATCTAACAGTTAACAAGAAAGGTGGAGTATCCTTCTTATCAGCATACATTACTACATTTGTATTGGAAGGCTGCTCAACTTTCTTACTTTTCTCTTTAGGCGGTGAATCTCTACTAGGAACAGCTATATCAGCAGCAACCTCATCTATCATGGATGTATCCAGAGATTTCATAAAAGCATTTCTAATCCTTGGAGTTTTCAATAATTCATTCAGAGGTATACTAACCTTAATTTTCTTTATTTCTTCTGACAAATAACTCATTAATCTTGTTGTCTCTGTTGTTTCCACTTTACTTGTTTGAGTCTTTTGTACTATTATTCCACTATTTGCATGATGATTAGCTTTAAGTATGGCAGGATTGTTGCTAGCATTCTGATCTGGGGCTGTATTGAAGTTGTTAGGAGGAATGGAAGTGGTGAAAGGTCCTCCTGTCCTAGTGTTGTTCCGCAAATTGTAGGTGTGGTTTTTATTTGTTTGTTGAAAGGCCTGTACCTCTTCTATTTCAGTTAGTACCTCATTTTAAGTTTCAAAGGGAAATTAAAAAGCATTTAACACAAAGGCTGATTCAGGATAAAGACTTTCATAAAAGTATGGTTCATCCTCTAACAATTTATTTTCTTTCTCCTCTGTAGTTGCAAAGGTAAAGGTTTCTAAAACTAAAGCTGTATCATACCCTGAGGGTACTACCTCATTACCTTTGGGAATGAGAAACTCAAAAGTAGGAGACTGCACCTCTATATTAAATATGTTGGCTGCTAAATGAAACTGTGGATAGTCAAGCTCAGCATGGGCATTGGTATTGTGAAATCTGCACCAATTTTTTAGAGATGTATTGGCCATTTGGATGCCAACCATTTGTTTCACATCATGATTATCTGTATTCTCAAAAGGAGAAGTTAGAGTACCATTGTTTGGTCTAGTGTTCCATGCTTTGGGTGGCCTAGACTGATTTTGATTTCTGTTACTATTACCCCAGGCCCTAATGTCTATCACTAGCCCTCTATTTTGCATGGGTTGCCCTTGGTTATGGCTTTGATTTGAAAATTGGCCTTGGTTGTTTTTTTGGGCATGACTTTGATTATAGTTCTGATTGTAATGTTGATTTTGATTTGAACTATAGCTTTGATTTTGGCCTTGGTTATAATTCTAATTTTGATTGTATCCCTGGTTGCCTCTTCCATAAAGATTCTCATTTTCTAGTTGTGTCACTTCGGTGGTTAATCTTTTCAAATGTGCAGTGATCTATTTAATTTCTTCCCTTTCCTCCTGTGCTTTTGCCATAGTTGTATCTCTAGGAGGTCAAAAGAAAGGCTGGCCAATATTTTGACTATTGTTAGTGGTGTTACCTATGTAAGGAGCTATAGCTTGGATTGGGGTAGGACTATACATAGGTGTGTAAGAAGGAACCGGATTTAATAATGGGGTGTGATGCATAGGAACTCCATTCCAAGGTTGTGCCTGATTCTGCACCCCAAAATTTCCTCCATTAACGAATGGGCTACAAGTTGTGTGCCTCATCTCTTGATTTACTGAGGTTGCCTCTTTATAGGCTTTGGATATTGAATCTATGCCAGGTTTTCTTTTGACAAACATGGCAGTTAAAGGATCTAAGGCCACATAGTACATAGCCAACAGAGTATCATCATCCACGGTGTAAGGGGCTACTAACCTAGAGTATGCCTTTTGAAATCTGTCATTAAAATTATCAATTAGCTCTCCCTCACCTCGTTTTATAGTAGCCAATTTATGATACAAGATGCAAGGATCAATGGGTCCTCTAAATCTAGACAGAAATGCTTCTTCCATAAGTGACCAAGAAGAAATATAACAGTTGGGTAAGTTCACATACTAGTTAGAGGCTTGTTCATTAAAGGTGTAGGGAAACAATCTACACACCACGTCCTAGTGTTCTAATCTAGCTGTAAAGCATGCTTCCTTGAATAATCTAATGTGGTCTTCTGGGTCTTGGTGCAACTGGTATTTGGGACATATCTTTTCCAGATTTTTGGGCATCTCATTATAATCATTGAAGTGTATGGGGGAGTCTGCATTAAAATAAGCCATCACAGGTATCTATGCCTGACCTGAACCTGTAGGAATACCTAGATTTCCTGGGGGATTAGGATCTCTAGAAGTACCTGAACCAAGATTTAAAGATCTGAATAGCGATCTGTCAGGGCTCACAAAGTTGTGGATATTGTAAGGCGATCCAGGGGGTGTTCTAGATGAACTTCCTGTTTGCAATATTTTAGGATTCCAAATCAAAGGGCTCTTACTTCACCTTATATCAGGTAATTGTACAAATATATCCCCCAAACTGGATCTGGATCTAGTCACTCTATCACTATTATTAGCCATTTTTTCTTAAACAAACCCTAACTTAAGTCAGGCCCTCCTTCTAGCGCCAAAGAAACTGTTGATGGTTGTTTTGAGACAGTCATAACAATTAGTTAAAATTCACATAAAATGAACCAAAATTGACTTGAAAGAGATGAAGGAATCGGTTAAGATTCACTTAATCCCAAGTTTAATATAGTTAGGTCTTGACCTGTTGGGCAAATTCAGTTAGTCAATGTGAAGTTGTAATGTTCAAGTGGCTTTACATAATTTAGGGTTTCCTATTGGTTTACTGGACTCAAGCTTATGCAAAAAGATTATAAATATTAGTGTATTGTTCATTCATTTGCATAAAAGTGTTACTATGTTGCAAATCTTTAAATAGTTTTCTTAAATTATTGCAGCTTTCTCCTCTTAAATATTATGAACACTGTCTACTTTTATCTTTACTATACATGCTCTTTCAAATATGAGACAAATTTCCTTCAAATTTCTATGTTTTAGCTAAGAATTTTAGATGGGTTGGGAAAAGTTAGAAAGATCTATTCTAAACATCATTCAATCTACCAAAGGATCTAATTGTTCTGTTATGCACTTTGTAAATCATACAGTAACTTGATCAAATCCACAAACAAAACCTTAAGTGTAAGTTCTGAGCATTTTCACAAAAATACACTTAAGATTGCAAGCTTCTAAGAGAAAATGTTTCAAACACAATGAAGAGCAAGAAAACACTCAGAAAATAGATGTAGAATTACAGGTTCAATTGTATTAGAAACAGACAGTCATATAAGATTTACAATGTCTGAATGACTCTTAGCTTCAATGATCAAACTACAGAAAACTTACAAGCTTTACAGATACAGTAAAGAAGCCAGATATTCCACGCATTCCTTGTAGACACAGGCGACCTCCTTCTTCTACTTCTAAACTAAAAGGTCCGTCTATTCTAAATGTTTAAAACTAGTTACAAGTGCCAGCTATCCTCTAAAAAATCCCTGTGTCCCTTTATTACAATGTATAGAGGCACAATATATAGTTTTCCACTGTCCTCAATACAGCTCAAAACCCTAGTTAAGCAATGGTTCAAACCCCCAATTTCAATAATAAATACTAGAGAACAAATCCCCAGAAATATCTCTGGCATACATCCAATCTGGGTGAGATGCCATTCTGGAAACCCTAGCAGCTTAATATTAACTTCTGTTGTTTGTTGCAATAATGTCTTTAGCTGCATTTTGTCTCATCAATGAACACCTTTGATTTCCTCGCCCTTCATTCTTATCTTCCTCTACTCCTAAAATCGGATTTCCTCCTCCGTGATGTCACTGCCATTAGGTTTTAGCTCCTTCCTCAACTACAAACCTGCAAAAATGGATAAGCAATAAGTATCATCATTTAATAAACCTGCAGGAAGAAAAAGAGCTGCCAAATCTAGTCGTGACTGCGTGAACACATCAATCGGGCCCTAAATCTGTGAAAAACGCGGGTCAAAATGCATATTCAATGTTAAACTGGTCGGGTCAACCATTGTTGACTAGAAATATGCATTCGGGCCCAAAAATTGGCCTCACAATTTCAATCGCCCAGTTTTCCCACCCACCTCCTTATTTAAATCTTTATATACCCGATATACAAGTCGGGCATGATACAACGAATTAATCAAATTTAAATCTTTTCAATTTTGCGGCCTGCATATTGGACTGCATATCTTGATATACAAACGCCAAAAATATACAAGCATTTAACCGTATTCTACTTTCCTTTTGATTCTGCCTTGTATGTCTCTCTCAATGTACCTATCAGAATGTATATCTTGATGTACAAGTAGTTTCATGATGCAAGGAATCAATCGGATGCTAACTTCCTTTTGGGTTCCGATTCCTATGCATGAAACAATATATAAAGCAATGTATACAACCCTCAGACTTATCGCTGTTATAAATGGCGATTTATAACCCACCGAATCCGTAATGTATCACTTGATATGCAAATTGGATGTGATACATAGAATAAGTCTGATTTCAAACTCATTTGGATTCTGGCTTGCATGTTTAACCTTTGCATATTGGTTTGTATATTAGAAATATAAAAATGCAAAAATATACAAGCCCTTTTACTTTTTTAATTTCTCTTTCGAGTCCGCACTATGTATCCTTTAAATTTGCATCCTCTACACCATCGGCGGGATCAAGCCCTTCGGCGTGAAATTACCATCAAACTCCGATAGCCATTAGTTAGGCCGATACCAAATGTCCATCGGCAAAACACATAACATTGCCAAGACAAAACAACCCCCCGCCGTTATCAAAAGTTAGGCCGAAAAGCCTCTCATCGGAGAGACACAACCTGTCGCTCGGATCACCCAAGACTCCTCCAATACTACAAGTTAAACCGATGAGTGGTGGGACCCACGCACTGTTCACTTTGTATCCAACCTCACATACAAGCAAGGGTACATACAAGGATTTTCCTTGTTTAATATTCTTTCAGGTCCACGTTTGTATATTTTGTTGTATGTTCCATTTGTCTGTTTACTTAACATACAAGCCCGCCTATATACAACAAATTAATCCTATTTCATAACACTTCAGGTCTGTAGCTTGTATGTTACGCTTGTACATTTGTCTTGTGTGTTTTGACCTGCCAAATATACAACATGACATACATGCAATGGACTTCAACTATTTATTTACTTCAACTCTAAGTATTTCGGATCCATCTTGTATGTATACATAAAGCTTCAGTTTAAAATGCATACAAGGAAAAAAGAAAATACAATCAGCTTTGTATATAAAAGCGATATACAAAAGGGAATGTATGTAACATTACATCGACCCAACATGCAAACAAATAATTTATTTGCAATTCGATTGCAAATGCGACTAAGTATAAAATGACTTCCTTGTATATACAACCCGATTTCAAACAGGCTTGTATATACAAACAACAAACCCCTCTCTTGTACATTTTTACCAAAATGATCATAACTTCAAAAATATGGCAAATTTTAAGATGGTTCAAAAAGCAACCCTAGCTTATTTTTCATAAGAAATCCAACCATATCATGCCCTGGTACTGAAAATGGATTTTTTTCTCTATTTTTTTATCAATTTTAACCCTCTTTTCCCTTTACCACCGAGCAAAACAACACACACAAAAGCAAAAGCAACAGCCACAGCAGGGGTCCTCATTTTTCTGAGTAAAATGGGGCGTGTTGTGAACATCACAACAAGTCTTAGGAGAATGTTATCCTTTCTATCACTACTAACCTCATGGATTCATAGTTGGATGCTCTTGTTTCAGTGCTACTGTCACAGGAATTGAGGAAGAAGAGTTTAGATAGTTCAGGGGATTCTCTCAGTGTCAGGGGAAGGTCTAAGGAAAGAGGACCTAAGGGATATTAGAAAGGGGCTAAGGAAAAGTCCAAGGGCTGGTTTAAGACTCCTAGTAGAAAGAATAGAGTTAAGTGTTGGAACTGCAGTAAAAGGGGACATGTGAAGGAGTACAGAAATCTGAAGAAACAGAGGGAGAGTGCTTCAGATAAGTCCTCAAATGTAGGTGAAGAAGTTTTACTTTCTACATGTAATCTTGTTGCTAATGATTATTGGTTGATTAACTCAGGATGCTCATTTCATACGACCTTGAATAAGGAATGGTTCTCCTCATATGAAGAATATGATGGAGGTAATATCTACCTTGGTGACAACTCTACATATCCAATTGTCAGGGAAGGAAAGGTATTGTTATGTTTCAGTGATGGGAGGATTAAAACCCTCCCTGTTGTTTTGCATGTTCCTGGATTAGCTAGAAATCTGATTTCAGTTTTGAAGTTGAATGATTTGGGAATGCATGTGACATTTGACAAGCATGGCTACAGATTGGTGAGAGAGAACTTGGTGGTAGCAAAAGGGAAGAGATTCGGGAACTTGTTTAAGCTTGAAGCCACTATAGTTTATAATGCCTCCTATATATCTGAGGCCACTACTAAAAATACATGTATGTTGTGGCACCATCGATTGGGCCACACAAGCAATAATGTACTGAATACTATTAAGAATAAAAATTTGTTGGATGATTTCTCTTATCCTGATGAGCATTGTGTGTTTGGTAAACAAAATAGAAAATCATTTCCTTCAGGAAGCAATAGAGCAAAAGAGAAGTTAGAAATTATTCATATGGATGTGTTTGGACCTGTGGATAATGAATCTATCAGAAAATTGCATTATTTTGTAACCTTCATTGATGATGTATCCAGATTTACATGGATTTATTTTATGAAGCATAAATCTGAAGTTATCACTAAGTTTAAGGAATTCAAAGTCTTAGTAGAGAACCAATCAGGTTTAAAGATAAAAATATTAAGATCTGACAATGGAGGGGAATATTTCTCTAAGGAATTTGATGGGTTTTGCAAGCATGTAGGTATAATCAGACAAAAGACAACTCCATATACACCACAACAAAATGGTGTTGCAGAAAGGATGAACCAAACAATTATGAAAAGAGCCAAAAGTATGCTTAGTGATGCACAGTTGGATAAATGCTTTTCGTTAGAGGCTATATGCACTGCTTGCTACTTGATAAATAGATCTCTTTGTAAGGCTCTTGATTTGACAACTTATGAAGTGTGGATAGGTAAGAAACCCTCTATTTCACATTTAAGGGTTTTTGGTTGTGAGGATTTTGTTCATGTGCCTAAGGAAAAGCGATCTAAGTTGGATCCAAAAGATGAAAAGTGTACATTCATTGGATATGGTGATAATGTCAAATGTTATAAGATTTTGGAATCCACTAACCCGCAAGATTATATTTTCTAGAGATGTTATTTTTAGGGAACTTAGAGCTATTTCTGAACTTGAGCAGCCAAAAGAAAAAGATGAGAAGGTAAAGAAGGTGCACGTTGATTTAGAGCAGCAAGGTGCACCTCAAGAAGAACAAAATGATGGATTCGGGGGTGAAGAAGAAGAAGAAGAAGATTCAAGTAGTTCTGATGAAGATGAATCTATTGTGACAAAAGAAGTTGTTGCAGATGATCATGCAGAAGAACAAGTAGAGTCTCCTACTTCGCCCTTGAGGAGATCCACAAGACAATGGAATCCAGTTGACAAGTATAGCACACCAAATTTTCATTGTGTATATGCTTTATTGAGTACTAATGATGAACCTAGATCCTACAGGGAAGCTATTTATGTAGATGATAGTGAGTCTTGGTAGCTAACCATGCAAGAGGAGATGATGGCTTTGGACTCTAATAACACCTGGGATCTTGTTTGTTTGCCCAAAGGAAGAAAGGACATAAGATGTAAGTGGGTCTTCAAGAAGAAGTTTGGAGCAGATGGGTCATTAGAGAAGTACAAGGTTAGACTGGTAGCCAAGGGCTACTCCCAGAGAGAGGGAGTTGATTTTGGTGAGATATTCTCTCCTGTTGCTAAATTGACTTCTATTAGATTTCTCTTATCCATTGCTGCAGCTTATGATTGGGAGATTGAGCAAATGGATGTTAAGACTACGTTCTTGGATGGAGATCTTGAAGAAGAAATTTATATGCAACAACCTATAGGTTTTGAGGTAAAAGGAAAAAAACATTAGGTTTGTAGGTTAAAGAGTTCTCTTTATGGTCTAAAACAGTCCCCCAGAATGTAGTATGAAAAGTTTGATTCATTTGTTCTAAAATTGGGTTTTGTTAGAAGCGAGGAGGATCATTGTGTTTACATTCATTGTGTTGATGATTCTATACTAGTTATTGCTTTGTATGTTGATGACATGTTGTTTTTCAACAATACTAAGTGTATGGTCAGTGAGCTTAAAGCCCAACTTTTAGGTACATTTGAGATGAAGGATCTTGGTGCTACAAGGTATATTTTTGGAATAGAGATTAGGAGGGACATAGTTAACAGAAAGATTTGGTTGTCACAAAGTAAGTATGTGAATACTATTTTGCAGAGGTTTAGTTTACAGGACTGTAACCTAGTTAGAGTTCCTTTACCCATTGGTACTAAGCTTTCATTAGATATGTGTCCAATGATTGAGGATGATCTTGAGGATATGTCTAATGTGTCATATGCTAGTGTTGTAGGGAGTTTGATGTATGCAATGGTTTGCACTAGACCAGATATTGCCCAAGCAGTGGAAGTTTTGAGCAGATTTATGTCTAACCTTGGTAGACAACATTGGAACTATGTGAAGAGGGTGTTTAAATATATTGCAGGTACTCCTGATCATTGTTTAGTTTATTCTGGTACTGATAGTGTTGATAAATCTTTAGACATATAGGGTTTTGTTGATGCAGATTAGGCAGGTGACTTAGATAGTCGAAGGTCCACTAGTGGCTATGTGTTTACTCTGTTTGGAGGTGTAGTGAGTTGGATGAGTAAGAGGGAGCCCACAATTTCTTTGTCCACTATAGAAGAAGAGTATATGGCTGCAACTCATGTCTCTAAGGAGGTAGTTTGGTTGAGGAGACTGTGTACATGTATTGGTTTTGATTACAGGAACATTCAGATTGGTTGTGATAGCCAGAGTACTATTTGTTTGGCTAAGAACCCCATTTATTATGCTCAGACTAAGCATGTTGATGTTCAATATCACTTTGTTCGAGAGTTGGTTGCAAATGGAGAGATTGAGCTGAAAAAGATAGACACTCAGGAAAATGTTGTAGATTCATTGACTAAGCCTATGAGCACATAGAAGTTTGTATAGTGCAGAGAGTCCATGGGCCTTGTTTCTAGTGCCTCATTATTTTTTATTTGATTTCCTATGGGTTGATTTACAATGTATAATGTCAAGTGGGAGAATGATGGGATAAGGTGCAATTAACCTTGTAAATCTCAATATTGTATTCATTCCATTTATTATTTGTAATTTTTAATTACCCATAAGGGATGTACAAGTTTCACCAGTAGTGGTAAAAATTATTTACTGTCCATGGTAATTACAGAGTTACTGCACAGTAAGTCCCGGAGTTACCGGCGGTAGTTATGGGATGTCATTTACTATGGTAAATGGTAATTGGTCAAAGTGGGGTGCACATGTGGAGGAATAATCTATTTTTAGTGTTATAACGCATGTCATAGATGTTGTAAGGTGTAAGAGATTCTATGACAATTGTAAGTTGTCATAAAAATCTATGACACTAATAATAGCATATGACGCGTCATAAGATGCTATAAGTGGCTATTTTTAGCCCCAAGGCATTTACGCTTGCATGGGCACTTTTTCCCAGGTGTAGGATGCATGTATGAGAGCATTTATGACCCCGTAAGAGCCTATTCTTGGCTATGGACGCCCAAGGTTGTGCTGTTGACTCTTGACAAGCGTTATGGGCTTGTAAGAAGTCATTTAATGTCTTGAGGTTGTATAAATTCTATATAAACCATAGCATAGTAGATGAGATGAATATAATAGTTTACAGGTACCCAAATTCTACTGGAGTGAAGGTTGGAGGACAGAGGAAGTGAATGTATTTGTAATATCCTTTTGTGAAGATAATACAACTTGACCTCTTTTCTTGGTGGATTTTTTTACCCGAAAGGGTTTTCTCCACGTTAAACACTTGTGTTATATGCTTCATTTTGCTTCTGGTATATTTATGTATTGTGGGTTTATGTTTTGTTACAATCTCCATTGTTAATGGCACACCATTAAAGATTGCTGAAATTTAACTCGAATCATATTTCCATTGAAGTAGTGTTGCTTTCATTTCTAACAAATCCAAATGTTGCATGTAGAGCATTGATGACTGTAATTTCTAGTAAGAAATTATCACATAGAAGACAAGCTAAAGCAATTTTTGAATTACTAAATGTTTCTAGGAGAACTGTTCAAAGGTATATTGAAAAGAGAAATGAAATAGATGAAAAATTTGAGAAAAATTGGGTAAATATTTGTAGGGTTCCCCAAAATGATAGAATTTTAGAAGATCTAAAAAATAGGTGGTTGAATATTGGACCAATCACTCTTATATTTCTTCCAATAGAAGAGATACTATACAAATAATAGGTGAAGATGGTACAAAAATTTCTCATCCAAAACATTTTATAGATACAACATAAAGTGAACTTTTTGAAACATTCAAGCAAGAATTTTCAAATGTGAAAATTTGTTAAAGGATGTTTGAGACACTATGACCATCATTTGTACATATAAATAAAGTACGTAAAACTTGTTATTGTTGAAATCATGTTGAATTTGATCTACATCTACAATCATATAAAAAATCTATAACAGTAATTGATCGAAATATAGCTATCCCTGGAAGCACAACACAATTTGTGAAGTCTCTTTTATGTGAAAAATTAGAAGATTCAGATGAATTCAATGTTCAGTGCATAAAAAATATATGTAATGATTGTGGACATTTGAAGAGTCTTAAATTACAAGATGACAACATTGAAATGTAAGTTATTTGGAAGAGATAATTTGAATATGAGACATACTTAACGAAGTCAGGAGTCGAGGCTAAAAAAATTGTTCTCAAAGAGAGTGGATTGCCTTACAACGAATTTATGAATAAATTTCACAATATCATATATCCACATATCCAACATTGTCATGGTGCAAGATGGCAAGCTAAGCAATTTCATCATTCAAAGAATTTCTTTCCACTAGGTTGTATTCTCTCTATAGTAGATTTCTCTAAGAACTATATATTTACTCCTCAAACTAAGATTCAAAGTCAATATTATCATTTAGAGCAAGTTGCACTCTTTGTACAAGTTTGCTATAGACATGTTAAGTTTCAAGTAGATGGTATACAAAGTAGCAAAGATGATTGAATTATCATCAAAGAGGTTCACTTTTATATCAGTGATGGTACAATTCATGATAGAAGTTATCTAGCTCATTGTATGAAAATATTTTTTGAAGACCTGAGATGGCATGGCATAAATCAAGAATAACACTGGATATGGTTTGATGGATGTGCTGGTAAGTGTACATTGTTTAGGGTTTAATTTTAAATTTTTATTTACTTTTAACTTTGAGACTTAAATTGTTCAATTACTTATAATATATTTAATTTATGTCAATTTTTTTGAAGCTAATTTGGTTTGAGTGTAATTATTTGTAATTTCACAGGACAATTTAAGTCTGTAAAATCTTTTTTTTGGTTAAGCCGTCAACATGCTATATGCAACACCAAATTCTTGTGGAATTTTTATGAGAGTAGACATGGAAAAGGAGAGCACGATGGAGTAGGAGAATGTGTGAAGCGTGCACTTCATCACCATGAACTTGCAAGTAGTTCATGCTATATGGAATCTAGAGATATTTTTTAAAAAATTAGATCTATATTTAAACTTTAAATTTTAAATTCTTAAATAAACCTTGAAAGTAATAGGTGACAAATGAATTTCTGACATGTGTACTTGTAGGTAATGCCATATTGAATGCAAATGAAATTGTTGAATGGTGAAAAGTTATTTTTCTGCTCGCGACTCAACATACAACACATGGTATTTTCGGGAAGTTACAGGTACATCTAGTCTTGAAATTTGTTAAATTTGAATTTCAAAGTGTGTGTACACATGATTTTTAATTGAATTTTCAACTTTAAATATATATATATATATATCACTTGGATGGTTACATAATTTATAGATATTGATCGATCAAATGCTATTAATTGTCAAACAATTAATGGTATTAGAAGCATGCATCAAATCATGACAACGGGAGGTAGCAAGCCTTATGTAATTAATGTGAGAGAAAAATTATGTTTTTGTGTTGATTGCATCGAGGACAATGCAAATATTGTTCAATGTGAGAATATTAGAGATGGGTATGTTTCATGATGGGAAATGAAACAATTAATATGAATGCTTTCTTTTGAAGAAAATGATAATGTTGATGTCTACGATCCTCTATATTTAGTTGATTATGAATGTGTATCTGATTTAGTTGTTACATGTATGTATTTAATTGATTAACTTAAAATTGATTTATATATTCTATGTAGAAGTAATTTTGATTGAAGCATGTTTATATATATCTAAATTTATATATATTCAAAATATATATTTACAACTTTCCTAAACTCTGCATGGTGTGTATGTATACAGGAGATATTTTTTCTGTTGTTCCAGATCCTAACAATGTAGAAGGTGTAGATTACTATCTACTAAGATGTACGCAACCAAAAATTAAATTGGTGGAATCGATGATAGATGGTGATGGACAAGAGTATCCCATTGGATCAGTCATTATTGAAGGCACATATTATCAACAAATAAATCTAGATAGACATGGCATTACATTTGTTGATTATATGCCAAGACAAAAGATTCTACATTATAGTCACTTAGTTATAGCAACAAAAATAGACTCAAAAACTTTACCTAAAAGAGGACATGCGAAGAAAAAGTGGAGGTTGCCTATTGAAGATCATGGAAAGATTTTAGAGATAATTAAAGATAGGGAGGATCTAGATTATATGTACCAAGAGCTTTAAGTTATTTTTTTGATATGTGTACATACATATGACTGGATATATATTTATGTACTCAAACTTTTTATATACCTATCTAGATATCTATATTGATTGGACATGTAACATGATTTAGAATGTGTTTTTACAAAGGCTTGGTCATTTATTTGTGTTCAATTGTATTTAAATTTGTTCCATGTGGAATTCATGATGTATGTATGTTAGATTGAATATATATCCTTTCAATACAAAACCTAGTTACTTTACCTATCATATATTTTTCCTTTAAATTCCTTTTAAAAATTAGTATCACTCATACCTAAATGCTAACTAAACTTAAATCTAATCTTTATCTTCTACCTCATTCTCAACAATTTTGAAATATGTAGCTCATATACATTATGATCCTTATTGGAAGCTATCACTTGCAGCCAATTCCTGACATTATCCAAGTATTGGAATGTATCTAGGCATGTTGTAATTTATTTTCTTTCATTTAGAGTAGCAACCATGATTTTCTATGTATGACATTTATAAGAAAATTGCAACATCTAACTCTTTATAGTTTAAAAAATTAGTATCACTCATACCTAAATACTAAAAAAACTTAAATCTAATCTTCATCTTCTGCCTCATTCTCAGCAATGTTGAAATAGTGTAGCTCATAGACATTACGATCTTTATTGGAAGCTATCACTTGCAGCCAATCACTGACATTATCCAAGTATTGGAATGTATCTAAGGCATGTTGTAATTTCTTTTCTTTCATTTAGAGTAGCAACCATGATTTGGTATGTTATTTACGTGTATCATTTTGTGAATTGTTCAAGTGCATGGGTTCTCTAAATAGTGGGGCAATTTGAATTTTGGAATTGAGTTCAAGAGAGAAGTTGAGTGTAATTTATACTATTTGTATTTGTTTAAAGTGATTTGAATATGAATTTAGATTATTGTTATCAGTATGATAGTGATATTTAAGGATATTAATTTTTATTTTCATCTAGGTTTTTTTCTTGGTATGTGGATAGGAGACTTGTGTGTGCAAGTCTGGAGATTTTGGTTTGAGTAGCCCAACATGAACATTTATGTTGGTTTCTAGCTTGTTGAGTTTTATGATGTTATATGAAATACATGTTTATTTAAACTTTTGAAGGGTTGTATTGGATAATGCATTATGGGCATAAATTTTTTTATATATACTTGAAGAATCTTGTCAATGATATATTATAAGTCACTAAACCAAAAAAAAAAAACTCATGTGTATTGTTCAAGTCTATATAACATACATTTTTTAGGTCACTTGCAAAACTTTTTGAGCATTTGAGGCCATTAGAATAGTTATAAGAAGTGATCAAGAGGTCAAGACACTCAATCCTTAAAATTTTTAAGTAATTCAAAAAACTAAATCACCAGTGCCTTTAGGGTCACTAAACTAGCATCCCTACCTTAGCATCTAAACTCAATGGTCTTGTATCTTTGACATTATGTCTAACAAATCTAATAATCTAATAATATTCTATTATACCTATTATGGAAAGATATTTCCCATATACTAGCAGTAGTGCATTTACCCTAGGGTAGGTGAGCGCCTACCCTAGTACTAGCACAACTATTTTTCACACACCTTAAGAAAGAATAAATTTTGTTTTTCTATCTTAGAAAAGAATCTAGATATTCAATCCTTGACCCTTAGAAAAGAATCTAGATGTTCAATCCTTGACTCTTAGAAAAGAACCTTTTATATTCTTTGTAAAGTTTTATACAATGTGAAATTTCTTATCAATGTGAGGTTCAATACTTAAATATTGGATGATATAAGATGCACTAATGGATCATCCCTATCCAAGGTGTCTCCTAAAAGGATATATCTTATGTTATCTAACAAAAAGGATATGTCTTATGTTATCTAACAAATATCTTATGTCACTTCATAGTATTTAACCAAGCACAATTCACAACTTTAATTTATAAAAATTATTTGATTAAAAAATTTACATGTTGACATTAGGAAAACAAATAATGACATTACTATTATTTGTAAAAAATTTAATTGGTTGAAAGGTAGCATGAAAGGAACTAATAATATAGACAATAGAACATATATTTTTAGAAATAATTAGAATCAAAGTTACAAATGAAAATCTCATATAAGAATTACCTAGTTAGTTTGCTACTTCTAAAAGTGGAGATTTAAGTAGTCAGGATAAAGGTGTCTAAATGGTTTGATCATTTAATGAGCACACCATGATGCCTTTCACACCATTAGATCTTTAAAAACATGTCAATAAACCTCATAATGTTAAAGAAGGCTTTTGATTGTGTCAGATCAAAAGTATGTGCTATTAACCACTCAAGGTTGAGTTGGCAGTGGGCTCAACTTGGAGGCTACAAAATAATATAAAAGTATTCTCCTCAAGTCTCTTAAAATATATGAGCTTTATTTGAACATCACATCAAAGGACTTTTAAGGTAAAGTCATTTTCCCACATGTTAACTATTTACAAATTATATGGCATAAAAACTTATAAAATGATAACTTTATAAGTGACATCAAGTTTATAAGGTAGGAGATTTATAAACATATTTTAAATTTTGATGCCATGTCATAAATGGTTCCCATAAAAGGTATTATTCCCTAAATGTTATAAGGAAGTTCACAATTTTTGAAAATTAAAATGCTAGCCATGGAGGTTTTAAACCAGTTTATTACATATGAAGATAAAGGAGAGTGTTGGACTTGTAAATTATAAATTCTTAAATTAAACCCTATTGGTAAGCTATAGGTGACAAGGAATTTAAATGTGACATGGTGTTTCTCATTTGGGAAGAGTAAAATGTGGATTTCTCTAAAAATCTTATGTCCTTAGCTATTCTATAGCTCGCCTTACCTTTTTCTAAACCTATAAGACCCCTAGATTGACTAAAAATCTAATTATTGGATTGATTTTCCTCCTAAACATCTTGGTAACCATATGCATGTTCAGGAGTTCTTGAGTGTACTGACATTATGGGTTTCATGTTAATTGGATAGCATCATTTATTTTTATTTTTTGTTTATTTAAGCTTTTGGCCACTTCCAAATTTATTTCTTATACAAATAGGTTGGTGTAGTTATTTGTGAATCCAATCTAATTGTGACTTGATATTCAAATGAACCATATTATTCAAAGTGTCACAATCTGGTTGATTCTCAACTGTCTCCAATTTTCTATATATGTAGAGTCATTTGATTAGAATAAGTTTGTTATTGAATTTTCTATGGCTTGCCTATAAATTTCTAGTTTGCCCATTCTAATATACACATATAAGTGTTAAATATTAAAGGAAACTAGGTTTGTGGATATTCATGTACTTTTCAAACTTTTGAGAAAGGATACAATCATGTAAGTGTTCTTTAGCCTAAGTGTATCCTTATCCTAGATATACATTCTAGGAAATATTTGCTATCTTTGATATCTCATTTGCATATATGTGTATTATTTGTGGTTGGTTGGCTTTAACATAAACTATAATATTTCTCTAAGGTTTCTTTGAGTGTGCTATTATTGCAATATATGGCACTCATAAGTTAGCCCATGGATTATTAAAGTAATGTGCAGAAGCACCATGTTCAAGCCTCCATGAGGCAACTTTAGAATTTTGGTTTAAGGTTGATCATTTAATGATGTAATAAGGTCTTTTAGACCATGATGAATATGTTTGAGTCTATTTTATGTCCTAGGTGTTCTTGGTTGGGTCATTTTGCAACTATAGTTAAAAGTTGTCAAATCTTGTAAAATTGTCATGTTGTAAAATGCAAAAATGCAACAAATGGAATGTGAAGGGTCAATGGCATGTAGTAGTTGAAAAATTGGGTTGTAAATGTTGGGAAAAGTTTGAAAAGGTATAAATAGCCTTAATCCATCGTTGTAATGGTGGTGGAGTGGTTGGAAGACATTTGGAGATCAAATAATGCAAGAAAACTCAATTTTTTTCTAAATTTTAACTTTTTTTTGTTGTTCCCAAAGCTAGTACGACCCTATATGACATGATAATGAAATGAAAAAAATTGGGTTTGATATTTCTTTGAGTCTTATTTCATTTTCCCTTAGTTTCATCAATGTTTTTTATGTTTTGTGAAAGTTAAGGTTAAATTAGTGATTGGCATTTCTAGATTTTAGGCCTAATTGGTAGAAAGATAGTCCATTTTCGAAGGATTTTGTACAAAGTAACCTACCCTAATTTTGTGATACGTGAAATAAAGGACAAATGGGTATTTGAATCATGTTTTCTTTCTTGGAGATCGGTTCGGGTTTGAAAGTTATGGCTAAAAAACCCTATTTGTTGCACCTACTTTAAGCCTAGTCAATAGCAGTAACAGTCCATTTTTAAGCATACTTTCCAAAGTAACTATATGTGATTTCCACATATGCTGAAGTATGCCCAAATGGGTATCTAAAACAACATTTGTTTCCTATCTTTGAGGAGTATTTTGCAAGATATGCTCCATTTTCACTGTTTGGAGTGCTACTAGCCAAATTGAAGAAATTGTTAGAAAGTGTTTGTAAGGTGTTTGTTGAGTGAACCCTCCATGCTCTGTATCAATTAGTATCAAAGCTCAGAATGTCTAGGAAAGAGAGTTTGGTGTTTGTGCTTGTGTTTGTGCAGGTTGAAGAGAGAATCCAGTTGCCAAAAGACTAGGTAGAGAAGAAGAGAAGAGACCTAAGTGAGGCATAGACAAGGAGAAGCAAGGAGAGACTTGCTTGAGGAAAGATGGATTTGTTTAGAAGGTGCTTTCTGGCTGAGGGTTCAAAAAAGAAGAAACAAAAAGAAAAAGAGAGGAAGAGAAAACAAGAGGAAAAAGAGATGAAGAAGAAAAAAAAGAAGGAAAGGCAAATGGAAATTGACCAAGAGATCAAGGAGTTGAAGCAAGCCATGGAGCAAATGAGAAAAGATATGGAGGAAATGGAAAGAAGAATAGACCTTGAGATGCAAAGGTGGCATTTACCAATCAAAAAGAGGGTATCACGGCCTATTAAGAAGTTAGTTCAAAGGAGAAGGCAAGAGAAGATAATGGAATCTTTGTTGGTAAAGGAAGATGATGAACAAAACAAAGAAGCTGAGGATGTTGCCACTTCAAGACATGAAGAGAAATCAAATTTTGGAGGGAAATGATGATAAAGAGAAGGTCAAGTATGAATTGATCCTTGAGACTCAAGACTAGTTTAAAAGGTATGTTGGTATAGTGCTTGATTCATTATTTTCAAAAGGATATGTTGATCAATTTTCTATGTCAGAAATTAGTTTGCATGATGAGGCAGTATGTATAGGGGAAAAATATCAGGTGGGAGAAGAGGAAAACAAAGGTGCAAAGATCATAGTTACATTGCAAAGGCAAAATAATAAGGACGACATCTATCATTTTCTTATTGTGATGGCAATTTTGAGGAGGGACAAACCAAAGTTCAAGATGAAGAAGATTATTGTAGGTTCTCATGCATTTTCAAGTCCTCACTCAAGGGACTTGAGTTTCTTTTTGGCCGGGAGTATGGTGCAGGAGCACCATGTCAAGTTCAAGCCTCCATTAGGCAACTTTGGAATTTTGGTTTAAGGTTGATGATTTAATGATCTAATAAGGTCTTTTAGACCATGATGAATATGTTTGAGTCTATTTTAGGTCCTAGGAGTTCTTGGTTGGGTCATTTTGCAATTATAGTTAAAAGTTGTCAAATCTTGTAAAATTGTCATGTAAAATGTAAAAATCCAACAAATAGAATGTGAAGGGTCAAGGGCATGTAGTAGTTGAAAAGTTGGTTTGTAAATATTGGGACAAGTTTGAAAAGGCATAAATAGCGTAAATCTATCATTGTAATGGTGGTGGAGTGGCTAGAAGACATTTAAAAATCAAATAATGTAAGAAAACTTAATTTTTTCTAAATTTTGAGTTTTTTTTGTTGTTCCCGAGGCTAGTATGGCCCTGTACGGCTTGATAATGATATGAAACCAATTTATTTTGTTAGTTCCTTGATTCTTATTTTATTTTCCATTGGTTTCATCAATTTTTATCATGTTTTGTGAATATATGGTTAAATTGGTGATTGGCGTTTCTAGATTTTAGGTCTAATTAGCAAAAAGACAGTCCATTTTTTAAGGTTTCTGTACAAAGAAACCTACCCTAATTTTGTGATATGTTAAATAAAGGCCAAATGGGTATTTGAATCAAAATTTATTTCTATGAGATCAATTTTGGTTTGAAAGTTATGGCCGAAAAACCCTATTTGTTGCACCTACCTTAAGCCTAGTCAAGAGCAGTAACAGTCCATTTTTTAAGCATACTTTCCAAAGTAACTATATCTAATTTCCACATATGTTAAATTATGCCCAAATGGGTATATGAAACACCATTAAGTACCTGGGTTTGAGGAGTATTCTGCAAGATATGCTCTATTTTCACTGTTTGGAGTGTTACTAGCCAAATTGAAGAAATTGTTTGAAAGTGTTTGTAAGGTGTTTGTTGAGTGAACCCTCCATGCTCCGCATCAAAGTATCCGTAATATATTATTTCTTACCATATATTTTAAAATCATTTTAACAAATATATAAAAGGGCTTATGCCAAGTTAGATGCAATCTTGGTTTCTCAATTATTACTTGAGACACATTATGCCAGGAAGGCAAAAAGTTTACTCTACATGAGTACGTGGTTAAAGGATTGACCCTATTACCCATATAAAATTAAGGCATTGGTCTTATTGTGACCACATTTCCCACCACAACACACCAAAAAATTAGAAATGAAAACACATTTAACTTTATGCTTAAATTTTTACTTGTGTTGACAACTTACATAGCTTGATAAATCTAAATCTTTTGTATCTTATGAGAGCCAATACTAGATAATTCTACAAATGGTTATGTTAATTTTCTTTCTTGATTTGTCATGCATGAACTAAGATATTCAATTGCATATTTCTTCAAGGGTTCAAATCTTAAAAAAAAATTAATGGAGATGTGGTTTTAGAAAAAAATTGGGTTGGACATTAATTCTGGATCATTGTATAGGATTGTTTTCACAAGTTAATTCAAAGTTTTCTTAAATTTTATTACCTATATAAAACATGGGACAAAACTATCAAATTCAATGTAGTGGACATATCCAATAAGCTCGACTATATATTATAAAAAACTATATATTTAAATTGACAAGATTCAATAGATATAAATTAAATTAAATTCATATTCCCAAGATTCAATCATTAGTAGTTCATCACATCTACAAGTATTTAACATATATACACATTTAAACTATTTAAGTTAAAACTTGATTTTATCCAAATTAAGACTCATATATTCAAAGGAAAACATCCATACAGATCTATATAACTAAACATCTAAATGAGCATATATACATATCATATATATAAAGTCTAGATAACATAAAGTCTAACTACAACATGTAAATGCAACAACATAACATCAAGTCTAACTGCAATATAACATCAAGTCTAACTACAATATAACATGTAAACTCAATATAACATCAAGTCTAACTACACCATCACATTAGTGTTTGGGAAAACATAACAAGGAACACATGAATACATATAACTGTGCACAACATCATGACTCCCGCCTCCTATGGGCGGAATGGGCCTCACTCAACCCAAGACTAGAATCATGAGCTGAGCCATGTACTAATCCATGTACTGATCCTCGTCCTGAGCCCTATCCTAATCCTCGTCTTGAGCCCTATCCTAAACCATGTGTATCTAATCCCATCCATCTATGAACATCTGAGTGATGTGTAGATCCTTGAACATAAAAATTATCTTTATTAAATTAAATTTAAATATATTAAAAAAATATGGAATCTCAAGTACACATGTTCTAAACATTTATGTACAATTAAATACTAAATACCTCGCATCTAACCTCATCCACATCCATTGTCTACTGCACAGTGTCATGTCCTAGCACCTCTCTCGTCAGTCCCTAATGTAAGATTGATTAAATAAGAGTCAACATGTGCATGATGCACAAGACTAAATTTTATAAAATTTAAAAATATATAAATTATTTATTTAACAAATAAATTACACTAGAGAGATTAAACACAAAATATAAAATGTATCTACCTCATCATCAGCAACCTATGTAGCTCCATGGATGACCCTCCCAATCCCACTAAGCTCAGATGAATCGAGGGTCATCATAATGTTATCATCAAACAAAAGTCCATAGAATGATCATGGTGCATAAGGTGGCACAATACTAGCATCAGACTATGATGGAATCTGCTGTGAAGGCACTGTGTTAGCCATATGTGTAGTTAGTTGATCATTGCGTTAACTGACAAATGTGGACATAGTCTCGAGAGGGATGCCATACTCAGAACTGACAAATTGATATACAGAAAGGAGATCATGTGCCCTGGACATGTACTCAATTTGCGTAAAGCACTCTCTCCAAAGTTTGCACCACATCACATGGTGAAACTATGTCAGCACGTATGTAAGGATCATAACTGGTAGAAGTTGAATCAATTGATCCTATGTTGGTGCATGGACACAACATATATCTACCAATGTGATATGATGCCAAATGGTCAACTTCACTAGGAATAGAACCTAAACTCTCAAAAATATGTTTTCTCGATGATGTAACTGCTGCCTTAGGTGATTATCCTAGATTCAACCTTTTGGGAAGTACCAAAAGGTTGGGACCCACTAATGCCCTCTTATTTTCGGGAAGATCATGATCAGGACGTCAGAATTTCTCTGAAAACCTCCCATGGCCCTGTACTGCATGTCAAGGGATGGATGTGAAATCAACATCAAGTCGTAAATGAACAACAACAAATAGTTGTTTGCAAAAATACAAAGGAAACTCATCATTGTGTGGCCATCTATGATATGCTGCTAACCACTTAGGATATAGAAGTGGTGCAGCAACAACATCTATACACCTGGTGACAAAATAGCCCTAAACTCTGTCATGTCCATGATAATGTGGAAACATACTATACACCATATTCAATGAAATGACCCTATTAACTTCTGGCCATTTCACTGTCCCAGTAATAGTACTAGCAAGCGACACATAAAAATCCTCAATACTCAAATCATCATAGGGATTGTATGATTTGACTATGTCAATCATATAGGAAAACTCTAGTCTAGTCCCCACCAACCTGTCTCTATTAGACAGGTTGGGTGTATTATGGATCATCAGATCTAAATGTGTCAAAGCATTATTGAGTCTATCAAGAGTGGAAGCATATAACTCACTCCTACTTACACTATGTGCATCACCACTATTATGCTCACTATCATGGCCATCACAATGATGAGATGCCATGTCAGATGCCATACATGTGCAAATTTTTGTATTTTAAAAAATTTAACATACATTTAATTTATAATTCAATGAATTTATATATGTAGATTCAATTTTTACATTTAAATTAACAAAACTAAAAATATTTAAAATCTAAGAATTAAATACACATGAACAATCTATACATTTAAATTAACTTTACAAAACTATATAAACATTTAAAAATTAAAAATTAAATATATTCAATCTAATACATCTATTTCAAATACATCTAGCCCTTGAAACAAATTCAAAGCACACTTCTATTCATTCATGTTGGGAGGATAAATGAGTAGTGTCTTCATGGCAATTACTTTCTTTCATTTGAAAGAAAAAAATAAAGTTAATCTGATTTGGGCTAATTTAATACAAATAATGGACTTAGGAGGCCAATACAATTGTACTAGTTGGTAAGATCATAAAGAAGTTGGTACTTGATTGATTAGGTTAAAAACCTAGCAAGAAACATAATCCAATCCCTTATGAGGTTGAAAACCTACAAAGCTATTGTAACAGAGACTTGAGGTGAAAAAACAAACAGGCACAACAAGATAATCTACATACAAAGATCCCACACCCATCAAATATTGAAGAAATTATATAACTAATACCACATAAGTTGGAAACTAGACATGAAGTCAAAAAGGAAGTTGTGTGACAAGTGTAGAAGAGTGAAACTATATGAGGAATGTGTTAGGGACAGAGCCCTACCTCATATAAAAATACATAAAGATGTAAATATACTACATATGAGAGATATCATATGATAAATTAGAGTAACAGTGGAGATATGTAATGGATGAATGAATAGATGATATATAATGGGTATAAGATATGTGAATGTCATAGACTTTGATAAATGTATGAAAGACATTGGATATGGTATTTAAAGAAATATACATGACCTTATCATATATGTATTGGTGTATGAATGTGTGTATTTTCTTTTGATTTAGTGTATTATTATTTTCATATGTAAGCTCCTCTTCTCCACTTGCATCACACTAAATCACAACATTAAACATATTACAATCTAGTCTCATGTATAGGTTTTATGTCCATATTTGGTTCCATTGCTAGGACATTAATTGTTGGTGCTCTGGGAGAAGGTGCACACTATAAAATGTAATTTGTGATAATGTAGACAAGAAATAAGAGTAATTAGAAGATATTTTTATACAAGATAGTGGAGACCATGGAATGGTGTGGTAACACTCACTAATATGTAGCCCTTAGGGGGCCTAGGCACCTAGGGGTGACATAGGAATGGGGGATGATCCTAGAAAGATATGAGTACTAAGTCAAATATGGTCTAATGGTTGTGGTTGTATAAAAGAGATTGGTTTACAATGACTAAATAAACTCAAATGACCAAAGAAGATACAAAGAAGGTAAGATGATTCATTATTGAGATCAAGATGAGTTAAAAAGAGAGTGTAAAGAGAACACTAGTTGAGAAAGAAAGGGACTTCAAAAAAGAGAAATATAAAGAAAAAATATGAAAGAGAGGAATGGTATCTTATGAGTTTTTTCCACTTGGGAAATATGTTGTGTTTAATATTGGGTCAACAAAAATAGAATTACGCTTTACGTTTTTTTGGGGGTTCCTTTAGGAAACTAAACAATTGTAAATTTAAGTTATTTAAAAAGAATTCTTTCGCTGGGGAAATATATAGTTTTAAAATGTGAAAAACAAAACTAGAGTTTATGCATTAAAAATTTTAATGGTTTGAAACATTGAACTTTTTAAAACTAAATAATGATAAATTTAAATTGAACAATTGTTATATGTATCTTTAAACTAAAAAGCTTGTAGGAAATATCTTAGGTTTACAATGTTTTAGTCAATTTTCTAAAGATTGTGCAATCATCAAGGTTTAGATTTTAGTGAACTAACTTCTTACATATTTGTAAATGTAACTTAGTTGTTCTTGTTAATAAATATGGTAGGCTATCCTTTTAAATACATACCTACATTTGGGCTAGAAGGCGCCATTTTTTATGAGATATAACTTGATTTCATTACAAGTAATTGATTCCTAATTTTTGAACTTTACTAGTGTTGATTGAATCTGAGTGATGCCTTATAAATTTCTATGATGGTTAAGCTTAGGAAAACCTAACAGTTATAGGATTGATTCTTTGGAACACTATTGTTCTATGTGGGATTGTAGAGATGAAGGGATTATTGGTTATAGAGTTCACTCTTGGTTACTCTATGCCATGTTGGATGAGAGAGATAAAGGGCATTCAAATATGTGAATTTTGTTATGGATAACAAACCCAAATCCTTCCCATCTTCCACCTAATCTCATAAATGAATATTGTTTTGCCTGTTTTTCTTATTTACAACAATAAATAGCAAACAAATAATATCTCCTACAAAAACAATTCAGAAAGTACAAAATAACCTTAGCTTGCCTCAAGATCAACTAAAAAAAGCAGGAAAACACTTGAGCCATAAATGTCTTAAAATTTCAATGCACCTTTCACTCACTTTATTGGAAATATAACTTGTCTAAATTGGTTCAAATAAGAAGATTAACTATATTCTTGCAACATGATACATTGTACACTTGCTTCATAAATCACTTCAAGGCATGACATAGAAGTTCCTCCAAAAATTTGCTTACAATATATATTTAGAAAAAGCATTAAGGTACAACAAAGTTGAGAAAACACATCATTAAAATAAAAAATGGCAATTGTTAGATAAGGTCAGCTCACATTTCCCAATATAAAAACCATGAAAATGCAATGCAAAATTATTCAAAGTATAATGATAAATGTGTTAGTTGAAAGTAGTTGTAACTAGCCCAAATTCCATATGTTCTATTTCTTGGGAAGGACTAATTTTTAGGAATATCTCTCATTCTATCAAAGCATTATATGGATTGAGAGGTGACACTTTCCAATGCCTATTAAGAATAGTATAAAACAAGATGTACAAAAAGACTTGCATGTTACAATGAGATCTATTTAGAAATATTTTTATGAAAACAACCACTTCACACTAAACATCACTCCAACATTTTAAAATAAGTAAAATCCTTTGATCTTACATATAATGTGTATATAAGAGATAGGTGGAAGCAATGGAATTCAACTAAATATTAATGGAATTGTTCTCTAAATATAAGACTTTGGAGAACAACGAATCCGCATACAATATTTAGAACAACATTTGAATATAAGTATTGAACTAACATACAATGTGCATATAGGAGATAGATGGAAGAAATGACATTTAGCTAATATTAATAGAATTGTCCTCTAAATAACCTCTATAAAAAATATCTAAAAAGATCTTATAAAACAAACTTGAGATTTATCTAAGTTTGAAGTGTCACTTATGATGCTTACTTGATCCAAAGACTATTGGTAATTTACCATATCAAAAAACTTTTAACAAAAGTTAGTCTCAATCTATACATAAATCTCTCTCAAGGTAGGTTATCCATGCCTTTTTTAATGAGATATAACTTGCTTTTCCTATAAGTAATCGATTCCTATTTTTTGAATTTTATTAGTTTTGATTGAATACGAGTGATGCATTATAAATTTTTGTGATGATTAAGATTAGGAGAACCTAATGGTTATAGGATTGATTCTTTAAAATATTGTTGTGCCGTGTGGGATTGTAAAGATGAGGGGCTTATTGGTTATATACTTCACTCTTGATTATTCTATGCCATGTTGGATAAGAGAGATGAAGAGCATTGTGTGGAAGAGCAAGTAAACAAAGGCTAGCCTATGAGGGGAGTTTATAGAAGAGCATATATGTCTTGTAATTTGTAAGTATGTTTGACTATATGAATTTTAACTTATAATGAAGGGTTAACTTATTTTGTAGTGAGATTTTAGGGCGCATATGTAATAAATTACATGTTTCGGTTCTTCTTTAAAAAAGTATATATTGAAGCATTCCTGTAATTGGTCACTGTACCTCTTAAAGGTCTCACAAATATAAATTTTATGACTCATCTTTACTAATAAGTGGTAAATAGTTAGCTTCTATTTTTTGCTGAATTTTAGTTTTGGCCATTGGTTCTTTGTGAGTTTATTTTCAATATAACATCATTATTTAAATGTGGTCTATGTTGTTTTGAGTCTATTAGATTTATCTAATATACTCTAGCTACTATGCCAAGTGGTATCTGATCTTGCTTAAGTATCTTAGAGTAGGGATTAAATTTGACAATTGTATAGTCGTATTTAGGCATTTTAGCTTTAAATACAACTAAAATTTTGAGAAGACTATGTCATATGAAAGGAGAGATTTTGGACAAACTGTCAAAATTTATATAGGATTATGATATATATATTTGGTTTTTATATAATTTACTTATACTAAAGTATGTCATAGAGTTTTAAAGGCACTATTGAATAGATAATTGTAATAAAAAAATTGCTTGACAAGCAAGGTTCACTGTCAAATTTAAGCCCTGTCTTAGAGTAGAAAAACTTTGTCTCATTTTTTACATATGGTTGTTAATATTCATTGTTAATGTATGGAAAATGTGGAAACATAGATAAGGAACTATAGGTTTAGTGGATGAGTGTTGGACATGCTTCAATCATATGAGTAACCCTTATTGCATTACACCTACAATTGATCAGTATGTGCACATGGTTGACCTTCTTACCCATGTTGGCTATCTATATGGAAAATGTGGAAGCATAGACAAGGAACTGCAGGTTTAGTAGATGAGCATTGCACATGCTTCAATCATATGAGTAACCCTTATTGCATTACAATTGATTAGTATGTGTGCATGTTTGACCTTCTTGCCCTTGTTGGCTATCTTGAGGACACCATAAACTTTATCATTAAGATGCTAGTGAAACCTATGGTAGTTGTTTTGATGTTGCAGCATTTCAATACAAAACTATGATATTTTCATTTAATATTTTCATTCCATATACCCTAAATTTAGATTAGGGTTTATTCAAATCAATTGTAGGTATTATTTATAGAATGGTGCACTGGGTGTTGAGGACTAGTAGAGTACCTAGAGGTGGCACTGAGTGTCGAGGAACAATAGAGTTTTGGGGTGGTTGTCTGTCATGGGATCACTTTCTATCATGGGCTCCGAGTGAAACACTCCAAAATGATATCAATCCACATGAAAATGACAATTTCACCATTTTTTTTATTTTCTTTGGTTATGCCCGAAACTGAACTAGGAGTAAATGTGCTACTTGATAACATTCCTCTAGGAAAGGTACAACCACGTAGGCTCCACATAGGCACCACATGGTTTCAGGCGTAACTAAATCAGGCATAAATAAATCACATGTAAATGATCCGCTCAGAATTATTTATTTAGCTGAAAGTGTGACACACTATTGTGCTTTTTCTCAGGCTTAGAGTTTAAGAGGATAGATCTCTTCATGATATTTACAAAACATCAAATGGTTTGTCAATTGGACACCCAGATTAAAATTTATGGCTCTCAAAAGTTGGGTTATTTTTAGAGGTAGTTACAAATTTTGAAATTTTGGCTGGAAGGCACCAAAAAGGGCTATTTATGGTCATTTTTCAAGAATATTTTGGCAGTAGAAAAAGGGGGAAGATTTTGAGTCATGAAAAGGGAGGGAAAATAGAAAACCCTAGTAGATTTGAAGCTAAAAAAGGTAGAATGTTCCAAAATCTACAGACAAGAAGTTGTAATGTCTTGCAGCTTGTTTAGGATTTCATCCTTCAAGTTTCTGTAGTGTAATCTATTTTTTAGTTCAATAAAGAACATTCCTATTTTCTATGAGCAATCTATGTTGTTGTATATTATAGAATTTACCCCCTCTTCAAGTGGTATTAGAGCAAGGGTTTTTGAGTGTGTAGAAAGATCATCGATCATGAGATAGTTTGCACTAGGACTTGAGATTGTGGGTTTTCTATAGAGCATAGGATGCCTCTATGAAGAAATCATGGTGGTGGGAGAAATACTTTGATAGAAGAGGGTTTTAGAGCCCTACAAAGGCAAATAGATGCATTGCAAGAGGATTTGCAAAGAGGATTTGATCCAAGAAGAAGAGAGGAAAGTGAAGATGAAGCTGAAGAAGAAGAGCCATTCAAAGAAGAACAAGAAGATGCAGAAGATGGGATGCAAGTTTGACTTTTGAGGGCCATTTAGAAGATTGGAAATAGGAATAGGGTTGAATTTCCTACCTATTCTAATGATCTAAATCTGAAAGAGCTTATTGACTGGATAAACATGGAGGAATATTTCAAGTATGAAGAAGTGGAGGATCTAGAATGAGTCAAGTATGCAAAGTGAAGTTGAAGGGCCATGCCAATATTTGGTAGAAAGAGGTCCAACTAGAGAGAAATAGAAGAGGAAAAGAAAATATTACTAGGTGGAGTCGAATGGTGGACAAACTAAAGAAGAAATCCATTCTTATAGACTATTAGTTAGAGTTGTTGAAGAAACTGCAAGGATTGAAACAAAGTAACAAGTCTATTAAGGAGTATACAAAAGATTTTTATAAGATTATTATCAGAACAAGACATGCAGAGGCCAACAAGGAGAAGGTATCCCATCACATTAATGGGTTTAGGTGAAGTATTCAAGAGGAGCTAATCCTAGTCAGAATGACCACCATAGAAGATGTACCCTAGTTTTCTCTGAAGGTGGAAAAGAAGCTAAATAAAAGATCTGAGAGCAAGCAAAGACGAAGAGATCATAGCAAAAGGACTAGTGGAAGATCCTATGGAGGTAGAAATGAAGATCAAAAGAAAAGTGAAGTAGGCACCAATCAAAATTAGAGAGGAGATTATAATGCCTACCACCCTTTTGAGCAAAATAATGGTGAGAAAAGAGGAAGAGGAAGACCTCGACAAGGACCTAGAAGAGAAGGATTTAAAGGAACTTGTTTCCAATATGGAGAAGAAGGACATTGAGCCTATGAGTGTCCACAATATCAAGGAAGGAAAAATAGAAGACTTGAAAGTAATGCATGAGTTGCGCATGTAGATGAAGATACTCAGTTTGAGAAATTTGAATATGTTGAAAGGGGAGAAACCCTAGTTGTTAGAAGGACCTTGTTAAATGAGGTGAAAGAACCAGATCAGAGGAAGAATTTATTCCACACAAGGTACAATTGTGAAGATCAATGTTTTTATATTATTATTAATAGTGGAAGCATTGATAATCTTATCTTAGAGGTGTTAAGATTAAGGTGCCATCAACCAGGTAAATCCTATGTAATTAATTACTCCTAATGTTTTTTTGTGAATTTCCATAAGGGAAGAAGTATTCACCAAGTAGTGATCTTGTTTCAGCCGCATGTTTGATCCCACTACCCGACGGATGTAGGTTATCCCAAGGGGGTGCAAGGGGGTACACCCTGTGGGGTCTACGGGGATGGACCATTCATCATTAGGTCACAAATATGATGATAGAGGCTATGTTGGATTGTCTTTCCCTAGTAGGAAACCCCTTTATGAGGATATCGTATTGCAGTTGTGTTGTAGTAGAGAGTTGAGACTAGAAAAATAAGCGTTGTTGGATTGAAGACTGAAGAAGAGATTGGTAGTATTGTATTGTAAACTCTATTGAAGTTAATATAGACTGGTGCATCTCTTCTTGTGTGGAGTTTTTACCCGAAAGGGTTTCTCCATGTAAACATTATGTTATGTGTTTAATCTTCTATTCAGTTATTTATTTGTGTTGATTTTATATCATATCCATTTCGGTTTTGCATAGTTAAATATTTATATTACAGTGGTCAGTTTTCCATTGATAGTTATTTACCTTCATTTATAACATTTGGTATTAAAGCCTTACTAGTTCTGTGTCTTGGGTGGAAGTGTGAGGGTATTTTGAGCTATATTAGGAGCTCTGGTTGAACTTATTTTGCATATTTGTGTAGAATCTATGGCTACATCCTCATCCTGATTAGACATAAAAAATTCAGTGGAATGGGTTATGAGTTGTGGAAGCTGAAAATGGAAGACTTACTTGAAGAAAGAGATCAATGGTTGGTTGTGACAAGAGAGAAGAAACCTAATACTATTAGTAAAGATGAATGGGACAAGATGGAAAAAAGGCACGAGGTATAATCTGGTTATGCCTTGCAGCCTCTATCCTATTGAATGTCTCTACTAAGAAGACTACACATGCTTTATGGAAGTGCTTGGGTGAAATCTATCAAGCCAAGAGCCTAGTAAATAAACTATATCTCAAAAGAATGTTATTTTCTCTTAAAATGAAGGTGGGTGATTTGATAGCTGAGCACTTGAATACATTTAATTTTATTCTGAATTGGTTAGCTTATGTCGATGTAAGATAGATGAGGAAGATAAGTGTATTATGCTTCTTTGTTCTTTTCCTTAGTCTTGGGAGAATTTCATTCTCTCTATCACTGCTAACCTCAAAGATTGAAAGATGGATACCCTTGTTACAACTCTATTGTCACAGGAAATGAGGAAGAAGCCTATGGATAGCTCGGTGGATGCTCTTAATGTCAGGGGGGTCTAAGGAAAGAGCACCAAAGGGAGATCAGAAGGGGCCTAAAGAATCAAAGGGCTAGTCTAAAAATTATAGGAAAAAGAATAGAGTTAAGTGTTGGAACTATGATCAGAGGGGGCATGTGAAGAAAGAATGTAAAAACCCAAAGAAACAGTGGGATTCCTATATTGAAAAGTTCCCAAATTCAGGTGATGAAGTTTTACTTTCTGCATGTAATTTTATGTCTAATGAAGAGTGGTTGATTGACTTAGATTGCTTGTATCATATGACTCATAATGAGGAATGGTTCTCCACAAATGAGAAATATGATTGAGGTAATGTTTACCTTGGGGACAAATCTACATATCCAATTGTTGGCCAAGGAAAGGTACAATTGTGTTTTAGTGATGGGAGGATTTAAACATATCTGATTGCTCTAAGGAATTTGATGAGTTCTATAAGCATGTAGGTATCACAAGACAAAAGAGAACTCCATATACACCACAACAAAATACTGTTGCATAAAGGATGAACTGAACAATAACTGAAAGAGCTAGAAGTATGTTAAGTGATGCACAATTTGATAAATGCTTTTGAGAAGAAGCTGTGAGTACTACTTGTTACTTGTTAAACAAATCTCCTTGTAAGGCTCTTGATTCAACACCTTATGAAGTGTGGGTAGGTAAGAAACCTTTTGTTTCACATTTAAGATTTTTGTCTATGAGGATTTTGTTGTAGCTAAGGAAAAACAATCTAAGTTGGATCCAAAAGCACATAAATGCATCTTCATTAGATATGGTGAGAATGTAAAAGGTTTTAAGCTTTCAGATCCTCTAACCAAAAAAGTTATCTTTTCTAAAGATGTGATTTTTAGGGAACATAGAGCTATTTCTAATCCTATACAACTAGAGGAAAAAGAAGGGAAAAGGATAGTGCATTTTAATTTATAGCAACAAAATGCACATCAGGAACAAAAAAATGATGGATTAGAGAATGGCGAAGAAGAAGAAGATTCAAGTGAAAGTTTAGATGAGGAAGACTCTATTGTTACAGAAGAATTTGAGCATAAAAAAGAATGTGAGGAAGAATCTCTTATTCCACCCTTGAGAAGAGCTACAAGATAATGGAATCTAGTCAATAGGTATAGCCCACTAGATTTCTATTGTGTATTTTCTTTATTGAGAATTGACAATGAACATAGATCCAATAGGGAAGCTATTCATGCAAATGATAGTGAGTATTGGAAGCTAACCATGTAAGAGGAGATGATGGCTTTAAACACATGTGACAGCTAGGATCTTGTACATTTGTCCAAAGGAAAAAAGGCCATAGGATGTAAGTGGGTCTTTAAGAAGAAGTTTGGAGAAGATGGTTCATTATAGAAGTACAAATCTAGACTGGTAGCTAAGGGCTACTCCTAGAGAAAGGGAGTCAATTTCGATGAAATTTTATCTCATGTTGCTAAATTACCTTCTATTAGATTTCTTTTATCCATATCTCCAACTTATGATTTTAAAATTGAGAAAATAGATGTTAAGACTACATTTTTGCATGTAGATTTGGAAGAAGAAATTTATATGCAACAACCTACAGGTTTTGTGGTAAAATGGAAAGAACATTAGGTATGCCAGTTAAAAAGATCTCTTTGTGGTTTAAAATAGTCCCTGAAAATGTGGTTCCAAAAGTTTGGTTCATTTGTTTTGAAATTGGGCTTTGTTAGAACTGAAGAGGATCAATGTGTCTACGTTCAATTTATTGATGATCATATTCTAATTATTGCCTTGTATGTGGATGATATGTCATTTTCAGTAACACCAAGAGTATCATCAATGAGTTGAAAGCTCAACTTTCAGGTGTATTTGACATGAAGGATCTAGGGGTAGCTAGGTATATTTTGGGAATGGAGATTAAAAGGGATCGAGGTAATAGATAGTTCAGTTATCACAAAGTAAGTTGCAAGAAAGATCTTTAGAGAATATTTCAGTTGGTGTAGGTTTGCATCACAGTCGAGTACGGTCTACAGAATATATGATTTTTAAAATTAAAAAAATATATTTAAAAATTAGTGTGTGGAGCTCTAAATGGTGTGGACCCCCCATGTGGTGGTTTTGTCTATGTTACTACCGCATAAAGGTCACCGACAAGCTATGGACTTGTCAATCTGTCAAGATCCTGTCAGTCCCCATCGACCAGAGATTGCATGGTGATAGGACTCTTGGCCCCCAACTAAGGCTCTGGTCATGTGGTAAGACCCTCTATGGGCATTCAAAATTCAAAAAATTGAAACATTAAACTACATTTGATTAAGTAGTTCAGAGCCAGGAGTTCAAACATTTTAAAATACAAAAATTTTAAAACACATTTAAATCATGTTTGGATTCTACCACCAGAGACCAACTAGTGCACCACCCCTATGAAACCCACCACCAATGCACCACTAATGATGTCACCTTGTATAATGTTTATGTCATGCTTGCACCAGGTGTATGGATAGATCCCTACAGGGCCCTTTTTAGCTCTTAGAGGGCATTTGTTTTCCAAAAGCCATAACTTTTGCCCAAAATGTTCAATTTCAACTTCTTATAGTCAATAGAAAGCTCTCATTGAGTAATATGTAGTGGTGTAAGAGACTTTTCCAGATTTTTCTATTTTGACTAAAATTTTTCAATTGGAAGCTAGATTTGTGTTTTGATCTTGGATGGAGCATAACTTGTGCATACAATGTCCAATTCTAGACTTCTTCTATGCATTGGAAAGGTATTTCAACAAACTATGCAGTGGATTAGGTTTGGAAATGTTATTCAAAGGTTTGTTTAGTTTGAGATATTATGTGGTTCCTTTTACTTTTGGTACTTTGTGAGTTAGTGGAAAATTGAAGATGAAGTGATTTGGTGTTTGAGACATTGAAAACTTACATGTTTATCTGTAATTATCCTTGGTTGACATGATTACCAATGTATGATTGAATTTGCATGTTGCATTGTGAGATATAGAAGTTGTGCAATGTTGTAGGTTGTCTATACTTATAGGTTGCATAGATGACTTGTATGTGGGTTGTCTATGCCCATAGATATTTTAGTGTTTATGTAGATTCTATTTGGTTGGCCTAGTTTAGCCACCTACTTTATTAGTTTAATTGTTGTTATGAGATATAGAGAGATGGTATTACCTGATACAATCATGATATGGGACCTAGATTTGTTGACTATATGGTACAATTGTGTGAGACTTGATGGGAGTTTTGTGCAAGTACATTACATGGTGATCATGGTGTCCCGGATGTTCCTTGTATGGTTGGGACTTTTCTATGACATGATTGTTATGCAGGTGTATTATTGGTGGTAGTGGATTGTTTCTTAGTTTACAGGTGGTTGTTCATCTTCTTGGTTTGGAGATTATGGTTCTACTCTACCTTTTGGGAGTTGTTGATGTCATAGTGGAATTGTTTGATTGTGTTGGAGGCAATGGATGATCTTCATTTAGGAGATGGTTATCACCATGTCATGGATATCTTGTTTACTCAATTTAGTAGGATTTTTTTACAATGATGGTTTGATGTTTATCATGATACCATGTGTAGCTCGATATCACAGTTTAGTGGGAGATTTTGGCTATGATATGCATTCATCATTTAGGTGATGGATGATCTTCTATAGTGGTTCTTAGTGTCATGGAGGATCTCTTAGATTTTTTTTCTTCTACGTAGTTAGAGTTTATTGACATCTTACGTTCTATTGACAAGAGATGATTATCTTCATGTGATTTGGAGATGTTGACATCTTGGTACCATGGAGGACTATTTGAGTCTTTAGTTGAGCTAATGGTTATGGTTTGTCAATTTTGATAGGTGATCCTTGCTTATAGTATGGTTGGTATTGTGTCTTGGTTTACTCTTGATCATGTGTTAGAGTGTTGGCATAATATAGGTTCTCTTTGGAGCATCATATGTTCTTATGAGAGATGTGTTCTTCCTAGGAGGAGATGTTAGATCATGAAGTCATGATTGGGTTCCTGATTTTATAGGTGGAGCTTTGACAATGATCTTGGTGGTTCTCTTGGTATTGAGTACATTGGTCATGTGCTTGGGAGCTTCATGATAGTGCGGTGTTGCATTTGGAGTTTAGCATGGATTGATCATGGAGGTGCTCATGGATACTTGGAGACTTAGACAAGGCCAGAGTTCTCTTGGGATTAGAGATATTTTTTGAGATGATTACTCTTTGGAGGTTTCAATAGAAAGACCATGAAGCCTACACCTAGATATGGAGATGAGTTAATGAGGGACCTAGATGAGATTGTTCTTGGAGAGAGTCATTGTGGCTTGGTATATCCTGGAGGAGCATTCTCATTCCCCACTCTTGGTCTACTCGGTGGATTATCATATATGAGGTACTTCCCATCCTTTTAGATGCATTTTTCTTTATGTTTTACCTTCTAATGGATATGGATCTTGAGGTATGGTTATTGGTTCTTGAGCATTCATTTGAGTGATGTTGGCATGGTTATCTCCTTGTTCATATGGTTTGATTTATGATGTCCATTATGAGGAGTTTAGGAGATGTGATTGGGCTTATTCCTAGTTATGGAATGGTTATGAGTTTGACTTACCTTGGCTAGAGAGGCTTACATCCATGTTGGTTACATGATACATATGTTCGTTTGATATATGAGAATGAATGATTGGGTGTTGTTAAGGTTTTTCATTTGGGGTTGTAAAGGAGATCATACTCCACACAACTTAGCACCTTGAGGTGTTGGTAGGACATTATGATTTATAGGTTTTCTCCCTTTTTTATGGCTACTTCTTTAATGCAACACACACTCCGACAAGCATTCTAGTACCCACATTCACAAAAATCTCTATTCTATTAATGCAAAGACTCTCTGCATACACACAAACTCACATCCATATACAATGGAAACCAAAGAGATGCAAAAAACACAGAGATTTTATTCAATCCAAACTTGAATACAAGATGTTTGCAATCAAAATCTACAACAATACATGGTATACTCAATACCTTGTTACCTCCAAAATTTTCTTTTATGATATGCATGTACAAATCTCAAACTCTGTAATTTCTTCCCCTACTACAAACTCGCTATCTCTCTGAGTATCTTCTTTTCGTATTTTACTATGCAAACCTTCCTTCATTCCTATGGTTGACTTTATACTTTCATGAATGCAATCTCACTTTCTACTAAGTGGTTTATTCTCCTCTCCATTTCCATAGCTTCTTTACCTCCCAAACATGGTGCCTCGTTTTTGGCCTTCCTCTCCTTGAGCGCTATCTCTCTTTTACTACCACACCCTTCCACTTCTATTTTCAACACTTTATCTTCCTTCCTCTATTGTTCTTTGGTGCTTCAGGAAGGAAAATTATTTTTCATCTATCTCTAGGCATCCCAAATGCCTCTCTTCTCTATTTTCACTATGTTTTATATGTTGTACATTACCTCTATTAATAATTGCTCTCTTCCTCAACGCTAAAAGAAATCTTTTCTAGCTAAACCCTTTCACAATTCCCCTCTTCTTTGCAATGAATTTCCCATTGGGATGTTCTCTCATTTTTTTAGTTTATCCAGCCAAGCTTCTTGTTATGCCACCAATTGGTTTTTATATCTCTCAACACTAAAATTGAAAAGACATAAAAAAATGAATGGTGGAAGTTGAAGTGACACCTTTCCAAAGAATTAGTCCTAAAAGATTTAAATTTGACTCAATTATATTTTCCCATTCATAGCCTCTTTAAATTGACCCAATCAAAATTTAGAAAAAAAATGTGTTTCATATGCCTTGACCCCTTATGTATTATTAAATCAACTACCAAAATGCAACATTAACTCCTCCAACACATATTTTATGTGTTATTGATTTGTGGAATACAAACTCCAATAATATGAAGATTTCACTACCAATGAATATCTCCAAACCAATTGAATATAATCTAAATTTAAAGAACTGTGACAAGATGTATGTAATCAGGTGTTGGCAAGCAAAAAATTTAAACTTCTCTGAATTGAACTGAAATTGGTAAGTAGGCTTAGAATGATGTCCCAAGGTCCCCTGCAAAATGATTTATCTACATCTTTCAAGAATTTTGAATTTTTAAACTTTTCGTAAACCCATCAGCACAAATTACCAACATTAAATTGTCTAAAAATGGTGAGGAATTTTGCACTGATTCCTTTTTCAAATTAGGTGAAATTATTTCAAAAATCTTCCTCTGAAGCAATGTTTGACCATCTCTTACAGAACTAGACCTAGAACAATTGTCTTTGTAAAGCTGCCTCGTAGAGGCTCAACACGACGATTCGACAAAAACTCCAACATTGCAATTTTAACCATAGGAGAGTTTTTATGACATAGAGAGATGCCAACTAAAACCCAAAACATACCCAAAACAAACCAAACAATATTTTGGTTGATGTTGATCACCAGTCCACCCAAATGCTCCTGCATCATTCTTCGAGGTTCATGTTAATATGGTTGGACTTGGGAGAGTTATGGCGGCATGTTGTGAGAGAGTATGTAATGGTTTATCTTGCATGTGTGGATCATTGTGATTTTTCTTAGAACCACATTAGCCACACCTTAGTTTGAGTGTTGATTGGTAGACTTGGTATGCCTTTATCTAATCTCATGTTTACATTACCCATGTAACGGGAGTTCCTAGAAGTGTATGTTCTTCATTGACATGATTTATACTATGATCTTGTGATTTTGGTATATGGGTTGGATATGTTGCTTGAATGAGTTTACTGATGTTTTATATATATATGAGGTATGGATGGATGGATGTGTTAGCATATGCTATGGGTTCTATTTCTGATCATGTGGGTTTTTTCCTTTAATGGTAGTTTGGAGCCTTTTTTATTACTTGGATTTAATGTTGTGTTCTTTGGATTGGTGCATCTTCACCTTGGCATGTTCATTTTTTTCCATAGGTTGCATGTTGGAGGATGAGAGGAGTTCTTGCTTGAGATGGTGGTTACATTGATTTTATTGTAGGTATCTTGATGGAGCATGAGAGCATGCTGGAGATTCTTGTGGTTTCATGTTTGCCTATGATGATGTATTTCATTGATTGACATGTATGCAATGTATACAACAAGTGGCACAATGTTAATAAATAGGTGTGTTGTACACCTTGCATAAAATTAATTATTTTTATTTATGTAAAATAAATATTTATTTGTGGTGCATATTAATTGATTAGTTTAGCCACATTAGATATTTATTTGGGTGCCACTTGTAAATGTTGTATGTAACAAAGGGTTAGTTATTTTATGTGTGTGGGACACATAGAATAATTAATCTTTTATTAGGGAAATTATTTAATATTGGGCGTAAAGTGAAAACTTAGTTGCAAATATTAAATGAGGGGTCAATGGTTTTATGTATCCATGGTTCTCTCCATACTATATCAAGTGTATTTGTGTGAGATTCTATAAAAGCAAGCACATTGTTAGTAGTTGGGGTTGGCTTGTTGGTTGTTTTAGCTATTAGCTAGTTTTGGCTAGATTGATCTTCTCTTGTAGGCTGCATGTGTGAGGAGAGGAAGCATGGCATGGATGTGTGGTTACATGATTGTCCACATGGAGTGTAATTAGGGAGCTTGATAGTTCAAAAGTATTCATGGAGGCTATGTATTGTAACATTTATTCATGAGATAATATAATAGATATGGATGCTTTTGGAGGCTAGGTTTTCTCCCTCATGGAGAGTTTTCCTAGGGTATATCTTGTGCACCTTGATGGTATGTTTTCTTATTGTTTTGCATGTGAATTTATGAATACTATGTTTGCATATTAAGCTCTCATAGGGTTATGAGGAAATTGTCTTTATGGTTGTATATTTCCATCACAATTGCCCTCCCATTCTTAGAAATACATCCATTCTTAGTTATCCATAACAAATCCAAATGCCCCACATATCATTCATTAAATTGTGTAAAAGTGACTTACAAACTTAGTTTTTACCTGGTGAGTGAAAAATTAAACCCCTAGCCTCTATCAATTCATTGGAAAGTAAAAAAATTAATTAATATCAAACATTCTACCTCTCAAAACTCCTAAATTTCCTCTACAAATGATAAAAAATTTCATCAAATACTTTGTTGGCAACCATTCACCTTCATGTTTTATTTGTACTCACACTTGCTATATTTTTGTTCTAGTATTTTGTAAACATGCACACATCTAGAATTCAAAAGTTTCTCTCCACAACCATCCAAGCTTTCTTAATTTATTTATCACTAATAATAACATATCTATTTCAAAAAAACTCATTTATCCCCATCCAGCAAGCATTATAAAATTGGAGGCATTTTTTCAAATATTTCATGTACATTGTCATTCTTTCAACATTATCTCTATTCCTTTGCTTAGTCTTATTCCCCTTTCCATCTCACACAAGTTTCACACCCACCAGAGAAAGACTCAATCATGGGATCTCCCTACTGCTTTGAATTTGTAATTTTAAGGTAGCTAAACTTAATAGAGGCACCTCCCATCTGGCCTTCATTTGGGTTTTATTACTACACAACACACATATCTCCTTTTGATTATTTCTACACCAAACACGAAGAAACTAGACATTTTTTGTTTTGCAGATTTAGTTAAAAATTGTTGGGATTAAGGTGCCATTAACCATGTAAATCCTTGTAATTATTTATTCCTATTATTATGTGTAATTTACCTATAAGGGATGAAGTAAATTCACCAAAAATAGTAAATATTTATTATAGGGAAGGTAGTTGTGGAGTTACATTTACTGACTATTGCATCATGATAAAGGTAAATAGGTGATTTGGGCAAATCTAGGCGCCACCTCTTGGAATATGCTATTTTTGCCATGTGTCATACATTGTAAGAGAATCTATGACAATTGCAAGTTGTCATAAGATTCTATGATAGTTATGACAACAACTATGACAATGTAAGAGCTATTTTTAGCCCCAAGCGCCCATGCATGCAACATACAATATGACATGTAAGAGGGCATTAGTTGCTTGATTGAACATTGCAATTCCCAAATTTGATGCCCATTTTGGGTGCTTCTACTATTTAGCAATGCATTTGTAAAGTGTTAAGTTTTGGTAGTTTCATACTTGCACAGGGGTTGCCAAAATGCTATCGGATTGAAGATTGAAGGAAAGATTGGTATAGTTGTTGTATTGTACTCTCTTTTACATATTAATACAAACTTGGGCCTCTTTCTTGTGTGGATTTTCTTACTCCAAAGGGTTTTCTCCATGTTACATGTTGTGTTGTGTGATCAGTTTTCTGATTTGTTGCTTTTATGTTGCATAGTTTAGTTTTTGTTTACAACCTGGACATTAATATTACACTATTTCAAATTAATAAACATATTGAGATTAAGGTGCAATTAACCTTGTAAATCCCTGTAAATCATTGTAATTATTTATTCTTATTATTATTTATAATTTACCCATAAGGGATGAAGTGGATTCACTAATGGCAGTAAATATTTATTATGAGGCAGGTAGGTGCGGAGTTACATTTACTGATTATTGCATCATCCTAAAGGTAAATAGGTGATTTCGGAAAATCTAGATGCCACCTCTTGGAATATGCTATTTTTGGCATGTGTCATACATTCTAAGAGAATCCATGACAATTGCAAGTTTTCATAAGATTCTATGATGGTTATGACAACATCTATGACAATGTAAGAGCTATTTTGAGCCCCAAGCACCCATGCATGCAACATGCAATATGACATGTGTAAGAGGTATGTAAGAGGACATTAATTTCTTGATTACATGCAAGATTCATTGGATGGAATTGATATTCCCAACTTTGATGCACATTTTGGGTGCTTCTACTATTTAGTGATGCATTTGTAAAGTGTTGTTAAGTTCTTGTAGTTTCATACTTCCATAGGTGTTGTTGGAATGATGTCGAATTGAAGACTGAAGGAAAGATTGGTGTAGTTGTTGTATTGTACTCTCTTTTTCAGATTAATACAAACTTGGGCCTCTTTCTTATGGAGTTTTTTTACCTAAAAGGGTTTTCTCCATGTTATATGTTGTGTTTTGTGATCAGTTTTCTAATTTGTTGCTTCTATGTTGCATAGTTTGGTTTCTGGTTACAACCTTCATTAATATTACACTCTTTCAGATTATTAAACATATTGAAATTAGATTTCTGTTGTGTGTTTTGCACCTTCATTTCTAACAAAACCCCCCTCAAAATATGGTGTTTTATTCTTATCATCATTTTCTTTCATAGAGTGTTTTACTCCATAGCTAGGTATTGAAAATAGTAGCACGGCATTTTTACCCATTACTAGATGTTCCAAGTCACTATAGGGTGTTTTAAATTTGTGCTTAGTCATTTAAACTCATTCCTAGGCATTTAAACTCATTCATGGACATTTTTAGTCAATGACAGGGTGTTTTTGATAGTGGGAGAGCATTCCAAATCATGCTTGGGGCATTTGAAATCATGTTGAGGTGTTTTTATTTTCTACAAGGTGTTTTAGATTCATACTAGAGTACATAGGGAAGTGAAGGCACTAGTTTTTTATTATTGTACCTTTAATATTTAACCTACATATATATTTAAAACATTTTAAATACTTCCCATATAGATGTCACCTTCCTATTACATTTCAACAACAAAGCACATCACAATTTTTGTTTTGAAGAATTTTCCCTAAACTATGATATGCCATGTGAAACAATCAAAAAAAAAAAGACTTCAATAAATTCCTTTATTTTGCTAAGTTATTTGACCATCGGTCCCTCACACATTGCAGATTTCGCTATGCTTGGGCTATTTAACATTGTGATGTGAAATGGAGTCATTTCACTTAAAATAATTCTTTCCCTTCCTTTAATATCACTAAAAAATTTCACATGAATAGTTATCCTTTAATCCTCCCTTGTAATATTTCTTTTGGCAATGGAAAAATATTGTTATAAAACAATAATTTTAATTATAATTGCCAACATTAAAATAATTAAATAATTCTTTTAATTGTTTACTTTGATTTTAATCACTAACAGTTAAATGATTAGCTATAGAAAGCCAAAATTGCCACCATGGGCTCAAATCCTGTCTGGTGGCCAAGAAAATTTGATCACCTTTCAATAAAAAATGGGAGGAGTTTATGAATTATCAATACCTTCTTCCAAATGTATTTTAAATACAATCTCTAGATTTTGAGATTTTAATGTTAGAAATTTTTGGCTAGCTTGCCATTCTGGGGTGGAAAAAATAGTTTATTTACCAAATTGAAGGTCATTCTACTTGGGAAATGATAAGTTCCAAAATGATCTCCATAAATAAGAGATCTCTTGCAAGTCTATCTAGTATACATGACCACCTAATAGGCCATCTCATGCCAATTGAGCTTCAACTACATCACTATAATCTTGATATGTTTCCAAGATAGAAATACCATTATAGTCAATACCACAAAACTATCTCAAATCATTACCATAGTTCTAACTATAGAGTTAGGAACTCCACATGACATCATGATTTACATCTTCCTTCATAGAAGACTATCTACCTCCAAAAGATAGATATGCTCAGAAGAGCACACATGTCATGTCAAGACTACAAACAAGAAAGGTCTAGAGTCCTCCATGATACAACATCACACCATTGCCAAGGATCCCATTAAAATAGTTCCAAATCTACTCATGGCATAGTAATGAATATCTCCTAATTAAAGATCATTTGTGGCCCCAACACTATCAAAGAACTCAATTGCAACATCAATAGCTCCCAAAGGGAAAATTAAAACTATGATCTCCAAAAGAAGTGACTACTATAGGTTCCAAGAAGATACAACTTTAAGTGACCCAAAGTACTCATATAGGTATATAGACAACCTACAAAACTATATAACTTGTAGATATCAAAGTATAACAACATGGATCCACCAAGCAATCTAGACCCAACAAGTAGACTCAACACTCTATTAGTAACAACCAAATCATAAAAAATCAAGAGATAAAATGTAGATTATTCACAAAATTTATGTTAGATATAAAATGTCAAAAATACACCACTAGAGAAAATTGTAGTTTAGGAAGCCAACAAAAAATACCATAGAAATGTTGAGTGACAAATCACATACAAACAACTCCACACTAAAAATGCTACATAAATCTCCTCGAACCATGCACAAAGCATGCACTCAAATATGCAATTATATTGTATAAAAAAAGACCCCTATAGGAGTCATAATTTGAAAAATAGTCTTTTTGTAGATCTACTAAACCATAGGTTTTGATTAAACATGTAAATTCTATAAACACATCCATGTTAGAGACATGCATGCAAATTTGAATCCACTTAACATCTAAAGACCCATAAGTCTAGAAACACTAAAATAGTTAAACCTAAACAATGGGATGTCATAAATAAGAAAAACAATAGATGTTCCATGAAAAATCTTGAAAACCCATAGATCCAATCAACATGAAATTGAAACATGCAAGTACTAGAATCCAAGCTACCAAATAGGCCAACTCCACAACCATCACCATATACATGCATATGGAAGAGCAAGGTTGTTCCAAAAGATTCTATGTCATCCAAGGATTAAATCCATAACCTACATGTATTTAGGGATTAAAATAAGCTTCAAGGTGTATGCACCAAGATCTCCTATATTCAATCTCCATCATCCATCACCCACCATTGGATGGGTCTTGAGTAGTGAGGCCTTTTTATTCTAATTGAATATTACCTTTCACCTATACTTTGACGGGCTAGTTTTATTGTGGCCTTCACAACGCATCCTAATTCCTTCATAATTAGGAGACATTGGATTTAAATTGTGTTCATTCTTGATCCAAATCACAAATTTATCTAGATTGTTCATGCATCTTTGATTTCTCTTACTATAGTCTTTTGTCACTTGTGGAGTCATGATATAGTGGTCATATTCATTTGTACATATGTAATACTACTTAGGAGTATAAATATGTTGGTCTTTCTTTAACATAATATGTTTAATGGTGTTATAATCATGTGTATACATGTGTTTAAGTGTAGTCACTATAATGGTACCCCTCCTATTAGTATTTCCTTTGGTAGTGGTAGTCAAAATTACAACCATTCAAGGGTACTAGTACTTCTAGTTACCTATGTGGTTGGTGGTCTTGCTTTACCCTTCTTAAACCATGTTATTTATGTTTAAAATCCCTTATAGGTTTTGCCCTTTTGTTTCATAGGATTTGATCATTCAAATAATGAATAGGCCACTTTAACTTTTGGTTTTGACACTAAGATTTCAATTATACCCTTGTGTGATTCTAATTTGCATTTGATTTGTTTTAAATTGCTTGTCACTTTTGATTTTAAATGTCAGTCAACCTATTATCATAGGTTATATAACCTAAATTCAAAGCCTTTAATATCATGGTTTTACTCTAAATTAGTGTTATCCTTTGTCAACTAGTCATTTCTCTTAAGTTATGTCACCTCCATCATGTGTAACTGGCCGATTCAGTTACCCTTAGCCTTGCACTCCACAACCTACGTGGCCACACATGGAATTCAGCATGGGCTTAAACAAATCGTCACTCAATAATGTGTTTCATGAGACACCGTGATACCTACTCTTTAGATATGAAAGAAAAAGGCATCCCACTGAACAACCAACTCATCTCAACTTGTCATGATAAGTTTCAAACAAATTATATCATTGCAATGTAGACAACAGTCGTTGGTAAGGGAATTGATTGGTAGATCTTCCTGGACTACAGTCCATTCAAATAATGCTCTAGTTATTCTTTCCTAACTTGCTCAACATGTCTGAACTTTTCACGACAAGTTTTAAACTAATGATATAAATTTGTCATTGCAATGTAAATAAGACATGGAACTTCTTAAGTTAGAAGAGAGAAAAATGCACCTTAAAATCCTCATTAAAGGTGGCTTACAATCAGTGATGGAAAAGTTTAAGGAGAAAGAGGTCCAGGAAAATATAAAGGAATTCTATGCTAGAGAATTTAAACTTAGCAGTGAAGTGTGTGCGTGGATGATAGTGAGGGATGCCTACTTTGTTCTAGAAGTCCTCGACAGGTTTCGAGAACAAATTGTTTAGATTAGCAGAGAAGATAAAGATGTAGAGAAAAGAGTGTCATCTTTCATTGATAGTATTCTTAGCAGGACACAACATCATTCTCTATAGACACAAATTGTGAAAGATATGCTCAAGATGGAATATCTATTGGAATATTTAATAATCTACAATCAACATTTATTTCTCCCTACACCCATGTTAGTTTTGGGATCCTTCTCTAACACCCTTGCCAGCAGCTACCACTGCAGTTAGAAAGTAAATGTGGTAGTTTATTTTGAAATGTTTGAGCGCCATTTTTTAGTGCAAGCAAAAGAGACAAAAAAAAGGAAGAATGAAATGGTTAGAGTGGGAGACAAAGTTTTGGTGGGAGAGAATAGAACCTGCAGCAGTAGAAGGGAATGTTCTATTAGAGAACAAGGAGATTGAAATGGAAGGAAAAATCAAAATAGCAATGAATAGAAGGTGTTTGTGCAGCAGCACAGTGAAGGTACTGGCAGTTCTAGAGTTGGGGTAAAACACACTTTGAATGTGGAAAACAAAGTAGTAGCTCTGCATGAAATATGTATGAAATTTTGAATGTATTTTTGAAAGGAAAATATATAATATAGTTTGATGTTTTGTGTAGTCTTGTCTCTTTCTTTGTGTATTTGTTTTATGGTGTCCACATTGTTGTAGCATTCATTTTTGGACAATGATCAAACCCCCTTGCCTGCCAACAAGTGGTATTAGAGCCTTATTTTTTGGGGAAGTAACAAATATTTTGTGGGTGTTTTGGTAAATCCCTAGATTCTCTAGGCACTAATCAGTCTTCTCCATCTAAGAAGAAATGGCAGGTAGGGAAAACAAAGAATGGTAGCAGCCACCATACTTTGATGGGAAGAATTATGATATTTGGACAAAGAAGATGAAAACTATATTGGTTGCTAATGACCTATGGGAGTTGGTCATTAATGGCTTCACTAATACTACAGACCAAGTAGCCTATGCAACCCTATCTAATGCCCAAAGGAACCAGTTGAAAGAAACCTAGATGAAAGATGCAAAATCCCTTAGTCTGATTGAGGCAGCCTTGACAGAGGCTATTTTCATCCACATTGCAGTAGCAAACTACTCAAAACAGGCATGAGAAATACTCCAAAATAGTTACAAGGGGACTAATAAGGTGAGATTGGTAAAGCTCCAACTGTTAAGGAGAGACTTTGAGACTTTGCAAATGAAGGACAGTGAGTCTATTTCAAATTTTCACACTAGGGTTTCTACCATGATAAATCAACTAAGGATAAATGGAGAAACCATGGAAGATCAAAGGATTATTGAGAAAATCCTAAGGAGTCTACCTTCTAGAATTGACCCTATTGTCATAGTCATTGAAGACGCTAAAAACTTATCCACGATGATAGTGGATGAGTTGATGGGCTCATTACAAATCCATGAGCAATAGTTGAATAGATATGCTCCTTCCCTAGAGCAATCCTTCAAGGCTCAAACCAATGCAAAAGGTAGGGGAAGAGGAAGAAATAGCAGAGGTAGAGATCAAAGAGGTAGAGAAAGAAGCAACTTAGGAAGAGGAGTTTCAAACAACCAAGAGGAGGCAAGAACCTCACAACCATCCTACCTAGACAATAAGAAGAACAATAGTTGTAATCAGAGGTATGACAAAAGCAATGTGCAATGCTATTGCTATCATAAGTTTGGTCAGTATGCTAGTGAATGTAGGAAGAAACAACATGATCATGGAGGCCAAAATGCTAATGTAGCAACTGAGAACAAGGTTGAAAATGAAAATTAGTCAACTATATTTATTGTTCGCAACCTTGTTGAGTGGAGTAGTGATGAAGTATGGTATTTAGACAGTGATTGTAGCAATCACATGAGTGGTAACAAAAACTTCTTTGCCTCCATAAATATCAACATAAAAACTAAAATCAAAATGGGAAACAATGAGAATGTTCCCATTATGGGAAAAGGTACAGTCAACATCCAAACCAAGCATGGTGAGAGGAGGAAGATCTAATATCTCTACTATGCTTTTGGCATAAAACATAACCTATTGAGCATTGGGTAGATGGTCCAAAATGGTTAGAAGATCCTAATGGAGAATGGAGAGTTCACAATATTTGACAAAGGGGGTAGGAAGAAAGTAATTGCAGCGGTGCAGATGATAAGGAACAAAATGTTTCCTCTTAAGATACATATTGAGTCTCTAGTGCTATCTCTGGCATAGTTTCCAACACTATCTACGACGCTCACAGCACTGGGACAACAATCAGCCTTTAAGACAGTCATAAAAAACCCATCCAAACTTTGGCATTTGAGGTATGGGCACTCAAGTTTTTCTGGTTTGAGTTTATTGTCCAAGAAAGGCATGGTTAGAGGCATACCAAACATTGTAAAACTTAATGGCAAATGTGAAGTCTACATTTTAGGAAAGCAGCATAGACAACCATTTCAATCAGGGTATTCTAGAAGAGTAAAAGCACCATTGGAGTTAGTGCACTTAGATTTGTGTGGGCCCTTAAAAACCCACACCTTGGCTAGAAATACTTATTTCATGACATTTATAGATTATTACAGCAAAAAAGTCTAGGTTTATTTTTTGAAGAACAAATCAGAAGCCTTCAAGAAATTCAAGTGGTTTAAGGCCTCAGTTGAAAAGCAAAGTGGCCACTATATCAAAGCCATAAGAACGGTTAGAGGGGAGAGTATATGTCCAAATAATTTCTAAATATTTGCTTGAATGAAGGCATAGAAAAAAAGTTTACAACCAGGTATACTCCACAACAAAATGGAGTAACTAAAAGGAAAAACAAAACCATTCAAGAGATGGCATCAAGCATGCTACAAGAAAAAGGACTATCACATGATTTTGGGGTGATGATGTAGCAACAACAATTTACCTATTAAATATGTGTCCTACAAAGGTTGTTCATGATAGGATTCCACAAGAGGCGTGGAGAAACAATAAATGGAGTGTTGAACACCTGAGAATCTTCAGGTGTGTGGCATATGCATTTGTACCAAAAGAGAAGAGGCATAAATTTGATGATAGATGTGAAAAATGTATATTCATAGACTATAGTGAAGAGTCAAAATCCTACAAACTGTATAATCCCATCACTAAAAAGGTTGTGATCAATAGGGATATTGAGTTCATTAAGAATGAAGCATGGGATGGAGCGGTGGATAGCACCACAGGTATTTCAGTCACAATACCCCTTGAAGATGAAGAAGATTTGGAGGACAACTTTGGAGGAGCTCCAGAGATAGGCAACACAAGGAGAAACTATCACAGAGCATTGGAAATCAGTAGCTCCAGAGGTGCTCAGTAGAGCAACAGCTCTAGATGTAAACAATAGTGCAACAACTTCAGAGATCAACAACTCCAGAGATCTGCAACTCCAAAGATCAACAGCTCCAGAGTTTAGCAAAGTAGAAGCTCTAGAGGTCAACAATGCAGTAGCTCTAGAGGTTAGAACAATAGCAGCTTCGGAGGTAATTCAGATCCTACACTTACATCACTAATTCCACGAATGAGAAGAAGTGTGAGAGAAATTTATGAAATCACAAGGTATGCTGATGTTGATGAGAATTTAGATTTTGCATTATTTTCATGTAGTAATCAAATGCACTTTGAGGAATCTATGAAAGAAGAGAAATGGTGTAAGTCCATGGATGAGGAGTTGGATGCCATAGAGATGAATGACACATGGCAGCTAACTAATTTACCCAAGGGTAAGCAAGTGATTGGAGTTAAATGGGTCTACAAGACCAAGTCTATTATTGAAGGTAAGATTGAAAGACATAAGGCAAGGCTAGTTGTTAAAGGGTACAAGCAACATCTTGGAAGAGATTATGATGAGACATATGCACTAGTTGCAAGGATAGAAATAGTTCAGGTAGCATAACAATAGCAACCTAACACAAATGGAAGGTTTATAAAATGGACGTGAAGTCAATCTTCTTGAACATAATGCTGAAAGAGGAAGTGTATGTGGAGTACCCACCTAGCTATGAAGTCCCAAGGCAAGAGGACAAAGCATATAGGCTCTGGAAAGCCCTCTATGGGCTGAAACAAGCACCTAGAGTATGGTACAATAGAATAGACTCATATCTATTGAGTAATGGATTTAGCGAAAGTAGCAATGAGCCCACTCTTTACATCAAAGCAGTTCAAGGTAATATTTTGATTGTTGTTTTGTATTTAGATGATCTAATTTTTACTGGAAATAGTGACCTCTTCATTGTTGATTTCAAAGAGGTAATGAAGAATGAGTTTGAGATGATAGACTTAGGTTTGCTGAAGTATTTTCTTATTATTGAGGTCAAACAAACAAAGCATGACATATTTATTTTGCAAACTAACTATGCCAAATAGATTTCGAAGAGATTTAAAATGTAGAATAGCAAACCTACCCCAACACCAACAGCTACAGGTCTAAAATTGAGTATAGAGGACAACTGAAAGGAAGTAAATCCAACCCTCTACAAGAGCATGGTTGGAACCCTCATGTACTTGATAGCTACTAGGCTTGATTTTATGTATGCAATAATCCTAATTTCTAGGTTTAAATAGAGAAACCTAAGGACACACATTGGCAAGCAAGAAAGAAGATCCTAAGATATGTGAATGGCACAATAGGTTATGGCATCTTGTATGGTGCATCCAATGAGTTTTAGTTGGTTGGTTTCACAGATAGTGATTCGGCCAGTAATGTAGATGACAAGAAGAGCACATCAGGCTATAATTTTCATATGGGTATAGGAACAATTTCATGGGCATCCAAGAAGCAACCCATTGTCTCTCTCTTCATAGTAGAAGATGAGTATATTGTAGCAAATGCAATAGCATGTCAAGCTATTTGGTTGAGAAGGATCCTTGCAGATTTGAATGAGAAACAAGGAGATGGTACAACCGTTCATTATGATAATGTTTCATCAATAGCCTTGACAAAGAATCAAGTCTTCCATGGATGAAGAAAGCATATTGAGATCCATTATCATTTCATAAGGGACTTGGTAGAATGAGGAGAGATTGAGCTTCAATATTGTAGATCCAAGCAGCATCTTGCTAACATTTTTACCAAGGAATTACCAAAAGATTCTTTTGAACACCTAAGAGATAGGCTAGGCATTGTAGACAACTCTGGAGGTTTGCATTCCTAGAAAGGAGACAAGTCCAGAGTTTCAATTCCTGAAAGACAGTCATAGCAAAGCTCCAGAGGTTCAACCTTGGAAAGTTAGTGTAGCTTCAGAGATGCTCTAGAGATGAAGGATGCAATCTCCAGAGATGCAAGAAAAGTACTCCACAGATGCAAAAAAGAGCTCTGGAGGTAGTCCAGAATGATAGAAACTGCTCCAAAGATCTGCTCCAAAAAGGCAAATGCAAAGGTCTAACTCTAAAAATCAGTTCCAGAAAGAAAATTGTTGAATGATAGGTGACTTCAAATTAAGGGGGAGTGTTGTAATATTTAATAATCTATAGTCAATATTTATTTCTACCTACCCCCGCATCAGTTTTGGGATCCTCCTCTGATGCACCTACTAGCAGTTATCACTGCAGTTAGAAAGTAAATGTGGTAGGTTATTTTGAAATGTTTGAGTACCATTTTTTAGTGCAAGAAAAAGAGACAAAAAGGGTAGAATGAAACAGTCAGAGTGGGAGATGGAGTTTTAGTGGGAGAGAATAGAACTTGCAGTAGCAAAAGAGAATGTTCCAACAGAGAACAAGGAGATTGCAACAGAAGGAAACAACATAATAGTAGTGAATAGAAGGTGTTTGTGTAGCAGCATAGAAGGTACAACTAGCTCTGAAGTTGGGGCAAAATAGTTTGAATGTGCAAAATAGCACAGTAGCTCTGCATGAAATTTGTATGTATTTTTGAAAGGACAATATATAATATAGATTGTTGTTTTGTGTAGTCTTGTCTCTCTCTTTGTGTGTTTGTTTTATGGTGTCCACATTACTATAGAATTTGTTTTTGGATAGCCATCAAACCCTATTGTCTGCCAATAATATCAACTACCATTCTAGGCTTTGGAAGAAATCAAGTCCGATATTGAGGAGTCAAATGATGATGTATGCTTTCAGTCTACATTAAAAATGTTATCCCCCATTGAAGGAGCAAAAGGGTGGATTCAGGAATACAAGGACTCTCAGATCTTGCAATTGCTTCATGACTACATTGTTGACAGGCAAGTTATCGACCCCTCCAGTGACCAGTTAGTTAGATGTTTGTTTGGTAAGATGCCATTCCTATATTTAGATAGTCTTGAAATATACACTCCTGAAAAATGTGTAAAATGGCTATATAAACCAATCCTACTACTTTTATCTCCATTTTTGTCATGTTTTTCATATGGGGAATCATATTTTCCATTTGGAACTATATTAAGATCTACGTATTACCTAAAAAAGAGAAGATACAAAAACATGTTCCAACTGTAGAGGAACTAAAAAAGTAGGAGTGAAATTCAAGAAATTGGAAGGTGAAAAAATAGTAATCAGTCACATTAAGTTCACAAAGAGTGATTCCACACTGTATTTACCCAATTTCAATGTAGATAAATAGATCGAAAGTGATAATCAGAAACTTGATTGCCCTTGAAATCTGTTCCCAAGAAGAGCAGAAACCCATTACAAGGTATGTCATTCTAATGAATGATCCGATTAACACTAGTGGGGATGCGTGTATCTTGAGACAAGAGGACATCATCACCAACAAACTTGGAAGTGATGATGAGATTGCTTAGCTTTGGAATTCTATTGTGATAACCACATAAATGCCCATTTATGATCCCATTGATCAGGTTTCTAAAGAGACCTAGTGTCTCAAATTACTGCTTGGAACCTCATTTGTTAATCGTTGGTTTTGTTCATATTATTCACATGTTCATCATTCTTCAGGTTGACAGAACACTATCGACATACCCTTATTTGGGCTTACCAATGACATGCGTTTCATCGATGGTAGTGGCCATCGGGAAGACTTCCTGTATCGGTGCAAATGGAAGTGGTATTATCAATGATCTATGTCTCAATGATGGTGTGGTCGGTGTGAGTCACTCCGATGGATGTCCATCAGGGTGAGTAGCTCTATCAACTCAGTGGTAATGGTTCTTACCGATGAGCCTGTCATCCTGATGTTTGGCAAGGTTCTATCGAATCAGTGGGACTTATCCTTATCAGCGCAGCTGGGGAGACTTCTTCCAATGTGCATTGATCATGCTGATGAAGGTTGAAAGTTTGAGCATCGGTGGGACAAGGAACCGTCAGGGTGAATGGTGAAGTTGTCACTGATGGTTAAGGTTATCCCGATGATGTTTAGACTGGCATCATCGGCAATAAAATTGCCAATGATAGTCATAAAGTATATTTGAGTATTTAACCCTGGATGTCTAACGCGAACTGGTGAATGTGGGACTAAAGTTCTCACATGAATGTGAATAGTTGTGACAATTGGAAGGCAGGGACATTGAGTCTGTTGGAACGAATAGTTAGGGTAGAAGTTCAAATGATTTTGCTCTGTAGGCTGTGGTAAATACAAACTTGGAAAAGTTGTCTGTCATTGATTGACAATGAGATTTGATCATATTGTTCATTTTGTAATTGTAAGTAAACTATATGTATGATTCATAGAATCGATACCTGTGCAAGAAGACTGGTATCTTTGTTGTAACTTTTAAGTTTACTGTAATAAAGACTGTCTTTCTTGTGGTGGTGGGTTTTTTACCTGAAAGGGTTTTCCCACGTACATTTGGTGTTGATCTCTGTTATCTTGTATGTTTATTTTGTTTTTCTGGTATGCTCATCTTAGTATTTGAATTAAACGTTAGCTATCTGCATTATCCCCTTTGAATTGACATTAGGGAAGCTGTATTCTGCACCTCTACTTTCCTTACAAGTGGTATCAGAGCCTGGCCAGTTGTGTTATTGTTGTTGGTAGGTTGGGTATTCTGTGTCAGTTCTGTCAGTGGGAGTTCTGTAGAGGCCTATTTTATTAAAAAAGATGGCAAGTACATCAGGAAAAATAGATATTGAAAAAGTTCAATGGCACAAACTTTGAGTTGTGGACACTTAGGATTGAAGATGTGCTGGTCAATAGAGATCTTTGGGTTGCTGTGTCTGGGGTTCAACCTGTAGGCATGAAGCAAGAAGATTGGGACCTGGCAGATAGGAAAGCTAGAGGACTGATAAGATTAAGTTTAGCAGATTCAGTTCTATTGAACATCCATGAGGAGAAGACTACAAAAGATTTGTGGAAGAAGTTGGGAGATATTTACAAGGGCAAGTCCTTGCTTAATAAACTTTTCCTCAGAAAGAAGTTGTATTCTCTGAAGATGGATGAAGGAGCATCTGTAGTAGACCATCTAAACATATTTAATACAATTGTTGCACAGTTGACTTCTGTAGGTGTAAAAATAGAAGAGGAGGACTGCTGTATGCTTCTGTTATGTTCCTTACCTAACTCATGGGATCATCTTGTGATGACTATTAGAAGTACAACAACCATGTTTTCAATTGAAGCTTTTGTTACCTCACTGTTATCTGAAGAGATACCAAGGAAATCTTCTGAGATGGCCAAAGAGGCCCTGTCCATTCGAGGTAGATCAAAGGAAAGAGACAAGAAGAAGGACAAGAAGTCTAAGTCCAAATCAAAGGGGAGATCAAAATCTCCTGGAAAAAAGTCTAAGGTGAAGTGCTAGAATTGTGGGCAGAAAGGACACATCAGAAAAGACTGTAAAGAGGAGAAAAAGAAGAAGAAGAAGAACTTCTCTGATACTGATTCTTCTCAGAGTGATGCTGATGCCTTCATTGCTGCCTTAGCAATGCCTACATCTAAAGATGTATGGCTGGTGGATTCAGGAGCATCTTTTCATATGACATCTCATAGAGAATGGTTGACTAAGTATGAACCGTATGCTGGTGGGAAGGTGTTCCTAGCAAGTGATTCGACACTGGAAATAGTTGGCTGAGGAAGAGTCAGAATCCAGTTCCCGGATGGTAGAATAAAGGGAATGAATGGAGTACTATACATACCAGGTCTGGCTCAAAATTTACTTTCTGTTAGTAAGCTTAATGATGTTGGAGTGCAAGTTACTTTTGTGAATGGTGGCTGTAAGATGACTAGAGGTTCTATTGTACTGGTAAAGGGTGAATGCATTGGAACTTTGTATAGGTTAGATGATAAACCAGTATGTTGTAATAATGTCTCTGTAAAGTCTAAAAAAGCTACTATTGTAACACATGATGCAAACTCTATGGAAGTTAAACTTCTTGCAGAGAAAATAATGCTCTAACATCATAGACTTGGTCACATAGGTGAAAAAGGTTTAAAAACCTTGAAAAACAAAAACCTGGTAGATGGGCTGATTGATTGTAATCTGGAGTTCGATTTCTGCGAACATTGCATATATGGAAAACAGAACCATGTTTCTTTTTACTCTAGTTCTCATAAATCTTTTGGTGTTCTGGACTATGTACATTCTAATGTTTTTGGTCCAGTTGATGTTCCTTCTCTATCTAAATCAAGATACTATGTATCATTTATTGATGATTATTCAGGGAGGGCATTTGTATATTTCTTGAAAAATTAAATCAGAAGTGTTCAGTCGGTTTAAAGATTTTAAAAATCTTGTGGAAAATCAGACTGGTAGAAAAATAAAATGTTTGAGAACAGATAATAGTGGTGAATATTGCAATGCAGATTTTGATAAATTTTGTCTTGATCATGGAATTAAAAGGCATAAGACTACGCCTTATACTCCACAACAAAATGGAGTTGCTGAAAGGTTGAATTGATCATTGATGGAGAAAGTAAGAAGTATGTTGAGTTATGCTAGTCTTGAACAAAGGTTCTGGACTGAGGCGGTTGCTACAGCTTGTTACTTGTTGAATCGTTCTCCTACTTCGACTTTGGTTGATAAGACACCTATGGAAGCATGGTCTGGAAAGAAGCCCTCTCTAAGACATCTTCGTGTCTTTGGTTGTGAGGCATATGCTCATATTCCTAAGGTAAAAAGATCTAAGATGGATTACAAGGTAGTCAAATGTATCTTTATTGGCTATGGAGTTGGTGTTACAGGGTACAAGCTTTGGAATCCTGAAACTGAAAAGGTAATTTATAGCAGGAATGTAATTTTTAGAGAGCTAAAACCTTTGGTTATTGATTCTCAGCCGGAGAAGACAGAAGAAAAGAAAGAAAAGAGTGTTGTTAATATTCCTCTGACCCCTGCAAAAGAGGAACAATAAACACCAAATGTAGATGATTCAGATGTGAGTTCTAGTAGTCCTAAAGATTTAGATCCAGAGCAAGAACCTGAACCTGCACCTTAGCCATTGAGGTAGTCTACACGTGAAAGAAGACAACCAGATAGGTATGGATTTTCAGTACTTGATTCAAGTTGTGCCTATGCTTTGCTTACTAATACTGATGAACCTAGGACTATGAAAGAAGCTATTAGTTTACCTGATTCAGATTCTTGGTTAGAAGCCATAGATAGCAAAATGTCATTGGAGAAAAATGGAACCTAGGATCTGGTGCCCTTGCCTGAAGGTAGAAAACATGTGGGTTGTACGTGGGTATTTAAAAATAAATATGGTCTAGATGGTAGTATTGACAAGTACAAGGAAAGACTAGTTGCTAAGGGGTATTCTCAAATGGAAGGTATAGATTATCGAGAAATCTTTTCTCTTGTAGCTAAGCTGACATCCATTAGAGTTCTGTTGTCACTTGCAGTAGCATATGACTTTGAAATTGAGCAGATGGATGTGCCGATAGCATTTCTTCATGGGGACCTTGAAGAAGAAATTTATATGTCCCAGCCAAAGCATTTTATCAAAAAAGGTAAAGAAAATCTGGTATGTAAACTTAAAAAGTCTCTTTATGGTTTGAAGCAATCTCCCAGAATGTGGTATCAAAAATTTGATATGTATGTTTTATCTTTGGGATATGTGAGATCTAAATCTGATCATTGTGTCTATTATAAAACTGATGGTGATCGTATTCTTATAATTGCACTATATGTGGATGACATGTTATTCATTGGCAATGGTAAGGGGATGATCTCAGATTTAAAATCTTAGTTGTCCTTGAAATTAGAAATGAAGAATCTGGGGGCAACAAAGTACATTTTGGGAATGGAAATCAAAAGTGACAAATCTAAGAGATATCTTTGGCTTAGCCAGAGCAAGTATATTACTAATGTTCTTTATAAATTTAATATGTCTGATTGCAAACAGTTAGTTGTTCCAGTTTTGCAGGGAACAAAACTATATGTTGAAGATTGTCCTAAATCTTCGAATGAAATTGACGACATGAAAAAATTACCTTATGTAAGTGCTGTTGGCAGTTTAATGTACACAATGGTCTGTACTAGACCAGGCATTGCCCAAGCAGTGGGAGTTTTGAACCGGTTTATGGAAAATCCAGACAAATCACATTGGGATGATGTGAAGGGAGTTATGAGGTATTTGAAAGGAACTTCTGATTATGCTATATGCTATCATGGGAACTCAATTAGATCTCAGAAATCTATCAGCATTCAGGGATATGTTGATTCTGATTGGGCAGAGGACATTGATAGTAGAAGATCCACCAGTGGATATGTATTCAGGTTAAATGGTGGTGCTATCAGTTGGATGAGAAAGCGGCAGGCTGTAGTCGCTTTGTCTACAATAGAGGCAGAGTACATGGCAGCTACTCGTGCATGCCAAGAAGTCATTTGGTTGAAGAGGTTGTGTTCTGATGTTGGTTTTGATGCAGGGCAGATACAAATTCATTGTGATAGTCAAAGTGTTATATGTTTGGCAAAAAATCCTACTTTTCATGCTAGGACAAAACATATTGATGTCCACTATCACTTTGTTCATGATATGGTGGAAGACAAAAAGGGAAAGCTTGAAAAGGTTGATACTTTAGAAAATATCATTGACGCCTTAACTAAACGAGTGAGCATATCCAAGTTCAAATGGTGTTCAGATGAAATGGGTCTTCAGGCCCATAATTCTTAGTAATCATATGCGGATTAAGAGGTAGCAGTAATCTCTTCGACAAGTGGGAGATTGAAGAGACCTAGTGTCTCAAATTATTGCTTGGAACCTCATTTGTTAATTGTTGGTTTTGTTCATTTTATTCACATGTTCTTCATTCATCAGGTTGACAGAACACTATCAGCGTACCCATGTTTGGGCTTACCGATGACATGTGTTTCACCGATGGTAGTCGCCAGCAGGAAGACTTCATGTATCGGCGTAGATGGAAGTGGTATTGCCTATGATCTATGTCTCGATGATGGTGTGTTTGGCGTGAGTCACTCCAATGGAAGTCCATTGGGGAGAGTAGCTCTATCGGCTCAGTGGTAATGGTTCTTACCGATGACCTTGTCATCCTGATGTTCGGCAAGGTTCTATCAGATCAGTGAGACTTATCCTTATCAGCGCAACTAGGGAGACTTCTTCTGATGTGCATTGATCACGCTGATGAAGGTTGAAAGTTCAAGAATCGGTGGGACAAGGAACTGTCGGGGTGAATGGTGAAGTTGTCATCGATGGTTAAGGTTATCCCAATGATGCTTAGACTGGCATCGTCGGCAACAAAATTGCCGACGATAGTCATACATTATGTTTGAGTATTTAAACCTAGATGTCTAACGTAAACTGGTGAATGTGGGACTAAAGTTCTAACATGAATGTGAACAGTTGCGATAGTTGGAAGGAAGCAACATTGAGTCCATTGGAACGAACAGTTAGGGTAGAAGTTCAAATGGTTTTTCTCTGTAGGTTGTGGTAAATACAGACTTGGAAAAGCTGTCTGTCATTGATTAACAATGAGATTCAATCATATTGTTCATTTTGTAATTGTAAGTGAACTGTATGTATGATTCATAGAATCGATACCTATGCAAGAAGACTAGTATCTTTGTTGTAACTTTTAAGTTTATTGTAATAAAGACTATCTTTCTTGTGGTGGCAGGTTTTTTACCCGAAAGGGTTTTCCCACGTACAGTTGGTGTTGATATCTGTTATCTTGTATGTTTATTCTATTTTTCTGGTATGCTCATCTTAGTATTTGAATTAAACGTTACCTGTCTGCATTATCCCCTTTGAATTGACATTAAGGAAGCTGTATTCCGCACCTCTGCTTTCCTTACAATTTCTTCATCCATCAATAGCTACCACAAAAAGTGGTGGCAAGTTCTGTGGGCTCAATTTCTTATGGTTCACTATTCAAAGCCCTAGTTGTTTCTCTCTCTTTTGGCCAGACATGCCCTTTTAGGGTTAATGCTTATCCAAGTAATTTGTCTTTTTGAATCATGTCAACTAGCATAGACATTTAGTCTTCTACTATTACTATACAGACATTTCTTGGTGTTGTACCCTATAAGTACATGCATGGATATATTTTTGTTGTTGTTTCTCTCTTTTTCTGTGAGACTTATACTTTTAGGGTAGTCTATTTGAATTATATCAACTTGCATAGACAATAAATTTATTGGTGTTGTATCCTATAAGTACATGCATCCATATATTTTTGTTAATCCTATGTGATGTGATTGTAATTCCCATTATCTATGATACCAGGTTAATCAAATATATATTGTTAAATAAATAATAATTTATAAAAGGAAGTCTCATATAATCTATTTTCTATTTTTAATAGTTTATTTACTCAACTAGAAGGATTATTGTGAAATAGAGAAGGATCCATGTGAAATTGGATAACTTTGTATGCTCTCTAGAAATTTTAGAAGGAATAATAGATTGTAGTAAAGATTAGATAGTAATTAATATTTCTAAAATAAGATAAGGATAATAAAATATTCTAAAACCATAAATTTTAGGGAAAAAAAACTTCAAAATTAATTATGTTAAATGAATATATATAAAACAGTATTAAGGTGTTGTTTATTAGGTATAGCTATATCTTATGGGCATCACCATCTATCTCTCAGAGAATGCATATAATTCAAGATTCCATAAAATCAATCTAACTAATATTTTTAACAAGAAATTATTTAAAATAGATGGATAACCAAAAGAATTGTGAGAAAGAACTGATGGAGTTGATAATTAACTCAAGCCACAAAGATCACCTACAAAAGCTAAGATTTACCTTCCATGAGAGAAAAAAGAAAAGAGGATGAATTTGCACAATAAGGATGAATTAATGAAATGGATTCAAGAATTACATGTGAGAACTTGCTTTTATATTTACAAGTTAGAGAAAAACCCTAATATAAGTTAAAAATAACTTAAGACTAAAAGTAGCCCTAAGTAAACTTATTAAAGTGTAATTAAATATTTAATTACACCAACAACCCCCCATAAGTGCAACTTAGGGAGAAATAAAAATAATGCAACTAATACAAGAATGGGTCTTGACTACAGGGCCATGTTAGGTACCCATGAACGACAAGAATCTCTCATAAGGTGGAGAGAAAGGAGAAAAACCTAGTGCGAGAAAACTTCTCTCCAAAAGAGAGAAAATACAACAAGTACATGAACATGTGATTGAAGAAGGACTAACACTAAGACCCCCCAAGAACTGAATCCATCATAGAAGTACAAACATGAATACCCCACCATAAGAGAGGAAAAAGAGAGGTCTAGTGACTCCCCCAGAAGTGAGAAGGATGAAACCCCATTCAAGGAAATGCTCCCTCCCAAAATAGAGATGAGAAGAGAGACCATGCAACCGCTCCTCAAGATGACTCATGCAGTGTTGGAAGATGCTCAACATAGAATAAAGATGAAGACCCATGAATGTTGAACAACATTTCTCCCCTTGGGAAGAAAAATAACTACAGATGTGTGCATAATGTCTTCCCATTCCAGATACAGGAAGAATGATAAATGTCTCCGAACTCTACACATGATCTAAAGACAATGTAATGATGCTCTACAAAATTGCTCAAATGTCTCCGATCCACTGCAAAACTGTGACTGAATAGGACGATGAAGAAAAATCTCTGAAGAAGATGAGGGTGATGCAACTCCATCGAAGCTGTCATCAAAGAGAAGACAAATGTCCTCAATATGGTCCTCCAAATCTGCAATATGGGACTTTACAAACAACAATGATATCTTTGGTAGATATGTGTCCCAATGAACAATCTTTGGAAGTCTAATAATGTCCTCTTGCACAGAATTTGATGTAGCAATAGGTAATAAAGATGTGATCTTGATAAGAGGAGAAGGAGAAGCAAGAGAAGTTTCTGTGTCATATGAACTAGCAAGACCTGTCAAATATGCAAGCTCCTCAATTGTATCATCGTCAAAAGGTATGGAGTCTGCATCATCAAGGGGTATGTGGCAATCCATAGCAAGATCATCTGAGAATGGAGAGATATGTGGGTCTCCATAGATCTGTTGCAATTAACCCAGACAATTGAGAGGGGGGAGGGGAGAATTAGTTGTCTCCAAAAATAATATTTTCTTTTCTTTTAAACGTCTTTCACTATTGTCAATTTGATTAATGATGTAAACATTAAAGCATATGACATTAACATAGAAGCAGAAACATAATCAACACATTTGACATTGTGATGGGTGAAATGTGGGATTAATCAATAACAATAACAAACCCAATACATCAATGAAATATGAAGGAAAAAGAGATTTAAAACAACAACAAGATACTTACAAACTTTACCTTATGCCTTCCATTGCTCGCCTTTTCTTTCTTGATCTTGATGGAGATGAATGTGGCCCTCATGAAGCTTGTTTCCTCACTTTGATTCCTCAAGATGACAAGGAGAAGTTGGCTCTGATACTTTGTGTGATTGAAGATGAGCTTCAACACACTAATGAAATAGATGGTATGAAGTGCTATGGAGATGGGGGTACCAATGGCACACTAGATTTCTTGTAGCATAAGTTTACTCAAAACGATGAATGGATCAAATGAGCAAGAAGAGGGTTGTATTTAGAGAGTCGTGTGAGAGGAGATCAACGGTTGAGAAGAACTCAGAGGATCAATGGAGGAGAATGTTTGAGAGAATGTGTACGAATAGAAGAAGGACATGTGTCATTCAAAAAGAAGCTTTGTTGAGTTAACTATTTTCTTGATGAGGATGAGTTTTTGTTTTTCTTAAATTAGAATATATTTTTCTAATTTAAAAATAAAGTTGCTTTAATTCAGCTTTTACTTTTGTATGACAAGAGGAATTTATTTTTAGAAGATATGAAGATTTTTCAGAAGATAAGAAAGCATAATTAAATAAATAAATTTATTTAATTACTTGTAGATAATTTTGGAAGAATAAATAAAATATTTAAATATATTTTATTTTTAGAGATTTAAGATTTTATTTAAATAAAATTACATTTTATTTAAATTTGAAAGAATAAAAGATTTTAATTAAATAATTAAAATTATTTAATTATTTAGAAGAATGAAGTTGATGTAGATGAATTTAATTAATTAAATAAATATAATTTATTTAATTAAATGAGAGGAGATGAATCAAACAAATAAATTTATTGATAGAGGAATATGAGGATAAAATAAATATTTAAAATATATATTTAAGTAGAGTGATGTCATTTTTAGGTGTATACAGACACCAATATTTTTGACGTGGAAACCAAGTTAAGGGAAAAACCATGGTGGGGGTTAACCCACAAAAATTAATACCCTATTAAAAGTATTTTTACAAATGGGAATGCACATGCATTCAGACTCACTACCCAGAGCTCACTACTCAAATAGAGGCTTACTTCCTAAATAAATATTACAAGAGAATAATAAAGATTTTGAACTGATGAATAGCATCTACCCATGCAAGAGTTTCAGTTTTGGTTAAGTACAAAAATTGATCTTACACATTTCATCTTTGCTATGCTCTTCTTACTGCTCTGCCTTCATTCGCACCTTAGGTTTCTACTCTTCTCGCATACACCTTATTCGCACACCACACAATTGAAATCATCCAATTCCATCAGCTATATATATTCACAACATGATCTACAATCATTTTACCAGTCAGTTTCAACAACATTTAGAACTTTGTTGAGTACTCTGCTCTGTTGGCTAAATCCATACATAATATGAGATGCGAACCAAAACTTTCACTCACAAATCATCAATCATGTCAGCTACCATCATTGATCATCACCAATTGCCCATTAAACAACTTCTATACATCCGAAATTAAGATCATTCACAAGGTTGGTCTGCTCTTCTACTCTCTGTTCTATCAAACTAAAACCTGATACTCAGAAGCTAGTATCTCTTGAGTCCTTCATCACCGGAGGATGAAACTATGGATTTAGAGTGTCTTGATAATGCTTTCAACTACCTTAGATCCACAACAAACCACGCCTTTCCATCAGAGAGATCCAGACCAAGATACCAGACCCTATTACTGCTTTGTTCCTAACTGTCCAGACTTAGACAAATTCTGATTCTGACTTCCAGTATGAACAAATTGTGTTATATGGATGATTGGGATAATCTTAGTTGCCATCAGTGACAATACCTATCAATGCAAAGTAGTGTCTCTTGCCAACAGTCTCCCCCTTTGGCATTGATGAATTATTTTGACACATTATTGTGAATTATTTTGACACCCAAATTGAAGATTTGAGAGGGAAACTCACATGTGGTAGGTGTAGTATTAAAAAGGCACCATTTTGGAGTTTAAAATTAGTCTAACTGAGATTTTTGAATAGTTTTAGGAGAGGTGAAAGGTTGAGAATGTCCCAAAATAGCAAGATTGGACAATGCACTAACTATGGAGCTTCTGATTTTCCGAAAGAGATATGTAGGCAAGCCATTATGAATGAACCTTGAAGGTTAAGGTTAGGGTCTAGGGACTACCCTGACATTGAGAGCTTACCATATTCTAATGCACATATATGAGTTGTGGCATAGAGTGGTTGCCACAACAAAGGTCGTACGTCTATGAAATTGGCACTTCTAAATCAGATAAAAGATGTTTCTTTGATTAAATCAAGGTTTGATGTGTAAAAAGATAAAATTAATAGCAACCTTGGTGGTTATTACAATTAATATATAATCTATGGATAAGACAACTCAAAAAGTAGCTAGATTTGTTTAGTATAAAAAACTAAATTATATTTTAGAGGGTCTTAAAACAAAATTCTTTCAAATCTAGTTTGTTTATATTTACCTTTTTAAGACCTAGAAAAAAAGGTCTTTCGAAAAAAGAAAAAAAGGTAAACAGAAATGACATTTTTTTTCCCTATTGAGTCGAGAAATCCACTACTTCCTGAGGCGAAATTGATCCCTCTACTGAAATTTGCATTTGGTTAAATAGGTAGCTGCAACCATTTGGCATACACTTGACATAGTTACATCATGATGTGGTCTAATGATTCAGTTGGCATTCTCTATTGGCTCTAACATGATACAATTGGCATTCTTTATTGGCACAGTATGATACAATTGGCATTTTGGCTCTATGTTGTTTTGAGCATTCTTCTTGACACATAGTATGGTGTATTTTGGTGGTGACATTATGATAGCATAATGTTATTTCTCTTGGCACCTTGTGTGGTATCTTTTATTTTGAGATGGTGAGCTAATTTATTAAGGTTATTATAATTTGTACAAATGATTGATGTTATAATCTGAAGGGGTTTAGATGTTTAAAGCGTTGACCCTGATATTGTTTTTTTGTTTGGACTCTATTACAAACATTATAAAAGTATGTCTCCTCAGTTGCTTTTAGCAACTTACCTGCCGAACAGGTCACTGCAATTTTTCATGAGGAAAAATGTTCTTGTTGCCACCGGTTGTGCTAGGGTTTACTTTTGGCACCGGTTGCATAAGTTTTTCATAGGCCAAAAGTTTGGTCTTGGCATTCATTTTGTAAAGTCTGAGTTATGCATATGGAGAAGGGTTTCATTTTTCTTGGTCGTAATCATGAGAAAATAAGGAAGAAATTGCTTGAATCTTTGATATTTGACTATCCGAGGTATCTCCAAAAGTGACAAAGCTAGACTATGAGTACTTAGTATCTTCAGTTTCACTTGTCAGCCGTCGGTTTCAGTAAGATTGGTTTGAATTTTGTTTCATTTTTTTGTTGTTATAGAGATAACATTTGATGTGGGTTGTGCTTATTATTTGTTTAAATTGTTTTAATGGCTATGACAAGGGTTTCGAAGAAATGAAATCTTTTTGGTTTGTATTCTAGAAAGGCTCTCCATAGTCGTCTATATTCTTGCACGGTTTGACCTATTGCTTCTTATCAGTGATGTGGGTTTTTTTCTATGAAGCTACTTGGAAGTTATTTAACTAGGGTTTTGAGCCCTAGGATTTCACTTGAGTAACAGGCAGTTACTCTTGGCCTGGTAAATGATTCACTTTGGTTTCAAAACAAATTGAGACTATGTTTTCTTCTGTATTTCTACAAAAAAAATTTGTTATTACATGGGTATATTTTGATGGTTACAGAAGAGTTTTCTTTAACCCTATTAAGGGTTATTGATTACAACATCATTATCAGCTATGGATGACTTAAAAAAGTTATCAGTGGTTTCTTACCTGACTTGGTTTTTGTTTAACAAGGAAAGATGTTGATTATGATTAATGGGGAAGGTTCAATTGTAAACTGTGAATCAGTTTCAGTTTTTAGTTATGAAACTGTCTGTAGAGAAACATAATGTCTTGGACAAAATGTAAAATGATGTGTATAAAATATGATATAATATGAATGATGTGTGCAAGTGTGTATACACCTGATGTAATGTTGAGGATAGACAACCAAGTGCATTATCATTGATGTTAGATCAGAGTTGTTGTGCTGAACTTTAGTGAAACAGAGTAACCCTCTATATTTGTACTTATCTTTCTGTATGCAAAGAGTGGGTGCTCCTGCAGTAAGGTTGTGTTAGGGGTTGGTGCTCCTTGAAGTTGGTGCTTCTAAAAACTATAGCCAGTGAGGCTTGAATTAATAGCCAGTGAGGCCTGTAATCAGTGAGATTCTTTTATTAAGCCAATGAGGCACTTTTTTGAGTGGTTTTTATGCCCCGGAGGGTTTTCTATTCAGGGCAATATATGTGTTATAGATTGTCATTGATGAGTTTGATTCTCATGTTTATTTTCTTATCATGTGTCATTTGTTTTAAAGTTATTTAATTTATTTTGGTCTATATGAACACATACTTGTCTTATATCACTGTCTGAAACAATGATACTATGCATGTCCACTTTATGAACAATCATATTTCACAATTAGTCTCTATGTGTTAAGATTTATGATAATGAGTCATTATTTATAGTTCCTACATTGAGTTGATGCATTCTTGACTTTGATCAATCTGTTTTAGTTGTCCAAAGCTGTCATGATGTCATCTACAGTCAATAGGAATTGTTTTTGTATCAAAGTTTTGAAATACAGATTTTAAGGTCACTAAGTCTTGTTAAAATTTGTATACCACTGATTCACCCCCTCTCAATGGTATTGCACTCCAACAAAATCAGATTAATTAACTGAAAAACTCCAATCAATTAGATCTAAATCTGTAATAATAAATGATACTAAATCAAGAAGTCGACAGTGGTATGCCCAAAACGACCAGTTGGGTAGCGGAAAAAGGAGATGCCATATGATATGAAGTCTGCACGCGCTGTACAGTTTGGAATATAATTATTATTACCTGCATCTGCTAACGAGTCCCCAAACACATACATGGCTGGCACATAAGGCTCTATTTCAGCTGCTACAAAACAATTGATTAACCATAACCCAACTAAAATACCCACCATTGAACTCTCCATTATTGCGATTAACAAAATTGCAACCAGATTTTTTCAGGATAGGTTTTAATTAGTTCTTTTTCTGGTCGGTTAATGGCCGCTATCTTTAGTTTAAAACTGTTATATCAGGTCTTTTAAGGGCCTTGTTTTGTAATATTTTTCATGGGCCTCTGGTCTTGGCTTTTTTACTACTTTCTGTATAATCTTTTATAGTAATTTATGGGTGTTTCACCACCTTTTCCTAGTAAAAAAAACACAAAACAAATTGCAACCAGAATTGTTTCTTTTTAATTTTTGTGCCCTAATTGATTATGTGTTATATAAAAATTATAGCCAAGGTTTATATTTATAAATACCCTGAGTCAGTGGGCCATTATTTCACTGTCAAACATACCTGTCAAGTAATTTTTTCAATAGTTCAAAGTGATTAAAGACTATATCTGACACATAATAATTTCAAAAATTCAAAAATAACCAATTTATACGTAGAACCACACTAAAAACATGAAAAAATTTCAGTCTCCTACAGAATTAACTATTTGCCCACTTAATTTCCTTAAACTACAAATTGGATATAATTTAACTTTTAATTTTAAAATTTTTAAAAATTAACCTATGTCTTTTATTCACAATACGAACAGAGCTGAAATCTAAACGGTATATGTCAATCGTAAGAGTACAGACTATTCGTTGAACTTTCAAGTCAAAAGCTAAGTTTCGTGGACTATGTCCTCCGGCGTCTCATCCACGTAGAAGTATTTGTTAGGACTGTGTCCTGCTGCAGCGCATCTCCAGAGAAGTATTTGTCATTGTAAGTTTTGTGGACTATGTCCTCCTGCATCTCATCGACACAGAAGTATTTGTCATTGAAGTTTTGTGGACTATGTCTTAATAGTATCATCCACCCAAAAGTATTTGTCATTAAAGTTTTGTGGACTATGTCTTAATATGTCTCATCCATCCAAAAGTATTTGTCATTAAGTTTTGTAGGCTATGTCCTAACACGTCTCATCTATCCAAAAGTATTTGTCGTTAATGTTTTGTGGACTATGTCCTAATACGTCTCATCCACCCAAAAGTATTTGTCAGGATTATGTCTTGTTGGGACTCATCCAGGCAGAAGTATTTGTCAGGACTATGTCTTGTTGGGACTCATCCATGCAGAAGTATTTGTCAGGAATATGTCTTTGTTGAGATGCAGAAGTATTTGTCAGGACTATGTCTTGCTGCGACTCATCCACGCAGAAGTCTTTGTTATTATAAGTTTTGTGGACTATGTTCTTCTGTATCTCATCCATGCAGAAGTGTTTGTCATTATAAGTTTTGTGGATTATGTTCTCCTGCATCTCATCCACGCAGAAGTATGCTATTATAAGTTTCATGGAGTATGTCCTCCTGAATCTCATGAATGCAGAAGTACTTTTCATTACAAGTTTTGTGGAGAATGTTCTCCTGTGTCTCATCCACGCAGATGTATTTGTCATAATAAGTTTCGCGGACTATGTCCTCTTGCATCTCATCTATTGTAGAAGTATTTTGTCATTATTGACCAAGGAGAGAAATTAGTGGGCAGTAGTAGTGGGTCACTGGGTAGTGTGTATAGCTATAGTAGCAAAGTAGAATTTAAATTTTTTAATAGGATCAATAATTAGCAATTGGATTTATAGGTTTAATGAGCACACCAATAATTTTTAAAAGAAATTGTAGAATTTGTTAGATGTTTTTTTGTTTATTTATTAATTTTTAAGTTATCCAATCCACTAAGTTATGTTATCATTACTTTACTTTCACTCTTTTATGAGAGATCATTACCTTATCCCTATAGATAATTAAATAAATATAATTTTGAAAATTATAGTCTTCAATAAAGTAAAATGTTATAACACAAAAAATAAAAAGATTTAAAAAAATAGTCAATAGACAACAAGTTCTTGGACTACAAAATTTGGAACAAAAATTCTTTTAAGTACTCTTTGACATGTATATTTGCATTCCATTCTATTTTTTAAAAATCTATTTTCTCTAATGCCAAGACTGCACCAGTAGACATAACTATTGCAAAATGCACAAGATAATAAAGTTATAAGATTAACATGTACACAATCTTATGCATCAAGGAATCATAAAAGTAAATAGTAACAACAAAAATGATAGGTTTTGAAAATTAAACTTTGGGAGTTGCTAATGGCCATAATGGCATATTTATGATATTCAATGTTTGAGGGAGAGACCACTTGTTTGAGGAAGTCATCCACAAAGAACTAAGTGGGTCGATTCTTGGTAGTCTCCTCTGTCCACAGACACATCGAATATAGATTTCATCGATATGGGGGATGATATTCCACCACACAGGAAGTACAACCATACAAAGTAGACAATTGAAGAGTTGGTACTAAATGAAGAGAAAGAAGGTCAAACTCAATGCAGAGAACTAGAGGTGGTGGTATAGTAGGATAGATGTGTGAGAGACATTGCAATTTTTTTGTACCTACCAATAGTGGTAAAATAGAGTGTGAATGCATATTAGAGGATCAATGGGCATGTGCATGAAGATGGGGAGCCAAAAAGTGGCCACCCCACTTTTTAGTGCTAGGAAACCGTAACACAATCACAATATATGACTACTAAATAAGGTGGAAAAACACAATCCCATGGACTCACTTTTTCACTCTGATTTTCCTATTGCATCCAAAATGTGACTAGGGCTTTAACGTGAGCACGCGTTGAAAGATTTGAATGAGAAGACCATTGAACACAATGTTGCATCGCCAATCCCATTGTGCATGAGGGCAACAAAGTTGAGCAACTAAAGAAGGTAGGGTTTTATTAATTTTCTTCATTTCAAAACAAACTGGAGTTATTTTTCATTATTTTAATTGAATTTTTCTTTTCATTTTTTTAGTTAATGAAACATTGCAAAACCCCGATCTAGATTTTGAAATTCCTACTGAAGAGAAACATCAAAGCCCTCAAACTCTACCTTCACATACTCACCCTCCATGTGACACCCAAAACATTTATTTAAGCCAAATTGAAGACAACAAAAAACAACTTCAATCCTTAGTTGAAACATTGAAAATCTGAATACAAGCAACAATCATAGGAGAAACCTTGCCACTTCACTAGAGTCAATTATTTCTCATATTAACTCTGTTACAAATAAAATCACTAATTGGAAGAACCATATGGAGGAGTGTCAGTAATACTACACTGATAAATTATCGTACAAACAAGTCAAAGATAAGAAAATTTTGAAAGGTGATCTATGTGTACTTTTCATTAATCCTGAAACAAAACAACCATTACATGGGAGTTGCAAATGATTCCCAATTCATTAGTGTGTGCATGAAGAAATGTCCCAAAACTTTTGGTATAGATGGTACATGGTTTTTTATGACCTCCCTTGTAATAATAATGAGGTCCCCCAATATTTTTTGAGGAAACTCTATTGTGAGTTTGTCCTCAACATCCCAAACTACTTTGACATCCAATAGTTCCAGGGCAGAGGTGGTGGCTTTGTATAGGATAGAAAGGGTGCACATCATGCCCAAGACCATCCACCGAGACCCATTATGAGGCCACAACATGTCTCACTCCCTTCAAATTTGAAGGAGAGTATTGAGACCTAGAGACACTACATTTCCTGATTTCCCTCACCCAGACTTTAACACAACATGGTGCTAATCGTTCCCAAGCTGGAGAAGGTGAGAACAATATGTGTCATTGGTCCCCGCATCTTTGTGGTTCATGTGGGGCATTGTGTGATGTTGGGACCTAAGACACTACCCAAGATGCATAAATTCTAGAGTGTTAGGATGATCCGATGTAGGAGGAGCAACAGGTGATGGACACATCCATATTGGATGATATTCTTCTCATAGATGACCTCCTACAACATACATTTGGTATTAACTCCCATGTAATTTTGTACAAGGTTCTCTAATTTAATATATTTGTATTTGAAATCTCTAATTAATTATATGAGTAGATATTATAAGTCAAAATTAATTTATGTAATTGTCTCCACTATGAAATTCCTTAGACAAAGTATTCATCTTGTGTCTGTTAGTCATCCAATGCAAGGTTATCCAAGAGGAGGTCCAGTCAACATTTATGTAATTTATCATTAGATCATAAATATAGTACATGTAAACATTTTGTCATATATCAATGGTAATATTATTTAGTTATAATTTGATGATGAACAGGTGGATGTTGGAGCATCACCATCAAGATGATTTCCTTGGTACCTAGGTAGAGCCACTTTCACTGAGGTAAATTTTACCATTTCTAATCATTATGCATTTAAATAATGTTATGTATCTATTTTTTCTCAAATAACCTTGAACTATATTTACAGATGTTTAATATGTAGACTCATCCTCATCTTCATCAGTCAAAGGAGGTGGGCATTGCTACAAATGTTTTGTCCTCAAATCCTTTGACTAAGGTATGAGCTAGTAACATTTAAAAATCATTTTGTACTTCTTGTTTTATATCACATCATTTAATGTACATAAATGATACTCATGTTTACTGACACAGGAGCATCTAGAAGCATTCAAATCAATTGGGACAGTTAACATTAAGTTGCAGAGTGCCAGGTAGAGCGACCTTGGAGAGTACTAAATTTTACTGCATTATCACATCAGAGTCTGTGGAGCTGGTTTCAGTTTCTATAACATGTCATCTACAACATATCCAAAATTTAGATCATTTAGGTTAATTTCTGGAGAGATATCACTATTAGAAGATCACATGTTTTTGCCTGTTTTCATAGAGGAGAGCCGACAATGTTTAGTGGAGTCTAAATGTCTTGCGAAATGATTCCATGACTTGCAGAGCTAACAGGAACATCAATCAAGAAAGTTGAGAACTTGCCCAACCTTCATGGAGATCCACATGAAGTTCTATGCACTAGCAGAGCAATACCTTATGTTTAGGTCTAACCTACCAGTGTCAACACATTTCATGAAGAAAGTTAACTCTTCGCTGACTTGATAATGTTATGAAGACTTACAGAGGATATAAATGAAGGATAAATGTTTGTTTCAATGTAGTGAACAAAGAATGATCAAGTATGCAAAGGTATGAAGCAAGAGGATGAGATTTTTGATTGGAAGGAGAAGAAGAGTTGAAGTAGAGAGCAGAATAGGGAGCATAAGAAATTACATATCAAAGAATTGAGAAGTAGACTAAAGGAATCATGGAAGAATGTTATTGTATAAATCATTTGTAACCCTGGGCTACAGCCTAGCATCTATAAAGCCCTAGAGGCATGTACATTTAGATTTGAGATTCTAATATAATAAGGAATGAGCTTTGAAGGGTAGGCTTTTTTTCCCCTTGAGGGTTTTCCCATGATATACCTTGTGTCGTGAGTTTTTGAATATCTCTTTCATCTATTGTTAGCTATATGTTTTTGTTTCATCTTTGTTATGATCATAGTGTTAGTTTTTTAAGGCTACAAGGCTGGATAGTCCTTCATTGGACCCTCCTACCTTGACTGTATCAAGTGGTATCAAAGCTGGTTGTGAATTTTCTAGGCTGGTTGTGAATTTGCTAGGAAGGTGGCGAATATGAAGGAAGATAGAAGTGTTGGAAAAAAATGCAAAATCCTAAAAGTATAACAAGTATCATTGCTGAAGAAAGATCAAGGCAAGAAAGATCTAGGTAAGCTTTTCACATTAAGTTGTTTATCTAATTTATTTTGATGGGGACGATTGGAAAAAGAAAATGAAAACCTAATATGCAAAGAAGATATTCTAGAAGGAGAATTGTACGAAATCAAAAGGTATAATTCAGAGTTGATGGAGAGGATAAAAGAACTAGGAGAAGATAATTATGATGCCCTTGAAGAAGAATTGAAAAATGTAAAAAGGATAAATGAAGAATTAGAGGAAGAGCTGAAATTGTTTGAGTATGTTGAAAAGAGTTTTGCAGAATTGGAAGAAGGATTCAATGGGGAGGTGGAAAAGAAGAATAGAGACCTAGAAGAATGAAAAAGGAAAATAGACTGCAGAAGAATGAAATAGCTAGATTGAAGGAACATATTAACTAGTTAGAGCAGTCACTTGTAGCATGCAGAGAAGAGAATGAACATCTGAGATCTAAGCTTGAACTTTGTGATGTCTCTTGTGATACTAATGATTTGTGTGATGCTACAGAAGCTCCTTTAGAAAATAAAGTTGAAGATGATAGTGTAATTGAACCTGTAGTTGTTGGTGATGGTATTGGTTTCAAAATCATGCAAACAATGGGATATGAAGGAAAAAGATTGGGAAAGCATCAGCAAGGAATTACAGAACATGTATTAAACCAATAATAAGATCAAGAACTAAAGGCCTTGGATATGATAGAGGTAAGTATGTTGTTACAAGTTCAAACAAATCAAATCAAGGAAGAAAAGGTATGTACTATTCTTATTGTAAAAGACATGGACATGTAAAGGAATTGTGTTGGGATCTATACCCTTGTAAGTTCTGTGGATTAAGGAATCGTTCTGAAAAGATGTGTTGGAATAAAATAAGGAGGAGAAAACCTATGAGATTGTATGCAGATGAATTATGGATGGATTGATGGATCAAAACGAAAACATGTTACTTATATGATCAAGAGGTTGTATAGATTGACGTATTTATGTGTTGGAAGGAAAAAAGGATATGAATTAGGATGCAGAGAAAGAAGACCTTATGCGACGCAAAACAACGTTAGAAATTGAAACCATAGAGGGAGCGAAGATAGGATTCATAATTATTATCACAGTGTAGGATACCAAAAGAATGAAAGAAGATTTGCTAGAAGAGAAACCTATTTTCAAGTTTGGAGGGGAAAATAATCAAACACTGAAAGTCACCAAGAACCTATTATAAGAGAAGATAATGAAGGAGAGACTAATTTTGAGGAAACAATAAATGATAAAGAGGTAGCTTATGTAGAAGAAGAAGAGCCTATTGAATTACTAAGTTTGATAGAGGAACCAGAAGAAAATGATGCAGAGATAGTTTGTGCAAAGGAGGAAGAAGAACCTATTGAATCATTGAGTTTAATAGAGAAGTTGGAAGAGGGTTAAACATTGGTCTTAAGAAGAGTTGTGTTACTAAACTAAGAAAGTAGTGCAAGAGAAAGTTTGCATGAAATCATCTGAGAAATGAAGTTGTGCGAACAAGTGTGAAGCATAATAGAAAAGAGAAGTTCATATAGTAGGGAAAGAGGGAATGACAATATATTCTACTGAAAGAGAAAGTTTGTGTACCAGAGTGAAGTAAAAATGGATAAGGAAATAGAGAAGAGTATAGGAGTAGTGTATGTAGAGAAGAAACTATGAGATCTTGATGAGTGCAGAGGAAATTGTATCTGGAATCAAATATTAGAAAATGTTGCAAAGAATTCAGGAAGGTAGTGATTGATTTAGACTGAAGGAAGGAAGTAACTGATTGTTCCAGAGGATGCTTGTATGCATTGATTGACTCTTAATTGATTGAAGCGGACATTGATCTTGAGGCAGCCTACAAGTGTTTGACAATAGACCACTAAACTCTAAGGCAGTTGCAACATTATAGCCAGACCGCCAAACCTATACCATTGCAAATTGGAGAACTTAAGGCAGCTTGTGGAGAAGACTTGCTTAGATCACCAACCATTGAGACAGTGCAAGGCTTGCAAGTAGAATGCCAAACTTAGAAGAACTTGAGGCAGTTTGCAGGGTGGACTTGAACAAACCATTGACCTTGAGGGAGTTGCAAGTACCTAAAAACATACCACCAAATCTATCCTAAGGGATCATATTGAATTGACACAATACAAACCAAAGTGAAGAGGCTCAATTTTCAAATAACCCCTAGAGTCTGATGCAGGAGCATCCAGAAGCATTCAAATCAATTTGGACAATTAACATTAAGTTGTAGAGTGACAGGAAGAGCAACCTTTGAGAGTACCAAATTTTACCGCATTATCACATCAGAGTTTGCAGAGCTGGATTTAGTTTCTATAACATGCCATCTACAACATATCCAAAATTTAGATCATTTGGGTTCATTTCTAGAGAGATATCATTGTCAGAAGATCACCTATTTTTGCCTATTTTCACAGAGTAGAGCTGACAGTGTTTAGTGGAGTCTAAATGGCTTGCGGAGTGATTTTGTGACTTGTGGAGTTAAATGGAACATCACTCAAGGATGTTGAGGACCTAGCCAACTTTCATGGAGATCTGTACAAAGTTCTATACACGAGCGGAGCAATACCTTATGTTTAGGTCTAACCTATCCATGACAACATGTTTTGTGGAGACAGATAACTCTTGGTTGACTTGATAATGTTATGAAGGTTTGTAGAGGATATAAATGAAGGATAATTGTTTCTTTTAAAGCAGTGAATGAAGAATGATCAAGTATACAAAGGTATGAAGCAAGAGGATGAGAGTTTTGATCAAAAGGAGAAGTAGAGTTAAAGTAGAGAGCAGAATAGGGACTAGAAGAATTGGCAGATCAAAGAATTGAGAAGTAGCTAAAAGGAATCATGGAAGAATGTTATTGTATAAATCATTTGTAACTCTGATCTATGGCCTAGCATCTGTAAAGCCCTAGAGGCATGTGTATTGAGATTTGAGATTCTAATGTAATGAGGAATGAGCTTTGAAGGCTGGGTTTTTTTCCCGTTGAGGGTTTTCCTAGGATATATCTTGTGTCATGAGTTTTTGAATATCTCTTTCATCTATTGTTAGTTGTATGTTTCCATTATATCTTTGTTATGATCATGGTGTTAGTTGTTTAAGCATAATAGGCTAGATAGTCCTTCATTAGACCCTCCTACCTTTACTGCATCATTTACTCAATTTTTCTTCTTCATGCTTCTCACAAGAGGTCACAACTCCAATCCATCTAGTTGAAAGAACCACAAATCGACTAAGATGACTGCTAATACTAAAAATGGAGTGAAAGCAATAGAAAATTGCAATACATAGATTATGAACAAGAGGTGTACATATAGGTGAGAGAGGTGAAGAGGTTGAGTCGACTTAGTGGTCTATTTCAACACTCCACTCACCAAGTGTCGAATTAGTGTCAACACATAGCTTGGAGAGTTGTGTCAAACTCTTCAAGTCAACACCTAGCCACTTAAGGTGGCTTAAAGACATGTGCTAATTATATTACTTAGAATAAGTAATATACAATAAAGTTTAGCACTAACATCCCCCCTTAAGCATAGCTTAGGTGGGTACAAGAAGAGATGGGTCCTAGCTACTAGGCCTGGTGAGGTACCCATAAACAATAAAGTCTCTTATAAACAGAGAAAAGGAGAAAACCCAATGGGAAATAAAACTCCTCTCCAAAAGATAGAAAAGATGCATGAATTTGGAAGCTACTTATGTACCTCGATGTCGATTCTAAACTATGACTTAAATGACTCCATAGATGCTAGTATCATGAGGATTTAGGAACCTTAACCAAATTTGAGATGTGATTCAATGCAAGATTCAGGTTCATTTACCATAGGCTCATGATGTGATATGTGAACTAATGTGAATCCGTTGCAATATTATGGATCTTTACCATAGGCTCTCAAAAATAAATGTTTGAAGGATCAATTGATCCACCTATTTCTCAATCCCAACTTCTTTTATTTGTAACATCATTGATTTAAATTAGGTGACATAATCCTATATAGTATTAAAGTCTCTTGGACTTATACTTATGAGGTCTTTATCTCATGACTTATACTTATGAGGTATATATATCATAAGAATATGGTGGTTTTGAGTACCATTGTGAATTGGTTGTGTGTGTACTTATATTTAGTATAAATGGTTGGAGAGTCCTTTATTGGAACCTCTATCGATGATTGCATCAATGTGAGGGCATATAATTTGGATAAATAGAGAGCATAGAAACTAATCTATTTTAGTTTGTAAATTTTGAGTTCAAATTGGAAAATCTAATTCACAAGTATGATGTTATCTAGACATGTCCTTACATGGTATACAAGTTATGCCTCTTCTTTATAATTGTTTATGAACTTTATCTATTTCTAAAAGGAAAATTTTTAAAGAGGTACTAAAAAATATTACCCTATATTTGATGAGGAATTAAGGGCCATCCAATAGCACTGGGCTCACGAATATATGCTCTGATACCACTCTAATAGCACCGTCCTCACAATTATATGCTCTGATACCAATCTAATAGCTCAATCCAAACAAACATGCACTAATACCCTGTTCAATTATCAAATGAGAATCAAGTTTCTACCTAGCTAAAGGGGCTTTCACATATATCTTCTATCATTAGAGTGTCAAGAACTCACATGCAACACATTAAAGCCAGGAATGACATAAATTCAGACTTATTTCTAATCAACTATAGGCGCTATCTACACACATGATATAGAGATAAAATGTATAAGAAATTGATCTTTTCATTTCATTTAGCCAACTTAACCTTTATTACAAAATATCACAACTAATCAAAATCACATCTACACCTTAATCTCTTCGGCCTCTCTTTGGCCTTTACCTCCTCGCTGGTCTATACTAGTTGGCCCTTGGCCACATTCGATCTCCTCCTCTTAGACTAGTTTATTCTTTCCTGTCACCATGCTTATCATTATGTTCATTCTACTCCATTACTGATCGGCCTCTTACATTTGCTATCACCTAGCTTCCTTATTCCCTCGACCACCTTTCATCAGCATTCATACTTGCTAGATTTTGATTATTGGCCTTACGGCCTACCTTGCCATTCTCCTCCAATATGTTCGGCCATTGAACAAAGTCTTCTGATATTCCTATCAGCCTGATGGCCTCTTAATCTGCCACTCTCTCTTCCTGTTCCTATCGTCCTCTTCCTCAGTTTTATCAACCTATCGGCCTTTCTTTTGTCATTTCCCCTCCAATCCATCCTCCTTTGTTTTTTTACTATTCCCTCCATATATGCAGCTTGTGTAATTAGCTACTACCTCTTCTCCTATTCTTCCTCCAAATCACTGCCTCCAATAACTCATGACTTCTCCTTTACAATCTGCCCACTACTAGCTGTCAACCTCTCTATTTGGCCTGACGGTTATGCTTCTACACCATGCACATTTGGGAATTAATTACCTGCCTCACCACAAGCTATCCCACTATTTAGTTGCACCTTTGATTGGCCTTTTGCATACGTCCTGCCTTTGCTTTGTCTAATTTTGCCTTTCTGCCTTTCACCACCTTCTATCACATGCCTCCACTCTCTCAGGATATTTTCGGCCTCTTTGCATGTTTCTACTAACCGTTATTCTCTAGTTAAATATAGAATCTCTTTTATGACCCCTCAACATTGTTGGTAACTCCTCAAAATAGCCAACGAACCTTCCTACTGTCAACTTCCTCAAAATAACTGATTTTATCAATATTCACCATTTTCTCCATTATCCCACTTTCTAGAAATTAATAAATAATTATCATTGTTCCTATTGCCTTGGCGACAAGAGCTTCCTTCCTCAATTTCTATCACTGTCTTGACACATCAATCACAAATTTTGAAAATTGACTGGATGCCCCTACATCACCATCCATTTCAATTTCTCTTAGAAAAAAGAAAAGGACAATGAGTACAATCTACTATGCATTAGTGTTCATTCCAAAAAAAAGTAGTTCAATTGAAAAATATGTAATGGATAGAAAATTGTAAGTGATATGTATTGGAAAAGTAGTTGGAAACCTAAAGTGGAGCATTTTGATGGCCAAACTAAACTATATTGATCATGCCTGTGACCAAGAAAACTATCTAGATATGGATAAGAAAAAAGAGCAATTAATTCCATCAAAAAGTCCAAGAGAAAGGAAAACCACATGGTGGAGAAAAGAGGGATAAGGGGAAAGAGAAATGGAAGGGAAAAATATTGCAACTACAATGATCAAATAAAAGGAAAAGATAATCATTATTGTAGTAATTGTTACTAAGATTTAAGTATAACAAAGAGAAATGTTGGAAGCTACATCTAGAGTTGAACCCATTTGATAACAATAATAAGAAGAAAAATGTACCACATGGAAAAATATGAAGAGAAAGAGTGCAAGTATAATGTAAATGAAGAATTTTCACAAGCCACTTTGAGAAAGGGAACATGTGTGATTAATAGTGGGTGTCAAAATGAAGGTTAGTTAAAGAAGGGTACTTGATTTAATGCAAATGTCCTAGAGCAATAACATAATAAAAATATTGTTACAATTGGTATGTTTACACAATTAGGTCAATTGAATTTGACATGAAATATGGCCTCATGTGATTTTATCTCATGTTTTATTGTGATTTAAGGCCAATGATTTTGTTTTCCATAAGAAGAGAACTCTAACTTCATAAATTATCTGAATTTATGTGTATAAGAAAAGATTAGTTTGTATCTATAATTTATATCGTTTAATGTTGGAGAAATCTAACTCTTTCTTCTAGAGAAAGAAATCTACTTATATTTTTATAATAATTTAAAGAATACTTGTTCCTGGATAACTTGTTTGTAAACATCAAAAGTTCCATTCCTTCTAACATTGTATGTCTATAAGAAATTGATGTTGATGATGAAATGCTTGCATCTTTAGAAAAATTTCCCTCAGTTCTTGAAAATTAAACAATTGCATGTTGTGGATACATTTAGAACTTAAATATATACTCTTGCAACTATATCTCTCTCACTACTAAAGACTGAAATGCTAATTCAATTAAACATATTGTATGTAATTGATGAACATTAACTCTATAGATAATAATATAAAGGAGTTGGAGATAAATTTACCATTGTGTTAAATGTATTGTTATAGATGAACATCTCATATCATTTACAACTTCAAAGTTATTGATAAAAATAGCTATACTAATGGTCAATGTCAACATCCTTGATAGATTCACCAACATTCAATGAGTTTTCCTAGTGACTAATTTTGTGCACAAACAAGTCATTTTGTCCTTATTAAACTTGTTTTAATAAAAAATCAATTTAAAATACCTTAAACAAATATTTCCGTATTTGATATCTAAATTTTAAATTGTTCTATAGGACATTACTACAAGCATGATAATTTAAACATACTTTTGTGAGACGAAGCGAAATGCAACATGAGTTCAAGGTCTTCTATTGGTGGGAAGACTAATGAAGAACCATATAGTGATCTTGATGATGTAGAGGAGGATGAGACAAAGACTATAGAGGTGACAATGTAGATGAGGATGATTGGTTCGGTTCCTGGGATGAGGAGGAAGATGAACTACTTCTTGATTTGTTGTTAGAGGCATAATTGAAGGAGAAGAAGCATGCCCCTACACCTATAATGGGGATTTTGTGGAGTCCCTCACTGCTTCTTCATGTGGTGGTCCTATAAGGGGGCAATGAAGGGGATTTCTCCTCTCCCTGGTAGTTGCTTCCTCAACCCAGATCCATTCTAGGTTTAATACAAGATTTATGGAGCTTTCTATTGGGGACGTGGAGAGTTTTGGTCCTTTTGTTGTTGGTACAAGTTTAATGTGAGCCTTGCTAGGGTTTTTCTACCTTAGTCTAAGCTGGAGGGATCTTGAGAGGGTTTTGTGATGCTCCCTTCAGGTCTCCCTTCTACATAGGTTTTGTAGACTTTTGATTTCACCCTACAAATTGGCTCCTATCAATTTTTGAGGTCTATTAATATTGAGCAGATTGGGGATCCCTTTATTGAGCCTGCGGTAGGGGGTCCCTCGTTTGTTTCACCTTTGAATTCTCTTTACCTATGTCGGGATGCTTCTCCCTCTACATTGAATGGATCTTGTGTCATTCTAAAGGTCCCTGATGCTAATGTTGATAATGCTACTGTCTGCATGGAGAATGCCCTCATTTGGGAGATTCTATTAAAATGGGTGAGAAAGAATACATCTGGCCAAACCATCTTTGCACAATAAAATAAAAACTATAGAATAATATATTATTATCTTTTTGGATGATTTTACAATGCAGTACATTGACTTTTTAAAGCCTTGTTATTCCTGTATATAACTTCTTACAGGAAAGTAACTTCCCAAAACCTAACTTTTAAACTAACATTTATTTAGGTAACAATGTAATACCATTGTGACTATTATGCCAACATTCCCCCCCTTATTGCATTATTCCTGTAATAGTACCAAGGGACCCCCCCTGAATGCTAAAATACTTAACACAACTGATTACATAATATAATACATATTTTATAGAATATCTTCTCCCAAAGAACAAATCCTAAACCAAGTGGGGCTCCATCATGATGTCTCGTCTACCCTCGGAAAGGCATAGCTTCGAGCTATGTTCTTAAGCTCTTTAGTCCCAAGCTCTCAAATCACAGAGTCGAGAATTATTCAACAATGAACCCTAAGAGATACGACAGATCTCTGTCATTGTCTAGTGACCGCGAGAGGGTATAATTCTCGATCATATAATCTTTGAAGCTCGCTGGACAACAATCCATATTGAGCTCAACACCAAATCTCAAACCTGTCTCCAAAACAAAATCTTCACAAAACATACATTCTTCAAATCCATCAGCATCAACAAAGAAAAGAAAAACAACCAAAACCAAAAATGCTTCTCATGCAAAACATCATCTCAAAGCGAGAAGCTAAGTTGAGATAATGGAAAATCCTCCATCCTCCGATGCCACCTGCCTACAATATGACGTTGTTACACTTTAACCAACTAATGTCTTGGATGAGTCTTTGGAGGCCTCATTAGGAATAGAAAAGATGGCTCCGAAAGCATAATCTATCTTTGACATATGTGGATTCATGATTAAAAGATATAATATCAATTTGAACCAATGATATACCCATACACTAATAACCCTTATACCTCCAATATATTATTAAACATTCATCAAATTAAGCCTTCAACAATTTTTACCTTATTACTCCAAATAGAATCTCACAACCACCTTTGTTATATTTGACCATAACAAAATTATCACACTTTCTCAAAATTTAAGATCCCTCTTTGAATTTTTTATCACCACTTTAAAATATTCATGTGCCACTTCATAATAGAAACCAAAAGCAACTGTTTTATTTTTATTTTTTACCTTATACCACTTTTGTAATGGTAGTTCAACAGCAGACTTAATAAAGTCGAAGAAAAATTTAATCTCAACAAATTTCTTACATAGATAACCCCCTTCAAATTTTCTGAGAGAAAACAACCCTTCTCCTTGCAATTTATTTTAAAGAAAATTCCTCCTCTCACAATTGTTTTCAAAGAGATCACGTTCTCTTGTAGGACTATGTTTAAAACAAAATAGGGTTTTAACATTTTTTTTTGTAGAAATTTATGCAGAATGGAGGAGAGCTCTCTGCAGTTTTAACAAAGTCTCTACACAGGTTAGGATAAATTTGTAGTTGTCTAAATGACCTTGTTATTACTACCTTTTGGCTCTACAATTTATAAATCCTTGTTTGGTCTTGGCTATTTTTGTGCATAAAGAGTTCTAAAAAAAACTTTTATATGAAACGATTTGGCAACTATACCTCCATTTGTTGCTTTGAATGATTTCTTTTCCTCTTATCAACGGTGGCTTCTTTAGACTTCCTTCATCACCAAACAAACATGTTGCATATTCAAGTATCGGCTCTAAACATTTGATCTTCCTTCACCACCAAACAACCATGCGGTTTCAAACTCGGCAGTTTCCATTAACATTCGCTCACAGTTAGACACTCCATTTCTCATACATGGTTTGCTGGAAAGAATTTGCAAATCTACACTTTCAACAATTTTCAACTACCATGCTACCTCTCCCAATTTTTCTGCAACAATATTTCCTCTTAAATGCCATTTTCATTGTGGCTCTGATACCATATTAAAATGGGTGAGCAAGAATACATCTGGTCAAACCATCATTGCACAATAAAATAAAAACTATAGAATAATATATTATTGTCTTTTTGGATGATTTTACAATGCAGTATATTGGCTTTTTAAAGCCTTGTTATTCTCATATATAACTTCTTATAGGAAAGTAACTTCCCAAAACCTAACTTTTAAACTAACATTTATTTAGGTAACATTGTAATACCATTGTGATTATTATGCCAACAAATTCTTAGGCTTTTGTTCAAATATTGATGTTGTCTGAAACTGGGTTCAAAAAAGATGGTGTGAGCCTAGTCAGATTCAGGTGGTTATCATGACTAATGGCTTTTTCCTTTTCTCCTTCCAATCTTTTGAAGAAAGTATGAGAGTTTTACGCGAAGGTACTTGGTTTCTTGGCAAGTCTGATCTTTCGTTGAAAAGATGGCATACCAGTTTTGATGTTGCCAAGGAAAATTTCAATAAGGTTTCTATATAGGTCAGGCTCCTAGGTCTTCCTTTAGAGTACTAGCATGAAGTGATAATACCAAGAATAGCCAATACTCTTCGTCAATTTTTATCTATTGATAATGTTACAAAATTATGAAACATTTGGTTTTTTCTAGATTTTGTGTGAGTGTTGATATTAATAAGGTGCTACCAAAAGCCATGAAACTGTGTTCCAAATTTGGTGTTAAGGAGCAAAGAATTCATTATGATTCATCTTTGCATATTTACATTGTCACAAACCTAGGCACTTTTCCCATTCTTGCAAAGGTCCTCTTGAGCATGAGAAAGAATGTTTTGAGCATGGGAAAGATTGTCAGATGCTAGGAAATAATCTATTAATGACTATGCTACTAGCAATAAAGGAAATGACATGGACATTGAAGGTCCCATAAGGGACATGCGGTGGTCTCCATCAAAGGATAATAGATGTCCTTTGGTTGAGACTGGCTCATCTTCAAAAAAAGGAAGGTTAGCTAAATTGGGTCAAGCCTTGACTCTACCTCAGAGTTCTTTGGTGAGGTTCGGTTTTAAAGCTCCATGATTGTCGTCATGGCTCTCCCTTTGTTGTGGCCTTTCTGTCTTAGGCATATTTCTTTGTTGGTTATTGTCTCCATGCTCTTGTCTCTTGTGGTTGTTGGCTGTTATTGTTGTACAAGGTTTTGGGGTCCTTTCAAAACTCTTTCTAATTCATAGCTCCGATTAAAAACGCTTATCTAAAAAAAATATATTATTTTTTATCAAGCAATATTTTGATTTTAGCTTCTATTATGTATCACTGTAATGAGTGAATTTGGTTATAATGAATTTATCAATAGATTATTTTTATACATTAATTTGTAGTAAAGATAATCTCAACTCAATCATATCTGTTTAAAATGGTCGATTTTTTCCTCAAACCAAACCGTGTTAGATTGCAAAATTATATTTCTGTGGGGCACGTGTCAAGCATGAGAAGCATTTCTCTTTTCTTGAAAGTAAGAAGTCCAGAGTCTTACACTGGTTTACATTATTTTACGCTCGATTACATTTTCTATGCTGAATTTGTTTACATAATAGGTGAGATATCTTAAAGATATATATTATCTAGGAAAACAAAATTGATATAACAAAACTGAATAGAAGCTCTGTATTCAAAAAAACTGTTGAATTTATTGAGCAAGGCTGCATGGTATTCCACATTATTGTAAAGAAGGACAGACTTATTGCTTTGACTAAATTATATGAAGAATGAAATAACACTGTCGGATAACACTAATTCAGGAAACAGGGTTTGTCCATTATTAGTGACCAGAAGCATTATTTCCCAAGACTAGTGTAGAGAGATTAAATGGCTGGATAAAAGAAGAATTTCCGCTCCAAATCTGGTGTGAAAACATGGAATAAAGTTTTTCAGTGGGATGAGTTTTATCCCAGAACATATATGCACTTGTATCATTGCAAAACAAATTCTGTGGAGTTGTCTTTCCACAGTCTACTTGTGCATTAAACAATCCTGACCCACAGCATGCTGAATTTGTATCCTTAAATCCTGCACCCAAAAAATTTCATATATTTATTTCACTTTTCAGCCACCGAATAACTCAAACCTTTGAAACAAGATTGCTTTTATGTTTAAGGACTGATTAAGAGTGTAGCTTACCATAGGCTTCGGCGTTTTGAATTATGCTCATAAAATAATCATAAGTTTTCAGCTGGATGATTGTTACTCCGTCTAGTTTCTGGGTAAGGTTAGCCACAAGTGACTTCAAAGCAGTGTTATATGCCACAACCAGCTGGTTTGCGCTCTCCAAACATTCACCTTTGGCTGTACTGTATCCAGCAAGTCTGGTAAAAGGAGTACATCCCAATGCTGGAATATCCACTACGAGGAATTTTGTCGCCCCCGCACGATAAAGACTCTGTCAAGTCACATACCCATCAAGAAAATTAGTAAACCATAATTTTCTTAAAATTATTTGAAAGTAATATGTAAACTAAGAATTCTTAAACTTACTGCTATGTACTGATCAAATTTGGAGAGCAGCAATGTAACAAACTGTTGAGGAGTAGTGGTGTTTTGGAGAGTAGCGTTGGCAATATAGGCAGCAATATCGTTACCTCCAGTTGTAATGCTATATAAAGACTTGCTAATGTAGGATTTCGCCTTCGCGGCTCCAGATGGGTGCGTCTTCCTCAGAATATAAGAAAAGTTTTGGAATTGTTGTACTTGGTGACTCAGAGTGATAATATTCTGCAAGATTGATGAGCGTTAGAAGAAGAATGGAAAAGTTCTAGTGAAACTCATTCACTAATATAATAGCAATTCTTATACTTAGTGCTCTCTCACATCATACAACTATTTGTTTATATAACCATGATATTGAAAAGATATAAAATAGATTAAAAATTAGAGATTTTGAAGAAACCAAATTGGCTAAGAATTATGGGAGCATTAGAATATTGTATTGTAAGACTTTCATGGCCTCAACAGCCAGATTCACAATAGCACCTCTCACAATCAGTATTCACCCCTTTTAATAAAAAACAATAGCACCTCTCATTGCCATTGTAAGGCTAAAATGCAATATTAAGCAATTTTTTTAATAGTTAAATTTGTAAATTAAAAAAATATTGTTATCAACTTTTAAATAGTAACAAAGGTGTATGTTACAGCAAGAGTTTATTACAAGTTTACTTTATACATATAGGATTAACCCATTATTCACATAAAAGAAAAAGAAGCTTCAAAACAAATTATGAATGGAAAAAGAAACACATAGAGTTTGTTATTTCAGAATTTTAATTATATTTCACTACATAAAAGAATTTTTTTGCTTTACTGGACTGTTTAAATTTTAACAGATAATTGTAAACTTATCATCACAAACAATCTAAGTGATAAAAATGTATTATATTGTTCCCGATTTAATATTAACTTGTAAGATTTTAATTGATTATGTTGAAAGTATATAATCTCTGGATAAGAATAGAATAGATCTATTATTACTCTTTAGATTGATCTACAGTCAACATAATTTGTAAGGAAAAACAACTCAAAAAACAGCTATATTTGTTTTGTATAAAAGAGAAGTTATATTTTACAGGATCTAAATAAAAAAATTCCTTTCTGAAACTCAATATTGAGGTCTTTCGAAAAAAAAAAAAAAAAGCCAAATAGAAAAGACCTCTCCTGCCCCTGTTGAGTCAAGCAATCCACTACTTCCTGAAGCGAAATTGATCCCTCTACTGAAATTTGCTTTTGGTTCCAGATATGGAGGGGCAAAGGGTAGCCTCAAGTAGGTAGCTGCAACCATAATTATACAATAAACCACTTAGTAATACTCTTGGCTAATCTGTGAGTGAAATTATATTAATTGACTGAATGATACCAACCCAGGAAGTCGAAAGTGGTGCGGCCATTGGTAAAACGACCAGTTGGGTAGTGGAAAAAAGAGACGCCGTAAGGTGTGAAGTTTGCACGCGCTGTAGTGTTTGCGATGTAATTATTGTTCCCTGCATCTCCTAACGAATCTCCAAACACAAACATGGCTGGGACATAACCTCCTTTCTCAGCTGCAGCCGAACAACTGATCATCCATAACCCAACTAAGATACCCACAATTGAACTCTCCATTATCGCCATTAACAAAAATTATCCCAGCACTCCTGCTCAATCTGCAACTCATTCACTTATTAATGAGAATAGGCTTTTATATATATAGGGCGTGCGTATAAGTAGAAGTTTCTGTAAATATGTTGAACGGTCAAAGATGACAAATACAACCATTTTCCTGTTGAAAACTTCAAGGATAGAATAAGATGGAAGCTGTCGTTTAGGACTGTTCATTTTGAAAGGGCCAGGATAACGTAGGATAAGGTGAGATTAAAAAATGATACATAAGTCAAAGGGCTTTTGGTCTCTTGGCGAAGTTGAAAGGTTTTGAATGAGTCCACTGGAGATTAAGTCTTGCTGAGGTCCTGTGTGGATACCTTCAGTCTTTAGCTCTCAACGGAAGAGGTTCAACCTAAGGCTTGTGCTCCCATATCGAATAGCAAAATTGATCTTGTAAATGATCTCCATAAAACTAAAATAAATAAATAAATAAAATTTCTCCTATATGTTGAACCCTTGTGACCAATCTGTGGTAATACTTGTACAAAGAAAACACAGCAGAATGAGCTGGGATGCAATTGAATACAAGGCAGTGATTTACTTAATTACCATGAAAAACCAAATTAGGTGAACCGTTAGTCTAGACTCTGATAGGGTTCAGTTTCTTCATTTAGAGCTACCCATTTCCTCAGTTCATGGTCAGCAGTTACCTTCAGATGATACACTTGAGGAAGCCAGTGATTTCGTTGGACGTGAGCAATTGATGATAATTCTGTTACAAGTTATATTTGGGGAAAACCTCATCATAAGGATTCCCTTTTTAGGAGTGTTGCATTAACTGTTAAATTTTTTATGTTTAGGTTTCACCCTATGTTAAAATTTTATATTTGTTTTGGACCTCATCTCATATAGATTTTGAGCATGTGTCTTTCTACCACCCATCTTTTTTTTAAATATTGTACTATCATCTTTTTAATTAATTAACAAATAAAATGAGACTTAGATCATTAAAAAATTAGGGAACACAAAATAGGATGTAGAAATTTCTTCTCATCTAATTAAACTATTAATCTCCACATACAATTGATAGAAGACTCCCCTACACCATATTTGGCTATTTTTACTGTAAAATACAATCAAAATTTTAGAAAGATTGTATCACATGAAAGGGTAGATTTTAGATAGAATGTCAATATATATATATATATATATATATATATATATATATATATATAAAGGACAAGTTTGAGTAGGTAACTGTCATGAAAATTTTACTTGACAAGCAGAATCAACTGTCAAATTTAAACCCTACCCTCCACCATTGACTCTTTGTTATTAGTACCTACCTTGGTGTGGTACTCTTGCATTCGATATGCAAAATTTTGCATTAGTCTTCTTTAGTTTCCACCAATCAATTTATTGTATTTTATGATGACTATAGTTTACAAAGATGGAAAAAATATTTGATTGGCTATTATTGTTTACCCTCTTATTGTTGTCTTCACGAGGCAAACATTAAATTCTGAAGTCAATATCAACCATACCAAAATTAAATGAAGTGAGTATGGCCCATACTTTAAGTCCAATCAAATAGACAATATTATTGCAAAAGTCAATATTTATATCAATATTAAAATGACATTTCCTTTACGCGATCTTATTGAATCTCATGAAATCTTTTCTAGAATAGTAAGCTTTCAATGCCATATGGTGACTAAATTCATTAATTGTTGATTGTGCATTCTGTATGTAGTTTTGTGTTGTGGGGGACATTTTATCCTGTGAGAGACGTCTTGGATGCAACCTCCACATTCTCCTTCACTCGCATATGAAAACATATAACAACAGATCCGCTCTTTTAATCTAGTTGATCTGTCGCAACTAAATACTATGGGAACTATTGTCAATGGAGAAGAAGCAAAAGATCTGAATGCTAGATCTTGTTGTACAGTAATCCATCCTCTATTTTCTTCCTTCTGAAATTGTTGGCTGCCCTTCGGTATGTTATACATGGCTTTAGCTACAGCAATGGACAGCTCTCTATCATGGACTGCTGCTTTAGATCAATCCAAGACTGATCCTTTATTGCCATCAGATCATGCTTTGAAATAGAGGATGAGTTTATGCAATATCTAGAGAAAGGCAACAAGAAGGCGGTAGTTCATGCAGGTCTTCTGCCACCTGATCTTCCCCAATAGGGAAGAACTAGGCTTTCAGAGGAGGAATCTTACTGTCTAAGATGGTTGGATAAGCAGCTGACTTCATCTATGGTGTACATTTCATTCAGAAGAGAATGTTTTCTTTCCGAGGAGTAGATAGAAGAGTTGGGTAAGTTTTGGTGTTTGGAACCTAATCCTAAGTGGTGAAACAGTTGAGAGCGACATGTGGGAAGGTTTCTCAAATATTGTTTGGGTCCACTATAGATTGTGGAGAATGTATTTGGCTGACACAGTACATAATGCATGACTACACAGTGCACTTCATTAGGCCAACCTGATATGAATTTTTTGTTTGTTGCAGATATAAATATGAGTTTGAATTTCATGTTTGGTGGGTGATTAGTGAATGTGAATATGGTGAATATGCGAAAGTGCAAAGCATGCGACAAGAGAAGAAGAAGAGAGATCTTGTCTAATGTAAAAGCAGAACAGTGAAACAAAGCAGTCAAGATGAAGAGTTTTGAGATAGTATTTTGAGCAAACATTGGAGCTGCAATCATGCATGTGTAGATGCAATCTAAGAAGTTCATATTTTGTTTGTGAGCCATCTCCTTTCTTCTTTCTTCCTTTCTAGGCAGTGAGCCTTCTTGCAGTGACCATTTCTTTTGGGCAGTGAGCCCTAGCCAATGAGCCCTAAGGCAGTGAGCCTTTATTGTAATTCAGTATTGTTTCTAAATAATATTTTATGATCTAACACTCACCATGGTTTTTCCCAGTTTTGGGTTTTCCACATAAAAAATCTTGGTGTTCATGTGTGATGATTTGTGGTTGTTTCTTATGTGTTTAATTTTCTTTGTTATTGCATGTGGTAAATGGATTACTAGCTTAATAAATAAGATGTTTAATAAAGTACTAATTCACCCCTCCCTCTTAGTACTTTGGGTGTTCAGCAATTTGTATCAAATCTTGGTTCCTCACAAGAAGTCTAACAACTTGAGGAAGATCATGGAGACTGAACACATGGTAGGTAAAAAATGTCCTACTCCTCCTGAAGAAATTGATGCAACTGAGACTAAAGAAGAATGCACACTTGTCAATGAAGAAGAACTTAAACTTACACTAGATGATCTTGAAAAGGCTGAAATAGAAAATAGGGATCTAAAAGATAATGTCAAGGAAGCAGATGAGTGCATAAAGAAATTGAGGGAGCAAGTCAAGAAGTTCAAGGAAAAATACAAGGAGGTTAGTAAACAATTGATATCTACTGAAGATAACTTGAGTAATCTAAAAGTAGAAGATGTAAAAAGAGAAAAAGCAGAAGAAGACCTAAATCAGTTGGTGAAAAGAAAAACTGAAGACTACGCAAAGATTGAACAAGAAGTTGTGGATCTGAAAGCTTATCTGAAACATGCTTGGAGTCAGGAAGAAAAATTCAAAGTGCTACTCACCTTGATAGAATTCTTGCCAGTCAGAAGATTCCTAATGTTAAAGAAGGCTTGGGATTTGAGAAAGGTGAAAGTTCCAAAACCGGTCAAGAAAAGAATGTTGGGATCAAGAAGAACAAAGGAAAATAGATTCAAAATCAAAGGAATAGACCTAAAATACCACCAATCAGGCAACCAAATTCTTGAAGGTGCCCTTCTTTCAATGGTTATTGTAATGCTTGCAATAAATTTGGTCATCAGGCCACTCAATGTAGGAGTAGAGTAAATCAAAACGTTCCATCATTCTCTAGTTAGTGTTTTACTTGCAACAAACTAGGTCACAAAGCTAATGAATGGAGTTCAGTCAAATAAGAAATAGTTACAACAATGGAAGAAATGTCCAAACTTTCAAATGTAACTACTTTAATTTCAAAAGGTTTGGTCATAGAGCTAGTGAATGCAGAAATTAGATAAGGAACAACTATAGTAATGGAAGGAATATTCAATCTTTCAATGGAAATTGCTTTGCATGCAATAGATATGGTCACAAGGCTAACCAATGCAGATCAAGGATGAATGAAAGGAAAAATGGACAGAGAAATATTGTATGCTTCAATTGCAACAAGCGTAGACATTTTGCAAAATTCTATAGAAGAAGGAATATGAAGAAGGATAATTAGACTGAAATGAAGAAACTGGTACAAAAGACAAATATAGTAGAGATCAAGAAATATATGAATCAAATATGGGTCAAGAAGGGAGTATAGGAAGTCAAGGATGAGTCCGCACAAGACTCTAGTGCTAGTACTTCCTCCAGGAAGTAAATTGAGAGCTCTAGCTCAGGGGGAGCTTAATGCAAAATCCTGCTTCCCCAGCCAGAAATGTGGTGCTAACATCCAGCACAAAGATATAAGTTATAAGAGTAAATTGCGGATCCTACGAAGGAGATTCTGATAGAAAAGAAGATAATGTGGTAAATTGCAGAGCAATGTTGATTGACTGAAACAACAAAGAAAGGGTTTAACAACTTTTTGAATGAAGCATTTATTGCAATTGAATCTTAATGAGAAGAGAATATAAGGGATTCATTTGAAGGAAAAATCACTTTGCATTCATACTTTCATGTGACTAAAGAGATCTAAGAAGCAAGCTAGGGAAAATTCAAGCATTCGATGAAGAAACCCTAAGGAAAAAAGGTATTTACCACTCTTTGTTGAAAAACTTCTTGTTTTGAGCTCGTAAAGATTAATACCGCTCAAGTAGTTGAGATAACAGAGAGGCCCTACCCTAAGTTTAAGAAACATCCCTTTAAATCATTAATGACTGATCCAGACAAAGCATTTTTTGAGATTGCACACAGAGGATGTTAGGGCATATATTCATGCAAACCTAGAGGAATATGATCACATAAAATTAGGAAAATTGTACTTGGATGAGCTGACCACTATTAATCTTGCATTGAAAGAAGAATATAATGTCCTGCATGAGAAGAACTTGGATGCCTAGTTAGATTTTCTGGTATTTTCAGATGATGCATGGGTTAGATATGTTCTAAGATGAATTCATGATGAATTCTTTTGGCTTGATACACCCCACATGATAAAAAGGAAGCTATCAAAGCAGTGACTAGCATGAGCTCTACTGGAAAAGTTCCAACCCTAAAAACCATGAAGGACAATGTAGTAATGTAGCTAACCGGTGCAAAATTTGATAAGAGGGCACTAATTGTGAATGACATTGAGAATCTGGCAATCAGGTTTGCATCGATGTTTATTGTGTATAAATTCTATATCTCCAATAGGGATAATTCAGTGTTTACAACTTCTATTTACATAGCCTATGATATGGTCAGCAATAACACAGACTATGACCTATGTGAGTTGCTCCGAGAACAATTAATGGAAAATATGAAAAGAACAAAGGAAACAAAATATCCCTTTAAGTATGGAACTTTGATTATTTGTCCATTCTTTTACTTTCTGAAAGAGTTACCTAGTATGGACAATATAGTTTAGCTTGATCATGCACCTGTAGCTTCTCAAATCAGAAATCATTTGCATAGTCTAAGAAATGCTGACAAATAGAATGTAGCTTTATGGGGTTACTTCAAAAACTTCCAAAAGAAAATGTAGGCTAGGGCTAGAATCCCTGAATCAGTTCTAAAGAAGTATGAAAAGGATAATGTGTTCATGGTGGACAAGGACAAATGCCTCATGGAGGTTGTTGAACCTAGAATTTTATGGGTCCCAGCAATGGGATATGAAGTCTCAGAGGAGGTTTTAACCGGCTTGGCAGATCTTATCTTGAGAAAACCAAGAGACCCCAAGGAGGAAAGCTTTGGTACTTTTGAGGAACTATCTCTTAAAGTACATCTGGAGTAGACACAATTGGAGACCCAAATAAAGGTCAAGAAGTATGTAGAGGAAATTGCAAAGAAACATGGGTTCACATAAGAGGAAATAAGTAAAGCAATAGAAAAAGTAGAGGCATCAAAAGCTGCAAGTACTTTGGAAGGGCATCCATCAAAAGTCCTAGAGAAGAAGGAAGAGGAGAAAATTGCAAAGGAGAAACCTACATCTGGTCCTGCAAGAAAGAAAAGAGCACACACCTCTGCAGCTACTTCAAAGCGTTCCGGACCCTCTATGGCAGAAACAAAAGTTGCAAGTGCTAAAAAGGAGGTACCTGAGAAAGAGGCAGAGCCTGAAGAACAAGTACCACTGGAGAAAACTACAGAGAAGAAAACAAGAAAGAAAACAAAGGCAACAAAAAGAGTATATGTAAGCCTGGGTGAAGGAGAAGAAGAAGAAAAAGCAGAGACAGATAAGGAGATTGAAGCAAAATGGGAAAAAATAGAGGAAACCACTTCTAGTAAAAAGGAGAAGCCCTCAAGAAAAACCAAGAAGAAGAAATAAGATGAGAAAATTGAAAGTGAAGCAACATTGTCATTGGAAACAATAGTCAATGCATTTGTTCAGCATGGAAATTTGAAACCCATAGCTGAAATGTATGATGAAAGATCTCATGCAGATAAGATAATCGTTGAAACAATCGTCATCAGATAGATCTGGAAATGTTTAGCAAATCTTTGATTGAAATCTTGGATCAATTACCGGATAGCCTATCGAGCATTATGTTAGCAAGAAAGGAAGTGGCTATGGCCAAAGATGTGGAGATAAGAGAATATGTCTTGTTGAGTCTCTATCCAAACATGATAAAGGAAGAGAAAGAAAAAGTCACAAAGATACTCAATGATAAATTTCAAACAAAAAGAAGAATTAATACACTTATGGCCGGTGACACTGAGAGACTAGTAAAAGAGACAAAGGAAACAACCCTGAGTGTGTTGCATGAATTGCAAATTACTATTGCAGATACTGATGAGGAAGAGCAAGTTAACAATGATGACACTTCCATTGCTGCTCCAGAAGAAAATGTTGCATTGAGTATGGACCAAGGCACAATTACACCTCTAGAAAATTTAGAAAAGGTTGAAGAACTGAAAGAAACTAAAGAAGAAAAGAAGTTTGAAGAGGCAGGGACAATCCTTAAACATAATATCTTGGTGGAACAAGAAGATCAAAAAGAAGAGACATATGAACATATGATGGATATTCTTGCTCTGGAGCCAGAAAGAAATGAACAAGAACACATCCAAGAACTACCTCTAGAAAGACAAGAAGCTAAAGTATCTCATGGTGAAGAGAAGAGAGACATTATTGACTCCTTAAAGGAGTTCTTACAAAAGTAGGAAGAAGCTCAAATTTTGACTGCACCTGAGCATCTACAAGGGCCTATTAACCTTACCTCTATATCCCCTCTGCAGAAGTTAAGACTTGGGACTATTCTTCAAACTAATACATAAGAGGAAGTACTAAAATCTCATATAGAGGATCTAGCGAGCTATTAGAAGATGCATTGGCAATTATTGAAAAGCTAATGTCTAGAATAAGAAGAGACACATCCTTGAGTCCTGCTGCACAAGTAAAGAAGTTAATGGAATCCTTCAACATTCATTTTGAGTCTCTTGAAAAAGATGCTAGGAAGAAGGTAAGAGCTGAAATAGACAATAAGAGATTGGTAGAGGTAAAAGATAAAGCCTCACAAGATAAAATTTTGCTAGATAAAAGTATAGAATATGCATAGTTAGCTCTTAAAGAAGCCAGTGAATTGTTTCAATTTTGTCTTACATAGCCAGTTAAGACTAAAGATATAAAAGATAAAATAGATAAATGGGAAGCTCAGATAATGAAAATATCCAAAACCTATGACCCGAAAAAAGATGCTATTAGTAATCAAAGGGCACAAGTGGAAACTAATCATTCTAATATACATAAGTTGCAGACCCAAAGTTTCAAAATTACATCCTTAACCAAGTTGATAGCAGCAACAGATAAAATAAGACAAATCATTGAAGCCCCTGATACAGTGAAGAAAGCAGAAGATTTGGTATCTTAGATTAATGGGCACATACTAATTTTGAGTGATGCCAAGACCAGATAGGATGAATAAATGGTGCAACTAAAATAATCTATAAGAATGTTCTCCTGGAACAACAACAATTATAAGCACTTTTGATATCACTTGTATATATGTGGCAAAATAGAACAACAGTTTAGAATTTTTGGCAACTTGTACATATCTTTGTATCATACACCTTTGCCATTGATATCAAAGGGGGAGAAGAAATGAAGCATGTGAAAAACAATTTTGAAAAACAATAAAAGAAGCATGAAGACAGTGGGAGCAGTGTATAAAGAGATAGGGGGAGTTCTAACAATTTCTCACATCAAGTGTTGCCATCAATGCCAAAGAGGGAGATTGTTGGAAACTTGTGTATGATGACTAAAGATGTTTTCATTGATGGAAACTAGAGAAGGAACAAGGTTAGAATAGAAGTGTTGGTCCAAAGAAAAAGACTTAGTCAATTTTGGTTAAGTATTGGTAGTATATTGAAATAGCGACAAGGAGACAATGTTTGAGCTGATATTGGTCCATGGTAGAAGACAAGATCATGCATTTCTGGTATGTTATTTGTATTCTTTTGATGATCCTATATCCATGTTTTTAGCTGCTGAAAAGTACCGGAAGCACACACTCTAATAGACTAAGTCCAGAAACACAAAGTACATTGTGATTCAAAGAAAAACACTCATTTGTTTTGGTCTACATTCCTCTGCTATTACATATTTTCTTATGCAGTTTTGAGGTGTTGTAAACACATGTTTTAAGTATCCAAATCTAGAGGTGCAAGTTCTAATCTCCACTAGAGAATCAGTTATGAGCATCTATCACTACTTGGTATGGTGTAGTTTGACTGTGACAGTGTATGTGTTCCAGTGGTCTACATTCTACTGCAAAAGAATATTATACTTTGTGGTTCTTGAGGTATGATATTTGACATGTGAGTGTCTCTAATATGGATTTGAGAAAGTATTGTTGTCTGTAGTGGAAGATGTTGTCTAACAGTTGAACTGAACCAGTGAACAGTCTGTAGATAAAGCTGACATGACAGTATGATGTGTGTACGGTAGGTTTTGGTGTTTGGAACCTAATCCTAAGTGGTGAAATAGTTGAGGCTGACATGTGGGAAGGTGTCTCAAATATTATTTGGGTTTACTATAGATTATGGAGAATGTATTTGGCCGACAAAGTACATAATGCATTACTACACGATACACTTCATTAGGATGACCTAATATGAAGTTTTTTCTGGTTGCGGATATAAATATGAGTTCAAATTTCATGTTTGGTTGGTGATTAGTGAATGTGAATATGGTGAATATGTGAAAGTGTAGGGTAGGCAACAAGAGCCAAAGAAGAGAGATCTTGTCTAGTGTAAAAGCAGAACAGTGAAATAGAGCAGTTAAGATGAAGAGTTTTTAGATAGTATTTTGAGCAAACATTGGACTTGCATTCATGCATGTGTAGATGCAATCTAAGCAGTTTATTTTGGCAGTGAGCCATCCCCTTTCTTCTTTCTTCCTTTCTAGGTAGTGAGCCTTCTTGCAGTGAGCACTTCTTTTGGGCACTGAGCCCTAAGGTAGTGAGCCTTTATTGTAATTTGGTATTGTTCCTACATAATATATTGTGAGCTAATACTCACCGTGGTTTTTCCCAGTTTTGGGTTTTCCATGTAAAAAATCCTGGTGTTCATGTGTGATGATTTGTGGTTGTTTCTTTTGTGTTTAATTTGCTTTGTTATTGTATGTGATAAATGGATTACTAGCTTAATAAATAAGAAGTTTAATAAATTACTGATTCACCCCCCTCCCCCTCTCAGTACTTTGGGTGTTCAACACCCTATGGACTATGAGTTGGACTTGTTGAAGAAACTGCAAGGATTGAAGCAAGGTATTAATTTTTTTAAGGAGTTTACATAGAAGTTTTATAAGTTTATAATCTGAAAAAGCCATGCAGAGGCCAACAAGGAGAAGCTAGCCTATTATATTAATGGGTTAAGGCCAAGTATTTAAGAGAAGTTGAGTCTAGTTAGAATGACCACCAAAGAAGATACATACCAGTTCTTCCTGAAGGTGGAATAGAAGATAAATAAAAGATTCCAAAGAAAGCAAAGAGGAAGAGGTCATGGCAAAAGGACTGGTGGAAGATCCTATGAGGGCTAGAATGAAGATCGAAAAAAAATTGAGGAAGTAGACACCAGTCGAGATCAGAAAGGAGATAATGGCTACACCCTCTTGTCCAAAATAATGGTGAGTAAAGAGGAAGAGGAATAGGAAGAGGAAGACTTGGGTGAGGACCTCGAAGAGGAGGTTTCAAAGGAACCTATTTCCAATGTGGAGAAGAAGGACATTGAGCCTATGAGTGTCCCCAACATCAAGGAAGGACAAATAGAATATCTGAAGGTAATGCATGAGTTGCACATGTAGATGAAGATGGACAATCTGAGTATTTTAAAGATATTGAAAGGGGAGAAACCCTAGTTGTCAGAAGAACCTTGTTAAATGAGGAGAAAGAACTAGATTAGAGGAAGAGTTTAAATTCCGTACAAGGTGCAAGTGTGAAGGTAAGTTTTGTGATTCTATTATTGACAGTGGAAGCACTGATAATCTTGTCTTAGAGGATATGGTTAACAAGTTGAAGTTGACATGTTGAAGGTATCCACATCCATATTAGATTGCATGGTTGAAGAAGGACCGTAGAGCTTTAATAAATGAGCAAGGCTTAGTCAAGTTTAATATTGGAGACTACCATGATGAGGTGTTGTATTACATCATACCAATTGATGCATATCATATGTTATTGGGAAGGCCATGGTAGTATGATAGGTGCACTATCCATGATGGTCATCCAAACACCTATTTCCTAACAAAGGATGAAGTTCATCATAAGTTGAAACCCTTGAAGGAGGTGGAAGAAAAGGCATGTAGTACTAGTAGAATTTGCTTGGTAGATGGTAGGATTTTTTTGGATGGTATGAAGCATGAGCATTATTACGTTGTCTTGATTCCTAAGATCAACCAGGAGAAATGTGAAGATGTACCAGAAAAAGTCTCATATCTGTTGGAAGAATTTTAGGACATTGTCTCAAATAATTTACTAGAAGGTTTACCACCAGTGGGGAAGATAAGTCACTAAATCAATTTGATACCAAGAGCTATTTTTTCGAATAAGGCAGCCCATAGAATGACTTCTGCAGAGAAAGAGGAGCTGAATAGACAAGTTCACGAGCTATTAAGGAAAGGACTAATAAGGGAGAGCCTAAGCCCATGTGCATTACCTATAGTACTAGCACCAAAGAAAGATGGAGAGTGGAGAATGTGTATAGATTCCTAAGCCATCAACAAAATTATAATCAAGTACAAATTTCCATTACCAAGGATGGATGATATTATAGATTTCTTGAGTGAAGCCAAGTACTTTACGAAGATTGATCTGAAGAGTGGATAATACCAGATCTGAATCAGAGAAGGATATGAATGGAAAACATGCTTTGAGACTAAGGAGTGCCTGTATGAATGGTTAGTGTACCTGGGATTTGTTATCTCAACTGAGGGCCTTAAAATGGATCCAGAGAAGGTGAGGGCTATCATTGAATGGCCTACTCCAAGGGGTGCTACAGAGGTATGATCTTTTCATGTTTTGGCAAGTTTTTATAGAAAATTTATCAAGAATTTTAGTACCATTTGTGCAGCCCTAATGGAGACAATGAGAGGGGATATAAAAAGAGTTTAAATGGACTGTAGGAGCATCCAAGAGTTTTGATACATTGAAAGAGAAAGTCACAAATAAATTATTTTGGCACATCCAAATTTCAATAAGGTATTTCAGGTAGATTGTGATGCTAGTGGCAGTGCTATAGAAGATGTTTTGAGTCAAGAAGGTAAGCCTATTGCCTATTTCAATGAGAAGCTTAATGATGCCAAGAAAACGTATTCTGTTTATGATAAGGATTTTTATACTATAGTTCAGGCTTTGAAGAAATAGAGACATTATTTTTTACCGAAAGAGTTTGTTTTATATACTGATCGTCAGCCTTTGTAGTATCTTAATAGTCAAGGAAAGTTAAATCAAAGGCACTTAAAATGGGTTGAGGTTTTGTAGAGTTATACTTTTGTTTTGAGGCATAGGAATGTAAAGTCCAACACAGTTGTAGATGCCTTAAGTAGAAGAAAAAATTTGTTGACAGAGATGAAGATAGAGGTTGTTGGGTTCAATGAACTCAAGAATTTGTACCCTGAAGATTTAGACTTTGTAGAGGCTTGGAAATCTTGTTTGGAGCCTATTACCTTGGATAGGATGAGATGGTTGGATTACATAATCCAAGATGGTATGTTGTTAAGAGGAAGCCATTTATGCATTCCAAGGAGTTCCATGAGAGAAAACTTGATTAAGGAGAAACATAGTTGAGGGTTGGCAGGACACTTTGGCCGAGATAAGACTATTGCTCTTTTTAATGAGAATTATTATTGACCACAATTGCACTAGGATGTGAAGAAATTTGTGAAAAGTTGCAAAGTATGCCATATGGCCAAAGGAGTGAGTCAAAATATTAGGATATATCAACCATTACCTATACCAAAGAGGCCATGGGAGGATATCAGCATGGACTTTGTTCTTGGTTTACTAAGGACATGGAGAGGGCATGATTCAATACTTGTGGTGGTTGAAATATTTTCAAAGATGACACATTTCATTCCATGTTAGAAAACTAGTGATATTGTTCACATTATAGAGTTGTTTTTCAAAGAGGTAGTTAGACTACATGGTCTACGAAGGAGTATAGTTTTAGATAGAGATACCAAATTTTTTGACTATTTCTGGAGGACCTTATGGAAAAAGCTGAAGACTGAGTTGAAGTTTAGTTATGTACATCATCCAAAGACTAATGGACAGATAGAGGTAGTGAATCAGAGTTGCTAAGATGCTTAGTAGGAGATAAGCCCAAGGGATGGGATTTGATATTACCATAGGCAAATTTTTCTTATAGCAATTCTATCAATAAGAGCACTAGTAAATCCCCATTCCAAATTGCATATGAGATTAGTCCAAGAAATGTTTCTGAGTTGAGAAAGATAGATAGAGGAGAGAAGATTAGTGTTGAGGCAAAGAGTTTGTAGAACACCTGAAGAGCTTGCATGAAGAGGTATGACAACATATTAATAAAAAAGAATTCTTAGTACAAGGCTAAGGAAAACCAGAAGCAAAAGTCTAGGGAATTCAAGGCTGGTGATGAAGCCATGGTTCACCTAAGGAAAGAAAGGTTCCCAATGGGGACATATAATAAGTTAAAAATAAAGAAATTTGGACCATGCAAGATCTTGAAGAAGTGTGATTCAAGAAATGCATATGAAGTAGAGCTGCTAAGTGGAATCAACATTTCCCTTATGTTTAACATTTTTGATTTAACAGTGTATCATGAAGGTGGCAAGGAGGATGGAACAACAGAAGAACAATGGAGTATCCCAGTATCTACTTCAGAAGAGGAGACCGAAGAAATCTTGGATAGCCATGTGGGAAGAAGTACTTGGACTAGGCAATATGAAGAATATCTAGTGAAGTGGAAAGGAAGGCTTGTCAAAGATTCTTCCTGGTTGTCTAATGCAGAGGTTGATTGTTTGGGTTTTCCTTGAACACCTGAGATGTGACAAGGTCACTTCTCAAATTACCCTAGGTGTTTGATGCAAGAGCATCTAGTGGTGTAAGGGTAGTCTTGCATTTCCCAAAAAAATGATGATTTTGTTCCCTGTTCTTTTCAATTTTTGGATTTTCATATACCCATTTGCTTGAATAATGACTTAGAGCCTTCAAAGTTTTAAAAAAGACTAAGAATACTAGGACTTTCTATTTTAGTAGCCCTATATCTGAGAAGCGGTTGGGCCTAAAATTTTCCCCAAAGCTTTGGAATAGCAACATAAGCATTTTTGATAAATTTTATCCCAAGATCATGTTTGGATCTCAAGATATTAAAGTTTTAGTTTTTGAGGTTCATGGAAAAAGCTTCAAAATCAATTTTGAGGCACTTAGATGTTCCTAAACATCCCAGAAACTAATCAAAAATAAAAATATCCCTTAACAAAATATTTTGTGGAGCTTCAGTTTTTCACTAGCTTTCCAACACATCAAGCAATTTGTCAATCAGACACCTAGTTCAAAAGTTATGGCTCCCAGAAGTTGCGCTACCTAGTTTCTCAATTTAAAAATTTGAAAAATTCATTCTTGGGAGGGAAAAATGGATAGTTGGGTTCATTTTGGCACCCAAATGGGAGTTACACATTTCAAAGCAAGTCAACATTGGATAAATTACACTGTGGTGTTGATGCGTATTTATAGCCTATTTTCCAGATGTAGTAAGGGGGAGTTATTGGCAAGTCATGTTCATGCGAATAAGGAGGTCAGGTAGATATCAGAAGATAGCTCCAGAAGGCTCTATAATTCAGCTATTTATATTGTAAGAAAACTCATATTATTGTAATAAACAGGCATATGACCCTGGGGATTATATTTCAGATTTGTAGCCTTTTACATGCAAGTTTAATGAAGAAATTCTGAAACAGTTTGCAGTTTGCTTAACTAATCTTTCTTGAGATCTTGTTCTTGTCTATTTAAAATCTATAAATTGTTGTTGTATTTGTTTTGGGTCGAGTCTACACTTATCACCTAGTGCCCATTATGGGAAAGACTGGGGACGTAATATATATATTATATATATAATATATATATATATTATATATATAATATATATATATATTATATATATATATATATATTACGTCCCCAGTCTTTCCCATAATGGGCACTAGGTGATAAGTGTAGACTCGACCTATATATATATTATATATATAATATATATATATTATATATATTATATATATATATATATAATATATATATATATTATATATATATATATATATTATATATATATATTATATATATATATATATATTATATATATATATATTATATATATATACATTACGTCCCCAGTCTTTCCCATAATGGGCACTAGGTGATAAGTTTAGACTCGACCCAAAACAAATACAACAACAATTTATAGATTTTAAATAGACAAGAACAATATATATATATATATATATAGATATATTGAATCAAGTTGATTGTCACATGCTAATAAGGGCATGGTGTGATGGTCAAGTCATGAGTTATTTATGCTGGCCACCAAGGTTCAAACCCTTGCTAAGCAAAAGAGCTCATAGGCCTTGTGCCTTCGTTGGGATGACAAGCTTGCAAGATATGTTCCTTCACTAGGCTATCGTGCTCGTAGGTTGTGGACCTTCGCTGGGCCAACGAGCTTGCATGTTTCAACTTGGAAATAATGCTTTGGGGATTAAGACCCCCTAGTAGTGGTCTCAGTGATAAATCCATGGGAATACATCCCCGTAAGGGTCTCTTTGGGCTCTAAGCAGGCTAAGAACCTACATAACCCTCATCAAGCAAAAAATTGATTGTCATAAGAATATGTTGGTTTTGAGTACCATTGTCCATTGGTTGTGTGTGTACATATGTTTAGTATAAATGGTTGGACAATCCTTTATTGCTCCCTTTGTCCATGACTGCATCAATGTGAGGGCATAGAATTTGGATAAATAGATAGCATAGAAACTAATCTATTTTAGTTTTTAGATTTTGAGTGCAAATTGGCAAACATGTTCTTACATTGTATACATGTTATGCCTCTCTTTTATAATTGTTTATGAACTTTATCTATTTCTAAAAGGAATGATTTTAGATAGCTACTCAAAAAAATTTATTATTGCATATTTGATGAGGAATTAAGGGCCATTTTTTTTCTATTTCTTTCAGACAAAATAAAAGGACAACGAGTACAATCTTCTATATATTAGTGTTCATTACAAAAAAAGTAATTCAATTGAGAAAATATGTAATGGATAGACAATTGTGTGATATATATTGGAGAACTAGTTGGGAACCTCAAGAGGTGCACTTTGATGGACAAACTAAAATATATTGATCATTCCTTTGCCCAACAAAACTATCTAGAGATGGATAAGAAAAAAATCACTTAATTCCATCAAAAACCACAAGAAAAAGAAAAACCACATGGTGGAGAAAAGAGGGATAAGGGGAAAGAGAAATGGAAGGGAAAAAGAACACCACTACCATGCTCAAATAAAAGGAAAATATAATAATTATTGTAGTGATTGCTACAAAGAAAAGTATAACAGAGAAATGTTGGAAGCTACATCTAGAGTTGAACCCATTCAATAACAATAATAAGAAGAAAAATGTGCCACATGGGGAAAATATAAAGAGAGACTGCAAGTCTAATTTAAATTAAGAATTATCACAACCCACTTTGAGAAAGAGAACATGTGTGGTTAATAGTGGGTCTCAAAACGAAGGTCAATTACTGAAGGGTGCTCGATTTAATGCAAATGTCAGAGTAATAACACATAAAAATCTTGTTACAATTGGTATGTTCACACAATTAATTTATTTGAATTTGACATGAAATATGGCCTCATGTGATTTTATCTCATGTTTTATTGTGATTTAAGGCCAAGGTTTTTGTTTTCCACAAGAAGATAACTCTAACTTATATGAATTTATGTATGTATAAGAAAAGCTTAGTTTGTATCTATAATAAACATTTAATGTTGGATAAATCTAACCCTTTTTTCTAAAGAAAGAAATCTACCTATATATTTTATAGTAATTTAATAAATACTTGTGTCTGAATAACTTATTTGTAAAAGTTCATTTCGTTCTAACATTGTATGTCTATAGGAAATTGATGTCGATGATGAAATACTTGAATCTTTAGAAAATTTGTCCCCATTTCTTGAAATTTTAACAACTGCATGTTGTGGAGACATCTAGAACTTAAATATATACTCTCTCAATCATATTTCTCTCACTAGTAAAGATTGAATTGCTAATTCAATTACAACATATTGTATGTAATTAATGAACATCTACTCTACAGATAATAATATAAAGGAGTTGGAGATAAATTTACCATTGTGTTAAATGTTTTGTTATAGATGAAGATCTCAAATCATTTACATCTTCAAAGTTACTGATAAAAAATAGCTACCAATGGCTCATATCATCATCCTTGATAGATTTGCCAACATTAAGTGAGTTTGCCTAGTGATTAATTTTGTGCAAACAAGTCATTTTGTCCTTATTAAACTTGTTTTAATAAAAATTCATTTTAAAATACCTTAAAACAAATATTTTCATATTGAATATTTAAATATTAAATTGTTCTATAAGACATCAAGGTAGCCATAATAATTCGTTCATACTTTTATTATCAACTATTGTTTTTCATCACAAAATTGTATTAAAGTAATATTTTGATTTAGATTTATTAATTTAGTATTTTCACATGTTGTTCATCCCCACAATGTGGTGGTTAAGGCACATGCCGTTGTTATCCATGCCACCAAGGTTGAAACTCCGGCTAGGCCAACAAGCTTGCAGGCGGCCTATGCTAAAAATATCTCATTCACCAATAAAAAATATTTATAGTATTTTTTCTAATCAAATTCTATAAAGATAATCTCAACTCCACCATGTCTGTTTAAAATGGTCCGCGTTTTCCTCAAACCAAACTTTGTTGGATTCCAAAATTATATTTCTGTGGGGCACGTGTCAAGCATGAGAAGCATTTTTTCTTTTCCGTTGAAAGTGAGAGGTCCAGAGATTTTCACTGGTTTACATGTATTTGATGGTCGGATTAAATTTTCTGTGGTGAATTTGTTTGCATAATAGGTGAGAAAGATATATATTATCTAGGAAAACAAAATTGACATAACAAAACTGAATAGAAGCTCTGTATTCAAAAAAATTGTTGAATTTATTCAGAAAGGCTGCATGGTATTCAACATTATTGTCAACAATGACAAAGTTGTTGTTTTGACTAAATCATATGCAGAATGAAATAATGCTGTCGGATATCACTAATTCAGGAAACAAGGTTTGTGCATTATTAGTGACCAGAAGCATTATTTCCCAAGATTAGAGTAGAGAGATTAAATGGCTGGATAAAAGAAGAATTTCCGCTCCAAATCTGGTGTGAAAACATGGAATAAACTTTTTCAGTTGGATGAGTTTTATCCCAGAACATATATGCACTTGTATCATTGTAAAACAAATTCTGTGGAGTTGTCTTTCCACAGTCTACTTGTGCATTAAACAATCCTGACCCACAGCATGCTGAATTTGTATTCTTAAATCCTGCACCCAAATAATTTCATACATTTATTTCACTTTTCAGCCACCCAATCACTGAAACCTTTAAAACAAGATTGTTTTCTATGTTTAATGTACTGATGAGGATTGTAGCTTACCATAGGCTTCAGCGTTTTGAATTATGCTCATAAAATAATCATAACTTTTTAGCTGGATGATTGTTACTCCGTCTAGTTTCTGGGTGAGGTTTGCCACAAGTGACTTCAAAGCAGTGTTATATGCCACAACCAGCTGGTTTGCGCTCTCCAAACATTCACCTTTGGCTGTACTGTATCCAACAAGTCTAGTAAAAGGAGTACATCCCAAAGCTGAAATATCCACTACGAGGAATTTTCTTGCCCCCGCACGATAAAGACTCTGTCAAGCCACATACCCATCAAGAAAATTCTTAAAACATTATTTTCTTAAAATTATTTGAAAGTAATACGTAAACTAAGAATTCTTAAACTTACTGCTAAGTACTGATCAAATTTGGAGAGCAGCAATGTAACAAACTGTTGAGGAGTAGTGTTGTTTTGGAGAGTAGCATTGGCATGAAGATTTTTTAAACAAACAAATATGATAGCAGACAAACAAATAACCATAAAATGATAGATGCAGACATAGAGAATAAACTTTTATTGCTATTGATAAAAACCAGAGAGCTACAGCTCTTTATTACATTGTATATATATTTTCTACAAAGGAAACTATATAGAAAAACAGAAATAATAAACTAAAGATAGAATGATTTACATGCATCATCATGCAACACAAAAGTTGCCAAATTCCTAAAAGTATCTAACTGAAACTAACAAGGAAAATAGAAATTCTAAAATAGAAACTGCACATGTGGCTGTGCCACATCAGTTATCCAACATACTCCCCCTTGATGCGGAGAGGAGTCATAATATGATCTCGAAGCATCAAAAACTGAACCTTTGCAACTGCCTTGGTGAAAATGTCTGCAAGTTGTTCTGTAGTCTTGATATACCTGAGTTCTACTTCTTTCTTTTGCACCAAATCTCTGATAAAATGATATTTTAGATCAAAGTGTTTAGTTCTACTATGATGCACGAGATTTTTTGCCAATTTGATTGTGCTCATATTATCACAAAAAAGAACTATAGGTTGAATTTGCTTTTCTCCAATCTCTTCAAGAATTTTTCTGAGCCATAATGCTTGAGTACCTGCAGAGGTGATTGCAACATATTCTGCCTCTGTAGAAGAAAGAGAAACTATGCTTTGTTTCTTTGAACTCCAAGAAACCAAACCAGAACCAAAAGTAAAACAATTACCAAAGGTAGACTTTCGGTCATCCACACTACCTCCCCAATCAGAATCACTGAAACCAACTAGATTAAATCCGTTAGAACTGTAGTAATGAATGCCAAAAGCAAGAGTTCCTTTCACATACCTCAAAATTCTTTTAGCAGCCTGCATATGTAATTCAGAAGGTTCTGTCATGTACCTTGAAACAAGAGAAACTGCATAAGCAATATCAGGCCTTGTGTGGGTTAGAAACATTAGACTGCCAACCACACTTCTATAAGCTGTCCCATCAACTCTTTCAGCACCATCCTCTTTACATAACACAACTCCATGAGAAATTGGAGTGGAGGCTGGTTTACATTCAACCATATCAAACTTCTTCAACATATCCTTGGCATATTTTGTTTGACAAAGGAAAATTCCATCCTTACTTTGATAAACCTCCATGCCTAGAAAATATTGCATAAGGCCTAAATCTTTCATTTCAAACTCATTCATCATAGCATGCTTGAATCCATCCTTCATCTTAGAACTACTGCCCATATACAACAAATCATCAACATATAAATTCACAATAACAATATCATTACCTTCTTGTTTGTAGTAGAGGGTAGGCTCACTCTTACTTCTTGTGAAACCATTTTTCTGAAAATACCCATCAATCCTAGCATACCAAGCTCTTGGTGCTTGCTTGAGGCCATACAAGGCCTTCTTCAGCTTGTAGACATGATGTTCTTTTCCTTGCACCTCAAAACCTTGTGGTTGTTCCACATAAATTTCCTCATCTAAGTACCCATTCAGGAAGGCACTTTTCACATCCATATGATGAATGCTCCATTTCTTTTGGGCTGCAAGGGAAATCAACATTCTATTAGTCTCTTGTCGGGCTACTGGTGCAAATGTTTCTTCATAATCAATGCCATACCTCTGTGTGAAGCCTTTAGCAACTAATCTTGCTTTGTGTCTTTCAACACTCCCATCACTATGGTACTTAGTCTTGTAGACCCATTTAGTGCCAATCTTTTTCTTGTCATGAGGAAGCTCTGTAAGCTCCCAAGTACCATTCCTATGAATAGCACCCATCTCTTCTTGCATTGCTTGCACCCAAACTTCATTAACACATGCATCTTCATAACTTGATGGTTCAAAAATAGATTGTGAGAATAAAGCAAAATTTATTGTTTCACCTATACGATTCTCTTCATGTGCTTGGATTGTACTTCTTTGATAGATATCACTTAAGCTTCTTACCTTCCTTGTAGGACTTGGACTTGAATTTGGACTTATACTTGAAACTGCTGAACTAGATGAGGGGCTATTTGGTGGATGTATAGCTCTTGGAATGGAAGTATTAGCTGGCTGCTCATGATCAATATCAGAAATAATACCACCATTCAAAACAGATTTAGACTTCTCAACATGGTCTTTTTGATGACCATAAACTCCCCCTTCATCAAAAATCACATCTCTTGAAACAAGAATACTATTAGTACGAGGGTTATACAACCTATAAGCCTTACTTTGCTCACTATATCCAACAAAAATGCATGACTCACTTTTGGGATCTAATTTTTGTCTCTTTTGATCAACCACATGAACATAGGCTAAACAACCAAAAACTCTAAAATGATTAACATTAGGCTTTTTTTCATACCAGGCTTCATAAGGAGTCATCATGTCAAGAGCTCTAGTAGGACTCCGATTGAGAATGTACACTGTTGTAGCAACTGCATCACCCCAAAAAGAATTGTCTAATCCTTTGGTATGTAGCATACTCCTTGCCATTTCCACCACTGTACGATTTTTCCTTTCAGCTACCCCATTTTGTTGAGGTGTGTAAGCAGTGGTGAGTTGCCTTTTGATGCCATTCATATCACAATAATTCTTAAAATCTCTTGAGCAATATTCTCCTCCACGATCTGTCCTTAAGCATTTGATCTTACAACCTTTTTCATTTTCCACAAAGGCTTTGAACCTTTTGAATGTATCAAAGGCTTCATCCTTGGCCTTCAAAAAATAAACCCAACACTTACGTGAGTAATCATCAATAAAAGTAATGAAATATGATGACTTACCCAAACTCTTTGTCTACATAGGACTACAAATATCTGAGTGAACCAATTGAAGTGGGTAATGGGCCCTCCATGCATTACCTTTTGGAAATGACTCTCTTGCATGTTTTCCTTTAGCACAACCTTCACAAACTTCCTTGTGTTCCTGAACCTTAGGCAAACCATAAACCAAAGCTTTTGAAGTGAGAAACATCAAACTATGAAAATTCAAATGGCCATATCTGAGATGCCATAGCCAACCCTTATCCTCATATGCCATATTGGCAAGATGGCTGCTATGTTCACCAAACTTCAATGGGAACTTCCTATTCTTTGACATAGGCACTACTGTAACCACCCTATTGCCTTGATTTTTATCATAAATTGTACATTTCTGATTTTCAAATACCACCTTATAATTCTTCTCACACAACTGTCCAACACTCAATAAATTATGTTTTAATTGTGGAGTGTAATAAATATCAGTCACACATTTCTTACCTTCTTTTGTATTCACCTCCATAGCACCTTTAGCTGCAACCTCCAAGGACTTGTCATCACCAAGCTTAATTTTAGATTTGAAACTTCTGTCTATTGTAGAAAAAATCTTATCATTTCCTGACATGTGGTTAGAACAACCTGAATCTAAATACCAGACTTCTTTAGAACTATTTTTAGCTTTGTCATATGATAAGAATAAATTACTAGGAGAAGCCTCTTCATTCTCATTAGCAAAATTAGCACTTCTATTGTTATTACCTTCTTTTAATCTACATTCCCTTTCAAAGTGACCATACCTATTGCAGTGATAACATTGAACATTTCTTTTATCAAATCTGTTTCTGCCTCTTCCTCTTGGACCACCTCTTTGTCCTCTATTTCCTCTTGAAGAATTCTGATTTTGACCTCTACCTTGGCCTTGATTATTTTTTGTGCTTGTGCTAGCATTTTCATTCTTTGTAATTTGTACTTTGGAAGCAAAAGCCTTCTCATTACTTTCTCCAGATGAATCTCTCAATCTTTCTTCATGAGACATGAGAGATCCAACAAGTTGATCAAACTGAAGAGCAGTCAAATCCTTTCTTTCTTCAATGATGATGGCAACATTGTTCCACCTTGGTGTTAGAGACCTCAACACCTTTTTTATCACAACTTCATTGTCCATTGTTTCTCCAAGAGTAGCCATTTTATTAACCACATCTTTTACTCTTACACAATAATCACTCACATTTTCACTTTCTTGCATCTTCAAATTCTCAAATTCTCTTTTTAATGTCTGCAACTTCACAACTTTGACTTGATCACTACCTTGGTAAGCTTCTTTTAGAGTCTTCCAGGCATCTTTAGCTGTCTATGCACCTGCAATTCTTGGAAATAGGCTCTTATAAAGAGCTATTTGAATGTGAAATAAAGCCTGTGCATTCTTCTTTTTAGCTTCCCTCTTAGCTGTTCTATCATTAGCTGCAAGAACATTCCAATCAGCTGGCTCTTCATATCCTGTTTCTACTATTTCTCCTAAATCTTTTCCTATCAAAAAAGTTGTCATCTTGATGCACCAATAATCATAATCAGATCCATTAAATTTTGGGATTGGCAAAGAGTTAGAATTTGACATGATAAATTTTCTAACAAATTAACCTGCTCTGATACCAAATGAAGATTTTTTAAACAAACAAATATGATAGCAGACAAACAAATAACCATAAAATGATAGATGCAGACATAGAGAATAAACTTTTATTGCTATTGATAAAAACCAGAGAGCTACAGCTCTTTATTACATTGTATATATATTTTCTACAAAGAAAACTATATAGAAAAACAGAAATAATAAACTAAAGATAGAATGATTTACATGCATCATCATGCAACACAAAAGTTGCCAAATTCCTAAAAGTATCTAACTAAAACTAACAAGGAAAATAGAAATTCTAAAATAGAAACTGCACGTGGCTGTGCCACATCAGTTATCCAACATGGCAATATAGGCAGCAATATCGTTGCCTCCAATTGTAATGCAATATAAGGACTTGCTTATGTAGGATTTCGCCTTCGCAGCTCCTGATAAGTGTGTCTTTCTCATAATGTAAGAAAAGTTTTGGAATTGAAGTACTTGGTGACTCAGAGTGATAATATTCTGCAAGATTGATGAGCGTTAGAAGAAGAATGGAAAAGGTCTAGTGAAACTCATTCACTAATATAATAGCAATTCTTATAGTTAGTGATCTCTTACATCATACAACTATATGTGTATGTAACCATAATATTGAAAAGATATAAAATAGATTAAAAATTGGTGATTTTGAAGAAACCAATTTGCCTAAGAATTATGAGCACATTAGAATATTGTATTGTAAGACTTTCAGGGCCTCAACAAAAAGATTAACAATAGCACCTCTCACAATCTGTATTCACTCTCGTTGCATAAAAACAATAGCATCTCTCATTGCCATTGTAAGGCTAAATTGCAATATTAACATTAGTCTTACATAATTTTTTTAATAGTTAAACTTATAAATTAATTAAATAATTAATTAGATATTGTTATCAACTTTAACATAGTAACAGAGGTGTATGTTAAATCAAGAGTTTATTACAATTTTATTTTTACAAATATAGGATTAACCCATTAGTCACATGAAATAAAAAGAAGCTTCAAAACAAATTATGAATGAAAAAAGAAACAATTAAAGTTAGTTATTTGATACAGAAATTTGTAATTATATTTCACTACATAAAAGATTTATTCCCTTTTATTGGACTGTGGAAATGGTGAAGTTATTTTTAAACAGATAATTGTAAACTTATCATCACAGATAATCTAAGTGATTAAAATCTATTATATTGTTAGCTATTTAATATTAACTTGTAAGATTTTAATTGATTGTGTTGAATGTTTATAATCTATGGATAAGAATAGAACAGATCTATTATTACCCTTTACATTGATCTACAGTGAACATAAAATGTAAGAAAAAAACAGCTATATTTGTTTTGTATAAAAAAGAAGTTATATTTTACAGGATCTAAATAAAAAAAATTCCTTTCTGAAACTCAATAATGAGGTCTTTCTAAAAAAAGAAAAAGAGGAAATAAAAAAGACCTCTCCAGCCCCTGTTGAGTCGAGCATTCCACTACCTCCTGAGGCGAAATTGATCCCTCTTCTAAAATTTGCCTTTGGTTCCAGATATGGAGGGGCAAAGGGTAGCCTCAAGTAGGTAGCTGCAACAATAATTATACAGTAAACCACTTAGTAATACTCTTGGATGATCAGTGAGTCAGATTAACTGAAAAACTCAATGAATTAGATCTAAATCTGTAATAATTAATGTTACCAACCCAGAAAGTCGAAAGTGGTGCGGCCATTGGTAAAACGACCAGTTGGGTGGCGGAAAAAGGACGCCGTAAGGTGTGAAGTTTGCACGTGCTGTACTGTTTGCGATGTAATTATTGTTCCCTGCATCTGCTAACGAATCTCCAAACACAAACATGGCTGGGACATAACCCCCTTTGTCAGCTGCAGCCGAACAACTGATCATCCATAACCCAACTAAGATACCCACAATTGAACTCTCCATTATAGCTATTAACACAAAATTATCCCAGCACTCCTGCTCAATCTGCAACTCATTCACTTATTAATGAGAACAGGCTTTAAATATATATATAGGGCGTGCGTATAAGTAGAAGTTTCTGTAAATATGTTGAACGATCAAAGATGACAAATACAACCATTTTCGTGTTGAAAACGTCTTTAATAAAATAAGATGGAAGCTGCAGTTTACGACTCTGTTCATGTTGAAAGGGTCAGGATAACGTAGGATAAGGCGAGGATTAAAAAATGATACACAAGTCAAAAGGTTTTTGGTCTGTTGGTGAAGTTGAAAGGTTCTGAATGAGTTTATGGAGGATCAAGCCTTGTTGAATGTAAGGCTCCTCAACATCATAAGGGATAAGGCCAGGATTGTGTCCCAGGTGAATTAGGGGAATGGATACCCCTTAGTCCTTGGTTCTAAGCCAAAGAGGTTCAGCCTAAAGCTCGCGCTCTCATATCGGTAACAAAAATGATCTTGTGGATGATCTCCTTTAAAAAAAAAATGATACATAAAATTTCTCCTGTAGGTTGAACCCATTTGACCAATCTGTGGTAATACTTGTACAAAGAAAACGCAGTAGAATGAGCTGGGATGCAATAGAATACAAGGCAGTAATTTACTTAATTACCATGAAGAAACAAATTACGTGAACTGTTTGTCTAGAAGGTTCAGTTTCCTGGCTTAGAGCTGGCCATTACCCCAGTTCATGTTCAGCACCCTTCAGATGATACACTTGAGGAAGAGGGTGCTTTCATTGGCCCTCATCTTTGTTTTGGACCTATTTTGAACTTTCATCTTTGTTTTGGACCTCATCCTAGACAGACTTTGAGCATGTGTCTTTCTACCACCCATCTTTTTTTAAATATTGTACTATCATCTTTTTAAAAACCTCCCAAATTAAATATGACTTATTCATCAAAAATTAGCAAACACAAAATATGATGCAAAAAGTTTTTCTCATCTAATTAATCTCTGCAAACAATTAATAGAAGAAATCCCCTACACCACTGACTCTTTGTTATTTCTATCCAAAATATTTTCATAACAAATTAAATAATACTAATTCATCAAAAATTAGCAAACATCAGAAATTTTTTCTCAACTACTTTATCTCTACAAACAATTGATAGAAGAAATGCCCTACACCGCTGACTCTTTGTTATCTCTATCCAGACTATTTCATAAGAAATTTCATTTATTCTTTCAATATCTCAGTAGATACTCCCTCTTCAGCGGCTAACGAAGACATTTTCCTATTTTTTTTTAGGATCACCACACCACACAGCTAGCAATATTTCAATTATAAGTTAGTAATGCATCAAAACCCAATCAAAGCATGCCAAAAATGACTACGGTCGCATTGTCACGTGAAGGCATGCCGAAAGCTTATATTTGCTGACAAGTTCAGGATTAAAATATGAGTAAAGCTTCCAAAACTTCCATTTTCATGGTGAAGTACCCGATTAAAAACACTTAAAATGGATCTTTTCATTTGGACAAGCTCAAAAGAAAGTACGATTTTAAAGATACCCAAAAAATATATTTTCAACCTACAGTTAAAAGTATTGTCGTCTGAATGGAAATTTGACCGTTGTGGCCTGTTTATACCGTTTTAAACTGTAAATTAGACCTCTAGACCTCAAACTTTTACTGAAGGTAATATAAACAGCACTTGCACCATACTGAGCTTAAACATTAAAATCTTATTCATATACTGCTCAAGAAATCAGCGATCAGCATAGCAGAAGATAAAAATAGCACTGGTTTTATTCACTCAGAAAACTCTTCAATCTGATGTTCATTACATTCATAATTCCTGAATCTGCTGTTCAATCTCATGAATCAAACAGTGAATACAATAATCTGATATAGAGTTTACAGAGACTAAAAATAATATGCTCTAGTCTAAAAATAAAAGTCCTAAATAAAACTAAGTAGATCGTGCATCTGGGATTATCTAAAAAACCAGAGTAAAAAATATTTCTAAAAATAAGTCTATCTTCATGCAGCTTGCATATGCGATCAGTTATTGAAATAGTCCTCATGCAAATTGGTTGCATGGAGATTGAATATCAAACTGAATCTAAGACCATGCAAATTGGTTGTGCGTTCCTTTGAAACTGGCCGTTGAGTACGCATACTCCTTCAATCTCCCCCTGGATGATCAACGGGGATGAGGCCTAAACAATCTTGCAACTGGAGTGAAAGTTTCTGAAAAATCTACTCCAGGTGTTTGTGCAAATCCCTTGGTAACTAATCTTGCCTTGTGCCGTTTTGCAGTACCATCAGCATTATATTTCACCTTATAGATCCATTTGACACCAATCACCCATTTATTATTTTTATCTATTGCTTCCATCTCTTCATTCATAGCATCAATCCACACTTTCTCTTTTACTGCTTCTTCATATACAAAGGGTTCAACTTGAATTTGACTAAGCAAAGCAAAATTAACAGCTAGATTTATATTAGTACTCCTCTGATAAATTTCATTTAAACTTCATACCTTTCTTGAAGAGCTTGGACTTGATGCTGGACTTGAACTATCACCTGAATTTGAGCTATTAGAAGAACTTGGTGAAGTTGAGTTTCAAGAACTCAAACTTGGGCTACTGTTGGAGGTTGGATTTCCACTTGAGCTTGTGCATGTTGATATTTGTGGTGATACACAAGAGCCATCTTTGGGTAAGAATCTTTATTTTTTGACTTTCATTGATGATTTTTCTTAGGGGACTAGACCTTCCAGGAGCCACAACTACCTAGACACTAGCACAATGCGCAAACATCCATGCAATGTGATGAAAGGAAACTACAGTTTATCCCAGAATAAGCATCTAAGATAAGTAAGTGTCTGCAGTAACAATCATTCTCTCTGATTGCCTCAAAACACATACTACTGTGCCAGAAAGTGGAATCAAACATAGTTCATTTCCCACATTAACCCTTAGAGGAAAGTGATTGCAATTTAAACTAGTTTCAACAATATACATTAAATAGATTTAATAAACAGAATCACTAAAAATGAAAGATAGACCAGAAGGCAAGAACACAAAGACTTACGTGGGGAAAACTCTTTCGGGTAAAAAACCCCACACTCCAAAACATAGAGCCATTGTATTATTCAGCAACAAGCGTACAAGTTACAATACAATATCAAGCTCATAGCCTTTACTGGATATTTACATCTTGTTCAATCTCTGCAGAAAATTTGGCAGCATTTCCTTACATCCAGTCACACCTCATCTTTAGGTTACAATGTACTATCACATTAATACAAACTTCACAAATATTTTAGGAAGCATATCGCTTCAACTTCCACATCAAACAAACCGTCACAAACATTTTAACCATCTTTACCCACGGTTTCCAGTCTTTACCGCTGATGGGTTGAAATATTGACCTCTTTTTATGTTGTTTTTATATGCTTTTAGAACTTTTCCATATGATCCTCCAGACACTTAACCAACATCACCATCATTATATGTTGTCTTTTTATATACCTTGCAAGACTTTGAAACAATGTTATTAATATGGAATATGGTGATGATATTATCAATTGAATGATTTAAATATGAGTATGCATGCAATATAGATGGAATCCTATGGTTTAGTCATGAAGGTTACTTGTATGCATATATTTTGTGAACTAACCCCTATGTAGCAAGAATGTGTCATCAAGGAAATGAGCATTTGCAGCGAAGTTGCAGACAGGAGAATTAAAGGAAGTGAAGTTAGGATGCCAAAAGGGCAAGCAGCTGGAGGATGAATGTGAACCATCATGGACAAAAATAAATGTAGAAGAAGTAGACTTGTTTCAAACGTAGTTTATGTTTGTTCTTCATAAAAACCGTTGCATAAGAATTCTTGTTTAAATAGGACCCTCCTTCCTCTAATTCAGTTAGATTAATAAATCGATCTCAAACATGTATCCTAGTATCTAGGAATGGATTGATGGTTGAAGTTAGTTGGTAGTTGCATAAAACTTTCCCATTTCTGTATAAGTTAGGAGGGATGAGTTAGATGTCGAGTTAGTCACTTTATTTTCTACTTACTTAGTTGTTACTCTATCTTTCAATATTGGAAGATCCAGACATGTTTTATTAAGGAATGTCATTATTGAATACAATCTGAAAGAGATTTTGTTAATGATATGAAGTGAATAAAACTATATGTTATGAAGATGCGTGAGAATCTGAATTAGATTTGATTTCTAATTAAGTGAGTTAGTCCCCTAAGCCGGCCACTCAAGGTACTGATCCTCACTTCATTTATTTCCTCATTCCTTTATCCATTCTTGTTAAATTTGTTTTTCATTTGCATATAAATACATTATGAATCAATTAAAATACTTTGATTGTCAATTTACAGTAGTATGGTTCATGAACAAATGCATACTTTGTCTACTTTAAGTCCTCCGGAAGTTAGCATTAGTTCTCTTATCATTTTAGATGTTTGAGTTAATTATGTAATTCCTGTTGATAATAGTTATCTATAGCTTATGTTGAAGGTACTTGTAGCCATGCTAGATCATGTAATTGTTTTTACTGTTCTTGCATTTCTGTGAATTCCAACAGAGTAGAATAGCCTAAGTAGGTTTGGATAAGTTGGTTTAGGAAGAATATGAGCCCTGAAGGCACATACAGTGCAATGCCATCATAAGCTTACAATCCTTGGTTGATAATTTAATGTAGGAAGTACAATGATAGAGTGGACTGTTTAGATAGGTTTACCCCTAAACTATGTTAAGTCTACAACACATTAGTTTTCCTCTATATTTTTGGCGTCGTTGCTGGGGATGGTGCTACCTTCGTAGGCTCATCTTTACATGCTTTCATAGTTTAAATTTTGATTCCAGCATTAGGATTAATAAATTCACTTTTTAGGAAACACCAGAAATTATACTAACATTGTGCAGGACCATTGGAATATAAAGCCAAATTCACTCTATGCGGGGGCAGAGAGACAACCGAGGTAGATTCCTCCCTTCAAATTATCAAGATAGTGAAGACACAATTGACTTTATCAAATATATAGTAGAAAGTGTTGGAGAAGAAAAATTTCATCTTACATCTTCATCAACACCTTCTACATCTTCATCAGCCTCTTCCACAACTACAAAAGGGACCTTCAGAACCATGGTAGATGTTGCGGTGGAGGATCCACCAGAGCAAGCAACATTCAAGTTTCCTATCACTGACTAGGAGAGGGCTACAGTGCTAAAAAATATTCCACCATCAGCATTGCCAGTCTTCTATGGCTTGGTGACAGAGGACCCAAATACGTTCATGTTTGAGTTTGATATCTTGTGTAGGAGCTATGACTACACCTTAGACGCTCATATGCTGAAACTCTTTCCTGTCACCCTCAAGGATGCAACCTTTAGATGGTTTATGGGGTTGGAGAAAGATGTCATTCTAGACTAGGATACAATGAAGGAGAAATTCTTGGAGAAATACCAAGATTACTGCCGAGGACATGACAGGAGGAGAGATGACATCTTCAGGATGTCACAAAAGGAGGAGGACCCACTTGAAGATTATGTTGAAAGATTCTAGTTTGCTCTGAAGCAAAACCCCCAAAACGGATTGTTTGAAGAATCATTAAAACTAGTTTTCTTGAAAGGGGTTAAGGATGATTGCATGGATGCTTTGAATCTTATTGGGCAAGGTGATATTTATCAGCTATACCTTTTGAGTGAATGTGTAAAGTTTGCCACAATTATTCAAGGACTTTCACTAGACGACCAAGGGGAGAAAGGACATTAATTACAAACATGGCAACCAATGGAGTTTCAAGAGTGGAAATCAGTAACTTGTTGTCCAACATGAAAGAGGACATAATCAGCCATATGGCTACACAGCTAGATACTCTTCACATCAAGAAGAAACAAGAGGAAGCTAATGTAATGCTTACTGAGTATTGTCCCAATTGTAGGCAAAGGAAGGCCAATTGTAAATGCAAAAGGGTAGAAAGCATCCAACAAGAGAAGGTTGAAAGACCAGAATTTTAGCCATTTGAAGGAGAGGATGGACAATTGTTCTTCATAGCTCAAATGAGACCTTAGCAGCAAAGACAAGGTATGCCCTCTGATCCACTAAATTTCAATTCACTCTTTCCTGCTGCAAACCAAAATTTCTCTACTCGGAACACTCAGCCATGGCCTAGTAATCAAAATCTCTAGCAAAACCCACAATGGCCTACTCTACAACCTAGTTGGAACCAACAATAGCCAAACCCATGGCCCCAACAAGGTTTTCAAGGTTCCAACTATAACCCTCAGTGGCCTACACAGTAACCTCAATGGCAGCCTCAATGGAACAAGAACCAACAATGGTAGAAAAATACAAATTACCAGCAACTTATAATTCCATCTCAACCACAGTAACCAACCATAATGCCTCCATCAACACCTCAAAATCCACGTCCTAGACCTACCCAAATCTTTGCCCAACCTACACTTAATCCCAATAATAAGCCTATTCAACAAGCTTATACTAACAAGGTGATGCAATACCCCACCTATGGGGTAGAAGTGAGTAATGTTCATCTTAGATCATGTAAGCAACTTGCGGGCCCTTCATCTCCCCAAATTACAGAACTTGAAGATGAAAAACCCATAGAGGAAGCCTCATATAAACCACCTTTGGAACCTAAATCAACTTAGGGACCTCAAACCATTTCACATCCTAAGCCTCCTTTCCCTGAATGCTTGGCTATCCAGAAACAATCAGCACAGTCTTAAAATGACCTCATAGGCTAGTTGCAAGATATAAGCATAAAGATTCCCTTAATCCAAGCCATCAAAGATATTCCTATCTACACTAAGACTATCCAAGATCTATGCATAAAGAAACCAGGAAGAAAGAGGATAGACCCAAAGACAGTTCATGTTTTGGGTAACCTTGCTGACATAATGTTGGGGAATATAACTGATCCTAAATATACAGATCTAGGTATTCTAGTAGTGGATTTCAAAATCAATGGGACTCTAATTAAGAATACCCTAATAGATTTAGGTGCTGCAATTAATGTAATGACTATGGAGACAATGTAGACACTCCAGTTGAACAACCTTAGGCCTACTCAGACAGTCTTGCAATTAGCTAATAGGTCTATAGTTAAACCTGAAGGAGTCATTGAGAATTTGGTCATTGCATTAGATTCTTGGGAATACCCTGCTAATTTCATAGTCCTACAGCTAAATGTTAATCTTGCTAGTTATCCTCTTATACTAGGCAGACCATGGCTTGCCACGACAGATGCATTTAAATGTTGCATGTCTGGTAACATGATCATATCCAATGGGACTGCGACCAAGAAATTAGTTTTATATCTACCAGCCCAACCATACCATGAGCTTGAGCAGACCATTTGGCCTACCCTGGAAGATGAGGATAGTTATTCTCTACAAACCTTGATGCCTATTGAACATAGCCGCTTACTTGATATTCAAGATGAAGATGATTTGATCACTCACATTATACAAAATGACTGTGCAAGACACCTGTAACAACAAGAATGCTTATCTTGCTTACAAGATCCCTTAGGAATCATAGTACCTACCAGTTCCTTAGAGGAGGTATCTCAATTATCTCATACTTTGTTACCCTAGCAATGCTTGCCAGTCATACCTAGCCTGGATTTGTCCTCTGTGCAAGAAATGTCTAAACCATTAGAAATCAAACCAGGAAAAGTGTTGATTGTTAATAATGCATTGACTGATGAGCAGCAACAATCCCTACATGCAGTATTACAGACCCACTCAGCAACGTTTGCATGGGATTATAGTGATATGAAGAGCATAAATCCTTCTTTGTGTATGCATAAAATTTACATTGATGATGGCGACAGACCTATAAGACAACAGCAAAGATGCATGAATCTTGCTCTCAGAGAGATATTGAAAGTAGAACTTCAAAAGCTTTTAGATGCAAGGTTTATATACCCCATTTCAGGAAGTGAATGGGTTTCACCATTGGTCATAGTTCCCAAGAAAGGTGGCAAATGGATTTTTTGCATTGATTAAAGATAACTAAATGTTGTCACCAAGAAAGTTCAATTTCCATTGCCCTTCATTGATCAAATCCTTGACTCTTTAGAAGGGAAGAAATATTTCTCATTTTTTGATGGTTTTAGTGATTATAACCAAATCAAGATTGCACCAGAGGATCAAGATAAGACAACATTTACATGCCTTTTGGGGACCTATGCATATTATGTCTTTCCTTTTGGTCTGTGCAATGCTCTAGCCACATTTCAAAGAGCAGTCCTCAGTATTTTCTTTGATTTTGCCCATGACAGCATGGAAATTTATATGGATGACTTCACCACATATGGTGAAACATATGATGAAGCTTTACACAACTTGGAGAAAGTTTTGAAGAGATGCACAAAGCACAATCTATCCTTGAGAAATGAAAAATGTTTTATGATGATGACACAGGGGATAGTCTTGGGACATTTTATCTCAAGTGTAGGAGTAAAAGTTGACCCAAAGAAGATTGAAATTATATTTACCTTGCCCATTCCATAGTGGCAGAAGGATGTAAGGAGCTTCCTTGGACATGTAAGTTATTACAGGAGGTTTATTCAAGATTTTAGCAAAATTGTTGCACCTCTGTTTACTCTATTAACAAAAGATATTAAATTTGAATGGACTCCAGATTGTCAAAATTCATTTGAGAAGCTCAAAGCATCCTTGACACAAGCTCCAGTTCTCAGAGGTCCAAATTGGACACTACCTTTTCACATTCACACAGATGCATCAGACTTGGCCATTGGAGCATTCCTAGGCTAGAAAGAAGGAACTAAAGAGTATGCAATATACTATGTAAGTAATAACCTACAGGGAGCTGAGTTGAACTACTTTGTGACAGAAAAAGAAATTTTGACAATTGTTTATGCCATTAACAAATTAAGACACTACATTACTGGTTATAAAGTGTTCATACATATAGATCATACAACAATAAGATATTTGATGAATAAGCCAATAGTGGGTGGCAGACTTGTAAGATGGTTATTGTTATTGCAAGAATTTGACATAACAATTGTTGACAAACAAATAAAAGCTAATGTAGTTGTTTATTTTCTGTCTAGACTGCCTACACAATCATCAGAAGGAGTGGTTGATGACTCTTTTCCTGATGAACATTTATTTTCTCTAGCTATACACACTCCATGGTATGCAGACATAGCTAATTATTTGGTTTCAGGGTAGATTCTAGGTTAGTTTTCTCCAAGGGAGAAGAGACAGATAGTTCACAAATGTTTTCCCTATTCTTAGATTTCTAGATTCTTATTTTACACTGGCCCAGATAATAATATGAGAAGATGTATCAGAGAGGATGAGGCATTTGATGTATTGAAGGCATGTCATGATGAACCTTGTGGGGGACATTTTGCCGCCAAAAGGTCATCCTTTAAAATATTGACAATAGGATATTACTGGCCAAAAGATGTTGTCAAGTATACTAGAAGCTGTGATCGGTGTTAAAGGATGGGGAGACCTACAAGAAGTGATGAAATGCCTTTGCAGCCACAAATACCATTAGCCCCTTTTGATAAGTGGGGGCTAGATTTTGTTGGTCCTATCTCTCCTACTTCAAACAACAAGGAATATATAATGGTATGTATTAATTACTTAACCAAATGGGTGGAAGTGAAAGCCTTGCAGTTTGCTAGAGATGCCAATGTGGCAAAAATTTTGTATGAGGAAATCTTGACTAGATATGGTGTACCAAGGGAGATAGTGACTAATCAAGGCCCACAATTCACATCAGATTTAATCACTAGACAGGTGGAGGAATATCAGATTAGACACAAGAAGTATATTCTTTACCATCCTTGGGCTAATGATCAAGTTGAAGTCACAAACAGAGAGATTGAGAATATATTGACAAAGACAATACAACTTCATAGAAGAGATTAGGTTTCAAGGTTACCAGAAGCTGTTTGGGCATATAGAACTACATGGAAGACAACTGCAGGGTTCACTCTTTATGAATTGGTCTATGGAAGACAGCAATCCTACCTATAGAATATGAATACAAAACCCTAAGGACAGAAATAGAATTAGGGATGGATTTGACAGAAGCTCAAAAGGATATACTAAAACATTTGAATGCTCTTGATGAAATCAGATTAGAAGCCATCCACCACACAGATATTATACATAAACAAAGAATTAAATGGCATGACAAGTATATCAAGACTAAAGAATTCATTGTTGGTGATTGGGCCCTTCTCTACGATTCCATATACGAAGATTTCAAGGGTAATCTTCAATCTCAGTGGTTGGGACCATATGAGATTAAACAAGTATTCCCTAATGGTGCAGTCTAATTACAGACCATTGATGAGGTCTGATTTTCATTTCTAGTCAATGGACACAAGCTGAAACTGTATAAGAAACAACTTCAGAAGGATGATTTTCTCATTTCCCTAGCCACTGAATATGGTACTCATGCCACTCATGATGATGGTTCTGTGACACCAACTAATACACCGTTAGAAGATGATCCACCAATCATGCATAGTGATACAGAGGTTGAGTTGCAATACTCAACCCCTGTCATTGAGACTTAATTTTTCTTGCTTTATAATCCACATGCACACACATCACACTATCCAAGATGACCATAGTTAACTCCAGAGGGACCTATTTTTCTCTTTCAGTTGGGACCTGTTATAGTTGGGACTTGACATATGGCATATGTCACTATTCAATCAGGACCTGTGCTGGAGGCACTCGTAGCAACTCATACCTATAGATCTCTTCACTACTTTGGTGAATGGTATATCATTTTCACCGCTCATTCCATATCTTACACACATTGCTTCCTTCATTATGAAATAACTCTAACGCCGCTACAAAAATGTCAACTCAAGCTCATGAGTTGTTCATTCAAGCATTGTGAGCTTCACATCACATCAACTCCGCATGCATTTCATCTTGCTCATATCAAATAAAATGCCGAGTACATGTTCTCAAATTTCGAGGTGTGCTAATCATTTATTTCCATAATGTGTGTACATAAGGTAACTTTCAATGATTAAACTTAGCTTTCTTTTTATATTCATTATTACTTTTTATTTATTTCATGCATGCAAAAAATTTTATCACCATTCCATTTAATAAATCCTCTTCCTTTCATATCAATTGCCACGTGAAGTGAGGTCACTTCACAGATTAGTTGGGGGGGAGAGGTTTAATTTTTTGATTTTCACCATTTTCACCATCTTTGTTTTTAGAGATACCAGATAGATCGTAATCCATTTTTAAAAAAAATAGTAAACCTACCCTGTTTCACCAAAATATGAACTTGTTCCCTGAGAAAGTTGCAGTGGAAGAATAGAAAAGGGCAGTAAAATGTAGGCTGGTTCTCTTCAAGGTGGTAGAATTGGAGTTTAGCAGAAATTGATACTTCAAGAGGTTTATGCGATACAACGAGAGCCATCTGCACATAAAGAAATATTAGAAGATGTGTTGGTGCTACCACTCTTTACCAGAGTAGGATGGTTGGACTACTTTTTGAAGTTAATAGAATATGATAATGAAATGGCAAGGGAATTTGTAGCCACACTACAGTATGATGAGGCAATGGTCAAGGGATTAGTTGTAGATTCTTCTGAGATGGCCATTGCCCAAGTCATAGGATTGCCGCGCATAGGGTCCGAGTATCCATCTTGTGCTGATGTAGCTGTGGCATGGGAAGAATTCTATGAGCGAGGAAAGCACCTGGACTCAACAACACAAGGTACAAAGAGATTATCCCTTCCATTTTCTTGGGGAAAATGTGCTTCATACATCATTAAATACATTACATGTGATGGTCGGCATAATTTGTTGTATACTGTGCATTTTAAGTTGCTTAATCATCTATGCCATGATAAGCTAGTCGAGGTTCCCAATTACCTATATAATATGTTGAAAAGGATGGCATTTGAAACCAAAAAAAGCAATCGGATACCACATTGTCCCATCATTGTTTATTATCCTTATTGATTAAAAGGAGCCTAAGAATTCAACACCCATGGGTTGATTGGGAGGTTTTTAAACACTGTGTAGATATCACAACACTATTGGAAGAACCTGAAGTAGAGAATGAACCCCAACATGAGCCTAAACCTGAGATTGAGCCTAAGCAAGAGGGGCCACAAGAGAACAACACTCCAGAGGATAGGCTAGTTGCAACAGAGGAACCTTCATCTTCTAACCTAGACCTATGAGAGGCACTGATTCAACACCTATTAAGAAAAAGAGAAACAAGAAAAGTGTTGAGAAGCATAAAAGCACTGAGAAGGGAGAAGATGCAGGGGAAAAGAAGAGGAAGAGGAGTAAAAATAAAAGGAAAAATGAAGTCAAACAAGAGACTCCTACTCCCAGGCACTTAGGAAGGTTGAAGAGGTAGAGTGTGAAGGAAAGAATTGTTAAGGAATAGGAGTAGGAAAAAGGTGAAGGACAACAGCACCAGGATCCAACACTAGTGAATTCAGATTCAGATAAAGGAGGAATTGCCCCTAAAGATGTCCCTGCTAATGCTCCTGAGGATGTCTCTGCTGATGCTTGTGAAAATGTTAATGTGTCTGCTAGAAAGAGAAGGTATGTTTCTTCATCTTCTGGTTCTGATTCAGAAGATATGTTTATTGCAAAGAAAATGGGAAAGTCAATTCCTAGTAGTTCTGCTAAGGAAATTTTTGATATAACTAGGAATGATAATGATGAAGGTCTAAATTTTGAGAAAGAAAAAGAATTGTTGGAGGTTATAAACATAAGAAAAGAACTGCAAGAAGCACTTGATAGGATAAAACACTTGGAAAAGCAGGTGAAAGGATATGAAGAGAAGGACCAAGAAAAGGAGAAAATAATACAAGAGTTGGAGGATAGAATTTAGACCTATGGCCATGGAACTAATTTAGATCTATTAACACAGATGGTTGTAAGTAAAACAAATGCTGAAGAAAATGAAGTACTCACTCCACAACCTCATGTAACAAAAACTCCAATATACCACACTACTTTGTCTTTGGGTTTTGAATTAATGAAACTCACTCATAAATCCAAACAAGAAAAGGAAAACTAAGAGAAGGGAAAACAGGATCTCAATGCATCAATAGAAGATAAGAATTTGGTGATAAAAGGTTGGAGGATAAGCTGACAGAGGTAATTGACAGGGCCATACAGATCATTGGATGTGGATCTCCATCGAGGGTATATGCATTGTTCTTGAAAGAAAAGTTTCTCAGTTTCTAGTTTAATAGTTTCATTAATAATCAATCTGCTTTACATTCAAGGCATATTTTCTATAGCCATTTTAAAGAAGTCAATTGAGAGGAGCAAGACCAATTGTGTGAATATTGTTTACATAACTACTTAATGACAGAGGATACAGAATTGAACCCTTCAATTTATGTTGGGGATTTGCACATTAGGGCACTGTTATCATATCTCAAGAATGAGAATTTCATAGGGTAATTGATGGATAGGTATGAGGAACGAGAGAAAATAGTAGCACTATAGGTCAGAAGGGAAGCATTGAATCATGATGTAATCCTTACTCAATGGTTAACACTACTCTCACACAAAGGTCCAAGAAAAATAATTATGGATTTGAGACTGCGAGATCACAAAAGGATACAATAGTTAGCAGGGCCTATGCTTCATAATTGTCTAAGGTATGTGCAAGGTAGATAGAATAGTCTAACTCCAGCACTACAGAGAAAAGAGCCTCACTCTTTTCATAATTTTATGAATATGTTTGAGAGACTGTGCAAGTATATCTAGATTTTTCAGCAAATAGGAGTGGGATGGCTGCCACTTACTTTTCATCCTCCTATTCTCCTTTATCCAGTACCACACTGGACAGGGAAAAGGGTGATGAATGTAGGAATGTAGAATCATTCAGATTGGATAGGTTTGCTTATTACAATGGATTTTACCTTAAGCAGGGTGAAGGAGATAGAGAAATAATGGACCTCAAGAAGATTACTTTGCACTACAATCTTCTCCCCTAGATGTTCAATTCAATGATTTTGCTTGAGGGCAAACAAAAGGCTAAGTTGGGGGAAATAATGGGATGAAATATTGACCTCTTTTTATGTTGTTTTTATATGCTTTTAGAACTTTTCCATATGATCCTCCAGACACTTTACCAACATCACCATCATTATATGTTGTCTTTTTATATACTTTGTAAGACTTTGAATCTATGTTATTAATATGGAAAATGGTGATGATATTATCAATTGAATTATTTAAATATGAGTATGCATGCAACATAGATGGAATCCTATTGTTTAGTCATGAAGTTTATTTGTGTGCATATGTTTTGTGAATTAACCCATGTGCAACAAGAATGTGTCATCAAGGAAATGAGCATTTGCAGTGAAGTTGTAGACAGGAGAATTAAAGGAAGTAAATTTAGGATACCAAAAGTGCAGGTAGCTGGAGGATGAATGTGAACCATCATGGACATAAATAAATGTAGAAGAAGTAGACCTTTTTCAAATGTAGTTTATGTGTGTTCTTCATGAGAACCATTGCATAAGAATTCTTGTTTGAATAGGACTCTCCTTCCTCTGATTTAGTTAGATTAATAAATCGATCTCAAAGCTGTATCCTAGTATCTAGGAATGGATTGATGGTTGAAGTTAGTTGGTAGTTGCATAAAACTCTCCCATTTTTGTATAAGTTAGGAGGGATTAGTTAGATGTCAAGTTAGTCACTTTTTTTTCTAGTTACTCAGTTGTTACTCTATTTTTCAATATTGGAAGATCTAGACATGTTTTATTAAGGAATATCATTATTGAATACAATCTAAAAGAGATTTTGTTTATGATATGAAGTGAATAAAACTATGTGCTATGAAGATGTGTGAGAATCTAAATTAGATTTGATTTCCAGTTAAGTGAGTCAATCCCCTAAGCCATCCACTCAAGGTATTGATCCTTACTTCATTTATTTCCTCATTTCTTTATGTATTTTTGTTAAATTTGTTTTTCATTTGCATATAATACATTACGAATCAATTAGAATACTTTGATTGTCAATTTACAGTAGTATCATTCATGAACAAATGCATACTTTGTATACTTTAAGTCCTCCAGAGGTTAGCATTAGCTCTCTTATCATTTTAGATGTTCTGAGTTAATTCTATAATTTCCTATTGATAATAGTTATCTACAACTTATGCTAAAGGTATCCGTAGCCACTAGATCATGTAACTATTTTTACTGTTCTTGCATTTCCATGAATTCCAGCAGAGTAGAATAGCCTAGGTAGGTTTGGATAAGTTGGTTTAGGAAGAATATGAGCCTTGAAGGCACATACAGTGTAGTGCCATCATAGTCCTACACTCCTTGGTTGATAATTTAATGTAGGAAGTACAATGATAGATTGGACTGTTCATATAGGTTTACCCCAGAATTATGTTAAGTCTACAATGCAATAGTTTTCCTCTACAACTGCCATATCGTAGGACCCTTGTTGACTAGCTACAGGATTGCGGTTTACTTTGCTAACCACCGTTATACTGAATAGCCTTTCCACTATTCTTTATGGGACCGTGGGATGTATACGGCAACACCGTAGGTAACATGTTAGATCGTCGTAGGGTGGTGGTAACACCGCATTACTGCAAGCTTATACTCAAACCATCACGGGACCACATTATGTATTCCGCATTACTGCAGGTAATCTTATGAACTATTGCGGGGTGGCAGTAACACCACACACCCGCCAACCTCTCCAATCATCGTCACAGGATGGCGCTAGTAATGCACTACTGTGGGTCAACTTCCAGAGTCCCACAGGATGGCGGTAAACACTGCCAGCCTACACCTCTCTTAGTTGTACCGTGCGGTACTACAGTAAAAGGCCGAATGCAACACTTTCAAAAAAATTGTGTTTTGAAGGCAACTAAACTAGGATTTTACCAGTGCGTTTGAGACACAAATTCTCGACATGTGATAGAGTCCATTGACTTATTGTCATATGATAGTCAATTTTGGAGCATTTTGCCACATTTCTCTATGTTAAAGTGTTTCATAACTATATTGATGTGAATATGAATGGCTACCCTTAGCCTTGAACCTTCTATTTTCCCTCTCACAACTTAGTTTTGAATCTATCCCTAAAATATATTGCAATCTCTCATTTATAATCAATCTTCTAGCACTCTTTCAACACTCTTTGGCTTATCTAACAACATTCTCTTTGGTTATTGACACTTTTCTCTCTCATGTGAACTTGCAATGGCATCTACAAGCTTCTTCAAAAAGTTTTGGAGCACTTTAAATCTTGTTGGGCCTTGTCCTTGGCATTTTACCTTGCATGTGGTGATTGTGTTCCAACCTTCTTTATTTCTGATATTATTTGTAAAATCCAAAGTTATATTCCATGCTCTTCCTAAGTTTTAATATCCTTTTGTTTAATCTTTGGTACACACTAGATTATTGTTCTTTGTAGACCTAAGAGTAATACTAATAGTTTATCAATAATTGTATTTCTAGGATTACTGCAAAATTCATTTATGGAAATATTATCACGAGATTTGGTTGTCCACTAAGTATAACCAACAATCAAGAGAAGCAATTTGTCAATAAGGTAGTTGTGGAATTCTTGGACAATTTTATGATCACTCACAATAGAAGTAGTCCATAACATCCCTAGGCAAATGGAGCTAGTGATTCCTTTAATAAGATTGTAGGAATGGCACTTACAAAAATGTGTGATGGAAACACTTTAGATTGGGATGTTAAAGTTTCTACAATGTTATGGGCTTATAAAACAACCTACAAGAGATCGACTAAATTTTTTCCTTTAAAGTTAATATATGGACTTGATGCCACCCTACCAGTAAATTTTATTGTACCAAACTTAAGAATTACACTTGCCTTTGGTTGAACAATGAATAGTCTTTGAAAGAAAGATTGGAGGATTTAATGAATCTAGATGAAAATAGATTGTTAGCAGTGTACGATCAAAACCTAGAATGAAAGCATGAGAAAGCTCAGCTTTATAGGAATTTGTGGTACAAGAAATTAAATATTGATGATTTGGTTTTACTCTATGATAGTAAATTCAAAAAGTGGGGGAAGATAAAAATGAGATGGCCTCGACCATATTACATTGTAGAAATTTCTACTTTAGGCATCATCAGACTAAAGACATTAGAAGATAAGTTACTAGAAGGGTATGTTAACGGAGCTAGACTAAAGCCCTATCATAACACCACTTAATTAACTAAAAAAATTGTATCATATGTATCATACAAATCATGTACCATAGTGTAAAGTAAAGACTAAGGCATAAGAGTCATTAGCAAAAGCAACAGTAAAAAAATGCAAGAAACCTAGGAATAAATAAAAGCAATAAATGTGAAAACCCACTATTGAAGGATTATATAACAAAGCTCAAGCCATCGAAAAACATAAATTGTTTATTGCTAAGTTGTAGCTCCTATGAGAAATTAACTACACCATCTCTAGAAACTAAGCTACTGGATAACAAATCATAAAGAGAAAAATGCAAACCCCTACCTTGGTTGACATTTCTCAAAATCCACAGCCAAAATGTAAGGAAGCTAAGGTAGTGGAACAACTTCCTAAAGTAATATTGAGAGGAAGGTTATGCAAAATTTTGAGATCTTTACAATAGTTACTAAAATTATATATAAATAAACATAAATATCAATCATACCATAACACAATGATTTATATGGGGAAAACCCTTTTAGAAGAAAAACCCCACACTCCAAAAGTGACTTGATATATTATTTAGAAATCAACAAGATTACAATATACTTGCAGAGTAAGCTTTCACAGGAGTATCAACCAGAGATCTAGAGGCAACTCAACATCTATAAGACTCTCACACAACCTCCATCTCAAGCACCTAATATATAGGAGATATAATACATGAAATTGTCAAATGGTAATTACAAAACCATGAGCTATAACCACCCAAAAGTGGGACCCAAATATTTAGGGTTTCATTATCTCCAATCAAAGGTGCCTCATGATGTGTCATAACATGCACAAATACATGTAACTCCCCCTTATAGCTCTTTTATGTGTCCAACACATTTTTACATTTTTCAATACAGGAGGCCCAACTTCAAGAGTTCATAACTTCTGATCCAGGAGGCTTATTGGGCCCATTTTATTAAATTGAAGAGATCAAATAGATCTACTCACTAGGAATGCTTGATGGTGATGTGGTTCACCCAAAAAAATTATTTTGGCCAAAAACTAATCCTATAACCCAAAAATTGAGTTTTTATGTTTTTAAATGAAAAATCACACTTTTTATAATTACAAGGTTGAGACACCTTACCTAACACAAAATACAAGAAGTTTCCATGTAAGGAAATGGAGGTAGACACTGAAAATGAATTCTCTAAGGTACTAGCAGATGTGATCTATATAGAGGATGTGAATAAATACATTCATGCGCCACTCTCAGAGATCAACCACACAACATTCAAAGCACTCTGAAAGTCTTTGCTACAACCTAACCAAGAATAATGCTTACCATAGTATTAGTAGGTTGGGAAGAAGAAGCTTGATGCATGGAAGAATTTCCTAGACTTTTCAAGGGAACAAGGCTAGATAAAGATCATCTTGAGCCCCATCCATGATGAGTACATGTATCTAGACAAACCCTATCAAATCACAAAATAGGCGATTCAAGATGTAACAAGGTTATGTGAAAAATAAGAGGCACTCTCCAAGGAAGCAATAAAAAATGATAAGGTTACTGAGTTAACTCAAGTGACATACATGTTAGGAAAAGGGTGTGTTCTACACCTTGCATAAAAATGAAATATTTAATATATAAAATAAATATTTATTTGTGGTGCATCTTAAGAGATGTTTTTAGAGACATTAAATATTTATTTGAGTCCACTTGTAAAGTTGTATGTAACATTGGGTTAGTTATTTTATGTGTGGGAGACATAGAATAATTAATTAATATTTAAAAAACTTAGTATCATAAAATGGAAACTTAGTATCAAGAATTAAATGAGGGGTCAATGGTTTTGTATACCTATGGTTTTCAGACACATGATTTTCCTGATACTACAATTTGTATTTATGTGCACTTGAGTCTATAAAAGTAAGCACATGGTTAGTGGGTTGGGTTGGTTGGTTGAGTGGGCTGTCATTGTATTGAGTTTCTCTTGTGAGTGCATAGATGAAACATGGCATGGGATGTGTGGTTACATGCTTGGTCATATGGAGGATGCATTGGAGCAGCTTAATTTTTCAAAAGTGTTCATGAGACTCTGTAAGTGCATTGTAATGTTTTACTGTTGAATAATACATTGAGTGTGGATGCCTTTGGAAGCTAGATTTTCCCCTCTTAAGAGTTATCATAGAGTATATCTTGTGTTATCTTGTGGCTTGTCTTTTGATCTTTGTATTATGGTTATTCTATAATCTTGTATGTATCATTATCTCTCATAGGGTTATGTAGGAATTGGTTTGGTCAACCTAGTAATTTACTAACAATACGATGGGAGAAGTCTATATGTCATGAAAATCATAAACCCAACCATGTGGTATGCCACTATGGGCATCGCTTACAAAGTCTATTACACAAACAAGGAGGACTCTATTATTGTACAAGTCAATCTACAAAACATATCCAATGGTGGTGGAGGGTAAAGACATCGATTTGTGCAAGGTACTCCTAGAGTAGCTACTGAAAATCTCCAATGCACAAAGAACACACAGTACCAATTTTGATACAGTACTATAATCATATGTCTAGCATTTATTTTATGAATGCATTACCATCATTTTCTGGTAAAATTTGGCAAAAGAAAAATAGTGGCAGCTCATATCATTGACCATGTACATCAATTTAAAGAAACTGCAACCTACATCGTGACATGTTGGGGGTTCTTCAAATCCTTCCAACAACAAATATAGACTTAGGAACACATATCCTATGATATGCTCTAAATATGCCAATGATAGTCACATTGTCTTCCTGACATGGATAAAGACTATACCTTGATGGAGGCAATATAACCTATGGTTTCTTAGATACTGCAACTTCCTTATGAGATAATTGATGAACTATTAGAGTCATATGATAAAAGATTGCTAACCCTACCCAAAGATCCCAATGTATAAAGGTTTGGGAGATACAAAGGATTCAAAAAAAACTAGAGAAAAAAGAATGTAGAAGAGCAATTAGAGAAGAATAAGGAGAAGCTACATAAAAATGGGACTTCCCAAAACTTGCAATACTGGAAGAAGGAACCTCTACACCATAAGTTAGGAAATCAAATAGATTAAATGTTGGATCCCCAGATCACAAATAAAGGACCCTAAGAAATAGGAATAATAGGGCACCATGGAGAAAACAAGAAAAAGATAAAAAATAAATCCACCACCAAAGACTCAACAACAAGAATTATCAGTTTTGGAGGCTACTAAAGCACTTGTACAATTAAGCATACAAAAGAAAAAACCAAGACAAAGCAAGGAATTAAAAGCAAAATAATTCAAATGGTGGATAAAAAAGAGGAAGAGAAATGAAGGAAAGAAAACTGGGCACCCACACCGCAATTATAACCACTAGAGTGAAAACAACCATAAAAAGTATTAAATTTGTGAGCACATACACAATGATGGAGAAAATACATTTACACTTGCGCAGAAAACACTAATATATTGTATTGAATCGGGATATATAGAATGAATTTTACATATGAGTACATTGGCTTTATAAATCCATATATTCCCGTCAACTAACTTTAACTTATTTACGGGAATGTAACTTCCCGAGAACTAACTACTTACTAACATTTATTTATTTATAAATTAACATCTATATGTTAATTTATTTATAGATTATTTACCTAATCTAAACTATTAACTATGTAAACCTTATTATTCTAACACCCCCCTTAAGGTTTACATGTAATAAAACCAACATCCCCCCCCCTTATTACATTATCTCGAACAAAGGATGAAACACTGCAAGGACTTAACACAGTAGCCCTTCTGGAGACTTTAATGAAGCACCTTCACCAATCCTCCTCGCTCACCTAGGAAACACCAGACTAATGCCATCGATCTCCTGACTCTAGAACCTACAAACATCTACACAACATGAGAGAACATAAAGTGTTCCCAACCTCCTCACACAATGAGTGTAACAACTTTCCTTTGAAAGTCCACATCTCCTCCGAGTGTGTCAAAATGCCTCCTCCAGCGCTACACATGAGAGAACATAATGTGTTCCCAACCTCCTCACAAAATGAGTGTAACAACTTTCCTTTGAAAGTCCACATCTCCTCCGAGTGTGTCAAAATGCCTCCTCCAGCACTACACATGAGAGAACAACTCTCCTCTAAGAGTCCACATCTCCTCTGAGTGTGTCAATATCCCTCAGGTCCAGTGTTGTGGAAACAATCCCTCCTCTATTGTATAGAACCACTGTGAATATACTAATCCCACCTGTTTCAGAGATTACACTATCCACAAATTGAGTAAATGTAGATACACTAACTCCACCTATTTCAGAAGTTACACTATCCACACATACTATCACAAAATACCAAGCTCCCCTTGCTCCATGAAGGGACATAGATAGAAAATAAGTGTTCCTCATGCAATAAATCATCCCTGAGTGAGCAGCTAGCTTAGGATGATGAAAAACCTCCTACCTCTAGTGCCTCCTACCTCCAATATGACCTTTTTACTCTTTAACCACCATTTATAACATTCAAACCTCTAAAATCCCTCTCCGATTTAATATAGGTGGCCCCAAAAGCAAAAACATTTCGTAACATAATTGAATTAAAAATTGTCAAAACTAAAGGTTTCAGATTCGACCGAAAATACACCTTTTTTACAATAATCACCTTATATCTTTGATTACAAAAAAATATATTAAAATGGAAAAAAATATAAACCTTATGTTGGCAAGAGACACTATATGGATTCATGGTTGTTGTCATTGATGGCAACAAAGGTCATCCCACATATCCGCAAGTCATGATGTGTCTCTACCGGAAGTCAGAATAAAGAATGTTGTGGTCCAGTGAACAAGAACAGAGCATGTGGCAAGGTCCGACAGATTGATCCGGATCTCTCAGAGGAAGTGTCTTGGTGCAGTGCGGGTTTGGGGAAGTCAAGAGGACTACCTTGAGTGGTATATTCCAAGGATTTAGCCTCCGGTGATGGACAAGGAAAAAGATATGAATAGTTGAGTACCGGATTCCTGAGAGACAGTGAAAACAGAGGAAGAACTGACTGACAGAGTATCAGACTACTTTCCGGATGCCGACTAGAAAGGTGATGAAATTACTTGTGCGGATATATATAGAGGATGGATTTAGTTGTGAAGTGTGTGATGGTGTGAAGATATATGCGAATAAGTCCAGAACAGAGCAGAAGTAGCAAAAAGGATCCGGTATGTGAAAGATAGCAGAATAAAGAACAGAGGAAAGATGAAGTGCAGCAGATCAGTGTACTGAGCCTAACCGGAACTGAACTCCAGCATATGCAGATGCTTCCAATCAGTTCAAGACTGTGATTCTTATCACTTTGTAGACAGTGTGTCTTCTTGTAGGCAGTGGGCCTCTTGTGAGCAGTGTGCTCGGGCAGTGAGCCCTAATTGGCAAGTGCCATTTTGTACTTTCCTATTCTTCTAACAGAGAATAATTTTGGGTTAATCACCCCGTGGTTTTCTCCCTTAACAGGGTTTCCACGTCAAAAATACTGTGTCATGTGTTTCTTATTTCATGATTAATGTTTTTGTGTTTGATTCAATGCTGCATCAGTTAAAAAGAAAGTTTAATAAGGGAAATAATTAGGATAACTGATTCACCCCCCCCCCCTCTCAGTTATCAACAATTGGTATCAGAGCTAAGTTCCTCCTAATAGAGCCTAACAGCTTGAGGAAGATCTGGGAACTCAAATGGATGCATATGGTTTAAGGGAGCAACTCAAGACTGCCCTTGAGGATCTTGAACAGTCAAATTCTGAAGTCAATGAATTAAAAGAAAGACTCAAACAGGCTGATGAATTCATGAGAGAATTAAAAGACAAATTAAGTCTCTCTATGAAAAAGAGAAAGGAGCTGCTCCAACAGTTGGCAAGACAAAGTGAAGAAAGCAATACAAATGAAGAATTGACTGAGCAAACCAAGTTATGTGAAAAGTTATCAAAAGAAGTCATTATGTTAAGACATGAAATGGAATCAGGAACTATAAAGTTTACTCAAGAGATTGAAGAAAAAAGAAAGGCTGAAGACAATCTAAGACAATCTCTTAAAGAAAAATCAGAAGAATGCCACCAGATGGATAGGATTATCAGACATCTTGAATTTGATCTTGAAGATGCCAAAGATAATGAAGAAAAACTTGAGGATCAAATTGCCTCTCTCAAAAGAGACCTTCAAACAACAAATGAATATAAAGAGAAATTCAAGATAAGTTCTGCTCAACTTGAAGTTCTTCTTGGAAGTCAAAAGACGACAGATGACAAGTATGGTTTGGGATATGAAAAAGGAGAAAGCTCCGGATCTGGTCAGAAGAATCTTGGATCAGAAAATCCAAGGAGTAGGCCTAGAAGACCTCCGGTAAGACAGCCAAATGCTCAAAGATATCCATCCTTCAATGGATACTGCCACAGCTGCAACCACTTTGGTCACAAAGCTAATCAGTGCAGAATGAGAATGAATCAGATTAATTCATCCTTCTCCGGACAGTGCTTCAACTGCAAAAGGTATGGACACAAATCCCATGAATGCAGAATTATGCAAGTAAACAAATCATTCAAAGGTAGATGCTTTACATGCAATAGAGTAGGTCATATGGCTAATCAATGCAGATCAAGAGGATATTAGTCAAATATGCAAAGAAATGTTATTTGCCAAATCTGCAATAGGTCCGGTCATAATGCTAAAGTCTGCAGAAACAAGAATCAGGACAAAAGAGGTCCGGTGTATAATCAGAATCAAGACAAGGGTAAACAAAAGATGAATGCGGATGAAGTTAGGGATCAGATGAGCAAGATTTGGGTGAAGAAAAGTTTAGAGAATGTAGAGGTTGGATCCGCACCAGACTCTGGTGCTGATATTTCTTCCAGAAATTAAAAAGTGAGCTCAGGCTCAGGGGGAGACTCAAAGAAAATCCTGTTCCCCCAGCCAAACAAGTGGTGCCGGATGTGGCACAAGATGCGGATTAAAGGGTTTGCAGATTGAGTCTTGAGATGCTTCAGTCAAGTTTTCAGAGGTCCGCATGGAGTTATGAAAAAGCTGTGATCGATCAAATAAGACCTGTTCAGGGAGATGCTCCAGTATGACAAAGGATTACAAAAAGGTCCGGAGAGATCCGGAAGTGCACTATCTTGTTCTGCGGATTGGACAGAGTGTTTGGGATGTTCTTGTAATATGTTACCTCGATTTATTCATGATTGAAAGATCCGGATGATATTCACAGATCAGGACTAATCCGGGATACTCCAAGCTATCCAGACAAGGCAAACTGGATTAATGTAGGTGAAGCATTTATTGCAGACAGATATTAGGGTTCACGGAGCAATATAAGGATTTCTCAAAAGTCATTTGCTCATTCTGCACTCAAGAAGAAGCGAATAGTGGAGCTCTGCAACAAGATTCATCAAGCACACCAAGGATCTCCTGCCGAAGTCATTGCATAAAGAAATCAATCCAATCACTCCGTGCAAATCGAAGGCGCATAAGGTACTCTCCGTTTTTCATTACCTCACTGCAAATCTTTGAAGAATGGCTACTCCAAATATAGTTAAGATCTCTGATAGACCTCGCCCCTCATTCAAGAAACATCCTTACAAATCATTGGAGGTAGATCCACTAGGAGCCTTCTCTAGTGTTCCTCATGGTGTATTGCATACGAAAGATATTAGGGTTTACATCCATGCGAATCTTGAAGACTTTGGAGAATCAAAACTGATGGATATCTATCACAAACAATTGATAGATGACTCCCTTGAGATCAAACCTCAATATAAAGCCATCTAGGACAAACACTTTGCACAGTGCATTCATTTCCCCTGTTTTGAAGAAGATGAATGGGTCCGGTATGTACTAAGTAGAGTACATGACAACTTCCTATGGTTGAACAAGCCCTTCAAGATCACCAAGGATGCAATTAGGGCTGTAACCGGTCTGCACTCATCCGGTGGATTACCTGTTCTCAAATCTGTCAAAAATCAGACAGTCAGTGATGCAACCGGATCCAAGTTTGACAAGAGAGCTATGACAGTTGATGACATCATTGAACCGGATGTCAAATTTGCAGCTATGATAATTGGTTACAAAATCTATCACTCCAGTAGGGAAAATTTAGTACCGGGAACTGCAATCTACACAGCCTATCAGATGTTAAAGGAGAATGCAGACTATGACTTGTGCGAACTTCTAGTAAACCAACTCTTTGAAAATCTGCAGAAGATTAAAAAGGACAAGAAAAACTCCTTCAAATATGGTAATCTGATCCTTTGTCTCTTCTTTTACTACATGAATGAGCTTCCCGGATCCAGTGGATGGATATGGCAGAATGACAGACCGGTTGCCATTCAAATCAGAGACTATTTGCATGGACTTGGGGATGCAAAAGCAAGAAATACAGCTCTATGGGGTTACTTCAAGAACTTCCAAAGCATGATGCATGCAAGAGAAAGAATACCCCAATCCCTTGTTGAAAAATACAAAGACACAGTATGCTTCATGGTAGAAACAGATCAGTGTCTGATGGAGGCAGTGGAGCCAAGGACTGTCTGGATCATGCCTATGGGGTATGAAGTGGATGAACAGATAGTAGAGCTGCATGTTCAACACATGCTAAGCCAGCCCAAAGATCCTAAGGCAGAAAGGTTTGGAACCTTTGAGGAATTGAGTGTAAAGTTACATGTAGAACTCAGGGAACCGGAGATAAAGAGGAAGGTAAGAAAAGAAGTTGAGCATATTGCTCAAGGCCTAGGCATCTCAAAAGAGGCACTTGATGCCAGCCGGGAAAAGAGGAGGAAGGCTGAGGAAGAAGAGAAAAGTAAAGAAAGTGTTCCGGTTGAAACTCCCACCCGGACCAGATCATCAAAAAGATCTGCACCTCCCTCAACCAAAAGTTCAAAACCGGAAGTCCAGGCATCCGGTAAAAGATCCAAGACAAAAGCCACAAGGGCTTATAAAAGCCAAAAGGATGAAGAGGAAACAGAGTCAGATGAGGGAGTAAAAGAAATAAAGAAGCAGAAGAAGAAAGGATCCGGTAAACCCTCCTCAGGACAAGACAAGGATGAAATGGTAGAGGTATCTGTTGAAAAGCCCACTCTGTCTCTAGAGAATGTAATCAAGTCGGTCACGGTGGATGGAAACCTTCAACCAATGACTGAATCTTATGATGACTTCAGTGAGGCTGACCAAAAGACTCTGCAGGAAGCCACAGTCAAATATCTGAACATATATAATAAGGCTTTCATTGAGATCATATCTCTTATTCCTAAAAGCCTAGAAAAGGAATTGGAAGTAAGAAAGAACAATGCTCATGCAAAAGATCTTGAGATCCGGGAGCAGATAGCTATTCAGCTATATCCTCAAATTGATCCCAAGACAATGAACATAATCTTCAAGGACTGCAAAGATGAGTTCAGAAGTAAAGCCAGGATGAATCAACTCATGCTTGGTGAGACTGACAAAGTGGCCCAAGAGACAGAAGAGATCCTCCGGAAGGCCTTCAAAAGGTTCAATCTTCCTGTTGTAGAGGACTTAGGTACAGAAACAGCTGAGGACTTGGAACCCTCTGCTCCAGAAGAAGTGGCCTATAAACAAGCTAGCATCTCTCCTCCGGTTTCCCCTACAGTCTCCAGATCCAAAGAAGAAGAGAAATTACAGGAGAAGGAAGCAGTGGTGAAAGACAAAGAGGTTGACAGTTCCAAGACTGCAGAAGAAAAGAAACGTCTGTCTCCGGCAAGAGACACTGCACAAACTGTTCAACAATTTTTGAGCAAAGAAACTTTAGAGATTGATGAACTGGAGCTTCTAAAAGGCCCATTCGACTTTGACTCTCTCTCTCCGGTACAAACAATGAAGATAGCTTCATTTGCAAATGCCAAGGCAAATGAAAAACTCCTGAAGTCTCATATGGAAGACTGTGAGTTGATAGAGGCTGCTTCCGGAGTACTTGTAAAGATTATGCCATCAATCCAGATAGATCCGACAGCCTCCTCTTCCGGTAATCTAAAAACCTTAGTCAGCAGTGTTGATACACATTTTGATTCTCTGGAAAAATCAGCTGAAGAAAAGGTCCGGAAGGAATTTTTGGATAAAAGATTTTCAGAAGTATTAGAATTAATCTCTAAAGATAGGAAGATTGTGAGCATTGGAATAAAGAGCTTAGAGAATGCTCTTAAGGATGGCGGTGACATCTACAAATTTTGTATATCCTGGTCAAAGGCAACAGCAGCAATTGATAAGAAAATAAAAGAGGAACAGGACAAGCTACAAAGCTTATCTCAAAGTTTTGATCCTCTCTCTTCCTCCATAATAAATCAAGAATGTCAGACTATTGCAGTCTTGAATGAAATAAAGAATCTTGAGAAGGAAAGGAAGAACATCACTAACCGGATGGGAGAACTTAGACGGATTATAATCCCTAAGTTGGAAACTATGCATGAGGCCATCAGTGATGCTCAGACCACCGCCCAAACAAAAGATCCGACAGATCTCAAGCGGGCAGAAGCTTTTGCATTTTTGTTGAGTGGTCACATTTCAATTTTGGACAGAATGAAGCAAAGTTGGGCTACAGAAATGATCCAATTGCAGACATCCTTTGCAGACATTCTTCAGTATATGTGAGTATGTAAATATGCGGCTATGTATAGAAAATTTTTGAAAATTTTGATGTGCGGACCCTACCCTTTGCCATTGATGTCAAAGGGGGAGTGAGGAGCAGTGAAAAATGAGGAATCCAACTAAGGGGGAGTTCTGGAAATTGTATATAAAGACAGAGCATCAGCAAAGGGGGAGCATAGTGAAAACACTTAGTCATTTTTCACTAAGTGTTGCCATCAATGCCAAAGGGGGAGATTGTTGGCAAGAGACACTATATGGATTCATGGTTGTTGTCATTGATGGCAACAAAGGTCATCCCACATATCCGCAAGTCATGATGTGTCTCTACCGGAAGTCAGAATAAAGAATGTTGTGGTCCGATGAACAAGAACAGAGCATGTGCAAAGGTCCGACAGATTGATCCGGATCTCTCAGAGGAAGTGTCTTGGTGCAGTGCGGATTTGGGGAAGTCAAGAGGACTACCTTGAGTGGTATATTCCAAGGATTTAGCCTCCGGTGATGGACAAGGAAAAAGATATGAATAGTTGAGTACCGGATTCCTGAGAGACAGTGAAAACAGAGGAAGAACTGACTGACAGAGTATCAGACTACTTTCCGGATGCCGACTAGAAAGGTGATGAAATTACTTGTGCAGATATATATAGAGGATGGATTTAGTTGTGAAGTGTGTGATGGTGTGAAGATATATGCGAATAAGTCCAGAACAGAGTAGAAGTAGCAAAAAGGATCCGGTATGTGAAAGATAGCAGAATAAAGAACAGAGGAAAGATGAAGTGCAGCAGATCAGTGTACTGAGCCTAACCGGAACTAAACTCCAGCATATGCAGATGCTTCCAATCAGTTCAAGACTGTGATTCTTATCACTTTGTAGACAGTGTGTCTTCTTGTAGGCAGTGGGCCTCTTGTGAGCAGTGTGCTCGGGCAGTGAGCCCTAATTGGCAAGTGCCATTTTGTAATTTCCTATTCTTCTAACAGAGAATAATTTTGGGTTAATCACCCCGTGGTTTTCTCCCTTAACAGGGTTTCCACGTCAAAAATACTGTGTCATGTGTTTCTTATTTCATGATTAATGTTTTTGTGTTTGATTCAATGCTGCATCAATTAAAAAGAAAGTTCAATAAGGGAAATAATTAGGATAACTGATTCACCCCCCCCCCCTCTCAGTTATCAACACCTTATGCCTCCCAAACAAATTCTTATGGTGTACAAAATATTGTTATAAGGGGTTTTGAACACTCGCCTCTTACTTCCAAATAATTGCTTTTCACCAATTGAGCAAGCTTCACTCTTATTAACCCTCTTAAGAGCCTTTGTTTTAAAACAACTTGAGAGATGGATTAAAAACAAAATAAATAAACCATACAATCTCCACTAGTTTGCTCTTTGTCTCTAATATGTAAAAACAAATCTAGAAAAATTACTACTATTGTGGGCCCAACCACTTTGTGCATAAATAGATTAAGGATGAATAATTTATTCTATCTTATCTGCAGCATTATGGATACCTTTCATTATCTCCTTTCCACATTTGTTTCCATTATGTTATATGATAAACTCTATATTCACTGAATTTTTTTGGGGAGATAGATTCATATAATATTGTTTCCTTCTTCATAAAATGAAACTTAAATCAATATTCTTCACCTTATATAACCAATGTGCCTCCAATAATTGAAAGCTAAATCTTCATGTGTTGTATGAAATTACTCCTGTAGATGACTAAATGTTGGCCCATACCTTCACATAGCCAAATCCTATAATGAATCAGGAAGAAAAATGTCGTTGCCTTCTACAAAGTCAGCAGGTCTGCGGCTTCTTCTCCACCCACAAGGTGTTTTCATTCTATTGAAATCTTCAAATGCATTTTTAATGGTGCTCGAAGATGAATTGTCACGTCACTATCATCTTCTTCAAATTTCTCACTAAATATTAATAATATTTTCAAACCATTTATGTGTTTTTTTCTACTCTTCTTCTTCTTTCCGAAACATTTTGAATTTTTAATTTTCGTTAACATTAGGAAAAAGATATGGCAGTTTTACTATGACTGTGTTAGATTGATATAAAAAATGCCATTTTAAAAACAAAACATAACAGCAAACCATTTTTCTTTACTAGCAACTTCTTCATAGGCCTAGCATCATGAACACTCTAATACCATATTAAATTTGTGAGCACATACACAATGATGGAGAAACTACATTTGCACTTGCACAACAAACACTAATATATTGTATTGAATTGGGATAGACGGAATGAATTTTACATATGAGTACATTGGCTTTATAAAGCCATACATTCTAGTGAACTAATTTTAACTTATTTATGGGAATGTAACTTCCTGATAACTAACTACTTACTAACATTTATTTATTTATAAATTAACATCTATATGTTAATTTATTTATATATTGTTTATGTAATCTAAACTATTAACTATGTAAACCTTATTATTCTAACAAAAAGATCTACTATATGTCAACCTATTACATAAATCAATATATAAGAAAGGACTATTACATCATACTACACAACTATACATGCAAATGGGTAAAGAAAATCAAGCAATTATCAAAACAACTTGTTGCATCAATAAAGAAGAAAAGGGAAAAATATGCACTTGATGGAGGAGAACTTGACAAAACAAGCACTTGATGGAGTTGAACCAACACATACTGCCACACAAATAGTAAGGTTAACACAATTGTTAGCAATGGAACTAAGGTCAAAACAAAGGGTAGATACATTGATGATCCAAAATGAAGAGGCCAAAATAGAAGTATGGTAGGAGACCATTGACATAACATAGAGATCCTACACTACATTGAAAGAAGAAGAGAAAAAGGAGCATGAGGGAAACGAGAAAGGATCTACACCTCTACAAGAGGAACAACAATTGAAGAATCACCTTCATCTCTAGAAATAAAAATGGATACTACCTACAGGTGCTAGCACAATAATGAGTTACACTTTTTGGGACATCCTATTTTTTGTTGAAATCACATATTTTTAGAAACTATAATGATGTAAGCCTTGAAAGGTTCTATTTAAAGGATTTTAATTGAAGAGGGTTTGATCAAACCCCCTTAGATTCAAACCCCCTTGGATAGAACCTCGCTAGTTTTAAACCATACCTATAATGGAGTCTCCCCTACACCTATCAAAATGCTGATAAAAACCCACTTTTGATTTAACTTTTGGGGGATCAAATGAATTCATTTAAAATTTATGTTTTGTAAGTATGTAGTCCTCATTATAAGCTTCCCAAAAAGTATAATTTTAAATATATTTAATTTGATTATTATATTTATTTTTTATTTCTTGTGAATGTAGGTTTTTCACCGAACATCAAGTTCTTTGTTCTACACCCATGGAAAATTAGTAAATTAGTGAAATTTTTTTTTAAAAAATATCTATGCCCTAGGTATTGATGTCCTTGTTTCAACAAAAAAAATTGAATTTCGATACATACAGAAAAAGTTATGTTTTACGGAATACACCTATGTCAAAATTATAATTGGTTTAACTTCAAAACTTAATTAAAAAAAAATATTCAACAAAACATTATGAAACCAAATGCATGCCTTATATATCAGTTTTACCAATCTAAATTCAAAAGAATTAGAATTTTTTCCTTTGTAGAAAAAATGTTATGTGTTATAGAATACACATCACTTTAAAAAAATGTTGTTTACTATTAAAAACTAGTTATCAAAGGAGACGCAAAAAAATTTACAATTTAACTCCAAATTTTTTTTAAAATATCTATTTAGAATCCACAAACAAAATCTCACAAATCACTAGTTCGCATCATCTTCAAATTCCTAATGATTTAGCGGCTATAGGTGTTAGAAAGTGAAGATTTAGTTCAAAATGTTGATTTCAATGTCAAGTTTGGCCAAAAAGTGTAACCCATTATTGTGGGCTGACCCCTACACATCACCAATGTAGCATATAAAGGAATTTCTAGCACAACCCAAGTAAACTCAAACAATAGCAACACTTCAACCATTTCAGTTGCCCCTTAATGGACTGTAAGTGGATTTATTAAGCATATCTCCCATACAAAAGTTTCAACTTGGTGACATATTTTACAGCACAACAAGGGAAGATATTCTTAAACAACATATTTAAAATATAGATTAGATGGAGACCACAATCATCACAATACATAGAAAACTACCCCATGTACAAATAGATATAAAGGTACCATTGGGACAATAGCTAAGACAACTCGCAGACACCTGGGTAGTAGAAGTAAATAATTTAAAGGAAATAATTAGAGATCAACTCTTGAAGGAAACAAAAATAAAATGTTTAGAGGAAATAAGGAAAAAAATGTGCCTTAGCCCATAACAACCTCAAAATTTAGACCAATATTGTTTAGAACACTATCAATGGCATGAATATCCTCTATCAAATTTTCTTACAATGGCCAACACTAATGAAAACTCTCAAGAATTAGATAGACCAAATTGAAACTCAAATTTTACAGGCATCCACTACATATGATGTCATGAAATACATTGAAGGAAAGGCCGGGGTATAGATAGAAACTATGCATGTCCAACTATAGTAGCTTCAAGACCAAAGGGAGGCAATCAAAACATAAATTAAGCAACTATGGGAGGTGGTTAGCTTAAGACTTACACATGTCACTAGACTACTTGTGGAGGAAAAGAAACTATCAATACATATATAGACACCAACCACCACAATAGATGTAGAAGGGTCCCTGATCCACATTACTAGCCAAATCCAAGTACTATAGTGTTGGTGCAAAATCATATTTATACGTTAGCATAAGTTAATTATGGAGTTATTTAGGAAAGCATTTACCTTTATTTAGTTATCAATCTTATCACATAGGATAAGATTGCTTTCTTCTTTTTCATTTTGTCTATTGTTGACCAATGTGAATGTATAACTATGTATTATTCCTTTGTGAATAATTAATGCACATGCAAGTATTGATTATATAATATTGCCTCTCATTTCGGCTTTTTCTTTTTGAAGCAATCCTATTTGTAGAAGAAATACTATAGATGATTTTGGGAATCTAACATCCAGCATCAGAGCTCTAGATCTATTAGCTTCTTCCTGGATTTTAGAGGATTTTACCCGTGAGATCATGATCAGTGGTTCCTAGTGTGAAAATTACTTCATGATTACATTCATAAGGTGTCAAAACTTTAATATCACCTATCCAAATGCTAAAATCAGACACAAAATTTTTTGGGCATTATTTTGGGGTTTGAATTTTTATGCAGTCAAAAATCCACAAAGTTGTATGGATCTATATGCCTCAATTTTTGTGCCGTCATTTTTTGAACTTGTCTCAATTTTTTAGCCATCTCAATTTTTGTGCCACCTCGATTTCCATGTATAGAAGGTACAAATGAATATTTAATTAATTTTTTAATCTTAAAAGAATATATTTTTGTTTCCAAGGGCACCAATCCCCAAAGTTTAGCCCTTGGTCACATGGGCGACCGGTACCTTTTGTTGTTCCTATTCATTTCCTAAAGGAGCCATTTTATGGAAATGACCATATCTTATAAATATAGTATCAAAATTTCACAAAAAGGCTTCGAAAAGAAGCTTCCATCTTCTATCCAATGGTGTTGGTATTTTTCCTAGATTATATTTCTAGTCAATTTTATTGCAGGTTGAATTCTAGGCTTTTTTTTGGCTTATAGGCTAATAACTTCCACCTAGAATCTCTGAGTTTTGAGATCAGATAGGCATTGGAAAGGTATTGAGTAGCTCTACATAACCACCTATATAATTTTTATAGATTGAGACCTATGTTTATTCTATTCAATTTATCAGTTTTATGCTTCCTGATTAATAACTCAAGGGTATACTAGCACTTTGAGAAATTCTATTTTTGGGTGGGCTTCTTCTCTACGTCTTATTTTTATGTATTTATTCTTGTAGGTATAATCATGTCTCCATATGATTATTGTGGGAAGAAAAGGCACATTATAGATGAATGCATGTCGAAAGAACTTGATGATTTAAACCTTCTTTATGAGATTCATCAGTTGAAATAGCTTTGCATGAAATCTTGTCAATAAATATATAGTATGATCAAATTTGTCATGTTCTAGTTGTTCTCACATTATTGTCAACATGGAAAACCAAAAATATAAAGGTCTTCAGTCAAATAGAATTATTACTCCCATTCTTATCGTTCATATACACATGCTTATGGATAAGTATTGAGAACTTGGGCCACACAATGAATATTTGTATCCTTAAAATAAAACAAAACATATTTTTTCTATAGGTATCATGCACAAGACATAGCTAAACAATATGACAAGGCATATGGTAAAGAAAAATCTAGCATCTAGCTCAAGGCAATGTTTTTGACTATTACCATTATATCTCCATGATTAAAATGCTAAATGAATATGTCTCTATGGAAATCTACATTAAAATATTGTTATCGATTTCAGTTTTATATTGCATGGGATTTTTCAACACATCCTTAAGGATAACAACAAAAGGAGACTCCCTCACTAGAATGACAATATTTTAATAGCTAAAATTTAGTTGGGAAGTGGGATCTAGCTCAAGTCAATGTTGAAAAGTGGAATTTAAAGGGTAGTTCATTATTTATAAAGTTTAAGCTTTGAGGCTACTTAATGTTCAAAATACGTGCTACTCAACCATAAATCAAGACATACCTAAACAAATTATGCACAAGGGGTAGTCCAAACCCTCTTGTCATATATACAGAGGTAAAACTATTGGAATTTTACTATTCAAAGGGATGGAGTATATCAGCATACAAAAAATGGTAAGAGAAGTATACTAACATACAAAAAATTCCAAATGTTTAAGTAAATATATGGTTATTTATACTAATGTAAAATCAAGATACTTCTATTTAAACATATGACAAGTTTAATGTGCCATTATTTTGGCAATTCAAAACCTAGATGAAAAATATGTATTTTATGCTTCTCTCTAAACCACAAGAACTTAAGAAAATTAGTTTATTGATGCACTACCTGATCTATAAGTTTGTATATTCTATTTGTCCCTCAATGACAATAATTCATGAAAATTGACCATTTATTGTTGCACTGACTATATATTTGTAGTTTTGTTTCTCCTAGAATCACAAAGATTTTAAAAAAATCTTGTTCATTGTGGCAATAGTTGTTTTTAAGCTTGTCATGCCTATCTATTCTTCAAATATTGCCTCGTTATTTATAGAAGGATGATAAATATTATATACTAATTCTTTGAATATTAAAGATAGAAACAAGACTACATAATAATGACACCTTTATGACATGGTCATAACATAATGGTTCGTATTGTGAAGCACCCAAGATAGTTTGTACATATTGTAGACAAGGAGTTCTATCTTTATCTACCTTCTCTAAGACCACAAAAGACCTAACTTCCTCCTCCAAGAGCACCATCCCATTCAATGCATTCAAAAAAAAAATGGAATTGCTATGTCAGAAAATGTCCCCTTGGGGGCTTTTCCTTCTTAAGGTTTAGCTCTCGGGTCCTTTAGAATGCATTTGGGTCATCTTGCATGTTAATGGTGACTCCCAATGAGAAAACCCAGAAGTTTCATGGCAAATGGGACATAGGGGGTGTGCTTAACATGAATCCTGCCTAAAATAAGGGGGATGACTTGGGCATTCACTCCCTAGTCCTATCCTATTTTAGGTCAGTACCTATTTTTGGGTGTCGGTTTTATGACCATTATTAGGTCCTATGCCAACATCTCAAGTTTGAATTATGGAATTATTAGCAAAAATGTTTGTAGTTGCATATATAAGTGTGATTAGTGATTCATTTGTAAACTAGATGGCATTTTTGATAGACAAGCTTATATGAAAGTGATTCAAGGCATTCATTGTGTTGCAAAGTAGTATTTTGTGTTGTTATTGTGTTTGTGATTGTAGATTTGACTCCATCTCCTCATGGAATGAAGAGCATCTTCCTTCCATGAGATCTACACTACAATGTGATATCTATTGTGTTTTCTATCATTTATCATTTAGATTTTGCCTCTATCCCATAGCGATACACACTCTTTATCTGACAATAGTGTTCGGAAGACTTGAATGTCTCTCTGAGGCTTGACTAAGGAAAGCCTCTAAACACCACAACCCCAAACCCACTTTTCTGTGATTGCGGGTTACAAATTTTGGAAGTGAAAGAAGTGGAGTTGCAAGAGAGAAGTGTAGACTGTTAGAATTGCAGATCTTAGAAGAAAGCTAGGGCTTGGCCTTCTCATTAGTCCTCTAGATTCTAAAGTGGTGAAATCTTTTTGACAATAGGAATAGGTTGCAGACATTATTCATAAATCCTGACAAAAGTAGGTACACTGGACTAGGGCACCCACTTATTAGTCCCTGACTTTTTTGCACATCGAACTTCAAAATCTAGTATGTACTTGGTTGTTATTTGATATCTCTGTGTGTGATCATTTTCCATAATTTTTTGTTTGTTTACAATTTCATGAAATTAGGGTTTTGAGCATAATTAGATTTAATTGAACAAAAAATTCACAGAATTCCAATCTTCCCCTATGTTCCAAGTGACAAGAGATCTTTAGTAGAATTCTCTACTCGGTTGAATGTCCTTGAATGTTTAGTGGTGAAAGGAGGATCAACACAAACACCATTTGGCCATCTTCTTCTTCCCTTTTTCCTATTAAACATTTTGGTGAGCCCATATTTTTAATGAATTTGGAACCTTACTGACTGTTGTAATTCATATTTACATTCATTCATTTCATTGTTCATTTATTGTATTTGAAAAATTACAAAAAATTTGAAAAACTTTGAAAATTTTGAAAAACTTTGGCATTTTTAGCTTGCATTTTCAAATAATTTGAATTAATTGGCATTTATTTTCAATAAATTTCTATCATTATCATAAGATCTGATTTATAATACATAATTTTTTTATTCACCATTCATTTACATTGCATTCTCATGCTTAAATTGTTAAAAATTGCTTGAAGTTGTGCATTTTTTCATATAACCTAATTTTGCATTAGCTAGGGTTTGTAGTCAAAATATTGTTTCAGATTTTAATTCCCTTTTAAAACATTTATTATAACTGATTTATAATTGTATTTTTGCATCATATTGGTTTTCTTGCAAATTTTCATGTCTAGGGTTTAAAAACCTTGCTTTTTCACTAGATTTAGCCTTATCATCTCTCTAGAATTGCATCACAAGCGTGTTGTGAAGGATTTTTCTGTATTAATTGGATTTTATAAGGGTTATAGTATTCTTCCCCTCCTAAAATTATTTACAACACCCTTTTTATTGGACCTTTGCATTGAAAATTTGTGAAAAATTGTATATTTCAGTGTATTTTCACTAGGTTTTGATTTGTCATCATTATAGATTTGCATCAAAAGTGTGTTGTGAAGGATATTATTGGTTTATTGGACTGATATTAGACATATTATTTGCTTCCCCTTATAAATTGCCTTACAACACCCTTTCTATAACACATTTGCATTGAAAATGGATAAAAAAACATTGCATTTTTAGTGTATTTTTCACTAGGGTTTGACTTGTCAATTCTCTAGATTCACACTATAGGCATGTTGTGAGATATTTTATTGAATTAGGTTACTGATTTTATGTTATAATATTCTATCCCTCAGCACTTTCCTTACAACACCTTGTCTTTTACTGATTTGCATTGAAAAATGTTGAAAAAAGTGAACATTTTAGGTACATAAACAAGCATAATTTGTCTTGCTTCATTGCATTCAATTTCAATACATAAAATAATCAATTGGACATTGTTGTTTTGTACTCTTTTCCTCCTATCCATTGTGTTTTTTGTGAACTTTGTGTGTCCTTTTAGCCCTTTCCCTTAAACAAGTATTTAGGAGTGAAATAGTCACACATCTAGGGTGCCTTTAATCATCATAAAACTTTGCATTTAGTCTTGTCTTATTACATCTTATTGGACATCAATGTTACAAGACATTTCATTACATGAAATCTTCATCTCATTTCTCTTTGGTACCTTTACATGCATATATCAAAAACTTTGAGAGTTTCTACAAATTTCTTAATATGAATCCTCATATTCTCACTTATATACAAGCTATGTATCACAAGGATATATTTAAATGCTCTTCATTTGAAATCCTTGACTATGTATATGATTTTGACAAATTCCCATCTCTCATGAATACATACCCTTGGGTAGTAGAATATTTAACAAAACACATTGAGAATGATAAGTATGAAAGCTCTCTTAACGCTTTGGAATTAATAGCTAAAACATATGGTGATGATGATGATGATGATGATTTTGTAAGTCATCCTACTTCTCCTATAGTTGAATGTCCAAGAACCTTAGATGAGAAGACTATGTATAACTCTATTAATGTTACAACACCTAACCTTCCTAACAACATTGTACCTTCCTCTCATTCCAATTATCTCCCTAGCCAAGATGTAGCATTAGTGGATGAGAAAAGGTCTCTCACATTAAATCCTTTAGGGATAGATGTTAGGTGTAATCAAGAGGAAAACAATGTTATTCAATCTTCATTAATAGACTTTGTAGTAATATTCCTAAGATGATTGTGTGGGGCACACCTAGTGCACCTTCTTGCTTGAAACCAGTGATTATGGTTCAAGGTGCTTAACAACCACCTCCTAACCCGATGCTCACTATTATAGGTCTTCCACATTCTTCTCAACCTCCTGATTACATCTATTAAGTTGAAAAACAAATTAGTCCAGATGATCAAAATGTGCCGCAACATCCCATAATTGCTCACACATACAACACCAATAATAACAAGAAAAGTAAACAAGCATGGCATGTGCTTGTCTCTCTTCCATGTTCTCAACCTATGCTCCCTCCACCACCTCATCTTACTCATAAAGTGGTCAAGAATATGATCTTGTCAAACAGCTTCGCGGTACTCCAGCTAAGATCTCTCTTTGGGATTTAATACAAACTTCACCTACATACCATGGAATATTCCAAGAAGCTTTACAAAAGGTGATTGTCCCACCTACTACTAAGATAAATGATGTAGCAACTGTATTAGATAGTATGCATGTGTAATGTCCCCATTTTTGAGTTCTCTTGTAGCTCAGTCAGAGCTGACTTTCTAGGTTAATGACAACATAATCAGAGGAATATTTCAATGTCACCAGGGTGTTCGGGTGATCTAGTGGAGCTAGTTGACACTTTCTGGAGAGATTTCAGACAACTTGTCTATACTTACTATTTATAGTAAGTTCTAGCATGTCGACAATCTTTCTAGGTTTTTCTGGGTTTCTTCTCTTGGGTCCTCGGAGAACACTGCTATTTTTAGTAAGTGTTAGTTTGGCGCTGTTTTGGTGACTTGGCAGTCAGTTGTTGGCTCTCCCAGATGTTGCATTGAGCTGAAAGTTATCAGATGGTTTGTGGATCCAGTTGGCACCCTCTGTGTTGGCTCAGTTTGCTTATGGCCGTTACTATTTTTAGTAAGTTTAGATTTGGTGTCAGATCACAATTTTCAGAGTGGGGTTTGATTCGTCTCATCGAGACCTTTCTGGCGAGCTATATAGATCACTAAATTCCAAGTTCATTTGGGCCTCCATTTTAAAGTCTAGAAATTAATATTATTATTTAATATTGGACTTTAGGTTTTATTTGTTAAGTGATAAAAAATGAAATATTGAAAAGTCACTTAAGTCATTTTATGGAGCACTCACCTTGGGAAATTTAAAAAGTAAAATTAAAAGAATATTTCCCTCCAAAAGTGAAACACCCCTCTTGTAGAGTTATAAAAGAGGGAAAAGTGCTCTCATTTGGATATGCTTGGATTATTGTTTTTTCTCTCTTATTGAGATATTCCATGTGTGGGTTTTGAAGCCTAGTTCAAGGGTTTGGTATTGTCTTGCTGAGATGAAAACCTCTGCAAGATAGTGTTGAACTTTGCTTCTAGGGACGAAAACCTCCATTAGCAAATATTATATTGGCGGATGCATCTAGTATTATCATTTGGAATTTCATGGTTATATCATTTGTAGATTTAAATGAAGATTTTCTTATGCAGATTGCAAACACTGATTTAATAGCTGATTTGAGCTGACTTTATTGAGGGTTTGGAGCTGATATATGTTGTATTTGTTGGTCGTACTTCTTAAAGCCAGGTCGTACCACATGTGAGGGTAGTTTGGTGATGTTTCATTGCTCTTTCTTCATCGTTCCTTGGTCATCCAGCCTTGTGTGCAGCAGTTAGACATATCAGAGGATTTTAGAAGAGATTTCTGAATTATTTGTTGTTGTCCACACTTCCAGCATGGTCGTACAGCAGCATAGGTTGATGTTGGGTTTGTGAGGAGACATTTCTTTGTATTTGACATCATATTTCTCCTTTCTTGTGGCCTCTAGGGTCTCATATTAGCCGATATATATTTATATTGTATACTCTCTACAATTCAGGGTGATTCGAAGTGTTTTCAATCATACCCAGTTGTTGGTCTGGCTACAACATAAATATCAAAGTGCAAAACTTGACATGGGTATGTGATGATAATTAATATTTGATAATTTGATGATCTAGGTCATTGTTTGTTTATGCAAATTTATTGTACTTTTTCTGGGTTTTCAATATATGCCATATATTGTATGCTCTAGCAACACACATCTGCAGGAAAACTAAAACCCCTTTTGCATCTTCTGTCTAGTCTCAAAGAACACACTCTAATAAAAAACCACTATTAAGATTAAGAAAAGAACCAACAAGTACAGCACATTATAGTGGTATCAGAACTAAAGATCTTTCCATCCTATGAAGTCAGGTTCAGACATACAGATGAAAATATGAAACATGTAGCTTAGCTTTGCATGTGAGTAATCAACACTTGCATGAGTGTTCGAAGTTGGGCAGTTGATAGGTTTTGAATAGGGAATGTGAGATCGTGGCATCTCTCATGAAGGGTGATCTTTGTGAAAGACTTTTTGATGGAGGATTGAAACTGAAATATTGGCCAGGGACAGATGAGAGACTTCTTAGCACCTTGGAAGATATTGAGGAACATTTATCTAAAATCCCTTAGACACTTTCTGAGTCAATGCGGAAGGCTTTGGTTCCTTCAAAGACTTTGTTGTGTAAGCCCAAGTTGTTGAGGCATCCATACATGAAGGTAAGATTGGTGGTTATCACATGCATCAGTGAGGTTATGAAAATTACAGCTCCTGAAGCACCTTACAAGAATGACTTAAAATGAAGGAGATGTTATAGCGAATCGTTGAAAGTTTTCATGGGCTAGGTGATACCAAAAGTTTATCTTTTAAGAAGATTGTTGAGATGTTAGTAATTATTGCTTAGGTCAGGTCATGGGTCTTTTTGATTGATCTCGGGTGTGATGATGTACTTCTCAAAATGTTTCATTGTTTCGTGGCCAAGATCAGAACATATCAACTGGATGAAGTTAAAGAAGCAATACAAAATTTCTTATCTCTGATTTTAGATGAAGATGATGATATCCCCAAGTTGTTATTATCTAACTTGCTAAGCATTTGGAGAAAAGAACAACTTGTTTCACCTGCAGTGTCTGAGTTGTCAAAGACCTTGGTTGAGCATAAATTTGAGAAACTTAAAGATCAGTTGACAGAAGAAGAAGCTATTGTTTGTGGTTTATAGGTTACAAGGATTCATAAAATGAGAAAAAACCAAATGAGAAGACAAGGATTATGCTTCTCTTGCAAATAAATTTAGGAGCCTAACCACCAATGCATGAATAAAAAGGACTCACAAAGTGATGATGGTTTGGCTTTCAGCACTCAAGAGATTGTTATCATCCTTGATAACAATTATGATTTTTATGATAGCAGTCATTCTCCTGAGTGTAGTAGTGATTTAAAAGTTATGGCACAAGAGAAAAAATTTGTAGAATATACTTCTACTATTGGCATGCAAAATATGAGTGTCAAATACGAGGAAAACTAGGAGGATACAAGCCATAACAGTTCTAATTTTTGTGACAGCAATTTGATCTCTTTACATCAGCGTGAGGATACTGCTATTACACATGATGATGATGGTTGTGTGGAGCCACCCAATGCAGACACTCCGATTTCAGGTGATATTGATGCAATAGGTGTTGTGGATTCATGCCACAACGAGTTTGATTTGGTATAGCATACCTTGGAAAATGGGAGTAGAACTGAAGAGCTACCTAATAGAGATGATTCTGAGGATTGTTTGATGAATGTGCATGCATCTATTTTGATAGGGGAAGTGTACATTGATATTGGCGATTCAACAGCCTCTAGCATGTCAGTTGAGCCATCCCAGGAGATTCATAATAGCAGTAGAATTGATGAGGATGTGTGCAAAGTTGATAGCACATATGAGGATGCTTACCTATCAGTGAGTGATGATGATTCAAACTCTTTCCATAGTGCAGATTTCAAATTAGAAAATTTGTGTGGAGACAATTTGTCAGTGGGGTCTAATCATTTAATAGGGCAATTGAAGGTGAATGAAGGCATGATTGTTGCAGCCATAGAACACTTTGATGTTGCTCAGCAGTTGTTAAATTGTTTGAAAGACTCCAGAAACACATGAGCACTTTGATAGTGAACTTTCCCTTGCCAAGTTTCAGGCACTCAGAGATGCAGTTGGAGTAATGAAGAATAATTACCTACAGTTGTTATCAGATAGAGATCATCTTCTCATGCTTGATCATATTTATCATGATGCTCTAAAGGGAAAGGAAGAGGAGGTTGATGAGCTCACCTATGAGCTCGAGGTCACCACAGACTCTTTGAAGAGAACTCAATTGGCCCTTCAAAAGTCAGAGCTATGGATAGATGAGCTTACCATGGAGTTGAGTTTAACAAATCTTCATCTCCAGTAGTTACAGTTCTGATTTCTATGACAATTACTGGTGATGAGCATACACCCATGGATAGAGGTAAGGAGTACTTTGTGGACGTGGATACATCCATTACAGTTATAGATGCAAGTAACATAGATGGGATGGGTGTTGTGGTTGAGAGTAGCAGAGAACCAGATGTTGCATCAGGGGTCTCTAAGGTTAGTCCCATGACAGGTATGGCAGAGCAGGTTATTGATAGCCCTTGCGAGGAGTTGGTGGATTTGTTTGAGAGTTATGTGACAGATCACCACACTACTCCATCTTTTTCACAGGAGATATGTAGGGCATCATTCATTGGGGAGACCGATTCTCATGTTGATTTGTTTCCCTCTCTTGGAAGCAAATTAGAGATTGCATCCTATGCAGCTGATAATGATCGACAACTTACTAGACCATAGGGTTGGAGAGATTGGATGAAGGTTATAGGAGAGAAGGTTGATTCAACCTTATCTCGTCTAGATTGCACTCATAGGAATGTTGACAACCTTCTTTGGACATCAGAGTTCGAGGAGAGACGGTATGGGGTCTCGACTGGTACTCACATTTACAATTTGCAGTTCATCAGGAGCGCTTTGGAGGAGGTAAAATCAAAATATCTCCAATTGTTTCATGATAGGGAATATGCTATTGGGTACACAGAGAGGGTTTCCAGAGTATCTACCCAATTAGCTATTCAGGGTCAGAGACAAGAGCCATCATCTGATTCAAGTGATGAGAGTGATGAGGAATGTGTTCCCCATGACTATGATGATCAACCATTAACACAGGCAGGTGCTTTTTTATTTTAACTGCATAGTGAGGAGTGCTCATCATTTCTTCTTTAGTTCACACACAGATGACTTGATGATGTGTAAGTGTGGATTGGCTTAGGTTTTATACCATCCAATGTGGGATGAAGGGTTGCTGTCTACAGAAGATGGAACTAGGGATTGCAGATGGCTGACTCAGATACATTCAGAGGATTATTTGTAGGGTTAGAGATCAAATTACCATCATGGTGATATGTATCAGATAGAGTTTGTAATTTCTTTGCCTCAAAAATTTTCATTAGAGACATGGCTTTAAAGAGGTTGCAGTGTCAATAGGCATGATAGCATATTTAGTTTTTACAGTGGTGATGGAGGAAAGTATTTCCATTCCCTTGATTTGAGAGGAGCAATTTCATATCTTCTGGCACCTATGTTGGATAGTTAGTACATCCATAGGATATTGGCAGGGGATGATAGGGGATGTTGTAGTTCAGACACTTTGAGATTTACTTACCCCTTCATGATTGTGGGATGTGAGGTTCTGATGTATTGGGATCCAAGTGGTGACATGTTTGGCACGATAGTTCAGTTGGATTCTGATGTGTTGCTTCACCACTCTCTACATGGTGAAGATTATATCAAAGCAGCACAGTGGAAGTCAATAGGTAATGTGTATAGCAAACTTCCTATGTTTGGTAGACTGTTATATATTGGGGTAGCTGCCTACATTGATGATGAGCATGGTTTTATCTCTACCCTGTGGATGCAGTGGAGATGGTGTTTGACATTCTTCAGAATGATTTGGGATCCTAGTGTTCAACTTTGGCATGTAGGTGTAGATTCCTTGAGGGAAAGCAATCTTTGGGAAGGGCAGATTGTAATGTCTCCATTTTCAAGTTCTCTTACAGCTTAGTTAGAGATAACTTTCTAGGTTGGTGACATCATAATTAGTGGAGTACTTCGATGTCACTAGGGTGTTTGAGTGATCCAGTGGAGCTGGTTGATACTTTCTAGAGAGATTTTAGATAACTTGTCTGTACTTACTATTTATAGTAAGTGCTTGCATGTCGATAATCTTTTTAGGTTTTTCTAGGTTTGTTCTCTTGGGTCCTTAGAGAACACTACTATTTTTAGTATGTGTCAGTTTGGCGTTGTTTTAGTGACTTGACAATCAACTGTTGGCTCTCCCAAATATTGCATTGAGCTCAAAGTTATCAAATGGTTTGTGGATCCAGTTGGCACCCTCTATGTTGGCTTAATTTACTTATGGCTGTTACTTACTATTTTTAGTAAGTTTGGGTTTGGTGTCAGATTGGAATTTAAGAGTGTGGTTGGATTCATCTCATCGAGACCTTTCCGGCGAGCTATAGATCACTTAAATCCGAGTCATTTGGGCCTCCATTTTAAAGTCAGTATTTATTAATATTATTATTTAATATTGGACTTTGGGTTTTATTGGTTAAGTGATGAAAAATGAAATATTTAAAAGTCACTTAAGTCATTTTATGCAGTGCTCACCTTGGGAAATATTAAAAGTAATATTAAAAGAATATTTCCCTCGAAAAGTGAAACACCCCTTTTGGAGAGTTATAAAAGATAGAAAAGTGGTCTCATTTGGATATGCTTGGATTATTGATTTTTCTCTCTTATTGAGATATTCCCTATGTGGGTTTTGGAGATTGGCTCTAGGGTTTTCTATTGTCTTGCTGAGATGAAAACCTTTGCAAGATAGTGTTGAACTTGGCTTCTAGGGATGAAAACCTCCATTAGCAAATATTATATTGCTAGATGCATCCAGTATTTGCATTTGGGCTTTCATGGTTATATCATGGTTATATCATTTGTAGATTTATGAAGATTTTCTTATGTAGATTGGAAACACTAATTTAATAGCTGATTTGAGCTGACATTATTGAGGGTTTGGAGCTGATATATGTTACATTTGTTGGTCGTACTTCTTACAGCCAGGTCGTACCACATGTGAGGGCAGTTTGGTGATGTTTCATTGCTCTTTCTTCATCATTCTTTGGTCATCCAGCCTTGTGTGCAACAATTAGACATATCAGAGGATTTTAGAAGAGATTTCTACATTATTTGTTGTTGTCCACACTTTCAGTATGGTTGTACAGCAACATAGGTGGACATTGGGTTTGTGAGGAGATATTTCTTTATATTTGACATCATATTTCTCCTTTCTTGTACCCTCTAGGGTCTCATATCAACTGATATATATTTATATTGTATACTCTCTACGATTCAGGGTGATTTGAAGTGTTTTCAACCATACCTGGTTGTTGGTCCAGCGACAACATAAATATCAAAGTGTAAAACTTGACATGGGTAGGTGATGATAATTAATATTTGATGATTTGATAATCTGGGTCATGGTTTGTTTATGCAAATTCATTTTAATTTTTTCTGGGTTTTCAATATATGCCATATATTGTATGCTCCAGCAATAACATTTGTAGGAAAACTAAAACCCCTTCTACATCTTCTGTCTAGTCTGAAAAAACACATTCTAATAAAAATAACAGTATTAAGATTAAGAAAAGAACCAACAAGTACGACACATTACGGCATGCGACAAAAATGAATATTCTCTTTCAACCACATGAATTATCGTCAATTGAAGTTCAAAACCAATATGATCCACTTATGATCTTTGTCACAATAAATAAAACATTGATAAAATGAGTTATGATTGACAATGGATCAGCTCCTAATGTTTGTAGCATTGACCTACTACACAAAATCAAGGCCAACACATCAAAAATCAAACTAGATAAACTTAGCATTCATGGATTTGATAATCATAGTAGTCAATCAATAGGTACTATAACCTTACTTGTAAAAGTGGGTCCTGCAATTTTATCTACCCTAAATAATGTCATGCATAGTTCTTTATCTTACAACATGATTCTTGGTAGACCTTGGATTTATGCATTGGGGGATATTCCTTCCACCCTACATTGTTCAATCAAATTTATGCTCAAAGATAAACTTGATACTATTCATGCTAATCCTGATCCGGATAACTATTTACATATTGAAATGCAAAAACAAGTTTACAATCATATGAGCTTTAACAATTTATGAGTTGATTCATCAATGCCTCTTGCCACAGATAGTGTTGTGCACGAATCTACACCATCGAATGCACTGTTTGGTGATGATTGGGACTCATTATATTTTAATCCTTGCGGTAAAGGGGAATATAAAATTAATATCCTTGACATGTCAAAAGTAGCATTGATCTCATCTTAGCAATCTTTTGAAGCACCTGAGAAACCTAAAGTCCCCTTGGTAGAAAATAAAGACAATACTCTCACCTATACTACAAATTATGAGACCTATGAGGCTTCACTATCCCTTAAAGAAATGACATCCCTCTATGGTCAAGGATTTAAAATCCTTTATAACAATTGTGAATTTGTAGGTAAGGGAAGTGGTGTAAATCAACAAGGGATTCGAGTATGTATAGAATCCGCTTCAAGAAATTACTCAAGTGGTGTTGGATCTAATAAACAAAATAAATTTTCTCGTCATCCTAAACTCAATTTTAATGCAATTTCAACAAGATGAAACTAACATGTGAGATATCCTAGGCTGATAGACAAGAACTGTCTGCCGGGAGGTATCCCTTTGAATCTGGTAAATATTCCTCCATCTTTAAGCCACACTCGTTGTAGCCAATATTATAATTGCATTCAAGGGTGGCCTCTTTCTAGATATGTATGTTTTTAACATTGGGATTCAAGACAGGTAAGTATTTCTAACCTTTGTGGTCACCTATGTGGTAGCATGATCGGCTCGTGTATGTGACCCCCCTCTCGTGTTGTGTTTCCCCTATGATGCGTTATGTGTTGTTTAGGCCTCCTGGGATGACCGTTGATACTCTTGTAAGGTCAAGGATACTGGGAGACTATCTTTGTTGTTACCTTCTTCTATTTGTATCATCATTCTTGTATATTGTTTCTCCTCTATTTTCATTGTTGAGTGTTGTGTCTTATGGACATAGCATTGCGGTTGGTGACTTGGGGGCACCCTCCTATGTGATTGTCCCTAAGGCACTTGTTTCTCCTCTCTTGATTTATTGTTTACCTTCCTCTAGTGGTTCTATCTAGCTGGCAAATGATGAAAAACATATTATACTGATACAAACCTATTGTCCCTTCAGTAATAAATTAAAAAAATGGACCAAGTCCATACATGATGACGGGGTTGGAATATATATTATCTGATGCTTGGCTAGTAGAATCACTCCATGTGATACTATTGATGTTGTCTTATTGCACTTACAAAACATAACAATACTTCTGCTCCATGCACTTTGTTTATCCTTGAATCTCACCTTGGTTAAACTAAGTTTTGAGATTTCTGTGGAATAGCCCCATAGTTATACTCAGTCTCTGAATCCGTAGTATAACCTTGGCTCTCTATGTGAATGATTACATGTATTGTTGTTTATCATGATTATATGGATACTAACACCATTTCTTGTACGAAATTATGTGTTTGTGGGAACATTTGGCGATCGTAAAGAACATGTCATCTCTAGGGGGCATGGACTTTGGGAGAGCTCATGTGCCCTTGTGTTTTTTCTTCCTACCTTAATGTGCTCGATATTGGCACATGATATCAACCACCTTAAGGTGGGGGCATATATAAGGTAAGATGTCTGATTTAGATTCTAGGAAAGTGTGTTTGTAAAGCTTGAAATCTACTACAATCACTTAAGCCCTCTATGGAGGAGAGATATCATGCATATCCTTTTTTATTTTAATCCCTTCTATGGAAGGCAAGGATGGTGTATTTCTTGAGGAGATTGCACAATCCTGTCATTTTCAAAAAGTCCTCCGAGCAGGCGAGAAGTAGATTTGAGATTATCCTAACTCTTAAGCATGTCTTTGGCGATTGTTGTGGCAAAGCCCAATCATCGGTGTGTGCCTGTAATGTGCCTAAGATGGTGATGAACCTAGAAATAGGTACACTCCATTGCTTTTCTACAGTGTTTTCTCCATGTCTTCCATGTGTGTGTGTATGACGTGTTTGTTCCCAAGCATAGTTTAAAGACCGGTGGTGATGAGTCCCTCCTATGCTTTTGGATTTTTATGGCGTGCTTGATTTGTATGGCATGTTCGTTCTCAAGTGCAATCTTAAAGACTGGTGGTGATGAGTCCCTCTTGCACTCTGAGATTTGTATTATGTGTCTATTTCCCCATATGCAATTCAATGACTGGTGGCAATGAGTCCCTCCTGCATTATGGGTAGTGTGTTTACTTTCCTTGTACTTGCATTTGCATTTCATAATATGAGAAAAATAAAAAAGAAATAATCACTACATTCACCATATTCAATGTGTTTTATGTGTCTTCAATGTTGTATTCTCTGTGTTTTGCGTGACTATAATTGTCTTCTCCTTATTTTGTGTGCCTGTTACTATCTTCATTGTGATTAGCGTGTCTTCTCCATGCTTGGCATGTTTACTGTTCTTGTTGACCATACTTTAATGCATGTATTGGCCTTGCATTTATACATACATTAAAGTGGGGGCTAAATGTTATGTCAGAAAATGTCCCCTTGGGGGCTTTTCCCTCTTAAGGTTTAGCTCCCAGGTCCTTTAGAATGCATTTAGGTCATCTTGCATGTTAATAGTGATTCCTGATGAGAAAACCCTGAAGTTTCATGGCAAATGGGACCTAGGGGGTGTGCTTAACATGAATCCTACCTAAAATAGGGGAGATGACTTGGGTGCCCGCACCCTAGTCCTACCCTATTTTAGGTTAGGACCTATTTTTGGGTGTCAGTTTTATGACCGTTATTAGGTCCTATGCCGACATCTCAAGTTTGAATTATGAAATTCTTAGCGGGAATGTTTGTAGTTACATATATAAGCATGATTAGTGATTCATTTGTAAACTAGATGGCATTATTGATAGACAAGCTTATACCAAAGTGATTCAAGGAAATCATTGTGATGTAGAGTAGTATTCTGTGTTGTTATTGTGTTTGTGATTGCAGATTCGACTCCATCTCCTCATGGCATGAAGAGCATCTTCCTTCCATGAGATCTACACTACAAGGTGATATCTCTTATGTTTTCTATTATTTATCATTTGGATTTTGCCTCTATCCCACAAGGATATGCACTCTTTATCTAATAACAGTGTTCAGAAGACTTGAATGTCTCTCCGGGGCTTGACCGAGGCAAGCATCTAAACACCACAACCCCCAACCCACTTTTCTATGATTGCAGGTTATAGGTTTTGGAAGCAAAAGAAGTGGAGTTGTAGGAGAGCAATGTAGACTATTAGAATTGCAGATCTGAGAAGAAAAACTAGGGCTTGGACTTGGGTGCCTACTCATTAGTCCTCTGGATTCCTTGGTGGAGAAATCTTTGTGACAGCAGGAACAGGTTGTAGAGATTATTTAGAGATCTCGACAAAAGCAGGTACACTGGACTAGGGCACCTGCTCATTAGTCCTCAACTTTTCTACACATCAAACTTTGGAATCTGATATGTACTTTATTGTCATTTGATATCTCTATGTGCGATCATTTTCTGTAATTTGTCCGTTTGTTTACAATTTCATGAAATTAGGGTTTTGAGCATAATTAGATTTAATTGAACAACAAATTCACACAATTCCAATCTTCCCCTATGTTCCAAGTGACAGGAGATCTGTAGTAGATCTCTCTAGTTGGTTGAATGTCCTTGAATGTTTAGTAGTGAAAGGAGGATCAATACAAACCCTTAAAATCATTGTCTTCCCCCCCTTTTTCTATTAAACAGGGATAAATTGTATACTATATCTCTCATTTTTGGTCAGTTAGAAGGGTTTTCTTCCATATATTTCTGTGCAATCTTAGTAATCTAAAAAAATATCAACATATATATATAGTACCTCAGAACTCATGTAGAAAGGAAATATGTCATACCTCGTAGAAGATGTTTTCTACATAATCAATGAAAAGATGTGGATCTACCCAATCTCTTATTTGGTTAATCTTCAATGGTCTAGGGGTCTTCTTAAGTGTTCTCAAAGGCTAGCATTCATCATTGATTATACACACAAAAAAGTAGTATCTTAACAAAAAATGGAAAGTTAATGAAGATTACATGAAACACTAAAGCTCTTCCTTGAATTACCGAACATGTCTAAAGACATGTGCTTTAAGTCTTACAAGTGGAGGTGCAACTAAAGTTGGAGCTGATTCTTGACCACTGTCTTTTTGGTTGTCAGCAATGGCACTCTCACTATTAAGATGTTCAATAATAAACCACCCCAAAGGAATATACATCATTCTTTCCTGTTGGATTTTCCTTCATTCAAGAAATATTGTTAACTTTCAAACATTAAACAAGAACAAAAAATTATAATGTAATAACCATAGTATGCTAACTTTGTAGTTAATATTTAATTCTTACAAGTGGAGGTGCAACTGAAGTTGGAGCTGATTCTTGACCACTATATTTTTGTCTATTCTCAACCTACAAAACCAACAAACCTTAGTCGACGGATTTGTCAATCTATAATATGCCAACCAAAGAGATATAGCTAGAAAGGATCTACTAATAGTTTTCCTTCAGCAAAAAGGGTCGAAGGAGTGGACATGGTCCAACTCAACCTCTTCACATAGACTTATCATCTACATATATTGCCAGTTTGTTAATCCCTTGATATGTATGTTGCCCATTAATTTAACATATTAGTAAGACAATTGTATGAAAAATGATCATAGTTCACTTTGAGTGCATAAATTTTGATACTAAAGATTGGTCAATGGATTTGTTAATGTACAATATAGAAATCAAATAGATAGAAATGCATTTCCAAATATGGGGAGTAGAATTTGCAAGAAAAGTATGCACTTATTAAGGAATAATTTATCTTTTTTCCTAAGGCATGGATGCTAATTTTTTCATTTTTTGTTATGAGCAACTTTCTATACACTAGATACTATAAAAATAGATCTAGTAATACTTTACCTCCTAGAAAAGGGTCCGAGGAGTGGACATGATCAAAGTAAACATCGCCACATAGAGATATTTTTGCATAGATTTAACGTATATTCATTAATTAGACATATTAGTGATACAATTGCATAAAAAACCAATAGAGTTCAAAATCAGTATACAACAATATGAAGATCATGGAGTAGTCTTATTTTTCATGCAATTATTGGTCTTGTACACACGAGTACATATCCACCAATTTTATCTTGTTAAACCTCACCTATCATAAGTAAGAAACATTGGTGGATGGATTTGTTAAGGTGCGGTATAGCAATGGAAAATACGTAAGTGGGTTTGAAGATATGGGAAGCAGATTTTGCAAAGAAAGTAGGCACCTATTTAGCCATTTGGGAGAAAAGAAAAAATCAAAAGTTATCTTATAATTATGAATTGAGCATCTTTGGTCTATTCTTTGATGTATTGACCCACTAGGAACAAAGATTCTTAGACCAGAGTAGTCACGCATTTCATGTAGTTGTTGGTCTCAAGTACACACGGACTAGTCTATCTACCAATTATGTGTTAGAGTAAATTTCTATTCCTCTGAATATAATATTTTATAAAATTTCCCTCCTAAATGGAGTGGAAGATTAGATCCAAAAAATTTTAGTTGAGCCTACAACAAGGCTACAAAAATCCAATATTATTTCTAGGCTACTAGATTCAAGTAATTGTTCATTTATCGGGATTGCATGATGCAAAGTAGGATCAATTCCTTCATTTATAATTCAGCAAAGACAACACAAGATAAAACATTTCTCAGCATAGCTAAATCATCAAGTCAAGTAATCATGAGTGTAAAAAGTGAAGTCATATGAAGCACACATAATAGCAAGCTATATTATACTAGGTGGCTCATAGACTGCCAACACCTTAGGGAGTGTATCAAACACCAACACCTCAGGGAGTGTATCAAACACAAACACCATAGGGGGTGGATGCTTCAGGGAACATAAAAATAAACATTGTCATAGGGGGTGAATTAATAAGCAACACCTCAGGGGGTTCCAAATAAAGCAAGCTACATGTATGCATGCACATGTGAGTAGATAATATGCCCCCCATTAAAATATTTGCATGTATAATATATGAATATTTGAAAGTAAAGAAAAGGGGATGAAAGGAGAGGGGAGATCCTTATATAGAATGCACACTCCTAGAATAAGTTGTCTCTAGGCCTCAAAATATAGGTGGGGATAACCGTGGAAAAGAACATTGTGTTGTTTTTAACACCTAGGTGTGCACCCTAATTAAGCTAAAATGAAACTACACTACCTAGTGTAACATGGGAACTTCTCTAGGTTGTGGGTGACCTATGATGGAAAAGAACCTCTAGAGAGGGTTGGTTCCCCTAATATTTCAACTAAAACTATTGTTGTCTACAATATTTTCTAGGAAAAGGTTGAGAAATGAATTGAAAATGGGAAAATAATACTTGTATAGGTGATGCACCAAAACTGAAGTGACCTATATGTGTTGTTTTGACACACAATTCTTAGAGAAAATGACTCTTTTCTTGCACAACTTACATTTTCTTACACCCTATGCATCAGTATTTTGTAAAGAGGATGCTTGTATTTCACTGTTTAGAAGGAAATATGAAGTTTTCACAACTAAAAAGTTCTATGCATACATTTCATAGCATACAACCTACATAAAGATATAGTTTTCCACCTAAAGATGTTTATTTTGAGACATATTTTGAGGTTTATTGATTGAAAACACAAAAAATACATGCATCATTTTTCTTAACACACAAAAGAACAACACATAATGAAGGTAAATTTGATCATTTATTCAAAAATAGGCATTCTTACTTCAAGAGTAGGTCTGAACTGAACTTGATATCTCTTCAAAATGAAGTTGCAATGCTTGTTTTTTTAAGTCTTCAAATTTTTTGAGTTACAATACTATTTTTGCTTCTAGAACCATTAAAACTAGAAAGAACTACCTGAAAAAACTATCCTAAGCATTCTATATCCCATCCCAAACATAGGAGAGCATATAGGAGACGATCTTGACCAAAAATGAATGCTAAAAACTGGGTCAACATAATTTGGGCACCCAGGAAGAGTCCTGCATGTTGCTACTCCTTGAAGTGTTGAAGAGACTGAAGTTGAGGAAGTAGTGGTTGACCTACTCATCTCCTACAATCTTTCTCCAGCTTTGTATGTTGTCTTTAGAGCTCCTATATTCTCTCAAATGGTTGTCCTTATCACTCTAACTACTCTTAGATGCTTGGGAGTGGTCAAACTTGCTCAAACTATCCCTAGTGTTGTCATAACTATCCAAACCACCAAGTTATAAATCCTCCCACTCACCATTTCTGATGAATAGGACATGTTTGGGCATTTGAGAAGAAATTTTCTATATTTGGAGTCTTCTAACTTCCTATAACTTCTCATTAAGGGCTTAAAAATACTTGTCATTTCACCAACTACCCCTGTTGGGTCTTCAACAATACTTAGGACTGATGTAGATATCCTTAGACTGAATTTATAGCCTCTCCATGATAGCATTGGCATAGGTCCTCTTATAAATCTTGTCAAGTAGACACCCTACCAACTCTGTCTCTGATGCTCTTCATCTCTATTGTATTGACAATGCTTGACAATGTTTTGATAGTACTTGATAAGGTCTTATAGACCTGTGAGCTATGGTGTAGTCTCTTTAAAGATTATCACAAACCATTCACATATTCTTCAAGGTAAACATCACCAATACAATGTAGGAAGATTCTCCATCTTTTAGAAACAACATTTCCTCCTTTTTTTTTCCTTGTATTTTGCAACATTGTGTAGGGTTTCTGTTTACATGCATTCTCTGCCTTTTAGGTCTGCATGCCTTCATATCCTCTGAACTCATATCACTACCTCATGATAACACTATCTTTTATGGCTGATGGTTCTCTAAAACTATCTCACTATTCCATCCTTTTCATTCACTTTACTTGGTTAACCCTTTGCATCCTGATGAGTTCTCTGCGCCCCATTGTAAAATTTACTAATCCTATAATACCCTTGGTAACATTGTCAATATTTGAAAGGGTATTGAAAATATTTTTTAGGGTTAAGAGAACACTTGATAGTCTGCTCTCCTTTGCATCTTGACATGGACAGTGATTTTTTTTCTCTTTTGACCACACACTATCTCTATTTTGTAGATTTATGCATATCTCAATCCCTTTTCACTATGAAATAATCCCTTCTCATTATCTTCTATTCATTACATCATCCTTATCAAATACTACCACAAGTACTACCTCTGTACTTATGGTGTATATCTCAGCATGATAAAGGTACTCTAAGACTATCCCAAAACCCTAAAATGACCTAAAAGACCATACCTCTATGTGCTAGTCTTTAACATCTAATTTTCATACCATTGATACTTGCATAGACTTCTCCATAACATTTACAACTTCTTCATAGAAGCTACAAGACTTTTGGGTTTAACCAAGGCCTTGAGACTTGTAGAGCATTCAACACTACCCACAAATGTTAAAACATGGTCAAAACCCTTAGTAAATTCATGAATTGTATGAGGCTATGCCTTTCAAGGATATGTCAAGGATTTGTAGGGATATGATGTCCAAATATTTACTTTTAATCTACAAAATTGTCTTAACAAGCCTAGTAAACTATCAAAAGATCATTTGGACTCTGTCATAGTTCTCATAACCTTTTACATACTTCTTCACATAATCTACAAGACTCTAATAGGATTGCAGGTTATTGTAAAAGCCTAAATAGGACTTTAAAGGACTTGACAACTTGAGAGTTATTGCAGATCTCACTGTTTTGTATGATTCCTTTTAGAAAACATCAAACTATGTAGGGTTTTATGGTTTTGCAAGGAACTTACTACACTGTGCAAGGTTCCATGAGGTGTTTACTAATGAATAATGACCCTTACCATAATTTTCCATACACCATCTTAGTCCAACAAACATTTTCCGATCAACACTGCTCATTGTCTTTCTTAATCAAATGTCTTCATTTTGTGTCTTGCACTTTATTGGATCCATGACTGTATTTTGTATCATTGTTTCTTAGTACCTTTTTAATGTCACTGTCTCTATTTGCATATTGTTGTCCATATAAGATGCTTTGGAGTTCATATAGAGTCCTTATTCAGACTTTCTAATAAAGTTATCAAGCATTCTCTATATCCCAAGACTACCCTTATAACATATGTAAATCACTTGTATAAAACTTTCAAGACCCTAGGATTTGAACAAAATCTAAAAATGATATCATAAAATAGCTAATTTACTGTCAACATTACCTGAAACATGGTTAGATCTTCTAACAACCAGATTGTATAGGATGCCTTCATAAACTCCACTCTTTTCATTGTTAGAAATGAAGGTGAACAATTATAGAATGGAAATCTAATTACAACTATAACTATTAATCTAGTGCAGAACCAAAATGGAGATAGTATGAAATCAACACAAAGAAATAGAAGAACAAAAGATCAAACACATAACACAATGTTTACATAGAGAAACCCTTTCAGGAAAAAAAAAAAACTCCACACAAGAAGAGATGCACCAATCTATATCAACTTCAAATAGAGTCTACAATACAACACTATCAATCTCCTCACTAGTTTTCAAAATAGCAGTGCTTGTAATACTCTCATACACAACCATAATACAATATCCTTATAAAATAGGTTGTCTTCTAGGGAAAGACAAACCAACCAAATATCCACCATTAGATATGTGACCTAATGATGAACGATCCATATTTATAATGATAATTTATATATAAAATGTAGCTTCCGGGGGCAATGCCCCTAGACCCCCACCAAGGCGCATGGCCCCTAGACCTCCCATTGGGGGGCCATCCCCCAAACCCTACAGGGAGGTACCTCCCTTGAAACCCCATGGATAACCTACATCCATCAGGTACTGGGATCAAACAAGCAAGTGAAAGAAGATAGTTACTTGGTGAATACTTCATCCCTTATGAATGATTTACAAAGAATATTATGAGTAATTAATTACATAGGATTTACAAGGTTGATGGTACCTTAATCCTAACATTCTCCCACTTAACATCATACATTATAAATACACCCATAGGAAAACATAAAACAACTAAGTACTAGGAACAAGGCCCATGGCCTTTCTGCACCACGTAAACGTTTCTATACTCACAAGTTTAGTAAGTGAATCTACAACATTCTCCTAAATGTCAACCTTCTTCATCTCAATCTAACCATTAGAAATCATTTAACAAACAAATAGTTTTGAACATCCACATTCTTAGTCTGTGCATGATACATGAGGTTCTTAGCCAAACATATTGCACTCTAGCTATCACAACCAATTTGAATAATCCTGCAATCAAAACCAATACCTGTATGCAATCTCTGTAACCAAACTGTCTCCTTAGAGACATAAGTAGCAGCCATATACTCTACTTCAGTGCTAGATAAAGCAATGCTAGGCTGCCTTTTACTCATCCAACTCATAGCTCCTCCAAACAAAGTAAACACATAGCCACTAGTGGACCTTCAACTATCCAAGTCACCTACCCAATCTACATCAACAAAAAACTGTATGTCTAATGTCTTATCCACACTATTAGTACTAGAATAAACCAAACAATAATTAGAAGTACAATGCAAATATCGTAACACCCTCTTTGCATAATTCCAATGTTGTCTACTAGGGTTAGACATAAACCTGCTCAAAACTCCCACTACTTGGGCAATAGTTGGTCTACTACAAACCATTGCATACATCAAACTTCCTACAACACTAGCATATGGCATATCAGACATATCCTCTAGATCATCTTCATTCTTAGGACGTGTTTAGACCTATGGATAATGATTCTATTAGAAAATCTTTTTATTTTGTTATATTATCATTGATGATGTATCTAGATTCACATGGATTTGTTTTATGAAGCATAAATCTGAAGTTTTCACCAAGTTTAAAGAGTTTAAAGTTTTAGTAGAGAACCAATCAGGGCTTATAAAAATATTAAGATGTAACAATGGAGGGGAACATTTCTCTAAGTATTTTGATGAGTTCTATAAGCATGCATGTATCATAAGACAAAAGACAACTCCATATACAACACAACCAAATTGTGTTGCAGAAAGGATGAATTGAACAATAATGAAAAGAGCCAGAAGTATGTTAAGTGATGCATAGTTGGATAAATTATTTTGGGTAGAAGCTATAAGTACCACTTGTTACTTGTTAAATAAATCTACTTGTAAGGCTCTTGATTTGACACCTTATGAAGTGTGGATAGGTAGGAAACCTATTGCTTCACATTTAAGGGTTTTTGGTTAGATGAGACTTGTGTTCATGTGCCTAAGGAAAAGCAATCTAAGTTCGATCCAAAAGCACATAAATGAATCTTCATTGGATATGGTGAGAATGTAAGAGGTTATAAGCTTTGGGATCCTCTAACCATAAAAATTATCTTTTCTAGAGATGTGATTTTCAAGGAGTTTAGAGCTATTTCTGATCTCGTACAGCCAGAAGAAAAATAAAGGAAGAGGATAGTGCATTTTGATTTACAACAAAAATGCACATTAGGAAGAACAAAATGATGGATTATGGGATGGAGAAGAAGAAGAAGAAGATTCAATTGAAAGTCCAGATGAGGAAGACTTCGTTGTTATAGAAGAAGTTGAGAATACAAAAGAATATGAGAAAGAATATCTTACTCCATCCTTGAGAAGATCCACAAGACAACAAAACTCAATTGATAGGTATAGCCCACTAGATTTATATTGTCTATTTTCTTTCTTGAGTACTAACGATGAACCTAGATCTTAAAAAGAAGCTATTTATGCAGATGATAGTGAGTCTTGGTAGATATCCATGCAGGAGGAGATGATTGTTAGTGTAGGTTTTCTAGTTTCCTTATGTTAGGGAATATTTATTTTTCCTACACATATTATTAAGCTTTCTTAGGTTATATAAAACATGGTTAATATGAGGACACGTGGCATAATCCATCAATTACATGTGTCACTCTTACCCACCTTTGGGTAGTTGAGCCTCTTTTGGAATTATTCGCCACTTCTCATTACCATTTTTTGCCTTTACATTCAAGTAGGTATAACCATGTAATTCGATATTTACCAATGTTGGTGTGAATAGACATTTTTCCTAACTAGTTCAGTTAATTTCCCCTTGTGTGGATAATTCATATTATTTAACTATTTATTAGTTAAATAATATTCACACATCACACATAATTCACATGTTAAGTTGACTTAGTGAGTCTTCTAGATGTTTCTAGTTGTTTCTAGTTGTTGATAGTTGGAGTGAATTGTCTTATCCTACACATGTACTCTAGTTGGTATCTTATCCTCTAGTTGTCACATGTGATAGGAATGTGACACTTGTCACATGACTACAACTCCTTGGTTGTCATCCTTGCCTTTATAAGCAAGGCTCTCTCATTGTATTTCAACACAGTTTATAATAGTTTCATACACGTTGTTGTATATAATCTTGTTCCATTGTTTTAGCATCTTCTCTTTTATTTTTGTGTGGAAGGTTGTCTTGATTGCAAGTGTCATGCCCACATTTTCCTTGTGGTCACAACACACATCGTACGTGTCATAGCCACGTCTGTCATGTGGTTATGACACGAGATATGAAAAACTTTTCTCACACTGTCCTAAAAACCCCTTTCGCATGCGTACGCATGCTCAACGGTGTTCTCTCATGGCGAAACACTATACTCATCGGCGGAATACAAGTACAATGGCGTGCATCCAGAAGCATATAGATCCACAAGAGGGTCTATACAACGCTGCTAACGTCATTGCAAGAGTGAGATTACCAAAGTTCTTAAATCGAACCCTCGGCAATGTTCGGTAGCATAATGCCTTACGGCGTTAGTGGGAATTACGCTGCACTCATTTACGCACGTGGTTCGCTGATAGAGGATCCACTCCCCACGACGCCTTGTTCCGACTAAACCGGCTAGTGATCTCCCTATTTAGTCATTTTTCAGCCAGGCACGGTTGTCTGTCTCCTCTCTTGTTTCCTGAAACATACTTCTCCTATGACTTAGCATTTTCAACAAGGCGGTTTGGTTGCCCTCTCTTCCCTTTTCACAAGTTCTTAATTTTGATTATATCTTTATCGCCCTTACCTTAACTATTTCTTAGTTCATTTAGTGTGTTTATATTTCGGTCTCTCTCTCTCTTTCATTTTCTATGCTTTCTTTATGTGCATCCTGTCCTTTCTTCATGATTTACGTCAATCAGGGTTATCACTGCAGTCATTGTTGATATTAAACCTAATTTCAGGATGATCTAGGTCACAAAGGCTGGTTTACTATTTCGCTGGACTCGGTCTCCTAATCTTCCCCGATCTAGGTTCCTCCTCTTCGTAAATACTTAGTCAACTTGTTCCTAAGCAAATTTGGCAGAAGGGTCCGTCAACTTAGTTCTCTTATCCCGTGTGAGAAATGTCGCGCATTTTCTCCTCTGTGTTTTCCAATGTTAGTTTTTTTTTTTTTTCTTCGGAACCTCTTACAGGTTTACATATGAGATCGTTTGCTACAGTTGAGATTAATATGGCCACATGGATTGTCAGTGGTGGCTTCTTAAGTTTATTTCCAGTGTTCTTTTGAGCAAGGAGTTGTGTAATTTTCCTCTTCATTTTTCGGGTGATTGTTAGTACGTTAATAGTTGAAACTTCCGAGAAACTCTTTCCAGAGTATCACTGAATATTCCTAAACTCTCTTTTCCATTATAATTTTATTTTCTCTTGTTTAGAATTACTGTTGTTACTATTACTCTTAATTACGATTCATACACTGATTGTGACTTGTATGACGTTGTCAATAGATGTAGGTGGTTCACCACTTTATAAAACTCTGTTCATGGTAATATATCTTCTTTGGTTGTTGTGTTCAACACTTAATAACATCTACTGTGAGAATATAATTGTTATATATTTTTTTTTTCTCTATATCCATGAGACATAGTTTATAACGATTTTAAACGAGGGTCCAACAAAATGGTTCATAGATTTACTCCTATCGATATGATATATATATATATATATATATATATCTATATATATATATACATATATATATAATATATTTATTTTAATGTCTATGCATAGGACGAAATTGGTTTACCACGATTTATATATCTATATATATATATATATATATATATATATATATATATATATATATATATATATATATATATATATATATATAGATATAGATAGATATATAATCATTATTATATTATATATATAGCTATATACATAGACATATATAGAATATATATATGCCTATATATAGAGTTATATAAAAACTGTATTTATATTTAAATAAACCAATCATATGTTAGGGCCCAAGCCCTAACATTTTATTGCATTAGATTCCACAGCCGACGGCGGCCATGGGCGGCGGTGGCCGCTGTGACAGAGAAGCAGGGTCGGGGTGGCCGCAGAGCGGCGGGCCTGTGCAGGCCGCGGGAGGCATAAGGGATTGGGGGGAAATGTGGAGTGGGGCGGAGCCCCACCCACATTCCCACGACGTGGGGTGTGGGTGGGGCTCTGCCCCACTCCACACCTCCAAATGTAAAAAAAAACAACCTGCGGTGGGGTTTTCTCCCCACCGCCCATTGTAAATAGCGACTGTGTTTTTTTTCTATCCGCGGCATAAATTTGGACCGCCATTCTTATGTGCTATTCGTTGATTTCTATCAACAATAAAATATATATTTATATATATATATATTCATATATATATATATATATATATATATTTATCAATGATTATATAATTATAGATATATATATATATATATATATATATATTTCATATATATATATATATACATATATATATCTATTTTTATATTGATATTTATCAGTCAATCTCATAAGAATGATAATTTACTTTCAATTTCTCTATTATTCTAGAAAATGATAATTACTCAAAATATGAAATATATATATATATATCTATATATATATATGTATTTAAATTTATTTATATATAAAAATATTCTTATATGTGCTTAACTAATTCCTAAATTTCTCAATTTCACTACTTTATGCATTTTCTCCAAATCAACCTGTTATAAAGAAATTGTCATAACAATTAGATATATATATCCCAATTTCACTTAATTGATAGAAATAGTAACTAGCTATCCCCTTATTATAAGTATAATTTTCCACTTTCATAAACATTTAAGACTTCGTAAATTTACAAACAGATTATATATTTACATGCTAGATTTCCTCTAATCCTTCTAAATTAACAGAATCCATGAGAATAACTCCAATATTTAAAACTGTCTTTTCCATTTTAACATTGAACTAAACAGAAAATTAGCATTTCAGTGAAGCAATTCCAAACTTTCAAATGTAAACAACTTAGATTAAATTGCAAAAACGAACTTGTTCCTTTCAGTAATACTTGAAACACAAAAATTGCTATTGAACAAAGTTTGCAAACATCAACTTAAAATTTAAGCACATTCATAATACAGCTTCTCAATCATGAATACCAACTTCCCAGATATGAACTTTCTCCTCCCAAACAGTATACCACTGAAAACTTATGACAACCAATAAAAGTCCAATAATAACAAGATCAGGGAGGTGATTTTCTTCACTCCCAGAATATCATTAATTTACAACAATAACAAGAGAGGTGTTCTCTCTTCATCTCTATGAAATGAACCAGGCCTAATTCTCATGACAAGAAGATGAACTGTTTCTTCATAAATAGCCAACCAGAAGCTCCAAGAGAAAAACCTGCGTATCAAAGACAAACAAGAAGAAAAGACCACTCGTCTAGCTCTCCTCCCTACCGTAGACCCGCAAGAGGGTCACCCCCGAGCTAGGGAGACCATACTCACACCTGGGTACTCAAACACTCCACTTCACAACAGAAACAACAACAATCCCAAAGCACACATACACCCGTGGGTATTTTACACAATACGGAAACTCAACTACAGTGAGTTTCATAAGGGGCAGGAGAGTGGACACACTCGACTCCAGAGTGTCACCCTGACAGATAAATGAACTAATATAAATTTCTCTTGGTCTCAACCAAGTGTGATCACAATTTGTAAGAAATCTGTATATGACTCTCAAGTCAAAAATACAGTCACAGATACATGCCCTCAAGGCTTTCAACATCCCAAAAGATGGAAACAAGTATGCACCCGAGGAGGATCTCTCCTCCCCTACCCCAAACTTGATGAGCATTTCTCCCAAGTGGGAGACGCTCTGTCAAACAACCCGACAAGAACCCCACAGAAAACAAATTTAAACACATATTTCACACACATTTCATGCACATTTCAGTTCTACCAAAACAAAGGTAAAATTCAGACCAACCTTGCAAAGCCCTCCTGGGATGAAGTTGTTGCAGAGTCCACAGAGTTCACTTCCAACCTTAGCCACCAACTCCCTCTCCCTTCTCTATCTTCCAAACTAACTTCTCTATTTTTGGTAAGGCCAAAATGAAAGTTTTTCCCCAAAATTCAACTAACTCCCTCTCATCCCAAAATTTTAAAATAAATAACCCAAAATTCTCTTTCTTTCTAATTTTGAGAAATGGGGAAGTGACACTTGTCACCTCCTCACCCTTCCCAAAAACCACTATTCTGTCCAGGTGGCTTATGTCACTGTCCATTCCCAAGGGTACTCCTTATTCCTCTCATGTGACTCCACTTTCTCATGGGAGAAATAAAAAAAAGAGTTAAATGGGAACAAGACAGGTGACCCATGCCTCTTTCTCCTTTCTTCACATGGGTGTCCCCATAGTACATGGGGGAATCTTACTAAAGAAGAGGTGACTTTCACTAATGGATGGCATCTCTTATCTAGGGAAAAGTAGAGGGGATGGGTTGAGTGTTGGTACAACCCATCATGTCCCCTCCTACCTCCAATTTTCGCCACTTAACTTCAGGGGAAGGTTAAGTTGACTAGATGGAGGTTACTCAAGGGTTACCCATGCCAAATGGGCCCCTGGACCCATGGGGTAGAACCCAGGGTCAATTTTAACCCATACAAGACACCCCAGGTCAAGGTAAAGCACAAGAAAAAGGGCCTCATAATTTAAATAAAAAATAGAAATTTCAAATTCAATCTCTTTACAACATTTACTTATAAAAAAATAATGTTACATGAGGGTAACCTAACCCACTCGACCATACGAAAGACCACATTACATCATGACATCAAACACAAAGAGATCTTGGTTCCTCGTGGAACCAGATCGGCTTAACAGGGAATAACAAATAACAAGGTGTGGAATGATCTCTGAAATCTGTGGTTTGATTAGTAGTCCCTGCACACTCAATTACAAGATCAGTAACCACATAAATTCATCATAGCCGAAGCAACTTAAATAACACATGCATTCTCATGCCCTAGTACAATTTAACATAATTAAAAATCATATTACAATTTTCCATCATCACCTAATTCATTTTTCTGAAAAGTAACTTATCCAAACATCACCCAATTAGTTTTTTCGAAAACATAATAAAGTTAAATAGTCTGACAAATTTCGGGAACTGCTATCCCACAAATATGAAAGTAACAATAACAGTACTGTAAATAGTCATAACAACAGTAGTAAAAAGGGCGGTCCTCACAGCAGGGATCTTGGCTTACTGAGTCACATCGACTCTTACATGGTATCAGAGCTATATCTACAATTTTATTACCTCATTGAAGAGGATTTAATGGGAGATGTGTGTTAGGTGTGTCCTAGGTTGAATCAGACATCACCATTGCGATCAGGAGGTGCCAAAAACCAAAGATCACCTCTTCAAATGTTAAATTTCATCAACAGAAAAATTTTAGCAAAATTTTTGCCCCTGGTTAGGGCTTGCAAAAAATCTATACCGTACAACTCTGTGTGCATTAGATTGGCCCCTGTGTACTTCACCTTCACAAGCGTCATCGTCATCATACAGGTCAAATCAAAATGTGTTGGTTAAGGTTTTGCCGGTAGCTATCATTCGATTCTCCACCTACAACCATCGAAAGTCTGCATCAAAACTCTGGCAGATTTTTTTTTGTCAGTCGTCAGCTTAACAATTCCACGGTGGTTTCAAAAAGGAAACATTCCCAACACCTTGCAAAATTCTCTGGTGATCTTTAATTCTTGGACTCCTGGCGGTTTCACCAATCCACAAGCGGTAATTAAAATTTTTATCTGTGGTTTCTATTGTTTGAAAATCAGTTTCCTTCCTTCATAGGTGTTTTTTAAACCTCACACAGGTGGTTTTCTTTTCTCGGTAAATGGTTTTGACCCGCAAAACAAAAGTAAATAGTGGTTTCGAACGTGAAGAGCAGTTTTAGGAAGCCTAGATTAGTGGTTTTCACCTAAACCTAGGCAGTTTTTTCTGTCCTGGCAGTTTTTTCTGTCCTGGCAGTTTTCAAACATAGTGGTTTTGGCATATTCTGGTGGTCTAAGGTAATATTCCATCTACTAGGAGGACCTTTTTTGCCCCTCAAAGTCCTAAAGTATGGCTTTTTTTCTTTTTGCATAACTTTTGCCTAGGGTTTTGAAATCAGGTAAACAAGATATCATTGGAAAGATGACAGAGAGCACTTTGTAGTGGTATCAGTCATTTTCTCTAATTTTGCTATTTGATAGCATTTATCTTAGGTTGAAGACATGTCTTCTTTTTTGGCTTCTGAGCTCATAAATTTCTTCCACAATCTCTGATTTTCATGATTCTTGCAGAATCAGAAAGGTATTTAGGAGCTCTTTCAATCCATCCATGCACTTTTCTCAGATTCGGCTCCATGTTCATTTTATTCTATTTGTTGGATTTTTGGCTTTTGAGTGATAACTTGGGTATTTTGATACTTGAGGAGGTGAATTTTTTTTAGAGGATTTGTTTTTTGTAATACATCAATGTTAGTAATTGTAATCTCACTCGGATCTCTTTTTTAAGAGATTTTGATTGTTTTTCCCAATTTTGGTCCCTTGAGGACAATTGTAAATCACACTAAGTATAAAGTGCCACAACAAATTGGGGGGGGGGGGGGGGGGGGGGGGGGGGCTCTCTTACATAGTAAAGGGGTGTTGTTGTCTTGTTGTCTTTGTTTTTCATCATGGATGTGCCTCAAATTCCACTTTTAACTCCATATAAGTATTATGATTGGAAGAAAAACATGGAGTTTCTATTGTATAAACAAAAGTTACATAGAATAACTTTAAGCATAGATCCTAGACCCATAGGTGCTACTAAGAGAAGGAAATAGTTAGATAGAAGAGATGAGGCTTATGGCATACTTTGTCTTGCTATTTCTGTAGATCTTAGATTTCATGTTGAGTCTTGTACAACACCAAATGAGATATGGAAAACATTAGACAATCTCTTGGGAAAGAAAGATAAAATAAGAAGGTTTAAATTGGAGAATGAGCTAACTGCACTTAATCCTCAAGATTTTGGTCAAATTGAGAGGCATATTTGTATTTAGAGGAGATATCTTCATCTTTGGATCCTTCTCTACTTTAGTTTCCACTTGGTTCTAGATTGTCACTTTCATTAATTAGTACTAAGATTCCTGATTTGGTTGAGACAACTTTCGGTATTGACATGAAGACACATGAGAAGTTTTCAGAGACTTCATACAATTTGAGCTTTCTTTCTTCATATTCCTTTCAGGAATGGGAAGACATTTTGAATACACCTTTGGTTTTGTTTCTTCCTAAGGGGAGGAATGTTGTTCGACGATCATGGACCATCTTCTACATCCAGTTTCGAGCATCAACCATTGGCACAGTTGACTACTTGGGAGGAGGCTACTTAGTCTCTCTTCTCCTATCTATTCTAGAGAGGACATTTTCCTTGCATGGGATTCTTTCTTATGTTGAGTAACTTATTTTATTTTCTCTCTTTTGGGGAGGATTTTTTCCCACTAGGTTTTCTCCTTTTCTCTGTTTGTGAGAGATTGTGTGTGTACATGGGTACCTAACATGGCCTTTTAGCTAGGACCCATCTTTGCATCTTTGTATCTTTTCACCCACCTAAGTTACACTTAAGGGGGGTGTTAGTGTAGGTTTTCTATTTTCCTTATGTTAGGGAATATTTATTTTCCCTACACATATTATTAAGGTTATATAAGACATGGTTAATATAAGGACACGTGGCATAATCCATCAGTTACATGTGTCACTCTTACCCACCTTTGGGTAGTTGAGCCTTACACCCTCTTTTGGAATTATTTCCCACCTCTCATAACCATTTTTTGTCTTTACCTCACTAGGTATAACCATGTAATTCAGCATTTAACAAGTAGGTATAACTCCCACCTATTTTAGGCTGTTGGGATTTATTACCTCTCTTGGCTTTATTTCCCCTTATTTTTCTATATAAACAACACTTCCCTCTCCTTTTTGCAATTGAAGAAGTTTAGTGCAAGGGAGTGCTGATTTCATTCATATCTGGATTTCTATTCTTGCTTTCCCTCAGTCATTTTGATCTTGGGTCGCTTCGCAGCCAAATCTAACAATGATGGCTTTAGACTCATGTGACACCTAGGATCTTGTATGTTTTCCCAAAGGAAGAAAGCCCATAGGATGTAAGTGGGTCTTCAAGAAGAAGTTTGGAGAAGATGGCTCATTACATAAGTACAAGGCTAGACTAGTAGCCTGGTAGCCAAGGGCTACTCTTAGAGAGAGGGAGTCTATTTCAATAAAAAATTTCTTTCCTATTGCTAACTTATCTTCTATTAGATTTCTTTTATCCATTGTTGTAGATTATGATTTTTTAAATTGAGAAAATGGATGTTAAAATTGTATTGTTGCATGGAGATCTAGAAGAAGAAATGTATATGTAGTAGCCTATAGGTTTTGAGGTAAAAGGGAAAGAACACTAGGTATGGGTATGTGCAAGATCATCATGGGCCAAACAGTGGCAATAGGAAAAAATCGCGTTTTTACTTAGCCAAATTCGCGACTTGGCAAAGTTTGACTTTGAAATGGGTATCTGTTTTGGTTTGGATACCAAACTAAAATGGATATCCATTTTGGAAACGGATATCTATTTTCAAAAAAATTTTGGGAAAAAGGCTTTTTACTGGTAGCCATCAATTTTCCATCAGTCCATGATGTTGAGTTTGAAATGCTTCTGGATTTGACTATGTATTATTATTTTCCTCAACATTTCGAATCACACATAGTGATCCATCATCAAGAGAAAAATAGCAAGCAAGAGAAGAGAGAACATGAATGATAGTATGCAGACTTAAGACCACTTAAAAGGAGTGAGAGAGATGTGAGGTGGAAACCAAGATCAATTAAGGGAGAAGGATAGCTGCCTATCAAACCTAGTGAAGTGAGGGACAAAGAGGAGTGGGGGACATCTAGGCACACTAAGACAAAACAAACAAAGAAAGACTAACTAGGATGAGAGGAAGACCCAAGTAAAGAAAATTAAAAAAGCAAACAAAGGAGCAAGGCCACAAATTAGAAGGGAGCAAAAAGAGGAATAACTGTAATACAATCAACCATAAAGAACAAACCGAGGATGAAAGAGATAAGATAATTAAATAATTTAATAAATCATAAAAAAGGGGGGGACAACCGAAGAGGTTAAAATGTGAGGGATAGATTGGGAAAAGCTACATATAAAGAACAAGAGAGGGCTCCAAGTTAAAAGAGAGAGAGGGGTGAACTACGAAGGCAAAGGAGGGGGGGGCTAACAAAAAAGAAAGGTAAGCCAATAACTATCCAAAGGAGGAAAGAAACTAACTGGGAGAAAGCATAAGAGAGAAGAGTAAATCATAAAAGGGAAGACAAGCTACAATGACCAAATAATATATATAAATATATATTCACAACAAACTCCAAGCCACAAATGGAGCACTAGGGGGGCAACAAGAAACGAAGGATACGGTTAAAAACCTAGAAATTAAAGAGGAGGGAGAAGGGGGGCAATGAGATCTAGAGGTTGGAGATGGGAGGTTAAGCTAGGGGACAAGAGTATGAGAAATAGAAAGGTGAGAACGGGCCAAGGAGGGTAAAGAGGAGGGAGGACAAGGAGCAAAGGGAAAGGGGGAGAGGAGCCTAGGGGGGAGAGGAAAAGGGGGATAAGATGAGGGCAAAAGAGGAGGGGCAAAGACTCAATCCCACAAAAGGGGACAAGGAGGGGACATAGTGGGGGCGGGGGCAAGAACGGTAAAGAGGGGAAAAAAGGACAAAGATAGGAGAAGGGAGAGGAGAGCTAACAAGATCGGGTCAGGAAAGAGAGGGGAGGGGTAAGAGGGGAGGATGGGGAAGAGAAATTGACTAAGAGTGAAGGAAATCATGATGGGGTAAGAGGGGAGGCTTTTTACTCTTTTTGAAAATACACCTCTTAAATCTTGGATCTCCATCAATATATGAACCTCCTTAAAGACCATTTCTAGTGAAGGAGGAGGGCAAATTAACATTGGTAGCTTCTTTACACATTGATCCATAAGGATTTGTTAAACACTAAGAATCATCACTAATGAATTACTCAAATAATCAATAATAAAATATTCAATTTTGTTCATCAGGTGAAATAATCACTTTTCTAGACTATGTTCCAATATTTCGGGGATAGGAATGGTGGGGCAGCAGGGGTTGTGTTTTGGGGTGTTTTGGATTTCATGCCCTAAATTGTTTTATGCAATCCTTCATATGATTTGATTCATGATACATGGTTTGAGAAGGATACACATGATATACCCTTACCCTCTAGTGATAAAATTATGAATGATACTTTATGTGGTGAAGCTACACCTTCGTTAATCCTTCATGACATTGTTATTCCTTGTGATGATGATGTCCTTCATGTGATATGTTAGGACATAATGCAAAGTTAACATGGCATGAACTCTCTTGGAAGGGTAAGCATGGACTACAAGAACATTGAACTAGTTGGATCTGTTAAGGTCGCCATTTATGAAAGAACCTTTTAAAAGGTTAACCTTAATTAGGTAAGGTTATGTTTTAGTGTGGTTGTTTGTGCAACAATGTGTAAATTAATGTTACTGAAGGATAAATCCTAACTATAATATACTAACATTTTAATAACCATGAGAGTTGGGACTAACAATTAGACTAAAAACTTGACAAACAATACAACTTGGACACATGTAGGACTTGGAAAAGGGAAAAGAATATAATTAAATGTGGAAATCAATGAAAAAGTGGTATTAGTTGCACCTATATAGAGAAGTGGTTTAGAGGTTGGTTAGGGGAATTATTTAGGGTTTAGAGGTTTAGGGTTGCTCAGGTTTAGGGGTTTAGGGTTTTACAGTTTAAAGAGAGATAGAGAGAGGGGACTGATAGAGTTTGGGAGAGATAGAGGAGACAAAGGGGAGAGATAGGAGATAGAGAGTGAGAGACATGTCCAAAGACATAGAGAGAGAGAGAGATTGAGAGGTAGAGGGATGATAGAGATAGGGAGATAGAGGTTTAGGGTTTCTTGGGTTTAGGGGCATTATTTAGGGTTTAGGGTTTATGGTTTTGGGGTTAGGGGTTAAGGTTTAGAGGTTTAGGGTTTAGGGTTTAGAGAGAGATAAAGGACCAATAGGGAGATATAGAGGAGTCTAAGGGGAGAGATAGGGATATAAAGAGTGAGGGACATGGGCAAGAGACATAGGGAGAGAGATTGAGAGGTAGAGGGACAAAGGTGATAGGGAGATAGGGGAGAGATAGGGAGATAGTGGTTTATGGTTACTTGGATTTAGGGTTTAGGGGTTTGGGGTTTAGGGTTTCTCAGGTTTAGGGGTTAGGGGTTAGGGTTTAGGGGCATTATAATTTAGGGTTTAGGATTTATTGTTTAGGGGTTAGTGTTTAGGTTTAGAGGTTTAAGGTTTTGGATTTAGGGTTTATAGAGAGAGAGGAATGATAGGGAGATATAGAGGAGTCTAAGGGGAGGGATAGGGAGATAGAGAGTGAGGGACATGGCTAGAGACATAGGGAGAGAGATTGAGAGGTAGAGGGACACAGGTGGTAGGGAGATAGGGGAGAGATAGGGAGATAGTGGTTTAGGGTTACTTGGGTTTTAGGGTTTAAGGTTTAGGGGTTTAGGGTTTCTCAGGTTTAGGGGTCAGGGGTTAGGGTTTAGGGGAATTATTTAGGGTTTAGGATTTAAATTGGTTTAGGGGTTAGGGGTTAGGTTTAGAGGTTTCAGGTTTTGGATTTAGGGTTTATAGAGAGAAATTATAGGGAGATAGAGAGAGGAGATGGAGGAGAGAGATAAGGAGATAGAGAGTGAGGTACATGGCCAGGACATAGGGAGAGAGATCAAGAGAGGTAGAGGGATGATAGAGATAGGGAGATAGGGGAGAGATAGGGAGATATAGGTTTAGAGTTGATTGGATTTAGGGTGTACCTGGGTTTAGGGTTTCTTAGTTTTGGAGATAGCTAGATAGAAAGAGAGAGGAGATAGATAGGGAGAGATAGAGGTGACAAAGGGGAGAGATAGGGAGATAGAGAGTGAGCGATATGTCTAGAGAAATAGGGAGAAGGATTGAGAGGTAGAAGGACGATAGAGATAGGGAGATAAGGGAGAGATAGGAGATAGAGTTAGGGTTGCTCATGTTTAGGGTTTAGGGGTTAAGGTTTAGAGGTTTAGGGTTTAGTGTTTAGAGAGAGAGGACCAATAGGGAGATATAGAGTGAGGGACATGGCTAAAGCATAGGGAGAGAGATTGAGAGGTAGAGGAATGATAGTGATGGGGAGATAGTGAGATAGGGAGATAGAGCTCGATAGAGGTTTAGGGTTTCTTGGGTTTAGTGTTTAGGATTTAGGGGTTTATGGTTTCTCAAGTTTAGAGTTTAGGGGTTAGGAAATAGGGGTTAGGGGTTAGGGGTTAGGTTTAATCATGCATCCCAGTCATTCCCCTATCATTCCTATATATCCTATCTCTCCCCTCTATCTTTCCCTCTCCCTTATCGACGAAGCAAATGGAAACAAGAAAACTAGGACTCCCTTTCTTAGGTTTAGGGTTTAGGGCTTAGGGGAATCATTTAGGGTTTATGGTTTAGGGGTTAGGGTTTAGTATTTGGAAGAATTATTTAGGGTTACTTGGGTTTAGGGTTTAAGGGCATTATTTAGGTTTTATGGTTGCATGTCAAAAGTAGTCTCTCTCTCTCTCTCTCTCTCTCTCTCTCTCTCTCTCTCTCTCTCTCTCTCTCTCTCTCTCTCTCTCTCTCTTCTCTCCTCTCTCTCTCTCTCTCTCTCTCTCTCTCTCTCTCTCTCTCTCTCTCTCTAAATCCGTAAACCCTAAATAATGGCCCTAATCCCTAACCCCTAACCCGCATCTACCTCTCTCTTGTATCTACCTCTCTCCTGTATCTATTCAAAAGTGCCATTAAAATACTATGAGATACCTTAGTATAAGTAAATCATATACAAATCAAATATATATATCATCATAATCCTATATAAATTTTGATAGTATTTTATAGCTAAAATGCCTAAATATCATCATAATCCTTTATATAATTTGCTTGTATTTTATAGCTAAAATGCCTAAATATCATCATAATCCTTTATAAATTTGCTTGTATTTTATAGCTAAAATGCTTAAATATCATCATAATCCTTTATAAATTTGCTTGTATTTTATAGCTAAAATGCCTAAATATTTAAAATGTATGCAATGCTAAAATAATAAAATAAAAAATAATGAATAAGTTGTAATAGGGAAAAAGAAAATGGATATCCATTTTGGAGATCATAAAAAAACAAAAAAAGACTATGTTTTTGCAAACCCGCAGCTTGCAAAAACAGTCTCATCTTCAAAAAATGGATATCAGAGCTGAGGAACGGATATCCAATCCAAAGAGGTAAGATTTCATGCATTTTTTGTTTGTTTTGTATTTTCAAGCAATTTTTTTGGTTTTTATGCTAAGTGGGTATGTTTTATAATTTAATTAGGTAAAATGGATGCACAAAATGAAAACCCAAACCCTCCACCACCAAACCCTCCCCCTCCAACAATAGAAGAGAATATTCAAAGAAATATTGATCATATAAGTAGGATCATAGAAATGTATCGCCGCCACCCTCGATGTCTATAATGACATCGAATTTAGAGGGAATCATTAATCATATTCAAACCTTGTCAACCCAACATGAATCATTTCACAATGGCGAGAAGCCAAGAAGGCCAAATATGCTGATGGTTTGTCATATGAGGAAGTCAAAGATTTAGAGATTACAAAAACTATGTTAACCCAACACTTTGTCAATCCTAAAACTAGATTGCATGTTGATGTCCATAAGCCCAAATTTTCAATCAAATGGTGTATTCATGATGGCATTAGTCAAAACTTTTGGGATCGTTGGTGGATGGTTTTGATAAACCACCCAACAACAATTTTGATGTGCCTTTGTATTTCCTCCGTAAATTCTATGCAGGAGTTTGTCATGGGTCAACATGTTAATTGTTTTGATTTTAGAGAGTTTCAAGGAGTGGGGTAGAGGAATGCCTCAAGATAGACCTGGGGAGCAATTAGACAAGTACAAGGGTCCCTATATTCCCCCTCCTGCTATCCCTTCTAGACCCCCAAAGTGCAACACCCAGACGTTGTTGGCAGATGCAACACAACAGGGCCTTAGTGCCATACACTCTTTGACAGAGCATTTGATTGTACAGACATCTCAGTTTGCACAAGCACATGATGAAGGGTGATGATATTGGATCACCTGGTACTACTAGACCGTCGTCGTCCAGACATATATGTGTGCCCCATCATTGCATTTCTTGCAATCATTTATGCTTGGGTCCTATTATGGAGAGTAGTGAGCCACCGTTGAACACATCAGAGTATGATCTCCATTCACGAGATGAGGCAATGGGGTCCAGAACTCAAGCTAACGGGTCAGGGGCAAGAGTAGAAGCTACCAGATCAGTAAACATTAGAGAAGGAGAAATGCATGAGCAATCTTTTATGCAGGTAAAATTTAAAGTTAAATTTTATGGTCTATTCCATTTGAATATATAAAGAACTTTATTAGTACTAATGTATCTAAGTGGGATAACAGTTGATGAACAGAGGAGGAGTTGACAGAAGTTCATCATGGAACTTTGTCTGCCATCCCAATTTGGCTTGGACTTGGCCGGTATAATTTGTTGGTACACATTAACTTTTTTTTATGCATTTATTTCTTTGTGAGTAATTATATATTAATTTATATCTTGATGTTAATTTTTATTTTATAGTCAATCGAAAATGTGAATGATGTGGCATCTATGCCAATAGTCTTTTCTCGAACTCTTGATCGACCCAAGGGACTATCATTTGCAAAACGGCTTTCTCAACGCCAACAAAGGGTGGAGGTAATTTGATTGAATTGTACTTTAATTGATAATTTAGAAAACTTAAATATTTGATTATAGTCATTTAGAGTCTTACATTCTTGTTCCTTCTTAATTGATGCAGGAAGCCTCGATGGTGGTATGTGCTTGTTTTCTAGTAGATAAGTTTTTGTGTAGTGCATTTCCTATTTTAAATGTATGCATTTCCTATTTTGTTTAATAATTATATATTAATTTATTTCAATGTTACTTTGCTTTTTATGTAGTCTGTTGAGAATGTGAGTGATGTGCCACCTTTGCCATCATGCTTCACTAGGACACCTGATCATCTTAAGAGAAAATTATTTGCAGAACGATTGTCGTTTGAAACAACAACATAGAGTCGACGTAATTGAATTGAATTTTTTCTAAATAATTGATAGTTTATCTAGCAAGTCTTATAGTTGATTGTAGTGATATAGATGTATGTTAATAAATGAAAGTTCTTAATTGTAGTAGATAAGAATCTATTTACTAACTTTAACTTATTTTTATTTACCACTGAAGAGATTAATCAAATTTGTGTTTTGACTTGTTAATGCAGGAAACTTCACCTCCATCAATTACTAGACATTTTGGTACAAAGAGGACACTTTTTCAGGATCCATCATAGATTGAGGATCCATCACAGATTGAGGGTCAAGTGGACTTGTAGTATTTGATGTAGCTATTTGGCATGTAGATTGTATATAGATTTTGAGACATGGGCATATGCCACATTTTGTAAAAAAATATTTTGAGTTGGCATATTTGCCAAATTTTTGTATATGTCTACCATTATGGACTAGATTTTAATGTATATACACCTTGATATACAATATAATTTAAATTCCTTATGTGCAAGTCATGATACTTCCCATGATGCCATAACATTATGATGATAGTTCTTTAGTCCATTGATGATATGTTTAGCATTGAGAATGGTTTTAGATCAATAGAATCAATATGAAAAAATTCCTTATATATGCCCTAATCAAATAAGGTCATAATGAACCATCTCATCATGTATTTAGTCTTCATCTTGTCAAATTTTGTAAATATGTCAAAGTTGTCATATGAAAAATGTAAAAAAAAATGCAAAAGTATGGAAGATGAATAGTCAAGTACTCAAGAGTCAGTTGGAGACTATTGGTTTCCCTCAAATCATGTATAAATATGCATAAACCTTCATGGAAAAGGCATTGGAGATGTATTGAAAACATTTTTGAAGATGAATTGAAGACATGTTTGAATGAAATTAATGTCAAGAAACTCTATGTCAAGGACACTCGGCGGCACATTATAAACATAAAAAACTTACATCTTGGGGGGAGGTGCCAATAAGGCCAATAAGGATACTATTTCAGTTGGGTGTGTGTGTATGCAAATCCCATTTATGGCTGAGAAGCTCTCTATTTACTATTATTTACACATCAGAGTATGACTATCCTAAAACAACATCGTGTATATGCTCATAAAAGCCATCAAAACTCTGAGAATAAACTCATCATTAGATAAGGAGTGGAAGACTAAAGTCACATTCCCAAAAACCTCTTAAAATCACATGTCTCCTCTTATGAAAACTAGGGTCTTTGCCAATACATTGTTCCGTAAGAGCAAAGTCACTTAAGATCCTAAGAGCCAAAACCTTGCCAGGTGCCATATTTTTTGTTCTGCTCATCGTGGGGTTGAACAGACTATGCCAATGCGTCGGGGGTGGGTGGGTAAATGCTAGTGGAGGTCTTGTTTCATGCGCCAAGCATCCCATTCATTCTGGGCAAGAGGCTACCGGTAAAGTCCCTTAAGATCCCTGAGACCCAAAAAACTGCCAAACTTTGACGGGGCAGTTCTCAGAATTTGTGACAGTTGGCAATGTTCTGTTTGGACCTACAGGTGCACGTGGCATCCTTCCACAATAACCTCCTCATTTTTGGTCAACTCTATTCCATTTGATCGTGCCGAAATCAAACGCATTGTTGCAAAATGCTTCAATTTGATGCAGTGGAAAGGTGCTAGGTGCGACATTTTTCATTCCATAGCTCGTGGGGTCGAACGAACTGCACCAACACATCAGGGTGGGTGGGTAAATGCTAGTGGAGGTCTCATTTCATGCGCCAAGCATCCCAGTCATTCCGGGCAAGAGGCTACCGGCAAAGTCCCTTAAGATCCCTAAGACCAAAAAACTGCCAAACTTTGACATGGCAGTTCTTCAAATTCGTGATAGTTGGGAATGTTCTGTTTAGACCTACAGGTGCACGTGGCATCTTTCCACAATAACCTCTCTCATTTTTGGTCAACTCCATTCCGTTTGACCGTGCTGAAATCAAATGCATTGTTGCAAAATGCTTCAATTTGATGCAGTGGAAAGGTGCTAGGTGCGACATTTTTCATTCCATAGCTAGGGTCCTGTGAGAAGCATGAACAAGCAGATTTAAAAGTAAACATGAATATCATAAATATGTACATTAAATGCTACGCTTATTATAGGACTGTTCTAGTACTATTTTAGGACTGTTGTAGGATTGTTGTAGTTAAAACTATCCTAGTAGACATGTATAGGACTGTTATAGGACTATCATCTCATGGAATACAATGATGGCAAGATTACTATCAAGATTAGTATGAAGATTAATTATGACTGTTATAGGACTTTTATAAGAATGCAAAGTAAGGAAGCATAGGCAAGGCACATGAACTGTTTGGTGGAATACCTCAAAGAAATGAGAATTTTGTCAAATGTTGTAGTTGCAATTGCCATGTGACACATGTATGTAATATGTGAAAGCATAGACAAGGCACATGAACTATTTGGCAAAAGACATCAAATACATGTCATCTCATGGAATGCCTTATGTAGAAAAAGGTACAAATGTGCAATATTAAGAAATACAAATGAGAACTAAAAATCATACCTCGAGTATAGTCAAAATAACCTATGATGCCATACAAAATAATTTACGATGCCATGCAAAATAATCTACGATGCCATGTAAAATAACTTTATTCGCAGTCCTGTATAGTCAAAAGCATGCATTATAGTTATTAAAGTAACAAGATTTTTAATAAAACAATTCTAAAAAATAGAAAAAACAAGAACAAGTTAAGATAAAAAAATGTCATACCTGTCCATCTAGAAGTTTAAATGCTAGTCAAGCGTACCTGAGGGGTCATCTCTTACCTTCAAAGTATCTAATATTGCTTCATGATCAGCATTACTAATTGTACATAGTTCTTTTGATTTTGGTTTTCCACGATGCTTTAGTAACTTGACATTTGTTGCTACAACTAGGTGAGAATACATCAATATGGTTTTATGCTTCTCAAAGTCTTCAAAGGCTGGGATGCCATTCTTTTTAACCATATATGTTCGTAACTAAGTCCCAGCAATAACAACTGATCCTGTAGGATATGTGAACCCATCATCATCTGACATAGGTTGTGTTAGCTTTTGTTTTCCCTGTACACATCATGCCAACCAATAGTCTGACCTCTCTTCATTTCCATGCGGTGCAACAACTGCATAAACATGACCTGGCTATACAAGGTCTAAAAGATGTTCATAGTCAAATGAGCTCTCCATGTCATTGACGGAAGATGATTGACCTTCATATAAAGGGATTAAATATTGTGGAATCCATGCATCTACCCACTCACTTGACTCACAATTGTTCCAATCACATTTAATACAACTCTGACAAAACAAGCTAATTCTCGTCTCCAAATAGTCCATGTACTTGCATTTGAGCTTTGAAATGAATGCATATTTGATGATTCACTGATTCTCTGACATTCCAATTTCTCTATCGCTATCCCATCATCAACCAACCAAAAGAACCTGCGCACTTTAGAATCAAGAGCCACTCCTCATGACAATGCATAGTTACACCACTTAACAATGGAATTTGCATCACTGAATGTAGCACCACCTCTAATCTTTAGTTGTTCTTTAAAAAGAGCTCTCTTCACGCATGCACCTGCTCCATCATGTTCACCTTTTCCATGCCCGGCTTCAAAAAAATTCCAAATATGAGGTATACCCTTCTCTACATGCATTTTGCTCAACCAATAGAAATTACGAGCATTCTTGAATTGACCAGTGCAATTATCTGACCAAATGAGATGTTGATCTATTCTAATATCTTTTTCTTGCAAGAACCCATAAAATTGTTGAAAACAATATTGCACAAACTTTGCTAAATGAGATCAATCATCACTCATGTAAAAATGGTATTCTCTGACAATCTTCCTGTTCTCTTCTGTACTCTCAGGGGCATGTCTGTATGTGATGTGAACAAAAATAGCAATCTGAATAGAATTGTAGTACTGGGATTGAACTTCATTTTGGGGTTGCAATGTATAGTTTTCTGCAAAATCAACTACAGAGACAATAGTTCCAATCGGGAAAGAGTCTTTACACATCTTGAACTATTGATCTAACCATCGAGACCTGTGGCTATGTCTGACATACTTGTAGAAAAGATTTTTCTTAAAATCATCAATAAAATCAGCAATACTTACCTCTCTTACAATCAACTCACATCTAGAACCTTCACCTCCACTTTTCAAATTGTATTTCACTGTCTCATATCTCTTTTTCTCAACCATTCTCTTTCCAAAATCATGCTTGTTGCCCTCATGAAAACATGATACAAACTTTGATAACCCACCACATTGTAAACACTTTTAATTTAAACAATCATTCTTGTAGAACACGCAACCATCATCTCTAATACATAGAAATAAATCCAATAAGTCCCTAGACAACTTTGGTAGTTGAATTGCACCACACTTCTGTAACATTTCGTTAGTGTGCAAAGTAGAATGAATATTGCATAATAATTCATGGTACATAGAAAATTCTACATGGTATTTGCAACATGTATTACGAACTTTAAGAGGAACACAATAAAATGGTTTAAGAGATTCAAATGCTCTTTGTGAGATTGTCATACCTGGGTGAGTTTCACAATATTGTTTGTACAATGTTGTTTGGCTACATTCCAAGTAATGTTTAGGATGTGGTGTGCGGTCTTTATCACCAATTCTTAACTTTACAACATCTTTTGCATTCGGTGATACCCTAGAGTTAGTGTGCCAAAATCATTCAATTTCTTCCTTTGTGCTATCAATTAGCTTCTTGTCAACTCGTGGAAGCCTACCACTGAAAGCCCAAGTATCATTGGCAACAGGACTATCTAGCCTTGATCTTAATGCTAGTGCTTTTGACAATGTTTTATGATTCAATCTTAAGTCAACACAAGTTTTCCTCATTAATCAAGCATTTCTTAATTGTTTGCTTACTATTGAGGTTGTTATTACTCTATGGGCAGCTCTTTTATCTTTCTCCTTGCTAGTCTTTCCAATAGAATTGAGTGCATTGAAAAGGCTTCTTACAATAATTTTATTTCGATCGGACACTTTGTTTAACCGAATCTTTAATTTCTTTAGTAAAGGTCTCATTTTGTACATCTTTAATAATTGCACAAAAAGTTGGCATTGTTTGGTTAATGTTTTTTTCTCAAAGTATTCATTGAAGAGTTTTGTAGCCCACAACCGAACCGTTCGTGATGACCTCTGGCCTTCAAGTTTTTCCATTATGTTCTCATCAATTTCAAGTAACCATTTTGGGGTTTTTGGGTGTTATCCAATTTCATCACAGTTATTCTCTTCTTGACAAATGTCCTCTCTTCTTATGAAATTTGGAGATACATTGATTTTTCTTGTTTCATCTATGTTATCAACCTCATCAATTTTATCAACAAATGGATTATGGAGTGCAATTTCAATATCATGATGTTCATATCCACTTTCTTCAAGTGCACGTCTTCATTTTTCTTCTTCTTCTTTGTCCATGGTATTGCTAATATGAATAGGTGTTTCATAACATTTTTCAATATTTTCATTTGCAATATCATGGTGAATTTCATTCTTATCTAACATTTCATTATAATCAAAATTAACATCTTCAATTTGCATGTCATTAGATGGTAAAGAAGAAGATTCACCTTGATGAGCATCCGCCAAACCCACCCTTCCAATCCTCTTCCTTTCCCTATCTTTTTTCCTAATTGCTTCAATTTCCTCCAATGTAACTTTCCTCCTCCTTTTTGCTTTACGACGACTGTTGCTCCCCATTAGGGGAACAAAAATATCACCCTTATGATTGTAACAAGAAAATTGTGTCTCCAAAAGTCCATAAAAATATTCCTTTCACTGTCATAGCTAGAAATCATGAGTATTTCGACAGCAGAGGGTCTCTGGTTGTGGAAGTTGGGCCCAACAATATTGCTTTTATCTTTTTTCTACTTTTACAAAATGGATATCCGTTTTGGAAACAGATATCTGTTTTCAAAACAGATATCCGTTTTGGAAAACCCAATTCTTTGCAACGGACACTTGCAACGTCCATATGCCTACTACAAAATAGATATCCGTTTTATTATGTACATTTGGATTCTAGACTAGGGATTCATTGTATTATTCAATAAACTTGTGAATTACCATCTAATGTCAATGTTTACACACTAATCCACCTAGGTATCAACTTAATAAAGCTCTAGATATAAGCCATTATTTGATTTTAGGCTATCATCAAATGAGGAGCTTCTAAAGGCAAAAATGTTGTCCCAAAAGAAGACTCAATGTTATTCGTAAAGACATTAGATTGTTAAAATACAAATTCAAGGTTAGATATTCCTTGGACTATTTTAGTATAGAGAAGCAAAATTGCAATATATGACTATCCTAGGAATTAGAATGGTTGATCATAGGATATTCATGGCATTTTGATATTAATGGATGGATTGATGGATATTTAGGGAGTTTAAGTTTAAATGTAATGTATGAGAATTCTTATTTATGAAGGATCTAATATGTCTTATGTCTTATTTGCAGGCCATTCAAGAAAGAAATGAAAAGATACCAAGGACTATCATAACACCTATTATACTTAGGTGCATCAAAGGATTGTCATCCAGGACCTTACCAATATGGGAAGTTATCAAAACCATGTCATGTTTAAATTAAAGGCTTTATCACCTCTTTGTCCCTATAGGCCTATTAGAACAATAGGTCACATTTTATTCATATACCAGGGTTGAGAATAAACACTAAGCATTTGCAGTTATGGCAAGTGTAAATGGAAATAGATCACAACTTTAGACAATCTATCCTCTCCTAGATTGCACTGACTGAGTGGAAATTAAAAATTCCCTATTAATGTCCTTTATATACTAAAGGTATGGGTGAGAAAGGTAAACTTTGTATGTTGTAGACAAGTGATGCAGAGCAACACAGCAAAAGCTTACAAACAGGGTGTAAAATACCCATTAACCGACCAATTGCTCAAATAGTTTTTAAAATATCCTTCCCAAGGTCCAAACGAGACCAAAATACACTCTTTCTTTACTATCGGCAAGACATTTCTAATGTCTCATCGAACTATGCTTCACATGTTCTTCCTTTCTCTATTGTTGGCCAAACATATCATTATCTGTAACCTTCAAATTTGTTAGCCCGATGTGGGACCTCTCGCCGATGTGTAGAATCCATCGCTCAGGCTTATGCTATCAGTGTGACTCCTCCGTTGTTCTCTGATATGTATAAGAGGACGGATCAAAGTAATTAGCATGCTCCCTTCAAAGTAAAGACATGAGAATAAAGCACTTGCGAGATGGTTATTGTAAAGGGACAAATCAAGTAGAGACATGTAGTTTCCTAGAGAATTTGGAACGCTTCCGCTCAGGGGATTGTAGGACAAACAAAGATGTTCTAACTTCCCCAGACCACCAAATTCTACAAGTATGCTCCCCTTCAAGTTGTTGTGTGAAATTATTTTCCAGTGAAGTTGTGAGTAATTGGAAAGAGATTTGGGAATAGAACCCTCTAGTCCATTTCTTCTTAAGTCAAGTATCTTCAACGCTTTCAACCGGTCAAACCAAGGTGGAATCCTTCCCTTGAAAGAACTAAAAGAGAGATTTAAAGTGCATAACAAGGAGAGACCTCCTTTGGATGGAAAAAGGGTACCTTTTAATTCCAATTGAGGGAGAATTATGGCCACCACTCTATTGATATGTTTCTTGTACCAAACACTGGTCCAAAAGCACACATTTTCTGAATTGGTAGAAGTCTAGTTGGAGAAATGTGGTCTCCTTGACTACTATTATTGTAGAATATGCATAAACGGGTTTGTTGAAAAGGCTTTAGAAAATTTCAAGTTAGATTCTGCAACCTTTGTCAGCATCCTCTCTACCTCTACCAAAATGGGAGCTTTGGAATAGGGTATGGACATTCATCAAAGCATAATGGAAGTGGTATTTTTGTAGATATTCTAGTTGGAAATGCTCTGGTAGACATTACAAAAAGTGTGGAAGCATAGACAAGACACATGAACTGTTTGAAAAAATGCCTCAAAGAAATGTGGTCTCATGGAATAAGATGATTGTAGGATATATACACACTTACTCCGATGTGAGATTCACCACCCTTGTCTATCAGTAAGACCAATACCCTCGGTGAGACTTTTTACTTGCATTCTGACGTTATAACTCTCCTCGATGTGTTTACCGTCCATTAGTCATCGGTAAGACTTCGACATCGGTCAGACATTCTCTTTGATTTCTGATATCGTATCTCACACCGAAACAATAAACACCGAACTACACCATCAGCTGGACCGCCTCTATTGGTGACACTTTTCTTCTTGCCTCCGAGAGTCCATCTCTTTCCGATGTTCCTTCTATTGGTGTGACTCCCTCTCATCGGTGTAGTTCTCAACCATTCTTCCGATGTGCCGATAAATAACCCATCGGTGACACTTAATGATTGTCACCCCGATATGACTTGATCGGTGAGATCAATGTTGTCGGCTCAATGGAACTTTGTCTCTCTGACAACTATTGTCAGTCCGATGTCTTTGATTTAGCCAATACATAACATGACTTGTTATAACCGGTCAACTAACGTATCTTTTCCCAATTTTCTCGGTATGGCCAGTCAACCTTTGTATCCTTTGACATGTACATTCACCATTTACAACCACGATAAATGATAGCAAGATATACACAAAATGTCCACACATACATAAACGATATACCCATGGATTGTATCTTCGGTGAAACAATACCAATGGTACAAAATATGTTGCTTCTCTTCATCCAAAACCAATGGCACAAAATTTTTCATAGATCAACAAAATGGATATCCTTTTTCAGAACAGATATCCATTTTGAGTTGCTTTTACTGAAGCAAAACTGATATCCAAAGCAAGACGGATATCCGTTTTGATTGTTGACTTTTTATGGATTGTAACGTGTTTTAATGTTTCAGTCTCTTCTTTGAACTTCACCCTTCATGCTGACGACTTTTTTTTTATGCAAAATTGATAAAACAAAAAGGGTTTATAGAAAAAATTGTTAGCTTTCTAAAAATATAAGATTTATTTGGTTATCATTTTATTAAATAATTATTAATAATTTTCAATATACCGTGTCTCTGAAATCCTGATGGACACACTTATTGAAAAACATCCATAACTTTCAAACCATTTCACCTTTTTGAGATCCGAAACCTGCGTCACACTCTATGCTTTTCTGGCTATAGGTTAAAAAAAAATTGAATTTTGATTTTTTTTATCGAGTTAGGTTGGCTGGAAAATTACTTTTTATTTTTTAAAAAAAGTCAGTAAAAAAATCATAACTAATTATTTTATTAGAAAAAATTTTCAAATAAATATGCATCACAGCCGGACATGAGTCCTCTACTTATTTTGAAAGTTTCAAAAAAATATATATATTTTTACTCATAGTTAGGTTGGCTGGACAGACACCCACTTTTTATTTTTTTCTGAAAAATTTAATAGCTGTTCATTGAAATATTCAATTTTCACTAAGTAAATTTAGTTTTTTTTTTTTAAATAGTAACCTATAAACTAGATTCAATTCTCTACAAATTTCATTCTTACATCTTTTTCAAATTGTATAGATAATCCATTCAAAATTTCACATGAACTTGATAAAGTCTGATTTTTTATATTGTCATTGCCACTTAGAGGTATAGTTTGGCCCATCATGATCCTGCACATACCCGTATTCAAGTTAAGAAGATCTCATTATGGTTTAAAACAGTCCCCCAGAATGTGGTACCACAAGTTTGATTCATTTGTATTGAAATTGGGCTTTCTTAGAAGTGAAAAGCATCATCATGTCTACATTTGATGTATTGATTATGATATTCTGATTATTGCCTTGTATGTGGATTGTATGTTTTTATCAGTAACACCAAGGGTATGATCAATGAGTTGAAAACTCAACTTTTAGGTGCATTTGACATGAAGGATCTAGGGACAGCTAGGTATATTTTGGGAATGGAGATCAAAAGGGATCGAGGTAACATAAAGGTTTGGTTATCACAAAGTATGTGAATACGATTTTGCAGAAATTTAGCATGCAGGTTTACAATCCAATTCGAATTCCTTTACTGGTTGGTACCAAGATTTCATAAGATATGTGTCCTAAGAATAAAGATGATTTAGAGGATATGTCTAATGTGCCATATGCTAGTGTTTTAGGAAGTTTGATGTATGCAATGGTTTGTACTAGACTAGATATTGCCCAAGTAGTGGGAGTTTTGAGCAGTTTTATGTCTGACCCTGGTAGACAACATTAGAATTATGCAAAGAGGGTGTTAATATATTTATGTGCTACTTCTGATTATGATTTGGTTTATTCTAGTACTATTAATAGTGTGGATAAGACATTGGGCATACAGGGTTTTGTTGATTCAAATTGGGCAGGTGACCTGGTTAGTCGAAGGTCCACTAGTGGCTATGTGTTTACTTTGTTTGGAGGAGTTGTGAGTTGGATAAGTAAAATGCAGCCCACCATTGCTTTATCCACCACCAAAGTAGAGTATATGGCTACTACTCATGTCTCTAAAGAGGTAGTTTGGTTACGTAGATTGTGTACATGTATTGGTTTTGATTGCAAGATTATTCAAATGATTGCTAATGGTCAAATTGAGCTAAAGAAGGTTAACACTCAGGAGATTTTTTAGATTCACTTACTAAACCTATGAGCACAAAATTTTTTACATGGTGCAGGAAGGCCATGCACCTTTTTCCGAGTATTTAGTTGCTTTATGTTTTCTATGGGTGTATTTACAATGTAAGATGTCAAGTGGGAGAATGTTAGGATTAAGCTTCCATCAACCTTCTAAATCCTAGGTAATTTATTATTCATATTATTGTTTGTAAATCACCCATAAGGGATAAAATGTTTCACCAAATAGTGATCTTATTTCAGTCGCATGTTTGATCCCAGTACCAGATGGATGTTGGTTATGGAGCACATTACATTTGGGGGATGGAGTGGGTACCCCCTATGGGGTCTGGGGGGATAACCCCCTGATAGGGGCTTTGGCGGCCGTGCACCCTGATGGGGGTTCAGGGGCAATGGCCCAGAAAGCCACATTATATAAATATTTTCATTGTAAATATGGACTATTCATCATTATATCATAATCTGATGGTAGGGATTACGTTGGCTTTTCTAGCACTAGAAGGGAAGCCCTTTATGAGGATATTATATTATATCTATGAATGAGTAGACAAGAAATTGAGTTTGAAAAAATAGGCACTGCTGGATTGAAGATTGAAGAGGAGATTGATAGTGTTGTATTGTAAAATCTATCGAAATTAATATAGACTGATGCATCTCTTCTTGTGTGGATTTTTTTCCCAAAAGGGTTTCTCCACGTAAACATTGTGTTATGTTTTTGATCTTCTGTTACGTTATTTCTTTGTGTTGATTTCACACTATCTCTATTTTGGTTTTGCATAGTTAAATATCTATATTACAATTGTAATCAAATTTTAATTTATAGTAGTTTACCTTCATTTCTGACAATTTTGCCCCTCAATTCTTCACATTCACTGGTGGAATGGCCAAGCACTCAGTGATATGCATAGAAAGGAAGTGTTGGTTGAATATGTTGTGGAAACTTTTCATGTGTAGGAAGAGGAAGAGTGATCAAGAGAGATTTTAGAAGCCTCAACAAAATACACTCTTGTTTAGATAGAAGAGAAGTAGGTGGAGTTGGAAGCAACCCTTTCTTTTATGGAAAAAGGTCTAATTTTTGAATAGATAAAATCATTGAGACCTTAGATAATTGAGGAGGGGATATAAACATAGGAGAAGGATGATAACCTAAATCCATTGTCAAAAAGTGTAATGTAAACTCCACATGGACCTTAATTCCTTGTTCCATGTGCCCTAGATCATTTCCATTGTATCCTTGTTTAGAAAGAATTTTGCACCCAAGGCCTAATGTGTCTCCAAATCAAAAAGAGGAGGAGAATCAACATAACTAGCTTTGTCAAAATGACATGTGTATGCACATGTTGGAGGAGAAGTAGTAGAAGAATTTAGAAAAGAAGAAGGATCGATTCTAATGTGAGAATGCAGATTCTTGTTGCTTGTGGGAATTTTGACGTGAGGTGTGTCAACCTTATATTCAATAGGATCATGGGGGTGAAGTCTAAGGAGCCCCAATCATCACCAATACATGCATTAGAGGAGGAAGGCATATCATCAACAATAAAGGGTGGTCATGGTGTTTTAGAATCTAATGTAGAGGGTAGAAAATTATGAAGAGAATAAAGATTAAGCTTCATGATCCAATTTATCTTGTTGACAATATTGAAAGGGGTTAGGATCATCACTTAAATCTTATGTACTTTACCATTATAAATAAAGTTAAGATATTGATGAAGGGATGATTGAACTACACTCATGGCATGAATCCATGGTCTACTAAGAAGAAGATTATAAGAAAGACTCTCTGACATAACATGTCGCTCAGTAGATAATGTAATTGGGATTAAGATAATAAGCAATATGAGAGTGCCTAAAGTTGGACGAGCCACTTTATAAAAACCTTTGATGGATATATGTGAAGGAGAAAAAGAAGAAGCATCAACATTAAGACAATTAAGGAGGTCTAAACTATAGATGTTAAAATTGAAATCACTATTAATAAGGGTTCACTTAATTCTAGTTAATTTTATAGCTACAAGAATCATAAGAGCATCATTTTGCTTCTAAAATTTAGTAGAAGGGAGTTTAGAGAAATGAAAAAGATATAAGGAATTAGAATGAAAGAATTTAAGAATAACTATCATGTCCATGGGCTTAGTGGAAGATTGTATAGGTATCTTTTGCAAGGCCTATCAGAGGGCACTATGATAAGAAGTTAAAACTTGTGTTAGATCCCAAAGAGAGATCTTATCTTGTGTAACTTGTAGCTACTTAAAAACTATCATACACTTTGGTACTCTCTACAGAAAGACAAGGAGGTGGTGGAAGAATAAGATTTGGTGGAGGAAGGGAAATAGGGATAGGAGTAACCTAATTGTTTCATCAACTATTATATGTGTGGGCTACTACATGGTAGTGAGGAGACCTAGATGCGTTTATAGTTATAAAATTTTTAATTTGAGGAAAGTAATTTGAAGGTCGAGCATTTTTAGGAATACCCCAAATAGTGATCATAGGATGAGAAGTTGGGGGTGGATCAGGTGCCTTATGCACAATAATTTTAGGAATTGAAGAAATACTTTAGACATTAATGGACTTATCCAACATCCCCTTAGTAGGTGGGATAAGTTGATTAATAATAATTGTATTAACATTATTTTCTTCTTTAGAAATTTACATGATGTAGGAAAAAAATGGGAGAAGTATGCTCAACATCTAGCTGTGGACAATCCAGTGTGAGGTGAAACTATTCATCTACTAGTTCTTCATCTCTAGAAGGGAGAACATCAACATGAAGAGAGGGTAAAGTAATGTTAAGAAAAGTATCAATGATTTCATCCTCTTGCGCCAAAATATCCTCATAATTAAGATAAATTTAGGAGAGGGACCAAAAGAATAGAGTGACATAGGAAGAGCTAAGTCATCATTAGATGAATGGAATGGAACATCACTCTCACAAACATTGTCAAAAAAGTTGGAAAGTGATATAAGAAAAGAAGATAACATGTTTATTATGAAGAATAGAAGGAGAAGACTAAGAAAGGTATTAAAAAATCTAGTCAAAGGTCACCATTTTTCTCCTTTAGGACAATGGAACAAGGTTCAGGGCAGCACCCCAATTTTTTTTTGAGGAAATTTTAATTTTATTTTTGGAAGAAAATGGAATGAAAAAGAAGGTGTTTTATGCTAAAGTGGAAGGTTCCCTAAAATGTAATATAAAAATTATGCTACTTTCTAACTTCTATATTACATTAAATATGTTCTAGAATGGAAAACACTAGCTTATAGGAAATTGGAAAATAGTTTATAGAAATAAGTTATAGAGACAAAAGAAGGACGAAGAGATGAACCTAGAGCTAGAAGGAGAAAGCCATTGTCTATGATGACATTGCATCACACATATGTCCACCCTAAGTGTTTTCATTCATACGACCCAAAAAATTGAAAAGTTTCCAGAAAAGTGAAAATCTACCCAACAACTTGCTCAATCTATAAAACTAGAAAAGGGAGTTCATACCACCAAGATACTAGATAATACAAAGGTGATATAAAAGAGATAAACTAAATAAATCAAATGAAGTATTAAAATAACAAGAGGAAGGAAGAAACCATCAAACCTCCATGCAGTTAAATGCTTCCTAAATACCTATAGTTGAAGACAAGAAAATTTTTTGGAGCTATTTCAGGTTTTAACTTCAAAAACCCCTACTTTGGTATTTATACATCCACAACAACCAAGATAGATAAATAGAAAAATAGTGTGTGTTAATCAAAGTGTCTTGAAATAAGAATAATAACTAAAATGAGAAATTAAAGGGTATTAGAATCTCAAGGTGCTTAGGGTCACAACAAAAGTAAATGCTTGTAATAACAATAAGAATAAGAATGATATCACCTTGAAAGGAGGTTGGAAAATCCAAAGAGAGAAAGAGAGTTGAAAGAAGATGTTGTAGAAATCAATAGAGAGTTGTAGAATGCAAGAGAGAGCCAAGAGAGAGCCCAAAGGGGGTCAAAATGAAAAGATAGATTCAAAAAGAGAGGAGGGAAGGGGAAGAGGCTGACGAGCCATTTGGAATCTTATCAATCTGTTATCATTGACCTACAAAGGGAAACAAGTGGAGAAATTATTAGAATCAACCACTAAACGTGAAACTATTGTGGGATGCTAGCATGTCATGTGGACATCTATGCGAAAATGCTACTATACAAATAGTTTGGGCTTAAAAATGTAGAGAAACGAGAAAATCACAATGATAACACAAAAGTGACAACAAAACTTGACAAAAATATAACATCAGAAATAAGGCCTAAGCACCATGGGAGGGAAAAAGGCTAATGTAAGGGATAAAATGATCCTACAAATGAACTAAGGGAATAGACACTAAAGCAAAGCCAAAATATAGCGTGAAAGTGCAAGGGTATGCAATTTTCGACATTACAAGTCCACATTTATGTAGATGAATTTGAGTAAATTTTAGTCAATTTGTAGATTCTAAGATCTTTACCCAAGTTATCCTTGAAATTCTAGCACCTTGACAAATTGATTTCTGGCATCTATTACAACAAATCTTCATGATCAATTTTAAGCTAAGTACCCATATTCAATTTATTTATTTATTTATTTCAATTCCACATTTATTATTATTGTCCCACCTAATTCAATTATTTCTTCTACTTAATTGTATTTGTTTAGTTAGCCTAGATATGTATTTATATAGAGCTATTTATTCTCTTACATTTTTGTGAATGGCATATCCTAAACAATGTAGGGTATAGCTTCCTTTTTAGGGTATTTTAGATATGATTTTTTATTCTCATCTTATTTTGAGAGTCCATTAGGGTTTGGACCACTTCCATTTGTGCTTCATTACTTTATTTTCTTTAGGGTTTTTGATTGGTTATTTCATGTTATTTTCACTCATCTTACCCACCCTTTTTCACCTCTAAAGTTTCATTTCCAAATACGATTATTTTCTATCTCTCTTATTTTACAAATTTGAAAGTGATTTATATTGCTTCATATTTCTAACACTTTTCCATATTAATTTTTCCCTGAGCTACTCCAAATCCTGATTTTCCTTTATAAAGGATTGCTCAACTTAACCCTTACATGGCTAGCAACTCATAATAATAAAACCTTTTTTGACATGATGACTAATAATGTCTATGTTGAGAATAAATTTGAGGATCATGAAAACCATGAAGGCTATGACCATGATGCATATTTAGTTAAACAAGATCTCTCTTTAACTAGACAAATGTTTATTAATTCTCTTATTCAAATTGAATCTTTACTAGATGTTAGTAGTTTCTCTATTTTCATAAATATTCTTGATGATATTGGCAATTTAAGGGATTCTTCCATTCATGTATCCTATATGTAACCCATCTACCCTTCATCTTTTTATGATCCTTCTCCTTCCATAGTTACCACTTCCATAATCACTACTACTCATATTGTCATCCCTAACATAGCCCCTACCTCTTCCATTCCTACTTCTAGTGTTGCCACTACCCTTCTCCCCACTAGTATCCCACTCAACTCTAATCCTTTTATCCATATAGCCACTAAAACCATCTCATATAGTTATGTCTCATCTACCTCCCATCCCATAACACCCCCATCTTATAATGTAACTCTTCTTAGGACTGATGCCATTACCTATCAGTACCCATCAGGTCATTATACATCATCCATTATTCTCATATTCCTCATTTTACTAGTATTATTACATCTACCATAGATACACTAGTGTAAACATTTTGCCCAAATCAAAAACAAGGTTGGCAATATATCTAGCAAACAAGAATCTATATCATATAATCGTTCACATGCCACACCTCACATTTATAGTAGTTACAATTTCGTTGCACCTAAATTTTGAAAGGGAAAGAGAACCTAGCATGCACCTCACAACATCCTATATTTTACTTAAACAGATATTAAATAACTTGATGCAAGCATATACTACTATGCCCTTAAAGCAAAAATAGACATAGTTGATTTCCCATCGCATTAACCCTTAGAGGAAAGATAATGTCGCTTACAGATCTCTAAGAAAATTTTAGGCAACATAACATGTAAATTAACACTTTAAGATCATGAAAGAAGAAGAAAATAGACAAAAAAAAAAGAAGAGACACCAATATACATGGGGAAAACCCTTTCAGGTAAAAAACCCCACACTCTAAAGCATTAAACCAATGTATTAATATGCAACAACAATGTTACAATACACCAGCAGGCTCAAAGCCTTAACATGGAGATTTACATCTTGCTTCTCTGGAGGAAAACAGATAGCATAACCCTATAGTAAAAACTACCTCTTCAAACACACTGAAATAGACTTAAAGCAAGAGTTGCAAAAGCCACATGGCCTCAAAAAGCTAACATAGATTTCTCCACAAACTCCTCTGCAAAAGCATACAAAGCATCCGCTTTCAAATCGATTTTTATGCAAGAAAAGCTTATGATTTCTTTCCTAGGTGTCCACTTCCCAAAAAAGTATTTTCCATCTTGAAAAACTTTTCCAACTTGAAGATTTTTTCCAACTCAAAAATCTTTTTCCAAATTGAAAATCTTTTCCAACATGAGAATCTTTTCCAAATTAAATAATTTGAAAATATTTTCCAACATGAGAATCTTTTCCAAATTAAATAATTTGAAAATATTTTCCAAATCAAATAACTTGAATTTTTAAAAAATAAAGCATATCCTCTTCATGTGCACTCCAAAGAGATAAGGATAAGATTTTCCATAAATGGTAAGTTCCTACAATAGAAACATGCTAAACAAGACTCAAGGTCATTTGAGGTGGCATTCCTTGATTTTCTCAACAAAAAGAAAAAAATAGTTTTTTTGAGAAAAAAGCAAAAAACAAAAAGCACAAATGAAATTTTTCCCAGAATGGCTAAAAAACACCAAATCTGAAAAAATCAATTAAAGAAAAAAGAAAAACTTATTTTCCACATCCTAAAAAATAGGAAACACCAAAAAGGACTCTAAGGTTGAGACTCTTTAATCCCAACATTATCCCACTTGTCGAAGACCTATCAAGAGTCTATAGAAGCTAGTTGATCAAGCCTCAAGGCCCATGGAACTCAAACACCATCTAAACTTCTTTGTGCTCACTAGATTTGTAGAAGCACCAATATATCCAACCTCAAACATGTCACCAGAACACAACTCTAAATTCCAAACATCCTCCAAAACAACATCAAGCATGAATGCTCCAGAATAGTTAGAACAACAACCACAGCTAGTTGTTTACATCCAACTAAAAAACCCACCATTGATAGAACTTCTACACATGACATATCCAACCCATACTACAACTCTCATCCCTATATAATCTATTGTCACACTCAATGTTACCATCTCCCATGATAACAAACACACCAAAACCATTGATGTGCAAAAAATCTGGAGACCCTTGATACTACAGTTTAATGAAGAACAATCTACCAAAGACATACATACATCTTAGGAATCATACTACATGAGCAATACCAACCAAAGAGACTCATAGTCTACCAATCAACACTTACATAAAAGTGTGGCTTATAATCAAATCATGTAATAAAAAGAACAATCATAATGATCTCTAAACTGCAACTAACTTGATGCAAAACAGAGCATACTTCCACAAATAGTTTTCTGCTCACTCTCTCACCTTTGATCTCCTCCACTTCTCCTGAGTCCTCCACATCTCAAATGATATACATTAAAAGAACATATATTGTTTCTAAAAAATAATAGAGTACATCAACAATAGATGACCACAAACCCAGTAATCATACTAGATGAATAAGAACCTCTAGGAAGAAACATGAGACCATAAAGAGAAACCACAAACCATATCATGTCCTTCTGCCAACACCACCAAGTGTTAGGCTGTGCCAAGTAAGATCTCCTTCACAAAACCCCAACTGAAAAGTCTTAACAACACCCAACTATTCAATATCATTAGATCAAACAAAACAAATATATCTCATATAACAAAAAAAGGATGTAAGCGTTTCTATCCAAGGAAGATCAAACTCAAAAAATCCATTCCAAAAATAGGAATACAGCCCAATAACATCTCCAAAACTTCTCATAAATCAAACAATATATTGTTAGAAATATAAGCAGTGCAGAATTGAAATAACAATGATTTAGCAATAAAAGCACAAAATAAACAACACATATTTACGTGGAAAACCTAGTAATGTACCAAGAAAAAACCACGGGCAAAGATCTCTCAATTATTATTCATAGAAGAAAATTTGTAGTTACAAAAAATTTTCTCATGTCCTAGGATTCAAGCTCGACAACCCTAAATATTCACAAAAAAGCACATGCAAAAACTGATCAAATCTAAACATAGATTTCCATGCATAAAAGTGTGAGTAGCACTTCCACATGCAATTTTGCATGGTGAACATGTGGAAAATGGCCAAAAAAAATTATATTGAGATCTCAGTCGACTGCTCGTCACTACTGGAAAAAGTCAAACTGACTTCACATTTCAACAATCTACCACTTGAAGTCATGTTTCTACCTTGCAAATAATTCATCATATTGAGAGACCAATGCCACTGTTGCTTATCATCAAGTGATATGCAAGGCAAGAGAAGTTCTGCACCATATGAACTTCTCTTTACTAGTAGGCTTCATCAAAATATCTGCTAGATTTATTTCAGTGTGTATCTTAGCCAAAGAGACCTAGCCTCCTTCCACCACCTCAAGTACAAAGTGATATTGTACATTAATATGTTTTGTTCTGGCATGATAAGTTGAGTTATGTGCTAAGTGTATAGCATTTTGGCTATCATAATGCAACACCATGTTATCCTACTTTACCTGCAATTCACCCAAGAGTCTATGAAGCCAGATTGCCTCCTTGCTAGCCTGTGTCATTGCCATATAATGTACTTCAGTAGTAGACAAAGACACCACTGTCTGGAACTTTGAAACCCAACTAAGAGCACCTCCTGCTAAGGAGAAAACATAACCTGTAGTAGATTTTCTCTTATCTTTGTCTCCACTAAAATCTGCATCCACATATCCATTAACCTGAAGACTACTCCCACTAACAAATAGCAACATCAGAAGTGCCCCTCAAATACCTGAGAATCCACTTCACAGCCATCCAATGATCACAACTTGGATTTGCCATGAAATGACTGGCTACTCCCACTGCTTGTGCAATGTCTGATCTGGTGCACACCATAGCAAACATAAGACTACCAACTACTGATGAGTACGGTACACAAGACATCTGTGTCTTCTCTACTTCTATGCTAGGGAACTATTCCAAAGATAATTTAATATGAGTGGGAAATGGAGTACTAACTAGTTGAGCATTTTGCATATTGAAGCACTGCAAAATCTTCTCCACATAAGTCTTCTATATCAACCAAATTTTTTTGTTCTTTCTATCTCTGTGTATCCTCATTCTAAGAATCTGATTTGTATTTCCAAAGTCCTTCATTTCAAACTCCCTAGCAAGCTGAGTTTTTAACCTAATGATTCTCTACATGTTGAACCTACTACCAAAATATCATCTACATACAAAAATAAAATAATGAAACTATCATCTTCTTACCTTTTAAAATAGGTACAATGATCAGCCTCACATCTACTAAAACCCAAACTCGTCATGAAGGAATCAAATCACTTGTACCAACACCTTGGCACCTGTTTCAAACCATACAACAATGTGTTCAACCTGCATACTAGATTCTCCTTGTCTTTTTCCTCAAAACCTTCCAGTTGTAGCATATAAATTTCCTCAAAAAGATCACGATGCAAGAAATTTGTTTTAACATCTAACTGTTGTAACTCCAAATCAAGACTAGCAACAAGAGCCAAAACAACTCTAACTATACTTAACCTCACCACAGGTGAAAATTTTTCATCAAAATAAATACTAGATTTCTGTGCATACCCCTTGGCCACCAATCGAGCTTTATATCACTCCACATTATCATTAATATCCCTTTTTAGTTTGAAGACCCACTTGTTTCCAATAGCTTTTCACCCCTTAGGAAATTGCACAAGCTCCCACATTTTATTTTTATGTAGAGCTCTCATCTCTTCATCCATGGCTTCTCTCCATTTATTTGCATCTTCATCTTCGCAATCCTCCTAATATGAGCTAGGCTCACTAACATTAGTAAGTAAAGCATATGCTGAATTACAATTAGGAGAATACCTTGCTGGTGGTTTGATAACTCTAGTGGATCTCCTCAGAAGGGGTAATGTGTTACATTGTGGCTCATTTGGTTGCTATTCAACCTCATCAAAAAACTGATTCTGATTATTATCTTGCCGATTTTCATGAACACGTGGTTAATTTTCATCTAGCACCTTTGAATTAGCATCATACTTTTCCACCTCCACTAGAACAGTTTTTGTACTTTCCTGTTCTTTACTTCCTTGCATTGATTTTTCATTAAAATAAACATCTCAGCTAATAATAATCTTGCGAGCAATAGTATCCCACAACCTCTATCCCTTTGTACCTTCTGCATAGCCAAGAAAAATTTATTTCATGGACTTCACGTCCAACTTATTCTTATCCTATTTGGGAATATGAGCATAAGCATCAGAACCAAAAATATGAAGAAAGGAATAATCAACAGGTTTACCTATCCAAACTTCTTTAGGAATTTGATGATCTAGAGCTGTAGTGGGTGACTTATTAATCAAGAAATAGGGTTATATTAATAGCCTCAGCTAAAAATTTTTTATCCAGTCTAGCATTGCTTAGCATGCATCCAGCTCTTTCCATAATTGTATGGCTCATCCTTTCAAAAACACCATTTTGTTGTGGTGTTCTAGGAACCATCAACTGCCTTGCAATACCATGCTCACTACAAAACTAATTAAACTCCCCTGAACAAAATTTCCCTCCATTATCTATTCTAAGACACTTATTTGTCTTACCTGTCTGATTCTCTACCAAATCTTTAAACTTCTTAAAATAAGAAAATACATCAGATTTCTTCAACAGATAAATCCACACCTTATGGGAACAATCATCTATTAACGAAACAAAATATGATGAACCCCCAATTGATGTAACAAGTGCTTGCCAAGTATCTAAATGAATTAAATCTATAATTTCTTTACTTCTGGTAGTGCAACTAGAAAAACTCAACCTATTATGTTTTCCAAACAAGCAATGCTCACGAAAATTCAAATATCTAGATTTAGCACCTGGGAGAAGATTTTTATCTAGCAGTACCTTTAGACCACGTTCACTCATGTGGCTTTACCTTTGATACCAAGTAGATAATGAATCCATTTCTGCATCTGATACCACTGAAGCCTCTCCACTACAAGTTTCTCCAACCAACCTGTAGAGATTGCCAACCTTTTCCCCTTTTAGCACCACCAACACTCCTTTTGTTACCTTCAGACAACTATTTTCTCCACTGAATCGGTAACCTTGCTCATCAAGTACTCCAAGTGACAATAGATTTTTCTTCAAGCCCGATACATGTCTTACATGCTGAAGAGTTAGTACAATCCCATCAAACATTTTGATTTTGACCTCTCCTTCACCAATAGCTTCACAAGGGTTGTCATTTTCTATGTAAACCATACCTCTTTCACATGACTGGTAAGAAGAAAACCAGTCCCTATGAGGAGTCATATGAAAAGAGGCACAAGAATCAATGATCCAATCTTGATGAAATGAACCTCTTAGTTTAGCAAACAAAACCTCTCCATCTTCCAATGGTGCTTCAGCTTTTGCTATATTTTCCTCCGATGGCTGCGAGCTAGGATTTTCTTTATTTTCTTTCGGCAACTTGCAATCCTTTTTGACATGCCCTATTTTTCCATAGTTCCAACATTTAACTCTTTTCCATCCCTTGGATTTTGACCTGGCCTATCCACACTCAGATTTCTCTCTTTCCTGAGCTCTGCCCCTTTCAAAAATGGCATCAAAGGAAGAAGAAGTCCCTTGATATGTCTTACGCCTTGAATCTTTAGAAATTACTATGGCTACCACATCTTCAAAAACAAGTTTCCCCTTCGGTGCTGAGTTACTGAGCACCATAACTAGTTGATCCCAAGTTTTAAGAAAAGAGCACAATAGTATAGCTGCTTTATACTCTTCTTCAATTTTCAGCTCCACCGAAGCCAACTTTCTAATCAGTGTGTTGAAATTATTGAGATGATTTGTGACTGAAGAACTGTCATGCATCTTCAAAGTGTATGATTTTTCCTATCAAATTATTGAGATGATTTGTGACTGAAGAACTGTCATGAATCCTCAAAGATGGGAAAAACCATGTGCTCTGATACCAACTGCTAGAAATATAAGTAGTGCAAAATTGAAATAACAGTGATTTAGCAATAAAAGCACAAAATAGACAACACAGATTTACGTGGAAAACCTGGTAATGTACCAAGAAAAAACCACGGTCTCTCATTTTTTATTCAAAGAAGAAAATTTGTAGTTACAAAAAATTTTCTCATGCCCTGGGATTCAAGCTCAACAACCCTAAATATTCATGAAAAAGCACATACAAAAACTGATCAAATCTAAAGATAGATTTCCATGCATAAAAGTGTGAGTGGCACTTCTGTGCATGCAATTTTGCATGGTGAACACGTGGAACTAGATGAGATCTCAGTCGACTGCTAGAATAAGTCAAACTGACTTCACATTTCAACATATACCCAAGGAGATAAGCATGCCAAATAATCCTCAACTGAACAATCCAAAACTAGAAACTATAGCTCAAGATCCATACCCATGAGAAATCAAAGCATTAAACAAAATGAACCTGAAACAACATGGGCAATACCTATCAGATCATTTTCTTCCATGTGAACTGAGAGAGGGGAATGAGAATGATCCACTAAGCCTCATAGACTTTCTCTAAGAACAATCTCCTCTCAACTCAAAACACAAACTCATGCCCATACCCAGGTGAAGGCTCCTCAGTCTTTCTACTAAAATTTCACCATTCCAACACATGATCCCCACAACAAGAGATCACTAGCCTCACCTCAAGTCTCTCTGGTATCCATGAGAATCCTTCAACCCATTCATGCCAACTTCAAATGCATCCTACAAAATCATGAAGCTTCAAGCAAATGATTAATACTCAAAACCAAAGAGGACTTCACCAGATCATTGGAGTAAAAAATCTAAGAACACATATGACATCATGATCTAACATCTCCTCCTAGGAGATCACTTCCTGCTCCAATGAATATATCTTACCAAAGGGTCACCATTATGCCAAAACTCCAATCTTAGAAATAAGAGTCTATCATGGAACAATACCATCTCCAATCACATGAAGATAACCATCCTTTAACAATGGAACTCAAGATGTCAAAATAATTTTACAGCATATAAGAATCAAAACCTAAAAGCCTTACCATGACACCTACAACCACTGTAGAATAACATCCATCACTAAGTGACAGATTCACATCACTACCAAAGCTCCCACTAAAATTGTGATATCAGGCTTATCAAGGCATCATGGTAAACATCCTATGAATGAAAATCATCCATGGCTCTAGCACAATCTAATCATTAACCTGTGTAATACCAACAACACAAAAGAATAAAGTAAAACCAAGATCTCCAAACAAGAATATAAAATCATCACTGTCAAAAGCTCACACATAACTATGTATCCTAAAAGCTATCCATGACATTGTGATAAACATGCTACAAGTCCCAATAACCAACTATCCAGGGACTCTAATCATCCATCTTCTCATCCCAATGCAACATACCAATGCACAAATGACCACGAACAATGCCAACTAACAAAGTCTGCATAAATACTGAATCAATCTTTTGGATATAAATAGTCCACATTCGAGTCATCCCATTGCAATCCAATAGGTGATCAACCTACAAAACTACATAACTTGTAGATCCCAAACATGAAACATGCAAACTCATCATCATAATAGTAACATGCAAATTGAGATAATCAAGATGATAATATGTAGACTACAAGACTCAAACACCAAATCAACCATAGATCTGATTTGCTAAACAAATCCACATATGAGTAACCATAGTCAAGGAACCCATTAAGCAAACACTATAGAAATGATGAGTGACTAATCACATACCAACATCTCCACACTGAGAAAGCTACAAACCTCCTTACACCATGCACAAAGCATACATGCAAATCTACAACTATCTTACATCTAGAAACATCTCAAGGAATCATAATCTGAAAAATAGTTTATCTGCAGATCTACAAAACCACAATTTTTGATTAACCTTGTAAAACCTGCAAAACCACCATGTCACTGACACACATGCATATCCATATCCATTTATCATCTCGAAGACACTCAAGTCTACAAAATTACCATAATAAAGCTATACCAAAACAATGGAATAACACAAATAAGCATAACCATAGATTTTGAATGGAAAATCTACAAAACCCTCATATCCAACCAACATGAAACTGAGACATGCAAGTACAACCAGCCAAAAAAGGAAGAAGAGGTCTAGGAACTTCAGGCCCACGTGTAGGCCAACTCCACAACTACCACCACGTACAAGTATACACAGGAGCTAAGCTATTCAAGAAACTTTTAGATCATCCAATGACCAACTCCACAACCTACATGCATTCGAGGTTAATAAAATAGTATCTTCCAATGCCAAGGACTAAAACCAAGCACCCAACATAAGCACATCCAACCATAGTCATGACAACCCAAGTTTCCCCATGTGATTAGGGAGCTAAGAACAAACACTCAACATGAATACTTTGTTGCAAATGACCATATAATGAAAGAACATAACCACCATGCATGAGGGTTATTACATACTATTAAACAGGAGCTCCAAATCAATATTATATTAAATGAACCACATGATCAACTCCATAATACTTCATCTTCTCCATCCTTCAAATGCCTTTTGTAACTTGAAAAGAAGATCAACTTCAAGACTTCCACTCAAACAAGGATTAATAATCAACCAATTCCTTCCTACAGATTCCCTCAAGATTGCCAAGCTAAGAAATCACAATAGAGGAAATACCCAGAACCTTAAACACCATGGAACCAACACATGCAATCTCATGCAACTATGGAACCATTGTAGCTCTGATACCAATTGAAAGGGAAAGAGAACTCAGCATGCACCTCACAACATCCTATATTTTACTTAAACAGATATTCAATAACTTGATGCAAGCACATACTACTATGCCCTTAAAGAAAAAACAGACACAGTTGATTTCCCATCACATTAACCCTTAGAGAAAAGATAATGTAGCTTACAGATCCAAGAAATTTTCTGCAGCATAAAGGCATGTAAATTAACACTTTAAGATCATGAAAGAAGAAGAGAATTGACAGAAAAGAAGAGACACCAATATACGTGGGGAAAATCCTTTTGGCTAAAAAACCCCACACTCCAAAGCATCGAACCAATGTATTAATCTGCAACAACAATGTTACAATACACTTGTAGGCTCAAAGCCTTAACATGGAGATTTACATCTTGCTTCTCTGGAGGAAAACTGATAGCATAACCCTGCAGTAATTTAACTACCTCTTGACACACACTGAAATAGACTTAATGCAAGAGTTGCAAAAGCCACACGCCCTCAAAAAGCTAACATAGCTTCTCCACAAATTCCTCTGCAAAAGCATACAAAGCATCCACTTTTAAATTTGTTTGAAAGCCAGAAAAACTTATGCTTTCTTTCCTAGGTGTCCACTTCCCAAAAAAGAATATTTTCCAATTTGAAAAACTTTTCCAATCTAAAGATTTTTTCCAACTCGAAAATATTTTCCAAATCGGAATCCTTTCCAACATGCAAATCTTTTCCAAATCAAATAACTTAAAAATATTTTTCAAAAAATAAAGCATATCCTCTTCATGTGCATTCCAAAGAGATAAAGATAAGATTTGCCATAAATGGTAACTTCCTGCAATAGAAACCTGCTAAACAAGACTCAAGGTCATCCGAGGTGGCACTCTTTGATTTTCTCAACAAAAGGCAAAAAATAGTTTTTTGAGAAAAAACAAAAAGCAAAAAGCACAAAACAGTTTTTTTCCATAATAACTTAAAAACACCAAATCCGAAAAAACAAAAAATAAAAAACAAAACTACTTTTTCACCTCTACAAAATAATAAACACCAAAAAAAGGGGCTCTAAATTGAGACACCTTAATCTCAATAAATTTGAGCTATACAATCGAAAACGTGACCTCATTTGGGTTTGCACTTGTCAATATAAGATTTTGGTGGCTATAATTTCTTTTAATCGTGGAGCCGTCAGCTTGAAAAGAAGACTTTTTGCCAGCTTGTTCGTGTTTTAACCTTAGTTCGTCATGTATTTTGTTCCTGCACTTGCCAATATGAACATAGTCGTTTTTGGCACCCTTTGATCGGGTTTAGGTCAATTGTTGATTCAAATTTGAGATCTTGGCAAGCTGTGATGTGATTGTTAGCAATTAATAAGTAAATTTCATTAATAACTGCTTTAAATGAAACCATAAATGATCTTTATTTATTCTTATAAAAATAAAAGTTTGTTCTAGAATAGTTTGAACAGAAATAGGGACAGTTAGTCGCTGTAGTTGTAGGAACTTTCTATACCCTATATAAAGAAACATTTTCGGTAGCTGCTGGGAATTGATGCATTAAAATAAGAAAACGTTTTTGCTAGCTGCTGAGAATTGAGACGATAAATGATCTTCTCTATTCTTTATATAGAGAAGATATAGGGACTTTTGTTTCCCATAAAGAAAATATGTATTTTCTACTGACATCAACATGAAGAGTTCTATTTGTCACCTTCGATCTAATTTTAATCCTAATGTTTTCAACATGAAAATAGTCGTATTTATCAGGTTTGATCGTTGAACAAATGTAAAGAAGACTTATGAAACGCACGCCCCCCACACACACACATATATATATGAGAGAAGATTTCAATGGTTGACATTGTTAAATAGATAGCCAAACCTTAGTTCCCACCTTTCTGACTCATTCATATATACATGTATGTGGGAAGATTTCCAACGGTTGACATTGTTAAATACAAAGTCAAACACTACTTCTGCCCTATATCAGTCTGTTCCCATTAATAAGTAAATGAGGTCGAGAAGATTTCCAATGGTTCACATTGTTAAATACAAAGTCAAACGTTAGTTCTGTCTTATAAGAGGCTGCTCTCATTAATAAGTAAACTAGCACTTGCACCCATAGGAGGTTCAAGGAATATGTCGATAGGAACAACCAACAACTTTAGAAAATTTCTGGTGTGAATTTTACAATGTGAGACAATTTCGAGCACTATAATGCTCACATATAAAAGCCTATCGGCTAATGAGTTTGCAATTAAGAAGTCCAGGGTAATTTGTTGTTAATGGCTATAATGAACTGTTCAATGGTGAGTATTTTATGTTGGGAAATGGTGTTTCAATCTTGTATTTTTAATGTTTGTATTTAATTGTATTTATTTATTATTCACACATATTTTAGATGGTTTCACTTTGAGTGAAATTAGTTGTCACTTGTAGTTTATAATTTGGCAATTTATAACTATCGCTTAGTTATAATGGGAGTGGCTAAATACAATTATGATAACTTGTAAAGTGTGAAAGGGTTGCCAGATTAGAAAGAATATGCAAAGGAGAAGTAAAGTGTGGACTTGGAGAAGATCAAATTTTTAAAGGTTGCATGTGCATGTTACCAAAAAGACGAATAAGATCATAGATTCACAAGTGAAGCACTTTAGTTAGAAGATGTTTAGGGATAGCCACCTATTCACTAAATAAACAATAAAATATTAAAATATTAAAATTCTTCTTCATATATTTTGTTAAAAAATTAACCTAACTTCAAACATGAAGATCTCTCAAAAGCTTGAATTTTTCAGTTTTAAAACTTATTGATTCTACTTTAAAATGAAAAAAGCATAGACAAATCTACTCTCCATTTTGTATGGATTCTTACCAAACTTAGTATCCTTTATGGTACCAAACACACTATAGAATGCTTTTGTGGAGGAAAATTGGAGTTTTTTTTGTTAGTTTTCAACTCAAGAATTCTAGATTTGGCTATTTTCAAGTTTTTTGAGGTATAAATTTTCCTTATTTTGAAACAAATCATATTGATTTATAAGTTTAATTTTTTTAACGAGGACTTTCTATTTTTTATACTTGCCCCATTTCAATATAATTTTTTATAAGTTATATATTAATAAAACATTTATATTTTGAATCAGCATTAAAGTTATATATTAAGAGAAAAAAAAGTTATATTTATGTAAAAAATTTGGTATAATGAAAAAGTATTGGCCATTCACTCTAATATTAATTTTTTAATGTAATAAAAATTGCCTATAATATTAAGTTTCTTTGTAGTAAATTTGTTAAGAATTCTATAGAATTTTCATGAGGTCATCCAAATCATTCCACTCTTATAGTACATCTCTTTTTTGAAAATATTAACAATTACATTTTTGGAACATTTTCCCTCGATTCCTACTCAAAGGTTACCTATGACTTCTTTTATGATGTCCCTTCTTTCTCCATTTCCCTTTTATCTCTTGTCTTTTCCATTTCAACGACAATAATTTAAGAGTCTTCAAAGAAAGTGCTTAAATAGTTGACACACTAATTAATTATGTAGAACAAAATCCCACATTTAACAACCCATACATTGATCTAATATACCAACTATTTATACTTAATAATCTACAAACACATTTAATACATGTAATTTCTTATTTAATATCAAGATTATTTTTATTTAATAGACACTTATAAAAATGCAAGAATTATGAGTGATACTCCCAAACTCCTTTAACATCATCTCAATTTCTAACCTTAGACTTAGCCTCATTGGACTCCATGTTCGTTTGGAGAGAGCTAAGAATCATAACATTTGTCACTTAGATATTTCAAAAAGTTTGTTGAAAAATACACTATGATTTTCAATAAGTTAAAGCACTACTTTTCAACATGTGATTATGTAAATACATCATGATTCAAACTCATGACCAACATTTTATTAGTGCATGCATCAACCAACTTGTTGGCAAGAGACACATTATGGCTTCATGATTGTTGTCATTGATGGCAACAAAGTTCATCCCACACATCTGCAGGACATGATGTGCCTATGCCGGAAGTTAGATTGAAGAATGTTGTGGTCCAGTAAGCAAGAACAGAGCATGTGGCAAGGTCTGACAGTCAGGTCTGGATCTCTAAGAGGAAGCATCTTTGTAAAGTGCAGACTTGGGGAAGTCAAGAGGAACACCTTGACTGATAGATTCCAGGGATTGAGCCTCTGGTGATAAGAAAGTGAAGAGATATGAGTATCTAAGTTTTGGGGTCCGGTTTGGCAGAGTAAACAGAGGAAGAACTGACAGATAGAGCATCAGAATTATTCCAGATGAGATATTGATGGTGATCAAGGTTCTTAAGGTATCATCCATGATTGGCCAACATGTTAGATGACTTCTATAAGTATCTTCTTGATCCACATCACTTGGTGAGCAAGGATTCAGCCGACAGACTAAAGTTTGGAAAAATATTGACTATTCCGGATGCTGACTAGAAAGAGGATGAAATCCGTTGTGCAGATATATATATACCAGATGGATTTAGATATAAATGTGTGTTGTGTGTGTGTGTTGGTATGTGTGAATAAAAGTAGAAGTATAGTGTGAAAGCAGTAAGGCAAGTCTAGTATGTGAAAGGACAGCAGCACAAAAGAAGAGGAAGAATGAAGTGCAGTAGATCAGTATACAGAGCTTAACTGGAACTAAAATCCAGCATATGTGGATGCTCCTCGTCATTTCAAGTATCTTGTTACTCTCTTTATAACTTGTAGACAGTGAGTCTCTTGTAGGTAGTGAACCTCTTATGAGCAGTGTGCTCAGGCAGTGAGCCCTAATTGGCAAGTTCCATCTTTTGTATTTCTATTCTTCTAACAGAGAATACATTCTTGGGTTAATCACCCCATGGTTTTCTCCCTTAACAGGGTTTCCACGTCAAAAATATTGTGTCATGTGTACTGAGTTTATTTCTACTTTCATGTTCATTTAAAGCTTATGTGTTTTGATACTACACTAGTTGATTAAGAAGAACAGAAAGTTAAAATAATTAAGAAAACTAATTCACCCCCCCCCTCTCAGTTATCAATAATTGGTATCAGAGCCAAGTTCCTCCTAACAAAGCCTAACAGCTTGAGGAAGATCTGGGAATTCAAATAGATGTGTATGGTATGAGGGAACAACTTTAGACTGCCCTAGATGATCTTGAACAATCTAACTCTGAAGTCAATGAACTGAAGGAAAGACTCAAACAGACTGATGATTTCATAAATGAACTAAAAGGGAAACTGAGTATCTCTATGAAAAAGAGAAAGGATCTACTTCAGCAATTGGCAAGTCAAGGTGAAACAAATGATACAAATGAAGATCTGAAGGAGAAAACCAAGATATGTGAAAAGTTATCAAAAGAAGTCATTATGGTAAGACATAAAATGGAATCAGGAGTCATAAAATTTACTCAAGAAATTGAAGAGAAAAGAAAAATAGAAGATGATCTAAGACTATCTCTCAAAGAGAAAACAAAAGACTACTACAAGATGGATAGAATAATCAGACATCTTGAATCTGATCTTGAAGATGCTAAAGATAATGAAGAAAAATGTGAGGATCAAATTATCTCTCTTAAAAGGGATCTTCAAACAGCAAATGAATACAAAGAAAAATTCAAGATAAGTTCTGCTCAACTTGAAGTTCTTCTTGAAAGCCAAAAGAGGGAAGATGACAAGTGTGGCTTGGGATATGAGAAAGGTGAAAGCTTTAGATCCGGTCAAAAGAAGTTTGGATCAAAAAACCCAAGAAATAGGCCTAGAAGACCTCCAGTAAGGCAACCTAATGCTCAAAGATATCCATCCTTCAATGGATACTGCCACAACTGCAATCACTTTGGTCACAAAGCTAATCAGTGCAGAAAGAGAATGAATCAAACTAATACATCCTTCTCCGGACAATGTTTCAACTGCAAGAGGTATGGTCACAAATCTCATGAGTGCAGAAATATGCAAATGAACAATTCATTCAATGGTAGATGCTTTGCATGCAATAGAATGGATCATATGGCTAATCAATGCAGATCAAGAGGATATCAGTCAAATATGCAAAGAAATGTTGTTTGCCACAATTGTAAAAGATCCGGTCATATTGCCAAATTTTGTAGAAGCAAGAATTAGGACAAAAGAGGTCCGGTACATCATAATCAGAATCAAGACAAGGGAAAAAGTAAAGTGAATGTGGATGAAGTTCAAAGTGAGATGAACAAGATTTGGGTGAAGAGAAGTACAGAAAATGTAGGGGATGGATCCGCACTAGAATCTGGTGCTGATATTCCTTCCAGAAATTAAAAAGTGAGCTCTAGCTCAGGGGGAGTCACAAGGAAAAACACTTTTCCCCCAGCCAGTTAATTGGTGCCGGGATTGGCACAAGGAGAGTTGCGGATTAAAGGGTTCTCAGAGAAACATCTAAATAAGATGTGGTTAAGATATGGAAGATCCGCAAGATGTTTGGAACAAGATTATTTTAGTTCTTCAAGTCATCCAGATAAGGCAAACAAGGCAAACCGGAATGACTTAAGTTGAGTATTTATTGCAACTTGGTATTAGGGTTTGCGGAGTAATATAAGGGTTTTTCTTATTAAACATTTGTTCATTCTGCATTCAAGAAGAAGAGAAAAAGAGCTCTGCAACAAATTTCCTCAAGCCCATCAAAAATCATCTACAGAAGTCGATTCTTCCAACAATTGATCTGACTCATTTCATGAAACCTAGAAGCGTAAAAGGTATTTTCTATTCTTGAATATCTCTCTATAAATCTTTGAAAGATGACTACTCTGAATGTGGTGAAGATTTCTGATAGGCCTTGACCCAAATTTAAGAAACATCCTTATAAATCTCTAGAAGTGGACCCCTTAGGGGCATTTTCCAACATTCCACATGGGGTTTTGCACGTATAGGATATTAGGGCATATATTCATGTGAATATTGAAGAATTTGGGGAATCTAAGCTGGTTGATATCTATCACAAGCATTTGATAGATGACTCATTTGAAATTAAAACTCAGTATAAAGCCATCTGGGAAAAGCATTTTGCACAATGTATCCATTTCCCCTATTTTATAGAAGATGAATGGGTCCGATATGTTTTGACCAGGGTGCATGATAACTTCATGTGGTTAAATGGACCATTCAAGATCACTAAGGATGCCATTAAGGTAGTAACTGGATTACACTCAACCGGTGAGATGCCCACTCTCAAATCTGTCAAAAACCAAATTGTAAGTGAGGCTACCGGATCAAAGTTTGATAAAAGAGCAATGACAATTGAGGATATCACAGATCTAGATATCAAGTTTGCATCAATGACAATTGGATATAAAATATATCACTCCAGCAGGGAGAATTTAGTATCCGGAACTGCTATATATACTGCTTATGAAATGTTGAGGAAGAATACAGACTATGATCTTTGTGAGCTTCTTCTGAACCAAGTCTTGGAGAATCTGCAGAAGATAAAGAAAGACAAGAAGAATTCCTTCAAGTATGGTGGGTTGATACTGTGTTTGTTCTTCTACTTCATGAATGAGCTTCCCGAATCCAGTGGTTGGGTGTGGCAGAATGATAGACCAGTAGCCATCCAAATCAGGGATTACTTGTATGGACTTGGTGATGCTAAGGCATAGAATACAGCACTATGGGGTTATTTCAAAAATTTTCAAAACATGATGCAGGCTAGAGAAAGAATTCCCAAATCATTAGTTGAAAAATATAAGGAGATAGTTTGCTTTATGGTAGAAACTGATCAGTGCCTAATGGAGGCAGTAGAGCCAAGGGTAGTGTGGATCATGCCAATGGGGTATGAAGTTGATGAGAAAATTGTAGAGCTACATGTTCAACACATGCTAAGTCAGCCAAAGGATCCTAAGGCAGAAAGGTTTAGAACCTTTGAAGAGTTAAGTGTGAAGATCCATGTGGAGCTATGACAACTAGAAATGAAGAGAAGAGTGAGAAAAGAAGTTGAGAACATTGCCAAAAGTTTTGGCATTTCAAAAGAGGCACTTGATGCCAGTAGAGAAAAGATGGAAAGGGCAGAAAAAGAAAAGGAAGAAGTAGAAAAACAAAGTGCTCCGGTAGAAGCCCCCTCCCGGACCAGATCCTCTAAGGGCTCTGCATCTACCACTACTAAGAGCTCAAAGGCATCTAAACCGAAAGCTAAATCATCCGGTAAAGGTGAAAAGAGAACAAAAACAACGGCAACAAGGTCTTACATCAATCAGAAGGATGATGAAGAGACTCAATCTGATGAAGAGATCAAGAAGTGAAGAAGAAGAAGAAAATATCCAGTGAAACCAAGGAGGCAGAGGCAGAAGAGTTTGTTGAAAAGCCCACTCTGTCATTAGATGATGTGGTTAAAGAAGTTACTGTGGATGGGAACCTGCAACCAATAACAGAATTCTATGATGCATATAATGATGCAGATAGAAAGATCTTAGAGGAAGCCACAGTTAATTACTTGAACATATAAAATAAGGCTTTTATTGAAATCATATCTCTCATTCCCAAAAGCCTAGAGAAGGACTTAGAGATAAGAAAGAATAATGCTAGGGCAAAGGATCTTGAGATCTCGGAACATATATCCATTCAGCTCTTTCCTTCAATCACTTCGAAACAAATGAACATGGTCTTCAAAGATTGCAAGGATGAGTTCTGGAGTAAAGATAAAATGAATCAGCTCATGCTTGGAGAAACTGATAAGGTGGCAAAAGAAATAGAGGAAATCTTTCGGAATGCCTATAAAAGATTCAATATTCCTGTTGTAGAGGATTTAGATGATGATCCCTCAGGAATGGATAACAAAGAAGAACCCACTGAGAAAATGGGAGAAGAGGTAAAGGAGACAAGTAAAGAAAAAGGTACGGACTTAGATTCCTCTGCTCCAGAAAAAGAAGTCCATGAACAAGCAAACATCTCTCCTCCAGTTTCCCTTGCAAACTCTAGATCTAAAGGAGAAGAACAAATAAAGGAGAAAACCAGTCAAGGAGAAGAAGTACAAGAAAAGGAGAAAGGTCAAATAGATAAAGTCACAGATGACAGTGGCAAGACTGCAGAAGGGGAGAAAACTCTGTCTCCAGCAAGAGACACAGCAGAAACTGTCAAGGATTTCTTGACCAAAGAGATGATGGAATTTGATGAACCAGAGTTGCTTCAGGGTCCATTCAATTTTGATTCCCTCTCTCCGGTGCAAACCATGAAGCTAGAATCCTTTACTTCAGCAAAGGCAAAAGAAAAGCTTCTAAAATCTCACATGGAAGACTGCAAGCTTATAGAAATTGCATCCGGTGTATTAGAGAAAATCTTACCATCTTTTCAGAAGGATCCCTCAGCCTCCTCATCCGATAATCTCAAATCTCTAGTTAATAGTGTTAGCACACATTTTGATTCTCTAGAAAAGTCAGCAGAAGCTAAGGTCTGGAAGGAGTTTTTGGTAAAAAGATTATTAGAGGTACAAGGGTTAATATCAAATGACAGGAAAGTTATGGATACTGGAATAAAGAGCCTAGAAAATGCTCTTAAAGATGGCGGAGATATCTATAAATTTTGTTTATCTTGGCCAAAAGTGACCAAGGATTTTGACAAGAAAATAAAAGAGCAAGAAGATAAAGTATTAAGTTTATCTCAAAGTTTTGATCCTCTCTCCTCTTCCATGATAAATCAAGAGTGCCAGACTCTTGCAACTATAAATGAAATTAAGAAGCTTGAGAAGGATAAGAAAATAAAAATAAGCAGGCTAAGTGAACTAAGAGGGATTATTATCCCTAAGTTAGAGGCCATGCATGAGGCTCTAACTGATGTTCAGACCACAGCCCAGACAAGTGATTCGATAGATCTCAAAAGGGCAGAAGCCTTTGCATTCCTGTTGAGTGGTCACATCTCAATTTTGGATAGGATGAAGCAGAGTTGGGCAACAGAACTTGTCCAGTTGAAGACAACTTTTGCAGACATACTACAGTATATGTAAGTATAACCTGTTTATGTACTTATGCAACTAAGTATAGATGAATTTTTGGGCAATTTTTTTTGGTGCGCGAACCCTACCCTTTGCCATTGATGTCAAAGGGGGAATGAGGAACAGTGAAAAATGTGGAATCCAGCTAAGGGGTAGCTCCAGTAAAATATACAATAGAATAGAGCATCAACCAAGGGGGAGTGTAGTATAACACTTAGTCATTTTCACTAAGTGTTGCCATCAATGCCAAAGGGGGAGATTGTTGGTAAGAGACACATTATGGCTTCATGATTGTTGTCATTGATGGCAACAAAGTTCATCCCACATATCCGCAGGACATGATGTGCCTATACCAGAAGTTAGATTGAAGAATGTTGTGGTCTAGTAAGCAAGAATAGAGCATGTGGCAAGGTCTGACAGTCAGGTCCAGATCTCTAAGAGGAAGCATCTTTGTAAAGTACGGACTTGGGGAAGTCAAGAGGAACACCTTGACTAATAAATTCCAGGGATTGAGCCTCCGGTGATAAGAGAGTGAAGAGATATGAGTATCTAAGTTTTGGGGTCTGGTTTGGCAGAGTAGACAGAGGAAGAACTGACAGACAGAGCATCAGAATTATTCCAAATGAGATATTGATGGTGATCAAGGTTCTTAAGGTATCATCCATGATTGGCTGACATGTTAGATGACTTCTATAAGTATCTTCTTGATCCGCATCACTTGGTGAGCAAGGATTCAGCTGACAGACTAAAGTTTGGAAAAATATTGGCTATTCCGGATGCTGACTAGAAAGAGGATGAAATCTGTTGTGAGGATATATATACCAGATGGATTTGGATATAAATGTGTGTTGTATGTGTGTTGGTATGTGCGAATAAAAGCAAAAGTATAGTGTGAAAGCAGTAAGGCAGGTCCAGTATGTGAAAGGACAGCAACACAAAAGAAGAGGAAGAATGAAGTGCAGTAGATCAGTATATAGAGCCTAACCGGAACTGAACTCCAGCATATGTGGATGCTCCTCATCAGTTCAAGTATCTTGTTACTCTCTTTATAACTTGTAGACAGTGAGTCTCTTGTAGGTAGTGAGCCTCTTGTGAGCAGTGTGCTCGGGCAATGAGCCCTAATTAGCAAGTGCCATCTTTTGTATTTCCATTCTTCTAATAGAGAATACATTCTTGGGTTAATCACCCTGTGGTTTTCTCCCTTAACAGGGTTTCCACGTCAAAAATATTGTGTCATGTGTACTGAGTTTATTTCTGCTTTCATGTTCATTTAAAGCTTATGTGTTTTGATACTGCACTAGTTGATTAAGAAGAACAGAAAGTTAAAATAATTAAGAAAATTGATTCACCCCCCCCCCCCTCAGTTATCAACACAACTATGTTGCATGATTAATGATGCTTTTAATTCTAATAGCTAACGTTTATTTGAAAGTACATGATAAATTTTTTTATTGACCGACTGTACATGGTATGAGTGCATGCATGATTATACATATATATTTGAAAGGCTTTAATCTACTTGTATTAGAACAAATCTCCCATATTATTAGTAGTTGATTGTTTAGTACACTCCATTGTTCATGGTTTTCATACTTTCCCTACAACATAAAAGTTAAAATAAAAGAAAGATAATTTTATTTTATAAGATTTGTATTTCAAAACAAGAATCTTATATTATTGAATCTAGAAGTAAAGGAATTCTTAAAAATGTTAAAGTGTTAAATAAGTGAATAAATAAATAAAGTACAAGTTATATGGGATAGAGGAGTTAAATATGTGGATTGATTGAGATAAATTAAATGTGTGAAATTTAAATGAGGGATTAGAATGTTTGTACAAATTGATGTGCAAGTATGACATAAAATTTATATATGAAATTTGAGAATAGATTATAGGTCAAAGAGTAGAGATGAATAAATATTGATAATTTGAGCATCCAAGATATAATTGTGGTAGCAATTTTGTCTTACTACTAGGGTGGTCCTCTCTAATTTCTATGATCCTATACTTTGTAGAAATGGATTGTTAGTAACTACAAGTGTTCGCCTAGTTTTATCTGAAACAAAGAAATTGGCAGTAATTCTAAAGAGCATTGTGGAACTTTCTATTGAATGACAACAGTTTAAGCCTTCATTAGACTTTAGTCAAGACCTAAGTTTGAATTAATAGTTTAAGAAAAGGGATTATGGGGTGTCAATGAATGCCTATGTATGGATGGCAATGATTACTACCAAGTTAATTGTTGAATTTGTTGATGTAAGTAGATGCATGGTTTTACTAGAGAGTGTACTAGTAATATTTCTTAATAATGATTTCCACTTGATTAATGCTTATTAGAGAATTGAGTATTACTAGTGATACTTTACAAGATGTTTTGACTGATTTACCTGCAAAATAAGAAGAGATTGTATGCTCTTGTGAATTGAAGTAGTAACAGATGGAGAGTCAACTAAAAGAATTCCTACCATTTAACCTAAGTAGCCAATACTAAGATCTAATCAAATAGCAATTTAAATTAGAAGTACAAAGTAATATGATTAGATAAAATGATTTAAAACTTCATCGACAATAATTACACAAAGCCCTTATGCATTATAATCCAACCTTGAAGTCTTCCAATAATTACAAACAACTAGGTCTTACAATCCAATACAATGAACTTCACTAGGAATTCTTTACCAATCTATAGTTATAACAAAACCTACAACATGATGGATACCATAATCTTTATCCTTTATTCTTGCACCCCAAGCAATGCACAATTAGATTAGCAATGATGCACCACTATACAAGTCTACTCTTAGTTACTCAAACTCCCACAAGAAATATGCCTCCTACCCTAAATCTTTAATTTTTCTCTCAAATCCCTATCCAAGATTTATCATTTCATCTCCAACATTACTTCTCAATAAGTCTCAAACCTCTAGTTTATATAGGTAATTCTTAAATAATCCTTGAGGAAAGAAACTCAAACTAAATTAAATCATCCTTAGGAAATAATTATCTTTTATGGTCTTTCTTTCATCAATTCCTAGGTATCGAAAAATTATACTCCTTTGTCCCAAGAATTAGGTCTTTAATAAGGATCGTTATGTTCCCAAATCATCAAATATGTAAACCTAAACCTTGGGAATGATTCCAGTCAACCATGTTGTTCACCAAAAGCCATGAAATGCATTCCTCTTATCTTCAGCTAAAGGGAGAACAATTTTAAGTTTAACAATTCAACTTTGTACCACTGTGGATCATGGAATATGAACACATAAAACTCACTAGTTTTACTACACAACATCCTTGTGATGAATACGTGTTGAATTGTTACAACATAGCTTCCTAGTGACATGATAATTCATAAATGTTACCTTCAGGCCCAAGAATGAAATGCATAAAAAATTGACAAATATAATGGATGGGATAATAATAAATGAGGTTTATAACATTCATCTATAAATGTATTCTTTACATTCATTGATAAAAACATGTGATACAATGTATATATTTAACAATATGAAAATGCTTTTTAGCTTCTAGCGTAGCTAGGAAATATAAAATATAAAATATTATTCTACTATTCCTAGAATTAAAAGCATTATTGTTATATCATCCCTTAATTTGTAGGGATAGCAGTAAAACCATTGTTTGTGTTGCACATTAAGCAATCTATTTATGGCACCTCATTTGCTTAATAAATAAGGTACTTGGAGAAACATTAGTGTTCTACAAAAGGTTTTATTTAAGTGAGATCTTGTTCCCTTTTGTTTTTTCAAGAGCCATGATATTGACTTATTAAATACCTCAATTTATTTTCTCAAGTTGAGTTGGTTATCTTACAACATTATATCCCAATTTTGAGCCAGCTAGGTTTCAACCGCTACATTTATTGCATCCATAATCACTTCATTTGGTGCTCTTTGAAACTTGAAGATGAATTTGTGCCTAAGGATTAAAAAATAAATTTTGAGGGGGAAAGGATCAAATGAGTAGTAGAAAGAGTCAAATTTGGCATTAATGGTGATCTAGGAGGGAGCTAAAGTGTTCTAGGATGCATCATAGGAGATTTAGAAATTTTACAGGGTTTTGATGCATAATCCTTTAGATAGATTAATATGAAATTCAAATTCCTCACTCTTCTTTTTAAAACAACAAACTTGGTTGCACAAATGATGTTATTACAATATCGTTAAGTAGATCATAGTGGAATGCATGAAGCTCAAGAATAAAATCAAAAGTTATATTATGATACTCCTTTAGATCACTAGAGTAGGGCACTTTATCTCCTCTAGAATTTGAATTTAGGTGCAAATGGAAACTCTAATACTCAAGCTTAGTATTACCATCTTAAAAAAAATGCCTAGGCCTTCATCAAAATGAAAGTCTTCACATCTAATAGTTCTTACATTATGCTCTAAAATAATTAAAGACCTGTAAACCTCATGTTCGCACCAGCTAATATGGTCATGATCACTTGAATCACTCATGTAACTCAAATCACCACAAGGCATATCAAGTTCATCATCAAACTATAGTGTACTAGGTCCATTGCAAATTTTCATGCCCCCATCCATACTGCCATCATATTGATTAAAATATCTAAAATAAAATTAATTAATAAATGCAACAAAATTAACCTCTATTGTAGATTTACATTTGTTTCTCACAAAGGATTTAGTTATGGTGTGCATTCCATGAGGTAAATAGAACACACCATGGTATGAAAATGCATCAATACACACTAAAGCTTCACTATTGTTAGGTCCTAAAATAATAGTTCCACAATCCTAGAGTGTTTTCTTACCTTCAAGGATAGGGAATTATTATCAAGAGGGTAATGTAGGGGCTCCTTGATAAATTATGCATGGTTAAAGGCCTATTGATAAGAGTGTCTAATCTCTCCTACACTTTGAGCTTAGCTAGACTCAAGAGGGTATTCCTAGAGGTGTTCTTAAGAGGATAGAATACACATGAATGAATGAAAAGGATGAAATTCTATAATTGTATCTAGAGTATGCTTGACCCCTAAGATTGTCACTAGGTCATAGGATAACCAACCACAAATAAGACCTCTTGTTAAGTTAATGATGGAATCATTACAGAAATGCAAGATATATAGGTATACACAAATGATTCTCTAAGATAATAACTATTGAAGCCAACTAATGATGTTTCCCTAGTTGCAATATTGAATCATGAACTAAATACAAACTATTACTCTACACCTAAACTATTAGTTAAGGATGTTTTTCATTTTGAGGATTATGATAGACCACCACTTCTAGGACTAGTGGCTATCTAGTGGGTAATAGAGTCACAATTTATCAAAAGAAAAAATGAAGTGTAAACTCAATAGGAATTGATCCAAGCACATACATATATCAAAGATATGATACCAAATAATAGATCATGTGAATCCATCTTCATACTACAAAAATCCACATGTGATACATAAATGACCATTACAAGGCATGCAATGAATTTAAATGTTGTCACATTTATCAAATATGTGTTTTATTCATACCATCAAGTGTGGCAAGAGGAAACCCTAAATGGAAATCAAATGTTTCCTTGAAGAACTATAGGTGACCATGGAGACATTCTATTACAGATGTCATTTACAAGATTAAAACCTTCCTATGCTTCATAAATGCATTACCTTCTAAACTAATTGGACTGGAAGGTGCTGAAACCCTAGAAAGATCTCAACGCTCACATGCATGTGGAAGAGAATAATGGTCAACCCTTCAAATGACAAATGAACCAATATTTATAGCAGTCTTGTCCTTGGCCCTTTGCTAGCTTGCAAAAAATTGATGTACTATAGAATATTAAAGCATTGAGAGAAAATCATGTGAGATCCCAAGAAATTTGCATTGAGCCATGTGTACAGTGAGTTGGTAAGAGAAAAGAATGTTTCATGCTCAAACAAGGCTAATTGGGACATGTGTGATGGCAATAGATAGCTAGGTTTGAACTACTATATTCATGGTGTCCATAATCACTTCATTCAGTGCTCTTTGAAAATTTAAGATGAATCTATGCCCAAGGAATAAACAATAAATTTTTAGATCGAAATAATTAAGTTAATAGTAGCTCAGGAGTCATATCTTTCATTAATGGTGATCTACTTGAGGTAGCTGAAGTGTTCTAAGGTGCATCGCAAGAGATTTGGAACTTTTGTAGGGATTTGATGATGAATTTCACATGAGGAGTAGACACATAGACTGGGAGGAATGAAGTCTTGAAGGATAGGAAACTTCCACAAGATAGAAGGGAATGAAGGATTTGTTTAATGGGACAAATGTGAGAATCGGTCATGTCACTAGAAAAAAGAATGGAAAAGAATCAAGAAAACATATGAAAATATAGGTGTGAACCAGAGGTGGAAGATATGAAGGAAATCTTGAATACTATAGAAATCTCATGAGGGAAGAAAAGATTGATTTGAAGGATGTGGAGCAAAGTCATTGAACTAGACATCAAGATAGGAATCCTAAATTCCAAGGAATTTCTATGGATGAGAGGAAATGAAGGATGAGAAGTTGCAAGAATTCATCCTTAAACAAGAAGTGGGAAGCAAAGGTAAAAACACCCTATCTGGGAGGGAAGTTCAATTAAGTTGTAAGGATGGAGAACTGAAGTAAAATATAAAAAGGATGAAGGATTGAGTTCAAAAAAATGGAAGAGAATGGGAACAATTTGTTGGGGCTTGAAAGATAAAGTTTGGTACCTACTTGCAGGATACTACAAATAGGAGGAAAATGGGTGAATCAAAAAAGACTAAAGGTCTGATGGAATTAAGTAGGACTTTCATGCAAAATTGGAGGTAGATACTAGATAGGATGTGATGGGGAGCGCACAATGAAAATGCAGAACGGGTCCTACTTTTCCCATAGACGGAAAGACTTAACAAATGAGTCGTCGATACATCTTGGTCATCAGACAACAAGGATCGGTATGACTTTATCAAGTCTTACCATTGATCTACCTTACACCGATAGCTCAACTAAATTTATCTTCGGTGAGATACAACAGGACTCACACCAAGTCGATCAACTCTTCATCGTCAGCGAGACTTACTTCTATCGGCAAAGTCTTCTATCCTTCAACCAATGCCCCGATGATGATAAAGTCCCCCTTCGTCTTAACCGTGATGACTTCAATGTCAGTTAGACATGACTTTATCAGTAAACTCCTTTACTGTGCTTCTGATATGCTGATGGAATTTGTCTTCGATGAGACTCTTCTCGTTGGCGAGCACTTACAAAATCTAGCTAATGCACAGATGGACCAACTCCCTTGGCGAGACTACTTGACTTCAGCAGAGTTGTTGTGAGTCCCAATGATTCGTTGATGCACAGCTTACTTTCTTCCTCTTAAACCGAACCCTAGCACATGGAGATGCTAGGTCAACCTACTGTGCAAAAGCACTCTGTCTGGATCCTCTGTACCGTTGGACACAAAAATAAAACAAGAAACAAATCAAATACTTGTACAACGAAGCCATTCCACTGATTTTGACAAAAATCGTATCAATGGAATGCTTCACATCGACATACTGCAACAATGGAAAGCACAGAAAGAATAGAAATCTATAGTTATACAAATTACAGTTACAAGGAACGGAAATCAAATTGACGAAACAATAGTTTTATTTCTCCTTAGCACAATACACACTCACACACTTCTCCTTCCTCTCTTTTGATGGTTCCTTCCTCTGGTTGTTATCAACTCAGCTTGCCAGTAGTTAGAAAACCAACTGATGCAAATAATTGGGAGACCAACCGATCCAAAACTGCTTCAAACTGTCCTACTGCCCTGTTTTGGCACTATGTGATTACAATATGACAAAAGTGTGTTTTAAGTCAATTTGGACTTACAAAAATGGGTTCTAGGTCCTGAAGGACCTAGAGACAAACTGAAATGAAAATGCATTGGTCAAATAGACCTTATTACAAAAGAAAATAGGATTTTCTAGGTGCTCCTGCACTAGGATGCAAGGAGGATTGATCCAGTAGCATGTCAAATTTCCACAAACTATAAAATAAAGGGAAATAGAAGGAACAAAGGACTAAATGAAGTCTACTACCTGAATTAGAAGGGAATAGGTAGTAGATACTAGATGGGAGGTGAACATAGCTAGTGTGGTAGTCCATTAAACTTTCATGAACTACCAAACCTTATAAAATTACTTAGAACCTCCAACACATAGGATATTTTTAAAATTTTTGTAACCTCCAACATACAGTATGAACATAGGGGATAGAAAAAAAGAAAAATTTTGGAAAAAATATACAAAGGGGCAACCCATTTGAAATATCTCAGATCAATTATACATGAATGGAAGGAAAAAAAATGACACAAAATGGGAAAGGATCTAAGTGAATTTAAATTTTCAAATTGAGTCCCAACATTGGATCTAGTTGGGGACATGTGTCTCTTGTAGGAATAGTGAGAATCCAGAAAAAATCTCTGAGAGTATACCACCAAAAGGGAACACCAAGGGAGACTAGGAAAAATACACGTCATTATGATCAATAGGGATCAGAAGTACACAAAGAAAAAAAAACAAAGACATGGTATGTACAAGTTAAAATACCTCATCACTTAAGAGAAGTAATGTCTAAGATTCCTACCATGAGCTGGAAACTCCATGACTTCTCTAGTCAACTTTTTAGATGGTACACATTATAACCATACTCATCTGCAAATTAATATGGTGCAAGCCATAAACAATCAAACTTGCCATGATTTCTTTTGTCCTCTAATACAGAATTCCGCATGAGGACCATATCACTAATTTACAAGTTTCTTTGAAGTGTTGTTTTATCAACAAGATGCTTCATTACTTGCTTCTATGATAGGATCTTATCATGTGCAATTCTAGACTATTCTCATCCAATTCAATTATCTCCAACATTATTTTATAAATTACATCATCTTCTTCTCCTTCAACATCATGCAACAAAATGTATATAGGCAATTCCAAGTTGATTGGCATTTTGGCATCTAATTCATAGACAATTTCAAATGGGCTTTTACCAATAGCCTTCTTGTAGGTTATTCTATTAGTTCCTAATGAATACTTCAATTTATCATCCCACCTCTTCTTATTCATGTCAAAAATCCATCTGATGATGTTCATGAGGCTTTTGTTGATGGATTTGGTTTGTCTATTACTTTGGAGATGATAAGGGAATGAATGAATTAGATTAATACCATGCTTATAACACATGCTTGAGATATCATGAGATCTAAAACACATGTCATTGCTAGCAATAATCCTTATAGACACATGAAATCCAGTTATTATGTTAATCAAAAATAAATCTACTACCACCTTGGATGTAGCATTATGGGTTAGACTTTCCTCAACCCATTTGGTGAAGTAGTCAATGGCTACAAAGATGTATTTATATCCATTACTTAACCTTTCCTAAATTTCTCTATGAAATAAACACTCCATTGTTGAAAAGGCGCTTCAAATATCACAAACATAAGAGCGAGGGACCTAAAAAATTTAAATTACTTGAAAACCTTTGGCAAGGGTCACATTTTCTCACTATTTTAACAACATTCTTGAATAATGTTGGCTAACAATATCCTACTCTAAGGATTTTATGTAAAGTGGTCTTAGTCTTGAAATGTTCACAAATACCTTGATGAAATTCATCAATCACCCTAGTAGATTGTTCTTGGTTTGAACATTTGAGTAGTAGTCCATCATGATTTCTCCACATTAGATTATTATGCATCAACTCATATCTTTGGGACTACAATTTTAATGTTCTTTTTTTATGGTCATTCATTCCAAGGGGATAACTCATGTTTTTAGATAAAATAAACTTTCCATATACCATGGGTCATTTTTTAAATAATAAGAGTTGAAAGCATAATCAGAATCTATCTCAGTTACCTTTGTTGCATCCATATTTGTGTCTAAAATCAATTTGGCCAAGACTTGACCTTTGATTAGCTTTTTAGCCTACACCTCCATATCACACTCTTGGATCTTATTGATCCATCTACATCTTTTACTTTATTCCTCAATTGAACATGTAAATCTTTTACTGCTATGTGTGGGCAATGACCTTTGCACCTATTAGATATAACCTAAAAAATTTAACATCTTTAACAAGGGCATAAGCATGCTTTTCCATAATTGAATACTTCATTTATGTAGCTTGTAAAGACTCACTAAAAATGTAGTGGAATACTCATATCCATCTGGTTATTTTGGAGTAAAAAAACAAGAATGCTGTAAAATGAAGCAAAAGAGAAGAGATGAAAAGGGTTAGAATAATCTAGACTTACCAAGACTAGTGATTCTTTAAGAGCTTCCTTGATTTTTGTAAATACTTCAAGAGGATCATCATCCCATGTGACTGATTGCCCCTTATTCAACATCTTGGACATGGCCTTGGTCTTTTCATCAAAGTTAGGGATAAACCTCCTAACAAATTTTATATACCAAAAGAAAGATTAGACACCTTTGACTAACTTAGGCTAGGGGATGAGGTTAATTTCTTTCAGTCTCTTTGAATCTATCCTCACCCCTTATTTTAATGCAATGTGCCCTATTAGCGTACCTTCCTCTACACCAAATTTGCATTTCTTGGGATTCAAGGAAATCCCATACTCTAGGCCTCTTTAGAAAACTAGCTCTAAATTCTTGTAGTGATCATTTCTTTTTTTGGTGTATCCAATTAGGTCATCTTGATATACTACAATGATTTCATTAATAAGGGAAAAAATGTAACATTCATTACCCTTTAGAAGGTGGAATGTGCATTCTTTAATCCAAATGGCATTCTCACACAAACATAGGTGACCCAAGGAGTAGTAAATGTTGCCTTGTGTTGTTTTGACTCCTTCACTACCACTTAGTTATATCCAAAGAATCCATCCATCATGCATATTAATTTTGATCATGTTACCTTTTGTAGAAAATGGTTCATGCTTGGAAGTGGGTAGTTATCCTTGAGAGACTCAACATTTAGGTTATTTAAATAAACACAACCTTATCTATCCATTCTTATTTATTATGAGGACAAGGTTAGACACCCACTCAAAATGTAGGATGGGTTTGATTATACCACCCTCTTTTAATTTCATCAATTACTTTTTCATTTGGGGAGCAAGCATTGGATTGATTGGCCTTTGCTTCTGTTTGAAAGGTTTTGCATCAAGCTAGAGGGGAATAGTACTCTAGCATAATTCCTTACTATAAACATTGAGTTCATCATAGGACCATGTAAAACACTTCTTAAACCTTCTCATTAGTACAATCAACATTTAATTTTTATCTATCTTAATCTCTTACCGATGGAAATCATCTTAGGAGCTTCTTTAGTACCTAGATTTACACCTTCAATTTTATCTTCTTCAATTAGCTTGCTCTGTATCTTGTATAAATCTATACTATCAAACATTCTTTGTAGTCCTACTATCCCTTTAGGAATGGTATTAGTCCTCAATTAGACTATTTCATTCCCAAATAATGTTTCTTTGCCATCTTTTACCTTAACCATGGGTTGCCAATCAATTAGTTGGTAATCAAATTCATCAACACAGTTCAAGAATCTATATCTCTACTAACTATCATCAAAAATTGTTGTCACATGGATTTGCACCCTATGTTGAAGGCTTTTAGGGCTCCAACAATCCAATGAAACATTGAGATGATCTCCAGGTGTGGGACCCTGCAAGGAGATCAAATCTGCAGAGAGAGGCTAGTTCCTTTGCTGAATAAGAGATATAGCCATTCCTAAGACTAAACCTAATCTATCCACCATTTAGGAAAAGGGAAAGAGGGATAAAACTAGAAATTAGTGGAGGTGATACACTAGGTTTGAATATGGAACTCTCACTGTACTAAGAATGCAAAAAATAGCTAGATGTACAGCTGATAAACTTACACAAGTCTAGTTGATTCTAACAGAGGTAAGAGCATAGCACAATTGTAAGGAACAAACATTCACACACAAATCAATACTAATTCACACGATGCTAAAAACAAGCATGAAGAGGTAAAACATAGTATGTATTTCATCAAAAGGCAAGGTTACAGTAGAGGGCTCTGTTTGAAAATACAGAAGAAAACAAGAAATTCAACTATCTTGCAACTATTTTCTAACTCTCATTACATCTTTCAAATATGCATATATTGCATTTGATTACATTAACCTTAGTCATTTCACAATAAATTCACCCCCATGTGCATGTCAGAAAATATTCCTGTCAAAGGGAATGTCTATCTGCAAAAATTAAATGTAGAAAATATCTTGGATCATGGAGCAACTGGGAGATATTTTGCCTTCAATGCAAATAGTTGATTCATCAACCTGCAACAATAAATGTAAAAATATATAGGAAGGGAGTCACTGAGGTAGCTAAAAGATCAGATCTACATTAATGGTAGATGAGGAAAATCAAATAGATTTTCCCTTCAAAATCCTCTTTATACAGAGCTTTTACAACACTTCAAATATTTAAATCTAAATATTTGAAGTTTACAATACAATACAAACTCTGTTCTTTCTTTGATTTCTGAATTTTCTAGAAAATTTGGCCTATATTTTGCTCTGTTGGCCAAATCTCCATTTATAGACCATTCTATCTTTGATTTATAAATCTTTTCATCTTCTCTATTTTGCCTTATTAGCAAAACTATCCTTTTCTAAACTCTTTCTGGCTCATGTCACTTTTTCCATATTTCCTTTTTTCTATCTTTTTATCTTTATTTTGCTTGATCGAAAAAATCTTCTTTTCTTGAACTTTAGCTTTGGCTCATTGTTTGCCCTTTATCAGAAAAATGTGTCTTTGGAAAACTTTCTTTGGTTGTTTATTTTCTGCCTTTATCGACAAAAACTCTTTATTCTAAACATAGCTTTCTTTTCTTTTCTATCAGCAAAAATTTCTTATCGGTGAACTCCTCTTTCTTCATCACTTTTGCCCTTGTCAACAAAAGTCACTTTAGCCAAACTTTACTTTTGGTCCATCTTTTTACTATATTTTGCCTTGTTGAAAAAATCATCCTTTCTCAAACCATTCTTGGGGCCACCTTTTACCTTTATCGGCAAAAGATCACTTTCACAAACTTTGTCTTTGGCTTTACTTCATTCTTGCCTTATCGAATGTTTAGGGTAAAAATTGGATTGTTTAATGTTTTAGTGTTTAGATGTTTGAATCCTCCTTTCACCCTTAACATTCAAGGACCTAGGGTCGAGTGGCAATGCACTATCATACCCTAGGTCACTGTGAGATGTAAGGAAACTTGGATTAGGGTATTTAATTATCAATTTTCCTTCTCTTATGCTTAATTGACCATTAAAACCCTAATTATGCAAATACAGTAATAAACTAACGAATAACAAAAAAATCTCTGGTAGAGAGATGTAAAATATCAAATCATAGAATACTTATTTCTAGGGTTCTGAGGTGGAAAAGTTGGGGACAAAAGAACGGGCGCCCAAGTCCAATGCCCTGCTTTTTGTCCAGATTTGGGAACTCAGTCTGCAACTCTTTCCTATTGTTCTGGAGATTTTCTAGTCACGGATCTTGGAGGACTAATGAGTGGACGCCCAAGTCCAGGGGGCAGATTTTCTTCTTGTTTTGCAATTCTGACACTCCAAGTTGTCTTCCTGCAACTTCACTTTGTCTAGCTTCGCAACCTATAACCTGCAACCATGAAAACTTTGGGAGGGGGTTGTGGTGTTTACAGGCTTGCCTTAGTCAAGCCCCGGAGGACACATAAGTCTCTGAACACCTTTGTCAGATAGAGAGTGCATGCCTAGGGAGGTAGACACAAAACTCCAAATGAAATAATGATGAAAACACAATATAATGTCACCTTGTATTGAAGATATCATGGGACGAAGATGCTCTTCATTCCATGATGAAATGGATGCTCAAATCTACAAACACAAACACAGACCACACCAATCTGCTCTTGTAACACAATGAAAGCCTTGAATCACGTTGAGAATGCATAAACATCACAATTGCCATCTAGCATACAAATGAATGCCTAAACATGCTTTTATATGCAACTACAAACACTCCTGCCAAGATTTTCATAATTCAAACTTACCGTGTTGGCATAGGACCCAAATAACAGTCATAAACTGACACCCAAAAATTAGGACTACCCCGAAATAGGGCAGGACTAGGGCACGAGCGCCCTGCCCAAGTCCTCCCCCCATATTTTGGGCAAGGTTAAGCTCAAGGGGTCCTCCTAGGTCCCATTTGTCATGTTACCTAGGGCTCATTCCATCGGGATGCCAAATTATGAAGTAAGATGTCCTAAATGCATGCAAAAGACCCAGGAACGAAACTGTATGAGGGAAAAGCCCCCAAGGGGACATTTTTTGACATTACATTTAGCCCCCACTTTAATGTATGTATAAACGTGAGGCCAATACATGCATTAAAGTACGGTCATAGACACAACAAACACACCAGACACGGAGAAGACATGCCAATCACATAGAAAACAGTAAAAGGCATGCAAAACACAGAGAAGATAGTTATAGTCATGCAAAACATGGAGAGTACAGTAAATGCATAGAAGACACATTAATGCATAGAAGAAAGGCATGATTTATTTTCCTTTCTTTGTCTCATATATATGAAATGCAGATGCAAGTACTGGAAAGTAAACAAACCTCCCATAATGCAGGAAGCACTCATCACGCTAGTCTTTATACTACATATATGGGGCAACACACATGCAAGACACACAAAACCTCCCCAAATGCAGGAAGCACTCATCGAGCTAGTGTTTAGACTGCATATGGGGCAACAAACATGCCAACAAAGCAATCACACCAAACACACACACTTTGAAGACACGGAGAAAACACGGCAGACAAGCAATGGAGTGTACCTATTTCTAGGTCCAACACCATCTCAGGCACATTACAGGGACACACCAATGATTAGGCTTCACCACAACAATCATCGAAACACACTTAAGGGTTGAGTTAGTCACAGAACTGCTCCCCACCTCTACAGAGGACTTGAAAATGCAACCCCACCTGCGTCACGGAGACGCCTTACAATGAAAAGGAAGCATGGGATACAACCCCACCCGCATCACGGAGATGCCTTACGGTGAAAAGGAGGTATGAGTTCAAAAGTATACAATCCCACCCGCGTCACGGAGACGCCTTACAGTGAAAAGGAGGTATACGGAATAGATTTCAAGATGGATCATGATAAACAACAACATCAATGCATATGATTAACCACACAAAGAGCCAAGGTTATACTATGAATTCAAAGTTTGAGGATAACCATGGGGCTATATCACGAATCTCTCTGAATCGAGCACCACCAAGGCCAAATTCAAAGACAAACAAAGGTGCATAGAGCAGCAGTATTGTTAAGGTTTGTAAATGCGATAAAACATCATCAAATTCACTATGTAGAAAGCACAAGTGCTTCCACTAGCCAATCGTCAGATAAGATATACAACCCCATCATCATATTAGGAACTAAGTCCATTTTTTGATTGCTTTCAAAAGGGACACTAGGTCTGCATCAATATAAATGTTTGTCATCATCCGAACGCTAGATGGAAACACTAGAGGAAGGGAAACAATAAATTAGAGAGGAGAAACAAGTGTCTTAGGGACAATCACGTAGGAGGGTGCCCCCAAGTCACCAACCACAATGCTATGTCTATAAGACACAACACACAATGATGAAATCAAAGAGAGAGGCAATATAGAAGAATGATGATACAAATAGAAGAAGGTCAGAACAGAGGAGGTCTCCTGGTATCCCAGACCTTACGGGAGAATCAAGGGTAATCCCAGGAGGCCTAAACAACACATAACACATCACGGGGGAAGCACATCACGAGAGAGATAAAGGGTTACAGATACTTACCTGTAGGGTCTTCGCGCTAAGTCTCATCATCAAGTAAATCATCGTCATCCTCCCACTCCCTAATGTTAGAGGAAAGTGGGACATAAGGTACCATAGCCCAATTCATGTCTTGGTCATCATGTTGTTCATTGTTATGATCATCTTTGTTTGGTTCAATGTTTGGATCAATGTTTTCTTGTCGAGATCCAAGATAAACTCGTCGCCTTCTCTTTCTCCTTTTTGTATTTTGAATTTGTTGTGCTTTACGACTTAGTTTTTGTAACATAGGGCTTTTCTTTGTCATGGATTTTTGTGTTGTAGAGGAGGAAGCACCAAGATCAAAGGTCATTTGTCTAGGTGGAATGTTTTCTTGTTGAAGCTTACTAGCATACTTATTCTCTATCCTCTTAGTGATGTCCAAATGACTTGAATATTCAAACAAAGGAGGGATATGAAAGGTCTTCTCTTCCTTAGTGAAATCCAAGGTGTGTGAACAATCAACTAAAGGAAGGTTGGTGGGATGATCCACAGAGGTAGGAATTTGATTATTATTAAATGAATGCTCATTTTCTACCCATGGAATGTTTTTTGTTAAAGGGAGGTTTTCATTCACTAATGATTCATCTTGGTCAGGGAGAGTAGTGGAATTGCTAAAGCTATCCCTAGTATTTTCATTTGAGTATTCATTTATAGGGGAAGTAGGATAACCTATGGGATCATCATCAGCCTTTTCCTTGCTACTCATGGAGAAGAACTCAGTTAAGCTTTCTAATAAAGTAGGATGTTCACTCATGAGCGTTAAAAATTGGTCAAAATCAAGATCTTTGATAAATGCATGCAAAGATACCATTGATAAATGACATGAAGGTGCCATTCCAATGTGAGATTAGATTTTTGAAAAGCTTTTCTAACTTTATGCAAAAGTCAAGTGCAAAACTATATGCAAAAATGACCTAGATGCTTGATTTTTTGTATTTTTTTTTCAATGCAAATAATGAAACAAAAGGTGTTGTAAGGATTTTGATTAAGGGAAGAAAATTATGTTTCTGATATCAGTCCAAAACATAAATAAACTCCTTCTCAAGACACTCTTGATGCAAATCCAAGATAATGATATGTCAAAATATAGTGAAAATGCACTAAAATATGTAGTTTTTTCACCAAATCTCAATGCGAAAGAGCATGACAAAGGGTGTTGTGAGGAAAATTATGATGGATAGAAAATTATATCAGTAATAACAGCCACTTAATGATAGGATATCCATCACAACACACTTTTACTGCCACCTAAGGTCAAACCCTAGTGAAAATATAGCAAAAATAGGCTATTTTTCACGGTTTTTATACTCCAAGACCTAGAAAAAGGGGTGTTGTAATGAATTTTAGGAGGTGAAAAAAATAATAACAATGGTATCAGTCACCTCAATCCATAAAATTTGTCACAACACACTTAGAGTGCAAACTAGGTCAAACCCTAGGGCCAAAAATAGCAAAATTGTTAGTTTTTCACCAAATTTTCAATACAAGAGCCCGTTAAAAAGGTGTTGTGAAGATTTTTAGGAGGGGAAGAAAATTATTACCCTGATAAAAGCTAATTGGTACCAAAATTTCCTTCACAAAATGCCTATGGTGCAAGTTTAGAGAGTCGATAAGGCCAATTCTAGTGAAAATTGTTGTTTTTGAAGCCCTAGGTTTGAGATGTTGACACAAAATGTTATATGAATGCTTTGAAGTCTGATTTATGATTACAATAAAATAATCTCACATCTGAAAATGAATTCCAAGCACTAATATACAAAATGCCAATGTAAATCTATTGAAAATGCATGAAAATTGCTAGTTTTTTGTTGAAATTTTCTATGCAAAAATGCAAATATTTAAATCTAAATGCAAATTTACACTAAAATGCAAGACTACAGCCAAATTCTATTTTGAATTGTTAGATTCAGGATAGACAACTGAGAGGGGGGGTGAATCAGTTGTCAAAAATGTTCTTTCCAATTACACACTTAAATCCTTCTTGTGATTTAGCAACATATCAATAAATCAATCATGGAAACATGATGCATTAAATCAAGAGCAGAAACACATCAACACATAAGACACCAAGATTTTGACATAGAAAAATCGGTTAAGAGAAAAACCACGGGGTGATTAACCCAAGATTGTATTCTTTGTTAGAAGAATAGAAAGAACAAAATGGCACATGCCAATTAGGGCTTACTGCCCGAGCACACTGCTCACAAGAGGTTCACTGCCTACAATGGACTCACTATCTATAGAATAATAAGTATCACATACTCAAACTAGAGAATAGCATCTTCACCATGCTTGAATCAGTTCCATTTAAGCCCAAAACTTCTGCTATGCCTTTTGCTCTCTTCCTCATTACCACACTCACATCTCCACAAGACACACTTTGAAATGACTTTACAATCCCTTATTTATACAAGGCATCGACTTAGGAATAATCATCTAAGTCGGCAAACATCTGCAAGATGTGTAATACATCTAATCGGCCAGTCTCAGGAAAAACACCATCATCCGGAGGTTATTCTTCAATTGCGAGCTCTAACTCCAATGCGGACCACCACCACAAACTGGACATGATCCAAAGACCTCCACAAGATTGCCTGAATCACCAAGAACATCCACACTTCATCTGCTTACTGAAATACTTCTCTACTTCATCCAGAACCTCAAGAACATAATCTGTCATCACTGTCACAAAGGAATAGATGCTTGTGGACCTTCAAACCATGAACCAATCAAGTTGACACTTCACAAAGACTTCCTCAACACTCCCTCAAATCTGTAGAATAGGATAATGCATTTCCATATCTCACTGGACCTATCTGTGTCACTCTGTCACCTCTGAAAACCTGCTGGAACCGGTTTTACTTGGGCGGCCACAACTCCTTCAAATCTTCATGTGGACCTCAGAAATCTTTACTGGATCATCTTAAGACTCATATATACAAACCCTTTGAACCACATCCTCTGATAGTCAACTTATCTTGGATCTTTACCTTATTGTCTTCATTGTTCTTCTCTGTTCCTAATTAGGACTAATTTTCTCAATATCCTCAGCACTCAGCTCATCCAATCCTTTTCATCAATGCAATAAGAGTATGTTGACATCAATGACAACATTGGTTAGACCCATACTTGCAACAATCTCCCCCTTTGTTATTGATGGCAACATATGATGTGAAAATTTGTTTTAACCATCAAGATAAAAACTTCTCCTTACTGTCACAACTCCCCCTATCAGCAACAACCATTCACATGTCTTCTCTTCCTTTCTTGCTCCCCCTTTGATCATCAACCACTTGTTTTTCACATGTCTTCTCTCCCCCTTTGACATCAATGGCAAAGGGCTCATACTTGCAACTGCAACCCTTCAGATCATACCAGCTACTCCCCCTGAATAGCATCTCCCTATCATCAATCCGGACCACAAGATATGACTGTGATATCTACTAGACTAATGCACTCCAGTGCACCTTAGTTCATCACCGGAGGGGCAATACCCCCTAACTTCTCCCTGAGATACTCGAGTCCTTAGGTAGAGGTTTAGTGAAGATGTCTGCAATCTAATCCTTGGATGGCACAAACTCCAATCTGACTTCATTCTTGTTCACTTGTTGTCTCAAAAAGTAAAACTTGATGGATATATGTTTAGCCTTTGAATGCAACACCAGATTCTTAGATATATTTATTGCACTTGAATTATCACAGAAGATTGTGATAGGCTCCTCATACTCTACTCTTATATCTCTTAGCATTTTCTTCAACCACAGAACTTGAGTTGAACTACCTGCTACTACAATATATTCTGCTTCTGCAATGGACAGGGATATTGCCTCTTGTTTCTTGCTCAGCCAAGAAACCAATCTCTTCCCCAAAAAGAATGTTCCACCACTGGTACTCTTCTGGTCATCCACATCTCCTACCCAATCTGCATCTGTATATGCATGAAGAGAGAAATTATGATCTTTGGGATACCACAATCCATACTCAGTTGTTCCTTTTAGATATCTAAAAATCCTCTTGATTTCCATGACATGAGATTCTCTAGGATCAGCTTGAAATCTAAAAACAAGACCCACAATATTCATAATGTCAGGTCTAGTTTGAGTGAGATACAACAATCCTCCAATCATTGACCTGTACCTTTTATGATCATCCTTAGGAGAGTAATCATCTTTGCCTAATTTACATCTGGTTGCCATGGGAGTATTCATTGGTTTTGAGTCTTCCATCCCAAATTTCTTCAACAATTCTTTCACATATTTGGTCTGAGAAATGAAGATTTCTTTCTTTGTTTGAGTGATTTGTAGACCCCAGAAGAAATTCATTTCCCCAAGCATGGACATCTCAAATTCACTTTTCATTTGATTTGCAAAAGTTTTACACATGCTATCTCTTCCTCCAAAAATGATATCATCAACAAACACTTCAACAATCAAGATGTTTTCATGATCAATTTTGAAATACAAATTACTGTTAGCAGTACCTTTGTTGAAACCAATCTTCAAAAGATGCTTATCCAATCTTTCATACTAGGCTCTTGGGGCTTGCTTTAGCCCATACAAAGCTTTCTTCAACTTGCAGATAATATCGCCATAATCAGACAATTGAAATCCATCCAATTTCTCAATGTATACTTCTTCTTCCAAGTCACCATTCAGGAAGGCAGACTTGACATCCATCTGATATACTTTGAAGTCCTTAAAAGAAGCAAAAGCAAGAAATAATCTGACTGCTTCGATTCTTGCCACCGGAGCAAAAGTTTCTTCCAAATCAACTCCTATTTGAGAGTAACCCTTGCAAACCAATCTGGCTTTATTTCTAATTACTTCACCAACTTCATTTAGTTTGTTCTGGAAGACCCATTTTGTTCCAATTGCATTCTTGTTTCTAGGTCTAGGAACAAGATCCCAAGTGTGATTTTTATTAATTTGCATCAGCTCTTCCTCCATTGCTTTAGTCTAGTTTTCATCATTGCAAGCTTCATTTACTGTCTTAGGTTCAATCTTTAAAATCAGACAATACTCATCTGAATCTTGAGCAATTCTCCTTCTTGTTTGAACACCTTTTCTTTTATCACCTATGATCTGATCTTTAGAGTGGTTCAATCTTACATACCTGGGAACTTTGGGAGTGTCTTTTACTTCTGATTCTTGATCAGGCTCATTGAAACTCATCTCTTCTTCCTGATTTACCGGATCAGTTTGAATCTAAATTGTAGAGGGGGCTTGGGCTCCTTGAATTAGAACATCATTCTGATCATCTTCATCATATTCATAAAACCTTGAGGGTTTTTCAATTCCCTCATCAACCTTCACATTTGTACTTTCTATAATCTTTCTCAGTCTCTTGTTATAACATCGGTATACTTTGCTTTGAGTAGAGTAACCCAAGAATATTCCTTCATCACTTCTTGCATCAAACTTGCCTAGATCTTCGTCTCTTTTGATGTAACATTTGCTACCAAAAACTCTGAAATACCTCATAGTAGGAGTGATGTCAAACCAACGTTCATAAGGAATCTTACTAGTATTTCTTCTAATTTGAACTTGATTTAGAGTATAGACTGCAATGCTGACAGCGTCTCTCTAATAGATCTGAGGAACATTTGCTTCCATCATCGTTGTCCTAGATGCTTCCTGGATGGTCCGGTTCTTTCTCTCCACTACTCCATTCTATTGTGGAGTCCTAGGATTAGACAACTGTCTCTTTATTCCATGTTTCTCATAGAATTCTATGAACTCACCGGATGTGAATTCTCCACCTCTATCAGACCTCAGACACTTTAATTTTAATCAAGTTTCATTCTCTACCATAGCCTTGAATATTTTGAATTTCTCAAAAGCTTCTGATTTCTCTTTCAGAAAAGTTACCCACATCATCCGAGAGTAGTCATCAATTAGTAACATGAAGTATTTATCACCTTGCACACTCCTGATTCTTGCCAGACCACATAGATCAGTGTGAACTAAGTCCAATATTTCGGTAGAAGATTGTTCTTTGCTTTTAAATGAGACTCTGCTTTGTTTTCCCAATTGACATTCTTTGCACAAACTATTTGTAGGTTTCACCAGTTTTGGAAGATCTCTTACAACCTGAGTGTTGTTTATCTTGATGATATTATCAAAATTCACATGACACATCCTCCTATGCCATAGCCAACTCTGATCAACTTGCACAAATAGACAACTTTTACCGGTACCAACTAAATGGAAGATATTACCTTTTGTCTGAGTATCAGATGCAATCTCTATTCCAGAACTTTCAAAGATCTTACATTTTCCATTCTTGAATTAGAGATCATAGCCTTTGTCCACCAACTATCCAACACTAAGAAGGTTGTGCTTCAATCCTTCAACATACAGTACATTACCAGTTTTGTTCTTTCCATCAAAAGAAATAGTTCCTCTACCTCTAATTCTACCAGCAGAATTATCACCAAATTTTACCACTCCTCCTTCATACCTTTCCAAATCTAAGAACTTATTTTTGTCACCTGTCATATGGTGAGAGCATCCACTATCAATGACCCAATCATCCTTTTCTTCAACTTGGGCAGCCAGAGCTCTTTCTACAACTTTATGATTGACAGATTTAGAGGGCATTGGATCTTCTTCCTTGATGGCAATAAACACCCAATCACTTCCAAATTTGTTTCCTGTCTCTGATTCATCATCTATTACTCCTTCATTATCATCCTCTTCATGAACATAGTAACAATTCTTTTGGAACCTTGATCTGTTAGGATTTGGCCTTGAAAATCTTTCCAGACACTTTGAGGCAAAATGACCAATCTTATTGCAGTTAAAACACTTAAAAGGTAATTTCCTTTCATACTTACCAGATCCTCTTGGCATTCTTTTTGTAATAAGGGCTTCAAGCTGAGCAGTTTCAGTTTCCTCTTCTTCCAAGTCTTTTCTTGCTTTTTCATACCATGATAGTTTTCTTGAAGAGTTCTCTCCTGGATCAAACCTTTGTTTTCCTTTTACAGAAGCATTGGCTTTGAATGCTGATTCAGTCTTGGGGGGGAATCTCCAAACTCGGTCATTTCAAATGTAGCCAATTTACTAGCCAATTGATCTCTTGTGATAGTTGTATGGGCTCTGAATTCTTCAATGGCAGCAACCTTGATTTTATAGGAAGCAGGAAGGGATCTGAGAATTTTGCCAACAATCTCATCTTCATCCAAGACTCCACCAGCACATCTAATTCCACAAACAAGCTCATTTACTCTTGGCATAAAAGTAGTGATATTTTCATCTTCTCTCATCTTTAGATTTTTAAATTTCCCTTTCAGACTCTGTAGCCTTGCACATTTAACATACTTGTCTCCTTCATGTAGAAGTTCTAGTTTTTCCCAAATCTCAAAAGCAGTTGGTAGGTCAACAACATTTGACAGATCTGAATCAGATAATGCACTTAGAAGGCCTTCTATAGTCTGCAGATTGTTTTCAGCATCTGTGATTTCATTTGGGGTTTTCAGGCCACCTGGTGGAGGAGTATACTTAGTTGAAGCCATGGTCCAGTATTGCATTCCCATACATTGCAAGTGACATTTCATGCAACTTTTCCAAAGATTAAAATTGGTTCCCTCAAACTTCGGACTATCCTTCTTGTAGGATGACATCCTAGATCTCCTCAAGCAGTTAAGCTCTTTTAGAGGAACTTAGCTCTGATACCAATTGTTAGATTCAGGACAGACAACTGAGAGGGGGGTGAAGCAGTTGTCAAAAAAATTCTTTCCAATTACACACTTAAATCCTTCTTGTGATTTAGCAGCATATCAATAAATCAATCATGGAAACATAATGCATTAAATCAATAGCAGAAACACATCAACACATAAGACACCAAGATTTTGATGTGGAAAATCTGGTTAAGGGAAAAACCACGGGGTGATTAACCCAGGATTGTATTCTCTGTTAGAAGAATAGAAAGAACAAAATGGCACATACCAATTAGGACTCACTGCCCGAGCACACTGCTCACAAGAGGCTCACTGCCTACAATAGACTCACTGTCTACAGAATAATAAGTATCACATTCTTGAACTAGAGAGTAGTATCTTCACCATGCTTGAATCAATTCCATTTAAGCCCAAAACTTCTTCTCTACCTTTCACTATCTTCCTCACTACCACACTCACATCTCAACAAGAAACACTTTGAAATGACTTTACAATCCCTTATTTATACAAGAAATCGACTTAGGAATAATCATCTAAGTCGAGAAACATCTCCAAGAACATCCACAAGATGTGTAATACATCTGGTCGGCTAGTCTTAGGAAGAACACCATCATTCAGAGGTTATTCTTCAATTGCAAGCTCTACCTCCAATGTGGACCACCACCACGAACTGGACACAATCCAAAGACCTCCACAAGATTGCCTAAATCACCAAGAACATCTGCACTTCATTTGCTTACTAAAATCTTTCTCTCCTTCATCCAGAACCTCAAGAACACAGTCTGTCATCACTGTCACAAAGGAATAGATGCTTGTGAACCTTCAAACCATGAACCAATCGAGTTGACACTTCACAAAGACTTCCTCAACACTCCCTCAAATCCATAGAATAGGATAATGCATTTCTAGATCTCACCGGACCTATCTGTGTCACTCTGTCACCTCTAAATACTTGCTAGAACCGGTTTTACTTGGGCGGCCACAACTCCTTCAAATCTTCATACAATCCTCTGAAATCTTTACTGGATCATCTTAAGACTCATATATACAAACCCTTTGAACCGTATCCTCTAATAGTCAACTTATCTTGGATCTTTACCTTACTGTCTTCACTATTCTTCTCTGTTCCTGATTAGGACTAATTTTCTCAATATCCTCAGCACTCAGCTCATCCAATCCTTTTCATCAATGCAACAGGAGTATGTTGACATCAATGACAACACCAGTTAGACCCATACTTGCAACATGAATGAGCCTCTAAAATCAGTAGAAAAATATAAAAGATGATTTTGCCTACTAACCCTAGATTTTGGAATTACTAGGTTTAATGGAAATTGTCAAAATTTCTACAAAACCCTAGCAATTAAATGATGAAAATGCAATGCAAATTTCTAATTTTTTGTATTTTTCTATAGTTTATATCAGATCTAATGCAAAAATCATGAATTAGGGAAATTTAGAAAGAATTGATGCAAATTAGTAACCTTAACAATGCAATTTTTTCAATTTTTTGTAATGTTCTCAATGCAATAAGATGAATGACTATATGTATGAATGAAATCAATCCAAATCTAAAGACAAACACTCAGCAAGTTGCAATTAAGTCCAAAAACATGCATTCACCAAAATGTTTAGGGTTTATTTAATGTTTTAGTGTTTAGATGTTTGAATCCTCCTTTCACCCTTAACATTCAAGGACCTAGGGTCGAGTGGCAATGCACTATAATACCCTATGTCACTATGAGATGTAGGAAAACTTGGATTAGGGTATTTAATTATCAATTTTCCTTCTCTTATGCTTAATTGACCATTAAAACCCTAATTGTGCAAATACAACAATAAACTAATGAATAACAGAAAAAGATCTGGCAAAGAGATGTAAAATATCAAATCACAGAGTACCTATTTTTGGGGTTCCGATGCAAAAAAGTTGGGGACAAAAGAGCGGGCGCCCAAGTCCAATGCCCTACTTTTTTTCTAGATCTGGGAACTTAGTCTTTTCTACTGTTCTAGAGATTTTCCAGTCACAAAACTTGGAGGACTAATGAGCAGGTGCCCAAGTCCAGGGGGTAGATTTTCTTCATGTTCTGCAATTTTGACACTCCAAGATGTCTTCCTATAACTTCACTTTATCCAGCTCCACAACCTGTAACCTACAACCATGAAAACTTTGGGAGGTGGTTGTGGTGTTTAGAGGCTTACCGTAATCAAGCCTCAGAGGAAACTTAAGTCTCTGAACACCTTTGTCAGATAGAGAGTGCGTGCCTAGGGAGGTAGAGGCAAAATTCTAAATGAAATAATGATGAAAACACAATATAATGTCACCTTGTAGTGAAGATATCATGGGAGGAAGATGCTCTTCATTCCATGATGAAATGGATGCTCAAATCTACAAACACAAACACATAGACCACACCAATCTGCTCTTGCAACACAATAAAAGCCTTGAATCACCTTGAGAATGCATAAACATCACAATTGCCATCTAATTTACAAATGAATGCCTAAACATGCTTTTATATGCAATTACAAACACTCCCGCCAAGATTTTCATAATTCAAACTTACTGTGTCAGCATAGGACCCAAATAACAGTCATAAACTGACACCCAAAAATTAGGACTGCCTCAAAATAGGGCAGGACTAGGGCGCGGGCACCCAAGTCCCCCCTATTTTGGGCAAGGTCAAGCTCAAGGGGTCCTTCTAGGTCCCATTTGTCATGTTACCTAGGGCTCATTCCATCGGGACGCCAAATTATGAAGTAAGATGTCCTAAATGCATGCAAAAGGCACCCTAGTCCTGCCCTATTTTGGGCAAGGTCAAGCTCAAGGGGTCCTCCTAGGTCCCATTTGTCATGTTACCTAGGGCTCATTCCATCGAGATGCCAAATTATGAAGTAAGATGTCCTAAATGCATGCAAAAGACTTAGGAGCTAAACCTTATGAGGGAAAAGCTCCCAAGGGTACATTTTCCAAAGTTACATTAGAAAAAGTATGCTATCGATGAGCTTTTGTAATTCTGAACCTTTAAGAAGTTTTGGCCCTCTGCCAACTTGCCGATAAGGCCTAGCTTTACCTTTTCTTAGCTAATTTTCCCTTTCCTATTTTTCCTTATCAGAAAAATGTTACCCTTTTTAACCTGGCCCACCATGTCCGCAATTTTGCGCTTTTCTGAATTGTGGCATTGCTTCATCTTTTTCCTTATCGAAAAAATGTTCCATCGGTGAACTTTTGCAATTTTGAACTTGGTGAAAAGTTTAGGCTTTGCCCAATTTGCCGATAGAAGGGGCATTTTCTTTCCTTAGTCAATTTTCCACTTTTCAAACTTTGTCTTATCAGCAAAATCACCAACCTTTGAACCATCAACACCTTAGTCAAAATCTCCCTTTGTTGGAAAAACTTGCTTTGCTGAACCATTGTTCTTTGTTAGAAAAAATGGCCTCTGTTGAACCATTTGACTTAGCTGATTTTATGAAGAGGCCGACAAAATGTCGAATCAGTGAACCATAGAGACAAACAAACATTTTACAAAGTTCATGAAACATAAACTCCATCGACAAAGGGGAACTTCTCCCGTGCCTTAGCCAAATTTTGAGCCTCTGTCACATTGTCGATAAAATGATCCATCAACGAACCTAAGGAAAGTTAAACTTTTGAAGAGTTCATGATTTTTGAATTTCATTGACAAAGGTTTAGCTTCTTTCTTCTGCCTTAGTCAATTTTTGAAAACATCCCGCCCACCTGTCGCTTTATTGACAAATCGTCAAGTCGACGAACTGGAGAAAAATTGAACTTTATTAAAAATTTGTGAAACATGAACTTTGCCGATAAAGGGGAGGAACATTCGTACGTCTTAGTCATTTTTGCACTAGTTCAGGAAACTAGAATTTTTCTAATAAAGGTCAAAAGGGGGGCAAAAATTAAGGCAAAAGATTCAAATTTTCTAGGTTTTTTGCAAGGATTATTCTAACGAATTTTTTGAGATTTTTACAATGTACAACACTGGAATTTGAAGGATTTTAGGCTTTGCAAAGTTAAATTCCCAAGGGATTTCAATAAGATTTTGAAGGTGAACTATTTGGCTATGGGAAGAGGAAAATAGGTCAACATTTTGGAGACCTCTCAAGGATGTTTACCTACTAAACAAATAGATCAGTGGCCTTAAGCATCTGTTGGGCATGGAGTCTAAAAGAAGGGACTGCAATAGGTCAAAACAACTGAAACCCTGCCTTTCAAAAACACAAAAAGAACAAGGCTTGCATTCTCCTAATGAGAATGTAGCCTGCACAAAAGTACTTATTGAAGGGAAAACTAAAGCAAAAATAAACTAAAACAATATGTATAGAATCTTAGACCAAGCTTAATGGTAAAGTTTGAGATGGATCCTATTGACTAAGATAGGTAGAACTTCACCATCTAGCCTTGAAAGAACGAAAGCATTGGCATGCTTGCAACTGATGATGATATATGGCCCACTCCAAAGTGCATCAAACTTAGTGTGGCCTCCAGGTTTGGCTCGGTCAGCATCCCATTTCAGAACAAGGTCACCCTCCTTAAAGGTCTGAACCTTGGTTTTCTTGTCAAAATACTTTTTGGTCTGCCTTTGATGCTCTTCCAATGTATTCATGGCTGACTATCTTTATTCTTCTAATTCAGTCAATTCAGCCATTCTGACAGACCTTGCATCTTCTCCTTCCAATTCTAATTGCTCCAAGGATATGGGAAATCTAGCCTCTCTTCCATACACAAGAACAAAAGGAGAGTTTCCAATGGCTCTCTTGTATGTGATGTTATCAGCCCAAAGAGCTAATTTGATCTTATCGTGCCACTGCCTCTGGTTTGTCTCCATAGTCCTTTTAAAAATTTTGATCAGGTTCTTGTTGGTAGACTTAGCCAACCCATTACCTTGAGGGTAATAGTTGGATGAAGTCTTCAAGAACACATTGTATTTAAGAGCCTAATCAACAATTCTAAAACTAGTGAATGCTTTTGCATTATCAGAAATAATGTTATGATGAGCTCCAAACCTCGTCATGATTTCTTCCAAGAAATCCATGATTGATGACTCTGTGGCCTCTTTAAGTGGGACTGCTTCAACCCACCTAGTGAAGTAATGTGTTGCAGAAAAAACCCACTTGTGACTAGCACTGGAAGTGGGATTTATCATGCCAATGAAATCTAATCCCCACTGTGAAAAGGGTCGATCTGCCTAAATAGGGTGGAGTGGAAGTGTTGTTGGTCTTTTCTTTCCTGCAAAGAGAGCACATTGTTTGCACTTTCTTACCCATACATAGGCATCATCGAATAATGTGGGCCAAAAGTAACCTTCCCTCATTATTTTCATGGTTGTAGCTCTAGTAGAGAAATGGCCACCAGGTGGGCCAGCATGAAACTCACTGAGAAGTCTATAAATTTGATCCTATTCTATGCACCGTAGTAAGACTTTGTCCAAGTTTCTCTTAAAGAGAGCACCATCTACTAAAGCATAAGTTATAGACTACAATCTGAAGTGTCTCCTTTTGGTTCTATCCAATCCATAGGGATACTCACCAGTGGATAGGAATTTGGCCATATCTATTGTCCAAGAACTCATATTTGATGGCTCAGCTGTAGGTTCTTCCTCATTCAAATGGTACGATGAACTCACTTCATCTATAGAAGTTTGAGCTAGTTGTTCACATAATCCTCTGCCTCTCATCAACTTAGTGGCCTTTATGATCACATCATACTCCAGGATCTTAGTGACCTAGTTGGCTCTCTTTTCAATAATCTCAATCCCCATTATATAATCTCTCACACTAGGATGAGAAACTAAAACTTTAATATGATTATTTGCCAGCATATATCTAATTTTTTTTAAAGCTCTAAAAATGGAAAATACCTATTTATCCATGGGGCTATATTTGACCTCATAATCCTTCAAGGTCTGACTAAAGAAGGCTAGGGGCTGCTCCATTCCTTGCTCATTTTGTTGCATCAGAACAACAACAATGTTGTTCTCTCATCCATGTGCATAAAGGATGAAGTCCTTCTCATAATTCAGGTTCATGAGAGTAGGCGTCTGGGAAATCTCTTCTTTTATCTTCTCAAAACCATCTTTCCCTTCTTTAGTCCATCTGAAGATTGCATCTTTCTTGACCATAAGGGTTAGAGGCTTTACCAAGCCAGCACAATTAGGAATGAACTTCCTAACAAAATTGATCTGCCCTAAAAATGATTATAAGGCTTTTTTGTGAGTAGGCAGGGGAAGAGAAAGCAGAGCTAATGTCCTTTCAGGGTCTATGGAGATCCCATCCTTAGACACTATATGGCCTAGAAGTTTACCTTAGGCAACAACAAAAATACATTTCTTGGGGTTTAAAGACACCCCAAACTCTCTTCATCTCTGGAAGACTTTCTCTAGATGCTCCATATGATTTTCTCCCTTCTTGGAGAAGAATGCAATGTCATCCAGATAAATCAAGATGAACTTGATTATAAATCCTTTGAAGGCAATATCCATTGCCCTCTGAAATATGGTACCAGCATTAGAAGGACCAAATGGAATTTTTGCATATGCCATGGTTCCCCATTTGGTTGTAAATTATGTTTTAAATCTAGCTTCCTCTTTGACAAAAATATGGTTGTAGCTAGAAAAGCCATTCAATAATGAAAACCTCTCTGCCCCTACAACAGTTTGCAAAATTTGATCCATAGAGGGTAGAGGGTAATGATCCTTCAAAGAATCCCAATTCAAGTCCCTGAAGTCTACACAGAGCCTTATCTCACCATTTTTCTTCCTCACATGCACTATATTGGCAACCCAAGTAGAATATTTATTGGGAAAGATTATCCTTATCTGTATGAGTTTTGCCAGTTCTTTTATCATGAGCGTCTCAATCTTAGGGTTTATGGGCTGCTACTTTTGGCGAACTACCTTGGCACTTGGATCCAAATTGATGGCATGCTAAGCCACGTCTAGATTAAAACCTTCTAAATCTTCATATGTCCATGCCAGGACATCACTGTATTTCTGGGCTAGGCATATGAATTCTTGTTGTTCAGCATCACTGCATACCTTTCCTAATAGCAACTCCTTCTCTTGGGCGATGGCAACCTTCTGATAATCCTCCTTTTTGAATGTCATGTTCTTTCTCTCTCCCTTGAACTCATCATCATAGTTGAAAATGGCCTCAAGGGAGACTAAACCTTTGGGCAGCTTGTTCGATTTGAGTTGAATAATCTAGTCACCATAACTTTCCTACAGTTTGGGTTCTTCATTATGAATTAAGCTTGCAATCTACTCATTGTTGTCAAAGACTTGCAAATGTAATTCAGTATCAGGAATAGAGGGCCTGATTACTATTTTCACATGCTGATTAGAGCCCTAAAACAAATTTGTAGGTGGAGAAAATTGAGCCCCCACTATTGCTAGTTGATCGGCCTCTGAATTTAATTTTCTTGGGATTACCTGTAAGTTGAGAGCATCAAAACTCTCAAACAGGTCCCAAACTCTATGTCTATAAGCTCTTAGAAGCTGGTTTTTAGTTGAACACATTTCTCTTACTTAGTTGACTAACAATTCGGTGTCCCCAAAAAATTTCAAATGCTTGATATTTCTCTTCTCAGCAATAAGCAAACCATGAACTAATGCATCATACTCTGCTACATTAATGGGGCAAGAAAAATGTAGTCTTTGAGCAAAATGCAATTTCTTACCAGTCGAAGAGACTAATAAGATCCCTACTCCAGTTCCATTTCTACTCTTTGCACCATCAAAGAACAATTACCATGGGCTATTAGAGTCATCACCTAGCTTAAGTATAGAAGGGACTGAAGAATTCCTTCCATGGATCATGTAGGTGCCCAAGTCAGTTGCCTTAGTTGTGTCATAAGGATCAAAATCACAGTGGTCCCTTGCCCACTCATCAAGAAAAAGATCAGGGATTTGAAGAGGTGAAGGTTCTACCTCAATAGACTCTGAGTCATGCACTTCCTTGCCCTGAATCATAACATGTGGGTTCACTAGGCTATGGTCATAGTTCTCCACATGATAATTTGAAACTAGTTCAGCCTTGATGGTGAACCTTGTGCCATATCTAGTTCTCAAGATCATATGAGACCAGTAAGAAGAAAGGTAGTCACCTACCTTGGATGTGAAGTCTCTTGATAGACAAATGGCAAAGAAGGGAGGAAGATGAATGACTGAAATGTCTTGACTAAAATTCAAGTTTGGACATACATGTAGAGTCAAGTCTAGTCCCTTGATCACTACTATAGTGTTTACAGAGGTGCCATCCAACTATAATACTCCTGATGAAACAAGGGTATATTTGATGTCTAATGCATCTGCTATCTTCTTGGGCATGACTGAAACACTAGCCCTAGAGTCAATCATACAATTATGCACTAAAAACTTGCCAATAATTAAGGACAAGTAGAAAGGGGATGGATTCTTAGCTACACTTACTTGTTCTTCCCTTGGTTGCACAAGACTGACAAGGCTCTTTTCTTTCTATTTTGCTGAAGAGTTAGTTGTTGCTGATTTAGCTGATGGAAATTGCCTTAAGGCCTCTTGTAATAGAGCCCTTTGAGAAGGGATTGACGTTACTTCCCATATTAATACATTGATATTTGTTTTCTTCATATATTCCACAATATTTAGTGGAATAGTGGCTGCCTTATACATTGAGGGAATCAGTGCCCCCTTCTTTAATTGATTTGCAGCTTGTTCAGGCACTTTTGAGCCTGATGGAATTTCTTCTGTAGTAGCAGATTTACTGCTCTAAATTGGAATTGTGGCACTGGCCACCTTTGCCTTTGAAGTAGGCTCTTTTTGTAACACAGTAGGCATGGGGCTAGCCTCCAACTACCTCTTTTTGGATCTAGTATTGTCTGCAATACTACTTATAGGCATGATCACACTATCCATAGGCTGATTGACAGCATAAAAGTCCTCTAAAGTCCATAGCATCATATTGAAATCAGAGGTAGCATCAGGTGATACCTCAGGGTTGTTATTGGCTACCTCTAATAATGACGTCTGCTGGGTATGAAAATTCTACACCATTAAAGCTCTTTCTTGTGCTCCAAAAGAACAAGTGGACTAATTATGAGGTTATTTGTAGGCGTAACACCAATTTGCCTCTTGGGCCAGATTATTTTGAGTAGGGAGTAAAGCCCTAACTAGATACAAAGCTAGAATATATAAAATAGGTTAGACAGTTTGTAAGGGCTGAGTAGGGTTTGGGTTTTGATATCTATTCTACTGGTAATCCTGATTCCAATTTTAGTTTCTGTTGGGATTGTAACCCTGATTCCAATTTTGACTAGAAGACTACCCCTGGTTATAATTGTGATGAGGTTTAGGAGTAGTTTGAATATCTATTTTATTCAATTTATTGGTCCAAGTGGTCACTAGGCTTTCAAGGTCACTTCCCTTTTGAGGAGGAGAAGAAGTTGAACCTTCAGGCTCTGGGATGGGAGCAATAATGGGTTGCTGGGATGGTGAAGGCAGCTCTAGAAAAAGAGATACATGAGGTCTAGGAGTAATTTTCCCAGCTCGTATTAGACAATTTTTAGCTTTTAAAGTTGTCTCATAAGCAGCGGGTAGGGTTTCAGTACCCATGGATTGCATCATCACTACAATATTAGAATTTAAAGCTCTTAAAAAGTACAAAAAAGCACCTTGTGGAGATGGCATGAGGGTGGCTGGAATTCTCTCCCATGTCCTCTAGAATCTAAAGTTGAAATCTGCCAGCGTCTCCCTTGGGGCTCTTTCGATCGTTGTCATTTGTTCCAACAATGAGACCATATCTACTCTCTCTCCAAACTGCTTGTAGATTTTCTCTCCCAACTCATCCCAGTTATGTATTGAAGTAGGGGTTAAGCTCCTGAAACATTGAAGAGCTCTCCCTTTAAAAGATGAACCAAGAGTCTGACTTCAACATCTTCATGTTGGATATGATGGACTAAGCACACGTTGGATATGTCTTTGATGTGCTCAGTAGGGGTTATAGAACCATCACCCATAAAGGGTGAAACACTCTTTAGGGCTGCAGCTGGTATATCATTATATGCAACCAAATCTAAAGGACTGCCTCCATTAAAGGTCAGAAAAGGCAAATTCCTTTCCATAATGGGAATATACAAATTTAAAATAGGAATATGTAAGCCTCTACTTGTGTGTTGAAACTTAACAGGAGGGGGTGTATATTGAGCTCTTGGATGAGGTAAAATAGGGTTTGCACATGCATAAATGACATGACACTGATCAAAATTAGAATCTTGTAGAGTCGCCAGGTGCATGAAAAGTCTTCCAAAGTGTGGAGTACTAAGAGGAACACCAGATTCTCAGCTTGATTCTTTGATTTATATTACTCACAGTCCCACTGGGCATCCTAGAAACTATTGTCACTTGGATTTGCACCCTGTGTTGGAGAGGTTTAATGATCTTCAACAATCCAATGAAACATTGAGATGACCTCTAAGTGTGGGAGCCTGCAAGGAGGCAAAATCTCCAGAGAGAGGCTGGTTCCTTTGCTAAACAAGAGATTCAGCTATTCCTAAGACTAAACCTAATCTATCCACTATTGAGGAAAAGACAAAGAGGGATAAAATTATAAATTAATGGAGGTGATACACTAGGTTTGAATATAAATGCTCTCACATAACTAAGAAAATGTATAAAATAAAGAAATAAAGCTGATCATTCACACAAATCTAGCAAATTCTTAGTAGAGGTAAAGAAATGAACAAGATTGAGAGGAAATAAACATTCATAGATAATCAGTTCTAAATTACATATAGTTAAAATAGCAAAAAAGGTAAAACACAATGTGTATTTCAACAAAAGGCACGGTTATAGCAGAGGAGGGCTTTATTTGGAGTACAAAATTGTTTCTGTATCCAACCCTCAATACATCTTACAAATATGCAGATATAGCAATTTATTACATTGACCTAAGTCATTTCATCAATAAATTCACCCCCATGGGCCTGTCAGAAAATATGCCTCCAAAAGGGATGTCTATCTACAAGAATTCAATGTAGAAAATATCTTGGATCATGGAGTAGCTAGGAGATATTTTGCCTCTTCAATCCACCAGCTGATTCACCACCTACAACAATAAATTCAAAAATATCTACAAATGGGTAGTTGAGTAGATCAGATCTGCATTAATCACAGATGAAGAAAATCAAATATATTTGCCAAACCCCTTTTTACAGAGCTTTTACAACACTTCAAATATCTACATTCAGATATTTAAAATTTACAATAATTACAAACTCTATTTTTTCTTTATTTCTCACTTTTTTGGAAATTTTGGCCTAAATTTTGTCCTATCAGCAAAATCTGCATTTAGAGACCATTTTGTCTTGCTCTCTACATTTTTCTATTTTCAGTCGGCAAACTCTGTCATTTCTGAACTGTTGCTTGTTATTTCATTTCCGCATACTTCTGCCTTATCAGCAAAAAGTCATCTTTCTAAACTATTCTTGCTTCATCCTTTGCTCTCTATTTTTTCCTTACCAGCAGAAATCATTTCTAAACTTTTTCATGACTCCATCTTTCTTTATCAGCAAAAAGTCATTTTGCCGAACTTTGCTTTGCTTTCTCTTTTTCCTTTGTCAGCAAAATCTAGTTTTGTTCAACTTGGCTTTCTTTTCTTCTTTATCAGCGAAAGTATCAATCTTTGAACTTTGCTCACTTTTTCTTTATTGGCAAAAGTTTACTTTGCTGAACCATTCTTTGGTTGCTCCTTTTATCAGCAAAACTTCATTTTGCCAAACTTTTCTCTTTGCTCCATCTTTTCCTTTCTATCAGCAAAGTTTTATGCGGCGAACCATAGAGACTTTGAACTAATCAATGCCTTAGCCGATTTCCCTTTATCAGAAAAATGTTCTTTTGCCAAACCATGTGTTTGACCACTTTTTGCTTCTTTCCCTTGTTGGCAAAATACTTAGTCGGCGAACCGTGGAGTTTTTGAACTTTGATGGAAGTTCACATCTTGTGAACTTTGTTGATAAAGACCTTTCCTTGCTATCTTTTGACTTAGCTAATTTTCGCAAACCTTCCCTTTATTAGGAAATCCCCATTCAGTGACCCAAAGAATTTTTGAACTTTTGGAAAGTTTGCAACTGGGCAAAATAACTAAAAAAGGCATCCCTTCTTTGCTTTTGCCTTAGCCATATTTTGAAGAAATTTGTGACCTGATGCAGAGGTAGGAGGACCAAAACTATCCTCAATAACATTAACAAATCAAAGAAATAATCCAATTGCTTTGGTAAGATTGAAGAGAATATTAATACAGACTTTTCATCCAATTTTCATGAAGATCCAATGGTAGGGGAGAAAGTTATGACTCTTTTCCCAAAACTACAAACCCTAGGCAACATTCAGACCTGCCCTTACCAAAAATGCCATAACTTATTCAAATCTTAATGAAATTTGATGCAACAAAAAGAAATGGAAAGTAGACTCCGTACTCTTTCCAACCATATATGGCTTGCCCTTGTATCTATCCATACAAAACTGTACCAAATGCTATAACAGGACTGTTATAGGAGAATTCTGGAAATTGCAGTCACTAAAACAGTCATAACTTCCTCAATATTGCATAAAATTCGATGAGACAAAAAGGAAAGGGAGGGTGATTGAATATAATTTCATTTGAAATCAAAAATAAATGTCCTCCTACCTGTACTAGGCCATACCATGTAAGAAAACAGCAAATTTCTGAAGTATAATACAAAAAAACATTGCTTTTTACCATTCCATTCTCAATCTTCAATCACCTCCAAGTTTTCAAAGGTATACAAAGCCTTTTTAAAGGTATTACAAATGACCTTTCAGTTTCCAACTACTTAGAATGAACCAAGAGCAAAATGACTCTTCACCTTCCCTCATTCTTCATCTTTTTTCCAACTTTACATTGACAACTTTTACATGGTTTGCAATATTTTGCATATTTGAACTTTCTAGTGACCTCTAATACATAACAATGACTTGATTAACCTTATACAATGATGAATCATTACAATATTGGATCATTTTAATCAAACTCCTATGGAAGTCAAGGTGCTCCTGCACCATACAACCAACCAACAAAGATTTCTAAGTCCCTTGGAAATGTATCTGCAACAAAAGTCTCTTTCCTCTGTCTTCAATCTTCAAATCTTCATACCAATAGAAAGGTGACCAACCAACCAATAGAACAAACTACCATCTTCACAGAGCATCCTCAGGCTCCTTCTACTCCCATCAGTGGAGTATTCTTCAGGCTGCAACATCAAGTGCTTCTTCAGGTATCCATCTCTCTCACTGCTTCACAACAAACCAACTCACCAAACCATCCATCTCACCCAATAGCAGATCATGGTGATGCACCTACCACTCTCTCCTCAGTGGTTTCTCTATGTATCCTTCTCCAGCCAAATCTCTATTAGAGAATGGTCATGACAGACCTCATCTTGTCTGCCAACACACACAACCTCAGAAAACATCCCTCTTGCAGCTAGATGGAACAAGCACCTGCAACCAAACAACTAAGCAAGACAAAATCAAAAAGGTGTAGATTGCCTCCCTCGGTGATCTATCTACACAATCAAGATCTTCTAGCTCTTCACTTGCTTTCTCAATGATAGGAAAAAAAAATACACACCACCCAAATCTTTCGCCAGCTCTGATACCAATATGATGCAGAGGTAGGAGGACCAAAACTATCCTCAATAACATTAACAAATAAAAGAACTAATCCAATTGCTTTGGTAAGATTGAAGAGAACATTAATACAGACTTTTCATCCAATTTTCATGAAGATCCAATGGTAGGGGAGAAAGTTATGACTCTTTTCCCAAAACTACAAACCCTAGGCAACGTTCAGACCTGCCCTTACCAAAAATGCCATAACTTATTCAAATCTTAATGAAATTTGATGCAACAAAAAGAAATGGAAAGTAGACTCCATAATATTTCCAACCATATATGGTTTTCCCTTGTATCTATCTACACAAAACTGTACCAAATTCTGTAACAGGACTGTTATAGGAGAATTCTAGAAATTGCAGTCACTAAAACGGTCATAACTTCCTCAATATTGCATCAAATTCGATGTTACAAAAAGGAAAGGGAGGGTGATTAAATATAATTTCATTTGAAATCAAAAAGAAATGTTTTCCTACCTGTACTAGGCCGTACCATGTAAAAAAATAGCAAATTTCTGAAGTATAATACAGAAAAACATTGCTTTTTACCATTCCATTCTCAATCTTCAATCACCTCCAAGTTTTCAAAGGTATACAAGGCCTTTTTAAAGGTATTACAAATGACCTTTTAGTTTCCAACTACTTAGAATGAACCAAGAGCCAAATGACTCTTCACCTTCCCTCATTCTTCATCTTTTTTCCAACTTTACATTGACAACCTTTACATGGTTTGCAATATTTTGCATATTTGAACTTCCTAGTGACCTCTAATACATAACAATGACTTGATTAACCTTATACAATGATGAATCATTACAATATTGGATCATTTTAATCAAACTCCTATGGAAGTCAAGGTACTCCTACACCATGACCTAGTTCTCCTTTGTTAGAAAAGTTTATGTTTCATGAACTTTTCAAAAGTTTATTTGTTTCAAAGGTTCACCAATTCGACATTTTTCCGACAAAGGGCCAAGTGCACAGATTTCTTCAGAATGTGGCTAAGGAAAAAGAAAAGAAGGGATGCCTTTATCAGTGATTTTGCCTAGTCATGAACTTTCCAAAAGTTCAAAAATTCTTTGGTTCGCCAACTGGGTGATTTCCCGATAAAGGGAAGGTTTGTGAAAATTGACTAAGTCAAAAGAAAGCAAGGAAATGCCTTTATCGCCAAAGTTCACAAGATGTGAACTTCCCTCAAAGTTCAAAAACTCTGTGGTTCACCAACAGAGTATTTTTCTGACAAGGCAAAGAAGTATAAAGTGGCAAAACACATGGTTCAGCAAAAGAACATTTTGTCGATAAAGGGAAATTAGCTAAGGTATTGATCAGTTCAAAGTCTCTATGGTTCGCTGCGGATAACTTTTGCTGATAGAAAGGAAAATATGGAGCAAAGAGAAAAGTTTGGAAAAACAAATTTTTGCGATAAAAGGAGCAACCAAAGAATGGTTTGGCAAAGTAAACTTTTTCCGATAAAGAAAAAGTGAGCAAAGTTTGAAGATTGATATTTTCGTCGATAAAGCAGAAAAGAAAGCCAAGTTCAGCAAAAGTTAGATTTTGCCGACAAAGGCAAAAGAGCAAGCAAAGCAAAGTTTGGAAAATGACTTTTTGCCAATAAAGAAAGATAGAGAGATGGAAAAGTTCAAAAATGATGATTTTTGTCCGTAAGGCAAAAATAGAGAGCAAAGGATGAAGCAAGAATAGTTTAGAAAGATGACTTTTTGTCGATAAGGCAAAAGTATGCAAAAATGAAATAACAGGCCACAGTTCAGAAATGACAGAGTTTGGTGACTAAAAATGGAAAAATGCAGAGAGCAAGATAGAATGGTCTGTAAATGTAGATTTTGCCGACAAGGCAGAATTTAGGCCAGAATTTCTAGAAAAGTGAGAAATAAAGAAAAAATAGAGTTTGTAATATATTGTAAAATTTAAATATCTAAATGTAGATATTTGAAGTGTTGTAAAAAATTTGTAAAAAAGGGTTTTTGGAGGGAAAATATATTTGCTTTTCCACATCTATTATTAATGCAGATTTGATCTACTCAACTACCCATTTGTAGATATTTTTGCACTTATTGTAGGTGGTGAATCAACTAGTGCATTGAAGAGGTAAAATATCTCCCAGCCACTCCATGATCCAAGATATTTTCTGCATTGAATTCTTGTAGACAAGCATCCCTTCTGGCAGGGATATTTACTGACAGGCCCATGGGGGTGAATTTATTGATGAAATGACTTAGGTTAATGTAATGAATTGTTATATATGCATATTTGTAAGATCTATCAAGGTCTGGATACAGAAACAATTTTATACTCCAAACAGAGCCCTCCTCTACTCTAACTATGCCTTTTATTGAAATACACACTGTGTTTTACCTTTTCTACTATTTTAACTTTGTGTATTTCAAAACTGATTGTTTGTGAATGTTTATTTCCTCTCAATCTTGTTCATTTCTTTACCTCTGCTAAGAATTTGTTAGATTTATGTTAATGATTAGTTGTATTTCTTTATTTTGTGTATTTTCTCAATTCTATGAGAGATTTTATATTCAAACATGGTGTATCATCTCTATGAATTTATAGTTTTAACCCTCTTCCTCTTTTCCTCAATGGTGGATAAAGTAGGTTTAGTCTTAGGAATAGCTGAATCTCTTATTTAGCAAAGGAACCAGCCTCTCTCTAGAGATATGGCCTCCTTGTAGGGTCCAACACCTGGAGGTCATCTCAATGTTTCACTAGATTGTTGAAGACCATTAAGCCTCTCCAACACAAGGTGCAAATCCAAGTGACAACAAAAACTTTATAGCTGCATACATTATCAGGTATAGTGGCCCTTGTAAAAACTTCCACACTATATTGGTAGTGAGAAGAAACTGATTCCAAATCAAACTTGGATTCTTCAATTGCTAAGGCATTAGCTATTGTATTTTCTGATATGTCAATCCATTCAATTCCAACTATATCAAATAGTTTCAGGGTGTCCCAAACTACCTATATGTTTTTTAATTTTTTTTCCTTTGTTGCATAAACATCCTTCACCTGCATCATGACCAACTCTAAGTCTCCATCAATTCTCAAGAAAATAATTCCATGTTTATGAAAAATATTCATCCCTAGCATGATGGCTTCATACTCTACAATATTATTAATTAGCGCACTAGAACGTCAACTTGAAGGAAAACATGGAACTCTCACCATTAGGTGAAACTAAGACAAACCTTACACCTTAGCCATCTCTTGAACATGCACCATAAAAAACATAGTCCATAAATCATTCATATCATTGTCAAGAGTAGAGAAAAGAGGAGGATCAACAACCTCATAATATGGTTCATCATAATATCTAATGAAATGGTTAAATACAAAATCAGGTTAATGTATATCATCAGTGGTATTTTAGTGGTCTTCAACTAGATGGAACATCCCCTATTCCCTATGCAATTTGACTTCTTCTCCGTGCAAAGGAATGGTAGCATATGATTAAAAAAAATTGTATACTACCCCCTAGGTGTTGTCCACTTTCTAGATAATAAAATACCCCTTTTGGAAGGATAGTCCATAATGATTATATCTACTAAAAATGACTTGTAAAAGTATGCAGCAAGCTAAACTTCAATATCGTTCACAACTCCAATAAAGTTCACTTCTATAGAATCCATGGTAAAGTACTTTCCATAGGATTTAGACACTTGTAAACCTAAATCATTCATGACCTAAACTGGCATGACATTACTTGAAGATCCTAAATCTTGCATACAGTTGTGAATTAGCCATCCATTAATTACTAAAGTGGTGCAGAAAGGATCAACACTTACTTTGTTGTTAACTAGGGAAAAGTTTTTAAGTAGAACTCTACTATTTCTTCATTGGTCTTATCCCTTTCAACATCATTAGGAAAAATGGAAAGTTGTTCTGGTTCATTTGCAATAGTGATTTAATATGATAAAATTCTTTCTCTATACTAAGGAATCCTAAGGAGTTCTCCCACTGACATTGAAATCCTAACTTGAATTATGAATTATACCACATCAATAAGGTTGTACTTAGGAAGGAGTGCATTCTATGGAATAATTAAACCATTTTAACTAGAATGAAAGGCATGATTGTACCACAAAAAGTGGAATCCTTACCTTTTGGTTAGATTTCTTCTTCTCTTTGTCTCCTACTTGCTCTTTCAATAACTGGGATTAAACTTGTTTTGTTTTATCATTTGAATTCCTTGCTTCTGGAATATTTGTAACACCTGATGGTATAGTTTGTTCATAAGTCTTAGGCACATACTTCTTTGTTTCTTGTTTCTATATTGGACTCTTCTTCTTTTCTATTACTTTATTTGCAGGACTATTATTCCTTGTTTCAATTTCTTCTATTTACTTCACCTTTTCAATGTTCATGTCAACTCTATTTGATCTAGTAGAAGAGTCACCCCATCTAAGAACTTCTCTATTTCTCAATTGATATCCACTTTAGAACTATAGTATAGCTACATTAGTAAGGACCTTTATGTATTCATTTGATGGTTTGGACCTTTTAAATCTCTAACACAAGAGTTCCCTCAAATGTTCAAAGTCATGAGCAAGCAACTCATATTGATGTGGATTTGAACTATGATCATACTAAAATATATGATCATCTCCACCATAACTATCACAACCATCTTTTTATTCCACTGTCATACTCAATTTTACTGAAATCTGATCTCACTATCCTCTTCATAGTATTATGTACCACCATCTCCATTAGGAAATTTTTCTTCTTGTCTCATTAAGAGACCAACTACACACTTTAATGGATCATGAGGGAGGTAACAAGATTCATACCATGAAAAATCCTCCTAAAAGTTCACATGGTCTCTTCTCAATAGATTTGGTGTTCCCTTTTCTTACTTCCTAAAATTCCCCTGCTTGGGAACTACTTGTCCATCATTTTGTTGTGGTCTCTTACACCAATCAGTGTTGTAGGTCTATTGTACAACCTCTGTCCTTCATTAAAATGTGTTTCTACATTTTGAGGTGGCATCCATTTCTCATTTCTTTCTACCTTATATGATAGGTGTTTTATAACACCCATAAATCTATCCAAATTAGCTTTAGTAGTAAGAGGTTCGTTTGGGACAACTTTGTCTAGTTGTAAGATTTTCACATCTAACCTCTTGATGTATTTTTCTAATGCCCTCATATTGCTTTCAATGTTTATTTCTATGGCATAGGCTTCCCTCAAAGTTTGTGTATTTTTATCTCACATACAATATCCAATCTTGGAATTAAAGGCACTGCAATAGAGGGCTAAGCACATTGACTCAATTGGTCTATGGTTGGGTGGCACCTTCCTCATAGTCATGATGAACCCACTGTTGAAATCCATATTGTTTCATTTATTCCTTTCTTAATGGTTGTAAGTTCATATATATCAAAGTTGGGACCTATTCTATCCCCATACATCAATTTGATAACTCTCATGAGCTCCTCCTAAGAATCAATATTGTTGTTTGGGAGATTTTTGTACCACTCTCTAGCAATTTATACTAAAGAATGTACAAATTATTTCATCATCACATCCTCATGATCTATCTCATATTTATCAATGACATTGATGAAATGTCTCAAGTACTCTTCTCCTATTACTATATTGCTACCCTAAAATCTTGGTATATTTCCTCTTATTTCATTTAGAATTGCATTTGGGTAATCAAAGATGCCAAATAAATCTATATGTTTGTACCTCTTTTCTCCCAAAGGATATCTTAAAGGAGGGAACCTCTAAGCTTATCTTTAGAATGTAGGCCTAGGATTAGGCATATTGGCATTCTATGAGCTCCTCCTAAGAATCAATATTGTTGTTTGGGAGATTTTTGTACCACTCTATAGTAATTTATACTAAAGAATGTACAAATTATTTCATCATCACATCCTCATGATCTATCTCATATTTATCAATGACATTGATGAAATGTCTCAAGTACTCTTCTCCTATTACTATATTGCTACCCTAAAATTTGTTGGATCTAGGGTATACAACTGAGAGGGGGGAGTGAATCAGTTGTATAAAAACTTGCTTTTTACTTCAAACACTTGATTCTTCTTTGTTAGTTAACAGCATATCAATTAATCATCCATGAAAGCATAATGCATAAACACAAGAGCAGATAAACATCAACACATTGAAAACCAAGATTTTGACGTGGAAAACCCGGTTAAGGGAAAAAACCATGGGGTGATTAACCCAAGGATTATTCTCTGTTAGAAGAATAAAAAAAAGAATGGCACTTGCTAATTAGGGCTCACTGCCCAAGCACACTGCTCACAAAGAGGCCCACTGCCTACAAGGAGACACACTGTCTACAAAGTGATAGGAATCACAATCTTGAACTAGAGAATGACATCTCTACCATGTCTGGATCAGTTCCATTTAAGCCCAAAAGTCCCTGCTCTACCTTTCGCACTTCTCTTCGCTATGCCACGCTCATCCACACTATCCACACCACAAAATGAATTCTCAAAAACTATTTATACAAGACATCGACTTAGGAACAATCATCTAAGTTGGCAATCAACCATAAGGACATTCGCAAGATGATTAATACATCTGGTCGACCACCACAAGAACATTCGCAAGATGAACAACTCATCCGGTCAGCTAGTCTGAACAAGAACTTCATCCAGAAGAATATCTTCAATTCCAGGCTCTACCACCAATGCGGATCAACAACAAAACCTCAACACGATCCAAGAACCTTCACAAGCCTACCTGAATGACCAGGTACATCCGCACTTTCTCTACTTACTGGAATCTCTTCTCTTCCTCATCTGAAACTTCAAGAACACAGTCTGTCGCTACTGTCACAATGCAAAAGGTACTTCCGGACCTCAAAATCATACACAACTCAAGATGACACATCACAAGGACATCCCAAACACTCCTTCCAATCCGTAGATTAGGATTATACAATTCCAGACCTCACCGGACCTTTCTGTGATCCTCTGTCACCTCTGAACACTTGCCGGAACCGGTTCCACACAGACAACCACAACTTCTTCAGATCTTCATGCGAACCTCTGAAATCTTAACTGAAACATCTCAAGACTCATATCTACAAACCCTTTAATCTGCATCCTTCAGTTCTCCACCTATACAATACATTTGCCTTCTTCTCATCACTGTTCTTCACTGTTCCTGACTGAGGCTAATTTTCTCAATATCCTCAGCACATAGCTCATCCAATCCTTCTTATCAATGCAATATGAGTATGTTGACATCAATGACAACACTGGTTCACCTCATACTTGCAACAATCTCCCCCTTTGTCATTGATGGCAACATATGATGTGAAAAACCATCAAGACAAGAACTTCTCCTTTCTATCATAGCTCCCCCTATCAGCAACATGTCTTCTCCTCATCAGCCACTTGTTTTTCACATGTCTTCTCTCCCCCTTTGACATCAATGGAAAAGGGCTCATACTTGCAATTCTAACACATCAGAATCATACCAGCTGCTCCCCCTTAGTAGCAGCTCCCCATCATCAATCCGGATCACAAGATATGACTGTGATATCCACCAGACTGATGCACATTAGTGCATCCTAGTTCATTACCGAAGGGGCCATGACCCCTAACTTCTCCCGGAGATATTCAAAAGAGTCCTTGGGAAGAGGTTTAGTAAGGATATCTGCAATCTGATCCTTGGAGGAAACATACTCCAATCTGACTTCTTCCTTGTTCACTTGTTCTCTCAAAAAGTGAAACTTGATAGATATGTGCTTAGTCTTAGAATGCAGTACCAGATTCTTAGAAATATTAATTGCACTTGAATTATCACAGAAAATTATGATAGGCTCCTCATATTCAACTTTAATGTCTCTTAGCATCTACTTCATCCATAAGATTTGAGTGCAACTACCTGCTGCTGCAATGTATTCTGCTTCAGTTGTAGACAGAGATATTGCATCTTGTTTCTTGCTTAGCCAAGAAACCAATCTCTTTCCCAAAAAGAATGCTCCACCACTGGTGCTCTTCCAGTCATCCACATCTCCTGCCCAATCTGCATCTGTGTAAGCATGAAGAGAGAAATCTGGATCTCTAGGGTACCATAGACCAGACTCAGCTGTTCCTTTCAAGTACCTGAAAATTCTTTTGATTGCCATAACATGAGATTCTTTAGGATCAGCTTGGAATCTTGCTACAAGACCAACAGCCTACATTATATCTAGTCTAGTCTGAGTGAGATACAACAATCCACCAATCATTGATCTATACTTTGTCTGATCTGCCTTTGGGGAGTCATCATCTTTGCTCAACTTACATCCGGTTGCCATGGGAGTGTTCATTGGCTTTGAGTCTTCCATACCAAATTTTCTCAACAATTCTTTCACATATTTGGTCTGAGAAATGAAGATCCCTTTCTTTGTTTGAGTAATTTGCAGACCCAAGAATAAATTTATTTCACCAAGCATAGAAATTTCAAACTCACTTTTCATCTGATTTGCAAAAGTTTTGCACATACTATCTCTTCCTCCAAAAATGATATCATCCACAAATACTTCAACAATCAAAATGTTTTCATGATCAATTTTGAAATATAAGTTACTGTCAGCAGTACCTTTGTTGAATCCAATCTGCACAAGATGCTTATCCAACCTTTCATACCATGCTCTTGGGGCTTGCTTTAATCCATACAATGCTTTCTTCAACTTGCAGACCATATCATCATTATCAGACAATTGAAATCCATCCGATTGTTCAATGTAAATTTCTTCTTCCAGATCACCATTTAGGAAGGCAGACTTGACATCCATCTGATATACCTTGAAGTCTTTAAAGGCAGCAAATGCAAGGAATAATCTGACTGCTTCAATTCTTGCCACCGGAGCAAAGGTTTCTTCAAAATCAATTCCTTCTATTTGAGAGTAACCTTTGCAGACCAATCTAGCTTTGTTTCTGATTACTTCACTAGCTTCATTCAGTTTGTTCCGGAAGACCCATTTGGTTCCAATCACATTCCTGTCTCTAGGTCTGGGAACAAGATCCCAAGTATGATTTTTCTCAATTTGCATCAATTCATCTTCCATTGCTTTGGTCCAGTTTTCATCATTGCAAGCTTCATTTATTGTTTTAGGTTCAATCTTTGAAATCAGACAACATTCATCCTAATTTTGAGCAACATTCCTTCTAGTTTGCACACCTTTGTTTCTATCACCTATGATCTGATCTTTAGAGTGGTTCTGTCTTACATACCTTAGAATTTTAGGAGTATCCTGCACTGCTGCTTCTTGATCAGGCTCATTCAGACCTATCTCTTCTTCCTGATTTACCAGATTAGGCTGACTCTGACTTACCGGAGAGGATTGAGTTCCTTGAACCTGAACACCATCTTGGTCATCTTCATCAAACTCATAAAATCTTGAGGGCTTCTTAATTCCTTCATCAACTTTCACATTAGTGCTTTCTATCATCTTCCTCAATCTCTTATTGTAACACCGGTATGCTTTGCTTTGACTGGAGTAACCCAAGAAAATTCTTTCATCACTTCTAGCATCAAACTTTCCTAGATCTTCATCTCTTTTAATATAACACTTGCTACCAAATACTTTGAAATATTTTACAGTAGGAGTGATGCCAAACCAGAGTTCATAGGGGGTCTTACTGGTGTTGTTTCTGATTTGAACTCGATTGAGAGTGTAGACTGCAGTGCTGATAGCTTCTTTCCAAAACATTTGAGGAACATTTGCTTCCAACATCATTGTCCTAGCAACTTCCTGGATGGTCCGGTTCTTTCTCTCAACTACACCATTCTGTTGTGGAGTACTAGGAGCAGACAACTATCTTCTTATACCCTACTTCTCACAAAAGTCAATGAACTCACCAGATGTAAATTCACCACCTCTATCAAACCTTAGACATTTCAGTTTCAATCCGGTTTGATTCTCTACCATAGCTTTGAAGATTTTGAAGTTCTCAAGGGCTTCTGATTTCTCCTTTAGGAAGGTAACCCACATCATCCAGGAATTGTCATCAATTAGCAACATGAAATATCTATCACCTTGCAGACTCTTGATTCTTGTCGGACCACAGAGATCAGTATGTACTAATTCCAACAATCTAGTAGAGGACTAATCTTTGCTTTTGAAGGAGACTCTGCTCTGTTTACCTAGCTGACATTCTTTGCACAAACTATTTGTAGGCTTCATCAATTTTGGAAGATCTCTTACAGCTTGAATATTACTTATCTTGATGATGTTATCAAAATTTACATGACATATTCTTCTAGGCCATAACCAACTCTGATCAACTTGAATAAATAGACAACTTTTATTTGAACCAACCAGATGAAAGATATTAACTTTTGTTTGAGCACCGGATGCAATTTCAGTTCCGGAGCTTGTAAAGATTCTACATTTTCCATTCTTGAACTGGAGATCATAGCCTTTGTCCACTAACTGACCAACACTGAGAAGATTGTGCTTCAATCCTTCAACATATAGTACATTACCTGTTTTGCTCTTTCCATCAAAGGAAATAGTTCCCCTACCTCTGATTCTGCCAGCAGAATTGTCACCAAACTTTACCATTCCTCCTTCATACCTTTCCAAATCTAAGAACTTATTCTTGTCACCAGTCATATGGTGAGAACATCCACTGTCAATAACCCAATCATCCTTTTCTTCCACTTGAGCAGCTAAAGCTCTTTCCACAACCTTGTGATTGACAGATTTAGAGGATATTGAATCTTCTTCCTTGATGGTAATAAACACCCATTCATTTCCGGCTTTGCTTCCTAGTTTTGATTCATCATCTGTTACTCCTTCATTGTCATCTTCTTCATGAACATAATAGCAGTTCTTTTGAAACCTTTGTCTATTAGTATTAGACCTTGTAGATCTTTCCGGACATCTTGAGACAAAATGACCAATCTTATTGCAGTTGAAGCACTTAAAGGGTAGTTTTCCTTCATACTTACCGGATCCTCTTGGCAGTCTTTTTGCAATGAGGGCTTCAAGTTGAGCTATTTCTGCTTCTTCTTCTTCCATGTCTCTTCTTGCTTGATCATACCATGACATCTTCCTTGAAGAGTTTTCTCCCGGATCAAATCTTTGTTTGCATTTCACATAGGCACTGGCTTTGAAAGCAGATTCAGTCTTGGAAGGATCATCTACAAACTCGGTCATTTCAAATGCAGCTAGTTTGCTAGCCAATTGTTCTCTTGTGACAGTTGTGTGGGCTCTAAATTCATCAATGGCAGCAACCTTGATTTTGTAGGCAACAGGAAGGGATCTGAGGATTTTGCAAACAATCTCATTTTCATCCAGAGTACCACCAGCATTTCTAATTCCACATACCAGCTCATTCACTCTTGGCATAAAGGTAGTGATGTTTTCATCATCTCTCTTCTTCAATCTTTCAAATTTCCCCTTCAGACTTTGCAACCTTGCACTCTTGACAAACTCATCTCCTTCATACAGAAGTTCCAGTTTAGTCAGGATCTCATATGCAGTTGGTAGGTCAATAACATTTGAGAGATCTGAGTCATTCAATGTGCTTAGGAGAGCTTCCTTGGTCTGCAGATTATTTTCAGCATCTGTGATTTCATTCAGAGTTGTCGGACCACCTTGTGGAGGTACATATGGTTTTGAGACCATGGTCAAGTATGCTTTTCCCATACATTCCAAGTGACATTTCATGCGACCTTTCCAGAGAGTGAAGTTGGTTCCATCGAACTTTGGACTATCCTTCTTGTATGACGACATCCTGGATCTCCTCAAGTGGTTAAGCTCCTTTCAGAGGAACTTAGTTCTGATACCAATTGTTGAATCTAGGGTATACAACTGAGAGGGGGGGTGAATCAGTTGTATAAAAACTTGCTTTTTACTTCAAACACTTGATTCTTCTTTGTTAGTTAACAGCATATCAATTAATCATCCATGAAAGCATAATGCATAAACACAAGAGTAGATAAACATCAACACATTGAACACCAAGATTTTGAGGTGGAAAACCTGGTTAAGGGAAAAAACCATGGGGTGATTAACCCAAGGATTATTCTCTGTTAGAAGAATAAGAAAAAGAATGGCACTTGCCAATTAAGGCTCACTGCCTGAGCACACTGCTCACAAAGAGGCCCACTGCCTACAAGGAGACACACTGTCTACAAAGTGATAAGAATCACAATCTTGAACTGGAGAATGACATCTCTACCATGTCCAGATCAGTTCCATTTAAGCCCAAAAGTCCCTGCTCTGCCTTTCGCACTTCTCTTCGCTATGCCACGCTCATCCACACTATCCACACCACAAAATGATTTCTCAAACACTTATTTATACAAGACATCAACTTAGGAACAATCATCTAAGTCGGCAATCAACCATAAGGACATTCGCAAGATGATTAATACATCCGATCGGCCACCACAAGAACATTCGCAAGATGAACAACTCATCCGGTCAGCTAGTCTGAACAAGAACTTCATCCAGAAGAATATCTTCAATTCTAGGCTCTACCACCAATGCGGATCAACAACAAAACCTCAACATGATCCAAGAACCTTCACAAGCCTACCTGAATGACCAGATACATCCGTACTTTCTCTACTTACTGGAATCTCTTCTCTTCCTCATCTGAAACTTCAAGAACACAGTCTGTCGCTACTGTCACAATGCAAAAGGTACTTTCAGACCTCAAAATTATACACAACTCGAGATGACACATCACAAGGACATCCCAAACACTCCTTCCAATCCGCAGATTAGGATTATACAATTCTGGACCTCACCGGACCTTTCTGTGATCCTCTGTCACCTCTGAACACTTGCCGGAACCAGTTCCACACAGACAACCACAACTTCTTCAGATCTTCATGCAGACCTCTGAAATCTTAACTGAAACATCTCAAGACTCATATCTGCAAACCCTTTAATCCGCATCCTCCGGTTCTCCACCTATACAATACATTTGCCTTCTTTGCATCATTGTTCTTCACTGTTCCTGACTGAGGCTAATTTTCTCAATATCCTCAGCACACAGCTCATCCAATCCTTCTTGTCAATGCAATATGAGTATGTTGAAATCAATGACAACACCGGTTCACCTCATACTTGCAACAAAATCTTGGTATATTTCCTCTTATTTCATTTAGAATTGCATTTGGGTAATCAAAGATGCCAAATAAATCTATATGTTTGTACCTCTTTTCTCCCAAAGGATATCTTAAAGGAGGGAAGCTCTAAGCTTATCTTTAGAATGTAGGCCTAGGATTAGGCATATTGGCATTCTATTGAATGAATGGTTGATGTTGTGGAAGCTAATTTGGAACATGATGCGCTTGATTTTGGTTTCCATTTTGCTACCAGGTTGCTTGAGCCTACTAAGAAAGTTGATCTTTTTGCAACTTAATTTTTTCCTAGAGTTCTTGTTGCCTCTATCTCATGTGACCTAGTATATCTAACTCCCAATTAAATATCACGTCTCTTTCCTTGACATCTAAATGTGTAGCTTCACTAGCATCATGGAACACTATATCATGTCTAGCTCTATGTGGCATACTAGGTGAAGAAGGACACTATCCAAAAAGATGTGTATCCAATTTTGATTTGTCATGCTAAGTGTTTTCATGTTTGCATCTCAAGATCTATCCCTACTTCCAAGAGATTCAGCTATTCCTAAGACTAAACCTAATCTATCCACCATTGAGGAAAAGAGGAAGAGGGATAAAATTGAAAATTATAAGGGATGATACACCAGGTTTGAATATAAAAGCTCTCACAGAACTGAGAAAATGTACAAAATAAAGAAATACAGCTAATCATTTACACAAATCTAACAAATTCTTAGCAGAGGTAAAGAAATGAACAATATTGAGAGGAAATAAATATTCACAAACAATCAATTTCGAATTACACAAAGCTAAAATAGTATAAAACGTAAAAACACACTGTGTATTTCAACAAAAGGCACGGTTACAGCAAAGGAGGGCTCTGTTTGGAATACACAAGCATGAAAATCCAACTATTTTCCAACCTTTTTTACATCTTTTTTACATGCATATATATATCAATTCATTACATTGACCTTAGTTATTTCATCAATAAAGTCGCCCCATTTACCTTTTGGCAAATCCTGCCTCATGTCTTTGCCTTATCAGCAAAAGGCTCAATCGGTGAACCACAGAGATATTGAACTCATGGAAAGTTTGTGCTTTATGATCTTCACTGACAAAAACATCCCCTTCTCTTTTGACTTAGATTTTCGAAGAAGCCCACCCTCCTGTCACTTTGTCGGCAAATCGCTAAATCAACGAACTTGAGAGAAAATATGAACTTTGGGAAAGTTTGAACCTTTTGGATTTTTTTGATAAAGGGAGAAAGAGTCTCTCATGCCTTATCCATTTTTCCACTAGTTCAAGAACATGAAAGTTTTCCGATAAAGGCCAAAAGAAGGGCAAAAATTAAGGCAAAATCTTCAAATTTTCTGGGTTTTATGGGTTTTTTGCAAGGATTCACCCTAGGAATTTTCAAGGATTTTTACAAGGTAGAACACTAGAATTTGAAGGCTTTTAGGCTTGCAGAGCTAAGTTCCAACAAGATTTTCAAGCTGAGTTATTTGACTCTGGACAGAGACAAATAGATCAACAGGTTAAATGCCAATTGTTGAGAGTAGATAATCTCTTGTACACTTAGAGCTTAGCTAGACTCAAGAGGATATTCCTAGAGGTGTCCTTATTAAGATTGAAAAACACATGAATGAATGAATAGGATGAAATTTTATAGTTGTATTCAGAGTATGCTTGACCCTTAAGACTATCTGTTGGTCACATGATAACCAACTATAAATAAGACCTCTTGTTAAGTTGATGATAACATCATTGTATAAATATAATATATAGGTATACACACATGATTCTCTAAGATAATAACTATTAAATCCAACTAAAGATGTTTCCTTGGTTGCAATATTGAATCATGAACTACATAAAAACTATTAATCCACTCCTAAACTATTAGTTAAGGATGTTTTTCCTTTTGATTAATATGACTGACCAACACTTCCAAGACTAGTGTTGGAATTAGTCCAGACAACTGAGAGGGGGGGTGAATCAGTTGTCCCTAAACTTTAACCTTTTCTGAACTTTTAAATCTTCTTTCTTAACCAGATTAATGATATAAACATTTAAGCATAGATCAACACATGAGCAGAAACAATATGAACACACAACATAGAATTTTGACATGCAAAGCCTGGTTAAGGGAAAAACCATGGTGGGGGTTAACCCACAAAATGCGTACCCTATTAAAAGTACTTAAGAAAATAGAAGGCACATTGCCTTCAAGCGCACTGCCCAAAGCTCACTGCTCAAGAAGAGGCTCACTGGCTATAAGAAATTATGATTTACGCAGAGATAATGAACTAATAAATAGCATCTACACTCATGCCTGAATCAGTCCCTTTGAAGGCTCAAAAACTTCTTCTCCTATCTTCAAATTCTTCTTCACTGACTCTTCACTCTATACTCCCTTCACCCCTCTTCTTCTTTGCTCTGCTTTTGATCCTTTCTTTAGATTTAATTCATTTTATACATGGATGATTTTCCACAACTCTTCAACAAGTATTTATTCACTTCATCAACCTTGAAATGATCAATAAGGTTGACTAAACTTAACACAGATCTTTACACTATCGGCCAAACATAGCTGAGACTTGAAACCTCCTCCATTAACATACCATGCTTCATAAAATGCTCTTTAGATCATCTGCAACATGCCAGGAACATTCGGTCGGCTAAGACTAGGAAGAACATCAACCTCAAAGAAGAAATCTTCAATCAACAAGCTCAAACTTTAATGCATACCTCCAACACAGCAGCCACACTATTCAGAGACCTCCACAAGCACATTGAATTCACCAATAACATTCACTCTAAACCAAATTACCAGAATCATTTGTATCTTCCTCAGGAACCTCAAGAACACTATCTTCCATGACTGTCAAACAAGAAAGATAGCTTATGGACCTCCAAACCATGAAGCACTGGAGTTGATGATACACACTGACTTCCCAAACATTCCTTTAGATCTGCAGACCATAATATTTCACTGTGGAGCAATCCAGACCAACTTACTATCACACTATCTCTTCTGAATACTACAAAATCTGGTTCTACTCAGATGGCCATAACTTCTTCAAATCTTCATGTGAACTTCTCAATTCTTAACTGGAGCAACCTCTAACAATCCTCTACATAGCCACATAGTCCGTATGCATTGATTGTCATTAAATTTCTCAATATCCTCAATAATCCGGTCTTCTACACAGACAGCAATATAGGATATAGTTGACACCAATGGTAACAAGGATATGTTAACATCAATGACAACACCACTTAGGCACATATTTGCAACAACCAGTGCCTATCTAGTGCATAATAGAGTCATAGTTTATCAAAAGAAGCAATAAAATGAAAATAGAAAAGGAATTGATCCAGCCACATATATACCAAAGATATGACACCAAATAACAAAGCATGCTTATTAATCCATCTTCATATTGAAAAAATCCACATGGAATATAGAAATGACCATTACAAGGTATTTAGTAAATTAAAATACTATCACAATTATAAAAACTATGTTATAATCATAGCAACAAGTGTGGAAAGAGGGAACCTTTAATGGAAATCAAAAGTTTCCCTAATCTATCTATAGATGACCATATAGACATTCTATTATAAATGTCATTTACAAGATTACAACCTTCCTATGATTCACAAATGCATTTCCTTCTAAAATAATTGGATTGGTAGGTGTGTGGAAGCGAAGAATGATAGACCCTTGAAATGAAAAATGAACCAATATTTGTAGTAGTTTTATCTTTGGCCCTTTACTAGCCTATAGAAAATTGATGTACTATAGAATGTTAAAGAATTGAGAGAAAACTATGTGATATCTTGTAAAATTCACATTAAGCCACATTTAGGGTGAGTTGGTAAGAGAAAAGAATGTTTCCTACTCGAATAGGGCCAATTGGAACATGTGCAAAAGCAATAGTCAGCTAGCTTTCAACTGTTACATTCATGACATATATAATCACTTCATTTGGTTCTCTTTGAAACTTGAAGATCAATCTACACCAATAGAACAAAAAATGAAGTTTGATGGGGAAAGACTCAAGTGAATATTAGGAGTTAAATCCAGGAATAATGGTGATCGAGAAGGTAATTAAAGTGTTCTAGGGTGCATCACAAAAGATTTGAAACTTTTGTATGGATTCAATGTACAACTACACATGAGGACCAAACACATGGAGTGGGAGGAATGAAGTTATAAAAGATAGGAAGGTTCCATATAATAGAAGGGAATGAAATATTTGGTCAATGGGACAAATTTAAGAATTTATCATTGGACCTTGAAAAGGAATGGAAGGAAATTGGGAAAAACATGTAAAACTATAGGTGAGAATTGAAGGTAGAAGATATGAAGGAAACCTTGAATATAAGAGAATCCCATGAGTGAATAAAATAGTGATTTGTAGGATGCGAGGTGAAGTCATGGAATTGGATGTTAGGATAGGATATTAGGAAATGGAATAAATCCTGAAGTCCAAGGAATTTTTATGTATGAGAGGAAGTGAAGGATGAGAACATGTTGGAATTCGACCTAGAATAGGATGTGGGAAATGAAGGTGAAAACAACCTATTTAAAAGGGAAGGTCTATCGATTGATAAGGAGGGGGAACTAAAAGAAAGGGGAAACAATGAAGGACCAAATGTAGAAAAATTGAAGGGAATGGGAATAATATGCTAGGGCTTGAAAAATGAAGTTTGGTACCCAAGTGAGATTCTACAAACTAGAGGAAAATGTAAAAAGTGAAAAATATTAAGGGCCAGATGGAATTAAGAGGGACTTTCATGTGGGATTGGAGGTAGACATTGGATGGGATGCAAGGAGGAATGATTCAATAGAAATTCATTTTTTTCTAAACTAGAAAATGAAGGGAAATGGCAGGACTAAAGTACCAAATGAAGTCTGCTAGGAATCAGAAGGGAATAGGAAGTGGATATCGAATGGAAGGTGAACATATATAGTTCAATAGTCCACTAAACTTCTACAAAATTACCAAAGCTTAGAAAACAACTTAGAACATCCTACACCTAGGATTTTTTAGGATTTTACAACCTCCAATATATAGTAGGAACACAGTAGATGACAAAAAAGAAAAAAATTAGGAAAATATTGACAAAGGGGCAACCCATTTAAAATATCTTAGATCAATTATACATTATTGGAAGGAAATGTCAATGACACAAAAGGGTAAGGACTTAGGTGAATTTTACATTTCCAAATTGAGTCCCAACAACTATTGGCATCATTATCTTTTTTAGTCATTCCTATGGACTAAGTGTCCAAGGAAAATAGTTTAGCATTAGAAAGATCTTTGGATGAAAAATTAATGAGTCTTGAAAGCCTAAGATTCTCATAAATGATGATAGCAAGATTATAAGCCAATTGAATAATTACAAGGCTCTAATCTCTTAAAATAAAATCCAAGTTAAAATCAAATTCCATTATATATTGGACCAAACTCATTGCTTCATGGGGTATCACATCCTCTAGAATATTCCTCAAAGTCTTATAAAATATCATGTTAAAGCATAATTTTTTTTTGTTATGATCTCTATGAAATCTTGTGAATCTATAGATTATTATGGGGCACTAAAAGAACATAAGTGAGTCCCAATTCTTGATAAAAATGAACCAATATGGACAAAAGTCACACATGGATTCATTGAGGTTTGATTGAAGGGGGCTTTGACCAAACTACCTTTGATTGAACCTAGTTAGTGCATGTGTGGTGCCATATAGCAGTACCAGCTCTAATAAAAAATTCTAAGGGCCTCCACTCAAACGTACCGTCAATTGAATTCTAACATGTGTCACCCTCATGGCATCCTTTTCTTCTCCTATCCAAATGTTGTAATTTTCTAGGTAAGAAAGTCAACTTCATGTCATGCACACAAGGGAGCAAAAAATCACCAACAGTAAAAATCTTATGTGTACATATGCCTTAGAATTATCTTTCTTAAAATTATAATATATAATATGTTTTTAAATATATTTTTTTATTTTTCTCTAAGGAAGATAGGTCCAATATAGAAATTAAAGAACTCTATTGGAAACATTTGGAAAATATAAAACTAGGTCAATTTATTTTGAAATTATACACTACACTCCACATCGAGGTCCTTGCTTCAGTTTCAAAAAATTAGTTTCAATAAATTAGCGAAGAGAAAGGCATTATATAGTAAATTATACATCTAAATTTCTGTTAGTATTAATTAAAAAATTAATAATAAATAAAAATTACCAAATAATATCTATCCATTAGATATTGGATATAACAATCTAACTTGAGGAAAGATTGGAAATATTTTATTTCTAGTAAAAGTTATGTGTGATGATAAAATGGACACGCTTACTATAAAATAATAGAATATTTTTTAAAATATTGAAAATTAATAAAAAAAATTGAATTTTTTTAATAAAAGTTTTATAAAAGCTATAAATAGAGAAAATGAAGAAAATCACTAGTTTGTATCATCTTTAAATTATTTACAATTTATTTGATTTAATTGACAAAATGTGCTAAATGTAGAAAAATGTTGATTTTATGGCCCAATAATGCTTAAAAGTGGAACACACTTTTGTCCTTTCACCCCATGTTGAGACTTACCTTTTCACCATTGAAGAGTTCTATAAATATTATTTGAAATTCATCCCATGTAGAAATAGATAAGTCAAGCAGATTAACATACAATTCTCTTGCATCACCTTTTACAGATTGAACAAACAACATTAGCATAACATATTTATCCTCCAATGCCTCATAGTTATTTCTCACTTTGATTCCTAAAGATGACCATCACCAAATTCAGCACTCTTCCCATTGAACTTTGGTAGTTGATTTTCTATCACACAGGGTAAAGTATTAGGGAAATTAAGAATAAACAACAATAAATTGCACATGGAACAAAAGATATAAAATTATTTTGCATAATTTTAGATTAATTCCCTTAGTATTGTTTACTTCATGTCTAATATGGATCCAAATTACATAAAACTCTAAAGGTGAAATGATCACTAGCTCTCAATAGATTTGTCACAAGCTTTTATACTAGATTATATAATATGGTAAAATGTATGTTAGATTTATTTCACAAAGGATTTATCACAAAGTTGTAATACAAAATCATGCATATAGGTAATGCCTAAACTAATCCTAAATTACCAAGGAGGATAAAGTGATTGATTTTAAATAATAATTTGATCATTTAGCATTAAAGGTTGGTACCTATACATTGGGAAATAGAATCAAGATTTGAAATAGAGATCATCTAAATTTGTGGTAAGGAACCAAAATTGCATATATACAAAAAAAAAAAGAGATGTTATATCATTAGATATGCTTCAAATATATACATGCCTACTAAAAATCATCTCATATGCATTAAATGAAAGATAGTTGCAAGGTATTTGTAATGGATTATATTGCTACAACACTAACTAATTAGCAACACAAGTTAGCAAATGTGGCTTTGGAGACACATACCTAGTCACATGAAACATTTTAGTTATGCATGGAGACACAGAAATAAATGGAGTAGTCTCTACTTGACCATACTTTCTTCATACTCCACAAAAAATCTATCCCTCAAACCTTACAAATTGTGTCATACACCTATTGATCCCCTAGACTATAATCAAGTAGCCGTATACAAAATAATGGAAAAATATGTGTTCTTTAGTGAAGAACACATGTTTATAACATTTCAATTTTTCCCTAAAACTCATAAGATCATGACACTTGATAAAATATAAGCACATTGGGATATAGCTCTCATTGATCAAGCATTTAATTCATCTTCCTAATGATGCAATCAAATAGATTTAATTTTATAAGAAATAAATATTTATTGGATTTGAACTCACTATAAAATAGAGGAAAAAGATCTCCAATCATGTATGCCTATCTTCTGTAGCATTTAGATTCATTAAATATCATAATGTTAAATTGACTTCATTATCACCCACACATTAAGTATTTATTTTTGTATTGGGTTCTCTTGACACACTATAGGATCTATCATTTTCATTTTCTCTTTAGAGACATCTTCTATACATAGATCCAAAATATTTGCTTTTCCCTTCAAAGGTATATCATGTCACAAATATGACAGCCAATGGCCTCCAATAATCTTATTGAGCTCTATAGGTACCATAAAACCTCAAATTCATGCATGTAGTTAGCTATTATAATCCTTTTGTACATAAAGAACTCTATTTTAAAATGATTCTTTCTACCATGAGAACCCATGGGTGTTATCTCATTGTTAAACTAATTCAACTTGGCACAAGATTAATGACCAACATTTATCAAGGAAATATATCAATGGACAATGGCTGATAGACAAAATGGATATGAATGATAAAAATTGATGAATATTAAGATTAACTCTGATGCAATAATAAGACAACGTGTTTCTCCTTTCACTTTATAAAGTGATCTTGAGAAATGGAAAATCCTTTTACCAAGAAATTATATAGGCCACCATAAATATACCACCTATATACAATTGGTGTGTCATCATTTACCCATACACATATGAATCCTTGAGATAATTGTTCATTCTTCTCCTAGACTAATAGGAATCACTTACTTGGACTACCATGTGGCCATATTTTGTTTATCATCCACTAGGTATCTCATATACATCCACCACCATAGCCTTCAAAGAGATGCACATACCCTATATACTTAATTCCTTAGAGAAAAAACCTACACACACATAAAATAAATCTGTCATGGCCCCATAGCACCTATCACTAGCCATGTTGAAACTAACCATTAGTACACCTATCATGAACCCATATGAGTTCTCCTTGTAACACCTATATGACCAATAAGGTTATGCCACATAGGAGAAACACTCATGCATATGCATCCACTTAACCTTTCACTACCACCACAAAGCCTACACATCCCATTGAAGATAAAATGACCATAGGTCAGTGTAGAGAGGAAAACCTAGATAAATAGCTAGTAGACATCAACTAAGATCAAAAGGGCATTTGACTTAATTTATTTCTAAATTCTAGGACACATGTACCCAAATCAATGGATTGTACACTGGACCTAACATATCACTATGGGCCCACCACTTACAAACACACATGCACCTTAACTAAGCATTTACACACAATGCCTCAACACATTACTACCATGATACTCATAATTAGGTGACCAATGCATGCATTCATTCCCATAGACCAATAAGTTGTGTCACCATAACTACCCAAGACCATCATCATTGTGCTAAAATGGATTATTGATCACCAATAAAATAGAAATGTGGCACTTAATTGATTCCAAAAATAATACCAAATCAACAATAAATTAGAAAAATTGCAAAGGTTAAGATATAAACCTTGAACAAACATGAATTGGGCCACCATTGAAGCATACACAAAACCTAACATTGACATAGATCTTTAAGAAATACATAGAGGGGAAGGGCTACAACATAGATGCGTGATTAGAAGCTTAGAATAGGCATTAATGGGGCCTATTGGAACTTGAATTTATCATATCAATTGTTATTGGTGGGCCACTCAACCCTACAAAGGCCAAAATTAAGGCAATGCAAGATTGGGAACCAATAGTTTTAATCCTAAACCTCATCCATTATATCTAAACATTTGAAGAGTGGCACATCCTCTATCACATTAGAGATCCATGAGAGATATCATATTCATTAGAATGTGCATTTTATTGAGAATCCAAAGGTGATTTATCATGTATGTTGGGAAATATGGTTAAAGCTGGAATGGGAGGACCCTCATGTTTAGCCTTATATTCCTCATGACCTCACAATTTGAAGTCAAGAGAAAAATAAATATCCTTATGGTTAGGATGTAATGTGTATCTATTCTAGTAGATCTAAGGGTTCTATATGTGTAAATAAGCTACTAGGAAATATTAGGGTTTTATTGTTATCAACAATGTAGCAAAAAATATATAAATTATCATCAATTATGGCTACACATCTCTTAGTAAATAATAAATGAAATGGAGATTATGGTGAAGTGTGGGTGAAGAAACTCCCATATTGTGAATCCAACAATTCCCTAAAAGAATGTTATAGACCAAAGCTCCTCACAGAACATGAAAGGCCATGTTAAGTTTAATGGGCCACAAAGTTCTAGGTAAAGTAACAAAACCACTTCGCATTCCCTTATCACATTGTCAAACCTTTTAATCGTTACACTAGATTTAGGGAGATTAGAGTAATCAATTTGGATTGCATTTGGAAGATTATTAATACACATTTTCAATCTAGCTCTATTATCTATTAAAGCTCTTTTTAATCTAGAATCTCCATACTTAATCACATTATACGATAGGCTATGCCATTTGATTACTTCAAAGAAAGGTAACCCATGCAGTATAATGAATTCTATTTATTTTTATCTTGAAAAATATGTTGCAACATTGAAAGTAACTCTTTAAGAAAACAATTATGTGTGAGAAAAAATTCTTTAAGATATTTTTATTTGTTCTCAAGGAGCACATCCAATCCTAAAAAGACATTTAGAGGGGTTATTGTTAAATCAATAATATGCATTATACCTCATATTCGTAATGTATATCCATAAAATAATACCATGGTATATAACTTGTTGCAAGTATGTGCCTAATCGGTGTTTTCATTGATGTCAACATATCTGTGTTGTCATTGGTGTCAATTGTGCTCTTACTTTGTTGAGGATACTGAGAAAATTAGCCCCTCCAGTGATAACAATGTGTTGCAGTAGAAATAGTGCATTACATGCAGAAGAATAGTCAAGAAGAATGCTCTGCATTTCCTGTCGAATAAATATGTGCCTGTGGAGTGGAAGCTATTTAGAATCCTGTCTAAAGATGTTATATTCCAAGTTTAAGCCTCCGGTATGAAGAATTCAATGAGTTATGTTCACCAGAGTGAAAACAACTTTTTCTATATGTTTGGTGGCAATAGGGAGAAAGTGTTTTGCTCTGCATTCCTCCTCATTGAAGTATTTTGGTCTACGGTTCTAGAATTAAGTTGGCGGTAATGTTAAGTGCCTTCAAATGCAATGGTTCATGATTTTGTGGTCTACAAGCTATCTTTTAGTTATGACAGTGGCTGACAATGTTGTTCCTGTACTTTGGTTTGAAGAATCTTATTTGAAAGGAAGCTAGGTGTGCAGAAATCGCTTCCTACACTAATCTAATGAGGAGGGATGTGTGCAAATTATTTTCAACCTTTACAATTACAATGTTATTAACCTAAAAAAAGAGATATTGCAACAATACACAACACAAGAATGTAAGACACAAGAAGAGAGAGACAAGATATAACGTGGGGAAAACCCTTACGGGTGAAAAACCCCACACTCCAAAGCTTGCACAATGTATTATCTAAACAATGAAGTTTACAAAACACTTGCAATGCAAGTCTTTAAAGGAGCCTTTGACACAGATATCTAAAGACAATCCGGTAGCATAACAGTACCTATCAATCACATAATACATCTCCTCTCAAAGCACTTGCTTAAATAGAAGTTTACAAGGCAAAAATGGACCTTCCTTGACATGGGCATCCAACTTAGCCTCATGGCCCAAAACCCACACCTAGGGATACTTGTCCAACACTGTAGTATGGTCATGACACTTGTCATATCACCCCATACCAATATGGTCACCTATTCCCAAGTTGGGCAATGACAAATGCTCTTACACATCTTACGACCGTCATAGAATCTGTTATACTGACAGTACTTACAACTGTACCCCTCAAATATCTGAATGCTCTCTTTACTGCATCCCAATGTACCCATCCAGGGTTAGCCATAAATTGACTAAGGACTCCCACTACTTGTGCAATGTCTGGTCTTGTACAGACCACATCATACATCAAACTGCTAACAACACTAGCATAAGGTACTCTGCTCATGTCCTCCACCTCACTAGGAGATTTTGGACAATCATTAACAGACAACTTTGTCCCCAAAGAAATAGGAAAACACAATGGTCTACAATCTGCCATGCTGAACCTATCCAACAAGGTCTTCACATACTTACTCTGGCTTAACCAAAGTTTTCTATTAGTTCTATCTCTTCTGATTTCCATTCCTAGAATGTACCTGGCTACCCCTAGATTTTTCATCTCAAACTGTGATGACAACTGAGACTTCAAATCAAAAATCATATTCTTACCATTCCCAATTGAAACAACATATCATCAACATACAAGTCAATAATGAGAATGTGATCATTGTCAAATTTATAATACACACAATGATCTGATTTCGATCTCAGCAATCCAACCGACAACACAAAGGCATCAAACTTCAAGTACCACATCCTAGGAGACTGCTTCAAACCATACAAAGACTTTTTCAACTTGCAAACCAAATTTTCTTTACCTTTCTCTATGTAATATTCAGGCTATGACATATAAATCTCTTCCTCCAAATCACCATGAAGGAATGTTGTCTTCACATCCATCTACTCCACCTCTAAGTCATGAGCTTCTGTAAGAGATAACAAGAACTGAATAGATGTCATCTTTGCAATGGGAGAGAAAATTTCACCATAATCAATTCCCTCCACTTGTGAGTATCCCTTTACAACCAATCTGGCCTTGTACTTTTCAACACTTCCATCTACATCGAATTAGTTCTTGAACACCCATTTGCATCCAATAGGTTTCCGTCCTTCAGGCAAAGGCACCAAGTCCCATGTTTTATTCTTCTCCAAAGAAGCAATCTCATCTTCCATGGCCTCCTTCCAGGAACCTGCATCTTTCATGCACACAGCCTCTGTCACATTTCTAGGCTCATTAGTGTTAGTAAGCAAGGAAAAAGCACAACTAGAATCAAGCAATGAATAACTAAACCTATCAGGTTGCTTCCTTGTTCGTGTAGACCTCCTCAGTGGCTGAGGTTGAGGTTTTGGTTCTTCTTCTAAACTTTCAGAGCTGCTAGAGCTCTCCTCATCATCAGGTCTCACAGGGTCTGTCAATTTAGTCTTCTCAGGGGTAGAAGGAAACTGAACCACATCCTCTTTCTTTTCTGTTTCTTCTAGCTGTAGAACAATGGGAGAAGGTGTCAGCTCTCTGAAAATAACACTTCTGCTATACAACATTTTTTCAGCCACATGATCCCAAATCTTGTATCCTTTCACATCAACACCATAGCCAATGAAAATACACTTAATAGCCTTGTTCTCCAATTTAGACCATTTCTCCCTAGGTACATGTGCATATGCCTCACAACCAAAAACACAAAGATGTCTAACTAAAGGCTTCTTACCATACTACACCTCCATAGGTGTCTTACCAACAAGAGCTGATGTAAGAGACCTATTTACCAGGTAGCAAGCAATGGCTACAGCTTCAGCCCAAAAAATTTGTTCAAGGCTTGCTCCACTAAGCATACTCCTAGCCTTATCCATCAATGTCCTGTTCATCCTCTCTGCAACTCCACTACGGGGTGTATGGAGTTGTCTTATGTCTTTCAATCCCTTGCTCTTTATAGAACTTATCGAATTCTACCAAACAAAACTCACCACTATTGTCAGTCCTCAAACACTTAATCTTTTTACTAGTTTGATTCTCAACAAAAGCTTTAAACTCTTTCAACCAACTAAAGACTTCAAACTTGCTTCTGAGAAAATTAATCCATGTCCTTCTACTATAATCATATATAAAAGATACAAAATATACAGATTTGGAAATAAAAGGAACACTAACAGGACTGAACACATCAGAATGAATAAGGTCCAACACACTAGAAGACTTGTGAGAACTAGATTAAAACTGAACATGGTTTTGCTTTCCATATATACAATGTTCACAAAAGTTGAACTCGAGATTACAATCATTTAACCCCTCAATGATGTTTTTATTTTTTAGGGTTCTAAGACCCTTCTCACCAATGTGGCCAAATCTCTTATGCCATAACATTGTCTTTTCAATAGGAAGCTTAACTTCCAAAGCATGAGCACCCTTGGGTACCCAAAATGCACTACCATCAGAATTTGTTACAATAGATTTCTTCATTGCTGGTTCAGATGGTGGGGATGAAGTGACTGCAGCTCTTTTCTTCGATTCAGAAGAACTATTGCACTGTGAAGTGCATGCCTCCATCTGAAATAGAGTACCTCTCCAAGTACCCTTCACAAGGACCATATATCCTCTAGTCATCTTGCATCCGTCCTTCGAAAAGATAACCTGCACACCTGCATCATTCAACTTACTTATAGAAAGTAGGTTTTGTGCCAAGCCTGGGATGTGCATGACCCCAGTGATCCCCTTCACTCATCCATCAGGGAATCAGATTGAGACTCTTCCACGACCAACAATCTTCATATGAGAATCATCACCTAGGTACACTCTTCCACCGTCAAACTCTTCATACTTCGTGAACCAGCTTTGATGCAAGGTCATGTGGAATGATGCACCAAAATCAATCAACCACACATCATCAGATGCATGGGTGGCCAGGGTTGCGATGAAGGCATCACCATCATCTTGTGACTTGTTAGAATCTAAATCTAGGACATTGTTCTTCTTTTTCTTTTCCTCTTTGCATTCCTTTAAAAAATGCCTAGATTTTCCACAATTCCAACAGAGAGCCTTGGACTTTCCAGGAGATTTAGATCTCCCACAAGATTTGGATCTACCCTTCTCAGCTTTTTTTTCCTTATTTTTTGCTTTCTCCTTGGGTCTTCCATGAACCGTAAGAGCCTCTTTAGCTTCTTCAGAAGACTTTCTTTGCATCTCTTCAGATAACAGCAAAGATACCACTTCATCCATTTTGAAAGTGGGTGTGGTGCTCCCAATAGGCATAACAAGATGATCCCACGACTCTGGCAAAGAACAGAGAAAGGTCATACAATGATCCTCTTCCTCCATCTTCACACCAACGGATGTCAACTATGCAACTAATATGTTGAAGGAATTCAGGTGATCTGCAATAGATCCTCTATCCTCCATCCTCAGAGAATACAACTTCTTTCTTAGAAAAAGATTGTTCACCAGGGATTTGGCCTGATAAACATCTCCTAGCTTCTTCCAAAGGTCTTTCATGGTCTTCTCTTCATGGACATTTAACAGGACAGAATCAGCTAGACTAAGTCTTATGAGACCCTTAGCCTTCCGATCTTTGAGATCCCAATCATCTTGTGCCATTGTGGTTGGTTTTACACCAGAAACAGTTTCCCATAGGTCTCAATCAACAAGCATGTCTTCCATCTTAAGTTTCCATAACTCAAAAGTTGTGTCGTTAAACTTCTCCACCTCTAATCTTTTAGATGTGCCTTCCATCTCTTTCCTGCAACAATATTACAAAATACTCTGCACAGACTCCTACTCAATCTAAGATCAGCTCAAAAAATCCCTACACAACAACTAGGACCAAAGGTGATCAAGCTCTGATACCAACTGAAAGGAAGCTAGGTGTGCGGAAATCGCTTCCTACACTAATATAATGAGGAGAGATGTGTGCAAATTCTTTTTAACCTTTACAATTATAATGTTATTAACCCAACAACAAAGATATTATAGTAATGCATAACACAAGAATGTAAGACAGAAGAAGAGAGATACAATATATAATGTGGGAAAAACCCTTACAGGTGAAAAACCCCACACTCCAAAACCTACACAATGTATTATCTAAACAATGAAGTTTGCAACACACTTGCAATGCAAGTCTTTACAGGAGTCTTCGACACTCGTATCTGGAGACAATCCACAAGCATAACAGTACCTATCAATCACACAATACATCTCCTCTCAAAGCACATGCTTAAATAGAAGTTTACAAGGCAAAAATGGACCTTCCTTGAGATGGGTGTCCAACTTGGCCTCATGGCACAAAACCCACACCTAGGGACACTTGTCCAACACTGCAGCATGGTCATGACACTTGTCATATCACCCCATCCCAATATGGTCACCTTTTCCTAAGTTGGACAAAGATAGATGCTCTTATGCATCTTATGACTGTCATAGAATCCGTCATACTGACAGTACTTATAGTTGTAAGAGAATCTATCATACACTGACTAAAATAGCATATTCTCTTACAACATGTCATAACTCTCCTTGGGGCGCCCAAAGATGCCTTCTTCCAAGATGCCTTGTGATACATGTCTTCACCTTTCATAGAACATTTCATTTACAACTCTTACGCGTCATAGATCCTGTCATAGGAATATGTCATAACCGTTTCAGTCAAGATTCACTTACACACTAGTCAAAGTGCGAACACATGGCAAAATATCTCTACCACTAAGTGGTATGCCTATCTTCTCATGTGAGGACAAAATTACATGTGGTCACCTTCCACATGGGATGACACATCACCATGCCAACTCCCACAAGATGACAAAATACAATTTTCATCCTAATTACACAATAGGCAATAAATAAATATATTACAACAAATAAATGCAAGGAATTACCAAGGTTGAGACACCTTAATTCCCAACATTATTTTTAGAGTGATTAGAGATCGTGAAGTTGTTCTTGGTGATTACAATGTGCTTGTAGATGTCTCTTGATCATGCTCCTACATTTGGATTGGTCCGAAAGGTGTAATTCAAATCGTGCATGAAGCATGTTCTTGAGAATACTTGTGTTAATATCAATATCGGCCGACCTGGTTGAATTCATCATCTACGAAGATGCATCAAAGATTGTGATAACACATGGTAGCATGGAAGATTGTGTTTGAGTCCCTGCTAAGGCATGGCGTGATCCACATTCACTTCTTTTATTTATAAATCTATTTAGGTCTAGACCTATTATGATGTAACGTATGTTTTCCAACCTTGGAGATTGTTCCAACGGTTGATGATTGTAATGCCAACCTTGATGATGTTTCCAAGGTTGATGAAGTGTTTAAATACTTGTAATTGAGTCGTGAAAATGTATCCAAGTGCGAAGATGCAAAGATAAGAGTGAAGTAAGGTACCAGAACAGAGCAGAGGTGTTTGTGCTTCAATGAAATTGAACCTTTCCATGGAGTAGATGCCATTATCCTAGTTCAACCTTTTGGCAGTGAGCCACCCATAGGCAGTGAGCCTTTCTTTGCAGTGAGCATTTTGGACAGTGAGCCTTTGTTTTACAGTATTGCAATAACTTATATATTTTGTGGGCTAACACCCACTGTGGTTTTTCCCTTTTAGGGTTTTCCATGTAAAAATCTAGTGTCTACTATGTTGAATTGTGATGGTGATTAAGTTAATGGTTGCATGCTTTCATGATTGAATCTGATTATGAATAATTAAGTTGTTGATGGTATGATATGCATGTGAAGCTAAGTTTTTGTGATAACTAATTCACCCCCCCTCTTAGTTGTCTGGTATATTTCAACAATTGGTATCAGAGATGGTTCCTCTGAAGAAAGCCTAACATCTTGAGGAAGATCCAGGATGTCTTATAAAAAGGAAGGTCCGCACTTTGATGGGACAAATTATGCTCTTTGGAAGGTACAAATGAAAAGCCATTTTCTTTGTCTTGGCTATAAAGTATGGAAGGCTACAGAAACAAAATATACCATGCCTCAAACTGGTTTGATGACTGAAGATGAAATCAAAGAATATGAGTTGGATGTCAAAGAAAAGGATGCTTTGTTATGTTCCTTAAGTGACTCAGTGTTGACAAAAGTTGTGGACCTTGAATCTACAAATGAGGTATGGGACAAGCTAAAAAATTTGTATGAAGGAGATGATTTTGTAAGAGAGTCCAAGCTACAAAGCCTAAAAGTGAAATATGAGGTTTTGAAGATGAATGAAGATGAAAAAATAATAGCGTTTATGCAAAGAGTTGATGAACTTGTCACTGGAATAAAGGGTATGGGAGGAACTCTCAATGATAAGGAAGTTGTGATGAAAATTCTTAGATCACTACCAAAGTCCTATAGTCACAAGGTAGCTGCTATTGAAGAATTTATGACTGTGAAAACTATTGACAGAGATCAGTTACTTGGAAAGCTTAGAGCCTTTGAGATGAGAGAATTTGGTGATGTCTTGCCTAAAGTTGAATCAACTTTTAAAGACAGTGCTTCAAAAAAGATCTCCAAAGATGAGAAATACAAAGTGGATGATGACTTTGATGAAATTGAAGCTAACTTTGTTAACAAGCTACAAAGAGGCTCTGGTAAGTTCAAAGGTAAATTACCTTTCAAATGTTTCTCTTGTGGTAAAGTAGGGCATTATACTTCCAAATGTCTTGAAAGAATTGAAAGAAATAAGAAAAAATATGAGAGCAGGCCTAGAGTTCCAAAGAAATGCTACTATGTCAGAGATTTTGATGATAAAGGTGTGACTAATGATGAATCTAATGATGCTAGTACTAGTGTAAATGAATGCATGTTTATTGCTATTAAAGAAGATCTTGTGTCTACTAATTCTTCTAGTTGTTTGAACGAAGAAAAACTAGTGGAAGAAAGTGCTTTGGTTGTTCAAGTTGAGAAAGATAAGGATGAATAGATTATTGATAGTGGATGCTCACATCACATGATTGGTGATAAAAGTAAGTTTGTAAGTTTGGAAAAGTATGATGGAGGACTGGTTAGGTTTGGAGATAATGCAGCTGGTAAGATTTGTGGAAAAGGATCTATTTCATTTGATGGAAAGCATAATACTAACAATGTTCTATATGTGAAGGGTTTGAAGCATAATCTTTTGAGTGATGGTCAGATGTGTGACAAAGGATATGATCTAAGATTCAAAGACAATGGGTCCAAGATCATGGAAAGCTCCAGAACTATGATTGCCACCAGTAAGAAGAGAAAAAGTAACATCTATCAATTAAGAGGAACTAATGATTACTATTTACTGGCCCAGGCAGATGAAAGTTGGCTATGGCATAGAAGGATGTGTCATATAAACTTTGATAATCTGGTAAAGATTAGTTTAGTTCAGATTGTGAGAGATTTACCAAAACATGTGAAACCCCCCAATACAATTTGTAAGGAATGTCAGTTGGGAAAGCAGACAAGGACAAGTTTCAAGAGAAAACAATAATTTTCTATTGGTTTGCTGGATCTAGTGCATATAGATCTTTGTGGTCCTACAAGGGTGAGAAGTCTACAAGGTGATAGGTACTTCATGTTGCTTATTGATGATTATTCTAGAATGATTTGGTTACTTTTCTAAGAGATAAATCAAAAGCCCTAGAGAAGTTCAAATCTTTCAAGGAAATGGTTGAGATTGAAATAGAGTTGAAGATCAAATGCTTGAGGTCTGATAGAGGAGGTGAGTTCACATCAAATGAATTCAACATTTTATGTGAAGAGCATGGGATAAAGAGACAGTTGTCTACACCTAGGACTCCTCAATAGAATGGAGTTGTGGAAAGGAAAAATAGGACTGTTCAAGAGGCTGCAAGGACTATGATGAAGGAAGCAGATCTACCAAAAGTATTTTGGAAAGAGGCTATTCATACTGATGTTTACATCGATAAAAGAGTTCAAGTGAAAGGTAATGGTACTCAAACTCCTTATGAATTATGGTATGGAAAAATTCCTACAGTAAAACATTTCAAAGTCTTTGGAAGAAAATGCTATATCAGGAGAGATAAAGATCTAGGAAAGTTTGATGCAAGGTGTGATGAAGGAATCTTCCTTGGATACTCTACCAAGAGCAAGGCTTACCAGTGCTACAACAAAAGGCTTAAAAGGATTGTTGAGAGTGCAAATGTGAAGGTAGATGAAGGCAAAGAAAGAATATCAGACTTGAGTTGTTATGAACCAGATGAACCTGTGACTATAGTAAATGAAGAGAAAGATAACCAAGAAGATAGTCAGGATGAAGAAGAGGCTCCAGAAAGTGTTTTCAAGACTCCCAAGTATGTAAGGATTAATCTTTCTAAAGATCAGATTATAGGTGACAAGAATAAAGGTGTGTTGACAAGAAAAAAGGATGCAGAAGAACAAGTTAATTACTGTCTGCTTTCAAAGGTTGAACCAAATACTGTAAATGAAGCATGTAATGATGAAAGATGGATAAAATCCATGGAGGAAGAGCTAATACAGATAGAAAAGAATGGTACTTGGGAATTAGTTCCTAGACCTGCTGACAAAAATGTTATTGGAACCAAATGGGTTTTTCAAGAATAAGCTAAATGAGAATGGAGAAGTTGTAAGGAATAAGGAAAGGCTTATATGCGAGGGATATGATCAAATTGAAGGAATAGATTTTGAAGAGACTTTTGTTCCAATAGCCTGGATTGAAGCAATTAGAATATTCCTGGCATTTGCAGCCGACAAAAATTTTAAAGTGTATTAGATGGATGTAAAGTCTGCATTCCTTAATGGTGAGTTAAAAGAGGAAGTCTACATTGAGAAACCAGAAGGATTTAAGTTATCAAACCAAGAAGATGATGTGTGCAGATTGAAGAAAGCCTTGTATGGACTCAAGCAAGCCCCTAGAGCATGGTATGCAAGGTTGGATAAGTACTTACTACAGTTAGGGTTCAATAAAGGTACTGCTGATAGTAATCTTTACTTCAAGATTAATGGAGATCAAATACTGATTGTTGAAGTCTTTGTTGATGATATCATTTTTGGAGGCAATGAAGGTATGTGTATAAAATTTGCTGGTGAAATGCAAAAAGAATTTGAGATGTCCATGTTTGGTGAGATGAATTTCTTTCTAGGTCTGTAAATAAATCAATCAGATAAAGGAATCTTCATATCTCAATCTAAGTATATGAAAGAGTTGTTGAAGAAGTTTGGGATGGAAGACTCTAAACTGGCGTGTACTCCCATGGTGACTGGCTACAAGTTGAGCAAAACTGATGAATCACCTAAGGTGGATTAGAAAAAATATAGATCCATGATTGGAGATTTCTTTATCTAACTCAAACTAGACCTGATATTATGCATGCAATATGTCTTGTTGAAAGGTTTCAAGTTGATCCAAGAGAATCACATGTGATGGCAGTCAAGAGAATCCTGAGGTATTTAAAAGGCACTCCGGATTATGGCTTATGGCATCCAAAGGACAATGACTTCACTCTTAGTGCTTATACAGATGCAGATTGAGCTGGAGATGTTGATAAAAAAGGAGCACAAGTGGAGGTGCTTTCTTCTTGGGTAATAGATTAGTTTCATGGCTGAGCAAGAAACAAGATTCAATCTCTTTGTCAATTGTAGAAGCAGAGTATATTGCAGTAGCATGTTGTTGCACTCAAGTATTATGGATGAAGCAGACTTTGAAGGATATATGAGTTGTGTATGATGATTCAATTGCAATCTTTTGTGATAATACAAGTGCCATAAACATTTCAAAGAATCCAATGATGCACTCAAGAACAAAGCAGATTGGGGTAGAGATGTTGATGAAAAAAGGAGCACAAGTGGAGATGCTTTCTTCTTGGGTAATAGATTAGTTTCATGGCTGAGCAAGAAACAAGATTCAATCTCTTTGTCAATTGTAGAAGTAGAGTATATTGCAATAGCATGTTGTTGCACTCAAGTATTATGGATGAAGCAGACTTTGAAGGATATAAGAGTTGTGTATGAAAATTCAATTGCAATCTTTTGTGATAATACAAGTGCCATAAACATTTCTAAGAATCTAGTGATGCACTCAAAAACAAAGCACATATCAATAAGGTATCACTTTTTTGAGAGAGAAGGTGACAGAGAATGAAGTAAAGTTGGAATATATGTCCACAAAGGATCAGATTGCAGACATCTTCACTAAGCCTTTGCCTAAAGATACCTTTGAGTATCTCAAAGAAAAGTTAGGGGTCATTACCCCTTCTTTCCTGAACTAAGATGCATAGGAATGCATCAATCTAGTGGAGCTCAAAGTGTCATTTCTTGATCTAGATTGATGTTTTGAAGGCTACCTCTCAGGGGGAGTAGCTAGATGTTTCTGGTAAAGAAAGTGGATCAAAGCAACAGCATGCAAGTATGTGCCCTTTGCCATTGATTTTAAAGGGGGGGAGAAATCATGTGAAAAACTCAGGGGGAGAAAGAATGCAGATGTGTAAAGAGAAAGGGGGAGAATCTTGTCTTGATGGTCTTTTCAATTTTTCACACCATATGTTTCCATCAATGACAAAGGGGGAGATTGTTGCAAGTATGTGCCTAATCGGTGTTGTCATTGATGTCAACATATATGTGTTGTCATTGGTGTCAATTGTGCTCTTACTTTGTTGAGGATATTGAGAAAATTAGCCCCTCCGGTGATAACAATGTGTTGCAGTAGAAATAGTGCATTACATGCAGAAGAACAGTCTAGAAGAATGCTCTGCATTTCTTGTAGAATAAATATCTATGCCTGCAGATTGGAAGTTATTTAGAAGCCTGTCTGAAGATGTTATATTATGAGTTTGAGCCTCTGGTATGAATAATTTAATGAGTTATGTTCACCAAAGTGAAAACAACTTTTTTTGTATGTTTGGTGTTGACAAGGAGAAAGTGTTTTGCTCCACATTCCTCCGCATTGAAGTATTTTGGTTTGTGGTTCTAGAATTGAGTTAGTGATGATTTTAAGTGCCTTCAAATGCAATGGTTCATGATTTGGTCATCCGTAAGCTATCTTTTACTTATGACAGTGGCTGACATTGTTGTTTCTATACTCTAGTTTGAAGAATCTTATTGTTAGAGTGATTAGAGATTGTGTGGTTGTTCCTGGTGATTACAATGTGCTTCTAGATGTCTCCTAATCATGCTCCTACATTCAAATTGGTCTACAAGGTGTAATTCAGATCGTGCATGAAGCGTGTTCTTGAGAATACTTGTGTTAACATCAGTCTTGGCTGACCTAGTTGAATTCATCATCTGCAAAGATGCATCGAAGATTGTGATAGCGTGTGGTAGTATGGAAGATTATGTTTGAGTCCCTACTAAGGTACGGTATGATCTGCATTCACTTCTTTTCTTTGTAAATATGTTTAGGTCCAGACCTATTATGATGTAACGTATGTTTTTCGACCTTGGAGATTGCTCCAATGGTTGATGATTGTCATGCTGACCTTGATGATCATTCCAAGGTTGATGAAGTGTATAAATACTTGTAATTGAGTCATGAAAATGTATCCAAGTGCAAAGATGCGAAGATAAGAGTGAATTAAGGTAGCAGAGCATAGCAAAGATGTTTGTACTTCAATGGAACTGAACATTGGCATGGAGTAGATGTCATTATCTCAGTTCAACCTTTTGGCAGTGAGCCTTCTTTCGGCAGTGAGCCACCCATAGGTAGTGAGCCTTTCTTTCCAGTGAGCATTTTGGGTAGTGAGCCCTATAGGTAGTGAGCCTCTATTTTTTGGTATTGCTATAACTTATATATTTTGTGGGCTAACACCCACCGTGGTTTTTCCCTTTTAGGGTTTTCCACATAAAAATTTGGTGTCTACTGTGTTGAATGTGTGATGGTGATTAAGTTAATGGTTGCATGCTTTCATGGTTGAATCTGATTATGAATAATTAAGTTGTTGATGGTTTGATATGCATGTGAAGATAAGTTTTTGTGACAACTGATTCACCCTGCCCTCTCAGTTGTCTAGTATATTTCAACATAACTAAGGCATGAGAGGTACAAATAGTTTTATGATCAGTGTTAGCAAGGAATTTATGAAGGCACGGACCAAAGTTCTGAGTCCTAGTTTCATATATACTATATTTATACCCTAGTACTTACAATATAAGAACAATCAAATGGTATGCAGTGTAGTTTGATATAATGTGATAAGAAGAGATCACTAGCAAATAGTTAACACATGATTTCAAGTCACTTAACATCATATTAAAAAATGATCCATTCACTCATGGTATGTTCCATTCATCAATAAATCTATTTATAACACTATATCTTCAATGTTCTTTTCTATAAATATATACATTCTAGTCTCATAGGATTCATCCTTCTTCTATTGTTCCTATATCCCATCTTTTTATACTATATGTTATGTATAAATATGCTTTTACATTAGGGACATGTCCCGTATACTCATTATGCCTTTTTAGCTTATGTAGAGGTTGGCTTAGAGATTTACATTCCTTTTGCAGTCTGGTGCGATGGTTTATAGGTGTTGTTTATTGTTGGTCCTTCACCCTACAAAAATCATCCCCCTTTTGAACCAGTGCCTTGTCCTCAAGACACTAGGACTCTTACTTGCCAAAATTCCAAAATTGTTGTAGTAGTTTAGTGGTTTGATGGAAAAAAACATTTTTGTATATTTCCTTTAGCTGTTAGAAAGTTGTGTTCTACTAAACGTTGTCTTGTTGCATGTTAGATTCCCAAAATTATCTATAGTATTTCTTCTAGAAAGAGGATCACTTTAAAAAGAAAAAGCCAGAATGAGAGGCAATATTTTAATCAATACTTGCCTATGCATTAATTATTCACAAAAGGAATAATACATAGTTATACATTCACATTTGTCAAAATAGATAAAATGGAAAAGTAGAAAGCAATCTTATCCTATGTGATAAGATTGATAACTAAATAAAGGAAAATACTTCCTAAACAACTCCATAATTAACTTATGCTAACCTATAAATATGATTTTACACCAATAGCCCCCATAAGTGTAACTTAGGGAGATTACACACAAGCTAAAAAGCAAGAAGAAGATGAGGACAGGTCCTAGCCACTAGGTTTGATCAGGTACCCATTTATAAACAAACAATCTCTCATAACATGGAGCAAAGGAGAAAAACCCAATGGGAGAAAACTCCTTTCCAAAAGAGAGAAAAATAACAAATATGTACAAGTGATGTGAACTCAAAACCAATTTCCAATAACAAATATATAATCAATATGCCCATAAAAGAGAGTGGATGAATGAGATTCTGAATCCCGTCCAAGAAGAAACTCTAGTACCAATGATGAGTGCCTGAAGATAAAAAATAATCCACTGCTTGCAAACAATATTTCTCCCCTTCAGAAGAAATAGATCCACCAATGAGTGTAGAAGCCATTCCAACATGTCAAATGAAAAGGGAATCCAAATTGAAATGTATTGTTGTGCCTCTAAATGTAACTCTAGTGTACTCATGCTAGAAAAGGATATCTCTTCAAAAATAGGAAGTAAATGTCCAATCAGAGAAGTAGAACCAAGAGACGACAAAATGTGAATTGCATTTGGAAACAAAGAAGATGATGTGCTACATTACTATCATCAAATATGAAATGATTATCTTCTAATTTATCATCCACATCAGAAATGTGAGACTCCACAAATAATAATGAGATGTTTGGTAGATAGGAATCTCAATGTTGGGGTGGATCTGGAAGACAAAAATTGTCCTACTATAAGGAATCACTAGAAGCCTTATATGAAGAAAAACTAAATTTGAATGAAGAAATAAGTGATGAAGATGTTACTGCAACTCATGGGTTAGAAGAATTTGGCAAACTAGTTATGTAATTGGCAATTGAGTCTATCTGAGTTTATTTCAGCATTTGAGATTATTGTTGTGTTATGCTAGTTCCATCCAAGCAAACTAAATATAGGGCATCACCTTTACTTTTCCTACATTATTCCTTCTCCCTTTTCATTAGTGGTGTTAGATTAGGTTTAGTTCTCTAATCCTTAAGCTCATAAAGAGGAATCAACCTTCTCTAGAGGATTGATCTCATTTGTAAGGTCCCACACCTTGAGATCATTCTTATTGTGTTATTGGAATGTTTAGACCTAGTTTAAACAGGGTGTAATTTCATGTGACAATAGTTTCTAGCACACTCGGTGGGACCAAGATGATCCTTATCATCCATTGCAAAGTTTGGTGTGTGCTTGAACAATGTATCTTGTCATTTAGGATAGTTCTCTTCATTCCACGGTGATTCCAAGCTCAAATCTATTATTTTAAGAATCCCAAATGCGTAAAGACTATCAAGGATCAAGAGTTTGGTGGTATTCTTGGTCTTTTCTTGCTTTTGAAAGCATTTCAAGCACCTGGTGACTCTCTTCTAGTATGTACCCAGTTATCAAGGGGACAGATCTAATTGCCCTTATCTTAAAGAATATTTAAATTTTTTCATAGCTTCCTTCAATGCTCTAGTATGTCAAACTACTATGGAAACTATGTCTCTTCCCCTCCATTTTGGGAAGATGTAGCTTTTGTGCCTTCCCATTAGCCATATTAGACCCATAATGCTCATGTTTTCATTGTAAATCCCCCTACTATAGAAAGTTGCTAGCATTCCTATAATGTTTGCCTCCCCCAACCCCTACTCAAGCTTCTTGGAAACCTAATCATGCTTATTATCAACCTTAAAAGGACTATTTTGCTCCTAATCTTCCTGGCTATTCTCATAGTGACCAAAATGTTGACAACTTGGGTTTTGGTAGTCTCAAAATTTTGTTGCTAGACTTTAAAGGAAGGTTGGGTGAAATCACAAGGGTGCAGGAGTATAACTAGAAGTAAGATGAGCTTGCTCATTAGAGTTACCTTCACCATCAAGTGATGGAGGCTCAAGAAGGAGCTTATCAAGAATGGTTTTATCAATAAAAAAAATTTATGCAAATTACAGCTCAGGAGGAGCAAATGAGGCAACAGCTTGTCCAAACCCAAAGGCAAGAAACCTAATCAGTCCCCTCTTTTCTTACTTTGAGGCCAATTCCTCATATAACTATGGACCAGTTTACAAAGGAGATGGCTTTTAGTTTCCAAATCCCAAGCTTCAAGCATGGGAAGCCTTCTAAGCCCTCAAATAAACCTCCCAATTTTAAAATTCCAAGTTTTGAGGAACTACATCCCATGCAAAATCTTGTTCCTATGAAATCATAGCCTATTACTCCCTAGGAACAATCTTTTCAAAAGCCCATTTCCCTTAAATAAATTCAAGAGGCCCTTCTAGCTCCCGACCCAATTTCATGTTAGTTCTCTTGTCATGACACTATTTTACTTTGTAAAGGTGGACCTGTTGTTTGGCAGGCTAGTTGGATAGATGAGCCAAGAGGTAAGGTACATGAAGCAATGGAAGAATGATATAATTTTTGGGAGCCCTCATGTGCCACAAAAATTTAAAAATTAGACCTACTACAAGAAGCAATTGAGTCCAATCAGTTGGAGTAGAAACAACGCTTTGAGCTTCTGGCTAATGCTAATTCATGTGCAAGGTTTAAAAGTCCTATAGATTATGATTCATTTGAAATTTTTTCCCATGCTTTTTAAGAAGAAAATGAGAATGAAATACAATGATTGTATGGTGAGGATCTCTAGTCACAAAGGCAACTTGTGCAAGACCAAACAGAGGTGCAATCAAAGAAACAATAAAATGAAGAATGTTCTAATAATGATGATTGCTTGGCACCACTTGAGGCTAAAATGCACATGCAAATGTTTATTGAGGACTCTTTTTCTCCTCCTGAGGAAGGATTGATAGAGGAGATCGTAGTAGAGGCTCCAAAGCACGTCGACATTGTCATGTGCAAAGAGTTGCCTCCATATGTTGATGAAGATGAAGAAAACATGCAACTGCTCAAATCAATAGAGGTTTTAGGGAAGCATGTGGATGTTGAAAATGGTGACGAGCCACAGGTTCATAAGGGAAGGTGCTATAGTGAGTTCTTCCTTGTAATTCCCCTCCTAAACAATACTAATAAAATATGATTAAATTAATGATTTAGAGAATATATAAATGAAAATTAAGAATTTAATACTAATTAACTTACTTTATTAATTAAAATCTTCTTAAAAGAAGGGACCCAAATTTTCTAATGAATACCTAACCTGATATCAGCTGAACACAAGAATACATTAAATTAGTTATTCAATACATATACATTAAAATTTTACAAATAAATGAAACTAAAATAGTACTACGAAGATAACTTTTGATCATATTGATGAAGAGAATAAATGTTCTCTGCTAACAACACTAAACTGATTAACCATTATTTCTATGAAATCAAGCTACTGATTATTGTCACAGATTAACATCAATAATCCATATCAAACTAAGAACATGAATGATAATGTTTATATATATACATGCTTAAGTCTCCATCGACACAGTATAAACACAATACCCAAATTCCTTCCAAAGAAATATTGTATTATCTATGATGCACACAGAACAACAATTATTTCATCTAAACAATTGTATATACAATGTATATAATTCCATCTATTTTGTTGGGTATGATTCGAATTCAAACACAAATTTTATCCTTTTTGTTACGTAAAATCTAGAATCAACAATATAACAATTATATTTTAGTATATATATATCAAAAATAACTGAAATATAGCAATGGCAGAATACTAATAACATTAGACGCAAGTATTAAAGAAACAATAACATATAATATTAAGCGGATGTGATGATTAATTTAAAGGGCAGTGTTATAATGAAGAATGGTTACTATTAAAGAAAGTTATGGGTGTTGTTTGGCTTGTGGCGGCCTCTAGTCATCCACAGCCGACAGCTTTGAAGGCTGGGAGCCGTGGTTTTCCATGGCTCCCACAACATGTAGCTATGGTAGCTATGGATAGCCATGGCTACCACACTTACAGACTACTTTAATAACAACAAAAAAATCTTTTGATGTTTCCAATCTCCATTTTAAATTGTTACCATCATTAACAAAGATAAGCGATACACAATAAAAATTATACTTCGATTATTCTTTAAAACTAATAATTTTTAATTTCCAGTGAACTATATATACATAAATACGTTATGCAAACTTATTACTATAAACAGATGTATCATAAAATGCATTCCATAAGATAACTAATAACATAATAAATTACAGTTGAATTACATCTTTCACAACAACATTTACATATATCTGAGTCTACTTAATCGGTAAAATATTCATTCAAATGTAACTAATACATTAATCTTGAGATAGGATAAACAAATTACTTGAACTGAGGTGAGATACCTAATTATTCTTCAATTACAATACAGAAAGATAAACTTTAACTTGCAATTTTGAACTATGCAAATATTCAGATTTGATCAATTACAATAATCTCATATTTTCAAATCTTTCTCAAATCCAGATCTTGCACCCTAATCTACTAACATTGATTAGAAAATCTCTTCATAAACCTGTAAACAACATAATAGAGCAGCCCAGTCCTGCTCTCCACCCATCCATAGGACTGATGATTCTAGTCCACCCCCGAGCGGGAAACAAAACCCATTGCTCAAACATATAACAATAAAATAGAAATTAGAAAATAGACTATTGACAATGGACTCACACACATGGAATTATGGTTAAGGGGAAGAAGGGGGGTTCCCTTCCCTCTTGGGGTACAATTTAACTCCCTTTTCTTCAAACAACTTCACACTTCCACTCCCATTCATCTCCCTTCATCACCAATCATCCAAACATCCTCCAATAATCATTCTCCCTTCACATTCTCCCACCAACACATTCTCCCATTTTTCACTTCTTCCAACACAAATCAACTCCCAATTTCTTTACATACAGCACAAAACCACAAGAGAGGCTCCACACACTCCTTAACCCCACACGAGGGAAGCTCTCATCTGACATGGAGGGTAGTTCCCTTTTGCACACCCAAATCCCCACTGACATTCAAGCAAAACATCACACAACATAGATTTTGACAACAATTTTCACATTCCCTTAACTCAACATTCTCATAAAATGAATAAAACACATAAATGCTATAAGAAATGAATCATACGTTGGCTGTCCAAGTTAGGATCAGCCCAACTAATCACACCAAAAAGATGAACAATCTATTCCAACTAGCATTCCCATGATCATGCCTTCATTTCAGCCCACAAACTCCTCTATGTTCACCCTCCAAGAAGCATTCAATAGAAGAAAACCAAGAAAGATAACTACTACCAAAAAATCTACCGCACTTCTATTTTCAAGAATGGGGAAAATGATTCACATTTCCTCTTTTAAAATAAATTCTTTTTCCAACTCTTTACATTTCCCCTCTCTTGAAATTAAATTAAACAATAATTTAAAAGCAAATACTTCATAAAAGATCACATACTTTTCAACACAGACCCCCCCTTACAAAGTTATAACTAAATAAACAAATAATCAATATTTGAGCATATGGATTTTGTCTCCAATTCATAAGGAACCTGGGCCACTCTACCTGCAAAATCTCATTGAAACATTAGTACATTTTGAAACTTATAGCTAAAGCAATTAACATTTAACTTTATCATTTCTAACATCAATTAATTACATAATCTAACATATCAAAATAATAATTATTATTTTTTGGGGGGAAATTAAACATATAACCATTAATATTTCATAATTAATTATTTTATTAAATAAACCTTTTATTTCATTTTAAACAAAAAATTAATAAATATCTAAATATTTATTTTCATAATCAAAATAATAATATCCATAGTCCATCAACCAAGTCGAATGCACACCCACACACAAAAATATAATATCAAGTCAAATATCTAGAATAATACTAGCTAGGCCTCACATTCTGCCCCTCTAGAATTAGGCTTCCTCTTGGAAGCTATCTGAAAGATAAGGAAATAAAGATTTCATCTTGAGTGTATCCTCCCATGTAGTAGAAGACTCATCATAAGGGTCCCACTGGACCCTGAACTAATCCAACTGTCATCCTTGCAGGGCCAGCATTTGTTGATCCTCCAAGATGCGGACTAGTTCCAATGTTAGCTATCCATCCTATGCCACCTGTAAAGTATCCTGCTCCAAAATATGAGAAGGATCTGGTACATATTTCTTAAGCATAGATACATTAAAAACATTATGGATACGAGATAGGCTAGGTGGCAAGGCTCAGCAATATGCAACTGAGCCTATCCTCTCTAGAATCTCAAAAGGGCCAACAAATTTAGGTGACAACATCGAGCCTTTTCCATAATGGATAGAACTCTTCTAAGGTCACACATGCAAGAAAAGTATCTCCCCAACCTAGAACTATCAATCAACTCTCCTAATGTCGGCATACTTCTTCTATCGATCCTGAGCTGTCTACAACTGTTCACAAATCTGAGTCACCTGTTGCTCCATATCTTTGAAAGGAAGCAAGGTATGCGGAACACACTTCCTATGCTAATCTAATGAGGGAAGTAGAGTGTAAATTCAAATTAACCTTTCTAGTTACAGCATTATTAACACAATAAAAGAGATATTGCAGCAATACACATACACACAGAAAGTAGACAGAAGAGAGAGAGAGAGAGAGAGAGAGAGAGATAAGATATACGTGGGGAAAACCCTTACAAGTGAAAAAACCCCACTCCAAAACATAGCTCAAATGTATTACAGTAAACAATAACATATTACAATATAGTTTCAGAGCCAATGCTCTTTTAGGAGTCTTTGAATGTCAAATTTGGAGATATTCTGGCAGCATAACAGTACTTGTACAAAAACTATCTATCTCCCATCCAAGCACCTGTTTTTATAGAGTTTACAAGGCAAATATGGAACCTTCTAGAGATGGACATCCATCTTGGACTCGTCCCTCAAAACCCACGCCTAAGGACACTTGTCCAACATCCCATCCCAATGTGGGCACCTAGTCCCAAGATAGGTTACAACAGATGTTCTTATGCACCTTACAGTTGTCATAGAATCCGTCATAACTGACAGCACTTACAGCTGTAAGAAAATCTGTCATACACTGACTAAAAATATCATATTCCTCTTACAACATGTCATAACCTCCCTTGACCACCCAAAGATGCATTTCTCTCATGCAAAGATACTCATCGACACTTGTCATTAAATAAAAGTCATTTGAGGTTTCAGAGGTTGCCCCCAAGCCCCCACGGGGACGCTGCCCCTCGACCCTGCCCTGTACCACAACAGGGAGCACGCCAAGGGTGCTAACCCTAGGACCCTGCAAGGGGCTCCGCCCCTTGACTCCGTCTTGCGGGTGCTGCCCCCAAACCCCTGTTAATTATTCAAGGGGGAAACCGCGGCTGCCAAAGTCACCAAAAATTATCCTACTGCATGTACACAAGGTGCCGACTATGCCAACTCAACATGGGATAAATAAATACAACATTAGGAATTTACAAAGGTTGAGACACCTTAAGTCCCAACATTATCCCACTTGTTGAACACCTTTCAAGGGCCAAAAGCAATGACAAGATTTAACTGCTAGGGGCCAAGAGGCCCATAGACTCCGAACACCATCTGAACTTCTCTGTGCCCATTAGTTTCGTCAATGCATCCGCAACATTCTTCAAAGTGTCTACCTTCTCCAAATTCACCTTCCCATCCTCTACCATGTCTCACACGAAGTGAAACTATACATCAGTATGCTTTGTTCTGGCATGAAAATTTGGATTCTTTGCTAAGAAAATTGCACTCTTACTGTCACAATAGATTGTAATATGTCCTGCATCAACACCAATATCTGAACACAATCTCTTAAGACAAATGGCTTCCTTGCAAGCATGAGTTGCTGCCATATACTCATCTTCTATCGTGGACAAAGCAACCACAGGTTGTCGCTTACTCATCCAACTAATAGCACCACCAAACATAGTGAACACATAGGCACTAGTGGATCTCCTGCTGTCAACGTCACTTGCCCAATCTGAATCCACAAATCCTTGAATACTAACAAAATACGGAGGTCCTGTAAGATTACCATGATAGCATATGGAATACTTAGAAGTACCTCTCAAATATCTGAACGCTCACTTAACTGCATTCCAATGTACCCATCCAGGATTAGCCATAAATCGACTAAGGACTCCCACTACTTGGGCAATGTCTGGTCTTGTGTAGACCATAGCATACATCAAACTACCAACAACACTAGCATAAGGTACTCTGCTCATGTCCTCCACCTCACTAGGAGATTTTGGACAATCATTAACAGACAACTTTGTCCCCAAAGAAACAGGAACACAAAATGGTCTACAAGCTGCCATGCTGAACCTATCCAACACGGTCTTCACATACTTGCTCTAGCTTAACCAAAGTTTTCTATTAGTTTTGTCTCTTCTAATTTCCATTTCTAGAATGTACCTGGCTGCCCCTAAGTCCTTCATTTCAAACTATGCTGCCAACTGAGACTTAAAATTAGAAATCATATTCTTACCCTTCCCAATGAGAAACATATCATCAACATATAATGCAACAATGAGAATGCGATCACCATCAAACTTCTAATATACACAGTGATCCGATTTTGATCTCACAAATCCAATTGACAACACAAAGGCATCAAACTTCAAGTACCACATCCTAGGAGGCTGCTTTAAACCATACAAAGACTTTTTCAACTTGCAAACCAAATTTTCTTTACCTTTAACAATGTAATGCTCTGGCTATGACATGTAGATTTCTTCCTCCAAATCACCATGAGGGAATGTTGTCTTCACATCCATCTGCTCCACCTCTAAGTCATAAGTTGTTGCAAGAGATAACAGGAATCAAATGGATGTCAGCTTTGCAATGGGAGATAAAATTTCACCATAATCAATTCCCTCCACTTGTGAGTACCCCTTCACAACTAGTCTGACCTTATACTTTTCAACACTACCATCTGCACCAAATTTCTTCTTGAACACCCATTTGCATCCAATAGGTTTCTGTCCTTCAGGCAAAGGCACCAAGTCCCATGTTTTATTCTTTTCCAAAGAAGCCATTTCATCTTCCATGGCCTCCTTCCAGGAACCTGCATCTTTCATACCCATTGCCTCTGACACAGTTCTAGGTTCATCAGTCTTAGCAAGTGAAGCAAAAGCACAACTAGAATCAAGAAATGAATAACCAAACCTATCAGGTTGCTTTCTTGTTCATGTAGACCTCCTCAATGGCTAAGATTGAGGTTCAACTTCTTTTTCTGAGCTTTCAGAGCTGCTAGAGCTCTCCTCATCATCAAGTCTCATAGGGTCTATCGGTTCAGTCTTCTCAAGGGTAGAAGGAAACTGAACCGCATCCTCTTTCTTTTCTATCTGTTCTAGCTATAGAACAACGGAAGATGGTGTTAGCTCTCTAAAGATAACACTTCTGCTATACAACACCTTTTTAACCACAGGATCCCAAAGCTTGTATCCTTTCACACCGACACCATAGCCAATGAAGATACACTTAACAGCCTTGTTCTCCAATTTAGACCATTTCTCCCTAGGCACATGTGCATATGCCTCAACCAAAAACATGAAGATGTCTAACTGAAGGCTTCTTACTAGACCACACCTCCATAGGTGTTTTACCAACAAGAACTGATGTAGGAGATCTGTTTACTAGATAGCAAGCAGTGGCTACAACTTCAGCCCAAAACTTTTGTTCAAGGCTTGCTCCACTAAGCATACTCCTAGCCTTCTCCATCAGGGTCCTGTTCATCCTCTCTGTAACTCCATTTTGTTGTGGGGTATAAGGATTTTTCTTATGTCTTTCAATCCCTTGCTCTTTATAGAACTTCTCAAACTCTGCCAAACAAAACTTAGCACCATTATAAGTTCTCAAACACTTAATCTTTTTACTAGTCTGATTCTCAACAAAAGCTTTAAACTCTTTGAACAGACTAAAGACTTCAATCTTGCTTCTGAGAAAATAAACCCATGTCCTTCTACTGTAATCATCTATGAAAGATACAAAATGTATAGATTTTGAAATTGAAGGAACATTAATAGGACCAAACACATCAGAATGAATTAGATCCACTACACCAGAAGACTTGTGAGAACTAGAGTAAAACTAAACACAGTTTTTCTTTCCATAAATGCAATGTTCACAAAAGTCAAACTTGAGATTACAATCATTTAACCCCTCAACGAGGTCTTTATTTTTGAGGGTATGCAGACCCTTCTCACCAATGTGGCCATATCTCAAATGCCATAACATAGTCTTTTCAGCAGGAAGCTTAGCTTCCATAGCATGTGCACTACCATTAGAACTAGTTACAACAAATTTCTTCACTGCTCATTCAGATGGTGGAGATGAAGTGACTACAACTCTTTTCTTCAAGTTAGAAGAACTATTACACTGTGAAGTGCATGCCTCTAGCTGAAATAGAGTACCTCTTCGAGTACCCTTAGCAAGAACCATAGATCCTCTAGTCATCTTGCATCCATCCTTTGAAAAGACAACTTGCACACCTGCATCATTCAACGTACTTATAGAAAGCAGGTTCCTTGCTAGCCCTGGGATGTACATAACCCCAGTGATTCCCTTCACTTGTCCATCAGGGAATCAGATTGAGACTCTTCCATGACCAACAATCTTCAAATGAGAATCGTCACCCAGGTACACTCTTCCACCATCGAACTCTTCATATTTTGTAAACCAATCTCAATGCGAGGTCATGTGGAATGATGCACCAGAATCAATCAACCACACATCATCAGATGTATGAGTGGCTAGGGTTGCGATGAAGGCATCACCATCATCTTGTGACTTGTCAGAATCTAAATCAGGAGCTTTCTTCTTCTTTTTCTTCTCCTCTTTGCATTCCTTTCAGAAATGCCCAGTTTTGCCACAGTTCCAATAGAGAGCCTTAGACTTTGTAGGAGATTTGGATCTCCCATGGGATTTGGATCTACCATTCTCAACTTTCTTGTCCTTCTTTTTCCCTTTCTCCTTGGGTCTTCCACAAACCGCAAGAGCCTCTTTGGCTACCTCAAAAGACTTTCTCCGCATCTCTTTAGATAATAGCGAAGATACCACTTCATCAATTTTGAATATGGATGTGGTGCTCCCAATAGCCATAACAAGATGATCCCACAAGTCTGGCAAAGAACAAAGCAAGGTCATACAATGATCCTCCTCCTCCATCTTCACACCAATGGATGTCAATTGTGCAACTAACATGTTAAAAGCACTCAGGTGATCTGCAACCAATCCTCCATCCTCCATCCTCAAAGAAAACAACTTCTTTCTTAGAAAAAATTTGTTCACCAGGGATTTAGCCTGATAAACATCACCCAACTTCTTCCAAAGGTCTTTTGTGCTCTTCTCCTCATGGACATTTAACAGGACAGAATCAGCTAGACTGAGTCTTATGAGACCCTTAGCCTTCTAATCTTTGAGATCCCAATCTGCTTGTGACATTGCGGTTAGTTTTACACCGGATACAGTTTCCCATAGGTCACAATCAACAAGTAAGTCTTCCATCTTGAGTTTCCACAACTCGAAATTAGTGCCATTAAACTTCTCCACCTCGATTCTTCTAGATGTTCCTGCCATCTCTTTCCTACAACAAGATTATAGAATACTCTGCACAAGACTCCCACTCAAAATAACATCAGCTCAAAAAACCCCTACCCAACAATTAGGACCAAAGGTGATGAAGCTCTGATACCAACTGAAAGGAAGCAAGGTACGCGGAACACACTTCCTGTGCTAATCTAATGAGGGAAGTAGAGTGCAAATTCAAATTAACCTTTCCAGTTATAGCATTATTAACACAATAATAGAGATATTGCAGCAATACACATACACACATAAAGTAGACAGAAGAGAGAGAGAGAGAGACAAGATATACATGGGAAAAACCCTTACGGGTGAAAAAAAACCCACACTCCAAAACATAGCTCAAATGTATTACAGTAAACAATAACATATTAAAATACAGTTTTAGAGCCAATGCTCTTTTAGGAGTCTTTGAATGTCAAATCTGGAGATATTCTGGCAACATAACAGTACTTATACAAAAACTATCTATCTCCCATCCAAGCACCTATTTTTATAGAGTTTACAAGGCAAATATGGAACCTTCTAGAGATGGGAATCCATCTTGGACTCATGCCTCAAAACCCATGCCTAAGGACACTTGTCCAACATCCCATCCCAATGTGAGCGCCTAGTCCCAAGATAGGTTACGACAGATGCTCTTACTCACCTTACAGCTGTCATAGAATCTGTCATAACTGACAGCACTTACAGCTGTAAGAGAATCTGTCATACATTGACTAAAAATATCATATGCCTCTTACAACATGTCATAACCTCCCTTGACCGCCCAAAGATGTCTTTCTCTCGTGCAAAGATACTCATCGACACTTGTCATTAAATAAAATTTGTTTGAGGTTTTAGGGGCGTTGCCCCTCGACCCCGCCCTATACCGTGACAAGGAGCGCGCCATGGGTGATGCCCCTGGGACCCCGCAAGGGGCTCCACCCCTTGACCCCATCTTGGGGGCGCTGCCCCCAAACCCCCGTTAATTATTCAAGGGGGAAACTGCGGCTGCCAAAGTCACCAAAAATTATCCTGATGCATGTACACAAGGTGCCAACTATGCCAACTCAACATGGGATAAATAAATACAACATTAGGAATTTGTAAAGGTTGAGACACCTTAATTCCCAATAATCTTGAACAAGCTCAGGTCCAATAGAAACCAGATCCTCTAGCCAGTCCCAACTCAAAGGAGTCCTATAAAGTCGATCATAAAGAGCCTTAAAAGGTGCCATCCCAAGAAAAGTGTGATGTCCATTGTTGTAAGCAAACTCCACTAGATTCGAGTAGTCCTCCCAAAGAGACTATTGATCCATAACATACATCCTAAGCATATCCTCCAAAACTTGGTTCACTTGCTCTTATGACCGTTTGTCTCTGGATGATAAATGGTGCTGAAATTAAGTTGAGTACCCAAGGCTTGCTGAAGAGAAGTCCAAAAGGATGAAGTGAAGACTAGATCTCTATCAGAAATAATCCTCCTCAAAATTTCATGAAGCTAAACTATATCATGTAGAAAAACTCTGGATACTAAGGCGACATTATCATGTAGAAAAACCTTGGTTAATTTGTCCACTATCACCATAATCGAATCATGCTAACGTTCAATCAAAGGTAGAACCACAATGAAATTCATAGATATCACATCCCATTTCCACTCTGAGATTGCATGGGGATACAATAAACCAGTCGAATGTTGATGTTCTACTTTTCCTCTTTGGCACTCAAGACAACGAGCGACAAACTCTGCAATATCCTTCCACATCCCTACCCAAAAATACAACTTCTGAAGATTTGCATGCATTTTCTTAACACCAGGATGAGCCGCATAAGGTGCTCTATGAGCCTCAGCTAGATTCAATCCTCTAAGGTCACCAAAAGGAGGAACATAAATACGCCTATGATGACAAAGCAACCCATCAGCATCAACATAATATCCCTCAAACTTGTCCCTCAAAGGATAATTAAACTGAATAATCTCATTGTACAATGCATCTTAAGGAAACAACTCTGGAATACATCCTCTGAGATCATCTGTCTTTACTATCAAAGCTAGCAACTCATGTCTTCACCTACTAAGGGCATCACCTACAACATTCTCCTTCCCCTTAATGTAATGAATCTCAAAATCATACTCACACAGGAATTCCATCCATATGTGCTACCAAGCATTCAAATTAGGCTGAGAGAAGATGTATTGTAAGCTCTGATGGTCACAATACAACTCAAACCTATGCCCAAGAAGAAAATGTTACCATTTGATTAAAGCATAAACCTCTGCAACCAACTCCAAATCATGTGTTGGGTAGTTGAACTCATGACTGCTCAACTTGCAAGACTCGAAGGCTATCATATGATCCTCCTACATGAGAATAGCTCCAATACCCTCGATCGACGCATCTGTACAAACAACAAAATCACCAGTAGGATCTGGAATAGCTAAAATAGGTGCACTGGTGTGTTTCTCTTTTAGAATTTGAAAAGCTCTTTCACACTGCTCGAACCACACAAATTTCTTGTCTTGCCTCTAGAGAGAAGTAATCGAATAAGAAATCTTGGAGAAGCCTTCCACGAACCTTCTATAGTAGCCACCTAATCCCATGAAATTCCTTACCTTAGCTACATTAGGGGGAGTAGGCCATTCTAGAATAGTGTGATTCTTAGAGGGATTCACTTAGATTCCATCTCCTGATATAATATGCCCTAGATACTAGATTTCTATCTAGAAGAATTCACACTTAGAAATGTTTGCCTATAATTTATTCTCTCTTAGACATTGCAACACCTGCCACAAATGCTCCTTATGCTCCTCCATAGTGTGAGAATAAATCAGAATGTCGTCTAGAAAAATTATCACAAATTGATCCATAAAAGTGTGGAAGACACTATTCATCAGGCTCATAAATATTGTTAAGGCATTAGTCAAACCAAATGGGACAATAGTAAACTCATAATGACCATAACGTGTGCAGAATGCTATCTTATGGATGTTGGCTTTAGCAATCCTTAACTAATGATATCCAGACTTGAGGTCTATTTTAGAGAAAATCTTTGCTCCTTGAATCTAGTCAAAGAGATCATCTATCATTGGCAGAGGATAACGATTCTTTATGGTGAGCTTATTTAGCTATCTGTAGTTTATGCAAAGTCAAAGAGTCTCATCTTTCTTCTTCACAAAAATCACAGGTGCACCCCAAGGAGATACACTGGGATGAATATGACCTTTCTCTAAGAGTTCATCCAACTGTAGCTTAAGCCCCTGAAGTTCTTGTGTAATCATTCTATAAGGGGCCTAAGAAATAGGTTGCACTCCTGGAACCAAGTTGATATGAAAATCAATCTCCCTTCGCGGCGGCATTCCAAAAAGTTGAGAAGGAAATACATCGGCAAATTCTTGAAGAATAGGATGATCATCCAAAGAAGTATCTGGCTTGTCCTCTGATCTGTCACTAATTGAGATAGAAAAGAATTGGCATCCTTTTCTCATACATCGCTTAAGCTGCATTGCTGAAATCATCCTAAGTGACACTGGTCTCTTAATTCCTGAGACTACCACCTATTCGCCCATATCGCCCATATCATCTAAACACTCAATAGACTTGTGATGAAAATCTAATTTGGCCTCATGAGCATTCATCCAATCCATCCCCAAAATAATATCATATGATCCCAACGGTATCACCCTGAAATCTGCTTTCGTAGAAAAAGAGCTAAGCTCTAATTGGCAATCTCTAACCAAAGAATTGACAAACATCCTAGCACCAAAAGCTAACTCAACATCCCAATTAACATCTTGCTTAGAAGCCACCAGCCCACACTTCTCCACTATAGATGGGGAAATAAAAGAATCTGTAGTTCTAGAATAAAAAATTACAGAGACAGTGACCTTAGCAATTTTACCAGGAACCTCTATGACTGAATCTTGATGGCCTACTTGCTAATTATCAATAGCTCCCAAGACTCGATGAGATCTACCCACATCTCCCACTATAGGCTCTGATACTACCTCCTATTGAACCCCTGAAGTTGCATTGTTCTGAAAACATTCCTAAGCAATGTGTCCTCTACCTTCATAGTTATAACAAGGACCATTAGGTGGTGTCAGAAACTAAAAAACTGGTTTACTAGAGCTACCCTGACTGCCACGAGAACTATGTTGAGGGCGAGCTGATCCAACAAACTGTGTCTGAGTTCTTTGATCTCCTCTCTATGATGGAACTTGCCAAGACCTGATTGAACCTCCCTAAGCTAACTTTGCTTTCTAACTTTGTTGTGTTTGTTGTGGTGGTGCCAGTCTAGCAAGAAAGGAGATTGCCCTACCCCCACCCCTAGGAGGTACAAAAGAGCAGAATTGATTGCGGTTTTGATTTTGAGGCAAATTTTGATGATGATAATGATGCTTCGGCTGGATCTCCTCTGTAATAAGAGTTTTCTCCACTACCTATCTTAAAGTAAAAGGCTCAGATAACTATACTGGTCTTGCAATGCTATAATGAAGCCCTCTGATAAAATAGTTTACCATTAGCTTTTCATCTTGAATGTAATCAACATACTTTGATAACTCAAAGAATTTGTTCTCATACTAAGCTATAGTAAGTCCCCTCTATTGGATATCATGAAATTTATCTATTTTTTTTGCTGGAAATGATCAGAAATATCTCTTCTTAAATATATCCAAGAAAACTTCCCAAGTAATATTCTTTGGAGTCAAATGCCTTTTCCTCCCCTCCTGTCGCCACCAAGTATCTGCATTATCCTTGAGTAGGTGTATTTCTAATCTAGCCTTAAGATTAATCCTATAGGTTTTCAGTGCAAAACATTTCTCAAGACTAATCAACCAAGATTTTGCCTCTGATCCATCAGTAGAACCCAAAAAGTGTTGTGGTTGAAGTCTAAGGAAATCTCAGATCATCTTATCAACATATATAGAAGCCTCCTTCTCTACCTAAGTGTTACAAGGAGGAGGTGTATACTGCCCTGATTCTCCTTCCTTAGAATGCTCTGCACCACCCTGGAGAGGGCTTCTACTGCACTCTTGGGGAATAGAATGTTGCCCTTCTAAATGACATTGATCTTGTTGATTAGGTAAAGGAAGTCTCTCCTGTATAACATCTACCAAGTTTTACAAAGCCTGAATAATTTGAGACCCATGATCTATCAGCTCCCCAGATTAGTCTAATTCAGATGGTGTATAATGACTATGCCTTCGTCAAGGAAACATGGCTACACATAAGAAATAGGTTTACAATATTTTTACATTTTTCCCCAAAGCTCCCAAGTGTTGCAACCTGGTGCTCTAATACCTATGTAATGCCCCTCCTAAACAATACTAATAAAATATGATTAAATTAATTATTTAGAGAATATATAAATGAAAATTAAGTATTTAATACTAATTAACTTACTTTATATATTAAATTTTTCTTAAAAGAAGGGACCCAAAATTTCTAATGAATGCATAATGTGATATAAACCGAACACAAGAATACATTAAATTAGTTTTTTTTAACTTGCATATAGATTACTAATAGAAAGAAAGGAGTACAATAGGTGGCCAAAGAGGCCACATCAAAGTACAATTATATCATATGTCCAACTTTAGATACTACAAGTTAAAGTTATACATTATAAATCATCTATTATATCTATATATTATCACAAATTTCAAAATAAATAAGCCACCTTTCCTTGTCTTCTACCCCTGTAGAACATTTATGTCTCACTGTTAACCTCTGCCTGATCCTTCTAAGTATTCTTTATAGACTACATCCGAGCCAACTGGTTTGGAAGTTCCTCTAATCCACTCTTTTCAATGTTGTCTAAGTAGCTCCATGCCATGTTGGTATCCTATCTTGTAGAGTTCTTATCTAAGTCACCACCATTGTCCTCTTTCTGGTCTGTGGCTCCTACATCTCTTCTCACAATCACTGTCAGGTACGTTGTTGTGCATGATCTATTCACCTGTGAGATTCCCTTGGAGCCTAAGCTTCTCTTCTCTGTAATCATGATGCTAAATTTTGACCTTCTTAATGTCTTCCCTATATACTATACCTGAACCCTCGTCTAGAATCTACATGAATCTCTCAGTTGGGATCTTCATACTCATGGTGGCCTGTTCACAAATTAGTCAAAATGTGAGTCCAATGAAGGACCTAGTAAGCAACCTTTCCATACCCTAGTACAGGTTCTCATTTCTTGCCTTCCACAAAGCCCACAAAACCTCAGTAGAAAATACAAGCCAAAACAAACTTTCATTTTTGTCCACATTGCAAATAAAACCACATAATATATTGACTTTAGAAACACACACATTTGACAACTTTCCTTTTAAAGAATTTAAGAAAATAGACCAGACAGCTTTTGCAAGTTTAGACAGCCAAAAAATATACGATCATTGTTTTCAGGACTTTTGCAATAAAGACACATGTTATTCTGACCAACTGCCAGCCTATCAGTAACAACAGACACCTAAAGCAAGACTTTTTTGGCTCTAGAGCATTGGACCAGACATTAGACAGTGTTTTGGACAAGGCTTTAGGTTCTAGACTGACTTTCCACGCCCAATTGATGTGCACAAATACGTTAAATTTTTCTGTGACCAATTTATAGAGATTTTTTGGAGTAATTTTTCCATATTCCAATCCATCTTTCCATTTAATCTTACTCCAATCTTCTGATTTTAGTTTGGTCCCTTGATCAAGAACATTATGGATAGCTTTAGTAAGGACAATATATGTCCTCCTTTGAGACTCAGGAAGATTAAATTTAGTTTTCATATGAACCTAGTCTTTAATGCCATTGTCTGAAATGATATCTCTGAAGGAGTTAATTCCTTGTTTGTTCCATTTCTTAGAGGAACAACCTTGTAACAGGACCAAAGCCTTCCCGTTAACTTTCAAATTCTAGCAGATAGATTTGGTCTGAACTATCTCCTTTTTATTAAGATCAATAGCTTCTCTATTGTCTAGGAAAGGCTTAATAGATTCCCATGCTTTCCAAATTGACCCAATCACAACTTGCCCTGCAGGTTTGACACTGAAATCTCCTACAACAATATCCTAAAGACTCAAGTATGTCTAGTCCTTAGCCCTCTTGGGCACCCATTTCCTCAAATTATTTGCAATCAAGATTTTCCAAGGCTCAAAGCCCTCAGAAGCCCTAACAATCCACTTTGCAACCAAGGTGGCACCCTGGACTTTTAGGTCTTTTAGCCCCAAACCCCCTAAGTCTTTACTTAAGCAGCACCATTCCCAAGAAACTTTATGGTTCTTTTTTTTACCTTTCCCATCTGACCACAAAAAATGTCTGATCTTTTTATGAATTATATTCACCTAGTAGCTAGCAAAAAACCAAGAAGAAGCATAGTAAATGGAGTAGGAGGATAAAATATTTTGGCAGACCTGGAGTCGACCGGCCAAGGATAAGTACTATCTATTCCACATATTAAGCTTCTTGTTGATCTTTCCAAATATCCAATCCCACATCTCTCTCAACGAAGGGCTGACAGAAAATGGAATACCGAGGAATCTCACCAACTTAGAAGAATCCCCCCATTGCCACTTGGCATCATCAAGCCACAAAGAGGAGCTACATCCCAACCAAGCAGAGAGGATTTGGAATGGGATATTTTTGTACCTGCAGCTTGCAGAACAAGGACGATCTTTCCTCAAGGTTTGAGAAATTTTCTTCCTCAAGGGCCAAAAAAAGTGTAGTATCATCTCTAAACTGAACATTTAAAAGTAGTTCATTGTTTGACAAAGTTATTCCTTTCAAGGCCCCACTAATTTGACCTATCCTTAGCAAGTAATACAAGGCTTCAGAGGCTATTACAAATAGTGCGAGAGCTAAGGGGCATCCTTATCTAATAGATCTTTCTAGTTTGAAAGTACTTGAAAGTGAGCCATTAATATCTAACCGAATAGTAGCATCCTTGAACACCATTTTTACCATATTACAATAGTAATCTAGGAATCCCAAAGCTTCAAGCATCATTATTATAAAGGACCACTCAATTCTATCATATGCCTTTTCAAAATCTAGTAACAAGATTCCTACGTTTTGTCCAGTTTTTTTAGCCCAATCCAAGGCTTCACAGCTTGTAATGAGGTTTTCTAAGATATATCTCCCTTTTATGAATTTAGTTTGTGTGGGGTTAATTATGATTGGAAGGATATCTATAAGCCTAATAGATAGAACTTTAGGTATAATTTTGTAGGAGACATTTAACAGAGTTATTGGCCTCTAATTCCTAATATTAGATTTGTCCCCATTTTTAGGCAACAGCTTGATTACACCTCTATTTATTTCTTTCCCTAGAGATCCTTTATCTATGGCTTCTTGATAGACTTCCAACAAGTCCTCTGCTATCCATCTCTCATTGCATTTGTAGAATACCACTAGTATTCCATCAAAACTAGGTGATTTACCACTTTCCTTTGTTCTGATGGCTTTTATTTTTTCATCTTTAGATATTTTTTTGTCTAACTTATCCCTCATTCCATCTGTGATCTATTTGGGGTAGATCTTTCTACACAGGCTTTGAGCCAACTTGCATTCCTCTAAATCATCTTTAGCTACAAATAATTTCTGATAAAAGGCCCTAAACACCTCTTTCATTTCTTCATTTTCCGTGTAGCTAGTATTGTCTTCAACAATAGGACCTATATCCTCTTTGACATTTTTGGCTTTCAACAAGTTAAAGAAGTATTTTGACCCCCTATCTCCCTCTGCCAACCAATTTAGTCTGGCCTCACCTTTAAACACTAGTTCCTTACTGTCTGGAACTTCCTTAGCCTATGCTTTGTTTCTCCAAGCTCTCTAGAAAACTCTCCATCTTCTAGGTTTTCTTGAAGCCTTTTCTCACAGGCTAAAAACTTTGTTTATAGCAAGCCTTCTTCTTTTCTTCTATCTTTAGCATATTTTTTCCCCACTGTCTGAAATAGGGCTTTACAATTTTGGATTAAAGCATTCTAGTAATGACATTTAGAAGACTTGGAGTATAAGGCTTTCATGATATTCCTTAGACTGACAATTCCTTCACAACAGTCCCTGTCTTGAAGCAACGCACAGTTGGCTTGAACAGGTTATCTTTTTTAGACCTTGACCTAGTCTGCTGACCTTTCCACCTAATGTGAGCTTCTATGGGATGATGGTTTGATAGGGTAGAAGGAATAACCTCTACACATTTATTGTTCTTCTTAATCTGGAAGTAGAAGTTGTCTTCATTTGCATAAAACATGTCAAGCCTTGAATAGATTCTATTTTTCCCTTCTTGGCTATTGCACCAAGTATACCAAATGTCATTATTGTCAATCTTTCTACCCTCTATCAAACAGATTGGAGAATTTTTTAAATTTATGCCAAAAAAAGGACTCATTACCTTTTCATCCCCATTTGAGCTCACCAAGCTTATCCTCTCTACATTCTGTCATGTTAAAATCCCCACCCACTATCCAAGGGATATGTTGTAAATTATTATCCATCCATTTCCATAGCTCAGCTCTGTCAAGGTAGTCATTTGGAGCATACACTGAGCATACCCCAAAAAGCATATAATTTTTCTCAAAAACTACTCATAAGGTGAATGTCCTCTCTAAATGATCAGTCCAGCCCATTTTCTACCAATAATCAAGGCAATACTACCTCTCCCTTTTTCATGATCAATATAAATATGTTCTGCATCTTTCCAGATGCATCTCAAACTATTTTCCAGAGTAAATCCTGTAGCCTTCACCTCTTGAAGCATGAGGAGGTCAAGACCCCTTCTTTGTTACAAAACTCTCTAATTAAGTATTTTCTATCTGGGGATTCTAGTCCTCTTATGTTCCAACTACAACAATTCATAGTTCATTGGTTATGGTGTTTCTATCTTCCTCTTTTATACATCTTAAAACAATCAGAAGCTTTCTCACCTTTTTAACCTCTACTTTAGAGTTCCTTTTAACATATTTCCTCTTTTTCTTTTCCTCAGTCTTATTTTGCAAAAGAGATCAGCCCTTTTAAGCTCTGCTCATTTCTATCTATACTAGTCAAGCTAGCATCTTCAGATTTTGAATTGGAGCCTTCACTGTCAATACCAGTAGGGTTAGTTGTATAGGATTTTTTCCCAACCATTATCTCAATCTTTTCATTTTTTTTCTGCTTTACACTCTTTAATTTGTTTTCTAATTTTATCTAATGCCAATTGTTGTGCATTCTTCTTCTCCTGAGTTTTAGCTTTATCAATGTTATGAGCCTTAGATCCCACCACCTCAGCCTCACTTTCCACAGGAGGACTCTCAAGGATAGATTCGAGCAACGCTCCTACCAGCAAATCAGGGGAAGGGGTAGAGAGGCTCCTATCTTTATCTTTTTCCAAGAAGGAGGCTAGGTCAACACCAGAAACCCTATCCTATTTCTGTACACCCTCAACCAGCCCCACAACTGGAGGCTCACCAGGGCTCGATGGGCTCTCCCGAGACTCCACCGGAGGGGAGAAGGAGATAACAACATTATCACTATCAATTTCATTCTAATCAAGCTTACCCGAAAACTCCTCTTCTTTTAATCTCATCTCACTAAGCTTTCTAGATACACAAGAGATCTGTCTATCTCCTCCTCTGCTCTAACACTGACAGACAAGTTTTCATCCTTTTTGGCCACCATTAGTTTTCATTTATACAATAACGAGTGCCTATTTTTTTGAACCTGACGAACCTTCCCCAATAGAAGACACACCTCTATTTAAGGGAGCCGAGACAGCCTGCAAATCTATAGGCACCTCGCTTCTTTTTGAAAGGGTGGGACAAGTCTTCCTATGGTGACCATCCTTCTTACAAAGAAAGTAGGCATTAATGCCACCCAAACCTTCAATCACACATCTAGCTGGTTTTCCCAACCTGTCAACTTCTATCGACTCAGGGATGAATGCACCAGGCTTCAAGGAGATAAAAAATCTTGCATCTAAGTGAGGCAAGGTAACTCTAGCCTCTTCAACTCTAAGCACTTCCCCCAGGTGACTCAATAACTATGGCAAAAACAACCATAATTGTTTAGGGACATTTTTGACTTCAAACCACCTTGGTATAGAACAAAAAATGATTTCTTCTTTAGAAAGACTCAGGCTCCATGGATGAACTTTAAATAGAGATTGCCCAGTATTCTAGTATTTTTTCTTAATACTTTTGTTTACATTTTGTGGGTTTTGAAAAAGACAACAAATAAGCCTTTTTGAATCATCCTACAAAAATTTATATGAATCCCCATTTTCTTAACCCACACAGTAGCAAGCCATCTATCAAAAAAGGTTCTCGAAGGCAATTTTCCATTATCCAAACAAACTAGAAAGATTGCTATATTGCTAAACCTTAATTCTTCTTGTTTAATAGCAGAAAACATTTCATCGTTTGGCATTAAAGACAAACCAGAGGGAGAGACTGATTGCTTACCCACTGCTTTATCTTTGCCCGCTTCTTCGCCACCTCCTCCAGTGGAGGATCCCCTGACGTCTCCGCTCCCTTGGAGTCCTCCAACAACCTTGAAGCACCCATTTTTTGGTGGAGGCATGACATCCTCTAAACCAACTACGTCTCAGAATGATATGTTCTCTCTGATATTTTCTCTGCAATCATCATTGCATTAACCTCCACCTTTGTTTCAACAAATGAGGCATTAATTTCTTCCAAGACACTATTCAACTCCTCATCCTTCCCATCTAACAGAGCCATAAAGGCCCAATGCGCCAACCTCCCTCCTCAATAAATGCACACATCAACCAGAGGTGTCGTCAACGGGTCACATTTGGGTGGGAATACTCCCGTCCAAATATGAAAAACAAATACAAACTCAAAACAACCAAAAATATTTAATGCCCCTAAACTTAAAAGAGAAAAAAAGCATATAAAAGCACATAGTCCTACTAACACAAAAAGATCCAGGCTAGCCTACAAGAACCAGGGAAAAGCAATTAATGCAACCTTAAACCAGGACATGGAAAGCGAGAAGGCTCCAAGAGCAAAAACAATGGAGGGTTACAAGAAACCCTCTAAATTAGTTATTTCAATACATATACATTAAAATTTTACAAATAAATGAAACTAAAATAGTAGCATGAAGATAACTTTTGATCATATTGATGAAGAGAATAAACGTTCTCCACTAACAACACTAAACTGCTTAACCATTATTTCTATGAAATCAAGCTGCTGAATATGTCATAGATTAACATCAATAATACATATCAAACTAAGAATATGAATAATAATGTTTATATATATGCATGCTTAAGTCTCCATCGACACAGTATAAACACAATACCCAAATTCCTTCCAAAGAAATATTGTATTATCTACGGTTCCAATGTTACTTGTCCATCCTATCCCACCTGTAAAGCATCCCACTCCAAAATATGAGAAGAATCTGGTACATATTTCTTAAGTAGAGATACATGAAAAACATTGTGGATATGAGATAGGCTGGGTGGCAAGGCTAAGTGATATGTAACTGGGCCTATCCTCTCTAGGATCTCAAAAGGGCCAACAAATTTGGGTGACAACTTAGAGCCTTTTCCATAATGGATAGAACTCTTATGAGGTTGCACATGCAAGAAAACTCTCTCCCCAACCTGGAACTCCCGATCAAGTCTCTTGATGTCGGCACACTACTTCTTTTGATCCTAAGCATCTGCAACTGTTCATGAATCTGACTCACCTATGGCTCCATATCCTAAACAAGCTCAGGTCCAATAGCAACCCTATCCTCTAGCCGGTCCCAACTCAAAGGAGTCCTACAAGGTCTACCATAAAGAGCCTCAAAAGGTGTCATCCCAAGTAAACTTTGATGTCCACTATTGTAAGTAAACTCCACTAGATACAAGTAGTCCTCCCAACGAGATTGTTGATCCATAACATACATCCTGAGCATATCCTCCAAATCCTGGTTCACTCACTCTATCTGATTGTTTGTCTCTAGATGATAAGCAGTTCTGAAATTAAGTTGAGTACCCAAGGCTTGTTGAAGAGCAGTCCAAAAGGATGAAATGAAGACTAGATCTTTATCAGAAATAATCCTCCTCAGAACTCCATGAAGCCGAACTATATCATGCAGAAAAACTCTGGCTACTGAGGCAGCATTATATGAAGAACACATTGGAGAAAAGTGTGCCACCTTGTTTAATTTGTCCACTGTCACCATAATTGCATCATGCTGACGTGTAGTCAAAGGTAGACCCACAATGAAATCCATAGATATCACATCCCATTTCCACTCTGGAATTATGTGGGGATACAATAAACTAGCCGGATGTTGATGTTCTGCTTTTACTCTTTGACACTCAAGACAACGAGTGACATATTTCTAAATGAGCCACATGGGTAAGGGTATTTAGACCAGCAAGATGATGAAGAATTAGAGAATAGGCATGAGATCAGTCCTACTGGTTTGCATACTATTTCAAGGGAGTTCCCTATCAGGCATCTAGCCCAACTGGGAGCATATAAGAGAAGTCACCACTTGTCATGCTTACTCCTAAGTATGAATTTCAGCATCAAGAAGGGTTGGATCAGCCCACTTATCCACTTTAGGATAGTTATATTTACAACTAGCTCAAGTGGGTAAGTGAGTTTATTTCCATCCTTGGCGAAGTATTTCACAAGTTTGTTGTATGTCAATCCCTCCCTCACCTCTTATAAGCTTCCCACAAGCATGGAAACCATTGTAAATTGATTAGAAAGGGTAGTTATTTTGAAAAAATAGTAATTTGTTTGAGTCTTTTTTCTAGTTGGTTAGTTTAGGTTTAGGTTAGGTTTGTTTTGTGTTAGTTTTCCTTCCTCCAAGTGCTCTTACATAGTTGGCATTCTCATTAGGAGAATGTATGCTTTGTTCTTTTGTTTTTCCTTGTGTTTTTTTGTGGGGTAGTTTAATTTGCTTTGGTTGGTTGTTTCAGGGCTTTTTGTGACTACTACACCCAATGAATACTAAGCCCACTGGTTTCTCTTGTTTAGTAGGCAAACATCCCCTAGAGGGCACCAAAATGTTGACTATTTTTATTCTTCTAGACTCAAATAGTCTTCCCCTTAGGAATCTTGCAATTCTTGCCCATATTTATCAAAATCCTAAGTTTGTACCCCTCTTTGCCTTGGCCCATCTAAAATAATGTTGATAACTAATCTGAGATATTCAAAATAGGTTATTATGTGTTAGAATGCAAGGAAAAGACCACAAAATCCAAGTCTGAAACTTTTCTATTTTTTCCCTTTATTTTTCTATCTTTTTCAAAGTTCTAAAGTTTTGGGGTTTTCTCTACCAACATGCATCCATCCTTATTAGCTTCAAACTCCACCTTGGTGCCTTACAGAATTTCACTAAGTGTTTTAGGATTATATTTTTGGTCATTCTCGTTCTCATCTGCTTTAGCGGCATGCTTTCCAAGGTATCCCTAATCCTTGATCCTGATACTTTATTCTTCTAAGTGTTTCGAGATCGTGGCATCAGAGGGTGTTTATTCTTTTTCTCAGTGGGTGGTTCAATGTTTCATGGCATTCTTGATCCCTACTCCCCGATAAATATAATTACTAACATTTTCATGATTGGGGCATCGGTCTTCTTTGTTTTAGATTGCTCTTCAAGCATGCATTCAGTCCTCGCTCTAATCCCCAAAGTTCTGTAGATGCTCCCTATATCAGGATCGTGATGGGATGCATTCAGCTCCTATCTTTTTAGAGTATATTTTCTTGTTGGCTCCAATCCCCAAATCCCTGATAAATTAAAATTTGTCTAAGTATTTCACGATCATAGTATCAAAGATGTTTTTGTTCTTCTTATTTTGAGGGAGATATTATAGAGGCGGCCCGATATTCGAAGCCTAGTGGTTTCTCTATGTTCCTCTTAAACTTTGAAGATTGGGGATCTCTTTTGTACCTTTCCAAAGAAGAAGATGTTTATCCAAAGGCCCAACTGTCGAAATTTAGTGCCTTTCCTTCGTTGGCTTTAGACTTCAGAGTTCAAGGTTTCTCTCTTTTCCATTCCAAAGTGGTAGACATTTCGGTAGGAGCCTGATTACTAAAACTCAATAGTCTCCCTTCATTCTTTCAAGATTTCAAAGATCAAAGGTTTCCCTTGCTCCTTTTCACAAACAAAATATTTGGTGGAAGCCCAATTTTTTGACCTCTAATGATTTTTCCTTCCAGGTCTTCTGGCACTTCAAAATGTTATGGGACATCTCAGCAACCCTCCTAGATACCATTAATGCTTGTTACAGTGCATGATGGAGTGTTTTGATGGATTTCTTACACTACCATACTATTGTAGAACCCTCTTTAATGCATTCTATACCAAGGCATGGGTGACACTCCATTTTTATCGCATTTCTTTTGAATGGTCACGTGGGTATGATGCAGTAGACATGGGGAACCTACAAAAACATGTTGACCACTCTTCTTCCTTTTGTCCAAGCCTACAATGGTGATTTGTAATGCTATATATGCATGTAAAAAAGATGTATTTTGGGTTGGTTGATCATTGGGTCATTATCTAGAAAGAAGGGTTTGTTAGCAGGCTTGTACCTTGTGTCATTTTCCAAGAGCTCACTGAATCTGATGGACTGTGTCCCATTTCGGACCTCTCATGTATTCACTTCCAACTCAACAATGAGTAGAAAGTTGTCATTTTTTCCTATCTTTTCCCTTGTTTGGATCATTCTCTCTTTGTAATGGCTATTATCCTTCATGATCAATATAAGAAATAGATTTTTGCCTCTCTCATATTCTTGTACACTATGTTTATTTGAATATTGCATACTTATCTGGTGGATAAAATGGACCTTTTTGTATTTTTTAGTATTCTACCTTAACCTTTGTTGAAGTCTACATGAGTCTATGTGAGTTTATTCCAACCTTTGAGATTATCATTGTATTATTCTAGTTCCATCCAAACAAACTAAATTTGGTGTATCACCTTTTACTTTTCCTACATTCTTCCTTCTCCCTTTTCTTCAGTGGTGTTAGATTAGGTTTAGTTGTCTGATCCTTAAGGTCAAAAAGAGGAACTAGCCTTCTCTAGAAGTCAGATCTCATTTGCAAGGTTGCATACCTTGAGATCATTCCCATTGTGTCATTTGAATGTTTGGACCTAGTTCAAACAAGGTACAATTTCATGTGACAACAATAACACAGTAATGAAAATCAAAAAACCAAAATTATAATATTGAAAGATAAATTATTTAGAGGTATAGGCCCCATTGTTGTTCACAGGTTTTGAATTCAATTGGTGAGGATAGTAGTGTGTCATAATATTTCTTAAGGTATAAATTATTTTAGACAAATATGTTTAACATCACCATACTTAAGATATCTTGTTACTGTGATATGCATGCTTATTCCTGGCACAATGTTTCACAAATTTGTATACAAAAATCTAGGTTGCAAAACACATTGTGTTTTTCCAACTATATTTTTGTATACAAATTTGTGAAACCCAATGTCTAGATGCAGCTCGATTTCTATATACAAATTTGTGAAACCCAATGTCTAGGTGCCCCTCGTTCACTGACTTCAATGTGAAAAAACATCTCCATAAAGATCTAGTTGCAACTGTAACATAGTAATGAAAATGAACAAACTGAAGGTATAATCTTGAAAGATAAATTATATAGAGGTATAGTCCACATTGTTGTTCAAGGGTTTGGAATTCAATTGGTGCGGATGATTGTGTGTCATATTATTTATTAAGGTATAAAATTATTTCAAACTGATATGATTAAGGTCAGCATGCTTAAGATATCATGTTACAATGCTACAGATGCCTATACCTGGCATAATGTTTCACAAATTTGTATAAACAAATATAGGTTACAAAACACATTGTGTTTTATCAACTACATTTATGTATACAAATTTGTGAACCCCAATGACTAGGTGCCCCTTGTTCACTAACTTCAATGTGAAAAAATGTCTCCATAAAGACCTAGTTGCAACTATAACATGGTAATGAAAATGATCAAACCCAAATTATAATATTTAAAGATAAATTATCTAGAGGTATAGGCCACTTTGTTGTTCAAGGGTTTGGAATTAAATTGGTGAGGATGATTGTGTGTCATATTATCTCTTCAGGTATAAATTATTTAAACAGATATGATTAAGGTCCACATGTTTAAGATATCATACAAACCGATCCCTTTTATTATAAACCTTCTAAAATATTCTAATTTAAAAGAGTTCCCAATACATACATATATTTAATAATCTGTTCAAATATGCATGGTATCGGTTATTATTGTAAGAATGAAAAATTCATTGTTTTTATTAAACCATATAGTCAATAATGATAAAATGGAGTCCATTTTTGTAAAGAATACAAATTAATGATATAGGAGGTTACAAAACAAAGATAAGGGTTTGTACACTATTAGTAACCAAAAGTGTTTTTTCCCAATACTAGTATAGAGAGATTAAATGAGGAGATAAAGGAAGAATTTCCACTCCAAATCTGGTGTGACAACATGGCATAAACATTTTGAGTGGGATGAGTTCTATCCTAGAACACATATGGACTTGTATCATTGAAAAACATATCCTATGGTGTCATCTTTCCACATTTTACTTATGGATTAAACAATCCTGATCCATAACATGTTGACTTTGTATCCTTAAATCCTGCACCCAGAAATTTACATACATTTAATTTACTTTCAAGCCACCCAATCACTGAAACCTTTAAAAAAAGAAAGTTTTTATGTTAAGAGACTAGGTAAGAGATGTAGCTTACCATAGGCTTTATTGTTTTGAATTATGTTCATAAAATAATCATAAGTTTTGAGTTGGATGATGGTTACTCCAACTATATTTTTACTGAGGTGAACCACAAGTGACTTCAATGCAGTGTTATATGCCACAACCAGCTAGTTTGCGCTCTCCAAACATTCACCTTTGGTTGTACTGTATCCAGCAAGTCTGGTGTAGGGAGTACATCCCACAGCTAGAATATCTACTACAAGAAATTATCTTGCCCTAGCACGATAAAGAGTTTGTCAAGTCACATTCGAATAATGATATTATTCTTCCACAAAATTATAGAACTTCTTGTAAATAATATGTAAAGTGAGAATTCTGAAACTTACTACTATGTGCTTATCAAATTTGGAGAGCAGAAATGTAACGAACTATTCAGGAGAAGTGGTGTTTTGGAGAGTAATGTTAGCAATGTAGTAGCCAATACCATTGCCTCCAGTTCTAATGCAATATAAAGAGTTACTTATGTGGGAATTCACTTGTACAGCTCTAGATGGGTGTGTCTTCCTTAGAATTGTTGATGTAAGGTGCAAATAAACAAAATAACAATTTAAACACAGCATTCAAAACAATACACAAAACTGATATGTTACGTGGTTCACCAATTTGGCTACATCCACGAGAAGCAGGGGAAAATCTCTTTTATGATCTTTGTATTCTTACATACAACAATAGAATATATGTTTGATACTTATTACATTATCTAATGAAGGATTAGAAGTCTCCAAAGGAAAACCAAGAGTCATGAGTATTGGCGGGAGAAGGTAAAGTCCACGGTGATTGTTGGACTCCACATTCCAAGAATCTCCCACTTGAAGTCCAACTACTACTGCAAGAATGATGCTCAGAGATGTTCCCCTACTTTAGGCTTATTGTCACATCTTGACAATGCCAAGAGAAGCCCTACAAAACTTGACCTTCTCCCTTGAAACTATCTTTGTCAATGCATCAGTTAGATTCACCTTTGTATGGATCTTTTTAACTTTCAATTTGCCTTCTTCAAGAGCACTCTGGATGAAATGATAATTCAGCTCAATGTGCTTGGTTCTATTATGAAATGTTATATTCTTAGCCAAGTGAATAGTGTTGTTGATATTACAAAAGAGAGTGAAAACATGTTGTTTGCATCCCAATTCACCCAATAAACATTGCAACCATATCATTTCTTTAGCGCCTTCAATAAGAGCAATGTATTCCGCTTCGGTAGTTGAAAGTGCAACCACTTGTTGCAACCTAGAAACCCATGTAATCACTGCCCCAACAAAGGTAAAAACATAACCAGTAGTTGATCTCCATTTATCCAAATCACCATCCATATCATTTCTTTCCTTCCTCTTCTTCTTTCAATTTGTACACCCATTGATTTTTCAGTGCTCTTTGATTGGGTGGAAGACTCACCAAATCCCATGTGTCATTGGCTTTCTTCCTTCATTGCATCCATCCATTTCTCACTATTTGTGTCTTTGCAGGCATCTTTGAAAGTAGTTGGCTCTACTAAATCAGAGATTGAAAGATGATGTACAAAATCATCAAATTTTGATGGAGGCTTTTGCTCCCTAGTAAACCTCCTCAACTAAGGAGCTAGTGGTTGCAAATTACCTTGTTTATGATGTGCCTGAAGTTCATAATTTCCCAATCCTTCATTGTGAGGCACATTCAACTTAGAAACTCCATTACTCATAGCCTGCATGGAAGCAGAGGAGGATTGTAGTTTCAAAAGAGGCTACAAATTAATGACATTTGGCTGCAGACTATGCCCATGAGGCTTCATATTAAAGTTGGAAGGCAATGTATTATATATTGGATTAGATAAAGGATGCGTTGAAAATTCAAAAGAATGTGTTGGATAATTCAGGGACTGCATGGGAAGTGTGCTAAATGGAGGCACCATGTCTTTAACTCCTACAATGGGCAGTGAAGACTAATGCACCATATGTTGAGGGTGCGTAGAGTTTATTATAGGCTGCGTGGGATTTGAGAATTGTTGTGTGGGCTACATAGAAGTCAATGAAGGCTATATAGTATTTGATCTCCCCTATGTCAAAGGAGATACATCATGCTCAAAAACTCTGCCATAAGTAGACTGCAATGTTTGACTTGGCCTCTCAAGTGCAAATTCATTTGCCCATTCAGTATGAGAATTATGATCAATGTTTCTTGTGCCATGTGAATGCAGATTTTGGTCTTGGTTTTTAAACATATCACTGCCACTTCCAATATTATCAATTGGCACATATTATTTTGCTTGTGTCCCCTCTACTTACAGACTTGGAAACACTTTTTCATTAAATATCACATCGTGACTATGCACTATCTGTTTAGCAATCAGATCCCACAACTGATAGCTATACTGCTCTTCTCCATAGCCAATGAAAATACATTTTTTTTATTTTGCATCAAGTTTTGTTCTCTTCTCCTTGGGAATGTGAATAAATGCTTCACAGTCAAAAACCTATAAATGATTGTAAGAAATCTTTCTTCCCAACCATTTCTCCTCTGGAATGTCAAAATCCAATCAAGATGAAGGAGCTCGATTAATCAAGTATACCGATGTATTCACTACCTTTGGCCAAAATTCCTTGCCCAAACTTGCATTAGAGAGCATACTTCAAGCTCTCTCCAAGATTGTTCGATTCAACCTCTCAGCTGCACCATTTTCTTGAGGGGTGAATGGAACAATCTTAATATGATGGATGCCATTATCTGCACAAAATATGTCAAACTCCAAAGAGAAAAACTCTTCACCATTATCCATTTTCAAGCACTTTATTTTATTCCTGATTTGGTTTTCAACAATGGTTTGAAAACTTTAAATTTGCTAAATACTTATGATTTCCTATTTAGCATATAAACCCAAACTTTACAAGTGCAATCATCAAGAAAAGTAACAAAGTAAATTTCCCCTCCAATAGAGGTTACCTCCATAGGACCAAACATGTCTGAGTGCACGATCTCCAAGGGCCTTGTCTTCTTGTCATGTTTGATTTTAGAAAAGATGATCTACCTTTGTTTGCCATAGATACAATGCTCACATAACTCTAAATTAGCATATTGCAAACCTGGAAGTTGATCCCTTTTGAGAAAAATTTCAAGTCCTTGCTTGCTCATATACCCTAGCCTCTTGTGCCAAAGCTCCATCCCACTATCCACTAGCACATACAAAGTGCCCAATTGACTGCCTCTTGCAATTACTAGTCTTTGGTCACCTTCCAAGTATTTGAAGAAAAGGTGATGCTACACCCTTGAGCATCAAGTTGTCCCGCTGAAATCAAATTCCTCTTGAGCTTAGGAACATGTCTCACATCCCGCAACAACCACTTATTTCCATTCTTTAATCTCAACATCACATCACCTTTACCAATTTTATCACATGGTTCATTGTCACCAAGGTAGACTCTCCCAAGTTTATGTTCTTGATAGTTTTGAAATACTTCTTGACATAAGATTGCATGAAAAGAAGCATCGACGTCCAATACCCATGAATCAGCTATAGTTTCACTTTTTTCCAAGACTAAAGCCCCTCCATCCTTTACATATGTAGTGTTAACCTCATTGTCTTTAGTTGATTTTGTTCCTTCTTATATGACCAGCAGTTCTTCTTGATGTGTCCTCCTTTGCCACAAAACCAACAACCTTCATTTCTTCCTCTACACTTAGATCTCTTTACAGATTTTGATCTCCTCCTATTATTATTTCTTCCTCTTTCTTGAGATCTCCCTCTATTACCAAATACCAAAGCATCTCCTGAGGAGTTTCCTTGATTCTTCCTCCCCATGTCTTTGCTAAGAAGAGTGGCAAGAACATCATCAAATTTTAGTTTGTTTTTACCAGACACTAAATTGTTGATTGCCATCACTACTCCTTCCCAACTGTCTGGTAGAGAGCAAAACAATAAGATGGCTTTGATTTCATCATCCAGCTTTATGTCCATAGAAATCAATTGGTTGATTAATGTATTGAATTCATTCAAGTGATTTGTCATGTTGCCTCCTTCCTTCATCTTTAAATTATACAATTTCTTCATGAGGAAAACCTTGTTTGAAGTTGAAACCATCTCATACATATCAAAAAAATTGTCCCACATTCTTTTTGCAGTCTTTTTAGATGCAACATTAAATAACACATTGCTGGATAGAGAAAGGATAATTGTTTCTCTTGCTTTCTTGTATATTCTCTCCCACTCCTCATCACCCATCTTAGTTGGCTTCTTGGATTTGCCTTCCAGCGTGATTGAGAGATCTCTTTGAATCAGCAACGATTCCATCTGCATCTTCCACATTGCAAAATTTTGTCCTGAGAATTTTTTAATTCTCCATTTATCCACTTCTTCCATCTTTCTGGAATTTCTTCACAAATTCCCAATCAGCTCCTTCACCGAGCTCTGATACCCATTATTGATGCTGTTGTTATATAGATCCTAATCAGACTCAGAGGTTAAATTTTCCCTACTTTTATCGGCATAGTTTCCCCCAAATTATTTAACGAGGGTTTGGGGTCAGCACCCCCAAGACAAGATCAAGGGGCAGTGCCCCTTGCAGGCTCCAAGGGCAGCACCCCTGGCATGCTCCATGTCACGATATAGGGTGGGGTCGAGGGGAAGCGCACCCACGGGGGCTCGGGGGCACTGCCCCTGAAACCTCAAATGACTTTTATTTTTTATAAATGAATCAGGAGTTATTTTTCTACTGGTCGACATAAAAAACCCTATTTTGTAACTGACATAAGTCTTGATAAAAATGGCTAAGGGTTAGGGTTTCCATTGATATTGTATTGTAGCATTTGCAGCGGTATTGAGTTGCAAGGATTGTTGGTTGTAATCGGTTTGATTTGCTCGATAATAATCTTTGACTCTCTATTGGTGGATGTAGCCCAAGTTTGGGTGAACCATGTTAAAAATTATCTCTTGTTGTTATTATTTCTATGTATTTTTCATTCCTCTGTTTAATCTTTATTTGCATTTAATTGATATCTTATGCATGCAATTCCTAACAGATGTAAAGTGCAGATAAACAAATTAACAATTTAAACACAGAATTCAAAACAATACGTAGAACACAAAACTTAGAATTTACATTGTTCAGCAATTTGGCTACATCCATAGGAAGCAGGGGAAAATCTCTTTTTATTATCTTTGTTTTATTACATACAATAGCAGCATATATGTTTGATTTTTATTACATTATCCAAAGAAGGATTAGAAGTCTCCAAAGGAAAACCAAGAGTCATGAGTATTTGCAGGAGAAGGCAAAGTCCATGGTGACTATTGGACTTCACATTCCAACAAGAATATGGGATGGCAATCTTGCATTATCAAAAAACAATGGTTTTAATTATTGTTGTTTATATTGGCCTGTATTTTTACATTAAGATAATTATTTTAAGGAAATTGGTAAGTGGTCACTTTTGGGAGTAGAGGTCCCGGTCAAATCCCTTTTTCATTTTTCACTTCAAAAAATCAACAGCAATCAGAATCAATGGAAAAGAGGATTGCTAACATTCATTGGAAAAAAAGACACGTAACATTCTTAAAAATGAGGGTTATTACAAGGGGAAATAGTTTCAAAGGAGTAGCCGATGATTGATTTGGAGTGAGGAAAAAAACTAATGAATTCTTAAAACTGAAAATGAAGAAACTGCAATTTTCCTTCAAAGAGCATTTTCTAGGAACATTTGAAACCATGAAGGATATAGAGTTTGGTAAGGATCTAGAGAAAGAGCTTTTTGTTTTATCTAACAAGTTGTGGGTTATCAATAATGAATGCGGTGCATAACTAAGAATGTTAGTCTAACACATCTAAAACCACCCACCAATCCTGATTAACCATTTAATCCTATATTGTCAAGGAGACCAACACATCCCAACTAGGTGAAAAATTCATTCCTAGTGGTAGATTAACAATCTATAAAATCATAACTGATAATAACTACATCATAATACTCTACCAAGAACTAACCCCAACTACAGGGGCAGCTACACCTTACACTTGTACTAGATGTGTCGATTAAAAAATAAGTACATTATGATTTTATTTTCACACATATAATGATTAATTCGTGTTATATGGAATGTTAGAAAATGAGTCACACCTGAATCATGTATGGATAAGTCATCAAGTGGGAAGTGGCTTATGTTGGAAAATCATAATCTTGAAGTGTCTGCATTTAATACAACCATCAAAGATCTATTTGGGGTCCATTCTCCCCCTATCACCTCTAATACTAGCTGCTACAATTAATGTTGTTTGGTAGGAAACTACATGTTCATAGGTGAATTTGAATCGAGCGAAGAGTTTTTGGAAAGAAGAGAAAATACAAAATAGAAAAATGAGACTACAGAGAAAGAGAGAAGAGGGAATGTATGTTGCAGTAGACATAGAGAGAGTTTGCAACAGCAATAGAGAACATTGCAAAGAGGGTAGACAGCTCCAGAAGGGCAGCTTCAGAACAATACACAAACCTCCAAAAAGTAGCTCACAACACCCAACTACGAAACTCTAGCAGCAGCTATAGAAGTTTAGTCCAGAACTACAAAAGGCCATAGTAGCCAACTACATAAGCACACAGTAGTGTCCAGTCTTCTCCAAAAGCTCCAGAAAGGTGTGCAAATCATTGTAGAAAGGGAATACAGAGTAGTAGCTCTAAATTTTAGTTTGTAAACATTCTTTGAATGTAAGTTTTGAATAAAAATACAAATCTTTGTTTTGTTTGTTTTTTTACCTTCTTTGACCCTTTTAGTTTTTTTGTCCAATAGAGTGGTATCAGAGCCTTAGTTTTTTGGGCATTCAAAGGTAGAGCCCTAGCTTTCTGGGTATTGAGGAAAAATCCTAGATTTTCTAGGTATTAGCAGATTTCTCTAGTTTTAGAAAAATGGTTGGAGGAGACAAGGGTTGATAGCAACCATAGACATTTGATGGAAAAAATTATGATGTTTGGGCAAAGAAGATTAAAACAATAGTGGTTTCAAATGATTTGTGGCAGCTTGTGGTTAATGGTTTAATAGACGTGACTGACCAAAATGCCTATGTAGCATTGACAAATGCCCAAAAGAACTAGTTGAAGGAGACAAGAATGAAAAATGTAAAAGCCCTTAGTTTGATTGAGGCAGCCTTGACAGAGGTTATTTTCCTCAGAATAGTAGTAGCTAACTATGCAAAGGAGGCATGGGAGATTCTCCAAAATAGCTACAAAAGGACTGACAAGGTGAGGCTAGTGAAACTCCAGCTACTCTGAAGGGATTTTGAAACCCTTCAAATAAAAGATGGTGAGTCTATTTCAAGCTTCCATACAAGGGTTTCCCCCTTGATAAATAAGTTAAGGATTAATGGAGAAATCATGGAAGAGCAAAGGATTATTGAAAAGATCCTTAGAAGTCTGCCCTCAAGATTTGACACCATGGTCATTGCCATATAAGAGGCCAAGGACCTATCTAAGATGATAGTGGATGAGTCAATGGGTTCACTACAAACCCATAAGCAACAGTTGAATAGATCCGCTCCTTCCCTAGAGAAAGACTTCAAAGATCAAAGCAGTGTGAGAAGTAGGGGAAGAGGAAGAAACAACAGAGGTAAAGGTCAAAGAGACAGAGAAAGAAGCAACTCTAGAAGAGGAGGCTCAAATAGCCAAGAGGAGGCAAGCACCTCACATCCAAACTCCCAAAACAAGAGGAAGAATAGCAAGTCAAACCAAAGGTATATGATAAGAGCAATGTGTAGTGTTATTATTGTCACAAGTTTGCTCATTATGCTAGTAAGTGTAGGAAGAAACATCATGACCAAGGGAGTCAAAATTCTCATGTAGCAAATGAGAACAAGACTGAAAATGAAAAATAGTCACAAGTGTATATTGCATGTGTAGCATTGTAAAATGTGTACACCACCATTTTAACCTTAGTTTAGCTCCTAGATGGGCCTCAAATATTTACACTTGTTTATTAGGACCTATTTTAATACCTTTTTTAGCATTAAGCGTGTAATACTTGATCTCGACGCACAAAACCTGGAAAAGAATCATAAGGTGGGGCTAAGAATACTCTGAGTGCCCTTTGTTGGGAGGTGTTTGGCTAAAGGACCAGGGTGGCCAAACACCATAGGCCCTCCATTAGCCCTGCCCTAAAAAGTGGTCTTGTTAGCTTAGGCCCTTTAAAACATTCCTAATGTCAAACTTATGTGGTTTAACTCTCTGAAAATCAATGAGAATGCATATAAAAGTAAGCTATTCTATTCATTTGAACATCTAACTCTATCTAGTGAAATCTTGGCACTCTTACACTCTCTCTTTTTCTCGCATGCTCTCTACAACTCTCTCTTGTGGATTATTGTTGCGGCACTAAGATTTTGCAGGTCTTGTGAAGATCTTGGAGGCTACACCAACTTCTTGAGTTAAGTTGTAATGTCATCTACAAGCATACAAGGGATTCCATGATCATGGTGACTTCTTTCCTTCATGCTTTACATTAGAATTCCATTCTACTTCAGATTTACCTCTGCCCTACTAGGGCATGCACTCTTTATCTATCGTATTGGCTATTGTGGAGCTGGAAACACCATTTATGGGGCTTGATTGAGGAAAGCTCCTAAATAGCACCCAACCTTTTCCCCCTTTTTGTGTGTGTAGGTTAGATGGACAAGTTTCGGGAGCTAATTTCTAGGAAGAAGACTAAGGTTGTTGTTATAGACTCGACTGTGAAATCAGTTTCTGCTAACCGTAATTTGGGTCTAGGGAACCCAAGTTCCCTTTTCCTTGGTATTTTGACCTCCAAAATCAGGTTCTCCTTTATTTACAAATCTTTGTGCTTCTTTCAGATTGTCTGTATCTATTTCTGATTGTCTATTATGCTTTGATCTTCGTCGACTAGGATTTCATGTCTTCACTCTAGCTTAATTGATTAGATTTGATTAATTCATTCTAAATACAACAAAAGGGCAGAACCCCTATAGTTTGGCTCTTATTCTAACATAGAATCCAAGCTTGGTTTGTGTCCCAAATGTTTTGTAGAAGAGGGTTTGACCTAGTTTGATCTATTGAGCTAGTCTCTCTTTTCTACACTACAGCATGCAACCTTGCTGAGTAGAGTAGCGTCGAGGTCAGGTACTTGGATAGCAAAAAATTATTTGCCTCCTTAAGTAATAGCATAAAGTTTGATATCAAAATGGGAAACAAGGAGAAAGTTCTTATCATGAGAAGAGGCATAATCAATATCCAAACTAAACATGGTGAGAAAAGGAAGATCCAAGATGTCTATTATGCCCCAAGCATAAAACACAATCTCTTGAGCATTTGACAGATGGTCCAAAATGGTTATAGAGTCTTGATGGAGAAAGGGGAATGCATCATCTTTGACAAGGATGAAAGAAAAAAAGTAATTGTAGCAGTTCAAATGACAAAGAACTAGATGTTTCTCCTCAAAATGCAAATCCCACTTCCAACACAGTTAACAAGCCTGCAACTATCAATCTTCAAGACAATCATCAAAGACTCCAAACTATGGCATCTCAATTATGGCCATTTATGTTATCCTAGTTTAAGTCTCTTATCTAGGAAAGGCATGGTTAGGGAGTTACCAGCAATTGTAGAGCCAAATAGAAAATGTGAAGCATGCATCTTAGGTAAATAACATAGGCAACCCTTTCAATCAGGATAGTCTAGGAGAGAAAGAGCACCATTAGAGATGATGCACTCAGATTCGTGTGGTCCCATGAAAACCCACACCTTGGATGGAAATGTTTATTTCATGACATTCATAGATGACTAGACAACAAAAAAATCTAGGTGTATTATAGAAAAAAGCAAATCAAAAGGCTTCGATAAATTTAAATAGTTTAAGGCCTTGATTGAGAAGTAGAGTAGCCACTATATCAAAGTTCTCAGAAAAAACAGAGGGGGAGACTACATCTCCAAAGAATTATTGAATTTCTGCAAGAATGAAGGCATAGAAAAATAGTTCACAACAAGGTACACTCCACAACAAAATAGAGTAGCTAAAATGAAAAATAGAACCATCCAAGAGATGGTAGCAAGCATATTGAAGGCAAGAGAACTGCCAAATGATTGTTGGAATGAAGCTATAGCAACAACAGTTCACCTATTGAATAGGTGCCCCACAAAATCTGTTTGTGATAGGACTCCACAAGAAACATGGACAAACACCAAATGGAGCATGGAACACCTAAGAATCTTTGAGTGTGTGATGTATGCATTTGTGTCAAAAGAGAAGAGGCAGAAATTTGATGACAAAGGTGAAAAATACATCTTCATAGGCTATAGTCAAGAGTCCAAAGCCTATAAACTATTTAATCCCATCACCAAGAAAGTCATGATTAGTAGGGATGTTGAATTCATTGAGAATGAATCATGGGATGGAATGGTGGGCAACTCCATAGGTATTTCTATCACAATACCATTTGAAGATGATGACACTCTAGAGAATAGCAACTCCAGAAGAGCTTCGAAATATAGCAGCTCTCAAAGAAACATTTGTAGAGCTCTAAAAGATAGTAGCTCTAGAAGAAACTTCTGTAGAGCTCTAGAAGATAGTAGCTCCAGAACCTTTCAGTAAGGTGACATTATGGCACTCACCCTTCTTCATCTGCCCAATAGTCTAGTAGCTTAGGAAATTCATATTTTACACTTACCTCACTTATGCCACGGAGGACAAGGAGCATAAGGGAAATTTATAACAACTAAAGGCATGTTGATTTTGATGAAAATTTAGATTTTGCATTATTTTATCATAGTGATCCAATGTATTTTGAGGAAGACGTGAAAGAGAAGTGATGTAAGGCCATGGATGAAGAGTTGGATGTTATAGAGAGAAATGAAACATGGGAACTAACTTATTTACCTAAGGGTAAATAAGTGATTGGAGTTACGTGAGTCTATATGACCGAAAGCACTACCAATGGAAAGATTGATATACATAAAGCAAGGTTGGTTGTTAAGGATTACAAATAGCAACCTCTAAGAAGAAATTACGATGAAACATATGCACCAGTTACAAGGATGGAAATAGTGTGGACAATCTTAGCAATAGCAACCCATCACAAATGGAAGGTATATCAAATGGATGTCAAGTCAACCTTCTTGAATGGAGTCCTCAAAGAAGAAGTGTATATGGAACAACCACCTACTATGAAGTCCCAGGTCAAGAAGAAAAAGTACATATAGGCTCTAGAAAGTTCTCTATGGGCTTAAGCAAGCACCTTAGGCATGGTACAGTAGAATAGATTTATATCTGCTAAGTAATGGATTTAATAAAAACAATAATGAACCCACACTCTACATCAAAGCAACTCATGGTAATATTTTCATTATTATTTTGTATGTAGATGATTTGATCTTCATAAGAAATAGTGACCTCTTCATTGTTGATTTCAAAGAGGTGATGAAAAATGAGTTTGAGATGGTAGATCTAGGTCTACTAAAATATTTCCTAGGTATTAAGGTCCAACAAACAGAGCATGGTAAATTTATTTTGCAAAGTAGCTATGCCACACATATCTTTAAAAAGTTTAGAATGTTGAATAGTAAACCTGCCCCTCCACCAACAACTACAGGTCTAAAATTAAGAAAGGAAGACAACAACAATGAAATAAACCAAACCCTATACAAAAGCATGGTTGGAAGCCTAGTGTATTTGGCTACTACTAGGCCTAATTTAATGTACATGGTAAGTCTAATTTCTAGGTTCATGGAATTCAACCTAAGGACACACACTAGCAAGCAAGAAAAATAGTCCTGAGATATGTTAATGGCACTAAACTATGAAATTTTTGTATACTGCATCTAATGAGTTTGAGCTGGTTGGTTACAATGATAGTGACAAGTAGTGTAGATGACAGGAAGAGTACATCTAAATGTGTGTTCCATATGGGTTCAGAAGCCATTTTATGGGTATCAAAGAAATAGCCCATTGTTTCTCTTTCCACAACAGAAGCTAAGTATATAGCAACATGTCAGGCTATTTGACTGAGAAGAATCCTTGCCAACTTGAACGAGGAGCAAGAAGATGTACAACCATATATTGTGACAACATTTCTTCAATAGCCTTGACAAAGAATCCACTCTTCCACAGATGAAGCAAGGACATTAAGATATACTACCATTTCATAAGGGATTTGGTAGAGCATGGAGAGATTGAACTAAAATTTTGTAGATCTGAGTAGCAGCTCGCTGATATTTTCACCAAGGCAATATCAAAAGATTGTTTTGAACACCTTAGAGATAGGCTTGGCATCATAGACAACTCTGAAATTCAACTCTGGAAAGACATCTCCAGAAGTTTATCTCCAGAAAGATAGTCTCACTATAGCTCTTGAAGTTTAGTTTCAGAAAGTTAGAAAAGCTCTAGAAGTTTCAGCTCTAGAAGTCCAGCTTCGACGAAAAGGCGACTATGAAAGTTCAGCTTCAAACAAGATAGCTTTGAAAGGACATAACAACTCTAGACAGAACATCTCCAAAAGGACAGAATAACTTTGAATAGGATAGCTCTGGAAGGACACAACAACTCTAGATAGAACAACTCTAGACGGATATAATAACTCCAGATAGGTCATCTCCGGAAGGATAGAATAGCTCCGGAAGAACATAAGATAGCTCCAGAAGGATAGAATAGCTCTGAAAGTTTCCAAAATAGCTCTGGATAAGACAACTTCAGAAATATAGAATGGTAATGTATAGCATAAAAGCTCAAGATTAAGGGGGAATGTTGGAAAATCGTAATCTTGAGCAACGTCCACATTTAAGGCAAACTGTCAGAGATCTATTTGGGATCTATTTTCCCCTATCGCCTATGACACCAACTGCCATAGTTAATGTTGTTTGGCAGGGAACTAAATTATGGTAGGTGAATTTGAATCAAGCAGCAAGTTTTTGGAAAGAAGAGAAAAGGAAAAATAGAAGAATGAGAAACTACAGAAAGAGAGAAGAAGGAATGTATACAGCAACAACAGAGAAGATTGCAGAGAGGGCAGACAGCTCTGGAATGGCAGTTGCAGAAAATTGCAACTTGCTCCAAGACATTGCACAGAGCTCTGGAAAGCAGCTCACAACACCCAACAACGGAACTGTAGCAACAGTTACAGAATTTTAGACTAGAACTATGGAAGGCCATAGCAACTAACTACGAAAGCACACATCAGTGTCTAGTCTTCTCTGGAAGGTCCAAAAAGGTGTGCAAATCATTGTAGAAAGGGAATACAAAGCAATAGCTCTGTAGTTTAGTTTGTAAACATTCTTTGAATATAAATTTTGAATATAAATACAAATCTTTGTTTTTTTTGTTTTCTTTTAGCCTTCGTTGCCCCCTTTAGTTAGTTTTTGTCCAACAACTTAGTGATAGAGCACCTAGTAATAAATGGATGGTCCTAGGTTCGACTTTTGTTGGTCCATAAAAAAAATTTATCATGGTATTACAACTAAGGCAACAAAGCCAAGCTAAGAGCCCCGACCACCTAAAGTGTGGCTTTAGGAGGGGTGTTGGAACATGAGCCACTCTAAATCGTAGATGGGCAGGAGACCAAGTAAACCGATAGAGACAAATGGGTGGTTGTAAATATGATTCTAGAACTAATCCATAAAAAAATAAAACCATCATATGGAAGAAAAGCACCCACCGTAAACAGCCGGTGCGTTGTAAACAACCGGTTGTACGGATATTTCGACCAGCCACACAGTCGACTCCTACTAGCGACCAAATAGATTGAGTTGCTTTCGACCAATCTGTCTGTACTATTAGTCGACGTGTTTTCAACCACCATTTGTTGTCCATACTATTTTCGAGCAACCAGTCATTTACAACGCACGAGCTGGTTAAGCTCTTCCGAAGAAAAGACCTTTCAAAACAAATTTTAAATGCCAAAAAAAGGTGCATTATAATTATGCCAAGAAAAGAAAAAAGAAAAAAATGAGCCGCCCAACCCTGTCAGCAAATTATACTTTTTAATGGATTTTTGTTTTTCATTCTCTAATTATTTTCAAGTGGGGACAGTACTTATCGTCACAGATAAGGCAGACAAACTGGATTAGGTTGTATCATATAGCAAGTTAAATAGAGAAACTACTACGGGAGGAGAGCTCTCGTTAAATCATATGATCGATGTAGCTCTAATCACAGCTTTTGTTAAAAACTCAGCCAAACTCCAACAGAACTTAACTGTGCAGGATCTAAATAAATGTATTTCTATTTGATAGCCAATATTGATGCCTTACTGAGGTCTTTTGAGAAAGAAAAGATTGGGAAAGAGAGCAAACCTCTCCAGCCCCTGTTGAATCGAGCAATCCGCTACTTCCTGATGCGAAATTTATCCCTCTACTAAAATTTGCCTTTGGCTCCAGATATGGAGGGACAAAGGGGAGCCCCAAGTAGGTAGCTGCAAACATAAATATACGATAGATGATTCATTTAGTAATGCATTACATTGTCTAATGGGTAAAGCTTAAAAAAAACAGAGACTAAGAGAACTGGACTAAACATTAAGCATGTTAAATCATAAGAGTAAATTATGTTTGGTTGACTTCATACCAGTTCGAAAGAGATAAAGAAGACAAAGGGCCCACTATAGACAGTGACTGATTTTTTTTTTCTTTTTTCTGTTTTGATAAACATGATCATTTATTGTCTCAATTCTTAGCGGCCAGGAAACATTTTTTTGCTTAATTTTAATGTCTCAATTCGCAGCAGCTAGCAAAGATATTATTATAGCAACGACTTTGCCTATTTCTTTTCAAACTATTTTAAAAAGAAAATTCTATTTAGCCGATAGGCTTTTAGATGTGAGCATTATAGTGCTCGGAATTGTCTCACGCCGGAGAATTTTTTAAACTCGTCGGGTTTTCTATCGGTGGATTCCTTGAACCTCCTATGGGTGCAAGTGCTAGTTAAATAGGAACAGACAAGATCGTTTAGTGTCTCAATTCTCATAAACTAGGAAAGATATTATTGTATTTCTGATCAAATATTAGAGGACAGCTGGAAGTTGATGAGTGTGCATATTTTCTATGCTTGAAAGTCAGAATGGAATCAACCTCGGTAGTGATTGTTGATTTTTTGTAGCTCGGAAGGTGGGCCCGTATGGAGGGTGGAAGTTGGTTAAGGGCAACTCGAGTTGGATATTTAGCAACAGCATGATTTTTTTTTATTAATAGAATATTTCTTGAGTTGTGAGGTGGAGATAACACCAAGAGTGATTTTATGTGTAAGGAAAGCCAAGTTATGTAAGGAAAGTTTCTTTTCTCTTGCATCAACAGGGCTATATATGTAAGATTGCTGTAGCAACAAGTATTTTATTATGTGTGGAAAGTTTGATGTTGAGGCTGAATAGAAGATCCAACATTTGCAAGTTTTTTCCCATATTAGGGTTTCTTGGTTATATCTATGTTATTGTCTCTTTGTGTATGGCTTCTTGTTTTTTTTTGCTTCCACTGTTATTAGCTGTTAATTAACCCAGAGTCTTGATTGTTATAAATCAGATAGAGGTTCTATTCTGTGAATTTATTGTGCAATTAATCTATAATTAGGTTATAAGAAATTAACATGGTATCAGAGCTCTAAACTCTGAAATACGAAGCCAAGATTTGTGACGCAGATTTCAAGAAAAAAAAATCAAATTTTCATCTCCAGTTTCTTTTGTGGCTATTGTAACCAGTGTTCGATATGAGGACAGACTTGAGGGTGTGTCTAACTTCTTACAGTGGATGGTTCGGATTACATCCGTTCTCAAGGAGAACAAGTTGTGGATCTATGCTAGTACAAAGGTGACACCACCAACAAATGATCTTGTTGCCCTAGATTCGCATGAAATCAAGGAGGCCAAGGCTCAGAGGATTATCCTGGATGGGGTAAGAGATCATCTAATTCCTCATCTATCGGGGAAAGACACCACCAAGGAGATGTGGGATTCGCTCACAAAACTTTATCAGAGCGACTATCAGAGTCGTAAGATGATGCTGAAGGACAAATTACATAACACCAAGATGTCTAAAAGCGAGAGCGTGACCTCTTACTTGTCCAAGATGACATAGGTCAGGGATGAGCTGGCTGCTGTTGGAGAGACGATTGTTGAAGATGATTTGGTGTGTATAGCCTTGAACAGTTTTTTGAAGCACTGGGAAGTGTTTGTCAAGTGTGTTGTCGGCAGAGATCAGCTACCTGATTGGGTGAGGCTTTGGGATGATTTTGTTCAAGAGGAGATTCGTGAAGGTGCTCATCGAGGAGATCAGACAAAGAAGGTTCAAGATAAAGAAAATCTTGCTCTTGCAAGCAAGGGCAAGCAAAAGTCCAATAAAGGGCAAACGGAAGGTTCTTCCAAAAATGGGAAGAAGAAAGATCTGAGCAAGATAAAATGTTTTTGTTGCCATCAAATGGGTCACTATGCCAGTTAATGTCCGAATAAGAAAAATAAGGACAAGCAAAAGAAGCAAGTTGCTGCCACAGCAGAGGTGGACGAGTTTGCATCACGATTTGAGAATGAGTTTTCACTCATTCCCTATCTCTCAAGTTCAATTGCCAACAGGATATGGTATATTGACAGTGGGGCTTCTTGCCACATGACGGGAGTCAAAGAATGCTTCACCAAGTTGGAGGAGAAGAAGTTGGATTTCTATATTGAGCTTGGAGACAATGCCAAGTACCATGCAACTGGTATTGGCACTGTCAAGTTTTAGAGGGAGTCTGGCAAACCCTTGTTGGTGGAGGATGTGTTGTATGTCCCTGGCATGACGAAGAATTTAATCTTGGTTTCTACCTTGGAGGACAAGCGTTACATCATAACCTTTGAAAGGGGCAAAGTCTATAATCGTCCCAAGGATTCCAAGGTTGCAAAAGTGATTGGAGTCAGGTATGGAAGCTTGTTTCGGTTACAGTTTGAGCCAGCACATGCGTTGGTAAGTAGTTGTAGAGGGCTAGGAGAATTGTGGCACAAGAGGATGGCTCATCTTCACCATGGAGCAATTAATGTGCTCAAGGAAATAGTGACGGGGCTGCCTGAGATGAAGACAGAAAACCATGAAGTGTGCAAGGGTTGTGCTCTTGGGAAATATGCCAAGACTAGTTTTCCAAGCAGTGACACTAGATCCAAAGGGATTTTGGATCTTGTACACTCAGATGTGTGTGGACCCATGTCAACAGTATGCTCGAATGGGTATGAGTATTATGTTACTTTCATTGATGACTTCTCCAGGAAGATATGGATATATTTTTTGAAGAACAAAGATGGGGTCTTCAGTAGGTTCAAAGAGTTTAAGGCTCTTGTGGAGAATCAAACAGGGAGGAAGATCAAGATACTGAGGTCTGATAATGGAGGCGAGTATACCTCGAATGCCTTCAAAGATTTCTGTACTCAGGAAGGTATCAAGAAAGAGTTGACGGTTCCGTACATCCCTCAGCAGAATGGGGTCGCTGAATGGAAAAATAGGGCTATAGTTGGAGCAGCCAAGGCCATGCTTCATGATCAGGATCTACCTTGGTTCTTATGGGAAGAAGCTTGCAATATAGCTGTGTATTTACAGAATAGGAGCTCTCACAAAGTGTTGGGCAAATTGACTCCAGAAGAGGCGTTCACCGGTAAGAAACCAGATTTGGGGCATATTCGCATCTTTGGATGCCTTGTGTATTGTCACATTCCTATGGAGAAGAGAACCAAATTGGAACCAACTGCAGAGAAGGGTATCCTTGTTGGGTACAATGAAACTTCTAAGGCCTATAGAGTTTTCATTCCTGCCCTCAGGAAAATAGTAGTTCACAGAGATGTGAAGTTTGAGGAAGAGAGGGCTCTTCAAAAGTCTAGCAGTTTGATGAATGAGGAGAAGCAATCACCTACGATTGAGGCAGAACAAATCCCTCAAACTTCAGTCCCGCAAGCTGGAGAGCAGAGCAAGCAGGCCGAGCAAGTTGATCAGAAAGAGGAACAAATAATTTCTCAACCTCAGATTCCTATTACTAAGAAGAAGAGAAACAAAGCAGTTGAGCAGACACTGAGAGAGGCCGAGGAGTATGTTGGTGACCCACATAATTCAGTTAGACAAAGAAAAGCTCCCAAACATTATTCTAATTATATGACACTTATGAGTGAATTAATTGAAGAGGAGCCTTCCAACTTTCAGGAGGCATCCAAGCACCAAGTATGGAGGGATGCCATGGTGGAAGAGTATTCTTCCATCATGAAGAATAGTGTGTGGGAGTTAGTACCTTGGCCAGAAGGTAAGTCTATGGTGGGCTCGAGATGGCTATATAAGATTAAGCATGATGCAGATGGTAGTGTGGAAAAATTCAAAGCCCGGTTTGTGGCTAAGGGGTTTTCTCAGAAGGAAGGAGTCAACTACGACAAGACTTTTGCTCCAGTAGCCAGGTACTCATCCATAAGAGCTATCATTTCTATAGTGGCACAGATGGGTTGGAGGATTCACCAGATGGATGTAAAGACGGCCTTCCTCAACAGAGAGATTGAGGAAGAGATTTACATAGAACAGCTAGAAGGATTTGAAGCACATGGGAGGGATTCTCATGTATGCAGGTTGAGAAGAGCATTGTATGGGCTCAAGCAGGATCCTAAGGCGTGGTATTCACGTATTGACAGTTACTTGTAGAGCGTGGGCTTAATCAAGAGTGAGGCAGATCCGAACCTGTACTATGTTCAGGTGAAGGATGAACTTCTCATATTGGTGTTGTATGTTGATGATCTATTTCTCACAGGGTCAGAGGAGCTCATAGCCACTGTAAGCGAGATCTTACAAGAGAGTTTGAGATGAAGGACTTGGGGTTGATGCACTACTTTCTAGGATTGGAGTTGTGGCAGAAAGAGGGGGAGATCTTCCTTGGACAAGGGAAGTACATAATTGATATCCTGAAGTGATTCAGGATGGAGGACTATAAGCCCATGTCCACACCACTTGTGACCAATTGGAAGAAGATTGATGCTTCCAGATCAGAGGCAGTGGAGCCAACTTTATATAGACAGTTGATAGGCTCTCTTTTATATCTGGTCAACACCAGGCTAGACATTTGTTTTGCAGTGAACTCACTTAGTCAATTTATGGTTGAACCTAAACGTGTGCACTGGATAGCTACGAAATATGTTTTGAGGTATCTCTGAGGCACAGTTGATTATGGGTTGAAGTATGTTCAACAGGATGGAGTGAAGCTTGAGGGGTTCACCGATGCAGATTGGGCAGGCAGTACAACTGATTGGAAGAGCACTTCAGGGTGCAGTTTCAGTTTGAGATCAGGAGCAGTCTCTTGGTACAGCATGAAACAAAAGTCAATTGCACTGAGTTCTACGGAGGCCAAGTATATGGCAGCTAGTATGGCTACATGTGAGGCTATCTAGCTTCAAAAACTTCTAGCTAGGCTCTTTGATCAGGAACTAGATCCTACAGCCATTTACTGTGATAGTCAGAGTTGTATCAAACTCTCTGAGAATCCAATGTTTCATGACAAGTCAAAGCACATTGAGATCAAGTACCAGTTCATTAGAGATTGTGTGGAGAAGGGGACAGTGAAGCTCCAGTACATTCCTACTAATGAACAAATAGCAGATATCCTGACCAAGCCCTTGATGAAGAGTAAGTTTGTATACTTCAGGGATAAGCTGGATGTTGTGCAGAACACCTTCCTCGCTAAGAGGGAGTGTTGATTTTTTGTAGCTCGGAAGGTGGGCCCATGTGGAGGGTGGAAGTTGCTTAAGGGCAACTCAAGTTGGATATTTTAGCAACAGCATGATTTCCTTTTTATTAATAGAATGTTTCTTGAGTTGTGAGGTGGAGATAACACCAAGAGTGATTTTATGTGTAAGGAAAGCCAAGTTATGTAAGGAAAGTTTCTTTTCTCTTGCATCAGCAGGGCTATATATGTAAGATTGTTGTAGCAACAAGTATTTTATTATGTGTGGAAAGTTTGTTGTTGAGGCTGAATAGAAGATCCAACATTTTCAGGTTTTTCCCCATATTGGGGTTTCCTGGTTATATATGTGTTATTGTCTCTTTGTGTATGGCTTCTTATTTTTTTTGCTTCCGCTGTTATTAGCTGTTAATTAACCCAAAGTATTGATTGTTATAAATCAAATAGAGGTTCTATTCTATGAATTTATTTTGCAATTAATCTATAACTGGGTTATAAGAAATTAATAGTGATTGCACAAATCAGATTTTAAATCATATTACATCAAATTTTTAATGTAGAGCCTCAAATTCCACAAACTACCTCAAAAATTTATTAGATATGAGTCATGATCATTAAAAGATAGAAAGCAAAACACCAAATGCTATTTACTAAAGAAAAGCAGCATTGAAGTAGGTAAAGAAGCTTTTCAATGGAAAGGTTGATCTCTATGTTTTAAATGCTCACCATACAAATAAGCCTATTGCATATCTCAAGAAAAGTCAAAGCATGCAATTTACAACCATAAGGGATGTAGAAGCTTATTTGCATATCTCAAGAAAAGTCAAAGCATGCAATTTACAACCATAAGGGATGTAGAACCCTCATACTCAGAAATCACATTGTCCAATTTTATCCTCTTTTTCTAACTTATGCACAATATCCAATTCATTATTTCCCAACTCATCAATAAAAAATATGTCAGATTAATGTAAAGATACATTGTTTTATAGAAAATTAAACTAGTGAAAGTGCCTAAAGGTGTTATTGATAGACACATATATAAATAGTCATGTTGGCCAAGCACTACATAAAATGACTTTGACAAAAGAAACATAAATGTGCACCACTTGACCACATGACTATTTGTATATGCACCTATTGACCATCCAATAGCACCTTTAGGTGCTTTTACTAGTTTAGTTGTATTGAAGCCATTTCGATTAGTTAAGTGAGTGTGACTCAAATTTTGATAGATTTTCTATCCACAAGGGGTTTCTTCCCATTATTTTGTGTGTCTCCATTATTATGATATTGATCTTTGATTTCTTGTTCTTAATAACAAATAATTTTGTCCAAGAATTAACCAATTTAATTGCTCTCACAATTTACTCTATTTACATTATGTAAGTTGGTAACTAATTTGAGATATAACCTTAATAGTTTACGGATCATTAATAGTAGAATGGTTGGGAAACACTTAAATGGCCTAATAAACATACCTAGTGGGTAGTCCCAAGATGTAAGTATCCATCACCTCCACCCCTTAGTGTTGTTGCTTGCGTTTTGTTTGCAAATTTGTGAACTAGTGTATTTTTCAGCCATCTATACAAACAGATCCCTTTTATTATAAACCTTCTAAAAAAATCTTATTTAAAATAATCTTATTTAAAAGAGTTTTCAGTATATACATATATAATAATATGTTCAGAAAGGATGCATGGTAATGGTTATTATTGTAAAGAATGAAAAATTCATTGTTTTATTAAATCATGTAGTTTATAATGATAAAATGACAGCCATTTCTGTAAATAATGCAAATTTATGCTATAGGAGGTTACAAAATAAAGATAAAGGGTTTGTGCACTATTAGTAACCAGAAGCGTTTTTTCCCAATACTAGTGTAGAGAGATTAAACGGGGAGATAAAGGAAGAATTTCCACTCCAAATCTGGTGTGAAACCATGGCATAAACTTTTTGAGTGGGATGAGTTCTATCCCAGAACACATATGCGCTTGTATCATTGCAAAACAAATCCTGTGGAGTCGTCTTTCCACAGTTTACTTCTGCATTAAACAATCCTGATCCACAGCATGCTGACGTTGCATTCATAAATCCTGCACCAAGAAATTTACATACATTTAATTTACTTTCAAGCCACCCAATCACTGAAACCTTTAAGAAAAGAAAGTTTTTATGTTAAGAGACTGGGTAAGAGGTGTAGCTTACCATAGGCTTCAGCGTTTTGAATTATGTTCATAAAATAATCATAAGTTTTGAGTTCGATGATGGTTACTCCAACTAGTTTTTGACTGAGGTGAACCACAAGGGATTTCAATGCAGTGTTATATGCCACAACCAGCTGGTTTGCGCTCTCCAAACATTCACCTTTGGCTATGGCGTATCCAGACAGTCTGGTATAGGGAGTACATCCCACAGCTGGAATATCTACTACAAGGAATTTTCTTGCCCCCGCACGATAAAGACGCTGTCAAGCCACATAACCATCAAGAAAATTCTTAAAACATTGTTTTCTTAAAATTATTGGAAAGTAATATGTAAACTAAGAATTCTTAAACTTACTGCTATGTACTGATCAAATTTGGAGAGCAGCAATGTAACAAACTGTTGAGGAGTAGTGGTGTTTTGGAGAGTAGCATTGGCAATATAGGCACCAATATCGTTGCCTCCAGTTGTAATGCAATATAAAGACTTGTTTATGTAGGATTTCGCCTTCGCAGCTCCAGATGGGTGTGTCTTCCTCAGAATATAAGAAAAGTGTTGGAATTGAAATACTTGGTGACTCAGTGTGATAATATTCTGCAAGATTGAACAGGATTACAAAGGAGGAGAAAAAGTTCTAGTGAAACTCATACAGTAATTCAATGACAATTCATGGTCTATTTAATTAAAATAAAGCGCATAGGTACAAACATATTTATCATTTCAAGCAATTTTTTTCTGGGATGGAAATCTTGCATTATTGAAAAACAATCGTTTGAATTCTTGTTGTTCATATTGGCCTGTATTTTTAAATTAAGATAATTATTTTAAGGAAATTGGTAAGTGGCCTCTTTTGGGAGCAGAGGTCCCGGGTTAAATCCCTTTTTCATTTTTTCACTTCAATAAATCAGCGGCAGTCAGAATCAATGGAAAAGGGGATTGCTAACATTTAGTGGAAAAAGAGACAGGTAACATTCTTAAAAATGAGGGTTATTGCAAGGGGGAAAGGTTTCGAAGTAGCAGTAACCTAAGATTAATTTGGAGTGAGGAAAAAGACCAATGTATTCTTACAGCTGAAAACGAAGAAAAAACTGCAATTTTTCTTTCACAAGGGCATTTTCGAGGAACGTTTGAAACCATGAAGGATACAGAGTTTGATAAGGATCCAGACAAAGAGCCTTTTTATTTATCTGACAAGGTGGGGGTCATCAATGTTTATCTGACACATCCAAAACCACCCACCAATCCTGATTAACAATCTAATCCTGTATTGTCAAGGAAACCACCACATCCCAACCAGGTGAAAAATTCATTGCTAGTGGCGATTAACAATCTGCAAAATCATAACTGATAATAACTGCATCATCATAATACTCTACCAAGAACTCACCCCAACCACAGGGGCAGCTGCACCTTACAATTGTACTAGATGTATGGATGAAAAAAAAAGTACATTATGATTTTATTTTCACATATGTAATGATTAATTCATGTGTTATATGGAGTGTTAGAAAATGAGTCATACTTAAAATCATGTATGGACCAGGCAGTATCTCAGTGGTAGAGCACCTAGTAATAAATGGGTGGTCCTAGGTTCTACTCTTAGCTGGTTTTATCATGGTATCAGAACTAAGGCAGCAAAGCCAAAGTCGGGGCCCTGAATACCTGAAGTGTGGCTTTAGGAGGAGTGTTAGAATATGAGCCACTATGAATCATAGATGGACAGGAGACGAAGTGGGCCGGTAGTTCAGTGGTAGCCTACCACAAAAACAAATAGGTGGTTATAAATGTGAGTCCTAACTACCCCATAAAATTTAAAAACTGTCACATAGAATTAAAGACCTTTCAAAACAAATTTTAAATGCGAAGAAGACACATACAATCAGCCAATTCAAATAACAGCAGCATATCTTTTGAGTGTGCTATAATTATGCGAAAAATAAAACGAGCCGCCCAACCCTGTCAGCAAATTATACTTTTTAATGGATTTTTGTTTTTATTGTCTATTTATTTTCAAGTGGGGACCGTGCTTACCGTCACAGATAAGGCAGACAAACTGAACTAGGTTATCAGCATATACCAAGTTAAACAGAAAAACAACTACGGGAGGAGAACCCTCATTAAATCATATGATTGATGTGGTTCTAATCACAGCTTTTCTACAAAACTCAACCAAACTGCAACAGAACTTAACTGTGCAGGATCTAAATAAATGTATTTCTATTTGATACCCAATATTGAGGTCTTTTGCAGAAAGAAAAGATTGGGAGAGAAAGCAGACCTCTCCAGCCCCTGTTGAATCGAGCAATCCACTACTTCCTGATGCGAAATTTATCCCTCTGCTAAAATTTGCCTTTGGCTCCAGATATGGAGGGATAAAGGGGAGCCCCAAATAGGTAGCTGCAAACATAAATATGCAATAGATGATTCATTTAGTAAAATATTGTTGCATAATGGGTAAAGCTAAAAGTACACAGACTAAGAGGACTGGACTTAAACATTAAGCATGTTTAATGTTAAATGATAACAATATACTATGTTTGGTTTACTGATACCAGTTTAAAAAAGATAAGAAGACACCCACTAATATATAGTGACTGTATACCCCTTAAAAAATATAAGAATACACCTACTCTATACCAGTCCAAAAAAAGCAAGAAAACACCTACTAATAGATATTGCCTTTAGATCTGTCTTTCAATAGAGTCTTTTTAAGAAGTCTAGAGAATACAAACATCTAAATCTGAAATAATAAATGACACAAACCCAGGAAATCGAAAGTGGTGCGGCCATTGGTAAAGCGACCAGTTGGGTTGGGGAAAAAAGAAACGCCGTAAGGTGTGAAGTTTGCACGCGCTTTACAGTGTGGGATGTAATTATTGTTCCCTGCATCTCCTAACGAATCTCCAAACACAAACATGGCTGGCACATAAACCCCCTTTTCAGCTGCAGCCAAACAACTCATCATCCATAACCCAACTAAAATACCCACCATTGAACTCTCCATTGTCGCCTCTAACAGCCAATTATTCCAGCTCTTCTGCTCAATCTCCAATTGACTCACTTATTAATGAGAACAGGCTATTATATTTATATAGGGCACGCGTAAAGTCTTATCGACATATGTCGAAAGATCAAAGCTGACAAATCCCACCATTTTCATGCTCAAAACTGCCGGAATAAAATAAGATGGAAGGTGCCAAATACGACTCTTTTTATGTTGATAAGGTCACCATTAAATTTTGATGCAAAAGATTTCACATGTCTGTTGAAATTGATGTGAAAAATCATTCCTTTTTCTCCACTCTTGGAAGGCTGTTAATAAATATCTTCCATTTCAACAGTCAAAGGTCAATAAAATATAATAAATATTGCTGATGAGGTGTAAAATTGTTATTGACTATTTGATCATTGAAGTGGATTAATTTAAGTAGAATGTTCCTGGGACTCCTCTCCATAAATTCTCATAGGTTATTTACGTGGGACTGTATCCTGCACTCAAATATTGTTTCCAAAGTTCTTTTGGAAAATGAGTTACACCTGAACTAAAGATGGACCAGTCATCAAGAAGGTTGCCAGCACCATTGTGGAACATCCTAGTAGCAAATGGGAGGTCCTAAGTTTGACTCCTAGTTGATCTATGACAAGTTTAACATGGTATCAGAGCCTAGATGAGCAAAGTCAGGCCATGTTAGGATCCCCGAGCACCTACTACGTGACTCAGGAGTTGTTGAAAAATTAACCATACCCGAACCAAAGTTGGGATGTCACACATTGGACTAGACTCAGGGGGTTGTTGAAAAAAGAGCCAAACCCGAACTAAAGTTGGGATGTCACACATTGGTCTAGACTAGGGGAGTACTCGTTGACGGGGTGCTATACAATCAAAGTGGCACAACGAAAGGAGGTTGATGATGAGCTAAAGATGAAGGATGTGAACTTGGGAAAGCTACATAGTTAGAAGGGCTAAGACGTATGGGACTCTTGTTGCTTGAAGTAAGGTGAGCCTACACAACTAGGTTGGTGGTAGAGCGGCCTCTTAGGAGGATGCATAGGCAAGGTGCTAAGGTGCAAGGAAGATTGGAATTGGAGTTGAGGTGCCAGGGGCGCGAGCCAGGTTGGTGCAATGCATACGATTTTGTTATGCATGTTGTTGGCCGAGATGCTAGGAGCACTCAAGGGGAGAAGGCGTAGTCTGGGATTTGCGAAAGGTCCTGTCCACAATGAGGGATGCGAATAGAGAATGCCAGTGCCGTGTAAGGCCCTACTGGGAGCCAGCCCCATGATAGTTGGTCATCAAGAGGACCGATAACTCCATGGTTAAGCACCTCAACAGCAAATAAAAAATCCTAGATTCCACATACTTAGACAAAAACTACATAATAGCCAGGTAGTAATTTATTTATTTCCAGCAGTAAAAATATAAATCAACAGAACACAAACTACGATGCAGAAATTTTCTGATATCTTATAAATATGGCAATAGAAAATTGATAGTTTCTTAATGTAAAGGGGTCCCTAATGGTTACAGCGACTGATTTTTTTTTTCCTCTTTTGATTCACACTATTCTACAATTAACTTCTATTTTAATAGGAATAATCATGATTATTTATTGTCTCAATTCTTAGCAGCTAGGATAGACTTTTTCTTAATTTTACTGCATCAATTCCCAGCAGCTAGCAAAGACATTATTAGAGCGACTGGCATTGCCTACTTCTGTTCAGACTATTCTACAAAAAAAATCTATTTAAATAAGAATAAACAAGATTGTTTACTGTTTCAATTCTCATCAGCTAGCAAAGATGTAATTGTATCTCTGATTGAGATTAGAGCACCAGCTGGAAATATCTCAATCATGAGTCAGCAATTGATAAAACCTAATAGAAGAGTGCCAAAAACGACGGTTCATATTGTCATGTGCAGGAACAGAATACGACGAATGGTTATAGTGTTGACGAGTTGAGGATTAGAACACGAGCAAAGCTGCCATATAATTATATTTTAAAACACGAGTCCAGGATTAAAATACGAGCAAAGCTGCCAAAAACTTATATTTTAAAATACGTGTTCAGGATTAAAATACGATCAAAACCGCGAAATAATTTGATTTTGAACGCACATTTAAAAGCATTGTCCTCTTGATTGAAATTTTTGTGGCTTTTTCGTATCGTTTTACTGTAAATTACAGAACAGCGTAGATTCCCACTTCAAATTTTGTCTTTTAATATGTAGGTAAGTATTGTAAACTAATATTTATTTTAATGAAATAGTGATATTTATATTAATTGTTTAAATTTTTGGAACACACATTCTGATATAAAGAAAGGTGGGTTAAAATAGTCACACTTCATAGTCTTAATTAACATATCCAAAGAAAAAATATAAATATAGAACTGTTAAGTAGAAAGAGTTATTGATCTAGTAACATTAGGTAGATCACCATTATCTAGTTTCCTTCACACATTCAGATGATCCTAACCATCCACAATAGTCTCCTAACCTATAAGAGCACCATCATCATTAGCTTCTTCAACATTAGGAGGTTGATCAACAACCTTAGGAGGATAAATAACCAAGGTAAGGTGAGAAAACTTGTCATTGTCTAGTCAACTAGGGGCACTTCTATCACATGGTTGAGAAGAAGTTGAGGGATGATGAGAGGCCTAGGACCATCCATGAGCATTGTGACCTCAAACTTTGCATTCAAGAATGACTAAGATCTATGTAAATCATGAGAATTGTGACTACAAGCATTATGACTCCTAAAAGTTGCTGACACAAAGCTCTCTAGGAGGGTGAAACTTGGTAGGGGGGCACCTATATGCATTGCTAGAAATCATTAAATTGCTCAGTCCACTTAGCTCCTGGGATTTGAAAACCTATTCATATTGGTGAACAAAGGCCTGAGTAATTGTAAGAAGCGCATCTAAGAGTTGAGACCCTTCTTCGATGTTCTTGATTGTTTGAGAAGTTTGATGGGTTATCAGAGACAAAATTCCTTAAAAACTCTATTCCTAACTTTAAGCCATTGAAAACATGCTTAGTTTTAGCTACTCTAGTAAAGTGCTGGTAGATGATATAGCAAGCAATAGAACGTAAAAAATTGTGAAATTTTAAGCTCTTACAAACAAAGAATATCCATGTTTGTATTTTTTTGTCAAATGTCATACACCATAAGTTTTGTTGTGAGTTCTTTCAAACCTCAAACATTCTATGAGAGAAAATTCATTGATGCAAACAATCGAAAGGCATACCATTGACATCATACTCATTAAGAGTTGCATAGTTATTCTATAAGAATTGCCTCTATTGATGGATTGAAGCTTGCTAGTTTAATGACTAGTGTGAAATTCCTTTTCTTATCTAAAACATATTCTCAATACTCTAGGCTTTGGGCTAGGCTCCAAGATGCCTTGAAACCACTCAAGGAGATGGGGGAGGTGAAAGAGCTAGAACTTCCATATGAGAAGACAACACACTAACTAGTAATGGTGTTCTAATAGAATTAGGCTTACTCACCTCTTTGGAAGACTCTACATGTGGTGGAGAGAGATTAATTTTAAATTACTAAAATAATAATAAATTCATAAACTTATTATTAATATCTACTTGAATTTAATATGGCCAATAGATCATTATAATCTCAACTTTCTTGATAACTGAAAAAACCATCTCAAAAATCTAGAAAAATAATCACACTAAATAGTTTACTATAATAATAATAAATTCATGAACTTATTATTAATATCTACCTAAATTTAGTTTGCACGACACGTTGGCATCCTAAAGATTCTAAAATTCAAAATCATTGCTTTCCTTGCCTTGTCATCTGATTTTGTTGGTGGTAACACTCATTCGATAGTTAAACAGACTTTGTAAGCATGCCTGACCCTTGGATTCTCTCTTCCTCAATATATAAACTTAATTTGAAACCATTTCACTTCTTCTAGACTCATTTTTTTGGAAAAAGACTTGGCATTTATGAAAAAAAAGAGTGAGAACTCTTAGCTCTCTTGGTTGATGATTTTGGTGCTCTCTTTGAGTTGTAGCATCTCTCTCTCTCTCTCTCTCTCTCTCTCTCTCTCTCTCTCTCTTCTATTAACTACATACTTGCATCTTGGACATTATGGAGGCTCTCACAAAGGGATTGGCATTATTTACATCTCAATTTGATCTTTAAGGAGCTTGTAGCCTCGTTCATCATCTCAAGTTTGGTAACATTGTTTCATTGCAAAGAAATAGTGTTATTTATTTGGTTTGTTGCATCTTTCATTATCTCTATTTTGGAAAACTTGTGGTGTATACCACCACCTTATTTTCCTTTATGCACACTAGGGTATTCTTCCCTATAGACTAGCATTGATATTCATACCATTTGTTTATTATCACTATTGTTATTTTCCTAGTCAGACTTGGGGATTAAGAGCACACACTTGTCTTTAATCTTTTCCAATATCAGTTGTCCGTGGAGGTCAAAAGACCAACATAGGGGCTTGACCTGAAGGCAAGCTCCCAAATAGCCCCAACAATTTTCTTTGGTCTTTGAATGTAACATCCCAACCGGAATATTAAATATCCTTAAACATAAATAAAGCAAAACACTCATTTTTTTTAAATAAATAAAATCAAATATATTACATTGCAATTTCTAAGTATAATATAGATAATTTCAAAGGATGGTCACTTCACATGCAACTAGCAAATTTCACATATATCAAATGGTTGCATTTCTTACGACTTATAATTTATCAATTTCATTTACAGAATAAGTAATTAATGTTTTTCCTATTCACAAGTCTTTGGCAGTCAATTGGAAGAGAGAGAGCATCACCCTGATGCTTTTCCTCCAACCACAGACCGGTGGGTCCCCAGTGGCCCTTCCTACTGGAAGTGGCCCTTCCCTTCACAAGGGTAATAGACAATGAGAATCAACTGATTCTTTATGTCATTGGAGAACTAGTGATGTGTATTAGCTAATGACAATCAGGCTTACAACTCTAGTCTAGCTCTATCTATGTATCACCCACTCTAACTGTTTAGCTATTTGGTACACAATGAACTGACAATGCAAGTAGTGACTTTTGCATTACTTTAGCCAAAGTTTCATATAAATAAAGTCATATGTTCACTCTTTTCGCGACGTGGAGACAACATTTTTATAATTCAGTTTATAACATATATACATGAAAATATTATTTGACTTGTTTATACAACATTAGTCTTAAAGAAATACGATATTCCCTTATCTTCTAGACAACTAGATAAGTATAGGGTGAGAGCTTAGGTGACTTATGCAACATACATTAAGTCTCTCTTTGCATCCTTGCAATCACTGGTCTATGACATCTTGTCATCTACTCAATGGTTTGTCTACCTATTTCTAAGCTCATCTGTACTCCTCTATCATAATTTACAAGATTTTTTAAGTCATATGGACTAATCACTAAAGACTCTTTCTGTCTTAGTCTAGGAATATAGAATTGACTCAAAATCCGTCGAAGATAAACAATAACTTCATAACTTACATACTGAATGCACTGCCTCATGAATATCAAAAGAGAATTCCAAATTAACAAATAGTCTAAATCTTGACCTCTCATTGCCATAGTGAGTATATATGTCGACAATCTTGTGGCTATTCTTAGCCTAGGATTGGGCAAAAAGGATATTCCTCTACAAAACTAGGATTAAGATAGTTTAAGATAACTTTAGAAGAGCATCTAAAAACAACTTATATTTCTTCATTTATACTCAGAAGTAGCAGTCTAATGTCAAGTGTTCCTACACATTGACATAGATTCATTTACTAGCTTTTAAGCTTACCAATAAACTCTCTACCTTCTCAGTTAGCTACTACTATGAGCAGAATACTATGTTTAATAAACGACCTTCTCATAGGTCTCTCAATATACCTGCCATCGGCCCATATTGAGTCTTTAAAACAAAAACATGGTTTCATGTAACAATCGGCCCATACTTAACATAGTCAACCTAGACTTATCACAATCGGACTTTATCTTTCATACTCGGTCAATGTTTAACATGTTGGTGTGAATAGGGTTTTTCCTAACTAGTTTAGTTAATTTCCCCTTGTGTGAATAATTCATATTATTTAACTATTTATTAGTTAAATAATATTCACACATCACACATATTTCACATGTTAAGTTGACTTAGTGAGTCTTATAGATGCTTCTAGTTGTTTCTAGTTGTAGTGAGTTGTCTTGTTGTTATATGGAGCCTAATTAGACTCAGAGGTTAAATTTTCCCTATTTTTATCAGCGCAGTTTCCCCCCAAATTCCTACAAGGTCAAGGGGCAGCGCCCCTTACGGGGGTTTGGGGGCAACGCCCCCAAGACGGGGTCAAGGGGCTATTGACCGACATAAAAAAACCCTATTTTTGTAACCGACAAAAAGCTTGATAAAAGTGGCTAAGGGTTAGGGTTTCCGTTGATATTATATTGTAGCATTTGTAGCGGTATTGAGTTGCAGGGATTGCTGGTTGTAATCGGTTTGATTTATTGGATAATAATATTGGACTCTCTGTTGGTGGATGTAGCCCGAGTTTGGGTGAACCATGTTAAAACTTGTCTCTCGCTGTTATTATTTCTGTGTATTTTCATTCCTCTATTTAATCTTTATTTGCATTTAATTGATATCTTCTGTCGGCTAACCCTAACAAGTGGTATCAGAGCGGGTTGTGTTCAATTATCATCTACAGGAAGGTCTCACAGTTGAGTGGGAGTAATGGCGGATGAGGGTAAATTGAAGGTTGATAAATTTAATGGGTAGAAATATCAGTTATAGAAGATGCAGATGGAGGATTACCTCTATCAGAAGGATTTATGGAGGCCATTGGAAGGAGTATCCAAGCAACTGACAGGAATGACAGATGAGGATTGGGAACTTCTAGACAGAAAGGCACTGGGAACCATTCGGTTGTGCCTAACACCATCTATAGCATTCAATATAACAGAAGTGAAGACAACAAGTGAACTGATGAAAGCTTTGGCTAAATTGTATGAAAATCTCTCAGCCTCAAATAAGGTATTTCTCATGAAGCATTGTTTAATCTGATTTACCAACTGGCGGGAAAAACTTAATAATAAACTACCAACTGTGGTACATGCATAACATGACTTGCTATGGCCAGGTACTATACCCTGATTCACCGTTACGACCGGTCACTGCTTGTATCTGCTGAAAGATACATTTCCAACATGCATACCTCATATGCATTCGCAGCATACATTCCCCTACGCACCTTTGAGATGTACATTCGCCATGTACATTCGAAGCTTACACCAATGGATTTCTATTGTTGGTGCGACTTGGATTATCGGTCAAATTTACCACGGAGTCGCTGTCTCCCCGATCATGCCAATATCACATTCAAACACATTCATCTGCTAGATTTTAACCATCGACGAACACTAGGGTTTCCTACGCCACTACTCCTATACACCTTTGCACAGTCTGCCTTCACTGAACCCTAGCACATAAAAATGCTAGGCAAACTACTGTGCGTGATCCATGAATTGGAACATCTGTGCCACTAAAACAAAGAAACAAATAGGAAACAAAAACAAATATATATACAATGAAGCCATTCCACTGATTTTGATAGAAATCTTGCCAGTGGAATGCTTCATATCGACATGTGACAACAACAGGACAACAAAACAGGAAAGGAAAGCTACGATTATGTATTTACAGAGAATGGGAAACAAAATTGACAACACAGAAAAGATTGATTCCTCCTTAACAAAGCTTGATTACATTCGCACAGCTACATTCAATCACAATATCATCTGACTGATCACAATCTCAATCCCTAATCTATATATCTGCATTTGATTCATTTCTCTGGGTTTTTATAGATTCACCCAGAGTAGTACCAAATCTATTCCAAGTGGCTGGGAGGCTGATCCCAAGCGGCTGGGAAACACTACTGCCTATTTTTGGCATTATTGCTATTTTTAGCATTAGGCGATTACAAAAGTCAAATGTCACCTAGGACTTACAAAATGAACCTAGACATAAACTAAAATGAAAATGCATTGGTCAATAGACCTTATTACAACATAAAACAAAACATGAACTTAAATGACTTGTGTTAGGTGCCCCTGCACCATACTCCTGGGGTTAACAGAACTCAAGTCCCTTGAGGAACTAAGTCTGAGATATGAACCCCATGCTTGATGATGTCTTCCTCGCTCATCCAGGTTGCATCCTCATCAGGTAAACCACGCCACTTGACCAGATACTGCTTGTAGGTTTTGTGTATGGTCTTCTTCTGAACCTTTGTGTCCAAAATACAGTCCAACTGAACTGGCTGACTCGGTGGAAGATCAAAAATCCATTTTGCATCTTCTGCTCCTATCTCTGCTATATTGGCTCTGTTGAATGGAAACAAATCTGACACATTGAAAATGGGTGATATTGCTAAACCTGGAGGAAGTTCAATTCCGTATGCATTAGGCCCAAATTTGTGTACAACATTGAATGGACCTATCTTCTTCATAAGAAGTTTCATTGGCTGCCCCTTAGGAAGTCTTTCCTTCTTTAGATAAGCCATCACCAAATCTCCAACTTTGTATTGGACATCCCTTTTCTTATGATCAACTCTCTCTTTGTATTTCCCTATGTTCTTCTGTATAGTTTCCCTTATAGCATCATGGATATCCTTCATGCTAACTACAAAATCTTATCCTTGTGCACTCCTTTTCTCCATATTCTGGAGATCCCCGAGCTCCAAATTCCCCTGAGATGAATCCCATATACAACTTCAAAAGGGCTCTTTCCTGTGCTCCTATTAACAGAATCGTTGTATGCAAACTCTGCTTGTGGGATGATCATATCCCATGCTTCTCCATGTTGTTTAGTCAAACACCTCAAAAGATTACCTAGTGATCTATTCACCACCTCAGTTTGTCCATCCGTCTAAGGGTGATATGCTGACGTGAAAGATAATTGAGTTCCCAATTTCTTCCACAAAGTGCACCAAAAATGTCCCACAAACTTGGGATCTCTGTCAGTGACAATATTCAGTGGCAAACCATGAATTCAAACTATTTCTTTGAAGAACAGTCCAACAATATGTGAAGCATCATTGGTACATTTACATGGTACAAAGTGAGCCATTTTACTAAACTTGTCAACAACCATGAACACACTGTCAAATCCTCTTTGAGTCCTTGGAAGACCCAAAACAAAATCCATACTGATGCACTCCCATTGCCTTTGCAGAATTGGAAGTGGTTGATAGAGACCTGCATTTGACGAAGTCCCTTTGGCTCTCTGGCAAATGTGACAATAGTCTACAAATTTTCTGACATCCATTTGCATCTTAGGCCAGAAGTAAAACCTTCTCACTTGCTCCAATGTCTTGTCCAGTCCAAAATGACCTCCAAGACTACCGCAATGTTTCTCTTGTATGATGTTCTCCATCATGGAACACCTAGGCACACACAGTTGGCTGCCTTTGAACAGTAGCCCTTGCTGTAACAAATATTCAGAAAAATCAGAATGATAGGAATCTAAAAATTGTGAACAAACTGCATATATCTCCTTGAAGTACTCATCATCCTGGTACATATTCTTGAGAGAATCCACTCCCACACTTTGTAACTAGATTTCCTGTATAGTGCACACTCGTCTACTCAAAGCATCTGCCACTTTGTTGGCTTGTCCCTTCTTATGTTTGATGGAAAAAGTATACACCTGAAGTTGTTCAACCCACTTCATATGCCTATGATTTAGCTTCTCCTGCAAATTCAAAAAACTCAAAGCATGGTTGTCGATATAAACAATGAATTCCTTGGGCAAGAGATAATGTCTCCATTTTTTCAATGCTTGAACCATTGCATACAATTCTAGATCATATGTGGAATACGTTCGTTTAGCATCATTCAGCTTTTCACTAAAGAAAGCAACAGGTCTGCCTTCCTGACTCAAGACAACACCAATGGCAAGATTACTGGCATCACATTCCACAGTAAACAACTTATTAAAATCAGGCAAAGCTAAAATAGGTTTCTCTACTATTTTCTGTTTGAGAATCTCAAAAGAGTCATCTGCTGCTCTATTCCAAACAAACTTACATTTTTGTCCTCCTTTTATGGTATCCAGAAGGGGTGCACAAACATGACTGAATCCTCTTATGAATTTCCTATAAAATGTTGCTAACCCATGAAAACTCCTTACATCACTCACTATTGTAGGCACTGGCCAAGACAGAATAGCATTTACCTTCTCTGGATCTATTTTCAAACTGCCCTGGGATATAACAAATCCAAGGTATGTGAGTTCTTCCTTCATCAAGATACTCTTCTCCATATTAATCATCAGTTTCTCCTCATGCAGCTTCTTCAACACCTATTCCAAATGCTGCAAATGTTCTTCCTTTGTCCTGCTGAAAATTAGAATATCATCAAGATAGACAACAACAAATTTACCAATAAAATATTTCAATACCTCATTCATTAGACGCATGAAAGTACTTAGAGCATTGGACAGTCCAAATGGCATCACCAGCCACTCATAAAGACCTTCATTAGTCTTAAAGGCTGTCTTCCATTCATCCCCTTGTCTAATCCTGATCTGATGGTATCCACTCTTGAGATCAATTTTAGAAGAATACTGAGCTCCCCCCAAACAATCCATTGGGTCTTCTATTTTGGGCATAGGAAACCTATATCTGATGGTGATCTTATTTATGGCTCTCAAATTAGTACACAATCTCCATTTTCCATCCTTCTTGGGAGCTAAAACTATGGGTACAGCACATGGACTAAGACTTTTCCTCACCAAACCCTTATCCAACAGTTCTTATACTTGTTTAGCAATCTCCTCATTCTGATTAGGTGTCATTTTATAAGCTGGTTTATTTGGCAATGTGGATCCTGGGATGAAGTCAATCTGATGACTTATGTCTCTCACAGGGGGTAGTACATTGGGCATATCCTCCACCATGATACCCTTATACTTGTCTAACAATTCCTGCACTTCCTTAGGAACCTTTTCCTTGCTATTTTTAGACAAATCAGAACTGTCTTTAGGTTTCAAAATCAGAGCATACCCCTGGGTTCCCTCTTCTTTCAGAGTATGGAGAAACTCTTTCCCACTCATTAACATGATACTTGAGCCTACATTCTTGTCTACACCCTCTTCTGGTAAAGGATCCATCTTATATTGTCTACCATTCTTAGTGATTACAAAGGAATTTGACTTACCATCATGCTGGGCTTGTACATCATACTACCAAGGTCTACCTAACAGTAAATGGAATGCATCCATGGGAATTATATCACACAAGAGTTTATCCCCATATTCCCCTATCTGAAATTCTACCCAAGCTTGTTCATCAACCAAGACTTGTTGTCCTTTGTTCAGCCAAGATACTCTGTATGGACTAACATGTGGCAATCTTTTCAAGTTCAATTTCTCTACCATTTCTACTGAGACTAAATTTTTAGTTGAACCAGAATCAACAATTACCTTACATTTTTTGCCAGAAACTTTACACAGAGTTAGTAATAGTGTCTTCCTCTGGGGTGGTTCCTTGTTCTATGGCACTTTCAGCATTGTTCTTCTCATCATGAGACTCTCTCCACCTTATGCTAGGGCTGCGCTTCCCATAGGTAAGTTCACACTCTGACAATCTTCTTCTTGAATCAGCTGGTTCCTTCTCTCTCCTCCATGAGAGCTTGAGGCTTTCTCCAGACACCTACCTACTATGTGCCTAATTTGGTTACAATTATAAAATCTTCCTGTGAAGACGTTAGGGCCTCTGCCTGGTCCACCAAATCTGCCTCTCCCATTGGGTCTCCTTCCCCTGAAACCCTCTCTGGAACCAGATTCTCCACTATGTTCTTGTTGACTGGACTCCCCTTGATTTTTCTGGAACTGGTTTCTACCACCAAAGTTGTTTCTACCTCTGAAATTCCTTCCACCTCTGCCTCTGTTCTGCTGTTCTCCTTTTCTTTTCTACTTCTCTTCTACTCTCAATGCCACCTGGAAACATTTGTCCACGGTTTCTGGTGTCAAGATGGTAATCTCATCTTTTATACTATACTTCAGGCCATTAATATACCTGGCAACTCTTTCTTTCTCATCTTCAGCATGTCTGCACCTTAGGGACAATTTATGAAATTCCTCTATATAGGTGGATACATCCATATCCTTCTGCTTGAGGTTCTACATTTTCTTGTATATGTGCACTTCATAATCTGCTGGTAGGAACTGAGCCTTGATCCTCTCTACCATCCGACTCCAGGATGAGATCATGCTCTTAGCACTCTTCACCCTTTCTCCCTGGGTGTAGTTCCACTGCGTGAGTGCAGCACCTTTCAATTTGATTTTTGCAAACTTGACTCTTCTATTCTCCGGTACCTCCTTGTACTCGAAGTAATTGTTCAAAGCCTCGACCCATTCGATGACTTCTTCTACGTCCATTTTTCTGCTAAACATCAGAATCTCTATTCTTGATTCAAACGACTCCTTACCAAGTGATTTTATAGCCTCCAAAAATTGTTTCTGATTTGCAGATATATCTGTCTGTCCTAGGGTTGTTTCCTCTTCCCCATCTTCTTCTTCTTCATCAGACTCCTCGTCTAATTTCTTGCCTTTTCCCAAGGTCTTCAACTCAGCCTGGAGTGCTTCCTTGACTCTAGTCTTGATCAGCTCCTCCATCTCCTTGAATTTCTTGACCACTTCGGTGGTCATTCCCTTTGGAGGCATCTCACTAGCCCCTCCTTCACTTTATCTATCTGACATAAACATTCACAGACAATGCCAACACTTGATGCAAACCTTTCACTGGCTCTGATACCAAAATGATGTAGAGCGCACAATGGAAGCAGGCAAAACTTAATAATAAACTACCAACTGTGGTACATGCATAACATGACTTGCTATGGCCAGCTACTATACCCCGATTCACCGTTACGACCGGTCACTGCTTGTATCTACTGAAAGATACATTTCCAACATGCATACCTCATATGCATTTGCAACATACATTCCCCTACACGCCTTTGAGATGTACATTCGCCATGTACATTCAAAGCTTACGCCAATGGATTTCTACTGTTGGCATGACTTGGATTATCGGTTGAATTTAGCACGGAGTCGTTGTCTCCACAATCACGCTGATATCACATTCAAACACATTCATCTGCCAGATTTCAACCATCAACGAACACTAGGGTTTCCTACGCCGCTACTCCTATACATCTTTGCACAGTCTGCCTTCACCGAACCCTAGCACATAAAAATGCTAGGTGAACTACTGTACGTGACCTGCAAACTGGAACATCTGCACCGCTGAAACAAAGAAACAAACATGAAATGAAAACAAATATATATACAATGAAGCAATTCCACTGATTTTGACAGAAATCTTGTCAATGGAATGCTTCATATCGACATGTGGCAACAACAGGAAAACAAAATAGGAAAGGAAAGCTACGGTTATGTATTTACAGAGAATGGGAAACAAAATTGACAACACAGAAAAGGTCGATTCCTCCTTAACAAAGCTTGATTACATTCGCACAGCTACATTCAATCACAATATCATCTGACAGATCACAATCTCAATCCCTAATCTGTATATCTGCATTCGATTCATTTCTCTGGGTTTTTATAGATTCACCCAAAGTAGTACCAAATCCATTCCAAGCGGTTGGGAAACACTACTGCCTATTTTTGGCATTATTGCTAGTTTTAGCATTAGGCGATTACAAAAGTCAAATGTCACCTGGGACTTACAAAATGAACCTAGACATAAACTGAAATGAAAATGCATTGGTCAATAGACCTTACTACAACATAAAACAAAACATGAACTTAAATGACTTGTGTTAGGTGCCCCTACACCATATGGCATTCAATATAACAGAAGTGAAGACAACAAGTGAACTAATGAAAGCTTTGGCTAAATTGTATGAAAAGCTCTCAGCCTCAAATAAGGTATTTCTCATGAAGCGTTTGTTTAATCTAAAAATAGTTGAAGGTGGATCTGTGACAAATCATTTAAATGAGTTTAATATGATTGTCAGTCAGTTAACTTCTGTAAAAGTAAAATTTGATGAAGAGGTGAGGACTCTCTTAGTTTTATGTTCTTTGCCAGAAAGTTGGAATAGCTTGGTAATGGTTGTAAGTAACTCTTTCTCTGGTTCAAACACTTTGAAATTTGATGTTGTTGGTGTTATCCTTAGCGAGGAAATGCGACGAAAAAGGTCAGAGAGTCCACATCAGGTAGTGTTTTGAATGCAGAAAGCAGTGGCAGATCAAAGGAGAGAGGAAAAGGTTCTGGAGGTCATGGGAAGTCATAAGGAAAATCAAAGGATAAGAGATCCCAATCCAGAGGACAGAAGGATTGCTGGTACTGTGGGAAACTAGGTCATCTAATGAAAGATTGATGGTCTCGGAAGAATAAAGAAGGAGACAAACAAGAAGGCAATAAGGAGGCAAATGTGGTAAGTAATAAATCTGAAGATGATGCTTTGATTATTTCCCTAGATAATTGTGATGATTCATGGGTTTTAGATTCAGGGGCCTCATTTCATGCTACACCCCATAGAAGTTATTTTCTTGATTATGTCCAAGGGGATTTTGGGATGGTTTATTTGGGAGATAACGAACCCTGTCAGATTGTTAGAAAGGGAAGAATTAAGATTAAGTTGCAGAATGGCAATCATTGCCTACTACAAGAGGTAAGGCATGTTCCAAGGCTCAGTAGGAATTTAATTTTAGCAGGGCAGCTAGCTGAAGAAGGTTGCATTGTTACTTTTACTGATAAAACTTGAAAGGTTTCAAAAGGTGCCTTAATAGTAGCAAAAGGTGTGAAAGTGGGCACTTTATATCTTTGTATAGGTCATACTGTTCCTTCTACTTTAGCTATTGTAGAGAAAAAACAAACAGGTTCAGGAACAGTTGCTACAGGTTCGCAGAAAGAGACTGAAATAATTACTGCAGGTTCTAAGACAATACTGTGGCATATGAGTGAAAAAGGTATGAAGGTACTTCATTCTAAGAAAGTTTTACCAGGTCTGAAATGTATTAATATGGACTTATGTGAAAGTTGTGTGTATGGCAAACAAAAGAGAGTCAATTTTCTCAAGGATGGGAAGCAAAAGAAAGATGAAAAGTTGGAGCTTGTGCATACAGATGTATGGGGACCGGCTCAGGTTTCTTCTCTTGGTGGCTCTCGGTATTATGTTACATTCATAGATGATGCAACTAGGAAAGTATGGATTTATTTCCTTAGGCAAAAATCTGATGTATTTGAAACATTTAAGAAATGGAGAAGCTTGGTTGAGAATGAGACGGGTAAAAAATTAAAATGTCTTAGATCTAATAATAGTGGTGAGTATTGCAGCAAAGACTTTGAGGATTATTGTTTCTTTAATGGAATCTGTAGGCAGAAAATGGTTCCAGGAACTCCACAGGAGAATGGAGTGGTTGAGCGCATGAATAGGACAATAATGGAGTGTACAAGGACCATGAGATTGCATGTTGGCTGCCTTTAAACATGTGGGTAGAGGCTGTCAACACCACTGTATATTTAATTAACAGATGTCCTTTAGTTCCTTTGGGTTGTGGTATTCCAGAGAAGCATCGACAGGTAAGAAGGTGAGTTATTCTTTTATCAAAACCTTCAAATGTGAAGCATTTGTACATGTAGATTCTGAAAATAGAACCAAGTTGAATGCAAAATCAAAAAAGTGTACCTTCGTTAGATATGGCATTGATGGATTTGGTTATAGGCTTTGGGATTTTGAAAATCAAAAAATTATGAGAAGCAAGGATGTTGTATTCAATGAAAAGGTGTTGTACAAATATCAGTTGCAGCAGCATGAGAAGAAAAAAATGGATTATGTGGTGCTGGATGATACTCCAAATAGTGATGTTCCAGTGGTTCCTCATGCTCCGTAATAGCAACCAGAAATGCCACAAACTCCAGTGAATGTTAGACGGTCAAAAAGGCTAAGTAGACCTCCTGAAAGGTTTTCTCCCTCTTTGTATTCTATTTTCTTAACAGATGCTGGTGAACCAGAAGGGTATGATGAAGCTATGTAGGTGGATACACAGGTTTAGTGGGAGCTTGCAATAAAAGAAGAAATGGACTCCTTGCTGAAAAATCAGACTTGGGAATTATGTAAGTTGCCTGCAGGTAAAAAGGCTTTACCAAACAAATGGGTTTATAGGCTGAAAGAGGAAGATGGAGGTAAGAAAAGATTTAAAGCCAGGTTATTTGTAAAAGGATTTGCACAAAAAAAGGGCATTGATTTTGATGAGATATTTTCTCCAGTTGTCAAGATGACTTCTATTTGTATTGTTTTGAGTATTGTGGCTACTAAAGATTTGTATTTGGAACAACTAAATGTGAAAACTACTTTTCTCCATGGTGATTTGGAGGAGGAGATATACATGGAACAACCCCAAGGATTTGAGTTCAAAGGTAAGGAGAAACTAGTGTATAGATTGAAGAAGAGTTTGTACGGCCTGAAACAAGCACCTCAGCAATGGTACTTGAAATTTGATAGTTTTATGGCTGAGCAAGGCTATAGCCAGTGTAATTTTGACCATTGTGTTTATTTTAAGAGGTTGGATAATGACAGCTACGTTATTTTATGTCTATATGTTGATGACATGCTTGTAGCAGGGTCTAACATGGATCACATAAGAGAGTTAAAACAGCAGTTGGCACAGTCATTTGCTATGAAGGATTTGGGGGCAGAAAAATAAATCTGTGGTATGAAAATTTTTGGAGATAGGAAGAACAGAAAATCGACTCTATCTCAGGCTGATTATGTTGAAAAGGTGTTGCAAAGATTCCATATGGAGAATGCAAAAGCTGTCAGCACACCTTTTTCTAGTCATTTGAAATTGACTAAGGAGATGTGTCCTAAGACAACAGAGAAGTAAGAAAAAATGTCCAAGGTACCATATGCTTCAGCTGTAGGAAGTTTAATGTACACCATGGTATGCATGAGACCGGATATTGCACATGCTATAGGAGTCATCAGCAGGTATATGAGTCATCCCGGATTGGAGCATTGGAATGCGGTAAAATGGATTCTCAGATATTTGAGAGGTACATCTAATAAATACTTATGTTTTGGGGGCTCTAATACTGATTTAGCAGGTTATGTAGACACAGATTTGGCAGGGGATATTGATACCAGGTGGAGTACTATAGGTTATGTCTTTACTATAGGTGGGACAGCGGTGAGTTGGATCTCATGGTTGCAAAAGGTGGTTGCTTCATCCACCACGGAGGCAGAATATGTAGCTGCAACAGAGGCAAGCAAGGAGATGATATGGCTGCAATTTTTCATGAAAGAATTGGGCAAACAACAAGTTAACAGTTATTTGTTTACGGACAGCCAGAGTGCCATACATATTGCAAAGAATTCTACCTTGTATTCAAAGACCAAACACATATAGTTGAGGTATCACTTCATTCGGTCGGTGTTGGATGATGAACAGTTAAGGTTGGAAAAGAAACATACAGATGAAAATCCAGCGGATATATTTACAAAGGCAGTGACAGGGGAGAAGTTGAGCTCCTCTTCAGCTTTGGTTGGTCTTCTAGACTGAAAATAACAAAAATAGAACAGCAGAGTCCAGGGTGCTTATTTCCAGTGGGAGCTACAGGGTCAGCGATGTTATGATCAGTCTCCAAGTGGGAGATGATATGGTGTGGAGTCTGATCAGTCTCCAAGTGGGAGATTGTTGTTATATGGAGCCTAATCAGACTTGGAGGTTAAATTTTCCCCACTTTTATCAGCGCAGTTTCCCCCCAAATTCCTACGGGGTCAAGGGGCAACACCCCTTGCAGGGCTTTGGGGACAGCACCCCCAAGACAGGGTCAAGGGGCTATTGACCGACATAAAAAACCCTATTTTTGTAATTGGAAAAAAGATTTAGGGTTTCCATTGATATTATATTGTAGCATTTGTAGTGGTATTGAGTTGCAAAGATTGCTGGTTGTAATCGGTTTGATTTACTAGATAATAATATTGGACTCTCAGTTGGTGGATATAGCCCAAGTTTGGGTGAACCACGTTAAAACTTGTCTCTCGCTATTATTATTTATGTGTATTTTCATTCCTCTATTTAATCTTTATTTGCATTTAATTGATATCTTCTATCAGTTAACCCTAACATGTCTTATCCTACACGTGCTCTAGTTGGCATCTTATCCTCTAGTTGTCACATGTGATAGGAATGTGACAATTGTCATATGACTACAACTCCTTGTTTCTCATCCTTGCCTTTATAAGCAAGGCTCTCTCATTGTACTTCATACAGTTTGGTCTATAGAATATTACTCCATTGTTTTAGCATATTCTTCTTTTTCTCATAGTGTGGAAGGTTGTCTTGATTATAGGGATCTTGACTTGTTGAGTCACATTGACTCTTACATGGTATCAGAGCCAAATCTGCAATTCCCTTCCCTCATTGGAGAGGTTTTGTTAGGAGCTATATTTTATGTGCATCCTGAAGAAAATCTGACATCATAGTTGTGATCATAATGCCCAAATCTGTATAGATAACCTGTCAAATTGTGAAAATCAGACGTCAAAAATTTTTGGGCAAATTTTTTTGCTCCTAGTTAGGGCTTCTATGAAAACGTACAGTCGCCTGCACCAACACTATGTCATCCGTCGGGTAAAATAATATTTAGTGGTCAATTGTTTTTTTCTACTGGTCAATTAATTCATTCTTTTTTTTTTTTTAAATTAAAAAAAAGTATAAAGATAGTACCGACAGGGTACTAACCCCTATCAGCGTCATACAATTTGAGAAGCACCTTTATTGGTGTAGGACATAGCCATAAAGGATTACAAGCACTTAAATTAGGGTGCAAACCCCTATTGGGCTGCGACCCTTATAAGAGGGCTCGACGTCTTTGAAATAGGCTTCAGCCTAAAGTTTGTTTTAAATAAATTTTTCAGAAATCTCCAGATTTGATAAAATTCCCGGCGACGTCTTATGATCTGATGACAGTTAAATCCATCGGCAATTTTAGTATTTGTAAAGCAGTTTTGCGCTAAAATCGGTGGTTTTTACCTCACCCCAATTTTGGCGGTTTCAACTTTAGCAATGCGGTATCAAGCCTGAAACAACAGTTTTGTCCACAGACAAGCGATTTTTTAGCCAAACCATTGGTGGTTTTGATTCGACAGAGCATATTCCATCCTGCACAGATTATTCCATCTTCCAAGGCCCCTTCTTGGCCCTCAAAGCCCTAAAGGGGGGTTTTTTATTTTTTGCATGACTTTTGTCCATGGAATCAAAATCAAGAAAACAAGATATCAACAAAAAGCTAAAAGAGCCTACTTCGTAGTGGTATCAGTAGTTTTCCCATACTTTTCTTTTTGATAGCATTTTTTGCTGGTTGTAGATAGATCTCTCTTTTTGGCTTCCAAGCTCACAACTTTCTGCCACAATCTCCAATGTTCGCGATTCTTGCGGCATCGGAAAGGTATTTAGGAGCTCTTCAAAGCCATCAATGCACTTTTCTTAGATTCAGGACCATGTTCATTTAATTCAATTTGTAAATTTTTTGTCTTTTGAGTGATAACTTGAGCATTTTGAGACTTGAGGAAGTGCAACTTGTTTTGAAGGGTTTTGTTTTTTGTGATAAATCATTATGAGTGATTGTAATCTCACTCGGATCTCTTTTTTAAGAGATTTTAATAGTTTTCCCGATTTTGGTCCCTTGAGGACAATTTTAAAACGCACTAAGTATAAACTTCCACAACAAATTAGGGGGGCTCTCTTGCATAGTAAAGGGGTGTTGTTGTATTGTTGTTTTTCTTTTTCATCATGGATGTGCCTCAAATTCCACTTTTAACTCCATATAATTACTATGAATGGAAAAAAAACATGGAGTTTCTATTATATAAACAAAAGTTACATAGAATAACTTTATGCACAGGTCCTAAACCCACAGGTGCTATTGAGAGAAGAAAATGGTTAGATAGAAGAGATGAGGCTATGGCACACTTTGTCTTGCTATTTCTCCAAATCTTAGATTTCATGTTGAGTCTTGTAAAACACCAAATGAGATATGGACAACATTAGACAATCTCTTTGGCAAGAAAGATAAAATGAGAAGATTCAAATTGGAGAATGAGCTAATTACACTTAATCCTCAAGATTTTTATCAAATTGAAGATTTCTTCACCAAATTTAAGCTTCTCAGGTTGCAACTCTAATAGTGTGGTCTTGAGAAAGAAGATGAACAATTGATTCTATCTATTCTTACAAAATTGGGTCCTACTTATTCATTTTATGTTTCTACCTTTTATGATACAATGGATGCTTTTGGTAGTAAGTTTACTATGCCTTCACTTGAGGAGTTTGCTACACAACTCACAAGAGAACAAGCCAAGCTACTACACATGGCCACATTGAAGTCTCCTAGATCATAGGCTCTAGTTGCAACACAAATCACAAAAGATCCTAAGGATTCAAATAATAATGTAAAGAAAAAAAAGGATTCAAAGTCTGATGAGCAAGAGAAAGAATCTAATAAGAAGAAGAAGCCAAAGTGTTCTTATTGTAATAAATTGGGTCATGATGAGACTAGATGTTATGAGGGAAAATTTGATGAGATGTCACAACTTCTTCAAAAACATAACATTGAGTATCCTTCATCAGCATCAATTTTACCCAATTCTTCTTCTCTGACACCATCATCATCTACACTACCAAAGATAATAGGATTTACAACCAAAGGAAAAGGATAGGCACTCTTTGCTTCAACAAGTCTATAGTCAGATAGATGGCTTCTTGATTTAGGAGCTTCTCATCATATGGCCTTTTCACAAGGGATGTTCTCTTCATTTCAGTCATGTACTTCACCACCTATTTCGATGGGTAACAATACATACATGCATGCAACGGGAAAAGAAACTATTGATATTGGTGAGAGTAATTTCAACAATGTGTTGTGTGTACCTTCCTTGACAACCAATCTCCTATCCATCAATCAAATTACTCATTGTGGTGCAGGGAAGAAAGTTGAATTCACTCTTGATTCTGTGATCATACAGGACTTGGACAGCAGAGATATCATTATTGTTGGGATGGTTGATCATGCATCTCACTTGTATACATTCTCCCATTTTGTTTATGATGATGATGTAGATCCATTGATTGATATTCACACTCATGCATCATGTGTGAATCATGTTTCTGAGGAGAAGTTTGGTCACTTGAAGCTTTATGTTCTTGCATCTACTTTGGTTCCTGAGACTAGTTCTAAGCTTCCTCCTTCTCCTGCTTCTTCAAAGATTGGCATTGACATAGCTTCATCCACTTCATTTGAGCAGGATATTATTTGTCTTCTAGACACAGGCTTATGGGATGACTACTTGACAAGTATTTCAAACTTGTTTTACATGAATCCTATCTTGATGACTTGGATGACATAATTGATGATAGTCATCTCCTCTTTGAAGGAGTTGACTCTTCTACTTTAGGTGTGCGAGCACCATCTTATTCTCTTCATTTGTCACATTTTGGCATTGAGTTGGAGTGTTTTAAGCATCATTCAAAGGATTCTTTATCTTTGGAGATTGATGATCTTGAGTTTTCATCTTGTCTTGGATTGTCACATTCTTTGATTAGGCATACAACACCTGATTATGTGACATCTTTTGGTTGTGACATGTGGACACTTGAGCAATTTTTAGAGACATCATACATTGTGAGCATTTTTCCCTCATATCTTGAGATGGAGTTTCTTCTACATTATCCTTTGGACCTGTTTATTCCTAAGGGGAAGAACGTTGCTTGCTAGATTTGGATTCTCTTTAACATTATTCTTCAAGCATTCACCATTGGCACAGGAGCTACTTCATTGTGGGGGGGACCTATAGTCTCACACTTGTTCTCCTATGGGGGGGAATTGATTGTACATATGTGTTGGATGTAGTTCTACGGGGGTCTTGAGTCCTCCTTCCATCACACCTTTCATTCCATTTGTTTTCTACAATCTCACTTTTAGAGAGGAATTTTGTCCCATGAGGTTTTCTCCTTTTCTCCACTTGAGATTTGTTGTACATGTGGGTACCTAAAATGGCCTAGTAGCTAGGACCCATCATTGTAGATCTTTTTTTTTAGTCAGCTACTCCCTAAGTTGTACTTAAGGGGGGTGTTGGTGTAAATAGGGGTTTTTTCTAGCTAGTTTAGTTAATTTCTGCTTGTGTGAATAATTCATAGTATTTAACTATTTATTAGTTAAATAATATTCACACATCACACATAATTCACATGTTAAGTTGACTTAGTGAGTCTTCTAGATGCTTCTAGTTGTTTCTAGTTGTTGATAGTTGTGGTGAGTTGTCTTATCCTACACATGTGCTCTAGTTAGCATCATATCCTCTAGTTGTCACATGTGATAGGAATGTGGTGTAGGAGCACCTAACCTAAGGTGGCCTCCGTGAGGCATTTAGGTTTATGTTTGTTTAGGAAGTCATGTTTGTGTTGTAATAAGGTCTATCTGACCAATGCACTTTGATTTATGTTTGTAAGTCTTAAGTATTTAGGTCACATTTGTCAAAAATAGGCAGTTGGGTAGTGGGAGGCTATTTAATATAGTTGTCCTCCAGCTGCATTGAGTCGGTTCAATACTAGTCTGGGCAAGTTTATAAACCTAGGGGAATGAACAAGATCAGTATGATGATCATGATTGTAATCAGATCGATTGAATATAATCACGCTTTGTGAAGGAGGAATCAACTATTCTGTGTCATCAATTTGTTTTTCTGTTCTCTTGGAATGGCTTCGTTGTTTCATATAATGTTTGTTCCTGTGTTGTTTCATTGTTCGTCAATGCAGAGGTTCCGGACGGCGTGAGGTGCACAGTAGCGTGCCCTAGCATCTTGATGTGCTAGGCATAGAGTGTAGTTCAGGTCGCATGAGAGTTGAAAACCCTAACGGGTTTCACGGTGTTGGTTCGTTGGCACATCGATTTCTTGTTTCCACTGGTTGCTCCTCATCAGAATGTGACACTTGTCACATGACTACAACTCCTTGTTTCTCATACTTGCCTTTATAAGCAAGTCTCTCTCATTGTATTTCATACGTACAATTTGGTGTATAGAATATTCCTCCATTGTTTTAGCATATTCTTATTTTCCTCATAGTGTGGAAGGTTGTCTTCATTGTAGGGATCATGGCTTGTTGAGTCACATTGACTCTTACATAACATAGTCAACCTAGACTTATCACAGTCAACCTTGACTTAACACAATTAGCCTAGACTTATCACAGTCGGCATTTACTTAACACTGCCGACCTTCATCTTTAACATAGTCATACGGAGGTTGTACTTGTTGTCTCTCATATTTGCACCCTTGTTGAGTTGTAAAACTTGGCAATCTGGAGAAACATGGGATCTTTCCGGGTCTGGAGGTCACCTGTGATGGAAAGAACCTCCGGAGAAGGCCGGCTTCCTAGCTGGTAATCACCTAAAATCTACTAGATTTGCAGAGGAAAAAGGGAGAAGGAATGCTTTTGAAAATAAAAGTTAAAACTGGAAAATATGAAAATAAGGGTGATTCACCAAACTTGATATGGTTAATGAAACTCAGACCTGCATACACTTGGCCATAGACAACAAAAACTAAACCTGCACAACCTATCATTGTATGTTTGCAAAAACACTTCACAAAGAGGCCTAAATGCATAAGATCTTTAAAAGGAAGCTAAACTTCATAGTTTAAAAGCCTTATAACACTTTAAGACACAGTTTGCAACCTGCATAAACACAGCTTCTGCAGAAAACGGGTATTGAAACATAAGACAAATTCATAAGGAAACAAAATACCTCACAAATGACCTGATCAAACACTTGATAACACCCAATACTACAAAACAAGAAGGCAAAATCTGACTATCAATAGTATCCAAGGTGTTCTCTGTATTTCATATGCCCAAAAGAGTTACAAAAACATGCTCAAACTGAGTAGGATTGTAGAAAAAATCACTAACTCTAGAATGTACATGGAAAGAACTCCTTACAAAGAGTCAAATGAATGACTATATACTCTCCAAACAGCTGCCATGAGATAAGGATGAGCCATCTCCATTTTCATGTATCTCATAAATGTGCCCAAAATATCTACCCAGAGTCTTCCAAAATGGGTTTCCAATGTAGAAATAGTCAAGACATGCCATCAATAATCATAAAAGCACCTGAAAATGCCTTTAAATTATCTTTAAAGTCACTAAAAATAAGTCATATCTGGTGCAGGAGCACCCCTTCAACAAGCTAAATATACATCTGAGGGAGAAGACTAAGGTTTAATATGTTTTATGCATTTTATGTTGTCATGTAGCATTTGTGATGACATTTCATGTTTGTAATTAAGACCCCACCATATGAATCGAGGTCACGAATTTGGCATCCCAATAAGCCAATTTGGACATCATTAGACATTTAGGGTATGTGGAGGATTAAATCAATGTGTCATATTATTAGGTGTTTTGTTGTCTTGTGGTAAACATGTGTCGTGTGATTAGTTAGGGTTTTTTATTATAATCTTGGTTTAAGCAAAATCAGAACAGGGGAGTTCAATATAAGAACAAGCAAAGGGGATGGAGAAAGGTTGTTGGTCTTCCATCTTCTGGAATTACCAAATGTATGAATCTCTGTAATCGGTTTGTGTTCCTTGAGACACAGAGAGGTGAAATTGGAATGAAGGAATAGAAATTCTATCAGTTGTGTTTTACAAATTCTGATGTTCTGTGTAAATACTCTGTATATCAAATTATTCTGAATATTATCTATATAGAATTGTTTTGTAATTAATTTAGTCTTTCTGAGATGAGATGCACAATTAAAACCATTCCACTGGTGGATTTCTATGAAATCAATGGAATGGACTTGTAAAATAGTTTTCTGTTTTGTTTTCCTTGTATTCGTGATCATGGCAAAATAGAAATTGCGAGATTTGTTATAGAGGAGGTTATCTGCATGAGATTCAGATATACATTTTATGTATATATGTCAATTGTAGGTTGGAACAGTCTGTGAGTAAATTGCATTTATATGCGAGTATCATCCTGTGTATATCTTGTGAAGAAAGGTATGTATAAGGGTCCTTTTTTTAGGTTAAGTTCATGTTGTTCACTGAATATACAAGAAGCGTGTCCTGCATCTATGTATCGGGTTGAAGCATATCGGGGAAACCGATAATAGATGTTTGCAAGTGGTTGAACCAATTCAAAGGTTCAACGGTTCAACAGATACAGCAAGTTCATTTGGTTTGTCGGTTCATCATGGTGAGTGTTGCCGACAATTGAACCGACGGTTGAACCGGTTCAATGGTTCAATGGTTCATTCGGTTCACCGGTTCAACAAAGGAGCATTGGGTTCAACTGTTCAATGAACTCGTAGGTTCAACTGGTAAAGTCTAGGCGACGGGGGTATATTGAACTAGTAGTGTATGTTGAACCGAATAATTGAAGGTTCAACGGGTTCATTGGTTCAACAGAGTAAGAGGTGCTGATAGTTGAACCGACGGTTGAACCGGTTCAATGGGTCAACGGGTGCAGCAGTTCATCACCGATAGCATTAAGTGTTGCGATAGTTGAACTGACGATTGAACTAGTTCAAGGGTTCAACAGTTCAATGGCTCAGTGGTTCAACCAGTAGTTGCCAACAGCATTAAGTCACAGTGATAGAAGGGGTGAGTATTGGTATAAGTAGACAGAAGTCTGGCCGACGAACAATGTTTGGCCGATGGTGGAGTCTTTGGTATGCATTTCGGTGTGAAAGAAATTGTCGGGAAGATAAAAGATAGTGAGGCCGACTAGGCAAGTCAGGCCAAAAGGAAAGAGAAGAATAGTTTCGATGAGACATGGAGATCTCTTGCCGATATTGGTAAAAATAAATATTTGGTGCGTTTCCACTATGTCGCTTTGCATCAAAATCTCTCAATAACTCCTCAACCTGTTTGTCAAACTCACTGTGCAGCATCATAAATGTCTGATATTTTCATAATAAATGACATAAATACACATTATTTCTGCATTTAATTAACATTTGACTAAGAGGTTTATAATTACACCACTTAGTTAATGTTTTACATTCCAAATTTATTACAATTCCATGTAGAAAATAATGGCATTTAGGACACAAATATTTAATTTTTTGATTTTGCATGATTTAGGGACAATTTAAATATTGTGAAAGGATGACAAAGTAATCGATGAAACTTACTTTGCCATGTGTGATAATTTGCCCAATATTGCCTCTTTGCATTTTTATTACAAATGATAAAGTAATTCATAATTCATTACTTTATCATTCGTTTACAATATTTAATCTATTTCTAGATTATGCAAAAATGACAAAACAATACCTGTAACTCCTAGGCAAAAATAACATGACTCCACACACACCTTTTACCTCTCGCATCTCACTTGCATCATATCACGTGTCACAAGGCCATATCAAAACATCTCACAATTCCTAGCCATTTCCATTTTTGTGTATCTCATAAACAAGATACGAGGCCTTAGTACAATACATTTCAAAAATAACCCTTATACCTCCATATACACATCACCATGCCGTATTGGATTACCCACTCATCAAAAGCCACATGCATACCATCATACTCAACTTTGACTTTAAACACTAACTCAACCTTCAAAAAAATCAAGAAAATGATGATAGCCCCACGGGCTCACTTGCATTACTAGGTCGAAACTCCTCAAGTGTTGACCCCGGGCAAGTTTGGATGACAATGATATTAAAAGAAAGTTTAAAAAATGAGAAAAGAAACCCACCATGACTAATTTGACCAAAAGGAGATGAAAACTCTAAGAGTCTCATTTGCATTATGTTCTTTACTTGCTGCCTTGCTCGACCGCCGCCATAGAGGAAGGGTTTGAAGGCAAAAATGCATGATTTGCGTCCATTCTGGGTTGATTTTGGCTGATTTTCTGAGGAAAATGTGAGGTAAGTTGTATTTAGCTAAGCTTCGACTTCCTCTTGTCAATTTTGAGGTGATTTTGGGGCTCCATGGCTATGATTCTGACTGGTATCCCATCATTTCTTTGTTTCTTTGTCATGGTTGGCTACTTTGCATTCGATTCTAACTGTGTTTGAGGTCGAAAAGAAGGCGATTGTGAGATTTTTTTTTTGTGATTTTGGCAAAAATAAACGGCAGAAAAATAGAGGTAATTCATTTTTGTTGTTCATCTCTTCATTTTCTAAAATTTTCCTACATATTTCGCCTTTCTGAGGCACATTTTTGAGGTCTCTGATTATGTTGTTCTTGAAAAACTACAAAAAAAAATTTACTTTCTCCTTCCGTATTTGCATTCTTTTAGCTCAAAACGAGCCCCCAAATAATGACAAAACTTGTAAAAAATGAAATTTTGTGCATTGTTTTGACTGCTACACGTTTTGGTAGCAATTTCTGAGCATTTTGCTCAAAAATCTGTATTTGTTCCTTGTGACTGAAGCATGAGCTTGAAAGAACTTCATTTTTTGTGATTTTTGGAGGGTTCTGTGAGCATTTTGAACTTGGAAAATCTATATTTGCTTTGTATCTACAACTTTTAGCTCAAAACGAGCTTGCAGCTTGACCCATGACCAAAACTTGTAAAAAAATGTCACTGTGTACTTTGAATTCAAAAACCTGCATTTTGACTATGCTGAGGTGAGATTTGAGCATTTATGTTTGAAAAGAGTTAAAAAGATTTGGATTTTTCCTCTGTATTTGCATGATCTCCTTTATTTCCTGAGATTACCTGTTGTATACGCTCTGCTGTGGCATAATTTGAAGAAAATTTGAGTATTTCCTTTTGAAATGAGTTTAAAAAAGATGTCACTGCTCCTTTTATCTACAGACCCTCTCTTCATTTTATGAATTCTTTGTTGCATTTGGCTGTAACGGAGGCACGATTTCATGAAAATCTGAGCATATTACCTAAAAATCTGCATTTTCTATGACAAAAGACTCTGCAATTCTTCTTCATTTCCTCTGGTATTTGATACTCCATATTTGCAGCTCCAAACAAACCCTACACATCTGAATACTACTTCATAATGCTAGGTGATTGTTTCATGATGTTAGATTATTGTTATTTCGCTCTTCTTGGCTGTGACTATTGTTAACAAGGCTACTCCATCTATCTCTACCTGTCTTCAACAAGTGTATGAAGGTTTATTAAGTCTGCAATGACCTTTGCCTCTTCTTCACACGAGAATGTTGCCCCTTCAAAGTGAAGTAACATTGCTCACTGTAAATTTTTTTTTATACAAAAGACCCTACTATTTCCAAAAACTAGGTGTTTGGTTGTCATATAGCAATATACATTATCCAATCTCAGTAACTCCATGACTTTAATACCTTCTTTTGGACTGTCTTCTGATGACTTTTCTCTCATGACAGTCTTGCAGACTATCTTGCATGCCATCAAGATTGTCATCCTCTATAACTACTCTTTATGACTGCATGATTGTCTACAATGACTGTTTGTCTTGTTTTGTTGTTACAGTCATCTTGGACTATTTAGGACTGTTCACACCCTTAGATTTCATATCTCCTGATATGTATGTTGTTTCTCTTTTAGTATCTTGATGGATTGATGCAACACTTGATGGTATGTTGGTCCTTGATTATGACTGAGCAGGCCTCATCATCTTCATTGGTGACAATGCCATGACGTTGACTGTTCCTTAGTATTCTCAATCTACTATTTGACTAATCCTATCTCTGCATACATACATTCTCATCTTACTAAAATTCCTTGTATAGACTTTATTCCCACTTCCTAATGCTTTTGCACTTTATGCAGACTTCTTCATAGTTTAGGATCATCTTATCTCCTATCTCAGCCATAATGATTGTTGCTCCACTTTGCTCTCAGGGATCATTATAGTTGTTCCAATGCCATCAATTCTTAATAAAATATGTGCAGCACCATGCAATACCTATAAGAGGTTCTCCTTGGAATTGATCTCTGATGCTTGTTTCAATGGCATTTATGACTGTCTTTGAGGATAATGATGATCATGATTTAACAATCTATACCTCTGCCTTAGGTATACTTTCCAATACTTTGTTTTCACTATCTTGGGCACTTGTTACAAGAATGTGACAGTCCCTTCTATTGTAATATTCTTTTCATTGTTAAGTGACAGTCTTTTCTTGATTGTTGACTGTCATTTTCAGTCAGTTCCTGGATGCAGTCATTGACTGCTTTTCCCTGAATGTATGTGTAGCTCTTGACTGCCCATTTGACTGTTAGACTTTCATAGTCTTGATCTATTATGAAGGACTGCATGTTGTATCATTCATTTTCTGCATTTTTGTAGCGTGATCTTGTGTTCATTGCTGCTATAACAGCACCTATTGTTGTTTTATATGACTGTATATGTGTTAGACCAAAACAACCATGTTGGCATAGGATAATACACTTTTCACCAGTACAAAGGTGCTGTCATGTACTCATAAACATTTTCAATTGATGAATTTGCAAAAATGATCTTTAATTGGATATATTTCATCATCCAAAAGGCTATCACAAGATCTCTCTTTTGTCTCTGAACTTCCTAAATGCATGAAAATGAGAAGACATACACATTATATTGGAAATTGACTCACTTAAATAATTGGGCAGCGTGCTTGCTGATGTGTGGTTGTTACTCCATCCTCTCTTGGACTACCAATCATAAATGAGAATTTGTTGCTCTGGTGCAAGAGCACCTAACACAAGGTGGCCTCCGTGAGGCATTCAAGTCATGAGGCATTTGAATCATGTTTTGTTTAGAAAATCGTGTTTTGGGTTGTAATAAGGTCTATTTGACCAATGCATGTAATTTTAGTTTGTATCTAGGTTCATTTTGTAAGTCCCAAGTGACTTAGGGGACATTTGTCAAATTGTAACCGCATAATGCCAAAAATAGGCACTAGAGCAGTTGGAGGCTATTTAAAACGGTTGTCTCCCCGCTGCTTGTAATTGGTCTCCCAGCCACTTGGAGTTAGTTTGGTACTACTCTGGGTGAGTTTATAAACCCAGGGAATGAGCGAGATCAGGCATTATGATCATTATTGTAATCAGATCAATTGAATGTAATCGTGCATTGTGTTAACCTGAGAAATCAACTATTCTGTGTCATCAATTTGTTTTTTTGTTCTCTGTAAATACGAATTGCATAGCTATAGATTTCATTTCCTATCTGTATTTCCATTGTTGTGATATGGCAATGTGAAGCATTCCACTGATAAGATTTCTGTCAAAATCAATGGAATGGCTTCATTGTATAATATTTGTTTGTTTTCTGTTTAAGTTCATGATTTGGTGATGCAGATGTTCCAGATTGTAGGTTGTGTACAGTAGATCACCTAGCATCTCCATGTGCTAGGGTTTGACTGGAGGAGTTGGAGGTATTGGGCAGACTGGGTGTTCAGTGAAACAATTCCAAGGTTCGCCGATAGGGGAGAGTCCCGCCGAAGACACTAGCATCGGCGTAAGTTTCGAATGTATGTTGAGAAAGCATGTGGAAATGTTCTGGTTTTTGCCAATTGTGAGGGATTAGGACCCGGTCTATGGAATCTGTTGTGCGCTCACCATCATGCTCCAACTTATGATGTCTTTTCAAACATGTTTCAAATGGCTTTTACATCTACACTTCATTCTCTCTTTTCCTTCATGACTATCTTTATCATGGCTATGCGTGTGATTGCCTTCCTGCTAACTGTTATTTCTCTTGACAGCTGTGATATGCCCTCTGAATATGCTCCTTGGGCTGTGCTTTTTGCATTTGTATATTGCATCTAAAATGTTTTATAAGGACTATGAGCTGGGCTCAACCCTTGTAGGAGCCACATTTCCTCCACTCATAATGTAACCTGATGAATCAAACAGAAACATAATGACACCTGTATCTACACATGAAGCAAACTTGTTAGAAAATAAATGCATGATTTGGATGTGTTTGATGATTGATTATTCTCTAGGACATCCAAGGTATACATTTCTTGTTTAATGCAATTAAGGATCAGTTTATACATGTATGGTATCTTGTTCATGTATGGTTTGGGAGCATTCATTGCTTAGAGCATTTCTCTAACACCACCATTTTTTGCCAGATGCAGGAACCAGGGAGGACATGAAGCTAGGAAGGACAAAGACGACTCGGGGCGATAGGACAACACACCAGAACTAGAACCAGTCATTCTCAGGCAATGACTGGCCTCTGACCTTACATGCACATTACTTTATTTACTTATTCATGTATAGATTGTTCTTCTATTTCATTGAATAAGATAGTTAACCTCACGGCTTGTGTGAGATAATGAACATTTTACATTCAATGAAGATTATTTATTTTTTGGAAAAAGTTTTGGATAAACCCTTCTTATGTTACATGCACTTGGATAAATGCAGTAAACTAATAAACATAATCTCCTGAATTATTTCATTTATGCACTTGAATGTAATGTATGAAGGACCAGATGAGATGTACCTTATACGTTTTGAATCAAAACTCTACCTGAATGAGCCGTAGTGGAATTTAGGTAACAGTACTACATACAAAACCTACATTAAATGTCATTGCCATCATCTCAGTTACACAATCTTTTGACTATTACACCACTGATTCTCCTATATATGGTTATCAGTAGAGAATGACATTTGTCTAAGAGATATATAAACATAACACTCTTAACCAGAAGCATTAAAATGTATAGTCATTCAACAATAATCACTATTTGACATGGGATAAACATATCCTATAGAGTTATTGTAACACTTTCGATTATCGTCATTCAGTATAAAGATTAAAGGATAATCCTCTGTCAAGGTTAAACAACAACAAGTTTAACTATCATTTAGATCCTTGATAACCTACATGTCAATCGGCAGTTAAACAATAACTCCATACACATCTTACTTACAGTTATCAACGAACATGAAGCAATGTATTTGACTTATTTCATAAGATACGATAGGCTTACCTATTCAATGTAATAGGCAGTAGGCTCACCGAAGCTTCACTTCCTCCCAATAAACCTACACTCCTATCCTTTTTTTCATCTTCCCTCTATGCTTTCGAGCCTCTTGAAAAATGATAAAAGATTTTTTTTTCACATTTCTCCCACTCATGCCTAGTTATGGGTTGAATAGTAAATGCTTCACCACCAATTTCTCTCCACTCCCCACAACTTTTCACATGTAGAAATAAGTGGGAAGTATGGAGCTACTGCTCCTCCCCCCACTCCCCAAGCATCTAGGAAGAACACCAAAGGTGAAATAAAAAGATATTTACCTCTTACTAGACAATATTCTTTAACTAGAACTAGGATTAAATAAAAGATAATAATAAAATATAAAATAAACAATAGTACACATATTGTATAGATGTCACTAATACATATTTTTGAGTACTTAATTATGCTTATTCATGAGCACAATTATCAATGAAGGATTCTCACAAAGTCAACTAAAACATCAACGACAAAATATAAACTTGTTTAGTCGATTTGTCATGTCAAATTGGCATTCAAAGATAAATACTACGTTACTATTTGTCAACAAAGAAGATTTAGCCATCGACTTGACGACAACAAAAATTGACAAGAATAAAATGATCTCAATACTTGAAAAGCATTTCTAAGATAACCAGAGACATAGGGATTAAGACTTAATCCAAAACTAACTTATCCTCCAATAAGTGTGTGTGTGTGTGTGTGTGTGGGTTACTAGATGGCATAAAGATCATTTTATTCATGCGATCTAGCATCCTCTCCATGGTGATACTCTCTCCTCATCTCAGAGGAAAAAAACATTATTCATGCATCCACCTCAGTTGCACAACGATAGTTAGTCCATTACATCTTTTAACTACGTGTTAAATAATAACGTCATAAACAATTATTCTTTGCATATAAGTTAATATAAAGAAAATGCATTTTTTATCATTGCTTTCATCATAATATTTTCTTTGCTTAACTATCTGTCTTCTCAAAAATAAAGAAAATAAATATGTTAATTTAAAAATGGGGTGTGACATTATAGTTGCAAGTATTTTGGAGAGATTCAATCGTCCAGGGGTTTGATAACATCTTCCTCTTCATTTCCTTCCTTTATTTCTTACTTTCAATCTTTCAATTAGTGATTTTAATATGTGTATCAATAAGTTTTGTTGTTTGGGAAGCTATTGGGTTTTCTTTGTGGTTCATTGTGTATATTGGGTAAATAAATGGACTAGAACAAAAGCATTTATTGAAGATTTTCCTTGTTTTTCTATAGTACAGATACAATGAGACACACAGATTTCCACACAATGTATTGGCATCCTAGACCAAGGATCTCCCCTTTTGGTGCTAGATGCCTCTCCTGATCTTCTTTTCTTTTTGAGTTTATTTCTATGACTCAATTTATTGTCTTTTAGAAATTATAGTTTAGTTGTTGTACCTTTATGTTTTAGCTTATCAAAGATAGTTATTTTCAAAGAATAAAGTAGTTATAGGGTTTAGCTATATTTATTGTACTCTTCATGTTTGGATGGAAGTGAAATACTCTTCCTTAAAGCTAGCTAGATCCTAGGGCAATACCTTAGAAAATCATTCTAGTTAGAAAGCATAATTCTTTTTAATTAGAATTTCATTTTCTATATTATAGCTAGTCTAATATTTAATTGAGTCATCTATGAGTCCATAAGTATAATTATAGTATGCTAATTCAGCCTCATTGGGGCTAGAACACTAGAGTTTTCCAATAATGCTTATGTATAGTTGTTAGTGAGAAGTATTTAATCATCATATTGTAATTTTTTTCTCTTGTTGAAGACATGTGGAGGATTTCCCCCTTGAAGTGATGTATTATTATAAATTATTTGTAGCATATTTCCTATTATATTCTTCTATTATGCAAGTTATTTCTTTACATGCGGTATTAGAGCATTATCTAAGGATCCAAAGGGAAAGAAACAAGGCAATTTTTTTATAGAGGTCACATTGTGAGGCATATATCTCCTTCAATTTAGCAGTTTTTTCATATAATCTGAACTGTTGATTAAGGACATATTGAAGTTACTACAATCCATATTTGAGCTCATTTGAAAAAAATGTTGAGTTATTGTGAAATTAAATTTTTTATCAAATTCACTCTCAAGGCTAAAAATTACTAAATTTCTTGGAGATTTTTTAGAAAAGTGAGATGTAGGCCTAGGGTAAGTTATAATAAAAGTTTTAGCTTGTTTATATGTGTTTTGTGTAAGTTATTGCAAACTAATTTTTGTCACACCATGGTGGGGCTTCAACAAGAAGAAAAGGAAGGAATCTAATCACTCTAGGGAAGACTCATGACAAAGATTATCCAATAGTAGAAGAGATGGATCCCATAACTAGTGAAGATATAAAGGAGGCAACTACTAGGGTTAAGGAGGAAATCTTGTTAGAAATGAAAGAGAATATTGATATAGTGTGCAAATAATTAGCTTGTATGAAAATTTCTAAAGACTCTTATTGGGATAATTCACACCACAAGACTTGTGATGCAAATGTGTCTTCAAAGGAAAATGAAGCTTCTTATTTTGATTCTAATCTGAAGTAGTACCATCACATAAATGCTTCTATAAACAACTCTAGGTACTTCATGCTAAGGATGGAGATGTGTAAATTTGATGGAAATGATCTCGCAAATTGGTTATGCCAAATATTGCAATTCTTTGATCTACATCATGTTCCCTGTCAACAAAAGGTTATAATAGAATGATTATATTTATAACTAGATCAATTTATTTGGTATCATTGGCTATGGTATGAGAAGAAAAAGAAGGGATGTGTTGTCATGTGGTATGTCTTCTAAGAGGAACTTACAACACATTATAGTGATAGTCCTATGGATCACTACTTAAGTTAGATCATAAAATTAAAGCAAATAGGTATGGTGAAGGACTAAACTAATTAATTCTAGACCTTACCTTTAAGAGTGGAGAATTTTATAGAGGAAATATTGAATGAAATATATCTAAAGGACCAAATCAAACATGAGATATGCATGTTCAATCCAAGCTCTACCTCTCAATCTATGATTTTGGCAACGAAAGTAGAGGAAAATGTTTTCTCTAATAGAACGGAGGAATTTCATAGTAACAAAGATTGGAGGACCCTTGCATTGTAATTTCTTCAACCTATGAGATTGACGCTACAACAAATTGAAGAAAAAGGGCCAAAGGGTTGTGTTTTAACTATGATAGAAAATATAGTAGAGGACATAAATGTACCAAAAATAAGTTGATCTATATTAAGGTAATCAATGATGAAGAAAGGGATGAAGAAGAGGCATTAATTGTTATGGTATAATTAGAATATCTCTAACCAACTATCTCTTTCCATGCATTACCAGGGATTTGCACCCTACAACCCCTCAAAGTATAGAGTTTCCTTAAACATGAGAATTTGACAATATTGTTTGACTTAGGAAGTACTCATAATTTCATCAATTTAATAAGTTAGCAACACAATTAAAATATTTTTTTTATGCAACCCCATAATTTTAGGTTATGATTGTATATGGATGCATAATTAGTTGTTCAAGGAAACACTGCGATGTTAAACTCACCACGGGAGACTACATGTTTTATTTTTTATGTTCACTATTCTAATGGCTGGAGTAAACATTGTTTTTGGATTCCAAGGGCTTAATGCCCTGGAAACAATTTGAACTAAGAGATTTGCATGCAAGTGTCCACAACTAGTAATCTCTCACCAAATGTAAAAGATACTTAATAAGGGGGAAAACAAGGGTGTGGTCTAATTATTTTATTAGAGGTTCACTAGTCAAAGAGCCCTGTATCTCTAGACCCACAAGAAATTATAGATGGGTGCTTAGTATTTTAGGGAATAGGCCAAAAGTATTGTCTCCTAAAAGAGATCATGAACATGTTGTTCAAACAATACCAGGGTACCATCCACCATCCATCACCTCTTATTTGAACATACACCAAAAGTTTAAAGTAGTGGGAAAACATATTCAACACTAACAAGAGGTACTCTTTAGTCTCAAGGAGAATAGGGTAATAGCTTAGAATAAAATTAAGAAGCAATCTTATTGATGTACAATTACAACATAGACAAATTTAGTAGAGCTTGGTAAAAAGGGAAAATCATATTAAAATCCAAGGGAGTATTTAAAACATGCACTAATTGGTTATGGTCAAAGATTATCATAGAGCATTTGATCAAGTCAAAGAATTCTCCTATCAAAGATGCTAAATGGGAAAATGAAGACTTCATGTAAAAGCATCCATAGGTGATCCAGAGTGAGAACAACACTCTCTGAAGATGGAGGCATTCTACACCCTTAACCCATTGATTATATCAGGATATTGGTAGATGACTTGTGGCTAGCATAATCATTCATTGATTCATTTATGAGTCCATAATTATAATATGCCAAGTCATCCTCATTGGGATTAGGACACTAGAATATTCCAATGATGCCTATATATAGGAGGTAGTGATTAGTATTTATTAATCATAATATGAATTATTTTCTTATTGAAGACTTGTGGAGTTTTCCCCCCCTCGAAGTGGATTCTTATTATTATCAAGTATTTCTAGCATATTCCTATTATAATATTCTCTTGTACAAATTATTTCATTATGGAATAGGGACATATTGTGGAGGCCACAACAATCCTCCTCATTCATCCATCAAGGAATATAATCAAGACTCCACCATGGCCAATCATTCTCAAATGAGAATTCACCAAGATACACTTCCCTCCATCATATTCTTCATACTTTGAAAACCATCCCTGATGGGAGGCCATATGGAGGGAAGCTCCAAAGTCTATCAATCATGCACCTTGAAATGGATGTGTTGCTAAGGATACAAAAAGGCATCTTTGTCATCCTCCTATGAATATTTATTAAACTCATTATTATAATCATTCTTTTTATTCTTTTTCTCCTCCTTATAGTTTCTTCTAAATTTTCCAATCTTGCCATAGTTCCAACACTTAGCCTTGGACTTTCCATGAGATTTGGATCTAGGTTTTTATTTCTTGTTGGGCTTCTTTTTATCTTTATCCTTCGATCTTCTATGAACTAAAAGGCCATTCTTACTATATTCATAAGCATTTTGACACATCTCCTCTAAGATTAAAGAAACCACTATCTTATTCATATGAAGCTTTAACATAGTCCTCCTGATTTCCATAATCAAATGATCTCATGAGTCTAGAAAAGAACATAAAAGTGTCATACGATGATCCTCCTCCATCTTCACTCGAATAGAGTGCAACTAGGTCACAATTATATTAAACACATTCAAATGCTCAACTGTAGAGCCACCATCATTCATTATCAATGTATACAACTTATTTCTTAGGAATAATTTGTTAACCAATGATTTAAAGTTTCCAGTCAACAAAAATAAATTTACCAAGTAAATCCTAATAAGTCCTTTGTTTTTATATCCAATAGATCTTAGTTGGCATATAACATTGTAGCTAGTTTGGATTCATATACAACAACCCACAAATCTTTGTCTACAAGTGTATCCTCCATCTTGAGCTTCCATAGTTCAAACTTTGTTCCAATAAACCTCTCCTTAGTTATCCTCTATGTGCTTTCCATTTTCCTACAATAAGATCTCCTTCTATGCAAGTTCCCACTCAAATGAAGATTAAATAAAAAAACTTGTCCCAAACACCTTAAACCCAACCTGTGATCATGCTTTGATACAAAATGAAAGGAATCAAAAGTGTAGAATATGCCTCCTACACTAATTTACGAGAGGACATATGTGCAAAAAAAATTTGATGATATAATTACAAATAAATCTACACAAAAATAATTAAGCAATAAGATAGCGATTTGTGTGGCAAAAGCCTTTCTGGGAGAAAAAATACACTCCAAAGAAACTCAATATATTATTGAGTAATCAAGATTCATTATAATAACTTGCAAAGTTTCAGCCTTTACAAGAGAATCATCAAGATTTAAATCTAAAGAAATTTTGGTAACATAATGATATCTACAAAACTCACTATGTATGTACTCCAACCCAAGTACCCAATAAATAGATGAAAATGCACTCCAAAGAAACTCAATATATTATTGAGTAATCAAGAATAGTTACAATAAATTACAAAGTTTCAAATTTTACAAGAGTATCATTAATACTTAAATCTAAAGTAATTCTATTAACATAATGGTATCTATAAAAGTCACTATGTATACTCCAACCCAAGTACCCAATAAATAGATGAAGCACCAATAAGAAACCTTAAAATGGTTTTAATAAACTATGAGCAAACCCACTAGAGGTAATGCACCAATTCCATTGTTCAAATTCTAATGCCTCTTAGTCTTGTTCTTCCAAGCTATTTATAGATAATTCTCTTACATCTATCATAAGGTGTCATAACCTATCATAGTTGACCACCCAACTTAGGCACCTCATTTTTTCCTTCATTATCCATTCAAATATGCCTATGAAATACATCATTTATTTTAATAATGTTGTTAAACATTTCAATGCAAGTCCCCACTTACATGCTCTTTCATGTCATAGAATCCATCATAAGTAACTCACATCTTGCAATGTCATAAGATGCTCTTACAATTTCTTAAATGCATTACAAAATATCCTACACATGGTTGAGAGTGCCACCTCAAAGTGGGACACCCTCTTTCCCATATGAGGAAAAAATAATAAATAAATACAAATATCAAGATGCAAGGTTGAGACATCTTTCCCAACAATTCCAAATAACTTTTACGTGTGCAAATTTAGAAATCAATTCATCTGAGTAAATCACACTAAAAGTCTCATAACATAGTTACCAATGTGCATAACACAAATGATCTGTAAAGAGATGAATGCATGCCTTTAACTCCTATCAACAGGTGGACATTCTAACTCTTATTAACATGTACAAACTTTCTATATTTCATATAATACCATATTCATCATATACAGTGACATTAACATGCTCACAATGCAAGAAAAAATTGAATCACACATAATACACTATACACACCATGGAAATTAGGACATGCATGCAACCATATAGCTAGAGAAACTTGAATGGGATAACAATATATAGGAATATTGTGATTTCTATATTAGAGGTTGCACAAACATACATCACCCATACAATTTACTAGAACATACAAAACATGAGTATGTTTCTCCTTAATGCTTTCTCTTCCTCTTAACTTGAAAAAAACATGTCCAATCTCCAAGGAATCTCCTTTGATGTTATTTTAACAAGCTTTGTGCCTTTGGTGGTCCATTGAGCTCACAAGTTTGGACCAATTGCATTAATGTAGGATTTGAGGTCCCATATTTATGACTTCAACTAGCTCAGGCCAACCTAAAACTTCTCAAGATTTATCAATCAAAAAAATAATGCCCTAATATATAAACTAATGTTAATTTTTTTTTCATATAAAAATGTAAACTAAGTACTTAATTAAAAATTATTATCATCCTAAAGATGATAAAATGGGAAAAGATGTTAGAAATACAAAGTAAATATAAACAATTGGTATACCTTCAAATCTTCACTCCGTTTTAGTCTCCTTGATAAGGTGGAAGAAATGCATGCACCCAGCTTTAAATCCTAGCTTTACCCAATACTATTGAATGTGGATTGCTCAAGTATGAACCAACATAATGAGGGCAATAAATTGGCAATGATGATGATAGTTTGGCTATGATGGTAGTAAGATTATGAGAGCATAAGTTTATGGATACTTAGAACTTAGAGTCTTCTTAGTCTTAGTCTTAGCCTTAGAGTCAAGATGCTTGGAGAGGATCTTTATTTATAGACTTTTGGAGGATTTTAGATCAATGGATGAAATTTCATAGTGAAATCAATGGATGGGGTTTCATCAACAAAGATGGAGGGCTCACAATACTTTTAAATTTTTAATTTGGTCTTGGGAAGGCTTTGAATTTATGAATATGGAAACATGTGAATCAATTAAATTAAATTTATGGGTGAGTGGGATGAGATGGGACAAGTGAATGAATTGGAAAGGGTGAGGTGGAGACACATGTGATCTTAATTAATTTTATAACGTAGATTATTTAATTAATTATGGAGAGTGGGTTAATGAAGTGTTAGATTAATTAAATAGGGGATTAATTTAATTAATCAGGCTATAGGAAATTAGTGGATGGGTTAATTAGTTATCAAATTAATTAAATAGAGGTTTATTTAATTAATATGGTTGTAGGGATTTGGTGGGATAGGATAGTTAATTAAATAAATGAGATTGATTTAATTAACCAAGGGTTGGCTACAGGTAAGGTTAATTTAATTAAACAATGGACTTTATTTAATTAATTTGGGCTAATGGCAAAGAGGGATAATTAATTTTATTTTGGGCAATGGTTAAGGAGAGTAATTAATTAAATAAAATTTATTTAATTAATTGCGGGTAGGTGATAATGGGGATCAAGTAAATTAATTAAATAAAATGGTTTATTTGAATAATCATGAGAAAGGGGATAAGTTCGCATGGAAGGAGATGTTAGGGAGATGCCGGAAAATGGCAGTGTAAGGTATGTCATTTTCAAGTGTCTACACATCCTATAGGTGAACCAATATTAATCTTTATAGAATTTAAATAATTTGTTGAGTAAATTATTCTTGTTTCCAATTACTAGTAATTCAAAAAAATTCTTTAACACATTAATACTAAGCATTATTAAATTACTTATTACCCTAATTTAATTGTCAAGTCATCTATAATCAATTAATTGTGGTCCTCCATAAACTGGGCATTTACAAAGGGGACACATGTTTTACATCTTAAGCAACAAGAAGAGTATGCAATTTATTTTGATTTAGACTCTATTTTACAAATTGAACATCACAAGCATAAACCATGTTAGCTTTCCCTTCCTCTTCCAGGTCCTTCCGTGGTAGCTCTTCTAGGTCTCTCATAAGGCATTAACTTGGGCCTCCTCCTCTGCCTCTTAGAGCTACCATGTGTCTTACATTCTTGGGCCACCATTCCTCATCTTTCCTTATGTTGTGTCATCATTAGAGTCGAGAGTGATGAGTAAATTATTTGTCCTAGCTTCTCCCTTTACTTGATGGCAAGATCAACATGAGCTATGGATGAGAAGTGTCAAGTATTTAAATAAATTTTAAGTGTGATTAATCAATAAGGGGTTATTATGACATTTTATTTTTCCATAATATGGAAAAATTGATTGGGTTATTATTATCTTTTACAACAAATTGATTGGGTTATAATGATATATGATCTTGAACCCCTTAAAGCGGAGGTAACTCATGAGGTATAAAAGAAATTTCTATTTTTATTTTATGGTGATTTAGTTTTAATATAACACTAACATTATGAAGAGTTACATCAAATAGATTTGTTATATTAGTAAAATCTCTACAAATTTTAGATGAAAGTGTCAGGTTCCATAGAGATGTATTAGTGGTGATATTCTTAGGTTGATTAACCCTTAGTTGCACTGCAAGTATGAAGTGCAATCAATGCATGAAAAGTAAGTATAGGTGTATATAAAGGTTTATGAAAAGTAGGGTATTACAATGTATATGTCATAAGAATAAGAGCATCATGGTATATGGAAGGAATGGTATCACTAGTCATTTAACCATATCAATTGCAATGATAGGACAAATAACCTCATCACATAAAGTATTATTCATGAATTTACAATTAAAGGAAGAAGGTGCATAATTAGTATCCATCATCATGTATCATATGTCAAAATGTATGACATGGAAAGGTACTTAAAGATAAGACATCATTATGATCAAACACATCACTATCAATGATTAAAACTTATTGTCCTATAAGATAAGACATCATGATGATAAACATTAATATTAGTCTACCCATAGTGAACAACAATGAATAATACAAAATTCATTCATCACAACTACACAAAACAATATTCTTTTTCTAATTTATCCAACAAACTTTAAGAACACTCTCAAAATTTTATGTGCTTCAATCCCAATCCATCATCAGTAAGTAGAGAGCAAGACAAGAGAAATAGAAATCAGCTCTGGCTTCTTCTTCCTCCTTCCTTGGTAGCTCTTCCAGATCTCTTCTAATGCATTAACTTGGCCCTCCTCTACCTCTTTGAGCTTCAATGTGTCTTGGATTCCCATGCCAACTTTCCTCCTTTTTCCTTGCGAGATGTGTCATCGCTAGAGTCAAGAGAGATGTGTCATCACTGGAGTCAAGAGTGATGACTCGAGGTTTTGCCTCGACTTCTCTCTTGGCTTGTAGTGTCCTTCTCCACTGTTCTCCACTGCCTCTATGCTATAGCCTGTTTCTTACATTCATGTGCTGCCATTCCTCCTCTTCCCTTGCATCTTGTGTCGTTACTGAAGTTGGGAGTAATTCCTGGAATCTTTGCCCCAACTTCTCTCTTAGACATGTATTGTCCTTCTCCTCTATCTCTTTGTTGTTTCCAGTTTCTTACATTCTTGTGCTGTCATTTCTCCCTTTTCCTTGCGTGTTGTGTCATCACTGGAGTCAGGAGTGATGACTGGAGTCTTTGCCCTGACTTCTCTCTTGGCATTGCCTTCTCTTCGGTTCGCTTGACATTGTAGACTATAAAAGGATTTCATTCCATTCTTTCCTCTGCCTATTTCTTACATTCATGCACTGCGATTCCTCCTCTTCCCTTGCATGTTGTGTCATCACTGGAGTTGGCAATAATTCCTGGAATCTTCGCCCTGACTTCTCTCTTGTGTCGTTACTGAAGTTGGGAGTAATTCCTGGAATCTTTGCCCCAACTTCTCTCTTAGACATGTATTGTCCTTCTCCTCTATCTCTTTGTTGTTTCCAGTTTCCTACATTCCTGTGCTGTCATTCCTCCCTTTTCCTTGCGTGCTGTGTCATCACTGGAGTCAGGAGTGATGACTGGAGTCTTTGCCCTGACTTCTCTCTTGGCATTGCCTTCTCTTCGGTTCGCTTGACATTGTAGACTATAAAAGGATTTCATTCCATTCTTTCCTCTGCCTATTTCTTACATTCATGCACTACGATTCCTCCTCTTCCCTTGCATGTTGTGTCATCACTGGAGTTGGCAATAATTCCTGGAATCTTCGCCCTGACTTCTCTCTTGACATGTATTGTCCTTCTTCTCTGACTCTTTGTTGTTGCCTGTTTCTTACATTCATACGCCGATGTTTCTCCTCTTCCCTTGCGTGCCCTGTTATCACTTCCAGCTCCGCTCTCCACCTCCGCCAGTCGTGTAGTCTTTGCTCTGAATTCTCTCTCCGCAGAAATTTGACTTCTCCATTACCTCTTTGCTGTTGCATATTTCTTACATTCCTGCGCTGTCGTTCCTCTTCTTCTCTTGTGCACTGTGTCATCAATTCTAATTCCTCTCTCCATCTCCGCCAGTCAAATAAACTCTGCCCAGATTTATCTCTTGTATTCCTGCGCATCTGCCCCCTGTTTCGTCGTCTGTCGCCTGACATTTTTATATCGATTCTTCAATTCAGAAGCAAACTAACTCCTTTCTAGCAGATGTGACCATATATACGTTGTCTGAAAGGAATGCCTATTACTTAAAGATGTTTCTCACCCTTCTTTTTGTTTAGTTATTTATATAACGAATGAAGGGTCAAAAGGGTGATGACTCATGGCCGACTCGTAGGGTCCTTCCTTTCCCTATCGCATAAGCGTCTTGTAAAGACGACGTGCACTTGAAGTTTTAAAAGACATTATTTTAAATGCCAAAATATGGAGAAATGCACAAATAAGTTCAAACCACTCTATTTAAACATAATATTTTTTGATGGTCACAACTAATATTAATATTACACCTCATTCCTACTAAAAACAATAAATAATTTTACTATTTTTATTGGTCAAAATTTACCTTTGACCATTGAACTAGATTATATTTAAGAATAGCCATTGCATGTAATGGTGAAATTAGTATACCCATATCATTTCCAGTTAATTTTGGGTACATTTTGATAGAATATTTTAATGCAAGATAAATAGTATTTTTTTGTCTTATATTTGGTTTATACTACTTTTATTTATTTTTACTTACACTTATTTTATATAGTCACCATTTGATTCTCTTTATTACATATATATTCATACTCATTTCTATATATTCATTCTCTACCTTGAGATAGTTATTTCCTTGTCTAGGTTTAATCCTATGTCATTCAAGATCGATCTTGAGGCACTCAAGATTGAACCCAAAATTTAAATTTTTAAATTAGAATTCCAAACCTCCTACTCTTTTCTATTAGTCGTTGTGAGTTGACTTGATACATGTTTGCACAATATATTATTATGTTTTAGTATTTAAAGCCATTCCACATGCAATTAGTTCACATGATAATGTTCAAAAACAAAAAAATATTTAATGCACACTTTGATTTGAAGGGACAAGGAATAAAAATCTACAAATCGCAAAATCCATATATACTCTTGTGTATGTTGCATTCAAAGATTCACTTGTATCCATAAATCCAATTGATCCAAGAGTTTAGCCTAGGAGAACTTGACCTTAGCAATATGACAGATTCCTAAATAATGTTTACAAACACCTCAATTCCTTATATGCTATTCAAATATCAAAGATTAGAACTACCAAGACTCAATGATCTTCATTTTAGCATATTAGATATGTACATCAAAAATCAACTTTAGGTAGTGATCAAGATCAAACTTGTAGAAGTTGATATTGAACTATATAGTTATCTAAGTCTTCATAGAGTCTAAGACAATGAGCATATCAAGGGCATAAATTTATGGGTTGTGATGATCCAATTCTATATGACATCAATATCCACTTTCCATTATCAATTTTAGAGCTATGTACCTAATTCCTCTCATTTAATTATTACACTCATTACTATTTATTTATTGGCAAGCAATTCTAAATCTAATCTAGGTTAATTGTGTTTAATTATTTGTATATATTTTATTAGCCTAGATTATTTATGTAAAGTAGTTTATTTCTTTACTTTTCTGGTGAACCCAACCTTAATGTTTTACCTTAACGTTTTCAAATCAATATTTTCTAATTGTTTTATTATATTGAAGATCTCCTTTGGTTTTATTCTCTTTTATTAGAATGATTCATAGCTCATTTCTAGCTTACAGTTTGTAATTTATTGTGTGACCTTGCTTTTTCTTAACCTACCCACCCTTGTCTTCGCCTTTAGGGTTTCATTTTTAGATTTGATCCCTTAGTATTTTTTATTTTTAAATCTAAACATGATTGATATATTGATTGTTATCTTTATATCTCTCATAGCAATAGTACTTTATTTATGCCATGAGTTATTTGTGATCCTAATCTTCCCTTATAAAGGTGTGCTCACCTTAAACCCAACATGGGTACTCATTCTAATGAAAATAAAATATTTTTTGATGCTCATGTTGACAATAATTTTGAAGATCATATTAAGCACAAGGATTATGGCTACGATTCTCATATAGCTTTATCAAGATCTTATAGTTACTAGATAATTTATTATGGATATAAACTCATGATTACTCATTCTTCTCAACAATTAGCCACCCTCTTGCATCAAACATTAGTGAATGCCGCATTTGGCACAAATATTCCTCATGAAATAGGCTCTTTGATTATACCTTCCAATGATGTATCATCAAAGCTTTCCTCTTCTTTTGATCCTAACCTGACAATTACCACTTCTATGGGTATTACTACTCATGTTGTTTCCCCTGTGCTACTCCTAACTCTACAATACCAACCTTTACCATCATTTCTCCCTCCATGAACATACCTTCCTCCACATCTCTCATTTCTCCCTCCATGAACATACCATCATTTCTTGTATTGTTGACTATATTCATCAAACTAAATGCACGTATCAATGCAGGGCATGTTTATGTAGTTATTGTAGCTGAAGACAATGAAGAAGAAATGGATTATTATTTGTGTCATTGTGTTGAGGAAAAAAATAAATTAGATTCCCCTGTTATAGATGGAGAAAACATCGAGTATCCGACAGGATCAGTGGTTGTTACTGGAACATGGCTTAGAAGGTACCCATTGAAAAAGTCCGATGTGTGGGTGTTCGAGGGCTTTGAGCCACATAGGAAGATTCTTTGTTATTCTAACCTTGTTGTGGCTTCAAATGTTCATTTGATCAAATATGGGGGTAGACCATTGAACAGTACCTTGTGGAAGGTTCGTGAATCTGATCACGAGGAAATACTTGACACAATAAAGAGTAGAGTAGACCATGATGGTTCATTGGATTGAATTAGTGGAATGACAAAAAGGTATGTTATTTTTCTTTACTATCCTGATTTCACCTTGTATATTTTAACTACTCATTTTAGCTAAATAGTGCATTTGCATGTAGGATTTTAGTATGATGGAGGTAGGCATAATCCTAATGAAGTTGCCTTTGGAAGTAAAGGTAGGTTTTCATGATTATTTCATGATGATATGTCCTTTACTTTCTATTTCATAATGAGTTTTAATAATGTTACTATGAGTTCTAATTTGTTTTAATGATGATACTATTTCATAATGAGTGTTGATGAGTTTTAATGACAAACAATTGATAGCAGCGGTAATGGCAACCTTAATTGATGCCCTACAAGACATTGGATCAAGTGAGAACACCTTTGTAGTATTGAATTTCCAACTACTAGAAAGGTATTATGACTGAATTTTTAGGATAAGCATCTCCTGGGGCCAAACGGATGGCACCAACGCATCTGAGTGGGCAGGTAAATGCTAGAGGGGATGTCTTTTCAGTGGCAAAGCCTCATGGTCATTCTTGGCTATATCGAACACAGACAATCTCTCAAGAGCCCTAAGAAAAAAAATGTGAAACTTTGCATCGACTGTTCCATCAAATTGTGACACCTAGGAACATCTTCTTTGCTAACTCAATTTTGTTTGCCTATGGTGGCAAGGAATGCATTCTTGCAAAATGCTTTAGTTTCATGTAGTGGAAAGGTGCTTGGAGTGACATTTTGCATTCCATAGGTCGTGGGGCCAAATGGACTTCGCCAATGCACCGGGGTGGGTGGGTAGATACTAGGAGAGGTCTTTTTTCATGTGTCAGGTGCCCTAGTTGTTCGAGGCAGCAGGCTACCGACAAAGTCCCTTAAGATCCCTAAGACGCAAAAACTGTCAAACTTTGACGGATTAGTTCTCAAAATTTGTGGCAGCTGGGAATGTTTTGTTTGGACATACAGCTGCATGTGGGGTCCATCCACAATAACCTCTCTTGGTTTCGGTCAACTCCAGTCCGTTTGATGTGCCGAAATCAAACGTATTCTTGCAAAATGCTTTAGTTTCATGTAGTGGAAAGGTGCTAGGAGTGACATTTTGCATTCCATAGCTCTTGGGGCTGAACAGACTTTGCCAACATGTCGAGGTGGGTGGTTAAATGCCAGGGGAGGTCTCCTTTCATGTGCTAAGCATTCTAGTCGTTTCGGGCTATAAGCTATTGACAAAGTAGAAAGTTGCTAACATTGAAATTTTGTATTCCATAGGTTGTGGGGTCGAACCAACTACACCAACACGTCTAGGTGGGTTAGTAAATGTTAGGGGAGGTCTTGTTTCATGTGCCAAGTGTCTCAGTCATTCTGGGCTGCAAGCTACTGGTAAACCCGAAAGGTACTAGGAGTGACATTTTGCATTCCATAAGTCATGGGGCCGAATGGACTTTCCCAAAGTGTCAGGGTGGGTAGGTAAATGCTAGGGAAGGTCTCATTTTATGTGCCAAGTGCCCCAATCATTCGGGGCAGCAGGCTATTGGCAAAGTCCCTTAAGATCCCTAAGACGCAAAAACTGCCAAACTTTGACGAAGCAGTTCTTGGAATTCGTGGTAGATGGGAATGTTTTGTTTAGACCTACAGGTGTACATGGGGTCCATCCATAATAACCTCTCTCAGTTTTGATCAACTCCAATCCATTTGACCGTGTCAAAATCAAACACATTCTTACAAAATGATTCAGTTTCATGCAGTGGAAAGGTGCTAGGAGTGACATTCTGCATTCCATAGGTCGTGGGGCCAAACGGACTTTGCCAACACATTAAGGTGGGTGGGTAAATGCCAAGGGAGGTCTCATTTTGTGTACCAAGTGCCCTAATCATTCGGGGCAACAGGCTATCGACAAAGTCCCTTAAGATCCTAAGAGCAAAAACTGCCAAACTTTGACGGAGCAGTTCTGGGAATTCCTGGTAGCTGGGAATGTTTCATTTGGACCTACAAGTGCATCTGGGGTCTTTTCATAATAACCTCTCTTAGTTTTGGTCAACTCCAGTCCGTTTGACTATGTCGAAATCAAATGTATTCTTGCAAAATGCTTTAGTTTCATGCAGCACAAGCTTGTCAGGTGCCTTATTTTGTGATATGCTCATCGTGCGGCTGAACTGACTATGCCAACATGTTGGGGTGGGCAGGTAAATATTAGGGAAGGTCTCATTTTGTGTGCCAAGCGTCCCAGTCGTTCTAGCCTGCAAGCTACCGATAGAGTGACTTTATCGATAGCTTACAGCCCAAAACGATTGGGACCCTTGGCACACAAAATAAGAGCTCCCCTGGCATTTACCTACCCACTTCAACACATTGGTGAAGTCCATTCAGCCCTACGATCTATGGAATGCAAAATGTCACTCCTAGCACCTTTTGAGTTTGTCGGTAGCTTGCAGCTCGAAATGACTGAGACATGTGGCGCATGAAACGAGACCTCCCCTAGAATTTACCCACCCACCTAGACGTGTTAGCATAGTAGGTTCAACCCCACAACCTGTGAAATGCAAAATTTCAGTGTTAACAACTTTCTAGTTTGTCAATAGCTTACAACCTGAAACAACTAAGACGCTTGGCACATGAAACAAGACTTCTCTTTTGACATGTATTGTCCTCCTATTGCTTGTTTCTTATATTCATGCTCTGCCATTCCTCCTCTTCCCTTACATGTTGTGTCATCACTGGAGTTGGCAGTAATTCCTGGAATCTTCACCCTGACTTCTCTCTTGACATGTATTGTCCTCCTCTGCCTCTTTGTTGTTACATGTTTCTTACATTCCTGCGCTATCGTTTCTCCTCTTCTCTTGCACATTGTGTCATCAATTCTAATTCCTCTCTCCATCTCCGCCAGTCGAATAAATCTACCCTGATTTATCTCTTGTATTCCTACGTATCTGCCCCCTGTTTCATCATTTGTCGCCTGACATTTTTATATCAATTCTTCAATTTATAAGCAAACTAACTCCTTTCTCACAGATGTTGGTATATATACGTAGTCTAAATGGAATGCCTATTACTTAATATGTTTCTCGCCCTTCTTTTTGTTTAGTTATTTATATAATGAATGAATGGTCAAAAGGGTGATGACTCATGGCCGACTCATGGGGTCCTTCCTTTCCCCATCTCATAAGCGTCTTGTATAGACGACGTGCATTTGAAGTTTTAAAAGACATTATTTTAAATGCCAAAATATGGAGAAATGGGCAAATAAGACCAAACCATTCTATAAATATCATGGAATGCTATAAATATCATTGAATGGACAATTAATATATCTCATCTTTATTTCAAAACAATGAATAATTTTTCTATGTTTGTTGGTCAAAATTTACCTTTGACCATTGAATTAGGTGATATTTAAGAATAGCAATGGCAGGTAATGGTAAAATTATCATACCCATGTCATTTCCAATTTAATTTTTTGTACATTTTGATGGAATATTTTAATGCAAGTAGTATAATTTTGTTTTATACCACTTTTATTTATTTGTACTTACACTTATTTTTATATAGTCACCATTTGATTCTCTTTATTACATATATATTCATACTCATGTCTATATATTCATTCTCTACCTTGAGATAGTTATTTCTTTGTCTAGGTTTAATCCTGTGTCATTCAAGATCGATCTTGAGGCACTCAAGATTGAACCCAAAATTTAAATTTTGAAATTAGAATTCCAAACCTCCTACTCTTTTCTATTAGTAGTTGTGAGTTGACTTGGTACAGTTTGCACAATATATTATTATGTTTGAGGATTTAAAGACATTCCACATGCAATTAATTCACATGATAATGATCAAACATAGAAAATATTTAATGCACACTTTAATTTGAAGGGACAAGGAATAAAAATCTACAAATTATCACAAAAGCCATATATACTCTTGTGTGTTAGCATAGAATATTACATTGTGTTACTATCGATTAGTTCGGTTGATTCTGGTAGTTATGTAGAACAGATTGTAAATACAGTTACATGATAATTGTATATCAAATTGTATTTTGTTTCTTTATATACCTTATGTAGCCTCATTGAATATCATCAAATACATAATTTGCTTATCTTCTTCTCACTCTCCATTAAATGGTATTAGAGCAAGCGATATGGTCTGTGTAGGCATTACAGGCAGTGCGATGTGAAGAAGTCACAACAGTCACTCCTTGTGCGTGGAAGAAGACCTGAAGCGGGTAAGTGCAAGAAGATGGGGGGCCAAAAAGTGGCCAAATTAATTTCAAAAAAATTAGGTCAAAACGCGAGCGCGTTATAATGCGCTCGCATTATGGCTTGGTAATGACGAGCCTTAGGCTCATCAAAACCAAGCCATAACGCGAGCGCGTTATAACGCGCTCGCGTTATTCTTTTCTTTGTATTTTTCCTTTTCTACAAAAGTTTGTGCTATTTTTCATGTTTTAAATAACGCGAGCGTGTTATGTTCAACTTAATTTTTTTTATGTTTAAGGCTATTAATCATGTATGTATGTATGCCTATATGTATGTATGTATGTATGTATGCCTATATGTATGTATGTATGTATGTATCTATGTATGCCTATATGTATGTATGTATCTATGTATGCCTATATGTATGTATAGTGTCGAGGGTAGAGGAGGGTAGAGATGGGAGTGAGCCAGATAGGGGAGGAGAGGGGTGGATAAGGATTGAGTGACTAAGGTTTAAGGTTAAGGGTTGAGAATTTAGGGATAGGATTTAGAGTTTAGGGATAAGGGATTAGAGTTTAGGACCTTGAGGGATTAGGGTTTAGGGTTGAGACTTTAGGGATAGCATTTAGGGTTAAGGGTCGAGGGGTTAGGGTTAAGGTAGAGTGTTGAGGGTAGAGGGATTAGGGATAGGGTTTAGGGTTGAAAGTTTAAGGTTGAGGGATTAGGGTTTAAGGTATAGTTTAGTAGTTCTTGTGGATAGAGCCAGTAAACAATGGGAGATTATTTGCCTATTTCATAACAATATACCTCCCCCTTAAACCCTAAACCCTAATCCCTCAACCCTCAACCCTAATCCATCATCCCTCAACTCTAATCCCTCATCCCTAAACCCTAAATGCTATCCCTATTCCTAAACCCTCAACAGACTTGATACTATACCTTAAACCCTAATCCCTTATCCCTAAACCCTCCAACCCTATCCCTAATCCTTACACCCTCCACACTCTACTTGAACCCTAATCCCTTGAACCTCAACCCTATCCCTAAACCCTTGACCCTCGAACCTCAACCCTCAACCCTCAACATCAAACCCTAATCCCTCAACCCTTAACTCTGATCCCTCAACTCTCAACCCTAACCCTAAACCCTAAACACTAAACCCTCAACCCTCAACGTCAAATCCTAATCCCTCAACCCTTCACTCTAATCCCTCAACCCTTCACTCTAATCCCTCAACCCTAAACCCTATCCCTAAACCCTCAACACTATACCTTAAACCCTAATCCCTCAACCCTAACCCTAAACCTTGTCCCTAAACCCTAATCCCTCAACCCTTAACCCTAATCTGTCATCCGTCATTCGTCATCCCTCAACTCTAATCCCTCATCCCTAAACCCTAAATGCTATCCCTATTCCTAGACCCTAAATAGGCTCGATACTATACCTTAAACCCTAATCCCTCTACCCTTGACACTCTTATTTAACCCTAATCCCTTGACCATTAACCCTATCCCTCAACCTCAACCCTCAACCCTCAACTCTCAACATTAAACCCTAATTCATCAACCCTAAACCCTAATCCCTCAAACCTAAACCCTATCCCTAAACCATCAACCCTCAACACTATACCTTAAACCCTAATCCCTATCCCTCAACCCTTAACCCTTAAAACTTAAACCCTATCCCTACACCCTCAACACTTGACACTATATCTTAAGCCTTAAACCCTCATCCCTAAAGCCTCAACCCTTAATCCTTAAACCTTCAACCCTAAACCCTATCCCTAATGCCTCTACCCTCGACACTCTAACCCTAACCTCGACATTAAATGCTAATCCGTCAACCCTAAACCCTAATCCTAAACCCTCAACCCTCAACACTATACCTTAAACCCTAATCCCTCAACCCTCAACCCTAAACCTTATCCCTAAACCCTAATCCCTCAACCCTCAACCCTAATCCATCATCCCTCAACTCTAATCCCTCATCCCTAAACCCTAAATGCTATCCCTATTCCTAAACCCTCAACAGACTCGATACTATACCTTAAACCCTAATCCCTTATCCCTAAAGCCTCCAACCCTATCCCTAATCCTTACACCCTCCACACTCTACTTTAACCCTAATCCCTTGAACCTCAACCCTATCCCTAAACCCTTGACCCTCAAACCTCAACCCTCAATCCTCGACGTCAAACCCTAATCCCTCAACCCTTAACTCTGATCCCTCAACTCTCAACCCTAAACCCTAAACCCTCAACCCTCAACATCAAATCCTAATCCCTCAACCCTTCACTCTAATCCCTCAACCCTAAACCCTATCCCTAAACCCTCAACACTATACCTTAAACCCTAATCCCTCAACCCGAACCCTAAACCTTGTCCCTAAACCCTAATCCCTCAACCCTCAACCCTAATCTGTCATCCGTCATCCCTCAACTCTAATCCCTCATCCCTAAACCCTAAACGCTATCCATGTTCCTAGACCCTCAACAGGCTCGATACTATACCTTAAACCCTAATCCCTCTACCCTCGACACTCTTATTTAACCCTAATCTCTTGACCATTAACCCTATCCCTCAATCGTCAACCCTCAACCCTCAACTCTAAACATTAAACCCTAATTCATCAACCATAAACCCTAATCACTCAAACCTAAACCCTATCCCTAAACCATCAACCCTCAACACTATACCTTAAACCCTAATCCCTATCCCTTAACCCTTAAAACTTAAACCCTATCCCTATACCCTCAACACTTGACACTATATCTTAAGCCTTAAACCCTCATCCCTAAAGCCTCAACCCTCAATTCTTAAACCTTCAACCCTAAACCCTATCCCTAATCCCTCTACCCTCAACACTCTAACCCTAACCTTGACATTAAACACTAATCCGTCAACCCTAAACCCTGATCTGTCAACCCTAAACCCTCAACCCTCAACACTATACCTTAAACCCTAATCCATCAAGCCTAAAACCTAATCCATTAACCCTCAACCCTAAACACTATTAATAAACCCTCAACCCTTGACACTATACCTTAAACACTAATCCCTCAACCCTCAACCCTAATACCTCAACCCTCAACCCTAATCCCTCATCCCTAAACCCTAAACTCTGTCCCTATTCCTAAACCCTCAACCCTCAACACTATACCTTAAACCCTAATCTCTTATCCCTAAACCCTAAACACTATCCCTCAACCCTTAACCCTTAAAAATTAAACCCTAAAACCTATCCATAAACCCTCGACGCTCAACACTATATTTTAAACCCCAATCCCTTAACCCTCAGCCCTAAAGCCTCAACCCTCAATCATTAAACCTTCAACCCTAAACCCTATCCCTAATCCCTCTACCCTCAACACTCTACTTTAACCCTAATCCCTTGACCATCAACCCTATCCCTAAACCCTCAGCCCTCAACCCTCAACTCTCAACATTAAACCCTAATCTGTCAACCCTAAACCCTAATCCATCAACCCTAAACCCTAATCCCTCAACCCTAAACCCTATCCCTAAACCCTCAACCCTCAACACTATACCTTAAACCATAATCCCTCAACCCTAAACCCTAATCCCTCAACCCTAAACCCTATCCCTAAACCCTCAACACTATACCTTAAACCCTAATCCCTCAACCCTAACCCTAAACCTTGTCCCTAAACCCTAATCCCTCAACCCTCAACCCTAATCTGTCATCTGTCATCCCTCAACTCTAATCCCTAATCCCTAAACCCTAAATGCTATCCCTATTCCTAGACCCTCAACAGGCTCAATACTATACCTTAAACCCTAATCCCTCTACCCTCGACACTCTTATTTAACCCTAATCCCTTGACCATTAACCCTATCCCTCAACCTCAACCCTCAACCGTCAACCCTCAACCCTCAACTCTAAACATTAAACCCTAATTCATCAACCATAAACCCTAATCCCTCAAACCTAAACCCTATCCCTAAACCATCAACCCTCAACACTATACCGTAAACCCTAATCCCTATCCCTTAACCCTTAAAACTTAAACCCTATCCCTATACCCTCAACACTTGACACTATATCTTAAGCCTTAAACCCTCATCCCTAAAGCCTCAACCCTCAATTCTTAAACCTTCAACCCTAAAGCCTATCCCTAATCCCTCTACCCTCGACACTCTAACCCTAACCTTGACATTAAACACTAATCTGTCAACATTAAACCCTCAACCCTCAACACTATACCTTAAACCCTAATCCATCAACCCTAAAGCCTAATCCATCAACCCTCAACCCTAAACCCTATTAATAAACCCTCAACCCTTGACACTATACCTTAAACCCTAATCCCTCAACCCTCAACCCTAATACCTCAACCCTCAACCCTAATCCCTCATCCCTAAACCCTAAACTCTATCCCTATTCCTAAACCCTCAACCCTCGACACTATACCTTAAACCCTAATCCCTTATCCCTAAACCCTAAACACTATCCCTCAACCCTTAACCCTTAAAAATTAAACCCTAAAACCTATCCATAAACCCTCGACGCTCAACACTATATTTTAAACCCCAATCCCTTAACCCTCAGCCCTAAAGCCTCAACCCTCAATCGTTAGACCTTCAACCCTAAACCCTATCCCTAATCCCTCTACCCTCAACACTCTACTTTAACCCTAATCCCTTGACCATCAACCCTATCCCTAAACCCTCAACCCTCAACTCTCAACATTAAACCCTAATCCGTCAACCCTAAACCCTAATCCGTCAACCCTAAACCCTAAACCCTATCCCTAAACCCTCAACCCTCAACACTATACCTTAAACCATAATCCCTCAACCCTAAACCCTAATCCCTCAACCCTAAACCCTAAACCCTAGCCCTAAACCCAACAAAACTACTTTGCCTTATGTTAGGTTGTTAAACCCATCATTTTGACACTCTTCTCTTAAAGATATTTGAGTTGCAAGAATATGTCAGAAAAATGGCTATGAACTTTTTTAATGTTAGTAATGTTATATGGCATGTTTTTCTGGCCCATCTAGGGTTCATTATGCCAATAGGTGTACACACTATGAGAAAAGCTTTACGTATGGTACATCCACAGTGAGTAATTAACAGTTGAAATCAGAAGGATGATCATTATGAGAAAATCTTTGCATTGGGGTACATCTATGTTTCTTGCTGTCCACCCCGCACTTAGGGGAGGTATATTGTTATGAAACAGGAAAATAATCTCCCATTGTTTACTGGCTCTATCCACAAGAACTACTAAACTATACCTTAAACCCTAATCCCTCAACCCTAAACTTTCAACCCTAAACCCTATCCCTAATCCCTCTACCCTCAACACTCTACCTTAACCCTGATCCCTCGACCCTTAACCCTAAACGCTATCCCTAAAGCCTCAACCCTAAACCCTAATCCCTCAAGGTCCTAAACTCTAATCCCTTATCCCTAAACTCTAAATCCTATCCCTAAATGCTCAACCCTTAACTTTAAACCTTAATCACTCAATCCTTATCCACCCCTCTCCTCCCCTATCTGGCTCACTCCCATCTCTACCCTCCTCTACCGTTGACACTATACATACATACATATAGGCATACATAGATACATATAGGCATACATAGATACATACATACATATAGGAATACATACATACATACATACATACATATAGGCATACATACATACATGATTAATAGCCTTAAACATAAAAAAATTTATGTTGAACATAACGCGCTCGTATTATTTAAAACATGAAAAACAGCACAAACTTTTGTGGAAAAGGAAAAATGCAAAGAAAAGAATAACACGAGCACATTATAACGCGAGCGCGTTATGTCTTGCTTTGGGAATCCCAAGCCTTGGGCTTGGGATTTGCTTTGGATTTCCAACCCAAAGGCTTGGAGTGCCTTTTGAATAGTAACAGACGTGTTTTTCCATATTCTTCAAGATTTTAGATAATTTCATTTGTGCTAACCCTCAGATTTGCACGTGTTTCAAGGTCAAACAAATCGAACACCTGGGTAATGTTAGGCTTTCTCTCAGCTATCTGACGATGTAATTTTTTTCACATTTTAACAATGTTAAGCCTTTCATCTTTAATTTCTTTTGTTTGTGTGTCCGTTTTTGGGCAAAAACCACTATTTGGTCTTTTTTCATTGTAAATTAACTATTCATTGAAATTTCAAAAAAATTACATATTTAGAAACTAGACTCCATTCTACAAATATTAAAAAAAGAAAAAAATGATTTTCGATTAGTTTTCAAAATTTATAGGGGTAGCACGGCCAAAATTCTATTTTTTAGGATGTGTCCACTTTGAAAATTAGTAAAAAATCAAATATTCATCAAACAATTATCAGAAAAATCAGGCATAAACTACATGCTATTAGCTAATTTCTCACTAAAACAATTTTAAAAATACCAAAAAAAAGTTGACCTTTTGAGGGAGCCACAAAACATGCTATGTTATGTTTTTTTGACAGAAACAACACCAATTTCTGTGGCTTCCTCTTTTGAACCCCTTAATCTATGCCATTTTCAAAAAAAAATAGTAGTTTAGAAAGTAGACTCGGAGCACTACGAACATTGTTTTGGTTGCATCTCCAAATTTTGAGTGTAACTATGCTCAATTTCTCATCCAAGGGCAGTATTTCCTGATTTCAGAAAAAAAGTGGCCACTTAAGACCCCTTTTTGGCCCCCCATCTTCCTGCACTTACCCAAGCGCTGAACTAAAGTCTCTTTGTGCCCTACATCAAGGAGACCAGAAGGCACTGGATGAAGTCAAAGAGCAAGGAGGGTGGAAAATTTTGCATGTCGATAGGATTGAGAAGAGGTGGTGTAGCAAGGTGTGAAGAAAGCATTTTCGATTGCTTGAAGTCATAGAAAGTGTGCATAGAAGGAGCCAATACAAACCGATCTTGTACGTCCCCCAAGAGCAACAAATTTTCCAACTTGGTGAATGTCGATTGTGCCTGATGCTAACAGTGTGGCAAGAAATCATGTAGATGAGAAACAAGGAGGTTGTGAAGTCCTAGAGAACACCAACTTCTATTTTGCTCTGCTAGATGCTCTTCAAAACACTGGTAATATTCAATTAGATGAATTACTTAGACAAGGGCTATTAGACTATTTCATGTTTGACGTACGCTACCAAGCAAGAAAGATTCGAGGCAAGCTTGAAGAAGGTGATGATACAGATGATGAAGATGAGGTAGAATTCCCTCCCAAGAGTCCATGTCTCACTGCACAAGCCTACTGAGCTCATCTCTGAACTTCTCTTGATTTTTGAAAAAACATGTATCGAAAAATATCAATAATAAATATTTTTTTTGTGGAATAGATATTTGTCTTTTTGGTGTAATCATGTCAGCACCAAAGTTGCTTCTCTCAGATGCTTAGCTCTTAAAAGGACCTAATTATGCAACTCGAAAGACAAAGATGCATACGATTCACCAATTTGAAGAATTATGGGGGATCATTACTAGTGTTGTGCCACGTCCAACTGACATTGATGAGTAAAAGAAGTTTGATAAAGCTTACGCACAAGCATTGATGTTGATCACACTCAACATCTCTAATGAAGTTCAACCTCATGTTCGGGATGTAACAACATTAAAGGTGGCTTGGGATGCTCTATCCACTATCTACGAGACAAAGAATCATACTAAGATCCTCATCTCCAATCCAAACTTCATACACTCAGTATGAAAGTTGGTGAGAAAGTAGAGGAGTTCCTACATTAGGTATCTAATCTACAAGCAGAACTTGTGGCGCTTAGCGATAAGGTGGAGAACAAACTACTAGTCCCAATCACTCTGAGAGATCTTCCTTCCCAATTCAAGATTTTGCGACAACACTGAACATCATAAAGCAGGCAATGTCATTTGAAGAAGTGGTGAATTTGCTTCAACAGGAAGAAACCACCCAATCAATATAATCTAAGTTTGAGGACAAGGCACTGATCTCAAGACAGTATAGTGGGCAAATTTTTCACAAGGGATCCCCACAAAATGATGCAGGAGCATCCCTGGTTCAAGAGAAATCTTAAATCAACCAAAAATATTTGCATTTGAGTTTGTTTACATTTCAATTCTTTCATTTTCCAGTTCAGTCTAGGCAATTTCATCTTGTGGTCCAGTTTTTGCATTTCACATCTTGCAGATCTGGAATTAGCATCTTCATTCATTCATCTACATCCTATCAAGAATTAAGAGCATTTGGATCAGTTACCAGAAAGATATCGCTATCAAAAGATCAACTATTTTCTCAGAGCCGAGCATTCTAACAGTTCCTATTAATCAGCTAAAGGAGAAGGCTTGCGGATCATTCCTTGACTTGCAGATCCTAATGACACATCATCCAATGATCCTTGGTTCATGGCTGACCCTTCTCGGAGGTCCGCACGTTGTTCCATTCATTTGAGGAAGTGTTCTATGCATTTAGGTCTGACCTATCTATGAACATATTGTAGACATCCAAAATTGACCGAATCTTTCATTATCCCTAATAATCCCTAAATATCCCATTAAATCCTTCATTTTAACATATCCCGTAAATAATAAATTAAAATTAATTTATTATTTACCTATGAGCTAATAACCTCCCAAAAATAATAAATTAAATAAACTTAATTTATTATTTTAATCTAAAACCCGTAAAAATGCCTACCATAACCCTAACTACCTTTTACCGTTCACCGAATCAAAAATCCGTTTAACTACCCAAACCAATTTCTATCCAACTTTATAAAAATCAAACTCATCCATCATTTATCCCCCCGGCAACATTTACATTGGAGTTATGCAATACTCAGAGCAACCACATATAAATTAACATTCGGTAACATCTATTTTATTTGGATTTCAATAGCTTTTATCATTATCTTTTGTGTTGCGTTTGATATAAGTTTCTAGGGTTTGCAAGAGTTTCTTACCTTTTTAATAGAAATTTATATTGCTGCATACAATGGTGAACCTGACGTGAACATGCCCTTCCTTAATCAATCGTTTTGCAAGTATTTGTGCTGAGTTTATACAGGTTTTCAGTATGGTTTTCAACAAGGTTTGAAGGTCAATTTTTGCCGGATTCCTTCGGCCAAAAATTGATTGCACGTTGGTACCAGAGCAGATCCAGAAAGAGAAACACATATCACATCGTAGCATTACAGAGTTGCCACAACTTTGATAGACAATATCAAATATTAATTGTTAAACCTACCACCGTGACTATAGTTGTTTTCCCTGGCAGTTATTCTTAAACCGTTGGTGCAGCTATCTAATCAAATGAGTATGGTAATTACTGGTAACAATTTACTTTAAATATTGCCATTAGGGTTTTTAACAAAGTTGATATCAATTCCCTTTTTCCAGTGGCATTCTTTAATAGTTTCTTTGAATATTGATTGACAAAGGTTATGTTTTTATCTAAAGATTAACAATCAGCATTTAAATTAGTGCCAAAGTTTGAAGTTAGAAAGATTATAGACTGTCATGGCCATTTTCCTGTTAGCATTAGCATAAAACACCATAAATCGTTATTTCTTATGCAGTATTGCTTTGCCAAATGCCTCATCTGCTTTCATCGTTTCCAGCTTATCAATCTGCTCCATTATAATCCTGTCCATTCTAAGTGTTCGGAAAATTGTTCTATGCTATTCACGATAGATTTTTATATGCGCACATTATATTGCTTGGAAAATGCGGTCTCACGCCCTAACACAAATTCCACACTATAAAATTTTCTATTCATTTGTTCCTATGGGCGTATGACTTGAACCTATCACGTGTGTCAATGCTGGCAAATTACTCTCAAGCTATGCAAAGAAACCATGCCAGAAAATGTTTCTAAACTCTTAATTTTTCTAAACTCGTCAATTATTCAATCTCTCATTAGTTCCTAGTAGCATATTCCTTAAACCATCTATCATTTTTGAGTTACATACCTCTGTGGCGTCAAAAGCATTGGATCTTTAATATACGGCAAGTTTTTACCAGTTCATAGTGCAACTTCCAGTGGTAACTATTTTTTTTTGGTTTGCATTCGCTATTAACTTCTAGTAAATGTTTCTTGTTATTGATTAGCCATTGGTTTTAGCGAGTTACTTTTTAAGCATTTTTATTGGCTAGTTAAAACTGCTTTTAGCTGTCATTGCCGAACTAATCTTTCTTGGTAATCATACAGCAATCAGGCACGTGCCCCGCTGCTGTTATCTTTGATACACATTCATCAGTATAAAATGAAAATTCTTGTGATTTGCAGATGTTTGGTGATTAGCCATGGTTTAAGCTATTGGTGTTGTATTAGTGCTTAAAAAGAAACTCATGGTATTTCTTATAATCCATGATAGGAGACCTTTAATGAGGGTGTCTAAAGTTTAAACCAAAAACTGTCAATAATCAATTAACCACTACCAGAGTGCCCATTTTTAGCCCTTGGAACCTGTTTTCTTCAAATAATCATAACTTTCTTGTTTCTCATCGTATTTTCATGTTTTTGCAGGCATCGGAAAGGGGATTCAGAGAGCTTCATAGTAGTATAATCCATTTATTCAACTTCATCTCTAAATTTTTAGATTGTTTGGTCTTGTTCTAACGTTTTCATTGCAGCCTTACGCTCATCAAAGAGCAAAACTTTTCAAACTACTAATCAGTGTGTTGTAGGTTCGATTGCCAAAGAATCTAATCTTGAAACACCGTGTCTTCTTTTTATAGATTAGATCATATCATAAGCAAGGGTTAAAATTAACAAGTGTTTGCGATGTCTTGTGGCTTGCAATTTTGTCATTGAATGCGTATGCTCTTCTCTTGCGCCATTCGGCGATCTTGAGAATCAAAGCATTCCTTTGACATTTTGTACAACCACCCACACATTTGGATTTGGAATTAAAATGAACCCCATGCGAGTGTGAGGCAAAAGCGTTGTGTATGCTCTCTCCTTGCGTTTCATGCGATCTGGGAGATCAAAAACAACGTGTTTCCTTGTTTTTGTCATCCTTAGAGTGGGCCTGCTCTTGAGACACATCTGCAAGGAGAACTCATTTGCGACCCCAAGCGGGACTTTCGTCCAACCCGCTATATAAATTGAGGATAAGGCGAAAGCCAAGTCTAACCGGTATTAGCGCTTACCGTATAGTGCTAGCTCGAAAGGAGGTGTACCTAGTGTATATTAAAACTCCTAGTAGGGTTAGTCAAAGCCTTTAGTGGCTTGCTGGACGCTCATAAGGTGCCGGTCCCCCGGATATTCACTAGAACCCTTTTGTGTAGTAGCCAAAAACCCTCTACTTGTTGATACAGGAGGAAACTCTGATAGCCGTCCCATATTTTCGCGGCTTATGGCAGAGATAGTAAGGTACCTCAGGATCTACGCATCCTAGGACCTGGAACTTGGTGTGCCTGAGAAGTGAGTGCACTGTAAGGGGGAGCCCGTGCCCCAAGTTCCTGGAGCTATACACCATAAGTAGGCGCGGCTAGGTAAAACCAAGTGGGAACTCAACAAGTATTGTCCTTTCCAAGCCTAGGATCGTGCATGTTTACAAGTGTTTGCAAAACATCAAAGTGTCATCAAAAACAACCAATCAAATTGTTGTGTGTCTTCTATGATTGATGTGTGTGCATACCTGATCATCATCACCATTATAACTTGTCTCCTACATCATCAACTTGACTTTCAGAATTGAGAACCTTTATCCTCGTGGCACATCTCAAGTGAAATCTTGTCACTTTGAATCCTAAGGAGCTCTTTCAACTGATCCATCCATTTCCCACCTAGTCCAATCCTTATTCGTCAACGTCAAAATGGTTGTGACCATCAACAAATCTAGGACAAATCAAAAACCAAAACTCATACTCCGTGGAGGCCCTCCTAGATATAATAATGATGAGAATTTGGTAGATCATGATGCATATTTTGATACCCATGAACCATATATCTCCTCATTTTGGCCTCCACCAACATCACTATCATCTCAAGACTATGAGGAAATACAAGAGGTTCAAAATATCTATGATGATCATTATCCACAAAAACATTCCTATCATCACAACACAACCCAAGATTTTCCTTCCATGCCCTCAACCTCACAAAATTATAATCCTACCTAGGTCTCAACCTCGACATCCATTAATCCCGAAGTCCTTTAGTTACAACAACAACTCGCTCAATCAGAGGCTGATCTTAGATTTCAATTGGCACAACTATCACAATTGTCTTCACAATTTCAACATCCTACCACATCAACACCCCAACTCCATGAGTCATCTCCATCCACCTCATACAAATCTTTATCACAACCAAGCTACCACTCATATCAACCCAACACATCTATATCTCAAACCTATTCAATAAAAAAATTACCTCAAACCTCACAGGTCCAGATCCCTACCCATGCTTCAGCTTCACACATACCAAGTCCCCTCATCTTATATCTTCAACAACAACGACAAAAAAAACAAGCCCTCCTTTAATAACAACAAATCTTAGCACAAAAACCACAACCTTCATTTAACACATCATCCACCATACCTTTATCCATGCAACAACAACAAATTCCATCTAATTTCAATCCTAATCCATTGGTCCCCCAGCCTTCTCATTCATCAATCCCTTCATTACCTACACTACCATCATCCACACAACATCAACAAATTCAACCTAAATTCTATGAGTCACCCCCATCATCATGCCAACCTAGTCCCTCCACATCAACCAATCTCATGAATATTCCTCAATATCCATCTCAAAATCCTCCACAACATGAGCATGAGTCCGCAAGTCTTTTTAATGATACTCTTGACAAGGGAGACACCACCTCAAGTTTGGAATCATACACCAATCCATTCACTAGTCCTCATTCATCCGTCTTTATGGAACCTCCATCATATGATCCTTCCAACCTTCCAAATCCTACTCCATTAAGCCAATCCCGAACACCCTTAAAGTATAAACCATCAATTTTTCCACCTAAACCCAATCCTATGATCCATCAACCAAAACCCGATCCTAATCCCACTCCTATCATGCCTAATCCCATTATCCCTCTAGTGCATTCTAATCCTACACCTTCCACCCTTATTATCCATCCATTATATTGTGCATCCACTCGTATACTAATGAAGGATGTGATCCATTGGCTACTAGCAAGGAATCAACCACCATCCTCATGCCATCAAATCCCTATCCAAGAACCTTTAAATGTTATGCCTATTTCTCCAATCCCATCTTCTAGTTCACAAATTATCCAAGAACCTTCAAATGTTCTTGAAGATCCACCTGCCATAAGCCTAATTCACTCTCCATCATACATTGAATCTATCCAAGAAACCTCCATTCCTATCCAAACTCAAGATTTATGTCAAGGGTCAAATCTAAAGCATGATCAACTTTGCCCCTTACCAAATCAAGATCAAAGCTCTTCCTTTCCACCTGTTCATAACTTATATCTTTTTTATGATCAAGATATTATCTATGATCAAGAGCTTCTTACTTCCTCCACTCACGGTCCCAATACTATTCATGTTCAAGAAACCTCCACCATTCTTATCCATCATCCCACAATATCCACTTCCCTTGATGAGACACTTGGTCCTCACAAGCACATAGATAATCAAACAAATACATTGAATCTTCATGAGCATAATGAGCATAATCAAGATCCTATTGCTCCTTCACCATCTCATACTGATACCATTTCAAATCCACCATCATGTCCTATTGTTCTTACTACCTTCCTAAATGAATGTTCTTCCCTAGGAGAGCAACCACCTGTATCGGCCACCTCATCCTCCTCATCCAATAAGGAACTCGTGTCTTGTATCCTCAAAAATAAGCATTCCATTGCACATCGTATGTTCCAAAACATGAATTATCAAGGTAAAGGCTTAGGCCTTCATGAGCAAGGTAACCTGGAACCCATCCATGTCAAAGTCTCCCCAAAACCATATGGTATTGGTTATACACCCCAAGGTAAGCAATCTCAAGATGTTGGTACCACACTCCCACCTCCTAAATCCACTCCATCTAAGCCCAAACTAGGTGTACCTCATTGCACTCATAATACATATGTTTCCATTCCTCCTCCATCATCCTACAAACCCAAAAAGCATGTGACCATTGATCTTCCTCCATCCACTTTACCTCCACTTCTTCCAACTCCAAACATCCCTCCATCCACTTTACCTTCACTCCTTCCAACTCCTAATATTCCCATCCTCCAATCTCCTTATCACTTTAGCGACAAATCCATTCATACATCTCGTTCCCATAAATCCCCTACAATTCCTAATCATGATCAACAAATGCACACATTGAATAAACATGAAGCTATCCTAAACACCCCTATGGGATTCAAAAATCAAAATTTGGATGCCTCCACTCATAAAGAAAAAAATCCCAATAATCCTCATGCCATATGGCATCAATGCAAAGAATCAAAACAAAATCAAAATTCAAAAATGCTACCCAAGTCCACATCTCAAAAAGATAATTTCAAAACCAAAATGGTTTGGGTCCCCAAGCAAAAAGTACCTAGTTCAAATGGATCATCCACAAATCTAAAATCCCAAATATCCCGCTCCCTATCACAAAATCCTAAAATCCATAAGTCCATTTGGGTTCCTAAAGACCTAAATAGGCAAATCCCTAAGATAACATCTCCATTACTCCCAAATCCCCCTTTTAAGCTTCAAAATCCATTTCGGTGTGTGCAACCGTTGGTCTTGGTTCCCTTCCACTCCATAACATTTCCACATACATCCATCTCCCCATCTCCCATCTACTATCCTACTTATTTCTTCCATCATAATCCTATGGTCCATGCTTTTGCATAAGACATATCTATCTCGTTAACTCCATCCTCATCCACTATCCTTCCATCATTGTCCACCTCATACTCTCCTATCCCCTATCATTCCTTGCATGAACCTTTCATAATCCACATCAAAATCCATTCCCTCTCATGCAAATTCCTTACCAACATCTATGAGCATAACGAAATTTGACATGGTCTATGAGTTATCCATCCTAGGACATTTCTATGGGAACAAAATGAGTCCCCCATCTATTCCATTTGACTATCTCCTACAACAAAAAAAGAAAAAAGAAAAAAAAATCAAAATAGTAAAGATAAACCATTTCGTCCACTGGTGAAAACCTGGTAAACAGGCGCCTTGGATAAGTACCATGATGAAAACCTGGCAAACAGGCGTCATGCGTAGATGATTATCTATGTGCTTTACACTTGGGGGCATGTGGTCACATCTTTCCCATTTCGTATCCTATCTACCCATCTCATATCCGATCCTATCATTTGCCATCTTATCTTAACATCCTTACCCATCATATCTATTATACCTTCCTCATTGCACCATCCATCTTTCCTTCCTCCTTTTTGATCTTGATAAGAGTAGGGGAAAAATGTTGAAAAATGCTTTTAGACACCTCTTGTCATAATCCCAATTCCATCCATCTATTTCTAAAAATATACTCCATACATCCATCTATATCCTCAGTTCATTCATCCCTTCCATCCATTATCCCTATCATGCATTCTACTAAGAATCACCTTGTTAAATCCTATGGCATAATATCTAGAGTGGGGGCCGGTTATTCCTATGCAATGTAGTCCTTGAAGATCACATCCTAGGCTCCCTCCATCCATCTATCATATATCTCCCATACATTATCCATCCATACTCCTACCTTTATCTTATCGCCACTCCCTGTATCCATCCATACTCCTACCTTTCTCATATTGTCCATCCTTTTATCCACCCATCCAATCCTACATTTATCCCATTACCAATCTTTTTATTCCTCCAAGTTTGATCCTATCGCCCATCCTCTTACCCATCCATCTAGAATTCTAGTTGCCGACTAGTTTCCCACCCACCCCCCTACCATTCTATAGGCTAGTGCCGACCACTGCCATGGCATCAGTTCATGCGAGCCGCCTTCCTTATTCTAGCAGGCTGCTCGCCCGACCGAGTCTATGGACTGGTGGGGGCCTCAGTAAAGAACTATATCCCTGCTAAAATAGTTCTAGAATCGCCCAGCCGACTTGGTCGGGGAATAAGCGCCACCCAGAATTCATTAACCTGCTAGAGTGACGGTCATTGCATTCATTATTGATCCTTTCCTTGTGGTTTGGTTTTCGCTTGTCATTGGTATCTATCCAAAGACTATCTACACACAATCCCATGCCAAAAATCCAAAAAAATCATACCATTTGAAAAGTCAAAAAATCACAATATTCCTAAACTACAAAAAAATCAAATATCCAATACAAATAAAATCAATCAATCCGTCCCCTCAACCAATCAAATCAATCACATGCAAGTATCCTTCCATACCAATCAATGTCAATCAATCAAGTCAAATTATCCAATCACATCCACGGTCTTGTTCCTAGCCTTGTTGTGAACCTAATCACTCATCATTATCAATGGGATATATCGTTCCCAATCCTTGCGTTGTTCTCGGGATAAATTGTTCCCACATCAACAACACTATCAATCAAATCCTTGTGTTGTTCTCGGGATAAATCATTCCCACATCAACAACGCTATCAATCAATCATCATCATTATCAGCATCAATCAATCTAATCGATCATTGGTTCTCAGCTTGATAGGGGCAGTGCCTTGTTTTTTTTTGAATCATTTGTGCATGCTTGCTTGCTTGCTTGTGTGTGTTATCTTTTCATCTTGCATTTGAATCACATCCATATCATTCCAGCTAATATTCATATCTTGTGTGTGTTGGAATAGCTTTTTGCATTATCCTGTGCATCTAAGGTCAACACATACCTTTTTTTGCATTAGGACTTTTATGCCCTAAGTTTACTTCCTCATACATTAGACAAGGTTGTATTACGCTGGGGCACAAGACACATCGTCACCTTGGTCTTTCTACCTTGGTGCATAACGTCAGGTGCCATATCAAACATCAGGTTGCTCAACGTTTGATCAGCATAACTCCATCATCCTTCCCTCCATTTCCTTTTTCAAGAGCCTATCCATCTCCTTCGTCCCTGCATATCCTCTTAAGGGGGCATTACCTACCAATGCTTCATTTTTATAAGCCCCATGTGATCCCTAGCCTACTCAAGATCCAAATCTAAGTCTATGTTTTAATCTTCTTTGAAACAATATTGCTTCACAACATTGTCTCAAAGAGGGGCAAAATGTAGACATCCAAAATTGACCGAATCTTTCATTATCCCTAATAATCCCTAAATATCCCATTAAATCCTTCATTTTAACATATCCCATAAATAATAAATTAAAATTAATTTATTATTTACCTATGAGCTAATAACCTCCCAAAAATAATAAATTAAATAAACTTAATTTATTATTTTAATCTAAAACCCGTAAAAATGCCTACCATAACCCTAACTACCTTTTACCGTTCACCGAATCAAAAATCCGTTTAACTACCCAAACCAATTTCTATCCAACTTTATAAAAATCAAACTCATCCATCATTTATCCCCCCGGCAACATTTACATTGGAGTTATGCAATACTCAGAGCAACCACATATAAATTAACATTCGGTAACATCTATTTTATTTGGATTTCAATAGCTTTTATCATTATCTTTTGTGTTGCGTTTGATATAAGTTTCTAGGGTTTGCAAGAGTTTCTTACCTTTTTAATAGAAATTTATATTGCTGCATACACATATTACAACTCTTCCTTGGAGTGTGTGATCTTCCTTAGCCGACGTGGAGGAATCTATTGGTCTGGAGATGATATATATAATAGATCCTTAGGAAAGTAGCTATACACATAGGAAAGATCTGATAGTTTAGATTTTGTGCGAAGGGGCTTCAAAGCTTTATCTTATGCATGTATGTAATCAAACATGTGAGCCCTAATTGTAAGCCCACATGTTGCCGATCGATTTGTATTTGAATTCTTTGATATATTGAATGACTAAATCTGAATTTGTTCCATTTCTTGAGTTGTTTCTATTGTGTTTACTCTTGCTACACAATCTGGACAGTTCATTATGTGAACCCTCCTACCGTGACTGCACCAAGTGGTATCAGAGCGAAAGTTTGATTCTTTGGAGTGAATTGGTAAAGGGGATTCTGTAAGATCTTGTTGTAGGCAGATTGTCGATCTGAGGTAGGTTACTTGTATGCAACCAATTGTCGATTGAGAGGCAGTTGTCACTTGTAGCCCGATTGCTGACCTGAGGCAGTTTACACTTTGAGGAAAAATGTTGTCGAGGAGAGTTGTTGTTGTTGGTACAATGGCTAATAGAATAGATGAGATGATGGAATTGATAAGAACAATGCAAATTCATTTAGATGCTATTGAGGAAGATAGGCGAAGAGGATTGACACTGAGACCTAATATTGAAAGTGAAGATGAAGAAGAATTTTAATCTATTGAACAAACTGGCGAAACCCCAGAAGGTCATGAAGAGGAAGAACCAGATCAAGTAAAGATGTTGCGAGCTATTTCAAAGATTGGAAAAAGTCTTAGAGTAGAAGTGCCAAACTATACTAGTAAATTGAATCTGAAAGAGTTGATTCATTGGATAAATGACATGGAAGAATACTTTGAATATGAGGAAATTGAAGATCCGGAGAAGGTGAAATTTGCAAAGACAAAGTTGAAAGCACATGCTGCTATATGGTGGAAAGAGGTTTGGTTGGAAAGAAATAGGAGAGGAAAGGAAAAGATTACAAAGTGGGACCGGATGGTGACAAAGTTGAAGAATCAGTTCATACCTGCTGACTATGAGTTGGAGTTGTTGAAGAGATTACAAAACTTGAGACAAAAGGAGAAATTTGTGAAGGAATACACTGAAGAATTTCATAAGATGATCATAAGAATAGGACATAGTGAAGCAAGCAAGGAGAAAGTGGCTAGATACATCAATGGACTGAGATTGAACATTCAAGAAGAGCTAAGCCTGGTAAGGATGACAGCTTTAGAAGAAGCATATCAATTTGCCTTGAAAGTTGAAGATAAGCTGAATAAGAGACATGATCAGAGATAGAGAGGCAGAGGAGTTAAATTTCAGAGAGGCAGGACTTATTCCAGAGGAGATAGATCATTTGTGGAGTAGAACAAGTTTGACAACCCGTTGAAGAAGGATGACAGAGATAATAATGCTTACCAGAGAAATGATAGAAAATTTCATCCCAGAGGCAACTATAATTCATACCAAAATGAAGGATACAGAAGAGAAGGAAGAGGATTTGATAAGAGAACATTCAGAGGTACTTGTTTTAAGTGTGGAGGTGAAGTACATAGAGCATTTGAATGTAATCAGGATAGTACAAGCAAGAGGGCAGAAAATAGTGGAAGAGCAGCCTATGTTGAAGAAGAACCTGCTGAATCACCTTGTTCAATTAGCAATCCAGAGAAAGGAGAATCACTGGTGATGAGGAGAGCACTATTTCAAACAGAGGCAAATGAGGAACCATCACAGAGGAAAAGTCTGTTCCAAACCAGATGCAAATCAGGAGGTAAGTGTTGTAAAGTTGTGATTGATAGTGGTAGTTCAGATAACCTAGTTTCAGAGGAGATGGTGACTAAGCTGAAGTTGAAAAAATTGAAACACCCTAAGCCCTATCAGATAGCATGGATTCAGGATGATCATAAGGTACTGGTGAGTGAACAATGTTTAGTAAAATTCCATATTAGATCTTATCATGATGAAGTCTTGTGTGATATTATCCCTATGGATGTTTGCCATATCTTGTTGGGTAGACCTTGGCAGTATGATAGAAAAGCAAAACATGATGGGAGAAAGAATACATATACTATAACAGCAAATGGAAAAAGAATTACTTTGATTCCATTGGAGGGTGACCCTAAGAGTGAAGTATGTGGGAATGCTAGAATCTATTTGGTAGATGGAAAAAAAAATTTGGATGGTTTGAGACATGAGAATATGTGTTATGCCTTGATTCCTAAGATTCCTAAAGCATTGAAGAAAGAGACTGAAGAACAACCAAAGGAGATAAAAGAGTTGATGACTAAGTATGAAGACATCATATCAGATAATGTGCCTGAAGGATTACCACCTATAAAGAGTATCAGTCATCACATGGATCTTATACCAGGATCAAGTTTGCTTAACAAAGAAGCACATAGAATGACACTAGCAGAGAATGAAGAATTGAATAGATAGATACAAGAATTGTTGAGGAAGGGTTTGATCAAAGAAAACTTGAGTCCTTGTGCAGTATCTATAGTTTTGGCACCAAAGAAAGATGGAGAATGTGTACTGATTCTAGAGCAATAAATAAGATTACAGTTAAGTATAGATTTCTTTTACCTAGGATGGATGATATCATGGATTGTTTGAGTGGAGCAAGATATTTCACAAAGATAGATTTGAAAAGTGGATACCATCATATTAGAATCAGAGAAGGTGATGAATGGAAGACTGCTATTAAGACAAATGAAGGATTGTATGAGTGGTAAGTAATGCTTTTTGGATTGACAAATGCACCAAGTGCTTTCATGAGGTTGATGAATGAAGTTCTGAAGAAATTATTGGGTAAGTTTGTGATTGTGTACTTGGATGATATTCTAATTTTCAGTAAGACAAAAGAAGAACATTTGTTGCATATTAGACAACTTTTTGCAAAGGTTGAGAGAAGACAAATTGCTGATAAACATTAAGAAGTGTAGTTTCATGAAGGAGGAGTTGGTATATTTGGGATTTGTGATTTCTACGGAAGGATTGAAGATGGACCCTGAGAAAGTGAAAGCAATTGTTGAATGGCCTACATCGGAGAGCATTGGAGAAGTTAGATCATTTCATGGATTGGCTCGTTTCTACTGGAAGTTCATCAAAAATTTCAGTTCAGTTTGTAACCCTATGACAAAGACAATGAGAGGTGACAGAAAAGATTTCAAGTGGACATCTGGAGCAGATAAAAGTTTTGAGTTGTAATATGAATTCATTGCAATATGTATAAGGTATTTAAAGAAGAATAAGAGGTACTTGTTGTCCCTGTATAATACATTTGCATTTAATATCTTTTATCCCCTATACATAGTTGTACCCTTCATTGCATGTATGATATTGATGCTTTGCTCTCTCTTTTGGATAAAGGATATATTGTGATGACTTGATCATTTGAAAGTTGTTTCAATCCTTCTCCAAAACATTAGTTATACTTGATCATGACTTGCACTTGTATCTAGATTATATCAATGTTGTAGCAAATTTCTCTGTTTGGTTGGATCTATCATGGCTTTATATCTTATGAGGTTGTTTCTTTGTTGTTCTTCTCAATGCCCAACCTTGCATACCATATGTTATGAGATTATCATACATGATTGTTGTCACTGTCTTATTTGTCACTCCTATGACTGCTAAGACCTTTATGACTTCCTCATTTCGTGGCATTACTGCTCCTTCCATTATCAATGTTGATGTCATTTTATTGCACATTCTGTCACAACCATACAGATTTCTTGCATATCATCCTTGTCAATAGTCAAAACTCACTAGAAATCTCACACCTCATTAACAACAAAAGTGGTAAATATTTGTTCTAATTTTAAAGCATAGGTTGAGCTTTTGACTGTTGGATACTTTACTATTGTCACACATATGGTTCCTATAACTTGTTCCTCTTATGATAACTTCATTCATAAGACTTGTCATTTCATTTGATGTGCTAACTGTGTATCGTATCGCTGAACTTGTATGATATAGGACTGTTCACTTGCACATATGATAAATAATTTGATACTTCATAATAGCAAAAGGAAAATACCTGCTTCATTGTGCCTTGTTGTCCTTTGTCCTTTATGACTGTGAATGATCATGTTGACTACACTTGTATAGGTTGTTCTACTTGACTGAAACCTCTGTTTCTTTGATGGCATCTTGGGCTCTTAATGATAGTAACACATGGCATCTTAATTGGTTGTCCCACATGGCATTTCTTCTAACTTGACTGTACCTTCTCTCTTGTACTTGATACATCTGATATAGTAGCAACCTGCATGTGATGAAAACATCGTGATGCTTGGTCTATCGAATATCTCTGCATTAATGTCATTACTTCGAGCATGCTGGGCTCAACCCTTATGGGAGCCCATTTTCCCCACATGCCATTTAATAAAAGATGAATCAGCAAACTGATTTCTCATATACCTGCACAGGAAGCAAACATGTTAGCATATGAAACATATATCTTTGATTCATGTTGTGGGGTTACTTGTATGGATCTATCTCTTTCTGATATAGCAATTATTTCTGCTCATTCTAACCTCTCTTATGCTAATATCTGATTACCTATATTACTGCTACATAAAAGTGAACGGTGCTTTTGAAGTTCTAATTGTGTATGAAAAGACTTGGTACCTTGAGCATTAACAAAATCTAATTTCCAGGTATATTGGAGCTCAAACAGAATGAGGAAGATAGCAACCAGCTCAACAATGGGATTCGTCATTCACAGGCAATGACGGTTCCCTCTTCTTTTCCTATGCATTTATTTTCTTTCAAAAGTAAAATTTACTTTTATGTTGCCTATTTCAGTTACTTCCACGGCTTGTGTGGGACAGTTTTATACATTCTTTTGAATACAATCAGCTATCTCATTCTATGCAATGACTTATGTATATTTCACTTTCTGAATCAAATACATAGCATAAAATAATTGATCTTTCTTTGGAACATATGTATAAAAACATGATGTATAATTTGACAATCTATAAATACCTCTTTTACTTGTACATAAACATAATGAATAATCATCAACTAGAACATGAACTCCATCAATTCTCTTCATTCTTTAAATGACTGTTTTCTTGTCCGTAGATGATTTCACTTACCAAGATGATGTAACAGCTCAACTTGAGCTATTACATGATTTTGATAAGTGATTTTGCACTTGTCTTCTGTCAAGACATCAGACATTGACTGGATGATCCAGCATAAACAAAAAATTTGTACTCCCTCTAAACAACTAATGTTTAGGCCTTGCTAAATTAGGTGTGAACATAATTTAGTAACACTAACCAAATCTTAATCTCGGTCAACTAGAAGAAAAACTCCTATGTACCAATAGAAGCATAGTCATCACTTACACATTTCAACAAATTTCCAGGAATTTGTCTTTGCCTAGGATTGAAAATAACAAGTCTTCCTGCACTTGATCTATAGCTCCATTTGCTAAGAGGTATGCAACCTTATTTCCTTCTCTATAACAATGCGAGATTTGAAAATAATCCAAGTTGTCAATTAGCATCCATACTTGACTCATTATATATTCTAATCTCCAATTCTTCATCCTCCTTGTCTTTGTTGCTCTAATGATATTCAATGAGTCTCCCTCAATCCACAAAGATCTATATCCATAGTGTTGTACCCATACGAAATTTTTCGTATATGTGCCCAAACACACCTCCCAAGCACCATGTAGCCTTGTCATTACTGCACCAACCCTGCAGGTACAGGACATATCAAGAGATAGTGACCCAAGGCTCGAATGGAGGGAGTTTCTGACAAACCAATCAGGCTTGAAGCAATGAAAGAACATCAAAAAAGAGGAAGTCAAAGTGGTTAATTGAAGGCCAAAATGACATAAAGGAACCAAGGGAAGCACTGCAAATACATCTGGCAAATCACAATTCAATTTTGAAAATTTTGAAAATTTGAAAATTTTTCTAAGGCATTTTTTAGCGTTCTTGACTAAATGTGCTCCATCTTGGAGTATAATTCATGGAGGAGAGGCTTCAATGAGAGTTTCGGATCATATGAACCTAATTTCCAAACTTCAAGACATTCCATCATCAGACGAAGAAGTTACGGCAAAAAGCAGATCCAGAAGCAGTGATAATTGATGGTGATCCAGACTATCTCCGTCAAAATGGCCAAGGCAAAGTTTAGTTTTTCAAGGTCAAGAATCATAAAGTGAGCTCTGAAATTGGCTAAGTCTGGTGTCCTGAAGCCTGATGTTCTGAGATCCTGAAAAATGTCTAAGTCTGAAATCTAGTAGATCCTCAAAAATCTAGAATCTGCATGTTAAATCCCATGGATCCGGGACCTATCTCAAACATCCTAGAAGTATATTTCAAAATATTTGAGCATATACTTAAATATATTTTGAAATATACTTCCACCAAGAGACTCAAAATCACCTCCAAAAAGCGCTCAATTTGAGATTGCACGCCTTTTCATGCCTTGCAAAAGGCGCTCATTTTGAAGGAAACCCATGCCTTTTTATCACCTCCAAAAAGGCACTCTATTTCAGGATTTTGCACTCTTTTTTGCTCATCCAAAAAAGGTGTCTAAATTGCTCAAATCACACACCTTTTTCATGCCTAGGAAAAGTGCCAAGATTCCCCATTTTGCATGCCTATTTCTCCATCTTAAAAAGACACCTAAATAGCCCAAATTCCATGCCTTTTTTTGATGCCTTCCAAAAGGCGCTTAAAACCTCCAAAAAGCACACCATTTGCATGCCTTTTTAACACATGCAAAAGTGCCCCTTTTGATCATTTGCACTCTTTTTCAAAATTTGCATGGAGTGGGCGTTGGAGAGAGAGAAGATTGGATGCCTAGAGAAAGAAGGAACGAAAGGCTATAAATAGAGGATTCACCTCTCATTCTTTCATTTACACTTGGAGCTGAAAATAAGACATCTTATTTTTAGGGAAAGGCATATTACAAACCCTAGATGGGTGGCATCCACTATAAGGAGGATCTCAAGCATTGTTCTTTCATTTCTCAAAGGCAAAGAGGCTTCACTTCATACAGGGCGACCATTAATGGATGAATAAAAGCTTGCATGAGGTGAATTTGAAGGCTTTGAAAATTGGATCTTCACATACAGGGCAAAGATCATCCATTCTTGCATCATTCTATTTCTTTCTATCACACTCAAAGGAAAATTTGTCCACTAAAAGGCCTCTTTCTTGCACTGGTGGCCATTGTTGAGGGTTTTTCAAGGTTTTGAAGCTTTTTCAGATCAGCAAAATATAAAGAAGGCAATTCGATCACTTCTATTCTTCTTTTTCTTCATTCTCTTCCTTCACAGGGCCCATCTTCATGTTCCTAAGGCAACGTCCAAACCCAGGAGGTCATTTTTGATAAATTTTCAAGGATTTTCACCGCTGGTCATGGTTTTTCGAAGGCAAAATCACTACCTACAGCCAAGATAAAATTAATTTTTGAGGCTTATTTGTCTAAAATTTCTCATTTCTGACACTACCCACCTCGGCAAAAGGCATTTTCCATCATCTTGGACCAGTTTGAGCTCAAATCTGTAAACTCTTTGAGGGTGCAGCTCCAAAATTTCATTTTCCAAGGATAAAATTTTAATTTTTTCACAAAAATTAAATTTTGGACAGCGAAAAGAAAACTTGTTTTTCTTGGGCAGCGAACACACAGGAGTCCAAATTGGTCATTTTCAAGGCAAAAAGGCATCAAAACAAGCCCCCTTCAAGTCATCATGCAATATTCATCAGTCACCATTAAGGCTAAATCTTTGCTCAAACATGAATATTCCAAGGTCAAAGAAATAAACTTGTGATAAGTTTCACCTCAAAGAACATAGCCATGGAGTTGGCCACATGGAAAGAAACGCTTCTGGGCATTGAAAAATATGCCATTGATTTTGTCCAAAATATTCCTTGCATATACTAAGGCGTAAATTGCCTTGTTCATAATTTGCAGGAGGAGTTCATTCAGCTAATCCGTAGAAAGTTTTGTGGTGATCCTCATGTAGACACAATGTACCTCCTGGTTGATATTGCATCAAGGTTCGCCAAGGCTGAAAAAGACTTTGAAGTGTTTGAGAAAATCACAGAGGATGCTGCCATAGACCTACAAATGAGGACAGTTCACCTTGAGTCCATGATCATATCAAATGAAGCCAAAGTTGAGGAATTTGAGAGAAATGTCAATTCTCAGACTTAGCTTATTTTCACATTTTGCAGGAGGTATTTATTTTTGGCAGCAGGAGAGATTTACAAATCAGCTTCTATTTTGAGAACTGTCTTTGTTAACTAAAGTTAAATTTATTTTTTAGATTTTGCTTTTGGAAATCATGCAAAATATCTTTGAGTTGGAACTCAATGTGTAATAACATGCAAATTTAGTTAACTGAAATTTGCATGACAAGATACTTTTAGTTTAATTGCTAATAAGCTTGCATGCTGCAGCAATTAGATCTAGAGTGAAGAGTGTTAGTTAACTCTTCCTTTTATTTCCTTGTACATTTGCTTTTTAGGTATAAATAAGTGTATTCTACACACTTAAACTATCAATGGTAAATGCTGAGACTAATTTTTTGCTCACATTTTATTGTTCAAGCACTATTATTGATTCTTGCTTTTTGATTAATGAGAATACGTATCATGGTTTCAGAGATCTATCAAGTTGTCAAGAGTTATGCAAATTGCTCATGACTTTATGCATGAGCAATTATTGTGAGTTGTATTTGTTCTTTTGTTTTGAAAACCTCCAAGTTGTCCTTCTGATTTCTTTATGCTCCGAATTTACTTGAAGAAATCAGAATTGTTTTAAAGATAAAGTTAGTTATTTTCTTCTGGAAAGCTTTAGAAAATCTTATAGCCTTGCAGAAGAGCTTCATTGCCTTATGCTCGTGCCTTGAGAAACAAAAAGATAGGTTATTTTGTAAATGTCTTTTTAATTTTCTTGTTGACGGAGCTTCCCCTCCTAATTTAAAGAACAATCCTACTGTACACGCTGTGCGTTTATCTTTCTCACCAAAAGGTGCGAAATTAAACGCTAACACATAGTTTATCACCAATTGAAGTCCATGAAGGAGTGTCAAAGCTTCTGCTACATTATTGGTTCCTACCTGAATTTTAGTAGATTTGGCCACTAGAAGTTTCCCCTCATGATTTCTGATAATACAACCCATGCCTGAAGGCCCCAAATTGCCTCGACTAGCCCCGTCAACATTCAATTTGACATAAGGTTGTGTCAGTGGATACCATTTGACACTATCCCTATCCATTCTTTGTTTGGTCCTTGAAGCTGCAAAATAATAGAGATTCGAGCCTAGAATTTTCCAATTCTTAGCCATCAAATCGTTCCAGATCGTCCATACTGATTTAGAACTACTCGACATGCTGGTCATTGCCTTAACTACTTCAGAAATAGTGATATCTAGCTCCTTGCAAACCTCCTGAACTGACTTCGATCTTTTCCTTTCCTTCCAGATGTGCCAAAAACCAACAACGGACTAACAACCCACAAACACGCAAACGTGGTTGGCAGATGCAAATTTGGCCAACTCTTAAAGAGTTGAAGTAATGTTTCTGGTAGTGGAGTAACCCAATTTAATTGTCTGAGAAGCCAACTTCAACATTCTTTACTGAAGTTGCAATGTAATAAGAGGTGATCTAGGTTCTCTTCTACCTCCCCACACAACACACATTTGAAATTCAATCCAAAGGACCGTTTTTGAATTCTATCACCTGTGAGAATTCTCCTATGGAGTGCCAACCATGAGAAAGCTCATGTCTTTGGCAAAATCTCATCAGACCAACTTAAATGTGTCGGCCATTCTAATTTTTCACTTGTAGACAATGACTTATAACCTTGCTTAACCTTATAGTCTCCTGATCCCTCCATGGTCCATATTAATTCATCTTCCTGACTTGTCAAATACGCAATTCTCGAGCTTAGAATTTCTTTTAGTAACATTTTTTTTATGTTGGGAAGTCACAATTTTCTACACTTTTTCAAGTCACTTTATGAGGGAAGGCACATGGAAGAAAAGACCTTTCAAAACAAATTTTAAATGCCAAAAAAGTGTGCACTATAATTATGCCAAAAAAAATTCGAGCTGCCCAACCCTGTCAGCAAATTATACTTTTTAATGGATTTTTGTTTTTCATTCTCTATTTATTTTCAAGTGGGGACAGTACTTATCGTCACAGCTAAGGCAGACAAACTGGATTAGGTTGTCATCATATAGCCAGTTAAACAGAGAAACAACTATGGGAGGAGAACCCTCGTTAAATCATATGATCGAACTGCCACACACCCAGCTGAGGTGTCTTATGTCATGTGCATGAAATGAGGCTTCCAAGTGAGGCCAAATGAAAGCCAAATGAAATGTGTACACTAATACGCCCCCTTAAGCACAACTTAGGTGGGTGTAAAAGATGGGTTCCGGCAACAAAGCCTAATGAGATACCCATGTACAAAAAACACTCATAAGTGGAGAAAGGTAGAAAACCCAATGGGAAAAAAACTACCCCCCAAAAGAGAAAAAACAAGAAAGTGTACTAGACACTTTACAAAATACCTAAAGGTGATAATCCTGTTGTGAAGAATCTCTGGAAGCCTTCTGTGAAGCAACTCTGAACTCTGATGTAGCAACATGTGAAGCAACTCTGAACTCTGATGTAGCAACAGGTGATGATGGCAGTGATGTCAGGTTCCAGAATCAGGAATCCATGTTCCAGATTTAGAGACTGTAGATGCAAAAAGATCATGACCCTTAAAATGTTTCTGGTGCTATATCTTGTGTTGATGATGAATCTTGATTAGATTCAGGATCCTTTATATTTTTCGAGAAGATTGGTCAAATGATTGATCTTCTTCTTCAAACATTTTTGCTCAGTGTGCCCAATTTTATTGCAATATGTACACTTAGCTTTTTCTTTCTCTTGATCTGAAAAGATTTGAGTGTTTGATTCTGAAGACTCAACTTTCTTATCTCTCTTGATTTCTTTGTCCTTTTGTTTTTCTCCTTTGTTATTTTTCCAATTTCCAGCAACAAGAGCATGTGGTTTGTAATTCTTCATGGCACCCATTTGTATCAATTTATCTTGTTCCCTTGTTAAGTCAACAATGAATTCATCCAAAGTAGGCATTTTCCATGAAGCACCAAAAGCCCTTTTGGTGGTATAAAAAGAAGATACAAAGACAGAATATTCAAGACCTAATTTGGAAAGCATAGAAAGTATGAGTTGATCTTCTTTTTTATCTATCCCACATTCTTTTAACTGCAATTTCAATGATCTGAACTTTGTGAAATAATCATTTAAGGTATCAAAATCTCTAGGGCTCAAATTGAGGAGCTCATTTTCTAACTCATGACTTTTTAATTCTTCAACCTTCCCAAAGAGTTTTTCTAAGGTTTGCCATACCTCATTAGGTGTTTTCAATGTTTCAACATGGAATAAAAGTTCAGGAGCTAGATTTAGACATAAGAACCCGAAGGCTTGATCACACTTATTGAACCATTTTTCTTTATCTTTGATAGCATTTGGCTCTTTTTCTGTGCCCATAGTTACTCTATATAACCCTTTATCCTTTAGCATAAATTGAATACTGAGTTTCCAATCATGATAGTTAAAGGGTGTTAGGGGTTGGATTGGACGATTTGGCTCCATGCTTTACTTAGATTGTTTGCACATTTGTTTTGAGGTGTGGAAAGAAATATTGAAGGAGAAATGGAAGTGTACACAAGACACAACTCTAGATACCCCCCTTGAATTTGACACTTTATAATTTAGTGCATGTTTAAAAACCCCCTTTGCTTAATTTCCCCCATATGGTGTATTTATTTTATTTTAAACCTAAAAAAATTGCAAAATAAAATCAAAAATACATTGTGTATGCCCAAAAATTAGAAAGCCCTAGTTAGGGCATGGGCAAATTAGGGGTTAATTCCATACAATATGATAGAGGAAATAAAAAAAGACAGGAAAATGGGAAAGAATGGCAACAGCAGCCAGGTTGATGTATCCAGACACAAAACGGCTCAATATTGGCCGCTTGCTTCACCTCACAGTAGCCTTGAACAAGGCCGACGACCTATGTGGGTTGTTCAATCCTCTAAATGTTGAAAACGACAACCTCTCTCTTCAAATCGATGACCACACAATTATCTTTGTAGCAAACCTCTGTGATATGGGCAGGATCAATTCAACAACTCGTGATAACCTTGATCATGGAATTGGACTGAGATCAAACAGGAAATCAAATCGCTGAGAAGAAACCCTAAGGCCTGAGTGAGATTATCAGCGCTTTGGGCGCTTAAGTGTAGAGGCATGTGCGATCCTCTCAAACAGGGTGCAGGTCTTTTCAAATGGCATGCAGAACCTTCGACCCCTCTATTCAACATTCTTCACCTCATGGCTCATTTCACTGAGAAGAAAAATTGTTGAAATGATGATAGCGGCCACAGGAAGTGTAAATGTGCTATCAAACGACTCAAACCCTTTGTCGGTAGCTGCCAAAAAAAACTCAAAATTCCTCCTTCGATGGTCCAGAGGCACGACCCTTTCAAACTGGGCACGACTCTAGTGACAGCTCCAGGCGTGAGGGATGAAGTCCTGTGACTGGCAAAACCAGAACAGGACCTTGAATCTGCAAAGAATGACACAGATTGGCCAAAATGTGCCCAAAACAGAGGATGAAACCTTGAAACAAAAATGCCTAGATCTGAACAGGTACCACACATGCCGTGAGGCCAAAAAATGGTCACTTCTTTCAAAATTTTGCCCAAAAAATAGAGAAAATTGCCTCCAATGGAACCAGCAAGAAATTAGGGAAGCTCTGATACCATATTAGAAACAAGATCTACTAATACTTTGCTAATTACCAATTGGAGTGCATTAGAAGTAAAAAAGACAAGTACATATAGGCTTGAGTAACCTTGAGTTAATGGGAGTCAATCCCATAACTTAAGGAGATCTCAAGTAGATGTGGCAACCTACAAAAGACAAGTGGAGTGAAAGAGTTTGAAGGACTCTTCATAACTGCCACACACCTAGCTGAGGTGTCTTATGCCATGTGCATGAAATGAGGCTTCCAAATGAGGCCAAATGAAAGCCAAATGAAGCTAAATGAAATGTGTACACTAATAATATGTAATAGGCTTATTTACCAAAGAAAAGCAGCATTGAAGTAGGTAAAGAAGCTTTTCAATGGAAAGGTTGATCTCTATGCTTTAAATGTCCACCATACAAATAAGCCTATTGCATATCTCAAGAAAAGTCAAAGCATTGTGAAATTTGCTTTTGGATTACACTGTGTGTGTTTTTATCTCAACATTTCGGATCACACTCAGTGATCCATCATCAGGAAGAGGATGCAAAATCACTAATGATGGATCCTCAGTGTGATCCGAAACATTGAGATAAAAACACACACAGTGTAATCCAAAAGCAAATTTCACAGTTACTATGGACTGTGGAAAGCTCATACCTACTAAAGTCAAAGCATGTAATTTACAACCACAGGGGATGTAGAATTAGCCAACCCTCATACTAGACCATGGAACTTTTACAGAAATCACATTGTCCAATTTCATCCTCTTTTTCTAACTTATGCACAATATTTAATTCATCATTTCCCAACCCATCAATAAAAAATATGTTTTTATTTTTTTGAAATAACTATCAAATTACTGTAAAAATACATTGTTTTATAGAAAATTAAACTAGTAAACTGCCTAAAGGTATTATTGATAGACACAAATATATATAGTCATGTTGGCCAAGCACACTACATAAAATGACTTTGACAACAGAAACATAAATGTACACCACTTGACCACATGACTATTTATATATGCACCTATTGACCATCCAATAGCACCTTTAGGTGCTTTTACTAGTTTAGTTGTATTGAAACCATTTCGATTACCTAAATGGGTGTGACTCAAATTTTGATAGATTTTCTATCCACGAGGGGTTTCTTCCCATTATTTTGTGTGTCTCCATTATTATGATACTGCTCTTTGATTTCTTGTCCGCAATGACAAATAATTTTGTCCAAGAATTAACCAATTTAATTGCTCTCATAATTTACTCTATTTACATTATGTAAGTTGGTAACTAATTTGAAATATAACCTTAATAATTTATGGATCATTAATAGTAGAATGGTTGGGAGACACTTAAATTGCCTAATAAACATACCTAGTGGGTAGTCCCAAGATGTAAGTATCCATCACCTCCACCCCTTAGTGTTGTTGCTTGTGTTTTGTTTGCTTAAATTATGTCAAATCTAGTGTATTTTTCAGCCATCTATACAAACAGATCCCTTTTATTATAAACCTTCTAAAATAATCTTATTTAAAAGAGTTTTCAGTATATACATATATAATAATATGTTCAGAAAGGATGCATGGTAATGGTTATTATTGTAAAGAATGAAAATTTCATTGTTTTATTAAATCATATAGTTTATAATGATAAAATGGCAGCCATTTCTGTAAATAATGCAAATTTATGCTATAGGAGGTTACAAAATAAAGATAAAGGGTTTGTGCACTACTAGTAACCAGAAGCGTTTTTTCCCAATACTAGTGTAGAGAGATTAAACGGGGAGATAAAGGAAGAATTTCCACTCCAAATCTGGTGTGAAACCATGGCATAAACTTTTTGAGTGGGATGAGTTCTATCCCAGAACACATATGCGTTTGTATCATTGCAAAACAAATCCTGTGGAGTCGTCTTTCCACAGTTTACTTCTGCATTAAACAATCCTGATCCACAGCATGCTGACGTTGCATTCTTAAATCCTGCACCCAGAAATTTACATACATTTAATTTACTTTCAAGCCACCCAATCACTGAAACCTTTAAAAAAAGAAAGTTTTTATGTTAAGAGACTGGGTAAGAGGTGTAGCTTACCATAGGCTTCAGCGTTTTGAATTATGTTCATAAAATAATCATAAGTTTTGAGTTCGATGATGGTTACTCCAACTAGTTTTTGACTGAGGTGAACCACAAGGGATTTCAATGCAGTGTTATATGCCACAACCAGCTGGTTTGCGCTCTCCAAACATTCACCTTTGGCTATGGCGTATCCAGACAGTCTGGTATAGGGAGTACATCCCACAGCTGGAATATCTACTACAAGGAATTTTCTTGCCCCCGCACGATAAAGACGCTGTCAAGCCACATACCCATCAAGAAAATTCTTAAAACATTGTTTTCTTAAAATTATTGGAAAGTAATATGTAAACTAAGAATTCTTAAACTTACTGCTATGTACTGATCAAATTTGGAGAGCAGCAATGTAACAAACTGTTGAGGAGTAGTGGTGTTTTGGAGAGTAGCATTGGCAATATAGGCACCAATATCGTTGCCTCCAGTTGTAATGCAATATAAAGACTTGTTTATGTAGGATTTCGCCTTCGCAGCTCCAGATGGGTGTGTCTTCCTCAGAATATAAGAAAAGTGTTGGAATTGAAATACTTGGTGACTCAGTGTGATAATATTCTGCAAGATTGAACAGGATTACAAAGGAGGAGAAAAAGTTCTAGTGAAACTCATACAGTAATTCAATGACAATTCATGGTCTATTTAATTAAAATAAAGCGCATAGGTACAAACATATTTATCATTTCAAGCAATTTTTTTCTGGGATGGAAATCTTGCATTATTGAAAAACAATCGTTTGAATTCTTGTTGTTCATATTGGCCTGTATTTTTAAATTAAGATAATTATTTTAAGGAAATTGGTAAGTGGCCTCTTTTGGGAGCACAGGTCCCGGGTTAAATCCCTTTTTCATTTTTTCACTTCAATAAATCAGCAGCAGTCAGAATCAATGGAAAAGAGGATTGCTAACATTTAGTGGAAAAAGAGACAGGTAACATTCTTAAAAATGAGGGTTATTGCAAGGGGGAAAGGTTTCGAAGTAGCAGTAACGTAAGATTAATTTGGAGTGAGGAAAAAGACCAATGTATTCTTACAGCTGAAAACGAAGAAAAAACTGCAATTTTTCTTTCACAAGGGCATTTTCGAGGAACGTTTGAAACCATGAAGGATACAGAGTTTGATAAGGATCCAGACAAAGAGCTTTTTTATTTATCTGACAAGGTGGGGGTCATCAATGTTTATCTGACACATCCAAAACCACCCACCAATCCTGATTAACAATCTAATCCTGTATTGTCAAGGAAACCACCACATCCCAACCAGGTGAAAAATTCATTGCTAGTGGCGATTAACAATCTGCAAAATCATAACTGATAATAACTGCATCATCATAAACTCTACCAAGAACTAACCCCAACTACAGGGGCATCTGCACCTTACAATTGTACTAGATGTATGGATGAAAAAAAAAGTACATTATGATTTTATTTTCACATATGTAATGATAAATTCATGTGTTATATAGAGTGTTAGAAAATGAGTCACACTTGAATCATGTATGGACCAGTCATTAAGTGGGCAGTATCTGAGTGGTAGAGCACCTAGTAACAAATGGGTGGTCCTAGGTTCGACTAAGTGGGCAGTATCTCAGTGGTAGAGCACCTAGTAACAAATGAGTGGTCCTAGGTTCTACTCTTAGCTGGTCCATGAAAAAGTTTATCATGGTATTAGAACTAAGGCAGCAAAGCCAAAGTCAGAGCCCTGAACACCTAAAGTGTGGCTTTAGGAGGAGTGTTGGAATATGAGCCACCATGAATCATAGATGGGCAGGAGACCAAGTGGGCGGGTAGTTCAATGGTAGCCTACCACAAAAACAAATGGGTGGTTATAAATGTGACTCCTAACAACTCCATAAAATTAAAAAACTATTATATAGAAAAAAAGACCTTTCAAAACAAATTTTAAATGCGAAGAAGACACATACAATCAGCCAATTCAAATAACAGCAGCATATCTTTTGAGTGTGTCATAATTATGTAAAAAATAAAACTAGCCGCCCAACCCTGTCAGCAAATTATACTTTTTAATGGATTTTTGTTTTTTATTGTCTATTTATTTTCAAGTGGGGACCGTGCTTACCGTCACAGATAAGGCAGACAAACTGAACTAGGTTATCAGGATATACCAAGTTAAACAGAGAAACAACTACGGGAGGAGAGCCCTCATTAAATCATATGATTGATGCAGCTCTAATCACAGCTTTTGTACAAAAACTCAACCAAACTGCAACAGAACTTATATTTGATACCCAATATTGATGTCTTACTGAGGTCTTTTACAGAAAGAAAAGATTGGGAAAGAGAGCAGACCTCTCCAGCCCCTGTTGAATCGAGCAATCCGCTACTTCCTGATGCGAAATTTATCCCTCTGCTAAAATTTGCCTTTGGCTCCAGAATATGGAGGGACAAAGGGGAGCCCCAAGTAGGTAGCTGCAAACATAAATATACAATAGATGATTCATTTAGTAATATATTGTTGCATAATGGGTAAAGCTACATATACACAGACTAAGAGGACTGGACTTAAACATTAAGCATGTTTAATGTTAAATGATAACAATATATTATGTTTGGTTTAATGCATACCAGTTCAAAAAAGATGAGAAGACACCCACTAATATATAGTGACTGTTTACCACTTAAAAAGGTCAGAACACATCTACTAATATATATTGCCTTGATATCTGTACGGCATATGCTTTCAATAGTCTTTTTAAAATGTCTAGGGAATACAAACAACTAAATCTGAAATATTAAATGACACAAACCCAGGAAATCGAAAGTGGTGCGGCCATTGGTAAAGCGACCAGTTGGGTTGGGGAAAAAGGAAACGCCGTAAGGTGTGAAGTTTGCACGCGCTTTACATTGTGGTATGTAATTATTGTTCCCTGCATCTCCTAACGAATCTCCAAACACAAACATGGCTGGCACATAAACCCCCTTTTCAGCTGCAGCCAAACAACTCATCATCCATAGCCCAACTAAAATACCCACCATTGAACTCTCCATTGTCGCCTCTAACAGCCAATTATTCCAGCTCTTCTGCTCAATCTCCAATTGACTCACTTATTAATGAGAACAGGCTATTATATTTATATAGGGCATGCGTAAAGTCTTATGTACATATGTCGAAAGATCAAAGCTGACAAATCCGATCATTTTCATGCTCAAAACTGCCGGAATAAAATAAGATCGAAGGTGCCAAATACGACTCTTTTCATGTTGATAAGGTCACCATTAAATTTTGATGCAAAAGATTTCACATGTCTGTTGAAATTGATGTGAAAAATCTTTCCTTTTTGCTCCACTCTTGGAAGGCTGTTAATAAATATCTTTCATTTCAACAGTCAAAGGTCAATAAAATATAATAAATATTTAGTATTTTTTGTTGCTGATGAGGTGTAAAATTGTTATTGACTATTTGATCATTGAAGTGGATTAATTTAAGTAGAATGTTCCTGAAACTCCTCTCCATAAATTCTCATAAGTTATTTACGTGGGACTGTATCCCGCACTCAAACATTGTTTCCAAAGTTCTTTTGGAAAATGAGTTACACCTGAACTAAAGATGGATCAGTCATCAAGAAGGTTGCCAGCACCATTGTGGAACATCCTAGTAGCAAATGGGAGGTCCTAGGTTTGACTCCTAGTTGATCTATGACAAGTTTAACATGGTATCAGAGCCCAGGTGAGCAAAGTCAGGCCACGCTAGGATCTTCGAGCACCTACAATGTGACTCAGGGGTTATTGAAAAATGAGCCACACCCGAACCAAAGTTGGGATGTCACGCATTGGACTAGACTCAGGAGGTTGTTGAAAAATGAACCAAACCCAAACCAAAGTTGAGATATCATACATTAGACTAAACTCAAGGAGTACTCGTTGATGGGGTGGTATACAATCAAAGTGGCATAACGAAAGGAGGTTGATGAGCCAAAGGTGAAGGATGTGAACTTGGGAAAGCTACAGAGTTAGAAGGGCTGAGATGTATAGGACTCTTGGTGCTCGAAGTAAGGTGAGCCTACACAACTAGGTTGGTGGTAGGGCGGTCTCTCAAGAGGATGCATAGGCATGGTGCTGAGGTGCAAAGGAGATTGGAATTGGAATTGAGGTGCCAAGGGCATGACCCAGGTGAGCTGGTGCAATGCATACGATTCTGTTATGCGTGTTGTTGGCTGAGATGCTAGGAGCACTCGAGGGGAGAAGGTGTAGTCTGGGATTTGCGAAAGGTCATGTCTACAATGGGGGATGCAAATAGAGATTGTCAGTGTCCTGCTTGAGGCCAGCCCCATGACAGTTGCTCACCAAGAGGACCCGTAACTCCATGATAGAGCACCCCAACAACAAATAGAAAATCCTAAATTCGACATACTTACACACATAAAAACTACAGAATAGTCAGGTAGTAATTTATTTATTTCCAACAGCAAAAATAAAGATCATCAGAACACAAAGTACGATGCAAAAAAATTCTGTTATCTTATTGATGGCAGTAGAAAATAGATACTTTCTTAATGTAAAGGGGTCCCCTATAGTTAAAGCGACTGATTTTCTTTTTTAATCTTTTGACTCACACCATTCTACAAGAAACTTCTATTTTGATAGGTATAAACATGATAATTTAGTGTCTCAATTCTTAGCAGCCAGGAAAGACTTTTTCTTAATCTTACTGCATCAATTCCCAGCAGCTAGCAAAGACATTATTAGAGCGACTGGCATTGCCTACTTCTGTTCAGACTATTCTACAAAAAAAATCTATTTAAATAAGAATAAACAAGATTGTTTACTGTTTAAATTCTCATCAGCTAGCAAAGATGTAATTGTATTTCTGATTGAAGATTAGAGCACCAGCTGGAAATATCTCAATCATGAGTCAGCAATTGATAAAACCTAATAGAAGAGTGCCAAAAACGACTGTTCATATTGTAATGTGCAGGAACAAAATACGCCGAATGGTTATAATGTTGACGAGTTGAGGATTAGAACACGAGCAAAGCTGTCATATAATTATATTTTAAAATACGAGTCCAGGATTAAAATACGAGCAAAGCTGCCAAAAACTTATATTTTAAAATACGTGTTCAGGATTAAAATACGATCAAAACCGCGAAATAATTTGATTTTGAACGCACATTTAAAGCATTGTCCCCTTGATTGAAATTTTTTTGGCTTTTTCGTATCGTTTTACTGTAAATTACAGAACAGCGTAGATTCCCACTTCAAATTTTGTCTTTTAATATGTAGGTAAGTATTGCAAACTAATATTTTTTTTAATAAAATAGTGATATTTATATTAATTGTTTAAATTTTTGGAACACACATTCTGATATAAAGAAAGGTGGGTTAAAATAGTCACACTTCATAGTTTATGCAAGGTAGAGTCTTACTAACATATCCAAAGAAAAAATATAAATATAGAACTGTTAAGTAGAAAGAGTTATTAATCCAGTAACATGAGGCAGATCACCATTATCTAGTTTGCTTCACACATTCAGATGATCCTAACCATCCACAATAGTCTCCTAATCTATAAGAGCACCATCATCATTAGCTTGTTCAACATTAGGACGTTGATCAACAACCTTAGGAGGATAAATAACCAAGGTAAGGTGAGAAAACTTGTCATTGTCTAGTCAATTAGGGGCACTTCTATCACATGGTTGAGAAGAAGTTGAAGAATGATGAGAGACCTAGGACCATCCATGAGCATTGTGACCTCAAGTTTTGCATTCAAGAATGACTAAGATCTATGTAAATCATGAGAATTGTGACTACAAGCATTATGACTCCTAAAAGTTGCTCACACAAAGCTCTCTAGGAGGGTAAAACTTGGTAGGGGGGCACCTATTTGCATTGCTAGAAAGCATTAAATTGCTCAGTTCACTTAGCTCCTAGGATTTGAAAACCTATTCATATTGGTGAACAAAGGCCTGAGTAATTGTAAGAAGCACATCTAAGAGTTGAGACCCTTCTTCGATGTTCTTGATCATTTGAGAAGTTTGATGGGTTCTCAGAGACAAAATTCCTTAAAAACTCTATTCCTAACTTTAAGTCATTGAAAACATGCTTAGTTTTAGCTACTCTAGTAAAGTGCTGGTAGATGATATGGCAAGCAATAGAACGCAAAAAATTATGAAATTTTAAGCTCTTACAAACAAAGAATATCCATGTTTGTATATTTTTTGTCAAATGTCCTACGCCATATGTTTTGTTGTGAGTTCTTTCAAACCTCAAACATTCTATGAGAGAAAATTCATTGATGCAAACAATCGAAAGGCATACCATTGATATCTATAAGAATTGCATAGTTATTCTATAAGAATTGTCTCCATTGATGGATTGAAGCTTGCTAGTTTAATGACTAGTGTGAAATTCCTTTTCTTATCTAAAACATATTCTCAATACTCTAGGCTTTAGGCTAGGCTCCAAGATGCCTTGAAACCACTCAAGGAGATGGGGGAGGTGAAAGAGCTAGAACTTCCATATGAGAAGACAACACACTAACTAGTAATGGTGTTCTAATAGAATTAGGCTTACTCACCTCTTTGGAAGACTCTACATGTGGTAGAGAGAGATTAATTTTAAATTACTAAAATAATAATAAATTCGTAAACTTATTATTAATATCTACTTGAATTTAATATGCCCAATAGATCGTTATAATATCAACTTTCTTGATAACTGAAAAAACCATCTAAAAAAACTAGAAAAATAATCACACTAAATAATTTACTATAATAATAATAAATTCATGAACCTATTATTAATATCTACCTAAATTTAGTTTGCACGATGCGTTGGCATCCTAAAGATTCTAAAATTCAAAATCATTGCTTTCCTTGCCTTGTCATCTGATTTTGTTGGTGGTAACACTCATTCAATAGTTAAACAGACTTTGTAAGCATGCCTGACCCTTGGATTCTCTCTTCCTCAATATATAAACTTAATTTGAAACCATTTCACTTCTTCTAGACTCATTTTTTTGGAAAAAGACTTGGCATTTATGGAAAAAAAGAGCAAGAACTCTTAGCTCTCTTGGTTGATGATTTTGGTGCTCTCTCTCTCTCTCTCTCTCTCTCTCTCTCTCTCTCTCTCTCTCTCTCTCTCTCTCTCTCTCTCTCTCTCTCTAGCTTCTATTAACTACATACTTGCATCTTGGACATTGTGGAGGCTCTCACAAAGGGATTGGCACTATTTACATCTCAATTTGATCTTTAAGGAGCTTGCAGCCTCATTCATCATCTCAATTTTGGTAACATTGTTTCATTGCAAAGAAATAGTGTTATTTATTTGGTTTGTTGCATCTTTCATTATCTTTGTTTTGGAAAACTTGTGGTGTATACCACCACCCTATTTTCCTTTATGCACACTAGGGTAATCTTCCCTGTAGACTAGCATTGATACTCATAGCATTTGTTTATTATCACTATTGTTATTTTCCTAGTTAGACTTGGGGATTAAGAGCACACACCTGTCTTTAATCTTTTCCAATATTAGTTGTCCGTGGAGGTCAAAAGACCAACAGAGGGGCTTGACCTAAAGGCAAGCTCCCAAACAAGCCCAACAATTTTCTTTGGTCTTTGAATGTAACATCCCAACCGGAATATTAAATATCCTTAAACATAAATAAAGCAATAATCTCATTTTTTTAAAATAAATAAAATCAAATATATTACATTGCAATTTCCAAGTATAATATAGATAATTTCAAAGGATGGTCACTTCACATGCAACTAGCAAATTTCACATATAGCAAATGGTCGCATTTCTTATGACTTATAATTTATCAATTTCATTTATAGAATAAGTAATTAATGTTTTTCCTATTCACAAGTATTTGGCAGTCAATTGGAAGAGAGAGAGCATCACCCTGATGCTTTTCCTCCAACCACAGACCAGTGGGTCCCCGGTGGCCCTTCCTATTGGAAGTGGCCCTTCCCTTCATGAGGGTAATAGACAATGAGAATCAACTGTTTCTTTATGTCATCAGAGAACTAGTGATGTGTATTAGCTAATGACAATCGAGCTTACAACTCTAGTCTAGCTCTAGCTATGTATCACTCACTCTGACTGTTTAGCTATTTGGTACATAGTGAACTGACAATGCAAGTAGTGACTTTTGCATTACTTTGGCCAAAGTTTCATATAAATAAAGTCATATGTTCACTCTTTTCGTGACGTGGAGACAACATTTTTATTATTCAGTTTCTAACATATATACATGAAAATATTCTTTGACTTATTTATACAGCATTAGTCTTAAAGAAATACGATATTCCCTTATCTTCTAGACAACTAGATAAGTATAGGGTGAGAGCTTAGGTGACTTATGCAGCATACATTCAGTCTCTCTTTGCATCCTTGCAATCATGGGTCTATGACATCCTGTCATCTACTCAATGGTTTGTCTACCTATTTCTGTGCTCATCTGTACTCCTCTATCATAATTTACAAGATTTTTTAAGTCATATGGATTAATGACTAAAGACTCTTTCTGTCTTAGTCTAGGAATATATAATTGACTCAAAATCTGTCAAAGATAAACAATAACTTCATAACTTACATATTGAATACACTGCCTCATGAATATCAAAAGAGAATTCCAAATTAACAAATAGTCTAAATCTTGACCTCTCATTGCCATAGTGAGTATATCTCTCGACAATCTTGTGGCTATTCTTAGCCTAGGATTGGGCAAAAAGAATATTCCTCTACAAAACTAGGATTAAGATATTTTAAGATAACTTTAGAAGAGCATCTAAAAACAAATTATATTTCTTCATTTATACTCAGAAGTAGCAGTCTAATGTCAAGTGTTCCTACACATTGACATAGATTCATTTACTAGCTTTTAAGCTTACCAATAAACTCTCTACCTTCTTAGTTAGCTACTGCTATGAGTAGAATACTATGTTTAATAAACGACCTTCTCATAGGTCTCTCAATATACCTGCCATCGGCCCATATTGAGTCTTTAAAACAAAAACATAGTTTCATGTAGCAATCGGCCCATACTTAACACAATTAGCCTAGACTTATCACAATCAGACTTTATCTTGCTTACTCGGCCAATGTTTAACATGTTGGTGTGAATAGGGTTTTTCCTAACTAGTTTAGTTAATTTCCCCTTCTGTGAATAATTCATATTATTTAACTTTTTATTAGTTAAATAATATTCACACATCACACATATTTCACATGTTAAGTTGACTTAGTGAGTCTTCTAGATGCTTCTAGTTGTTTCTAGTTGTTGATAGTTGTAGTGAGTTGTCTTGTTATTATATGGAGCCTAATCAGACTCGGAGGTTAAATTTTCCCCACTTTTATCGATGCGGTTTCCCCCCAAATTCCTACGGGGTCAAGGGGCAGCTCCCCTTACGGGGGTTTGGGGGCAGCACCCCCAAGACGGGGTCAAGGGGCTATTGACCAGCATAAAAAAACCCTATTTTTGTAACTGACAAAAAGATTGATAAAAGCAGTTAAGGGTTAGGGTTTCTGTTGATATTGTATTGTAGCATTTGTAGTGGTATTGAGTTGCAGGGATTGCTAGTTGTAATCAGTTTGATTTACTGGATAATTATATTGGACTCTCTGTTGGTGGATGTAGCTTGACTTTGGGTGAACCACGTTAAAACTTGTCTCTTGATGTTATTATTTCTGTGTATTTTCATTCCTCTGTTTAATCTTTATTTGCATTTAATTGATATCTTCTGTTGGCTAACCCTAACAAGTGGTATCAAAGCGGGTTGTGTTCAATTATTATCTACATGAAGGTCTCACGATTGAGTGGGAGTCTCGCGGTTGAGTGGGAGCAATGGCGGATGAGGGTAAATTGAAGGTCGATAAATTTAATGGGCAGAACTATCAGTTATGGAAGATGCAGATGGAGGATTACCTCTATCAAAAGGATTTATGGAGACCATTGGAAGGAGTATCCAAGAAATTGACAGGAATGACAGATGAGGATTGGGAACTTTTGGACAGAAAGGCACTGGGAACCATTCGGTTGTGCCTGGCACCATCTGTGGCATTCAATATAATAGAAGCGAAGACAACAAGTGAACTGATGAAATCTTTGGCTAAATTGTATGAAAACCCTTTAGCTTCAAATAAGGTATTTCTCATGAAGTGTTTGTTTAATCTGAAAATGGTTGAAGGTGGATATGTGACAGATCATTTAAATGAGTTTAATACAATTGTAAGTCAGTTAACTTCTGTAAAAATAAAATTTGATGAAGAGGTGAGGGCTCTCTTGGTTTTATGTTCTCTGCCAAAAAGATAGAATAGCTTGGTAATGGCTATAAGTAACTGTCTCTGGTTCAAACACTTTGAAATTTGATGATGTTGTTAGTGTTATTCTTAGCAAGGAAACGTGACAAAAAAGCTCAGGAGGGTCCACATTAGGTAGTGTTTTGAATGCAGAAAGCAAGGGCAGATCAAAGGAGAGAAGAAAAGGTTCTGGAGGTCATGGGAAGTCATGAGAAAAATCAAAGGATAAGAGATCCCAATCTAGAGGACAAAAGGAATGTTGGTACTATGGGAAACCAGGTCATCTGAAGAAAGATTGCTGGTCTCGGAAGAATAAAGAAGGAGACAAATAAGAAAGCAATTAGGAGGCAAATGTGGTAAGTAATAAATCTAAAGATGATGCTTTGATTCTTTCCCTAGATAATGTTGATGATTCATGGGTTTTAGATTCAGGGGCCTCATTCATGTTGTGCCCCCCTAGAAGTTATTTTCTTGATTATGTCCAAGAGGATTTTGGGCTAGTTTATTTGGAAGATAATGAACCCTGTCAGATTGTTGGAAAGGGAAGAATTAAGATTAAGTTACAGAATGATAATCATTGGCTACTACAAGAGGTAAGCTATGTTCCAAGGCTTAGTAGGAATTTAATTTCAGCAGGGCAGCTAGCTGAAGAAGGTTGCATTGTTACATTTACTGATAAAAATTGGAAGGTTTTAAAAGGTACCTTAATAGTAGAAAAAGGTGTGAAAGTAGGCACCTTATATCTTTGTACAGGTCATACTATTCCTTCTACTTTAGCTATTGCAGAGAAAAAACAAACAGGTTCAGGAACAGTTGCTGTAGGTTCGCAGGAAGAGACTGAAATAGTTGCTGCAGGTTCTAAGACAATACTGTGGCATAATAGACTTGGGCATATGAGTGAAAAAGGTATGAAGGTACTTCAATCTAAGAAAATTTTATCAGGTCTAAAATGTATTAATATGGACCGGCTCAAGTTTCTTCTCTTGGTGGCTCTTGGTATTATCTTACATTCATAGATGATGCAACTAGGAAGGTATGGATTTATTTCCTTAGGATGTATTTGAAACATTTAAGAAATGGAGAAGCTTGGTTGGGAATAAGACAAGTAAAAGAATAAAATGTCTTAGATCTGATAATGGTGGTGAGTATTACAGCAAAGAATTCGAGGATTATTGTTCCTTTAATGGAATCTGTAGGCAGAAAATGGCTCCAGGGAATCCACAGGAGAATGGAGTGGCTGAGCGCATGAATATGACAATAATGGAGCGTGCAAGGACCATGAGATTACATGTTGGGCTGCCTTTAAATATGTGGGTAGAGACTGTCAACACCACTATATATTTAATTAACAGAGGTCCTTCAGTTCCTTTGGGCTGTGGTATTCTAGAGGAAGCATGGACAGGTAAGAAGGTGAGTTATTCTTTACTCAAAACCTTTGGATGTGAAGCATTTGCACATGTAGATTCTGAAAATAGAACCAAGCTGGATGCCAAATCAAAAAAATGTACCTTCGTTGGATATAGCATTGATAAATTTGGTTATAGGCTTTGGGATTTTGAAAATCAAAAAATTGTGAGAAGTAGGGATGTTGTATTCAATGAGAAGGTGTTGTACAAAGATCAGTTGCAGTAGCATGAGAAGAAAGAAAAGGATTATGTGGTGCTGGATGATACTCCAAATAGTGATATTCCAGTGGTTCCTCATGCTCTACAACAGCAACTAGAAATACCACAAACTCTAGTGAATGTTAGACGGTCAACAAGGCTAAGTAGACCTCCTGAAAGGTTTTCTCCCTCTTTGTATTCTATTTTGTTAACAGATGCTAGTGAACTAGAAGGGTATGGTGAAGCTATGTAGGTGGATACACAGGTTCAGTGGGAGATTGCAATGAAAGAAGAAATGGACTCCTTGCTAAAAAATCAGACTTGGGAATTATGTAAGTTGCCTACAGGTAAAAAGGCTTTACCAAACAAATGGGTTTATAGGCTGAAAGAGGAAGATAAGGTCAGAAAAGATTTAAAGCCAGGTTAGTTGTAAAAGGATTTGCATAGAAAAAGGGCATTGATTTTGATGAGATATTTTCTCCAGTTGTCAAGATGACTTCTATTTGTATTGTTTTGAGTATTGTGGCTACTGAAGATTTGCATTTGGAACAACTAGATGTGAAAATTGCCTTTCTCCATGGTGATTTGGAGGAGGAGATATACATGGAACAGCCCCAAGGATTTGAGGTCAAAGGTAAGGAGAAACTAGTGTACAGATTGAAGAAGACTTTGTATGGCCTGAAACAAGCACCTCGGTAATGGTACTTGAAATTTGATAGTTTTATGGCTGAGCAAGGCTACAGCCGATGTAATTTTGACAATTGTGTTTATTTTAAGAGGTTGGATAATGACAGCTACATTATTTTATGTTTATATGTTGATGACATACTTGTAACAGGGTCTAACATGGATCACATAAAAGAGTTAAAATAGTAGTTGGCACAGTCATTTGCTATAAAGGATTTGAGGGCAGTAAAACAAATCCTTGGTATGAAAATTTGCAGAGATAGGAAGAACAGAAAATTGACTCTATCTCAGGCTGATTATGTTGAAAAGGTGTTGCAGAGATTCTATATGGAGAATGCAAAAGCTGTCAGCACACCTTTGTCTAGTCATTTGAAATTGACTAAGGAGATGTGTCCTAAGACACCAGAGGAGGAAGAAAAAATGTCCAAGGTACCATATGCTTTAGTTGTAGGAAGTTTAATGTACGCCATGGTATGCATGAGACCAGATATGGCACATGCTATAGGAGTCGTCAGCAGGTATATGAGTCATCCCGGATTGGAGCATTGGAATGCGGTAAAATGGATTCTCAAATATTTGAGAGGTACATCCAATAAACACTTATGTTTTGGGGGCTCTAATACTGATTTAGTAGGTTATGAAGACTCAGATTTGGTAGGGGATATTGATACCAGGCGGAGTACTACATGTTATGTCTTTACTGTAGGTGGGACATCGGTGAGTTGGATCTCACAGTTGCAAAAGGTGGTTGCTTTATCCACCACAGAGGTAGAATATGTAGCTGGAACAGAGGCAAGCAAGGAGATGATATGGCTGCAATCTTTCATGAAAGAATTGGGCAAACAACAGGTTAACAGTTATTTGTTTACGGACAACCAGAGTGCCATACATCTTGCAAAGAATTTTGCCTTGCATTCAAAGACCAAACACATACGGTTGAGGTATCACTTCATTTGGTCGGTGTTGGATGATGGACAGTTAAGGCTGGAAAAGATACAAACAGATGAAAATCTAGCAAATATGTTTACAAAGGCAGTGACAAGGGAGAAGCTGAGCTCCTCTTCAGCTTCAGTTGGTCTTCTAGACTGAAAACAACAAAAACAGAACAACAGAGTCTAGGGTGCTTATTTCCAGTGGGAGCTACAGGGTCAGCGGTGTTATGATCAGTATCCAAGTGGAATATGATATGGTGTGGAGTCTGATCAGTCTCCAAGTGGGAGATTGTTGTTATATGGAGCCTAATCAGACTCGGAGGTTAAATTTTCCCCACTTTTATCAACGTAATTTCCCCCCAAATTCCTACGGGGTCAAGGGACAGCACCCCTTGCGGGGGTTTGGAGGCAACGCCCCCAAGACGGGGTCAAGGGGCTATTGACCGACACAAAAAAACCCTATTTTTGTAACTGACAAAAAGCTTGATAAAAGCGGCTAAAGGTTAGGTTTTCCGTTGATATTGTATTGTAGCATTTGTAGCGGTATTGAGTTGCAGGGATTGTTGGTTGTAATCAGTTTGATTTACTAGATAATAATATTGGACTCTTTGTTGGTGGATGTAGCCCGAGTTTGGGTGAACCACATTAAAACTTATCTCTCGTTGTTATTATTTCTGTGTATTTTCATTCCTCCGTTTAATCTTTATTTACATTTAATTGATATCTTTTGTCGGCTAACCCTAACATGTCTTATCCTACACATGTGCTCTAGTTGGCATCTTATCCTCTAGTTGCCACATGTGATAGGAATGTGACACTTGTCACATGACTACAACTCCTTGTTTCTCATCCTTGCCTTTATAAGAAAGGCTCTCTCATTGTACTTCATACAGTTTGGTAATATTGCTCCATTGTTTTAGCATATTCTTCTTTTTCTCATAGTGTGGAAGGTTGTCTTGATTGTAGGGATCCTGACTTGTTGAATCACATTGACTCTTACATGGTATCAGAGCCAAATCTGTAATTCCCTTCCCTCATTGGAGAGGTTTTGTTGGGAGCTATATTTTAGGTGCATCTTGGAGAAAATCTGACATCACCGTTGTGATCATAACGCCCAAATTTGTATAGATCACCTGTCAAATCATGAAAATCAGACGTCAAAAATTTTTGGACAAATTTTTTTGCCCCTAGTTAGGGCTTCTATGAAAAAGTATAGTCCCCTGCACCAACACTATGTCATCCATCAGCATTCAATTCGTCAGGTAAAATAATATTCAGTGGTCAATTATTTTTTTCCGCTGGTCAATTAATTCATTCTTCTTTTTTTGTTTAAAATTTTTTTAAAAAAAGTATAAAGATGGTACCGACAGGGTACTAACCCCTGTCAACCTCGTACAATTTTGAGAAGCGCCTTTATTGGTGTAGGACGCAGCCACAAAGGATCGCAAGCCCTTAAATTAGGGCGCAAACCCCTATTGGGCCATGACCCTTATAAGAGGGCTCGACGTCTTTGAAATAGGCTTCAACCTAAAGTTTGTTTTAAATAAATTTTTTAGAAATCTCCACATTTGATAAAATTCCTGGTGACGTCTTACGATCCGATGACAGTTAAATCCATCGGTAGTTTTAGTATTTGTAAAGCAGTTTTGCGCTAAAAACTGGTGGTATTTACTTCACCCCAATTTTGGCAGTTTCGACTTTAGCAGTGCGGTTTCAAGCCTGAAACAACAGTTTTGTCCACAGACAAGCAGTTTTTTAGCCAAACCATTGGTGGTTTTGATTCAACAGAGCATATTCCATCCTGCACAGATTATTCCATCTTCCAGGGCCCCTTCTTGGCCCCTCAAAGCCCTAAAGGGGGGTTTTTTATTTTTTGCATGACTTTTGTCCATGGAGTTGAAATCAGGAAAACAAGATATCGACGGAAAGCTAATAGAGCCTACTGTGTAGTGGTATTAGTAGTTTTCTCATACTTTTCTTTTTGATAGCATTTATTGCAAGTTGTAGATAGATCTCTCTTTTTGGCTTCCAAGCTCACAACATTTTACCACGATCTCCAATTTTTGCGATTCTTGTGGCATCGGAAAGGTATTTAGGAGCTCTTCAAAGCCATCCATGCACTTTTCTCAGATTCAGTACCAGGTTCATTTAATTTAATTTGTAAATTTTTTGTCTTTGAGTGATAACTTGGGCATTTTGAGACTTGAGGAAGTGCAACTTGTTTTGAAGGGTTTTGTTTTTTGTGATAAATCATTGTGAGTGGTTGTAATCTCACTCAGATCTCTTTTTAAGAGATTTTAATTGTTTTCCCAATTTTGGTCCCTTGAGGACAATTGTAAAACGCACTAAGTATAAAGTGCCACAACAAATTAGGGGGACTCTCTTGCATAGTAAAGGGGTGTTGTTGTATTGTTGTTTTTCTTTTTCATCATGGATGTGCCTGAAATTCCACTTTTAACTCCATATAATTACTATGAATGGAAGAAAAACATGGATTTTCTATTGTATAAACAAAAGTTACGTAGAATAGCTTTATGCACAGGTCCTGAACCCACAGGTGCTATTGAGAGAAGAAAATGGTTAGATAGAAGAGATGAGGCTATGGCACACTTTGTCTTGCTATTTCTCCAAATCTTAGATTTCATGTTGAGTCTTGTAAAACACCAAATGAGATATGGACAACATTAGACAATCTCTTTGGCAAGAAAGATAAAATAAGAAGATTCAAATTGGAGAATGAGCTAATTGCACTTAATCCTCAAAATTTTTATCAAATTGAAGATTTCTTCACCAAATTTAAGCTTCTCAGGTTGTAACTCAAATAGTGTGGACTTGAGAAAGAAGATGAATAATTGATTCTATCTATTCTTACAAAATTGGGTCCTACTTGTTCATTTTATGTTTCTACCTTTTATGATACAATGGATGCTTTTGGTAGTAAGTTTACTATGCCTTCACTTGAGGAGTTTGCTACACAACTCACAAGAGAACAAGCCAAGCTACTACACATGGCCACATTGAAGTCTTCTAGATCATAGGCTCTAGTTGCAACACAAATCACAAAAGATCCTAAGGCGTCAAATAATAATGTAAAGAAAAAAAAGGATTCAAAGTCTAATGAGCAAGAGAAAGAATCAAATAAAATATCTAACTCTTCTTCCAAAGAGGAGTCTAATAAGAAGAAGAAGCCAAAGTGTTCTTATTGTAATAAATTGGGTCATGATGAGACTAGATGTTATGAGGGAAAATTTGATGAGATGTCACAACTTCTTCAAAAACATAACATTGAGTATCCTTCATCAGCATCAGTTTTACCCAATTCTTCTTCTCTAACACCATCATCATCTACACTGCCAAAGACAATAGGATTTACAACCAAAGGAAAAGGATAGGCACTCTTTGCTTCAACAAGTCTACAATCAGATAGATGGCTTCTTGATTCAGGAGCTTCTCATCATATGGCCTTTTCACAAGGGATGTTCTCTTCATTTTAGTCATGTACTTCACCACCTATTTCGATGAGTAACAATACATACTTGCATGCAACGGGAAAAGAAACTATTGATATTGGTGAGAGTACTTTCAACAATGTGTTGTGTGTACCTTCCTTGACAACCAATCTCCTATCCATCTATCAAATTACTCATTGTGGTGCAGGGAAGAGAGTTGAATTCACTCTTGATTCTATGATCATACGGGACTTGGAGAGCAGAGATATCATTGTTGTTGGGATGGTTGATCATGCATCTCACTTGTATACATTCTCCCATTTTGTTTATGATGATGATGTAGATCCATTGATTGATATTCACACTCATGCATCATGTGTGAATCGTGTTTCTAAGGAGAAGTTTGGTCACTTGAACCTTTATGTTCTTGCATCTACTTTGGTTCCTGAGACTAGTTCTAAGCTTCCTCCTTCTGCTTCTTCAAAGATTGGCATTGACATAGCTTCATCTACTTCATTTGAGTAGGATATTATTTGTCTTCTAGATACAGGCTTATGGGATGAGTACTTGACAAGTATTTCAAACTTGTTTTACATGAATCCTATCTTGATGACTTGGACGACATAATTGATGATAGTCATCTCCTCTTTGAAGGAGTTGACTCTTCTACTTTAGGTGTGTGGGCACCATCTTATCCTCTTCATTTGTCAGATTTTGGCATTGAGTTGGAGTGTTTTAAGCATCATTCAGAGGATTCTTTATCTTTGGAGATTGATGATCTTGAGTTTTCATCTTGTCTTGGATTGTCACATTCTTTGATTAGGCATACAACACCTGATTATGTGGCATCTTTTGGTTGTGACATGTGGACACTTGAGCAGCTTTTAGATACATCATACATCGTGAGGATTTTTCCCTCATATCTTGAGATGGAGTTTCTTCTACATTATCCTTTGGACTTGTTTCTTCCTAAGGGGAAGAACGTTGCTTGTTAGATTGGGATTCTCTTTAACATTATTCTTCAAGCATTCACCATTGGCACAGGAGCTACTTCATTGTGGGGGGGACCTATAGTCTCACACTTTCTCTCCTATGGGGGGTAATTGATTGTACATATGTGTTGGATGTAGTTCTAGGGGGGTCTTGAGTCCTCCTTCATTCCATTTATTTTCTACAATCTCACTTTTGGAGAGGATTTTTGTCCCATGATGTTTTCTCCTTTTCTCCACTTGAGATTTGTTGTACATGGGTACCTAAAATGGCCTAGTAGATGGGACCCATCATTGTAGATCTTTATTTTTAGTCAGCTACTCCCTAAGTTGTACTTAAGGGGGGTGTTGGTGTGATTAGGGGTTTTTTCTAACTAGTTTAGTTAATTTCCCCTTGTGTGAATAATTCATATTATTTAACTATTTATTAGTTAAATAATATTCACACATCACACATAATTCACATGTTAAGTTGACTTAGTGAGTCTTCTAGATGCTTCTAGTTATTTCTAGTTGTTGATAGTTGTAGTGAGTTGTCTTATCCTACACATGTACTCTAGTTAGCATCATATCCTCTAGTTGTCACATGTGATAAGAATGTGACACTTGTCACATGACTACAACTCCTTGTTTCTCATACTTGCCTTTATAAGCAAGGCTCTCTCATTGTATTTCATATGTACAGTTTGGTGTATAGAACATTCCTCCATTATTTTAGCATATTCTTATTTTCCTCATATTGTGGAAGGTTGTCTTGATTGTAGGGATCATGGCTTGTTGAGTCACATTGACTCTTACATAACACAGTCACCCTAGACTTATCACAGTCAACCTTGACTTAACACAATTAGCCTAGACTTATCATAGTCGGCATTTACTTAACACTACCAACCTTCATCTTTAACATAGTCATATGGAGGTTGTACTACATACAAAACCTACATTAAATATCATTGCTATCATCTCAGTTACACAATCTTTTGACTGTTACACCACTGATTCTCTTGTGTATGGTTATCAGTAGAGAACGACATTTGTCTAAGAGATATATAAACATGACACTCTTGACCAGAAGCATTAAAATGTAGTCATTCAACATAATAACTATTTGACATGGGATAAACATATCCTATAGAGTTATTGTAACACTTTCTATTATCGTCATTCAGTATAAAGATACAGAGATAATCCTCTGTCAAGGTTAAACAACAAGTTTAACTATCATTTAGATCCTTGATAACCTACATGTCAATCAGCAGTTAAACAATAACTCCATACACATCTTACTTACAGTTATCAACGAACATGAAGCAATGTATTTGACTTATGTGATAAGATACGATAGGCTTACCTATTTAATGTAACAAGTAGTAGGCTCACCGAAGCTTCACTTCCTCTGAATAAACCTACGCTCCTATCCTTTTTTTCATCTTCCCTCTGTGCTTTCGAGCCTCTTGAAAAATGATAAAAGATTCTTTTTTTTCACATTTCTCCCACTTGTGCCTAGTTATGGGTTCAATAGTAAATGCTTCACCACCAATTTCTCTCCACTCCCCCACAACTCTTCACATGCAGAAATAAGTGGGAAGTATGGAGCTACTACTCCTCCCCCCCCTCCCCAAGCACCTAGGAAGAACACCTAGGGTGAAATAAAAAGATTTTTACCTCTTACTAGACAATATTCTTTAACTAGAACTAGGATTAAATAAAATATAATAATAAAATATAAAATAAACAATAGTACACATATTGTATAGATGTCACTAATACATATTTTTGAATACTTAATTATGCTTATTCATGAGCACAATTATCGATGAAGGATTCTCACAAAGTCAACTAAAACCTCAACGACAAAATATAAACTTGTTTAGTCAATTTGTCATGTCAAATTGGCATTCAAAGATAAATACTACGTTACTATCTGTCAACAAAGAAGATTTAGCCATTGACTTGACGACAACAAAAATTGACAAGAATAAAATGATCTCAATACTTGAAAAGTATTTCTAAGATAACCAGAGACATAGGGATTAAGACTTAATCCAAAACTAACTTATCCTACAATAAGTGTGTGTGTGTGTGTGTGGGTTACCAGATGGCATAAGCATCATTTTATTCATGCAATCTAGCATCCTCTCCATGGTGATACTCTCTCCTCATCTCAGAGGAAAAAAACATTATTCATGCATCCACCTCAGTTCCACAATGATAGTTAGTCCATTACATCTTTTAACCACATGTTAAATAATAACGTCATAAACAATTATTCTTTGCATATAAGTTAATATAAAGAAAATGTATTTTCTATCATTACTTTCATCATAATATTTTCTTTGACTAACTATCTGTCTTCTCAAAAATAAAGAAAATAAATATGTTAATTTAAAAATGAGGTGTGACATTATAGTTGCAAGTATTTTGGAGAGATTCAATCGTCCAGGGGTTTGATAACCTCTTCCTCTTCATTTCCTTCCTTTATTTCTTACTTTCAATCTTCCAATTAGTGATTTCAATATGTGTATCAATAAGTTTTGTTGTTTGGGAAGCTATTGGGTTTTCTTTGTGGTTCATTGTGTATATTGGGTAAATAAATGGACTAGAACAAAAGCATTTATTGAAGATTTTCCTTGTTTTTCTATAGTACAGATACAATGAGACACACAGATTTCCACGCAATGAATTGGAATCCGAGGCCAAGGCTCTCCCCTTTTGGTGCTAGATGCCTCTCCTGATCTTCTTTTCTTTTTGAGTTTATTTCTATGACTCAATTTATTGTCTTTTAGAAATTATTTTTTAGTTGTTGTACCTTTATGCTTTAGCTTATCAAAGATAGTTATTTTCAAAGCATAAAGTAGTTATAGGGTTTAGCTAGATTTATTGTACCCTTCTTGTTTGGATAGAAGTGAAATACTCTTCCTTAAAGCTAGCTAGATCCTAGGGCAATACCTTAGAAAATCATTCTAGTTAGAAAGCATAGTTCTTTTTAATCAGAATTTCATTTTCTATATTATAGCTAGTCTAATCTTTAATTGAGTCATCTATGAGTCCATAAGTATAATTATAGTATGCTAATTCAGCCTCATTGGGGTTAGAACACTAGAGTATTCCAATAATGCTTATGTATAGTTGTTAGTGAGAAGTATTTAATCATCATATTGTGACGTATTATTATAAATTATTTGTAGCATATTTCCTATTATATTCTTCTATTGTGCAAGTTATTTCGTTACATGCGGTATTAGAGCATTATCTAAGGATCCAAAGGGAAAGAAACAAGACAATTTTTTTATAGAGGTCACATTGTGAGGCATATATCTCCTTCAATTTAGTAGTTTTTTCATATAATCTGAACTGTTGATTAAGGACATATTGAAGTTGCTACAATCCATTTTTGAGCTCATTTGAAAAAAATATGGAGTTATTGTGAAATTAAATTTTTCATCAAATTCACTCTCAAGGCTAAAAATTACTAAATTTCTTGGAGATTTTTTAGAAAAGTGAGATGTAGGCCTAGGGTAAGTTATAATAAAAGTTTTAGCTTATTTATATGTGTTTTGTGTAAGTTATTGCAAACTAATTTTTGTCACACCATGGTGGGGCTTCAACAAGAAGAAAAGGAAGGAATCTAATCACTCTAGGGAAGACTCATGACAAAGATTATCCAATAGTAGAAGAGATGGATCCCATAACTAGTGAAGATATAAAGGAGGCAACTACTAGGGTTAAGGAGGAAATCTTGTTAGAAATGAAAGAGAATATTGATATAGTGTGCAAATAATTAGCTTGTATGCAAATTTCTAAAGACTCTTGTTGGGCTAATTCACACCACAAGACTTGTGATGCAAATGTGTCTTCAAAGGAAAATGAAGCTTCTTATTTTGATTCTAATCTGAAGTAGTACCATCACATAAATGCTTCTATAAACAACTCTAGGTACTTCATGCTAAGGATGGAGATGTGTAAATTTTATGGAAATGATCTAGCAAATTGGTTATGCCAAATATTGCAATTCTTTGATCTACATCATGTTCCCTGTCAACAAAAGGTTATAATAGAATGATTATATTTATAACTAGATCAATTTATTTGGCATCATTGGCTATGGTATGAGAAGAAAAAGAAGCGATGTGTTGTCATGTGGTATGTCTTCTAAGAGGAACTTACAACACGTTATAGTGATAGTCTTATGGATCACTACTTAAGTTAGATCATAAAATTAAAGCAAATAGGTATGGCGAAGGATTGAAATAATTAATTCTAGACCTTGCCTTTAAGAGTGGAGAATTTTATAGAGGAAATATTGAATGAAATATATCTAAAGGACCAAATCAAACATGAGCTATGCATGTTCAATCCAAGCTCTACCTCTCAATCTATGATTTTGGCAAGGAAAGTAGAGGAAAATGTTTTCTCTAATAGAATGGAGGAATTTCATAGTAACAAAGATTGGAGGACCCTTGCATTGTAATTTCTTCAACCTATAAGATTGACGCTACAACAAATTGAATAAAAAGGGCGAAAGGGTTGTGTTTTAATTGTGATAGAAAATATAGTAGAGGACATAAATGTACCAAAAATAAGTTGATCTATATTAAGGTAACCAATGATGAAGAAAGGGATGAAGAAGAGGCATTAATGGTTATGGTATAATTAGAAGATCTCTAACCAACTATCTCTTTCCATGCATTACCAGGGATTTGCACCCTACAACCCCTCAAAGTACAGGGTTTCCTTAAACATGAGAATTTGACAATATTGTTTGACATAGGAAGTACTCATAATTTCATCAATTTAATAAGTTAGCAACACAATTAAAATACTTTGTTTACGCAACCCCATAATTTTAGGTTATGATTGTAGATGGATGCATAATTAGTTGTTCAAGGAAACACCGCCGTATTAAACTCACCGTGGGAGACTACATGTTATATTTTTTATGTTCACTATTCTAATGGCTAGAGTAAAAATTGTTTTGGGATTCCAAGGGCTTAATACCCTGGGAACAATTTGAACTAAAAGATTTGCATGCAAGTGTCCACAACTAGTAATCTCTCACCAAATGTAAAAGATACTTAATAAGGGGGAAAACAAGGGTGTGGTCCAATTATTTAATTAGAGGTTCAATAGTCAAAGAGCCCTATATCTCTAGACCCACAAGAAATTATAGATGGGTGCTCAGTATTTTGGGGGATAGGCCAAAAGTATTGTCTCCTAAAAGAGATCATGAACATGTTGTTCAAACAATACCAGGGTACCATCCACCATCCATCTTCATAGCACGTTGAACATAGTTCCAGAATTGCATATCCATAACTACAAATGTAGAGGAATGCAAAGCTAATCTGGTGCAGTCATGGCTAGGAGGGTCCACAAAGTGAATTGTCTAGGCTGTGCAAATAGAGTAAACACAATGGAAGCAAATCAAAGATATAAATCAAATGCAAATTCAGTCATTCAATATATCATGGAATTCAAATACAAATTGGTTGGCAACATGTGGGCTTGCAATTAGGGCTCACAAGCCTGATTCGCAGTTATAGAATATGCACAAGATATAGCTTTGAAGCTCCTTCGCAAAGAATTCAAACTATTGAACTCAGAATTATCAATGACTATCAATCACTATCCATACTATCCATACTACTTTCCTAGGCATCTATTACATGAATATATATCATCTCCAGAACATAAGATTCCTCTACGTCGGCCAAGGAAGATCACAAACTCCAATGAAGAGCTGTAACATGTGTACATAGATAGGTCAGATCTAATCATATATAACTCTTCCAAAAATGAATGAAATTGCATGTGGATCTCAGGGAAGGTAAGCCACGAACCAAAAACATTGAATGATGTGTCATTTAGCCCTGTAGGTCATGAATTGCTCTGCAGGTCTTCTCCTTCAACTGATTCTCTGAGACTGTTAGGATGCTCTGTTTTGAGAAAATAGTTGATCTTCTGATAGCAATAACTTTTCTGTAGCTGATCCAAATGATCTAGGATTTGGATATGATGTGCATGAATGTGTCTAGATGCTAAGTTGAGCTCTGTAAGGTCTAAAATGAAACTGCAGTAGAATGCTAACCAAAATATAGAAACTGTTATTGACTAAACTGACTCTACTGAACTAGAAAATGAAAAGAAACAAACTAAAATGCAAATGTTTTTGGTTGATGCAAGATTGCTCTTGAACCAAGGATGCTCCTTTTTTAGACATTCAGGGTTGTTAAAAAGTGAGTCCCTCACTTTGTTGGGGCTAGAGGAAAACCAAGACGATCCACCTCAGCATGAGAAATCCAAGATGAGTCTTCTTTCGGTTTGCCTTTCCATTCACAAGGTATTCTTTGTATTGTCTTCCTTTGGTGCTGCATCCCAATCTGTTGTCCAAGATGTCTTCAATCTTCTCTGGTGCTTGTTGTGGTAACTACTTCTTCAAATATTCTTCCATTCTGTCACTAAACTCTACTTCATGATACTGATATAGGTCTACAATGTTGAAAATAGATGATATGCCCAATGTCTCCGGTAGCTCCACTTCATATGCATTTCCTGAATCAAACTTTATGAGTATCCTAAAGGGTCCAAACGTATTCATCTTCAACTTGTTATATGTCCCAACTGGAATTCTTTCTTTTCACAAGTACACCATCACTTCATCTCCAACTGCAAATTCTTTGTGTCTCCTCTTCTCATCTGCTTGCTCCTTATACTTGCTGTTCATCTCCTCCAAATGCTTCTTAACCTGATTATGCACTGTCTCCATATGTCCTACAAATTCTTCTTCTTATGCACTCCTCTTATCTTCTATACTGATGTCCCTTAACTTTTCTACTCCTCTAGGGTTACATCCTGTCACAATCTCAAATGGTGTTCTTCCAGTACTCCTATCTATTAAATTATTGTATGCAAATTTTTCTTGTGATAGAATCAAATCCTAATTTCCTACCTTTTCTCCAACCAAACATCTCAACAAGTTCCCAAAATCCTATTTACTACCTTTGTCTGTCCATTAGTTTGTGGATGAAATGCTAAATTGAACTTCAAATCTGTCTTCATCTTCTTCTAAAGTGTCTTCCAAAAGTATCCAAGAAATCTTGTATCTCTGTCTGAAATTATGCTCTTAGGTAATCCATGCAATCTCACAATCTCCTTGAAAAATAGGTCAGTGACATGCACTGCATCAGTTGTCTTCTTATAATGTATGAAATGTGTCATCTTTGAAAATATGTCCACCACTACAAATATTGAAGCATGTCCTCTCTATGTCTTCGGCAATCCCATTATGAAATCCATACTTATGTCTTCCCAAGGTCTCTCTGATACTATCAAAGATTTGTACAATCTGGTATTTTGACTACTCCCTTTTGCAACTTGACATATTCTACAACTTTGCACAAATTTCCTAACATCCTTATGCATCTGAGGCCAAAAGTAGTTTTCACTTACCAAAGCCACTATCTTATTAATGCCAAAATGTCCTACCAATCCACCACTGTGCTTTTCTTTGATCAAATTGTCTCTCATTGAACTCCTGGGTATGCATAATTCATTTCCTTTGAACACCATATCTTCCTGATGACACATTTCATACATTATAAGAAGACAATTGATGCAGTGCATGTCGCTGACCTATTTTTCAAGGAGATTGTGAGATTGCATGGATTACCTAAGAGCATAATTTCAGATAGAGATACAAGATTTCTTGGATACTTTTGGAAGACACTTTGGAAGAAGAAGACAGATTTGAAGTTCAATTCAGCATTTCATCCACAAACTAATGGACAGATAGAGGTAGTAAATAGGAGTTTGGGAACTTGTTGAGATGTTTGGTTGGAGAAAAGGTAGGAAATTAGGATTTGATTCTATCACAAGAAAAATTCGCATACAATAATTTCATATATAGGAGTACTAGAAGAACACCATTTGAGATTGTGACAGGATGTAACCCTAGAGGAGTAGAAAAGTTAAGGGACATCAATATAGAAGATAAGAGGACTGCAAAAGAAGAAGAATTTGTAGGACATATGGAGACAGTGCATAATCAGGTTAAGAAGCATTTGGAGGAGATGAACAGTAAGTATAAGGAGCAAGCAGATGAGAAGAGGAGACACAAAGAATTTGCAGTTGGAGATGAAGTGATGGTGTACTTGCGAAAAGAAAGAATTCCAGTTGGGACATATAACAAGTTGAAGATGAATAAGTTTGGACCCTTTAGGATACTCAAAAAGTTTGATTCAGGAAATGCATATGAAGTGGAGCTACCGGAGACATTGGGCATATCATCTATTTTCAACATTGTAGACCTATATCAGTATCATGAAGTAGAGTTCAGTGATAGAATGGAAGAATATTTGAAGAAGCAGTTACCACAACAAGCACTAGAGAAGATTGAAGACATCTTGGACAATAGATTTGGATGCAGCACCAAAGGAAGACAATACAAAGAATACCTTGTGAAATGGAAAGGCAAACTGGAAGAAGACTCATCTTGGATTTCTCATGCTGAGGTGGACCGTCTTGGTTTTCCTCTAGCCCCAACAAAGTGAGGGACTCACTTTTTAACAACCCCAAATGTCTAAAAAAGGAGCATCCTTGGTTCAAGAGCAATCTTGCATCAACCAAAAACATTTGCATTTTAGTTTGTTTCTTTTCATTTTCTAGTTCAGTAGAGTCAGTTTAGTCAATAATAGTTTCTATATTTTAGTTAGTATTCTACTGCAGTTTCATTTCAAACCTTACAGAGCTCAACTTAGCATCTAGACACATTCATGCACATCATATCCAAATCCTAGATCATTTGGATCAGTTACTGAAAAGTTATCGCTATCAGAAGATCAACTATTTTCTCAAAATAGAGCATCCCAACAGTCTCAGAGAATCAATTGAAGGAGAAGACTTGCAAAGCAATTCATGACCTACAGGGCTAAATGACACATCATTCAATGTTTTTGGCTCGTGGCTTACCTTCCCTGAGATCCGCATGCAATTTCATTCATTTGTGGAAGAGTTATATATGATTAGATCTGACCTATCTATGTACACATGTTACAGCTCTTCATTGGAGTTTGTGATCTTCCTTGGCCAACGCAGAGGAATCTTATGTTCTGGAGATGATATATATTCATGTAATAGATGCCTAGGAAAGTAGTATGGATAGTATGGATAGTGATTGATAGTCATTGATAATTCTGAGTTCAATAGTTTGAATTCTTTGCGAAGAAGCTTCAAAGCTATATCTTGTGCATATTCTATAACTACGAATCAGGCTTGTGAGCCCTAATTGTAAGCCCACATGTTGCCAACCAATTTGTATTTGAATTCCATGATATATTGAATGACTAAATTTGCATTTGCTTTATCTCTTTGAGTTGCTTCCATTGTGTTTACTCTATTTGCACAGCCTAGACAATTCACTTTGTGGACCCTCCTAACCATGACTGCACCAGATTGGCTCTGTATTCCTCCACATTTACAGTTATGGATATGCAATTCTGGAATTATGTTTAGCATGCTATGAAGATGATAATTCCAAAGTTTCAAATCATTTGTCCTTCTGCTATGAAAGTTATGCATGATAGAGTACCGGCATGAGTTTTGGTAGAGTAAGGTGGTATTGAAGGCATGTTGGAATGCTCCACATTCCTCTAGATGTGAATGTTTGCCTTTGTGGTTTTTTGGACATGTTTATGAATGTGCAATACATACTTTCTTGCAATTTTAAGTTTCTTGGTGATCCGTAAGCTCACTTTTTCAATGACAGTATGTTGCAGTGTGTTCCAGATGACTTGTTCTCAAAACTCATGGTTGAAGATGTGCAGCACAAAATCAAGATCTTCATACATGCTCTTCAACTCCCTTCTTGGCTCTAGAAGAGTTTCATGAAGATATTTCTAGTTTCCAGTACCGCACAAGGTTTTCAAGTTGTTGTGGTTGTTGTGCTTCAAGTTTCATATGTCTTTGCTTAAGTTTTTCCTATTTTCAAATGAGTGGAGTGTGCAGATGCAATTCCTTGATGTTTGATGTTGTGAAGGATGTTTTGGACCTAGTTAAGCAAGTGTTGATGTCCACAAGGCATGGGTCTTCTGCTAGTGTAGCATGTAGTCTTGTTTAGGACTTGTCCTCTACACGTTTCATGTTGTGTATTGTCTAGTCGACTTGTAAATGTATTTTTCATGTTGTCTCTAGCTTACAAGCAATGTAATCAATGTAATTTCATGTATAAATTGTAAATCAAATTGAGTTAGGCAAGATGTGATTGCAATGTGATTGATAAGGTTTGCAAGTAAGATAAGGAGCAGAATGAATGTATTATGATGTGCGACTGAAGGAGAAAGAGCAGAAGTTGTAGATATTGTCTTGATTCATCTTGAAGAAATATCTGTGATGTTGGCAAGAGACACTATATGGATTCATGATTGTTATTATTGATGGCAACAAAGGTCATCCCACATATCTGCAAGTCATGGTGTGTCTCTACCGGAAGTCAGAATGAAGATTGTTGAGGTCCGGTAAACAAGAACAAAGCACATGGCAAGGTCCGACAGACAGGTCCGGATCTCTCAAAGGAAGTATCTTGGTGAAGTATGGATTTGGGGAAGTCAAGAGGACTACCTTGAGTAATAGAGTCCAAGGATTTAACCTCCGGTGATGGACAAGGAAAAAGATATGAACAGTTGAGTACCGAATTCCTGAGTGACAGTGTGAACAGAGGAAGAACTGACTGACAGAATATCAGATTGCTTTCCGGATGTGTTTTTGACAGTGGTGAAGGTTATGAAGACATGGATTATGTTTGGCTGACATGATTAATGATTTCTACAAGTATATGCTTGATCTGCATTACTTGATGTGCAAGGATTCAGCCGACAGAACAGAATTTTGTAAGAAGATAGACTATTCTGGATGCCGACTAAAAAGATAATGAAACCACTAGTGCGGATATATATATAAGATGGATTTAGTTGAGAGAGGCATTTTTTTATGAGATGTGAATAAGTACAGAGTAGAGCAGAAGCTGCAAGAAAGATCCGGTATGTAAAAGGAAAGCAGAATAAAGAGAAGAGGAAAGATGAAGTGCAGCAGATCAGTACACTAAGCCTAACCGGAACTGAACTCCAGCATATGTGGATGCTTCCAATTAGTTCAAGTATTGTATAACATTCTTTTGTAGACAGTGTGTCTTCTTGTAGGCAGTGTGCCTCTTTGTGAGCAGTGTGCTCGGGCAGTGAGCCCTAATTGGCAAGTGCCATTTTGTAATTCCTTATTCTTCTAACAGAGAATAATCTTTGGGTTAATCACCCCGTGGTTTTCTCCCTTAACAGGGTTTCCACGTCAAAATCTTGGTGTTCAATGTGTTGATGTTTATCTGCTCTTGTGTTTATGCTTTATGCTTTCATGGATAGTTAATTGATATGCTGTTAACTAACAAAGAAGAATCAAGTGTCAAAAGAAGAAGCAAGATTTTAGATAACTGATTCACCCCCCCTCTCAGTTATCAACAATTGGTATCAGAGCTAAGTTCCTCCTAATTAGAGCCTAACAGCTTGAGGAAGATCTGGGAGTTCAAATGGATGCATATGGCTTAAGGGAGCAACTCAAGACTGCTCTTGAGGATCTTGAACAATCAAACTCTGAAGTCAATGAATTAAAGGAAAGACTCAAACAGGCTGATGAATTCATGAGAGAACTAAAAGACAAATTAACTCTCTCTATGAAAAAGAGAAAGGAGCTGCTCCAACAATTGGCAAGACAAAGTGAAGAAAGTAATGCAAATGAAGAATTGACTGAGAAAACCAAGTTATGTGAAAAATTATCAAAAGAAGTCATTATGGTAAGACATGAAATGGAATCAGGAGTTATAAAGTTTACTCAAGAGATTGAAGAAAAAAGAAAAACTGAAGACAATCTCTTAAAGAGAAATCAGAAGATTGCCATCAAATGGATAGGATTATCAGACATCTTGAATCTGATCTTGAAGATGCCAAAAATAATGAAGAAAAACTTGAGGATCAAATTGTCTCTCTCAAAAGAGATCTTCAAACAGCAAATGAATATAAAGAGAAATTCAAGATAAGTTCTACTCAACTTGAAGTTCTTCTTGGAAGTCAAAAGAGGGCAGATGACAAGTATGGTTTGGGATATGAGAAAGGAGAAAGCTCCGGATCTGGTCAAAAGAATTTTGGATCAAAAAATCCAAGGAACAGGCATAGAAGACCTCCGGTAAGACAGCCCAATGCTCAAAGATATCCATCCTTCAATGGATACTGCCACAGCTGCAATCACTTTGGTCACAAAGCTAATCAGTGCAGAAAGAGAATGAATCAGACTAATTCATCCTTCTCCGGACAGTGCTTTAACTGCAAAAGGTATGGACACAAGTCTCATGAATGCAGAAATATGAAAATGAACAAATCATTCAATGGTAGATGCTTTGCATGTAATAAAGTAGGTCATATGGCTAATCAATGCAGATTAAGAGGTTATCAGTCATATATGCAAAGAAATGTTGTTTGCCAAATCTGTAATAGGTCCGGTCATGATGCAAAAGTCTACAGAAGCAAGAATCAGGACAAAAGAGGTCTGGTATATAATCAGAATCAAGACAAGGGTAAACAAAAGATGAATGTGGATGAAGTTAGGAATGAGATGAACAAGATTTGGGTGAAGAAAAGTTCAGAGAATGTAGAAGTTGGATCCGCACCAGACTCTGGTGCTGATGTTCCTTCCAGAAATTAAATGGTGAGCTCTAGCTCAGGGGGAGACACAAAGAAAACCCTATTTCCCCAGCCAATCAAGTGGTACCAGATGTGGCACAAGATGCGGAATAAAGGGTTTGTAGATATAAATCTTAAGATGATCCAGATAAGATTTCAGAGGTCCGCATGAAGATATGAAGAAGTTGTGATTGATCAAGTAAAACCTGTTCCAGGAGACGCTCCGGAATGATAGAGGATTACAAAAAGGTCCGGAGAGATCCGGAAGTGCATTATCTTATTCTGTGGATTTGATAGAGTGTTTGGGGTGTCCTTGTATCTTGATTTGTTCATGGTTGGAAGATCTGCATGAAGTTCTTAGATCAGGACTAATCTGGTTCTTCAAGTCAACCGAATAAGGCAAACCAGAACAATGTAGGTCGAGCATTTATTGCAATCAGATATTAGGGCTTGCGGAGCAATATAAGGGATTTCTCATAAATCACTTGTTCATTCTACACTCAAGAAGAAGCGAAAAGAGGAGCTCTGCAACAAAATTCATCAAGTTCACCGAAGATCACTTGCAGAAGTCATTACATACAAAGATCAATCTAACCACTCCGTGTAGCCGAAGGCGCATAAGGTATTTTCCATTTTCAATATCTCACTACAAATCTTTTGAAATATGGCTACTCTGAATATAGTAAAGATCTCAGATAGGCCCCGACCTGTATTTAAGAAACACCCATACAAGTCATTGGAGGTAGATCCTTTAGGAGCATTCTCTAGTGTTCCTCACAGCGTTTTACACACAGAAGACATTAGGGTTTACATACATGCAAGTATTGAGGAATTTGGGGAATTCAAATTGAGAGATTTCTATCACAAACAACTGATAGACAATGCTTTTGAGCTTAAACCAGAGTATAAGGGTATACAGAAGAAACAATTTGATCAATTCATTCATTTCCCCTGCTTTGAAGAAGATGAATGGGTCTGGTATGGATTGAGTAGGATGCATGACAACTTCCTATGGCTGGATAGACCCTGCAAAATCACAAAAGAGGCAATTAGGGCAGTGACTGGTCTATACTCTTCTGGAGGAATACCTATCCTCAAATCTGTCAAAAATAACATTGTAACTGAGGCCACCGGATCAAAATTTGATAAGAGGGCAATGACCATTGAAGACATCTCTGACCCGAACATCAAGTTTGCATCCATGATAATATGATACAAGATTTATCACTCCAGTAGGGAGAATTCAGTATCCGGAACTGCAGTATATACTGCCTATGAGATGCTAAGGAAGAATGTAGATTATGACCTCTGTGAACTTCTTTTAAGTCAATTAATGGAAAATATACAAAAGATCAAAAAGGACAAAAAGAATTCCTTCAAGTATGGTACACTTATATTATGTCTATTTTTCTACTTCATGAATGAGATGCCCGGATCAAGTGGATGGGTATGGCAGAATGACAGACCTGTAGCAGTCCAGATCAGAGATTACTTACATGGTCTTGGGGATGCCAAAGCAAGAAATACAGCCCTTTGGGGATACTTCAAAAACTTCCAGAGCATGATGCAAGCAAGGGAAAGAATTCCCCAGTCTCTTGTTGAAAAATACAAAGACTCAGTCTGCTTTATGGTTGACACTGATCAGTGCCTAATGGAGGCAGTAGAACCAAGGACAGTCTGGAACATACCAATGGGGTATGAGGTTGATGAACAGATTGTAGAACTGCATGTTCAACACATGCTTAATCAGCCCAAAGATCCAAAAGCAGAAAGGTTTCGAACCTTTGAGGAACTGAGTGTGAAGATTCATGTGGAACTCAGAGAACCTGAGATAAAAAGGAAAGTTAGAAAAGAAGTAGAACATTTAGCACAAGGCCTTGGGATTTCAATGGAAGCACTTGATGCTCACAAGAAGAAGAAGGAAGAAGCTGAGAAAGAGAAGAAGAGGGCAGAAAAGGAAAGTGAGGAAAGTGTTCCGGTAGAAACCTCCACCCAGACCAGATCATCAAAAAGATCTGCACCAGCCCCAGCCAAAAGCTCAAAACTGGAAGTCCAGGCATCCGGTAAAAGATCCAAGACAAAAGCCACAAGGGCCTATATAAGTCAAAAAGATGAAGAGGAAACCGAATCAGATGAGGGAGTAAAGGAAATAAAGAAGCAGAAGAAGAAAGGATCCGGTAAACCCTCCACAGGCCAAGACAAGGGAGAAATGGCAGAGGAATTTGTTGAAAAGCCCACTCTGTCTCTAGAGAGTGTAATCAAGTCAGTCACTGTGGATGGAAACCTACAACCAATGGCTAAATTCTATGATGACTACAATGAGGCTGACCAAAAGATCCTGCAGGAAGCCACAATCAGGTATTTGAACATATACAATAAGGCTTTCATTGAGATTATATCCCTAATTCCTAAAAGCCTAGAAAAGGAGTTAGAAATAAGAAAGAACAATGCTCTGGCGAAAGACATTGAGCTTCGGGAACAAATAGCTATTCAGCTATATCCTGCAATCGATCCCAAAACAATGGATATGATATTCAAATATTGCAAGGATGAATTCAGGAGCAAAGCAAGGATGAATCAGCTCATGCTTGGTGAAACTAACAAGGTGGCAGAAGAGACTAAAGAGATTCTCCAGAATACATTCAAAAGGTTCAACATTCCTATTATAGAGGACTTGGGCACAGAAACAGCTATGGACTTGGAATCCTCTGCTCCAGAAGAAATGGCCCCTGAACAAACCAACATTTCTCCTCTAGTTTCCCCTACAGTCTCCAGATCCAAAGAAGAAGAGAAATTACAAGAGAAAGAAGCAGCGGTGAAGGAAAAAGAAAGTGACAGTGCAAAGATTGTAGAAGAACAGAAGACTTCACCAGAGAAAACCACAACTGATAGTGGTAAGATTGTGGAAGGAGAGAAAACTCCAAAGGACAACTCCAAGACTGCAGAAGAGAAGAAACATTTGTCTCCGGCAAGAGACACTACACAAACAGTCCAAAAATTTCTGAGCAAAGAAACAATAGAGATTGATGAACCGGAGCTTCTACAAGGTCCATTCAATTTTGATTTCCTCTCTCCGGTACAGACAATGAAGATAGCTTCATTTGCAAATGCCAAGGCAAATGAAAAACTCCTAATGTCTCATATGGAAGACTGTGAGTTTATTGAAGCTGCTTCCGAAGTGCTTGAAAAGATTATGCCATCGGTCCAAAAAGATCCCACAGCCTCCTCTTCCGGTAATCTCAAAACCTTAGTCAGCAGTGTTGGTACACATTTTGATTCTCTAGAAAAATCAGCTGAAGAAAAGGTCCGGAAGGAGTTTTTGGATAAGAGATTCTCAGAGGTACTAGGATTAATCTCTCAGGATAGGAGAAATATGAGTATTGGGATAAAGAGCCTAGAAAATGCTCTTAAGGATGGCGGTGACATCTACAAATTTTGTATCTCCTGGTCAAAAGCAACAATAGATATTGAGAAGAAAATAAAAGAGGAACAGGACAAACTACAAAGTTTGTCTCAAAGTTTTGATCCACTCTCTTCCTCCATAATAAATCAAGAATGCCAAACTATTGCAATCACAAATGCAATAAAGAACCTTGAGAAGGAAAGGAAGAATATAACCAACTGGATGGGAGAACTTAGAAGGATTATCATCCCTAAGTTAGAGACTATGCATGAGGCCATAAGTGATGCTCAGACTACCGCCCAAACCAATGATCTGATAGATCTCAAGAGGGCAGAAGCTTTTACATTTTTGTTGAGTGGTCACATTTCAATTTTGGATAGAATGAAGCAAATTTGGGCTACAGAACTGATTCAATTAAAGACATCCTTTGCAGACATTCTTCAGTTTATGTGAGTACGTAATATGCGGCTAAGTATAGTAAAAAATTTTAAACTTTTGATGTGCGGACCCTACCCTTTGGCATTGATGTCAAAGGGGGAGTGAGGAGCAATGAAAAATGAGGAATCTAACTAAGGGGGAGCTCCAGAAAGTGTATATAAAGACAGAGCATCAGTCAAGGGGGAGCATAGTGTAAACACTTAGTCATTTTTCACTAAGTGTTGCCATCAATGCCAAAGGGGGAGATTGTTGGCAAGAAACACTATATGGATTCATGATTGTTATCATTGATGGCAATAAAGGTCATCCCACATATCCGCAAGTCATGGTGTGTCTCTATCGGAAGTCAGAATGAAGATTGTTGAGGTCCGGTAAACAAGAACAAAGCACATGGCAAGGTCCGACAGACAGGTCCGGATCTCTCAGAGGAAGTATCTTGGTGAAGTGCAGATTTGGGAAACTCAAGAGGACTACCTTGAGTAATAGATTCTAAGGATTTAACCTCCGGTGATGGACAAGGAAAAAGATATGAACAGTTGAGTACCGGATTCTTGAGTGACAGTGTGAACAGAGGAAGAACTGACTGACAGAATATCAGATTGCTTTCCGGATGTGTTTTTGATAGTGGTGAAGGTTATGAAGACATGGATTATGTTTGGCTGACATGATTAATGATTTCTACAAGTATATGTTTGATCCACATTACTTGATGTGCAAGGATTCAGTCGACAGAACAGAATTTTGTAAGAAGATAGACTATTCTGGATGCCAACTAAAAAGATAATGAAACCACTAGTGCGGATATATATATAAGATGGATTTAGTTGAGAGAGGCATTTTTTTATGAGATGCAAATAAGTACAGAGTAGAGCAGAAGCTGCAAGAAAGATCCGGTATGTAAAAGGAAAGCAGAATAAAGAGAAGAGGAAAGATGAAGTGCAGCAGATCAGTATACTGAGCCTAACCGGAACTAAACTCCAGCATATGTGGATGCTTCCAATCAGTTCAAGTATTGTATAACATTCTTTTGTAGACAGTGTGTCTTCTTGTAGGCAGTGTGCCTCTTTGTGAGTAGTGTGCTCGGGCAGTGAACCTAATTGGCAAGTGCCATTTTGTAATTCCTTATTCTTCTAACAGAGAATAATCTTTGGGTTAATCACCCCGTGGTTTTCTCCCTTAACAGGGTTTCCACGTCAAAATCTTGGTGTTCAATGTGTTGATGTTTATCTGCTCTTGTGTTTATGCTTTATGCTTTCATGGATAGTTAATTGATATGCTGTTAACTAACAAAGAAGAATCAAGTGTCAAAAGAAGAAGCAAGATTTTAGATAACCGATTCACCCCCCCTCTCAGTTATTAACATGTGACAATGATCAAGTGTAGAGTGTGCCTAACTAATCTGATCATCAGAAAGAAGTGTGAAGAGATAGAATTGCAATATCAAAGGTGTGAGCTTCATTGTCAACTTTTAGGCAGTAAAGAGATTGTCATACTGTAATTTGTTCTAAGTTTGTTCTCAATTCAGGGAGTATTTGCTTCCTTGGGAGTGACCCTAAAAAAAGTCTTCATGGAGTTGTAGCTTCCTTGGGAGTGACCCTAAATAAAAAATTTCAGGGAGTAGTAGCTTCTTTGGGTTGTAGCCCTAAAACAAAGTTGTAATTTTGAGCTTCATATATTGTGAGTTAATCCTCACCATGGTTTTTCCCTTCTTGGGTTTTTGACGTATATCTATTGTTATGTGTTGATTTGCATTGTTTTAATCTTTCATGTTTTTGTTGATGTTGTAATGCTTAAGTTTTAATCTTCTCTGGAGGACTTGAAGTTTGATTAGATATTGATTCACCCCCCCTCAGTATCTTGGTGTGTTCAACAATTGGTATCAGAGCCAAGTTCCTTTGGAGGAAGCTTATCTGCTTTAGGAAGGTCCGAGATGACACATAATGGATCCAACAAGTACCTAGGTTTGATAGAACCAATTATGCTTTTCGGAAGCTAAGGATGAAAACCTATATCAATTATCTAGGGTGTGGAGTTTGGCACTCTGTCAAGACTGGTTACATAACTCCTGCTACTACTCGTACAGATCCAAATGAAGTTAAGGAATATGATAACAATGCCAAGACAAAGTTTGCTATTATGAGTGGATTAGGTGATTCAAAACTTTCAAAGGTAATGAGTTTCCTTTCTGCTAAAGAAGTTTAGAATAAACTTGAAACCATTTATGAAGGAGATAAGAAAGTAAAGCAAGCAAAGATGCAAATCTTCAAAATAAAAATTGAGACCCTAAAGATGACAGAGGATGAAGACATTGTTGGATATATGCTCCGAGTGAATGAAGTGGTCAATGGCATCACAGGTCTTGGTGGAAAAGGATGAAATTGTGAAGAAGGTTCTAAGATCTCTTCCCAAATCTTACAGTCATAAGGTATCTGCTATTGAGGAGAATGCGGGCTTGGATACATACTTTATAGACAAATTGTTTGGTAACCTTACTACTTTTGAAATGAGAGAATTTGGTAGTGATTCTCCAAAGAAAGAAGTTTCTTTCAAAGTCAGTATGAAGAGAAAGGATGAAATTCCTGATGAAGATGAGAGGTCTGATGAAGTTGAAGGAAATTTTGTGAGAAGATTGAAGAAAAGCACTAGAAAATACAAAGGTAAGTTTGTTAGAATCCACAAGACAACTGAGAGGGGGGGAGTGAATCAGTTGTGTATTAAAACTTCAAAACCTCAAAGCAATTCCAAACATCAACCTCTTACTATGCATTAGCAGAATGTAAACATATGAAGCATCAATGCAAACACATTCAAACACATAAGAACACTAGATTTATGTGGAAAACCTAAGAAGGGAAAAACCATAATGAGGATTAGCTCACATATATATGAATAACAACACTGAAACCAAATAGGCTTACTGCCCAAAGGAAAGGCTCACTACCAAGGTCCCACCACCCAGAGGAAAGGCTCACTGCCAAGGTCCCACTACCCAGAGGAAAGGCTCACTAGCAAGGTCTCACTACCCAGAGGAAAGGCTCACTACCAAGGGCTAACTACAAAGTGTTGCAAGTATGTGCCAATTGGTGTTGTCATTGATGTCAACATATCTGTGTTGTCATTTGTGTCAACTATATCTTATGGCATTGCTATTTGGTAATGGATTGAAAAATACTATCTGAGTATTTTGCTCCACATATTTCCTATGTTGAAGACCAAAGTATGAGCTTTGGATATGATTTAGAGAAGTGTTTGAAGATGCTAAATCTAGAATTTGATGGTCTAGATCGCTGACCAGAAAAAGATCTATTCACCAGTATGAAGATCATGCCTAACAGAGTTTACAATGAGACAAAGAGGAAGTATTTTGCTCCACAATCCTCTATAGATTAGAGTTTGGCTTTGCAGTTCTAGACTTAAGCTTATAAGGTCCTTATTCATCTTCATTCCAAATGATATGCAATTTTAATCTCTAGAGAGAAAGTTTCTAATTAGCAGAGTTTGACAGCATTTGACTGAGAACAGTCTGTGATCCATCTTCAAGTGAAATAAGTTGGGATCTGTTGTAGTTGGACTTGCTAGTTTCCAAATGACTCTATGATGTCTGTAGATGTCCCCTATATACATTAAAGCCATATGTTTGATATGCAAGCTGCAATGAAGATCTTGGAAGTGTGTGTTCAAGTGTTCCTAGTAATTACACCTGTCTAGTTGACCTAGATGATTAACACTCTTTGCGAATAAATTTCCTAAATTGTAGAAGCATGTGATAGCATGTGAAGATGTAATTAAGTATGTGCTAAGGTGTGAAGTGTTCTCCTTTATTCATTTAATCTACAAGTTTATTTAGGTCTAGTCCTAATTTGATGTATGTATGTATGTATGTATGCTGACCTTGGAGATTGTTCCAATGGTTGATGATTGTAATGCCAACCTTTATGTACATTCTAAGGTTGATGAATTGTATAAATATATGAAATAAAGTTGTGAAAGATGAATGATTTGAGCAAAGATGATGAGATAGGTGTGAAGTATAAAAGCAGAGCAAAGGAGAGGAGATATTGTTTGCTTCAATGGAACTAAACTCAAGCATGTTGTAGATGCTACTATATCAGTTCACCCCTTGGTAGTGAGCCACCCACCGGCAGTGAGCCACCTTTTTTAGTAGTGAGCCTTTCTTGCAATGAGCACTCATTTGGGAAGTGAGCCCTCTTGGAAGTAAGCCTTTTTGATATTCGGTATTGTTACTACATTATACTATGAGCTAACACTCACTATGGTTTTTCCCTTTCCAAGGGTTTCCCACGTAAAAATCTAGTGTTCATGTGTGGATGGTGTTGATATGTTTAAGTTTTGTTTCTGCTTTTCATGATTATTCTTCATATCAGATTAAGTGGTTAAAGCAAGACAATAAGATTGTGAAACTGATTAATTAAGGTTAAAGTTTTTGATACAACTAATTCACCCCCCCCTCTTAATTGTGTTGTGCCTTCAACAATTGGTATCAGAGTGAGGTTCCTTGGAAGAAAGCCTAACAGCTTGAGGTAGATCTAGGATGGCACACAAAAAGGACACACCACAATTTGATGGATCTAATTACGCATATTGGAAGGTACGCATGGAAAGTTATCTTATTTCTATAGGTTACAGTGTTTGGATGATAGTCAAAAATAAATATGAAATGCCTAAAGATGGTCCAGAGAGTGAAGAAGAAATCAAGGAGTTTGAGTTGAATAAAAAAGCTACAAATACTTTATTGAATGCTTTATAAAATGTTGAAATGGAAAAAGTTGCGGATCTTGCAACTGCTAATGAAATTTGGGAGAAATTGAAGAATGTTTATGGTGATGCATCTGTTAGGAAAGCTAAGTTGCAGAATTTGAAGATTGCATATGAAACCATGCGAATGTCTGAAGATAATAACATAAAAAATTGTTGCAATGTGTGACCCTTGGTCTTCTTGTTCAGCGCTGCGCTGTGGTGGTTTGTGACAAGGGTTTAACCACCTCCCATGCTTGTTAAGTCAAGTGGTTGTATCGGGCATTAACAAGTTGATCTTTTGGTGCAATGGCAAAGTTCTAACAATTGGTATCAGAGCTAAGTTCCTCTAAAAGGAGCTTAACCACTTGAGGAGATCCAGGATGTCGTCATACAAGAAGGATAGTCCGAAGTTTGATGGAACCAACTTTACTCTTTGGAAAGGTCACATGAAATGTCACTTACAGTGTATGGGTTTTGCATACTGGTCCATGGTTACAAAAGCTTATATACCTCCACAAGGTGGTCTGACAACCCTAAATGAAATCACAGATGCTGAAAACAATCTGCGGACCAAAGAGGCTCTTCTAAGCGCATTGTCTGACTCAAAGCTCTCAAATGTTATTGATCTACCAACTGCCTTTGAGATTTGGGGGAAACTGGAACTTTTGCATGAAGGAGATCAGTTTGTTAAATGTGCAAAGTTACAAAGTCTAAAAGAAAAATTTGAAAAACTAAAGATGAGAGATGATGAAATTATTACCTCTTTTATGCCAAGAGTGAATGAGCTAGTTTGTGGAATTAGAAATATAGGTGGAATCCTAAGTGAAGAAGAGATTGTTGGCAAAGTTCTTAGATCCCTTCCTGCCTCTATAAAATCAAAGCTTTTGCAATCGAAGAATTCAGAGCTCACACAACAGTCACAAGAGATCAATTGGTTGGTAATTTGGTTGCTTTTGAAATGGCCGAGTTTGGAGATGATCCTCCAAAGACTAAATCTGCATTCAAATCCAGTGCCTCTATAAAAGGGAAACAAAGGTTTGATCCAGGAGAAAACTCTTCAAGGAACCTATCATGGTATGAAAAAGCAAGAAAAGACTTGGAAGAAGAAGAAGCTGAAACTGCTCATTTTGAAGCTCTTATTGCAAAGAGACTGCCAAGAGGATCCGGTAAGTATGAAGGAAAATTACCTTTCAAGCGCTTTAATTGCAATAAAATTGGTCATTTTGCCTCAAAATGTCCAGAGAGATTTTCAAGACCAAATCCTAACAAATCAAGATTTCAAAAGAACTGTTACTATGTTCATGAAGAAGATGATCATGAAAGAGTAACAGATGATGAATCAGAGACAGGAAACAAATTCGGTAATGAATGGGTTTTTATTGCCATCAAAGAAGAGGAACCAATATCCTCTGTATCTGTCAATCATGAAGTTGAAGAAAAAGCTCTGGCTGCTCAAGTTGAAGCAAAAGATGATTGGGTCATTGACAGTGGATGCTCTCACCATATGACAGGTGACAAGAATAAGTTCTTAAATTTGGAAAAGTATGAAGGAGGAATTGTAAAGTTTGGAGACAATTTTGCTGGTAGAATCAGAGGTAGAGGAACTATTTCTCTTGATGGAAAGAATAAAACTGGTAATGTACTGTATGTTGAAGGATTAAAGCACAATCTTCTCAGTGTTGGATAGCTGGTGGACAAAGGCTATGATCTCAGATTCAGGAATAGAAAATGCAAAATCTTTGAAAGTTCTAGAACAGAGATTGCATCCGGTACCCAAACAAAAGGTAACATCTTTCACTTGGCTAGTACTGGTAAAAGTTGTTTATTTGTTCAAGTTGATCAGAGTTGGTTATGGTATAGAAGAATGTGTCATGTGAACTTTGATAATATTATCAAGATAAGTAATACTCAGGCTGTAAGAGACCTTCCAAAATTAGTAAAACCTACAAATAGTTTGTGTAAAGAATGTCAGTTGGGAAAACAAAGCAGAATCTCATTCAAAAGAAAGGAACAATCTTCTATCGGATTATTAGACTTGGTTCATACTGACTTATGTGGTTTGGCAAGAATCAGGAGTGTGCAAGGTGATAGATACTTCATGTTGCTAATTGATGACTATTCCCGGATGATGTGGGTAACCTTTCTGAAAGAAAAATTAGAAGCTCCTGAGAAATTCAAAATATTTAAGGCTATGGTGGAAAATGAGACCGGATTAAAATTGAAATGTCTGAGGTCTGATAAAGGTAGAGAATTCACATCCGGTGAGTTCATAAACTTCTGTGAGAAACATGGAATAAAGAGACAGTTGTCTGCCCCTAGAACTCCACAGCAGAATGGAGTTGTTGAGAGAAAGAACCGAACCATCCAGGAAGCATCCAGGACCATGATGATGGAAGCAAATGTTCCTCAGATCTATTGGAGAGAAGCTATCAGCACTGCAGTCTACACTCTCAATCAAGTTCAAATTAGAAACAATACCGGTAAGACTCCTTATGAACTCTAGTTTGGCATTACTCCCACTATGAGATACTTCAGAGTTTTTGGTAGCAGATGTTACATCAAAAGGGATGAAGATCTAGGAAAGTTTGATGCTAGAAGTGATGAAGGAATATTCTTCGGTTATTCTACTCAAAGCCAAGCATACCGGTGTTACAACAAGAGACTGAGAAAGATCATAGAAAGTGTAGTTAGGGTAAAATTGCAAATCAGGGCAAATGAATAAACAGCAATGATAAAACCCTAGCAATGCACAATGAAGCACAAGACAACATGAAAATCAAAATAACAAATGTAAATGCAAACCGATCTCCACGCTATGCTCGATTTATCTCCATTGCTCTTCTCCACCTCGCATGAGCATGCAAGATTTTGAAGGATTATTATTGGAAGAATGTTGGGTGCTCATTTCTGTAGCATAACATTAAGATGAAGATGCTAGAATGAATGATAGATGAAGGATGCAAAGGCTCTAATGATATTTCAACAGCATGTGGATACTTGAGGATCAATGCATTGCTAATGGCTTGTGAGGGGTTTGATTTATAGGAAAGGCTTGGTTCAAATGGACGGCTAAGATTAAAAAACTAATTGATTGATGTGGACGGCTAGGATTGATTCGGTTATCCCACTCTTCAAGGGAGTTGTAGTCATTTGACAAGTGTCAAGGAGAATAGGGCTTATGTGTGCTTGTGTACATAAAAAGTACTACATATGAAAGATATTAAATAAAAGGGGGTAGTACCACTTATCTTTTTAAATGAAAGAGGCACACATGTCGGCTAAATGATAAGATAAATTAATTAAATAAATAAAATTTATTTAATTAATTGGAAAGTCGGCTTATAATGAGAACTTAATTCAAATAAAATATTTGAATTAGTTGGGATATGAGTTGGATATTAATTAAATAAATAAAATTTATTTAATTAATTGGATAGTGGGATTAGGATATGATGTGGAAATTAATTAAATAAATAAAATTTATTTAATTAATTGGCTAAGTAGGATAAGGATGGGATTGAATGGGATTTTAATTAAATAAATAAAATTTATTTAATTAATTGGCTAATGGATAAATGGGATTAAGAGTGGGATTTAGGACAAAATGTTACATGATGTCTTAATGATGTTTTAACAAGGTGTTGCTAGACATGAACAAATTTGGGTGTCTACATTTTGCCCCTCTTTGAGATGATGTTCGAGATGATGAGCTTTGTGTCGAGTAACATCATTTCAAAGAAGTTAAGGTATGGATAATTGATAGGGATGCTGATGATGATGATGATGATGATGATAGAAAGGATAGGTTGGTGATGCCCCCTCGAGAGGATAGGTGGGTTGGACAAACACGGGTATGCTCTCGAAAAGAAATAGCTTGGCTACAAAGAAAGATAAGGGAATGGATAGAAGAAATGAAGATGCGTTATGCTGCAATGAATGTGAGCAACCATGATGTTTGATATAGCACTAGACGTTATGCACCAAGGTAGAAGGACCAGGGTGACGATGTGTCTTATGCCCCAGCATAATACAACCTTGTCTAGATACAAGATATGAATATTAGCTAGATTTGATACTGATATGATGCAAATGCAAGATAAAATGATAACACACACAAGCAAGCAAGCAAGTGTGCACAAATGATTCAAAAACAAACAAGGTATTGCCCCTGTCAAGCTGTAAACCAATGATTAATTGCTGATTGATGATAGTTGAGAGTGTTGTCATTGCGGGGAAAGCTATATCCCTAGATCAACACAATGGTTGTTTGCTGAGTTGGTTGGCTAATTGACTGATTGATTTGGCTTACAACAAGGCTAGGATCAAGACCATTGATTGGGATTGGATAACTTGGCTTGATTGATTAACTTGATTCGTATAGCTTAAAGATGGGCTTGCATTTGGATCATTGTTTGGAATGATTTGAATATGATGAATGAAGATTGATTTGATGAAGGATGGATGATTTGATTGATTTAGTTTCATGAAATATTGATTAGATTGATTTGATGAATTGGAAGAAGTGAATTGGATTTGTTCCAATTGGAGTTGATGTGATTGAGTTGATTTGCTTTGGTGTTGATGCTGATGATTGATAGGATTTGTTTTGATGGTTGGCTTGATGTGCTTTGAGTTGATTTTTGCTATTGTTGGGTTGATTATTTTGATGATTGATAGGAAGAATTGACGATGATGATGATTTGATTTATTGGGCTCATGACAAGATTAGGATCAAAACCTATTGATTTGATTGGATAATGTTCTTTGATTGATTAGCTTGCTTGAGATGGATTAATGTGACTTGGATTTAAGATCATTGCTTAGATTGCTTTGATTGATATGATTGGAAGAAGTGATTGATTGAAATGGATGAATGAATGTTATTGATAGGAAGAATTGATGATGATGATGATTTGATTTTGATTGAATGTTGATGGAGTGGATTGATTTGGATGATGTGATTGGTTTTATTGCTTGGATTTTGCTGGATTTTGATTTTTTTGTGTTTTTGGAATATTTTGATTTTTTTGTGATTTTTCAAATATTTTGATTTTTTTGGATTTTTGGGGATATTTTGGGATGTCAATGGATTTACAATTGGGTAGCCTTTGTGCTAGATACCAATGACAAGGGAGAAAACCAAGTCTAGGTGCAAAGGATGGATAAAAGGATGGGCTCATAGTAAATGTGATGAAAGGCTCATGATAGATGGATAGATAAGAGGATAGGCCGTATAAGGTATGTATGCACACCTCATGATAAATGGATAGGTAGGCTATAGTGGAAAGCTCAAGATAAATGAATGGGGATAAGCTATAAGACAGAAAACTCGTGATAAGGGTATGCCATAGTGGATGGATTATAAGGGAGCTAGGATGTGATCTTCAAAGGCTATGTCACATAGGAAGAACTTGCCCCATTCTAGGTGGTAATGCTTAGGATTTTGCATGACAAAGTTCATGACCAAGGGATGACATGATAGATTGGTTTAAATGGGATGGATAAATAGTCAATGGATAGGACTTGGTTTGGAAAGAAGGTATGCCAAGAAATATCCAAACATGTTTCAACATTTTTTCCCCTATGTCTCCATCAAGATCAAAAGGAGGAAAGGGAGGATAAATGGGCTCAATAGGATAGGCATGTTTATGTAATGGCTAAGGATGGTAGGATGGCAAGATGGAAAATGATATAATGGGATAGATAGTTGGGAAATGGATAGGTTGGATGAGACAATGTGCCCCCAAGTGTAAGTGACATAGAAGATCAACCTACACATGACGCCTGTTTGCCAGGTTTTCATCACGGTACTTATCCAAGGCGCCTGTTTACCAGGTTTTCACCGTTGGATGAAGGGATTTCTCTTTACTATTTTGATTTTTTCTTCTCTTTTTTTTTTTTCTTTTTTGCTTTTAGATTAGTTGACAATTACACATGGCGCCTGTTTGCCAGGTTTTCACCATGGTAATGGATAGGAGGGACTCAAATGTTTAGTGCTATGAAAGGTGATAGTGTCCCAATAGAGAGGGATGTCGTCGCATGGACCATGTCAAGTGTGCTCATCGATGTTGATAAGGGATTACGTGGAAGGGAGATGGATTAGGTAGATAGTAGATTATGATGTGGATTATGGAATGCTTATGGAATGAAGATGGATGAAAAGTTTATGCTAAAGCATGGACCATAGGGATAGCATGGGGGAGATATGTAGGATAATGGATGGAGGTTGGGGAGATGTAGTTATGTGGAGGTGTTGCAGAGTGGAAGGGAACCATGACCAATGGTTGCACACACCATGATAAACATTGAAGCTTTTGATTGGATGGTGGTGTAGGAAGCAATGGGGTTGTTTGCTTAGGAGATGGTTGATGAAGTGATTTAGGAACCCACATAGATTTAATATTTTTAGTACTTTTACTTTGCTTGTGGGATTTTTGAAGGGAATGGAAGTTTTGGATAGAAGTAGGCTTTTGGATGGAGATAGGTGATTGGGATTCTTGAGATGTGGATGAGGGTGCCTCATTCACTTTGCTAGCTATTTGCTTAGGAACCCAAACCATTTTGCTTTTGGGCTTTGCTTTTGTATGTATGGGCTTGGATAGCTTTGTGAATGTACTTTGCTTAGAAGATGGATGATTTAGAGACTTTTCACATTGATTCCCTAAGGCATGAGGGTCCTTAGGAGTTTTAGTTGGATTTTTGGCTTTATAGGTAGAGGCATCAAAATTTTTGCTTTTGAATCCCATGGGGTGGGTGGAGTGGATGGAATGATTGGAAGCTTTATGCTTAAATGATGTGTGCTTTTGTTGGCCAGGATTAGGGATGTAAGGATACTTATGAATGATAGATATGTTAGGTGTTGGAAGAAATGGTGGCAAGGTGGATGGAGGGATATTTGGAGTTGGTAAAAGTGGAGGCAAAGTGGATGGTGGAAGGTGTACAGTCACATGCTTTTGACATTTATAGGATGATGGAGGTGGAATGGCTACATATGTGTTGGGTAGATGATGTGGTTTGTGATGGAAAGGGGACTTAGGATGGATGGAGGAATTACCAACATCTTGGCCTTGTTTACCTTGGGGTGTGTATCCAAGGCCATATGAGCATGGAGGAACTTTGACATGGTTTGACTCCAAAATACCTTGTTCATAAAGGCCTAGACCTTTGCCTTGGTAGTTCATGTTTTGGAGTATGCGATGGACAATGGGACTTGGTGTGGTTTGAACACTAGACTTGAGTTTGTTATTGGATGGAGAAGGTGAAGTGGATAGAGGTCGTTGTTGTCCTAAGGAAGAACACTCATGGACAAAGGTGGATAAACCCATTGGATATGGTGGATTTGAAATGGGATCGATGATGGATATGGAAGGAGGATCATTAGGATCTTGATTAGCATTGTATTCACTAAGATCCAAGCTATTTGTTTGATCTTTTATGCTTACTTGGGGGACAAATGTCTCATCATGACAAGTGGATGTTTGCTCCTTATGGATAGGGCTAGATGGAAGATGACTAGGAGCAATGTGAATATCTTGCTCACGCATGGATGTAGGATTATAGATAGGATCAAGGTGCTCGTGGATAGCTTCTTCATAGGTATCATCTTGATCATAAAGAAGGTAAATGTTATGGATGGGTTGGATTTGGATGGCTTGCTCATGAATGGTTGTTGGGAGATGGATAGGATCAAGTGGCCCATGGATAGATTCATCATTATGGCTATCATCTTGATTATGGAAAAGATACATGTTATGGATGGATTGCATAAAAGTGATTTGATCTTGAGTTGGACTAGGGCTTAATGTTTCCACATGCTTAGGATTAAACCTTTGACATACCTCTTGGGTTGCTTGAATGGAAGTGGAAGGCTCTTGGATAGGCTCTTGGTCAACAATATGAGAACATGATGACTCTTGACTTGGATTCATAATAGGAGACTCTTGGATAGGCTTGATGGATTGTAGGTCACATGATGGGCTTGAAGGGCTAAGAATGTTAATTGAGGGCTCTTGGATAGGCTCAAGGACATGTGGACTATGTGAAGGAGTTGTAGGATTGGGCATGACCTTTGGAAGTTCTTTGGTAGGCTCATGAATGGATGTTTGACATGGAGGTAGTTTATTCCTAGCTAGTAGCCAATGGATCACATCCTTCGCAAGTGTATGGGTGGATGGGAAATATCATGGATGGATGATAATAGCGGATGATGTTGTAGGCTTATGATTAGGACTTTGATTGGATGGAAGGATAATTGAGTTTGATAGGCTAAGATTTGGATTGGATGGGGGTACTACATAGGATTGGGATGATGTGACATGATTTCTTATTGTAGGTAGGTACACCTTGTAAACAATTGGAACAAATATTGGGCATTGATTTGTATTATGGCCTTTGGTCCTATGGTATGCACAATAATCATGTTCATCATATGGACTTTCTTCACATGGGTTGATGGGGGGAAGTTCAATGAGTTTTGCTTCAAGCATTCTTTGTAAAACTATCTCAACCACATCCTTTGGTGAAGGATTAGAATGACATGGTGATGAAGGTAATGAAGGGCTTGGTGATTTGGAAGGTTGATGGACCAATGGACTAGGGGTAGGATCACATGGTGTTGGGATAGGACTTATTGGCTCATGTGTTGGTGGGTGATTAGATGATGAAGGCCACTCTAGATCGGTATCTCCCTTGTCAAAGGTAATTAAGTCTTGCATATGATAACTTGGACTCGTGATTTATGTACAAGGGGCCATTGGGATTTGGATATGATTCTTGTTGGAAAGGTGGATTTAGATCTATCAATGGTGCTTGATGGTCTTGTTGAAAAGGTGTACTTGGACCTACTTGATTTATGTACAAAGAGCCATTTGGACTTGCATGTTGTTCTTGTGATATCACTTGATTGCCTTGTGGATGGGCTTGGTAGTGCATTGGAATGTCAGCATGAGGGATTGAATAAGCTTGAGGTGGATATTCATAGGTTGATGTGGCATTGACTTGGTGGATAGGTGGATTAAGTTGATAGGAAGTGGATGGATATGACATGTGGCTATGAAGTGGATTACGTTGATAGTGAATGGCTAAGGATTGTTGTGCTTGTCGAGCTTGACTAGTGGCTAAAAGGTGTTGGACTTGGGCTACAAAGTGTTGCAGTTGAGGTGATTGGCTTGCATGGGGTTGAGCTTCTTGGATGAAAAATTGTAATATTTCAATGGCATCTTGGTTAAGGGGTTGTGATCCTTGATAAAGATTTTGGAGGAATCTTTGGAATTTGATTTCTAGGTCCTCTAGTGTAGACATGTTGTCACCAAGTGTTTGTCTTAAGTCCTTTTAGCAAGTGCTTGTTTAGGGATTTGGATGATGATGTGGATTGTTTGGATGATGTGGATATGAAGGGGATGAAAGTGATTGGGTTTGAATGTTATTGGAAGAATGTGTAGGATGACTTGTCTTTATGTGTTTGGGTGTTTAGAGCTTGATGTGGCAATATTCAAACAAATGATTATGCATATACACACATGAATCATTCATGCAAGACACATAAGCAAGTTGTTAGTTTGGAATAATGTGATGATGGTTAAGCAAGCACGTGAAGATAATTCAACAAGTCCTAGTCAAGGCAAGGGCACTATCACAAGAAGGTTCTAGTGAAAATCCAGGGGACCGGCACCCCACGAGCATCCAGCAAACCACTTAAGACTTTAACTAACCCTACTAGGAGTTTTAATATACACAAAGGTACACCTCCTTTCAAGTTAGCACTGTATGGTGAGCGCTAATACCGGTTAGACTTGGCTTTCACCTTATCCTCTAATTTTTATAGCAGACCGGATGAAAGTACCGCTTGAGGTCGTTACCTTGGAGTGGATACCAAGGCAGGCCTCTCTAAGGCTAAACAAAAGCAACACAAGTAAATGTTTTTGATCTCCAAGTTCATGTTGGGACGCGAGGAGAGAGCATACACATTTACTTGGTCACACTCGCATGGGGTTCATTAACCTTAGAGATTCAATGTGTGGAAGACAATGCAAACACTTGTTTGTTTTAAAGCCCAAATCCAAATGTGATGAAAGACAATGGTTTGTTTTAGCCCAATTTTTGATGTGATAGCAAACAATGTTTGTTTTAATCCCAAAGTCCAAATGTGTTTGCAAACAAGATTAGAAGCTAAGAGATGAAATGATTGCACCTGATTAATTCACTTTCCAATTTGCTGTAGATGGTGATGCCAATGCTGCTCCAGCTCCCTAGATGCCCTTACAAGTCACCAATTCCAAAAAGAAACAAGTAAACTTGCAAAGAAGATGATTACATGAAAAAGATGGAATCTAAAAATTTTGATTAAAATGATTTGATACAAGAGAATAGATTGTACAAACAGAAAGTTTAGAAGATTCTAAGCAATTTGAAAAAAAGTTTCGCTGGAAAACAATCAAAATTGCTCAAGTTATGCTCAAATGAAGTTTGCAATGAAGCTAAACTTTGACTGATAAAAAAGCCTGAAAAATAGTATAGTCACCTAATAAAAGTGGTACAGTTGTGAAGTTTGTCCTCCCAGCTTTCCAACAAGTCCTTGTTTGTGCGATTTTGCCTCCGTATGTGAAAGTTATGATAGAAATACCAAGATGCACAATGACAGCTACCAAAAGCAAGTTACAGTTGCCAGATGCGACATACTGTTGATAAGAAGCGATCTGTATTTTGTGACAGGTGGGATACTGTAGATCAAATGCGACACAAAAAATACTAGATGCAGTTCCTATTAGCTTGTAAGCGATGTGGATATACCCAGAAGCGACCGATTACGGGCTAAAAGCGACCTGTATCTGCAAAAACACAGTCAAAACCCTATCCTGCACAGGCGATCACTGTCAGTTCATAAGCGATGCCTATCAGTTTAAATGTGGCTTCTATAGGATCATAAGTGATGCAAATCAGTTTGAAAGTGACCATTGTTCAATCAAAAGCGACGCGCATAAACTCATAAGCGGTAACTGTTAATTCATAAGCGACGCGCATCAGGTTAAAAGCGACCACTGTTAGTTCATAAGCGAGCAACCCATTTCAAAGCAAAACTAACAGTGTAAAAGATCATAAAGCACATAGGCAAATTCTGTTGAAGCAAAAGCGATGCATTTCATACCTTAGGCGATCACTGTCGATGAAAAAGTGATCCAGAAAATGATAGATGCGGCCGATCCCAGTGTAAAAGCGATGCAAATATGCAGAAAGCGGTGGATTTTTGCTCATAAGCGATGCAAAAATAGATGGAAGTGACAAGTAATAGCTTATATGTGACTAGCAAAAGGCCAAAAGCGACACATAATAGCCCAAAAGCGATCTGGAGAGTTTTAGGAGACAAAATGCAAATGTTAACCATAAGCGACCAAGTTTACCATATGCGATCGCTTTTTGTTCAAAAGCGAGCACTGTTTGTTTAAAAGCGGGCCAAATTTGACCATAAGCGACTGCTGTTTGCTCAAAGGCGAGTTGATTTAGCCCAGGCGACTGCTGTTTGATCAGAGGCGACCTGAATTACCAGAGGCGCATTTTTGCAGTCCGGTTGTTGTTTTCTTCACCAAACGCTCCATTTTTCATCAAATTTAGCCAAATTTGTACTCAAAATTTATGGAAATGGCCTCCCGGATGCAATGGTGAGGTTAGATTTGGGCTAAGAGATCATCTACATATATTTTTAGCCAAATATTTGCAAACTAGGGTTAGAAAAATGCAAATTTTTGCTACAGAATCCTGCAAAAATGAAAGATTGGCACTCCAAGAGATCTAAACTTCATAAAAACAACTCAAACAAGAGAGGTTAATCAAGGACGTGAGTCCCACCGGGCGTGCCAAAATGTAGTTAGGGTAAAATTACAAATTAGGGCAAATGAATAAACAGCAATGATAAAACCCTAGCAATGCACAATGAAGCACAAGACAACATGAAAATCAAAATAACAAATGTAAATGCAAACCGATCTCCACGCTATGCTCGATTTATCTCCATTGCTCTTCTCCACCTCGCATGAGCATGCAATATTTTGAAGGATTATTATTGGAAGAATGTTGGGTGCTCATTTCTGTAGCATAACATTAAGATGAAGATGCTAGAATGAATGATAGATGAAGGATGCAAAGGCTCTAATGATATTTCAACAGCATGTGGATACTTGAGGATCAATGCATTGCTAATGGCTTGTGAGGGGTTTGATTTATAGGAAAGGCTTGGTTCAAATGGACGGCTAAGATTAAAAAGCTAATTGATTGATGTGGACGGCTAGGATTGATTCGGTTATCCCACTCTTCAAGGGAGTTGTAGTCATTTGACAAGTGTCAAGGAGAATAGGGCTCATGTGTGCTTGTGTACATAAAAAGTACTACATATGAAAGATATTAAATAAAAGGGGGTAGTACCACTTATCTTTTTAAATGAAAGAGGCACACATGTCGGCTAAATGATAAGATAAATTAATTAAATAAATAAAATTTATTTAATTAATTGGAAAGTCGGCTTATAATGAGAACTTAATTCAAATAAAATATTTGAATTAGTTGGGATATGAGTTGGATATTAATTAAATAAATAAAATTTATTTAATTAATTGGATAGTGGGATTAGGATATGATGTGGAAATTAATTAAATAAATAAAATTTATTTAATTAATTGGCTAAGTAGGATAAGGATGGGATTGAATGGGATTTTAATTAAATAAATAAAATTTATTTAATTAATTGGCTAATGGATAAATGGGATTAAGAGTGGGATTTAGGACAAAATGTTACATGATGTCTTAATGATGTTTTAACAAGGTGTTGCTAGACATGAACAAATTTGGGTGTCTACAGAAAGTGTAAATGTGAAGGTTGATGAAGAAATTGAAAGACCCTCAAAAATTCATGAGTATGATGAAGATGATCAGAATGGTATTTAGATTCAAGGTATCCAAGCCTCTTTTGAGGAACAAAGACAAGTTGATCTGGTAAGACAGGAAGAAGAGACAAGTCTCAATGAGACTGATCAAGAGTTAGAGGTGCAAGAAACTCCCAAAGTTCCAAGGTATGTAACTCTAAACCACTCTGAAGATTAGATCATAGGTGACAAAAGCAAAGGGGTGCAAACAAGGAGGAGAATTGCTCAAAATTCAGATGAGTATTGTCTAATTTCAAAGATTGAACCTAAGACAGTAAATGAAGCCTGCAATGATGAAAACTGGACTAAGGCAATGGAGGAAGAACTGCTGCAAATTGAGAAGAATCACACTTGGGATCTTGTTCCCAGACCAAGAAATAAAAATGTGATTGGAACCAAATGGGTCTTCTGAAACAAATTGAATGAAGCCGGTGAAGTAATCAGAAATAAGGCCAGATTAGTTTGCAAAGGTTACTCTCAAATAGAAGGAGTTGATTTTGAAGAAACTTTTGCTCCAGTGGCAAGAATTGAAGTAGTCAGATTATTTCTTGCATTTGATGCCTTCAAGGGTTTCAAGGTGTATCAAATGGATGTCAAATCTGCCTTCCTAAATGGTAATTTGGGAGAAGAAGTGTATATTGAGTAACCGAATGGATTTCAATTGTCTAATCATAGTGACATGGTCTGTAAATTAAAAAAGGAACTGTATGGACTAAAGCAAGCCCCAAGAGCCTCGTATGAAAGATTGGATAAGCATCTCTTGAAGATTGGTTTCAACAAAGGTACTGCTAACAGTAATTTGTATTTCAAAATTGATCATGAAAATATCTTAATTGTTGAAGTATTTGTTGATGATATCATTTTTGGAGGAAAAGATAGTATGTGTAAAACTTTTGCAAGTCAAATGAAAAGTGAGTTTGAGATGTCAATGCTTGGAGAAATAAATTTCTTTTTGGGTCTACAAATTACTCAAACAAAGAAAGGAATCTTCATTTCTCAGTCAAAATATGTGAAATATTTGTTGAGGAAATTTGGGATGGAAGACTCAAAGCCAATGAACACTCCAATGGCAACCAGATGCAAGTTGAGCAAATATGATGACTCTCCCAAGGTTGATCAGACAAAATATAGGTCAATGATTGGAGGACTGTTGTATCTCACTCAAACTAGAGCAGATATTATGCAAGTTGTTGGTCTTGTTGCTAGATTCCAAGCTGATCCTAGAGAATCTCATGTTATGGCAATCAAGAGGATTTTTAGATATCTAAAGGGGACAGTTGACTATGGTCTATGGTATCCTAGAGATCATGATTTCTCTCTTCATGTATATATAGATGCAGATTGGGCAGGAGATGTGGATGACCGGAAGAGTACCAGTGGTGGAGCATTCTTTATATGAAAAAGATTAGTTTCTTGGCTAAGCAAGAAACAAGAGGCAATATCTCTATCTACAACTGAAGCAGAATACATTGCAGCAGCAGGTAGTTGCACTCAAATCTTATGGATGAAGTAGATGCTAAGAGACATTAAAGTAGAATATGAGAAGCCTATCACAATTTTCTGTGATAATTCAAGTGCAATAAATATTTCTAAGAATCCGGTGTTGCATTCTAAGACCAAGCACATATCTATCAAGTTTCACTTTCTGAGAGAGCAAGTGAACAAGGATGAAGTCAGATTGGAGTATGTGCCCTCCAAGGATCAGATTGCAGATATCTTTACTAAACCTCTTCCCAAGGACTCTTTTGAGTATCTCAGGGAGAAGTTAGGGGTTATTGCCCCTCCGGTGATGAACTAGGATGCACTGATGTGCATTAGTCCAGTGGATATCACAGTCATATCTTGTGGTCCGGATTGATGATGGGGAGCTACTACTCAGGGGGAGCAGCAGGTGTGATTATAAAGTTGCAAGTATGAGCCCTTTGCCATTGATGTCAAAGGGGGAGATAAGACATGTGAAAAACAAGTGGTTGATGATCAAAGGGGGAGTAGTACAGGAAGAGAAGACATGTGAATAGTTGTTGTTGATAGGAGGTGTTGTGACAGTAAGGAGAAGTTCTTGTCTTGATGGTTTTTCACATAATATGTTGCCATCAATGACAAAGGGGGAGATTGTTGCAAGTATGGGTTGAACCGGTGTTGTCATTGATGTCAACATACTCATGTTGCATTAATGAGAAGGATTGGATGAGCTATGTGCTGAGGATATTGAGAAAATTAGTCTCAATCAGGAATAGTGAAGAATAGTGATGACAAGGTAAAAGTCCAAGATAGGTTGAGGATCAGAGGATGCGGTTTAAAGGGTTTGTAGATATAAGTCTTGAGATGCTCCATTCAAGATTTCAGAGGTCCACATGAAGATCTGAAGAAGTTATGGCTGTTCAAGTAAAACCGGTTCTGACAGGTGTTCAGTGGTGACAGAGTGAGACAGATAGGTCCGGTGAGGTCCCGAAATGCAGTATCCCATTCTGCGGATTGGAGTAAGTATTGAGGGCATCCGTATGAAGTGTCAAGAAGATTGGTTTGTGGCTTGAAGGTCCAGAAGAACCTATCCTTTGTGACAGTGATGAAAGACTGTGTTCTTGATGTTCCAGATGAAGGAGAGAAGGATTTCAGTAAGTAGAGGAAGTGCAGATGTTCCTGGTGATTCAAGAAAACTTGTGGAGGTCCTTGGATTTCGTTTAGTTTGTGTTGATGATCCGCATTAGAGTTGGAGCCTGGAATTGAAGAAATACTTCCGAATGAAGGTGTTCTTTCTATGACTGGCCGACCGGATGAATTATATACCTTGCGAATGTTCTTGTGGTTGTTTGTCAACTTAGATGTTTGTTCCTAAGTTGATGTCGTGTATAAATAAAGGATTGTGAAGTCATTTCAAGGTGTGGATTTCATGGAGATGAGCATGTGGTAGCGAAGAGAAGAGCGAAAGGCAGAGCAGAAGGTTTGAGCTTAAATGGAACTGACTCAAGCATAGTGAAGATGCTATTTACCAGTTCAAGTATGTGATACTTATTCCTTTATAGACAATGTGTCTCCTGTAGGCAGTGAGCCTCTTGTGAGCAATGTGCTCAGGCAGTGAGCCCTAATTGGCATGTGCCATTTGTTCTTTCTATTCTTCTAACAGAGAATATTATCTTGGGTTAATCACCCCATGGTTTTTTCCTTAACCGGGTTTTCCACGTCAAAATATTGGTGTTTCATGTGTTGATGTGTTTCTGCTATTGATTTGTTACATTGTGCTTTCATGATTGATCTTCTATTATGCTGCTAATTAACAATGTGGAGTTAAGTACATAAAAGAGAAAGTTTTATACAACTGATTCACCCCCCCTCTCAGTTGTGTGCCCTAAATCCAACAATTGGTATCAGAGCCGAGGTCACGGCTTCAAACCCTGCGCTTGCGCTGGGGGGATTGTTGCAAGGTGTGACCCTTGGTCTTCTTGTTCAGCGTTGCATTGCGGTGGTTTGTGACAAGGGCTTAACCACCTCCCGTGCTTGTTAAGTCAAGTAGTTGTATCGGGCATTAACAGGTCGATCTTTTGGTGCAACGGCAACTAACACAAATTACATACGAAAGATTGATGAAGTTGTCAGCAGCATTAAGGCCCTTGGTGGAAAGTTAGAAGATGAAGATGTTATTGATAAAATAGTCATAACTCTTCCAAAGTCCTATAGTCACAAGGTATTTTCCATTGAAGAATTTATTGAGTCAGGTAAACTTACAAAAGATCAATTGCTTGGTAAACTAACTTCCTTTGAAATAAGGGAATTTGGCACTACTAATGGTCCTGTGAAAACTGAGAATGCCTTCAAGGCCAAGGAAGAAAAGACTTCTAGATCAGAGAAGTATTTTGTGAAATCAGATGAAGATTTTGCAAAACTTGAGGCAAAGTTTGCAAGTAGAATAAAAAGAGGTAGCAAAGGAAAGTTCAAAGGTAAGTTACCCTTAAAATGTTTCAATTGTGGAAAAATTGGTCACTATGCTTCAAGATGTCCTAACAGAGACTTAAAATTCAATGAAAGTAAAGGAAATATGGTAAGAAAGATCTACTATGTTAGAGATGATGATGATGTGAGACCTACTTTTTCATTCCCTTACATTGGACTATTATTTTACTGTTGATGATACATTTAGACTTATGGGATTGTTGATCCTGAATTTCCAGACTATATGTTGTATGTGGATTTGTTATGCTTAGTATGTTACTATGTGTTTAGACCTAGATATTGCTTTATTGATGATGTTAGACATGTGGTTTATATTATGATGTTATGGGAAAACTAATTGGGTGATGTTAATTAGAAATTTGTTATGTGATTCAATATTGGGAATGGATGTTTGGAATGCAGAATTTAGAATCTAATTGTAATGTGACTTCCTTTATGCTTATATGAACTTGTGATATTTTATGCAAGTGTATGTTTCAATTTGCTTCGGCTATTATATATATGTGGAATTAACTTTTCAATTGAGTGCGCAGGTATTTCTAACAAGCCACAGAAATTGGAGATCATCCCACACACGATGTTGTTATCCCTTGTGAAGCCGATCTGGTTCCACGAGGAACCAAGATCAACTCTGTGCATGATGAAATTATGTAATGTTGATTGGATGTTGTTAGTTGGGCTAAGTCTACCCCTCTTTTATTTTGAATTCTAATTGGTGTTGTAAGAATATTGTCTTTTAAATTTTATTTTTTTAATTTTAAATTTTGAGACCCCTTTTCATGTGCTTTAACTTAACCCTTGGTGCTCAAAATGAGCTAAACTTGACCCTGGGTTGTACCCCTTGGGTCTAGGGACCTTTTTGGCTTGGGTAACCCAAGGTAAACCTCCATTTGGTCACTTTAACTTGACCCTAAAGTAAAGTGACGAAATTGGAGGCATGGGAGGGAGAGGATGAGTGAGTCAAACACTCAACCTCATCCTTACCTCTTCCCTAGGTTGGGGATGACTCCAAGACCCCTCAATGGTGGAGGACTTTACTCCAAGTCTCTTCCACCATTGGTGAGGGTACCTTGGAGTTGTGTGGTCCCTCTTAGGAGGAAAGGAATGGGGCACATGTGGCACCCATTCCCTCTTAAGCTTCACTTTTCTCTCCCACATGTTGGAGAGAGGACAAGTGGAAGGGAGAGAGAGACCTTGGGATGGGTGAATGACATGTGTCATCACCCATTCCATGGACCTTGCTTGTAGTTGGGAGGAGGAGTGAGGAGGTGACAAGTATCACCTCCCCATTCCTCAAAGCTCATGGGTAGAGCTTATTTTAATCCCACTTGGAGAAGGGTATGGGTTGTTAAATTTTTGGCAAATTTTATTGTTTTGAATTTTACTTTGGGGAAACAGTTAGAGAGAGTTTTGTGGCTTATTTTGGAGAAGGATTTGGAGAAGCTCTACATCAACCATCTACCAAATTGGGCTTTTTAAGGTTGGTTTCAAGGATAAGGCCTTCCCTTATGTATTTTTATTTGCTTGTGTGATGCTATGTGTGAGTTCTATTTTTGAGTTTTTATTTGTTGTTGTGGGAAAAATTGTAAGGGTGTTGTAAGAGCCTCTCCCACTTGGGATAAGATGCTCAACAAGTGTTGGGTGGGAGAGGAGTGAACCTCCTCAGGGTCATTCCTTGATTTTGTGGTGTTGTAGCCTTGAGGGCAATATGAGATTTTGAGCAATATGTGAAATGGCTTGAGAGCCAAAATGGAAGCTTTGTGGAAATTGTGTTTAAAAGTGTTGGCTTGAGGCCTTAAGAGGTATTTGTATTGGCATATTTGTAGGAGTGGCACTCTTGAGTAGAGTGTTGTCCACTCCCCTGCCCCTTTGAACTCATCTTGAATGAGTTCTTGTGTTGTGTTAACCATGGGAGTAAATTTGTGTTTAGTTGTTGAATACCATGTTGTGATGTGGAATGAGTTCCCAAGTGTGTGGATGACCTCCCTAGCTCAGGGGTGACCCTCTTGCGGGTCTATGGTAGGGAGGAGAGCAAGTTGTTGTGGCCTCTTTCCCCTTCTTGTGATATTGTAGGTTCATTGGAGCTAAGTTTGTGAGGTTGGAGAAAACACCTTATTCTTGGAGTTGATATCATATTTTCTCTTTAGCTCTTGTGGGAGAGCATGGGCAATTTAGGAGCTTGTATCTTTTGTTAGTTGTCAAGGAGAAGAGCATTGTTCTCTTTCTTGTTGTAAAAATATATTTTTTTATTTTGTGTGTCAGCTATTTACCTTGAAATAGAAATTCAAAATTTGTTGGTTTTAATGCTTATCATTCAAAAATGTTGTAGGAAGAAAATTTGGTTTTTAAAGCTATTTCATTTGTATGTTTATTTTAAAATATCAATTAGTAAAGTTGTGATTTTGTTGTTGAGACAACATGAAAATTGTATATTGTTATTATGAAAAAGAAAATTAGTTGTTGTGTATTAGAAGTATTTATTTATTTGCATTTGTTTCTTTCCCTTAAAAAGAAAATATTATTATTACAATGAATATATTTTAAATAAAGAAATGAGTTCCTTGCCTTATAACAAAACAACTTGATAATAGAAAATATATCTTTGCTTGTTTGTTTAAAAAAAAAGAGAAAATTTAAAAGTGATTAGAAGGAAAATTTATAGTTGAAAATATAGACTATATATATATAATTATAATTATATAAATTATGTGTAATTTGAAAGAATGTATTTTTGTATGTATTTTTAAAAAAAATAAACTAATTTTATTAAGTTGTCAAACAAAATTTAAAGTTTACATTATATATACAACAGTATTTATATATAAATATATATATAAATGTATATATTATTTTATTTCATTATTAAATAAACTAAAATTGTGGAATATATATATATATATTTAAATCCCTTAATGATCGTTGTGTGAAATAAGAGAATAGACTGTAGGTTCGAAATTTACAGTGGGCAGTTTCTGTCATATAAAAAAATATACATGTGGTGTGGGGGTTCGAACCCCCCACCGTTTATTTTATTAAGGGTGTGGGGAGGGGGGTGGAGCCCCCACCCACACCCCACTGTGTGGGATGTGGGTGGGGGCTCCACCCCCCTCCCCACACTTCCCACCAAGGCCTTTCCCCGCGGGTATTACTCTGCGCTGTCCAAGGCCTCCGTTTCCCCACTGCGCAGACCTCACCAACCCGCCACCAGTCTCCGCCACCACAGTCTGCCATGGCCCCGCCCTACCATCAATGTCACGGCTATTCCTCCGCCACTCCCCTTTGTACACTGCGGCCTCTTCCTCACAGCGTCACCCTCCACAAACCTACCACAAATGACTTAGGGTATTTAGCATTTTAACAAAAAATAAAATAAAATAAAATATATATTTTAAAATCCAAAGCATATATTAATATATATATAAACACAATATCTATATATATATATATATATATATATATATATATATATATATATATATATATTTGTAAATATTTGTATGCCATCATATGCATTTCATATGTGGCCACCATTAAACTTGCAACACAAACAAAACAAACAAAATGAGAGAAAGAGAAAGAAAGGAGAAGAGAAAACAAAGAGGAGAAAATGAGAAATGAAAAGAGAATAGGGTTAGGGCTTTTGCCCATAAGGAAATTAATTTTTTAAATTGAGAGGATTTTAGGGCTTGTAATTTAAAATTGCCCTTATATCTCTTCCTTCATATGCTTTAAAATTTTATTGTAGAATGGGTATTGTGATTATATTTAGTGGGTAAACTTTATTCTTTTTGGAATATTATTTTTATTTGTTAGTGGATGTAAATAAATAGATTAGATCATGATTAAAAGAATTTTATATTTCATTGATTTTTTTAAATTGATATTTGAAGAAAAAGAATTATTGGTTTTGTTTAAATTTTACACAATTTAATTATTTGAGATGTAAATTATTTTAACAATCAGGTTGAATCTTAGATTATGAAACCTAACTCGACGAGGATGATTTAAACTACATCGTTATTAATTAAAATTTAATATTCTTTTTAAATCATGTTGGAGCAATTTAATTAATGAAATTAATTTAAACGTTGTTTTAAATCCAACTCGGGAACCTAGTAAACCATTTAAACGAAGTTAGTTTAACATGTTTCCGTGATCTGATCTATCAGGAAATTAGGAATAATGTAAAGGATGTAGAGATAACTCTGATTGATAGAAAATGTGAAGGAGAACAGATTGATCGAGCTTTGTTGAAAAATGTGTTAAATTATAGAAAATGTGAAGGAGAACAAATTGATCGAGCTTTGTTGAAAAATGTACAAATTAACTTATTCAACTGATCTACAAATTCAACTAGTGAGACGTAGGTAATATAAAACCAAACCAGTAAACTTTTCCACCAAAATTAGTTTTAGTACGATAAACCCTACTCACGCCTGTGAGGCGTTATGCTGCCAGATTTTTCTGAAATTTAGGGTTTAGCTAGGTTAGTGGAATTTAACCCTATTGGCGACATTAACCGCGTCGCTTTGACCCACTAGTTGGCCTTCGTTGTGAATGGTATGCACACGTGAATGCATTACCCTGTATTCAACTGTCATGTTTACACCTCAAGCGTAACGCCACCGAGCACGCTTACGCGTGCGAGGGCGTTTCTAGAGAAGCGTGGAAATTTTTTTTGATATTTTGTGTCATGACCACATGAAAAATGTGGACATGACACGTGTGATGCATGTCGTGACCGTATGGGAAATGTGGGCATGACAGATGATGTAACTGATGACGAGTCTATTTCTGATGATGGTAATAGTAATGAATGTTTGTTTATTGCACTTAGAGAAGAACATGTTTCTGCTAACCTTGCTAGTTGTGTGAAGGATGGAAGTTCAGGGGAGTTGTCTGCATTTCATGCTGAAAAAGAAGATGAATGGATCATTGACAGTGGATGTGTAGAGCTAAAAATTTCTACATTTTGTTTTAGCTTGGTTTTTATCTCAGTGTTTCTACAATTGTTGTTTCTCTCTCTGTGGCTATATGTTTCTTGTGCGTGGATCGCGCCATGTGTCAATATGGAGTAACAGGGGAAAATGTTTAGTGTTCACCACATGTTTCTTTCATATGCTTCCTTTCTAGTTGTTTCTGGAATGCGCCACGTATCTATGGCATTGTTTCTTTTATTAAATTTTCTTGCCTGATGCGGAGTGTGCCACATGTCGCTGCCAAAGGCCTTGGCAAAAAGTTTCTTTTGATACAGAAAGCCCACGGGTGTTGCTGAATGTCCTTTTGTAGTTTGTGCGGACACTGCCTCATGTATCTCTTTTTTATAAGCTTTAATAGTAAAGAAGCATATATAGTGGGCCCTAAATATTAAGACACAGTTTCATAGCTTGTGCCAAACTGTGCCACATGGCATAAGCAGAGGGTCAAACTACTCTTATTTTGATGCTCTTAGGTATCAACACGTATATTTTCTTGTAAATTCTAGCTGCTACCGAAGCACGACAAGTGTATCTTTGCGGGATTCCAAGGGACTCTTTTATAAAGCTATTGATATAGCCAGAGAGTGCCACATTCCTATTTTTGCTTTAAACTAGAGGTGCCATGTGTCATAATATTGTGTCTCTGTGCATGAATTAAAGAAGCATATGGTGGGTCCCATATAATAATGTCACAGTTTCTAATTGGTGCGGAAGGTGACAAGTGTCATTGTCGTAGATACTTGGGGCATAAAGGTAAAAAGCTTTAGGATCAGTGGAGAATGCTAGGTGTTTCAGTATCGCTTCCTGGAGGCTACCACGTATCAAGTTTCAAAGTCTGGTAGATGGCGACAAGTGTCAATATTTTTTGTCCTTTTTGAATGGCAAACAAGCTAAGTGTTAAGCAAAAGTTGCCGCATGGTATATTTTGAAGCCGTTTGAAGACCCGCAAGTGCTTCCATGTGTCTCAACAAAACTACAGTTAATGTGCCACATATTTTATCATTCAACCAATGAGCGCACAGGGAAAGATGGTTGCAGATTCAGAGAAATCTTCAGTGTCAGATCGAGTCCTAGTTAATTCTAGTTTTGTTGATGCCGTTGAGATTCTAGACAGTTACAGGCGATCTTGAGCCAAATTTCATGGCTATATATACAAGAAGATATTGTAATTCATGGAGACAATTATTAATTAGAGAGTTCAGAGATCTTGTTGTGATAGATTATATCATTTTGCCTTAGTTTAGCTATTTCTGATAAGAAAGCTGATATACCTGTGCATGTCACTGTGCCTTTTCTATTTGTTGAATTATTAATGAAAGATGCTATGTTCTATGCCATTGGTGATATTATCTATGTCTTGGCATTAATTTTTGAGTTTAGCCTTTGATCTTTTAATTCATTTACAATCTGTCTATATTGATCATGCAACATTTGTTCTTTAATATAGCTGAATCTCGAGAATTTGTTCATTGTGCTAGTTAACAAAATATATTTCATTTAGACGCATCACCATAGGTTTAGAATTTATTTCATTGTATATGTAATCCTGCTTCTTTCTCTCCCCTTTACTCAAAACCCCATTAAAATAGGAAGAGCCACCTTTTGTAAAATCTGGAGATTGTTTCAAGTGTCAAGTCTCACATTCTTGAAACTTTCCATGTTGGTGTTAGAACCTACACAATTGTATTCATCAACAGGATGTTCAAGTCACATGACTGGGGACAAAAGTAAGTTTATTAAGTTTGAAAAATATGATGGAGGACTGGTTAGGCTTGGTGATGATGCAACTGGTAAGATTTGTGGAAAAGGTTCAATTACTTTTGATGGCAAGCATAATACAGATGATGTTCTTTATGTCAAGGGCTTGAAGCATAACCTTCTAAGTGTTAGACAAATATGCAACAAAGGACATAATCTTATGTTCAAGGATAAAGGATGTGAGATAAGAAAAAGCTCTGAAACCATAATTGATGCTGGTAAGAAGACTCATGGTGATGTTTATCACTTGAAAGGCTCTGACAACTATTATTTTTTGGCTAAGATAGATGAAAGTTGGTTATGGCATAGGAGAATCGGTCACATCAACTTTGATAATCTGGTGAAAATAAGTACTGCTCAGATTGTAAGAGATCTACCTAAAATTGTGAAGCCTGCCAATGTTATATGTAAAGATTGTCAACTTGAGAAGATGACAAAGACCACCTTCAAAAGAAAAGAACAATTCTCTGCCAGTCTACTAGAGTTGGTGCATACAGACCTTTGTGGTCCTACAAGAGTAAGGAGTTTGTAATGTGACAGGTACTTCATGCTTCTTATTGATGACTATTCAAGAATGACTTGGGTTACTTTTCTTAGAGAAAAATTAGAAGCCCTAGATAAGTTCGAAGCTTTCAAAGCCATGGTTGAAAATGAATTATATTTAAAAATCAAGTGCTTAAGGTCTAATAGAGGAGGTGAATTTACTTCAAATGAGTTTAATGCTTTCTATGAAGAACATGGAATAAAGAGACATTTGTCTGCCCCCCAGACTCCTCAACAAAATGGAGTGGTTAAAAGAAAGAATAGAACTACCCAAGAAGCCGCTAGAACTATGATCAAGGAAGCAGACCTACTGGAAGTGTACTAGAAAGAAGAAATACACACTGCTATTTATATTTAGAATAGAGTGCAAATCAAAGGAAAAGAGACCAAGACACCTTATGAATTGTGGTATGGTAAGAGTCCTACAGTTAAATACTTCAAAGTTTTTGGAAGCAAATGTTAAATCAGAAGAGATGAAGAATTAGGGAAGTTTGATGCTAGATGTGATGAAGACATATTCCTAGGTTACTCGACCAAGAGTAAGGCTTACCGATGCTATAATAAAAGACTGAAAAAGATCATTGAAAGTGCAAATGTAAAGGTAGATGAAGATCTTCAATTGGATGAATATGAATCAGATGAACCTGTTTTCACAAAGAAGGTAGAAAAAGGAAATGAAAAATAAGTTTAGATTGAAGTACAAGTTGCTCTTGAAGAAGAAGAAATTCAAGAAGATGCTCCTAAGAGAATTCCAAAGACTCCTAAGTATGTACAAAGAGATCATTCTGAAGATTAGATTATTGGTGATAAAAAGAAAGGTGTACTGACAAGAAGGAGAGATGCATAAGAACAAGTAAATCTCTATTTACTTTCAAAGGTGGAACCTAAGACAGTAAATGAAGCCTACAATGATGAACATTGGGTCAAGGCAATGGAAGAAGAATTAATGTAGATTGAGAAGAACAAGACTTGGGAACTTGTCCCTAGACCTACAAACAAGAATGTGATTACAACAAAGTGGGTTTTCTGGAACAAACTAAATGAGGTTGGAGAAGTTGTGAGAAACAAAGAAAGACTTGTGTGCAAAGGCTATTCACAAGTGGAAGAGATAGAATATGAGGAGACTTTTGCTCTAGTGGCTAGATTGGAAGTAATCAGACTATTTTTATCTTTTGTTGCACATAAAGATTTCAAGGTGTATCAAATGGATGTCAAATCTACCTTTCTGAATAGTGAGTTAGAAGAAGAGGTATACATAGAGAAACCAGATGAATTCTACTTATCAAACCAACCAGATATGGTGTGTAAGTTGAAGAAGGCTCTATATGGATTGAAGCAAGCTCCCAGAGCTTGGTATGCAAGACTGGATAAGTATCTACTGCAACAAGGTTTCAACAAAGGGTCTGCAGATAGCAATTTGTATATCAAGGAAAGCAAAGATCAAATCCTGATAGTTGAAGTCTATGTGGATGATATTATATTTGGTGGAAATAAAGGAATGTGTAAGAATTTTGTAGATGAGATGTAGAAGGAGTTTGCGATGTCCATGTGTGGTTAGATGAATTTCTTCCTTGGATTGTAAATCAATCAGACAGATAAAGGTATCTTCATTTCTCAATCAAAGTATCTCAGAGAGTTATTAAAGAAGTTTGGAATGGAAGACTCTAAACCGATGAGCACTCCTATGACTACTGGATGTAAGTTAAGTAAAAATGATGAATCTCCTAAGGCTTATCAGAGCATATACAAATCAATGATTGGTGGATTGCTTTATCTGACTACTACCAGACCTAATATCATGCATGTAGTTTGTCTTGTGGCCAAATTTCAATCAAATCCCAGTGAATCACATATTATGGTTGTGAAGAGGATATTTAGGTACCTGAAAGGTACTCTGGATCATGGCTTGTGGTATCCAAAGAATAATGATTTCTCCCTAAGTGCTTATACAAAGGCAGACTAGGCTGGTTGTGTTGATGAAAGGAAAAGCACAAGTGGAGGTTTAATCTTGCTTGGAGATAGGGCAGTGTCCTGGCATAGAAAGTAACAAGAATCAGTCTCCTTATCTACTATAGAGGCAAAATATATTTTTGCAGTAACATGTTGCACTCATGTGTTATGGATGAAACAAACCTTGAATGATATCAAAGTTGAGTATGAGGAGCCAATCCCTATTCTATGTGATAACACAAGTGCCATAAACATTTCAAAGAATCCAGTGATGCATTCAAAAACAAAACACATTGCAATCAAGTATCACTTTTTAAGAGAGAAAGTTGTAGAGAATGTTGTGAAGCTTGAGTATGTGCCTACAAAGGATTAAGTTGCTGATATATTCACCAAGGCTCTTCCAAAGGACACATTTGAGTATCTCTAGGAAAGGTTAGGGGTCATTGCCCCTCCTTCATTGAACTAGGTGCATAAGAAGATGCATTAATTCAGTGTGCCTCAAAGAATATTTTCTTTTAGACTGGTTTAGAGGGCTACCCTTCAGGGGGAGCAGGTAGTGATCTGAAATGATTGTTGTAGTCAGGGGGAGTAAAATAATGATTCCAATATGATTAGATCATAAGTGTACAAGTATGTGTATTGGAGATGTGAAGTCCTTTTCCATTGATGTCAAAGGGGGAGAGAAATAATGTCAAAAACTCAGGGGGAGTAAGGGTGCAGAAGTATGAAAACAAAGGGGGAGTTCTGAAGCAGAATTGTGTCTTGATGGTAGAACATGTTTTTCACATCATATGTTGCCATCAATGACAAAGGGGGAGATTGCTTCAAGTATGTGCAAATTGGTGATGTCATTGATGTCAACATATCTGTGTTGTCATTTGTGTCAACTATATCTTCTTGCATTGTTGTTTGGTAATGGATTGAAAAACACTATTTGAGTATTTTGCTCCGCATATTTCCTATCTTAAAGACCAGAGTATGAGCTTTGGATATGATTTAGAGAAGTGTGTGAAGATGCTAAATCTAAAATATGGTGGTCTGGATTGCTATCCAAAAAAAGATATGTTCACCAGTATGAAGACCATGCCTGACAGAGTTTGCAATGAGACAAAGAGGAAGTATTTTTCTCTGCAATCCTCTACAAATTGGAGTTTGTCTTTGTAGTTTTGGACTTAAGCTTATAATGTCCTTATTCATCTTCATTCCAAAGGATATGTGACTTGAAGCTCTAGAAAGAAAGTTTCTAATTAGCAGAGTTTGATAGTGTCTAATTAAGAACATTCTATGATCCATCTTCAAGTGAAATAAGTTGAGATCTGTTACAGTTGAACTTGCTGGTTTTCAAATGATTCTATGATGTTTGTAGATGTCCCCTGTATACATTAAATGTGTGTGTTTGATCCTCAACCTGCAATGAAGATCTTGGAAGCATGTGTTCAAGTGTTCTTGGTGATTGCACCTGTCTGGCCAACCTGGATGATTAACACTCTTTGCAGATAAATTTCCTAAATTGTAGAAGTGTGAGATAGTGTGTGAAGATGTAATTAAGTCCATGCTAAGGCATGAAGTGTTTTCATTTATTCATGTATTCTGCAAGTTTCTTTAGGTCTAGTCCTAATTTGATGTATGTATGTATGTCGACCTTGGAGATTGTCCCAATGGTTGATGATTATAATGCTGACCTTGATGTACATTCCAAGGTTGATGAATTGTATAAATATATGAAATAAAGTTGTGAAAGATGAATGATTTGAGCAAAGATGATGAGATAGGTGTGAAGTATAAAAGAAAATCAGAGCAGAGGAGATGTTGTGTGCTTCAATGGAACTAAACTCAAGTATGTTGTAGATGCTACTATATTAGTTCACCCCTTGGTAGTGAGCCACCCTTTTTGGCAGAGCCTTTATTACAGTGAGCACTCATTTGGGCAGTGAGCCCTCTTGGCAGTGAGCCTCTTTGATATTTGGTATTGTTACTACATTATATTGTGAGCTAACACTCACTATGGTTTTTCCCTTTCCAATGGTTTCCCACGTAAAAATCTAGTGTTCATGTGTGAATGGTGTTGATATGTTTAAGTTTTATTTCTACTTTTCATGATTATTCTTCATTTAGATTAAGTACTTGAATCAAGACAATAAGATTGTGAAACTGATTAATTAAGGTTTAAGTTTTTGATACAACTGATTCACCCCCCTTCTCAGTTGTGTTGTGCCTTCAACACCAAGAAGGACTCACTGTCCATAAGAGAGAAGAATAGAAGAAGACTGTTATAGAGAGAATCACTATCTCAAAGCAACAGGAGAGATCCACCACTACCACTTCTTTCCATCTATAACCTTTGGCTCACTGCCTCCAGCAACTTCAAGCACACTGAAAATGTAGACACCTTTTACTCACTACATTCTGGAGTCATAAGAATTTAAGCTCACACATAACTCACTACTCTTGAGTTACATTCGTATCCTCATCTCTACATTTCTCCACTCAACTTCATCTTGCATTTATCATCTACAACCAAGACCTATTTCAATTACATTGGTCCTAATGAAGTGTGTGCACCTCAAATATGCAACACCAATTAGGTCATCACTAAACACTTCCACGATAGAAAGAAGTGAAAGTGGACCATGTTAAGGGTTAACTAGGACTCAAATCTGTATCACCAAGTTGCTCATCACATCCACAATTCATGAGGTACCTCTGCACATGGCACAAGTAAGCCAGGTCAGCCAAACCTGAGCTAATGACCTCATCCATGCTTCTCCAAGTCCAAGAACATCATGTGGGCCAAAGAGAGACACTCCATAGCATTCACACACCTTCATAGAATATTCATCACCATCAAAAACTTTTGCAACACTGCCACAACCACTAGAAATAAAGAATGTCTTCATTATGCACATTAGGACACACTGCTACTAATCACCAACACAATATCTGAACTTGTGGAACACCCCAACACTAGAAACTTCAAAGGAAGGTATATGTAGATAATATAAGCACTCTCCCAGATCTACAAGATAGGAAACCTCAGTGTGGAGAAATGTGGAGGAATCTCATTTCTCCTAGATAGAGTCTTCTATGCAAGTAAACACTCTGTCAAACACATCTTCTACATCTGCAAGATCTAGAACTTGAAACTCTAGATATAACACCATTAAACATCAATTCCAAACTACACAAGTATATCTTCAACTATGACGAAATGCAGAACACAACACTGAACACACCTCTGTCACACTGCACATCCTTTTATTCAAACTTTCTCAAAAGCACTTGGAAACCAAGTGGACCATCTGCTGGAGGTTGATATCAATGAAAACACTAGCAAGTTTCTAAAAAAATTACCTTTCAAATGTTTCAATTGTGGAAAGGTTTGTCACTTTTCTTCTAAATGTCCTTTTAAAGAATCAAGGGGTAGTAACAAGAGAGACAAGTTCAAAAGAAGTATGTATTCCATAGAAAGCAGATGTTTTTCATAAGATGAGGATCATGATGATTCAAATGATGAAACACTTTTCATGGTCTTGAGTGTTGGTGACAAAAAGGATGATGTTGGAAAATGTGAGAAGACGGATTGCCTTGCAAATAGGCCAAAACAATGATAGATAAATGGTTGTATGGACTACCTTTCATGCAAGAGAAGAAGCCAAGGCTTGGGTAATTGACAATGGTTGCTCAAATCATATGACTGGTGAAAAGGAGAAGCTTATCAGCCCTGAGAAGTGGGATGGTGGAGCTGTCAAGTTTGGTGGTGATAAGTCAGCATACATATGTGGAAATGGTGCTATAACTATTGATGGGAAGAATAGGACTGAGGATATCCTCTATGTCAAAGGACTAAAGCACAATCTTCTCAGTGTCACTCAGATGTGCAACAAAGGTTACAATCTCACCTTTCATGTCAAAGGCTGTGAAATCAAGAAGGCAAGGTCTGGAAAACTAGTTTCAGAAGGTATCAAGTCATATGGTGATATCTATCATTTGAAGGAGGTAAATAGAAGAAAATATTTGTTGCCTCAATCCAATGGGTGTTGGTTGTGGCACAAAAGAATGGGACACATTAATTTTGATAATATGGTAAGGATCAGCTCGACTCATGCAGTGAGAGACATGCCCAAGATAATCAAGCCTACAAACACAGTATGCAAGGAATGTTAAATGGGAAAGCAGACAAAGACAAGTTTCAAAAGCAAGGAGTATTTTTCTTCAATGCCAGCAAAGATAATTCACATTCATCTATGTGGCCCTACAAGAGTAAAGAGTCAACAAGGTGAGAGGTATTTTATGTTGCTCATTGATTATTATTCTATAATGACTTGGATTACTTGCTTAAGAGAAAAATCAGATGCCCTTGATAAATTTAAGGTGTTCAAAGCTATGGTTGAGAATGAAATGGATGCTACGATCAAATGTTTAAGGTCTGCTAGAGGAGGTGGGTTTACTTCAAATGAGTTTGAAAAGTTTTATGAAGATCATGGTATTAGGAGACATTTGTAAGCTCCTAGGACCCCTCAGCAAAATGGGGTAATTGAAAGGAAGAATAGGACTATGAAAGAGATGTCAAAGGAAATGTTGAAAGATGCAGATTTGCCTGATATGTACTGGAAGGAAGCAGTTCACATTGTTGTCTATCTAATTAATAGGGTAAAGTTGAGTGTCAATAGCACTAAGACCCCTTATGAGCTATGGTATGGAAGACCTCCTACTATCAGATACTTTAGGATCTTTAGTGCAGTGAATGCTATATCAAAAGAGATAAAAAAGACCTAGGAAAGTTTGATTACAGAAGTGATGAAGGAATCTTTCTTGGTTACTCAACCAAAAGCAAGGCTTATATATGTTATAACAAGAGATTGGGAAAGATGATTGAAATCACAAATGTCAAAGTATATGAAGACCTGTATTAGATCTCACAAGAATCAAAGGACTCCAGATTTGATATCCTTCCATGCATTGAAGATGAAGAAGAAGAAGTGAAAGAAGAAAAGGAATAAGAACTAGAGTAGATGACTAAGACTCTAGCAAAGTATGTTTAGAAGAACCACTCAGCAGATCAGATCATCAGAGATAAGAATGAAGGTGTGAAGACAAGAAGAAGGTTTGCTAAGACACATGAGAAAGTAAACTTGTGTTTGTTATCAAAAGTAGAACCCAAAACCTTTGTTGATGTTAGCAAAGATGATGGATGGATAAAATCAATGGAGGAACAATTGGATTAGATAGAGAAGAATCAGACATGGGAATTGGTTCCCAAACCAGCCAACAAGAATGTCATAGGAATAGAGTGAATGTTCTAGAACAAGCTGAATGAAGAAGGTGAAGTTGTGAGGAACAAAGAAAGATTAATATGTAAAGGATATTCATAAGTTGAAGGCATTAACTTTGAGGAGACTTTTGCTCCGGTAGCTAGGATGGAGGCAATCAGAATGTTTCTTGCCCTTGATACTCATAAGAACTTCAAAGTATATCAAATAGATGTTAAGTCAACATTTTTGAATGGTGATCTAGAGGAGGAAGTTTACATTGAGAAACCAAATAGTTTTTAGATATCAGAAGATCCAGACATGGTGTACAAACTCAAGAAAGCTTTGTATGGTCTCAAGCAAGAACCTAGAGCTTGGTATGCTAGGTTGGATAAGTACTTACTTCAGCAAGGCTTCAAAAAAGGTACTACAAATAGCAATCTTTGCATCAAGGAAGAAGGAGACATGATATTGATAGTTGTAGTATATGTTGATGACATCATCTTTGGTGGAGATGATGATATGTGTAAGAGGTTTGTAGAGGAGATGCAAAAAGAGTTTGAGATGTCTATGATTGGTGAGATGTCTTTCTTCCTTGGACTTCAAATTACTCAGCTAGATGATGGTATCTTTATTTTTCAATCTAAGCATGCCAAAGAGTTGTTGAAGAAGTTTGGTATAGAGGATTCAAATCTGGTGAGTACTCCCATGGTCACTGGATGTCACTTGAGAAAGGATGATGAGTCTCTGGAGGTGGATCAAACTACCTACAAATCTATGATCAGAGGATTATTGTACCTAACTGCTTCTAGACCAGATATTATGCATGCAGTATGTGTGGTTGCCAGATATCAAGACAATCCCAAGAAAACACATGAGAAGGTAGTGAAAAGGATATTCAAATAATTGAAAGGAACTCCATATTATGATTTATGGTATCCAAAAGGTAATGACTTTTGTTAGGAATTACATGCAGAAGATATCAACTAAATGCAAATAAAGATTAAATAGAGGAATGAAAATACACAGAAATAATAACAGCAAGACACAAGTTTTAACATGGTTCACCTAAACTTAGGCTACATCCACCAATAGAGAGTCCAATATTATTATCCAGCAAATCAAAACGATTACAACCAATAATCCCTTGCAACTCAATATCGCTGCAAAATGCTACAATATTATATCAACAGAAACCCTAACCCTTAGCTATTTTTACCAAGACTTATGTCAGTTACAAAATAGGGGTTTTTTATGTCAGCCAATAGAAAAAAAAACTCTCGACGCCTTTAGAAAATAATAAAAAACCGTCTTGAGGTTTTGGGGGCGTTGCCCCTCGACCACACCCTGTATCACGACAGGGAGCACGCCGAGGGCATTGCCCCTTGACCCCATCTTGGGGTGCTTCCCCCAAACCCCATTAAATAATTTGGGGGGAAACTGCACCAATAAAAATGGGGTAAATTTAACCTCTGAGTCTGATTAGGCTCCATATAACAACAACTTTTATTGAGTGCCTACACTGATGTTGATTGGAGTGGTTGTATTGATGATAAAAGAAGTACAAGTGGTGGTGCTTTTTTCTTAGGAAGTAGATTGGTTTCATGGCATAGTAAGAAGTAAGATTTAGTGTCCTTATCAACTACAGAGGCATAGTACATTGTAGCAACATCATGTTGTACCAAGTGTTGTAGATGAAGCAAACCCTAAAGGATATCAAGGTATTGTATGATGAGCCTATTCCTATTTTGTGTGACAATACAAGTTCTATCAATATTTCCAAGAATCCAGTGATGCATTCTAGAACCAAGCATATAGCAATCAAGTATCACTTTTTGAGAGAGAAGGTTGCAGATAAGGAAGTGAAGTTGGAATATGCTCCAACAAAGGATTAGATTGTAGATATTTTCACAAAGGCTCTTGCAAAGGACACTTTTGAGTATCTCCGACAGAGGTTAGGGGTAATTACCCCTCCTTCTTGCTAGATGCATAGTGGTGCATCTATCCAGGGGGAGCGGTTCATGTTATATCTTTTTCCTAGACTGATGATGGATACCTCTTAGGGGGAGCAAGTAGTGGTTGCTGATGATAGGGGAGTTTGTTTGTTTCAAGAATAAGTTATGCACTAAGGGAAAAGAAGATGCCCTTTTCCCTTGATGTCAAAGGGGGAGAATGTGCACGTATGTGTTGCCATCAATGCCAAAGGGGGAGATTGTTACACATATGGTTCCTAAGGTTGTCATTGATGTCAACACTGTCACAAGGTTGCCATTGATGTCAACATTGTCATGGATGTGTGATGGTGCTCACGGTTGGATGTCATGTTCCTAAAGGAGATACATTGAGATGGGAATTAGAAGTTCATGGTTGGATGTCATGTTCCTAAAGAAGATACATTGAGATGGTAATTAGAAGTTCATGGTTGGATGTTGTGTCCTATCTAGTAGAGAAGATATAATTCATGGTTGGATGTCATGTTGAATATAATGTGGTTACTGAAGTTCATGGTTGGATGTCATGCCTCGATCAATGTAGAGTTGAGTATGAAGTCATATTAAGATGGGAATTTGATGATGATGAACTTTGAATTATGTTCCCTAAAGGACTTCAATGCTATCCGATTTAGCACATACAACTCAAGTAGAATGAAGATCATGTTACACGTATGGTTCCTAAGGTTTTCATTGATGTCAACGCTGTCACAAGGTTGTCATTGATGTCAACATTGTTATGGATGTGTGATGGTGTTCATGGTTGGATGTCATTTTCCTAAAGGAGATGCATTGAGATGGGAATTAGAAGTTCATGGTTGGATGTCATGTTCTTAAAGAAGATACATTGAGATGGGAATTAAAAGTTCATGGTTGGATGTCGTGTCCTATCCAACAGAGAAGATATAGTTCATGGTTGGATGTCATGTTGAGAATAATGTTGTTACTCAAGTTCATGGTTGGATGTCATGCCTTGATCAATTCAGAGTTGAGTATGAAGTCATAGTAAGGTGGGAATTAGATGCATCAAGAAGATAAATAAATATTAGAAGTACTAAGATAAACATATGTGTTTTTTGATATTGGGAAGATGTTATTGGTGGCATGAATCATATTATATGATCTCTCCCACTATTCCTAAGAATGCATGTGTTGATACAAAGAAGGTTTGTCCTCTGGAAGTTGGTAAAAGTTTCTTCTACAGGATGACTGCTTTTGAAGACTGTCTTGGAGATTACTCTGCATTTTGTTGTGGCTCTATGGATTGGAAGATAGCTTCATATAGTGTTAGAGCATATATGTTCCAAGTTTCATGGTGTTTGGATTACCGAAAGGGTGTTTTGCAGTTGACAGTTTGAAGACTATGTTGGTTCTAAAGAAGACATTTTCTATATAGCAATGATTGGCTCTGCATTCCTCCACATTTGTAGTTATGGGTATGCAGTTCTAGAACTATGTTTAGGGTCCTGTGAATATGATAATTCCAAAGTTTTGGATCATCTTTTCTTCCGTTGTGAAATCTATTCATGATAGAGTACCAACATGAGTTATAGCAAAGTAAGGTGGTATTGAAGGCTTGCTGGAATGCTCCGTATTCCTCTAGATGTGAATTTTTTCCTTTACAATTTTGTGGGCATGATTATGGATGTCCAATACATGCTTTCTTGCAGTTTCAAGTTTCTTGGTGATCTGCAAGCTCATTTTTTTAATGATAGTATGTTGCAGTGTGTTTCAAATGACTTGTTCTTCTCAAAATTCATGGTTGAAGATGTATGACACAAAATCATTGATGTGTAGAGGTAGAGGAGTGTTTGGAGATGTTGTATGAGTCCCATAGACTCATCTAGAAGAGTTTCATGAAGATCTTTCTTGTTTCCAGTACCACACAAGATTTTCAAGTTGTTGTGGCAGTTATGCTTCAAGTTTCATGTCTTTGCTTAAGGTTGTCCTATTTTCAAATGAGTGAAGTGTACGGATGTAATTCCTTGATGTTTGATGCTATGAAGGATCTTTTGGACCTAGTTAAACAAGTGTTGATGTCTCCAAGGCATGGGTCTTCTGTTGGTGTAGCATGTAGTCTTGTTTAGGACTTGTCCTCTACACGTTTCATGTTGTGTGTTGTTTGGTCTACTTGTAAATGTATTTTTCATGTTGTCTCTGGCCGACAAGCAATGTAATAAATGTAATATCATGTATAAATTTTAAATCAAATTGAGTTAGGCAAGGTGTGATTGCAATATGATTGATAAAGTTCACAAGTAAGATAAGGAGCAGAATGAATGCATTATGATGTGTGATTGAAGGAGAAAGAACACAAGTTGTAGATGCTATCTTGATTCATATTGAAGACATATATGTGATAGTGATCAAGTTTAGAGTGTGCCTAACTAATCCAATCATCAGGAGGAAGTGTGAAGAGGCATAATTGCAATCATCAAAGGTGTGAGCTTCATTGTTAGTTTTTTAGGCAGTAGAGAGACTGTCATACTGTAATTTGTTCTAAGTTTGTTCTCAATTTAGGGAGTAGTTGCTTCCATGGGAGTGACCCTAAAAAAAAAATTTAGGGAGTTGTAGCTTCCTTAGGAGTGACCCTAAACCAAAATTTTCAGGGAGTAGTAGCTTCCTTGGGTTGTAGCCCTAAAACAAAATTGTCATTTTGAGCTTCATATATTGTGAGTTAATCCTCACTGTGATTTTTCTCTTCTTGGGTTTTCCATGTATATATAGTGTTATATGTTGATGTACATTGTGTTAATCTTTCATGTTTTTGTTGATTCTATAATACTTAAGTTTTAATCTACTCTAGAGGACTTGAAGTTTGATTAGATACCGATTCACCCCCCTCTTAGTATCCTGGTGTGTTCAATAGATCACTCTACTTATTTTGAAAAGATAACTAATCTAAAAATCAATCACCTCCAAGATCTTGGTGGCCAAGTCATGGAAATGTTGGAGAAACTAAGTGGCCTATGTGATTTGTTTGTTCAAGGGGCCTATGCTGGTAATTTGAACTATTTGACCAAAAGATAACATATCTGAACCAAAATTGTTAGATCTCACTCACATAAATGATATTCATTGAAACCCTTAAGCAATATTGTTCCTAATCTAATCCTATTAGAGCTTGATTTCAAATAAAATTCAAAATATGGGGTTTAATAAAGTGAAAATAAAATGATGGATAGATAGGTTTTCAACAGGAGGTATGCTCAGGTTGTCCTCACAAAGCTATTTACCATCAGCAAACAACCAGTGACATGAAGAACATTACAAACTCATCAAATATCCACCAAAACTTATATCTAAGTGCAAGATTAAGAGTCAACTCTACGATTGGTTTCAATAGTTCACTTTGGAGATTCTAATGAAATTCAATTAACCAACAATACAATGATTAGTTTCAGCAACTCTACTAATAATATTATGGGTGCAGGATTCTAAGGAGTATGATAGTTAGAAGTAAATGCATAAAAATTGTATTAAAAACACAAAAATTATTTATCAACTTCTAAATCTCATTGCAAAGGATATATCATTAAACACTAGTTAGCCCCAAATGTGTTCATATTTTGGATGAATTGAGTCAACAACTAGGTTAACTATTGTTGTCCTCTAGGAAGATCATTGAGCATTTGCATTGTACAATTACCTTCATCTCTTCTTTCTTTGTCACCCATGATTTCCTCTTCAATATGCAAATCTAAAAAGGGAGGTTCTTCTTTAGTCTCTAAATGTGTAATAGGTACTCCTCCTTTTGGATTTACTGGATGATTAAATTGCCTTTTTCTCAAATAGTACATGTTAGAGCCTTCATCAGGATGCATATGAACTATTTTCCTACATCAAACTGATAAGTTTCCCACAAGCTCAAAGTAAAACCAACTCTGATACCACTATAATGTGCTTACCCAGAAATTTTAAAACACACTTGCAATTTTCTCAATTTTAGCACAGGGATTTTGTCAAACACTTGGTAGAACATTGTATCAATATTTCTTCAAAATATATGTTACTGATTTCTTGTGTATTGCAATTGATTTTCTCAGTACAATACTTCTATGTTATTCAGAAATTGTCTTCAAGGTGAAAGGAAGAGGTTTATCAACAAGTAAAGGGGAATTTTGGCCAACTACAATAGTGGGTAGACTCCTCTACTCTTCAGGCTTAGCTAGACCTAGGAGGGATATTCCTAGATGCATGAAATGAAATACAAATAAACAAACACAGCCATACCCAATGTACACTTGATCCCAAAGTTGTCACTAGATAAAGACAAATTGGCTGCACAGGCCACTCATTAAGCTGATTCAACTGTGTGAATGTACATGCATAGGAAAGATGGTTTTTACCCTGAACCACAGATGAAAGATTTGTTTAATTTAAAAGAGTGTTTGATCCCTCTCTAATATGGACCGGTGCCTACTCTATTGGGCAAATGAGTCATAAGCAATAAAGAGGGAGGAAAATATTTGAACGAGCATCAACAGAATACCAAAATGTATTCACATACATTTCTTAGATTACATTTCACATATTGGACATTCTTAATGATCCAGAACCAAACTACAAAAACCCATTTGCAACAAAGAGATGACTCAAAACAAAGCTTGTACTGATTTTAAATATTGTCACACATTATCAAATCTCTATTACAACCAAACCAGCAAATGTGGTGAAAGAAAACATACAACTGTGATTATACATTCCCATAAATCTTTACAAATGGCCATGGAGACATACCAATGCATAAAATATGCTTTACAATACATTCTTACATTGTATCAAAACACATTTCTCCATTTACTACCCAGAATTGCTTGATTTAAATCCCTGAAACTGTCCTGAGGCACCGCAGACCAAACAATTGGCTCAGCAACCAACCCCTAACATAAATTACAACCCTGCATATATAGCAATTGATTGCACTCATTCCTAGCACAACACTCAGTCAAATGAGTATGCACCATGCTGAATTAAATTCAGGCCTAGATATCTCAGAAGATTTTCACGTTGGGATTATAAACTCATACTCTGTTGCCTCTGAAAATGTCAAAAATAAGACTTTTCACACGCTTTGTGTACTTGGGGCAATAGTGAAGGAAGGTTCCAATTCATTTCCTGACATCTACAATCTCTAACATATCTGATAGGTCTTTTGTGCATTGAAGAATTTTACTATGCCACTCACCTTCATAGCACTATTCTACAGGTTCATTAAATTCTGGATACAAATCAGCATTTATACCCCTGCAATCAAGGCATATATTCAAGGAATTATCTATTTTTGGTATTGACAACATTTCCAATGTGTTTTCCTTCTTTTCTATTTTGAAGCATCTGGTCACTAACTACACCTTTCTGTGTTTTCCTCCTTATCGACCAGTCCTCTTCAATTTTTGTATTTTTGGTTCTCCATCGTCATTCTTTACAACACTATTTTGTCTTATCGACAATTTTGCATTTTTTAGAATCAGGGGGCAATGCCTCATTCTTCTCTTTATGTTTCTGTCAGCAAACCTCACTTTTGCCGAACTATGCCTTGCTTTATCTTTTTCAAAACTTGAGCAGCTATTTGCTTTTTATCGACAAATATCAATATTTGCGAACTAGGCCTTCTTTGCCTTCTTTAGACAAATTCTCCCTATGGGCAAAAGGAAACATTCTTGAACTTCTATCTTTGCTCATATTTTCCTTTATAGGGAAAAAAAACTTTTTTGAACCTGCTTTGATTTCTCTTTATCGGCTACATGACACTTTTTCAGACTTTGTCTTCCTTTACTCCACTTGCCTTATCGGTAAAATGTATGTCGAACGAACTCCTTATCGCTGACCCATCGAGTTCTTGAACCATACTTATCATCGATAGAAGACTCTTTTCTCCTTTGCCTTAGTCAAATTTTGCCCTATTGTCAAAAATGAAGAGTCATGAACTTTGGAAGCCTCGCCCATCTCTAACTCCATCTGCCCTATCGACAAACTAGTCGTTGGGAGAACTCCCTATCGACAAACTTCAAGGTTTCCAAACTTTAGCTTTTGCCAATAGACTTCATCTTTTTCCCTTATCCCTATGCCGAAACACTGTCTTCCTCTGCTCTACGGTTGCCTTATCGGTGAACCGGCTAAAATCTGAACTTCTGAAAAGTTAATAAGTTTGGGAAAAAGTCAGTTGGCCGATAAGGCAAGAAAATCTAAGGGAGAAATCATTTTTTGACCAAGGCAAAAAACATAAAAAGCCAAACTTTGACCAAGGATAACTTCTTCGTTTTAAGGAATTTTGAGATGGTTCAAAAGGAAAAGTTGCTCAAAATTCAATTCCCTATTCAATGGTGACCTTGGCTAAGGAAATTGTACATGATTTTTTAGATTTTGGGGGCAAAATGGGCACAATGGGAATAAAAATTTTCAAGTGCCAACAAGTATGACCTTCACTTGTCCCAATTTTGTTTACAACCATACTCAAGTTCTTTTTTACCCTTGTGCCATTGGTTGTGTGTTATTTTGCCTTGTACATAAGTTCTTTGTGTTTATCTTTCCCCCACCCTCCTCATCCCCTTTTACTCTTTTGGTCTACTCCTGGAGATTTTGTCTAGATTCTCCTTATGCCTGCAAGAGGCACACATCCCTAGCTAGAGCCAATGTTGGAACCCAATCTAAAAAATGTGAAATTATCTAATTCATTGCCCATTTCTGTGCATTTTGCCCCAATTTTTTCCTAAGTTACATTTTTTCTCATCTCCCAGGTCTGCCTCATATGTTCAATGTTGTGAAAATCTAAGAAATTTCTAAGTCTAGGTGGTTTTATGTTATTTTTAAGTGTTTCCAATGTTTTGCAAGTTTTACCTTTACTACCAGTTGTGGGGTTTGAACTGGTTACTACACATTTTCTACATGCCTTCCATGTACTGCATCCAATTTCTATTCTGCATGACTTTCTTGTGAATCTCATTTCCCTTTATTTCTTCTATTTTCCTCCTTTTCCACTTTTGTGAAATCTTGATCAGATGTTGGATATTCGTCCTTTCATTTCCATTTGGTTCCTTCCTCCATTCCCACACCAAAATTCCACAAATTTTCATCCTTCCCTTCCCTTCCATTTTTCACTGACTTTTCCCTTTTGTAGAAATTTAACCACCTACCAAATTTCTTCCCCTTTCACCACATCTGGTATTGACTTCCTTTCCTACATTAAATCCCCATAGATTTCACTTCCCTTCACTTTCTCTCATTTCCCTTTGCTTTCCACCCATGTGGAATCTCTTCATGCTCCCAAACCTATTTCTTTTGCATCCAGTTCCTACATTGGTCCTTCAACATTTGTCTACTTCTTTTTAATCCCTTTGGCAGGAAATCCCTCCACTCCTAGATCTTATTTATATCTCACATGGAGTCCTACATCAAATTTCCACAAAAGTTCCAAACTTCTTAGAAATACTTCGAACCACTCCAACTACCTCTCGAATCACCATTAATGATGGATTTAACTTCTTCAACTACCTAGTTTGAGCGAGAAGTGTAGCTTTCTTCTCCTAGATCACCTTGCACAAGGCTTGAGGTAGATTTTTTTGGGAGCTAATGCATATTGCATTTAATATTTTCAACTACTAAGGCATGTTGAATTCTCATGAGTGACTTAGGGCACATAATTTCAAATGCTATAAAGGCAAGATTGTTTTCTATTCAAATGATCAGTTTCTAAACCAATTTACATGCACTTGCAAGTGTTGAAGATTGTCTAGGGTTTCAAATCATGCTAGTCCAGTCTAGTTGGAACAACATGTTTATAAATCACAAAGAGACTTGTATTGTAAATGGTGTCTGTAGTTGAATGTCTCCATGTCTATTTGTAGATTTTTAGGGAAACCCGTAATCATAGTTGTATGTTTCCTCTTACCACATTTGTTGGTATGAATGTAATATTGGATTTGATAAATATTGCAACATTTTAATTCATTGCAAAGAATTTGTAATGGTCATTTTTATATTTTATATGGATTTATACAATATGGGAATCCAAATTATTAAGTATGCTCTATTATTTGGTGTCATAACAGTGATGTATGTTCATGCATAGCTCATATTCCTTTAGATTTCAATGTATTATTCTCATTGGTAATTTGTGACTCTATTATCCACTAGATAGGCACTGGTATTAGAAGTTCATGAGTAGTCATGCTCCTTAAAATGAAATCATATTTATTTAGTAGTTTAGGTTTAGTTTAGGTTCTTGTTCTTCCTGCATCCACAAACTAGAATTATTACTTTTGTATATCGTCAGTGAGATAGTATTAGATAGATGTTCAAAGCTTTGTACATGCAAGAATTCAACCCATCATTGTAGTTCTATGTTTTGTGATTGTATATCTTCAATGAGCTAGTGTTAGATAAATGTTTAGAGGATTGTAATGATGTGGATGCAAGGTATAATTGTGTATACAATGTTAAGGGGATTCACCTTTTTGGGTGCACTTATATACTTGTTTGTAATATGTTGTTATGAGGTCTAGTAGGCATGTTCCTGATTGTCATTAGGGCTTGGCAATCAAATCCTTGTTTTAGTTATTTCCATATATTCAGACCTTAAGGGAATACCCCCTAGGTTTTGTAGAGCCTAAAGAAGAAAAGGATTTGTTCCTAATCCTATGCATTGGAGCAAAACCACCCTCTTTTTTGATGTATCACTCTCCTTGCTTGAGATACCTTGTTCCCCTTATATCAATCTTGGTTGTGCTGATGGAAAAGAGGACCTATTGTATTGGGACCCAACATGGAACCTAACCTTGCTTAAGTCTATCTTCCAAGCTTTGCCCATTTAAAAAATTCTTATTTTGTCTACTCCCAAAAGCATCATTAAGGAGATTGATGTCTTATCTAGGATATTCTTACGGACTAGTAATTTGGACTCCCAAAAATGGAGTCTTATTGGTTGGTATCAAATGTGTTGACCAAAGCAGGATGGTGGCCCATGCCTCTAGTCCAATGCTCTTAATAGGAAGGATTTATTAGAGAAGGTGTAAATTTTTGGAATAACCATGGGCTATTTTACACTTAAAATACTTGGGTGGAGTAGATGCTTATGAGATCCCTAAAGTGAGTTTGGTTGGTAAATGCTTGATGATATGGCATACAATCAAGGTTGGGGCTTCATTGGTTAAGGATGGTTTATTCTAGATTGTTAAAATGACCAACAGGCTCATTTTTGGAGTGATGTCTAGAATCTTCATTATCTAATTAGTTTGTCTTTTCCTATCATCCAGCCTATGAGACAACCCCTTAACTATCAAGTTGACTTTAGTTGCTAACTTCAAGAGTCCTCTTGTAATGGGGTGTTCCTTGTTCTATAAGTGGAAGGATGTTAGTAGCTAGCCTAACTGAGGCTCTTTAAATACTAGAGACACCCTAGCCTTGATTCTTGCTTCCCAACCATGTTTCTCTTTAGAAGTTAATCATGTTCTTGCATGGGGGCATGATCTTAAAGGGACTTATTCTATGAAGCTTGCATCCAAGTCCCTTGTTGGGAATAATAGTCAGATCCATGCCTTTCCTTGGTAGAATAGAATCTAGAATAAATTTATTCAGCCCAAGTGTAATTTTTTCATTTGGCTACTTTGTCAAAATATATGTCTCACCTGGGATATCATCCAAAAGAGAGGTTTTCAAGGTTCCTTAAAATGTTCAATGTGGCTATGCAAAATAATCCATTACCCACCTCATTTTTTAGTGTCCCTTTGTTTCAAGTATTTGGAGAGAATGGAGGTGACTCTAGGACCATCCTAAAATTCATGCCACTTCTATGTTGGAGAATTGGATAAGCTTTGTTGCATGTGTGTTGTCATTGATGTCTACAGTGTGATGGATAAGATTGTTGTCAACGGTGTTGAAGGTTGGAAGTCAATGTGATGATGTTAGCAGTGGTATGGTGTGTTGATCAGTGATGTCCAAAGAAGCAAAGTGATGAGTATATGTTGTAATGATCAAGAGAAGACAAAGGTGTGATGATCAGAGATGGATCAGAGAAGTTGTGAAGTAAAGGGTAAGATGATGGAGGTTATGTACTATGTATACTGGTTGGATCATTGTCATTTGTACACAATTGTACCCTATCTTCTAAAGCTCATGCATAAGTGAAAGTTGTGAGTTGAAGAATGTGCTAACATGAAAATTCTTGTTGTATGATGTTGATAATGAAGTCTCTGGTGTGGTGAATCTTGTATTCTTTGATTCCTAAGGAAAAGCATTGCCTTAGTTTTGAAAGAAAGTTTTAGGAAGTCCAAGACACTAGAGTTTGCACTGAAGTAGCTCAAGAGAATGCTACGCATTCCTCCGCATTTTAAGGTATGACCTTGTAGTTTGGAAGTTAGTCAAAGACAAGTGTGAAGTTTGCATGTTCCTAATTTCAGAGCTTGAAAGTTACTACAGAAGATTCTAAAGCTCACAGAGTGAAGACAAAATGGTTGCAGTCAGGATGTGTCAGAGAACTACTCCACATTTCTCCACTTTTGAAAATGAGTTCCTGGAGTTTGAAGGATGGTCATATATAGTTGAGAAGATTGTTATACTCAAGGTTTAGTTAATAAGTTGTACCACAACTTGGTTCTCTAGTATCAACACAACAAAGACATATCATGTTGTTGATTAGTGTTGTATGGAGGAGAAAGTAAAAGCCACCACATTTCATTGTAGTTCATCTTTTGGCTTTGATTTTTGGAGGATGAGTTCATATATTTAGTATGATTGTTCATGTCAGGTTTCAAGTGTTGAAGTGTACCATAAGTTGGTTTTTCAATGCTCTATCTCAAGACTGTGTGGTCAGTGTTTGTATGTGATGCCAGGTTTAGTATCCCTTTGTCTATGCTAGAAAGAAAATATATATTCTAGAGGAAGGCATGTTTGAGAAGGTTTGTGAAAGTCTCATGTTGCTTGTGAAATGATTTGTATGATGCTAATTAGTCTCTCTAGTACCACTTTAGGTCTGGAGCTATTTCATTGAAGAATAAGTGTGTGCTAGGCCGACATCATGTGTTTTGATGATCCCGCCAGATGTTTTGAAGTGTGTGCTAGGTAGGAAGAATGTGTTAAGGAATAATAGGTCCTGATTATCACTTGGTTTGAATTGCATTATATTTATACATCTTTTGGATTTTGACTTTGTGTGGCCGTTGCACATTTCATGATTACACATTTCATGTTGGCTGACATAGGAGAAAGATTTTGTAATTTACGGAAGCTATAAATGAAATATTTTGTTTGGTGTGGAAACTATGAGAGTGTGTGAGTGTGTGAGGATGTGTTTGTAAGTGTGGAAGTGAGTGAGTATGTGTGTGAAGGTGTGATTAAGGTAGTAGTGTTCGATGTGTAGTGAAAGTGAAGGTTTGTGACAGAGTGAGGTGTTGTGGATGTGGTTGATCAGTGAGATCTATTAAGTGTGATTTTATAAGTGTTGTTGGATTGTATTTTTTGGTGAGTTTGTCCTCCCTTAGGTAGTAGCCCCTAAAACTTGTTGTAACCTATTTTTATCTTTATTTGTGAGGCTGGATTTAGATAGTAGATCCAAGAAGCTTGTTCATCATGGTTTTTCCCTTCTTGGGTTTTCCATGTTATTTTGGTCTTGTGATTGTGTGCTTCTGTGTCTTTCTTTGAATTTCTTAATTTACTTTACCATTTGTTTAAGGCAGTAAGAAGATTTGGTTGAAAAGTTAATCTAGAATAATTTTGGTATATACCGATTCCCCCCTTCCCTCTTAGTATATCATTATGTTATAAAAATTGGTATATGAGCTGAGTTCCTTGGTGCAGCCTAACAGTTGAAGGTAGATCTTGGAGTAAAACACATGACTTAGAAGGAGTCCTCTTATGACGTTCTAATATTTGATGGAAGTAACTTTGATTTCTAGAGAGTAAGGATGGAAGCCTATCTAACCTCACTAGGGTATGATGTTTGGAGTGCTATCATGGATGATTATGTTGAACCTAAACATCCTATTACAGATGCAGATGCGAGAAAGGCTCATGAAGACAATTATAAAGGCAAGAATGCCATCTTAAAAGGCTTGAACAATTCATAATTAGTCAAGGTTGTGTGGTTTAAGACAACAAGGAGATATGGAGAAACTCAAAAATCTCTATGAAGGAAATGACACTATAAAGGAAGCAAAACTACAGTCTTACAAAATAGTATTTGAGAATCTAAGGATGAAAGAAGAGGAGAATATAGTAGGATATTTGCACTAAGAAGATGAAGCAGTCAATGGAATCAGGAGTATGGGTGAAGACATAGCTGACTCATTGGTTGTGAAGAAATTCTTAAGAACTCTCTCTTATAGATTTGATTCAAAAGTTTCTGCAATTGAAGAAGCCAAAGATTTGAATAAGCTCAACATGGAAGAATTGTTTTGGTCCCTCTCTGCCTATGAGATGAGAAATGAAGTCATAGGTTCATGCCAAAGAGAAGCTACTTTCAATGTTGTGAAGAATGAAGGAACATATAATGTATGCAATGAAGCTAATGAGAAGAAGCAAACTTTGTGAGAAAGCTAAAAAGGAGATCAGGCAAGTATAAAGGTAAGCTACCTTTCAATGTTTCAAATGTGTTAGAATTTTTCATTATGCTTCTAAATGTCATTTTGGAGAAAGTGAAAATAACAACAAGGGTTTCAATAGAGACAATTTCAAGAGGAACCTTCTTCCAAAAGAAGACTACAGCTCCAGAGAAGAAGTAGATAACTACTCATCAGATGAGGATAGAGGAGAATCCCTATTCATGGCCATGGTACTCTAAGATGGTTTAGGTAAGACTATAGATGAAAAAGAATATGAAGTTGATTTTGAAGGAGAAATTATTTCTACTCTTGAAGACTTGGATTGTGCAAGGAAAGAGAATCAAGAACAAAGAGCTCTGATTGAAGCTAAGACAAAAGAATGTACAAGGCTTGAGAAAGAGATTCAGTAACTCAAAAAGGCGTTGAAGAAGGCAAAGCTTGGAAGTTTGGATGATACTAAATATGCAGATCCCATCTTTCCTCAAGGAAGATCTCTTCATGCAAGACAATTCTTCATGAATAGGTTCAATCATGTTTTCTTTGGTTATTGTTTTATCTGCAACAAGTTTGGTCATAAGGCTATCAATTGCAAATCTGAAATGAATAGAAGAAATCTTGTAAGTAGAAATAATCTTGCTCCACTTGTGGATCATGTCAATGTGTTATGTCAAATTTGTAACAAGGTTGGACACATAGCAAGATGTGGTTTTGATAATTCAGAATCTTAGATAACTAATGTCACTAAGCAAGACAAGGAGAATGACAATGGAGTTAAAAATTCAATGATTGTCCAAACAACATTTCATGCTCAAGGACAAACAAATCTTTGGGTGATAGATAGTGGATGCCCAAATCATATGACAAGTGATAAGAGAAAATTCTTCAATCTTGGTAAATAGAATGGTGGACTGGTTAGGTTTGGAGACATATCATCTACAAATCTATCACTGGAAAAGGCACCATAAGAATTGATGGTAAATCTAAAACACATGATATCATTTATGTAGAAGGTATCAAGCATAATCTTCTCAATGTAAGTCAAATGTGTAGTAAAGGATATAGTCTCACATTTCATAGTCAAATGTGTAGTAAATGATATAGTCTCATATTTCATGATCAAGGGTGTGAAATCAGAAGAGGAAGGTCTGGAAAATTGGTTGCAAAAGGATTTAAGATAGAAGGCAACTTGTATAGTCTAAAGGGAATTAATGAAATGGATGTCTTCTAGGAAAAACAAATGAATGTTGGTTGTAGAATAAAAGGATGGGGCACATCAACTTTAACAATCTTGTGAAGATCAGCTCCATGCAAGCAGTAAGAGACATACCAAAGATAACTGAGCCTGCAAGCACCATATGCAAGGAGTGTTAGATTGGGAAGCTAACAAGGATAACTTTCAAGTATAAAGAGTATTCTACTACAAGGCCATTAGAGCTAGATTATATTGACTTGTACGGACCTACTAGGACAAAAAGTCTACAAGGTGAGAGGTACTTCATGTTTCTCATTAATGATTTCTCTAGAATGACATGGGTTACATTTTTGAAAGAAAAATCAGAAGCCTTCAGTAGGTTTAATATATTCAAGTCCATAGTTGAAAATGAAATGAATGCTAGAATCAAGTGTTTAAGGTCTGATCGAGGTGGTGAGTTCACTTCAAATGAGTTTGAAGAGTTTTGTCAAGAACATGGAATCAAAAGACATTATGCAACTGCCAAAACCCCTCAGCAAAATGGTGTTACAGAGAGAAAGAATAGGATTGTTCAAGAGATGGCCAGGACAATTTTGAGTGAAGCTAAGCTACCTAATATATATTGGAAAGAAGCAATTTATACAGCAATCTACATTCTTAACAGAGAACAACCAAGAAGACTTAGCACCAAGACAACTTATGAGCTTTGGAATTGAAGACCAATATCATTCAAATACTTCAGAGTGTTTGGAAGCAAATGCTACATAAGGAGAGATGAAGAAGGTCTAGGAAAGTTTGACTCAAGAGCATATGAAGGTATTTTTCTTGGATACTCAACTACCAGCAAAGCCTATAAGTGCTACAACAAAAGACTAAGGAAGATAGTTGAGAGTGTAAATGTAAGAGTGGATGAAGAGTCACATAAAATCACAGATGAGCAAGAAGACTATTGGTTAGATGAACCAGTCTACATAGAGGAGGAAGAAGTTGAAGAAGAACCTCAAGAAAAGACTACCAAGAATCCTACCAAGCATGTTTAGAAGAATCATTCAAAAGATCAAATCATTAGGGACAAGAATGAAGGAGTACAGAAAAGAAGAGGATTTACAAGAGAAAATAAATAAGTTTTTCTTTACTGTCAATAGTAAAACCTAAGAATTTTGATGAAGCTATCAAGGATGAAGGATGGATACAAGCTATGGAAGAAGAACTAAATCATATGGAAATGAATCAGACTTGGGAGTTGGTGCCAAGGCCTACAGACAAGAATTTGATAGGTACAAAATGGGTATTCAAGAATAAATTGAATGAGGATGGAGAAGTGATCAGGAACAAGGTAATAATGGTCTACAAAGGTTATTCACAAGTTGAAGGTGCTGACTATGAGGAGACATTTGCTCTAGTGGCAAGAATGAAAGCAATCATAATGGTTCTTGCATTTTCAGTGCATAAGGGATTCAAGCTATATCAAATGGATGTCAAGGCTACCTTCCTAAATGGTGACTTAAAAAAAAAAGTCTACATGGAAAAGCTTGATGGATTTATGTTATCAAAAGATCCAAACATGGTATGCAGACTTAAGAAGGCTTTGTATGGTCTCAAACAAGCCCCTAGGGCTTGGCATGCAAGATTGGATAAGTACTTACTCCAGTAGGGTTTCAAGAAAGGTACCACAAATAGTAATCTCTACATCAAAATTGAAGGTGAATAGATTATAATTGTTATTGTGTATGTTGATGATATAATCTTTTGTGGCTATGATGAGATGTGTAAGAAGTTTGTAGGAGAGATGCAGAAAGAATTTGAAATGTCTATGTTAGGTGAGCTATCATTCTTTCTTGGGCTCTAAATTACTCAATCAGATAATGGCATCTTTATATCTCAAGCAAAGTATGTTAAAGAGATGTTGAAGAGGTTTGGTATAGAAGATTGCCAACCAGTGAGTACTCCTATGGTAACTGGTTGACATTTGAGTAAATATGATGAGTCACCTGAAGCTAATCAGACTCAATACAGATCTATGATTGGAAGCCTACTATACCTAATAGCATCAAGACCTAACATTATGCAAGTTGTGTGTTTGGTGGCAAGATTTCAAGTTGATCCTAAAGAAACACGTGTGAATGCAGTCAAAAGAATATTTAGATATTTGAAGAGCACTCCAAAACATGGGTTGTGGTATCAAAATGGTGATGACTTTTCCTTAAGTACTTATACTAATGCAGATTGGGTTGGCAGTTGATGATAGAAGAAGTACCAGCAAAGGATCTTTCTTTTTGGGAGATAGGTTGGTCTCATGGATCAGTAAGAAGCAAGATTCAGTATCATTATCAACAGAGGCAGAACATATAGCTACATCAGCCTGGTACACTCAAGTGTTGTGGATAAAGCAAACATTGAAGGATATCAAGGTAGTATACGATGAGCCCATTCCTATTCTTTGTGATAATACAAGTGCCATCAATATTTCAAAGAATCCCGTAATGCATTCTAGAACCAAGAACATATCTATCAGGTATCACTTTTTGAGAGATAAGGTTGCAAATCAAGAAGTCAGATTGGAGTATGTGCCTATAAAGGATCAAGTTGAAGACATCTTCAAAAAGGAAATTTTTAAGGATACCTTTGAGTATCTCAGACAGAAATTGGGGGTCATTGCCCCTCCTTCTAACTAGATGCATAGTTGGTGCATCTATCAGGGGGAGTAGTTAAAGACATATCTTTATCCCTAGATTCATGGAGGCTACCTCTCAGGAGGAGTAGGTAGATAAGAAGTTGAGAAGGATGACAAGAATAAATCAATCAAGAGGAGCTAATAGATAAGGAGCAGTGAAAGAAGATCAATAAGAATGAAGATAGGGGGAGCTAAAAAAGATCAGTTCAAAGGAAGACCACTAGCCCTTTGTCCTTGATGTCAAAGGGGGAGAAACTTGCACATTAGATTAAGTGTTGCCATCAATGCCAAAGGGGGAGATTGTTGCATATGTGTTGTCATTGATGTCAACAGTGTGATGGATAAGATTGATGTCACTAGTGCTAAAGGTTGGAAGTAAATGTGATGATGTTAGCAGTGGTATGGTGTGCTAATCAGTGATGTCCAGGGATGTAAAGTGATGACTATATGTTGTAATGATCAAGAGAAGAAGACAAATGTGTGATGATCAGAGATGGATCAGAAAAGTTCTGAAATAAAGGGTAAGATGATGGAAGTTATGTACTATGTATACTGGTTGGATCAGTATCATCTGTACACAATTGTACCTTATCTTTTCAAGCTCATGCAGACGTGAAAGTTGTGAGCAGAAGAATGTGCTAACATGAAGATTCTTGTTGTGTTGAAAAGAGATATGATTGTTGTGTATGATATTGAGAATGAAGTATCTGGTGTAGTGAATGTTGTATTTGATTCCTAAAGAAAAGCATTGCCTTAGTTTTGAAAGAAAGTTTCACGAAGTCCAAGGTACTGGAGTTTGCACTAAAGTATCTCAGGAGAATGCTTTGCATTCCTCCGCATTTAAAGGTATGACCTTGTGGTTTGGATGTTAGTTAGAGACAAGTGTGAAGTTTTTATGTTCCTAATTTCAGAGCTTGAAAGTTACTGCAGAAGATTCTAAAGCTCACAAAGTGAAGACATAGTGGTTTTAGTCAGGATGTGTCAGAGAAGTGCTCCACATTTCTCCACTTTTGAAAATGAGGTCCTAGGGTTTGAAGAATGGTTAGTACAGTTGAGAAGATTGTTATACTCAAGGTTCAGTTGATAGGTTGTACCACAGAGGTTCTCTAGTGTCAATAGAACAAAGACATATCATGTTGTTGATTAGGGTTGTTTGGAGGAGACAGAAAAATCCACCACATTTTACTGTAGTTCATCTTTTGGATTTGATGTTTGAAGGGTGATTTCATATATTCAGTATGATTGTTCATTTCAAGTTTTAAGTGCTAAAGTGCACTGTAAGTTTGTTTTTCAATGCTCTATCTCAAGATAATGTGTTCATTATTTGTAAGTGATGCCAGGTTTAGTATCTATTTGTCTATGCTAGAAAAGAAAATATATATTTCAGAGGAAGGAATGTTTGATAAAGTTTGTGGAAGTCTCATGTTGCTTGTGAAATGATTCGCATGATGTTAATTAGTCTCTCAGGTACCGCTTTAGGTATGTAGCTATTTCATTGAATAATAAGTGTGTGTTGGGCCAACATCATGTGTTTTGATGATCCCGCTAGATGTTTTGAAGTGTGTGCCATCTTAGAAGAATTTATTAAGGAAGAATAGGTCTTGGTTATCACTTGGTTTGAACCACATTGTATTTCTACATCTTTTGGATATCGACTTGGTGTTGTTGTTGCACATTTCATGATTACATGTTTCATGTTGGCTGACATAGGAGAAATATTTTGTAGTTTGCAAAAGGTATAAATGAAAGATTTTGTTTGGTGTCGAAAGTATGAGAGTGTGTGAGTGTGCGAGGATGTGTGTATAAGTGTGGAAGTGAGTGAGTATGTGTGTGAAGGTGTGTTGAAGGTAATAGTATTTGTTGTGCAATGAAAGTGAATGTTTGTGATAGAGTGAGGTGTTGCGAGGGTGGTTGATCAATTAGATCTATTAAGTGTGATTGTGTAATTGTTGTTGGATTGTATTTTTCAAGGAGTTTATCCTCCCTTGGGTAGTAGCCCCTAAAACTTGTAACTCATTTTTATCATTATTTGTGAGACTAGATTTGGACAGTAGATCCAAGCAGCTTGCTCACCATGGTTTTTCCCTTCTTGGGGTTTCCACGTAAATTTGGTGTTATGATTGTGTGCTTTAGTGTCTTGCTTTGAATTACTTAATTTTCTTTATCATTTGTTTAGGGCAGTAAGAAGATTTGGTTGAAAATTTAATCTGGAATAAGTTTGGCATATACTGATTCACCCCTCCTTTCAGTATATCATTATGTTCTAACAAGCTTGGGGTGGCCTCCTTTTTGGGTAGCTTCCTTAATATTACTTGTGAGCTTAGCCCTATTTACATACCTTGGAAGATATGGATAGAATAGAATTATTAGATCTTTTAAGGTCATTAGAATCTTCTCTTAGACCTGATAGAAAGTTCTAGACTATGTGAAAGAAACCATTATTACTAAGTTTTCTATGGAGGTGGATCTCTCTCCCACTGATCTTCAAATCTCAAAGAGCCTTAAGCTTCAATATACTACTTCCCCTTAGGGCCCTCAACCTCCCCTTTAGATTTCTCAAAACGTTAATCGATCTAGTAAATGGTCACCTCCTCCCTCAGGTTTTGTCAAAATAAATATTGATGGCTCTTGTGGAAACCTTAGAGCTAAAGGGATTGGAGGAGTTGGTCAGGATAAGGATGAGTCAATATCTTTTTTTATTTTTAGTTGGTATGGGGATCAACACCAATAATTAGATGGAAGGTTGTGCTATTCTTTGTGCCCTTAAAAAATCTTTTGAATTAGGTTGGACTAAAGTTATCTGTGAAATCAATTCCCTTTTTTATGGTTTCTCTCTTGCATGAAGAAAGATATCAGGAGCATTCTTGGAGACTTGGAATATTATCTAATAAGATTCTTTGTCTTACCCCTTAGTTGAAGCTACTTCCTTTATTCACATTCCAAGAGAATGGAATTCGGTTGTTGATTATCTTGCCAAGTGTGCTACAGAGGAGAACCAAAATTGGAATGTTGCGGAGTGGGGGTCTCTTAGCCCAAATAAATCCTCTCATCTTACTCATCTTGTCTCTGATGAGCTATCCTCGCCTTGGTGGTAAATCCAATTTATGGATTGTCACTACATTTGGTGCCTCTATATTCAAAGATTATGTTGCTCTCATTGGCTTCTTTAGTTTCTTTGGTATGTTCAACATGTTTTTGTATAAGATTTATTGTTTAGAGACCTTTGTCTTTACTGAGTCTTGGATATCTGGCCATATTTTTAGGGTGTATTTGGAGATGTAATTTTTTTGCCAATCCCATCTGGAACTTCCTTATTCTTTATTTTACTCATAACTTTAGCCATTTGGAAAGTTTTATCTTAGAATATATGAGGTGATTTATTAATTTAATTTTCTCTTTTTGTCCAAAAAAATCAATACAAATGACACTTTTATTTTTTAGAATTATTTTTCATTGGTTGCTATTTTTTCATGTGTATTGAGCAAAGGTATTTGATGTTTGTAATAAATCAATTTTGATTAGAAAATTAAAAATAAATTTTAAAACCTATATTGTTTTTGGCTTTGAGGGCTACATCCTTGCAAAATTACATGTCATTATGACTTCATTTAATCATGAATAAGGTGATATGAATTAGTAGTTTGTGTTTATTGAAATCCTTCCATGTGGTTTGGAGGAAAAAAAGTACCACATAGACTATTTAAGGGGCACACATAGACATGTCAAAAATGTCATCTACAATGACCTTAATCTAATTTTCCTTATATTCAAAGATTGGGGCATACTATTTTACATAAATTATTAAATCAACATGTGTCCCACAAGTGAGATAGGGCTTTATGCTTCCAAACTTATGAGATTTGCAATATAAATTTGAAGAAGAACAAAGAGAATACAAGGAATTAGAGGGGAAATGTGTTAAAGGAAAGAAACTGCTACATATGGCCAAACACGATCCAATTCAAGAGCCACTACAATGGGGTGAAAGCACAATAGTGTGTCCCACTTTTCAACATTATTGGGCCACCAAAATTAACACTTTTTAGCATTCAAAATATTGTGTCAATATACCAAACAAATGATCAATAATTTATGAATGATATGAACTAATGAATTATGGAATTCTACATGTAGATTCAATTTTTTTTTTAATTTTTAAAAAAATATTTCTATCATTTTTTATTTTTCAATAATATATATTTTTTAAAAAATTAATGACATTTTATTGTAGCACATAAACTTCACTAAAAATAAATTATCTCCATGATTTCTTGGAATTAGGTCTCTAACTCCAATATTCTATTCATTATCATTTTTTTAATTGGTACTAATAGAAATTTCAATCATAAATTTTATTGTAACATATTTTTCTTAGCATAGATATTAAAATATTTATTTTTATTGAAACAAGGACATCCACAAAGATTCTAGTGCATTTTTTTTATTTTTAACATAGTTTGTTAAATTTTTCCTAGTATCTGGAATATATGTCATTGTTTTTCATAACATACCTACATTGTTTATAATTTTAAAAATATATATAATGTTAAAAAACATAATAAACATTATACTTTTTTGAAAGCTAATGATGAGGGCTATGTACCTACAAAATGATGTATATAAATATGACTTTATTATTCCCCCAAAAGGTGAGGCCATGAAATTATTTTTGATAATATTTTGGTAGGAGCGAAGGAGACTTCATTAGAGGCTCCACAAAGGGGGGTTGGTCTAACCCTGGGGGGTTTGATCTATTGTCTAACCTTAGGGGGTTCGATCTATCCCCTAGGCTTAAATCAAACCTACCCCCCTTATATCAAATAAGAAAAAGTTAAGGTTGGACCAAAAGTGGGACACACTATTGTGCCTTAGCCCTATAATGCAATCATACTATTTGAGGGGAGCATATTATACATGTGATTTCATTAGATCTGCATGAATAAATAGATGGGGTGCACATCAATTCTAACTTCTTGATAACTCTATGCATGAGGAAATCATTTAGTCTTAAATGTTACATGGCTTCATGTTGTGTAGCTTGAGGGGGGAAACATATTTTCATCCCCTTAGACATAAATTATATAGATTGAAGGGGCCAACTTAGTTACTAATCCTTGACCCCCTAGCAATTTTAGATCTACTTCCTTTACACTTATTTTTACATGGTTTCATATTGGTCATACCTATTCTAACTCTAGAAATTATATCTTACTTTTTGTGTTGATAATCATAGTGACAATAATTCTTGGATTCATGCAAATGAGATAAGTTAATATTTGTATTGTTATGATCATTTAGTATCCGTTAAAAAGTTTCCTCCTTTTGGAAATATGCATGTTATTTTACTTATTGTCTTATTTTACTTTAGCATATATTATTCATAATATATTTACATGCACACTAAAGTGGGGGGAAAAGTAGACTAGAAAAGTGAGTAATTCACATTTCCCCCCTCTTCTTAGTGTAACTTACTTGGCTGGTGGGTCCAATTATGGACTAACTATACATGCAACAATATCTAAACTCAGAACATTCAATAGCAATATAACTTTCAAAATATAATGTATGGCGTAATAAATAACCAAGTGTGAATGATTGATGTAGTAAATAATAGTTATTTACAAAGAACTTTTAATGATATTACAACATGCTAGGCCTTAGCCATTTGATTACAAATTAGATCATGTAAGATCTTTTAGAGTTTAGGGCTAGAATTTATCTCTAATTTGTTTACAAATCATAACTCGTATGCTACTTCTTAGCTAGATATTCTATTATGCACTCTTGAGATATTTGTTTTGTGCTACTTGGTGCCTCTATCCTTACTAACTTGTCATTGTCAAATGATATATAACTCTTATTTATATAGGCACATGTAGAATGATGTGCACCTCATGGAAGCATATTATATCAACTTAGAGGAGTGTGACAAGAATCAATGGTCCCAATATTAAATATTTTGATCATAAGTAAGCTCTATAATTGGGCACATCACCCTATGTAGTGTGAAATTTTAATGATAATGTACTAATTCAACCTGATCAATGTACCTCAAGACTAAAAACCATCATATGCAATGTAGTGTTATACATTAACCCTCTTGGGACCTAAATTCAAACTAGGGAACCTTACGAATTGGTCCAAGATTCAAAAGCTTGTTGTAAGTGCAAAACAAGGTTTTGTTATAAACTTGCTAGTCCAGTTCATGGCTTAAGGTAGAAAACATGGATGTAGTGATCAAAGCTTCATAACACTTAAATGGAATGTGTAAAATACTCAATGATGCATGTGTTCTAAACCACAAATCAAGATATTCAAAACTGATTACCACAAAGTTGTTGGATACCGATTATGCCTAGGGTAATTTATATGACGTTTGACTAAAAGAGTAACATATGTCGTGGAATATGGAGCTAGAAACTAACTGCACTTTATGGGAAAACAACTAGAAAACACTCAAAATTCTTGTAAAATAAACAAACATTAAAAGAAAATGTTTTTAGTGATACAGGATTGTTTTAGGCTATGGATGCTCTTGCATCACTCATCTTGTACTCACTTTAGCCTTATCAATGAATATGGCATCCTAGTGTCTAATTTGAGAGTTTAAATGCACAAGTTTAACAAACCCAACCTCAGGCTTGCCCTTTAGCCTTTCTATCCTTATCACAGTTTGGACCCATTTCTTATCAAATATTTTCCTTATCTAAGATGTTTGTGTTAATGAAATTCTATCCTTAGATATGATTGCTAGTATGGTTTTGTCTACCTTGAGTACTACCCTTTTCCTTTATTTTCAAGCTCACCCTAATCTAAAATATGACTATTTCTAGTTAGCTTGAGCATAAGTTTTTAGAATTGAGAACATATAATTGCCTATTTAAATATAAACCCTAAGAAATCATTGAGGATCTCATAAAATCATCATAAATAGAATTTACATATCATTATAGATCAATTAATAGTAGTTAAAAAGCATCTTCAGATCATGGACATCTCTGTCACCAACTCCTTTCATTTCAACATCTTATTATCTTGCCATTACTCATTGTAAAAATAAAAATAAGGGATTTGGCCAAGGCACAAGGGGGAGTTAGCACACTTGCACAATATGTCCCTCAAATAAATTCATAAACATCACCCTAGCACTCAATGCAGGTTTAGGAGTAGTACCGAAAACTAAGGCAAAAGACTAGCATGGAGAAAATTATAGAAAAAGGATAGGATCATAGTTTTCCATAGACATGATTACAATAATGATTCTATCTAATTTATTTGCATAGTTCAATGAAACATAATTTTGATGGGATATGAAAATTATAAGTGGAATCTACTTACACTACCATGACTATTGAAATATCACAAATATTTCACACATTCACCCTTTGGTGGAACGAAACACCATAATCTTCTTATTAGTCCCCATTTGCAAGAATGTTTACCATAACACTATTGCATTTTAACTATTAAGTAGCTTCACCTCTAATCACATTATTTTATTTTTATTTTACTAAAATTCAAAAAAAATCTTATAATCTTTTTTATTGTGAGAAATAACACAAATAGATATTTACGTCATTGGTGATTGGCTTATATAGAATAAATTGTCTTATTCTGATATATTTTTTATTAAATTTAATTCATTTTTACAAACACTAATAAAAACTGTTAGGTGAGTATTTTGTCGTCAACTAACTGAAGACAAAATGGTTATATCAACCACAGTGTGATGAGATTTAATCTCTCCTCTCAGAAAGGGGAGGCTCATTTCTTATTGTTCTCTACAATCAACAAGTACTTAACTAGATTTATGTACACTATAAACTAATCTATGGATGGTGACATATCATCTATTTCTCTTTTTTTTTAAGAAATGATGTTTCCTCTTAATCCTTACAATGTATAATAAACTTAAAAACTACTTATTGGAACAATAATAACCAATATCAAGATTGAATGAACATATGAATACTCAAAATGATACCAGAGTGAAATAACCAAGAAATCCACAAAAGCACAAAGCCTTTTGTTTTTTCTTTTGTTGAATCAAAGTCTCTTTAGTTTTGACATATGACTCACAATTGGAAATGATCCCAATCCCTACCAAAGTTTTCAACTTCAACTTCTTCATTTTCACCCACTCTTCTAGACTTTCATCCATGTCTTGGAGTTCTTGAGACAACATATCAACTACCTCATCCAATTTAGCCCTTACCTTTTCCATTTTATTTCTTCTTTCCACAGAAGTTGTCAAAAGAAGTGTACCTTGTGCAATCATTCTTTCTAAAAATTCCTCGACCACTCTTCCTCTTGCATGTATATTCTCAACCTTTTGAATGACAGGATCTTCAACAGTGATAGCCATAGGCTCCACTGACTCTAAATTCAATGTGATTTTCTGTAGCGTTGAAGTCAACTATTCAGCCTTGGCCTTATATCCATCCTTCATTTTCTTCTCTTGATCAAATTTGATAATAAGAGAATTGAGTGTGAATTGGGCATCAGCCTTTGCAACCTCATGTGTGATCTTTCCCAATTCAACTCTTAAGATTGAATAGTCATTCATATCACAATCTTCAATAGTTGCATCAAGAGGAGGTTGTGCTATCTCGACATACCTGTAACCTTTATCATCAAAAAGTTTAGATAGAGTCTTTGGCTTCTTTTTGGTTTTCATCTTCATAGGCACCAATTTCTTGAAGTCAAAGTCATCTGGGGAGATGGCTTGCTTCTTTCTCTTCGGGGTATACAATGAAATCCATGGAGGAAGTACTGGCACATTAGCATCCATAGTCAGAGTGGAAGGAGCTACACCCACACAAGTTGAAGTTATAATTGAGGAAGTATTTGTAAAAATGGCACCAAGAACATCAACACTTGGATTTTGCTTAAAACCAGTCATGAATTGATCTAAATAGATTGAGCACCAATATCATATGATGGGGAAGACAAGCTTAGCAAAGATCTAGAAGAACCAAAAACAACATCAAAAGCAGTCTTGGGACTACCAAAAATGGTCTTAGATAAAGATAGAGAAGAACTAGAAGATTGAATAACAATTGGAGTATATGGGGTAACAGAGACAATGGGAAAAGAAGGGGAAACTGAAAAAGTGTTCAAAGGAGAAGAAACATTTGGCTCCTCGAACATGTCTTTTTGAGGAGACATGGTAGGTTCTTCATGTTGTTCTTGTTCGTCTTCTTTTCTTGTTTCATGTTCAATCTCTTCTATTCCCTCTGAAGATATTTCCCTAGTGGCTAATTCCCCAATAACTGGGTCCTCAATAACCTGTTCTTCAGTGGCTATCTCTTCAATAGTTGGCTCTTCTTTAGCTATCTTAGCTCTAGCACCCTTAGATACAAATTTGATCTTAGGCTTGGTAACCTTGCTAGAACTAGGTGCATCACTTTTGTTATTCGTCCTCAGCTCAGACTCCTTACCTGTTTGCTCTTGATTTTCCTCCTCAGATCCAGTGACAAAGTTCTCAAATGAATGCATTTACCTTCCAACCAAACATTGGTGTTTGCCAAGATAGGTTTGAATCTTTGCTTGATTGAAGTGACTTCTTTCTTTGACCATTGAATAATAGGCAAAGAAGAGCCTTCAATCTTCTCGCTGACATAGGAAGGATTCAGAATGTTGCCATCATCCACCATATCCTTTGGAATGTCTGCCAACTCCAAATCTTCAACTTGACTTAAAGTCAATCGGCAATAGTCCATCTTCATGATGTCTTCCTCTATCCTTAGATCATCCCAGACATCCTCTACCATAGGCACATGAGACAAAGATTTCTTCTTTATTTTATCCTTAACCCTTTTGTAATCAAAGTTAGCTCTTTTCTTGAAATGATTCATAGTAACAAGCTGCATTTCAGATTCAATGGCCTTATCCTTGGTAGAAGTATAGATGGAATACCTACCAATCTTAATTGGGAACCTAAAACTAGGTTTCTTCAGCTCCATTTTTTACTATGCACAACAATGCTCTGTCGGCATAATTCCATTAGCACAATCCTCTCGCTTGGATAGCTTGGTAACATATAGGGATAACCTTGGAAATACCCAACTCTTAGATAAGTAAAAGTGGGAAATTATAGATACAAACAGCAAAATCTGTTAACTACTGCCCAAACTTCATTAGAAACTCTCTTATGCTCTAATTGTGTATCGAACAAACACATGAAAATAGAAAATAAGGCATCATTTACCCTCCTAAAATGATGAATAGCTCCCTTAAAAGTCAATTGAGGATAATATTGATACACTAGAATAACCCTCTGATCTCCCTCTGATGATAGACCTGGAAAACTCCTCATGGACATAGCAACATAAACAAGATAAGATGGCATGTAAAACTTGGAAGTAGTGGACACCTTAGTAAGTTGCTCACGGATGGAATTGCTGATCTATTCACCCCAAAAAAATTGTTGTCTGCCTTTTAAGATAAGCTTGATATACAAGTACATCCACTCATGAAAAGTGGAAGAAGTAGACAGACCCCTTACTCTGCTTAGAAGAGTAATCAAATCACTGATTTCTTCAATGAAATCACTCCTAAGAAAGATTTTAGGCCATCTTGAGAGATTTGGCCTTGCAAACTTTAACCATTTGGTATTGATTACCCTTTTTGTTGTCTCTGAATTATTGTCATAGTCTTTCTGAGAATAATCAAAATCAATCTTTGTACAGATGTCAAGGCTAGGACACATGAAGACTTTATCAATGAATTTTGAGTCCAATCTCATAATCACATTCCCATTGGTATTAGTGACCCTCTTGTTATCCTTGTTGTAATGTGTTGCCACTTGAAGTACAAACTCAAGATTGTGCGTAGCAACTGGAAATGCAGCCACCAAATGAATGTTGCTTTCTACAATGTGTTTCATAAAGTGATTGAGGGGTTGTTGTTTCATTCTCTCCACAAACTTGGCCATGTCCACATGACCAAACTCAGTGTCTCTGATCTCATCCACATTGGATGTCACAAATGTTACAAGAAACACTCCCTGATACTTATACTTCATGACTTTTATTTTCCTTGGTGACGGATCAGTCATCTGAACCAAAAGTGTCTTTGTTGAAAGATGGACCTCAGAAAACATGCAAAAGAAACTGCAACATAAGATTCATGATTTAGTAGTGTTAGAAAATATGGCAATATGAAACTGCAATCATAGAAATTATGTTCAAGAGCATGAGCTTAGCAGGGCTAGAGAGCGATGGAGGCGAGAAATAGAGTGAAAGTGGGAAGTGGTTGACAAAAGGAAAATTTCCCAAAGTTAGAGAAATTTAGGTGAGTGATGTAAGGGTGGAAAAATTTTCTGCCTCTAGATGTAGGGTAGAGTATTATACATTTATGTATGGGCGGCAAAATTTGCCACCTCTACATGTTTGGAAAAACATTAAGTCTTGGTATGGGTGGCAAAAAATGTTGCCCCTGCATGTTGTAATTTTGTTTAACTTTTGCAAGGGCGGTAAAATTTATCACCTCTGCAACTAGAGTAGGTAAACCCACATTGGTGTAGGGTTGGTGATTTTCGCCAACTTTACATCAATGAATAAACTTAGGTAAAGTGGCGTCAGCAAATTTTTCTGCTCATGCCATGGAAAAACATTCAAATAGGTTCAACTATGAAACAAGACAATGGTAGACTTCACTGCTACTCGAAACAAAACAACGTTGGACGGTAAAAAATACTGACAAGGGTTATAAAACGAAAGGATTGAAAACGGTGAAGACCATCCGATGGAAAGAAACAAAAGAACGAACTCAAAACACCAACACAGAAAGGAAAAGAGTTTAATAGTATATACTAGGGTTTTGACTAGTTACACAAAGAAACACAAATAGATGCAAATAATAGCATATAACAAACTAAGAAAATATCAAAACCCTAATGTAACAATAACCACACGAAAAATGAAAAAGAAAAAGAAAAAGACTTACTAGGTAACAAAAAGGAAGAAACAACAGAAACCCTAACTCAAATCACCAGTCGAATCCACTTAGTGACGCGTTCTTGGCACTCTTTGATGAATCTCCAGGGTGAAGAGGACATGGGAAGGTGAAAGACAAAGAAATAATGAAAATAAAAAAAATAGGACACATTTAAAATTCCTTAAAACACCACGACCTGAGCGCATTAATTACACTTCGTGTGAAGTGATTGTTGCTCAGGTAGCAAAATTTGCCACCCCTGCAACAATCAAGGGAAAACATGCATGGGTGGAAAATTTTGCTTCCCTTGCATGAGACAAGGCAAATAACATGTATTGGCAGCAAAATTTGCTGCTCATGCATGTTTAACAAAACTCTCTAACACTTGAAAAACTAAACTTTGCAATTTTGGTCTAATTTGCCAACTTCAAGAAAATGACACAAAACATTACATGGGTGAACTCACCAAAGCTAAGAGACCACACATAAGGGAAAATACAATTCACCTCGCTTTGCATGCTTAGAGTTGTAGGCTACGAAATAGACAAGTTTCGTAGGCTTATCCTACAAATTGAGTGCAACTAAATTTGAGGATAACAAAATCAAAGTATTTTGGCATTCCTTCTCTTTGTGGTACCTTTTGTGCATCCAAAGGCTTCTAAAAATCCATCATTGACAAAGCCTGGTGTGCAAGAGCATTTGTGTTGTCTAGTTGTTTTGAGACTTACAAATTCAAAGCATAACACATTGGTAGAGCAACAACATTTTCCATCTATCCACCATGCCATATCAATGTTATTCACCCTTATGCCGATGGAACCATTTTGATTCCCTTCATATATAGAACCACTTAACATGTCAATTCCTCCAATATTTTCTATTGTAACCAATTCCAAGCCATTTTTTACATGCATGTAAAAGATTTAGATACACATCCCTACAACTTTTCTATGATTTTCTACATCTATTGAATTGGTTATCTTGAAGTTACATTTTTCTTATTTGCGCTTAGGTCCCAAAAGTCACACATTTCAATTTGTTAGAGTGAATTGCTACTTTAAATCTTATAAAATGTAATTTAATTTTTGGTAGAATTGGATATCACTACTAGTTTCTTTATTTCTCTAAGGATCAATGATAACTCTCATTTATGAAATCCACAACTTCATACCCCTTCAAGTATACTTGCTAATTCATGGAACACATTTTATCTAGTGCATAAGGATAATCCTTACAAAACCCCAAATGGACTTCATTGTTGTTGAACCACATGTTCTATTGTACAAGATTTGTGCAATTCCCAAAATGCTAAACAATATTAGTACTAATCCTCAAAAACTATGTTGTAGCTATAATTTCTCCCTCATATTTTTCATTGTCTAAATAGAGAAAACTTGTTATGGAATATAGTAGTCATTAATGAATCTCCTTCCCTCATTAATGGAATTCACTATCACAAACTAACTTTTATCACTATTTTGAAATTAGAATCACTTGGGAATAACGTAGGGCTATAGTAGTCTAGAGTGAATTTGGCAGAATAAATACTCCTTAGTCCTTAGTATTTGGCAATAGAATGTTTCCTTTCTAAAATTGAAATCACTCAAAGGATAGGCCATGATAATATTATTCATCTTTTATTCCAGGGTCCAAATTTTTGGAATCTTTAAATTGGAATCAATCAGGGATGAAGTAGATTTCTAGTGAGGTGAACTTGGTGGAATGAATACCCCTCAATCCTTGGTACTAAGATGAACTAATAAAATATTTCCTACCTAAAATGGAAATCACTTTGATTTATCATCAGTCACAGTAACCCAAAATCATCTTTCATTCTAGTGTGCATATTTTTTGTGATCTTGCACTTGAAAACAAGAAAAATTCTTGGAATAAGTCAAATTACGAACAATTTAATAGATCTCACCACAACTAGTCTTGTGGGAAGAAACTAGAGTAGTGAAAGGAGGATGAAAATTAAATTATTAACCCTTTGTTGTGTGTTCTTCCCATGGTAATATCTTCTCAAAAACTCAAATCTCCTTGTGAGAATCATAACTAATGACTAAGAAACTGAAGGAGCTTCGTAAGGAGTAAGTTAACTCTAGCATTGTGAAGGGTAAGGAAGTTGACCAGGAAGAACAGGTTATGAAAGACAAGAATAAGAAGGGTAAGGCTGATCAGGAGGCCTGAGCTCCTGGAATCATGGTAGTAAAAAAAAATCATTTGAGGATGAGAAGGAGTTGCTAGGAATTGTTAAGCTACATGAGGAGTTTTATAAATAGGAACTGGAAGCAACATAAACTTTGAAGAAAATGTAGTAGTTTTTTTTGTCTGTTGTTTAGTTGTTGGCTAGATATTTTTTTAGCTATTGTCTAGAGCATTCTCCCAAGCTACGTGAGTGTAAACTCTAGTGCCTTGGACTTCCTAAAACTTTCTTTTGAAACTAAGGCAATGTTTTTCCTTAGGAATCAAGAATATAACATTCACCACACCAGAGACTTCATTCTCAACATCATACACAACAATCACAGTTGTTTTTTAACACAACAAAAATCTTCATGTTAGCACATTCTTCTTCTCACAAATTTCACCTATGCATGAACTTCAAAAGATAGGGTACAACTGTGTATAGATGACACTAATCCAACTAGTTATACATAGTACATAAATTCCATCATCTTACCCTTTACTTCACAACTTCTCTTATCCATCTCTAATTATCACACCTTTGTCTTCTTCTCTGATCATTACAACATATACTCATCACTTTGCTTCTCTGGACATCACCGATCAATACACCATACCACTGCTAACATCATCACATTCACTTCCAACCTTCAACACTATTGATATCAATCCTATCCATCACATTGTTGACATCAATGACAACACATATGCAAAAATCTCCCCTTTTGGCATTGATGACAACACTTAACCTGATGTGTGAATTTCTCCCCCTTTGACATCAAGGACAAAGGGCTAGTGGTCTTCCTCTAAACTAATCTTCCTTTAGCTCCCCTTGTCTTCATTCTTATTGATCTTTTTTTACTGCTCCTTATCTATCATCTCCTCCTAATTGATTTATCCTTGTCATGCTTCTCAACTTCTTATCTACCTTCTCGCCCTGAGAGGTAGCCTCCATCAATCCAGGAATAAAGATATGTCTTGAACTACTCCCCCTGGACAGATGCACCAACTATGCATCTATTTAGAAGGAGGGGAAATCACTCCCAACTTCTATCTGAGATACTGAAATCTATCCTTAGAAAGTGCCTATGTGAGGATGTTTGTAACTTGATCCTTTGTAGGCACATACTCCAATATAACTTCTTGATTTGCAACCTTCTCTCTCAAAAAGTGATACTTGATAGATATGTTCTAGGTTCTAGAATGCATTATTGGATTCTTTAAAATATTGAGGGTGCTTGTATTGTCTTGGCCATCTCTTGAACAGTCATATTCTTTCTCTCTACAGCTCCATTTTGTTTAGGGGTTTTGGCAGCTGCATAGTATCTTTTGATTCCATGTTCTTGATAAAAATCTTCAAACTCATTTGAAGTGAACTCACCACCTCTGTCAGACCTTAAACACTCGATTCTAGCATTCATCTTATTTTAAACCATGGACTTGAATATCTTAAACCTACTGAAGGCTTCTAATTTTTCTTTCAAAAATGTAACCCATGTCATTCTAGAGAAATCATCAATGAGCAACATGAAGTACCTCTCACCTTGTAGACTTTTTGTCTTAGTAGTTCCGTACAAGTCAGTATGAACTAGCTCTAATAGCCTTGTAGTAGAATACTCTTTGGACTTGAAAGTTTCCCTTGTCTACTTGCCAATCTAACATTCCTTACATACGGTGCTTGCAGGCTTGGATATCTTTGGCATGTCTCTTACTACTTGCATGGAGCTGATCTTCACAAGATTATCAAATTTGATGTGTCCCATCCTTTTGTGCCACAACCAACATTGATTTGTTTTTCCTAGAAGACAAGTCCTTTCATTAATTCCCTTGAGATTATACAAGTTGCCTTTTGTCTTAAATCCTTTTGCCACCAATTTTCCTGACTTTTCACTTCTAATTTCATACGCTTGATCATGAAATGTGAGACTATATCCTTTGCTACACATTTGACTTACACTGAGAATATCATGCTTCAGACCTTCTACATAAGGAACATCATGTGTTTTAAATTTACCATCAATATTTATGGTGCCTTTTCCAGTGATCTTTGTAGATGAATTGTCTCCAAACCTGACCAGTCCACCATTCCACTTACCAAGATTGATGAATTTACTCTAATCACCTGTCATATGATTTGTGCATCCACTATCTATAACCTAGAGATTTGTTTGTCCTTGAGAATTAAATGTTATTTGGACAATCATTGAATTTTCAACTCCATTTCCATTCTCTTTTTCTTTCTCACTGACATTAGTTATCTGAGATTCTAAATTTTCAAAACCACTCTTGCAATATCTTGCTATGTGTCCAACCTTGTTACAAATTTGGCATTCCACATTGACATCCACTGGTGGAGCAAGAGAATTTCCACTTACAAGATTTATTCTATTCATTTTAGACTTGCAATCCATAGCCGTATGACCAAACTTGTTACAAATAAAACAATAACCAAAGAAAACATGATTGAACCTGTTCATGGAGAATTGTCTTGCATGAAGAGAACTTCCTTGAGGCAAGATGAGATATGCACATTCAGTATCATCTGGACTTCCAATTTTTGCCTTCTTCAACTCCTTTTTGAGTGACAGAATTTCTTTCTCAAGCCTTGCACATTCTTTTGTCTTAGCTTAATCAGAGTTCTTTGTTCTTGATTCTCTTTCCTCGCACAATCCAAGTCTTCAAGAGCAGAAATAAGTTCTCCTTCAAAATCTACTTCATATTCTTCTTCATCTGCATTCTTGTCTGAACCATTTGAGACTAGCATGGCCATGAATAGGGATTCTCCTCTATCCTCATCTGATGAGTAGTGATCTACTTCTTCTCTAGAGTTGTCGTGTTCTTTTGAAAGAAGGTTCCTCTTGAAATTCTTTCTATTGAAACCCTTGCTGCCATTTTCACTTTCTCCAAAAGGACATTTAGAAGCATTATGACCAATTCTACCACATTTGAAACATTTGAAATGTAGCTTACCTTTATACTTGCCTAATCCCCTTTTCATCTTTCTCACAAAGTTTGCTTCTTCTTCCTTAACTTCATTGCATACATTAGATGTTCCTTCATTTTTCATGGCATTGAAGGTAGCTTCTCTTTGGCATGGACCTATGAATTCATTTCTCATCTCATAGGCAAAGAGGGACCCAAACAAATCTTCCATGGTGAGCTTCTTCAAATCTTGGCTTCTTCAATTGCAAAAAAATTTGAATCAAATCTATGAGGGAGAGTTCTCAAGACTTTCTTCACAACCAATGAGTCAACTATGTCTTCACGCATACTCTTGATCCCATTGACTGCTTCATCTTCCCAGTACAAATAACCTGCTATGTTCTCCTCTTCTTTCTGTTGGCAAGAGACACTATATGGATTCATGATTGTTGTCATTGATGGCAACAAAGTTCATCCCACACATCCGCAGGACATGGTGTGTCTCCACCGGAAGTCAGAGTGAAGAATGTTGTGGTCCGGTAAACAAGAACAGAGCATGTGGCAAGGTCTGACAGATAGGTCCAGATCTCTCAGAGGAAGTATCTTGGTGTAGTATGGATTCGGGGAAGTCAAGAGGACTACCTTGAGTGGTATATTCCAAGGATCTAGCCTCCGGTGATAGATGAAGAAAAAGATATGAATAGTTGAGTACCGGATTCCTGAGTGACAGTGTGAACAGAGGAAAAACTGACTGACAGAACATTAGACTACTTTCCGGATGTGTTACTATTGGTGTTAAAGGTTATGAAGGCATGAATCATGCTTGGCCGACATGATTAATGATTTCTACAAGTATATGCTTGATCTGCATTACTTGATGAGCAAGGATTCAGCCGACAGAACAGAGTTTGTGAGAAAATAGACTGTTCCGGATGCTGACTAGAAAGGTGATGAAATTACTTATGCGGATATATATGCACGATGGATTTAGTTGTAAAAAGTGTTGTTGTATGATGAGTATGTGCGAATAAGTATGGAGCAGAGCAGAAACAGCTAGAGAGATTCGGTATGTGAAAGGAAAGCAGAACAAAGAGAAGAGGAAAGATGAAGTGCAGCAGATCAGTATATTGAGCCTAACTGGAACTGAACTCCAGCATATGTGGATGCTTCTAATCAGTTCAAGTATTGTATGACATTCTTCTGTAGACAGTGTGTCTCCTTGTAGGCAGTGTGCCTCTTTGTGAGCAGTGTGCTCGGGCAGTGAGCCCTAATTGGCAAGTGCCATTTTGTAATTCCTTATTCTTCTAACAGAGAATAATCTTTGGGTTAATCACCCCATGGTTTTCTCCCTTAACAGGGTTTCCACGTCAAAAATACTGTGTCATGTGTTTTTCATTTCATGGTAATGTTTGTTTGATTGATTCAATGCTGCATTAATTAATAAGAAAGTTTAAAAGAAGAAAGAAATTAGGATAACTGATTCACCCCCCCTCTCAGTTATCAACACTTTCATCCTTAGATTCTCAAATACTATTTTGTAGGACTATAGTTTTGCTTCCTTTATAGTGTCATTTCCTTCAGAGAGATTTTTGAAATTCTCCCATATCTCTTTTGTTGTCCTACACTACACAACCTTGACTAATTCTGAACTATTCAAGCCACTTAAGATGGCATTCTTGGCTTTAGCATTGTTTTCATGAGCCTTCCTCACATCCGCATCTGTAATAGGATATTTAGGTTTAATATAATCATTCATGATAGCACTCCAAACATCATACCCTAGGGAGGTTAGATAGGATCAAAGTTACTTCCATCAAATATTAGAGCTTGTAATGTCTCCTTCTTGATACATGGTTAGTCCATCATTGGGTTCCCATGGACTAGCAGTTTGGTTAGGGAACTGTGGTTAGTTTGGTCGCATAGGTGTTTGTCGATGATAGAGTTGTGGTTCGAGGTCAGTGGATCTAGTTGGCACACTCTGAGTTGGCTCTATTTGCTCTTGTCCATTACTTACTATTTTTAGTAAGTTTAGGTTTAGTGTTAATTTGGGATTTTTAGAGTGGGGTTAGATGCATCTTGTCAAGACCTTTCTGGTGAGCTAAAGATCAAGGCATTCCGACACTGTCTTCATATTTATTTTAAAGTCTAAAGTTTAATAATGTTATATTTCACGGGACTTTGATAAAGTATTAAGTTAACTGACTTGGTGAAAAATAAAACATAAAGTAAGTCATTTAAGTGGCGTGCCCATCCCTAGGAGTACAAAAGATATTTTAAAATGATAAAGTTCCCTCATAAAACCCAACGCCCATCTTGAGGGAAGTATATGAGGCAAAAAGGAGTTCATTTTGGATTATGCTATGTTTATGTTATTTGCTACTTCTTGGCTCTCCTAGGGTTTTGAGGGTTTGAGGATTCAAACCAAGGCTCTTGGAGATGGAAACCTTCCTGAGTAACGGCATTCTACAGGTGTGGAAGATCACCCAAAGGTGCCATTAGAGGTGAATGCATTCAGTGTTCACGAAGGTGCTTAAATGGAGTTGTGTGATGAGGGTTTGATGAAGAACTAAGTATTTCTCTTGCATTTTCAGTTGTGTTCTTCATAGAATCTTTGGAGACTAGTTTGTTGGAGGATCTAAGGTAGATAATACTTGTTTGGGACTGTATTTTCATAGTAGCATGCTGGTCGTACTTACCCAGTCCAGCCGTACCATATTTGTGGGCAATTTATGTGGTTTCTTTGCATATTTCTCTTCCTAATCTGATTGCTCCACCTTCTTGACAACATACAATGCTTTGTAGAGATATTTCAGAGTTGATTGTTATTCCTTTTTGTTGATATACCTTTCCGTCCATGGCCATACATAACCAGGCATGACGTTGGAAGTGTTGAGCTTCATTTCTCCTCGTGGGTAGCTTCTATTCTACATTGTATGAGGCATCTAGGGTCTCTTGTACTGCTAGTATCAATGTATGCATGATACTCTATGTTTCTTGATGATTTAGAGAAAAACTGTAATACCCAGTTGCCGGTCTGGCAATAGCCTAAAACTAAAGTTTCAAATCAGCATATGGGTATGTGATAGAACCTCTTTATTTCTTGACATATGAATAGGGTCCTTCATATTTCTCTCATAATCCTTGTATATTTTCTGGGTTTATGTTATATGCAATATATTGTATGCTCCGGCAACACATCTGCAGGAAAATTGAAAACCCCTTCTGCATTCTTCTGTCTAGTCTATAAAAACACCTCAAAAATTAAAATAACACATAAAAAGATTTTTAAAAATACAAATAGGTATGACACATTATAGTGGTATCAGAGCAAAGCTCTTCATGCCATCCTGTGAGGTTGATTTTAGACATGCAGAAGTGAGAATGAGACATGCGGCCTGGTACAGATAGATACTATTTTAGATAGAACAAGTCAAGACAAGGAACCTAGATTCTCTAGAGAGTAAAGGAAGGATAAGTACCAAAAATAGATTCATTTGAGATAGATACAAAGGTTGCAGCTGCTGAGGAACAACTAGTAGTATTGTATAGTGAGGAAGATCTCAAAGTTCTATGAAAAGATCCCTTCTCCAATCAGATTCTAGTATAGCCTGAAGAAATGGGAGACAGAGAAATTAGAGAACCCAGCACGTGGGATATTTTAAATGATTTGGCGAGAGGACAACAGTAGATGATTGATAGGATGGACAGGTCACAAACAACACTTACATGAATTCTTGGCCATTTGTTTCCTAATTTGGATGAAGATAGGAATAATGGAGACAGGAACAGTGATTGGAATGATAGAGATAGACACCGAGACTGAGGTAATGGAGAATGGATTGGAGATAGGAATAATTAGGACATGAACAGATACAGGGATCCTGATGGAGAGGCTTCGATGAATAACTGAGGTGCTACACAGCTCACAATCGCAGATAGACTAGGTATTCCTATCTTTGTACTAAGGGATGCGATTCCTGAATGGGATGCTACACAAGCAGAGTTTCAAGATGAGATTTAGATAGATTGGTAGGCTTCAAGTGCAAAGTTTAGGGCTGAAATGACTTTTAGGGATTACTTTGATCTTAGGATGAGACATAGACCTAGAGGGGGTAATAGGCAGTAGAATCATGAGCTTTAAAAGAAAGTAAAATGACTTTACCCTACTTTGATGGTTCAGGTAAAACATCTGTGAGAGCTTAGGTCTAAAAGTTGGATAGTTATCTCTAGATCAACCCCATGCTAGAGGTCGATGCCATCACTTATGCAGAATTACACTTGGAGGGCAGCGCACACAAGTGGTGGAGCAATGGAAAGGTAACCCTGGGACATGACCAAATTACATCTTATGTGGAATTCATGGCCAGACTCATTGATAGGCTCAACAAGAAGGACCCCGAAATGCAATTCAAGGAGTTGGCTCAACTGAGACAGTGTGGGTCAGTGGACTCATACATATCAGATTTCTAGGACCTTTCAGTGATGGTCTCAGATATCTTAGAGCATAGATTGATCATGCTTTTCATTGATGGGTTGTCAGATCCCCTTAGAGGTTGGATTAAGGGTTTAGACCCTCTGTCTTTACAGGAGGCCATGAAGAAGGCTCGAGACATGGAGTCTTTTGTTTGGAGAAATAAATTTCATTCAAAAGGATTTCAGCAAAGGAGAGACAAGGAAAAGGACAGAAGACATTTTCATAGAGATTCTGGGCAGCGGTACAAGAGTTCTTCCAGGTTGGATAATGACCAGTTGAATGACCTCAGGAGGAAGAAGCTTTGTTTTCACTGCAGAGAGCCTTGGGATCCTAAGCACAAGTGTGCAGCCCAAGGAAAGGCAAAACAGATAGAATACTATTCAGTAGATGAGTCCGTTGAATATAAGTCGCATTCAGAGAAGCATACAAAAGACAATGATTCAGTGACCGATGTTGCATCTGAGGCATCGGATAAGGATGAGGAGACCACCCTACCCATAGCCCATATCTCGAGCATCTAGAGAGAAGGGTCATTCAAGATAAGAGGAGTATTGGGTGGACAACATTGTATTACTCTACTTGACACAGGTGCCACTCATAACTTCATAGATGAGGGCTTAGACGCGAAGAGAGGGTTGAAAACTGAAAAATTTGAGGGATTCAAGGTGAAGGTAGCTGATGGATTTGTACTCACCTCTACTAGGAGAATCCCCAATTTGACCATCTAGCTGAATAACTACACATGCCAGACAGAATTTTGTGTAGTCAGCATGGGTGATATGGATGTTGTGTTGGGTATGAAATGGTTGCACGACATTGGAGAGTTCGCACTCAACTTGAGGATAATGGAGATGAAGTTTGAGGTGAACAGAGTTTAACATATGCTCAGGAGTATTTCAGATGGTGGGTTGAGAGTGGTTTCTCTCAAGCAAATGGAGAGATTGATTCATCATGATCAGGTGCAGTGGGCAGCAGAGGTGATGGTGATGCTTGCAGTGATAGAACAGCAAAAACGGGAGTATCCACCTAATATACAGGCTCTCTTGACTAAACACAACAAAGTGTTTAGTGATATACCACCAAGTAAACCTCCTGATAGGGGTATTGAGCACGTTATTGAGTTAGAGGAGGGTGAAAACCCAGTGATTACTACACCATACAGACACCCGAAGAGGTATAAGGATGAGATCAAGAGAGCTATCAAAGAGCTTCTCGAGATGGGTCACATCAGGCCTAGCAAGAGTCCATTTGTATCATTAGTGGTTCTAGTGAAGAAAAAGGATGGGACTCTTAGAATGTGTATTGACTACAGGGAGATCAATAAGAAGACTATTAAAAACAGGTACCCTATACCCTGTATTGATGAGCTGCACAGGACCTGTTACTTCTCCAAAATAGATTTGAGATCCGGTTACCACCAGATACGAGTCTAGGATGAGGATGTGGAGAAGACAGCTTTCAGGTGTCACTATGGGCACTTCAAGTTCCTGGTCATGCTATTTGGATTGACCAATGCACCAGCCACCTTCTAATCATGTATGAATAGAGTATTCCAAGAGCAATTGAGGAGGTTTGTGTTGATATTCTTTGATGATATATTGATTTACAGTAGGACATGGGAGGAACATTTGAAACACTTTGACATTATGTTGAGCATTTTAGAGCAGCAGTCACTATATGCAAAAATGTCAAAGTGTGAGTTTGGGATGATCAAGTTGTTGTATTTGGGTCATATTATCAATGTTGGTAGCATGAAGGTAGACCCAGAAAAGATTCGGGCAATTGTGGATTGGCCACCGCCAAAGAATCTCTCACATCTCAAGAGATTCCTTGGCCTTTGTGGGTATTACTGCCATTTCGTGAAGGGGTTTTCACAATCAGCTGCTCCCCTCACATATTTAACTCGGAAGGACACTTTTAGTTGGTTGGGTAGTGCACATGAGTGTTTTGACAGATTCAAACAGATTATGAGTACATGCCCTATGTTGGCAATACCAAATTTCAGCAAACCCTTCGAGTTGCAGTGTGATACCTTAGGAGAAGGCATTGCTACGGTAATCACGCAGGATAAGCACCCCATAGAATTTGAGACTAGGAAGTTGAGGGGTGTGGAGCGAAGTTACAATATATATGACAAGGATATGTTAGCCATCATGCATGCATTGTCTAAATTCAGACAGTATCTTGTGGGCAACAAATTTGTGGTAAAGACAGATCATAACAGTCTGAAACATTTCCTTGGGTAGAAGGACCTAAATGAGAGGCAGCAGAAGTGGGTCAGCAAACTACAGGCCTATGAATTTGACATTATTTATGTCAAAGGTAAGAACATAGTTGTTGATGCTTTGTCAAGGAGTCCCCATTTGAATGCCTTAGGTGCTATTTCAGATGATTGGAGGGAGATGATATCCGCAGAATATGCCAAGGACAAGTGGGCTACTAGAATAATTGATGGCACTATTCAGGATGACAAGTACACGGTGGTAAATAATCTAATCATTTATAAGGATAGGATCTTCTTAGTGCCAAGGTCAGAGATGAAGCAGAAGGTTTTGAGGGCATTCCATGACTTTCCTATGGCAGGGCATCCAGGGTACTTCAAAACTTACAGACAAGTCAGAGAGAGGTTCACCTGGAAGGGCCTCAAAACAGAAGTTATGCAGTATGTGAGAGAGTGTTTGATATGCCAGTAGAATAAATAGGAGCACTCTTTCCCAGGAGGATTATTGCAGCCCCTACCCATTCCTAAGAGGAAGTGGGATAGCATTTCAAGGGACTTTATCACATGCCTACCTAAAGTCCAAGGCAGAGATTGTATTTTTGTGGTAGTGGATAGATTGAAGAAGTATGTACATTTCTTTGCCATTCATACCACCTTCACTACAACTCAGGTTGCAGACTTGTTCTTTCGTGAGGTATTCCATCTTCATAGGTTGCCAAGGAGCATTGTCAGTGATAGGGACAATAGGTTCCTTATGAATTTTTGGTAGGATCTCTTCAGGTTGACATGGATAGAGCTCACCCCTAGCACAAGCTACCACCCACAAACAGATGGATAGACGGATATTGTCAAAAAATGGGTGGAAGGATACCTTTGGAATTATGTTTTAGGGTAGAAAAGGGCATGGATTAAGAGGCTTCACATGGGAGAGTACTGCTATAATTCCACTTATCACATGTCCATTCATATGTCACCCTTCATGGCTTTGTATGGGTATGAGGCACTGAGCTTTGTTGATTTGTTGTTTGGTGATAGCAGAGTGCCTAAGGCCAAAAACCTTCCTCCAGAGAGTCAGGCTATCATGAGGTCTTTGAAGGAGAACATACAGAAGGCTCAGAATCAGCAAAAGCAATATACAGACCAGTAAAGGACTGAGTGATCATTTGAGGTCGGTGGCATGGTATATTTAATGTTGCATCCCTATAGGCAGTCCACTCTTAAGAAGAGTGGGGCAGAGAAACTTAAGCCACTGTACTATGGGCCTTTCAAGATCTCCAAGAAAATTAGAGAAGTGGCTTATGAGTTAGAGCTTCTAGCAGGTAGCAGGGTACACAATGTGTTTCATGTATCTCACCTCAAGAAGGCACTGGGGCATAATGTGACACCATCAATAGAGTTACCTCCTCTTGATGAAGAAGGGAAGTTGATTTTGGTACCTGAGGCAATAATTGACACTAGGGAATGTACTTTAAGGAGGAGGACTATCAGGGAGTACCTGGTTAAATGGAAGAACTTGCTAGTGGAGGATGCGACTTAGGAAAATGAGCAGATAGTGGAGCATCCTGATTTGAGATTGTTTGAGGCAAGCAATCTTAGGGAGGGCGGACTGTAATGTCCCCTTCATGATACATGGTTAGTCCATCATTGGGTTCTCGTGGACTAGCAATTTGGTTAGGGAATTGTGGTTAGTTTGGCCACAGAGGGGTTTGTCGATGATAGAGTTGTGGTTCGAGGTCAGTGGATCCAGTTGGCACCCTCTGAGTTGGCTCTGTTTGTTCTTGGCCATTACTTACTATTTTTAGTAAGTTCAGGTTTGGTGTCAATTCAAGATTTTTAGAGTGGGGTTAGATACCTCTCGTCAAGACCTTTTCGGTGAGCTAAAGATCAAGACATTCTGACACCGTCTTCATATTTATTTTAAAGTCTAAAGTTTAATAATGTTATAGTTAATGGGACTTTAATAAAGTATTAAGTGACTTGGTGAGAAATAAAACATAAAGTAAGTCGCTTAAGTGGGGCACCCATCCCTAGGAGTGTAAAAGATATTTTAAAATGATAAAGTTCCCTCCTCAAACCCAACACCCATCTTGAGGGAAGTATATGAGGCAAAAAGGAGTTCATTTTGGATTATGTTATGTTTATGTTATTTGCTACTTCTTGGCTCTACTAGGGTTTTGAGGGTTTGAGGATTTGAACCAGGGCTCTTGGAGATGGAAACCTCCCTGAGTAATGGCATTCTATAGGTGTGGAAGATCACCCAAAGGTGCCATTAGAGGTGAATGCATCCAGTGTTTACAAAGGTGCTTAAATGGAGTTGTGTGATGAGGGTTTAATGAAGAACTAAGTATTTCTCTTGTATTTTTAGTTGTATTCTTCATAACAACTTTGGAGATTAGTTCGTTGGAGGATCTGAGGCAGATAATACTTGTTTGGGACTGTATTTTCATAGCAACATGTCGGTCGTACTTACCTAGTCCAACTGTACCATATTTGTGGGCAGTTTATGTGGTTTCTTTGCATATTTCTCTTCCTAATCTAATCACCCCACCTTATTGATAGCATTTAGTGCTTTGCAGAGATATTTTAGAGCTAATTGTTATTCCTTTCTACTGATATACCTTTCCAGCCATGGTCGTACACAACCAAGCATGATGTTGGAAGTGTTGAGCTTCATTTCTCCTCGTGGGCAGCTTGTATTATGCATTATATGAGGTGTCTAGGGCCTCTTGTACTGTTGGTATCTATGTATGCATGATACTTTGTGTTTCTTGATGATTTGGAGAAAAATTATAATACCTAGTTGTTGGTCTAGCAATAGCCTAATACTAAAGTTTCAAATTTGCATATGGGTATGTGATAGAACCTCTTTATTTGTTGATATATGAATTGGGTCCTTCATATTTCTCTCATAATCCTTGTATATTTTCTAGGTTTATGTTATATACAATATATTGTATGCTCTGGAAACACATCTACGGGAAAACTAAAAACCCTTATGCATTCTTCTATCTAGTCTATAAGAACACCTCAAAAATTAAAATAACACATTAAAAGACTTTTAAAAAATACAAATAGGTACAACACATTATAGAGCTTTAGAAGAAGACTCCTTCTGATCCATTTGTTCTATTCTAAGATCTACCTTTAGCTATTAGGTTCCACCAAGTAACTTAGCTCTGATACCAATTGCTAGAACATAATGATATACTAAGAGGGGGGGTGAATCAGTCTATCCCAAAACTTATTCCAAATTAACTTTTCAACCAAATATTCTTACTGCCTTAAACAAATGATAAAGAAAATTAAGCAATTCAAAGAAAGACATAGAAGCGTGCACAATCACAATACCATATTTACTTGGAAAATCCAAGAAGGGAAAAACCATGGTGAGCAAGATGCTTGGATCTAATATCCAAATCCAACCTCACAAATAAAGATAAAAATATATCACAACTAGTTTTAAGGGCTACAACCCAATGGAGGACAAACTCCCTAAAAAATACAATCCAACAACACTTACATAATCACACTTAATAGGTCTCACTGATCACCCACCTGCACAACACCCCACTCTATCACAAACCTTCACTTTCACTGCACAGCGAACACTGCTACTTTCAACACACCTTCACATACATACTCACTCACTTCCACACTTACACACACATCCTCTAACACTCACACACTTTCATCCTTTACACAGCAAACAATTTTTTTCATTTATACCTTCAACAAATTACAAAATCTTTCTTCTATGTCAGCCAACATGAAATGTGTAGTGGCCACACCAAGTCAACTTCCAAAAGATGTATAAATCCAAAGCGGTTCAAACCAAGTGATAATCAGGACCTATTCTTCCTTAATACATTCTTCCAAGCTAATGCGCACTTCAAAACATCTAGTGGGATCATCAAAACATATGAAATTGGCCCAGCACACACTTATTCTTCCATGAAATAGCTCCAAACCTAAAGAGGTACTAGAGAGACTAATTAGCATCATGTGGATCATTTCATAAGCAACGTGAGATTTCCACAAACCTTCTCAAACATTCCTTCCTCTAAAATATATATTTTCTTTCTGGCGTAGACAAACAGATACTAAACCTGGCATCACTTACAAACACTGATCACACAATGTTGAGATAGAGTATTCAAAAACCAACTTTTGGTGTACTTCAGCACCTGAAACCTGAAATGAACAATCATACTAAATATATGAACTCATCCTCTAAACATCAAAGACAAAAGATGAACTGCGGTGAAATGCAGTGGCTTTTTCTTTATCCTCTAGACAACCCTAATTAGCAACATGATATGTCTTTGTTCTGCTAACATGGAGAACCTTTGTGGTACAAATTATCAACTAAACCTTGAATATAAAAATCTCCTCAATTGTATCCAACCATCCTTCAAACCACAGGACCTCATTTTCAAAAGTAGAGAAATACAAAGCACTTCTCTGGCACATTCTGACTGCAACAAATTCTGAACCTCTTTCTTCACCCTACAAGCTTTAGAGTCTTCTATGGTAACTTTCAAGCTCTAAAAATAGGAAGATACAAACTTCACACTTGTCACTGACTAACTTCCAAACTGCAAGGTCATACCTTTAAATGTGGAATAATGTGAATCATTCTCCCAAGCTACTTGAGTGCAAACTCTAGTGCCTTAGACTTCCTGAATCTTTCTTTCAAAACTAAGACAATGATTTTCCCTAGGAATCAAAGAATACAACATTCACCACACCAGAGACTTCATCCTCAACATCTACACAACAATCACAACTCTTTTTCAACACAACAAGAATCTTCATGTTAGTACATTCTTTGTCTCACAACTTTCACCTCTACATGAACTTTAGAAGTAAAGGGTAAGATGATGGAAGTTATACATAGTACATAACTTCCATCATCTTACCCTTTACTTCACAAATTCTCTGATCCATCTCTAATCATTACGTCATATACTCATCACTTTACTTCTCTAGACATCACTGATCAGCACACCATACCACTACTAACATCATCACATTCACTTCCAACCTTCAACACTATTGACATCAATTCTATCCATCACACTATTGACATCAATGACAACACATATGCAACACCTTACAACTATCATAAGGTGTAAGGGAATCTATAACAACATATGATTATAATTATTATCATGTAAGTGACTATTCTTGATCCTAGGTGCTCATATTGGAAAGATGTCAATGATGGTTGTAAGAGAATCTGTAAGGGACCTATTTTGGCCATACAAGTGAGATTCCCAAGATGAGGGCATTGGATTTTTCCCAACTTAGGTGCCACGTTTTGGTAGCTTCTTCATGAAGGTTTTGTTATTCTATTAAATGAGCTATGGAGAAATGCAAAAGTATGAGTTAATGAGTTTGCTTTGTAGGTACATAGGTACTGCTAGATTGAATGCATGATTGAGGAAACTTGATGTATTATGGCCTTCTTTCAAGATAATACAAAGATATTCCCTCTTTTCCTTATGGATTTTTTTACCTAAAAGGGTTTTCTCCACGTAAATCCATGTGTTATGTGTATGGCTCTTGAGTATTGTTGTTATCTTTGATGCTTGGTTCATATCTCTATTGATATTCTAGAATTTTTATTTCAAATTTTCATGTTAATTCAAATTTTCATATTGTAGTAGTTGCCTTCATTTCTAACACTTGGTATCAGAGCCTAGCCAACTATGTTTATTAGGTGGAAGTGTGGATTTTTCCTATGTTGTAGTGGGATTTCTACTTTGGAAGTTTGTGTGAGTGGAATTCATGGCTGCATATGCATCCTGTTTTGACATTGAGAAGTTTAATGGGGCAAACTACAAGCTGTGGAAGATAAAAATGGAGGATCTCCTTGAAGAGAGGGATCAATGGTTGGCATCATTAAAATAAAAGAAACCTAATGATGTTAGTCCAGAGGAGTAGGAAAGATTAGACAAAAAGGCATGGGGCATAATCTGGTTATGCCTTGCAGATATTGTTCTACTGAATGTCTCTGAGGAAAAGATTGCATACTCTTTATGGAAATGGTTGTGTGAGATTTATCAAGCCAAGAGTCTGGTAAATAAAGTATATCTTAGAACAAAATTATTTTAATCCCTTAAAATGAAGGAAGGTGATTTGATAGCTGAGCATTTGAATGCTTTTAATTTAATTGGGAGTCAATTCTAGCCTTTGTGGATATTAAGATAGAAGAGGAAGATAAGTGCATTATGCTTCTTTGTTCTTTGCTTGAGTCTTGGGAGAATTTTGATCTTTCTATCATGGCTAACCTCGAAGATCCAAAGATGGATTATATTGTTGCAACTTTGTTGTCACAAGAAATAAGGAAGAAGGCTATGGATAACTTGGTGGATACTCTTAATGTCAGGGGAAGGTCTAAAGAAAGAGGACTAAAAAGAGATCAGAAAGGGCCTAAGGACAAATCAAAAGGTTGGTCTAAAACTTGTGGGAAGAAGAACATAGTTAAGTGTTGGAACTGTGGTAAGAGGGGACATCGAAGAGGGAATATAGAAACAAGTAGAAACAATGGGATTCCTCTACCAAAAAGTCCTTGGATGCAGGTGATGAAGTTTTACTTTTTGCATGTAATGTTATGTCTAATGAATAGTGGTTGATTGACTTAGGATGCTTGTATCATATGACTCCCCATGAGAAATGGTTCTCTACATATGAGAAATATGATGGAGGTAATGTCTACCTTGGGGACAACACTACATATCCAATAGTTGGACGGGGAAAGGTATTGTTATGTTTCAATGATAGGAGGTTTAAAACCCTCCATGGTGTTTTACATATTCCTAGATTGGCTATGAATTTTATTTTTGTTTCAAAGTTGAATGATTTAGGAATGCATGTAGCATTTAATAAGCATGATTATAGATTGGTGAGAGGAATCTTGGTGGTAGCAAGCAGAAAAAGGATGGGAACTTTGTTTAAGCTTGATGTCATTACTATTTGTACATCCACCTATGTGAGAAAAATTTGAAAATACATGTATGTTGTGGCACCGTAGAATGGGCCACATAAGTAAAAATGTCTTGAAAACTATTATAAATAAAAATTTGTTGGATGGTTTCTCCTATTTTGATGAGCACTTTGATTTTTGTGAGCAATGTGGGTTTGGTCATGTCACTAATGTTTCAATTGGAAAGTCATGATATTTTGTTACCTTCATCAATGATGTATTTAGATTTACATGGATTTACTTTATGAATCATAAATATGAAGTTTTCAATAAGTTCAAGTATTTTAAATTCTTAGTAGAAAACCAATCAAGATTGAAAATAAAAGTATTAAGATCTGACAATGGAGGGGAATATTACTCTCAACAATTTGATGAATTTTGTAAGCATGCGAGTATCATTAGACAAAAGATAACTCCATATACACCACAATAGAATGGTGTTGTAGAAAGGATGAATCGAACACTTGATCAAGTGGGTAAATCATAAAACACACAATAACAGAAATTGCACACAAAAAATAGAATGATATTTTATTAACATGGGAAAAACATTACATTACAGAAGTCCAAATACAATCAGAGGATGAATCCCCTACAGGCTGCAACACATTACAGCTCCCTCCCTCAAAACTCTAGAATCTCCAACCTTCTGTAATTCCCAAATCAACTAGGGTTTCTAATTTTCTGCCTTTCTTGACTCTACACCTTCCCCCTTAACTCTCCCTAAGGGTTCCCAAAAATGGTTATATATAGCCCTTTTTGGCGACCACCAGCTTAATTTCGGAATTTGTATCTCCACCCAAAAATAGGTCAACTTTGCGGGGCCATAACTTTTGATTCGATCGTTGGATTTTCAATTATAATACCTTTTTGGAAAGCTTTCGAAAAGACGATGGTGCGCGAAGTAGTACCGATAGGTAGACTACTTAGGTTTCCCACCAAATTTCAGGCCCATCTGGAGCCTCTAAGTGCCTCAAATTTGACTTTGAATATTTCAATAGGATTTTTGGAATTTGAAATTTTAATATCTCACAAATGACATGATATTGAAGTGATTTCTTCACCATTAGCTTCAATTCACCATTCTAGAGGTCTATGTAAGATTTTGTATCCAACCGTGCACAAATGCAGACTTACTAAAAATAGTAACCCTACCAAATTTAGCCCTTATTGAAAAGAAACAACATTTTTTTTTTTTTGGGTTGATGCAAGATTGCTCTTACACCCTAGATGCTCCTGCATCAACACTTATGGAAAGAGCCATAAGTATGTTGAGCGATGCACAATTGGACAAGTGTTTTTGGGTAGAAGTTGTGAGTACCGCTTATTACTTGGTAAATAGATCTCCTTGTAAGGATCTTGATTCAATACCTTATGAAGTGTGGATAGGTAAGAAACCTTCTATTTCACATTTTAAGGGTTTTTAGCTATGAGGATTTTGTTCATGTGCCTAAGGAAAAGCATTCTAAGTTGGATCCAAAAGAAAAGAAATGTGTCTTCATTGGATATGGTGAGAATGTTAAAGGTTATAAGATTTGGAATTCTCTGACTGAGAAAATTGTCCATTCTAGAGATGTGATTTTTAGGGAAATTAGAGTTATTTTTGATCCTATACAACTAGAAGAGAAAGAAAGGAAGAAGTTAGTGCATTTTGATTTACAAAAAGAAGATGCACATTAGGAAGAACAAAATCATGGATTTGAGGATGGAGAAGAATAAGAAGATTCAAGTGAAAGTTTTGATGAGGAAGACTTTATGATTACAAAATAAGTTGAACATACATAAGAACAAGAGGTAGAATCTCTCACTCCACAAGACAATAGAATCTAGTTGACAGGTATAGCCCACCATATTTCCATTATGTATTTGCTTTATCGAGTACTGACGATGAGCCTAGATTCGGGATGCTATTCTTGCAAATGATAGTGAGTCTTGGAAACTATCCATGCATGAGGAGATGATGGCATTAGACTCTTGTGATACTTGGGATCTTGTTCATTTTCCCAAAGGAAGGAAGGAAATTGGTTGTAAGTGTGTCTACAAGAAGAAGTTTGGAGTAGATGGTTTATTTGAGAAGTACAAGGCTAGACTGGTAGCCAAGGGCTACTCCTAGAGAAAGGGAGCTCATTTCGATGAAATTTTCTCTCATATTGCTAAATTATCTTATATCAGATTTCCTTTATCCATAGATATTGGTTATAATTTTGAAATTGAGCAAATGGATGTTAAGACTACATTTTTGCATGGAGATCTAGAAGAAGAAATTTATATGCAACAACCAAAAGGTTTTGAGATAAAAGGAAAAGAACACTTGGTTTGTAGAATAAAATGATCTCTTTATGGTTTGAAATAGTCCCCTTGGATGTAGTGATATTTTTATTGTGAATTTGGTCTTTGTGAGAAGTGAAGATCCTTGTCTTTACAATAGATGTATTGATGATCATATACTAATTGTTGCCTTATATGTGGATGACATGTTTTTCATTAACACTGAGGATGTGATTAGTGAGATGAAAGCTCAATTTTCAGGTGCATTCGAGATGAAGGATCTAGGGGTAGCTAGATACATACTAGGTATGAAAATTAGGAGAGACTGAGGTAACATAAAGCTTTGGTTATCTCAAAGTATGTGAAAACTATTTTGCATAGATTTATTATGTAGGACTGTAATCCAGTTAGAACTCCTTTACCAGTTAGCACTAATCTTACATTAGATATGTGTCCTAAGTGTGAAGGATTTTGAGGATATGTCTAATGTGTCTTATGCTAGTGTTGTAGGAAGTTTAATGTATGCAATGGTTTGCATTAGGATAAATAATTCCCAAGCAATGGAATTTTGAGGGTTTATATCCAACCCTAGTAGAGAGCATTGGAATAATGCAAAGAGGGTGTTTAGATATATGTGTCATATTTATAATTACTATTTGGTTTATTCTAATACTAACAGTAAAGATAAAACATTGACCATATAGGGTTCTATTGATGCAGATTGGGCAAATGACTTGGATAGCTGAAGATCCATTAGTGGCTATGTGTTTACTCTATTTGGAGGATCTCTGAGTTGGATGAGTAGAAGGAAGCCCATGGTTGCTTTGTCCACCACCAAAGAAGAATATATGGTTTCTACTCATGTCTCTAAGGAGGATATTTGGCTACAGAGATTATGTACATGTATTGATTTTCATTGGACTTTCAAATTGGTTGTGATAGCCAAAGTGTAATTTGTTTGGCCAAGAATTTTATGTATCATGCTTGGACTAAGCATGTGGATGTTTATTACCACTTTGTTCAAGAAATGGTTGCAAATGGACATATTGAGTTGAATAAAATTGACAGTCAATTGAATGTTGCAAATTATCTTACCAAACATGTGAGCATAGAGAAGTTCACTTGGTGCAGAGAGTCTGTGGGCCTTGTTATTTGTACTTAGTGGATTTATGTTTTCCTATGGATGTATTGACCATATATGATGTCAAGTGGAGAATTTTAGGATTAACGTGCCATCAACCTTATAACTCCTATGTATTTAATTAATCTTAATATTGTTTGTAAATTATTTATAAGGGATGAGGTATTCACCATCGACAATAAATATTTTTCACTACTATGGTAATTAATTATTTACTGGAAACAATAATTAATTATTTACTGACATGTAGTTATTGCATTACATTTATGGGTCAAAGCATCTTGGTAATAGTAAATGAGGTGAGTTGGAGAATATAGGCGTCCTTCTTTGGGAGAGCTATTTTTGGTGTGTTATGAAAACTGTCATAAGTTGTAAGAGCGCCTATGACACCTTACAATTGTCATAAGGTGTAGAGGAATCTATGATAGCATATGACAACAATCATTGTCCTGTAAATGATTATTCTTGATCCTAGGTGCTCATATTGGGAAGATGCCAATGATAGTTGTAAGAGAATTTGTAAGGGACCGATTTTGAGCATGCAGACGAGATTCCTAAGATGAGGGCATTGGATTTTTCCCAACTAAGGTGCCCCTTTCGATATCTTCTTCATGAAGCTTCTGTTATTCTATAAAATGAGCTATGGAGAAGTTCATAAATATGAGTTGTTGAGTTTGATTTACAGGTACACAGGTGCTATCAGACTAAATGCAAGATTGAGGAAACTTGATGTATTGTAGTTTTCTTTCAAGATAATACAAATATTTTCCCTCTTTTCCTTGTGGAGTTTTTTACCCGAAAGGGTTTTCTCCACTTAAATCTGTGTTATGTGTATGGATCTTGAATATTGTTGTTATCTTTGATGCTTGGTTCATATCTCTATTGATATTTTACAATCTTTATTTTAGATTTGTGAGTTAATTCAGATTTTCATATTGTAGTAGTTGCCTTCATTTCTAATAAAAATCCCATGTGACGAAAAATTCCCTCCCATAAGAGAGAAGAAGAGAGACCATGTAGCCCCTCATTAATGTGGAATCTCCTACATTGATGGTGGATGCTCAATAATGAATGTTGAAGATGATCCAAAACTAGATTGAACAACATTTCTCCCTTTAGGAAAAAATAAATCCAAGGATGTATGCAAGATGTATTCCCATTCCTGAAAGGACTATGAGGGAAGAAAACATGAAATAAATGATGTCTATGAATTTTTCTCAAGTGTTACCATGTTAGTGCTGAAAGATGCCTCAATCAAATTAGGTGTCATAGGCCAAACTAAAGAAAGTGACAGTCCAGAAGCTAGTGGAAATGAATGTAGAACATGATCCAAAGAAGATCAAGACTCCTCTAAGTGTTGCTTAAGGATCTCCAACTCAATGCCAAACTATGACAAATGAACATGTGGAGAAAGAACAAGAGGGTTTGAATGTGCCCTCGTCATATATGAAGAATATCATGCAACTCCATAAGAGCTAACATCAAAGAGGAAATGAATTTCCTTGAGAGTGTCCTCAAAATCTATAAGAAGGGAGTCACAAAACAAACTTGCAATGTCTGTCAAGTACTCATCCCAAGTAGTTTTATCTGGAAGATGTTGATCTTGTTGCACTAAATCACTAGAAGCCCCATCCAAAACAACACTAAACTCTATAGAAGCAGTAGGAGATGATGGAGGAGATGGAGTGTTACCCCATGTCTCTAGAACCAAAGTGGATGAAAGAACACCAAGGCTCAAGTGACCAAACTTCTCCTCAAGAATATAATCCATGCTAGATGCATGAGTGTGAATATCAATCAAAGGAACTGCCATATTATTAGGGGTAAAATGTGAAAAGGTGTATGAGTGATATGCATGATCAACCTTCCCAACAACAATTATCTCTCTACTCTCAAAGTATCTAATAAAACAAGTGTTAACTCAACAATTTTCCCTACTCCATTGTGGGTAATTTGATATATAGATAGGAGGTTGTTTGACATAGAAGGCACATACAATACATTATTGAAGGTATCCTCCTCAATATCAATATATCGTTTCCCAATTGCATTCATATAAGTGTTGTTACCCATCAAAACATGGGGCATAGTACAAGGGGCAAATGAAGAGAACATACCTCATGAATAGGTCATATGATGGGAAGCTCCAAAGAAGGCATCTCTCTGATTTAAGCTGACTTCTAGATGTAGAAAATCTAGTTATCTCTGGCTATGTAGATGGTGATGTAGAAGAAGTAGATGACATTGTTGAAGCTAATTTGATATTGTTCTTCTAAAGATGCTTCAACTCATCAATCTCTTTTTTATAACAATTATGTTCATCATGCCTTGATTTCTTGAAGTATGCACACTTGGGATTCTCCTTCTTATATTATTCCCCTTGTGAGGGAGATTTAGAATTAGATTGTGTTATTTCTTTTTGTGGTTTGTTATTTTTATTTTTTGTTTCTTTTTAGGATTCCTTGATTCTTTTTGTCCCTTGGGCTCACTAGCTATCAATTCTTGTGACTTAGAATACTTTAGAGTACTCATTTACACAATCTTATCTTGCTCCTTAGTAAGTGAGGTAGCAAAGGCATCAAGTGATGGCATAGTCCATGCAGTTCCAAGGGCATCCATAGTTGCATAAAACATCTAGAAACAAAAACTGAATAATTCAGACCAAGTTTGGAAAGAATAGATAGAATTAACTAGGAGTTAGATTGTTTCTCAATACCACATTATTTTAGCTACAATCTTAGTGATTTTAACTTAGTGAAGAAGTCTTGGTGAAAGGAAGCAAGGTATGCAGAAATGTTTCCTACACTGATCTATTAAGGAAAGATATATGCAAATTTTAACTTTTATAGTTATAGGTTATTAGATGCACATTAACAGAAAGGTAATAACAACATCCAAATACAAATACAAAACTCACAACACAACATATACATAGGGAAAACCCTTTCAAGTAAAAAACTCCACACTCCAAAACCTGCACAATGTATTATCAAATCAAAAGATGATTACAACACACTTGCAATGCAAGTTTTTTCCGGAGTACACACTATCGATTCTCATTCACATCCCATGACCTTTCACATCCTCCAAGCTCTTATTTATCAAGCCTCTTTGTCGACTATCCAATGTCAATTTATCCATGTCGTCCAATTACAAAATAATTGCTAATGCCTTTATTAAATATAGGGCATTTTTCACTTCGGGGGCACTGCCCCCAACAACCCCTACTAGTTGCCCCAGACCCCTACCATGGGCTCTGCCTTCAGGCTCCTATTGGGGGGATGAGCCCCCTAGGCCCCGTAGGAGGGGATTTGTCCCCTGCACTCCCCCATAATTACTTTGGGGGGGGAAACTGTGGCTGACAAAGTCACCAAAATCTACAAGGCACCGACTATGGGATTCTACAACATAGTGTTGAATAAATAAATACAACATTAGGAACTTGCAAAGGTTGAGACACCTTAATTCCCAACACTTGGATGGTGTCAAAACTACTAGTGATCAAACTAATGAGCTCATTCTCCAACTAATGAACTCTTAATACATCCTGCTTACTGTTACCACTAAGATTTCCCCCTTTTTGAACCTGGTTCAACAAACCCTATGATACAATGGGAATAGCTTCAAGGTAGGGGACCTTACAAATTGAAGCCAAACCTCTAGATAAAGGGTTGGTTCCCTGACTAAACCAAGCCTTTGAAATTAAAAGCTACTCTAATCCTCCTCTATGTTCATCAATAGAAAAGAGATAAGAAGGATAACTAAAAAGTTTAAGTGTGGTGATACACTGAATTCATTGAATAAACTCTGAAATCGGGTTTTCACATGCATAATTGATCTTAATCAGTTGATAACCTTTGCACAGTACTCATAAAGCTTTTGCATAGGTTAAGAATAGGCATTAAATTACAAGGAAAATAGTGATTCACAAGATAATTTCATACTTGTTCAATAGTACACAATGCAAAAGAAGATGATAGAGGAAAAAAATTAGAACGTTTATAAATCAAAAGGCATTTATAGCTGATTTAGGGTCTTTTTACAATGTTTTTCTTAGAAAAATTAGAGATACTTCTAAAACTCAGAGAATAAATCATAATGTTTTGTTACATGCATCCCTATGCATATCCAACAGCTTAGAGAGAATATAGGATCATGTTCTCAAGAAATAAATACAATCTTTGCCTTAAACAACTTGGTCAAACCTCAAACTGGGGCGTTGGGAACATAGGCCTAATTTTTCTCCACAAAAGGCTTCATCATAGCATGAAAGAAGGAAGTGGTTGAGTTGAGCAACCTAAAAAATTGGAATTGCTCCTAGAAAAGCTCCCACGGTTGCTTTAAATACTCTCCTAGATGAATGAAAAGTGGTCAAAATTACCTCAGGTGTTGTGATAATTGCTCTTTAGTGCCTTAACTTCTCCCAACTTCTTATGGCATAGATATGGGACATGTTTTATGGCTAGAAACTGAATAGATTCCCCTAGAGGTGTGGGAGTGAAGGTTATTATCATTAAGGTATTCAAACTATTTTCTAATTACACACTTCAAGGCCATTTGCTCTGACATTGTACTTCTTGAACACTGAAAAAACACTTGTAGATGCTTGTCATACTTAAGAGTTGTGATCAAACCTCTTAGGAGGGTTCACCATGCCTTTGGAGTGATTTAATCTAGATTCCTTGAAGTTGTTCTATAACTTTTCAAAGCTTTCTTTACTAGCTTGGCATATATCCTACCCCTTGGTGGACTTGTGGACTGTTACATAAATTATTTGAATCCTTCGACAGTCAAAGGTTCCAACAGATCTCTTATAGCTCATGCACATTATGAGATGCTTAGTAGGATTCTTTTGGATGTGTCATTGATCTCTATAATAGCCTCATAGACTTTTGTGCTCTTGATAGGGTGTTAGACACTTGATGCAATATTCAACTCATACCTTGTAAAACTTATCAAAGACTTGTAGTATTCATTCATAGGTTTTTGTATGGTCTTGACACTTGTAGACAGGGTTCTAGACCTTTGTACATTGCCTTCCTAGACCATCTCCATATCTCTTAACAAGATGTTGCTACAGATATCAAGTGATTCCATTGTCTGTTGGTCCTACTTGCAAACCCTCAAATGCTTAGTAGTCTTCTAAGATCCTTGACAAACCTCAAAGGACTCCTTCATAACTTGTACAAACTTGGAGAGCTTCATATGTAGTCTTGAACAACATTTATAAGGTTGTCACCATCGCCTCAGAATTGCTAAGATCCTTGAGACATGATGGATCATTTTCATAAGGTTCTCTGCTGGCTTTGTATATCTCTTGAGGGTAAGGCAATCCTCTTCATGATGATCAAACTAGTAACACCATGTTCCTTCTTTCTTTATTGTTACAGACCTATTCAAGGTTATGAGATCCTCTAAAATCTTCTTAGGGTTTCATATCCCCTCACAACTCACACACAAGATTCAATCTATTCTATAGACACTCAAAGGTACTCATAGAGATCCCTGGATAACTCTAGCATACCTTGTATGAGTGTTGACAGAGCCATTATTCCTTCTCACCTTAGTGAAATCATCACAAACCTCCATATGATTCCCTAACCTATGGGATAGGTTTCCCTATATTGGCAACAGACCCTAAAGGCTTGACAGACCTTAAAACTTTGTCATCGAATAAATCTCCTTAGGCATATAGATATGTAGCAATCATTCACCCTGCACTATATTATAAGTGTTGCAAGTATGGGCCTAACCGGTGTTGTCATTGATGTCAACATACTCTTGTTGCATTGATGTCAAGGATTGGATGAGTTGTGTGATGAGGATATTGAGAAAATTAGTCCTATCAGAAACAGAGAAGAACAGTGAAGACAGTGAAGCTATATGAAGTAAAGATCCCAGCTAGATAAAGATCAGAGTATGCGCATCAAAGGGTTTGTAGATATGTGTCTGAAGATGATCCAGTCAATATTTGAGAGGTCCACATGAAAATGTGGAGGAATTATGCCCATGAGAATAAAACTAGTTCTAGAAAGTATTTAGAGGTGACAGAGTGACACAAATAGGTCCGGTGAGATCTAGAAATACAATATCATGTTTTACGGATCTGGTGGCACATTTGGGAGGCAAATGTGAATTGACAACTCAATTGGTTCATGGTTTGGAGGTCCACAAGCAATCCTTTAAATGTGATAGTGATGACCGACTGTGTTCTTGAGGTTTCGAATGAAGATGCGAATGATTACAGTAACCAGAAGTAGTGTGGATGTTCTTGGTGATTCAAGCAAGCTTGTGGGGGTCTCTAGATTCTGTCCAATTCATGTTGGTAGTTTGCATTGAAGATTAAGCTCGTGATTGAAGATTTACCTTTGGGTGATGGTGTTCTTCCTAAGTGTTGGTCGACCAAATGATTTGTGCATGTTGCAGATGATCTTGAAGATGTTTTACAAAGCATGGCATGTTCCTCAAAGAAGATTGAAGTCCCAGCTATGTGTGGTCGACAGTGTAGTGATGCACATAAAGTTTTTGTAATAAGTCAAGTTATATTTTTGTAATTACTCTGTAATAAAATAAGTGTATGTTGTGTCAACTTTGATGATGATTCCAAAGTCAATGTCATGTATAAATAAGAGTTGCAAAGTCATTCAAATGTATCCTTAGGGGTCATGATGAGAAGGTGGTAGTGAAGAGAAGCAAAAAGTAGAGCAGAGGTATTGAACTTAAATAGAACTGACTCAAGCATAGTGAAGATGCTAATCTCCAGTTCAAGTCTGTAATACTTATATTCTTCTGTAGACAGTGTGTCTCTTGTAGGTAGTGGGCCTCTTGTGAGCAGTGTGCTCAGGCAGTGAGCCCTAACTAGCAAGTGCCATTTTATACTTCTTATTCTTTTAACAGAGAATACAATCTTGGGTTAGTCACCCCGTGGTTTTTCCCTTAACTAGGTTTTCCACGTTAAAATCTTGGTGTTATATGTGTTGAATTTATTTCTGCTCTTGAATTATTGCAGTATGCTTTCATGATTGAATCATTGATATGCTATTGAATTATAAGAAGGTTTTAAGTTAATAAGGAATAGAATTTTGGCGACAACTAATTCACCCCCCCATTTGTTGTTTGTCCTAATTCCAACAATAAGCATATATAATGCCTTTAGCATTCGAGGACATAGTTTTAGATCTCTGCATACCCCCTTCACAACCTAAATTAAAGGTATTATAGAGGAATAAACCCATAATACATGCATTTATTGGTAGAACCCATTTCCATCATTCCTTTCACTTGATATTCTTGATCAAAACTTCTTTAAATATGTTTGATGGTGCCCCTTAACCTGGTGTAGGCATCTTCACGCCTCTACCTATTCCTAAAGGTAATAGTCAAAGAAATCACTGCATGCTACAAGATATTGTTGATAGGGTTTGAACTTGATTTGTGTAAGACTCTAGATCCTACTCAAAATGCATATCTTCCTTGAGATATCAATGGGCTAATGTATCTTTATTAATGCCTTATAGACATTGTCTTGAGTCTCTCTACTTGTCTTCACAACCCTTTTATGAAAGTCTATGCAAGAACCCATAGTTACAACCTGATCATCATAACCTGAAGTTTTTACACCTCAAAGTTTTCCAAAGATACACATATTTGGTATGCTTCCTCCATTTGAAATACCTCACATCATGCAAGCTTTAACTATCCAAATGCCATATAGACATTATGTTCACCTTCAAACTGTCGTATCTATAGGAATACAAACCTGAAATGTTGTCTATGACCATTGACAATGATTCTCATTTAGGTATCTATGCATGCTTTATCAAACCCTAATGGTTGAAATACACAATGGGTATTTCAACCATTAGAAGTGATAGGATTAAAGTGAGGTTTTCTTGCTTCTCCATACATTTCTTTACATCTTCATGATATTTTCCAGGCATGTGGGATCTCGCTAGCACCTAATACACTTCATCCATAAACTAAAAACTTGCATATTGGTTAACAAAACCCTAATAACATGACAAAAGGCCTAAAAGATACAAATCAAATAGGCTGGGTATGTGCAGGATCATGATGGGCCAAACAGTGGCAATGGAGAAAAAATTGCGTGAAAGTGTTAGCCAAATTTATGAAACACTTTTATAGGCTTGAAAAGTTTTCTCAAAACAGATATTCATTTTCAAAACGGATATCCGTTATGGAAAAATGCTTTTTTAAGCATTTTTTCATAATGGATATCCATTTCTTCTATTTTGATTTAAAAAAATTTCCCTCCAAAATTTAGGCTTGGGAATCCAAACCTGGCTTTTCAACGTGAATGGAGAATTCATTTGTTTTAACAGATTTTCCTCGACTTCACCCTTGATGCTGACGAACTTTTTTTGATCCAAATTTGATAAAATTAAAAGGTATATTCGAGACACTGTCAATATTATAAAAATATAATATATGTTTGATTATAATTTTAATAGGTAATTATTAATAATTTTCTACCTACACTATGTCTGAATTCTTGAGAGACACACTGATTGAAAAACATCCATAACTTTCAAACCGTTTGACATTTTTCAAATCCGAAAGTTGTGTCACACTCTACACTTCATTAGCTACAAGTCTAAAAGAAATTTTTGAATTTCATATTGTTTTGACCAAGTTAGGCTAGCTAGAAAACTACTTTTTAATAATTTTAAAAAGTGTACAGTAAAAAATTCATAACTAATTATTTACTTACAAAAAAAATTCATAAAAATATGCGTCACATCCGAGCATGTGTCCTCTACTTGTATCTAAAAATTCAAAAAAATATATTTCTTTTTTTTCTCATACTTAGGTTGGCCGAAATGCCACCTACTTTTTGTTTTTTTTCAAAAATTTAAGTAGTGCCTCATTGAAATATCCAATTTTCACCAAATAAATTTATTTTTTTTCAAAAAAAAATAGTATCCCATAAACTACATTTAATTTTTTATTACTACATATTTTTCTCGTGAAGTTACCTAAGTCTGTTTTTAGCATTTTCATTGCCACTTAGAGGTATTGTTTGGCCCATCATGATCCTACACATCTACAACCTGAGTAAAGCTTCGACCATTCCAAATGTGACATTCCCTCTAATACATGTGCAGGGATCTTTTGGACTGTTTAATGTGGTTTTAAGAGATTTTGACTTCAACATACATACCTTGATAAATCTAGAAAGGGAAACTTAATAACCTATATGTAGCACACAACCTTAATAATATAAGTTTTCAAAGACTTTAAACTCTAATGTATCAAACATTGTAACCAAAAGACTGATTTTATACCTTTGAAACGAAGACATAAGACCTCTAAACCAAAACTTAAGACCTGTAAATACTCCAAAGACACCTCGAGTGAATATTTGAGCTCGAAGAGCACAAATGATGTAGGAGCATCCAGAAGTCATTTTAGCTGATCTAAGTCACTAGGTGTTGTGTTGTTAGTTACCAGAAGGTGTCAATAGAGTCTATTGCATTCTACCATAGTTGATTGTTTGGTCTCACAATTTGGAGATTATGTGGAGAAAGGTAGGAGGCATGACATATCTGAGTTTCAGAAGTTATGGATCACTGCAAAGATATTTGGAAGCGTCTGAGTCAAGACTATGTAACTAGTTGACGGGGGTGTTATTGGGAGCCACCGTAGTTAGCTTTCTGGTCATGTGGTTGGGAGGATAAATAGAACTAGTTGGGAAGTATGTTTGATCCAATTTTTAGGAGGTTTGAGTTACCGGACAAATGTCTAGAGGCATCAGAGTGAAGACTATGTTATCGAGTTGCATGAGGAATGATTGTATAGAAGTCTAGGAGCTTGAGCCAGTGATTTGGGATTGTGTGCCAAGAACTAAGATTGTGTGGAGGTAAATTGGGTTCAGTAGAGCTTATGATATGAAGCGCAGTGTGATATCTCATTCCTACATTACCGCAGATGATTTGGGAGCCAACAAGCAAGGGTGGTTATGCATTTCATGTTACACATTACATTTAGGTAGACAAAGATGATGTTTAGAAGGCTTGTGGAGGATATATATGAAGGATAGAAGATTGTTTCAAAGGGGGAAAGTGGCATGTAGAGGACAGAGTGAAAGGCAAGGAGATAGAGAAAATACTGCAAGGCAATGACGAGTGGAGGAAGGATAAGGGGAGTAAGATGCTAATGCAATGATGTACAAGTTATCTATTTATATTTTCTTATTGTAAACCTTGGGCTATGGTTGAGCATGTAAGAAATCCCTAGACGTAGATGTAAAGTGTTGGAAAACCCAATAAAATATAAGGAGTTATCTTTTGAGGCTGGGTTTTTCCCTATTAGAGTTTACCAAGATAAATCTTGTGTTCAATGGTTATTGATCTTATGTTGTGCAACCATTATATGTGTGTTTCCATTATGTTTATGTTGAGATTGTGAGATTGAATGGTTAAGGTTGCAAGGTTGGATAGTCCTTCATTAGACCCTCCATCCCTGATTGCACCAATAAATAAGTCAACACTTACCAAACAAATTTTCTAATGTAGTCCTAGATTTGGTTTGGTGTAGTAGCAGATTCAATATGAAAGAGGATATTGATAGAAATTGACATGTACAATGTTCCAAATGCTTTATCACACCTATTAATCACTTAGTTTTTTTTTTAAAATTAGAGTTAAATAAAATTACTAGAGTAGATAATGCCTAGCTATGAGAAGGTAGAGTATTCTACCAAAATGTCACAGTGTAGAGAATATTCTTTGTAGTACAATCGAGGAGAATTTTTTTTCAATGGCTCCAGGCAAAGTGCTCCAAATTTGATGAAATGATAATTGATCTATAGGTTCTTGAGCCTTTTGGACATAATGGTGGGGTCATATTTGACCCAAAATGCTCCAAAAAATCAAGTACCCATTGGATCTGACATGCACCTCCTAACTTTGAACCCTTGTAGATTTGGCCTCCAATGCCCAATTTGGATAAATCAAAAGGTAAAAATGACTGTCTTGGACACCATGAACTCAATGGTGAACTTAGATTTACAAAAAAATCTCCCAAAGTAACCTGCAATACAAAACCACAAAGAATAAACCCTCTCAAATATGATATTTCTATAAAGTTTTTCCGATTGTCCAGGTCGTTGTTTGATGCAAGAGAACATCATACCCAACTTTTTAAGATCAACCAAGATTTGTAACCTAGGTCTCTCAAAAGACTAACATGAAAACCCACACACTCTGATACCGTGTAAGAGTTAGTATAAAATGCTTTATACCATGCAAGATTTGGCTATGGAGGTAGCCACCTCATATCTAGGAGCTTCAATGAAAGCACAGAGAGACCCAACTTGAAAGAATAAGTCTATTATATCAAAGGATGCAAATATATAATATGCATACATGAATATAACAATGATAAACCTTTGATTATATAGGCCAAAGTTAAACATAGGACAACAAAAGAATATGACAAGTGTCTTAATCTTATGACATGAGACAAAAAATAACTATCATAAGTGTGCCCTAAGTAAATTTAACTAGACAAGTGTGAATAGGACCTAATGTGGAACTAGTTAGGTAATATACTATGTTTTCACCAACATGATGCAAGAGAATTGGAGGAATATAAAGAAGCAAGGAGGAACTAGAGTAGCAATGACATTAAATAATAGTCCCATATGAAGGAGATGGTGGAGAAGGAGGAGCAATAATCTTGTAAGAGAAGATGGAGGAGAATAGGCAGAGCAAAAGAAGATGTTGGAGTAGAGCGATAATCTCATAGGAGGAGGAGCTACTAGAGTGGAGAAGTAAACAGTGGTAGTCCTATAGGTGAAACAGTGGTAGTCTCACAAGGCGAAGAAGGAACTAGAGGCAAGGTGATTTGGTGGTCCACAAGATGTAAAGTTTAAGTTTCAATTTGTTCCAGAGGATTTGAGATTTTATTGAATATTGATTCACCCCCCTCCTCTCAGTATTCTTACGTGTTCAACATTTTCGTCCTAGGAATTGGCTGAACCTGTAGTTGCAGCTCACAAGGAAAACTCCCAAATGAAATAACAAGTCAAGGATATGAAAATGATTTGCCTTCATCTCTTTTTAAAGCCACAAGTGAATCCTCCTTTTTGGCCGACAAAGCTTCACTTCTAGAGGATTCTCTTTTTTTCTTTATTTTATTTTATGTTTTCCCTTTTAAAAGTGACTTATTTTATAACTTCACAATAACTTATTATAAAGTCACTTTTCCACTAATAATAGGCCCAGCTGATTAATTAAATATAAATAAGCCAAAAATAACTTTAGATTTATTTAACATTTAATTAATTAAATTATTCCCTTAAATCTCCCAACTTAGCCCATGGGAATAAAGAATAGGCTAGTGGACCTTGTTGGATGATCACTCGGAAAAAGGGGACATTACAGAGATCACTATTTCAATGATGCGGAAAATTGTTTGCATTTATAAGCTCATTGCTCCTAGGGAGGTTCATGGTATGAACCACATCGAGATCCAACGCATATTCTTTACCGCATTCATTCTAAAAGGTTCCAGGCTACATGTTACCAAGATACATGTTTCAACTAGCATCAAGTTTTGCATCACCTTGCAACCAACATAAACCATTCCTAAGGCTAAAGGCTCATTATATAAGCATCACTCATGATCATTCAAAAGAGGTCAAGCAATTATAGATGAAAATTAGATGTTGATTAGAATGTTCACTGGCAGAACAAAGCCATTTATTGTCATATCATTAGGGAATTGTATAACTCGCACACATTAGTGCTCATATATCATTGAAGGCCAATGCCTTATGTTGTAAGCCCATTGCAATAGACTATAATGAATTTCATGACTGTGATACAATAAAGAATAATTCTGTTATTTGATATTTCACTGAGTTCCATTGTATGCATTTGTGTATTTGACTGCATGGTTGGATAATCCCTAATTGGACCCTGCAGCCATGACTGCATCAACCTATTATCTATTAGTCAACTTATAGATAAGCTTAACACTAGCAAGGATTTTTGTGGAAGGACATGCATTGTGATAGATGTCATGCAAGGAAGAATGGTTGCCCTAAGAATAGGGTAAGTTGGGTTATACAAGCTAATTGATCTTGCTAGTGTTAATTTGCATTCATCAACTTTGGAGGACAACAATAGCATCTTGTGACATGAGAAATATAGACATCTCAACTTTTAGTATTTAGCCAAATTGAGTAGAACAGACATGGTTCACAATTTGTTGACTATCCAAGAGAGGGAGGATATGTGTGCAAAGTGTTTGGCCAATAAACAAACATGGAAGTCGTTTCCTACTAAAGGGGTGTAGTGTACAAACAAGTCTTTTGATCTCTTTCATACAGATCTATATTTTCATCTCTTTCATACAAATCTATGTGAACCTCTTGGAAATCACTCACAGTTCTTGATACAAGGTTATTTTCTTTTGTTGGTTGAAAATTTCTCCACAAAAATGTGGTTCTACAATTTTTCCTTTGGTTCTTTGTCAAATTCAAATCATTTGCTAAAAATTAGATAGGTTGATGGATCAAAACTTTGCAATTAGATAAAATTTAGACATGAGATTTATAATGTAATATTGACTTACACATTCGTTGTGTCTAATAAAGTAACTTACACAATGTACATTATAATCAATGTAGTTTTCCCACTCAATGATAAGTAAGCGTGCACACATTTCAATGTGTCACAAATTGTTCTCTTATTCTTCATGTCTTCATTTTTGTAAGATGCAATGTTTGTAATGTCCCCCATCTAGCTCACTACACCAGTAGATCAGGGTTAGCCTATAATTTGACTTCCATAGGCTAATGGAGGTGTTTAGGAAGTCATTTCAGGAACTTACTATTTATAGGAAGTCATGAGCCGAGAAGTTACTATTGTCGGCAGGGCAATTGTGGGGGTCCTTGGCACAATATTCATGGTCTTGATATGACTAGAGCCTAAAATGATATAATATAAGTCAAATTAAATATTTAACTTATGTTATTTTATGAGGCTTTGATATAACTTTAAGTTATAAAGTAAAGTGTCTTATAAAGTACAAGTTGTAACTTAAAGTTACATGCCTAGGGATGAGTGCCCCTCATCGAATGATAAGGGGTTGGATTATAATTTAAAATAAATAAAACAAATCCCTCTTGGGCATTGAGGAAGGAGGTAAATAAAAGACCAAAAAGGAACTTCATTTGGTCATGCTATGTTTTATGAAAATTGCTCTCATATTGAGTTTGCCCATGCATTGGGATTGAGCTTGGCTCTAGGGTTTTGAAGATTGATTTGTAGAGATGAAAACCTTATTCACCTATCTTTGTGCATGAAAGATTGCATTAGGAGAGGATTGGAGGAGCTTCACACAGAGGCTTCATTTGTGCTTCTAGGAAATACAATTTCAAGCAGATTTATACATAAAATTGACATATTCTCTGGAGTTGTGTTTCGTAGCTGAGAATGAGTTTCTTTTGAGCAGATTGAATGCATTTTAGAAGGATTTTGGTGGTTGAGTTGCAATTCTGAGCAGGTCATATAGTTGTTGCTGGCTGTACCTTATGTGTAGGGTCGTACACCCTCATTTCTGCCTATTTTCCAATGTTTGGTGGTTGATATCTCTCACACAGGGTCGATTAGGCACTAAGATTACAAACAGATCAAAACAGAAGAAAAGAGAGGGATTTACTTCAGTTTATTGCTGCTCCTTTGCTTCATGGAGGGCGTACACCTCAAGGGAGGATGTGGGTGCTGAGAGTTATAATTTCTCCTTGTTTGGTGATACTTCTTTCTTCATTCTAGGCGTCCAGGGGTCTCTGTATTGCTATTGTTGTTTGAGCAATGAAATATCTTCATCTTGTGGAGTTTTAAGCATTTCTATGGTGTTATATTGCCGGTCTGACTTCAACATCCAGATGAAGTTGTAAACCTCCATCTGGGTATGTCAATATAATTCTTATTTTGGTTCATTGCTATCTGGGTAGTTGTTAGTTTGTTAATATCTCTTTTAGTTTTTCTGTGTTTGTTCATATGCTTCATATTTCATACATGCAATGCAAAAATTAGACATGCAAAAATAACCAATAAAACACTGAACAAAAAAACATCAAAAAACACAAAAAATAATAATTCAGAATGAACATATACAGAGGGGTGTATGTTACAATGGTATCAGAGCAGAAAATATTGCCATCCCATGAGGTTAAATATGACATGCAGATGATAAAAATGAGACATACAGCCTACAGATAGATATGATTTTAGACCAAGACTAGGAACATGGAATTCACAGAGGACACAGGGAAGAGAGGTACCACAGATAGAAGAACATGAGCATCCAATACCCATAATACATCCATTTGAGTTAGAGATAGAGGTTGCCACTACCGAGGAAGATTCCCTAGTTTCGTGAATAGACCCTTTTTCAGGTGAATTACCACCAATAATAGAATCTACAAGAGAAATGGGTGACATGGAAGGTGAGGAACCTAGCATGCACGAGATCTTGAATGTACTCACTAGGAGCTCGTTGGCTTTAGAAAGAGAATTGAGGGAGTCTTGATAGGAGTTGAGAGAGTCATAGGCAAATATAGCACATACCCTCGAATAGTTGCGAGATGGAAGGAATAACAGGGATAATCACTATGACAGGAACATGTATAATGGAGGTGACTGGAACATAAACAATGATGGTGATAGAAATGGAAACAATGACGGTAATAGAAACATAAACAATGACGGAGATAGGAATAGAAATAATGTGGGTGATCGACACAATGATGACAGGAACCAGGAAAATAGGAATATTGGGGACAGGAACCAGGATGATAGACATAGGTTCAAAGATGATGAGGATGAGGCCTCAGTTACTCATAGGAGGGCTTCACAGTTTACAACAAGTGACAAACTTGACATTCTGACCTTTGCTCCTAGGAACCAATTTCTTGAACAGGATCCCACACAAGCTGACTTTCAGGAGGAGATTCTGAGGGATTGGAGAGCTTCTAGTTCAAAGTTTAGGGTAGAGATGACCTTTACAGAATACTCTGACATTAGGATAAAGAATAGACCTCGCAGGTGAGGTAGACCTCAGAACTAGGAGTTGCAAAAGAAAGTGAGCAAAATGACACTTCCCTACTTTGATGGATTGGATAAGACCACCACTAGAGCTTAGGTCCAAAAATTGGATAGCTACCTATAGATTAGTCCCATGCCTGAGGAGGACACCATTACTTATGCAGCTTTGCACTTGGAGGGAGTAGCACATAAGTGGTGGAGCAATGGGAGGGTCACACTAGGTCATGATCAAATTACTTCATACGTGGAGTTTACATCTAGACTGATTGACAGGTTCGATAAAAAGGACCCAGAGTTACAGTTTAAGGAGTTGGCATAGCTAAGCCATGGTGGACCTCAGGTGGTATCACTGAATAGGATAGAGAGGCTATTGAGACATGACTAGGTTGAGTGGGTGGCAGAGTGCCTTATTATGCCAAAGTCCCCACCACATTAGAAGGGTAGTTATCATCCTAATATTCAGAAGCTCTTATCCAAGCACAACAAAGTGTTTGGTGATATACCACCAGGATTGCCTCTTGATAGAGGCATAGAGCATGTGATTGAGCTAGAGGATGAGACCAAGCCCATCATGATCACTCCTTACCATCATCCGAAGAGGCTCAAGGATGAAATTGAAAAAACAATTAAGGAGTTACTAGAGATGGGACACATTCGGCCCAGTAAGAGCCCATTTTCTTCTGCAATTGTTCTTGTCAAAAAGAAGGATGGGACAATTAGGATGTGTATCAACTATAAGGCATTAAATAAGAAAACCATCAAAAATAGGTATCCTATTCTGAGGATTGATGAGTTAATAGATGAGTTGCATGGTGCTTGCTATTTTTCTAAGATAGATCTCAGATCGGGGTACCATCAAATTCACATGAGAGAAGAGCATGTAGAGAAGACTACTTTCAGGTGTCATTACAGCCACTTTGAGTTTTTGGTGATGTCGTTTGGTTTGACCAATGCACCTGCTACCTTCCAGAGTTGCATGAACCGGATTTTCAGACAGCAGCTTTGGAAGTTTGTATTGATTTTTTTTTATGACATTAATTTTCAACAGGACTTGGGAGGATCACTTGAGACATCTGGAGGAGGTGTTGAGTATTTTGTAGAGTGAGTCCCTTTATGCCAAAGAGTCCAAGTGTGACTTTGGCATGACATAGTTGCTCTATCTGGGTCACATTATCAATGCAAATGGTGTTAGGGTAGATCCAGATAAGATAAAGGCAATTGTTGATTGGCCCCACCTAGAAACCTCACACAGCTTAAGGGCTTCTTTGGACTATGTGGTTTTTACAGGAGGCTTGTAAAAGGTTTCTCATAGACATCAGCACCTTTGACAGATTTGACAAAGAAGGGAGCCTTTGTGTGGTCCGATTCAGCCCAGCAGTGCTTTGATCATTTCAAGCACTTAATGTCTACTTGCCCTATGCTTGCAATTCTCGATTACACCAAACCATTTGAGTTGCAGTGTGATTCTTCTGGAGAGGGAATAGGGGCAGTGCTTATGTAGGAGAAGTACCCAATAGCTTTTGAAAGCAGGAAACTTTGGGGTGTTGAGAAGAGTTACTCGGTGTATGACCGAGAAATGTTGGTCATAATGCATGCATTGGCCAAGTTCAGGCGTTATCTGGTTGGAGACAAATTCATAATCAAAACATATGATAATAGCATCAAATACTTTATGAACCAGAAGGATTTGAATGACAGACAACAAAAGTGGGTGAGCAGGTTATAGGCATATGATTTTGACATCGAGTATGTCAAAGGCAAGAGGAACATAGTTGCAGATGCCTTATCACGTCGAGCTCACTTATGCTTAGTTGGATAGATCTTTGTTGATTGGAGAGAGATGATTATAGCAGAGTATGTTAAGGACTCTAGGCCAGCAAGAATCATTGAAGGCACTGATACTGATGAGAGATATTCTGTGGTGAATGACTTGATTATATATAAGGATAGAATATTCTTGGTGCCTAATTCACAGTTCAAACATAAGGTAATAAAAACTTTCCATGATACACCCATGGTTGGCCATCCTAGATTCTTCAAGACATACAAACAAATTCGAGAGAGGTTCACATGGAAAGGACTAAAGGATGAAGTGCAGAAGTATGTTTGTGAGTGTCCCATTTGCCAGAAAAATAAGAATGAACATACCTTTCCTGTAGGACTTTTACAGCCACTACCTATTCCCAATCAGAAATGGGAATGTATCTCCATGGACTTCATCACAGGGTTGCCTAAGTGCAAGGGAAGGATTGTATATATGTGACAGTTGATAGAATCACCAAATTTGTACATTTCTTTGCTATTTCAGAAACCTTTACAACTGCTCAAGTGGCTGATTTGTTCTTCAAGGAGATATTTAGGTTACACGGGGTTCCCAAAAGCATAGTCAGTTACATGGACAACAAGTTCCTAAGTATATTTTGGCAGGAGTTATTCAAACTTTGTGGCACTGAGTTGACTCCTAGTACCAGTTACTACTTGCAGACATATGGCCAAACAGAGGTGGTGAACAACTGGTTAGAGGGATACCTACGCAATTATGTGTCGGGGCAGTAGAAAGCTTGGATCAGATGATTGTACCTGGGGGAGTAGTGTTACAATACTACTCATCACATGTCTATTCAGATGACTCCTTTCAAGATAATGTATGGAACTATGATGCCCCATGTTTTAAAGATCTCTTGCTTGGTGATAGTTGGGTGCCTAAGGTAAAGGATCTCTTACAGGATAGTCAGGACATCTTAAGGGAACTCAAGGAGAATATACAACAGGCACAGAATCAACAGAAGTTGTATGCTGATTAGCACTGAGTGGAGAGGAGTTTTGAGGTTGGAGAAATGGTGTATTTGAGGCTCCAACCCTACAAGTAGTCCACTCTCAAGAAGAGTGAAGTAAAGAAGTTGAAACCCATGTTTTATGGTCCTTTCAAGATTATCAGAAGAGTGGGTGAAGTGGCATACGAGCTTGAGCTACCATTAGACAGCAGGGTGCACAATGTATTCCATGTTTCCAAATTGAAGAAATCTATTGGCCACAACATAATTCCTTCAGTTGAGCTTCCACCATTGGATGAAGAGGGGAAATTGATCTTAGTACCAGAGGCTATCATTGTCACCTGGGAGAGACACTTGAGGAAATGAGTTATCAGAGAGTACTTGGTCAAGTGGAAGAATTTACCGGTGGAGGATGCAACCTGGGAGAGTGAGCAGATATTGCAGCATCCAAAGTTGAGGTTGCTTGAGGACAAACAATCTTGGGAAGGGCGGATCGTAATGTCTCCCATCTAGCTCATTGCACTAGTAGACCAGGGTTAGCCTATAATTTGACTTATGTAGGCTAATGGAGGTGTTTAGGAAGTCATTTCAGGGACTTACTATTTATAGTAAGTCATGAGCCGAGTAGTTACTATTTTCGACAGGGCAGTTGTGGGGGTCCTTGGCACAATATTCATGGTCTCGATATGACTAGAGCCTAAAATCATATAATATAAGTCAAATTAAATATTTAACTTATATTATTTTATGAGGCTTTGATATAACTTTAAGCTATAAAGTAAAGTGTCTTATAAAGTACAAGTTGTAACTTAAAGTTACATGCCTAGGGATGAGCACCCCTCATGGAGTGATAAGGGGTTGGATTATAATTTAACATAAATAAAACAAATCCCTCTTGGGTGTTGAGGAAGGAGGCAAATAAAAGACCAAAAATGAACTTCATTTGGTCATGCCATGTTTTATGAAAATTGCTCTCATATCGAGTTTGCTCATGCATTGGGATTGAGCTTGGCTCCAGGGTTTTGAAGATCGATTTGCAAAGATGAAGACCTTATTCACCTTTCTTCGTATATGAAAGATTGCATCAGGGGAGGATTGGAGGAGCTTCACACATAGGCTTCATTTGTGCTTCTAAGAAATACAATTTCAAGAAGATTTATACACAAAATGAACATATTCTCTGAAGTTGTGTTTTGCAGCAGAGAATGAGTTTCTTTTGAGCAGATTGAATGCATTTTAGAAGGATTTTGGTGGCTGAGTTGCAGTTCTAAACAGGTCGTACAGTTGCTGCTGGCTATACCTTTTGTGCAGGGTCGTACACCCTCATTTCTGCCTATTTTCCAACGTTTGGTGGTTGATATCTCTCACACAAGTTCGATTAGGCACAAAGATTACAAATATATTAGAACAGAAGAAAAGAGAGGGATTTACTTTAGTTTATTGCTGCTCCTTTGCTTCATGGAGGTTGTACACCTCAAGGGAGGACGTGGGTGCTAAGAGCTATAATTTCTCTTTGTGTGGTGATACTTCTTTCTTCATTCTAGGCGTCCAGGGGTCTATGTATTGCTCCTACTACTGTTTGAGCAATGAAATATCTTCATCTCGTGGAGTTCTAAGCATTTCTATGGTGTTATATTGCTGGTCCGGCTTTAGCATCCAAACGAAGTTGTAAACCTCCATCTAGGTATGTCAATATAATTCATATTTTGGTTCATTGCTATCTGGGTAGTTGTTAGTTTGTTAATATCTCTTTTAGTTTTTCTGGGTTTGTTCATATGCTTCATATTTCATACATGCAATGCAAAAATTAGACATGCAAAAACAACCCATAAAACCTTGAACAACAAAACATCAAAAAACATAAAAAAATAAGTCAGAACGAACATATACAGAGGGGTGTATATTACAATGTTAGACTAGGGAATGATTGATGTGGAACAAGAAGCCATTATAAGGATATGACACTGTAGTGAATAGCCTACATGTTATTAGCATTATACAAATAACAGTCACAGCTAGAGAAAGCCCAAAATTCATTCCACGGAAACTGCCAATAAAATTAGTAATAGGGATATGGAGGATGCTGAGACAACAACGCAAGGACTCTCCCCAAAGCCGCCTTCATAGTGACAAAGATTTTCACAAAATTTTATTCAATATTAATTTGACATAGAAGCATTAAATATTGTTGGTTATAGGCATACTCCAAATAATATATAACTAATCTTAGAAGTCACTAGCTGATTTTTTTTAAAGTACCTAGAGTACTATTGCAATGAGTTCGCACTTATCTAGTTATTGTAAACCAATCAAAAGACAAGATTATTTTTGCAAATTTGATTTAAATTTGTACTTTTCCTATGTCAACATGATAAATTTTTAACAAAAAATTATTTAAAAATAATTTATCTATATTGTCATTGGATGTAGCAAGTAAACAAATTATGAACACAAATTTTGTCTCCCACTAGTTAAGTCATGCCTAAATGGATGGCGAATGAATTTTGCTTAGTTGTAAATTTTTTTGTTAATTAGCTATTGATTGTATATAGTATTTGTTTAGTTGTAATTTTTTTGTTGATTAGGTGTTGTATAGACAAATTGCATTCCAATAATTGAAAAATTAATTTTTGAAAAGTGTTGAAATGTCTTGGGTAAATAAAATTAAAATCTCAAAAAAATCTAATTCGGTAAAAATAAAATAGGACTAAAATATTTCCTTAACATAAAATTAAACTTTACAAAGCCTATTAAATAACACAAATATTTCCTTAAAATGTAATAATACTAGTACTTTTATAATTTAAAATGCATTAAAATATTGTAAGTTTGAAGAATAAAATAAAAAAAGTAATAACATGGCGAAATATTTTTCATGATACTGTACATATTTAACTTTTGACTAAATAAAATTGAAATCCTAGATTTTTAATAAAATTGAAATCCCAAAAATAATCTAATTTCATAAAATAAAATATGTAGAACCCTAACCCTAGTTGGGTGTGGAGAGATTTGAAATGTCTGCCTAAGATATTAAAATGTAATAATATTGAATACTATTACAATTTAAAATGCATTAAAATATTGTAAGTGTGAAGAATAATTACACAATATAATAACAATAACATAATCACTACAGTATTTTATCTTAGTCACTTAATTTTTTGTTTAAGTAATAATAGTAAGTATTTTAAAGAACATGATTTTAATTAGTTTAATTAATCTAATATTGTGGTTTAGTAATAATTTTTTCTAAAGATAAAGAATTGTTTATCATTTCAAATTTGTAACTATTATATTTCCAGAACTAAATTTATAAAGAAAAATCTATGTGAACTTGTTTTGAAATGTCTTAGGTAAATAAAATTGAAATCTCAAAAATAATTTAATTTGATAAAAATAAAATAGCACTAAAATATTACTTAGCTATAAACTAAACTTTACAAATCCTATTAAATAACACAAATATTTCCTTAACTATAAAATTAAACTTTAGAAAGCCTACATATTTGTATTATGTGGAGACTTTACAAAGCCTATATATTTGTATTATGTGGACCCTGGCCCTAGTTGAGTATATAGAGATTTGAAATGTCTGCTTAAGATATTAAAATGTAATAATATAAATATTATGATAATTTAAAATGGACATTAAAATATTGTATGTTTGAAAATTAAAATAAAAAATGTAATAACATGGCGAAATATTTTTCATGATATTGTATATTTTTAACTTTTTAGTAAATAAAATTGAATACTAGATTTTTAACTCTTGAGTAATAAAATTGAAATCCCAAAAATAATCTAATTTCATAAAATAAAATGTGTAGAACCCTTAATAGTATTATTAATATTATAATTATCCCCATCTATTTAAACTAGTGGGAGACAAAATTTGTGTTCATAATTTGTTTATTACTTGCCACATCCTCCCCTCAAACCAAAATTCTCTATGCATTTATAGATTTTTGTTGCACTCTCCTACAATCCGCAAAGAAGAGGTCTTTTTTTAGCTAATGACAATATAGATAAATATTTTTCAATAATTTTTTGTTAAAAATTTATCATGTTGACATAGGAAAAGTACAAATTTAAATCAAATTTGTTAAACAACAAAAATTTACAATCAATAGATTAATAACTAGATAAGTGCGAACTCATTGCAACTGGCAGAAGGTAGGTACTAATAATACTATTAAAAATATAGGGTTCTACACATTTTATTTAATGAAATTAGATTATTTTTGGGGTTTCAATTTTATTTACTCAAGAGTTAAAAATCTAGTATTTCATTTTTTTACTAAAAAGTTAAAAATCTAGAGTATCATGAAAAATATTTCGCCATGTTATTACATTTTTTATTTTATTCTTCAAACATACAATTTTTAATGCATTTTAAATTATCATAGTATTAATATTATTACATGTTAATATCTTAAACAAACATTTCAAATCTTTATACACTTAACTAGGGAAAATTTAGTTTTATAGTTAAGGAAATATTTGTGTTATTTATTTTATTCTTCAAACATACAATTTTTAATACATTTTAAATTATCATAGTATTAATATTATTACATTTTAATATCTTGAGCAGACATTTCAAATCTCTATACACTCAACTAGGGAAAGTTTAGTTTTATAGTTAAGGAAATATTTGTGTTATTTAGGCTTTGCAAAGTTTAGTTTTATGGCTAACTAAATATTTTAGTGTTATTTTATTTTTACCAAATGAAATTATTTTTGAGATTTCAATTTTATTTAACATTTCAAAACGAGTTCACATAAATTTTTCCTTATAAATTTAGTTCTTACAAATTTGAAATGATAAACAATTCTTTATCTTTAGAAAAAAGTATTACTAAACCACAATATTAGATTAATTAAAATAATTAAAATCATGTTCTCTAAAGTACTTACTATTATTACTTAAACAAAAAAAATTACATTTAAGATAAAATATTGTAGTGATCTAAATATGAATATGTTATTGCTATTATATTGTGTAATTTGTTAATTTTTAGATCAGATGTGTTGTAATGTAATATTTTTTACTTGATATATTTTAACTCCCTTTCCATCTCCTTTTTATATCTCCTCAAATGCCTCTTCACCCAAGGAGAGGTGACTATTCACAAAGGGAGGTTGGCCTTTTATTAATTGACTCTTCTTGGCCGACTTGACTTTAGGCTTACCTCCCGAAGCTACCAAAACATCAACACTCCCTCTTAGCTAGGAGTGTATAGCAAAGTCTCCACTGAGTCCTTATGTGCCTTGAAGGGTTGCTTTCTTACCATCAGCCACTATGCTTTCAAAAGGCATCATTTCATGGAATCGATTTGTTTATCTTTAGTTTATTTGACCGATTGCTTTCCCAAATCAGTTTTCCATAATCAATAATAGTTATTATCCTTGACTATTATCATTGGAGTGCATAAGGAGGGAGTTGGCCAAAGGATGTATTGTTTTCTCTAGCGCTAGAACTATTCGGCCATGAAATTTGTAACCTCCCTAAGCTACAAACATTAACACTCCCTCTTAGCTAGGGAGGTATAGCAAAAGTCTTCCTTGAGTCCTACTCAAGGGTATCATGTCTTGTCATGTATTCTCTCAACATGACGTCCACAATGGCTACACCCAATTGTGGGAAGTACATCTTAGTCTCAGAGATGTGTCATATGTTTTGTCATGGATTCTCTCAACATGACGTGTCATGGATTCTCTCAACATGACATCCATAATGGCTACTCCCATGTGTGGAAAGAAACATGTGCACAAGTGCCCATCACAGAGTCTCTCAACGTGATGTTGTCATGGAGTCTCTCAACGTGACGTCCACCATGGCTACTCCCATGTGTGAAAAAAACACAAGTACAAAGGATTCATCACGGAGTCTCTCAACGTGATGTTGTCATGGAGTCTCTCAACATGACGTCCACTATGGCTACTCCCATGTGTGGAAAGAAACATATGCACAAGTGCCCATCATAGAGTCTCTCAATGTGATGTCGTCATGGAGTCTCTCAACATGACGTCCACCATGGCTACTCCCATGTGTGGAAAAACACAAGTACAAAGCATTCATCATAGAGTCTCTCAATGTGATGTTGTCATGGAGTCTCTCAACACGACGTCCACCATGGCTACTCCCATGTGTGGAAAGAAACATTTGCACAAGTGCCCATCATGAAGTCTCTCAATGTGATGTCGTCATGGAGTCTCTCAACATGACGTCCACCATGGCTACTCGCATGTGTAGAAAAAAACATGTCTCCGTCTCAGAGATGGACAAGGGCTTTCACCTCATATTTCTCCATATCAGAGAAATATGCATTATAGCAAAGATCACTGATGTTGAGTCTCCCTCTTAGCAAGGGCGACATTCTCCACTACTCCAAGCTTGTCCTGAAAATATGCAAACTTCACTTTGGTAAGAGGCTTGGTGAGAATATCAGTCATTTGATCATCAGTGCAAATGTACTTGAGTTGAATTGCTTTCCTCAGCACCATTTCTGACCCTATCATACTTGATGCACCCAATGTACCAGACACTGGTTCTCCCTCTTAGCTGAGTCCCAGACTTCACAACCCCTTGCAAGATCCCTGCCTTGACTAGCACATGCACTTACTGCATAAGGAAATGTAAATAGGTATGTCTTCAACCCAGACTGTTGCATTTGATTAAAGATTTGCAATGCCTCCTCGCTATGCCCACCCTGGGCATATTCTGAAATCATTGCATTCCACGAGATCAAATTGTGTTCTAACATTTTGTTAAATATTTTGGATGCATTCCCCATACTTGCACATTTAGCGTACATAGTCGCCAGTGAGTTCCCTATAGAAATATTAGAATCAAATACAGTTTTAACCATGTGGGTATGGATCTGCCTACCACATCCCAGTGCTTCTAGACTGGCACATGCACTGAGGGCACTAGCAAAAGTTATATGGTCCTGCTTTATGCCTGTCGACTGCATATACTCAAAGAGTTCAAGGGCCTCTTTGCCATGCTCATGCTAAGCATAACCTGCAATCATTGCAGTCCATGATATCGTGTTTCTTTTAGGCATTGTATCAAGAATTAAGCATGCATTCTCAATGCTGCCACATTTTGCATACATGTCAACAATAGCACCTGCAACTAGGACATCTTTAAAATGACTAGTTTTAATGGCATTAACTTCACATATGCCCCTAGAAATAGCTTAAATAGCTCAAGGGCTTCCTTTGCACGTCCATCCTGGGCATATCCTCCAATCATAGCACTCCAGGTGACTATGTCCTATTTAGGCATTTCATCAAACACCCGATATGCATCCTCTATGCTCCCACATTTGGCATACATTTCAAGAAGAGAACTACTAATAAAAACATCAAACGCAAAGCCAGTCTTGACTATGTTATAGTGAATGTGCCTACCATGCTGTAGCGCTACTATGCTAGAGCATGCACTTAAAAACTAATGACGGATTGAAATCGTCTGGTTTTATTTCTCCCCATTCCATTTGACAAAACAATTTCAGAGCCTCCATGCCATTCACTGTATCCCACAAATAAACCCTTCTTGCCTGGTCAAGACCTCAAGTGGAAATCTACCATGTATTCCAAGGCTTCAACTACAAATTTCTCATCAGGCTGATTCGAGCTCGCCTTGCAAGAAGACCCCAATTTGGTGCTTTATCCTATGGAGCGAGTGGGGCGAGTCTCAAGGTGTTTACTGGGCTAATGTTGTATTCAATTCGAAAGTACACTTAAAATTTGATGTGAGTGGGCTCTTGTATTTGGTAAATACCACCGACATGACTGTTTCCAATCTCACAGACGGCGAGGCTGGAAAGGAGTAGTTACTTTGTAGATTGACGCTGGAGAGTGATGAAATTCTTGCATAGTATGTGTGGAACACTAGCAATGCAGAACACTAGAGGAGAATACGATATCATGTGCTTTCTTCTTATTGTTGATAATCATCGAAGCATGCATACAGACAACACAGGTGAACAACAGGCGTACACGTAGCTTTTCTTTTCATGTCACTTCTTAACAAATGCTCACAAGCCTCATGCCTTTATTCATTTCGATTTGCTAAACCCTAGCAAGCTTTCACATCACGTTTCCTCATAAATAATAGCTAGTAACAATTACATCATTAGTTGAGGGAACCTTCACGGTTCAATCTAAAGCGGCACAGCCTCTGACATCACATTTACAACGCATACAAAATGAATTTCAACAGCTTCAAAGCCAAAAGTCTTGAGTTTGAACTTCGGTGGGGCAAGGGAGCAAGGTCTAATAATATCCTTCAAACATCCTTCACATAATTTTAAATCACAGGCACACGGAAACTATTAACGATCTGATACCATGTTAATTTTTAGACCAGATGTGTTGTAATGTAATAGTTTTTACTTGATATATTTTAACTCCCTTTCCATCTCCTTTTTATATCTCCTCAAATGCCTCTTCACCCAAGAGAGGCGATCCTCCAAGGAGAGGTGACTATTCACAAAGGGAGGTCAACCTTTTATTAATTGACTCTTCTTGGCCGACTTGACTTTAGGCTTACCTCCCAAATCTACCAAAACATCAACATAATTATTCTTCAAACTTACAATATTTTAATGCATTTTAAATCGTAATAGTATTCAATATTATTACATTCTAATATGACATTTCAAATCTCTCCACACCCAACTAGGGTTAGCATTCTACACATTTTATTTTATGAAATTAGATTATTTTTGGGATTTCAATTTTATTTACTCAAGAGTTAAAAATCTAGGATTTCAATTTTATTTAGTCAAAAGTTAAAAATCTACAGTATCACAAAAAATATTTCGCCATGTTATTACATTATATTAAAAAATCATACCATGCAAAAAATTTCTTGAGAGAGAAATGTGGAATGTAGGAAGTACTCTGTTTAAAGTGTTTCAATGGTCTCTTGAGGCTTCTATGCATGACATAAAATTTTGTTTTGTCCCAAGATGGCTTTTGATTAGAAATGTGCCTATTCAATTGTGGGCTTTTCTGCCCAAATTGCTTGAACCTTTGGGTAAAACCTTGAAGGTGGAAGATTCTAAAATGACACTGCCCCATATGGATGCTAGGGTGCTAGTGTCCCTCAAGCCAGGAATAAATATTCTCGATTGTCTTCAGGTGATTCTTGAAATTAAAATTGTAGAATGTGTAGTTGTAGGCCTTGGAGGCTTAAATTCTTGTTTCTTATGCAAATCCAACGGGCACCAAAGGAAAGATTGTCCAATTTTAAAAAAGTGAAATAATGATAATCGGTTTGAACCTGATGATCTCCCTAAGAATGACTCTGGCTCAAGAGGAGGTGGGCATAGAACTGTCCTGGTCACTGTGGCAGAAGAGCTTATTCTTGTGGTGGCTGAGCCTTTTCCATGCCCTCAGCCTTCCCAGCCTGGCCTCGAGTCCTTGGATGGGGCTTTGAGAGAAGTTAGAAATAGTATGGAAAAGTTGATCCTTGATGATGTCCCACCAATTGATGGCATTCTTGGTTCCTCAGTTTTGGATGAAGCCTCACCTTTCCCTTCTCCTTCTGCTACTAAGCAGAATGTGGTTTTCAGAGAGGCCATTGAGAATGTGGTGGGTATCTCTCCTCATGTTATCTCTAATCCTCCTTCTGCCTTTGAGGCAATGGATTCTTTATTACCAGTGTGTCCCCTCAGTGATGAGCAAAAGGTTGTTTGAGATTCAGTTCTGGAAGGGGAGAGTGACCCAATCTCAACAAGCCTGGTTGAGGCTACCTCGGGGGACTCTCCTGGCTTTGTAGGAAAAGGTTTGACAATATGCGATGGAGGAGCCCCGATGGTTATCCCTAACAAAAAGAATTCCCAGTAGCTTGTTATGATGAAAATCAGAGAAGATTTATTAGCTAAGAAAATGCAAGAGATGGTACAGGAGATTGGTCTCCCTTCTCAATTAGATATTCCCCTAAAAGAGGGTGAAGTAGAAGAGATTGAAAGCTGCCCTAAAGGGGATGGGGAAAGAAAAAAGAGGAAGTATATCAAAAGGAAATTGGTAGATTGTAAAAGGGTGAAAGTGGGGAAACTCTCCAAAAAGCTTTGATAAAATGGGTGTTTCCAAGGAGTTGGCTCAATGACTATTGGTTTGTATCTAAATCTTACTGTTTTCTATGAAGTTTATTAGTTGGAATGTAAGGGGATTAGAGTCCCCAGACAAAAAGTACATTGTAAGGGATCTAGTTAACAAGAATAGGAATTTGGATTTTTTTATGTTGCAGGAAATTAAAGCCACCAATTTCTAGTTAGACAATGTGCTTAAATTCATATGGAAAGATTCTGTTAAAATTTGTACCAAGCATAATAAGGGTAAAGGAGGAACTGCTATCTTAATTAATCCCAGTTGGGAACAATTTTTGTCCCAATCTAGTTTCTCTCCCTACAATACGGTAGCATGGGCATGCTTTGAAAAGAATAGTGAGAAATTTGGCATTTGCTCTCTGTATGCCTCAAATGATCATAGAGAAAGGGGTAACCTTTGGGAATGGGTTTCTATGCATCTCCCCAAACTTCCATGGATATTTGTAGGAGATTTCAATATGGTGGAAAATAGAGAAGACAAGGTTGGAGGTATTAATGTAGGTTGGAAAGGGAATGAGAAATACTTTTGGATCAGTTTTAAAAAGTCTCTTAAATTGTTAGACCCTCTGGAAGGTGCCAAGAGCAAAAGTTGTGGAATTTGGTTCACTTGGTGTAATACCCAAGTCGGTACTAGAAGAATTTATTACAGGCTTGATAAAATGTATGTAAACAAAGATTTTTTTCAGTTTAAAATCCCTAAAGGAGACAATGTTGTCAAAGTCTTACCAAGCTCTCTTTCTTATCATCACCCGATCTGTGCAGATATTTTCCCTATTGAACATAATTTGGCCTCCAAACCCAAAGCTGTGAGCCCTTTTAAACTTACTATAAGGTTGCTAGAAAATGATGACTGTATGCAAGGAATTCTGTTAGTAAGAAACATCATTAAGCCAGTCCATGCCCTGGACAGTCCTATTAGCTATTGGTCCAAACTTGTTAAATCTTGCCAAGAGATTTTTCAAATCTATGGTAAGATATGTACAATGGAAAGGAAAAAGGAGGAGAGGGAACTCCAGAGGACTTTTTTGGACTATGAAATGAAATTACAAGCAACCCCATATGATAAGGAGTTAAACTCTATCTTGAATGCCACTAAGCATAATCTCAGAAGGTTTGAAACCCTAAGAGCCCAAAGTACAAAAAATAGGGCAAGGTTGAACTGGATCCAAGGCGAGGACAAAGGTTCTAAATATTTTTTCAATCCCTTGAAAAGTAAGTTTAGGCAAGAACATGTTGAATCTATTGTGGAACAAGGTACTACCTATTCAAACCTTGATATTAAGCTTCTCTTTAAAAATTTCTATGAGAATATCTTTAAAGAAGAAGATGATAATGCTGCATGTGTAGAGGCACAAAGGATATGTTCCTTGATCTTGTTGGTGTTTGCACCTGGAGTTAAGGTTTCGAGCTAAAAATGCACAAGCATTTTCATTGTGAAACATTCAAATTTTCTAAGTCTGTCGGCCTTTACTTTTTCATGCATGTATCTTTGTATATGCATTGTTATTTGTATGTACATTTGAATGTGCAAGCGCGAATATACATTGGCGGGCCAAAAAAAAAAAGTCAAATCGGCTTCAAAAAAGTGAAAAATTGGTTGTATGCATCTTTGTATGCATCTTTGTATGCATATTGGCTTGTATGTGCATCGAATATTCTAGGTTAGATTATGTGCTTGTATGTAAAGGTTTGTATGTTGTTGTATATTCGCATATACAATGGGTATATATAGGCGGCAGATCTCAAAGGTTTTCAAATCGAGTTGAAAATAGTGGTCGGGCCCGCGGATTGTATCAAAGACAGAATGTACATCGCAAACATGCAAAGGGCACATACAAGCGCACATGCAAGGGAAAAGATGCAAAGGTCAGATACAAAGCCTAGGGCCCACTAGTTGCATGAATGGGCGATTGTATGTTTGCACATGCAATCGAACATACAAGGGCGATATACATTCCTAATATACAAGGCCTGGACCCGAAATGAGTATACATTCTAGTTGATAAAGGTAGAAGTCCGATTACATGTATGTTTTGCTTGTATATTCGCAGTTGTATGTATGAGATAAACAAGGCAAAGATACAAGGGAGGATATACAAGGCAGACTTGACTGGCAAATCAAATTTGGCAAATTCAGTGTTGAGTCCGTAGTTTGTATATTAAGCGCATTGTATGTTTAGATATACAAGGAAGAAGAGATACAACCCAGATGCGAAAAGAAAATGTGTTGTAGCGGATAAGTGGTTAAGGTCCGTGGGTTGTGTTAGCACTCATTTTGACCTAGGGTTGATTTTCATGATCAGGGGGTTTCTTCTTTTGAACCCTTTATCTCCTTGCCCATTTTTTCTAAGTGTTGGACCTCCTCAGCATTTTTCAACTGCAGCATCATTTTTTCCGAAGGAGGAGGTCATCATCATCATCTTGTCTTCGATGATGGTCTGCATCATCGTGTTCTCCGTCGACCGGTTTCTCATCGTCATCATCATATTTTATTGTCGGGTGATGTTTGGATATCATCCTGATCCTGCTGATGAGCTACAGTGCGCCCTGATTTGCTTGCAGGGGTGATTTTTCAAGTATCCGGTGATCTTCCATTTATCACCTTGCCCAAACATGATGATGATGTTGCCCCGATAGTCTGAAGGGGTTATTCTTCGAGTTGTTCGACCTGACTTGTTTTTTCTTAAGGGTCGTCGTCATCATCATCATATTTCCAGTTATCACCGTGCTGCTTGCGGGGGTCATCATATTTTCTGCCTTCATGATATTTCGCCGGGGTGATACCTTTATCATCGGGTGATCTTGGTTATGATCATCCTGATGATGTTGTTGAAGAGTTCTAAGTGCGACCCGATGTTCACTGGGGTCATCATATTTTGAACATCAGGATGATCTTAGTCAATATCATCCTGATGATGTTGTATCACTTCTTGTTCGTTGTTTTGTCATCCTGATGATGCTGACGTCATTCTTATGACAGGGTGATATCTATCTCTGCCTATCTGCATCATGATATTTCCGAAGGAGGGGGTGATATTTTCATATCACTCGGGTGTATGTTTGTTCCAGCGTCATGATGATGCTGATATCAAGGAGATATCCGCCTGCCGGCTTCGTGCATTATCTAGTGGGGGTGATCTTTTCAAGCATCATCATATTCATCTATCGCCCCGATCTTATAGTGGAGCTACAGTGCAACCTGATATTTGTACATCAGGATGATATTTCCAAATATCCGGTTGTCTTCCGAATATCATCCTGATGTTAATATGATGATGACGTCATCAAGGTCCGGGGGGGTCATATTTCTAACACAGATCATCTTGTGGAGATCCCCCGATATTTGCAAACATGATGATGACGTCATCCGGATATGAGGAGGTGCGCAGTAGGCAGATATGATGATGACGTCAGCAGGATATGATGATGATGTCATCAGGATGTTCATCGGCCAGATTTTTGGTATAAGCTCAGCAGGAGGATGTTCCTCCGATGGATCAGGTTGTGCCGATGAAGGCGATTATCATGCAGGTTATATTGCAATATGATGCTGACGTCAGGGTGATATTTCAAGCAACAGGATATCATGCTGCTGGAGGATGATGATGATGAAGTCTTATACTAGTGTCGTCAGGAGCAAAAGCACCGACATCATATATGCTCATGACCTAGTATATAAAGTGTTAAGGAGGTCATCGCGGGGTGCATGTGGGATAATTGTATCCTGCATATTTTCAAATATCATGATGATGAATCTCGGCGGGAAATGGTTGCGATCGACTATTAGATGTTCTTCCCAAGGCCGCGAGTTGGTGCGCCATTAATGGCGAAGGTTGCAGAGGTATGGGCGGATCTGGTACCCGATTGAAAGTGTACATCAGCGGACAGTGGCGCAGGGCTCGAGATATCTTCCTGTCTCCTCCCCTACCTGCTGCATTCATGTTTGGGCGCCAGTCTGGTAGTGTTTGAGCGCCATTTTGCTGATACTGTGTATCTGGCAGGATTTTTTGGTCAACCCTGTAATTAATTGCTATGGTACACTACCTGGCTGTTATAAGCAGGAAGTGTTACTCATTTGTGGTTGTTGAAAGTTGAAGATTTTTGGCTCTGTAATTCATAACAAGCTGATCTGGTTGCTCTATACAGCTTAACCTGTGAGTTTATGTATCTCTTGTTGTATGTTTTTGGCATGAACCCACTGATTTCATGATTAATCTTATATGAGAAGTGCTATCTTAGCATGTGTTGTGTTAATTCTGTCTCCAGTATTGCATGTATTCTTCTTCTGAATCTGGATATTTGGGTAATGTTTAGATTCTAGAGCATAGAATTCCTATGTTGAATGTCTGATCTTTTAACTTCTGCTCAAGGGGTAGATTAAACTGTTTTCAGGTTGAACATTGGGAAGGGTATACTGCAGTAGGGATGCCATAAGTAGAGATAACCTAACACTCTATATTGGGAGATATCTGTAAGGCAGGTATCACATATATCCCCTTGAAATCCAGTTTTAGCTGTTCATGCTGATCATTCACAGGTGTATGTCTACTGACTCCAGGCCCTGGATAGGCACCAATCTTGCTTTGTTTTTGTGTTACAACCATGTCCAGCTTTGCATCCAAACTTAAAATCCAAATCACAATCTAAAACAACCATTAGGACATTAGAGTTAGTTTTAGGATCCTCAGTCCTCTGTCTACAACTGCAAATAGGCCCAAAGCTAGCCCCTTTGCTCTTATCTTTCAGTTTTGGTCTACTTACAGGAGGACTTATCTGCTTTCTGTCAGCATCCCAGCCTTGTATGCATATCCTCATGGATGTTGAGTAGGGAATACCCCCCTAGGTCTTGCAGAGCCTGAAGAAGAAGAGGAGATAAAATATAGAGTCTATCTCCTACACTGTTGGCCCCTGGCCCAGAGATCCTGTTGATCACTGATGGCTACCTTGTAGGGAAATCTGGGAATAAGCATCCAGTCTGGGAAAAAACCAACAGGTTGTATATAGCGCGTTGTATATGCGATATACAATGCAAGATGCAGAGGAAAAGATACATGCCAGATTTCAAAGGTAATTTCAATATGATTGACAACTATGCTGGAATCTATGTTGTATGTATGTGTATGCAATGTACAACCACATATGCATAAGATGCAATGGTCCCGATAACTCAGAGATGCATTTTTTTAGCGACGGAGGACCAATCAGTGGCTGCCATGTGTCAAAAAAATTGTATGTACATGCTTTTGCATATACAAGGATTTGAAGGCGAAAAAAGCGGTTGTATGTATATGCATTTACATATACAAAGGCAAAAAAAGGAGAAAATGGCAAAATAGAGGGAAAAGTCAGCGATGAAAAAAAAGCTGCCTACGTGGCGTGTTTCTATTGACCGATGGACGTTTCAAAGCAATTTGGAGCCGCAGATCTCAACAGGAAGAGGGAAATTGATGGCCTTGGTTCAAATTTTCAAAGGAAGGAGGATTTTTGTGTTCGCTGCATCATTTTGAGCGGGAAGAAACTTTAGAGCATGCAGCTGTTGCATTTCTAGAGGCTGCGGATAGGTTGGCATTAATGGCAAATTTGTAGGGTTATGGGTCTTGATTGACATGCCAACTATTATTTTTAAGAAGAAAATCTCTAGGCGGCAGCACATTCCCTAATTTACCTGCTCCTTCCCTCTTCTTCTCCCTGGTGCATTCAATGTTTTGGGTGCCATTCTGTGGTGCGCTGCATCTGGTAGGATTTTGAAATGACCATTGTACTTGATTGTTGAGTACACATTCTGGCTGTATAAGAGAACTGTGTCACTCAGTTTTTGGTTGTTGAAGACTTGGGCAATTTTTGGGAAAAAATAATGAAAATAGAGCATTTCTTGGTTGTTCTGTCTCTTTTGGAGTTTATGAGTTGCATTTGAGTGCACCTTGCACATATGTTCAGTTTCATGTCATTTTTATATGAAAAATGCATTGTTGCATGTGTTTAGTTGTTTGTCTCCATTTGCTGTATGCATTGCTTCTTCTGAATTTGGTTTCTAAGGGTTCCTTAGATTCTAGAATATAGACTTTCTATATTGCAAGCTTGATCTGTGACTTCCATTCAAGGAGTGGATTAAACTGTTTTAGGTTAAGTATGAAGAAGAATGTCTGTCAGCTTGGACATGTATAAGTAGAGGAAGCTAAATACTCAGTCTTGGGTGGTGTTTGTAAGGCAAATACCAATCCTAACCCCTTGAAACTTGAATGCCAGTGCAAATCATTCATTTGTATACGTCTAGTTGACTCCTTGCCCTGAGATAGGCACTAGTCTACTTCTTGTGTAGTAGTTATGATCCAAAACCCCCTGTCTTGCATCTAAAGCATAAAAACAAAACTTTCCATAATTCCAACCTATTAGTTGTAGGAGTAGAAATAGGACCCCTGCATACTCTCATCCTCAACCAGTTAGATATGTCCAAGAATATTGCCAACCTTGTGATTTATCCCATAAATCTTGGTCCTAAAATGAGAGTATTCTGCATGTTCTGAAAAAGCTAAATCTTTCTGTTGGGCGAGTCAAAGCCAAATCTTTAGCTATAGGGATACCCCCCTTGGTGCGGTAGAACTAAAAGTGAAGGGGAGGCAGCTCATGCAACCTCCTGTATTTGTTGGCCGAATATGCCTGTGCATTGGAACTGACAAACCCTCTGCCGATTCAGAGAGAAAGACCCAACAAAGTGGCGACTCTGCTGGGGACTGTGATTTGAAAGTGTTATCTTTTGCCCATCCGAGTCACCAACAAAGTGGCAACTCTGCTGGGGAGTCAAGCAATTTGAAGATTTAGAAGACCCAGGTGAAGTTGTTGCAGCAATACCAAAGAAAAAACATGTGGTGCTCTGCTGGCATGATGAATCCAGAAAACAAAAGTGCCTTGTTGATATTTTGTCCTCTCTGTGAGAGGTGGCAACTCTATTGATTGAACCTATCTAAAGCTGCAACATATTTCCAGGTATTCATCTTTTGATTCAAAAATAATGAGTCTAGAGCAGCAGTCCTGGTTGTGCTATCAAAGAAGACCATTTTTTATTGAAAGATATAAAGCTCTAAATTTCACAGGAATAAGTGGTTACCCAAATGTTATTCCCAATAAGATTAGAAAATGTTTGTCAAAATATAATGGATTAAATTCTGAGTCTGTAAACAAACATCTGCAATTTTTTTGTAATTTGATAAAAGATTATGAGGTAGAGGTTGAAGATGTAGTAATGAAACTTTTTATTCAATCATTAGAGGATGATGCTAGGGTTTGGTTTTCAGACCTGCCTGTGTGTTCAGTCTCTTCATGGGTAGATTTAGAAATTGCATTCCTAGAGCAGTTTGGTGAAAGGTGTGATTTGGCCTCATTGATCATACATTTCATGAATATGCAAAAGGAAGATGAGGAACTGGTTCCAGCCTTTAGTCTTAGATTTATTAAGTTGCTCAAGCAGATTCCTGAATATATGAGACCCAATAATGCATTGTGCTTAGCAATTTATTTGGCTGCATTTGATGAAGAAATCAGTTATCTATTGAGAGATAAAGAACCAACTACACTTCATCAGGCCTACAAATTTGCTATGGACATTGAAAATAATCAGAAATATGGAATGCCACTAGGTTTCATGAATGCAAGCCTTCAAAATAGTTTTCAAAGTGAATATATTTCATCTTTCCCAGTGTGTTCATTGAGAGATGATTTTGCAAAGGGGAATATATTCCAGAACAATGTGTGCAGTCATGATGTGATGCATTAAAAATGAAGAAGATGTTGTAGAAAATGTAGGCACATCCTATAATGGTGAGGACAAATATTGTTATCAGCCTCTAGAAAAGAAGCCTGTAGATGCAAAATGCATTTCAAATGATGAAATGAAAGATATACATGAAGTTGTGTCCTGCAGTAATAGGCATATCTCATTTGATCAAGAATATCTATACAAGGCGAATATGCAGAGCTTCAATCTGAATATAGAAGATGCAGATTCAAGGGATGACAGTGAATATGTTAGTGACTGTCAGCATTCAGACTCGTGTGTGAGCCTTTTAGACCATGAAATATATATGGATGCTGAATATGAGTGTTTCCTTGAAAATTCTGACTACCTCTACAATGCAGAGGTTGAAACTTTTGCTGTTGATCATCAGTGCATTGGTGAAGAGGAAAAATAGGGTCACTATTCAGACGTGAATGGACAAATTGCAGATGTGTGTGCTCATACAGTTGGGGATAGTGTTGGTTGCAGGGGTGACTACAAAGCTTTCAGTGAAGGGTTGCAGTTTGAACATTTTATGCCTTCTCTTGAGGCATTCCAGGTGGACCTTGATGATAAAATTGTTGAGCACAATGATGATAGATATCTGAATGTTTATAAAAATGAATATGATTATGAGATGTTGCTTGTGCCTGAATATTGCATATTTGATACAGAGGAGCTCTTATTTTATAAAGGGCAAAATTCTGACATGGATTCATTTGTTTCATGTGAGTTTGTTATTTTTCCAAGCAACATCAATGACTCATATGATCATGATAGTCTACTGCTGAGAATGGTAGATGCTTATGAATCTTACTATAGATTTGAACAGAGACAAATGTACAACAGCACAACCAATTGCAAAGTAGGATGCTGCAGACGGTTAAATGCTTTCAAGCTTCATTTGAAGAAATCAAAAGAAAATCAGATATTTGACAAAGGAAAATTCTGGTTGTTCCTTTTTGGTGGCCCTGGGCCACCAAGTAAATTAAAAAAAAAATGTGATTTGTGATGCAGGTTTGTGCGGTGCTCGACTCTGTGCCCAATGGATAGGGACTAGTCTGCATCCCAGAGATCTATGGTTCTCACCATGCCTGCAAGAGGCATGCATCCCTGGACAGAGCCAATGTTGGTGCCTGCGCCTAGAGTTAAGGTTTCGAGCTAAACATTTGCAGGCATTTTCATTGTGAAACCTTCAAATTTTCTAAGTCTATCGGCCTTCACTTTTTCATGCATGTATCTTTGTATATGCATTGATGTTTGTATGTACATTTGAATGTGCAAGCACGAATATACATTGGCGGGCCAAAAAAAAGAAGTCAAATCGACTTCAGAAAAGTGAAAAATTGGTTGTATGCATCTTTGTATGCATATCGGGTTGTATGTGCATCGAATATTCTAGGTTAGATTATGTGCTTGTATGTAAAGGTTTGTATGTTGTTGTTGTATATTCGCATATACAACGGGTATATATAAGCAGTGGATCTCAAAGGTTTTCAAATCGGGTTGAAAACAGTGGTCGGGCCTGCGGATTGTATCAAAGGCAGAATGTACATCGCAAACATGCAAAGGGCACATACAAGCGCGCATGCAAGGGCAAAGATGCAAAGGTCAGATACAAAGCCTAGGGCCCACTAGTTGCATGAGTGGGCGATTGTATGTTTGCACATGCAATCGAACATACAAGGGCGATATACATTCCTAATATACAAGGCCCGGACCCGAAATGAGTATACATTCTAGTTGATAAAGGCAGAAGTCCGATTGCATGTATGTTTTGCTCGTATATTCACAGTTGTATGTATGAGATATACAAGGCAAAGATACAAGGGAGGATATACAAGGCGGACTTGACTGGCAAATCAAATTTGGCAAATTCAACATTGAGTCCGCAGCTTGTATATTAAGCGCGTTGTATGTTTAGATATCCAAGGAAGATGAGATACAACCCAGATGCGAAAAGAAAATGTGTTGTAGCGGATAAGTGGTTGAGGTTCATGGGTTGTATATAGTGCGTTTTATATGCGATATACAACGCGAGATGCAGAGGAAAAGATACATGCCAGATTTCAAAGGTAATTTTAATCTGATTGACAACTATGTTGGAATCTGTGTTGTATGTATGTATATGCAATGTACAACCACATACGCATAAGAAGATGCAATGGTCCTGATAACTCAGAGATGCATTTTTTCAGCGACGGAGGACCAATCAGTGGCTACCACGTGTCCAAAAATAATTGTATGTACATGCTTTTGCATATACAAGGATTTGAAGGTGAAAAGAATGGTTGTATGTATATGCATTTGCATATACAAAGGCAAAAAAAGGAGAAAATGGCAAAATAGAAGGAAAAGTCAGTGATGAAAAAAAAGCTGCCTGTGTGGCGTGTTTCTATTGACTGATGGACTTTTTAAAGCAATTTGGAGCCGCAAATCTCAGCGGGAAGAGGGAAATCGACGGCCTTGGTTCAAATTTTCAAAGGAAGGAGGATTTTTGTGTTCTCTGCATCATTTTGAGTGGGAAGAAACTTCAGAGCACACAGCTGTTGCATTTCCAAAGGTCGCAGGTAGGTTGGCATTAATGGCGAATTTGCAGGGGTATGGGTCTTGATTGACAGGCCAACTACTATTTTTAAGAAGAAAATCTCCAGGCGGCGGTACATTCCCCAATTTCACCTGCTCCTTCCCTCTTCTTCTCCCTGGTGCATTCAATGTTTTGGGTGCCATTCTGTGGTGTGCTGCATCTGGTAGGATTTTGAAATGACCATTGTACTTGATTGCTGAGTACACGTTCTGGCTGTATAAGAGAATTATGTCACTCATTTTCTGGTTGTTGAAGACTTGGGCAATTTTTGGGAAAAAATAATGAAAACAGAGCATTTCTTGGTTGTTCTGTCTCTTTTGGAGTTTATGAGTTGCATTTGAGTGCACCTTGCACATATGTTAAGTTTCATGTCATTTTTATATGAAAAATGCATTGTTGCATGTGTTTAGTTGTTTGCCTCCATTTGTTGTATGCATTGCATCTTCTAAATCTAGTTGCTAAGGGTTCCTCAAATTCTAGAATATAGACTTTTTGTATTGCATGCTTGATCTATGACTTCCATTCAAGGAGTGGATTAAACTGTTTTAGGTTAAGTATAAAGAAGAATGTCTATTAGCTTGGATATGTATAAGTAGAGGTAGCTAAATACTCAGTCTTGGGTGGTGTTTGTAAGGCAAATACCAATCCTAACCCCTTGAAAGTTAAATGCCAGTGCAAACCATTCATTTGTATACGTTTAGTTGACTCCTTGCCCTGAGATAGGCACTAGTATGCTTCTTGTGTAGTAGTTATGATCCAAAACCCCCTGTTTTGCATCTAAAGCATAAAAACAAAACTTTCCATAATTCCAACCTGTTAGTTGTAGGAGTAGAAATAGGACCCCTGCATACTCTCATCCTCAACCAGTTAGATATGTCCAATAATATTGCCAACCTTGTGATTTATCCCATAAATCTTGGTCCTAAAATGAGAGTATTCTGCTTGTTCTGAAAAAGCTAAATCTTTCTGTTGGGCTGGTCAAAGTCAAATCTTTAGCTATAGGGATACCCCCCTTAGTGCGACAGAACCAGAAGTGAAGGGGAGGTAGCTTACGCAATCTCCTGTATTTGTTGACTGAATCTGCCTATGCATTGGAACTAGCAAACCCTCTACCGATTCGAAGAGAAAGACCTAACAGATCTGTCTTAGGAAAATTGATGTGGAAATGGTAGAAAAGCTGAAACAAAACTTATCCAAAGAAGAAATTAAATGTGCCATTCTATCCATGAGTAATGGCAAATCTCCTGGGATTGATGGGCTACCTGTAGAATTTTACAAAGCTAATATTGAATGGATTGTTGATGACCTTTTTGAGGTGTATCATGTGGCTATCAGTAAAGGGTCTTTGGGCAAGGATATTAATAGAGGTATAATTAAAAATTTTCCCAAGGGGGGTGATAAATCTAATTTGAGGAATTGGAGGCCTATAACGCTGCTCAATGTTTCATATAAGATTATTGCCAAAGTGTTGGCAAGAAGACTAGTAGACATTCTACCGGCAATAATCAATGCAACTCAAACTAGCTTTATCAAAGGCAGGTACATCCTAGAAAACCTTATTATTAGCTAAGAAGCAACACAGTGGGCTAAGGAGTCTGGGCAGAATGCAGGGATCTTGCTGTTAGACTTTGAAAAAGCTTCTGATAGGGTGGAGTGGTCATTTATAATTTGCATTCTTAAAGCATTTGGCTTTCCAATGGAATTTTTAAAAATGGTAGAAATGCTATTTAAAGATGCTTCAGCCCAGGTTGAAGTCAATGGTACTCTTTCCTCTTCATTTTTAATGGGAAGATCCATTAGGCAAGGCTACCCTTTGGCCCCAGCCTTATTTGTAATTGCATCTGAAGCCTTGTTCTACTTGTTGAGAACTAACCTTATCCTAGGAAGATTTGAAGGTATCAGACTCCCAGATGGTAATTCCTTTCTCAATATGTAGTTTGCTGATGATATTGCCTTGTTTCTAGTTTTAGAAAGAGAAAATCTAGAAAACTTAAAGCTCAGATTGAAGGTCTTTGTTCAGCCTCAGGAGCAAAGGTATCCTTTAATAAATCCTTCCTCATTGGTTGGTCTAACTCTCCACCTGTTTGGCTTGGTGTGGATGATTGGCAGTGGGGTGGTCCAAAAATGATTATTAGGTTTCTTGGCATTCCTTTTGCTCTGGATCCCTCTTTCAAGCAAATGTGGAGTTGGCTTTTCACAAAAATAGAGGTTAAGCTTAAGAGTTGGAATAGGTAGGCCCTTTCTCTTGTTGGTAGATTTCAAGTTTGTCAAAAAATTCTTTTTGCATATACTATTTACTATGCTTCCATGTGGCTTTTCTCTAACTTGCAGATTGAGAGCATCCAGAAAGAAATCAGGTTTTTCCTATGGTTAGATGGTAAGGGACATGGTAAAAATATCATGTAAATTGGAAATGGTGTTGTACTAGCAGAGATCATGGTGGGTTAGGCTTGAAAGATTTGAAATTGCATGGGATAACATTAGTGGCCAAATGGATTATAAACTCTTTGGAGGGCCCTGAGCCTTGAAAAGTTCTTGTGAGGAATAATATTAAATTGGCTTGTCCTAAAGCTGCCCCAAGTTGGAAAAATTTGCATCCTCTTGACCTTCTGTTTGGGAATTTTAAAGTGATGCCTTTTGGTTCAGTTGTTTTTGCCTCCATTTGGAAGGCTTGGGAATGCTGCAAACCTCTTATTATTGTCCCTAATGGTGACAAAGCTTTGATTCAGTGGGGATATCACAATTCTATATGGTGGACCCTAAAATACAAGGAGAAGCCCCTGGCTATCATCCAAGGTTGTTCTAGCCTTAAGTGACACAAATTGGGCCTATCTTCTTTCCGAGAAATGATATGTCCTGATGGCATGAAAAGTTGGGATTCTTCCAAAGGTGAATTCAGGGTGAAAGACTCTCAAAAGAGAACTTAGTCTATGTTGGTCTCTGCATACTCAGTCATTCTTGCCTAGCAAAGTTTCTTGTGTGTGCAGGATTGGGTGAATATGCTTAAGTGGAAAGATGGAGGCATTTTAACAGGTTGTGTTGCAAAAAGGATCTATAAGCTACTTGGGGATTCTGATGAGATCTTTGAACATTGTGCAAAGGCTTGGGACTGTGATTTTAGTCTTAGAGACCTTCATGTTTGCTTTATGTCATTCTGGTCTAAGCCATTGGAACCAAAAAAAGGATGTTTTAGGTGGTTGTCAGGGTTGAAGAAATTGCCAGTTGGTTTTAACAGCTATCTCTGTAGTCTTTGCAATGTCCATGAAAGTTGTGATCATATTTTCTTTGACCGTCCTTTTGCATTTCATGTTTGGAGTATGTTTTTTAGTAGTCTTCCTAACTAGTCTTTATCTGATTCTAAATGCAAAATTGGAATTATTTTTGGTCATTTATCTGGTCTTAAAACTAAAATTAAATTATTTTAGTTAGTTCTAACAACTAAAGTTTTGTTGATACTGTGGAAAAAGAGGAATGCGGATCAATTTCAAGGCAAGCCTAGAATTCTTGCTGAGTCTAATTTTAGACTCACACACATTGACATTTACTTGCAGGTAGTTGTTTCTGTGGAGGATCAGTTGGCCAATTTGTCAAAGATGGCTGATAGAGGGTTCTCCTCATCTCAAGACTCTGATCCAGTTCTTTCTGAAATGAAGCAACTAGACATTGATAGAGCTAGCCAATCCTTCAACTCAAGGCTGGAAGATATGCTATTACAATTCAAAAATTTGCATCTCATTGAAGCAGATAATATTGTTAACTCTCAAGAGAATATACCTCAGGTAGCTTACATGATGAATGTTGTGCCTGGTGTAATTGAAGAAGACAAGATTTATATGGATAGTGCTAGAGTGGGCCATGCTACTCCTGAATCAGAATGTGATGATACAGAATGTGGCCTAATCTATGATGAACCAGTATCTTACCTTCCATAAGTGTAGTAGGAAACTTTAATAGATATATTTCTAATTTTGTTCTAGAATAGTATGTTGATCTCCTTGAGCATAGGCAGGGCATATGTTACTCAATATTTGTAAGATGTAATTTTGATTCATTTTTCTCTTGGCTATAAGACTTTAATTCGATGATAGTGGCCATTTTGGCCACAACATTTGTAACGACACATATTTTTTGGCAATATGATTAGACTATCTTTAATCCAAAAAAAAAACTTACAATATTTTAATGCATTTTAAATTGTAATAGTATTCAATATTATTACATTTCAATATGACATTTCAAATCTCTCCACACCCAACTAGGGTTAGGCTTCTACACATTTTATTTTATGAAATTAGATTATTTTTGGGATTTCAATTTTATTTACTCAAGAGTTAAAAATCTAGGATTTCAATTTTATTTAGTCAAAAGTTAAAAATCTACAATATCACAAAAATATTTCGCCATGTTATTACATTTTTTATTTTATTCTTCAAACTTACAATATTTTAATGCATTTTAAATTATAAAAGTATTAGTATTATTACATTTTAAGGAAATATTTGTGTTATTTAATAGGCTTTGTAAAGTTTAGTTTTATAGTTAAAGAAATATTTTAGTCGTATTTTATTTTTACCAAATTAGATTATTTTTGAAATTTCAATTTTATTTATCCAAGACATTTCGACACTCTTCAAAAATTAATTTTTCAATTATTGGAATGCAATTTGTCTATACAACCAATACCTAATCAACAAAAAATTACAACTAAACAAATACTATATACAACCAATAGCTAATCAACAAAAAAATTACAAGTAAACAAATACTATAATAACAACACTACAAGGCTGTGTTTAAGGGTTTTATTTGGTTGTGGGATCAACATCCCCTGGTGCTTCGTCCCTGGTTTCCACTTTTCAATCTTGCTACTGATTCTTTGAATCTTTTGCCCATTTGGGTTAGGCTTCCTAACCTCCCTCTATAGTTTTGGAGCAAGTCTTGATATTCTGTGATTGGGAATGCTTTGGGGCGGTTTATTATGGCTGATCTTGCTACCTTACAATTTATGCATACAACTTATGCTCAGATTCTTGTGGATCTAGATTTATCTAAGGCAGTCCCTGCTGAGATTATCTTCAACATTGCTGACCATTCCTAGTGCCAGAGCTTGGACTATGAGGGTATCCCCTTTCGTTGTCGACACTGCTTTAACACTGGTCATTTGGCTGAGCAGTGTTTACGCTCTAAACCCAAATCTCGTTTGGCTTCTTAGTGGCATGATGTTCATCCCACAGACTTCACTATTCCTCATGTGGCTTCCACTCCTTCCTCTCCTTCAGCTGCGACACCCTAGTCCAAGGTGCATTCCCCTGCTCCTCTTCCTGGCCTGGAGCCATTGGTTGCTAGTTTACATGTTTCTACTTCTGGGGTGCTGCCTGTTGCTGCTGTTGTGCCGTCTGTTTCAGAGGTTGATGTTGCTGCTACTGTGGTGCTACCTATTGCTACTGCTACTGTGCCATCTATTTCAGAGGTTGTTGTTGCTGCTACTACTTGTGCACCACCTGTAATAAGGAGTGTTTCTACTGTTGAGGCTCTTGCTGAGTCATCCCTTGTCATTAGGGAGCTATTTATGACTGGAACTACTGCTATTGGTGCATCTTCTATTGATGGAGTTGATGCTATTGTGAAGTCTTCCTCCTCTCCTCAAGTTCCACCCCCTTCTGTGGTTTTGGGGAAAGTCTCACCTCCATCATCACCTTTTTCTGTAGTTGGAGACAATGATGTTTGTTGGACTATGGTCCAAAGAAGGAAGTGGGGTCTTCCTAAGCATGTCTCACTGACCCACACTCGGGTCAAGGGTGTTCAAAGATCTGGTTATGCTGTTGTTTAGCTTTTTGTTGTTCTTCGCAGATTCACTGCGTTGTTGTAGCTTTGTCTATGTGTTGTTAAAGTGTTGTCTCTGGCTCGTCCAAGGCCTTATTTTGCCCTGGGGGCTGCTTTGTAAAGGGTTTTGGACCCTCTTTTCCAGCTGAACTTATCAAAAACAACACTACAAGGCAGGTACTAGCCACTACGTGGTGCTTGTTTAATTATATGTTCTTTGATTATTTTTTCTTATGCAAACCAAGAGAACACCCATGTGACAATTAAGGTTTATCTAAAGATTGCACAAAGAAGAATTATTGAATGTTAGAATATTGCTAATGTGAAATTGAATGTCCAAGGCTTCTTTTGTTCACCACTTACCAGAGATGAAAGAGTAATTCAGTATAATTTTGTAGTAATGTGGGCAATCTTCTTGTTGAATGGTACATTCTCATAATATCTAATATTAGACAAAGACAATATATTTAACTATAATCCTCGCTTTCACCAGTTGCTACAACTTAGAATAAAATTTGGAAACTTAATACAATATTATCATGCAAACTAATTACTAAAACAATTTTTAAAATTTCAGATAATTGATAAATGAAGATAGAGTGCTTATTAATGTTATTTGCCAAATAGTGACAGGGGAATTTTTACTATAATTGTTAACAAAAATTTAAAACTAAATGAGAAAAAAATAGCATGCAATCATGAATTCCCTAGACAAAAGCTGTAAGTTAGCTTTCCATTATCACATAGAAGTTCCAGTTTAAGAAAACAGACTTCTTTTCCCAAAACATATAAACTTCACTTTTCAAAATGCATCAGTAAATGACAGATTAGCCTTTATAAACTTCACTTTTCAAAATAGGTCAGTAAATGGAAAATTAGCCTTTATGGATGTCTAGAGACCAATAATGATATAAAAACATGTATGAAAGAAAAATTCAGGCAAACCATGTGGACAATGCAGCTTAAGACAAAATAACATTAACTGCATCAATGAATTCAACCTCAACTACAAGTGTAATCAGAAAGTTGATATAGACACAAAATTAAGTGAAGGCAAAAATGCTTGTAGTTCAGTTAAGTAGTTCACATCAACCATGATGCTAAACCAGTAAATAGATATTGGCTAAGAAAGAATGGGAAGATAGAATATGATTTATTTGCACACTAGTTTGGGAGAGAGAGTGGTACTAGATCATGGAGTTGCTAGATTACAATAACATCCAAGTATTAAAAACATCATGATTGACACTTTTGACTGTCACATTTGAAGAAATAAGTTTATCCAAAATGAAAAACTTTTGATTAAAATTAATAATAGAAGACCAAGCTTAAAAAAAAGGAAATGGCATAATTACAAATTTAAGGGGAGGTCCCTTGTCCTTAATGGATATTTGTGTATATTATATCCAAGTTAGTGTTCAGTGATGCCATAAACTGTTTGGTCTTGTGGACATCACGAAAATCTCTCATTCATTCAAAACACTAGAAAAGGAAGTCATCTATTCTCAACATATAAATGCTTTTGAGAGTAGGTTAGTTGAAGGTAACAATTTATTGCGAGTTATTAGATTTTGCTTTGAGAACACAATTGATTAACTTTTGAGAATAGATGACTTCCTTTGCCAGTGTTCTATATGAATGAGAGATTTTCATGATGTCCACAAGACGAAACAATCTATGGCACCACCAAGCACTAACTTGGATATAATGTACACAAATATCCATTAAGGACATGAGCCCTCCCCTTAAACTTGTGATAATTTTAGTTCTTTATATGTGTCATATGTTTGGACAAGGTTGTACACCTCAAAATAATATACAATAAGTGGAAAAATAATCCCCTTCTATGTGTACATATAATATGTGTATATGTACATATAATATGTGTATATATACATATAATACATTTACAAATGTAAAATAACACTGGGAGGAATCAAAGTTGTCAAAGAGTTGTAAATTCTCCTTAGTCTCAATGGGTCCCTCCTATGGATTCTATGAAATTAAATTTTGATGGTGCTCCCCAGGGTAAACCAAGAAATGCGGGCAGGTGTTGTCTTGAGAAATTCAAAGGGGGAATTTGTGTACAAAGGATCCCTCTTTCTGGTGGTAAAATCTAATAACAAGGTTGGAGGTGAAGCCAAATCATTTTCATATCCTTGACTTGTTATTTCATTTGGGAGTTTTCCTTGTGAGCTGCAACTACAAGTTCAACCAATTCCTAGAACGAAAATGTTGAACACATAAGAACACTGAGAGAGGGGGGGGTTGAATCAATATTCAATCAAATCTCAAATCCTCTGGAACAAATTGAAACTTCAACTTTATAGCTTGTGGACCACCAAATCACCCGAGTAACACTATTGCACCTACTTAATCTTTGTATTGTATCCAAATCTCATATTTGGTTCGTCTCTCATAAATACACTTGAATCACAACAATTTATTTTCTAGTTGAATTGGCTGTTTGATGCATTGCATTTTGTTACATCACATAAGCATCCAAGATAATATATTGAGATTATTTTAATTTCAAAATCTTTATATCCACTCAACCCATAAAGTAAACAACAATAGGAATTAGACACAATACATCTTTTTTTTCAATTAGATTTTTATGTATCAAACTAAACAACAATAGGAATAGGACACAGTACATCTTTTATTTCAATTACATTTTTACTCATCAAACTAAACAACAATAAGAATTGAATGCAATACATATTTTGTTCCAATTACTTTTTTACTTATCAAACTAAACAACAATAAGAACTAGACTCAATACATCTTTTGTTCTAATTACATTTTTACTTATCAAACTAAACAATAATAAGAATGGGACACAATGTTAGGGTTAGCCAGCAGAAGATATCAATTAAATGCAAATAAAGATTAAACAGAGGAATGGAAATACACAGAAATAATAATAGCGAGAGACAAGATTTAACGTGGTTCACCCAAACTCGGGCTACATCCACCAACAGAGAGTCCGATATTATTATCCAGTAAATCAAATCGATTACAACCAGCAATCCCTGCAACTCAATACCACTACAAATTGCTACAATACAATATCTCAAAAAACCCTAACCCTTAGCCGCTTTTATCAAGCCTTATGTCGGTTACAAAATAGGGTTTTTTTATGTCGGTCCAAAAAAAAAATCGGGGGCTGCACCCCCAAACCCTCGCTCAAGGCCCGGCCTAGCCCTAAACCCCGACAAGGATAAATGGCTAGTGTACAGTAATTTTCTGATCAGTTGCCACCTACCAACAATCTCCCACTTGGAGATTGATCCTGGACGACATTGCTGCGCATGCAGCTCCCACTGGAAATAAGCACCCTAGACTCTGTTGTTCTTATTTTATTGTTTCAGTCTTGAAGACCAACCGAAGCTGAAGAGGAGCTCAGCTTCTCCCTTGTCACTACCTTTGTAAACATATCCGCTAGATTTTCATCTGTATGTATCTTTTCCAGCCTTAACTGTCCATTATCCAACACCGATCGAATAAAGTGATACCTCAACTGTATGTGTTTGGTCTTTGAATGCAAGGAATAATTCTTTGCAAGATGTATGGTACTGTGACTGTCTATATACAAAGAACTGTTAGCCTATTGTTTGCCCAATTCTTCCATGAAAGATTGCAACCATATCATCTCCTTGCTTGCCTTTGTTGCAGCTACATACTTTACCTATGTGGTGGATAAAGCAACCACCTTTTGCAACTGTGAGATCCAACTTATTGCTGTCCCACCTATAGTAAAGATATAACCTGTAGTACTCCGCCTGGTATCAATAGCCCCTACCAAATCTGAGTCTACATAGCCTGCTAAATCAATATTAGAGCCCCCAAAACATAAATGTGTATTAGATGTACCTCTCAAATATCTAAGAATCTATTTTACCGCATTCCAATGCTCCAATCTGGGATGACTCATATACTTGCTAACAACTCCTACAACATGTGCAATATCTGGTCTTGTGCATACCATGGCATACATTAAACTTTCTATAGCTGAAGTATATGGTACCTTGGACATTTTCTCTTCCTCCTCTTGTGTCTTAGGACACATCTCCTCAGTCAATTTCAAATGACTAGGCAAAGGTGTGCTGACAGCTTTTGCATTCTCCATATGGAATCTCTACAACACCTTTTCAACATAAGTAGCCTAAGATAGAGTCAATTTTTTTTTCTTCCTATCTCTGCAAATTTTCATACCAAAAATTTGTTTTGCTGCCCCCAAATCCTTCATATCAAATGACTGTGCTAACTGCTGTTTTAACTCTCTTATGTGATCCATGTTAGACCTAGCTATAAGCATGTCATCAACATATAAACATAAAATAATGTAGTTGTCATTATCCAACCTCTTAAAATAAATACAATGGTCAGAATTACACCGACTGTAGCCTTGCTCAACTATAAAACTATCAAATTTTAAATACCATTGCCGAGGTGCTTGTTTTAGGCCATACAAACTCTTCTTCAATCTGCACACCAGTTTCTCCTTACTTTTGACCTCAAACCCTTGGGGCTGTTCCATGTATATCTCCTCCAAATCACCATGGAGAAAGGCAGTTTTTACATCTAGCTATTCCAAATGCAAATCTTCAGCAGCCACAATACTTAAAACAGTACGAATAGAAGTCATCTTGACAACCAGAGAAAATATCTCATCAAAATCAATGCTCTTTTTCTGTTCAAATCCTTTTACAACTAACCTGGCTTTAAATCTTTACTTACCTCCATTTTCCTCTTTCAGCCTATAAACCCATTTGTTTGGTAAATCTTTTTTACCTGCAGGTAATTTACATAATTCCCAAGTCTAATTTTTTAGCAAGGAGTCTATTTCTTCTTTCATTGCAAGCTCCCACTAAACTTGTGTATCCACCTGCATAGCTTCATTATACCCTTCTGGTTCACCAGCATCTGTTAACAAAATAGAATACAAAGAGGGAGAAAACCTTTCAGGAGGTCTACTTAGCCTTGTTGACCGTCTAACATTCACTGGAGTTTGTGGTATTTCTGGTTGCTGTTGCGGAGCAGGAGGAACCACTGGAACATCACTATTTGGAGTATCATCCAACACCACAATCTTTTTCTTTCTTCTCATGCTGCTGCAACTGATCTTTGTACAACACCTTCTCATTGAATATAACATCCCTACTTTTCACAATTTTTTAATTTTCAAAATCTCAAAGCCTATAACCAAATTCATCAATGCCATATCCAACGAAGGTACACTTTTTTGATTTTGCATCCAGCTTGGTTCTATTTTCAGAATCTATATGTGCAAATGCTTCACAGCCGAAGGTTTTCAGAGAATAATAACTCACCTTCTTGCCTGTCCATGCTTCCTCTGGAATACCACAGCCCAAAGGAATTGAAGGACCTTTATTAATTAAATATACAACAGTGTTGACATCCTCTGCCCACATATTTAAAGAGAGCCCAACATGCAATGTCATGGTCCTTGCACGCTCCATTATTGTCCTATTCATGCGTTTAGCCACTCCATTCTCCTGTGGAGTCCTTGGAACCGTTTTCTACCTACAGATTCCATTAAAGGAACAATAATCCTCAAATTCTTTGCTGCAATACTCACCACTGTTATCAGATTTGAGACATTTTAATCTTTTACCCATCTCATTCTCAACCAAGCTTCTCCATTTCTTAAATATTTCAAATACATCAGATTTCTGCCTAAGGAAATAAATCTATACCTTCCTAGTTACATCATCTATGAATGTAACATAATATTGAGAGCCACCGAGAGAAGATACCTGAGATGGTCCCCATACATCTGTATGCACAAGTTCTAATTTTTTATTTTTCTTGTGTTTCCTATCCTTAAGAAAACTGACTCTCTTTTGTTTTCCATACACACAACTTTCATAGAAATCCATATTAATACATTTCAGATCTGGTAAAACTTTCTTAGAATGAAGTACCTTCATACCTTTTTCACTCATATGCCCAAGTCTGTTATGCCACAGTGTTGTCTCAGAACCTGCAACAATTATTTCAATCTCTTTCTGCGAACCTGCAGCAACTGTTCCTGAACCTGTTTATTTTTTCTCTGCAACAGCTAAAGTAGAAGGAACAATATGACCTGTACAAAGATATAAGGTGCCTACTTTCACACCTTTTGCTACTATTAAGGCACCTTTTGAAACCTTCCAATTTTTATCAGTAAATGTAACAATGCAACCTTCTTCAGCTAGCTGCCCTGCTGAAATTAAATTCTTATTAAGCCTTGGAACATGCCTTACCTCTTGTAGTAGCCAATGATTCCCATTCTGTAACTTAATCTTGATTCTTCCCTTTCCAACAATCTAACAGAGTTCGTTATCTCCCAAATAAACTAGCCCAAAATCCCCTTGGACATAATCAAGAAAATAACTTTTATGGGGCGTAGCATGAAATGAGGCCCTTGAATCTAAAACCCATGAATCATCAGCATTATCTAGGGAAAGAATCAAAGCATCATCTTCAGATTTATTACTTACCACATTTGTCTCCTTATTGCCTTCTTGTTTGTCTCCTTCTTTATTCTTCCGAGACCAACAATCTTTCTTCAGATGACCTGGTTTCCCACAGTACCAGCAATCCTTTTGTCCTCTAGATTGGGATCTTTTGTCCTTTGATTTTCTTTGTGACTTACCATGACCTCTAGAACCTTTTTCTCTCTCCTTTGATCTGCCCTTGCTTTTTGCATTCAAAACACTACCTAATGTGGATCCACCTGAGCTTTTCCTATGAATTTTCTCACTCAGAATAACACCAACAACATCATCAAATTTCAGAGTATTTGAACCAGAAACAAAGTTACTAACCGCCATTACCAAACTATTCCAGCTTTCAGGCTTGATGAACATAATATCAAGAGAGCTCTAACTTCTTCATCAAATTTTACATTTACAGAAGTCAATTGACTGACAATCGTATTAAATTCATTTAAATGATCTGTCATAGATCCACCTTCAACTATTTTCAAATTAAACAAACGCTTCATGAGAAATACTTTATTTGAGGTTGAGGGTTTTTCATACAATTTAGCCAAAGCTTTCATCAGACCATCTGTTGTCTTCGCTTCCATTATATTAAATGCCACCGATGGTGCCAGGCACAACCGAATGGTTCTCAGTGCCTTTCTGTTAAGAAGATTCCAATCCTCATCAGTCATTGTTGCCAGTTTCTTGGCTACTCCTTCCAACGACATCCATAAATCCTTTTGATAGAGGTAATCCTCCATCTACATCTTCCATAACTGATAGTTCTGCCCATTGAATTTATCAACCTTTAATTTACCCTCGTCCGCCATTGCTCCCACTCAACCGTGAGACTCACACTCAACCGTGAGACCTTCCTGTAGATGATAATCACAACTCGCTCTGATACCACTTGTTAGGGTTAGCCGACAGAAGATATCAATTAAATGCAAATAAAGATTAAATAGAGGAATGGAAATACACATAAATAATAATAGCGAGAGACAAGATTTAACGTGGTTCACCCAAACTCGGGCTACATCCACCAACAGAGTGTCCAATATTATTATCCAGTAAATCAAACCGATTACAACCAGCAATCCCTGCAAATCAATACTGCTGCAAATTGCTACAATACAATATATCAAAAAACCCTAACCCTTAGCCGTTTTTATCAAGCCTTATGTTAGTTACAAAATAAGTTTTTTTATGTCGGTCCAAAAAAAAATTTTGGAGGCTGCGCCCCCTGAACCCCGACGAGGATACATGGCTAGTGTACAGTACTTTCCTGATCAGTCGCCACCTACCAACAATCTACCACTTGAAGACTGATCAGGGTCTACACCAAACACACAATACATCTTTTGTTTTAATTACATTTTTACTTATCATATATTAAACCCACTTCATTTTATACTTGCTTAACTCAAATCTACCTAATTATTTATTTATCTCAATTACAATAAAATAATAATAAACAAGAATAAGAACTACTATAAAATAATAATAATAAACAAGAATAAGAACAACAACAATAAGAATGGGAGGCAACACATATTTTGTTTCAATTACATTTTTACTTATCATATATCAAACTCGCCTTGCTTAAATCAAATCTACCTACTTATTTATTAATCTCAATTACCATAAAAATTTAATAATAATAATAAAAATTTAAGAAAGCAGTCTTTTTTCCTTCTGTTCACATATGATCCCATTCAATACCAAAATTGTATACCCACCCTGTTTTCTTAACTTTCAAAACCTTGAAAAACCCTTTACTACTTTCCCCAAAACAAAAATCTCTTTCCGACACTTAATACTTAAAGAAAAGATCTAATAGCTCCTCTGCCATTAATATAATGTACAGTTGCCATCTACAACATTTAAGTAAAATTTCTGAGAATTTACTTTTTATTTTTCCCAAAGCCACTTTAACGCGTGCGAGGAAAAACTGTGGAAAAAATTTCACAGACTATAGGCATATGTACACGTAGAGGCTAGCAATGAATTCTAATAAAATGGAGAACATAGTACGGGTGAAATCTCTCTTTAAAATCTTTCACCGACAGATTCAAAATTCGATGCATGGTTATACAAATTACAATAGCCCATCCAAATCAATCACATCACCATACGTCGTGATTTCTTTACTTTTCTTTGCTTAACGCGCACGACTACTCAACAAATTTTCCTTGGGAAGATTGATTTTTTCTTTATAATCTGCAACGGGCAGCTTGCAACTGTGATTCGGACCATAGCGGAGTGCCATTTTGTATGAACTTATGTAATTTTGAAGATTAAATTTGCATAGTGCGATTTGGGAACAGCCATGAACTTTACGGGGAAGTGCAGTGGGAGTAGGGGTTTGCAGAACAACAATGTGATAGAAATGTTCGAGGAATTGGTGCTAAAATGGACACTCCATGACATCATGAACGAAAATCTCTTTGCAGAGAAGGTCATATATATATAAACTTCATGTTTTTATGTTTAAAACTATATTGTTCTTTTTGAGAATGGGTTAGCTGAAGTTTACAATTTATTGCCACTGCCAGTTGTTAGGTTTAACTTAAGTAGAAAAACTGTTGGGGATGGATGACTGCTTTCTTCCTGAATTGAAAACTGAAGTCAAACATTTTAAGTCCATGTTTTGGGAAGATAACTTTTATCTTTTTAAATTCAAAGTTCAAAATAAACATAGAAAGTTAGCTTAGAGAACCAGAGATATATCTAGTTGGCCTGATGGTAAAAGAAGAGGTTATATGTTCGAATTCTGAGAGGTAGAGTTATATGTACCTATAATGGAGACTGTATGTTTGAATTCTAAAGGGAGAGAGTTGTACCTTAAAATAATATAAGGCATATGAAGAACCTTTCCAATAAACTAATATCTTGCTTGTAAATGGATTAATGAAAGGTAACAGTTTATTGCCGGAGTAGAATTGAGAAAACAGTAGATAAACGTTTGAAAATGGTCTACTTCTATCTCCTCTGTTTTGAAAATTGAAGTTCAAACAGTTTAAGTCCCTCTTTTGGGAAGGTAAGTTTATATTAACTAGGAGTTCTAAGATAACAGGGAAAGCTAATTTATGGTTAATTACATAATTTGTATCTGTGCAATGTTTATCCAATATTATAAATGCACTTTTACTAAAGTAATTTTTAATTAAAAATTTAAGGGATATTTTTATTAAATTTAATAAATTAATAATAAGTATTTTAATAAAAAGTGTATTTAGTATGTCACAGAGATATTGACGTTTTATATTGGGATGTTAACATGGTATACCATGTTTTTTATATAAGCTTTCTATAAGGGGATTGTTTCTCCCATTTACTTTATATTGTTTTGAGGTGTACAAACTTTATTGTCCAAATTTAAGTATATGACCTCTATTATAAATACACTTGCCTTTACCATCATGAAGTTGTATAATATATTAATATAATACATGTGTATATGTTTTTTTATAGATTAATTAGTTGAGGGATTCTATATGGCTCCCACCTGAGAGATTTTAAAAACAAGAGTACAAAAAAAAGCTAAGAAGTCAATACAAAGATAAGCGTAAGTTCAAAAGCCAACAGAAAGCCCTGTGATATTGGGGGTTAAGAGCAAAAACGAACTACCTAGTGAGGTGCAAGAATTGGTAATCCCCATGAGCAAGAAACTAATTGAAAATTAAACAATAGCCATTGATCAAAACCATACCAAGGGTCAGTAAAGCTACAAACATGCAGAGTCCGTAAATATCTCATCAACCCCACCACATTGCACGACAAAAAAAAAAAAAAGCAAATGTTGAGCATGAGCTCAACATACACCCCAACAACCTAACCCTGACATTGTAGCACCATTCCAATCCATTGTTTCCTCCACTGTATGGCCTCCTAGTCTAGTAGACAACTCTTGAGCTGAAAAACAAATGTTAGGAATGCTCTCCACTCTTTTCTTAACCCTGTGTACCATTTTCCCACAAAAGACTGGAATAATGTGATCCTTAGTCACTTCTATGTGACCCTTACTTTGCACCATCAGCAATCCCAACCACACTTACTACATGTCCACACAATATGCACAGAGCACATTGACTTCTTGTTGCAATGAATTAATCTTCGCCACCTTAGCACTAGACACACCTCCTCCTTGCACCCTCGATAACTCTTCAGCTATAAACCCAATTCTCGCAGAAGGGATAGTTGACATGCACTCAAAATGATTTAGCAACAAGATTTGCAGAAGCCAAACCCTAAGAGCAACATTCGGAATCTCGAGCACTAGTTTAGATATGAAATCTTGTTCACACCATAGCTTTTGATTGCGGAGAGGCTTGCATACCAAGACTAGACTCCCCCAGAAATGCATTAACAAAGCCTAGTTTCGTAGGAGAATTGCAATGGAAAATAGAGACCAACAAAAAATAGAGGTCAAATGATTGTTCGAGACCACACCTTTGTGCCATGGATCCCTCCTAGCTTGTTCGTTCTTTTGCGAGCCATGAAAAGAGCACAAAGAACAAAAAGGACTCCCACACAACAACCACCTTTTAGACAACCAACACAAACCAACATAGAGACATCATTACAATGATCTAACCTCTAAACAAATATAGAAATCACACATGTTGCATTAATTGGGATGCCTTCACACTTGCACCAAGAAGGCTCATCAATTATTCCACATAAAAGCCTATGTTGTCAGAGAGATTGTAACACAAACACATTCAGCTGCCATAGATACACCTTGTTGGTGCCCAGTTTTTCCTCCTTTATTTTATGCCTGTGATCCATCAAAGGTCCTTGTTTCTGCCTTTGATTTTGCCTTGGCCCATTTGACCCATTATTTATAACCGATCTGAGATATCCTAAGTGGGTTCCTAGTGTGTCAAAATGCCACGAAAATCCATAAAAATCTAATACTGAAAGGTTTCTAGCTTTTCCCCTTAGGTTTTCTATCTTTTTTGGCCTTTTAGAGTTTCGGGGTTTCCCTTACCAGCATGCTATTCTCATCGGCTCCGAACTCCCCCTGGTGTCTTGCAAAATTGGCTAAGTGTTTCGAGGTCGGGGCGTTGGTCGTCCTTTTTCTCCCTTACTTCAGAAGCATACATGTCGCGGTGGGCCCGATCCTTGATTCCCAACAGCTTCAAAGTTATTCTAAGTGTTTTGGACTGCGGGATCAGGGGTCCTCTTTTCTCTTGTTCGGCGGAAAACAGAATGGTATTGGCTCGATTGCTGAAGCCCAATGGAATTTTGTCTAAGTCTTTTGGACTTCAGGGGTCGGGGATTCTTTGGTTCCTATGCTTGAGTGCAGATGGTATGGTGAAGGCCCGACTGCCGAAATTCGATGGTTCGCCTTGTCTATATTTTCAGACTTCGGAGTTCAGGATGGTTCTTGTCCTTTGGCAGAGCGTTGAAGTGTTATGCTTTTAGCGGTATTCCCGATCCCCGATGTTGCATAATTTTTCTAAGTCTTTTGGAATCATGAAATCAGTCGGTGCAGGTTCTTCATGATCAATTGTTGGATGTTTGGCACTTCAGAGGTCGGGGTTTCCTTCTACGCCCATTTTTAGAGAAGGATGTATCACGACGGCTCGACTGCCGAAGCCCAATAAGTGTTCATTTGCTTGCGGACTTCAGAGTTCAAGCTGGTGCTCGTTCGTCTGCTCAAAGGACGATGGTTCAGTGTAAGCCTGATTTTCTGAACCCCGATGATTTTTCCTTCCTTTACACTTGTTGGAGCTACGAGGAGTCTCCTAGTCTCGATAAAGAAGCAGAATACTTACTGGAAGCCCGATTGTCGAGGCCTGACATTTTTGCCTTCTCGACCATTTTTACTGTTTAGTATGCGATGGGACGCCTCAACGGTTTTTTGGGTCGCCATTATTGTTTGTTTCAGAGCTCGATGGCATGTTAGGTGGCTTCTTCGCGCCCCAATGCTACTGTAGCACCCTCATTTAATGAATTTCTATACCAGGGTGTGGACAAATACTCCATTTCTGCAAAATTTCTTGAAACGACCCTAGTGGGCATGACGCAACATTTATGGATGACCTGCAAGCGTGTAAAACACTCCAATTTCCCACCTAGGTGCATCAGTAGATTATAATGCTATATATACCTGTTTAGAAGATGTAATAATGGTTGGTCGCTGAACCAATTGTTTGGTCTGGAATTGCCTAAGGAAGTTTTCATGCATCAAGCAAAGTATAACGTCTGGGCAGTGAATGAGGGAATACATTTAGCAGTCCATAAGAAAGGGCTTCAACGCATATCCTCGTGCAGTGGTATGTCTCCATGGCTGATTGGAATGATTCAGTGGAGTGTTGAAATCGCAGTTTCATTGTTTCCTCTTGTCACATTTGCTGGCATGAATGTAATAGAGTTAGATGAATGTATGACAACATTTTAATGCAATACAAAGGCTTTGTATTGGTCTTCTTCTGTTACATGTGGGTTATTGTAGTTCAACTCGAGATTATAAAGTATGCCCATTGTATGTTTATACATCTTAGATTTGTGTGTGAATACATTTCATGTTTCTGTTGATGGGTGTTGTATGTTTCTCCATCCCCTTTGCCTCTTATGACTCAGTTGTCCAATGGATAGGCACCGGTCCATATTGGTGAAGGATCAAACACTCTGTTTCAATCAAACCCTTGTTCTGTTAGCTGTAGGAGTAGGGTTAGGTTTAGTTTACATGCTGTTCATGGTTCTGTTTTATAACCAGGGAATCATTCTGAGTGACCTAAAATTGTTTAAATCATTTGTGAATCATGTTCAGGTATGTCAACATCTTGTCATTGTGTAAAGAATGTCAAATGAATCCATCATATGAGGATATAAATGCTATCATTTGTGGGTACATGTACAAGATGTGTAATCAGCTTAATTAGAGGTTTGTGCAATCAGTCAGTCTTGATCCAGTGACAATCATAGGGGATCAAGTGTACCTTGGGTATGGTTGTGGTTGTCAGTTTGTGTTTTATTTCATGCCTCTAGGAATATCCCTCTTGGGTCTAGCTGAGCCCGAAGTGTAGGAGAGCATACCCACTCTTGTTTTTTGGCCTTAAACATCCTCAATTCGTGGATGAGCCCCTTTCTCACCTTTTTGACGACCCCCTTGGCCTAGAAGGAGGAAAAATTCTCTAGGATTTTGGAGTGTGTTTTTGGGAACCAACACACCTAAGGACATCATACTAAATGATGAAATTTAAGGGGGCTTATAACTCAAATGGGAATCCAATCCTCAACATGAATTAGAGAGATGGCTAAATAGGGTAGTAAGAGGTTCTTGATCAACACCAAAATTAGTGAAAAAATCTACTGCAACATTCAATTTTCATTTGCAGTGTTGAAAGCTAACATTGGCCAACTTAGAGCTCAACTCTAAAGCCTCTTCTACATGGTGCCTTAACTTTGAATTGAGACGGGAACCTTTGCTCATGGCATTAATCATTTACAGGGAGTCTCCTTCCTCTATAAGTTTGTCTATCCTTCTTGCATCTGTAGCCGCCGTACTTGCTACTAACTCTTCACCTTCAACCTTGTTATTAGATTTTCTCATACACAAATTCCTTGTTTGAAATTTCTCATGGGGAGCACCATCAAAATTTAATTTCATAGAATCCTTGGGAGGGACCCATTGAGACTAAGGAGCATTTACTACTTTTTGACAACTTTGATTGCTTCCAATGCTATTTTACATTTGTACATGTATTATATGTATATATATACACATATTATATGTACATATTGAAGGGAATTGTTTTTCCACTTATTGTATAATATTTTGAGGTGTACAACCTTGTCCAAACATATGGACACACACATATAAAGAAACAAAATTATCACAAGTTTAAGGGGAGGGCTCATGTCCTTAATGGATATTTGTGTAGATTATATCCAAGTTAGTGCTCAATGGTGCCATAGACTATTTGGTCTTGTGGACATCATGAAAACCTCACATTCATACAGAACACTGGGAAAGGAAGTCATCTATTCTCAAAAGTTAATCAATTGTGTTCTCAAAGCAAAGTCTAACAATTGGAAATAAATTTTTACCTTCAACTAACTTACTCTCAAAAGCATTTATATGTTGAGAAGATCACTTCCTTCTGTAGTGTTCTTCAACTAACTTTCTCTCAAAAGCATTTATATGTTGAGAAGATTACTTCCTTTTCTAGTGTTTTGAATGAATGAGAGATTCTCATGATGACCACAAGACCAAGCAGTCTATGGCATCACCAAGCACTAACTTGGATAAAGTACGCAAATATCCATTAAGGACAAGGGACCTCCCCTTAAAGTGGTGATAATGCCATTTGTTTTTTTTTAAGCTCGGTCTTCTATTATTAATCTCAATCAAAAGTCTTTCATTTTGGATAAACTTATTTCTTCAAATGTGACTATCAAAAGTGTCAATCATCATGTTTTAAATACTCGGATGCTATTGTAATCTAGCAACTCCATGATCTGGTGTCACTTTCTCTCCTAAACTAGTGTGCAAATAAAGCATATTCTATCTTCCCATTCTTTCTTAGCCAATATCCATTTACTGGTTTAGCATCATAGTTGATGTGAACTAGTTCTTAACTGAACTATTAACATTTTTGCCTTCACTTAATTTCTGCTTCTATAGTAACTTTCTGATTACACTTGTAGTTGATGTTGAATTCATTGATGCAGTTAATCATTGAAATCATTGAATTCACTGTAGAAGATCTGATCTCGAGAAGAGATTACAAACTTTTTAAGACGTTGCTGCCCTGTTTTCTAGTTGGAATCGTGTGCAGCTTTGGGTCCCATAGGCTGCTGTGGCCTTGTGGACGTTATTAAAATCTTTCATTTCATTTCATTTCAATCTTCTTTTGTCTAAGCTGCATTGTCCACAAGGTTTGCGCGAATTTTTATTTCGTATATGTTTTTATATCTTGATTGGTCTCTAGACATCCATAAAGGCTAACCTGCCATTTACTGATGCATTTTGAAAAGTGAAGTTTATATGTTTTGGGAAAAGAAGTCTGTTTTCTTAAACTGGAACTTCTATACGATAATGGAAAGCTAACTTACAGCTTTTGTCTAGGAAATTCATGATTGCATGCTATTTGTTTCTCATTTAGTTTTAAATTCTTGTTAACAACTGTAGTTAAATTTTCCCTGTCACTATTTGGCAGATAACATCCATAAGCACTCTATCTTCATTTATCAATTATTTGAGATTTTACAAATTGTTTTAGCAATTAGTTTGCATGATTATATTATTATAAGTTTCCAACTTTTATTCTAAGCTGTAGGAGCTGATGAGAGTGAGGATTACAGTTAAATATGTTGTCTTTGTCTGATATTAGATATCATGACAATGTACCAGCCAACAAGAAAGCTGTAGGAGCTGATGAGAGTGAGGATTACAGTTAAATATGTTGCCTTTGTCTGATATTAGATATAATGACTATGTACCAGCCAACAAGAAGATTGCCCAGATTACTAGAAAATTATACTGAATTACTCTTTCATCTATGGTAAGCCGTGAACAAAAGAAACCTTGGACATTCAATTTCACATTAGTAACATTCTAACATCCAATAGTTCTTCTTTGTGCAATCTTTACATAAACCTTAATTGTCACATGGGTGTTCTCTTGGTTTGCATAAGAAAAAACAATCAAAGAACGGATAATTAAAAAAGAACAACCAGCTAGTGACTTCTAACATTAGTTATATATATTTGGAGTATGCCCATAAGCAACAATATTTAATGCTTATATATTCAAATGAATATTGAATAAATTTTGTGAAAATCTTTGTCAAGATGGAGGAGGCTTTGGGGAGCATGTCCTTGGAATGAATTTTGGGCTTTCTCTAGCTTGGGGCTGTTATTTGTATGATGCTAATAACATGTAGGCTATTCCTTACAGTGTCATATCCATGTAATGGGTTCTTGTTCCACATCAATTGTTCCCTAGTCTAACACTGTATCTTAGAAGAATGAAGGCATGAAGAATAAGAGAATAGTTTGTGAGGCACACATTGTAATGTGTGCATGCTTTACTTATCAAGTGGGAAAGTTACATTGATTATAATGTATATTGTGTAAGTTACTTTATTAGGCATAACTAATGTGTAAGTCATTATTACATTATAAACCTTATGTCTAAACGTTATCTAATTGCAAAGTTTTGATCCATTGACCTGTCTAATTTTCAACTAATGCTTTGAATTTGACAAAGGAACCAAAACAATTAGACTTCAATTTTTAGAAAGTAGACCCAAGTTTTCCTAGAGAAATTTTCAACCAACAAAACAAAATACCTTGCATCAAGAACTGTGAGTGATTTCCAAGATGTTTCACATAGATCTGTATGAAAGAGATCAAAAGACTCCTTTGCAACACCCCTTTAGGAGGAAATGACTTCCATTCAGCCAAACAGTTTACACACATATCCTCCCTCTCTTGGATAGTCAGAAAATTGTGAACCGTATTGGTTCTACTTAGTTTAGCTAAATACTAAAGGTTAAGATGTCTATGTTTCTCATGTCACACGATGCTACTGTTGTCCTCCATAGTTGATGAATGCAAACTAACTCCAACAAGATCAATTAGCTTGTAGAACCCATCGTGCCCTATGCTTAGGGCAACCATTCTTCCTTGCATGACATCTATCACAATGCACCTCCTTCCACAAAAATCCTTAGTAGTGTTAAGCTTATTTGTAAGTTGACTAATAGATAATAGGTTGATGCAGTCATGGACAGAGGGGCCAATTAAGGATTATCCAACCATGCAGCTAAATACACAAACGCATACAACGGAACTCAATGAAATAACAAATAACAAATTGATCTTTATTGTATCACAGTCATGAATTCATTATAGTCTATTACAATGGGTTTATAACATAAGGCATTGGCCTTTAATGATACATGAGCACTAATGTGTGCGAATTATGGAATTCCCTAATGATATTACAATAAATGGCTTTGTTTTTCCACCAACCATTCTAATCAACATCTAATTTTCATCTCCAATTGCTTGACCTCCTTTGAATGATCTTGAGTGATGCTTATTAGTGAGCCTTTAGCCTTAGGAATGGTCTGTGTTGATTGCAAGGTGGTGCAAAACTTGATGCTAGTTGAAATGTGTATCTTGGTAGCATGTAGCTCGAAACCTTCTGGAATGAATGTGGTAAAGAATATGCATTGGAGCTTGATGTGATTCGTACCATGAACCTCCTTGAGACCAATGAGCTTAGAAATGTAAACAACAGTTGCTGCAAAGCTCGTATAGTTGCCGCATGGTTGAAATAGTGATCTCAATGTTTGTGATTGAGTCTAGAACTTTGATATGCCTTTGTAGTAAGAACCACAAGTTGTGGTGATCATGTGATGACTGGAATATTATTGTAAACCTACAAACAAACAAACAAACAAACATGAAAGAAAATATATTTGGGTGATGCAAGATTGATCTTCCACCAAGGATGCTCTTGCATCAGTGTAAAGTCCCGAATTGGAAAATTTCTAAATTTTTGCAAATGTCATAAATAAACATGCATGCTTTGATACCACTATAAAGACCCACACTAACTTATTTTGAAATTTTTACAATATAGAAGATGCAAATGCAATCCTTGTACTTTCTGATCACCAAGATCCTAGTGTGGGCAAGGTGAGAGCATATGGTGTTTGGACAAATATCTATCTGTATGAATGCACTGCTAAAAATAAAGTCGGCAAGTCAACTAGAAGCATACGGGCAACAGATCCGACCCAAATCTACATCTCATCAGTGGACAAGTATGCTTTAAAATGCAAAGCCACTGATAGATTCTTACAAGTCCGATCAAGCCAAATTGGCTGATTGCTAAGCAAACTTGATTAATGCCAAAACGGGCTATGAAATGCAACTGGTTCTAGCGGTGAATCAACCAAGACCTTACAATGTTGAAATGCACATAACTGGCGGTATACCATCCATTTTTACAATATGATAACCCTGAGATGCAAATATTTTTGGCAGTACTACCATCCAAAATTACAATGATGCATGATATATGAACTACTAACTTTCACAATAATTAAGATCTATAATCTAAGTTGCCGGTTTTGGTGCGGGTGCGGGTTCAGGTTCGCGGGTTCGGTCAAAATTTTTTTTGGGGGTTGGGTTCGTTTTTATATATATATATATATATATCTATATAAATATATGTATATGCAAAAAAATTAAGCATAGAAGCAAGAATTAAGTGTAGAATTGCAAGAATAAAGTGTAGAACACCACATAGCATCATATAATCAACAAAACCACCATCAACTTGAATATCATAAAACATAAAACTCGAACTTCAAGTTCAATAACAAGATTCAAAATAATAATATCATGTTCAACAATCAATTTTCATTGTTTCAATGTCAAATGACAAGTGTCAATCATCATATGGATTTGTAAATCCTCCACATCATCATCATCATCTTGGACATTAGCAGGATCATTTGAAGAACCACAACCAACACCACTGCCACTCGCGGCACTCGTTGAAAAAGTGTGCTCGCTCTCTGATGTTTAAAAAAATATAAAATTGATGTTTAAGTTGAAAATTTTTTTTAAAAAAATGAATGGGGGCGTGGGTGTGTTTCGGGTGCTATGCGGGTTCTCTTTTTTTAGGCTGGGTTCGAATCTAGCGAACCCGGGTGCGTCCGGGACGCACCCAGCCCCCTTCCACCGCACCCTGCCCGCACCCACAGGGCACCCGCACCTGAGCCGCACCCGAGCCGCATGACACCCGCACCTGCACCTCTGGTAGGCGAACCCTGCAACTTAAGACTATAATATGTAGAAACTCATTAATAATTCAATATACCAATGTTTGAAATATAACCAAAGGTAAATCTGAGTTTATACCAGCTTGCTGCTGTTGTACAAACTGCCAAAGAATGCATTGGTAACAATAGAATCATCTGAAACAAACCTCAGGTCTGCAAGGTAATTTAGATAACAATTTGTAAGTATAAACAACATTAACTATGCTTGAAACCACCCATTGTATCTTCATATACAGCGGTGTATTCACCATCAACTGATAAAGAAACTCTAAAATCTCCTCAAATTGTAAACTTCATGCAATATAGTTATACCTTGCAAGTTGAAATAAGTAGATCACTATCTGCCCAATTTGGGCGGCTGGAAAGTTGACCAAATCAGCCTTAAATTCCCCTTATAAATCTTTTGCAATAGTCCCAAATACCTTCACAAATGGATGCAACTCCTTCCCAACAACATACACCATTCCTATGATGTGTAGAACCTTCAAAATCAACTAACCAATCGGCCAGATTTCGGAAAAATGTACGGACTGCACAATAAAGAGGGTTTGACCAGCCAGAGTACTTGAAAAACAACAATTAGATTTGTCTTCAAATGTTCTATGATATTCACCTTAACTTAGAAAAACACACTAAGTTGAAAACACTCACAAATTGAAAACAATACATAAATCTGGAAATACCACACCAAATATTTTTGTATTTTCTAGATAAATTGCACCATATAACAAACTAAAATCAAGTAAATCACAAACCCACACTGCAAATCTGAAACAAGCTGCAAACTTGAAAAACTCTACAAACCCAAAATACTTGAAACCATAAACCACAACAAAATACCAATTGAATCTGAAACACAATCTACAACTTTCAGCACAATGGTGATTCTTGAATGAAATCACTCAATATGGAATAAAGGTTTTCATCCCCAAGCCAATCTTTGCCACACATTGGTAATCCCTGAATGGAATTACTCTGAAAACTAGGAGGGTTTTCGTCTTCGAAGCTGAACAAATCCAAAGGGTTTTTGTCCTCGGGAAGAGAAGAAGAACGTATGTTCATTCTTTAGAAAGGAAATTGATAGAATGAGTAGGTAACCTTTTTTTGGAGACAAAACCTCATTTTATAATTTTTTGTTGCTTTTTTGAAAAAGTGCTTTTGCTTTTTTGCTGGTTTTTCGTAAAAACGTTTTTTTGCTTTTTCGTTGCTTTTTCGAAAGAGCACTCCCCCCCCCCCCCCCAAAAAAAAAAAAAAAAACCTTAATATTTAAAAAAATGACTTTTGAACCCTTATAAAATGATATTGCTTTTGGACCCCATCCCTAATGCCAGTTTATAACATCGCTTTTTGCTTTCATTTAAAAACACTTTATATTATCACTTTGGGGTACTTTATAATTTAATAATAAAATAGAAGTTGCTTTTTGTAATGTGCCGTACCTATTGGTTCTTTTAAAAATCTTTTTAGTGTTATTTTTAAATTTTTTTATAGTGTTCTTTTAGACTAGATAGAAGATGTAGAAGGGGTTTCAGTTTTCTTGCAGATGTGTGTTGCTGGAACATACAATAGATAGCATATAATGCAAACCCAGAAAATATGCAACAGATACAAAGAAAATAATTGATACCTAGATCATAAAATGTTATATAACGAATTACTATAATATACCCACATGGAAATATGCAATTTTGTAATAGTGCTGTAGCTGGACCAGCAACTGGGTATGACAGGAAAGCTCCAAAATCACCAAGGATATATAATATTGTGCATACAAAGGTCTGTAGTGATCATAGAGACCCCAAACGCCTCAAACAAGTACAATGAATAGCTGCAAACAAGAAGAAATGGATCTTCATAGACTGCACATCCATCTGAGCAAGAGAGTATGGCCTAACAATGAAGTATATAGCAATAAAGCTCCCCAACAGGTCTGCAAACCAGACATAAATATCTGCATTGTCTTTCCTCTCCCAAACGCCCAAGAAGATGTAGCAAACTCAGCACCAAACACCAGAATGAGCCTCTAAAGGTACAACTGCTACAGGGATAATACGGCCTCCTCAAGGAAATCGCAGCCCATGATAAATGGCTCAAAAAGCAGCAACATCACTATGAAATAAATGTATTTTGCTGTCCTCAAATCTGCTCATAAGAACTCTCCAAAATATGCAAGAGTATAACCAGTTCTTCCTTAAACCCTCGTCATATGAACTCCGTTTTAGCACAATTGTGAACACTGATTGTATACACTTCTATTGGCACCTTTGGATGGTATTGCACATCTGTAGAATGTCATTACTCAAGGAGGTTTTCGTCTCCAAGAGCCTTTGGTTCGAATCCTTCAAACCCTTACAATCCAAAACCCTAGCAGAGCCAAGTAGAAGAAAATATCATAAACATAGCATGAGCAAATGACTTGCTTTTTCCTCTTTTTATTTCCTTCCCTTGGGGCGTTGGCTTTTGGGGGGAAATTTAATTGTTTTTAATTTACTTTTATCCCCCTTGGGATGGGCGCCCATGTCCCCTTTAGTGACCCCCTTTAAACATTTTTTTTCATGAGTGTAATGTCCCCTTTTTCCTAGTGGGTTAGTCTATACTCAGTTCCCATAGACTAACCAAAGTGGTTAGGGAGCTCTGGGGTTCGTTTGGTCGGTTTCTGACATTCCGGCTGAGACTTACTATTTTTAGTAAGTCGTGAAGTTGGCTATTTTGAGAAACTCTTTATTGGAGATGGAGCGTTTCGCCGAGACCTTTCTAACGGTCTATAACTCATGGGATTCTGTGACCGTTTGGGCTTTCATATTAAAGTCCGTAAATTATACTTTATTATTATATTTGGACTTTAATTTATTAATGTCGGTGACTTTGGATAAATAAGGAAAAATGTAAAAATAAGTCACTAAGGGATTTGGGTGCCCCTTTGAGGAATAAAAAGTAAATTTAAAAATAACATTTCCCTCTCATATGGGCCGACCCACTTGTGGAGTTATAAAAAGCAAAGAGTGGGAAAAGTTATTCATTCTTGATATTAAATTTTATGCTTCTATTTGCTCTGCAAATGAGGGTTTGGGGAATTTCTTCTAGCCAGGGCTTTTGGTGATGGAAACCACCATTGGTAGCAATCTTCCGCAGGTGTGAAAGATCACCCAAGGGGATTTTGGAGCAGCAATACTCAGTGGCTGTGTTTGAGCTTCATTTTGATACCACCATTGATGGAGATGGAGATAACAAGATATATCTTATTGCAGTTTTGTTGCAGCTGAGGAAGAGTATTAGTAACGGATTGTATTGCAGATTTGAGAAGGGTTGGGTCTGCCATTTCTTCATTGATGGCTGTACCTCTTCATGTGTAGGCCGTACCACTTCATATGGTGGCCGTATTTCTTGGAGCAGCCGTTTGGAGTTTATTGGGGCTGTTCTTCCTTGCTTAGTGGTTGTTTTTGACCTAAGGGTCTATGCTGATAGTTGTAGATTGTTTCCTTGCATTTGCTGATACTTTCAATGCAAAACTCTATTGTCATGTTGCTGGTCCATCAACAATAGAAATATGAAGATGCTTATTTTGACATGGGTATGTGATGGTTATTCATTTTATGCCATTCTATGAACTGGGTCTTCATTATTTAATTCATATCTGTTATAGTTTTTCTGGGTTTTCAGTTGTATGCTATATTCCTTGTATTCTGACATACACACTTCAAGAAAACGAAAACCCCCTTTTGCATCTTCTATCTAGTTCTGAAAGATCACAGAAAAAACTAAAAAATATATCATTAAAAAAAAAAAGATAAATCAAAAGAACAACAGGGGCAGGTTATTACAGTGGTATCAGAGCTGGTGCATCTTACCAGCCTGTGTTGATCAGTTTATATGAGTGACGAAAGAAGAGTCTACACTAGACCCACTCCACATTGGCATCCACCAGAGGTTCTAGAAGGTGAAACAGTTTCAGGTATATTGGGTATGCACAGGAACTCATCCAGCGGAAGTGATAGCATAATAGGTAGTATGGGGGACAGAGGAGCTGACCATCCTGAGAGTCCTGGTGCCAAAGCAAAGAGGAAGTTCGATATTATGCTCGATATGATGTCCCAGCTCTTTGGGAAGTTTAGCCAGGGGATTCTAGTAGTTCACACCAATACCACACCCGAAGGTGAGATCAGTGGCTCCAATGAGGGTCACCACAGACATGCAGGACAGGGCAGTGGATATGCAGGACAAGGTGGTGGAAATGCGGGATAGGGTAGTGGACACGCAGGTTAGAGTGGTATTAATAACACCATGGTTACCCCAGGATTGGTTACTAGACCCTTACAATCGACTTTTCCGCGTAGAGAGGAGGCAGTGGTTTAGCAGGAACCAGAGTTTCAGCTTCCCATGACAGATGATGTTTAGATACAGCATGCAGAGTACATGACATTGGCTCCTAACATTAGCTCCTAACATTAGAGAGATGTTGACATTCGACCAGTATATGAATCAGAAGAGACAAAGGGGATTTATGATGGGTCAAGGAGATCACAGAGCTAATAGAGCTAACCGGGACTACCAGCATGCATTGAGCAAAGTCCCTATAGACCGATTTGACGGAAGTGGCAAGATTTCAGCCAGAGCTTGGGTGCAGAAGTTGGATAACTACCTAACACTTAAGCCGATGCCGGAGGATGAGGCACTTAACTTTGCCACTATTCATTTAGATGGATTAGCACATGAGTGGTGGTACCATGGGTTGGTCACCTTGGGCCACAGCCTTATCACCACATACGATGAGTTCACTAACTGACTCATCGAGAGGTTCGATAATAAGGACCCAGAGTTGCAGTTCAGAGAGCTGGCGCAGTTGAAGCAGTATGGGCCACTTGAGGGATATATTTCAGATTTCCAGAGAATCAGTGTGATGGTTCCCAGCATATCGGAGAGGAGACTTGTAGTCCTGTTCATGGAAGGACTAATGGAACCACTTGGGTTGGTTAAGGCATTTGATCCACCTTCGCTTCAGGAGACTATCAAGAAGGCATGTAGTATGGAGTTTGCTGTGCCTAGGAAACAGTTTGTCTCCAAACCCTTTCCTCCACGAAGAGACAAAATGCCAGTTTAGCAGTGAGACACCTTCCCACAGAGGAAACTAGGCCCTCGATTAGATGATGATGCATTGAATGAATACAGGAGGAAGAGACAATGCTTCAAATGCAAAGAACCATGGGATTCTAACCACAGGTGCCCAATGAAGGGGCAAACAAAACAATTGGAGTATTATTCTACTGAGGAGACAGCTTCAGAGCAATTAGGGCAGCAGAGTGATAGGGAGGACAGTGACGTAGAGAATATAGTGCAGATTGTACAGGACGTGCATGATGAGGGCATTCCGACAACACATATCTCTGCTATTCAGAAAGAGGGTTCCTTCAGAATATGGGGAGTATTGGAGGGATAGAGAGTGACCACTTTGCTAGATACAGGTGCCACCCACAACTTCATTGATGAGGGGCTTGTGGCACGAAGGGGACTCAAAACAGAAGAGTTCGAGGGATTCAAATTTAGAGTTGTAGACGGGTTTGTCATTACTTGCAAACTAAGGATCCCAAATTTAACCATCAGGTTAAATAACTATGAGTTCCAAGCCGAATACTATGTGGTCGGTATGGGTGACATGGATGTAGTCCTAGGAATGAAGTGGCTACACATGATAGGTGAATTTTCCCTCAACCTGAGGACCATGGAGATGAAGTTCGAAGTAGATGGTCAGAAACATATTTTGAGGGAATGTCCGATGGGGGTTTACGAGCAGTGTCCATTCGGAGGATGGAGAGGATATTGCGGGCAGTGGGCAGTTGAGATTCTTGTAATGCCAGAGGCACCGAAACAACAAAAACAGGATTATCCAGTTGAGATTCAGTCAGTACTAACTAAGCACTCCAAAGTGTTTAGTGATATACCTCCAGGTAGACCTCCAGATAGGGGTTTTGAGCATGTGATAGAGATGGAGCAGGGGCCAAACCCATTATCACCATTCCCTATAGACATCCTAAGAGATACAAGGATGAGATTGAGAATGCTATTCAAGAGCTTCTCAAGATGGGTCACATCAGGCCTAGTAAGAGTCCTTTCGCTTCTTCTGTTGTTTTGGTCAAGAAGAAGGATGGCACACTCAGGATGTGTATTGATTATAGGGAACTAAACAAAAAGACTATTAAGAACAGGTACCCCATCCCCAGGATTGATGAACTTATTGATGAGCTGCATGGTGCATATTTCTTCTCCAGGATAGACTTGAGGTCAGGGTACCATCAAATTCGGGTACGTGAGGAGGATGTGGAGAAGACAACATTTAGGTGTCACTATGGGCACTTTGAGTTTCTGGTTATGCCTTTTGGCTTAACCAATGCACTTGCCACTTTCCAGTCTTGTATGAATAAGGTCTTCAGAGAACAGTTGCGGAAGTTTGTACTCATATTTTTCGATGACATACTCATACTCAGCAGGACTTGGGAGGATCATTTGAGACATCTGGATATTGTGTTGGGTATACTTGAGCAGGAGTCCCTATATGCAAAAATGTCTAAATGCGAGTTTGGCATGATGGAGTTGTTGTACTTGGGACACATCATCAGTGCAGAGGGTGTCCGTGTGGATCCGGAGAAGATCCGAGCCATAGTTGAAAAACTCGCCAAAAGCAAAAACCCGCCAAGCCCGAAAAATTCGACTTGTCAAAAAACTCGCAAAAACTCGGCAACTTAAAAATTGTTTAAATTTCATTAAAAACACATTTTTTTGTTGCAAAATTCAATGATTAGATGCATCCAACAAGTCAATAAATGAGAAACAAGCTGAGTCTAGTTGTATTTGATTGATTTCAAAGTAAATTGGGTACAAAATGGCATCCTCATGAGGAATGTGCTGATATTGATAGTCTGAAACAAAATGGAAATAGCAAATTGTTTCTGTAAAACTGAAAGTAAATACTAAATAGTAAAATACTACATCTTCCTCTTCCCCTTCCCCTTCCCCTTCCCAAGTCTACTGAAAACTATGGGAGTGGTAGAACTAGGTCTAGTCCTAGGAATCTGCTGTGGCTCCTCCCTCCTCGGCATGACAAACCGTGGCTCAACCTCCATCCTGGATGTAGATGCTGGTAGTGGTCCTGGTGGCAATGTCTCCTCATCCTCCTCATCCTCAATGTCATCCAATGAGAATCCCAATCCATTGATTCCAGTGGCGGCCCCCTCCTCCATTGCCTGTCTCTCCAAATCATAGATCTCATCCTCAGAAAACAATGAAGGCTGCTCATCCTGCCCTCTCCAATCACTGTAAGGATCTATCTCATCCAAATCAATTGGATCATCTGATAGTTCCCCTACCCTTCTTGTGCGCAGCCGAAGATTATATTGCACATAGACAAGGTCATTGAGGCGTTTCTGAGCTAGCTTGTTCCTCTTCTTTGTGTGGATGGCCTGAAATAAGCTCCAGTTGCGCTCATAATTGGATGAACTACATGGTTGGCATAAGACACGGAGGGCAAATCTCTGGAGATTTGGGGTATTTCCACCCCAATTTGTCCACCAAAAAACCTCTACAAAAAAAATATTGAAGAGTTAGAAACTGAGAAAGGAAAGTGAAAAGTTCAAAACATATTAAATATCAAATTATCAATAGTTGTAACTTGTAAATTTGAAATTTTATACCTGGTGACTGATTGTTTATTGCTCGTGTAGCCAGGTCTAAAGAAAAGAGCCTACCCCTTCTTTCCCTATAAGCTTGCAATTCATCAACAATGAGGTCTGCCACCTCGGCCTGGGGTGTCATCCTCTGAATGCAAGAAGTGAGGCCCTCCATAACCTCTTCAGTAGGATCTGAGAAGCTGCCTGAATGGAAGAAACGGGGGTTCAAAAAGTATCCTGCTGCATGGATGGGTTGGTGGAGTTGATTGTTCCACCTCCTATCAATAATCTCCCATATGGGATCAAATTTGAGGTTGTCCCCCTTATAATAAGTTCTTATAGCTTCCTTGGCCCTATCCATGGCTTCATAAAGATACCCCATTGGGGTTTTATCCCCATCTACCAAGCGGAGGACTCTAACCAAGGGCTCCGACACCTACAATATAAAAATGCAAAAAGATTAAAGGTACTAATTTACAATGAAAGACATTAAAAATAAATAAATATTCAATTTGAATTTAAATTCGAAGTTTTGAAGTTACCTTCACAATCTCTGTAGCTCTTTCTACAAATACTTTGTCGAAGATAATGCATGCAACCTTGTCTCCTTCTGGCTTCTTCGCATAAGATGATTCTGTCTATTTTGGGGACACAAACATTTGTTTCAAAGCCCCCAATGCACCAAGAATGCTTTGCAACGTTAAGAAAACCGTTGCAAACCTTGTCACACCGGATCTCACCAACTCTTTCCCTTGGGTGTAATCCCTCATCATGTGAAGAACTCAAGGGTGATTGTAGATAAATTTTGTGATCCTCCTTGCATCCTCTACAATCGGTGTGACCCAATCAAGCTTGCCTATGTCCTCCAAAAGAAGGTCAAGGACATGTGCTGCACAAGGTGTCCAAAAAATTGGGTGGTGTCTCTCTTGGAAGATTCTACCAGTTGCCACATATGCTGCTGCATTGTCAGTAATTATTTGCACAACATTTTCAATCCCAACCTCCATGCAAACTTGCTCCAATATTTTAGCCAAATTTTCTGCATTTTTCACTATGTTGGAGGCATCCACTGATTTCAAGAACACCACTTGATTCTTGCAAGCTACCAAAAAATTAATGATGGTGCGGTTTTTACCATCCGTCCACCCATCGGAAAGAATAGAGCAGCCATATTTTTTCCATTCATTTCTTTGGTCTTCCACCACTGCCCTTGCCTTATCTCTTGCATTTGTAAGCAACCTACAAGTACAAAGTGAAATTAAGTACAAAAATTTTGTTTGTAAACAAAAAATAGCTTAAATTCATCATAAATTTCTATAAATTAAAGAACATAAATTTATCAAAAACTTAAAACCTAAAAGATTAAATTAACTAACCTCCCACTGAATTCTGTGCGAGAAGGTGCCTTGAAGCCCTTTCCTGCAACCGTCAGTGCAGTAACCAAATTATGCCAATAAGGAGAATTTGCCACATTGAAAGGGATGTTGAAATACCAAAAATCGGCACAAGCAATGTATGCATGTTCATGCACCTCATTATTCCACCCAGTTGCTTCTAAGGAAGTTTGTGATCCAGGTGTGTTTCTAGGCACAAAAAAACTATCTACTGTGCGTGTAGGTGTTGATCCTGGTGCTCTACTAGAAGTAGATGAAGGGCTCGCAGTGGTGGTGGGTTGCCTTCGGTTACGTGGACCACAAAGAGAGCCCACTATGCCCTGAAGTGCATCATAATCCGACTTAAGGTTGACTGGAGCACCTTGAGAAGAAGCTATGGATGCTTGCATGGCTGCCTTTGCCTTCTCCCTTTGTAATTTTCTTTCTTCTGCGGCTGCAAGTATGGCATTCATTTGTCTTTTTATTTCTTCCGTGGTTTTAGTACAGGCCTTCGCATCACAACGACTAATGCCTGGAAGATGGTATTTGAGGCGGTTAATGCCTCCACGGTATACGTTTTCGCATTTGATGCAAAAAACTGAGCCAAGGTACGGTCCTAGATAGGCATATTTCTACGCAGGATCTCTAGCTCCTGGAGGACGTTTGCCTACAAATGATGATGATGCAACAGGGCCTGAGGCTGAACCGGATATAGAAGCATCTCTATCTGCCATTATAAATTAACCTGCACATACAAAGAGAAAGCACAAGTTGTTAGTATTTTAATAGAAAATTAAAAAACAACCTAAATTAGATTTCTACTTGATAGATTAAATTTAAACTAACGTAAAATTTTAAAGTTAAACATTTTGTTCCAAAAAAAATGGATTCAACAAAAAAAAAATTAACTAGGGTTTGGAAAAAATATGAAAACAATGAAGAAATAAAAAAATTACTCTAAATTACTAAAAATGCAAACTAATTAAGACTTAAACATTTTCTTCAAAAAAAAAATTGGATTGAAATAAGAAAAACGGAAAAAAATGAAAAAAATGTGAAAAAAATGAAAAAATCAGAAAAATTGCAAACAAAACAGTGATGAATCTTGTTTTTATGAATATAAAACTTGTTTTGATCAATACAAATCCATTTATACTACATTCATGATGTTTTTTAAATTTAGATGCTTAAAAAATGAAGAAGAAATTTCAAAAAAAGAAAGCGAAAGAAAAAAAACAAAAACCTACCTGGAAATCTGATTTGCCTTTCAAACTTGATTCGAATCCGCCTCAAATCTTGTTTGATCGATGCCAAATTGCTACAAATAGGTGTAAAATGGTTTGGAGGGGTTTTTTTCTAGTTTGGAGCAAGTAGAATGACCAAAAATGAGTCACAAATAACCTTTAAACGCCGCCGAAATCTCACTTTTCACGCCGGCCGAGTTTTTTCTGCGGACTCGAGAGTTTTTCAGAAAAACTCTTATTTGTTTTTGGCGAGTTTTTGCATGTAGTACTCGCGGCCTAGAAAAACTCGGTGAGTAAACGACGAGTCTTGCATCTATGATCCGAGCTATAGTTGACTGGCCACCACCCAAGAATCTCTCTCAGCTCAAGGGGTTCTTTGGCCTATGTGGATTCTACCGCAGGTTCGTAAAGGGATTTTCTCAGAGAGAAGCCCCACTCACAGATTTGACACGGAAGGGAGCTTTCGTTTGGTCAGATGGTGCTCAGCAGTGTTTCGACAAGTTTAAGGAGGTGATGAGCACTTGTCTAGTTTTGGCCATTCTTGATTTTTCAGAGCCGTTTGAGCTTCAGTGTGATGCCTCCGGGGAAGGCATAGGTGCGGTGTTGATGCAGGACAAACACCCTATTGCTTTTGAGAGCCGAAAGTTAAGGGGCCCTGAGAGGAGCTATAGTATCTACGATAAGGAGATGTTAGCCATCATGCATGCATTGGCTAAATTTAGGCAGTATCTGGTTGGAGGGAAATTCATTGTTAAATCTGATCACAATAGCTTGAAACATTTCCTTAGTCAGAAGGACCTAAATGATCAGCAGCAAAAGTGGGTCAGCAAGCTGCAGGCATATGACTTCGACATTGTTTTTGTCAAAGGGAAGAAGAATATAGTTGCTGACGCTTTATGCAGGAGACCACACTTGTGTGCCTTAGGAGAGATTGCAGAGGATTGGAGAGATATGATCACTGCAGAATATGCAAGGATAAGTGGGCCTCTGGGATTATGGATGGCACTAACCGTGATGATAGTTACACTATTGTAAATGACTTGATCATTTACAAGGGGAGGATATTTTTGGTGCCAGCTTCTGCGATGAAGCAGAAGATCTTGAGAGCTTTCCATGACTTGCCTATGGCTGGGCATCCAGGATTCTACAAGACCTACAGGTAGGTTAGAGAGAGGTTTACTTGGAAAGGCCTCAAGTTAGAAGTACAGAAGTATGTGCGGGAGTGTCCAGTATGCCAACAAAACAAACATGAGCACTCCTACCCAGGAGGATTATTGTAGCCCTTACCCATTCCTGAGAGGAAGTGGGATTGTATATCTATGGACTTCATTACTAGCTTGCCGAAAGCCCAAGGCAGGGACTGCATCTTTGTAGTGGTTGACAGGGTGACAAAGTTTGCCCATTTCTTTGCCATTTCAGCCACTTATACAGCAACTCAGGTTGCTGATTTATTCTTCAGAGAGGTGTTCCGACTTCACGGGTTGCCTAGGAGCATTGTGAGCGACAGGGACAGCAGGTTCCTTAGCAATTTTTGGCAGGAGCTTTTCAGGTTAACAGGGATCGAGCTCACCCCTAGCACGAGTTACCACCCCCAGACTGATGGACAGACGGAGATATTTAATAAGTGGGTGGAGGGATACCTCAGGAATTACATAGTCGGGCAGCAGAAGGCGTGGGTCAAGTGGCTTCACTTGGGAGAGTATTGTTATAATACCACTTACCACATGTCTATCCAGACGACACCATTTTCGGCACTTTATGGGTATGAGGCTCCCAGTTTCTTGGATTTATTGTTTGGAGACAGCAGAGTACCCAAGGCTAAAGACCTCTTGCAGGAGAGGACATCGTGAGGTCTTTGAAAGAGAACATTCAGAAGGCGCAGAATCAACAGAAGCAGTATGCAAACCAACATAGGGTTGAGCGTTCTTTTGAGGTGGGTGATATGGTGTACCTCATGCTGCAGCCATACAGACAATCTACTCTTAAGAGGAGTGGTGCAGAGAAGTTGAAGCCACGGTATTACGGTCCATTCAGGATCTCCAGGAGGGTTGGAGAGGTGGCTTATGAGTTAGAATTGCCGGCAGAGAGCAGAGTTCATAATGTCTTCCATGTGTCACGCCTCAAAAAGGCACTAGGGCACAATGTGATGCCTTCTACAGAGTTGCCTCCTCTTGATGAAGAGGGGAAGTTGGTTTTGATACCTGAGGCCATCATTGACACTAGGGAACGTACACTGAGGAAGAGAGTCATTAGGGAATATTTGGTGAAGTGGAAGAACCTGTCGGTAGAGGATGCTACATGGGAGAGTGAGCAAATCTTGTTGCATCCAGATCTGAGATTGCTTGAGGCAAGCAATCTTGGGGAGGGCGGACTGTAATGTCCCCTTTTTCCTAGTGGGTTAGTCTATACTCAATTCCCATAGACTAACCAAAGTGGTTAGGGAACTCTGGGGTTCGTTTGGTCGGTTTCTGACATTCCGGTTGAGACTTACTATTTTTAGTAAGTCGCGAAGTTGGCTATTTTGGGAAACTTTTTATTGGAGATGGAGCGTTTCGCCGAGACCTTTCCAACGGTCTATAACTCATGGGATTCTGTGACCATTTGGGCTTTCATATTAAAGTCCGTAAATTATACTTTATTATTATACTTGGACTTTAATTTATTAATGTCGGTGACTTTGGAGAAATAAGGAAAAATGCAAAAATAAGTCACTAAGGGATTTCGGTGCCCCTTTGAGGAATAAAAAACAAATTTAAAAATAACATTTCCCTCTCATATGGGTCGACCCACTTGTGGAGTTATAAAAAGCAAAGAGTGGGAAAAGTTATTCATTCTTGATATTAAATTTTATGCTTCTATTTGCTCTGCAAATGAGGGTTTGGGGAATTTCTTTCAGCCAGGGCTTTTGGTGATGGAAACCACCATTGGTAGCAATCTTCCGTAGGTGTGAAAGATCACCCAAGGGGATTTTGGAGCAGCGATACTCGGTGGCTATGTTTGAGTTTCATTTTGATACCACCATTGACGGAGATGGAGATAACAAGATATATCTTATTGCAGTTTTGTTGCAGCTGAGGAAGAGTATTAGTGACGGATTGTATTGCAGATTTGTGAAGGGTTGGGACTGCCATTTCTTCATTGCTGGCTGTACCTCTTCATGTGTAGGCCGTACCACTTCATATGGTGGCCGTACTTCTTGGAGCAGCCGTTTGGAGTTTATTGGGGCTGTTCTTCCTTGCTTAGTGGTTGTTTTTGACCTAAGGGTCTATGCTGATAGTTGTAGATTGTTTCCTTGCATTTGCTGATACTTTCAATGCAAAACTCCATTGTCATGTTGCTGGTCCGTCAACAACAGAAATATGAAGATGCTTATTTTGACATGGGTATGTGATGGTTATTCATTTTATGCCATTCTATGAACTGGGTCTTCATTATTTAATTCATATATGTTATAGTTTTTCTGGGTTTTCAGTGGTATGCTATATTCCTTGTATTCTGACATACACATTTCAAGAAAACAAAGACCCCCTTCTGCATCTTCTATCTAGTTCTGAAAGATCACAGAAAAAACTAAAAAATGTATCATTAAAAAAAAAGATAAATCAAAAGAACAACAGGTGCAGGTTATTACAATGAGTCACTTTATAACTTAACATTAAAGTCCCATTTAAATATTTCAATTCAACTTATGGACTTTAAAATAATTGACAAGACGATGTTGGAAATCGATGATCCATAGCTTGTTGGAAAGGTCTTGACGAGACGAATCCATCCCCATGCTGAAAATTTCGATCCGACACCGAACCCGAACTTACTAAAAATAGTAAGTACGCCACAAGGCACCCAAACTGCCACTGACAACTGCCAACTGGACCCAAACCACAACTACACCTCTGAATTGCCCATCTAAGACCAAACCACAATGGTTCCCTAACCAAACCGTCAGTCTGTGAGAACCCAATGATAGACTAACACTGTAGTTAGAAAGGGGACATCACAGTCTGCCCTCCCTAAGATTGCTTGCCTCAAGCAATCTCAGATTAGGATGCTCCAATATCTGCTCATTATCCCAAGTAGTATCCTCCACTAGCAGGTTTTTCCATTTTACCAAGTATTCTCTGATAGTCGTCCTCAAAGTGCGCTCCTTGGTATCAATTATAGCCTCGGGTACCAAAATCAATTTCTCCTCTTCATCAAAAGGAGGCAATTCTGCTGATGGTGTCACATTATGTCCCAACGCCTTCTTGAGGCGAGATACATGAAATACATTGTGTACCCTGCCGGTAACTCTAGCTCATAAGCCACTTCTCCAACTCTCCTGGAGATCCTGAAGGGTCCATAATAGCGTGGCTTAAGCTTCTCTGCTCCACTCTTCTTGAGAGTGGACTGCCTATAGGGTTGTAGCATCAAGTATACCATGTCACCTATCTCAAATGATCGCTCAGTCCTCTGCTGATCAGCATACTGCTTCTGTTGATTCCGAGCCTTCTGTATGTTATCCTTCAAAGACCTCATGATATCCTAATTCTCCTAAAGAAGGTCTTTGGCCTTAGGCACCCTGCTATCACCAAACAGTAAATCAACAAAGCTTGGTGCCTCATACCCATATAACGCCATGAAGGGTGACATCTTAATTGACATGTGATAAGTGGAATTATAACAATACTCGCCCATGTGAAGCCACTTAATCCATGCCTTTTGCTGCCTTGCTACATAATTTCTGAGGTATCCTTCCACCCATTTATTGACAATATCTGGCTATCTGTCTATGGGTGGTAGCTCGTGCTGGGGGTGAGCTCTGTCCCTGTCAACTTGGAGAGCTCCTGCCAAAAATTACTAAGGAACCTGCTGTACCTGTCACTCACAATACTCCGTGGCAACCCATGTAAACGGAATACCTCTCTGAAAAATAATTCTGCAATTTGAGTTGCAGTGAAAGTGGTAGGAATGACAAAGAAGTGAGCATACTTCGTCAATCTGTCCACTACCACATAAATGCAATCTTGACCCTGGACTTTAGGTAACCCCATAATAAAGTCCATAGAAATACTATCCCATTTGCTCTCAGTAATGGGCAGGGGCTATAGTACACTTGGGAAAGAGTGTTCTTGCTTATTCTGTTGGCATGACGGGTACTCTCTCACATATCTCAACACTTCGGTTTTGAGGCCCTTCCAAGTGAAACACTCTCTAACTTGCTTGTATGTTTTGAAGTAGCTAGGATCTCTAGCCATTGGCAAGTAATGGAATGCTCTCAAAACCCTCTGCTTCATCTCCGAACCTGGCACTAAGAAGATCCTGTTCTTGTAAATGATCAAGTCATTCACCACTGTATACCTGTCGTCTCTAATAGTGCCATCTATAATCCCAGTAGCCCATTTGTCTTTAGCATATTCTCCAGATATTAATTCTCTCCAATCATCTGAAATAGCATGTAGTGCACACAAATGGGGTTTTCTGGACAAAGCGTCAGCAACTATGTTTTTCCTGCCTTTGACATAAACAATGTCAAAGTCATAGGCATGAAGTTTGCTGACCCACTTCGGCTGCTTCTCATTCAGGGCCTTTTGCCCAAGGAAATTTTTCAGACTATTGTGATATGTTTTCACCACAAACTTGCTCCCAACTAGATACTGTCTGAACTTAGTCAATGCATGCATGATGGCTAACATCTCCTTGTCATAAATGTTATAACTCCGCTCCACACCCCTCAATTTCCTGCTCTCATATGCTATGGGGTGTTTATCCTGCATGATTACCGCACCAACGCCTTCCCTTGAGGCATCACACTGTAACTCAAAAGGTTTGCTGAAATCGGGAATAGCCAACATAGGACAAGTGCTCATAATCTCCCTGAACTTATCAAAACACTCCTGTGTAGCTCCTGTCCAACTGAATGCATCCTTTCGAGTTGAGTTTGTGAGGGGGGCAGTTGACTGTGAAAACCCCTTCACAAATCTGCGGTAATACCCACAAAGACCAAGGAATGCCTTAAGTTGAGAGAGATTCTTTGGTGGGGGCCAGTCAATGATTGCCCGAATCTTCTCCAGGTCCACCTTCACACTACCAACATTGATAATATGACCCAAGTATAACAACTCGGTCATCCCGAACTCACACTTTGACATTTTTGCATATAATGACTCCCGCTCTAAAATGCTCAAAACAATGTCAATGTGTTTCAGATGCTCCTCCCAAGTCCTGTTGTAGAGCAATATATCGTCAAAAAATATCAACACAAATCTCCTCAACTGCTCTCTGAACACCCTGTTCATACAAGATTGGAAGGTGGCTGGTGCATTGGTCAAACCAAATGGCATGACCAGGAACTCAAAGTGCCCATAGTGGCACCTGAAAGTTGTCTTCTCCACATCTTCATCCCTGACCCAAATCTGGTGATATCTGGATCTCAAATCTATCTTGGAGAAATAACAGGCCCCGTGCAACTCATCTATTAGCTCATCAATACGGGGTATGGAGTACTTGTTCTTGATGGTCTTTTTATTTAGCTCTCTGTAGTTAATGCACATTCTGAGAGTCCCATCTTTTTTCTTCACCATGATCATTGATGTGGTGAATGGACTTTTGCTTGGCCTTATGTGCCCCATCTTGAGCGCTTTGATATCTTTCTTGATCTCATCCTTATATCTCTTCGGGTTCCTGTAAGGTGTAGTAATCACCGGCTTCGCACCCTCCTCCAACTCAATAACGTGCTCAATACCCCTATCAGGTGGTTTACTTGGTGGTATGTCATTAAACACTTTGGTGGGTTTAGTCAGGAGGGCTTGTATATCAGGTGGATACTCATGCTTTTGTTGTTCTGACACTGCAGGCATTACCATCACCTCTGCTGCCCACTGCACCTGATCATGTCGTATCAATCTCTCCATCCTTCTGAGTGAAACCACTCTCAACCCTCCATTTGAAATGCCCCTGAGCACATGTCGTATCCCATCCACCTCAAACTTCATCTCCATAGTCCTCAAGTTGAGTGTGAACTCTCCAATGTCATGCAACCATCGCATGCCCAATACCACATCCATCTCACCCATGCTAACAACATAGAAAACTGACTGACATGTATAATTGTTCAACAATATGGTGAGATTAGGTATCCTCCTAGTGCAGGTGAGTACAAATCCATCAGCGACCCTCACCTTAAATTTTTCAAACTCTTCCGTTTTCAGCCCTCTCTTTGCAACCAAGCCCTCATCTATGAAGTATGAGTAGCACCTGTGTCAAGTAAAGTAATCACTCTTTGCCCGCCAAGTACTCCTCTCATCCTGAATGATCCTTTTCTCTGAATGCTAGAGAGATGTGCTGTAGGTAGGGTTGTCTCCTCCTCTGATGCTTCAGATACAACATCAGTCACTGAGTCATTATCCCCCGACTGCTTCTCTGAATGTGTCTCTGATTCTACGAACTCATCTGCTGAAAAATATTCTAACTGTTTGGCTTTCCCTTGGGCAGCACACTTGTGCTTAGGATCCTAAGGCTCTCGGTAGTGAAAATAGAGCTTCCTCCTCCTGAGGTCATTCAATTGGTCATTATCCAACCTGGGAGAACTCTTGTGCTACTGTCTAGAATCTCTCTGAAAATGTCTTCTGTCCTTCTCCTTATCTCTTCTATGTTAGAAACCCTTGGACTGAAACTTATTTCTCCAAATAGAAGACTCCATATCACGGGCCTTTTTCATGTCCTCCTGTAATGATGAAGGGTCCAATCCCTTGATCCAACCACGAAGAGGATCTGTCAACCCATCAATGAAGAGCATGCTCAATTTATGCTCTGAGATATCTGAGACCATCATTGAAAGGTCCTGGTACTCTGTCATGTCCCCATATCAAGACATTGTTAAAGTAAAGATTTGAACATGATAAAGATGGCTTGTAAAATATTATTTGGGATAATAGAAATAATTACATACATTATATATTATTTAATAAATAATATTATTGTATGCCGATGATGGCATGGTTCGGTGGTTAAGTCGCTCAGGATGTAGTGGCGGCCACCAGAGTTCAAACCCCCGCTGGGCCAACGAGCTTGCAAGGCTTTACGCCTTTGCTGGGCCAATGAGCTCGCGGGTTTGAAGTGTTCTTCCTAAGAGATGAGGTCCCCCAGTTGTGGCCTCACCGGTTCATTGCTCCGGGCAAAAGCATTCGCGTGGAGCCGGAGGGCGTGTCGCACCAGCGTCGCCGGTCACGTTAAAAAGTTTACCAGGCGCATTTCAAAAAAAAATAAAAATAAATAAATAATATTATTGTATGAATATTTTATTATAATTAAAATATAATATCCATATTATAAATAACAATATATATAAATATATCTAATAATATAAGTACGAATATTCTTATAATTATCTTACATTATAATATAAATACAAATAATATAATATAAATCATATATCATTTATTATGATATAAATGATATAGTATAAATAATATAAAATATATCATATATCATTTATTATAATATAAATGATATAATGTAAATATAAATAAAATAAATAAACATCTTTTAACATATCCTCTTATGATAACAGAGTTAGGTATGGTTAGAACTACTTTTACCACAAAAGTGAATTAATATAAAGTAATAAAAATAATAAGAGACATACCTCTTCGAACATATCCCTTGAAAGGGAAATAAATAAAGGTTGCGAGACAGAAGGAAATCATCATAGGAAGAAAGAAGTAATAAAAAGAAATAAATAAATAGCTATGAAGTCAATAAAGGCAATAAAAAAGCAACAAAATTAGAATTCATCAAAGATGTAGCAAGAAGATATCACAAGGAAGACATGGGGGCAGCCAAGGTAAGTCTGCAACTATCACAGGTACGCTGTTCATTAAGTAATTAAATATATAGTATAATATATGTTAGTAATATTTCAGTATATATTGTATAAGGTAAATAATGAATTTAGAAAGGAATGAAATTAAATAAATAAAGATATGTCAATAGGTAAATAGCATTTCATGATTATGAATGAGAAATATAATGCTAGAATAATATAATTATGGCAGAAATAAATGAATTATGATTAGTAGTGAAATAAGGTATTGGTTAATTGTCTCATGCTTGAAAGTAAATATGAATGATATAAACTATATGATAATAATGTGAATCTAAGGCAATGAAACCATTTATATTTCAAAAATAAGCATAAAATGAATTATCAATGAAGCCTAGTATGAGGCTATAAATAAGAATAAATTGAGGTTCCATGAAAGAACAATAATAGAGATGTAAAGATATCAAATTGATAAAATTGTGGCTCACGAACTCATGATGTAATCAAAAGGATGTTCAAGCCTCATCCTTAATCATTTTAATCAACCCATGAGTATGGGGTTAAGTTAAGGATGTAAAATTGGACCTAGGTGACCCTCAAGTGGATGAAGAACACCGGGTGTGTGTGAAGTCCCTTGAGCCAAGAGACGAAGAACTCCGGGTGTGAGTGAAGCTCTTGGGCCTATGGTATTATGAGCTCATAATAAATGTGCCCGACGGTTGGTGACTCTCAATGGGATGAAGAATGCCGGGTGTTGCGTGAATTTCCATTGAGCCAAATGGTGAAGGACCCCGGGTGTTGGGAGAAACCTTTGGGCCTCCGTGTGAGATGGTTAACGCCTTAACAAACCATGCTCGTGTGGAAGACAAGGTTGATTAATGATAGGGCTAACCAAGAACCCTCTTTAGATTATGCATAGGAACGATGAGAGAGAATATGAATATGAAATGTATGAACTTCATATGAATCATAACTATAAGTATAGAGATGAAATGTGTGTGATTATAATTAAAGATTATAAGCCTTAAATACAATTGTGTAAAATATATGAGTTTGATACTTAGTTATTAACTCTAAATATGAAAAGAAGAATTGAATATTAATGTTCTCTTTTGTAAGCTGAAATTTTGTGCAAGGTTAAGGAAAATTTTGACTTACTGGAAGGGGACATTACAAACTCTGATATGTACGAATCCACTAATCCACTCTATTTGAGTTGAGCCAACTCCTTGACCTGCAGTTCTGGATCCTTTTTGTCAAATCTGTCTATGAGTCTAGCTGTGAACTCGACATAGGATGTGATCTGGTCATGTCCCAAGGTGACCTTACCGTTGCTCCACCACTTATGCGCACTGCCCTCTGAGTGTAAAGCTGCATATGTAATTGCATCAGTCTCTGGCATGGGGCTGATCTGAAGATAACTGTCCAACTTCTGGACCCAAGTTCTGGCAAAGGTTTTTGCTTAACCCGTCAAAGTAAGGCAAAGTCATTTTGTTCACTTTCTTTTGAAGCTCCTAGTTTTGTTGTCTGTTTCCTCTACGGGGTCTATGCTTCATTCTCATATCTGAATACTCCCCAAATATCATCTAGAAGCTCTCCAATCTCTAAGAATCTCCTCCTAAAAATCCAGTTGTGTGGCCTCCTGCTTAGGGACATTGTTCCTAGGTGCAAACACAGGAATGCCAGGTCTGTCACTAGTTGTCAACTGGGTTGCCCTCCTATTGGTGACTGAAGCTTCACCCTCACCTTCTCTATCACGATGTCTATCCCCATTATGCCTATCACCATTCTGCCTGTCACCATTCGGCCTATCACCATTATGTCTATCACCTCCTGGATTGTTCCTGTTTCTCCCATTGTTATTATTATTATTGTCCCTGTTGTTGTCTCTGTTATTCCTCGTATTCACAAGGTATCAATTGGGTAAGAATCTGGGCCAACTTTGTCTGTGACTCTCTCATCGTCTCATCCATCCTCAAGAAACTCCTTTCTATGTTCTGCTGTCCCCTAGCCAATGAATTAAGAATATCTCACAAGCTGGGTTCCTCAATCTCTCTATCACCCATTTCTTCAACCTGTGCTGGAAGCACACCTGAAAAGGGATCTGTCCTAGGAACCTCAAAGTCTTCTTCACTGTAAAAAACCACCGGTTGTTCCTCGGCGGCTACTACCTCTGTATTAGTATCAGAAGGATCTCTCTGTCGGGTCTTGACCTGTTCTGTCTGAGGTAATATCTAATAGTACCCGGCTGCCTGTCTCATTTTCACATTTGCATGTCTGAATCTGACTTCACATGATAGCAGGAAGAGCTGTGCTCTGATACCACTGTAATGTGCCGTACCTATTGGTTCTTTTTAAAATCTTTTTAGTGTTATTTTTTAAATTTTTTTAGAGTGTTCTTTCAGACTAGATAGAAGATGTAGAAGGGATTTCAATTTTCCTGTAGATGTGTGTTGCCAGAAGCCTAGAACATACAATAGATAGCATATAATGCAAACCCAAAAAATATGCAACAGATACAAAGAAAATAATTGATACCTAGATCATAAAATGTTATATAATGAATTACTATAACATACCCACATGGAAATATGCAACTTTGTAACAGTGTTGTAGCTGGACTAGCAACTGGGTATGACAGGAAAGCTCCAAAATCACCAAGGATATATAATATTGTGCATACAAAGGTCTGTAGTGATCATAGAGACCCCAAATGCCTCAAACAAGTACAATGAATAGTTGCAAACAAGAAGAAATGGATCTTCATAGACCCCACGTCCCTCCAAGCAAGAGAGTATGACCCAACAATGAAGTATACAGCAATAAAGCTCCCCAACAGGTCTGCAAACCAGAGATAAATATCTGCACTGTCTTTCCTCTCCCAAACGCCCAAGAAGATGTAGCAAACTCAGCACCAAACACCAAAATGAGCCTCTAAAGGTACGGCTGCTATAGGGATAGTACGGCCTCCTCAAGGAAATTGCAGCCCATGATAAATGGCTCAAACATCAGCAACATCACTATGAAATAAATGTATTTCGCTGTCCTCAAATCTGCTCATAAGAACTCTCCAAAATATGCAAGAGCATAACCAGTTCTTCCTCAAACCATCGTCATATGATCTCCGTTTTAGCACAATTGTGAACACTAATTGTATCCACCTTTATTGGCACCTTTGGATGGTATTGCACATCTGTAGAATGTCGGTACTTAGGGAGGTTATCGTCTCCAAGAGCCTCTGGTTCGAATCCTTCAAACCCTCACAATCCAAAACCCTAGAAGAGCCAAGTAGAAGAAAATATCATAAACATAGCATGAACAAATGACTTGCTTTTTTCTCTTTTTATTTCCTTCCCCTGGGGCATTGGCTTTTGGGGGGGAATTTAATTGTTTTTAATTTACTTTTATCCCCCTTGGGATGGGCGCCCATGTCCCCTTTAGTGACCTCCTTTAAACATTTCTTTTCATGAGTCACTTTATAACTTAACATTAAAGTCCCATTTAAATATTTCAATTCAACTTACAAACTTTAAAATAACTGGCGAGACGATGTTGGAAATCGATGATCCGTAGCTCATCGGAAAGGTCTCGACGAGACGAATCCATCCCCACTTTGAAAATTCTGATCCGACACCAAACCCAAACTTACTAAAAATAGTAAGTATGCCACAAGGCACCCAAACTGCCACTGACAACTACCAACTGGATCCAAACCACAACTACACCTCTGAATTGCCCATCCAAGGCCAAACCACAATGGTTCCCTAATCAAACCGGCAGTCTACGGGAACCCAATGATAGACTAACGCTATAGCTAGAAAGGGGACATCACACTTTTTATAAAATTAAAGTTACTTTTTGGGCAACTTAAATTAAACTATTAAATTATTTTCAAGATCTCAAAAAAAGGGACATTACAAGTCCTCCCTCCCCAAAATTGCTTGTCCTCAAGCAATGCTAACTCAACCTTCCAACTCCTTCCAACCGAATCCTTCTACAAATACCAGGATCCCAAATCAATCTCAAGAACAAGAAGTTGTAAATTTTCTATCCTCCTTAATGCTGTCAAGTAATTTTCTCCAAGATGTGCTGTCAGTTCTATATAGATTAAGCTCATTACATATGTGTTAAGAGATACAATTGAATCAAAATCATCATAAGATGAGAAAATTGCTACAACCCTAATTAGCAAACTGTGAACTCTGTATGGAGGACAACCCTTTGTTCTTAATATCAAATGTTTCGATGAAACACCTAGCTCCCATATTCTTGTGTGAAAATAGTGTGATGTCCCGATATTGAAGCATTGTTTAAATTAAAGATTTAAACAATCATGATAAACGATGAAATTGCTTTCTTAAAATATGGTGTTTATAGTATTCCTTCCATCGTCAATTTAAATGATAATTGTGTAAATAATTAATAAATAATATTATTATATAAATATTTAAAATATAATGTATTTATTTTACAAAATACAAATATAAATATAAAAATAACAATATTAACAAGTTAAATATTATCATAATTATAATTATTATATTAAAATATATTAATAAATATATTTATATATAATATATATGGAAATGAATAATAAAACAAAATAAGACAAAAGTATCTTATCCAAACTATTCATATAAATTTCATATAATTGATTAAGGCAGCAATGACTTGAGGTAGCGAATATATGAAAGTCAAAACAGGCTAATCTCCAAGCAGCACTTATATCAAAACTAGGAGTTAATAAAAATAATTTAAATAAACAAAGGCAGCGATCAGGTCTGAATTAAGGAAGGCAGCGATTAGGAAATAATCATGTCTTTTAAAAGGGACACCACCCTTAGAGAAGTTACATCACTTAATAGAAATATGGAGATATAAAATAATATAAAGGGAGTGTGTGAAGAAGACAAGTAGTATAAAAAATACACATTCAGATCTGCAAAGGCAGAAATAAAGAAAATAAAGTCTAAGGTAGAAGTAAATATCTTTCAATCTATCAACTTGTACATCAAATAAATTTAGTTCCTATTGTAGGAACAACAGTAAATAAAAGGGATATTTTCAGAGTGAAATGAAGATTGAAGAAAAAAGGAAGAGAGCATAAATAAAAGGAATATCAAGGAGAAAAAAGTCTGAGTTATATACAGATCAGAAAGAATATTTCTGAGTTGGAAAGGCATACTTGGAAGCAGATCTAGAATATAAAGATACAGCAGTATATTGGCTGCAAGGAAGAAAATCCTTAAGAGTTCTAAGGATACAAAGGCAAGAATTATCCTCCTGGTATGATGTGTCTAACCCTATGTTTCTTATGATAAATGTCATATGATAAATAATGACAAATGCATATTATTGAAAGATTATCATTAGTGTCATAAGTATTGTGAAACTTGCTATGAAATATAGATTATATTCACAACACTTGATATGATTGCTTGTAACTATGAAGTTTGATTAGTTTATTATGCATTAATGTGGATTCTTGTGTGAATGTTATGATGGAGGGAATTAAGGGCCTACGAGGAGGGGAAACGACGTTGTGATCATCTTCTAAGTACACCACCCCATGGTGGATGGTTGAGGCCTGCCACATGTGGGCCAAGGGGGCATAAGAGGCCTCTCTTGGGCTTAGAAGGAGTGATTTATGGGACAACCTGTTGTAGTCGCACCCCAACCTCCCATCACGGTGATTAATTGAATCATAAGAAAAAACAAGATGGTTCTGATAAGGGGAACGATGATAGGATGCCTCACTAGGCACACCACCCCATATGTATGGCAAGAGGCCACATAGGGCCAAGAGGGGTGAAGCACCCGCTTTTGGGGGCACCCTATCAAACCATTCTGCTCCAGGAAGAATGAATTAAAAACCTAAAAGATTTCAATATATTTATGACATGATATTTGTTTCTCATTATAGATGTTTACTAATCTATTTGCAGGTCTTAAACAGGTAGTTGTATCACTAATCTTACTTTCCTTGTTTCCTTTACATATTCCAATGAGAGCATCATATAATACTATCTTGTAAATATTTTACAACTCTGTCTTGCAGGGACCCAATCAAGTTATAAACTTCCCCAATACCAAGTTGATTAATTGAAATTGATATATTAGGGCAAATTTAGGGGTTTTCCAAATTTGGGGACATTACAAGTGGTATCAGAGTATCTTTCTTGCCATCCTGTGTATACTTTATGTATTGATGCATACCTTGTGCCTTACGTGTATTCAAGTGTATACTTTGTGACTTATGTGTTCAAGTATATTCAAGTGTATACCTTGTGACTTATGTGTATTCAAGTGTATACCTTGTGGCTTATGTGTATTTGAATGTGTACTTCATGGCTTATGTGTATTCGAGTGTATTCAAAGGTATACTTTGTGACTTATTTGTATGCTTTGTAACATACATTCATGTGAATACTTTGTGTATTACGTGCATTCGCGTGCATGCTTCATGCTTGCTGTGTATACTTGGTGACCTTGGGATGTGGACGGACCCGCGGTGTAGTATGGGATGCACTGAATCCCCTTCCCAGTTGTCTACTTACATGTATTAATGTAACTTATGTGTATTCATATTTTGTGACCAGCACATACTTAATGACTTACGTGTATTCAAGTGTACTCAAGTTTATACTTCATGATTATGTATTTGAGTGTATACTCTATGATTTTGTATTTGTATTCGAGTGTATACTCTATGACTTTGTACTCAAGTGCATAGTTCATGACTATGTATTCGAGTGTATACTCTATGACTTTGTATTTGTATTCGAGTTTATACTCTATGACTTTGTACTCAAGTGTATACTTCATGACTATGTATTCGAGTGTATACTCTATGACTTTGTATTTGTATTCAAGTGTATACTCTATAACTTTGTATTTGTATTCAAGTGTATACTCTATGACTTTGTATTCAAGTGTATACTTCATGACTATGTATTTGGGTGTATACTCTATTACTTTGTATTTGTATTCGAGTGTATACTCTATGACTCTGTATTCAAGTGTATACGTCATGACTATGTATTCGAGTGTATACTCTATGACTTTGTATTTGTATTCGAGTGTATACTTGTAATATCCCTTGCTAGTGCTGATGCAAATTTGCTGATTAGAGGCTCAAGAAATATTGTCAAACACTTTGCATACAATTTCTATGCTTGCTGTTTCTGAGTTTCAGTCTAATTATGCTTGCTTGAAATGATGTCAAAGGTAATCTAAAAGCTTGCAATTGATTACTACTATGTCTAAGCAAAGAACTAAATGCATATGCAATTCTTTTTTGTCTTTTCAAATGCATATATATGAATTCTATATGAAAAATGTGCACCTACAGCCAATTGGTATTTTGTCAAACACTTGGCGTGCATACTATTATGCTAATCATGAAGGATATAAATATGCACATTACATCAAATATATGGCCTGCAACTTATCACTCCTTTATTGAGATATGTTGTCTAATACAATGCTGATATGAATGGCCAAGACTCTTGGCTTTACAATTTTATGCAACTCCTAAAATCTGAGTACAAATGGTAGCCATTAACATTATTCTATATGCATATACATGAAGCAAATAACATGAGGAACCTGATTTTGAAGCAAGGAATGAATAGCAAATGGCGTGACAATGCTTCCCAATTTTTATTAGGATTTTTGAGGACCTCCAAGTGTGAAATCACCCCTCCTTGTTGAAGTCGCACCTACCCTTGCCTGGAAATATTTTAGATAAATAAATGCAACAAATAAACTCCACTTTATGACACCTGAAATGATCGGTAGGATCAAAGGATCAAAATGCAACAATGCCCAGAACCATGGGATGCTTCAATGATGAGATATGAACAAAAATGTTTTGCCAATAGCACCTTTGCTGTAGTATATCAGTCCTCAAAATTAATTAATTGCAGCCTTGAAACACCTGCAAACTTGTATAGAAATGATTGTTTTCACAAGAAGAATTGATCCCTCAAATACCCAGAATGAAAGGGTGTCTAGATAAGCCTCCAACAATGAAAATCTGAGAACTCCATGGCTGGTTACTATAGCGGGTACTGTAGCAGCCAACAATAAATATGTTCCACAATGAATCCTCAATACTTTTATAATCTGTAAGTAGATATGCATCAAACCCTTGTATTCTTTGTATTTCTTCTCCAATTTAAGCAGAGATTGGACTTTTGGATGAAGCCCACATTTTGGCAACAATTTCAGTTGATAGTTTCACAGCCTCAAAATTGCACAACCAATGAGAGTTTTCGTTCCCAAAGGCTCAATAATGGCAGAAACCCTAGCTGGGTCCTTCTCCAAGCAAACACTTCAAGCAAATATCAATTCTTGGATGATAATGAAACTTGGCTTGATCTTCTTTTATACTTTTTCAATCCATCTCCAAGAAGCTTCTAGAAAAATAACAATATTATTTTTTTTTAGTGACTTTATGTTATAATATTTTATTTAAGTCACTTTATTAAAATAATTAAATATAAGGTCACTTTATAATATTTATTTATTTAATAACCTTACAAATAATTAATTTAATTATTATCACCCTTAATTTTCCAATCCAACTGAATACCGGAATCGACACTGCCCACATGTCGCAATCAGGTGCCCTGCTATAAATAGTAAACCCGTCTAAGTGACTTAGTATAAATAGTAAGTATGAGAAATTGAGTTCTGAAACTTCTGCAAAGGCCACGCCTGAACCTCATTGAACCCTGGAGAAGAAACCACACTAATATCCACCCAACAGGGCCCTCTAACCACCTGCGTTAGCTTACAAAGGCCAGGAATAGGCTAAACCACCCAAAAACCACAACTGCCTAAAATGGGGACATTACAATACTCTATGACTTTGTATTTATATTCAAGTGTATACTCCATGACTTTGTGTATTCAATTTTATACTTTATGACTTAATGTATTCGAGTGTATACTCCATGACTTTGTATGTTCAAGTGTATACTACTATACTTATGTATACTCCATGACTTATGTATGTTCAAATGCGCACTTCATGACTGATTTGTATTCATGTGTATACTTCATATTCATGTATTACTTGTGTGTACTTTGTGAATTACATGCATGCTTCATGCTTTATGTGTTACGTGCGTATATTGCGTGTATGCTGGTATATTACATGCGTATACTCTGTATGCTTCATGCTTTGTGTATCAAGTGTATGCTATATGTATTACATGCTTCATATACTTTTGTGTATTATGTGTATACTCCATGTATTACGCATATAAGCTTGTGTATGCTTCATGTATTTATACCTTGTGTTTTATGTGTATAATATGTATGACTCATGCTTCACATATATTTGTGTGTGTACATGCTTCATATATGTATACTTTGTGTATCACATGTACTTCATGTCTTACATATAGCGTATGCGTCATATATTATGTACATCTATATGTTTACTTCATGCTATAACTAAAGAGACTCCCTCAAACTTGAGCTTAAAAAGGGAAGAGCATTTCATCTAAGAAAGATATCCAAAACATCATTTCAATAGATATTTAGGACCACTAAGGTATCATGTCAATTGAAGGAGGTCAACCTCTTAAAATCCAAAACAACAATTTTGAGGGGACATATGTAATATCACTTGCTCAAACTGACTACTTGTAATTGATTTTTGGCTCAAGGAATATTATCAAACACTTTGTATGCAAAGTATCTACTTGCTGTTTCTGAGTTTCAGTTTGCATTTGCTTGTTTAAATTTGAACATAAGATGATGCCAATGCCTTGAAATATATGCTGAATGATTAAACTACAAGTATAGCATGAGATGCAAATGTTTTTTGTATTTTTCCAATTGCAATAGATGACTTATGCAAGTACAAATCAACACCTACAGCCAACTAACATTATGACAAACACTTGGCATGCAATCTGTCATGTTGATAAGGGATGCTATAATGAAGGACATTACATCGAACAAATGACACGCAATTGATAACTCTTTTATTAGATGCAATCCCGAACACAATGATGCTAAGAAATTCCAAGTCTTTTGGTTTACAATGGATATTCAATACAGTGCCAAACTCTGATATCAATGATCACCTACAGCTATATGCTTGCAAACTACTAATAATTACAAAAAGACCCTGGTGATAGTGGCGCCCAAAGTGCTGATGAAGAATCAAGCAATACCCACTGAAAATGGACTCCTTCCAAGCCCAAATCGAAACCCTCTACCAGCTGCCCCTGTTCTGATATGGAATGACAAAATAAAATTATCTGCAGCCTCCTAGTCTCCTTTTTGGCACCAAAAATGTTCACAAGGCACTCATAGATGGAGCGCTCCAGCTAGGGTAGGAAATCAATGCATATTGGGGCCTCCAGGAGTGAAGACGTGTGTCTCTATGGCCTGCTATAACACCTGATAATGACTGATATAAAAAATTGAGCCTATAGAATGCAGTTGACCTTCCTTGATAACAAAAATTGATGAAGACTTCAAGCACAAAATGTCTCTAAATCGAACCTCTAATCGAACTTAGCAAAATTGGCCTTTGGCCACAAATTTTGGCACCAATGAAAGGATTGATGTATCCCTTCCAATTTGCAAATAAACTCTATTGAAAAATTTGTAAATCCTCCAATGTAGCACAGATTGGACCCCTGAAGTGAAGCCCACAATGAAGCAATAATTCAGCTGATAGTTTCACAGCCTCAAAATTGCATAACCAATGAGAGTTTTCGTTCCCAATGGTTGGACATGGCAGAGACCCTAGCTGGCTTCCTCACCAAACAACAACATTAAAGCAAATATCAATCCCTGGATGATATGAAGCTTGGCTTGAGCTTCTTTTATACTTTTTCCAATCCATCTCCAAGAAGCTTCTAGAAAAATAATAATATTATTTTATTTTAGTGACTACGTTATAATATTTTATTTAAGTCACTTTATTAAATTAATTAAATATAAGGTCACTTTATAATATTTATTTATTTAATAACCTTACAAATAATTAATTTAATTATTATCTCCCTTAATTTTCCAATCCAACTGAATCCAACCAGGTAACTGCCTCAAGAAGACCTCCTAACCATGCACATTAGCCTATGAGGGTTAGGAATAGGCTAAACCATCCACAAACAACATCAGGCTAAAAATGGGATATGACAGTCTGCCCTCCCTAAAATTGTTTGTCCCCAAACAATCTCGATTGCAAAGACAACTCTCCCTACCAGGATCCCAAGGGAAGATCTGTGTAATGTTCTTGCTGTCACCAAACAGTTCTTGTAACACTAGCACTAGCCCAACTAACTGAATCTGCTGAATCAACTCAACCTTGCTATCAGGTGTCGTAGGAGTATAAGCCTCAAAAGGAAGCAACCATAGTTTAAAAACTCGGACTCGGCAATTGCTCGGTGGACCAGAAAATTTTAAAAACTCGGGACTCGGCAAAAACTCGGGGAAAAACTCGACAATAATTCGGCAAAGTTATTGAACATAAAAAATACATTACTTTTTAAAAATATGCTTTAGAGACATGCATATTAATGAATTTATGGACCATATTATTGATTTCCTTCAATACATTTCATCTAAGTTGCCTAGACCAATTTGGGATTGGGATTTGTTGCAAAAATATTTTCCTTGGGTACGGGTACTATATATAAAATAATAAATTATATATTAGATATAAATATTGTATTAATAATATACTAATAATAATAATATATAATATATTATATTAAATTTTAATAATAGACACGCTGCTATTATATATTATTAATTTATTAATATAATAATATTATAATAATATATTATAATATAATTATATATTATTATAATATATTATAATAATTAAAATATAATATTATATTATAATATAATATATTATTATTATAATATTTTATATATTATTATTAATATATAATAAATATGTTATATAAAGATTCTAAGTTCTAATTTTTGGTTCCGATAGTAAAATTACATGAGAAAGCCTATATATAAATCACGAGTTACAATATTCTAAGTTCTAATAAATATATTAAATAAACATTCTAAGTTCTCGGGTTTATTTTATATATAGGCTTTTATATGTGAGCATTATAGTGCTCGGTCTCACGCCGTAAAAAAAATTCATGCCGAGAAATTTTCTAAACTTGTCGATTGTTCCTATCGGCGTATTCCTTGAATGCAGAATTTAAATCGTGAGTTTTATACGCAGTATAAAAATAATATACTTCCCAATAATTTATACCCTTTTCTTTTCCTTCATTCAACGAAGTTTTCCCTAAAATTGCGAGTTTTTCCTTGAAATCGAGAGTTTTTGTTGACGAAATCGCCGCGGGTTTTTATGAAAACTCATTGGCGAGTTTTACAGAAGAGTACTCGCCTAGCAATTTCTGGTGTGAGAACTCGCGAGTTATGGCGATTTTTTGAACTATGGAAGTGTTGATGATTGTTTTTCGACAAGTCAACAATTAGAGTAAAATACTGAGTATCTGACTCCCTCTTGAGCAAAGCCTCTCGGATGCTGAACTAGGTGATCAAACGAGATGACTCCAAGGTTCCTTCTGATGTTTTCGGTAAGAGATAGCTCAGTGACTAAGTATGATTTTGCTGTTAAACACAAAGGGACTTACATTAGATCTTTCTTCTTTCATTAGCTTGTTCCTCCTTCGGTGTGGATGATATGCATACAAGGTCTCAATAACAAAGAAATAGAAATGGGTGAGGGTTTAGAAAACTAATCTAAGGTCAATGAGGTAATGATGAGGTATTGGACAGACAAACTCCTGAATTAACCTAACTTCACTTCGCCAAGGATGCCTACAACTACATGAAGTTGGTGCAATCTCCTAAGGTTACGCGAAAGGTTTTCAAATCATGAAGGTTCATATGAGCACCCATTGAACGGCGCAGCTCAAACAAGCATCCACAATCGAACTTATACAAATTAAGCTCAGACTAGCTTTACACAACAATTCACCAGCGATGAATGTTAAAAGCATGAGCTAGGAGTTGATCAAATATCCAACACAACAAACATTACAACAATGAGCTTCTAATCTACTGCTAATCTACTTGAAACATCTCTCCATTCCATTGAAGTACAAGAAACCATGTTATTTTGCAAGACAACACTTAAACACCAAACAAGTAGCTCTAATGTCTTTTGTATTAATCTTGAAAATATTTACAACAATCTCCAGCCCTCTCAGAGAATTTTGAGAGTCTCTTTTATTCTACTCCTAGGATCTAATCTCTATTTCTAACAAATGATCTACTGAATTACAAATGAGGCAACAAAGCCTTTATATAGTGCCCAGATTACAATGAATGGCCAAGATCAATTCGATAGCCAAGGGCTCAGATCATGCCACCTCACAGGTAGTTACAACAACTTGCTATTTTTAGCATATAAGAGAGAGGCAATGAAGGCACATTTTCCAATGTGATAAAGTAAGGCGAAAGCATTTAAAACATTCTTCCACATAGGAATCCCTTTGGCTTCTTTCATTAAATGATACATTTAATGCATTTAAAATAATGCGGCTAATCAAAATTGAATGATGTGTACTCGCCACCTAGATGCCACTTCAGCATACTTTGAAAATTGTATCAACTTGTAATGATGTATTCAATGTGATTGCTTTAACTTGTATGTTTGGGAATACATCTTGTAGATCTTGCCTTGTTTTTTCTTCTTGTAGACTGGATGTATGATACTTGTTGCTTCACTTGATTAACTTTGCAATGTTTCTTCTTCTTGTAGGATGTAGATATGAATGATCTTCTTTGGATGCATCCTCTTGAAGAGAGTAGAGTAGAGATATGATAATGATGATGCTTCCTTCATGTAAGAGAAGGAGACTCTCTTGGACTTGAAGTTGTAAAGTCTTGTAGTTCGAATAGATGAATGCCCTTGATGAAATGATTCCTTGAAGATGATCTTGAAGCTCGAAGGTTGGAAGAACTTGACTTGAAGCTTGGATGAGTGAATGCCTTGTCTTTGAACATGATGCCACTTGATGAGGAGTTCCAACACAAGGATGATGAAGGATACCCTTGAAACAGCTACATGATGTCTTGCTCTTTTCTCATTCCTTACTTGTCAAAGGTTCTTATCACTTGATCTTTAGATGATTCCTCCTTTTGCCTGCAACACAAGTAAAGAAACAACATCAGTCCCTTTCGATAACACATAATACATAAGAATCATTACAAGCATTTTTAATCTAAGCACATGAGTTAAGGACTTTAATGTCTAACTTGAATGATATGAAAACTTTATCTAGACTTCACACTAAGATGGCGTGCTAGTTGAGGTAAGTGAATTCTTCCTGGATTCCTCCTAGATAAGCTTCTAAAGTTTGCCTTCAACACTTGACTTTACTTCCCTTCATGAGGTGGCGGAGTAGTCGGGTACTTTGGATTCATCTTGAAAATTTCTGAATTTTGCCTAGACTACCTTGATTTAGTGGCACTTTGGATCAAGGATTGAATTCCTCTAGAATTTCACTTTAAGACTTGATTCATGATAGTCGCATTAGATCACACTTTCAAAATCCTCATCCTCTAGGCGTTTTAGATCAAGTTTTTGATTCCTTCTAGCATTTCGCATTGGATGAGTATGTTGAAATCCTCTTGCCTTTTACATTTGACAACGTGTTTGAGGTCTTCTTCATATTCTTTGGATTCGTGTTTGAGTTTCTCCTTGCATTGGATGAGTAGATTGAAGCCTTCTTCTTTGAGATACCTTGATCTTTCTTCATAACCCTCTAGGCGCATTGGATCAAGGCTTGAAATCCTCAAGCATTTCACTTTAAAACACCCTCAAAATCCTAATGTATGGCGCTTTGGATCAAATTTTTTAATTCCTCTTAGCATTTCGCATTAGATGAAGTTTTAAGACTCCTCTCAACATTGCTTTAGTTTGAACTAGTTTTCACTTGCTTAAGGGAGTGGCGCATTGGTTGAAGGTGACAAGATCCCCTCAAGTTAGTGTTTTCCAAAATATTCTACCCTCTTCCCTCTTTAGCGCATTAAATGGGTAACTTGAGTTCTTCAAAAACAAACCTCATTCTCTCTCATGTGTGGCGCACTAGATAGGTGGTTTGGAATCTCCAAAAACAAACTTCATTCTCCCTTATGTGTTGCGCATTGGATACCACCTTGAAGTGGCGCATTGGATCACTATGTTGGAAGCTTCAAAATTTAGGTGCATTTACCTTTAGCGAATCATGCATGATGTTGGCGCTTGGGACAAGACTTCGAAATCCTCTAAACTCGCCTTGAAGACCTAACGTTGGATGTCTAGGACACTCGCACTTTCCTCATTGTATGGCGCATTGGATGAGGGTTGGAGAATCCTCTAAGAATTCGCCTTAGACAAGGATCCTCTGAACTTTATATTGAAACTCCTTTGGCGCACTAGATCACTATGTTGGAATCTCTTGAACATTGACTTAAACCTTGTGATGTATCCCCTTTGGAGCGCCCGGAGTCTTCCTTCATGAAGTCGCATTAGATAAGGGATAATAATCCTCAAGTTTTGGCGCATTAGATGAGCTTTTGAAATCCTCTCAAACTAGATCTTCCTTAATTCAAAAACCTTAAGACTTCTCCTTTCTTCTAGGTGGCGCATCAGTTGAGCTTTTCAAATCCTCTAGTCTCTCTTCAAAAATTTTAGATTTCGGAATCCATCCTTCTTCCTAGCGCATTGGTTGATGGTTTGAAATCCTCTGACACTTATCATCTTTAATTCGCTTCAAGATTCGCTCCAAGACTTGTCTTTTCATTTTCGCATTAGTTGAGTGTTTTAAATCCTCATCTTTTCCCTCAAAATGATCTTTTAGTTTGGGCGCAGTAGATCATTGATCGAAATCCTCATGCTTTTTCGCATTAGATCAAGGTTGTAGATGGGCACATTGGTTCATCAAGTGGGAATCCTCATCTTACCTTGCAATTGAGAGCGCTTTTTCCCTCGTGATTTTGCGCCACTTAAGTGCCCCGTCGCACTAGATCAGCTTTTTGAATCCTCTGGAATTGTCAGGCATTTTTCAGGATCGCGAGGGTAAAGGTATATTGAAAAATATATTTAAGTATATACTTTAAATATTTTTCAATATACCTTTCAAGATGTTTGAGATAGGTCCCGAATCCACCGGATTTAACATGCAAAATCTAGAATTTGGAGGATTCACCAGATTTCAGACTTAGCCATTTTTCAGGATTTTCAGGATTTCAGGCTCCAGACTTAGTCTTTTCAGGGTCTCAAACATACTTCAGGATGGGTCTCGATATTCATTATTTGAATGGGATTTGATCTAGATTCTTCATTACTGCAAGTTCATGTTTCAGTTGAGACCTCCAGTTATAAAGCAAATCTTCTAGGAGAGAGACTTCTTGTCTGATTGGCAGAGGAAAAGAACCCAGGACATCATCCAGAACTTCATGCAAAGCATCAGAGCTCAAAAAAAAGGGGCTCCCCATTTGCAATGGGGCGATGTGTGATTTGGTCACAACAGGAAGCAACCCCAAGGACTGACCATATTTGCTTCCAACCTCTGCGCAAGGTAAGCTATCATACAAACTGTCTATCACATGTGCCACTGAACTGTGCATCTGAAATAAATCATGCACATGAGGATCAAATGTAAAGCTGTACGCACTCCTCATTATGTACACTTGTGAAATCTCCTCTGTGAGCCCTGTTTGAAATCCCGATGCACTGGAAGGATCCCAAACGCTACCATCAATGCTCATCTCGAAACTGGAGTCAAGAGAGTGGTCAACATCTAATTCGAAGAGTGGATTATCATATGACCATGTAGCATCTATTTCGAACAAGGGATTGTGAACCATCTCACGCTCCTCCCCCTGAACCACCTCCTCTCTCTTCCTGTCCAACCCCCTACAAAAGGAGACAGAATGCAAGTTCCCCTCTACAATTCCCCTCAACACATATTTCCTGTTATCAACCTCAAATTTCATTTCCATTTTAGGCATGTTGAGGGTAAATTCTCCTGTCCTGGAGCCATCTCATGCCCAACACTATGTCCATCTCACCCATGTTGACCATATAGAAATCAGTCCGTAACTCATAATCATTTAACAAGGTGAGATTATTACTCCGTCTAGTGCATGTGAGGATATATCCATCAGCAACTCAGACTTTGAATCCATCAAAATCCTCAGCCTGAAGTCTACATCTAGCCACGAGACCCTCATCAATAAAGTTATGTGTTGCTCCCGTGTCAAGCATGGCGATGCAACGCTGTCCATTGACTGTTCCTCTGAATCTGAATGTAGTCTCATCTTGTACATTAGCAAGGAATGCCAAAGGAGCCAAATTCCCATCAGCAGATGCCTTCTCATCCTGATTAACCCTTGAAGTAGCTTGCTGATCTGCACTATTAGAATTGGAGTCCTCATAATATACCCACATAATACAATTTGCCTTGCCCTCATGATCCCTGTTATATGGTTCCTTACACCAATAGCACAATTTCTTTTTCCTCAACTCCTCACGTGACTCCTCATCCACCATGGTTGCTGATTTCTTTTTCTTATTAGCAAATTGTTGAGGATTCTCATTGCTGGTAGAAGGAACATCCTTATGTGAACCCTTGCTTTTTGGGGCTGCGAACTCCATACTCCTAGCCTTCTTCATAGCCTTCTGAAGTGAAGGGGGATCAAAGGCTTTTATCCATCCTCTCAATTGTTCCAATAAGCCCTCAATGAATAGCACAACTAATCTCCTCTCAGATATAGTTGAAACCATAACTGATAATTTCTGAAATTCACTAATGTAAGTCTCCAAACTCCCAGTTTTCTTAAGCTGAGCTAGGTCCCTAAAATATGTCTTTGGGTCTTTCTTATCAAAGCGCTCCACCAATCTATCAACAAACTCTTGATAAGAAGTGATGCGGTTATGTTGTAACGTGTCCAACCCATGATACCACCAATCGTTGGCTGCTCCCTCCAAGTGAAAAGTGGCGTATTTTATCGCATCCCCTTCTGTCATGGGTCTAAGATTCAGGAGAGTGTCTAGCTTGTGAATCCAAGACTGAGCTGTAACCTTCCCACTACCATCAAACATGGGTAATGTGACTCTGCTGGTGGCATACATCAGATCATTGTTTTGGTTTCTTGGTCTCCTATCTTGCTTGGATCTGTAGTGCTCTCTCCTCTGACTCACAAATCTGTCAAAGCTCATGCGCTCCCTCACCTGTGGTGTCAACAACTCCCACTCATCCTTCGCTACCATAAGAGTATCCGCAAACATTTCTTCTCTTTTCTTTTGCATTTTCCTCTTCCTGTTCATTCCTCAAAAAGGTAGGATGTGTAGGCCTATCTATAGTGCGAGAGGATGCTCGTTGTGCCCTGGGTGTCCTAGCCACACTCCTATTATCATTTGGTTCGTGATTCTGTCTTCCTTGAGGGTTCATTTGTTGTATCATTGTAGTAAGTGCCCGCAAAGCATCAGCAACCTACTGCTGTCCTGCTGCCATGTTTCTCATTAGCTCTCGTGCGTATCTTTCCTCATTGTTTCCCCCATTTCTACCTTCATTTCTAGTTTCATTGTCACCCATGGTGCTGGTTGAACCAATCTCAATACCCTGCTGTCTTGCTGCTATTGCAGCTGATAAAGTATCCTGTTCATGAGGTTGTGGCCATTGTTTTTGCTTCCTTTCTTCTCTAGCTGTATACCTCTTGTACCTGTCACTTGGTTGCATCAATGGAGCTAATTTCAAACCCAAAGGATGGCAAGAAACCGCTCTAATACCATTGTAATATCTCTTGCTCAAACTTACTTCTTGTAACTGATTTTTGGCTCAAGCAATATTATCAAACACTTTGTATGCAAAGTATCTACTTGCTGTTTCTGAGTTTCAGTTTGCATTTGCTTGTTTAAATTTGAACATAAGATGATGCCAATGCCTTGAAATGTATGCTGAATGATTAAACTACAAGTATAGCATGAGATGCAAATGTTTTTTTAATTTTTCCAATTGCAATAGATGACTTATGCAAGTACAAATAAACACCTACAACCAGCTAACATTATGACAAACACTTGGCATGCAATCTGTCATGTTGATAAGGGATGCTATAATGAAGGACATTACATCGAACAAATGGCATGCAATTGATAACTCTTTTATTAGATGCAATCCAGAACACAATGATGCTAAGAAATACCAAGTCTCTTGGTTTACAATGGATATTCAATACAGTGCCAAAGTCTGATATCAATGATCACCTACAGCTATATGCTTGCGAACTACTAATAATTACAAAAAGAACCTAGTGATAGTGGCGCCCAAAGTGCTGATGAAGAATCAAGCAATACCCACTGAAAATAGACTCCTTCCAAGCCCAAATCGAAACCCTCTACCAGCTGCCCCTATTCTGATATGGAATGACAAAATAAAATTATCTGCAGCCTCCTAGTCTCCTTTTTGGCACCAAAAATGTTCACAAGGCACTCATAGATGGAGCACTCCAGCTAGGGTAGGAAATCGATGCATATTGGGGCCTCCAGGAGTGAAGACGTGGGTATCTATGGCCTGCTATAACACCTAATAATGACTGATATAAAAAACTGAGCCTGTAGAATGCAATCGACCTTCCTTGATAACAAAAATTGATGAAGACTTCAAGCACAAAATGTCTCTAAATCGAACTTAGCAAAATTGGCCCTTGGCCACAAATTTTGGCACCAATGAAAGGATTGATGTATCCCTTCCAATCTGCAAATAAACTTTATTGAAAAATCTGTAAATCCTCCAATGTAGCACAGATTGGACCCCTGAAGTGAAGCCCACAATGAAGCAATAATTCAGCTGATAGTTTCACAGCCTCAAAATTGCATAACCAATGAGAGTTTTCGTTTCCAATGGCTGAACATAGCAGAAACCCTAGCTGGCTTCCTCACCAAACAACAACATTAAAGCAAATATCAATTCCTGGATGATATGAAGCTTGGTTTGAGCTTCTTTTATACTTTTTCCAATCCATCTCCAAGAAGCTTCTAGAAAAATAATAATATTATTTTATTTTAGTGACTTTATGTTATAATATTTTATTGAAGTCACTTTATTAAATTAATTAAATATAAGGTCACTTTATAAGATTTATTTATTTAATAACCTTACAAATAATTAATTTAATTATTATCTCCCTTAATTTTTCAATTCAACTGAATCCAACCAGGTAACTACCTCAAGAAGACCCCCTAACCATGCACATTAGCCTACGAGGGTCAGGAATAGGCTAAACCATTCACAAACAACATCAGGCTAAAAAGGGGACATTACAACATAACAAAGACAATTAGGAACTCACAAATGGGGAGAAAGATCTTAAAAAGAAATGTGGAAATTTATAATAAGATATATTCATCAAACTTAATTATTCTATCTAGAACGAGATCAAATGTACTTGAAACAACGATGGAACAATCCAAGTCCATATCATATGATCTACCTTATAACTTATAATATTGATCTAGTGAGCTTTGTCTTATTTTTCCTACATGTGATATCTAGGGTAGATCATTTTATCCAAGGGTCTTCTTCTCTTAAGAGTAACCCTTAATTCATGATTAAGGGTCAAGGATATCATTATTAGGAAAACCAATTTAGTATCAAAACATAGAGATATGTGAAAAGAAGGTTAAAACCCCAATGGAATCAAAAGATAGGAAGGAATTGAAGTCCTATTACTCGCTAAGGGGTGACTAACTATTGTACATTCTTCAAGAAGTGTAATAGACCTTTGGCTGAGATAAGTGATTCAAAACCTAATAAACTCTTCGTGAGAAATCAGCTAATCGCAAACCTTGTTTGAATACTTACACAAATTCTCTATGACACATATAATCCATTAGCCCTCAAACATGGTTACCTCTTCCTATCCTGATGGGATTTGAGCACGACTCTTCGGGATCAATAAATTATCAAAGCGGTAAAACTACAAGATCGAGGATCAAGATATCTTTTGGGTTCTCCTCTCTAAGGACAAGAGAAAACTTATCTTAAGTTACATACATCCTTAGTTACCAACGCTTGTTGATTGGAAAAATACAAACACACGAATATTTGTCATTTAGGCAATATTATGAATCTTATGGTCTTAAAGAACAAAGAACTAAGACAAAAATACTAACAACAATTCTTCAAGGAGATCGATGGTTTTAGTCTTTAGAAGTATCATAGTTATAATTGCTTGAGGACAAGCAATTTTGGGTGGGGTGGACTGTGATGTGCCGATATTGAAGCATTGTTTAAATTAAAGATTTAAACAATCATGATAAACGATGAAATTACTTTCTTAAAATGTGGTGTTTATAGTATTCCTTCCATCCTCAATTTAAATGATAATTGTGTAAATATTTAATAAATAATATTATTATATAAATATTTAAAATACAAATATAAATATAAAAATAACAATATTAACAAGTTAAATATTATCATAATTATAATTATTATATTATAATATATTAATAAATATATTTATATATATAATATATATGAAAATGAATTATAAAACAAAATAAGACAAAAGTGTCTTATCCAAACTATTCGTATAAATTTCATATAATTGATAAAGGCAGCAATGACTTGAGGTAGCGAATATATGAAAGTCAAAACAGGCTAACCTCCAGGGAGCGCTTATATCAAAATTGGGAGTTAATAAAAATAATTTAAATAAACAAAGGCAGCGATCAGGTCTGAATTAAGGAAGGCAGCGATTAGGAAATAATCATGTCTTTTAAAAGGGACACCACCCTTAGAGAAGTTACGTCACTTCATAGAAATATGGAGATATAAAATGATATGGAGTGTGTGAAGAAGATAAGTAGTATCAAAAATACACATTCAGATCTGCAAAGGCAGAAATAAAGAAAATAAAGTTGTAGAAGTAAATATCTTTCAATCTATCAACTTATACATCAAATAGATTTAGTTCCTATTGTAGGAACAGCAGTAAATAAAAGGGATATTTTCAGAGTTGAATGAAGATTTAGGAAAAAAGGAAGAGAGCATAAATAAAAGGAATATTGAGGAGAAAAAGGTCTGAGTTATATACAGATCAACAAGAATATTTCTGAGTTGGAAAGGCATACTTGGAAGCAGATCTAGAATATAAAGATATAGCAGTATATTGGCTGCAAGGAAGAAAATCCTTAAGAGTTCTAAGGATACAAAGGCAAGAATTATCCTCCTGGTATGATGTATCTAACCCTATGTTTCTTATGATAAATGTCATATGATAAATAATGACAAATGCATATTATTGAAAGATTATCATTAATGTCATAAGCATTGTGAAACTTGCTATGAAATATAGATTATATTCACAACACACTTGATACGATTGCTTGCAACTATGAAGTTTGATTAGTTTATTATGCATTAATGTGGATTCTTGTGTGAATGTTATGATGGAGGGAATTAAAGGCCTATGAGGAGGGGAAACGGCGTTGGGATCATCTTCTAAGTACACCACCCCATGGTGGATGGCTGAGGCCTGCCACATGTGGGCCAAGGGGGCATAAGAGGCCGCTTTTGGGCTTAGAAGGAGTGATTTCTGGGACACCCTGTTGTAGTCGCATCCCAACCTCCCATCATGGTGATTAATTGAATCATAAGAAGAAATAGGATTGTTCTAATAAGGGAAACGGTGATAGGACACCTCACTAGGCACACCACCCCATATGGATGGCAAGAGGCCACATGGGGCCAAGAGGGGTGAAGCACCCACTCTTGGGCCTAGGGTAGAGGGTTTCTTGGGCACCCTATCAACTCATTCTGCTCCAGAAAGAATGAATTAAAAACCTAAAAGATTTCAATATATTTATGACATGATATTTGTTTCTCGTTATAGATGTTTACTAATCTATTTGCAGGTCTTAAACAAGTAGTTGTATCACTAATCTTACTTTCCTTGTTTCCTTTACATATTCCAATGAGAGCATCATATAATACTATCTTGTAAATATTTTTTAACTCTGTCTTGCAGGTACCCAATCAAGTTATAAACTTCCCCAAAACCAAGTTGATTAATTGAAATTGATATATTAGGGCAAATATAGGGGTTTTCCAAATTTGGGGACATTACAAATAGCTTGAAGTGAAAGGATATAAGTGTCCTTTGCTACAAGTTGTATTCTTCTTCTATTCAATCTCATGGTACTTATCATTACGACAAAAGCCTTGTCATAAACCTCTGTTAACATCAATGCTTTCATACCATAAGCTATAATCATGAAGATAATCGAATTGCTCACCAATAGTTGCTGATCTAGAAATTTGAGCAAGCTGAAAATCAAGTTTAGTATTTGGTGAAGCACTATTCTCATGTTTGAAAGTTTCACTTAGATCCCATATCGATATGAAGTATGATATCATGGAGAAGCAAGCATATGCACTAGTTAGAGTAGTAAAGAGTTTCAGGCCGTATCTAGTAGGCTCTCAGATAGTTGCATATGTACCCCATGCTACAGTCAAGGACATTTTCACTCAGCAAGAGGTGACAGGAAGATGTAGGTGGATAAACAAGTTGCAAGAGTTCAACATTGAGATACAAATCACAAAATTGGTAAGGGGATAAGGTTTGGCTAAGATGATGACAGTCAAATCTGGAAGCATGCCAAGTGAATGTAGTTCAAGATGAAATTGTTAATATGTTAGAATCTGAATGGTACAAGGACATTATATATTACTTGCAGAATTTGAATTGTCCTTCCCATCTCAGTGATAGTCAGAAGAGGACTTTAAAACTACGTGCTATCAAATACATAATTGTTCAAGAAGAATTGTATTGGAAGAATCCTGATGGTGTCCTGCTTAGGTGTGTGGGTGCAAACTAGGCTACATCTTCCTTACATGACAGGCACACGGGAGTGTGTGGTGGACATTACACTGCCAAGACAATAGCCCACAAAATTCTTAGAGCGGGCAATTGGTGGCCTACCCTCTTCTCAGATGCACAAAAGATGGTAAGAAAGTGTGATCCCTGTCAAAGGTTCTTAGGAAAACTAAAGTATGAAGGTGCATTACCCCTTAGAACTGTAACTGTGGAGGCTCCATTTCAGCAACGGGGAATCGATTTTATAGGGGAAATTTTAGAAAAATCAAGTGGAGGACATAGTTGGATTCTGGTTGCTATTGATTATTTTACCAAATGGGTTGAAGCAATTCCAACTAAAAAGGCTACAAACAGAGTGGTAATGGATTTTATTTTGAAACACATTATCATCATATTTGGAGTGCCAGTCACAATGGTCACAGACAATGCCATGTGCTTCAGATCTGGTGAATTTGTTGATTTTTGCAATAAATATGGGATTAATTTGTCATATGCATCACCATATCATCCACAGGGAAATGGTCAGGCAGAGTCAAGTAAGAAAAGCCTCATGAAAGTCATCAAAAGGATGGTGGACAGGAACAAAAAGACATGGGATTCAAAGTTAAAGATGGCATTATGGGCTGACCGGATAACAATGAAGATAGCAATTGGAAGGTCACCTTTTGAGCTAGTGTATGGTGCAACAGCTAGGTTACCTGTGAACAATCTCTTGCCAATCTATAGATTCATACAAGAAAATGATGAAGAGATTGAAGACTCAATGAGTGAAAGGATAAACCAGTTAATCGCATTGGATGAAACCAGAAGAGAAGCACAGAAGACAAATATCAGGATACAATAGAAGGTAAAGTATTTGTTTGATAAAAGGGCTGCAGTAAGAAAGTTTCAGATGAGTGACTTGGTCCTTGTTTGGAATGCAAAAAGCCAAGATAAGGGTGAGCATGATAAATTCGAGCTGTTATGGGTGGGCCCATATCAAATCAGCAATATTCATGGAGAAGATTCCTACTTTCTCCAGGCCCTAGATGGTGAATTACTGGAACTGCTTGTGCACGGTCAGTTCCTAAAGCCCTATTTTTTATAAATGAATATCCTGTGTGCATGTTGTAAATTAGGTGTAAATAGTCTGTGCGTGCCTTGTATGGTCGCTGGTATTTTGTGTTTTGCTTGGTTTATCCCGGAGTGGTTTGGTTCTCACTGCAGTCTTGCGCCTGCACATCCCCAGTTGGAGCCATTGTTAGTGCCTGCATAAACAATCGGGTTTCAAGCATTTAAATATGCAGGCACCTTCCCAAGAAATCCAAAAATTCTAAGTCTTTGGGCCTTTGCAGTTGAAAAGTGCAAAAAATTCTGTTGTATGCATGTCACTTTGTATATACAAGGTTGTTTGTATATACGTGCAGGTCAAATGTGCATTGGCGGGTCAGAGATCTCAATCGGCTTTCAAAAATGGTCAAAAATCAGTTATATGCATTTAGCAATGCATATCAGGCTTAAAAAAGGTGCATATACATTGAGGAATCTATTGCAAATTGCGGGAATATTCCCTGCTTGTATATCAGGTTTGCATGTATATCTATGTTGTATGTTTAGACATGCAACGGGTAGATATAATGACAACATGCATTCGGTACAGTGAAAGGTATATCGGCGGCAATGTACAAGAAGAAATATACATTGGCAACATGCAAAAGAAAATGTGCAAGGGGCCGATATACAAGTGGTGGGGCCCGCGGATATGCAAGGCAGAATGTACATCGGGTAATGCACAAGGGTGAATGTATTTCCGATATACAAGTCAACATGCAAGCGTCGAGATACAAAGGATACATACAAGGGCAATTGTATGTTATAAGATACAAAGCCGATTGTGCATCGGAAATATGCAAGAGGCACATACAGAGAAAAGGTTACATACAAAGTAGGAACCAAGGGGTGGGACCCACCAGTTGCATTCAAAGGCGATTGTATGTTGGCGCATACAACCAAAAATGCAAGGCCCAGACCCGACGGATATTGCATTCTGGTTAATAAAAGGTACAGGTCCGGATTGTATATTTTGTTTTGTATATTCGTGTTGTATGTTTGTCATGTACATGCGCACATATACAAGGCCCGGACATGAAGGGGGAATGTAATATAGCTCATAAGGTGTTGAACTCTGCAGCTTGCATATATGTATGCATTGTATATCGCGGATATATAATGAAAAATTCAAAGGTTCAGATACAAAAGCCGTATTTCAAAGTTGTTCTAATATGCTTTCATGGAGGCTTGGAATCCGCAGATTGCATGTATATTGCGTTTGTATGTGCAACATACAAGCCAATATACAAAGGGAGATATATGCAAGGTCCGGACTCGAATGCAGATCCAACTTCGCTTCATAATGTCCTGGGGTCTGCCTTGTATGCAAATGATTGTATGTATATACAAGCTCATTTTCAGCTGCATATGCATGGGCGAAAAAGGCAAAGTGAGTGGCGGAAAAGTTAGCAATACAAGCACAGGGTGCCTACGTGGCACAATTTCAGTGGCTGGTGACTTTTCAAAGTATTTTGAGGCCGTGGATTTTAGCGATGGAGGAATATCGACAGTTTTGTTTCAAAGTTTTCAGTGAAGGTGTTCTTCACATCTGCGGCCGCATTTCAGGCGGGAAAACTTCTTATGCATTCATTGCTGTATTTCAAGAGGAGCTGTAGGTAGCTGGGCCATTAATGTTGAAATCATAGAGGTATGGGTCGATGATTGACAGCAACCTACAAAATTTGTAAGGAAAATTTTCAAACGGCTGCACACGTCTCGAGTTCACTTGCTCTTTCCTCTTTGTCTCCATACTGCATTGATTGATTTGGGCGCCATTCTTGGTGCATTGTATTTTGGCAGGAATTTTGAAAATGCATTGTAATTAATGCCGAGTGCACAGTCTTGCTATAAAATGTAAGCTGTGTTACTCATTTGGGTTGTTGAAAACTGGACAAAGTTTGGTGCTGTGATAAGATACAACTTCATTGGTGGCTCGATTTTGGTTGTCTTGTGAGTTTATGAATCTCATATTGTATGTTTTATGCATAAAATTACTGGTTTCATGTTGATTTAAATGAGTAATGCTTCATTGCATGTGTTCTGTTATTTGTCTCCAAATTGAATGTGTTCTTCTGAGTCTAAACAGCTAAGGGGTGTTTAAGATTCTAGAATATGGGTTTGCTATATTGAATTTTTGATTTTTTACTTCTGCTCAAGGAGTAGATTAGATGTTTCAGGTTAAGTGTTGGGAAGAATATATTGCAGTGAGGATTTTGTAAGCAGAGATAACTTAATACTCAGTCTTGGGAAGTATCTGTAAGGCAGATACCAAACAATCCCCTTGAAATCCAATCATTGATTCAAGTTTATATGTACATTCACATGTGTATGTCTATTGACTCCGAGCCTTGAGATAGGCATTGATCCAGTCCTGTATTGAGATTGCAACCCAAGGTCCTAGTTTTGCATCCAAATACAAAACATAAATTCATACTTCAAAATACAAACCTTTAGGACATTTAGAAGTAGTTTTAGGACCAAAATCTTCTGATTCACAACTGAATATGAGCCCAAAGCTAGCCCCTTTGCACTTATTTCACAGTTTTGGTCTGCATAAGAGAGGATTTATCTGCTTTGTATCAACATCCAAGTGAATTCATTGGCATATGTTATAGATGTTGAATAGGGAATACCCCCCTTGGTTCTGCAGAGCCTAAAGAAGAAGAAGAGATATTTATAGAGTCTATCTCCTATATTGTTGGCCCCTGGCCCGGAAGTCCTATTGATCAATGATGGCTACCTTGTAGGGATAACTGGGAAGCATCCAGTCGGATTGAGCACTAACAGATTTGGCGACTCTGCTGGGGACTCTTTGTGTATGAACCCTGGTTTAAAAGAAAATAATTCCTAATAGTAGGTGGCGACTCTGAACAATCTCCCAACCGGTAAAGTAAAAATTTGTATGCAAGGGAGATCCTTGCATAATCCTTTGTCTGAAGAATTACCCAGAAAAATGATGTACAGGAAAAAGGGGACTGTTCAAGCTAGTCAAGAGGGTTCTCCCAGAAGTAATGATCACACTCAAGACAATCTAGGATCTTCAGAACGGACAATACCTTATTTTTCAAACACTGAGGCTGAAATCCAGAATGTATATGAAAGACAACAAGGTGTTAATTTGAGAGTGAGATCAGAGGTGTTTCAGGAATGCCCTTTCTTAGATCCCTCTGACAGATTTGAAGAGACTGAATCCCCAAGAGATGATGATGATGACCAATATGGAAAGGGACCATCCTCTTCTATGCCCAAAGATCAAGAATTAGTTGAAGAAAACAAAAGCCTAAGAGCTGAATTAGAATATTTACAAGCTGTGAAGTTTAGAGATGATATGAGACAAAAGGTGCAGGCTTTGAGAACTGCTCAACATGATTTAGTTCCTACTCTTGATAATGCAAATGTGTTGAGAAACCAGCATAGAAATGAAATCCAGTATCAACAGAATGATCAGAGACAAAATGTAAACAATGTTAGGGTACCATTAAATAATGTGAGAAATTAGAATGCAAATAGGAATGCTAATGTTAATCAGTTTGGTAGACAACCTATGTAGCTGGATAGATTTAGGCAGCTTGTTTTTGATGGTATTCCTGGCTACCCTAATCCCATTGACAAACATGTGAGGCCGTAGGTGCCAAAGTTTTCAGGAAACAATACTGTGTCAGGTGAGGATCATTTAAAGGCTTTTCAGAATGTTATGGATAACTTTGAGGTCGAGCATGGGGATGTTTTTATGGAGTTGTTTATGTAGTCCTTGGTTGATGAAGCTAGAGAATGGTATAAAGGTCTGCCTGACCGAAGCATCTCATCATGGGATGATTTCAGAAGGATTTTTAAGGAGCAGTATGGTGATAAGACTGACCCAGGCTTTTTTGTAAATGAATTCACCAGTATCACTAAGGGGTCAAATGAGCAGGTTGTAGATTTTAATGCCAGGTTTACTAAAGTGTTGAACAAATTGACACCTCACATGAGACCTAATGAACCAATGTGCATGGTGCTGTACATAAATGCTTTTGATGCCAAAACATCCTATGGATTAAGAGATAAGGGTCCTACTAGCCTCAGGAATGCTTTCAGGATTGCAACAAATATTGAAAATAATAGGAAAGTATCTGGTAAGACAAACATAAGGGATGATGTGAAGATTCTACAAAATCCAAATAAGCCTCAAAGTACTCAAAGTAATGCATCTACTTCTGAGGATAAATTAGATAAACTGACAACTGTTGTTAAGGACTTAAGTTATAGACTTGCTAAAAATGAGAAGGGAATAGGACCTGACAGGCAGGTTTACCAGAGACAAGAAAAGAGACCATCATTGCATGATATGCCATATATCACTAATTGGCATAACGGTAAACCCATTCTCCCACATAACAGCAACACCAATCAAAGAGCTCAGAATGCAAGGGAAACTCCTGATCCTTTGAAGAAGACTGTAAATATTGTTGATGACACCCCATGGTGCATAATATGTCAGATGCCTCACTCACAGTCTCAATGTATGATTGCTCAGTCTTTATATAATAATGCTGTTGCCTGTGATGAATGCAATGAGCCACATTGTGTGGAGGATGATAATGTAAATATGTTGTCCACAAATAGGGAGTGCTCTTCCTATGATGCAGATGAAGATAATGAAGATAATTATATGCTTATGCTCAGGACTCACCCAGTTTTCTAAATAATTTGAGAAGGCCTTCTGATGAAGAAATTAGAGCTCTCATAGCTGCGGCAGTAGCTCAGGTCAAAAGCAATTACACCCTTAGAGGTAAAGCTCAGATAAGTGACCCACGTCAATCAGAAAGTACCTTTGTAAATCAACTAGCACATAATCATAAGAAGGCTGAACCACCAAAGACACAATGGAACAGTAATAAGAACTCTAAGCAAGAACCAGGTCATGATTCTCAAGGACCAGAAAATAAAATTCCCCAAAGTGAGGATCAAAATAAGGATTCTCAGGTCTTGGATAATGGTCAGAGGGCCGCTAAGATAAAGCTGGATCAGCTCAGGATAAAAATAAAACCACGGCTCAGGCTACAACTGTTATACAAAATTATGCTCCCTTTGACATAACTCAAGTTTTATCCCAGGTGAAGATCTCTGTTCCGTTGATGGAGATGATGAAAGTTGAAGAATTTAGGAATAAGACACTGTCCTTAATCTCGGGAGTAGCATGTCAGGCTGAGAAAAATGTTGAGGATCAAGGTAAAAAACAAGCCTTGTGTATTGAAGAGGATGAGGTTCCTGAAGTTTATCTGGGGGTGACCATGACAAAATGCCCTTCACAGGTTGAGCCGTTTTATGTCTCCCTTGTTATTAATGGAAAAAAATCAGGAATTGTATGCTTGATTTTGGAGCATCAACAAATATTATGCCTCTGGTTGTCATGTAACAAGCTGGACTGAAGATAGATAAAGCATGTGGAAAATGCTATGCAATGGATGCTAGGGAGGTACCAGTTATTGGAATGATGAAGGATGTGAATTTAGGTTATTAGCATATCCAAAAAAAACATACAGAATGAACATAATAGTGGTTGACATAAAGCCACAATATGGTATGCTGTTGTCAAGAAGATGGGCAGCATTGATTGGAGGAAGTATGCAGTTAGACCTATCATATGCCATGAGCCCAATGAATGGCAAAGATGTCAAACTGGTCAGAAAAGAAAGGTCATCATAAACAGTTGAGGATCAAGATTCAGAGGAACATGTCTGTTTCGTAGATACTGACTACGAGAACATCAAAGTTGTCTTGGGTGATCAAAGAGATAAAGGGAAAGATATTTGCATTCAAGAGCTTGACCAACAGGGTTTTGAACTATGTATTTCAATGATGGAGCTTGTTCAAAGGAGGGTTCTGGTGCTGGAGTTGTGTTCTTGTCTCCAGCGGGTAAGCTTTTAAAGTTCTCTTTTCTGTTAAAGTTTGCCTACACAAATAATATTGCAGAATATGAAGCACTGTTGCTGGGATTGAATGCTGCTCTGAAACATGGAATTAAAATGATGAAAGTATTTGGAGATTCAGAATTAATTGTTTCCCAGGTTAGAGGTAGATATGCTTCGAAGAATAAAAGGTTAAAACAGTACAAGCATGCTGTGTGGGATACAATTGAATTATTTGATGCATTTTCAATAAACTGGATAGAAAGATCAAAAAATGTCATGGCAGATTTTTTAGCTAATGTGGCCATAAGGCCAGATGATTTTTTAGCTACACCATTTTGTTATTATCACCAGATGTAAAACTTGAACCACAAAATGTCTCAGCATCCATCTCAAAAAATGGATTATCAAAAGTGTACCCTGCATCCATTTCAAAAAGTGGGTTATCAAAAGATTGAAAATTATTTCTATCCTCTTGTTCAAACCAATCTTCTTGTTGACCCAACTCTGTACTTGCAACTTCTGGTTTCTTTGGAAAATGCTCTAAATCAAAATCTTCTTGAAGCCTGTCAAGCTCATCAATTGCTTGTTGATTTCCTTATTCCTTGCTTCATTACCTTCCTCTTTGAAGTGTTCTTCAACATCAAGCTGATTTTCTACTTCCAGTAGTGTCATTTGGGTACTTTCCAATGAGTTTGTAATGCGTCGTACCTGCTTATAAATTTTTAAAGATCTTTTTATGTGTTTAATTTTTTATTTTTATGTGATCTTGCAGACTAGACAGAAGAATGCAGAAGGGGTTTTCAGTTTTCCTGCAAATGTGTTGCCGAAGCATACAATATAGAGCTAATAATAGGAACCCAGAAAATATACAAGGAATATGAAGAAACTAATAGATACCCAGATAACAAAATGGCCAATAAACAATTACTAACACATACCCATGTTGAGATTTGAAACTTCATACAACAACTGTAGCTAGACCAGCAATGGGTATGGCTGAAAATCACTCAAAACTCCAGAAATATTGATAGAATTTGATATGCAAAGGATTACAAGGAGCAAAGGGGCCTAGATGCCCAAAATAAGAAGTATCAAAGCTGCCTAGAACAAAGAAACGAGCCTTCAAGGAGACCCACGACCCTCCAGGTGAAGTTGTACGGCCCAGCCAAGGATGAACAACAAATAATAGTCTCAAATCAGGCCTGCACTCCTTCAAATGTCGCTGCACCTCCAAGGAAAACCCTCACGCCAAGTATGGAGCAAAAATAATGAAGTTGCAATGCCAAAATCTGTAATATCCCTTATGGATATTTGCTAAAATTTTGATTGAACAAATGATGCCAAGCTAACAAACAATTGACTAGATAAAATAGATAAGTTATTCAACATTGGCTACTCATATACAAAATGTCAGTTCAGACTACAAAAGAATTCACATACCAATGTATATCTCTCCTGAACATATAATCTCTGATATCTGCTGTAGGAATTCTAGCATTACTGTTTGGTCAAATACAGTGCAAAGTAAGGCAGAATCACTGATGCAAAATAGGTTGCTGGTCCTCCACAGTAGCTATAGATACAGTTTGCACCTTAGTGTCCATTCATAGTGCCGATCACAATTATATTGCCAGACGAATTTCAAACATGAATGAATGGGAGTCTTCGATTCCAAATCGACTCCTGAGATGACAACAATCCCTTATGTCAGATATATCCTCTGTTCTCTATTTTCTGGCACACAAAGGCAAACAATGATGTTAGTGGATGTTGTCTTGACTCAGGGATTCAAACACATATATTATAAACTCCTTTGCATATGCATATCGAAGGCCTTAGAATGTAGAATCAAAGCTACGATCACCACAAAGAAGTGTCGTAGAAGTTGATGAGCGCTGCTATAATTGAGACTTCCAGGATACTTCGAATTCCTTATCTGTATGACTCACATCTCATGTATTCTATGCATTTGGAGGATGTCTGAAATCAACGAACCTTCTTTGAATTTTCCATGACTTCAATGTGCTTGACATATCATAGCTGCCACCTCTTCTTATCATACACGAACATGCTGCGTTACAAGTTCTCTTTATAATCCTTTATGGATTGTAAATCCTCATGATTTTCCTTATGCATTCTACAATTCTATTTATTATCACATATACAGAGACCTACGAATGCCAGCAACAAATCATTTAATAAAGTCTCCAATACTATCATGCGCCAATAGATATATATGATATCTTAGTTTCTTTAGATTTTAAAGACAAGCTCAATTATATGAAGCGGCTGGCTCTTAGTGGGATTTGGGACCCACAATCCACTGTCTATAGAGAACTGTCAGGTATTGTCTCCTAATTGCAAACATTAAATAGAGATATATGTATAATTTCAAATCTGAATAATATATATTCAATCAATATTCCATACAGACTCCAAACACCATACATATATATCAAATCGATCCACTTTGCAAATTTATATTTATTTATAAATCAATAAATTTGCAACAAAACCTTCTGCTTGACTTTATTCTCAAATCTGCATACAATGTCTTCAATGAGATACAATGATCAACAACCAACAATAAACCCACAAAAAACCTAGAACACACTTTGAAGCACAATTGTGAAATCTGAGATAATTTCACCTCAAGGTTGGTAAGGGAGCATTACCAAACCAACAACTACCAAGGGCTCATCTCCTCGGTACAGCGAATGCAAGGGAACATCTCCTTGACATCAACTGAATACAATCTTGACAAAATAAACATCAACACAAGCATGATCCCAAATGGATCTCAGCTCTCCTTTTAAAACCTTCACAAAGGTTTTTGTGTACACGGTTACACTTATACAATTTTAAATGCTTACACATGACCTTTTTAAATGTTTGTTTTTGTGTACACAATAACACTTTATTTTATAAAGTGTTTTTAAATACTCAAGTAACTTAATAAAATATTAATTTTATAAAGCAATTAAAATACTTTATAAAATTAATTTACAATTAGGACACTTTTAAGTTACTTGCAAAAATGGGGACATGACAGCCCTCCCTTACCGACGTTGCTTGTCCCCAAGTAATGGGAAGAAAAACTAAACTCAATCAATCCCTGGATCCCAAATCTATCAAGGCTCCTCTACCATGCTCAAATGCATCTTCTCAAGGCTGCTGATGTAGAAGATCCTAGGACCGCTTCCACTGTCACACAATAACTCGAACACATCCAAACCAAAATAGATGCCAATCATGAAGGTATAGATGCCAAGCAATGAACCAATGAACCATTGAATAGTAACATGAATAGATGAAGGATGCTAAACACAAATGTATCCATTCCTGTTGTGCTAAAACTGAAATCACATACTTCACTACTCAACAATGAAGAATAACCATCCACATGTGCCAATGAGAGAGCATCATCAAAATAATGTTGTGTCTCTTCAAGAGTAGGCTGATCCTCTCCAATGGAAATCAATGTATCATGCAAATCACAACTGAAATCACATGCTTTAAAGTCCAACAAGGAAGAAAAACAATCAACCCATGAAGAATCAATGAAGATGAAGTCACCGATCAACAAATAAAAAGCTGCCATATCATAATCAATTGGTGACATAACCAAAGATGAGTTATGGATGCCTTCACCACCCATCAAAGACAACTCTTGAGTGGCTGGTCCACTATGGGTGTCATCAAACACCATCAAGTCTTGATTTGTCTCCTCTTCTTCCCAAGTGATTAGGGGTGGAAGTGGCTCAAAGAAGTCTTCATTCCCATTGTCATATTCATGCATATCATAATTGGCTGCCTCAAAATCGTCAAGTAGAGCTGATTGCAAAGGAATAGGACTGCTATCCTCAAACAAATCAGGGATTATATCATGCCATACCATAATATTTTCTTCATCAAATGTTGATTCAATGTGTGTCTCTTCTTGTACATCACCCATGTCTTCAATCTTCACAAGCGCATCTTCTTTAAATTTTCATTACTAAATGTCACAAGGCTGCAAGGTTCCTTATTGTATGATTTTTCAATCCTTTCCTCAACTTGTTCAACTCCTACACCATTTGCCTTGTCATCTTGTACGCTAGGAATAGCTGTTATAAAGGACCGATTTTCTGAATTATGCAAGGAGTGATTATGTCTACTCAAAAGTAGACAAAGTTCAACAATCTTTCTATCTTGATCTTTCACCAATTGGATAGCCATGTCTCTATCTCTAACCATTTGTAAATAGTCTTCTTTTATCAGCTCCAAAGCCTTTTTGAAAGGTGCAAATGTGTATGAGAAATACTATGTCCCATTCCTTTTTGTCTTTCTTCTCTTTGGGCTGTCCAAATGAGGTCTTCTAGGTGTTTGTGAGTGCTATCCATTCTTGACAATGCTTGAATTATTCTTCTTGACAATGCTTGAATTATTCTATCTTCCTTCACCACCATTTGATCTTGCAAGTCTTCCCAAACCAAGGGCTTTTATTCCAACTGTCCTTGGCTGCCATAGTCTGATTTTTCATCATGTGTAGGTGAAGAAGCAATATGATCACCCAAAGAATCCATACCATTGCTACCCATATCATTAACATGCTCTATGCTAGCCTCTAATGTTGAAGCCTCATGCAAAGATGGTGTAGACAAATCATTACTCAAAGTTGTCCTCATGCCTTCTTGAGTCAAATCAGCATGCCTAACAAGTTCTTCATGTAGATTTTTGCATATAATATGTGAAATTTCTCTATCCTTATGTTGTTCAACCAATCTCCTTAACAACTCATGTGCCATAGGTGACACATCTTGCTCACATTTCCAAACAATCCAATACTTTGGAGCATCATCCTCATATAAAACCGAAGACATGATGGATTGCATAGAAGTAATCACACTACGAGGGAGAACCTCATCAATAACACTCCAAAATATATGAAACATTTCACGAATGATCTTTGCACAATCAATGGATAACATAATGTTCTCAAATCTGCATCTTGCAAATGTTTCAAGTAGTTTTACCCTCTTAGCAAAATAAGGGTTCTTGATGTCACCCAAACCTTTAAAGCTTGCCACCATGATCTCAAGTACTTCTTTCATAATATGGCTGTCATAAGGTTCAGTAGGAGCTGTTATCCTCATAATTTCACTGATGCATGGGATAGTTGCAAGTTTTATTACCTCATCATGATGTCTCATAAATCGTGGCTTAGCCAAAGAACATATTAACGGAGTTATAGCAAGTTGCATTGTTTGAGATGGTTCTTGTCCAACCTTGCATAAACAATCCTCTACCTCCTCCAAAGTACTTAGAAGAACCTCCTTTGGCTGAGATGTTCTAATTTTTTTTCTGCCCTGTAAATCTTTTCTTCCAACTCTCTCAACAATATTCGCTGGTTTGGAATCTTCAAAGACTGCTGGTTTACCATACTTATCAATCTTCTTACTTGTAGATATTCTTTCCATCATCTTTTCTTTTGTAGGTGAGGCACCCATTGATATAACCTATTGAAGCAAAATCTGATTGATGACCCTCAGGCTGGCAAGATCATGGCTCTAATACCACTGTAATATCCCTTACGGATATTTGCTAAAATTCTGATTGAACAAATGATGCCAAGCTAACAAACAACTGACTAGATAAAATAGATAAGTTCAAATTAAAGATTTGAACTATTCAGTATTGGCTACTCATATACAAAATATCAGTTCAGATTACAAAAGAATTCACATACCAATGTATATCTCTCCTAAACATATAATCTTTGATATCTGTTGTAGGAATTCTAGCATTACTGTTTGGTGAAATCCAGTGCAAAGTAAGGCAGAATCACTGATGCAAAACAGGGTGTTGGTCCTCCACAGTAGGTACAGATACAGTTCGCACCTTAGTGTCTATTCATTGTGCCGATCACAATTATATTGCTAGGCAAATTTCAAACATGAATGAATGGGAGTCTTCGATTCCAAATCGACTCCTGAGATGACAACAATCCCTTATGTCAGATATATCCTCTGTTCTCTATTTTCCGGCACACAAAGGCAAACAATGATGTTAGTGGATGTTGTCTTGACTTAGGGATTCAAACATATATATTATAAACTCCTTTGCATATGCATATCAAAGGCCTTAGAATGTAGAATCAAAGCTCCGATCACCACAAAGAAGTGCCGTATGTAATGCCCCCTTGTCACAAATCAGAATTCCTTTTTCCTTGTTCACAAATTTCAACTTGCAACAAACAACTGACTAGATAAAATAGATAAGTTCAAATTAAAGATTTGAACTATTCAGTATTGGCTACTCATATACAAAATATCAGTTCAGATTACAAAAGAATTCACATACCAATGTATATCTCTCCTAAACATATAATCTTTGATATCTGTTGTAGGAATTCTAGCATTACTGTTTGGTGAAATCCAGTGCAAAGTAAGGCAGAATCACTGATGCAAAACAGGGTGTTGGTCCTCCACAGTAGGTACAGATACAGTTCGCACCTTAGTGTCTATTCATTGTGCCGATCACAATTATATTGCTAGGCAAATTTCAAACATGAATGAATGGGAGTCTTCGATTCCAAATCGACTCCTGAGATGACAACAATCCCTTATGTCAGATATATCCTCTGTTCTCTATTTTCCGGCACACAAAGGCAAACAATGATGTTAGTGGATGTTGTCTTGACTTAGGGATTCAAACATATATATTATAAACTCCTTTGCATATGCATATCAAAGGCCTTAGAATGTAGAATCAAAGCTCCGATCACCACAAAGAACTGCCGTATGTAATGCCCCCTTGTCACAAATCAGAATTCCTTTTTCCTTGTTCACAAATTTCAACTTGCAACAAAAGAACATTAGTCTATTTTCATTTAAAGTCAATATATATAATTCACACATAGAACATTTCTTTATCATTTAGTTCAAAATTGATTTCTATCAATATACATTGCTATGCAAATTACTATTATTCATCTATGATAATTTTCTATGCATATCACTAATATGAACACATAGCTACTTTAATGCATATCATCATTGTTAATCTCATGACTGCTTTCAGTGCTCTTTATATTTCACAAGTTAGTCTTATGATCATTATTTATATGCCTTGCATATCATTAACATTTCATATGTTACTTTCATGATCATCATTAATATGCCTTGCATATTCTTTTCATGATATTTCACATGATCTAGGATATTTATCAATACAAATTGCAATCTACTTGTCTATATGTCATTTACTAACATCCTATAGGAGATTGGAGGAGAGTTACTGTTATCCACTATGAGGCTTTAATGTTTCTATCCTTAGACTCAATATAGTATCCTTAATACCTTAGAGTCAAGGCCTCTATGAGACTCCTTGGTACTCTTATGATGCCTTACATCAAGTAACCAAGGCCTATACATCACTATCCTTGCACTATGGGTACCTTATACCTCATGTGACAAGGCCTCTATGTGATAAGCATCCTTTGCATCATGGGTACCTTATATCTCATGTGACAAAGGCCTCTTAATACCCATGTGGCCTCTTGGTACCTTCCTGTTGTGGCCACTTTTACAACATCAACCCCAATTGCTAATTGGGTCCCCCTTTTATTTTGACTCAGTCCGGATTAAACTCTACTCTAATCCCATACTCTTCGTCGTGATTTCGGAACTCAGATAATGTCAATGGCTTAGGCTGGCTCACTGGTAAGAAAGAGAAGTGAACATATAGATTTCCTCCTGCATAGGCTTAGAACCCTAAATGCCGGGTCTGAACTGTTCTCAGGGAAGGGTTTTGTTTTTCCATCTTTAGGAAACGAACCCATTCCATCCTTGTCATGGGACTCAGTTCTAGTCTGGTTACAAGACTTCATGTCCCACTCAGGAAATCATTCCCAGAGTCTTGTCCAGGAATCCAGTCTGGAAGTGCCTATCCTGGAGTCTTGTTTAAGGAATTCCTGCCCGGAGTCTTGTTCCAGATTCATATCCCGACCAGGCTCGGAATTCAACAAAGACTGCCACTCCTTGGCATGTTCATCTTTCCACCATGGAACTCAGTTCCCGGCCCAACAGCTCTAGTCCGGAAGTTCAATCCAAGGGATATCCTTCTGATCCCAATCTGGGACTCAATCTCAGACCATAACTCGGAAGATTCTCGGTCAACAGGGTTTTCGAGAACTTAGGGCAAATTTCAAAAGGCAATCACTGTTTGAGTACCCCTCCGGAAGGCTGGAAGTGCAACAGGAATATTCTTGGTCGCATATTCCAGTACCTGTTGGAATATGCGCCCAGGGAAGAAACTTATCCCTAGTCGCATAATCCAGTAGGTACTGGATTATGCAGCTAGGACAATTTTTTGTCCTGGTTGCAAAATCCAGTACCTGCTGGATTTTGCGCCCTAGGACTGGAGGTGTCCAGTTCAGCGTCCTGACCTGTCTAGTCAATGCAGTTGGCTTGAAAATCATTTCCTGACTCCTCTGCAGATGCTTGAATCAAGCAATTCATAGTCTGGTTGGAAAAATTCCGTATCTCACCATGAAAATGGGAGATTCCTTGAGGGGATGGAAGAAACGAAAGATGGAAGAAACAAAGGATGGAAGAAACGAGCTCCATATTTCACCAGGAAAATGAGAGATTCCTTGAGGGGATGGAAGAAACGAAAGATGGAAGAAATGAAGGATGGAAGAAATGAGCTCCGTATTTCACTAGGGAAATGAGAGATTCCTTGAGGGGATGGAAGAAACGAAAGCCCCGTGTTCCAGATCCTGTGTCGATAATTGAACCTCCGTAAAACAGCTAAAAGTGTACCTGCTGCAAAACTGAAACCCCACTCAAAACTGAAGAAAAGATAAGTCCTTAGCTAAAAATCCTGGAAACTGGACATGCAGGGTCAAAGCGCAAAATCTTGCACCTGTGGAAATATGCGCTCCAGGACAATTTTTGTCCTAGGCGTAAAATCTTGCACCTGTGGAATTTTGCGCTCTTGGACAGTTTCTTGTCCTGGGCGCAAAATCCACCTCCTCAGGGAATTTGTGCCCCTGGACAGAATCCTCCAGTCCCTCCACAGATAGCTCCTGTCCAGAATGGAGTGTTGACCTTCATGAAATCCTTCAGAATGACCCTCCGGACCCAGCGTGAAGATATAACCAGACTCCAAGCCCTGTAGGAAAGCATGCCAGATAGATTCCAATTCCTTCTGGAAGATTCAATTTGAGTGGATTCCCATTCACAAAATGCAAAATTGCAACACTTCCATCTGAATGAGGTTTCAAGGAGGCAATATTCCAAAACTTAGCCAAATTTCAACAAAAGTTCCAGAATCACTCCAAGGGAGGAAATCCAGGACATCAGAAAATCCCCGACATTGGAAAATCCCCGACATCAGGAAATCCCCGACATTGGAAAATCCTCGACATTGGAAATTCCCCGACTTACTAAAATCCCCGACCACCGACAAAGGAGAAAAAGACAAAAATCTAAGTCGGCTAAAAGGCAAAAAGGTATGGCGGCTAGGTTTTCTCTTCCAACCCAGGTCGGCCAAGTGGCAGGAAGAGGTTTAAATGCCTATATAAGGCAGCGCTCAAGTCATTTTCAATCATTCTAATTCAAATCCAAACCAAGGAGAGCAGAAATATACCTTTCAAGAGCAGAAATTACATTCCAAGGGCAGATTTCAGCAAGTGAAGGACAAATTTATCCAAGGATATTGCAGATTTCATCATTTCCAAGGCTGAATTCCTCATTATGGCAGATTTTCCTGTAGGATAAAAGCAGATTTCTGAAGTATTCAAAGGCAGAAATACATCTTCCTAGGGCAGATTTCATCCTCCAAGCCCAAAACTCCTCCATTCCAAGGTAAGTTCTTCACCAAGACTCTTGTTTCTGAATATTCCTAGGGCAGATTTCTTGTTGGAAGACCCATTAAAACTCAGAAATTCCTGCATAAAAATCAGAAAATCCATTAGAAGGTTAGAAATCCATCAAAAAATCAGAGATTCCATTAAAGCTCAAAAGTTCCTTGTGCAAAGAAAGGTACGTGGATGCATAGGATGGCTCTTCTTACTTAGAATATTGTTATTTTTCCTTCCTATGTACTTGAAAATTCATGATTTTAGTCCCACATGCATAAAACTGTTGTACTAACGTCCCATGTGTGGGAATAAAACCCCCGTCTCACCTCTATCCATATCTCTTTAAAACTTATACTTTGCTATTTCTTTCCTTGATTCCACTGGTGAATGGCAAGTGCCAAGGCGGGCTCCTCAAGACAAACTCATTTGAAGGCTGCCTTCAAAGGGACACTCTCGCAGTCCAGAATCACCTCAAAGTGGGCGAACGTCGGAGACACCAACATCCATCCTTCAGTCATGGAAGAAATTGGGAAGCGAATGTATGGAGTGGATGGACATCCTCCATCCTAGCTTGCAGCCAAGATCGTCCGGAATAGAGTTGCCGCCGCCGCATGGTTCCCACCTGCCATTCCTTGTCCCGAGTTGATCGTGGAATGTTTCATGCACTATGATCCAGAACAAAGGATGGTCGTTGATCGCAACAACACAGTGGTGGCCTATTTCACCAAGGAAAAGATTGCGGAAGCTTTCGACATACCTGTCTATAGTCCCATTGAGTACACAAGTCAGGAGGAATCAGTCGACATGTTCCAGGCTGATCCGGCAACCTGTTTCGGGATCATCAACAAGACATGGATGCAGAAGAAAAGGCCTCACCGTTCCAAGTTGCCAAGGACTCTCCTTAAGTCCAACTTCAAGTAAGAGCATGGAGACCTCGTCGTCATGCTGAACAGGATCATGGGAAGTCCACAGTCTTGTACCTTCGAGCCATGGATGTTCTACTACATCGAGGAAGTCATCGCTGGGACAAAGATGATTGATTGGGCTCGACTCCTCAGTGACAGTATTGATGCACAATTCCAAAACCTGGAGGAATCGAAGGCCTTTTGCATGAGTTCCTATGTGATCTATATGCTGGCAAGGAACAACAAATATCGAGGACTGTCATGGAAGGGACGTATCGGCAATCAAGAAGGGCAAGTCAAGGTCTACAATTGCTATCCCCAGCTCCATCTCCAGAACATAAACCATTTCCAGAGGTTCAATGACACATTCGCCATGCACATTACTAGGACCCTCCAAAGAGGCATTCACCAGAGGTTATCACCCGAGGCCAAGTAGTTGATTAGGACATATGGCTCTTGGTTCGTCCAATTCCCAAAATTCACATACATCAGGGTGCAAGGATTCTCCGGCTATCCATACAGACTACCAAGGTATCCGTCGGACAAAATGGTCCTGTTGGAATTAACAAGGCAACTCTCGGTGTATGACAAAGTCCAGAAGAAGAAGGCCGGGGTGACCTATCCAGTCGAGACGGAAGGTGCGGTCGAGTCATGCCCATTTCTCCAAGCCGCGGAAAGATCCGAGGAGGAGCTACAGTTCTACAACCTAGTGACCCATTCCTTGCGGGAGAACTTTGACCTGTTCAATACCACCCGGGTAGCATGTGGACGGAGGCATAGACATAAGGTACACCTGGAAGACTACTGGGCAAACGCTGAGGATGACTTCGAAGTGCGGAAGAGGACATGTTCTCGACTTTCAGTCGACATGATCAGGGCCACCAGGATCTTTGCAGTCCCGGATCAAGTCAAGGAGGATGGGAGGCTAGTCCAGCCATTCTTCGAACAGGAGAAGGATAAACCTCTTCCACCCTTGATTTGGTCTGATCCGGAGGTCACCCACTTGGACGATCTAATGGCACCCGTGCTAACCATAACACAGAAATGGATAGGCCAGCAGACGGAGAAATTGCACAAAAAAGGTATCCGCCCGACTTGTGACCTGATGGGAGACTTGGATTCTCAGTCTTCCGAAGAGGATATGACCGAGGACACTCCTGTGAAAGACCAAGGGATGGGAAGATAGGAAGTGAAGGACCAGACGGCGGAAGATCCACCAGCAAAGAGAGTGAAGGCTCGAAAGGAACCTATCAGCAGGCTCGACCAGGAGGAGCAGAATGCATCCAGGCCTCACTCTGCCAGCACTTCTTCTGTCCAGGAGGTGGATCTTTTTGAAGACCGGCAAACAGTTAAAGGTAAGGGACCCATGGAGGAGGAAATGGTCCCAGATGCGGAGCAGGATGATCAGGAAGATAATGAGTCCATGGATTCCACTCGGGAACGGACACCCAGCTAGATGGTGGGAAATCAGCCTAACCCTCCACCGCGAAATTCGGGGGAGGCCCATCTTGAGGACATGCTCCATCACCTTGATTTGGAATTCCTCGATGAGGAGTTCAATTCCGGAGAAGTACCGACATCCACACAAGTTGGTCAAGGTCCTCAGGAACCACAAAAGGAAGTCAATCCATCCGCGAAACCCAATTGGTTACAGGACAGGTTGTGGAAGAAGACAATCAGGAAGAATGATCCTTCCACCATACTTGGTGATTTTCTGGCCAGGATAGGGAAATCCGCAGATCCAAAGAAGGCGAAGAAGTTTTCCAGGATTACAAGGGATGAATCCGAATCCTGCTGAGTAGAGGTGGCAATTCCCAGGGTAACCGAAGCAAAGGAGGACATCAGTCCAGATGACTTTGACCTCTTGAAGGTCGACCTTGGACCAACCACGAAGGATCAAGAAATGGAGGAGCTGGAGGATTCTGTTGCCGCCATCCGAGAAAGGTTAAGGAAGAAAGAAGAAAAGAAGAACCGGTTGAAGCAAGAAAATGAGGAACTGCGGCAGCACATCCAGCAGCTCATGGGCCCATTGCAGTCCGCCCAAGGAGCAACGTCCCAACCTCTAAGCATAACTAAGGACTCATTAGCTGAGGTTGAAGTTTTGAGGACAGCCGGCCACACGGCAAAAGGTTGGATAGAGAAAGTCTCGGATAGAGCCGATAAGTTCATAGAAGACCTCGTCTAGGTGAACGGGAGAGTTACAACACTCATGGATAGGATTCAAGCAATTCTGGATACATGTCAGCAATTCATAGTCGTCTGGGAGGAAACTCTCCCTAGACTGAAGGCATTGATGAACACTCCGAAGCTGGACTTGATCAGGAACAAGGTAATACATGCAAATTCAGTATATGACTTCCTCAGCTGGTATTCCGCATTGCTCATGAAGAGAGATAACCTGGAGAAGGTTGAAGGTGACACTTCCCAGGCCCACGCCATGTTGAAGGAGATCTAGGACAAAATCCTTGTATCATTGGAGACCTGGTTTGATTTGGATGTAGCACTGGATGGAGTCATTGACTTGGAGGAGTTGAAAGGCAAGATGCGGAGCATATACTTCAAAGCAACTTATCCTACTGAGGAATCCCATCTTGAGGATGCATCCTCGTTTCTGATCCTCATTAACAGTATCCAAAAGCTGAGGGCGGATTGGGAAATATGCTTGTCGCCTGTACCACCACCGCGTCCGTCATGGAGTTCTGGATTGATAACATGCCCAGTATTCCTATGGAGGAGTTGGAAGTTGTCCTGACCAGGTTCCTAGAAGCAGAGACTAAAGAGTAGGAGGAAGTTCCAGATAGGTAGGACAGTCCTATCCAGGAGTCCTAGACAGGTGGCACCCAGGGCAGCTGACGGTCACCCTTTCACCTTCTAATGTCCAGGACAGGTGGCAGTCTCTTGCATGAGCAATCTGACGACACCCACTTTTCTAGGGTTTCTGACCCATGGCACATGTTTCAAGGAAATCTGATTTCCTTTTACCCTAATGTATTTTTGGTAGCCTATATAAAGGCTGGGGGATGCCTCATTATCTCTCTCTTTTTCTCATTTCTATCATTCTAATGCTCCTAGAGCAGCCTAGTAGTTAGCTTTCATTTCTGCATTGTTTTTTTTTGAGCTGAAACTCCAGGGATCAGTTGGATTGTTGTAATATAGACTTCTAAAGAAAGAATATAAACATTGAGTATTGGTGTTCATAGGTTTCTTTGGATGTTTGACATGGTCTTATTGATTGCTTGAAGCAAATCTAAAAGTCTTTTCTAAGTTATTTACTTTATTTCAAGCTTTGTTAGTTGAATGTGATGGAAAATGCTATTGTTGAATAATTGAATGCTGATTTGTTCATACCATTCGTGATCTGTGGCTTGCAAATCACTTTGTATGGTTAGTCTGAACTAATTCCAAGCTTAACTTCGACTGTTCCTGGATGATCAGTCTCATGTTCCATATCAGGATAGTGTGAAAATCCTTGCCGCTACCCCAAAAGATCGCACCATCTCTGCCTAGCTGTTGTCGCATGACGAAGCAGAAGCGTGGTTCTAGCATCAATCCTCAATAGTAGTCTTCCCCATCATTTAGGTCCCTGAACTCTTTTCCTCTATCCCTATCTTTTTTCATTTTCTTTGAATTTTCCTTAGGAGTAGATTATAGAAGAGCTTATTGCGAAATCATTCATTACACGTACAAGCTAGTCTGGTTGAACTTAGATCTTTTCTGACAGAAGTTGACAAATCCAGTCTAGGAAGAGAGGAACGCACGTCCAAGATTCCAGAATCCCCCAAAGCCACTTTCTTCCTTGAAAACCGAAACATTAAGTTTGATACGTAAGTCCCCCTTGTGATTACCAACAAATCACATCATTTCACTGAGTCTATCCCTTTGCACATCAAGCCCTGACATAAAAGGAACCTTGGAGCAGTTTCATTCGATCACGTAGTTCAGCGTCTGAGAAGCTTTATTCAAGAGAGGATAAGATACTCTATGTTTTATTCTAATGTTGTTGTAGTCACAAAAACCTCATCAACACTTCCCTTTCCTTCTCTCATATGAGGTTAGCAAATTACATAGCATTATACAAGATACATATTATAATTGATCATTCTATATGATTGTCTATATTCCATTATCCATGATGATTGGGTAATGAAATGTATACATTACCTTTTCTAAGAATGGTAGTACACAAATCAAAGTTATCATGATGAATATATTTATGAGACAGGCATATGACTACTGCTCATAAATTGGAGATATCATAATTGATACAATTTATGAGAGAAAGCGTATGATTGCTCATTATTGTGCTAGTATATTTGATGCATATATATTGTCAAGAACCAATGCATATAATTGTCTACATAATGAATGCTATCAAGAATGAAATAAAAATGACATTTCCTTCATACCTGTGTTGGTAAGGCCGCTCATCAGGTAAAGTGGAATTAAATATTATATAGATACTTACTTGCTCTTAAAGATGGATTGCAGTCTTGTAAAGGTGCTCTTGTATGCAGTAATAATAATACATGTTATTTGGGATTGATGCCTTCAAGAATTCAGAACTTCAGATTGCTTCTATGCCATACCTCTTATGCAGATTCGTCTTCCTTGTCATGAAAAATGAAATGAATAATGAATGCTGATATATGTGATGCTGATCTGATATATGATTTGTTGATCTTTGTAAGTTGATGAGTTGCTATTCCTCCCATAAGATGCTTCGTTATTGATTTCTTTATAGTCTTGAATGATTGCCTCCCTTTACTAGTCGCATCCCTTGATGGGAAGCGCCACCTAAGGCAGATCGTATGACTTGATAAATAAAGATGATGACTAGTCAACGATTTGTATATCCTTTAATATTCAGGACTTAGTTATAATATACGTATTACATCACAGTCTTCCTTGTAATGATTTACTTGATTCACTGTTGAACCACTTCATAATCGCTGTCCATTTTATTTTATTCGCTGCCTTTGTAATATTTAATCGTTGTCTTTGTGTTTACACTTTGTCTTGGGTGCTCATATGAATAGTGGGCCGTTTTTAATTAATTTATTGTCTATGATTGTATAAGGTACATATTATATTTTATAATGATATTTAATATGATATTATATTTATTTTATATTATTTATCATAAATGATAATTATAATAATATTCAAGTATATTTGTTATTTTTATATATATCCTTATATGATATCTTATTTTAATATTTATAATATATCTATTTGTATATTTATAATTATACTAATGTATAATATATTCTTGGTAATAAATATATTAGTATTATAATAATATTATTTAATATCTCTCATTAAATATTATAGATTAATAATATATGTTTGTTTATAAAAACGCAATTATTTCTATCATTCAAATTGACTAAATGTTAAAATCTTTAATTTAAACATTGCCCGAATACCGGGACATGACAGCCCTCCCCATTTGAAATTGCTTGTCCTCAAGCAATTCCAATTCCTTTGGGATACTCGATTTTAAGATCAATTTTCTTTCCTTCTTTTATTTAACGTTGTTTCATTTTCTTCTTGAATCTCTTTGTCAAGTATGATTTCTATATTGTGTGCTTGAGCTCTTTTCCCACATTTATGTCCGGCTTCCCATTTCTCATTACATCTAAAACACATGTTTCCTTTTGCAAAATCTTTACACTTGTGTCCGGGTTTCCATGCTTCTTTGCAATTAAACAAAGGTTCTTTACTTTTAGTTCTTCACGGTCCTTGTACGGAAGATATGATTTCTCGTGTCTCCTTTCATTCCTTAGGCAAATATGTCCTGATTTCCATGGTTCTCCACATTTACGACATGGATTCTTATCATAATTTTCTTTCTTAGGGAGGGGTTTAGTGGAAGATTGCGAGGATTTGGTTTTCTCTAATTGCATGGCCATATCTATGGCGTCATCAAGTGTAGTTGGTTTGAGGGCTCCTACTAAGCCTTTTAGTTTGTCATCCAATCCTTCTACGAATAGGAATGCGAGTCTTTCATTCTCAATCCTGGTGACACGTATGGCGACCTTCTCAAATTCATTGACATACTCATCCACTGTTCCTCGTTGCCTTATTTGGGTTAAATCGTTGAAGTCTTGTTGCGGGTGTCATCTCTCAAATTTCTTGAGGAACGTCTTAGAGAATTCTGCATAAGATGTGATGGAATCGTGACCTTGGGTGTGTTTCCCATTGTGCCACCATTCATATGCTAAGCCTTCCAAATGTAAGATGGCAAATTGTAGTGCATCTTTCTCCATCATAGGGCTAAGTGAGAAGTAGTCATTTAGCTTTTGGAGCCATGCATGTGGTGTGATCTTATTTGTCCCATCAAAATTAGGGAGGTTTACTTTGTTGGTTTTATGTTTTAAGTCCTTGTTAGGAGGTCTTCTCTCCCTCCTTACCATTTCATTTCTTCTAGAATTGCTATAATCATTAAATGATACTACTCTCCTGACCTCCGGTTCTAGGCTTGCATAAGCCCTTGCAATGTCATCCGTGCTTAATACATTTGTAAAGGGTTCATCGGCTCTTGAGTTTTCTTCTTCTGGAAGGAAAGATGGCATAGGAATCCTTGGATTTGATGCAGTTGGGCTGTTCTGCGCATGATTGGATCCAATTTCTTTTGCATTTGTAGAGTTTGGCTGATTCGTGGTGTTACCGACTTTTTGAAGTGCCTCTAAGAACATTTGAGTAGTCTTTTCACCTTGGTCCATCATGGCCTTGGTGGTGGCTTCCATGAATGCCATCATTTCATTGTTCATTTTCTCTTCTAGAAGTTGTCGGTTCCTTCTAGTGTATGCTTGCATAAAATTATCTCACAGGATGGCAGGAGCAATGGCTCTGATACCACTTGTAATGTCCCCTTGTCACAAATTAGAATTGCTTTTTCCTTGTTCACAGATTTCAACTTGCAACAAAAGAACATTAGTCTATTTTCATTTAAAGTCAATATATATAATTCACACATAGAACATTGCTTTATCATTTAGTTCAAAATTGATTTCTATCAATATACATTGCTATGAAAATTACTATTATTCATCTATGATCATTTTCTATGCATATCACTATTATGAACTCATAGCTACTTTAATGCATATCATCATTGTTAATGTCATGATTGCTTTTAATGCTCTTTATATTTCACAAGTTAGTCTTATGATCATTATTCATATGCCTTGCATATCATTAATATTTCATATGTTACTTTCATGATCATCATTAATATGCCTTGCATATTCTTTTCATGATATTTCACATGATCTAGGATATTCATCAATACAAATTGCAATCTACTTGACTATATGTCATTTATTAACATCCTATGGGAGATTGGAGGAGAGTTACCGTTATCCACTATGGGGCTCTAATGTCTCTATCCTTAGACTCAATATAGTATCCTTAATACCTTAGAGTCAAGGCCTCTGTGAGACTCCTTGGTACTCTTATGATGCCTTACATCAAGTAACCAAGGCCTATATATCACTATCCTTGCACTATGGGTACCTTATACCTCATGTGACAAGGCCTCTATGTGATAAGCATCCTTTGCATCATGGGTACCTTATATCTCATGTGACAAAGGCCTCTTAATACCCATGTGGCCTCTTGGTACCTTCCCTTTCCATCTCTCATATGAGGTTAGCAAATTACATAGCATTATACAAGATACATATTATAATTGATCATTCTATATGACTGTCTATATTCCATTATCCATGATGATTGGGTAATGAAATATATACATTACCTTTTCTAAGAATGGCAGTACACAAATCAAAGTTATCATGATGAATATATTTATGAGACAGGCAAATGACGGCTGCTCATAATCGGAGTTATCATAATTGATACAATTTATGAGAGCAAGCGTATGACTGCTCATTACTGTGCTAGTATATTTGATGCATATATATTGTCAAGAGACAATGCATATAACTGTCTATATAATGAATGCTAACAAGAATGAAATAAAAATGACATTTCCTTCATACTTGTGTTGGTACGACTGCTCATTAGGTAAAGTGGAATTAAATATTATATAGATGCTTACCTGCTCGTAAAGATGGATTGCAGTCTTGTGAAGGGGCTCTTGTATGCAGTAATAATAATATCTGTTATTTGGGATTGATGCCTTCAAGAATTCAGAACTTCAGATTGCTACTATGCCGTACCTCTTATGCAGATTCGTCTTCCTTGTCATGAAAATATGAAATGAATAATGAATGCTGATATATGTGATGCTGATCTGATATATTATTTGTTGATCTTTGTAAGTTGATGAGTTGCTATTCCTCCCATCAGATGCTTCGTTATTGATTTCTTTATAGCCTTGAATGATTGCCTCCCTTTACTAGTCGCATCCCTTGATGGGAAGCGCCACCTAAGGCAGATCGTATGACTTGATAAATAATGATGATGACTAGTCAACAATTTGTAATATCCTTTAATATTCAGGACTTAGTTATAATATAAGTATTACATCACAGTCTTCCTTGTAATGATTTACTTGATTCACTGTTGAACCACTTCATAATCGCTGTCCATTTTATTTTATTCACTGCCTTTGTAATATTTAATCGTTGTCTTTGTGTTTACACTTTGTCTTGGGTGCTCATATGAATAGTGGGCCCTTTTTTATTAATTTATTGTCTATGATTGTATAAGGTACATATTATATTTTATAGTGATATTTAATATGATATTATATTTATTTTATATTATTTATCATATATGATAATTATAATAATATTCAAATATATTTGTTATTTATATATATATCCTTATATGATATCTTATTTTAATATTTATAATATATCTATTTGTATATTTATAATTATACTAATCTATAATATATTCTTGGTATAAAATATATTATTAATATAATAATATTATTTAATATCTTTCATTAAATATTATATATTAATAATATATGTTTGTTTATAAAAACTCAATTATTTCTATCATTCAAATTGACTAAATGTTTAAATCTTTAATTTAAACATTGCCCTAATACGGGGACATGACACCGTAGAAGTTGATGAGCTGTAATGTCCCCATTTTGCAAGTAACTTAAAAAGGTTCTAATTATAAATTAATTTTATAAAGTATTTTTAATTGCTTTATAAAATTAGTATTTTATTAAGTTACTTGAGTCAATTTAAAACACTATAAAATAAAGTTTTATTGTGTACACAAAAACAATCATTTAATAAAGTTAAGTGATTGTGTACACAAAAACAATCATTTAATAAAGTTAAGTGATTGTGTACACAAAAACCATCATTTAATAAAGCTAAGTGATCAGTGTTTTAGCAAATATCCATCAGGGATATGACATGAGCGCTGCTATAATTGAGACTTCCACGTTACGTCGAATTCCTTATCTGTATGACTCACGTCATTTCTATGCGTTTGGGGGATGTCTGAAATCAACGAACCTTCTCTAAATTTGCCACGACTTCAATGTGCTTGACATATCATAGAAGATCCACGAACATGCTGCGTTACCAGTTCTCTTTATAATCCTTTATGGATTGCAAATCCTCACGATTTTCCTTATGCGTTCTACAATTCTCAATAGGAGCAATTTGTTGGTGATAAAAATTAAGTCTTTCAAACACCTCGATATGAATCCTCCTGTGCGCTGTCAACACTGCATTCTATACAAGCTTAATTTATTATCACATATAGAAATAACTACGAATGCCAGCAACAAATCATTTAATAAAGTCTCCAATACTATCATGCGCCAATAGATATATATGATATCTTAGTTTCTTTAGATTTTAAAGACAAGCTCAATTATATAATGTGGTTGGCTCTTAGTGGGATTTGGGACCCACAATCCACTGTCTACAGAGAACTATCAAGTATTGTCTCTTAATTGCAAACATTAAACAGAGATATATGTATAATTTCAAATCTGAATAATATATTCAATCAATATTCCATACAGACTCCAAACACCATACATTTATATCAAATTGATCCACTTTGCAAGTTTATATTTATTTATAAATCAATAAATTTGCAACAAAACCTTCTGCATACAATGTCTTCAATGAGATACAATGATCAACAACCAGCAATAAACCCACATAAAACCTATAACAACACTTTGAAGCACAATTGTGGAATCTGAGATAATTTCACCTCAAGGTTGGTAAGGGAGCATTACCAAACCAACAACTACCAAGGGCTCATCTCCTTAGTACAGCAAATGCAAGGGAACATCTCCTTGACATCAACTGAATACAAACTTGACAAAATAAACATCAACACAAGCATGATGCCAAATGGATCTCAGTGCTCCTTTTAAAACCTTCACAAAGGTTTTTGTGTACACGGTCACACTTATACAATTTTAAATGCTTACACATGACCTTTTTAAATGTTTGTTTTTGTGTACACAACACTTTATTTTATAAAGTGTTTTAAATACTGAAGTAACTTAATAAAATATTAATTTTATAAAGCAATTAAAATACTTTATAAAATTAATTTACAATTAGGACACTTTTAAGTTACTTGCAAAAATGGGGACATGACAAAATCACTTCCAAGACAAGGTACGACCTAGCTGGAATGTACGACTAGCAAGGGAAATGAACACAACAACAAAGACTTATTTAACTCAAACCAAAATCTACCTCCAATCCCTCCAATATCAGCATATAATATCAATCACAAAAGATATATCAATCAGCTCCAGAAACAACTTTGAAGAACTCCATTGCAAACACAAATGTGAGTACTGAATGCATCCACCACTATGGCAGCTTTGGGTGATCTTCCACACCTGTAGAATATCGTCACTCAGGGAGGTTTTCGTCTCCAAGAACCTGGTTCAAATCCTCAAACCCTCAAAACCTTAGCAGAGCTCACAAAAAGAAAATATCAAAACATAGCATAAGAATGAGCTTTCTTTCCATCTTTTATTTTCCTCCTCAAGTTGGGCATTGGAATTAGAGGGAATATTATAATTTTAAAATCACTTTTTCCTCCTAAGGATGGGCGCCCATGGTCAAGACTTATTTTATGTCTTCATTTCTCATAAAGTCACTTTTCCTTTAATATTTATGAAGTCCCAATTAAATATAATATTAATAAACTTCGGATTTTAAAATAAATATGAAGACGGTGTCGGAATGCAATGATCTATAGCTTGTCGGAAAGTGCTCGACGAGACGAATCTGACCCCACTCTGAAAATCTTGAACTGACACTGAATCCGAACTTACTAAAAATAGTAACGACCAAGAGCAAACGTAGCCACACTGTGGGTGCCAACTGGATCCACTGAACTCGGACCACAACTTCATCACTGACAAACACCACCACTGCCAAACTAACCACAGTTCCCTAACCAAACTGCTAGTCCACGGGAACCCAATGATAGACTAACCATGTATCATGAAGGGGACATTACAGTCTGCCCTCCCTAAGATTGCTTGCCTCAAGCAATCTCAGATCGGGATGCCCTAATATCTACTCATTTTCCCAAGTAGCGTCCTCAACTGGCAGGTTCTTCCATTTTACCAGGTACTCTCTGATAATCCTCAAATTACATTCCTTGGTGTCAATTATTGCCTCGGGTACCAAGATCAACTTCCCCTCTTCTTCAAGAGGAGGCAACTCAACTGATGGTGTCACATTATGCCCCAGTGCCTTCTTGAGGCGAGATACATGAAACACATTATGTACCCTGCTACATGCTGGAAGTTCTAACTCATAAGCCACTTCTCCAATCCTTTTGGAGATCCTGAAAGGTCCATAATATCGTGGCTTAAGTTTCTCTGCTCCACTCTTCTTGAGAGTGGACTGTCTATATGGCTGCAGCATTAAATATACCATGTCACCTACCTCAAGTGATCGCTCAGTCCTCTGCTGATCTGCATACTGCTTCTGCTAATTCTGAGCTTTCTGTATGTTCTCTTTCAAACACCTCATGATATCCTGGCTCTCCTGAAGGTCTTTGGCTTTAGGCACTCTGCTATCACCAAACAACAAATCAACAAAGCTCGGTGCCTTATACCCATACAAAGCCATAAAGGGTGACATCTGAATGGACATGTGATAAGTGGAATTATAATAGTACTCCCCCATGTGAAGCCACTTAATCCATGCCTTTTGCTGCCCTGACACATAATTTCGGAGGTACCCTTTCACCCATTTATTGACTATCTCGATCTGACCATCTGTCTATGGGTGGTATCTCATAGTGTGAGCTCTGTCCTTGTCAACTTGAAGGGCTCCTGCCAAAAATTACTGAGGAACCTGCTGTCCCTATCACTGACAATGTTCCGTGGCAACCCATGAAGACGGAATACCTCACGAAAAAATAACTCTGCAACCTGAGCTGCAGCGCAGGTGGTAGGGATGGCAAAGAAGTGTGCATATTTTGTTAATCTGTCTACTACCACGAAAATACAATCCCTGCCTTGGACTTTAGGTAAACCTGTGATAAAGTCCATAGAAATACTATCCCACTTCCTCTCAGGAATGGGTAGGGGCTGCTATAATCCACCTGGAAATGTGTGCTCCTGTTTGTTCTGCTGGCATATTGGGCACTCTCTCATATGCTGGATCACTTTTGTCTTGAGGCCCTTCCAGGTGAACCTCTCTCTGACCTGTCTATAAGTTTTTAAGTACTCCAGGGGCCCTGCCATGGGTAAGTCATGGAATGCCCTCAAAACTTTCTGCTTCATCTCTGAATCTGGAACCAAGAAGATCCTATCCTTGTAAATGATTAAATCATTTACCACTGTGTACCTGTTATCTTTGATAGCGCCATCAATTATTCCAATAGCCCACTTGTCCTTGGCATATTCTGGGGATGTCATTTCTCTCCAATCATCTAAAACGGCACCTAGTGCACACAAATGGGATCTCCTAGATAGTGCATCGGTAACAATGTTCTTCTTACCTTTGAAGTAAACTATGTCAAAGTCATAGGCCTGAAGCTTGCTGACCTACTTTTGTTGCCTCTCATTTAAATCCTTCTGCCCAAGGAAATGTTTCAGGCTATTATGATCTGTCTTTACCACAAACTTGCTGCCCACAAGATACTATCTGAATTTAGCTAATGCATGCATGATGGCTAACATCTCCTTGTCATAGATGTTGTAACTCCGGTCCACACCCCTTAACTTTTGGCTCTCAAATGCTATGGGGTGCTTATCCTGCATGATTACCGCACCAATGCCTTCTCTTGAGGCATCACACTGCAACTCGAAGGGTTTGCTGAAGTCTGGTATTGCCAACATAGGACATGTACTCATAATCTCCTTAAACTTGTCAAAACACTCCTGTGTACCTCCTGTCCAACTAAATGCATCCTTACGAGTCAAATATGTGGGGTGCAGCTGACTGAGAAAACCCCTTCACGAACCTGCGGTAATATTCACAAAGACCAAGGAATCCCTTCAGCTGAGTGAGATTCTTTGGTGGTGGCAAGTCCACAATTGCCCGAATCTTCTCTGAGTCTACCTTCATGCTGCTAGCACTAATAATATGACCCAGTTATAGCAATTCGGTCATCCCAAACTCACACTTTGACATTTTAGCATACAACGACTCCCGCTCTAGAATGCTCAACACAATGTCAAACCTCCTCAACTGCTCACGAAAAACTCTGTTCATGCAGGATTGGAAGGTGGCTGGTGCATTTGTCAAACCAAATGGCATGACCAGGAACTCAAAGTGCCCATAGTGACACCTGAAAGCTGTCTTCTCCACATGCTCGTATCTGACCCAAATCTGGTGATAACTGGATCTCAAATCTATCTTGGAGAAGTAACAGGCCCGCCCCGTGCAACTCGTCAATCAACTCATCTATCCTAGGTATAGGGTACCTGTTCTTGATTGTTTTCTTGTTGAGTTCCTTGTAGTCAATACACATTCTAAGAGTCCCATCCTTTTTTTTCACTAGAACCACTGATGATGCAAATGGACTCTTGCTTGGCCTGATATGACCCATCTTGAGAAGCTCTTTGATAGCTTTCTCAATCTCATCCTTATACCTCTTCGGGTGCTTGTATGGAGTAGTAATCACTGGTTTTGCACCCTCCTCCAACTCAATCACATGCTCAATACCCCTGTCAGGGGGTCTACCTGGTGGAATATCACTAAACACTTTGGTGTGTTTAGTCAAGAGAGTGTGTATGTCAGGTGGATACTCTCACTTTTGCTGCTCTGAAACTTCAGGCATCACCATCACCTCTACTGCCCACTGCACCTGATCATGTCTAATCAATTTCGCCATCCGCTTGAGAGAAACTACTCTCAAACCACCATCTGAAATGCCTCTGAGCACATGTAGAACTCCGTTCACCTCAAACTTCATTTCCATGGTCCTCAAGTTGAGTGTGAACTCTCCTATCTCATGTAACCACTTCATACCCAGCACAACATCCATGTCACCCATGCTAACAACATAAAACTCTGACTGGCAAGTGTAATTATTTAGCTGGATGGTCAAATTGGGAATCCTCCTAGTGCAAGTGAGTATGAATCCATCGGCTACCTTCACCTTGAACCCTTCAAACTCCTCTGTCTTCAACCCCCTCTTTGCAACCAAGCCCTCATCTATGAAGTTATGAATGGCACTTGTATCAAGTAGTGTAATGCATCTCTATCCACCCAACACCCCTCGGATCCTAAATGACCCCTCTCTGAATGCTCGAGATATGGGCTGTAGGTAGGGAGGTCTCCTCATCCTTATCTGATACCTCAGATGTAACATTTGTCCCTGAATCATTGTCTTCTGTATGCTACTCTGAATGTGTCTCCGACTCAACGGATTCATCTGCTGAAAAGTATTCTATTTGTTTTGCCTTGTGCAACACACTTGTGTTTAGGATCCCAAGGCTCTCTGCAGTGAAAACATAGCTTCTTCCTCTTGAGATCATTCAACTGGTCATTGTCTAATTTGGAAGAACTCTTATGCGGCTGATGCCCTGAGTCCGTATGGAAATGTCTTCTGTCTCTCTCCTTACCCCTCCTATGTTGGAAGCTCTTAGTCTGAAATTTACTCCTCCAAGCAGAAGACTCCATATCACGGGCCTTCTTCATGGCCTCCTGCAATGTCAAAGGGTCCAAACCCTTAACCCGACCTCGTAGAGGATCAGACAATCCATCAACAAAGAGCATGATCAACCTACGCTCCGAAATATCTGAAACCATGACTAAAAGGTCCTGGAACTCTGAAATGTATGAGTTCACTGATCCACTCTGTCTCAACTGTGCCAGCTCCTTGAACTACAACTCAAAGTCCTTATCGAACTTGTCTATGAGTCTGGCTGTGAACTCAACATAAGATGTAATCTGGTCATGTCCCAGAGTTACCTTCCCATTGCTCCACCACTTGTGTGCGCTGCCCTCCAAGTGTAAGGCTGCATATGTGATGGCATCGTTCTCTGGCATGGGGCTGATCTGGAGATAACTGTCCAATTTTTCGACCCAAGCTCTCGTTGAAGTTTTTCTTGAACCATCAAAGTAGGGTAAAGTCATTTTACTGACTTTCTTTTGAAGCTCATGATTTTGCTGCCTGTTACCTCCTCTAGGTCTATGTCTCATCCTGAGATTAGATTAATCCCTGAAAGTCATCTCAGCTCGAAACTTCGCACTCGAAGCCTGCCAATCTCTAAAAATCTCATCCTAAAATTCCACTTGTGTAGCATCCCGTTCAGGAATCTCATCCCTAGGCGCAAAGATAGGAATGCTTAGTCTATTTGCGGCTGTGAGCTATGTGACACCTCGGTTATTCATCGAAGCCTCTCCATTAGGATCCCTATATCTGTTCCTGTCCCCATTGTTTCTGTTTCCATTCTGTTCTCTATTACCTCGGTCTCCATTACCTTGATCTCGGTGTCTATCTCTATCATTCCGATCCCTGTTCCTGTCTCCGTTATTCTTGTCCTCATCCAAATCCGGGAACAAACGGCCAAGAAGCCGTGTGAGTGCCATCTGTGACTTGTCCATCCTATCAATCAACTGTTGTTGTCCTCTCGCCAAATCATTCAAAATATCTCATGTGCTAGGTTCTCCGATTTCCCTGTCTCCCATTTCTTCAGGCTGTTCTAGAAGTACACCGGAAAAAGGATCTATTCGTGGAACTTCGAGATCTTCCTCACTATAAAATACCACTGGTTGTTCCTCAGCAGCTACAATCTCTGTATTAGTATCAAATGGATATGTTTGTGGCACTGGATTCTCTGGTTCTACTAACTGTGGATTTTGTGTTCCCCATAGATTTTGTGTTCCTTGTCTCTGTCTAAAATAATATCTATTAGCACCCGACTGCATGTCTCATTCTCACTTCTGCATGTTTGTTTTTAACCTCACAGGATGGCAAGATCACTGCTCTGATACCACTGTAATGTGCCGTACCTGTTTGTAAATTTTTAAAGATCTTTTTATGTGTTTAATTTTTTATTTTTATGTGATCTTTCAAACTAGACAAAAGAATGCAGAAGGGGTTTTCAATTTTCCTGCAGATGTGTTGCCGAAGCACACAATATAGAGCAAAGAATGGAAACCCAGAAAATATACAAGGAATATGAAGAAACTAATAGATACCCAGATAGCAAAATAGCCAATAAACAATTACTAACACATACCCATGTTGAGATTTGAAACTTCATACAATAGCTGTAGCCGGACCAACAATGGGTATGGCTGGAAATCACTCAAAACTCCAGAAATATTGGTAGAATCTGACATGCAAAGAATTACAAGGAGCAAAGAGGCCTAAACGCCCAAAATAAGAATTATCAAAGCTTCCCAGAACAAAGAAACGAGCCCTCAAGGAGACCCATGACCCTCTAAGTGAAGTTGTAGGGCCCAGCCAAGGATGAACAACAGATAATAGTCTCAAATCAGGCCTGCGCTCCTTCAAATGTCGCTGCACCTCCAAGGAAAACCCTCACACCAAGTATGGAGCAGAACTAATGAAGTTTCAATGCCAAAATCACTTCCAAGACAAGGTACAGCCCAGCTGGAATGTACGGCCAGCAAGGGAAATGAACACAACAGCAAAGACTTATTTAACTCACACCAAAATCTACCTCCAATCCCTCCAATATCAGCATATAATATCAATGACAAAAGATATATCAATCAACGCCATAAACAACTTCGAAGAACTCCATTGCAAACCACAAATGTGAATATTGAAAGCATCCACCACTATGGCACCTTTGGGTGATCTTCCACACCTGTAGAATGCTGTCACTTAGGGAGGTTTTCGTCTCCAAGGGCCTGGTTCGAATCCTCAAACCCTCAAAACCCTAGCAGAGCTCACAAAGAGAAAATATCAAAACATAGCATAAGCAAATGAGCTTTCTTTCCATCTTTTATTTCCCTCCTCAAGTTGGGTGTTGGAATTAGAGAGGCAATATTATAATTTTAAAATCACTTTTTCCTCCTAGGGATGGGCGCCCATGGTCAAGACTTACTTTATGTCTTCATTTCTCATAAAGTCACTTTTCCTTTAATATTTATAAAGTCCCAATTAAATACAACATTAATAAACTTCGGACTTTAAAATAATTATGAAGACGGTGTCGGAATGCAATGAGCTATAGCTCGTCAGAAAGCCCTCGACGAGACGAATCTGAGCCCACTCTGAAAATCCTGAACCGACACTGAATCCAAACTTACTAAAAATAGTAACGGCCAAGAGCAAATGGAGCCACACTGTGGGTGCCAACTGGATCCACTGAACTTAGACCACAACTCCATCACCGACAAACACCACCACTGCCAAACTAACCACAGTTCCCTAACCAAACTACCAGTCCACGAGAACCCAATGATGGACTAACCATGTATCATGAAGGGGACATTACAGAGTTCTTGGTTGATTTAAGCTCAAAGATGAGCTCATCAACTTTTACCTTCATTTCCTTAGATGCGGTTAAGGCCTCACCTACAAATTTGATGACCACAGATCTATCTTTAATCATATGCAGATATTCTAATTTCATTGTTTCCATTGCATTCTTAATTGTTTGTAAATCTACAATAGTGATAGTTTGCTCAAATTGTTCTTTCTTGAAATTTTGCATTAATCCTTCAATGAGTCTCATCGTGCTATCCAACTTTGTTAGGACTTGCATTTCATTCTCTTTTGTTACCAACAATTGATCCTTCCAATTACTCGAAATCCAGTCATGCAATGATATTGGACTTTTATTAGAATTAATGCAAATATTAGTATTCTCTTCTAAGGCATACCTTTCAATAGAGTCATTTTGAAAGTCACTCTGAAAGGTTTCTTACAACTCCCACTCATTTTCTGAATGAGCTTCATAGTATTGATCTAAGTATTCATTATTTGCCTGCTGATTTGAAAATTTCAGCAAGCTTAATCCCATCATTAGGACCTCCTAAATCATTTGTCTCATATGCCTATATTTCAACAGTCATTTTGGAGCTCCGCCACACATGCTTCTTGAGTTTAGACATTTTCTTCTTCATAGGAGTGTTCTTTCTCAAATTCAAGTTCTTTAACAACTTCAAAATTTTTTGATGTTATCTTCTGTTCTTCCTCATGTTCCACTATCACAATTTCTTTGTGGTTCTCATCACCATTCTGCTGGATTAGACATTTGATAGAAGTAAAAAATTCTTATTTTTTTTCAGCTTGTCGCTTAGGAGTATCCATCATCTTCTTTACTAGATCTTCATCGGATTTCACCTCTTCTTTTCTCCAACATTTGTGACTTGGATCCCAAGCTTCTTTGCATAAGAAGCAAAGTATTTGTCTTCTAAGTTCATTTCTCCTTTCTTGTAATAGAACTCTTAATCTGCTGATTACATGGAGTAAATTCTTCAATTGTCATTTCAGTTGTTAAGTATGGCTTCAACTTCTTCTCACATTGTTTGACAACATTTATAGCTAGAGCATGTGCAACTGGTGAAAATTTCTGCTCATCCTTTCACATTAGCCAACAAAACTGATAAGAGTGGTTGGGAGATATCATCACTCTCATTCAGAACCAAAGACATAATGGTTTGCATTGTTGTTACAACATTTTTTGCATGATACTTTTTGACAGTAGCAAAGAAATAGTTAAACATTTTGTGAATTAGATCTTCAAGGTCAAGCATCACCCCACAAGGTCTTACCTTTGCAATAGTTTCTAAAATCTTAACCCTCTTAGCAAAAGGACTTTTGATATGATCCAAACCTTGGAAACTTTCCACAATCAACTAAAATATCTCCTTCATGATGTTGTTTCTATAAAGATCTTTTGGAGCTATTATTCTCGTAATTTTAGTAATGCAAGAGGTAACTGCAAGTATCACATCTTTATCAGGGTGTCTCATAAACTTGGGCTGGACCAAAACAATCATTGATGGTTTCATTGCCCACTTCAAAATCTCAGAATCTAATTTTTCAACCATAGATAAAAAAATTTCCACTTCAAACTGTTGAGTAAAACATCTTTTGATTGATGCAGAGGCTCAAGTTTCTTTCCTACTTTGTAAAGCCTCATTCTTAATTCTAATGCCATGATTCACAAGAAGGTGGATCCCAAGGCTATGGAAATCTCTAAATTCGTTTTTGTTACCGCTGAACAAGTGGTAAACTCAACACATGCAATTGTTGAAATTTTATCATTCAATTGAAGATCTGCAACAAGGTGTTAACTTCCCAATAGGTTGGCAAGACAACCAGCTCTAATACCACTGTAAAATCATAACCTAGAAATTTTTAAATTTTTGCAAATGTCTTAAATAAACATGCATGCTCTGATACCACTGTAAAGACCCAAACTATTTTTTTTTAAATTTTCACAATAGAAGATTCAAATGCAATCCTTGCACTTTCTAATCACTAAGATCTCGGTGTGGGCAAGGTGAGAGCATACGGTGTTTGGACAACTATCTATCTATATGAATGCATTGCAGAAAGTAAAGGCGACAAGCCGACCAAAAACATACAGACAGCAGAGCCGACCCAAATCTACACCTCTTCGGTGAATAAGTATGCTTTGAAATACAAAGCCACTAACAAATTCCTACAAGTTTGATCAGCCAAATTGGCTAATTGCTTAGAAGATTTGATTAATGCCAAAATGGGCTATGAAATGTAACTGGATCTAGTGGTGAATCGACCAAAACCTTACAATGTTGAAATGCACATAACTGATAGTATACCATCCAGTTTTACAATATTATAAGCCTGAGATGCAAATACTTTTGGTAGTACTACCATCTAGAATTATAATGATGCATAAAATATGAACTAACTTTCACAATAATTAACTGGATCTAGTGGTGAATCGACCAAGACCTTACAATGTTGAAATGCACATAACTGATAGTATACCATCCAGTTTTACAATATTATAAGCCTGAGATGCAAATACTTTTGGCAGTACTACCATCTAGAATTATAATGATGCATAAAATATGAACTACTAACTTTCACAATAATTAAGAACTATAATATGTAGAAACTCATTAATAGTTCAATATACCAATGTTTGAAATATAACCAAAGGTAAATCTGAGAGTTTATACCAGCGTGCTGCTGTTGTACGAATTGTCAAAGAATGCATTGGCAGCAATAGAATCATCTAAAACAAACCTCAAGTTTGCAAGATAATTTAGATAACAATCTGCAGGTCTAAACAACATTAACTATGCTTCAAACAGCCCATTGAATCTTCATCTAGAGCTGTGTATTCACCATCAGCCGATAAAGAAACTCCAAGATCTCCTCAAAGTCTAAACTTCATGCAATATAGTTATACCTTGCAAGTTGAAATAAGTAGATAACTGTATGCTCGAGTTGGGCAGTTGGAAAGTTGACCAAATCAGCCTTAAACTCCCTTTATATATCTTTTGCAACAGTCCCAAATACCTTCACAAATGGCTGCAACTCCTTCCCAGTAGGATACACCATTCCTATGATGTGTACAACCTTCAAAATCAACTAACCAAGCAGCCAGATTTTGGGATAATGTACCGACTACACAATAAAGAGGGTTTGACTAGCAAGAGTACTTGAAAAACAACAATTAGATTTGTCTTCAAATGGTCTATGATATTCACCTTAACTCAGAAAAATCACACTAAGCTGAAAACACTCACAAACTGAAAACAATACACAAATCTGGAAATACCACACCAAATATTTTTGTATTTTCAGGATAAATTACACCATATAATGGAAATTAGGTAAATCTCAAACCCACACTACAACTCTGAAACACACTACAAACCCGGAAAAACTCTGCAAACCCAAAATGCTGAAAACCATAAACTACAACAAAATACCAACTGAATCTGAAACACAATTTGTGACTTTTAGCACAATGGTGATTCTTGCATGAAATCACTCAAAATGGAATGAGGGTTTTCGTCCCCAAACCAACTTTGCCACACACTGGTAATCCTTGGATGAAATTACTCTGTAAACCAGGAGGATTTTCAACCTTGAAGCTTCACAAATCCAGAGGGTTTTCATCCTTGGGAAGAGAACACATGTTAATTCTTGAGAACAGGAAATTGATAAAATGAGTAGGTAACCCTTTTTTGTAAACAAAACCTCCTTTTTATAGCTTTTTCGTTGATTTTTCGAAAAAGTCCCTTTTTGCTTTTTCGTTGTGTAATGCCCCCTTTTTGGTGCATAGACCTTTTGTGTGCATTATGCTTGTTCCTAGTCTTCCGGAGGCTTTTCGTCATGTTTGGGAGAACTCCAACATTCTTGGAGTGGCCATGGTTCTCTATTGCAAAGCTATTATTCGTGGTTTTGAGTCTGGTGAGTCATTTGGAGTTCATAGATGCTTTCAGAATTTAGTTCCAACTTCTCAGTTGCTCTCCAACCTTCTTGGAGAAACATGCTATTTTTATAGTCCCCTGATGGCCTCCGATTTTCGTCCCAAGTCTTCTACTACACTTTGATATGGTCAGAGTTGTTCGATCAGTACATTTATATGCTTTCTGTAGCTTGAGACTATTATCAAGTAGTTTAATTAATATTTCACTAAGGTTGCCTAAGGTTTGGAATAAGTATTAGCAACTTAGTGTAATATTAATTATAAAGTGGCATTACCTTATTGGAGTGGATTCTTTTCTATGGCATTGAGCTCAGTTGGTGTTCAGGATTTCAGTGCAACTTTCAGAAATATTTTCGGCTTTCCGGGTTGTTCTCCAAACTTCTTGGAGAAACTGTCTATTTTTAGAAAGTCACCCAGTTGGTGTCATTCTTTATTTCAAAACTCTTGGATGGTGTTGGTGTGGTTTATTTTGCAGTTTGCCACAATTTGGGATTTTCCGTAAGTTGGGTGATTAATTGAGTTGTTTTATTATTATTTTCACTTAAGTTACCTAAGGTTGGAATTAAATTAAAGTGACTAGGTGTTATAGCTCATTGGAAAGGGAAAATGTTTTATTATTTGATTGTGCACATCAAAGTGAGTGCCTTTACATGAGAAAAAGGAAATAATTAAGTTGGAGGGGAATAAGTAATTATTTCCAAGAAAGAATTATATTCTCGTGTAACTTCCAAAGTGTCTATATAAGAGAAGTGACAACTCATTGTTTGGTTATGCTATTGATTTGATATTGTTATGCTGTTGCATTGAACTTAAGAGTTCTTCCATTCCTTTTTGAGGACGAAAACCCTCTTAGAGAAGATTAGTTTCGGTGGTGAAAGATCCAACCCTAGCTAGTAATGGTGATTTCATACAGAGATCACATATGAGCTGAAATGAAGTTTGCTTTTGATGTTTTCTGATGGTGGAAATAATATTCTTTTTCATTTGGTGTTATTTGATTGGGTATTTGATCTTATTTGAGAGGTTGTTTATGGTATTATACTTCTGAAGGCAATAATCCATGGCTACTGTACAAATCAACGATTCACTTTATTTATGTTATGAAGTATGAATGATAGACATTGTGGCATTGTTTGTTGATGATCATTGAAGCATAGGGCATCGATTTCCAAGGGAAAGCAACAACAAACACATTTTAAGGAGTTCCCGTACTTCCCAAGGGGCCGTACTCACTCATGAGCTGGGCGTGAGGGGTTAGGAGGAAAGCGCTGCCCAAAATCTGCTTTATATTTCCTTAAATCCATGATGCTTCATCTTAAGATTGAACCGTATAGTTTGAAGGAGTGTTTGGGGTGTTTGATGTAGATTTTGAGGGTTTAATGACATCTCTAAGGGGTCTGTACAACTACAACAGGGTCTAATCAGAATGGAGTTTTGGAACAACACTGATGGTTAATGGTTGTGATCAGATTTGGATGGTATTTTCTGAGTATCTTGATGCTTAAAGTGTGTGTGCAGGATTAACATTCTTCTTATTTAGAATTTGATAATTTGAGGCAAGATAAAATACAATTTTTGGGGTTGGTTGGGTCTGATATTAATCTGATTTAGTTGATGTCATCCAATTTTGTTTTAAGTGTTGAAAAAGACAATACTATTTTGTATTTGAACCCCTGGATGGTATGACCGCCAGTTTTGGCTGTGAGATTCATGTTTATATTACTTACCCCACTGAATAAGTGGTTCATTGCGTGGCTTCCTGCTAAATAAGTGGAAGTGCCTATGTTTCTTTATTTCATCACTCCCACTGAATAAGTGGCGAATTCCCACTGAATAAGTGGATGCCCGCTGAATAAGCGAAAGTTGTATTTGATTTGCATTACATTATATTTGTTTAGCCGAAGCACTTGTATGCTCTCACCTCGCCCGTTTGGGAACTTGACGATCAGAAGGTGTGGAGGAGCTACATGGTTGCGTTTCATTTGCTAACACTGTTTGTTAGTGTGGGAAAATCTGAAAATTTTTTGGGGTAGAACATTACACGTTGCTTTTTCAAAAAAAATATTTTTTTGCTTTTTTGTTGCTTTTTCAAAAAAACACTTCCACCTCGCCAAACTTAATATTTTAGAAAGTGACTTTTGAATCCTTATAAAATGATATTGCTTTTGGACCCCATCCCTAATGCCAATTTATAACATCATTTTTTGTTTTCTTTTAAAAACACTTTATATTATCACTTTGGGGTACTTTATAATTTAATAATAAAATAGAAGTTGCCTTTTATTAAATTAAAATTACTTTTTAGGCAACTTAAATTAAATTATTAAATTATTTCCAAGGTCTCGAAAAAAGGGACATTACAATGAGACACTAAGGTGATTTGAAAGTGAGTCCCTTGCTTTCCAGTGGGAAACCGAAACAGTCTACCTCAACTTTAGGAATCCAAGATGAGTCTTCAATTGTTCTTCCCTTCCATTCTTCATACTACTTGTTTCGTGTACTTTTGCCAATTCCACTATCCAAGATCTCTTCAATCTCCTCTTTCTATTGTTGTGGTATTTGGTTGCTCCACTCTCTCTTTGATCTGCCTTCTTGCAATTCTCCTTCATGACACTAATACAAATCTGCCATGTTGAACATTGGTGATACACCCAAACCTTAAGACAACTCTACCTCATATGCATTATTGGAATCAAATTTTATGATAATTCTGCAAGGTCCAAATTTCATCTTTAGCTTGTTATATGTTCCAATTGGAAATATTTCTTTTTTGAGATACACTATCATTTCATCTCCTACCGCAAATTCCTTGTCTCTGCTTCTTATCAACCTTCTCCTTGTATCTAACATTTATCATTTCCATCTGATTCCTTGCTTCCTCATGTACTGTTTTCATATGATTTGCAAACTCTTCTACTTTTGCACTCTTTTTTTGTTCATTATTGATGTCTCTCAACTCTGCAACATTCCTCGGACTACTTCCATATGCTACTGGAAATGGCATTTTCCATGTACTTATATTCATTGAATTGTCATACGCATACTCTTGCGCTAATACCATATCCCAATTTCTTATCTTCACTCCTGCTAAACATCTCAACAAATTGCCGAAACTTCTATTCACCACTTCTATTTGTCCATTTGTTTGTAGATGAGATGTTGAACTATATTGCAACTCTATCTTCATCTTCTTCCACATTGCCTTTCAAAATTAACCAACAAACTTGGTATCTCTATTTGGAACTATGTTGCTTGGCAACCCATGCAGTCTCACAACTTTCCTAAAAAATATGTCAGTTATATGTATTCCATCATTTGCCTTCTTACATGCTATGAAGTGTGCCATCTTAGAGCATCTATCAACCACCACAAATATAGAATCATGACCTCTTTGAGTCCTTGGTAACCCTAACACAAATTCCATACTTATGTCCTTCCATGGTTTCTCTAAATTGGTAATGGTTTATACAATCCAACATTTTGATTACTTCTTTTTGTGACTTGACAAATCCTACAACATTGAACATGCTTCTTAACATCTTTATACAATTGCAGCCAAAAATAGTTTTCACTTACTAATGTCATTGTCTTATCTATTCCAAAATGTCATGCTAATCCACCACTATGCTTCTCTTTCATCAAATTTTCTCTCATTGAACTTCTAAGAATACACAACCAACTCCCCTTAGACAACATATCACGTTGAATCAAATAGTCAAGCCACTTACTTTTATCCATACTTATTAGTTTTTTACATGGTTTCCAGGCTTTTGATAAATTAGAATTAGCTTTATACAAATGCTTCAATTTCTCAAACCCTACTATTTCCACCTTCATCTCTATTAGCAAATTTTACCTTCTACTCAATACATCTGCGACCTTATTTGATTTGCCACTCTTATGCTTCAACACAAAAGTATAACTTTGTATGAACTCTACTCATCTCGCATGTTTTTGACTTAACATACTTTGGTTGTTCAAATATTGTAATGCTTGATGATATGTATACATCACAAATTCTTTTGGCAAGAAGCAATGTTTCCATTTCTTCAATGCTCGAATTATGGCATAAAATTCTTGATCATATACTAAATATCTCCTCTTTGCATCATTCAACTTCTCATTGAAATAAGCTATCGGTCTACCTTCTTGACTCAATACTACTCCTTGCACTTCCACTTGCATCGTAGTCTACTAGGAATACTTTATCAAAATTTGTCAATGCTAGCATTGGCTGTTTTGTCACCTCTTGATTTCCACTTAAATTTTTGCTTTTCTCCTCTCATAGTCTCAGTTTTTGGTGCACAAATGCTACTAAAATTTCTAATGAATTTTCTATAGAAACTAGATAACCCATGAAAAGATCTTACTTCTCTAACATTTATCAGTGTAGGCCACTCTGTTAGCGTTTTATTTCGCACCTTTTAGTGCGAAAGCAAAACAGAAAGATGTGCGGTAAAACCATTCTTCAAATTTGAAGGGGAAGCTCCTTGTAAAAAAAAACTTGACAAACTATACAATATGAATAGACTTTTCAGAGTTTTTTCATACTTATGTTGAATGAAAGGGAAACTTGCAATCTTTTTGGGTTTGCAGCGTGTGAAAGGTAGAAACACATTTTCGACAGTGAAGCAAGGATTTTGTGGTTTTTTGACAGAAATCAAACCTATGAATACACGCTTGCGCTATTTAGCTAAATTCAAGGGCTGAACAAGGCAAGTACACACGACTTGGATTAACCAACACTTAAACATGAATACCAAGATTAAATCAAGTACAGGACGGGACAAAGTCATGACTCATATATTCAACTTCATTTACAACACAAAGTTTGCAAATTCATTAAACGACTTATCCTTGGGCACAGATGATGATACATTTCAATAAGCATTTATCAACAAAAGCAGGCATAATAGATGTTATCAAACAAACAACATAATCACAATTTGAACACCAAGTGACTAACAACTCCAACATAATGAAGGCATGAGAATTGCCATTTTCATTGATGTTCATTCACTAGTACAATTGATTTCTCTACTTTGAATACTGAAAAATGCTAACACCTAAAAAGCTTTGAAAAAGCTAAGTCATAATGAGTGAATTCTAAAATCTGGGTCCCTTTCTATGTGCACAAAGCACTTATTTATACTACTACAAAGCAAATGCATGAAAATAATAAACTGAAATCCAACTCAAACTGACTAGTGTTTGCATGACATGCAAACTTATTACAATGATCTGCTCCACTTAAGGCTACAACTAGAACATGCAATTATGTCTGAACTGATGATCAATCATGCAAACTCCAACTATAAATAATCTTCCTTTGAAAAAGTCATATCCTTTTGTATGAAAGAAGATATGTGCTTTGCGTGATAAAAAGCATCCTAATTATAGCCTTTTGAAAAGGCATGAGCTTTGCATGAAGAGGTGTGCCTTTGCATGTAAGAAGTCGGCCTTGCTTTAAAATTGGAGTTGCAAAAATAAAACACCTCCAATTTAAAAATAGACACGCCTTCTCTTTATGAAGCGTGTCTCCTTCAACTCGGGGGCACTTGTTTGTGTTTGGAGCATGCCTAATCCATCATGGACGCACTCTCATCAATTGGGACACGTCCCTTCTGATTTAGGTGCTCTTCAGGTGATTAGGACAGGTCAATTTCACCTCAGGCGCTCCTCTGAATTCAAAAGCGCGTCTTATTTCTTTTTGGAACGCTTCCTTCACCTTCAAAGTGTGCCTTGCAACTCCAGTTCCTTCAGGCGATTGTTAAAGTTCACAGGCGAGCCTTCTTGCTTTAGACCACACTTTTACTATATAAAACACGCCTTCGCTTTTATAGGCATGTCTGCTTCTCCTCAAATGCGCCTTCAACTCCTTAGACACGCTTGCTCAATTTAAAACGTGCCTTCTCATCATTGTGAGCGCGCCTTTAATATTTAGGATGCGCCTTTGTTTTTGGAGACGCACGTTGACGAGTCTAGACATGTTTTTCTTTTCCTCCTGGCACCTCAGCTCCTCAATGTGCGTTTAGCCCCTTGAAGGCGTGTCTTATTTCTATCTAGTGCTCCAAATCCATGTTTGATGCTCTCTTCTCTTTCATGGCGTGTTTTGGTATCTCTAGGTGCACTTAAATTCCTTATGGCATGTCTTTTCCTTCCTTGATGTGCTTTTCATGCTTCAAAACATGTTGGATCCTCAATCGAATGTGTGAGAACTTGAATAGCATTCCTTTCTTTCATCAAGTGCGTATTGGCCTTTTTAGGTTAGCCCCTTGACGCATCTCCTCTGTTGAGCGCATCTTCTAACGAGGACGCGCCTTCTGTCATTCAGAAGCGCTTTGAAACCTAAGACACTCACTTATATGGCCTTTGGGCACGTCCTTGAAACATAGGACACGCCTTTCTTTATCAAAGCACTCCTTTGCCATCCCAGGCGCTCTTTAAGGTTTATAGACGCGTTCTTCTGCATTTGTTGTGCCTCTTAGGTGTTTAAAATGCACTTCTCTCCCGAATGTGTCTTTCAAAGAAAACATGATTTTTTGATCATGAGCATGCCTCCTTAGCGTTAGATGCACTTCTTTGATCTAGGATGCACCATTCACTGCTTAAGATGGCTCTTAATCTTTCTAAGGTGCGCCTCTTGTATCTCAAGCACTTCTACACTTATATTTCTCCAGAGCGCGCCATGACATTTAGAAACGCATCTCTACTGTTTTTGGCACGCCTTCTTGCATTTGGGCGTGTTTCTTTGGGTGTAGGCGCGCTAATGCTTTCACCCATCCTCAAAGTGGCTCCTCTAACCCCTCTATGAAGAGATAAGTCAACTTGTTTTTCGTCACATTAGGTACCATTACTGAAAGCCTCTGAAAATTAGATACATAAGCATCAATTTTATCCTTTTGTTTTAGACAGTCCAATTCTCTGAAGTGGAATTTAGGATCTTTCTTATCAAACCTGTCTATAAGCCTTTGAGTAAAATCTACATAAGAGGTAATAAGGCTATGACCCTGTGTAACCATCCCCTGATACCACCATTCATGTGCATCACCCTCCAATGCAACGTAGCAAATTTGATGGCTTCATTTTCAAACATGGGGTTCAAATAGAGATAGTTATCCAATTTCTGTATCCATGCACATGCAGTGCATTTAGTGGAACCATCAAAAGAAGGAAGAGATACCTTACCTAACTTCCATTGTAAAACCTGGTTCTGTCCTCTCTCACCTCTAGGTTTGTTCCTGTATTTCAACTGACAAAAATCCTATAAAGACATTGTAGCTTGAAACTCATTCCCAAGTGACTGCTAGTCTTATAAATAATCTCTAAAACTCTCACCGGCAACCTGCTGTCCACCACCCTGAGTCAACTGCTGAACCAAGAAATTAGGCATTAGAGGCCTAACTGTAGATGCCTGAGTGGTTCTTGTGCTAATGTTAGGATTGTTTCCATTGTCTACAGAGTTTCTTGTCTCTCCATTACTCCCATTATTGCCTCCATTGTGCTGGTTACTTTTATTTTTGTTTTGATTTACATTGTTGTTTTGCATCCTTTGGGTTATTAGTTGTACCAATTGCTGCTGTCCTTTAGCGAGATCATTAAGGATTTGCATTGTACTAGGATTCTGCTGCTCATCTCTATCGCCCATAATTTCTTCTTCTTCATATTCTGAACTAAGAAATTGCTGTCTTCTCCTGTATGTGATGTATTCTCTATCTCCCGGATTCATAAAATACACATGCAAACATCAAACTATCATGCAAACCATCTAGGCTAGCAAGATCACTTGCTCTGGTATCAGTGTAATATCCCTTACTAAAATTTTCACATAAACTTGCAAATTTCCTCAACAGACATTTCGTCAAACACTTTGCATACAACTAGATATGAAGAATTTCGGAATATTAACAATTATAATAGCTGCAATTAAAATTCTGAATCATCCATTCATCATCAAACCATGTCAATGTTCAAAAGTTTTGTAGAGACATTTGATCAAACAATTTGCAAACTCTCTATATAGCTGAAAATGCATACAATGAATAATATATATTGCTGTTTCAAAAATCAGAAGTACAAAGATGAAGAATGTTTGATTCTAACCTCCCAAAATGTTATCAAACACACTTAGGAATGAATGTCAATGTGCTGTAGAAGAATGGACAGCTCCCTGTGTGGCAGATATAGCTTAAAAATGACTTCCTTTAGCTTTGAAATTCTGAACAGCAGTGGATAGTATCAGCAACAAATTTCTTATGGCTCCCACAAGACAGCAACCTCTTTTCTATATTATAATCCTCCAAAAGAATAATGGAGGCTCCTTTTATGAAGGCTGCGGCTGATTAAGGAACTTCAAATTTACCTCAAAATATTGCAATTCCCATGACTTCCTTTGTCTTATCCTAAAGCTCATACAAGGTGGTGGCTAACATTTTTTTGGGCCCACCAACCACTAAAGAATGGGCGCTTACCTATCTTCAATACTCACGCTTCCTCTTCACAATGTTTCAAACTAATTCCTCCACACAATTTGGTACGACTACCTTTGGAAAGGGTACGACTGGTACTATGAGCTTTAATGGTACGGCTAGGGTCTTGAACCCTAAAAAAAAAAATTGATTTATATTTCAACTCCACACACTACACTTGTAAATTTGATTTCATATTTCAACTCCACACACAAGACTCACAAATTTATTATTTTCTCTGCAAATCACAATAAATTTTACCTTCGCTCTAACAATCGTAAAATGTAGCTTTCAGCACAACCCATCAATCCACGAAATTCAACACAAATGTAGATCTTGAGTGAATCCACGCACGTAGATTGGCTAGGGAAGATCTTTCCCTCTTGAAACCAATATTCCAAAGGGTTTTCTTCCTAGGGTTTTGGTTGAACAATCTCAACTCCGTTGAACAATCTCAACTCCACAATAGTTCACAAAAAGAAAATGTCAAGAAGTAAAATGAGTCTCCAAATCCCCTTTTATATTTCCCTTGGAACTTTCTTGAAGTTATATTTAATAATTACTTTTTAAATAAACCTCTTAGCACGTTATAAAGTGACTTTATAATATTTTACCTTTTTGGCTCCAGCGTAAGTCACTTTATAATAATATTATTAATTAAATACAAGAAGTCTATAATATCATAATTTAAGACAATTTTATTTAATTAAAAGAATTATTACCTCTTCGAAATTCCGAATTAGCCCATGGAAATAAAATAGGCTAAATGGTCATCTCCGATGTCTAGGCCAAAAAAGGGGACATTATATAGTACAACCAACAATTAATATGTACAACTAGTCCAAAACTTATTGTGGCTCCCTTGGACACTTGTATGACTCATATATAAACTCAAAAATCTGCACCCAACTAGGTAAGTGGTACGATTGGATGATGTAGGCCTGGAAAGAGATTGTACGGCCAACCAAAGGAATACTCAGCTATTAGAGCGATTCATGTTTGCAGGCAAATATTGATTGTTAGACTCTTCAAACGCCACTAAGAAAGATTTAAATCACACAACTTCAAACCAAAATCTGCAACCACACATTATCATTGAAATTGGAAGTTTTTCCACAATTGTTCAGCACATGTGCAGGAATTGCTCAAATGAATAGGAGAGTTTTCGTCTTAGGGCAAAAAAGAAGAACATACATTCAAATTTGAGAGTTTGAGGGTTTGATAATAATATGGAATATTTTATTCTGTGCACAATCCCTTCTTATATAGGCTCTTGAGAGAATACAATTGAATATTATATTCTTTTTTCCTTTTCCTTTTCCTTTCAAAACTTTATTTTTTAAAAAAGTGTCTAGAAAGTACATTACTTTTGGACTCCATTCCTAGCGACACTTTTCTTTTTTCTTTTTCTTTAAGTTGCCAATCTTGGTACGGGTACGAGGTTTAGGGATGCGGGTACGACAATTTCTTTTGGCCCGGGTATGATACGACATGACAACATATATATATTTTTTAATAATTTATATATAATTCTATATTTATAATATATAGTTATATATATTTAAATTAAATTATATATATTAATATATATAATAATAATTAATTTATATATCCCCCGATAATGGGTTGGCACAATAACCCAGAGCCATGATGATAAGGCGAGGCCTTTAAGATTGAAGTGTGCGAAGGGTCTAAGGACAGCCGGCGGCTTAATTGGCATTGCTGAAGGAGCCGGGTATTGAGAATGGTAATTGCTTCTTTATTGAGGCAATTGCCTTTTTTTTTCCTCAAACATGCTCCTCCGTTTTCTTCTCTGCAATCATCTTGCTAGTTTGAGCTATGGAGAGCGGTGCTAGTGTAGATGCCAAGGGCAAACGTTTGTTAAATTCTCCATGGAAGAAGGCAATTGCTCAAGGTTGGCTCGAGTGGCAGTATCGGCGGTAGAATGAAGTGAAAGTATACACAGCGGAAGAGGTTGAGAAAGATGATTGCGGAGGAAGCCTTGGATGGTTTTAGCAAGGAAGTGGAGACGGAAGTTAAAAATCCCATCCTCAAGGAGTGGTTGGTTCGGCTATTGAAGGTTGCCAAAGAGGTTGATGGTAAGGAAGGCGCGGGTGTTAAAGAAGCTATGGCTAATTTGTTATTGGATCAAAGGACCTCTAGAGGGCGCTAGAACGTTTTCGGGGCAGCTTAGTCTGTGGCTGTGGCGACACTCCTCTCTGTTGCTGCGGCTTCAACCCTGACACATGAGGATATGATCGAGAGCATCGGTCAATCTGCAGAGTTTCATGAATCGGTGATGGGGCACCTGCATGACATCTTGCTGGGGGTTTTAGACACTCGGAAGATGGTGGAAGGGATGGCAAGGAAGATGAATGTTGAGGTGCCAGCTCGGGAGCGTCCTTTGTACCCCTGCGCCTGTGATGAGGAGGGAGTGGTGATGCTGGATGGTTAACACATTAAGTCAGTTTGCTGTTATGTTTTGTTTTTTCTGTAGTTTGTATGAACAATGTTGTGTCAAGCCTCTGTATTAGGGTGGGGCCGTTGTAATTTGCCCCCCCTATATAACAGACATATGTTTGTTTCTATGTTACAGTTGTTAAAAAACTCTGGGTTTGGCCCTTTTTGTGATGGGCCCTGGTCCCTAACCAGGGTATATTATAACAAAAAAAAATAATTAATTTATATATAACTATATATAATATACAATTATATGTTATTTTATATATATATATATATATATATTTTAATTTTATATACAAAAAATTGTAAATTATAAGTATAGTTATATATTAATATAAAATATATATATAGTAATATGTTTTAAATTTAAAATTATAAATTATAGTTATATTATTGTTACCTAGATTTCACTACCAGCTCAATCAGGTAGAGCTTTTCCAGTTTTAAAAGAGAAAAAGGTATATTTTACTTCTGCTGTGTTAAACCCAAGCACATTTGATACAAATCAAGATGAAATTGGATTGTTGCATTTAGATGCATTTCAACAGGACTTAAGAGATTGAACAAATCTTTCAGCAATATGTATTGAAAAAATAAGTGTATAAGTTCTCACACAAGCCGTGAGACTAACTGGTTCAATGCAAAATGAAAAGACAAACAATACATTTATAAAAATTGAAAGATGAATATGCATAAGAGGTAGGGTGACTCGTCATTGCCTGAATGACGAGCCTTCATGTCGTGTCTCCTATCTTGTTTGGCGTATCTTGCATCCAGCCACTGTCTCCATGGTATCCCGTTATCTGCATAAAATTTTGGAAAACCGATGTTAGAGCAATGGCGAGGCATCATACATCATATGATATACATTGATAAACGTATAATTTGTGTTTTCAGAGTGCGGTAAACCAGTTAGCGTCACAGAAGCTGTTGAGAAGACCAATCAAGAATATCGACTGCAAGCATGCATTTATTTTCTAACAAGTTTGCTTCATGTGCAGATACGGATATAAGTACGTTTCTGTTTGATTCATCAGTTACGTTATGAGTGGAGGAAATGTGGCTCCCACAAGGGTTGAGCCCAGCGCAGTAACAATGAATAAATGCAAAGACACAGCTCAAAGAGCGCATTCAGAAAGCAGATACAGTTGTCAAGAGCTAGCATACTAAGCAGGACAGCAAGGTACAACATTCCAACAAAGATCATCTGGAACAGCTGACTAGCATAATAAAGACAGCACAACAGCAAAAAGACAACAATCATGATGAAAAGAACAGCATTTACAGTTAAGAACATCATAAACAGCAGTCACAAGGCTGCATTTAGGTGATATTTGATACCCTATCACTCATTCAGAACAGCAAAGATCATAGGACAGCCAACACTCAAAACAGGACAGCAAGGTATGATGTCATCGACAGTGAGAAATTTTAGAAAACGACAATGCTACAGCCAACAAGAAAAAATACAGTTTTGGATAACAAGGAGGCATGTATATCATTGTTTCAAGTTGTTTTTGTCAAGAATAATGCGGTGTTTCAAGTTCAAATACACAGAATCCTCTAAAATCCAAAATAATGGAGTTCCAAGTTCAAATACAGCAAGAACATGTTGAAAGAAGATCACTGAAAAATGAAGTTCAACATCATGCTACAATAGACACAGAAAATACAGTGTTCAGAACAGCAGCAAGGAGAAAATGTAGATGATCAACAGCCAAAAACAGCAGAATATGAAGGATAACAATAGAAGGAGAAAATGAAGAATTCCCAGGAGAATGTTCTAGAGATGGTAAATAAACATCAATTAGACTGTAAGCATTCCTTCCTTCACAGAGAAGATCTTGGTCACGTTTGTATGTTTTGTGGGCATGACAGACCAAATCTCAATAGCTCAGGCAAGATGGTCTCTTGCATACTACTTATGGTACTCTGGCATATGTTGCCCCTGAGGTGATCACAAGAAAAGGTTATGATGGTGCTAAGGTAACCCAATCTGATGAATTAGCACATTCAAAATTAGAAAACTCTAAAAATGCAGCAAATAAACATCAGAAATATAGTTTTTGAGTTAAATAGGCATGGATATATCACATATGCCATTGTTTCAAGTTTTTGTGTTAATCATGGAGCTCGTTCACCGCCAGAGGAATGCAGATATAAAAGAAAAAGAGAAGTTTTTGTTTATTTTCAAACATCATGATCAGAAAATGTCCAATCGTGCCTTCTAGCAGGAAAATGCAAATTGTTCAAGTTTAAATGCTATAGAACCTGTTGACAGAAAATCATTACAAATGGAGTTTTTTGAACTCAGATCTACAATAGACACAGAAATACAATTTTCAAGAGTAGCAAGACAGAAGTTTTTCAGGTTTTCTGTTGAAACAACACACAGAAAATACAGATATATCGAGTTGCAAAACTAATAAAGGTCTGTTTTCCAATTTTTTTTGCCCGTGAACAGTAAAAACAGCAGAAAATGAAGGAAAATGCCAGGGTTTGTCAGCTGAATGGAGTTCGAACAGTCAGAAAATGTAATGTTTTTCTTCATATTTCAAACAACAGAGAGAAAAATTGAAGATTGCAACTCATTGCTGCAAAGAACCCTCAGAAATGCTCACAAATCGCATGCTTTTGGCAACGAATAGACAGTAGAAACTCAGAAAATGGAGGAAAATTGACAGGAAAGGAGTTAACTCATGTTTATTGCCTTGTTGCTGTGTTAAAACCACATAGTTTCCTTAGACGACTTTCAAACGGTGGCCTCACATAGCCAACTACAAATATACAGAGGGTCGGCCATTCAAAAAAACAACAGGAAATGCATTCAATAAACAGTTAGAACGCAGCCAAAGAAGAGGAAAATCGAGACCTTGGAGGCCCGAAATCTGCGAAATGGAGTTCAAACCTCAAAGACGATCTCCTACCTTGCATTTCGCATCCATAATCGACCAAGATCTCAGAAAAAATGACCCATTTCATGGCGATCTTTGCCTTCAAACCCTCTCAGATGGCGGCCGGCAGCGAACAGGCAAAACAAAATGCAAATGAAACTAGTGTTTTGCTCTTTCCTTGGGTCGAATAACCTAATTTCCTTTTAGGTTTTTGACTTGTGTTTTATGAAAATAGTTCATAGTCATCCAAATGGCGATGTGGGAAGTTTAATGTGTTAAAACTTAACAAATGCATGAAGAGGTCGTGGCATATCTTATGCCTTTCATTTTATTTTTGAAACCAAGCAAAATGTATTGTAAAAAATACAATGGGCCGAGTGTATATTTGGCTAAGTCATCATGCTAGGAGTTACAAAGTGGGTAAGTGATGCATATAGGCCAAGGTGTATGTTGGAAGATTCAAAGGTAAGTTGTGAACAACAATGTTTCTAAAGGTTGCAAGGTGGTATGAAGGTGAGGTGGAAGTGATGGCATGGCGATGCGTATGGGAGTCATAAGGGTTGTCATATTGCATTGAACCTCCAATCAGTTAGAGACATGTCGTAAATGGAGATGGCTCAAGGTTATGAGATGTTTTGTCATGGGTTTGAGATGTGAGATATAGTGCAGATGTGAATCACGTCCTTTTGTCTAGGAGCCAAAGATGTCTTCATTGCCGTCTTTTACGACATTTAATCAAACACCCTAACTCATGCAAAAAATCAGGAAATTAAATGTCATAAATATCATTCTTTTCTGCATAGGATTATTTAATTTTGAATTGTAAAACATTTACTAAGGTGGTACAATTATAAACCTCTTAGTTAAATGTCAAGTAAATGCAGAAAATGTTATTTTATCATTTATTTGAAAAAATCAGATATTAAGATGCTACAAGAGGATGATGACATAGATCTGACATGTGTCAGAAGCATTAAAGAGCACTAAGAGGTATTTTATACTATTTTTAAGTGCCTTCATGATAGTGGATGACATGCGTCCACCATTTCTGCATTGGGACCCCTTTTTGGAGCACTTTAGGGGGATATTTTTTCACTATTCAGGAGATGCACGGGAATGGAGCTAGTGGAGTTGGTGGAGGTTGATCTTTTTTGAGTGGAGCATGAGCTGTTTACAGTTGTTTGAGCTGTATATATCATAGTTCCGAGACTCGGACTCGGTGCAGACTCGGCGAGGGTGACTCGGCTCGGGACTTGGGACTCGGCGCCTAGACTCGGCGTAGACTCGGCAAAGTGAAAAACCCAAGAAATTTAGATATTTTTGAGGATTTAAAACTTGTTTCATGCACCCTTTATAAAATAAACCTTAAAGACACAATAACATCATCAAATAGAAGCTAATTTGATCACATACTCAAGTATACATTGATCAAATAAGTATAAACGCAAATTGTAGCTAAGCTGTTGAAGGAAATAGCACACTTAGATATATAAATATAGTCAAATGTATACAAAACTCATGGAATATGAAATCCATGACATCAAATGTGTTGGTTTTTTCCCAGACTGGATGCTTACTCCCAGATTTCCCTACAAGGTAGCCATCAATGATCAACAGGATCTCTGGGCCAGGGGCCAACAGTGTAGGAGATAGACTCTATATTTTATCTCCTCTTCTTCTCCAGGCTCTGCAAAACCTAGGGGGGTATTCCCTACTCAACATCCATGAGGATATGCATACAAAGGCTGGGATGCTGACATAAAGCAGATAAGTCCTCCTGTAAGTAGACCAAAACTGTAAGATAAGAGTAAAGGGGCTAGCTTTGGGCCTATTTGCAGTTGTAGACAGAGGACTTGGATCCTAAAACTAATTCTACTGTCCTAATAGTTGTTTTGGAGTTTTGATTTTGATTTTATGATTGGGTGCAAAGCTGGACATGGTATATAACACTAACACAAAGCAAGATTGGTGCCTATCCAGGGCTTGGAGTCAGTAGACATACACCTGTGAATGATCAGCATGAACAACTAAAACTGGATTTCAGGGGGACACATGTGATATCTACCTTACAGATATCTTCCAATACAAAGTGTTAAGCTCTCTATACTTATGGCATCCCTATTGCAGTATACCCTTCCCAATGTTTAATCTGAGAACAATTTAATCTACCCCTTGAGCAGAAGTTAAGAGATCAGACATTCAACACAGGAATTCTATGTTCTAGAGTCTCAGACATTCCTTAAATATTCAGACTCAGAAGAAAGATACATGCAATACTAGAGACAGAATTAACAAAACACATGCAAACATAGCATTACTCATATAGGATTAACCATGAAATCAGTGGATTCATGCAAAAACATACAACAGGAGATACATAAACTCACAAGTTTTGCTGCACAGAGCAACCAAATCAGCTGTATTGCATTATAGAGCCAAATGTTCAACTTTCAACAACCACAAAAAATGGTAACACAGTCTGCCTATATCGGCCAGAAAGTGTACCTCTGGCAATTAATTACATATTTTTGACAAAAATCTGCCAGATACAGTCCTTAGAAGGAATGGCGCTCAGAAGTTATTGCTGCAGCAGGCAGAAGAGTAAACAAGAGTGGCCTCGAGCCCTGCGCCGCCATCTGGAAGTCTTCATGCCAAAAATCGGGTACATGACTGTTCAACAACTCGCCCACGCCTCAGCACAGTCGCCATTGATGGCTCAACCACCCGCGGCCTACTTGAAAAATGTCGTAGTGTTCAAATGGGGAGTTCCCGCCAAAATGCACTTTACTGAAGGTTCAAATCATGCAGGAAAATTAATCCCACATGCATGGTGCAGAGACTCATTCAGCATTTTAAAAACATAGCCGCATGTATAATAGGTGTCGAGCGCTTTTGCCACGCTCGACACACGCCTCTCAGCCCAAAGCCCATGGCCAAGACTAACACCATTGGCCAAGCCCACGAATCTCCCGCCGACCTCAATAGTCTCGCCGACAACACCTTCGCCATCGGCCAGACCAACACCATCGGCCTAGCATGAAACTCCTTCGCCGACATAACTCCTGCCGATAACACCTTGGCTTCCCACCTCCGTCGGTGTGACTTACACCGTCGGAACAACACCTAAAACTTATGCCGATACCTGTCATCATGCCGATGCTTACCTCCGCATTCCTCTATCGGTGAGACCAACACTATCGGCCAAACCAAAAGCACTGTCGGCCCAACTCAAAAAAAACTTAGGCCGAGACCAAAATCATAAAGCTTTGAACCATTGAACCTTGAACCGTCGGGTTGAACCTTTGAGAAAAGGGTTCAAGTTCAAACCAAAAGTTCGAAAACACAATCGGAGCACTCAAAAAAAACTTTCGACGAACACTTACCACGCCAAGTTACTCCAATGAGCAAGAAGACTTAGGGCTCAAAAAAGAAAAAACCCTCCAACTTCAACGTTCACCTCCAGACCAAAATGAGTGCCAACACTGGCTCCGAATGGGGACGTGCAAGTGCAAAACTGCAGCGAGAACCAGATCTCCGGGCAGACCAGGCAAAAACCAAAAAAGCACGAACTGTACAAGACATTTACAATACATACATATTTTTACAAATGTGCACAGAGACAAGTCATCTATGCAAAATAGAACTTAAGGAATTGGCCATGCACAGGCAATTCCAGAACTTCACCATCTAGGGCCTGGAGGAAATAAGAGTCCTCCCCATGAGTACTGCAAATCTGATATGGGCCAATCCATATGGGTTCAAACTTACCATGTTTACCCCTTTCTTGACCTTTTGCATTCCATATGAGCACCAGATCATCGACTTGAAAGTTCCTTCTTGTAGCTCTCCTATCAAACAGATATTTCACATCTTGTTGTCTCTTGAGATTGATCTGGTGGGCTTTCCTTCTGTTCTCATCCAGTGCAACCAGCTGATTCACCCTTTCTGTCATGGAGTCTTCAATCTCCTCATCATTATCTTGGATAAATTTATAAACTGGTAGGAGATTGTTTATGGGCAATTTGGCTGATGTACCATATACTAGCTCAAAGGGTGACATCCCAATAGCCTTTTTTACTGTCACCCTGTCAGCCCATATTGCTAACTTTAATTTTGAGTCCCAAGCTCTCTTGTTCTTGTCCAGTATCCTCTTGATAATTTTCATGATACATTTATTGCTTGATTCTGCTTGACCATTTCCTTGTGGGTAGTATGGTGATGCATATGATAGATTTATCCCATACCTGTTGCAAAAATCAACAAATTCACCTGATCTGAAGCACATAGCATTATCAGTGACTATCTTGAATGGTACTCCAAACCTGATGATAACATTTCCCAGTATGAAATCCGTCACCACCTTACCTGTAGCTCTCTTAGTTGGAATGGCCTCAATCCATTTGGTAAAGTAATCAGTTGCCACCAAAATCCAACTGTGTCCCCCACTTGACTTGTCTGCAATTTCCCCTATAAAGTCAATTCCCCATTGCTGAAATGGAGCATCCACAGTTAAGAAAAGAGCAAGGCATCATGTAGCTGTTTCAAGGGTATCCTACATCATCCTTGTGTTGGAACTCCTCATCAAGTGGTATCATGTTCAAAGACAAGGCATTCACTCATCCAAGCTTCAAGTCAAGTTCTTCCAACCTTCGAAGATCATCATCAACTTCTACATCAAGCAAAGACACTTCACCTATTCAATTTCAAGTTCTAGTAAACTTCAAGTCCAAGAGAGAGTCTTCTACTTCCAAGTCCAAGGAAACATCATTAGCTTCATCATCTATTCATTCTTCAAGAAGGAGCATCATCAAAGGAGATTATCGTCATCAACTTACCTACAAGAAGAAAAAGCATTACAAAGTAAATCAAATGGAGCAACATCTATCAACATCCAGTTTACAAGAAGATATACAAGGCAAGATTTACAAGATGTATTCCTAAACATACAAGTTCAAGTAATCACATTGAATACATCACACAAAGATGATACAATTTTCAAAGTATGCTGAGTTGGCATCTATGTGGCGAATACACATCATTTTAAATGCATTAAATGTATCATTTAATGAAAGAAGCCAAAGGGATTCCTGTGTGGAGGAATATTTTAAATGCTTTCGCCTTACCTTATCACATTGGAAAACGTGCCTTCATTGCCTCTCTCTTTTTGCTAAAAATAGCAAGTTGTTGTAACTACCACTGAGGTGGCACGATCTAGACCCTTGGCTATCAAATTGATCTAAGCCATTCATTGTAATCCTGGACACTATATAAAGGCCTTGTTGCCTCATTTGTAATATATAGATTTAGATTGTAGACAAGTAGGAGTAGAATAGGAGACTCTCAAAATTCTCTGAGAGGACTTGAAATTGTTGTAAATATTTCTCAAGGTTAATGCAAAGACATTGGAGCTACTTGTTTGGTGTTAAGTGTTATCTTGTGGAATCACATGATTTCTTGTATCTTAATGAAGTGGAGAGATGTTTCAAAGTAGATTAAAAGTAGATTAGAAGCTCTTTGATGTAATGTTTGTTGTATTGGATATTGATCAACTCCTAGCTCATGCTTTTAACATTCATCGCTGGTGAATTGTTGTGTAAAGCTAGTCTGAGCCTCATTTGCTTAAGTTCGATTGTGGATGCTTGTTTGAGCTGCGCCGTTCAAAGGGTGCTCATATGAACCTTCATGATTTGAAAACCTTTCGCGTAACCTTAGGAGATTGCACCAACTCCATGTAGTTGTAGGCATCCTTGGCGAAGTGGAGTTAGGTTGATTAGGAGTTTGTCTGTTTAATACATCATCATTACCTCATTGACCTTAGATTAGTTTTCTAAACCCTCACCCTTTTCTATTTCTTTGTTCTTGAGACCTTGTATACATATCATCCACACTGAAAGAGAGATAAGCTGAATGAAAGAAGAAAGATCTAATGTAAGTCCCTTTGTGTTTAACAGCAAAATCATACTTAGTCACTGAGCTATCTCTTACAAAACTATAAGAAAGGAACCTTGGAGTCATCTTGTTTGATCACTTCGTTCAACATTCGAGAGGCTTTGCTCAAGAGGGAGTCAGATACTTTGTATTTCACTCTAATTGTTGACTTGTCCAAAAACAATCATCAACAGGACCTTTGCATGAGACTCATGGTTTCGATATGTCTAGAGCATTATTGAATATAATATAAGTTAAATTAAAGATTTAACTTATGTTATTTTATAAGACATAATATAACCTTAAGTTATACGGTAAAGTCACTATATAAAATTAAGTTTAACTTAAAGTGACTCCCTAGGAGATGGGTGCCCATGGGAGACATAAGGGGACTCTTAGTCATAAATTAAAATAATAAAAAGAAATCAATCTTGGGCGTTGGGGAGGAGGAAACAAAAAGGGAGAAATGGACTTCATTTGCATATGCTAAGTTTATGAAAATTTGCTCTCATGTTGGGTTATTGTCGTGCTTTGGCTTTGGAGCTTGGCTCTAGGGTTTGGAGATTGATTTGCTGGGACGAAAACCCATGCAATATCACCTTTCTTCGTGCGTGAAAGACCGCATCAAGAGAGGGTCTTGGAGGCTTCATCCAGGAGTCTCATTTGTGCATTCAGTTGATCTATTTTGGTGAAGATTTGAGCATGGAATGAAGATATTCGAAGGAGTTCATTGTTGCAGCTAACAAGAAGGTTTGGGAGGACAGATTCAAGTGATTTTGAGAGGAATTATTGCTGTTGTAGACCTTTCTAATGCAGGCCATACATTCTGCTATACTGGTCGTACTTCCTAAGGGTCGTATCTCATTCTTGCAGCAGTTTGTGTGAGATTTTGTGGAGTTTGAGCCTTCATTTGGGGTCACCTATCACTTGCAGACATGGCTGATACCAAACAGTGGTAAAAGAGGATGATTTGAGTGAGGTTTGGGCAGATTTAGAGCTACAGCAGGCCATACCATGCTGGTACAGTTTGTGGGTCTCATAACTAGCAAAGACTTCATTTTGGATTTCACATTCTCTTGCGTTTTGGGCGCTTAGGAGCATAAGATAGCCTATCTATTCTTGATTGCTGAGTTTGTATTGTTGATGGGAGTTTGTAGCAATTTTCTATGAGCCTGTATGGTTGGCTCTCCGTTAGCACTAGAATGAAGTTGTAAAACTCAATGTGGGTATGTACTCATAATTCGTAATTTGCTATAATACTATCTGGGTGCTTGATATTTCGTTGATATCTCTTTTAGTTTTTCTGGGTTTTCAGTCTATGCTTTATATTCTATGTATTTCATGCAAAAACAAACATGCAAGCAAAACCCATGAAACCCTAAACATCAAACAAGTAGAAAACAAAAAAAAAATACAGAGAAAAACATATATCAAGGGGTGTATGTTACATTGTACAAGGGTCTGAGCCCTTTCAAAATCCCTTCTTACCAATATCAAAAACATTTAAAACTACGGTGGTGATTTAAGTTTTATGCAATGGACTAAGATTTTTGAAAGCGGTAACCACACTACTGAAACTGTTAATGGTGACAACAAATGTAAACTTTTAAACACACAACACACTTACAATCAATGCCATTAACCACAAAACTAGCAAACAACTTTCATTGGCACGACTTTCATTCTTCGGCAGGCACTCAGATAGGGAGATAGGCAAAGCGAACCAATGTAAATTATTAATATTTTCATTTTTCTAATTTATGAAGTATTTACATGTTTTGTTTATTGAGAATTATTAATTTATTATTACTATTTTTTTATTTTTTAATATATATAAAATTATAAATTATAGTTATATTGAATATTAATATTCAATATAACTATATTTATATTTATATATAATTATAATTATAATTATAACTCTATAATTGTTGTCTCTCAGATTTGCACCCTCGCCGAGTTGTGAAACTGGGCAATCTGGAGAAACATGGGATCTTTTCTAGGTCTGTGGGTGGCCTGTGTTGGAAAGAACCTCCAGAAAAGGCGGCTTCCTACTGGTACTCCACCTAAGCTACCTAGACTAAGACTTTGCAGAGAAAAGGGTAAGAAGGGTTTGCATGAAAATGAAACCTACTGTCTAAGGTGATGCACGAAACGATCATCAACAAATATACAGAAAAACGACACACTACAGAACCAGTAATAATCAGAATCACTTACACAACCCAACAAATCACAATCTCTGCATGATCAATTTGTGAGGAGGCTAAATAACAACAGTCCTGTTAAGGAGAAATAGGTTTTCTCACTACCCACAACTGATTGTTATCCCTTGCACAGCTCACAACTTGCAAAAATAATGTAACTCCTGTATAAAGGCACCAACATGCAATACAACTCTAAGGACAGAAAAATATCACAAATACCTGTACTAACACAAGGACACACAATATCAGGAGAAAATGGGAAGGTCTAGAATGCTTATTACTGCCAAAAAGGTGTTACAATGCTACATATCTCTGAAAATGGGTTACAAAACTCCACTTCTGCAAAAGAACTCATAAAATTACAATATGCAGAGCTGTGAACAGCCAGAACCTCTTAAAACTGATCAAGGAAGAGGAATATATACCATAGTTTCGAGACTCGCCGGAACTCGCCAGAACTCGGCGAGTCGCGAGCCGAGCAAGGCATGGCGAGTCCTGGAGACTCGAACTCGGACTCGTCTGAAAACTCGCCAAAACTCGCCCAAACTCGCCGATTTTCTGAAACTCGCCAAACTCGCTACAAACTCGCGAGTCTGGACCATGAAACTCGGCAAGAAAAAAGTGAAAAAATCAAAAACACGGTGACAGTATATTTCAAAATATATTTAAGTATAAGTTTGCTTATACTTTAAATATTTTGAAATATACTGTTAGGATGTTTGAGATAGGTTCCAAATCTATGGGATTTAACATGTAGATTCTACATTTTGGAGGATCCATCAGATTTCAGACTTAACCAATTTTTCAGGGTTTCAGGGTTTCAAACTTAGTCAAATTCAAGGTTTCAGTTTTGCACAAAAAGAGTAGAGGACAAATCACTGGATCCTATTGACTTGGATGAGATAGATCCTATTGATTTGCTGAGTTTTTGCCGAGTTTTCTCTGAGTTTTTGTTGACTCGTCAATTTTGGCATGATTGAAGACCTACCATTTACGCCTTCGTAGGAAGGCAAAGGATGCAGGCTCCTCTGAGCCATAGGCTTCTAGTTATTGTTTTGATATTTCATATTTGTTTGGAACATTTTGTTGGTTTTTTCCCAGACTGGATGCTTACTCCCAGATTTCTCTACAAGGTAGCCATCAATGATCAACAGGATCTCTGGGCCAGGGGCCAACAGTATAGGAGATAGACTCTATATTTTATCTCCTCTTCTTCTTCAAACTCTGCAAAACCTAGGGGGTATTCCCTACTCAACATCCATGAGAATATGCATACAAAGGCTGAGATGCTGACAGAAAGCAGATGAGTCCTCCTGTAAGTAGACCAAAACTGTAAGATAAGAGCAAAGGGGATGGCTTTGGGCCTATTTGCAGTTGTAGACGGAGGACTTCGATCCGAAAACTAATTCTACTATCCTAATGGTTGTTTTGGAGTTTGATTTTGATTTTATATTTGGATGCAAAGCTGGACATGGTATATAACACAAACACAAAGCTAGATTGGTGCCTATCCAGGGCTTGGAGTCAGTAGACATACACCTGTGAATGATCAGCATGAACAACTAAAACTGGATTCCAGGGGGACACGTGTGATATTTGCCTTACAGATATCTCCCAATACAGAGTGTTAAGCTATCTATACTTATGGCATCCCTATTGCAGTATACCCTTCCCAATGTTCAATCTGAAAACAATTTAATCTACCCCTTAAGCAGAAGTTAAGAGATCAGACATTCAACACAGGAATTCTATGTTCTAGAGTCTCAAACATTCCTTAAATATTCAGACTCAGAAGAAAGATACATGCAATACTGGAGACAGAATTAACAAAACACATGCAAACATAGCATTACTCATATAGGATTAACCATGAAATCAGTGGATTCATGCAAAAACATACAACAGGAGATACATAAACTCACAAGTTTTGTTGCACAGAGCAACCAAATCAGCTGTATTGCATTACAGAGCCAAATGTTCGACTTTCAACAACCACAAAAAATGGTAACACAGCCTGCCTATATCGGAAGGAAAGTGTACCTCTGGCAATTAATTACATATTTTTGACAAAAATCCGCCAGATACAGTCCTTAGAAGGAATGGCGCTCAGAAGTTATTTCTGCAGCAGGCAGAAGAGTAAACAAGAGTGGCCTCGAGCCCTGCGCCGCCATCTGGAAGTCCTCATGCCAAAAATCGAGTACATGACTATTCAACAACTCGCCCACGCCTCAGCACAGTCGCCATTGATGGCTCAACCACCCGCGGCCTACTTGAAAAATGTCGTAGTGTTCAAATGGGGAGTTCCCACCAAAATGCACTTTACTGAAGGTTCAAATCATGCAGGAAAATTAATCCCACATGCACGGTGCGGAGACTCATTCAGCATTTTAAAAACATAGCCGCATGTATAATAGGTGTCGAGCGCTTTTGCCACGCTCGACACACGCCTCTCAGCCCAAAGCCCATGGCCAAGACTAACACCATCGACCAAGCCCAAGAATCTCCCACCGACCTCAATAGTCTCGCCGACAATACCTTCGCCATCGGCCAGACCAACACCATTGGCCTAGCATGAAACTCCTTCGCCGACATAACAACTCCTGCCGATAACACCTTGGCTTCCCACCTCCGTCGGTGTGACTTACACCGTCGGAACAACATCTAAAACTTATGCCGATACCTGTCATCATGCCAATGCTTACCTCCGCATTCCTCTATCAGTGAGACCAACACTATTGGCCAAACCAAAAGCACTGTCGGCCCAACTCAAAAAAAACTTTGGCCGAGACCAAAATCATAAAGCTTTGAACCATTGAACCTTGAACCGTCGGGTTGAACCTTTGAGAAAAGGGTTCAAGTTCAAACCAAAAGTTCGAAAACACAATCGGAGCACTCAAAAAAAACTTTCGACGAACACTCACCACGCCAAGTTACTCCAATGAGCAAGAAGACTTAGGGTTCAAAAAAGAAAAAACCCTCCAACTTCAGCGTTCACCTCCAGACCAAAATGAGTGCCAACACTGGCTCCGAATGGGGACGTGCAGGTGCAAAACTGCAGCGAGAACCAGATCTCCGGGCAGACCCGGCAAAAACCAAAAAAACACGAACTGTACAAGACATTTACTATACAAACATATTTTTACAAATGTGCACAGAGACAAGTCATCTATGCAAAATAGAACTTAAGGAATTGGCCATGCACAGGCAATTCCAGAACTTCACCATCTAGGGCCTGGAGGAAATAAGAGTCCTCCCTATGAGTACTGCAAATCTGATATGGGCCCATCCATATGGGTTCAAACTTACCATGTTTACCTCTTTCTTGACCTTTTGCATTCCATATGAGCACCAGATCATCGACTTAAAAGTTCCTTCTTGTAGCTCTCCTATCAAACAGATATTTCACATCTTGTTGTCTCTTGATATTGATCTGGTGGGCTTTCCTTCTGTTCTCATCCAGTGCAACCAGCTGATTCACCCTTTCTGTCATGGAGTCTTCAATCTCCTCATCATTATCTTGGATAAATTTATAAACTGGTAGGAGATTGCTTATGGGCAATCTAGCTGATGTACCATATACTAGCTCAAAGGGTGACATCCCAATAGCCTTTTTTACTGTCACCCTGTCAGCCCATATTGCTAACTTTAATTTTGAGTCCCAAGCTCTCTTGTTCTTGTCCAGTATCCTCTTGATAATTTTCATGATACTTTTATTGCTTGATTCTGCTTGACCATTTCCTTGTAGGTGGTATGGTGATGCAAATGATAGATTTATCCCATACCTGTTGCAAAAATCAACAAATTCACCTGATCTGAAGCACATAGCATTATCAGTGACTATCTTGAATGGTACTCCAAACTTGATGATAACATTTTCCAGTATGAAATCTGTCACCACCTTACTTGTAGCTCTCTTAGTTGGAATGGCCTCAATCCATTTGGTAAAGTAATCAGTTGCCACCAAAATCCAACTGTGTCCCCCACTTGACTTGTCTGCAATTTCCCCTATGAAGTCAGTTCCCCATTGCTGAAATGGAGCATCCACAGTTACAGTTCTGAGGGGTAGAGCACCATCATATCTCAATTTTCTTGAAAATCTTTGGCAAGGGTCACACTTCCTCACTAACCTTTGTGCATCTGAAAAGAGAGTGGGCCACCAATATCCTGCTCTGAGAATCTTATGAGCTGTTGTTTGGGCAGTATAATGTCCACCACACAATATCTTATGCATGTCATTCAAAACATTGTTAGCCACATCTTCATCCACACATCTTAGCAACACACCATCAGGGTTTTTCCAGTATAGCTCACCTTGAACAATAACATACCTGATTGCATGTAACTTTAAAGTCCTCTTTTGACTGTCACTGAAATGGGAAGGACAATTCAGATTTTGCTAGTATATAGTATCCTTGTACCAGATCTTGATACATTTACATTCTCATTTTGGACTATATTGACTTGGCATGCTTCCAAGTTTGACTGTGCCATCATCTTGGCTAATCCTTGTCCTCTTACCAACTTGGTAATTTGTATCTCTATATTGAACTCCTGCAATTTGTTTATCCATCTACACCTTCTTCCAGTCACCTCCTGTTGAGTGAATGTCTTTGACTGCTGCATGGGGTACATATGCAATTATATGTGATCCTGCCAGGTATGGTCTGAAACTTTTGATGGCTCTGACTAGTGCATATGTCTGTTTTTCCGTGATATCATATTTCAACTCAGAAGCCTGCAAGGACATACTGAAGAAAGCTATGGGTTGTTCAAAACCATCCTCGTTTTTCTGTAGCAAACATGCAGCAACAGTGTGAAAGGAAGCAAATGAAAACAATTGGAATGGCCTAGAAAAATCAGGAGATTTAAGAACAGGGGCCATCTTGATTGCCTCTTTGATACTCTGAAATGATTCAATTGCTTCACTTTCCCAGTTGACAGTTGCATCCTTCTTCATCATCTTGGAAATGTTCCTTGTGGTTTCTGCAAAGTTGGGAACAAATCTCCTAACAAAATTTATATGTCCAAAGAAGCACTGAACTCCTTTTACAGTCTTTGGCATTTGAATTCTGTCAATAGCAGCTGCCCTCTCTGGATCTATCCTAACTCCCTCCTTGGAGACAATATGCCCCAGGAGCTTTCCTTCAACTACCCCAAAAGCACACTTCTTTGGATTTAAAGAAATGCCATACTCCAATGCTCTTATGAAAATCTGCTCTAGATGCAAACAATGCTGCTCTTCTTTCTTTGAAAAGGCAGTCAGATCATTCTGATACACAGCCAGGATTGAGTCAATCAACCCTGCAAAAGCAACATCCATTGCTCTTTGAAATGTAGCACCTGCATTTGTTAGCCCAAATGGCATTCTAACATATACATAAGTTCCCCATGGAGTGGTGAAGGCAGTCTTATACTGTTCTGATTCCTTTACCTTCACCTGATTGTAACCTGAAAATCCATCCATCATGGACAAGAGTTCACAACCAGTCACTTTTTGCAACATAGCTTCCATATTAGACAGTGGATAATTATCCTTTAAAGAGGATACATTCAAGTTTCTGAAGTCAACACAAAGCTTAATATCCCCGTTCTTTTTTCTTACTGGGACAAGATTAGACACCCAAGTTGAATGTCTGATTGGCACAATTATTTCAGCTTCCCTAAGCTTTTTTAGTTCTTCTTGCATCTTTGGAGCTAAGGTAGGATTAGTAGGTCTTTGCCTTTGTCTAAATGGCTTAGCTCCAGGCTTCAATGGGATCTCATGCTGGAATAGATCTTCCCTATAGGCTTTTAGGTCCTCATATGACCAAGCAAGAACATGTTTATACCTTTTCAGTAATGCACTTAGCATACTCCTGATGTGTGGTTTGAGCTGCTTACCAATGTATACCTTCTTAGGGGCCTGAGATGTCCCCAAATTTATCTCTTCTAAATCTTCCTTGTTTGTGGGAGATGTCTTTGTGACCAATTGGTCTCTACAGTCAAAAGCTCTTTCCAAAGCTACTAACCCTCTAGGGATTTTATTAGTCTTCAATTGAATTATTTCTTTCCCCATAAGAGTTTCTTTTGCATCTATAGTTTCTACAAAAGCTTGAAAATCAATTTCTTGATTCTCATATTCATCTATGCAGTGCAAAAATTTTAACAAGTCCCTATCATCATTAAACACTTGCCAACTGCATATGTTTTCTGGTACTGCAGGCCTGATTTTAACTTCTACATTTGTAACATCTGATAGAGTGATGTCATCTGGCCTTATTGCAACATTAGCTAAGAAATCAGCCATAACATTCTTTGATCTCTCTACCCAGCCTATTGAAAATGCATGAAATAGTTCAATGATATCCCAAACAGCATGCTTGTATTGTTTCAATCTTTTGTTTTTTGAAGCATACCTATCTCTAATTTGGGATACAATCAACTCAGAATCCCCAAATACTCTTAGCATCTTGATTCCATGTTTGAGAGCTATGTTTAGGCCTAAGAGTAAAGCCTCATATTCTGCAATGTTGTTTGTGCAAACAAACCTCAGCAAGAAAGAGAATTTGAGGAGCTTACCATTTGGAGACAGGAAAACAACTCCAGCTCCAGAGCCTTCTTTCGCACAAGCTCCATCAAAATACATGGTCCATAAACCTTGCTGGTCCAGCTCTTTAATGCAGACATTTTTCTCTTTATCTTCTCTATCATCTGAGACAACCTTGAAGTTATCACAGTCAGTGTTTACAAAGCATATCTGTTCCTCTGCTTCTTGGTCTTCCACTGTCTCTGATGATCTTTGTTCTCTGATTAGCTTAACATCCCTGCCATTCATTGGAATCATGGCATATGACAGGTCCAGCTGCATACTTCCACCAATTAGTGCTGCCCATCTTCTTGACAACAACATACCATACTGTGGCTTGATGTCAACCACTGTTATATTCATTTTATATCTCTTTTCAGGAAATGCTGCCAGTTTGAAATCTACATCCTTCATGATTCCAATAACTGGTACCTCTCTGGCATCCATAGCATAACATTTTCCACATGCCTTGTCAATTTTCAATCCAGCTTGTTGCATGATGGCTAAAGGCATGACATTTGTAGATGCTCTAGAGTCAAGCATACAATTTCTGATTATTTTTCCATTTATAACCAGGGATACATAAAATGGTTCCATTGTGAAAGGCACTTTGTCATAGTCACTCCTAAATAAACCTCAGGAGCCTCATCTTCTTCATTACACATGACATGTTTCTCACCCTGGATCTGAACATTTTGTTTAGCTTGAGAAGATACTCCTGAAATTAGGGATACTGTCCTATTCTTGATCTCTTCAACCTTCATCAGTTCCATAAGTGGGATAGAGACTTTTACCTGGGAGAGGACTTGAGCTATATCAAATGGAGCATAATTTTGTATAACAGTTGTAGCTTGCTCCACAATCTTATTTTTATCCAGAACTGATTTAGCTTTTACTTTCATAGTTCCCTGATCATAATTCTTGTCTTGGGAACCTTTACTTTGATCTTCAGCCCGGGGGATTCTATTTTCTGGTCCTTGAGATTCATGACCTGTTCTATGTCTAAAATTCTGTTTATTATTACCCCACTGCCTTTTTTGTGGTTCAATCCCCTTATAACCATGCACTGGCTGATCTGCAGAAACACCTTCTGGCTGATGTGGGCTGCTTATCTGAGTTTTACCTCTGAGATTGTAGTTACTCTTGACTTGGGCCACTGCTGCAGCTGTGAGGGCCCTAATTTCCTCATCAGAAGGTCGTTGTAAGTTACTCAGAAAATTGTGTGAGCTCTGAGCATACACATAGCTTTCTCCATTATCTTCATCATAAGAATCCTGTTGACAGGCCTGAATTCCATTATCTATACTCTCATCAGCATCATAAAGAGGGTATCCATTGCTTATGGACATCATATTAACATCATCATCTTGCGCGTAATGTGGCTCATTGCATTCATTACAAGATGCAGCATTATCATACAAGGACTGAGCAATCATACACTGTGACTGTAAATGTGGCATTTGACAATTTATACACCATGGAGTATCATCAACAATATTTATAGCTTTCTTTAGAGGATCAAGAGTTTCTTTGATATGTTGAGCTCTCTGATTTGTGTTGTTATGTGGGAATATAGGCTTACCATTATGCCAATTGGTATTATAAGGCATATCATGCAATGATGGTCTCTTTTCCTGCCTTTGGTAGACTTGCCTATCAGGACCTATCCCTTTTTCACTTCTAGCTAGTCTATAGCTTAGGTCCTTAACAACATTTGCCAATTTGTCTATCTTATCTTCAGGGGCAGATGTATTACCTTGAGTGTTCTGAGGCTTGTTTGGATTCTGCAGAATTTTCACATCATCCCTTCTGTTTGTCTTGTCTGATGCCTTCCTGTTGTTCTCAATATTCACTGCAATTTTGAAAGCATCCCTGATAGTAGCAGGACCTTTATCTCTTAATCCATATGCAATTTTTGCATCAAAGGCATTGATATACAATATTATGCACATTGGTTCATTTGGCCTCATGTGATATGGCAGTTTGTTTAACACTTTAGTAAATCTTGCATTAAAATCTGCAACCTACTCATTTGACCCTTTAGTGATACTGGTAAACTCATTTACAAAAAAGCTAGGGTCAGTTTTGTCACCATATTGCTCCTTGAACACCCTTTTAAAATCATCCCATGATGAAATACTCCGGTCAGGCAGATTCTTGTACCATTCTCTTGCCGCATCTACTAAAGATTGCATGAATGACTTCATGAAAACATCCTCATGTTCAACCTCAAAGTTATCCATGACATTTTGAAAAGCCTTTAGATGATCTTCTCCTGACACAGTGTTGTTTCCTAAAAATTTAGGCACTTGCAGCCTTAGATGCTTGTCAATGGGGTTAGGATACCCAATAATACCATCAAAGACCAGCTGTCTGAATCTATCTAGCTGCATGGGCTGTCTGTCAAACTGATTAACATTGATGTTTCTGTTTGCATTCTGGTTTCTTACATTGTTCAGTGGTATCCTAGCATCATTCACATTTTGTCTTTCATCATTATGCTGATGTTGCACTTCATTTCTTTGCTGATGTCTCTGCACATTTGCATTCTTCAGGGTAGGAATTGAATCATTTTGGGCAGTCCTTAAAGCTTGCACTTTCTGCCTCATGTCATCTCTGATTTTCATGGCTTGTAGATACTCTAGTTCTGCTCTCAGATTTCTGATTTCTTCAGCTAACTGTTCTTCTTTAGGCATAGAGGTAGATGGTCTCATACCATTCTGGTCATCATCTTCATCATCCCTCAGAGACTCTGCCTCTTCAAACCTTTCACTAGGGTCTAGAAATGGGCGTTCTTGGAACACCTCTGACCTCATTCTCACGCTACCACCCTGTTGCCTCTCATATGCACACTGAATATCAGCTTCTGCATTTGAAAAGTAAGGCACATGCTGTCCTGATGGGCTAGGGTTATCTTGCACATCATCATTTTTTCTGGGGGAACCCTCATGACTGACTGAGACAGCTCCCTTTCTTCTGTACATCATTCTTCTTGTTACTGGTAACTCTTCAAATAAAGGATTCTGTTGGGATCTTCTCCCCTGCATATAAATTTACTTTGACCAGTTGGGAGATTACTTCAGAGTCGCCACCTATTACTAGGAACTGTTTTCTTTTGTAAATCAGGGTTCTTTCACAAATTCCTCAGCCGAGTCGCCAATTTCTATTGGTTTTTTTCCAGACTGGATGCTTACTCCCAGATTTCCCTACAAGGTAGCCATCAATGATCAACAGGATCTCTGGGCCAAGCTCTGCAAATGCTCCAGAGATCCTGTTGATCATTGATGGCTACCTTGTAGGGAAATCTGGGAGTAAGCATTCAGTCTGGAAAAAAACCAACAGAAATTGGCGACTCCGCTGGGGAATTTGTGAAAGAACCCTGATTTACAAAAGAAAACAGTTCCTAGTAATAGGTGGCGACTCCGAAGTAATCTCCCAACCGGTCAAAGTAAAATTTATATGCAGGGGAGAAGATCCCAACAGAATCCTTTATTTGAAGAGTTACCAGTAACAAGAAGAATGATGTACAGAAGAAAGGGAGCTGTCTCAGTCAGTCATGAGGGTTCCCCCAGAAAAAATGATTATGTGCAAGATAACCCTAGGCCATCAGGACAGCATGTGCCTTACTTTTCAAATGCAGAAGCTGATATTCAGGGTGCATATGAGAGGCAACAGGGTGGTAGCGTGAGAATGAGGTCAGAGGTGTTCCAAGAACGCCCATTTCTAGACCCTAGTGAAAGGTTTGAAGAGGCAGAGTCTCTGAGGGATGATGAAGATGATGACCAGAATAGTATGAGACCATCTACCTCTATGCCTAAAGAAGAACAGTTAGCTGAAGAAATCAGAAATCTGAGAGCAAAACTAGAGTATCTACAAGCCATGAAAATCAGAGATGACATGAGACAGAAAGTGCAAGCTTTAAGGACTGCCCAAAATGATTCAATTCCTACCCTAAAGAATGCAAATGTGCAGAGACATCAGCAAAGAAATGAAGTGCAACATCAACATAATGATGAAAGACAAAATGTGAATAATGCTAGGATACCACTGAACAATGTAAGAAACCAGAATGCAAACAGAAACATCAATGTTAATCAGTTTGACAGACAGCCCATGCAACTACATAGATTCCGAAAGCTGGTCTTTGATGGTATTATTGGGTATCCTAACCCCATTGACAAGCATCTAAGGCTGCAAGTGCCTAAATTTTCAGGAAACAACACTGTGTCAGGAGAAGATTATCTAAAGGCTTTTCAAAATGTCATGGATAACTTTGAGGTTGAACATGAGGATGTTTTCATGAAGTCATTCATGCAATCTTTAGTAGATGAGACAAGAGAATGGTACAGGAATCTGCCTGACCGGAGTATTTCATCATGGGATGATTTTAAAAGGGTGTTCAAGGAGCAATATGGTGACAAAACTGACCCTAGTTTTTTTGTAAATAAGTTTACCAGTATCAATAAAGGGTCAAATGAGCAGGTTGCAGATTTTAATACAAGATTTACTAAAGTGTTAAACAAACTGCCATATCACATGAGGCCAAATGAACCAATGTGCATAATATTGTATATCAATGCCTTTGATGCAAAAATTGCATATGGATTAAGAGATAAAGGTCCTGCTACTCTCAGGGATGCTTTCAGAATTGAAGTGAATATTGAGAACAACAGGAAGGCATCAGGCAAGACAAACAGAAGGGATGATGTGAAAATTCTACAGAATCCAAACAAGCCTCAGAACACTCAAGGTAATACATCTGCCCCTGAAGATAAGATAGACAAATTGGCAAATGTTGTTAAGGACCTAAGCTATAGACTAGTTAGAAGTGAAAAAGGGATAGGTCCTGATAGGCAAGTCTACCAAAGGCAGGAAAAGAGACCATCATTGCATGATATGCCTTATAATACCAATTGGCATAATGGTAAGCCTATATTCCCACATAACAACACAAATCAGAGAGCTCAACATATCAAAGAAACTCTTGATCCTCTAAAGAAAGCTATAAATATTGTTGATGATACTCCATGGTGTATAAATTGTCAAATGCCACATTTACAGTCACAGTGTATGATTGCTCAGTCCTTGTATGATAATGCTGCATCTTGTAATGAATGCAATGAGCCACATTACGCGCAAGATGATGATGTTAATATGATGTCCATAAGCAATGGATACCCTCTTTATGATGCTGATGAGAGTATAGATAATGGAATTCAGGCCTGTCAACAGGATTCTTATGATGAAGATAATGGAGAAAGCTATGTGTATGCTCAGAGCTCACACAATTTTCTGAGTAACTTACAACGACCTTCTGATGAGGAAATTAGGGCCCTCACAGCTGCAGCAGTGGCCCAAGTCAAGAGTAACTACAATCTCAGAGGTAAAACTCAGATAAGCAGCCCACATCAGCCAGAAGGTGTTTCTGCAGATCAGCCAGTGCATGGTTATAAGGGGATTGAACCACAAAAAAGGCAGTGGGGTAATAATAAACAGAATTTTAGACATAGAACAGGTCATGAATCTCAAGGACCAGAAAATAGAATCCCCCAGGCTGAAGATCAAAGTAAAGGTTCCCAAGACAAGAATGATGATCAGGGAACTATGAAAGTAAAAGCTAAATCAGTTCTGGATAAAAATAAGATTGTGGAGCAAGCTACAACTGTTATACAAAATTATGCTCCATTTGATATAGCTCAAGTCCTCTCCCAGGTAAAAGTCTCTATCCCACTTATGGAACTGATGAAGGTTGAAGAGATCAAGAATAGGACAGTATCCCTAATTTCAGGAGTATCTTCTCAAGCTAAACAAAATGTTCAGATCCAGGGTGAGAAACATGTCATGTGTAATGAAGAAGATGAGGCTCCTGAGGTTTATTTAGGAGTGACTATGACAAAGTGCCTTTCACAAGTGGAACCATTTTATGCATCCCTGGTTATAAATGGAAAAATAATCAGAAATTGTATGCTTGACTCTAGAGCATCTACAAATGTCATGCCTTTAGCCATCATGCAACAAGCTGGATTGAAAATTGACAAGGCATGTGGAAAATGTTATGCTATGGATGCCAGAGAGGTACCAGTTATTGGAATCATGAAGGATGTAGATTTCAAACTGGCAGCATTTCCTGAAAAGAGATATAAAATGAATATAACAGTGGTTGACATCAAGCCACAGTATGGTATGTTGTTGTCAAGAAGATGGGCAGCACTAATTGGTGGAAGTATGCAGCTGGACCTGTCATATGCCATGATTCCAATGAATGGCAGGGATGTTAAGCTAATCAGAGAACAAAGATCATCAGAGACAGTGGAAGACCAAGAAGCAGAGGAACAGATATGCTTTGTAAACACTGACTGTGATAATTTCAAGGTTGTCTCAGATGATAGAGAAGATAAAGAGAAAAATGTCTGCATTAAAGAGCTGGACCAGCAAGGTTTATGGACCATGTATTTTGATGGAGCTTGTGCGAAAGAAGGCTCTGGAGCTGGAGTTGTTTTCCTGTCTCCAAATGGTAAGCTCCTCAAATTCTCTTTCTTGCTGAGGTTTGTTTGCACAAACAACATTGCAGAATATGAGGCTTTACTCTTAGGCCTAAACATAGCTCTCAAACATGGAATCAAGATGCTAAGAGTATTTGGGGATTCTGAGTTGATTGTATCCCAAATTAGAGATAGGTATGCTTCAAAAAACAAAAGATTGAAACAATACAAGCATGCTGTTTGGGATATCATTGAACTATTTCATGCATTTTCAATAGGCTGGGTAGAGAGATCAAAGAATGTTATGGCTGATTTCTTAGCTAATGTTGCAATAAGGCCAGATGACATCACTCTATCAGATGTTACAAATGTAGAAGTTAAAATCAGGCCTGCAGTACCAGAAAACATATGCAGTTGGCAAGTGTTTAATGATGATAGGGACTTGTTAAAATTTTTGCACTGCATAGATGAATATGAGAATCAAGAAATTGATTTTCAAGCTTTTGTAGAAACTATAGATGCAAAAGAAACTCTTATGGGGAAAGAAATAATTCAATTGAAGACTAATAAAATCCCTAGAGGGTTAGTAGCTTTGGAAAGAGCTTTTGACTGTAGAGACCAATTGGTCACAAAGACATCTCCCACAAACAAGGAAGATTTAGAAGAGATAAATTTGGGGACATCTCAGGCCCCTAAGAAGGTATACATTGGTAAGCAGCTCAAACCACACATCAGGAGTATGCTAAGTGCATTACTGAAAAGGTATAAACATGTTCTTGCTTGGTCATATGAGGACCTAAAAGCCTATAGGGAAGATCTATTCCAGCATGAGATCCTATTGAAGCCTGGAGCTAAGCCATTTAGACAAAGGCAAAGACCTATTAATCCTACCTTAGCTCCAAAGATGCAAGAAGAACTAAAAAAGCTTAGGGAAGCTGAAATAATTGTGCCAATCAGACATTCAACTTGGGTGTCTAATCTTGTCCCAGTAAGAAAAAAGAACGGGGATATTAAGCTTTGTGTTGACTTCAGAAACTTGAATGTATCCTCTTTAAAGGATAATTATCCACTGTCTAATATGGAAGCTATGTTGCAAAAAGTGACTGGTTGTGAACTCTTGTCCATGATGGATGGATTTTCAGGTTACAATCAGGTGAAGGTAAAGGAATCAGAACAGTATAAGACTGCCTTCACCACTCCATGGGGAACTTATGTATATGTTAGAATGCCATTTGGGCTAACAAATGCAGGTGCTACATTTCAAAGAGCAATGGATGTTGCTTTTGCAGGGTTGATTGACTCAATCCTGGCTGTGTATCAGAATGATCTGACTGCCTTTTCAAAGAAAGAAGAGCAGCATTGTTTGCATCTAGAGCAGATTTTCATAAGAGCATTGGAGTATGGCATTTCTTTAAATCCAAAGAAGTGTGCTTTTGGGGTAGTTGAAGGAAAGCTCCTGGGGCATATTGTCTCCAAGGAGGGAGTTAGGATAGATCCAGAGAGGGCAGCTGCTATTGACAGAATTCAAATGCCAAAGACTGTAAAAGGAGTTCAGTGCTTCTTTGGACATATAAATTTTGTTAGGAGATTTGTTCCCAACTTTGCAGAAACCACAAGGAACATTTCCAAGATGATGAAGAAGGATGCAACTGTCAACTGGGAAAGTGAAGCAATTGAATCATTTCAGAGTATCAAAGAGGCAATCAAGATGGCCCCTGTTCTTAAATCTCCTGATTTTTCTAGGCCATTCCAATTGTTTTCATTTGCTTCCTTTCACACTGTTGCTGCATGTTTGCTACAGAAAAACGAGGATGGTTTTGAACAACCCATAGCTTTCTTCAGTATGTCCTTGCAGGCTTCTGAGTTGAAATATGATATCACGGAAAAACAGACATATGCACTAGTCAGAGCCATCAAAAGTTTCAGACCATACCTGGCAGGATCACATATAATTGCATATGTACCCCATGCAGCAGTCAAAGACATTCACTCAACAGGAGGTGACTGGAAGAAGGTGTAGATGGATAAACAAATTGCAGGAGTTCAATATAGAGATACAAATTACCAAGTTGGTAAGAGGACAAGGATTAGCCAAGATGATGGCACAGTCAAACTTGGAAGCATGCCAAGTCAATATAGTCCAAAATGAGAATGTAAATGTATCAAGATCTGGTACAAGGATACTATATACTAGCAAAATCTGAATTGTCCTTCCCATTTCAGTGACAGTCAAAAGAGGACTTTAAAGTTACATGCAATCAGGTATGTTATTGTTCAAGGTGAGCTATACTGGAAAAACCCTGATGGTGTGTTGCTAAGATGTGTGGATGAAGATGTGGCTAACAATGTTTTGAATGACATGCATAAGATATTGTGTGGTGGACATTATACTGCCCAAACAACAGCTCATAAGATTCTCAGAGCAGGATATTGGTGGCCCACTCTCTTTTCAGATGCACAAAGGTTAGTGAGGAAGTGTGACCCTTGCCAAAGATTTTCAAGAAAATTGAGATATGATGGTGCTCTACCCCTCAGAACTGTAACTGTGGATGCTCCATTTCAGCAATGGGGAACTGACTTCATAGGGGAAATTGCAGACAAGTCAAGTGGGGGACACAGTTGGATTTTGGTGGCAACTGATTACTTTACCAAATGGATTGAGGCCATTCCAACTAAGAGAGCTACAAGTAAGGTGGTGACAGATTTCATACTGGAAAATGTTATCATCAAGTTTGGAGTACCATTCAAGATAGTCACTGATAATGCTATGTGCTTCAGATCAGGTGAATTTGTTGATTTTTGCAACAGGTATGGGATAAATCTATCATTTGCATCACCATACCACCTACAAGGAAATGGTCAAGCAGAATCAAGCAATAAAAGTATCATGAAAATTATCAAGAGGATACTGGACAAGAACAAGAGAGCTTGGGACTCAAAATTAAAGTTAGCAATATGGGCTGACAGGGTGACAGTAAAAAAGGCTATTGGGATGTCACCCTTTGAGCTAGTATATGGTACATCAGCTAGATTGCCCATAAGCAATCTCCTACCAGTTTATAAATTTATCCAAGATAATGATGAGGAGATTGAAGACTCCATGACAGAAAGGGTGAATCAGCTGGTTGCACTGGATGAGAACAGAAGGAAAGCCCACCAGATCAATATCAAGAGACAACAAGATGTGAAATATCTGTTTGATAGGAGAGCTACAAGAAGGAACTTTTAAGTCGATGATCTGGTGCTCATATGGAATGCAAAAGGTCAAGAAAGAGGTAAACATGGTAAGTTTGAACCCATATGGATGGGCCCATATCAGATTTGCAGTACTCATAGGGAGGACTCTTATTTCCTCCAGGCCCTAGATGGTGAAGTTCTGGAATTGCCTGTGCATGGCCAATTCCTTAAGTTCTATTTTGCATAGATGACTTGTCTCTGTGCACATTTGTAAAAATATGTTTGTATAGTAAATGTCTTGTACAGTTCGTGTTTTTTTGGTTTTTGCCGGGTCTGCCCGGAGATCTGGTTCTCGCTGCAGTTTTGCACCTGCACGTCCCCATTCGGAGCCAGTGTTGGCACTCATTTTGGTCTGGAGGTGAACGCTGAAGTTGGAGGGTTTTTTCTTTTTTGAACCCTAAGTCTTCTTGCTCATTGGAGTAACTTGGCGTGGTGAGTGTTCGTCGAAAGTTTTTTTTGAGTGCTCCGATTGTGTTTTCGAACTTTTGGTTTGAACTTGAACCCTTTTCTCAAAGGTTCAACCCGACGGTTCAAGGTTCAATGGTTCAAAGCTTTATGATTTTGGTCTCGGCCAAAGTTTTTTTTGAGTTGGGCCGACAGTGCTTTTGGTTTGGCCAATAGTGTTGGTCTCACTGATAGAGGAATGCGGAGGTAAGCATTGGCATGATGACAGGTATCGGCATAAGTTTTAGATGTTGTTCCGACGGTGTAAGTCACACCGACGGAGGTGGGAAGCCAAGGTGTTATCGGCAGGAGTTGTTATGTCGGCGAAGGAGTTTCATGCTAGGCCAATGGTGTTGGTCTGGCCGATGGCGAAGGTATTGTCGGCGAGACTATTGAGGTCGGTGGGAGATTCTTGGGCTTGGTCGATGGTGTTAGTCTTGGCCATGGGCTTTGGGCTGAGAGGCGTGTGTCGAGCGTGGCAAAAGCGCTCGACACCTATTATACATGCGGCTATGTTTTTAAAATGCTGAATGAGTCTCCGCACCGTGCATGTGGGATTAATTTTCCTGCATGATTTGAACCTTCAGTAAAGTGCATTTTGGTGGGAACTCCCCATTTGAACACTACGACATTTTTCAAGTAGGCCGCGGGTGGTTGAGCCATCAATGGCGACTGTGCTGAGGCGTGGGCGAGTTGTTGAATAGTCATGTACTCGATTTTTGGCATGAGGACTTCCAGATGGCGGCGCAGGGCTCGAGGCCACTCTTGTTTACTCTTCTGCCTGCTGCAGAAATAACTTCTGAGCGCCATTCCTTCTAAGGACTGTATCTGGCGGATTTTTGTCAAAAATATGTAATTAATTGCCAGAGGTACACTTTCCTTCCGATATAGGCAGGCTGTGTTACCATTTTTTGTGGTTGTTGAAAGTCGAACATTTGGCTCTGTAATGCAATACAGCTGATTTGGTTGCTCTGTGCAACAAAACTTGTGAGTTTATGTATCTCCTGTTGTATGTTTTTGCATGAATCCACTGATTTCATGGTTAATCCTATATGAGTAATGCTATGTTTGCATGTGTTTTGTTAATTCTGTCTCCAGTATTGCATGTATCTTTCTTCTGAGTCTGAATATTTAAGGAATGTTTGAGACTCTAGAACATAGAATTCCTGTGTTGAATGTCTGATCTCTTAACTTCTGCTTAAGGGGTAGATTAAATTGTTTTCAGATTGAACATTGGGAAGGGTATACTGCAATAGGGATGCCATAAGTATAGATAGCTTAACACTCTGTATTGGGAGATATCTGTAAGGCAAATATCACACGTGTCCCCCTGGAATCCAGTTTTAGTTGTTCATGCTGATCATTCACAGGTGTATGTCTACTGACTCCAAGCCCTGGATAGGCACCAATCTAGCTTTGTGTTTGTGTTATATACCATGTCCAGCTTTGCATCCAAATATAAAATCAAAATCAAACTCCAAAACAACCATTAGGATAGTAGAATTAGTTTTCGGATCGAAGTCCTCCGTCTACAACTGCAAATAGGCCCAAAGCCATCCCCTTTGCTCTTATCTTACAGTTTTGGTCTACTTACAGGAGGACTCATCTGCTTTCTGTCAGCATCTCAGCCTTTGTATGCATATTCTCATGGATGTTGAGTAGGGAATACCCCCTAGGTTTTGCAGAGTTTGAAGAAGAAGAGGAGATAAAATATAGAGTCTATCTCCTATACTGTTGGCCCCTGGCCCAGAGATCCTGTTGATCATTGATGGCTACCTTGTAGAGAAATCTGGGAGTAAGCATCCAGTCTGGGAAAAAACCAACAAAATGTTCCAAACAAATATGAAATATCAAAACAATAACTAGAAGCCTATGGCTCAGAGGAGCCTGCATCCTTTGCCTTCCTACGAAGGCGTAAATGGTAGGTCTTCAATCATGCCAAAATTGACGAGTCAACAAAAACTCAGAGAAAACTCGGCAAAAACTCAGCAAATCAATAGGATCTATCTCATCCAAGTCAATAGGATCCAGTGATTTGTCCTCTACTCTTTTTGTGCAAAACTGAAACCTTGAATTTGACTAAGTTTGAAACCCTGAAACCCTGAAAAATTGGTTAAGTCTGAAATCTGATGGATCCTCCAAAATGTAGAATCTACATGTTAAATCCCATAGATTTGGAACCTATCTCAAACATCCTAACAGTATATTTCAAAATATTTAAAGTATAAGCAAACTTATACTTAAATATATTTTGAAATATACTGTCACCGTGTTTTTGATTTTTTCACTTTTTTCTTGCCGAGTTTCATGGTCCAGACTCGCGAGTTTGTAGCGAGTTTGGCGAGTTTCAGAAAATCGGCGAGTTTGGGCGAGTTTTGGCGAGTTTTCAGACGAGTCCGAGTTCGAGTCTCCAGGACTCGCCATGCCTTGCTCGGCTCGCGACTCGCCGAGTTCTGGCGAGTTCCGGCGAGTCTCGAAACTATGGTATATATTCCTCTTCCTTGATCAGTTTTAAGAGGTTCTGGCTGTTCACAGCTCTGCATATTGTAATTTTATGAGTTCTTTTGCAGAAGTGGAGTTTTGTAACCCATTTTCAGAGATATGTAGCATTGTAACACCTTTTTGGCAGTAATAAGCATTCTAGACCTTCCCATTTTCTCCTGATATTGTGTGTCCTTGTGTTAGTACAGGTATTTGTGATATTTTTCTGTCCTTAGAGTTGTATTGCATGTTGGTGCCTTTATACAGGAGTTACATTATTTTTGCAAGTTGTGAGCTGTGCAAGGGATAACAATCAGTTGTGGGTAGTGAGAAAACCTATTTCTCCTTAACAGGACTGTTGTTATTTAGCCTCCTCACAAATTGATCATGCAGAGATTGTGATTTGTTGGGTTGTGTAAGTGATTCTGATTATTACTGGTTCTGTAGTGTGTCGTTTTTCTGTATATTTGTTGATGATCGTTTCGTGCATCACCTTAGACAGTAGGTTTCATTTTCATGCAAACCCTTCTTACCCTTTTCTCTGCAAAGTCTTAGTCTAGGTAGCTTAGGTGGAGTACCAGTAGGAAGCCGCCTTTTCTGGAGGTTCTTTCCAACACAGGCCACCCACAGACCTAGAAAAGATCCCATGTTTCTCCAGATTGCCCAGTTTCACAACTCGGCGAGGGTGCAAATCTGAGAGACAACAATTATAGAGTTATAATTATAATTATAATTATATATAAATATAAATATAGTTATATTGAATATTAATATTCAATATAACTATAATTTATAATTTTATATATATTAAAAAATAAAAAAATAGTAATAATAAATTAATAATTCTCAATAAACAAAACATGTAAATACTTCATAAATTAGAAAAATGAAAATATTAATAATTTACATTGGTTCGCTTTGCCTATCTCCCTATCTGAGTGCCTGCCGAAGAATGAAAGTCGTGCCAATGAAAGTTGTTTGCTAGTTTTGTGGTTAATGGCATTGATTGTAAGTGTGTTGTGTGTTTAAAAGTTTACATTTGTTGTCACCATTAACAGTTTCAGTAGTGTGGTTACCGCTTTCAAAAATCTTAGTCCATTGCATAAAACTTAAATCACCACCGTAGTTTTAAATGTTTTTGATATTGGTAAGAAGGGATTTTGAAAGGGCTCAGACCCTTGTACAATGTAACATACACCCCTTGATATATGTTTTTCTCTGTATTTTTTTTTTGTTTTCTACTTGTTTGATGTTTAGGGTTTCATGGGTTTTGCTTGCATGTTTGTTTTTGCATGAAATACATAGAATATAAAGCATAGACTGAAAACCCAGAAAAACTAAAAGAGATATCAACGAAATATCAAGCACCCAGATAGTATTATAGCAAATTACGAATTATGAGTACATACCCACATTGAGTTTTACAACTTCATTCTAGTGCTAACGGAGAGCCAACCATACAGGCTCATAGAAAATTGCTACAAACTCCCATCAACAATACAAACTCAGCAATCAAGAATAGATAGGCTATCTTATGCTCCTAAGCGCCCAAAACGCAAGAGAATGTGAAATCCAAAATGAAGTCTTTGCTAGTTATGAGACCCACAAACTGTACCAGCATGGTATGGCCTGCTGTAGCTCTAAATCTGCCCAAACCTCACTCAAATCATCCTCTTTTACCACTGTTTGGTATCAGCCATGTCTGCAAGTGATAGGTGACCCCAAATGAAGGCTCAAACTCCACAAAATCTCACACAAACTGCTGCAAGAATGAGATACGACCCTTAGGAAGTACGACCAGTATAGCAGAATGTATGGCCTGCATTAGAAAGGTCTACAACAGCAATAATTCCTCTCAAAATCACTTGAATCTGTCCTCCCAAACCTTCTTGTTAGCTGCAACAATGAACTCCTTCGAATATCTTCATTCCATGCTCAAATCTTCACCAAAATAGATCAACTGAATGCACAAATGAGACTCCTGGATGAAGCCTCCAAGACCCTCTCTTGATGCGGTCTTTCACGCACGAAGAAAGGTGATATTGCATGGGTTTTCGTCCCAGCAAATCAATCTCCAAACCCTAGAGCCAAGCTCCAAAGCCAAAGCACGACAATAACCCAACATGAGAGCAAATTTTCATAAACTTAGCATATGCAAATGAAGTCCATTTCTCCCTTTTTGTTTCCTCCTCCCCAACGCCCAAGATTGATTTCTTTTTATTATTTTAATTTATGACTAAGAGTCCCCTTATGTCTCCCATGGGCACCCATCTCCTAGGGAGTCACTTTAAGTTAAACTTAATTTTATATAGTGACTTTACCGTATAACTTAAGGTTATATTATGTCTTATAAAATAACATAAGTTAAATCTTTAATTTAACTTATATTATATTCAATAATGCTCTAGACATATCGAAACCATGAGTCTCATGCAAAGGTCCTGTTGATGATTGTTTTTGGACAAGTCAACAATTAGAGTGAAATACAAAGTATCTGACTCCCTCTTGAGCAAAGCCTCTCGAATGTTGAACGAAGTGATCAAACAAGATGACTCCAAGGTTCCTTTCTTATAGTTTTGTAAGAGATAGCTCAGTGACTAAGTATGATTTTGCTGTTAAACACAAAGGGACTTACATTAGATCTTTCTTCTTTCATTCAGCTTATCTCTCTTTCAGTGTGGATGATATGTATACAAGGTCTCAATAACAAAGAAATAGAAAAGGGTGAGGGTTTAGAAAACTAATCTAAGGTCAATGAGGTAATGATGATGTATTAAACAGACAAACTCCTAATCAACCTAACTCCACTTCGCCAAGGATGCCTACAACTACATGGAGTTGGTGCAATCTCCTAAGGTTACGCGAAAGGTTTTCAAATCATGAAGGTTCATATGAGCACCCTTTGAACGGCGCAGCTCAAACAAGCATCCACAATCGAACTTAAGCAAATGAGGCTCAGACTAGCTTTACACAACAATTCACCAGCGATGAATGTTAAAAGCATGAGCTAGGAGTTGATCAATATCCAATACAACAAACATTACATCAAAGAGCTTCTAATCTACTTTTAATCTACTTTGAAACATCTCTCCACTTCATTAAGATACAAGAAATCATGTGATTCCACAAGATAACACTTAACACCAAACAAGTAGCTCCAATGTCTTTGCATTAACCTTGAGAAATATTTACAACAATTTCAAGTCCTCTCAGAGAATTTTGAGAGTCTCCTATTCTACTCCTACTTGTCTACAATCTAAATCTATATATTACAAATGAGGCAACAAGGCCTTTATATAGTGTCCAGGATTACAATGAATGGCTTAGATCAATTTGATAGCCAAGGGTCTAGATCGTGCCACCTCAGTGGTAGTTACAACAACTTGCTATTTTTAGCAAAAAGAGAGAGGCAATGAAGGCACGTTTTCCAATGTGATAAGGTAAGGCGAAAGCATTTAAAATATTCCTCCACACAGGAATCCCTTTGGCTTCTTTCATTAAATGATACATTTAATGCATTTAAAATGATGTGTATTCGCCACATAGATGCCAACTCAGCATACTTTGAAAATTGTATCATCTTTGTGTGATGTATTCAATGTGATTACTTGAACTTGTATGTTTAGGAATACATCTTGTAAATCTTGCCTTGTATATCTTCTTGTAAACTGGATGTTGATAGATGTTGCTCCATTTGATTTACTTTGTAATGCTTTTTCTTCTTGTAGGTAAGTTGATGACGATAATCTCCTTTGATGATGCTCCTTCTTGAAGAATGAATAGATGATGAAGCTAATGATGTTTCCTTGGACTTGGAAGTAGAAGACTCTCTCTTGGACTTGAAGTTTACTAGAACTTGAAATTGAATAGGTGAAGTGTCTTTGCTTGATGTAGAAGTTGATGATGATCTTTGAAGGTTGGAAGAACTTGACTTGAAGCTTGGATGAGTGAATGCCTTGTCTTTGAACATGATACCACTTGATGAGGAGTTCCAACACAAGGATGATGTAGGATACCCTTGAAACAGCTACATGATGCCTTGCTCTTTTCTCATTCCTTACTTGTCAAAGGTTCTTATCACTTGATCTTTAGATGATTCCTCCTTTTTGCTGCAACACAAGTAAAGAAACAGCATCAGTCCCCTTTCGATAATACATAAGAATCATTACAATGAAAACTTTATCTAGACTTCACACTAAGATGGCGCACTGGTTGAGGTAAGTGAATTCCTCTTGGATTCCTGCTTGATAAGCCTCTAAAGTTTGCCTTCAACACTTGACTTTACTTCCCTTCATAAGGTAGCACTTTAGACAAAGGTTTTAGTTTCTCCTAGAATTGATGCACTAGATAAGTCACATTGGATAAGGATTTCGAAATCCTCTTGATTTTCTTCTTGTCTGGCGCACCGGTTGAGGGTTATGAATCCTTCTAGATTGGCGGATTAGATGAAGGTCTTTGAATCTTCTAGATTGGCGCACTAGTTCATACCTTTTGAATCCTCATAGCATTTGGTGTACTTGATTTATTTTTGAATTCCCCTACCTTCTTCCACCTTTAGCGCTTTGGATGAAGGCTTCGAAATCATCCTTAATGATGGCTCTTTGGATAAGAGCCTTGAAATCTTCTAAAATTGGCTCTAAGATTTAACCTTTGAATTTGACCTTGGTTGGAGGTCTAAGATTTTCGCATTGGTTAGGCATTTTCGCTTTCTTCCTTGCATTTCGCATTGGATAGGCAACTTGAGTTCTTTTCATGTGTGGCGCACTAGATAGGTAGTTTGAGATCTTCAAAAACAAACTTCATTCTCCCTTCATGTATGGCGCACTAGATGCCACTTTTGATTTCTTCCTGTTGAGCACTTTGATAAGGGTCTTGGAAGTGGCGCATCACTTCATTATGTTGAAATCTCAAAAACTTCGGTATATTGATGGCCTTTACCTTGAAGTGAATCATGCATGGTGTTGGCGCATTGGATGGGACATGGAGAATCCTCTAGAAACAAATCTCATTCTTCCTTATGTTGCGCATTGGATGACCTTGTTGGATGCTTCAAAACTTAGGGGTATTCATGAAGTTGGCGCATTAGACAAGGCTTTAGAATCCTCTAAACTCAAACCTTGAAGGCTTCACCTTGGATGTCCACTTTCCTCCTTGTAGGGCGCATTGGATCAAGGATGGAGAATCCTCTGGGTTTCGCTTTGGATAAGGATCCTTCAAACTTCACACTGAAACTACTTGGTGCACTAGATCAGCTTGTTGGAATCTCTGGAGTTTCCCCTCATGAGGTCGCATTAGATGAGGCTTTGGAAGTCTTCTAGATTTCGCCTTGGATGCTTGACATTGGATAGGCTCATTAGATCAAGGATGGAGAATCCTCAAGCTTTTAGCGCATTAGATAGGCTTTTTGAATCTTCTAGTCTCACATTGGTGAATCGGTTCTAACACTTGCGTTGAATGTTTGGGAGTCATCCATTGGCGCATTAGATGAGGAATAAAAATCCTCTAGATTTTGGCGCATCACTTGAACTTTTCAAATCCTCTCAAATTAGATCCTTCTCAAGCCAAAAACCTTAAGACTTCTTCTTTCTAGGTGGCGCATCAGTTGAGGTTTTCAAATCCTGTAGTCTCTCTTCAATAATTTTAGATTTCGGAGTCAATTCTTCTTCCTAGCGCATTGGTTAAGGGATTGAAATCCTCTGACACTTATCATCTTTTAATTCACTCCAAGAGTCGCTCCAAGACTTGTCTTTTCATTTTCGCATTAGTTGAGTGTTTTAAATCCTCATCTTTTCCCTCAAAATGATCTTTTAGTTTGGGCGCAGTAGATCATTGATTGAAATCATCATGCTTTTTTCGCATTAGATCAAGGCATTGAAACCTTCATGCTCTTGCGCATTAGATAGCATGTATAAATTCCTCTGGAATTCGCATCAAAAGGCATAAAAAATCTTCTAAAATCACTTCAAAACTTGAGATCTTTCAACATTTTCGCATTACTTCAAGGTTTTAGATGGGCGCATTGGTTCATCAAGTGGAAATCATCATCTTCAAGCGCCTTTTCCTCGTGATTTTGCGCCAAGATTTTGCGCCACTTGGACATTCCATCGCACTAGATCAGCCTTTTGAATCCTCTGGAAAAGTCAGGCATTTTTCAGGATCGCGAGGGTAAAGGTATATTGAAAAATATATTTAAGTATAATACTTTAAATATTTTTCAATATACCTTTCAAGATGTTTGAGATAGGTCTCGAATCCACCGGATTTAGCATGCAAAATCTAGAATTTGGAGGATTCACCAGATTTCAGACTTAGCCATTTTTCAGGATTTTCAGGATTTCAGGCTCCAGACTTAGTCTTTTTCAGGGTCTCAAACATACTTCAGGATTGACCTCAACGTTCATTATCTAGATGGGATTTGACCACAATTCTTCATCATTGCAAGTTCATCTGCCTCCTAATCATAAACCAAAGATCATAGAAGAGGAAATCATTGCCGGATCGGCAGAGGAAGATGACCTAAGATATCATCAAAATCTCACTGAAAGCACAGAGCTTCAAAAAAAAAAGGGGGTCCCCATTTGCAATGGGGCGATGTGTGATTTGGTCACAACAGGTCCCCCTCAAACTGCCTTGCCAAAAATAGCCAGTGCTCGGCTCCGACTTACTAGAAATAGTAAGTTACCCAAATTGACCCCCTAAACACCTCCATTAGCCTACGGGAGTCTGATCATAGGCTAATCCCTGTCCACTGATCCAATGGGCTAAATGGGGGACATTACATACAAGAGAGATAAAACATTGAAGCCCACAAAACTACAAAGAACAAATATAGGACACTAATAGCACAGCAACTGCACTACGACAACAAGACAAACAGGGGGCAGAAACCCCCAAAAAAACAGCCAACCTAAATTCAGGGTGGTTTGAAGCCAAATTGCTCCAAAGATTTTTGAGTGAAAACACCCAGCTTGTTGAAGTTCTTCTCAAATCTTCTTTTCTTGGATGCCCCCATTTCGCTTCGCACCTCCATCAAAGGAGTTTCAGGCATAACTTGGTCCTCAGAATCCTCCTTACTTCTCTCATCCTCATAAGAGGTCTTGCAAGTATTATCAGATGCTTGGACCCTTTTCCTCCACACAAGATGATTTGTGTTGAGGATCGGACAAACAGTTGCAGCATGGCCCACTTTGAGGCAACAATCGCATATAACTGGAGAATTCTCAAAAACAATCTGCTGCACCCAATTTCCCAGCTTGGAAGATAGAGTAATCTGAGAAGGGAGCACTCTATCAACCTCCACAAAAACACAAAATCTAGCAGCTACCAAACGTCTCTTGAATTTCGTAACAGCATCAGCCGCACTATACTACCCGAAAGAATTAGCAATGCTCAAAATGAAATAACCCACCATGTTCTGTGTTTTCTATTTTTAGATCTGGGTCTAGTTTTTTCTCACTATTTGAAGGGTTTTCTGTAGTTAAATTGTAACTTGCTTGTACAACATAGCCATGAAGATTGAAAACTACCAATAACAACTGAGGCCACTAAAAAAATAGATTGCTGGCCTTTACTGGGAGACCCACGTCCCTCCAAGTGTGGTACGACATGTGTAAAAGATGCAGCAATAACATAACTCAAAAATCTGCCTGTTCTTTACATGGAATCCAATGTCTCTCACGACAAGATCCTCACGCTCACAAGGATGAAGAGATACTATTAAAAGGTTCCCACAAACTCCAAGAAAACAACTAAATGGTACGGCCCAGGTACAACATCATGTACGACCTCTATAGTCTTCAACACACTTCAAAACTGCTCAAAACCAAGTGCTATAACCTTTGAAATATTCCTTGGTGTCCTCTTCGAATTACTGTGACAAGAAACTATGAAAATCTCCAAGGAAAACTCTCTGCGACTGAACTCCAAACTCCAAACGGACTAAAATTGAAGCACAAATGCAACCATTGGATATGGTTGCTCAGTAGCACTCTTGGGTGGTCTCTCACACTTGTGGAATGCTGTTACTAATAGAGGATTTCGTCTCCAAAAGCCAAGTATGGTTTTCTCAAAGCCTCATTCTCTTGCAGAGCCAAAATATCATAAAATGTGGATGTCAAGAATGAAGCCTCTCTTTGCTTTTTGGCTTTTATACTTTCCCCTCAAGAGGGTCGACCCACACTATGGAGAAATATTACATTTCAAAATCACTTTATTCCTCATGAAGGCGTCCAAGTCCCAAAGGGTGACTTTTATTTGCATTTTACAATTTTACTAAGTCGCCGACATTAATATTATAAAGTCCCAATATCAAATATAAAAACATCAACTTACAGACTTTAAAATAAATGGTCAAACGAACTCGGAATCACGAGCTATAGACCGTTGGAAAGGTTTCATTGAAACGCAACACCTCCAATCTTGATTTTCCCCAAATGGTCAAAACCCTAACTTACTAAAAATAGTAAGTTCTAGCCAAGATGTCCAAAACCATCCAACGAAACTCCCAGAGTTCCCGAACCACATTGGTTAGTCTACGGGAACCAAGTATAGACTAACATTGCCTAGGAAAGGGGACATTACACATAAATATCTCCTCATCCCAATATTCTAAAGGCAACCCTGGCAACCTAACCCAGATCGGAAACATGTTGCAGTATTGCCCAGGGTTGAAGCCAGGACACCAATTTTTTAGGAAAAGACCATTTTGCCCAAGGAACCGGGGACCTCCCAAGAGGATCCTTGAACAATCTTCAAAGTTAGAAAATGAAAATAGGAAGAAATTGTTGAGTGAACATGTAAACTTTTAAATGTTGAGTGAACATACAAACTTTTAATTGTTGCATAGAATGTGACATTTATAGCTTTAAAGGTTGCGGCTAACATTTTTTGGTAAGCTTTAAATGTTGGCGGCATGGTTATGTTTTTTTGGTTGATTGTCGCCTGCAAACGCCCAGGAGTTCACCCAGGTTCAATCTTAGGAACCCGAGGTGCCCGGAATAGACCCTAGGCGAATCCCCGGGTGTAATGACCCCGTACCCAGCCCCGTCTTGAACCCATACGGGCATGGGGCCCCATACTACAAAACCTTGTATCTTAGCTCTTTCTATAAACAACTTTTTAACAATTAAACATAAGTTGCCTTTTTATAATATAACGTAAAGTTGGTTTTGGACAACTTACGTTAAATTATTAAAATGTAACATACACCTCGGATATATGTTTGTTCTGTGCCAAATTTTTTGCTTTTTTGACGGTTTATGGTTTAGGGTTTTATGTTTGTTTTATAGAAAATGAAGCATATATTGAAGACCCAGAAAATATCCAATGATTTTGCACAAACTAACAATGACCTAGATTGTATTATAGCAAAATATTATTTATAGTGACATACCCAGATGGAAATATTCAACTTCGTATCTGTGCTCACGGAGGACCAGCAAACAAGCTATAAGAAGATTACAAAATCCACTTTACAATGCAAGCTATTTCAACTATCAGCGCTGCAGCTGCAAAATGTATCTCTAGACGCCAAGATATGGAAGATAGATGCTATGCAACAATGAAGGAGCAGCAGCTATGGATACCCACGAATCCTCTAATATAGTTCGGCCCAGCTGGTACATATAACAGCAGCAAGCAATATGAAATCCCTCTAAAATCTGATAAAATCTGTCTGCAGCCTCTTTTGAACTCCAAACGCCTAGGGTAGATGCTATAAAACAGTCCCAAACTCCCTATTATCTCCTCAATGAACAGTATGGCCTCCTTAGGGAAGTACGACCCTACTGTAGAAGTACGGCCTGCACAAGAGGGTTATGACAGCCACAAAACTCATCTCAAATATATAAATCTGCTCATCAAATCATTGTTCTCAGCTGCAAATCATAAACTCAGGAAAACATATTCATTTCAGCCCAAATCCTCATCAAAATATATCGTTCGAAAGCACAACTGAAGCCTCTGATTGAAGCCTCCAAGAATCTCTTCCTGATGTCGTCTCTCACACACGAAGAAGAGGACTATGAAGAGGGTTTTGTCTCAACACAGCCAATACCAAACCCTAGAGCCAAGCTCCAAGCAATGCACGGGAAAATATCAACAAGAGAGTAGAAATCAATAATCCAGCATATGCAAATGAACTTCTTTTTTCACTTTTATTCTCTATTCTCCTCAACGCCCAAGAATGAAATATTTTTATTATTTTATTTCATGTCTTTAGGTCCCTTATGTCTCCCATGGGCGCCCATCTCCTAGGAGTTCATTTTTTAAGTTGTGACTTAACGTTATATTATAAGGTTACTTTATAACATAAGTCACATTACCCCAATATTTTATAAGTTAAATCTTTAATTTAACTTATGTCTCATCAAATATCGCTCTAGGAGTTCGAAACCAACATCCACGTGCAATGGTACCCCACATCTGCCCTACTATAAATAGCAAGGTGCTCCACTCCGACTTACTATAAATAGTAAGTCACCAAGTTGACCCCCTAACCATTGTTATTAGCCTACGGGAGTCATGTGATAGGCTAATCTCTACCATCCATCTGACTGGGCTAAATGGGGGACATTACATAAAATATTTCCGTTACACCACCTTTAATACCCTATGGGAAATAAAATAATAGGCTAGCGGTTTTCATTAGACTTAAGCTTGAGAAGGGGACATGACACAGTTCAAGAACAGCCAAAGTGTCATTGATGTTCGACAAAGAAATCACCAAGGAGTTAGGTTGCTGGTTTGGAGGGGGTTATTAGCATGCCTGTGATCACGAGAAGCAAGAATGGGGGTGGGTTTATAGAGATACAAAGAAACTTGATTGGAAGTCTAATAATATCTGGAGACGTACCCATGATGAAAACATATAATTGTATTGCCACAATCCACTCAATGGCAGTGCAACCTAACGATTAGCCAACATCTCTAATTAAACTAACTAATCCGATATTCTTAACATTTGTAAGCATCAGATATTCTGTAAGCAATATAGATAATGTAATACTTGTTTGTGCCCTTAATCTGTAATTTAGCATTTATTTTTTGTACCTATTAAATATCAACTTTGACTTCAAAAATTATTCTGCACACGAAAATAGCCATTTCTCTTTAATCTATGTTTTACTTTTTTGTCTTCATTATTATCATCATCATCTTTTGTTTGCACTGACAGTACTGGTACTGTTGTTTTTTCCCAAATTTTGTTATGTTTGATGATGACCAAATAACAAAGAAGCTTTAGTACTTGTGTGACAGACGATCTCCCTAGTTGAGTTTGATCGAATTACTGTTTTTTTTAATTCACTGTTTTCATATACATGAAAATGGTATCTAATCCATCAGAACACTAGCTTTTAGCCTTTTGAGCATACGAATGAACTTGCTTTTACAAATTTTAGTAATTACTATGTTGGATTGACTAATAAGAGGCTTGTAAATGGTTGTTGAGATCATTTCCTGCTTTTTCAGGTGAAACATATTCCGGAGAAATTTACGTCCGTAGAAGAATACCTTGGCTCATTTGTTTGGCCTCTGATAGAAGAAATGCGAGCACAATTACAGCAGAGTCTGGAATGTATATCTGAAGCGCAATATACAAGATTAACATTTCATGAAAAGACACGCCTATTAGAAGATGAAGTAGATGAATATAATATCCTTATTGAGAGGGAAACTGATACAGGAGAGAAGAAGGATAAAAAAACTTTGAAGTGGAAACCAAAGGACATTCTTATACTGTCAACAAAATCATCTGAGAATCTGGATCACTTCCATGACGAGTATTTGTTAGCTTTAGTCCATAGAACTGACTGGCAGGATACAACTCTGAATGGACTCACAGATACAGCTCTGGATGGATTGAAGGTGAAGCTATATGTGCGGAATGGACATCCCTTTACATCAAAAAAGTTCAATATAGAAACTAAATACTTCGCTATTTATCTCAGTAGTATCGTATCATGTTTGAGAATCTGGGATGCTTTACATGCCCATTTACAAGATGGGGAAAAAAATTTGACCATGCTCCATAAAGCAATATACTTAAATAAGGAGGTATGTGCTTGAATTTTTTAAAGATTTATGCATGTGGCAGTATTTTTATTTGGTCATGTTTAATGAATATTAGAACTGCATTGCTTGCAGACAAGGTGGAAAATTTGTGCTAACCTGGCTTTGATGGGATTTGTAGGATTATAATGAGGCAAATGCAGAAGTGAAAGAATATGGTTTAGAGAAATTCAGAAGCAAGCACTTCATGCCCCATAACTTGAATGATTCTCAAGTATCTGCTGTAATTCAAACAGTTAATGCTGTTGAATCTAATTATTTTTCTGATATAAAGCTGATCCAGGGTCCCCCAGGAACAGGGAAGACCTCAATGCTGATCTCACTTCTCTCCATCTTAGGCCATAAGAAGTTCAGAGTAGTAGTGTGCGCACCCACTAATGCAGCAGTATCAGAAGTTGCAATGAGGTTCATCAAGATAGTTACAAGTCCAGCTGGAAGTTGTCCTGATAAAGATAATTTTCCTTGTGTAATGAATTTGAGTGACCTTGTACTGGTAGGGAACGAGGAGAAATTTGATCAAGAAGGTGTTTTTGGAGATATTTTCCTTAAATATCGAGTTGATCGTCTGTCCAAATGTTTCCTGCCAATGACAGGATGGAGGTACAGGGTGACATCTGTTCTTGATTTTCTTGAATCAGCTGTTTCCCAATATGAAGTTTTTCAAGAAACACCACAAGAAACAGGCGCAATTGATTTTTCACAGTACACTAGACAGAGACTGAAAAATTTAATACCAGAATTTTGTGAGGGTGCAAGAACATTATTAAATGATTTACCAGGGGCCTTATCAGGAAAACAGGAATTGAAATGTTTGATCAACGCTGTTGAATCTTTTGTAAATCTTATTGAGAAAAATAATGTCAAAGAAAGAGTTCTTAGAGAATGTTTTTGCAGTAACAGCGAAGGCCTGGGAGAGGCAGAAGGGTTAACAAGTATATTTAATGAGAATATGCTTAACAATGAGAAAGATTTAAAGGTTGTTCTTTGTTTGAAGAGAACTGAGTGTATGCAATTGCTCAGAAAGCATTTATCCAGTGGAACTGCTATTGCCTGCATGGCTCAAAAATGCATCTCGAGTGAGGAAATAGAGCAAATTTGCTTGTCATATGCAAAATTGGTATTTTCTACAGTTTCATCTTCTGCAAAAAGGTGCATGAATGTGACTGCATCATTTGATTGCTTGATTATTGATGAGGCAGCCCAGCTTACAGAGGCTGAGTCAACTATTGCATTGCAAATCAGAGGTTTGAGACATGCCATCCTTATAGGAGATCCATATCAGTTGCCTGCAACAGTTATCAGCCAGGTTTGTTTCTAATATTCTATTAGGTTACACTGTTGCTTCTTTAATTCAGTTTGTTATAAGTTCAATTTATAAATTTAATTCCATTTCGTGTCTGGTTTGTCAGATATCCCAGAAAGCAGGTTATGGTAGAAGCCTCTTTGAAAGATTACAACAACTTGGACATCCAGTCCATCTTCTAAATACACAGTATCGCATGCATCCATTGATAAGTCAATTCCCAAATATGGAGTTTTATGGAAATTGTATCATGAATGGTCCCAATGTTAACATGGAAGCATATGGCAATGCCTATGTTACGTCTGAAATGTATGGAACATATGCTTTTATTAATATAGCAGATGCAAGAGAAGAGGAAGCTGATTTTGGTAAGAGCAAGCGGAATATGGTTGAGGCTGCTGTTATCTTGCACATACTCTCTAAACTCTGTAAAGGTAATGTTTGCTTTCTGTCTGACCCATAACTCTACCAATACATTCAAACAGTAGATGGTGGTGGTTACCGATTTTCTTCATTTATAGATATTTGTTGGTGGTTAATGATATTCTATAGACTTGTAAAATCCTATTTTCTAGTTAGAAAAAGGAAACAAATTGTGATTCCATAAAATTAGAAGCAAGATTATGTTGAGAATAGTGTTTATTGTTGCTAAGTATCATTTCATTTTTAGTTTTGGCATAAAGTTCGTACTCATTAAGAAAATCTTTGACTGACATGATGTGAACGCAAGTAGGGTATACTGTGTGTTTGCATGTATTTAAAGACAAAGTTGAGATTGATGTCTATTCTAGTTTGTCAAACTGAACTCCTTTTCAGTTGTTAGAATATTTAATGTTTATGTTTGTTTGGTGGATTGTAATGATTGTCAAGAAGGTAGTTTGTGGATTGTAATGATTGTCAAGAAGGGAGTTTGTTGTTGGTGGTTGACATAAATATGCATGGTTGAAATAGTGGTAGGTTGAATATATATTAGATGGGTATCTGCCTGAACATTGAATTTTTTTTTTTTATATACATGCCTTTGTGCCGCAGCTGCACATCCTAGTCTCAAGTGTGCTTTTTGATTGTTGAAAACATCATTTCATGCCTTGGCCGCACTTGATTTTTTTGGTAAATTTGTCTCCTTTAATATCACAATTTTCAGAAAAACTCATGCCCTAGATATATGCCACAATTTCATTCAACAAAAAATATTCTTGTGTCCTAAATAGGTGTGTGATTTTTTGATAAATTTTTGAAACTTTTTTTCGTTGTGAAGTGCATGCATGAACCCTTGGTGTGCACTCTCGCATCTTGATTTTCTTCCTTTACTCCTTGATGTGCTCTTAAATCCTTCAAATGCCCCTGTAAACTTACAAAGTCTTTTGTTTTCAAACAAACACTAGCAGTGTGAGCCTCATCCTTATGATGCATTTTCCTTGATTGAATTTTGAACAAGAAATCAAGGAGGTGCGCACCACTATCCAAGTGTGGGCCCATACACTAGATTCAATTTTTTTTAAAATTTACTTCTTTATAGAGCATGTGGCTCCTCCCCTTTCCATGCTTGATAATTGAATAGGAAATTTTGATTTGGAGATTTGTTTATATTGGTGCATCTATCCTTCCTCTCATGCACCTGCCCATTGGGGTGTGTACTGGCGCTTGACTAACTTTCAGATGTGCTTGCATAAATGACTTAAATGTTTTCTAGAATTCCTTCTCCACATGCACTTGCTTTTAATTGTCGTATATGTTTACTGCCTAATTGAATATGCTTGAAGAACACAAAGTAAACACAATAGAACTTATGCCAATTAACATAACAGATTCATACCATAAATTGCAGAATGATATCACAGTGCTTTTCATTAATATGCTCTTATACAAGTGTAGTATAGGAATTCTTGCAACATGCGGTCCCTTTCACAATGACAATAGAAGTATATATAAGTGGCCGAGGGTTGCTAGGGAATGCCAACCATCGGCAACTACCAACAACAACTGCCTACAACCGATGAGATGACAACTAATCTCGCTGACAAACCAAAACATAATTATAACTAATGTGTATTATTTGCTATCTACATCAGCCCCCCCAAAAAATAGTCGTCTTCTAGACGACTAAGAGTAAACAAAATTGGAAGATTGAAAGTAACAAAAAATTAAACGTCATTGAGGGGCCGATGAAGGGGACGTCCTTGGAGGTGTGCAGACTGATGAGGAAGGAGTGGATTGCTGTGAAATGACTTGCCGCAATCTATATATTTCATTTGTCTTGTGTTTCAGGTGATGGGCTGCAAGAAGTTCACGCTCTCGAGTAGTTTTCACCATCTGTACTGCTTCAATCAGCTAACACTTGGTCTTCTCCTAGACAAGCTGCAACTCGGCGAGCTCCCTATCCTTCTCGGCTAATTGGATGTCCTCCGTCATCTATTGTTCTTTCTCAACTAGTGCTTTCTCTTTCTCTACAACTTTAGTCTTCTCCAGTTTAGTGAGGTGAGCTTGTTGTGGTAGCTGATTCTGAAACCGTTGAGTTTGTTCATCAATTTCCCCTCGTAATTTCTGAGAGATACGCACTCACTCGTCAATGCGTTCGTTTACTTGGCACTGGGTGGCAATTCCTTCTTGTAGCATGTAGAACACACATCTGAAAGTTGGCTCAATGCCATAAAGGGCTTCTAATACCTTGCCATCTGATTCCCCAAAAGAAGGTACATTGCGCTTAGGGTGCCATGTCTTTTTCATCTCTGGCTGCTGATTAGCTAGCCATCCTTGACAAAGGAAAAATTTTGTGAACTCATTGCAGTCTCTTTCAACAAATTTTTGTATGCAGCGAGCCTCTTGTAAGACTAGAGGAGAATGAGTGCTATCCAAATGTTTGTCTATGTCAGCGACTTCACTCATAATAGTAGCCATGGGTTCTATTGTCATATTTTGCTCAGGTCAAAATAGCCCAAAAAATCCTACCCTCCATTAGAGAAATCCGATCTCAGAAAGCCTAAATGGAAGGAGGGTCCCCTTAGAAAAATCCAAAATTTTCTAACTGTTTTTCCTTAGCCTGTTTTGCAGTTGTCGACAAACTTGAAGGTTTGTGAACTTGTCAGTTCGCCCACTGGCAAATTTGCCAACAAGCCAATTAGCGGACAAAGGAACGAAAAGAAGACCAGGGGCAAAAGCGAATGAAAAGTTTGCCTTATCGGCAAAATGTTAGTTTGGTAAACTCATGGTTCGCTGATCAGCTAGTTCGCCGACTAAAGGAGGGAGACCAAAAAAGGTCTAGGCTAAGAAATAAAGCAAGAGTTTACCTTTGTCGGCAAACTTAAGGTTTGGCGAACCTTAAGTTCACCGATCAGCAACTTTGCCGACAAAGGGACAAAGGTAAAGCAAAAGACTAAGGAAAGGGGCCGCCATCGGCGAATCAGTAAAAGGGAGAACTCACCGGCAGGTTCATGATTTCTAAGGTTCGTTGATAAGGCGATTTGTTGGCAGAAAGGAACAAAAGCGGAGAAGAAAACCAAAGGAAGGCTAGTTCGTGAAAGTGAGATTTCATCGACTAAAGGGAAGCCAGAAGCAATTTGGTTCGTAAAAGAGAAGGTTTGCTGATAAGGCAAACCAAAGACCGAATGAGAGAGGTTGGGGAATTAGCAAGATGGCGAAGTTGCCAACAAGTTCGTAATTTTCAGGATTCACCGATAAGGTGACATAGAAGAGCAGGTTCGTGAATGGGAGGATATGTCGATAAGGAAAAAATGAAAGACGAGGACCAAGGCCAAGTTCGCAAAATTGCAAGTTTGTTGATAAGGCAAAATGAGAAGCAAAGGAGGCATGGTTGGTTCGTGGAAGTGAAAATTCGCCGATAAGGCGAGGAAGAAGACTAAGAAGCCTAAAGAGCAAAAGAAAGAAGTCAAGTTTGCCAAATCTGTATTTTGCCACTAAGGTAAAAGCAGAGATAAAGAAAAGAAAGGCAAGAAGCAAGTGGTTCACAAAGTGAAGATTTTGCCGATAAGGCAAAATAAAGTGAAAACCAATGAATCAACAAGATGGCGAACTTGCCAACAAGTTCGTAATTTTCAAGATTCGCCAATAAGGTGACATAGAAGAGCAGGTTCGCAAATGGGAGGATATGCCGATAAGGTAAAAATGAAAGACGAGGACCAAGGCCAGGTTCGCAAAAGTGCAAGTTTGCTGATAAGGCAAAATGAGAAGCAAAGGAGGCATGGTTGGTTCGCGGAAGTGAAAATTTGCCGATAAGGCGAGGAAGAAGTGTATTTTACCAATAAGGTAAAAGCAGAGATAAAGAAAAGAAAGGCAAGAAGCAAAGTGGTTCACAAATTGAAGATTTTGCCGATAAGGCAAAATAAAGTGAAAACCAATGAAAAATTAAAGCATGTAACATAATGTAGTGCTTTAAAAATATTTTGAAGAAGGTTTAAAATATTTTAAAGTGTTGTAAAATCTTGAAGTACACAATTGTCTGCATCACGCCATTGTTTCAGTAGGAATTTAATACTTGAATTACAAATGCTGTAGAAAGGTCAGAATTAGGTGGTTGAAATAGTTAAAATCTTCAATGTGATTGTACAAGAAGGGGCAAAATGGACTTTATTGGTACATAGAAGGATTTCAAACCTTCATTCCTAAATGAACGTTTTGACAGGGCCTCTGGACCAAAATTGAATGTAGCATGGACGCCTGGGTAGGGTAGTTGACTAATTTTCAGCGTCTATTGTTGCAGATAGATTCAAAATGCTATACATACATGAAAGAAAGAGGAAAATAATTTTAGTTCTTCTGGGTCATCACGTGGGTAGAGGAGTTTATTGCAGATCATAGGCCTTGTAATGCAATTGCAAGGACCAATAGAATTTGTTGTATTGTGCCTGCATCTAGGCCTTTAATGTCTTCTAGTATGGTTGAACAATGAATGTAATTGATTATTTTGTGTCTTTCCCCTCTGCAACAAATTGTTCTACTTCTATAATGGCTTTCTAGCCGTCATGATCAATATAAACTGTCATTTTGCCTCTCTGTGACTTTACACTGTGTTTATTTGAGAATTGTATGTTGGTATTGTGGGCAAAACGGTCTCTTTAGTAGTTTCAATTTTCTACCCAAACCTCTGTGATGGTTTACTTGAGTCTGTGTGAGTTCGTTGCAGTTTTGAGGTCATTGTTGTGTTAATTCAGGCATAGTTAAACACATTACAAATCTGGTGCATCACCCCCTTTCAATTCTAGTATTTCTTCTTCCCCTTTTCCTTGTGAGTAGCATTTGATTTAGCTTGAATTCTCTGGACCTTAAGTCTAGAAAGAGGAACCAGCGTTCTTTGGAGTTTTGGTCTCAACTACAAGGTCCCACACCTTGAGACCAATCCCATGTTACTCTGAAATTGTTGGAACTGTCAAAGCTTCAACAAAAGGGTGCAATTTCAGGTGATAACAGTTTCTAGATCTTGAATGTATCGTTGGATAGTGCCCAAGGGATCCTGAGGGTCAAGTTTGGAGATCTATATGGTAATATCCTCATCATCACTATTGTATTCCTACTATGGCGGTGAGTCCTGTTGTAATATAGGTGGCTCCTCTGACTTGGAATGACTACAATCCTGCTCATGCAGTGTGGAAGGACCACCTTCCTATAAAAGATGAACATTGCCTACGGTTTCTTGAGTGTTGGGAGGTTGAAAACTGTCGACTAGGTCTTGAACGCTGGGAGTGAATTGTAACGTTGTTGGCTGTGTAATAACATACCCCTGAATTTTAAAAAAAAAAGTATAACGCTACAACTAGCATTGAATATCAAAAAACTCACAAACATATTACACCCATAAAACCAAACTGCTGTTATAAGGTATTTTCAATGGCAAACATGTGATAGTTTTTTCAAGTACCCAGTTGATTAAAACACCAAATAGCACTGTTTTCAGAATACCCAAATGCTGCAAATAACTACAGGTCTGAAAACAATCTTTAAACAACAATATGATTCAAAATGGCATCACCCAGTAGCTGGAAATTAACCCTGAATGTAACACAAATGAATACAGCAATATATTTTTCATTACATACCATTTTTGTTACTCACAAAACTCAATTCCATAGCCCAAGATGGGCGGCTGGCATTATGTCTTCAAAAATCTGATGTTTTCTTCTCAAAAGAAGCCATGCACCCCTAGAATCTTTGAATGGCCTTTGCTCAGATCCAAACTTCCCAACTGGATGCGCCTCTCACATACTTGCCCTCATGTCACCCTTAGAAGGCACTTTAACTCTGTTTTTGATCAAATCGATTTCCTCAAAGGGCTGTGACTGGATAGGACTTGATACAACTACCAATATATCTTCTCCTTGAGTCGCCCTTCACCACAAATCTGTCCCTAATCTCCTGCGCCAAAGAGGGTACAAACCCTAGCATAACAACCCTCCAAACTCTATCAAATCTCGAAGTAAATCTTCTATCAAAAAACACAAATTTTTATTTGCTTGCAAATCTCATAAATTTGGAAATGAAACCCTCTAGAAACAAATATACAAAACCTGTAAATAATGATATATCTTTTTACACAAACCCTCAAACCTGCACACCTACAAATCTCTTAGGCACAAATACGAACCCTGTCTGGATCCGTCTCTAAATCAAAAACGAGGGTTTTCGTCCTCATTTCAAAATCATTGCAGCACCGTGTCGATCCCTGGATGGCCACTGAATTCTCCAAGTTCAAAGATCTCTTGATGGAATCCTATAAGGATATTGGATCAAAATCCTTAACAAACCCTTGAGAGGTTCGGTTAGACCCTCCACAAATAGTACGATGAGTCTCTTGTTTGTCACTTTCGGTACCATCACTGATAACCTTTGAAATTCTACCACATAATGCTCTATTGTGCTCTCTTGTCTCAACTATATTAATTCTCTAAAATGAACCTTCGGATCCTTCCTGTCAAACCTCTCTATGAACCTCTAACTAAATTCCTCTAAAGTAGTGATGGAGCTATGCCCTTGTGTAATGATGCCATGGTACCACCACTCATGAGCCACACCCTCCAAATGTAGGGTATCAAATTGAATTGCTTCCTCCTCATACAAAAGATTCAATGAAAATCATGTATCCAACTTTTGCAACCAAGCCCTAGCTGAACATTTGTTTGATCCATTATATGTAGTGTCGATGTGTTTTTCTTGCACATGCAAACTCAGAATAAAATACTAAGTATTCTATCCTCTCTTGAACAAAGTCTCTTGAATGCTAAACAATGTGATCAATCGAGACAACTCCAAGGTTCTTGATTTGTGTTTTGCGATGGATAGACTCAGTTGTTGATGTGATCATGCTGGTAATCACAAAGGGACTTACATTGAATGTGCTCCTTACTCCACTCAAACATGTACTTCTTTCCTTGTGAAATGGAACTTCTAACTGTCTATGAAAGAAAATGCAAAAGACAAGGGTTGAGAAAGCTAATCTAAGGACAATGAAGTGATGGATGATGTCAAGATAGATAAATTCCTCTTATAACCCAACTCCGCTTTGCCATGAGGACCAACAACTACACAAAGTTCGGTGCAATCTTCTAAGGTAACTCAAAGATTTTCAAATTGTGAAGCATTCATCCAAACACCCACAGCTGGCGCAGCTTGAACAATCTTCACAACCGAACTAAAGCACATGAAGGTTCAGACTAACTTTGCACTGTGAATTGCAATCCACAAGTCACAAAAAGTATGAACACAAAGGAATTCATCAAATATCTCAACATAAATCCATCATACAGTGAACTTCTAATCTAATTCTACTCTACTTGGAAACATTTCTCAATCATCTGCGAGAATTTGAAACCATGCCAACATCCCACAATCACACAAATCACCATGAAAAATCAACAATGAGCTTGTATTGATCCAGGAAGTGTTTTTACAACAATTTCACAATATCTCTTCAATGACATCGAAGAGTTTCCTCTACTCTACTTGCTATTCTACTCTCCTACAGCAACTCTACTCTTAATCTCTTCCTCCATCTATTGTCCTTTACAAATGAGAGAAGTGAGCTTTATATAGACTCCAGAAATCACATGAAGGGCCAGGATTGATTTGACAATCAACGGCCGAGATCGAGACAACAAGGCAGTTTGTTACAAAATTTGCTATTTTTAGAACATGAAAGAGGCAATGAAGGCACGTTTCCCAATGTGATAAGCATCTTTGGAGTATCTTTATGGTGGGCCCTCTTACATGGCAGAATGTGATTAGCTTGATGATGTGTACGTGCCACCTCAGCATCTTTGAATGAACGAGTCTGATTCTCCTCATGCTCACTTTACTTAGAATATTTTCTTCTTGTTGTCTTGATGTAACTCATGGATTGCTTTGATGATCATGCTCATCTCTCATCCTGTGATGTTGTTGTGCTTATGCAGGATCATGCCTCTGGACAGTTGCATGGACTCATGGAGTAGACTAGTGCTTGATGAGAGTTCTTGTCTGGCACATGATATGTGAGCTTCTGGATGATGACCTCCTTCAAGGTATGCGTGGTGAAGTGACAACCTTCCACTGATCCTTGCCTCGAATAGATGATGCTCTTGATGATGAACTACACTTGTAACCTTGATCATCTTAGACTAGCTTCCTTTCACATGGCATTGATGTCTTCCTCATCCAGACATACGAAGTTTTTGAACTAGATGTTGGAGCTCTCCTCCATGTGATGATGATGACAAGTTTGAGCAACGTTCCTCAGCCTTCCAAACTTCTCATGTATGAGTTCTCGCCATTCACCTCCTTGGATCCTCCATCACCTACAAGAAGAAACACATCAAATTAAAACTCTATATAAAGGATTTTCAACAACAAATTACATTCACCTTATGTATGTGGGATTAAAACAATGACATTCCAAAACATCCATCACTTGTCAAAATCAAATTTGGAAAGCTACACTTTAAATTCACTTGACAATTCACCTCTCTTCTTGGCCGACCAGCCTAAGTGGGTTTGAAAGGCATGTCTGGACTATGGAACATGAAATTCCATGCTCGAGTCTCTAGGCCGACCTTCTTGGGCAGGTTTGGAGGGTGTGTGTGGACAAATTCATGTGGAAGGTAACATTGTCCATGTGAGGGGTCTAAAGCCGCCTAGAGGATGACCTTTGGATTTTTCAACTTAAACAACTTTGCACTTGTTCATTTCACCTTTGACATGTTCATCTTCATTATTTCCATTGATTTTACTTGCAAATTGTATTGTCTACATCCCTGGGCAGTTCTAGAGGTGTTGTCTGGAGAATGCATTGTGTCAGGTGACATAATCCACAAGGACCTCTTGAGGCTGCCTAGGTAGGGCAGCTTTAGAGGTGACCCTTAGATTTTTCCTCAAAATGCCTCAAAAAACATTCAAACCTATGAACTTCCATCAAATCTTCATGATCTCATTGTACTTCAACTCAAAACATTGCAAACTTGATAGGTCTTCTACTTGAGCGGGTTTAAGGTTGATGTCTGGAGAGTGTGTTATGCAAAAGGTGAAGTTGTCCAAGCATAGAGGTCAAGGCCGCCCAGGAAGGGCGGGCTAGGAGGTGGTGAGTGGATTTTATCACTTAGGCACTTTCTAACTTGGTTTTGACAATTTGAAGACATCTTCACTTGCTTCCTTGATGGTTTAAAATCCTTGCATGAGATTTGCATATTAGATGACTGGAATTTGAAAGTGATGTTTGGAGTAGTTCATGTGAAGATCAAGAGAATCCAAGCTCTCATGCTTAGGCCGCCCAAGTAGGGCGGATTTGGAAGTGAGGCTTGGATTTTTACTTATTATCCTTCATGTATGTTCCAAACTTGCATGTGTTTGTTCAAAACTCAGTGTTAGCCATTGCCTTCCTTGCAAATTTTTATTTCATTTCTCCTGGGCGGATTTGAGGTTGGTGCATGGAGGATGTCATGTGAAGACATGAAATTGTCCGAATGGAGGGTCTAAAGCCGCTTAGGAAGGGTGGGTTTCAAGGGTAGGCTTGGATTTTTCATGACTTAGTGATTTTTGCTTAGTTTTGATAGTCTAAAACCTTTTACACTTGTTTGATTGATAACTTGACCTCTTTGAATGCAATGGAAAGCCATGAGAGGATGGGCGGATTTCAAGGGTATAGGCGGAGTATTTCATGTGAAGGAGATGACTCTGTCCAAGTAAAGGTCCTAAAGCCGCCTAGGAAGGGTGGGTTTCAAGGGTAGGCTTGGATTCTTCACTTCTAACCTTCATTTGATGCTTGTTTCCTCATGATTTCTCCTTGTTCTTATCTCCTTGTAAGGTTTCATTTCTATACATTCTTAGGCGAGGTTAGAAGGCAGATCTGAAATGTTTGATGGACTTATCCTTATGTCATGGTGGAGTCCACCTAAGCTAAGCAGCCTTGAAGATGTTGTATGGAGTGCATGATGTGAAAGAGGTGAATGCAAGTGAGTTTCTTAACAAGATAGTCTTGAGAGTGTGTATGGATTGCTTCCCTTGGCTCATTCATCTCCTCATGAAGACCTTCTCTCCAACACCCCTTAAGACTCAAATGATGCATCATGGGTACTAAGTGATGATGTTATCCACCTATCATGATGAAAACCGCCTAGGAAGGGCAGGTTTGGATAGGTAGTAAGGATTTTGCTATGTGCACACATCTTTACCTTAACCTTGACACTCCTCTTCCACCTCCATGACTTAGTGACTTTCAAACTTCCTTCCTCTTAGAATGACCTTAATTATCTCATCTCCTGAGTGTGATCTTGATCATCCATCAAACAAACTTGCAACTTATGTCATTCTTCACCCTGGGCGGTTTTGAGAGTGTTGTGTGGAGAGTTTCATGTGGGAGGAGACAGAGTCCATCATTCCCTCATGAGGCCGCCCAGGTAGGGCGGGTTGAGAGGTGATGCATGGATTCTTCTTTGAAATGCACTTGATTCTATCTAACTTGCAAACTTCCATTGGAATTTCATCATATCCTAGTGTCTTGTGCAAGAAAACCTTGAAAACTTGACCACTTTCCTTCTTGGGCGGATTTAGAGGGTATGTGTGGAGGATTTCATGTGATAGGCAACATTGTCCAAGACCCCCTCCTGAGGCTGCCTAGGTAGGGCGGGTTTGGACATGACCCTTGGATTTTCTTCTTAAAACTCACTTAATCATTCTAAAACCTTCTGTAATGTTCCGTTTTCTAGCTTGATCTTTTACAGTTGATCGGTGGCCTATTCCAGAGACCCGTAGGCTACTCGGAGGTTGAAATTGGGGTTTAATGTTTTGGTGGTTGCTTTTGTTCATGGATTGTGGTTTGGTTGGCGGTTTCTTTCTGGGTTTGTTCTCCTTAGTCCCTGTTGGTTGCCGCTATTTTTAGTAAGTTCAGGATTGGCACCAGAACGGGATTTTGAGAGTGGGGTTGGATTCGTCTTGTCAAGACCTTTCCAACAAGCTATAGATCATAGAATTCCGACTTCATCTTGGCCTCCGTTTTAAAGTCCGTAAATTAAACATTATTATTTAATATTAATGCTGTTTTAAAAAGAGGGGACTTTAAGGGTGAGGTTGAAAAAGAGGATTATATTTTTTTCCCTCTCATGTTTTATCCCATATGCAAGAGGATTTTAGAGACTCCCAGTTGGAAAAGTATAAAAGGAGGAAGAGTGCTCTCATTTTGGATCCGAAATCTTGATAAAGTTATGTTGCCGGATTGGCCTTGGGATTGCTTCGAGGAATGTATGCCTCCTAGCTTAGCATTGCTTCTCGCTTGAAAGATAGCGACTAGTGGTGAAATAGTCTAGTTTGTGAGTTTACATTGGGATTTGTGCATTGTAATCAGCTTTTGGCTTTAGTTCAGTTTTGCATATTAGAGTTTTTTCCAGCATTGCATTTTTAGCTACAGCAGATTTGTGTTTTATTCATAAGTCAAAAAACAACAAAAATATTGTTCTGGGTATTCTCTTATTCTCATTGTCTGGTCAAGGCGTCACTTTCCTCCAGTTTGCAGGTTTTTTTGAGATAGATGTGATTTTTTAAAGGCAGATCGCCCTTTCTTGAAGGCCGTACCATCTGCTGGTGCATTAGAATCTATGCATAAATAATACATGGCATTTTGATCTGTTTTCAGTGTTCTATCCTAAGCATCATCATTCTTAGGGAATATTGCATTTTGTTTCAAGTCAGTCGGATGAGTTATGAGGGAGATATGAGCATATGAGTAAATTCATAGGTTGCTGGTTTTAATTTAAAGGCGAATGAGCTTCATTTTGTAAACTGGTAGTAGTACTGGCAGTAATTCTCAATCTTGTTCAATTCTGATTTGTAATACTCAACTCTACTTCCAGTATTTGCTTTTGTATTTACTTTACCTCCGCCCTATGGTAGCTACTTTCCCATTCCGGGATAGAAAGCTCTGGGTGTTGAGTACTTTCAGCATTACAGTTATTTCTTTCAAGCATTGTAATTTGTAATACTCCACCATATGGTCTCCTCAACTCCATATTGGATTGGGTAGCACATACTTGGTGTCGAGTTCTCTTTCAGTACTTAGAGTAGAAGACCCTCTGACTATATGCTCGCCATCATCGGCGCCACTCTTGGTTAGAGTTATTGCATAAGCATTTTGATTAAGATCCTCTGACCAATGCTCACACCTTGCCCACATCGGGATCCTGGTGTACATTCTGGTTAGAGTTGCTTCAGCAACGTTTTGGTTTAGCTGCTAACCTTAACGGGTGCATTGGTTTGTAATTTGTAATCTGAAAAAACAAAAAAATTTGGCTCGGAATATTTCACATTCAAGTTTCCATCAATCTTTATCACCTTCTGATGTTTTGTGTTGAAACACTTTGAATTTTGCATAATCTCTCCTAGGGCGGGATTTGAGGGACTGTCTGGAGTGAATGATGTGAAAGGAGATGAAATGATCCAAGCATAAAGCTCAAGGCCGCCTAGCATGGGCGGGTTTGAAGATGTTGTGTGGATTTTCAACATTTAAGAACTTCTCACCCTTGAACTCGACTCTAGCCTCTCCTTGGCATCATCTTGATCAAACAAACTCAGTCGTTTATGTTATCCCTCATCCTGAGCGGCTTTGGAGAGGGTGCTTGGAGATCTTCATGTGTTAGGTGGTTTAGTCCACAAGGACCTCTTGAGGCTGCCCAGGTAGGGCGGGTTTAGAAGGTGTGCTTGGAATGCAAGTCTTGTCGCCATATCGGAAATGTCTTGAATGGAAGTATATTGAAAATATGTTTAAGTATAAGTTTTTATACTTTAAATATTTATCAATATACTTCCAAGATGTTTGAGATGGGTCTAGGATCCATAGGATTTAACATGCAAATTCTAGATTTTGGAGGATCCACCAGATTTCAGACTTAGCCAATTTTTCAGGATTTTCAGGATATCAGACTTAGTCATTTTCAGGGTCTCAGTGACATGCATCAGGATGAAGGCATATAGACCTCTTGGCAAGAAACTGTTGAGACTTGGATACACAACACTATCAAAATCCTACCAGCTTAGAGGAAAACTAAACCTAAAGCAAAACAAGGATAGAAAGCAAGAAAAAAAAAAGGGGGGGGGGTCCCCATTTGCAATGGGGCGATGTGTGATTACATCACAAAAATCCAAGCCTCACTTCCAAATCCGCCCTACTTGGGCGGCCTAAACATGAGAGCTTGGATTCTCTTGATCTTCACACGAACTACTCCAAACATCACTTTCAAACTCCACTCATCTAATATGCAAATCTCATGCAAGGAGTTTAAACCATCAAGGAAGCAAGTGAAGATGTCTTGAAATGGTCATAACCAAGTTAGAAAGTGCCTAAGTGATAAAATCCACACACATCCCTTAAATCCGCCCATGCTAGGCGGCCTTGACTCCTTCATCCGAACAATGTCACCTCTTCACAACACACTCTCCACACACACCCTCCAAACCCGCCCAAGAAGGTCGGCCTAGACACTCGAGCATGGAATTTCACGTTCCATAGTCCAGACATGCCCTCTTAGTTCTATGAACCTCTAACTAAATTCCTCTAAAGTAGTGATGGACCTATGCCCTTGTGTAACGATGCCATGGTACCACCACTCATGAGCCACACCCTCCAAATGTAGGGTATCAAACTTAATTGCTTCCTCCTCATACAAAAGATTCAATGAAAATCATGTATCCAACTTTTGCAACCAAGCCCTAGCTGAACATTTGTTTGATCCATTATATGTAGGTACAGTGATCTTACACAATTGATGTTGTATGTCTTTCTAGGGTTGATCGTGATGATGTCTCCTTCCTCTTCTATGCCCATTCTTCTTCTTCAAATTATAGTACTCACCAAAGGATAAGTCATTACGGATTGCTTGACTTAGAGCATTATACACTTGATGATAACTTGCCCTGTAATCCTCCATGCGAGGCTAAAAATGCTGCTTCTCTTCTAACGGATCTTCTTCTCTTTCTAGGAACTTTGTCTGAAATGTCCTAGTGGGAGGGTTGATTGAGACCCTCTCATTGGATGAATTAATCCCTTCACCTACAACATTTTGAATTGGCCTGGATGCACTCAAATAATGATTCAACTCCCTCAAGGTTCTAGCCATCTCTGTCATGGACTCCCTCCTAGAAGTTTAGATCTCCCTAGCTAACTCCCTATTACTTCGATTGGTGATTTCTTGGATGTTTGTTTCTCCTCTCCTGTCACTCATGGTTTCCTCTTCTCTTTCCTTTCTTCTCTCCCTTTGATAATACTTGAATTCTCAGTCACTTCCGTGCATCAAAATAGATCTGCATCACAATTTTAGACCTTCCTAACATGTTGGCAAAATCATTGCTCTGATACCATTGTAATGTCCTGGTCAAGATATTGAATATATATTTGATTTCTTTTTCTGTATTTTTTGGTTATGAACAAACAAGAAACTGAATTTGCTTGCTAAGCAACTCCCTTGATGCAAATTGCTGATACAAACCCTCTAATGATACTAAAATTTACAGTTTAAAATTATAGGAAATGTAACAGTTACAACAGTCTGTCACTAATCACCATCTCAGATAACATTCAGATCAAATTAATTTTTATGAATAGCTATCTTGCTGGAAGTTTACAAACTGAGATTTTATTGCAGATATAAAACAGACAATAGGATCAACTCTTGAAATTGTATAGAAAAACTACTTGAATTCATATATTAATCAAATGGCTCATTACAAAATTTGGCAGCACCCTTTGTACATAGTATATGATCTGACTTACAATCTCATAAGAGGATGTGACATACTGATCTGTTAGTCCGCAACAAGGATGATATGGAAGGATGCGACTGGCTGTGATTGTGTGATTCCTTTTGCATGGACCTAATGTGGCCTGATTATAGCACTATGAACCCAAATTCCACCCAACTGATAGTACTCGGTGCTGGTTGTTGCGAACACTAGTAATTGTCTTCAATAAATAACAAAGATGCCAATAACTCTACGAATGCCCCTATTGTAATTGTTGCGTTCCTTATTTGCCATTGATTTATGGCAGATCACTGTTGATGCATTTTGGTAGTTGGCTGGAATGATTCAGCTTAACAATCCACAGTCTGTGGTATACTCTACAATCTCTCCTCCGATCCCAAGCTAATAATAAATTGCCAATTAGATTTGCTTTTCACATGAATGAAAGGCAACTCATTAGCGGCAGAATAAACTCCTAAATGGGTGATATGTAATATGCTGCCCTGATTTTTTTTTGAAAACAGACAACAATACTGAAGTTAAGTGCAGCAATGATTCTCCCACACTCTTTTGATCACCTAGAGCCCGATGTGGGCAAGGTGAGAGCATACAAGTGCTTTTGAGTTAGCATTCAAAACCATAAACCAGCAATAAGAACAACTTCCACTTATTCAGTGGGCATCCACTTATGCAGCAGGCATCCACTTAATCATGGGGATGAAACTGAAAGGAAACATCCACTTATTCAGTGGGAATCAAACTGAAAGGAAACATCCACTTATGCAGTGGGCAACCACTTATTCAGTGGGAGAAATAGAAAAGGAAACTAGGCACATCCACTTATTCAGTGGGAAGCCATTACAAAAGACTAATCATTTCTATCCACACTGGCGGTTGAACCATCCAAGGGTTACATCAGATGTTTGCAACTTTAAAGAATAATTACAATGAAAAGAAAAGATAGCAAACTCAACAATACCCCTGTTTTCCCACTTGACTGAACAACTGCAACCAACTAGTTCATAGAAACATATGCAAAATGGAGGTAGAACACAAGTTATATGTGCAAATGGAATACCAAATACCTCAAACCAGGGGAAGATGAAGAAAAACATTGTTTTGAATCCATCCTGTCACTGCTGTGAAACTATTTGTAGGTCTGGTAACTCTGTCACAACACTGGAGAAACCCATCTACAAACCCAAATCACCTCTTTCCACACTTCAAATGCATGGCAATGTATTATACCATCTAAGACACTTCCCACACCATAGAATAAAGCTCCCAAAATAGGGCGATTTACCTTTAGCAAACCCACGTCTGCTACCTAGCTGGTACGGCCTGATAGGGGTGTACGACTTGCATAAATGTTCATTGATCTGCAAAAACTCCTCAAAGGCTTAAGCAATGTTGGCACCCAAGGATGATACTTATTATCCTAGCAAAAACTGAGACATAAAACATTCATTAAACACTCCCAAAACCAAACGACCACCTCTACTAGTACGGACCTGAAGTGTACGGTCACTCACAGCTACTCCAAATCTGCATCAAATACTCATGAAATTGCTCAGAAATAAGTGTTATAATAAGGCAACAACAGTCCAAACATCATTTCAGACATATATACACTTTCCTATTCCAAACTCCCAGCATACTCATACAAAGTACGGCTAGGAAAGGGGTACGACCAGCAGGAGGATTCAATCATTTAGAAAACTCCAAGAACAACTCCAAAAAATTTCTAGAATCCATCACATTTGATAACAATCACTTTCAAATCCAAAACTATTAGAAAACATCAAACTCCATTAAGCTCTGTGTGATTCCTAGATGAAATCATCTCAAACCAGTTAGGGTGGATCTTTCACCACCGAAACTAATCTTCTCCAAGAAGGTTTTCGTCCTCAAGAAGGAATGGAAGAACACGCAGGTTCAATCCAACAACATAACAATATCAATTCAATAGCATAAAGAGCAAAATGAGCTCTCAACTCCCGTATATAGGCACTTTTTGGAGTTGCACACAAAAATGAATTATTTCTTGGAAAAATAAACTTTTTTACTCAAACTCCAATATTTCACCTTTTCACCAACATAAGCGCTCACTTTTATGTGCTTATTAGAAAGATTGTCTTTTCCCCATTTCAATGCGCTGTAATACCAATGCACTTAATAATTATTTCCAACTTTATAGAACTAAGTGCGAAATAATTAACTAACAGCTCATTAAATCACCTGCTTTTACGGAAAATCTTAAACTTCAACAAACTACAAAATAAACTATACTATGATACTCCATAAGGTTTGGGATGAAGAATGACGCCTTCCAGCAGACTTTCTCAAAATAGACGGCTTCTCCAAGAAGTTTGGAGAGAAATCCAGGAAGCCGAAAGAACTTTCGAAAGCATCATTGTAATCCTGAACTGTAAGATACCCAACTAATTCTACCAAAATTTTTCCTTACTTAGACAATTTTACTTGCTATCAACTCATCAACTATTTCAACAACACAAAGATATATATCAAACATAAAAATTTGAATGAATCAAACTTAAGCTGGGTACTTGTTTTATTACTTGATTCAATCAACTCACAATGTCTTATTACATGAGTAATGCTTTCAATGGCATGAAGTTACACTTTATTCAAATGGAATTACAAAAGCAGGCCTTGGAGCCTTGATGATTACAATGGGCGCCTATACTTGATCGACTCGATTGAACTCAACGATGTCAACTGAATGTCAACACCTCACAGTACAACAAGGGAGCATCACCTTGTCAGTTGAGGGAGCATCACCCCAACACTTGAAACTCGCAGGCCTCAAGATTACAAGCTCAACAGCTTTGCAGAGAAAAGTTTGTCAAATGCATAGATACCAAATGAATGAGAGAGCTCCTCCTTTTATAGGCCTTCCAAAGGCAATGAAGGCACGTTTTTCTATGCACAAAGAGGAACCAAGGCACGTTTCCCAAGAAGCATATCCAAGGGAATATTCCATCTTATGACTCATTCTAAGTTGGCAAGCTCATCTAGAGACCTTGACACGGATCCCGAAGACATTCTGTCGACCAATGAGAGCTCAAGTTATGAATCATCTTATCTTAGGCGCAGTTACAAGTGTTCTTCTGACTGGGCGCCAAGTTGAAGTATCTGGAGTGCCAAGTGCGCCTATCATGAGGTTGTGCCTATCTAGAAGGAACTTCTAAAGGTTGTTGGCGTGATCATGATACTTCACTCACCCAACCTGCCCAAGGCGCTCACTGAAACTTGACCAAAATGCTACTTGATGTTGGGCGCCAGAATGATGCTTCATGCGCCTTGCATGAAGATTGACTTTCCTTGGTGTTTCTTCAAGATTTGATGTTCAGGGAGGTGGAATGCTTCATCTGGAAGTGAGCGCCTAGCTTGGGAAGACTTTCAAGTGTTGCTTCCTTGATCTAAAGAGGTATCTGGACACTCAGTTTATCCAATCTCCTTAAGGCGCTCATTGAGATTGATCAAGGCGCCACAGGGGTTTAGGCGCCACCAAGGAAGTGCGCCATACCTTGACTGCAATCCTGGAAGTCCAACTAGACCCTAGGCGCCAAAATGACTTTGCCACTGCTTAGCTTTCAAGACCAAATGCCAACTGGAGATGATATTGCGCCTTGCTAGGGTTAGGCGCCAAAGCTAGGTCAAATGCACTGGAAAATGCGCCTAAGGATGACAGGATCATGAAAATGGCGCCTTATGGTCTTTAGGCGCATAACTTGAATGTTTTGCACTGATAATGGATGATACAACTTGGAAATGTTTCCTGTATTGTCTTTCCATTCCAGGGAACTTCTACCAACTCCATACCAAGTCAACCTACTTGAGGCGCTCTTCTGAGAGAGTGTAGGAAGATACTAGCGCCTCCTGTTGGATCCAACTTTATGCATGTTGAGACACTTACTCACCAAGCGCCTAGACTTTTAGGAATGATTGGAAACATCCTTCCAACTCAGGCGCTTACTTGGAAGGTTTGCAGTAGATTTGGCGCCCATGACATACCTCCTTTGAAGATGCTTTTGGCGCACTTGTTCTCAATTTGACTAGGATTTTGCGCTTAGGATCCAACTGCACATCTTTTCAAAGTAGATTGAAAGCAACTGAACTTCAATTGGATTGATCTAGCCTTCCTGAAGGAGCGCCTTGTATCTGGACTGAATGTGAGGACTTACTTCCATCTTAGGCGCACTAAGGTGCCAGTGGAAGAATAAAATGGCGCCTTCCCTTGAAAAGCTTATCTGCTATGCAAATGCTCACATCTGAAGTCTTGAAATGAAACAAACTACTTGCCTTACCAAGCGCCCTAACCTCTTGAGGGGATTGAAGATCATATTCCTATTTAGGCGCACTTTTTTGGGGGGGGGTCTGATGTAAGATGAGCGCCAAGGCATGAAGACTCCATGATACCTTGTTCCTGTTCATCTCTGATCTAGGCGCTTGATTGGAGGAACCCATTCAGGTGGAGCGCCTTCTATTGAAACCTCAACTTCAATGCCAGAAGTGACTCTAAAAGCTAGGCGCCAGGATGGGTGTGTTCTGCCAGGATGGGCGCCTTGTCACTGACTTAGTGGATTCTGACTCAAAACTCCTTGATTGTACCTGCAAAATGACACACAGAGTTAGTCAAAACCAGTTCATTCCCTCATTATTTCGAATTAGCCTCCGGGAATGAGGAATAGGCTAATCCATTCTTAACTTGATGATCAAGCCAGAAACGGGGACATGACATGAACACTATCTGAGTTCAATGCCATAGCAAAACATCACAAATAACTGAACTTGTGCTCTCCAAGAATTAAGGAGCTCCCTAACCATGCTAGATAGCCTACAGAAACTCAAGAAATAGTCTATTGGTCACAAACTTGGCTAAATGCCAATTGGGGATATTACAAGTCCTCCCCACTCAAAATTGCTTGTCCTCAAGCAATACATTCCATCCAACAAGGATACCTGCATGATTAGCAAAAATATACCTGGATCCAAAATCAATCTCAAGAATGCTCCACCCTATTCTTGCTGCACCACTCTGATATATCTAGAAACTGCACAACTGACACTCTGCATTGTACTCTGAAACATTCTACCAATCACAACTTTCTGGATCCCAAACATCTGTATCATCATCAAACCTGAGAGTGAAGGAGTGAGCATCCTTCAACAAGTTAACAACACAATTTATCCAACCTGAAATTAATGTTGGGAACCAAAATCTGAAATGTTCCTCTAAGGAAGAACACAAATCAGCTTGTACACAAGCTGAAAGAAACTTCGAACAACCACGAATCACTTGGTTTTCAAAAACCAAAGAAGCAATGTTAGCTAAAACACTTGTTCTTTTCAGCTGAAACCTTCTGTCAACCTTCCACAAAGGACCCAAGACAACAATAAGAACAATCACGTTGCTGCAAAAACCTTAAATTATCATCAAAAAATCTGATTTCAGTAATTTGAAAATGGGACAGCAACATCAAATCTGAAATCCTCTAAAAATAGCAAGAGATTTGGGCCATCTAATACCAGAATATACCAAAGTCATGGCTAAAATTTCTCTCCAATCCATAAGTATGCAAAAGGAAACATATGATGGCTGTTAAAATTTAGGATAGTAACTTTAATACTGAAATTTGATTCCATAATCCTCCATTAAACATTCTTCCCATCATCACGATCCTCCAACAATCCCTGTTGATGAACTCTTGCATACATACTCAACCAAGAAGTAGCCTCATCATGCATATGGAGCGCTACTTTGTGATGGTAATTCCTACTTGGTAAACTCAAACTTGAAAATTGGAATAACATACAAGGGTGATGCAATGTAGGACAAACTCCATTATGAAAATATGCCACTTGAATTCAAAACATTGCATACCTTGACTTCATGCCATAAGTCAACCACTGATGGTAACTTCAAGTTGGTGAAGTCTTTGTGCAAAATAACATCCCATGAGTACACTTCACCCGGATCCCATATCCTGTTACTATCATCCTACGTGTTGCTGGAATCAGATAGTGGATTGTCAAAGGTTAATTCAGCTTCCATATCAAAGAGGGCATTATCAAAAGATTGGAAGTTATTTTCACCTTCATGTTCAAACCAATCTTCATATTGCCCTAACTCTGAATCTTCAAACTTAGGAAGTTGTCCTAAGTCAAAATCTTCTTTGATCCTATCAAGCTCTTCAAGAGAGTCGGGATATCATGAGGTCTGTTGTACCCAATCAAAATTTTTACTTCATTAAGACATTTTGAGCAAGTCTAGAAATTTTTTTGTCAAAAAGTCAAAAAAGTCAAAATTTCTAAAATAGAAATTTCTATTTTTAGAAAGTTTCTAAAAATAGACATCATATTAGGTTTTCTGGGTTTCTTGAGATACGGATATTGGTAAAATTTTCTAAAAATAGAAAGTTTCTAAAAAGAGAATCTTCGATTCAGGTGTCGTGCCTGATTCTGATTGGTCAATTTTGCTACACGATCAGTGTGGTCCAGACGGAATCTACAAAAGGTCAAGTTTTCTCTACTGGGTCATTTTTGCTTTTTCGAAAGGCGAAGCATGAGCTTTAAAGTCGTCAATGAAGTTCATCTCCCAGAACTCATTTTCAAGTTTTCAACGCTATTCCAACGACGCAGAATCGACGAACAGTTGTCGATTCGACGAAGAACGCAAAATGGAGTAGGATCAATCCGGAGTGAGGAGAAAAGTTGAAAATCATCAAATTTGACTGTGTGGAGAATCCAGGCACCCTTGGAGGCTAGGGGTGCCTAGTTGCACCAATGTTAGATTTTTTTTGCGTTTTTCAAGAAAATGCAAGAAATGTCTCTGTCGATCAGTTTCGGTGAGCATAAAAGTAGTCATTTTGGTCATCAGGCCCCGGAAAGATGGAAATCATGTTAGATGTACCCAGGCTACCTAGTTCATTCACTATCTAGTGGCAGTTGACTGACGAAATCGTCAAAATCGACATCAGGGAGCAGCTATCGGCATGCGAAACGGAGCAAATTGCAAACGAAGGTTGGAGATCAGGAATTTGGCTAAGGCATTGGATTCCAGGCACCCCTGGAGGCTAGGGGCGCCTAACTTCTCATGCCTTGGAATTTTTTACGCATTTTTCAAGAAACGTCAAAAATGCCTTCGTTAGCTCGTTTCCAGGTGGTCAAACTTGGTCAAACTCAGTCAAACGTCGGTAAAAGTTGGGATTTCATCACAGATGTGTTCAGCCTACCTAGATCATCCCCAGTCTTGCCTCAGCAGTCATCTGGACGACCGAAAATGAAGATTAGACAGGAGCTGTTGGCACGAAAATTGAGAAATGGCATAAAAATTGAAAAATACCAAAAAATTTTCTAAGGTATTGAATCCTAGGCGCCCCCGGAGGCTAGGGGCGCCCAAATCCTCCAGACTTAGAATATTTTTTGAGTTGTTTTTGGAAAATGAAAATCTTCCTCCGTCAGCCCGGTCTGGTTCACAGCAGGTCAGTTTGGTGCATTTCTCAAGGCAAGTAGAGGGTACAATCAGCTTAGTTTTCATTAGGTCTGCCTATTTGCTAGATCATCAGACTCAGTTTTGTCTTAGCAGACAGAAATCAACAGCCAAACAAGGGTCATCTATCACCGGAATGCGCACAGAAATTGAAAAGTTGAAAAAGTTGCAAAATTCTAAAAAATGGTTAAGGCATGAAAAACCAGGCGCCCCTGGAGGCTAGGGGCGCCCAACTTTTCCAGAGTTAGAATTTTTTCCTTTTTGACAATGTTTTCCGACAACCGTTTCCAGAACTTCGCCCGGTGACAGTTACCAGAAGTCAAATTCGCAGTTGAACAACGTCAGATCGTCTGTTGGACGCTGGGAATAGAATCACAGTTGATAGGTCTCCAAAATGTTAGGATCAGTCAGGTTTTTCAGTCAATGGTGACATTTTGCCATCTTGTTGAAGTCAGAGATAGGCCATACTGGAGTTAGAACGAGTGCAAAAGTGTCGAAGACAAAAGAAAATTGGCTAACACTTTTGGCAACTCGAGCGTTTGATGACATCATTGAAAGAAGATATTTTTAGTCATCTTACACATGAAGCCATAGGCAGCTATAAAATAGAGATTCCTCGTATTCGAAGACATCTACTTGGATTTGCACTTTAAAAGATGCTTTCTTCATGAATAAGATTGAAGCTTTTTTCCTTCACAAAGAAAGCCGCTTTTTTCCCCTAAAGATCTATAAAGACAAAGCTTGTAGCTTCTTTTATTAATTACTTTTGCAGGTTGCATCCAGAGGAGGAAGATTTTTATTTTTCTCTCAACGAAGATTCGAAGACCCAAACGAAGTGCTTTTTTAGCGTTCTTCATAGTTACGGGATGAGGAAGCAAAGAGGCACGCTTTTTCAAGGTCCTTTTTTCTAGGGGATCATTTTTTAGAAATTGGACCGAAGTTTTTTCAGTTTTCATCGAGATGGGTCCATCCAGAATTTCATCCTCTTGAAGATTGGGAATTTTGCTTTTTTTTGGGAATCTGATTTTTGCTGCTTTTTCGAGAAATCCTCCGCTTTTTCAAAATCCGACGATCTAGGTTGCTTCAAAACGGGATTGTTTACAAAACCCATGTGCCAGCTTTTTCGCTCACAATCTGCTTTTTCTAAAAAATCAGCAAGTAATTGTCAGCCATTTGTCCAAGATTTTTCCGACATAGGCATGTTCACAGTCAATTTTCAAATCTTTCAATATGCAATACTCTCCAACACAAATCAGGCCCAAAACGACGTTGGTTCACGATTACCTGAGAACTTTCGAGACAGACTTGCATAAAGTACTTCCAGTGATCAATTTACATTCTTTGGAGGATGCAAGAAATAATGCTATCAGGAATCTAGGACACTCCGGCTTGCTTGCAGCAGCATCCTTCCCCATCATAGTGCAAAGTATTGAATTCGTAATTGCTTGTATGACGCATTATAATTCGGTCACAAGAGAAATCCAATCAAGAGATGGATGTGTGCTTAGTAGTCTAAGGCCGAACGACATTGAGAAGTGTTTTTCAATACCAGTCTGGAGGGAAAACTTAACTGTTTCAATTGAAGAATGCAAGAGGGTTTGGAACAATGATAAAGAAAAGTACCGGAAAAAGATTGCTCAGAGGTGGTTGAAAGAAAAGCAGAATGTTATGCCAAAGAATGTTGGACGTGGAGAGTTCAAGGAGGAACATGCAATAATGATTACTCTGCTGACCTGAATCACAGGTCAAGCAGATGCTAACAAGTTCCAGCCTTGGATGTTTTACATCATGTCCCAAATTGTTGATGGTATCGAATTCTATGACTGGTCGGCACTCATCAGTGATAGTCCACCGGTAAATAACTAATTTTCAAAGGGCTCACGAATTCCACATGATGTCATACCTTGTGTATTTGATGGCTTTTCAGGGTCAATTTAGAGGTTTGAATATTGTTGGAACTCTGGGCATTCAACATGTATATCATCATTTCCCGCAGTTAGAATTTTCTCAGGCTAAGCGACATTACAGGCGGGTAAATGATGCATTCCTGATGCACGTGGTGCGAGATATGGATAATGAGTTGCATATACGGTTTTTAGCAGATGCCCAAATGGCAATGGCAGAATGGGCTGATTGGTTTATCCAGTTTCCCACTTTTTCCTACATCAGAGTATATGGCTTCTTAGGAGAGCCAGCCATGTTGCCGAGATATTGTAATGTCTCCTAGCAAGCCAAAATTTTCGCAACCTTGCAAACAAGTTCAACTTGTAAAAGAGCACATTAGTATACAAATCATTTCATAATGTTCACATAAAGTGCTTAATAATAATAAACTCTATCTATTTCATATCTTTTTAGTCATATATCCATGTTCATGATTTATCTTATATCATTAATCACATGAGTCATGGACATACCTCGGGGAGGACGTTCGTAATTCTACCCATTAATCAGACCCCTCACCTAATACGAGAGGGTGGATTAAGGATTCCAAGACCCACGGCTGTAGGCCCAAGGCTTCACCTCACACCCGGAGGTACTTCACTCTTGGCTCGGAGGGGCTTATAGCCAGCTCGAGGTTCACCTACCGTTAGGCCATTAATATTATCTAGATCCTACGCAACCATAGGGTCAAGAACTTTATGCTACACCCGGCAATACTTCGTTCTTACCCTAGGTCTAAGAGCTTCATGCTATACCCAACAATACTTCGCTCTTAGCTCTGAGGGGCAATGACTTCCCAGCTCGAGTGCTAGACACTAGATTCCTTCTGACCACCAGTCTCATACTAATAAGGTGTGTAGGTGGATTAAGGGGATGGCTACTAATCCTAGCCCGGTACTCCATGGTCATAATCAATCTCTTTATAGAACATACTTATTATTCTAGGCATCATGCCTTCTATTTAAAAATTCACTTTCTTGGATATTCAATAATTACTAGTATATTGATATTTCCCTTTGAATGCATATTTCATTAGATGTTTACTCTACTATTATTAGCTTTTCCTAATATGAGATTATTAGAACTTCCTAGCATTCAATGGATTATTCACAACATTTATAACCTTATCATTTATATCTTATAAATTGAACAAGTAAATATAAATTCTTCCAAATCATAAATTGAATAAGTAAATATAATTGCTTACTTAACTGCTATAGCTTTACCTGGGATTTCTTACCTATGCTGCTGTAATATAATTTTTATTGTATTGTTGTTGCCGTTTATATATTTTATAATATATATTTCACACACTTTTACTGCTGATGTACATATCTCTATATATTAATTTATGATATCTTTCCTACTTATGACTCAGAAATATATATAATGCAGATTTAAATATATGTATTTATTCGATACTTTTTTTATATTTACTTCCGATTGTATTTTCCTTCTATCTCACAACCTTTATTTATTTCCCTTTCAAGGGATATGTTCGAAGAGGCACATCTCTTATTATGCTTGGTGGTAAAAGACATACTTACCCTCTTATAATTTTTATTACTTTATATTAATTCCCTTTTGTGGTAAAACTAGTTCTAACCATACGTAACTCCCTTATCATAAGAGGATAGGTTAAAAGATGTTTATTTATATTATTTGTATTTATATTATATCATTATAATAAATGATATATGATTTATATTATATTATTTATATGTGCTATTTATAAATATAATAATAATATATTTTGTTAATTGTTTTAAATAAATATTATTTAAATATATTAAATAGATTCCATTTATAATATTATTCATATCTTTAATTTGAATAAATAATACATAATGGATTCAATTATAAATTACTAATATAGGGACATGATAGATATCCTACAGATGAAATAGCATTTATGGAGTTTTTGAAGCAAGTCTATGAAGTTCATACATTTTTGCGTAGCTGACGTAAGGCAACTTTCAATTTTCCAATTGGGATGGGTATTTACAGATGCAGATCTGGAGTAGATGCCAAGGTAATTGATAATGAATCATCCAAGTATGGTCTTAATTTTTCTGACAGGAGGACTTCATATGATCCTCGTGGTGTTTTTGCATCACATCTTGGTCAAAATTGTGCGCATACGCATGCAGTTGAAGACTTCTGGGCTAATTGTGTTGATGAGTTTGAAGTGCGAGAACGCAGTTACAGCAGGTTTACTCTTCAACAGATGTCTGATATCTTGTCAGAAGATGTAGAGGGCTTGTTAGAAAATGGTGAAGTCCTATCTCCCACGTATTTCAGAGATCAAGTTGAGCAACAACCATTGCCACCAGTTAATTGGTCAATAAAAGAGAACACTTCCATTGAAGAAAGAACAAGTCGAGTTGTTAAAAAGAGTTTGATATTTTTGAAGAATAAGCGGAAGGAGGACATTCCGGTAGCAGAGCCACCAGTTGTACAACCATCAGAACCTTCCACTTCCAAACCAAAATGAAGGGTTAAAGCTATGAGTGTTCTTCTAGAAGGAACAAAATGGCTAAGTTAAAGAGGAAAAAGGATGAGTCTCCAGCTCATGTCCAGTAGGAACAAGCAGTTGAATCAGAAGTTCCCATTGAACCAACGCTGTATGTTGAAGCATTACCTTTAGATCATGTCTCTCCACCTTCTTCATCGAGCACTTCTCCTATCCACATAGATTCAGAGCCAGATTCGTCGGTTCGTAACTCTAATACACATATTGGTTCATCAGGAGTTGATGAAGTTAGAACCGAGTTTCCAAGAGAGGATGGCTCATCCTGGCTTGAAAACATTCTGGGAAGGAAGAGGAGAAAACCTTCATATCAGTTGGATTTAACAGAGCTTAAAAGCGTCTACCAAGAAATGCTAGACAAGAAGCTGAAGAAGCAGGTTCGCATTGAAAAGAATGCGGATGGAGAAATGATCCTAGAAACTACAACACCGCCAAAAGATAGAAGTGCTGATGATATTGAGGTTGATGATTTCAAGGTTGTCAAAGTGAATCTTGGAAGGAGTACTCGGCATACAGATGTAAATCTCTTCGAGGTTGCAGCGGATAATCTGAAAGAGGGGGTGTTGAAGGACGGAGAAGATAAAGCAGCTCTCAAGGCTGAAGTTAGGCAGCTGTGGCAGTATATTTCAAACATTTTGCATGGCGCATCACAGGTTGATTTGTTTCTTCCGCCGAATCTGGAATCACCAGCCGATTAGTGGCAATTCAGTCAGTTGGTCCTCTATGGGAGGCACATGAATAATTGGGTGGAAGAATTTGTGAGTAAAGGGAGAGTTGTACTTTAAGAGTTTTATCAATTAAAGTATAACGCTCATGATCTGCGTCAAGGCATTCAGGGGTTGCAGCAGACTATGGCTGAAAATAGACCAGTGTTTGAGATCATTATCTCTGACTTGAAGATAGCACATGTTTCTGTTGATTCAGCCGAAGATAAGAAGATAGTTTCTACTTGGAAAGCGCAATATCTTTTCACAGTAAAAACTTATGATAGTATAATTTTAGAGTTAACAGAATGGAAAGAAAAAGGTAGTAAATGTTCTCAAGTTTGTGAGATCTTTTGTTTCTCAGATCCCGTGTTCGTATGAAAAAGAAGATGGTACCCTGTATGAGTTCAGGGAAGTGCAAGCAGATTTCTAGACGCTCGTCCGCAACAATTTTAATGATGATATCAGCGCCGGCAAGATGGATCGTTTTGCCTCAATGACAGTAAAGTTTGACAAAGCTATGGGCGAAGTTCATGAATTTCTTCAGATGGTTGCAAACGGTGAAGAAATGTTAGAGAATCAGAATATCATTCTAGAGAGTATTAGTGTTCTTGGCAAAGATGCGGTCACTCGCTTTTTAGAAGATATTGTTTCCCATAATATCAATGGATGACATCACCAAAAAACAAGAATGTTGATGAGGATGTGATTCAACAAAAAATAGCTTTAGATCAGATGCTTTTTGTTTTAAAGCATTTGCTTTCATCCTAAGCTCATCCATTCTATTTTTAGAAAGAAATCACTTGTATTAGTTGGAGTTTTCTTTGCTTTAAAGCAAATTGCTTTAAAGCGTTTGTTAGTAGTATCTTTGTCTTATAATAGAAATAAAGCTTGTGAGTTGGCAAGTTAGTTAGGGTTAGTCAAGGAGATTTTAAGGTTCTCTACTCCTTTGATTTAGTATAAATAAGGGCAGCCTTGCCCATTGTAAAGGGGCTACTTTTGTGATAACAAATTTGTTGTGCCTATTCTAGCCTGCAAATCTTGTTATTCCAAGTGTTTGTTCACTCTGTGTTCATTGTAAGGGAACGGTGTTGAAGATAACATATTTTGTTGTGCCTGTTCTAGCTTGCAAAATTGTTGTTAAAAGTGCTTGTTCACTCTGTGTAATCTGTTTCCAGTGTTTGATCACTTGCTGCATGCCTACCTTTTGCTACAGTATTGCTGTCCTGGAGTTGTATCGACTTTGTGATGTTGGAATAGAAATCTCATGCATGCCTTTGCTCCGATATTCTATCTCAGATCATCAAGTTTTGTTGTCAGATGTGTGGCTTCTATAACTTTTATTTTAGCTTTCATCATTAAAGTACAATGAGTCTTGTGATGTAAATCTGGGAGAAATTTACTTAAGTTTTTGTGTTAAAACAATCATTCCTTGTCCACTTTTAATCCCTTTGCTCTGAATTTACTAAGGAGATTAAAAACGTCATTAGTTTAAGTTTCGTTGTAGTAGAAGTTTTAAAAAGGAAAAAAACCTCTTCTGTAGTGTTTAGAGTTTTATAACCTTGTGCTCGCAGCTGAGAATCAAAAGAAGATAGGCGAAGTTTAATTTATTTATCTTTTTAGCGAACATCAGCGAAAAAAGGAACTCCCCCTTCTAATAGGAGAGCAGTTTATCTGTGCATAGCTGTCCGTTTCCAACTCGCATTCCAGAGGTACGAATTGAAACGCCAACAAGGTCTTTGAAGGAGAATATACAGAAGGCTCAGAATCAGCAAAAGCAGTATGCAGATCAGCAGAGAACTGAGCGATCTTTTGAGGTAGGTGACATGGTATACTTAATGTTCTAGCCCTATAGGCAGTCCACTCTCAAGAAGAGTGGGGCAGAGAAGCTTAAGCCACGGTACTATGGACCTTTCAGGATCTCCAAGAAAATTGGAGAAGTGGCTTATGAGTTAGAATTGCCAACAGGTAGCAGGGTACACAATGTCTTTTATGTATCTCGCCTTAAGAAGGCGTTGGGGCATAATGTGACACCATCAGTAGAGTTACCTCCTCTCGATGAATAGGGGAAATTGATTTTGGTACCCGAGGCCATAATTGACACCAGGGAACGTACTTTGAGGAGGACTATCAGAGAGTACCTGGTAAAATGGAAGAACCTGCGAGTGGAGGATGCTACTTGGGAAAATGAGCAGATATTGGAGCATCCTGATCTGAGATTGCTTGAGGCAAACAATCTTAGGGAGGGCGGACTGTAATGTCCCCTTTCTAGATACGGAATTAGTCTATTAGCGGGTTCCCATAGACTAGCAATTTGGTTAGGGAACCATGGTATGTTGGCCTTGATTGGGCCATTTGGATGTATAGTTTGGTTTGGATCTAGTTGGCATGATCAGTGGTAGTTTTGGGTGCCTTGTGGTGTACTTACTATTTTTAGTAAGTTCAGGTTTGGTGTTGGATCGAGATTTTCAGAGTGGGGTTAGATGCGTCTCGTTGAGACCTTTCTGGCGAGCTAAAGATCAAGCCATTCCGACATCTTCATATTTATTTTAAAGTCTGAAGTTATATAATGTTTATTTGACGGGACTTTAATAAAGTGTTAAGTGACTTTAGGAGAAATAAAACATAAAGTAAGTCACTAAGGTGGGGCGCCCATCCCTAGGAGTGTTAGAGATGTTTTAAAATGATAAAAGTCCCTCCTAAAACCCAACGCCCAACTTGAGGGAAATATAAGAGACAAAAAGGAGTTCATTTGTATTATGCTATGTTTATGACATTTTCTCTTATTGAGCTCTGCTAGGGTTTGTTCTTGTGAGGGTTTGAAGGATTTGAACCAGAGGCTCTTGGAGCTAAAAACCTTCCTGAATAACGGCATTCTACAAGTGTGCAATACCATCCAAAGGTGCCAATTGAGGTGAATACAACCAGTGTTCATAGTTGTGCTAAAATGGAGTTTGTTTGATGAGATTGCCGAGCATATTTCCATATCTATTGTAGAATGTTACTGTTCAGCTGAAGACAAAGGTTCAATGGCAGATTTGAGGCGAGTTTGAAGGTGTTTTGACTTTGCTGCACAATCCACTTGCTGGCCGTACCATATGCAGCTAGGTCGTACCACTTAGAGAGTGATTTAGAGTGATTCTTGGCATGTTATCTATCCTTGCTTGGTCGTCCAGCCTATTTGATAAGGTGCAGGTCATTTTAGAGCTGTCTTGAGGAGATTCCAGCGATCCTTGTTGCAGATTACTCACTACCCTTGGTCGTACAACTACAGGTAGAGGACGTGGGGACTTTAGCAATCATTTTCTTGTACTTTCAATAGATTCATCTACTCTATTGGAGGCATTTAGGGTTTTAGGCCCTGAGCATTGCATTGTAAATCCATTTGCCATCCTTTGTATTAATTTTTGGAGTGATTCTAGCTATACCCAGTTGCTGGTCTAGTCCCAGCTCATGTACCAAGTTGCAAATCTGAACATGGGTATGTCATAGTAATTCATATTTGGCCTATTTATGATATGGGTATCTGATATTTTCTTCATATTTGTTGTATCTTTTCTGGGTTTCCATTCTATGCTATATATTGTATGCTCCGGCAACACACATTTGCAGGAAAACTGAAAACCCCTTCTGCATCTTCTATTTAGTCTATAAGAACACCTCTAAAAATTAAAATAACACATAAAAAGATCTTTAAAAATATACAAATAGGTACGGCACATTACACATTCATCACTGAATACCTATCATCATGTATGGTGCCTTCTATGATTCGTGTTGCTTAAGAATCCTTAGCATATTCTGCTGAAATTGACTCTCTCCAATCAACAGATATCTCCCCTAGTAAACACAAGTGGGGTCTCCTAGATAAAGCATCTGCAACTATATTCTTCTTACCTTTGACATACTTGATGTCAAAGTCATATGCTTGAAGTTGACTAACACACTAATGTTGTTATAATCCATTTTGATAATGAATTTGCCAACAACCAGATAGGGTCTGAATTTGGCCAATGCATGCATTATGGCCAACATCTCTTGGTCATATACTGAGTAGCTCTTCTCCACACCCCTGAGCTTTCTGCTCTCGAATGTGGGGTGTTTCTCCTGCATCAATACTGCCCCTATCCCCTCTCCTAAGGCATCACACTCCAACTCGAAAGGTTTGGAGAAATCGGGGATTGCTAACATTGGGCAAGTAGACATCAAATGCTTGAAGTGTTCAAAACACTTCTGTGCTGAATCTAACCACACAAATGCTCCCTTCTTGGTTAAATCTATAAGTGGAGTCGCTGTTTGAGAGAAGCCCTTCACGAACCTTCTGTAGAAGCCACATAGCCCAAAGAACCCCTTGAGCTGAGTAAGGTTCGTCGGTGTAGGCCATTCCATGATAGCCCTGATCTTCTCTGGATCCACCCTCACACCATCTGCATTGATTATGTGACCCAGATAGAGCAACTCTGTTATGTTGAAGTCACATTTGGACTCCTTGGCATACAAGGACTCACTCTCTAATATGATCAAGACCTCCAGATCTCTCATATGCTCTTCCCATGTCCTGCTGAAGATTAGGATGTTATCGAAGAAAATCAAAACAAACTTCCTCAACTGTTTCCTAAAGATCTGGTTCATGCAGCTCTGGGAAGTAGCTGGTGCATTTGTCAATCAAAACGGCATCACCAAAAACTTAAAGTGCCGTAAGGACATCTAAATGTTGTTTTTTCTATGTCCTCCCACATCTTGATCTAGTGGTACCTTGACCTCAGATCTATCTTAGAAAAATAACATGCCCCGTGAAGCTCATCTATCAACTCATCAATGCGGGGAATAGGATACTTGTTTTTTATGGTTTTCTTATTCAAAGCTCTATAGTCTATGCACATCCGAATGGTCCCATCTTTCTTTTTGACAAGAACTACTATAGAAGCAAATGGACTCTTACTCCGTCTGATGTGCCCCATCTCCAACAACTCCTTAATAATTTTTTCTATCTCATCCTTGAGCCTCTTAGGATGACAATAGGGAGTAGTAATTACGGGCTTAGACCTGTCCTCAAGCTCGATGACATGCTCAATGCCTCTATCAGGTGGTACTCCTGGTGGTATACTACCAAACACTTTACTGTGTTTGGTCAACAACCTCTGTATATCTGGATGATAGCTGTTCTTTGGCTGCTAGGGAACCTCTGGCATAATTAGGCATTCGGCTGCCCACTCTTCCTAATCATGTCTCAACATTCTCTCCATCCTCTTGAGAGAAACTACTCGAGGCCCTCCATCTGACAATGCTCTAAGTACTATCTTCTTCCCATTGGACTCGAATTTCATTTCCATGTTCCTTAGGTTCGTAGTGAACTCTCCAATGGTCATCATCTAGTGCATGACCAACACCACATCGGTGTCACCTATACCCACAACATAGAAGTTATCTCTGAGCTCATACTCTCCAAGCCGTATGCTCAACCCAGAAATCTTTCTGGTACATGTGAGTTTGAAGCCATCTGCTACCATTACCTTGAAGCCTTCAAACTCCTCTGTTTTGAGTCCTCGTTTAGCCACCAACCCCTCAACAATGAAATTATGTGTCGCACCTGTATCGATAAGGGTGATCATGCGCTGTCCTCTTAGGACTCCTCTAACTCTGAAGGAGCCAACTTTCTACAAGTTAGAAAGTTGTGCCATCACTCCCTCACTGTTACTACTGCCCTGAGATGCATTCTCATCATCGCTGCCCTCTCTGTCTGATGGCTGATCCGATTTTTCTGAATTTGACTCCTCAGCTGAAAAGTACTCTATCTGCTTTGCTTTGGCCTTGTTAGGGCCCCTATGTGAAGAATCCCATGGCTCCCTGCAGTGGAAGCAAAGCTTCTTCCTTCTATACTCATTAAGCTGATCATTGTTCAACTGATTAGTCTTCTCTCTTGGCTGATTGGCATCTTTCTAAAAAGGCTTTTTGTCCTTGTCCTTCTTGTATGGGAATCCCTTTGATTGGAATTTGCTTCTAGATGAAGACTCCATATCCCTAGCCTTCTTCATAGCCTTGTGGAGAGGTGTGTTGAGACCCTTGATCTAGCCTCGTAATGGATTGGTGAGTCCATCAATGAAAAGAACCAGTAATCTACGTTCTGAAATATCTGTCACCATCACCGACAGTTTTTGGAACTATGAGATATAACTCTCCACCGAACCCCACTGTTGGAGTTGTGTCAACTCCTTAAACTGCAATTTAGGGTCCTTCTTGTCGAACCTGTCTATGAGACGTCCAGTGAACTCTGCATAGGATGTGATCTGGTCATGGCCCAAAGTCACCTTCCCATGGTGCCACCACTCATGGGCAATGCCATCAAGATGCAGGGCAGCGTAGGTAATGGCCTCCTCCTCAGGAATAGGGCTAAGCTATAGGTAGCTATCAAGCTTTTGGACCCATGCTCTGGCTGTGGTCTTCCCTGACCCATCAAAGTAAGGTATGTTGAGTTTATTCACCTTCTTCTGATGCTCTATGTTCTATTGTCTACCACTACCCTTAGGTCTATGTTTCATTCTCAAATCTGAGTACTCTCGAAAGGACATCTCTACTTTGAACTCCTCATTGGAAGCTCGCCAATCTCTGACGATAACATCTTGAAACTCCAACTGTGTAGGCTCAGGCTCTGGTTCATTGTTTTTGGAGGTAAAGGTAGGTATGCTTGGTCTATCATATGCTGTATTCTGGCTGCCTCCCTTGTTATTTACCGATGCTTCCCCCTCATTTCTCCTATCCTCCTCATCTCTTTGCCTGTTTCTGTCACCACCATTGTTCTTATCATCATTGTTCCTATCACCATTATTGTTTCGGTTCTTGTCATTGTTGTTATTGTTTCCAGGAGTCCCGAAAACATGATTGGCCATCATCTCCATCATACGGTTAAATCTATGCTGCATCTCCCTTTGTCCTTTGGGCAAGTCATTCAGAATGTCACGGGTGCTAGGTTCTTCATGGTCTTTGTCACCCATTTCCTCTATTGGAACTATTACTATATCAGTACTTGCAAAAGGATTGATATGAGGTGGTAGTGCAAGATCTAGCTCGGCTGCATAACTGAATACCCTCCTTGCATGTTCAAACTTCATTCAACTCTATGTGATTCTTGGACGAAATCACCTCGAACTAGCTAGGGTGGATCTTTCACCACCAAAACTGATCTTCTCCAAGAGGGTTTTCGCCCTCAAGAAGGAATGGAAGAACATGCAGCTTCAATCCTCTAGCATAACAATATCAATTCAATAGCATAAAGAGCAAAGTGAGCTCTCAACTCCCTTATATAGGCACTTTTTGAAGTTGCACACAAAAATGAATTATTTCTTGGAAAATAAACTTTTTGCTCAAACTCCATTATTTCACCTTTTCACCAACATAAGCACTCATTTTTATGTGCCTATTAGAAAGATTGTCTTTTCCCCATTCCAATGAGCGATAATACCAATGCACTTAATAATTATTTCCAACTTTATAGAACTAAGTGCAAAATAATTAACTAATAGCTCATTAAATCACATGCTTTTACGGAGAATCTCAAACTTCAACAAACTACAAAATAAACTATACCATCATACTCCATAAGGTTTGGGATGAAGAATGATGCCTTTCAGGTGGCTTTCTAAAAATAGATGGCTTCTCCAAGAAGTTTGGAGAGCAATCTAGGAAGCTGAAAGAACTTCCAAAAGCATCATCGTAATCTTGAACACTATCTGAGCTCAATGCCAAGCCAAACATCACAAATAACTGAACCTATGCTCTCCAAGAATTAAGGAGCTCCCTAACCATGCTAGATAGCCTACGAAAACTCAGGAAATAGGCTATTGGTCACAAACTTGGCTAAACGCCAATTGGGGATATTACATGATAGCTCGATCTCCCAATAGTGAGCCAAAGATAACTCTCCTCTCAATTGTGCTCACACTTATCGGTGCTACGAATGTCCTTAAAACTGGCACAACTCACTAGCAAATGGGAAGCAGGCTCTAAATTGACACTTCTCTAGTATTACATGCGATTTCAATCACCTTAAACCTAAAAAATATGTAGAAAATCTCTAATCAGCTCACGATGCAACTCCTGTGTGGAATTGCCAATGCTAGAGGCAAGGGTTTTTGTCCTCACCTCCAAGGTGGAAATCTAGGAGGGTTTTTGTCCTCCTAGGCCTTTGAAAACAACCAAGGGTTTTCATCCTTGGTTGCAAATTCGAACACAAAACTTCAAAGTGAAAATGCCAAATGAAATCCTAATGATGAAATGAAGCTAGGTGTCATCTTGATATACCTTTCCAAGTCGGGCCTTCGGATCTAAATTTCCCTCCAAGTATTTAAAAATACTTTAAAAAAAAATTTATAATTAAGTGTTTAAAAACACTTTTTAATTAAATATTATAATATAATATTAAGTTTCTCCTTAAATAAAGAATTACTGGGTCCAACTTAAAATAATATTAAAATATTATAATTTTCTTCATTCTCTCGCTCTCTGAAAAGTTTTGTACTAGCAAGCTGATCTTCTAGCTCAAATAGCTCCATTTGGGTACTTTCTACTATGATCATTGTTGAATTGAGCTCAAGAGTAAGCTCATCAAGCTTCCCTTCTTCTTTGTATGCACCAATGGCCTCTTTTGCAATCTTGATAGCATAATCACGGTCTCTAATCAAATGCAAGTACTACGATTTCATCATCTCCAAGGAATCTTTGATAATTTGCAAATTTTAAGAAGTAACTTTACCCTCAATGCCTTTCTGCATGAGGTCTTCAAGGATTTTGTGTGAGCTGTCCAAACTTGTGAGGACTTGAATCTCCTCATTTGTGACCAAGAGTTGATTCTTCAACACATGAAACTCTCTAGGTCTTTTATCAACCAAGTAACTTGGTTCTCCATGTAGCAAAGATCTAGAAATGTCTTCATTTGCAGGTGCAATATGATCTTCAAAATCAGCCTCCTTACAAATTCTTTGATCAAGTGATATGACAACACTATGCTCAAACCAAGAATCATAAATAGGTGCTGATTTAAAATCTTTAACAAGCCCCCTTTCAACATGCTCTTCTACTGAATTCTCTAAGAAGTCGAATTGGTGTACTTCTTGCATGGAAAATTCCTACTCAAGGTCTGAATTGTCATCACTGGAACGAAGTATATGCTCATTATTGGTTACTGATTTGAAAGCAACAATGTCCTCAAAATCAACATTCTTTTTGAACCATCTTTATTTCAACCTTCTCTTCGATTTTGAATTAACTTCATTGGATTGATCTAAAGTAGTTATCAAAGGTTGCTGTCCTAAAATTTCCAGCAAGTTCAATCCTATCATTCAAGGCTGCAAATCCATCAAAAAGATAATTCTGAAGCTCTTCCATACATGTCTCTTGAATTTAGTCCTTTCCTTCATTATAGGAAAGTTTTGAATGTTTGTCTTTCTCGCATTCAGGCTCAACTTTAGAAATTTTTGTTGTTGTCTTCTTCAAATCAGCAAGCTCTTTCATTATCACACTTTCTCCCTTGGACTCATCATCATCATGCTGTCCCAAATCTGTGTAGTTGCCTTCAGAATCCTTCATTTCCGATTCCCGACTAGTTGTGTCCTCCTCAAGCTGCCTTGAGTGTTCTTCCTTTTGAAACTCAGGGTCCTCATATGATTTCCCCTCTTCTTTGCTTGAACATTTGTGGTTTGGTTCCCAAGATTCTTTGCATGTGAAGCAAAGATTATTTCTTCTAAGCTCATTTCTGCTACTATCTTCTTTTCTTAGATACCTTTGTAACTCTTTCTTAAATTTAGGATCCTTCCTCTCATACAATTCATTAAAGACCTTTCAATTGTAAACATCTTCCTATCTTTTAAAGCTTTGCTCGTCTGCAACTGTCAAGTAATAGCTAAAATGAACATGCAGGTGATGCAAGTGCTGATACTAATATGCAATGCTAGAAAACCACACAACTAAAGATTTTCAAAGATAATCATTGTTGAAATTCTAACATGCAACTGAAAATATGCAACAAGGGTTAGCTTCCCAACAGGATGGCAAGATCACCAGTTCTAATACCACTATAATGACCACCTTAGTTTTTTTTTTCAAAATAATGTCCTCTGAAATCCAAAAAATAGGGTCTTCGTAACACTTTCTGATCACCAAGATCCCAAGGTGGGCAAGGTGAGAGCATATGGTGTTCGAATCACACTTCTACTCATCTGCTTTACGTAAACACTAGGCGTCCACGATGACCTCATGCCTCGTTTATTCAGCGGAGTGTGTAATGTACAACACAAGCATGCACTAGGTGGCATGATAGACAGAATGAGTATGGAAGGTACTGGCATTGTACAAGTCTTGATTCATACTAAAATGGTCATTAATACCGGACTTGGCTAGTTATAAAATGCTATAGGGATTGGTGGTAAACCATCTAATCTTACAAAATGAAGCATGCATTAACATCCATCGGTGGTACTACCATCCGGGGTTACAAACACATAATAGTTGCAACTTAAAATCTAAATACAATGATTGGAGAAGCTGCAATATCAACTTTATTTCTGTTATCTACTGAAAGCACTACTGCAACACAAGGAAAACCCATTGATATCACAAGAGAATATGATTGAAAGCATGAAATAGCATCTAAACTGAAAGCGCTGTATGATAGACCATTCCAAGCTGAACTGAAAGTCTGATTGAAATTGAAACCCACTAAAATCACTGTTGTTGCAGGTCTGATGGACTGCTGCAGCACTGAAAAACCCTAGCAGCAGTGCCCAAAATTACTTCACAACTCCCAAACATGAAGTTCACTCCCAAACATCGCAAACAACAAATACTACCCAAGGTGCCACCAAACAAAGAAAGGTATCACATAAATGTGAGGCATTCCAACTGAAATAACCCCACGCCCTCCATCAGCAAGTATAGCCCAGGATGTAGTAGTGCGGCCAGCAAAAGATATTCATTTTAATCTACTAAACTCAAAAATTCTGTAAAGTTTGCAGGAATAATGGCGACCAGTAACTAGTAAGTGTTCCTTTGTATCATTCTTACATTTGCATCATATTTCATCATTTATTGTCTTCAAAGTGTACGACATGCTTGGATAACATGAGGATGCCCAGCAGGAACAAACTCTTCACAAACTCCAAACAAAAATATCAGTAACTTCAAACCAAAACCAAACCAAAATGAACAATAAACTTCACACCAAAACCTCACAAAGAGATTGTTATCTCAAAAAGGCAGCTTGAAATAAAGAACGAACAAATCAAAGAAGCAAAGAGCTTTTTGAGATAATAATATTATTTCATGTGCAAAGGTCTCCTTTTCAAGCGTCCATCATTTAAAACATTTAATTGCCTTTCCAGCGGGCTATTACACTAAGTTGCTTTTAAAATTATTTCATAAAATTAAGCAACCTTAGTGAAATAATCTAAGTTGCCAGTTTTGGTACGAGAACGGGTACAGGAGTGGGGTTCTAGTACGTCGGTACGGTGATTTTTTTGGATCTGGGTATGGTTGGGTATGGGTGTACTATATATATATACAACAATATATATTATTAGTATATATAATAGAATAATATAATTTAATCATATATAATTTGATATATATTATAATAATATATATAATTTAATATATATTATAATAATATAACATTATAATATATAATATAATCTAATATAATATAGTATATTATGATAATAATATATTATAATTCTATAATATATTATAATAGAATATATAATATAATAATATAATATATTATAATAATAAATAAGAAGTGAAATGGGGGTGGTTTTGCTTTTAACTGCATTTTAGGCTTTCGTTTTCCTTTTTTATTCACTTCAAAATCAATAAGAAAATGCGTTTTTTTAATTTTTTGTATTAAAAATTTTTGTTCTTTTGGCTCCGAGAGTGCCCAGGCGGGCAGGGAGCAACCCTGTTGCCCCGGGTCCCTTGTGGGTTCGCATACAATCAATAAGAATGCGTGTTTTTTATTTTTTATATTAAATTTTTTTTGGGGGCTCCGGAGCTCCTGAGAGCGGCCCTGCCACTCCCTTCACGCCCCTATTGCCGCTCCTGGTGCCACTCTGGGACCCGCTCCCAGGCAGTATGGGACCTGCACCTAAAACAGGAGAACCCGGTGACGTTGGAAATAATTAAATAATTACTCGTTAACTCACCCAAGTTGCGGAATGTAATGTCCCAATTTTGAGCTAAGTATGATTTGCTAGTTGATTTTGTTCTATGCATGGAGAATCGGAAAGTTGGATCAACTAGTGTGTTTTTGAGCTATATGGGAAATGCAATATTGAAATTGTATTTTCAATTATGAGGTTTGAATTTTCAAAATAAGAAATAAGAGGGAAAATGAAATATCTAATTACATTTTCTCTAATCGATTTCTATGGAGTTGTAAATATGAATAAAGGTGTTTCAAATGGAGTTATAGGTCCAGGCCAAAAACCAAAGCAAAGGATAAGGGATCGATTGGCATGTTCATTGGGTTTTATTTGATTCTTGCATTGTTTAAGGAGCCAACGGTTATCTAGAAGATGATCGGCCATATTCTATAGAGCATTCACATTGAATCAAGTGCTAAATTCCCACGCCTGGAGGACTCACTCGACTAGGCCTTGTATGGAGCGATTGATATTGTTAAAGGTTGGTTTTGATTTTTAATGTTTGCACATGATTCATAGCTGGCCGCCACACATGAAGGAAGGATATTTTAAATGCAACATTTATTTATTAAATGATTGCATTGGATCGATGGTGATATGAGGGCGATTGGGTTTGTGAATATTAAATGATTGCATTTGATATTGAGCTTTGAAAGATTTTAAATGCCAAACATCTATGATGAGGAGGTTCGCTCAAGCCAAGATGGATATTCATTGCAACAAACAAATATATTAAATGATTGTTTGCTCTCATTCATGGCCACCATCAAGTTAGAGAAGGATTCCAATTCATAGAGGATCGATCCACTTGAAGATAGATGTAATTCATTTAAAACAATTAAAGATTGTTTTTAAATGATTGCATTCTTTGATAACATTCATTTAAAATTGCTCAAGCTTCTCACATTTGATTGATGGATTCCAACTTTTATTTCAAATTTGCACAAGAGGAGGATCGACCATCATGGAGTCTTTATATAGAGCAATTGAAGATCAATTTGCAACTTTCGATGCTTGGTATGTTCTCTTACTTTATTATTTTAGTTGAAGATTCCGATTTTCATGCTAATTTGCAAGGTGATGACCCCTTGTATATGTATGGTGATGACCCCATACAATTTGTGAGGTGATATTGCTCTAATATTCACTATTGAGCTTAAATTTGCAGGTTTAGAGGATTGATTGAAGCTATTTGGATGATATATTGAAGCCCTTGATTCATTGGTGTCATTGTCAAGGTAGCAATTGGGCTTATTGCATCATTGGAGTGAGATTTTTGTATGTTGCAGGGACTGAAAATTTATAACAGCAAGCTATTCATTTTGTTTCAGGGCTTTTTGAACATTCTATAAAGATTCCAAGGGCTGGAAATTGCATAGGAACATCATCATTTGGCTTAGGAGTGAAGATTTAAGGGTTTGGAAGCATATTTTCTTTGGCTGGGGGAAAAGTTGCACCTACAGCAGTTGGAACAACAAACTGTCTTTTATATCAGTCAATTATATCTTCATTTCCAGGGCTGTTTTGTTTAATCATTGGCTTGGGATCAATTGCCAAGTGTTTGTACATGATTCTACTTGAAGTAGAAGTCATTTGGATGTCATTTTGATGTGGAAAACTTGATGTATAATGGTCTGATCTGAATATCAGAGTGACTGGTTTTTGTAACAGCAACAAATAAGTGAAGTCGTTTGGAGCTCTATTCATGATATATCCGTTGGTTGTTCATAATTTCATGTGTATTTGATTGTATGTTGAATTGGGTTTTCATTTTGTGCAAGAATCTTATCTAAATTTGATATTATTCATAATAAGGTCTCTTACAGTGGTATTAGAGCCATATTCTTGCCAACCTATGGGTGATGAGCTTCATTGATCCATTACCACATCATTATAGAAGAGTTGAAACAATGGGTGATAGAAGGAGACCTAATCCACAGGATGATATGGATCTTGTACTTAGAGAGATTATTGAGACACAAAGGAGAATGGCTGATAATCATCAAGATACAAATGAAACCATACATCGAACACATGAAATCAAAGTCAACATTCAAAGAAGCATTGATAGGCTATGCAACATTTTGACAGGTAACAGGAACAACAGCGATAATCAGGATAATGAGGGTAGCATTGCAGGATCACAAAGAACAAGGAGAACACGTGCACCAACAATGGAGAGACCTATGAGGCGTACTTTTCTTAGAGAAGAAGAGGCGATTGAAGAAGAGTTGGAATATGAAGAAGTAGGTGATGATTGGGAAGCTTGGATTGATGAGTATGATGCACTTCCTGATCGTGTTCGTGATAGGATCAACCTCAATAACTTCATAAATCATAAGAGACAAAGGCAAAGAGGTTGTGGACATCAACAAAGGCAAAGAAGACCAGGGCCAACACAACTTAGAGAATACAAGGATGCAATGGACAAGATTCCCCTTCCTAGTTTTGATGGCAGTGGTAAAATGAGTGCTAGAGCATGGGTGAACAAGTTGGACACTTTTCTTACACTCAAGCGCATGAGTGAATAAAAGGCAGTACATTTTGCTACTATGCATTTGGAGGGATTGGCATATGAGTGGTGGCATTATGGTCTTATCTCTCAACATCACAATAGGATTACTTCATATGATGAGTTTGTTCAAAAACTCATTAACAGGTTTGATCGCAAAGATGTGGAGGTCTACTACCGAGAGCTTGCACAATTGAAACAAAGTGGTAGGTTAGAGGCATATGTAAATGAATTCCAAAAGATTGCGGTTATGGTTCCTGACATATCTAATAGGATGATTACTATGCTATTTGTTGAAGGGTTGAATGATAGGATCAAAGGATTGGTCAAGGTTCATAGGCCAAGCACACTTGATGAGGCTATAGATCTTGCACTTGATTTGGAAATCACATATACACCTCAAAAGAAGAACTTCAAAGATGAACATGCAAGTCAACAATTCCAAGAGCAGCCTACTCCCAAAAGAAATGACAAAGGTTCTACATCCAAGATGAACTATGAAGAAAGAGATGAATTGAGAAGGAATAAATTATGCTTTGATTGCAAGCAACCATGGGAACCAGGACATAGATGCCTTGGCACAGGCAAGGTGCACTACATAGAGGTACTTGATGAGGATGATGATGATGGACAGCCAACACTAGAACTTACAAGTGATGATAACAAGAGTTCTAGGATTGCATATCTTTCAGGAGCTTCAAGGTACAATCCATTCATCTTTGAAGGTACTTTGTTTGGTTGCAAAGTTTTGGCACTTCTAGAAAGTGGAGCTTCACATAACTTCATTGATGAGGGTTTGATCAACAAAAGAGGATTGCTATGTGATGGTTTTGAGGGCTTTGATGTGTCTATAGTGGGGGGACTCACTATTCCTTGTAAGAAGAAGGTGAGCAAGCTTAGTGTTATGTTTGTGATGATTTTTATGTACTTGATTTGAAGGACAATGAGATTGTACTTGGTATGCAATGGCTACACTCATTACAAAGGATCACTCTAGACTTACAATCTATGGAGTTGAATTTCCTACATGATGGGAAACAAGTGTTTTGAGAGCCCTCAAGTATACTTTACCTCATCAAATGACAGCAAAATCCATGATTGCTATAGGCCATGATTTATTTCATGAAGATGTATATGATTCATATGAAAAAAAGTGTATGGAACTGGCATTTGATGGTAAGCATTTGATTTTTGATATGGATTGGCATGACATCATATCTGATTTGTTTGAGAACAACAGTCCTATGGCTTTGCATTCTTATGAGTTTGACATGCTAACACCTTGGGAGGATAGCTATTTATGGTTTACTAATGATGGCATACAAGATTGGAATGTTGGATTTGGTAATTGTGTTGAAAATCAGGGCATTATATAATCTGATTTTGTATATCAGACTTATGAAGATGTGAAAAGGACACAAGAAATGTGTGATATGTGGCTAGAGAGAGCAAGAAAAGCAAAGCTAATTGCTGGTCAAGCAAAACAGCATCTCCAAATGATAAGAACAATGAGACAATCAACCTTGTTTAATCATCATGGGCCAGCCATTGATGATAGGTTTAGGTGTGGCAATGAAAATGAAGGTAATTCAGATTTACAAGGTTCATTGGTTCATTTTGATGAGCTTGATCAAACCATTGATTTGATACAATCTCATATTGATGAGAGTTTCATATGGGAGTGTATGGTTTGGTCTAATGATGGTTCATTTACTTGGAATGGCATATTTTATATCATTTTGGATGATATTTTCAGATTGCATTATGCTGATATGGTTTATGACAGCAAAATAAGAAGGATGAATACAATTGTGTTTGGCACTCACATCTTCATGATTGGCACCTACATGGATATGGATATGATTGCATTATTATGCAACAGTGGAAGCGTGTAATGTCCCCTTTTCACAAGCCAAAATTTCGCAACCTTGAAAACAATTTCAACTTGCAAAAGAGTACATTAGAATTCAATTCTTCTATTTATCATAATAAACCATAAGAAATCTTACTTCAAACTTTATAAACATAACCCATGTGTATTATACTTTCACTATAACTATTACACATATCCATTGAGAGAGTTATCCTTAGGTCTTCATGTCCATCAATTCACTTTCCCACGAGAGAGTGCCTATAGGAGGTACAATCATGGGGTCCATATTTCATTCCTTTGACTTGGAGACCAACCCAAATCAAAGGCCCATCCCTTGCCTCATGGGGTCCTCTAGACCAACATTAGACAAGGTCCTATCCTTTGTCCCGTGGGGTCCCTTTGACCAACATGAGACAATGGGAAACTTATCCCTGTGGGGTCCTACGGACCAACATTGAGATAAAGCCTATTGGGTCTTTTGCCCAGAAGGTTCTCTTGACCAACTCAGGCATCAACCAAAATACCATGTTGCATTACCTCCTTTCCCTTTGTCTCGATCCTTGGGATATTAATTGATGGGCCATGAGCCTCTATTTCTAATCTCTCCTTTATTATTAACTTATCACATGTAATCAACTAATACTTTTCATCATTAGAATTTTGCTACTTCATACTTAGCATATTATTGGATTAAACACAGAACCATTGTATATTGCAGCAAAGACAAATTGAATACAACTTACATTCTTACAAATCCTATATTTAATAATTATAAAATAAACATAGAAAATATACTTATTTACGTGCTGGAGCTTTACCTCGTATTCCTTACCTACCGTTGCAGTCTTCTTTCTATTTTCCAATGTTTTTCTTTGCTCGATGGAATGACTAATATAATTTTTATTATATTGCTACTGATGTTTATATATTTTATAATATATATTTCACACACTTTTATTGTTGATGTACATATCTCTATATATTAATTTATGATATCTTTCCTACTTATGACTCAGAAATATATATATATATATATATATATATATATATATATATATATATAATGCAAATCTAAATATATGTATTTATCCGATACTCTTTTTTATATTTTTTTCCGATGATGTTTTCTTTCTATCTCACAACCTTTATTTATTTCCCTTTCAAGGGATATGTTGGAAGAGGCACGTCTCTTATTATGCTTGGTGGTAAAAGACATACTTACCCTCTTATAATTTTTATTACTTCATATTAATTCCCTTTTGTGGTAAAACTAGTTTTAACCATTCGTAACTCCCTTATCATAAGAGGATAGGTTAAAAGATGTTTATTTATATTATTTGTATTTATATTATATCATTATAATAAATGATATATTATTTATATTATATCATTTATATCATAATAAATGATATATGATTTATATTATATTATTTATATTTATATTACAATATAAGATAATAATAATAATAATATTTGTATTTATATTATATCATTATAATAAATGATATATGATTTATATTATATTATTTATGTGTTATTTATAAATATAATAATAATATATTTTGTTAATTGTTTTAAATAAATATTATTTAAATATATTAAAAAGATTTCATTTATAATATTATTCATATCTTTAATTTGAATGAATAATACATAATGGATTCAATTATAAATTACTAATATAGGGACATGACAAAGCGGTCCCAAAATCTTCTTCATCAACAATTTTGAGATGGTATGTGTGAGTTTGCATGGACAGGTTAGATGGGTTTGGGATCCTGGTATTCATTGATGCTCATTTGACACTTCCGATTGCTTGGGACAAGCAATCTTGGGAAGGGAGGACTTGTAATGTCCCAATTTTGAGCTAAGTATGATTTGCTAGTTGATTTTGTTCTATGCATGGAGAATCATAAAGTTGGATCAACTAGTGTGTTTTTGAGCTATACGGGAAATGCAATATTGAAATTGTATTTTCAATTATGAGGTTTGAATTTTCAAAATAAGAAATAAGAGGGAAAATGAAATATTTAATTACATTTTCTCTAATCGATTTCTATGGAGTTGTGAAATAAAGGTGTTCCAAATGGAGTTATAGGTCCAGACCAAAAACCAAAGCAAAGGATAAGGGATCGATTGGCATGTTCATTGGGTTTTATTTGATTCTTGCATTGTTTAAGGAGCCAACGGTTATCTAGAAGATGATCGGCCATATTCTATAGAGCATTCACATTGAATCAAGTGCTAAATTCCCACGCCTGGAGGACTCACTCGACTATGCCTTGTATAGAGCGATTGATATTGTTAGAGGTTGGTTTTGATTTTTAATGTTTGCACATGATTCATAGCTGGCCGCCAAACATGAAGGAAGGATATTTTAAATGCAACATTTATTTATTAAATGATTGCATTGGATCGATGTGAAATATCCCACTTATACTTAACCAAATTTTTTGCTAACTTTTCTAATTACTTACTTCAATCAATCAACATCAAACATGAGTAAGATCAACATGAATTGAACATCAAGGAAGTTGAGATATCTTATTGCAATTGTCAATCCACTTCTTATTACATTCAACAGATGCTTAGTAGCATCAATGTTCAACTTATTACAAAGATTACAAAAGATAGGCCTTGGCGCCTAGATTGAACAGTGAATATATTCCAACTACAAGTATCTTGTCTTCAACTCGCAAGTGTCTTCAAGATGTCTGCAAGATGCAAATAGCTTCGTATTTCAAGTAATGACTTCAATCCAAGAAATATCAAATAGCCAAAGATACAAAATGAAGTCGCTCTTCTCCTTTTATAGTGCTCCTCAAGAGCAAGAGGCAACCACGACACGTTTTCCAATGAGCATATTCTAGAAGAATATTCCATTGGAATGACTCATTTCTGAGTTGGAAGCCTTATCATCACGCTACCCAAGGTCGCTTATTCCGAATTGAGAGCCTTATTCGACTTGTCATCCAAAGTCACTCTGGGACCCACTGCTTGCACGATGCTCAATGAAGGTTAGGCACATATTGGAGGATGCAGAGATCAAAACTGGCACCTCTCCCAAGCTAGGCGCACTTTTGAGGTGGCAGAGGCTAGAAGGTGCGCCTCATCAACAAGACTTGTCTTCTGATACTTAACCAATTCTCCAAACACTGGCACAAGCTATAATTCTTTCCCATGTGATGTTTACTTGCAAGTTGATGAAGGATCCAAGTGAGGCGCATATCCAAGGTGGAACAAGAGGCAAATTGCGCCTCAAGCAACATGATGTTCTCGTCATTGATCAAGATCTTAGTTGGATGAATGATCCCTTAAGCAAGTTTTACCTCTTAAACAAGATGGAAGATCAAATTGTGACTTCAATATCCCTATCTAGCTTTAGGTGCATATTCAGTGTTCTAGAGCCATGAGATTGTGCCTAGCATCTTGGAGGTGAGATTCAACTTTGTTCAAATCTTCAAAGTTTCTCCAAAGCTTCTCCACATGCATCTTAGCCAATATCAATGATGATGTCTTAGAATCCTTTGCTTAGGCACAATTTGAGCTTCCTAGAGAAGGCGCACATATGAGGTTGAAGATGACTAAAACTGCGCCTCAATACATTCATGATCCTTGAACAAACTTTTAACTTTTGGTGCATAACTTGACATTGGAAATCACTTCCTTGTTTAAGGCGCAATTCCAATGTCCCAGAGGCATGATCTAGCGCCTCAAACACCTAGGCCCACATTTTGAGTTGTTTGATCAATAATTGGCGCCTTACTTTTCCTAGGCGCACATTAGGTGTTGTTAAGTGTCAAACTAGCACCTTGACTCCTAAGAGCTCCTCCTTCTTACTTAGGCGCATGTTCAATGTTCTTGAGTCATGGATTAGCGCCTTGCTATTCTAGGCGCACATTTGAGTGTGAGGAAAGGTAGATGTGCACCTAAGTGCCTTTGTCACTTTAATGTCTTCAATCACTACAAGTTTCTAATCATTCGGCGCTCATCCTCTTGGATCAACTCTCCTTATCCCCAAGGCACAACTTGGAGGTGTTCCAACATGAAAAGTGCGCCTAAGTGTCGACAAAAGTCTTCCTTCCTTCCTTAGCCATTTGATGTTTTCCAATACATGTTTGAATGTCTAGAAACCATCCATCATTGAAGCGCTCAAGAGATGTCCTCATGCTCATGTTTGAATGAATCCTAGCCAAGGCGCATTTTGATGGTTGAACAAATGAGAAAGTGCGCCTAGCACTAAGACAACCTTATGTCACTTGATAGAGGTCTTGACCTGCAAAACAAAAAGTTCGTTAGCCAAAACCAAGTTCATTCCCTTATCTTACGTATTAGCCCACAGGAATGATGAATAGGCTAATCCGTGTTCATTGTTGACTTATGCCGGAAACAGGGACATGACACGATGGTGATATGAGGGCCATTGGGTTTGTGAATATTAAATGATTGCATTTGATATTGAGCTTTGAAAGATTTTAAATGCCAAACGTCTATGATGAGGAGGTTCGCTCAAGCCAAGATGGATATTCATTGCAACAAAAAAATATATTAAATGATTGTTTGCTCTCATTCATGGTCGCCGTCAAGTTAGAGAAGGATTCCAATTCATAGAGGATTGATCCACTTGAAGATAGAGGTAATTCATTTAAAACAATTAAAGATTGTTTTTAAATGATTGCATTCTTTGATAACATTCATTTAAAATTGCTCAAGCTTCTCACATTTGATTGATGGATTCCAAATTTCATTTCAAATTTGCATAAGAGGAGGATCGACCATCATGGAGTCTTTATATAGAGCAATTGAAGATCAATTTGCAACTTTTGATGCTTGGTATGTTTTCTTACTTTATTATTTTAGCTGAAGATTTCAATTTTCATGCTAATTTGCAAGGTGATGACCCCTTGTATATGTGTGGTGATGACCCCATACAATTTGTGAGTTGATGTTGCTCTAATATTCACTATTGGGCTTAAATTTGTAGGTTTAGAGGATTGATTGAAGCTATTTGGATGATATATTGAAGCCCTTGATTCATTGGTGTCATTGTCAAGGTAGCAATTGGGATTATTGCATCATTGGAGTGAGATTTTTGTATGTTGCAGGGACTGAAAATTCATAACAGCGAGCTATTCATTTTGTTTCAGGGCTTTTTGAACATTTTATAAAGATTCCAAGGGCTGGAAATTGCATAGGAACATCATCATTTTACTTAAGAGTGAAGATTTAAGGGTTTGGAAGCATATTTTCTTTGGCTGGGTGAAAAGTTGCACCTACAACAGTTGGAATTGCAAACTGTCTTTTATATCAGTCAATTATATCTTCATTTCCAGGTCTGTTTTGTTTAATCATTGGCTTGGGATCAATTGCCAAGTGTTTGTACATGTTTCTACTTGAAGTAGAAGTCATTTGGATTTGGAAAACTTGATGTATAATGGTCTGATCTGAATATCAGAGTGACTGATTTTTGTAACAGCAGCAAATAAGTGAAGTCATTTGGAGCTCTATTCATGATATATCCATTGGTTGTTCATACTTTCATGTGTATTTGATTGTATGTTGAATTGGGTTTTCATTTTGTGCAAGAATCTTATCTAAATTTGATATTATTCATAATAAGGTCTCTTACACGGAAACCATTGAAATAGTATCAGAATCAAAATCTGACTATAGTGGAACGATACTGATGATGAAGAATGATAATCGGAGCCAACCGGGTGACTTACTAAAAATAGATTCTCTCTCCAAGAAGTTTGGAGAACACACCGAACGCCGGAAATCTCTTCTGAGAGTGTTATGAAGGTCTTCAAGACCAACTGAGCTCACTACCAAGAACAATTACTTAGCAAGACTGATCAAAGCTTCTCCAAGAAACGTTGGAGTTCTCCCCAACTAACCAATTAGCCTTTGCAAGACTTGGAAACTGGCTAAATGCACACAAATCAGCTATGTGCCAAAAGGGGACATTACAAAGCAGCAACCTCCTCAAATAAAGAAACATCTAAGTCATCTGTCATTGGAGTTAGATGTTGGAGAAAAATGTCAATTTCTAGCATTAGATTCATTGTTTCTTCATCAGAAATCAACCGAGATTTTTCATTGTTTCTTTGTTTCTTTCTCAAGCAAAGAAATGCTACAGAATTGCAGGAGGCTCAAGAATATGCTATTGAGTTGGAGGATAATACGATCACTTTGGGAAAGATCCAGAGAGATGCAATCAAACCATTGATTCTCTTGAATATCACACCTCTTCAGCAAGTTCCATCTCCTTCAAGTAGACGAGATGCTTTTATTAACTATGTTAGCGATCAGCGTGTTTCATCAACAAGGCAAATAACAAATGTGTCTCCTCCATACACATATTGCTTGTTCCATGCAACAAACCAACACGATGGATGTAGATAGTCATAGTTGTCATCGGCCAATGGTCGGCCAAATGATAAATGTTAATTAATTGTACAGTTAAGAGTGTTAGCGGGAACCATCCCGACGGTTGGTCGGATAGTTACGTAGTGGAAGCCAACGGTTGGTATCCCAACTAACCTTGGCCGAGTTATATATTGAATCCATATTTTGTAGTCGGGACAAGATGAATATGACATGAATTGATCTGAACATGTACTGTGTCATTATTGTGATCAATGAATGAATACCAATGCTTATTTTTGTGCAATATTGTTACAAATTTTTGTTCTATGTTATGCACTATACTACATAATTTTGTTTACTCTATGTCTGTGTGAAATACCACATTGCCTGTAAACGTTTGGCACCGTTGCCTGTTTGAAAACAGATCGAGGGTGACAAGTCGATGACAAGAGGAGTCGTCAAAGACGTTCAGTCGATAACAAGAGGAGTCGTCAAAGACATTCAGTCGATGACAAGTGGAGTCGTTGGTCGATGACAAGTTGAGTTGTCAGAGACCATCGGACAAGTTGTGTCGTCAGGGACGAGTGAATCGTCGAGCGTACTCAAGATCGAAGAAAAGACAATGAAGATGGCTGCATAATGGGTCGACCGATCCAATTAGAAGAGGAAACATATACCAGATACCAAGTAGAAAGAACAGAAGAATTGCGAAGAATACGGGAGGAAAGCGACAGTGACAACGAACGAGAACCAAATGATCGGGAAGACGATTTGACACAAGATTTGGTCTTCCTGTGGGATTTGTTAGTGAGACAACACATCACAAACGAAGCCATCCAAAGAGACATTTCGGAGGAAATCATCGAAGAAAATCTAGAAGTTAATTCTGACGTGGACCGTCTTCTAGATTGTATTCCGAGGTTGCTGGAAAGAAATTTCTTGATTCTGCAAGACCTTTGAGAGGAAAGGGATAGAGAACAAAGACAACAACAAATTCTGTGGAGATATGAAGAGAAAATGAAACAAGAAGAGGAAGAGCGCGACACTAACCGTCGTTGAGCGCCGCACAACCAATGATCGTACCAGTAGTGATTCATGCCCATACAACTTAACAAGGATAAGAATAAAATACCGAGAGGGCAAGAAACACCTGAAGAGATATTGAGAAGATTGCAAAGATTAAGAGAACAAGAAGAACGTAGAAAAAGGTTAAAACAGATTATTGAAAAAGGGAATGAACAACCTGAAGAAATAAATCAAGACATTGTCGAGTTTCACAGCGAGGGAGTTGATGAACGACTTCAGAACGCCAGTAATAAACAGAGAAAAAGAAAATGGAAAGAAATTGAAAGAACTTGAAGATAGTATATGCCATATTGTAGCATTGTCCATTTCAGACGGAAGGCCGAGGATCAGAGGACCTAAGCCCAAGACCCCTGCGCAAAGGGAGCACCGGAGGGAACCGGAGGAGACTCAAAGCGTAGAGGACGCTGAGAATAGACGTGGGAAGGAATCGTACATGGCCGAGAGTGTAAGGAAGACACCGTAACGGCACGGTAGAACCAGTCCAATCAGGTCGAAGACACAAAGAGGGCATCCCGGGAGAAAGATGGTGACTCCACCGGCAAGCGAGAGGTAGAAGTTGCCAAAGTTTATGGGGAACGGGTCAGAGGATCCTGTCCGGCATTGTATGACATGTGAAACTATATGGGTAGCAAATGGACAAGAAGATGAAGATTATTGGGTAAAAGTGTTTCTAGCCATGTTGAGAGGCATAGCCATCGACTACTACATAGATCTGGAGGCAACACAGAAAGCCTCATGGCAAGAATTAAAGAAAGCTTTTCAGAATGAATTCAAACTTCTAAGAGATGATAACGAGATCGTGGCGGAAATCTATAACACAAAACAAGGAAAAAATGAGAACGTAAGAGCATATAATTGGAGGCTTAAGGAATTGCTGGGAAAACTGGAAACCCAGCTAGCTGATGGACTAAAGAAGAGGTGGTTTATTGAAGGACTACTCCTGTCCTTAAGAAAGAAGATGAAAGTAGTACCCCCATCATCGTATGCGGAAGCATATAATCAGGCAATGGACATAGAAAGTGAGAATAAGTCATCTTCCCGAAGTAAGAGAAGGATCGACAATGATGAGAGTACTGATGATGATAGCAGTGACGGAGAATCAAAGACCATCCAGGCGTTAAGGAAAGATATGGTTCGCATGATGAAAGAATTGAAGGCCGATAAAGAAACAACGAAAGAAGGCCGAGAGCTATGGTGTACTGACTGCAACAGAGGACACATAAAAGCAAATTTTCCAAAGAAGTTATTATGCGATATCTGCCTAGTAATGGGACATTTAATCAAGGAATGCCCATTTAACCTAAAAGCAAGGAGTACACAAGTACTCTTCACACAAGGAGAGCAGTCGACTTCGCCAACCACACCACCGAAGCCCCAGTACAATAGCAATGCATCCCCTGGAGGTTACAGAAGTAACAATAGCCCAAGAAACAGAGTACAGTACGACAATAAGGGGAGGCCCATGATACAATGTAGAAAGTGTAATGAATGGGGCCACTTCACCCGAGAATGTCAAAATGGCCAAAATCCCAAGGGAAGACTATGCAAGTGGTGCGGACCAGGCGACCACGAAGATAACAACTGCCCGAAACAGAAAGGCGTCAACATGTTGAATGTGGAAGAGCAAAATCAGGAAATATTGGTGGTCACTACCAAAGCACAAGAAAAGAAGGCCATCTACCCCGATCCACTTACAGAAAAACAAAGAATGAAAGAAGCAAAAGTAGAGGTGGAACGGGCGATGATAAAGGAAAACAAGGCTGCTTTGGATATCCCAAGTACCTCCCGATGAGCACATGCCGAGAGTAACATCATACGGCAGATACTCCAAACTACCATATTGATTAGGGTAACCGACCTTCTCCGTACTATGCCACAAATCGGCATGGCAATCACAAACATAGTCAGTGATAACCAAAAACAGCAAGAGGATGGTCGAAGAAAGGTTATAACAGAACAAACACTGCAAGGGGAACAAACCGTCGACCCTATGTTATTGACGGTGAATATTGGGAAAAGTCCGGCGATTGTACAGATGGAGATCGGAGGGAAAGTTCTGGATAACACGATCATCGACGGAGGCTCAGCAATCAACGTATTAACCGAAGACACATGGAGGAGTCTTGGAAAACCTACATTTTGGCCACCAACATTCCAGTTAGTAGGTGCGGATCAACATGGCATCAAGCCACTGGGGACATTGATGGCACACAAAGTGACTATCGGCACACAACCATTCCTCCTGAATTTCGTAGTCATTCGTATACAGAAAAAGGCATTCAATGCGTTGCTCGGAAGAGGATGGCTGGTGGCAGCTAAAGCGGATCATAATTGGAAAAGAAACACACTCTCCATAGAAAGCAATAGAAGAAAGTATGTGATTGATTTGATAAATCAAACAGTGAGCGAAGAATTGGCATCATCAGATTCAGAGGGTGAGGAAGGATGCGGAACGGAGGGAGAAGGAGGAAACATAGAGCCAAATGAGGAAGGTATTCTAGACCTCCATGAATGCTCGGAGGATGAGACAAATTCATTGAACGGGTTATTTCATTGGCAGATGGAAGACTATGAATTCTTCCAATCGGAGTGTAACATGATTTCAATAAGAGAAAGTGGCGAATGCTTTCGGGCGACTAGTGAAACAACCAACAATATTGGGCCGAGTACACTTGATGGATTGACAAACACTCGACCACTTGGCAAGAGGGAACCAGTAACGAGTGACAAAAGGGAGGAAGGTAATAATTAGCAAGAAGTAACGCTTTTCTAGATGCATATGAAGAGTATAAGGAAGGAGAGGCTAGAATAGATAGTACACCAGAGCAACTAGTGGCAGAGACAAGTTGACCAAGAGAGGCACAGAAAGAATATACAGAGGGTGAAGCCAAGATAGATGATACACTTGCATATAAATTTGAACCAGACAAAGTGATCAGGTATGAGGAGCCATTGGGAAGCAAGGTGAAACGGGGTGATGGAACTAACGACGGGAACCCAATATTGAAAGCGCTGGCCAGAAAGAGACCATACAGAAGGAATAAGGACTATAGAGTATTTCTGTCGACTTGCAATTTTTTGGTGATTGGTGAAAAGCAACAGAGAAAAATGATGTTAAAAAGTCAGACAGTTTGCCGAACGTCTTACATGGCTCTTGAAAGACAACAATTCTGGTTCCAAGAAAGACACCCGACACTGCAGACGATTACAAAATCAATAAAGGTACGTCTCTGAAAAATGAAGTTAAAATATTTAAATTGGAGGATATGGCTACTTGTCGTACCGTGACATCACCCTCGCAACAAAATTCCAGAAAAGAGAAATATTAAGAGAGAAATATTATGAGACAACTTACACGACAAGAAAGTTCTATAGTCGGAGTTGCAGATAAAACGCGAACCCCATCGGAGAGCAATGGAAAAATCAGATTTAGTTTGCTGTGGATAGAAAATTGGAAAAAACAGAAAAAATAGAGAAAATCGAAAATATATATATATAGATTAAAGTGAAAAAAAAAATTAAAATAAATAAATAAATAAATAAAATGATGAGAATTTTCAAAAGGAGGTGTTGAGTAAAACGAAAAAGGAAGATGGAAAAAATAAAAATAAATAATAATATCAAAGAGAAACAACAAGAAGATGATTTAATGTGTCGTACGATGGAAATAATAATAAACCGTACAACTATAACAAGGAAATTTTAATTAACCTCTCAATGTACGACTAAGGCATGAGGCGATGAAAAATGGTTAAAGTCGTATGACAAGTAGAGGGTTCACTTTGGCCGTACGACATAGCTTGATCGACAGTGAGCAATCTCGTTTCATCTTCTGGGTGCCCGACAAAGTTGCAGGGTTTGCTACGAATGTATTCACGATATTTAAATCGCCGCCACTGTCAAATTTACGACCGTGTGTTTTATAGGAAGTGCACACAGAAAACAACTCCTGTGCCCTCGGATGGACGTAGCAGGGGAGAAGTGAGGAGATAGAATTATTCGTTTTTGCTTGGTGTTCTCTTTGGGAAGAAAAGGACCCGAAAAATATGCGCATTGATTCAATGGGAAGCAGAAAGAGGACAAACATGTCTAGAGTAATAAAGGTGAAATATGAAGACAAGATGAGACGGATTAATGTTAAGACTGAAGATGGGAGACCGGACATATCTTTCAATGGCCTGAAATCCAAGATTTGCAATCTTTTTGAGTTGAACAGGAATGCCGATGAGCTTAAACTAAGATATACAGATGAAGATGGTGATGCTATTGTTATAGCAAATGAGGAGGATTTTCTCGATGCATGCAGACAAGATCTCTTGCCTTTTCGTGTGGATGTATCATGGAGTAGAAACAAAGGAAGTTATCTAAAACGTAGTGAAATTAGCTTTCATAATTTGGGACCATCTAGTGGAGGAGGTGGAGTATACTGGAACAATGGAACATTTGAAGGAATAAATGGAATTACTGTAACCATGGGTACAATAACTTTGCTTTCCATTCAAATTAATTATGTGACCGCAAATGGTACCACTCATATTGCAGCTCGACACGGAGGAGCAGGACAGGGAATTTGTACGGAATTTAAGTATCCAAATGAAACGCTGCAAAAGATAAGTGGATATTGTGGACTGGTGGAGGATAAGTATACAATTATCAAAAGTTTGTCGTTTGAAACCAACCTTGCAAAATATGGTCTATTTGGAGTAGTGGATGGGCATTTCAGAGGACTTGTTGCACAGCTACTAAAGGACGAGGAAGTAATTGTGAGTGAGGAGAATGATGCGGAGAGTTGGCTTGAAATAGTCACTTCATTTTTATGGCAAGCAACAACTTTTGTTAAGCCAGACACAAACAAAGGAGGAGGAATGGATCCCGGTCTCTATGTGAAGGTCAAGTGAGTAGCTTTTGGGCGTTGTAGTGAAAGCAAGTTTGCTAAGGGTGTCGTCTATTGCATTTCAAACCAGCTGTCGTCTCTCGATACTCTGCTGCAGCAAGTGACTTCAGGTTCAACTCGGACGGCAACATCACCTCCAGGGACATCCACTGCCCCTCATACTTCATAGTTAGTGTTACTCATAGTGTTCATTGGGTCTTGTCTTGTAGTCATCTGGAAGATGACTAATTTTGTGGGGGGGATGATGTAGACGGTCATAGTTGTCATCGGCAAATGGTCGGCCAAATGATAAATGTTAATTAATTGTACAGTTAGGAGTGTTAGCGGGAACCATCCCAATGGTTGGTCGGATAGTTATGTAGTGGTTGCCAACGGTTGGTATCTCAACTAACCTTGGCCGAGTTATATATTGAATCCATATTTTGTAGTCGGGACAAGATGAATACGACATGAATTGATCTGAACATGTACTGTGTCATTATTGTGATCAATGAATAAACACCAATGCTTATTTTTGTGCAATAGTGTTACAAATTTCTGTTCTATGTTATGCACTATACTACATAATTCTGTTTACCCTATGTCTGTGTGAAATACCACATTGCCAGTAAACAATGGAGAAAGTTCTACTAATACAATAGAATAGAAACACAGAAATTGCAAGACGTTTGACAAAATCCGTACCCATACCCAACCACTGAACTGGAAATTTTTTGTGGCTATGGGTTTCTGATTGAGTTTTATGCTGCTATTGTTTGTGATTTTTGGCAGCTACAGTTTCTGATTTTGACCTTGATTTTTTTTGTTGCACCTGCTCTGTGGCCTGCACCTGCTTTCTGTCCGTCCGAGTTCCGTTTTGTGTTTCTGCCTGTGTCCCTCCTGTGTTATTGCTTATGTCCCTGCTATGATAGTCAGTTGAACCTCTCAATGACAGCCAGTCGGCCCTTTCAATGACAGTCAACCCCTTTAGTGAAAATGTGACAGTCAACCCCTTCAGCAAAATGTTATAGTTGGCTCTCAATAAGGATTTTTCGAGTCAGCTGTACCTATGACAGCACACTTTTCTTACAGTACACCCTTCAGTCAGTCCTTTCACAGGGAACAAAGACTTTTGCAGTTTTGTCTCCTCCTAAATTGATTGATTTGGTGTACCCTCTCCTAGGTCTTCCTCATTCTGATACCAAATGTTAGAAGAATGAATGCACAGAGATTGCAAGAATTGTGTGAAACACACTCAAATGAATATATGTTGTATTTATTCATGTATGGGGAAGTTACACTGGGTGATTGTAACTTACATTGTGTAAGTTAGCTTTACAGACATAACTAATGTCTCATTTCATCGTCATCATAACCAATAAATGCCTGTGTACAAACTAGTCTAACATTATATTATATCTAATAAATTAATAATCAAGACTAGTGACGTGCCTTGCTTGGCTAATCTTATATATCTCAACTTCTAGTGTATAATTAGTATCCTAACAGGCTAACACTATTAAGCAATGGCAAAAAAACATTTTTTTTTTAAATCCTTAAATTTAATCTATATTTCATATTTGTCTAGCTAGACAGTTTATACAACTTATGTCAAGATGTGAATTTTATTTATTTTTCTTTAGCATAGCCTAAATCTTTCTTAACAATGTTTAAAACTTGAGTAAGTTTAAAATGTAAAAAACATAAAATAGGCGATATTTTTATTTTGCCTATATTGTTAGGCAACTTTGAAATAGTATTTTATCGATCAGGGAAATTTGAAACAAGTGTTTCTAATTTTAAACATTTAATCAGTTTGTGCTTGCAGAGAAGGCTTGAAAATTAGTGTAGGTGTAATATCACCTTACAGTGCTCAAGTTAGATACCTGGAGAGTAAGCTAATGAAAAAGGATGAATGGATGAATACGATTGATGTGGATGTCAAATCTGTGGATGGGTTTCAAGGCGGAGAAAAGGATATTATCATAATTTCTACTGTTAGAACCAACGACATTGGTTTCCTTTCTGATTGGAGACGTGCAAATGTTGCTTTAACACGTGCACGGTACCTTTTTTTAATCTGTTTTGTTTCTATGGGGATTGGCGTTCTGCAATCTCTTTGCTTCGTTCTTTTTATTTACATCTAACCTCACAAAGAGATTGTGTCCCTTTCATGGACATTAATATAAACTTATATGTTACAAAATAAGATGTTATTGTGGTGTTGTTGAACAGATTCTGTCTTTGGATTGTTGGGAATGGGCCCATGCTTGTTAAAAGTAAATCTGTATGGGCAAGGATAGCAAAGGATGCAAGTGAGAGGAAGTGCTTTCTAGATCCAAGTGTAGACAGTGGCTTTCTAGATCCAAGTGTAGACAGTGGCATGGTGAAAGTAATAAGAAATGCAAAGGCCGAGGTGGGCCAACTTGAAGATCTATTAAAGAAGGATTCCATCTTGTTCAACAACACAGTTTGGAAGGTAACTTGGATGCTAAAGTTGTACAGATTCACTGCTATGAGAGTATTGAACTAAAATCTCTGTTTTTTTGTGTTTTTCTATTGTACATAATTAAATTCACTCATAGATGTTCATCACTCAAACTAGTCCCTTTATCTTCTAAACTCATCTTCAATGTTTATATTTAAACATAAGGTGAAACTTAGTGTTTCTCTAGCTTATTACTAGAGATTTCTTATGCAATGTCTTGAAGGTACTCAAGTTTATAGAAATATAATGTCTAACCTATAACAAACTTCAGAGACCTATTGAAAATGCATTTGAACATGGTGATTAAATTACATGGTTGAAAAAGTGCTACTACGTGATATGGCCAGAAGTGCATTCTTGTTATTAGTTTATTTACCAAGCCTGACCCAACCTGCATTGGATTTCATATACTGACAGTTTCAAGCAAGATTGGTGTATACGATTGAACTTTCTCTCAATTTGATCGCTGGCCATTAGTGTGGTGACAACCTACCAAATCCTTAGTTAAACCATCACAATCAGACATTAAAAAATTCACTGAAATGTCAACCTACCAAAGCCTTAGACATCAAATATTTTGAAAAATTTGGGGTCTTTTACTGACTGATTCATATGGGCAACACTCAGCATTATATATTTTGCTAGCTTAGATTTTGAACCTTAAATCTTTAAACTTATACATAACTTTCTTTCCGTTCCCATCAAGGGTTTCAGACATGGTAACAAATGGTTGTATTGGATTCAATTTTGGTAAGCGATGGACTTCAAATCTTATTGTTCTTGATTTAGAAACAATGTCATCATTTAATTCTGAACTTTTTAATCTTTGTAAAAAAGGCTTTTCTAAAGAATGTCTTGATTTAATTGGAAATTTTATTGTCCAAATGATTAGGAAAAAGCATGCATTTTAGTTCATATATGTGTTTCTTTGCTATAGAATTTACAGAAATAAGTTTATAAATTTTCTTCTACATTATCCTAGATCGTGGTCATCAAATGCATGTTATTAATATCAGACATGGATTTTTTTCTATTTGTTGATTAAAAAAATCACTACATCCTTGAGATAATTAAGGAACCCATATGGTCAATACATTTAAAGAGATGATTTTATATTGAGGTTAAAATATACAAAGGAGCATGCATCTAGTTGAACATTAAAAATATATTTCAAAGTCTTACAAAGTAAATTCCATTTGAAAGATCACAACAAAATATCTGCAGATGTCGATCTCAATAGGCACCCTTCTCTGCATCATCAGTAGCTGCCTCATCTTTATCAACGTCAACTACTTGGAAATCCTCCAAATTAGGAAGACCAAGTCCCCGCGTCCTTTCCTCAGGTCCCTCTACAATGTTATTAACATTAGGCTGAACCTTTTGCTGGAGTTCATCAAGTCTATTCCTCATCTATGTGACAGTATCAATCATTTTATGAACTCTATTTTCAGTTATACATTCAATAAAATAATGATACACCCCTCAATACCCTATGGTGGGAAGAGGGTAATCCGCTAATGAAGAGTTTGAAGAAAGAGCCCAATATGATTCACCATTTTAGTGGAGTTGTCATTAGCATTACCATTGACAGAAGCTTCTAAGACCTGCTGTTACCTCTCCATTTTCTTAGCAGAAACTAAAAGAGCCTAATAGACCGCATTTGTGCTATCCCTAAAACCACCTTTCTTGTTGTTGTTTATAAAATAACTAAACCCTACCTGCTGCTCATGGTCCAGATCATCATAAGAGTACATAATGAACATGCAATTTTCATAGTCCATGAGATAGAGGAAAATTAAATGTACACAGTTTTTTTCCAGAAGCTTTGTTAATCTATAAGAGTTCATGTTCTACCTACTCACATTCTCATTAAATCTCTGCCCCAATCCCCAAAAACAAATGCCTTGTTCATCTGGATTTTTTTTCTTGCACGTGATTTGTCTCTAAGGTAGCAAGCCTTTGACCAAAGTCCTTTTCTATAGTTCCATAGCCCACGCTTCTTCATCTATCCCTAGATCCTGAGGTCTGGTCATGCTTATTTTCCAATCAGGGGCTGGAACAATTCGTAGAAAGTTTCTTGTGCCTACCAAGGAATTGGGATTATACCTCAAAGAGCCATTATGAAGAAACCTATGCTCCGCAGGGATGCATCCCCTGCCCAAAATGACCCCATCCCCCATAGGGGATGTTTTGGGGACACGGGGACAGGTAGGAAACGTCCCCCTCTCGTCCCCTTTTTCTTGAAAAAATAGGAAATGTCCCTGGTATGGCAAATTGTTTTTAGGGGATGCCGGGGTACGTCAAGGGATGCCAAGCTATCCCTGGGACGGCCAGGGACGTCCTTGATCTAAAGACCCACATCAATTTTTTTTGGTTTTTGCAATATAGAAAATGTAAATGCAAGTTTGGGCAATTTCTGATCACCAAATTCCTAGTGTGGGCAAGGTGAGAGCATACAGTGTTTAGACAACACACAATCTATCTAGATGAATGCACTGCAGAACATGCAGGCGGCAAGCCGACCAGAACATGCAAGCGGCAAAGTCGACGCAAATCAACACTTCTTCGGCAGAGAAGCATGTTTAGAGAATACAAAGCCATTGACAAATTACAACGGAATCCGATCAAGGCAAAATGGCTGATTGCATGTGGATCCAATCAATGCCAAAAGGGGCTTGAAATGCCAAGGGTCTAGTGGTGAACCGACCAAGACCTTCTATGTTGAAATACACAAAATCGGCGGTTTACCATCCAATTTTACAACATTATGAGTATGAAATGCATGACTTCTGGTGGTACTACCACTCGGAATTACAATAAATGCAATATGCACTATTGGATACAATATTAATAAAGGAATAACTGCAACACACTGATAATATTATTCAAATCAAATAACACACTGCTGCAATACTCAAAATCATGAGCAAACAATATACCATCCACAAGGCAGGTCAATTGAAGCAATTGAAAAAGACACTTTGAAAATTGATGAAGAAGCCTGAAGAAATCTGAATCAGATAAAAAATCTGCCCCCAAACTCTGATAAATCAGAATTGTACTGCACTGAAAGCATTCTGATCACACTAATTTCAGACTGTACGATCTTCTAATCAATACCCAAACTGCTGCAAACTCATAAAACACTGATTATTCTGCATCACATTAACAAATCAGCTGATGTACAGTCACAAGTACAATTGTATGGCCCAGAAAAACAAGTAAATACATGCTAACAGGTCCCTTTTTACTGCTGCAGACATAAATCAGAAAAGTACAGCCTTTCTAGAGATGGTATGGCCAGAGTTTAGAATGGTATGGTCTCTGCAATCATCACAACATGTAGCAATTGGATAGAAATAGCAGCAAATAAATAAAACTCATATTCATTCAGCACTAAACACATCAAAATCTCCATGATTATAGCCACATCGGAAATTGAAACTTTACTTAAATTGCGAAAAATTCACTTTTAGCACATAGACGATCTCTGCATGAAATCACTCAACCAGCTAGGAGTGTTTTCGTCCCTGAAACTAGATTTACTAGAGGGTCAGGAAATAGAGAGAACTTATGTTCTTTCATCAAAGAAAATAAAATGAACAATCAGGGAACCTTCTTTTGAAGACCAAACCTCCTTTTATAGCTTTTTCAGAGCTATTTTAGGAAAAAATATTTTTTACTTTTTCGTTGTTTTTTTGGAAAAGCAATTTTGCTTTTTCATTGCTTTATCGAAAAGTATTTTTGCTTTTTTGAAAAAAACACTTTTTTTGCTTTTTCGTTGTTTTTTTTTCGAAAAAACACTTTTTCCCCCCAAACTTAATATTTTAAAAAGTGACTTTTGAATCTTTATTTTCAATGTCACTTTTAAAACAACCTTCTAAGTCACCACTTTGTACCCCATGCTTAACACTTTTGGCCCTCTTTTAAAAACACTATGACGTTGGTCACCTTTCATTAAAATAAATAAATAAATAAACATAATTGGTTGTTAGAGTTGGCTATGATTGGAGCCACCCAAGATCTAGGACTTCATGAAAGCACAAGAGAGATCAAATGAAAGAATAATTCTATTCTATCAATGAATGCAAAAGATTGTTACAATGTACATGATATGCTTTGCTTATAAAGACAAGGATGAAATGTAGGATGTTGTAGTCATGTGACAAGTGTCTTAATCCTATGACGTGTGACAACTATAGGATAAGATGCCAACGATCAACAACTAGACACAACTAGAAACATCTAGTAGACTCACCAAGTCAACTTAACATGTGATTTATGCGTGATGTGTGAAAATTATTTAACTAAATTATTTTACACAAGGGGAAATTAACTAGGAAATACTAAAATAGTTAGGAAAAACCCCCTAATCACACCAACACCCCCATTAAGTGCAACTTAGGGAGTAGCTGACTAAAGCAAAGATGCAATAATGGGTCCCAACTACTAGGCCATGTTGGGTACCCATGTACAAACAATTCTCAAGTGGAGAAAAGGAGAAGAGCTCATGGGATAAAACTCCTCTCCAAAAGTGAGAATGCATAAAACAAATGGAATGAAAGATGTGATGGAAGGACTCAAGACCCCCTAGAACTACATCCAACACATATTTACAATAAATTACCTCCTCATAGGAGAGCAAGTGTAAGACTATAGGTCCCCCCAGCTCATGTGCCAATGAATGCTTGAAGACAAAATACAATCCAATGCCTACAAACAACATTTCTCCCCTTGCGAAGAAACCAATCCAATGGTCGATGTAGAAGCAACTCCCAAAATATGGATAAAAAGGTAATCCAAATCAATATGTGTGTCTTAGGATACAAATCCGATGTCCTCATGCTAGAAAATGATGTCTTCTCCAAATCAGGAATGCAATGCCCAATCAAGGAAGGAATACCAAGAGAGGATGGATAATGAATTGCATCTAAAAACACCGAAGATGGGATGACATTGTTGTTATATGGAGCCTAATCAGACTCGGTGGTTAAATTTTCCCCACTTTTATCGGCGCGATTTCCCCTCAAATTATTTCTCTATTGGCCGACATAAAAAAACCCTATTTTGTAACCGACATAAGTCTTGATAAAACAACTAAGGGTTGGGGTTTCCATGGATATTGCATTGTATCATTTGCAGTGGTATTGAGTTGCAAGGATTGCTGGTTGTAATCGGTTTGATTTACTAGATAATAATATTTGAGACTCTGTTGGTGGATGTAGCCTGAGTTTGGGTGAACCACGTTAAAAATTGTCTCTTGCTATTATTATTTTTGTGTATTTTTCATTCCTCTGTCTAATCTTTATTTGCATTTAATTGATATCTTCTGCATGGAATTCCTAACAAACATCATTGTAATCAAAGAGGAGAGATAACCTTTCAAATGTGTCGTCCAAGTCAGCAATGTTAGACTCCACAAACAAAGATGATATGTCTGCAAGATAGGAATCCCAATGAGGTGGATCAAGAAGACTAATATGATCCTATTGCAAAGAATCACTGGAAGCTCTCAAAGAAGCATCATTGAACTCTGATGTAGCAACAGGTGATGGTGGAGCAGCGATCTCAATAGGAGAAGAGATCTCAACAAGGAATTGAAAAAGATGATGTGAGAAATGAGGACACATCTCTTTCTCATGTTGATTACTTCCACAATAAGTATAATTTGATTTATGTCTTCCAGAATCTTGGAGATCACACCAGAAGCTGGAAATCGTATTTGGAAGTGGCATATGATTCCTCCAGACCACCAGAGCTCATTGGAAACGTCAAATAACTCCTCTTATAATGCTGACACACACCTAGAAGGTCAGTGCCGATTGCAATGCAAGAGAACCCGAAAATGAGGACATTATAGTTTGCCCTCCCCAAAGATTGCTTGTCCTTAAGCAATGCCAACAGAACCCCACAATCATTAGACCAATCCAAACTAAAACCAAAAAAGGGTCCCAAGTCAATCTCAAAACAAAACCATCACACTGACGCACTCTAATAAAAACTGTAAAAACATTGTGCCACAACAACACTCTTCTCTCCTGGAACCTAGGAAGGTAATCATCATCAAATCCCAGGCAGAGACGCCTATAAGGGCAAAAACCTATACCATGAAACATTTCCTGTTGAAGCATCCCAGTAAGGTCCATAACTGCAATCCCTATACCTAACATGATCCTGGGCAACTGAAAGAAATATATGTTCAACCCAAAACCATACTCCTTAATATACCTCCTCAAGGTGCCATGCAAAGTTATAACTACAGATGCGAACTCCTCCAATCTTCTTGCAAAAAGGAAAGTAATCCTTTGCAAGAGTTCAACAAACTCACCAACATTACACCATATGGATCTAGCCTGTCTTCTTTGTGCTAATCAGGTACAACCATGAAGACTAGCAATAACACGTACCGTTCCAACTCCAAGGATCACCGAATGATGAACCAAAGCATGCGGAAGTTCACTGTCTTGAACCCACACCGAGGGTAAACTATCAAAGTTTACATCAAAAACCTTCATAAGATGAACTCCCTGAGTTAGGAAGGTCTGAAGTAAACAATAATGTCTGCTATTCAAAACTGAAATCAGTGGAGTACAATCTGATTTTAGTGCTCTACACAAAGGACAATAGTAGCACCAATGAATTTCCCAAGTATAAGAATGCGTGAAAAACATTATGTTGCACCAAAATAACTCAGAAGTGGCTAGAAAACACTTCCAAACAATCACCAACTAAAAATCCTGACTACTTTGACAAAGAATAGTTTGCCAACTCCCCTAAATGAGAGCAAACCATGATGTAAAGTGGCTGACCTGCAACCAATCAACAATCTCCAAACTGAAATTTTGATTCATTCTTTGCCAAGTGACATCCCTAAGAGTGATCATTCGTTCAATGCTCCAATCCTCACTTAAAATTTTTCTCCAATCTACATGTAGATGAAGCAATGGAATCACATAGTGGCTGGTAAGAAAAAGAACAGCACCTTTAAGTCTGAAAGTTTTATCCTTATCACTCCAAAGGTCACTCTTATGACTCCCAATAATCTATGTCAATTCTTGTTGAGAATCCCAAGCATGGATACCCAACCAAGAATAATCTCCAAGGATCAATACATCCCATGAAGGGAATGCATCTCTAACTACATATGGAAAACATGCAACACTACTTATCAACTCAATTAAGGTATGAAATGTCACAGTTGTTGACCAACTCCAGAACTCAAGACCAAACCTCATGTAAGAATGAAGCAACTCATAACAAATACCAACAAGGAAATGATCCTCAACTGAAATCATTAATTTGCATACCCAAGTTACCTTCCAATTCCTCATGTAGCAAGGAATGATGATGCTTCTCAGTGTCATCTCATTCTAAATGCAATCTTCATCTGTCTCCTCCTTTGCACATTTCATATCCGGTGGTCTCCCAGGAGGGTAACCATACTACTCATAAAATGAACCTGAATCAAAACCAAGCTGAATACCACACTCCAACTCAAGTTCTGAATCTTCTCCCGGATCCCATTCCTTGTTATTTTTACCAAGTGCAATACTACAATTAGGAACAACTCCATCATCCAACTCAAAGAGTGGATTTTCATAATTCATATCAATACCCATCTCCATTAATGGGTTATCAATAATCACCTTAAATTTATTCTTGCAATCATATTCATGCAAAGGAAGTGAACTGCTACTATGATGAATACCCAAATCAGAACTTTCATACCTGCCATCAGAGTCTCCAAGGTTGTCCCAAATCACTTGTGCCTCTTCCTTATTATCTTCAACAATGAGTGGTGGATCCAAATCAACAAGGTCACCAGGACTTTGCTCAAGGTCAGCTACAAGCAATGTGAAATCAAATTTGTTTTCAAGATAAAAAACAACACTATCAATGTCATCCTTTGTGCATAACTATGGAGATGAAGTTATAACAACACTATAGTCCAAGGAGAATTCATCCCAAACAGGATCCTTGTCATACATAGGTGTCAACACACCCAGATCCCAAGTGCTAAAAGGCTGATTACTCTGTTCAGATAGAATGTGCTCACTGTGCTCCTCATGAGTGGTTGCCTCTGTGAATAAGTCATTCCCAAACTCACTAGTACTGAAATGTAATGTCCCCATTTTTAGCTAGCATCGGAGTTTAAAGGATTAGCCTATCACTTAGGTCTCCGTAGGCTAATTGGTTGTTGTGGTGACCATTCTTGGTTCGTCAGTGGACACTTTGAGTATCATTCTTCAGATTTCCCATGGCTAGAGCTTGGTTTCTTTTGAGGTTTGTCTTCCAGAGAGTATTTTAGGTTTTTTAGACTCACTATTTTTAGTAAGTCATTGGAGCATCAGGACCATACCTTTCTATTTTTGGAAAAGGCTTCTGGATGGATAGAGGGCACATTGATCATCCCCCGGGGTGTTGGCGGAATTATCAAATTGTTATTATTATGGCTTTAATCAAGGGATTTATGATTAACTTAATGATTATTAAAGTTAAGCTTTAATAATATTAAATTATTATTATTATAATGGTTTATAAGGTTTGAGTATTAAATGTTAAGGCATTTAATATTATTTTTAAATGATTATAGGCCATATGCCAACTTTGGGATATGGAGCAACAAAGCAAATATAAAATATGATTTTAAATGTTATTTTTAAAAAGCCTTGGGAATCGTGCCATTATAAAAGCTTTGCAAAAAGCAAATAATTCATTCATTCGACACATCATTTTTTTAAGAAGCTTTGGGAATTGTGAAGGAGACCAAGGGTTTCTGCAGTTTGGCATCATTACCAGCATTGAAGAACGAGCTTCTTCATTGTTTTTGCAATCTGAAGGTGTGAAATATCTCCTGAAGGTTTGCCATCAGATTTGGCTTCATTCAGAAGTCAAAATAGAGCAAATTGGTTAAGTTTCTTGAAGGGTTTGAAGAAATTATCAATGAAAATCTGAGTTATTGATTGCTGCTTGCATTTCCTGTTGGATGATCCATTGTTGGGCTGTACTGAAGTTCTTCCCAGGCCGTGCAATCTGATCATGGCATGGCCGTACTGTACCTGAGCCAAGGCATGTCAATCTTAGGCTGAAACGCCTAAGGTCATTCCTTCAAATCACCTCCATTGTGGGCAGCTGGGTGATAACAGTCAGTGCATATCATTTTTAAGGTGGATAAATTCATATATTATTCTTGGCGTCCATAGAAGAGGGGTTGCTACTGCTGTAACTCACTTCCGGAATGGCATTTCAGATTGCTATGGATAATTTGGGTATGAAGTGTTGTTGTAACTAACATTTATACATCTGAAATCAAAGAGCAACTTGAATTTGCATTAAAAGAAACAAATATGATTATTGTAGTTTGTGTGTTGCTGCATCTTTAGTTTCAGTTTTTTAATTAGTTATGCAATTTGCATCTCCTTTAATTTTGTGGCATCCATATTTGTCAAAAACACAAAAAAATACAAAACATTCAAAAACACAAACAATTCGTCAGGCAGTTGCATAGAAAAATATCTCAGCAATCAGGGGGGATATTACATGAAATCATCATAAGCAACTCCCTACATAGGTTTGGTTTGAAAATCAAACCAACAACCACATGTGTCATCAACGCTGGAATAAGATAAGAAATCATCATCTCTAGCTGGCAAAAAGATATCATCACATTTGCTCTCAATATGTCCATCATCTAAAGGTTTGTCAATGATCTCAACTATCCCAACATTTTCACTAGTGTTATCAGCTTCATTGGGAAGCTCTAAATGTGTATTTAACTAAGTTACCGGTTCTGGTACTGGTTCGGGTTTGGGTTCGTGGGTTCGGTCAAAATTTTTTGGTGTGGGTTTGTTTTGGGTTTGTCCATACAAAAACATATAAAAATCAGAAATATATTCATATTTGTAGCAGTAATTAAGTTCAAAATACCATAGCATCATGAATATGATCATATAAAAAACAAAACCACACTAGTGTTAGAAATTAAAAACACTACAATGTCAATTAGTCAAACACGAATGTCGAATGTCATGATATATATAGTTATTACAATTCAAAAATCAAAATTATAATGCCAAATGTCAACAATCAGCCAATGCCATCACTAATTAGGCATCACTGTCATATGGGTCATCAAAAATATCATCACCACAAGCCATATGAGCATCATTAGATACTGGCATATTAGTAGAACCACAAAAAGTGGCAATGGCACTGGCACTGGCACTCTCATGCCCACTAGGGCCACTACCAATCTCAACATCAACATCAACTTCAAGTGCGGCAAGGTGGGAAATGGTAGCATCTAGGTTAGTATGCTTTGGCTCGATATCCCACTTCCTTGAGTCCCCTTCCTTGTAGTCCTTGTTTTTGTGTGTAAGGAGGTGCAAGTTGGAATGCACATACACTAAGTCCTCTGCCCTTTTTGAGTGCAGCCTGTTACGCTTTACTGAGTGGATGAAGGAGTATGTGTTCCAATTCCTCTCAGAAGCTGATGAACTAGCAACCTATTAATACAAGACAACATTAGACAGTTAGAGTTATAAATTAGAAATTTCGAATTTAGAAATTAAACTTCAAAATCTAAAAGATAATAAAACTTACTTGCCCTAAAATTTTTATTGCAAGAGGTTGTAGGTGTATGAATGATTGGCCATGGAAGTACCACCACATATGAGCATCAACCTTATATTTGTCAACAAGAGCATCAACACCCATGTCCGTGGAGCTCACAAAATGCATGAACTTGGCTCTAACTGCTTCTCGTATGTCAGGATCAACAAAGAGTCTGTGTCGTGTCCCCGTTTCCGGCTTGATCATCAAGTGTATAATGGATTAGCCTATTCCTCATTCCCGGAGGCTAATTCTAAATGATGAGGGAATGAATTGGTTTCTGACTAACTCTATCTTTTTGTTTTGCAGGAACAGAGTTAGAAACCTAAAATTTGACTAAGCCTGTGGTCACATTGTCAAATAATGCTTTCATGATGTTTAGGCGCATTTCTAGGAAATTCAAGCTCATTTTGGCGCCTAACTCTCAAATCCACTTGTAGCACTCAGTAAGGGATTTAATTGGAGGCACTTCATGTGTTTAACCTCCAACCCAGCGCCTAGTATTGAGATGAGTGGAGTGGGTATGAATGAGGCTTTCATGCTTGGGCGCCACTATCATGTTGGACTCACCGAAATGAGCGCCTTGGGTTTTGAAGGCAACAATCAAGAAGATGAAGTCATCTATTAACTAGTTGAGCATCACTGGCAACGATCATTCACCTAACATATGTTCGTGGTCACTGAAAGAGCCTAATTGAGCTAGGCGCACTTTCTTGTTCTTACAAAACCCCAGAGTGCGCCTAACCTTCATAAGGCGTTAATTCAAGTTTAAACACTCCAAAATGAGTGCCTAGCATGGATGATGGTTTGATTGAAGGATTTGAAGTTAGGAAAGTCATTGATGAACAATTAAAGGTAAAGAAGGAAACTTCTAGCTTAGGCGCATGTATTGGTCAAAACTCCTTGATTCTGGCACCTAGGATTGAAACTATGTGAGATGCACATTTTGGTGAAACTCTTCCATTTTGGCGCCTAAGGAGGGAACTCTCTCAAATAGCTTACAACATTAAGTTGATTTGATAAGAAGGTCGGTAGACTCCATAACTTGCTTGGCACACTTAATTGCCTATCTCACCCTCCAGATGCGCCTAGGCAAGTAAGGCGCCTTCTCCCTTTGTCAAAGATTCACATAAGCGCCTTGATTTGGTAGTCACCCTGGATACTTGAAATGGCGCCCAAGGATCTTATCAATTTCATATGATTTTCTAGGAGGTTGAAGTGGTATGAAGCAATAAGTAAGTATAGGCGCACTTATTAGTTTGAATAGCCCAGTTTTGGCGCCTAGCAAAGGATCATGTAAACTTGCACTAAAGATTCAGTATTTGAAGAAGGCGGCATTCCAGAGTACTTTTGATTGATTGAAAACAATGAAATGCAACAAGTATGAAGTCTAGAACTCTAGGCGCATTCTAGAGTCTCTGTAAACCTTCAATTGGCGCCTAGTAATGGTAAGGCGCAGTTTCATGAAGGAACTATTCAAATGGGCGCCAAGACATGAAAATAGCCTCAAACGCTGTCAGAGAACCCTCAATGAACATTTCTACAAGATTTCATGCATGTTAAGGTCACCAGAAAAGTTAGGCGCATATCCATGCCTCTGCTATCTCAATTGGGCGCCTAGGTCTCATTGGGCGCCATTCCATGTTTAAACTGCTTCCACTTGGCACCTGGTCAGAAGATGAGGTAGTTGTAACCACCTGAGCTCTCATTGGTCGACAGGATGACTTTGGGATCCGTGTCAAGGTCTCTGGATAAGTTGCCAACTCAAAATGAGTCATCAGATGGAATATTCCCTTGGATATGCTTCTTGGGAAATGTGCCTTGGTTCCTCTTTGTGCATTGAAAAACATGCCTTCATTTCCTTTGGAAGGCCTATAAAAGGAGGAGCTCTCTCATTCATTTGGTATCTGAATCTTTTGACAAAATTCTCTCTGCAAAGCTATTTAGCTTGTAATCTTGAGGCCTGCGAGTTTCAAGTGTTGAGGTGATGCACCCTCAACTGACAAGGTGATGCTCCCTTGTTGTAATGTGAGGTGTTGACATTCAGTTAGCATCATTGAGTTTGATTGAGTTGATCAAGTGTAGAAGTCATTGTAGACATCAAGGCTTTAAGGCCTCCTTTTGTAACTCCATTTGAATAAGGTTGTAACTTCATGCTGTTGAAAGCATTATCCATGTAATAAGACATTGCAAGATGATTGAATTAAGTAATAAGAGAAGTACCCATCTTAAGGTTGATTCATTCAAGTAATTATCTTTGCTGTATATCTCTAAGTTGTTGAGTAGTTGATGAGTTGATAGCAAGTAAAATTGTTTAAGTAAGGAAAAATTTTTAGTAGAACTAGTTGGGTATCTTACAGTCTGCGAAATGCTGCCTTGTACCCCCGGCTGACTTCAACATCTCTATATGGGGCAACCCTTGTCCCCACAGAAGGGAGTTGAGCACTATAATATTTGGGACTCAGTGCAAAGGCAAGAAGATGCAATGGGGTGGTCATTTTGTCCCATCTCTCTTCAATAATTTGGTGTATTTGATTGAAGAAAGTTTCTTCAGGATCTCACTCATGTTGATTTATGATGGCTTTCATCTTCTCAACCATTGAGTCGATGCCATCATATACCTCTCCCAAACAAGGCCTATCCATGTCGGTATAACGGATCATACTCAATATGGGCTCGGTAAAACTAAGGAGATAACATGATCCCACCAATGGTCATCTAGGATTAGTTGCTTAATTTTTGTTGCCCTTTTAGTGCTAGATTGCCTCCATATGGACCAATTTTGGCTGGTGACCATGCTAGAGAGTGCCTCTTTAACCTTCACAAGCCATCTTAAGACAATTGTGTTGGAGGCAAAACGGGTCTCAGCAACCTATAAAAATCAAAATAAAAAAAATAAAAAAATAAGGCTTCTTAAAAAATAATTTAAATAAATTTACAAAACTCAAAACATAAACTTAAGAAAAAATAAAAATTGCTTGAAGCTTCACTTACCTTTAGCAGCTCCAATCTTGAGAATGATCTGAAAATGCCTTGTGACATATGGTGGTTGGTGATGAACATCTGGATGTCTTCTACCTCACTATACACCTGTTTGATCCAACCAATTTTTTGTAGCATAAGGTTGAGGGAGTGGACTGCACAAGGTGTCCAAAAAATGTGTAACGCTCCTCAACCAATAAACCAGCTGCTCTACAATTTTTTGCATTGTCTATTACCACTTGAACCACGTTTCGAGGCCCCACTTCCTCAATGGCTTGACAAAGAATATTAGCAATAAATGGACCATCCTTCACCTCCCCTTCACAATCAACTGCCTCCCATCCCCAAGTCTAGTAGCCCATCCCCAACTCTAGTAGCCCATACCCCGGCTATATAGATATGGCTTGATTCCCCCTCTCGGCTATATATGGCAAAGTCTTGAACCCCTTTCTCGGCTATATATGGCAAGTCCTGACGGGCATACCCCGGCCATATAGATATGGCGCAGATATCTATATAGGGCCCCCTCTCGGCTATATATGGCGAGTCAAGGATGGCCTATATATCTATCTTTCAGTTGAAGATAGGGTCGGTCATGTTACGTCTATAGTAGGAAGTAGGCGATTCAGATGGTATTCAGGTCGAGTGCCTACCTTCCTTGATTCAGTGAGTGCCAGGTCGAGTGCTATCCTTGCCTATATAGGCGAACTGGGAGTGCCAACCAGTATTCTGTCTCCCTTTAGGGCACATTGCAATATCATTGATCAATGGCCGATTTTTTGAATCTTTCCATCTGTCAAAAACGATGGATAAACCTGTCTCAGCCCAAGATTCCCTTATGGGCTTCAATTTATCCTCTACAAACTTCACTTCCTTTTCCAATAAGGTGGTGCGCACCTTCTCAAAACCTAGGCCCTTAAAACCTTTTGGAGCATCATTAATTGCTTTCACCATTTCTTTCCAATACGGTGAGTAAACAACATTGAAAGTTAAGCCATTCACATAGAGAGGGGCATTGCGAATGGCTTAATGACCTGGTGGACCTACCTTAACACCACCTACACTTACACCTACACTTGCACCTACACAACTCTTTATATTTAAGCAACTGCAACTCATCACTCACTAACTCCGATATCTTGCAATTTGTTGATCAGCAAACTCACGAGACTCATTGTGAAATGTCGTTTCCAATGGTCCCTTTGATCTCTTGCGTGCTACAGGTTCAACTGTGGGCAAAAATGGGTGGCTCTCTACATGTTCCTGTTCAAATTCTAATGGTGATGCTGATTGAGGGGGCTTCATTCCTCGAGAACCTCTCTGAGTCTTTAGCAAAGGGTGACTTAGTTTACGCCTTGATGCTTCCTCTGCTTTTTCTTGCTCTTGGATATATGCAAGGACTTGAGCTTGTGGGATGGGGTACATTTTTTTCAGGGCAAGCTTTGATGCCCAACCCAAGTATGTTACACAAATGGGCTTTCACCCTACTGTAAGAGCTTCTATATTGAACCCCACAACCATTGCACATCCATATATAACCTCCACCACCTGGAAGTGGTTCTAACATTTTAACATATTTCCAAAGGGGAGAATTTGGATCTGTTTTGAACTTGGATTTCTCCGACGAGGTTGAACCGCTTGCCATTGTAATCCCTATGCAAAAAATTTTAAAAATCAATAAACAACACATTCCATGAATTCAAAGTTTCAAACAAATGAAATTGAAAACAAAAAAAATAAATTAAAACCTAGTTGAGTTTAAAAGCTTTACAAATGTGCCATTGATTTATAGTAGATAGAAGAATTTAGAAAAAAGAACAAAAAAGATTCAAGACAAAAGAAAAATGTAGAAAAAAAACACCAAAAAAACCAACCTTTTTTGCAAAATCTGCCTCTAAAATCCCCTTTGTAGAAACGAGCAATTGCACACCCGTAGGAATAGCAAAACAATCTCTTTAGATCCTTCACCAATCGATCTTCAACTCTATAGATTTGATGGCAAGACAAAAAAATAGCTCAGCTCAATATGGAAGAGTTTTGTTTTTTCATTTGGAATGAGCAAAATAGACTGTTTTTGGTCTTTAAATTGTTTCCATATTATGCTTTTAGGGTTGGAGGAGTGTCAACTAAAAAAAAACAATTAAAAAATGTCAAAATTTATTAAAAAATCAAAAAAAGACTGACTTTTTCGCGTCCTCCTGTGGGTTCGTCGCTGGTTTTGCTAAATTCTCTGTGGGTTCGTTGTGGGTTTGCCCGGGTTCGTCCCGGACGAACCCACAGTCAAAATGGAGAACCCTGGGCATATCCCAGGACTGACTGAACCCGAACCAGAACCCGGGCCGGACCGAACCGGAACCCAGGGATTTCGCAGGAAGAACCGGTATCATAGGTATTTAAGGCTGCTGTTTTATCATCTTCATTAAACATATCCTCAACATATGTAGATGCATGCACTTCAATGGAGTCATTTTGGGGCTCTGTCATACATACCTCTTGAGATAAGGCATTTTCTTCAAGCTCTATGGTCTCAATTTCTTCTTTGCTCTCATCACTACTTGGCTGCGATAAACATGCGGTAGGAGTCATTAACTCAAATTCTTTGTTGTTCCCACATATGTGATTAGATGTCCAAGCTTCCTGGCATGTGAAACAACGTTGCTCTCTTCTCAACTGGTTTTTGCTCATTTCAGGAAATCTTGTAACTTGTAAACCACAAGCAATAGATTCATCTTTTGTCAACTGATTTTTAATTTCCTTAATTTTCTGGTCAACCAATCTTTTTGATAACTCATGAGCTGTAGGTGAAACATCCTATTCCCTTCTCCAAACAGCCAACAAGTTAAATAACAATTGCTTAGAGATATCATTCTTCTCATCCAAAATTAGAGACAAAATAGTTTGTATTGCTGATATGACATTTTCTGCACGATTTTTTCTGATTTTGGCAAAGAAACAACGAAACACTTTGAGAATTAAATCATCCAAAACCAAATCTAACATGATGATAGCAAATCTGATTTTTGCAAATGTTTCGAGTACGGTAACTCTCCTAGTAAAATGAGACCCTGAGACATCACCCAAGCCTTTGAAGCTATCCACCAACAACAGAAATATTTCTTTCATTTTCTCATCATTATATGGAGTATTAGGAGCTGTAATTCTCATGATTTCACTTAAACAAGAAGCAACAAGTAATGTCATATCATTATTTCTGTTTCTCAACAACCTTTGCTTACCAAAGGAAGTCACTGCAGAAATCATCGCTACTCGTATTACCTGAGAAGGTGACTGATCCACCATGTGCAATCAATCCTCTACCTCCTCCAAAATGCTAAGAAGACTCTCTTTTGAACATCGCAGAGATTCAAGTTTCATCCCTGCATTGAAAAGCCTTTCACACAAATTTTCTTCACTGTGAGATGCCTTGATTTCACAACTATTGAACATATAATTTCAACTATTGAAATTCTGTTTACAATTGAAGATCTCCACAAGATGTTAGGTTCCCCAACAGGCTGGCAAGATCACCAGCTCTGATTCCACTGTAATGTTCTACCCCGAATTGAAACCAATTTTTTCCTAAACCCACAAATAATTCAGACCTTTAGTGAGTGGGCATTTCGTCAAACACTTTGCATTAAATGGAATATGAGAGATTTCTGATTTGTGTCACTTAGAACAGATGTTACTAACTTTCTTGATCATACAATTATTATGAAATCGTACCCAAGTTCAAATGCTTCACATGTTAGTGTAGGTTTTTATTTCCTAGTGTGTTAGTTATTTTTCCCTATATTCCTAGTTTTTTCCTACACTTCTATTAATCTCGCTTAGGTTAATAAAACATGTCTTATTGGGTGAGTGGTTGCGAGGTGTCACCTTTCTACATGTGAGCATCTATTAGCTATCTTGGGAAGATACTTTGCTATCTTTAGTCCGATAGATGGTTTCTCTTGATTGATCAATGTTGTTACCTCCTCCCTCTTCTTAGGTTATATAAGCATGCTACCTGGCTTGTATTTTGTATCTTTTGCTTTTGCATCCTCTTAATGCTATTTTGCTTCTAGCATTTGCACTATTCTCTTAGAGACTAACTTTATGTTGCTATTTTGATTTTGTATCATTTGCATTCATAGTTTAGATATCTATTTGTTTGCACTAGTTTTCTAGGTTATTAATCTTTTCAGATTCTAACATGGTATCAAAGCTATTCTATGTGCAAGAGTAGATTTTAGTTTCCCTATTTGAGAGATTCGAGGGGGACTAATAAATTTTATTGCAGATTTTCGAAAAACCCAATATGCTCTTCTCTTGCATCTTCGAATGATCTAGAGAATCAGAAAAGTTTGACGGAAACATTTTAATCTCTGGGGTTTGCACATGTGTTTTATGAAATCTGGGTGATTCTAGCATTTCTGGTTATATTGACAACATTTCCGGTTGTTCCAACGCGTCTATGAGGCTTGAAAAAGTCAGATTTAGCTTTCGTTTCACCGAAATCGGAGATCGTCATACACAGTTGTGGAACCGGAGTTTCAAGCTCAAATCTGACAACCAACTTGCATATTTGGTGTTTTCAATCAATATTGCAGGTTCCAGCATGCCATTGCTTGTCTTAGGTAGCTGATTCAGCCTTTGCATGTCGTTTTTTGGTTGCTGGGGTTTTTTTGTAGCTAAAAGGGTTTTGTTTACATTAGAACTACATCTTCTGTACATCAGCAAAAAAAACGCCTTTTGAGTTTTGTTCGCAACATAGAAAAACCATCTGGGTATCTTTCAGTTTTTGCATGCAGTCTGTATATTTTGCAAAATCGAACTCAGAAAGCTACAGCAGTACCCCTCTCCATTGGCAGTTGCAATTTTGAAGGCAGCTTTCAAATGCTCCGTTCTTTCTCATACAGACTCCGTTTCCCACAAATTGTTTTTGATTTTGGCTATTTTTTCATGCTCTATACACTAATGCAGACGTTTTTTGATTTTGATGCAGAGATTTTTCAAAAATTATAGATTCTCAGTCGTGACACTACACAGTTTTCGTTTTGGAAACTTCGGAGGATCATAACTTTCAAATACGACCTCGTATTGAGGCGATTCTTTTTTTGAAAGTGCATGATTTTTCGAGTAGATCGCAGTGGTGCTGTTTATTTCTTTGGGCATTGTGCCAAAGTTGTATTTTCAACATATGCTCTTCGTGAGGGTTTTGTAATGCATTGAAATCAGGACCATTCAGTATTTCTTGCTAGTGGAAGTTGTAAACACACTAAATATAAAGTGCTAAATTATATTTTCTTGGGGGGTTTGTTGATTGAGTGAAAAGGGGGGGTTGTCTTGGTTGGGTTCTCTTCTTTTCGGCATTTCTTCATCATGGATCAAACAAATGTGCCCATCCTAACTTCATAGAATTACTTTGAGTGGAAATCACGCATGACAATTCACTTAAGGAAAATTGAATTAAATAGGATAACTATGGGACTTGAAACTGACCCTGCTAAAGATGAAGATAAGCCTAAGTGGTTTAACAAATGTGATGAGGCATATGGAACATTGTGTTTGTCTGTTTCTCCTGATTTGCTCTTTCACATTGAGTCTTTGAATACACCAAATGAAATCTGGACAAAGCTAGAAACACTATTTGGAACACAAGATTCAATGAGGGGTCATATGTCAGAAAATGAACTAATTAGTTTAAGTCTAGGCAATTTCAACACAATCTAGGACTTTTTCACTAAATTGAAATCACTAAGGCTGCAGTTAAAACAATGTGGAATTGAAAAGAAAGATGAACAACTGATTCTTAGTATTCTATCTAAGCTAAGTTCAGAATATTCTGTGTTTGTTTCTACCTTCTATGCTACTAAGGGTGCACTCGGTACTCAATTCACCATGCCATCTTTAGATGATTTTGCTGTCAATCTCATTCGGGAACAGGACAATCTAATCTAGATGGGCACTCTTAAGTCCTCTAAGTCACATGTCTTGGCTGCCAACCAAGGCACAAAAAAACATAAAGGACAAAGTAGTAACAACAATAGTAAGGATAAGAAACAGAAGAATAGCAAGGAGAAGAAGGATCAGATAACGGTTGCTTCAAAAGCAACCAATGAGACCCAATCTTCCAAGGGCGACAAGCCTAAGAAAGAGAGGGTCCAATGTGCCTATTGTAAAAGACCCAGTCATGATGAACATAAATGTTTGAAGAAACAAATTGATCACTTGACACACATTCTTGAGAAGAATAATATCAGTGTTCTTGAGTCTATCAAACAGAGTTCTAATGAGGGGTCTAACAAGGCAAAAGAAAACAACAAAGGGAACGGAAAGGGCAAGGCCCTTGTTGCAGTTGCTTCTTCACCATCCACTTAGGTTCTTGATTCGGGTGCTTCGCAGCACATGGCTTCATCTAAGGAAGAACTTGCATCTTTGAAGCTGTGTACTATGCCTTCTATTTTGATAGGTGATGACTCTTGTTGAGGTGTGTGGGAGAGGGTCTGTTGATGTGGGGGATGGCACATTCCATGATGGTCTTTTCGTGCCCTCGTTATCAACTAATCTCCTATCAGTATACCAGATCACTCACACAAGTTTAGGCAAGCGGATTGAGTTCACCCTTGATTCAGTGGAGATTCGTGAGTTGCACAGTGGTTCTACAGTTGCAGTTGGGAGAGCAGATCATCAGTCACACCTCTATCTATTTTCTCACTTTGTTCCTGATCCTCCTTCGATTGTTTTGCTCACTCATTCTGATGATGTGAGTAGATTATGGCATGAGCGGTTTGGCCATCTGTTGATGTGGGGGATGGCACATTCCATGATGGTCTTTGTGTGCCCTTATTATCAACTAATCTCCTATCGGTATACTAGATCACTCACACAGGTTTAGGCAAGCGGGTTGAGTTCACCTTTGATTCAGTGGAGATTCGTGAGTTGCACAGTGGTTCTACAGTTGTAGTTGGGAGAGCAGATCATCAGTCACGGCTCTATCTATTTTCTCACTTTGTTCCTGATCCTTCTTCGATTGTTTTGCTCACTCATTTTGATGATGTGAGTAGATTATGGCACGAGCGGTTTGGCCATCTTAACTTCCGCTACTTGCAGCAGCTCAACCATCAGAGCATGGTCACAGGGTTGCCTTCAGTTCAGTTTTCAAGTGCTGTTTGCCAAGGTTGCATTCTTGATAAGCATCCTAAGGAAAAGTTTGACAAAGGTAAGGCATGGAGAGCTTCACAGATATTGGAGTTAGTTCATAGTGATTTGGCTGGTCCATTTCAGCATCCTTCTTTCAGCAGGGCTAGATATGTCCTCACATTCATTGATGACTTTTCTCGATATACTTGGGTGTACTTTCTCAAACAGAAGTCAGAGGTATTTGATCATTTTCAGGACTTCAAAACTTTTGTAGAGAAGCAATCCGGGAAAGCCATCAAAGTTTTGCGCATTGACAATGGTGGTGAATATGTCAACCATCGGTTTGAGAGGTTTTGCACTTTAGAGGGGATTGATTTGCAGCATTCAGTTCCATACAATCCTCACCAGAACAGTGTTGCAGAACGGAAGAATAGGTCCTTGAAGGAAATGGCAAACTGCAAGATTCACTCCAGATCTCTTGCACCACAATATTGGGTAGAGGCCATTAACTGTGCTTGTTATATCCAGAACTGTGTTCCTCACCGAGCCTTGAAGGGAGTCACTCCTTTTGAAGCTTGGAGCGGTCGGAAACCATCAGTTAAGCACTTTCGAGTTTTTGGTTCTCCTGCATGGGCCCACATTCTTGCAGAGAAACGCAAGGCCTTGGATCCGCAGAGCAGACCTTGCATATTTGTAGGTTATCCTGATGGTGTGAAGGGTTATCGGTTGCTCCACCCTACTACACATGAGTTGTTCATTGAGAGGAGTGTTCAGTTTGAGGAGGGCTCTTCGAGCTCACTTTCTATCACTTCTCCAACTCCTTCTACTTTGACATTGGAGTCACTTGGGATACATGACAGATCTTCTGATGAGTCAGATTCACCTGAGCAGTCTTCTACCTCCACTTCCGATGTAGAGAGCGATTCAGAGGACTCACCTCCTTCCTCTCCTAGTCATCATTTAGAGGTTGATGATTCTCCTCCAGATTCTCCATCCTCCGGTCCACTTTGGGCTAGACAGACCTTGCAGTCTGTAGGTGATTGGGTTGGGGATCCATCAGACACTAAGTAGACTCGTTCATAGTTCTAGGATGCTCCACATGTCTTCATTGCTACTGCCTCAGATCCACAGTCTTTTCATGAGGCTTCTGGTATTCCTGAGTGGGATACAACTATGTAGGAGGAGTATAGTTCCTTGATGAGGAACCACACTTGGGATCTTATCCCTCTTCCTAAGGGAAGGAAACTTGTTCGATGTAAGTGGATCTATCGGACAAAATTTGCAGTAGATGGGTTGGTTAACAAGCATAAGGCTCGCTTGGTCGCCAAAGGATTCTCCCAGGTTCTTGGGATTGACTACTATGAGACTTTTGCGCCAGTTGCCCGAATAAATTCCATCCGGCTTGTTCTTGGCATTGCTGCAGCTAATCGTTGGGAAGTACACCAGATGGATGTGAAGAGTGCTTTTCTTCACAGTGACCTTCAGGAGGAGATCTACATGGAGCAGCCACAAGGGTTCGTTTAGGATTCTTCACTTGTGTGCCGTCTTCAGAAGTCTCTCTATGGCCTCAAACAGGCTCCTCGGGCCTGGTATGCCAAGATGGACTCCTTCCTTCTATCAGTTAGGTTCACTTGGTGCCATTCTAATCCCAATGTCTACATTTTGCAGCAGGATGATTCACTCCTATTTCTGGTTCTGTATGTTGATGACTTGCTGATCACAGGGAGTTCATCCACCATTGGGGCTGTCAAAACTGCCCTTCATGACAAATTTTTGATGACTGACTTGGGCTTGTTGCATTACTTTCTCGGGATTGAGATCTTTCAGTCTTCTTCTGGGATCACCATCACACAGTCCAATTATGCTCTAGATTTGCTCTCGAGGTTTCATATGGCTGACTGTAAGCCTGCTCCGACTCCCTTCCTTTCTAGAGTCAAACTTGAGGCTCAGTGTTCTTCTCCACTTGTTGATGGCACTTTGTACCGACAGCTTGTTGGGAGTCTCATTTATTTGACTCATACGAGACTCGACATTTCATATGTTGTAGGCATGGTCTCTTGATTCATGCAGGAGCCTCATGAGCTGCACTGGAAAGCAGCCAAGCGGATCCTTCACTACATTCAGGGTTCTCACAGTTTTGGGATTCACTACACAGCAGATATTAAGCTTGACTTGGTGTGCTACACAGATTCAGATTGGGCGGGCGATTCTCAGGATCGCAAGTCTACTTCAGGTTACAGCTCTATCTTCTACTAAGGCCGAGTATCGGTGGGCTGTGAATACCGCCACTGAGGCCATTTGGCCTCAAAATCTGCTCACTGAGTTTGGTATCTAGATCAGACGGCCATCAGTCATATTTTGTGACAACCAGAGTGCCATTTAGATCTCACGGAATCCGGTCCATCATCAGCGGACCAAACACATAGAGGTCCACATGCACTACATTCGAGAGCTCATCCATGGCCACATCATCGACCTTCGCTATTGTCCGACTTCTGAGCAGGTTGCTGATATCTTCACCAAACCCTTCACTGAGAGCAAGTTCCTTCATTTGTGAGCTTTGCTGGGGCTGCGGGATGCTTCATTTTCTGGGGGGCTTCTTTCTCTCACTCGGAGTCCTGACTCTCTACTTTTGGGGGGGTCTCTTCTCTCTCTATTTTGGGGGGGGGGGGGGGCTTTTTCTCTCTTTGGGGGGGTGGGGGGAATTTATGTACATGGGTACCTCATCAGGCTTGATTTGTCGGGACCCATTTCTACATCCACCTAAGCTTCGCTTATGGGAGGTGTTAGTGTAGGTTTTTATTTCCTAGTGGGTTATTTATTTTTCCCTATATTCCTAGGTTTTTCCTACACTTCTATTAATCTCGCTTAAGTTAATAAAGCATGTCTTATTAGGTGAGTGGTTGCGAGATGTCTCCTTCTTACATGTGAGCATCCATTAGCTATCTTGGGAAGATACTTTGCTATCTTTAGTCCAATAGATGGTTGCTCTTGATTGGTTGGTGTTGCCACCTCCTCCCTCTTCCTAGGCTATATAAGCATGCTCCCTGACTTGTATTTTGTATCTTTCACTTTTGCATCCTCTTAATGCTATTTTTATTCTAGCATTTGCATTACTCTCTTGGAGACTAACTCTATGCTGCTATTTTGATTTTGTATCATTTGCATTCATAGTTTAGATATCTATTCGTTTGCACTAGTTTTCTGGGTTATTAATCTTTTCAGATTCTAACATCACATAGGCATTATGTCAAATAGTTTGCATTACACTATAAGCTATAATTGCTTGCAAAAACAAAGATATATGTTGTTGTTGTAAAATCAGAAATGCAAAGATGTATAGATTTCAGTTCTAACCTCAAAAAATTCCACATCAACTTATTACAACTGTATGCTGGGTAATGTGTGAGCAGCTCAATATATAACAGACTTCCTTTGCAAACAACATGTTCAGACTTCAATCTTCAGGTACAGCAGTATGTATAGGCTTTTATAGCTGATACAGATCCATAGAACAATGCCTTGAATATGTATTAAATTTGATAACTCAGAAATCACAATATGAGCAACCTGGAGTGAGCTGTACGGTACATTAAATTCTCATTGCATAGGCTACAGCCACCACAAATATGTTGCAGCCAACTTCTGATAATAATATCTAATATTGTTCATAAATCAGAAATAATAATCAGCAACTCTAAACAATTTCCAACTCTTCCCAAAATCCCACAATTTCTTTTTAATTTCCTCATGCCCCTTTGAAATTGCTCAAACAATGTTTAAGCATGGAGCGGATGATATCTAAGTCTCTAACAAACTTTAAATAAGGAATCATTTCCTTTTAAATCTTCATGCCTCCTTCAAATTTCTGTAAGATACCCAACTAATTCTACTAAAATTTTTCTTACTTAACCAAATTTACTTGCTTTTAACTCATCAACTATTCAGCAACTTAATGATGTATATCAAAGATAATAACTTGAATGATTCAGTCATGCAGCTGGGTACTTGTTTTATCATTTGATTCAATGCATATGTTCTTATTACAGAGATAATGCTTTCAATAGCATGAAGTTACAACCTTATTCAAATGGAATTACAAAAGGAGGCCTTGAAGCCTTGATGTCTACAATGACTTCTACACTTGATCAACTCAATCAAACTCAATGATGTCAACTGAATGTCAACACCTCACATTACAACAAGGGAGCATCACCTTGTCAGTTGAGGGAGCATCACCTCAACACTTGAAACTCGCAGGCTTCAAGAATGCAAGCTACAAAGCTTTCAGAGAGAAATTGTCAAAAGATTAAGATGTCAAATGAATGAAAGAGCTCCTCCTTTTATAGACTTTCCAAAAGGGAATGAAGGCACGTTTTCTGAGAAGCATAATTAGGAGAATATTCTTTTTGACAACTCATCTTGAGTTGGCAATCTTACCCAAAAGCCCTGACACGGATCCAAATGCCATTCTTTCGACCAATGAGAATCCAAGTAGTGTAACTACCTTAACCACCTCAACTTGGGCGCAGTTTTAGTGTTCTTCTGACTAGGCGCTAGCTTTGGAGGATTTGCTCATGAAATGGCACCCTATGAATCTTAGGCGCACATCTTGGTAGCTTTGAACTGGTGATTGTGACTTGTGACAACAAGGGATGATGTAACTTGGAAACGTTTCCTTGTGTTGCCTTCACATTCCAGGGAACTCTATCAACCCATGCCAAGTCAACCTGCTTAAGGCGCTCTTCTGAGAGAGTGTAGGAGGATATTAGCGCCTCATGTTAGATTCACCTTCATGCATGTAGTGGTTTATATTTGAAGATCTTGTGGTGAAATGAGACACTTACCCACCAAGCGCCTTGACTATTTGGAGTGATTGGAAACTTCTTTCCAACTTAGGTGCTTACCTGGAGGATTTGTAGAAGATTTGGCGCCAATGAATAGTTTGACATATTTCCACAAGTTTGGATCACAATCTGGAGCTCCCAAGAGTTAGATTAACTCCTATGAAATGAGCGCCCAACACTTCCCTCCTTTGAAGATGCTTCTTTCTCAACTTGGCGCACTTACCATTAGTTTGGCTAGGAATTTGCGCTTAGGTTCCAACTGATCATCTTTTCAAAGTAGATTGAAAGCAACTTGACTTCAATTGGATTGATCTTGCCTCCTTGATAGAGCGCCTTGTATCTTGATTGGACTTGAGGACTTACTCCCAACTTAGGCGCACATTTGAGGTAGTTTCAACTGGTATCTGCCCCTAGCACCTTGGTGAAGATGTTCCATACTATTCAAACTCTCAAACACTTGTAATCATTCCTTTTTTGATGCTCCTTTAAACTAGCGCCTTCTCTAGAGTATCTATATCTTGTCTGGGTCTTCAATTTCATCTAGGCACTTATGTGAATCTTTGACAAATGGAGAAGGCACCTTACTTGCCTAGGTGCATCTTGAGGGTGAGATAGGCAGTAGAGTGCACCTACCTTCTTCAACTTCACCTAACTCGATCAATTCCAAAGTTATAAGCCATGTGAGTGAGTTCTCATCTTAGGCGCCAAAATGGAAGCATTTTATCAAGAATGTGCGCCTCACATAGATTTGATTTCTGGATGCCAGAAGTGAGGAATTTTGCGCCTAGGCTAGGAGTTTCTCATTTCAAGTTTGATTATTCATCTAAGAGACGTTCCTTAGCATCAAAGCCTGCAATCTATCAATCACCCATGCTAGGCGCTCAAATGGAAGATTCTTGACCCCATATGCGCCTAGGTTTCAAGACATCATTACTTGACAATTCTACTTGATCTCCTTGGAAATGAATTTCACTTGGAGAAGTTCTTTTCAATGACCCCAAACACATGTTGGGTGAATGCTCAATTGGTTGATAGATGACTTCATCTTTTGGTTCTTGCCTTCAATGCCCAAGGCGCTCATTGGGTGATCTTCAACATGATAGTGGTGCCCAAGCATGAAAGCCTCATTCATACCCACTCCACTCATCTCAATACTAGGCGCTGGGTTGGAGGAGGTTAAACACATGAATCGCCTCAAAATAAATCCCTTACTGAGTGCTACAAGTGGATTAGAGAGTTAGGTGCCAAAATGAGCTTGAATTTCCTAGAAATGCGCCTAAACATCATGAAAGCATTATTTGACAATGTGACCACTGGAGTTGATAAAATGACTCTCAGACTTAGTCAAATTTTAGGTTTCTCACTTTGTTCCTGCAAAACAAGAAGATAGAGTTAGTTAGAAACCAATTCATTCCCTCATCATTTAGAATTAGCCTTCGGGAATGAGGAATAGGCTAATCCATTATACACTTGATGATCAAGCCGGAAACGGGGACATGACAATTTCATACGCACGTTTTCCATTTACAATGCTCCCAAATACTTGCAGGACCCATTCCTCATCAAATGAGTCTCATAATTCATTTGCCTTTATAATATTGGTACAGCTGTTTCAACACAAGGAATATGGTACGATTGTGAGGAATTGGTACGGCTTTTTAAAAAAAAGGAAACCCCCCAATGAGGTACGGCTGGGTCATGAGCCCACTTCAGAATCAATATCTCTGTTTTATTATATTTGGAAAATGATCTACTCACACACAACAATAGCCAAAATCTTCAATACATTTCTTTATCAACACTCCCAATTTATATTTGATTGCAAATCAATAAATTTGGAAATGAAACCCTCTGGAAGCAAATATATAAAACCTGCAAATATAGATATGCATTTCTCTGTTCCAAACCTTCAAATCTGAACCAAATAAGTGCACTTGCATAACCTAAATGATTCCGCCAAGGATGGTTGAAATGGGTTTTCGTCCAATCAACCAAGAACTCAAGGGTTTTCGTCCTAGGGTTTGTTGAACTTGCAAGTTCTAGCTCTCAAGGAAAACCCCTGTAAACTATCAAATCAAGAATGAGTTTCTTCTTCCACAATTTCCCTTTTTATAAGCACTTTTTGGAACTTTCGGGAAAATATAATTTAAAATCACACTATAAAAAAATAAACTTTATTGCTTTAAAAAGTGATTTATTTTACTTTTAAAACATTTCCAGCACTAAAAATCACTTTTAGCATCTCATCATTTAAATCTTTTCGTTCTCTTTCCAATGAGCTATAATACTGAGTTGTTCGATTAAATATTTTAATTAAAATGACAACCTTAGTAAAATTAATTAAATATAGCTCAATATTACACCCAATTAGCGGAAATGGCTGAAAAACATCGGAACCGAAAACTGACTGCTTAGGAGTGATCCCGATGATGAAAGATGATAAACGGTCCCGACCGGGTGACTTACTAAAAATAGACGCTCCCTCCAAGAATCTTGGAGACCACACTGGAAGACGGAAATCATATCTGAAAGTGGCATATGAGTCCTCTAGACCACCTGAGCTCACTAGAAACATCAAATATGTCATTTCTCGATATTAAGACATTGTTTAAATTAAATATTTGAACATTATGATAAAGAGGGTGTAGTTGCTTTCGTAAAATATCAATTCAAATGATAGTACATATATTATTAATATATATATTATTTAATAAATAATATTAAAATAATATCATTATATGAATATTTTAATATAATTAAAATATAATTATATTATATTATAAATATTGTCAATTATAACATATATATTAATAAATATATTTATATGTATTATGTAAATAAATATTATTATAAAGGGAAGAGATTAGTAGAAAAAATGGCGCGAAATTATGCAGATCAACATAATCCAGAATGGCAACATGCAGGGATGGCAGGAAGCTTCGAGGAGCATAGATTATTGGGAAGGTTCCCTCGAAGGGAGAATGGACAGGTTAGAGAAACCAGGGCCAGAAGGGGCCTCGATGCGGATCCCCACTTCTTTCATCAGGGAGAAGAACCATGGAGTAGGCACGATGAATGGGTTCCACAGGGCAGGTGGCGCTATCATAACAGAGGTTTTCGACGGCAAAGGCAGTGGAATCATAGACAAAATGAAGCTTTTCAACAAAGAAACTTGAATGTGCACTGGCGTAGGGGGCGAAACCCTAGAGGGGTCTATCAACAAAGGGATTTTCAGAGGCAAAATTTGCAACCTAGAAATCAAATACCTGGAAGGAGGGAAGAAGATAGAAACAAAGAATTAACGGTAACCCTCAATGCAAATCAGATTCAGGATCAAGTGTCAAAATTGGAAAATAGGGCATTAATTATTAAATGGCATGGGGATAATTTAAATTGGCAGAGTTTGGAATCTTGGTGGTGCAGCAAATGGGGGAAGGATTTGGAATTCAAACAGTTGGAGAACGGATTTTTTGTGATCATTTGCCCCTCGGAGGCCATAAGAGTACAAATAGAGGAAGGGGTTTGGATTTTGGATGGCTGCGGCTTTTACATTAGCCATTGGATGGTAGGGTTTGATCCAACTTCGCATCGAATGGAAAAAACTCAAGATTGGTATATCTTGCCTAATCTCCCCCTTGAATATTGGGATCCTAGGATCTTGGAAGAAATTGGAAATGGCATCGGTTCTTTTTTGTGTGCCGAAGAAAGATCCAGCCCAGATGGGTCTAGCTCGTTTGTTAGGTTATGCATCGAGAACCCCCCTAACCGCAGACCCCCCAAAGAAATGAAGCTCTCGTCGGGCCTAGGCATTTGGACGCAGAGCCTGATTCCCAACTCCCGTACCACAGACACATTAGTCAAAATCCTAGGATGGAAAAGCGATAATCTTCCAGGGGATCATCCGGAACAATCTTCAAACAAGCAGGTTCCCCCCTGTGTGGAGAATGATCAAGTCTTCGATGAAGAAGGTCTCCCCCTTTCCCTAGAAGCAGCACCACAAGCTGAATCAAAATTAGGGCAGAGATTGGAAGACAACCAGAGCATCAAGTCTTTAGATCAACAACTGTCTCATGTTATTGAGATGATTGGCAATAAGGTAAGTAAGGAAGATCTGGATTCTCTCATTAATGTGGGTAACGAATTGGTTGATTTGGCCAATGCGGCCAAAAATGGAGAAATCGACATTGAGAACTTTGAAGAGGACGATTGGATGGTAGATCAGGAGTTAGAGTTGGCTGGAAAGGCAGTCCCTACGGATATAGAAGGAAAAATCTTGAACATCTCCCCCATAAAACCCTCTGAACAAGGGGCGCTTGGATTAAGAGCCAAGGAACCGACTAAAACTTTGCCAGATTGCGGAGAACACAGGGGAAAAGGACGAATCCCAAATAAGGAGAAGCTAAAATGGGACGGGGAAGCGTTGGGTCAACTAAAAATTGCAACTATGTTGAAAGTAGGGAAAGGAAACACCCTTCCTGAACAGCAATGAAAATCATAACTTGGAACATTAGGGGCTTAAATGCCCCTAACAAAAGATGTCTGCTTCGGCAGCATTTGTTAGCTCAGCAGCCGGACATTTGTTTGATTCAAGAATCTAAACTAGGGGATCAAGAAAGGGCAAACCTAGGTAAGAAATTGAAAAGCTAGAAACTCTACGGAGTCAACTCGGAAGGAGCCTCAGCAGGTTTGTTAACCTTATGGAAACCTCAATCGGTTCTGGTTGAAGAAGTGGCCTCAAGTAATTTGTGGCAAGCATGCAAGGTAAGGAGTCTAGCCTCGAATCTAAGTTTTTTGTTAATTAATGTTTATGGACCGAATAATCCCAGTCAAAAAAGAACTTTATGGGCTGCACTAGACATAGTCTACAAGCTTCCGGGAGACGAGCTCTGCATTCTTGGTGGGGATTTCAATGCAATGTTATCACAAGGAGATAAGAAAGGGGGAGTAGGAAGGAAGCTCCAGTCTCAGCTAGACTTCGAAAATTTTGTGGAAAGGAATGAGCTCTGCGACATTCAGATGGGGGGTGGGCAGTTCACTTGGACTAATAGAAGGTTGAGGTTCTGCAATATAGCAGAGAAGTTGGACAGATTCCTGTTCAAAGGTGACCTCCGCAGTTTTCCCTTCACCCTTCACAGTCAGCTGCTTCCTCTTCCAGGGTCAGATCATTATCCAGTTTGTTTGGAAATCAAGGGCGAAAGGGGTCCTTCGAGAAGCCCTTTCAAGTTTGAAAATATGTGGAATGAGCATAAGGACTTCTTCAACCTGATCAAACAATGGTGGAATACCACACACCCAGATGGGACCAAAATGTTCAAATTCGCAGTCAAGTTGAAATTTATCAAGCAGAATCTAAAAGAATGGAATATAAACATCTTCAAAAATATTTTTGCAGAGAAGAGATGATATGAAACAGAATTGAAAATTCTCTCAGAGAAGATTATCAGGGAAGGAATGGACAATCAAAGTTACTTAGAAGAAAAATCTTTGTTGGCAAAACTAAATGATATTCTCTCCAAGGAAGAAACATTTTGGAGACAAAAGTCGCGGGAAGTCTGGCTCTCTGCCGGTGATAGAAATACTAAATACTTCCATACTGTAACAAAAGCAAGAAGAGAAGTTAACAGAATAACAAGGATAAGAGACAAAGATGGCACTTTACTGGAGGGCCTGGAAGAGGTAAAACAAGCTGTGGTGGCGCATTTTCAGAACTTGCTTAATGAAGAGGAAGGTTCTAATCTCTCTGTCCAACAGGAACTAGTGGGCAACATCCCCAAGCTGTAACAAAAGCTCAAAACGATATGCTAACCAGAGAATTCTCGGAAGAGGAAGTGAAGTCTGCCCTCTTCCAACTACACCCAAACAAAGCACCAGGACCAGATGGATTTCCCGTAGGGTTCTTCCAAAAATGTTGGGACATAATTAGGAAAGATGTGATGGAGGCTTTAGAGGAATCCAGAACCTCTGGTCAGCTCTTAAAAGAAATAAACAATTCCTTCATAGCTTTAGTTCCGAAGAAAGAAAAGCCTGAACTACTGGATGATTTTAGGCCTATTTCTCTATGCAACACCTTCTACAAAATCTTAGCCAAAACAATGGCCAACAGGTTAAAAACTCTTCTCCCAGATCTGATCTCAGAAGAACAGACGGGGTTCGTAGCCAAAAGATCTATCCTAGATGGGGTAATAATAGCACAGGAGGCTATTCATTCAGTTCAGGCGCTGAGAAAGCAAGCTATGTTTATAAAACTAGACATAAAAAAAGCATATGACCGAGTAAATTGGCGCTTCTTGTTTAAAGTGCTGGAAGGTTTTGGCTTCAGCAAAATTTGGCTAGATTGGATTTTTTCTTGGATTGCAAGCCCACGTTTCTCAATACTGGTGAATGGTTCTCCTGAAGGTTTTTTCAACACCTCACGCGGGCTAAGGCAGGGGGATCCAATATCTCCCTTTCTTTTTATCCTAATGGCTGAAGCTCTAGGAAGATCAATCTCCAGAGCCCAGAACTTAATGGAGATTTCCGGCATCCAAGTCACAGGAGGGGTCCCAAACGTCACTCATCAGCAGTTTGCCAATGACACCTTGTTATTCGGGGAAGCACACACCAAGGAAGCCTGTAACTTCAAATCGATTCTTCTAAAATATGCAATTGCCTCTGGTCAAGAGGTCAGCCAGGAAAAGTCAGAGGTCTTTTTCTTCAACACAGCAGCTAGGATGGAAGGTCAGATACTGAGACTTCTTGGCTTCAGGAAAGGGTCGCTTCCCTGCAAATATTTGGGGATTCCATTGGATAAAGGGCTCCGCCCGGGCTCCACATGGAACAGTCTGATTGAAAAAGTTAGAGTGACGGCAGCATCATGGAAAAATAATTGGCTATCCTGGGCAGGTAAACTTACAAAATTGAGATCAGTAATCTCCGCCCTGCTGACTTACTGTCCTGCCTTCCTCTGTCAAGAGTAGCAAGTAAAGCACTGAATAAGAAAATGAAGACCTTTCTTTGGCAGGGATCGTTGGAACAATTCAAGTTTCCGCAGATTAAGTGGAAACAAATTTGTGAATCAAAACAAAATAACGGAATGGGAGTGAAAAATCTCTTGCTCCAAAATAAAGCCCTTGGAGCCAAACTAGTATGGTCAATCTTTTCCAGCCAAGACCTCAAATGGGTGCGAATTGTCCGTGCCAAATATTTGGATGCAGAAGAAAACAGTATTTTCACTTCAAGAGAGCTCCCCTCTGGCTCCAGAATTTGGAATTTTATTCGCAGTTGCAAAAATCTTATCTCCAATCACCTTTCTTGGGAAATCAGGAGTGGGGATATGGCAGATTTCTGGGAAGATTCTTGGCAAGGTTTCTCTAAACTGGCTGCCAAAGAGGAATTGATAAATGTCAAGAGGGTTACAAAACAGGCATGGGGGGATAAGGTAAGAGACTATTTAGCGCCGTTCTATCTCAATGGTATGCTCACAGCGAATTGGAGGAGCCCTATCAATCTCGGCTTAAGGCAGGAGGAAGTAGTAATCTTTGATAGGATTCTAGCAGAAAGGAGGATCAGCTATAGGCAAGGCTAGGATAGGCTTCGGTGGACAGGGTCCCCAAACGGAGTATACAGTGCCAAAGAAGGCTATAAAAAGCTTTCGGAACATCATGAGGCAACTTCTGCTATCCCAAGGGATTTATGTTGGAACCCTCATTGTCTTCCAAAGGCAGGGGTGTTCCTTTGGATAGCATCACAAGGCAGAGCCCTAACTGCTGATAGGTTAGCCAAGCTCGGAATCCAGGGGCCTTCGAGATGTTGTTTGTGCAAAGAAGCCTCAGAAGATGGCGATCACCTTTTTTTAAATTGTCCATTCACCAATCAGTGTTGGATTTGGTTAATGAACAAACTACACTGGAAATCTGCATTACCTAAGGCCCTGCCTAAGTGGCTCATGAGCTGGCCAAGTGTGAACAAGAAAGCAGCCTATCACAGGTTGTGGTCCATCAATCCTTCTCTGTTGATCTGGGAGCTTTGGAAGGAGAGAAATAGGAGACTTTTTTAGGACAAAGAAATGCCTCTGCTCTCCTTTCTCAATAAAGTGGAAAGTAGTATAGTTGAGGTCTTCAACTCCAAACTAAGTGAATCAAAACCTTCCCAGCAGGTATTTACAGTCTGGGACGCCCTGATGAAACAACGCTGGCTGGGTATTAAAGTGCCACTGATCAATTTGGAAGGCAGTCAACAAACAGCTCTCAGAAGGAAACTTGCCAAATGGGCCCCGCTGGATCATGGCTGGCATAAACTGAACTTTGATGGTGCGTCTCGTGGGAACCTTGGAAGATCAGGTGCTGGGTGCATCATTAGAAATTGGGAAGGCAAATCAGTGGGTAGCTTAGCAGAGCCACTGCCAGTTGGCTCAAATAATGAAGCGAAACTGGAAGCTTTAATCCTTGGCTTAGGGCTCTGTCATGAACTCAAGCTTTGGAAAGTGGCAATTGAGGGAGACTCCCTTGTGGTAATCAATGGCCTTCGGTCGAGGAGATTGATTAATTGGAAACTTGGAGCAAAATTGGAAATAGCTCTAAGCTTACTTGATCAGTTTGAGATGACTACTATCAATCATATCTTCAGAGAGGCCAATTCAGAAGCCGATTCCCTTTCTAATCAGGGGGCGGATAGAGTCTGAGTCAAATTCTTTTATTCCTCTGCATAAGTGAGCTGGGTCTATGGGTGGTTGGGTGGGCACCCAATCCACGTTTTCAAGGATGGGTCGAAATCTTATGCCATCATAATGGCATATCATCCCTTCGGCGTATGGTTACGGCGTGAGGACAGGTCTCACGCTCCAACTTTGTCAGATTCATTCCATACTTCGAAATGAATGCAGATAGCAGTGTGGGAATGGCATAGAAGCCTCCAGAAGGCTTTTGTCTCCTCCATTAAAGACAGCCCGAGCGGGTATAACGATGGCAGTGTTGTTTGCATAGTTCAATGGAAGGAGGCTCCGGCTACATAGCAAAGATCTCGAGTCATGGCCTGCTAAATATGGGCCTAGCGACTCCCCTCCAGCTGGAGAGCTTTGTCCGACAGATGGCCTTTAAAAGCGTCATAACGGATCAGCGGCTCAAACGCATAATGCGGAGGCATGAAGGGCTGTTACTCCCGGTAGTGAAGATTATTCTGGGGAAGGATTTCCTAGCGGCCGATGAATTCTACAGGGTTGACACACATGTCTCTTCCCGTTTCTTAGCTTCTATTCTGGATGCAGGAGTGTCAAAGGAGGCGGCGAAAGGTCTGATGTTGAAGATATTTAAGCCAGAATTCCTTGGTGGCATGGGCCATATTCTCAGTGCAGTCATCCCTAGGGCCGGAATCCCGCACCCAAAGGACATTATGGCACCACAGGATCCTCTGGCGGTATTGAAGGTTTTTCCCCTCTTGCTCGACTTGAAGGGAATGGCACTAATAGAGCACCAGAATCACGTTCTCCAGGTATATGGGATCCTTCACGACATGCTGGCTGAGGACGGAGACACTAGGGAAAAGGATTGGGTAGGCAAGCTCCAATCAATGGCTAGGGAGCTCGACCTTCTCTAAGTGCTCGATCTTTATCAGCCATGGCCCTGTATAGTTAGTCTTAGTAGGAAGCAAGTCTATAGCTGTGTCTATGATATCAGTTAGTTGGTTTTGGCTTTGGACAAAGATTATACTTGGCAGATTAGAATGGGCCTGGTTAGTATGTTTTTTGAAATCCACAGGTAAACGGCTTATAGGCACCTGTGTGTATATTTTCACTCCATATCAATACAAATAATCAAGTTTACGAATAAAAAAAAAAAATATATATATTATTATAAAATTTAATATTATAATAGCTAAATATTCTAAAGGCTGACTGATTACTAGAGACAAATAAGTATAAATAATAAATATAAATAATAATAAAATAAATATAAATAATTTTTTTTTTTGTGTGCGCTTGGTAAACTTTTTAAAGTGACTGGTGACGCTGGCGCGACACATCCTCCAGCTCCACGCGAACGGGGGGAGACTGGACCTCGTGACCTCCTTACCTGCAACAGGAATACTTAGTCAATCGAGCCAGGACTCCTGCCCTAAATAAATATAAATATTACCATATACTAATATAAATGAATATTACTAACTTCCACAATTCCTTTTTTATCATTTCCAAATATGTTATTAAATCAATAACTTTGTCAACGGTTAGGGGGACAAAAGTTAGCATTGGCAGATATTTAATGATTTAAATAAGAATCCTTATAGGGTTAATAATAATGAGGAGGTGAGAAATATAAAAGGTGTAGGCAGTGATTACAAAGGAGTCATCTTTATTTAAGGGAAAACTAATATAATTATAAGTATTGGTCAGTATGCAAAAAGCCAACGGATCCTAATAAAATAAAGACCATATCCTATAATGCAGCGATCATGTGTGAATGTTTAAAAAATATATTTAATACTATCTAAGGCAGCAGTCAGCATAATGAAAAGGCTGCGAGTTACACAAACAAGCGATTAAGAAAAGAGTCATCAACTATTAATAGAAGGGGTGCGATTTGGAAAGGTTATGTCCCCTTCAGCCCATGGTATTTACGGAGTAGGGAAAACAAAGAATAGAAAAAAACAGCAGACACGGAAAGATAAAATATTCAGAGATAAAGAAGAATACAGCAGGACAGCCAAGACGCAAAGGTAAGTATTAATAATTATTTAACATGTTTAATTTATAATTATTTGTGTAAGATTATATGTATATATATATATATGCCATCACATAGTTGATATAAATTCATGTGAATAATTATAGTTTACAATGAAATATCTTATCAATGTGTCAACTTATGATGAACAATTGTATAAACACGAATACGGTATAATGGTATTTCGAATTGCAAGGTAAATGTCTTTAATCTATGCATTATGGTAATAATAAGTACAGGAGAATATTGAAATGAAGATCATATCTCCGTAGCCTTTATTATTTCATTCAATGAGGAATCATAGGTATTGTAGGGAAAAGGCGGGTGTAAATCCGGTCATAAATCTCGTATTGACCCCAAGGGCTAGGGACCTAGTTTCTCAAGCTGGGTCAGCGATCTCGTATTGACCCCAAGGTCTAGGGACATAGCTCCCAATGCTGGGTCAGAGGTGCATGAATAGACCCCAAGAGCTGGGATATAGGTTCCCGATGCTGGGTCGGAGATGGTCTCTACGTGCCCTAGCTATGTAAGATTCTAATTCCTTGATGAATAATACGAGGGGAGAGTATGGATCTAAGTTATGTTCAATATTCATCCTAATGTACTTATGGGATGTATTATAGAATACAAGAACATATTACTGATAACTCATGTTACTTCATCCTTCAAGGAATAGTAGGTTATGCAGGGAATGGCGGTATAATTCCTACATGTGAATGGTTTCTTCGCACCTTACATATCCATTGATTGGTATGGTAAGGAGGGGCAGGTATAATTCCTTCCATGTATTGGTTTCTTAGCGCCCACGTCATGTAAATCCTAGTTCCTGATGAAGAACAAGAGAAGAGGATATGGATCTGGAATTATGATTTATAGTATAGAATAGTCATCAATAGTGGATGACAATCATGAATGGAATATTATCATTGAACTTGTTGATCTTATCATTAGAATTTAATGATCTCTAATGTTACTAATGTCTCCTTGAGAATCACTTTGGATGCAGATTCAGGTTAAGTATTTCCTCTAGAAATGGGACATTACAAAATAACTCCTCTGATAACGTTGGCACACACCTAGAAGGTAAGTGCCAACTGCAATGCAAGAGAACCTGAAAATGAGGACATTACAAAAGTCCTTCCCGGATCTCAAAGTTCTTTGTCCTTTTGCTTTCCCAGCGATCTCCAGTCTTTCCCTATTTGATTTTCTCCCTCTGGAGGATCTTTCCCCTAGTTTAGGCTTATTCCTTTTAGAGCTTGTTTGTGAAATGGTCCTTTCTTCCAATTCTCCTACCTCTTCTTCACTGAAGTAATTTTCTTCCTCCGATTCCTGCTGTATGTATTCCTGAAAAACAAGGTTTGGTTGTCCTCTAAAGGCATCTCCTTTTGCAACGCTTGAGGAGCCTAAAAAGTCAGTTTGGCCCCACTTGTTTGTTGTCTAGGAGTATTTCTCTTTCCTTCTTCCCCCATTAGGTTAACTTCATTGTAACATACACCCCTGGTATATGTTTTGCTCAGTATTGTTTACTCTGTATTTTTTTGGTGTTTTTGATGTTTGATGATTTAGGGTTTCATGGGTTTTGCTTGCATGTGTTTTTTTGCATGGAATACATATAAAATGAACAATATACTAAAAACCCAAAAAAATTAGAATAGATATTAACTAACTAACAATAAGCCAAAATAGCAATAAGCCAAAATATGAATTATATTGACATACCCAGATGGAGTTTTACAACTTCATACAAATACTGACAGAGGACCAGTAATACAAAGCATAGAAAAGTGCTCCAAACTTCAAGAAATGAAGAGGTATGACTTCACGAATATGAACAGCTCAATAGTAAGCTCTAGGTGCCCAAGTTTTGAGAGATAGCAACCCACAAAGAGGAAGGATTAATTTTCTACAATGCCCATGTCCATGTCTATGCTGTACGACCTTTGTTGGGACTGTTTTGCAGCAACAAACAGCACCAAAACACCTTTAAGCCCTCAAGTAAACTCTGCAATACTCTTTCCAGTCCTTCTCCATAATTATAGTAGCAATAAACTTGAAATATATCTTCAAAATCCCTTCCGTGACAACCTGTGAATGCTTCCAATCAGCTCAATGTAATCCCTGAGATGAGATCACCCATAAATCCTCCAAACTAAAATAAATCTTCACAAATTGTAATGTGCCATACCTGTTTGTATTTTTTTAAAGACTTTATATGTGTTATTTAATTATTTTTTGTGTGATCTTTCAAACTAGATAGAAGAATGCAAAAGGTGTTTTCAGTTTTTCTATAGATGTGTTACCGGAGCATACAATATATTGTATCTAACAGAAACCCAGAAAAAGTACAATAGATATGCAGAAACTAATAGATACCCGAATAGTAAAATAGCCAATAAACAATTACTGTCACATACCCATGTTGAAATTTGCAACTTCATACAACAGCTGTAGCTAGACCAGCAATGGGTATGGCTGGAAATCACTCCAATCTCCCAATAAATACAAAGATGAGCATACAAAATGATATCAGCAATACAAATGGCTCCAACGCCTCTAGCAATGCGAAATCCACAATACCCACAAAGAGAAATGAAGCCAAAATGCTGCCACGTCACTTCTGGGGATGTACGACCTATGCTGGAAGTGATGAACAACAAACAAATGGTGTATGGCCTCTGAAATAAGGTTGCAATAGACTGAATCCTGTCAATAAGGTGGGGCGATCAGATTAGGAAGAGAAATATGCCGAGAAACCACACAAATATGCTACGGCCTCCATGAGGGGTGTACAGCCAGCCAAGGAAAAACACAACAGATAATAACAACTCCAAACCCCAAATAAATCCGCCCTCAATCAACCATAAATCAGTCTTTCCAATCTGCAAATGCAAACTCTCAATAAACTGCAAAAGATATATCAAGAAATGCATCAACTCCACAATCCGTCAACTCCATTGAAGCACAATAGTGAACATTGGATGTATCCACCACGAAAGCACCTTTGGGTGGTATTGCACACCTGCAGAATGCTACTACTCAAGGAGGTTTTCATCTCCAAGAGCCTCTGGTTCGAATCCTCAAACCTTAGAGCCAAGCTTCGAAACCCTAGCAGAGGAAATCTCAAAGAGAGAAGAAAATAATAATCAAGCATATCTCAAATGAGGCACTTTTCCTTTTTTTATAACTCTCCAAAAGGGATGTTTTATTTTGGAGGGAAATATTTCTTTTAATTTCACTTTTTAATATTTCCCAATGTGAGCGCTGCATAAAATGACTTAAGTGACTTTTAAATATTTTATTTTTCATCACGTAACCAATAAAACCCAAAGTCCAATATTAAATAATAATATTAATATACGGACTTTAAAACGGAGGCCCAAATGAACTCAGAATTCAGTGATCTATAGCTCGTCGGAAAGGTCTCTGAAAATCCCGATCTGACACCGAACTCGAACTTACTAAAAATAGTAACGACCATGAGCAAACTGAGCCAACACAGAGGGCGCCAACTGGATCCACAAACCATCTGATAACTCTGAGCTTAGTGCAACGTCTAGAAGAGCCAACAGCTGACTGCCACATCGCCCAAACAACGCCAAACTAACACTTACTAAAAATAGCAGTGTTCTCTAAGGACCAAAGAGAACAAACCCAGAAAAACCCAGAAAGATCAACGACATGCAAGCACTTACTATAAATAGTAAGTACGGACAATTGTCTGAAATCACTCTAAAAAGTGTCAACCGGTTCCATTGGATCACCCGAACACCCTGGTGACATCGAAAATCAGCTCTGACTGAACTGCAAGAGAATCCGAAAATGGGGACATTACACAAATAAGCCCAGTTGTGATTTCCGTAATGAAACCACCAACAAATCCTTCAGATTGTGTCTTTCAACAACGTAGAGAATGTTGCCTGTAAGGGTTTTCGTCCTCACAAACCTGAGATGAACCAAATTCAAACTCCAAAATCAGAAGGGTTTTGATCAGAGAAATAGAATAATCTTTATAATCCAAATAAGCCCCTCAAATGCCTTTTTATACTTCTTTTGCCAAACTCTCCAAAAGCTTCTATTTTAAAATTCACTTTTTAAATAAAACTCCATTTTAGCTCCGAAAAGGACCTTTTAATTAAAATAATGATAATTTGACACACAAGGTCCCTGTTTAATGCATCCATAATTTAAAACATTTCATCATGGTTCCGATGAGCTATAACACTAAGGTGCTTTTTAAATATTTTAAATAATATTTAGCAACCTTAGTAAAATAATTAAAATAAAGCCATTAATACACTCATTTTGTGGAAATTGCCGGAATGCCTCAGAATCGAAAACTGACTACATTGGAGTGATCCCGATGAAGAATAACGATAAACGGAGCCAACTGGGCGACTTACTATAAATAGACACCCTCTCCAAGATTCTTGGAGAACTCACCCCAGAAAGTGGCATATGAGTCCTCTAGACCAATTAAGCTCATTAGTAACATCAAATTATCCTTCTGATCAAGCTGACACAAACCCAAAAAGCCATCTCCAACTGCAAAGCAAGGGAACCAAAAAATGCGGACATTACAGTCCACCCTTCCCAAAGATTGCTTGTCCTCAAGCAATGCCAAAACAACCCCTACAATCATCAGACTAGTCCAACTAAAACCAAAAATGATCCCAGGGTCCCATGTCAATCTCAGGAAAGAACCACCATGCTGACGCTACGCCACTCTGATCATGACTGTAAAACCATTGTGCCAAAACTGCACTATCCTCTCCTGGAACCCCCAAAAGTGACCATTGTCAAAACCCAGACTGAAATATCTGGAAAGGTTGAAACCTATACCATGAAACAACTCATGTTGAAACATCACAGTAAGGTCCACATTTGCAATCTCACTGCCTATCACGATTTTGGGCAACAAAAAATTAAACTTGCTCCACCATAAGGAAATAAACTCAACGAAACCTCTCGTGACATTCCAAAGATGAAGCAATCCAGTCACAGTTATCACTCTGAAATCTGCCAAGGAGGGAATGTCTCTACTGTTGCCAACTGAAACCATATCATCGACACTTAACCTCCGAGTGTTAAAAGAATGGTTCCGAACACACCAACACAACCAACCCACTGCAAACATCAAAGCATCATCTGATGATATACATGCCAACACCATGAAGTGTCTGCAGTAACCATTACACACCAAAGTGGAAACAAGAAATAACTGAATTGTGGCTAGAGAAACTCTCACGACCGGCTGCCCAAAAACTTGCCAAAGCTCGGAACCAATCAGCTCAAATAAAGATGTCACCATAATCATCGTGGAAATATAAGAACGACGACAATCAATCTGAAATCCAACTGAAAATATAGGAGGTATGAGTATGGAAGTAACCAAAGAGTCATCTCGTATGATCAAATCACCTCCAGCAACCAACACCAACCTCCAAATACTTCACTGCTGCTCTGAAAAGACAAACCAACACAGCTGCGAGCCAAGAGCTGAAGTCATGTGTAGGTTGATCGGAAAGTGGACAGTGGTGCTAACACTCGTTGTAACTCCAAGACCCTCTAAAAGATGAATCATAGCATGTGGAAACTCGTTGTCCTGAACCCATACTGAGGGCAAACTATCAAAGTTTACATCACAAACCTTCATAAGATGAACTCTCTAAGTTAGGAAGGTTTGAAGTAAACGATAATGACTGCTGTCCAAAACCGAAATCAGAAAGGTACAATCTGATTTTAGTGCTTTACACCAAGGACAACAGCAGCACCAACGGATTTCCCAAATAGGAGCATGGGTAAAAAGCATTGTGTTGTGCCCAAGCAGCTCAGAAGTGCTCGGAAAACATCTCCAAGCAATCGTCAACTAAAATCCTCACTACCTCGACAAAGAATAGTGTGCCAAATTCTCTGAATGAAAGCAAACCAACAAATAAATTGGCTGACCTGCCACCAAACAACAAGCTCAAAACGGAAAGACTGATCCAATCTTTGCCAAGGAACACACCCAATAATGACCAATTGTTCACTGACTCAATCCTTACTTAAAATTTCTCTCCAATCCATTTGTAGATGAACAAATAGAATAACTAGATGGTTGGTAAGGGAAGGAACAACATTATTAAGTCTGAAATTTAGATCCTTATCCCTCCAAAGATCACTCTTATGACTCCCAATACTCTCTGACAATTCTTGTTGAGAACTCCAAGCATGGATACCCAACCAAGAATGATCTCCCAAAATCAATACATCCCATGACAGAAATGCATCACCAATTACATATGAGAAGTATGCAATACTACTCACCAACTTAGCTAAGGTATGAAATGACACACTTGTTGGCCAGCTCCAAAACTCAAGGCTAAACTTCATGCAAGAAGGAAGAAACTCATAATAAATACCAACAAGGGAATGATTCTCAACTGAAATCATTAATTTGCATACCCAAGTTACCTTCCAATTCCTCATGTAGCAGGAAATGATGATGCCTCCTCGTGTCATATCATCCCAAATGTAAACTTCATCTGTCTCCTTACTTGCGCATTTCATATTCGGTGGTCTCCCAGGAGGGTAACCAAACTCCTCATAAAGTGAACCCGAATAAAAAACAAGTTGAAAACCACACTTCAACTCAAGTTCTGAATCTTCTCCTGGATCCCATACCTTGCTATTTTCACCAAGTGCAATGCTACAATCAAGAGTAGTCCCATCATTCAATACAAGAGGTGGATTGTCATACACCATATCAACCCCCATCTCAAACAATCGATTATTAGCAATCACCACAAACGATTTTTTCCAACCATGTTCATGCAAAGAAAATAAACTGTTGCTATGATGAATACTAAAATAAGAACCTTCATTCCCGTCATCAATGACTCCAAGGCTATCCCAAATCACCTGTGCCTCTTCCTTTTCATCCTCAACAGTGAACTGTGAATCTAAATCAACAAGACCACTAGGTTTCTGCTCAGGATCAGCTACATGCAATGGGAAATGAGATTTGTTCTCAAAATCAAGAACACCACCTATATCACCATCATTGAGAATTAATGTAGAATCATTATTATTAGCTGATTTGAAGACTTCGTCATATTTGTTCTCAATATGCCCATCATCTGAAGGTATATTAATGCTCTCAACTATCCCAACATTTGCATTAGTGTTATCAGCTTCATTGGATAGCTCTAAATGTGTATTCAAGTCTATTGTTTTGTTACTTTCATTGCACACATCCTCATCCTTCATAGCTGCATGCATAATCATAGAATCATCTTGAAGCTTTGTAACATATTCCTCATGCTCCAAGACAAGCTCTCCATCAATATTTGCTGCATCAATCTCCTCAATATCCAAGAAAGGATTCAACTTTCCCACACATTGTTTGAAAACTTTGTTGACCAACTCATAGGCAAATGTAGAAACATCCTATTCTTGCCTCAAAATAGCCAATAGAGAAGGTAATAGTGATTCATCACTCTCATTAATAGTCAAAACCATAATGTTTTGCATGGCCGCCATAACATCGTCATTATGTTTTGTCCTGATTGAAGTAAAGAAATGGTGAAACATGTTGTAGATCAAATCATGCAATCCCAAATCCAACACAAGGTTACTCAATCTGATTTCTACAAATGTTTTAAGTATAGCAACCCTTCTAGAAAAATGAGAACATGTTATATCATCAATATCCCAAAAACTATCCACCACTAGTTGAATTACATCTTTTATTATGTTATCATTGCATGGAGTAGTAGGAGCTGTAATTCTCATGATTTCACTTAAACAAGAAGCAACAAGAAGTCTTACATCATTATCTTCGTGTCTCAAAAATTTTCTCTTACCCAAGGAAGTAACCAAAGGTTTCATATTTCTTTGCATTCCCTGAGAAGTTGATTGTTTCACCATGTATAAACATCCCTCAACTTCCTCCAAAGTACTGAGAAGAACATCTTTTGGCTGATCAAGATCCTCACCTGCATGGTAAAGCTTTACTCCTACCCTAACATCCATGAATTCTACAAATGAGATTAAAGCATGAAACTCTGCTCCCATTGCTAGGTATTCCTTCAAAATTTCTTCTTTCGTGAGTGGCTTCATGATTTGCAACCATTAAACAAACTTCTAGCTGCTGAAATGTTGAATATTAACTGAGGAAACTGCACCTGTAAAGGGTTCTATATGTTGGGGAACCTCAATATCTCGCTGTGACCTATTCTGTCTAAGATAATACTGGTGTGAACCAGGCTGCATGTCTCAGTACATACTCTGCATGTCTATGTCTGACCTCACAGGATGGCAGGATATACTGCCCTGATACCACTGTAACATACACCCCTGGTATATGTTTTGCTCGGTATTGTTTGCTCTGTACTTTTTTTGGTGTTTTTGATGTTTGATGATTTAGGGTTTCACGGGTTTTGCTTGCATGTGTGTTTTTGCATGGAATACATATAAAATGAACAATATACTGAAAACCCCAAAAAACTAGAATAGATATTAACAAACTAACAACTACCTAGATAGCAATGAGCCAAAATATGAATTATATTGACATACCCAAATGGAGTTTTACAACTTCATACAGATGCTGACGGAAGACCAACAATACAAAGCATACAAAAGTGCTCCAAACTCCAAGAAATGAAGAGGTATGACCTCACGAATATGAATAGCTCAATAGTAAGCTCCAGGTGCCCAAGTTTTGAGAGATAGCAACCCACAAAGAGGAAGGATTAATTTTCTGCAATGCCCATGTCCATGTCTATGCTGTACGGCCTTTGCTGGGACTGTTTTGCAGCAAAAAACAACACCAAAACTCCTTTAAACCCTCAAGTAAAGTCTGCAATACTCTTTCCAGTCCTTCTCCATAATTATAGTAGCAATAAACTTGAAATATATCTTCAAAATCCCTTCCGTGACAACCTGTGAATGCTTCCAATCAGCGCAATGTAATCCTTGAGATGAGATCACCCATAAATCCTCCAAACTAAAATAAATCTTCTCAAATAAGCCCAGTTGTGATTTCCGTAATGAAACCACCAAGAAATCCTCCAGATTGTGTCTTTCAACAACGTAAAGAATGTTGCTTGTAAGGGTTTTCATCCTCACAAACCTGAGATGAACCAAGTTCAAACTCTAGAACCACAAGGGTTTTGATCAAAGAAATAGAATAATCTTCATAATCCAAATGAGCCCCTCAAATGCCTTTTTATACTTTTTTTTGCCAAACTCTTCAGAAGCTTCTATTTTAAAATTCACTTTTTAAATAAAACTCCATTTTAGCTCTGAAAAGGACCTTTTAATTAAAATAATGATAATTTGACACACCAGGTCCCTGTTTAATGCATCCATAATTTAAAACATTTTATTCCGGTTCCAATGAGCTATAACACTAAGGTGCTTTTTAAATATTTTAAATAATATTTAGCAACCTTAGTAGAATAATTAAAATAAAGCCATTAATACACTCATTTTGCGGAAATTGTCGAAATGCCTTGGAATCGAAAACTGACTACACTGGAGTGATCCCGATGAAGAATAATGATAAACGGAGCCAACCGGGCGACTTACTATGAATAGATGCCCTCTCCAAGATTCTTGGAGAGCACACTAGAAGCCGAAAATCACCCCGGAAAGTGGCATATGAGTCCTCTAGACCAATTAAGCTCATTGGTAACATCAAATTACCCTTCTGATCAAGCTGACACAAACCCCGAAAGCCATCTCCAACTACAAAGCAAGGGAACCCAAAAATGGGGACATTACATTCATCTCCTGTGACACCTTCACATGTTACTTCTTTGCCTTCCCCTCAGGTGGGGGTCTGGTCTATCTTCCTCAAAGGGTCCCCTTTATCTTGTATATTTAATTATGCTTGTTGTGTGGACTTCGTATCGCCCACCAACTCTAAAACTGAATTCTCCTTAATATTTATACCGATATCCCCATTCCCTTGTGAACTTCCATCCCCTACCTGAGTGTGATCTGTATGCTTTCCATTTTCCATCCCCGAATCTACTTTTGTTGGGACTTCCTTGATCCTTTCCAAATGGTTCTCTTCATCATTTTCCTTTGACCTACCAAGGGTTTTATCCTCCGTTTTCTTGGAACATTCCATATCCGAGTGCCTTGATATTTTACATTTATTGCAGAACGTGGACATTTTCTCCATTTCAACCTGTTGTCTCCATATACCTGACTCTGACCTGATCTCAACTTCTTTTGGGCTTGGCAATCTGAGATCTATATTAACACATATTCTGGCATACATTCCCGCCACCTCATCTATGATATAATCACCCACCTTGATAAGGGACCCCAAACTCTCTCCAATTTGTTTGAGGATTCCCGGATCCCAGTATTCTGTTGGAATATTATATAGCCATATCCACATGGGGGTGTTTGATATCTCATATTTAACTGGGTTAAAATCTCGTTTCCCAATCCTTTATATACATCCCTACTCCATCATCATGTATGGCCCCTGGCTCAAAATCTCCTTTTTGTCTTCTGCTGATTCACATTCAATTAGGAAGAAACCCCTAGGGAGAGCTATGATCTTTACTTCTTTTCCCCATTGCTTAAGGCACCAGCTAATAAGTTTTGCCCCAGCCGGCCAAATTCCTACCCCTTTGATGAAAAAGCCTCTAGTGCTCAACCAGGCTACAAAATTGACTAATTCTATGCTATCGACATTAATTGAAATGCATTTGGGGAGTGTTTTAGGTCTTACTGGAATAGCGTTTGCGCTTGTAGACATCGTGTTTTCCTTTGACTTCCATGTTGGGACTTCCCCCTTCTGCTTCTGCAGTCCTCCCTCCGCCTGCGTCTTTTCCTCATGGCTGCCCCTTCCTTCCACACCGACCCACTGTCTTCCCTGTCTCCAATCTCTTCTGATCCCCTTCATCCATTTTCTCCGTTCACACCGAAATGGCGTTGTGGCTGTCCCTCAAACCTCCTCTCCCACTAACCTGATTGTCTTCGCTCAAAATTTCGGTACCGAGCCATGTAAAATGTACTATTTTAATTTTTATTCCAACAATAGAATTGCATAGTTTTACTAGTCTTCTTTCCCATGGTTTTATCCTGTGATCATTTATTTTCTCAATTTAATTTTTATTATGACTTGGGCATACATTTTTGAGTGTTTTACTTGAATGAGTGCATTCTGTACAAAATTAATTTCTTTCATTTGTATTTTTTCAGGTTACATTCAGCAATGAGTTTAAAGAATCATTTACCAAGTTGAAGGGTTTAGATGTGCAACAGCAAATAATCAACACGATACTGAAATTGGCTAATGGTTGGCGGCAAACTAGAAAACATGCTGGTTCTGCTCAGGAAAGCCTTATAAATGAATATGCAACCTCAGGGCTATATTTAGTGTGGACAACTGACATTGAACGAGGACAGGAAGTATTCCAAGTATTAAAAATATGGAATGTTCTTACCCTTACAGAAGTTCCTAGCCTTAGACAACGCTTGGAAAATGTTTTTGCAACATATACTCCAGAGTACATTGAGCGCTGCAAAGCAAAGTCTTTGGCCAAGTATGTTCTATCTTCCTGTTGAACCCTGATTTGTCAATGTCTCTGTATGAATTCTGTATCCTTTTTATTTTAATGATTTTTTTAGAATGGTGTCCATTGAAGAGATAAGATTGGTTACAACAATATTTTCTTAGGGATCCTCCCCTTGCACAGCTGTTTGTTCTTGTACTTGTTTTGGGGTTACTATGTTGGGTTTACCCTCACTAATCTATTTCATTGTTTTCTTGCATTTCTTTGTTTTATTTTGTTAGTTTTGAGTATAGGCCCTTTTTTCCCTAGTACTTTGCTATTGTAACAGTTCTATGTTTCAGTCTCATTGACCTATTCTCTGTCAGTCGTGGACATTAATATAATTTATTTCTCCTTTCTTTCTGAGTTGTCGTGAATGGTGGTTTGTGTGATAACCCTTAGAAATAAATGCTAGTTTTCAAGATTCATTTGATTGAAATGAAAATATATTTTGTTATTCATGTTTTTAATATATTATTATAAATAAATCTAAAAGAATGTCATGCCTGTAGCTTGTCTTTACTACCATAAGAGAAAAAGGATAAGGTAATATGAACTTATTGATCGTATTTGGTCTATTTATTCAAGTCTTCTTTTCTGAAGGCAATCTTGTTCCAGGAATGCAAAAACAGTACTACCAAGGCGATGGAAGGATGATCCTGGGTTTGCTTGGTATAGGTGTCTACAGAAATCAAAAATGACTCAGACTCCACATTGGGAAGCTTTAGAAAAGGAAACCATTACATTGGAACATGCCAAAGTCGAAGAAAGTTTATTGCTGATGAAGTTCTATTCTTTTTCTTTTGGCATTGCAAATCAATTGCTAACAGCTAAAGACGGATCGGAGATTGGCCTTCAGTTTGAGGTAAATGAGGAAGAATCACGAATAATCCGGTTTCCAAGAAGTTCGTTTATTCTTGGACGCTCTGGTACAGGCAAAACAACTGTACTTACAACCAGACTTCTTCAGAAAGAACGTCAAATGAATCTTGCTACTCATGGTCTCTCATGGGAGAAGCAAACTGACGTAGAAAATACAGTTGGGAGAACATATTTGCAGCAAGAACATCTTAATGCAAGTTGTCTTCGCCAAATGTTTGTCACTGTTAGTGCAAAGCTTTGTTCAGCAGTGAGAAATCACATTAGTCACATTGACAGGTAGGTTATCCCCTTTTCAGTCTGAGTTATAGCAGGAATATATTTATTCTCAAATAAAGTGATGAGTTTTGTAATTATGTTTGATTCTTAAATGGATAATGATAGAAGTGTAGAATTCCAGTCCTTTCAATTATGTCATTCAAGAAAGACTACATTGTCTTTAATATTTTTTTTCCTTTTTGGTTTCAGATTTGAGATATGGGTTAAATGTTGTAAGAGCAGAATTTGACATCTAATGCACAGTAGATCCCAGCTTTGCTTGAAACACCTAATTGTTTATGATCTATTTTTCCCATAGAAACTTAACCATTCTCTAATCCAATGCATTGGAAATCCTCAACATATTTTACATGATGCAAGAGAGAAGTGCAATGTCTAAGAGCACACAAGATGTGTAGAGTAGAACATGACTATCATTAGTCCTAAATAGTAGATAGATATTATTTGAAACTTTGGATATCAATCCTTAAGGTGCGAGATCATTTGATTTCTTAGGACAGCATGGAGAGGTCCTACACTTACCATCCAAGTTTTTTTTTTGAAATAAAGAAACTATACTAATATCCACAAATGATCAATGTAGATCAATAGGACTTGAAAGTACGATGAAAGATGAAGCAAAAATGAGCTCCAACATTTAAAAGAAACAAGAGGGTACAACCTAAAACTAAAAACATAACAAAATATTCTAATAATGGGGCGACCCCAAAAATAGATACAAGTACACATTAGAAAAGATGCCATGTATTGCAAATAACTATGTCAAAGGTAGAAAAGATGATATTTGCAAAGATCCGGACAAAGTTTTTTTTTCTTAAAAAGAATGGGGCAAGAAGCAAGTGAAGAAACCAAGACCTTTATGGACACGTTGAAGCAAAACCATGTGAATGACAGTCTTTAAATCAAACTAAATATCTAATATAGTTTTAAATAGGGTTTTGGAACTTTGGTAGGTGTAGGGCCCAATTCCCAACCAAAGAAGGCTATTCTACTAATTATGTTAGCAGTAAAAGTGTAAAATCAGCTTCAACATTTAAAAGAAACCTGAGGGTACAAGCTGAAAGCTAAAAGTTAAATGTATGGAAATGGAAATGGATCCTTTTATAGTCTACGATGTCAGACAGCCTGTTTTGGGTCTCCCAGTATGCAGGAGGCACCTAACTGTGCTTCAAATATGAGGCATACATACCCTACCCCCTGTAGGATGTGAACTTGTGACCTCTCTTTCAAGAGGGCAAGTTTTTCACCAACAGGGCAACTCAGGCATAACAACCATAGTTATCTCAAGGCTCGTACTTTGACCCTTAGTACTCATCTCTCTTATTGGAAATGCGTCTTGATATGATCTCCATCTCAGAGAGACATATGGTCAAAAAATTGTATTTCTACATAACAAATGTTAGTCCAAGCCCACTACTCGAAACTCTCTATCCTAGAAATTCCCTTAAGCATTACCCTTATATTTTAACATAATTAAGTAAGATTCCATATAGGCATGAGGAGCAAATCTATAGAATCCATTAACTTAGATGCAAACCAAGAAACCTTCCAAGTGATAATTGAGGTTGTGCCTTCTCACACTTGCACAAAATTTCTTTGTGTTCCATCAGGGCTTTGTGGAGGGATTGGAATGGTGTGTTAATAAGCCTTTTCATAATTACACTCCTAAGAAAGGATACAGGTGGCTTTCACCTCATCTTCCCATGGTGCAAAAATTGCATATGATGATGTCCCATTTTAGAATTTTTGGGAATTTGTAGTTTTTTTATTATTGCAAACAAAATAAATAAATGTTGAAATATGTAACTAAACCCTACAGTGGTTACAATCAGCAATAGCTAGTTTTCATAATTTAATTGTATCATACATTAGAATATTCAAAAACTATATATTAAATAAGTTGAAAACACCATACGATATTGATGCATGAAATCAAGGATAAATTGCAGAAAAAATCCAAATGTTTAAGTAGCAGAAATCCCAATTTATTATTATGATCACTAGGTACCTTTAACCATAAATTATCTGCCAAATCAAATTATCAGAAATCGATAAATAAATCCAAGTTTCATTAAACAGAATATTCCTAACAGCAGATATACTACTGAAAATTAAACAAATAATATTAATTTGCGTTTTGTAAGTTGAACAACAGATAAATAACAGATGTGGCAAGTGCGGGGCCCACTTTCCACTTTCTTATGGTTTATTAAGATGGTACTCCAAACACAACTATTAATTCCCTTTTTGTTTGCAAGATGCTAATAATTACTAAATACCCAGACTTTAACAAAATCGAAATGTATATTTTATGTTGATTTTAACTTGACTGTAGTAATTGGAAATATGATAAAAAAATCTCCTACAGTAATCCGTAGTAGGATGTCAAGTTTCAACTCAACACTATAAAGGCGGACTAACAATAATTAGACTTTGATATAATAATTCACCAAACTTGGCCATCATAAACAATCAGCAATACAGATCTTAATTTGATGCAATATATCTAATTTTAGATTGAAAAAAATATCCCGTGACAGTATTCTAATCACGAGAATAACAACTAGAATTACATATGCAATTAGAATAACCAGATTAGAGTGCAGAAATGATTGAAATGGTATTAATTCACAAATGCAAATCTGATTGTATGACGGCAGTTGAGGAAGCCAAAACTTGGCGTAGATTATCTTGTTGGCAATGCCCAGCTAATATGAAAGGCACCACTGAATTTTGAGGTTTTCATCCCCAAACCAAATCAAACTTAAGAGGCTTTCTATCCTCTAAAATTTGCCAAATCAAGGGATTTCATCTTTGAGAGATCTGATAATGGATAATGGATGATTTGTTGTGAAGCTTGACTTCTCTTTTATAAGCGCTTTACTTTAGGCTCTCTATTTTATTTATTTTTCTTTTTCCCATTAAATATTTAAAAATATTTTTAAATTACATTCAAAGGCCCTTTTTGAATTACATTTTGAATAAAGTGTTAAAACCACTTTTTAATCATTACATGGGACCTAAAATAATATTTGAGTGGCCTTTTTGAAAATGAAGTGATCAGGGACACTTAAAAATATTATTAATTCTTTGGTTTGGGAAAGGGGACAAGACAAATGGTCTCTTCAGTTGCCCAATTTTATCTCAGTTATAAGCATTTTCAAATAGTCTGGAAAACAGTTAGAGGATCCCAAAGATGCCCATTCCCTTGATGTTGCTATACTAGGGCCTTCCTATTGGCACCCATTTGATACATCTTGGCCTTTCTAATCTAGGATGTTCATTTTGTGGCCAAACAAAAGCTTTGCTTCACCTTTTCTAGTTTTATGTTGTGTGCAAGATGCCTAGCTATGGATCCATGATTTCATCCGGCCTCTACGGCTTGAACCCTTTACTTGGCACAATGTCCTTGGTGATGGGGCCAAATTTTCTGGAGAATTTTCTTAGCTTTGGCATGCTTTCAGATTGGAAATTCTATTTTGTATCCGGAAAGATAGAAATTTTACCATTTTTGCTCATTCTATTGTGGATACTAACTTTGCTATTCACTCCAAATCGTTGGTGATCTCTACTGTGCTCATGTAGATTCAAGTTCAAGCTTGCAAGGTGGCGTTGGAGGCCCAACATCTTCAAACCCTTCTTGATCATTGGGGGAATGCCCCTTGCATTTACACCAAGGTTTTGTCTTCTTTGCCTTCAATGCTAGATCCCCCTATCGGGACCACCAACGTAGCCATTCTAAGCCTTCTTAGCACCACCCACGCAGCCATCAAGGAGCCACCACTCTTATACCACTACTACTGATTAGGCAACACTTTGGCTAGACTCTGCCATCACCTCAGCCTTTCAGCTGCTAGGGTGGGTGGTCTCTGCCTCCTCATCACTCTGCTACGTCCTCTCAATATGTGGATGGTCCCCTCTTGATCAGAGGAAATTCCATCACTTGGCTCTTTTGATATCGCTGTTAAGGAATGTGTAGAACTAGTCGTAGGAAAATCTAGAGGAAGGTGATAATTTTGCTCAAACTGGTTGGGAACCCATGGCGGAAAGCAGGGATCTGCTAGGATAATTGTAATGTCCCCTTTTTCGAGACCTTGGAAATAATTAAACAAAAAATTAAGTTGTTGAAAAAGCAACTTTAAGTTATAAATTAAAAGATGACTTATTTTTAATTGTTTAAAGTGACTTTAAAAGGTGACTTAAGTTGTTTTCTTAAGTGTCGCTAGGTGTAGGGGTACAAAAGTGATTATTTTAAAAGGATGCTTTTCGAAAGCCACATTATTTTTTATTATTGGAGGGAAAAGTGAAAATAAACGGAAATAATATTTTATTCCCTCATTGTGCTTGCAAAAGTTGTGCATTGGAATATGTTACACAAATTTGGAGAAAACATAACCCCTGTTTTTAAGATTGAACTATGTTCATCTTTTCTTTGCCTTAGGACAAAAACTGTATTGGCAAGAATGATTTCAAGGAAGAAAACCCTCCTAGTCATTTGAGAGATTCCATTCAGAAATTTCCTTTGAGTTGAATGATTTGTTGTAGATGTTGTTGGTGTGAAATTTGAGTTTTCAAATATTTGGATTTCAGTAGTTTGGGTTTGCAGAGATTTTTGGATTTGCAATGCATTTCAAATTACAGTATGGGTGTTTTATTTATTTAGAAAATACAAAAGAATATTAATGTGCTATTCCAGATTTCAGTGTTGTCATTTTAATGGTTTGTATGATTTTCAATTAAGAAGTATTATATCTTTTTGCTTGCAACTTATTAATATTTTACTGTGAAAAGTTGGAGCTTCAAAGAGCAGCCCGTACCCTAAAAGAAAACTCACATTTGAAAAAATTCATGGAGCTGTACCATATTAAATGTGCTGGTCATTCCTTCTAAATTGTTGTACAAGATATATGGAGATAGGTGTGAGGACTGAGGACTATCATTGAAAGTTAATGACCTTGGAAGGATTTTCGAAGTCTCCAAAAAGTTAAAGTGCCATACATGTCTAAGGAGACATGAGGTTTCCTTGGAGGTGTCAAGACTTTGAAAGGTTTTCCTATTACTTTTGTTTGCAGCCATACAAGCTATTTAAGTGGGCGATTACCTTTTGGAAGGAGTCACTTCCTTTAGAAGTGTATAAACTTTGTTTTAAAGATGGAATAATATGTTAAGGAAGCCGTACTCCTTGAGGGTTCAAATCCAAAAATCAGCCTTTTGAGTTTGAGGAAGATTCAGTTTCAGAAAAGACAATAAAAATCAGCTTATGAAATATAAAATCAGCCTTAAAACTTGTCCTACAACTTTAGGAGTCAAGTTTGCTTATGATTTTGTTGCATAGTGTTTGGTGGGGCTCATGTCACATATTTTGCTGCCTGAACATTTGATGCCGATGGGTTGCAGGCTGCAACCTTTTAAGGAGAGAAACCATTTTGGAGAAATATTAGTAGCCGTACCTTCACATGGTATATTTTGGCTATAAAGTTGTACCCAATTCAAAACTTGAATTGCGATACAAGAATTTTCATTTTTGCGTGTGTGGAGTGGCAATGATCAATTTTGTGTCTTGTCATCAAAGTCCAACATTCGTCTTGTTGTGTCATCTTGTCAAGTTTGAAATATCAAGTCATCTCAAAGTCAATTGTTTGTGAAAGTCACACGCTGAGTGCTCTTGTCAAAATATGTTTTTGTCATAAAAATCAAATTGTCAAAGTTATGTCCATCACTTGTTCAAGTTGTTAAAATGTTGAATTGTCCATATTGTTGTGTTTCATTTGTTGTCCGTTATTTGTTCATCAATTTAATTTTAAAAATAAATTATTAATTGATAATTATTTTAAATTATTAATTTAATTTTAAAATTAAATTTGTAAAAATTGTTACTATTATTTTTTTTTTAAATTATAAAATATTATTGTTTTTCTAATATTTATTATTTAGTAATTTATTATTAATAATATTTATTATTGAAAGTAATAATTAAAAATCATAAAAATTAAAAAATATAATAAAGAAAAGTGCCTTTCACAAAGGCGTGAGACTCATCAATGATGCGTAAGGTTTAAATTTGACGGTTGACCTGCCTCTCAAGCAATTTTTTTGTGACGGTCATCTATTTGAAGTTGCCTTTCAAATGTTAAAGCCTAGTTATTTTAGGAAAAATATATATAGGCTAAAAATATATATAAGAATAATTACATAAAAAAATTTACAATTAACCTGAAATCTTGCCTTTCAAATTATACAGTCTTCCTAAAATTTTAATTGTAGTTTACGGCTAAAATAACTAAATACGACTGGCCATCAAATTTAGGCCTTGATGGTGTGTGCCATACAAGAGGATGCACCTTTACAAAGGCAAAAGTGCCTCTTCTAAGATTTCTCCATGCCAAAGACCAAAGGCGCCCTCAAAAACATTCAACGCGCTTGTTCAAAGACTAGGTGCTTCACATAATGGTCGGTTTCTTGGTCAAGATGCATGGTAGAAGAGTCGACATGGAAAAGAGTTTGAAAGTATCTTAGGGCTGCGGCTCTTGGTCCCTTGGGCTGTTTTTGCCTCGTGGACGTCATTAAAATTCATTCATTCATTCAGCAAAGGGTGTTTCTAAATACATATCCCATCCTTTGGGAGGTTTCAGGTGAGGGTTAGCAGCTAACGGCGGCCGACAGCGGATAGGGTTCCCAGGGAACGGTGAAGGTTTCAAGAGACAATGGGAAGTTCTATAGCGAAGTTTGCCAAGGCTCTCGGAGTCAGAGGAGGCGCGTAATAGGGAAAAGTGGAGCCCAAGCGGGAGGTAGCTGGACACAACAAGGTGGGCTCGACCAATTTAATATCTTCATTCAGCATTTTTTTGACAAAAAACAAGGTCAGCCCCAAACTCTCACTTTCTATTTAATCAAAACTTCCTTTTCTTGATGGTTTTGTGGCACATTTACCTATTGAACAAGAGAATATTTACCTCAAACCGTGGGGCATCTAAACCTTTAGAAACGAGCAAGAAACAAACTTGGGGTTTTCAAACCTAGAAACTAAACACGGTGAAACTACATATAGTGCAAACTGGGCTTTATGTGGAATAGTATAGTATTGCAAGAAATGGGTTCACCGATAGGACAGTTATTTAAGATTTCAGTAGGGGAACTGGGAGGCAAGAGTGGACCAGAGACCACAGAGGAGTTTATAAAGGCTCCGTAGGCAGATATGATAGTGCCATATGGCATTACATATCCCGTAAGTAAACAAGACACTCCTTTCATAACTGTTGGGGTTTTGGAGTCATTCCTGCACTCTCAAAAATAGGGATATACTCAAGTCAAAAACACAGGCACAGGGGAAACCCTAGCATTTGTTAATGCCAAGCAGTACAAGAGGATTTTACAATGCAGGCAGGTTAAAATAGCAAGATAGCTAAAACGGTTGGGAAACAATAAATTCGCCACAATCCTTCCAAAGTTAATGAATTTTATTCGGGCAACAAATAACTTTGAAGCAATACAAGAGCAGATAGAGCCATCGGTAGCAGGGCATGATAATCAAGAAAACCTTGAAACCTAGTTAGAGACAGTGGCACAACTGGACAGCAAGCTTAGCCCAAAGCGGGGTACTGAAGGTGGGCGATCAGGGAACCTCCACAACAAGGGCAGTGAGAATGTGAAGCAGCAGGAAGTAGAGGCAGAGCTAGAGGCTGAAAATGGGGACAAGCATGATCAATACAGCCCTGACTCTACTTCGCTAATATGGTCATCAGACTTGTATGTTAGGGAGCTAATGGGCCTAAAGAGGAGGCTCGAAAGCATAGAGGTGTTGGGGCTAATGAAAGATAACAAACTTCAAGAGATCATGGCAGCAAACCAACAAATCACTCTTGAAAACAAGCTGCTTAAGGATGAAATAATCCAATTGCAAGCTATCATGAAAACATGCCAGAAAGAAATTTTGACTATAAAGCAAGAAATAAAGCAAGTCAACATCAGAAATATTTCTAGTGTAACAGAGAAGAGAGACATTACGTCATTAAAAGAGTTTCAAGCAGTCATGGCAAGCATGGAAATCAAGGAAGCTAAGTTAAAGGAGCAGCTGGAAGAAGCTAAGTCGTGGGCACAAGTAGCAAAAGGGCCAGCAGTGAACCAAAAGGAGCTCATAGAGAAGCATGTCAAACTACAAATGTGGGAGGAAAAAAATCGACATGATAAAACAGCAAACATAATAATAAAGGGTTTGAAAGACCACAGGGAAGGTGAACACACAAACAAGTTAATAAAAAACTTTCTCGTAGATAAGCTAGAGTGGACAGGGCACATTCATCAAGCAAACATAATTGGAAGAATGACAAAAGAGGGTAGAAATAGGAATGTAAGAGTAACCTTGAAAAACATGGAGGACAAGAACATAATTTTAAGAAACAAAAGGTTCCTTAAAGGCACACAATACTATATAGACGATGATTTAACTCCATCACAATTAGAAGAAAGACGGAAGGAGTGGGAAAAAGTTGTAGCAGCAAAAAATGCAGGGATTGACGCATGGTTGTATAGAGGGAAAGCCCAATTTAGCAACAAAACAACGCACGCTAAATAGGAAGGCAGGGCCCCCTAAGAGCACCTCTCAATGGTAAGTTGGAACTGTTGGGGTTACCCTTGGCGGAGAGGTCCTGGGCTAGGGCCCATAGCAGAGGGAAAAGACTTCATTGTTATCACTGAGACGCATGAGCATGAGGGCTGTAAGGTTCCGGATTTTGAGGGTTATAGGAAGTTTTCAGTTTGGAATGAGCTAACCGAAAGCGACAATGGGCATGGGGGTGTGATAGTGTTGGTGAGAGAACCTTGGGAGAGAGTCATACAAGTTGAAAAAGAAGACCCAAACAAACAATACATATGGATGAAAGTGAAAGAAAAGGAATCCACAATATATCTTGTTGCATGTTACTTTGCTCCTCGTGGCTCAAAATTTTATAAGAGGAGGAACCCAAACAAAGAGGATCCATACGCAGCCCTAAAAAAGGACATACATGGCTATAGTGCGGTAGGTGACATCATTTTAATGGGAGATTTCAATGCAAGAACAGCAAATAGCTAGGCTCTATACCTTAAGAACCAAGAAGGGGTAAAAGACAATCCTTTATGGTTAGAAGAGGAAGAAAACGAAAAGTGGGAAAGAGACTCTCAAGATAGAAAAGGTGGTATCTCACAGTACGGGGCAGAATTGCTAGGGATATGCAGCTTCTACGATTTAATTATTTGCAATGCCATCAAAACATGGCCAAGTTCAGGGAATATTACGTGCCAAATGTACAATGGGCAAAGTGTGGTAGATTATGTTATTTGTTCTCAGAATCTTTTGGCAAGGCTAACAGAAGTTGGGGTGAGAGAGTGCCCTATAGAAATGAATTCTGATCACAATCCCATTTATGTAAAGATCAGCATGCAAAGAGACACTCAACATCAGCATCAAAATAGATCAAAACATAACCAAAAGAAAATGGTACCCCAAGGCACAATCCTCTTGACACAGGAAAACCAAGAGATCTTTAGAACAACACTTGAAAAACAACTGCAAGGAATAAAAGATACTAGGACAGCCAATATATGTAGGAGAACAATAGGCAACGATAAGTTGACATTGATAATTCATAATGCTCTCAACCTGTGCAAGAGGTCTAGGCCTAAAAGAAGCTTCAAAAACAACTTTCTAGCTAATCTGTGGCATGACGAAGACTGCAAGGCAGCAAAGAGAAAGTTGAAAATCCATGGAAATAAAAAAGAATATGGTAAGTTAGAAGGAAAAGAGAGGCCTACATGCAAACAAGAGAAAAAGAGTTGATTTCTCTTGGGAAATGCAACCCGAAAGGTTTCTGGAAAGAATTGCAACAAAAAAACACAACTGCTGAAAACGACATTACAGATTCCCAATGGTTAGATTATGCAAAGAAATTTTATGAGCGCGATCAAAGTAAAGATGCCCCCCCAATTACCAACTCAATGGTCAAACTCTTTTCTACAAAAGACATTAAAGAAGGAATTAAAAAGCTAGCGGTGGGTAAAGCGCTTGACATAGATGGTTACAAGCAGAGTACATAAAATGGGGCACGGAAGCCCTCACACCGCACATCAACAAAATATTTAATGGGGTCATTCGGAATGGTTTCCCTGCAAATTGGACGACCAGTGTTGTCATCTCTTTGCTTAAAAGTGGAGATGTCAATAACCCTTTGAACTACCACACTATAATGATCAATCCTCTTTTTGGAAAACTCTTTGGGAGTATGGTTGAGCATCGTATTAGTATGTGGGTAGAAAAGGAGGGAAAGAGAGCGAAAGGGCAAGCAGGCTTTAGGCGAAAGCATTCTACAATCGATCACTGCATTACCCTTAGACACTTGATTGAAAAGGTTTGGGATAAGCAAGGGGAAGAGGTCTTCTGTTGTTTTGTCGACATCATGAAGGCATTTGACAAGGTTCCTAGAAGCAAATTATGGACTAGAATGGAAGAGCTAGGAATTCTGGAAAAATATAGGGCTACTGTTCATAGGTTGTATGATCAGGGCTCGTGCCAAAATTAGACCCAAGCAAGGATTATCAAAATGCTTCGGGAGTGACATTGGGGTAAAATAAGGCTGTCCGTTATCTCCTATCCTGTTTGGTCTGTACATTGACAAATTAGAGGAGTGGATAGACAAGTTTGGTGGAAGGGATGTTCACTTGGCCAGCTATGTTATAAAGTTGCTTTTATATGCAGATGATCTTATCCTAATGGCAAAAACAACGCACGACTTGAAGGAACACTTGAAATCTCTAGAATCATTTTTCCAAGAGGTTGGGATGCAAGTGAACACTAGTAAAACTAAGATCATTATCTCTACCTTGAAAAGAAAGAAGGCTTCGATGGAATTTGTCTTCGATGGCAGCCCCCTACAGGTGGTCAATGAATACAAGTATCTTGGTCTAGATTTCCACAATAAGCTCAGCTGGGAGACATGTAGCGCTAAAAGGATACAAGGGGGTTGGAAAGCTCTATACTCTTTGCAAAATCGGTGCAGAAGGGCTGAATTGTGGGATTGAAAAACTAAGAGAACTCTTTTTGGGCTGCTTGTGGTGCCGGTGGTGCTTTATGGCTGCGAGGTTTGGGGTGGTAACACTTCTGAGATGAAGTGGAGACAAATAGAGAGGCTACAAAAGCATCTAATCACAAGTAGCTTCAGAACTAAAGCATTGGTCCCTTATGAGATTGCGCTAGCTGAGGCTGGTGCCTTTCCTATGGAGGCATCAACGTTGACCCAGGTGTTAAGTTATTTAAAGAGGCTTGAGAACATGGAGATATCCTGATAGCCCAAAATGGCAATGGAGGAAAAGTTAGAAAGAAGGAAAAGTACATGGATGAAACAGAATGATAGGTGGATGAATAAGTGGGGTATTAGCATAAAAGAATGCCCAAATACTAAAGAGGATATTAAAAAATACGTGCAAGAAAAAGTCAAAGTAAGCATGTGGACAAGGCAATTAGGAAGGAAAAGACAATATTACATAACACATTTCAATCCCTCATATGACCACACACAAAAGAGCTACTTAGGAGCAGACATAAAGTGGAAAGCGAAAATGTTAATAGTCCAACTAAGGACTAGTTCGCACCAACTTAGATGTGAAACCGGAAGGTGGACGAGGCCTAAAGAAGAATGGGAGGAGAGAATCTGTTGTTTATGCAATCTAGATTTAGTGGAGACAGAATGGCACTACATTATGGAGTGCCCAGCTTAGGAGGATATTAGGGCCAATTACAAGGATACCTTGAATGTTGACTCCTTGACCAACTTGTTTGAAGAAGAGAGTTTAACTAAACTTGCTGTCTACTTGATCAAGATACATAGCAGAAGATCTAAGATCCAAAAAGCAAGGGAGTTTAGTTAGGTGCTGTGTGGGTGGTCTGCCTTTTGCGACTTGTGGTTTTACTGCGGGTTTTGGCTCTCTTTGCAGCGTGTTTTGGTTTTTGTGGTCCCATAGGTTGTTTGGCCTTGTGGACGTTATTAAAAGCCTTCATTCATTCATTCATTCATTCACATCATATTCTCATATGCGTTGAAGAGAAGTCATTACTAAAGCAAGCACCCGATCAAAAAATCATTGTGCCTCTTAGAGCCTCACGTGCCATTTGAAGCAAGGAATCGTCAAAGGATTTGAAAGAGTAAAAAACAAACTTGTCTGAAGTGCTTCTCATGTGCCAAGCAATAAGAGAAAAGACTCACGCTTCAGCAAAGGAGACCATGCACCAATTTAGAAGATTAAACGCCAAGTCAGAGGAAAGACATCTACAATGCAAAAAGGGTGTCCAACTCAGTCTACACACCAGAAAAGGATACAAGGAAAGAGGATGGCGGCCACTACAAAAGGAAAGCACCCATTCAGAAGTCCACGCTTCACAAAAACCAATTAAAGGTATGATTTCAAGCACTAGTTTCATGAAGCCAACGTCTCATACTAGTTCAGCATGCGCCAAAATCCAAGACTAAAGCATCATCCATGTCAAGCATGAAGCGCCTATTTGAAGAGATCAATGTGCCTTATCAAAGGCAATTAAAAAGTATGCAGGCCTCAACAACATACAGCAAGCAAAAAATCAAAGACTAAAAAAGAAGGCGCTTCACATAGTATTCTAAAGCACCCACAGTCAGTCAGGAAGTCACACTTCTCCTTCCACATTAACACTTCAACACCCCATTCCAGTATTCTCACACCTCTCTAAAGCCACGACACTGAAGTAAAAGAAACAAAAGATTCAGAACTTCTTCATATGTGTTGCAACTGAATTTTATCATGGTCAAAGACAAAGGAACGGAAGTTCAAAATAATGCTAAGGCAAACAATGCAACATCATTCCATGCTAGCATTAATCTATTCCATATTAGAGTGTCACATTTTCAGAGTTTTGAAGCTTCCAAGGATCTTTTGTGTTTATAAAATTCATGGAGAGATGGTCAAAAGTTTGTAGATTCGAGTCTCCACAATTCCTTGCCAAAATAAATTTTCAGTTTTTCATCAAAAGTCTTTCAAATTTCGTTGGAGGATTCACCAAAAGTGTCAGAACTATTCAGAGTTGCCTTCCCCCGGAAGTAAAATAGTGTCATTAATTTCAGAAAGAAGAGCATATTCAGAGATTTGCTAATTTTAGCATTCGTTATTTTTACTGTCGATCTGCAGTCGACTCTTTGTTGAATTGTTTGCAACAGATGTGAGCACAAAGTCAAGTCTGCAACAAAATTGATCTTCAATTGAATTGGAGGTTGCATGTTTACGTGTTTTAAATTATCAATTGCATGATTTTAGTTTCAAAATTAATGGAGTAGATTAATTTGTAATAAAATTGCATTTCATGCAATTAGTTAGGGTTTAGATAGAGGTTTAGCTAATTTATTTATTTATTTTCATGCAATCTTTGTAAGTAGTATAAATAAGTGCTTTTGCACATAGATCAAGATTTAGTATTATTCATTACTCATTATCAGAGTAGGATAGTTAGGGAGTTATATCAGATAAATTAGTTGTATCAATAAATGAACATCAATAAAATGACAATTCTCATGCCTTCATTATGCTGAAGTTGCTAGTCATTTGGTGTTCAACGTAATTGTGGTTTTGTTATTCATTCAATAAAATTTATTATGCATGTTTTGCTGATGAATGTTTATCGAAATGTGTTGTCATCTATATTAAATGTTAAGTCGATTCAATGAATCTGCAAACTTTGTGTTGCGGACGAAACTGAAGATATAAGTCATAACTTTGTACTGTCTTATATGTGATTTAATCTTGACATTCGTGATTATGTGTTCATGAGTTAATCAATTCAATCCATGTGCACTTGTCCTACTCAGCCTCTGTCTTTAGCTAAATACTGCAAGTTTGTAATCGTAGGCTTTGATTTTAGTTGTAAAATCCCAAGCCAATTTGTTAAATTTTTGCAAATAAGTATGCAATGCAATGTTTGAACACGTTTTGATCACCAAGATCCCAGTTTGGGCAAGGTGAGAGCATACGGTGCTCTGGATCACACAGCTATCTAAGATGTATACAAATGCAAAATGAAGGCGACAAGTCAATCAGAGCACGCAGGCGGTAGAGCCAACCCAAATATACACCTTTTCGGCGGAACAATCATGCATACTGCAATTATAAAAAATAAAGCATGCATGCGACAGAGCCAACCCAAATCTACACTTCTTCAGCGGACAAGCGTGTATAAATGCAAATTGTCATGTCTCGATATTAAGACTATTTAAAGATTTAAAACATCATGATATATGATAAAATTGCTTTTTTGAAATATGATCAATTCAAATATATTGTTATACAAATAATTTTAATATATTATTGTATTTATAAAATAATAAACATAAATATAAATATAAATATTATTAATTTAGATATTATAATTATAATAATAATATAATATATATTATATATTATATAAATATAAACATAAAATATATTATAATAATAATATATCATAAAATATAAATGTAATATAAATATAAATTAATTTAAATATCATTAAATAAATATAATAATAATACTTTATATACTAAGGAGCATATAAAGTAGCGCTCCGATGCTAAGCTGTGATTCACAAAGCAGCAGCGAATGGCTCATAAAGGATGCATCCCACATCAAGGGACAGCACCACCAAAAGGTGCAACCTCAAGATAAAAGCTACGTAACTGTTAAAGCATTCAAAAGGGGAATTCCTCCCACATCGAAAGGGGGGTATGAAAAGAAGAATTTCTGACTATATACAGAAATAAGAGAGATATACACTTCAGAATTTGGAAAATAAAATTAAAGCAAATCTGGAAAATAAGGATATAGCAATCAAAAGCTACGAAAGGTATCTAAAGGAAATAATATAAAGAGCAATGATCTAAGGCAACGATCCACTAAGTAATAAGCAAACAAATATTATTAAATGTAGCAATTGTTCTTAATAAAAAACAATAATGAAAAGGTGCATGTCTTCGGAGTGATCACATCTTTGGGTGAAGATATAAGAAGGAAATCAAGAGAAAAGGGAGAATAATAAAATATATTGAGATAGAGGAACAAGAGAAGAATAATAAGAAGAAAAGAAGAATATATATATATATATATATTTTCTATATATATATTTCTGATATACATAAGTCTGCAATACAAGATAGAGAGGTATTAATGGAGTTTAATATACATATATATATATATATATTTTATATATGTAAGAGCAGATATAAATCTAATATATACAGATCAGCAAGAAAATAAGGATATACAATTGTGAGATTGGAAGAAGATATCTCTAAGTATATAAGGGAATAAGATCTGATTTCAAATGGTAAATGAAAAGGAACTATTAAGAGTTCTTAAAGCAAGATTAATCTGGTATGATGTATCTAATCTTATGTTGTTATGATAAATGTCATATATTAAGTAATGACAAATAATGGAAAGATTATCATTAGACATGTATATATACATTATGAAACTTGCTATATATATACATTAAGAAATGGTATGTTGAAACTTATTTACTTCTATTGCCTGCAACCTTAGGGTAGGTTGGTTTTGTTAGGGAGAGGCGGAGTAATTCCACCCCAATGGGATTGGAGATGTTTAGGCGCACCCTAGACAAGTTTGTTAGGGAGAGGCGGAGTAATCCCATCCCAATTACATTGGAGAAGGTTTAGCATGCCCTAGACAAGTAATTCCCCATCCAAGATTGAGTATTAGAAAGAGAAATAAGAATTAAAACTTGAACATAGTCGATACTGAATTGTGTTATGAATTGAACTGAATATTATCTTAATTTATTGATCTTTAATATCTCTAATGTCCCTTTCTAGTGATATTATTGTATGCAATTAAAGAAATCAGGGATATCCTAAAAGGGGACATTACAAGTGGTATCAAAGTAGTCTTCCTGCCATCCTGTGAATGATAGTTGTTACATAAGCTTATGCTAAGTTATATTGTGGGCCTATAACCCACAAATCCTAGGATCATTCTCCATGTTATTTTATCATCATTCATTGATTGTTCTACAACTTGCTCACCAATGAAAATCTTACTTGAATTTATCTTCTCTACAAGATCATTAGCTTCATCTTTCAGATTTTTCATTAATCTCCAATCTTGGATTCTCGATACTCCCAAATTTCTTCTTTACATTGAAAAGATTTTTCTTCCTGCATTCACTTGATAATTACATATTCATCTATAACACTTGTATTACCTCAATCACCTTGCTATTCAAAATCAAATAAAAGCTTACCAAATCTTCTTTGATCATAAATTTTCTCTCCATGACATCATATAAGCAATTAGTCCTCAAGAACTCTCTTCTCAATATTGAGGTCAATAAAATATCAAAAGGTAAAACTACAAGATGACAAGCACAAGACTGAATCTCGTAATTAAAGATCAAGATGTCTCATCATTAATTGGAATCTTGGAATATTTTCATTATCTAAAACCACATCTTCATTATAATACTTGCATCACATCGTTGTTATTCAAAACATCAAACAAATGCTTACCTATACATTTGTCTTTCATTAGACCTTTCAAGTATTCTTTGGTTACAAATTCTCTTTCATGGAATCACAATCATTTTCTCTTCACTAAAGCAATATTCATTCTAGATCAAAACCACGATTTCATCGCAACACATCGGAAGGTAGACGTTAAAAAGTGCAAGGTAATGAAAGAACTCGTTGTGATTGCTTGAGGACAAGCAATCTTGAGTGGGGATGGTTGTCATGTCCCGATATTAAGACGATTTAAAGATTTAAAACATCATGATATATGATAAAATTGCTTTCTTGAAATATGGTCAATTCAAATATATTATTATACAAATAATTTTAATATATTATTGTATTTATAAAATAATAAACATAAATATATATATAAATATAAACATAAAATATATTATAATAATAATATAACATAATATATAATATATAATAAATAAATATAAACATAAAATATAATAGTAATATAAATATAAATTAATTTAAATATCATTGAATAAATATAATAATAATACTTTATACACTAAGGAGCGTATAAAGCAGCGCTCCAATGCTAAGCTGCGATTCATAAAGCAGCAGCGAATGGCTCATAAAGGATGTGTCCCACATCAAGGGACAACACCACCAAAAGGTGCAACCTCAAGATAAAAGCTACATAACTATTAAAGCATTCAAAAGGGGAATTCCTCCCACATCAAAAGGGCGGTATGAAAAGAAGAATTTCTGACTGTATACAGAAATAAAAGAGATATACACTTCAGTATTTGGAAAAGAAAATTAAAGTAGATCTGAAAAATAAGGATATAGCAATCAAAAGATACGAAAGGTATCTAAAGGAAATAATATAAAGAGCAATGATCTAAGGCAACGATCCACTAAGTAATAAGCAAACAAATATTATTAAATGTAGCAATTGTTCTTAATAAAAAACAATAATGAAAAGGTGCATGTCTTAGAAGTGATCACATCTTTGGGTGAAGATATAAGAAGGAGATCAAGAGGAAATAGGAGAATAATAAAATATATTGGGATAGAGGAACAAGAGAAGAATAATAAGAAGAAAAGAAGAATATATATATTCTCTATATATATTTCTGATATACGTAAGTTTACAATACAAGATAGAGAGGTCTTAACGGAATTTAATATATATATTTTATATATATAAGAGCAGATATAAATCTAATATATACAGATCAGCAAGAAAATAAGGACATACAATTCTGAGATTGGAAGAAGATATCTCTAAGTATATAGAGGAATAAGATCTGATTTCAAATGGTAGATGAAAAGGAATTCTTAAGAGTTCTTAAGGCAAGAATAATCTGGTATGATGTATCTAATCTTATGTTGTTATGATAAATGTCATATATTAAGTAATGACAAATAATGGAAAGATTATCATTAGACATGTATATATACATTATGAAACTTGCTATATATATACATTAAGAAATGGTATGTTGAAACTTATTTACTTCTATTGCTTACAACCTTAGGGTAGGTTGGTTTTGTTAGGGAGAGGCAGAGTAATTCCATCCCGATGGGATTGGAGATGGTTTAGCGTGCCCTAGACAAGGATTGTTAGGGAGAGGCAGAGTAATCCCATCCCAATTACATTGGAGAAGGCTTAGCACGCTCTAGGCAAGTAATTCCCCATCCATGGTTGAGGATTAGAAGGGAAATAAAATTGAGATGTGAACATAGTCAAGTTAATACTTAGTTATTTCTATTGCCTCTAACTTTAGGGTAGGTGGTTTTGTTAGAGAGAAGCAGAGTAATTCCATCCTGATGGATTGGAGATGGTTTAGCGCGCCCTAGACAAGTAATTCCCCATCCAAGGTTTAGGATTAGAAAGAGAAATAAGAATTAAGACTTGGACATAGTTGATACTGAATTGCGTTATGAATTGAACTGAATATTATCTTAATTTATTGATCTTTAATATCTCTAATGTCCCTTTCTAGTGATATTATTGTATGCAAGTAAAGAAATCAGGGATATCCTAAAAGGGGACATTACACAAATCCACTGGTAGAATGTCTAAGCTTGATCAGACCAAAATGGTCGATAACAAGCAAACTTTTTCAATGCCAAACGGGCTGAATGATATGCTATATGAACTAGCAGCAAACCATCCAATTTTTACAATATGAAATGCATAAAATGAGATGTCTCTGGCGGCACTACCAACCAGGGTTACAAGATAAGCATGAAATGCATTACAATACTTAAGAATATAAAGTCAATTGTTGCAGCTCAAATAATTATTAATTCAGATTAGATTGATACATTGCTGCAACAACAATATTAGTTCATCAAATCATAAATAAACATGCTTACAAGGCTAAGTAAGCAAGGCCACTAAAGATAGATCATTGAAGGTTGATGAAGACTCTCCTGAGAGGCTGGAAACAAAAACTTAATGCAATTAGACCACTGAAGTACTGCAGAAAACACTGATAAATCAAATCTGAAACTGAGACATTCACTACCCAATTGAGAATATCACTACCCAATAACAATACCCAGAATGGTGACTAGGGACTGCTCTCATAAACTACAGACTGCTGCAGACCAGAAAGAAGGTGTACGACCTGCAGGCCATATGGCACGACACCCTCAAGAGCTGGAAAAAAACCAAAATTCAAACACCAAGGTGAATGCCTAGAATTACAAGGAAAGTAGCAGCCCCACCAAGCTCACATAAGACAAAAGAAGGCAGCGAATCCTTCTCATAAATCCCATGCCTCAAAAAGGTACGTCTAGCATTTTGTATGGCTCAAAAAAAGAAAACGGTACGGAACTTAGAAAACCATGATTTCTTCTTGTTCCTTTTTAAACGCCTCCACCCAAGTTCTTCCAATATAAAATTTGAAATCAGCTTGATTAAAAATTAAAATCCAGCACTTGCAAAAAAAGGGTATGACCCCCACAAATGGTACAACCCTGCTAATAAAGCTTCACAAAGCTTGCTTCCATTAATCTATTATTTGGAATGCTATCTCTATAAATTGAAAACTAACAACCACACAGTAAATTCAAAACACATCAAAAACTCTCATCATAAACAACAAACTTGAAAAAATGCCACTTGCAACACAATGGTGACTTTATGGTGAAATTGCTCTATCCAGCTAGGAGGGTTTTCGTCCTCAAGAAATATGAACTCAAGTTCTTGCTCAAAGCTAATAGCAAAAGCAATATCACAATCTAACATTTTCTTTGTGCACAACACTTCCTTTTATAACATTTTGAGGGAATAAAATACTAATTTCCTTTTCCCTCCATATTCTCCTCAAAATACAAAATAAGACATATTTGTGTTCAGAAGTCCACCTTTTTGCCCCCTTGTGCCTAATGCCACTTTATCTGCACAACTTAAATTACCTTTTTAAATAATTAAATAAGCTGTCAAATAGAATTATAAAATAAAATAACTTTTTGACAACTTAAATTAATTATTTAATATTTTAATTATTTTTTGCACAACCACCAAAGTTACGGAAAATATTAAAATAAGCCAATTAAACTTTCCAGACAACTCTACCAACACTTTAAATGCATGTCTCTCGTCCGTCGAGAAATTGGCGCTCTCCGAGGATGGGCTTCTCTAAGAATCTTGGAATTTTCCAAGAATGTTGGAATAGACCGGATGAACTTTTGTTTTGTAGACCTCCATGCAATCATCTTCTTGTCACTACCAACCCCTTTCCTTATCAATTGATGTCCTCTTGCATGAAAACTGATTATTGAAGTGGTATAACCATGCTTATGCCTTGTCATTCTGATATTCATGATGACTTTTTGATAGATAGAAGGATACTCAACACAACTCCTTAACTCATAATAGTAATGGTGTTTCTTGCTTCTTGGCAAACTCAAACATTTAATTTTAAACACCATGCAAGGTTGATGCAACACAAAGCAAGCTCCATCATGAAAATATACCTTAACTAGGTCCAGAATATTGCATACCTTGATCTCATTCCATGAGTCATCCAATGGTTGTGTCTTCACAATATTAAGAATGATGAAGCTTCCATGTATCATCATATCCCATGTGGAAATTTCAACTTCAACCTCACTTATACATTCTTTATCAAGTGGTCTACGTAAAGGATTACCAACAAGAAGCTTGTCACGCTTGATCACAAGGTTTTGCACTTCCTCATGGTATGATCCCTTGTCCTTAAAAGGAAAAACCTTTTGTGAACAAATAAATCGATCATGGTGGGAAGCCCTCTCCATTTCCTTGGAAATAGCAGTCTTTGATGGTTCCTTAACCATATCACAAGGCACTATATCATGTCTGAAAATTTCACCTGGATCCCATAATCTGTGATTGTCACAAATTGTGTTACTAGAATCAGAAAATGTCTCATCATTCATCAGAAAAAGTGGATTATCAAAAGATAATTATGCATCCAAGGTAGAAGACGTATTATCATGAGAAAATTGCTCCTCTAGCTCCATGAGATTGCATTCTTGATGTTCTTCCCAATTGCTATCAACATGTTGAACCTCCATGGTACTAGGACTACTGAATTCATTGTGCGGTATTCCATCACTCCTGCATTCTTCTTCATGCCTATGAGAGAAGTTATAGTCAAATTTTGCTTCTTCTTGAAGCTTAGCAACTCCTTCAATCATTTGCCTGATTTCCTCTGCTCTTGCTTTAGATTCCTGTTTCTTGGGCATGGCTGCAACTACCTTATGATTTTCAGCTTTGTAGAGTGAAAAGTGAGCTAAACTTAGCTCTAGGTTGAGCTCATCAACCTCTTTCTCCTTTTCTATGAATGCACTAAAGGTCTCTTCTGTGAACTTGATGACAAGGTCTCTGTCTATGATGAATTTAAGGTATTCTAATTTCATTATCTCCAATGTGTCTTTGACAATTTGCAAGAGTGGCTCCACCCTCAATGCCTGTCTATCTCTCCTCAACTTGAGCCTTCCAAATGAGGCCTTCAATGTACTTGTGTGTGTTGTCAACTCTTGTTAAATCTTGTATCTCTTTGTCTTTTGTGACCAAGAGCCGATTCTTCAATTCTTGCACTTCTTTAAGCCTTTGTTCTATTTCTGCAAAGTGAATTCTCTCACCACACAAGAAGTTTTCTAAATTGTCTTCATTTATAGGAGTAGCATGACTTTCAAAATCAACTACCTCTCTAGTTGTTGTCTGGCAAACTCCTTGAATAGATGGTATGACAACACTATGCTCAAACAATGAATCATCAATAGTTGTTGATTTGATAATTTCAACAAGCTCCAAATCAGTATGCCCTTCTATTGAATTCTCTAGAAAGTCAAACTGCCTATCATCCAAGAAGTTTGTGCTCCCATATGTTTCTGTCTCATCACTTTCAAGAAGACTCAAATACTCTACTTCCCCAGATGCTCTTGAAAATTCAGCTTCATCATCATTTTGAGCTAAGACAATCTCCTGTTGTGCATTCCTAAATTCCACTTCATATGTACTCTACATTGAGGCATGTCTCTCATACTCCGATCCAAAATTTTTGGAGTGCTTATCTTCGTTTGTTGTCACATCTATAAGATCAACATCATCACTCGTTCTTGACCTTCTTATGTAGTTATAAATGCCCTTTTTGTTAGGATACTCCACTTCAAGTAATCATCAAAGGAAATTTGGTCTTTGAATTCATTAGGTAATTCTTGATATTGATCAAGAGTTTTGGTAGCCTCAAATTAATAATTCATTATGTCCTCTTGTATTTTCATTATCGTCTCTTGAACAAGATCTTTATCCTCTTCCTTTTGTAAGAATCTTGACCGACAAGGATTGGGAGTGGGACCACTCACAGATTGGCTATGTGCTGGAGGACTCTTGTTTTGATCTAAATTTTCCCCAAAGACGCTTTGGAATGTTCTTTCCAATTCATTTTGACTATGTCTAAGAGATTCAAGCAATAAATATGTCTTATTTCTGTCCCACATGATTGCTTCTTTGCCTTTTGGAAACATCTTGATCTAATTGTCCTGTTTGAGCACTATTCACTATAGTGCAACTACCGAGGCTGACATGCACTTACTATACACTTACATGCAAGTGCTGATCAATACAATAGATGATTAGACGCCAATAGGTTGGCAAGATCACCAGCTTTGATGCCACTATAAAATCTCGGGCCAATTTTTTTAATTTTTGCAAATAAGTAATGCAATGCAATGTCGGATCATGTTCCGATCACCAAGATCGCAATGTGGGCAAGGTGAGAGCATTCAGTGCTTTGGACCACACAACTATCTAAGATGTATGCAAATACAAAATGAAGGCGGCAAGCCGATGAGAGCACGCAGGTGGTAGAGCCGACCCAAATATACACCTCTTTTGTGGAACAAGCATGCATAGTGCAGTTACAGAAAATAAAGCATGCAGGTGGTAGAGCTGACCCAAATCTACATTTTTTGTAGTGGACAAACATGCATAAATGCAAAGCCATTGGAAGAATATCTAAGCTTGAGCAGACCAAAATGGTCGATAACAAGCAAGCTTGTTCAATGCCAAATGGGCTGAATGATATGCTATACGAACTGACAATAAACCATCCAGTTTTTACAATATGAAATGCATCAAATGAGATGCCTCCAATGATACTACCATCCGGGGTTACAAGACAAGCATGAAATGCATTACAATACTTCAGAATATAAAGTCGATTGCTGCAACTCAAATAATTATTAATTCAAATCAGACTGATACACTGCTGCAACAACAATACTATTTCATCAAATCATAAATAAACATGCTTACAAGGCTAAGTAAGCAAGGCCACTGAAGATAGATCATTGAAAGCTGATGAAGACTCTTCTAAGAGGGAAAAAACCAAAACTTAATGCAATTAGACCACTGAAGTACTGCAGAAAACACTGATAAATCAAGTATAAAACTAAGACATTCACTACCCAATTGAGAATATCATTGTCCAATAACAATACCCAGCAACCCCAATACAAACTCGGACTTTTAAATGATGTTGTATGGTCCCAAAATAGTGACTAGAGATTGCTCTCATACACTATAGACTGTTGCAGACCAGAAAGAATGTGTACCACTTGCAGGCCATATGGTACAACACCTTTAGAGCTGGGAAAAAAACCAAAATTCAAACACCAAGTTGAGTGCCTAGAATTACAAGGAAAGTAGGGGCCCCACTAAGCTCACATAAGACAAAAGAAGGCAGCAAATGCTTCTCATAAATCCAATGCCTCAAAAAGGTATGTCTAACATTTTGTAGTCTCCAAAAAATGGTACGGAACTTAGAAAACCATGATTTCTTCTTGTTCCTTTTTAAATGCCTCCTCCCAAGTTCTTCCAATATAAAATGTGAAATCAGCTTGATAAAAATTAAATTCCAACCCCCACAAATGGTACAACCCTGCTAATAAAGCTTCACAAAGCTTGCTTCCATTAATCTCTTATTTGGAATGCTATCTTTGTAAATTGAAAACTAACAACCACACAGTAAATTCATAACACATCAAAAACTCCCTTCATAAATAGCAAACTAGAAGAAATTCCACTGGCAACACAATGGTGACTTCAGGGTGAAATCACTCTATCCAACTAGGAGGGTTTTCATCCCCGAAACTAGTATTCCAAGATGGTTTTCATCCTCAAGAAATATGAAGAACTCAAATTCTTACTCGGAGCAAATAACAAAAGCAATATCACAGTTTAACCTTTTCTCTATACACAACACCTCTTTTTATAACATTTTGAGGGAATAAAATATTAATTTTCTTTTCCCTTCCATATTCTCCTCAAAATATAAAATAAAACATATTTATGTGTTCAGAAGTCCAACTTTTTGCCCTCTTGTGCCTAACGCCACTTTATCTGCACAACTTAAAGTACCTTAAAGACATGATATTTCCATAGTCCATCTGTATAATCAAAATGTTTCTGGAGAAAATTGTGTAGAGCTTTTTTGCATCGACGTTTCGGATCACACTCTGTGATCCATCATTAGAAAGAGAGGATAAAAAATTAAAAATAAAAATAAAAATTAAAAATTAAAAAAAAATGAAAAAAAAGGACCTTTTTAAATAATTAGATAAGCTACCAAATAGAATTATAAAATAAAGTTAACTTTTTGACAACTTAAATTAATTATTTAATATTTTAATTATTTTCCGCACAACCACCAAAGTTACAGAAAATATTAAAATAAGCCAATTAAACTTTCCAGACAACTCCGCCAACACTTTAAATGCATGTCTCTCGTGGATAGAGAAATTGATGCTCTCCAAGGAGGATGGACTTCTCCAAGAATCTTGGAACTTTCCTAGAATGTTGGAATGGACTAGAAAAGGGACATTACATTAGTCAAAAACACAAAATCCTTGCCTCGTGATTGAAAGAGCGTCTCCGCCTTTTGTATGTGGCAAACCCAAAAAGATTGCATTTTCATGTTTTACTCAGCATAAGCATGAAACACCTTTAGAAACATTTGAAGTCTATAAATTGCAAGTACATTGTGTATAGGTTTAGATTAGTTTTATTTATAGGGAGCTTCCCCTTCTAATTTGAAGAGTGATTTTATCGCACATTTGTTTTGTTTTGCATCGCACCGAAGGTGCGAAATAAAACACTAACAAAAGTTTTGATTTTTGGTTGTTAAGGTCTTACTTATGGCTGGAATATTCTTCTATATCAACAATTAATATTTGGGAATTAAGTACTACATTAAATATCAAACTTTTGCATAATACTCAGTTGTAGGTTTGTCATTTCTGGAAGTTCTTCTATAGCAAATTTATAGAGCTTGGTGCTTGTTTGGGTATGAATATTTTCCTTGTAACTATTGGATGGTTTACCACCAGTATTTGATATTTTTAAAGATCTTGGATGGTACATTGCTTGACCCATTGCTTTCATTATTTGCCAATTTGGCGTGAATCGGAATCGGGTGAATTAGTCCATCATTTTGACATTGACACAATTCCACATGTATTTAGCCACTTTGGTTTGATTGGAATTTGCATTTACTATCAACGAGTTTGGCTTGATCGATTCTATGTTTCTATTTATATTGTAAGTTGGTCGACTTGCCCAACATCTTTCAGTTAATGTCATTGTCCTCGTTCTAATCTTCGTATGCTCTCACCTTGCCCACGTCGAAAACTTGGTGATTAGAAAGAGTTAAGAATTTGAGTGATCGCAAAATTTTATGTGGAGTAAGCTAACGGTTCCGCAAGGGACTTTACAGTAGTATCAAAGCATGCATGTTTATTTATGACATTTGCAGAGGTTAAGAAATTTTCCAGTTCAAGACTTTACAATAGCCCTAATGGGTAAGACCGTAAGACAGCCTACCCACTGCCATCCCCCAAACACTTTTGTTGCCTTTGCAGCATAATTGTTATTGTTTACCTTTTATTCTATTGAACTGGTCACTTGACGGTTGTTTACCTTGTGGGGCTGTGCTTCATTTTGTGGTTGTTTTCTTTTTGGGGCCACATGTATTTTGTTCCCAGCTTTGCCAGTCTAACTTTGGGGCATGGTCCCATGCCACTTGTATTTTTTTGAGGATCTGGCTGTATGCTTTAACTTGGGTTCAATATAGTCTTTTCGTCTAAAAATAAATAAATAAATAAATCTTGGGAATAGGCTTTTGAAATTTTTAATTATGTTGGTTTTGTGTTAATTTGAGTGCTAGAAAAGTAATGTTGAGGATACAGCAAACATTGCAAGCTGATACATTCATAATGTCCAAGTTTGTTACTTTAATGCTCCATGCATAGCAATGCTGTTTGTTTCTGTTTATTATAATTTATAACTATTATCAACAATTTTTTCATATCATTCCATTCACAACGTACACCAATTAACAAAAGATGGCATCAATAGATATCAAACAGTTAATTTAGCTGCAGATCTAGCTAAATTATGATCAGATGGAAATTACAGATTTATCAGAGTTACACAGTCCAATTTCTCATGCATATGAGATTTCCTATATAACAGTAAAACTGTTTCAGCTTAGTGCTACTTACAATATTTTCATTTTATCTGCAACGTATGGAAATTAACTAAAGATGGAGTCACAAGAAAATAAGCAGTTATTGCAACTACAGAAAGGGCTGAATAATAATAAGACAGAAGTCTTGCTTCCTGACATTGATGTGTTTTTCTATATAGCACAGAAGGATAACCATTAACATGCTTTTGCAAGGTTGGCCTATGTAGAAGTTAAACCTATCACTGTGCAAATTAGAGGAATTTCGTAGCTTGCATTTATGCCTTCTAAGTTTAATCAACTACGTGGATGGTTTTGTTGGTGATTTATTAGAAGTGACAGTTTGTTCTTCATAATCTCATTGGAATTAGTATAAAGCATAATCATAATATGCTCTGCAGTTGTCTTGGACCTCCTAGTTGGTAGACAGTCTGCAAAAATGATCTTCAGAAGAGTAGTTATGAGAACATTGGTAATATAGTTGTTAGATCAAGCCAGGAAATAGACTTTATACATTAAATTGAGCATATTCTAACCATTAAAAATTCATACACGCTCACTGTGAAGGCTGTTTCTGTTGTCAGTTTTGTACAGAGAAAGGATCGTACTCCCTCCATGGAAATGCATGACAGCAATGATAGCCTGCAGGAATTGGAAAATATTCCAGACAGTTTTATTGATATAGATGAGAAATATTTTCCTATGGTTATTACATTTCAGAAATTTTTGATAATGTTGGATGGAAGTGTACCATATCAGTTCTTCCAAAATAGATGTAGTGATGAACAAGGGTACCAGTTACAAAAGAAAGACTTTTGTTCAAATGACGAGATTGACAAGGAAGTGGGTTCAACAAAATCAGACAGCAACTGTAAGGACTTTGATGACGGTGGGGAAGATACTGAAATACTTGAAGACCAAGAATTCTTTGTTGGTTTAAAAGGATCCACATATAAAAGATCTCTTGCACTCATGCAAATCATGAGAAAAAATGAAGTCAACTATGAACGTTTTAACTCAGTTTATTGGCCACATTTCAATGCAGAGCTAAGAAGAGGGCTCGAATCTTCAGTGGTATTCACTGAAATTATATCACACATAAAAGGCAGATTAAAATCTCTTAGTTCTCCTGACTTCAAGATGAGTCGGGATGACTACATTGCAATGGCAGAAAGTCGTGTCTCTACATTATGTGTCAAACAAAGAGAAGCAATCTATGAGATTTTCTTGCACTATGAAAAACAAAAACAAAGGATTGGCAACTTTGACATTGCTGATGTGGTAAATCACTTGCATTGTCAGATCCAATCTAATGGATATTTAGGTGTGAAAATGAACTTTATTTATGTTGATGAGGTTCAGGATCTTCCCATGGCTCAAATTTCGTTGTTCAAATATGTGTGCTCTAATATTAGGGAGGGCTTTGTCTTTGCTGGTGACACTGCCCAAACTATTGCAAGAGGTGTTTACTTTCGTTTTGAAGACATTAGAAATTTGTTCTATAAAGAATTCCTTGAAGCAGACAATGATCAGTCCATAACAAAAATCATGCCTGACTTGTTTCATCTGAGCCAAAATTTCCGAACTCATACTGGCATAACCAAACTAGCACAGAGTGTAGTGGAGCTGCTGTATCATTACTTTCCTTTTGCTGTAGATAAATTGAGCCCAGAGACCAGTCTAATATATGGAGAAGCTCCTACATTTCTAGATACTAAGGAGGAGGAAAATCCCATTACCACCATTTTTGGTCGTGGAGGAAACTTTGGAAATGAAAAGCATGAGTTTGGTGCTGAACAAGCAATATTAGTACGAGATGATAATCAGAAAGTGCAGGTTCTTGAGCAAGTGGGGAAGCAGTGTCTCGTTTTGACAGTAATTGAATGCAAAGGACTTGAATTTCAGGTTTCATTTCCTCCCTATACATCTCTGAGAAAGAATAGTATGGCTTCACACCTGTGTTTATCTTTATTGTTTCAAACATAGATAAGTCCAATGTAGAAATTAATACTCTGGTTTTTGTTTTTTGTAGGATGTGCTGCTGTATAATTTCTTCAGTAGTTCTCCATTGGGGATGAAGTGGCGGGTAATATATGATTTCATGAATCAGAAAGGTTTTGACAGCTGTGAGCAAAATCAATATCCTAAATTTGACAGTATCAAGCATAATCTTCTGTGCAGTGAAGTGAAACATTTATATGTTGCTATTACACGTTCAAAACAAAGATTGTGGATATATGAAGAGAACCCTCAATATGGTAAGCCAATGCTGGATTATTGGAAACAAAAGGGCATTATACAGTTCAGATGTTTGGACAAATCCATGGTGGAAACAATGTATGTTGTTAGTAGTTGTGAGGATTGGAGGCAGCGTGGTATTCAGGTATGTAGACTGTGTAAGAGAACAACTTTCTGTTATATTGATTGACTACATGAAGGTTCTTCTTTTATAAATGTCTCCTCTTTGAAATCTGATTTTTGCAATGTTATGTTTTTGGTCAAGTGATTGAGTTGATTTTTCAACTGTTATGGTATTTCTCGTTTACATTTCCAATAACATAGTTCAAAGCTGTATAAAACAATAGAGAAGAAGTCTGTGGAGGAAAGAATGAAAGATTACTTGGATTATGCACAAACAAAAGATGAAAAAATGGAAGTGAAAATGAACACATCCTTTGTTACTGAATGGAATATAAAAATAAGGATTATCTACTCCCACTACATGAGAACCTTTGCGACACAAGGAAGTGCAAGATAGGCAGGCAATGTAGGGTGTGTTGCCATTTGGGTAGAGGGAGCTCCCAATATCTGATAGTTGTTTGTGCTACTTACTTCACTCAATATCTCACTAAAAGAAAGTTATAAATATTCCTCATTCTGCTCATGATATTACACAGAGAACTAAGTCACATATGTTTAAACCTATTCACAATTAACTGTCAAATTTAAATCTATACCTTTATCGCCATTTCAGATTAAGCATTTTGGTTCATAGGACTCGTTCACCAAAAAAACCATGGATTCATTGGGGAAGTTAGTTGTTTAAATTGTAATATTGATCTTAGAACACTGTGGCTATCTTGTGTCTTCCATGCCATCTTCTTCACATTTGCAACTGTCAAATCCAAAGTTGCATCATCTAGAACATAAAAGTAAAGGGACAAGGATGAGGATATCAAATCTGTAAAAAACTGTGTAGGTTGCTCATCATCTTTGGGGTCTTGTATTCCAAAAATTTATAGAACCCACACTCCTACATTTGCACTGGCCACAGATACATACCTTATCTATGATTCTCTACAAAACAACTTTGAGCAAGACAACTACCTTTAATGGATTTATCATAGATGCACTTTCGAAATATTCAAATTGCCATTTTTGCAGCATTGGTTTGCAACTTCAAAATACTGTCTCAAAAGAAAGATGACGTTGATTTTAATCTCAAAGTGACCAAAAAAAATTAATGGGACTAAGAATTAGATCAATATGTAAAGTGAAACTAATAATGGATTTGTCTATAGTATTTCTGAGTTAATGAATTTAAGTTAATAAACTCATCCAAGAGGGTCAACAGAATAACGAAGAGTTCATCTATGTGACAAAGTATTCCGTGGTTTTAATTGTAATTTGTGATGATGGCTATGTGATAGCTAGATCTTGAGATGCCCCTCTCTTGTGAATAGGTGTAGCACCATAACATGGAATTCAGGATCTTATGGAAGCACTGCAGGAAATTCAGTGTAGTGAAATCAAATGAAATATTAAGTACGGTAACAATATTAGATTAATACGTTTGGCTGCATGTGTGTATTAAATAGTTGGAAGGATTCATATGACTGAACACTTGGTCTTAATTGTAATTTGTGATGATGGCTATGTGATAGCTAGAGCATGAGATGCCCCTCTCTTGTTAATAGGTGTAGCATCATAACATGGAATTCAGGCTCTTATGGAAGCACTGCAGGAAATTCAGTGTAGTGAAATCTAATGAAATATTAAGTACAGTAACAATATTGGATTAATACTTTGGGCTGCATATGTGTATTAAATAGTTGGAAGGATTCACATGACTGGTCCCATAGGCTATTTTTAGCCTTGTGGACATTAAAAGCTATTCATTTATTCATTCTTATATTAAAGAGATGGAAGAGATTCGTATCATTGGAGATATTAGCTCACTTCTTCACAACTTGATGTATTTTCATGAGTTGTAATTAGTGTTCCTAAATAATTGTTTATGGAAGAGTTTACATTTGATTTTTCCAGGTTTATGTGATTCATATTATGGGTCATAGAGCCTTGGATGTTATGGACGTTATAGTGTTTTCTTTCCCTTGGTTTTCTTTTCCTCCTGGACGTTATAGTGTTTTCTTTGTAGGTTACCAGAAAGATTCAACAGACTTTCCATAGATTCCTTTACAATTGATACATATTGCTTTTCCATTTGGGAATCACAATAGCATATCAACTTCTTCTCTTGTCCATGAGTAACAACCATGGTTTATTCATCTACTTTCACCTGAATTATATAAACAATTATTTATTGCTCTTGAGACATCTTTTTGTCGCTATTCAAATTTGCCAACACCATCTATGTGATAAATACTTCCTTTGATCTTGATCAGGGAACTTTACTGCTTGTTTTGACTTTGGCAGCAAACAATATCCCTTCTTGTGATATCATAATGTATGTGAAACCTTGTCTGCTTAATGGCCTTTTGTTTTTATGCTCAAGTGTTTTCTATGGGCCACTTGTGGCGGCAATCATCTATAAGGATCCTTCCTGAGTCAGATTATTTGCTATTTATCCTTCCTCCACCTCTTAACATTGAAAGCACAAGTGCCGAGAGAGTGACCTACCACCTTATAAATGCCATGATTTTTATTCCACAAATAATGTTTCTTTATATGGTCTGCAGTATGTCATTGAGTGAAGTAAATCCCATTGCCTTTCTTCTTTGCAACGCTATTATTTCCAGGTTCCCTTCCTAACTCTTGCATAGTTTTCCTATGGGACACATTTCTTTTCTCTATAATTTGTATTATCCATTTCAGACATCTCTTTGTGTGTAGCTTTATAATGTGGGTTTCTATTTAATTTAGCATTCGATTGGGTTTTTTGTGCACTCATTTCAGGCAAAAACTGATATTAACTTGTAAGGATTCAACCTAGTGTTTGCATTCTTCTATTTGCATTTTCAATTTTCATGCTCTGTAAAGTTTGTGCAAATCATAGTTTATGCATGAAGCATTGGATTTACTAATTGGCAATGAATTTGTTTTTTAAAACAAGCAGATGTTCAATGAGAAAAATTATGACATGGCGGTTATTTGCTTTGGGAGGGCTGGAGATGTGAATATGGCTAAATGGGCAAAAGCTGCAAAGCTTCGAGAAGATGGACAGAGAAATTTTGAGACACACAGAGAAGCTGCTAAACATTCTCTGATAGAAGCAGCAAAAATTTTCTTTTCTATAGGGAAGCCAGATCTTGCTGCTAATTGCTTTGTTATAATGGGGGAATATGTTAAAGCTGGTAAGAACATTTTTTTTCCTTTCTATAGTCAAACTGGTTTTCGCTGCTAATTGCTTCATCATTATGGGTTCAGAAAATCTGTAGCATTCTTAAACAAGACTCTGACTTAATGATGGAATTAGTCTTATTTTCAATCAGTCATTAAACAAGATAAACAAGGGTAATTTCTTGTCCATGCAGTATCAAACATCAGGTCAAATGTCGTTTAATATGGATTTTTTAAGAACATAAGACATGGTGAGCAATATTCCTGCTACCAAGTTTTATCATTTTCTAAATTTGGAATCTAAAGATTAATATAAAAAGTTTATTTCATAAATAGATCAAACTTAACTGAATAGTAAAAGTAAGGTCGCCCATCACATATAGGTTGATCTCATTGAACTATTGATTCACTGATCCGGATTTAATTGACAATCCAGTCTACAACATATTAAATGACAAAAATACTCCATGTCCTGAAAACTCTCACTAAATAGAATATAAGTTTACACCACAAAAGTACCAAATACTTACTGACAATGTGTTGGCTAAGGAATATCCCAATTTGACAATAATTGCGAGTCAAGGTAAAATTATAGCTTTGCCACTTTAGAAGCATAACTTTGGGGTGCAAGTTGCATGTTGATGTGTGAGCCTCTTCTTTCCAATAACATCCCTTAGAGGTGCTTGTGTGCTTTGTGGGTCTCCTTTTATATTGATTATTACCAAGGCACATGAGTGAAAAACCATAGAAGTAATGACTAGCCATTGAAAATAGTCCTTGAAGTGATGCCTTGATTATTAAGAACATCTCATGTATTGAAAAATCTTACAAAAGTAAAATATCTTAATCAAACGTGTTTTAGCAGAAATGAAATTGAAAGAAATTATAGATGGAGAAGAGGAACTGTCATGCCCACATTTTAAACGTGGACATGAAAACCAAACTAACAAGAATTTTCTAAACTCGACACTAAAACCCCCTCACACGCACATGCATGCTCGATGGCATGCACACTTAACGTTGTTGCATGTGCAACAACCATTAATCACACCATACTAAAGCAAGGCAGAAGTTTACGAAGTCAGGGAAACGTGAACACGCCCCTTCATTACGGGGGGTTAACCTAATAGGTTGGGCATTGCTTCATGCGTCGCCAAGAGGGAAGATCTCTTTCAAGAGGCAATCCCTAGTTTTCTCTTCTAGACGAGGAGAAAGGTCGGTCTCAACCAAAATCCAGACCCTAACCCTAAAATTAATTCACCAATTAAATTAAACTAATGCGGAGATGAAAGTATAAAAAAAAGTTAAATACAAATGGGCACAATCTTGCAACAAGCATGAAAATATGCTTAAGACTAAAAATGATGCATTGCTCTACAGATTTGAACACAAATATAATATGCAACCTTCTTCTATCTGTTAGTGTAGGTTTTTTATTCCTTTTTATAAGGTTTTTCCTACACATTTATTTAAGTTTGCTTAGGTTAATAAAGCATGTTTTATTAGGTGAGAGGATTATGAGGTGTCACCTTCCTACATGTGAGCATCCATTAGCTATTTTGGAAAAATACTTTGCTATCTTTAGTCCGATTGATGGTTGCTCCTCATTGGTCGGTGTTGCCACCTTCTCCCTCTCCCTGGTCTATATAAGCATGCTACCTAGCTTGTTTTTCATTCGATATTAGAGATAGTTATCTGATGCTATTTTGTCTTTCGAGCATTTCACATCAATCTCTTGGTATCGTTGTTATACTAACTTTTGCATTTACAATTTATGTTTCTAACTCTTTCAATTGATTCTGAGTTATAATCTGTTTTACGGATTCTAACATGGTATCAGAGCAGGTTTTGTAAAGTTATATTCTTTGTAGAGATCTTGCAAAATCCCGTATGCTCTTCTCTTGCATTTTCGAACGATCTGAAGAATCAAAAAGGATTTATGAAGATCCAGTAATCTTGTTTTTGCATGTATGAGATCTAGGTGATTGCATCATTTTCAGGTAGTCTGGCAGCTTTTTTGACTGTTCCATTGCATCCAGGAGGCTCTTGAAAGTCATTTTTGGCTTTCATTTCACCCATTTTGGAGATCGTTGGCCATACCTACAAACAAGGGTTTTTGAAGCATGCATATTTTGTGTTTTCATCAATATTGCAGGTTGCAGCATGTCTTTTCTTGTCTTAGGTAGCTGATTTTGCCTTTGCATACTATTTTTGGTTGCCGGGGTCGTTTTTTGTCGCTAAAGGCGTCTGTTTTATATTAGATCTACATCTTTGTACATCAGAAAGAAAAACACCTTCTGGGTTTTGTTCGTAGCATCGAAAAACCATTTGAGTATCTTTTAGTTTTTGCATGCAATTTGTATATTTTGTAGAAACGAACTCAAAAAGCTACAGCAGTACCCCTCTCCGTTGGCAGTTGCAGATTTGAAGGCAGTTTTCAAATGCTCCGTTCTTACTTATACGGACTCCGTTTCTCACGATTTTTTTTATTTTGGCTATTTTTTCGTGATCTATGCACTAGTGTAGACTTTTTTTATTTTGATGCAGAGAATTTCCAGAAATTGCAGATTCTCAATCGTGACACTGCACAGTTCTCATTTTGGGAACTTCGAAGAAGCATAACTTTTGCATAAAACCTCAGATTGAGGTGATTCTTTTTTTGAAAGTTAATTTTTTTGTGTAGCTTGCAGTGGTGTTGTTTATTTCACTGATTATTGTGCCTAAGTTGTATTTTCAGCATATGCTCTTTTTGAGGATTTGTAATAGCATTGAGATCAAGTCCACTCGGTATTTCTTGCTGGTGGCAATTGTAAATGCACTAAATATAAAGTGCCAAATCAAATTTTCTTCAAGGGGGGTTCTTTGATTGAGTGGAAAAGGGGGGTGTCTTGTGTGTTCTTTCTTGCATCTTTTCTTTCCTCACAACAACAATAACAACAACAACAACAATCTATTTCTACATTTAAGATGGATCAATTAACAGTGTCTGTTCTAACACCCTACAACTACTGTGAGTGGAAGTCCAAGATGACTATCCAACTTAAGAAGTTATGACTATATAGAGTAACTATGGGTTTAGAAATTGAACCAACCTTAATTGTAGAAAGGCCTAAATTTCAAAACAGGCTAGATGAAGTTTTTGGAACTCTATGCATGTTTGTATCTCCTGATCTTCTTTTTCATGTTGAATCTTCTACAACACCAAATGATGCATGGACTATTTTGGAAAATCTCTTTGGTAAACAAGATGAATTAAGGGGACACCAATTGGAAAATGAGCTAATAGGGTTAAATCCATGTAATTTTGATACAATACAAGACTTTTTCACAAAGCTAAAGGCCATTAGAGTACAGTTGAAACAATTTGGGATTGAGAAGAAAGACACACAATTGATCTTAAGTATTCTTTCTAAGCTTGGTCCTAACTACTCAGTATTTGTTTCTACATTTTATGCCACTAAAAGTGCTCTTGGGGCTACCTACAAAATGCCTTCTTTAGATGAATTTGTAGCTGAACTCACTAAAGAACAGGATAAATTGGTTCACATGGGCACTATTAAGCCTTTTAAGTCTCATTCCTTGGCTGCAAATCAAGGCACTAAAGATCAGAAAGGCAATGGCTGTAGGAGTCCAGGACAACACTGAGAGGGGGGGTGAATCAGTGTTGTGTAGATTTTTGCAACTTATTATAACTTTTAATTTACATGACTCTGAAAGAGCAAGTCATCAATAAGATATTACACATATATGTACAAGTTTGATAATGAACATTATGAGCAGGATCACTTCGAGATAAATCTTAACATAGAAGCACATATCATTAACACAAGAATTACTGGAGTGGAAAACCCTCTCGGGGTAGAAAAACCACTCAAAACTGCCTCACTGGCTTAACTGAAAAGCATGCCTCACTGGCAATACAAAATGTATCTAGGAGCACCAACTCCTTGTGGAGCACCAACTCCAATACCAAATAGAAGCACCCACTTCTTACACAGATATACCTCACTGGCAAACAAATAGGTCTCACTGACCTACAAGCCTCACTGGCTAATACAAGGCCTCACTGGCAAACCAAATCATCAATTGAAGTAATAAACAAGATCAGAGGGACACTCTGTTTCCATTCAACTCTCAATTCATTCACACCTACATAACAATTCATCTGATTATCACCCAATATCATATACTCATCTTTCTTTTCTCTTCAAAAGGATCTTGTAGAAAATGTCTTCATTTCTGTATGCAATTCCACACACACACACTGTCAATGTGAAGCCAATAAAAATAAGATTCCTCTCTGTATTCTGCAAAATCAATTTGATCTTCTCATGACCTTTCATATTCTCCAAATCACAAAACCCTTCAATCTAATTATCTTCTCTGCCTGCAAATTCCTTCAAACAAATTTTCATTATTCTCTTTTCAAAAATCTTTCATCTTCTCTTCAATTTTCATCTTCATCAACAATTTATTTTTCAATCTGCCATTGTAAGAGAAAATAAAAACTTTTTCAAAAATCTTCATTCTTTCATTTGCCCTGCATAAACAAAAACATGAAAGAAGTCCACCATAAAATATCAACAAACATCTTCAATAAAATCTAATCAATAAAATCTTTGAAAACTTTCATCTTCTCAAACAAAATCTCTTTCATCTTCTTCAAACCCTTCATTTTCTTTTCAACAAGACTCTTCATATCCTGCAAAAAAAACTTCAAGAATAATTGAATGAAAAATCTTCACCAATTTGTCTTCTTATTTTACAAATAAACTTCAAAGTAAAAAATCTTCTAATAATAGCCTTTTTGTCATGAAAATCTCCACAAGAAAATTGCCTTTTTAAAAGCACTAAAAAATCTCCTTAAAAATACTTTATCATGATCCCTCCAAGAAAATAGGAAATAAAAAGTTTCTAACTTCATCACCATCCACTTAATTTGATGCTTTTCTCCATTTAAATATCTTATGCATATTCCCCATTTAAACGAGAACCTAGCTTCTCCATTTTCATAAAGCATTTTTAATGCTTTTCTTAAACTCCAAAAAGACCGATGCCCTTTCTCTTTTTTTTTAAAACATAAATTACCTTTAAGGATATCGGGCTCCAAATGTTAGTAATGTTCCTTTTTAATAAAAAACATCCAATACAAACTTTCTCCCATTAAATTCGATGCAATTTGCTTTTCACATATGAATCGGTCCAACTATGCATCGACTTTCTTATTTGAGAAAACCATGTTCTTTTTAATAAAGTATTCCCCTTCGAATGCTCACTCAATCGCATTATAATTCAATGCCTTTCAATGCTCATAAGAAACATTCTATATTTAAAACTGATGCCCGCACATACTTGTTTGAAATTTATGCCCACACATACCTGTTCCACCGGTGGTAAGGAGAGGAGGGGCCGGTGCTAATATGTCTGAGATACCCTCTAGCGTGTCACTCATAAGAGAATTTACCTACAATTGAAAGTCACTTCAAAAATATGATATAAAGTGCATTTTGTGAGTGACGGTTGTGAGATGAGCATTGAGACTGAACTTAGGACTTATTTTTGTTATCTTATGCTCACATCCTAAATAGGAGATGCCTCCAAAAACAAATATCAGAGAATAAAAAATTGATGCCCCTACACAGTCCAAACCATGAATGATGATCATTTGCCAATACTTGATGATCAACAACTCGAACCAATTAAAGTATCAATAGGAGATTCATCAAAAACTTTTTGTGAAAAGAACCCCAAATAACTTATATTTCAAACACTACCATATCAAAATCTTGTAAGCACATTGAATGATAAAAGCCTTTCTGATCTGTCCTCCTGATGTGATCACTCTTGATATTGTGATCTATCCTCTTTATGTCCTTCTGCCAAGTAAGTCAAGAATGAACAGACAAGCCCTTAATCAAATGAGCTCCTTCAAAGCAAAGTATAATACCAAACCAATACCACATCTCTGTGAAACTAACCAAGCAATGAACAACTATCTCCTCCTAATGTCCTACAACAACTATGGTAACTTTAATTCATCAACTGAAAACACTTTTGACATCAATGACAACCTGTCACCATCAATGGCAAGCATAATAAGAAACTAAAGGATCAAGGAGAGAAGAAACAAGATCCAAAACAAGCTGCAACCAATACAGCTCCTGAGTCTTCCTCTAAAGACAACAAGTCTAAAAAGGAGATGACAAAGTGTGCCTTTTGTAAGAAATCTAGTCACGATGAGCATAAGTGTTTGAAAAAGCAAATAACTCATCTTACCATCTTCTTGAGAAGAATAATATCAAAGTGCCGGATTCATCCAAGGAAGATCCTTGAGAATCTTCAAAGGACACGAAAAATAGTAAGGGGAAGGGCAAGGCCCTTGTTGCAGTTGCTACACCGCTAGATAGTTGGGTGACTAACTTAGGTGCTTCTCACCACATGGCCAATACAAAGGAAAGTTTCTCATCCTTGGAGTCATGTTCTATGCCTGATATTCTTATGGGTAATGATACACCAGAAGAAGTTCTTGGGAGAGGGTCTGTTGACATTGGTGATGGGACATTCCATGATGTTCTTTGTGTACCTTCTTTGTCAACTAATCTCCTATCTGTCTACTAAATCACCCATATAGGTTCCGGCAAAAGTTGAATTTACACCTGACTCAGTGGTTATTAGTGATCTGCACAGTGGTTCTACAATTGTTGTAGGAAAAGTTGATAACCGTTCACGGCTCTATCACTTTTCTCATTTTGTTCCTGATTCTCCTTCACTTGCATTGCTCACTCACTCAAATGAGGTGAGCCGTTTGTGGCATCAACAGTTTGGCCACTTGAACTATCGCTACTTGCAGCAGCTCAGTCAGCATGACATGGTTACAGGGTTGCCTTCTATTCGATTTTCTGATGGAGTTTGTCAAGGCTGCATTCTTGGTAAGCATCCTAAAGAAAATTTTGATAAAGGCAAAGCATGGAGAGCCACATAGCTCTTGGAGTTAGTACACAATGATTTAGCTAGACCATTTCAGCAACCTTCATGCAGCAGAGCTAGATATGTATTGACCTTCATTGATGATCTTTCTTGATACACCTTTGTATACTTTCTCAAACAAAAGTTTGAAGTCTTTGAGTCTTTTTAGGACTTTAAATCTTTTGCAAAGAAAAAATCTGGGAAGGTTGTCAAGATTTTGTGCATCGATAATGGTGGGGAATATGTAAACTAGAGGTTTGAGCAATTTTGTGCCTCAGAGGGCATTGATCTTCAACACACAGTTCCCTATAGTCCACAACAAAATGGAGTTACAAAACGAAAGAATCGGTCATTGAAAGAAATGGCCAATTGCATGATTCACTCCAAATCATTGGCACCTCAGTATTGGGCAGAGGCCATCAACTGTGCGTGTTATATCCAAAACCGAATTCCTCACCGAGCTGTGAAGGGTGTAACTCCTTTTCAAGCTTGGACCGGTCGGAAACCCACAGTCAAGCACTTCCGAGTGTTTGGGTCCGTTGCATGGGCCCACATTCCAACAAAGAAACACAAGGCTATGGATCCGCATAGCAAGCCTTGCATATTTGTTGGCTATCCAGATGGTGTCAAAGGCTACAGGCTACTCCACCCTACCACACATGAGCTCTTCATTGAGAGGAGTGTTCGTTTTGAGGAGGATACTTCTTCTACCACTTCATCATTCATTCCCATGAAGACACTGCGACTTCATGATGATAGTTCTTCTGAGGATCTTAATCCTCCTGAGGAGTCTTCTTCTTCCACCTCAAATGGCAATGATGAGGATTCATCTTCCTCCTCTCTTAGTCATCATTCAGAGGATGTTGATTCACCTCCTGATTCTCCTGCCACTGGGCCTCTTTGGGCTCGTCAGACTTTGGAGTCTGCAAGTGATTTGGGTTGGTGATCCTTTAGATGCAAGAAGAACAAGGTCACAGTTCGAGCAGGCTCCTCATCTCTTCTTTGCTTCAGCTTCTGATCCATAGTCCTTCAGGGAAGCTTCTGGTGTCCCCGAGTGGGATGCTGCTGTGCAAGAAGAGTTCAGTTCCTTGAAAAGGAACCATACTTAGGATTTAGGCCCACTTCCTAAGGGAAGTGTTAGTGCCTGAATTGACTAACAATTTTTGAGCAATTTTCATGTAGGCACTTTCCCTAAGTATCCAAAAAATGTTCTAAGTGTTGGACCTCCTCGGCATTTTTCAGCTGCAGCATCATATTTTCTTCGAGGAGGAAGTCATCATCATCATCTTGTCTTCGATGATGGTCAGCATCATCATGTTTTCTGTCGACCGGTTTCTCATCAGGATCATCATGTTTCAATATCGGGTGATGTTTGGTTATCATCCTGATCCTGCTGATGAGCTACAGTGTGCCCTGATTTGCTTGCGGGGGTGATTTTTCAAGTATCCGGTGATTTTCCAATTATCACCTTGCCCTTTTATGATGATGATGTCACCCCGATCTTCTGAAGGGATTATTCTCTGAGTTGTTCGACCTGACTTGTTTTTTCTTAAGGGTCGTCATCATCATCATCATATTTCCAGTTATCACCGTGTTGCTTGCGAGGGTCATCATATTTTCTGCCTGCATGATATTTCGCTGGGGTGATATTTTTATCATCGGGTGATCTTGGCTATGATCATCCTGATGATGTTGTTGAAGAGTTCTAAGTGTGACCCGATATTCACTGGGGTCATCATATTTTGAACGTCAGGATGATCTTAGTCAATATCATCCTGATGTTGTTGTATCACTTCATGTTCGTTGTTTTGTCATCCTGATGATGCTGACGTCATTCTTATGTCAGGGTGATATCTATTTCTCTGCCTATCTGCATCATGATATTTCCGAAGGAGGGGGTGATATTTTCATTTTTGAATATCACCCGGATGTATGTTTGTTCCAGCGTCATGATGATGCTAATATCAAGGAGATATCCGCCTGCCGGCTTCGTGCATTATCTAGTGGGGGGTGATCTTTTCAAGCATCATCATATTCATCTATCGCCCCGATCTTATAGTGGAGCTACAGTGCAACCTGATATTTGTGCATCAGGATGATATTTCCAAATATCCGGTTATCTTCCGAATATCATCCTGATGTCGATATGATGATGACGTCATCAAGGTCCGGGGGGGTCATATTTCTAACACTGATCATCTTGTGGAGATCCCCCAATATTTGTAAATATGATGATGACGTCATCCGGATATGAGGAGGTGCGCAGTAGGCAGATATGATGATGACGTCAGCAGGATATGACGGTGACGTCATCAGGATGTTCATCGGCCAGACTTTTGGTATAGGCTCAGTAGGAGGATGTTCCTCCGATGGATCAGGTTGTGCCGATGAAGACGATTATCATGCAGGTTATATTGCGATATGATGCTGACGTCAGGGTGATATTTCAAGCGACAGGATATCATGCTGTTGGAGGATGATGATGAAGTCTTATACTAGTGTCGTCAGGAGCAAAAGCCAGACATTATACATGCTCGTGGCCTAGTATATAAAGTGTTGAAAAGGTCGCCGCGGGGTGCATGTGGGATAATTGATATCCTGCATATTCGAAATATCATGACGATGAATCTTGGCGGGAAATGGTTGCGATCGACTGTTTGATGTTTTTCCCAAGGCCGCGGGTTGGTGCGCCATTAATGGCGAAGGTTGCAGAGGTATGGGCGGATCTGGTACCCGATTGAAGGTGTACATCGACGGACAGTGGCGCAGGGCTCGAGATTCCTTCCTGTCTCCTCCCCTACCTGCTGCATTCATGTTTGGGCGCCAATCTGGTAATGCGTTGAGCGCCATTTTGCTGATACTGTGTATCTGGCGGGTTTTTTTTGGTCAACCATGTAATTAATTGCTGTGGTACACTACCTGGCTGTTATAAGCAGGAAGTGTTACTCATTTTTGGTTGTTGAAAGTTGAAGATTTTTGGCTCTGTAATTCAAAACAAGCTGATCTGGTTGTTCTGTACAGCTTAACCTGTGAGTTTATGTATCTCTTGTTGTATGTTTTTGGCATGAACCCACTGATTTCATGATTAATCTTATATGAGAAATGCTATCTTAGCATGTGTTGTGTTAATTCTGTCTCCAGTATTGCATGTATTCTTCTTCTGAATCTGGATATTTGGGTAATGTTTAGATTCTAGAGCATAGAATTCCTATGTTGAATGTCTGATCTTTTAACTTCTGCTCAAGGGGTAGATTAAACTGTTTTCAGGTTGAATATTGGGAAGGGTATACTGCAGTAGGGATGCCATAAGTAGAGATAACTTAACACTCTGTATTGGGAGATATCTGTAAGGCAGGTATCACATATATCCCCTTGAAATCCAGTTTTAGCTGTTCATGCTGATCATTCACAGGTGTATGTCTACTGACTCCAGGCCCTGGATAGGCACCAATCTTGCTTTGTTTTTGTGTTACAACCATGTCCAGCTTTGCATCCAAACTTAAAATCCAAATCAAAATCTAAAACAACCATTAGGACATTAGAATTAGCTTTAGGATCCTCAGTCCTCTGTCTACAACTGCAAATAGGCCCAAAGCTAGCCCCTTTGCTCTTATCTTTCAGTTTTGGTCTACTTACAGGAGGACTTATCTGCTTTCTGTCAGCATCCCAGCCTTGTATGCATATCCTCATGGATGTTGAGTAGGGAATACCCCCCTAGGTCTTGCAGAGCCTGAAGAAGAAGAGGAGATAAAATATAGAGTCTATCTCCTACACTGTTGGCCCCTGGCCCAGAGATCCTGTTGATCACTGATGGCTACCTTGTAGGGAAATCTGGGAATAAGCATCCAGTCTGGGAAAAAACCAACAGGAAGAAAACTTGTTCGATGCAAGTGGGTCTATTGAACAAAATTTGTTGCAGATGGGCCGGTCGATAAACATAAGGCTCGCTTGGTCACATAAGGATTCTTCTAGGTTCCTGGGATTGACTACTCTGAGACTTTTGCGCCAGTTGCCAAGATGAATTCAATCCGACTTGTCCTTGCCATTGCTACAGCCCATCATTGAGAAGTTCATCAGATGGATGTAAAGAATGCTTTTCTTCACGGTGACCTTGAGGAGGAGATATATATGGAGCAACCACAGGGTTTCGTCCATGATCCTTCACTTGTTTGCCAACTTTGGAAATCTCTCTATGGCCTTAAACAGGCCCCTCGAGCCTGGTATGCCAAGATGGACTCCTTTCTTCTATCAGTTGGGTTCACTCGGTGCCATTTTGATCCAAATGTCTACATTTTGCAGCAGGATGATACTCTCACTTTCCTTGTTCTCTATGTTGATGACTTGTTGATTATAGGGGGTTCTTCATCCACCATCAAGGCAATGAAAATTGCCCTTTATGATCGGTTTCTGATGTCTAACTTGGATCTTCTTCACTACTTCTTGGGCATTGAGATTACACAGTCTTCGACTGGTATCTTTCTTTCTCAGCTCAAGTATGCTCTTGCTATGCTCTCCAGATTTTGCATGGCTGACTGTAAGCCTGCGCCGACTCCATTTCTATCAGGGGTCAAACTTGAGGCTTCTTGTTCTTCACCTTTGGTAGATGCTACCTTGTATCGCCAATTGGTTGGGAGTCTCATATACTTGACTCACATGAGGCCAGATATTTCATATGTTGTGGGCTTGGTCTCCATGTTTATGCAGGAGCCACATGAGCTGCATTGGAAAGAAGCTAAGCGGATTCTTCACTATGTACAGGGCACTCACAGTTATGGGATTCATTATGCAGTGGGCGTGGATATTGACTTGGTGGGATACACAGATTCAGATTGGGCGGACGGTTCTCAGGATCGCAAGTCTACTTCAGGGTATTGCTTCTCTCTTGGTTCTGGTCCGATTTCATGGTCGAGCAAGAAGCAATCTGCTATTTCTCTTTCATCTACAGAGGCTGAGTATCAAGGAGCAGTTATCATGAGCAAGTTCTTGATCGTCAGTACTATTCGACATCAAATCAGACAGCTAACATCTTCACCAAACCCTTCACTGAGAGCAAGTTCATTCATTTGCAAGCTTTGCTTGGGGTGCGGCAGGTGTCCTCCATTAAGGGGGCTTCTTAGCTCCTTCTTTCCTTCTCTCTCTATTATGGGGGGTATACTCTCTTTTGTGGGGGGGGCTACTTCTCTTTTTTTGGGGGGGGGAATTCATTGAACATGGGTACCTCATCAGGCTTCATTTGTCGGGACCCATCTCTTCACCCACCTAAGCTACGCTTAAAGGGGGGTGTTAGTGTAGGTTTTTTATTCCTTTTTATAAGTTTTTTCCTACACATTTATTTAAGCTTGCTTAAGTTAATAAAGCATGTTTTATTAGGTGAGGATTATGAGGTGTCACCTTCCTATGTGTGAGCATCCATTAGCTATCTTGGGAAGATACTTTGCTATCTTTAGTCCGATAGATGGTTGCTCCTCATTGGTCGGTGTTGCCACCTCCTCCCTCTCCCTAGTCTATATAAGCATGCTACTTAGCTTGTTTTTTCATTCGATATTGGAGATAGTTATCTGATGCTATTTTGCCTTCCGAGCATTTCACATCAATCTCTTGGTATCATTATTATGTTAACTTTTGCATTTACAGTTCATTTTTCTAACTCTTTCAATTAATTCTAGGTTATAATCTGTTTTACGAATTCTAACACTATCACACTGGAAAACAACACAAACACACTACTGCCCAAAACAAAGATTTGGAACCCCAATAGAATGGCCCTGATTTCCCTCTTATAGGAACAAGGGAGCAACAAGCTCCAGGCCACCTATCCCTATCTCAATTGATACATGCAATCATAACAAGATGCGGGTGCAACTACCAGTGGGAAGAATATCCCCAAATAGGACAAAGGCAGTTGCACGCACCAACTCAAATCCACTAGCATCCAAAATATATTTGCAAATGTCGTTGCAAACAGTCATCATTACAATAAAAGCCTTCTTTGAAAACCCATAAGAGTGGGAAAACACACAACTATGCAAATATAACGGCCCCCTTGAGAAGATTTCATCATGTCTGATTGAGCTTGAAAGTCCAGCAAGCAGAAACAAGGATATGGATATCCGGATACGTCCATCTGGATATGTCCATATGATGTCAGCATGAAGGTCGGGTCAACCCTCATTGATCGAAAGAATGCTATCGGGCTTCAATTCCATTTAGAACAGGTCGGGACATCCATGTGGACACGTGTCTTACAATCATTGGTTATACAAGGGCATGGATATTAGGAAATATTTGGATATTAGAACTCGTGAAATATCCCCAAGCTGAATGTCCTAATGACGTCACCCCTTTTGAGGCAATCCTTGGCTATGAGAAAAGTGATGTCATCAGCATATTGAGAAGGTCCGGACATTTAAGACTTTTGAAATATCCTGTGTCGGAACATCCTGATGATGTCATTGGGTTGTGCAGATTGACGGATCCAAACATTCAGGAATGTCTGGACATTAGGAAATAATATGCCATCGCTGAATGTTCTGATGATGTCATCGCCGCTGAATGCTTCTTTGGGAAGGGATCTAGATGACATCATCAACATATGTATATTTGAAAGATCTGGACATCAAGAAAGGTATGAACATTAGGAAATAATATCCAGACATAGAATATCCAATGCATATGATGGCTTCACTATACCGCTAGAGTAATTTTGACGGGCACATACCTAGATGTCGAAATTTTGAGACATACACTTAGCAATTTTCTAAGCATCTCAATCAGGAGAATTTGTCCAGATATTAGCGAATATGAGGACATTCAAGTGTAAATATGAATATCCAGAGGACCGTTCACCAAGACTTTGACCTTGAATACCTCCTTGGTTTTAATGAATTTCCATATACCCCAAAAGGCAAACCTGCTTAGAATTTTATCCTCTATCATTTGTCATGCTTCATGAGGGGAAATCCATACTTTGAAATTTTAGGTAAACAGAGGCAAACTTTGAAGGATTTTAGGCTTTTAGGGCTTTAGCAAGGTTTAACAAGCCTGAATAAATGCAACCTCGGGCAGGAAATGCATGAAAAATGCAGGTCCTAACAACGGCTCTAGTTGGGGACAGACGACCACAAGGTCATCATGACGATCCATAAATCTCTGGTTAGGCAGCGAACCACAAAACAGAAAACAGGGAAAAGCACGCAAGGCAACACACCTATTTACACTAAAAATACAAATGTGCATGGATATGATCAAGCAAAGAATTGCTTCAAGAATTGTCCATGCATTGGCAATTCTTGGATTTCACCATTCAAGGCCTGGATGAAATATGAATCTCCTCCATGATAATCTACTATGACATAGGGGCCTAACCACAAGGCTTCAAATTTTCCATGCTTGCCCTTGTCTTGTGCCTTAGCATTCCATACTAGAACCATGTCATTCACCTTAAATTTTCTATTAGAAGCTCTCTTGTCAAACAAGTACTTAACCTTCTGCTTCATTTTGAGACTATTCCTTTGTGCATCTCTTCTAACTTCATCCAGTTCAATTAATTGTTCAATCCTCTCCTCCATTGGTTTAGGGATGTCCAAATCCTCTTCTTGGATGAACCTATAGATAGGTAGGAGATTGTTCACAGGAACCTGGTTTGAATGGCATAAACTAATTTAAATGGTGATTTGCCAATTGCCTTTTTGATAGTCACTCTATCAGCCCATAAAGCTAGACTTAGCTTAGAATCCCAAGCCCTTTTATTCTTATCCAACATTCTCCTGATGATTTTCATCAGGCTTTTGTTATTGGGCTCAGCCTGACCATTTCCTTGGGATGATAAGGGGAAGAATATGACATCTCAATGCCATATATGTATTGCAAAAACCTATGAACTCATCAAATCTAAAGCACATAGCATTATCCATTACTAATATGACTGGTGCTCCAAATATCACAATGATGTGATTCAAAATGAAGTCCATCACCACCCTGCTTGTGGCCTTTTTGGTAGGGATAGCTTCTATCCACTTGGTAAAGTAATCTGTAGCTACTAGGATTCATTTGTGGCCTCCACTGGACTACACATATCTCACCAATAAAATCTATGCCCCATTGAGGGAAAGGGGCCTCAACTTGCACATGAATGAGGGGCAATGCACCTGAATATTTGAGCTTTCCAGAAAACCTCTGACATGCCTCACATTTTCTTGTGAATGCATGGGAATCCGAAAATAAGGTAGGCCAATAATAGCCCGCCCTCAAAATCTTGTGAGCTGTTGTGTTAGCTGTGAAATGACCCCCACATACTCCCGCATGCATTTCTTTCAGCATGCTTTCAGTCTGGTTCTTATCCAAGCAAAACAGATTCAAAAATACATACCTCACAACCTACAACTTTAGAGTTCTTTGTTGATTCATAGTGAGACCATCTGGACACCTGAGATGTGTCAAATAATAGATGATATCAGTATACCACGATGTCATCTACAAACTGCATATCGCCCATGTCTCTTCCTCAACAACATTGATTTGAGTAGCCTCCAAGTTAGCCTCAACCATCAATTTGGCAAGTCCATGTCCTCTGACCAGTTTTGTAATCCGAATGTCAATATTGAACTCCTGGGTCTTGTTGATCCATCTACACCTTTGACCAGTGACCTCCTGCTGGACTAACACATCTTTTACAGCTACATTAGGCACATATGCTTCTACCTTTGCACCAACCAAGTAAGGTCTGAAATTCTTCACAGCTTTAACCAGGGCATATGCCTGCTTCTCTGCCATGTCATATTTTAGTTCTACGGCCTGAAGAGACTTGCTCAAAAATGCAATGGCTGCTGGAAACCCTCTTCATTTGTCTATAACATAATTGCTACAATAGTGTGGAATTAAGCAAAAGAGAATATCTAAAAAGGCTTACTGAAATCAGGGGATTTCAACACTGGTGCCTCCTTAATAGCTCTTTTTATTGCTACAAAAGCATTAATAGAATCATCATCCCATATGATCTTGGCTCCTTTCTTTAGCATCTTGGAAATAGGTTTAACAATTTCAACAAAATTGGAAATAAACCTTCTTACAAAGTTAATCTGGCCAAAGAAAGACTGTATTGCTTTGAAGGTTTTGGGGATTGATATCTTATCAATAGCTACCACTCTCTCTGGATCTATCCTTACTCCATCTTTGGACACAATATGTCCTAGCAGCTTCCCTTCTGATACTGCAAACGTGCATTTCTTGGGATTGAGAGATATCACATACACCAGAGCCCTCTTGAAGATTTGTTCAGGATGCATGGAATGATCTTCAGCCTTTTTTGAAAAAGCAGTTAAGTCATCTCGATACACAACCATAATTACATTAATCAAGTCTGGGAAAGCAACATCTATGGCTCTTTGGAATGTCGCTCCAGCATTAGTCAGCCCAAACAACATCCTAATATAGACATACGTGCCCCAGGGAGTAGTGAAAGTTGTCTTATATTGTTCTGATTCCTTAACTTTCACTTGATTATATCCTAAAAAACCATCCATCATGGACAAAAACTCATTGCCTGTGACCCTTTGGAGCATTATTTCCATGTTGGGCAAAGGATAATTATCCTAGTTCCACGGGGACGCGTCCCCCCCAAAAAATCAGCCGTCCCCCAGGGGGGGACGTCCCGGGGACGGGGAGACGCCGCCGAAACGCCCCCCCGCCGCACCCCCGCCCCTCCGCCGCCCCCCCGCCGCCCCCCAAACGTCTCCCCTTGGGGAGACTTCTTGACGTCCCCTGAATTTAATTTTTTAATCATTTTTTTTTAATCATCAAAAATAAAAACCTAACTTTATCATATGCATTTTTAACATTTCATTTCAAGTTTTGTGGCTTGTGCATATCGAATATCCTGGGACTCTTGAGTCTTTGTCGATGAGACTAGACAATGAGACATGTATGCAAAATGTATGCAAAATGTGGAAGCATAGACAACTTAAAAGGCACGTTGTGAAGTGTGAACTGTTTGACAGAATGCCTCAATCGGAATGTTTGACAGAAATTAGAATGCATTTCAACTTTCAAGTGAGCTTAACACTTGTTTGCATAAAGCCTCTCAAGCAAAACATTTCAGAAAATTTGATATGTCAAGACTCAATTTCTATGCATCAGCTTAACCACAGAAGTGCCTCTACAACACAAATAGGTCAAAATCTTGTAAGAAACTTGTATGGGAGACATATTTCTCTGAGGCATTCTGTCAAATAGTTCACGTGCCTTGTCTATGCATCTATAGTTATACATCTTTTTATAACTAATTTTTCAAGTATTATATGTATTTCAGCGCATCGCTCCCCCGCCACCCCCCCGCCACCGTCCCCCCGCCGTCCCCAAATTTAGGCCCCCCGCCCCCCCATCCCGGAAACGCGTCCCCCCCCGTCCCCTCGTCCCCGTCCCCGAAACTCCATGGAACTATGATAATTATCCTTTAATGAGGACACATTCAAATTTCTTAAGTCTACATAGAGTCTTAGATCCCCATTATTTTTCCTTACTGGCACCAAATTTGAGACCCATATAGAATACCTGATTGGTTTGATGATTCCACCATCCTTCATCTTTTCTAGCTCCTACTACATTTTTGGAATCAACATTGGATTAATGGGTCTTTGCTTTTGCCTGAAAGGCTTGGCATTTGGTTTCAGAGGGATCTCATGCTGGAATAGATCCTCTCTATAGGCCTTCAGGTCATCATAGGACCAGGCAAAAACATGCTTGTATTTTCTCAATAAAGTGATAAGCATTGTTCTTACCTTGGGATTGATCCTTTTCCCAACGTACAAATTCTTAGATGAGGCAGCAGTCCCTATTTTAACCTCCTCTAAATCATCCCTATGGACTGGTACATACTTATGCTCATTTCTATCATTGTTGTCAAATACTCTTTCCAATGCTACCAGTCCCCTTGGGATTTTATTTGTCTTTAACTGAATTACTTCAGTCTCAAAAACAGTTTCCTTCTCATTGACAACTTCCACAAATGCATTGAAATCTACCTCTTGTGAAAGGTACTTATCTTCACATTGAGGGAACTTTAGCAAATCTGCACCATCATTGAAAACCTACCAGTTATAGATATTGTCTGGCACATATGGTCTAGTTTTAACCTCAACTTTAGATATTCCAAATAAAGTAATATCATCCCTCCTTAGGGCTATATTGGCCAAGAAGTCGGCCATCACATTCTTGTTTCTTTCTATCCAGTGAATGGAGAATGCATCCAAAAGTTCTATGGTTTCCCACACAGCATACTTGTACTGCTTAAGTCTCTTGTGCTTAGTCAGATATTTGCCTAGTTCCACGGGGACGCGCCCCCCCCCAAAAAATCAGCCGTCCCCCAGGGGGGGATGTCCCGGGGACGGGGAGACGCCGCCGAAACGCCCCCCCGCTGCACCCCCGCCGCCCCTTCGCCGCCCCCCAAACGTCTCCCCTCGGGGAGACTTCTTGACGTCCCCCGAATTTAATTTTTTAATCATTTTTTTTTAATCATCAAAAATAAAAACCTAACTTTATCATATGCATTTTTAACATTTCATTTCAAGTTTTGTGGCTTGTGCATATCGGATATCCTGGGACTCTTGAGTCTTTGTCGATGAGACTAGACAATGAGACATGTATGCAAAATGTGGAAGCATAGACAACTTAAAAGGCACGTTGCGAAGTGTGAACTGTTTGACAGAATGCCTCAATCGGAATGTTTGATAGAAATTAGAATGCATTTCAACTTTCAAGTGAGCTTAACACTTGTTTGCATAAAGCCTCTCAAGCAAAACATTTCAGAAAATTTGATATGTCAAGACTCAATTTCTATGCATCAGCTTAACCACAGAAGTGCTTCTACAACACAAATAGGTCAAAATCTTGTAAGAAACTTGTATGGGAGACATATTTCTCTGAGGCATTCTGTCAAACAGTTCACGTGCCTTGTCTATGCATCTATAGTTATACATCTTTTTATAACTAATTTTTCAAGTATTATATGTATTTCAGCGCACCGCTCCCCCGCCACCCCCCCCCCCCCGCCGCTGTCCCCCCGCCGTCCCCAAATTTAGGCCCCCCGCCCCCCCGTCCCGGAAACACGTCCCCCCCCCCGTCCCCCTATCCCCATCCCTGAAACTCCGTGGAACTATGGATATTTGTCTCTTACTTGTGAGACAACCAACTCAGAATCTCCAAAAACTCTCAATAATTTTATACCATGCTTGACTGCCATGTTTAAGCCAAGGAGTAATGCCTCATACTCTGCCGTGTTGTTAGTGCAAGAGAAATTCAGTAGAAATGAATGTTTAAAAGTTTTACCACTAGGTGCAATGAAAATCACACCTACTCCTGCTCCTGCTTTAGAGCATGCACCATCAAAGTACATTTGCCATAATCTTGCTTGGTTTGTCCGAGCTTCAGCCTCTAGAGGATTAGTGGAGCCTGGAGCTTCCTGATCTAGTTCTATTCTGAAGTTGTTCATATCACTATTGCAAAAATTGACTTGCTGATTGAAGTGATTAGGATTGTAAATATGCTCTATTATTGTATGGGACCTAGGTTCACTATCCAATCTGACTTCCTTTCCATTCTTTGGTATAGTGGCATAGGACAGGTCCAACTGTATGTTTCCCCCAACTACTACATTCTATTGTCTTGACAAGAGCATCCCATATTGAGGTGGGATATCCACAATAGTTATGTCCATTTTGTATACTTTATCAAGAAATGCTGCAAACCTTAAGTTAACACTCTTCATTATCCCAATAACTGGAACAACTCTGTTATCCATGGCATAACACTGGCCATAGCATGTATCAATCTAAAGTCCCAACTCTTTTATAACTTCTAGGGGCATGATGTTTATAGCGGCTCCTAAGTCTATCATGTAGTTTCTAACCTTCTTGTTATTTATAAGCAAGCTGACATAAAAGGGATCAAACAGAGATAGGGATTTAGTCAATGCTTCTCCTACATATACCTCAGGGGTTCCCATCTCTCTACTCTTGGCTTCACCAACCTGTTGGTTTACATTCTGGGAAACATGTGACTCCTTGGGAATCTTAGGTGCTACTTCAGATACACTTGCAATTACTTTCAAAGCATTGTTCCTATGTTCATCTATTTTCATCATTTCTAACAAAGGAACAAAAACTTTCATATGAGATAGTACTTGGGTCATATCAAACATGGGAATTGTACATGAATCCTGGATAACTTTACTTACCTCTGCTTTCTTGACTCTCTCCTTTTCAGTAGATGTAAGAGCTTTAGGAATACCAGGTTTACCTAACTCCCTTTCTACCCTTCTTTCTGACATGTTTTTGGTGCATTGGACTGTACCTTCTGGCCTCTTGGCAACTTGCCTTTTTCATCTAGGAATTTCATACTCTCAAGATTCTTGGCTATTGTGGATGCCTCTTTGATAAAAAGACTACCAAGCTTACCCTGATCAGCAATAACAGTTCTATTTCTCAAATTGTAACTGCTATTGGCCTGAGCAATGGTAGCTACAATCAAGGATTTGATTTCCTCCTCTGAGGGTCTTCTCAAACTAATCCTTCCTACTTCAGCATCTGCAACATTCACCCTTGCATGTTCTATATTATTATCTTCATAATAAAAAAAGATCAGCTGATGATAATTCTCTCCATAACACCGTTGGTTGTCAATATCAATCTTAGCACATTCTTCCTCAGAAGAAGCATATTCTTCTGCTACCATAAATGGTTTAGATGAGAACATATTGACTGTATGATCTTGATTATAATTATCCTCCTCATATTCATCCTCAGGTATGCCAGACTCCTGAAGTGCTTGGGCTACCACACACTGAGCTGGGGAGTGAGATGAATGACATGCTATACACCATAGATTATCCTCAACCATATTGGTGTTGGATCTCTTCAAGGGGTCAGGGGTATCTCTATTGGATATTTTTTTCTGATTATTGTGGACTGGCTTCCCATTCTGCCATGTGGCATTGTATGGTTTATCGGACAACTTAGGCATTCTCTCATGCTTTTGATAATTAGGCCTGTCATTGAATAACCCCTTCTCATTCTTAGCTACTTTGTAACTTAAGTCCTTAAGGGCACTAATAACTTTATCCAATTTGTCTTCTTGTGTTGGCAATTTTTCCTGACCTCTAGGGTTTTTCAACAGTTTTACATCATCTCTTTTTCTTGTTTTCCCATAAGCTCTTCTGTTACTTTCAATATGCAAAGCGGTTTTGAAGGCCTCCCTCAAAGTCTAAGGGTCCTTATCTCTCAAAGAATAACTCAACTTTGAATCAAATGCTTTACAATAGAGGCAAGGCAGACTTGCTCACTTGGTCTCAAACCAACAGGGAGCCTAAACATTGCCTTTTCAAAAGGTTTGGGATAAGCAAGGGGAAGAGGTCTTCTATTGTTTTGTCGACATCAAGAAGGCATTTGACATGGTTCCTAGAAGCAAATTATGGAGTAGAATGGAAGAGCTAGGAATTCCGGAAAAATATAGGGCTGCTGTTCATAGGTTGTATGATCAAGTTCGTGCCAAAATTAGAACCAAGCAAGGATTATCAGAATGCTTCGAGAGTGACATTGGGGTAAAATAAGGATGTCCGTTATCTCCTACCCTGTTTGGTCTGTACATTGACAAATTAGAGGAGTGGATAGACAAGTTTGGTGGAGGGGATGTTCACTTGGCCAGCTATGTTATAAAGTTGCTTTTATATGCAAATGATCTTATCCTAATGGCAAAAACAACGCACAACTTGAAGGAACACTTGAAAGCTCTAGAATCGTTTTTCCAAGAGGTTGGGATGCAAGTGAACACCAGTAAAACTAAGATCATGATCTTTACCTTGAAAAGAAAGAAAGCTTCGATGGAATTTGTCTTCGATGGCAGCCCCCTATAGGTGGTCAATGAATACAAGTATCTTGGTCTCATGTTTTGACTTCCAGATTGAGTATGAGCACGAGAGTTGGGATTGGACTGGTTAGCAAAGGCTGAAACATTTATATCAACGGGTGAAGAAATTAATGGGTTGTGAGAAACAGATGTTACAGGATTCCCAACAGAAGACTTCAGAAATTCAATCTTCTTCTACATTTCAGCATTTGCAACCAATATTTCAACTATTTCCAACTCCTTTTGCAGTTGTTCATTCTCTTTCTTCAATTTAAGATCTAATGAGTCAGACTCCTCTATTGCAATAATTTTCTGAGATGACCCTGTTGATAACTGAGAGGGGGGGGTGAATCAGTTATCCTAATTATTTCCCTTATTGAACTTTCTTTTTAATTGATGCAGCATAGAATCAAACACAAAAACATTAATCATGAAATAAGAAACACATGACACAGTATTTTTGACGTGGAAACCCTGTTAGGGGAGAAAACCACGGGGTGATTAACCCAAAATTATTCTCTGTTAGAAGAATAGGAAATTACAAAATGGCACTTGCCAATTAGGGCTCACTGCCCGAGCACACTGCTCACAAGAGGCCCACTGCCTACAAGAAGACACACTGTCTACAAAGTGATAAGAATCACAGTCTTGAACTGATTGGAAGCATCTGCATATGCTGGAGTTCAGTTCCGGTTAGGCTCAGTACACTGATCTGCTGCACTTCATCTTTCCTTTGTTCTTTATTCTGCTATCTTTCACATACCGGATCCTTTTTGCTACCTCTGCTCTGTTCTGGACTTATTCGCATATCTCTTCACACCATCACACCCTTCACAACTAAATCCATCCTCTATATATATCCGCACAAGTAATTTCATCACTTTTCTAGTCGGCATCCGGAACAGTCTAGTTTCTTACAAACTCTTGTTCTGTCGGCTGAATCCTTCCTCACCAAGCAATGCGGATCAAGCATATACTTGTAGATATCATTAATCATGTCGGCCAAACATGATTCATGCCTTCACAACCTCTATCATCAATAGTAACACATCCGGAAAGTAGTCTGATACTCTGTCAGTCAGTTCTTCCTCTGTTTTCACTGTCTCTCAGGAATCCGGTACTCAACTATTCATATCTTTTTCCTTGTCCATCACCGGAGGCTAAATCCTTGGAATATACTACTCAAGGTAGTCCTCTTGACTTCCCCAAATCCGCACTGCACCAAGACACTTCCTCTGAGAGATCCGGATCAATCTGTCGGACCTTGCCACATGCTCTGTTCTTGTTCACCGGACCACAACAATCTTTATTCTGACTTCCGGTAGAGACACATCATGACTTGCGGATATGTGGGATGACCTTTGTTGCCATCAATGACAACAACCATGAATCCATATAGTGTCTCTTGCCAACAATCTCCCCCTTTGGCATTGATGGCAACACTGAGTGAAAAATGACTAAGTGTTTTCACTATGCTCCCCCTTTGCTGATGCTCTGTCTTTATATACAATTTCCGGAACTCCCCCTTAGTTGGATTCCTCATTTTTCACTGCTCCTCACTCCCCCTTTGACATCAATGGCAAAGGGTAGGGTCCGCACACCAAAATTTTCAAAAATTTTCTATATATAGCCGCATATTTACATACTCACATGTACTGAAGAATGTCTGCAAAGGATGTCTGCAATTGGATCATTTCTGTAGCCCAACTTTGCTTCATTCTATCCAAAATTGAAATGTGACCACTTAACAAAAATGCAAAAGCTTCTGCCCGCTTGAGATCTGTCGGATCTTTTGTTTGGGCGGTGGTCTGAGCATCACTGATGGCCTCATGCATAGTTTCCAACTTAGGGATTATAATCCTTCTAAGTTCTCCCATCCGGTTAGTGATGTTCTTCCTTTCCTTCTCAAGATTCTTTATTTCATTCAAGACTGCAATAGTCTGACATTCTTGATTTATTATAGAGGAAGAGAGAGGATCAAAACTTTGAGATAAGCTTTGTAGCTTATCCTGTTCCTCTTTTATTTTCTTGTCAAATGCTGCTGTTGCCTTTGACCAGGATATACAAAATTTGTAGATGTCACCGCCATCCTTAAGAGCATTCTCTAAGCTCTTTATTCCAATGCTTACAATCTTCCTATCTTTAGAGATTAATTCTAATATTTCTGAAAATCTCTTATCCAAAAATTCCTTCCGGACCTTTTCTTCAGCTGATTTTTCTAGAGAATCAAAATGTGTATCAACACTGCTGACTAAGGTTTTTAGATTACCGGAAGTGGAGGCTGTCGGATCTATCTGGATTGATGGCATAATCTTTACAAGTACTCCGGAAGCAGCCTCTATCAACTCACAGTCTTCCATATGAGACTTCAGGAGTTTTTCATTTGCCTTGGCATTTGCAAATGAAGCTATCTTCATTGTTTGTACCGGAGAGAGAGAGTCAAAATCGAATGGGCCTTTTAGAAGCTCCGGTTCATCAATCTCTAAAGTTTCTTTGCTCAAAAATTGTTGAACAGTTTGTGCAGTGTCTCTTGCCGGAGACAAATGTTTTCTTTTCTTCTGCAGTCTTGGAACTGTCAACCTCTTTGTCTTTCACCACTGCTTCCTTCTCCTGTAATTGCTCTTCTTCTTTGGATCCGGAGACTGTAGGGGAAACCGGAGGAGAGATGCTAGCTTGTTCATGGGCCACTTCTTCTGGAGCAGAGGGTCCCAAGTCCTCAGCTGTTTCTGTACCTAAGTCCTCTACAACAGGAAGATTGAACCTTTTGAAGGCCTTCCGAAGGATCTCTTCTGTTTCTTGGGCCACTTTGTCAGTCTCACCAAGCATGAGTTGATTCATCCTGGCTTTGCTTCTGAACTCATCTTTGCAGTCCTTGAAGATAATGTTCATTATCTTGGGATCAATTTGAGGATATAGCTGAATAGCTATCTGCTCCCGGATCTCAAGATCTTTAGCATGAGCATTATTCTTTCTTACTTCTAATTCCTTTTCTAGGCTTTTAGGAATAAGAGATATGATCTCAATGAAAGCCTTATTATATATGTTAAGATATTTGACTGTGGCTTCCTGCAGAGTCTTTTGGTCAGCCTCACTGAAGTCATCATAAGATTCAGTCATTGGTTGAAGGTTTCCATCCACCGTGACCGACTTGATTACATTCTCTAGAGACAGAGTGGGCTTTTCAATAGATACCTCCGCCATTTCATCCTTGTCTTGGCCTGTGGAGGGTTTACCGGATCCTTTCTTCTTCTGTTTCTTTATTTCTCTTACTCCCTCATCTGACTCTGTTTCCTTTTCATCCTTTTGGCTCCCATAAGCCCTTGTGGCTTTTGTCTTGGATCTCTTACCGGATGCCTGGACTTCCGGTTTAGAACTTTTGGTTGTGGGAGGTGCAGATCTCTTTGATGATCTGGTCCGGGTGGGAGCTTCAACCGGAGCACTTTCTTTACTTTTCTCTTCTTCCTCAGCCTTCCTCCTCTTTTCCCGGCTGGCATCAAGTGCCTCTTTTGAGATGCCTAGGCCTTGAGCAATGTGCTCTACTTCTTTTCTCACCTTTCTTTTAATCTCAGGTTCCCTGAGTTCTACATGTATTTTTACACTCAGCTCCTCAAAGGTTCCAAACCTTTCTGCCTTAGGATCTTTAGGCTGACTTAGCATGTGTTGAACATGCAGCTCCACTATCTGTTCATCCACTTCATACCCCATGGGCATGATCCAGACAGTCCTTGGCTCCACTGCCTCCATTAGGCACTGATCAGTGTCAACCATAAAGCACACTGAGTCTTTGTATTTTTCAACAAGAGACTGGGGAATTCTCTCTCTTGCTTGCATCATGCTCTGAAAGTTTTTGAAGTATCCCCATAGAGCTGTATTTCTCGCTTTTGCATCCCCAAGTCCATGCAAATAGTCTCTTATCTGGACTGCAACAGGTTTGTCATTCTGCCATACCCATCCACTTGATCCGGGTAGCTCATTCATGAAGTAGAAGAATAGACATACAATAAGAGTACCATACTTAAAGGAATTCTTCTTATCCTTCTTGATTTTCTGTATATTTTCCATTAATTGGCTTAGCAGTAGTTCGCAGAGATCATATTCTGCATTCTTTCTTAGCATTTCATAGGCAGTGTATATTGCAGTTCCGGATACAGAATTCTCCCTGTTGGAGTGATAGATCTTGTATCCTATTATCATGGATGCATATTTGATATCCGGATCCGAAATATCTTCAATGGTCATTGCCCTCTTATCAAATTTTGATCCGGTGGCCTCAGTTACAATGTTGTTCTTGACAGATTTGAGGATAGGTATCCCTCCGGAAGAGTATAGACCAGTTACTGCTCTAATTGCCTCTTTTGTGATCTTGCAGGGTCTATCTAGCCATAGAAAGTTGTCATGCATCCTACTCAGTACATACCGGACCCATTCATCTTCTTCAAAGCAGGGGAAATGAATAAATTGCTCAAATTGTTTCTTCTGGATATCCTTATACTCTGGTTTAAGCTCAAAAGCATTGTCTACCAGTTGCTTGTGATAGAGGTCTCTTAATTTGAATTCCCCAAATTCCTCAATGCTTGCATGTATGTAAACCCTAATGTCTTCAGTATGTAAAACTCCGTGAGGAACACTAGAGAAGGCTCCTAGTGGATCTACCTCCAATGATTTGTAGGGATGTTTCTTGAATGAGGGGCGAGGTCTATCAGAGATCTTAACTATGTTTGGAGTAGCCATTCTTCAAAGATTTGCAGTGAGGTAATGAAAAACGGAGAATACCTTATGCGCCTTCGACTTGCACGGAGTGATTGGATTGATTTCTTTATGCAATGACTTCGGCAGGAGATCCTTGGTGTGCTTGATGAACCTTGTTGCAGAGCTCCACTTTTCGCTTCTTCTCGAGTGCAGAATGAGCAAATGACTTTTGAGAAATCCCTTAAATTGCTCCGCGAACCCTAATATCTGTCTGCAATAAATGCTTCACCTACATCATTCCGGTTTGCCTTGTCTGGATAGCTTGGAGTATCCCGGATTAGTCCTGATCTGTGGATATCATCCGGATCTGTCAATCATGAATAAATCGAGGTAACATATTACAAGAACATCCCAAACACTCTGTCCAATCCGCAGAACAAGATAGTGCATTTCCGGATCTTTCCGGACCTTTTTGTAATCCTTTATCATACCGGAGCATCTCCCTGAACAGGTCTTATTTGATCGATCACAGCTTCTTCATAACGCCATGCGGACCTCTGAAAACTTGACTGAAGTATCTCAAGACTCATATCTACAAACCCTTTGATCCGTATCTTGTGCCACATCCGGCACCACTTGTTTGGTTGGGGGAACAAGATTTTCTTTGTCTCCCCCTGAGCCTGAGCTCACTTTTTAATTTCCGGAAGAAATATCAGCACCAGAGTCTGGTGCGGATCCAACCTCTACATTCTCTGAACTTTTCTTCACCCAAATCTTGCTCATCTGATTCCTAACCTCATCCGCATTCATCTTTTGTTTACCCTTGTCTTGATTCTGATTATACACCGGACCTCTTTTGTCCTGATTCTTGTTTCTGCAGACTTTAGCATTATGACCGGACCTATTGCAGATTTGGCAAATAACATTTCTTTGCATATTTGACTGATATCCTCTTGATCTGCATTGATTAGCCATATGACCTACTCTATTGCATGTGAAGCATCTACCTTTGAATGATTTGTTTACTTGCATAATTCTGCATTCATGGGATTTGTGTCCATACCTTTTGCAGTTGAAGCACTGTCCGGAGAAGGATGAATTAATCTGATTCATTCTCATTCTGCACTGATTAGCTTTGTGACCAAAGTGGTTGCAGCTGTGGCAGTATCCATTGAAGGATGGATATCTTTGAGCATTTGGCTGTCTTACCGGAGGTCTTCTAGGCCTGCTCCTTGGATTTTCTGATCCAAGATTCTTCTGACCGGATCCGGAGCTTTCTCCTTTCTCATATCCTAAACCATACTTGTCATCTGTCCTCTTTTGACTTCCAAGGAGAACTTCAAGTTGAGCAGAACTTATCTTGAATTTCTCTTTATATTCATTTGCTGTTTGAAGGTCTCTTTTGAGAGAGGCAATTTGATCCTCAAGTTTTTCTTCATTATCTTTGGCATCTTCAAGATCAGATTCAAGATGTCTGATAATCCTGTCCATCTGGTGGCATTCTTCTGATTTTTCTTTAAGAGATTGTCTTAGATTGTCTTCAGCCTTTCTTTTTTCTTCAATCTCTTGAGTAAACTTTATAGTTCCTGATTCCATTTCATGTCTTAACATAATGACTTCTTTTGATAACTTTTCACATAACTTGGTTTGCTCAGTCAATTCTTCATTTGTATTGCTTTCTTCACTTTGTCTTGCCAACTGTTGGAGCAGCTCCTTTCTCTTTTTCATAGAGAGACTTAATTTGTCTTTTAATTCTCTCATGAATTCATCAGCCTGTTTGAGTCTTTCCTTTAATTCACTGACTTCAGAATTTGACTGTTCAAGATCCTCAAGAGCAGTCTTGAGTTGCTCCCTTAAACCATATGCATCCATTTGAAATCCCAGATCTTCCTCAAGCTGTTAGGCTCTATTAGGAGGAACTTAGCTCTGATACCAATTGTTGATAACTGAGAGGGGGGGGTGAATCAGTTATCCTAATTATTTCCCTTATTGAACTTTCTTTTTAATTGATGCAGCATAGAATCAAACACAAAAACATTAATCATGAAATAAGAAACACATGACACAGTATTTTTGACGTGGAAACCCTGTTAGGGGAGAAAACCACGGGGTGATTAACCCAAAATTATTCTCTGTTAGAAGAATAGGAAATTACAAAATGGCACTTGCCAATTAGGGCTCACTGCCCGAGCACACTGCTCACAAGAGGCCCACTGCCTACAAGAAGACACACTGTCTACAAAGTGATAAGAATCACAGTCTTGAACTGATTGGAAGCATCTGCATATGCTGGAGTTCAGTTCCGGTTAGGCTCAGTACACTGATCTGCTGCACTTCATCTTTCCTTTGTTCTTTATTCTGCTATCTTTCACATACCGGATCCTTTTTGCTACCTCTGCTCTGTTCTGGACTTATTCGCATATCTCTTCACACCATCACACCCTTCACAACTAAATCCATCCTCTATATATATCCGCACAAGTAATTTCATCACTTTTCTAGTCGGCATCCGGAACAGTCTAGTTTCTTACAAACTCTTGTTCTGTCGGCTGAATCCTTCCTCACCAAGCAATGCGGATCAAGCATATACTTGTAGATATCATTAATCATGTCGGCCAAACATGATTCATGCCTTCACAACCTCTATCATCAATAGTAACACATCCGGAAAGTAGTCTGATACTCTGTCAGTCAGTTCTTCCTCTGTTTTCACTGTCTCTCAGGAATCCGGTACTCAACTATTCATATCTTTTTCCTTGTCCATCACCGGAGGCTAAATCCTTGGAATATACTACTCAAGGTAGTCCTCTTGACTTCCCCAAATCCGCACTGCACCAAGACACTTCCTCTGAGAGATCCGGATCAATCTGTCGGACCTTGCCACATGCTCTGTTCTTGTTCACCGGACCACAACAATCTTTATTCTGACTTCCGGTAGAGACACATCATGACTTGCGGATATGTGGGATGACCTTTGTTGCCATCAATGACAACAACCATGAATCCATATAGTGTCTCTTGCCAACAGACCCACCTTCATTAATACTTGTTCCCTTTAAAGGCTTCTTCCCTTTGTCACCATACTAAACAAAAGGCTTAGGGACAAAAGGGGCTACAACAGTGGTTGTGACAACAAAACTTGTCTAGGTATTTGTAGGGATATTGTTTAATGGAACACTTATGGTATTTAGATCAAGTACTTGGGAAACTACTGGGCTGTTGGGTGTGACAGATGTAGGTTCAGACTCTTCCAAACTCACCGACCTCAACCGTTCCAGCGTTATCTTCATCATATCTCTTGTATCCATAGCATTTCTAATCTTCTCCTCTCTTTCCTTGGCCCTTCTCATATTCATCTTCTTTAATCTTTAAGTTTCTCTATGTTGCTCATTGATCTCATTTATTAATTGCTCTTCATTAGGCAATGTAGTAACTGAATCAAAAGTTCCCAAGGTACTATCTAGGAGATTTATAACATTCATGTGGAAAGCAGGGGTAGGTGACCTACCAACATGATTACCTAATAGATCATATTCTGTGGGGTTAGAAGGGCTTGACACTCTGGGAATAAACTGCTTGTTAGTTAGGAGACTTGAACAGGCTTGTTCTTCATCAACAAAATTCTTCAAAATGGAATTATCTTCATCTATTGCAGGTATACCATATTCATATGAATTTTGCAAATTTTCACTAGTACTAGCAACAAGACGCCTAGATCCTAATGGAGGAGGGCAAATGTCAAACTTACCAATATCGGCCTTCTTTTTCCAAGATTGATGGGTATTTCATGGCAATTCACTTTCTAGCCTCTGGTCAAGATGATTCTTCATTTGTCCTCTGGTTCTCATCTTTTCTACAATTTCCCAACTCTTTCCTTCACCTCACTTCTTTGAAATAAACCTTTCACTGGCACAAGAGAGTTACAATCACCACCCAAATTATGGGAATTCAATATATTCAGCTTCTTCAAAGAAGCTTTGCAAAGATATAAGTGAAAATACAAAGGGATCCTTCCCTTTTTCACACACAATTTCTCATTTCTTTGATCAGAGTCACCACCCTCTTTAAGGGAATAATACTGCACTACAAATGTGCAAACTCTACATACCCATGACAAACCACAGACTAATTCTTGAGAATTAATAAACAATCCCTAGTAGAGTCGCCAATCTATTGGTTCCTCCAACTGATTGTCAGAATCCTCTAAAGATCTAGTCAATTTCTTATGCTTAAGGGCTCTGGGTCAATGGCCAACAAACAGGATTACAACAATAAGTTGAAAAATCCTCTGCACTTTTGGTTCTTCAAGACCAAGGTGGGTGTACCTATACAACATCCAAGGAGTATATCTTGACCAATGCTAGATGTTGTTGTTCAAACAGAGGTTCTCAATGAGAATATACCAAGGAAATGAACGATTCCTATTAGATTCGGCTTAATCCTTTGGCAAATCAATTCAAACCAGGATTGAGAACGGTAAAAACTTCAATTCTACTCTAAAACAGTACAAAATAGAAATGATTTTGGTTATTTGGATGGATCTGAATCAACATATCAGCCCAGTAAGAGACCGGTGCCTAATCCAAGGGTTACAAAGTCAAGCTACATAAATCAAGTGTATCTTTCAAACAACATTGCTTCATCACAAGTGGACTAATAGCATTAATGTCTTACATCAATGTCGCCTGTGCTTAGAATTGCAAAACTATCCTTTAAACTACAATATAGAACAAAATTAACAGAGTATTTCCCAAGCAATTATTTCTCTCCTTAAGAGAAAGCAATAGGCAATACACAGGTTACAAGGGACTGCAAAGATGAATCAAAATATCCTTGATATTTATCATTCATATTAATTTCATTGACAATACAAATGGGGACAATCTTGCATCAAGCATGAAAATATGCTTAAGACTGAAAATGACGCATTGCTCTACAGATTTGAACACATATAGCATGCAACCTTCTTCTATCACACTGGAAAACAACACAGACACACTACTGCCCAAAACAAAGATTCAGAACCCCCACAGAATGGCCCTGATTTCCCTCTTATACGAACGAGGTAGCAACAAGCTCCAGGCCACCTATCCCTATCTCAATTGATACATGCAATCATAACAAGATGCGGGTGCAACTACCCGTGGAAAGAATATCCCCAAATAGGACAAAGGCAGTTGCACGCACCAGCTCAAATCCACTAGCATCCAAAATATGTTTGCAAATGCCGTTGCAAACGGTCATCATTACAATAACAGCCTTCTTTGAAAACCCATAGGCATTGGAAAACACACGACTATGCAAAGATAACGGCCCCCTTGAGAAGATTTTGTCATGTCTGATTGAGCATGGAAGTCCAGCAAGCAGAAACAAGGATATGGATATCCGGATATGTCCATATGGATATCCATGTGGATATGTCCATATGACGTCAGCATGAAGGTCGGGTCAACCCTCGTTGACCGAAAGAATGCTATCAAGCTTCAATTCCATTTAGAACAGGTCGGGACATCCATGTGGACACGTGTCTCACAATCATTAGTTATACAAGGGCTGTTACAAAGAATCGATGTTGTTCATTATACAGAGGAGACAAAGGCTCCTTAAATAGAATTACAAAGACAAATGTTTCTAAAAGAAACAATCGTTAACAAGAGACAAAGTTAGAAACTATTGGATGACCATTAATAACATAAATAGAAAGATATTATTCTAATACCCTCCCTTAATGGTCATCATTCTAACTACCCAAAGAGATAACAGAGAAGGCTGCCCCCTTCTTCTCAGAACGCTTATGCAACAAAAGACAAGACCCTGCCACTGACTCTGCCACTTGAGATGAGTCTGCCACCAACCCTCCCAGAAACTGCAGAACTTCTGGATAAACCCAAAAAACAACACCAACCGTCCAACCTGATGTTGGAGAACTGTCCCTCCCTGTAACCAGAGACACACCGAGAACAGCTGCCATGATTTTGAGGAAAAATCGGCAAACCCTCCAAACTTTTGCAAATGAGCACGACGCTCCAGAACATACTGCAAGAAGTCAGCTGTGCAGATGTTCGCCCTAGCAGCAACTCTAGGTGTGACCAAAACAGACTACAGCAAAGTACAATTTTTGAGGAAAAAATTGCCAAACCCAGAAATCCAAAGATTACAAATCATTGTTTTTTCGGAAAAAACAGTAAAAAGCAAATACCAGAGAGCCCTCCCGAACGACGGAAACCCTGACTAGGGTATACAGGAGAAAAACCCTTAATTTTTGAGGAGAAAATTATAAATCCTAATACAAAACAATTTTTAAGGCAAAAATCGCACAAAACCCACAACCAAAATTTTTAAGGAAAAAATTAATGAAAACCTAGAACATCAATTTTTCAAGATTGAAAATGGCACCCAAAAAAAATAGAGGATTTATTAAAACCCTAGCCCCCAAAATTTATCAGAAACCTTTTAGGTAGGCGAGAACCAAAAATCCTCAAACCAGAACAAATTCGAGGCAAAAATCCACCCAAAACAAAAGCACGAATTTCTAGAAAAATATGAAACGCCCAGAAAATGCAGCAAATAAGGATGAGAAGAAAAAAACGCGCCCTGATCTGCAAAAAAAAATCTGCACCAAAAAGCTTGAAGGACAGGCGCCTTAGAGACACGGGATTATCAGAGAAAGACGAATTTTTTAGACGAAAAATGCAGGTTATAGAAAACCCGCGATTTTAAAATCACGTCTCTTCCTTCCATGATTTTTTTTAATCTCCAACCCTTCGATTTCTCTAGAAATAGGTCCCACGAATTTGCAGCAAACCCTCAAATTTTAGAACAAAAAAACGCCCCATGAATTTTAAAAAAAAAAAATCACTAAAAAGCAAGAGGCCACGAATTTAAAAAAAAATTCGTCAAATTCTAAAAAACAAAGAGCCCTCCCAAGATCCTGAGCCCTCCCGTGAGGGAGTCCAACTTAGATCGGCTCTGATACCATGTTAAAAGGAATCAATGTTCTTCATTATACAGAGGAGACAAAGGCTCCTTAAATAGAATTACAAAGATAGATGTTTCTAAAAGAAACAATCGTTAACAAGAGACGAAGTTAGAAACTATGAGATGACCATTAATAACATAAATAGAAAGATATTATTCTAATAGGGGCATGGATATTAGGAAATATCCCCAAGCTAAATGTCCTGATGACATCACCCCTTTTGAGGTGATCCTTGGCTATGAGAAAAGTGATGTCATCAGCATATTGAGAACGTCCGGACATTAGGATAATCTCTGGACATTAAGACTTGTGAAATATCATATGCTGGGACATCCTAATGATGTCATCGGGTTGTGCACATTGACAGATCCGGACATTCGGGAATGTCTAGACATTAGGAAATAACATGCCACCGCTGAATGTCCTGATGATATCATCACCGCTGAATGCTTCTTTGGGAAGGATCTGGATGACGTCATCAACATATACATATTTGAAAGATCCAGACATTAAGAAAGGTCTGGACATTAGGAAATAATATCCGGACATAGAATATCTAATGCATATGATGGCTTCACTATACCACTAGAGTAATTTTGACGGGCACATACCTGGATGTCGGGATTCTGAGACTTACACTTAGCAATTTTCTAAGCATCTCAGTCGGGATAATTTGTCTAGATATTAGTGAATATGAGGACATTCAAGTGTAAATATGAATATCCAGAGGATCGTTCACCAAGACTTTGACCTTGAATACTTCCTTTGTTTTAATGAATTTCCACATCTCCCAAAGGACAACCTGCTTAGAATTTTATCCTCTATCATTTGGCATGTTTCATGAGGGGGAATCCATACTTTGAAATTTTAGGTAAACAGAGGCAAACTTTGAAGGATTTTAGGCTTTTAGGGCTTTAGCAAGGTTTAACAGGCCTGAATAAATGCAACCTTGGGCAGGAAATGCATGAAAAATGCAGGTCATAACAGGTTTGTTCTGCAGCATTGGGGTTTTCAGCAAGTTTTCATTGAATTCTTCAATCCAAACAAGGGCATCATAGCAGTTTCCAGCATTTATCATTGTTTCAAACCTTTTTCCAAGACTTCAAGGATTTTTGACAAGGCTCAGCACTAAGGTTTTGCTGATTCTTTCTGTCCTTGGTGCAACCATCTGAGTTTCAGGTGTCTAGCTAGTTTGGGATCAAAACCCTTTTGTTTTAGGGCAAATTTAAGCCGTTTTGAGAAGATGTATCAGTATATTGTTCCAGTTGGCTAGGGTTTTTGTTTTGTATGGCTGATTTATAATTATTTTTTTTTTTTTTTTTTTAAAATGCGCCTGGTAAACTTTTTAACGTGACCGGTGACGCTGGTGCGACACGCCCTCCGGCTCCACGCGAATGCTTTTGCCCGGAGCAATGAACCGGTGAGGCCACAACTGGGGGACCTCATCCCCTAGGAAGAACACTTCAAACCCGCGAGCTCCTTGGCCCAGCGAAGGCGTAAAGCCTTACGAGCTCGTTGGCCCAGCGGGGGTTTGAACTCTGGTGGCCGCCACTACATCCTGAGCGACTTAACCACCGAACCATGCCATCATCGGCATGGCTGATTTATAATTATAACCCTAGGGTTTCAGGTCATTTTTTCAAGCATTTGAAGGAGCAAAGACATCGGGATGTTACAGCTATATTCATTGCTAATTTTTGTGCTTGTCTCCACATTATTTGTTCTAGGTTTCATCAAGTTTCAAGTTAGGTTTTGTCATCTTGAAAATCCATTTTCAACTATGTTGACATGCTTAGGGTTTCAATACTTTCCTGAGGGTTCCAAGGACTTGTTTCAGTAGCTGGTTCTTGTGGGTTGTGATTAGTTTTTAAAGGTCATGTAAGAGGGTTTTCAGCATTGCATCCTTATTTGGTAATCTTTTCCAGCTTGGTTAGAGCTGCAATCATATGTTTTTTCCTCAGAACAATGTCTAGTGGGGTTGTGATCATCATAACAGCAGTCTAGGGTTCAGAGCCCTAGAATTTTAACAATTTTTGCAAAGTATTAGATTCAAGTCACCAAGATTGGGTGGTGAAGTCCTCAATAGTTTGGTGGTTAGGGTATCAAATTTCGTGAGAAGATCTGCCATGTTTCAGACAAAAAGAGCTACATTAGAATCACCAAGAAGATTTGCCTATCAAACTGACTATTTATAGTTGTTGCTTTTATCAAAGGTCCTATTTTTAGACAGGATAATGAGAGCCTATTTTTAGGGTGTTTTAGTCATCTTGTATTTATCTTTGTTTAGGTTTAGAGGTTTTTCTTTAAAGACATTGATTTTTAGGATAAATTAATTATCATAAATCCTGAAAATTAGGTTTTTGTAACTTTGTAAATAAGTTCTTGGCACATAATATTTGTTATTAATAGTTGATGCTATACTTATGCTGCTGAGATTATTGTTTAAGTGAATGTCCTTTATGTTCATGTGTTGTGTTAATGCCATATGGTGTTTCAAGGGTTAGATTGTGTAATGTCTCTTATAGGAACAATACTAATTTTTACCCTAAATCATCAATTTCCAAGCAAACAAAGATTTAGAGAGTACCTTGGCTTGATCTAATTTCTGCAAACAAGTTAGAAAATACTTACAGTAATATTTCTCACAATCAAGTTAACATGATTAACCAACTCATAATGGCATTATTAATCCAACCAAACCTAGCTATCTAGGAGACTTAACCATAAGAGAGTTGAGGAGCGTGACTTCGATGGGGTGTCTCGAATCCTCTACCCTAGGCCCAAGAGTGGATATACCATCCCCCTTGGCCTCATGTGGCGCATGCCATCCATATGAGGTGGTCTACCTAATGAAGCATCCGTTATCCCATTCCCCATCATCTTGTCATTTCCTTTCCCTTTCTCTATGATTGGTTTCTTTGAATTTGCATGTCTGTGATAGGAGAATGAGATCACAAAAGGGTGCCCTGGAAGCCATCTCTTCTAAGCCCAAGGGCAGTACCCTTTGTACCCCCTTGGCCCCAATGGGATTATTCAATCCCCCCTAGAGGGGTGGCATACCTAGAAGAGTGCCCCATCGCCGTATCCCTCTTGCACCACATTCCTTCCATCATAGTAATTATAACATTCATGCAAGAATCCACATTATGCATAATAAACTAATCAAACTCATAGTTGCAAACAATCATATTAGCTATGCATAAGAATTATGAAGGTGACATGTGCATGAACTATTGAAGATGATATGCATAAACTACTAATCAGATTTAGACAACATCCTATATAAACATTCTACCACAATTATATGAACTCACAATCCTCTTTCAAGTCTGCTCTCAATTATACTTCTTCTTGCTGTTATCTCTGTCAAGAAATATCAGAAACTGTATATGTATTGTAATCCATCAGATCTACTCTTATTTCCTCTTCTTCCCCCTATATATATATATATTCAGATATATTCTTACAGATGTACATAGGCTAATATATATATATATTTCTTTCTTATTCTTATTCCATATATTCCTTTCTCATCTGCGTATTAAATCTCCATCTTATTCTCCCTATATGTATGTATTCAGATATATTCCTTGTGTTCCATGCCTGATTGATGCCCCTCAAGACATATCTTCATTTGGTATTTACATTCCTTTCTTCATTGAAGAGACAACCTCATGGATCAACCGCTGCTTATTATATCCCCGTTTCATATGCTTGGATTTTTAAATAGGATTTATGATTATAATATTTAAATATTTATATCTATATAATAATATTATTTAACATTACTGCAATTATTCCTATCATTCTAAACACTACAATTACAGAGGCAATTTCACTGTCTTTTATCATGATGTTTAAATCTTTAATTTAAACAATGCTTTAATATCGGGATATCACAGATTGAACATAGTTAGTTAATATCAATATTAGTGGGTAGTTAATATCAAGATTTGTAGTGATAGTATCTATCTATCTAGGATGCAGCTCTGTATGCAACTTAGTGGTTTTATCCTTGGAGTTATGTGTTGTTTGTCAAAACTATTATTCCTTTCAAAATCTTGTGTGCATCCGCATATTGGTCTATGCTTTTAGCCAGTGGGTAGGTGTTGTGGTGTTGAATTCAATTGCTTGTGTCAAATCATAAAATCTATAAAATCTCACTTGTGAGACGAGCTATTACCAGTCTTGTGCTTGTACATGAGACAAAACGATAGGGCAAAAGTTATTCCGTTGTTTCATTATTGTGAAACCTCCAAAAGGTATTGTGCTAGTGTCAGTAATTGTATATTTTGTCTATAGCTTAGTGTTTAGGGTTAGCTTATTTTCTCAAGCAGTTTCCCCCTATAATTTGAACTTTGAAGAGAGGTTTTATCTCACATACTGTCCCGTTTGAATTGTCTTGCAAAAGTCTGTTATGAAAACGCTATCACATTCATCAAGATGGATGTGAGACATGATACGAGAGTTTAAAAGCCTCAAAAGAAACAGGCAAATTGATACTAATTTGCCAAAACATCTGCATTACTTGGGATTTCATTTTTAATGTCCTGAACTTAAAAAAATTAATAAATCAATGTTCAGACAGGTGTAGGAATACTTTTATGTGAATTTTTGCGTTGATACTAGTTTTAAGTATGATGTGTATTAACTCCTATTCGGATCTGAATTATCCTTATGCACGCATCACAGTCAAATGATATATCTAGGCAGATTCAATGACCATTTGCTCTCCCTGCATTATCAAATTTTGTTTTCAATCCATCTTGTTGATATCATTGTTTAAGAACACATACTACCATTCTATGTGCTGATATATTTTGTTCTTTGTTGGTTGGTGACACAGGCACAATATATAAGGAAAAATGCAATGAATCACGGCTTCAAGATGCAGGAGATTGCTTTGCGGAGGCAAAATGCTGGCAGGATGCAGCAAGTGCATATGCCAGCTCTCATTGTGTTTCCAAATGCCTAAATGCCTGCATAAAGGGAAAACTATTTGAGACTGGTTTGGAATTTATTGAAGTCTTGAAAAAGGAAAACTGCAAATCAAACTGTGGAAGATGTGAGACTTGTGGAGGTGTAAAAATTAAAACTGAGTATTTTAAAATGTGTGCAACGCATTTTCATCAGAAAAAGGATACCGAATCTATGATGAAATTTGTGAAAGCCTTTCCTACAATGGACTTAATTAGAGATTTTCTTTGGAGTAAAGATTACTTTGATGAACTTCTGGGAATTGAAGAGGCAAATGGGAACTTCACAAAGGCTGCAGAGGTGTCAGAGATGAAAGGTGATTTGTTACATGAGGCTGTCATGCTAGAAAAAGCAGAAAAATATGAACAAGCAGTTAAATCAATTGTACAATATGTGCAGTTAAATTCTTTATGGGGAGTGGGGAATAGAGGATGGCCGCTAAGGCACTTTCCTGAAAAGAATGAACTTGTAGAGAAAGTAAAACGAATAGCTAAACAAAACCTGTCCCATGTACCTCAGACCCTTGATTTCCTTGATTGTGAAGCATCAATTCTTTTAAGCCAGTCTCACAGTCTCTCTGAGTTAACAAAACAAATGATCCTCGCACATCAGATGGGAAATATCAACTTTGAAGTTCTTTCTCTTCGTAAAGTTCTTGATGTGCACCTTCATTCTGATGTCAAGGCATTTCAGCATGACCAAGGGAGGAGTTTTCTCGAGAGGGATTATAATTCCAAAATGCTGCTGGGGAATAGAGTGTCTTCAACAACAATGATATTTCTTTGGAATGCTTGGAAGGAGAAATTATTATCCTCAGTGGATTCGCTTTCAAAACTAGTAAAGCGCCGGGAAAGAGAAGAAGATAAAATCTACATTGAATTTGCTTTTGAATATTTTGGCACCAGAGTGAACAGAAATGATAGATTCTGCAGAGTGTTTAACAGTGAAGCCTTCTGGCTTAAGGATATGAGGGTTGAATTGTTGCAGAGAAGAGGAAACTGTGCACAGATTACCATCCAAAACTTTTCGATGCATGCAAAAGAATTTCTTTTGATGGAATTGTTTTCTGTTGGAGATGAGGTGGTCAAAAAACTACAAGACATCTATCTTTCTTACACAAATCAACATTGTGTCTTTACTGTTGAAGGCACTCTGATACTTCAAATTTATCAAGTTTCAAAAGCCTTGGAAGATAAGCTGTTGGCTGGGTTTGGAAAGGTAACAAGGTTGATTGGGATTGAAAGCCTTAAAGAGCGTTTCTTTGAGATCCTTCTCACTTTGACACGGTATGAAAACATGAAGGAATTTATCTCTTTGCGGGAGAATCCAACAAGCAGTTTGATTCTCAAAGACATAACTGAAAATATAATAAGCAAAATGGATAATGGCATTACTCTTGGCCAGATTGGAAGATTGCAAGTATTGCTCCCCCTTTTGTCCAAGGATCTGGTGACAGAGTATGGTAAGAAAATTATTGAGAAACTCCGTGACAAAGATTGCTGGAATAATGAACTGCTCTGGCTGCATATGGAAACACTTACAGGGGACAATTTGCAGGATAAAAGGCTGAATCTGATACAAATCTTTGAAAAAGATTTAACCAGTACTTTTCACAATTGGGGGAACCAAATTGACTACGTTTCTCCACATGTTTTTCTCAATCTACTGGAAAGGCTGTTCTTTTTTTCATCTTCATGTGAACATCTCTCAGGAGGCTTATTTTTGCCAAGGTCTTTCTTTGTAGAGTTTATGACAGGGGAACAAGGAAACCCCTCTTGTGCTTGGTTTTGTCAATCAGAATGTCTACCGAGGTGCCAAGGAAGGCTTGAACAATTTTATCATCCAATTTGTGATATAATTCGTCAGCTATTAGTAACTTATAAAAGGGAAACATTTACATGGATGGAAACTTTCAAGATTGACAGTGGGACCCATTTTCCAGAGTTGGCAATTCGTTTGATCATTATGCTTTGTTTGGTAGGTGTCAACAGCATAAGTTTGTGTCACTATGCTACACGTGTGCTTTCAACTATCTTCCAAGATAGGGATATCAGAACGAGTCTGACTCCTAAATTTGGAGGAAAATTGATTCAATTTTTACAAAAAAAGAATCCAAACAGAGATACATTTTTCATCCACTTCTCTCAGCTAATGAGAGATATTGATGACCCTTTGGTGATGATTGATTTAGTTAGAAGTCCCAAGCTTGATAGTAGTCATGCCGATTTCATTGTTCTCGGACCAGAGAGCATTAAATGTAAGGAAGTTTTATTTCAGTCCATCTTTCAGGATAAAGGTGATATAATTGCTTTAATTAAACGGGATGGAGAAATGAAGAGTAAAGAGCTTCTGATACACGGCAAAAGGAACATCCAGCCATCAAATAGTATTAGTTTAGAAACTAATACAGAACATATTTCTGAATCTCTTAAAGCTGAAGAGAGTGTTTCTCACAATGTCGAGTCTCTCAGAGATAAACAAGAGAAGGGGAATACTCTCTGCACACCCCTATTGGACTCTGGTAACATTGACCAACAGAAAAAGGGTGATTCTTTAGGAGTTGATTCCATCTCTAGAGATAAAAATATCCAATTTTCTTTACTTGAAGATATCAAACCATCTTACAAGTTTGAAGTTGATGGTCAGTCTCTACCTTGGTTTGTTCAGTGGAGGATGAAAAGGTGGCTTTCTTGTGCTAGGAGTCATCTTGAAGAGACACAGTCTATCGAGGACAAATACATCAGGGAAGCTTGCAGAGTCTTCAAAGGGAACACAAATTCTTCTTATACAGAGATTTTTATTTCAAAAGCTTGCCCTCTCAAGGTATACAAAGCACAAGGTCGTGCATGTGAATTATGACAACCAACGTGATAAATTATAACTACATATTTTGTTTCTTTTAGCTAATTATTCCCAAAGAGGGCAAAAGATCAACTATAACAATCTCTGATAATTTGAAACAATTAATGCAGGCTGAGGTTGACGAACTCTTGGACCTGATAGAGACCACAATACCAAAGGTGAAACAAGGCAAAGTTCATCCTGATGAAGAAAGTAATGTTATAGAGGAAATGCATGATATCCGTAAAGGATTGTTACATTTATCTAAATTCCTTCAGCCAAGGTTAGCGATCTTGTACATATGCTCTACCTGCACCAGATTATAAAAAGATTTTGAATTGCAGTACAAAATAGGAGAAGCAAAGGCTAGTTTGTTTGTAGAAGCAATACTTTGATTTCTCAGTTATTTAGTCTAAAGAATTGTCCCCCCATTGTTTGATTTGCAGGCATGAGAAGCATAAAGAGTGTGACATTGAATGGCTAGAGAATGATGCCATAGGCCATATTTCTACCAAATTACAAGAAAGTAGGGACAGACTGAACAGATTTAAGTCTGTATTTAAGGATGAAACCCAGGCCGTCATTGAGGGCATTCAAACAACCCAATCTAAAAATAAGCAAAAGAAAAAGAAAAGGCCAAAGGGAAACAAGAAGGGTGGAAAATCCAGAAAGTAAAATTCAGAATTTTGTTGGTGTATATAGGACTGATCTGTGTATGTAATTATTACATTACATGGTTGAAAGTGCCATTGAATTAATTATATTCTATTGTTTATGATTCCACATCTTTTTGTTGAGCTCTTCTTTTCTCATAATATATTTTACTAGGACTTACCTTGGTAAAGTTACGCAAAGCCTTTGGTAATAAAAAATAAGATGTCTGCTTCATTTACATCAAACGGAAGGTATTATACTCTGCTTCATGTTCTATAATGTGAGAAGCACACCATTTATATTGATTGTGGGGGAATTTATTTTCCTTCTTCGATATTGTACAATTGTTTTCACATATTCCAGCCATTGTGCATGACATTATTTTTTGTCTGCATTTCAATTGCACGAAACTCCTCCCAAGACTTTTTAGGCTCACGTTTCTCAAGTATATCAACAATTTCATCACTCTCGTCTGGTCCCCTGTTTTTGTTTTCACGATTTATTTATATATCTTCTTATTCACTATTTTCCCCTATTTCTTACAGTATTCTTTGCCTTGCAGTCATTGCCGTACAAGATTTTTTTTGGAAAACAATTATTTAGGTTCAAGCCTTTTGCATGTGTCTAAAGCTTCCTAGGCTTCAGAATGTTAGTTTTCCATCGTCGTGGAAGATCTGATTTCAGCTCAATTTTCCCTACGTCTACCATTGTTTGTGCCATTGCATACTATGTTCAAATTGTATGTGCTACACATTCCGAATAGTTAGTTTCTCATCTATTCATGGAGAGTATAGCTCGTTATCAGTTTTTCTCTTTGTAGTAACAAAGGGTTTGAGCTTATATTATCATTTTTCTTTTTAATAATATTGTAATAATAGTATTTGTTTAACTATTGTAAAGATAATGGAAATGTGATTCTATATTAATGGAATTGCATCTTTTATATAGATTTTTTTATTAATATTTCCTATTTAACTTATATTAAAAAAATAAATAGTACATATTCACAAAAAAGGTCAAGGTAGTAAAAAGGTACACCCATGAAGTCAGAGCCTTAACAAGCAATCAAAACACAAAGTCTTGACAGGTGAACAAAAGCCAACAAAATAACAAAGGGCCAAGTTCGAAGAAAACTAATTAGCAAGAGCAACACCAGTAGAGGGAGGAGGATCCAAATCATCAGGTTTCCCCCAAACATCTGCAGGAGTGGTATCATTAATGGGCTCCCAACCGTTGAGAGCATCAGTATCATCAACATTCTCCTCAGGAGGCGGTTGAGCACGGGTCGAAGAAATGGCGAGCTACAGGGGAGGGAATTCGCCCGTGTCAAGGCAGCCAACATCCCGCCGAGGAGATGGTTGTCTAGAAGGTTGAGACCATCTTGTATAGGCAACAGAATCCCTAGAGGACTGAGGGCCACATGAATGAGAACCATGATCACCACAGTTGCCCTGGTCATGTCGAGAGGATTGACTGCGACCACGTCGATGCCCTCGAGAGGAGGTAGAGTCAGGTGGAACCCGTGCAACAGTGCAAGGGCATTTCCCCAATGGTCCAACAACTCCTAGAGATATGAGCCAAACGAACTTGCAAAGGGAGGCCTTGGTATAGTAGACACCATGCAAAATGAGCCAATTTAGGCTCCACCATAGCAGACCAAATGCATTGAAACCATCTGTGCCAAGTCCCATGAGGATTGAAGTTGCCAATGGTGATTCAGCTGCTCCACCATATGCAAGTGGGGAGACAACCAAGAATAACCTTTGGAAGGTCTGCAATTCAAAAAAGGAATGTTTAGATACCATTTCCAATCCTTCCACCAAGGTTTGAGAGATCCAACTCCTAACTTGTGCATCATTTGAGGAGGAATAGCATTAATAACTGACTAGTAGGTCTCATGATATGTGTTTAGGAGCTTGTATTTCTGCCTGAATTCAGGCCAAGATATGAAATTCTTGGTGGCCCTATGCAAGACGTCAAGTAAAACATGAATCCCATGTTTGAAAAATGTTAAAGGCACGAACCAAAGGTAGCTTAGCAAGCGGCCTGTCTTGAATGTTGAGAACAAAAGACTACCAAATGGATTGATTATGAAAGGAAACTAGGTGTGCGGAAAACGCTTCCTACACTAATCTAATGAGAAGAGGGCTATGCAAATTCAAATTTATCCTAACTATTATAGCAATGTTAAACCATTAACATGAGATATTGCAGCAAAACACAAGAACCAGAAAGTAGATAGAAGAAGAGAAAGATTTACGATGGAGAAAACCCTTATCGGGTGAAAAACCCCACACTCAGAAACCTGCACAATGTATTAACAAATCTGAAAGAATGTTTACAATACACTTGCAATGCAAGCTTCAATGGTCTTCGACATTCGTGTCTGGAGTCAATCCGGCAGCATAACAGTACCTATAAACCTGTGATACAAACTCCATCTTCAAGCACTTGTATAAATAGGAAATACAAGGCAATATTGGACCTATCTTGGAATGGGCGTCCAACATGGCTTCTTGGACCAAAACCCACGCTTAAGGACACTTGGTGAACATTGTAGAATGTGCTTGACACTTGTCCACAGCGCCCATCCCAAAGAGGTTGCCTATTTCCAAAATGGGCTATGATAGATGCTCTTACGACACTTACTATCGTCATAGAATCTATCATAGTGGTTACAACTTACAGCTGTAAGAGAATCTGTCATACACATGCTATAAATAGCATATTCTTTTACAACATATCATATTTCACCTTGGGGCACCCAAATATGCCTTATTCAAAAATGTTTCATGACACGTGTCATCACCTGTCTTACAATCTTCTATTTCTGACTCTTACATGTCATAGATTCGTCATAGGAATCTGTCATAACTGTTTCGGTCAAACATTCCTTACACAACATGGAAGATGCCGACACATGGAAAAATATTCCTACCACTAAGTGGGACGCCTATCTCCTCATGTGAAGACAAAATAACAAGTTGTCATATTCCATGTAGGATTGACACATCACTATGCCACATCCCACAACATGACAATATGGAATTTCCAAATATTTACAACATAAGCAATTAAATAATAAATACAAACATTACAAATCCAGAGAATTACCAAGGTTGAGACACCTTAATTCCTAACATTCTCCCACTTGTCGAACACCTTGTAAGAGCCAATAGAAAAACAGGATTTAACTGTTATAGGCCGAAAGGCCCATAGACTCCGAACACCATCTGAACTTCTCTGTGCTCACTAGTTTCGTCAATGCATCTGCAACATTTTTCAAAGTATGTACCTTCTCCAAATTTACCTTCCCATCCTCAATCATGTCCCTCACGAAGTGAAATTGAACATGTTAGATCTAGGGTACACAACTGAGAGGGGGGGGTGAATCAGTTGTACAAAAACTTGCTTCTACTTCACACACTTGATTCTTCTTCGTTAGTTAATAGCATATCAATTAACCATCCATGAAAGCATAATGCATAAACACAAGAGCAGATAAACATCAACACATTGGACACCAAGATTTTGACGTGAAAAACCCGGTTAAGGGAAAAACCACGGGGTGATTAACCCAAGGATTATTCTCTGTTAGAAGAATAAGAAAAAATGAATGGCACATGCCAATTAGGGCTCACTGCCTGAGCACACTGCTCACAAAGAGGCACACTGCCTACAAGAGACACACTGTCTACAAAGTGATAAGAATCACAAACTTGAACTGGAGATTGACATCTTTACCATGTCTAGATTAGTTTCATTTAAGCCCAAGATACTTCTGCTCTGCCCTTCGCTCTTTCGCTATACCACTCTCATCCGCTGTTCCACACTCTTTGAAATGAACTCACAAACCTTTATTTATACAAGACATCGACTTAGGAACAATCATCTAAGTGGGCAATCAACCATAAGAACATCCGCAAGATGAGTAACACATTCGGTCGGCCACCACAAGAACATTCGCAAGATGAACAACTTATCCGGTCGACTAGTCTGAGCAAGAATTTCATCCAGAAGAATATCTTCAATTCCGGGCTCTACCATCAATGCGGACCGACAACATAACCTCAACATGATCTAAGAACCTTCACAAGCTTGCCTGATTAACCAGGTACATCCGCACTTCCTCTACTCACTGGAATCTCTTCTCCTCTTCATCCGAAACTTCAAGAATACAGTCTGTCGCCACTGTCATACTGAAGAAGGTGCTTCCGGACCTCCAAACTTTGTACAAACTGAGATGACACATCACAAGGACATCCCAAACACTCCTTCCAATCCGCAGAGTCTGACAATGCTCCTCCAGATGTCACCGGACCTTTTTGTAACACTCTGTCACTCCGGAACAGCTCCCGGAACCAGTTCTACTTAACCGATCACAACTTTTTCATATCTTCATGCGGACCTCTGAAATCTTGACTGGATCATCTCAAGACTCATATCTACAAACCCTTTAATCCGCAGCCTCTGATTCTCAACCTATTGAGTACATTTGCCTTCTTCTTATCAATGTTCTTCACTGTTCCTGATTGAGACTACTTTTCTTAATATCCTTAACACACAGCTCATCCAAACCTTCTTATCAATGCAATATGAATATGTTGACATCAATGACAACACTGGTTAACCTCATACTTGCAACAGAACATCAGTGTGTTTGGTTCTAGCATGGAAAGTTGGATTCTTCGCAAGGCAAATTGCACTCTGACTGTCACAACTGATCGTGATTTGACCTGCATCAACACCAATATCTAAACACAATCTCTTAAGCCAAATGGCTTCCTTACAAGCATGAGTTGCTGCCATGTATTCAGCTTCTGTCGTGGACAAAGCAACAACAGGTTGTCGCTTACTCATCCAACTAATAGCACCACCAAACAGTGTAAACACATAAGCACTGGTGGATCTCCTACTGTCAATGTCACCTACCCAATCTGAATCCACGAATATCAATAGAATGTGGAGGTCTTGAAACATTATCATGATAGCAAATGGAATACTCGGAAGTACCCCTCAAATATCTGAACACTCGCTTAACTGCATCCCAATGAACCCGTCTAGGATTAGCCATAAATTGACTAAGGACTCCCACTGCTTGGGCAATGTCTGGTCTTGTGCAGACCATAGCATACATCAAACTGCCAACAGCACTAGAATAAGGTACTCTGCTCATGTCCACCTCACTAGGAGATTTTGGAAAATCCTCAACAGACAACTTTGTCTCCAAAGAAACGGGAACACACAATGGTCTACAATCTGCCACGTTGAATCTGTCCAACACGGTCTTCACATACTTACTCTGGCTTAACCAAAGCTTTATGTTGGTTCTGTCTCTTCTGATTTCCATTCCTAGAATGTACCTGGCTACCCCTAAATCTTTCATTTTAAGTTGTGCTGACAACTGAGATTTAAAATCAAAAATCATATTCTTACCCTTCCCAATGAGCAACATATCATCAACATACAATGCAACAATGAGAATATGATCGCCATCAAATCTATAATACACACAGTGATCCGATTTCGATCTCACAAATCTAATTGACAACACAAAGGCATCAAACTTCAAATACCATCTCCTAGGGGATTGCTTCAAACCATACAAAGACTTCGTAAGTTTGCAAACCAAATTTTTTTATCTTTCACCATGTAATGCTCTGGCTGTGACATGTAGATTTCTTCCTCCAAGTCACCATGAAGGAAAGTTGTCTTCACATCCATCTATTCTACCTCCAATTCATAAGCTACAAAGAGAGACAATATGAATCGAATGGATGTCAGCTTTGCAACGGGAGAGAAGATCTCACCATAATCTATACCCTCCACTTGTGAATACCCCTTCGCAACCAGTCTGGCCTTATACTTCTCAACACTGCCATTTGCACCAATCTTCTTCTTGAACACCCATTTGCATCCAACGGGTTTCCATCCAGGAGGCAAAGGCACCAAGTCCCAAGTTTGATTCTTTTCCAAAAATGCCATTTCTTCCTCCTTGGCCTCCTTCTAGGAACCTACATCCTTCATATCCAAAGCCTATGATACAGTTCTAGGTTCATCACTGTTAGTAAGCAAAGCATAAGCACAACTAGAATCAAGCAATGTAAAACCAAACCTTTCAGGTTGCTTTCTTATCCGTGTAGACCTCCTCAAGAGCTGAGGTTGAGGTTCAGCTTCTTCATCTGAGCTTTCAGAACTACTAGAGCTCTCCTCATCATCAAGTCCAACATTGTCTTTCTGTTCAGTCTTCTCAGGGGTGAGGAAACTGAACAACATTCTCTTTCTTTTCTTTTTCTTCTAGCTGCAAAACAGTGGAAGGTGTAAGCTCTATGAAAATGACACTTCTGCTATACAACACTTTTTCAGCCACGGGGTCCCAAAGCTTGTATCCTTTCACACCAACACCATAGCCAATGAAGATACACTTAATAGCTTTGTTCTCCAACTTTGACCGCTTCTCCCTAGGCACATGTGCATATGCCTCACAACCAAAAACACGAAGATGCCTTACTGAAGGCTTTCTACCAGACCACACCTCCATGGGTGTCTTTCCAACAAGAGTTGTAGGAGATCTGTTTACCAGATAGCAAGCAGTGGCAACAGCTTCAGCCCAAAACTTTTGTTCTAGGCCAACTCCACTAAGCATACTCCTAGACTTCTCCATCAGTGTCCTATTCATCCTCTCACACCAACACCAACATCCTTTCACACCAACACCATAGCCAATGAAGATACACTTAACAGCTTTGTTCTCCAACTTTGACCGCTTCTCCCTAGGCACATGTGCATATGCCTCACAACCAAAAACACGAAGATGCCTTACTGAAGGCTTTCTACCAGACCACACCTCCATGGGTGTCTTTCCAACAAGAGTTGATGTAGGAGATCTGTTTACCAGATAGCAAGCAGTGGCAACAGCTTCAGCCCAAAACTTTTGTTCTAGGCCAACTCCACTAAGCATACTCCTAGCCTTCTCCATCAGTGTCCTGTTCATTCTCTCTGCAACTCCATTTTTCTGTGGGGTGTATGGAGTTGTCTTATGCCTTTCAATCCCAAGTTCCTTGCAATACTTATCGAATTATGTAGAATAGAACTCACCACCGTTGTCAGTTCTCAAACATTTAATCTTTTTATCAGTCTGATTTTCAGTAAAGGCTTTAAACTCCTTAAACTTGCTATAGACTTCATATTTACTTCTGAGAAAATAAATCCATGTCCTACTGTAATCATCTATAAAAGATACAAAGTATACAGATTTTGATAACGAAAGAACATTAACAAGACCAAACACATCAAAATGAATAAGGTCCAACACACCAGAAAACTTATGAGAACTCGAGTAAAACTGAACACGGTTTTGTTTTCCATAAATGCAATGTTCGCAAAAGTCAAACTCAAGATTACAATCATCTAACCCCTCAACGAGGTTCTTATTTTTTGGGGTACGCAGACCCTTCTCACCAATGTGACCAAATCTCTTATGCCATACCATTGTCTTTTCAACATGAAGTTTAACTTCCAATGCACGATTACAACCATAAAAACTAGAAACAACAGATTTCTTCACTGCTCGTTCAGATGGTGGGGATGAAATGACTGCTGCCCTCTTCCTTGAGTCAAAAAAACTATTGCATTGTGAAATGCATGCCTCCAACTGAAACAGAGTACCTCTCTGAGTACCCTTAGCAAGCACCATAGATCCTCTAGTCATCTTGCATCCTCCTTTCGAAAAGATATCCTGCACACTTGCATCATTCAAACTACTTACAGAAAGTAGGTTCTGTGCTAACCCTGGGATGTGCATAACCCCAAAGATCCCCTTCACTCGACCATAAAGGAATCGGATAGAGACTCTTCCACAACCAACAATCTTCAGATGAGAGTCGTCACCTAGATACACCTTTCCACCATCGAACTCCTCATACTTAGTGAATCAATCTCAATGCGAGGTCATGTGGAATGATGCACCAGAGTCGATTAGCCGCACATCATCAGATGCATGGGTTGCCAGGGCTGCGATGAAAGCATCACCGTCATCTTGTGACTTGTCAGAATCTGAATCAGGAGCTTTCTTTTTTTTCTTCTTCTCCTCTTTGCATTCCTTTCAGAAATGCCCGGTTGTGCCACAGTTCCAACAAAGAGCCTTGGACTTTCCAGGAGATTTGGATCTCCTACGGGATTTGGATCTACCCTTCTCAACTTTCTTGTTCTTCTTCTTCCCTTTCTCCTTGAGTCTTCCACGAACTGCAAGGGCCTCTTTGGCTGCCTCAGAAGACTTTCTCCGCATCTCTTCAGACAACAACAAAGAAACCACTTCTTCCATTTTGAATGTGGATGTGGTGCTTCCGATTGCCATGACAAGATGATCCCACGAGTCCGGTAGAGAACAAAGCAGGGTCATACACCGATCATCCTCCATCTTTACACCAATAGAGGTCAATTGTGCAACCAGCATGTTGAAAGCATTCATATGTTCAGCAACGGATCCTCCGTCCTCCATTCAAAGAGAATACGACTTCTTTCTCAGAAAAAGTTTATTAACTAGGGATTTGACTTGATACACATCCCCCAACTTCTTCCAAAGTAGTTTTGCAGTAGTCTCCTCATGGACATTTAACAACACAGAATCAGCAAGACTAAGTCTTATGAGACCCTTTGCCTTCCGATCCTTAAGATCCCAGTCAGCTTGTGACATTGCAGCTGGTTTAGTTCCACTCACACTATCCCAAAGGTCTCGGTCAACAAGCATGTCTTCCATCTTGAGCTTCCACAGCTCAAAATTACTACCATTGAATTTCTCTATTTCAAATCTTTCGAATGTGCCTGCCATCTCCTTGCTTCAATAAGATACAAAATGCTTTGCACAGACTCTCACTCAACCTAAGATTAGCTCAAAAAACCCCTACCCAACAATTAGGACCAAAGGTGATTAAGCTCTGATACCAACTGAAAGAAAGCTAGGTGTGCGGAAAACGCTTCCTACACTAATCTAATGAGGAGAGGGCTATGCAAATTCAAATTTATCCTAACTATTACAGCAATGTTAAACCATTAACATGAAATATTGCAGCAAAACACAAGAACTAGAAAGTAGACAGAAGAAGAGAGACAAAGATTTACAGTGGGGAAAACCATTATCGAGTGAAAAACCCCACACTCAGAAACCTGCACAATGTATTAACAAATCTGAAAGAATGTTTACAATATACTTGCAATGCAAGCTTCAATGGTCTTCGACACTCATGTCTAGAGTCAATCTGGCAACATAACAGTACCTGTAAACCTATGATACAAACTCCATCTCCAAGCACCTATATAAATAGGAAATACAAGGCAATAATGGACCTATCTTGGAATAGGCGTTCAACATGGCTTCTTCGACCAAAACCCACGCCTAAGGACACTTGGTCAACATTGTAGAATGTGCCTGACACTTGTCCATAGCTCCCATCCCAAAGAGGTCGCCTATTTCCAAAATGGGCTATGATAGATGCTCTTACGACACTTACGATCGTCATAGAATCTGTCATAACGGTTACAACTTACAGCTATAAGAGAATCTGTAGCATATTCTCTTACAATATGTCATATTCCACCTTGAGGCACCCAAATATGCCTTATTCAAAGATGCTTCATGACACATGTCATCACCTGTCATGCAACCTTCTATTTCCGACTCTTACATGTCATAGATTCGTCATAGGAATCCGTCATAACCGTTTCGGTCAAACATTCCTTACACAACATGGAATATGCTGACACATGGCAAAATATTCCTACCACTAAGTGGGACGCATATCTCCTCATGTGAGGACAAAATAACAAGTTGTCATATTCCATGTAGGATTGACACATCACCGTGCCACATCCCACAATATGACAATATGGAATTTCCAAATATTTACAACATAGGCAATTAAATAATAAATACAAACATTACAAATGCAAAGAATTACCAAGGTTGAGACACCTTAATTCCCAACAGATTAATGGATAGTCCATTACAAAAATCATCTCCAGCCCATCAAAGACAGGGCATGAGGGCTTCCCAAGCCTTCCAAATGCTCTTGATAACAAATGTGCCTTGAATGGTGACAAGCTCTCTCATAGTGAGGAGAGTTCCTATATCCAAGCCTTTCCAAGCTAGATGACCTGTAGGAGTACCCGTGCAAATGTAGTGTCGAACAAGAATTTTCCAAGCTTCATTGCCTTGAAGGGCTCGAATAATCCATTTACCACACAAGGCAATGCCTTGACAACGAATGGAAATCAAGCAAAGGTCGCCAACCTCACGAGGAAGGCAACATAATTCCCACGCAACTCGATGAAAACCTTGAGATCCATCACTAGAGGCCCACAAAAATTCTTGAAGGAGTTTTTCAAATTTCAAATAGGATGCCTTAGAAGGAACCCAACATGAAGAATAGAAAACATGCGTGGCAGCCAAAATTTTGGAACAAACTTGAAATTTACCTACCAAAGACAAGGGTTCGGTAATCCAGTAGTGCAACTTCTTCTCAATGCGTGCAATAACTGCTTGCCACAACTCCAAGGGAGAGGCTTGGAAGGCGAAGGGAATGCCAAAAAAAAAATTATCCATGGTCAATCCACTTCCATCCATAAAAATCCAACCACCCTGGCTGACAAAGGAAAGATTCTCTGTAATACATTTTTTTGTCATTGAATGTTGGAGCCAGAGGCCTGGCAAAAGATGTCTAGGCATTAAAGGGCTTGTTTGACATTCTCCTCTTCCTCAACAAGAGTGAGAAGAATCACCAGTGAAATGACCATTCACCAACTGTTGTGAAGAGTTGGGAAGGGAAATCCTCTTGACACTGGATTGAAAAATAGCTTGAGCTAACAAGTAGCCAAAGCCTTTGACAACCAAAACATAAAGAGTAGGAGCAAGAGGACAACCTTGTCTTATGGATCTGAAGAGACCAAAAGAGTTAGATTGTCGGCTGGAGATGGTGATACAAGCAGAGGCATTCGCAAACAGTATTTAGACCATGTGAATGAATAGGGGGCCAAAGCCAAGGGCTTGCAACATGGCAAGAATGAAAGGCCACTCAATGTGATCATAAGCTTTCGCAAAATCAATCTTGATAAACATAGCGGGCTACTGAGAATAGTGAGTCCACTCCATTCCTTCCCAAACAACAATGATGTTATCCAAGATAAACTTGGATTTAATTAAGCCTGTTTGTTCAGGTTGAACAATGAGAGGCAACATCGAATGAAGTTTGAGAGCCAACGCTTTAGCAATGTTCTTGTAGGAGACATTTAACCACATGATGGGCCACTAATTGTTGATATCCTTGGGGTTGCCAGCTTTAGGTATGAATTTAATATTTCCTTTGTTAATAAGAGAGCCCAATGAACCAGTTTGCATGGTTTCAAGATAAACATTGTGTAGGACACTACTTACAGTATCTCAAAATGTTTTATAGAATTCACAAGGAAATCTGTCTAAACTAGGGGCTTTGTCATTGGCCATGGAAAAGATCACTTCCTTTAGATCGCCTGTAGTGAGAAGCTGGTCACAAAGGACTATCGACTGTGATGACTATTGATTGTGAGATAGTTGAAATCATTTGCTAAGCCTTAGGTACTGTCACCACGCTCGACGCACCTACATCAACTAGTTTTGAAACAATTGGAGCCAAATCCCCCAGGCGCACAGGCTTAGTGGAGGGTTTGGAGGTGCTAGCATTTTTGGCCTTGCGACTAGCAACATTAGACCACCCTTCATCTTCTTTTGTAGGAGGTGTTGGCTTGGAGGAAGGCTAAGCAAGGGTTTTCGGCCACTGAGTGGCCAAAGGACAATCCCGTATCTTATGATCGAAAGACTGGCATCAATAGCATGTGTTGGGTAAGTTGATATACTAAACCCATTGAGAGTAATAGATTTGACCAATTTGAATGTTCACTTGCTCCTTGAGGTCTTTGGAGAGGTCAACCTCAACACAGATGTGTCGCTGGGGACGAGCTAAATAAAATTTCTCAGGCTCTATACAAACTATACTACCTATAGAAGAAGCTATTTGGCTCAGGAAGTTCTGCCAAGGCAAGGGTAAGCCAATGAATTCCACCCAGACAGGGATGTGAATGGACTTTTCATCAAAGACAGAAAAGTCTCAGGTTCAAGGTTTAAACACAAGGAGAGACGAACGGACTTGCCATGGGCTTGAGTTGAGAACAACCTCAACATAGTTGGCCTCAAAAAACCAGAAAAAAAAACCCTTTAGTGAGGTTTTGCACGGCCTCTAGGCGGATTCCGTGTGGGGACTAGGCCCTGCAAACCCAATCACAGAGCACACTATCAGGGGGGACTCTACCCACAAAATACCCAATCAAAGTAAAAATTTCAAGCCATTTATAGCCATTATCAAATTCTAGAATATGAAGCACAACATCCGAAGGTGATTCAAGGGACATACCTTGTGAAACACCTTGGGAACAAATTTTTGGTGACGCTTGGGCGGAGGAGCCATTGGTAGTCACCGTCAAACCTTCAACTCCAATAGTAGCAATGACAGAGGAATTAAAGGTTGAGGCCATTTAAAGGGGCTGAAAAATGCCTTCAATCTGAGTGAATGACAAAGCGCCACAATAAATGTAGGCTTATGCAAAGGATTTCTTGTAGTGAGTTGCAGTATGACACACGCATGAAAAAAACCCTAGCAGAGCAAAACCTTCAATACCTTTATATAGATTTTCAAAAAATATGTTAGTTTTTTCATAAATAAAAATATATTAAGTAATATACTTTATAAATAAATTAGTAAGTAATATTTTTGAAGTAATTATTTATTTTAATTTTTACATAAGAATTATTTTATTTAGATATTATTTACCTATATTTTATTGAAGCGCTATTTTATTTTCAGTAATAATACAATAAATCATAAAAATATTCTCATGTTTTAAAAAGATAAATGAAAAATTTGCTTTAATTTTTACTTATGAACAGGGGCTTAAATTTGAAAGGCAACCCTACCTGTGAAGCAAAATTTTTGTGACAGTCAAATATTAAAGTTTGCCTATTTTAATAAATATAAGAATAATTATATAGAAATTTTGATAGTTTACTAAAATCTTTCTTTCAAGTGATACGGTCTTCCTAAAATTTTAATTATATTTTACAGTTAAAATCACTAAATACGGCCATACAACCATCAAATTTAGGCCCTGCTTGTGATTTTTTTTATGAATATAATTATTATTATGATATTTATATTTATATTTTACCTTTACCTTTGTCCAATGTCTTTATTTTTTCAAAGAGTTATTTTATTAACCGACAGATATTTAAAAAATAAATAAAGTAGACTTTTTGGGGGTCACTCCTATTGAACTAAATAGAGAATCAAAAAAATTGAAATATTGGCTGCTCATGAAGAGGGGCAATAATTGTCGTTGCCACCTCCCTGATAGTGTCTTTGGATTCACCAAGATCCAGTAAAACTCTGACCAACATTGATGAGATGTTCACTCTATATCGATGCTTGGTGGTCATGAAAACATTCCCTAGTGCGATCTTGATGGCATGCAACACAAAAGGTGAGCCCGATTTAAACACTTTCCTCAACCTTAGATCCGAGATTGCTCCTAAGGCAACCTGCCTCTTCTTAGACCTTGTTGGGAGTTGAAAAACTTGTCCCCAAAATGCCCCATTTTGCCCCCAAATTCCATCTGAATCCCACTTGAACCTATAGTTTATAACCGATCAAGGACATCTTTCATAGGTTTTCATATGTCTGCCTTTTGAAAAATACAAGGAAAAAGGGCCCAAAAATGACTAAGTAAAAAATTCTAAGTGTTTCCTTGTGTTTTTTACATTTGTCGGAGGTCGGAGTTTTGGGCTTCTTTCTTCCATCTTTCTTTCCCTCTTGGCTCCAAATTCCTCCAAGGCTAAAATTGCCTAAGTATTTAGTTATTGAAAAATTCATCTAAGTGTATCGAAGTTCAGAGTTCGAGCCTTTTGCCTTCGGTCTTCTATAAGGCAAGTGTCGAGGAGAAGCCCCGGGTGCCGAAGTCTGACAAGTCTACTTATTCAAATTATTCTAAGTATGAAGTGGGTGGCAGACGACGGAGGTTGGTTCTTCTTCCTTCATTCAGGGAAGATGGTAGATGGAAGGCCTCAGGGCCGACCCCTGGTGTTTTCATAATTTGACTAAGTGTTTCAGAGGGCAGAAGTCAGGCCTGCGGCTTTCCCTCTTCTTCAAAACAAGTGCAAATTGGAAGGCCCAATAGTCGAAGTCTGCCTAAGGTTTAATTTTTTCCTAAGTAAAGCAGACTTCGGGGCTCAGAGTTGTGATGTTCTCTTTTCTTCCAAGCAAGTGAAATGGTGAAGGTTTGAGGGCCGAAGTCTGACAGGGCCAATATTGTGCTAAAGTGTTGTAGGCATTGGTAGATAGGAGTTTCTCTTTCCTTCCTTCTTCCTTTTGGAAGGTGGAAGGTGGAAGGCCCGAAGCCTAACCCCCGGCGACTTTTATTTCTCTAAGTGTTTTGGGTCAGGTTGTTCCTTTCTTCCCTTGTAATAAGCACGTTGCAAGTGGAAGGCCCGACATCCAAAGTCCAATTTGTCAAAGGTTGACTTCCTGGCCTCCAAACTCCTCCAACTGCCTAGGAGCATGCCAACTACTTCCAAGGACGCCATTAATGTGAAGTGGGTGGCCGAAATTAATGCTTTTAACAGTTAGTGGGGTTGTTGAGGGTTTTCCCACCCAGTTCATTCTTAGACCTGCGTGTGAAGGCTATAAAGGCAAGATCTGAACTCTTTTCTGTTGTTGGTCTTTTGGCATTTTCAACCAACCAAGTGCAAAGCTCTCAAGGGTTTCAAAGAGAAAAAAGTTCCAGTTCTCCAGTGGATAAGACACAGGTTATGAAAGGTTCTCATATTGATTTCAGTGATCAATGTATGAACTTCTCCTTCTTATGTAATTGTTCAAGGAAATCCAAAGTTTCAGCTAGGGTTTCCTCTTGCCACACTTCGTGGTATGACTGTAATAGTTGATAGATGAATATGACAAATTCTTAAAACATTACATGTTATGTGATGATCTTTTATGTGCTTATAGATGAATGATTGTATTCTAACTAAGGATTACTATGTATATTCTTCATTGATCGTTGTTTTTCTTGCATCTGAATATCCAAAAAGTGTGTTTCATTTCTGTGTTGTCTTTTACCCTCTAGTGAACCATGGACTATGTAGCCCATCATGATAGGCACTAGTCTGAGATGTTTGATCACCCACACCTCTTTAGAAAACTAAAATAAACTCATCATGTGTGAAATAAGTAGTTAGTATTGTATGTGTTGTGGTTTTGTTTTGAAAACAGGAAATATTGTAAATGGGACATTAAAGTATCAATTCTTTGTAGACCAAACAAGCATACATGTAATTTCCATTGTTAATGGGAGTGCCTTTCATCATCTATATAGGGATTCTTAGTGATGACCAGTTGTTTTGGGTCCAGTGACAATTTTTGAGGCCTAGAGAAGGATTTGGGTTTGGTTGTCTTTTGATTTTTAGTTGTTCTAGTTTTGAAGCTAATACCTGCTTAGGTATACCCCTTGGAATATCCCCTCCAAATTCTAAGCTGAGCTCAAAGTGCAGAGGAGCCTACCCACTCCTATTAGTTGGCCAAAATCACCCTTAATTTGTTGATAAACCTATTCCAAATCACCCCAATGACATTCCCGACCTTGGTGATTTAGTAATGTTTTAGAGTTTAAGGTTGCAGCTATTTTGGGGCCCAACAGACCTTAAACTAACTGTCGTCTCCATATTGCAAGTTGTGAGAAATGTGATGAATTGTCTCTCAAACTAGCAATAAATCTCATGTAAAGAAGCTTTTGTGATACTCCATAATCTCCAATGGTTCTTCTGTTTAGTCCTCCAGACTCCCCAAATGAGCCAAGGCATCCATCAAGTTATTTCACGATGAATTTTCATAAATATCAATTATAAGGACGGGGTTCTATCCTCCTTATTAATCATCGATGTGTCCTCGTAGTAATGAGCTGGCATATCAATTTCCAAGTTGGCCAGCTTATCCGCCTCTTGGTTAGTCCCTCTAAATATATGGTTAATTTTAAAAACTCCCATGGGTCTGGAGTCTCCCAACATAGTTCTAATATATTTTGTATTCTCCAATTAGGTGTGGCTCAGTTTCTAATTGTGTTGATTATGATCTGGGAGTCTCTGTCAATGTGGATGTTTGTAAGATCAAGCTTAAGCATAATTGAAGCCCAAGTAGAAGCGCCTATGCCTCCACTTCGTTGTTTGTGCCCTCATGGAGTTTCTTAGCTACCACAATAATAGTCTCTCCCTTGTGGTTTCAAATAATGCTACTAGAGCCAGAGGCCCCAAGGTTGCCCCTAGAAGTGCCATCAAAGTTTACCTTGTACCAACCATTCTCCGGAGGAAACCACTTAACTTTAGCTCTTGGATTGATGTTGGGATTAGTCCTCATCTTCCCACAAATGGGGGAAATCTCCAGACCGTGCCAAACTTTCTTAACTTCATTGTCCTAGCTATTGAATGAACTTTTTTTATTGACTAGTTTCTTGTTGCATTATTGACCACTTTCACAATGGCTTTATCTAATTTGTTATGGAAGGATTCCAGCGACATAGCCTTGTCTTGGAAAATCCTCATGTTTCTCTCCTTCCAAACTTTCCATATTACTATTGAAGGGCTCGTTGTCCATAAGCTTGCAAATACTGCTTCTCTATGTGAAATCAGCTAGGCTCTGAATAGAGAAAGAATGTCATTAGGCAATGCATTTGCCCAATTAAGTTTTGCCATCACCCATTTCCAACAGGATTTTGCAAACTGACAAGTGAGAAGGATGTGGTTTATGGACTCATCTTCTTCCTTGTATGATACACATCTAAGTGGACCATTGAAACCCAACATCCTTAACCTATCTCTTGTGAGAATTTGCTTTTGCAATGCCACCCATACAAAGGCCCCAACTTTTGGTAGGCATTGTTTGTTGCAGGACAAGTGGGTGGGCCAGTCCTTTTTTGTCACAACTTTTTCAATTTCATTCCCAATTTTGACCTTGTATTGCCCAGACTTAGCACTGCACCACCTGATAGAATCTTCCCCATGAGAAATGAAAACCTTTCTCTTCTCTAATTTTGTCTCCATAATGTTAATTTACTCATCTTTGAGGTCTAAATCTTTCCAGGATTTCCATTTCCACCATGTCCCTTCAAAATTCACTTCTACATATTCTCTAACATGCATTCCCCACAACCTTTCAGAAGCTACCCTTTGAACTGCTAAGAAGGGGGGATCTTTCAAGGTCGGGTACCCATTTCATGAATCCTCTCAAAACAATGTAGTTTCCATTTATATTCTCCCAAGAGAGGTGGTTAGTGATCAATTTCCTACATGATAACATGAAGTTCCATATTGTAGAGCCCCTGAGGAGGGTTGATTGTTGTTAAAACCCTGGAGGGGTCATTGGAGTCCAAGTATTTGTTTTGGAGGATTTTGACCCATTTTAGATGGGGCTTGGAGAAGATATTCTAGATAAATTCAGCACCCAGGGCTATGTTTAATGTTGACCATTTTCTTATGCCCACTCCCCTTGCCATTTTTGGTTTGCAGATTTTGTCCCATGTAATTAAAGGGATTTTTTTGGATTTTGAGCTGCCATTCTAAAATAAATCCCTCATCTTTTGATTAACAATATCCTCAGTTTTCTTGGCATTTTGAGACAAGAGAGTGTATATATCAGGATTGATAAGATGGCAACTTTGAGCATTAAAATTCTTCCCACAGATGAAGGTCACTTGCCTTTCTAGGAGACCATCTTTGTGGAGACATTGGAAATAAGGGGATCCCAAAGATATGATTTACAAGCACTTGAAAAAAGGGGGATTCCAAGATACTTAGTAGAGGGTTGATCTTATATCTAAGGGAGATGGCAATCTCTTTCTGCTTCCTAAGCTCCATATTGAAGAAAAAGATGTTTGACTTATTCTTGTTTACTTGTTTCCCTGGGGCTTGACAGTAGCATACAATGGTCTCTTTTATCACCTTTGCTTCCCTAACTCTGGTTGTACGAAACATGAGTGTATCATCTATGAATTAAAGATGAGTGATTGGATCAGTATTAGGTGCCACCTTGAGACCCTTCCAACTACCAGCAATGCCCTTTGATTGGATGAATCTTCCAAGTGCTTCCTATAAGGAAGATGAGGTAGCGGAACAACTTCCTACACCAATCTTGAGAGGACAGATATGCAAAACTTTTCAAATCTTTACAACAGTAACAAAAATTATACAGATGTAAACATAAATAGCAATCATACAACACAATGATTTACGTAGGGAAAACTCTTTCGGGAGAAAAACCCCACTCCAAAAGCCACCCAATATATTATTCAGAAATCAACAGGATTACAATATACTTGCAGAGCAAGCCTTCACAGGAGTATAACCAACCAAAGATCCAAAGACAACTCAGCATATATAATACTCTCACACACAACCTCCATCTCAAGCTCCTGATATATAAGAGATACAATACAAAAAACCATCAACAGTAATTACAAAACCATGAGCCAAAACCACCTAAAAGTGTCATCCAAATTATCTCCAATGAAAGATGCCTTGTGATGTGCCAAGCCACACACTTACATGTGTAACTCCCACTTTACAACTCTTTTTTAAGTGTCCAACACGTTTTCACATTTCCCAAAATGAGAGGCCCAACTTACATATAATTTGAAACTGGTTCAGCCTTAATGGTGAACCTTGTGCCATATCTCGTCCTCAACAGCATGTGAGACCAATTAGAAGAGAGGTAGCCACCCACCTTAGTTGTGAAATCTCTTGACAGACAGATAGCAAAGAACAGAGGAAGATCAATGACGAAAATATCTTTACTAATAGTCAAGTTTGGACAAGCATGTAAGGTTAAATCTAGTCCTTTGATCACCCCAATAATGCTGACAAACATGTCATCCAACTATAATACCCTTGATGAAACAAAGGTATATTTGATGCCTAATACATCTACTATCTTCTTGGGCATGACTTAAACACTAGCCCATGAATCTATAATGCAATTGTGCACCAGGAATTTCCCAATGATTAGAGACAAATAAAATGGGGATGGCTTCTTTATTGGACCCCTCTGCTCTTTGCTTGGTTGTACAAGATTAATTTTTGCTTGGTTGTACAAGATTAATTTGGCCCTTTTTTTTCTAAACTATTGATTCAGCTGCTGGGAATTGCCTTAAGGCCTCTTGCAACAAATCTCTTTGAGAGGAGATTGATAGTACCTCCCACATGGACACATTTAGATTTGTCTTTTTCATTTGTTCTACAATATTCAAGGGAAAAGTTGTTGTTTTGTGCATGGAAGGAATCCATGTTCCTCTCTTTGATTGATCTATAGCTTGTTCAGGCACTTTTGGAGATGATGGAATCTCCTTTACAATAGTAGGCCTATCACTCTGAGTTGAATTTGTAGCACTAGCCCCTCTTGCCTTTGACATAGGTTCTTTTTGTAATACAGTAAGCATAGGGTTATCCTCCAACTGTCTCTTTTTAGACCTTGTGTTGTCTGCAACACTGCTAATAGGCATGATCACATTGTCCATAGGCTTATTGACAGCACAAAAATCATCAGGAGTCCATAACATCAAATTAGAATCTAAAACAACCTCATTTGGTACCTCGGGGTTGTTATTGGCTACCTCCACCAATGATGCTTGTTGTGTGTGAAAATTTTGCACCATTAGTGACAAGGGTCATTGGTCCTCGACATTTAATCATGTTTTCATGTGTCAAATCCAGGGTTGTGTCCTTGGCTATCTGCAATTAGGAATCCTATAGTTGCCAGTCCATTTAACTAATTCTACTAATCTTATTTGCTATGGAAATTAATGCTGCTGATTTATCTGCTATGAAAGTAAATTCTAAGAATACTGGAAACAAAGCTAAAACAGTAAATTGCTAATATTGATCTATTCTAATCCATTCAACTGAAGCATGCTTTTATCTATGAGAAAACAAAAAAAACTATCTTCCTAAGCAAAATCTCAAACAGAATGATAAGCAGAATAAATACTAGCCTCATGTCTTGATGGCGGGAGTGGGCCCTTACTCCTCACCCTCAAGACTGAAGACTAAAGCAATAAAACAGTACAGGAATGTAATATCACAATTCTTCTTCAGTCTAATCCCATCAGTATCTTTTGTATTCAGAAAGTATCTATATCCAAAAATGAGATTACAACCCAAAATATATATATCTTCTGCTTCTACCTTATATATTTATATCAAATCCAGTGATGAGATATAACTTACTCTAACTATCAGTTTATCTATGAGAGAGCATCAATCTCTTATTCTATCAACTATTTAACTACATAGTAAAATCATGCAATTGAAATAGATTTTAGTGGAACAACAGTCCCACTAAATCTAGAGTCTTAATTTCAAATAACAACTGGGCAGCGAGGCCCTAAAATATAGGTACTTAATCAGTTTGTAGAGAACTCATGCAAAATCAATAAAAAGAGGAATTAAACTTCTAGCAGTTAACTAGAGTCTTCATTAGATTACTCAGGTGTTGGCTGAGTAATCCCTGGAGCACTCCAATTTCCACCGAAAGTGTTGACTGATAGCGACACTGTAACTCTGCAGTGCATTAAAGAGGGCTTCGAAGGTGTGCTCTTTTGTCTGCAGCTCCAGAGATGTGCTTTTGACTTCTGTCCTCTTATCTCAAAACTCCTCCAACCATATTGGAAAATATTGGAGATCTTCATGTCAGCTCCGGAGATTATTAGGACCATCTCTGGAGATGCTCAAAATTGCCTTTGCCTAAACATTTGCACCTGTAGATTCAAAAAGAGAGAATTTCTGCATATTTCCATTAAATTGCTGCACATTATTCCTTCAATAAAAAATCATGACTTTTGGTAATTCATCTCTTATTAATGTAATTAGAACAAATCTTATTAGTCTACTTCAATGCAATTATCAAGACAATGGAATAAGGATGGAAAAGAGAGGTAAAAAGGTGCATTCTTATTGGTTCTACCTGGCACTCATCATCCCCCTGAACTTAAAGGTTAGCAGGTCCTCCTGCTCTTCATAATGTAGACTTATTTAGGTGGAGTATTCTATTAGTCAAATTGAAATCTTCTGCATATGTGGGCCAAGTAGTGCTGTTTGTATTGCCATTCCCTCTAAACTATTCAACCTGTTTCAACCATTCTTGAAATCTGGCATCTTCCATTTGTTCAGCCCAGATAGGCAGTGGCTCAATAATGAGAGGAGGTCTGAAACGACCACCTATCCACTCTAGTTTGTATTTATCCATCAATTTGGACACTGTCCTGGCCTTTCTCATAAATAACCTTAGGTTGGCAGGGGACACAACTTCCCTCATCTTTTGTTCTATAGTTAAAGTGTTCCACCTTTTCTTTGCCACTGGAAGCATTTGATTAGATAAACTATTTATGAGGAGACCAAAATCAATAGAACATTCTTGCAGATGTTTCTGATATAAAGGCAGAATCTTAGTGCTACCTTTTAGGGAGTAAATGTTTACCCTGAAATGAACCTCAAAAGCCTTAGGATTTGGACACTCCCTTCTGATGAAGAGGCTTGTTTCTACATCCTTCTTTGTGTAAGCCTTCATCCTTTCATTCCAAATCTGATGATTTCTCATTAGTGACATGAATGCCCCAAGTTGGCATTCCCCTACAAAGTAGTTGATAAGGAAGGTATGATCATTGATACAAAAACCATGCAAATACAACTCACATAGGAAATCTTTTTCCTCATCAAAACCACTCATGTATGCCTCCATGAAGCTTTCCTGATTTTCAATGCCCTTAGTTAAATCAGACAAAATTAGAGATATCTTTCTCTGGAGGATTCGCTCCTGCAATAATAGAGCATAACTACCACTGGGAGGTCTACAAGATATGATCTCAGATGAAATGGAAGCCACCTGAATGACCTTTTCCTCTAAGGTTTGTACTCTCTGTGACATGGTAGTCACTGCTCTTTGCAATTGCAGCATTGGTTTGGAGGTCTCACACTCCTGACATCTTCTGACCCAATGAAACATGGCCTTAGGAATATCTATTGGAATTGGTCCTAAGTATGGGTCTGTTTGAATCCCTTGTTCCATGGTTGCAACTAGGCTAGTCAACTCATGAATGTATTCCTCCTAATCATCTATCTTATTATTGGCCCATTTCAGCTGTTTGACTTGACTTTGTACCTTCTCAATGAGTGTTGCAATTAATGTGAGACTATTGTCTCGAGCTTTCATAGTATCAGAGATATTTTGTGTCTCTTCTTCTTTTTCTTTGATTCTTTGGGTAGCCTCTATTTCTTTCTCTGATTTCCACCTACTTCTCTTGAATTATCTTTTGTTTGTCCTAGAGTTTTGCTTGCAGTCCTTCAATTATCTATTTTTGCTCTATTTCTTTTTCCCTCATGACCTTTTTGAGGTCAGTAATGATTAAGTTTTTCCCCCTTAACAGTCTTTTTAGATTGTCTATTTCTTCTAGCAACAGTTGTTCCCTTGGGACCTCTATGTCCTCTTGATCAGAGGAGTGAGAATACCTCCATGTTTCTCCCCCTTCTGTATGTTCCTCCTTAGGGGCTTCCATAACTCTTTTCTCTACATTGTCAATTGCATTATCTTGTCCCTTCTCTACTTCCCCTGTAAACTCCTTATCCTAAGCTTCCTCTTGACTTTCTTCTGCTATTCCTGGGGCTGATGAAGGTCCAACCTCATCCATGAAAGTTTGGAAACCCAAGAGAACCTCAACTAAGAGAGCAGTATCCTTTTCCATTTGAGTAGGTTGACTCTTTCTTTGGCTTCTCTGTAGCACAGGTGGAGTTTGTGCCTCTGTAGCAAGTGCATTATTCTCAGAGTCTGAAGAGATGGTGAAGGTGTCTCTCTCTTCTATCTCTAGAGCATGGGAATGCAGTGGCACTCGAATCTGAGGACTTGGATGGATAGGTGGCTCTGGGGAAGCATCCTCAACTACTTCTCTTTGTTTATTTTTCCTAATCAGAGGAACTTCATCTGGATCACTAGATTCTTCCTCAACCCAGTAGTGTCTGCTAGAATCGGGTGTCTTTGAAGTCCTTTTTGATTTCTTACTCTGCCTTGTCTTTTTCCCCTACTTCTTGAGGTCAAAAGTCTGAGTCGAGGTCAGCATAATTTCCTCTTCTATAATAACTGCCTCCCCTATTTGCTTGGTTGGAATAGATTCCTCAGCCAAAGTCATCTTTTGTTTTGTTGAGCAAGTCATATAGGGGAGTTGCTCTATAACAGGTTCTTTTAGCTGTTCTGTGGCAGCTGAGGCTTCACCCAAAACTTCTTTCCCTTTTCTCTTTTTGCCAGTAACAGGGGCATAAGTTTCCTCCATTGTTTGTTTCTGGTTCTTTTCTTTTTCAATAGCTAGGGAGGAAGTGGAAGGCATTGCTTCCTCAACCTGCTGAGTAAAGGAAGTCTCATCTATACTCTGTGCCCTTTCTGGTGCCATGTCCTGTGGTTTGTTTTCTAAGAATGTCTACCATAAGGCTTCCCCATCATCTTGAGACATAAAATGATGTTTTACAATCAAGAAAATGAAACTGTGGTTTTTCATGGGACCCTTCCCCTGTTGACACTTGTCTACAGAGGCTTTAATAGAAGAATACAGAAATTTTGGGATATTAATGCTAAATTCTGGATGGGCATACCCATGCCTCATAAAATTAACATTTTCATTATTGATCCTAAAACTATAGAGAATTGTCCATCACATGTAAAATATTTCATTAACCACATAGCTAGAGATTGCCATGGTTGTGGAAGTGAGGTCATAACAATTCCTTTGACTTCATTTTTGCTTAAATGCATTTGTATTTCGGATTCACCTTCTTCAGATAAATTTTTAATCAAATTAGCATATAGGGTTTTTAGATGGTAAAACCTCTCACCTTGTTCTAGTAGCCCTAAAATATGGCTGATAATGGTGGAGGAGACATTGATTTGAATCCCTCTCACAATTGTTTGGTTATCCTTCAGGTTGTGCAGGAAATCATCCCCAATGTCTTCCTGAAAGCCTTCAAATTTCTCCAGGAATTCTAACCACCTAACATTCCTTAAGATATTTGCTACAACTTGATCTTGCAGAAGGCATGTCACATTCTCTAGCTCTGACTTCTTTTTCACTCCCATTTTTTTTTGTCTTATTTCACCTCCTTTGGTTAAAATCTTCTTGATTTTATCTATGGTTTATGTTCTTTTCACCCTTTGAGGACTGTGGCAGTAGACTTGAATATTATACCAAAGTTTTTGGAGAATTTTGCAATCTTTGAATTGGGTTTGATCTGTTAATTGCAACTGCTTAGATTATGGGAAGGTGGCTTGAGATTAGTTGAACATGATTGTTCAGTCATAATTGTAGGGAGTGATGTGACACTCTGAAGAGAGGTTGACAGTGTAGCAAATAAGGCGACATGCATGAATTAAAAGGGAAATAATGGCAGGGAGATGTGTCACAATAACTATACCTATAAATAAAAATGACAAGACAGTTATTAATTTAATTCAAGCGAATTACCTGAATCATTTTTCATGATGATGGCCTGATGTACTTGGTTGCAACATCGCGGCTTTGATGAGATTTGATGTGGCCTGGCACGTGACCAGCTCCTTCGTGGCTTAAATTAGCGTCAGCATCTTCATTGTCATGTATCCTAAAATTATTTCCGCTGAGTGGTCTGGAAATGGCATGCTGTCAAGTGACATCAGTAGAACAATCCATGATGACTTGCGCATGCGGAAGCAATTGCCTTTTGATTGCTGATGATGTGTGTGCTGACCTCATCGTTGTTTATGTCACAAAGTGGAGGATGAGTCATGCTGACCTCATCCTATGGTGTCCCTACTTTAATACCTAGAGAAGTGGGTCCCCTCCTTGTTTTATTCTTTGAAATGGTTCTTTATTGGTGAAGCGCAAGAGGTGCTCCTAGATTGCTACATAGATGTGTTTTAGTAGCTCCTGGCATCTGATTAGCTCCGTAGATTGATTATTGCAATCCTGCAAGAAGAAGGGAACTGGCATTTACTGGTTTTCAATCCCCTTGGTTGAGAAAGATAGCCATTTACTAGTTTTCCATCTTCCTTTTTTTTTCTAAGAAGGTGGCCATTTGCTAGTTTTCAACCTTCCTTTTTTTGTTCAAAAGGACCGCCATTTGCTTGTTTTCAACCCTCTTTTTTTTTAGTCTCAATTTGTGACAAAGGTTGTGACCCCTATAACCAAGCACAAGTCCTTTGTAAATTCCTCCTTAATTGATGGCCTTTTATAGAGCTGAATTCTGTGGCCATTTACCAAGAATGAATCTGTGCTTCCATCAATGGGTGCTAGCAAAAATGTTCCATTTTCAAAAACTTCTCTTATTTGGTAAGGGTCCATCCAGTGAGTTTGTAACTTCCCTTTGAACTCCTTGAACTTAGAATCATATAGGAGAACCCAATCATCCTGTTGGAATGTCCTCCTTTTGATGTGTTGGTCATGCCATTGTTTCCTTTGATATTGAACAAGTTCTGTTTGTTGTATTTCTTCTGTATGGATTTCATCCAACTCATTGAGTTGAAGAATCATATTTTATTGTGCTATAAACAATGGTAGACCGATATCTAATGAAGTCTTGAGTGTCTGCAGTTCAAATTCTGTGGACAGAATTGGTTTCTTCCCATAAACCAATTCATATGGTGAGAACTTGGTTGTGGACTTCCAGGTGGTATTGTAAGCCCAAACTACTTTAGGTAACCTGCTAGCCCAATCCTTTCTATTCATGGCCATTGTCCTTGTCAAGATATTTTCCAACTCCCTATTAGTCACTTCCACATGCCCATTAGCTTGGGGATGGTAAGGTGAAGACTTCCTGTGCTTAACTTGATATAGGTCTGTGAATGCTTTGATTACCTAAGAAGTGAATTGAGGTCCTCTGTCTGAAACTATTGATCTTGGGGCTCCAAACCCTAAGAAGATTCAGTTATAGAGGAAATCAGCAACTTTTTCTTCCCTTGCAAATTGCAATGCCTGGACCTCGGCCCATTTAGTTACATAGTTTGTGCATACCAGAATGTATTCTTTGCCTGATGATGGTGGAGAAATTGGCCCCACAAAGTCTAGACCCCATTGCTCAAATGGTTCCAACATTACTTGAGGTTGAAGTGACATTTCATGGGTAAAGGTTGGTTGTCCCGTCCTTTGGCACTGATCACACTGCTGCATATTTCTTGGTATCCTTATGAATAGAGGGCCATTGGTAACCAACTCTTAGAATTTTGTGGATGGTTCTGTGTGAGGAATAATGTTGACCAGATGGTTCAGCATGATATGCCCTTAAGACATAAAAAATTTTATCAACTTTTAGACACCTACGTGAAATGAAATCAGGAACACATTTAAACAGTAAACCATTTAACCATTTGTAAGACAAGCTTTCTTTTAGTAAGCACTTCTTTTTTTTTGAGGTAAAATGAGATGGAAACAATCCTATAGCTAAAAGATTAGCTATGTCTGCAAACCAAGGTGCAGTAGGAGAGATAGCAAAAAGATCTTCATCTAGAAATTTGTCCTCCACTAGTTGGTTCTCTCCACCTTTATTCAATCTTGATAGAAAGTCAACAACCAAATTGAATTTTCCTGGATTATCAACTATGGTAATGTCAAATTCCTACAATAGCAATAACCACCTAATTATTCTTGCACCTACTACTGTCTTGTTCATTAGGTATTTGATGGCTGCATGATCAGTATGTACAAATATTTTGTATCCGGTGATATAATGCCTAAATTTGTTTATAGCATATATGATTGCCAAGAATTCTTTTCCAGTTGTAGTATAGTTTCTTTCTGCAGAGGTAAGGTTTTTACTGATGTAATAGATGGCATGCATACCTTCTCCCTCCTCTTTCTGTCCTAGGACTGCCCCAATAGACTCATTTGAAGCATCAGTTTGTATGTGAAATGGCAGAGTCCAATTGGGCCTTCTTAAAACAAGTATGACAATAAGTTTATACTTAAGGGTTTCAAATGCTGATTGACAATCCTCTATCCATAAGAAGTCGATGTCCTTGTTAAGCAGGCCAAACATAGGAGCAGTTATTCTACTAAAATTTTCTATAAATCTCCTGTAGTAGCCTACATGACCTAGGAAACTTTTAACGTCTGTCTGATTTTTACGTGAGGGTAACTGTTTGATCACTTCTATTTTGTTTTGGTCTACTTTGATCCCATTTGCTAAGATGTGGTGCCCTAATACAATTCCTTCCTCTACCATCATAAAGCATTTTTCATGGCTTAGGGATAGTCGATGTTTTTCACAGCATTTTGGTACATTTTCTAGGTTTATGAGAGCTTCTTCAAAGTTGTCCCTATACACAGTAAAATCATCCATATAGACTTCCATGCACTCATTAGCTAATTCAACAAAAATGGCTAAAACAAGCCTTTGAAATGTAGATAGAGCATTGCATAACCCAAAGGGAAGAACTTTATAGGCAAAAGTTCCCTAAGAACAGGTGAAAGTGGTTTTGTCCTAATCTTCAAGTGCTACTTGAATTTGGTTATATCCACTGAACCCATCTAGAAATGAGAAGTACTTCCTTCCTACAAGGTTGTCTAACACTTGGTCAATGAATGGTAGAGGAAAGTAGTCCTTCTTTGTGGCTTTATTTAATTCTCTATAGTCAATGCACACTCTCAACTTCCCATTCTTTTTAGGTACTATGACTAAGGGTGAGACCCATTGACTGTCTGAGATTGGATATATAAACCCTGCTTGCAGCAATTTTTCTATCTTAGTCTTAACAATATCTTTTAAAGCAGGATTCAATCTTCTCTGGGGTTGTCTGACAAGTTGACATCTTCAGTGTATATATGATGAGTATAGATCTCAAGAGGGATGCCCTTCATATCTTGGTGTTCCCAAGAAAAAGTTGTTGGATGGGAGATTAGGAGTTTGAGGAGTACTTCTTCCTATTTTTCTGCTAACTGGGTGTTGATATTCAGTGTTCTCCCAGGTAAAATCATGACTTGTTTTGTGATTTGATCCATAGATGTATTCAATTTATATCTTGGAGTCATGGTATTGAGGGGGCAAGAATGTGGGAGCAACATGTGGAATGTGGCTAAGTCTTTGTAAAAGGTCTCTCCACAGGGAATGATGTTTGCTAGGGTAAAATGAGCAAAAGTGAGAAATTAGCTTTTTGAATCTTGGGCTAGTTCCATTACATCCTCGTTAATAAGAATGTGGGTAATATCTTCTATTGTATCATAGTGGATTTCTTCTTCTGACTCACCCAAATGTTCTTTGATGGTAACTATAGATATTAAGGCACTATTTTCCATGTTATTTGGCTCATCTACCCACACTTTTCCTGAATAATGTATTGATGGTTTAGCTAGAGGGTACAAAGATATTTTCTTCAAATCTATTCCATTGGAAATTACCATATCCCCTGTTCAACAATCAATAGATGATGCTATTGTGGCAAGCCATGGCCTTCCTAATATCAATGGGTATGCATTTCGCTAGTTTCTAGGTTCTAATATCAGGAAGTCTACTGGGAATTCCCATGATTCTACCACAATAGAAACATCAGTTATCACCCCTTTTAGAATAGCTACCGACTGATCAGCCATTTGAAGGATTGTGGATGTGGATTAGATACCTATTAGAGATAATTTGTCCATAGTGTGGATTGTCATTACATTTATTGCTACTCCCAAATCAACCAAAACATTGGATATTTCTACCCCTAAGATATAAACAGTTATGACAGGGTTCCCAAGGTCTCTGTATTTTGGGAGGAGCATTTCTCCCATTAGGAGTGTTAGACTTAGACCCCACAACTAAGAGGGGGGGTGAATCAGTTGTGCAAAACTTTCTTTCTAATAAACACTTAATTCCACTTTGCAATTGAACAGCTTAACAATAAATCAATCATGGAAACATAATGCAACAAATCAAGAGCAGAAACACATCAACGCATGAGACACCAAGATTTTGACGTGGAAAACCTAGTTAAGGGAAAAACCACGGGGTGATTAACCTAAAAATGTATTCTCTATTAGAAGAATATAAAGAACAAAATGGCACATGCCAATTAGGGCTCACTGCCTGAGCACACTGCTCACAAGAGGCTCACTGCCTACAAGAGACACATTGTCTATAAAGAAATAAGTATCACCTACTTGAACTGGAAAATAGCATCTTCACCATGCTTGAATCAGTTCCATTAAGCTCAATACTTCTGCTCTGCCTTTCGCTCTCCTCCTCGCTACCACACACTCATTTTCATCAGGACAACTTCAAAATGACTTCGCAATCCCTTATTTATACAAGGCATCAACTTAGGAATGATCATCTAAGTGGGCAAACATCCATAATAACATCTGCAAGATGTATAACTCATCCGGTCGGCCTGTTTTAGGAAGAACACCATCATCCGGAAGTTGTTCTTCAAAAGCGAACTCCAACTTCAATGCCGACCACCAACATGAACTAGACACGATAAAAAGATCACCACAAGCTTGCCTAAATCACCAAGAACATCCATAATTCATCTGCTTACTTGAATCCTTCTCTCCTTCGATCGAAACCTCAAGAACACAGTCTGTCATCACTGTCACAAAGGGATAGATGCTTGCGGACCTTCAAACCATGAACCAATCTAGTTGATACTCCACAAAGACTTCCTCAGCACTCCCTCAAATCTGCAGAACATTATAATGCAATTCCGAACCTCACCGAACCTATCTGTCTCACTCTGTCACCACTGAACACCTGTCGGAACCGGTTTTACTTGAATAGCCATTACTTCTTCAGATCTTCATGCGGACCTCTAAAAAATCTACTAGACTACCTTAAGACACATCTCTACAAACCCTTTAAACCGCATGCTCTGATCCTCATCCTATCATGGACTTTTACCTTACTGTCTTCCCTGTTCTTCTCTGTTCCTGATTGAGACTAATTTTCTCAATATCCTCAGCACACAGCTCATCCAATCCTTATTATTAATGCAACAGGAGTATGTTGACATCAATGACAACACCGGTTAGGCCCATACTTGCAACAATCTCCCCTTTTGTCATTGATGGCAACATATGATGTGAAAAACTATTTTAACCATCAAGACAAGAACTTCTGCTTACTGTCACAATTCCCCCTATTAGCAACAACCATTCACATGTCTTCTCTCCCTTGACCGCTCCCCATTTGATCAGCAACCACTTGTTTTTCACATGTCTTCTCTCCCCCTTTGACATCAATGGCAAAGGGCACATACTTGCAATTCTAACACTTCAGAATCATACCTGCTGCTCCCCCTAAGCAGCAGCTCCCCATCATCAATCTGGATCACAAGATATGACTGTGATAACCACCAGAATGATGCACCTTAGTGCACCTTAGTTCATCACCAAAGGGGCAATGACCCCTAGCTTCTCCCTGAGATACTCAAAAGAGTCCTTAGGTAGAGGTTTAGTAAAGATGTCTGCAATCTGATCCTTGGAAGGCACAAACTCTAATCTGACTTCATTCTTGTTCACTTGCTCTCCCAAAAAGTGAAACTTGATGGATATATGCTTAGTATTTGAATGCAACACTGGATTCTTAGATATATTTATTGCACTTGAATTATCACAGAAGATTGTGATAGGTTCCTCATACTCTACATTGATATCTCTTAGCATCTGCTTCATCCACAAAACTTGAGTACAACTACCTATTGCTGCAATATATTCTGCTTCAGTTGTAGAAAGAGATATTGCCTTTTGTTTCTTGCTTAGCCAAGAAACCAATCTCTTCCCCAAAAAGAATGCTCCACCATTGGTACTCTTTCGGTCATCCACATCTCTTGCCCAATCTACATCTGTATATGCATGAAGAGAGAAATCATGATCTCTAGGATACCACAAACCATACTCAACTGTCCCTTTTAGATATCTAAAAATCCTCTTGATTGCCATGACATGAGATTCTCTAGAATCAGCCTGGAATCTAGCAACAAAACCAACAGCCTGCATAATGTCTGGTCTAGTTTGAGTGAGATACAATAGTCCTCCAATCATTGACCTATACTTTGTCTGATCATCCTTAGGAGAATCATCATCTTTGCTCAATTTACATCCGGTTGCCATGGGAGTATTCATTGGTTTTGAGTCTTCCATCCCAAATTTCTTCAACAATTCTTTCACATATTTGGTCTGAGAAATAAAGATTCCTTTCTTTGTTTGTGTGATTTGCAGACCCAAAAAGTAATTCATTTCACCAAGCATAGACATCTCAAACTCACTTTTCATTTGATTTGCAAAAGTTTTACACATACTATCTCTTCCTCCAAAAATGATGTCATCAACAAACACTTCAACAATCAAAATATTTCATGATCAATTTTGAAATACAAATTACTGTCAGCAGTACCTTTGAAGAAACCAATCTTTAAAAGATGCTTATCCAATCTTTCATACCAGGCTCTTGGGGCTTGCTTCAGTCCATACAGTGCCTTCTTCAACTTGTAGACCATATCACCATGATCAGATAATTGAAATCCATCCGGTTGCTCAATGTACACTTCTTCTTCCAAGTCACCATTCAGAAAGGCAGACTTGACATCCATCTGATACACTTTGAAATCTTTGAATGTAGCAAATGCAAGAAATAGTCTGACTGCTTCAATTCTTGCCACCAAAGCAAAGGTTTCTTCAAAATCAGTTCCTTCTATTTGAGAGTAACCCTTGCAAACCAATCTGGCTTTATTTCTAATTACTTCAACAACTTCATTTAGTTTGTTCTGGAAGACCCATTTTGTTCCAATCACACTCTTGTTTCTAGGTCTGGGAACAAGATCCCAAGTGTGATTTTTCTCTATTTGCACCAACTCTTCCTCCATTGTTTTAGTCCAGTTTTCATCGTTGCAAGCTTCATTCACTGTCTTAGGTTCAATCTTTGAAATTAGACAATACTCTTCTGAATCTTGAGCAATTCTCCTTCTTGTTTGTACTCCTTTGCTTTTATCACCTATGATCTGATCTTTAGAGTGATTTAGTCTTACATACCAAGGAACTTTGGGAATTTCTTGCACTTCTGATTCTTGATCGAGCTCATTGAAACTTATTTCTTCTTCGTAGTTTACTGGATTTGTTTGAATCTGACTAACAGATGAGGCTTGAGTTTCTTGAGTTAGAACATCATTCATTTCACCTTCATCATATTCATAAAACCTTGAAGGCTTCTCAATTCCTTCATCAACCTTCACATTTGTACTTTCTATCATCTTTCTTAGTCTTTTGTTATAACATCGGTATGCTTTGCTTTGAGTAGAGTAACCTAAGAATATTCCTTCATCACTTCTAGCATCAAACTTTCTTAGATCTTCATCTCTTTTAATGTAACATTTGCTACCAAAAACTCTGAAATATCTCACAGTAGGGGTGATGCCAAACTAAAGTTCATAAGGAGTCTTACCAGTATTGCTTCTGATTTGAACTCGATTGAGAGTATAGACTGCAATGCTAACAACTTCTCTCCAATAGATGTGAGGAACATTTGCTTCCATCATCATGGTCCTAGAAGCTTCCTGGATGGTCCAGTTCTTTCTCTCCACCACTCCATTTTGTTGTGAAGTCCTAGGAGCAGACACCTGTCTCTTTATTCCATGTTTCTCACAGAACTCTAAGAATTCACTAGATGTGAATTCTCCACCTCTATCAGACCTCAAACATTTCAATTTTAATCCGGTTTCATTCTCTACCATAGCCTTGAATATTTTGAATTTCTCAAAGGCTTCTGATTTTTCTTTCAGAAAAGTCACCCACATCATCCGAGAGTAGTCATCAATTAGTAACATGAAGTATCTATCACCTTGCATACTCCTGATTCTTGCCGGACCACAAAGATCAGTATGAACTAAGTCCAATAGTCCAATAGAAGATAGTTCCTTACTCTTGAATGTGACTCTGCTCAGCTTACCTAGCTAACATTCCTTGCACAAGCTATTAGTAGGTTTCACCAATTTTGGAAGATCTCTTACAGCCTGAGTATTGCTAGATGATATTATCAAAATTCACATGCCACATTCTCCTATGTCATAACCAACTCTGATCAAATTAAACAAATAAACAACTTTTCCCAGTACCAACCAAGTGGAAGATATTACCTTTAGTTTGGGTATCGGATGCAATCTCTGTTCCGGAGCTTTCAAAGATCTTGCATTTTCCATCTTTGAACTAGAGATCATAGCCTTTGTCCACCAACAATCCAACACTGAGAAGATTGTGCTTCAATCCTTCAACGTATAGTACATTACCGGTTTTGTTTCTTCCATCAAAAGAAATATTTCCTCTACCTCTGATTCTACCAGCAGAATTATCACCAAACTTTACTATTCCTCCTTCATACCTTTCCAAATCTACAAACTTATTTTTGTCACCTGTCATATGGTGAGAGCATCCACTGTCAATGACCCAATCATCCTTTTCTTCTTCCTTGATGGCAATAAACACCCATTCATTTTCGGATTTGTTTCATGTCTCTGATTCATCATCTGTTACTCCTTCATTGTCGTCTTCTTCATGAACATAGTAACAATTCTTTTGGAACCTTGATCTATTAGGATTTGGCCTTGAAAATCTTTCTGGACATCTTGAGGCAAAATGACCAATCTTATTGCAGTTAAAACACTTAAAAGGCAATTTCCCTTCATACTTACCGGATCCTCTTGGTAGTCTCTTTGCAATAAGGGCTTCAAGTTGAGCAGTTTCTACTTCTTCTTCTTCCAGGTCTTTTCTTGCTTTTTCATACCATGATAGTTTCCTTGAAGAGTTCTCTCCTGGATCAAACCTTTGTTTACCTTTTATAGAGGCACTGGCTTTGAATGCAGATTCAGTCTTGGGGGGATCATCTCCAAACTCGGTCATTTCAAATGCAACTAATTTACTAGCCAATTGATCTCTTGTGACAGTTGTATGGGCTCTGAATTCATCAATGGCAGCAACCTTAATTTTGTAAGAGGCAGGAAGGGATCTGAGAATTTTGCCAACAATCTCATTTTCATCCAAGACTCCACCTGCATTTCTAATTCCACAAACAAGCTCATTTACTCTTGGCATAAAGGTAGTAATATTTTCATCATCTCTCATCTTCAGGTTTTCAAATTTCCCTTTCAGACTCTATAACCTTGTACATTTAACATACTGGTCTCCTTCATGCAAAAGTTCCAATTTTTTCCAAATCTCATAAGTAGTTGGTAGGTCAGTAACATTTGAGAGCTTTGAATCAGATAAAGTGCTTAGAAGAGCTTCTATAGTCCGCAGATTGTTTTCAGCATCTATGATTTCATTTGGAGCTTTCAGACCACCCTGTGGAGGTGTATACTATGTTGTAGCCATGGTCCAGTAAACCCTTCCCATACATTGCAAGTGACATTTCATCCAACCTTTCCACAGACTAAAATTGGTTCCATCAAACTTTGGACTGTCCTTGTAGGACGACATCCTAGATCTCCTCAAGCAGTTAAGGTCCTTTTAGAGGAACTTGGCTCTGATACCAATTGTTAGACTTAGGCCCCACAACTGAGAAGGGGAGTGAATCAGTTGTGCAAAACTTTCTTTCTAATAAACACTTAATTCCACTTTGCAATTGAATAGCTTAACAATAAATCAATCATAGAAACATAATGCAACAAATCAAGAGTAGAAACACATCAACGCATGAGACACCAAGATTTTGACGTGGAAAACCCAGTTAAGGGAAAAACCATGGGATGAGTAACCCAAGAATGTATTCTCTGTTAGAAGAATATAAAGAATAAAATAGCACATGCCAATTAGGGCTCACTGCCCGAGCACATTGCTCACAAGAGGCTCACTGCCTACAAGAGACACATTGTCTATAAAGAAATAAGTATCACCTACTTGAACTGGAAAATAGCATCTTCATCATGCTTGAATCAGTTCCATTAAGCTCAATACTTTTGCTCTGCCTTTCTCTCTCCTCCTCACTACCACACACTCATTTACATCAGGACAACTTCAAAATGACTTCGCAATCCCTTATTTATACAAGGCATCAACTTAGGAATGATCATCTAAGTTGGAAAACATCCACAATAACATCTGCAAGATGTATAACTCATATGGTCGACCTGTTTTAGGAAGAACACCATCATTCGGAAGTTGTTCTTCAAAAGAGAACTCCAACTTCAATGCAGACCACCAACATGAACTAGACACGATAAAAAGATCACCACAAGCTTGCCTGAATCACCAAGAACATCCATACGTCATCTGCTTACTTGAATCCTTCTCTCCTTCAACCAAAACGTCAAGAACACATTCTGTCATCACTGTCACAAAGGGATAGATGCTTGCGGACCTTCAAACCACAAACCAATCTAGTTGACACTCCACAAAGACTTCCTCAGCACTCCCTCAAATCTACAGAACATTATAATGCAATTCTGGATCTCACTGGACCTATCTATCTCACTTTGTCACCACTGAACACCTGCCAGAACTAGTTTTACTTGAATAGCCATAACTTCTTCAGATCTTCATGCGGACCTCTAAAAACTCTACTGGACTACCTTAAGACATATCTCTACAAACCCTTTAAACCGCATCCTCTGATCCTCATCCTATCGTGGACTTTTACCTTACTATCTTCCCTGTTCTTCTCTGTTCCTGATTGAGACTAAATTTCTCAATATCCTCAGCACACAGCTCATCCAATCCTTATTATTAATGCAACAGGAGTATGTTGACATCAATGACAACACCGGTTAGGCCCATACTTGCAACAAGGAGGTCTACTACTTTTTCTTCCACCTAGATGGTGGCAAAAAAAAAAAATTCTACCCTAGGTCTTAACACAATGTTGTTTGATGAATTGGTTCAATTCAAGCACATCCCTAATTTCTTGTAGGAGTAGAATTTCAATGTTCAATTGTCTAATTTCTTGTAGAAGTTCTGATTCCGGGGTAGATTGGACTTGTTTTTGTAAGACCTTTTTCTGAGGGACATGTTGTTTAAGCCATTCTGGGTATGGTGCTATATTTTCTATCTCTGAAGCAACTCCAGAGTTTTTAGCAGAAGTATTTCTAGGGGTGTTCTCCAGAGCTGTTCCTTTAGGAGGAACTCCGAAGTTATCCAAGGATGGTTCTTTCAACACTGTTTCGATAGTAATCTCCTCTTGAAGTTGAGTGGATGGGTTTTCAAGTTTCTCATCATTGGTTACTTCAACTATAGTTGGAGATGGTCTTGGAAGTGCTTTCCAAGAACATAGCTAGAGATTATTGGAATATATGGCGTTAATACCAGCTATGTTTTCTTGTTCTACCATGTAAATAGTTGCTCCCTGTTTATTCTGTGAGTTTGGTATAGGTTGGGCTGGTAAAGGTGGTTGGCTAACTGGCTCATTTTGCGACTATCCTTGCATGTTGGGAGGTCCAATTAGAAATTCTTGTTGTTGAGGTTGGAAACGTCGAGGTTGTCCCTAGTATTGTTGATTATAACCCTGTTGAGGACCCCAATGAGGCTGCATGTTTTGTGATCCAAACTGTTGTGGCCATTGTTGATTTCCCCAGGGCTGATTTTGCCAATGTTGGTTCTGCCATTGTTGGTTTGACCAATCTTGTGGTCCCCAAGGAGGAATATTCTGAGGCCCATGTCATACTAGATTCCATTGATTATTTCCCCAGTTCGAAGGGCCCCTATAAGAAGCCTGGTTTGGATACTAATTATAAGGGAAATTCCTAGCTTGTTTTTGTCCTACATAGCTCAACTCCTCTATAATGGCATTCTTTTTAGTCAACCTTTTTAAGGCTAGGAGCTGATTACACTGACTAGTAGAATGTTCCATGTCACAGATCTGATAGATCTTCAATTTATCTAAATGACATTCTCTCAATAGCTTTTTGTTCCTACACCTAGGGCAATATATGGAGAGTGGTTCAGTTATTTGCTATGATCAGTTGCTCTAGTTTTTGCCTAAATCCTATCTAATGTGGTATTCAGTTGAACAAGAATATATGTTTTAAGATTTGTAATTTCCTTCATTAACTATCCTATTTCTTTCTTCCCTTTGAAAGAGTTGGGTGTTCTCACTCCATCTTGGGTTCTGGAATAGTTCCTGCAGAGTTCTTCTATAGCAGGCATATCCATTTTATTGATATTCCCTTTTCCCATTAGATCTAGTGCCTATTTTGATTCTTTGTCTAATCCTTTTACAAATAAGATTTTGGCCAAAGAGTGATTCATAGGGTTGCCATACCTTCTCAAACAAAAGTTGAACCTATCCACATAGTCCTCTAAGGTTTCCTCCTCTGTTTGTTTAATTTTGAACAATTTCTCATTTTCATCACTAACTCTACAGTAATCTTGGTATTTTCCCAAAAAAAATGTGTCCATTTGTTCCCAAGAATGGATGGAATTTTGGGGCAAACCCATGAACCATCTCATAGCAGAATCTTTCAGTGTTGAGGGGAAAAGTTTGATTTTTTGATTATCTGATCCATAATCGTAAGTCTGACATACTGCTTTGAATTCAAACAAAAATTGATCTGGATCCTCAGAAGCAAGACCCCTACAATTTGGAAAATGTGAAGGTGAAATATTCTTCATAGGGGCATTAACTCCATCAGCCAAAAAAATGGGATATGAGAAGTTTCTTGGAGCTTGATTATCCTCCTCTTGATGATTATCATCCATATATGATACTGGCTCTTCTCTTTGAGGTTCAGTGCGAGGTTCTGAGGAGTTAGTTTCTATCAAAGGAGCCACCTAGAATCTTTCTTGCAATTCTTGGATATATTCAAAGAGTGAAGGACTTGGAAGATTTGAAGAATTTTTGAGTTGGGGTGCAATTTCCAAGGTAGGTTATAGGTGCCTCTCTTCAACAAGATCTTGTGCCACCCTATTGCTTTCTCCTATAGTTTGTTGCTGGGGTGTCTGTTTTATGTATCTTCCTTTTGAATCCCTAGCTCTAACCATATAGATTTAATTTATCCTAAAAAATTGTTTGACTAAGTTTCCCTAATTAACACAGAGGTCCCTGACAACGGCACCAAAAATGACAAGGGTTGTTGGTCCTCAACATTTAATCATGTTTTCATCTATCAAATCTAGGGTTGTGTCCTTGGCTATCTACAAATAGGAATCCTATAGTTGCCAGTCCATTTAACTAATTCTGCTAATCTTATTTGCTATGGAAATTAATGATGTTGATTTATTGGCTATGAAAGTAAATTCTAAGAATACTGGAAACAAAGCTAAAATAGTAAATTGCTAATATTGATCTATTCTAATCCATTCAACTGAAGCATGCTTTTATCTATGAGAAAACAAAAAAACTATCTTCCTAAGCAAAATCTGAAACATAATGATAAACAGAATAAATACTAGCCTCCTATCTTGATGGTGGGAGTGGGCCCTTGCTCCTCACCCTCAGGACTGAAGACTAAAGCAATAAATCAATACAGGAATGTAATATCACAATTCTTCTTCAGTCTAATCCCATTAGTATCTTTTGTATTCAGAAAAGTATCTATATCCAAAAATGAGATTACAACCCAGAAAATCTATATCTTATGTTTCTACCTTATATATTTATATCAAATCTTGCGATGAGATATCACTTACTCTAACTATCAATTTATCTATGAGAGAGCATCAATCTCTTATTCTATCAATTGTTTAACTACAAAGTAAAATCATGCAATTGAAATAGATTTTAGTGGAACAACAATCCCACTAAATCTGGAGTCTTAGTTTCAAATAACAACTAGCCAGCGAGGCCCTAAAATATAGGTACTTAATCAGTTTGTCGAGAACTCATGCAAAATTGTAATGTACTGTAACTATTTGTAAATTTTAAAGATCTTATTATGTGTTTTATTTGAATTTTTTTGTGTGATCTTTCAGACTAGAGAGAAGATGCAGAAGGGGTTTTAGTTTTCCTGCAGATGTGTGTTGTTGTAGCATACAATATAAAGCATATAACCAGAACCCAGAAAATATACAAGGAATATGAAGAAACTATTAACTACATAGATAGAAAAATGGCCAATAATGAATTACTATGACATACCTATATGGATTGTTGCAACTTGATACATATGCTGAGAGTGCACCAGCAAATGGGTATGGCTGGAATGCCTCAAATCTCCAAGAAATGATAAGTAACAAGTATACAAGTATTATCAGCAGAGAATAGGGCCTCCAGCACCTCACAATGAACAAAGAAGAAACTACAAACAACCAACGAGTATTTCCAAGACCCACGTCCTCCTATGCAAGTATACAGTGGTTGTGGGATGTATGTGGATCAAACACTGTTGGAAACTCCCAAAATCTATGTCTAAACTAATTTGCACTAGTTTCCAAGGCTGCACATCCAAGATAGAAGGAGAAATATGCAAGGAGCTTCACACAATGACCTCCTTTAATGGTACGGCCTGCTGTTGGTATGTACGGCCAACAAGGAAAGTTGTAGCAGACACAATCCCTCTCAAACTTGCCTCAAACTATTATTGCACTCAAGTCTATCATTGTCCATCATCAATCTGCAAATGATATAGACTTATAGCTCAGAAATCTCCTCATACAAACTTTGTTTCAGCACATATGTGAATACTGGGTGCATTCATCGTTACTGGCATCTTTGGGTGGTATTGCACACCTATAGAATGTCGTCACTAATGGAGGTTTTCGTCTCCAAAATCCTGGTTCAAAATGCTCAAACCCTCAAACCCTAGTAGAGCTCTCAGAAGAAAATATCATAAAGTAAGCATAATACAAATGAAATCTAATTTCACCTTTTATCTACCTCCAAGATGGGCGTTGGGATTTTAGGAGGGAATTTACATTTTTAAAAGCACTTTATTTCCCTAGGGATGGGCACCCAAGGTCACAACATTAAGTTATGTCTTCATTTTCATAAAGTCACTTTGCCCCTTGAAATATAATAAAGTCCAAGTTAAATATAACATTATTAATCTTCAGACTTTAAAATAAATATGAAGACGATGTCAGAATGAGGTGATCTATAGCTCACCAGAAAGCCCTCAACGAGATAAATCTGATACCACTCTGAAAATGCCAAACTGACATTAACCCCAAACTTACTAAAAATAATAAGTAATGACCAAGAGCAATCTAAGACAACTTAGAAGGCGCCAACTAGATCCTCTAAATCCAAACCACATTTCCTCCACCGACACAAACCACCAAAGCTAAAACAACTCCAATTCCCTAACCAAACTGCTAGTCCATGGGAACTCTATGATGGACTAAACAAGTGTCAAGAAGGGGACATTACAGTCCGCCCTCCCTAAGATTGCTTGCCTCAAGCAATCTCAGATCAGGATGCTCCAAAATCTGCTCACTCTCCCAAGTAGCATCTTCAACTAGCAGGTTCTTCCATTTAACCAAGTACTCTGATAATCCTCCTCCTCAAATTATGCTCCCTAGTATCAATTATGGCCTCGGGTACCAATATCAACTTCCCCTCTTCATCCAGAGGAGGCAACTCAATTGATGGAATCACATTGTGCCCCAACGCCTTCTTGAGGCGAGATACATGGAACACATTATGTACCCTGCTACCTGTGGGAAGCTCCAACTCATAAGCCACTTATCCAATCCTCTTGGAGATCCTAATAAGTCCATAATACCATGGCTTCAACTTCTCTGCTCCACTCTTGTGGAGAGTGGACTGCCTGTATGGCTGCAGCATGAGGTATACCATGTCACCAACCTCAAAAGATCGCTCAGTCCTCTATTGATCTGCATACTACTTTTGTTGATTCTGAGCCTTCTGTATATTCTCCTTCAAAGGCCTCATAATATCCTCTCTTGAAGAAGGTCTTTGGCCTTAGGCACTCTGCGATCACCAAACAATAAATCAACAAAGTTCGGTGCCTCATACCCATATAATGCCATGAAGGGTGACATCTGAATGGACATGTGGTAAGTGGAATTATAACAATACTCCCCCCTATGAAGCCACTTGACCCATGCCTTCTGCTGCCCAGAAACATAGTTTCAGAGGTATCCTTCCACCCATTTGTTGACTATCTCTGTCTGCTCGTCAGTCTAGGGGTGGTAACTTGTATTGGGTGTGAGATCTATCCCTGTCAACCTGAAGAGCTCCTGCCAAAAATTATTGAGGAACCTATTATCCCTATCACTAACAATGTTTTGATGCAACCCATGGAGTTGAAATACCTCATGAAAGAACAAATCTGCAACTTGTGTTGCAGTGAAAGTAGTAGGGATGGCAAAAAAATGTGCATACTTTGTCAATCTGTCCACTACCATGAAAATGCAATCCCTGCCTTGGACTTTTGGTAACCCTATGATAAAGTCCATCAAAATGCTATCCCATTTCCTCTCCGGAATGGGCAGGGGCTACAATAATCCTCCTGGAAATGAGTGCTTCTGTTTGTTTTGTTGGTATATCGGGCACTCTCTCACATACTGTATCACCTCTGACTTGAGGCCCTTCCAAGTGAACCTCTCTCTAACCTGCCTGTAAGTTTTGAAGTACCCTAGGTGTCCTGCCATCAGCAAGTCATGGAATGCCCTCAAAACTTTCTGCTTCATCTATGAACCTGACACCAAGAAGATCCTATCCTTGTAAATGATCAAATCATTTACCACTGAGTACCTGTCATCTTTGATGGTGCCATCGATTATTCCACTAGCCCATGCATCCTTAGCATACTCAGCTGATATCTTCTCTCTCCAGTCATCTGCAATGGCACCTAGTGCACATAAATAGGGCCTCCTAGATAAAGCATCGGCAACAAAGTTCTTCTTACCTTTGACATATACAATATCAAAGTCGTAGGCCTGTAGCTTGCTAACCCACTTCTGTTGCCACTCATTCAAATCTTTCTATCCAAGGAAATGCTTCAGACTGTTATGATCTGTCATGACTACAAATTTGCTACACACCAAATACTATCTGAATTTAGCCAATGCATGCATTATGGCTAACATCTCCTTGTCAGAAATGTTGTAACTGCGTTCCACACCCCTCAACTTCCTGCTCTCAAATGCTATGGGGTGCTTATCCTGCATAATTACCGCACTAATGCCTTCTCCTAAGGCATCACATTGCAACTTGAAAGGCTTGCTAAAATCTGGTATTGCCAACACAGGGCATGTACTCATAATATGCTTGAATCTATCAAAGCACTCCTGTGTACTTCCCATCCAACTAAAAGCATCCTTACAAGTCAAATTTGTGAGGGGTACACCCAATTGAGAAAACCCCTTCACGAACCTGTGGTAATATCCACATAAACCAAGAAATCCCTTCAGCTGAGTGATATTCTTTGGTGGCGGCCAGTCCACTATTGCCCAAATCTTCTCCAAGTCTACCTTCATGCTACCAGCATTGATAATGTGACCCAAGTATAACAACTTGGTCATCCCAAACTCACACTTTGACATTTTGGCATATAAAGACTCTCTCTCCAGAATGCTCAACACAATGTCAATGTGTTTCATATGTTCTTCCCATGTCTTGCTGTAAATCAAAATATCATCAAACAATATTAGAACAAGCCTCCTCAACTACTCATGGAAAACTATGTTCATGCAAGACTGGAAGGTGGCTGGTTGTAATGCCCCAAGCTTTCACATAGGACATTAGCCGAACAAACACCGAACCAACAAATTTTTTGCATTTGTATGTGCAACATTTACATGTCGCATTGTACTCACGCACACACAAGGTGTTGCAACATGTACAACAACACCTAAAAAGACATCACCATTGCACAATACAAGGTGGCACAAGCGGAAGACTTCACCCATCATGTGACAACTCACCACGATGACCAAGAGAGAGGTGGAGCTCACTCCATGACGAGGATCAGATACATGTCCACAACCTCGCTCCCTCGCGAACACATGGAGTAGGATGAGGGTGACATCCACCTTAGTCTATTATGGAATGATGACACAAGATATCCCAAACACAAGGGTAATGCTCACCCATGGGATAGTCCAACTAGGAGGTATGATTCCTCAACCAACTAGAATGGTCACTAGTCAAACTCATGTAAAGGCACACATCCCAATGCAAGGAGGGAATAATCCAAGAGTGCATATCACATCATGGAAATGACACCAAAACACCTACGAGGCTAAAAATAGTAATCAATGCCAAAGATGATTCATTTTAACCAAAAACATTAAGTTGTTGAACCAATTATGTCTGCATGTCAAAAGGGACAAAAGCGATACAAAAGGCTATGCATGCTCGACACCAACGTTGACACATGCCAAAAGAAAAGATGGGATCCTCACCACCTATGTGGGATGAATACAATCCAACACAAACATATCCATAAAAATCAAATACAACATCATATAACTGAGTCCAAACATGCTAACATAGCTAGATTCTAACGTGTAAAATCTATCAAAACATGCCAGCGTCATCACAAACCAAGGCATGGAAAAATACAAGATGATATCCAATAATTACAATATTTGAAGGGCTTCATCCTAAACATAGATGAATCATAGCCAACATCATAATCAACTCAAATCATTAATTACATCTTATTACAAGGGTCTCAAAAGACCTACATTACAAAGGTTACAATAATCAATAATGATAAAATACAAGTGCATAAACCACCCAAACTCAACATACTCTCTAAGGTGCAACAAGGCACAAAGCACAAGGTAAACCACCTGCAAAAAGATCAAGGAATCCATCCAGCACCTAAAGATCATCATGAAGGACCAATGGGGAAATGTTGCTTACCTCCCAACCATATTGCCATCGTCGAGTGCAATAGATGTCTACGCAACTCTAGGCAACCCCCGAGCTACGGAGAAGGTGATCATGGCAAACCCACTAAGAACATCTCACACATCCAGGGTATACAAGCAATATATGGCATACATGCCAATCAATGCACACAACACACATGGCACAACTGCCAATACAATGCATATAAACAACACATAGTACAACTACCATCCAATTGCATTCAAGTAACATATGACACACTTGCCAAAGCATAATAGAATGACATCAAAACATTCAAGCATAAGGGAAATAATCACACCTTTAATACATGTCAAATGAGGCATAAATCATAGTCCATCATAGACACATACAAGCATGAATCAAGCATCACAATGCACATGCAATCACATCGTAAACATCACACGTCGAGTTAAACTCTGACGGTGGAAGAAGGAAGAGAGACCTAGGTAGTTAGGACAAGGAGTGTCAAACAAGGTAAATACTCACCTGGGCATAACCTCCTCATAGCAACTGGACACTACACCAAAGATTTCTCTTTACACCCAAACCCAAGCAAGGCGGACACTTCACCAGCACATGCAGTTTGGTGTAGATGATCTTATTATTAAATTTTATTACCCAATGTGTTTAAATGTTATTCTTGATTAAAACTTCCATTCGATAAATTCCAATGACCTCTTTCCGCCGTGGCGCACGATGGAAGCCACTCCTTTCCTACCCCTAGACCTCTTCCTAAACACCCATAGCACCAATTTGACCAATTAGGCATGGCATAGATTTCGAGGTGACAAAATCATAATTTTGACAAAAGCACAACATATTCTCAAAAGATGCAAATTACGATTCTAATTGAGAGACAACTCATCCACAAACTAAAACATCAAGAAAATGCATACAAAGCAATTTTCAGGTTTTCAAAAATAGAGAAATAAGTGGCACAGATTTCAATGCACCAAAATGTCTCAAAAAATAACATAGTCTCACAAGATACAGAATCACATAATATAAAGGAGTCAACTTATCCCTCAAAGTAAATCATAAAGGAAATGCATAGAATTCATTTTTCATGTTTTCTAAAAGTGCAAAATAACCATAAGGCCCTAAAAACTCCATTGGAGCTCTCTTTGGCACCTTGACCAAAGTTTGACCAATTTTTTAACTTCTATTTTTCAATAGCTATGTATGATCTGACAACTACCCATTATAGATAACATGCCCAACAACCAATATATGCAATAAAAATGAGTTGGAGATTTCCACAAAAAAAATTTTAGGGTTTTGTGTGTATTTTCATGTTTCCAAAAATGAAAATACATAAAAATAAAAGTATACACAACTGGAATAAATTTTCTAAGCTTCCTACAACTAAGCAAAGCCATCTTCAACCATTCTAGATGGTGTGGTATGAAGGAAACAAAATAAAACAATTTAAATGAGAAGATTGGAGAAACTTACCTTCCAATACAAGCAAAATCTAAGGAAAAGAATGAGGTTGAATGTGAGATTCAATCCACACACAACAAGCAAACACCAAGTTCTTGAATGCAATCCAAACTCCAAGCAATTCCAAGCAAAACTCCCTTCCAAGCAATCAAATTTCTATTTTTCAAGCAAGAGGGTTTCAAACAAAGGAGAGCAAATTTTGGAGAGAAAAATAATAATGAAAAATACATGTCTTTTTCCTTTTATTCCTCCAAAGACACTATTTCTTTTTTTTTTCATAATAAAATAATCCTTTAAGTGATTTAATAAATCAAATCAAAATTATAGAATTTGCACATTAAACTATTTAATTCAACAATTAAATAATTGAATGTCTCTTTAGCAAATCAAATAGGCATATAAAATAACACATTAATAATTCCATTTCACTAAAAACGTCTAATTAATTCACTCAAAGCAACAAGGAAATAGTTAGTCAAACAAACTCAACTATTCCAAATAGGTTATTGCCATAGAACTTAGTCTCATTCTGAAAAGTACAACCACGCCATACTAGGCATTTAGTTTTCACATTTAATGCAATTTCTATCTTTTTACGAAAAAATATCAAATTTCAGAATTAAACCGAAATCACTCAAATTTGTTCCACAGACATATAATGATGCAGCAAACATTTTAACTAAAGAAGAAATAGCAATTTTCAAATTAAAATCATTAATTTAATCTAAAAACACGAAAAACACATTTTTTCAAACCATTTTAAAATAAAGTGTAAAAATGCTAAGGAAACATATGCAAATGATACCAAACACACATCACAGGTTTCCACAATACAAGGATAAGGGTGAGATGGCTTAGCATCCTATGTCAGCCTTCTCCACATTTCCCACATTAGTTAACACCTGTAATTACCTGCACACTCAAGTAAACCATCAAGCATACCTGCTCCATACATAAAATAGCCGAAGCACATCATAATACCCAACGTGGCATAATATTGCATAAGCATCATAAACATAGGTCGACAATCAATCGACATCATAAAATCATATATGCATAAATCAACTAACACAATCATACTGAAGACATCACATCCATCCAACATATTACACAATTGAAAACAATGAAGCTGAAGCACTACAATAATCTAACACACATGAACACAACGTATGCAATCCATAATGCATAGTTGGAAAGCCAAATAATAAAGTAAAACGCCATTGGAAACACCTCAATGGTCATGTAGAATACACCCTCAGAACCCCTCGATGGCACCATAGACCTCATCGACAAGTTTGGTGCAATGCATCAAAGCATAATAATCACATAATATAATGATAAACACTCAGAACAACATATAACACATGAATCAAAAGCACACAAGGCACACACTAGGGTGGGCATTACACTGGTGCATTTGTTAGGCTGAATGGCATGACCAGGAACTCAAAGTGCCCATAGTGACACCTGAATGTTGTGTTCTCCACATCCTCATCTCGGACCCAAATCTAATGGTAGTTAGATCTCAAATCAATCTTGGAGAAGTAACAGGCCCCGTGCAAAAGTAACAGGCCCCGTGCAACTCATTAATCAGCTCATCTATTTTGAGAATAGGGTACCTATTTTTAGTTGTTTTCTTATTGAGCTCCCTGTAATCGATGCACATCCTAAGAGTGCCATCCTTTTTCTTCACTAACACCACTGATGATGCAAATGGACTCTTACTCAACCTTATGTGTCCCATCTCAAGAATCTTTTTGATAGATTTCTCGATTTCATCCTTATACTATTTGGGGTGCCTGTATGGCATAGTAATTACGGGCATTGCACCCTCCTCTAGCTCAATCACATGTTCAATACCCATGTCAGGGGGTCTACCTGGTGGAATATCACTAAACACTTTGGTGTGTTTAGTTAGAAGAGCATGTATGTTAGGTGGATACTCACGCTTCTGCTGCTCTGAAACTGGAGGCATCACCATCACCTTTGCTGCCCACTGCACCTGATCATGGCAAATCAGTCTCTCCATCCACCTGAGGGAAACAACTCTCAATCCACCATCTGAAATACCCCTGAGCACATGTCTAACTCCGTTCACCTCAAACTTCATCTCCATCATCCTCAAGTTGAGAGCGAACTCACCTATCTCATGTAGCCATTTCATACCTAGCACAACATCCATATCACACATGCTAACAACATAGAATTCAGACTGGAAAGTGTAGTTATTTAGCTGGATGGTCAGATTAGGAATCCTCCTAGTGCAAGTGAGTATGAAACCATTTTCTACCTTCACTCTGAACCCTAAAAACTCCTCGGTCTTCAACCCCCTCTTGGCAACCAAGCCCTCATCAATGAAGTTATGAGTGGCACCTGTATTTAGCAAGGTAATGCACCTCTATCTACCCAACACTCCTCGGATCCTGAATGACCCTTCCCTCTGAATGCTCGAGATATGGGATGTAGGTAATGGGGTCTCCTCGTCCTTCCCTGAAACTTCAGATGCAACATCTGTCTCTGGGTCACTTTCTTTGGTATGCTGCTCTAAATGTGTCTTAAACTCCACGGACTCATCTGCTGAAAAATATTCTATCTATTTGGCCTTTCCTTGAGCTGCACACTTGTGCTTGGGATCCCAAGGCTCTCTACAGTGAAAACAAAACTTTTTCCTCCTAAGGTCATTCAGCTGATCATTATCCAACTTGGAAGAACTCTTATGTGGTTGGTGTTCTGAGTCTCTATGAAAAGGTCTCCTATCTCTCTCCTTATCTCTCCTATGTTGAAAGTTCTTATTCTAAAATTTACTCCATGTGGAAGACTCCATATCACGGGCCTTCTTCATGGCCTCCTATAATGTCATAGGGTCTAAACCCTTCACCCATCCTCATAGAGGATCAAACAACCCATCAAAAAAGAGCATGATCAACCTCCTCTCTGATATGTCTGAAACCAGGACCGAAATATCCTAGAACTCTGAAATGTATGAGTCCACTGATCCACTCTGTCTCAACTGTGCCAGCTCCTTGAACTGTAACTCAGGGTCCTTCTTTTCAAACATGCCTATGAGTCTGGCTATGAACTCTGCATATGATGTAATCTGGTCATGTCCCAAAGTTACATTCCCATTACTCCACCACTTGTGTGCACTGCCTTCCAAGTGTAAGGCTACATATGTGATGGCATCAAACTCTGGCATGGGGCTGATCTAGAGATAACTGTCCAACTTTTGGACCCAATCTCTGGTTGTAGTCTTTCCTAAACCATCAAAGTATGGTAAAGTCATCTTACTGACTTTCTTCTATAGCTCATTATTCTTCTACCTTTTACCTCCTCTAGGTCCATGCCTCATCTTGAGATCAGAGTAATCTCTGAAGGTCATATCAGCTCTAAACTCTGTGCTCCAAGCCTGCTAGTCTCTAAAGATCTCCTCTTGAAACTCCACCTGTGTAGCATCCCTCTTAGGAATCTCATCTTGTGGTATGAAAATGGGAATACCCGGTCTATCAACGGCTATGAGTTGTGTCTCACCTCAGTTATTCACCAAAGCCTCTCCATCATGATCCCTATTATGTTTCTATACCCATTGTTTCTATCACCATTCCGTTCTCTGTTACCTCGGTCACGATTACCTCAATCTCTACATCTATCCTCCTCATTCTTGTCTCTATCCCTGTCATTCATGTCTCTACTCCTATCATTCCGATATCTATTCCGGTCTCCATTTTCCTCTTCCTCCTCCAACTCAAGGAATAATTGGCCAAGAAGCCGTGTGAGTGCCAACTAGGATATGTCCATGCTAGCAATGATCTGCTGATGTCCTCTAGCCAAATCATTAAGGATATCTCTGGTGCTAGACTCTCCAATCTCCCATGTCTTTAGGATGTTCTTAAAGCACACCGAAAAAAGGATCTATTTTAGGGACTTCGAGATCTTCCTCACTATAAAATACTAGTAGTTGCTCCTCAGCAGCTACAACCTCTATATCAGTATCAAATGGATCTGTTTGTGGCACTGGATGCTCTAGTTCTACTAATTGCGGATTCTTAATTCTCTAGAAATTTCTAGTACCCTGTCTCTATCTAAAATAATATCTATCAGCACCCGGCTACATGTCTCATTCTCACTTCTGCATGTCTGTTATCAACCTCACAGGATGGTAAGATCACTGCTCTGATACCACTGTAATGTGTCGTACCTATTTGTAAATTTTAAAGATCTTTTTGTGTTTTATTTTAACTTTTTTGTGTGATCTTTTAGACTAGAGAGAAGATGCAGAAGGGTTTTTAGTTTTCCTACAGATGTGTGTTGTTGGAGCATGCAATATAAAGCATATAACCAAAACCTATTAAATATACAAGGAATATAAGAAAGTATTAACTACCTAGATAGCAAAATGGTCAATAATGAATTACTTTGACATACCCATATGGATTTTTACAACTTGATACATATGCTGAGAGTGCACCAGCAAATGGGTATGGCTAGAATGCCTCAAATCTCCAAGAAATGATAAGTAATGAGCATACAAGTATTATCAGTAGAGAATAGGGCCTCCAACACCTCACAATGACCAAAGAAGAAACTACAAACAACCAACAAGTGAGTATTTCTAAGACCCATGTCCTCCTATGCAAGTGTACCGCTAGCTGTGGGATGTATGTGGATCAAACACTACTGGAAACTCCCAAAATCTATCTAAATTGATCTGCACTAGTTTCCAAGGTTGCACGTCCAAGATAGAAGGAGAAATATGCAAGGAGCTTCACACAATAACCTCCTTTAATGGTACGACCTATTGCTGGTATGTATAGCCAGCAAGGAAAGTTGTAGCAACCGTTAAATCCTTCTCAAACTTGCCTCAAACTATTATTGCACTCAAGTCTACCGCTGTCCATCATCAATCTACAAATGATATAGAGTTATAGCTTAGAAATCTCCTCATACAAACTCCATTTCAGCGCATATGTGAATACTGGGTGCATTCACCATCAATGGCACCTTTGGGTGGTATTGCACGCCTGTAGAATGCTGTCGCTAATGGAGGTTTTCATCTCCAAAAGCCTGGTTTGAAATGCTCAAACCCTCAAACCCTAGCAGAGCTCTCACAAGAAAATATCATAAAGCAAGCATAATACAAATGAGCTCTAATTTCACCTTTTATCTCCCTCCAAGATGGGCGTTGGGCTTTTAGGAGGGAATTTACATTTTAAAAACCACTTTATTTCCCTAGGGATGGGCGCCCAAGGTCACAACATTAAGTTATGTCTTCATTTTCATAAAGTCCATTTGCCCCTCAAAATATAATAAAGTCCAAGTTAAATATAACATTATTAATATTCAGACTTTAAAATAAATATGAAAACAATGTCGGAATGAGGTGATCTATAGCTTGTTGGAAAACCCTCGATGAGGCGAATCTGATACCACTCTAAAAATGCCAAACTGACACTGACCTCAAACTTACTAAAAATAGTAAGTAATGACCAAGAGCAATCTGATCCAACTCAGAAGGTGCCAACTAGATCCTCTGAATCCAAACCACATTTCCTCCACCGACACAAACCACCAAAGCTAAAACAACTCCAGTTCTCTAACCAAACTGCTAGTCCACAGGAACTCTATGATGGACTAACCAAGTGTCAAGAAGGGGACATTACAAAAATCAATAAAAAGAGGAATTAAACTTCTAGCAGTTAACTAGTCTTCATTCGATTACTCAAGCATTGGCTAAGTAATCCCTAGAGCACTCCAATTGCCACCGGAAGTGTTCACTGATAGCGGCGTTGTAACTTTGCATTGCATTAAGGAGGGCTCCGAATGTGTGTTCTTTTGTCTGCAGCTCCAGAGATGCGCTTTTAACTTCTGTCCAGCTCTGGAGATGAATCACCCTCGGTCCTCTTATCTCAAAATCCCTCCAACCATATTGGAAAATATTGGGGATCTTCATGTCAGCTCCGGAGATTATTAGGACCATCTTTGAAGATGCTCAAAATTGCCTTTGCCCAAACATCTGCACCTGTAGATTCAAAAAGAGAGAATTTCTGCATATTTCCATTAAATTGCTACACATTAGTCCTTCAATCAAAAATCATGACTTTTGGTAATTCATCTCTTATTAATGTAATTAGAACAAATCTTATCAATCTACTTTGGTGCAATTATTAGGACAACAGAATAAGAAGGATGGAAAAGAGAGGTAAAAAGGTGCATTCTTATGGGTGCTACTTGACACTCATCAATTAGGGCTCACTCTTGTGCTCCAAAAGCACAAGTGGACTGATTGTGAGGTTGGTTGCATGGGTAACACCAATCTACCTCTTGGGCCAAATTGTTTTGAGTGGGAACCAAAGCTCTAAATGGATTAAGAACTGGTATTTGTTGAATGGGTCTAACTATTTGCAAAGGATGAGCAGGGTTAGAGTTTTAGGACCTATTTGACTGGTAATCCTGATTCCAATTTTGATTTTTATTAGAATTATAACCCTGGTTCCAATTCTAATTTGAAGACTGCCCCTGTGTCATGTCCCATTCTAGGTTTGCATACAATTTTTTGAATCTTGCAATTTCAAAATCAAACCCTAGGACATAAATTCTAATTTTTTTGTTTGCACTTTCAATTTGTCTTCAACAACATGAAATATGGAGTAGCAAATGCCAAAAATATTGACGGCAACAACATACACCTAACTACTTTGAAATGAGTTACACCATGCATTACACAAAGACCTAGATGATAATGATGACTCAATTAGATCATTGATGTCATGAATTCAATTCGCTTCAAACTTCAATTACATCAAAGGGATGGCTTTATGATAGCCAAGTATAATGCATATGCTGCTGATACAAATTAGAGGTGAATAATGAATAAAAACATACCAATTCCTTGCAATTCAATGCTAATGACAACTCGATGTAGCAATCTCAATGCAAAGGATCTCTTATTAATGTTGTTCACACTTATCCTTCAATAGATCATTGTCCTGTGATGTATTTGATGGTGGTTTCCATAGTGGTTGTCCTTCAATAAATTCGTAGCTTCCAGAATTGCAGATCACTCTTGACAATGGTGAGTAGGCAGTCCTTAACAACAATGAACTCCTCTTCAAAGAAATTCAAACCACAATTGATGTTTGAAACCCTCCAAATCCGATCACTGCTTGTAATGGCTATCAGCAAGTCTGCAATAGATTGAACTCCTCAAAAGATGATAGAAGTGATGCCAAAGAACCAAATACAACCTCTGTTGGAATTAGGCTAGACAACTGAGAGGGGGGAGTGAATCATTTGTACCACAAAATTAACCTTTTCTTTCTTTTAATCTTTTTTTCAGAACTTATAAGCATATTAATGATGTAAACATTAAAGTATGCAACAATAATACATGAGAAGAAAAATAATTAACACACTTGACACCAAGATTTTTAACGTGGAAACCCAGTTAAGGGAAAACCACGGTGGGGGTTAACCCACAAGATTCGTACCCTATTAAAAGTACTTAAAAATGGGAAGGCACTTGCCTTCAAGTACACTACCCAGAGCTCACTGCTCAAAAGAGGCTCACTGCCTACAGAAATTTATGTTTAATACAGAAAGAATTAACTGAGAAATAACATCTTCTTCATGCCTAGTTTAGTCTCATTGAATGCTCACAAAACTTCTACTCTTCTCCCAAATACTTCTTCACTATTACTTCATCCTCTACTGTTCTTGTTCCTCTGCTCCTCTTCTCTGCTCTGCCTCTAATCCTCCCTTTGGATTTGATTATTTCACACAACGATAATTTTCCACAACTCATCAACAAGTATTTATATGCTTCATCAACCTTGGAATAAACATCAAGGTCGTCACTACAAACATCTGACTTAGTGTGAATCACTGAGCTATCAACCAAACATAACTGGGACTCAAATCTTCCTCAATCAACATGCCACTCTCCATAGAATTACTCTTAGATTATCCACAGCACAATTTGAATCATCCGATCGGCCAAGACTAGAAAAAGCAACAACACAAAGGAAGAAATCTTCAACAACGAGATCCATCTTCAATGCGGACCTCCAACACAACAGTCACATGATTTAGAAACCTCCACAAACACATTAAATTCAACAAAAACATTCGTACTCCTCCAAATCATCAGAATCCCTTGCATCTTCTTCCAGAACCTCAAGAACACTGTCTATTAGAGTTGGCTATGATTGGAGCCACCCAAAATCTAGGACTTCATGAAAGCACAAGAGAGATCAAATGAGAGAATAATGTTATTCTATCAATGAATGCAAAAGAAGGATTGTTGTTACAATGTACATGATATGCCTTGCTTATAAAGACAAGGTGAGAGCTAGAAATGTGGAGTGGAAAGTGGAGATATTCCTACATGTGTCAATTAGAGGATGATAACTAATTGCACATGTGGAGGATAAGACAACTCACTCCAACTATCAACAACTCAACACACAACTAGACTCAACTAGACATCTAGAAGACTCACTAAATCAACTTAACATGTGTGAATTATGTGTGATGTGTGAATATTATTTAACCAGTAAATAGTTAAATAATGTAAATTATCCACACAAGAGTTAGGTGATAACCCTGTTCACACCAACACCCCCCCTTAAGTGCAACTTAGGGAGTAGCTGAGTAAAGTAAGATGAATGATGGATGGGTCCTGGTTACTAGACCATATTAGGTACCCATGTACAACAAATCTCAAGTGGAGAAAAGGAGAAAACCTCATGGGAAAAAACTCCTCTCCAAAAGTGAGAATGCATGAAATAATAAAAGTGAAAGAAGAAGTGATAGTAGGAGGACTCAACATGACCCCCCAAGGACAACTTCTATCACATATATACAATCAAATACCCCCCATAGGAGAGCAAGTGTGAGACTATAAGTCCCCCCCACAATGCAGTAGCCCCTGTGCCGATGGTAAATGCCTAAAGATGAATGCTGGAAAGTGTCCTGTACCTACAAACAACATTTCTCCCCTTAGGAAGAAACAAGTCCAAAGGCTAATGTCGAAGAAACGCCATCTCAAGGGGTGAGGGAAAAAGCCTCATGATGGATGCCTCTGAAGACTGCTCAAGTGTCCACATGTCAGAATCAAAGAATGTCACAATGCAATGAGGTGTGACCAATCCAAAATCCTAGGTAGACTCATGAAGTACAACCTCCAAAGATGAAGTAGATGGGATAACAGTTGTGCTACAACTGTCATCAAAGAGGAGAGATATCCCCTCAAGTGTGTCCTCCAAATCTATAATATGAGACTCACAAAACAAGTCTGATATACCTGCCAAGAAAGTATCCCACAAAGCTGTGTCTGAAAGACTGGAATGTTCCTACTCAACTGAAGTAGATGAAACCATGTCGATGTCGATCTCTAAAGAAGCAGGAGGATGAGGTAATGGAAGCTCAACACTAGTCTCATGAACCAAAGTGGGTGAAAAAACACCAAGGTTCAAGTGACCAAACTTCTCCTCAGAAACATGATTCACACTTGATGCATGAGTGTGAATATCAATCAATGGATCTACATCATCAAAAACAAAATGGGAGAAAGTATATAGGTGAGATGCATGATCAGCCATCCCAACAACAAGGATATCTCTGCTCTCCAAGTCTCGTATGATCACCAAATAAGGAGTGAACTCAACTATCTTGCCTGCACCACAATGAGTAATCTGGTAGATGGAAAGGAGATTGGATGTCAAGGAAGGTACACACAACACATTGTTGAATGTATTCTCTCCAACATCAATTGTCCCTTTTCCTGTTGCATGCATGTATGTGTTGTTACCCATCAAGATAGGTGTCGAAGTACATGACTCAAATGAAGAGAACATCCCTTGTGAAGATGCCATATGATGAGAAGCTCCTGAATCAAGAAGCCATCTCTCTGACTAAAGACTTATAGAAGCAAAGAGTGTTTGTGGTACAGGTGCACCTAACCAATAGTGGCCTCCATGAGGCATTAGCGGTTTAAAGTTCATTTTCTTGTTTTCAAAAAGGTCCTAAGTTGACCATTCATTGTAATAAGGTCTATTTGACCAATTTAGTTGTATTTAGGTTTATGTTGTAAGTCCCATGAGACACTTGTCGAGTTGTAATCTTGAAGGTTGTTAGGCAGTTAGAGGTTGTTAGTCAGTTGTGATTCCCCAACCACTTGGATTCGATGAAGTACTACCGAGGGTAAGTGGATAAATACCTAAGGTCAGATCGATTGTGAGCAGTATGATCATTTTGTAGACAGTTTGGATTGTGCTCTGTATGTACTCGCATTACTGAAAGCATAATAAACAAGATCCTGTTGTGTATCTGTGTCATTCAAAAATCATTTGGTTTCCTTCTGTGAAAATCATTTTCCTATTTGTGGCCGGATGGATCTCTTAATCCATTCCACCAGTTAGATTCTTTGAATCGGTGGAATGGCTGTACAGTATTTTGTTTTGTTTTCTGTTCATGTTTTGTGTTTACAGGATCGGTGCAGTATGCTTTGAAAGATCCTAGCGCCATCATGTGCTAGGTTAGGAAAGTCTAAAATCTGTGTTAGATTGTTAAGGAGACGGATCTGAGTAATCACAAGTTTTGTAGCGGACCAAATCGATGAAATTCTGCTTTGTTTCGTCAGACATACAACTTGTGTATATATCACATTTGCATGTCAGAAATACATCCTGTGTATATATCGCAAGTGTCTGTGGAGTCTTGTATATCGGGAAGCTTGTCAAGTTTGAATGCATCTTTGGAATGCATGTGTGAATGTACATTGTGAATGTACATTGTTGATTTACATTCTCTATGTATATCGCTAATGAGTATCAGGTTCATTTCCTATGTGTTCTGTAGTTGAAGGTTGTGTGTATCCCGCAGATGCATATTGCAGATTGTATGTGGTGAATGTACATTGGGTTAGATACAAGGAAGTCAACGGTTGACTTCGTCAAATGCCTTTTTGAATGCATCTTGTGATTGTATGTTGCGAATATACAATGCGCACATACATTGTGTTAAGTGCAAAGGGCAACCGGTAGCGAGGGTGAAGGAAACTGGTGATCGCAGGTCAGAGAATGTTTGCCGATAGCGAAGGGATCAGCATGAGGAAGTGTATCAGGGGAACGACATTTAGGTTGGCCGATAGTGCATCATCTTGCCAATAGGCAAGTAGAACGTGGACATATAAGGGAAATGTAGGCTAAGGGGTTTGGCTCTGCATCATAGTGGTATCAAAGCTCAGCAAAAGATTTGGGCAGAAAATCGAATTGAGGATCTGCAGGAGTATTGGCGTTTGGGTGTTGTCTCTGAATGTTTATGTCAAACAAAGATAGTGATACAGAGGCGGAAAGGATGCCTCCCAAAAGCATGTCACAAAATGCCATTAAGAAGCTGATCGAGGAGATGCTTGAATCCAAGTTGGGAGAGTTCAAGCAGACCAAAAGCAAAGATAAGGAAGTTGAAAGTGACATTGATGAAGACAATGCAGAAATTATCGAAAGCAGTAAAAAGGCAAAGGAGATACTAGCAGAACAGAAGGCATTTTTAAATGCATTGAAGTCAATTAATAGGGGCACCATAGATGGGTTGCCGATGTATAGTGGAAGTATGGAAGCTGAAGACGTGATTGATTGGATTGAGGCATTGAACAATCATTTCGAATACAAAGAAATCCCTAATGATAAGAAGGTTAAGTTGGCAAAGGCAAAATTGCAGGGCTCTGCTCTTGCATGGTGGAATTATGAACAAGGAGAGAGAGTCAAGGAGGGGAAGAATATGATAACCTCCTAGGAAAGGATGAAGACCAAACTCAAGGCACGGTTCTTACCCCTGGACTATGATGTGCAGATGTATAAGAAGTTGCAGAACCTCAGGCAGCGAGACCTTGATGTGAATGCATACACACAAGAGTTTCATAAACTCAGTCTCAAATCAAAGAGACAAGAAGAAGAGTCAGAGAAAGTGGCCAGGTATTTGAATGGCCTAAGGATGAACATCCAAGATGAGATTAGCATTTTAGCACCAGAAACAGTGAACAAGTGTTTCCAAATGGCCTTAAGAGCTGAAGAGAGGCTGAAGAGAAAAGCTGAGCAGAACAATAGAGGAAGGGGTGACAGAAATTTTAGAGGTAGTTTTGGAGGAAGAAGTCCTAACCAGAGACCTAGTGGTGAGTCTAACCAGGAAGAGACTAGTAAAGGACAAGAGCAGTCTAATTTCAGAGGTGGATGGAAAGGAACAAGAGGCAGATTTGGAGGTGGTAGAAGTTCTAATGTTTTCACTGGGAGATGTTATCATTATAATGAAATTGGTCACACAACATTTAAATGTCCAGAAAGGCAAGGTGCATCATCAAGAGATGATAGGAAGAATGACAAAAGGGTTCAATTGTGCAAGAAGAGAAAGTAGATGAAAGTGTTAACTCTCTAATAGGGAGTGCAGCACCATGTCAAGATGGAGAATCATTGATGCTAAGGAGAACAATCTTGAAGACATCCAAGGAGGTGATACAAAGGAGAGCACTTTTTAGGACCAAATGCAAAAGTCAAGGTAAACTATGCAAGGTAGTAATAGATTCTGGTTCAACATATAATATGGTATCTCAGGAAATGGTGGACAAGTTGCAATTGGAAAGGATTCCACATCACAATCCTTACAAAGCATCTTGGGTAAGTGATAGTCAATCACTTTTGGTATATGAACAAGCATATGTTGAATTTCAGATTGGAGATTATCAGGATAAGGTTTTATGTGACATATTGCCCATGGAATGTTGTCACCTACTTTTGGGTAGGCCATGGCAATTTGATAGGAGAGCATTGTATGATGGGTATGCTAACACCTATATCATCAAGAAGGATGCAAGAACTTTTATGATGACACCATTGCAAGAGGATGCTGAAGCAAAGAAGACAACGAAGATTATTCTGATAGGTAAGAAGGAGCTTGTGAAGATGCCTACAACAAAGTCAAAGGAAGTAGAGGATATCTCAAGGAGTGGAGATCACAGTTTGAAGAAGATTTCAGTCCTGACTGACAGAGATCAGGTGGATCAGCAGAAGGTCTAGAAGCAGGTTTGCATACAGCCACAAGCTTATTGGAAAGACAAGGATGCAATCATAGTAGGGACTATTGTTTGTCCTCTAAGAGTTGCAAGACAAACACATTCTGCCATAACAGTACATAAGGTTTCCAAAGCAGGTGTTCAAACAGAGATGATGGTCTGCAAGAATGATCAGCAAGGTGTGAGAAGAGCCTACAGTGCTAGGCATGAGCATTTGATTCCATGGCAACAGACTGCAGCACAGAGATCATGGGTCAGACATGAACCAATAGTGGCTACAGGTGGGTTCAGTCAAAGACTTAACTCATGGGACATGAGTTCTTTTCAAGGTGGGGAGTATGGTATAGGTGCACCTAACCCACAGTGGCCTCCATGAGGCATTAGTGATTTAAAGTTCATTTTCCTATTTTCATTAAGGTCCTAAGTTGACCATTCATTGTAATAAGGTCTGTTTGACCAATTTAGTTGTATTTAGGTTTATGTTGTAAGTCCCACAGGACACTTGTCGAGTTGTAATCTCAAAGGTTGTTAGGCAGTTAGAGGTTGTTAGTCAGTTGTGATTCCCCAGCCGCTTGGAGGTTGTCTCCCAGCCGCTTGGAGTCGATGAAGTACTACCGAGGGTAAGTGGATAAATACCCAAGGTCAGATCGATTGTGAGCGGTATGATCATTTTGTAGACAGTTTGGATTGTGCTCTGTATGTACTTGCATTACTGAAGGCATAATAAACAAGATCCTGTTGTGTATCTGTGTCATTCAAAATTCATTTGGTTTCCCTCTGTGAAAATCATTTTCCTGTTTGTGGCTAGATGGATCTCTTAATCCATTCCACCGGTTAGATTCTTTGAATCGGTGGAATGGCTGTATAGTATTTTGTTTTGTTTTATGTTCGTGTTTTGTGTTTACAGGATCGGTATAGTATGCTTTGAAAGATCCTAGCGCCGTCATGTGCTAGGTTGGGAAAGTCTAAAATCTGTGTTAGATTGTTAAGGAGATGGATCTGAGTAATCGTAAGTTTTGCAGCGGACCAAATCAATGAAATTTTGCTTTGTTTCGTCAGACATACAACTTGTGTATATATCACATTTACATGTCAGAAATACATCCTGTGTATATATCGCAAGTGTCTGTGGAGTCTTGTATATCAGGAAGCTTATCAGGTTTGAATGCATCTTTGGAATGCATGTGTGAATGTACATTGTTGATATACATTCTCTGTGTATATCGCTAATGAGTATCGGGTTCATTTCCTGTGTGTTCCGTAGTTGAAGGTTGTGTGTATCCTGTAGATGCATATTGCGGATTGTATGTGGTGAATGTACATTGGGTTAGATACAAGGAAGTCAACGGTTGACTTTGTCGAATGCCTGTTTGAATGCATGTTCTGAATGCATCTTGTGATTGTATGTTGCGAATATACAACGCGCACATACATTGTGTTAAGTGCAAAGGGTGACCAGTAGCAAGGGTGAAGGAAACCGGTGATCGCAGGTCAGAGAATATTTGCTGACAGTGAAGGAATCGGCATGAGGAAGTGTATCAGGGGAACGACATTTAGGTTGGCCGATAGTGCATCATCTTGCCGATAGGCAAGTAGAACGTGGACATACAAGGGAAATGCAGGCTAAGGGGTTTGGCTCTGCATTAGCTTGTCCTTTTCCTTTGATTGTCACATTGGCAATGCCTGCTATCCCTGTATGTGTAGATGATGATGGTGTCAAAGAAGAGGATGTACTAGGTGATGATGATGGCATTTGGATATTGTGCTTTTGAATAATGTGAGTCAACTCATCAATTTTCTTCTCATAACACTTATGCTCATTATGTCCTAGTTTCTTGCAATATGCAGACATTGGTCTCTCCTTCTTAGATGATTCCTCCTTGGGAGAGGATGAGGACTTAGGTGATTTGGTTGATTCTTTTTCTTGCTCATTATTCTTGAGATCCTTATTTTTCTATTTCTTGCCTTTGCTAGTTGAAGCCTTTTGATCCTTAGAACCTTGACTAGCAAGAAGTGCTTGAGGTCTAGGATACTTCAATTTGCCCATGTGTACTAACTTAGCTTTCTCCCTAGTGAGTGATGCAGCAAACTCATCAAGTGAAGGCATTGTGAAAGCTTTCCCAAGTGCATCCATCGTAGCATAGAAGGTAGAAACAAAGACCGAATAGTCAGGACCAAGCTTGGCAAGGATTGAAAGAATCAATTGAGTGTCCTCTTTCTCAATTCCACATTGTTTGAGCTACAATCTAAGTGATTTTAGTTTTGTGAAGAAGTCTTGGATGCTTACAAAATTGGTTGGATTCAAACCAATTAATTCATTCTCCAATTTGAAACCTCTCATAGTATCTTGTTTACCAAAGAGATTCTCTAAGGTTGTCCACAATTGATTGGGTGTAGTACAAGATTCAATATGAAAAAGAAGATTAGGAGACATAGACAAGCATAGTGTTCCATAGGATTGATCACATCTATTGTACCACTTTCTCTTTTCTGCAGCTACAATTGGTTTAATTTTTGTACCCATTGTTACTCTATGAATTTTCAAACTTCTTAAATGAATCTCCATTTTAGTTTTCCACTCATGATAGTTAGATGGTGTGAGTAGAGGAAGTTTGTTTGGATCCATGATGCAAGAGTACAAAAAAGAACACAAGACACCCCCTTGTGACTCAATCAAAGAGATCACCCCCCACAAAAAAGAATAATTGTGGCACTTTATACTTAGTGTGATTTACAACTGTCCTCAAGGGACCAAATTTGGGAAAGCATCAAAATCTCTTAAAAAAGAGATCCAAGAGAGATTACAATTGCTCACAATGATTTATCATAGCAAATAGATCCCTTCAAAACAAGTTTCACTTCCTCAAGTGTCAAAATGCCCAAGTTATCACTCAAAATCCAAAATTTTGACAAATGAAATAAAATGAACTTGGTGCTAAATTTGAGAAAAGTGCATGGATGGATTTGAAGAGCTCCTGAATACCTCTTTGATGCCGCAAAAATTGCAAAAATGCAAAAATCAGAGATTGTGGCACGAAGTTGTGACCTCAGAAACTGAAAACGAAGATCTATCCTCCAACTATTGTAGCAGTCACTTGTAGTAGAATTTCAGAAAACTACTGACACCACTACAAAGTGCTCTTTGTTTGCTTTCTGACGATATCTCGTTTGCCCAATTTCTCCTCCATGGGCAAAAGTTATGCAAAAAAGAAAAAAAGCCCCCTTTTAGGGCTTTGAGGGCCAAAAAGGGCCCCCTGGTGCTGGAATATTCCTCTAATTGCCAGAATATACCGAAACCGCGAACAAAATTCAGCAAACTAGCTTTTGGGTTGAAAACTGCGGATCAAGGATAAAACCACCTCTTTGACGCTGAAACCGCCGAATTTATTGGCAAAACCATTCTTTGAGGAAGAAACCGTGGGTCACGGTTGGTGGTTTAAGGTATCAACCAATAGGAACAACCGACGAGTTTAGCAAGCTTTCTGGCACAAATTTCTTTTCACCGCGTGAAACAAATGCTGATGGCGTCGAGGGTTTCACTGGTCTGTGAGTTTGAGTGATCACTGCAGTATTAAATCTGCTGATGAAAATGTCAGTCTGCTGCAGTTTGAAGACACAAAACTGCCGATTGAAAAACAACTGACGAGTTTGAAAAATTACCAGCTCAAGGAATACTCCCTAGATTTGACTGTCATGTATGTGAGGCTGGGCGGTGTTAGATTTGACAACTGAATGGGAGGCCACTGTCACCCTGAAGTTTAAACTGCTAACGGCTCAGTTCAATGCTGTCAGTGATAGAATAGCTGCCGATGTGATTGTATGCAAGCCACCTGATGTGCATAGACTGTTGAAGTCTTTTTGATAGTCCGTCGATTGTTTTGAAGCCCACAGAGTTAGATCTAGGTGCCACCAGAAAAAAAATGCCAAACAATTTTAAAATGACCATCGAATGTTCACTGGTCACGAGAAATGTTAAATGACCACTGACTGTTGTTTGACCTCTGGTGAAGATTTAGCAGACCGCATATAATGTTGTCTGTGATTGCATTGACCGCCGAGGTTTTATTTGCTGGTGCTCGTGAGGGATTTGGAGGGGTCGTAGCTGGCCAGTGGAGTTAAGCCACCAGAGATTTGTTAAACCTGCCATGAGTATTGGATGCCAACAGGTCCACTGGGGCTCATGCCAAATGGCGCCCAACTAATGGATCTGTACTCTGTCATGGGTACAGAGTATTGCAACCTATGACTACAATAAAAGATATCCGCAGAAACAAAAAAGTGTTTATACCACAGATAAATAAAATACCTTGCGAATCAAATCTTTACCCAACAGACATTGAATATCGACCAGATTCACTAATGCAGGCACCATGCAAACAAAGATTCCTTTAGAATATGCCACTGACGTAGAGAATATTCTCTGCAACAGATCCGTACAGTCGAAAGGTAAAAAAAATTTGCCTCGCTGCAATTTTGTCTGATTTGGACAATTTTACAGTCAATCCCTATTGATTTGGCCGCTCTGGACACAATGGCGATGTCCAATTTGGGCCAAATTGCTCTGAAATTGCTGGTACCTCCCAAATCACACCAAAGAGCCTCAAATTGAAACCCTTATCAATTTTGCCTCTGATGTCTGATTTGGATGAAACGAAAGATGATCTTGACTATTTTGGCTGCTCCGGACGCAATGGTGAAATCTGATTTGCAACAACACGCACTGAAATGCACCTACAATACAAGGGAAAGAAAGGGAAACCCTCACAAAATTGGTACTCTATCAATTTTTTCTGATTCTTCAGGTCATCATTCGATGCAAGAGAAGAGCATACTCAACTATCGAGATCCACAATGAATTTCACTCAAGATCTCTCAAAAATAGGATAACACAAAGTAATTCTTCCTAGAGCTCTGATACCATGTTAGAGTTGGCTATGATTGGAGCCACCCAGGATCTAGGACTTCATGAAAGCACAAGAGAGATCAAATGAGAGAATAATGCAATTCTATCAATGAATGCAAAAGAAGGATTGTTGTTACAATGTACATGATATGCATTGCTTATAAAGACAAGGTGAGAGCTAGAAAGGTGGAGTGGAAATTGGAGATATTCCTACAACATGTGTCAATTAGAGGATGATAACTAATTGCACATGTGGAAGATAAGACAACTTACTCCAACTATCAACAACTCAACACACAACTAGACTCAACTAGACATCTAGAAGACTCACTAAGTCAACTTAACATGTGTGAATTATGTGTGATATATGAATATTATTTAACCAGTAAATAGTTAAATAATGTAAACTATCCACATAAGAGTAAACCGGTTAGGTGATAACCCTGTTCACACCAACACTGTCTGGCATGACCATCACACTAAAAAGATTGCTTGCAGACCTCCAAACCACTAACCACTGGAGTTGATGATAAACACTGACTTCCCAATGATGCCTCTAGATCCGCATATCATAATATTTCAATGCGGAGCAATCCGAACCAATTTACTGTCACTCTGTCTCTTCTGATCACAACAAAACCCGGTTCTACTCAAATGGCCATAGCTTCTTCAAATCTTCATGCGGACCTCTCAAACTTTAACTGGAGCTACTTCAAACAATCCTCTATACTTCCATATGGTCCACATACATTGATCTTCATTGATTTTCTCAATAGATCCTCAATATTTCAGTCTTCTACACAGTTAACAAAATAGGATACAGTTGACACCAATGGCAACAAGAATATGTTGACATCAATGACAACACCGATTAGGCACATATTTGCAACAATCTCCCTCTTTGTCATTGATGGCAACATATGATGTAAAAAAAATGATTCAACCATCAAGACAAGAACTTCTTCCGCTTTCTCTTATCACTTTTGCAACCACTATCTTCACTTCTCCCCCTTTCATCAGCAACTAGTTTTTCACACGACTTCTCTCCCCCTTTGAGATCAATGGCAAAGGGCACATATTTGCAGTCTTTTCTCTTTCTTTTTGTTTCAGACCAAACTCAAAAATTGCATGCAGACTACTCCCCTTGATTAGTACCTTCTTAACATCAATCTGGATCACAAGACATGACTGTGAATTCCACCGGACTAATGCACTCTAATGCATCTTAATTATGATCACGAGGGGTAATAACCCCTAGCTTTTCTCTGAGATACTGAAAAGTATCCTTGGGAAGAGGCTTAGTAAAGATATCTGCAATCTGATCCTTTGAAGAAACAAACTCCAATCTGACCTCATTCTCATTAACCTTCTCTCTCAAAAAGTGAAACTTGATTGATATGTGCTTTGTCTTTGAAAGCAACACCAATTTTTTTGAGATGCTTATTGCACTTGAATTATCACAAACGATTGTGACAGGTTCCTCAAACACAATTCTAATATCCTTCAGCATTTGCTTCATCCACAAAACTTGAGTACAATTGTTTGCTGCTGCTATATATTCTGCCTCTGCTGTAGATAGAGATATTGCCTCTTGCTTTTTGCTCAGCCAAGAAACCAATCTGCTTCCCAGGAAGAATGCACCACCACTTGTGCTTTTTCTATCATCCACATCTCCTACCCAATCAACATCTATATATGCATGAAGAGTGAAGTCATTATCCTTTGGATATCATAAGCTATAATCAAGTGTCCCTTTGAGATATCTAAAAATTCTCTTGACTACTACAACATGGGATTCTCTAGGATCAGCTTGAAATCTAGCAACAAGTCCAACTGCATTCATGATATCAGGTCTGGTCTAAGTCAGATAAAGCAATCCTCCAATCATTGATCTATATCTTTTCTGATCTGCCTTAGGTGAATCATCATCTTTACTCAACTTGCATCTGGTTACCATAGAAGTACTTATTGGTTTTGAATCCTCCATTCCAAACTTTTTCAGCAATTTTCTCACATACTTAGATTGAGATATGAAGATACCTTTATCTGACTGAGTGATTTGCAGACCTAAGAAGAAATTTATTTCACCAAACATGGACATCTCAAATTCACTTTGCATCTAATCAACAAACATTTTCCACATACTCTCATTTCCACCAAAAATGATATCATCAACAAATACCTCAACAATCAGAATGTGTTCATGATCAATCTTGAAGTAAATATTGCTGTCAGCAGTGCCTTTGTTATATCCTAGCTTTAGTAGATACTTATCTAATCTTGCATACCAAGCTCTTGGAGCTTGTTTGAGTCCATATAATGCTTTCCTCAACCTGCAAACCATATCTCTCTAATCAGACAACTGAAATCCTTTCAGTTGCTCAATGTAGATTTCTTCTAATTCTCCATTCAGGAATGCTGACTTGACATCCATCTAATAGACCTTGAAATCTTTATAAGCAGCAAATGCGAGAAATAGTCTGATTGCCTCTATTCTTGCCACCGGAGCAAAAGTTTCTTCAAAATCAATTCCTTCCACTTGAGAATATCCTCTGCATACCAACCTTGCTTTGTTTCTTACAACTTCACCATCTTCATTTAGTTCCAATCACATTTTTGTCCTCAGGTCTAGGAACATGTAAGAGACCCTACTACAAGTGACTAAAAATTTATATTTCTCATGATTCACATCAAGATGAAAACCAAAATGTCAAATAACATCATTAAACATATAAGAGATTGAACACCCATACTTATATTATTGAAGCCTTCAAATGAAATACATATGATTGTTCAAATGGCTGGAAATGATATCAGAATATCTCAGTCTTATATCAGTCCTTATTTCAATTAAGAAATAGCATCAAAACCCTAACCAAACCCTAGTTTATTGTTGCCAAATGATAGAATGATGTTTCCAACTCAATATAAATGGATTGTTGACTTCTAATAAGTCTGAAACCTCTTCTTTATCTACTGTTACAAATTATTAGACTGCTGTTACAACTTAGCCAACACTATGATATGAGTTTTCATCAAAATCTCCTCAACTATCAAATTGGTAGGGCTGGAAAAGCCTCTAGGTATGCCAAAAACCTTGTACTATCATCCAATCATGCAAATCTAATCATAAAAATCCTATATAACAATTTATCAGCTGGATGGAATGAAAAATCAGTCAATATAATCATGTCATAAACTCCACGATTTACTAATCAACTACCTTGGTTGAACTCCATCATGACCAAGGGTTTTAATATCAATCAATTTCACTCCAAATCACTCAAACAACCTACAAAATTAAGCTCAATGGTGAATATCTGAACAATATCACCTCACGTAAAGTATGGGGTCATCACCATACAAATACAAGGGGTCATCACCTTGCAAAAAGACATGAAAATTGGAATTTCCAGTCAAAGTAATAAAATAAGAAACATACCACATTCAACATATCTTCAAATGAAGATGGACGTCTCTATTTAACTTCTCCTTGGATGAGCGATCCTCCTCTTTGGCAATTTAGATGAATTTTGGAATCCACCAATAAAAATGGAGAGATTTGAACAATATTGAATGAGTTACATCTAAAACACACTTATTTAAAACAATCTTTAATTGTTTAAATGAGATACATCTATTGCATTTACAACTCTCACACCTAGCCTTGGTGTCTCCCAACAACTTGCATGCAATCATTTAATATCCTTCAAAGCATTTAAAATCTTGATCCTTGACATAACCGACTTGGCATTCAATTTATGAACTTGCATTTAAAATGCTCCTCTATTCTTGCATCGATCTACAACTACCTCATGCGCATGCATTAAATTATGATAATTGCATTTAATAAAAACCCTTGCCTTAGACGATCACTAACTAGTTCATGAAATGCATTAAATAAACCAATCTATTCAAATGCAAGCATTTAATAAAATAGATTTGCATTTAAAATAATTGTTATTGAAAATCTTTGACTTGGTGAATGCTCCAACTATTGGCTCTCCATTGAATGCACAAATATTATTTAAAATGCCTTTATTCTTTTCTAGCATCGATTCTTCTCATGACACAAGAACTAATGGAAATGCCACCTCATAATACCAATCGATCAAATATGATAATGATTGGAATTTGCTTGGACCTATTCTTCATGGGCGAATCTTCTCCTTCAATGTTGGCTACAATAGATGACATTATAAAATAGGTCCCATCTGGAGTAACTCCTTATTCCACTCAAAACTCCATAAAAATAGATTAGAAAAAATGCAATTAAAGATTCCATTTTCTATAATTTATCAAATCAAATGAAAATACAATTTCAATATTGCATTTTCCAAATAGCCCAATACCATACTAGTTGATCCAACTTTCCGGTTCTCCATGTATAGAAGAAAACTCAACTAGCAAATATAACTTAGCTCAAAATGGGGACATTACAAGTCCTCCCACCCCAAGATTGCTTGCCCCAAGCAATCAAAAGTGTCAAATGAACATCAATGAATACCAGGATCCCAAACCCATCTAACCTGTCCATACAAACTCATATATACCATCTCAAAGATGTTGATGAAGGAGATCCTGGGACCGCTTCCACTGTCGCATAATGATGCAATCAAATCCATATCAATGTAGGTGCTAATCATGAAAATGGGAGTGTCAAACATAATTGTATCCATGCCTCTTGTTTTGCTATCATAAATCATAACAACGGTATGCAATATGAAGTTATCATCCCAAATAACAAGATAAGTACCATCTTCAATGCATGAAGGAAAGAAATCATCATTAGACCACTTGCCAACAAGAAAATATGGATTCCCATCATCATAAACTCTTACATATGTTGTTGTTCCAAAACTGAAACCACATGCTTCACTAGTCAACAATAAATAGTAGTGACCAAACCATGGAATAATCAAGCCATTCACATGCTCCAATAAGTGAACATCATCAAAATGATGTTGTGTCACCTCAAGAGTAGGCTGATTTAGTTCACCAAATGTAACTAATGCATCAATCAAAACTGAATCTTCTTCTACTCCATTATCATGTTCATACATATCATTATTGGCTGCCTCAAAACCATCAAGTAGAGGTGATTGCAAAGGAATAGTACTGCTGCCCTCAAACAAATCAGGGATTATATCATGCCATTCAATTTCATGATCAAAATCTGCCATCTCATTAGAATGATCAACAATGACATCATGCCATTTTTCTTCATCAAATGCTGATCCAAAGCAAGGAACTTCATATGCATCACCTATGTCTTCTTCATGTGGATCACATACTTCATGGCTAATCTTTGTAGCAAATATTATGTCCTCTCTTTTCATGTATGATTGAACATCAATAATATCCCCTTCATAACAAACTATAATCTCTAATTTGCTCTCAAATGTATCAACATTTTTCTTATCAACAATGTTAGTCTCTTCATGAAGAACCATACCTTTATCCAACATAGCTGATTTGTCTTCAACTACCATGTGCTTTTCTTCAATATGTGGCTAAAGTGTACTTGAATCCTCATACTCTTTAGGGCTACATAATGACTGGTTTTCTTCCACTCTTTCAGGGTTGTTGCTTGTAATCCTCATATCCTCTTCATCACTATCAAATGATTCTTCATCATACCACAAACTCTTGAACTTCATGTAGTCTTTGAACCTAATTATGTTTTGCACATACTTAGGAAGAGAATCATACTTGTTTATCAAGGCTGTCAAGTCTTCTTCTATAGACTTGTCCACTGTATATGATCTTCTTGTACTCATGGATTCAGCTCTTCCTTCAAAACAAACCCATAGGCTGGCAGGACGAAGGCTCTGATACCACTGTAAGAGACCCTACTACAAGTGACTAAAATTTTATATTTCTCATGATTCACATCAAGATGAAAACCAAAATGTCAAATAACATCATTAAACATATAAGAGATTGAACACCCATACTTATATTATTGAAGCCTTCAAATGAAATACATATGATTGTTTAAATTGCTGGAAATGATATCAGAATATCTCAGTCTTATATCAATCATTACTTCAATTAAGAAATAGCATCAAAACCCTAACCAAACCCTAGTTTATTATTGCCAAATGATAGAATGATGTTTCCAACTCAATATAAATGGATTGTTGACTTCTAATAAGTCTAAAACCTCTTCTTTATCTGCTATTACAAATTATCAGACTGTTGTTACAACTCAACCAACACTATGATATGAGTTTTCATCAAAATCTCCTCAACTATCAAATCGGTAGGGCTGGAAAAGCCTCCAAAAGACCTAAAACATCAAATGCCTTCAACCTGATATGAAATCTACTTCCGAATCAGACTTTATCAGACCTCCAGTTCACTATAGCAGACCTGTACCCTGCTAGTTTGTGCCCAGATTTCATAAAAATATCAAATTGTCGCCTCTAAATGCAAGCAATGGGTCTCTACATATGCCAAAAACCTTGTACTATCATCCAATCATGCAAATCTGATCATTAAAACCCTATATAACAATTTATCAGCTAGCTGGAATGAAAAATCAGTCAATATAATCATGCCATAAACTCCATGATTTACTAATCAACTACCTTGGTTGAACTCCATCATGACCAAGGGTTTTAATATCGATCAATTTCACTCCAAATCACTCAAACAACCTGCAAAATTAAGCTCAATGGTGAATATCTGAACAATATCACCTCACATAAAGTATGGGGTCATCACCATACAAACACAAGGAGTCATCACCTTGCAAAAAGACATGAAAATTGGAATTTCCAGTCAAAGTAATAGAATAAGAAACATACCACATTCAACATATCTTCAAATGAAGATGGAAGTCTCTATTTAACTTCTCCTCGGATGAGCGATCCTCCTCTTTGGCAATTTAGATGAATTTTGGAATCCACCAATAAAAATGGAGAGATTTGAACAATATTGAATGAGTTACATCTAAAACACACTCATTTAAAACAATCTTTAATTGTTTAAATGAGATACATCTATTGCATTTACAACTCTCACACCTAGCCTTGGTGTCTCCCAACAACTTGCATGTAATCATTTAATATCCTTCAAAGCATTTAAAATCTTGATCCTTGACATAACCGACTTGGCATTCAATTTATGAACTTGCATTTAAAATGCTCCTCTATTTTTGCATCGATCCACAACTACCTCATGTGCATGCATTAAATGATGATATTTGCATTTAATAAAAACCCTTGCCTTAGACGATCACTAACCACTTCATGAAATGCATTAAATAAACCAATCTATTCAAATGCAAGCATTTAATAAAATAGATTTGCATTTAAAATAATTGTTTTTGAAAATCTTTGACTTGGTGAATGCTCCAACCATTGGCTCTCCATTGAATGCACAAATATTATTTAAAATGCCTTTATTCTTTTCTAGCATCGATTCTTCTCATGACACAAGAACCAATGGAAATGTCACCTCATAATACCAATCGATCAAATATGATAATGATTGGAATTTGCTTGGACCTATTCTTCATGGGCGAATCCTCTGCTTCAATGTTGGCTACAATAGATGACATTATAAAATAGGTCCCACCTGAAGTAACTCCTTATTCCACTCAAAACTCCATAAAAATATATTAGAGAAAATGTAATTAAAGATTCCATTTTCTATAATTTATCAAATCAAATGAAAATACAATTTCAATATTGCATTTTCCAAATAGCCCAATACCATACTAGTTGATCCAACTTTCTGAGTCTCCATGTATAGAAGCAAACTCAACTAGCAAATATAACTTAGCTCAAAATGGGGACATTACAGAACAAGATCCCAAGTGTGATTCTTTTCAATTTGTATTAATTCTTCTTCCAATGCTTTTACCCAGTTTTCATCTTTGCAGGCTTCACTTACTAATTTTGGTTCAATCTTTGAAATCAAACAAATCTCTTCTTGATCTTCAACAATTCTTCTTCTAGTTCGAACAACTTTATTTCTATCTCCTATGATTTGATCTTCAGGATGATTCATCCTTACATACCTGGGAGTTTTGGGATGTGCTTAGACTTTTGTTTCTTGAGCTTGTTCCTCAACTTCTGCACTATCCTCTTGAGTTACTGGATTTTCGAGATCAATCTAGATCTGAGTCTGGGCCTAAACTTGCCTTCCTTGACTTTAAATTTCATCTTGATCTTCTGAATCATATCCACAAGACCTGGAATACCCTTCTTTTCTCTCATCAACTCTAACATTTGCACTTTCAACAATCTTTTTCAATCTTTTGTTAAAGCACCGATATGCCTTTCTTTGAGTAGAGTAACCCATAAATATTCCTTCACTTCTTGTTTCAAACTTGCCTAAATCCTTATCTCTTTTGATATAGCATTTGTTATCAAAAACTCTGAAATATCTCACAGTAGGAGGATGACCAAACCATAGTTCATAAGGGGTCTTACCAGAATTGCCTTTAATCTACACCCGGTTAAGAGTGTAGATAGCAGTACTCACAACTTCTTTCCAATAGACTTGAGGAACATTTGTTTCCATCATCATGGTCCTGGAAGCTTCTTGAATGGTCTATTTTTTTCTTTCCACAACTCCATTTTGTTGAGGAGTCCTAGGAGCAGATAACTGTCTTTTTATTCCATACTTTTAGTAGAATGTATCAAACTCACCAGAGGTAAATTCTCCACCTCTGTCGGATCTCAAACACTTTATCTTCACACCAATCTCATTCTCCACCATAACCTTGAACACCCTGAATTTGTCAAGAGATTCTAATTTTTTTAGGTAGGATACCCACATCATCTGGGAGTAGTCATCAATCAGCAACATAAAATATGTCTCCTTGCACACTCCTAATTCTAGTAGGACCACATAGATCAGTATGCACGAGTTCCAACCATCCACTTGAAAATTGTTCTTTACTTTTGAATGAAATTTTGTTATGTTTACCCAATTGACATTCTTTACACATGTTATCAGGTTTCACAAGTTTTGGCAGATCTCTTACAGACTGAGTAGAACTTATCTTGACAATGTTATCAAAATTCACATGACACATTCTCCTATGCCATAACCAACTTTGTTCTGTCTAAAAAATCAAACAACTTTTGCCAGAACTACTTAAATGAAAGATGTTACCTCTAGTTTGAGTACCATATGCAATTTCAGTTCTGGAGCTTTCCAAGATTCTACATTTTCCATCCTTGAATCAAAAATCATAACCCTTGTCAACCAACTGTACAACACTGAGAAGATTATGCTTCAATCCTGCCACACACAAAACATCATGTGTGTTCTTCTTGCCATCAAAAGAGATGGATCCTCTACCACGGATTCTACTGAGTTGTCTCCAAATTTCACAAACCCACCTTCATATTTTTCAAAGCTTACAAACTTACTTTTGTCACCAATCATATGACGAGAACATCCACTATCAATCACCCATTCATTCTTTTCAACAACCTGAGTAGCCAAGTCACTTTCCACATTTACACAACTAGTAGATTCTGTAGACATCGGATCTTCTTCTTTGATAGCAATGAACACCCAATCACCTTCAGTGGAACCTCCATGATCAGATTCATCATCTGTGACTCCTTCACCAGCTTCTTGAATATAGTAGCATTTCTTCTGAACTCTAGGTCTGATAGTGTTTGACCTTGAACCCCTCTCCAAACATCTTGAATCAAAATGACCAATCTTATTACAAGAAAAACATTTGAATAGAATCTTTCCTTCATACTTACCGAATCCTCTTGGCAATCTTTTGGCAAAAAGAGCTTCAAGTTCACTGAACTTAGTTTCATCATCTTCAAGATCCTTCCTTGTCTTGTCAAACCTGTTCGATCTTCTTGAAGAGATTTCACCTGGATCATATCTTTGTTTTCCATGAATAATGGCTTTAAATGTAGATTTAGACTTAGGAAGAGAATCACCAAACTCACTCATTTCAAATGTTGAAAGTTTACCAACCAACGGATCCCTTGTAACAGTTGTCATAGTCCTAATTTCTTCAATGGTAGCAGCTTTATGTTTGTAGGCCGGAGATAAGGATCTGAGAACTTTGGCAACAATCTCTGATTCATCCAATACTCCACCAGCACACCTTATACCACTCACAAGTTCATTCACTTTTAGTATGTATGAGGTAATATTTTCATCTTCACTCATCCTTAAGCTTTCATATCTACCCTTCAGGTTTTGTAGCTTGGCACATTTGACATATTCATCACCCTCATGCAGGGTTTTCAACTTCTCCCAGATTTCATACGCGGTCTTCAATTCCAGTACATTTGTCATTTTTGTATTAGACAAGGCACTCAATAAGGCTTCATTAGCTCAGATGTTGTTTTCATCTTCTTTGATTTCATCTAGAGTTGTAGGACCTTTTTCTGGAATCTTATACTCATTCTCAGTTATTGATCAGTAGGCATCACCCATACATTGCAAATGACACTGCATGCACATCTTCCACATAGTGTAATTTGTTCCATTAAATCTCAGACTGTCCTTCTTGTAAGTCAACATTTTGGATCTCCTCAAGCAGTCAAGCTTCTTTCAGAGGAACCTTGCTCTGATACTAATTGTTGGAATTAGGCTAGACAACTAAAAGGGGGGGGGTGAATCAGTTGTCCCACAAAATTAACCTTTTCTTTCTTTTAATCTTCTTTCAGAACTTATAAGTAGATTAATGATGTAAACATTAAAGCATGCAACAATAATACATGAGCAGAAACACAATTAACACACTTGACACTAAGATTTTTAAAGTGGAAACTCAGTTAAGGGAAAACCACGGTGGGGATTAACCCACAAGATTCGTACCCTATTAAAAGTACTTAAAAATGGGAAGGCACTTGCCTTCGAGCGCACTGCCTAGAGCTCAATGCTCAAAAGAGGTTAACTGCCTACAAAAATTTATGTTTAATACAGAAAGAATTAACTGAGAAATAGCATCTTCTTCATGCTTGGTTTAGTCTCATTGAATGCTCACAAAACTTCTTCTCTTCTCCCAAATACTTCTTCACTATTACTTCATCCTCTACTATTCTTGTTCCTCTTCTCCTCCTCTTCTCTGCTCTGCCTTTGATCCTTTCTTTGGATTTGATTATTTTGCACAAGGATAATTTTCCACAACTCATCAACAAGTATTTATATGCTTCATCAACCTTGGAATGAACATCAAGGTTGGCACTACAAACATCTGACTTAGTACGACTCACTAAGTTGTCGGCCAAACATAACTGGGACTCAAATCTTCCTCAATCAACATGCCACGCTCCATAGAATTACTCTTAGATTATCCGCAACACGCTTTGAATCATTCGGTCGGCCAAGACTGGAAAAAATAGCAATACAAAGGAAGAAATCTTCAACAGCGAGCTCAATCTTCAATGCGGACCTCCAACACAGTAGTCACACGATTCAAAAACCTCCACAAGCACATTGAATTCAACAAAAAACATCTACACTCCTCTAAATCATCAGAATCCCTTGCATCTTCTTCTGGAACCTCAAGAACATTGTCTGCCATGACTGTCACACTAGAAATATTGCTTACAAACCTCCAAACCACTAACCACTGGAGTTGATGATACACACCGACTTCCCAATGATGCCTCTAGATCCACAGATCATAATATTTCAATGCAGAGCAATCCAGACCAATTTACTGTCACTCTGTCTCTTCTGATCACATCAAAACCCAATTCTTCTCAGATGGCTATAGCTTCTTCAAATCTTCATGCAGACCTCTTAAACTTTAACTGGAGCTACTTCAAACAATCCTCTATACTATCATATGGTCTGCATCCATTAATCTTCATTAATTTTCTCAATATCCTCAACATTTTAGTCTTCTAAACAGGTAACAAAATAGGATACTGTTGACACCAATGGCAACAAGAATATGTTGACATCAATGACAACACCGATTAGGCACATATTTACAACAACCTCCAGATTTAATCAAATTTTCTAAGCATGAAATCATTGCTTCCCAAATGAATCTTCTTTCACAAGAGGGTGGCATCTAGGGTTAGAAGTTGTTGATATGGTAGATCGACAGTCAAGAAATGTGTTCAACACCTACAACTCTAATAATGGTACTCCAAGGATGACAACAAATTTACAATGATCTATCTCCTTAATGGTGGCGCTGAACAACCATGTCGAAGTCTTAAAACAATGTAATCCAAATCTACAAACACTATATTTTCAAACTCTTCAACAATGTCTTCAATGATATACAACAATATCAGTCTTCAAATCACAATCAATGGTCTCCAACCCAAACTTGAATGATGTATCAATGGTGTCCAAGAAAATCTCCAATGAAGTGCAAATGTGAACTCCATATGAATTCACCTCCTTGATGTAGTTGGGTTTTCATCCAATACATCTATTATTCACAAGGGTTTATCCTTGGAATAAATTGCAATAAAATTGCAAACAATACAAAGGTTAGCAAGCCAAAAGATGCCTCCAAAAACCTCCTATTTATACATGAATCTGCTTTTCTTCATAAGCTAGCTGACCAATAAGGAAACTTTATTATTTTATTTGTTTTAAACCCTCTAGGCCAACCTTAATTGAATTTGGCACTCAAAAATTAATTTGAATTTCTTATTTTATTTCCTTAAGGGCCGACCCTTAATTGAAAGTTAGCGCTCAAAGTAGTTTGAATTCCCTATATTTCAATTCCTTGGCCGACTTAGCATTAAAATGGCTGACTTACTCTGACCTTGGCCGACCTTCATTTATCTTCAATTGGCCGACTTGAAAATTCCATTAATTTGTTTTCAATTCATTTTCTTCAAAGGTTGACCTACTTTTATGACTTGGGCCAACCTCCATTTGCAAATTGGGCTGACTTTACAGGGAATTGGCACTCCAAAAACTATTCATTTGACTTCCTTTTAAGGCCGACCAAAACATAGATAATTTTGATGCAAATTTCAAATTAAAGATTTGAAATTCTTCTTCTTGGAATACTCCACAAATTGGGGACATGACACCCTGGTTATAATTTTGATGTGGTTTGGGGGTGATTTGAATGGATATAGTACTGATGTTGTTAGCCATGTTGGCCATTAGGGTTTTAAAGTCATTATCTTCTTGTGGAAGAGCAGATGTAGAGGCTTTAGGCTCTGGGATGGGGCCATAGTAGGTTGTTGAAACTATGAAGGCAATTCTAGGAAAATAGGTATAGGGGGCTTGGGAGCAATTTTCCCAGCCTGTATCAAGCAATTTTCAACTCCCAAAGCTATTTCATATGCATCGGGTAAGGTAAAAGCGCCCATAGATTGCATCATAACAACAATATCAAAATTTAAAGCTCTCAAAAAATATAAAAAAAACACCTTGTGGAGATGGTCTAAGGAGAGCAGGGATTCTTTCCCACGTCCTTTAAAATCTCAAATTAAAGTCCATCATCATCTCACTGGGAGCCCTCTTTATGGTTGTCAATTGTTCCAATAGAGAAACATTGTCTACTCTTTCCCCAAACTATTTGTAGACTACTTCTCCCAACTCATCCCAATCATGTATTGAAGCAAGGGGTAAACTCCTAAACCATTGAAGAGCTCTCCCTTTAAATGATGAAACCATAAGTCTAACAACCACATTTTCATGTTGAATATGGTGGACTAAACATACATTTGATATGTCTTTGATATAATCAGCAGGTGTAGTAGAACCATCACCCAAAAAGAATGAAATACTATTTAGGGATGAAGTAGGTATATCATTATGTGCAACCAAGTCTAAAGGGCTGCCTCCATTGAAGATTACAAAAGGTAAATTTCTCGCCATACTGGGAATATTCAGATTTATTCTAGGTATGTGCAAGCCCCTTGAATATTGAAACCTAATAGGAGGAGGTGTAGATTGAGCTCTTGGGTGAGGAGGAACAACACTATTATTCCTTCTTGCAGAAGACCTAGATAACCTAGTTCTTCATCTTGAAGCAACAACATGCAATTCAATGAACTAATAATTATCATTTCTCAAAGAAGCTTGCATCTGCATAGACGTATAACGTTGGACTGATCCAAAACCAGGAGCCTATAAAGTCACCAATTGCATGAAGTTTGTCTACCAAACTGCAAAATACTAAGAACAACACCAATTTCTCAACCTAATTCTTAATTCAAATTAAAAAAAGTCCCACCGAGTGTGTCAGAAACTGTTGTCACTTGGATTTGCACCCTATGTTGAAGCATTGTGCTACAACAATCGAGTGAAACATTGGAGTGATTTCTAAGTGTGGGACCCCGCAAGGAAATCAAACCTCTAGAGAAGGCTGGTTCCTTTTCTGAATATAAGATTCAGAGTGTGCTAAGATTAAACCTAATCTAATCACTGCTAGGAAAAGGGGAAGAATGAGAAATTGAAAATGTAAGGGTGATACACCAGGTTTGAATATAGAACACCCATAAAGCTAAATGCACAGAATAATGGAATACAACTGATAACTCACACAAATCATGCAAATCATAATAGAGGTAAAGGTAAGAAAAGGATTTCAAGGAATTATACATTCACAAACAATAACCAGTCCTAAACATACACAAAATTAAGTAACATACAGAAAAGGTGAAAAATGCAGTGTGTATTGATTAAAAAGGCACGATTACAACAGAGGAGGGTTATGTTTGAACACAAAAAATGAGTCTCTATATACCACCCTCATTACATTGATTTTCATCAATATATAGCATTTCATCACCAACCTAAGTTATTCATCACAATTAATTCACCCCATGGGTCTGTCAAAAGATATTTCTGCCAAAAGGAATGTATGCCTACAAAACATCAATGCAGGAAATATCTTGATCTTGAAGTAGCTGGGAGATATTTGTTGCCTTAATGGAAGTAGATGATTCATCATCTGCATCTATAAATGTGAAATATTTAGAGATGGAGTAGTTGGGTAGATTTGATCTGCATTAATGGCTGAAGAAGATAATTCAAATATGTTTTCCCACCTAAACCATGTATAGAGCTTTTACAACACTTTAAAATATTTAATTTCAAATATTTTAAAGTTTACAATATATTACAAGCTCTATTTTCATTATTTTCACTTTATTTCAAATGTTGGCCTGAATTTTGCCTTATCGGCAAAGTCTATCTTTCACAAACCATTATGCTTCTCGTTTTCTTCGTTTTTGCTTTCTATGTTTCTTTTTACTTTGTCGGCAAATCCCAACTTTTACAAACTTGAACTACATTCGCATTTTCTCATTTATCGACAAAATTTGACTTTTGTAAACTATCGTTGTTTATTCCCTTTTTGCCCCTATCAGCAAAACTTCATCTTTTGGAACCAAGCTTGCTTTTGCCTTATCGGAAAAATCACCATTTCTTGAACTCTGCCTTGTTCTCTCTTTGCCTTCTTTAACGACAAAGTTACTTTTTCACAAACCTTGCAGTCTTTGCCTTTTTGCCTCTTGACTTTTGCTGAAGAATTGCCTTATCGATGAAATTGGGAAACTTCTAACTATTGGATAAGTTTTGCCTTATGCCAATTTCCCGATAAGGCCCTTTTCCTTCATTTGCCTTAGTCACCTTTTTAGGCTTTTATGTCTCTTTTGCCTTGTTGGTAAATCTCAACCTTTGTGAACCTTGTCGCTTTTTGCCCTTCTTCTTCTTTATCAAAAAAATTCACCTTGTATGAACTAACTCTTTCTTAGTTGTTTTGCCTTAACGGCAAAAATTTCTCTGTTTGAACCAAGCTTGCTTTGTCTTGTTTTGCTGTTGGATCACCTTATCAACGATTTTATGAATTTTTGAACTATTTGATAAGTTATACTTCTTACCAATTTGCCGATAGAGCCTCTTCTTTTAACCTTGTTGGCAATTTTTTATTTTGCAGAACCTCCTTGCCTTAGCCGATTCCCATTCTTTCTTTTGTCAGCAAAGTTCACTTTTTTTGAACTTTGCCTTTGGCTTTGCTCTCAACCCTTTATCTTTCATCTCTATTGACAAATCGCCCTATCTGCGATTTTTAGAAATTTAGAACTTTTGAGGAGTTTGAAAATTGGTCGATTAGCTGACAGAGCTATCTGCTTTCTTTTATTTTCCTTAGCCATTTTGAAAAAACCTTCCTACCTGGCCCTTTAGTTGGTGATTCACTTGGTCAGTGAACTTAAGAAAATGTGAACTATTGGACGAGCTCGTAAAAATTGAAAATCGCCAATAAAAGGAACTTGTTTTTTGCCTTATTCATTTTTTAAGCTTTCCTTTCCTTAGTCGGCGAATTGGCGGATTCCCGACCCTGAACTTTTGCCGACTAAGGCAAAAAAACTAAGGCAAAAGACTTGAAATTTTTAGGGTTTTTCTAGGTTTTTCAAAGGATCTTCCTTAGAGAATTTTAGGTATTTTTGCAAAGAAAACACCCTGAAAACTAAAAAATACTAGGCACTTGAACAATTTCAACACGATTTTCAATATTTTCAAGCTGGACTATTTACCTGGGAAGGGAAAATAGGTCAAGAAGTTTCATATTTATCTTTTAAAATATTCTAAATTATTATGTATTCTATAATAAAAATCTATATTTTTCTTTAAAAATATTGTAAATTAATCTATATATCTGTGACAAATTTTAAAAGTAAGTTTTTAAATTAATTGTTCCAAACTATTAAGATAGAACATTGTATAAAGAAAAAATTACTTATAATTATCAATGTAAATATTGTTAAAAATGTATATTACTATAACAAAATATAATAAAATTATTTATATTATAAATAAGAATACTACATTTTGATGGGCCCTGTGGAGGCAATCCTGAGATCTCTAGAGTAGGTTCTCTGATAGGAACGATTTGAGAATCCTCATTTGGGTGTCATCTAAGCATATTTTTTTCGCAACCAATAACGACGCAGAACTTGAAGCTCTGCAAGACGAACTCCAACTTTGTATAGCGAATAAACTCGATTGCATTGATATTGAATGGGACTCAATGCTATGCATCAATGAAGGTTCAAAATTAGAAGTTACAAAACAAGGTTGATGCCATTAGTAGACTTTTATGTCAGCTGAATGACTATTCGCCCAGGCACGTGTATAGAGAAGCCATCTCGGTGGCGGTCTTACTGGAAAATTATGGCTGTGATCTGCAACACACAACCAAAATCTCACATCGGCCAGATGACTGGGTCAATTTAATGCAAGTCCTAAGCAATGAGCAAATCCTGAGAGTAGCTATCTAAGATATCACAGGCCATGAAGATCCAAATGGGACGATTTGTTGTTATTCTCCATCACTTTGTTACAGACCAGTTGAATATAAAGGAATGGGTGCCCTAAAGCAGAAGAAGCAATACTATGGCGGACAAGGTGATAATCAATGACATGCAATGCGTTTCTGCAGAGGAAGAGATCTCTACTCAGTTGCGTCGCCTCTTTAATGTCAAGGAGGTGATTGGGGTTGCACGTTTATCTGTTGTGCATGTACATGACTTAGATTTGGTGGGCGAGTTTCTCACAGTCTATGTAGACATGACAAACCGGAAGATGTTCGTGAAGACTACAGCTCATCTGTGCCTCCATGACAGCTTGGTGAAGAAGGTGTACACAAACATAATCAACTATGGCAGGAAGCATTTCACACACCTTCTTGGGGGAGTATTTAATAGAAAGGACATCAAGAACAACATCACCATGAGGCAGTGTCTGGGGGCATTCACTGAAGGCATTGTCACAAAGAAACTTGAAGTTTTCTTGAAATTTATCTCTAAAAGTGCTAGTCTATTGTAACCCCATGGATGGGGATTCTTTTCTCTCTTTTTTGGGCATATATATAAAGGGAGTTGCCCCATAGGTAGCACTTGTTTATAAAAAAAATACTACATTAGGTTTCATATTTATCTTTAAAAATATTCTAAATTATTATGTATTTCTATAACAAAATTTGAATGTAAGTTTTTAAATTGAATTTTTAAAAATGTTCAAGATTAACACTATATAAAGAAAGGATTATTTATAGTTATCTTTATAAATATTGTAAATCAATAAATGATCTCTTCTTTATACATTTTGTCCTACCTTACATATAATATGTCCATTTAATTACATGTTCCTCTTCATTAAAAATAAAATAAAATAAAAATTGATTAACTTCCTAAATTCATTTCTTTCTTATTCATAGTAATTAATATAAAAATAATTTCTAATCAACTTCTTAAAGTGCCAATTTTCCACAACAAAGAATGACAGTGAATTTACAACCAAATGATTGGATGACTAAAGAGTTTTGCATGTATAAGAGATTCACTGCCCTTGATTACCACAATGAAAATAGAAATATAAAAGCCAAGTTGGACAATCCAATTGTTAAGGTTGTTTCCCTTACCTCCACTTTGAATCTTCACCTTCGCCTCCATTAGGATACACCTTCACTTGATCTTTGAGTGGCTCTTCTCTTACCTCTTCATAAGCTTTAAATATCTCCTATGAAATCCTAAGTTGTCTAATAATAAGTTTCTATTGTTGCTTTTCTATATAAAGCTCAAAAGACTATGTTTTGTCTGTTTTGTGCTAAGCTTGCAATCATCATTGTCTAGGAAACCACATCTCATTCAGGCATTGCACTAAAAATACCCAAAGCCTCTTCAACCCATCTATTTGGCACAAGCCCGACAATGATGGTTGTTTAGGATGCCATGTCTCATTTAGGCATATCCCAAAATAACCTGAGTGCCTCAGACATAAGTTCCGTCTATGCATATCCTATGAACACTGCATTTCACTATGACATAAATTTGGTCAAACACTTTAAGTGCATCCTCTAAACTTTCACATTTTGCATACATATCGACCAAGGCAATCACCATAGTGACATCAAGCTTGTAACAACCTTCAACTATGCCTTTATGAACTTCCATGCCTTGTTCCAATGTTGTCAGTTTGGCACAGGCCAAAATCACACTAGCAAATGTGAACCCATTCACCTGAAAACTGGAACACTACATTTCTCCAAATAATTCCAAACCTTGTTTGTCTTGAGCATAACCATGTCTAGAATAGGCTGCAAGTCTATAGTTTTTAATATGTCAAGTGATATATTATTGAAAATGGTATAACACCTTTGGATGCAATGAATCCACCAAGAACTAATATAATAAGAAGTGCAAATATTCCAAATGTAATCTAGACTCGAAATAATTGAACATTCCTTGTGGATTTTGTGTTTGTAGAGGATATTAAGCCTTGGTGGATATGGGGTTATAGAGCATCTCCTCTCATGTATGCTCAAAATGCCACTATAGTGAATGGATTTCTAGCAAATTGTTGGCAAAAGGTTAGGATTGAACTAAATTAAAAATCTCAAAATAAATTCTATCAAATAGTCCACATGCCATATTTATGTTCTATTTTAATACCATTCAAATAAATTCCTTTGTTCTAATGTTGTAACGGATGTCCATACCTTTTTATGCACACTTATCAACATACTCCCAATCCATGCCAAATTTGAACCTTAAAATAGAGTATGGGCATTTGCTAAAGCTTATGGCCTGGGAACTTCGACAATGTCATGACTGCAAATATCTTCATAAAAAATATGGAATCTAGTCATTTCCGGATATACACAAATGGATTTGTTAAGAAGGCTTTAGAAACTTTTAAGCAATGAAAAGTTGGTTCTTGGGATTATAAGGAGGGGGTTCTTCTTTAAGACATCAAAATGATAAAAAAAAAAACTTGGTATAAAAGATTTAAAAAATAGAAATAAGATAAAAATTAAAAAATGGTAAAAAGGAGTGAACAAGAACAAGAAGAAGATAAAAATAATCACTTGGATCAAAGTTAAGGAATCCAAATTAAATAGAAACTTGAAAATGTTCTTTTGGATATGATTCCCAATTATTAAAAAATAGGACCATTTAGTTGTAGAATTTGTCAAGTTTTAATGTATGAGAGCAACAAATATGTACCATGAAAAGTATGGATTTTGCTTGTTGATGACTATCCTTTGTGTGGAGTAGACATTGATAAAGTCAAGCTTGATCCCGATCTTCAAGCACTTTTTAATCAGTTCATTAGAGATCATGCTAGAATTGAGAGAGCAATATCCCATTTAGATGATACAAAGGATAAAGAAGCTAATGAACAATGTAAGACTACGATCTATGAGGATGTTTCTTTGGAAAAAAGGTGACTTTCTTATGCACCAAACTATGAGAGCATTTCAAGCCTAAAATTTAACAAATGTCAAGTCAAGGCTATTCCCAAGTGCTTAAAAAGTTTATTGAGAAAACTAGCTCTGAGCTTGCTAACTTCTAATGAATCGATGACTCAGATTCTACAAGTGAAATTAGACAATGGTAGTCGCTTTGGACTAGCAGTAGATAGAGAAACACGTGATGGACCATCCATTGCACGTCATATTGGCAAGAATTGGGTTGTCAGATGGACCCACAACAAGATAGAAGAATATAAAAGAAACATGAGGGAGTGTGTCTTCTCTTCTTTTCTTTAAGTTCAACTCTCACCTTCTCTAATGATTGTTGCTCATGTCCCTTATCTACAAATTTTCCAAGCTACTTGAGAACTTTAACACGTGGGTAAGAGTAAAGAGTGGGGTCAACTTTGCTAATGCTTTCACTATACAATTAAAGTTTTGACTACAGTTTCCAATCTTTAACAAACATGGGTCTAAGAATCTACTCCAAAACATACAAATGCAAAGTTAATGCACAAATGTCTCTTGAACTTATAAGTTCAATGGGAATGCAACATGAATACAAGTAAACATAAGGCTAGGTATAGTAGAATCATAGTAACAAAATTATGAACAAAAGAAACACATAAATGTTAGAAGCCACAATGAGAAAACAACAATCATGCTAAATTTTGGTTTATTGGTGTCATAATTAATCTACTAATCTATAAAAATAAATAAAAATCTTTTTAAAATGACTCTCATTGAAGCCTATCAATCTAATTTACACAAAGGAATTTACACTCATCAAAGAAAGAATCGAGAAAATTGAGATTATTCGAGAATAGTGTTGAATTCCCATTCTCATCTTTCCAGGTGGTTAGGAAAACTTTGCTTTGTGTTTAAAAGAATTGAGACAAATGTGAAAGTGTAGTCCACATTAATTATCCCTCTAGATTATGTTTTGATCTCATAGATGTATGCTACCTTGAGAAGGATAAGGGCACTGAAGAATAGTGCATATGTGCCTCAAAAAAATCAAGAAGAGGACATGAATGTCAATTACAAATAATTCAATATTCAATTCAAACTATTACCATTGGTCTATGAATTATAAAAGGTATAACCACCATACCTATGTATTAACCTATGTTGATGTCCTTATCAATGTGTTAACTATTATTTAGTCCACATATCTCCACATGGATAGACTCATATGCTTGCAAGCTTTGAATGTCATACACAAAGGACACTACCCATCAAATTTTAGGCAAGAAGTCATTAAGCTTTATAACACATGAAGCATGTGGTACTTAAAGTGTGATCAAAAGGTTTGCACATTGTGAACATGCATCTAAATAGTGGCACTAAGTTTTTCTTTAAGGAATTTTCTCAAACACTTCCATATGGATCAACACCACAAACTCTTTGTCACGAGGAAACAAAGCACTAGTACAAAAAAAAGCCTTACATTGAAATATTTTTCAACAAGTGAAAGGCAAGATTACATGTGGCTTTACTCAATACAAGCATGAGACTGTCAAGCGCAAACTAACCCAATCATCAAACTCTCATTAAAAGGTAACAATGCAATTGCACACCAAGAATCAAAACCTACCAAATATTCATAGAAACTTTTGTTGAGTGCATCATGCCATATGCCTTATGGATCAGTAATAAGATAGGTCGAGTGAGGTTCAAAGTACATGTCTCTCACAAACATGTTCAACATTTTGGATCTACTTTCATGGTCACTACTTGCCTACGATTTTCTTTGATATCATTAATTTGTAATCTATGCATATTGTGTATTTCCTAAATAGATAATACTTCTTCCAATACATATCTCTTGAGACAGCAATGGGCCAAAAATATGAAAATCAAGTCTCTCTAATGCCTTGCAATATTTTATCAAGGGTGACATTTCTCTCTTTTTTCTTATTGAATCTACTACATCCATTAAAGTATACTTCTTTTTCCCAAAAAATTGATGTATTTCATCATCTAATAGCATTGACATGGTCAAAATACATCATATAATTGGTCAAACATAATCTAAAGAGATGTCTCATGGATTGCAATGATTGCAAGATATCCACAAAATGGAGGTTTAATATCATCAACCAAATTAACTTCCCCACAGTTAATTTTTCCATGATCTTCAAACTCTTGCCAAAAGGAAATAATACAATTGCACACCAAGAATCCAAACCTACCACTTGTCCATTGGAAGTTTCATTAAGTGATTCATGTCATTCACTTTATGACCTGACAATAACCTTAAAGACCTCTTTGGCGTACCCATTGCACACTAAAGTGCAATTGCTAGTTGTATGTTGGCTATTTAATAGTTTTTGTTAACACTCCATTACCCTCTGCATCTTGCTCCCATGTAGTTACAACATAATAAAATAATTCTTAACTAAATAAATATTTATTCCAAATTTTATTTAAGAGTTAGTTATTTTATAATTTTATTTTTGTTTTTTAAAATATATATGAGTTATGTTTTACTTTTTATGTAGGTCATGAATGTTTTCTTTATTTTTATTTACTAAAAAGTTATTATACTAAGAAATAAATCTTAAATAGTTCTAAAATGAAATAATATTTCTCTTCTGATTGACAAGCCTTCATACGATGTTGGGTCCTCTCTTTTCGTCCCCACGACAGTGAGTCTTGTTCCCATGGGGGCTTCTCTGGTGGTTGGTGTGGCTCTGGCATATTCCTCAACTTCGATTGAGACCTCTTCTCCTGTCCGGACACGGGTTGCTTCCTTCGTAGGTCCCTCCCCCCTCGTCGCACCATGATGGGATTGTGCAGCATGTGGCTTCTTCAGATAGTCTATCTCCCTCTCTACGGGAGTTGTCTCAAATGGTGGAGACAATAGATGACTCCCCTCCTCTCCCCTCGCTCTAAGAATTTAGCAAATGATGTATCATGGACAATTGTCCAAAGATGAAAGAGTGGTCTTCCCAAATCTGTCTCAGCTTCCCACACTTGAATTAAGGGTGTGCGGTTCAAGAGGTTGGAGTCCAACATTGTGTAGGTTGTGAACCCTTTGTTTTCAGTTGTTTGTGTGTTGTTTGTTTGTGACCCCTTGGTGTAGGGACCCATTTTGCCTCAACCTTTTGTCTCTTGTAAGGGTAGAGTCCCTTGTTAACCCTTTTATTTAATAAAAGACAAAATAAAATAATTGTTAAATAAATAAAATAACAAAATTATAGCTAAAATAACATGGTACATCTCTCAATTTATAGAATCCATTTGATTTTTTAAGCATTCCAATTTTTGTGGGCTTCATTCCCATAGGCTTCCATACTATGGATACTCCTACACCATGTCTTAGCCATCAAGGAAGGTACATACTCTTCAAACTATAAATGGAAGTAATTGTCACACCTCAAAAAGTAAAATTATATTTCATATTTTGTATATTGCACATTTATATTAATCAATTTAAAAGCAATTTTAAAATATTAAAATACATCAAGTGCTTCTCCATATGTTATTATTGATTTTCTAATTAATTTAAAGTGTTGTGTGATTGCAAGTAGTGTACAAAGTTCATTATTATTATTTGTCTTGAACAAAGTTCATTATGTTCATTATAAGACTACAAAAGTTTCACCCAATAGTTTTGAAGATTCTAAAATTCTTACCAATAGTTTTCAAAATAAATATTTTCTTTATTAAATAATATGCATCTTATATTTATTAACATTAAAAAACTAAAGTAAATAAAAATAAAAAATTTTAATTGGTTTAATAAAACAAGTAATAATAGCTAGTTAAACAATTCGATTAAAATAGTTATTGCCTAAAGGTAGGTACTAATAAGAGTTTCTCTGTAGCTACAGTCCTTGTCAAGGGCTACAAGGACATAGTAGAATGTGGGAATACAGGGTGTGAGGGCTAGCAAAGGTGTAGTTTGATTTTATACATATCGATTGCATTTGCAAGGAATAAAGATCTAGGTAATTGAATTTTTATGTACAATGACAAATATACAGACAATAGGAAGTCAATGAACTCTAACTTAACTCCCAACATCTAATAAAATAATAATAAAAAGAAATTAACAATTAAATTTTAATTTTAAAATTCAAATAAATTTTATTTTTTTAGAGATTAGATTTGTTTATGTCTATCATACCTACATTAATGAAACAAATTTGCACAATAGAAGAATATATTATAAAAAAATTGTTGCAAATACTTGATAATAATATGCCACTTCAAGGGGGCAACCTCCAAAAGTCTACACTGAAGAACATAGTTCACAATATGATGATAATAAACCTACCACTAGCTCCTATATATATACCTAATTATACCATGACTACCTCCCAAGCCAACTTAGATACCTAAATATAACACCTAGCATGACCTAACTACCTCTATGTGACTATAATGATGATTATATAACTTAATTAAGAGTTAAGGTTGCCAAAAACCGACTACTCATAACCCTACACACATTATAGGATTAAGGGCATAACAATGCACTTACATTTTTTATTACATTTAGGACACTAATTAAAATGGATCCAAAACATAAGAGGAAAGGACATTGGAATGCAAGTTTCAGGACTCTAATCAAACCAATAATTGCCTAAAGTTGTCCAAATTTCCAAAGGGTTAGTTGTTGGTGGTAAATTACTCATTACAAGCCTTCATACTCTCAAAAGAATGGACAATAGAATTGACTGATGAAATAACAAAATCAATTGTTCAATTGACTACTTAATCTGTTGGATCAACTTCTACTAAGTCAGCTATTGAATCCAACCCCACTCAATCAACTGCCCATCAACAACATAACGAATAATTAGAAGTAGCATTAGAAAGAAAATTGTTCAGATCAAAAGATAGAAGGTGCCACGACCTATATGGTCTTCCCATTATCAACCATATAATTTTGTGTTCCATCGACGACCTAAGTAATCAATCCTACCTTTACCCTTGGTGCTCCCACAACTTACTAATTTGTTATTAATGAGGCATGATCTCAATTAACATGATTACTAACTGAAACTATTGCTCCTACCTGTGGCTTTGGATCTTATGGATATGGACTTGGAACTACTAACTCTTGTGATATTGCCTGCTCCTACTCACTCTAGTTTTTCTCCATACATTCCTACTTCCTCTATAGTTGTTTAAAGTAGAACTACTATTGGCTTTGGAACTACTTAGTCTACTGTTACATCAAATTAGCTATCTAGCTTTGGCTTTGGGGGTAATTGGATTTTTGGCTATGGCTTTGGATCTTTGGCTTGCTCATGCATGTCAATATACCAATCTCAATCTTGAGATAGACATGGACCTATCTAGCGCCTTTAATTGTTGCATTCACTTCTAGATCTACTTATGTTGGATCAAGGGCTAGATCAATCATTATATCAGCCTTAAATGCTTACTTTGTTACTGGTGTAGTTTACTTTGTTATTGGTGTAGCTTACTTTATTATTGGTGCATTTGGATCTCTATATGGAATCAATAAAGGACTTCAAAATGGCCATGGGACTAAAACTACTACTTGGTCACCTACCATGAGGTAAACTATTAAATTGGTTCTAAGTCTAGATCTGAAATTGAAGCCACTAAAGGAACAACCTATTCAACTTCAATGGCTTATATTTCCACCCCTACTATTATGACGGGTACTTAAGCTCAGTTGGATGTCTATGTTGCTTTCCCCACCTTCACTACCAGCTCTATTGTCCATTCAAGGTGAACCACTGAAGGGGATGGTAGTATGTGTTATTTATATAATTCATTATGAGAGGGAAATTTATTACCATAAGTGACATCTAAATGAAAATGACTAGGGGTTTAACACTAGCTAAATTACTTATGGCATATGGCCCTTAAGATTCATTATAGCTCATTTTGTTGGTAATATAAACTCTACATGAAAGTCAATTCCATACATATGCATCATACCCATGTGGTAGTAGTAGTTGTTGGCTAGTTGGATTATGTCATGCCTACATTTACACTTGAATATAGACACTGCCACAACAATTTTTATTTTTTGATAAAACAACCTCACAAGCTTTTGTTGTGCTACATATGTAGTGCAAATGTGTGCAAGTTTCAACCCATGACATTGCACATGTAATGTTTCAAAAAGCACACCAAAACAAACTTGGGGGAAGGAAACGAGGCAAGGGAGTATTGTGGAGCCCACTGCACACCCGACAAGTTGAAGATAACCTAAGAGGATGGCCTCACTTCACATGGCACCTCTGGGAAGCACCTCCATGAGGTAAAGCCCCTTCTAGGTCCCTACGTGAAAGCGGAATACACCCATAATTTAATCCTTAAACATAACATACTATAAGCTAAAATATGTGAACATTGGATCACTTGCAAAATCATTCAAAAAACTAACTTTCTAAACATACAAACCATCCTTTGATTGCAGAAGAAATAATTAACTAGCTATGCCAATGACATTTAGTGAAATTTGATGCGACTAAGGCAACTAAGTGCTTTCAAAAAAATAAAGAAAGAAAGAAACTATGACAGAAGGTAAATTAAATTTAACTAGCTACCAGATATTAAATCTAACCATTATATGGCTAAGGTAACAGGTTTAATCCACAATGCCCTTTGTCTAAATAAACCCAAATCTAGTCTAGGGCAATAAACTACATCAATTTGCCACCGTCTGAGGTTAAATTTGTTATGTAATTGATTTTGATTAGCTTTAATTAACTTACTATTTCTCCCCCAGGCTATGTTGGCAACAGACACTATATGGATTCATGATTGTTGTCATTGATGGCAACAAAGTTCATCCCACACATCCGCAGGACATGGTGTGTCTCTACCGGAAGTCAGAGTGAAGAATGTTGTGGTTCAGTAAACAAGAACAGAGCATATGGCAAGGTCCGACAGATAGGTCTAGATCTCTCAAAAGAAGTATCTTGGTAAAGTGCGAATTTGGGGAAGTAAAGAGTACTATCTTGAGTGATAGATTCCAAGGTTTTAGCCTCCGGTGATAGATGAGGCAAAAGATATGAATACTTGAGTCCCAGGTTCCTGAGTGACAGTGTGAACAGAAGAAGAACTGACTAACAGAACATCAGACTACTTTCCGGATGTGTTACTGATGGTGTTAAAGGTTATGAAGGCATGAATCATGTTTGGCCGACATGATTAATGATTTCTACAAATATATGCTTGATCCGCATTACTTGATGTGTAAGGATTCAGCCGACAGAACAGAGTTTGTGAGAAGATTGACTGTTCCAGGTGCCGACTAAAAAGATAATGAAATCACTTGTGGGTAAGTGCAAAAAGATGGGGGGCCAAAAAGTGGCCAAAAAATTTTCAAAAAAATTTTAGGCATAACGCGAGCGCGTTATAAAGTCCTTTATATATAAAAAAAAAACGCTGTCATTTCATTTTATTTTATTTCATTGTGAGTTTTTCCTCCGCCCGCGGCTTAAAACCCTTCAAAAACGTGCTCGCGTTCTACAAAACACCATTCAACACAAAAGATTTGTCAATTCATCGCCGAAATGCCGCCGCGACGTCGAGCACGCCAAAGGGGTGAGTTATCTTTGTTTTTTTGTTTGAATTGGTAGGTTTTGTGTTGATTTTTGATGTATATTTTATTAATTGTAGGAAATGTTAATGCACCTCCTCCTCCTCCTCAAAATCCACAAAATCTTGAGGAAGAAATACCTGCAGAACAACAACCTCCTCCATTCATTCCTCGACATGCCCCTGGAACACAAGATAATATAATGGGGGAAATTGAAAACAACAAAAAACAAATTGAAGATATAATTGCAAGGTTGAAAGATCCTTCCACTTCAACCTTGCATAGGTCCACGCTTGTTGAATCTCTTAAGTCTATGTTATCAAATGTAAATTCAATTAGCAAGCAAATAACTAGTTGGACCGATAAAAAGAGAGAGTTTAGAGATTACTATGCAGATAAATTGTCATACCAAGATGTCAAAAAATTATAAATTACAAAAGTAGACTTGTGTTCAATTTTCACAAACCCACAAACAAATCAACCTCCACCCATTACATGCAAGAGGTTCCCTATCCATTGGTGCAACAACCAAGCGATAAGGGACAATTTCGGGCAGAGGTGGTGGATGGTTTTTGACCATCCTCCATGCAATAACAATGAGGTCCCACAATACTTTTTGAGGAAACTCTACTCCGAGTTTGTCCTCAAAAAAGTGCCAAACTATTTTGATATGCGGGACTTCCAGGGTAGAGGTGGGGGCTCAGCACAGGATAGACCAGGGGCACGTCTTGACCCACAGCGGGTAGTGAGACGAGTAATCAGCAGACCAGCCCACGAGCATGTTTCTATTCCTTCCATTGTGAAGGAGAGTGTTGAGGTTGATACACTGAGGTCGATTAGTGCCTTGACCCAGAGCATCATAGAGCATGCCGATCCTGCAACACAGAGTGGGTTGGGAGATAGTGCGAGGAGTAGGGTCCCACCGCATACTTGCCAGGCTTGCGGGTCAGCCTATGGTTATGACCCCATGGACAGTCAGGACGCAGGTGCACAGGCTACATCTGCAGCTGAGCAGATAGTGATGACAGATACCCTCTTGAGTGAGACTTTCGGCCTTGATACTCAGGTAAATATTAGCAAGTTTATTGAATTTAATTTATTAAATTTTATTTTTGAAATACAAGATTAACTAATTTAAATTGATGATTTTAATGAAATTTCAGGGTCATAGCGTCGATGCAGTCTTCAGTGGTTCTCCACCTACATTTTTCACTAGATCATCTACTGTCGAGGTATGTAACTAGTAAACAATTATAAATATTACATGTGAATAGCATCGTTATATGAATGGTATTCTAATTTCTGATTTTGGATGTTGAATAGGTTAACACTGTAGATTTCATGGCAACACCTGCCAGCGGTGGTGGACTTCAAAGCTTTACGGAGGTAATAAAATAAATAGTTTAATGAATGAATTGTACTTACTAAATTTTTGTATGTGATTTGTGTGTTTTATTGTGTGTACTTCCATGTTTAGATGAGCGTGTGTGTATGTTAGGAGCCATGATTTGCATCACTATTATAGTTTTCGTAATTGAATAATGTTGTTTTATTTCCAGATGATGCAGGCTGTGGATACACCTCCCCATGTTCATAGGGCAATGGAGCAGGGTGTGGCCTCTGCGATTCATAGCTCTATGGCATTGACAGGGGTATGAGGCAGATTAGTAAATTTCAATTTACATTCATTGTTATAGTTGTCTATTTTTGAAAAATCAAAAGATTATTGATTTGAAGTTTAATTTCTATCTGGATGGTTTCTATAGGACATGACATCACCAGGGCCTATTCCTGCTACTGAGGCAAGCGAGGAGACAAATTATATGTTAGCGGTAAGTGATTATTTTGTTAAATGTTTCATTTTTTTATAACATGTAATTTCTATATATTAATATCTATACTTTTTTTTGTAACAGGTAAAGGTGCAGGAAGAACTAAATAGGAGGAGTAGCCCTCGGGTTCGTAGTAGACCACCCACATGCATGTCTCCATCCCCTAGAAGATCAAAGGCTGCTCATGATTTATTCTCTTCACCAGCTAGAGGGGAATGACTTTTTATTGTGTTCCTCTGTTGTATGCCTATATGGCATTTGTGGACATATATTTTGTATTGTACATAGTTGACATTGTATGCCTATATGGCATTCTTGTAAGCCTATATGGCTATTTTGTATATATGTTATACTTATATCGACAGATATTGATGTATGCGTATATGGATATTTGGTTAATACAAATCTTTTTTATTGATGGCATCCAAACTTGCATTATAAATCCACTTTTGAATGGATATTTGTAGATAGCTACTTCAAATATTTAAAGTCTGATTGTATTACATAGGATGTTTGCATTTTCTTTGATAGGCTTGATAGGCCATGGATTACATGATGGTGTTTGATGGAAAAGTATGGTACTAGAAGACTCTAGTTCATTCTTAATAGGCTTGTGATTGATAATATCTTTGCATGATTGCACTTGATCTTGGATCATGGGCATGTTGTTAGGATTTTGATTGCATTGTGATGTTTGATGGATAGGCATGGTGTAAGTGTAAGATACCCAACTAGTTCTACAAAAAATTTTCCTTACTTAAACACTTTTACTTGCTAACAATTCATCAACTACTTCAATAACATAAAGATATACATCAAGATAACTATTTGAATGAAACAACATTAGAGTTGGGTACTTGTCTTGTTACTTGATTCAATCAACTTGCAATGTCTTATTACATGGAAAATGCTTTCAATAGCATGAAGTACAACTCATTCAATGGAAATACAAGGACAAGCCTTGAAGCCTTGATGTTACAATGTCTTCCTTACTTGAGCAACATTTGAAGATTTGGAATGTTCAACTCATCACCTCACAAGGTAGGCGCATATTTGAAGGATTTACAGGTTTTTCTGACTTGGGCGCCAAGTTGAGGTGACCTCCTCCTGAAGTTGCGCCTTGTCAACATTAGGTGCCAATTAGAGTTTATGGATGCTTTGGATTGTTTCCAAGAGTAGGCGCCAAAACATCATCATTATGAAAGTGTTTTAAATGCTAGGCACCCAAATGAGCCCTCTGGAGTCTAGGCACTCCTTTCATGCATTCTGTGTTCTAGGTGCCAATTGAAAGGAGTGGAGAACAGGGCAAGCGCCTTCCAAACTAGGTGTTTCCTTGAGGTGACAAGGACTTAGAAAGTGCGCCTAAGGTGAGCGCCTTGAGTGAAAAGGTCTAACAAACATCTTTGAACCCCCTTTCAAGGTTAGGCGCATTCTGGAGATGGAAACAAGTAGAAGGTGCGCCTTAGCTTCCTTTGTCAATTCTTGCAAGTCTTTGTTGATTAGGAAGGTGGAATGCTTCATTGTAGAATGAGCGCCTATCTTCTAATGTCCAAACTACTTCTTCTGGCTCACTCTGTGGCTAGGCGCCAGAGCTAAACTGTTCACACAAGGGAGTGCGCCTAGACTCACTTGATGTTTTCTTACTACTTCAACCCCTGGAAGATGTTCCAAGGTGTTCCCTTTTACAAGCACCTGACCTCCCAAGTTCCTTCATGTGCTATTCCTTGAAGGCGCCAAAACTGAGCTCCAGTGCCATGGGATTGTGCCTAACATCTTTGAAGAGTTTCTAAGCCTTTTGCAAGTTGATATCCCAAACTCATCTTCTAGGCGCAACAGGAGCTTTCCAAAGGAGTTTCCAAGTTTTAGACGCCAAGCGAGGTCATGGGTGAATGGAACTGCGCCTTAGGAGATGACTGGATCCTAAGCGTCAGTCTGGAGTTACAGTGGAATTGATATGCGCCTCAACTAGCTTAGGCGCCCATTTGAAGTGATTCCTTTAACACTTCTCTGTCAATCTCAACTGCAAGGATGATCTCCTAATCCAATTTTGATCCTCTGGAGATGCAAATAGCTTTACATTTCACTAGGCTCCATCAATGATGATCATCAACCAAAGCGCATTTCAAAGGTGAGATAGGCAAGTGAGGTGCCAAACTAGTCCTTAAGATTTATCTCCTTCTATCAAGTCAATTTCAACTATGTGAGAGAGTTCTATTCTAGGCGCAAAATGGAAATGTTTCATCAATTGGTGCATCTTACAAAGCTCCCAATTCTAGGCGCCAGAGCCAAAGAGTTTTTCCCAACACATGCACCTGGGCTAGGAATTCACCAAAGAGACATCACTTAGCTTTAAAACTTTCAATCTATAGCCATCTGGGCTAGGCGCTCCAATGGAGGATCCTTGAACTCATGCATTGGCGCCTTCTAGTTCTAGGCACCCATTTTGGATGATTCATCCTGATACTAGCGCCCAAAATGACTAGACTCTCTTCATCATCCAATTCACTTAGAAGACTCAAGTTGGAGACTTAGTTGTCTATCCATGTTCTCCGGAAGATTCATTGTACCTCTATGCACTATCTCCTTCAAGGCGCTCCTTAAAATCATTGGAAGTGCTCAGGACTTACCTTAGTCCAAAGCGCCACAATCCATTCCTTAAAGCACAAAGAATTCTCAAAGGCACCCCTATTTACCTCTAAGCACTCAAATATCATTTAGATTCAAGGCGCACATTTAGCTCCAAAACGCAAATTTCCATCATCAACCCATCAAGGTGCATCATCTTCCCTTTGTATCCCCTTCAAGGCGCAGACATTCACTTCTTCACACTCAAACTCACTCTCTGGCGCCAGAATAGGTGTATAACTTCAAATAAGGCGCTAATCTTAGGTTTCTAAGTACTTAGTTTGATCTTAAGGCTATCCTTCCTCTAAGCACTCTCTTCAACTCCCTCACTGAAGGCCCTCTGTAAGTTTGGACGCATTTCATCCCAAGGCACTTCAACATCATCCAAGGCGCAAATTCACTCTCCAAGACAAGGTGCAAAAAACCCTATCCTAAGGCGCTCAAATCTTGCTTCTAGACCTAGGCGCACAAACATGAGATTAAGGATCATTCTGGCCACCATCACTTCCCTAAAGGCACAAAATTGGTGTAGATACATTCCATTTATTAAGGATCATTCTGGCGCCCAAATCTTGTCAAAGCAAAGGATCAATAGGTTCTCTCTAAGGCGCACTCCAGGGTTTGATCTTGCAAGACTTCTCACGTCAAAATTTTGACCAAGACACTCAAGGCACTAGTCTTTATCATCTAACCCTACAGTGCACTTACTCATTATGATATACTCCTCAACTTTGTATTCAACCTTGCCCAAGGCACATATTCACTATAAGGCATTCTCACGTTGTCAAGGCTCAGAGGGCTTCAACTTGCTAAAGGGTAGAGGTCTAGGCGCATATCTGACTTGAAGCTCAAGGCGCTCCAACCCTCTTGCTCTGGAATTCCTTCTAGGCACTAAGTGACTTCTCTAATTCCTTGAAAACATTTGAAGTGTTTTACCTTCTCAAGGTGCTCCTTCGAACTTGACTCCAAGGTGTTATAATCTCAAAGGTGCTGACATCATCTCAACCAAAGGCGCTCAATGATTCATCCCATATCTAGGCGCTAAAACACTTAATCAACCAAGTCATTCAAGGCGCCATTCAGTAAACTCATCTTCCATGATATTCCTATCAAGGCGCATATCACTTCTCTCATGGGCTTTAGGCACTCAGTTGAGTGTTTCAATACTACTTCTCATTAGGGCGCTCAAAACACTTGTGTTTACATTTGAAGTGCTTTACCTTCTTAAGGTGCTCCAGACTAACCTAACTCCAAGGCGCTCCATCATCATCCTTAAGGCGCTAAAAACATCATCTCCACTCTAGGCAAAAACATCATCCAACTCCTTAAGGCACTTCACTGTCAAAGTCTGAAGGCGCTCTACCTAGATCTTTCCCCTAGGCGCCAGAACTCCTAAGCACTCACCAGATAACTCTCTTCTTCAAGGCGCAAATCTTCCTATACTATGATTGCCTCTGAAACGTCGATTAACATGATGTGAGGGTGCAAAGGCTACTCCAATCCTCAGTGAGCGCCTAGTTTAAACAAGGAGAAATAAAGCATTCAAAACTATCCAAACGATCATCCCCTTCCTAATGTCTTCACTGCTCTGGAAAACCTTGGCCAAAATGACACATAACAACTCCTATGAGCGCCCTTATGCCCTAGGATAATCTAGTTTGTGCGTCTTGTAATGAGGAGTTCATGTAAGTTTGGAATGAGCGCCTTGAATAAGTGTAAACTAGCCTAGAGAAGGGTATGTGCGCCTTGAGCATTCCAGAGATAACTGTGCGCCTAGAACAATATGAGCGCTCATGATGATGATTAACGCCCTGATGAGACTATGAGCGCCTTGTTCAGGAGATACTTTGTTTGATCATAAAATGCACCTTGAGTCTTGAAGGTTTTGAGCACCTAGGTGATTTGGATGTTGGGATGTTGGTATGCGCCCAAGATTGAGGTAAGTGAGCTGCAAAATATTCTCATCAATATCAATCAAATACTTTGGCTTTCTATGCAAAATTCTAGGTGGTGTCAAGTTAGGTAAATTCATCTCAACATTAGGAATTTCATCAATATTTAAATGAGATGGGTTAGATGGCATACCTTCGATCGAAGATGGAATAGATGACATACCTTGAGGTTGAGGTGGGAACGATGGCGTACCTCCTTCATCACATGTGAGTGATGATGTACTCTCAACTTGAGATGTGGTAGATGGTGTCCCTACATGTTGTCTTGCGATAAAGGATGTGTCTCCAACTATGGTATTCAAATCTCTCGTACCACGAAGTTTTTGCATTCGTTCTCTTTGTGCCGCCAATACCATATCTCTTTGTGATGGTTGTGGTTCCTCTTCAATTGGTATGTCTTCATTTATCGTGTCCAATTTCCTCTTCTCACGAAGTTCCCTCATAGCCATTGCTTTCTTTGCATTCTTAGCTTCTATCTCTTCCTGTGTTGGTTTAATTCTTGATCGTTTCCTCGGCATGACGGAGAATTTGTCTGTAGCATGATAAAGAGTCCAATATTAGTTCCTAAGAAATGAATACATGATAATAGTGGGATTGTATTTTTTTTATGTTGTAAGGATTTATTCTTGTATAGTTTGACATCATGGTATGAACTAAGGTTTGTTTATTACACATAATTATTAAAGAGCCCAAGTGTAGAAAATATACATGGCATCATGTGAGATTGTAGGTTGCTTTCTTGATTGGAAATGTGTCTATTTTAAACATGTATGATAAAGCATGATAAAGTAATTCAATCCGAAATAAAGAAAATGTAAAGAACATGCATGTAAAGACTTGACATACCTAAAAAATGAAGATTTGAATGGAGAGAGTACCCAATTATGTAGTGTTTTTATCTTCTTGCATCAAACTCCTCAACAATTTGAGTTTTTCACCACTTGCTTCCTTTTCAATGTTAAATTCTTAAAATTGAATCAAAATTAACATTGCAATACTACAAAAATTGAAACTTGTATAGATATATATCAAATTTGGTTTGAAAACTATGTTATTTCCTCCTTCTCAAGTTGGCAAAGCAGAAAAGGTGGTGGAAAGATCATGCAAAGGTGGTACAATGTGTCAAATGTGCATGTGAACTTCCCAATAGCATGAAAGCACTTCTTTTTTGTCAGAGCACGCGCAGAATCAGTAAGAAAATAGAGCATGTGGGCTTGGATCACAACCCTCGAACCTCAACCCTCAACCCTTAACATCAAACCCTAATCCCTCAACCCTTAACTCTAATCCCTCGACCTTCAACCCTGATCCTAAACCCTAAACCCTCAACGCCAAATTCTAATCCCTCAACCCTTCACTCTAATCCCTCAACCCTAAACCCTATCCCTAAACCCTTAACACTATACCTTAAACCCTAATCCCTCAACCCTAACCCTAAACCTTGTCCCTAAACCCTAATCCCTTCAACCTCAACCCTATCCCTAAACCCTTGACCCTCGAACCTCAGCCCTCGACGTCAAACCCTAATCCCTTGATGCAGAGCGAAACCAGTTGAACATTAACACAGGTGAAAAAATCCTTGAAAGTCCACAAAATAACCTTTACAGTGTATATCGGCAAGACAATTTAAATGTCACACCGAAATGTACCTATTCTTGCCTATCGACAAGACAATGGCTATCGGCAACCACCTTTCTCTCATCGGCCGATGAGGTAACTCATGCCGACATATGTTACATCGGCCGCACTTTCCCGTCGTCTTCCCGATCGGAGAGAACATAACTGTCAGGGACCTCTTTAAGTCTCCTACCGATGCTATCGGTTACGCCGATAGACTTACCATCGGCAAGACTTCTTGAATCTCACCCCGATCGGTGAGAGATCCTACCATCGGTCCAAACCAACTTTCTTATGCCGATGGCATTACTCACACCGATATACTTCGCTTCTCTTTCGTCGGTCTGACTTAGACTATCGGCGTAACTTAACCCTCGTCGTCCGATATCAAACCTTATGCTGATGCACATCCTTCGCTTTACCTTTGTCGATGTGACTAAGACCATCGGTGGGACTCTTCGCCCATCTTCCGACAATACAACTCTTACCGATAACTCAACATAATGCTTCATCTTCGGTAAGACATTACCATTTGTCACCTCGACACAAACACGATCGGCAAGATTAATGTTATCGGTTCAATGCACCTTTGTCTACCCGATAGACATAGTCAATCCGATGACTTCTCCATACATTGCTCGACTTATTCTTCCGGTCCTCCTTACTGTTTCCACCGGTCATTTCTTGCATCGTTCAGAATGCTTATTCTAAAAACCTCACATACAACAATGATATTCAAATGGAAGATAAGAACTGTCCTCACAAACATTCATTGTATACACATAAAGTGCTAATTCCTTCTCTACACATTGTAACCGAACAGAACACACAGATACACTAAAACTACATAACAGAAATAAATCTAACTACATGGAGGTCATTCCACTGATTTCAAAGAAATCCACCAGTGGAATGACTCCAATCGGTATCGCTGTAGTTTGACCAGAAAACACAGAATTTCTTTATTCCTTCTGCTTCAGAATAAAATACAATTTCTCTCTCTGTTCATTCACTCCCCTCTACATGAACAGAGACCAACAATATAAAGACTCTCAATTGACAGTTACACACGGTGGAAGGTGAATCACCTATAACCACCCTGCCAATCGGTTACAAACCTTTCAGACATTCAGTTTGGTTACAAATGGTAATGACACATACACAAACTACTCAACATTATGCCGTTACTTGGCCAAATTCTAATCCCTCAACCCTTCACTCTAATCCCTCAACCCTAAACCCTATCCCTAAACCCTCAACACTATACCTTAAACCCTAATCCCTCAACCCTAACCCTAAACCTTGTCCCTAAACCCTAATCCCTTCAACCTCAACCCTATCCCTAAACCCTTGACCCTCAAACCTCAGCCCTCGACGTCAAACCCTAATCCCTCAACCCTTAACTCTGATCCCTCATCTCTCAACCCTAACCCTAAACCCTCAATCCTCAACATCAAACCCTAATTCCTCAACCCTCAACCCTAATCTGTCATCTGTCATCCCTCCACACTCTACTTTAACCCTAATTCCTCGACCCTCGACCCTCGAACCTCAACCCTCAACCCTCAACATCAAACCCTAATCCCTCAACCCTTAACTCTAATCCCTCGACCTTCAACCCTGATCCTAAACCCTAAACCCTCAACACCAAATTCTAATCCCTCAACCCTTCACTCTAATCCCTCAACCCTAAACCCTATCCCTAAACCCTCAACACTATACCTTAAACCCTAATCCCTCAACCCTAACCCTAAACCTTGTCCCTAAACCCTAATCCCTTCAACCTCAACCCTATCCCTAAACCCTTGACCCTCGAACCTCAGCCCTCGACGTCAAACCCTAATCCCTCAACCCTTAACTCTGATCCCTCATCTCTCAACCCTAACCCTAAACCCTCAACCCTCAACATCAAACCCTAATCCCTCAACCCTCAACCCTAATCTATCATCCGTCATCCCTCCACACTCTACTTTAACCCTAATTCCTCGACCCTCAACCCTATCCCTAAACCCTTGACCCTCGAACCTCAACCATCAACCCTCAACATCAAACCCTAATCCCTCAACCCTTAACTCTAATCCCTCGACCTTCAACCCTGATCCTAAACCCTAAACCCTCAACACCAAATTCTAATCCCTCAACCCTTCACTCTAATCCCTCAACCCTAAACCCTATCCCTAAACCCTCAACACTATACCTTAAACCCTAATCCCTCAACCCTAACCCTAAACCTTGTCCCTAAACCCTAATCCCTTCAACCTCAACCCTATCCCTAAACCCTTGACCCTCGAACCTCAGCCCTCGACGTCAAACCCTAATCCCTCAACCCTTAACTCTGATCCCTCATCTCTCAACCCTAACCCTAAACCCTCAACCCTCAACATCAAACCCTAATCCCTCAACCCTCAACCCTAATCTATCATCCGTCATCCCTCCACACTCTACTTTAACCCTAATTCCTCGACCCTCAACCCTATCCCTAAACCCTTGACCCTCAAACCTCAACCCTCACCCTCAACATCAAACCCTAATCCCTCAACCCTTAACTCTAATCCCTCGACCTTCAACCCTGATCCTAAGCCCTAAACCCTCAACGCCAAATTCTAATCCCTCAACCCTTCACTCTAATCCCTCAACCCTAAACCCTATCCCTAAACCCTCAACACTATACCTTAAACCCTAACCCTAAACCTTGTCCCTAAACCCTAATCCCTCAACCCTCAACCCTAATCTGTCATCCGTCATCCCTCAACTCTAATCCCTCATTCCTAAACCCTAAACGCTATCCCTATTCCTAGACCCTCAACAGGCTTGATACTATACCTTAAACCCTAATCCCTCTACCATCGACACTCTTATTTAACCCTAATCCCCTTACCATTAACCCTATCCCTCAACCTCAACCCTCAACCCTCAACCCTCAACTCTCAACATTAAACCCTAATTCATCAACCCTAAACCCTAATCCCTCAAACCTAAACCCTATCCCTAAACCATCAACCCTCAACACTATACCTTAAACCCTAATCCCTCAACCCTCAACCCTAAACCTTATCCCTCAACCCTCAACCCTAATCCCTCATCCCTCAACTCTAATCCCTCATCCCTAAACCCTAAATGCTATCCCTATTCCTAAACCCTCAACAGACTCGATACTATACCTTAAACTCTAATCCCTTATCCCTAAACCCTCCAACCCTATCCCTAATCCTTATACCCTCCACACTCTACTGTAACCCTAATTCCTCGACCCTCAACCCTATCCCTAAACCCTTGACCCTCGAACCTCAACCCTCAACCCTCAACATCAAACCCTAATCCCTCAACCCTTAACTCTGATCCCTCGACCTTCAACCCTGATCCTAAACCCTAAACCCTCAACGCCAAATTCTAATCCCTCAACCCTTCACTCTAATCCCTCAACCCTAAACCCTATCCCTAAACCCTAACCCTAAACCTTGTCCCTAAACCCTAATCCCTCAACCCTCAACCCTAATCTGTCATCTGTCATCCCTCAACTCTAATCCCTCATTCCTAAACCCTAAATGCTATCCCTATTCCTAGACCCTCAACAGGCTCGATACTATACCTTAAACCCTAATCCCTCTACCATCGACACTCTTATTTAACCCTAATCCCTTGACCATTAACCCTATCCCTCAACCTCAACCCTCAACCCTCAACTCTCAACATTAAACCCTAATTCATCAACCCTAAACCCTAATCCCTCAAACCTAAACCCTATCCCTAAACCATCAACCCTCAACACTATACCTTAAACCCCAATCCCTCAACCCTCAACCCTAAACCTTATCCCTAAACCCTAATCCCTCAACCCTCAACCCTAATCCCTCATCCCTCAACTCTAATCCCTCATCCCTAAACCCTAAATGCTATCCCTATTCCTAAACCCTCAACAGACTCGATACTATACCTTAAACTCTAATCCCTTATCCCTAAACCCTCCAACCCTATCCCTAATCCTTACACCCTCCACACTCTACTTTAACCCTAATCCCTTCAACCTCAACCCTATCCCTAAACCCTTGACCCTCGAACCTCAACCCTCAACCCTCGACGTTAAACCCTATTCCCTCAACCCTTAACTCTAATCCCTCATCTCTCAACCCTAACCCTAAACCCTAAACCCTCAACCCTCAAAGTCAAATCCTAATCCCTCAACCCTAAACCCTATCCCTAAACCCTCAACACTATACCTTAAACCCTAATCCCTCATCCCTCAACCCTAAACCTTATCCCTAAACCCTAATCCCTCAACCCTCAACCCTAATCTGTCATCCCCCAACTCTAATCCTTCATCCCTGAACCCTAAATGCTATCCCTATTCCTACACCCTCAACATAATCGATACTATACCTTAAACCCTAATCCCTTATCCCTAAACCCTCCAACCCTATCCCTAATCCTTATACCCTCCACACTCTACTTTAACCCTAATTGCTCGACCCTCAACCCTATCCCTAAACCCTTGACCCTCGAACCTCAACCCTCAACCCTCAACGTCAAACCCTAATCCCTTAACCCTTAACTCTGATCCCTCGACCCTCAACACTATACCTTAAACCCTAATCCATATCCCTCAACCCTTAACCCTTAAAACTTAAACCCTATCCCTACACCCTCAACACTTGACACTATATCTTAAGCCTTAAACCCTCATCCCTAAAGCCTCAACCCTCAATCCTTAAACCTTAAACCCTAAACCCTATCCCTAATCCCTCTACCCTCAACACTCTAACCCTAACCTCGACATTAAATGCTAATCCGTCAACCCTAAACCCTAATCCCTCAACCCTCAACCCTAATCCATCATCCCTCAACTATAATCCCTCATCCCTAATCCCTAAATGCTATCCCTATTCCTAAACTCTCAACAGACTTGATACTATACCTTAAACCCTAATCCCTTATCCCTAAACCCTCCAACCCTATCCCTAATCCTTACACCCTCCACACTCTACTTTAACCCTAATCCCTCGACCCTAAACCCTATCCCTAAACCCTTGACCCTTGAACCTCAACCCTCAACCCTTAATGTCAAACCCTAATCCCTCAACCCTTAACTTTGATCCCTCAACCCTCAACTATAATCTGTCATCCCTCATCCCTAAACCTTAAACGCTATCCCTATTCCTAGACCCTCAACGAGCTCGATACTATACCTTAAACGCTAATCCTTTATCCGTAAACCTTCCAACTCTATCCCTTATGCCTTAACCCTCATGATGAATAGCCTTGAATGTAAAAAAAATTGAGTGGGACATAACGCGAGCGCGTTATAACGCGCTCGCGTTATGTCAAACATGGCAAAAGACAGACTTGCGGGAAAAAATGTAAGGCAAGAAATAACGCGAGCGCGTTATAACGCGCTCGCGTTATTTCTTGCTTTGGGAATCCCAAGCCTTGGGCTTGGGATTTGCTTTGGATTTCCAACCCAAAGGCTTGGAGTGCCTTATGAACAGTCACAGACGTGTTTTTCTGTATTCTTCAAAATTTCACATAATTTCGTTCGTGCTAACCCTCAGATTTGCACGTGTTTCAAGGTTGAACAAATCGAACACATGGGTAATGTTAGGCTTTCTCTTAGCTATTTGACGATGTGATTTTTTTCACATTTTAACAATGTTAAGCCTTTCATCTTTAATTTCTTTTGTTTGTGTGTCCGTTTTTATGCAAAAACCACTGTTTGGTCTTTTTTTCATTGTAAAATAACTATTCATTCAAATTTCAAAAAAATTACATATTTAGAAACTAGACTCCATTCTACAAATATTAAAAAAATAAAAAAATGATTTTCAATTAGTTTTCAAAATTTATAGGGGTACCACGGCCAAAATTCTATTTTTTAGGATGTGTCCACTTTAAAAATTAGTAAAAAATCAAGTATTCATCAAAAAATTATCAGAAAAATCGGGCATAAACTACATGCTATTAGCTAATTTCTCATCGAAGCGATTTTAAAAATACCAAAAAAAAGTTGACCTTTTGAGGGAGCCACAAAACATGCTATGTTATGTTTTTTTGACAGAAACAACACCAATTTCTGTGGCTCCCTCTTTTGAACCCCTTAATCTATGCTATTTTCAAAACAAAATAGTATTTTAGAAAGTAGACTCGGAGCACTACGAACATTGTTTTGGTTGCATCTCTAAATGTTGAGTGTAACTATGCTCAATTTCTCATCCAAGGCCAGTATTTCCTGATTTCAAAAAAAAAGTGGCCACTTAAGACCCCTTTTTGGCCCCCCATCTTCTTGCACTTACCCTTGTGCGGATATATATAAAGGATGGATTTAGTTGTGAGAAGTGTTGTTGTGATATGAGGTATGTGAAAAAAGGGGCAGAGCAGAGCAGAAGTAGTAAGGAAGGTTCGGTATGTGAAAGGAAAGCAACATAAGAGAAGAGGAAAGATGAAGTGCAGCAGATCAGTGTACAGAGCCTAACCGGAACTGAACTCCAACATATGTGGATGCTTCCAATCAGTTCAAGTATTGTATAACATTCTTTTGTAGACAGTGTGTCTCCTTGTAGGCAGTGTGCCTCCTTTATGAGCAGTGTGCTCGGGCAGTGAGCCCTAATTGGCAAGTGCCATTTTGTATTTCCTTATTCTTCTAACAGAGAATAATCTTTGGGTTAATCACCCCGTGGTTTTCTCCCTTAACAGGGTTTCCACATCAAAAATACTGTGTCATGTGTTTTTCCTTTTCATGGTAATGTTTGCTTATTTGAATTAATGTTGCATTGATTAATAAGAAAGTTCAAAAAGAAGAAATAATTAGGATAACTAATTCAACCCCCCTCTCAGTTATCAACAATTTGTATCAGAGCTAAGTTCCTCCTAACAAAGTCTAACAGCTCGAGGAAGATCTGGGAGTCCAAATGGATGCATATGGTTTAAGGGAGCAACTCAAGACTGCCCTTGAGGATCTTGAACAGTCGAACTCTGAAGTCAATGAATTAAAGGAAAGACTCAAACAGGCTGATGATTTCATGAGAGAACTAAAAGACAAATTAAGTCTCTCTATGAAAAAGAGAAAGGAGCTGCTTCAGCAATTGGCAAGAGAAGGTGAAGAAAATAATGCAAATGAAGAACTAACTGAGAAAACCAAGTTATGTGAAAAGTTATCAAAAGAAATCATTATGGTAAGACATGAAATGGAATCAAGAGTTATAAAGTTTACCCAAGAAATTGAAGAGAAAAGAAAAACTAAAGATAATCTAAGACAATCTCTCTAGGAGAAATCAGAAGATTGCCACCAGATGGATAGAATTATCAGACATCTTGAATCTGATCTTGAAGATGCTAAAGATAATGAAGAAAAACTTGAGGATCAAATTGTCTCTCTAAAAGGGGATCTTCAAACAGCAAATGAGTATAAAGAGAAATTCAAGATAAGTTCTGCTTAACTTGAAGTTCTTCTTGGAAGTCAAAAGAAGGTAGATGACAAATGTGGTTTGGGATATGAGAAAGGAGAAAGCTCCGAATCCGGTCAGAAGAATTTTGGATCAGAAAATCCAAGGAACAGGCCTAGAAGACCTCTGGTAAGACAGCCCAATGCTCAAAGATATCCATCCTTCAATGGATACTGCCACAGCTGCAATCACTTTGGTCACAAAGCTAATCAGTGCAGAAAGAGAATGAATCAGACTAATTCATCCTTCTCCGGATAGTGTTTTAACTGCAAAAGGTATGGTCACAAGTCTCATGAATGCAGAAATATGCAAATGAACAAATCATTCAATGGTAGATGCTTTGCATGCAATAGAGTAGGTCATATGGCTAATCAATGCAGATCAAGAGGATATCAGTCAAATATGCAAAGAAATGTTGTTTGCCAAATCTGTAATAGGTCCGATCATAATGCAAAATTCTGTAGAAGCAAGAATCAGGAGAAAAGAGGTCCGGTATATCATAATCAGAATCAAGATAAGGGTAAACAAAAGGTGAATGCGGATGAAGTTAGGAATGAGATGAACAAGATTTGGGTGAAGAAAAGTTTAGAGAATGTAAAGGTTGGATCCGCACCAGACTCTGGTGCTGATATTCCTTTCAGAAACTAAAAGGTGAGCTATGGCTCAGGGGGAGACACAAAGAAAACCTTGTTCCCCTAGCCAGTTAAGTGGTGCCTGAAATTGGCACATGAGAAGCTGCGGATCAAAGGGTTTCTAGAGAAATATGTAAAGAAGGTTAGGTAAAGATCTGAGAGATCCACAAGAAAATTTAAAAAGTTCAAATCCTTCAGAATTGGTCCAGTTAAGCAAGTCTTCCGGTAAAATAGGTTTCTCACAAGATTGGCCCGGTATGAATCCAAATTGATATAGCTTGATCTACGGATACATAAGATGATCAGAAGGACAAGTGGATATGATGATTCATCACTAACATCGATCACAAGGGAATCATAATGATCCGGATGAGTTTCTTCCTCCTTGAACAAGGAAAACCAGGCAAACCGGAATAATGTAGGTCGAGCATTTATTGCAATCTGATATTAGGGCTCGCGGAGCAATATAAGGGTTTTTCATTAATCACTCGTTCATTCTATACTTAAGAAGAAACAAAAAGCGGAGCTCTACAACGAAATTCCTAAAGTTCATCGAAGATCACTTGCAGAAGTCATTACTTCCAGAGATCAATTCAACCTACTCTGTGAAACTGATAGGCGCAAAAGGTATTTTCTGTTTTCAAATATCTCACTGCAAATCTCTTGATAATGGGTACTCCGAATATTGTAAAGATTTCTGATAGACCTCGCCCTACATTTAAGAAACATCCATACAAATCCTTGGAGGTAGACCCCCTAGGTGCATTTTCCAGTGTTCTGCATGGCGTTTTGCATACTGAAGATATTAGGGTTTATATACATGCAAACATTGAAGAGTTTGGGGGATTCAAACTAAGAGACTTATACCACAAGCAGTTAATAGATGATTCTTTTGAGATCAAACCTCAGTATAAGAGCATCCGAGAAAAACACTTTGATCAGTTCATTCATTTCCCCTGCTTTGAAGAAGATGAATGGGTCTGGTATGTATTAAGTAGGGTACATGACAACTTTCTATGGCTGAACAGACCTTGCAAAATCACCAAGGAAGCAATTAGGGTAGTAACTGGTTTACACTCCTCCGGAGGAATACCTGTCCTCAAATCTGTCAAAAACAAAATTGTAACTGAGGCCACCGGATCAAAATTTGATAAGAGGGCAATGACCATTGAAGATATTACTGACCCGGATATCAAGTATGCATCTATGATAATAGGATACAAGATATATCATTCCAGTAGGGAGAATTCAGTATCCGGAACTACAGTATACATGGCCTATGAGATGCTGAAAAAAAATGCAGAATATGATCTCTGTGAACTTCTCTTGAGCCAGTTAATGGAAAACATACAAAAGATCAAAAAGGACAAGAGAAACTCTTTCAAATATGGTGCACTAATAGTATGTTTATTTTTCTACTTCATGAATGAGTTGCCCGGATCAAATGGATGGGTATGGCAGAATGACAAACCGGTAGCAGTTCAGATCAGAGATTATTTGCATGGGCTTGGGGATGCTAAAGCAAGAAATACAGCCATGTGGGGATACTTCAAAAACTTTCAGAACATGATGCAATCAAGAGAAAGGATTCCCCAGTCTCTTGTTGAGAAATACGAGGACACAGTCTGCTTTATGGTAGAGACTGATTAGTGCCTAATGGAGGTAGTAGAACCAAGGACAGTTTGGATCATGCCCATGGGGTATGAAGTTGATGAACAGATTGTGGAGCTGCATGTTCAACACATGCTGAGTCAGCCTAAAGATCTAAAGGCAGAAAGGTTTGGAACCTTTGAGGAGCTGAGTGTAAAGATCCATGTGGAACTTAGAGAACCAGAGATGAAAAGGAAGGTGAGAAAAGAAGTAGAACATATTGCACAAGGCCTTGGGATCTCAAAGGAGGCACTTGATGCCAACCGGGAAAAGAAACAAAAAGTTGATGAGGAGAAGAAAGAGGCAGAAAAAGGAAGCAAGAAAAGTGCTCCGGTAGAAACTTCCACCCGGACCAGATCTTCAAAGAGACCAGCACCTGTCCCAGCTAAAAGCTCAAAACTGGAAGTCCAAGCATTCAGCAAAGGAGAGAAAAGGTCAAAGACAAAAGCCACAAGGGCTTATGCAAGTCAAAGAGATGAAGAAGAAACTGAATCAGATGAGGGGGTAAAGGAAATAAAGAAGCAGAAGAAGAAAGGATCCGGTCAGCCCTCCACAGGCCAAGACAAGGAAGAAATAGTAGAGGAATTTGTTGAAAAGCCCACCCTGTCCCTAGAAAGTGTAATCAAATCAGTCACTGTGGATGGAAACCTTCAACCAATGGCCGAATTCTATGATGATTACAATGAGGCCGACCAAAAGATCCTACAGGAAGCTACAATCAGGTATCTGAACATTTACAATAAAGCTTTTATTGAAATTATCTCTCTAATTCCTAAGAGTCTAAAGAAGGAGTTGGAAATAAGAAAGACCAATGCCATGGCAAAAGACCTTGAGATCCGAGAATAGATAGCTATTCAGCTATATCCTTCAATTGATCCCAAGACAATGAACATGGTATTCAAAGACTGCAAGGATGAATTCAAGAGCAAAGCAAGGATGAATCAGCTTATGCTTGGTGAGACCGACAAGGTAGCCAAGGACACTGAAGAGATTCTCTAGAAAACCTTCAAAAGATTTAATCTTCCTATCATAGAGGACTTGGGTACTGATCCTACAAATGTTGCAGAAGAAACTCCTGAGAAAATGTCAGAAGAGGTGGGCCCCGAACAGACCAACATTTCCCCTCTGATTTCCCCTACAGTCTCCGGATCTAAAGGAGAAGAAAAATCACTGGAGAAAGAAGCAAAGGTGAAGGAAAAAGAAGGTGACAGTGCAAAGGTTGCAGAAGGACAGAAGACTTCAGCAGAGAAAACCACAACTGCTAGTGGTGGAAATGTAGAAGGAGAGAAAACTCCAAAGGACAGCTCCAAGACTGCAGAAGAGAAGAAACATCTGTCTCTAGCAAGAGACACTGCACAAACTGTCCAAGAATTTCTGAGCAAAGAAACAATGGAGATTGATGAACCGGAGCTTCTACAAGGTCCATTCAATTTTGATTCTCTTTCTCCGATACAGACAATGAAGATAGCTTCATTTGCAAATGCTAAGGCTAATGAAAAACTCCTAAAGTCTCATATGGAAGACTGTGAGTTGATAGAAGCTGCATCTGGAGTGCTGGAAAAGATCATACCATCTTTTCAAAAGGATCCCACAGCCTCCTCTTCCGGTAATCTCAAAACCTTAGTCAGCAGTGTTAGTACACATTTTGATTCTCTAGAAAAATCAACTGAAGAAAACGTCCGGAAGGAGTTTTTGGATAAGAGATTCTCAGAGGTACAAGGATTAATCACTAATGATAGGAGAAATATGAGTATTGGGATAAAGAGCTTAGAAAATGCTCTTAAGGATGGTGGTGAAATATACAAATTTTGTATCTCCTGGTCCAAAGTAACAGTAGAGATTGAGAACAAAATAAAGGAGCAAGAGGATAAACTACTAAGTTTGTCTCAAAGTTTTGATCCTCTCTCTTCCTCCATAGTAAATCAAGAGTGTCAAACTATTGCAATCACAAATGCAATAAAGAATTTTGAGAAGGAAAGGAAGAACATGATCAACCGGATGGGTGAACTTAGGAGGATCATTGTCCCTAAGTTAGAGGCCATGCATGAGGCCATAAGTGAAGCTCAAATCACAGCGCAGACAAATGATCCGATAGATCTAAAAAGGGCAGATGCGTTTGCATTCCTGTTGAGTGGGCATATCTCAATTTTGGACAGGATGAAGCAGAGTTGGGTGACAGAAGTTGTACAGTTGAAGAACACTTTTGCAGACATACTTAAGTATATGTAAGTACAACTTGTATATATATACTTATGCGGCTAATTATAGTAAATTTTTTGAAAATTTTGATGTGCGGACCCTACCCTTTGCCATTGATGTTAAAGGGGGAGTGAAGAGTAGTGAAAAATGAGGAATCCAACTAAGGGGGAGCTCTGAAAAATGTATATAAAGACAGAGCATCAGCCAAGGGGGAGCATAGTGTAAACACTTAGTCATTTTTCACTAAGTGTTGCCATCAGTGCCAAAGGGGGAGATTGTTGGCAAGAGACACTATATGGATTCATGATTGTTGTCATTGATGGCAACAAAGTTCATCCCACACATCCGCAGGACATGGTGTGTCTCTACCGGAAGTCAGAGTGAAGAATGTTGTGGTCCGGTAAACAAGAACAGAGCATATGGCAAGGTCCGACAGACAGGTCCAAATCTCTCAAAAGAAGTATCTTGGTAAAGTGTGGATTCGGGGAAGTAAAGAGTACTATCTTGAGTGATAGATTCCAAGGTTTTAGCCTCTGGTGATAGATGAGGCAAAAGATATGAATACTTGAGTACCGGGTTCCTGAGTGACAGTGTGAACAGAGGAAGAACTGAGTGACAGAACATCAGACTACTTTCTGGATGTGTTACTGATGGTGTTAAAGGTTATGAAGGCATGAATCATGTTTGGCTGACATGATTAATGATTTCTACAAGTATATGCTTGATCCGCATTACTTGATGTGTAAGGATTCAGCCGACAGAATAGAGTTTGTGAGAAGATTGACTGTTCCGGGTGTCGACTAGAAAGATAATGAAATCACTTGTGCAGATATATATAAAGGATGGATTTAGTTGTGAGAAGTGTTGTTGTGATATGAGGTATGCGAAAAAAGGGGCAGAGCAGAGCAGAAGCAGTAAGGAAGGTCCGGTATGTGAAAGGAAAGCAGCATAAGAGAAGAGGAAAGATGAAGTGCAGCAGATCAGTGTACAGAGCCTAACCGGAACTGAACTCCAGCATATGTGGATGCTTCCAATCAGTTATTGTATAACATTCTTTTGTAGACAGTGTGTCTCCTTGTAGGCAGTGTGCCTCCTTTGTGAGCAGTGTGCTCGGGCAGTGAGCCCTAATTGGCAAGTGCCATTTTGTATTTCCTTATTCTTCTAACAAAGAATAATCTTTGGGTTAATCACCCTGTGGTTTTCTCCCTTAACAGGGTTTCCACGTCAAAAATACTATGTCATGTGTTTTTCCTTTTCATGGTAATGTTTGCTTATTTGAATTAATGTTGCATTGATTAATAAGAAAGTTCAGAAAGAAGAAATAATTAGGATAACTGATTCACCCCCCTCTCAGTTATCAACAGGCTACACATTTAACCTAATTTAATTACGTGATATAACGCTCGACTTAGGGCTTAAAACACAATCAAATTAATTAATTGGCATCTAGATAGGAATAACACTAATTTTGTAATCATTCTAGCCACTAGAGGACATCCCTCAATGAATGAATGAATGATTGGTTTTGATGACATCCACGAGACCACAGTCTATGGGACCCAGAGAGAAAACAAGCCGCATCAAACAAGGAAACCAAGGAACCATAGGCAACCCCCTGTTACTTCTGGCTACTCTCCATTTCATTGTTGATCCCCTTTCTTCTATTATGATTCCTGCACAGGTAATCTGCCACTTTAACTACCCTTTCCTTTTCAAACAAGGCCATTAGAGACCCCACCTTTAGCACATCAGTTTAGTTGATATGGATGTCTTCATACACCTTACATTCCATGATGTAATGTCATTCTATTTCCACTAAACCCGATGTACATAGACGACAAATCCTATCCACCCATTCTTCTTTAGGTGTCACCCACCTTCCTGTTTTACATCTAAGATGGTGTGAGCTAGTTCTAAGTTGGGCCATTAACATTTTAGCTTTCCACTTGATATCCGCACCTATGTAGTACTTTGGTTCGTGGTCACAAGTGGGGTTAAAATATTTGATATAGTGCTCTCTTTTTGGCCCAAGTTGTCTAGCCCACATGGCTGCCTTGGCTTTCTCTCTTACATACTTTTTAATTTCCATGTTTGTGTTTGGGCATTCGTGCATGCTAATGCCCCACTTATTCACCCACTTTACATTTTGCTTCATCCATATGTTTTTCCTTCTATTTAACTTTTCCTCTGCTGCAATCTTGGGCCAGGTGCTCCTCCAAGTTCTCGATTCTCTTCAAATAACCTAAGAGACGGATTATTGCCATCACCTCAATCGAAAAAACCCCTGCTTTAGCTAAGACAATCTCATATGAAACCGTGCTTTTGATTTCAGAACTGCTTGTGATTAGGTGCTTTTGATTGGACAATTTACCCATTTAAATAGATGAATACCTACGTTTGATTTCCCTTTCCAAAGATTACTAATAATTAGCCGATAGGCTTTTATATGTGAGCATTATAGCGCTCAAAAAATTGTCTCACGCCGTAAACAAAATTCACGCCAGAAAATTTTCTAAACTCGTCGGTTGTTCCTATCGGCGTATTCCTTGAACCTCCTATCTACTTAAAAAAGAGTTGTATTAAAACTAGTATACCTATATTTAAAAAATATATCTAGAGTACACCGAGAGATATCCTTATAGGGGCACCTATTTCTACTTATGTATAGTAAATTGATTAAAAAAATAGAGAAACATTTTGTCGATCATGCATTCAATTTTATTTTATTTTATTTATTCTCTCATGCCACTACGGCCATGTATTCAATTTTATTTAATGTGTGTCTTTTGATATGCCATTCTTTGATCTTAGTGGATAGTGATGGCTACTTTGAAACTGCAGTCCACCTTCTTTCCATCCCACTTACACTTTATGTTTTTTCTTTTTTTCTTTTATTCCTTTCACCTTCTCTTCTTTTATATTTTTATTTTTATCAGAATCTTATAAAATTTCTGTTTATGAATCACCTTCTTTCCATCCCACTTACACTTTATGTTTTTTCTTTTTTTCTTTTATTCCTTTCACCTTCTCTTCTTTTATATTTTTATTTTTATCAGAATCTTATAAAATTTCTGTTTATGAATCTTTCAGATCTTGTTCTCTGAATGTAGGAACGCCTATGGCGTAACTAAGCCCTACTAAATTGTTATTAGAAAAAGAACTAGGGCAGGTGGAACCCTAAGATAACTCGTTTTTAAAAAGGGCTAATCTTCTTCCTAGAACTCATTCGTTCGCATTTGTCTCACAAGTTTTCTGTTCCTCTTTTTGATATGCCACCATTTATTCTCAAATACTTTTGGTTCCATTTTCTTCTTCTTTTTTTTCTCCTAACCCTAATATATTCTCTCATTTTTCCCCCTTTCTTGCTTGCTGTGTTGTGCAGGGTCAAGCAGGTTTAATGGCTGCACAAGAGATTAAATAAGACAACCAGATTTTAGCCATTTGTAAAATATATGTATATTTCTTTGTATATCTCCAGTGAATGTATTTCACAGCCATTTGTATTGCAAGAGCAGTGTAAACTACAGAGTGGGAGGTTTTTATGCTTTGCAATAACAGAGCAGGTTTTAATGAGTTCGAAGGGGATTTATAGAGAGCAATTATTAATTTCTTTTTATTTTATTTTTGTTGAGAGTTTTAAATGTGGGGAGGGGTCGTCATGGAGGGAGGCTCTACGCCTCACAGGCCCGCGGAGTCTGCTCCCCACGCCTCCCTTTCAAAGGGCTCGGCCCTACAACACAAAACCAGTTCTCTTTTTTTTATTTAATTATTACTTTTTTTATAATTAAAAAAACTTTCTTCAGAGTTTGTGCGCCTATCTCTAGTTTTGAGGACCCAGTAGTTGAGAATACTAATTTCAGGTCTTTCAAAATCATATTTGGTAATTTTAAATCATTCCAAAAATTTTACAGTAGCTTACTTGGCAAGGCCACATCATCAAATATGATGCCACATCTGCATGTTTTTTGTTGAGGTGTCAAATAGTTCCCTCAAAAAAAGGGTGGACCAATAGGTGTGCATTGAGTCATGTTTCGTTCGTGGGCTGATGTGGCATCACATGATTGGTTATTTTTTAGATCTAAAGGGCACATTTCAATTATTAGTACTTATAGTCAACATTAAGAACCTTAAAGTGACAACTACTAGTGCTAAACTTTTAAAAATATTGGGCCTCAAATGCACAAATGCTAGGGGAGAGGGCCCCATAGTGCGTGGGGCTCCTAGTGGTATACGTGGGATCTATTAAATATTTAATTTTTTTCTAAAAATAGAACATATATAATTTTTTTCTAAAAATAGAACATATATGGACCAATCAATGTACACATCACTTTTGTTTACTTATTAGTATTTTTTTACTCATATTAGGTGGCAGAGACAAATGATTTACAAGGACTTTAAAATATAAATGCAACTGACATGATTTGCATTTGTACATAAGTGGATCCAACACAACCCAAAATGTCACATTAAAGTCTTTATATTAAAAACTAAACATCCATATTTTCTAAGTACATGACCAAGTTGAGTTCCAAGTTGCATTATAATAAACAGGTTTAAACATTTAGTCAATATAAAGTGTCCCATCCAACATGGACTTCCGTCCCAAAAAAGGTGCATATATATATATATATATAAGTTGGAGTCCCAAGTAAAATGGAGTAATGCCCAAGTGCACTGAAAAGAGGACAAGGCCACAACTGAAGGTGTAAGGCTCACCAAACAAGCCGTCAAAACAAGAGGATAGTAATTTATTAAAATTCAACACAAACATCCCAAACAAGCATTCAACCAAATCAATTAACTCTCCATTAATTTCACACCATCGAAGGTTTAAGGCTCACTAATCAAGCAATCAAAAAATATTAAAGGAAATCAACCAATTCAAAGCAAATAAGCATTCAACCAAATCAATCACCTCCCATATTTAATACCAAATTCAAATTTATAAACAGCTATCAAATCATTCAAATGAAGTGCAATAAACACTATTTGAACCAATCAAATGAGAGTGCACATATTACAAATAGAAAATTCCAAGTTTTCCTACATAAACCCCATATTTCCTTGTTCAAGTTTCCAACATCCCATACACAAGACTCCTTGAGACTTAGAATTGCAGAGTTCTATCAACATTCAGGTAAGTTCAATATTCCGACATCACTGCAATGTCTATTTTGATTTCAAATGTTTATTGTTTAAGTTTAAACTGTATTGTTGTTTTGAATTTATGATGTTTAGCTTCAATTCTTTAAATTGTATTGTTGTTTTCATTTTAATTGTTTTAGCTTATATTGTTTAGACCATATTGTTGTTTTGTATTGCTATTTTTGTTTATTGTGTTTTATCTTAAATTGTTTAAACTGTATTGTTGTTTAGATTAAAGTGTCAAAAAATAGAAACAATACAGTTTAAACACTTTAAGCTAAACAACAATACATTTTACACCAAAACAACATAGATTTTAAACCAAACAACAATACAATTAAACACAAATATCTTTTAATGCAAGAGTGAAAAAAAAGGTGGCGAGTTGCTCAAAGAAAATGTTGTTTTGGATTTATTTGTTTAAAATGTATTCGAAACAACCATTGAAAGGTTAATATTGTGTTTTAAACTGTACTGATTGTAGTATGAATATAACCAAACCAAAACATAGAAATGCTACGACCCCCCAGTTCTAAATTATTAAAGATTGACAGCTTATTTTGGTCAGTCCTAGATAAATTGGGCTCTTAACAGGTTGTTCATGTCAAGCAAACTGTGTATTATACATAAACATTATTACTTACTCTAACTCCAATAAATGTGTACTCAACCTAATTGCCAAACTACACCTTAAATGAACTAAAACTGTCTTGAATGATATTATGTCTAGGAGACAAAAGGGACCCATCTATAGTTAAACAAGACTTGAGAAACTAGATAGTAGAATAATTGGGAAAGTGAAATATTATGAATCAACCAAATCTGTAAACCAAGAACTTACCACAAATGAGGCCTGATCTAAATGCAGAATGTTGAATAACTTCTTGATATGTGTTTCCTTTGCCTTCATGTGAAATTGTATCTGAATGAATGAAGTGGATGATTGTTCTTGATTGCTCAATAGTATGTTTAGAATGCTTATGCATGCGTTCATTATAAACCAACTTAAGTGGGATAAACGCATTACTTTCCAGAGTTGTAAACAAACTCCCAAAACTTATAGGACCATGTGCATAAGTTAATGAATCAACCTAATAGCAATGTGATCAGATCAACCAGTCTAGGGTGTGTGAATCCTTTAGGAGATGTGTTCATAAATGAATCAGCCTAATAGCAATGTGATCAGATCAACTAGTGTAGGGTGTGTGAATCCTTTAGGAGATGTGTTCATAAATGAATCAGCCTAATAGCGATGTGATCAGATCAACTAGTCTAGGGTGTGTGGATCCTTTAGGAGATGTGTTCAAAAATGAATCAGCCTAATAGCAATGTGATCAGATCAACCAGTCTAGGGTGTGTGAATCCTTTCGGAGATGTGTTCAGAACCATTGATGTGTACCTTATGAACACAACTGAATGCCAAAACCACAGTGATCAAATCAACTAGTCTAGGGTGTCTGAATCCTTTAGAACATGTGTTGAGAACCATTGATGTGTACCTTCTGAACACTACTAAATGCCAAATTAAATATAGATACTAAATGCCAAATGCATTGACAGAAATCACCTATGCAATTATACAATATTGAATATTGAACCAGGGTAACAAGATTATACAATTGATATGGAATTGCCTAACTATCAAATGTCAAACTGTTGTCCTCAAAAACTGTCAAATGTCAAACCATAAAAAAACAAACATACAACATAGGAAATCATAAGAACCAAACTGTAAATTCAAACATACAACATAGAATAGTTCTTTGTCAAACTGTAAAATCAAACATAGATCGTCATAAATCAAAATATGAAACTATCAAATCAAACATAGAACATCATACATCAAAATGTGAAACAATCAAATCAAACATATAACATCACACATCTTCTATTCAGAGCATCACTGTGAACTCTCCGACTGAACTTACAAATTGAAGTTACAAACTACAATTACAAAGATGAAGAAAATGGAATGCCAATTGTTGTAATGTTTGTGATTAATATTAGTAAAGCTGATTGTTGGTCTATGTTGTTATCTTGTTGTAGAGAGTTTACACTGTCAACCTCACTGCATGCATGCCCGAGTAATCATATTTGTTGTACTAGTCACGTAGAAGCACAAGTAGATCTTGATAGTTAGGCTACACCACCCTACAGGCCTCTCTACTAATCAACATAGGCAAGTGGGATATCTAGTTCAATGCTTTAGGCTCTTTGTTTCTTTAACTTTGTACTGAAAAGATTCAAAAAAATCCAAATTTCAAAACTGATGTCCAAAGGTGTTTGTTGCCATGTGTAGATGAAGAACAAAGCTCAAATGCGGACCCATTGTGGCCCCAAGAGACTAAAGACAACCATGCCTCCAGAAAAAAGAGGAGTTACATTCCCGTTGGATGAAGACCTTCAAGTTGCTAACGAGTGCAGTCCTCAACTAGTTGAGCCAATTATTCAAGTCAATGCAGTTGCTAGAAGCAAGAAGGTTTCAGTTCAATGGAAGTGGAGGAAGAGGATATGGATTCAACATTGAAAGATGTGGAGGATAATGGAATGTTGACAAGGAGTGCATCCAAAAAGTGGGGAATCCCTACGACAATGCTTAGCAACTAGTTAGGCGGTTTAACAACTACATCAAAAAAGGTCCTCCCACAATATTGATAGCAGCTAAAGAGGGTTTAATAGTGGAATGGTGTAAAGAAATGGCAGCAGTGGGCCATGGGCTGAAGATTATTAATCTCAAAGCAGAACTTGCACAAATTCGCCAAACACGACCAAACCCTTTTAAGGATGGGCTGCCTGGGTTGTCCTAGTGGACTAGGTTTAAAAGGCATCATCTTGAATTGACATTGAGGATAGTGGAAGGACTAGATAGAGACAGAGCTCTAAACCTCAAGCCTATTGTAGTTGATGCATTCTATGACACCTTGTCCAAAGCATATCAAGCCAACCCATATGGACCACATAGAATATGGAATTGTGACGAAACTGGAATTCAGGCTGGGAGAAATGGAGCCATGCAGGTTTTGGCCAAAAGAGGTAGCAGAAGTGTCTCATACATAATTCCAAAGAGCGGGGAATGGATAACAATTTTATGTTGTGTTAATGCTGTCGGGCAGAGCATATCGAGCTTCTATATTTTCAAAGGTAAAAAGTAGCTAAAAAACTACATTGCTGGATGCGAACTAGGTGCGTGCATGGCTGCCCAGCCCCATGCTTGGATGACGAAGGAGTTGTTTATGAACTGGCTGCATCATTTTGCATGATCAGTTTCAGGTGGAGTATCGCCGACAAATAGGCACTTGCTCATATTTGATGTCCATGGCAACCATGTAGCTGGGACAACCATCCAAGGAGCCAGGTCTTTGGGTATCAATTTGCTCACACTACCAATGCACACCTCACACAAATTACAGCCATTGGATGTGAGTGTTTTCCAACATTCAAGTCATATGTCAAATCAGAAAGAGCAGCATGGTTGGTCAGATTTCCTAACATAGAAATAAAAAGAGCAGAATTAGCAGAATTGGGCAACAAGTCGTTTCAGAAAGCACTTACAGTTTCAAACATCACAACTGGTTTTAAAAGAACAGGTATATTGCCCTTCAATCTTGATTCTCTAATGGAGGACATGCACCCCAACGAAACTTTTCATTTCAACATGCACAATGATGTTTCTACAGTGCAAAACATCCTTAGTCTTTCCGGGGTCGATGTGTCAGATGTGGAAGTTGCCAACACATTGTTGTTAGGCCTTACTAATGGTCATTTAAATCCTACAACAGCAAAAATAGTGGGAGATGAAACACCTTTTCATGATTCAAATGAACCTACAGTGGGGGGTCAACTACTTGATGACATGGCTGAAAGTCAACAAGAGACTAGCATGGATGGACTTAGCCTTCCGTCTCCCCTAAGCCAACCATCATGGTTGGTGGAGGGAGCCATGAATTTAGGATATGACTTGAATCCCCAACAAGAAGGCAGCACATTTTCTTTCCCCTCTCCACCACCCACATTGAAAGTACTTGAAATGGTACAGTACTATGTTGAGTGTGGAGAAGGTGATACCCTAAATATTACAGATTTGAGCCAAGATACCGAGGCATTTTGCAATGAGGATGAACATAACATTCATGGAGATTCCAACCAATCCTTGGGTTCCCTACTAGACCCATGCATCAACAAATTTCTGAAACTACCAGTTCATATTGTGAAGGAAAAAGCCAGGACAACAGAGGATAGTGGAATTCAGTTGAGCTGACAATCCCAATTATTAACAATAGATGATTACATGAACCTGTTAATGCAACAAGAGCAAAGGAAGAAAGATATTCGAGAAATAAAATTGCAAAAGAGGTAGCAGATTGAGGACAGAAAGGTAGCATGTGTTGTTGCCAAGGAATTGAAGGATCAAGCCAAATTAGATAGAGATATTACACGGAAAGCATAGGAACAACAAAAGGTTTTACAAAGGCAGGAAAAAGAGATGAAAAAGGAGCAAGAAAGGATTCAAAAGGAGAAGGATAAAAAGGAAAAAGCACTTGAAATGGCAAGGAAGGATCTAGAGAGAGAAAGGTGTTTAAGCAACACCTTAAACCCTTTACCAGAAAATCATGCCTTGTTTAGGGAGATGGTGAACATTCATATCCCTAACTATCCTACAACTATAACCCCATCCCATTTGTCAAACACTCAACTTCCAAGTCTAACCCCATTCCATTTGACCAACAATCAATTTCCAAGTCTAACCCCATCCCATGTGACCAGCACTCAATTTCCAAGTCTAACTCCATCCATTGTGACCAACACTCAATTTCCAAGTGTAACCTCATCCATTGTGAGCAATACTCAATTTCTAGCCCTAAGCCCATCCCATTTGAGCAGCATTCTAAGTCCACCAGCAAGGGAGGAGAACACAATTGGGAGTAATTTGTCAAGCAACCAGGCAACAACAACCTCTACCACTTCAAGTCCACTAGTTTTTCCAACATGCTTTGAATGAGATTGGTAGCAACCAATCATTATACACAAACAAGTTTGAAATTGTAGCCTAGGGGGGCATTTTTTTGCATTTTGTAATACCACGATTTGTATTTTGAATCAAATTAATTAAAGGGGAATTCAAATTTGTGTTTAGCATGTCAATGATTTGCATTTAGTAAACATCCAATGGTCAACATAAAACTTGTTTGAGTACAATGATATGTTGAGGGCATGAATGTGGTGCAACCTAACTGTCAAGTTCAACATGGGCTTCACATTCTTCACTGTTATAGATGGCATGTCTTCATTTCAGTCATATGCATTTATACTCAAACATGTGTGCAATGAGGTGGACTCACTAAATATTTTGTTTTGCAACATGGAAAATTGATTTGCCATGTGGATGACACATGTCTTTGGCAGGGTCAAATTTCTGGCTATTTTTTACCGCTAATCGACAACCGGACACAACATACCCCAGTGGCAGGAAGTGGCATCCTGAGTTGTGCTCGCGATGTCATGTGACATCCGAGAAACTCACCACCTTTTCATCACACACTCTCGCATTTACGAAGGAAAGCAAACACATTTACACCCATGCAGATGCATTTATTCCACATCCCTCTGCATTTTGTTGGTTATCGTGCCTTGGCTTTTCACAGCTATGGAGCGTTCAATGCTCCCGTCCTTCACACTCAACAAACCCTTTGACACCATTACTAACTCTGCTCTCTACGTTTGGTAGTTGCAGATGGCATAGAAACTGGGTCACTTAGGCTTTCAAGATGGCTCTACTTTAAGGAGTCTTGATAATGCTAAAGCATTTTTAGTGTTAAGCTATGTTGTAGTTATCATCAAATTGGTTTGATTTGTAGACTACAACATAGCTCAACCCAAAATGCCTTTGGGTAAGCAAGACTCCCCAATGCACTTCTCTAGGAGAATAGTTCTCTAGTAGAATGGTTTGTTCATGTAGAATAGTCCTCTACTAAAAGGTAGTTCTAGTTGATAGGATTTTCATACATTTAGATCATGATTATAGGAGTTCACCATAGTGGGGCTAGCATTTATTTGTAATTGATTCAATTAATAGTCAAATGATTTACTTCATTAGTATTTTATTATTCATATTAGGTGGCATACATAAATGATTTACAAGGATTTGCAAAACATAAATGCAACTGACATGGTTTATACACATACAAAGTTTAATACTAATGGTTTTGTAGGAAATAATGGAGAGGCTGATTGACTTGGTTGAATGTTTGTGTGGTCTAAAATGTTAACTGTATGTCCTCTTTTTTGACTGCTTGATTGGAGTGCCTTACACCTCCGATAGAGGATGCATATCCATATACAATCATGTTCTTAGAAACATACATAGACACAATCACAAGTATGTATATATACATATGGCATATCCATATATATACATATGTATATGCATATATATGCATTCATAATGTAATATATACATACACATGCATATATAAACATACATATGCAGATGCATATATATATATATATATATATATATATATATATATATATATATATATATATATACATATATATATATATACATTCGTAATGTAATATATACATACATATGTATACATTCATAATGTAATATATACATACATATGCATATGTATGTATATATTACATTACGAATGTATATATATATATATATATATATATATATATATATGTATATATATATATATATACACACATATACATATATGTGAGAGTGTTTAATATGCTTGTAAATGGAAGGTTCTTTTCGTTTTCCATCTGGTTGTAATCATGAGGCTTCGGTATTCAAATGGGGTTATTGTTTATCCATATACAATCATAATGTAATATATACATACATATGCATATGTATAAACATACATACGCGTATGCATATGTACATACTTATGCATATGCATATGCATAATATATGTGTATATATATATTTGTTCACAACATAATATATGCTCTAGGTATTAAAATGGGGTTATTGTTTATCCATGGGTATTCAATTATTTTATTTTATTTTTATTTGCAATGGAATTTTTTCCATCTATTGTTGTCTGTAATAATAAATGGAAGCTTCTTATGGTTTTCTCACTGTATGTAATCATGAGGGTTCAGTATTAGAATGGGGTTACTGTTTATCCATGGGTATTCAATTAATTTTTGTTTTTATTTTTTGCAATGGCTTCGCTCGTTTATCCTTTGACCCTGGTAAGGATATTCTATCATGCTAAGGCAATGATCTTTCTAGCTTGAAAAAAAAGGAGGATTTATTTGGTTTTTTCTTTTTTTTTGTCGTATGGTTTATGCATGCAATATCTAGGTTTGGTAATTGATATAGATTCTTTACTCTATCTAGAATCTTGTCCAACATCTTAATTAAATCAATGACTATATACTTGTCCTCTAAGTTTAGACTATAGTTTTTATTGCACTTCATTTGAATGATTTTATGGATGTCTATAAATTTAAATTTGGTATTAAACATGGGAGGTGATTGATTTGGTCGAATGCTTATTTGCTCTAAATTGGTTGATTTCCTTTAATGTTTTTTGACATCTTGATTCAAATGAAGGATGGGAATCAATTATTTGATGTGTGTGGATGATAGATTAAAGACATACTATCATTTTTTGCAAAATATGTAGTTAGCTCAAAGTAGGAAAATGAAGGGGTAGAAGTAGGAAAATGAAGGGGCAGAAAAAATATCTCTGTTTGGTTTTTGTTGTTTGTAATGGGAATATTTTTCTGTATTTTTTTCCCATGGTTTATGCATGCAATATCTCGGTTTGATAATTCACTAATTGATATAAAATCTTGACTCTATCTAGAATCTAGTCCAACATCTTAGTTGATTCAATAACTATTGACTTCTCCTCTAAGTTCTTACTTGACCTTATCAAACTATTTTTCTATTGCTTGTTGCTTTGATGCTCTAGGATGAGAATGAATTATTTGATATGTGTGGATGACAAATTAAAGAATATCTTTCACTACTAGGACATAGTGTCAAATATTGTATAATGTAAGTGATATGAAATGTCATGGTGGGTGAGAGAATTTATTAGATGGTAGAACCAACCACTACACATGGCGCCTAAGGCAAGTTTTCACTGTGGTACTTATCCAAGACATCATCGAAGTGATTTTCACCATTGGACGACTTTATTGCACTCATGTTTTTCTTGATTTTTTTATTTTTTCTAGATTTTTTCTGATTTTTTAATTTTTTTGGATTTTTTTTTCTGTATTTTTTATTTGGGATACTCGATGGGCTATGCATATAATTTTTTCAGGTGTAGGATGTTCATAGGCTCATCTAGAGGTTACCCCTCAAGTGTTGCGAACTGATAAGCTCTTGATCCATAGCTAGTTGTGATGACATATGGTCCCAACCAATTAGGCTCAAACTTTCCTTTCTTATGGCATTCTTGTAGGTTTCTCTAGTTTTCCATAAGGACAAGGTCGCCTATCTCAAACTTGTGGTTCTTGATCTTTTTGTTGTAGCTCCCGCGTAGGTCGTATTGATAGGCTTGAAGGTGATTAAGAGCATCCAGGCATTTCTCATCTAGGAGTTCTAGCTCATTCAGTCGTGCAACTCGATACTCCTACTCAATGATTATATTTTGTAATGAAATCTTGAGAGAAGGGAGCTCAACCTCAATAGGCAAATGGCTTCAGAACCAAATAATAATGAGTATGGTGTGGCTCCTGTGGGTGTGCAAATGCTTGTGCGATAGGCCCATAGGGTGGGGTTGAGCTGAAGGTGCCAATCATGACTGGCTTCATTAACCATCTTTTTTAGGATGCATAAGATGGTTTTGTTAGAAGCTTTGGCTTGACCATTAGCTTGGGGGTAATAGGGTGTGGAAAAATGATGTTGGATGTGGAATTTTTTGCATAAGGTGCGGACTTTCTAGTTCTTGAATGGTTTCCTTTTATCTGTGATAATGGAAAAGGGAATGCCATAATGGCATATTATGTAGTGGAGGATGAATTTAGCGATTTGGATGCCAGTGGTAAAAGTGAGTGGAATGGCTTCTACCCACTTGGTGAAATATTCGGTAGCGGTAATGATGAATTTATGGCCATTGGATGAGGGTGGGTGAATTTTGCCTACAAGGTCGAGTCCCCACTGTGAAAAGGGCCAAGGTGTTGTTATCGGCTGCAATTCTTGTGAAGGTACATGGATAAGATCACCGTACTGTTGACATGGTAAACATTTCTTCACAAATTGATAGGCATCTCGTTCCATGGTTGGCCAATAGTACCTTATTCTGAGAATCTTCTTTGCTAGAGTAGGTCCACTAGAGTGTGCCCCACAAATGCCTTCATGTACCTCTTGCAAGACCACTTTGGCTTCCCTAGAGTCAAGACATCATAAAAGAGTACCATCAAGACTTTTTTGGTATAGGGTATCTCCTATGATGGTGAAATGGGAAGCTCGGTGGATGAAGGTTTTGCATTGTGTGGATGATAGGTTTGGTGGGATGATGTTATCATGGAGGTACTTGTAGGTCTCTTGATACCAAGGAGATAAGGGACCAACCATGTCACATACTAGCTCAGATTGTGGTACATCATAGGCCGATATTGGAAGTTCTTCAATCAGGAACTCATATTTTTTGCTATCCTTTTTCATGTCAACTAGGGATCCTATAGTAGCCATAGCATCTATTGCTTTGTTGTTCAACCTTGGAATTTTCTCAAAACGGATATCATGGAAATAGTCCTCGAAATCATCAACCATTCTTTTGTAAGGTAGGAGCTTGTCATCTTTTGTTTTGTACTCATTATTGACTTGTCTAATGACTAACTTGGAATCTCCACAAACTGTAAGATTTTCAATCTTCCACTGGATGGCCATGCGAAATCTTGTAATAAGGGCCTCATATTCTACTACATTGTTTGTGCATGCAAATGTTAATTTGTAGGACTTTGGAATAGTGTCGCCTTGAGGGGTAACAAACAAGATGCCTGCCTCTGAGCCACGATGTGTGTAGGATCCGTCAAAATACATTTTCCATGTATCCGTTGTTGGTGCTATTATCAATATTGACTCATTTGGGAATTCTAAAAGCAATGGTTATTTTGTTGGGATAGGTGCATCGATCAATTGATCAATAATCACTTGTCCTTTGGTAGCTTTTCTTTCTGTGTACTCAATGTCAAATTCACTTAGGATCATAACCCACTTAGCCATTTGTCCTGTGAGAGTTGTTCTAGTCAGTAGATATTTGAGTGGATCAATCTTGGCAATGAGCTTTGTATTATGGTTGAGCATGTAGTGTCTTAGCTTTTGAGAAGTGAAGATTATAGAAAGGCATGTTCATTCAATAGGAGTGTAATTCATCTCATAGGTCACCAAGTTACGACTGATATAATATATTGCTCTCGCTTTTCCTTGTTCATCATGATGTGCTAGCAAGGTCCCTATGGTTGTTTCTGTTGTTGAGATGTATAGAAGAAGCGGTTGACCTTGCCTTGGTGGAATAAGGACTGGTGGTGTAGCAAGGTATTCCTTTAGCTATTCAAAGGCATTCAAACACTGGTTATCCCATACAAATGCTGTGTGTTTTTGGAGAAGATGTTGGAATGGTTGGCATTTGTCTGCAAGTTGTGCTATGAAGCGGTGGATAGACTGAAGTTTCCCTTGAAGGCTATGAAATTGCTTGAGTGTTTTAGGTAGAGTCATTTACATTATAGCCTTAACCTTAGCAGGTTCAATTTTGATTCCTCTTCTTGACACAATGTATCCTAGGAGTTTTCCAGAGGTGACCCCAAAGACACATTTCTTGGGATTTAGCCACACTTTGTATTGCTCTAATTTGTCAAAGATTTTAGCCAACACATTCAAGTGGTCTTCTCTAGTCTTTGATTTTCCTAGTAGGTCATCTACATAATCTTCCATTATGTTGTGGAAAAGGTCATGGAAGATAACTTTCATGGCTCTTTGATAGGTGGCTCCTGCATTTTTCAACCCAAAGGGCATCACAACCCATCAATAAGTTCCCCATGGACATATAAAGTAGGTCTTATGTTGATCTTCTTCAGCTATCCTAATTTGATTGTAATCAGAAAAGTTGTCCATTAATGAAAACATCTCATGTCCTGTGGTGAGATCCACGATGATGTCTATGTTGGGTAATGGAAAATCATCCTTAGGGCATGCCTTATTAAGATCTCTGAAGTCTATGCAACAACAGATGCCCCCCAGTGACTTTTGTTACAGGTACAATGTTTGATATCCACTTAGGATAGTCTATAAGACAAATGAATCCCACATCTAAAAGTTTCTTGAGTTCTACTTTGACGAGGAGTGCCACTTGTGGGTTCATTTTCCTTAGCTTCTGTTTTACCAGTTTTGCATCAGGATGTATAGCAAGATGATGGACAACTAGAGTGGGATCTAATCCCGACATGTCGGCATATGTTCATGCAAATTTTTGACTTCTTTGTTTGAAGCAAGCTAAAAAAGCCTCTTGTTCTATTGTTGTGAGGGATTCTACTCAGAATGTGATCTTGGGCGCCTCTTCTATTCCAAGGTTCATCTTATGTGACTTTTCTACAAGGATCAGTGATCTTTCTTGATAGAACTCAGGTACTTCAGAGAGGTCCATTCTCTCATCCCCTAGCACCTCATGGAGGTTTTCACTAGGGGATATATCCTTTATTTTGATTTTTCTTCATCTGAAAGTGCCACAGGGTGGTTTTCACTAGGGGATGTTATTTTTATTTTCATATTTTTGTGACTAAGAGTTCGGATTGTCTCCCCAAAGTATGCGGATGTGTTTAGTTCCATGATATACCCGAACTTGTGATCTCCAAGGGTAAAGTGATCTCTAACCCCCATCATTTCAACTATTGCTTCATCATTTTCTATGACATCAAGGATAGGAGGTCCTTATTGGTCCCAATCTATGAGTTGGGGATAGACGAGGGGTAAGTCGTTGGATGTAGATGGCATGGTGGTTAGGGTATAGATGGTGCATATGGATGATTCAAAAAGTTTGGAAAAATTATTGAAAGAGTCTTGATGGTCCTCTTCATTGATGTTATCTACCATGGGGAAGGCCTTAGCAACCTCACTTAAGATATACTCAGTATCGGTGGGGGTAGACTCTTATTTTCTATACCCTAACCCATGGAGATATGGATTCTTTGTTTCTTGGATAGGCTCGACAATTCCTTGTTCATGGAGGCCTATACCACCTTGTCCTTTGTAGCCCATGTATTTGACAATTTCGAGACCTTTTCCATAGATCTCGGTTGGGAGAGTAGGAGATTCTTGATTTTCTTTATCCTTGTATAACCAAGAGGATATGTCTTCGAGAACATCTTGTTCAAGGAGGTGTTTTTTTCTTGAAGGTAGGTGACGGTTTGCATTTGATGACAACTGTAGAGACTTCCTCTTCCTTAGGAGCACCAAATGTCTTAGGAGATGGTGGTAATAGGCCCACACAAAATGTGCCATGTAGGTCATAATTACCATATCCCATGTCACTTACTTTGATCTTGACCTCGGGAGGAGTGGATGTTTGTGATGTGGTTGCGATGTTGGAAGGATCAATGTATGAAGTGGATGGTGTAGGATTAGCAAGAGAGGTGGATGTCTTAGTAGCGTTGTTATAAGGACAGAAAGTTCAATCATGTCCTTCCAAGAAACTATAGTATTGGAAAGGGTGAGGATCAACATAGATAGTAATTTTTATGCCATTGTGGGGAAATTTGAGGCATTGATGGAAGGTGGATGGAACAGATTGCATGGCATGAATCCATGGTTGGCCGAGGAGGATATTATATGGGAGGTCAAGATCAAGCACTTGGCATTTGGTTTCTAAAATCTTTTGTCCCACTTGGATGGGAAGCTTGATGGTGCCTTCGGACAATCTTTCAGAGTCATTATATCCTTTGATAGTTATACACTCACTAGAGTCCACAACCACATCGGAGTATCCCAAATGTTTTAATAGTTTTAGAGTACAAAGATTTAGGCTGGAGCCACCATCTATTAAGACTCATTTGATGGTATGCTTATGGATTAAGACTTTGATGTGTAAGGCTTCGTTATGTGCAGAATTAGAGGTGGGTATGTCCTTTTTTGAGAAGGTGAGGCGGTGAGGTGAGGTGATGTGGCCTACCATGGCTTGGAAGTGATCAACATTCAAGTTGGTAGGGACTTGGGTTAAGGCTTTATCGAGGACTTCCTTATGGACGGGAGATGTGTGTAGTGATTCGAGGATGGAAATTTGGGCAAGATTTTTTCTGAGGTGATCTAGGAGGCTGTACTTATGGGTGGATGGTAGATTAGTAGGTGCAGATGTGGAAGGTTGATCATTGGTAGGGGCTCCACGAATGGAGACGTGGCCGTGACGAGTAGTAATAACACAATTAGGTGTCTTGGCTCTAATGATGATGGTATTGACATGGTTGGAATAATCTTCTATTTGACCCACAACGGAATCAAAAGGAGGAGGTGGCATGACATTGTATGGTTGGAAGATGAGGCTTTTCCTTTGTTATGATTGGGAAGTGGGTACTTGTATGCTCCTAGGTTGGCATTACGTGATTTTTTGGAGGTTTGTCGATGGTTAGATCACCTCTATTTATAAGGTCTTGGATGCAATGTTTCAACCTCATGCAGTTAGATGTTTTATGCCCTTTCACACGATGATATTCACAATAGACATTTTCATCAAACCAAGAGGGTTTAAATTGATTTTCATCATAAGGTCGAATAGGGGGTAATGTTATCAAATCCACCTTTACAAGGTTGTTCAAGACATTTTCAATGGGTTCCCCTAAAGGTGTGAATTTACTCTTAGGGTTGTGTTGTCTTAGCGCCCCCCTAAGAACATTGACATTATTGTTGTTTGTGGATGTAATTGGTGGAATGGGATTTGGTACATTTTGGATGGCCTTCACATCGATGACACCATCATTGAGGGTATTCTTTTTATTACCCCAAAAGTCAGGTTTGTCATTGGATTGTGCGTTGTTGTTCATATGGGAAGTGTTGGTATTATTGTTGTTGACTTTGTTGTTGTTGTTGTTGGTCTTTTTGTTGTTGTTGTAAAGTTTTATAGAGCCTTTAGTGATAAGGGATCTTTCAATGGTTGTTCCTTTGTCTATTACCTCCTCAAAGGTTGATGCGCATTGGATTTGTAAATGGAACCCCATTTCTTGGTTAAGATTAGTCACAAACATAGTGACTAGTTGTTTTTTGATAATTGGCCAAGGTAATTTGCTTGCTAGGCTTCTCCACCTTTGTAAAAAGGCGGCAAAGGATTCCCCTCTTTTGTTTTGTGTTGCAAAGGTCAGTCATGGATATTTCATGTTCAAAGTTATAGGAGAAATGATTCACAAATTTCTCCACAAGCTCATGGAAAGTCTTAATACCAGGGGGAAGATGGGAAAACCATTCAGGAGCTTGACCATCGAGGCTTCTAGGAAAGAGTCTCATCAAATATGTCTCATCATATGAGACTTCTAGGAAAGTTATATAAAACTACCTAAGGTGTTCCCTAGGGTCTCCCTTTCCTTTGTATTTGTCAAATTTTGGTGTTTCAAAATTTTTAGGAAAGTGTGGCATATGTAAGGTTCTATCAAATGGGTATGGGCAAATATCATCAAAAGAATATTGCTTTCTTTTGTTTCCTTGTTACATGTCATCAACCTTTTGGATCAAAGATTGCACAATGCTAGGTAAATCTTGAGTAGGTGGTGGTTGTTGAATGTGGGTTTGTTGGTTTTGGATTAATTGTTGGAGGAAAGGTGGAATTTGTTGATGTTGGGTGATTTGATTTTACAGGGTTGGGCTTTGATTTGATTTTGATTTTGATGGGTGAGGTATTGTTGCTAAGCAAGGAGTTGTTTTAGAATATGTGGCAGAATTTGTGGGTTTTGACTAGGATTTTGTTGTGATGTTTGGGTGGAAGAAGTAATGGGTGGTTGGGAGATTGGAGGTTGTACATATGTGAAGTTGGATGAAGGGTTATTGCACAAATTGTTGTTAGGAACGTTGGACATGTTGTAAGGTGGTTGGGAGAATAATTGTTTCATGAAGGCGATGGTGTTAGCGTCAAATTGAGGCACACTTGTGGAAGCACTTGTGTGCATGGTGTTGTTGGGATTTTTAAGGGTGATTTGTGGCGTGGATGTAGTGATAGTAGATGTCGATATGGTTGTGGCATTTGGTGTAATTGATACATGTTAGTAGGGATTGTGGATGTAGTGACATTGGAATTTTGGGATGTATTTGGGATGGTGTTAGATGAGGATGGTTGAAGTGATATGGGTGTGGTAGAACCATTTTGAATGAGGAATTCAAGATATCTATTTGGATCTGATTTTAGGATCTATCAAGTATGTCCATGGAATCGACATCTTGCATAAAGTCCAAGACATCTTGATCCATATTGTTAGTGTTGGTGGGTGGAAAAGGATTTATCATAGCATTGGCATCAAGTGTTGATTGTTGTTGGATTATAGGGACATTGTTTTGGTCGGTTTGAGGCTTCCCAATGCCAAAATTGACTCTAAAAGGTTTCATTTCTTTGTTCTTTTTAGCTTGGGACCTTGTCAAGGGCATACAATGGATTAGGTGTGAATTTGGTTGGATTATTGAAAGGTGGATGAAGGTTGAGACCTTAGAGAATGGATTTCAAAATATTGGACCCAATGATAGGTGATGGTGAACTTTGGTGTGATGAAAGGGGATAAAGATTTAGCCTTTAGAGATTAAAATCTGAAAATTCTAAACCTAAGGGTAAATGATGATGGATAATATAGGGAAAGGTTTAGTATAGGTTTTAGCTTTTAGAGAATAAATATCAAAAATAATTTAAATTTAAGGATGATGTGAGTGATGAAGGTATGTGGATGGATGAGAAATCTTAGAGGTTAAACCTCAAAGATAAGTGGATGAATTGATTTTCAAAAAAAAATGGACCTAAAAGGAAGGATAATTTGAAAATGTGGGATAAAGGATGGATGGAGTGGATAATGACTTTTAGAAATTTGGAAATGATTTTTGGGATAAAGGTATAAGATAACCTTTAGAGATTAAATCTTAAAAGGATTTCTTAGACCAAGGTAGGTGAATAATGATTTTGGGGATGACCTTAGGATGAACTTGAAAGGGGATGATGATTTGGAAATGGATGGCTAAGATGTACTTAGTATGGTTTGGATGATAATCAACCAAGGAAAACCTTATATGATTTTGGATATTGGATGACTAAGGATGTATTTAGGATGGGTTGGATGATAATCAACCAAGGGAAACTTTAGATGATTTTGGATATTTGATGACTAAGGATCTTGGATAATTTTGATGATGTTTTGAAAAGGATTTTCAAATCAAAGGTGAGATTGAATAAATCTAGATCTTTGGATTATAAAAGGGGTATCCTTCTTTACTTAAGGTAGACTTATGACCTTAAACAAAGAGGGGAGGATTATTTTACTTGAAGGTAGACTAATGACCAACAAGAAAAATGGGATACCTTAGAATATATCAACTTAGGAGTTGTATAGGCTCCTAAATCAATTATTCTAAAGGTTAATAAAGGATAATTTATAAAAGCACTTAAGGTAGACAATGTCTTAAGTACCCTATAAACTAGACGATGGTAAGATCTAGATTTAATTCTTGCACAAAGTTGATTTGAGGTATGGTTTTGGATGTTGATTGATTTTTTGGATTTTGGATGATTTTTGATTTTGGATGTGGATGTAGGACTTTGGATAATATGGATAGGTTTGGATAAGGTTGGGTAATGTTGGGGGATGTTGGATGATTGAATTTGGACTAAGGTTGGGATGACTTGGATTCAAAGTGAATTTTGGAATGGATGTGCAAAGGTCCAAAGGTGACAATCAAAATGTTCTCCTAAGAAGAGATAATGGATATGGATTGGGATTTTGGAATGAAATGATTAATGGGTGGATAGGGTATGACCAAAGATCAAATATCAAAATGACGTTTATCTAAGGTCAAATGGCCGGATGGGGTAAATGAATTTGGACAAAAGGTTGGACTATATTTGAGGATGAAAATGTGGACAAAGGTTGGACTCAATAATGGACTATGATCAATGGTCCAATAATCAAAATTATTTTCTCTAAGGTCAAAATGAAAGGATGTGGATGAATTTGGAAAAAAAGGTTATGGATTATGATCAAAGGTGGATTTTGATTTTGACAAATTTTGACAAGGTGACCACGAATTTGGACTAGACAAAGTCCAAGGATCCTAGGATAGGTCAACAAACACGTGTGAGATCTGCTTTGCATATGGCACTAGTTTCTGGATAGAAGGCATCAAAACAGAGGCAAATGATGTCAGAACAGAGATAGATGGCGTTGTAATACAGGTTTATGGTGCCACAGATGAATTTTAAGGCACTAAATAGAGAGATTTTGGTGCTAAAATGAGACAGTCTCTGAGATTTGAACTAGGGTTTTGGAAAATTTTGGATTTTTGGTTCAAGATTTTGGATTTTGAAGGTCAAATGCTCTGGTTTCAAAGTTAAAATAGTTGATCTTGAAGGCTCAAATGTTCAATGGTTTGATTTTCAAAGGTTCAAGTGGCTTTGGACAATGTTGATAAGATTTCTTGGCAATGGTGGACTTTGGATAAATTGGCTTATACGGGTTTCAACAAGAAGACACTCCAAGCACATGAACAATCCTATCATTAGTCAAGTAGGTGTATTATACCTTGTAGATCTCACAAATTGGTTGTGGGTCGATCCCAACTCAAAGTGAACCAGGATCCCCACCCCCACTAATACCTTAGGTGCTATAGTTTGGATAGATAGGGAAAACAAGGTCATGGACCACCTTACCTCCCTTACCAAGTAGACTTTCATCTTGCCCAAAGTAATGCCTATCTCAAATATAGTGGTATGGTGAGCATCTTCCCCTCCTCTACAGTGGTGCACTACAAGGTATAACGGATGAAAGGTCTTAAGCTAGGATAGTTACGAACTTCTAGGGGAGTCCTCTAGTATATGCAAGGTACTTAAGGTCAATGTCCATGAATTAGGGTGTCCCAATCGGCTAACGCTTAACCACTCAAGTGTTGGCAGACCAAGGGTCTTGGAGGTCTATTTCTTGGAGACGAGAGGGTCCTTCCTTTGAAGTTATCTTTTGAATCACAATGTTTATTTACTGCGTCAGAACACACCGTTGAGGTCATCCCTTGGGGGGATGAAATCCCCAAGCAAGCCTCCTAAGAAGAAACTACCCTCTTGTTTTTGATCCCCAATATCACATTAGGCACGAGGGGAGAACATACACAAAAAGTAACCCCTTCAGGTAACACTTAAAAGCATAAAAATGTTCACAAGTAGACTTTTGATCCCCAAGATCACCCTAAGGTGAGAGGGGAGAGCATACATCTACAAGTGAACCAAAAAAAGCACACAAGTTAATTATCCCTCTAACTAATTTAGTTCAACTAAGCTAGTGAGAAAACAAAGAGTCTTCTACTAATGAAACCTGCAATAAATCAGTTAGTAGTTTCAAGATTTTTCTTTGACTTGCGTTCATTTACCTGCATAGATGTGTTAGTACCCTGCACAAATCCTGAAAAGTAGTTAACAGAATGGCACCAAAATAGAGAAAAAAGGTGCTAAAATAGAATAGAAAGGCATTAAAATAGAGTTAGATGGTGCTCAAAATTAGAAAGAAAGCACTAAAATAGCAAAAAATTGCACTAAATTTCTCTGATTCTATGAGTAAACAAACAACAAACAATACAATAAAGATGGCGATAAAATAAGGCAGATGGTGCTAATATCTAATTGTTGCAAGTATGGGCCTAACTGGTGTTGTCATTGATGTCAACATACTCCTGTTGCATTGATGATAAGGATTGGATGAGTTGTATGCCGAGGATATTGAGAAAATTAGTCCTATCAGGAACATAGAAGAACAGTGAAGACAGTAAGGTAAAGATCCTAGCTAAGATGAAGATCAGAGGATATGGATCAAAGGGTTTGTAGATATGTGTCTTAAGTTGATCCAGTAAAGATTTGAGTGGTCCACATGAAGATCTGAAGAAGTTATGGCCTCTTGAGTAAAACCGGTTCTGGCAGATGTTCAGAGGTGACAGAGTGACACAGATAGGTCCAGTGAGATCTAGAAATGCAATATCTTGTTCTGTGGATTTGGTGGAGTGTTTAGGGAGTCAATGTGAATTAACAACTCAATTGGTTCATGGTCTGGAGGTCCGCAAGCATCTATTCCAATATGACAGTGATGATAGACTGTGTTCTTGAAGTTCCAAATGAAGGATAGGATGATTTCAGTAAGCAAAAGTAGTGTGGATGTTCTTGGTGATTTAGACAAGCTTGTGGAGGTCTCTGGATTGTGTCTAGTTTGTGTTGGTGGTCTGCATTGAAGATTGAGCTCGTAATTGAAGAATTACTTCTAAATGATGATGTTCTCCCTAAGTCTGGCCGATCGGATGAATTACACATCCTGTGGATGATCTTGAAGATGTTCTGTGAAGCATGGCGTGTTCCTCAAAGAAGATTGAAGTCTCAGATCTGTGTGGATGACAATGTGTTGATCCGCGTGAAGTCTTTTTGTAATTAGTCATGTTGTATTTATGTATTTGCTCTGTAATGTATGTCGACTTGGATGATTATCCCTAAGTCGATGTCTTGTATAAATAAGGTGTTGTGAAGTCATTTCAAAGGTATCTTGGTGGAGATGAGTGTGTGGTAGAAAGAAGAGAAGCGAAAGGCAGAGCAAAAGTATTGGGCTTAAATGGAACTGACTCAAGCATGGTGAAGATGCTATTCTTCAGTTCAAGTATGTAATACTTATTATTCTGTAGACAATGTGTCTCCTGTAGGCAGTGGGCCTCTTGTGAGCAGTGTGCTCGGGCAGTGAGCCCTAATTGGCATGTGCCATTTATTCTTCTTATTCTTTTAACAGAGAATACAATCTTGGGTTAGTCACCCTGTGGTTTTTCCCTTAACTGGGTTTTCCACATTAAAAATCTTGGTGTCATATGTGTTAATGTGTTTTTCTTCTTGAATTATTGCATTATATTTTCATGATTGATTTATTATTATGTTGCTAAATTAAAAGAAGGATTTAAGTGATTAATTGGAAGAAAGTTTTGGACAACTGATTCACCCCCCCTCTCAGTTGTCTATCCTAAATCTAACAATTGGTATCAGAGCTAAGTTCCTCTAAAAGGAGCTTAACCGCTTGAGGAGATATAGGATGTCATCCTACAAGAAGGATAGTCTGAGGTTTGATGGAACCAATTTTACTCTTTGGAAAAGTCACATGGAATGTCACTTGCAATGTATGGGAATGCAGTATTGGATCATAACTTCAAAGAAGTATGTTCCTCCTCAGAATGGTCTGAGAACCTTAGATGAAATTAGAGATGCTAAAAATAATCTTTGGGCTAAATAAGCTCTTCTAAGTGCCTTATCTAATTCAAAGCTGACAAATGTTATTGATCTAAAAACTGCATTTGAGATTTGGGAAAAACTGGAACTTCTGCATGAAGGAGACAAGTATGTCAAATGTACCAAGCTACAAAGTTTGAAAGGAAAATTTGAAAACCTGAAGATGAGAGAAGATGAAAATATCACTACATTTATGCCAAGAGTAAATGAGCTTGTTTGTGGCATTAGATGTGCTGGTGGAATCTTGGATGAAGATGAGATTGTTTCCAAAGTTCTCATATCCCTTCCTGATTCTTACAAGGTTGTTGCTATTGAAAAATTTAGATCTTTTTCAAATATCACAAGAGATCAATTGGTTGGTAAATTAGCTGCATTTGAATTGTCCGAGTTTGGAGATGCACCCCCCAAGACTGAATCTACATTCAAAGCTAGTGCCTCTGTAAAAGGGAAACAAAAGTTTGATTCAAGAGAGAACTCTTCAAAGAAACTATCATGGTATGAAAAAGCAAGAAAAGAACTGGAAGAAGATGAAGCAGAAGCTGCTCAACTTGAAGCCCTTATTGCAAAAAGACTGCCAAGAGGATCCAGTAAGTATGAAGGGAAATTGCCTTTTAAATGTTTTAACTGCAATAAGATTGGTCATTTTTCCTCAAGGTGTCCAGAAAGATTTTCAAGACCAAATCCTAACAGATCAAGATTCCAAAAGAAATGTTACTATGTTCATGAAGATGATGATGATGAAGGAGTAACAGATGATGAATCAAAGACAGGAAACAAATCCGGAAGTGACTGGGTATTTATTGTCATCAAGGAAAAAGATCCAATGCCTTCTGAATCTGTCAATCATAAAATGGTAGAAAGAGCTCTGGCTACCCAAGTTGAAGAAAAGGATGATTGGGTCATTGATAGTGGATGCTCCCACCATATAACAGGTGACAAAAATAAGTTCATAGATTTGGAAAGATATGAAGGAGGAGTGGTAAAATTTGGTGATAATTTTGCTAGTAGAATCAAAGGTAGAGGAACTATTTCTTTTGATGGAAAGAGCAAAACCAGTAATTTACTGTATGTTGAAGGTCAGAAGCACAATATTCTCAGTGTTGAACAGTTGGTGGACAAAGGCTATGATCTCAGATTCAAAAATAGAAAATGCAAGATCTTTGAAAGTTCCAGAACAAAGATTGCATCCGGTACTCAAACAAAAGGTATTATCTTCCACTTGGTTGGTACTGATAAAAGTTGCTTATTTGTTCAAATTGATCAGATTTGGTTGTGGCATAGGAGAATGTGTCATGTGAATTTTGATAATATCATCAAGATAAGCAACACTCAGGCTGTAAGAGATCTTCCAAGACTGGTGAAACCTACTAATAGTTTGTGCAAAGAATGTTAGTTGGGTAAGCAAAGAAGAGTCACATTAAAAAGTAAGGAACAGTCTTCTACCAGATTATTAGACTTAGTTCATATTGATCTATGTGGTCCGGCAAGAATCAAGAGTGTGCAAGGTGATAGATACTTCATGCTATTAATTGATGACCACTCCCGGATGATGTCGGTGACTTTTTTGAAAGAGAAATCAGAGGCTCTTGAGAAATTAAAAATATTCAAGGCTATGGTAGAGAATGAAACCGGATTGAACATAAAATGTCTGAGGTCTGATAGAGGTGGAGAATTCACATCCGGTGAGTTCATAGAATTCTATGAGAAACATGGGATAAAAAGACAGTTGTCTACTCCAAGGACTCCACAGCAGAATGGAGTAGTAGAGAGAAAGAACCAGACCATCCAGGAAGCATCTAGAACCATGATGATGGAAGCAAATGTTCCTCAGATCTACTGGAGAGAAGTTGTAAGCACTACAGTCTATACTCTTAATCGAGTACAAATCAGAAGCAATACTGGTAAGACTCCTTATGAACTCTGGTTTGGCATCACTCCCACTGTGAAGTATTTCAGAGTCTTTGGTAGCAAATGTTATATTAAAAGAGATGAAGATCTAGGTAAATTTGATGCTAGAATTGATGAAGGAATATTCTTGGGTTATTCTACTCAAAGCAAAGCATACCAGTGTTATAACAAGAGATTAAGAAAGATTATAGAAAGTACAAATGTGAAGGTTGATGAAGGTATTGAAAAACCCTCAAGGTTTTATTAATATGATGAAGATGATCAGAATGATGTTTTGGTCCAATGAGTCCAAGCCCCTTCTAAAAGTTAGATCCAGACTGATTCGGTGAATCAAAAAGAAGAGATAAGTTTGAATGAACCTGTGCAAGAAATAGAGGTGCAAGAAAGTCCCAAAATTCCTAGGTATGTAAGACTGAATCACTCTGAAGACCAGATCATAGGTGATAAAAGTAAAGGTGTTAAAACAAGAAGAAAGATTACTCAAGACTCAGAAGAGTATTGTCTGATTTCAAAGATTGAACCAAAGATAGTGAATGAAGCATGCAATGATGAAAGCTGGACTAAAGCAATGGAGGAAAAGCTGATGCAAATTGAGAAAACCCACACTTGGGATCTTGTTCCCAGACCTAGAAACAAGAATGTGATTGGAACCAAATGGGTCTTCTGCAACAAACTGAATGAAGATGGTGAAGTAGTTAGAAACAAAGCTAGATTGGTCTGCAAGGGTTACTCTCAAGTAGAAGGAGTTGATTTTGAAGAAACTTTTGCTCCAGTGGCAAGAATTGAAGCAATCAGATTATTTCTTGCCTTTACTACCTTCAAGGACTTTAAAGTATATCAGATGGATGTCAAGTCTGCCTTCCTGAATGGTGACTTGGAAGAAGAAATATACATTAAGCAACTAGATGGATTTCAATTATCTAATCATGGTGATATGGTCTGCAAGTTGAAGAAAGCACTGTGTGGACTCAAACAAGCCCCAAGAGCCTCGTATGAAAGACTGGATAAGCATCTTTTGAAGATTGGTTTCAACAAAGGTACTGCTGACAGTAACTTGTACTTCAAAATTGATCATGAAAATATCTTGATTGTTGAAGTGTTTGTTGATGATATCATTTTTGGAGGAAGAGATAGTATGTACAAAAATTTTGCAAATCAAATGAAAAGTGAATTTGAGATGTCCATGTTTGGGGAAATGAATTTCTTCTTGGGTTTGCAAATCATTCAAACAAAGAAAGGAATCTTCATTTCTTAGATCAAATATGTGAAAGAATTGTTGAAGAAATTTGGGATGGAAGACTCAAAACCAATGAGTACTCCCATGGCAACTGGATGTAAATTGAGTAAAGATGATGACTCTCCTAAGGCTGATTAGAAAAAGTACAGGTCAATGATTGGAGGATTATTGTATCTCACTCAAACTAGACCTAACATTATGAATGTTGTTGGTCTTGTTGCTAGATTCCAAGTTGATCCTAGAGAATTTCATGTCATGGCAATCAAGAGGATTTTTAGATATCTAAAAGGGACAGTTGAGTATGGATTGTGGTATCCTAGAGATCATGATTTCTCTCTTCATGCATATACAGATGCGGATTGGGCAGGAGATATGGATGACCGGAAGAGTACCAGTGGTTGAGCATTTTTTTTGGGCAAGAGCTTGGTTTCTTGGTTGAGCAAGAAATAAGAGGCAATATCTCTATCCACTGTAGAAGCAGAATATATTGCAGCAGCAAGTAGTTGCACTCAAGTATTATGGATGAAGAAAATGCTAAGAGACATCAGAGTGGAGTATGAGGAGCCTATCACAATCTTCTATGATAATTCAAGTGCAATAAATATATCAAAAAATCTGGTGTTGCATTCAAAGACAAAACATATATCCATCAAGTTTTATTTTCTGAGAGAGCAGGTGAACAAGAATGAAGTCAGATTGGAGTTTGTGCCCTCCAAGGATCAAATTGTAGATATTTTTACTAAACCTCTACCTAAGGACTCTTTTGAGTATCTCAGGGAGAAGTTAGGGGTTATTACCCCTAAGGTGCACTGATGTGCATCAGTCTGGTGGATCTCACAGTCATATCTTGTGGTCTGGATTGATAATGGGAACTTGCTACTCAGGGGGAGCAGCTGGTATGATTCTGAAGTGATGCAAGTATGTGCCATTTGCCATTGATGTCAAAGGGGGAGAGAAGACATGTGAAAAACAAGTGGTTGCTGATCAAAGGGGGAGCAGTAAAGGAAGATAAGACATGTGAATGGTTGTTGTTGATAGGGGGAGTTATGTCAGTGAGGAGAAGTTCTTGTCTTGATGGTTAAAATAGTTTTACACATCATATGTTGCCATCAATGACAAAGGGGGAGATTGCTACAAGTATGGGCCTAACCGGTGTTGTCATTGATGTCAACATATTCCTGTTGCATTGATGATAAGGATTGGATGAGTTGTATGCTGAGGATATTGAGAAATTAGTCCTATCAGGAACAGAGAAGAATAGTGAAGACAGTAAGGTAAAGATCCCAGCTAAGATGAAGTTCAGAGGATGCAAATCAAAGGGTTTGTAGATATGTGTCTTAAGTTGATCCAGTAAAGATTTGAGAGGTCCGTAGGAAGATCTGAAGAAGTTATGGCCTCTTGAGTAAAACTAGTTCTGGTAGATGTTCAGAGGTGACAGAGTGACACAGATAGGTCCGGTGAGATACAGAAATGCAATATCTTGTTCTGCAGATTTGGTGTAGTGTTTAGGGAGTCAATATGAATTAACAACTCAATTGGTTCATGGTCTGGAGGTCCACAAGCATCTATTCCAATATGACAGTGATGACAAACTATGTTCTTGAGGTTATGGATGAAGGAGAGGATGATTTCAGTAAGTAGAAGTAGTGTGGATGTTCTTGGTGATTCAAGCAAGCTTGTGGAGGTCTCTGGATTGTGTCTAGTTCGTGTTGGTGGTCCGCATTGAAGATTGAGCTCGTAATTGAAGAATTACTTCTGGATGATGATGTTCTTCCTAAGTCTGGCTAACCGGATGAATTACACATCCTGCGGATGATCTTGAAGATGTTCTGTGAAGCATGGCGTGTTCCTCAAAGAAGATTGAAGTCTCAAATCTGTGTGGCTGACAGTGTGTTGATCCACATGAAGTCTTTTTGTAATTAGTCATGTTGTATTTATGTATTTGCTCTGTAATATATGCCAACTTGGATGATTATCCCTAAGTCGATGTCTTGTATAAATAAGGAGTTGTGAAGTCATTTCAAAGGCATCTTGGTGGAGATGAGTGTGTGGTAGAAAGTAGAGAATTGAAAGGCAGAGTAGAAGTATTGGGCTTAAATGGAACTAACTCAAGCATGGTGAAGATGCTATTCTTCAATTCAAGTATGTAATACTTATCATTCTGTAGATAGTGTGTCTCTTGTAGGCAGTGGGCCTCTTGTGAGCAGTGTGCTTGAGCAGTGAGCCCTAATTGGCATGTGCCATTTATTCTTCTTATTCTTTTAACAGAGAATACAATCTTGGGTTAGTCACCCCATGGTTTTTCCCTTAACCAGGTTTTCCACATTAAAAATCTTGGTGTCATATGTGTTAATGTGTTTTTGCTCTTGAATTGTTGCATTATGTTTTCATGATTGATTTATTATTATGCTGCTGAATTAAAAGAAGGATTTTAATTGGAAGAAAGTTTTGGACAACTAATTCACCCCCCCTCTCAATTGTTTGTCCTAAATATAGCACTAACATGGCATTAAAATTTTGGTAAATGGCATTAAAATTCTGGAAAATGGCGTCAAACTATCTGTTACATGCTGGTGCAGGAGCACCAAGAAGACTAAAAGACTTATGTCTTGTTTTTTATGTTCATTCTATCTTGGTGATTCCATAAGGTCTTGAAGACCATTCTCATGATGTAATAAGGACCATGTCCATTTCTTGTTGATGTCATAAGGTGTAGTAAGCAGTTCTATTTGTAAGCCTTCTGTTGGTGCCTACTACAAGTTTGGATTTTGAGCATTTGAATTCGCAGGCACTTTCATAAAAATCCAAAAAATTCTAAGTCTTTTGGCCTTTTTAGTTTAAAAGTGCAAAAAATAGTTTTAAATGCATGTATCTTTGAATATACAAAGGGGTTTGTATGTGCGAATGCAAATGTACATTGGTGGGCTTGCAGAATGCTCAATCGACCTTCAACAAATGGAAAAAATCAGTTATATGCCTCCTTCTATGCATATCGGGTTTGGAATGGGTGCATATACATTAAGGAATCTTTTGCAGATTCTTGGAATATTCTGCAGTTGTATGTTGAGTTTGCTTGTATATCGGGTTTGTATGTTTAGACATACAACGGCTACATACAATGGAAAAGATGCAAGCGGATATACAACGGCTAGATGCATTGGCAACATACAAGTGAAATTTATAACGGTCGATGCATATGCAAAGGTAAATGTATGTCAAAGATACATGCAATGAAAAGATACAAAGGGCCTTGTACATTCGGCAATATACAAAGCAGGAGATACGTTTGGTGGGGCCCACAGACATACAAAGCAAAATGTATATTGGGTAGGTGCATCGACGGCGATGTACAAGAAGATATATGCAAAACAAGAACCAAAGCATGATGCCCACCAGATGCATATACAAGTGCGATTGTATGCTCGCACATACAAAGGAACATGCATTCCAAAGATGCATTGGCCGGATCTGAAAAGTATGCAATGCAGTTGATAAAGGCAGGAGTCTAGGTGATTGTATGTTTTTGCTTGTATGTTTGCATTGCATATGCGATATACAAGGAAAACATACAAGGGAGCGATATACAAGCCGAACCCAATTCAATAGTCAAATTTGGCGAATTCAACACTGGTGTCTGCGGCTTGCATGTATATGGCGTTTGTATATGCCAATATGCAAAAGAATGAGATACAAGGCCCAGATTTGAAAATTTTTCCAATCTGTTTCATAAAGTTTGAAATCCATGGGTTGTATATTGCAATATACAAAGGGAAGATGCAAAAGTTAACATACAACCCAGACCCGATTGACTTTCCAACTTGTTTTATAAGTATTTGGGGTCCTCGCTTTGTATGCAGGCAGTTGTATGTATATGCATGTTCTTTTGCATATACAAAGTTTCAAAGTTTTGCTGATGGTTTTGCTTTGTATCTATAGTTGTTTTCAGGAGGGAAAACTTCTGGTGCATTCGTTGTTGCGTCTCCAGGAGGCCGCGGGTTGGTATGCCATTAATGACGATTTGCAGAGAGGTATGGGTATGATTGACCGGCCAACCACCAAATTTGATGAAAACAATCTTCAGGCGGCGGTGCAAATCCCGAGACCACCTGCTCCTTTCCTTCTCTCTGCCTTGAACATTCAATGATTTAGGCGCCATTCTCACGATGCATTGTATTGTGGCAGGAATTTTGAAAATGCCTTGTAATTATTGCTGAGTACACAGTTTGCTATAAAATGCAAACTGTGTTACTCAATGTAGGTTGTTGAAGACTTGGACATTTTTGGGGGGAAAAATAATGAAAGACAGAGCATTTTCTTGGTTGTTTTATCTTTGTTGGAGTTTATGAGTTGCATTTGAGTGCACCTTGCATAAATGTTTAGTTTCTTGTCATTTTATATGAAAAATACATTATTGCATGTGTTTATCTGTCTGTCTCCATGTGTTGTATGCATTCTCTTCTTTTGAATCTGGTTGCTAAGGGTTTCTCAGACTCTAGGGTATAGATTTCTGTATCACATGCTTAATCTTTAACTTCCATTCAAGGAGTGGATTAAATTGTTTTAGGTTGAGTATGGAGAAGATTGTATGTCAGCTGGGATGTATGTAAGTAGAGACAGTTAAATACTTATCCTTGGGTGGTGTTTGTAAGGCAACTACCAGTCCTAACCCCTTGAATGCCAGTTGCAAGCCATTCTCTTGTATAAATCTAGTTGACTCCTTGCCCTGAGATAGGTACCAGTCTGCTTCTTGTGTAGTAGTTATGATCCAAAACCCCCTGTCTTGCATCCAAAACATTAATCCAAATCCCTTCATTATTCCAACCTGTTAGTTGTAGGAGTAGAATTAGGACCCATGCATACTATCATCCTCAACCAGTTAGATATGTCCAAGAACGTTGCCAAACTTGTGATTTATCACCCAAATCTTGGTCCTAAAATGACTTGTGGTTGTTTAGAACCTAAGCAAGACCTAACAAAACCATGTGTTAGGTGATGTCTAGAAGCATAGGAAAAGAGCAAAAGAGGACCAATCAGTTGCAATCCATGTTGGAACCCTATAACCCATAAAATCCATAGTTTTGACATGTACTCTAAGTTCTTAGATCATTGGTTGGGTTCTGTACACAAATTTTAGAGGGGTCTCTTTGTATTTTAGGCCTCATTAGGGCTCTAGGTCATTGAGAGGAGTTATAGGTTGGGGTATACCGTCCAAAGCAACCTATACCCAGTTTTGGATATGTGATAGGGAGTCCAAATGGGTATCTCTTGATTGTCCAAGATCTATGTTTGAAGATCTGTATCAAAAGTTATTGAGGACTATTTTCTTTTTTAGGGCTACAAGCCATATCTTGGATTTGTGAAGGAAGTGATAGTTCTGAGTTTGATCTGTCTTTGTCGATGGTTGGAATGGGTCCCATAACATGTCTATTCAACCTTTTCATGATGGTTTCAAAACTATTAACTGATGTTCCCACTTTTACAAACTAATCTTTGAATTTGGGATTTAGAGCATGAGTAAACCTTGTCATTTTGTCAAATCCTTCTACCTAGCCAAGTGCCTCTACATCATAGTGGTATCAGAGTCATAAAAGGTTCTGTTGTTGGTTGTGTAAGGCCTGCTATATATTAGTAGAGGAGAGTGAAGGAGAGGCTAGCAATATGCCTCCAAAGGGGATGACCACTGAAGTGGTTAAGAAGTTTAAGGAGATGGAAGAAAAGATAAAAAATGGAGTCAAGGAAGCACTCCAAGCAGAGTTGAAGGTATTGAGGATAGGGAAGAAGACAGATGAAGGTTCTGATGAAGAAGAAGAAAAAGAGGAGGAAGAAGAAGATCAAGAAGAGGTAGAGGTACCTACCGATCAAAAGTATTTCCTTGAATCCATCAAGGCAATTGGCAAGGATTCTTCAGAGGCTCGGATGGAGATTCCCAAGGTGAATGCTGATGAAGTCATGGAGTGGATTGAGGCTCTAAACAACTACTTTGAATACAAAGAAGTTCCTGAAAATAAGAGGGTGAAGTTTGCAAAAACTAAACTCAAAGGTGCTACCCTTACATGGTGGAATTACACGCAAGGTGAGAGGGTAAAGAATGGGAAGAGTATGATCTCTTCATGGAGCAGAATGTTGGAGAGGATCAAGTCCCAATTCCTTCCATCATACTATGAGGTACAAATCTACAAGAAGATGCAAAATCTCAAGCAAAGAGATTTGGATGTGGCCACCTACACCGAGGAGTTTCACAAGTTCTCTCTTCATTGTGGGTACATGGAGGATGAAAAAGGTAAAATGGCAAGGTATCTAAATGGTTTGAGGTTTAATATCCAAGATGAAATCAATTTATTAACCCCTGAAACCATGGAAAAATGCTTTCAACTGGCATTAAGGGCTGAAGAGAAGTTGAAGAGGAAAGGTGAGCAACAAAATAGAGGAAGAGGTGGCAGAAATTTCAGAGGTAGGGGCAGTTTTGGAGGCAGAAATCAGTCCCAAAGAAGTCAAGGGGAATCTAGTTCCCAAGAGCAAAGTGGAGAATCAGGTTCTAGAGGAGGTTTTAGAGGAAGGAGGCCCAATAGAAGAGGTAGATTTGGTGGACCAGGAAGAGGTCCTAATGTCTTCATAGGAAGGTGCTACAATTGCAACCAAGTGGGACGTCCAACCTTCAAATGTCCTGAAAAGAAAGCCTCAAGCTCTCATGGAGGAGAGAGAAGGAACCAATTGATCCAAGAGGAAGATTGCCAAAGTGTCAACTCTCTAATTGGAAGTGCAGCCCCAGTCTATGAAGGAGAAAGTTTGATGATGAGAAGAACCATGTTGAAGGTGCCTCAAACACAAGAACCTCCTCAAAGGAAGACATTGTTCAGGACAACATGCAAGGCCTATGGTAAGATTTGCAAGGTAATTGTTGATTCAAGCTCAACTAAAAATTTGGTTTCCATTGAAATGGTAGACAAATTGAAATTGAAAAGACTTCCTCATGTTAGTCCTTATAAAGTATCATGGTTGAATAAGGGGCAACAAGTTTTGGTAGATGAACAATCAAGGGTAGAGTTTGAGATAGGGGAATATAAAGACAAGATTTTGTGTGATGTAATTCCCATGGATGCTTGTCATTTTCTATTAGGACGTCCATGGAAATATGATGTTCAATCACAACATGATGGTAAAACTAATTCTTTCATTATAACCAAGAATGGTAGGAAGTATAGAATGGATCCATTGCCTGATGAGAATGTAGAGAAGAGTGTTGGGTCAAGTATCATGATTGTGAGTGGTAAAGAGTTTTTAGACACCCTTAAGGAGGAAGGAACCCAAGGGTATGCTTTGATTTTGAAGCTTAAAAATAGTCCTAGTTTGCATGATCCTAGTAAGGAAGAGGTCCCTAAGGAGGTGCAGCAATTGTTAGAGAGGTATAAGGGGATTATGGTAGAAGAAATGCCTAATGAGTTGCCACCTATTAGGGACATAAGCCATCAAATTGACTTCATACCAGGATCTACTTTGCCAAACAAAGCATCCTATAAGATGACACCTTCTCAAAATGAAGAGATTGCCAAGCAAGTGCAAGAATTGTTGGATAAGGGATTGGTAAGAAAGAGCCTTAGCCTATGTGCTATCCCAATAGTCCTAGCCCCTAAAAAGGATGGTAAATGGAGGTTGTGTACAGATTCTAGAGCCATTAACAAGATTACCATAAGATATAGGTTCCCTATGCCAAGGATTGAGGACCTAATGGACTGTTTGGGAGGGGCTAGATACTTTTCTAAGATTGACCTTAAGAGTGGGTATCATCAAATTAGGATAAAGCAAGGGGATGAATGGAAGACAAAATTCAAAACAAATGAGGGTCTTTATGAGTGGTTGGTGATGTCATTTGGTCTATCTAATGCCCCAAGTACTTTTATGCATCTCATGAATGAAGTGTTGAAGGATTTCATTGGCAAATTTGTTGTGGTATACTTGGATGACATTCTTGTTTTCAGCGAGACTAAGGAAGAGCATTTGCAACATTTGGACCAGGTTTTGAAGAAGTTACATGATGAACAATTAATGATCAACATGGAAAAGAGTGTCTTCATGAAGGAAGAACTCACCTATCTTGGTTTTGTGATTTCACAAGGTAGTTTGAAGATGGATCCAGCAAAGGTAGAGGCCATTTTGTCATGGCCAACTCCAAAAATAGCAGGTGATGTGAAAAGTTTTCATGGTTTGGCAACATTTTATAAGAAATTCATAAGAGGTTTTAGTCATAGTTGTGCACCAAATTTGGATACCATCAAAGGGGGGCAGAAATGTAAGTTTTTTTGGACAAAGGCAGCCAATGATTCTTTTGAAATTCTGAAACAAAAGGTAGCACAACAACCCATTCTTGTTTTGCCCAACTTTAACAAGTTGTTTGTGGTGGAATGTGATGCTAGTAACCTTGCTATAGGGGGTGTCCTAAGTCAAGAAGGTAGGCATGTTGCTTTCTTTAGTGAAAAATTGAATGATGCTAAGAGAAAATACTCTACTTATGACTTGGAATTGTATGCAATGGTACAAGCTTTGAAAAATGGAGGCACTATCTTTTGCCTAAAGAATTTATTGTTTATACTGACAACCATGCACTTAGTTTTCTGAATTCACAGGAGAAACTCAATCATAGGCATATGAAATGGGTTGAACAACTCCAAGCATATACTTTTTCAATCAAACACAAGAAGGGGCAGGCCAACAAAGTGGCAGATGCATTGAGTAGATGGGTGTGTATGGTTCAAGAAATTCAGTTGCAAAGTGTATGGGTTGATGTTCTCAAACATATGTATCAGGATGATGAAGATTTCAAGGAGGTATATGAAGTTTGTTCAGAATTTTCAGACTCTTATCATTCTAATTTTTTTGAGTCTTTGTTGCAGCAGGGGTTGTTGTTCAAAGGCAGTCAACTATGTGTTCCTAGGTGTTCCGTGAGGGAGAACATCATAAAGTAAAAACATTGTGGTGGACTAGGAGGTCACTTTGGGCTGGATAAAACATTGGATCAGGTGAAGAGGTTTTATTTTTGGCCTAAAATGCAATCAGATATTAGAAAATTTGTTGAATGTTGTAGTATTTGTCAAAGGGCAAAGGGTACTTCATCTAATGCTGGTCTATATCATCCACTTCCTATTCCTAATAGGCCATGGGAAAGTATTAGCATGGATTTTTTCTTGGGTCTTCCTAGGACTCAAAGAGGCTTTGATAGTATATTTGTTGTGGTGGATAGATTCAGTAAGATGGCTCATTTCTTGCCATGTAAATGCACTAATGATGCTTCACACATTGTTGGTTTGTTCTTCAAAGAAATTGTTAGAATCCATGGTTTTCCTCTTAACATTGTGATTAACAGGGATCCAAAGTTTGTAGGCCACTTTTAGTGCACTTTTGTGAAAGAAGTTGGGTACTCAATTGTCATTTACTTCAGCCTATCACCCTCAGATTGATGGCCAAACTGAGGTGGTGAATAGGTCTTTGGGAAATCTTCTCGGGTGTCTTACCAAACAACATGGAGAGGCATGGGATATGATCATCCCTCAAGCTGAGTTTGCTTACAATGATTCCACCAATAGAAGCACAAGAAGAAGTCCATTTGAGATTGTTTATGGTGTTCATCCAAGAGGTATTCTTGAATTGAGAGATCTCCATGGAGAGGAGAGGAAGAGTTCTCAAGGTGAGGACTTTGCATTGCCCATGAAACACATCCATGATAATGTAAGAAAAACTCTTCAAAGAAACAATGACAAGTACAAGGAGAAAGCCAATGAGAGAAAGAGAGATGTACAATACAAGGTTGGGGATTTGGTCATGGCACACTTGAAGAAGGAAAGACTTCCAAAGGGGTAGCCAACCAAACTCCTCATGAAGAAGATAGGACCATGTCGGATTGTGCACAAGTTTGGGCCCAATGCCTATGAGATTGAACTTCCTCAAGGCTTGGCCATATCTCCTATCTTTAATGTTTCAGACTTGTTTCCTTTCAAAGGTGAACATAATGTAGATTCAGAGGTAGGCATGACAGCAACAGGAGATGAAGAATGGGTTACAGGTCTTCCACCCACTCAACCCTTGAAGTTGGAATACATTCTTGACACCAAGGTCTTGAAGAAGAGTAGAAAGAAGACATACAAACAGTTCCTTGTCAAATGGAGTGGCTTACCCATTGAATATGCCACTTGTATGAGTGAAGAAGACATCTTGAAGCATGGTGTCACAGTTGCTAATCTACTTCCTCAAGAGACTTGAGTTCTCTTTCCACCTAGGGAGTATGGTGTAGGAGCACCAAGAAGACTAAAAGACTTATGTCTTGTTTTTGATGTTCATTCTATTTTGTTGATTCCATAAGGTATTGAAGACCATTCTCATGATATAATAAGGACCATGTCCATTTCTTGTTGTTGTCATAAGGTGTAATAGGTAGTTCTATTTGTAAGCCTTCTAAGGCATGTAAAAGGCAGTCATAAAAACATAGGGGCAATTATATGTTTTCTCATGTTGTAAGCCTTTTTAGCATGTGTCAAGGGTGGTAGAATTTGTCAAAGGCTTAATGACATTGTCAAAGGTGTTGAAAAGTCATAAACCATCGATGCCATTATGCCAAAAAGTTGTAATTAGTTTCAATGCCAAAATAGGACAGTTGCAGTCCTAAAGACAGGGTAGTTACAGAGAGGAAATTCGATGGTTATATAGTTCCATCGACCTCAACTACCCTCTAACTACTCCAAGGTATTGTAGAAGGCTTCTTTAAGCCCTGCCAATGATCATTGTAACCAGAGAAGTCATTTTTGGCGAAGGAAATAACAACAAATCACAATTTTCTACTTTGTTTCTATGTTATTCACTCCTACAGGCCGTACTCTGTCACTATACGAAAATGTCATAAGCCAGGAGTCTAGGAAATGATGGAGGTATGAGTTAAATTTACATTGCAAGTAGTTGGAAGCTTTGACACTTATTTGTATTGGATTCCTTTGCATTTTCCTAAAACTGGTCTGTGAAACCCTCCTTTAGGGTTTTGACTATAATTCATGTATTTCCCCTCCATTCCACTGATGTAGGACTGTGTAGGTTAGTGGGATGGACTGTTGTAAGGTTGTTTCAATGTATTTTGCAAGGGGTTTGGGAAGAGTAGATGATTTTTTGTTGTTTATGCGAAAGACCTAACAAAACCATGTGTTAGGTGATGTCTAGAAGCATAGGAAAAGAGCAAAAGAGGACCAATCAGTTGTAGTCCATGTTGGAACCCCAAAACCCATAAAATCCATAGTTTTGACATGTACTCTAAGTGCTCAGATCATTGGTTGGGTTCTATGCACGAATTTTAGAGGGGTCTCTTTGTATTTTAGGCCTTATTGGGGCTCTAGGTCATTGAGAGGAGTTATAGGTTGGGATATACCGTCCAAAACAACCTATACCCAATTTTGGATATGTGATAGGGAGTCCAAATGGGTATCTCCTAATTGTCCAAGATATATATTTGAAGATCTATATCAAAATTTATTGAGGACTGTTTTCTTTTTTAGGGCTACAAGCCATATCTTGGGTTTGTGAAGGAAGTGATAGTTCTGAGTTTGATCTATCTTTGTCGATGGTTGGAATGGGTCCCATAGCATGTCTAGTCAACCTTTTCATGATGGTTTCAGAACTATTAATTGATGTTCCCACTTTTGCAAACTGATCTTTGAATTTGGGCTTTAGAGCATGAGTAAACCTTGTCATTTTGTCAAATCCTTCTACCTAGCCAAGTGCCTCTACATCACATGCCTTACCTTGCTGACTAGTTCAGTGACACCGTTCTATGTAGATATGGCGCCAAATCGCAGAACCTCCCTAAAACCTACTCAAAAAAGGATGTTAGCTTAAAACAAACAGGTCAAATAGGGGTTAGAATGCTTCCTATCCTGTCAAAAGGCACCAAGAACCAGATTAGAAGAAAAAATTGGTTAGTGTACAATGAAATAACCTAGGGTTAGGAAAAAGAGCATTTTCATACATTCCTAGAGAAATTTCATCATTAGGACCCCCTGTGTCTGTTAGTTTCTAATAAAAACAAAGAGCTCTAAACACTGAAAAGTGTTACTTCAAAAAAAAAACCTAAAAATCTTTTCCTAAGCTTAACATGTTAGCAAATGGCATGGGATTATGGCACCAAAACAGTGATAGATGGCACCAAAATAGTACCAAATGGCGCTATTCCATAGACATATAGTGCCAAACTGAGAGTTTTTGTTGCTAAGACTCCTCCTTGTTTGGCTCCTTACAAGAAAACTCAAACAAATGGTTAGATTGGGACCATGGGGTCCCACCAAGTGTGCCAAATGAAGATGAGAAAGTTAGGATGACATAAAAACATGAAATAAAGAAAGTAAACAAACAAGTTATACCTTTCAATGCATCCTAGATCCTCACTCCTTGATAAGGTAGAAGAACTTGCACCATTAGTTCCTAGCTTCACCCAAACTAGTGATTACAATGTGAAATGCTCTCTAAGTTTCAATGCAAATTTTACTATAACCTAGCTAAGATGGAGATGATTGAGAGAAAGTTTGACATAATATGATTACTCTAAAATTGGATGATGAAATGGCTTGTGGAGGCTTGTATTTAGGCAAATTGGAGAGGATTTTGATCCAATGGTGGAGATTGATTGTTGAGATCAAGGGATGAGATTGATTGTGAGATGGAGGGCTAGGATTTGATTAACAAAATTGAATGGTGGAGAATAAAAAAGAATATTTTATTCATTTTGAGGACTTAGCATTTAATGTGATTTAGATGTATGAGAAAATTTAAAATTAATTTCCTTGGGATGAGATGGAATTAAAAATTCCATTTTATGTCAAAGTGTGAAGGTCATAGGACACATATACATTTTTAGGCTCTTACTTTTGTAAGCTAAAAATGTGGAAGATGTTTTGTCATGAAAATGGTAAAAATGAGTTGGAGGGTTTATGTATTTTTTGTAATTTTTAATTTATGGGTGTGGGAGAAGGTGTTAAACATGACTTGACCAAGTTAATCAGGGTAATTAACTTGGTTAATGTGGCTGGAGAAAATTAGTGGATGAGGTAATTAGGGTTTAGGATTAATTAAACAATGATTTATTTAATTAATCCAGGTCTAGGGGTCATGTAGGCTAGGGTAGCTAATTAAATAATAGCTATTTAATCAACTAAGTTAGGGCTAGGCTAATTAGTAGGGCTGATTAATTAGATAAGTATGATTTATCTAATTAATTGGGTTTAATGAGATGGACAAATTAACTAAATAAATATTTGACATATTTATTTAATTAATTAGGATGATGTTATTAAGGTGTGACTATTGAATTAATTAAATCAATTCAGTTTTAGGGTTAATTGATGAAGGATGGATGAATGGTTCAGGTGTTGGGTGAGATAATTAATTAAATAAAAATTTAATTAATTAATTAGATGAATAATTAGTGTTTTGGATGATGTCAAAGGGTGGTTAGAAGGGTCGAGACATTTTAAGGTGTCTACACTATCATCATATCATAAGTCCAAAAATTATATAGTCTATCAAACAGATCATAAGCCCACATACAAAATGACCAATATCTAGGTGTATCAAAACCATAATAGATCAAATAGTACCATTAAGTTTGTCACATAAAGGTGGGCCTCACAAATTAGATATCATCTTCACTAGTCAACATATGTAGAATCTACCAAATGAACATTGAAATAAAGAGAGTCAACTACACTACCAACTATTTTTGCTACACTTTTTTACTATTCTTTCTTCTCTGCACAAGATTGTGCCATTTGTTAACATGTACATGTATCAAGAGACTCCCCTAGTCTTCACTCATCTCTATACACATATTCAACCTCCACCTTCTCCTTATATGCACACACTCTAATATGTTCACTTAATCTTTGCATTTATTACACCTCTCTCTCTCTCTCTCTCTCTCTCTCTCTCTCTCTCTCTCTCTTCTCTCTCTCTCTCTCTCTCTCTCTCTCTCTCATCTCTCTCTCTCTCTCTCTCTCTCTCTCTCTCTCTCTCTCTCTCTCTCTCTCTCTCTCTTCTCTCTCTCTCTCTCTCTCTCTCTCTCTCTCTCTCTCTCTCTCTCTCTCTCTCTCTCTCTCTCTCTCTCTCTATATATATATATATATATATATATATATATATATATATATATATATATATTCCAATATATTCCAATATATCTAACCTCCACCTAGATTTGGCTATTTTCCTATCGAGGTTCATTTCAAGGTTGCAAGATCGGATTTATGGTCACAAATGTGAGCCTTGTCTTTTAAAATTTAAATTCAAATACTAGCTAGTTGTTGCCTTTTAGCTAACCAAGTACACATTTTCTAAATTTGATTCAATGTGCTACTATTTAAAGGCATTCATTTATCATCCAAGAATATCCTCAGGTATCTTATCTCACACTCTCTTGTTAAAGCATTCCAAGGCATATCATTTACATTTAGAGAAGAGAACACTCCAATTGATGCATTAAAAGGAATCTAGATTTGCATGATGTCTTAGGAGCATATGCATGACTAAAGTGTTGTCTTTGATTATTTACACACATTTCTACAAGTTTACCTAGAAGAAGTTGTCCCCTCACCACACAATAACCCTTCCAAGGCATTTCTAAATACTATCAATTTTCATATATCAAAAAAGGTAGAAGAAGCAAAAGCAAATCAGTGAAATAAGAAGCAGCGATGTATAGACTATCAAGTCATTTATGGAGGCATCCGACATTTTTATGACCAAGGATTTGATGTAGATTTGTGATCTACAACACAAACAAATTATTTTGACTCTGAGGTGAGTTATAGATTGCCACCATCCATTCATGATCTTGAGATATTATAAATTTTTGGAATCTTCAACAAAGTTAATCATTTGTTTTCTATGGAGCTAAGTACCATTATTTATTGCATTTATTCTCCATATTTAGTATTTATTGTTTCAAAATTTACATTAACCTATAGATATTACCATTAAATTAGTCTAGGTTAATTGCATGCTTATGTATATGAATGTTATTGAATTAGTCTAGACTACACTTAGGGAATGCTTATTTTTCCTCTACAAAGATAGATTCCACAATTATCCCTATCAAATTATTTTTTCATAAATAAACTAATAATCCAAATAAACCAAAACCCATCGAATTCATTCCATCAAAAAATTGTTCTAAATAATTAAATCATTTTCAATTACACTTTCAAATATTATCAAGATAATTAATCCATGAAACTAATTTATTCTCTCAATAAATTATTATCTCAAAAAGACTTCACAAAATCCAATAGCATTTAAGTGTTTTTCAATAAACTTACATGCACGGGCAATCAGAGTATTAGATGGCAAAACCAAATGGTTAGATATAACTCTTTAGTGTCTAGCCATCCTTTGATAAGTATGCCCTAATAAATGACATGTTGAAGAATTAGATATTGCATGAAAAATAAGAGTTATGACAAGATAAATTATGTAGGGCATGCACTTCAATAGGGGAAAAATATGTAGCCATAGAAGTAGTCTCACTCTGAGTACACTTAGAAGAGAAGACACCATGAATGTCAAGGTGAATATCCAAAGGGAAGGGCCTCATGCAACAATGTAAGGACCTCTAATGTATGACCAAAAGAAGAATAAAACATTAAGGCACAAGTGGACATCATCCTAAATTGTAGGAGATGAAGCATTGCACTAACTTAGAATAGCATGATAACATGAAGAAGTACACATAGTGGTCTAACATTATGCACATATGCAAATAAAATATAGTTATCAAAGTCCCTATATTTGTGAAGAACATAAGAATTAATAGTTCACAAAATTAAAAAACAAGAAAAAGAATCCATAATGATATAATTTACTAAATATTCCCCTATTGATTCATCCCTACGCCAAAAAAATAAGATGATGACAGGGGTGAATGTGAGTCAATAAATGTTGTTTGACTCGTATGAGTTACTTCCATAATATGCAAGACTAATCAGCTACAAAATTGATCACACAAACTACAAAGCTAACCTTTTTGTGCAAAAATAAACTATAGTTGTGTATGAATATCTCTAAATCTTGGATTTTGAAAATTACTGACCTTGATTCTTGAGACTTGCATATGTATATTTGGGTGTGGGTAAGAGTTTGCAAATGATTGAGAATATTTCTTTCTTGGATACTAATTTAAGTTTGTATAAAAATTTAAAAAACAATTAATTATGCAATATACCTAGGATATTATTTAGATATCAATTCTCTAAAGATAACATGTGACTAAACTTTGAGTCATACAACTAAATAAAGGGAAACATCTAGGTCCAAATTTTGAAAATTAAAAATTGGAAAACTAAATAAATGAAGAAACATATAAATATATTGTTTTTATACACTAATCATCACATTAAAGACACAAATTGAAAATAAATTTAAAGTAATTTTAAGTAGTTGCAAATTTGCAAAGGCGTTATCACATTGTGTAGTGTTACTTTTTTATGTAAAGATTTTTTCCTCTAATGTACCACAATATGTATTCAAATTTTAACCTAAAAAGTAAAATTAAAGTGCCCTAGCCTTAATTTTAGACTAAAAATTTCCACTCTTCATGTGCTTTTATTTTTTAGCTCCCAAAAGTAAAAGCTAGCCAAAAATGGAGGGTATACTTTTTAAAATTTGAACCACTTTTTGAAAAAACTTGGGAACCAGTATGACAAATGTGGTGGGTTGTGATTTCTCAAGATTAATGCAAGTTTTTAGAGTGTAATACTACTACAGTCACAATCGTACAACTTATGTTCATTGTAAGTATGGATAATGACAGTAGCAACTATATCCCTCCTCACCCCCAAGTATTAATTAACCAAGTCAAATGTGTTTAGTAGTTGCAAGGAAGAGAAGATTTTATGTATCTAAGAAGTACATCCATTTACCCAAGGATCTAAGTTTTCTACATGTGTTCATTTAAATATTCTACCATAATACTTAGTTACTTAGATTATTTATTTATTTTAATAACCACTTGTTGTCTCAAACATGAATGTGCTGAAAAATTACTATCCCATCTTATTAATATTAAGAAATCATGTGTTATAGGTCCATCAAGATACAGAAAAGACTTATTGTTTGCTTCTTATCTTCACAATTATACTTAATGTTGATTTATAATTTTACAATACAATATGCAAGAATTGTCTCAGACACAAAGAGATGGCAAAATTCAAATTTCTTAACCATATGTTCCAGTCTTCCATAACAAAATAAAATTTGACATTCATTTAAAAACACAAAGATATTGTATATACAATATTGCAAGTACAGTGAGTCTAAACATGGCTTGTCATGGTCACAGTTACTATTAGTTCACCCATAATGGTCAAAGATCACAAGAATTATTGTTAATATTCAAACATGAGAGATTATAGTGTCAATGCATTGTACTTTTTAGTTTTCCATAAGCATTTTCATATTTTAGTGTGCACAACCTTCAAATGTTTGAGGTATTGATTTTTCTCTTATATAGTACTATTCATTCCCACTCAAAGAGATATAACAATACAAGGGCTAAAACAAGGATATCTATTTTTTTCAAGCTTTTAAGCACAACAGAACAACCATAGAGCATCACAACTCTTCAAAATTCTCATTGCTCTAATCTTAAATATCTAAATCAATCTAATGTTCATATTTTAGCTTTACATCAATGCCAGAGTAAACACATGCAATACAATCTACAAAAAAACTCTTATCTATTATCTAAGACTAATCTTATGAATTTACAACATATCAGCTGAATGGTAATTCTGAGTTCCTCTAAAGTTAGAACTAGCCACCTACACACTCTTAGCTTCATAAACCTCCACTACTATTAATTAGAGCTCCTGCATTTAGGATTTTGTGTATTGAATGCTAGACCTTTAGTCACTAGGTCAATTGATTCTATGGTTCTGGAGGTTGTCTCGAGACTACTAGACAAAAGAAAGGAATAAAAGGTGCCAAGAATATGATTGTAGTAGAACACAACATATGTGTCATAATCAAATGAAACAATCAAATATCTTGTTCACCTTTGACTAAAGTTTTTTCATTATTTTAATGACATGAAATGCTAGTTTCTTAACTGAGATAGGAAAGACATGATAAGGCATGAGAAGTTGGTGCTTGGACCTCAAGCTTTTGAACTCTTCAGAATACATGACACTTTCATTGCAACTACAAGCATCCTACAAGTATTTAAACTTGGACATTAGATCTCTCACATTCTTGAAGTTCGCAATATCAAATCAATGCCAGCATGTAAAATATAACTTTGATCTAGCTCAAAAAAACACATGATGCAAGACAAAAAACAAGATTTAGATTAAAGATGTAGAGAAGAATAAATTCTTAGTCCATAAAAATATAATTTGTCAAATTCACAATTTAGACCAAATCTAGTTTCGACTATGCTTTTAAAGCTTCTAGGCTCAATTAAAAAATGATAAAAATAATTGGAAAATAAGCATATTCTTTAACTACAATGGTAATTAGGGATGTATAATTCATTATGAATTCAAGATATGACAATAGTAGTATGGAAGAGAATTGGAATTAGTTAAGAAAACACAAAAATAATGGAAAAACAAACAAATTCTTTGAGTACATCCAAAGGATTCCAGAAATCCATCATTAACAAATCTTGGTGTGCAAGAGCATCTGTGTTGTCTAGTTGTTTTGGGACTTAAAATTCAAAGCATGACACATTAATTTTCTATCTACCCACCATGCCAGATCAATGTTATTCACCCTTATGTTGATGGAACCACTTTGATGTGGATCTTCATGTATGCAACTAGTCAACATTTCTTGGCATGTTGATTCCCCCATTATTTTCCATGGTAATCAATTCCAACCAATTTTTGACAAACATGTAAAAATTTCTAGATCCACCTCCCTGCAACTTTTTCTATGACTTCCTAGATCTATTAAATTGATTATATTAAAGTTACAACTTGATTATTTACAATTGGGTCCTAATAGACACACATTTCAATTTAATAGAACAAATTGTTACTTGAAGTCTAATAAAATTTCATTTAATTTCTAGTAGCATTAGATATTACTACTAGTTTCTTAGTTGCTCAAGGAATCAATGATAACTCTCATTTGTGAAATCCACAACTTCATGCCCCTTCAAGTATACTTTCCCATTTAGGGAAAAATCTGTATTTGTTATGTAAGGACAATCTTTCCTCAACCCAAAATGGTACTTCATTGTTCTTGAACCACATGTTCTATTTTAGAGGCTTTGCATAGTTCACAAAATGCTAAACAATATTAATACTAATCCTGAAAAATTTGTTGTAGTTATAATTTTGCCTGCATATTTTTCATATTATGAATACAGAAAACATAGTAGGGAATATAGCGATTATCAATGAATCTCCTTCCCTTATTAATGGAACTCACTCTCACAAACTAACCTTTCATAAAATCTTAGAACATTGTTTTAAAATTTGAATAGTCAAGGAATGAAGTAGGGTTGTAGTAGTATAGAGTGAATTTTGTGAAATAAATACTCTTTAGTTATTAGTATTTGGTAATAGCCTTCATTTTCCTTCTAAAATTGAAATCACTAAAAGAATAAGACTATGATAAAATTTTCATCTTGCATTCCATGGTTCATTTTTTTGGATTCTTGATATGAGAATCAATAAGGGATAAAATAGAGTTCTAGAAGAGTGAATTTGGTGGAATGAATACCCCTCATCGTTTGGACTAAGATAAATTAATATTGTTTTTTCCTACCTAAAATGGAAATCACTTTGATTCATCATCAGTCTAAGTAACCCAAATTCATCTTTTATTCCAATGTGCATATGTTTTGTGATCTTATACTTGAAAACAAGTAAAATTCTTGGAATAAGTCAAATTATGAACTACTTAATGGAGCTCACCACAATTAGTCTTATAGGAAGAAACTAGAGGTGTGAATGGAGGAGGACAAGAAAATATTAACACTTTGTTATGTGTTTTTCCCATGGTAATATCTTCTCCAAATCCAAAACTCAAATCTCCTTGTGAGCAACACAACTAATAACTAATATTTGTCTCTAGAAAGCTGGAAAAGTTTTTTACCTTAGATCTTACATGTGTCCTTAATATACATATGCTTTCTATATATATATTGATCAATTTCTCTTATCTTTCTTAATGAAAATAACACTTCACGTTTTCACAAAACCTAGAAATAATAACCAAATTACAAGTGTTTTAGATTTTTTGAAAGAAAGGAGAAGAGCATCTAAAAAATAATGTATTAGTAAGAGGATCACTTCTATTATAACATCACCCTATCATCTCCATGGTAATCTTTAAAATGAATTTGTATAGAATTATATAATTCCACCCAGAATTTTTTGCATAAAACAAAAAATGTAGATGTCAAGCTTTGTAAACAACTCAAGCAGGACATGTAAGTTCAAAACTTGTCTGTTACATTGTGTATTGCATTGTACTTGTTATATGATTTGTTTTATTTATATTGGTCGTAAGGATGGTTAAAATAAAATCTTATAAACATGATAAATTTATAAGCGATGGAGAGGTCTAAGCGCAAACAAGTTGAATGTGAGTGGTCTGAGTGTGACATTGGGCAAGAAAATACCATTTCTCCTTCTAAATGAGATGCTTTTTCAAACAAGAATCGGTCGTCTGAATAGGAAGCATGGGTTAAGGCGGGATTAGGGCAATCTGGTCTCTCTTCATTACCTTCTAATAGTGAGAAGGATCTGTCTGAACCAGTCCCTATTTGAAATAGCTCTTTGACTTAGGTGATTGGAGGTGCTAGGCCCTGGGCTGGAGCTCCAGGCTACCCTCAGAAGTCATTTATTGATGTTGTAAATAACTAGGGAGCTTAGGCCCACCCACCATAGGCTAGGATTAGGCCATTTCCTTGTTCCCATTCGTCCACAGTGGCCCAAAAGTTTTAGAAAATGAGGAATTTTATCCTAAGCACGGAGTGATTTACAGATTCAACAATTTATGGCCCTTTCTTTGGGTCATGGAATCCTGGAAACCCTTTGTGGATAGAAAGATCAAACTTCACCCCATCACTAGGGGTTTCTTCATTGTGACTTTTGCTTCTTCAGAGGAGCGGGACTTAGTGTTGGATGGTAGGGCTTGGATGTGGGGCGAGCATTCGCTCTCCATCAAACCTTAGGCTTGTTCCTTCAATCCATTCACTGAGCCACTTAATATCATACCAATATGGGTTCAACTCTTGAATCTCCCTCTTCAGTTTTGGGAGGATTCTTGCTATGAGGCCATTGACAATGTTATTGGTCACTTCTTGAAGGAAGACTCTACGACCTCATATAAAGGGCATACAATGGTTTCTCACATATTAATGGATATCATCTCCAAACCCCTCCATGGAGATGTAGTTTTGATGGTAGGGGAAAGGCCTTGGATGCAACAGTTAGACTATGAGGGTCTCCCTTTTAGGTGTAGAAGATGTTTCTCTATTGGTCACTTGGCCTCTGGTTGTCCTCACTCTCGTCGCAAGGGTGCAACACCTTGGTGGAAGAATGCGCTCATTGATCATTTGACTGTTAGCACTTCCCAAAGGATGGATCCTCCCAGGAGGGTGAGCTTTCCTAGGAGGATGGTTCCTCTCAAGATGACAAGCCTTCCTAGGAAACCTTGCTTGTTCCCCCTATGAAACTTGTGGGAATGTTGGTGGATAAGCTGATTGTTGATTCTGATCATGGTGGTTCTCCTTCTTCATTGGCTCCAATTGTTTCTTTGGCTCCTATTTGTGGTTGGATTGCTACTTCGTCAGTTCCAGTCATATCTTTGGCTCTACCTACTTTTGGATCGACCTCTTTGAGTGAGTTTTCTTTGGTTGCAACATCTAGTGAGGATCCCCTCCTCTTGCCCCGCTATGAGGATTTTGACTTAGAGTTTTCCTGGACAGTGGCCCAATGTAGAAAGAAAGGACTCCCCAATGATTTGCACCCTAGGGGCAAGGGAGTTAGATTTGCTAGTTTAGCATCTGGTGTTGTTTAGATCCCTTGTTAGGCTATTTTTCAGCAGGTTGTGTGATGTTGTTGCCTATTTGTGGCCTATTTTGTTCTACCCTAGGGGCCCCGTGTAAAGGGTTCATCACACTAGTATGCTACTTACATGAATCAAAAACATCTTACAAACATGTACCATATAATAGCCACAAGTATAATATTTTGTTTCTATTAAATAGCCCAAATTTTACATTTCTTTATTAAATATTTTCTCAGTTTAAACATTCCAATATTTATATATACATATAATAAATTAATATAATATTGTTACAATAACTATAATATAATATGTCAAAGCGGTTGTGGTTAGGTGGTAGAGGCACTTGGTTCTCATGTTGGAGAATAAGGTTCAAATCTCCTTAAGGACATCTTAGTGTTGGTAGGTGCACTAGAGTGGTACCTATTATCATATTTTGCCCAAGTTAAAATATCCCAAAAATCCCTACTTCCATCAGAGAAATCTGATCTGAGAAAGCATAAATGGAAGGATAAGTTCCCCTTAAAAGATGCCAGAAAAATCCCCAAAAAAGTTCTAAGTTTTTGCCTTTTATTTTGCCTTAGTTGGTAAAATTTTAGTTTGGTGAACCTTTAGTTCAGCGGTTCGGTAGTTCGCCAGTTTGGCGACTGAAGGGGTGAGGCGGAAGGAAAATGTCCAAGGAAAGAACAATTCACAGGGAATGAATTTTTCCTTATTGACAAAAGTTTGGTTCTGCAAACCTAAGGTTCGTCGATCCACAAATTCACCGACTAGGCAAGGCAGGTGGTCAGTGAGGTGACTTCAAAGAAAATGGTTAAGGCAAAGATGAAAGAATAAGGCTCTGTCGGTGAATCGACGAAAAGGAAAACTTATCGATTGGTTCATTTTTTCCAATGTTCACCGACGGGGTGATTCACTGACAAAGGGGGCCCAAAATGAAAGATAAAGCGGCCAAAGGCATGGTTTGGTTCGCAAAAGAAGAAGTTTGCCGATAAGGTGAAAAGAAACAAAGTGAAGATGAAGCCACATGGGAAATATTTTGTGAAATGTGGATCTCACCAACTAGTAGGGAAATTGGCCAAAGGGATAACTTGCCAATAGGTTCGTGATTTTTAGAAATCACTGATAAGGCGACATAAGGGCCTAAACAACAGAAGATAGGGAGATGGTTTTGAAGATGAGAATTTTTTTGAAAGGCAAAAGGCAAGCTCAAGAAGTTCATAAAATGAAGAAATCACCGACTAAAGAGAGAAGATAGGGAAAGTTTTGAAAAGTGAGATTTTACCGATAAGGTAAAAGAAGAGAGAGAGGCAACCTTGGTTGTGAAAATGCGATTTTGTCGATAAGGCAAAATAGAGAGCTAGAAAAGGAAAATCAATGAGATATAATGCTTCAGAATATTTAAAGAAATTTAAATATTTTAAAGTGTTGTAAAATCTTGAAGGACACATTTTTTTGTTGTTGCAGAAGTGATTTATCACCTGAAATACAAAATATTTTAGAAAAGTCAGAATCAGATAGTTGAAATAGTTAAATCCTTCAATGTGATTGTACAAGAAGGGACAAAATGGATTTTTCTGGTACATGGAAGGATTTCAGACCTTCTTCAATGTGTCTAACATCTCATGCATGTAGGAGATCTTCTTCTGCAAGTCTGCAGACCTAGCAAAGCATGGCTGTTGTCCCTTTCTGCTGGTCTTATGACAAAGCTTCTGAACTAGATTTTAATGCAACGTGGGCATCTGGGCAGGGTCAGTTGACTGATTTTCAACGTCCAATGCTATAGATGGATAGAAAGTGCTATATATATACATGAATCAAAGATGTAAAAAGGTTGTTGTTAGCTATTGTTCTGGGTTGTTATGTTGGCTAGATAATTTGTTGTCATAGGTCTTGTAATGTGATTGCAAGAACTAGTAGAATTTGATGTATTATGCATGTAGTTAGGCCATTGATGTCTTCTAGTTTGGTTGACCAATGAATGTAATCGATTATTTTGTATCTATTTCTCCTACAACAAATTTTTCTACTTTGTAATGGCTTTCTAGCCTTCATGACTAAAATAGACTGTTATTTCACCTCTCTCTTAAGTTTTATTCTGTGTTTATTTAAGAATTAGAAGCTAGTATTGTGGGAAAGACTACCCCTTTCTTACCTTTAGTTCTCTATCGAACCTCTATGTAGCTTATATGAGTCTGTGTGAGCCTTTTACAGTCTTGAAGTCATTGTTGTGTTCATCCAAGCATAGTTAAAACACATTATAAATCTGGTGCATCACCCCCTTTTCAATTAAATAGTATTTTCTTCCCCTTTTCCCTATGAGCATCCTTAGATTTAGTTTAATTCTTTGAGCCTTAAGCTCAGAAAGAGGAACCAACCTTCTTTGGAGGTTTGATATTAACTACAAGGTCCCACACTTGAGATCAGTCCCATTGTGTCATTGGAATGCTTGAACAAACTTCAAGCAGGGTGCAATTTCACATGATAACAGTTTCTGGCATGCCCAGTGGGGCTCTCTTCTTTGAGTATGAGATAAACTGAGAATTTTGGTGTTATTATCAGTTTATTCATTGTTGTGGAAGCATACAACAGGCACCTAGGGACTCTTCTGGTCCAATATCCAAATCAGTTCAACATTTCATGCTTGTAGTGCAGACCTGGTCTTCTTCCAGAGGTAATTTTAAATTCACAGAACTATCATTTACTAAATCAAGAAGAAGAAGTAGACTATCTAGGTCCCCTATGAGGGAAAATAGGAGTGTTGTTCCATCTCCTTCAAGAGCCCAGTCTACCCCCCCTCTAGTTAGATTCAAATATTAGAGAAGAAGCTTGCATATACCTAGAATTAATTTAAATATCTATAACATGGCAAGGAACCTTCCCTTTGTTGTATTCAATGGGGGTAGCCCTCTTGACCTAGCCCAATATGATGACATCCCTACCTCAACTCTAAAAGCAATTCCATATTTTACTGGTGAAAATTCCACCACCCCTATTGAGCATATCCAAGACATTGCTAATGTGTTTTTTGTCCACAATATCACTGCAAACAATGTGTCTATGAGACTTCTGGCCTCTTCTTTTAAAGGAAAGTCCCTTCAGTGGTATAAAGACCTCCCAGCTAATTTCATTCACAAATGGGATGATTTGGGAGCTAGATTGAGCCAACATTTTGAAGAAAAGAGTGATCATTTGTCTCTGATGGAGCAACTAGCTACAATCAAGAGAGCCCCCATGAATACATGGTAGATTTCAACTACAGATTCTAGAAGACATGGGATAGGATCCCATTATTGGTGAAGCCCTCCCCAAACACAACATTTATATACTATCTGAAGTCCTTAAATCCTGACATTGCTATCATGATTCAATCCATGGGAGGGATTGTGTTACCAAATGCATATGACATAGCTATAAGGGCAGAGAACTATCTGATTCAGGCTGGGAAGATCACTCCAAGGCCACCAATGCCTTTATTTCTAGAGGCTCCTATCATTTAGCTTGTTGTGGCTCAAATTCTTACGAAAACCAGCCCTGTTGCTCCTCTAATTACACCTTCAATTGAGCAATTAGAGGATAAGGATGCTATGATAAGAAGATTGACCAATAGAATGATAACGTTAGAGAGGAAACATGCACAACCTAGCAGGCCATATCAACCATTCAATTAGTATTATCAGTATAATAGACCACCACATTAGGGGAATGTGCAGAGGCGGACTCAACCTAGTTATATCAGACCACTGAATGTTGTCCATCCCAATGCAGCAAGCACATCTGGACCTTTGGTTCCCATACATAACAATTTGGCTCAGCATAACGATTAGTGTTATCCATGCAATCAACCACATGATCAGAATTTGTGCCAAAGTGGACAATTTAGTCAGGCTTTGATAGTGCAAATCCAACCAATGAATTCAGAACAAGTCAATCCCGATCACAAAATGGTAGGAGGGCAAGAACAAATGTAAAACAATTCCACCTTGATGAATTGGACCTAAGATGATTTTTGTGGTGTCAATCAAGGCACATGCACAATAGATTTTAACACAATAGCCAAAAGGAGGGCGACTGAGGATGTAGTAACCCCTACAGTTGCTCACACCTCCACTTCTCATCTGGCTACACCTAACGCATCTCAAGCAAACACAACCAAGGACATAGTGAAGGAAACACCTTCAACCTAGGCAGATCATTCTGTTGGGTGAGTGAATTCGGTGCCAGCAATACACTCCCAAGTCGGTCAACAAGCTAAGGTTGACACTGTCAATACGAAGACATCACAACAAGTCAGTCAAGTCCCATTTAACATAGTTGATCAGATGAAAAAGACCAACCTAAGCATCACTATGTGGAATGCTCTATTGATCCCATCACAGAGGGATTTGTTACAGGAAGCTTTGACAAGCTTCAATCAGCCTATTGTAGAGACAGAGAAGGAAGAAAATGGTTGCCCCAGCAAACCTGTGCCAACCCAAGGAGGAGACAAGCACAAGCAAAACTAGTAAGCCCCCTCCATTCTATGTTTCCATAATCATTGGTGACAAATTATTGCATAATTGTATGATAGATTCTGGGGCAGGTACTTTTGTTATGCCTAAAAACATAACTGATAGGTTAAGCATAGAATGTGAGTCTGTGAATAAAGGGGTAGTGCAATTAGATGGCACTGTTCTTAAAATAGTAGGTGTCATCAAAGATTTGAAACTTACTATGCATGCATGCCCTAGCTGCTTTGTTTCACAAGACATCTCAGTTATTGACCTTCTTGCATATTTTGGCATATGCCTATCTAGGGACTTCACTGCCAAAATAGGTGGGTACCTATCTTCTGATTGGTCCCACATGTTATTTAGAACAAGATATGGAACTAAGGTGACCATCAAGGCTGAGCCTATTGCTAACCTTATACACCTGTCCCTACCAATATGAACTACACAATCCATGAGTTGGAGGAGGATGACAATAGTATGCATGAGGCTACAACACCTGTTGAGGAGATTCCTGATATACTGCTTGATGAGTGGGCAAACTATTTTTAGTTTGACACTCCTAATCATATAGAGAACACAGGGTTGGGTAGTTATTGTATCTATGAGGAGGATGCCATCATCCCTAATCTTAAGAAAGCAACATCAAAGCCAAGTGGGATATGGCAAATGTATTTTGACGGCTCCAGAAGCAAAAATGGAGCAGGTGTTGGGGTTGTACTAATTTCACCCCAGAAAGAAAGTTATTTCTCTACCAAATTAGATTACGGTTCAGTTGTACTAATAATGTGGCTGAATATGAAGCCTTAATTTAGGGTATACAACTGGCACAAAAGAGAGGAATAAAAATTTTATAGGCATTTGGTGACAGTGAGCTTGTTGTCCACCAAATCAAATCACAAAGTGCTTCAAAAAATAAATTGATCAAATCATATAAACACAGAGTTTGGGATCTAATTGAAGACGTTGATGCCTTCAATATATAGGCAGTGCCCAGACAAAGAAACAAATATGTTGATAGGCTGGCTACAATTGGTGCTCAGTTTGACATTCCCCAGAATGTCAAACAAAACTCAGATCAAAATGTGAAGATTGTTGTCAGGCCTGTTATGCCTGATAATGTGATGAGATGGCAACTATTTGAAAATAACCAGCAAATTGTAAATTTCTTGCAAGATGAGACAGAGTTTGCTGCCAAGAACCAGTCAACATTGCAAGAGCAATATGGTGACCAGGTGATATAGCTGAAGACCAACAAACTACCTAGAGGATTGGTCACTTTAGAGAATATATTCAGTGTTGATGATCAACCTAAGAAAGAGAAAATGAACATGATAGTCAAGAAAGAAGACTATGAAGAGGTGGAGATTGCACAGGGCCGATTTCTAAAACATGGCAAGGTATGCGATCAAGCTGAAAGGCAAGGTTTTGTTGAACTTTGTAATGAATTTGATAAATTAATTGCTTGGGATTATAGGGATCTAAAATTATTTGACCCTAGTTTAATCCAACATACCATTGATTTAGATCCTAATGCAAAACTTGTCCACCAAAAACAAAGGCTAGTCAACCCAAAAATTGAGCCATTAATGAGAGAAGAACTATCCAAACTCATAGAGGCCAAAATCATTTATCCAATTAAACATTCCTCTTGGGTGGCTAACCTAGTTCTAGTCAGAAAGAAATTAATAGGGAAATCAAATTTTGTGTGGACTTTAGAGACCTAAACAAGGCCTCTCTTAAAGACCACTATACAATCCCTTCCATGGAGCAAATCCTCCAAACAGTAGCAGGAGCTGAATATTTTCATTCCTTGATGGATACTCAAGCTATAACTAGATTCTTGTAAAAGAATCAGACCAGTACAAGACATCCTTTACCACCAAGTGGGGTAATTTGGCTTATCAAAAGATGCCATTTAGGTTGACTAACACTGGGGCAACCTTCCAAAGAGCAATGGATTTGGCTTTTAAAGGCCTAACCAATGATATTATTTTAGTGTATATTGATGATTTGACTATGTATTCCAAGCATGTAGCTGACCACCTGGGTCATTTGAGAAAATTCTTTGAAAGATGCAAGAAATATGGCATATCATTGAATCCAAAGAAATGTGTGTTTGTTGTCCCAGAAGGCAAATTGATGGGACATGTGGTTTCAAAGGAAGGGTTGGCTATTGATCTAGAAAGAATCAATGTCATTCTGGCTCTTCCCCTTCCCAATCACAAGAAGGGCCTGTAAAGTTTTCTAGGAAAGATTAATTTCGTGATGGGGTTCATACCCAATTTTGCTTCAATAGAAAAACCCCTCACCACCATGCTCAAGAACACTACCTTCACATGGTCAAAGGAAGGCAGAGATAATTTTGAAGCTGTCAAGTAGGCTATTGCACAGGCTCCTATGTTGATAAATCCTAACGATGAGAAGGATTTTATCCTTTATGCCTTTGGAGGCAAAGAGGGTATATCGGTAATTCTAACACATCAAAATGAAGAGAAATTGGAACAACCTATTGCTTTCTTTAGCCAACCACTCAAAGAATATGAGTTGAAGTATGTGTTGTCCTATTTTGCTCCCTAGACAAATAGCCCAAATCCATAAAATCTTTAAGTGTTTTCCCTTTTTGAAATGCAAGGAAAAACATCCAAATCAACTAAGTTACAAAAAACCTTGAGTTTTCCTTGTGTTTTTTATCTTTTCAGAGTTTCAGAGTTCGGAGTTCTACCCTTCGTCCTTCCATCTTACACTACTCCAAACTCTACTCCTTTCCCTTCGAAAATAAAGCTAAGTATTGTAATCTTTTTGGAGTTTCAGACTTTGGACTTTCCTTCTTTCCCCTTCTCTCTTGGAAGGCGTAAGGCAGAAGGCCCGAAGCCTGACCCCCGATGAGTGTTAAATTTTCTAAGGCATTTCACCATTCTGTAGAATGCTTTTGGGTGGACCCCGATAGGCTGGCAGAATCGCGGAATGCTTACACGTGGCTATGATGTCATCAGGGAAAGCGTAAAGCAAAGTGAGTGGGTCTCGAGCTCTGACTCTTTCTTTGAGAAATAATGCTAAGTGTTTCAGACTTCGAAGATCAAACGTTTCTTCTTCTTCCTTCTCACTAAAGGTCAAAGACAGAAGGCTCGAGGTCTGAACTCCACTAAAACTTTCAAAAGATGGTTGTCTTTCACTTTTGGGGCTCGCTCTTCCCTTCTTCCTCCTTCTCTACAAAGGTGAAAGATGGAAGGCCCAAGGCCCGAAGTTCACCGATAATGTAATTGTCCTTTGTAAAGTGAAGTTTGGGGGGCGGACTTTCCTCCTTTCTTCTTCTCTTTTGTAAGGCAAAATGTTGAATGCCCGAGGCCCGAACTCTGATGATTTCTACAATCTTCAGAAACAAAGGGAAATGAGGCCAAACCAAGGGTCCACCATGATCATACATGATGAAATCTTACTTCTAAGGTGGGATCTAATCCAGATGAAATTTAAATATCCATCTCTAGCTAACAAATTGTAGTTGAGCATTTATGGTTACAAAAGGTGGTTTAGGCTCAGAGTTTCAACAAGATATTTGTTCAACCACTTCTTTGAGATATTTTACCTGCATTTATGTCAAGACAATCAGATTTTCTTTGATATTCCTTTTGTAAAATATCTCTGACATGCCCATGGGTGCATTCATTACAGTAGGTAATGGCGCTTCATTGTAATAGCTATATAAGGCATGAAACGTAATGTATGCAGGTTGGTCATTGATTGTAAAAAATCACATCTCTTTTCAATTGTAACCATGCTTCTTTGCAAATAAGCAATAAGATTTTTATCTTTTCATGAATTCTTCTTGCTCTGTGTAATCTGTTGTATGAGTTTGTATTTGTAAATCTTTCTAGCCTTTTGGATCTCAATTAGTTTATTTTACCTCTGCAACTCATTTATGATTTGTGTATGCTTGTCTGATGTTTATTATTATTTTGTGCATACATGGTTGACTTGAGGGTCAAACATTCAAACCTGGTGTATCACCCCCTTTCCACTTTTAGTTTATCCTCTTTCCCCTTTTCCTCAACTATGCATTGATTAGGTTTAGTCTTAGGAATAGCTGAATCTCCCATTCAACAAAGGAACCAGCATCTCTATGGAGATTTGGCCTCCTTGCAGGGTCCCACACCTGGAGGTCATCTCAATGTTTCACTAGATTGTTGGAGCCCTTAAATCCTTCAACACATGGGGCAAATCCATGTGACAACAGTTTTTGGCATGCCCGGTGGGACAGTGAACAAAGAATCAAGCTGAGAATCTAGTGTTCTTCTCAATATTTTGCACTTTGGCAGACTTTTCGTTCACCTAGCAACTCTACAAGCTTCTGGTTCTAATCAATGCCATCTTTTATGCATGTGCAAACAAGGGCATCTCCAAGAGGTAACTTTTAGTTTACTAAATTATCTATTGTTGCTTCAAGGAGAAGGTCTAGGTTATCTAGGTCTCTTGTGAGAAGGAATAGCAACCCTATTTTACCTCATCTAAGAGTTTAATCTACACCCCCTCCTATTAGGTTTTAATACACTATAAGAATCTTGCACATTCCTAGATTGAATTTGAATATCCCTAGGATGGTAAGAAATTTGCCTTTTGTGACCTTTAATGGAGGTAGCCCTATAGATTTGGCTGCATATAATGATATAACAGCTGTAGCCCTAAAGAGTGTTTCACCCTTTATAGGTGATGGTTCTATAACCCCTGCTGAACACATCAAGGACATATCTAGTGTGTACTCAGTCCATCATATCCAGTGTGTGCTCAGTCCATCATATCCAGCATGAGGATGTTGTAGTCAAGCTCTTGGTTTCATCTTTTAAAGGGAGAGATCTTCAATGGATTAGGAGCTTGACCCCTACTTCAATACATGATTGGGATGAGCTGAGATAGGCCCTCTACAAGAAGTTTAGAGAAAGGGCTGATAATGTTTCATTTCTTGAGAAACTAACAACTATCAAAAGAGCCCCAAGTGAGATGATGGCAGACTTCAATTTCAGATTCCAGAGGACATGGGAGAGAATCCCAGCTACCCTCATGCCATCTCCACAAGGTGCTTTCTTGTACTTTTTAAGAGCTTTAAATTTTGATATTGTGATAATGATGCAATCCATGGGTGTTGAAACCCTACCCACATGTTATAAGATAGCTCTAAAAGCTGAAAATTATCTAATACAGGCTAGGAAAATTGCTCCCAGACCCCCTATACCTCTTTTTCTAGAGCTGCCTTTATCATCCCAATAGCCCATTATTACTCCTATCCCAGAACCTAAAGCTTCAACTTCCTCTCCTTCTCAAGAAGAGACTGATCTTAAAGCCCTAGTGACCAACATGGATAGCAATATTAGCACTATAGCTATTCAAACTACCCTTAAATCCCATTAGAATTACAATCAGGGGCAGTTATCTAACCAAAATTGGAACCAAGGGTACAATTCCAACAGAAACCAAAATTGGAATCAAGGTTACCAACAAAATAGATATCAAAACCCTAACCCTGCTCAGTCTTTGCAAATAGTCAAACCTATCCAACAGATACCATTTGTTAATCCAGTTAGATCTTTGGTCCCTGTTATGTCAGAAAAAGTAACCTTGGGGGCTTTTTCCTCTTAAGGTTTAGCTCCTGGGTCCTTTAGAATGCATTTAGAGCATCTTGCATGATTTTGATGACTCCCGATGAGAAAACTCTAAAGTTTCATGGAAAATGGGACTCAGGGGATGCACTTAACATAAATCCTACCTAAAATAGTGGGGAGGACTTGGACACCCACACCCTAGTCCTACCCTATTTTAGGTCAGGACCAATTTCAAAGTGTCAGTTTATGACCGTTATTTAGGTCTTATGCCGACACGGTAAGTTTGAATTACGAAATTCTTAGCGGGAATGTTTGTAGTTGCATATATAAGTATGATTAGTGATTCATTTGTAAACTAGATGGCAATTTTGATTCAAGAGCTTATGTGAAAGGTGAATCAAAGCTATCATTGTGTTGCAGAGTTGTACTTTGTTGTTCTTGTGTTTGTATTTACAGATTTGGCATCCATCTCATGGCATGAATAGCATCTTCCTTCTATGAGATCTTCACTACAAGGTGATATCAATTATGTTTTCTATCATTTATCATTTGGATTTTGCCTCTATCCCACAGGGATACGCACTCTCTATCTAACAACAGTGTTCGGAAGGCTTGAATGTCTCTCCGGGGCTTGACTAAGGCAAGCCTCTAAACACCACAACCCCTGACCCATTTTTCTGTGATTACAGGTTACTGTAGCTAGGGAAAATCAGATTTAGTGTTAAAAACAACAAACTCTAAACCCTAACTATGCACCATGAAGGACAAACTAGCATGAAAATAAAAACAAAGAAAATCAAATGCAAACCGAATCCACGCTAGACTTGATTGATTTCCATGGCTCTTCTCGATCTTGCATGAGAATGCATGATGTTGAAGGGTTATTGATTACTCATAGTTACAACATAACGATAAGATGAAGATGATAGAGGAAAATAGATAGATAAATGAGAGGATTGAAAGAATTTTGGCAGAGTGAGGATACTAGAAGAAGATCCCAAATGGCTTGTGAGAGGCCATATTTATAGGCAAGAGCTGATATGATTCGATGGCTAAGATTAAAAATCAATTATGTGATGTGTATGGCTAGGATTAAAAGTTGATTTTAGTGCCTATGACGCACATTAAGTGGGTTATGTCATGAGGCTAAAAATAGGATGAGAGGAAATAAGTGGGATTATTTTATTTATTTTGAATAGAAAATGCCTTATGACACACAAATAAGTGAGGCTAAAAATAGGATGTGAGTGGGAATCTCATAATTTAAATAATAAAATTATTTAAATTATGTGTGCATGAGAAGAGTTGTAGTCATGTGACACATGTCCTAATGAGGGATTTGATTTAATATTTAATTTAAATTGCTCGTGGGACATGTGAAGAGGAATTAATTCAATAAAGGGGATTATTTAATTAATTGGGAAGGTGATCAAGTGGGATAATACAAGTGGGATAAATGGGATAATGTAATGACCTAGGATAAATATTACAAGATGTTTTACAAGGTCAAGTATGATTAGGTGATGTTATGAAATGGGCAATTTTGGGTGTCTACATTTTGCCCCTCTTTGAGATGATGTTCGAGATGATGAGATTTATGTTGAGTAACATCATTTCAAAGAAGCTAAGGTATGGATGGAGGAAAAGGATGAGATGATGATGCCCCCTCGAGAGGATAGGCGGGTTGGACAAACACGGGTAGGCTCTCGAAATGAAAGGGATTGGTCAAGGAAGAAAAATAAGGGAATGGATAGAAGAAAGGGAAGGATGCATTATGCTACAATGAAGTTGAGCAACCATGATGTTTGATATAGCACTAGACATTATGCACCAAGGTGATGATGTGTCTCATGCCCTAGTGTAATACAACCTTGCCTAGATACAAGATAAATATTAGCTGGGAGTGATTCTGTTAATAGGAGCATAGGAAAGAGCCCTTTTGAAGTTGTATATGGGATTCATCCCAGAGGAATTTTAGAGCTCAGGGATCTCCAAAACATGGAAAAAAGGAGTGCACAAGGAGAAGATTTTGCAGTCAGCATGAAGGATATCCATGATGTTGTAAGGGAAACTATCCAAAAGAACACAGGGAGTAGTGTTTGGATCATAACAAACTTGACTCTCTAAGACTCTAAATCTTTATCCAACTCCGAATGTCTCAAAAGAGGTTGAAGTGTTTATTTATAGAGGGAAGCAGACTTTAAAAACATAAATTGACTTAGAAATCCATCCATACAAAAGTGACACGTATCTATCACTGTTGGAGAGGATAGCTGTTAGGCAAACTCATCTGTAAACACTAACAACAGTGTTTAATAAAATATTCGCAATAAAGACACCGTATGTGAGGACGGCCTACTTTACACCCAAAAGTAGATATGGGGATCATGCTTTTTAGTACAGGGTTGCATCCTGCTGTCGGAATCTTAATGTGGCCGACATCACGGCACAGACAAGCCCATGTGCTAGCTAAGATCTGTCGATGGCAGAAGTTCTCTTGGAATTGGTACGTAGATGATATCCAAATCATCATCACGAGGATGAAAGGAGTAGATGATTCTCTTGATTTCTTCAGGGAAAGCGATATCCATTTATGTCCGAGCAGCTACCAAGGCTGGGTGTAAACAAGGTGTGAGGTCATTTAACACTGCTTTTGAAAATGAATTATGAGTAAGCGGGTAATATTCCACTCTTGGAATGCAATAATGATATTGTTTCTCAAGGTAACCTGATGGTCCAGTTAGACCTTCTTCAATAGACCAAGCAAAGTTTCTTTGAATATGATCAAAGAATTCTTTCATGTCTAGTTGCAGGATCAAATTATTGATACCTAAAAATATATCAGCATAATCTTCAAATTTGGATTGGAGAATTGTGATGCTATTTACAAACCCAAACTTGACGACTTTCAGAATATTCTTTTTGTTTCTGTATGTCCAGCTCATTGGAATGAGAGATGTAATACATATATCCATAGAAATCCCATTTCTCAGAGAAAAGGCAATACTGGCATCTTCAAGACCAAAAGTACATAAAAAATGATATTGATCATCCGGAGTAAGAATGCCTTTCTCGTAATCATCTCGAATCCTATCCCTCAATTCTCGTAACCATTTATTCAAGAAATGCACATGGAGAATTGGAGTAATGATCTCTGGAGGTAGTTGAGGAACCCAAATTTCCTATCCCTGCTGATCTATACTCTGAAAAACTTCTACACCATCATTTCTTTGGAAAGTCTCTTCGAGTTTGATCATGAAGCAGACTGGTTCTGCAAGCTTTGCCATTTCCCTTGTCAAACTATCAGCCAATGGGTTGTTTTCACCTTGAATCCATTCAATATCAAAATCATAACTGATAAAATCCAAATACCATCTTGCTATTCGGCCATGAGCTATATCTTTATCAGGTTTCTTTTTGAGTAAGGATCTCATGGGCTGGCTATCAGTTCTGACTATGAAGTGTGCTGGTTTCAGAAAAATCTTGAATTTTTGGATTCCTTTTTTGACAGCTAGAATCTCTTTCTCATATATGGTGTAGCGACATTTGGTATCTATGAATGTACCAGACCTGTATCCACAAATCTGCACAGGTTTCTTTGGAATCTCCTGTAATAAGACAGCACCCCAAACATCATTAGATGCATCAGTATACAAGATCAAAGGGAAACCATCTTCAGGCAAATGCAATGTAGGAAGATATTGGCACTTGAGCTTGATTTTTTGCACTATTTTTGTCAATTCCTATGTCCAAGGACTAGCTTCTTCTTTCAATTGATTTTGAAGTTTTTTTCCTGTCTTTTGCCAAACCATTATAGAAAGGAGATACATAATTAAGGCATCCTAGAAATCTTTGGATCTACTTAATGCCAATTAAAACATCAAGAAATTCGTCAATATGCTTCAGAATGTGAGGCTGTAATTTAACTTTCCCTTGAGAGAGAGTTAATCCAAGAAAGAGTTAATCCAAGAAAATCAATTTCGTTCTGTCCTATGACCATTTTCTTGGCAAAAAGACAAAATCCATGACTTTTGATGGTATTATACAAAGCTTCAAGGTGTTTCAGATGTTGAACATCATCATCAGAGTATACAATAATATCATCAATATATACTGAACAAAAATCTTTTAAGCTGCGCAAAGCTTTATCCATCCTTCTTTGAAAATAAGTAGGAGCAGTTTTCAAACCAAATGGCATGACATTCCATTCATACAGACCTTGAGGAACAGAAAAGGCTGTTTTATACCTGTCTTCTTCTTTTACCTTTATTTGCCAAAACCCTGATTTGCAATCAAACTTGGAATATACCTTCTTGGAAGCTGCTCTTATGATCAAATCAGTGCTGAAAGGTATAGGATAATTAAATGGAAGTATAATGTCATTAAGAGGTTTATAATTTATGCAAAACCGTTTTTTACCTCTTTCCCTTCTGCTCTCTTATTTACTAAGAATGTTGGATAGCTAAAAGGACTCTTGCTATCTCTGATGAAATTTCCTTCTAATAGCTCGTTCAAATGCTCATCCATTTCTTTTACTTCTGATGGTCTCATTAGATAGGCTGGTTCAAAAGGGATAGTAGACTGACATTCTGGCTTTATTTTGATTTCACATTCTTCGTGCTCTTTGGACCAGAACTGTAGGGGATTCATGCTGCAACAGTCTTGCTCAAATCTTACCTTTACGGGTTCCAACAATGGTGGAAACTTTTGAACTTGTAAATGGACATTTTCTTTCTTGCTCATTTTGATAGTCTTCTTTTCTGAAAACTTATGGTTGACCACCTTGAGAGATGGTATCTTTAATTGGCCATCTTCATGGCGCAAAGATATCTCATGAACCCTTAGAACAAAGGGTTGGTACTTTGTCAGGAATGTAAAGCCTAACAAGACATCACCTCTTAATCCTTCTAATTTAATGAAATCAGTAACAAATCTCTTTCCTTGGATTTCAATTGCTACATCTTGAGCATATCTGCCCATTTTGACTTCCTCACCATTAATGGCTATCCCTATTGGTAGGTCAGGCTTTGGTTTCCAGAATTCTCTGGGTATAGCATTGGTATTGGCAAAGCTTCTGGATGAACTGGAATCAACAAAAGCGTCCATTGGTATGGGCTTGTATCCAGGAAAAAGGAAATTCAATCTGATGTATGTACAATGTTCAGCTATATACAGAGCGTTAGCTGGTTCTGTTTTGGATTTAGAAGGCTTTTTGCGCGAGCTTACAGAGGGACTTTTAGAACTGGTTGATGAAGTTTCAGGAGTATTTTGGCTTATAGAATAGTGACTTCTTCATGGCATCGATCGATTTTAAGACAAAGTGTATCAATGGCGCGACTGAGGGAAGGAGCAGGAGATGGAGAGCGATGGGGTTTGGACTTATGAACAGTGGATTTCCATTTGGGATGTTTATAACCATGGGAGTGCTTGGGAGAAGAAGAATCATGACATTTGGAATACTTGGAAGAGGATGGAGGTGTACCTTTGTGAAGTTGTTTTTGCAAAGCATCACGTTCTTGTTTCCAGAGCATGATATCTTTAAGCTACTTTTTAGCGGCAGTCTTTCGTTCTTCCATTGAACCAGGCATCCTATAGGGATCTTTGGCCTTCTCTATATCAATTTTGAAATCCAAATTTGTTATGGCTTTTTTGACAACTTTGACCATGGCATTCTGATCATCTTCTAAAGAACTTTGGTCTGAACTAGATGATTCTTCTGAACTAGAAGAAATTATCTTTTTATGCTTATCCCTTGCCATATTGAGCTGTTTAGGCAAGACCTCAACTAATTCAAAAAACTAATTAGAAAAATTAGCTAATGCTTCAAAACTATGTACAATATCCCAATTGTGGGAAACATCTTGATCAGCAAACAATGCATAAACCTTATTTTCAGGTTTTCCTCTCTTGGGACAGTCTGTAGCATAATGGGGACCTTTACAAATAAAGCATTTGACATTCTTAGAACTGCCTTGATGTTTATGTCTTTTGAACAAATATTTTGGAGATCTTTTTTTGAAAGAATTTTTATGTACAGGAGCAAGCCTATATTTCCTCTTGTGGAATCTATGCTTGTGACGAAAGAATCTTTCCATATTATCATCATCAAAACCTTTTCTGCATCGTTTGCAGCCACAATTTTTTCCACATGAGGACTTGTGAAATTTTTTGACTTGCTTGAAATCTTTGAGTTGACTTATAGGTGGTAGATTACAATAATCCTTCATATTATAGGAGGAGTTGTACTGTTCTTTATTATCATTCAGGGCTTTCATCAAACAACCTTTGTCTAGCTTATATGTGACCAGAGTTCTTAATTCTCCAAATCCATATTTTTCAATCTTGGACTTGTACTTTGTCATTATGTAATCTTCTGCATATTCTCCAAGTCCACAAGGTAGAGAATTAAGATAATATTTCTTGGTTGTTGGGTCATGCATTTTCTATGTGGCAATCATATAATATTCAAACACCAAATTGTACTTATGCAATTTGCCTAAATCCTTAAGCTGCAAAGAGAACAGAATCTTTTCTGCTTCTAGGATCTCATTTCTATGATTGCCACAAAATAGCCCTATCAGCATTAATTTAAACATTGGAAAACCTTCTGCAGATATATCATTTCTGCCCATGTCAATCTCCTTGACATATTCGTCCCCTGTATCAAGATTAGTAGTGATTACACCATTATCAAGCAAAGAATTCCACCAATTTCTGAGTTTACCTGACATCAATCTAACAGCATACAATATTTTACTGGCATCATTCCAAACAGAGCCTCTAGTATCAAAGAAGTTTTCTAGAGTATCACACCATGTGCAAATTGCATCATATGGATCTACAATTTTGTCTATATTTAAAATGTATCCAGATGTTGCATATGCTCTAAGTTGTTCAGGTTTGGAATTTTCTGATAAAGCATCTTTCATCTCCACATCTATCCTACTGTTTGCAGATTCTTGGCTGGCCATATAATGTTCTTCCCAATCTTCAATATTATCATTGAAATATATTTCATTTATGGCTGGAGGACTTGAAGGTTCTTCAGTATCAGAAGGATGGGAAATAGTTTCTTCAAGATAGATTTCCTCATCTTTTGAGTTCATTGCAGCAGCTGGTTCTTCCATATAGATAGGTTCACTATCTTCTATCTTTAATTCTTCTAGCCAATCTTTTAACTATTCTGTGTGCTACATCATGTGTTCTTTGGATTTTGGGAAGGTCAACTTGGTAGGCATGGGCGCAGTTTTACTTCTAGCAGAACTAGGAGGATGTTCATGTTCTTCAAGGTCTTCGGTAAATGAGATGCTTTTTCTTCTTTGAATCCTAGGTCTAGTGATAGGTTCACTTTTTTGGCTTCATGTTTCCTCAGGTTCCTCATCAGAACTGTCCTTTCCTTTCTGGGAAACTCTGATTTTCTTAGTATATCTCCTAATCTGTTTGAGATTACGAGCCACATGTTCCAGGAAAACTTTGTTTTCTTGAGCTTGGGAATCCCTTCTAGCTTCTGAAGTGGCAACATCATTATGAACCTAAGAAACTATTGATTCTACCCTTTGTGTACTAGCCTGGATATGTGAATTAACACCTTGGGTGTTCTTTACTTGGTAATTCAGATTACCAAAATCATTTAAAATTGAAGTAGACAATTTTTCTACTTTATTGATGCTAGTTTCAAACTTGAAAACCACACTCTGGACTTGGGCCAAATTTTCATAAATAGATATAGTTTTGTTTATTCCTTGCTTTACATCTACAGCCAAATCATCAATATTTTCTTGGGTAGAGACCATCCACTGGGATCGCCAGTTTCTCTGAGCTTTAGATGACTTTTGCTTAGATCCTACCTTGGTATGTAATCTAGCATCATATTTACCCCACAGTTTCTCTTCAGGGTTTACCATTGTAAAACTTTCTTGTGTTGGCCACCTACCAAGTGTATAATGCGTGAATTCTAATGTAGTTGCTGGATCAACTTGGACAGCGACCTTTGCTTTTTTCTTTGTACCATACCTAGGTAGTGCTTCTCTCATCATACAAGCATGTTCGAGCATTTTGGCTATTCTAATCCCCTTTTGTTTCTTATCCTTTTCTTCTTCCTATTTAGGTGTGAGGTGTAGTCTGGAACTCACTTGTCTAACCAGGCGGTCTATCAAGACTGGGTCTTGACTTAGATCTGAGGTAGAGGAAAAAGAAGATAGAGAAGGATAAGGATTTACAGACTGGGCAGCTTGGAATTTTTGAGAACGACTGGATGATGTAGAGCATTCTTCAAGATTATAATCTATATATGGCTTTCTATCAGTGCTGGGGTATGCATGAGCCATTGAATAACTTCTTTTGAGAGGTTGAACTCTAGAAGGTAATTCATCTACAATTGGTTGCTCTAGGATAGTCTGGTCAGGAACTGACTGTAGAGTTATATTAGCAACTCTTCGTGATTGGAACAGCGGTCTATCTGAAAACCTATTTCTATGAATAGGAAGGTTGACAAACTGAGGTTTCTGTCTATCTAATAATTGTTCAATAAGAGGAAAACCAATCTCAAAACTAGTATGATCTATAAAGCGACCATAATCTAAAAGATTAGAGGATCCTTGGGGAAAACCTACCCCCGTGGCCAAAGAAACTAGTGGAGAAACAGTGTTCATGATCTGGTAGACACAGCGGCCTCTGATTGTGGCATAGACAGAACCAGGCATAAGGGAAATACCTTTAACTTGTAATAGTAGACAAAAAGCAGAGGATATAAACTTATCAGATAAGGACAAGGTAAAATTAGGTTGGATAGAAATGACTCCATCACCTTTCTCAGCACTCAGAATTCCTCTGAATTGAGCTATGACAGCTTGGTCCCAAATGCGGCATCTGGTGTCAACTAAGGTAGCAAAAAACTCAGCATCGATATTATAATTGAAGTGAGGGTGGACAATAATGTCGACATGGGGAAAATGTACATGGAAAAAACCCTTTTCTCTCCAACGAGAGACATCATTTGGTAACAGAAAAGGTAAATAAATTGGGCAAATGCCAGTACCAGAAACTAAAAGATTTATTTCAGATTATCAGATAGAATCACAAATCTTAGCCTTAATTCCCTTTTCAGGATAAAAGGTAGAGATTCTAAGATCAGGAAATTTAAAATTACCCTTCTCATCCACAACATGATCATTTCCATCTTGAAAGTAATTATGTAAAACTTTAGATAGGGCAGAGCTAGCATTCATTGATCTGTGGAGTGCCATTAGGGAGAAAAAGACTTACTGGTTATCATTCGCAATATTCCCTGCTACTTTGGTCGATTTACTGCCCTTCACACTGCGCTTTCCTTCGACCTTCAATACGAGTCTTACTCTGACTTCCACAGGTACTAAAGCATGCTACTAGCAAAACTTTCAGAAATAATCTCACAAGACAATATGACAGATAACAAACTTGGCTCTAATACCAATTTGACTCTCTAAGACTCTCTGATCTTATAGGTGAATCAAAGGAGCTGGAGTAGTGTTTGGATTAGTCATAACAACAAATTGACTCTGATCAGTTAAACTTGGCTCTGATCTTATAGGTGAATCAAAGGAGCTAGAGTAGTGTTTGGATCAGTCATAACAACTTGGAAAGTGAAAATAATCAGGCACGCACTCATTTCATCTTTCATCTCTTAATCATTGTTTGCAAGCACACTTCAATTTGGGCTCTAAAACGAATCATTGTTTTCATCTCACATCAAAAATTGGGTTAAAACGAATAAGTGTCTTCCTACACATTTGGCTTTGGATCTAAAAAGAATGAGTGCTTGAATTGTTTTCTTACTCACATTTCCTTTCTAAGGGTCAATTAACAACTGCAAGTGTGAATCAAGTGACAAATCACTTGGTTTGCTTTTGTTTACCCTATCTTAGGAGGCCTCCTTGGAGACACACTACTCCAAGGGATGACCTCAACTGAGATTGAATTGAAAGACACCCTGATTGGGAGTTGTAAATCTTGTCACTCTTGGCTAAGCCCCAAAGAACTTTACATAGTTGGGAAGTGAAGGTGAAGGGTGGGTTACCCCTTTCTCCCGATTGTGTGGCAGGATTACGCTTTCAATCCATTTCCCTAGTCAATGTTGTGCAACCTAGCTTAAGACCTAATTGTCCATACCCCACTTGACTAATCATTACGGCTTGTTGATGTGTCTTCAAGTGTTTTCTTAATTATAACATTTAATTTTGAAAGGAAAATTCATCATTGTGTTTGGTGTGAGTGTTCATGCATTTACATGTGAAATTTTGTGTTTGATATTGCCCAAGTCAAACTACCAATAAAAAATTTGCCACATCATCCAATCTTTCCAAACTAAATCATCCTAATCATTCTAAATCATCATCTTAATCCTACTCAACACTTGTCAAAATGGTCATAATCCTAAGCAAGCCAAATCCAAATCATAAGCCTAAGGTCATACTTCGAGGAGCCCCTTTGCCTAATCATGAAGACAATCCAAAACCATACATACTCCGAGGTGATCCAAAATTTGCTCTTGATGATGATGAGAATCTTGTAGATTTTGAGGCATACTTGGAAGAACAAATTGAAATCCAAAAACTTCAATCTATGTGTAACTCCATCCCAACACAAGAGAAAAAGATCATAGCACAAGAACTCCAAGACCTCATTCAAACACTTCACAAGGTATCCCAACCCATAGACCGACAAACCATACAAAGATTCCATGCCATCATTCAAAAATTTCAACAAATCCAATCACCTCAAATACAACACCTCCTAGCCCAAGCCCAACAATTCATAGCTACTTGTTAAATCCAACCAAATCCACCCACCTATCAAGTCAATGCCACATACCCCTATCCCACTTCTTTCCATGTCAACCAATATTCATATCCATCTACATCACAACAAGAACATGTGAACCTAAGCCACTCCTTGAAACAAGATCAAATACTCTTGACAAGGGAAATACCACCTTAAGTTTGGAATCATACACCACTCCATCTACTAGTCCTCCATCATCATCCAAGAGAATGCCTATATCAAAGCCTATTAGTCCTACATCAACATCATCATCAAACCTTTCAAGCTCTAATCCATCAACCAACAAATCCTTAAATCATTTTCTCGAAAGATTATTTGCAAAATCTAAACGCAAGAGAAATGGAGTTATCCAAATCCACCAATCCATTTAATCCCTCTGGCCCTCCATTTAATCAAAGTCCAAGCCCTAAGTCTAATCCATCCAATATCCCTCTTGTCCTTCCACCATGGGATCTAACTACTCCTAGTCCTAATCCACCTAATCCAATTGGCCTTCCACCTAATCCCAATCATGAGCTTTCAGCTTCCATCACCCATTCACCTACAAAGGATGTGATCCAAGGGTCACTAGCAAGGAATAAACCATCCCCATGTCAAGCACCCACTGATGAGCCTACCAAAGAACCTTTGAATGACATGTATGTTTCTTCAACCCCATCATGTGGTCCACAACCCCTCGAGCCTATTGAAAATTTTCCTCTCATGAGTCCATCATGCCCTCATGTTGTTGGCCAAGAACCTATCCAAGAGTCATCCACTTCTATTCAAAAAAACCAAGAGCTATGTCAAGAGTTTAATCCTAAGCATGTGGAAACATCAAGTCCTAGTCCTACTCAAGATCAAATCACTTTCATCCAACCTATCCATAACCTATATATTTTCTATGATCAAGATATTATCTATGAAGAAGTTATCCAGAAGCAACTTGATCCTGTACCTATCCATGAGCAAGATATCCCAAATACACCTCCACCTAGTCCTATCCATGATTCACCAACATCCACTTGTCATGATGAGACACATGCCTCCCAAGAACACATAAGCATAGAAGATCAAACAAATACCTTGGATCCTAATGAGAATGATCAAGATTCTAATGATCCTTCCACATCTGTTATCGACCATATTCCAAATTCACCATCACATCCTATTGGTCTATCCACCTTCATTCATGAATGTTCCTCCCTAGGAACACATCAACCATTGTTTACCACTTCACTTTCTCCACACAATAAGGAACTCATGTCTAGTTCCCAAACTACACCTAGTCCCATTGTCCACCGCATACTCCAAAACATGAACTACCAAGGTAAAGGTTTAGTAGAATGGGGCATGTTGTTCCTATGCAACATAGTCCTTGGAGATCACATCCTTGCTCCCTTATGATGCACCTACCCCATTCACTATTGCTTGTCCTTTTATCCACCCCCTTATCATGGGCTTTTACCCAACCTTTTATCCATACATCCAATCCTACATTATCCTTGCAACTAGACTTGGTTTTCCCTTGTCATTGGTATCTAGCACAAAGGCTACCTGAATCGTCATCCAATGCCATCCTCAAAACATTTTCAAAAAAAAAATCAAAACATTTCCAAAAATACAAAAAAAATCAAAACATTTCCAAAAAAAAAATCAAAACATTCCAAAAAAATCAAAACATTTCAAAATCCAAAAAAAATCAAATATTCTCAAAATCCAAAAAAATCAGATATTCCCAAAAACCTAAAAAAATCAAAACATTTTCAAAATCCAAAAAAATCAAAACATTTCAAAATCCAAAAAAATCAAAATATTTTCAAAATCCAAAAATTTCAAAATCTAAAAAAAAAATCAAATATTCCTAAAAATACAAAAAAATCAAATATTCAACAAAAATCCAAGCAATAAAATCAATCATCAAATCATCATTCAAACAAGTTCTTCCAATTCATTCAAATCTAATCATCATCATTCAAATCATTCCTTCAAAACAAATTAATCAATTCTTCCAATCAATTTTCATCAAAATCAAATCATTCAATCAAATTCCTCCAAATCCAATCACTTCTTCTAATCAACTCAATCCAATCATCCAATCATTCCAAGCAATAAACTTAAATACAAGTCATCTTTAATCCATACCAATCAAGTCAATCAATCTTGCTAAATTATCCAATAGCATCAATGGTCTTGATCCTAATCTTGTTGTCAACCAAATCAATCAATCATCATCATCATTATCAATGGGATTTATCACCCCCAATCCCAGTGTTGTTCTCGGGATACATCATTCCCATATCAACAACACAATCCTCATGTTGTTCTTGAGATAAATCATTCCCACATCAACAATGTTATCAATCATCAATCAATAATCAATCATTGGTTTACAACTTGACAAGGGCAATACCTTGTTTGTTTTTGTATCATTTGTGCATGCTTACTTGCTTTCTTGTGTGTGTTATCATTTATATCTTGCATTTGCATCAAATCCAAATCACTCCCAGCTAATATTCATATCTTGTATCTAGGCAAGGTTGTATTACACTAGGGCACGAGACACATCGTCACCTTGGTCCTTATACCTTGGTGCATAATGTCTAGTGCTATATCAAACATCATGGTTGCTCAGCTTCATTGTAGCATAATGCATCCTTCCCTTTCTTCTATCCATTCCCTTATTTTTCTTCCTTGACCAATCCCTTTCATTTCGAGAGCCTACCCGTGTTTGTGTTGTCCCTTGGAGTAGTGTGTCTCCAAGGAGGCCTCCTAAGATAGGGTAAACAAAAGCAAACCAAGTGAGTTGTCACTTGATTCACACTCGTAGTTGTTAATTGACCTTTAGAAATGAAATGTGTGTAAGAAAACAATTCAAGCACTCATTCTTTTTAGATCCAAAGCCAAATGTGTAGGAAGACACTTATTCGTTTTAACCCAATTTTTGATGTGAGATGAAAACAATGATTCATTTTAGAGCCCAAATTGAAGTGTGTTTGCAAACAATGATTAAGAGATGAAAGATGAAACGAGTGCATGCCTGATTATTTTCACTTTCCAAGTTGTTATAACTGATCCAAACACTACTCCAGCTCCTTTGATTCGCCTATAAGATCAGAAAATGATATTATAATCTAGCCATAAAAAAAATAAGCTCATCAAAAAATTGCAATTTCAGATACATGTTTTTAACATAGCCAAATTAGATTCAATTATTTGAAGACATTTTTGATCTAAAAACTAAAAAATCAAAGAAGAGACCCCTACTAATTTTCTGAGAGCTTTCCAGAAATGTAAAGAAGTCAGAAAAAATCCCTTTTTTGCGTCGAGAAATGCAGATTTATGGAAAACCTACAGCGGACAAAGACTTGATTTTTTTGTACATTATATGAACTCAAAATTAAATCTGTAAAGAACATACCCCCACAGATCATAAACATTTCTCCACAGATTTATGTAAACATTTTTGAAAAATTCTTTGATTTGCACCTAGAAACACAATTTTATGAAAAACTTAAAATCATGATAACTCCTACAAAAAAGGCGATAAACACTTGATTTTTCTGTTGTAGCCTCTTGAGATGATGTACAAGCTGCTGTGAAAATCTTGTAGAAAAATTCACAGTCGTTTGGAAGATATGAAGAAATTTGTAAAACCTAGGGTTTTGTCCAAAAATGACATAAACCTACAACAAAAAGTTAATGAAACCTGCAAAAAGAAAGCTAGATCAAGGGATTCACGTCGGGTTCACCAAAATGTAGCTAGGGAAAATTACATTTAGTGTTAAAAACAACTAACTAACTAAACCCTAACTATGCACCATGAAGGACAAACTAGCATGAAAATAAAAACAAAGAAAATCAAATGCAAACTGAATCCACACTAGACTTGATTGATCTCCATGGCTCTTCTCGATCTTGCATGAGAATGCATGATGTCGAAGGGTTGTTGATTTCTCATAGTTGTAGCATAACGATAAGATGAAGATGATAGAGGAAAATAGATAGATAGATGAGAGGATTGAAAGAATTTTGGCAGAGTGAGGATACTAGAAGAAGATCCCTCAAATGGCCTATGTGAGGCTAGATTTATAGGCAAGAGCTAATATGATTCGATGGCTATGATTAAAAGTCAATTGTGTGATGTGTATGGCTAGGATTTAAAGTTGATTTTAGTGCCTATGACACACATTAAGTGGGTTATGACATGAGGCTAAAAATAGGATGAGAGGAAATAAGTGGGATTCTTTTATTTATTTTGAATAGAAAATGCCTTATGACACCCAAATAAGTGGGGCTAAAAATAGGATGTGAGGGGAATCTCATAATTTAAATAATAAAATTATTTAAATTATTTGTGCATGTGAAGAGTTGTAGTCATGTGACACATGTCATAATGAGGGATTTGATTTAATATTTAATTTAAATTGTTTGTGGGACATGTGAAGAGGGATTTAATTAAATAAAGGGGTTTATTTATTTAATTGGAAAGGTGGTCTAGAGGGATAATGTAATGACCTAGGATAAATATTACAAGATATTTTACAAGGTCATGTATGACTAGGTAATGTTATGACATGGACAATTTTAAGTGTCTACAGTTATAGGTTGCAAAAGTAGAAGAAGTGGAGTTGCAGGAGAGTAGTGCAGACTATCAGAATTGTAGATCAGAGAAAAAAATAGGGACTTGGACTCGGGCGCCCTCTCATTAGTCCTCCAGATCCCGCAATTAGAAAATCTTTAGAACAGTAGGAACAGGTTGCAGACAAGATTCCCAAATCCTGAAGAAAAATGTGGCACTGGACTAGGGTGCCCACTCATTAGTCCCTAACTTTTCTATATTCCAAACTTCAAAATTTGGTACACATTTGATTATCATTTGATATCTCTGTGTGTGATCATTTTCTGTAATTTGTCTGTTTGTTCATGAATTTGCATAATTAGGGTTTTGAGCATAATTAAACTTAATTGTACAACAAAATCATACAATTCCAATCTTACCCTATGTTCCAAGTGACAAGAGATCTATAGTAGACTTCCTACTGACTGAATGTCCTTGAATGTTTAGTGGTGAAAGGAGGATCAACATAAACCCTCTTCAAACATATCAAACATCTCTAAAACAAACTAAACATTTTTCACCCTCAACATTTTGGTGAACCCATGTTCTTTTGAATTTTGCACCTTGCTAAGTGTTGTGTTTCAGATTTACATTATTTCATTCATTCATTTCATTGTTCATCTTATTGCATTTGAAAAATTACTAAAAAAAAAAAAAAATTGGCACTTTTAGCTTGCATTTTCAAATAATTTGAGTTAATTGGCATTGAATTTCAATAAATTTCTATCATTATCATCAGATATGATTTAATATTTTCATTCATCATTTATTTAGATTACATTTTCATGATCAAATTGTTAAAAATTGCTTGAAATTGTGCATTTTTCCATATAACCTAGTTTTGCATTAGCTAGGGTTTGTAGTCAAAATCTTGTTTCAGATTTTACTACCCTTTTAAAACACTCATTAGTACTAATTTCTAACTGTAGTGTTGCATCATAGTGGTTTTCTTGCAAAATTTCATGCCTAGGGTTTGAAAACCTTGTTTTTTCACTAGATTTTGGTCTTATCGTCTCTCTAGATTTGCACCATAGGCATGTTGTAAAGGATTTTTCTACACTAATTGGTTGTTATTAGGGTTATTATCTTCTTCCCCTCCTAAAATTCTTTACAACACCCTTTTTATTGGGCCTTTGCATTTAGATTTGGTGAAAATTTGCATATTTTGGCTATATTTTCACTAGGGTTTGACTTAGATTAGCACTATAAGCGTGTTGTGAAGGATTTATGGCTTTAGGTGATTGATATTCCTATTAAAATATTCTGCACCTCCTAAAATTTTTACAACACCCTTTTTATTGGGTCTTTGCATTGAAAAGTTGTGAAAAATTGCATATTTTAGTGTATTTTCACTAGGTTTTGACTTGTCATCACCCTAGGTTTGCATCAACAGCATGTTGTGAAGGATATTATTGATTTATTGGACTTATATTAGACATATTACTTTATGCACTTCATCAATTTCCTTACAACACCTTTTCTTTCACTTATTTGCATTGAAAAATGTTGAAAAATCAAGCATTTTAGGTCATTTTCACATATAGTTTTGCACTTGTCTTTTGCATAACTTTTAAAAAGATTTTAAAATATGATTTTAAATTGATTTTACAAGACATTTCACCATGGCATCTTCATCTCATTGCTCTTTGATACCTTCACATGCATATATCAAAAACTTTGAGAGTTTCTACAAATTTCTTAATATGAATCCTCATGTTCTCACTTATATACAAACTATGTATCACAAGGACATATTTAAATGCTCTTCATTTGAAATCCTTGACTATGTATCTGATTATGACAACTTCATATATATCATTATTACATACCCTTGGGTAGTATAAGATTTAACAAAACACATTGAAAAGGATGAGAGTGAAAGTTTTCTTAAGGCTTTGGATTTAATAGCTAAAACATATGGTGATGATGATGAAGATGATTCCATAAGTTATCCTACTTCTCCTATAGTTGAATGTCCAAGGACCTTATATGAGAAGACTATGGATAACTCTATACCTAATATTCCTACAAACACTATACCTTCCTATCATTCCAATGCTCTCCCTGGCCAAGATGTAGCATTAGTGGATGAGAAAAGGTCTCTCACATTAAAACCTTTAGGGATAGATGTTGGGTACAATCAAGAGGAAAATAATGTTAATTCAATCTTCATTAATAGACTTTGTAGTAATATTCCTAAGATGATTGTTCGAGGGGCACCTAGTGCACCCTCTTGCTTAAAGACGATGATTAGGGTTCAAGGTAGACCTCCCAGTTACATCTACAAATATGCACAACAAATTATTCAAACAAGTCAAGGTGTTCAAAATGTGCCGCAACATCCCATAATTTCTCACACATACAACACCCATAATAACAAGCAAAGTAAGCAAGCACCGCATGTGCCTGTCTCCCTTCCATGTTCTCAACCTATGCTTCCTCAACCACCTCATTTAACACAAAAAGTTGGTCAAGAATATGATCTTGTCGAGCAGATTCGTGCTACTCCGGCTAAGATCTCTCTTTGGGATTTAATACAAACTTCGCCTACATACCATGGAATTCTCCAAGAGGCTTTATAAAAATTGATTGTGCCACCTGTTGTTAAGCCAAATGATGTAGCAACTCTGTTAGACTGTATGCATGCGACAAAAAGTAATATTATCTTTCAACCACATGAATTACCATCGATAGAAGTTCAAAACCAATATGATCCACTTATGATCTTTGTCACAATAAATAAAACATTGATAAAATGAGTTATGATTGACAATGGATCAGCTCTTAACGTTTGTAGCATTGACCTACTACACAAAATCAAGGCCGACACATCAAAAATCAAACTAGATAAACTTAGCATTCGTGGCTTTGATAATCATAGTAGTCAGTGAGTAGTTACTACAACCTTACCTGTAAAAGTGGGTCCTGCAAATGTATCTACCCTGATTCATGTCATGCCTAGTTCTTTATCTTACAACATGATTCTTGGTAGACCTTGGATTCATGCATTAGGGGCAGTTCCTTCCACCCTACATCATTCAATTAAATTTATATTCAAAGATAAACTTCATAGCATCCATGTTGATCTTGAACTGGATAACTGCTTACATATTGAAATGTAAAAACAAGTTTACAATCATATAAGCTTAAACAATTTATAAGTTGATTCATTGATGCGTCCTACCATGAATAGTGTTGTGCACGACTCTCCACAATCGAATGCACTCTTTGGTGATGATTGGGGTTCATTAGATTTTAATCCTTGTGGTATAGGGGAATATAAAATTAATAGCCTTGACACATCAAAAGTAGCATCGATCTCATCTAAGCAATCTTTTAAAGCGCCTGAGAAACCTAAAGTCCCCTTGGTAGAAAATAAAGACAATACTCTCAATTATACTACAAATTACGAGATCTATGAGGCTTCACTATCCCCTAAGGAAATGACATCCCTCTATGGTTGAGGATTTAAAATCCTTTATAACAACTGTGAATATGTAGGTAAGGGATGTCGTGTAAATCAACAAGGGATTCGAGTACCTATAGAATCTGCTTCAAGACATTAATCAAGTGGCATTGAATATAATCCTTTTAAAGAAAAGAAAGCCTCTCATCCTCCTAAACTCAAAGTTAATGCAATTTCAACAAGACCAAAACAACATGTGAGATTTCTTGGGCTGATAGACAAGAATTGTCCATCGAGAAGCATCCCTTTGAATCAGGTAAATATTTCTCCATCTTTAAGCCACACTCGTTGTAGCCACTATTATAATTTCTCTCAAGGGTGGCCTCTTCCTATACATGTATGTTCTTAACATTGGGATGAAATAGGTAAGTATCTCTAACCCCGGTGGTCACCTATGCAGTAGCAAGATCGACTTGTGTATTTGACCTCCCCTCTCGTGTTGTGCTTCCCCCGTGATGTGTTATGTGTTGTTTAGGCCTCATAGGATGACCCTTGATTCTCTTGTAAGGTCAAGGATCTAGGAGACCGCCTCTATTGTGACCTTCTTCTATTTGTATCATCATTCTTCTATATTGCTTCTTCTCTATTTTTATCGTTGTGTGTTGTGTCTTATGGACATAGTGTTGCGGTTGGTGAATTGGGGACACCCTCCTACGTGACTATCCCTAAGGCACTTGTTTCTCCTCTCTCAATTTATTGTTTCCCTTCCTCTAGTGTTTCTATCTAGCAGACGGATGACGAAAAACATATTATACTGATATGAACCTAGTGTCCCTTCAACGAGAAATCAAAAAATGGACCAAGTCCATACACGACGATGGGGTTGATATATATTATCTGAGGTTTGGCTAGTAGAATCACTCCATGTGATTTTGATGTTGTCTTATTGCATTTACAAACCATAACAATACTGTTGCTCCATGCATTGTGTTTATCTTTGAATCTTGCCTTGGTTACACTCAGTTTTGAGATTTTTGCAGTATAGCCCCACGGTTATACTCAATCTCTGAATCCGTAGTTTAACCTTGGCTCTTTGTGTGAATGATCATATGCATTGTTGTTTATAATGATTATATGGATGCTAACACTTTTCTTGAAGGAATGTGTTTGTGGGAACATTTGGTGATCGTAAAGTACATGTCACCTCTGGGGGGCATGGGCTTTGCGAGAGTCTGTGTTCCTTGTGTGTTTTCTACCTACCTTAACATGCTTGATATTGGTACATGATATCAACCACCTTAAGGTGGGGACATATATAAGGTAAGTTGTCTGTTCTAGATGCTAGTAAAGTGTGTTTTTTCTCAGGTGCAGTCTTAAAGAGTAGTGGCGATGAGTCCCTCCTGCACTCTGAGATTTATTTGAAATCTATTGCAATCATTTAAGCCCTCTGCGGAGGTGGGATATCACATATATCCTTTTTATCTTAAGCCCTCTGCAGAGATGGGGATGGTGTATTTCTCATGGAGAGTGTACATCCTATCATTTTCAAAAAGTCCTCTGCGGAAACAGGGAGCAATTCTGTGACCAACTCAACCCTTAAGCGTGTCTTTAGTGATTGTTGTGGCGAAGCCCAATCGTCGGTGTGCCTGTAATGTGCCTGAGATGGTGATGAACCTAGAAATAGGAACACTCCATCGCTTGTCTGCCATGTTGTCTCCGTGTCTTCCAAGTGTGTGTGTATTGTGTGCTTGTTCCCAAGCATAGTTTAAAGATCGATGGCGATGAGTCCCTCCTATGCTTTGGGATTTGTATGGTGTGCTTGATTTGTATGGCATGCTTGGTTTGTATTGCTTGTTTGTTGCCCCATATGCAGTTTAAAGATTGGTGGCAATGAGTCCCTCCTGCATTATGGGTGGTGGGTTTACTTTCCTTGTACTTGCATCTGCATTTCATATATATGAGAAAAAGAAAAGAAAATCATCACCGTCTTCACTGCATTCACTATATTCACTATGTTTTGTGTGTCTTCAATGTTGTCTTCTCCATGTTTTGTGTGACTGTAATTGTTTTCTGTGTTTTATGTGCCTATTACTATCTTCACCGTGATTAGCGTGTCTTCTCTATGCTTGGCGTGTTTGCTATGTTTGTTGACCATACTTTAATGCATGTATTGGCCTTGCATTTATACATACATTAAAGTGGGGGATAAATGATATGTCAAAAAAAGTAATTTTGGGGGCTTCTTCCTCTTAAGGTTTAACTCATGAGTCCTTTAGAATTCATTTAGAGCATCTTGCATGATTTTGATGACTCCCGATGAGAAAACTCTGAAGTTTCATGGCGAATGGGACTCAGGGGATGCACTTAACATAAATCCTACCTAAAATAGGGGGGAGGACTTGGGCACCCGCACCCTAGTCCTACCCTATTTTAGGTCAAGACCAATTTCAAAGTGTCAGTTTATGACCGTTATTTAGGTCCTATGCCGACACGGTAAGTTTGAATTACAAAATTCTTAGCGGGAATGTTTGTAGTTGCATATATAAGCATGATTAGTGATTCATTTGTAAACTAGATGGCAATTTTGATTCAAGAGCTTATGTGAAAGGTGATTCAAAGCTATTATTATGTTGCAGAGCAGTACTTTATTGTTCTTGTGTTTGTATTTGCAAATTTGTTATCCATCTCCTCATGGCATGAATAGCATCTTCCTTCCAGGAGATCTTCACTACAAGGTGATGTCAGTTGTGTTTTCTATCATTTATCATTTGGATTTTACCTCTATCCCATAGGGATATGCACTCTTTATCTAACAATAGTGTTCGAAAGGCATGAATGTCTCTCTGGGGCTTGACTGAGGCAAGCCTCTAAACACCACAACCCCAACCTATTTTTCTGTGATTGCAAGTTACAGGTTGTGAAAGTAGAAGTGGAGTTGTAAGAGAGTAGTGCAGACTGTCAGAATTGCAGATCAGAGAAGAAAATAGGGACCTACAATCAAGCACCCTCTCATTAGTCCTCCGGATCCTGCAATTGGAAAATCTCCAGAATAGCAAGAACATGTTGCAGACAAGATTCTAAAATCCTAAAGAAAACTATGGCACTGGACTAGGGCACCCGCTCATTAGTCCCCTACTTTTCTATTTTCTAAACTTTGAAATCTAGTACGCATTTGATTTTCATTTGATATCTTTGTGTGCGATCATTTTCTGTAATTTGTCTATTTGTTCACGAATTTGCATAATTAGGGTTTTGAGCATAATTGGACTTAATTAAACAACAAAATCATACAATTCCAATCTTCCCCTATGTTCCAAGCAACAGGAGATCTATAGTAGACTTCCTACTCAATTGAATGTCCTTGAATGTTTAGTGGTGAAAGGAGGATCAACATAAACCCTCTTCAAGCATATCAAACATCTCTAAAACAAACTAAACATTTTTCACCCTAAACAGTCCCTACTCAAAACAATCTGGCCCAAGAGGCAGATTGGTGCTACCCCTGCAACCAACCTCACAATCAGTCCACTTGTGCTTTTGGAGCACAAGACAGAGCTTTAATGGTGCAGAAGTTTCATACCCAACAGGCATCGTTGGCAAAGGTAGCAAATAGTAACCCTGAGGTATCAAATGAGGCTACCTCTGATGCCAATATGATGCTATGGACTGCAAAGGACTTTTGTGTTGTCAATCATCCCATGGATAATGTGACCATGCCTGTAAGTAGTATTGTAGACAATACTAGGTCTAAAAAGAGGCAATTGGAGGCTAGCCCCATGCCTATTGTGTTACAAAAGGAGCTTGTTTCAAAGACAAAGGTGGCCAATGCCACAATTCCAATTCAGAGAAGCAAATTTTCTGCTAGAAAAGAAATTCCATTAGGCCCAAATGTATCTGAACAAGCTGTAGATCAATCAAAGAAGGGAACATGGATTCCCTCAATGTATAAGGCAACCATTGTTCCACTAAATATTGTGGAATAGATGAAGAAAACAAATATCAATGTATCAATGTGGGAAGTAATGTCAATCCCCTCTCAAAAGGATCTCTTGCAAGAGGCCTTAAGGCATTTCTGATGAGCTGAATCAGTACCAACTAACTTATCAACAAAATAGAAAGAAAAGAGTCCTGTCAGTCTTGTGTAACCAGGGGAAGAACAAGTAGGTGTGGATAAGAAACCATCTCCTTTCTACTTGTCTTTGATCATTGGCAAGTTTTTAGTGCACAACTATATGATTGACTCTGGGGATAGTGTTTTAGTTATGCCCAAGAAGATAGCAGATGCATTAAGCATCAAATATGCCCCTGTTTCATTAGGAGTATTACAATTGGATGGAACCTCTATGAACACTACAGGGATAATCAAGGGGCTGGACTTGACTCTACATGCATGTCCAAACTTGACCTTCAGTCAAGACATTTTAGTCATTGACCTTCCTCCTTTATTTGTCATTTGCTTGTCAAGAGACTTCACAGCCAAGGTAGGTGGCTATCTTTCTTCTGACTAGTCTCACATGTTGTTGAGGACTAGATATGGCACAAGGTTCACCATCAAGGTTGAACCAATTTCAAATTACCATGTGGAGAACTATGACCACAGCCTGGTGAACCCACATGTTATGATTCAAGGTGAGGAAATGCATGACTTGGAGTCTATTGAGGTAGAATCTTCACCTCTTCCTACCCCTGATCTCTTTCTTGATGAGTGGACAAGGGATCACTGTGATTTTGATCCTTATGACACCATTGAGGCAACTAACTTCAGCAACTACATGATCCATGAAGGGGATTATTCAGTCTCTTCTATACTTAAGCCAGATGATGACTCCAATGGCCCATGGAAATTGTTCTTTGATGGTGCAAAGAGCAAAAATGGAGCTGGTGCGGGGGTTTTAATAGTCTCTCCGACTGGTAAGAAATTGCATTTTACTCACAGATTACATTTTTCTTGCACCAACAATGTAGCAGAGTATGAGGCATTGGTTCATGGTTTGCTAATTGCTGAGAAGAAAAATATCTAGCATTTAGAGATTTTTGGGGACACTGAGTTAGTGGTCCACCAAGTCAGAGAAATATGTGCATCGAAATAATAACGTTTAAGAGCTTACAAACATAGAGTTTGGGCCCTATTTGAGAGTTTTGATGCTCTCAACCTACAGGTAATCCCAACAAAATTAAATTTAGAGGTTGATCAGTTGGCAATAGTGGGGGCCCAATTTTCTCCACCTACAAATTTGTTTTAGGGCCCTGATCGACATGTGAAAATAGTTGGCAGGCCCTTTGTTCCTGACATTGATATACATTGGCAAATATTTGATATTAATGAACAGATTGCAATGTTTATTAGGGATGAAGCTGAGTTCTCATCAATGGTGTAGCCCAGGCTGCAAGAGGGATACAGTGACCAAATCATTCAATTGAAAACCAATAAGTTGCCCAAGGGTCTAGTCACTCTTGAGGCCATTTTTAGCCGTGATGATGAGTTTAGGGGCAAAAGAAAGAATGACATTCCAAAAGGGAGATTAGTAGAAGATTATTGTCACCTAAGATAAGGAATTGCTGCTAGGTAAAGTTTGTGGTGATGCAGAGCAGCAAGAATTCATACATCTTGCCCAGAAATACAATGACGTCTTGGCATGGACGTATGAAGATTTAAAGGGTTTCAATCCAGACATGGCTTAACATGCCATCGATCTGGATCAAATTGCAAGCCTACCCATCAGAAGCAGCGACCCATAAACCCTAAGATTGAGCCACTCATGAGAAAAGAGTTGGCAAAGCTCATACAAGCAAGGATCATCTTCCCAATTAAATATTCTACTTGGGTTGCTAATCTAGTATCTGTGAGGAAGAAAAATAGTGAAATAAGGTTGTGCCTGGACTTTTGGGACTTGAATCATGCTTCCTTGAAGGATCACTACCCTCTTCCCTCTATGGACCAAATTTTATAGACTGTTGCAGGGCCAGAGAGTTTTTCATTATTGGATGGCTTTTCTGGTTACAACTAGATCTTTGTCAAAGAGGAGGATAGATTTAAAACAACATTCACAACCAAATGGGGAACCATGGCATATGCAAAAATGCCATTTGGTTTATCTAATGTTGGTTGCACATTTCAAAGGGCAATGGATATTGCCTTCAAAGGTTTTATAAAAAAGTTCATCCTGATTTATCTGGATGACATTACAATCTTCTCCAAGAAGGGAGCAAATCATCTGGAGAAAGTCTTTCAGAGATGCAGAGAGTTTGGAGTGTCTCTAAAGCCTAAAAAATTATTTTTGTTGTTGCTCAAGGTAAGTTGCTGGGCCATATAATATCTAAAGACATGATCTCCATAGATCCTGAAAGGACATTAGCTCTGCTTTCTCTTCCCCTGCTTGCTCAATTTTGTTAGGAAGTTCATTCCTAATTGTGCTGGCTTGGTAAAGCCTCTAACCCTTATGCTCAAGAAAGATGTAGTCTTTAGATGGACTAAGGAAGGGAAGGATGGTTTTGAAAAGATCAAGAAAGAGATTGCCCAGGCTCCTACCCTCATGAACCCAAATTATGAGAAAGACTTTGTCCTTTATGCACATGGAGGAGAGAACAACATTGTTGTTCTTCTGATGTAGCAGAATGAGCAAGGAATGGAACAGCCCCTAGCCTTCTTCTGTCAAACCTTGAAGGATTATGAGTTCAGATACAGCCCCATGGATAAACATGTATTTGCATTGTTAGAGCTTTAAAAAAATTCAGATATATACTGGCAAATAATCATATTAAAGTTTTAGTTTCTCATCCTTGTGTGAGAGTTTATATAATGGGGATTGAGATTAGTGAAAAGAGAACCAACTAGGTCACTAAGATCCTAGAGTATGATGTGATCATCAAAGCCACTAAGTTGATTAGAGGTAGAGGGTTGTGTAAACAACTAGGTTAGACCTTCGTACATGAAGTGAGTTCATCTTACCGCTTGAATGAGGAACAACCTAGAACTGAGCCATCAACTATGAGTTCTTGGACAATAGATATGGCTAAATTCCTATCCACTAGTGAGGATCCTTATGGATTCGACAAATCTAAAAGAAGACACTCTAGGATGCAATTTATCCATTATGCATTGGTAGATGGTGTTCTCTTCAAGCAAAATTTAGATGGAGTCTTACTGAGGTGTATAGAAGAAGATCAAATTGATAGGCTTCTTAGTGAGTTTCATGCTGGCCTAGTTGGTGGCTATTTCTCTGCTACAACAATGAAAATAATGAGGGCATGTTATTTTTGGCCTACATTATTCAATAATGCCCATGTATGGGTAAGAAAGTGTAAAGAGTGTGCCCTCTTTGTAGGAAAGAAAAGATTGGTCGCACTTCCACTCCATCCTATTCAGGGTGATCAACCCTTCTCACAGTGGGGATTAGATTTCATTGGCATGATAAACCCCACTTCTAGTGCAAGTCACAAGTGGGTTTTGACTACAACAGATTACCACACCAAGTGGGTTTAAGCAGTCCCACTGAAAGAAGCCACTGATTCATCAATCATGGATTTCTTGGAAGAAATCATGACAAGGTTTGGAAATCCTCAGACCATTATTTCTGATAATGCAAAAGCATTCACTGGTTTTAGAATTGCTGATTGAGCTCTTAAATATAAGGTGTTCTTGAAGACTTCATCTAATTATTACCCCCAAGGTAATGGCTTAGTTGAATCTACAAACAAGAACCTAATCAGAATTTTGAAAAGGACTATGGAAACAAACCAGAGACAATGGCATAATATGATCAAATTAGCTCTTTGGGCTGATAGGATCACATACAAAAGAGCCATTAGAAACTCTCATTTTATTCTTGTGTATGGAAGAGAGGCTAGATTGCCTATATCTTTGGAGCTTCCTGTATTAGAATTGGCTCAGCAATTAGAATTGGAAGGAGAAGATGTTAGGTTTGTCAGAATGGATGAATTGACTGAACTAGAAGAACAAAGACAGTCAGTCATGAGTACATTGGAAGAACATCAAAGGCAGACCAAAAAGTATTTTGATAAAAAGGCAAAGGTTCAGACCTTCAAAGAGGGTGATCTTGTTCTGAAGTGGGATGCTGACAGAGCCAAACCAAGAGGCCACACCAAGTTTGATGCACTTTGGAGTGGGCCATATATCATCATCAACTGCAAGCAAGCTAATGCTTTCATTCTTTCATGACTGGATGGTGAAATTCTACCGATCTCAATCAATGGGATCCATCTCAAACCTTACCATTAAGGTTGGTCTGAGATTTTGTATATACTATTTTAGTTTGTTTTGCCTTAAGTTTTCCTTTTCCCTATGTGCTTTTGCACAGGCTGTATTGTCATTAGGAGAATGCAGGCCTTGTTCCTTTTGGTGTTGTTTTAGAGGCAAGGTTTCAATTGTTTTGACCAATTGCACCCCTTTTGACTCTATGCCTAATGAATGCTTAAGGCCATCGGTTCCCTTTTGTTTAGCAAGAAAACACCCCTAATAAGTCACAAAAATGTTGTCCTATTTTGCTCCCCAACCAAATAGCTCAAATCCATAAAATCTCTAAGTGTTTTCCATTTTTGAAATGCAAGGAAAAACATCCAAATCGACTAAGTCCCAAAAATCTTCAAGTTTTCCTTGTGTTTTCTACCTTTTTGGAGTTTTAGAGTTCGGAGTTCTACCCTTCGTCCTTCCATCTTACACTGCTCCAAACTTCGCTACTTTCCCTTCGAAAATAAAGCTAAGTATTGTAACCTTTTCAGAGTTTCAGACTTCGGACTTTCCTTCTTTTCCCTTCTCTCTTGGAAGGCGTAAGGCGGAAGGCCTGAACCCTGACCCTCGATGAGTGTTAATTTTTCTAAGGCATTCCGCCATTCCATGAACCCTTTTGGGTGGACCCCGACAGGCTGGCGGAACTATGAAATGCTGATACGTGGTTGTGATGTCATCAAGGAAAGCGTAAAGCAAAGTGAGTGGGGCCCGAACTCCAACTCTTTTTTTGAGAAATAATGCTAAGTGTTTTGGACTTCCAAGATCGGACGTTTCGGCTTCTTCCTTCTCACTAAAGGTGAAAGACGGAAGGCCCGAGGTCCGAACTCCACTGAAACTTTCAAACGATCGGCTACGTCTTTGATTTTCAGGGCTTGGACTTCCCTTGTTCCTCCTTCTCTATGAAGGAGAAAGATGGAAGGACCGAGGCTCGAAGTCTGCCGATAATGTAATTGTCCTTTGTAAAGCGGAGTTCAGGGGGCAGATTTTCCTCATTTCTTCTTCTCTTTTGTAAGGGAGAACATCGAGGGCCCGAGGCCTGAACTCGAACGATTTCTGTAATCTTTAGAAACAAAGGGAAATGAGGCCGAACCAAGGGTCCACCATGATCATACATGATGAAATCTTACTTCCAAGGTGGGATCCAGTCCAGATGAAAGTTAAATGTCCAGCTCCAACGAGCAAATTGTAGTTGAGCATTTATGGTTGCAAAAGGCGGTTTAGGCTCAGATTTTCAATGAAATATTTGTTCAACCACTTCTTTGAGATATTTTATTTGCATTTATGTCATGACAATCATATTTTCTCTGATATTCCTTTTGTAAAATATCTCTGATAGGCTTATGGGTGCATTCATTACATTAGGTAATGGCGCCTCATTGTAAATGTTCTATAAGGCATGAAACGTAATGTATTCAAGTTGGTCATTGATTGTAAAAAATCACATCTCTTTTTAATTGTAACTGTAGACAACTGAAAATGTACTTGCATCACAAATGCCACATTCATGTCAATTCTCTTCCAAATTCCATAATTCAACTATTAATTAAATAATTTAAATTATTTAATTAATTCAATTTTCCTCTTTCTAATCATCCATCTATTTTCCCTAATTTTCTTCTAATATTAAATAATTGATTTTAATTAATTATTTATTTAATTCATTCAATTTTCTTCTTTCTAATCATCCACCTATTTTTCCCTAATTTTCTTCTAAAACTAAATAATTAATTTTAATTAATTATTTAATAATTCACACCCTAATATCCCTTTTCATTCAATTAATTTAAACAAATAAACATTTGTTTAAATGCATCCTCACTTAATGGAAAAAGCTCATTTTCACATGAGTTATCTTAATTTAATAAATATTTGTTTAAATTCACCCTCACTTAGTGGAAAAAGCTCCTTTCCACATACCTTATCTCAATAAATCAAATAAATTGGGCATGTTTATCTGTGCACCTCATCATATTCTCAATTTAGAAATTTTATCTTATCTTATAGTGGAGGGAAACCCTAATCGATCTCCACCCTTCATTTGCTCCAAATTCGACTTTTAATCTGAGCCATCCATTCAAACATGCTTGCCTATAAAAACTCCTTCCATAGCGATTTTCACAACTCACGACAATATATGAGAATACATGAGAACTTGACAACTCTCTAACATCTTGTTGTTGCATCGATTTGAGCTTCTCACAATCCTTGCACACTTGCAAATCTGACGAGATCGAGGAGGACAATGGAGATAAGCCAATATTTAGCTTAGAATTTGTGTTTATTACATATTTATTTGATTGATTCATAACTTGCTTGCACTCCATTGGGTGTTAGGGTTTGTTGTGATTTAATTTCTGCATGTTTGATAACATTTTCCCTGACACATTCTGGTGAATCCGATGTGAATCTATCGCATTTTGTCAAGTTTTGGAAATTGACTTTTGCAGGAGGCCTCCTAGCTCGAATCTGACCCCACCATTGCGTCCATAAGAGTCAAAAACCCTAGAATCGCCTATTCATTCACAAAAATCGGAGACAGGAAATTTTTTAATTCTTTTTGGGGTTTGTGTTTTGGCTCTGTGAAAGTTTTCGTATCCTTCGGCAGCCTTGACTCTTCAGGGTTCGACTCTCAGCGGTTTCAGTCCTTGACGGTCAAGGTTTGCTACGGCGTATTTACTAGTCTCGAGGTCGCAGTGATGTTCGCACTTAGGATTTCATATCCTCGGCCAGCGGTTTAAATCCGCAGCCACCGGTTATAAACCAGCAGTAGTCAATGGAGGTCATCGATGTTTTTTATTAGCTTTTTAGCTTTTTAATCTAAAGGATACTTCTAATTTGATTTTCAGATTTTCAGGTAAGCCTTCATTTTTACTTTAATGGATTTTTTTTAAAACTAGGCTCATTTCTAGTAAGGTTTTAGATTAAATTTAGTCTTACTTTTATCTTTTAATTTCAATTTTAATTTTAGTATTAATTTTAGACTTTAATTTAGATTTAATTTTAAATTTAGATTTTTAATTTTAATTTTAATATAGTATTAGAACTAAATTTTATAGTATTAGAATTAAATAAAATTTAGATTTAAATTTTAATTTTAATTTTAATTTTAACATAGTTGTGAACAAAATTTTAACTTAGATTTTAATTTTAACATAGTTGTAAACTAGATTTTAACTTAGATTTTAATTTTAACTTAGTTGTGAATTAGGTTTTAACTTAGATTCTAATTTTAACCTTTTTAACTTAGAAAACTAGTTGTTAATATTTAATATCTAATTTCGTTTTTAATTTAGAAATATAATTTTGACTTAATGTTGGCTTTAGCATAATTTCTAATTTAGTTTTTAATTTTAACATCGTTTTGCATTCTAATCATTGTTGTTTTGCTTGTCACTGACTTTTTACTCGCAGTTGTTTCGCTTGTTGAAGACCATTTTTCTCAAACTACTCACTAGTATGTTAATCTTGAAACATTGTGTCTTCTTTTTATAGATTAGATCACATTGGGATTCATTGGTCTAAAAATCAACTCAAGTGTTTGTCTCATCATAAGCAAGGGTTAAAATTAACAAGTGTTTGCCATGTGTTGTGGTTGGCATTTTTGTCATTGAATGTGTATGCTCTTCTCTCGCGCCACTCAGCGATCTTGAGAATCAAAAGCATTCCTTTGACATTTTGTATAACCACCCACACATTTGGATTTAGAATTAAAATGAACCCCATGCGAGGGTGAGGCAAAGGTGTTGCGTATGCTCTCTCCTTGCACTTCGTGCGATCTAGGAGACCAAAAACAATGTACTTTCGTGCTTTTGTATATCTTTAAAGGGCCTGCCACCACGCTTTGAAAGGTGGGAACGACCCAAACGGTAACAAGCTAAGCCAAACTCTTTCGAACTGCTATATAAAAAATATGTTTGTGATGAAAGTCATAAGCAACAGGTGTGGATGTGTCATACCGACGAATGTCTCCCTCAGTACCCTTGTGGTGCGTAAAATCCTATAAAGCGTAACCTCTGCAGCTTGGGAGGCCTCATAACCGGAGTGAATCATTGCATGTATGGCCACCTGAACGAATGCCCTTACTAAGAACCAATTGTGTAGTAGCCAAAATCTTTCTATTTGTTGGCGCGGGAGGTTGGATCTTTGAAGCCATCCCACATTCTTGTAGTTCAAAGTAGAGAGAGCAAGTTTCCTAAGATCTTTGGGTCTCTGGGAATTCAAAGTTTGGTGCGCCCGAGAAGTGAGTGTCGTGTAAGGGGGAGCCAGTGCCACCAAATTTCTAAGCTATCTACTCTGAATAAGTGTGGTTGGAACAATCCAAGTGGGAATCCAGCAAATATTGTCTCTTCTAGCCTAGGATTGTGCATGTTTACAAGTGTTTCTAAAACTTGTCAAGAGTCACCAAAAAACAACCTAATTTGTTTGCCAAGTGTTTTTCGATCATCAAAAAATTGCCCAAAATTGAACACATAGAAAACCTCTTTACACCCAAGACTTGTCAATCCCATCCACTCCTTGCAATTGCTTAGGATAATTTGCATTATCCTTGTTCAAACTCATTACATTTACCTAGGTTATCCTTGCATTGATTTAGGTCAACCTCAAACATTAGGTCACCTTTGAGACTTAGAAAATAGGAGACTTGACATACTTTCATCATACCTTGGTTACGAACTTGAAATGTCTAGGACCTTGCTCTTTTCTATCAATCAAACCAATTTACAAGTTGAACTTTAAACTCACAAGTCTAGTTTTGAGTTCATCTTCCTCGATTTGCAAGTTGGCTCTTCAACTAACGTGTCTAGTTCGGAGGCTCACTTCAATCAATCACTATTCTCCCAACACTTGCAAAGTCTTCAACAATTTCAATTAGTCACGTGGGTATATCTTAGTGTGCCTTAGCATCCTCTTTTATCAAAATCTCTTAGGGTTGCCTATCCAATTAGCCTTAGGCTTTATCATAACTTCATCCTCCTTAGTAGCCTTTGTCATAACTTCATTGTCAAAAAAATGCAAAAAAAAAGCATTAGTGACATAACATTTGCTACACTTGTCATCCTCATTCCCACTAGTTGCATTTGTCATAACCTTTTTTCAAAAAAAAATCTGAAAAACATAGCTTAGTTGCATTGACCATCTGCATTAATTCACTAGTTGCATCCAACATACCTTAATCACACAAATCACCTCACATTGTCATAGCATCCCAAAATTCACAAGTCTTATATGGTGGAAACACGATTACAAAAGAAGAGAAAGGGGGTAGAGTCTCCCAGCCATTCCTATAGTGATCCCCTAGGCACAATGCAATTTGGATCCTCATCCAATGAACAAACCAAATCACACTCCAACATGTCAAACCCCTTTGACAACCTCATTTTGCAAGAGAATTACCAAGAGATTACCCAACAAGAACTTGAGGAAGCTTCCCAAGATCCAAAAATGTTACGAATCCTCAATGAGATGATAACAACCAATCCTCAAACATACCTTATGTGTCTCTTGCAAATGGGTACCAAGCTTCCCGTAGGGGTGGATATCAATACAATTGTGGGGTCTACACCAAGCAACATCACACAAGTTCAAACAACACCTTCCACAAGTTACACAAAACTCACACAAGAACATACCACCATTTCCATGGGACAAACATCACATGAGTCCACAACTACTTATGTACCTCCCCCATTTAACACCAATAATGCAAATGTCACATCGCAACCTTTGAATTTCGCCAACCCATTTGCTTCAATGAATGTGGGCCACAACAAAAGAGCATGAAAGATACACATATTTACTTCACGACCACAAACACAAGGGGTTAATGTTACCTCTAATACAAATACAAACATAGGGTCCAACCCCAACAACAACAATTTGAATAACAACCTCAATTTTGGCCATCTTGGAAGCAACAATAATTTGTCTAATCAAGGTATTGGTGTGACCTATCAATATACTCATGGAAACCCATTATAGCAAGAAGGCAATCCTCATGTCCACACAAACCCATTCCACAACCAACATAACACAGGTATTCCACCTCATTATCAATACATAAATCCCAAAACTAATTTCATATCATAACCCTCATAACCCAAACACCCGTCCATTTGTTGCTAATGCAATCACCTCTACCAACACATGAGTCCAAAACACGCAAAGGGCAAATGTGGTAAACCCATATCAAAATGCAATTGCAAACGCAGCTGATACATCCTTGTCATCCATAGATGTATTAACACATGAATTGCATGCCTTCAAACAACAATTCTCTAGTATACAAGTATCGGGGACTAAGAAGGCATATTCCATGGAGGACTTGTGTCCATACCCCTTTGACAAGAGCATCTACATGCCCCCCTTTCCCCAAAACTTCACCATGCCGACTTTCAACAAATATAGAGGAAAGGGGAGCCCTATCGAACATGTACACGAATTTCACACTGCATGTCTTGACTCGCATTTGATCAAACGTATTTGATGAGACTATTCCCACAAAGCCTTGTGGGCCAAGCACTTGAATGGTTCGTGCATCTACCAATAGGGAAAGGACATGGACCGAGCTAGCTGACAAATTTATAGCCCACTTTTCCTACAACATTGAAATAGATGTTAACATCACCACACTTTGCTACATAAAACAAGACGATGGAGAGACATTTCTCTCCTTTCAAAGATGGAGGGGCTTAGCTAGTAAATGTCCTTGTCACATACCTGAAAATCAATTGGTCCCTATCTTTGTGGAAATTGTCAACACAGAACTCATGCACCAGCTTCAAATTCATTGTTGCACAACCGTCGCAAAGGTTTTCGAAAAAGGCATAGCAATTGAAAAGGCCCTCATAGCCAAGGGCACAATAAAAATCTTTAATAAAAATAAAAACAACTCCAACACCTCCTATGACAAAAACAAATTCTGGTCAAAGAATAAAAACGTTACCAATGACAGAGTTGTTGATACGAAAGCAATAAACAAGGGTGGCCCCGTCCTCACCCTCAAAGCACCAACGCCAAATATTTCGTCACCAATCAAACAACAAACAGCAAATGCCATTCAAAGCAATCAAAGGTGGGGACCTCCGCAAGCAAACCTCCCCAAATGAAACTATACACACCTACCGGAACTGATCGAATCAATCCTAAAGAAGTTGTTACAAGCTAAGCTTATCCAACTTCCAGAGATTAAAGAATACAACCCCGCCTTCAAACCTCCCACTTGGAACGATAATGAATTTTGTGAATACCACCAGATGATAGGACACAAAGCATCTAACTACTACAAGCTTAAGAACATAATTCAAGACCTCATTGATCAAGGTGACATAACTATGGACAACCCTCAAGGGACTTCAAATACTAATCACACCATCTTTACAGATCCCTTAAAAAACCATGGATCGAGAAAAGCCTCCACTTCAGGCACACAAACTAATGAGTAGCCCTCTTATAACCATGTCACATTTGAATACACCATCAATAACATTAGGGCATATGATAATAATGTCTCTATGATTACCATTAAGTCTCGTCCTGAGTGTGTTGTCACTACTTGCAGAGCTAAGGTAACCTTGCAAAGCTCCTCATCTGAGCTACAGCCAAAGTCACAATATAACCTCTTAGACCATCCTAAGAAAACACCTGCACAAATTTCTATCTTTGAGTTGCTTCACCTATCCCCTAAACACAAGGCCATCCTTGATAAACCACTTTTGGAATCTTTCATCCCAACTAACCTAAATGTAAACCAATTTCAGGCCATGGTCGGACACCTTGCCTCTACTAACAATGTGACCTTCACCAAACGCGACTTACCATCACACAGACCCAATCATATCGAGCCTTTGCACCTTGAAGTCTTTATCAATAAACACAAAATCTGATGGGTCTTGGTAGATGGTGGAGCAGGATTGAATATATGTCCTCTAAAATTGGTCATGATACTTGGGTACTATGAGGCTTCCGTTGACCCAACCAAAAGGATTGTCATCAAAGCCTATGACGATGCTGAGTGTTCCTCAAAAGGGGTAATCTCACTTCCCGTTAGAGTGGGGCTTGCCACTCTCGATACCGTATTTCATGTCTTGGATCTCAAACTTCCCTACAACCTTATTCTCGATCACCCATGGATTCATGCCATGAAGGCCATGCCATCCACCTACCATCAATGCATTAAATTCCCTTACAACAGCATAGAAATCACCATAGCCAATGATCTTGATGCCTTTCAGTACTGCAGCCACCTGAGAGAAATGCCTTTACATCAGGTACCCGTGAATAGGGGAATTCCTCCTTCCATTTCATCCCGTTATGTTGATCCATCCACACTATCAAAATTAACCACCTCCTTCACTCTGCCAATCAATCCTAAAATTCAAATCCATGACAAGGGATGTGGGGAATATAAAATGGAAAGCTCATACTGCATCGGCAAGCTGCCGACATCACCTAAGTCTCACGAAAATCCAAATCTGATCAAGCCAAAAGAGACTGTTTCTACTGCCCCCACTACTTTCACAAAATGGGGTGAACTAAGAAAAGAATATGTAAGTGAATATGTCTCCACATGGCTCTATAGAGATGAAGAGGAAATCAAACATGTGCAATTACCCATCGAACAATGCGGAAAAGGGTATGAATTTGTCAAACATCAGGGATTTGATGGGCATAGCAGACTTGGACTAAATAAGAATGGAAGAACGGAACCACTTTAACCAACCATGCGACCTAGCAACAAAGGCCTAAGGTATACATCCCACAATGGAAATGCTCCTCGTACTAAGTTGCTTTTGGGTAGGGATGCGAGTACTTTCAAAGTTGTCGAGACATCAAGGGACCCTCTAGAACCTGAACCTGAATCTTTCCAATCTGACTTACTCGATGGCTCTGCATGGATCAACATCTTTTGGGATCTTGATAACACCTCCATATGTACCTTAACCCCCATATCCCTAAACTATGCAAATACTGATGATGGCTTGCCCTTAGTCCATCCTGAACTCGTAGACTGGGACCAACAGGCACCACCTAGCTTGGACTTATTTGAGAACAACGAAGCTATTTATGAATTCATGGGACTCTGTGAAGGCATACCTGAAGGGGATCATAAAATTGGCTACATGGTGGATCTTGACAACACTACTTATTTCAAAGAGTCCACTCCACCCTCTAGTCGCAAAATTGAACAAAATAAAAAACAAAGGTCTTTAGGTGAAAACCGAAAGGCACCTCTTGACCAAGAAAAAATAAAAATAAAGGACGTATCTAAGGGTGAAAACCTCTTTGATGTGCCTAAAGATGGAGTGTTGGAAATGCTCCTGATTACACAAGAGAGATCACCACTGTTGGTGGAAAAGACAATGGAAACAAACATTGGTATTGAAGAAAATTCGTGAATGGTCTACTTTGTTGAGTCACTCACAGAGAAAGAGAAACCTGAGTTCACCACATTCTTCTTGGAAAGACAAATAAATTTTGCTTGGTCCTATGCAGACATGTCGGGACTTGATCCACAATTGGTTTTGCACCACTTGCCACTACTACCAAATTCCAAACCAGTGAAACAAAAACTTAGAAAAATGCATCCATAGATCGCACTATTGGTCAAAGTTGAGTTAAATAAATTGCTTGATGTGGGTTTTATTTGGGCAATTGACTATCCAAAATGGATTTCCAACCTTGTACCTATCATAAAACCTAATGGTCAAATCAGGATTTGTGACGACTTTCGAGATCTCAACAAGGCATGTCTGAAAGATGACTTTCCATTGCCAAACATCGACATCATAGTTGATCTCATTGTTGAATATGAAATGCTTTCACTAATGGATGGATTTTCAGGATATAATCAGATCAGAATAGCTCCTGAGGACCAACACAAAACAACCTTTACCTGTCCATGGGGTACATACTACTAGAATGTCATGCCTTTTGGACTTAAAATTGTAGGAGCTACATTTCAAAGAGCCATGACAACAATGTCCCATGATTGCATGCATACATTTATGGAGGATTATGTGGATGACCTCTTGACCAAATCTGTTACATGAAGCACCCATTTGGAAGTATTGGACAAAGTCTTCAAGCGGCTCGAAGAGTACAAAGTCAGATTAAATCCTAAGAAATGCATGTTTCGAGTAACTTCAGGCAGACTATTGCGATACATCATCTCTCAACAAGGTATCAAAGTGGATCAGGCTAAAGTGAAAGTCAGTATGGACATGCCTCCATCAACCACTCTCAAACAACTGTGCAGTTTACAAGGAAAATTACAATCAATCAGGAGATTCGTCGCACAACTTGCCGATAAATGTCACCCATTTCAACACTTACTCTATAAAGGGGTACCTTTTGTTTGGATTGAACGCTGCTAAGAATCCTTCCAAAAGATCAAGTATTATCTACTATCACCTCCAATACTCATGTCGCCAATTGTAGGAAAGCCTCTCATATTGTACATTTCCACTACCACTTCAGCACTAGGGGCACTATTAGCGCAAAATGATGAAGAAGGCAAAGAATGTGCAATTTATTACATTAAAAGAACATTGGTTGGTTACGAGCTAGATTACAGCCTCATCGAACGTGCTTGTCTTGCCATAGTTTTTTACACACAAAAACTGTGACATTATATGTTGAGCCATCAGACGAAACTAGTTTCTAAGATTGATCCATTGAAGTACCTGCTTAACAAGGCAGCCTTGACAGGTCGGTCAGCTAAGTGGGTTATGATCTTGAGCAAGTTTGACATTGAATATGTGGACTAAAAAGCAATCAAAGAACAAGTAATTGCCGACCAACTAGCAGAGGCACCCACATCAGCAGATCACCCATTAGTCATAGATTTTCCTGATGAATCTATCTTCACTATGGTTGTTCCCAAATCACGGACTTTATTTTTCAATGGCTCTTGCACAAATCATTGCTCAGGGGTAGGTATTCTATTTATCACTCCTTGGGGAGATGCAATCCCTAAAGCATTTCAAATAGCCTTCCCTTGTACAAATAATACTGCAGAGTATGAGGCACTACTCACTGGATTATGTATGGCCGTAAATTGGAAAATCAAGAAACCACAGTTAGTCATCAAGTAGGTAAACAATGAGTACGGCACTAAAGATGAAAAACTGACGCCTTACAAAAGAATGGTCTATAGTTTCAGGCTCTACTTCGACGTAATTATCTTTGATCAAATTCCTAGAGTTCATAACAGAGTAGCTGATGCAATGGCAACAATTGGAACTCTCTTGGATATTCCAAGAAATGCAACCCAATTCAAGTTCTTGGTGGAACAACTATTGATCCCCACCTTTGGCATTCCAAAATCCAAGATGGTGTGTGAAATTGTTGGTCTCACATCCCATGGTACCATGACATCTATACCTACCTGCACAACCAAACCCTCCCAACTAACCTATCTTCTTCCAACCAACACAAATCCTTTATCCACCAATCTGCCAAATATGTCATCATCGGTGACACCCTTTACCACCACGGATTTGACAATACCCTCCTACGATGTCTCAACACTAAGGAAGCAAAAACTGCCCTACACAAGGTACACGAGGGTATATGCAGAGCTCACTCTAGTGGACCTATCCTAGCCAAGCAGATAATTAGAGCAGGATACTACTGGCCGACAATGGAACGGGATGCATATCATTTTTCTAAGAGATATCGTCAATGCCAAATTCATGGAGATCTTGTGCATGCACCTGCTCAAGACTTGCAGCCATTGACATCACCTTGGCCTTTCTCGTAATGGGGACTTGACCTTGTGGGCAAAATCCATCCCACCTCCACCAATGGCCACAAGTTCATCATCACCACCACTAAGTATTTCACAAAGTGGATTGAAGCCATCCCTATGACATACATTACTAGCAAACAAATTCCAAAGTTCATCCTACTGATTTTTGAAAGGACGATCGTTATCTGTGATGATGGATTGAGGCACACCATACCAGCATATGATGTCCATGAACTTTGTGAATGATTCCACATCTTTCGCCACTCCATATTACCCCCAAGGTAATGGTCAAGCTAAGGCATCGAATAAAACCATCATCAAAATCCTCAAAAATATTGTCAATGACATTAGCCGTGACTGGCATCTCCAACTTAATCCTGCCTTGTGGGCTTACCGCACCAGCATCTGCACACCCACATGAGCCACCCCATATTCACTTGTTTATGGTTCTGAAGCCATCTTGGCCATTGAGGTCGAGTTAGCCTTGCTAAGAGTGTCACTATAGCAATTGGTTGATGACAAAGAATACAAAATATCTAGGTTGCATGAATTGGAATTATTGGATGAACGGGGACAAAATGTAGTGGCTCATTTACAAGCATATCAAAACTGTCTCTGACACAGTTACAACAAAAGGGTTAGAGTTCACCAATTCAATGTTGGAGACATGGTCCTAAAAGAGAACCCTAAGAATCAATTGGAACAGAAGAAGCCTAGAAAGTTTGAGCCAAACTGGTTGGGTCCCTATATTATCACTGTAGCATATGGATCTAGTGCATACCAACTAGCCACTCTTGAAGGAGAGCCATTGCCAGAACCCATCAACGGAATGCACCTTCGTCGGTATTATACTCGAGTCAAAAAATACAAAACAAAATAAAATAAAAAGTCTAATACTGAAAACCACTTCGATGGCGTTGTTGGACAACAAAAAAATAGTAAAGAGAAAAATTCTATCCAATAGTGAAAACCACTTTGGTGGCACTTTGGATAAGTACCATGGTGAAAACCTGGCAAATAGGCGCCATGTGTAGTCAGTCTTCGCTCCATTGTCTACCATCACTCCATCTTGTCTCTCGCCTTTAACATCTTAATCCATCATCCTTCCCTATATAATCCATGTCATAATCCATAATAATCCCTATCGTCCCTCTCATGGTCTGAGAATAGGTTAACATTCAGCATCTTCCACTGCTCTCCTAATGCTTCACCATCATCCCATCCCATCTTGGTAATCACTTTGTCCTATACCTAACTAAGGGTATTTCCTAATCATAAACATCGGTATTGGAGGACACCTTTCCAAAACACAAAAAATTGAATATTCCCAAAAACACAAAAAAATTGAATATTCCCAAATACACAAAAAAATCAAATATTCCCAAATACACAAAAAACAATCAAATATTCCCAAATACACAAAAAAAATCAAATATTCCCAAATACACAAAAAATCAAATATTCCCAAAAACACAAAAAAAAAAAACAAATATTCCTAAATACACAAAAAAATCACATATTCTCAAAAACACAAACAAATCAAATAAATTCTCAAAAACACAAAAAAATCTAATATTTCCAAAAATCCAAAAAATCATATATTGTCAAAAAAGCCAAAAACATCAACTATGGTCCAAAATCCAAAAAAAAAAATACAGCATAAAACATCAAAAACTCACAAAAAACCAAATAACCAACCAAAAATCCCAAGCAATAAATTGTGTCCAAACCACCTTATCGAACTACGTCGCCTCTGAGCTTTCACATAGGCAAGGCCATCTTTGATGAGCCCCCGAGGCTTCGTACCCCCTAGGTCTTAGGTCACACAATCCACATTGTTGAACTACATTGCCTCTAAGCTTTCATGTAGGCAAGGCCATCTTTGATGAGCCCCCAAGGCACTAGGTTAGCCCCTTAGGGCCCATTAAGTTAGTACCTCAATAAACAGTTTCTTTTCTACAATGGGACACTTTGATCAGACAGTTACACCTTTTACCAGAATTGTGTACCTCAAAACCAATCCTACAATCAATAAGACATGCTATCCAATCAGCCAAACCAATCAATTGCTATCCACTATCTTTATCCACTATCACATACCCTATACAGAATGGGACATAGTCGAAACTAGGACTCTATGCCTTATACGACATGCGTCATTTCTAAAATCAAGCATAATCAATCATCACATAACAATCATCTCACAACTTGCGACATTCTCAAAACCAGACCACGTGTCTTATACGGAATGTCCAAATTCTATCATTCGCCTTATGCAAGTCGTTGCATTGCCGAAACTAGACTCAACGTCTTATACAACATGCTTCCTCTCCTAAAACCAGGCATCATTCAACCTATCATAATCAATCAAACAAACACATATCACTCGGCAAATGATCTAATGGTTGTTGACTCTGTTGGTCTAGTTTGTCTTATCTTTCATTTGGATTGTTGTTTAATCTTGTTCTTATGCTTCTCAAGGTAGTCCCTAAGTGATGAAGAGAAGCAAGGATAGAATAAGATCTTTTTCTCTGATTTTTGTTTGTGGTTTGTCTTGGCAAAATGACTAGGGCAACTAGGTTCCTTACGTGTGATCGGGATTCCATTGGGTATGAATCAAAGACATCCTGTGCATAGGGAAGCATAAATATTTACTTGCATAAGGACTTACATACCTTGCGGTTATCTCATAGCATGTTCCGACAAGGTACCATGGTTACTAGTCTGAGTCAAGCATTCCTTGTTTGTCATGTGCTTGTTTCACAAAGGACCACGTTGTACACTTTGGCCTATGACTTGCCACTGTGTCTGTCATCCCTTGACATAATAAGTTCTATGATGATAAGCAGAAATTGCAAGTGAGAAGCTAAAAAATCTATCAAAGCAAGATCTCATTTCCATTCTTCTAGCTAATCTTCATTCCTCCACCATCTCTCTCTCACATCTTCACTTCTATTCATTCTGTTGGTGTGAACAGGGTTATCACCTAACTGGTTTACCCTAGTTTAGATAATTCATCTTATTTAACTATTTACTAGTTAAATAATATTCACACATCACACATATATCACACATGTTAAGTTGACTTAGTGAATCTACTAGATGTCTAGTTGTGTCTAGTTGTGTGTTGAGTTGTTGATAGTTGGAGTGAGTTGTCTTATCCTCCACATGTGCAGTTAGTTATCATCCTCTAATCAGCACAGGTTGTTGGAATATCTCCACTTTCCACTCCACCTTTCTCTCCACCTTCTAGCTCTCACCTTGCCTTTATAAGCAAGGCTCTTCTCATGTATTATGAAATCCAAATCCAAATAATCCTTCTTTTGCATTCAATGATAGAATAGCATTATTCTCTCAGTTGATCTCTCTTGTGCTTTCATGAAGTCCTAGATCTTGGGTGGCTCCAATCATAGCCAACTCTAACATGGTATCAGAGCTAGAAGGGATCACTTTGTGTTAGTCATTTTTTGAGAGATGTTGAGTACAATTTGTGGTGGATCTTGATGGTTGAGCATGCTCTTCTCTTGCATCGAATGATGACCTGGAGAATCAAAAAAACTTGACAGAATCCTAATTTTGTGAGGGTTTCCCCTTCTTGCTCTTGTATTGCAAGTGCATTTCAGTGCGTGTTGTTGCAAATCAGACTTCACCATTGCGTCCGGAGTAGCCGAAATAGTCAAGATCGCCTTTTCGTTTCGTCCAAATCAGACATCGGAGGCAAAATTGACGAGGGTTTCAATTTGGGGCTCTTTGGCGTGATCTGGAGGTACCAGCAGTTTCGGAGCAGTTTGGCCCAAATCGGACATCGCCATTGCGTCCGGAGCGGCCAAATTAGTATGGATCGACTGTAAAATCGTCCAAATTGGACAAAATTGCAGCGAAAGGCAAAAAAATTTTGCTTCTTGACCGTACGGAATCTCTGCAAAGAATATTCTTTGCATCGGTGGCATATTCTTCTGAGAATCTTCATCGCCTGCGTCAACGAATCTGAGTGGCGTAATATTTCGGGTAAAAGATTTGAACGCTGGTTATTAAAAAAAATTTGGGATAAAAGTTTTTTTTGTCTGTCGTTTGTTTTCCTGTACAACCTGCGTATTACAGGGTACCCACTACAAAGTACGCAGCGTACAGAGCTTGTGGTGGGGCGCCACATGGCGCGAACCCCCACACATCTTTACCAGCAATCGACATTTTTTTTCTTCAGCGGTCAAAGTTTCCCGCGACATCTTCAACTCTAGCGGTAGGTTTAATAGTCTTTGGCAGGATACAGGTATAGGCAAATCTCACACCATAGTCAGCAGTCAATAACAATCATCGCGCGGCCATTAAAATTGTTTGACCCCTCCATCAACAACTCAGCATTGAGCATCGAGACCAGCATTGTTTTTTAAATAAATCTCTGGCTAAACAATCACACAACGACGGTGTCTTTGATTCAGTGGTCCCCGGTATACTCGGCGGTCACTAAGATCAGTGACTTTTGTTGTTTTCACCGGCATCTCCCTCAATGGCGGATCTTGGGCGGTTAAAAACAAAATTCTTAGTGTTTTTTTCTTACTACCTAGCGGCCTTTTCAACGGGTGTTTGCAGGCATTCACACAATCCACGGAGGGCAAATCAAAATCTTTGACCTATATTCTCCACGTCGATTTAAACTTCAACTGTTGGTTAAAAATCCAAACCGGCAGGCAATTTCAAATTGCTTGGTAGGCAGTAAAAGTCACCAGCTTCTCACTGGCGGCATCATAATCGGTTAGAGTGGCAGCCTGCAGAGCATTGAGTATTGTCTCATGCCATAATAAAATTCACGTTGGAAGATTTACTAAACTCGTCAGTTTTTCCTATCAGCGTTATCCTTGAATCTCCCTGGCGAACAGTGACTGAAGGTCATTTTCATCACAGTCGGCAGCCACGGACAGATCCCGGCTGTAGTTTTATCAGATCTCAGTGATTTTTAAAACTACATCGACCTTCCCAGTGGTGAAGGAATTCATTCGCTTGGCAGCATACACTTCGGGGGTTTTCCTCTACAAAAAAGGCAGATTCCTTGAATCAGAGACCGACAGTCAAACTCCCCAAAGGCAGTTTTATGCCCCAAACCCGTGGTTTTCCATCTCCTAGAGGTTTTGCGATTGTCATCGGTTGGTTTTCAGGCATTTTTTCTTTTTACGGAGGGGACAATTTTTTTCCAGCAAAAAGGAATATTCTGAGAATATTCCGCTGACGTTAGCACCAGGGGCTATTTTTGCCCCTCAAAGCCCTAATCTAGGGGTTTTTTTCATTTTTGCATAACTTTTGCCCACGGAGGTGAAATTGGGCAAACGAGATATCGTTGGAAAGATGACAGAGAGTACTTCGCAGTTGTGTTAGTATTTTTCTAAGATTTTGCTGCAGGTGACTGCTACAGCAGTTTGAAGATAGATCTTCATTTTTCGCTTCCGAGCTCACAACTTCTTGCCATGATCTCTGATTTTTGTAATTCTTGCGGCATCGGAAAGGTATTCAAGAGCTCTTCAAATCCATCCATGCACTTTTCTCAGATTTTGCTCCAAGTTCATTTTATTTCATTTGTCAATTTTTTGGCTTTTGAGTGATAACTTGAGCATTTGGGCACTTGAGGAAGTGAAACTTGTTTTGAAGGGATCTGTTTACTGTGGTTAATCATTGTGAGCAATTGTACACTCCTTTGAATCTTGGTTTTAAGATATTTTTATACTTTCCCAATTTTGGTCCTTTGAGGACAGTTGTAAATCGCACAAAGTATAAAGTGCCACAATTATTCTTTTTTGGGGGGGTGATCTCTTTGATTGAGTAACAGGGGGGTGTCTTGTGTTCTTTTTTGTACTCTTGCATCATGGATTCACACAAACTTCCTCTACTCACACCATATAACTATCATGAGTGGAAAACTAAAATGGAGATTCATTTAAGAAGTTTGAAAATTCATAGAGTAACAATGGGTATAGAAATTGAACCAACTGCAGCTGCAGAAAAGAGAAAGTGGTATAATAGATGTGATCAAGCCTATGGAACACTATGTTTGTCTATCTCTCCTGATCTTCTTTTTCATATTGAATCTTGTAAAACACCTAATGAAGTGTGGACTACCTTAGAGAATCTCTTTGGCAAACAAGATACAATGAGGTGTTTCAAATTGGAGAATGAATTAATTGGTTTGAATCCAACCGATTTTGTAAGCATCCAAGACTTCTTCACAAAACTAAAGTCACTTAGATTGCAGCTCAAACAATGTCAAATTGAGAAAGAGGACACTCAATTGATTCTTTCAATCCTTGCCAAGCTTGGTCCTGACTATTCAGTTTTTGTTTCTACCTTCTATGCTACAATGGATGCACTTGGGAAAGCTTTCACAATGCCTTCACTTGATGAGTTTGCTGCATCACTCACAAGGGAGCAAGCTAAGTTAGTACACATGGGCAAATTGAAGTCTCCTAAACCTCAAGCACTTCTTGCTAATCAATGTTCTAAGGATCAAAAGGCTTCAACTAGCAAAGGCAAGAAATAGAAAAATAAGAATCTCAAGAACAATGAGCAAGCAAAGGAATCAACCAAATCACCTAAGTCCTCATCCTCTCCCAAGGAGGAATCATCTAAGAAGGAGAGACCAAAGTGTGCATTTTGCAAGAAACTAGGACATGATGAGCATAAGTGTTATGAGAAGAAAATTGATGAGTTGACTCACATTATTCAAAAGCACAATATCCAAATGCCATCATCATCACCTAGTCCATCCTCTTCTTCGCCACCATCATCATCTACACATACAGGGAAAGCAGGCATTGCAAAAGGGATAGACAAAGGAAAAGGACATGTACTCTTTGCTTCAACAAGTCTTCAGTCAGAGAGATGGCTTCTTGATTCAGGGGCTTCTCATCATATGGCATCTTCACAGGGGATGTTCTCTTCATTTGAGTCATGTACTTTGACACCTATCTTGATGGGTAACAATACATACATGCATGCCTCTGGAAAAGGAACTATTGATGTTGGAGAGAATACATTCAACAATGTGTTGTGTGTACCTTCCTTGACATCCAATCTCCTTTCCATCTATCAGATTACTCATTGTGGTGCAGGCAAGACAGTTGAGTTCACTCCTGATTCAGTGATCATATGAGACTTGGAGAGCAGAGATATCATTGCAGTTGGGATGGCTGATCATGCATCTCGCTTGTATACCTTCTCCCATTTTGTTTCTTCTGATGATGTAGATCCATTGATGGCTATTCACACTCATGCATCAAGTGTGAATCATGTCCCTGAGGAGAAGTTTGGTCACTTGAACCTTGGTGTTCTTTCACTGACTTCGGTTCATGAGACTAGTGCTAAGCTTCTATCACCTCATCCTCTTGCTTCTTCAGAGATCGACATCGACATGGGTTCATCTACTTCAGTTGACCAGGATCATAGAGGTCTTTCAGACACAGCTTTGTGGGATACTTTCTTGGCAGGTATATCAGACTTGTTTTGTGAGTCTCATATTGCAGATTTGGAGGACACACTTGAGGGGTTATCTCTCCTTTTTTATGACAGTTACAACACAACTGTTATCCAATCTACTTCATCTTTAGAGGTTATTCTTCATCAGTCTACACAAGATTTTGGATTGGACACACATCATTGCATTGTGGCATTCTTTGATTCTGACATGTGGACACTTGAGCAGTCTTCAGAGGCATACATCATGAGGCTTTTTCCCTCATACCTTGAGATGGAGTTTATTTGACATCAACCTTTGGACTTGTTTCTTCCTAAGGGGAGAAATTTTGTTTGCAGGTACAGGACACTTTCCAGCGTTCTTCTTCAGACATTCTTCATCGGCACAGGAGCTACTTCATTGTGGGGGGGACCTATAGTCTCACACTTGCTCTCCTATGGGGGGGTATTTGATTGTACATATGTGATAGAAGTTGTCCTTGGGGGGTCATGTTGAGTCCTTCCTACTATCACTTCTTTTTTCACTTTCATGTTTCATGCATTCTCACTTTTGGAGAGGAGTTTTGTCCCATGAGATTTTCTCCTTTTCTCCACTTGAGATTTGTTTGTACATGGGTACCTAACATGGCCTAGTAGCCGGGACCCATCCATCATTCCATCTTGCTTTAGTCAACTACTCCCTAAGTTGCACTTAAGGGGGGGTGTTGGTGAGAACAGGGTTATCACCTAACCGGTTTACCCTAGTGTGGATAATTCATCTTATTTAACTATTTACTAGTTAAATAATATTCACACATCACACATATATCACACATGTTAAGTTGACTTAGTGAGTCTACTAGATGTCTAGTTGTGTCTAGTTGTGTCTAGTTGTGTGTTGAGTTGTTGATAGTTGGAGTGAGTTGTCTTATCCTCCACATGTGCAATTAGTTATCATCCTCTAATTAGCACATGTTGTTGGAATATCTCCACTTTCCACTCCACCTTTCTCTCCACCTTCTAGCTCTCACCTTGCCTTTATAAGCAAGGCTCTTTTCATGTATTATGAAATCCAAATCCAAATAATCCTTCTTTTGCATTCAATGATAGAATAGCATTATTCTCTCAGTTGATCTCTCTTGTGCTTTCATGAAGTCCTAGATCCTGGGTGGCTCCAATCATAGCCAACTCTAACACATTCTACCATGCTGGCATACTTTTCGAGAAATTTCTCAATTTTTTTTGCAAATTTGACAAATTTCCAGAGGGAGCACGTTGGGGCATGTTTGGGGCATATTTTTGAATTTTTTCTTTGACATAACGTCAGAATTGACATTGTATCAAAGAGGGGCAAAATGTAGACACCTGAAAATGTACCTGCAACACAAATGCCACAGTCATGTCAATTCTCTTCCAAATTCCATAATTCAATTATTAATTAAATAATTTAAATTATTTAATTAATTCAATTTTCTTGTTTCTAATCATCCATCTATTTTTCCCTAATTTTCTTCTAATATTAAATAATTGATTTTAATTATTTAATTATTTAATTCATTCAATTTTCTTCTTTCTAATCGTCCACCTATTTTTCCCTAATTTTCTTCTATTATTAAATAATTAATCTTAATTAATTATTTAATAATTCACACCCTAATATCCCTTTTCATTCAATTAATTTAAACAAATAAACATTTGTTTAAATGCATCCTTACTTAATGGAAAAAGCTCTTCACATGAATTATCTTAATTTAAACAAATAAATATTTGTAAAAATTCACCCTCACTTAGTGGAAAAAGCTCCTTTCCACATACCTTATCTGAATAAATCAAATAAATTGGGCATGTTTATATGATTTTACACCTCATCATATCCTCAATTTAGAAATTTCCTCTTACCTTGTAGTGGAGGGAAACCCTAATCGATCTCCACCCTTCATTTGCTCCAAATTTGACTTTTAATCTGATCCATCCATTCAAACATGCTTGCCTATAAAAACCCCTTTACCATTTTCACAACTCACAAGAATATATGAGAATACATGAGAACTTGACAACTCTCTGACATCTTGTTGTTGCATCCATTTTAGCTTCTCCTAATCCTTGCACACTTGCAAATCTGAGAACATTGCGCAAGATCGAGGAGGACAATGGAGATAAGCCAATATTTAGTTTAGAATCGGTGTTTATTACATATTTAAGTTTGATTGATTCATAGCTTTCTTGCACTCCATTGGGTGTTAAGGTTTGTTGTGATTTAATTTCTGCATGTTTGATAACATTTTCCCTGACACAGTAACCATGCCTCTTTGAGAATAAGCAATAAGATTTTTACTTTTTCATGAATTCTGCTTGCTCTGTGCAATCTGTTGTTTGAGTTTCCATTTGTGAATCTTTCTTTCCTTCAAGATCTCAATTAGTTTCTTTTACTTCTGCAACTCATTTATGATTTGTGTATGCTTGTCTGATGTTTATTGTTATTTTGTGCATACATGGTTGACTTGGCTGAACATTGAAACCTAGTGTATCAAACCCCTTTCCACTTTCAATTTATCCTCTTTCCCCTTTTCCTCAATGGTTCATAGATTAGTTTTAGTCTTAGGAATAGCTATATCTCCCATTCAATAAAGGAACCAGCCTCTCTCTGGAGATTTGGCCTACTTGCAGGGTCCCACACTTGGAGGTCATCTCAATGTTTCACTAGATTGTTGGAGCCCTAAAAGCCTTCAACATAGGGTGCCAATCCATGTGACAACAATATGATTTTGTTGAAAAACAAGTGTTTGTTGTGGTGAAAGCACTCAAAGAGTTTAGGCATATGCTTTCAAACAGCAAGGTACAGTTGATGGTAAACCACCATGGCATTAGAGAGTTCCTTTTGAGCAGAGACATCAATTGAAAAAGGGCTAGGTAGAATACCAAAGTAATGGAATATGATGTGAACATCAACATTACCAAGCTAGTACGTGGTAAGGGCCTACGTGAACAGATGGCTGTGAACCTTTAAGATAGAGGTGACACTGTGTGTATCCTTAAGCAAACGCAGCCAGCTATTTTCTACGCTCCAACCGACTGTTAGCATGATATGGTCGCATTTTTGCAGTCAGGTAGATGCCTAGATGGACTGGATCAGGCCAAAAGAAGCTATTTCTAGCTTAAGTCCAACCCCTAGGTTCTTGTTGATGGTGTCTTGTTTAGAAAGACATCAGGGGAGTTATTCTTAGATGCATTGCGCAAGATCAGACCTCTAAGGTGCTAGAAGAATTTCATAATGGCCCCACTGGTGGCCATTATTCTCCAAGAACAACTATTGTCAAGATCATGAGGGCTGGTTATCATTGGCCAAATTTATTTAGAGACACCCATAGATGGGTAAGAAGCTGCAAAGAATGTGCATTATTTGCAAGAAAACAAAGGTTGGTTGCTTTTCCCTTGCACCCAATTCAAACTGATCATCCATTTGCCCAATGGGGTTTGGACTTCATTGGGATGATTAATCCACCTTCCAGTGCCGGTCACAAGTGGATTTTAGTAGTCACTGATTATTTCACCAGGTGGATAGAGGCGGTTGCACTAAAGGATGCCACAAAGGCCTCCATTTTAGACTTCCTTGAAGGGATAGTTACCAAGTTTGGTGGTCCATTCACCATTATCTCTGACAATACCAAGGCCTTTGTAAGCACAAAAATTAATGAATGGGCACTGAACTATGGAATTTATTTGAAGACATCATCCAACAACTATCATCAATGGAATGACCTGGCTGAGTCCACAAATAAGAACTTGATCAGGATTATCAAAAAAATGGTGGAGGACAATCAGAGAACTTGGCATTCCAAGTTGAAACAACTCTTTGGGCTGATAAGATCACCCCTAAGAGGGTCATTGGCAATTCACCCTTCATGTTGGTATATGGAAAGGAAGCAAGGCTTCCACTGTCACTTGAATTGCCTTCCCTTGAGTTGGCCCAACACCTGGAATTGCTAGAAAATGACGCCATGATAGTCAGGCATGTTAAGCTCATAGAGATTGAAGAAAAAAGGGATGCCACCATGAAGACCCTTGAAGCCCACCAAGATCAGGTCAAGAGGACCTTTGATAAAAAAAAATTAGCTGACAGAGTTTTCCAAGAGGGAGATTTGGTGCTAAAATGGGATGAAGACAGAGCTAAGGTTGGAAGGCATTCCAAATTTGACACCTTATGGAACGGCCCTTACATCATCACCAGTTGCAAGTAAGTGAATGCCTTTCAACTCTCCAAGTTGACTGGTGAATCACTCCCAATCCTAGTATATGGGATTCATCTCAAACCCTACTTCTAAGTTTGGTTTTGGGATTCTTTTAAATATTTAGAGTAGGTCTATTTCTGTAATAGCTTTCCTTTCCTCTAAGTGCTTTTGCACAGGCAACATTCTCATTAGGGGATTGTTTGTCTTGTTGAGTATTTTTGTGTTCTTTGGAGGCAGTTTCAGTTATGTTTGGTCATGTTGTTGCAGTTCCCTTTTTGACTCTGTGTCCAATGGATTGCATAAGGCGACTGGATCCCTGTGTTTAGTAGGCAAACACCCCTGCATAGTTGCCAAAATGTTGTCATATTTTGCTTATGTCAAAATATCCCAAAAATCCCTCCTTTCATCAAAGAAATTCGATCTGAGAAAGCATAAATGGAAGGATAAGTTCCCCTTATAAAATCCCAAAAAAATCCCCAAAAAAGTTCTAATTTTTTGCCTTAGTCCACAAAATTTTAGTTTGGTGAACCTTTGGTTTGGCGGTTCAACAATTCGTTGGTTCACTGATTCGCCAGTTTGGTGACTGAAGGGGCAAGACAGAAGGAAAATGTCCAAGGCAAGAACTTGGAAATTCACTAAGGAATGAGTTTTGCCTTATCGACAAAAGTTTAGTTCTACGAACCTAAGGTTCACCGATAGGCAAGTTTGTCAATCGACAAATTCACCGACTAGGCAAGGCAGGTGGTCAGGGTGGTGACTTCAAAGAAAATGGCTAAGGCAAAGATGAAAGCATAAGGCTCTATTGGTGAATTAGCGAAAAGGAAAACTCGACGATCAGTTCATTTTTTCCAAGGTTCACCAATGGGGCAATTCGTCGACAAAGGGGGCCCAGAATGAAATATAAAGCGGCCAAAGGCATGGTTTGGTTCGCAAAAGAAGAAGTTTGTTGATAAGGCGAAAAGAAAGAAAGTGAAGATGAAGCCACATGGGAAATAGTTTATGAAATGTGGAGTTTGCCAACTAAGAAGAAAAACACTAAGGAAAAGGAACTGGTTGGCTAGTCGGGAAATCGGCCAAAGGGACAACTTGTCGATTGGTTCGTGATTTTTAAAAATTGCCAATAAGGCAACATATGGGCCTAAACAACAGAAGATAGGGAGATGGTTATGAAGATGACGATTTTTTTGATAAGGCAAAAGGCAAGGTCAGGAAGTTCATAAAATGAAGAAATCACAGACTAAAGAGAGAAGATAGGGAAAGTTCTGAAAATTAAGATTTTATCGATAAGGCAAAAGAAGAGAGAGAGACAAGCTTGGTTGTGAAAATGGGATTTTGTCGATAAGGCAAAATAGAGAGCCAGAAAAGGAAAATCAATGAGATATAATGCTTCAGAATATTTAAAGAAATTTAAAGATTTTAAAGTGTTGTAAAATCTTGAAGGACACCATTTTTCTGTTGTTACAGAAGGGATTTATCACCTGAAGTACAAATATTGTAGAAAAGTCAGAATCAAGTAGTTAAAATAGTTAAATCCTTCAATGTGATTGTACAAGAAGGGACAAAATGGATTTTTCTGGTACATGGAAGGATTTCAGACCTTCCTTCTTTAATGTGTCTGACATCTCATGTGTGTAGGAGATCTTTTGCAAGTCTACAGACCTAGAAGAGCATGGCTGCTGCCCCTTTCTGCTAGTCTTCTAACAAGGCTTCTAAGCTAGATTTTAATGCGGCGTGGGTTCTTGGGTAGGGTCAGCTGACTGATTTTCAATGTCCAATGCTACAGATGGATAGAAAGTGCTTTATATACATGAAGCAAAGAGGTAAAAAGGTTGTTAGCTGTTGTTCTGGGCTGTTATGCTGGCTAGATATTTTTTTGTCACAGGTCTTGTAATGCAATTGCAAGAACTAGTAGAATTTGATGTATTGTGCCTGCAGCTAGGCCTTTGATGTCTTCTAGTCTAGTTCACTAATGAATGTAATCAGTTATTTTCTATCTATTTATCCTACAACAAATTGTTCTACTTTGTAATGGATTTCTAGCCTTCATGACTAATATAGACTATTATTTCGCCTCTCTCTTAAGTTTTATTCTGTGTTTATTTGAGAATTAGACGCTGGTATTGTGGGCAAAATGACCCCTTTCTTAGCTTTAGTTCTCTGTCGAACCTCTATGTAGCATATATGAGTCTGTGTGAGCCTTTTATAGTCTTGAAGTAATTGTTGTGTTAATTCAGACACAGTTAAAACACATTATAAATCTGGTGCATCACCCCCTTTTTAATTTTAGTAGTTTCTTCCCCTTTTCCCTGTGAGTAGCATTAGATTTAGTTTAATTATCTGATCCTTAAGCTCAGAAAGAGGAACCAACCTTCTATGGAGGTCTGATCTCAACTGCAAGGTCCCACACCTGAGATCAGTCCCATTGTGTCATTGGAATGCTTGAACAGACTTCAAGTAGGGTGCAATTTCACATGATAATAGTACCCTCACTTCAACTGAAATGTTTGATACACCCACATGTGATGCAAGAGAATTGTAGTATAGAGAAGCAAGAAAGAGGAATTAGAGGAGCAACAACGTAAGATGATAATCCCATAGGAGGAAGATGGTGGAGGGGGAGTAGTAGCCCTGTAAGAGAAGATGGAGGATCATAGGTAGAGAAAAAGGAGCTAGAGGAGTAGACCGATAGTCCCATATAAGGAAGAGCTAGTGGAGCGAAGCAGTAAAAAGTAATAGTCTTGTAGGTGAAAAAGTGGTAGTCTTGCAAGGTGAAGGAGGAACTAAAGGCAAAGTGAAGTATGGAGTGTGGTGTCCTTGCAGGTCAATTGTAGATCCAATGATATCCCCTGACAAGTATGTAAAGGGTGAGGCCCCTGTTACCAATCCTCACTAAATAATCTAAAATAAATTATAATAGAATAGAATATATAATTCAATATTATATTTATATTATTTATATTTAGATCTTTAATATTACATTTCATTTATGTGTATGGAATACTAAAGTGAGTCATACGCAACTCGTCTTTAGCTAAGGTTGAAGCCACATTATTCCTTTTCATTTTCAAGTTAGCTTTGTATAGAAGAAATAAGCAAACACATTATAGAAGGTTGTATAGATAACAAACTACATTGCAAGATGCAACCTAGTTTAGGACTAGGTGCAAGACACAATCTTGTCCTCAACAACAGAAATTGAGCGACACTATTGTATCTACTTAATATTTGTTCCTTATCCAAATCTCATATTTGGATATTCTCTTGTAAATGTGCTTGAATCCCAACAATTGTTTTTTGTTTAAATTGACTATTTTATACATTGCATATTGTTACATCACACAAGCATCCAAGATAATATATTAAGACTATTTTAATTTCATAATATTTATTTCTACTCAACACATAAACTAAACAACAATAAGAACTTGACACAATACATCTTTTGTTTCAATTACATTTTTACTTATCAAACTAAACAACAATAAGAATTGGATGCAAAACGACTTTTGTTTCAATTAGATTTTATTTAAGCTAGTATAATTTATGAGGTGAATTTGATATATGATAATTTATCTTGATTACCATAAAAATTTAATAATAATAATATAAATTTAAGAAAGGGTAGTCTTTTTTCTTCTCTTCACATATGATCCCATTTAATACCAACCATTGTCTAAATTTGACAATCAACCTTCCCTGACATGCAATTTTTTTATGGCAGTTATCCATTGGAAAGTGCCCTTAAAATACTAACATATCTTAGTACAAATAAGATTATATGTAAACTAAATATAGATATCAGTGTAATCCTATATAAATTTTGACAATCTATTTGAAATCTCTCCCTTCATGTAATGCAATCTTTCTTTCATGTAATACAATCTTCTCAAAATTTTAATTATACTTTATGACAAAAATGCCCATGTAATGCAATCTTCCTTTCATGTAATACAACTTTCTTAAAATTTTAATTAGACTTTAGACAAAAATGTCCAAACACGCCATCAAATTTAGGCCTTGATACCGACCTTGTTTTCATAACCTTTAAAACCTTTAAAAGAGCTTTTATTACCTGCCCAAAGCAAACGATCTCTTTCTGACACTCGATACCTATTTAAGGAAAGGTCTAATCACCTCTCTGCCATTAATATCATGCACAGTTACAATCAACAACATTAAAGTAAATTCTTTGAGTTTTTTTTTAAACCAAAAGCTACTTTAGTACATGCGAGGAAAAACTGTGGAAAAATGATAATGGATTATAGGCTTGAGAGTCGCCACCTCACGCAATAGCATCCCTTCCAGACCGGGTCCGTATGGTCCTGCTTAAACCTATCCATCGACCCATATATCTATAGGGGAGAGGGACCCATTGTGGGTCACCCTAACTTCACCCCTCCACTTGGTGCGCCACATCATCCGAATTTAAAAAAAATTGCCTTAGCCACATAGATGATGACGTGGATATCCTAAATATTTCATTTTGCACAGTGAAAAATTGATTTGCCATGTGGATGGCATGTGTCTTTGGTGGGGTCAAATTTTCAGTCATTTTTTACTACCAACCGACAACCGGACACAACATACCCCGGTGGCGGGAAGTCACATCATCAGTTGTGCTCGTAATGCCATGTGGCATCCGATCAACTCGCCACCTTTTCATCACACACTCTCTCATTTACGAAGGAAAACATATGCATTTACTCCTCTTCCCTCCACATTTCGCTGGTTATCGTGCCTTGGCTTTTCACAACTATGGAGCGTTCAATGCTTTTATCCTTCACACTTAACAAACCCTTTGACACCATTACCGACTTTGCTCTCTGCGTTTGGTTGTTGCAGATGGCACCGAAACTGGGTCACCTTGGCAGTCCAAAGAAAAGTGCATTGGTGACGGCTCCGCTGGAATCTCCTTCCACTCGTGGCTTTGCTTGTTTTTCCTTTGACGTTGGTAAGGATTTTTTATCTTGCTAAGGCAATGATCTTTCTAGCTTGAAAAAAAAGAGGATTTATGTGCTTGTTTTCTTCCATATTTTGCTTTCTGCGCTGGAATGTTGTTTTCATTTTCTGTATGTTTGTAACGATTAGGCTTCGGTATTGAAATGGGTTTTCGGTATTCAAATGGGTTTCGAAATGGGTTTTTTCCATTCATTGTTGTCTGTCTAGTTATTTTTATTTTTTATCTGGTTCTTTCCATTTTCTATCTGGTTGTTGTCATGAAAAGGAGTTATTGTTTGTCTGGTTGTAGTCATGACGACTTCACTGGTTTCTCCTTCTGCTCGTGGCTTCTCTCGTTTATCCTTCGACCTTGGTAAGGATATCTTATCCTACTAAGGCAATGATCTTTCTAGCTCAAAAAAAAAGAGGATTTATTTGGTTTTTTCTATTTTTTTGTCCTATGGTTTATGCATGTAATATGTCGGTTTTTTTTTCCTTCTTGTTGCAATGGGTTTCTCCCATATTTTTCTATTAATGGTCGTAAATGGAAGGCTCTTTTCATTTTCAGTCTGCTTGGAATCATTAGGCTTCGGTATTCAAATGGGTTTATTATTTATGCATGGGTATTGACTTTTAATGGAAGGTTCTTTTCGTTTTGTATCTGGTTGTAATCATGAGGATTATGTATTAAAATGGGGTAATTTTTTATACATGGGTATTCAATTAATTTTTTAATTTTTTGTTTGCAATGGGATTTTTCTATCTATTGCTGTCTATAATCATAAATGGAAGCTTCTTATGGTTTTCTCACTATTTGTAATCATGAGGGTTCGGTATTAAAATGGGGCTATTATTTATACATGGGTATTCAATTAATTTATTTTTTCTTTGTTTGCAATGGGATTTTTTCCATCTATTGCTTGCTATAATCATAAATGGAAGCTTCTTATGATTTTATCACTGTTTTTAATCATAAGGGTTCGGTATTAAAATGGGGTTATTATTTATCCATAGGTATTCAATTATTTTATTTTATTTTATTTGCAATGGGATTTTTTCCATCTATTGCTGTTTGTAATCATAAATGGAAGCTTCTTATGGTTTTCTCACTGTTTGTAATCATGAGGGTTCGGTCTTAAAATGGGGTTATTATTTATCCATGGGTATTTAATTAAATTTTTTTTTTTGTTTGCAATGGGATTTTTTCCATCTATTGATTTATGTTATCATAAATGGAAGCTTCTTATGATTTTCTCACTATTTGTAATCATGAGACTTCAGTATTAAATTGGGGTTATTATTTATCCATGGGTATTCAATTATTTTATATTTTTTTGGTTTGCAATAGGATTTTTTCCATCTATTGTTGTCTATAATCATAAATGGAAGCTTCTTATGGTTTTCTCACTGTTTGTAATCATGAGGGTTCAATATTAAAATGGGGTTATTATTTATCCATGGGTATTCAATTATTATTTTTGTTTACAATGGGATTTTCTCCATCTATTGCTGTCTATAATCATAAATTTGGAAGCTTCTTATGGTTTTCTCATTGTTTGTAATCATGAGGATTCACTATTAAAATGCGGTTATTGTTTATCTATGGGTATTCAATTATTTTATTTTATTTTTGTTTGCAATGGGATTTATTCCATCTGTTGTTGTATGTAGTTGTAAGTGTCAGTAGTTTGTTGTTTGTTGTTGTTTGTTGTTTTGTTTTGTGTCTCGTTGTAATCATAATGGTTCTATATTTCTTTAACTTTGTGGTGGAATGTCTAGTTCAATGCTTAAGGCTCTTTGTTTCTTTAACTTTGCACTGCAAAGATTCAAAAGATTCCAAATGTCAAAATTGGTTTTTCAATGGTGTTTGTTGTAACACTTTATCTACTTTACGAGTAATGGTTATTAACACAACTTAATGGTCATTTTTTGTGTTTTGTAACACATTTACTACTTTTGGAAATTACAAAATTACATGTTCGAGCATCACTGTGACTCTTTAATTTAAGTTACAAATTTTAGTTTATAGTTTCTAATTGTAGAAAATGGAATGACAAATGTTTTAATCTGCTATATTTTTTTTAGAAGTGCATTTTAAGTTTATAATTGATATCATATTGAATACCTTTTAAAGCATGTTTACTTCAAAATTCAATCTGGAATATGTCCTCTTTTCATAGTGGGTCACCCTAAATTGACCCCTTCACCTGGTGCACCACATTATTCAAAATTAAAAAAAATTGCATCTACTTCTCGAGGTTATTGTTTATCCATGGATATTCAATTATTTTATATTCGATGATGTGGACACCCTAAATATTTTAGTATGTTGTTCACGAGTCTTATCTCTTTTATCTGTACACAGACAAACATATGTGTGTGTATACACATAAAACCAAAAGAACCTTCTATTTATGACCACAAACAACAATAGATGGAAAAAATCCCATTGCAAACAACAAGAAGCAAACCAACATATTTCACACTATGTCCTAGTATTGAAAGATATTTTACAATATTTGACACTATGTCCTACTAGTGAAAGATATTCTTTAATTTGTCATCCACACATATCAAATAATTCATTCTCATCATAGAGCATCAAAGGAGCAAGCAATAGAAAAACACTTCGATAGGGTCAAGTAAGAACTTAGAGGAGAAGTCAATAGGCATTGAATCAACTAAGATGTTGGACTGGGTTCTAGATAGAGTCAAGATTCTATATCAATTACCAAACTGAGATATTGCATGCATAAACCATAGGACAAAAATATAGAAAAATATTCCCATTGCAAACAACAAAAACCAAGCCGAGATATTTGTTCTACCCTTTCATTTTCCTACTTCTACCCCTTCATTTTCCTACTTTGAGCTAACTACACATTTTGCAAAAATTGACAGCATGACTTTAATCTATCATCCACACACATCAAATAATTGATTCCCATCCTTCATTTGAATCAAGATGTCAAAAAACATTAAAGGAAATCAACCAATTTAAAGCAAATAAGCATTCAACCAAATCAATCACCTCCCATATTTAATACCAAATTTAAATTTATAGACATCCATCAATTCATTCAAATGAAGTGCAATAAAAACTATAGTCTAAACTTAGAGGAAAAGTCTATAGTCATTGATTCAATTAAGATGTTGGACTAGATTCTAGATAGAGTAAAAAATCTATATCAATTACCAAACCTAGATATTGCATTCATTAACCATACGACAAAAAAATATAAAATCTTTTTTTTTCAAGCTAGAAAGATCATTACCTTAGCAGGATAGGATATCCTTACCAGGGTTGAAGGATAAACGAGTAAATCCATTGCAAACAATAAAAATAGAAAATATTTTAATACCCATGGATAAACTGTAACCACATTTTAATACTGATCCCTCATGATTACAAACAATGAGAAAATCATAAGAAGCTTCCATTTATGATTACAGACAGCAATAGATGGAAAAAATCCCATTGCAAACAAAAAATAAATAAAATAATTGAATACCCATGAATAAACAATAACCCCATTTTAATACCTAGAGCATATATTATGTTATGAACAAATATATATACACATATATTATGCATATGCATAAGTATGTATGTATGCATATGCATATGTATGTTTATACATATGCATATGTATGTATATATTACATTATGATTGTATATGGATAAACAATAACCCCATTTGAATACCGAAACCTCATTATTACAACCAGATAGAAAACGAAAAGAACCTTCCATTTACGAGCATATTAAACACTCTCTCTCTCTCACACACACACACACATATATATGCATATGCATATGTATGTATATATTACATTACAAATGTATATATATGCATCTGCATATGTATATATACATACTTGTGATTGTGTGTGTATGTTTGTAAGAACATGATTGTATATGGATATGCATCCACATTCGAATGTAAGGTACTCCAATCAAGCAGTCAAAAATAAAGGACAAAAAGTTAACATTTCTGACCACACAAGCATTCAACCAAGTCAATTAGCCTCTCCACTATTTCCTACAAAACCATGATGTATTAAACTTTGTATTCCCTACTCTTTGGAATTATGTATGAGATACTTATGCTACCTCTTTTGGCCAAAATCTGCATGGCTCCATTTCTCCTAGCCTGAATTCTAGTTTCGTCACAATTCCATATTCTATGTGGTCTGTATGGGTTGGCTTGATACGCTTTGGACAGCGTATCATAGAATGCAACAACTACAATAGGCCTGAGGTTTAGAGTTATGTCTCTATCCAATCCTTCCGCTGTCCTCAATGTCAATTCAGGATGACGCCTTTTAAACCCAATCCACTAGGACTTCCCAGGTAACCCATCCTTAAAAGGGTTTGGTCGTGTTTGGCAAATTTGCGCAACTTCTACTTTAAGATTAATAATCTCTAGCCCATGGCCCACTGCTGCCATTTATTTACACCATTCCACTATCAAACCCTCTTCATCTACTGTCAATACTATGGGAGGACCTTTTTTTCATGTAGTTGTTAAACCGCCTAACTAGTTGTTGAGCATTGTTGTAGGGATTCCCCACTTTTTAGATGCAATTCTTGTCAACATTTCATTATCCTCCACATATTTCAATGTTGAATCCATATCCTCTTTCCTCCACTCTCGTTGAACTAAAACCTTCTTGCTTCTAGCAACTACATTGACTTGAATAACTAGCTCAGCTGGTTGAGGACTGCTCTCATTAGCAACTTGAGTGTCTTCATCTAGTGGGAATGCAACTCCTCTTTTTTTTGGAGGCATGGTTGTCTTTAGTCTCTTGGGGCCACAATAGGTCCACATTTGAGCTTTGTTCTTCATTTGCACATGGCAACAAACACCTTTGGACATCAGTTTTGAAATTTAAAATCTTTTGAATCTTTTTAGTACAAAGTTAAAGAAACAAAGAGCCTAAAGGATTGAATTGGACATCCCACTTGCCTGTGTTGATCAATAGAGAGGCCTATAGGGTGGTGTAGCCTAACTATCAAGAACTACTTGGGCTTGTACATGACTGGTACAACAAATATGATTACTCGGGCATGCGTGTAGTGAGGTTGACAATGTAAACTCTCTACAACAAGATAACAACATAAACTAACAATCAACTTTACTAATATTAATCACAAACATTACAACAATTGGCATTCCATTTTCTTCATCTCTGTAATTGCAGTTTGTAACTTCAATTTGTAAGTTCAGTTGGAGAGTTCACAGTGATGCTCTGAACAAAAGATGTGTGATGTTATATGTTTGATTTGACTGTTTCACATTCTGATGTATGATGTTCTATGTTTGATTTGATAGTTTCATATTTTAATTTATGATGATCTATATTTGATTTTACAGTTTGACAGAGAACTATTGTATGTCGTATGTTTGAATTTACAGTTTGGTTCTTATGATTCCCTATGTTGTATGTTTGTTTTTTATGGTTTGACATTTGATAGTTTCTGAGGATAGCATTTTGACATTTTATAGTTAGGTAATTCCATATCAATTGTATAATCTTGTTAACCTAGTTCAATATTCAATATTTTTCACATTTATGCATGTAACAAATATCCTATGGATTTAAGCATGGGTTTGTACTTTGAAAGTTCCAACATTTTACCACTTGAATAGAAATAGAAATGGACAAGAAGGGCAAGAGATGAGAATGTCCTTCAACAGCCGATATAAAAAAATAGCAGTATAATCCAGACTTATCTTTTACATAGTATAGTAGAGGGAGACTTAGGTTATTCATAACCAAAATACCCCATAACATTGTCAAGGGTAGTGTTCAAATCCATCATTTGATCATCCAGAACATCATCATCATCATTAGTCACTCCATCATTAGGATGATCCTCAGAAAACTTAGGACCATCACCGAGACCTAAGGAGAGGGAGGCCCTAGGCTGAGGGTCATGATTCAACAAAAAATGCATTGTGACAAAGACTTTCTTGACTTGCACTGAATAAACCATCCCAAGATCTATTTCATGAGAGGCCACAGAGGTTTCCAAGATGCATGCACAATCATGTTGGAGGCCATACTTGAAAGAATTGTAAACACACTGCATCGTCAGTTCATACCTTATTTTTGCTTGCGTGGATAGGCCACCCACAAGTACAATCCCCTAGAAAATAGAAAACTTTTCTTCTAATACAAGTGGGTCCTGGACATACCTAAATGCTAGATGGTTGAGAAGATTTTGTGATAGGTGAAAAATGCAGTACAAACATAAACGGAAGATAAACCAAATAAGTACAATTTACCTCCCTTTCGCACAAACAAATTTCCTACACTGATCGAGCGTATTGAAGTTGCACCCAAACTCAATCGATTTCTTTTTGCTCTTTGATTATTATGGATTGCTCAACTAAATAGTATAACTTTGTGATATGAGAATGATATGATCTAGGATGATTTCTGTAGCGTAATGTTGTATGAAGATCAGAGAGGATTAACATGGAGAATGAGGTTCAATTTATAGACTCTTAGGGATGAAGATCAACTATTGAGGATGATCTGAGAGATCAATGGCTAAGAACGATTAAGAGGATGTGCATGAATGAGACAAGGACAAGTGTCCTGGCTTCCTCATGCATCAAGGGAGTTAATAGACCTGATTGAAGAGTTGACTAAGTTGATTGCTTAGTGAACTCAATTGATTGACTAGTCAACTGAATTGATTGATTAGTGTTAGATTTCTACCCAAGCATGCAAGTGATTGAGAGAAAGCAAAATAGAAATCAGATATGAGCTAAATAAATTGTATTCAACTCAAGAGAATGCAAAGCATTACAATAGAATGGGGTACTCATATGAGAGCAAGAGGTGGGTATATATATGATATTCCACTCAAGAAACTCAATACACAACCAATGTGGGATAAAGTGAAAAAGTCCCTAAGTAAGCTTAACCTAGTGTGAAAAGAGATAAGGTGGAGAACAAGCTAAGAAAGAGCTAGATAGCAAAGTAACCCTGTTCACACTAACACCCCCCCTTAAGTGTAACTTAGGGGAAATGGTGACAAAATGCAAAGATGGGTCCTAGCAACAAGGCCTAATGAGGTACCCATGTACAAAGAATCCCCTCAAATAGAAAAGGAAGGAGAAAACCCAGTGGGAAAAAACTCCCCCATGAGAGGAAAAGAAAAGAGCCCAAATAGCCCCCGCTCAATGTAGAGTCTCCTGCACTGATGGTAGATGCCCGGCAATGAATACTGAAGATGATCCACAATCGTCGAACAACATTCCTCCCCTTAGGAAGAAACAAGACCAAGAATGTATGCAAGATTTCTTCCCATTCCTTATAGGAATATGAAGGAAGAAGGATAAATGTCTCTGAAACTTTGCACATGATCCAAAGACAACAATGATGCTCCTGAAAACTACTCAAATGTCTCCAATCCACTACCAAACTGTGACTGAATAGGAGGATGAAGAACAATCTCAGAAGATGATATCTTCTCTGAAGACAAGGAAACCTTCTCCAAATGTTGCCCAATGATCTCTAAGCCAATGCCAAACTGTGACAAATACTGATATGGATTAGGTACCATAGAAGATTCAGGTACAGTAACCATGGATGTATGGTGCTCACCATTGGTAAGACAACTGGACCAATGAGAATCTGGTACTTCTGCAGAGGATGTCAACATGAATGATGACTAAGTCAGATGTGTGGACTCATGAGTATCTGTAGAAACTGTCACTGTAGAAGCAAATGTAGGCAAAAAAGAAACAAGAGGGTCTGAATGTGCCCTCAAAACATCTGAAGAAGAATCAACTCCATCAAAGAGAAGATGAATGAAATCAACAGTGTCTCCCAAATCTGTAATGTGGGACTCCATAAACAAGGATGAGATGTCTAGTAGGAATATGTCCCAAAAAACTGCTTCTGGAAGACCGATATGAGCCTGCTGCATAGAATCACTGGAAGCCATGAAAGGAGCTACACTGGACTCAGATAGAGCAACAGGTAATGAAGAAGATGAGATCTCAATGCATGTCATAGGACTACATTGTTCATCCCCAAATGATATGTCCACACAAGATGGCTTAGTATGAACATGTGAAATATCTGCTAATGCTGGATCACATGAAGTCTCTGAAGGAGGAGTATCAAGAAAAGTCTCTATGTCATTTGGACATTCAAGTGCTTTCCATTCATCAAACTTCATAGTTGTTTTAAAATCATATGGTAGAAAAACATCAAGTGGTTTTAAACAATCTGCAACAAGATCCTCAGGAAATGGAGACTTATCCAAGTCACCATACATCTCCCAAAGTTTGGTCCAACGAGCACGAGGGGAAGAAACCCATGTTAATGTACTCATTGTGTCAAAGTTGACATTTGAACCAAGAAATGCTGCTACATAACCATTCTTTTGATGCCATACAATGTTTTTTCTGAAATGATATTGGTTGAGGAACAAGTTCGTAGAGATAGGGCAGAAGATTAAGCCATTTGAAATGTTTCAGCATACCATCTCGCCAAGACTTATAGTTACCCCTTTTTAGTTCAATTACAGCTGGATGCTTTGTGATACCTCCTTAAATTTAGTCATACATAAGACCAATTAAGAGACTAAATCCAACAAAAGCAAGAACACCAAGAGACCCCCCTAAATTACTCAATGAAGAAGCCCCCCCAAGCAAAATGATTTGACACTTTATAAGTAGTGCGGTTACAATGGCCACTAGCAAGAGAACGCTGAGTGGACTTGACTTCAATGCTTTTACAAATCCTCACAAAATGAACATATACTGAAATTATAATTTTAGGACAAAGCCAAATGAAATTAGAAGTACCACTGCGAAGTACATGAAAAAATATGCACTTTCAAAAAAAGAATCGCCTTGATCCGAGGCCGTATGCAAAAGTTATGCACTTTTGAAAGTCCCAAAAACGGGAACTACACAGAGTCACGTGTGAGAATATGAGATTACTAAAAAATTTGTACACTAAAATCAAAAAATGATTGTACCAGCATGTAGAGCACGAAAAATTATCCAAAATCAAAAAAGGAAGCTTGTAAATCCAAGGTCGCGAGCCCGAGTTACAGCCTTTGGAAGTTGAACTGCAATTTCCAAAACACCAATGGAGAGGGGTTTTGTTGTAGCTTTTTGACATCATTTCTACAAAATATATAAGCTGTATGCAAAAACTAACAGATACCCAGATAGTTTTTCGGTGCTGCGAACAAAACCCAGAAGGCATTTTTCTCTGTGATCTATAGAAAATGTGACTCTAATTGAAAAAAAATGTGTTTTGCACCAAAAAAAGACATGCAAAGACTGAATCAGCTACCTAAGACAAACAAAGGCATGCTGCAACCTGCAAGATTGATCAGAATAAATAAAATGCAAGTCGATTGTTAGATTTTAGTTCAACGAGTCTTGAGGAAGCTATTAAAAAAACTTGCAACTGGCAAGTCAAAATATGAACCCCCCAGAAACTAGAGTTTTCTCCACACTTTACTGTTTCTCCAGATCATCCGAAGATGCAAGAGAAGAGCATACTCATGTGCTTCGAAACCACAACTCACAAACTAGAGTTTTCTCCACACTTTTCTGTTTCTCCAGATCATCCGAAGATGCAAGAAAAGAGCATACTCATGTGCTTCCAAAAACAACTCTACACTCTCAGATTTCTAAAAAAAAATGCTAACCCACAACTCACAACCGCTCTGATACCATGTTAGATTTCTACCCAAGCATGCAAGTGATTGAGAGAAAGCAAAATAGAAATCAGATATGAGCTAAATAAACTGTATTCAACTCAAGAGAATGCAAAGCATTACAATAGAATGGGGTGCTCATATGAGAGAAAGAGGTGGGTATATATATGATATTCCACCCAAGAAACTCAATACACAACCAATGTCGGATAAAGTGAAAAAGTCCCTAAGTAAGCTTAACCTAGTGTGAAAAGAGCTAAGGTGGAGAACAAGCTAAGAAAGAGCTAGATAGCAAAGTAACCATGTTCACACTAACAATTAGTTAACTAGATTGACTAACCTATTAACTGATTTGATTGGTTTAGTTAACTAATTTGATTGATTAGTTATCTAAACTGATTATGAGTGAAATATGGATGAGAGGGAAAAATAAGAAATTAAATAAATAAATTATTTAATTTCATGCACATGGACAAATAAATAAAATATTGAATTTTATTTATTTTGAATAAATAGATTATTATCTTTAATTAAATAAATTATTTAAATTTATTTAATTAATATGAGGAGAAAATTTGATTTAATTAAATAATCAAAGTTATTTAATTAAATATGGATGATAAATTAATTTAATTAAATAATTGGAATTATTTAATTAATATAGAGGATAAAAATGATTTAATTAAATAATTGGAATTATTTAATTAATATGGTGGATAAATTGATGGTAAAGTATGACATATGAAAGCCTGATCTGAGAACGGGTCAATTTTAGATGTCTACATTTTGCCCCTCTTTGAGATGGTGTTGCAAAGTAACATCATTTCAAAGAAGTTTAAAACATAGTGCTATGTTGGATAGACAAATATTTTGGTTTAGAAGAACAATATGATTGGATTAGAAATGATGATGCCCTAGTCGGGTAGAAGAAGTACCTAGTAGATCAATTAATAGGTTGAATGATGCCCCCTCGAGAGGACAGATGAATTGGAAGAATATGGTTGTGCTCTCGAAATGATGGATGTGAAGATGAGAGTGAGATAGAAGATGGAGAACAACATAGAGAAAAATGAAGATAAAAGGATGGATGATAGAATGATGGATTTATGAGTAGTTATGCTGACTTGAGTAGAGCAATCCTATAGTTTCATATAGCACTAGACATTATACACCAAGGTATAAGGAATAGGGTGACGACGTGTCTTGTGTACCCAACATAATGCAACCTTGTCGCGACGTATAGGAAGGATACTTAGAGCATTAAGGTCCTAATGCACAAAAGGTATGATATGACCTTAGATGCAAAGGATAATGCAAAAAGCTATTCCAACATACACAAGATATGAATATTAGCTAGAATGATAAGGACTCGATACAAATGCAAGATAAAAAAAGATGACACACACAAGCAAACAAGCAAGCATGCACAAATGATACAAAAGCAAATAAGGTATTGCCTCTATCAAGTTGTAAACTGATGATTGATTGATGGATTGATTGATTTGATGATGATAATGATAGTGTTGTCACTATGGGGAACGATATATCCCTAGATCAACACAAGGATGTGGGAACAATATATCACATTGATAATTGATTTGATGATGATTAAATGATTTGGTTTATGACAAGATTAGGATCAAGACCAAAGGATGCGATTGGATGATTTGGCTAGATTGATTGACTAGATTAGTATGGATTAAGGATGACTTACATTTGGTTTATTGCTTGGATTTTTTGAATATTTAAATTATTTTTTTGTATTTTTGAGATGTTTTTTTATTTTTAGATATTTTTTATTATTTTTTGGATATTTTTGTGATTTTTTATTTTTTTTGGAAATTTTTGTGATGTTTTATTGTTTTTTGGATGCTTTTGTTTTATGTGATGGCATTGTATTGCAGTTTGGATAGCTTTGTTGCTAGATACCAATGAGAAGGGAATACCAGGTCTAGATGCAAGGAGGAAGATGGGATGAGATAAGTGGACACAAGGATGGGTGATAAGAAATGGGATGGATAAAGGGTAAGTGATAGTATGTGGAATGGAAATCTCATGATAGAAGGATGGATAAAAAGATAGACAATAGTGGATGGAATGGATGTATGTTTCATAAGTGAGCTAGGATGTGATCTCCAAAGACTATGTCGCATAGGAATAACATGCCCCATTCTAGGTAGTGTGTTTAAGATTTTACATGACAAACGTAGGATGAGAGGATGATTGGATTGGTTGGCTTAGGACAAGAGGTGATAGGATTGGTGGAAAAGGATGAGGTATATCAAGATATTTTCTAAGGCATTTTTTAACATTTTGCCCCTATTTCTTTATCAAGATCAAAAGGAGGAAATGAGGATGGATGGATAGATGGGATAGGTATGTAGGTATAATGGCTAAGGATGGTAAGATAGGATATGATAGGATGAGGTAGATGAGAAGGAAATGATAGGTTGGATGAGACAACGTGCCCCCAAGTGTAAGATACATAGATAGTCAAACTAAACATGACACCTATTTGCCAGGTTTTCATCATGGTACTTATCCAAGGCACCTATTTACTAGGTTTTCACCATTGGATGAAGGGATTTCTCTTTACTTTTTTTAATTCATTTTTTGTTTTTGTTTTGTTTTTGCTTTGTATACATGGATGGAAAGGGTGGATATGGACAAGAAGGACTAAAACATCTAGTTCCAAGAAAGGTGATGGTTCCAATTAAAGATGGATGATGCACATGGACCATGTCAAACATTATTTTACTCATAGATGTTGGTAAGAGATTGTACAAGAGGGAGATGGACTAGGTGGATAATGGCTTATGATGTGGATTATGTATGGAAAGATTATGCAAGGATGGATGGGAGATAGGATTATGATGTGGATTATGGATGGAAGGATAGTGGATTATGATATGGATTATGGAAAAGGATGGACCATAGGGATATGATGGGTGAAATATGGAGGATAAGGGATTAAAGATGGGGAGATGGAGGTATGTGGAAATGTTGTGGAGTGGGAAGGAACCAAGACCAATGGTTGCACACACCAAATTAGATTTTGAAGCTTTTGATTGGAAGGAGGTGTAGGAAGTAATGGACTTGTTTTTGGAGGGTATGATCGATGTAGGAATTTAGGTACCCACACAAACTTAGGATTTTTATGATTTTTGCATTGGGATTTATGGGATGAAGGAATTTGGGATTTTTGGATGAAGGGGGATTTTGGGGATATTTGGAATGTAGGAACTTGAAATTTTTGGATGAAATGGGATTTTTGGGATATTTGGGATGTGGATGCTTCACTTGACTTGATTTCTTTTTGCTTAGGGACCCAAACCATTTTATTTTTGGACTTTTATTGTGAAAGTATGGGATTGAGTAGCTTTTTGGATAGATTTTGCTTGGACTCTTTGCCTTGATGCCCTAAGGCATAAGTATTTTTAGGATTTTTTCATTATGGGTAGAGGCATCCAAAACTTTATTTGTGAATCCCATGGACTTGGTGGAAGCTTCATGTTTGGTCGATGTGTGCATTTATGGATCATGATTCAGAATTTTAGAGGACTTATGGATAAATGGAGTGAAAGTGGATTTTGGATAAATGGGTAATTAGGCGTTGGGAGAAGTGGAGATAAAGTGGATGGAGGGATATTAGGAGTTGGAAGTAATGGAGGTAAAGTGGATGGTGGAAGGCATATGGTCACATGCTTTTGGGATTTGTAGGATAATGGAGGAGGAATGACAATATATGTTTTGGGGGTACTATGTGGTTTCTGATGGAAGGGAGTGGATTTAAGAGGCACGGAGGAAGTACCAACATCTTGAGTTTGCTTTTCTTGGGGAATATAACCAAGGCCATATGATTCTGGAGGGACTTGGACATGGATGGGTTCCAAAATACCTTGTTCATGAAGGCCTAAGCCTTTACCTTGATAGTTCATTTATTGGAGTATGTGGTAGACAATGGGATTATGGGTGATTTGGACAATAGATGCATGTTCATTATTTGGTGAGAAAGGTGAGGTGGTAGATAATGGTTGTTTCTCTCCTAAGGAGGAACATTCATAGATGATGGTGGTAAGACCAAGGGGATATGATGGTGAATTTGAAATATGATAGATTTTGGAGGACAAAGCATCAATAGGATCTTGATTATCATTGTGCTCATTAAGATCCAAGTTATTCAATTGATCATCTATGTTTACTTGGGGTCCAAGTGTCTCATCAAGGAAAGTGGATTTGATTGGATCATTGATAGGACTAGGTGGAGGATGGATAGGGGTAGTTTGGATATCTTGCTCATGGATAGGTGTGGGAATATTGATAGGATCAATTTTCTCATGGATAGGCTCTTGGTCATAGAGAGGATTAACATGGATAATGTGATAGTAATCTTGGATAGGATGAACTTGGCTTACTTTCTCATGGATAGTAACTTGATCATAGATAATATTGTGATCATAAAGAGGGTTATGGAGAGGATGAATGGAAGTGTTTTTATCTTGAATTAGATGAGGGATTAATGTTTCCACATGCTTTAGATTATACTCTTGACATAACTCTAGATTTTCTTGAATGGGAGTGGAGGTAGAAGACTCTTAGATAAGCTTGATAGGTTCTAGATGGTCAAAAACATGAGTGTAGAATGAATCTTAACTTGGACTCATGGTAGGAGACTCTTCAATAGGCTTGATGGGTTGTGGATTACATGATGGGGTTGAAGCAATGGACATGTTTGAAGGCTCTTTGATAGGCTCTTGGATAGGTGTTTTATGACATGGAGATGGTTGATTCCTTGCTAATAGTCATTGGGTCACATCTTTCATAAGTGTATGGGTAGATGGACAATATAATGGATGGATAATAATAGTGAATGGTGTTGTAGGTTTAGGATGAGGATTAGGAGGAGGAATAATAGGAGTGGAAGGTGTTGTAGGCTTAGGATTGGATGGAGGGATAATGGGATTAGATGGATTAGGTATTGGGTTAGCTGGAGGGATAATGGGATTAGATGGATTAGGATTGGAATAGGATGGTTTTATAGGGGGTAGATCGAGCAATGTTGTTTGGATCAATTGTTGTAGGGTCATCTCCAAGGGATCCTTTGGGGGGAGATTGGAGGAACATGGGAATGAAGGTAATGAAGGGCTTGATGGATTAGAAGGTTGATGGACCAATGGACTATGATAGGGACTACATGGTGGTGTTAGAATAGGACTAGGAGGCTCTTGTATGCATATTTGATTGGATGAGGATGTAGGGTACCCATAGGATGCAGAAGCTAGAGTGGTGTTCCCCTTGTCAAAGGTATCATAAGAACTTAAGGCCACTTGATTTTGGTGCAAAGGGTAACTTAGACTTGTGTGTTCATGTTGTAAGGGAACCTGATAGTCTTGTAAATGGGTTTGATGATGAGTTGAAATGTTGGAATAGGGAATTGGATGATTGTGCAGTGGATTCTATCGGGTATCAATGGGATAGGTTGATGTGGAATTGGCATGATATGTAGATGGGTTAGGTTGATATGATAATAGGGGTGACACATAAGATTGAGGTGTAATTTGTTGAGGTTGTGGTTGGAATTCTTGTTGTCATGGAATGTGATATTGTTGTTGTGGAATGTAATATTGTTGATGTGGAATGTGTTGATATGTAGGTGGGTTAGGTTGGAATTGTTGTTGCTGTGGTTGGAATTGTTGTTGTTGCAGTTGGAATTGTTGTTGTTGGGGGTGGAATTGTTGTTGTGGTGATGGTGGAGGGATTGCATAGGAAAGTTGTTCTTGGGAATTGGATGAAGATGAATATATAAATAGCAGATGGTATGGATGACCTTGATGTCCCTTGTCATAAGATATATAATGAGGTATAGAATTGTGACTTGTGCTAGCCAATATTTGATTGTAAGAAGTTTGTGTGTTCAAGTATGGATTTGTGATTTGATGATTTAGAGTTGGCATGGACATGTAAGATGGTGTTGTTGATGCGATAGGATTAGGAGGATCTCTAGTGATTAGATGGGCATAAGGGTTATCATAAATGATATTTCTAAAATTTTCCTTAGTGATAGGATCCAATCTCTCATAGTCATGTTTAATTTGTTGTATTTGGGCTTCAATTAGACTAGGAGATGTGTAGGATGGAGGTTGGTATGATAGTGATGTGTGTTGGTTTGAAGATATAGCTTGAGGATGAGATCCATATAGGCGTTTAAGTTCTTCTATGTCTACATCATTTGAGTATGATAGGGATATTGGTTGAATTGGAGATGGAGAGCAGGTTAACTTAGGCTTATTGATTATTAGGACCATTTTGACAAGGATACTTAGAATGATGTAGAAAGCAATAAATGTTGAAGGCTCGACTTTGGCAATTTAAATCAAAAGATTTCACATGTACATGCATGAATCACACACACAAGACACATCAACAACCCTAATATTAATCAAGTGGGTATGGCCAATAGGTCTTAGTTGAGGATACAAAAGTGGTCTAGTGATGTCCCCAATATACTCAAGGTACAAGGGGCCCAATTCCTTGAAATGAAAGTGAAATAATGTCACACAGCTGAGAGAAGAGGGTAACCCACCCTTCACCTTCACTTCCCCAAGGTATAAAGTTCTTGGGGGCTTAGCTCAAATGACAAGATTTCAACTTCCATGAGGAGTGTCTTTCGATTCACTCCTCACTGTTTATACTCTGGCATAACACAAGAGTTGAGGTCGTCCCTTGGAGTGGTGTGTCTCCAAGCAAACCTCCTAAGAAAGGTGACAATAACAAATCAAGTGGTGTGTTTGATTTCACACACTTGACTCACACTCGCAAATGTTAATTGACCCTTAGAAATGGAAATGTGTGTGTGAAAATGAATGGATTAAGGGACGCTTTTGATTCTCAAGATCACATGAAGTGCATGAGAAGAGCATACACACCCTGAATCACACACAAATACACCAAACAAAGAAAACACCTATTCTTTTTAAACCTACATCCAAATGTAAGAAGGAAGACAATTGTTCATTTTATGCCCAATTTCAATGTGTGATTGAATACAATGATTTGTTGTAAGCCCAAATCCAAATGTGAGAGCAAACAAATGTTCTTTGTATGCCCAAATTGAAGTATGTTTGCAAACAATGATTATGATGGAATGAAAAGAGATGAAAGATGACTGGAGTGCACCTGAATATTTTTGTCCTTAAATTTGTTGTTGTGACAGATACTAATGCAATTCTAGCTCCTTTGATTCACCTGAAAGTCACAAAAACCAAGAAAAAATGAGACACTTGCAAACCCTAAGTGTTAATGTGAAAAATGAGCAAGCTGATCAAATATGACATGAGATGAATAGATATAGAAAAATTGATTGCATATTTAGAAAATTTAGGAAATTCTAAGCTGTTTTTAAAAAAATTGCACTAAAATCTAATAAAAATTACTCAAGATATGCTCAGTTGAAGTTTGAAACTAAGGTTAACTTTGACTAAAAATTTTCCTAATAAAATTGCATAGTTACCTGAAAACAACTTCGCCACAGCGTAGCCAAGTGAACCAGCTCTGTAACACTACTTGTTTCATGAAAATCTGCATCTGTATGTGAAAGTTATGAAAGTTTGAAAAAAACTTCCTATTAGGACATATGGAAGGATGAAGCAGGCCTGGCAGTTTGCATTTAACTACTAGCAGTCCTAAAAAAATTGGTCACATGGGTGATTACAATTGTCTGGTGGTTGAGTTTGTTGTTGAGGGTGCTAAGCAGGCCATTGATCAACCATGTGACCAAGGGCTAATCACCTGAAAAAAATGTTTTTTTGTGTTTGCTTTTGTTTTGTTTTTTAACAATCTAAAAATTAAAAATTAAACATTAAACATTAAAAATTAAAAATTAAAAACTGAAGTTGAATGCGTTAGGGTTGAGGTTTTGTTTTTGATTGTTTTGGTCTAAATATTTTATTGTATTTTTATTTGTTTTTGTTTGTTTTGCTTGACCAGGTTAGGGTTAACAGTAAATGTTAAGTGATTAGGGCTTTGTTTTGCACAGGGTTGAGTGCAGGGTCTAACGAAGCGGCAGGGAGGTGGCGGCATGCAAGGTGGATGGAGAGGGCAGCGATGAGTGTGAGAGGTGAGCAAAGGGCGAATCAGGGTGAGGATAAGGAGAAGGGAAGGGAGAGGGCGGATCAGGGTGGTCATGCAGAAGGGGAGCGGGTGGTAGAAGAGGCGAGGAGCATGAGGGAAGAGGTGGAGATGTGCACAGGGATGAGGGAAGGAGGAGTGGCGGAGTGGAGGTTGGGCAGTGTAGGGTGTGAGCGGAGAGGTATGAGAGCGGGGGGTGAGTGGGGGATGTGGGTGGGGAGTGAGCAGCGAGGGGTGGAGGATTGTGCAAAGGGTGAGTGGGATGAGGGAGGATCTGCGGGGTGTAGGACATGGCAACGGGGGTGGGCGGAAGATTGGAGGGGAGTTGGGATCGGTGGGTGAGCAAAGAAGCGGCCCTAGGGCCTACAAAAAAATTGCTTGGAATTAAACTATAAGAAACCTAAAGTGTTTTATTTGTTACAGCAAATTTTCTAATTGATATTTGTTTTTTTTGTAATTGTTAAAACAAGTCAAACTGCCTAACAATTTAAAGTTTACCCCATGCGATTAATTTTTTATTTTTCTGTTGAAAGCTCAAAACAAAAAACCTTAAACAACAAAAAAAATGCAAGCTTACAAACAAAAAATTATATATTTTGTTTTGATCGATATGATTTTGATTAGCCTTGCAATCTCAACCGTACGACATATCTATAGAGGCCACCATACGGATCTGTATGGTACAATCTCTGGGGTGGATCAAAATTTAAAAAAATTTCAAAAAAATCCAGTAATGAAAAGTAGGGGTGTTATATGTTATTTTTCACCTGCAAGGCCTTCCAGACTCAACAGTGAGGTCGGTTGGAGAGTAGGAGATCATTTGTGAAAGTTGAGTTCTCGAATTTGTCCGTAAAAATACTTGAATCTGCAACAAAAAAATCTTAACAAACGCTCACAAATAGGAGGGGTCAGAGTACCGAGCGTGCCAAAATGTAATAGGTGAAAAATGCAATGCAAACATAAATGAAAGATAAACCAAAAAAGTACAATTTACCTCCCTTTCGTACAAACAAATTGCCTACACTATGTAACATCGAAAAATGTCCCCTTGGGGGCTTTTCACTCATAAGGTTTAGCTCTCAGGTCTTTAGAGTGCATTTAGGACATTTTAGATCATAATTTGACATCCCGATGGAATGAGCCCTAGGTAACATGACAAATGAGACCTAGGAGGACCCCTTGAGTTGTACCCTGCCTAAAATAGGGGGAGGACTTGGGCACTTGCGCCCTAGACCTGCCCTATTTTAGGGAAACCCCAATTTTTACGTGTTGGTTAGTGACCATTATTGAGTCCCTTTGCCGACACGGTAAGTTTGAATTTCAAATATCTTAGCGGGAATGCTTGTAGTTGCATATATAAGCATGCTTACGAATTCATTTGTAAACTAGATTTCAATTAGATGATCATTGTGAACTCTTGGCATTCTCAATGTGATTATGTGATTTGTTATTTTACTCCCATCTGTAAGAGCTTTTTTCGTCTTTCGTCAATTTGTTGTCGTATTTGCCTAATTAGGGTTTTAATGGTTAATTGGACATAAGAGAAGGAAAAATTGATAATCAATTCCCTAATCCAAGTTTCCCTTCATTTGCAAGTGACCTAGGGTATGATAGTGCTCACCACTCGACCCTAGATCCTTCAATGTTAGGGTGAAAGGAGGATTTTAACATCTAAACAACAAAAGATTAACAAAATCCAATTTTACCCTAAACAGTTTTGGTGAACCCATGTTTTTGGACTTAAATTGCAACTTGATGAGTGTTTGTCTTCAAATTTGGATTTATTTCATTCATTCATTTGGTCATTTATTTTATTGTATTGAGAAAAATTTCAAAAAACTTGAAAATTTGGAAAAATACAAAAAAAATTTGCATTGTTTGGCTTACTAAATTGTATCAGTTCTTCCTAAATTTTCCTAATTCATGATTTTTGCATCAGATCTGATATAAATTACAGAAAAATCTAAAAAATCAGAAATTTACATTGCATTTTCATCATTTAATTGCTAGGGTTTTGTGGAAATTTTGACAATTTTATATAACCTAGTAATTCCAAAATCTAGGGTTTGTAGGTAAAATCTTTTATCAAAATTTTCTATTGATTATAGAGGCTCATTCAAATTTGCATTTGTTTGTAGTCTTGCATTTTAGTGTGAATTTGCATTTAGATTTAAAATATTTGCACTTTTAAATAGAAAAGTTTAGCAAAACTAGCAATTTTGATGCATTTTCATTAAATTTGCATGGGCATTTTGCATGTTAAGGCTTCAAAATAATTTTCAGATATGAGAGTAAGACAACTTCATCATAAATTAGACTTCAAAACATTCGCATAGCATTTTGCGTTAAGATCTTAAACCTAGGTCTTCAAAAACAACAATTTTCACTAAAATCGGCCTTATCGACTCTCCAAACTTGTACTATAAATGTGTTGTGAAGGATATTTTTGCATTAATTTTTTGTTATCAGTTTATTCATTTTCTTCCCCTCATAAAAAGTTTCACAACACCCTTTTAAAGGGCTCTTGTAGTGAAAATTTGGCAAAAAACTACACATTTTGGCTATTTTTGCCCTAGGGTTTGACCTAGTTTGCACTCCAACCATGTTGTGATCAATTTTATGGATTAAGGTGACTTATATTATTTATATTCTTTGATTTACCTCCTAAAATTCCTTACAACACCCCTTTTTCTAGGTCTTGGAATTGAAAAACAATGAAAAATTGCATATTTTGCTATATTTTCACTAGGGTTTGACCTTAAGTGGCGCTAAAATCATGTTGTGTTGGGTATTTTGGCACCAAGTGGCTGTTATTACTGATATTATTTTCTTTCCATCATCATTTTCCTCACAACACCCTTTTTTATGCTCTTTTGCATTAAGTTTTGGTGAAAAAAGTGCTTATTTTGACATATTTTTTCTATATTTTGACTTAGCATTATCTTGGATTTGCATCAAGAGTGTGTTGAGAGTGATTATATTTCTGATTTGGACTGATATTAGACATATAACTTTCTTCCCTTGACTTAAATTCTCATAGCATCCTTTGTTTCATTCATTCACATTGAAAAGTATGGAAAAGCCAAGCATTTTAGGCTATTTTTTGCTCTTATCTTTTGCACCAATTTTCAAAAAGATTTTAAAATCTGATTTGGCATTAGTTTGAGCATAAAAACATGGCCTCTAATCATAATAGCAACAATAGGTTCCCTCCTAGACCTTACATGAAAAGAAAGGCCCCTGAACCTGAAATTGTCTTCACTCCTCATGATAGATCAATCGGTGATTCCGAAGGACCTCTTTACATCACCGTTCAGATAATGAGAAATAATGTGGAGGGAACTATGATTGATCCTAATTGAATGACTAATGTTGTCACTGAAAAATTCCTCTTTTCGAATCAATTAATACAAGGTCCTTATAGCCCTTCGAGCTTGGTGATTAAGACACATATGGGAGCTTTAAAGAAACCACTGGGTAAGATATCGTTGATAGTAATTGTATTTGAGAAGCATGTTGAGAAATGGTTGGATGTTACTCCCGATTCTGATACCTTTGACATAAAACTTGGAATCCCTTGGTTAAAAGTTATGAAAGCAGTCCCTTCAACTATTTATAAATGTGTTAAATTTCCTTTGAATGGACAAGTGCATGCCATTCATCGAAATACATACAAACCTTCAATTACACAACAAAACTTCACATTGGATTACTTTTGTAACAAACATACTAGCAAAAAATTAGAGCTATGAATAGACTTTACATTCTTGAGCTATAGAAATTACAAGGTGAAACTATTACATCCGGTACCTAGTCCTCCTACACAAAAAATGACAAAAGAGAAACAAACCGCATGTGAAGAGAACTTTAGACCAAAAGGACAAGGTCCCTATGCTGAGGTTCCTCCCCTAAAATCCTTACAAAGATCAGGAAGTCATTGTCAACAACAAAGTGTTCCACCGCGATAAATGAGGTTTGATCCCGGTGCTTCATCTTCTAATTTGTACAATCCTATGAAAGAGGATAGCCCTATCTTAAAAAAGATAGGTGGTAAAACAAAACGAAATAGAAAAGGAAGAGAAAGAAGAAGAAGACAAGAATATGCCATAAAACTTGGCTCTCAGTAAGAAAACATTGATCGCAACATTCAACCAAACAAAGATGATCCTAACGATGAACAACATGATGAACAAGATATGAATATGGCTATGGTACCTTATGTCCCACTATCCTCCAACATTAGGGAGTGGGAAGATGACGACAATGATTTGCTTATAGACAACTTCTAGCCTGGTAGGGGACCTAGAGGTAAGTATTTCTAACCCTTTATCTCTCTCGTGATGTGTTATATTTTGCTTAGGCATCCTGGGATGAGCTCGAATTCTCTCGTAAGGTTCAGGATACCAGGAGACCACCTCTATTGTGACCTTCTTCTATTTGTATCATCATTCTTCTATATTGCCTCTATCTGATTTCATTGTTGTGTCTTGTGTCTTGCAGACATAGCATTGTGGTTGGTGACTTGGGGGCACCCTCCTACGTGACTGTCCCTAAGACACTTGTTTCTCCTCTCTTATTTATTATTTCCCTTCAATGTTTCCATCTAACTGTCGGATGACGACAAATATTTATACTGATGCAGACCTAGTGTCCCTTTCAAGAGCAATAAAAAAATGGACTATATTTCCTAATATGACGATGGGGTTGTATATCTTATCCGACGCTTGGATAGTGGGAGCACTCATGTTTTCCACATAGTGAATTTTATGATGTTTTTGTTGCATTTACAAACCTTAACAATATTGTTGCTTTGTGCACCTTTGTTTGCCTTTGAATCTAGCCTTGGCGGTACTTGATTTGGAGAATTTTGTGATATAACCCACGGTTATCCTCGAACTCTGAATTCGTTGTATAACTTTGGCTCTTTGTGTGGTTAATCATATGCATTGATGTTGTTTATCATGATTTCGTAGACACTAACATGTTTCTTGCAGGGATGTGTTTGTGGGAACATTTGGCGATCATAAAGTACATGTCACCTTCGGGGGGCATGGGCTTTGTGAAAGTCGATGTTCCCTTGTGTGTTTTCTTCCTACCTTAACGTGCTTGATATTGATAACTGATATCAACCACCTTAAGGTGGGGGCATATATAAGGTAAGTTGTCTGTTATAGATGTTAGCAATGTGTTTGACCTCAGATGCAGAGACTTGTGCCCTAGAGTAGTGCATCATGCATCCTAAGTTTTTTTGTAATCAATCAATCAATCAATCAATCATGTAAGCCCTCTATAGAGACGGGATATCGAGCATATCCTTTTTCTTAAGCCCTCTGCAAAGGTGGGGATGGTGCATTTCTTGGAGAAGATTGCATCATCCTGTCATTTTCAAAAGTCCTTTGCGGAGGCGGGGAGCGATTCTGTTACTAACTCAACCCTTAAGCGTGTCTTCAACGATTGTTGTGGTGAAGCCCAATCGTCAATGTGTGCTTGTAATGTGCCTGAGATGGTGTTGGACCTAGAAATAGGTACACTCCATCTCTTTTCTGTCGTGTTTTCTCCGTGTCTTCAAGCTTGTGTGTTTTGGCGTGCTTGTTTTGTGTGGCATGTTTGTTGCCCCATATGCAGAGACCAACGCCTTTGAGTAGTGCTTCGTGCATTTTGGGAGGTTTTGCATGTATTGTGTGTGTGGTGCCCCATATATACAGAGACTAGCGCCCCTGAGTAGTGCTTCGTGTATTATGGGAGGTTTGTTTACTTTCTAGTACTTGCATTCGCATTTCATATAAATGAGAAAAAGAAAAGAAAAGATATCATTTCTATCTTCCATGCATTAATGTGTCTTCTATGCATTGACTATATTCTCTGTGTTCTCCATGACTGTAACTATCTTCTCTGTGTTTTGCGTGCCTGTTATTGTCTTCTATGTGCTTGGCATGTTTGTTGTGTTTGTGACCTTACTTTAATGCATGTATTGGCCTCACGTTTATACATACATTAAAGTGGGGGCTAAAAGTAATGTCTGAAAATGTCCCCTTGGGGGCTTTTCCCTCATAAGGTTTAGCTCCTGGGTCTTTAGAGTGCATTTAGGACATTTTAGATCATAATTTGGCATCCCGATGGAATGAGGCCTAGGTAACATGACAAATGGGACCTAGGAAAACCCCTTGAGCTGTACCCTACCTAAAATAGGGGGGAGGAGTTGGGCGCCCGCGCCCTAGTCTTGCCCTATTTTAGGGCAACCCTAATTTTTGGGTGTCGGTTAGTGACCGTTATTGGGTCCCTTTGCCGACATGGTAAGTTTGAATTTCAAATATCTTGGTGAGAATGCTTGTAGTTGCATATACAAGCATGCTTAGGCATTCATTTGTAAACTAGATTTCAATTAGATGATCATTGTGAACTCTAGGCATTCTCAAGGTGATTCAAACCTTTCTATTGTGTTGCAAGAGCAGACTTGTGTGTTTTTTAAAAAATAAGATTGGTCTAATGCTTGTGTACACATTAGTACACTAGTATTTTCAAGTTATCTATAACTTTTAGTAGTGGGTGGTCCATTGTGGATCATACGGCATATTAGTTATTCTTGATAAGTAATAGCTGAATTCAATTAGTTATTCTTGATAATTTAGAACTGAGGGTCATAGCATTTCTATTTTTTGGTTTGGTTATATTCATACTGCAATCAGTACAGTTTAAACATACAATCAGTACAGTTTGGTTATATTTCAATGGTTGTTTCGAATACATTTTAAACAAATAAAGCAATACAATTAATCCAAAACAACATTTTTTCTGAGCAACTTGCCACCTTTTTTTTCACACTCTCACATTAAAAGATATTTGTGTTTAAACTGTATTGTTGTTTGGTTTAAAATCTATGTTGTTTGGTTTAGAATTGAAGCTAAACGTCATAAATTCAAAACAACAATACAGTTTAGGTTTAAAATCTATGTTGTTTGGTTTAGAATTGAAGCTAAACGTCATAAATTTAAAACATCAATACAGTTTAAACTTAAACAACAAACATTTGAAATCAAAACAGACATTGTAGTGATGTTGGAATATTGAACTTACCTGAATGTTGATAGAACTCTGCAATTCTAAGCCTCCAGAAGTCTTGTGTATGGGATGTTGGAAACTTGCACTAGGAAATATGGGGTTTATGTAGGAAAACTTGGAATTTGTTGTTTGTGATCTGTGCACTTTCATTTGATTGGTTTAAATAGTTTTTATTGCACTTCATTTGAATGATTTGATGGATGTCTATAAATTTGAATTTGGTATTAAATATGGGAGATGATTGATTTGGTTGAATGCTTATTTGCTATGAATTGGTTGATTTTCTTTAATGTTTTTTGACTGCTTGATTGGTGAGCCTTAAACCTTCGATGGTGTGAAATTAATAGAGAGTTGATTGATTTGGTTAAATGCTTGTTTGGGTTGTTTGTGCTGGATTTTAATAAATTAATGTCCTCTTGTTTTGACGACTTGTTTGGTGAGACCTACACCTCCATTTGTGGCCTTTTTTGTAGGTATTAAGGAAAAGGGACCAGCAGATGGGTATTTATCAGTCTTTTGAGTGCACTTGGGCATTACTCCATTTTACTTGGGACTCTGACTTATATATATATATGCACTTTTTTGGGACAGATCTCCATGTTGGATGTGATATCTTATAATGACTAAATGTTCAAACCTGTTGATTATAATGCAACTTGGAACTTAAGTTAGGTTGATCGCTTGCCATGTACTTGGAAGATATGGATGTTTAATTTTTAATATAAATGCTTTAATGTGACATTTTAGGTTGTGTTGGATCCACTTGTGTACAAGTGCAAATCATGTCAATTGCATTTATGTTTTAAAATCCTTGTAAATCATTTGTCTATGGCACATGTCTAATATGAATAAAAAATACTAAAAAGTAAACAAATGTGATGGGAACATTGATTGGTCCCCATATGTGCTACTTTTAGAAATAAATTAAATATTTAATAGATCCCTGACAACAAAGTAGTGGGCCCAGTTTGGTTAACTCCTATACCATGTATAGGAGCCCGACCCACTATCGGGCCCTCTCCCCTAGTTGGTAGGCATATGAAGAAGAATGAAAGAATAACTTTTATACTTCCACGAGGCTAAAAATAGGAGGAATGAGTCAAATGAACCACTTAATGGAGCTCACCACAACTAGTCTTGTAGGAAGAAACTAGAGTAGTGAATGGAGGACAAGAAAATATTAACCCTTTGTTGTGTGTTTTGCCCATGGTAATATCTTCTCCAAAACTCAAATCTCCTTGTGAGCAACACAACTAATTACTAATATTTGTCTCTAGAAAGATGGAAAAGTGCTTTACCTCAGATCTTACATGTGTCCATAATATACATATGCTTTCTATATATATTTCAATAAATTTCTCTTATCTTTTTTAATGGAAATAACTCTTTACATTTTCACAAAACCTAGAAATAATAACCAAATTACAAGTGTTTTTTTTTCGGAATAAAAGAGAAGAGCAACCAAAAAATATTGTATTAGTTAGAGGATCACTTTTATTGTAACATCACCCTATCATCTCCATGGTAATCTTCAAAATGAATTGGTATAGAATCATATAATTCCACCCATAATTTTTTGCATGAAACAAAAAATGTAGATGTTGAGCTTTGTAAACAACTCAAGTAGGACATGTAAGTTCAAAACTTGTCTGTCACATTGTGTATTATTTTATACTTGTCAGATGATTTGTTTTATTTCTATTAGTCATAAGGATGGTTAAAATAACATCTTACAAACATGATAAATTTATAAGCAATGGAGAGGTCTAAGCACGAACGGGTTGAATGTGAGTGGTTTGAGTGTGAAGTTGGGTGGGAAAACACCATTTCTCCTTCTGAACGAGATGCTTTTTCAAATGAGAATCAGTCATCTAAACATGAAGCAGGGGTTAAGGTGAGATTAGGGTACTCTAGTCTCTCTTTGTCACCTTCTGATAGTGAGAAGGATCTAACTGAGCCAACCCATGTTTGAAATAACTCTTCGACTTAGGTGATTGGAGGTGCTAGGCCCTGTGTTGGAGCTCCAGGCTACCCTCAAAAGTTATTTAGTGATGTTGTAAACAACTCGAGAGCTCAAGCCCACCCACCATAGGCTAGGCTTAGGGCATTTCCTTGTGCCTGTTCGTCCTTGGTGGCCCAAAACTTTTAGAAAATGAAGAATTTTATCTTAAGCAAGGAGCAATCTGTAGATTCAATTATTTATGGCCCTCTTTTTCTGATTTGTACAATTGGGTCATGGAATCTTGGAAACCCTTTATGGATGGAAAGATTGAACTTTACCCCAACTCTAAGGGTCTCTTCATTGTGACTTTTGCTTCCTCAGAGGATCAAGACTTAGTGTTAGATGGTAGGGTTTGGATGTAGGGTGAGCATTTGCTCTCCATCAAACATTGGGCTCATTCCTTCAATCCACTCATTGAGCCACTTAACATTAGACCAATATGGGTTTGACTCCTGAATCTCCCTCTTCAATTTTGGGAGGATTCTTCCTATGAGGCCATTGGCAATGTTATTTGTTGTTTCTTGAAGGAAGACTCTATGACCTCATATATAGGGAATACAACAGTTGCTCACATATTAGTGGATATTGACATCTTCAAACCCCTCCATGGAGATGTAGTTTTGATGGCAGGGGAAATACCTTGGACGCAATAGTTAGACTATGAGGGTCTCCCTTTAAGGTGTAGAAGATGTTTCTCTGTTGGTCACTTGGCCTCTTGTTTTCCTCAATCTCGCCGCAAGGGTGCAATAACTTGGTGGAAGAATGCACTCATTGATCATTTGACTATTAGCACTTCCCCAGAGGATGGATCCTCCCAGGAGGGCAAGCCTTCCCAAGAGGATGGTTCCTCCTAGGATGATGAGCATGTTGGGATAAGTTGCCATTAACTTGAAATCCTAACCAATTCATGTGTCTCCAAAGTTCTTGGAATGTGTTCCCCAACACATTAGGACATTGAGATATTAATTATTTATTAATTACATCACTTTGACTTTTGCAATTAAGTTCTAAATGGATAATGTCAAACTTGGGTGCCCACTTTGAGATGGGAGCCATGAAGACCTTGTTGACTTCTCCTAAGTCTAAATTTAGAGTTTGATAACTCCTAGTGAGTGGGAGTTAGACTTGGGACTTATAATTAGACTTAGAATTATGCTTTTTTATGTACATGAGTGGATAATGTTGAGACATCTTGCATGGATATAATGTTGGAGTTAACTACAATGTTAGAGATGCATGAATTGGATATTGCTTACATGTGGTCAAAATAGCTTGCATCGACTTGCATGGACTTACATGTAGCTTAGATGTACTTGCATGTTTTTTGCATGTTTTTACATGTTACTTGCATGTACTTGCATGTTGTTGCATGTTGATGCATGTTGTTGCATGTTTCTCATATGGACTTGCATGTTGTTGCATGTCACTTGCATGTGCTTGCATGTTGTTGCATGTCACTCCTATGGACTTGTATGACCTTGCATGTGCTTGCATGTTGTTGGATGTCATTCCTATGGTCTTGTATGACCTTGCATGTTCTTGCATGTCAGTTATATGACCTTGCATATAGTTGCATGTAAGTTTTGTGAGATTACTTGCAAGAACACTCCAACTCCAGAAACTTGGAAGATGGTACATCTCAGTGATTCAGGAAATGGGTATTAGTTGCATGTTGTTGAAAATACTTGCATGTTAGTTTTAAGACATTACTTACAAGACACTCCAACTCCTGAAAGTTACAAGATGGTACATCTCAGTGTTTCAGGTAATGGGTATCAGTTGCATGTTGGATCCAGTGTTTGCATGTCACTTGCATGTACAAAACAAGATATTTCAGAATAACCTTGGGGACATCAATCTTGCATGTTGTTTGCATGATTTTGATGTGTATTTTATCACTTCAGTTATCAGAAACTCATCAGGGAAATATGGACACCCAAATGGAGGAGTTTTTGATGTTGCTTTTATTTGGTGATAAGTTTGATATTGGGATAGCTATATTTAGCCATCTTGGGTGCCCACATCATGAAGGGGCAGTTAACTCAAAGATTGGACTTTGTTTGAGTTCAGTCTTCTCAATTTAAGTGTGCCTGGTTTTTGCATGAGCTTTGGAAGCTATGTTATCAATTACAATTTGTTGTAATTTGAGTTTCAAGCTTTTGAATTAAAAGAGGGTTTATGATTTAATTGTAAACCCCATACATTTTCCAAAGAGTTGATTTGAGGAAAAAAGACTTAGAAGAAAAAAAAAGTTTTTTGTAAAGACTTAGAGAAAAAAAGTAAGAAGTTTTTTTGTGAAGTGCATCAAGGACTTAGAGGAATTTCAGTATTGAATGTAATCTTTTCCAAAGAGATTTAATACAAGCAGGAAACATCTTTGGGTGTGGAGTTTTTTCCCGAAAGGGTTTCTTCACGTAAATACTTTGCAAGCTTCTTCTCTTATATTCTCTTCTCTTCTACATTGGATTGAATGTGCAAATCAATTGTTCATTAATTGTTACAAATTAATCTTTATTTCAACTTTGCATACACAAAATTTTAAAGTTTATAGAAGCAATTCTACCTTCATTTTCAACATTTGGTATCAAAGCTAACGGTTGTGTAGAGTGAGGGACGCCTTTCTCTTAAAGTTTTGAAGGCTTTTTGGCTGTAGTGGGAGTTTGGTTTTGTAGGTTCTACAAATCTGTGTAGGAGTTTGTAGACAATGGGTTCTACCTCTCATGTGTATATTGAGAAATTCAATGGATCAGGGTACGAGATGTGGAAATTGAAAGTGGAAGATCTCTTGGAAGAAAGAGAACAATGGGTTGTTGTTGAAAATGAAAAGAATCCCTCTACAACTATCAAAGATGAAGAATGGTTTAAACTTGATAAAAAAGCACGAGGAACCATAAGGTTGTGCCTTGCAGATGTCGTCCTTCTGAATGTTTCTACTAAAGCTACTGCATACAAGCTATGGAAGAGGATAGGTGATATTTATCAAACCAAAAGTTTAACTAACAAGTTATTCCTCAAAAGATAGTTGTATTCATTGAAGATGAAAAATGGAGAATTCTATTGCAGTCTATTTGAATGCATTTAATTTGATTTTAAGTCAACTTGCATCTGTAGGTGTTAATCTTGAGGATGAGGATAAATGTATCTTATTATTATGTTCTTTACCAGAATCTTGGGAAAATCTAATTGTTGCTATCAGTGGTAGTGGTACAGATCCAAAGATGGACAATTTCATTGCCACACTTCTTTCAGAAGAAATGAGAAGAAAGTCCAAAAATGGTGGATCCCAAGATGCTTTACAGGTAAGGGGTAGGACAAAGGAAAAGACACCCAACTAGGATAAGAAGAAGGGTAAGTCTAAAGGTCATTCTAAAACCCCATCTGGTAAGAGCAAGGTAAAATGTTGGAACTGTGGCAAATGAGGACATGTGAAGAAAGATTGTAAGAGCAAGAAAAAGAGCTCATATTCTTCCATTGAAAAATCCTCGGAGGATGGTGACAATGATGCATTAATTATTTCAACTAACACAATAAGTAATGATGCTTGGCTTATTGATTCAGGTTGCTCCTACCATATGACTCCCAACAAGGAGTGGTTCTCAAAATATTCAGCATATGATGGACGTGAAGTTTACCTTGGTGACAATAGTACAAAATAGATAATTGGCAAGGGAGAGGTAAAGTTGTATTTCAGTGATGGAAGGGTTAAAACCCTTCATGATGTTTTGCATTGTCCAGGACTAGAAAAAATCTTACTTTCTGTATCAAAGTTACATGATTCTAGAATAAATGTGACATTTGATAAGTCTGGTTGCAGGATGGTGAGAGGGAATTGGGTGGTTGCTAAAGGATCTCGGATGGGAAACTTGTTTAGATTAAATGCATCTACATTGAATAATTCAGCCAATGTAATAGACACTTAAGATAATTGTATGTTTTGGCACCATAGATTGGGTCACGTTAGTGAAAAAGGTCTTAGGACCATTATTAATAAAAAATTGGTTGACGATATTTCAAATTATTGTGTTGGCAAAAATGATTTCTGTGAGCATTGTGTGTTTGGTAAACAAAGTAGATCTTTATTTCCTAGAGGAAGAAATAATACAAAGAGTATATTAGAGATCATACATTCAGATGTCTTTGGACCAGTAGATGTTGACTCTTTTACAAAATCTCTTCTTTATGTCACATTCATTGATGATGTATCAAGATACACTTGGATTTATTTTATGAATGCAAAATCTGAAGTTTTCCCTAAGTTTAAAGAATTTAAGGCCTTAGTTGAGAAGAAAACATATTGTAAAATAAAGCTGTTGAGATCAGATAATGGTGATGAATATTGTTCAAAGGAATTTGATGAATTTTGTAAGCATGTAGGTATTGTGAGACATAAAACAACACCTTATACACCACAACAAAATGGGGTAGCAGAAAGAATGAACCAAACCTTAATGGAAAGACCTAGGAGCATATTAAGCAGTGCTAAGCTAGATTAGTGTTTTTGGGCTGAGGCTGTAAGTACTTCTTGTTATTTAATTAATAGATCTCCTTGCTCTATTCTTGAAGATAATACTCTGTATGTAATGTGGTTAAAAAGAAAACCTTTTCTTTCACATTTAAGGATATTTGGTTGTGAGGCTTTTGTTCATGTGCCTAAAGAGAAAAGAACTAAACTAGATCCAAAAGCTCAAAAATGCATCTTTGTAGGTTATGGTGAGAATGTAAAAGGTTACAAACTCTAGAACCCTCTAACTAAGAAAATGATTTTATCAAGAGATGTTATTTTTAGAGAGTTTAGAGCTTATGAAGGTGAGGAACAACCAAAGGAACAAGGAAAAGGAAAAACAATGCATTTTGAAACAATTACAACTAAACAAGAAGATGCACATGTTGAAGAACAACTAGATGGGTTTGGGAATGGAGAAGAAGAAGAGAGTTCATGAAGTTTAGATAATGATGTTCAGGATGAGCATACAGAAGAACATATAGAGCCTCTTACTCCTATTGTAAAAAATCCATAAGTCAACGGAATCCAATTGACAGATATAGCTCTCCTTATTTTCATTGTATATTTGCTTTATTGAGTACTAATGATGAACCTAGATTTTTCAGGGAGGTTCTTTCTTCAGAAGAAAGTGAGTCTTGGTTGCAAGCTATGCATGAGGAAATGAATTCCTTAGACACTTGTGAAACTTGGGATCTTGTGCATTTGCCCAAAGGAAGAAAGCCCATTGGTTGTAAGTGGGTTTACAAAAGAAAATTGGTGCAGATGATAATCTAGAAAGGTACAAGACTAGATTGGTAGCCAAGGGCTACTCCCAGAGAGAGGGTGTTGATTTTAATGAAATTTTCTCTCAAGTTGCTAGATTAATGTCTATTAGATTCCTTTTGTCTATTACTGTAAATTTTGATTTTGAGATTGAGAAAATAGATGTTAAAACTACTTTCTTGCATGGGGATCTTGAAGAGGAGATTTATATGAGCCAACCTGATGGTTTTATTGTTAAAGGGAAGGAAGACTTGGTTTGCAAATTGAAAAGATCTTTTTATGGTTTAAAACGGTCACCTAGAATGCAGTATCAAAAGTTTGATGCTTTTATATTGAAAGTTAGTTTTGTTAGAAGCAAAGAAGATCATTGTGTTTATCTTAAGATTATTGATGATCAAGTTCTAATCATTGTCTTTTATGTTGATGACATGTTGTTTATTGGGAACAACAAGGAAATGATTAGAGAGATTAAAACTCAGCTTTCTAAATCTTTTGATATGAAGGACTTAGGGGTTGCAAAATACATTCTTGGAATGGAGATCAATAGGGATCATGTTCACAGTGTCATGCCCACATTTCCCATGCGGTCATGACACACAACACATGTGTCATGTCCACATTTGTCATGTGGTCATGACACAAAATATCAAAAAAATTCCATGCATCCCTAGAAACCCCCTTGCACGTGTCAACGTGCTCGGTGGCAATACGAATAAGGCATAAACATGTCAATCAAATTTGGGGTAATGTGATCACATACACATTCCCCTACGTGATGAAAGCCAACTAAGGGGGTCAATGCGATGCAAGAAGAGTTGCCATTAGGGTTAGGATCGATTGATCAAAACCCTAAGTTTTCCTAAGTGAGTGAAAGGATTTCGACACAAGTCAAAATCAAAAGCCTAATTCTAAAGCATAACAGAATTAATTAACAATCTAATCAATCAACTAGTTGTGGAGACATTAAAATTTTACTCTACATAAGGTTTAAATTGCTAAGGAAAATTGCCATTAAGGGCGTGGTTCGGTGGTTAAGTCACTCAGTTGATGCGCAATTGGTGGTAACAAGACTTCAGGTCTATCTTAGAGAACACTCTGGCTCCCTACATTTGGTCGAAGAGGTCATCAATCCTAGGCAGAGGATAACGGTTCTTCATCGTCACCTTATTAAGCTGCCTACAGTCCATGCACAAACGAAGAGACCCATCCTTCTTCTTCACGAAAATGATCGATGCACCCCATGGTGAAACACTAGGTCAGATGTACCTCTTCTCAAGCAACTCCTCTAACTACAACTTGAGCTCTGTGAGCTCATGTGTGGTCATCTTGTAGGGTGCATGAGACACTGACTCAGTACCTGGCACTAGATCAATGTGGAAGTCTACCTCTCTACGAGGTGGCATACCTGGTAACTCTGGTGGAAAGACATCGGAAAACTCCCTCAAGATAGGATGGTCCTCTAATGATGCCTCTGGCTCATCCTCTGATCTGTCGCTAACCGTGATGACAAACAACTAACATCCCTTCCGCATGCAGTGCTTAAGCTGTTGAGCGGATATCATACGAACTACCGTGGGCTTCTAAATGCCCACTACCTCAACTGACGTGCCATGATCATCTAAATAGCTAATCACCTTTCGGTGACAATCTAGCTTGGCTTTATGAGCTGCAAGCCAATCCATGCCCAACACTATAACATAGGATCCTAAAGGCATAACCCTAAGGTCGCATAATGTAGTAAAAGCCCCCAAAGATATCTCACAACCCTGAATCAAAGCATCTATTGACATCTTAGCCCTAGTGGCTAACTCAACCTCCCACCTATCGCCCTGCCTAGAGGCCACCAGCCTGCAATGATCTACTAACGATGTAGATATAAATGAATCAGTAGCACCAGAGTCAAATAAAATAGCAATGGGGACATCCCCAATCATACCTGCTATCTCGATCACTGAGGCCTGGAAGTTGACCTAGCGGTTATCAACTGCTGCAAACATACGATGGGATCTACCCACATCTCCAACCGTCTGCTCTGATCCTCTGGAACAAGACTGTCCCCCTGCCGTAAAGCCCTGTGGACACTCTCTGTCTAAATGTCCTACCCCACCACAAACATAGCATGGGCCCCAAGCTTGTACCTGTCTAGACTATGTCCTATTACTCTATTGTTGTCCAGTCTGACCTATGGACCCCTGAGAACTCCTGTAAGACTGCTGTGACCTAGCAGGTCTCACAGGTGGTCCCTATTGTCTCCAATCTCTACGCGGCTCTGTTGTTGCCAACCATGAGTCTGTCCTCCATGTGCCCTCTCCTGGGGCTTAGACCTCTGCTAATACTGTTGTGGAGGTCTAGGAGGTAAAGGTGCATAACTAAACCCTCCTCTCTATGGTGGTGGTGGTGGTCAACATAAATTCTACTGCTGCTACTGGCTACGATCCTGAAACTAGAGACGTGAACTCTGACCTAGTCCCTGTATCTCCTCTGCAATATATGCCTTATCGGTAGCCTCACTCAAGGTCTGGGGGTCTGCCATGCGCACTGGCCCTGATATCCCTTGATTCAAAGCTCTGATAAACTTGTGAACTAGAAGTTTTTCATCATGGAGATACTCCACATAACATGACAGCTCTGTGAACATGCCCTCATACTATGCTACAGTAGACCCTCGCTGCTACAAATCATGGAACTCGTCAATACGATGTTGCTTGTAATGGTCTGACATATAACATGCATTAAAGTGCTCAATGCAAGTGTCAATTGAAAGTGTATCCAAAGATAAGCGAAACTTGCACTCCTCAGTGTGCCACCAAGTCGTTGCTGCATCTCTCAACACGTGAACTGCCACATGTGCCTTCGTGTTGCCCTCGTAAGGATGCAACGCAAAGCACCTGTCTAAATTGATAAGCCAAGCCTCCACCTCGGCTCCCTCTGTGGTCCCTGCGAAGGTGGGTGGATTCAGCCTAAGTAAATCTTTGATGGGGTCTCCTCGATCTCTGTGTCCTCTGATACGCTCATCCACACCATAACCATAAGGCCCGGAGTAAATGTAAGAAGTTGGGTCCACTTTTAATGGAAGCCTCAGCACAAAATATTTTTAGAATTGATGGATTTTGGCAATATGGATGACAAATTTTTTTTTAGAATTTTTGGATGAAATTAAAACCCATTTCAGATGACAATGTCTAGTTTTAAAATATATAATTTTTTTAGTTTTGGACATATTTTTGTATTTATTATTTATTTGTTAAACAAAAAGCTTCAAATGTTTTAAAAAAATAGACTTTGGCAATATGGCTAACGACTTTTTTAAAAGATTTTTTTGACAAAATTAAAACCCATTATAGATGAGATAGTGTAGATTCTAAATATATAATTTTTTTACAGTTTGATTATATTTTCTATTTTCAATTAATTTCTGATGAAACAAGTCCATAAACTTGAATTATCAGGGTTTTTTAGTATTTTAATAACTTTTTATTAAAAATATTTTTTTGAAAAAGAAATTGTATGAAAACGTACTTCAGACAATTCTTTTCAATTTGAAAAAAAAAGTTTCAAAAAATGATAAGTTTAGGTCATCTTATGCGTGACGTACACGACGATTTTTCAAAACACCAAATATGGCCAATAAAAAATTAACCAAAAAAAATCTATTCAATAGAAAATTACAAAAAAATATGGAAAACATGCTTAAGTGAGTTACAAATCTTTTCCCAAAAGGATTTGGAAAAAAATAATTATTTAGGTCAAAATATGGATGACGTACACGTGCATGGTATAGTAAAAAAAAAGTGACTTTTAAACAGTGGTTTTTAGAAACGCCTATTGAAAATCAATTTGTATTATCTAGGTATTCAAATAAATTACATATTTGGAAACTAGACTCCGAGTACTACATTTTATGATTTGTGACTTTTTTCAAGATTCCATCTCTAAGTGCTTCAAATTTTGAGGTCAAATGTGACAAATTTTAAAAATTGGGAAAAATACTTCCACTTTTTGGCCAAAAAGTAGACTCAACCTCTTGCCAGCACCCCCCTATGGTAAACATGCTCTACCCTCAGTCTCCTCTCGCCTCGTATGATGCGGAGGACTCCTGCTACAAGCTCTATAAGATGAACCAACCTCCTCCGATGTCGTGTCAGGTATCTCAACATAAGTCTCTACATGTGGTGCCGCTTGAGGCTCGACACGGGGCTCTACACGTGGCTCCACACGGGACTCAACACGTGGCTCCTCTCGAGGATCAACGCGGTGCTCGACATGCAGCTCTACTGCGGCCGGTGGTAACCCATCTAACACTGCCTATAATGCCTATAAGATTTGTGGTTTGAAATCAGGTGCGGGTGGTGCCTGTGGTGCCAATTGTCCCTGACCCTCAACTGATGAATCGCTATGTACCTCTATGGACGCAGTGCAACATGAATGTGCTCGCCTCATTCTAGGTGGCATCCTACAAGAACATGGTAGTCACAAATCAATAAAAAATGCAGAATAAGTAACGTGCCCAAACAAGCCCAGTGTTTAAACTTGAGCTCTGCTACCAAATGTCATGCCCACATTTCCCATGCGGTCATGACACACAACACACGTGTCATGTGGTCATGACACGAAATATCAAAAATTTTCTACGCATCCCTAGAAACTCCCTCGCACATGTCAGCATGCTCGGTGGCAATACGCATAAGGTGTAAACATGTCAATCAAATTCAGGGTAATGCCATCACATGCGCATTCCCCTACATGATGAAAGCTGACTATGGGGGTCAATGCGACGTGAGAAGCATCGCCATTAGGGTTAGGATCGATTGATCGAAACCCTATGTTTTCCTAAGTGAGTGAAAGGATTTCAACACGAGTCGAAATCAAAATCCTAATTCTAAAGCATAACAGAGTTAATTAACCATCCAATCAATCAACTAGTTGTGGAGACATTAAAATTTTACTCTACATAAGGTTTAAATTGCTAAGGAAAATTCAACTCTAATTTTTAGAAAAATTCGACAGCATAACGCCTCTCGGGCATGTATAGGAATTATTCTAATATCAAAATTTTAAATCAAAGGTTCCCTAAGCTCACTAGAAATAGCTTAAATGAAATAATTAATTAATAACACAACTAGATTAAATGAATTAAATAACCTCCTTCGATTAAATTCCCCACATACGATTAATTAAATAGAATTGAATTAAATAGAACTAAGTTACATTGATTAAAAATTTGAAGGATAAATTATAAGGAAAATTAAACCCCAAATCTAAATAATTAAATCAAATCAATAATTTCCTCTAGTTTAATATATTAACCTCTATATAGCTAATACAATTAAATAGAATAATTTAAATTCTTAACCCTAAACAAATAAAATAACATCATTAATATAATACACACCAAAATACAATTAAAATAACTTGCCTAAGATAATAAGTGCTCCCAAAATAATTATCTCATTTTCCCCACTAAAAGTTTAACAAAATAATTCCCATGAAGTAAAACAAAGTGTACCTTGGTGCAGGAGCTCCCAGTTTTAGTCATTTTTGGCTATGTCATGTTTTGTGTCTTGTTATTTTGGTTTTCTCTATGGCTTTGGAAGCCATTCTCATGTTTTGTAATAAGGACTTAGTTCATTTTGATTAACTAGTCCATTAGAGTCTTAATAAGGTCTATGTTCAATGCATTTTCATTTTAGAAATATGTGGTTTCTTGAAAGAATGTAACCTCCAACGTTTTCTCTGCCCTTGGAGGGCAGTTGTACGGTTGGAGGAGGTGAAGTAACTATGGCCAAGCCTTCTATAGGCTGAATATTGTATGAACATGCCGAAGGAAATGAGAGGAGAGAAGTTTTAGAAGGAAAAAACAATCTTTTCTGCATTTTTGTGAAGACAATCGTATAGTACGACCTGGTACGGATAGTTCAAGAACTAAGACTTGGGAAATGTGTTAGGGTTTCTAAATAACTTTCTTTTGCATATAGTTAGAGCTCTTGACACTTCTGTTGAGGGGAGAACCATTTCATTTTGCTAAAACTGTTTTGAAACCCTCCAAACTAGGGTTTTGTGTCAAAATGAGGAATTTCTCCTCTATCCTCTGAAAGATCTCACCCATTTTCAGTAGGATGGAGGAAGGTAGCTTAGGTTTCATGTTTTTTATGGTTTTGCAGGTTGCATGCTTCTCTCCAAGGTGTTTGGTATGATCCTATCTAGTCTATATAGTGACTAGTTGGCTATCAATGGTGGAAAACAGTGAAGTTCAGAAAAACAGTCAAGCCCATGAGAAAATGGATGGTGTGTTTGATATTTATGGATGAAGGTAGACTTGTGCAAATGCTAGTTTGATCCTGACTAGCTGTATTTGATCTATTTCCTTCACATAGCCTCAAACTAGGCTTATTTTCTAGGAAAAAGACAGTCTGTTGTCCTTGCTCGCCTGTAGTAGAGTACGGACTTGCATGTTGGTGGATGAATACATGTTCATAATGGGTATTTGGATATGCATTCAGTCTTGGTGATCACTTGGAGTTTTGGAAAGTTATTGTTGGTTTAGTCGATTTGTAGGGCTATAAGATTTAGGCCTTTCCTAAACATTGTCATAGGATAGTCATGTTGTAGCTTGCTGTCCACTGTCCTCTAGGTACAGAATTTAGATTTTGGGTCAGAGACCTTGTTTTAGACTTGTTCTTGACCAGTATATGCAAGTTGTTGTATGAAGACCCTGTTGGTAGAGGTATTGGTAGTAGGTTGTGAGTTCTTGAAGGTGTATTGTGCATATAGGTTGGGTTGAGCAGTGACTCCCCAAAGTGAGAGTTGAGTAGCCTGTGTGGTGGGCACTAAGGTGTGGTCCTAGGCTAGGTCAATCCCCTGAGTAGCCTTGTGTAGGCTTATATCACATTACCTTATAAAACTCTTGAAAGAAGCTTTGGAATCTAGATTCATTATGCGAACTTCATCAACCACTATCTATACCTCTGCATCATATTGGTATCAGAGCTAATATCTGATTGGAAGCAGTGTATGTCAGACAAGGAGATTGAAACAGAGGCTAGTATAATGCCTCCCAAGACAATGAGTCAAGAAGCCATCAAGAAGTTGGTGGAAGAGATGGTTGAAGCAAGATTGCAAGAAGAAAAGAAGTCTAAGGGCAAGACCAAAGAAGAGGGAAGTTCTTCAGACACCAATGAAGAAGTAGAGGCAAAAGAGAGTTCTCAAGAGCAAGACATGTCTGTAGATCAGAAAGCTTTCTTGAATGCACTTAAGGGTGCTCATGGAGACAGTGGTGATCCCAAGATGGATGTGCCTACCTTTCATGGCAAGTTGGATGGAGATGCTCTCACCGATTGGATAGAAGCTATGTGCAACTACTTTGATTACAAGGAGTTCAATGACAGCAAAAAGGTTAAGTTTGCCAAGACAAGGCTAAGAGGTTCTGCACTTGTGTGGTGGAACTACATGCAAAGTGAGAGGGAGAAGATTGTGAAGAGTCCCATCACTAAATGGAGTAGAATGGTGGCTATGCTTAGAAGCAAGTTCATGCCACCTGACTATGAGATTGAAATCATTAGAAGATTCTAGAATTTGAGACAAAAAAACATGGATGTGGCTACCTACACAAAAGAATTTCACAAACTAAGTATGAGAGCCAATCATAATGAAGATGAAAAAGGGATGGTGGCTAGGTACCTAAATGGTCTGAAATACAATCTGCAAGATGAGATCAGTTTAGTGATACCAAAAATAGTGGATGAATGCTTCTTATTGGCCTCTAGAGCAGAGGAAAAGCTGAGAAGGAAGGGTGAACAAAGTGCTAGAGGAAGAGGAGGCAAAAACCAAAGAGGAAGAGACAGTTTTGGTTGTGGACAGTCCAACAAAACTGAAAATAACAGTCAGCAAGAAACACAATCAGAAACAAAGCATAGAGGAGGCTTCAGAGGTTGGAGAAGTCCTAATGGCAGGGGCAAAAATGGTGGAGGAGGTAGAGGACCAGGAATCTTCACTGGAAGGTGTTATGGCTGCAACAAAGTTGGCCATACAATGAACAAATGCCTAGGGAAAGCTAGCAGCTCTCATGATAGTGGAAAGAGAAATCAGTTGGTAAAGGATGATGATTGTGAGAATGTAAATTCACCAATGGGAAGTGCTACACCTATTCTAGAAGGAGAAAGTATGATGATTAAGAGGTCTATGTTGAAGATACCATTAAAACAAGAGCCCCCTCAGAGAAAGAATCTTTTTAGAACCCAAGGCCTAGCCTATGGAAAACTTTGCAAGATCATAGTGGATTCAGGATCTACTGAGAATGTGGTATCCACTGAGATGGTTGAGAAATGCAAGTTGAAGAGGCTACCTCATATCAGTCCTCACAAGATCTCTTGGTTGAACAAGAACCAAAGTTTCATGGTGGAAGAACAAACTTGGGTTGAATTTGCAATTGGTGACTACAAGGACAAAGTGCTATGTGAAATCATCCCTATGGATGCATGTCATCTGCTTCTTGGCCACCCATGGCAATATGATGTCAAAGCACAACATGATGGTGAGGAGAACACTTATGTCATCACCAAGAATGGAAGACCATTCAAGATGGATCCTATGTTGGAGCAGCCCGGGGAGAAGAAAAATGACAACAGTGTCATATTGGTGAATGGCAAGGAGTTTTTAAACCTCTTGAAGGAGAAGGATACCCAAGGGTATGCCTTGGTCATGAAACCCAAGAGTGGATTAGATCAGCAAGAACAAAAATAGAAGGAGATTCCATTAGAAGTGCAGCAACTCCTAGATAAGTATCAAGACCTTGTGGTAGAGGAAGTTCCTAACTCCTTACCACCCATGAGAGACATAAGTCATCAAATTGACTTAATACCTGGTGCTACATTGCCTAACAAGGCTGCCTATAAGCTGACACCACAGCAAAATGAAGAAGTGGCAAGGCAAATTCAAGATCTCTTGGAGAAAGGGCTGATTAGGAAGAGTTTAAGTCCTTGTGCAGTCCCAAGTGTACTTGCTCCTAAGAAGGATGGAAAGTGGAGGCTATGTACGGATTCAAGGGCCATAAAAAGATCACCATAAGGTACAGGTTCCCAATGCCAAGGATTGAAGATATTTTGGATTACCTTGGAGGATCATGCTATTACTCAAAGATTGATTTGAAATCTGGTTATCATCAAATCCGGATCAGACAGGGAGATGAATGGAAGACTGCTTTCAAGACTAATGAGGGTCTTTATGAATGGCTTGTTATGCCATTTGGTCTTAGCAATGCTCCAAGTACATTTATGCGCTTGATGAATGAGGTATTAGTTGAATTCATTGGTAAATTTGTTATTGTTTATCTTGATGACATACTAATCTTCAGCAGGACAAGAGAAGAGCATGTGAAGCATGTTGGTCAGGTGTTGGAGAAACTACATGAGCACAAGTTGATGATCAACTTAGACAAATGTGAGTTCATGAAAACTGAACTTGTATACCTTGGATTTGTCATTTCTAATGGTTGTTTGAAGATGGATCCCTCTAAGGTTGAGGCTATTCTTAGTTGGCCTACCCCAAAAATAGTGGGAGATGTGAGAAGTTTCCATGGATTGGCGACTTTCTATAGGAAGTTTATCAGAGGTTTAAGTCACATTAGTGCTCCCATCCTCAACACAATCAAGGGTGGAGTCAAATGTAGATTCCAATGGACAAAGGAAGCTGATGATAGTTTTGAATTGTTGAAAACAAAGGTGGCTGAGTTGCCTACCTTAGTACTCCCTGATTTTGATAAGGTGTTTGTTCTTGAGTGTGATGCAAGTCAGCAAGCTATTGGTGTTGTTCTCAACCAAGAAGAACATCCGGTGGCATTCTTTTCAAAAAAGTTGAATGAAGCCAAGCAAAGGTATTCTACCTATGACTTAGAACTATATGCAATGGTACAAGCTCTTAAGAAATGGAGACATTATTTGTTGCCCAAAGAATTTATTGTGTTTACTGATAATCATTCTTTAAGCTTTCTAAACAGTCAAGAAAAATTGAACCATAGACATGTTAAATGGATGGAACAGTTACAAGTTTATACCTTCACAATTAAGCACAAAAGAGGTGTTTCTAACAAGGTGGCTGATGCATTAAGTAGGAGACTGCTTATTGTTCATGAAATTTAGTTAGAAAGCATGGGCATTGACTGTTTAAAGGAGTTGTATAAAGAAGATTCAGATTTCAAAGAGGCTTATGATGTTTGTGTGAACTTGGCTAACACATTCCATGGAGAGTATGCAGATTTTGTTTTGCAGGAAGGCCTCTTGTTTAAGGGCAATTTGTTGTGTATTCCTAAGTGTTCCATGAGGGACAACATCATCAAGGAGAAGCATAATGGTTCTTTAGGAGGACATTTTGGCTTAGACAAGACACTAGAACAAGTCACAATGTTCTATTTTTGGCCAAAGGTGCAATCAGATGTGAGGAAGTATGTAGCTAGTTGTGCAATCTGTCAAAGGGCCAAGGGTGTGTCTTCAAATGCAGGTCTATACCAGCCCCTTCCCATTCCCAACAGACCTTGGGATAGTATCAGCATGGATTTTGTGCTTGGGTTACCCAGGGCAACCAGAGGGGTGGATAGTGTGTTTGTTATTGTTGATAGGTTCAGCAAGATGGCTCATTTTGTGCCATGTAAATGCACAAACGATGCATCTCATGTTGTAGGTCTATTTTTCAGAGAGGTAGTAAGAATTCATGGTTTACCATTGTCCATTGTAACTGACAGGGATTCTAAGTTTGTAGGTCACTTCTAGAGGACCTTGTGGAAGAAGTTGGGCACACAGTTGTCCTTTTCATCAGCCTACCATCCACAAATTGATAGTCAGACTGAAGTGGTTAATAGATCACTTAGAAACCTTCTAAGATGCCTCACAAAACAACACAGTTTGGCATGGGACTTGGTTATCAGTCAGGCTGAATATGCCTACAATGATTCAAGGAATAGGAGCACGGGTAAAAGTCCTTTTGAGGTAGTATATGGATTTCATCCAAGAGGGCCCCTTGAGCTGAAGGATCTCCAAGGATGGGATAGAAGGAGTGCACTTGGTGAAGAGTTTGCTGCCTCCATGAAAATAGTCCATGATCAAGTCAGGTTACAATTAGAAAAAATAGTCACAAAGTACAAGGAAAAGGCAGATTTGAAGAAAAGAGAAGTGCAATTCAAAGTTGGAGACTTAGTTATGGCATATCTGAGAAAAGAAAGGTTGCCAAAGGGTCAGACAACTAAACTCCTAATGAAGAAGATTGGGCCATGCAAAATAGTGCACAAATTCGGTCCAAATGCATATGAGATTGAGTTACCATCCAGCCTTGGTATCTCTCCAATTTTCAATGTTTGTGATCTTTTTCCTTTCAGACCTCCATTGCCTGGTAAAAGTGGATCAGATGTGGTGGCTGAAGATACTGATTGGATCAAGGATTTGCCTCCAAGCAAACCTTTGCAGTTGGAATGCATTATGGATTCCAAAGTTGTCAAGAAGACTAGGAGAGGTGTCTATAAAGACTACTTGGTGAAATGGAAGGATATTCCTGATTCAGAGGCCACCTGGATGACTGAAGCAGATATCTTGAAGCATGGCATGACACTTCAACAATTGGCAACTCAAGGGACTTGAGTTCTTCCTACAGGGGGAGTATGGTGTAGGAGCTCCCAGTTTCAGTCATTTTTGGCTATGCCATGTTTTGTGTCTTGTTATTTTGGTTTTCTCTATGGATTTGGAAGCCATTCTCATGTTTTGTAATAAGGACTTAGTTCATTTTGATTAACTAGTCCATTGGAGCCTTAATAAGGTCTATGTTTAATGTATTTTCATTTTAGAAATATGTGGTTTCTTGAAAGAATGTAACCTCCAATGTTTTCTCTGCCCTTGGAGGGCAGTTGTACTGTTGGAGGAGGTGAAGTAACTGTGGCCAAGCCTTCTATAGGCTGAATATTGTATGAACATGCCGAAGGAAATGAGAGGAGAGAAGTTTTAGAAGGAAAAAAAAATCTTTTCTGCATTTTTGTGAAGACAGTCGTACAGTACGGCCTGGTACGGATAGTTCAAGAACTAAGACTTGGGAAATGTGTTAGGGTTTCTAAATACCTTTCTTTTGCATATAGTTAGAGCTCTTGACACTTCTGTTGAGGGGAGAACCATTTCATTTTGCTAAAATTGTTTTGAAACCCTCCAAACTAGGGTTTTGTGTCAAAATGAGGAATTTCTCCTCTATCCTCTGAAAGATCTCACCCATTTTTAGTAGGATGGAGGAAGGTAGGTTAGGTTTCATGTTTTTTTATGGTTTTGCAGGTTGCATGCTTCTCTCCAAGGTGTTTGGTATGATCCTATCTAGTCTATACAGTGACTAGTTAGCTATCAATGGTGGAAAACAGTGAAGTTCAGAAAAATAGTCAAGCCCATGACCAAATGGAGGGTGTGTTTGATGTTTATGGATGAAGGTAGATTTGTGCAAATTCTATTTTGATCTGAGTGGCTGTATTCGATCTATTTCCTTCACATAGCCTCAAACCAGGCCTATTTTCTAGGAAAAAGATAGTCTGCTGTCCTTGCTCGCCTATAGCAGAGTACGGACTTGCATGTTGGTGGATGAATACATGTTCATAATGGGTATTTGGATATGCATTGAGTCTTGGTGATCACTTGGAGTTTTGGAAAGTTATTGTTGGTTTAGTCGATTTGTAGGGCTATAAGATTTAGGCCTTTCCTAAACACTGTCATAGGACAGTCATGCTATAGCTTGCTGTCCACTATCCTCCAGGTACATAATTTAGATTTTGGGTTAGAGACCTTGTTTTAGACTTATTCTTGACCAGTATATGCAAGTTGTTGTATGAAGACCCTGTTGGTAGAGGTATTGGTAGTAGGTTGTGAGTTCTTGAAGGTGGATTGTGCATATAAGTTGGGTTGAGCAGTGACTCCCCAAAGTGAGAGTTGAGTAGCCTGTGTGGTGGACACTAGGGTGTGGTCCTAGGCTAGGTCAATCTCTTGAGTAGCCTTGTGTAGGCTTATATCACATTACCTTATAAAACTCTTGAAGGAATCTTTGGAATCTAGATTCATTGTGTGAACTTCATCAACCACTATCTATACCTCTGCATCATACCCATATCACACATTAAAATTTAAATAAAAATCAAATCCCCAACTTAATAAAAGAACCAATTTAAAATCCAAACTAAAAGAGAAAGGAATAAGCCCCCTCTCATGTCAAACAATTCAAAAAAAAATAAAAGCCCTAAAAGCTCTTCATTTTAAAATTAGTTTCCTTATGGAGGGATACAAAGCCCTGACTCTACACTCTTTTCTATCATTTTATTTCTATTTCTCTTTACTCTATTTTGTTTTTCTTCTCTTCTCCTCTTCTTCTTCCTCATTTTCTCATTTGTTCTATTTTGTTATTATGTTGCAAGTGCAAGGTTATGGAAGGCATGAAAAAGATGGTATACACAGAGGTATACCTATTGTTTATTTTGATAAGGAGTTTGTTTATATATATGTTTATATATATATAATTGAATAAACAAGTAGATCTAGGTATTTTCCTTGAAAATGTGTATACCCATAGAAATCTGGGTTATCTCTTTTTTTTTTATGAAAATACAGAGATCAGGGTTATCTTTTTTTCTTTTTTTTTTTCATATGAAAATACAGAGGACTGAGTATATATATATTTAATGCATAAAATAAATGTTATACACAGCACTGAAAATGGCAAAAATCGCAGGGTCGAATGGCATAAAGGACGGTGAACTGCATTCTTCGCAGGAAGGGCGCCGAAGTTTCAAAAGAGATGAGAGTGTGGGGAGGGGGTCGAACCCCCACCCACACCCCACTATGGTGGAGTGTGGGTGGGGTTTCAACCCACTCCCCACACTCCAAGGACAAAAAGGAAAATGAGGAGGCTGCAGTGGCGGTGGCTCGGCCGCCGTCCACTACAAGCCTTTCTTCTCAAAACATACGCAGTCAACAAAAAATTACCCTAACTTTATTCTACTGTGGACTCTCTATAGTCCATTCATTTTAAAAGATATTCAATTATTTTAAAAGATATTTCATTTGATATATATATGATACAAAAATACATGTCTAATAAATCATTAGAGAACTAATTTTGACAGAATTAATAAAATAGGGCATCTATAATTTTTTTTTTTAAAACAAGTAACATGAACAATGTATATTTCTTCTATAATATTTTTTTAAACAACAAGTAATATAAACACATATCTATTTTTTTCTTTCTTTTTTCAAATAAACAACACTATTAAATTTTTTTTTAAAAAAACGACAACATTCACTATAACTCATACATCATATTTTCAACAAAATAACTAGATGTGCTTTCATTTCTATTTCATAGAATATTACAACAACAAGTTAAATAACTAACACTTTTTTTTTATTTGAGCCAAATTACTAATTAAAACAACAAGCTAACATTTTGCTATAAACAAAAGCACAAAAAGCAGTTCTAACATACAAGCAAGGTGAGGAGAAAACCACCCTTATAACAACAAAAAGTTACAATTCAATGTCCTCATGGCCTTGGCTCTATGATAGACAAAATAGCACAAACATAAAACATGAGAAAACTTTCTTCATTCAAGCTCCACTATCTTCAAATAAGCCTGCAAAAATAAGACAACAAGGAGGGGAAACAAGCCACGAAGTACCACTCTCCTCCCTACCATAGACTCACTTATGAGTCACCCCCGAGCTTGGAGGTCACCCACACATAAGGAACTTTCACTCCACAACACAACAAAACACACAAAACAAATAAACATGAATAACACCCATGGCTTGCACAAAACAAAACTCATAGAAATGAATTTAAAGGGGTAGGGGAGTGGACATCACTCAACTCAAGAGTGCCACTCTAAATATCTTAAACTTAACTCAAATAAGCCTAAAGCCCAAACATATATACTCAAAATCACACATGTTTCTCCATGGCTCTCAAACCATTCAAAAATGCTCATATTCACAACTTGCCTTCAATGCCAAAATACCAAAAAAACTAGGAGGTGACCTCAAGGAGATTCACTCCTCCCCCACCCCACACATGTTGAGCATTTTCTCCAAATGGAGAGGCTCTTACATACACCCATAAAATCCCCACAACATCAAAAATGTAAAATACACACAAAACCATCACACAAGAAATGTAAAATACATAAATAAAGGCATCAAGCCTTGAATCCTACCTTAAATAGCCCAACAAGAAAGATACTTGAAGAAGAGCCCTTCCAACTCCACCTCTAAGTCCTCCCTCCAAAGTCCCTCCAAAAATTCTTCTAACTTTCTCCCAAAATTCAGATAAAATGGAAAAAGTAATGAAATCAACAAAACTCTCTCCCTCTTTTCAAGAGGGATTAAAATAGGCTCTCCTCATGATCCACTTGCAAGCTTCATGGAATGTGGTGGTGACACATGTCACCCTCCCATTCCACCAAGTCTTACCCCCTCCACTTGCGCTCTCACACATGTGGGAGAGAAAGGTGGAGCTAAAGAAGGATATGGGTACACAAGTGCCCCAATCCTATCCTCCTATGAAAGCCCACAAAACCCCAAGGTACCCTCACCAATGTGAGAGAGCCTTGGAGTTGAGTTCTCCACGATTTAGGGGTCTTGAAGACTCCCCAAGTCTTGGAAAGAGGTGTGGATAAGGCTGAGTGTTTGACCCAACCTTCCACTCCTTCCCAAACTTCCATTTTCATCACTTTACTTCAAGGTGAAATTTAAGTGACCAAATGGAAGTTTTCCTAAGGTTAGACAAACTCAAATGGTCCTTAGACCCTAGGGGTACAACCCAAGGTCACTTTTAACCCATTTTGAGCACCATAGGGTGAGTGAGTAAAATCACATGAAAAGGGGTCACAAAAAATTAAAACTCAAAAATGAAATCAATTAAACATTACATCTTTGCAACACCAAAATACAATCAATTGAAAAAGGGTATACCTATCCCAAACAACACCACACATAAACATTGCAAAATTTCATCATACATAACACAGTTGATCTTGGTTCCTCTTGGAACTAGATCAGCTTAACATGGGAATTCACAAAATGTGTGGGATAATCTCTGATTATCCGTGGCTTGGTTAGAACACCTGCGCACTTAAACAAAAGATTAATCGAACATGTCTATCATAGTCGAAGCAAGGGAAACATACACTCACACCATCACATAATCATATAAAACATCATATAATCACATCATAATTAGATTCATAATTTTGCATTTCTATAATCCATCTCAAGATAAAATCATATAACAAATCCATAACATAATCTCACAACTAATATCACAAATAACATCATAATGTATATCACATGTCAAATCATCATTAGTGAATCAAATCAAGGCCTAGTCTCATCACAACATGCTAAACATAATTAATCAAAATAAAAGCATATAGACTAATAATTCTACAAATCGAGATCAACAGCCCCCAAAAGTCTAAAATGTGTCTCCGATAGTAATATGAAACGATCAAAATAAGGGAGTGAAAAGGTAGGCCTCACACACAGAAAACTATGATTAAGTTAGACTAAGTATGTTGATACAATTTTGCAAAGATTCAATATGCATGATTGCAAACCAATTAGCATTCCTTTTTATGTTGGTACTAAGCTAAAATTAGACATGTGTCCTACCACTAATGATGCTTTTGAAGAGATGTCTAATGTTTCTTATGCTAGTGATGCTGGTAGTTTAATGTATGCAATGGTTTGCACTAGACCAGATATTGCACAAGCAGTGGGAGTTTTAAGCATGTTTATGTCTAACCTTGGTAAAGAACATTGGAATCATGTTAAGAGGGTGTTTAGATATTTGCAATGAACTTCTGATTATTGTTTAATTTATCATGGTATTGATAGTGTTGACAGATCGTTGGTCATATATGGTTTTGTTGATTCTGATTGGGTAGGTGACTTGGATAGTTGAAGGTCCATAAGTGGCTATGTGTTTACTTTGTTTGGAGCTTTGGTAAGTTGGATGAGTAAGAGGCAACCCACAGTTGTTTTGTCTACTACAAAAGTAGGGGATATGGCTGCTACACATGCCTCCAAAGAGGCAGTTTGGTTAAAGAGACTTGGGAAAGGTATTGGTTTTGATTGCAAACTAGTAAGACTTAATTGTGATAGTCACAGTGCTATTTGTTTAGCCAAAAATCCTATGTATCATGCTCGTACTAAGCATGTTAATGTTTAGAATCACTTTGTGTGAGAAATGGTTGAGAATGGTAAGGTTTTGATTAAAAAAGTTGACACTTTGGTTAATGCTACAGATTATCTTACGAAGCTAGTTACTGTTGATAACTGAGAGGGGGGATGAATCAGTTATCTTAATTATTTGACTTTTAGTCCTTCTTTAACAATCAGTGTATAATCAAATCATACAAGCAAGTATTACCATGAAAGCAGAAATAACAATAGTACACATGACACAATGATTTTGATGTGAAAAACCCGGTTAAGGGAAAAACCACGGGGTGATTAACCCAAGATTGTATTCTCTGTTAGAAGAATGGAATAGTACAAAATGACACTTGCCAATTAGGGCTCACTGCCCGAGCACACTGCTCACAAGAGGCTCACTGCCTACAAGAGACTCACTGTCTACAAGAAAAGAAGGTAACAAAATACTTGAACTGATGAGAAACATCCACACATGCTCAAGTTCAGTTCTGGTTAAGCCCAATAAACTGATCTACTGCACTTCATTCTTACTCTCCTTAGGTGATGCTGTCCTGTTACATTCCAGACCTGTCTTATTGCCTTCACACTGCTCTTCTGCTATTCTTCGCACAACACCACCCACAACACACATTCATATCTAAATCCATCTGGTATATATATCCACACCAAAGATTTCATCCACTTTCTAGTTTGCATTTGGAATACTCAATATTTTCCCAAACTCTGATATGTCGGCTGAATCTTTGCATACCAAGTAATGTGGATCAAAGAGATGCTTATAGAAGTCATCAATTATGTCGCCCAATCATGAATGATACCTTAGGAAACTTAATTACCATCAATATCACATCCGGATTTAGGTCTGATGCTCTATCGGTTAGGTCTTCCTCTATCTACTTTGCCAATCAGGAACCCAACACTCAAGTGCTCATATCTGTTCACTCTTCTATCATCGGAGGCTAAGTCCTTGGATCATATCAGTCAAGGTACTCCTCTTGACTTCCCCAAATCCGCACTTTACTGAGATACTTCCTCTGAGAGATCTGGACCTGACTGTCAAACCTTGTTGTCTGCTCTGTTCTTGCTTACCGGACCACAACACTTCTTCAATCTGACTTCCAATAAGGACACACCATGTCATGCGGATGTGTGGGATGGACTTTGTTGCCATCAATGACAACACTAATGAAGCCGCACAATGTCTCTTGCCAACAATCTCCCCCTTTGGCATTGATGGCAACACTTAGTAAAAATGACTAAGTGTCACACTATACTCCCCCTTGGCTAATGCTCTATTCTTATGAACATTTTCTGGAGCTCCCCCTTAGCTGGATTCCTCATTTTTCACTACTCCTCACTCCCCCTTTGACATCAATGGCAAAGGGTGGGGTCCGCATGCCAAAATTTGTAAAACTCAATCTATACTTAATCGCATAAGTATATTATCCGGTTGTACTTTACATATACTTTAGTATATCTGCAAAAGTATTTTTCAATTGTACAAGTTCAGTTGCCCAACTCAGCTTCATCCTGTCCAAAATTGGGATGTGATTACTCAACAAGAATGCAAAAGCTTCTGCCTTCTTGAGATCTGTTGGATCATTGGTCCAGGCTGTGGCCTGAGCATCAGTTAGGGCTTCATGCATGACCTCTAACTTGGGGATAATGATCCCTCTAAGTTCACTCAACCTGTTTATTCTATTTTTCTTCTCCTTCTCAAGTGTCTTTATTTCATTTATGATTGCAATAGTCTGACACTCTTGATTTACTATGGAGGAGGATAGAGGACCAAAACTTTGAGATAAACTTAACAGTTTATCCTCTTACTCTTTTACTTTCTTCTCAATGTCCTTGGTCACTTTAGGCCAGGATAAAAAAAATTTATATATATCTCCCCCATCTTTGAGAGCATTTTCTAGGTTCTTTATTCTGATATCCATAACTCTCCTATCATTTAATATTAACCCTTGTACCTCTGATAATCTTTTTACCAAAAACTCCTTCCAAATTTTATCTTCTGCTAACTTCTCTAAGGAATCAAAATGTGTGCTAACACTATTAACTAGAGATTTGAGATTATCGAATGAAGAGGCTAAGGGATCCTTCTGAAAAGATGGCATGATCTTCTCCAAAACACCAGATGCAGTTTCTATGAGCTTGCAATCTTCCATGTGAGACTTCAGAAGTTTTTCTTTTGCCTTTGCTAAAGTAAAAGATGCTAGCTTCATGGTTTGAACTGGGGAGAGGGAGTCAAAATTGAACGGTCCTTGAAGAAGTTCCAGTACATCAAATTCCATCATCTCCTTGGTTAAGAATTTTTCAACTGCTTCTGCTGTGTCTCTTGTCGGTGACAGGGTTTTGTCCCCTTTTGCAACCTTACCACTATCATCTGTGGTCTTTTCTATTGGAGTTTTCTCTCCTTCTGCACCCTTACTACTGTCATCTTCTTTTTCCTTCTCCTCTGCTTCTTGACTAATCTTTTCTTCTACTCTTTCTTCTTCTTTAGATCCAGAGTCAGTAGGGGAAACTGGATGAGAGATGTTTGCTTGTTCATGGACTTCCTCTTCCGGAGTAGAGGATTCTAAGTCCTTATCTTTGTCTTTACCTATCTCCTTTACCTTTTCTGCTACAGTCTTAGTAGATTCTTCTTTGTTATCCACTCCCGAGGGATCATCACCTAAATCCTCTACAACAGGAATATTGAATCTTTTATAGGCTTTCCAGAGGATTTCTTCTGTTTCTTTTGCCACTTTATCAGTTTCTCCAAGCATGAGCTGATTCATTCTAGCCTTACTCCGAAACTCATCCTTGTAATCTTTGAAAATCATATCCATTTGTTTCGGAGTAACTAATGGATAGAGTTGAATAGCTATCTATTCTCTAATCTCTAAGTCCTTAGCCTTGGCATTTTCTTTTCTCATTTCAAGTTCCTTCTCTAAACTTTTAGGAATTAGAGAAATTATTTCAATAAATGCTTTATTGTATATGTTCAAGTACTTAATTGTGGCTTCCTCCAAGATCTTTCTATCTGCATCATTATATGCATCATAGAATTTTGTTATTGGTTGCAGGTTTCCATCCACAGTAACTGCTTTAACTACATCATCTAATGACAGAGTGGGCTTTTCAACAAACTCTTCAGCCTCTACCTCCCTGGTTTCACTGGATACTTTCTTCTTCTTCTTCATCTTCTTGATCTCTTCATCAGATTCTGTCTCTTCATCATCTTTCTGACTGATGTAAGACCTTGTTTCCTTTGTCTTTGTTCTCTTTTCACTTTTACCGGATGATTTTGCTTCTGGTTTTAATGCCTTTGAGCTTTTAGCAGTGGTAGATGTAGAGCTCTTAGAGGATTTGGTCCGGGAGGAGGCTTCTACCGGAGCACTTTCTTTTTCTGCCTTTTCCTTTTATTTTTCTGCCCTTTCCATCTTGCCCCTATTTGCATCAAGTGCCTTTTTGAGATGCCATACCTTTTGGCAACATTCTCTACTTCTTTTCTCACTTTTCTCTTCATCTCCGGTTGCCTTAACTCCACATGAATCTTCACACTCAGCTCTTCAAAGGTTCCAAACCTTTCTACCTTAGGATCCTTGGGTTGACTGAGCATGTGTTGAACATGTAGCTCTACTATTTTCTCATCTGCTTCATACCCCATTGGCATGATCCAGACTACCCTTGGCTCCACTGCCTCCATTAGGCATTGATCAGTTTCTACCATATAGCATATTGTACCCTTATACTTTTCAACTAGGGATTGGGGAATTCTCTCTCTAGCTTGCATCATGTTCTGAAAGTTCTTAAAGTACCCCCAGAGTGCTGTATTCTGAGCATTGGCATCACCAATTCCATGTAGATAGTCTCTGATTTGAATTGCTAATGGTCTGTCATTTTGCCATATCCACAGATTAGATCCGGGTAGCTCATTCATGTAGTAGAAGAATAGACAGAGTATCAGGCCACCATATTTGAAGGAATTCTTCTTATCCTTCTTTATCTTCTACAGGTTCTCCAAAAGTTGGTTTAGAAGGAGCTCACAAAGGTCATAATCAGCATCCTTTCTTAACATTTCATAAGCAGTGTAAATTGCAGTTTCAAGTACTGAATTTTCCCTGCTAGAGTGATATATCTTATAACCAATGATCATGGAGGCAAACTTGATATCTGAATCAGTGATATCTTTTATTGTCATCGCTCTCTTGTCAAACCTTGATCTGGTAGCCTCACTCACTATCTGATTCTTGACATACTTGAGAGCAGGTATCCCACTGGATGAGTGCAATCTAGTAACTACCCTAATGGCATCCTTAGTGATCTTAAATGGCATGTTCAACCACATGAAGTTGTCATGTATTCTGCTTAACACATACCAGACCCATTCATCTTCAGTAAAGCAGGGGAAATGAATGCACTGACTGAAATGTTTATCCCTAATGACCTTGTATTGGGGTTTGAGATCAAATGAGTCATCTATCAGTTCCTCATGGTAAATATCCATTAGTTTGGAGTCTCTGGATTCCTCAATGTTTGCATGAATATATGCCCTAATGTCTTCAACATGTAAAACCCCATGCGGAGTGCTGGAAAATGCACCTAAGGGATCCACTTCTAAAGATTTGTAGGGATGTTTCTTAAATTTAGGGTGAGGCCTATCAGAAATATTTACAATATTTGGAGTACCCATCTTCAAAGATTTACAGAGAGATATTCAGCAGCGGAAAATACCTTTTGTGTTTCTAGGGTTCACTGAATGAGCCAGATTAATTTGCTGGATGAGTTGACTTCAACAGTTGATCTTGAGAATTTGAAACAATCTGTTGCAGAGCTCCTTTTCTTTTCTTCTTGAATGCAAATGTGCAAATGACAAACAAATGAACCCTTTTATTTCTGGGAAAGCCCTAATTTCACATTGTAATAAATGCACAACTTGAGTCATTCTGGTTGCCTTGTTCTTCTTATTCTGAGACATATCTTTTCTGGATCACTGAGATACACTTAGAGTTTTTCTTGGTGAATAGTGACAATCTATCTTCCTTTCCCTAATCATTCGATCTATTCATAGATCAAGATTCCACAATTTTTGAATCAAGCCGGATCTAACTGTGAGAATCCTATTTTTACCAGATGACTGTTGAACCGGATCAATCTTGGTGGATTAGACTCCTTAAATCTTCTTGAAGATCTTTCATACCTTTACCAAACCTACTTTAGATGTTTCTCTAAGAACCCTTTTATTCGCAACTTCTCGTGTGCCAATTTCAGGCATCAATTGACTGGCAGGGGGAATTGGTTTTTCTTAGTGACTCCCCCTGAGCCAGAGCTCATCTATTCAATTTTTGGAAGGATTATCAGCACCAGATTCTGGTGTGGATCCATCCCCAACATTCTCTGTGCTTCTCTTTACCCAAATCTTATTCATCTCCTTTTGAATTTCATCCGCGTTCACTTTTTCTTTTCCTTTGTCTTAATTATGATTATGCTGTTCCGGACCCCTTTTGTCTTGATTCTTACTTCTACAGAATTTGGCAATATGACTGGATCTATTGCAATTGTAGCAAACAACATTTCTTTGCATATTTGACTGATATCCTCTTGATCTACACTGATTAGCCATATGTCCCATTCTATTGCATGCAACACATCTACCATTGAATGAACTGTTCGTTTGCATGTTTCTACACTCATGAGATTTGTGACCATACCTTTTGCAATTGAAACACTATCCGGAGAAGGATGTATTAGTCTGATTCATTCTTCTTCTATACCGATTTGATTTATGACCAAAGTTATTGCAGTTGTGGCAGTATCCATTGAAAGATGGATATCTTTGAGCATTTGGTTGCCTTATCGGAGGTCTTCTAGGCCTATTTCTTAGGTTTTCTGATCTGGAGTTCTTCTGATCGGATCCGGAGCTTTCACCTTTTTCATACCCCAAGCCTTGCTTGTCATCCACCCTCTTTTGGCTTTGAAGAAGAACTTCAAGTTGAGCAGAGCTTATCTTGAATTTCTCTTTGTATTCATTTGCTATTTGAAGATCCCTTTTACGAGTGTGAATCTGATTCTCAAGTTGTTCTTCATTATCTCTAGCTTCTTCAAGATCAGATTCTAGATGCCTAATTATTCTATCCATTTTGTGGCAGTCTTCTGACTTCTCTTTGAGAGATTGTCTTAGATCATCTTCAGTTTTTCTTTTCTCTTCAATTTCTTGGGTGAATTTCATAACTCTTGATTCCATTTCATGTCTTACCATAATGACCACTTTTGACAATTTTTCACATAGCTTGGTTTTTTCTTTCAGGTCTTCATTTGTATCATTGGTTTCACCTTGACTTGCCAATTACTGAAGTAGATCCTTTCTCTTTTTCATAGAGATACTCAGTTTCTCTTTTAGTTCCATTATGAAATCATTAGCCTGTTTGAGTCTTTCCTTCAATTCATTGACTTCGGAGTTAGATTGCTCAAGATCATCTAGGGTAGACTGAAGTTGTTCCCTCATACCGTACATATCCATTAAGATTCCCAGGTCTTCCTCAAGTTGTTAGACTCTGTTTGGAGGAACTTGGCTCTGATACCAATTGTTGATAACTGAGAGGGGGAGGTGAATCAGTTATCTTAATTATTTGACTTTCAGTCCTTCTTTAACAATCAGTGTATAATCAAATCATACAACCAAGTATTACCATGAAAGCAGAAATAACATTAGTACACATGACAATGATTTTGACGTGGAAAACCTGGTTAAGGGAAAAACCACGGGGTGATTAACCCAAGATTGTATTCTCTATTAGAAGAATAGAATAGTACAAAATGGCACTTGCCAATTAGGGCTCACTGCCCGAGCACACTGCTCACAAGAGGCTCACTGCCTACAAGAGACTCACTGTCTACAAGAAAAGAAGGTAACAAAATACTTGAACTGATGAGAAGCATCCACACATGCTAAAGTGCAGTTCCGGTTAAGCCTAATATACTGTCTGTTGCACTTCATTCTTACTCTCCTTAGGTGCTACTGTCTTGTTACATTCTGGACCTGTCTTACTACCTTCACACTACTCTTCTGCTATTCTTCACACAACACCACCCACAACACACATTCATATCTAAATCCATTTGGTATATATATCCGCACCAAAGATTTCATCCACTTTCTAATCGGCATCCGGAATACTCAATATTTTTCCAAACTCTAATATGTCGGCTGAATCTTTGCATACTAAGTAATGCGGATCAAAGAGATGCTTATAGAAGTCATCAATTATGTCGGCCAATCATGAATGATACCTTAGGAAACTTAATCACCATCAATATCACATCCGGATTTAGGTCTGATGCTCTGCCAGTTAGGTCTTCTTCTGTTTACTCTACCAATCAGGAACCCAACACTCAAGTGCTCATATCTGTTCACTCTTCTATCACCAGAGGCTAAGTCCTTGGAATATATCAGTCAAGGTACCCCTCTTGACTTCCCCAAATCTACACTTTACTGAGATACTTCATCTGAGAGATCCGGACCTGACTGTTAGACCTTGCCATCTGCTCTGTTCTTGCTTACTGGACCACAACACTTCTTCAATCTGACTTCTAGTAAAGACACGCCATGTCCTACAAATGTGTGGGATGGACTTTGTTGCCATCAATGACAACACTAATGAAGCCACACAGTGTCTCTTGCCAACAGTTACTACATATAAGTTCTCTTGGTGCAGGAAGGCCATTGGCCTTGATCACTGTACTTGATTTAAAGTTTAAATTATATCATTTAGAGTTATTATAATGTATAATGTCAAGTGGGAGAATGTTGGGATAAGTTGCCATTAACTTGCAATCCTAACCAATTCATGTGTCTCTAGAGTTCTTGGAATGTGTTCCCCGACTCCCCGACACATTAGGACTTTGAGAGATTAATTATTTATTTATTAATTACATCACTTTAACTTTTGCAATTAAGTTCTAAATGGATAATGTCAAACTTGGGTGCCCACTTTGAGATGGGAGCCATAAAGACCTTGTTGACTTCTCTTAAGTCTAAATTTAGAGTTTGATAACTCCTAGTGAGTGGGAGTTAGACTTGGGACTTATATTTAGACTTGGAGTTGTGCCTTTTTATGTACATGAGTGGATAATGTTGAGACACCTTGCATGGATATAATGTTGGAGTTAACTATAGTGTTAGAAATGCATGAATTGGATACTGCTTGCATGTGGTCAAAATAGCTTGCATGGACTTGTATGTTTTTGCATGTAGCTTGCATGTACTTGCATGTTTTTGCATGTAGCTTGCATGTACTAGCATGTTTTTGCATATTACTTGCATGTACTTGCATGTTGTTGCATGTTGATGCATGTTGTTGCATGTTTCTCATATGGACTTGCATGTCACTTTCATGTGCTTGCATGTTGTTGCATGTCACTTGCATGTTGTTGTATGCCATTTCTATGGACGTGTATGACCTTGCATGTTCTTGCATGTCAGTTATATGACCTTGCATGTAGTTGCATGTCAGTTTTGTGAGATTACTTGCAAGAACATTCCAACTCCAGAAACTTGTAGGATGGTACATCTTAGTGATTCAGGAAATAGATATCAGTTGCATGTTGAAAATGCTTGCATGTCATTTTTAAGATATTACTTACAGGACACTCCAACTCCTGAAAGTTACAGGATGGTACATCTTAGTGTTTCAGGTAATGGGTATGAGTTACATGTTGGATCTAGTGTTTGCATGCCACTTGCATGTACAGAACAATATATTTCATAATAACCTTAGGGACATTAATCTTGCATGTTGTTTGCATGATTTTGATGTGTATTTGATCACTTCAGTTATCAAAAACTCATTGGGCAAATATGGATGCCCAAATGGAGGAGTTTTTGATGTTGCTTTTATTTGGTGATAAGTTTGATGTTGGGACAACTATATTTAGCCATCTTAGGCACCCACATCATAAAGGGGTAGTTAACTCAAATATTGGACTTTGTTTAAGTTCAGTCTTCTCAATTTAAGTGTGCTTGGTTTTTGCATGAGCTTTGGAAGCTATGTTATCAATTACAATTTATTGTAATTTAAGTTTCAAGCTTTTGAATTAAAAGAGGGTTTATGATTTAATTGTAAACCCCATACATTTTCTACAGAGTTGATTTGAGGAAAAAAGACTTAGAAGAAAAAAAAAGTTTTTTTGTAAAGACTTAGAAAAAAAAATAAGAAGTTTTTTTGTGAAGTGCATCAAGGACTTAAAGGAATTTTAGTATTGAATGTAATCTTTTGCAAAGAGATTTAATACAAGTAGGAAACATCTTTGGGTGTGGAGCTTTTTCCCGAAAGGGTTTCTCCACGTAAATACTTTGCAAGGTTCTTCTCTTCTACATTGGATTGAATGTGCAAATCAATTGTTCATTAATTGTTACAAATTAATCTTTATTTCAGCTTTGCATACCCAAAATTTTAAAGTTTATAGCAACCGTTCTACCTTCATTTTCAACAGAGCCTTCCCAGGAAACCTTTCCTGGTCCCCCTTGTAATGTCCCCTTTTGGGACAACACTATGTTTTTGCTAAATTATCAATTTCTAAGAAAACAAAGGTATAGAGAGTACCTTGTCCTGACTTAATCCCTGTAACAAGTTAGAAATCTTAAACATCAGTAAGTCCATAACAATTAATAAACTCAATTGAATCTCACCTTGGGATGATCAACCATGGGGAGCATGGACTAGAGTGACTTGATGGGTGTAATTAATCTTCCTATATCTTAGGGTGGTTATACCATACCTCCCTAGTCCTCATGTGGCGTATGCCATTCATATGAGGTGTCCTTCTCCTTATGTGGCACATTCCATTCATATAAGGAGCCCTCGATCTAATGTGGCGCATGCCATTCATAATAGATCACCTTGGCCTCATGTGGCACATGCCATTTATAAGAGGTCACCTTGGACTCATGTGGCGCATTCCATTCATATGAAGTCTGTTATCCTCATCTTGTCATCTTTTCCATGTCTCATGATTGCTCTCCCTATATTGCCATACCATGATAGGAGAGTGAGGTTACGAAGGTGTTTTGGTAGCCACTCTCTAAGCCCAGAGGCAATATCCTTACTACCAAAGGTAGTACTCCTCTGGCCCATGTGGGCTCATTGCGTCCCCCTCGGGGTGGCGTACCTAGAAGAAAGCCCTCGCGTCATTCCCCTTTGGAATTCTCCTTCTCCATCATGGCGAAGGTGTGTGTGGAATGAAGTAATCAAAATTACATCAATAATAACTTATGAATTTGCCATATAATAATAACAAGCATAAACTATTTAAATTGTACATTATACTTCCATGTGAGTATCCTACCACAAGTAGAATAATGGATTCTTCCTCAATTGAATGCCTTTTTCATATACCTTGATTGCTGATTGGTATATGTCCTCCTCTCTAATATACAACCAGAAATGTTTCCTTTATTTTCTGCTTCTTTCTTAGAAATATATTCCTTTTCACTCAAAATCAAATATTATTCCTTTCTATATATATATTATTCTCACATAGAGAATTGTATTAGAAATATACTTTTATTTCAAGAATATATATGCTAATCTCATAAATGTCCACAAAATGTCCTTCTCTCCTATCCACAATTCTCTTTATGACCTTTATATCTTTTGAAAATGTGGATATGACATTGTTGGTAAAGGATACATCCCTTCCAACAGTCATATCGTTACCTTACTTCTTGTTGTTTTGTAAACAACGATTGAAGTAATACCTTATGGTTAGCGATGTTCTTAATGACATTCGCTGTTGTTAGTTATTATCTTATGAATTGTTGTTTTGATAGTATTTCTACCATACGTGACCTTTCACCCTTATTACTGCCTTATAAACTTTATTTATATTAAAACAAAACTCCAATCACTTGGCACCTTTTTATTAAGGATTTGTCTTATATTATAATTTATATTTAGTTTCATATGACATATTATATATAAATATATTTATTAATATATTATGTCATAATGATTATAATTATTTTAATGGTTAATATTAATATTAATTATTTATATTCTAAATAATATATTATATATTATATTTTAATTATATTTATTTATATATTTTTATAATTATGATAATATTTAAATTGATAATATAATATATCTTGTTATGAATATATTATATATTAATAACATTATATATATGCATTGAATATTAATACATTCACAATTATGTTTATCATTCAAATTGACTAAATACCGTATTTCACGAAAGTAACTTCACCAACTTTTATCATAATGTTTAAATCTTTAATTTAAACAGAGCTTTAATATCGGGACATCACAGTCCTCGCCACTCAAGATTGCTTGTCCTCAAGCAATCTCTAATTGGGATGATCAAAATTTCAAGAAGACCCCTCTCGATACTTGGGAATGATTCAATTTTTCCACTTCTCATCTGTCATGTAAAAAGGACGTAATCAATTCTAGAATCAATTCTCTTTCCTTCTTTTATTTGAAGCTACTTCATTTTCCTTCTGTATTTCTTTGTTGGACATGACTTCTATATTGTGTGCTTGAACTCTTTTTCCACATTTATGCCTGGGTTCCCATTTCTCATTACATTTATAGCATTAATTTTTCCTTTCAATTTCTTTTTTATGACAAATGTGGCCTCGTTCCCATGGTTCCTTACATTTGTAACACATCCTTTCCTCTTGTCCACAAATGTGTCCCTTCCTCCATTCTTTCTTGCAATCAAAACAAAGACCCTTCTTCCTTAGCTCTTCATAGTCATTGTAAGAAAGATATGGTTTCTCGTGTCCATCTTTCTTTATGAAAGGTTTACTTTTTGAACTGAAGACTTCGGGGAAACTTTCTTTCTTGTGCAAGGGTTTTATATGCTCATTTGAGGGTTTGTTATTTGATGAGGTTTCTAGTCTTAAAGTCATTTCTATGGCATCCTCAAATGATTTTGGATTAAGGGCACTTATCAATCCTCGAAGTGAGTCTTTCAATCCTTTGACAAATAGATATGTAAGTCGATCTTCTTCAACTCCCGAGAGCCTTATCGATATTTTCTCAAATTCGCTTATATAATCTTCCATAATTCCATGTTTTAATTGTGTTAACTCCTTGAAATCTTGTTGAGGATGTTTTTGATCAAATATTTTGATGAATTTTTGTGAGAACTCATCATAAGAAGTTATGTCTTGATGTCCTTGAGTGTGCTTCCCATTGTACGACCACTCATAGGAGAGTCCTTCTAAATGTAAGATGACAAATTGTAGAGCATCTCTTTCGGTCATCGAACTAAGGCTAAAATAGTCATTTAACTTTTGCATCCACGCATGGGCTGTAATTTTATTTGTTCCATCAAAGCTGGGTAAGTTTACTTTGTTTGCTTTGTGTCTCAACTCTTTATTGATAGGCCTTCTTTCTTTCCTAGATATCTCATTCTTTTTTGAATTGCTGAAATCATTGAATGATACAACTCTCCTCACCTCGGGTTCTAAACTTGCATATGCCCAGGCAATATCCTTCGTGCTCATTGAGTGTGGGGTGGTTTCTTCTCTTCTTGATGTCTCCACTCCCGGTAGAAAGGAGGGTTTTGGAATCCTTGGATTTGAAGTTGCATTGCTATTCTCAGAATGGTTGGATCCCACTTCTTTCCCATTGGTTGAGTGAGTTTTGAGATTGTCGATGCCATGTTTTGTAATGTTTAATGAAGTGCTTGGGCTGACCTTTCATTTTGATCCATCATAGCTTGGGTTCGATCCATCATAACCTTGGTTGTCATTTGCATAAAGGCCTTCAATTCATTGTTCATTTGTCCCTCCATGTTGTTGTTGTTATGTGAGGAACGCCTTGTGTAATGTTGCATTAATTTTCTTCACAGGATGGCAGGATGATTGCTCTAATACCACTCGTAATGTCCCCTTTTGGGGCAACACTAATTTTTCCCCTAAATTATCAATTTCCAAGCAAACAAAGGTATAGAGAGTACCTTGTCCTAACTTAATCCCTACAACAAGTTAGAAATCTTAAACATCAGTAAGTCCATAACAATTAATAAACTCAATTGAATCTCACCTTGGGATGATCAACCATGGGGAGCATGGACTAGAGTGACTTGATGGGTGTAATTAATCTTCCTAGAGCTCATGGTGGTTATACCATCCCTCCCTAGTCCTTATGTGGTGCATGCCATTCATATGAGGTGCCCTTCTCCTTATGTGGTGAATGCCATTCATATAAGGAGCCCTCAATCTAATGTGGTGCATGCCATTCATAATAGATTGCCTCAGTCTCATGTGGCACATGCCATTCATAAGAGGTCACCCCGGATTCATGTGGCACATGCCATTCATATGAAGTCCGTTATCCTCATCTTGTCATATTTTCCATGTCTCATGATTGCTCTCCCTATATTGCCATACCATGATAGGAGAGTGAGGTTACGAAGGTGTCTTGGTAGCCACTCTCTAAACCCAGAGGCAATATCCTTACTACCGAAGGCAATACCCCTCTGGCCCATGTGGGCTCATTGCGTCCCCCTGGGTGGCGTACCTAGAAGAGAGCTCTCACATTGTTCCCCTTTGGAATTCTCCTTCTCCATCATGGCGAAGGTGTGTACGGAATGAAGAAATCAAAATTACATCAATAATAACTTATGAATTTGCCATATAATAATAACAAGCATAAACTATTTAAATTGTACATTATACTTCCATGTGAGTATCCTACCACAAGTAGAATAATGGATTCTTCCTCAATTGAATGCCTTTTTCATATACCTTGATTGTTGATTGGTATATGTCCTCTCTCATATACAACCAGAAATGTTTCCTTTATTTTCTGCTTCTTACTCAGAAATATATTCCTTTTCACTCAAAATCAAATATTATTCCTTTCTATATATATATTATTCTCACTTAGAGAATTATATCAGAAATATACTTTTATTTCAGGAATATATATGCTAATCTCAGAAATGTCCACAAAATGTCCTTCCCTCCTATCTGTGATTCTCTTTATGACTTTTATATCTTTTGAAAATGTGGATATGACATTGTTGGTAAAGGATATGTCAATTCCAATAGTCATACCGTTACCTTACTTGTTGTTTTGTAAACAACAATTGAATTAATACCTTATGGCCAACGGTGTTCTTAATGACATTCGCTGATGTTAGTTATTATCTTATGAATCACTGTTTTTATAGTATTTCTACCATACGTGACCTTTCACCCTTATTACTGCCTTATAAACTTTATTTATATTAAAACAAAACTCCAATCGCTTGGCACCCTTTTATTAAGGATTTGTCTTATATTATAATTTATATTTAGTTTCATATGACATATTATATATATAAATATATTTATTAATATATTATGTCATAATGATTATAATTCTTTTAATGGTTAAATTTTCTTTAAAAATGCGCCTGGTAAACTTTTTAACGTGACCGGCGACGCTGGTGCGACACGCCCTCCGGCTCCACATGAATGCTTTTGCCTAGAGCAATGAATCGGTGAGGCCACAACACGGGGGAGCTCATTGGCCCAGCGAGTGAATGCTTTTGCTCAGAGCAATGAACCGGTGAGGCCACAACACGGGGGAACTCATTGGCCCAGTGAAGGCGTAAAGCCTGTGAGCTCGTTGGCCCAACAGGGGTTTGAACTCTGGTGGCCGCCACTACAACCGAGCGACTTAACCACCGAACCACGCCCTTATCGGCTTTTAATGGTTAATATTAATATTTATATTTATTATTTACATTCTAAATGATATATTATATATTATATTTTAATTATATTTATATATATATATTTATAATTGTGATAATATTTAAATTGATAATATAATATATCTTGTTATGAATATATTATATATTAATAACATTATATATATGCATTGAATATTAATACATATGCAATTATCTTTATCATTCAAATTGACTAAATACCGTATTTCACGAAAGTAACTTCACCAACTTTTATCATGATGTTTAAATCTTTAATTTAAACAGAGCCTTAATATCGGGACATCACACCCCTACAAAACCTGTGGGAATGCTGGTGGATAAGGTGGTTGCTGATTCTGATCATGGTGGTTCTCCTTCTTCATTAGCTCCAATTATTTCTTTGGCTCCTTTTCATGACTGGATTGCTACTTCATTAGTTCCAGCCATATCTTCGGCTCTGCCTACTTTTGGATCAACCTCTTTGCACGAGGCTTTTTTGGTTGTGACATCTGGTGAGGATCCCCTCCTCTTGCCTCACTATGAGGATTTTGACTCAGAGTTTTCCTAGACAGTGATCCAACGTAGAAAGAAAGGACTCCCCAATGATTTGTGCCCTAGGGGCAAGGGAGTTAGATTTACTAGTTCAGGATCTGGTGTTGTTTAGATCCCTTTGTTATGCTATTTTTCAGCAGGTTGTGTGCTGTTGTTGCCTGTTTGTGGCTTGTTTTGTTTTGCTCTAGGGGCCTTGTGTAAAGGGTTCAGCACCCTGGTATGCTGCTTACATGATTAAAAACATCTTACAAACATGTGCCATATAATAGCCACAAGTATAATATTTTGTTTCTATTAAATAACCCAAATTTTACATTTCTTTATTAAATATTTTCCCGATTTAAACATTCCAATATTTATATATACATATAATAAATTAATATAATATTGTTACAATTATAATATAATATGTCAAAGGGGTTGTCAAGTGGTAGAACCACTTGGTTCTCATGTTGGAGAATAAGGTTCAAATCTCCCTAAGGACATCTTAGTGTTGGTAGGTGCACTAGAGTGGCACCCTCACTTCAATTGAAGTGTTCGATACACCCACATGTGATGCAAGAGAATTGTAGTATAGAGAAGCAAGAAAGAGGAACTGGAGGAGCAACAACACAAGACAATAATCCCATAGGAGGAAAATTATGGAGGGGGAGCAGTAGCCTTGTAAGAGAAGATGGAGGAGCACAGATAGAGCAAAATGAGCTAGAGGAGTAGAGCGATATTCCCATATAAGGAAGAGCTAGTGGAGCGAAGAAGCAAAAAGCAATAGTCTTGCAAGTGAAAAGTGGTAGTCTTGCAAGGTGAAGGAGGAACTAAAGGTAAAGTGAAGTATGGAGTGTGGTGTCCTCGCAGGTCAATTGTAAGTCCAATGATATCCCTTGACAAGTATGTAAAGGGTGAGGCCCCTATTACCAATGCTCACTAAATAATCTAAAATAAATTATAATAGAATAGAATATATATTTCAATATTATCTTTATATTATTTATATTTAGATCTTTAATATTGCATTTCATTTATGTGTATGGAATACTAAAGTGAGTCGTATGGAATACTAAAGTGAGTCATATGCAACTCATCTTTAGCTAAGGTCGAAGCCACATTATTCCTTTTCATTTTCAAGTTACCTTTGTATAGAAGACATAAGCAAACACATTATAGAAGGTTGCATAGATAACAAACTACATTGCAAGATGCGGCCTAGACTAGGACTAGGTGCAAGACACAATCTTGTCCTCAACAATAGAAATTGAACAACACTATTGCATCTACTTAATATTTGTTCTTTATCCAAATCTCATATTTGGATATTCTCTTGTAAATGCACTTGAGTCCCAACAATTGATTTTCTAGTTGAATTGATTATTTTATACATTGCACAATTATTACATCACACAAGCATCTAAGATCTAATATATTAAAACTATTTTAATTTCACAATCTTTATCTCCACTCAACACATAAATTAAACAACAATAAGAACTCGACACAATACATCTTTCATTTCAATTACATTTTTACTTATCAAACTAAACAACAATAAGAACTGGACACAATACATCTTTTGTTTCAATTACATGTTTACTTATCATATATCAAATTCACCTCATTTTATACTAGCTTAAATCAAATTTAATTGATCATTTATTTATCTAGATTTCCATAAAAATTAATAATAATAATAATAATACAAATTTAAGAAAGGATAGTCTTTTTCCTTCTCCTCACATATGATCCCATTTAATACCAAAATTACATACCGATCAAGATTGACAATTGACCTTACCTCTCATGCAATTTTTTTATGACGGTTATCCATTGGAAAGTGCCCTTAAAATACTAAGACATATCTTAGTACAAATAAATTATATCTAAACCGTAATCCTATATAAATTTTGACAATCTGTTTGAAATCTCTCCCTTCATGTAATACCATCTTCTTAAAATTTTAATTATACTTTAAGACAAAAATGCTCGTGTAATGCAATCCTTCTTTTATGTAATACAATCTTAAAAATTTAATTATACTTTATGACAGAAATGCCCAAACACGACCATAGACCATCAAATTTAGGCCTTGATACCAACCCTGTTTTCATAACCTTTAAAACCTTAAAAGAGCTTTTGATACCTGCCCCAAATCAAAAGATCTCGTTCTGACGACTCACTATTTAAGGAAAGGTCTACTCACCTCTCTGCCATTAATATTATGCACAGCTGCAATCAACAACATTAAAGTAAATTCTCTGCGATTTTTCTTTTTAAACCAAAAGCTACTTTAGTACGTGCGATGAAAAACTGGGGAAAAATAATCATGGATTATAGGCTTGAGAATCGCCACCTCGCTCAATAGCATTCCTTCCAGACCGGGTCCGTATGGTCCTGCTTAAACCTGTCCATCAGGCCATATATCTATAGTTGGCGGGCATATGAAGAAGAATGAAAGAATAACTTTTATACTTCCACGAGACTAAAAATAGGAGGAATGAGTTCTACTATAATGGAGAACATAGTACGTGGGAAATCTATGTTTACAATCTTTCTCGGTACGATAAAAAAAATTCGATGCATTGTTATTAAACAAAATATAATAGCCAATCCAAATCAATCACATCACCATACTTTGTGATTTCTTTACTTTTCTTTGCTTAATGAGCAAGATTAACCCAACAAATTTTCCTCGGGAAGATTGTTGTTTTCTTTATAATCTACAACGGGCAGCTTACAACTGTGATTTAGACTGAAGTGGAGTGCCATATTGTATGAACTTGTGAAATTTTGAAGATTAAATTTGCAGATCCTCATAGTGCGATTTTGGAGCAGTCATGAACTTTGAGGGGGAGTCCAGTGGGAGTAAGGGTTTGGAGAACATCAATGTGACAGCAATGTTCGAGGAATTGGTGCTTAAATGGACTCTACACGACATTATGGATGAAAATCTCTTTGCTCAGAAGGTCAGATAGATATAAACTTCATGTTTTTATGTTTAAAACTTATTATTCTTTATGAGAATGGGTTAGCTGAAGTTCATAATTTATTGCCAGTCGTTAGGTTTCACCTAAGTAGAAAAACTTTTGGGGATGGATAACTGGTTTCTTCCTGAATTGAGAAGTTAACTAAAACTTTTGAAGTTTAGTTTTTGGGAAGATAAGCCTTCTTTTTAAATTTAAAGTTCAAAATGAACATGGAAAGTTCGCTCAAAGAACCAGAGATATATCTAGTTGGGCTGATGGTAAATGAAGAGGTTATATGTTTGAATTCTGAGAGGTACCCATAATGGAGACTACATGCTTGAATTTTAAGGAGATGGAGTTATAAATTAAAATAATATAAGGTAAATGAAAAACAATTCCACTTAACTAATATCTTGTTTGGAAATGGATTAATTAAAGGCAACAATTTACTGCTGGAGTAGAATTGAGAAAACAGTAAATAAACTTTTGAAAATGGATTACTTGTATCTTTCCTTCAAGTTCCTGTTTTGGGATGGTAAATTTAATATTTTTAAACTGAACTTTGTAACTGAACATAGAAAGTTAATCTATATAATTTTTTTTATAAGTTTTCTAAATGGATTTGTTTCTCCCATTTATTTTATATTATTTTACGATGTACAGGTTTATATGTTCAAAATGAAATATATGATCTCTATTATAAATATATCTAATATATATTTTTTTATAAGCTTTCTAAAAGGATTTGCTTCTCCTATTTATTTTATATTATTTTAAGATGTACAAGTTTATTTGTTCAAATTGAAATATATGATCTCTATTATAAATATATGTTTTTAACATCATGTCAATTTAAACTGTACCTTTTATATATATAAATATATAAGGGAATTGTTTTTCTATTTACTTCATATTATTTTGAGGTGTACAACTATATCCAAACATATGGAGAGATAGGCATAAGGAAACAAAATTATTTTAAGTTGTTGATTTGCAAACTTTTTTGGAGGTTGGGTTTATTTTTGGTTTGTCTATACAAAAAATATAAATATATACATATTTGCAGTCTAAAAACAGGAACTAAGTTCAGAATACTGCATAACATCATATGATAAACAAAACCACCATAAAAATGAAAAATATTACTTCAAACATGTCATTTTGACAAATTGAAATGTCATGATAGATATTCATTGTACAATATTAAAATAATAATATCAGCAATCAACGTCAAATGGGTTTTTAAAAGATCATCATCATTATTAACATTAGATGATATAGGTAGATTAGAAGAACTACAAGCAGTGCCATTGGCACTAGCACTAAAAGTGTGTTGGCTTTCTAACTCCTTTGCAAATGAAGCATGTTGGGAAGATAAAACATCTAAGTTAATATACTCTGGTTTTATATCCCATAGCTTTGTTTCCCCTTCTTTGTAGTCATTTTGTTTATGCGAAAGAGGACACAAGTTGGAAAGCACATACACTAAGTCCTCTACCTTTTTTAAGTGCAATTGATTGCGCTTTACTGAGTGGATGAAGGAGTGTTTGCTCTAGTTGCTCCGAGATATAGATAAACTAACAATCTATTAAGACAAAGTTAGAGAGATGGAGTTATAAAATTATAAATGAAATTTCAAACTTGGAATATTTGGAGGCTTTTAAATAAAAAATAAAAACTTGTAATAAAAATTTGATTGCAAGAACTGTAAGTGTTGGAATATTTAATCATGGACATACCACCAATTGTGAATATCTTTTTTAACTTAGAATGGAAACACTTTAACCATTGAAATATACAAAATTAGCAAACTCAAACATGACCATATATTCCAAATCATGATTAGAAAATGCCAAAAGAATGATATATTGTATAAAAAGAGAAAACAAACACTCAACTGTCTTTCATTATCCACACAACCATCTTAAATTACCTAGCGTCTCTCCTTAACTTCCAGCACAACACTTTAAAGATGGCATCCTCTCTAAATATAATGTAGCAGCAGATTTTGAAGAGAATGGAATCTCTTCAACAATTGTATAAATTAATAGGGATGGTGAATGGATGATTAATAATTATTGGAGGCCCCTAATACATAACATTAATATGATAATAGTTGAACTTTTCATTAATTGATTTAGTAACGATTCTAAAAAAAACCTTAAAAATAAGAGAAACTCAAAATACCGTATCTTTGTTCTAATATTTTCCTGAAGAGGAAGCAAGCTCAAAGTGTCCGAATATAAAACTTTAAAAAGTTATATCCTATCATATACTGTTTTGTTCACGTATGAAACTCTCCAATCTTTAATCATCTATATTCTTCCTTGATAGGCGATGCTAAAATATTTTCACGAACCTATTCATATATTTCATAATGGTAGCATATGCATATGTTTCATAATGGTAGCATAATCTCAGACCAATCAACAGATCGGGACAGCTTGGTAGAGAATTGAGCCAGATTTCGATGATGTCTTCATCTACATAGTCCACCTGAGCAGATCAAACCTCTTGATTAAAGCGCTCCATTTCTGTTCGCCCCCCATAAGAATGGTCTCTCAGCACCAAGCGATATACCCGATCAGATTTATGACATAACAGTTCATGATTTTGTGATACGACTCTCAGGTCCGCTAGCTTCTGCCTATCGATGTATTAAATGCAATAAATTCAGGTCATATCAGTTGAATCTTCTAAATCTAGGCATTTCTATGCACATTAAGATGGCAAGTAGAAAGAGCAATTGCCTCATACAGAGATCTATAATATGCAAGCTGCACTATTGCATATGCAAGTGCCTTCACAATTCCAATATTGGATTCTGAAGATTTACTAAAGAAAAAAGAATCCTAAAGCACACAAGATGCAGGGTCTCAGAATACAAAGACCACCACAAAGGAAGCACAAACCATTAATGTGGATGAAGATGAATCACTTTCCCCTGCAGGAGTTCAATGAAGCCATACGTTATAGCAATGCTCAACAACTTAGGCAATCTCTTTCTTAACCCCACTGAACAAAAATTATCCATTCAGTGCTTTAAGGAATGACAGAGATTACAAAAGGCGAAATCAAGTGCTCTCTTCAAGGGATCTGTTATTTATCCTTCCTTAGAAGGGCTTTTAGCAAAATCCAATCCTCAGGATGCAAACTCATTAGATACCATATTTGCAGAAGGATCACCCTGCGATGGTGATCCATGGCACTCACCCTGCCTATCTGAATGCTGGAACCCCAATCCCCAAAAACTACTTAATAAACTCTACCCAAGAGGCATCTCATCATGTTCCAATCCTCTCAAATACTGCTGCAAATTTGTTGAACAATACCCATACATCTGGCCAACACAAACTCGATCTCCATTTAGTAGTAAGCAACACCAATGCAGCCATTTTGGAGTTGCCAAGAGGATTGAAGCTCGAGAAAATGCATAAAGATCCAATTAAGCTGCTGCCTAATTGTCTAAATCTGCAGGCTGAATGTACACATTATACTCAAAGGACCAAAAAATCCCTGATTGCCTCTGGTATCTCACCAATAATTTTAATTTTTAAGAATTTGCAGAGTAGAGCTGAAGCAATCAAGGCTATACTCACCTCAGAGAAGCAAACAATGCCAATTAAATGAGGCAATGCAGCAAATCACACATGCAAGGACTCCACAGAATTATCATGGACCAACAGATGCACAAGTACGAATACTCTCAAAGCCTTTTCCAAGACCTGTAAATTCTGTATGGCATGTGTCTCAAGGAATGAAAAGGTCAGATAATGGATGCCACCATATCTGTGATGTCCCTTACGTGATTTGCCCTAGGATTCGCTTGTGGATTAGGTTTAGGGTTTCTTCTCTATAAAAGTTCTCTCGGAATAATACCTGAATCACCATATACATACAAGTCCATATGGCTATATGTCAGTTTTAATATCTATTGTCCAACAATCCAATATAATCATAATCACTTAAATAAGAAGAACCATTCAGCATGCCAGGAGAGGGTAATCATAAACCTTAAGTAGCCTAAGGTCTACCACAGCCCCCAATTTCCCAATCCCTTGACTCAAGCCTACTGGGGCATAATGCCCAACCCTTGTCTCAGGCCTACGGGGCATGATCCAATGTGGGAACCCTCACCCTTTTCTAACCCAACCTTTACCTCGGGCTTGTGGGGTAGAATACCCAACCCTTGTCTCAGGCCTACGGGGCATGATCCATTGTGGGAACCCTCACCCTTTTCTAACCCAACCTTTACCTCAGGCCTGTGGGGTAGAATACCCAACCCTTGGTTTAGGCCCTGTGGGGTAGAATACCCAACCCTTGGTTTAGGCCCTGTGGGGTAGAACCATGGGTGGGGTGTTTAGACAATGTACTCAAGTTATGGTTCTCCCCTTCCTGACAGAATCACAATCAGAGTGCCAATAATTTCTATGTAATTTCCAATTATACAATCATTTTGATCTATTTGTACTTTTATTTCCATTAGTCTATGAAAGATTCAACAGAGATAAATAACTCAGCCAAGGATGCATCAGTATGTAGGAATAAATATAATAACCTATGTTCATGGTTTTGTAATCAATTGATGCAGTATGTCAGAGATATTAATTCAACATGCACATAATTTATTAATTATAAAACAGAGCACAACATATGGGTCCATACGAATGCAATTCCTCACTACATAAATGTACGATAAATGATCATTACTGAATATCTTCATACTATATATGAGTCGGCATGTCATGGGGGGGTCGGTTACAGGCAGCCAAGTAATCGCTGCATAACAGTCAATGATAGTGGAGAATTCTGGAGGTTTTTGTCAGTAAATTGATTTTGTAGGATTTATAAATATTAAAACTGAGTGAATAGGGTTTCACCTGTTTGATATCTGCTCTGCGTCCTTGTTCTTCTTTTGTTCCTGTCTTCTGTCTTCCTTGTTTCCAAACCCCTTCCCCCTTTTCTACCTTGCGGATATGCCTTTCTGGAGGGATGCGTTCCTTTTAGATTATTCGCACCTTGTGCGATTTAATTAAAACTAGTTTATAATATATATAAGTGGTGAAAGAAATGTTTATATTATTTTATATATATAAAAAAAATAAAAAGGGGTTGATGTAATTTTGGGGTTATGACAGTCCTCCCCCCTTACATTGCTTGCCCACAAGCGACTGGAGATTTGGGTGGTTGAAAATTTCCTCACTTTCCCATGTGGCATCTTCTTCAGGTAGGTTTTTCCATTTGATTAAGAACTCAGGAATAGTCTTATTCCTTAATCTTTTCTCCCTCATGTTGAGGACTGCTTCTGGTTCAAAGATCAACTTACCCTCGTCATCCATTGGGGGTAATTCTGCACAAGAGGCTACTTGTTGACCCAATACTTTCTTTAATCTGGACACATGGAAGACATTATGGATGCGGCTGTCCTTGGGTAACTCTAGTTCATAGGCCACCTCCCTGATCTGTTGAATAATCTTGTAAGGCCCGTAGAACCGGGGTCTCAGCTTCTCTGTCCCATTAGACTTGAGGGATGATTGCTTAAATGGTTGTAACGGGAGAAACACTAGATCTCCTACTTCAAAAGTCCTTTCAATACGGTTCCTATTTGCATACATCTTTTGTTGGTTCTGTGCCTGGTGTAAATTATCCTTCAAGGTATGTAGAATGTTCATGCTTTCCTGTACGAAGTCCTTAGCTCGGTGCACTTGGCTTTCTTGTGTAATCAAGCTCCCAAAAGTTGTGGGTTCATATCCATACAATGCTTTAAAGAGGCTCATTTGGATGGACATGTGGTGTGTTGTATTGTAACAATATTCTCCCAGATGCAACCATTTGACCCATGCACTTTGCTGATTAGTGACATAATTCCTTAAGTAATCTTCTATCCATTTATTGACAATTTCGGTCTGTCCATCTGTTTGGGGATGATAACTAGTGCTTGGTGTAAGATTCGTTCCTGATAATCGGAAAAGTTCTTGCCAGAATTGACTTGTGAATTGGCTGTCCCGATCACTGACAATATTCCTTGGGAGACCATGGACCTAAAAATTTCTTTAAAGAATACCTCTGCTACCTAGGGCGCCCTATACTCTGTGGATATGGCAAAGAAGTGGGCATATTTGGTGAGCCTATCAGCCACCACGTATATGCAATCTTTTCCTTGAATTTTTGGCAATCCAGTAATAAAGTCCATAGAGATATTTGTTACCCATTTTTACTTTTTAGCTCAATTAGGCGGAGCTGGTTAAGTTTTCTAGTTTTGAGGGGTGCATGTGTGTTGTTAGTAAGTGTTTTGCCAAGAGAAAGATGCCGTAAAAGAACTTCAATTAAATGCAATTGTTTACCATCAAGAAGAAAACATGCAACATTGTAGATTTTGAAAGGCTTTTTCAGTATTCATAAATGTCAAATGAAATGCTCCCACACAAACTGTAGGAGTAACTGAAATAGGCTACATAACAGTAAATATTACTTATGAAAAGAAACAAATTGCATAGGAAAAGAAAGGGGACCCGTCATTGCCTGTGAATGATGAATCCCGTGGTCGAACCGGCTGCTGTCTTCCTCCATCTGTTTGAGCTCCAGCGTGCTTGAAAAATAGTTTTTGTTAATGCTCAGGGTCTCAAATCTTTTCATACACAATCAGAGCTTCAAAAGTACTACCTACTTTTATGTAGCAGCAGTATATCAGTAATCATATCAGCATAAGAAAAGTCAGAATTAGCAGACACAAGTGCTATATCAGAAAGAGATAGTTCGATACAAGTAACCCCACATCATGAATCAAGGTCTGTTTCATACGTTAACATGTTTGCTTCTTGTGTAGGTATATAAGAAATCAGTTTGCTGATTCATCTTTTATTAAATGACGTGGAGAAAAAATGTGGCTCCCACAAGGGTAGAGCCCAGCATGTTTCATTGCTAACCATTCAAGAAGGATATCAAGATGCATAAACAGATAGGTACCATGCCTAGAAAAAACCATCATTGATGCAGTCAAAGTGGAGTCATAATAGAAAGTCAAAGGGGAAGTTGCTCCTATAAACTATGCATCATCACAAGAGGAATCTATCCAGATCAAACAACTATGTGGTACGTAATCACTTTCATGTCACAGAATGAACAAATGCATCCATGCAAGAGAGGAATGGAGTGCAGATACAGAACTGAATTGATCAAAGAAATGTCACATCCAAGAGGTGTCAAGTGCAAGTACAAAAGGTACAGTGATCAATAGAAGGTACTTTTCCATCTCTTAGTTATGATTAAAGTATGATTTTACTGTACAGATATACCTTGAAGATAGAACAACTATATAATAGAACAACATGAGGAACAGTTTATCATTGAATAACATATGATACAGTCTTTATTCAAAGTTAAGTCAAGGATAGCCCTCATAAGGGAGTTATGCACCTCTGAATTAAGAAGAGTGCTATCTGAATACCAAGCATAAATGAGAGAAGATGGAATGACAGTCATCATAATAGGTTAACATCATGTTAGACCAACCTTAGGTATCATAAGAAATGCATTAGATGCATTAGGAGCAGTCTTATAACAAATATAGAATTAACTATGTAAAGGACTGAAATAAGAATGTTGTGAAGAAGCCAACTGTGTGAAGCAATCATATCAAGTGCACATGACTATACAAGCTACAGGAGCCATATTTGCATCATGCAATGCCATTATATTGTCATAGTTTCCCTTTTGAAGCATGGAAGAGTGCACAAATTATCAAATACCATGAACAGCTGACAAGTGCAGTTACAGTACAAAGACATGCTACAGAAGCTCAAAGTATTCAGCCAAATGAAGATAAAAGAAAACAGAATAATGCCTTTAAAGTGCCAAAATCTTGTATCATTTGATACCTTAGAGTCATTAAAGATGCAAAGCTTGTATCATTTGATACAGTTGAAATTACAGAAGATATATGCATCATTGACTATGACAGTCATACATGAAAGATAATACATCAAATGATGGAGCAGCAAGTCTATTTGACTTATGCATCTACAGAAAAGCCTCCTTTCTTGTTCATACACTTTCAAAAGATCAAGGTACAGTCAAAGTGCACGTGCCATCTAAATACCACATAAAGGAAATACCACACAAATGCCAAGAGGTACAGTTACAAGAGAAAGTGGTGGAACAACATAGAGAAGATATACAGTTAGGTGGAACAGCTATAAGTCAAGGATAAGCCACTCATGTGTCATCTGAATGTCATAAAGGAGCTACATCATACATATATGCAACAACATACAAGGTGTAGTTAACGTGGTTCTTCATGCAAGATGGAAATGCAGAAACAAAAATTGGATCTCGTAACAGCCTTTCAGATGAGGAAATATATCCAATTATATATCTTGTTTTGCCATTTGTCAATTGAAAGAGTTTACAAATGCATGACAGCACCTTGTGCTAATATAAAAATACATAGTACAGTGTCAACATGACACATTTCATTCAACAGATCATTTAAGTGCTTCCCCAATGAGAGAGCAGCATGGTAGTACAAATGTGATGGTGAGACAACAAACATAACAGATGCAACAAAAGTATTTATGCCTTCATGTTTGCATGTGTTTATGAGTTCATATCATCAGCCTGTCAAAAAAATTTCATTGGAACAGCCATGTTATGATAAGTTTTGGGTGCTCTATAAAGTATACAAATGATCTCTTTTGTTTTGAATATAAGGTGCAGTCAAGGGTAAGAGACAAAAAATGAGTGTAGTCATCATGGATTCATACAATGAAAGCACAGACAAGATATATTTGTCAAGCACCTGTAGATGGACAATATTCATCAGGAGAATGATAAGATTTAGTCACTATGAATGCAAAGGGAGTGCACAGAAATGTCATGAGGACTGTAGCATGAAATACAGAGGGTCCTTCACTTCTATAACCCATATGGGGTTTTGAAGGCAAAAAATTGCAGTTCATCACTGTTGAAATATGCAAATATGTAGATTCTTGGAACCTTAGCATAATATGTATTCAGAGGCAAAACAACACATCTTTCATAATCTTCTGAAACCCTAAGGGAATTTCACAATGAGTTCTTATCAGCTTTCAGAGAGGATGTTTGTGTCTCTAGGCCGTAGCCTATAACAAAATTGTATACCCATATGGGGTCAGAAGAAAGTTGCATGCACAGAACAATCAAGGTTTCCCATTTACCATAGACTTTCTGACAGAAGAGCAAAAGAGAGCATGTTGGCTCAGAATCCCGTATTACAAGGTTTCGACTGAGTAAGCAAGGTTATCATCACCATTGAAAGTATGCAGGTTTTGCTTTGAGAAGATGTCATGTCTATGGCTGCCTGTAGAAGGCAAAAGTTACATATTTGCTATAAATCTTTTCAAAAGCAAATAGAAGGAGCACATTTAGGGTTTCAGTCAAAAGCTTTTAGATTCGACAGAGAAGAAAAGATAATTTGTGTTTTGGCCGCGGCCTTCAAATGATTAAAATATATAACAAAGCTACAGAATGATGGAGAGACACCAAAGAATGAAGCAAGGTTCGAAGCTTTAACGAACTCACCTTGTCTTCTGTCAATAGAGCCATGAGATTTCCTTGTTTTTGTTTTCATTTTGCTTCCAAATAAAACTCAGAATGGATCATTCATGGCGGCCAGAATACATGTGGTGACAAAAAACAAAGAAATACATCAAAAAACCAGTCAGAAATCATGGCCAGAGAGGCCCAAAATCGACTACTAAAGGTCAAAATCTCAGAGAATACAACCTACCTTGCAAAATCCACATAATTTTTGCATTGAAACTCTCCAGAATGGATGCAAATCATGCATTTTTGCCTTCAAATCCCAGAGGCATGGCGGCGCGGCAGCAGGGCAACAGAGAAGGTGAAATACAAATGACATTTAGGGTTCGTTTTCCTCCTTTTGGGTCGAAGAGACCTAATTCGCATTATTGTGTTTTTTTGACTTCTGATTTACAAAATCATTGCTATCTATTCGTGCCCATGGTAAAGACTTTGTCTTAAAAAAAAAATAATCACATTGCACATGGGGCCGTGAGACAATTTTTCTGCCTTTTGATTCTTTTTCAAAGTCAAGTCAAAAACATTATGAAAGCATAAAGGTCGAGTGCCTTGTATTTTGCTAAGGTGAGTTGGTGTTGAGATCACATGGTGGGTATGATGATATAAGGCATTGTAATGTGTATAGGGAGGCATAAGGGTCAATTTAAAATATGTTGCATTAGACCTATATAAAGCATGTGATCATTATGATGTATATTGTGAAATGCGTAAATTGCATATGGAGTCATAAGGATGCAATGTGATGTATGACAAATGTAATACGACATGATGTTTGTATCAAGACCATGGAGAAGACCCATATGTAATGCATATGTGAATGGTTAGGGGTTATAAGGTGTGTTGACATAGCCATGTAATGCATCGTGATGATGTAAGTGTATGAGGTGATCTTTTTTCATGTATGGAGAGTCGTGTTGTTTTGCCTAGGAGCTATGAGGGTGTTTTATGTTGATTTTGCATAATCTAGAGATAGATTAAATGTTGTAAACGAATGATAAAGCAATGGGTTATAACTTACTTTATCATTTGTAATAAAAATGCAAAAGGCAATAATAGGTAAATTTATCACACATGGCAAAGTAAGTCTCGTAGATTATTTTGTCATTCTTTCACGATATTTAATTTGTCCCTAAACCATGCAAAATTGGGAAATTAAATATTTATGTCCTAAGTGCCATTATTTTTTGCATAGGTTTGTAATAAATTTGGAATGTAAAACATTAACTAAGTGGTGTAATTATAAACCACTTAGTCAATGTTAATTAAATGTAGAATTGATTGTATTTATGTCATTTATTATGTAAATATCAAGCATTTATGATGCTGCAGGGGAGGTTGACAAACAGGGAGAAGAGTTATTGCACAGATTTGACTTGTTTTCAGTGGCTTTAAAGAGCATTTAAGGGCATTTTCTGGTGCTTTTATGTTTAGTAATGGCATGCCTTGACTTTTTCTACATTGGGAACCCACTTTGGAGGACTTTAGGTAGATATTTTAAGGGCTTTTATGAGATGCACGAAAATGGAGGTTTCTCATCCTTATCTGGTTGTAGCTGCTTGGAGGGTATATAGTCATTCATTTGACTCTTTGTAGAGGCGTTCTTTTCATGTAAATTCTGGAGTTAGTGATTTTTTTGCAATCCTTACTTAGTTTGAGCATGATTTTGTAACCCCTTTGAGATATGAAATACAGAACATACCTTGAATGCCATTGATAGTCAGTTTTTGCCTTCTTATTTATGCAGTACTGTGTATTACCAAGTATTTGATTAAGTCATCTGTGAGGTTAGTTTTATCTCCTTATGATATTTATCTCATGTTTCAAATACCTTTCTGCAAAAAGTGTGTTTATGCAGGTTGCAATCTGTGTCTTAAAGCTGTATATGTTTTTTTAATTGTGAAGTTAGCTTCCTCTTAAAAGGTTAATGCATTTAGGCCTCTTTATGAAGTGTTTTTACAAAGCATACAGTAATAGGTTGTGCAGGTTTATTTTCTGATCTCTATGGCCAAGTATGCAAATCTGAGTTCCATAAATCATATCAAGTTTGGTGTATCACCCTTGTTCTCAGTTTACAATTTTACTTTTTATTTCCTAAGCATTCCTTTTCCCTTTTCCTCTGCAAATCTAGTAGTTTCTAGGTGATACTAGTTAGGAAGCCGGCCTTCTCCTGAGGTTTTTTCCATCACAGGTGACCCACAGGCCTAGAAAGATCCCATGTTTCTCCAGATTGCCAAGTTCTACAACTTAGCAAGGGTGCAAATCTGAGACAACAATACTTTCCCACTTTTGATTGGGAATGGGTAAGGGTTGCAGGAGTCTGGCTGGATGACTTTGTTCAATTTTATTCCTTTGACATGTCATACGTTCTTGCACATATTTCAACACATCCTTCTTGAGCCCTTTCCGTGAGTACTTTTCCCTCACCTGCTTGTATGTTTTGTAGTACCCTGGTGCCCCGCTAGGGGGTTATCATGATATTCTTTAAGGACCTTCTCTTTTACTTTGGAATTTAGCGCTAAAAAGATTCTGCCCTTATATAAGATGAGTTCTTCTAAGACCTTGTATTCTTCATTGGGAAGATGTCCTTCCAAGATTTCACTGGCTTGAGGATCTTTAGCATACTCTGAAATGATATCATACTTCCATTATGCAGATATACTGGTGATAGTTTTCAAGCAAGGCTGTCCAGATAGGGCATCTGCTACCACATTGTTGGCTCCTTTCACATATTCAGTGTCAAACTCATAGGCTTGTATTTGGCTCACCCATTTTTGCTGACGGTCATTCAAGTCCTTTTGAGGCATGAAATATCTTAAGCTATTATGATCGGTTTTCACATGAAACTTTGTGCAGACTAATATTGGCGGAATTTTGACAAGGCATGCATTATAGCCAACATTTCTTTATCATAGATAGGGTAGAGTCTTTTTGCTTGCGTAAGTTTCCGGCTTTTGAAAGCTATAGGATGCTTATTTTGCATCAAGACTGCGCCAATTCCTTCCCTAGAGGCATCACATTGTAACTCGAAGGGTAAGGTGAACTCAAGAATGGCTAACATTGGACATGAGCTCATGGCTTCCTTCAGCCTTCCAAAGGCTTGTTGGGCTGTTTCATTCCATGCAAAAGCCCCCTTTTTGGTTAGGTCTGTAAGTGGGGCCGCAATCCTCGAAAATCCTTTCACAAAGCGCCTGTAATAATTGCATAGTCCGACAAAGCCCCTCAATTGTGTAAGAGTTTTGGGTCTAGGCCAATTCTTGATGGCTGCTGTGTTTTCTTCATCCACACTCACCCCTTGAGCGTTGATTTTATGGCCCAAGTAAAGTATCTCCTCCATGCCAAATTCACATTTTGATTCTTTGGCGTACAAGGATTCTTGCTCTAAAATCTTGAGGGTTTCATCAATATGTTGGAGGTGTTCTTCCCATGTTTTACTATATATAAGAATGTCATCAAAGAAGATTAGGAGGAACTTTTTGAGTTGCTTGCAGAAAATATGGTTCATGCATGATTGAAAGGTAGCGGGGGCATTGGTGAGCCCAAAAGGCATGACTAAGAACTCAAAATGCCCATAATGGCAACGGAAAGCTGTTTTAGGTACATCTCCTTCCCTCATTCTTATCTGATGATATCCCGATCGAAGATCGATCTTGGACAAGAACCTTGCTCCATGGAGTTCATCTATGAGTTCATCAATGCGAGGGATGAGGTAGCGGTTCTTGATGGTCTTTTTATTTAGAGCTCTATAATCTATGCACATTCTAAAAGCGCCATCTTTCTTTTTGACAAGTACTACGGATGACGCAAATGGGCTAGAGCTGGGTTGAATATGCCCCATCTCAAGAAGTTCTTTGATGGTTTTCTCTATTTCCTCTTTGTATTTATGGGGGTGACGGTATGGAGTAGTTATGACTGGTTTTGCTCCTTCGAACTCTATGGTGTGCTCAAATCCCCTCTTCGGTGGTAACCCTGGTGGAATTTCTGAAAACACCTTCCTATATTTTCTTGTGATAGGTTGGATGTCTATGTGGTTGGCTCTTCCTTGTGAGGTGCTTTTATCAAGTATCATACATTGGCCCGCCCATTCCCCCTGCCCTCGTCTGAAAATCCTCTCCATTCTTTTACATGAGGTCACTTTTGGAGCCCCATTGGGTAAACCTTTTAGAGTGACTTCCTGCTCTTCATGTTGAAAGCGGATGGTTTGGTTTGGGAGATCAAACATAAAGCAGCCTAAGAAGTAAATCCATGGGGTACATAAGATGATGTCGGTATCTAAAGGGACCACATAAAAGTCTTCTATGATGCAGTGGTTCCCTAGGTAAATTTCTAATTGGGGCACTATTCTTGTACATTGTACCCTAGCTCTTGTGGCAGTTGCTACCTCAAACCCCTCAAAATTCATAGTTTTTAGTTTCCTTTGGTTTACTATTCTTTGATCGATAAAATTGTGGGATGCCCCACTATCTACAAGGGTAATGACTTTATGTCCCTTAAGTGTGCTCTTAATGTGGAATGGGTTATGTTTAGAGGCCTGGGAGATGGTGGCTAATATTGCTGGACTCTCCTCTTCAATTCTGGCCCTCTTGTTGGGGTATTCATCATTTGGATGTGCTTCGAGTTGGTGAGCTTTGCCACTGCATCTGTGATCTTGCCCCCATGGTTGTTGGCATTTGAAACATAGCCCTTTTCTCTTCAGCTCTTCCATTCTCTTACACCAGTGGTCTCAGTCCCTCTTTCCCTTGCACTAGGGGCATGCTCTGGTATTTTCTTCCCTTTTGCCTCTTTCTTCTCTATAAGGGGGTTTAGGTGATGGAGCGAAGTTTTTAGACTTGTCCCTTGGCCAATTTTCTTCATATTTCAATGCTTTTTGAATAGCTTCATCTAGGCGAGTGGGTTCTACTGCACTTACCAAGCTTCTGACTGGTCCTCTTACGCCCTTTATAAACAAATATGTGAGTCTTTCTTGGGAAATTTTAGGGACCATTATTGCTAACTTTTGAAACTCGGTGGCGTAATTTTCTATAGTGCCTTGTTGCCTTAATTGTGTCAATTCCCTGAAGTACCATTCTGGGTGCTTTTGATTCTTTTTATCAATCTTTGGGTGAAGTCATCGTAGGTGGTAACTTGTTGATGGTCTTGAGTGATGAGACCGTGATGCCGCCAATCATGGGCCATCCCAGTTAGGTGTAAGACGGCAAACTTGATGGCTTTTGCTTCGGTTGTTGGGCTTAAGGATAGATAAGTATCTAATTTTTGAACCCATGATCGGGTTGTGGTCTTGCTTTCTCCATCAAGGTTAGGGAAGTTTATTTTACTTACCTTGTCCTCAAGTTCTTTATTGATTGGGTTCCTTCCCTTTCCTCTAGGGATGGCTCTTTGTTTGGCTTTAGAGTAGTCTTTGACAGGTAGAAGTTCCCTCAATTCTGGTTCTAGCCTATAATAGGCTGCAGCTATCTCATCAACATCCTCTACGGGATGCCTATTATTATTGCTTTCCTTCATAGGTTCCTCATTGGGCAAGAAATTGGGTCTGGTGGGCCTAGAGCTTATGTCTTGTAGGGGTGCGGGATGGTTGTTCTTGGAGTGGTTAGAGATTGCTTCCTTTGTATTGATGCTGTTTAGGTTTTGGAGGGCTTGAAGTAAAGCTCGGTTAGTTTTTTCACTTTGTTGCAATAAGGCTTGGGTTTTTTTATCACGATTCTCCATGAAGGCCCTAAGTTCATTTCTTAATGGGTTGTCCATGAGGTTGTTTTCTTGGGAGTTAGTCCTAGAGCCTCTTCGGTGGTAGTGTTGTGACCAAATCACACATCGCCCCAATGCAAATGGGGACCCCCCTTTTTTTGAGCTTTGATGCTTTGCATGAAGTTTTGATGATGTCTTAGAGCTATTGCATGATGAAGTCAGTGGTGTTTGAGTCCTGTAGTCCCTTGATGACTTGATCTTGATGTTTGAGATCCTGAAAATGACTAAGTATGATAACCTGATCCTAAAGATCCTGAAAATTGGCTAAGTCTGAAATCTGGTGGATCCTCAAAAATCTAGAATCTGCATGTTAAATCTGTTGGATCTGAGACCTATCTCAAACATCCTGAAAGGTATATTGAAAAATATTTAAAGTATAAGAAATTCAATCTATAAGAAATTCAATCTCTAAACTTATACTTAAATATATTTTTCAATATACCTGACCTTGGGGACTTTTGGTTTTGGGCGCGAATTTGCTTGAAGACCTTGGGCGCATTTTCCCATTTGCAGAGACCCAAACTAGCGCCTTCAGTTGAGACTCATATGTGCGCCTAGAGGAGAATACACTTCCAACCTCTCCTAGATAGGCGCCTTGATTGAAATTGGCATAAGAGACATTAAACATCAAAGAATTCGACAAAGGAATGATCCACAAGTGTTAGGCGCCTTTTTCATGTTCAAATGATCATCAGATAGCGCCTTGAGTTGAAGTGAATAATCTTAGGCGCCATTCCTTGTTGCTCCCGCTAGTTTTAGGCGCCTTGATGTGGGATGGAGTTTAAATCATTATTGAAGGCGCCTAAGGATGAGGTGGTCTCACAGGGGTATAATCAAGTGTTGAAGAGCCTTAAAGATGTCAACAATGAGCAAATTCAAAGCTAGGCGCCCTTCATGCATTGAATTACCTCATTTTGGCGCCTTAGCATGAAGAGATGTTTAAACTAACTCCAAGTTGCACCTTAGGAAGAAAGAGTATGAAATCCTGATGTATGTTTGAGATGATCCTGAAAATGACTAAGTCTGGTAGCCTGAAATCCTGAAACACTGAAAAATTGACTAAGTCTGAAATCTGGTGGATCCTCCAAATTCTATAATCTACATGTTAAATCCGGTGGATTCGAGACCTATCTCAAACATCTTGAAAGGTGTATTGAAAAATATTTAAAGTATAAAAAAATACTTAAATATATTTTTCAATATACCTTACGCTCTGAGACTCCCACTTCTAGGCACAAATTCGCTCCAAGAAGCTAGGCGCATTTCTCCACTTGTGCTACCTCAAAACTCCGCCTGGAACTCCAACCGCCTTTCACCATTCAAACAACCTCTAGATTGCGCCTTGAGCAAGGAGAAGTAACATCTTAGGTGCCTTCAGAGGTATGACTATTCTAAGGTCTCTCCATTTGCTTGAATCATCAAAATAACAAAGTATGAAGCCACTTGAACTTTAGGCGCCCTTTCACTCCTTTGTAGACCTATTTTGGTGCCTTAGCATGAAGAGAGTGTCTAAATTTATACAAGGTGGCGCCTTAAGAAACTTAGCCTTCCATGAAGTTCATAAGGATGGTTAACATGTTGAATTGCTTATCTTGAGTTATGGCGCTGTATTACACCTAAATCACCATCAAGTGCGCCCCTTAAACAGACCAATATCATTAAGAGAAGATGGGCATCATGTCACACTTAGAACATTATCAACCCCTCATGTATGATGGGCACCACTTCTGGTAGTTTTGATCATCAAATTCCGCCTAGGAAGTATAATGCTTGGGTATATGAGTTTGAGCGCCTAAACTCAAAGGGATATTTATCAAGCATTTTGAAAGAGTTCTAGTCTTAAGGTACCTTTGTTGAACTTTCACTAGTGTTTAGATCCTTGAGGAATGGAGTAAGCCTCTTTTCAACTCAAGGTGCCTTTTTGCCTTCAAAAGAACCTTGTTTTGGCGCCTTGGAGGAAGTTAACTTACAATGACAAGTCTTGGAGGTTTCTCATTTTGGATGATGTCTTTTTGAATGTAGGGTGGGTGAAAGGAGTCTTCATCTCATCTAGGCACCAAATTCAACTCAAAATCACCAGAGAGTGCGCCTAGACAAAGAACATGTTTAATCCATCATTGTGGGATACTTGAAGTGTCTTGAACACTTTCTTAAGCTTATCTAATGACTTGAATCCATAAGAAGTAAAGCTTTCAGGAGACCTTAGGCGCCCTTGCACCTACATACCAACTGAATTGGCGCCCTAGAAACAACCCCTCAAATCTATGTCCAGAAGTGAGCACCCTGAGAAGAGAAGTCATTTTAAGCCATTACAATTATTTGAAATCATTTAAAGTCATGAATGTGGGACTAACTTGTGTTAGGCGCTCTTTCCTCCTCTTTTCACTTATATATGCGCCTAAGTTTGAAGTGGGATTATTCATATGTTTAAAGTTATTTCTTTGTGCTATGAAGTGATTGATATATTGTCTTGTCTTGTAGGAGTCACCTTTAAGCGAGGAGTAAGGAGTCGCCTTCAAGGAAGAGTCATCATGCTAGCCACCTTTGGAGATCACTTCAAGATCATCATCAAGTTCCATCATTGAGAGGAGTGTTGGTGAAGCCAAGGAATCATCTGAAGGACAAGCACCTGAGTCACCTTCAAATTGTAGAGGAAACATCAATGACATCATCACATCAAGTTCAAGTATACTTTATCAATGGCATCATGTTCGAAGACATTCATCCATCTAAGCTTCAAGTCAGGTTCTCCCAATCTTCAAAGGTTCATTAAGCTTCAAAGTCTCCTTGAGAGGTCATCTACTCCACATCCAAAGAAGGTGTTATCATCTACACTCCAAAGGGCCACTTCAAGGTCAACATGCCAAGTGCACTACTTCATCTTCATCATATCATCAAGCAAGGCACTTCATCTATTTAACTTCAAGTTCCATTCAACCTTCAAGTCCAAGAGAGATCTCTACTTCATGTCATCATCATCTACTCTTACATGAAGGAAGCATCATCATCATCTCCTACTACTCTATATCAAGATACATCCAAGAAGAATCAACATCAACTTACCTGCAGGAAGAAACATTACAAAGTCAATCAAATGAGCAACATCTATCATACATCCAATTTACAAGAAGAATGAACAAGGCGCAACAAGATACATCTCAAGTGTTCATCATCAAAAGCAATTACATTCACAAGATATGCTAAGGTGGCACCTATGTGGCCAGTATACATCATCGTTCAATCACAATCAGCCACATCATTTCGACTATATTCAATGTATCATTTAATAAAAGAAGCCAAAGGGACGCCTATGTGGAAGATGCTTTAAATGATTCCATCTTATTCTTATCACATTGGAAAACGTGCCTTCATTGTCTCTCTCTTTGTACTAAAAATAGCAAGTTGTTGTAACTACCTGTTGAGGTGGCATGATCTGAGCCCTTGGCTACATGAAATGATCTAAGCCATTCATTGTATTCTGGACTCTATATAAAGGCCTTGTTGCCTCATTTGTAATTTAGAGATTAGATATAGTTTTTTAGGAGTAGAATAGGAGAGACTCTCGAAATTATCTGAGAGGACTTGGAGATTGTTGTAAATATTTTCAAGATTAATGCAAAGGACATTGGAGTTCGCTTGGTGTTTAAGTGTTATCTTGTGAAATAACATGGTTTCTTGTATCTTGAATGAGATGAAGAAATGTTTCAAAGTAGATTAGAAATAAATTAGAAGCTCATTGATGTAATGTTTGTTGTATTGGATATTGATCAACTCCTAGCTCATGCTTTTAACATTCATCGCTGATGAAGTGTTGTGTAAAGCTAGTCTGAGCTTAATTGATTATGGATGCTTGTTTGAGCTGCGTCGTTTAATGGGTGTTCATATAAGCCTTCATGATTTGAAAACCATTCGCGTAACCTTAGGAGATTGCACCAACTCCATGTAGTTGTAGGCATCCTTGGCGAAGTGGAGTTAGGTTAATTCAGGGGTTTATCTATTCATACAACATCATTACTTCATTGACCTTGGATTAAATTCCTTAAACCCTTACCTTTTTCATTTTTTTTATCATTGAGACCTTGTATATACATCATCCACACTGAAGGAGGAATAAGCTGAATGAAAGAAGAAGAGTCTAATGTAAGTCCCTTTGTGTTTACCAATAGAATCACACTAAGTCACTGAGCTATCCCTCATAAAATCATAAACAGGAACCTTGGAGTCATCTTGTTTGATCACTTCGATTAGCATTCGAGAGGCTTTGCTCAAGAGAGGGTTAGATACTCTGTATTTTACTCTATTGTTGACTTGTCGATAAACAATCATCAACAGGTAGGTTTGCATTATTTCCCACGGGATGGCAGGAAAGATGCTCTAATACCACTGTGATGCCCCTTACCTGATTTGCCCTAGGATTCGCTTGTGGATTAGGTTTAGGGTTTCTTCTCTATAAAAGTTCTCTCGGAATAATACTTGAATCACCATATACATACATGTCCATATGGCTATATGTCAGTTTTAATATCTATTGTCCAACAATCCAATATAATCATAATTACAGATGGAAGCACTTAAATAAGAAGAACCATTCGGCATGCCAGGAGAGGGGAATCATAAACCTTAAGTAGCCTAAGGTCTACCACAGTCCCAATTGCCCAATCCCTTGACTTAGGCCTACTGGGGCATAATGCCCAACCCTTGTCTCAGGCCTATGGGGCATGATCCAATGTGGGAACCCTCGCCCTTTTCTGACCCAACCCTTACCTCGGGCCTGTGGAGTAGAATACCCAACCCTTGGTTTAGGCCTGTGGGGTAGAACCATGGGTGGGGTGTTTAGACAATCTACTCAAGTTATGGTTCTCCCCTTCCTGACAGAATCACAATCAGAGTGCCAATAATTTCTATGTAATTTCCAATTATACAGTCATTTTGATCTATTTGTACCTTTATTTCCATTAGTCTATGAAAGATTCAACAGAGATAAATAACTCAGCCAAGGATGCATCAGTATGCAGGAATAAATATAATAACCTATGTTCATGGTTCTATAATCAATTGATGCAGTATGTCAGAGATATTAATTCAGCATACACATAATTTATTAATTATAAAACAGAGCACAGCATATGGGTCCATATGAATGCAGTTCCTCACTACAGAAATGTACGATAAATGATCATTACTGAATATTTTCATACTATATATGAGTCGGCATGTCATGGGGGGGGGGTTGGCTACAGGCAGCCAAGTAATCGCTGCATAACAGTCAATGATAGTGGAGAATTCTGGAGGTTTTTGTCAGTAAATTGATTTTGTAGGATTTATAAATATTAAAACTGAGTGAATAGGGTTTCACCTGTTTGATATCTGCTCTGCGTCCTTGTTCTTCTTTTGTTCCTGTTTTCTGTCTTCCTTGTTTCCAAACCCCATCCCCCTTTTCTACCTTGTGGATATGCCTTTCTGGAGGGACGTGTTCCTTTTAGATTATTCGCACCTTGTGCGATTTAATTAAAACTAGTTTATAATATATATAAGCGGTGAAAGAAATGTTTATATTATTTTATATATATATAAAAAAAATAAAAAGGGGTCGATGTAATTTTGGGGTTATGACAATATCAATGAATATTGATTGACACGAGTTGTGTTTTAGTCCACACATATTTTGTATACAACCTATGTTAAGACTGTAGTCGGCCGTAGTCGGCCAAGTAAATAATCATAAATTAATTAGTGTTGTTATGTTAGGAGTGTTATCGGGAACAAACCCTGACGGTTGGATAGTTATAGAGTCGTTGCCAACGGTTGGTATCTCAACCAACCTTGGCCCAGTTATATATTGGATTAATACTTTGTAGTCGGGGGGACCCCACAGCATTGTAACATTGTAGTGTAACACTGATATATTCAATGAATGGGAACCATGCTTTATTCTGTGCAATGCTGTTATAATTTCATGCTCTGTGTTATGCACTATACTATTTAATTCTGTTTACTTCATATTCTGTGAAACACCCCATATTGCGGTAAACATTTGGCGCCGTTGCCAGTTCGAAAACGGGTCGAGGGTGACAAGTTGAGACCATCGGATGACAAGTTGGCTATCGATGACAAGTTGAGTCGTCAGAAACCATCGACAAGTGGCATCGTCCGAAACAAGCAAACCGTCAGGTGTAACTAGGGTCGAGGAAAAAAAAAAAAAAAAAAAAAAAAAAACAATGAAAATGGCATCGTGATGGGGCAGCCGACCGAAGAGCCAGTACAAACAAACGAGGATCAAGACGCTCTGACGGAAGACCTCTGCAGTTTGCAGTCGGTCATCTGGGATCAAATGCACGTCAACCAAGAGGTCGACCATCTCCTCACCCGAGTAGCAATTAATGCCCATACAACTCAATAAGGATAAGAATCGAGTACCAAGTGGGCATGAAACACCAAAGGAAAGAACACGAAGATCATTGAGATTAAAGGAACAAGAAGAACGAAGGAAAACACTGAGACAAATTGTCAATGAACATCATGCCAACGAAGGAATTTTCAAGACACCGTTGACAAATAAAGAAAAAGGGAATGAAAATGAATTGATAGAAGAAATTGAAAACAACATATGCCGCATTGGAGAGTTATCCATATCGGACGACGAAGGGCCGAGAGTTGGAAGATCTGAGCCGGGCAGAGGGAGTATCAGAACGAACCCGAGGAGACTCAAGGTGTAGAGGACGCTGACAGAGGACGCGGGGAAGACTTGAACGTGGCCGAGAGTGCAAGTGACGCACCGGGACGTTGCGAGAGAACCAGTCCAGTCAGGTCCAACGCACAAGGAGGGCATCGGGGAAGGATGGTGACTCCGCCAGCCGACAGGCAGAAGCTGCCAAAATTTACGGGGGATGGGTCAGAAGATCCAGTACGACATTGTAAGACGTGTGAGACAATTTGGATAGCCAATGGGCAAGATGATGTGGACTACTGGCTGAAAGCATTTCCAGCGACACTGAGAGATAGTGCCATCGACTGGTACACAGAGTTGGCCCAAGCACATAGGGCATCATGGAGATTACTTAAGAAGGCATTCCAAGACGAATTCAAACTCCTGAGGGATGACAGTGAAATTGTAGCGGAGATCTACAGTACAAAGCAAGGGAAGCACGAGAACGTGCGAACCTACAACCGGAGACTGAAAGAATTGTTGGGAAAACTGGAGACTCAGCCAGCCGACGGGCTGAAGAAGCGATGGTTCATCGAAGGGTTGCGCCCATCGCTGAGAAAGAAAATGAAAATAGTGCCTCCGTCATCATACGATGAAGCCTACAATCGGGTGATGGATATAGAGAGTGAAAATAAAATATCCTTCCGAGGCAAAAAGAAGACGGACGACGAGGAGAGTACGGATGACAACAGCGACAGTGAGTCCAAGACCGTGCAAGCACTCAGGAAGGACATGATGAGAATGATGAAAGAACTGAAGGCCGACAAGGAGAGTATGAGGGAAGCCAGAGAACTGTGGTGTATAGATTGCAAGGGGGAAGGTCATACAAAGACAAATTGTCCGAAAAAATTGTTTTGTGATATCTGCCAAGTGATGGGACATTCCATCAAGGAATGCCCATACAATCTGAAAGCAAGGGGTACGCAAGTACTGTTCACCCAAGGAGAACCGTCAACACCGCCGAACACACCACCAAAGCCCCAGTACAATAGCCATGCATCCCCTGGAGGTTACCAAAGCAATAGAAGTCCGAGAAACAGATTGCAGTACGACAGCAAAGGGCGACCTATGATACAGTGCCGGCAGTGCAACGAGTGGGGACACTTTGCACGAGAATGCCTGAACAACAATCAGAACACAATAAATGCATTGTGCAAGTGGTGTGGGCCTGGTGACCACGAAGAAAAAGGCTGTCCGAAGCAGAAAGGGGTAAACCTTATCAATCTCAAGGAAAATAATGAAGAAATCCTTGCTATCACCCGAGCACAGTGGAAAAAGGCCACTTATCCAGATCCCCGTACGGAAAAAGAAAGACTCCGTGAGGCACGAAAGGAAGTAGAAGCTACCATGAAAACCGAACGGAGGAACTCAGACAAGAAGGTAACTGCAACCCTACGATCGGAATCAGATAAGAACATAGCAAGTCAAGTATTGCAAACTACCGTACCAATCAAATTGGCGGACCTCCTCCAGAGCTTACCTCAGTTAAAAGTAGCACTATCCAAGGTAATAGAAGGTAACTCGCACGCAGACGAAGCCCACACAACAGAAGATGTCATAGTGGAACCACCGCCAACGGGAGAACAAGTACTCGACCCGAGGTTGCTAGCGGTTGACACCGGGAAGAAACCGGCCGTAGTGCATATGGAAATACTTGGGAGAAATTTGACAAATACAATAGTCGACGGGGGATCTGGAGTAAACGTATTACCGGAAGAAACCTGGAAAAGCCTCGGGAAGCCTACTTTATGGCCACAAAACTTCCAGTTAGTGGGAGCCGACCAGCACGGAATCAAGGCGCTAGGAGTGCTAATGGCTCAAAAAGTAAGAATCGGTACCTAGCAATTTTTGTTAAATTTTGTAGTCATAACAGCACAGAATGCATCATATGATGCATTACTCGGCCGAGGATGGCTAATAGCCGCCAAGGCCAACCACAACTGGAAGAAAAACACTCTGTCTATAGAAAATAGACATAAGAAGTTTGTCATTGACTTGAGGACGCAAACCGTCAGTGAAGAGTTGGCCTCAGATTCTGACTCGGATGGAGGGGACTCGACAGAAAGTGGGAAAGGGCCGATGGAGCCCGATGATGAAGGGGTGCTGAAATTACAGGAATGCTCAGAAGACGAGACAAATTCATTCAGCGGGCTATTCCATTGGCAGATGGAAGACTACGAGTTTTTTCCGCCACAATGCAACATGATTTTAATAAAAGAAGTCGGCGAGAGCTCTCCGATGAACAATGCAAGTCCTAGTAGTGCAAGTCCTGGCAATGCAAGTCATGGCAGTGTAATTCTTGGTAAAACTCGGTCGAAGAGTGAAACACTCGGCAACTGTGAAAGTCTCGGCAACTCTCGGCCGACGAATGAAAGTCTGGGCAACTCTAGGCCGACGAGTGAAACATTGTTCACGGATGAAGCACTTGAGGGATTGACAAACACTCGACCACTTGGTAAAAAGGAACCAGTAATGAGTGACAAAGGGGAGGAAGGCAACAATCAGCCGGAAGTAACAGAGCAAATAGTGGCAGAGACAAGTCGACCAGGAGAGGCACAAAAAGAATATACAAAGGGTGAAGCTAAGATAGATGATACACTTGCACATACATTTGAACCAGACAAGGTGATCAGATATGAAGAGACATTGACAAGCAAGGTGAATCGGGGTGATGAAACTAACGACGGGAACACAACATTGAAAAAATTGGTCAGAAAGAGACCATACAGAAAGAATAAGGACTATAAAGTAATTCTGCCGACTTGCAATTTTTTGGCGATCGGTAAAAAGCAACAGAGAAAAAATGATGTTAAAAAGTCGGACAGTTTGCCGAACTTCCAAAAGACAACAATTATAGTTCCAAGAAAGACAACAGTTCCGGTCCCTGCAGACGATTACAAAATCAATAAAGCTGGAGTTGCAGATCAAACGTGGACCCCGTCGGAGAAAAATTGGAAAAAAAGGAAAAAAAATGTGGGAAAAAATGGGAAAAAATTGAAAAAAAAAAAGGAAGTCGTACGTTGTACGACATCGGCCGTACGATCAGGCAGCACGACATCGGCCGTACGACCAGGGCAGCACGACATCGGCCGTACGATCAGGCAGCACGACATCGGCCGTACGACCAGGGCCGTACGACATCGGCCGTACGACATGAGGTGTACGACATCAGCCGTACGACCTGGGCCAACCGAAAAAAAAAAAATTAAAAAAAAAAGAGAGAAGAAAAAACACGTACGGCCAAGCCGTACGCCGTACGACCAGGCCGTACGACGTACGGTTGAGTCGTACGCCGTACATCGTACGACCAACTCACCCAACCCCGTCCCTTTTAAAACCCCCCCAATCTGGCAATTTTTTTCAAAACGGAAGTCGACTGTACGGAGAGAGTTGAAGTACGGAGAGAAGGTACAGCCGTCCGTACGAAAGGAGGGAGATATCAGGCTGCCGTACAATCTCATCAAGGCCGTGCGACAAAGTAGTTGTGTTTCAGCGTAGGGAGGAGTTGAGTAGACAACAGTCGTGGGTTGTTGAACAAAACAGCAAGATAACGGGTTCCTCAACATTCAAATACCCAGCATCGAAGTTGTCAGAGAGAATGGACAAGGGCAAGAAGATTGCAGACGAGTGTCCGATTTTGTCAGAAAAATGATGTGCGGAATGAAGGTCCGAATGGTTTTGAAGGTGTTATTTTGGGCTTGGCGGCGGGGGCGCTGCGCCTCGACCCCGCCCTGTATCGCGACAGGGAGCGCTGCCCCCGGACCCCGCTGGGGGCGCTGCCCCTCGACCCCGCTGGGGGCGCTGCCCCCAAACCCCCACGAGGGGCGCTGCCCCTCGACCCCGCTGGGGGCGCTGCCCCCAGACCCCCGCTGGGGGCGCTGCCCCCAAACCCCCATCAAATCAGTACTATCTTGATCCAGTGAGCAATGGGGTGCAACATTCGCAGCATTTAGTGTGCTATCAGATTGGGTCCCTTGGTTGGTCTACTGGCAGGTGTTCTACTTTCACACAGCTCCTACTTCAGCATTGTTGTCGGCAAAAGCTTACTTAATGTCACTTGATGGTTTTCTGTCGTCTGGAAGACAACTAAATTTGTGGGGGGGATGATGTAGTCGGCCGTAGTCGGCCAAGTAAATAATCATAAATTAATTAGTGTTGTTATGTTAGGAGTGTTATCGGGAACAAACCCTGACGGTTGGATAGTTATAGAGTCGTTGCCAACGGTTGGTATCTCAACCAACCTTGGCCAAGTTATATATTGGATTAATACTTTGTAGTCGGGGGGACCCCACAGCATTGTAACATTGTAGTGTAACACTGATATATTCAATGAATGGGAACCATGCTTTATTCTGTGCAATGCTGTTATAATTTCATGCTCTGTGTTATGCACTATACTATTTAATTCTGTTTACTTCATATTCTGTGAAACACCCCATATTGCGGTAAACAAAGACCACATTACCCAGCATTTTGTGCAAGATGATGTGTGGTTGAAACTTGAAAGTGATGGTTTGATATTACAAAAATCTGCTTTATCAGGGTATCCATAAAGAAGCTAGCGTAGTAAGCAACTTAGAACAATACATATAGTAGCAGCCATTGAGTAAGCAGTACAAAAAGTGACAGCAGATAATTAAAGCTATTACAACATAGAAAAGGCTGAAGAACTCAGACACTACAATGTCTGCTTGGGATTCCTCCCTGGGAAGAATAGTATGGTTGCAGTTTTGTCATCTGATGATAATTTTGCTGATTCCTGTGCAGCTAGTTTGACAGAAGGACCCCTTCTGGGATTAGATCCTTATTGAAGTTGAGGCTGGCGTGGTGCAAAGTTTGATCATAAGTCATTTGTTGTCTTTTTTAGCCACTTGGTTGGCTTGTCGCTGCATGGTTTCAGCTAGCTTTCTTTTGTTCCTTTCATCCGTAACTATTTTTCCTGTGATTTCTTGTCTGTAGAGGATATGCTGGTAGCCCAAGCAGATTAAGGCACTACATTTGTTGCTTCGTGAAAGTCTAGAAGAACCTGGTTCTCTTTCTGCCATTTAATGCATTAGCAACATAGGAATATGTTATTTTGCTGGCAGAGAGGAATGTTTGTCCCATTTTCCTACAACTTCCGTTCAAGGCCAGCCAAAGTGTCATTGATGTTCGCTAAAAAATCATCAAGAAGTTGGAGTAAATGGAATTGGGTTGCTGGTTTGGAAGTGTATTATCATGCTTGTGATCAGGAGCAGGAATGGGGGTGGGTTTATAGAGACAAAGAAACTTCATTAGAAGTGTCCTATTATATAGTGATGTACCCATGATGAAAAATATAATCACATTGCCACAAATTGCTCGATGGAGATGCAATGTACTCATGATGAAAAATATAATCACATCCACAAATTGCTCGATGGAAATTCAACCTACCGATTAGCCAAAATCTATAATTAAACTAACTAATCCAATATTCTTAATATTTCTAAGAATCACATATTTATAGGTAATGCAGTACTTGTTTGTGCCCTTAATCTGTAATTTAGCATTTATTTTTTGTATCGACTAAATATTAACTTTGACTCTTTTTTATGTTTTTGTTTTCCATCAAAACAGTAGCTTTTGAGTGCACAAATGAACTGGCCTCACAAGTTTTAGTGATTGCTATGTTGGATTGAGTAATAAGAGGCTTGTAAATGGTTGATGAGATCATTTCCTGCTTTTTCAGGTGAAACATATTCCGCAGACATTTACATCTGTAATACAATACCTTGGCTCATTTGTTTGGCCTCTGATAGAAGAAACGCGAGCGCAACTACAGCAGAGTCTGGAATTTATATCTGAAGCGCAATATACAAGAATAACATTTCATGAAAAGACATGCCTATCAGAAGGTGAAGTAGATAAATATAAGATCCTCATTGAGAAGGAAACTGATACAGAAGAAGAGAAAAAGGATAAAACAAAATTGAACTGGAAACCAAAGGACATTCTTATAATATCACCAAAATTATCTGAGAATCTGGATTACTTCCATGATGAGTATTTGTTAGCTATAGTCCAGGGAAGTTGGGAGGATACGACTCAGGATGGACTGACAGATGCACCTCTGAATGGAGCTAAAGTCCATGGAACTTGGCAGGATACGACTCAGGGTGGACTGACAGATACACCTCTGAATGGGTTGATGGTGAAGCTATATCTGCGGAATGGACATCCCTTTACATCAGAAAAATACAGTATAGGGACTAAATACTTCGCTATTTATCTCGGTAGTATCATATCATGTTTGAGAATCTGTAATGCTTTACATACCCACTTGCAAGATGGGGAAAAAAATTGGACCATGCTCCATAAAGCAATAAACATAAATACGGAGGTATGTGTTTGGATTATTTTGAGTTTTATGCATGTGGTAATATTTTTGTTTGATCACGGTTTATGAAAATTAGAAGTGCATTGCTTGCAGAGAAGCTGGAAAAATTGTGCTAACCTGACTTTGATGGGATTTGTAGGATGGTAATGAGGCAAATGCAGAAGTGAAAGAAGATGGTTTAGAGAAATTCAGGAGCAAGCATTTCATGTCCCATAGCTTGAATAGTTCTCAAATATCTGCTGTAATTCAAGCAGTTAATGCTGTTGAATCTAATTTTTCTTCTGAGATAAAGCTGATCCAGGGTCCCCCAGGAACAGGAAAGACCGCAATGCTGATCTCACTTCTTTCTATCTTAGGTCATAAGATGTTCAGAGTACTTGTGTGTGCACCCACTAATGCAGCGGTATCAGAAGTTGCAATGAGGTTCATCAGGATAGTTACAAGCTGTTAGGCGTACTTTACATTAGTTTAGTTCTTTTGGCAAAATATGTTTTGTTAGTGGGTTTGGGAAGTATGTTTATGTTTTAGTTTCGGCGAGTGGTTACTCCCGATCGGTACAATGGTTGGCGACGGTTGGCAACCGTCGGCCAAACTATATATGTTCATGTGACGCCATTGTATGGGCATGGAGTTTTTGGATTGTATTTTTGATTTACTGTTCTGAGTAATATATGCAGTTGATCTTTTGAGTACCAATTCTGGTTGTTTTTCTCGTACAATGTAATTTATTTCAGTGCACTATGATAATGCAAATATCCTTCTTGGCTACTCTGTCTGAAACCAATTAAACCACTTAGGCAGTAAACATTTTGGCGCCGTTGCCTAAGCGAATCCGGTGAAACATCCAGACGGGAGAATGGAAGCATAATGGGACAACCGGTCGATACCGACGAAGAGGTACGAGACAGAAAGCACGTAGAAGAAATAATACAAGAAATTCAAGAAGAACGCGAGGAAAGCGATAGAGAAGAGAATGAACCCAGAAGTCGGGAAGATGAAGTAACTCAGGAATTAGTCAAACTGTGGTTACTATCAGTCGGACAATACGTACGTGACGAGTCTATCCGCCGAGAAGTTCCGCAGGAGGTTATTTCAGAGAACCTACGTGTTAATAGCGAAGTGGATAATCTTCTGGACCGCATTCCTCGACTTCTGGCAAGGAACTTGATAGCCTTCCAAGATATTCGAGAAGAAAGAGAGAGGGAAGTGCGACGACAACAAATTCTCAGAAGATATGAAGAACGTCTGAAACAAGAAGAGGAGGAACGAGACGGCGATCGCCGTCGCACACCGTACAATTGAGAAAGAGTAAGCATAATTAATGCCCATACAACTGAATAAGGACAAGAATAAATTACCAGTAGGGCACGCAACACCAGAAGAAATACTAAGAAAATCATTAAGACTAAAGGAACAAGAAGAACGTAGAAAAAGATTGAAACAGATTGTTGAAAAAGGAAATGAACAAAATGAAGAGGTAGATCAAGGAGGTGATGAAAATAGTTTTAGAACGCCAATAACTAATAAAGGAAAAGAAAATAATCTTACAGAAGAATTAGAGAATAGTATACGTCGGATTGTGGCATTGTCCATTTCAGACGAAAGGCCGCGGAACAGAGGACCTGAGCCCGAGACCCCTACCCAGAGGGAAAACCAAGGAGAGCCAGAGGAAACTCGAAGTGTAGAGGACGCCGGAACCGGAAGTGGGAAGGAACCGTACGTGGCCGGCAGTGTCGGGGAGACACCGGAACGACACGGTAGAACCAATCCAGTCGGGTCAAAAACACAAAGAGGGTACCTCGGGAAAAAGATGGTGACCCCACCGGCAAGTGAAAGGCAGAAGTTGCCGAAATTCATGGGGAACGGGTCAGAGGATCCTGTCCGACATTGTAAGACGTGTGAAACCATTTGGGTGGCAAACGGACAAGAGGACGAAGATTACTGGGTAAAAGCGTTTCCAGCGACGCTAAGAGGTATTGCCATTGACTGGTACACAGAACTAGAAGCAGCACAGAAGACCTCATGGGACGAACTCAGGAAAGCCTTCGAAAACGAATTCAAACTTCTTAGAGACGACAACGAGATTGTCGCTGAAATATACAATACCAAACAAGGGAAGAATGAAAACGTGAGGGCATATAATAGAAGGCTCAAAGAGTTACTCGGCAAACTGGAAACACAGCCAGCCGATGGACTAAAGAAAAGATGGTTTATTGAAGGGCTAGCTTCGTCATTAAGGAAAAAAATGAAAGTGGTGCCCCCATCGTCGTACGCAGAAGCATACAATCGGGCAATGGACATAGAAAGCGAAAGCAAAACATCATCCCGAAGTAAAAGAAGAACTGAAGATGATGACAGTACGGGGGATGACAGCAGTGAGAACGAATCGAAAACCATACAGGCACTGAGAAGGGACATGATCCGCATGATGAAGGAAATGAAAACAGATAAAGAAACAACGAGAGAAGGTCGGGAGTTGTGGTGCACAGAGTGCAATGGCGAGGGTCACATAAAGGCAAATTGCCCGAGAAAATTATTTTGTGACATATGTCAGGTAATGGGACATTCAATCAAAGAATGTCCATTCAACTTGAAAGCAAGAAGTACCCAAGTGCTGTTTACCCAAGGAGAATCATCAACTCCGCCGACCACACCACCGAAACCTCAAAATAGTCCGAACGCATCCCCGGGAGGATACAGAAATAACAGAAGGTTCAACAATAACAGCCCCAGAAATAGATTGCAGTACGACAGTAAGGGGCGACCAATAATACAGTGCCGGCAGTGCAACGAGTGGGGACACTTCGCCAGAGAATGCCCCAGCAACAATCAGAACACAGTGAATGCATTGTGCAAATGGTGTGGACCTGGGGATCACGAGGAAAAAGACTGTCCGAAACAGAAAGGAGTGAACCTTATCAATCTCAGGGAAGATGAGGAAGAAATCCGGGCTATCACCCGAGCACAGTGGAAAAAGGCCACTTATCCAGATCCCCGCACGGAAAAAGAAAGACTCCGAGAGGCACGGAAAGAAGTGGAAGTTGCCATGAGAACCGAACGAAATAATTCAGACAAAAAGGCGATACGATCGGAATCAGATAGGAACATAGCAAGTCAAGTGTTGCAAACTACCGTACCAATCAAATTGGCAGACCTTCTCCAGAGCTTGCCCCAGTTAAAAGTAGCAATATCCAAGGTACTGGAGGACAACCCGCACGAAGACCAAAACCTCACAACGGAAGATGTCATAGTAGAACCACCGCCAACGGGAGAACAAGTACTCGACCCGAGGTTGCTGGCGATTGATACTGGGAAGAAACCGGCTGTAGTACGCATGGAAATCCTTGGGCGAAATTTGACAAATACTATAGTCGACGGGGGATCCGGAGTAAACGTACTACCAGAAGCGACCTGGAAGAGCCTCGGGAAACCTACTTTATGGCCACAAAACTTCCAGTTAGTGGGAGCCGACCAGCACGGGATCAAGGCGCTGGGAGTGCTAATGGCTCAAAAGGTAAGAATCGGTACCCAGCAATTCTTGTTAAATTTTGTAGTCATAACAGCACAAAATGCATCATATGATGCATTACTCGGCCGAGGATGGCTAATAGCCGCCAAGGCCAACCACAACTGGAAGAAAAACACACTGTCCATCGAAAATGGACGTAGGAAGTTTGTCATTGACTTGAAGACACAAACCGTCAGTGAAGAGTTGGCGTCAGATTCTGACTCGGATGGAGGGGACTCGACAGTAAGTAGGAATGGACCGATGGAGCCCGATGAGGAAGGGGTGCTGAAATTACAAGAATGCTCAGAAGATGAAACAAATTCGTTCAGCGGGCTATTCCATTGGCAGATGGAAGACTACGAGTTTTTTCCGCCACAGTGCAACATGATTTCAATAAAAGAAATTGGTGAAAACTCGGGAACGACGAGTGAGCAAAAAGACGACGGTGACACATTGGAACGAGCAAATGGAAAGGGGGAGGAAGTAGCACACATGTTTCCAGCGGCGTACGGGGAATATAAGGAAGGGAATGCAGAAGTAGACAGTACGCCGGCACATCAGTTTGAACCGGAAAAGAAGATTATGTACGAAGAGCCGATAACAAAGAAAGTTAATCTCGGCGAGGAAAGTGACCCGAAAATAATTCTGGTCGGCGACGACTGGGATCCCGTACTTAAGGCAGCAGCATTCAGAATCTTCCTAGAGTACAAAGATGTATTTGCCTGGACATACAAGGACCTGAAGGGGATACCACCAGAACTATGCGTCCACAGAATTCCACTCATACCAGGAGCACGTCCAGTACGGAAAAGGCCATACCGCATGAACAAGAACTATGCGGCAAAAGTACAAGAGGAAATTGAAAAAATGCTTGAGGCAGGAATAATATTCGAGGTGGAAACGAGTGAGTGGGTGTCACCGATTGTGATCTCACTTAAAAAGGAAGGGGGACAAATCAGGATTTGCGTAGATTTCAGATGCCTCAATGCAGTAACAATCAAAGACCCCTTCCCCATCCCATTCACAGACTCCATTTTGGAAGAGGTGGCCGGTCACGAAATATATTCCTTTATGGATGGATTTTCGGGATATAACCAGATTAGCATCGCCGAGGAAGACAAACTGAAAACAACATTTGTGATTGAAAATGGAGTATATGCATACAACCGGATGCCGTTCGGTCTGTGCAATGCACCAGCCACATTTCAGAGGATTATCCTACATATATTTGACAAAATGTCGGTGGGAAACTTCAAGGCATTCCTCGATGATTGGTCAATTTACAGCGACCAGCAAACACACCTTAAAGCCCTCACCGAATGCATGGAGCGTTGCAGAGCCGCACGGTTGGCCTTAAACCCGAAGAAGTGCAGATTCATGGTGTCCCAAGGAAAACTTCTGGGCCACATCGTATGCCAAGCAGGATTAAAAGCAGACCCGGACAAGATTCGGGTAATTGTAGAAATGGAGGCTCCAGAAGATGTCACCGGAGTGAAGTCCTTTCTCGGCCATGTCGGTTATTACCGAAGATTTATCAAAAATTTTGCCCAGGTATCACAACCACTCGACATGTTGACAAGGAAAGGGGTGCAGTTTGTCTGGTTGGAGGAGCAACAGAAAGCTTTTAAAGAACTAAAAACAAGACTCATCAGTGCACCTATCCTAGCCTATCCAAACTGGGACAAGGAATTCCACGTGCACGTAGACGCATCGAACTTTGCAATTGGTGCTACTCTTGCACAGGTCGGATCCCATGGGTTAGATCATCCAGTATACTTTGCCAGTCGGTTGCTCTCCAAGGCGGAACGGAACTACAGTACTACAGAAAGGGAGGCTCTGGGAATGGTGTACTCCGTACAGAAATTCAGGCATTACCTCTTGGCAACACCATTCACTTTCTATGTGGACCATCAAGCTCTAATGTATCTAGTCAACAAACCGATTATTCAAGGCAGAATCAGTAGGTGGTTGTTGCTACTGCAAGAATTCACTTTCACCATTATTGTACGACCGGGAAAAAGCCATGTAATCGCCGACCAGCTCTCAAGAATCAAATCCGGAGAACCAGGAGATGGAGTCAATGAGGACTTTCCGGATGCCCACCTATTCCACATTGCTGCCTTGCCGCCATGGTACGAGAAAATTGGTGAGTACTTGTCCACTTCAACGTTCCCGCCAGAAATGTCTACAAGTGAACGACGGAAGATTGCACTGAAGAGTAAGACATTTCAACTGATAAACGGGCTGCTCTACAAAATGGGCCCCGATCAAATCCTCCGGAGGTGTGTGATGGAAGAAGAGATAAGGGGGGTATTAGCAGAAGCCCACGAGGGACTGGCAGGAGGACATATGGGTCCCGACACCACGGCACGGAAAGTCCTACTCGCCGGCCTATGGTGGCCAACGTTACACACAGATGCCCGGGAATGGGTAATTCAATGTGACACTTGTCAGAGGGTAGGAAAACCATTGAAGAGGGATTATATGCCACTCTGGCCATCACAACCTCAAGAGCTTTTTGAAAGATGGGGGCTGGACTTTGTAGGACCTCTGAAGGTCAGCCAACTACACCGATGTCGGTACATAATAGTGGCTACAGAGTACTTAACGAAGTGGGCTGAAGCAAAGGCACTGGAGGATAATACTGCAGTAAGCACGGCGAAGTTCCTATACGAACAGATTGTGACGAGATATGGAATTCCGATTCAATTGACCAGCGACCGTGGGGGACATTTCGTCAACCACGTCATCCGACTCATGACTACGGAATTCAAAATCCTGCACACCCTGTCAAGTCCGTACTATCCAAGGGCGAATGGACAGGCAGAGTCAACAAATAAAGTACTCGTTTCGGTAATCCACAAGTCATGCGGAATCGAAGGATCGGACTGGGAAGAAAGGTTACCAGCAGTGTTATGGGCTTACCGAACCACTTATAAGGTAACGACTGGACACACACCTTTCCAGTTGATGTATGGGCAGGAAGCGGTAGTACCAGCAGAATACCTTGTCCCAAGTCTGAGAATTGCAGTGGAAAATAGACTAGGAGATACTGAGAGCCTGGAGGAAAGACTATTCCAGTTGACCAACTTGGACGAGAAGAGAATTTTGGCTCAATGGTCGACGGAAATCATGCAGAAACGCCGGAAGTATTGGCACGACAAACATCTACGGAAAATGGAGTTCCGGCCCGGGCAGTTAGTCCTGAAATATAACGGCCGTAACGAAATCAAACCTGGGAAGTTCAAAATTCGGTGGTTAGGACCGTTCAGAATACGGGAATTGATGGACAATGGAGCTATAAAGCTAGATAATCTCGATGGAAGTCCAATCAACGAAGCAGTGAACGGGTCGAAACTGAAGATTTACAAAGAGAGAAAGAGAGAAACAATACAAATCAACATGCTGGGATTCGCATTAACAAACCACGGCGTAAAAGAGGAAAGAGGCAAACAAGAGGAGACAGAGAAAGTTGACGGAATGGTAATTGCAAGTACCCAGTTTGAACCAGTCACGGGATTCTTTGCACCAAAGCCAGTACGGATGCTAGCCCGAGAGGGCCAAATCGATGAAGACTATGGTGGTAAATGGATTAACCAGAACTACCCCGAAGAAGAGGAAGAAGAAGAAGAGAATTGGAACAACTGGATAAAAGAATGCAATCAAGTGCGGGACAAATTTGAGTTCCTACTACCAAAAGAGGTCAGGGACCCGCCAAGAAGGAAATACTTGGCGGAAGCAATGTTCATTACAGAGAGATCACCCTACCATGATGAAGTCTGGGAATTAAGAAGGAAGAATTGGCCAGTTGGACTACCCCACATACAGCTTCCAAAGAGTCGGCTTTGGAAAGCAAAATATAGATGCAGGAACGGGAATGTGAAGATGAACGAAGACGGAAAAACATTTCAGTGGGTCCAGGAGCCAATGGGGTGGAATCTGACGTGGGTAAGAGATCAATCAACGATCTTCGACCAGATATGGGAGTTAGAGGAAATTGATGGATGTTGCTCGAACGATTGCCTGAGACAGAAAGGCTACATAAACTGCATCTTCCGTCAACTCACAGAAATCGAGATCCTGGAGAACTGGGAGGACGAAAAGAACTGGGAGGACGAAAAATTCCAGAAATCTGGACTAAGCATGTCAGGTAAGGGAAAAATCAAAATCGAATAGGAAAAGAAGAAAAAAAAAAAAAAAAAAAAAAAAAAAAAAAAAAAAAAAAAAAAAATATATATATATATATATAAAAAAAAAAAAAAAAAAAAAAAAAAAAAAAAAAAAAAAAAAGGGGCAAAACCGTACGAAAAGGCCGTACGAATCCCTTAAAGGCCGTACGTACCAAAACTATTCGTACTATTGCTGACCGTACGAATCATATCCCTTAGCTGCCGTACGAACCAAAAGATAAGCCACCGTACGGAAAAGTGCCGTACGGACAAGAGGTTGAAGCTGCCGTACGGATTCTTGGCGTACGGATTCCTGCTTGGCCGTACGAATTGATCTAGTACGGACCCCTGCTTGGCGTACAAATTTGTCTAGTACGGATTCTTGGCCGTACGGAATTGCTGGTTCTTGCTTTGGCCGTACGAAATTGCCTAGTACGGATTCTTGGCCGTACGGAATTGCTGGTTCTTGCTTTGACCGTACGAAATTGCCTGGTACGGATTCTTGCTTGGCCGTACGGATTTCTGGCGTACTGAATCTTGGCCGCACGACCTCTGTGGTACATCGAATCTTTTAGGCGTCCGTACGAATCTGCCGTACCAAGCCAAGCCGTACGGTTGCTAAATTCTTTCCTGCCGTACGGACTTTTCTCTGCCAGTCTAGCTGCTGTGGTGGCGGATTCTCTCAGCGAGGCCGTACAATCGAAAGTGAAAATATCTGTCACAGGGAGTATAAAAGCGTCGGAATGTCATTTTTGCCAAGCAACAGGGTTACTAGAGCTCAGGACAGGGGAAAGCAACTTCAGATATCAGGTCGGGCGGAAGACAAAAAGATGGCAGCAAAGGTAATTGTGGAAGAAAAACCAGCACAGACACCACAAATTGACGTGGGTTCATCAGCGCAGAAGAAGCAGTCAAAAGGGAAGGGGAAAGACAAGGACAAAATCACAGTGGACTCCTTGCAGTGGGAAAGTCTTACGGCCAGCGAGTGCAAACAGTGGTGGAACAGCCATGCTGACGATCATCCTCTCAAGAAGGCACTGCAGAAGGCACAAGTAGACAAGGTAATACAAATGCCCTATTTCAATTTCCGAGAGTTTGAGGCAATATTGAAGAACATGGTGGCGAATTACAATCCCCGAGCAAAACACACGATCATCAGGTTCATGAATGTATCCGTCAAAATTACATTCTCGCCACAGGATTTCGAGAGAGTGATGGGTATACCGCGCCAAGGATTTACAGTCGGCAAACAGAAAATGACCGGAAGACACAAGGACAGCATTATGGCAAAGGTTTGCCGACCAGACCTGAGCGAGAAAGAAAAGAACCAAATAAAGGCTGCAGGGAATAGAGGACTTCGCCGAGATCACTTGGCGAATGAGGAATGGCGGTGCATAATGGATGTCATCCGGGGACGGCTAACGGGAGCGTCACGCTCGTCAGACATTCCATTTTGGATGGCAGATTATATGGTTGGCCTTAGCCAGGGTGCAATGTACAATTGGGCAGCAGTTCTCTCCGACAGGATTCACGAGTTCATGAAAATGACTCACAAGTCATTCTACATGACTCAGCAGGCCATTGCACTGTTCCTGGACGCCATCTGCACTCACGTCCCCTCATTGGCGCGAGCTCCGTTTCAGCCAGATGCACAATATGACCCTACATGGCCGACCGTCTTCCGATGGACAAACCTGAAGGCTCCTGCACAGGGCGGGAAGGGAGAAGAATCTCGGAGTAGCAAAAAGAGAAAGCAGCGGGAGTTACCGGAGACTTCGTCAGAAGCTTCGTATAGTGCACAAGGTGCCGAGGGGGATTGCATTGAGGCCTCGTCAGCCTCAGCCACTCCTGGCAACCCTGCCAGCCCCAGTCCTATAGTACCAGTAGGGGAAAATAGATGGGATTTTTCACTGGCAAAGAAGCATGCACACTTACACTTGGACACACGCACTCAAGCAGAAATTCCAGTTCGGCCTAGTACCACACACGTCTCTTGGGGGCAGGTTATGAGGATGAAGGGAGATAACACCATACCAGTTCCTCTCCCATCAGGGCAGATTACCCCATTCGAGACTAGATCTCCAGAGAGTATAGCACATGCAGACAGCTCACTACAGGTAGATGCTTGGCTTCAGCTACTAGGCATGCCCTCAGAGTTGGCAGACATTCCTCCTCTAAGCCCCACTCGATCTCTCTTACCGCCACCTGCATTTGAAGGTGAGATGGTACAGTCCGAGGAGGAGAAAGCAGTTGATGTTGCCATCACGATTAGTGACTCGGAAGCCAAGGAGGAAGGCACAGCCACAGGCAGCTCAGAGGAGGAAGGCACGAGCAGGACAGAGAGTGCTGATGATACAGAGGATACTTCTCGCTCGGATGAGCCAGCTGGGTTGACAATACATATGAGTGCGCCAGATGAGAGTGACCCACTCGGTACCATTCTCCGGTATGCACAGGATTTGGGGTCTATGGGAACCATCCTTCAGAGGGTATCGGATATTGCTGCCAGGGTCAACCCCCAATACTCTTCGCCAGTAATACATGCAGAGGTACAACGAATTGAACATTTTGTCAAGAATATTGAGACGGAGTTCTTACGGGTATTCTGGAATAAGGGTTGGCCAGAAGTAATTACCGAGGAGATGCAGAGGGCATGGAAACCAGAGAGACCAGACTTGGGAGTGGGAGATGCAGACAGTGAGCTACTGGCAGCCCTTCATAGCATTGAGGACCAGTTCAGAGCTTTGTACTATGCTCGACAGGAGGATTTTCAAAAGACAGAACGGTGCAACAAACGACTGGAGGAGGCTGCAACTACGAGTAAACAGCTGAGGGAAAAAATTGATGAGCAACAGGTGCACTTCCAGCGGCAGTTGGCACAGGAAGCCGAGCTCACACAGTCGGAAAGGAACAAGGCTGAGGCACTGAGAGTCGAACTCGAAACCACAAGGAAGGAGTTGGCCGAATCTCAGGCGACACAGGAGAAAACAAAACAGCAGTTGGCCGAAGCTGTCCAGATGGTACGTCTCACCAGAGACAAGCACATCGTGGCCTCAACACATCTGAAACAAAGGACTGAGGAGGTTTACAGACTTCGGCGGTTAGTTCAACCTCAGCAGGGGACTCCTGGATCGGCACGGACAGCATCCACACCTCCAGGGACGTCCATTGACCCTCCTACTTCCTAGTTCATTTGGGCTCTTGTTTGTAGTCGTCTGGAAGACGACAAGTTTTTTGGGGGGGGATGATGTTAGGCGTACTTTACATTAGTTTAGTTCTTTTGGCAAAATATGTTTTGTTAGTGGGTTTGGGAAGTATGTTTATGTTTTAGTTTCGGCGAGTGGTTACTCCCGATCGGTACAATGGTTGGCGACGGTTGGCAACCGTCGGCCAAACTATATATGTTCATGTGACGCCATTGTATGGGCATGGAGTTTTTGGATTGTATTTTTGATTTACTGTTCTGAGTAATATATGCAGTTGATCTTTTGAGTACCAATTCTGGTTGTTTTTCTCGTACAATGTAATTTATTTCAGTGCACTATGATAATGCAAATATCCTTCTTGGCTACTCTGTCTGAAACCAATTAAACCACTTAGGCAGTAAACACAAGCCCATCTGGAAGTTGTCCTCATAAAGATAATTTTCCTTGTGTCATGAATTTGAGTGACCTTGTACTGGTAGGGAACGAGGAGAGATATGATGAAGAAGGTATTTTTGGAGACATTTTCCTTAAATATCGAGTTGATCGTTTGTACGAGTGTTTCCTGCCAATGACAGGATGGAGGTACAGGGTGATATCTCTTCTTGATTTTCTTGAATCAGCTCTTTCCCAGTATGAATCTTATCAAGAAACACCACAAGAAACGCCACAAGAAACATGCTTGATTAATTTTTCACAGTACACCAGACGGAAACTGAAAAAATTAACCCCAGAATTTTGTAAGGGTGCAAGAACGTTATTAAATGATTTACCAGGGGCTTTATCAGGAAGACAGGAATTGGAATGTTTGATCAACGTTGTTGAATCTTTTGTAAATTTTATTGAGAAAAATAATGTCAAAGAAACTGTCCTTAGAGAATGTTTTTGCAGTAACAGCGAAGAGCTGGGAGAGGCAGAAGGCTCAAGCACATTTAATGAGAACATGCTTAGTAATAAAAAAGATTTAAAGGTTGTTCTTTGTTTGAAGAGGAGTCAGTGTATCCAATTGCTGAGAAAGCATTTATCCAGTGAAACTGATATTGCCTGCATGGCCCGAAACTTCAAGTCGCATGAGCATTTAGAGAGTATTTGCTTGTCGCATGCAAAATTGGTATTTTCAACAGTCTCCTCTTCGGCAAAAAGGTGCATGAATGAGACCAAACCATTTGACTGCTTGATTATTGATGAGGCAGCCCAGCTCACAGAGGCTGAGTCAACTATTGCATTGCAAATCCGCGGTGTGAGACAGGCAATCCTTATAGGAGATTCATATCAGTTGCCTGCAACAGTTATCAGCCAGGTTTGTTTCTATTAGGTTGGTTGTTGCTTGTTTATTTCAGTTTGTTATGAGTTCAATTTATAAATTTAATTCTACTTCATGTCTGGTTTGTCAGATATCCCAGAAAGCAGGATATGGTAGAAGTCTCTTTGAAAGATTACAACTACTTGGACACCCTGTCCATCTTCTAAATACACAGTATCGCATGCATCCATCTATAAGTCAATTCCCAAATATGGAGTTTTATGGAAATTGTATCATGAATGGTCCCAATGTTAACATGGAAACATATGGCAATGCGTATATTAACTCTGAAATGTATGGAACATATGCTTTTGTTAATATAGCAGATGCGAGAGAAGAGGAAGATGATTTTGGCAAGAGCAAGCGGAATGTTGTTGAGGCTGCTGTTGTCTTGCACATGCTCTCTAAACTGTTTAAAGGTAATGTTTGCTTTCTGAATGAGCCTTAAGCCTACCGATATGTGAACAGAATTATTGTCACGTTCAAACAGTGGATGTTGGTCACTACTGATTTTCTTCATTTGGTTAATGATATTCCTCGGTATAAAATTAGTTCAAATCTTCGCTCTTGTTATTATTTGGTTCAAATTTATATTGCAAGCTTCCTGTTCATGTTCAATAAGGAGAAAATTCAGATCAAATTTTTCAAGTGATGTAATTTTATATATATTTTTGATGGAGGATTTTATATCATCTATAAGATTGACTTTCTATTGGCCTCACGACGATCTATGCGTCATCTCATATATTTAATATCTCATATGAGAGCACGAGTCTATGCTACCACGAAAGTGCCTCAGGCACAATCCCGGCCTCATCACTTATATTTCATACCTCGTATAGGAGCACGATCCTATGCTAATACCTCTTCCGTTGAGAGTCAAGGACTGAGGGGTATCCATTTGCTGAAGTTGCCTCAGGACCATCTCTGCCTCATCTCATATATTTAATACCTCATATGAGAGCACGAGTCTATGCTACTGCCAAAGTGCCTGAGGCACAATCCCGGCCTCATCCCTTATATTTCATACCTCATATTTCATACCTCATATGAGAGCATGAGTCTATGCTAATAACTCTTCCGTTGAGAGTCAAGTACTAAGAGGTATGCATTCTGCCAAAGTCGCCCAGGACACAATCCCGGCGTCATCCCCATATTTCATACTGTTGAGGGTTTAGAACTTTGGTGGAATTATTGTGTTCAATGGATTGAGCTACAACCCTTTAATATTTTATATATTTTTTAATTATATAAAAAATAAATCCACAAAATTTAAATGTTGTAAATATGTTAAATTTTATATATTAAATATATTAAGAGTAAAAAATCTAAATTAAATATTTTAATATATTAAAAATTTAATATACACCGAAGAGTAAGATAAAAGCAAAATAAAGCAATTGTCTGACATTTTAACGTATTAAATTTTATAATTTAAAAAACAAAAATAAAAAATCAAAAATTTTATAATTTAAAAAACAAAAACAAAACATCAAACCTAGAAACCAAATGGAATGTGGCAATTCTTACCTCTGCCTCTTGCAGCCGTCTCTCCTCAACGCTTGAGCTCTCAAAAACACTTCCCACCAGTGCCAAACTCACCACAGGCACAAAATATCACCGAACTGCAGTGCCAAACCCACGACAGAATATCACCACGGAATGATGAATTGTCTTTAAAAGATATCACAGAATATCACCATCTGCAACAATGAGTGGCCAACTCACAAAATGCCAGCACATCACCATGTCTACAACAGTGAGTGACCAACTCAGAAAATGACACCATGTCGCCATGTAAAATATCCCCCACAGACTGTCAACACTAAGCACTTGGAAACAAAAGACTTTCACACTTTCACCGATGAAGACTCTCGCAGAACAAACAGTGAAGCCCACAAACAACCAGTGAACATCTGCGAACTGTAAATAAGAAATAAACAGTGAAGCCCGCAGTACGTTTTTGCATGTTGTCAGTGTTGATTTTATAGGGGAGAAAAAAAAACCTAATAGAAAACAGGTTTTTAAAATATGTTTTAATAAAATACATTTAGCCCCTGTCGGTACGATTTTTAGGATGAATGAAACGAATGTTTTCATTTTTCTTTTAAGTTCATTGGATTTCGAACTTTTTGGTTGAAATGCAGCCAACCCTATGTCAGGTTGAAATAGTGTTAGGTTGAATGAATGTTTTCATTTTTCTTTTAAGTTCATTGGATTTTGAACTTTTTGGTTGAAATGCAGCCAACCCTATGTCAGGTTGAAATAGTGTTAGGTTGAATGAATGAATAGCTTTTAAAGTTCACGAGGCTAGAAATAGCCTATGGGACCAGTAGCCTTGTTGTTTTAGTCTTCTGTACTTCAATCCTTTTCCTGTTCAAAATGAGGATGAGCCCCCCAAATTTCACAACATTCTTTTCACTGAATAAACCATGCCAAGAAAGAGCTGTCAAACTACTGGTATACTTGTCCTGATGTCCTTGAAGCCTCACACTCCATAATAAAGTGTTTTTCCGATTCCACTACCCCGACAGTGTAGAAAATACACACCCGTTCTTCCCATGTTTCTTTAGGCCTTTTCCACCGCCCCGTTACACCGAAGTTGAATATATAGTAGAACGCATATCTTCTATCTATAACTCAAGGAGGTCAACTGGCTGAGTGTTGATTTGTGTGTTCTAGAGGTTCTGGTACAATGGGTTTTTTCTCCCATTCCTAAATTCAATATAGTATCAGGGATGAAGCTTTGAGAGCCTTGGAACTTACATTTTCAGAAGGGGATGCTCATGTGGTTCCAATTTTCACATAAGGCAAATATTACAAGAGAATTGTCATGGAGAAGTTTGAATTAGCTTGGAGTATGTCTGCAAAAGATAGACCTCTGATTTAGAAGCTAGAATGGAAATAATTAATATAGATCCTATGAGTGATCTATTAGTTTTACAGCTAGAAATTTTCATAAGATTTAAGCTGAGAAGGGAGGAAAAAGCCTTCAAGGTCCAGAAAGTACATAACCTGTAAAAAATTGTGCAGGAAGTTAGAAATAAGGTGCTAATTTGTGAAGTTGCTGGCCTGTAACGACTCAGAAGTTCGTTGCAGTCAATGAGCTGCATACAAGGCCTTAGAGTCTATTCAAAGATTGATATAGTTGCAGTCAATGAGCTACATAGGAGGCCTTAATGTCTATTCAAAGATTGATATAGAGTCACAGCACTGTCAAAAATGAAGTGTGGAAGAGATGTCAAAAGCTGCAAAGATCTGCAGAAGATCTAGCCTGAGAAAAAGAGTAATACATTATAGATTTGTGCCAAACTAAACCACGTGCTCCAACAGTTGCGATGCCCCTTTCAATGTCTGAGTTCCAGTTTTGTGACTTCACTCCTAGGAAGACTGTTTCACGCATTAGCTGGGCCCTTGATCTAGTACTGTTAGACCGAGGATGAACGCGTTGTTAATGTCATGGACTACTGATGTATTTGATCTTGGCTAAGAAAATCAATGCCCTTACTCAATCAATGGGTTGAGAGAATGACCTCTCTCCCTATCAGTCAAGTGCTCTCTATCTTCCTCTAACTATCAATCAATCAATTAGTCAAGCACATAATCGTACTGAACTTAAAGAAAGCTCACCTCATCAGCTTTCTAGAGCAATTCCTACATGTTTGATGGAATGCGCTTATGCATAAGCAAGTTAAATCATCTAAAAAGGGATACATTGTCAAGGAAACCGATATTGCTGCATTGGAGTTAGTGAGAGGAACTTGTTGGGTCCTAAAATCGCTGTCCACAATCCTAGAGTATTTCCTTACCTTTAGGGCCAAGGACTTATCGTCAAGAGGGTAAAACAGAGGCTCATCAACAGAATATGGATGATTAAAGGCCAATTGTTGAGAGTGGGTAATCTCTCCTTCACTATGGGCTCAACTAGACCCACGAGGGTGTTCCTAGATGCATCCTTAACAAGACATCTAACCTATTAAGATGATTCATGACTGAAACAACTATACCCAATGTATGCTCGACTCCAATATTTGTCACTAGGTCAAATATTAACTAGCTGCCTGTAAAACCTTTGATTAAGTTGATTATTACAACCTTGCATATGCACCTATAGATGACAACATTATTATAATCCCCCAGAGATGAATCCACTTAAATTCTCACACACAAGTGCAAGGTGTAGGCATGCATGACGTGATTCTTTAACAATTTAGCTGAGTACTCGGCGAGTCTTCAAACTATGATCTAAAGCATGTGAACATGAAAGCTCAAAATCCTAAATAAACATGTTATTCACTATTCAGATCTGAGACAATTTTCACAGCAGAAAAAAGGCATTTCTGTCATGTTTTTGTAGGTTTGAAGATAATTTTTAGTGCCCTTGAAAGGTTTTCAAGATTAGTGGCAGTATTGCAGGTGGACTCAACAAGCATTCTTTCAAACTCTCCTTCCTTATTCAAATCTTCTTCTTGTTGCACAATATTGAACAAGAGCTTTTCCTCTTGCTAGTGAGTTTTTCTTTTTCAATACAAGCTGATAGATCAAATTGATACCTTTAAAACCTTGGAACAAGCAATAAAGATGAATTCATCTTTAAAACTTTGAGTTATGGTCATGGAAGATTCAGTGCATCAAAGTGTTTCTGAGTTGGGGTTTCAGATTTAGAGGATTGGCATGCTAAGATATTGAGGTGTTGATGGATTCACCATGGTTAGAGTTTCCAGAGGCTCTAGAAAAGAGTTCACCATATTTTAAGGATTCTAGAGGATTTAACAAATTTGTAAGTCAAAGTCATTTTAGATTTTCGAAAATCACTTAAGTGGGAAAAGTTTCTATTTTTCTAGCACAATTGCATTTGGTAGTTGTCATCGTCAGTAGTGGCTATTTTGGGAAGATCAAGATGAGCTTGTTATTAGGCCTTTATTTATTAATTGTTTTAGAATTAGTTTGCTTTAAAGTAGATTTATTTCTCTTTTTTGTTGATAGGGATAGAATTGCTTTAAAGTGGAGCTTTTTAAGGAATTTTTTATTATTATTTTATCCCTAAAAGCTACCTCTTGAGAGTTTATAAATAAATGTTTTGAGCACATAATTTATATTGATAGTTGAAGGTAGACTTATGTTGTAGAAAGTTTCATTCGAACTTTGAAGTCAAGCTACTATATTTTTGTGATAGTGAATGAATGTGAGTTGATGTTAAGCCTATCCTGCAGAATATGATTTTGAGGTTATTGATCTCATGTTCGTAATTTTGTTAATTAAATTGAATTGTGTAACTTTGTCCAGCTTTGCATTGATGCCCATTATTCATTAACGTAATAACTTTGTGTATCGCTTGGCAATTGAAATATCCCACCTATGGTATTTGCCAAAATTTCTGATTTTGTCCAAAAATTTGATTCAAACCCTATTTCTGATTTTTTGATTTATGTTTCAGATCTGATCATACACTTATTACAGCCACTTAGAGATATCAAAACAGCATAAGAATCATGCCAAACATGTACCAAAACCTTTAGATGAATTACACAATGAAATACACATAGATCCAACACCAAAATGATAGCAAAATGATTAGAAAATCAGAACTGAAGTCTGCTGTTTTAAAAATCAGAGATATAAAGTCTTCAAGTACATCAATTGCAAATGGCAAACATGCCAAACAATGCCCATCTATCAAATGAAATAAACCCTAGGGTTGATACATACCAAATTCATGCCAAAATGACCTTCATGATGATGGAATTGACCTCCAAGTGGTAGCGCACAAACTAGGGCTTGAAACCCTAATGTCAATGGATCACAATCCACTCCAAAGGCTGCTCCAAATGATGTGCTTCAGGTCTGCAACTGATCGGCTAGGGTTTGCTGCTCCAAAGTAGTCAAAAGATGCCACAAACAACCCTCCGAATACTCCCAAGGTATGGTGCTCCAATGTAGGGTGAAAACCCTAATCAAACGACATCTACAAGCACCGATTTCACTCCTCAATGAAGATCTAATCACATCTGATTGCTGCTGCTACAAAACAGAAAATATTTCAAACCCTAGCAACCTCCAAACACCCAAATCACCTCCAAAAATCTGGTTGCTCCTCTCCAAAAGGGCGGCGCTCAAGCACTAAGGCGAACTCAAGCCAAAACACATGCAAAAACTCGCCAAAATGATGACTCTATCAAATCTGATCTGCAAATCTGGTTATGCAATTTCTCTCTTCTCCGCCAATGAACAACAATGAAGGACAAATTGATCCCCATCACGGAATCACCACAAAGATGAATTAGGTTTTTGTCCAACTCACTGTGAACAACAAGGGTTTTCGTCCTTGGTTCAATGCTCAACTTTTGTTGCAGCCAAAGAGAAACTCAAATCAAAAGGTATAAAACTGCCGATATCCAAATGCCTTCCAAGTGACTTATATTTATACCATGCTCAACTCCTTCCCATAGTCAACCAAGAAACATTATTTTCTCTTTTATTTTCCATTTATTTTCCCTCTCATTAGGCTGACCATCTCTAGATGACTTGGGTGCCAAAATCAAATTAAAGATTTGATTTAAAATAATATTTTATTTCTCCCTCCTTGAGCACTCAAAATAAAATAATAAAAAATTATTATTTTATTTATTTATTTTTTGGCTGCCTAAAAACCTCAAATGTGTTGCTCCACCTCAAGAAAAATTAATTAAATATTTTTGACCCATCAATAAATATCATAAAAATATATCAAGTCGTTTTCCCAAGTCACCATGGCAAAGAAAAATAGTTGAGCCATCTAAAAACAACTTTCCGCTTTCCAAGCATCTAGCAAGATTCCCAATTCTGACCCAAAGCTCAACCTAGACTTTCCCTTACAACATGAATTAGCCTACAGGAATGAAGAATAGGCTAACTCAAACTCTGCTAGGTGATCATGCTGGAAATGGGGACATTACAACAATTTACTTTTTGGAATCTTGTGATGTTAATCCATTTAATTCTTTATTGTTGATGTTGATTTGTTGGTCTCTAATTTAGCTAGTAATCAACATTTATCTATGTTTTTCCTTCAAACCTTTGTTTAAAGCCGAATATTGGTATTTGCTTTAGTCAGCACAAAGTTGAGTTTATCATTTGTGCTTGATGGTTTACCCTCCTTTAAATCTAAAAATATTGTTGTAGGTCTTGACTATTGTCACTTTGACACAAGCATCCATGGCAATAACATGGTCATTTAGTAATTTACATTATTGCTAAACTCTATTGAAATCTTGTATAGTGTGCATACTTATAAATTTTGTTATGTTTTAGATTTAGTTAGATCTCAAAGAGCTTCCTCTTATAATTTGGAGAACGATTCTACCATATTTGTTGTTCCATTTTGTGTGGTCTTGCAAGAGACGAATTAAAACACTAGCACTTCTTCATCCATTTTAATATCAACTAAGGCTAACTGACTTACCACAATGTTGAAGGCATTCAAAATGCTCTATCATGGAGACACCATCATTCATCCTACGAGAGTATAACCTCTTAAGAAGAAAAAACTTGTTTTTAGGGACTTTGTCTCATACAAAGATGCTATCTTATCCCTAGTTCCAGCTTTTGGCTTGTCTTGAGACATTTAGCAATATTTCATGTAAAAGGCACAACTGGATTTAATTGTTTACCTTGCAATCAATCTCCATCAATTCTCTTGCCATCATACCCTTGGGCTTCATTCCTGACACACAAACCCATAGATAGTTATCCACAACAAGATCTTCCATCTTAAAGTTTTAGCATCAAATTTTACCAATTTGATGATGCGGATCTAATCCCAAGAGTCTTATTAGACAATCAGAATTAGCAGCAAAAACAATAGACAATCACAATCAATAACTCATAGAACAACATGAATTTTATTTATTTGCAGCAATTTGTTACATTAGGAGTACAGTCTTCTTCTCTGATATTACGACCCTTATTCTCCACAACAAACAATCAAAATGGCTGAAAAAAACCCCCAATCTTCTTCAGTCAATTTACTTATATACCTCCAACGATGAAAGTTGAACAGTTTTAGCAGTTGAGGAAGTTGAACCGTTTTGGCAGTTGAGGAAATTGAAACATCATTGGCGCCAAAGACACATGAATAGTTGAAAAATAACTCCTTTGGGCATTTCGGTATATCTTCCAACTCTCGAACTTCCACTTTACAATGCCTTTGCCTTTTGGCAGAAAAAGGAGTTTGCGAACCTGAAGCTTTATTGAAACGATACGCTTTTGGTGAATCATAAAAAATGCGAACCTTCAAACCCTTGCTTGACAAAGCCTTCACAAAGTCCTTCTCAACATTTAAACCAAACCTAAGCTTCTTTCGGTGAATCAATGCTAACACAAACTTGCAAACTTAGCTTTCGGCGAAATAAGAAATTCACAAACTTGAGAGTTTGCCGAAAAAGAGAAATGAGCTAAGTTCATTTGGTGAAAGATGAAGTTCGCGAACTAGGACAAGTGCTGAAAATGAAATGAACATTTCTTTGGCAAACAAAGCTTTCGGTGAACAAAGGAGTTCGTGAACCTGAAGTTGTGCCGAAAAAGAAACAAGACCAACTCTTTCGGCGAAACGATGACTTCGCGAACATTTGTTTTTCCTGAAAATGAAAAGAAACAAGTTTTTCAGCATAATGGGAAGTTTGCAAACTTGTAATTTTTCTAAAAATGAGAAAAACCCAAGAGAAGAAAGCCTTTTCGCAGAGTGGGAGGTTCACAAACCTCAAATTTTGTCGAAATGCTCTAAGTTACACCTAATTTCTCCAAATTGAAATGACAATTGCCCATTATGCTCTTCTATAAGGTGATGCTCTTCACTTGGCCAAATTGAATTTGAAAATCCTCCTGAAGCAAATTATCAAAACCAACTGCAACACAACAACAAAGAAGAAAACAAAAAGAAATATTTTTGGGTAACACAGGATTGCTTGTGAACCCGAATGCTCCTGCATCAAACACGTCGGGTAAGTGAAATGTTTTAGGAGGCTGCAACTCATGAACATTTAGGTAAGTTTGGAATGGGTATTCCATACTTCGCCAAATCTGAAGCATTCACCCAAGAAGCCTCATCAACTGTTTCGTCTGTCCAATGAACTAGATATTCCCAATATTCCTTTCCTCTTGTTCTCTTAATCAAACTGGAATCTATCACCTTGTTTACTTCCTCAAATTTCTTCTCAGGCAATTGACGTATCCATTCTTGTGCATCCTACAAATCTGAATGTCTATCCCCATGTGTACTTGTTTTCCTTTCATAATATCTATACAAATCAGCAACATTGAATATAGGAGATATATCTATACCTGCTAGAAGTTCAATCTCATGCATTGGATGAAAACTTTCTCAACACTCTACATGGACCTATCTTTTTCCACTTCAATTTATTATACGTTCCCTGAGGGAACTATTATCCTATTTTGCCTTCTAGCCAAATAGCCTAAAGATCCACGAGATCCTAGTATTTTCATCTTTTGAAATGCAAGAGAAAACCATCCAAAATGGTTAAGTCCCCAAAATCCTAGGTTTTCCTTCTGTTTTTTGCCTTTTTGGAGCTTCAGAGTTTGGAGTTCTTCCCTTCGCTCTGCCATCCTAATCGGCTCCGAACTCTGCTTTGTTCTTTGCAAAATACTCTTAAGTGTTTCGGAGTTTCGAACTTTGGACTTTCCTTATTCCCTCTTCGTTTCCTTTTGGAAGACGAAAGGCGTAAGGCTTGAAGCCTGAGCTCCGACTCTTTCCCTTCAAAAATTGGCTAAGTGTGTCGGAGTTTCGAACTTTGGACTTTTCCTCTTCCGTCTTCTTCGTAAAAAGTGGAAGGCGGAAGCCCCGAGTCCCAAACTCTGTTGAGTGTTATTCTATGGCTTTCCGCCATTCCGCGGAACCCTTTTGGGTGGGTCCTAGCAAGCTTGCGGAACTGCAGAAAGCTACCATGTGGCAGTGACGTCATGAAGAAAACCAAAGGTTCGGGGCCCGAGTTCCGATCCTTTTCATTCAAATTCGGCTAAGTGTTTTGGGTGCCGGACTTCGGGGTTTCTCTCTTCCGCTTTCTCTTTTGGAAGGGTGAAGGCTGGAGGTCCGCTTGTTGAGGCTCGACAGGTAAAAGCTCTAAGTATGTTAGAGGTCGGAGTTCAGACTTCTCGCCTTCTGTCTTCTTCATAAAAGGTGTAAGGTGGAACGCCCGATGACCGACTCCTGATGGGACATGTGGCGTATTTTGGTCCATTTCTGCCATTCTGGGAGGATTATTTTATTAAGGCAAAAAGTGGCCATGGAACTGCGGAAAGCTGCCACGTGGACAAAAGGCAGGTGATAAGGAGGCTCGGAGCCCGAGCTTTGACTCTTTCCTTGAGAAATATTTCTAAGTGTTTCGGAGTTTCAGGCTTCGGTCTTTTCTTCTTCCCTGTTCCTTTCTTCAGAAGGAGGAAGGTCGAAGGCCCGAACTTCAAACACCATCAAACCTTTGCAAAAGTGGCCAAGTCTTTAAACTTGCGGGGCTCGGACTTTCTCTCTTCTTCCTTCTTTGGGAAGGCGTAAGATAGAGGGCTCGAAGCCCGATCTCCGCTAATTTCATGAAATTGACTAAGTGTTGCGGAGGTGGAGGTCAAGCTCTTCTTCCTTTCAAAGAACAATGCAACGGTGAAGGCCCGACCCCCAAAGCTTGACGTTTCTCTTCTTTCGGACTTCGGAGGTCAGGGTTTCCTCTTTCACCTTTCTAAGCTCAATCGGTGGAAGGTCGATCGAAGGAAGTCTGCTATGTTAGAGCCCGACCTTTTTGCCTTCCAGAGGCATTTTCTACTGTTCAAAACACGACGAGACGGCTTAGCAACCCTCTTGGTCGCCACTAATGCTTCTTCGGAGCCTGATTTCTTGTAGAAGATGGATTCCTTGCTTCCCCATGCTACTCTAGTCCCTTTGCATTGAATTTCTTGTACTCATGGCATGGGCAAACCTCCTATTTCAACGAATTTCATGGGCAAAGCCATGTGGGCGCGATCCCAGGAGACAAAACGAAGTTTTTGCAGCATGGGCGACGTCCCTTCCATGTTGACTTCTCATTCCACATTCATGGCTGCTACAATATGATCAGAAATGCTATATATACATGAAACAAAGATGTAGAAGGTTGTTGTTGGTTAGCTGTTCTTCTGGGTTGTTACGTTGGGCAAATTGTTTGTTATTTTAGACCTTGTAATGCACCTACAAAACCGACTAGATTTGATACATTGTGCTCTTTTCCTGATCCTTTGCTGTCTCTAGTTGATTGTTCACCAATGAATGTAGATGGTTATTCTGTGTCTACTCTACTGTAACAAATTATTTTCCCTCTAAATGGCTATTTAGCCTTCATGATCAATATAATCACTGATATTTTGCCTCTCTTATGCTTTCTCTCTGTGTTTATTTGAAGTTTGTAACTCATTCTGTGGATAAAATGGTCCTTCTGTTAGTTACAGTCCGCTATTCGAGCCTCTGTTTAAGCTATAAGTCTGTGTGAGGCCTTTCAGTATTTGAGGTCATTGCTGTGTTATGTCAGTTCCAGCTAACACGTTATAAATCTGGTGCATCACCTCCTTTTTAATTTTTGTATTTTCTTCCCCATTTCCCCTATGTGTGTAGCATTAGATTTAGTCCATTTCTCCGAGCCTTAAGCTCAAAAAAAGAAACTAGCCTTATTTGGAGGTCTGATTTCATTTGCAAGGTCCCACACCTTGAGATTAGTGCCATTGTGTCATTGGAATGCTTGGACAGCCTCCAAGCAGGGTGCAATTTCACGTGACAACAGGAACCTTTCTTTCTTTAGATGTGCCAAAACCAAATCTCCTAACTAAAATTCTTGTTGTCTTCTCTTCACATCTGCATATTCTTTGTATTTTTTGGCACTCCTTCCCAAGTTTTCCTTCACCTCCTTATGCAACTCATGAAGGTATACAGCAAATCTTTGGCCACAACTCTTTTCCTGCTCAGATCTGCACTATCTCTCAACTCATCAACACCCCTTGGGCTATATCCATAAACAATATGATAAAGACTTTTCTCTACACTCCTATTGACTAGATTATTACAAAAACTCTGCCTGAGCCAATATCAAGTCCCATTGGTTTGGTTTATCACCTACCAAACATTTGAGCAAATTTCTCAAACGTCTATTTACAACCTCAGTTTGACCGTCAATTTGAGGATGGTAAGCTAAACTGAAACCCAATTGTGTACCCATTTTCTTCCACAATGTATGCCAAAAATGACCAACAAATTTGGCATCCCGATCTGAAACAATACTTTTAGGCAAACCATGCAGCTTAACCACCTCCTTGAAAAACAATGTAGCTATATGTGAAGCATCATTACACTTCTGGCATGGTATAAAATGAACCATTTTAGAAATCTATCAACAACAACAAAAATAGAATCATTACCTCTGTGTTCTAGGCAATCCCAAAACAAAGTCCATACTTATATGTTCCCACGGTCTCTCTGGTATAGGCAATGACTGATACAAACCAGTGTTCTGCCTTACTCCTTTAACATGTTGGCAAACTCTGCAACCTTGCACCATCTTCTTTACATCTTCATTCATTCCAAGCCAAAAGTACCCTTCACTCAACTGTGCCAATGTTTTATCAACACCAAAATGTACACTCAAATCTCCACTATGCTTTTCTTGCATTAAATTTTCATGCATACAATATCTTTTTCCCTTGAACAACAAATGTAAGAATCCCAATGGGATCTGCCCTAAAATTCTGAAATTAATTTTCTGAATTCTGCCCTAAATTTCTGAATTTTTGTTTTCTGCTTAAAACCCTAGATTCTGCCCTGACTTTTCTGATCACGAACATGACATCACAGCGAACAAATAGATATCCAAAAACATGGCAAAATTGATGGCAATTGAAGCTAAACAATGTCATTCATATCAACAATGAATTACACTATGAAAAACACAATCTAGACTCATCAAGACACACACATAAGTCTGATTTTCTGAGTGTGCAGGTCTGCTGCACCAACTGAATGTATTGAAAAGCAAATTACATCAAGATCTAGGGCTCAAACATGCCCAACATAACCCACAATCTCTGCTGTTACAATCAGTCCTAAGATTGGATTGATACATACCAATAAATATGATGAACAAGGTGCTCTAATACAAACCCTAGCTGGGTGAATTGCATCAGCTAGGTAATGATGACCAATGCAAGCAAATGATGATGAAGGTTGCTCCAAATCCTCCCCAAAATGCGGCGCTAGATCTGCTGCAGATACACAGGGTTTAGGAAACCCTAACAAGGGTAAAATCTGTCCTCAAAACACCAATTCGCCTTTTATAAAGTGACGCTCCAGGTTTAGGGCTTAAACCCTAATTCAACATAAACAATACCACCATAGAATGCTGCTACAAAAGGAGGCGATCAGGTCTGCTCAACAAGTCTTCAAAGCTGCTCCTAATTCTGCTCCTAAAGTTGCACAAATTCTGCTCCAAGATGCTGCACCGAAAGTAATTAGATTTCTGCTCCCAAAGACAATGAAATGCAGGCCAAAAATGATATACTTTGAAAGCTTGAATCCTCCAATGATGGCGCACCTATCTAGGGCAAAACCCTAGCTTTCAATGAACCATAAATGCCACAAATCTGCTGGCCAGTCTGATCTAGAAATCTGATTGACAAATCTGCTCTTCTTCAACAATGAACAACAATGAAGTGCAATTGTAAATTCCATATGAATCCACTTCCAAAACAAGATTGGGTTTTCCTTTCCTCAAGGGTTTTCATCCTTGGAAAGATATTGCAAACTAAATTGTAGATCCACAAAGGAAAATATAAAAGATACAATGTTGAATGATGCCCAAATGACCTTGTATATATACTTTATTTTCACCTTCTTTAAGATGGCCGACCTAGATAATTTTTCCTTTATTTTTTATCATTAAGGCCGACCTAGATAAACTTGGCGCACAAGAAAAAACAAATTAAAGATTTATTTTTTTCGTTTTTGATAACTAGGCCGACTTATCCTCCTAGGCCGACTGAAAGATATGTTTTTTTTCTTTTTATTTTATTCTCCCATATGACCGACCTATTTGGAGCCGATTTAAAATATATTTTTAATTTTATTTGTCTTTTAAACTTAAGCCGACCACCATTTTTCTTCCTACGAAAATGGGGGCATTACAACAAGCCTTCTTGAATAAAATATTCCATCCATGGCGTTCTAGCTTTATCATCTGGATTCACACAAGCTACCCATGCTTTTTTAAACTCTGGGTCTTCCTTATACAACTCTTGCATGGAATCAAAGCCAACTACATTCACTCTCATTTCATTCAGCAATAAACATTTTCTACTCAATGTTAGACTTTCCACTTCTATGTTTCAAAACAAAATAATAACTTTCCAAAAATTCAATCCATTTCATATGTTTCTGATTTAACTTACCCTGGTTGTTTATGAACTGCAAAACATGATGATCAGTATACAATACAAACTCCTTTGGTAGCAATAGTTTCTCCATTTTTTGAGTGCCTGTACAATTGCATAAAATTCTTGATCATATATAGAATACTTTTTCTTGGCTTCATTCAAATTTTCACTGAAATATGCAATTGGTCTTCCTTGTTGACTCAGAACTCCTCCAATTGTTGTTCCACTGGCATCGCAATCCACTTGAAATACTTTTCCAAAATCTGGTAGCGCCAACACTGGCTGTTCAGTCACTTTCTCCTTCAACATTCGAAAACTCTTTTCCACTGCAGCTGTCCAAACAAACGCTCTCCTATTACCTTTCATTGTTTCCGTAATAAGTGCACAAATTCCACTACAATTTCAAATGAACTTTCTATAGAAGCTCGCCAAGCCATGAAAACTTTTGGCTTCAAACATGCTTTGGGGTGAAGGCCAATCTACAATCGCCTTGTTCTTTTTCTGGGTCCATTTTCAGTCCTTCACCAAAAACTACAAACCCCAAATATACTAATTCTCTCTTCATAAAACTACATTTCTTCAAATTTACCAACAACTTTTCTTCTTTCATCTAAGTTTGTGATTGTGTATTTAGATGATATTTTGATTTTTAGTAAAACAAAAGAAAAGCATTTGCTGCATGTTAGGGCAATATTGCAATTGTTCATTAGTCTCATGAAAGTGCTGGTGGTGTTTGTCAACCCGAACAACATTACCAACGATTCATACAATCCATCCTTTGTTTTGAGCGTTGTTTTCCACTCATCTTCTCTTATTCGGATTTGGTGATATCCACTCTTCAAGTCAACCTTCGTGAAGTACTTGGCTCCACTCAAACAATCCATCATATCATCCATTCGTGGCAATGGAAACCTATATTTTATTGTGATTTTATTTATTTCTCTTGAATTTGTACACATACGCCACTCTCCATCTTTCTTCAGTGTCAACACTGCCGGGACAACACATGGACTGAGACTTTCTCTGATCAGCCCCTTATCCAACAATTCTTGTACTTGCCTATTTATCTCCTCATTCTCCATAGGCGTCATCCTATACGGTGCTTTATTCAACAAACTCGCATTAGGAATCAAGTCCATATGTAATGTCCCCTTTTAGGATATTCCTGATTTCTTTACCTACATACAAAAATAATCACTAGAAAGGGACATTAGAAATATTAAAGATCAATAAATTAGATAATAATTAGTTCATAGCATTATTCTTATTAAAATTCATCCATCATAACATAATTATTAATGAGATCAATACTTCATAACATACATAATGAGATCAAATCATCATAGCATAATCAATATTAAGTTCAATACATATATTAAACAAGCACAAGTATACACACGAAGTAGATATATAATCATTTCAGGGTTATTCCCAATGGTCAACCACATAATGAAATTCAATGAGAAAGCATATAAGGTGCCGGGAGCCCATCCTCCTCAACCAAGCCCAAGGGCGCAGTATGTCCATCCCGGATAATTCCTCCCCTTGGCCCACAAGTGGCAAGAACTCCCGTCCATCCAACTTGGGGTGGCCTACTTGATGAAGGGACTAGTGTTACTGCTTGTCCCCTAATATGCATTTCACATCATTCCAAATGTGATGGCTCATTGGGTTAAAAGTACCTCTTGATGGATTTCAAGTTCGGTTCAAGGACTGTAATATATCCTTCTTTGCTGTTAACACTTGTTGTATAGCCAATATATATACTCAATATATTTCCTTTTGCTTAATTCTTATATGACTCCCTTCCATTGAAGATAACTTCCTTTGATTGCTAATTGATATCTCAGATATTTGCTGATTTGATTTATTCAAAAGTAGAATTATAGAACGATAGAATGATAGAATAATAGAAGGATAGAATAAAAGAATGATATAATAATAGAATGATAGATTGATAGAATAGAATGATATAATGATAGAAGAATAGAATGAGAGAATGATATAATAGAATGATGGACTAATAGATTAATAGAATGAGAGGTTGATAGAGTTATAACATGATAGAATGGTTGCAATACATAATTCTTTGTTGTTATCAATTATTGCACACACACACACACACACACACACACACACATCATTGCTGATGTATTCCTGCAGATTTATCTCTGCTAAATATATATTTCTTTCTTATTGCTTGCTTCCTTGATGAATGATTTATGCTTCCTTTCTAACACACATTCATTTTCCTTTTATACCATATTATGCCTCTATGAAGAGAGGCGATCTTCTTCAAAGGTGGCGCTCTCTCCCAAGAGAGGCGACTAGTAGTTTGTAGGCACCCTTTCATAAAGTAATTTCTACCTTAATAACACTCTGATCACTGCCTTTGTTATATATGAAATTTCAATTTAAATGAAATACATCTTATGGTTGTTGCCTTTGTTATATGCCTTTGTTATCTTTGCTTGCCAATGGTGATCAACCTCTTGTCATTAACCATAAATTGTAGTCAGCCAACATATGATAATTTGAAGTCGTCTTGCAATTTCTCTTTTATCTTTCATCCATGATTCCATATGCAGATCATTCCTTATAACAAATATTTAACGGTGCCACCTTTAATAATATGAGTCGGCCATCTTTCATAACATGAGTCGGCCATCTTTAATACTTATTATTTATTAATCAAAGAGATTTATTATTTAAATCTGCTCTAAAGGAAGGCCAATAAGGAGGGTCGGCCAGCAAACTTTGAAACTGCCTTGCATCCATCCATAGTTAGTAAAAAGCTTTTGCCTGTAATGTCCCTAATAACATTATATTTGAGAATGAGACATTTCACCATGCAATGACTTATATATCTCACAAGTGGCAATCCATCTGGCAATTCTTTCATCATTGTATCTGCATACTCCTCCATAATTTCTGTGATGCCCCTAACTTGTATCTTCACAACAATTCCAAAAATATATCAAAGCACCACAAATCCAAGCAATGAAATATAAGGATATAATTATGACAAATTCGGAATACCAAGTGTTTCAACCAAACTTCTGATTTCTGCCCTAGAATTCTGCTCCTCAGGGTTCTGCCCTAACCCTAACTGCTGTATAATTTCAAATTTGAAACAAATAACAATCCTACCACAATGAATGCTCAACAACAATATGATTCATCACAATGTTCACCCAGATGTATAGTATGAATTAACAAGTATTCATAAGGATGGCATAACAAGAATATATGAAATCATTACTGCTGAAAATGTATATATTTCAGGTCTGCTCTGATTATGAAGTCTGCTACAATGTAGAATGCAAACACAATAGTACCCAAGAGGGCGAATTAGCCCAGCTGTATATATATTTGTTCAAGGGGCAATTTCATACCAAAGATCATGAATATGAGCCAAGAGATATTATGAAACCCTAGGTGCAGCTGTAGGCATGAGTGTGGACTGCTCTATGATGAATCGCTGCCCTGCTTATGCATTCGCCCTTGGCTGTAGGTGTTCCTCTTCCAGTTCACCCTACAAATTGGCACATAAACTCCTCTCAAGATATTCGCTTATGCCCTTAGGAAGTGTGCCATGATTCAAGCTCTCCAAGGTGATGTAAATGAAGTCCAAAGAATGCTTCTCCAAGCTGATATGAGTTCTGCCCTGTAGAATTATGTTCCAGCATTAAGCACATGTAGACTCCCGTGATGGAATCTTCCCAATGTTAGGTGAATGGGGTCATCTCCATTCCTTGTCAAGGGGCCATCTCCTTGACGATGGACATAAGAATCGGAATTCTTAGCCAAATGTTTAGGAATTATACCAAGAACAATCGTTGATGTGATCTGCAAATGGCAGCTCCTTGCCTTGCTTATATAGTGGCTTAGACTCTAGATCCTTCTCCCTTCTAGAGATTTCTAATTGTGGCGCCCATGTTGTCTTATGAGGGTTGGCCTCAAGGAGTCTTCTTTTCAACGGTTCTATCTTTGAATTGTGGTGCCAACTATTCTTCTTTAAAGCTTGTGCAATACCTTGATGAGGTCGGCCAAGGAAGATGTATGAAATGCCAAAAAGTGGCGCACGAGTCCCAAGAACAGGTCGGCCTCAAATTCAATAATCTCCTTACAAGATTTGGCTCCAAGGCATAGCTTCTTAGACAAGGTCGGCTTCCACAAGAAGGTTATGTCTTGGTGAAAATCCCACAATGGCAAATGCATTGAAATGATTCTTGTAGCTCCATCAAGTCGGCCTTATGAGAGCAAATCAATGACAAAAAGTGAAATGCAAAGCTTGAAAGGCTAGAAAATGGAAATGTAGCATCCTTATCGAGCCCGAAAGTATGTCATGTCCCCATTTTGGGAATGGTCACCTATGGTCTCCAACCAACATTCCATCTCACTCCGGGACATCTCGAGGACATCATGGGCCATGGAGATGGCTTATCACTTGGGCATGTTGAGGATTGTCTTCTTCAGAGTCAGTACTTGGGAGGTTTGTTGTATGGTCTTGAGACTGAGGTTCGAGTTTCTCATATATGGCTCCCATCACATCACTTTTAGATGCCTTCTACTAGATACTCGGCTTATGATGATTTTCCTTCTCCGGAGCTTTCATACGGATTCATATTGGAGTTTGGATTTCATCTGATGGATTCTCATACGGATGCCTTGCCATGGAACCATTACTTCACCTTTGATGCTTTGGAGGTTCATCTTTATTACGGAGGTCACCATGGAGGTCACTTGGGCAATGATTGTGGAGATCCTACTCATGCATGCACTCACCTTGTCATTGATTTGTTCTCTAGTGGAGCCGACTTGACTAGAGAAAGTGACCGAATGCATAAGGAGTTTTGCATCTTGAGGGCTGACTTGCTTGGCATCATATCAATTATATGATTCTTTTCCTTGGCCGACTTCATTGAGAGTGAGGTGTGGGGTATTTTGCATACACAAATTAAAAAAAAAAAGAAATAAATTAAGGACTCATGCTGGCCGACCTACTTTGGGTAACTTGTCCGCCACCTATGGACCTTTCTAGAGACAAGATACATATAGAACATATGCTTCTATTTAAGGAGGACTTGGAGCTGTCATTTGCATCTCATCATTGACTTGTCTTGTTCTGATTTCTACCACTTGGCATAAGAATTTCAGTTCTATGTCTTGCAATGAGGAGATGGCCCCTCAACCATGAATGATGTCCCCATTCATCTCACATCAAACATTATTGCAGATCAGCTAAGGAGGAGTATGCAGACCTGAGTTTGGAGTCATATCAGCTCATACAAGGAGCAGCGAACCTCATTCCTAGGCAGTAGATACCCTGTAGAAGGCAGCGAATCCATCTAGGAGGGCAGCGAAGGACTTTGCTAGGGCTGCGAAGGCTGGAAAGAGGGCAGAATACCACTACATCAGGCAGCGAATTATCCACAAGGCCAGCGAACCACCTTCAAGGGCAGCGAATGGCCCTAGAGGAGCAGCGAACTGCTTTGGGAGCACTCTAGAAAGCAGCGAACTATCTTGGAGGGCAGTCACTGATGTCCTAAGAGCAACAGAGGCATTAAGGAGTCATAATACATCATTTGCTGCAGACTGTATACTGTATCAGCCCTAGGGCTATAAACAAATACGTGTGTTTACACATTCGATGTAGATTTGGATGCTATATGTATTGTATCTATTGATTTGAAGACAATATATTCATTTTCAGTTCATAATCATCTATTCCTAGATAAAATTGCATGGTGCTTGATCATTGTGTTTGCAATTGTGGTGCGAATCTGAGTTAGGAACATCACAGTGGTATCAAAGCCGAAGACCCTGCCAGCCTATGGGTTATGGAAGACAACGTTAGTCCATCTCTTCATCACTACCGGAGAAGAGCTGAAGACATGGGAGATAGAAGACAAGGCAGTCTCCCTAGAGAAGACATGGAGCAACTATTGCGGGAGATGCGGGATGAACAACGGAATACCAATCAATCTATTCGGATGATGTTCCAAGCTTTGATGAATATCAATGGAGGCAACAATCAAGGCAATGCAAGGAGTACAAGTGTTGGCAGCGTAGCAGAATCACCCCGGAGGCCACATACACCTACAGTGGACAGGCCTATGCATCCTACCTTTCTTCCTAAAGAAGAAGAAGCGGAAGAAGAAGATGAAGTGGCAGAAGTACTCAGCATAAGTAAGTCATATGAAAATCTTCCTCAACGTGTTAAGGACAAAGTACCCTTCAAAGACTACATGGATATGCATCCTAAGACTCGCCACATGACTGGATATGCAAAGGAGAAAGATCATAGGATTGCTGATGAATTGTTTTCTACACGAGACTGCCAGAAATCTTCATGAGGAATTCGAGAGACACACTGATGGCATTAAGGAGGACAAGCTGCAACCAGTTTTCAGCCCTAAAATAGAAGTCGATATAGTTTCACTTCAGCCACTTGAAATCAAGACTGAAGAAGAGCACATGGAGACAAGTAATGTGAAAGATTTGGAAAATGATAATGTTCCTACATTTGAGATTACAGTTTGTTATGAAGGGCATATTATGGATGTTCAATCATACATGCAAGGAGAAGACATAATGTTTGTTACAAAGATCATCCATGAAGAAGGTGATTCACATGAAGAAGACATTGGCAATGCACATGAAGAAACACACTTTGGATCAGCTTTTGAAGAAGCCAAAGGGTTCAAATCTCTCATGGGAGGACAAGAAGACAGGAAAGATGAGTGGCAGCCTACAGAAATTCAGGAAGAGAACATAAATCAGTCCATGAATGATACACATCAGTCCCACAAAGAAGAAACGAAAGAGTTGCAGCCTATGCATGTTGAAAGCCAAGCCCTAGAAGTTGCCACCATAGAAGATAAGGGTTTGTATGAAGGAGCTTCATTGGAGAATCACATTCACCATGAACATATGGACGAAGGACATGCCATCATGAAGGTTATCATTCATCAAGATATGGGTTCATTGGACAATATTGTTTCATTACCTTTGCATCATATTGGCATGGAATCAAATGGTGGTGTAGGTATCTTTGAGATGGATCTTGTTCATAAGGCGGGAAGTGATCAAAATGTGTTGGATGAGTTTGATGCGGCATGGCAAGACAAAGAGGTCATAAGGATGCACTCATCTTCATCAACCATGAGGAGGATCATGAGGTTAAAGATTCAATTTTCTACTTTGATGGAGATCCCTTGATAGAGTATCATGAAGACTTCACACTTGGACATCAAGAAGAAGTTGGCTCACGGATGTTTGATCATGCTATGATTGAGCCACATCGCTTGAAGATCGAAGGGAAAGATGAGCGTATGGAAGAAGACCTGTATCTCACAAAGTTTCAAAGATTCCAAAGGACCGTGGCTACAATGGAGGACAACTACTTGCAGCCCCTTATGGATCATGATCACCTATTCAAATTGTGTGAGGTATATGTCTGTGCTTTGAGGAAGATATGATGAATGCACTCACATACACATCAGAAATTCAGTCTTCTGTACCAGCCACATGCACGGGACAAGATGCCAACACTAAGGGCGGAGGAGTTGAAGGCAAACATGAAGACACAGATTGCAGCCATAGGACAGAGTTTGAAATGCATGATACATTTGATTTTTCATGGGAGACATGCTTGGGACCAAACTTAGTTGCTGATCATTCAGTCATGAAGCAAGAGGAGGCTAGGAACTTTGAGGACACTTTTCAAAGGCACATGGACAGGTCTGATTTCCTGAGTCACAACAGCAGTCCATTTCATCATGTCATATCAGCCATGAGGATCAGCCTTGAGGCTTATGCTCTACACGGAAGGGACTGTACTGGATCAGCCTTGAATAAAGAATATACAACAGCAATGATGGCAAGGTTCATGAAGGATGAAGACACTATAAGAAGGTATGACAGAAATTCTGATCTCCTAATTTTGAACAGCAGTCTGTGGTTATTGCATGATTCCGTATTAGCAGCCCCTACACACAAGCATGAGTTGAAGGAAATATCTTCTATTGATGGCTTCTATGTTGAGGATAAGCCTTGGATGGTGACTAAACATGTAGGACAGTCAAATTTGAGGTATGACTTCGAGTTTCTTGACGGTTCACTTCATGAGGATTTAGTGTCACACCTTACGGAAAGCTACATCATGGGTTGTAATGACATCATTGAGTACATTAATATTGTTGATGAGCATGGTATGGAGGAGTTTGATTGTGAAGATCTACATTATATTATTGCCTCTTTGATGGAGCATATAGCTATTTTAGTTCAGAAGTTTGTGATGCATACCATGAAGACTTTCACTTTTGTGAGGTATACTATGGAGGTACAGCTGGGCCATGACATAAGGTATGAGGATATTATGATTGCTTTAGAGTTGCTAATGCATATGTTCCAGCTGAGTGATGGCATAAGGGTTGGAGGGAAGCATGAAGACCTTGACATTCCAGCCCCAGCTCATAGGGATCTACTCCTTTCCTTGATGAAAGACAGCTGCTACACCTCATGGAGCATAGACTTTTGGCAAGCTATAGCTGCTTGGGAGTTTGGTGAGGGTTTTGAGGCTACACTTAGTGGATCAGCCACTTACATCATGGCTTCACTTGAAGAGAGAGTCATGAGGGATTCAGTTTCTGATGACTCTTTGATCATTCATGAGTTGGATGATACTATGATACAACACTATCATTCTTTAGTGGTACTTGCTGCTGCCCTATACTTGACACTTGCACTGGAGGAGTACACTTTGGAGGTATGGATGACTCTTGCACCGAGGTATGATGTTCTCATATCTACTTTGGAGGTGTTAGAGTTTAGAGTTGATATCCATGACACCCTAGCACATGATGTTGCCTTGCATATTTGTAGGATAGACACTATTGCATGGTGCATGGGTTTCATGTTGTGGTCACTTGCTTGGGTATTGTACTACCTCTTCATCCTTGAAGAGTGACATTCGGATAATACTTCTTCATTCTATGTCTTTGGAGGGATGGTTGGCTACCATGTGGAGATTGTTTTCAGTTGGGAGTTAGCTATCTTGGTTCACACCAACCACCTTGGAGGAGCCAATTCACACTTTGAGGCATCCACGTTGAGGATTTTGCACTTTGATGAGATGCTGATGGAGGTTTGGATTGATGATCTTATTGTGAGATGTATTTTCTTCATATCTGACAGGATGATTTGGGATCCAGGTGGTGACATGGTTGGCACACCACTTCATTGGGATGTTGATGAGCAGATCAGAGTAGCACAGTGGAAGTCTGGGGACTTGTGGTCATACCTTGAGGATCACACTCTTCATCACATGTCCTTCAAGACTCCTAGATGGACCTGCTTTTGTCTCTCAGAAGGTGGCACCTTGGGAGCAGTGGAGGTCATTGCACTCGTGGTTGCGGGCACACTCTATAGAGGATGCAACCACCAGTGGCTATGGAGACCGGTCGCCGAGCATGCAAGCAGATGGAGGTACATGCCACTTGACACTATCACACAGTATTCACACTTGTCATTGCTTGAGGACAAGTAATTCCTGAGAAGGGAGGACTGTCATGTCCCCATTTTGGGAATGGTCACCTATGGTCTCCAACCAGCATTCCATCTCACTCCGGGACATCTCGAGGACATCATGGGCCATGGAGATGGCTTATCACTTGGGCATTTTGAGGATTGTCTTCTTCAGAGTTAGTACTTGGGATGTTTGTTGTATGGTCTTGAGACTGAGGTTCGAGTTTCTCATATATGGATGCCATCAGATCACTTTTGGATGCCTTCTACTGGATACTCGGCTTATGATGATTTGCCTTCTCTGGAGCTTTCATATGGATTCATATTGGAGTTTGGATTTCATCTTATGGATTCTCATACGGATGCCTTGCCATGGAACCATTACTTCACCTTTGATGCTTTGGAGGTCACCATGGAGGTCACCTGGGCAATTATTGTGGAGATCCTACTCATGCATGCACTCACCTTGTCATTGATTTGTTCTCTAGTGGACCAACTTGACTAGAGAAAGTGATTGAATGCATAAGAATGAGTTTTGCATCTTGAGGGCCGACTTGCTTGGCATCATATCAATTATATGATTCTTTTCCTTGGCCGACTTCATTGAGAGTGAGGCGTGGGGTATTTTGCATACACAAATAAAAAAAAATAAAAAAATTAAGGGCTCATGCTCGCCGACCTACCCAACCTACTTTGGGTAACTTGTGTGCCATCTTTAGACCTTTCTAGAGACAAGATACATCTAGAACATATGCTTCTATTTAAGGAGGACTTGGAGCTGTCATTTGCATCTCATCATCGACTTGTCTTGTTCTGATTTCTACCACTTGGCATAAGAATTTCAATTCTATGTGTTGCAATGAGGAGATGGCCCCTCAACCATGAATGGTGATGTCCCCATTCATCTCACATCAAACATTATTGCAGATCAGCTAAGGAGTAGCATGCAGACCTGAGTTTGGAGTCATATCAGCTCATACAAGGAGCAACGAACCTCATTCCTAGGCAGTCGATACCCTGTAGAAGGCAATGAATCCATCTAGGAGGACAGCGAAGGACTTTGCTAGGGCTGCGAAGGCTGGAAAGAGGGCAGCAGACCACTACATCAGGCAGCGAATTAGTCCAGGAGGCCCGTGAACCACCTTCAAGGGCAGCGAATGGCCCTAGAGGAGCAACAAACTGCCTTGGGAGCACTCTAGAGGGCAGCGAACTATCTTGGAGGGCAGTCACTGAAGTCCTAAGAGCAACAAAGGCATTAAGGAGTCATAATACATCATCATTTGCTGTAGACTGAATACTGTATCTGTAAGATACCCAACTAATTCTACCAAAATTTTCCTTATCTTAAATAAATTTACTTGCTATCAATTCATCAACTACTTCAACAATACAAAGATATACATCAAAGACAACTACTTGAATGAGAATTGGGTACTTGTCTAGTTACTTGATTCAATCAACTTGCAATGTCTTATTACATGGATAATGCTTTCAATAGCATGAAGTACAACTTATTCAATGGAATTACAAAAGGAAAGGCCTTGAAGCCTTGATGTTTACAATAGCGCCTACACTTGATCAACTCAGTCAAACTCAATGATGCCAACTGAATGTCAACATCTCACAATATCACAAGGGAGCATCACCTTGCTTGTTGAGGGAGCATCACCTCAACACTTGAAACTCGCAGGCCTCAAGATTACAAGCTCAACAGCTTTGTAGAGAGAATTTTGTCTAATGAACAGATGCCAAATGAATGAGAGAGCTCCTCCTTTTATAGGCCTTTCAAAGGTAATGAAGGCACGTTTCCCAAGAAGCATATCCAAGGGAATATTCCATCTGATGACTCATTCTGAGTTGGCAAGCTTATCCAGAGACCTTGACACGGATCCCGAAGACCTTCTGTGGACCAATGAGAGCTTAGGTAGTTACAACTACCTTATCTCCTGACTAGGCGCCAAGTTGAGATGTCTGGAACATGAAAGTGCGCCTGCTTGTTCTATGCGCCAGTTGAGGAGATTGCACCTGGAGATTGCGCCTAACTTGGAAAAAGCTCTTCAATGTTATCAAGAAGAGTGCCTTGACACTCAACTCAGTCAATCCTCATGAGGCACTCATTGGAGTTGAGGTTAGGCGCTACTTTGAGGTTAGGCGCTAGATGAGGTAGGAAATGCCCAAGAAGTGCGCCTTGCTATCACTAAGCGCCAATTGAAGGTTGACAGGGACTCTAGAATGCGCCTAGAGTTCTAGACTTCCTATTTGTTGTTTACAACCTCAACCACTGCAATTCTGGGGTTCTTCTAACTGGGCGCCAACTTTGGAGAGTTCACAAGGGTTTTGGCGCCTTGGTAATAACTTATCATCTTTTCAAAGAACCTTGAAAGCAACTTGACTACAAATGATCATCATCTTTCCCCCTGATGGAGCGCCTTGTTCCATAACTGGTCTGGAAGGCTTGCAACTATCTTAGGCGCACATTTGGTGTAGTTTCAACTAGAATCAATGCCTAGTATCTCAAGGAAGATGTTCTATACAACGCACTCTTTCAAACACTTGCAATCAAAACCCTTTTGATGATCCTTTAACCCAGCGCCCTCATCTGGAGTTCTCACATCTTGTTTGAATCTTCAATTATACTTAGGCGCACTTATTGATGGAGAAAGGTCTAGATTGGCGCGTTATCTCCTTGAAGCAAATTCTAGCTTTCCAAGAGTTTCTGAGTCTTTTCCAAGTACAACTTTGTTATCATAACATCAAAAATCATTCTTCTAAGCGCCATATGACTTATCAAAGGAAGGCGCAAAGGTAAGGTTGGGAATGAGGAAGGATGCGCCTCAACTTCTCAACACCATGTTTAGACAAAGATGATGACTTTCACTGGAATGATGATCAACTTGACCCTTTTATGGTATATTTGCCCTTTTTAACTCACAAACTAGCTAAGGCGCTATCCAAGGGTTATCCAGATATGATCTAGCGCCCTAGGCGCAACTTTGAGGATGAGATAGGTAGTTAAGTGCGCCAAAACAACTTTAACAATTCTTTCAATCCTAGGCGCCAGAGATAAGGGGTTTCAACCGACACATGCGCCTAGACTAGGAGCTCCCCCAATAGACATCTTCTACTTCAAACTTTCAATCTATATCCATCTAAGCTAGGCGCTCAAATGGAGGAATCCCTGAAATGAGGTATTGGCGCCCTCTTGTGCTAGGCGCTCCTACTAGATGATACAACATGATACTAGCGCCTAAAGTGAATAGGCCCTCTTCATCATCCAATTCATTTAGAAAACTTCAGTTTGGAGACTTATCAATCTTTTCCATCAAGGCGCCCTGTTGGATGTGCTCCCTAACATGCTTCTGAGCTAGGCGCCACTTGAAGTTGGAGGAAAGAGAAAGCCTTTGATGATGATGTGATTGTCATATTGCACTTCCAAACCCTGATAGCAAACCTTAAGTCCTTAGGCGCTCATCTAGGAAGTCTGATGTGAAATTGGCGCCCAGACTTCAAGAGTCAACTTCCTATTAATTTGGCTTCCAGACTTAGCCAAATTTCAAGTTTCTGACTTTGTTCCTGCAAAACAATAAAACGGAGTTAGTCAAAAACCAATTCATTCCCTTATCATTCTGAATTAGCCTCCGGGAATGAGCAATAGGCTAATCCATTCTTCACTTGATGATCAAGCCGGAAACGGGGACATGACAGTATCAGCCCTAGGGCTATAAACAAATAAGTGTGTTTACACATTCGATGTGGATTTGGATGCTATATGTATTGTATCTATTGATTTGAAGACAATATATTCATTTTCAGTTCATAATCATCTATTCCTAGATAAAATTGCATGGTGCTTGATCATTGTGTTTGCAATTGTGGTGCGAATCTGAGTTAGGAACATCACAAAGTACCATATCATTCCCTTACCATCTTGTTAGCCTATGGGAATGGATGATAAGCTAACCAAACAACTCCTAATGGCTCACTCCGGAAACGGGGACATGACAGTCCTCCCTTCCCAGGATTGCTTGTCCTCAAGTAACCAAATACCAGGATCCCATATCATTCTAAGCTTTCCATTCACACTTGCTTGTATCTTCTGAAAGTTGATGCCATAAGAGATCTTGGGACCACTTCCGCTATCGCAACCCAATGCAAAGCTATCCACATCAATCCTCAAACAGTTGTAGTGATCGGCCCATGCCAAAATGTGGATGAAGATGCTTAGTGATGGACCAAAGGAGCTGAAAGTTTCCTTCTCATAGAGGTGAAGTGTGAGCCAAGGATGGGTATCATATACAAATGACAATGGAAATACATCAGCCCTTGTAACCCTGCTGTCATAAATTAGAACAGCGGAATGCAAACTGAAAATATCACCCCAAGTGGCATGAAGAAGACCGGTGAAATCATCATTGGACCAATTTACCATGAAAATACCTTGGCTTCCACCATGGCAAACCATCCCAAGCACTGCTGTTCCAAAACTGAAAGCACAGAATTCAATGCCTAGCAATAGAGAGGAATTATCAATCCAATCCTCCATCGGCCTCACATCCAAGTACAAAATCCTCAACATAGATGCCTCAAGATGTGGAACAGCTCCTCCAAGGTGGATGATGTGAACCTAGTTAGCCAACTCCTGGTTGAGAACAATCTCCAAAGGATAGTCAATCATCCCCCCAACGACATAGAATGAAGAAGGATCATCTGAATGCCACTCTCTAATGATGAAGAGGTAGTACAATGCCCAAGCAAGTGCCAACAACATGAAACCCATGCACCATGTAATAGTATCTATCCTCCAAATATACAAGGTAACATCATGTGCTAGGGAATCATGCATTTCAACTCTAAACCCTAACACCTCCAAAGTAGAGATGAGAACAACATCATACCTCAGTGCAAGAGTCATCCATACTTCTAAAGTGTACTCCTCCAAAGTAGAGATGAGAACAACATCATACCTCAGTGCAAGAGTCATCCATACCTCTAAGGTGTACTCTTCTAATGCATAAGTCTCCATAGAAAAGCATTGGGCAGCCTCAGGTAGCCACAAAAGATGATGTAGCAGTATCATAGCATCTCTCATCCTTGTGCTATTCCCATGGATGACCAAAGAATCAATGGAAACCCTTATGACTCCCTTTTCAAGTGAAACCATGATGTAAGTGGTTGATCCACTAGGTGAAGCTTCCAAGGTCTCACCAAATTGCCAAGTGTCAATGCACCATGAAGTGTAGCAGCCATCTCTTATCAATGCGAAGAATGATGGTGATAGTTTGTCATTGATGTCAAAAGGTATTGAGAGAGTTGTGTAAGTGTGCATCTTCACAAGGTATCACAGTCTTATGATTTCAGGATGTCTTTTCAATAGTCTTGTTCAAGATAAGAGGTAAGTGACATGGTGATAATGATCACCAAAGTAAGAAGCAAAGTGTTGAAGGTTCTGTGTGCTTTGATCTATTTCTCAACTGACACATATAATAATTGCATTGTCATAAGAGGTTGTTGTTATAAATCAAAGTATCTCATGTTCAGGTTCAAGAAGTTACAATCTCAGAAGGATCTCATGAGATAGGAGAAATGTAAAAGAATCATTAGATGGTCCATTGATATCAAGGCATATGATATGATTTGGTCTTGCAAAGAAATATGTGGCAGAGTAATCAAATTTGTGATGAGGTTCATCATGATCTTTGTGGTTATATCAACAATCATCACATGAGCTCATAGAAATCAAAGGCTATTGGGGAATGTGATTAAACCATCATTAGATTTGCCTTTTGATTTAAAAACTTTATTTTTATGTCATATCTTTATGACATTTTTTTAAAAAAAAAAAGAAGAGGAGTTTTTAAATGTTAAAGAAAGAAATAAATTTTTTTTAGACTAATTTTAGTCTTTAAAAAAGAAAAAATGAAAAAAGAGGATTTTAAGCTAATTTTTAGCTTCTTTCATGAAGGGCAGATTTTCATAAGTTTTAAAGGATTTTATTCTTTTTTAAAAAAAGAACTCTCCATCGTGGAAATTAGAGGAAGTGGGAGAGCCTTTTAAAAGGCTATTATTAGTATGTTTTTTATGGTAGCAAGTGGGATTTTTAAAGCTTTTTCTTTGGAGATTTTTATGAAGATTCTTTCTATTTTTGAAACTAGTGGACCTCTCTTTCTATCTCTCGTGCAACTCAAGATATTAATGAGAGTTTTTTTTCTATATTAAGAAGAAGAGTTTTTGTGATAAGAAGACTAAGAGTTTTTTTTTAATAAGTGTTAGAAAGAATGCAAAGAAAAGAATGCTTTTATAAAGAAATACAGAATGAAGACTTAATTGATGCAAACACATATTATTATTTTTTAGAGAGAAGATGAAAATTTTTGTTGAAAAGAAGATGAAGAGTTTGATTGAGAAGATGAAAAGTTTTTTTTTGCAGATTAAAAATATTGTTGAATATTTTTAAATCCAAAGAGAGATTGAAGATATTCTTGCAGATGAATGAGAGAAGTATTTGAGGATATTTTATTTTGGAGATTGATTTTGAGAAAAATGATTGAGATTTTTTTAAGATATATTGTATTGATTTTTTTTCAGATTGAAAATATTTTTGGCAGAATGTTTTTATTATTCTTCATGGATGAAGTGTGCAAAGAGAATATGAAGGGTTATTTTGATGCAACTTCATATTTGGATAGAGATGAAACATACAGAAGATGAAAGGTGAAAAGACATTCAACTTGTATAAAATTGTTTTTCAGGTGCATTGATTGTGTGTCGTGAAAAACAGAGATGAAACATACGAAATGAGGAAGTGTTGTTGAATGGATCAGAATACAGGATTGATATGCAGTGTTGATGGGTGGATTCGGATACAGGATTGATTTTGAATAGAATGGCCATTTGACAGATATATGTGAGAGAAGAAATGTTTTGTATTGAATGGAAACAGAGTATCCCTCTGATTTGTTTATTACATCTGTTGGTGATTTGATTTGCCAGTGAGGCACAATATGCCAGTGAGGCTTGTGGTCAGTGAGACCTCTGTATGTGCTAGTGAGGCATCTTGCAAAGCTAGTGAAGCTTCTTTGGTTAGTGAGACCTTCATGTAACCAGTGAGGTTTTGAATAAGCTAGTGAGGCAACTTTGAGTGGTTTTTCTACCCCGAGAGGGTTTTGCACTCCAGAAATTTTTGTGTCATAATTTGTCTCTATGTGTTCATATTTGTGTTTTGTTTATAAGTTTTTTGGTTTACATCTTTCACTATCAGTCTTGTGCATATGAGCTCAACAGATCATTAATGTCTTTCTTTCTACTTGTCTTGTAAAGTTTGCAAAAAGTTAAGAATTTACACAACACTAATTCACCCCCCCCTCTCAGTGTTGTCATTGACTCCTACAATTGGTATTAGAGCTAGTTTCCCTTTTGCAGCTTAATCAGCTTGGGTAGGTCCTGTGTGTGGAGTTCAATGGGTAAGTGCAGGAGAAATAAGAACATGAGAAATGTTAAGATTCATTCTAATCAAAAGACCTCATCCATAGCAAATCTAGATGTTGATATAAAGTCAGTTGATAATGATGTTCTTCATGTTGATTCTGCTATTGTATTAGAAGAAAAAATTTCAGGAGTTTCACAGTTTAATGGTTCAAATTTTTCAGTTTGGTATGTTAGAATGCAAGTGTATTTATCCTCTTTAGGATATGATGTTTTAATGATAGTTGAGAATGGTTATTGTATTACTGATAACAAAGAAGCTATTGAATATAATCTTATTGCAAAGAAGGCTATATTGTCTGCTCTATCTAATGATGTTACTTGTAAAGTTATGGATTGTGTTACAGCTCAGGATATATGGAGGAGATTGAAAAGAATTTATCAAGATAATGATAAAGAAGAGGACACTCTGGTGTGTGAAGCAAGTGGCAATGAAGGAGTTAAAGTTCAAACCCAATCAGATTCAGAAGAAGCTAGCATCATAAGTGATGATGATCAGGAATATGATGAACAAGACTGTGAGATTGATATGGAAGGAGAACTTATATATGCTCTGAGTGAGCTCAAGAATTATAAGAAGGAGAACCAGAAATTAATGTTGCAGCTGTAGCAAGAAAGAGATTTAAAAGACAAAGCACTATCTGACCTTGAAGATACTAGAAGTTTGATTATGGATTTGAGGAATCAAGTTAATGAATCAGATAAATTAATTATTAGTCTCAAGATGGAGATTCAGGAAGCTAAGAGGATTATTGATATAACAAAGGTTGAATTGGAAGCTAAATCAGTTGAATGCCAAAAATTTGAAGGAGAAATAATTTCTTTAAGTAAAGAACTTGAGGATGTTAGAAAGCAGTTGGAAAAGAATTTGAAGTTTGAAGAAAGTTCAAATAAGTTGCATAAGATGCTTGGTAAACAAAAACTATATGGAGACACTACTGGACTTGGTTTTGAAGGAGAATGTTCAAAAGCTAGAGAGACACCTAGAAAGAAGATTGATTTGAATGTTGCCACTGAAAACAAAATGCAAAATCAAAGAAGAAGAAATTTCAGAAGAAATGCCCCTGTAAAACAAGCATACATGTACAGGTATAATTATTCTTTTAGTGGTTATTGTTATACTTGTAATCAATTTGGACACAAATTAGTTAATTGCAGAAGGAAAAGGAATACTGATATTGTTTGCTACAAGTGCAATAATGCTGGTCACATTCAAAGAAACTGCAAAATGAATAGAAGGTATGATCCTGCTTGGAAGCATAATATAAATACTCAAGGGATGTTAAGAAGGTATTCTCAATCATTTGGTTATGATCACAGAATAATTTGTTATAATTGCAATTCTCCTGGTCACAAAGCATTTAGTTGTAGAAAAGCATCACTTGATTCGATGGGTTGGAAATTGAAAGAGATAGAAAAGGTTTGGAGGAAGAAGGAGCCTGTTAAGATTTGGAAGCAGAAACATAGTCAAGAGAAGTCAAATACTAAGCTTGTGCATCTTGCACAAGTCATTTAATCTGTTGCATAACAGATAGCATAATGTGAGGGGGAGTTGTTCTTGTTCTATCTTTTATCCCCAAGAAGTTACAGGAGGAGATCAGTTGATCTTGTTTTGTTTGTCATGCTTGCCTGAAATGTTTGAAATGAAGTTTCTGATGTGTATGTTAGGTGTTCATGATCAGTGACATGTTTAGTGGATCATATAAAGTGTTCAAAAGCTCTCTGCACAAAGAGTTTGATGATGTTGTGACATTGATCCTATTTGTATATTGTTTGATACTTACATGATTAAGTTGTCATGATGCTTCTGTTAAGGTGTTCTCAAGGAACTCTCACCTGGATTTGGTTTTGCAAAGTGGTGTTACAGGAAGAGCTTGATGGTGAAGGTTGTGCAATCTTGATGGGCTGATTTGAATGATAAAGTCAAGAGGAAGGAGTTCGTTCTTGTTGATTGCAGATGTGGTTATATCAGGTTTGACAGTGTGTTGTAAAAGGTATCTTGTGCAGAAGGATGATCTTTATTCTTGATTGCAGAATAAATGTTCATTTAGAAGTGATCATTGGTATATTAATTTGACATGTTCTTCCTCATTAATATGGTTCAGAAAGGTATGTGAAAATTGTGTGCTTCTTGTTTTGAAGTGGTAAGGTATGTATGTCAAGCTGTGACATCTAGAGTTGCTTATGAAATTGATGGTGGTGCCTTGTTCCTCTTCAAGTTCATCAGTTAATCAGAGGCAAGTAAAAGTCTTATAAAAAATGGTCATCTTGGCATCTTGTGTTGAGAACTGTGTGATAAGGAGTCTTCATGATTTTTGCCTGCAAATTTGTTCATCAAAGAGTATTGGTGTGTTTATGATTTCTTTGCAAAAGTACTTAGAAGGTTGAATGTCAGTAATTGGATGGTATACTTCAGGTTGATATGTTGCTTCAGGACTAAGTCAGGAAGTGGATCAATGCTGAGTTGAGTTGAGTTGTGTCTGTTGCAAGTATGAGGTGAACCAGTGTTGTCATTGATGTCAACATACTCATATTACATTGACAAGAAGGATTGGATGAGCTGTGTGTTGAGGATATTGAGAAAATTAGCCTCAGTCAGGAACAGTGAAGAACAGTGATAAATATATTGGATAGGTTGAGAACCGGAGGATGCGGATTAAAGGGTTTGCAGATATGAGTCTTTAGATGCTTCAGTCAATTTTTCAGAGGTCCGCATGAAGACCTGAAGAAGTTATGGCTGTCTGTGTGGAACCGGTTCCGGCAAGTGCTTAGAGGTGACAGAGGATCACAGAAAGGTCCGGTGAGGTCCGGAATTGTACAATCCTAATCTGCGGATTGGAAAGAGTGTTTGGGATGTCCTTGTGATGTGCCATCTCGAGTTGTGTATGATTTGGAGGTCCGGAAGTACCTCTTGCATTATGACAGTGGCGACAGACTGTGTTCTTGAAGTTCTGGATAAGGAGGATAAGAGATTTCAGTAAGTAAAGGAAATGCGGACGTACCTGGTCATTCAGACAGGCTTGTGAAGGTTCTTGGATCATGTTGAGGTTGTGTTGTTGGTCCGCATTGATAATGTATGATTTGAAGGTCCGGAAGTACCTTCTACAGTGGCGACAGACTGTGTTCTTGAAGTTCCGGATGAGGAAGACAAGAGATTCCAGCAAGTAAAGGAAGTGCGGATGTATCCGGACATTCAGGCAGGCTTGTGAAGTTTTCTGGATCGTGTTGAGGTTGTGTTGTTGATCCGCATTGATAGTAGAGCCCGGAATTGAAGTTATTCTTCCGGATGAAGTTCTTGCTCTGTTTAGCCGACCGGATGAGTTGTTCATCCTGCGAATGTTCTTGTGGTGGCCGACCGGATGTGTTATTCATCTTGCGGATACTCTTATGATTGTTTGCCGACTTAGATGTTTGTTCCTAAGTCGATGTCTTGTATAAATAACGGTCTGTGAGTTCATTTCGTGGTGTGGTTTTGTGTGGATAAGTGTGGCATAGCGAAGAGAAGTGCGAAAGGCAGAGCAGAGGTTTTTGGGCTTAAATGGAACTGATCCGGACATGGTAGAGATGTCATTCTCCAGTTCAAGACTGTGATTTTTATCAATTTGTAGACAGTGTGTCTCCTTGTAGGCAGTGGGCCTCTTGTGAGCAGTGTGCTCGGGCAGTGAGCCCTAATTGGCATGTGCCATTCATTCTTTATTCTTCTAACAGAGAATAATTCTTGGGTTAATCACCCCGTGGTTTTTCCCTTAACCGGGTTTTCCACGTCAAAATCCTGGTGTTCAATGTGTTGATGTTTATCTGCTCTTGTGTTTATGTATTATGCTTTCATGGATGATTAATTGATATGCTGCTAACTAATAACGAAGAATCAAGTGTTTGAAAGAACAAGAAGTTTTATACAACTGATTCACCCCCCCCCCTCTCAGTTGTATGCCCTAGATCCAACAATTGGTATCAGAGCTAAGTTCCTCTGAAAGGAGCTTAACCGCTTGAGGAGATCCAGGATGTCGTCATACAAGAAGGATAGTCCGAAGTTCGATGGAACCAACTTCACTCTCTGGAAAAGTCGCATGAAGTGTCACTTGGAATGTATGGGAAAAGCATACTTGGCTATGGTCTCAAAACCATATGTACCTCCACAAGGTGGCCCGACAACTCTGAATGAAATCACAGAAGCGGAAAACAATCTGCGGACCAAGGAAGCTCTTCTAAGCGCATTGAATGACTCAGATCTCTCAAATGTTATTGACCTACCAACTGCATATGAGATCCTGACTAAACTGGAACTTCTGTATGAAGGAGATGAGTTTGTCAAAAGTGCAAGGTTGCAAAGTCTGAAAGGGAAATTTGAAAGATTGAAGATGAAAGATGATGAAAACATCACTATCTTTATGCCAAGAGTGAATGAGCTGGTATGTGGAATCAGAAATGCTGGTGGAACTCTAGATGAAAATGAGATTGTCTGCAAAATTCTAAGATCCCTTCCTGCTGCCTACAAAATCAAGGTTGCTGCCATTGATGAATTCAGAGCCCACACAACTGTCACAAGAGAACAACTGGCTGGCAAACTAGCTGCATTTGAAATGACCGAGTTTGGAGATGATCCTCCCAAGATTGAATCTGCTTTCAAAGCCAGTGCCTATGTGAAAGGCAAACAGAGATTTGATCCGGGAGAAAACTCATCAAGGAAAATGTCATGGTATGATCAAGCAAGAAGAGACATGGAAGAAGAAGAAGCAGAAACAGCTCAACTTGAAGCCCTCATTGCAAAGAGACTGCCAAGAGGATCCGGTAAGTATGAAGGAAAACTACCCTTTAAGTGTTTCAACTGCAATAAGATTGGTCATTTTGCTTCAAGATGTCCGGAAAGATCTGCAAGGTCTAATACTAACAGACAAAGGTTTCAAAAGAATTGCTATTATGTTCATGAAGAAGATGACAATGAAGGAGTAACAGATGATGAATCAGAACTAGGAAGCAAATCCGGAAATGAGTGGGTGTTTATTGCCATCAAGGAAGAAGATTCAATACTCTCTGAATCTGTCAATCACAAAGTTGTTGAAAAAGCTTTGGCTGCTCAAGTGGAAGAAAAGGATGATTGGGTTATTGACAGTGGATGTTCTCACCATATGACTGGTGACAAGAATAAGTTCTTGAATTTGGAAAGGTATGAAGGAGGAATGGTAAAGTTTGGTGACAATTCTGCTGGCAGAATCAGAGGCAGGGGAACTATTTCCTTTGATGGAAAGAGCAAAATAGGTAACGTACTATATGTTGAAGGATTGAAGCACAATCTTCTCAGTGTTGGTCAGTTAGTGGACAAAGGCTATGATCTCCGGTTCAAGAATGGAAAATGCAGAATCTTTACAAGCTCCGGAACTGAAATTGCATCCGGTACTCAGACAAAAGGTAATATCTTTCATCTGGTTGGTTCAAATAAAAGTTGTTTGTTTGCTCAAATTGATCAGAGTTGGTTATGGCATAGAAGAATGTGTCATGTAAATTTTGATAACATCATCAAGATAAGCAATACTCAGGCCGTAAGAGATTTTCCAAAATTGATGAAACCTACAAATAGTTTGTGCAAAGAATGTCAGCTAGGTAAACAAAGCAGAGTCTCTTTCAAAAGCAAAGATCAGTCTTCTACCGGATTGTTGGAATTAGTACATACTGATCTCTGTGGTCCGACAAGAATCAAGAGTCTGCAAGGTGATAGATATTTCATGTTGCTAATTGATGATCATTCCCGGATGATGTGGGTTACCTTTCTAAAAGAAAAATCAGAAGCATTTGATAAGTTCAAAATCTTCAAAGCTATGGTAGAGAATCAAACCGGATTGAAACTAAAGTGTCTAAGGTCTGATAGAGGTGGTGAATTTACATCTGGTGAGTTCATTGACTTTTGTGAGAAGCAGGGTATAAGGAGACAGTTGTCTGCTCCTAGGACTCCACAGCAGAATGGAGTAGTTGAGAGAAAGAACCGAACTATCCAGGAAGCTGCCAGGACAATGATGTTGGAAGCAAATGTTTCTCAAATGTTTTGGAAGGAAGCTATCAGCACTGCAGTCTACACTCTCAATCAAGTTCAAATCAGAAACAACACCGGTAAGACCCCCTATGAACTCTGGTTTGGCATCACTCCTACTGTGAAATATTTCAGAGTATTTGGTAGCAAGTGTTATATTAAAAGAGATGAAGATCTAGGAAAGTTTGATGCTAGAAGTGATGAAGGAATTTTCTTGGGTTACTCCACTCAAAGCAAAGCATACCGGTGTTACAATAAGAGATTGAGGAAGATGTTAGAAAGCACGAATGTGAAAGTTGATGAAGGAATTGAGAAACCTTCAAGATTTTATGAGTTTGATGAAGATGACCAAGACAGTGTTCAAGGACCTCAATCCTCTCCGGTGAGACAGAGTCAGCCTGATCCGGTAAATCAGGAAGAAGAGATAGGCTTGAATGAGCCTGATCAAGAAGCAGCAGTGCAGGATACTCCCAAAATTCCAAGGTATGTAAGACTGAACCACTCTGAAGATCAGATCATAGGTGACAGAAGCAAAGGTGTACAAACTAGAAGGAATGTTGCTCAAAATCAGGACGAATGTTGTCTGATTTCAAAGATTGAACCTAAAACAATAAATGAAGCCTGCAATCATGAAAACTAGACCAAAGCAATGGAAGATGAATTGATGCAAATTGAGAAAAATCATACTTGGGATCTTGTTCCCAGACCTAGAGACAGGAATGTAATTGGAACCAAGTGGGTCTTCCGGAACAAACTAAATGAAGCTGATGAAGCAATCAGAAACAAAGCTAGATTGGTCTGCAAAGGCTACTCTCAAATAGAAGGAATTGACTTTGAAGAGACTTTTGCTCCGGTGGCAAGAATTGAAGCAGTCAGATTACTTCTTGCATTTGCTGCCTTCAAAGACTTCAAGGTATATCAGATGGATGTCAAGTCTGCCTTCCTAAATGGTGATCTGGAAGAAGAAGTCTACATTGAACAACCGGATGGATTTCAATTGTCTGATAATGATGATATGGTCTGCAAGTTGAAGAAAGCTTTGTATGGATTGAAGCAAGCCCCAAGAGCATGGTATGAAAGGTTGGATAAGCATCTTGTGCAGATTGGATTCAACAAAGGTACTGCTGACAGTAACTTATATTTCAAAATTGATCATGAAAACATTTTGATTGTTGAAGTGTTTGTGGATGATATCATTTTTGGAGGAAGAGATAGTATGTGCAAAACTTTTGCAAATCAGATGAAAAGTGAGTTTGAAATGTCTATGCTTGGTGAAATGAATTTCTTCTTGGGTCTGCAAATTACTCAAACAAAAGAAGGGATCTTCATTTCTCAGACCAAATATGTGAAAGAATTGTTAAGAAAATTTGGTATGGAAGACTCAAAGCCTATGAACACTCCTATGTCAACCGGATGTAAGTTAAGCAAAGATGATGATTCTCCAAAGGCAGATCAGACAAAGTATAGATCAATGATTGGTGGATTGTTGTATCTCACTCAAACTAGACCAGATATAATGCAGGCTGTTGGTCTTGTGGCAAGATTCCAGGCTGATCCTAGAGAATCTCATGTTATGGCAATCAAAAGAATTTTTAGGTACTTGAAAGAAACAGTTGAGTATGGTCTATGGTACCCTAGAGATCCGGATTTCTCTCTTCATGCTTACACAGATGCAGATTGGGCAGGAGATGTGGATGACCGGAAGAGCACTAGTGGTGGAGCATTCTTTTTGGGGAAGAGATTGGTTTCTTGGTTAAGCAAGAAACAAGATGCAATATCTCTGTCTACAACTGAAGCAGAATACATTGCAGCAGCAGGTAGTTGCACTCAAATCTTATGGATGAAGCAGATGCTAAGAGACATTAAAGTTGAATATGAGGAGCCTATCACAATTTTCTGTGATAATTCAAGTGCAATTAATATTTCTAAGAATCCGGTATTGCATTCTAAGACTAAGCACATATCTATCAAGTTTCACTTTTTGAGAGAACAAGTAAACAAGGAAGAAGTCAGATTGGAGTATGTTCCCTCCAAGGATCAGATTGCAGATATCTTTACAAAACCTCTTCCCAAGGACTCTTTTGAATATCTCCGGGAGAAGTTAGGGGTCATGGCCCCTCCGGTGATGAACTAGGATACACTGATGTGCATCAGTCCGGTGGATATCATAGTCATATCTTATGATCCGGATTGATGATGGGGAGCTGCTACTAAGGGGGAGCAGCTGGTATGATTCTGATGTATTAGAATTGCAAGTATGAGCCCTTTGCCATTGATGTCAAAGGGGGAGAGAAGACATGTGAAAAACAAGTGGTTAATGATCAAAGGGGGAGCAGTAAAGGAAGAAAAGACGTGAAAAGTTGTTGTTGATAGGGGGAGCTGTGACAGAAAGGAGAAGTTCTTGTCTTGATGGTTTTTCACGTCATATGTTGCCATCAATGACAAAGGGGGAGATTGTTGCAAGTATGAGGTGAACCAGTGTTGTCATTGATGTCAACATATTCATATTACATTGACAAGAAGGATTGGATGAGCTGTGTGTTGAGGATATTGAGAAAATTAGCCTCAGTCAGGAACAGTGAAGAACAGTGATAAATATATTGGATAGGTTGAGAACCGGAGGATGCGGATTAAAGGGTTTGCAGATATGAGTCTTTAGATGCTTCAGTCAATTTTTCAGAGGTCCGCATGAAGACTTGAAGAAGTTATGGCTGTCTGTGTGGAACCGGTTCCGGCAAGTGCTTAGAGGTGACAGAGGATCACAGAAAGGTCCGGTGAGGTCCGGAATTGTACAATCCTAATCTGCGGATTGGAAAGAGTGTTTGGGATGTCCTTGTGATGTGCCATCTCGAGTTGTGTATGATTTGGAGGTCCGGAAGTACCTCTTGCATTATGACAGTGGCGACAGACTGTGTTCTTGAAGTTCCGGATAAGGAGGATAAGAGATTTCAGTAAGTAAAGGAAATGCGGACGTACCTGGTCATTCAGACAGGCTTGTGAAGGTTCTTGGATCATGTTGAGGTTGTGTTGTTGGTCCGCATTGATAATGTATGATTTGAAGGTCCGGAAGTACCTTCTACAGTGGCGACAGACTGTGTTCTTGAAGTTCCGGATGAGGAAGACAAGAGATTCCAGCAAGTAAAGGAAGTGCGGATGTATCTGGACATTCAGGCAGGCTTGTGAAGTTTTCTGGATCGTGTTGAGGTTGTGTTGTTGATCCGCATTGATAGTAGAGCCCGAAATTGAAGTTATTCTTCCGGATGAAGTTCTTGCTCTGTTTAGCCGACCGGATGAGTTGTTCATCCTGCGAATGTTCTTGTGGTGGCCGACCGGATGTGTTATTCATCTTGCGGATACTCTTATGATTGTTTGCCGACTTAGATGTTTGTTCCTAAGTCGATGTCTTGTATAAATAACGGTCTGTGAGTTCATTTCGTGGTGTGGTTTTGTGTGGATAAGTGTGGCATAGCGAAGAGAAGTGCGAAAGGCAGAGCAGAGGTTTTTGGGCTTAAATGGAACTGATCCGGACATGGTAGAGATGTCATTCTCCAGTTCAAGACTGTGATTTTTATCACTTTGTAGACAGTGTGTCTCCTTGTAGGCAGTGGGCCTCTTGTGAGCAGTGTGCTCGGGCAGTGAGCCCTAATTGGCATGTGCCATTCATTCTTCTTTATTCTTCTAACAGAGAATAATTCTTGGGTTAATCACCCCGTGGTTTTTCCCTTAACCGGGTTTTCCACGTCAAAATCCTAGTGTTCAATGTGTTGATGTTTATCTGCTCTTGTGTTTATGTATTATGCTTTCATGGATGATTAATTGATATGTTGCTAACTAATAACGAAGAATCAAGTGTTTGAAAGAACAAGAAGTTTTATACAACTGATTCACCCCCCCCTCTCAGTTGTATGCCCTAGATCCAACAGTGTCAGTGATTACCAGTAGTATTTATGAGTAGTGATTTGTTTGTGAACTTTTAACACAGGGGAAGCAAATAGATTGATTGGAGATTTGTCATGTGGGTCAAAAAGTGTTGTTGATTGAAGAAGAATTGTTTGATTTGAAAGTTTGTCTTTCAATCACATGTGATGTCATCAGGAGTGTGTCAGTCTTCATCTTCATAGTGGTATTGTAATAAGAAGTGGTATTATGCTTCAGATGTAAGTTTCATGGTATCTTTTTGCTCTGAAGTTTGAAATATTGATGTTCAGGATAAGTTTAGCAAAATTGCATTCAGTGCCTTCAATACTTTGAAAGACAAGTGGTATCAAAGATTTTGGTAAGTGATTCTGATTTTTTTTGGTTGAATATAACAAGATAACAGGAGTTTATGTCTTCAAAGCCCTCATAATGCAATGTGTTTGTAAATGTTATGATCAAGCTTTAACATCTTTCAGTAGAGTTATTTTCTCAGGGGGAGATAATAGTCTTTGTCATCAGATGTCAAAAAGGGGGAGAAAGAAAGAAAGTTTCATGAAGTTTTGCCATCAGTGACAAAGGGGGAGATTGATGGTGGTAGTTTGTCATTGATGTCAAAAGGTATTGAGAGAGTTGTGTAAGTGTGCATCTTCACAAGGTATCACAGTCTTATGATTTCAGGATGTCTTCTCAATAGTCTTGTTCAAGATAAGAGGTAAGTGACATGGTGATAATGATCACCAAAGTAAGAAGCAAAGTGTTGAAGGTTTTGTGTGCTTTGATCTATTTCTCAACTGACACATATAATAATTGCATTGTCATAAGAGGTTGTTGTTATAAATCAAAGTATCTCATGTTCAGGTTCAAGAAGTTACAATCTCAGAAGGATCTCATGAGATAGGAGAAATGTAAAAGAATCATTAGATGGTCCATTGATATCAAGGCATATGATATGATTTGGTCTTGCAAAGAAATATGTGGCAGAGTCATCAAATTTGTGATGAGGTTCATCATGATCTTTGTGGTTATATCAACAGTCATCACATGAGCTCATAGAAATCAAAGGCTATTGGGGAATGTGATTAAACCATCATTAGATTTGCCTTTTGATTTAAAAACTTTATTTTTATGTCATATCTTTATGACATTTTTTTTTTTTTTAAAAGAAGAGTTTTTAAATGTTAAAGAAAGAAATAAATTTTTTTTAGACTAATTTTAGTCTTTAAAAAAGAAAAAATGAAAAAAGAGGATTTTAAGCTAATTTTTAGCTTCTTTCATGAAGGGCAGATTTTCATAAGTTTTAAAAGATTTTATTCTTTTTTAAAAAAAGAACTCTCCATCGTGGAAATTAGAGGAAGTGGGAGAGCCTTTTAAAAGGCTATTATTAGTATGTTTTTTATGGTAGCAAGTGGGATTTTTAAAGCTTTTTCTTTGGAGATTTTTATGAAGATTCTTTCTATTTTTGAAACTAGTGGACCTCTCTTTCTATCTCTCATGCAACTCAAGATATTAATAAGGAGAGTTTTTTTTCTATATTAAGAAGAAGAGTTTTTGTGATAAGAAGACTAAGAGTTTTTTTTTAAGAAGTGTTAGAAAGAATGCAAAGAAAAGAATGCTTTTATAAAGAAATACAGAATGAAGACTTAATTGATGCAAACACATATTATTATTTTTCAGGGAGAAGATGAAAATTTTTGTTGAAAAGAAGATGAATTTGATTGAGAAGATGAAAAGTTTTTTTTTGCAGATTAAAAATATTGTTGAATATTTTTAAATCCAAAGAGAGATTGAAGATATTCTTGCAGATGAATGAGAGAAGTATTTGAGGATATTTTATTTTGGAGATTGATTTTGAGAAAAATGATTGAGATTTTTTTAAGATATATTGTATTGATTTTTTTTCAGATTGAAAATATTTTTGGCAGAATGTTTTTATTATTCTTCATGGATGAAGTGTGCAAAGAGAATATGAAGGGTTATTTTGATGCAACTTCATATTTGGATAGAGATGAAACAGACAGAAGATGAAAGGTGAAAAGACATTCAACTTGTATAAAATTGTTTTTCAGGTGCATTGATTGTGTGTCGTGAAAAACAGAAATGAAACATACGAAATGAGGAAGTGTTGTTGAATGGATCAGAATACAGGATTGATATGCAGTGTTGATGGGTGGATCCGGATACAGGATTGATTTTGAATAGAATGGCCATTTGACAGATATATGTGAGAGAAGAAATGTTTTGTATTGAATGGAAACAGAGTATCCCTCTGATTTGTTTATTACATCTGTTGGTGATTTGATTTGCCAGTGAGGCACAGTATGCCAGTGAGGCTTGTGGTCAGTGAGACCTCTGTATGTGCTAGTGAGGCATCTTGCAAAACTAGTGAAGCTTCTTTGGTCAGTGAGACCTTCATGTAACTAGTGAGGTTTTGAATAAGCCAGTGAGGCAACTTTGAGTGGTTTTTCTACCCCGAGAGGGTTTTCCACTCCAGAAATTTTTGTGTCATAATTTGTCTCTATGTGTTCATATTTGTGTTTTGTTTGTAAGTTTTTTGGTTTACATCTTTCACTATCAGTCTTGTGCATATGAGCTCAACAGATCATCAATGTCTTTCTTTCTACTTGTCTTGTAAAGTTTGCAAAATGTTAAGAATTTACACAACACTGATTCACCCCCCCCCTCTCAGTGTTGTCATTGACTCCTACAAAGAATAGAGTCTTATGAACTAGGGCTGGAATGACACCACTTAGCTGGTACATATGTATTAGCAACTTCAAAGCAACCATAATATCTTCATACCTTGTGACATGACCCAGCTGTACCTCCCTAGCATGTCTCGCCAAAGTTTCCAGGGTATGCATCACAAATGTCTAGAATAGGGCAACTATGTGTTCTATCCAATAGGCATCAACATAAGATAGACCACTACAAGCAAGCTCCTGATGAGGGGTCACAAATGCGTCATGCTTGCCAACAACATTAGTAAGCTCAATGATGTCATCATATCCCATGATGTGGCTCCCCGTAAGGCGTGATGCTAACTCTTTATAAAATGAACCAATGAAGAACTCGGAATCATACCTTAGATTTGAATGTCCTACATGCGCAGCCACCATCCAAGACTTATCTTCAACACAGAAGCCAATAGTAGAAGGTGTCTTCTTCATCTCATACTCGTATGTAAGGGCTGCCGATAGGAGTTTATGCAAGAGCCAAAGACTGCTGCTCCAAATCAGAAAATCAGAATCTCTATCATAACGTCTCATAGTGTCTTCATCCTCCTTGACCCTTGCCATTGTCGCTGTTGCATCTTCACCACTCAAAGCTGATCCGATACAACACTCTCCATGGAAAGCATAAGCCTCAAGGAAGAATCTTATGACTGATATGAAATGATGAGGTGAACTGCCGTTGTAACTCAGAAAATCAGAATTGTCCATGTGCTTTTGAAATGCAAGCTCTCCATCTAATGCTGATCCAACCTGCTTTTCTTTACGGATAGTGCATGCTTCACGGCTGATCCACATGGCTGGTATAACATAGTGAAGTGAAGATGAGGGACTGCTGTTATACTTCAGAAAATCAGACCGTACCTCGTGCCCTTGAGAGATGCCTTCGCAGACTTGTATCTGTTCTTTCTCCTCAATTTGGTGATCATCAACTAGGGCAAGATCCAGGCATGTCTCCAATGAGAACTCAGGTGTATCACACATCTCAAACTCTGTTTCAGGACTGCAATCCATGTCTCCATGTTTCCCTTCCATTCCATCAAGTTGCTCCATGCATGTGGCTATTATAGAAGACTGAATCTTTGATGTGTATGTGAGTGCATTCATCATGTCTTCCTCCCTTCTCAGTGCACGAATATATACCTTGCATAATTTGAAGAGATAATCATCATCCATACGGAGCTGCAACTACTCATCCTCCGTCATAGCCACGATCTCTTGAAACCTTTGGAATTGTGTGAGGTAGAGGCCTTCTTTCTTGGGCTCATCCTTTCCTTCGGTCTTCATTGTCGCATCCATAGGATGTGGTCTAATCATAGCTTGATTATACCTCTATGAATCAACTTCTTCATGATGCCCAAGAGTGAAGTCTCCACAATGCTCTCTCAAGGGATCTCCATCAAAATAGTGGGTGGAGTCTTCGATCTCATGATCCTCCTCAGTGGTGGATGAAGATGTGTGCACTTCTATGATTTCTTTATCTTGCCACGCCGAGTCAAACTTGTCCAACATATCTTGATCACTTCCCTTCTTATGAACAAGGTCAACCTCAAGGGTACCTACACTATCATTTGATTCCATGCCAATATGATGTAAAGGTAATGAAACAATATTGTTCAATGAGTCCATACCTTGATGAATGACAACCTCCATGATGGCATGTTCTTCTTTCATGTGATCATGAAACCTTAGGTGATCCTTTGTAGTATGTGGAATCCCTTCGCACAAACCATTATCTTCTATGGCGGCATCTTCTAGGGCTTGGTCTTCAACATGCATAGGCTGGATCATATTCACCTCATGATCATTTTTAGGCTGCAACTCTTCCATTTCCTCTTCATAGGGCTGATGTGTATCATTCATGGACTGATTTATGATCTCCTCTTGGATTTTTGTAGGCTGCCAATCTTCTTTCCTGTCTTCTTTTTCTTCCCCTTTAGAACTTTTACATGTATGAGTAGGTGTCCAAGTTCCAATGCTCGTGAAGCAGGGCTGTTCCTTCCTCCATTGATCACTTAGTGGCTGCAAGTCACCTGAACACTTAGTAAATTCATCATAAAGGCTTCTAGAGACTTCCTTTTCTTGTGCAAACAATTCATCGACAATCATATGATATTTCTTCCTTGCATATTCAGTCTTGTGGTGAGTCTTAGGGTGCATATTTATGTAATCCTTGAAGGGTATTCTGTCCTTAACACATTGAGGTAGAGTTCCATACGCCTTACTCATGCTGAGTACTTGTGCCACTTCATCCTTATGGGTTGAACTCCCGCTTGTTGATTCTCCATGTGAAACACATAAGTCCTGATTGTTGTTTGCATTTTTCATCAAAGCCCTGTACATCCTCTCAATATTATGGTTAGCATTCTGCTGTTGTTCAAGTATCTCCTGTAGCATTTGCTTCATATCTCCTCTAGGAGGGTTGCCTTGTCTTCTATCTCCCATGTCTTCAGGACTAAGGTGATCTCTCATAACCCATAGGCTGGCAGGATCTTTGGCTTTGATACCATTGTGATGTCCCTAACTTGTATCTTCACAACAATTCCAAAAATATATCAAAGCACCACAAATCCGAGCAATGAAATATAAGGATATAAATATGACAAATTTGGAATACCAAGTGTTTCAACCAAACTTCTGATTTCTGCCCTAGAATTCTGCTCCTCAGGGTTCTGCCCTAACCCTAACTGCTGTATAGGTTCAAATTTGAAACAAATAACAATCCTACCACAATGAATGCTCAACAACAATATGATTCATCACAATGTTCACCCAGATATATAGTATGAATTAACAAGTATTCATAAGGATGACATAACAAGAATATATGAAATCATTACTGCTGAAAATGTATATATTTCCGGTCTGCTCAGATTATGAAGTCTGCTACAATGTAGAATGCAAACACAATAGTACCCAAGAGGGCGAATTAGCCCAGCTGTATATATATTTGTTCAAGGGGCAATTTCATACCAAAGATCATGAATATGAGCCAAGAGATATTATGAAACCCTAGGCGCAGCTGTAGGCATTAGTGTGGACTGCTCTATGATGAATCACTGGCCTGCTTATGCATTCGCCCTTGGCTGTAGGTGTTCCTCTTCCAGTTCACCCTACAAATTGGCACATAAACTCCTGTCAAGATATTCACTTATGCCCTTAGGAAGTGCACCATGATTCAAGCTCTCCAAGGTGATGTAAATGAAGTCCAAAGAATGCTTCTCCAAGCTGATATGAGTTCTGCCCTGTAGAATTATGTTCCAGCATTAAGCACATGTAGACTCCCGTGATGGAATCTTCCCAATGTTAGGTGAATGGGGTCATCTCCATTCCTTGTCAAGGGGCCATCTCCTTGACGATGGACATAAGAATCGGAATTCTTAGCCAAATGTTTAGGAATTATACCAAGAACAATCGCTGATGTGATCTGCAAATGGCAGCTCCTTGCCTTGCTTATATAGTGGCTTAGACTCTAGATCCTTCTCCCTTCTAGAGATTTCTAATTGTGGCGCCCATGTTGTCTTATGAGGGTCGGCCTCAAGGAGTCTTCTTTTCAATGGTTCTATCTTTGAATTGTGGCGCCAACTATTCTTCTTTAAAGCTTGTGCAATACCTTGATGAGGTCGGCCAAGGAAGATGTATGAAATGCTAAAAAGTGGCGCACGAGTCTCAAGAATAGGTCGGCCTCAAATTCAATAATCTCCTTACAAGATTCGGCTCCAAGGCATAGCTTCTTAGACAAGGTTGGCTTCCACAAGAAGGTTGTGTCTTGGTGAAAATCCCACAATGGTAGATGCATTGAAATGATTCTTGTAGCTCCATCAAGTTGGCCTTATGAGAGAAAGTCAATGACAAAAGTGAAATGCAAAGCTCGAAAGGCTAGAAAATGGAAATGTAGCATCCTTATCGAGCCCGAAAGTACCATATCATTCCCTTACTATCCTGTTAGCCTACCGGAATGGATGATAGGCTAACCAAACAACTCCTAATGGCTCACTCTGGAAATGGGGTCATGACAATTTCCTGAATTTCGGTTGGCAACTCTTCCTTCTTCTTTGCTGTCATAGCTGCTACAAGCGTGGGAATGTAAGAACCCCTAGTAGTTGTGCCCCAAAAACTCAGTTTCGTAACTTGGAATTTCGTCAAACAAATGGTATGTATTCTGATCTGTGACTGATATGTTGATGTTTTGTGCTTGTTTGATGTTTGTTTGGATAGAGTTTAAGTGCAAATACATATACCAAATGAAAGGGAAACAAACCAATAACTTGGAATTCAAGAATTACCATAAACCATCATAAAAAATGCATCCATTATCATCTTACTATGACTGATTACAATAAATATCAGGTCTGATCTGAAGTTTTATAGTCTGATATAACTATAACAGCGATAGGATTGCTTGTTCAAATTAAAGATTTGAAAGTAGGAACATCAAGTAAACATACCCGAACTGATTCTCCTTATTACATGCATGAAATTTTGAACCAAATACAATATAAGCACTGCTGTAGCAATATGGAAATGTCTGATAACAATCAGCATTCTAGACAATGGTGGAATCAGCCTCAATATAGCTGCGAACCTCTCCTTGTTGATGCGCTTAGGGTTTGGAGTCTTCAACACCAATCAAATTGTCTTTCCTTGACCACGATCTCCCTTTTGATGCATGCAAACTCTATGATGCCAACAGTAAACCTATATGGCTTGATATATTGTAAGAACCCTGTCTTATCTAATTAAATTTTTTTTTTCTGAATTTTCAAATTTCTGATTTACTTTTCTTGCAATCTATTCAATATTTTCAATACCCGTTTTCTCCAATGAACTTAGAATACCATGTAGATGGCAAGGTTCCAAGCACATGACCAAATTGCAAGTAAAGAACAAGAAACATCAACATTAGATATCCAAATCAATGCATATAATCATGAATGAACATACCCGGAATGAATGCTTCACTTCTTTATTCAATTCAAGAGCCGATTACAAATGTCATTGGCTGTAGTTTATATCAGAATTATCTGATTTACAAATCAGACCTAAAATAGTGTACAAAAATACCCAAATATAGCTCAAAATCCTAGCCGATTGATGTGCAATGATACCTAGCCAAGGTATAATGATAAAGCTGATGATAAATGACTGATCCAGCCCCTGTAGAATATCAATAATGGTCTGAAATGACTGATAACCCTGCTGATATGATGGATCATAACCCAGATTTCATAGAAGATGCCAAAAAGTGCCAAATTCCAGCTCCGAATGCAAGCGCCTAGCCCTAGGATGAAGGCGATTAGGGTTTAGGTGCTTCTTTGATGTTCAACTTCAAACCCTTCATACCATATCAAATAACACTCAGATCTAACAATTATGCCCTGTTGTCCACTGCTGATACAAAAATTTGAATGTGTCTGATGACTGAATGTAAGATACCCAACTAATTCTACCAAAATTTTTCCTTCCTTAGACAATTTTACTTGCTATCAACTCATCAACTATTTCAACAATACAAAGATATACATCAAAGACAACTACTTGAATGAGAGTTGGGTACTTGTCTAGTTACTTGATTCAATCAACTTGCAATGTCTTATTACATGGATAATGCTTTCAATAGCATGAAGTACAATTTATTCGAATGGAAATACAAAGGAAAGGCCTTGAAGCCTTGATGATTACAATGGGCGCCTATACTTGATCAACTCAATTGAACTCAATGATGTCAACTGAATGTCAACATCTCACAATATCACAAGGGAGCATCACCTTGCTTGTTGAGGGAGCATCACCCCAACACTTGAAACTCGCAGGCCTCAAGATTACAAGCTCAACAGCTTTGCAGAGAGAATTTTATCAAATGAACCGATACCAAAATGAATGAGAAGGCTCCTCCTTTTATAGGCCTTCCAAAGGCAATGAAGGCACGTTTTTCAATGCACCAAGAGGAACCAAGGCACGTTTCCCAAGAAGCATATCCAAGGGAATATTCCGTCTGATGACTCATTCTGAGTTGGCAAACTTATCCAAAGACCTTGACACGAATCCAAATGCTATCCTTCTGACCAATGGGCATTAGGTAGTTGTAACAATCTTAACTACCTCAATTAAGGCGCAATCCTAGTGATCTTCTGATTGGGCGCCAACTTGAAGCAGTGTGATCATTGAATGGCGCCCAATGTGAACCTAGGCGCTCAACTGGAATAACATAAGCAAGAATATGCGCCTAGAAAGATTTGATGATTCCAAGCAACCTTGGAACTTAAGCTAAGATCTTTTGCAACCTAGGCGCCATCTCCTGATGGTTGTCTTGTTCAAAACTAACCTTGTAGGTTTGCAAATACCTAAGGCGCATACTTGGGGTAGTTTTAGCTGGCATTAGCGCCTGGCACTTCAAGGAAGATGCTCTATACAACTCATGCTGTCAAACACTTGCAATCAAAACCCCTTTTGCTGTTCCTTCAACCCAGCGCCTTCCTCTGAATTTCTAATATTTTGCTTGCATCTTTAGCTACTCTTAGGCGCACTTACTGATAGAGAAAGGTTTGGATTGGCGCCTTAGGAAGAAAATGGTTTTGCCTTGTTAAAATCTTCAACATAAGACACAACTGAATCAAATTCTCTATCTTCTATCAAGCGCCTTTCATTATGAGTGGATTGAAACCTCTTTCTTAGCTAGGCGCATTCTAGAGGTGAAATAGGCAGGAAGGGCGCCTTGCATGCATGGTTGTTTTCTCTGTCAAGTCTTCAAGTTTTGTTGTCTTGGAAGGTAGAATACCTCATCCTGGAGTGAGTGCCTTACTTCACATGTTCAAACTTCATCTTTTAACTCACTCTGTAACTAGGTGCCAGAACTGAGGTCTTCAATCAGAATGTGCGCCTAGAGCCTTCTAGACCAATTTCATCCCAGATTGGCAGGATATGAAGCTTCTTGAAGTTGAAAGTATCTTCACCAATCAATGTGCTACTCATTCAACCTATTGAATCTCCTGTTCTTGCTTGGGCGCACATTTGGTCTAGGCATCATGGAATTTGCGCCTAGGCATGGAAACCTCATATACTTGTCCAATCTTCATCATTAAGCTAGGCGCCCTATTGAAGGAGTTTAGCTATGTTGAGCGCCCCATCTCAAAACCATTATTGAGTGCCAGAAGTAACCTAAATAGCTAGGCGCTCATTGACAGGTTGCTAGAGGAAAAGTGCGCCTAGATAACAAGATGTCATTACTTGATCACTTCATCTTTCCACTTGATCTTATTGAAGGTGAGGCTTCACTTGATCAATCTTGAAGGAGTTCATCACTTGTTTGAAGGGCAATAGAGTCTAGGCGCACTATTGGGAATTTGGTGGTGAAATTGGCGCCTAGATGCATTAAGACTCCTCTTTGCATGGACTACTCACTTCATCCACTCCTGTTGATCCAATCAACCATCCCAGCTCAAACACCCATGTTTTTATCCTGGATTTGCACCTTATGAGGACTAGGCGCACTTTGAGGGTTATCAGAGCTAGGAAGTGCGCCTAACTCACTTGGACCTCTTCAATGATCCCAAACTCAAGTTTGATGAGTCAATTCGCCCAATTGATGTTCAACATATCCAAAGATGACTCCATCCTCTTGATTATTGCTTTCAAAATCCAAGGCGCATTTTTGAAGTGTAACTGTAGGAATGAGCGCCCTATACTTGACTTAGTGGATTATGACTTGAAACTCCTTGATTGTACCTGCAAAATGACACACAGAGTTAGTCAAAACCCATTTCATTCCCTTATCATTCGGAATTAGCCTCCGGGAATGAGGAGTAGGCTAATCCATTCATCACTTGGTGCTCAAGCCGGAAATGGGGACATGACACTGAAAGTGACCAACAATCAATCTTTTGCCAAGCAATCCAACAATAATGCTTCTAATATCAATTGTGTATGAACATAGCTCCATATACAAGCCAAATCTGCATAACAAGCTCCATGAAAACCTTCAAATTAAGCTCCATTATGAACTCCATGTGAATTCATCTCACCATGGTGGAATGGGAGCATCACCAAACCACAAAAGCCAAGGGAACACCACCTTGAGCAAACTGAAAATGCAATTCCAGCTAAGAGAAACTCTCAATCACAAAATTTACCAAAGATCCAATAGTTGCAAAATGAAGCCAAAGCCCTTTATTTATCCTCCTCTCCAATTTGACAAATTTTATACAATTTCAATTCCACCAATGGAATTAATCCTTCAACTTGATGATTTTAAATGATTTTCAACTTTCAACCACCATCATTTAAAAAACCCAATAAAATAACAATATTTTATTGTTTTCCTTATCTCTCCTCTAGAAGCCCATCCTTAGAATAATAAAATAATATTATTTTATTATTTCTTTTGCGTCTTTACCCTAGGCGCTCACCTTGGAAAAACAATATATTTTTAGCTCTTCCTTACACCTCCAATTTGGAAGCCCAACAAATAAAATATTTAATATTTTATTTTTTATACTCATCTTCTCTAGGCGTCGATTTTCTCTAGGAGACAAATAATAATTTTTTATTAATTTTGCCCTTTTCCTCTTGGGCGTCTATTTTGCCTTTATTAAAATAATAAAATATAATATTTTATTATTTTAATTTCTTTTTTCTCCTTTGGCAGTGGGAAAAATAATAAAATAATAGATTGATAAAATACAATTAAAGATTGCATTTTATTTTCCTTTTTTTTCCACCTTTTCATCTTTTTCAATTTTCAAGTTGCCCAACGTTTAGTTTTTCCCATCCTTTGTTTTTTCACCCTTGGCTTGAAAATGATATTATTTTGGCTTTATGAAAAATATCATAAAATAACACTAGCCAAAATCCAAATAAAACAAGTATTGAGCCAACATTATAGTTTTCCATCCTTCAATGTTCTAGCTCAACCCATACACAATTCTAGCTCAAAAAGGGGACATTACATATATGCCCTCATAAATGGCAGCGATCTCCCTTTCTAGGGCAGCGATCCTCCTCTAGGTGACGTCTAGGGTTTGTAGAGGTACGCTAAGGTTTGAAGGACGACCATAAATGATTTCACACTTGAATCCCTCGTCACAAACTCTAAAACTCTGAATGCTGATCTGCTAATGATATCTCAATCAAATTGCTCCTTCACCAATTTGTATTTGCTCCAAATCTCACAAATTGGTACCATATTCCTCCAAATAAACCTTGTTGTAGATATCTAATTGTAGCTCCAATATAGTGCCAAAATTATGCAATAAAATGCAGTAGTAAACCCTAGATAGATTTACCTCTCAAAGTGGAATTGGGTTTTCGTCCAAACCACTAATTTCAAAGGGTTTTCGTCCTCAGAAGTAGGTGAACCAGCTGTTGCAACTTGTAAAGGAAATTCTCCAATATGCAAATGAAAAATAATAATATGATGAAATAAACTCCAAATGACCTCCTTTGCAATGTGCCGTACCTGTTTGTAATTTTTTTAAATATCTTTTTATGTGTTATTTTATTTTTTTAAGTGTGTTCTTATAGACTAAACAGAAGATGCAGAAGGGGTTTTCAGTTTCCCTACAGATGTGTGTTGTCGGAGCATACAAAATATAGCATATATTGCAAACCCAGAAAATCTACAATAGATATGAAGAAAATAACAAAGACCTATATAGAAGAATGACTAAATATCAATTGCTATGACATACCCATGTTTAGTTTTGCAACTTGGTATATGTGCTAAGTCTGGACCAGCAGCTGGGTATAGCCAGAATCACTCCAAAATCAATACAAAGGATGGCAAATGGATTTACAATGTATGGCTCAGTGCCTGAGACCCCAAACGCCTCCAAAGGGTAGATAAATCTATTGTAAGCACAAAGAAATGATGTCCAAAGATCCCATGTCCTCTATAGGGAGTTGTACGGCCTTGGGAAATGTGCAATCTGCAATAAAGTAGCTGGAAACTCCTCAAAAAAGGGCTGTAAAGGTCTGCACCCATTCGCCTAGGTTGGACAACCAAGTCATGATGGAAAACAAGTCACCCAAACACTCCAAAATCGCCCTTTTAGTAGTACGGCCTGGCTGCAAATGGTACGGCCAGCAAGTGTAAAGTACAGCAGTCTATAATCACCTTCAAACTCGCCTCAAATCTGCCATGGCACCTTTGTCTTCAACTAATCAATAATATTCTGCAATAGATGTAGATATTTGCCCAAAGATCTCATCGAACAAACTCCATTTTAGCACAACTATGAACACCGGTTGCATTCACCTCTAATGGCACCTTTGGGTGATCTTCCACACCTGTAGAATGCCGTTACTCAAGGAGGTTTTCGTCTCCAAGAGCCTCTGGTTCGAATCCTCAAACCCTTCACAAGAACAAACCCTAGCAGAGCTCACAAAACGAAATATCATAAACTTCGCATAACAAATGAACTCTTTTCATCTTTTATTTCTCTCCTCAAGTTGGGCATTGGGATTAGTGAGATGTTATAATTTTTAATTCATATTTCACCCCCTAGGGATGGGCACTCAAACACAAGACCTTAGTGACCTTTTAATTTTTCAATTTATGAGTCACTTTCTAATTTATCATTAAAGTTCCCTTTTAAATATTTCACTTAAACTTTCTGACTTTAAAATAAATGCCCAAATGATGTCAGAATGGCATGATCTATAGCTCGTCCGAAAGGTCTCGACGAGACGAACACAACCCCATTCTGAAAATCCCGATCCGACACCAAACCCGAACTTACTAAAAGTAGTAACGGCCAAGAGCAACTAGAGCCAACTCAGAGGGTGCCAATTGGATCCACTGACCTCGAACCACAACTCCACCAGCGATAAAAACCTCCAAGGCCAAACCAACCATGGTTCCCTAACCAAACTACTAGTCCACGGGAACCAAATGATGGACTAACCATGTATCAAGAAGGGAACATTACATCCTTATAAAGCCTCTAAGAGGTCTAATCCAAATTGCCATTTTTAATTCTTTTTTGACATCCATAAGTGGTGCGCCCCACTTGCATAATAAAATAATAATTTGACATTTTATTATGTTACTTCTTTCCTTTCTCCAAGTGACTTCAAAATTAGCTTCTCCTGACTGACTTTCCTTTCTCCAAGTCACTTTTGATACAATGGCTCAACTATTCATTCCCTTACCATACGAATTAGCCTACAGGAATGGTGAATAGGCCAATCATCCTTTACTAGGTTATCACTCCGGAAATGGGGACATTACAGGGAATAAAAGCAAAACATGCTCTTTCTTTCTTCAGATCCTTCAAAATTTCCTTTCCAGAAAATTAAGAAAACTTTCTAATTGTTTTCTATTTCATCTTCCTTATCCTTCGGCAAATTCAAAGTGAATTCTTTCCCATCCTTATTTTATCTGTATTTGTTCTTCCATCATGAACAACTTGTCTATCAAACTGCCAAGGTCTACCCAACAAAATATGGCATGCATCCATTGGCATCGCATCACACAAAATCTCATCCTTATAACTACCAATTTGAAAACTTACCAGACATTGTTCCTTTACTACCAATTGATGTTCCTTTTGTAGCCAAGAAACTTTGTAAGGACTGGGATGTTTCATTCTCTTCGATTTCAATTTATTAACCATTTCTTCTGACACAATATTATTCGTGCTACTACTGTCCACTATTACCTTGCAACATTTGCCACCCAATTTGCTTCTGGTTCGAAACAAATTTCTTCTTTGGATTGGTTCAGAGTTCTCTTTCTCCAGATTTAATAAAATCCTCTGCAACATTAAGGATTCTCCATCATCGGGATCTTCTCCACACTTCAGTGAAGCCACACTTTCATTATCAGCCTGTGCAATATTAACTATTGGCTCTTTACCTTTCCCACTGCTCTACTGTATCTGTGGACATTCAAATGCCCTATGCCCAGTTTCTTCACATTGAAAACAAGTGCCATTGAATCCTCTTCCACTACCTCTTCCAAAAGAATATCTACCTCTGAAATAATCGCCTTTCCCTCTAGAGTAATCCCCTCTTCCTCTATTTTCCTGGGTGTTTGCTTGTGATGTGCTGGCTTCTCTTTGTTTATTTGAATAACCACAACCACTGTTGGATTGTCCTCTTCCACATGAAAATCTGCCTCTACCCTTGGAGTTATTTTGTTTTCTAGCAAGTTTATCTTTTGCCTTCAAGGCATATTGGTATGCTTCTTCAACACTTGTTAGACGAACCATACTTATTTCATCTTGAATAGAATAGTGCAAACCATTGACATACCTTGAAACTTTTTCAGTGTCATCATCAACATGGCCAACCCGAATATTCAATCTATAAAATTCCTCTGTGTATTCTTGCATGTTTTTCTACTTTTGTTTTAAGTTTTGCAACATTTTAAACAAACTTATCTGGTAATCAAAGGGTAAAAATTTCGCCTTGAATTTTGTCACTATTCTTTCCCAAGATTTGATTTTCTCCTTACCCTTTCTCTGTCTTTCCGTTTGTACGTGATCCCACTAGAGGCACACATGTCCTTTCAATTTGATACACTCAAATTTTACTTTCTTTGCGTCTTCAACAGATTCAAAATCAAAATATTTTCCATCTTTGATATCCACTCAACCAATTCCTCTAGATTCAGACTTCCATTATAACTGGGAGGATCTAATCTAGGTTTACTACTAATTCTTGACATTGCTCTTAAGAATCTTCTCTTTGGTTCGTCTCCATCTTCATTCGCTTCATCCTCTCTTTCCTCTATTTCTTCTTCATCTTCACTTATGTCTTCCACATGTACTCCTCTGCGTTGCGCCGTCTCCATAGCATCTAACGGTGTTGTTATTCCTCTCAGCATATCTACAATCGCCATATCACCAGCCCGTGGTGCTCCTCTTCTACCATGTCCTCTTTGTGCCATGTCTTCTTTGGATTCTCTGTAGTTGTAGGTCTACACTCTCTTCTTTACCCACAACAAAAGTTTCAAAACCCCTCTCTTTGACACGCCCATAGTCCACACAAGTAACTTGCTTTGATATCACTTGATGCAAATCTAATCCCAAGAGTCTTATCAAATAATCAGAATTAGCAGCCAAAACAATAAACAATCACAATCAATAACTCACAAAACAACAACATGAATTTTATTTATTTGTAGCAATTTGTTACATTAGGAGTATAGTCTTCTTCTCTAATATTACAACCCTAATTCACCACAACAAACATTCAAAATGGCCGGAAAAAAACCCGCCAATCTTCTTCGATCAATTTACTTATATACCTCCAATCATGGAAGTTGAACAGTTTTAGCAGTTGAGGAAGTTGAACCGTTTTAGCACTGAGGAAATTGAAACATCATTGGCGCCAAAGACATAGGAATAGTTGAAAAATAACTCCTTTCAGCATTTCAATATATCTTCGAACTCTTGAACTTCCACTTTACAATGCCTTTGCCTTTCGGTAGAAAAAAGAGTTTGCGAATCTGAAGCTTTATTGAAATGATATGCTTTCGGTGAATCGGCAAAAATACAAACTTTCAAACCCTTGCTGGACAAAGCTTTCACAAAGTCCTTTTTGACATTTAAACCAAATCTAAGCTTCTTTCGACGAATCGGTGCTAACGCGAACTTGCAAACTTAGCTTTCGGCAAAATAAGAAATTCACAAACCTAAGAGTTTGCCGAAAAAGAAAAATGAGCTAAGTTCATTTGGTGGAAGATGAAGTTTGTGAATTGGGACAAGCGTCGAAAATGAAATGAACATTTCTTCAGTGAACAAAGCTTTCAGTGAACAAAGAAGTTCATGAACTTGAAGTTGTGCCAAAAGTGAAACAAGACCAAGTCTTTTGGCAAAAAGATGACTTCGTGAACATTTGTTTTTCCCGAAAATGAGAAGAACCTAAGTTTTGGGCGAGATGATGAGTTCGCGAACTTGGATTTTTGATGAAAATGAAAGAGAACAAAGCCTTTCGGCAGAATGAGAGGCTCGCGAACCTCAAGTTTTGCTGAAATGTTCTAAGTTACACCCAATTTCTCCAAACTTAAGCAAATTGAAATGACAATTACCCATTATGCTCTTCTACAAGGTGATGCTCTTCACTTAGCCAAACTGAATTTAAAAATTCTCCTGAAGCAAATTATGAAAACCAACTGCAACACAACAACAAAGAAGAAAATAAACCTTAGAAATATTTTTGGATGAAAGAGGATTGCTTGTGAACCCAATGCTCTTGCATAATTTGACCTTGCTCTCAAAGAACTAGCTAAACCCTTACTCTGATACCAAATCAAGAGAAATAATACCAATGAACCTATTCAAAGAGAAACAATTCTAAAATAATCTAAAATGTAGCAGAAATAAATAAGGGCACACTTAGTATAAAATAGATTTTACCTTAAGAAACCGTTTTGAGAAGAAACCCAGCGAAAACAACACTAGTTTACTATATTTACTCAATTGTTTGTGATAGATACTTCTTGCTTGTGTTTAACCCTAATCCACGTGAGTATTTATAGGAATGGCACTATAGGAAACTGCTGAGTGGTATTACAACACAATGGGTATAAAACCATGGATTGACAAAACCACCTTTAACAGCCCAATTTTTTTTCTCAAGGGACACATGCCCATAGACTTACGAAGTATGGCGGGGCTACAAAAGGATGTAGAACATACAAAGTATACAACACATATCCAACATTGTGAGTATTTTGTGACTCCAAGTTTAAGATTTTGGCTGGTTAACTTTTGAGCTTTAAGAAAAACCATATTTTGGATATCTGGGATTACAACCTAAGGCTTATACAAAAATTCCAGACTTTAATGGCTAAGTTGCCGGTTCTGGTACGGGTTCGGGTATGTGTCATATCCCTTTTCGCCGGAATGGTCACTATCCAGAGATTGTTGCATTTTTCCAATGGGCTTTGAAGTATTGGCAGAGATTGGCACTTCACAGGTTGTATGGATGTTATCATTTCATGCCAATGCTTCATCAGTATCATAAGGTCATGGAGTTTATTATGCTTATCAACTTCATCATGGATGTTGTCATCACTTCGGGATGCTTCCTTGGATACCTTGTCACTTGGTCACGGAGATTATTGTTCATATTCATCCCATGCGCTCCATAATGGACCTACATTTCCAATGATTAGTGGAATAAAATAATTAAATAAATATTATTAATCATGATTAGACCAGCAACTAGAGGGAGATGAAATAATAAAGCAAATTATATATTTTATTTGAATTGTTTTGGGTGCCTAGATGGAGACAACATGGTCGGCCCTCTATGAGAAGAATTATAATACAAAACATGGCACTAATCCCTAGGTCGGCGTAAGAGGAGGAGGAGGTTTAATGTGTATATATATCCCATCATTTGGCATTCCAAGGACATCAATCTTCGACACTTGCTTTGGTATGTTTCCTATTCCAACGGCTAAGAAATTCAGTTTCTTTGTCATGTATTGAGGAGATGGCCCCCCTCAACCTTGAATGGTGATGACCCCATTCAATTAATATTAGGAGAATTCCATTACGGGAGTTCACATGTGCTTCATGGCTCAATGAGCAAGAGTTAGATAGCAGATTTCAAGGCATTCACAAGGGCATATTCATCCTTCATCTTGGACGCCACACCCTAGGAGCTGGGCGAATTGTTTTAAGGCAGATTTCTGGTGATTACAGGCCTGCTAGGGTTTTCTACAGGGACTGCTCTGCTGTAGCAGACCTGCGCCAAGTTTGAGAGGTATTCTTGGGTCATACTATGCCCTAAAACATGGGTGACTAGCCCCCTTCATGTAGCATTTGTATTGTGGAACATTTTGATAATGTTTGTCATGTTACTTGTCATCATTCCAATATAATAATCAGGCAGATATTCAGACTGTAGCAGCAGATAATACACTTGTCATGTCATGGTTATTACTTCATGTTCATGTTTGATTCTATACTCTAATTGTCCTCATATTGGAGCGAACCTCTTGAGCATAGTCTTATGATGTTATTTATGAGTTTGTTGCATGAATTCATCTATTTTTTCCAAATCTGATTTCCAGCAGTTAGGGTTAGAGCAGAGATTTGAAGTGCAGAAATCTAGGGCAGAATTAAGGTTTCAGCAGAAAATCATAATTAGGGCTTCATATTCCAAAAAGGGATATCACAGTGGTATTAGAGCGAAGATCCTACCAGCCTATGGATTATGGAAGATCACCTTAGCCCATTTCCTCATCACTACCGGAGAAGAGAAGACGTAGAGCAAATATTGCAGGAGATGAGGGATGAACAGCGAAATACCAATCAAAATATCGAGAGGATGTACAGGACTTTAATGTCATAACCCGTTGCTTTCTAAACTAAAGAACATCTCAAATGAGCACAAGAGTAAAAGATAAGCAAAACCAATGATGAAATTAGCAATAAATCACATCATAAAGCAATTTTAATAACCAACGAATGGTTATAGTTGAATGATAAGCAAGAGGTGAGAATCGACCCATATTATGATAACTAATGATCGATTAACAAAAGGGGGGCAATCATCATGAAACAACACGTCCTCTCAAGGGAGATTCACTATATAAAGAGGGTTGAATGGATGATAGGAGGGCAGACAGAAGAGTGAATAACACATCCATTACAAACATCGAATCATAAGGCATCAATCACCAAAGAGAGCCGCGATTCCTTCCTTCAACCGATACAATTACTTCTCATTATCGCAGCAAATAACAAGTATAAATTCCAGAAAGAGGCATCCATAATACTATAGTGATAGCCCCCTATCATACATTCGGCCGCCTTTATAATCAAAAGTCACATAATTGTTGATCATTATTGTAGCACATATATATATATAGATATTTTCATCATTCTTGCAGGCCGAACCACATCGACTCAGCGATGAGATCATATCAAGGTATGTAAATTACATTCAATATCTCTTTGTTGTTTTATAAATTGCTTAATGTCTAATTCAATGATATGATGAACATAAATGAGTAAATGTTGTACAATGAAAGTGCTGAAAATTACATGAAATAAGCCATAATAGTGGTAAAGCATATTGAGCCATGAAATTAATTCATTAATTTCATAGGAGACAGTGAGCATGAGATGTCTAGTGGCCAACCATGGGTATTTAGAGGCCTTTGTCACATGTTGGTACAAAAGGTACCCATAGTGCAAAGAATATTTATCATAGAGGCCTTTGTCACATGCTGGTACAAAAGGTACCCATCGTGCAAAGGATTATTATATAGTGGCCTTGGTTATAGCTGGTGCAAAAGGCATCCCTTGTACCAAGGATTCTCATAGAGGCCTTGACTCCATGGGTACAAAAGGTACTCCTCGAGTCAAAGGATAGAGATAGTGGACCCAAATGGTAAGTGGCAAGCATCATATCACCTCTCTCATATGAAACTAATGATTAATACATGGGAAAATGATAGAGAATGTGAAATACATATTGATAGAGATCATGACATTTAATGATAGAGAATGAGAAATATATATTGATAGTGAACTTAAGAGGGAACATGTGAAATATATATAATGATAATGATTATAAGATTAGTGATAGAAAATGTGTATTGAAGGTAATCATAAGATTATGGATAGAAGATATGAAATGTATAATTGATGTTGATCATAAAGATTATAAGGGCAATGTTCTTATGTGATTTGAATATTTCATATATCTATTGCTATAAGTGGAAATCAAGAGGGACAAGTATACTAATGTTCTCTTTTTGCAAGTTGAAATTTGTGAACAAGGTTGAGAAATTTTGATTTGTGACAAGGGGACATTACATTTAATGAAAGATGCAAACAACAATCGGGACTTGTGTGAAGAATTAACACCTACAAGCAAAAGCTCGATCCATGAAGATGAAGTGGCAGAAGTACTCAACATGAGTAAGGCGTATGGAACTCTTCCTAAACGTATTAAGAACAATATACCCTTCAAGGATTACATGGATGTGCACCCTAAGACTCGCCACAAGACTGAATATGCAAAGAAGAAATATCATATGATTGCTGATGAATTGTTTGCACAAGAACAGGAAGTCTCTAGAAGCCTTTATGATGAATTTAATAAGTGTTCAGGTGACCTACAGCCACTAAGTGATCAATGGAGAAAGGAACAACCTTGTTTCACAAGCATTGGAACTTGGACACCCACTCATACATGTGAAAGCTCTAAAGAAGAAGAAGCCACAAGACCTGATTTAGAAGAATCACACATCACATTTGCAAAGGAAGAGCATGAAGATGAAGAAGAGGAGTTCGTGTCATCATTTGATGGCAAGTTGCATGAGGAGGACAATCAGCAACCAGCTTGTAGCCCTAAAGAAGAGGTTAAGGATTATGATGACATCATTCAAGGAAATGAGGTAAGGTCTGATTTTCCAATTTGCAACAGCAGTCCCTTATCTCCACCTCATCGTGACAGGGCAGCCAAGAGGATCAGTTGTGAGGCAGGTGACTTCCATTCGGAGACTCGTGATGGATCAACACTTGATGAAATGGAAGACAACACTTCGGTATGTGTAATGTGCCGTACCTGTTTATATTTTTTCTTTAAAATATTTTTGTGTTTTATTTTTATTTTATGTGTTCTTTCAGACTAGAGAGAGAAATGCAGAAGGGGTTTTCAGTTTCCCTGCAAATGTGTTGTCGGAGCATACAATATAGATAATATAACAACCACCCAGAAAATATACAATGAATTTGAAGAAACTATTGACTACCTAGATAGTAAAATGGCCAACAATGAATTACTGTAACATACCCATGTTTAGAAATGCAACTTGGTACAACAGCTAGGATGGACCAGCTAGTAGGTATGGCCTGAAATGCACCCAATCTCCTCAAAATGACAAAGGAAACTCATACAATGGACATCAACAAAGCTTAAGGCTCCAAGCGCCACAAATAGAGAAGGTGTGTTTGCTGCAACTACAAGGAATGAGCTTCAATGAAAACCACGACCCCTCAGACAAGGTAGTATGGCCTCATGGAGGTAGCTTCAGCATAGGACAGCAGAAATAATACTGAAATCTCCTCTATTTAACAGCTGTAATGGTCTGCAGAAGGTCTCCAAGTCTGATTGATCCAAACTGATAGGAAAGAAGCCCTGAAACTCCAACAAATGCCCTCAATACAGTACGGCCAGGCCTGCAGATGGTACGGCCAGCATATGCACCAAACAAGTCACAAAATCTCCTAAAAACTGCCCTCAAATGCTGATATTCACCGCTGCAACAAAATCAGAAGGATATGTTCATTGCACTCTCACTCTTCCAACTCCAGAACTCCATTTCAGCACAATAGTGAATACTGGATGCATCCACTTCGAATGACACTGTTGGGTGGTATTGCACACCTGTAGAATGCCGTTACCTATGGAGGTTTTCGTTTCCACAAGCCTCTGGTTCAAATCCTCAAACCCTTCACAATAGCAAACCCTAGTAGAGCTCACAAGAGAAAATATCACAAAGCAAGCATACCCCAAAATGAGCCCTTCAGCACCTTTATAACTTACTCCAAGCCCAACACCCTTTTTGGAGGGAATTTGCATTTGTTCTATTATTTAATTTTCATCCCCTTATGACTCCCATGGGCGCCCACCTCCTAGAGGGTCACTTTTAACTTGTAACTTATTATTATAAAGTGACCATTTAATATTTATTTGTAAAGTCCCAACAAATAATTATATTAAACTTCGGACTTTAAAATAAATATGAAGACGATGTCGAAATGCCATGTTCTTTAGCTCCTTGGAAAGGTCTCGACGAGACACTTTTGACCCCACTCTGAAAATCCCGAACTGACACTGAACCCGAACTTACTAAAAATAGTAACGCTCAAGATCAAACTGGGCCAACTCTGAAGGTGCCAACTAGATCCTCTGAATGCGAACCAACTCTCCATCATCGACAAATGCCTCCGAGCCAACTAACTCTAGTTCCCTATCCAAACTGCTAGTGCATGGTAACTGAGTGATGGGCTAACCATGTGTCACGAAGGGGACATTACAGTATGGTATGACATCATACCTGATTTGTTTGATGGCAACCTTACAACCTTGCAGATTCATGAGATGACAGCTAACACACATGAGGAGAAGAAGGTGGAAGACCCCTCTACTGTTGGCACTCACAATTTGGGGCCTAAATATGAAAAGTTTGGGAAGAATTCAGTCTATGACAGCTCTGATTTTGTGCATCAGACTTGGGCAGATGTGAAGAAGACGCAAGTATTGTGTGACAACTGGGTACAAAGAGCAAAGGAAGCAAAATCAGTGGCTGCCCAAGCGAGACAACACCTTCAAGAGGTCAAGGCAAAGTGTGAACAGCTAGACCAAGCAAGAAGACAAAGGGAAACACGCCTGAGATCTTTGTTCCTTCCAAAGGAAGAGTGCATGGAAGCAAGCAAGCAAGAAGACAACCTAGAGAAGCAAGAATAGAGGTACAAATCTGAAAATTTTGTTGGTACACCTGATTTGCATCATGAGGATCATGGTTTGTCTTTGTTTGGAAATGCGTTGGGGGCTCAAGCCATGAAGACGAATGGAACACTTGGGCACACATCCAATAGACCAGCTATATGTGTCTACAAAGATGAAGATAGTTTTGATTTACAAGGCAAATTGGTTGCCTTTGGGATGATTGCACTAGCTCTTGATGAGAACTTCACATGGGAACATGAGGATTGTTTGATAAGTTATTCTCCATGGATTGAGGATTACTCTTCATTGCCGGGCATTGAATTTTGTGCTCTCAGATTTGATACAGCAGTGGTTAGAATAAGTTGGTATGATGGAAACCAAGATATTTTCATGGTAGATGGATCTAATGATGGCTCCCTACCTTATGGCATTGAGTGTGTCATTCTGTGTGTCATTTTGGAGGATATTTTCAGTAGGCACTTTGCTGATCTGAGTTATGACAGCAGGACTCCAAGGTTGAATACACATCCATGGTCACTTGCATTTGACATCTATCCTTGGTTCACACTACACTTCCATGGGAAGGAAACCTTCAGCCTTTGTGGCTCATCACCAAGCATCTTCATGTTTGGTGTTTACATATTGGCATGGGCTGATCACTACAGTCATTTGAGGATTGATGTGCATGTGTTTGCATTATTGTGTGACAGTGGAAGCGGTCCTAGGATCTTTTACTTCAGCAAATTGGAGGTTGTTTATGTGAGCATTTATGGAGATCTTAGATGTTTTTGGGATCCAGGTGGAGACATGATGGACACACTACTTCATTGGAATGTTGATGAGTTGTCTCACATTCCCAATGAGTACGTCAAAGTGGCACAACGGAGATTTGGAGGCTTGTGGTTATACTTCAAGGATCACATCTTTCATCACATATCCTTCGAGACTTCGGTTTGGACCTGCTATTGTTTCTTAGGATGCGGCACCTTGGGAACATGGGAGGTCATGACATTTGGAGGATGCAACCACTCGTGGAAGTTTTGTAAGGTCGCCGGGCATGCGAGCAGATGGAGATACATGTCATTTGACACTATCTCACAGCATACACATTTGCCATTGCTTCAGGGAGAGAGGACTTGTCATATCCCTTTTCGCCGGAATGGTCACCATCCAGATATTGTTGCATTTTTCCAATGGGCTTCGAAGTACTGGCAAAGATTGGCACTTCACATGTTGTATGGATGTTATCATTTCATGCCCCGATGCTTCATCAGTATCATAAGGTCATGGAGTTTATTATGCCTATCAACTTCATCATGGATGTTGTCATCACTTCGGGATGCTTCCTTGGATACCTTGTCACTTGGTCACAGAGATTATTGTTCATATTCCTCCCATGCGCTCCATAATGGACCTACATTTCCAATGATTAGTGGAATAAAATAATTAAATAAATATTATTAATCATGATTAGACCAGTGACTGGAGGGAGATGAAATAATAAGGCAAATTATATATTTTATTTGAATTGTTTTGGGCGCCTGGATGGAGAGGACATGGTCGGCCCTCTATGAGAAGAATTATAATACAAAACAGGGCACTAATCCCTAGGTCGGCCTAGAGAGGAGGGAGGTTTAATGTGTATATATATCCCATCATTTGGCATTCCAAGGACATCAATCATCGACACTTGCTTTGGTATGTTTCCTATTCCAATGGCTAAGAAATTCAGTTTCTTTGTCATGCATTGAGGAGATGGCCCCTCAACCTTGAATGGTGATGATCCCATTCAATTAATATTAGGAGAATTCCATTACGGGAGTTCACATGTGCTTCATGGCTCCATGAGCAAGAGTTAGATAGCAGATTTCAAGGCATTCACAAGGGCATATTCATCCTTCATCTTGGACGCCACATCCTAGGAGCTGGGCGAATTGTTTTAAGGCAGATTTCTGGAGATTACAGGCCTGCTAGGGTTTTCTACAGGGACTGCTCTGCTGTAGCAGACCTGCGCCAAGTTTGAGAGGTATTCTTGGGTCATACTATGCCCTAAAACATGGGCGACTAGCCCCTTCATGTAGCATTTGTATTGTGGAACATTTTGATAATGTTTGTCATGTTACTTGTCATCATTCCAATATAATAATCAGGCAGATATTCAGACTGTAGCAGCAGATAATACACTTGTCATGTCATGGTTATTACTTCATGTTCATGTTTGATTCTATAATCTAATTGTCCTCATATTGGAGCGAACCTCTTGAGCATAGTCTTATGATGTTATTTATGAGTTTGGTGCATGAATTCATCTATTTTTTCCAAGTCTGATTTCCAGCAGTTAGAGTTAGAGCAGAGATTTAAAGTGCAGAAATCTAAGGCAGAATTAAGAAATTTGAATTGCAGAAATTAGGGCAGGTCCCATTGGGGATATGACAGTATGCGGGTTCAGTTCGTGGATTCGGCCAAAATTTTTTTGGGGGTTGGGTTCGTTCGTACAATATATATATATATATAATAAAATATTATAATATGATAATATATAATTTATAAGTATAATATTATAATATAATAATACTATGTATAATATTTTATATTATATGTATATTATTAATATATTATAATATGATATGTTATTATATTATAGTTATTATTTATACATAATATAATAATATATTATATTGTAATATAATATACATAGTACATACTATAAATTAAACTATTATAATATATAAATATAACATTATAAAATATAATAATATTATTGTCATATAATAATTAGCTGATAGGCTTTTATATGTGAGCATTATAGTGCTACGAAAATTATCTCACGCCATAAAAAAATTCATGCCGGAAGCGTGGCAAATTATCTCACGCCATAAAAAAATTCAGGCCGGAAAATTTTCTGAACTCATCGGTTGTTCCTATCGGCATCTGATATATTCGCGGCCGAGCAGTAATGAATAGTCAATCATAAAATAATGAAAAACGAATTTTTTCCTTTTTGATCCTCCTCGGTTCGCCCTAGTCCGGTCATGACGAACCTATCAGGATTTTCCCGCACCCTGCCCACACCCGTACACGAACCGAACCGGATTCGAACCGGACCGGGATCCGGCCACAAACCTAGCGAATCCAGTAACATAGTTTAATGGAATTCTGGACAACAGAAAATAAAAAATTGCAGACTAATGCAATGCAATAGTAGAATGTTGGACTTATTTTTTAGATTTAAACACAGAAATTGCAAGACATTTGACAAAAAGCTCTGCACATATCCAACCACCCAACTGGAAATTTTTGTAGCTAGGGGTTTCCGCTTGAGCTTTATGCTGCTATTGTTTGTGATTTTTGGTGTCTAAGGTTTCTGATTTTGACCATGCTATTTTTTGCACCTGTTCTATGGCCTGCAACTGCTTTCTGTCTGTATGTGTCCCTTCTGTGTTTTTGGTCATGTCCCTGCTGTGATAGTCAGTTGGACCTCTCAGTGACACTCAGTCAGCCCTTTCAATGATATTCAACACCTTTAGTGAGAATGTGACAGTTGACCCCTTCAGCAAAATGTTATAGTTGAGTCTGAAAAAGAATTTTTCGAGTCAGCTGTACTTATGCCATTACACCTTTCTTACAGTACACCTTTCAGTCTGTCCTTTCACAGCAAATGTTGATTTTTGCATTTTCTTCTCCTCCCAAATTGATTGGTTTCGCATACCCTCTCCTAAGGCTTCTCATTATGATACCAAATGTTAGAAGAATGTATGCATGGAGATTGTGAAAATTATGTGATAGACACTCGAATGTATATATGTTGTATTTATTTGTGTATGGGGAAGTCACATTTGGTGGTTGTAACTTACATTGTATAAGCTACCTGTTTAGATATGACTAATGTGTCATTACATCATAATCATATCCAATGAATGCCTGTGTACAAAGTAGTCTAATATTATATCTAGCAGTCAAGACTATTTGAAAACTCAATTTTTTGTTGTGCCTCGCTTGGCTAATCTTATATATCTTAAATTTCTAGTGTATGATTAGTATCCTAACACTAGTTAGCAATAGCTATACATTCCAAAAATAAATTTTTGAAATTTCTTAAATATAATCAATATTTCATATTTGTCTTGCTAGACAGTTTATACAACTTATGTTTAGATGTGAATCTGTTTTTTTTCTTAAGTGTACCCTAAATCTATGTTAACAATGCTTAAAATTTAAGAAAGTTTCAAATGTAGAAAACATAAATTATGTTTTATTTATTTCCCCCTATATAGTTAGGCAACTTTGAAATAGTATATTATCTATCAAGGAAATCTGAAACAAGTGTTTCTAATTTTAAACAATAAATCAGTTTGTGCTGGCAGAGAAGGCTTGAGAGTTAGTGTAGGTGTAATATCACCTTACAGCGCTCAAGTTAGATACCTGGAGAGTAAGCTAATGAATAAGGATGAATGGATGAACACTATTGATGTAGAGGTCAAATCTGTAGACGGGTTTCAAGGTGGAGAAAAGGACATTATCATAATTTCCACTGTTAGAACCAACAACATTGGCTTCCTTTCTGATTGGAGACGTGCAAATGTTGCTTTAACACGTGCACGGTACATTTTTTTCCTGTTTTGTTTCTTTGGGAATTGGTGTTCTGCAATATCTTTGTTTCATTCAATTTATTTTCTTTTATCCTCACATAGAAGTTGTGTCTCTTTCATGGACATTAATATAAACTTATATGTTACAAATAAGATGCTATTGTGGTGTCAATGAACAGATTCTGTCTTTGGATTGTTGGGAATGGGTCCATGCTTGTTAAAAGTAAATCTGTATGGTCAAAGATAGCAAAGGATGCAATTGAGAGGAAGTGCTTTCTAGAGCCAAATGTAGACAGGGGAATGGTGAGAGTAATAAAAAGTGCAAAGGCTGAGATGGACCAACTTGAAGATCTATTAAAGAAAGATTCCATCTTGTTCAACAACACAGTTTGGAAGGTAACTTGGATGCCAAAGTTCAGATTCACTGCTATGAGAATATTGAACTAAAAATCTCTGTTTTTTGTGTTTTTCAAATGTACATAATTAAATTCACTCATAGAAGTTCATCACTCAAACTAGTCCCTTTATCTTTTAAACCCGTCTTCAATGTTTTAATTTAAATATAAGGTGGAACTTTGTGTTTCTCTAGCTTATTACCAGAAATTTCTTATGCAATATGTTGAAGATACTCAGATTTATAGAGATATAACGTTTAATCTATAACAACTTGAGAGACCTATTGAAAATACATTTGTCCATGTTGATTAATTACATGGTTGAAAGGGTGCCACCACATGATATGGCCAGAAATGCATTCTTGTTATTAGTTTATTTACAAAGCTTGACCCAACCTACAAAAGTATTCATGTATTGCAAGTTTCAATTAAGATGGGTGTATACGATTGAACCTTCTCTCAATTTATTTACTGGCCATTGAGTGTGGTGACAACCTCCCAAATTCTTAGTTGAACCTTCAGAATCAGACTAAAAAAATTCACCAAAATGTCAACCTACCAAAGCCTTAGATGTCAATATTTTGGAAAATTTGGGGTCTTTTACTGATTGATTCATATGGGCTAGACTAAGTACTATAAATTTTTGCTACGGAATGTCCCCAATCAGACAACCTTAGGAAATAGATGAATTTTTAAACATGTGCAAGCTGAAATAATGAACAAATACTAAATGTAGGTGCCAACTGTTGATGTGGTTTTTGCGACAGCAGCAACATTAGAATAAAACACTGGGTATTCTATCCTCTCTTGAATAAAGCCTCTCGAATGCTAAACTATGTGATCATACGAGAATGCTCCAATGTTCCTTTTGGGTCAGGTCTTGACTAGTACAGGGTAAACTCAGTGAAATGATGTGATTTGTTGGTAATCACGAAGGGGACTTACACAATTGTTCTTGGTTTTTTTCTTCATAAAAGGGGGAAAAGACCTGGATTTTATACTTCTTTCATAGAGAAAAGACCTGGATTTCCTAAGTTCTAATGCAAAAAGGGGTGAATGATTTCTCAGTGAAGCCTTTTATGAACTATTTCGGATAGATCTAAAATAAAATGAAAAAAGATGGATAAGGGTTCAGAGATCCTACTGATGTAAAAAACTACCATTGATTCATGGAAATCGAAACCACGCTCTGCTTCGTCATGAGGCAACAACTACACAGAAATGGTGCAATCTTCCAAGGGGTTTATAAAGATTTTCAGATTACTCAAGCACAGAACATGGAAATGAAATATGCGGAAAGTAATCGAAGCTAGGCCTAGAATGAGTTTAGACTAACCATGCACTGGGATTTGCAAGCCACAAATCTCAAATGGTATGAACAAAGAATTCCAATCATACAGCAATAGTAATATTTTCCACCACCCTAACTTTAAAGAAAACTAAAAGAAACTAAAGAAATGAGATAGATTGTAATGTGCCGTACCTGTTTGTATTTTTTTAAAATCTTAATTGTGTGATTTTTATTAGATTTTTGTGTGTTCTTTCAGATAGACAGAAAATGCAGAAGAGGGTTTAATGTTTTCCTGCAGATGTAGTGCCGGAGCACACAATATATAGCATAGAACCTAAACCCAGAAAATATACAATGAATCTGAAGAAACTAAAAACAACCCAGATAGTAAAATAGCCAGGAAACAATAATTATCACATACCCATATGAAAATATGCAACTTGGTACGGCTGCCGGAAATGGACCAGCAAGTGGGTATGGCTGGAAATGCATCAAATTTCCATAGAATGTTACAAATGTCTCATACAAAATATAAGAGCAACAACTGAAGCACTAAACACCTCCCAAAGACCATGAATGAGTAGTAGAAGCAAAGAGAAAAGCTTCCCTACAATACTCCAAACTCCTCTTTATGCAGTACGGCCAAGCAATGGAAAGGTACAGCAGCAAGGAACTACTTCAAACACTCTGATTTCTGTCTTCTATACCATCCATTATCAACTTATAACAGCAATAGAAAAAGATCTTTCACTTAGCACAAGAAACAACCTCAAATGTCTCCATTTCAGCACATATGTGAATGTCGAATACATCCACCGTCAATGGCACTGTTGGGTGGTCTTTCACACCTGTGGGATACCGTCACTAATGGAGGTTTCCGTCTCCAATAGCCTGATGCAAATTCTCAAACTCCATAAACCCTAGCAGAGCTCTCACAAGCAAATATCAAAACATAGCATAAAACCAAAATAAGCTCCAAGTGACCTTTTATCTTCCTCCAAGATAGGCATTGGGCAATTAGGAGGGAAATTAACATTTTAATTTCACTTTATGTCTCCTAGGAAATGGTGCCCAAGGTCGAGACATAAGCCTATGTCTTTATTTCATTAATTTCACTTTTCCGGCAAAATATAATAAAGTCCATATTAATATAAATTAATAAATCTTCGGACTTTAAAATAAGTATGAAGACGGTGTCGGAATTCACTGATCTTTAGCTCGCTGGAAAGGTCTCGACGAAACGCATCTGATCCAACTTTGAAAATACCGAACCGACATAGTACCCGAACTTACTAAAAATAGTAAGTAACGACCAATAGCCCACTGAACCAACCATGAGGGTGCCAACTGGATCCTCTGAATGCGAACCAACTCACCCACTGACAAGGATCTCCAGAGCCAACTAACCACAGTTCCCTAACCAAACTGTTAGCCCACGGGAACTGCATGATGGACTAACCATGTGTCGAGAAGGGGACATTACATAGATCTAACAAAAGAGCTTATAATTTGCCTTAAGGAAATGAGAAAACCATATGCTAATACTCCAAAGAATACTTCGAACACCAAGCTTCAATGCTCATGTATTGACTTTGGAAATATCTGTTACAACAATCTTGCTCAAAACCTCAAAGTTTCTTGCTCAAAAGATGAAATAAAGCTAAAACTACTCTTACTCTTGTATTCTCTTCTAAAATGACAAGTCTATTTCTCTTTGAAATTTTTATCGGGTCCTTTACAAACGAGGCCTTCATGCCTTTATATAGGCTCCAAAGTACAAAAGGGGCCAAGATTTGATTGCCTAGAAACCAACGCCCAAATTAGGTCAAAAGAAACCCTAAAAGAAGGTAGATAAGGCTGCCAACATTTTGTCCAATGAAAAGTTGACATATGTACTAGGGCGCCACCTCATTTTGTCCTTTTTGTAGCCACTTGGCATGCTTTGATTGGTTGATGGTGATTGGATGCCACCTCACCCTACCCTTTTGTCTCAAGTGCACTTTGGTCTTGGAATTCCATCTTTGTGCTGCATTTCCTTTGGATTCCTGATGTTGAACTTGAAATGCATCACCTCCTGTGGATAATCTTGATGCTAGTCATTCCTTGTATTATCGTGATGTCTTGAAAAGTGAAGTCCTTCATCTTTCCTTGGCATACATGTGTAGTCCTCTTGATGTTGGAAGCAGTCCCCTTTTCCGGCATTGGAACTCCTCTTTGCATCCACCTTGATTCTCTGGAATCATCCTTGAACACATTCTTCATGGAACTTTTATCCTTGTCTTCACATCCAATTTGCCCTCTTTTTTATGAAAACTTCGAAGAGTCTTGCTTTAACTTGATAGATTTGTGTTCTGATTTAGTGAATTTCTGATTTGATTTAATGAATTTTTAATCCCTTTTTGATATTTGCCCTGCTTTTGAATGAAAACTTCTGGTTTATGTATGTGAAACTCTGCTCTTGAGGTAAAAGACTCCGCCTTTTGTGATGAAATCTGCCTTAAATTTGATAGGCCCTTGGTCTGATTTGATGGGATCCTGATCCTTTTGAGAAGAAAACTGATATTCTTTTGGTCAACCTAACTTGCTTCTTCAGAAATCAGACTGTAGCTTGGTCAAAGATGAGCTGTTTGCTCAGAAAACAGGGCCGTTCTTGGTCAAAATGACCTGTTTGCTCAGAAAAATCGGACTTTATCAGGTGAAAATTAAGCTGGTCACTCAGAAATCAGACCTTAACCAGTTCAAAACTGAGCTGCTAGGTGAAAATCAGACCTTTTCCAGGGCAAATTTTAGCTGTTTACTCAGAAAATCAGACTTTTCTCAGTCAAAACTGAGCTGTTTACTTGGAAATCAGAGCTTTACTCAGTCAAAATTGAGGTCCTTGCCTAGAAAGCAGACCTTTATCAGGTCAAAACTATGCTTCTTACTCAGAAATCAGACCCTTTTGCTTAGAAATCAGACCTATTTTATGTCAAAAATGAGCTCTTTTACACAAAAGTCATAGACTTTTTCCATTTCAAATCTAAGCTGTTTGCTCAGAAAATCAGACTTTTCTCAGTCAAAACTGAGGTGCTTAATGAAATTTCCTTCCTTCTTTAATGAAAATCCACCTCTTTAGTGAAGAAAAGTCTGTTTTGAGGTGAAAAAAGAGGTCTGAAAATCCCTGTTATTTCTTGTTTTAATGGTGAAAACCCTGAAAATCTCTGTTTTTTGACAAGGAGAGGGTCTATAATGAAGAAATCTCTGTGCCCTCTCTATAGAAGTTTGCCCTGAATGGAGAAAAAGATTCTTTGATGGGGAAAACCTTGCTCTTTGATCCTTTAGCAACCTGCTCCTTCAGAAATCTGCCTGAAAATGATGGAGAAGCATGTCCTTTGATGGAGAAAACCTGTTCTTCAATGCTTTAGCAAGCTGCTCCTTAAGAAACCTGCATAAAAATGATGGAGAAAACTGCTCTTTGGTGGAGAAAAGGATGAGTTGTGGGAAGGCTTTGCTTGGAAATGAAGTAAAGTGACTTCAAATGCCTTTAAATATGATTAAATTCACCTTTTGGAAGCTAAGCTGCTCAAGCTTCTCATTTTGGATTGGGATAAAAAAAAGATCTTATTTCCCTTTTTTTTTTTTACTAAATTGCTCAAGCTCCTTAATTGGCTGACCTAGCACAAAGGCAGCTCAAGATGGCTTGGGCGTGGATTTCATGTTGATATGAATTTGCTCTTGAATTGGAATTCTCCTTTCCCCTAGTCATACATCTCATGAAGTCAAGGATTTGGATTTGTTTAGATATTTTTCCTTGGATTTAGTGACCTCCATATGCCTTTCCTTGGATTTAGTGAGCTGTTCATAAGTTATTTTTGGACTTTAGTGAGTTGGTCATCTCTTTAGGCGTGGATTTTATGAGGTGATGGATTTTAAGATGTTTAAGATATTTTCTCATGTCTTTTGTCTTCTTTCCGTAGGCGCACCTTTTAGGAATCCATGAATTTGGGATTTTAGGATTCTTAAATCCATGGATTTCATTTTGAGACCTGCCTTCTTATCTACTTGTCCCTAGGCGCACATTTGGCAAATCCATGGATTTGGACTTTTTTAGATATTTTTGTCTTGGATTTTGACTTTACCTTTCCCAATTCCTTGGATTTTAGTGCCTTTTAGATATTTATAGATTTTGTCTTCTTCTATGAGCGCACTTTAGGAGAGTCCATGGATTTCATATTTGAGATGCCTACTTATATGCTTGGGGATTGTCACACTTTTCACGTATCCATGGATTTCATTTTTAGGATTTCTAAATCCATGGATTTCGTTTGAGTCATTTTGAATTCCATGGATTTGGTGAGGAGCTTGGTATATTTTCTCATGTATTTCGTGAGGTGCTTGTTTTCCTTGGATTTCCTCTCAACTTCCTAGGCGTGGATTTCATGGGTCTTGGTAATCCTTCCCTGAAGCTCATCTTACTAAGACCTATGTTTTGAGGAGATTGACTCTCCAAAACATGAATTTCTCTCCTTGAAGAGCTTATCTCACTAAAATAGGACTTTCTCTCTCCTGGAGGAGCTTATCTCTCTAAGTAGGACATTCTCTCCTTGAGGAGCTTTTAGCAGGACATTCTCTCTCCTAGAGGAGCTTGCGGAGCTTAAGGAGCTTATCTCTCTAAGGACATCCTCTCTCCTTGAGGTGCTTATCTCACTAAGCAAGACATTCTCTCTCCTAGAGGAGCTTATCTCTCTAAGTAGGACATTCTCTCTCCTTGAGGTGCTTATCTCACTAAGCAGGACATTCTCTCTCCTAGAGGAGCTTGACGAGCTTATTTTGTGAAACATGTTTTGCTCTCTCCTTGAGGAGCTTGTCTCTCTAAGCAGGACGTTGAGGGGCTTCTCTCACCAAAGCAGTTCTCTCTCCTAGAGGAGCTTGACGAGCTTATTTGACTTCCTCTCCTGTTGACGAGCTTATCTCACTGAGACACAATTTCCTATCTCCTTGACGTGCTTATCTCACTAAGCTGGACGTTGAGGTGCTTATCTCACCAAAACAGGTCATTCTCTCTCCTAGAGGAGCTTGACGAGCTTATTTCTCTAAGTCAAATTTTGCCAAGGAAATGCTTTAGTTAAGGTGGGCTTAGGACCTTGGATTGGCCATATTCGATCGAGATTTATCCTTTAGAAGAACTGATCTTCCTTACCATTTCAAACCTTCCTAATACCCCTTGTGGGCTAGGTGCGTTGAGATTCTTCCCTAACTTCATGGATCCGAGCAAGAAACTACAATTTTGAAGCAAAAATGGAACCAGGTCAAAAAAAGAGGGGGACCCCATTTGCAATGGGGTGATGTGTGAAAAAGGTCACAACACCAACCCTATTGAAATTAATGTTGATCAGCAATATGTCAATATTGCAAAACCCTTATCAATCAAAATGCATGTTATGAACAGCAAATTCAACCATCCTCAATGCTGTTATGAATTATGAAACTCTCAAATGCTGAAAGTAATCCTTTTACTGATGTATAAAAGATGGAAATATGTATGAAACCCTTGATTATACTTCCACATGCACCATGAATATTTAATTAAGGCAGATCTAACTGTTATGACAACAAATAATCCTTTGAACAACAATTTGGGCAAACAACAATATTTATTTTACCAACAATTTCACTTACAGCAGTCCGTATAGCTGTACGGAAGGGTACAAACCCTTGAAATAGGGGCCAAACATGCAATAATGGAGTTGAAACTGTACGGCAGCAGGTAGGAGGTGCATGAATAGGTCTGAAATCCTTCTTCAATGGCAGCAAATTGATGACAGCAACTGTTCTATCAGCCAAACCCTGAAAATCAGCAATTATTTGAAGGTATAGCGGTTGGAAAACATGTATGACAGCAAATCAAGGTTTGAAAAGTCTCACGACAACAATTAATCCAAAACCCTAGGCACAACACTTGTTAGGGTCGGAAATGTCAACCAAATGCTGGGCGCAGCTATTATGAGAGCTGGAAACATTGAATAATGGCTGGAAACCTCAACAAAATAGCAGTCCAAATGCTATGTTAGCAACAACATCAAAGCTCCCTCAAAATGATAGCTAGAAACATGAATTACAATTGATCCAATGATTAGAATAAACAACAGCAATAGTCTGAAACCCCTTCAAAATTGGCAAATCTAACCCTTCTACATTGTAGAAACAGAAAAATGACATCAAAGTCCTCAATCAATCTTCAACAATTCAGCACAATTGTGATCCCCAAATGGAATCACTTCTAATGGATAAGAGGGTTTTTGTATTTGAAATCAAATATGGAAAATCAAGAGGGTTTCCGTCCTTTGGATCTCCTCACCAAGGGTTTTCGTCTTTGAATACTTCAAACTCCAAATTGGAAGGAATCATAGAAGCAAAAATCGGCAAAAAATCGCCAAATCGCGATTTTTTTTTGAATCGTCGTGCTTGCCAATTTTTTCCCTTTAAAAATCAGGATTTTTTTTAAAAATCACCTGCAAATGTTTTTTTTGTGTAGGCGATTTAAGGTTTCCTCCTTTCCCGTTGCCCCAACGCTTTCCGTTGGTCGATTGGGAGATAGCAGGGTCGCGAAATTGACAAACATGGAATCCCGATACGTGCCCCCACCCGAAACTCATTTTGTATTTTGGTTCGGATCTGGGAAATGCATGGGAAACTTGTTTTGTATTTCCAGCGTGAATTTGTTTTACAGCGTGAGACAATTCCCAGCACTATAATGCTCACATATAAAAGCCTATCCGATAATTATATTAATATTTTATACTTCAATATATATTATTAATATTAATATATTAATAATAGAAATAAATATTATATTTAATATATATATATATATATATATATTAATAGACATCAATTTAACATTTAAAATTAAAATATTATAATATTAAAATATAGTATTTATGGTCATCAAAAAATATAATATTTATATTATTAATATATAATATATTATTGAAATTTATTATATTAGAATATTATAAATTTTAATAATATATTATATATTAATAATATAAATACTAGTATATTTATATTTAAAAACATATCTATAGTATGCGGAGATATATCTTGTAGAGGTTATGTACTTGCTTTTTGCGTTTTCCATACCTTTTGTGCTTTTCTCCACTTTTTTTCAATCGTTTCCAATTTCTTTTTTTATTTTTTCCAATTTCTTTTTTGATTTCATATTTTTTGTGATTTTCAATTGTTTCCAATTTCTTTTTTTATTTTTATTTTTTATTTTTTCCAATTTCTTTTTTGGTTTCATATTTTTTGTGATTTTTATTTTCCTTATTTTATTCCCCATCTTAAAAAATTATTATTATTTTCCTTATTTGATCCCTTAGCCTACGGAAATAAAGAATAGGCTACAGGGGTCATGTCCCTATAATGATTTATAATTGAATTGTTTTTTTAAATAATAAGTTAGCCTTATATAAACTAAATATATAATATATTTATTTAAAATATATTATTAATATGTATTATTTAAAATATATTATTAATATGTATTATTTAATAAATAATATATTATAAATATATCCAATAATATAAATACCAATATTATTATTATTATCTTATATTGTAATATAAATATAAATCATATATCATTTATTATGATATAAACGATATAATATAAAGAATATAAAATAAATAATATATCATTTATTATAATGATATAATATAAATAATAATATAAATAAACATCTTTTAACCTATCCGGAGTTACGTATGGTTAGAACTAGTTTTACCACAAAAGGGAGTTAATATATAGTAATAAAAATTATAAGAGGGTAAGTATGCCTTTTACCAACAAGCATAATAAGAGACATGCCGCTTCGAACATATCCCTTGAAAGGGAAATAAATAAAGGTTGTGAGATAGAAAGAAAAGATCATCGGCAAGATATCATAAATTAATATATATAGAGATATGTACATCAGCAGCAAAAGGGAGAAATGATTCAAGAAAATATATATATATATAGTAGACAAAGGATGTGATAGAGATCGGCACGATTAAACAATATTAAAAATTATATTTATGATAATACTATAATAATGATATTATAATAACAATAATAAATAATATTATAATAATATATATTATATAATAATTAAATGATGTCTATATATATATTTATAATAATAATATTATAATGATAATAAATAAGTAATATATTATAAAGTAATGTTAATAATAATACAACAATAGAATTCAAGTGCTAGCAAATATATATACATATCTGCTGGGTGTATAGAAGAAAATAATATATTTTTGGATTTCTAAGAGTATATAGATATTCTAAAGTGAATTATGATATTCAGATAAGAACCAGGACACAATTTGAATTAATTACAAAATCATATGGATAATGATATAATAATATTGTGATGACAATAATAATGATCATTGATCATTATAATAATAGTGATTAATTATAATAATAATAATAATTGTTATGTAATATAAATAATATAAACTTTGCATAGTACATATATATATATATAATATAATATAGAGATTATAATAAATATCATAATAGAAATATATATATATATATATATATATATATATATATATATATATATATATATATATATATATATATATATATGGTCTAATTGGAATCTACAAGTATGAAAATAACAATATAAGATTAGTCTTAGAACTGCATATAAGTAAGAAAAGTGATCCATTATGAATGAGATATAAAGGCAGAGGTCTTATGAACTCAAGTAAATATGAGACTAATAGATGCTCTACATAAATGCATGATTCTTGTTTAAATAAGATAATGAGTACAAGAAGGTTATAAGTACATAGTTATGAATATGAAATAGATTTGTAAAGGCATGATTACCCAAGGGGTAGATAATAGTCCTTAAACATTAGTCATCTTCACCATTAAGATGGGATGGGAAAACAAGGATTGTAGTTGACCAATTCATAGGATAAATCATAGGCCTTGATTGACGAATCAAGGAAGATAAAAAAAGCCCTCAATCTAGTATTGAAGGGTTAGGCCTTGGTAGGAGAACCAAGGAATAAGAGGCCTTGGTTAGAGAACCAAGGAAATAATAGGCCTTGGTAGGAGAACCAAGGAATAAGAGGCCTTGGCTGGAGAACCAAGGACTAATAGGCCTTGGTTGACGAACCAAGGAATAATAGGCCTTCGATTGGAGAATCGAAGGATTAGGCCTTTGATGTAATAGTCAAAGGAATAATGATGGACCCATGAGAATTGGGGTGACATTACATCCTTAAGTATCTTCTCCCATAAGGTTGAAAGAATGATTAATAGGCTTAAGGTTATTTCACCCAAGGTAATTCATGAAGTATAAACAAGAAAAGCATATAGTTGTGAAAGAAATAATATATAGTTAAATATTAAAAGAAAAAGATAGAATACTAATGTGCTCTTTACAAGTTGAAATTGTTTGCAAGATTGCAGAAATTTTGGCTTGCGAGAAGGGGACATTACAACAGGTCCTCAATTAATTCTTTTAATTTTGAAAAGGGGACATGATATGCTAACTTAGATTTTGAACCTTATAATTCTTAATGTTTACATACCTTTCTTCCCGTTACCATTGGGGGTTTGAGACATGGTAACAATGGGTTGTTTTGGATTGATTTTTTGTCTAAGTTGCCGAATTGGAATCGGGTATGGGTACGTGGGTATGATACACCTAAATGACGAATTTTTCTGGCAAAAAACTATAAAAATCATATATATATGTAGCCTAAAAACAAAATTTAGAATACCATATATCATCAATATGCTTAACAATACCATATATCATTATATTAGTTTTAAATGCTCTCTCTAATGGTCCCTTTGCTCTCTTCACATTATCAGGTTCTTCTTCATTCCTACCCAAAAATGGGTGGCTCTGTACTACAACATCAAGGGCAACACTGAGTATGAATGGAGAAGTAGGTGGCCTCTGTGAGCCCCTTACTCTCCTCAAAGGGTGCCCCATTCTATTGACAACTCTTGCATCTGCTTCCTCTTGCTCTTTGATATATTTTGTTATTTTATGAGGTGGCATAGGTGCACCAAGCTTTCTTGGACAGGTTGTGATTCCCAATCCAGAAATGACACACAAATGGGCTTTCATTCGTCTATATGAACTTGTAAACTGCTGATCACATCGGCTACATATCCAAACGTATGTACCATTTCTACATCCCTCCACAAAGGTGAACTTGAGTTAATTTTGAAGAAGGGTTTGCCGACAGAGCTAGAATTGGTTGCCATCGTAACAATGTAATGATAATCTCTAAGTGTAGCAAGCTTGCAACAAGTTTGAAAAACAAACATTGAACAATATGTTCTAAAATCAAAACAAATGAAACTCACACAATTTACAAAAGGTCTAAAGACTCTAAACTCTATAATATAGTTCCGATGAAATAAATTATAGAATGGAACTATTTATTTAATAATAAATATATACAAATAAATTAAAATAATGAATGATATATTGATTAGTACAAATAAAAATTATATTGTACATTATTTAATATTATTAATTTATATAGAAATTGATCGATATTGTGCATTGTTTGTCTATTATATTAATATACTTATAGTATATAGTGTATACAAATAAAATTGAAGGGAATATTCATATTTATTTAAATGAAGTTGAATAGAGAGAATTTTTTTCATAATTTTAAATATTAAAATGAAAAAAATTATGAAGGTTAAATATGAACATTACCCGTATCAAATGTGGCATTGGCTGTTGAACTACAAATGCACCAAAATATCAAGCAAAATCAACATCCAACACTCTAAATTGGTCGTTGAACTGCAATTTTGTTTGTTTAGTCGAGTAGAAAAAACCAAGGAAAATTACATTATCCATTGTGATCTATTTCATGCCTCCCTGTTTGTGTTCGTGTGCCCTTTCCCGTGCTCCAAAACAGTCTAAATCGACATCTAAATCAAGTAAAACGAAGAAAAGTCATTTTTTAGTAGTGTTCCATGGAGTCTCGAATTTGGGAGACAGGGAGGTGTGTAATATGCCACACTCATTTTTTTTGACTTTTTGCATTGATAACATGTAAATGCAATGTCCGAACATGTTTTGATCACCAAGATCCTAGTGTGGGCAAGGTGAGAGCATACAATGCTTTGGACCACACACAACTACAAGGAATGCAATCATTGAATGTTTCCACGATGGCAAACAAGGCAGCAAGCCATCTGTTGTGACCAAATCACACATCGCCCCATTGCAAATGGGGACCCCCTTTTTTTGAGCTCCGATGTTTTGCATGAGATCTTAGATGATGCCTTAGGTTCATTTCCTCTGCCAATCCAATAATGAGTTCCTCTTCTAGGAGATTTTTGCTTTATAACTGGAGGTCTTATCTGGAGGATGAACTTGCAGTGATGAAGACTCTTGATTGAATTCTATCCAAGAAATGAATAATGAGATCAATCCTGATGTATGTTTGAGATCCTGAAAAGACTAAGTCTGGAGCCTGAAACCCTGAAATCCTGAAAAAATGGCTAAGTCTGAAATTTGGTGAATCCTCCAAATTCTAGATTTTGCATGTTAAATCCGGTGGATTCGAGACCTATCTCAACCATCCTGAAAGGTATATTGAAAAATATTTTGGTGAGACTACACTTAGTGGAACAACCACTAATATCATGACTTCACTTGAAGAGGGAGTCATAAGGGATTCAGTTTGGGATGATTCTTTGTTCATTCATGGAGGAGGTATAGAGTTGGGTGATATGGTGATACAACTCTATCATTCTACTGATCCTTTGGTGGCATCGGAGGCTATCCTATGTTCGAGTTTGGTGATACATAATACCGAGGCACTTGCACTGAAGGAGCATACTTCAGAGATACTGTTGGTTCACATGCCGAGATGGAGGACAACAGTTGTTTTGGAGTTGAGAGGAGAGTTGGATCATTTCCTCATCTTGGGAGAGCAGCACAGTGATGATATCCTATCATCCTTTGACATGAGTGACATCCTTTGCCCTATCATGGTGCTGATTTGCCATCATGAGGTTGCTGTTTGGGTTCCTATCAGCAGCTTAGTGGGAGCAGTTATACACCTTCTTGCACCTATGTCGGGCATGCTTCACATTCACAGGAGGTCTACAAGAGTTGGAGGTTGGTTTGGTGTTGAGGACTCTCCGAGTTGCTTCGACTACCTCATGCTTTGCACAAGTGGAGGAGTGAGGATTTGGGATCCAGGCGATGGCACTTGAGATCTAGTTGGGTTGCTTCACAACCTTTGGAGCACGAAGGATGATAGCGTGAGGTAGCCAAGGCTTGATAACAGGTGGATATGCTTCAGAGACTACACTCTTCGCCACTTGTTGACAGGCATGTTTCTCTTCGAGGCTTCATTCCTGAGGAGTGGCATCTTGGGAGCTTTGGAGAGTGTTGCACTTGTGGTTGCAGGATTACTTTTAGAATCTGGAGGATGGTACTTGGTTGGGCTCGAGTGTGTATGGCTTTGGCTGCCAGAGTTCACTTCGCATTGCATTCTTCACATTCTTCTTGAAGGATGCCGCCACCAATGGAGGATTTGTACAACCATCGGGCATGAGGATAGATGGAGATACATGTCATTTGACACTATCTCACAGGATACATACTTGCCATTGCTTGGTGACAAGCAATTCCGAGAACCGCTTTTGGAATGGTCGCCATTGGAGAGAGATTAGGCTAATCCCCACACTTCGGGATTTTTGGGAGACATCTTGAGTATTGGAGATGAGTTGTCATATTTTTCTGATGCCTTTGATGCACTTATCTTGGATAAGATAATTTGTCTTCCTTGGAGCGAACTACTTGGGAGAGTCACAATCATGCCGAGGGATAATATTGAGTTGTGTGGATGCCATTTTGACATAAGGGGATGCTTTTGTTCATGCCAAGAGAAGTATAATTGTGCCTTGCTTACGCCTTCATTCATGATCACATTGTACACATCATTATGGAGGTCATCACTATCATTACCTTGGGTGACTTGTGGCAGGAGATCAAATATCCTCTAACACCTCACTTTGGCGACCAATGGAGAAATAAAATATAATAGTCTTTGTATTTATGCTCGAGCTTGAAGGAGAGATAAAATAGTAATCAAATCATATCATTAATTTGATTTGTTCTAGGCGCTCATGAGATTAGAGGCTGGTCGGCCCTCTTGGAGGGAAAATGTTCATTCAAAAACTAATAATAATTGCCCTTGGTCGGCCATTTTGAGGAGAGATAAGTTGTGTATAAATACAAGGTCTATTGGCACTTGCAAATGATCATCATTCAAGCATTTCTTTCATACACACTTGAGAGCTATCTCCTGGAGAGGATCTTGGGAAGAAAACCTCAAGCATCCTAGGAGGAGTTGGATGAAAACCTAGCTCTTCTTGTGAGGATTCCGTGACGGGGATTCATTTGCACTTCATCATTTTTGGAGCAGACTTGTGGAGCAGATTTGAAGGCCTCTCTTTGGTTGGTTGTGTGGGATAATGCCTAGGGTTTAACCTGCACTTGGAGCGCCACCCTTGGGAGTCATCTTGGGCTTGGTTTGTGAGCATCTTTGTGTCATTTTTCCATCTTTTTCAGAGCAGCAGACCAGCAGACCTGTGTGCCACATTTTGAGTGATTGGAGACTCATTTTTGATAGACGGTTAGAAAACAAAATTGTTATTTTGTTTCTGAATTTAGGGCAGATATTTCTGGGCTATTTCTCATGTGTTAGCCTATATCTATTGATGTATTTGAAGACATTTCATACTCAGTTTACAGCAGCAGACTTCTACTTTCATTTTCAGTTATGTGTGTTGGTTGAATGAAGTGGATTTGATGTTCTTATAATGATGAAATGCAAGTACATTATGATTGATTATGTCTATGGCAAATTCATGGTGTTTTGAAGTGTTTTATGGGTTGCCCTAGTTGGTATTTTCAGTCTAATTTTTATTTCAGAAGATAGGGTTTGAGCAGAAAACTAAAGTGCAAATCAGAAAATTAGGGCATAATTCTAATTAGGGCAAATCAGAAAATTTGAAGCAAGTTTCATTTGGAAAGCTCGTAAATCCGAACTTGGCGATAATATCCCCATTTGGGATATTACAAAATGTCTCTAGAAAGCTCCGTATAAAGTTGCAACTAGCAAGTTAGAAAAAGAAACCCCCCGAGAAACTAGTATTTCTTCCACACTTTTTTGTTTTCCCAAATCATTCAAGGATGCAAGAGAGGAGCATACTCATGTGCTTCGAAAATAGCAGCTCTACATTCACAGATTTCCTAAAAAGCTAGCCCACAACTCACAACCTCTTTGACATCATGTCAGATTTGGCTGTGAAGTCACCTAAGAATGCAAATAAGTGAAAGGAAAGCAAAACTAGAAAACCAGAATAATAGAATAAATTGTATTCTATTCAATAGAAATGCAAAAGCTACATTACAATGAGATGACTCATATGAGAGCAAGAGGTGGGTGTATATAGGATATTCCACCCAAGAGACTAAAAACACAATTACTATGGAATAAAGTGAAAATGTCCTTAAGTAAACTTAACTAGGTGTGAAAATGAGCTAAATAGAGAACTGGATAGGTAAAGTACCCCATTCCAACCAAGATATGAAAACAACAAACCGTACAATATACGAAAAAAAGTGTTGATGGGAGGGAGAGGAATGAAGTGAAGACTAGGGTTGAAGGAGTTTATAACAAGTTGGTGCTTGAACTCCTCATTGATGAGGAATATATCAAGTTGTCAAAAGTAGATACTAGTAAAAAATATTTAATCTGTAGATTTTTGGGAAAATGACCTTTATAATCGATTCTTTTGCGGATCTCTTTTTTTAGCCCAAAGTTTTTGTTCCTTCTATTTCTTTCCTAGAACGAGGCTTCTTTTGTGTGCAATTTCAATCTTTGGAGGATTGGGACTTAGACTAGCAAGTGTGGAGTCTTCATAAGCCAATCGAACCCTTTTTTTGCCTTGACACAATCAAGTACAATAGAGTTCCTTTGTGGATTAGGTTATATAATCTTCCTCTAATCATGAGATCTCTAGTTTTGATTCACAAATTGGAAGAAAAAGTGGGAGAATTTGTCAGAAACAATGAAAATCTTTTTCCCCTTAAGCAAAGTTTTGTGAGAGTTTGTGTTTATTTGGATCCGACAAAACTGGTTTCTCATTCTATTAAGATCTTGCACTCTCGTGGTTCATGGCTACAATTTATCTTTGATGAAGGGTTGCCTCTCAGATGTTTTCAATGTAGCTATTTAGAGAACAAGATGGTGGAGTGCTCTTTCAAGACCCGACCAGGATCTTACATTCTTCGAATTCAATAATGGATCCCTAAAGATTGCAGCCCATCTGTGGATAGTGGAAGGAAAATCCAAGAGTTGCCTCCTCCTTTCCTTTCTTCCTCCCTTTTGAACAATAGCAAAAGTAAGAGCTGCTGCCTGGAAACAACTTCACCAAAGAGATATTGTGTGGTAGTGTCTAAGGAGATAGTGGAGAGAGCGTTTCAAGAGGAACACAATTTTCTATTGGACCCAAATGCTATGACGGAGAAAATTGTATTGGAGGAACAGGATTTTCAGGCAGCCTCTATGAAGATTCTCACTATTTCTCAGACAAATTCAAAAAAGACAACCAAATTGTTGATCAACAGGCGGATGCAAAGGTATAAGAATTGAAGCCTAGGGAATGAAGATTGAAGCTCTAAATTCAGTAAATGAGGGTTCCTAGTGGACTAGGGAGGCCCTTCTATCTAAAAAAGATAAGGAGAAACACAATCAAAGGCTAATTTTGCATGGATGGTTTCTTTTATACTCACGGGGTCTGTTTCTAATCTGCTTCTTTGAGGAAGGCTTATTCCAATCTTATCAGGATTCTTGATAGTAGCGTAAGGAGTAAATTGTTCTTTCAGAGTTCTCGAGGCCTCACCAGATTCTAAGTTCTCAGCAATTTTTTAATTTGTTATCTTAGTCTTTTTAGATGGACGAGGGCCCCAATAGATTCCCTCATTCACTGATCAAAATAAAAAAATAATCAAGGAAAAAATGTATGGAAAAACAAAATCACCTATGTTGTCCCAGAATGTCCAGCTGTTGCTCCAAGTTATTCACTAATATTTATAATTTCCCCTCATCCAATAATGCCTTTTTGAAGCAAAAAAAATTCTCATGCACTTTAACAGTTTTTGAATCTTGTCTCCCCTTTTTTCAAAGTCACAATCCCCTGTATGCATGTTCTCTGTAAACAAAATGACTAAATCCATTGTGAACTCTGCTGCATACATGTTTATAAATAGTGTCCACTCCAACTGATAAAATAGCCCTTGTTCAAATCTTCCAAAGTTATGCAAATGTTTTGGAAAAATAATGTCTTTGGTCAATAGTTTAAATTTGGGGAGAGAAGGAGGTGGCTGGCTTGCTTGCTTAGACAAAAACAAATGAACACCATGAAATAACTTGAAGATGTATGAATGCTTGTTGATGTTGCCCTAGTCATTACGTGCCAAGGATTGCTCAATGAAAATGCGATCTTTTGTAGGATAAAAGAAAACGAATTCTTTGAAATGCATGACAATGGAGTACTTGGAAAAAATAATGCCGCATGACTAAAACGAGCTGCCATTCCAAAATGCTGAAGGAAAATATCAAGGTTAAGGATTATTGTGAAGATAGGATTGTAGGAATATATATTTGGACCAAGTTGGGAAACAAGGTCAGCAACGACTGTTATTCTTTTGAAAATAGACTGCATTTGAAAGAAAAGGAAAAATCATAGAGCCAATGGAAAATTTTAGACTAACTACTTCTGTTGAGAATAGAAGCAAAAGCTATAAGAGTTTTCAGCTTGTTTGCAAATGAAAGGCATATGGAAGATGAAAATTTTGAAGCCAAATGTTGTATATATGATTGACAAAGAAATGAATATGTTTTTGAATTTATAAACTAATCTATATTTGATTAACATATTATGCATCAGGATAAATGATGTTTTCATGTGTGAAATTTCTGATTTCATTGTGGAGTAATTTGCAAGGGAGGGCAATAAATTTTCATAATGAAAATAAATGTTTTCAATTTACAAATTATATCTACATTTTTGGATCATGTTGCCTGACATTTCTTTTGACTTGGTAAGAGAGACTTTCATGGAAGCTGAATGCAGCAGTTGCACACACCACCCAAGTACTTATCATAAACTCAGATTTTAATTTATTGCTTGCTTAATGAATTGGTAAAAGATACTGTTTTTAATCTAATTCCAGAATTGCGTAGTTTTAGTACTCTTCTTTTCCATGGTATCCTCCTATGATCATTTATTTTCTCAATTTAATCCTTTTTATGACTTGTGGATACACTTTTCAGGAGTGTTTTACTTGAATGTATACATTTTGTACAAAAATTAATTTCTTCCATTTGTATTTTGTCAGGTTACATTCAGCAATGAGTTTAAAGAATCATTTACCAAGTTGAAGGGTTTAAATGTGCGACAGCAAATAATCAACACAATACTGAAATTGGCTAATGGTTGGCGACAAACTAGGAAACATGCTGGTTCTGCTCAGGAAAGCCTTATAAATGAATATGCAACCTCAGGATTTTATTTAGTGTGGACAACTGATGTTGAACGAGGAGAGGGAGTATTCCAAGTATTAAAAATATGGAATGTTCTTACCCTTGTAGAACTTCCTAGCCTTAGACAGCGCTTGGAAAATGTTTTCGCAACATATACTCCAGGGTACATTGAGCGGTGCAAAGCAAAGCTTTTGGACAAGTATGTTCAATTTTCCTGTTGAACCTTGGTTTGTCAATGAATCTTTATTATTTCATTATCCTTTTTATTCTAATGTGTTTTTTAAGGATGGTGTCTATTGAAGAAATAAGATTGGTTACAAGTTACACAATGTTTCCTTAGGGGTCCTCCCCTGCACAGTTATTTGTATTTATATATGTTTTGGGTTTGCCATGTTAAGTTTTCCCTCACTTGTCTATTTTATTGTTTCTTTTTTTATACTGAAATAAGCAAAATATCAAGAAATTACAGCGAACAGCTGAAAGAACAGAGGCTGTTTTCTTGCTTTTCTTTGCTTTATGTTGTTAGTCTTTAAGTTAAGGTTTTTTTTGCCCTAATACTTCACTATTGCAACAGTTTATGTTTCAGTCCCATTAACCCATTCTTAGTCATTTGTGGCCATAAAATTTCTTTCTTAGTTGTGGGATATGGTGGTTTATGTGATAACCCTTAGAAATATATGCTAGTTCCAAAATTCATTTTATTGAAATGAAAATTTACATTCTGTTATTCATGTTTTTAAATATCGTGCTAAATAAAGTTCAAATAATGACATGCCTGTACCTTCTCTTGACTACCAAAGAAAAGAAGGATACGGTAATATGAACTTATTGATCGTATTTGTTTTATTTGTTTTCATCTGCTTATCTGAAGGCTATCTTGCTCCAGGGATGAAAAAGCAGTACTACCAAGGCGATGGAAGGATGATCCTGGGTTTGTTTGGTATAGGCGTCTACAGAAATCAGAAATGCTTGAGACTTCACATTCAGAAGCTTTTGAAAAGGAAACCATTTCATTGGAACATGCCAGAGTCGAAGAAAGTTTATTGCTGATGAAGTTCTATTCTCTGTCTTCTGGCATTGCGAATCAATTGCTGACAGCCAAAGATGGATCAGAGATTGGCCTTCAGTTCGAGGTAAATGAGGAAGAATCACAGATAGTCAGGTTTCCCAGAAGTACATTTATTCTTGGATGCTCTGGTACAGGAAAAACGACTGTACTTACAACCAGACTTCTTAAGAAGGAACAGCAATTGAACCTTGCTACTCATGGGTTCTCATGGGACAAGCAGACTGATGTAGAAAGTACATTTGGGAGAAAAGATTTGCAACAAGAATATCGTAATGCGAGTTGTCTCCGTCAACTGTTTGTCACTGTTAGTGCAAAGCTTTGTTCAGCAATAAGGAATCACATTAGTCGCATTGACAGGTAGGTTAGCCCTTTTTCAGTGTCTGAGTTATAGTAGGAATATAGTTATTCTCAAATAGAGTGATGAGTTTTGTAATAATGTACAAATTTTTAAATGGATAATGATAGAAGTTTAAAAATCCATTCCTTTAAATTATTTCGTTCAAGAAAAACTATAATTTGTCTTTAATATTTTTCTTCGTTTTGGTTTCAGATTTCAGGTCTGGGTTAAATGTTTAAGAGGGAAATTTGACATCTAATGCACGGTAGATTCCAGCTTTGCTTGAAACACCTAATTGTTTATGAGCTATCTTTCCCTTAGAAAGTGGACTGTTCCCTCATGCAGTTCACTTGAATTCCTCAATAAATTTAAGATGATGCAAGAGAGAAATACAATATCTAATGCAAGAGAGAAATACATCGTCTAAGAGCACGCAAGATGGGTAGAGTACAGCTTGACTATCATCGGTGCTAAATAGACATTACTTAAAAGTTCGGATAGAAATCCTTAACCTTAAGAGATCATTTTATTTCTTAAGACGGCATTAATATCCACAAATGACTACTGTAGATCAATGAAACTTGAAAGTATGACAAAGCAGAGTAGCAAGAGGAAGCAAAAATGAGCTCCAACATTTAAAAGAAGCAGGAGGGTACAAGCTGAAAGGTAAAAGCATAACAAAGTATTCTAACAATGATGTGATCCCAAAAATAGATACACACACATGCTAGGAAAGATGCCATGTATTGCAAGTAACTATGTTCAAAGGGAGAAATGATGATAGTCACAAATATCTGGACAAGATGTTGCTTAAAATGGATGGGGCAAGAAGCAAGTGAAGAAACCATAAATTTCATTGACACATTAAAGAAAAACCATGTGAAGAACAGTTCATAAGTCAAATTAAGTATCAAATACAGTTTGAAATAGGGTTTTGGACCTTTTGTAGATGTAGGGCCCCAACCAAAGAAGGCTATTTTACATGTGAAGGACAGTTCATAAGTCAAACTAAGTATCAAATACAGTTTGAAATAGGGTTTTGGACCTTTGGTAGATGTAGGGTTCCAACCAAAGAAGGCTGTTCTACAAGTTTGTTAGCAGTAATGGTTAAAAGAAACCTAAGGGTACCGGCAGAAAGCTAAAAGTTAAATGCATAACAACCATAGTTACCTAAAGGCTTGTACTTTGATCCTTAGTGCTAGTCTCTCTTATTGGAAACACATCTTTGTATGGTCCTCGCCTAGAAGACGTGTATGGAGATGTCTCCAAATGTTAGGAGTTTTTAAATGAAGTTTCATATTCTGAAAGTACACCTTGAAAATTGGGAAACTTCCTATAGAAGTTTCTTAAATATAGTATATAAATTACATTGGATTTTTCTTATGTGCTGAGATATCGTGTTGGAAAAAGCTCAAGGAACTAGCAGGCTTGTAATTTCCTAAGTTTTTGCATTAAATTATATATTTTTGGACACAAAATTTTCTTGTCAAAGCTCAAAGAAGTACTGGTAAGAAGAAAAGGAACTAAAAAGGCTTAAGATGTCTACATAACGAAGCTAAAATCTATTTAATAAAATAGGCAAATGATGTAGTCTATAATAGAATAACATTTATATATATAACATTTATTTTTCACTTCCAGAGTTTCCAACCCTTTTTCTGTGATGATTTTATTGAATAGAATAACATATATATATATATATACGAGGAAATGTAATTACATGTAACTACATGGACAGCACCCGATTAGCTTCCTATGGAAAGTTAATAGTTTATTATTAATCTAACTTAGGGACTTATAATCTTTAACATCACTGTGCAAATTAGAGGAATTTGGTAGCTTGCATTTATGCCTTATAAGTTTTATCAACTGCATAGATGGTTCTGTTGGTGACTTATTAGAAGTGAGTTTGTTCTTTGTAATCTGATTGGAATTAGTTTAAAGCATAATCATGTTAATGCTTTGCGGTGGTTTTGGACCTCCTAGTTAGTAGACAATCTGCAAAATATACAAAAGTAGTAATGAGAACTTTGGTTGTATGGTTGTTATATCAAGTCAGGAAATAGACTTTATACATTAAATTGAGTATATGCTAAACATTAAAATTTCATACATGCTCACTGTGAAGGCTGTTTCCGTTATCAGTTTTGTACAGGGAAAGAATCGTACTCCCTGCATGCAAATGTTAGACAGCAGTGATAGCCTGCAGGAATTGGAAAATATTCCAGATAGTTTTATAGATATAGATGACAAACACTTTCCTATGGTCATTACATTTCAGAAGTTTTTGATAATGTTGGATGGGAGTGTACAGTACCATTTCTTCCAAAACAGATGTTCTAAAGAACAAGGATACCAGTTACAAAAAAAAGACTTTTGTTCAAATGAAAAGATTGGTGAGGAAGTGCATTCAATGAGATCAGATAGTAACCGTAAGGACTTTGGTTATGATGGTGAAGATGCTGAAATACTTAATGACCAGGATTTCTTTGTTGGTGTAAAAGGACCCACATATAAAAGATCTCTGACATTCATGCAAATCATTAGAAAAAATGAAGTCAACTATGAACGCTTTGACTCAGTTTATTGGCCACATTTCAATGCAGAGCTAAGAAGAGGGCTTGACTCTTCAGTAGTATTCACTGAAATTATATCCCACATAAAAGGTAGTTCAAAATCTGTTAATTCTGCTGACTTCAAGATGAGTCGGGATGACTACATTGCAATGGCAGAAAGTCGTGTCTCTACATTAAGTGTCAAACAAAGAGAAGCAGTCTACGAGATTTTCTTGCACTATGAAAAGCAAAAACAATGGAATGGAAACTTTGACATTGCTGATGTGGTAAATCACTTGCATCACCAGATCCAATCTAATGGATATTTAGGTGTGAAAATGAACTTTATTTATGTCGATGAAGTTCAGGATCTTCCCATGGCTCAAATTTCTTTGTTCAAGTATGTGTGCTCAAATATTATGGAGGGCTTTGTCTTTGCTGGTGACACTGCCCAAACAATTGCAAGAGGTGTTTACTTTCGTTTTGAAGACATTAGAAATTTGTTCTATAAAGAATTCCTTGAAGCAGACAATGATCAGTCCAAAATAAAAGCCATGCCGGACTTGTTTCATCTGACCCAAAATTTCCGAACTCATACTGGTATAACAAAATTGGCACACAGTGTAGTGGAGCTGCTCTATCATTACTTTCCCTTTGCTGTAGATAAATTAAGCCCAGAGACCAGTCTAATATATGGAGAAGCTCCTACATTTCTAGATACTAAGGAGGAGGAAAATCCCATTACCACCATTTTTGGTCATGGAGGAAACTCTGGAGGTGAAAAGTATGAGTTTGGTGCTGAACAAGCAATATTAGTACGAGATGATAATCACAAAGCGCAGGTTCTTGAGCATGTGGGGAAGCAGTGTCTCGTGTTGACAGTAATTGAATGCAAAGGACTTGAATTCCAGGTTGCATTTCCTCTGTATACGTTTCTGAGAAAGAATATTATGGCTTCACACATAGATTAGTCCAATGTGGAAATTAATACTCTGGCTTGTGTTTTTTGTAGGATGTGCTGCTGTATAATTTCTTTAGTAGCTCTCCATTGCGCATGAAGTGGCGGGTAATATATGATTTCATGAATCGGAAAGGTTTCAACAGCTGTGAGCAAAATCAAATTCCTAAGTTTGATAGTATCAAGCACAATCTTCTGTGCAGTGAACTGAAACAGTTATATGTTGCTATTACCCGTTCAAAACAAAGATTGTGGATATATGAAGAGAACCCTCAAATTGCTAAACCAATGCTGGATTATTGGAAACAAAAGGGCATTATACAGTTCAGATGCTTTGACAGATCCATGGTGGAATCAATGTATGTTGTTAGTAGTTGTGAGGATTGGAGGCAGCGTGGTATTCAGGTATGTAGACTGTGTAAGAGAACAATTTTCTGTTAAATTGATTGACTGTATGAAGATTCTTCTTTTTCAAATATGTACTCTTTGAAATCTGATTTTTGCAATATTATGCTTTTGATTGATTGATTGAGTTGATTTGTCAACTGTTATGGTATTTCTTGTTTGCATTTCCAAGAACAAAGTTCAAAGCTGTATAAAACAGAAGAGAAGAAGTCTGTGGAGGAAAGAATGAAAGATTACTTGGATTATGCACAAACAAAAGATGAAAAAATGTACACATGCTTTTGTTACTGAATGGAATATAAATATAAGGATTATCCACTTCCCACTACATGAGAACCTTTGCTACACAGGGAATTGGAGATTTTGTGCAAGATAGGCAGGCAATGCAGGGTGTTTTGCTGTTTGGGTAGAAGGAGCTGACAATATCTAATAGTTGTTTGTGCTGCTTACTTCACTTAGTATCTCACTTAAAAATTATATTCCTTATTCTGTTCACAATATTACAAAAAGAGAATTAAGTCAGATGTCTAAACTTATTATTCACAATTAACTCTGAACTTTAAATCTATACCTTTATACCCATTTCATATTAGACATTTCAGTTCGTAGGACTCCTTCCCCAAAAAACCCATGGATTCATTAGAGAATTTACTTGTTTAAATTGCAATATTGATCTCAGAGAACTATGGCTTCTTGCATATTACATGCCATCTTCTTGTCATTTGCAACTGTCAAATCAAAAGGTGCATCATCTAGAACATAAAAGTAAAGGGACAGGGATGAGGATTTTCGAATCTGTAAAAGAATTTGGTGGTTGGCTATCATCTTTGGGGTCTTGTATGCCAAAAACTTGTAGAACCAACCCTCATTCCTACATTTGCACTAGCCACAGATACATACCTTACCTATGATTCTCTATAAAACAACTTTGAGCAAGACAACTAGCTTTAGTGGATTTATCATAGTTGCACCTTCTAGATATTCAAATTGTCATGTTTGCAACATTAGCTTGCAACTTTAAAATACTGTATCTAAAAACAAAGATGGCATCAATATTAATCTCTCAGTAACCAAAAATGGTTAATGGGACTAAAAAGTAGATCAACATGTTAAGTAAAACTAGTTAGGGATTTGTCTATAGTATTTCTCTGAGATAATGAATTTTTAATTAATAAACTCATCCAAGAGGCTCAACATAATAATGAAGACTTTATCTATGTGAAAAGGATTCCAAGGTTTTATTTGTAATTTATGATGATGGTTGTGTGATAGCTAGAGCTTGAATTGCACACCTCTTTTGAATAGGTGTACCGCCACAACATTATTAAGATAATATCTAGTTTATTAATGGTCAATCTAGTTGTCTCCTATTAGATAGGTTTTGTTTAGCTGTTTCTTATTAGATAGGCTTTATTTCCGTCTTTTATTCTGCTTTATTTCCGTCTTTTATTCTGCTTTCTTAGCTGTAGCTTTTTACCAGCTGTTTGTCTATTCTTAGACTTTGTAACTTCTCTTTAAATAGAGCATTCACTCTTCACTGTAAAATAAATTCATTCATTAATATATTTTCCATATATTCAGAAATGTAACATGGTATCAGAGCGGGTCCCTTCTCGGGCCCTGTCCAAAGGTCGAATGTTCAGAAATCACGTCTGCCTTTCTGTCTGAAGTCGTTTTTTATCTAAAGACTTTGTGTTTCAGAGGTCGTGGCCTTTTTTTGGCAGGATTTCACGTCTAAAAATCGTGTCTCCTTTTGCTAAAATCGCGGCGTCTTTCTTTTGCAAATTGTGTTTATAAGTTGCGATTTTTTTGTTTTGGCGGGCTTCACACTCTAAAGTTGTCGTTTTCATTTGGGTCGTCGTTCATTTTGAGTTCGCGATTCATTCTAAGCTCGCAGATTAGGGTTTTTTTCGGCGCTTTAAACCTATTGTTGGGCGTGATTTCTGGCAACGCCTTTTCTTCTATTTTCTAAAAATGGTCACGATTTGAAAATTTCTCATAAATTGCGAGTTGAAGGTCACGATTTGATGAAGGCGGTACTAGCCGCGCTCTGCAGGTGCAATCCTTTTTGTGGAGTCGTCTTATTTTTGGTGGGTCGTGATTTTTTTCGTTTGAAGGTGTTTTTATTCCTCCCGTAAAAACCTCTATGGCGGTGTCTTTTATTAGGCAGAAATCTTTTGTGTGGGTCGCGGCCTGTCCTTGGCGGATTTTTTTCTTTTCTCAATTCAGTTTATGGTTGGCATGGTGGCTCCTTTCTGTTCTGTGGAATCCTTCTTCAAATCACCGTTTTGTTTGCACATGGCATTTTTTGATGGGTTGATCACTGGTTTCTGTGACGTCACCCTCAAAATCCTAGTCGTTTGTTTTGACAGTGGTTTGTTTTTAATCAACAGTTTCAGATTGTTGGTTTTCTCTTCGCTTGTTTAATTAAGTTTGGCGGCAGTTTGTGGTCTTAGCGCCAAGCCCTTAGACAAGAGATCATCTTAATCACACTTGTGATCCTTTCTCTTAGTACTAGAATCCAGTAGACATACAGCAATGCTTTCCATTTTGAGCTCATGTTTCTCCGTAATCTCGAGATCCGTGATTCGGATTTGTCTCGAGATCTGTGCCTCGATGTTCGTGTTCAAGATTGTCGAGCATGTGTATTCTATGCTTTCCGTACTCTCGAGATCCATGTTTTGAAATCCGTATTTGGATTTATCTCGAGATCTATGCTTCGATCTTTGTGTTTCAGATTTATTCCATGTTTTCGGAATCTGGGCTTCATAACCCATGCAAGGGTTCTGTTCAGCTTCAGTGTCGTCTATCTGCTTCAATATTCGTGCCAACAACTTATAATCCATTTTCTCGTGCCTCAAAAAACGTGGAGTATGGAGTCTTTGTGGACAACAGTTAGAAGTTCAAATGGTAGCAAACTTTTTGATCATCGGTGTTTTCTGCAGGATCTCATCAGGGATGGGTTCCTATTCCCTAGCCCTTTTAATGGGGTTTTGTTTTCTGTTTTCGGCGGCTTCCTTGTTTGGCAAAAGTTTTTGCCTAGTCATTGTTTCTAGAGAATTTTCTATCCTTTTGCCATGGTTCGCAGCTTTGTGGGCTTCGTTGATTTGTGCTTACAACACTTAGCCCCTTCTCGTCACCAGCGGGACTAGCAGTCAGCATTTGTGTTTGGCAGGCGGCCATTCTACTTCCTTGGATCCCTTGGGATTTGTGTTTCGACATACGTTTTCCGTTTTCTGATCATGCCATCCATCTGTCTTGGAAGACAGCCTATTTTGGGAGGGCATCTTGGTATAGTTAGGAAATTGACCATTAAGGGGGGGTATTAAGATAATATCTAGTTTATTAATGGTCAATCTAGTTGTCTCCTATTAGATAGGTTTTGTTTAGCTGTTTCTTATTAGACAGGCTTTATTTTCGTCTTTTATTCTGCTTTCTTAGCTGTAACTTTTTACCAACTGTCTGTCTATTCTTAGACTTTGTAACTTAGCTGTAATTTTCTATCCTTTTGCCATGGTTAGCAGCTTTGTGGGCTTCGTTGATCTGTGCTTACAGCACTTAGCCCCTTCTCATCACCAGCAGGACTAGCAGACAGCATTTGTGTTTGGCAAGCGGCCATTCTACTTCCTTGGATCCCTTGGGATTTGTGTTTCAACATACGTTTTCCGTTTTCTGATCATGCCATCCATCTGTCTTGGAAGACAGCCTATTTTGGGAGGGCATCTTGGTATAGTTAGGAAATTGACCATTAAGGGGGGGTATTAAGATAATATCTAGTTTATTAATGATCAATCTAGTTGTCTCCTATTAGATAGGTTTTGTTTAGCTGTTTCTTATTGTTAGGCGTACTTCACATAGTTTATTACTTTTGGCAAAATATGTTTTGTTAGTGGTTTCGGGAAGTATGTTTATGTTTTAGTTTCGGCGAGTGGTTACTCCCGATCGGTACGATGGTTGGTGACAGTTGGCAACCGTCGGACAAACTATATATGTACTTGTTACGCCATTGTATGGGCATGGAGTTTTGGGGATTGTATTTGGACTTACTGTTTTGAGTTAATATATGCAGTGGATCTTTTGAGTACCAATTCTGATTGTTATTCTTTCTGGTTGTTATTCTCGTACAATGTAATTTATTTCAGTGCACTGTGATAATGCAATTATCTTTCTCGGTTACTTTGTCTGAAACCAATTAGACCACTTAGGCAGTAAACATTTTGGTGCCGTTGCCTAAGCGAATCCGGTGAACATCCAGACGGGAGAATGGCAGCATAATGGGGCAACCGGTCGATAACGACGAGGAAGTACAAGACAGATAGCACGTAGAAGAAATTATACAAGAAATTCAAGAAGAGCGCGAGGGAAGCGATAGAGAGGAGAATGAACCCAGAAGACGAGAAGATGAAGTAACTCAGGAATTAGTCAAACTGTGGTTATTATCAGTCGGACAATACGTGCGAGATGAGTCTATCTGCAGAGAGGTTCCACAGGAGGTTATTTCGGAGAACCTGCGCGTCAATAGCGAAGTGGATAATCTTTTGGACCGCATTCCTTGACTTCTGGCAAGGAACTTGATAGCCTTCCAAGATATTCGAGAGGAGAGAGAGAGGGAAGTGCGACAACAACAAATTCTCAGAAGATATGAAGAACGTCTGAAACAAGAGGAGGAGGAACGTGACGATGATCGCCGTCGCACACTGTACAACTGAGAAAGGGTAAGCATAATTAATGCCCATACAACTGAACAAGGACAAGAATAAATTACCAGTGGGGCAAGTAACACCAGAAGAAATAGTAAGAAGATCATTATGTAAGATACCCAACTAAAGCTACTAAAATTTTTCCTTACTTAAACAATTTTTACTTGCTATCAATTCATGAACTACTGCAACAATACAAAGATATACATCAAAGACAACTACTTGAATGAGAATTGGGTACTTGTCTAGTTGCTTGATTCAATCAACTTGCAATGTCTTATTACACGGATAATGCTTTCAATAGCATGAAGTACAACTTATTCAACGGAATTACTAAAGGAAAGGCCTTGAAGCCTTGATGTTTACAATAGCGCCTACACTTGATCAACTCAGTCAAACTCAATGATGCCAACTGAATGTCAACATCTCACAATAGCACAAGGGAGCATCACCTTGCTTGTTGAGGGAACATCACCCCAACACTTGAAACTCGCAGGCCTCAAGATTACAAGCTCAATAGCTTTGCAGAGAGAATTTTGTCAAATCAACAGATGCTAAATGAATGAAAGAGCTCCTCCTTTTATAGGCCTTCCAAATGCAATGAAGGCACATTTTTCAATGCACAACGAGGAACCAAGGCACGTTTCCCAAGGGGTATATCCAAGGGAATATTCCATCTGATGACTCATTCTGAGTTGGCAAGCTTATCCAGAGACCTTGACACGGATCCCGAAGACAGTCTGTTGACCAATGAGAGCTTAGGTAGTTCCAACTACCTTATCTCTGACTAGGTGCCATATTGCAAAGTCCTCCATGCTAGGCGCCAACTTGAAAGAGGTAGAAACCAGGATAGGCGCCTTCCCAAGTTAGGCGCTTCCTAGAGATAACCAAGACTCAGAAAGTGCGCCTCATCAATGATACTTGTTTTTGTTTGTACTCAACCACTTGTCCTGTGATGTTTTCTTGTAGGTGAATGAAGAATTGAGGTGGGGCGCAGTTCCAAGGTGGTACAGGAGGCAAAGTGCGCCCTAGGCAATTGTATGCTCTTCCTTGTCATTTGATCTACTTTTGATAAGTAACCCTTAGACAACATTCTTTCTCCTTAGCAAGATGAATGGATCTTCAACATCCAAGTCTAGTTTTAGGCGCATTTTCAAGGCTCTGGATTTATGAGATGGTGCCTATCATCCTGGAGAACTCAATCCAAGTCTACAAAGTGTTTTCAACCTAAGGCGCCAAACAGGGTCATTGAACTATGCCTTAATGAGGTGTCTTGATCCTAGGCGCCGTTTTGAGGTGGCAAGAGCTTGGATTTGCGCCTAATGAAGTTTTGATACTTCCAAACTCTTAACTACATTCATCCAAGCTTAGGCGCTCAAATGGAGAGTCCCTGGAATCATACATGGGCGCCTTGTTGCTCTGGGCGCTCATTATAGAATGCTACAACTTGACACTAGCGCCTAGAGGGAATCCACTCAGAACCCTTCATTCTAGATGCTTATCAACTTTCCATCCTGAAGCGCCAATCCATAGGAACTTATTCTAGCGCCTTAGGCGCTCATTCTGGTTTGCACCAAGAGGAATTCGCGCCTAGAGCATTCTCCACACATTCTGAACTTAGAAAATCAAATCAAGTGGGCGCCTTAGGAAGGATGTGACTTTTTCTTGTACAATCTTCATCTCAAGCCATATCTAAGTCAACTTCTGCCAAGCGCCCTTCATGTTGAGTGAATTGAAAGACCTTTTCATGCTTAGGCGCATCATGGTGTCTGTGAAAAGGTGAATTGGCGCCCTCCCTTGAATGGCTCATCCCTATGCAAGTGTTCACTTCCGGAGGCATGAAGTAAGTTCAGAACATCACTGCTATTAGCGCCTACATGATTTGGAGGATTTGAAGTCCGTTTTATCCATGAGGCGCATTTTTGAGATGAACTGATATGAGTTTGGCGCCCAGTCTTGAATTGCTCAATTCTTCCTTGAGAGCGCTCATACTAGATGTCTTTGCAATGCAAGAAACCAATTGTCTTAGCAAGCGCCCTAGCTTCTTGAGGAGCTTGAGTAACATTCACCCATTGGAGTCTTGTTTAGGCGCATATCAGAGTAGCTATTACTAGGCGCACATTTGGGAGGATTTGGCATGGAAAATGCGCCTAGCTAGACTTAGCCAATTTCCTGTGAATTTTGAAGTGTATGATGTTTCAAAAGTTGCTAATATCATCTCCACAGATAGCGCCACTCCTTGCCTCATGCCCTGACAACTTGAACAGATGAAATGGCTCTCAAACTTAGCCAAACTTTAAGTTTCTGACTTGGATCCTGCAAAACAATAGAATTGAATTAGTCAAAACCACTTCATTCCCTTATCATTCTGAATTAGCCTCCGGGAATGATCAATAGGCTAATCCATTCTTTACTAGATGATCAAGCCGGAAACGGGGACATGACACATTAAGACTAAAGGAACAAGAAGAACGTAGAAGAGGACTGAAACAGATTGTTGAAAAAGAAAATGAACGACATGAAGAGATAGATCAAGGGGGTGATGAACATAATTTTAGAACTCCAATAACAAATAGAGGAAAAGAAAATCTGACAGAAGAACTAGAGGATAGTATACGTCGGATTGTGGCATTGTCCATTTCAGACGAAAGGCCACGGAACAGAGGACCTGAGCCTGAAACCCCTACCCAGAGGGAAAACCAAGGAGAGCCAGAGGTAACTCGAAGTGTAGAGGACGTCGGAACCGGAAGTGGGAAGGAACCGTACGTGGCCGGCAGTGTCGGGAAGACACCGGAACGACACGGTAGAACCAGTCCAGTCGGGTCAAAGACATAGAGAGGATACCTCGAGAAAAAGATGATGACCCCACCGGCGAGTGAAAGGCAGAAGTTGCCGAAGTTCATGGGGAACGGGTCAGAGGATTCTGTCCGACACTGTAAAATGTGTGAAATCATCTGGGTGGCAAACGGACAAGAGGACGAAGACTACTAGGTAAAAGCGTTTCCAGCGACGCTAAGGGGTATTGCCATTGATTGGTATACAGACCTAGGGGCAACACAGAAAGCCTCATGGGATGAACTGAGAAAAGCCTTCGAGGATGAATTTAAACTTCTTAGGGATGACAATGAGATTGTAGCTGAAATCTACAATACCAAACAAGGAAAGAATGAAAACGTAAGGGCATATAATAGAAGACTCAAAGAATTACTCGGGAAACTGGAAACGCAGCCAGCCGATGGACTGAAGAAAAGATGGTTCATTGAAGGGCTAGTCTCGTCATTAAGAAAAAAAATGAAAGTGGTGCCCCCATTGTCGTACGCGGAAGCATACAATCGGGCAATGGACATAGAAAGCGAAAGCAAAACATCATCCCGAAGTAAAAGAAGAACTGAAGATGATGACAGTACGGGGGATGACAGCACTGAGAACGAGTCGAAAACCATTCAGGCACTGAGAAGGGACATGATCCGCATGATGAAGGAAATGAAAACAGATAAAGAGACAACTAGAGAAGGTCGAGAGTTATGGTGCACAGAGTGCAATGGCGAGGGTCACATAAAGGCAAACTGCCCGAGAAAATTATTTTGTGACATCTGTCAGGTAATGGGACATTCAATCGAGGAATGTCCATTTAATTTGAAAGCAAGAAGTACCCAAGTGTTCACCCAAGGAGAATCATCAACTCCGCCGACCACATCGCCGAAACCTCAAAATAGTCCGAATGCATCTCCGGGAGGATACAGGAATAACAGAAGGTTTAACAATAACAGCCCCAGAAATAGATTGCAATATGACAGCAAAGGACGACCGATGATACAGTGCCGGCAGTGCAACGAGTGGGGACACTTTGCAAGAGAATGCCCCAACAACAATCAGAACATAATAAATGCACTGTGCAAGTGGTGTGGGCCTGGCGATCACGAGGAAAAAGACTGTCCAAAGCAGAAAGGGGTGAACCTTATCAATCTCAAGGGAACTGATGAAGAAGTCCTTGCTATCACCTGAGCACAGTGGAAAAAGGCCACTTATCCAGACCCCCGTAAGGAAAAAGAAAGACTCCGAGAGGCGCGGAAGGAAGTGGAAGCTGCCATGAGAACCGAACGGAGGAACCCTGATAAAAAGGCAATACAATCGGAATCGGACAAGAACATAACAAGTCAAGTACTGCAAGCTACCGTACCAATTAAATTGGCAGACCTTCTCTAGAGCTTGCCTCAGTTAAAAGTAGCAATATCCAAGGTAATGGAGGACAACTCGCACGAAGACCAAAACCTCACAACGGAAGATGTTATAGTAGAACCACCGCCAACGGCAGAACAAGTACTCGACTCGAGGTTGCTGGCGATTGATACGGGAAAGAAACCGGCTATAGTACACATGGAAATCCTTGGACGGAATTTGACAAATACTATAGTCGACGGTGGATCCGGAGTAAACGTACTACCAGAAGCAACCTGGAAGAGCCTCGGGAAGCCTACTCTATGGCCACAAAACTTCTAGTTAGTGGGAGCCGACCAGCACGGGATCAGGGCGCTGGGAGTGCTAATGGCTCAAAAGGTAAGAATCGGTACCTAGCAATTCTTATTAAATTTTGTAGTAATAACAGCACAAAATGCATCATATGATGCAGTACTCGGCCGAGGATGGCTAATAGCCGCCAAGGCCAACCACAACTGGAAGAAAAACACTCTGTCCATAGAAAATGGACGTAGGAAGTTTGTCATTGATTTGAAGACACAAACCGTCAGTGAAGAGTTGGCGTCAGATTCTGACTCGGATGGAGGGGACTCGACAAAAAGTGGGAAAGGGCCGATGGAGCCCGATGATGAAGGGGTGCTGAAATTATAGGAATGCTCAGAAGATGAGACAAATTCATTTAGCGGGCTATTCCATTGGCAGATGGAAGACTACGAGTTTTTTCCGCCACAGTGCAACATGATTTCAATAAAAGAAATCGGTGAAAACTCGGGAACGACGAGTGAACAGAAAGACGACGGTGGAACATTGGAACGAACAAGTGAGAAGGGGAAGGAAGTAACCCACATGTTCCCAGCAGCGTACGGGGAATATAAGGAAGGGAATGCAGAAGTAGACAGTACGCCGGCACACCAGTTTGAGCCGGAAAAGAAGATTATGTACGAAGAGCCGGTAACAAAGAAAGTTAATCTCGGCGAGGAAAGCAACCCGAAAATAATTCTGGCCGGCGACGACTGGAATCCCGTACTCAAGGCAGCAACATTCAGAATCTTCCTAGAGTACAAAGATGTATTTGCCTGGACCTACAAGGACCTGAAGGGGATACCACCAGAACTGTGTGTCCACAAAATTCCACTCATACCAGGAGCACGTCCAGTACGGAAAAGGCCATACCGCATGAATGAGAACTATGCGGCAAAAGTACAAGAGGAAATTGAAAAAATGCTTGAGGCAGGAATAATATTCGAGGTGGAAACGAGTGAGTGGGTGTCACTGATTGTGATATCACTTAAAAAGGAAGGGGGACAAATCAGGATTTGCGTAGATTTCAGATGCCTCAATGCGGTAACAATCAAAGACCCCTTCCCCATCCCATTCACAGACTCCATTTTGGAAGAAGTGGCCGGTCACGAAATATATTCCTTTATGGATGGATTTTCGGGATATAACCAGATTAGCATCGCCGAGGAAGACAAATTGAAAACAACATTTGTGATTGAAAATGGAGTATATGCATACAACCGGATGCCGTTCGGTCTGTGCAATGCACCAGCCACCTTTCAGAGGATTATCCTACACATATTTTGACAAAATGTCGGTGGGAAACTTCAAGGCATTCCTCGATGACTGGTCAATTTACAGCGATCAGCAGACACACCTCAAAGCCCTCACCGAATGCATGGAGCGTTGCAGAGCCGCACGGTTGGCCTTAAACCCGAAGAAGTGCCGGTTCATAGTGTCACAAGGGAAACTTCTTGGCCATATTGTATGCCAAGCAGGACTAAAAGCAGACCCGGATAAGATTCGGGTAATTGTAGAAATGGAGGCTCCAGAAGATGTCATCGGAGTAAAATCCTTTCTCGGCCATGTCGGTTACTACCGAAGATTTATCAAAAATTTTGCCCAGGTATCGTACCCGTTGGACATGTTGACAAGGAAAGGGGTGCAGTTTGTCTGGTTGGAGGAACAACAGAAAGCATTTGAAGAACTAAAGACAAGACTCATCAGTGCACCTATCCTAGCCTATCCAAACTGGGACAAGGAATTCCACGTGCACGTAGACGCATCAAACTTTGCAATTGGTGCCACTCTTGCACAGGTCGGATCCCATGGGTTGGATCATCCAGTATACTTTGCCAGTCGGTTGCTCTCCAAGGCAGAACGGAACTACAGTACTACAGGAAGGGAGGCTTTGGGAATGGTCTACTCCGTACAGAAATTCAGGCATTATCTCCTGGCAACACCATTCACTTTTTATGTGGATCATCAAGCACTAATGTACCTGGTCAACAAACCGATTATCCAAGGTAGAATCAGTAGATGGTTATTACTTCTGCAAGAATTTACTTTCACCATTATTGTACGACCAGGAAAAAGCCATGTAATTGCCGACCAACTATCAAGGATCAAATCAGGAGAACCAGGAGATGGGGTCAATGAAGACTTCCCGGATGCCCACCTATTCCAAATAGCTGCCCTGCCACCATGGTACGAGAGAATTGGCGAATACTTGTCCACTTCAATGTTTCCGCCAGAAATGTCTACAAGTGAACGACGGAAGATTGCACTCAAGAGTAAGACATTTCAACTGATAAATGGGCTGCTCTACAAAATGGGGCCCGATCAAATTCTCCGAAGGTGTGTGATGGAAGAGGAGATAAGGGGTGAATTGGCAAAAGCCCATGAAGGACTGGCAGGGGGACATATGGGTCCCGACGCCACGACACGAAAAGTCCTACTCGCAGCCTATGGTGGCCGACGTTACACACAGATGCCCGAGAATGGGTAATTTAATGTGACACTTGTCAGAGGGTAGGGAGACCACTAAAGAGGGATTATATGCCACTATGGCCATCACAACCTCAAGAACTTTTCGAGAGATGGGGGCTGGATTTTGTAGGACCCCTGAAGGTCAGCCAACTACACCGATGTCGGTACATAATAGTGGCTACAGAATACCTGACAAAGTGGGCCGAAGCGAAGGCACTGGAGGATAACACTGCATTGAGCACGGCAAAGTTCCTATACGAACAGATTGTTACGAGATATGGAATTCTGATTCAATTGACGAGTGACCGCGGGGGACATTTCGTCAACCACGTCATCCGACTCATGACTACAGAATTCAAAATCTTGCACACCCTATCAAATCCGTACTATCCAAGGGCGAATGGGCAGGCAGAGTCAACAAACAAGGTGCTCGTTTCGGTAATCCACAAGTCATGTGGAATCGAAGGATCGGACTAGGAAGAGAGGTTACCAGCGGTGTTATGGGCTTACCGAACCACTTATAAGGTAACGACCGGACACACCCTTCTAGTTGATGTATGGGCAAGAAGCGGTAGTACCAGCAGAATACCTCGTCCCAAGTCTGAGAATTGCAGTGGAAAACATACTAGGAGATACGGAGAGCCTGGAGGAAAGACTATTCAAGTTGAATAAATGGGACGAGAAAAGAATTTTGGCTCAATGGTCGACGGAAATCATGCAGAAACACCGGAAGTATTGGCACGACAAACACCTATGGAAAATGGAGTTCTGGCCCGGGCAGTTAGTCCTGAAATATAACGGCCGTAACAAAATCAAACCTGGGAAGTTCAAAGTTCGGTGGTTAGGACCGTTCAAAATACGGGAATTGATGGACAATGGGGCTATAAAGCTAGATAATCTCGATGGAAGTCCAATCAACGAAGCAGTGAACGGATCAAAACTGAAGATTTATAAAGAGAAAAAGAGAAACAATTCAAATCAATATGTTGGGATTTGCATTAACAAACCACGGAGTGAAGGAGGAAAGAGGCAAACAACAAGAGGAAACAGAAAACAAAGTTGACGGAATGGTATTTGCAAGTACTCAGTTTGAACTAGTAATGGGGTTCTTTGCACCAAAGCCAGTGTGGATGGAAGCCCGTGAGGGCCAAATCGACGAAGACTATGGTGGTAAATGGATTAATAAGAACTACCCGGAAGAAGAGGAAGAAGAGGAAGAGAACTGGAACAACTGGATAAAAGAATGCAACCAACTACGGGACAAATTTGAGTTCCTACTACCAAAGGAGGTCCGCGACCTGCCAAGAAAGAAGTACTTAGCAGAAGCAATGTTCATTGTGGAAAGATCACCCTACTGTGACGAAGTTTGGGAGTTGAGGAGGAAAAATTGGCCAGTCGAACTACCTCACATACAGCTTCCAAAGAGTCGGCTCTGGAAAGCGAAATATAGATGCAGGAACGTGAATGTGAAGATGAACGAAGACAGAAAAACATTCCAGTGGGTCCAGGAGCCAATGGGGTGGAATTTGACATGGGTAAGAGATCAATCAACGATCTTCGACCGGATATGGGAGTTAGAGGAGATTGATAAATGTTGCTCGAACAATTGTCTGAGACAGAAAGGCTACATAAACTGCATCTTCCGTCAGCTGACAGAAATCGAGATCCTGGAGAACTGGGAGGACGAATGGGAGATGGCAAAGTTCGAGAAATCTGAAATCGATAAGTCAGGTAAGGGAAAAAGCAAAATAGAATAAAATAAATAAATAAATAAATAAATAAAATAAAATAAAATAAAATAAATTTAAAAAAAAAAGTACATCTGTTGACCGTATGGAAGGGCCGTACGAACCCATAAAAGGCCGTACGAAGCAAACATTCCTCATTCTTCTTGCTGACCGTATGAACATTGAAAAGGACAGGCCGTACGAAAATTCACAAAGTTGCCGTACGGAATTCTGGAACAAGAGCCATACCAATTGAAGGGAAAGTTGCCGTACAGAATTCTAGGACAGGAGCCGTACGAACTGAAGGGGAAAGCTGCCGTACAGGAAATCGACCGTACGAAGGAAGGAATTTCTGCCATACGACTTGTTGCCATACGCTACACCTAGCCCGTACGGTTCTGCCATACATTCATCCTGCTGGCCGTACGGAAGGGTTTATTGCTGTCCGTACGAAGGAAAATTGTCAAGAAAAAGGGGTCTGCCGTACGGATTCCTACCGTACCATTCTCCTACGTATGGATCTCTCTGCTGTGGTGGCCATACGGACTCTCCTGTATCGGCAGTGCAAGTGGAAGAAAAAAATAACGGTCCCAGAAAAGTATAAAAGAACATAGAAATGTCAAACAAGGTTACTAGGGCACTGGACAGGGGAAAGCAACTTCAGATATCAGGTCGGACTGAAGATAAAAAGATGGCGGCAAAGGTAATCGTGGAAAAAAAACCAGCACAGACACCACAAATTGACGCGGGTTCATCAGCACAGAAGAAGCAGCCAAAAGGGAAAGGGAAAGACAAGGAAAAAATCACAGTGGATTCCTTGCAGTGGGAAAGTCTTACGCTGAGCGAGTGCAAACAGTGGTGGAACAGCCATGCTGACGATCATCCTCTCAAAAGAGCACTGCAGAAGGCACAAGTGGACAAGGTAATACAAATGCCCTATTTCAATTTCAGAGAGTTTGAGGCAATATGAAGAACATGGTGGCGAATTACAACCCCCGAGCAAAACACACGATCATTAGATTTATGAATGTATCGGTCAAAATCACATTCTCGCCACAGGATTTTGAGAGAGTGATGGATGTACCGCGCCAAGGATTTACAGTCGGCAAACAGAAAATGACCGGAAGACACAAGGACAGCATTATGGCAAAGGTTTGCAGACCAGACTTGAGTGAGAAAGAAAAGAATCAATTAAAGGCTGCAAGGAATAGAGGACTTCACCGAGATCACTTGGCGAATGAAGAATGGTGGTGCATAATGGATGTCATCAGGGGGCGGCTGACAGGAGCCTCACGCTCATCAGACATTCCATTTTGGATGTCGGATTATATGATTGGCCTCAGCCAGGGTGCAATGTACAACTGGGCAGCAGTTCTCTCCGACAGGATTCACGAGTTCATGAAAATGACTCACAAGTCATTCTACATGACTCAGCAGGCCATTGCGTTGTTCCTGGACGCCATCTGCACTCAGGTCCCCTCATTGGCGCGAGCTCCATTTCAGCCAGATGAGCAGTACGACCCCACATGGCCGACCGTCTTCAGATGGACAAACCTAAAGGCTCCTGCACAAGGTGGGAAGGGAGGAGTCTCGGAGCAGCAAAAAGAGAAAGTAGCGGGAGTTACCTGAGACTTTGTCGGAAGCTTCGTATAGTGCACAAGGTGCCGAGGAGGATTGCATTGAAGCCTCGTCAGCCTCAGCCACTCCTGGCAACCCTGCCAGCCCCAGTCCTATAGTACCAGTGGGAGAGAACAGATGGGATTTTGCACTGGCAAAGAAGCATGCACACTTGCACTAAGACCACGCACCCAAGTAGAGATTCTAGTTCGACCTAGTACCACACACGTCTCTTGGGGTCAGGTCATGAGGATGAAAGGGGAGAACACCGTACCAGTCCCTCTCCCATCAGGGCAGATTACTCCATTCGAGACTAGATCTCCAGAGAGCATAGCACATGCAGACAGCTCATTACAGGTAGATGCTTGGCTTTAGCTACTAGGCATGCCTTCAGAGTTGGCAGACATTCCTCCTCTAAGCCCCGCTCGATCTTTTTTACCGCCACCTGCACTTGAAGGTGAGATGGTACAGTCAGAGGAGGAGAAAGCAGTTGATGTGGCCATAACGATTAGTGACTTGGAAGCCAAGGAGGAAGGCACAGCCACAGGCAGCTCAGAGGAGGAAGGCACGAGTAGGACAGATAGTGCTGATGATACAGAGGATACTTCTCACTCGGTTGAGCCAGCTGGGTTGACAGTACATATGGGTGCGCCAGATGAGAGTGACCCACTCGGCACCATTCTCAGGTATGCACAGGATTTAGGGCCTATGGGAACCATCCTTCAGAGGGTATCTGATATTGCAGCCAGGGTCAACCCCCAATACTTTTCGCCAGTAATACGTGCAGAGGTACAAAGAATTGAACAATTTGTTAAGAATGCTGAGACAGAGTTTTTACAGGTATTTTGGAATAAGGGTTGGCCAGAAGTACTTACCGAGGAGATGCAGAGGGCATGGAAACCGGAGAGACCAGACTTGGGAATGGGAGATGCCGACAGTGAGCTACTGGCAGCCCTTCATAGCATTGAGGACCAGTTCAGAGCACTATATTATGCTCGACAGGAGGATTTTCAAAGGACAGAACGGTGCAACAAACGACTGGAGGAGGCTGCAACTATGAGTAAGCAGCTGAGGGAAAAAATGGATGAGCAACAGGTGCACTTCCAACGGCAGTTGGTACAGGAAGCCGAGCTCACACAGTTGGAAAGGAACAAGGCTGAGGCACTCAGAGTAGAACTAGAAACTACAAAGAAGGAGTTGGCTGAATCTCAGGCGACACAGGAGAAAACAAAACAGCAGTTGGCCGAGGCTGTCCAGATGGTACATCTCACCAGAGACAAGCATATCGTTGCCTCAACACATCTGAAACAAAGGACTGAGGAGGTCTACAGGCTTCGGCGGTTAGTTCAACCTCAGCAGGGGACTCCTGGATCAGCACGGACGGCATCCACACCTCCAGGGACGTCCACTGACCCTCCTACTTCCTAGTTCATTTGGGCTCTTGTTTGTAGTCGTCTGGAAGACGACAAGTTTTTTTGGGGGGGATGATGTTAGGCGTACTTTACATAGTTTATTACTTTTGGCAAAATATGTTTTGTTAGTGGTTTCGGGAAGTATGTTTATGTTTTAGTTTCGGCGAGTGGTTACTCCCGATCGGTACGATGGTTGGCGACGGTTGGCAACCGTCGGACAAACTATATATGTACTTGTTACGCCATTGTATGGGCATGGAGTTTTGGGGATTGTATTTGGACTTACTGTTTTGAGTTAATATATGCAGTGGATCTTTTGAGTACCAATTCTGATTGTTATTCTTTCTGGTTGTTATTCTCGTACAATGTAATTTATTTCAGTGCACTGTGATAATGCAATTATCTTTCTCGGTTACTCTGTCTGAAACCAATTAGACCACTTAGGCAGTAAACACTTATTAGATAGGCTTTATTTTCGTCTTTTATTTTGCTTTCTTAGCTATAACTTTTTACCAACTGTCTGTATATTCTTAGACTTTGTAACTTCTCTTTAAATAGAGCATTCACTCTTCATTGTAAAATAAATTCATTCATTAATATATTTTGCATATATTCAGAAATGTAACAAACATGAATTTAAGGCTTTTAGGGAAACACTGCAAGAAATTCGGTGTCGCAATATTAAGTACCATAACAATATTGGGTTGCTGATTTGGATGTCACATACTTTGGGACTTCATGTGTGTATTGAATAGTTGGAGGGTATTCGTATATGACTGCACACTTGTATTAAATAGATGAAAGGGATTCGTAACATTGGAGATATTAGCTCACTTCTTCGCAACTTGATGTTTTGGCATGAGTTGTGATTAATGCTCCTAAATAATGTTTATGGATGAGTTTACATTTGATTTTACCAGGTTTATGTGATTCATATTATGGTTCACAGAGCCTTGGATGTTATGGGAGGCTCTAGGGGGAGTATCCACTCAACTCCCTTCTAAGATTTTCCAACCTGATCTCATCTTTTGGGCGTTTCCCTATGGATATTTTAGATCTTGTATTATCCTGAAGGATGGTAGTGGATGATCGTGTGGTCAGCTTTATTTCTATTCCAAGCTTTGAGACAAGCATGTGGTAGTGCTGATCTCTAGCTCTAGTCCTCATTGGCTTGTTATTTCCTTGAGATATCTTCCCCTCATATGACTATATGCACATGCACTTGAATCATATGGCTAGGATTTACTTGTTTTCGGTTTACGTTCTTTCAATTTTTCTTTCTCTTGTTCTTCCTTTCCGCCTAGATGTTATAGTTTTTCTTTTCTAGGTTACTAGAAAGATTTAGTAGACTTTCATAGATTCCTTTACAATTGTTACATATTGCTTTTTCATTTGGGAATCACAATAGTAAATCAACTTCTTTGCTAGTCCATGATTAACAACCATGATTTATTCATCAACTTTCACCTATATTATATGAACAGTTGTTGATTTCTATCTAGCTTACCAACTTGTTGCACAAGGGCCCCAGACCTGGGTCTGATCCGCAATTGGTTTGGGATCCAGTTTAGTTCAAGTAGTGAGTCGTCTAAGGAGTGGCATTTGCTTTGTGGATCCATCCCAAACAAACTTGGGCAAACCCACAATGAACTTAGAAGGATCCACAACAACCCAGAACAAGCCCGTATCATTTTGGGTGCTTTTGAATTTTTTTTTTTAATTTTAAACATTTTTGGCATTTGACTTTGACTATGATGGATAAAAACCAATTCATAACCCTAAAAGTGACTTCTAAAGCATTTGAAAGCGTAAAACAAACAAGTTTACCTCACTGTGAATGCAAACACAAAAACCATTCATCCTTGCTTGCCATTGCACAAATAGAGTTGAAGATTGATCAGTGAAGATTTTGTTGATGTGTGTTTTTGTACAACATGTGGAACAATTGTTCTCTGCTTGAAAGGAAAAGATTTCCCGAGGTTTTGTATGATGATGTTTGAAGTCACTTAACTAATCCAACAGGTAAGTGGTTTGTCTGTCTTGTTCAAGAGGCTCTAGTGAAATCAAGAGAATGAACATAAGTCTTTGTTTACCATAGTTCAATTCCAAATTTCAATCGATTGCCCAATTCACAAATTCAGATTCACTATGCCAAAAATTCAAAATTGTTAATTCTGACAATGAATTTGAAAAAACCAAAATTGAATATTAAACTACTCTTAATCTACTCCTAATCCTGCATACCATATAAAAAATTGCAGAAGGGAAGGAAAGGGGGAAGAAAGAATAAAATGATCTTGTTTTATCTTGTTCTCAAATCTAACTCTGTAAGTAGACAAATCTGGTTATAATCACTTTGTTGCTTGACTATTCTGCACACAACCAATACATACGGGGGTGCAATCATCAAAGGATCGATGACCTATGAAATAAATAATGAACAATCACCCTATTTCAGGCGCATATTGCAAGTATTACTCTCACAACCCTTTGTGCAAGACAAATGAAACTGCACTAGCATGCTCAAGTTGATTATATAGAAGAATTCACCATCAACAAATTCTTTGCGATATGAAACACACTTCAAATTCATCAAATACTTAGTGAACCATGGATAAAAGAGCAGAATAGCATGACTCGTGACTGGAAAACCAGAGGAAAAAGAAGAGATGAACAAAAAATGAAATTCTATTAATCAGAAGCAAGTTTCGATGGTTTCCACTCCTTGTAAAATCAAGTTTTAACATATATATAGGTTTGCTCGGTAGGGAATTCAAAAAAATTTCCCTTCAATTTTATCTATGCGGTCCAAATTTTAGACAATGAACAGTTATATAAAACCTCGATTCGAATAAGACACTTGATGTGTTGACTTCGATTAGTTCAAGTTTGTTCCTTTTTTAAGAACGTTTCAAACTGCATGGATCTTGTAACAGCATACTTAGAAACAAGTCTTATACTAGGCATAATTTGAGTAATCTTCATCAAACTACTAAAATTCCCTCCTGAATTGTCTCCAATTCTAACTATATATTCCAAATTTTAGACCATGAGCAATTATTACATGCCCTATTTCTAATAAGGCACTTGTTTTGACTATGACCAGTTCAAGTTTGTCCCTTTTTAAGTACTGTTCAAACCGCATGGATTCCGTGGCTGCATACTTCTCAACAACAAGTCTTATATTAAACATACTCTGAGTAATGTTTATCAAGCTACAAGTCTCTCCTTAAATCTCTGGATAATCCTTGTCATCAAGGTAATAATTGGTTTAGCAATCTTAATCATTTTCATTTCCTGGTCTTCTGAGATTAAGCACTCCAAAAATCACTGTTCATATCATTTAAACAGTCCTGTAGCACAACTAATCAGCGTATCGAGTTCTTCTAAATAAAAAATGAAAACACAGTACATTTTAAAATCCCCAAATCAAAATCTTGCATAGAAGTCATGATCTCAAATTACATTTAAATCAATTTTGCGAGCAAGATTTAACATCAATTTAAATGCTCACGAGGTAAGACAAATTCCTGATAACCAATGTAATCTACATACCATCTAACACTCCATGTCTTCACTCTCAGGCTTCAAAACTTACCAAGATCAATGGTTAGGAGTTTGGGTTATAAATCCAATTGTTCGGACTAAACCGCTGCTAGCAAAACCCTCGGGCTTTAATAAACTGAGTTCATTCCGGATCCGCCACGTCTACGTGGAAAACTCGGACCTTATGGCCTTTTTGGTTCACATGACACTAGACTTAAGCATGAGTATAACAGACGTGAGTTCGTCGCTCTATTAAAATAAGGAGAGCTTTTCGGCTCCGTGAAGCTTGTCGAATTACTGGAGATAATTCCAACTTATTGGACGTTTGAAGTTTGCGGGCCAAGCATGAGGTGTTACAAAGTGCAAACGTAAGCAGGGTCCTGAAATGACACATGGAAGGTGTATGGTTGAAAATCGGATGCCAAAGTTTTAACGAGGGGAAAGCGAAAAAACTTAGTATGTTTAATAAAGAGCTCGGGTTTGAGGTAATACACCAGATTCAAAGCATTTTAGGCACAGACACTAAAAATTAGAATTCACCCCATGAGGGCTCTCGGATCCGACACAATATATACATGATAAGAGGACTTTAAAACTATGAAGCTTGTGCATTTATGACACTCGGTCAAACATAATTAATCAATATGCTTGTGTACGATAACAACAAGCATATCCAAGACTTGAGCTTCTCTGTCAACTAGAATACATAGGGATTTGGAGTCCATTGTTCAGTTGCACGCAACAAAGACATGTGGAAGCTTTAGAAGACATCGGATATGAAAGCCCTGGGTCCGCAAGTGATATCCATGCCCAGTGAATGAAGGTTTTTAATAACATCCATGAGGCCAAGCAGCTTATGGGACCACAAGATATTAAACGCCGTTGTCATGCACAAAAACCTCAATAGGGAGGCTGCCTGCAATATGTTTGACTGACATTTCTTTCCTTTTGGATCTTGGATCTCCTGCTGTGAATCTTGATCAAATACTCTGCTGTTTTTGTTAGTCTTTCCTCTTCAAGCAAGGTATCAAGGACCCTGCATTTAGAATATCAATGTAATTGATCAAAAATTCTTATAAGCAAGGACATTCCATGATGTAGTGCCATTTCGTTTCCACTAACCCCAAAGTATGAAAGCAAAATATTCTATTTGCCCACTCTTCTTTAGGTGTTGTCCACCTTCCAGTCTTGCACCTAAGATGATGCAAGCTAGTCCTTAGCTGAGCTATCAACATTTTCGTTTTTCATTTTATTTCCACTCCTATAATTTTCTTTTGTTCATGGTCACATGTAGGATTGAAATGTTTGACATAGTATTCTCTTTTCCTCCCAAGTTGCGTTGTCCACATGGTTGCCTCGACTTTTCCATGCACGTATCTTTTGATTTCCATATGGGTGTTTGGGCATTCTTTCATGCTAATAGCCCACATACTCATCCACGTGTCATTTTGTTTCATCAACGTGCTCTGCCTTCTATTTAACTTTTTTTCTTTCGTTACCATTTTGGGCCAACAGTGCAGCTCCATGTTCTCTAATCTCTTTAAATAACTAAACATTTGGATCAAAGTTGATACCTCCAAAGGAAAGGTGCCTGCCTTAGATAAAGCAATATCATAAGGAACCAACATTTTGTTTTGAAACTACTTGTGATTAGGTGCTTTTGTAACCTCTTTGTTTGCCTCCATTTCATCGCTGATGTGCTGCTACCACAAACTTCACACCCATATAACACCACCAGTGCCACAAGTAACCCAAACAAGGTCTTCTTAGTTTTTCAAGCCCACAATTCAACCTTTTTGCACCTATTTTGCAATAAGTATAAAGCTTTCCATCCTCCTCGTATCCTTTTTGCCCTACAAGTCTCCCAACAAAGCTTGTTGTGGAAATTGAGGCCAAAATATTTATATTTATTTACCACTTGCAAGGGGATGTCTTTAAAAACAAAGTCAATTTGGATATTCTTTCTTGTCAAGGTAAAGATCATGACCTTGGTTTTGTTGATATTCACTTGCATCTCGACCTCCTGACAAAACAATTCTAGAGCTCTTAGGTGTTCTCTCAAATCATGCATTATTTTTGCCATTAAAATAAGATCATTTGCATATAGAAGCAATTTTATTACATAGCTGGCCAAATAAATACCCCCACCCACAAACTTGTCTATGCACTCGTCTAATTTGTCGATGTACAGTCCAAACAAGGTAGGAGCTAACGGACATCCTTGTTTGAAATGTCACTCCCAAAACAGTTTGATAATCCTTACTTGGTTTTAATTTTAGCCCGAATTTGATCATACAGCCTATGAACAACAGCCCTATACATCTCTAAAATTCCCAACTCTTCCATTCTGCCCCAAAGTTTGCTTCAAATGCTTGGTCAACTCTTCCATTCTGCCCCAAAGTTTGCTTCAAATGCTTGGTCAACTAGACTGATTGAGAAGTATAAACAAATTTTGACATTGGACTTAAAACTATCTAATCCAATGGATTTCAAATGTTTGGTCAGCTAGAATATACAGGGAGACTTGGGTTTGGCTATGACATGGATGCCACACAAATTAAGAGGCAGACAAGAGAAGATCATGAAACAAAGCTTTACGGTCCGATACACATGTTACAAGACTAGCTTATGGACGCGGACCTCTCAATTAGGTAGATTCTATGGGGACTTCAGGATCTGTCAAAGACATGACTACCAAGGAACTTCAATTTTGGACGTGAGAGAAACATGGAACATGGCTTTATTACTGTAATGTCCCCAAGAATGTTTAGGAATTTGCAATTTGATTTATATTTTTCTGATCACTGGAACACTTAATGAGTTTGTTGATTACAATTAAATTTGTGATGTACAACAATATTACTGAAGCTCTGAATATCAGACTAAAAAGAGTATTACAGCCAAATAGCACACCAAACTACTGTCACAAAATCAGTATTATGTTTGCGCCTAAGAGTGTTTATAAAAAATACCGAAAATTCAATGCTAGTGTTGGTACACATAGGGCTGTGCCACACATATAATAGTATTTATGGCAATCTCAACATAACATATATACTGCTGCCACAACTTCTGAACATACATAAATGTACTCAACAGGACTGAGCTAGTGATGTCAATTACTCACATTCTGCCCGGATTTAGCATAGTGCGGCCGCAGCAGGGATGATGACTGTGTATACTGATTTTTCTGGAATATATTTATCTGATCACGTAATCAATATGAGATGCAGGACTGCTGCTATAATCACCAGATGGCAGATCTAAACTGATGTTGCTGCTCAACACAATTAAATATTCCCAGCAAATTGTGCAGCAACCAAATTACTTGATGCCTACAATTAATATTTTGTACAGCATCTAATGCCCAGCGTACGGCTTACTTTGGAAGAATGTGATTTAAACCTGTCCCAGCATCTATGATTCGCACCTCCAAATATGGTAAGAAACTGTACGGAAATATTCAAAATTGTACAGAGGCACCAATTTTCCAATGAATGGCCAGCAGTCTTGATAATTCCAAATCAACGATCCTCTTTATAATATAATTAGCAGACAATTCTGCAGTTAGGGTTCCACTGCCAGTCTTTGTCCTCTTATTGCCGCAGTTCCCTTTGAGATATGTACGACAATACTGTGAAGACTCAGCTGAAGGCAATGATTCAATAAAGACAGCGAATGATTTGTCAGGATGGTGCAGCAGTTTAAAATAAATGAGTCGCAATCTTTCCCTCAACGGCTGACTCAGCATCAAGAAAATATCAAAATAACCTAAGTTGCTGGGTTCTGCTGTTTCCGGCACGGTCCCGTACCGAACTGGTCCAGGTCTTGGTCCAGCGATGGGAGCGGCTAGGGCATGGCCCTGCGGCCCCAGGGTGTCAGGGCACAGCTCGGACGTTCAAAAAAACAAAACTAAAAATTAAAAAAAAGTTATAAACTATATTATAAATTTAAATTATATATATTGGGGTAGGATGCGGGCTCCATTGGCTAAAATTTTCTGTTGCAGGCAAGAAGGTCACGAAATCCAGTCTACACCCGTCCCCGTGGTACCGGAGGGCGTGTTGCGCTAATGTCACCGGTCATGTGAAAAAGCTTAGCAGACACACTGCAGTTATAATATAGGAATGGCTAGGGCACGGCCCTGACACCCCAGGGTTGTTGGGCCATGCCCTAGCCGCTCCCATCGTTGGGCCATGCCCTAGCCACTCCCATCGTTGGACATCTGGACTAGTTACGTTGAGAGGCGCTCTACAATCACAACAAAGGCGGAGTTGAAGCCCTGAAAGATTCCAAGAATCTGTGTAATTTTATAAGATTCCAATCTAAAAAAAAAAAAGATTTATATGCATGAAATTATTAAGATAGAGGATCATAATGAAAGGCCACAATAAATACACCAACCACTCCCAAAGTTGCTCTTACTATTTAAACCAAAATGTATTCTAGCTGCCAGTAATTTATAAATGTTAAGAATGAGAAATATATTTAATTTGAAATGAAACGCTTGCATTCTAATATGAGTAATTTATAAAAAATTAAAAAAACAAAAAACCCAAAAAAACTGTAGATATATTTTTTTAAATATAAATATACTAATATATTATATAATATATTAAAATATATGATATTATAATAATATATTATTATATATTATATATTATCTTATCTTACCAACATACCACAAATACTTGTGATTCCCCTTTTGAGGCATTACGACAGTTTTCAATGATTTGCAAATATGTATAGCAACAAATAAGACAAACTCCTCAAAGTGTACGACAATATTAACAAAATGAGTTTTTGGAATCACCTCTACAGCTCTGGCCCCACAAGTTAGACCCCGTCCCTTGAATAGCAACTGATTTCAAATAATATATCTTCAAAGACTTAAGATTGCCTCTTATGCAAGTTAATACAATAATCAGTGTGTATGACGCCTTAAGAGTGCAGCGATTCATGAGAAATTAAATACAAACCTCCATTAATAATATTGATGTGTACAAATCTTTCAATTAATCCATCAACCAAGTAAGCATAATTCTAAGCAAAACAGAAGAGTTGGGACAGTCATGTGTAAAGCTTGTGGATTGTATAGTTTACTTCAGGCCTGTACTGCAGCATATTTGCTACCCTTACAGGATTGTATTGAATTTGTTCCTATATGTTTCAAACAGATGTGCTTAATACTGTTGTCCTCTTCAACAGTTGGTAGGTGTTTGGCTTCAGGACGGGTGTTTTGGCTCATTTTCAGGAGTTGTGTTATATGATTAGAGACAAGATTATTGTTGTTGTTCTGCAGCTTCTCTTACCTGGTATTCTGTGAAGGGTTGTCTGTTTGTTCTTGTATATGTATCTCTGTAGTTTGTTTCTTGCCAGTCTTTTGACTGCCTTTTCCCTTTGTAATTCGCATTTCTTTCAATTAAAAAAAAATTAAGCATAAATAGTACGGCCAATAATATGAAAAGTAAGATTTGGTAAAGTAAATAAATAATTGACTTTTCCTTTCAGATTTGAAAATTGTACTACTTATAAACAAAATTTGGAAACTTATAAAGTATCTTCAACAATTTTTAAATTCTTCTAGATCTCCAAAATCTTCAACAGTTTGCTTGTAAATGTAAATTGATCAGTCGCCAACAATGAGCCCAATTGCGATCTTCAAGTAGAATCGTCTCCGATGACTGAGAGGGTTTTCGTCCTCAAACCTGCAATGAAAATGGAAGGGTTTTCATCCTCAAGCCTGCAATGGAAACAGAAGGGTTTTTGTCCTTGAATACTGAAAAAATCCAAATTGGAAGGAATAACATATGACATAAGCATCGGATGATTTCCTTTATGTCTTTGTCTTTTCTTTTATAGTTGCCTTTTTTGGACTCTCCATTTATTTCATTTTAATTTTGTTGTTCCTCCAAATATTAAAAATACTTTTTAAATTACAACCATAAGTCCCTTCTTTGAATTACATTTGAATAAAGTGTTAAAAAAACACTATTTTTTTTATTACATAGGACCTATAACGATATAAAGTGATGGGTCCCAATATTATTAATTTTTAGTTCTAGAAAAAGGGGACATGATAGAGCTTGTGACCAAACCACAAGGATTGAGTAATACATGCCATAAGACCTCAACAAACATGAATCCAAAATTAAAGCATGACTTCAAGAGGTGTATAATACATGAATCCAAAATTAACGTTTGACTTCAAGATTGGGGAAAAATTAAATTATGACTAATGTTATGACTAACATAAAATATAATTTAAATAATTGAACAAAATATATATATATATATATATATATATATATATATATATATATATATATATATATATATATATATATATATATATATATATATATACAAGATAAAACATTTAAAACCTGCAATTAAGATGTAACAATAAAAACTCTAGTCATAAACCAACTCCTCTATGTCTATAGGAAAAAAAATGGGATCGAAATGAATGCCAATAAAACACAAGGCTCCCCAATCTTGGAAGAATAGGGGTGTGTTGTAGAGGCTACAATAGGTTCCAAAGTGGTTGGTTTGGCATGTGCAAGAGCTCACTCACTGCCAAAGAGTTCGCAGAGGAAGATTTTTGCAAAAGATGTAAAATTTTTGGTTTTTCTTCCTACATTTTTGTTTTACAAACAAACTCTCTTGCTTTGTTCTGAACTTCTTCCAAACCACAAGGATTGATTAATACATGCCATAATACCTCAACAAACATGCTTTCAAGATGAACATGATACAAGACCTAAATAAAACATGACTGAGTGTAACCCATGACTTCGAGAGGTGTATGATACATGAATCCAAAATTAAAGCATGTAATGACCCACCCCCCTTGCGTTTTCTGACGTTTAGTTGTCACTTGATGCGTTTAGGGTTTTTGCATTTGACAAAGCACACATGCGTACATATATTTTCGAAAATACAATAAAATAGAAATACCCAAATTCTTATTTTCAATGGAAATGTATCAAACATTAATATCATCAAATACCCATGTGATGGAACTCATAGAAAAGATCAGAATCTAACATACCCATTAGCTGATGTATAAAACAGGTCTGATATAACTGTTACAGCGGTTGGGATACTTCCAAAAATGAAAGATATACAATATATTGAATCCGTATTGTTTTAAAGTTTGGAACACCAGCTTCTCCAAGTGTTGGCGCCTCCAGAGGCACTCTAAATGCAAAGAAATGGACTAGATGCAATACCCACGACCTCTACTGATATGTACGGTCCCTAACAACAATGTTGAAGTCTGAAATTCATAACATTGAACATGTTTTCTGCTCCAGAATGCTCTGTATCTGCTGCAGTCCTCAAATGACCCAAAAGGAAGAATGAACAATGAGAAATATCCTCCAAACAAACTCCTAACCCCAATGTGTGGTATGGCCTGTATGGCTGTAGCTGGTACGACCCTCTATGGAGGTCATTAACACCTCAAATCACTTCCAAAACCCCTGCCATATCAATGATCCCTTTGAATTATCATGCCAAGAATCATAGGATTTGACAAGGAAAAACCCTCTGCGACAAGCTGAATATGATGCAATTTGTAATGTCCCCTTCTTGCAAGCCCAAAATTTTCACACCTTGCACACAAATTCAACTTGCCAAAAGAGAACATTAGCATTCAATTCTTCATAATTATTATATAAATCACAATTATAAGTCAATTCTTTAAACATAACTCATATACATTATCTTTTTCTCTATTTCACAATTAAAGTTCATAATTTTCTTTTCCTAGTTCACTATACAAGATCATAGTTTCCTTCTTGGAAGAGACTACACTTGGACCCATCATGGTAATCCAATTATACACCCAACAAGAGAGGGTTCCTTGGGCACAATCTTGTCATAGGTTCAATATCTTTCCTTTGATCTAGAATGGCACTCTTCACCAACTAGAGTCAAAGGCCTATCCACTTGCTCCATGCTTGGCACTCTACACCAATGGAAACAAGGGCCATTTTCCTTGTCCATATTAGCACTCTACACTAATTGGAAGAAGTGCCTTAATCCACTTGCCTCAAATTAGCACTCTACACTAATTGAATCAAAGGCCATCTCCACTTACCTCATAATAGCACTCTTCACTAATAGAAATAAGGGCCTTTTCCACTTACCTCATATTAGCACTCTTCACTAATAGAGATAAGGACCTTTCTCGGCCGAGTACTCTTCACCTCTTAAGAACAAGCACTCTTCACTTGCCTTGGAGGATTAGAGCCTTATCAGCTCGAGCCTTCAATACCTTGGACAATTGTTATAACCCTTGGTCTCACTTTCTTGATGTGATGGATTAACAAGCTGGTCCATTTCTCTATTTTCGTACTTTCTTGTAAGTTAGCATTTTTCACATTTTTTTATCAAGATAGTCATTCATTATATATTCATGATCACATAAATGTTCTTATTTCATGACTATATTCTATTCCTAATCTTCAAAATATTCTATCTTTATTTGCATATACAATATTCAATTTATGAACCTATCTATTATGTATTTTTTATTTTTTTTTTGGAAAAAGTGGTAAAACCACTAAAATTATATTAATTATATAATAAAATTTACAAAATGCCAAATTCAAGAAGGCATACCGGTAGGAAAGAATCGGCAAAGAAAACCTTCGGTTGTAGCCCTTTTTAGACAATTTCAAAACAAAATCGACTCAAAAGGATGAGTCAATCCAAAAAGAGTCTGTAACTCAAAACCTTACAGGATGAATTGTGTCAAAACAACAAAATTACAAACTAGCCACCTGATAATTACATCGGATATCAGAACTAAAACTTTCTGTTAACACAAAAATTAGAAATCCCCCTGGAAATCTTCACCATCAAAAACCTACGGATCACAAACCACTACTTCTGCTAGCTGAGGAGGAGGAGGTGGAGGAGGAGGAACACAATGCAGCAGAAAGTTCAAAGCATTAAAAATGTCTGTAGCAGCGTCTACCAAATGATTCCCCAATTCTCGCCTGTGACAATGAATGGAATTCTGAAAGGACACAACACAGTTGTTTTGGAGACCATGCATAAATGCATTGAAAAGGCAGTGAAGTTCAGAACAGCGGAAGAGATTCCTGCGATCAAACAAACCTCCCACAAGAGCAGTACCCGAATGCAAATCATAATCCTCTAAGGCATCATTGAATGTGTCTACTGAAAAATGAACATTTTGAACAAACATAATACCCAAGTTCCTTACCCTATCACCACTTCGCACAAGGTCCATAGCATTAGAAAGAAAATGAGATACTGCTTCAGACGGATAAAAAGACCTAGGAGAGTGTAAAACCTGCAACCCACAAACCTGAATGATAGCTCTTTCTACTGCATCTTCATAAATCTTAAAGACTTCCTGCATAGAATTCGGGTTAAGAAAACCAAGGGAGGGCCGCTCCCAATTTCGGATAGGCAAAAGAATTCTGATATTTCGTTTAGCGGAACCCATGCTAGAGTTCAATGGTATAGAACAATAAAATTTTCCAAATGAAAGATAAAACTGAACAGGAGCAAAGATTATAACGGATTGTAAATGTTATAACAATCAAAAACAATATAGAGGTGAATAACATCGAAAACAATGAATGAAATCATTTCTGTCAGATATACCAATGTGCGAGAACTGCCATCCTGAACCCAAGTAAAACATCAAGGTACTACACATCAAATGAAATAATCCTCAAGGCATTAAACAACGTCAGCTGTCAGAACAAACCCAGAAACATTGTCGTCATGCAAGTACTTACTATAAATAGTAAGTACGAACAAGTTGTCCAAAATCCCTCCGGAAAGTGTCATACAGCTCCACTAGATCACCCGAACACAATAGTGACATCGAAATACTCCTCTGATTAGGCTGCCACCAACCTAGAAAGTCAGCTCCAACTGTGCTGCAAGAGAACTCGAAAATGGGGACATTAATAACATTAGTCATAATTTAACTTTTCCCGAGTCTTGAAGTCATGCTTTGTAATGTCCCCTTTCCTAGATAGTGTTAGTCTATGCTTGATTCCCATAGACTAACCAGTATGGTTAGGGAACCCAATGAGGTGTAGCCTTAATTGGTTATGTTGGTCGTTGGTGGAGGTTGTTGGTTTTAGTGAGACCTTAGGTTTGGAGCTTTCTGGAATGTTTTCGGTCACCTTGGCCAGACTTGCTATTTTTAGCAAGTTAGGGTTTCTATCCTTTTTAGGAATCTTAGAGTTGGATGCGAAGTGTTTCGGCGAGACCTTTCCAACGGTCTATAGATCTCGGGATTCCGATGTGTTTTGAGTCTCCATTTTAAAGTCCGTAAAATAATAATGTTTATTTTAAAAAGGACTTCTGAAAATTGGTATTAAAGTGACTTTATTGTATTTGAGACTATATGAGATATTTAAAATCATAAAGTCACTAATAGTTGGGCGCCCAAGGACAAAGGAGGAATAAAAGATTAAAATGTTCATATTTCCCAAAAAGTGGTGTTGGTGGTATAAAGAGGAAAAAAAACTTCATTTGCATTATTGACTATTGCATATTTTGATATTGTCTGAACTTTGCTTGGAGTAGGGTTTCGAACCAGCAACTTCGGAGACGAAAACCTCCTTGGTTGAGTGCATCTGCAGGGTTGAAAGACACTCCTAGGATGTTGAATTGAGTAGCTTCATTCAGGGTCACTATTTGAGCTTAATTGTGTCATGGTTCGATAAATTCCAATTAAAGATTGGAATAATCTCTTACTCATCTCTTTAACATAAGTTGAAGAAAAGAATGATGATGTGTTAAGCCGATCAAGACAAGATGATTACAGCCTTATAATACCATTGAAGAGGGTGAATGGATAAACCAAGATACTTAACATCATTTGGCCAAACAAATTTGTATTCGTGGCATGGAAGGAGATAAAAAGACATATTCCATAGACATCAATCAGAAGGAACACGCAAGAGTCTCAGAAGCCATATCAACAGGGATCACTTATATTCCCAGCGTTGAGGAAGATTTAATAAAACAAAGGAATACATATCGATCATTCATCTCTTCTTCATTCGCAGCATACAAAGAAAGAGTTCCCATCGAACAATCACTTCTTATTCATTCGCAGCCTACAAGGGAAGAGTTCCAGGGATCAAATAAAGGAAAGAAACTCTGTAGAGAAAAAGTGAAAGAGATATTATATATAATCCACCATTGGCAACATTACTCCAAGTACATATAAATATATCATAGGCCAAGCAAAGTCTGCCTGCTGATAGCCATTTAAGGTATGTAATGTATATATTCTTGATTGAGTTTCTACAGATTGCTGATCTAATATGAGGCAGTTGCATGAATATAAAAAAAGAGTAATTATTAGATTAAATTGTAATATTGAGATAGTTCGAATATGATGACAAATGTGATAATACTAAGACATAACATAAAAGATCTTCAAGTGTTGGACAGATTATTAGCTTTGCATGTGGGTGATCAGCACTTGCATGCGTGTTTAGAGTTGGGCAGTTGAAAGGTTTTGATCAGTGAATGTGAGATCATGGCATTTCTCATGAAGGATGATCTTTGTGAAAGACTTTTTGATGCAGGATTGAAACTGAAATTTTTGCCATGGTCAGATGAGAGACTTCTCAGCACTTTGGAAGAAGCTGAGAAATATTTATCTAAAATCCCTCAGACACCTTCTGAGTCAATGCAGGTAGCTTTGGTTCCTTCAAAGACTTCGTTGTGTAAGTCCGAGTTGTTGAGGCATCCAAACAAGAAGGTAAGATTGGCAGTTATCACATGCATCAGTGAAGTCATGAGAATTTCAGCTCCTAAAGCACCCTACAATGATGACTTAATGAAGGAGATGTTACAGTTGATTATTGAAAGCTTTTATGGGCTGGGTGATACTAGAAGCTTATCTTTTAAAAAGATTTCTAAGATGTTAGAAATTATGGCTGAGGTCAGATCATGTCTTTTTACTAGATCTTAAGTGTAATGATTTAATTCTCAACATGTTTCATTGTTTCTTTGACAAAATCAGAAAGTATCATGCGGATAATGTTAAAACAACAATGCAAAATATCTTGTCTCTAATTTTAGATGAAGATGATGATATCTCTAAGTTGTTATTATCTAACTTGCTAAGCATTTGGAGGGAGGAACAACATGTTTCACCCGTAGCACATGAGTTGTCAAAGACATTGGTTGAGCAGAAAATTGAGAAAGTTAAAAATCATTTGACAGAAGAGGAATCTATTGCTTGTGGTTTACAGGTTATAAGGATTCCTATAATGAGCAAAAACCAAATGAGAAGACAAGGTCTATGCTTCTCTTGCAAAGAATTTTGGGATCCTAACCACCAATGCATAGATAAAAAGGACTCTCAATTTGATGATGGTTTGACAGATGAAGTTACTTTTAGCGCTCAAAGGGTTGTTATCAGCCCTGACAACAATTCTGATTTTTATGACAGCATTCATTCTTTTGAGCGTAGTCTTGATTTAAATGTTATTGCACATAAGCAAAATGTTGTAGAAGAGACTTCTAATGTTGGCACACAGGATATGAGTGTCAAACACGAGGAAAGCAAGGAGAATACAAGCCATAACAGTTCTGATTTGTGTGGCAGTAGTCTGATCTGTTCGCATCAGCGTGAGGTTACCACCATTACACATGAGAATGTTGGTTGTATGGAGTCACATAATGTAGACACTCAATTTATGGGTGACATTGATGCAATAGGTGTTGTAGATTCAAGCCACAACCAGTTTGATTTTGTAAATCAAACCTTGGGAGATATGAACAAATCAGAAAATTTACTTGTTGGTGATGGGTCCCAGGATAGCTCTTTGGATGAACATGCATCTACATTGGAGGAAGCAATGTGCAATGGTTATGTCCAATCAGCCACCTCTAGCATATCATTTGAGCCATCTATAGAGGTTCATAACAATAGTACACTTAATGAGGATGTGTGCGAAGTGGATAGCACACATGAGGATGCTTACCAATCGGTGAGTGATGATGATTCAGCCTCTTACCATAGTGCAGATTACAAATTAGAAAAATTGTGTGGAGACAATTTGTCAGAGGGGTCTAATCATTTGGCAGGGCAATTGAAGGTGAACGAAGGCTTGATTGCTTCAGCCTTAGAACACTTTGATGTTGTTCAGCAGTTGGTGACACACTGTTGTTGGACTCCAGGTATATATGAGCACCTTGATAGTGGACTTTCCCTTGCTGAGTTTCAGGCACTTAGAGATGCAGTTGGGATAATGAAGAATAATTACCTACAGCTGTTATCAGATAGAGATCATCTTCTCAGGCTTGATGGTATCTATTATGATGCTCTAAAGGGAAAAGAAGAGGAGGTTGATGAGCTCACCTATGAGCTTGAGGTCACCATAGACTTTTTGAAGAATGCTCAAACAACCCTTCAAGAGTCAAAGTTACGAATAGATGAGCTTACCATGGAGTTGAGCTTGGCGCAATCTTCATCACCTACAGATACAATTCAGATATCTATGGCAGCGTGTGGTGATGAGCATACATCCATGGATAGTGGTAATGAGTATGTGGAGGATGTGGCTACATCCATTTCATTTACTGGTGCAGGTGACACAGATGGGATGATTGTTTTGGATTAGTGTAGTAGGGAACAATATGTTGCACCAGGTGTTCTTGACGTTAGTCCCATTTCAGAGGATGCAGAGCAATTGATTGATGGCTCTTGTGGTGTAGTAGTGAATTTTCCAGAGAGTTGTGTGACATATCACCACACTACATTTTTGCTGGAGATATGCAGGGCATCATTCAGTGGGGAGATCAGCGCTCATGATGATTTGTTTCCCTCTCCTAGAAACAATCAGAGATTACATCCCATGCAGCTGATTTTGATCAACAACTTATTGAGCCACAGGGATGGAAAGATCAACTGAAGGTTACCGAGGATAAGGTTGTTCAAACCTTAACTCGTATTGACAGTACCCACAAGTTTGTGGAGGATCTCTTTTGGAAGGCACAATTGGAGGAAAGACAAATATGGGTAGTAGGGGGCACTTCTATATCTAATTTGTGAACTATCCAGCATGCCATGGAGTGGATTAAATCATAATACCTCCAATTGCTTTCAGATCGAGACTTTGCTATTGGGTATGCAGAGAGGTCTTGTAGAGCATTTACCCAATTAGCCATTCATGATCAAAGACATGAGCCATCATCTGATTTGAGTGGTGAGAGTGATGAGGAGTGTGTTCCCCATAACTATGATGGTCAACCGTTGACACAGGCAGGTGCTTTTTATCTTGACTACATAGTGAGGAGTGCTCATCATTTCTCTTTTAGTCCACACACAGATGACCTGATGATGCATAAGTGTCAATTGGCTCGGGATTTATATCATCCATTGTGGGATGAAGGGTTGCCATCTACAGAAGATGGAACTAGAGATTGCAGAGGTCTGACTCAGATATATGTAGAGGATTACTTGCAGGGTTAGAGATCAGTTTCCCATTGTGTTGTTGTGTACCAAACAGAGTTTGCAACTTCGTTGTCTCAAAAATTTCCATTGGAGACATGGCTTCAGAGAGGTTGCAGTGTCAGTAGGCATGATGACATGTCTAGCCTTTCCAGCGGTGGTGGAGAGTTTTATTATGCCTTTGATTTGGGAGGAGCAGTTTCATATCTTTCAGCACCTATGATGAATAGTCAACACATCCATAGGAGTTTTGTAGAGGATGAAAGGGGTTGTTGTGGTTCAGACACTTCGAGATTTAATCACCTCTTCATGATTGATGGATGTGAGGTCCTGATGTGTTGGGATCCAAGTGGTGACAGGGTTGGCATGATAGTTCAGTTGGATTCTAATATGTTGCTTCACCACTCTTTGCACGGTGAAGATTATATCAGAGTAGCGTAGTGGAAGTCAATGGGTGATGTGTATGGCAAACTTCCATATTGGCTTTGGGACCCAGGGGTTCCTATGTCTAGTAGATTGTTCTATACTGGGGTAGCTACTTACATTGATGTTGAGCATGGTATTACCTCTACCCAACAGATGCAGTGGAGATGCTGTTGGACATTCTTCAGATTGATTTGGGATCCTGGTGTTCAGCTTTGGCATGCAGGTGCAGATTGCTTGAGGGCAAGCAATCTTTGGGAAGGGCGGATTGTAATGTCCCCATTTTTGAGTTCTCTTGCAGCATAGTTGGAGCTGACTTTCTAGGTTGGTGACAAGCTAATCAGAGGAGTATTTCGATGTCACCAATGTGTTCGGGTGATCCAATCGCTGTTTCGGAGGGATTTCGGACAACTTGTCCATACTTACTATTTATAGTAAGTGCTTGCATGGCGACAATGTTTCTAGGTTTTTTTGGGTTTGTTCTCTTTGGTCCTCAGAGAACACTACTATTTTTAGTAAGTGTCAGTCTGGCATTGTTTTGGCGACTTGACAGTCAGCTGTTGGCTATCCCAAATGTTGAATTGAGCTCAGTGATATCATAGGGTTTGCGCGGATGCCTTTTCAGGTGATTTCAGACTTTGGGCCCAAACTTGCTATTTTTGGCAAATTAGGGTTTCTGTCCGTTTTTGGATTTTCAGTGTTGGAGATGGAGTGTCTTGTCAAGACCTTTCTAGCGAGCTATAGATCACTGAATTCCGAGTTCATATGGGCTTCTGTTTTAAAGTCTGTAAATTAATATTATTATTTAAATATTGGACTTTGGGAATTAATGGTTAAGTGATGAAAAATAAAATATTTAAAAGTCACTTAAGTTATTTTGTGGAGCACTCACCTTGGGAAATATTAAAGTGAAATTAAAAGAAATATTTCCCTCCCAAAAGTGCAATGACCCTAATGGAGGAAATAAAAAGTGAAATGAGCTCTCATTTGCATATACTTGAATATATGATTTTGTGGCTATTTGCTCTGCTAGGGTTTTTCTTGAGAGGGTTTGAAGAGGATTCGAACCAGAGGCTATTGGGAATGAAAACTCCCTTTAGTAACAGCATTCTATAGGCATGCAAGGCTGCCCAAAGGTGCTAGATTGGCAAATACATCCAGTGTTTGCATCCGGAGCTTCAATGGAGTTTGGTTGTTGAAGATTTGAAGAATTTCGTGCTACATTCTTGCAGATTTTGTGAGGTTCTTCATATGCAGATTTGGGAACAGCTATATTGCAGATTTGAATAGTGTTTGATGAGGGTTTTTGGACTGTTATTCCTTTATTTTGCTGGCCGTACCAGCAAGGACAGCCGTACCATTCATTGGATGCATTTGTTGTGATTTTCCTTGTTTTTCCTCACTCCATTTTTGGCGTTGATATGTATTAGGAGTGTGCAGAGATTATTTGCTGATTGCAGACCTGTTTGGAGTCTTGTTTGCTACTGTTCATAGCTTCATCATGGCCGTACAAGGCAGCTAGGAAGATGTGGTACAAATGAGGTGAAACTCTTCATTGTGTTGTATGCTATGGCTCCACAAGTGGATGTCTATGGTTCTAGATCAGCTGATATCAATTGTATTTCTCACTCTCTGTATTTTGGAGTGATTTGGTGGAGTTCTACACTACCTTGTATGCTGGTCCGGCTACAACATAGGATCGAAGTTGCATATTTCCATATGGGTGTGGCACATTACATGTTAAGATTAATATAAAATATAATTTAAATAATTGAACAAAATATATAGACAAGATAAAACATTTAAAACCTGCAATTAAGATGTAACAATAAAAACTCTAGTCATAAACCAACTCCTGTGTGTCTATAGGAAAAAAAATGGGATTGAAATGAATGCCAATTAAACACAAGGCTCCCCAATCTTGGAAGAATAGGGGTGTGTTGTAGAGGCTACAATAGGTTCCAATGTGGTTGGTTTGGCATGTGCAAGAGCCCACTCACTGCCAAAGAGTTCATAGAGGAAGATTTTTGCAAAAGATATAAATTTTTTGGTGTTTCTTCGTACATTTTTGTTTTACAAACGAACTCTTTTGATTTATTTTGAATTTCTTGTTTTGTTTTCATTCTTTTATGAATCTATGGCATATGCTGAAAGTTTTTAAATGAGTTGAGTTATATATATTTTTTTGTTTTCATTTGTTTTGAATGTGTTGTTTATCAAATTGTTGTTATAGGGATTACAATGGCAGTCAGTTCTAGTTTCGTGAGCTGACCCCTTTTCAAAATAGATGTAAATTCTCTCCATTGAAAGTATATTGAAATGATACAGTTGGTTCTAGGTGGTGGGGTTTATATTTGTATTTGCAATGGGTGTGTTGTCAAGTAGTCAAGCTCATATAGTTGATTGAAAGCCCATTTGTGTGGCATTCTTGGACATGGGATCAAAACTTGTCTAGGAAAGAATGGTGTACCCATACTACTAGAACAAAATCATAGCATTTATTAATGAATAGGAGAAAGCAAATGAAGTAGTAGGCTATAGATAAATCATCCTTTGGCAAAGAAAGGATCTTGAGGAATAAGGCCCCCTCATCTCGCATCTAATCCTGAACTTATGGTAGAGAACCACCTATCCTTGGTCACAGTTTAAGGACAACTTGTGATTGTTACATGTAAGATACCAAAGGGACTGTTGGAAATGGCATTTCAAAATGAGTCTCAAGGGATTGTTGATCTATTAGGAATTACTAGTACATGACATAGAATAATGTAATAAATAATAAATTAACATGTTAATGTTAATTTATTAGATGTTAATTTTTAGTTAGTTATTAGTTATGTGGTAGTTGGTAGTTAGTGGTTTGGGTAGTTAGTAAGTTGGATGGATTTATAAAGCCATAGAATGTAATCATTTGATGTGTTGAAGATGAATGATTAATTGTTGATGTGGTTGAGCCTTGGGCTCTTCTTCATTGTGTTGTCAATTTCAACATGGTATTAGAGCAGGTGTCCTATGAGACCTCTCTGTTTGCCTTCCATTTGCTTGTATTTCCTTCAAAATGATGCAAACAAAGGACTAGCAGATACCATGGACCTCTCGAGAAATCTGGAGTTTGTAGCATCCACTCTTGCATATTTGTCAGCGGTACTAGCGGATACCACAGACCTCGCAGCGAACTTGTTGACATTCACCATTCATGTGCATTGCCTGTCTCTTCCATTGTGTACATTCTTTTCATAGTATTTTCCTCCATTTTGTTCATTTCATATCAAAAAAATCAGAAAAGTTTAAAAAATTATACATTCAAAGTTGGCAAAATCTTTGGCGTTGCAGAAATTTGTTTTATCTTGGTCTCAGTAAAACAAAAATATCTTTCTCATTTGGTAACGAAATTTAGAAATTTAAAATGTTCTAGAAAGTTGTTAAAGAGGAGAGTAAAACCCACAAAGCATTTGAGAATGATGTTGATATTTAATGAGCAGTTTGGTGCAGAAGATAGAGGTGAAATTGTAATATTTTTTAACATTATGTAAATGGAGAAATAAGGATTTTGGAGTCATAAGGGTGTAATAGCTTTTGTATTTGTAAAATTATATTTGAATGCATTATTGGTTGAAACCGACATCCAAAGAAAATTTCTCATTGAAGGAGGGAAAATATGAGACATGTCAGTTGTCGATACTGCAACATCAGAATAGAGTCCCTATGTCAGCACTAAAGGGGGTGTTAAGAATTACTAGTGCATGACACAGAATAATGTAATAAATAATAAATTAACATATTAATGTTAATTTATTAGATGTTAGTTTTAAGTTAGTTATTAGTTATGTGGTAGTTGGTAGTTAGTGGTTTGGGTAGTTACTAAGTTGGATTAAATACAGATCACCCTCAATTTATGGCTAGAAAATGTGTAAGATACTAATTGCTGCCCTAAAATGTCAAAGATGTGGACCACAAGTTGATCGGCTCTCTTCACATGTGATTCACCCTTCAAAAACATGTTAAAAATGATGCTAATGTTGGCATCCTTGACAAATGCTAGTTCTTTCCTCTAGGAATGGTATGACAACTTCAAATCATGCCAACAATGACCTCAAACAACAACAAAACTGTAAAAATATGCAAATAGATCAATATGATGAACCTCCCAAAGTGGGGCGCTCAAGGTAGATGATAGAAATCAGCTCCAACAACAACCATCCATGATTTGCTTGCAAATATCCCTTTGTCAAACCTTGAAAATGCACAAAAATTCTCCAAATCAGCATACCATGCAACTCTTGTGTGGAATTGCCAATGACAGAAATGAGAGTTTTCATCCTCACCTCCAAAAATGGAAATCCAAGAGGGTTTTGTCCTCAAAGATTTCTAAAAACAGCTAAGAGTTTTTCATTTTTGGATGAGTAGAATGAGCACAATGTTCAAACTGGAAAGTGAGTGAAATGCCGAAGTGAATGCTAGATGCCAAATGAGGCCAAGCGCCCTTTTTTTAAAGTTTTCCAAATTGGGCCTTGAATTAAAATTCGTTCCATTTAGTATTTAAAAATATTTTTTATTTTATTTTATTTTTATTATTTAAAAATATTTTTTATTTTAATATTAGTGTTTAAAAGCACTTTTTCATTAAATAATATGATGTTATATTAAGTTGCCCCTTAAATATAAAATTATCAAGCCTAACTCAATAATATTAAAAATTATTTTCCTTTTTTTGCCCTTTAGCTTACGAAAAATGGAAATAAGCTAGATGTCTTCTCCTTGGCGCTATTTCCAAAAAGGGGACCTGACAAAAGGCAACCAACTGTACTCAAGAAAGGTAGAGGACTTAATGTATGTGCATTCCAACATGTCATATTTTTGCCTAGGCCAAAATAGCCCAAAAATCCCACATTTCTTCCATTAGAAATAATTCAATTTGAGAAAGCTTAAATGGAAGAAAGTCTCCTTTCGAAAATCCCAAAATTTCTAAGTATTTAGATCCAATCTGAGACAGTTTATAGGGATTTTTCTTTCATAATTTCTAAGTATAATGTTCCCTTTGTCATCATTTTTTCTTCCTTGCAAAAAATTGGTTCATCCAAGGCTTTTGTCGGCAAATCAACAAAATCGTGAACTAACGAACTTGCCGACTAGGTTCATGGGTTTGTGATTTTGCCGGTTTTCTGATTTACCGACAAAGAGGCAGAAAAGGGAAGTTTCAAATAGAGTTGTCGTCTTCGGCAAAGTTTCTAAGGAAGCCTTTGTTGGTGAATCAACAAAATCACAGACTGCTAGTTTCACCGACTAAGTTCGGGTGTTTGTATTTTCTTCAATTTGCCGATAAAGCGACAAGGAGGTGGAGGATTTTCAAAAGAAGAAAAAGGCAAAGGGCAGAGCAAAATGATTGAGAAAAAGTTGATGTTTGTGGCCTTTGTCGGTGAATCGGCTAGTTCGCAAACTACCGACTTTGTCAACCGAGCTCGTAGTTTTCTGTTTTCGCTGATTCGCCGATAAAGCGACCAAGCGGCGAAAGACAAAGGGTTTGAAAGGAGTGAAAGCGGCCACGGAAGGTAAAATTCTCTAAGGCATGAAGAGACAAAGAAAAGTGTGAGCCATGGGGAAAAGTTCCCGACAAAGGCAAGGAAAATGTTTCTAAGGAAATAAAGGTAAAAAAGAAAAACTGAGTCTTTTGTCAGCAAATCAGCGAGTTCACTAACTGTCGATTTCGCTGACAAGGTTCATTGGTTTGCCTTTTCCCTGATTTGCCGATTTGCTAACAAACAGGGAGACAAGGCAAGGTTCACGGTTTCTCAAGTTTGTCGATAGGGCGATTTGCCAACTAAGGAGGCCCAAAAGGAGAAAACAAAGACAACCCAATGGTTTGCCAAATGAAGATTTCACCGACCAAAGAGGGATAAGAGAAGGAAAGTAAAGAAAGCCAAGGAAAAGGAGTTTGCCAAAGGGCAAATTCCCCGATAATGGAAAAATCAGAACATGCCAAAAGCAAAATTTGTAGAATAAACAATTTTAAAGTGTTGTAAAATCTTGCAGGGCACGGTTTCCTGAAATCACGCCATTGTTGTAGAACAAATTAAATGCCTGAAGGACAATGTTGCAAATCAGTCAGATTCAGGTGGTTGAAACAGTTAAATCCTTCAATGCACTAGTACGCAGGAGGGACAAAATGAATTTGTAGGTACCATGGAAGGATTTCAGACCTTCCCTCTTCAATGCGTCTGACACCTGTGCGTGTAGGCAATCTCCTTTTGCGACTTTGCAGACCTGTCAGGGCATGGCCGTCGTCCAACTTTGCAGGATTTCCTGACGGAGCCATGGGCCAAATTAAATGTAGCGTGGACGCCTGGGCAAAGTGGTTGACCAGAACTTAGCGCCTGTAGCTGTACAACGATTGGAAAAGTTATATATGCATGAAAAAGATGTAATTGTTGTTAGCTGCTCATTTGGGTCATTCCACGGGCAATGGGAGTTTATTGCAGTTTCAGACCTTGTAATGCATTACAAGAACCAGTCGGATCTGATACATTGTGCTTGAAGTTGAGCCTTTGATGTCTCCGATTGTGGTTCACCTATGAATGTAACTGGTAATTTTGTGTCTATCTCTTCTGTAGCGAATTCTTGTTCTTTTGTAATGGCTATTTTGCCTCTATGATCAATATAATCACTGATATTTTGCCTCTATGCTTCTACTCTGTGTTTACTTGAAAACTGTAGGCTTATTCTGTGGATAAAACGGTACTTGTTGTAGTTACAGTTTTCTATTCTGAACCTCTGTTAAAGTTGTAAGTCTGTGTGAATCCATATCAATAATTGAGATCATTACTATGTTATGTTAGTCCCAGCTAACACTCTAAATTTGGTGCATCAACCCCTTTCAATTTCAGTTTTTTCTTCCTCTTTTCCCTATGAGCATTGGCATTAGATTTAGCCATCATTCTCTAAACCTTTAGTCCAAAAAGAGGAGCTGGCCTTCTCTAGAGGTTTGGTCTCAATTGCAAGGTCCCACACCTTGAGACCAATCCCATGTTTCATTGAATTTGTTGGAACTGTCAAAAGCTTCAACAACAGGGTGCAAATTCAGGTGACAACACAACCCAAGCCTCTTTTCACACAAACAAACTAGCTACAAGGAAGGGGACACAAAAATGTGGGATATCGAGCTAGAGCATGTAGACTTAGATGCTTCCACTTCCCAACATGTTGCACTTGAGGAGGACTCAGATAGCAAGCATCCAAGTGCTAGTGGTGTTGCTTGGTTCTTCTAATATATGAGTACCTACATCATCTAATATTGATGATGATATTTTTGAAGACCCATATGATGCTGAAGCCTGATGGCTGATTGTTGACATTAATTTTTTAATTTGAATATTGAAGTTTGAACAATGAATATTTAGAATGTCATTCAAGTTTGACTAATTGGCATCGTATTTTAATTTTTTGTAGTGTTTTTTTATTATATGATGTTATATAGCATTCTGAACTAAATTACTACTGCAATATATATATATATATATATAAGTTATGATTTTTATATGTTTTTGTATTAATGAACCCTGTTGGTTTTTTCCCAGACTGGATGCTTATTCCCAGATTTCCCTACAAGGTAGCCATCAACGATCAACAGGATCTCTGGGCCAGGGGCCAACAGTGTAGGAGATAGACTCTATATTTTATCTCCTCTTCTTCTTCAGGCTCTGCAAAACCTAGGGGGGTATTCCCTACTCAACATCCATGAGATACGCATACAAGGATTGGGATGCTGTCAGAAAGCAGATAAGTCCTCCTGTAAGTAGACCAAAACTGAAAGATAAGAGCAAAGGGGCTAGCTTTGGGCCTATTTGCAGTTGTAGACAGAGGACTGAGGATCCTAAAACTAATTCTAATGTCCTAATGGTTGTTTTAGAGTTTGATTATGATTTTGAGTTTGGATGCAAAGCTGGACATGGTTGTAACACAAACACGAAGCAAGATTGGTGCCTATCCAGGGCCTGGAGTCAATAGACATACACCTGTGAATGATCAGCATGAACGGCTAAAACTGGATTTCAGGGGGATATATGTGATACCTGCCTTACAGATATCTCCCAATACAGAGTGTTAAGTTATCTCTACTTATGGCATCCCTACTGCAGTATACCCTTCCCAATGTTCAACCTGAAAACAGTTTAATCTACCCCTTGAGCAGAAGTTAAAAGATCAGACATTCAACATAGGAATTCTATGTTCTAGAGTCTCAAATATTGCCCAAATATTCAGATTCAGAAGAAGAATACATGCAATACTGGAGACAGAATTAACAAAACACATGCTAAGATAGCATTTCTCATATAAGATTAATCATGAAATCAGTGGGTTCATGCCAAAACATACAACAAGAGATACATAAACTCACAGGTTTAGCTGTACAGAGCAACCAGATCAGCTTGTTTTGAATTACAGAGCCAAAAATCTTCAACTTTCAACAACAACAAAAATGAGTAACACTTCCTGCTTATAACAGCCAGAAAGTCTACCACAGCAATTAATTACATGGCTATTACAAAAAATCCGCCAGATACAGTCCTCAGAAGGAATGGCGCTCAGAAAATGTTAATGCAGCAGACAAAGGGGGGCCTCGAGCCACGCGCCACTATCTGGAAGTCTTCATTCTCAATCAGGCAGCTTCACCGTTTGTATTCATCGCCCATACCCCTGCACGACCGTCATTGATGGCTCAACCACCCGCATTTCACTTGGAAACCGTCGCTGCATTCAAAAATGATTTCCCGCCAAAACATGCTTCTATCGCAGGTTCAAAATATACAAGGGAATAATCCCACATTCATGGTGAAGAGATCACTCCAGCGCTTTAAAAGCATAACCGCATTCAAACAAAGTGTTGAGCGCTTTTGCCGCGCTCGACACACATGCCTTCGCCCACAGCCCATCGGCCAAACTTCTACCATCGGCAGATCAAAACAATGCTAGCCCGATATACCATCTCACTCCGATGGCATTGTTATCGCCAAGACAATCCTCCCCGTCACCCCGATGCCAGCTCCACACCCCTTGTCGTCGAGACAAAGACCATCGGAGCAACCAAAAGCACTTCCGCCGATCACAATAGTCTCGCCGATGGTCCTTCACTTCCCACCTCCGTCGGTGAGACATACACCATCGACACCACAAAAAACCCTTAGGCCGACAATATTACTCACTCTGATGGACATCCTCCAAATTCCCATCGGCCTGACACTACCCCATACTCGCCGATGGCAACTCCATCGGCCAGACCACCAACTGTCGGCCCAACCAAAAACTCACCTGCCGACATCACTTGTTACGCCGATACAGCTCCATCGGCCAGAGTACCCCTGTCGGCCCAACTCTCCACACTTCGTTCGATGCACCAAGTCACGCCGACAACACACACATCCACTTATCGGCCAAACATACGCCATCGGCCCAACAGGAAACTCCCTTGCCGATAGCACAAAGTCACGGCGATATACAAAGAACACACCATGCTACTGAAATGATCGCCAAGACACATGCAAACTCATGCCGATAACACTTGAGGTACCCCCATCGGCACGACCAACATTGTCGGCAGAACCACAATATCCTTCGCCGATAGACCAAGCTCTTGCCGATGAACAGGAACACCTAGGGTTTGAAGGAAGAAACCCTCCAACAAACAAGCTCAGCCTCCAGGTCAAAACGAGTGCCAACAATGGCTCCGAATGGGGACGTGCAGGTGAAAACCTGCAGCGAGAACCAGATCTCCGGGCAGACCAGGCAAAAAAAAAAACCAAAAAGCACGAACTGCACAAGACATTTACACTATATACATGTTTTTACAAATGTGCACAGTGACAAGTCATCTATGCAAAATAGAACTTAAGGAATTGGCCATGCACAGCCAATTCCAGAACTTCACCATCTAGGGCCTGGAGGAAATAAGAATCCTCCCCATGAGCACTGCAAATCTGATATGGGCCCATCCATAAGGGTTCAAATTTACCATGTTTACCCTTTTCTTGACCTTTTGCATTCCAAATGAGCACCAGATCATTGACTTGAAACTTCCTTTTTATAGCTCTTCTGTCAAACTGATATTTCACATCTTGTTGTCTCTTGAGGTTAATCTGGTGGGCTTTCCTTCTGTTTTCATCCAGTGCAACCAGCTGGTTCACCCTTTCTGTCATGGAGTCTTCAATCTCCTCATCATTTTCCTGGATGAATCTGTAAACTAGTAGGAGATTGTTTATGGGCAATCTGGCTGATGCACCATATACTAGCTCAAAGGGTGACATTCCAATAGCCTTTTTTACTGTCACTCTATCAGCCCATATGGCTAACTTTAATTTTGAGTCCCAAGCTCTCTTGTTCTTGTCCAGTATCCTCTTGATAATTTTCATGATGCTTTTATTGCTTGATTCTGCTTGACCATTCCTTTGTGGGTGATATGGTGATGCATATGATAGATTTATCCCATACCTGTTGCAAAAATCAACAAATTCACCTGATCTGAAGCACATAGCATTATCAGTGACTATCTTGAATGGTACTCCAAACCTGATGATAATATTTTCTAGCATGAAATCTGTCACCACCTTACTTGTAGCTCTCTTAGTTGGAATGGCCTCAATCCATTTGGTAAAGTAATCTGTTGCCACCAAAATCCAACTGTGTCCCCCACTTGATTTGTCTGCAATTTCCCCTATGAAGTCAATTCCCCATTGCTGAAATGGAGCATCCACAGTTACAGTCCTGAGGGGTAAAGCACCATCATATTTCAACTTTCCTGAAAATCTTTGGCAAGGGTCACACTTCCTCACTAACCTTTGTGCATCTGAAAAGAGAGTGGGCCACCAATATCCTACTCTGAGAATTTTATGAGCTGTTGTTTGGGCAGTATAATGTCCACCACACAATCCTTTATGCATATCAATCAAAACATTGTTAGCCATATCCTCATCCACACATCTCAGCAGCACACCATCAGGGTTTTTCCAGTATAGCTCACCTTGAACAATAACATACCTGATTGCATGTAACTTTAAAGTCCTCTTTTGACTGTTACTGAAATGGGAAGGACAATTCAGATTTTGCAAGTAGTAGATAATATCCTTGTACCATTCAGATCCTGATACATTTACACTCTCATTTTGGACTGCATTAACTTGGCATGCTTCCAAGTTTGACTGTGCCATCATCTTGGCTAATCCTTGTCCTCTTACCAACTTGGTAATTTGTATGTCTATGTTAAACTCTTGCAGTTTGTTTATCCATCTGCACCTTCTTCCAGTCACCTCCTGCTGAGTGAATATGTCTTTGACTGTTGCATGGGGTACATATGCAATTATATATGATCCTACCAAGTATGGTCTGAAACTTTTGATGGCTCTGACTAGTGCATATGCCTGTTTTTCAATAATATCATACTTCAACTCAGAGGCCTGCAAGGACATACTGAAGAAAGTGATGGGCTGTTCAAAACCATCTTCGTTTTTCTGTAGCAAACATGCAGCAACAGTATGAAAGGAAGCAAATGAAAATACTTGGAATGGCCTAGAAAAATCAGGAGATTTAAGAACAGGGGCCATCTTGATTGCCTCTTTGATACTCTGAAATGATTCTATTGCTTCACTTTCCCAGTGGACAGTTGCATCCTTCTTCATCATCTTGGAAATGTTCCTTGTGGTTTCTGCAAACTTGGGAACAAATCTCCTAACAAAATTTATCTGTCCAAAGAAGGACTGAACTCCTTTTATAGTTTTTGGCATTTGAATTCTGTCAATAGCAGCCACTCTCTCTGGATCTATCCTGACTCCATCCTTGGAAACAATATGTCCCAGGAGCTTTCCTTCAACTACCCCAAAGGCACACTTCTTTGGATTTAAAGAAATACCATACTCTAGTGCTCTTATGAAAATCTGCTCCAGATGCAAACAATGCTGCTCTTCTTTCTTTGAGTAAGCAGTCAAGTCATCCTGATATACAGTCAGGATTGAATCAATTAACCTTGCAAAAGCAACATCCATTGCTCTTTGAAATGTAGCACCTGCATTGGTTAGTCCGAAGGGCATTCTAACATACACATAAGTTCCCCATGGAGTGGTGAAGGCAGTCTTATACTGTTCTGATTCCTTCACCTTCACCTGATTATAACCTAAAAATCCATCCATCATGGATAAGAGTTCACAACCAGTCACTCTCTGCAACATAGCTTCCATATTAGGCAGTGGATAGTTATCCTTTAAAGAGGATACATTCAAGTTCCTGAAGTCAACACAAAGCCTAATATCACCATTCTTTTTTCTGACTGGGACAAGGTTAGACACCCAAGTTGAATGCCTGATTGGCACAATTATTCCAGCTTCCCTCAGCCTTTTGAGTTCTTCTTGCATCTTTGGAGCTAAGGTAGGATTAATAGGTCTTTGCCTTTGTCTAAATGGCTTAGCTCCAGGCTTCAATGGGATCTCATGCTGGAATAAATCTTCCCTATAGGCTTTTAGGTCCTCATATGACCAAGCAAAAACATGTTTATACTTTTTTAGTAATGCAATCAGCATACTCCTAATGTGTGGTTTGAACTGTTTACCAATGTATACCTTCTGAGGGGCCTGAGATGTCCCCAAATTTATCTCTTCTAAATCTTCCTTATTTGTGGGAGATGTCCTTGTGACCAATTTATCTCTACTGTCAAAAGCTCTTTCCAAAGCTACTAACCCTCTGGGGATTTTATTAGTCTTCAATTGAATTATCTCTTTTCCCACAAGAGTTTCTTTTCCATCTATAGTCTCTACAAAAGCTTGGAAATCAATTTCTTGATTCTCATATTTATCTATGCAGTGCAAAAACTTTAACAAGTCCCTATCATCATTAAACACTTGCCAACTGCATATATTTTCTGGTACTGCAGGCCTAATTTTAACTTCTACATTTGTAACATCTGACAGAGTGATGTCATCTGGCCTTATTGCAACATTGGCTAAGAAATCAGCCATAACATTTTTTGACCTCTCTACCCAGCCTATTGAAAATGCATCAAATAATTCAATGGTATCCCAAACAGCATGCTTGTATTGTTTCAACCTTTTGTTTTTTGAAGCATACTTATCTCTAATTTGGGATACAATCAGCTCAGAATCCCCAAATACTCTTAGCATTTTGATTCCATGTTTGAGAGCAATATTTAGGCCTAAGAGTAAAGCCTCATATTCTGCAATGTTGTTTGTGCAAACAAACCTCAGCAAGAAAGAGAATTTGAGGAGCTTACCAGTTGGAGACAGGAAAACAACTCCAGCTCCAGAGCCTTCTTTTGCACAAGCTCCATCAAAAAACATGGTCCACAAACCTTGCTGATCCAATTCTTCAATGCAGACATTTTTCTTTTTATCTTCTCTATCATCTGAGACAACCTTGAAGTTATCACAGTTAGTGTTTACAAAGCATATCTGTTCCTCTGCTTCTTGGTCTTCCACTGTCTCTGATGATCTTTGTTCTCTGATTAACTTAACATCCCTGCCATTCATTGGAATCATGGCATATGACAGGTCCAGCTGCATACTTCCACCAATTAGTGCTGCCCATCTTCTTGACAACAACATACCATACTGTGGCTTGATGTCAACCACTGTTATATTCATTTTATATCTCTTTTCAGGAAATGCTGCCAGTTTGAAATCTACATCCTTCATGATTCCAATAACTGGTACCTCTCTGGCATCCATAGCATAACATTTTCCACATGCCTTGTCAATTTTCAATCCAGCTTGTTGCATGATGGCCAAAGGCATGACATTTGTAGATGCTCCAGAGTCAAGCATACAATTTCTGATTATTTTTCCATTTATAACCAGGGAAACATAAAATGGTTCCACTTGTGAAGGACACTTTGTCATAGTCACTCCTAAATAGACTTCAGGAGCCTCATCTTCTTCATTACACATGACATGTTTCTCACCCTGGATCTGAACATTTTGTTTAGCTTGAAAGGGCACCCCTGAAATTAGGGATACTGTCCTATTCTTGATTTCTTCCACCTTCATGAGTTCCATAAGTGGAACAGAGACTTTTACCTAGGAGAGGAAATGAGCTATATCAAATGGAGCATAATTTTGTGTAACAGCTGTAGCTTGCTCCACAATCTTGTTTTTATCCTGAACTGATTTAGCTTTTACTTTCATAGTTCCCTGATCATCATTCTTGTCCTGGGAACCTTTACTTTGATCTTCAGCCTGAGGGATTCTAATTTCTGGTCCTTGAGATTCATGACCTGTTCTATGTCTAAAATTCTATTTATTATTACCCCACTGCCTTTTTTGTGATTCAATTCCTTTATGACCATGCACTGGCTGACCTGCAGAAATATCTTTTGGCTGATGTGGGCTGCTTACCTGATTTTTACCCCTGAGATTGTAGTTGCTCTTGACTTGAGCAACTGCTGCAGCTGTGAAGGCCCTAATTTCCTCATCAGAAGGTCGTTGTAAGTTACTCAGAAAATTGTGTGAGTTCTGAGCATAGGCATAGTTAACTTCATCATCTTCATCATATGGGAACTGTTGGCAGCCCTGAGTTCCATCATTTGTACTCTCATCAGCATCATAAAGAGTGTATCCATTGCTTATGGACATCATATTTACATCATCATCTTGCACATAATGTGGCTCATTGCATTCATTACAAGATGTAGTATTATCATACAAGGACTAAGCAATCATACACTGTGACTGTAAATGTGGCATCTGACAAATTATACACCATGGAGCATCATCAACAATATTTACAGCTTTCTTTAGAGGATCAGGAGTTTCTTTGACATGTTGAGCTCTTTGATTTGTGTTGTTACGTGGGAATATAGGTTTACCATCATGCCAATTGGTATTATAAGGCATATCATGCAATGATGGCCTCTTTTCCTGCCTTTGATAGACTTGCCTATCAGGACCTATCCCTTTTTCACTTCTAGCTAATCTATAGCTTAGGTCCTTAACAACATTTGCCAATTTGTCTATCTTATCTTTAGGGGCAGATGTATTACCTTGAGTGTTCTGAGGCTTGTTTGGATTCTGCAGAATTTTTATATCATCCCTTCTATTTGTCTTGCCCGATGCTTTCCTGTTGTTTTCAATATTCACTGCAATTCTGAAAGCATCCCTGAGAGTAGCAGGACCTTTATCTCTTAATCCATATGCAGTTTTTGCATCAAAGGCATTGATATACAATATTATGCACATTGGTTCATTTGGCCTCATGTGATGTGGCAATTTGTTTAACACTTTAGTAAATCTTGCATTAAAATCTGCAACCTGCTCATTTGACCCTTTAGTGATACTGGTGAACTCATTTACAAAAAAACTAGGGTCAGTTTTGTCACCATATTGCTCCTTGAACATCCTTTTAAAATCATCCCATGATGAAATACTCCGGTCAGGCAGATTCTTGTACCATTCTCTTGCCTCATCTATTAAGGATTGCATGAATGACTTCATGAAAACATCCTAATGTTCAACCTCAAAGTTATCCATGACATTTTGAAAGGCTTTTAGATGATCTTCTCCTGACACAGTGTTGTTTCCTGAAAATTTAGGCACTTGCAGCCTCAGATGCTTATCAATGGGGTTAGGATACCCAGGAATACCATCAAATATCAGCTGTCTGAATCTATCTAGCTGCATTGGCTGTCTGTTTAACTGATTAACATTAATATTTCTGTTTGCATTCTGGTTTCTTACATTGTTCAGTGGTATCCTAGCATCATTCACATTTTGTCTCTCATCATTATGCTGATGTTGCACTTCATTTCTCTGTTGATGTCTCTGCACATTTGCATTCTCAAGGGTAGGAATTGAATTATTCTGGGCAGTCCTCAAAGCTTGCACTTTCTTCCTCAAGTCATCTCTGATTGATATTGCCTGCTGATATTCAAACTCGGCCCTTAAGCTCCTAATTTCATCAGCTAGTTCTTCCTCACTGGGCCTAGAGGAGGATGGTTTTACCATATTCTGATCATCGTCTTCATCATCCCTCAGAGACTCTGCCTCTTCAAACCTTTCACTAGGGTCTAGAAATGGGCGTTCTTGGAACAGCTCTGACCTCATTCTCATGTTACCACCCTGTTGCCTCTCATATGCACCCTGAATATCAGCTTCTGCATTTGAAAAGTAAGGCGCATGCTGTCCTGATGGCCTAGGGTTATCTTGCATATCATCATTTTTTCTGGGGGAACCCTCATGACTAACTGAGACAGCTCCCTTTCTTTTGTACATCATTCTTTTTGTTACTGGTAACTCTTCAAATAAAGGATTTTGTTGGGATCTTCTCCCCTGCATATAAATTTTACTTTGACCGGTTGGGAGATTACTTCGGAGTCGCCACCTATTACTAGGAACTGTTTTCTTTTGAAAATTAGGGTTCTTTCAAAAATAACAATTTTCAAATCACCATCCCCAGCGGAGTCGCCAATTTCTGTTGGTTTTTTCCCAGACTGGATGCTTATTCCCAGATTTCCCTACAAGGTAGCCATCAATGATCAACAGGATCTCTGGGCCAGGGGCCAACAGTGTAGGAGATAGACTCTATATTTTATCTCCTCTTCTTCTTCAGGCTCTGCAAAACCTAGGGGGGTATTCCCTACTCAACATCCATGAGATACGCATACAAGGATTGGGATGCTGTTAGAAAGCAGATAAGTCCTCCTGTAAGTAGACCAAAACTGAAAGATAAGAGCAAAGGGGCTAGCTTTGGGCCTATTTGCAGTTGTAGACAGAGGACTGAGGATCCTAAAACTAATTCTAATGTCCTAATGGTTGTTTTAGAGTTTGATTATGATTTTGAGTTTGGATGCAAAGCTGGACATGGTTGTAACACAAACACGAAGCAAGATTGGTGCCTATCCAGGGCCTGGAGTCAATAGACATACACCTGTGAATGATCAGCATGAACGGCTAAAACTGGATTTCAGGGGGATATATGTGATACCTGCCTTACAGATATCTCCCAATACAGAGTGTTAAGTTATCTCTACTTATGGCATCCCTACTGCAGTATACCCTTCCCAATGTTCAACCTGAAAACAGTTTAATCTACCCCTTGAGCAGAAGTTAAAAGATCAGACATTCAACATAGGAATTCTATGTTCTAGAGTCTCAAATATTGCCCAAATATCCAGATTCAGAAGAAGAATACATGCAATACTGGAGACAGAATTAACAAAACACATGCTAAGATAGCATTTCTCATATAAGATTAATCATGAAATCAGTGGGTTCATGCCAAAACATACAACAAGAGATACATAAACTCACAGGTTTAGCTGTACAGAGCAACCAGATCAGCTTGTTTTGAATTACAGAGCCAAAAATCTTCAACTTTCAACAACAACAAAAATGAGTAACACTTCCTGCTTATAACAGCCAGAAAGTCTACCACAGCAATTAATTACATGGCTATTACAAAAAATCCGCCAGATACAGTCCTCAGAAGGAATGGCGCTCAGAAAATGTTAATGCAGCAGACAAAGGGGGGCCTCGAGCCACGCGCCACTATCTGGAAGTCTTCATTCTCAATCAGGCAGCTTCACCGTTTGTATTCATCGCCCATACCCCTGCACGACCGTCATTGATGGCTCAACCACCCGCATTTCACTTGGAAACCGTCGCTGCATTCAAAAATGATTTCCCGCCAAAACATGCTTCTATCGTAGGTTCAAAATATACAAGGGAATAATCCCACATTCACGGTGAAGAGATCACTCCAGCGCTTTAAAAGCATAACCGCATTCAAACAAAGTGTTGAGCACTTTTGCCGCGCTCGACACACATGCCTTCGCCCACAGCCCATCGGCCAAACTTCTACCATCGGCAGATCAAAACAATGCTAGCCCGATATACCATCTCACTCCGATGGCATTGCTGTCGCCAAGACAATCCTCCCCGTCACCCCGATGCCAGCTCCACACCCCTTGTCGCCGAGACAAAGACCATCGGAGCAACCAAAAGCACTTCTGCCGATCACAATAGTCTCGCCGATGGTCCTTCACTTCCCACCTCCGTCGGTGAGACATACACCATCGGCACCACAAAAAACCCTTAGGCCGACAATATTACTCACTCCGATGGACATCCTCCAAATTCCCATCGGCCTGACACTACCCCATACTCGCCGATGGCAACTCCATCGGCCAGACCACCAAGTGTCGGCCCAACCAAAAACTCACCTGCCGACATCACTTGTTACGCCGATACAGCTCCATCGGCCAGAGTACCCCTGTCGGCCCAACTCTCCACACTTCGTCCGATGCACCAAGTCACGCCGACAACACACACATCCACTTATCGGCCAAACATACGCCGTCGGCCCAACAGGAAACTCCCTCGCCGATAGCACAAAGTCACGGCGATATACAAAGAACACACCATGCTACTGAAATGATCGCCAAGACACATGCAAACTCATGCCGATAACACTTGAGGTACCCCCATCGACACGACCAACATTGTCGGCAGAACCACAATATCCTTCGCCGATAGACCAAGCTCTTGCCGATGAACAGGAACACCTAGGGTTTGAAGGAAGAAACCCTCCAACAAACAAGCTCAGCCTCCAGGTCAAAACGAGTGCCAACAAACCCAACCCCTAAAATTTTCTTGGTTGAATCCACGAATGGAACCTATGAACTCGAACTATAACATATATTTCTCTTTAGACATCCTTTTGTCACTATGTAAATTTGCTCACACCATCTATGTGATAAATACTTCCTTTGATCTTGATTAGGGAAGTTGACTACTTGTTTTGATTTTGGCAATGATTAATATCCCTTCTTGTGATATCATAATGTATGTGACACCTTGTTCCCTTAAGGGCCTTTTGTTATTATGCTCAAATGATTTCTATGGGCCACTCATGGTGGCAACCTTTTATAAGGATCCGTCATAAGTCAAAGATAATTTGTTATTTATCCTTCCTCCACCTCTTAACATTGAAAGCACAAGCCCCAAGAGAGTGACCTTTGACCTTATAAATGTGATAATTGTTGGATGAGCTACACACAAAGCATAAAAGAACTGGTCACAAAGTGGGTCGGTAGCTTAGTGGTAGAGCACCCTAATTGCGAATGGGAGATCTTTGGTTCAAGTCTTAGCCAGTCCATGAAAAAATTAACATGGTATCAAAGCTGAGGCCAGGGGCTCAAAGCACCTGCAGTGTGGCTCAAGTTGGGGTGTTGGAGAAATGAACCAAACCTGAATCATAAAAGGACTGGTAACTCAGTGGTAGAGCACCCCAGCAGCAAATGGGAAGTCCTAGGTTTGAGTCCTAGCTAGTCCATGGAAAATATAACACTAATTTTTAATTCCACAAATAATGTTTCTTTATACAGCCTGCAGTGCGCAATTGATTGAAGTAAATGCCACTGCTTTTCTTCTTCACAACACTATGATTTCCAGGTTCCCTTCCTAACTTTTGCATGGAATTCCTATGGCACATATTTGTCTTCTTTATAATTTGTATTATTCTTTCAGACATCTCTGTCTGTACCTTTATAATGCCGGTTTATATTTAGTTTAGCATTCAATTGTGTTTTTTGTGCACTCATTTCAGGAAAAACTGATATTAATTTGTAAGAATTCAACCTAGTGTTTGCATTCCTCTATTTGCACTCTCAATTTCCCTGGTCTGTAAAGTTTGTGCAAATTATTTTATATGCACAAAGCATTTTATTTGCTAATTGGCAACAAATTTCTTTTTTCAAACAAACAGATGTTTAATGAGAAGAACTATGATATGGCGGTAATTTCTTTTGAGAGGGCTGGAGATGTGAATATGGCTAAATGGGCAAAAGCTGCAAAGCTTCGAGAAGATGGACAGAGAAATTTTGAGACACACAAAGAAGCTGCCAAGCATTCTCTGATAGAAGCAGCAAAAATTTTCCTTTCTATAGGGAAGCCAGATATTGCTGCTAATTGCTTCATTATAATGGGAGAATATATTAAAGCTGGTAAGAACAATTTTTTTACCTTTCTATAGCAAAACTGGATTTTGCTGCTAATTGCTTCATTATAATGGGAAAATATATTAATTCGGGTACAAACAATTTTCCAGTAGCTGGGGTCAGAAAATCTGTAGCATTCTTAAACAACATTCTGACTTAATGATGGAATTAATTTTATTTTCAATCAATCATTAAACAAGATAAACAAGGGTAATTTCTTGTCCTTGCGGTATCAAACAACAGGTCAAATGTCATTTAATATGGCTTTTTTAAGAACATAAGGCATGGGGAGCAATGTTCAGCTAGTTTTATTATTTTTTAAATTTGGAATCTAAATATTAATATAGAGAACTTAATTTCATAAATAGATCAAACATTCCATACTAGTAAATGTAAGGTTGTCCATCACATATAGGTTGATCTCATCAAACTACTTATTCGCTGATCTGGATTTAATTGGCAATCTGGTGGACAACTTATTACTTGACAAAAATTACTCAATGTCATGAAAATTCACACAAAAATAGAATATAATTTTACACCACAAAAGTGCCAAATACTTACTGAGAATGTGTTGGCTAAGGAATATCCCAATTTGACAAAATATGTAAGGTAAGATTACAAGGAATTACATACACCAAAAGCTTGCCACTTCAGAAGTATAACTTTGGAGTGCAAGTCCTAGGTGTAGCTTGTGGCTTTGTACCCAATCTTACATATAACCATAGCGTCTGCGTTTATGTGTTAGCCTATTCAGCTCTGTGTGTACTTACTTTGTTGAATCTCTATTTTTAATTAAATGGCCTAAGCATTTAGTTGTAGGATTTGTTTTAAGTCAAAAACCATAAAATCCCTTGGCTAGTGTTGAAAAAACATCTTAGCCTTTTACCCTAGGAAAATCCAAAAAAGATAAACATTTACATTTTATTCAGCATGAACATGAACCACCCCAAAAATCATTATAAACATTATAAATTGCAAGTACATATTGTCCAATTTTAGGTTAGTTCTTATTTTACGGGGATCTTCCCCTTCTAATTCGAAGAGTAGTTTTACCATATATCTATTCTATTTATTAAAATGCTAATAAAGGCAGAAAACACACTAGTAGAGATAAAAAGGGAAGGTGCTACAGGGTGTGTTTGGTCTGTGAGCCCAACAATATACTTATCTCGCTCATAAATGGTGTCAGACCAATATTTCAAAGTGTTAAGTATGGAGGGTTAGGACTGTACCCATAGTCCACTATTCTGTCTCTGCGGTATGAAGTAACTTCCTAGGGCTAACCACTTACCAATACATCATAGAATACAAATGGCTGAAGGTTACCTAGGGTTAGGTTGCAAAAAAATCCTAAGGGGTCTTCTAGTATAGTTGTAGTTACATGGAAGCTTGCAGCAATATATAGAGGTTGTCTAAGGCTTTGGTATTGAAGCCAAAATACTCCTCACTTCACCAAACCCTTTACGCAAAATCCAACTTAGCCAAAAATGATAGCTTTTTTGAGGATATTTGAAAACCCTCGGCACATAGTTTTCAACCTAGAAAACAAGAAACTACTTGCATTGTTGCAAGGAAAAACAAATTGACAAAAAAATAGATAAAAAATTTAGTGCTACTATAGTTGTACCCATTTTTTGATCACCAAGATCCCTATAGGGCAAGGTGAGAGCATATGGTGGACAGTTATAGACAACCCTAATTTGGTAAAATTACTTGTAGAAACAGTCTTGGAAAGAGCTTTTATCCCAATTGTAATGAAACTAAAAGACAAAATATGATAAACACAGAAATATTGAAGAAATGAGAAATGGTTTTATTATCTTTGCAACACCACTTTGAAGGGGCAACCTCCAAATAGAGCATATACTCCAATTACGAATATTCCAAGATGCCTTTACAATTGAGAAGTCATTACAATATATAGAGTTTAGCCAAAGGCAACTACCACCATCCCATGCATGTGGGATAAATACTTTATTTTAACAACTAATGGGATGACTTACAAAGCATATGCATCCCTTTATTAAAGCCACCTAAGGGTGACTTACAAAGCATATGCGCCCAAATAATACTGTAATGTCCCCTTCCTAAGCAGCTCAGTTCATGGGGTTAGTCTATCATTGGATTCTCATTGACTAACGTGGCTGGTTAGGGAAACCATGTTGGGTTTGTTCATCTCGAGGTTCAGTCAACATTTTTGGGGATTTAATTTGAGTTCTCTTTGGCGGGATATTACTTCTAACTCTTTCTGGAGTGATTTTGGGCATGTAGTCCGAACTTACTATTTTTAGCAGGGTCCCCGGACTCCATGCGAGTCGGTGCGATATTCTTGGACTTCTCTTGATTTATATTGGCCTTCTTGTTGGTACTTCAAAATCCATGTTCGGAGTCCGTCTGCACTATGTATTTAATGGTTCTTGATTTATATTGGCCTTCTTGTCGGTACTTCAAAATCCATGTTTGGAGTCCGTTTGCACTATATATTTAATGGCATGATATTTTTCTAAGTTAAATTAAATATTTAACTTAGTTATAAAGTTATAAAGTGACTTTATTAAAAGGGACTTGAAGTATTTTAAATAAGATAGTCATATATGTTCCTTATGTTGGGCGCCTATGTTCAAGAGGGTTAATAAAGTGAAAAATATTAAAAATTATTTTATTCTCCCAAAATGTGCATTGGGGAAAGGGAAGGCAAATAAAACATGTTGGGAGTTCATTTTTTGTTCATTCACGACATATTTTGAAGAAGAAGAATACATGTTGGTTGAGCCAAAGGGTTTGAAAACCTGCAACTTCGTGAGGACGAAAACCTTCACAAAGTTTGATACCTGTGGGAGTGAAAGATCTCTCTAGGGTATTGCTGGTGGTCTCACTTCAGGTATCACATTTGTGCTTCAATTTCAGATTTGAGGACTTGTCGCGAAGGGTTTACACAATGCAAATCTCTTGTTTATTGGCATGATACTTAAGGAGACATAGCTGGGAAAATATTGCAGGTGTTGTCATAGTTTTTGATGAAGTTTGGATGAGGGTTTGGACCCCAAAACAAGCCGTACCATTCTGCAGCAAGGCCGTACCATTTTGGTAGCTTGTTGGAGTGTGCTTGAAGGCATTTTCAGTGGTTTTTTCTCTCATCTTGGGCGTGAGACATTGCAGAACAGAATGGGAGTAGTAGACAGGAGTTTCCAAGACAGATTTTAGAGTGATTCATTAGTATTCGCTGCTGTCATAGCTGCAAAACAAGTCGTACAGCTAGAAGATCAAGCGTGAGGAGTGGTTAAGGAAAAAAACACCAAGTTTATTGACTTCTTGGAGGTGCTTAGCTGTTAGCATTGTTGTATGCAGATTTGTGTGACAGAAATTTAGGGTTTGGATCTCTTTTGTGCAGAACTAGGGTTTTTGTAAGCTGGTTTTTTCTGTTACAAGCTTGTACTTCCCAAATCAGCAAATGGGTATGCTAGCAATTTGATGCATTGCTTATTTCTCCATATGGGTATTGTTTATTGTTGTTATATTATGCATTTCCCACATAAATAAGCATCTGGGTAGTCTAGAATGCTTTATTTTTTGAATATATGAATACATGCAAAAAGCCAATGTCATGTTCAAGCACATAAAACACACTAGGTTCAACAAAACTCAGAAAAAAAAAATTGGAATAGAACACTATAGTGGTATCAGAGTTGGTTTTCTTGCCAACCTGTGTTGTACTTCTTTCATGAGTGAGTGGAAACAGGTATATACCAGGAAAACCAATCAGTGGCAGCCCCCATAGATTCCAAAAGGTGAGACTGTATCAGGTATTTTGGGTATGCACAGAAATTCATCTAGTGATAGTGATAGTATTACAGGAAACATGGCGAAAAGGAATAAAAGACCAGAACAGCCAGATAGTCCTAATTCCAGAGCAGAGAGGAAGTTTGACACTATGTTAGACATGATGTGTCAATTGTTGGCGAAGGTCAACCAAAATGTGCCTCAAGCACCACCGATTCATAATGGGGAAGGTAGTGGTTCTAATGCAACCAATTGTCAGGATAATGTACACACTATTAGAGCAGCTACAGGATTAGTTGCTAGACCACTCCAACCTACTTTTATCCGTAGGGAGGAGACCCCACCCATGCAGGAGGCCCAAATGCCGATAACAGATGAAGTAAGAGCTAGTTATGCAGAGTAAATAACTCTTCTAGCTGAAATATGTGACTTGTCATTAGAGAAGTTCATGAACCAAAAGAAGAAGGGTGGAAGAGCTGAAAATAGAGGACACCATATGCAGAGAGATTATCAGCATGCATTGGGCAAAGTCTCTTTGGAACACTTTGATGGGAGTGATAAGATTTCAGCTAGAGCTTGGGTGTAGAAGTTAGATAATTATTTGACCCTTAAACCTATGCCAGAGGATGAAGCAGTTAACTTTGCCACCATACACTTAAATGGAGCAGCCCATGAGTGGTGGTATCATGGTTTGGTTACTTTGGGTCATAACTTGATCACCACCTATGATGAATTTACAAACAGGCTCATTGAAAGATTTGATAAGAAAGATCCTGAGTTACACTTTAGAGAGCTTGCACAGTTGAGATAGTATGGATCATTGGAGTTTTACATTTCTGAGTTTCAAAGGCTTTCAATTATGGTTCCTAACATTTTAGAGAGGAGACTTGTAGTCCTTTTCAGTGAAGGATTAATGGAGCCACTTAGAGGATGGGTTAAGGCTTTTTATCCACCTACTTTACAGGAAACCATGAAGAAAGCACGAAGTATGGAGCTTGCTGCCCCATAGAATAAGTTCCAATCTAAATCGTTGCCCCTCAAGAAAGATAAGAAATGTCATCATCGAGACTCAGATCAGCAGAAGAAACCAGCCATAAAACTTGATGATGACACCATTAATGACCTAAGGAGGAGAAAACTATGCTTCAAATGCAAGGGTACATGGGACCCTAACCATAAGTGCCCAATGAAGGGTAAGGTAAATCAGATTGAATACTTTTCAGTGGAAGAAATAGCTTCAGAAAAATCAGATCAGGTACTGATTCGGAAGATAGTGAAGTTGATAGTTCATCAGATGAGTCCCAGAGAGAGCAGGATGATGATAGACCCACAACCCACCTTTCTGCCATTCAGAAAGAGGGTTCATTTAGGATTCAAGGAGTTTTGGAAGGGCAGAGAGTGACCACACTACTTGATACAGGGGCTACCCATAATTGGCAAGGAGAGGACTCAAGACATAGGAGTTTGAGGGATTTAAGGTCCAGGTGGCAGATGGATTTGTGATAACTTGTAAAAGGTGAATCCCTAACTTAACTATTAAGTTAAGTGATTGTGAATTCCAGGCTGAGTACTATGTGGTGAGCATGGGAGATATGGATGTGGTCCTTGGCATGAAGTGGCTTCATGCAATTGGAGAGTTCTACCTCAACTTACGCACCATGGAGATGAAGTTTGAGGTGGATGGGAGGAAACATGTACTCAAGGGAATGTCAGGTGGTGGTCTTCGAGTGGTATCTCTTAGGAGAATGGAGAGGCTTCTCCAACATGATCAGGTAGAGTGGGCAGCCGAGTGTGTTATTATGCCTACAATTACATAGCAGCAGAAACAAAGCTACCACCCAGATATACAAAATCTGATAACCAAGCATAGTAAGGTTTTTAGTAGCATTCCACCAGGGATGCCTCCTAATAGAGGCATTGAGCACGTGATTGAGTTGGAGGAGGGAGCCAAGCCGGTCATCGTCACTCCCTATAGACATTCGAAGAGGCTGAAGGACGAAATAGAGAAGACTATCAAAGAACTTCTCGATATGGGGAATATCAGACCTAGCAAGAGCCCTTTTGCCTCTGCAATTGTTTTAGTTAAGAAGAAGGATGGGACGTTGAGAATGTGCATTGACTACAAGGCCTTGAATAAAAAGACCATCAAGAACAGGTACCCCATCCCAGGCATTGACGAGCTCATTGATGAGCTACATGGAGCATGCTACTTCTCTAAAATTGATTTGAGATCTAGGTATTATCATATTTAGGTCAGAGAGGAGGATGTGGAGAAGACTGCTTTCCGTTGCCATTATGGGCACTTTGAGTTCCTAGTTATGCCTTTCAGCTTAACCAATGCCCCAACGACATTTGAGTCTTGTATGAACAAGGTTTTTCGAGATCAGTTGAGGAAGTTTGTCATATTTTTTGATGATATTTTGATATTTAGCAGGACTTGGATCGAGGAGGTATTGAGTACTGGAGAGGGAATCATTATATGCCAAAAAGTCAAAATGTGAATTTGGCATGATAGAATTGCTATATCTGGGTCACATTATCAATTCCGAGGGAGTCAAAATGGATCCAGATAAGATTCAGGCTATTGTTGATTGGCCCCCACCTACAAATCTCTTGCAGCTTAAGGGATTCTTCAGCCTTTGTGGTTTCAACCGCCGCTTTGTCAAAGGTTTCTCACAGAGTGCTACTCCACTTACAGATTTGACGAAGAAGGGAGCGTTTGTTTGGTCCAATGAGGCACAAGAGTGCGATGAGTTCTTGCCTGGTGTTGGCTATACCGGACTTCACTAAGCCTTTTGAGCTTGAGTGCAATGCCTTGGGAGAAGGCATAGGTGTAGTGTTAATGCTAAACAAGCACCCGATTGCTTTTGAGAGCAAGAAACTGAGGGGTGCAGAGAGAGGTTACAACATATATGACAAGGAGATGCTAGCTATAATGCATGCTGTAGTGAAATTTAGGCAGTACTTGGTGGGAGGCAAATTTGTAGTGAAGACTGATCATAACAGCCTCAAGCATTTCCTTAATCAGTGTGACCTCAATGATAGGTGGCAGAAGTGGGTTAGCAAGCTGCAAACCAATGACTTTGACATAGTTTATGTCAAAGGGAAGAGAAACATAGTTGCTGATGCACTTTCGCGGAGACCTCACTTGTGTTCTTTGGGAGAGATTACAGTTGATTGGAGACAGTGGATTTCAGCAGAGTATGCAAAGGACAAGTGGGCTACAGGTATTGTCGATGGTACTATTCATGATGATAGGTATACAGTTGTAAATGATCTTATCATTTACAAGGGGAGGATACTTTTGGTACCAGGATCAACAATGTAGAAGAGAGTTCCGAGGGCCTTTCATGATGTTCCTACAGCTGGTCACCCGAGATATTTCAAAATGTACAGGCAAATTCGGGAGCGGTTTATGTGGAAAGATCTCACAACAGATGTTTTGAAATATGTAAGGGAGTGTCCTACTTGTCAGCAAAATAAACAAGAGCACTCATTTCCAGTCGGTTTACTACAACCCCTACCCATTTCTAATAAAAAATGGGAGTGCATTTCTATGGACTTTATCACAAGCTTGCCCAAGGCCCAAGGCCCAAGGCAAGGACTGTATCTATGTTGTGGTTGACAGGCTAACAAAGTTTGCTCACTTCTTTGCAATTTCAGCCACATATACAATAGCATAGGTTGTTGATTTATTCTTTAGAGAGGTATTCAGGTTGCATGGATTGCCGCGAAGCATAGTTAGTGACAGGGATAACAAGTTCCTGAGTCATTTTTGGCAGGAGCTCTTTAGATTGAGTGGGATTGAACTCACTCCCAGCACAAATAAGATAAAGTATTATATTAAAAGGGACTTGAAGTATTTTAAATAAGATAAAGTCATATATGTTCCTTGTGTTGGGCGCCTATGTGCAAGAGGGTTACTAAAGTGAAAAATATTAAAAATTGTTTTATTCTCCCAAAATGTGCGTTGGGGAAAGCAAAGGCAAATACAACATGTTGGAAGTTCATTTTTGTTCATTCACGACATATTTTGAAGAAGAAGAAGAATACATGTTGGCTGAGCCAAAGGATTTGAAAACCTGCAACTTCGTGAGGACGAAAACCTTCACAAAGTTTGATACTTGCGGGAGTGAAAGATCTCTCTAGGGTATTGCTGGTGGTCTCACTTCAGGGATCACATTTGTGCTTCAATTTCAGATTTGAGGACCTGTTGTCGACGGTTTACCCAATGCAAATCTCTTGTTTCTTGGCATGATAATTAAGGAGAGATAGCTGGGAAAATATTACAGGTGTTGTCACAGTTTTTGATGAAGTTTGGATGAGGGTTTGGACCCCAAAACAGGCCGTACCATTCTGCAGTAGGGCCGTACCATTTTGGAAGCTTGTTGGAGTGTGTTTGAAGGCATTTTCAGTGGTTTTCTCTCTTAGCTTGGGCGTGAGACATTGCAGACCAGAATGGGAGTAGTAGACAAGAGTTTCCAAGGCAGATTTTAGAGTGATTCATCAGTATTCGCTGCTGTCATAGCTGCAAAACAGGCCGTACAGCTAGAATGTAATGTTCTTTAGTGGTTAAACTGAAAATTATATTCCAACTTAGCTAAAAATACTTGCAACCAATTACTTACTCAATTGAAAATGAACAAGTACTCATATACTTAATGGAATTCCCACTTCAAGATCTTATTCTTTATTCAAATGAAGTCTTTACAAAATAGCAATTGGCTGCCTTTTATGACAGTCAAATACAGATACAAAATCAGACTCCTTAAGGCTCTCCAATGGCCACCAAACTTTCATTGAATGTAGAGTATTGATAGGCAATCTTGAACAATTGACTCCCTTCTTTTGAAGGCTTTTGCAAGACTTCCAAATGGGACTGAAAGGGGACTGTAGGACTGCTACCACAGTCTGATATGGAACAGCAAACACAACTGTCTTCTAATGATGACCGCATCTGCTCCAATCCTTCAATAATGATACTTAACCTTGGGCGATGGACCTTAGGAATGGACAAGAGTGAACTATAAGATGATATCTCCTTCTCTATGGATGCAATGATGTTGCATAGACTGTAGTGAAACCCCTGCAACTGAAATAGGGTGGAATCTTCAATGAAAAACCTTTCAGCAACTCCTCAATGGTGTTCAATGCCAATCAAACTCTTCCCAAACCTGCAACAATACTTGATACCTGCAAATTGAATAGCAATGAAGATATTAGAAGCAATATCTCCTCCAATAGCATAGGGGGTCATCACCCTATGTGCAAGGGCACATCACCTTGCAAGAAAGTAAGAAGATTGGAACCTTCAAACTCAGAAATGAATGTAAAACATACCAACTCAGACATGTCTTCAATTGTCATGGATTTCTCTATTTATTGCTTCTCATGGCCGAAGACTTGCATTGGGTTCTTCTTGCATTGGATCTTGGGCGAATCCCTCTAGGCGAATGTGTTGGCATTGAGCATTGTTTTAAATGCTTTTCTTCTATCAATGTTATAGTTTTTCATGCTTCACACCATTTCCCTTGGAGATTGTATCAGCTCTAACCGAATGATTTTATTGACTTATGCAAACCCTCATTACAATGCTTTGGCCGAATCCTTCTTTGTGTTGGAGAATGTAGCATGATATGTGCGAATGGCTTCCTCTTTGTATTCCTTGCATGGCATTTTGCATAGGCGAATTGAACCCTTTCACATGGCCGAATGTGTCTTGGAGATCCCCTTTTTGATCTTGGACAAATGCAACCTTCAAACATGGCTGAATTCCTCATGAGTATTGGCGGATGGCATTTGATATATTTTTGCATAGGTGAATGCTCTGTCTTGGTGGATGCTCCTTCATGGATGAATGACTTCAGCTATCTTTGCATGGGCGAATGTACTGCCTTCTTTCAACCGTTGGCTCTCCTTCATAGGCAAATGCATTAAGATTGGCCGAATCCATCACATGATCCCATGCTAGGCACAAGATCTCATCGTTTACCCCTTCTAGCATAAGCAAATGTATTTTGAGGTCTTCTTTCTCATGGGTGAATGCAACCCCATTCATCCAACCGTTTGCATTTGAATTTAAAATAGGTAAATGTATCTTCCCTTAGTTTGGCCAAGTTTCCCTCCAACACATGCTATTTGATTTTGAATCTCTTTTCTTTATGTTCGTTGGGTCCTCATGATGGCCGATCCTTTTTGGAATATCATTTCCTTAGTTGAGGCCTATTTCTCCATGGGTGTGAATGCCTCATTTTATGATGTCTTCTTTCCTCATCGATTCCTCTTTTGATTTTGCATTTGGAATTTGAATCTTTTATTGAAGTGGCCGATCCTTCTTAGCTTGGACTTATCTTGCATGATGGCCGATTAGCTTGGACCTATTTCTAGCACACTCCATGATAATTGTTAATAGGTCCTATTTTAGAAATAGATTAGAGAAATGTAATTAAAGATTTCATTCCTCCCTTATACACAACACTTATCCTTTTTGTCCCCTTTAATTATAGGTCCTACCCCCCTAAATATGTAAAATTACAAAGGGAATTGCAATTCTACATGATACCACCCCTATGACTTTGGCTAACATGAAAGAGACAATGAACAGGACTTAACCAAAATCACCTTCATTCCCTCACCATGTGGTTTAGCCTACAGGAATGATGAATAGGCTAAACACTTAAGTTATTTAGTGATCACTCTAGAAAAGGGGACATGACATAGAAGATCAGGCGTGAGGAGTGCTTAAGGCAAAATACACCAAGTTTATTGACTTCTTGGAGGTGCCTAGCTGTTAGCATTGCTGTATGCAAATTTGTGTGACAGAAATTTAGGGTTTGGATCTCTTTTGTGCAGAAGTAGGGTTTCTGTAAGCTGGTTTTTGTTGTTACAGGCTTGTACTTTCCAAATCAGCAAATGGGTATGCTAGCAATTTGATGTTTTGCTTATTTCTCCATATGGGTATTGTTTATTGGTGTTATATTATGGATTTCCCACATAAATAAGCATCTGGATAGTTTAGAATGTTTTTTTTCTAAATATATGAATGCATGTAAAAACTCAATGTCATGTTCAAGCACATAAAACGCACCAAGCTCAATAAAACTCAAAAAAAAAAATTGGGGTAGAACATTACAAATACTATCTATCATAAAATAGAATGGGGTACATAAGAAAACTTGTCTTTTAGAGGTCATCTTTGTGATTTTTTCTGAATCTTTGTATCAAATCATTGCGTATAAAAGTTGAGTGTTATGTTTTTATTTGTGATATATTTGCTGCTTGTTCCATCTAAGCAAGGTGTGTCGTTTCAAGGTTGTTTTGTCCAATTGTCATGTGTGAAAGTAGGAAATGCTGAATTTAAGTATTGGAGAGTGACATCAAAAGCGTGCTTGAGACTTGGAGTTTGGTAAAGTGAAAATTCTTTCAAATATTGGTAATATTGGTAAAAGTGGCAGTAAGTGATCTAGAGTGCACCTTAGGGGTCAATGGTCAATGTTTAAGTGGCAAGGACACTTGAAAAGTGCACCTAAGCCCCTTCAAGCAAAGTTAAAGTGCCCATAACTGTTGAGGAGTGATTCTAGCAGTTGTTTATCACGGCTAAAGTGGCAATAACCATGTAAAAGCATGCTATATGTGATTATGACAAGTGTAAGCAGAAATCACTAAGAAGTACACAAAGCATGTTCATGTCCATGTTTTAGTGGCAAAGACCCTCCAAAAATGCTCCTCATGTATTTAAATCAAGTGATAAAGTGTGCACTAGAGCACTCTTTGAGATTGGTTGCCATGTGCCTAAAGTGTACCTAGCAGATACAAAACCTAAGTTGCCGGTTTTGGTACGGGAACGGGTTCGGGAGCGGGGTTCTGGTACGCCGGTACGGCGAATTTTTTTTTCTTCTGTGGGTACGGCTGTACTATATATATATTTTATATATATATATATTTTATATATGTATATATATATAATTTAATATTTATAATAATGTATAATATATAATATATTATATATAAAAATACATATATAAAATTTAATATTTATAATAATGTATGATATAATATTATATAATATGTTATTAATTTATTATATAATAAATAATATATAATAATATAATATAATATAGAATATATTATTATTAATATAATATAGAATACATAATATAATAATATTATATATTCTATATTATATTATATTATATAATATATAGTATTTAATAATTTATATAATTATAGTTTTTTAAAAGAAAATTTGTAATTTTAAAAAAAAATTCCAAAAATGCCCCTGGGAGTGCTTGGGAGCCCCTGGGAGCTCCTGGGAACTCCTGGGAGCGGCCTGGGAGCGCCCCTGCCACCCTGGGTTCCTTGTGGGTTCTCCGTCGGAGAACCCACAAGGAACCCAGGGTGGCAGGGCCACTCCCAAGCCGCTCCCGCTTCCGCTCCCAGCCGAACCGGTGCCTCTGGGCAAAGAACCCGGTAACTAAGTACAAAACATATTTCAAGTGACAAAAGCCAAGAAAAAGCAGACCAAGTGGTTTCATGTCAAGTTTAAGTGGCTAAAGTCTTTCAAGAGTGCTCCTCTATGATCTTTTCCAAGTTGTTCATGTTTTTTCGTTCAACATATAAGGGGATTATTACAGCACTAGGGTTTTATGTACGCAAGATTTATCTAGCCAAGGAGGAGCGCCATAGAGTATTTGCATCTGTCCTCATCAGATTGCCATCAGTTTTCAGCAGGTTTTCCTCAAATTTGAAAATTCTCATAGGCTGCTACATCCTTTTTCAGCATTCATCACTGTTTACCAATCTTTTTTCCAAGGCGCCATCAAAGGTTTGTCCTGCAGAATTGGGGTTTTCAGCAGGTTTTTATTAAATTCTTCGATCCAAACAAGGGTGCCATAGCAGTTTCCAGCTTTTATCATTGGTTTCAAACCTTTTTCTAAGACTTCTTCAAGGGTTTTTGGTAAGGTTCAGTGCTAGGGTTTTGCTAATTCTTTGTCATTGGTGCAATCACCCAAGGTTTCATGTGTGCAACTGATTTAGTATCAAAACCCTTGTTTCAGCGATTTGGAGATGTATCAATATATTGTTCCAGATGGCTAGTGTTTTTGTTTTGTATGGCTGACTTGTAATTAAAACCCTAGGGTTTCAGGACAACTTTTCAGGTATTTGAAGGAATAAAAACATCAGGGTGTTCCGGCTGTATTTGATGATAATTTTTGTGCTCGTCTCTACATCATGTGTTGTTGGTTTCATCAAGTTTCGAGTTAGGGTTTTGTTATCTTGAAAATCACATACTTAGGGTTTTAGTACTTTATTGAAGGTTCCAAAGACTTCTTCCAATAGGTGGTTCCTGTGGTTTGTGATGAGTTTTCAAAAGGTTGCATAAGAGGGTTTCAACATTGCATCCTTGTTTGGTGTTCTTTTCCAACTTGGTCAGAGCTGCAATCATATGTTTTTCCCTTTTAGCAATTCTCTATTGTAATGTCCCTTGTTGGCACCTAACCAATTAGTGAACAATTAGCCTATTCCCGAGTTTTGCCGTAGGCTAATTGGTGTGCAAAGAAGAACTCCAATGTTCTTGGAGAGCACAGGTTGTTCGGATGAGAGTTTGATTCATGGCATTGAGTTCAGGAGACCTTGTGGAGCCCTATGATGCTTTCAGTTTATGATTTCGACCTTTGGTGAGCTCTCCAAACTTTTTGGAGTAGGCTATTTTTAGTAAGTCACCTAGTTGCCTTTAATCATCATCCCAAGTCTTCAGTGTCATGTTGGTATGATCAGAATTGCATAGTTATATCATTTTGGTACTTTACGCAACTCGAGTAAGTTATTGAGTTATTGAATAGATTATCCACTTAAGTTGTCTAATGTTGAAAATATTAAAAGACCAACTTAGTGTAATAGCTCATTTTAAAGGTGTTGGAATAATGAGTTTCAAGTTGGACGCCTAGGGGATGGGGCCTTTGCACATGATAAGTTATTATTATTTTTCAAAAAGGTCTTTGTGAGGAAAAAAGAAATTAAGATATTTTAAAATTGGTTATTTCCCTCCAAAATGTTATAAAAAGGGAGTTGGAGCTCATTTGGAGGGTTAGCCATGATATGAATTTGCATTTTGTTTATGGAGAGAACCTGAGTTCTTCTTGGATTTCTTGAGGGGAAAAACCCTCTTGAGATTACTAGTTTCGGTGGTGAAAGATCCTCCCTAGCTGGTTATGGTGGTTACACTATAGGAATCATACAGAGCTTCAATGGAGTTTTTATGAGTGTTGATAGTGAGGTTGTTTGATGTTTTTTGAGTTTATTCTATAGATTTCCAGTTCATGTTTGATAGCAAGTTTGTTGTGATCAGTTTTTGGTGAGTGTGAAGCTTCTTGCAGGGGTTGTACCATCTTATGCTGGCCGTACATCTCTTAGACCAGATATCTATTCCTTGATGCAGATTAGAATAGTCCTGTTGATGTGTTTTTTATGCACATGCAAACTCGGAATAAAATACCAAGGTATTCTATCCTCTCTTGAACAAAGTCTCTCAAAGGCTGAACTATGTGATCCAATGAGACAACTCCAAGGTTCCAGATGTCAGGTCTTGATAATATGTTGGATATAGACTCAGTATATGTATGATGTGATATGCTGTTAACACAAAGGGACTTACGCTGAACTTACTTCTCAATCACTCGACTTATTACTCCTTTTCATGGAAAGAAACCTCCTAATTCTACTCTACAAAGAAAATGCAAAAAAGTCAAGGGTTTAGAGAGAATCTACTTTACTTCTAAGGACAATGAAACAATGAACAATGCCAAGATAGACGAATTCCTTCATAACAAGCTCCACTTCGCCATGATGAATTCAACAACTATGTAGAACAAGTGCAATCTCCCAAGGATGACTAAGGATTTTCATATTGCAAATACACATTTGAGTACCCACAACTGGCGCAACTCAAACAAGCATCAACAACCGAACTATTGCAATAAGTTGAGGTTCAGGCTAACTTTGCACAATGACTTGCCAACGACAAATCATCAAAAGTATGAACCTAGGAATTCATTAAATATCTTCACAATGCATTCACTATATCAATAATATACTCTACTTCTACTTCTACTTGGAAACACATCTAGATTATCTTCAAAAAACTAAGAAATCATGCTACATTCCAAAACAACACAATTGTCTCCAACAACTTTCGAAGAGCTTCCTCTACTCTACTCCTACTCTACTTGCCTATAGCAATTCTTATCTAATGTATCCTTACAAATGAGGCGAATGAGCCTTTTATAGTACTCAAAATACAATGAAGGGCCAAGATCGATTTGAGCAACCAATGGCCGAGATTTTGCCACATCAGCAATTAGTTACAACAACCAACTATTTTTTGTAAAAAGCAAAAGTTGACACAACCCGTGTACATAAAAACCCAAAGGCAATGAAGGCATGTTTCCCAAGGTGATAAGCATGACATGTTGGAATCTCTGGGAATCTTCTAGATAGGGCGTCCTCTTTCTCTTGGACTTTGTTGCATGTACATTGAACATGGACAAGTGACATGGCGGGCTTTGATTGATCGATGATGTATAGACGCCAACTCAACATTTTTGAGCAAATTTGCTGGATTTTCAATTTTTCCAATTTCTTGATGCATTTTCCAAATTTCATCTTCTTTTCTTGGCAAAGTCTTGAACTTGAATTTTCACTTCTAGAACTATTTCTCCTCAAACGTGGAATTTGGGAATCTTGTCCTTGTTCTTTACTGCTTGTTGTATTTGCATTCCTTACATTTCTGGATGTAATTTGTGGATTTTCTTGATAATCTTGCTCATTCAACTAAATTTTCTGGTGATGCTTGTGCAAGATTCTTGCTCTGGATGTTGAAGTAGAGGAGATAACTTGGGCATGAATTCTTGAAGTAGACCTCATGATGTTTCCTCTTGATCTTCTTCTGGTGCATGAAATGGGAAGCTCTTGAAGTGATCTTCTGGATACTCAGATGATGGAGCTTGCAAGGTGATGATGAAATCTCCTCTCTGGAAGTAGGATGATGGTAAACTTGATGATGTCTCGATGAAGTGCAGTGTCCCAGTGACGGCGCCTTCTTTGGATGCAAGGTGAATGAGCTTGATGATGTCTTGATCCTCTGGATGCTCCTCTGGATAGCTTGCCTCCAGACTCTCACATATTTGCAAGATAAAAATTCATAAGTATTTGATAACATCAAGACAAGTTCATTAATACATGTGAGAAATTGAGAGATTGTTGAAATTCACAAAATCTCCAAAACATGAGAGTGGATTTTATTGAAGGCAAAGTGAATGTCGGAATTTCCACTTGCATGTGGAATTTGCAAAATTTTGGCGCAATTTCCAGGGTTGCATGGAAATTGCGATTTTGGCATGACTTAATCTTTTTGCCTTTCAAACTTTTAAACTCCCTTGGCATAGATTCTTGGTAATTTCAAATAGTTTTCAATAGTTTTTTTTTTTTTATGAATTTCAATTTTAAATCAAAATGGAGCACTAGGTTTAGGCGCAATTTCCACTTGGAGGTGGAAATCCCGAAATTTCCTTCTTATGCCCAAAAATGCGATTTTTATCCTTCAAGGAACTTTTTTCTAATGACCTTTTGATGATCTCAATGTTCTCCAAGTTGAATTTTTGAGTTTTACAAGATATAATTGAAACCTCAAGGATGGCACAATTTCCACTTGGAGGTGGAAATCCTGAAATTTCCACTTGATGCTAAAAATTTCGACTTTGGCAAAAAATTCTCCATATTACTTGTAATTACGCCCACTTCATGATGATTTCTTCACAAACTTTTCAACATTTTCTTAATGATTTTAAAGGATATTCAAGGGATTTCTATTTGCTTTGAGTTCTTATGAAGTCTACATGGTGGCGCAATTTCCACCTTTGAGTGGAAATTGCGAATTTCCACTAGTCCTTGAAATTTGCGACTTTTTCCTCCTATTGGACAAATGCAAATCACACCTTTTGATGGGTCTTGGATAATTTCACTTCGCAGATTCCATCACTTCTTGGATTTTTCATCACAATTTTGAATGTATGAAGGAATTTCGCATATTTGGAGGGATGATGGAAAAATTCCATTTCACATACTTCACACATCTTTGGAATTTCGTGTTTTTGTTGTCCCTTGGACAAATTTCATTTCATACTTTCACTACCTCCTGGAATTTCGCAATTTCCACCACCTATGGATTAATTTCTGATTGCAAGTTTGGAGGTGGTGAGGAATTTCGCATTTTTTACTATTCCTTGGAATTTCACATTTTTGTGATGGCTTGGAATTTCTCATTTTTTGGGAGGCTATGGATAATTCCTCATCGCATATTTCATAACATCATGGAATTTTGCAATTTTAAGGGTCCTGGGGATTTCGCAACTTCAAGCCTTTTGAGGATTTCGCAACTTTTACCCATGCTTGAAATTTTGGACTTTTTGAGAGGTCATGGAATTTCCTTGTCGCATTTTTTATGACCTCTTGGAATTTCGCAATTTCCTTATGAGCCTAGAATTTCGCATTTTCCTCATGAGCCTGGAATTTACAATTTTTCAGTACTTAGCCATTTTCAGTATCTGAAATCACGTATATTTCAAAATATATTTAAGTATGTCTATACTTTAAATATTTTGAAATATACTTTCAGGATGTTTGAGATAGGTCTCAGATCCATGAGATTTAACATGCAGATTCTAGATTTTTGAGGATCCACCAGATTTCAAACTTAGTCAATTTTCAGGATTTCAGTATATCAGACTTAGTCAATTTCAGAATTCCAGGGACATGCATCAGGATGAAGGCATAGGGATTCCTCAGTTGAATATCCATCCCTTAGGCAATTTCTTCAATCACTTCATGGATTTGAGCAAGAGCTTGGCGAAACTTGGACAAATTAATACTAGCAAACCCACAAACTCAAAGAAAACCAAAACACTAAACAAAACTAAGACAGAAAGCGGAAAAAAAGGGTGGGTCCCCATTTGCAATGGGGCGATGTGTGAAAATGTCACAATAAGTCCCAATGGTGTTTTGAAGGTGATTGATGTTGCTACTTGCTGTTCTAGCAAACTGTACCGGTCTGAGATCTTTTTCTGCCTTTTTAGAGGCCGTACCATGTGGAGGGAGGCGTGTTCATCTAGAGGGATAAGCGCTGCCTTAAATCACTTATTTTCTGTTTCTTGGGAGGCATCCAAGCCTATCAATAACAGGCCGTACAGTTTTAGTGCAAATCTTTGAGCATAGATGGTTCCTCTTGCTGGCCGTACAGTTTGGGGTTAGTGGTGTTCAGCATATCAGTTCAGATCAGACTTATGCATACAGTGTTTTCAGTGAGATTTCAGTGAAGAAATGAGTTTGTTTATTGCTCCTTCAACATCTTTCAGTGATATACTTCATATCCCTCAGTTATATGACATTTATAGCATGTTTACTCTATGACCCTTGAATTTACTTGGTCTGAAATGAATGTTGCAGCAGTCTGATTTCTTATATTAGAATATTATTATTTCAGTTTGATGCAATTTAAATTGTTCTTTGCTATCTGGAAGTGTAATGCATTCTATATTGTTGCAACTCCGGATGGTAGTACTGTTGGAGGATTGTTTTCCTTGCATATGCATATTGTAAAACTGAACGATTTACTGCCAGTTGTTATAGCATAGTAATCTGGCCCGTTTGGCATAGAACAAGCCTGATAATATCGACCACTTTGTTCTGTATTGGCTTAGACATTCTGTTAGTGACATTGCATGTTAAACACACGTCCGTTGAAGAAGTGTTGATAAGGTCAACTTGCCGCCTCATGTGTTTATTCTGTAATTGCATTCGCACTCCACTGAACAAGTGTAGTTGTGGTCAGCTTATCCGCCTAGTGCGTTCATTCTTGTGTTGCATTGGCCACTCCACTAAAGAAGTGAAGATAGGGTCGGCTTGCCGCCCTGTGTGCCGTTGTGGAGCATTCTAACATTGCAATCATCAAAGTAGCTGTGTGTGGGGTCCTAAGCACCGTACACTCTCACCTTGCCCACATCGGGATCTTGGTGAGTAGAAAGTGTGCAAACATTGCATTGACATTTTATACTTGCAAAAAATAAAAAAATTTGGGTGTGCATATTACATCTATGGGGTTGTGATTATCACAAGAGCAGTCTAGGGTTCAAAGCACTAGAATTTTGACATATTACATCTATGGGGTTGTGATTATCACAAGAGCAGTCTAGGGTTCAGAGCACTAGAATTTTGACAATTTCTACAAAAGCATCAGTTTCGAGCCACCAAGATTGGATGGTGAAGTCATCAACAGCTTGGTGGTTAGGATTTCAAATTTCTTGAGAAGATCTGCCATGTTTAAGACCAAAAGAGCTAAATCGGCAAAATCATTGTGAAGATTCATCTATCAGACTAGTTGTTTTTAGCTATTGCTTTATTGGAGGTCCTATTTTTGGATGGGATGATGAGAGCATATTTTTAGGGTGTTTTAGTCATCTCTTATTTTAGTTTTGTTTAGAATTGTTTTATTGCTTGAAGTGCTTTCTTTCCCACTTTTTCAGTAGCTTTAGGTGTGTTTCTTTAAAGACATTGATTTTTAGGATAAATTGCTTATTATCTTAAATCCTAAAAATTGGATCTTTGTAACCTTATAAATAAGTGCTTGGAGCACAATACTTGTTAATGATAGTTGATGCTACACCTATGTTGTTGAGATTATTGTTTAGGTGAATGTCTTCTATATTCATTTGTTTGTGTTAATTCCATATGGTGTTTAAAGGGTTAGATTGAAAGTAGGTAGTTAATATCAAGTTTTGTATTGATATTATCTATCTCTCTAGGATGCAAATATATATAAACTTAGTGGTTTTATCCTCAAAGTTGTGTTGTTTTTTTGCCAAAACTATTATTCCTTTCAAACATCTTGTGTGCATCTGCTTATTGGTGGCTAGGTGTTGTGTTGAATTCAATTGCTTGAGATAAAGCATAAAATCTATAAAATCTCACTTGTGAGACAAGAGTTGTTATCAGTCTTGTGCTCATTCCTGAGGCAAAAAAATAGCACCGAAGTTATTCCATTATTTCATTATTGCAAAACCCCTAGAAGATATTGTGCATAGTGTTAGTAATTGTATATTTCGTCTCTAGCTTAGTGTTTAGGGTTAGTTTAGTTTCTCAAGGAGTTTCTCCTTATAATTTGAAGAGAAGTTTTACCTCACATAGAGTTTTGGTTTGAGTTGTCTTGCAAAAGACTCTTATGAAAATGCTAACACATTGATCAAGATGGATGTGAGACATGATAGAAGAGCTTAAGGGCCTTAAAAGAAATGGCAATTCTTTTTCTCTAGTAGGGATATTGATACTAATTTGCAAAAATATCTTCATTACTTAGGATTAGTTGTTAATGTCCTGAACTTCAAAAAATTTATAAATCAATCATCAGACAGGTGTAGGAATGCTTTTGTGTGTATTTTTGTATTGATTCTATTTTTATGTACGATGTGTATTATCTCCTATTCAGATCTGAATTATCCTTATATATGCATCAGAGTCAAAAGATATATGCAGGCAGATTCAATTGCCATTTTCTCTCCCTGCAGATATTACCACTCTTTGTGCTGATACCTTTTGTTCCATGTTGGTCGGTGACACAGGCAGAATATACGAGGAAAAATGCAGTGAAACACGGCTTCAAGATGCTGGAGATTGCTTTGCAGAGGCAAAATGTTGGCATGATGCAGCAAGTTCATATGCCAGAGCTAATTGTGTTTCCAAATGCCTAAATGCCTGCATAAAGGGAAAATTATTTGAGACTGGTTTAAAATTTATTGAAGTCTTGAAAAAGGAAAACTGCAAACCAAACTGTGGGAGATGTGAGATTTGTGAAGGTGCAAAAATTAAAACTGAGTATCTTAAAATGTGTGCAACACATTTTCATCAGAAAAAGGATACCAAGTCTATGATGAAATTTGTGAAAGCCTTCCCTACAATGGACTTAATTAGATCTTTTCTTTGGAGGAAAGATTACTTTGATGAACTTCTGGGAATTGAAGAGACAAATGGGAATTTCATACAGGCTGCAGAGGTGGCAGAGATGAAAGGTGATTTATTACTTGAGGCTGTCATGCTAGAAAAAGCAGAAAAATATGAAAAAGCAGTTAAATCAATTCTACAACATGTGCAGTTAAATTCTTTGTGGGGAATGGGAAATAGAGGATGGCCACTACAGCACTTACCTGACAAGAAAAAACTTGTAGAGAAAGTAAAACAAATAGCTAAACAAAATCTGTCCCATGTACCTCAGACCCTTGATTCCCTTGATTGTGAAGCAACAATTCTTTTAAACCAGTCTCACAGTCTCTCTGAGTTAACAGAACAAATGATCCTCGCACAGCAGATGGGAAATATCAACTTTGAAGTTCTTTCTCTTCATAAAGTTCTTGATGTGCACCTTCATTCTGATGTCAAGACATTTCAGCATGACCAAGGGAGGAGTTTCCTCAAGAGTGGTGATAATTTCAAAATGCTGCTGGAGAATGGAGTCTCTTCAACAACAATGATGTTTCTTTGGAATGCATGGAAGGAGAAACTGTTATCCTCAGTGGATTCACTTTCAAAACTGGAAAAGCGCCGGGAAAGAGAAGAAGATAAAATCTACATTGAATTTGCTTTTGAATATTTTGGCACCAGAGTGAACAGAAATGATAGATTCTGCACTGTGTTTAACAGTGAAGCCTTCTGGCTTAAGGATGAGAGGGTTGAATTGTTGCAGAGACAAGGAACCTGTGCACAGATTACTATCCAAAAATTTTCTATGATTGCAAAAGAGTTTATTTTGATGGAATTGTTTTCTGTTGGAGATGAGGTTGTCAAAAAACTACAAGAGATCTATCTTTCTTGCACAAATCAGCACTGTGACCTTACTGTTGAAGGTACTCTGTTACTTCAAATTTATCGAGTTTCAAATGCTTTGGAAGATAAACTGTTGGCTGGGTTTGGAACGGTGACAAGGTTGATTAGGATTGAAGATGTAGAGCGTTTCTTTAAGGTCTTTCTCCCATTAAAGACACGGTATGAAAACATGAAGGAATTTATCTCTTTGCGGGAGAATCCAGCAAGCATTTTGATTCTCAAAGACATAACCGTAAATATAATAAACAAAATACATAATGGCTTAACTCTTGGGCAGGTTGGAAGATTGCAATTATTGCTTCCCTTTTTGCCTAAGGATCTGGTGACAGACTATGGTAAGAAAATTATTGTGAGACTCCATGACAAAGATTGCTGGAATAATGAACTGCTCTGGCTGCATATGGAAACACTTACAGGGGACACTTTCAAGGATAAAAGGTTGGATCTGATAAAAATCTTTCAAACAGCTTTAACCAGTACTTTTCAGACGTGGGGGAACCAAATTGACTACATTTCTCCAAATGTTTTTCTCACTCTACTGGAAAAGCTGTTCTTTTTTTCATCTTCATGTGAATATCTCTCTGGAGGCTTATTTTTGCCAAGGTCTTTCTTTGTAGAGTTTATGACCGGGGAACAAGGGAACCCCTCCTGTGCTTGGTTTTGTCAATCAAAATGTCTACCTAGATGCCAGGGAAGGCTTGAAAATTTTTATCAACCAATTTATAATATAATTTGTCAGCTATTAGTAACTTATAGAACTGAAACATTTGAATGGATGAAAACTTTCAAGATTGACAGTCGGACTTATTTTCCAGAGTTGGCAATGCGTTTGATCATTATGCTTTGTTTGATAGGTATCAACAGCATAGACTTCTATCAGTATGCTATGCATTTGCTTTCAGTTATCTTCCAAGATTGGCACATCAGAAATAGTCTGACTCCTAAATTTGGAGGAAAACTGCTTCAATTTTTGCAAAAGTCCAATCCAAACAGGGATACATTTTTCATCTGCTTCTCTCAGTTAATGAGAGATATTGATAACCCTTTGGTGATGATTGATTTAGTTAAAAGTCCCGAGCTTGATAGTAATCGTGCTGCTTTCATTGTTATTGGACCAGAGAGCATTAAATGTAAGGAAATTCTCCTTCAGTCCATCTTTCAGGATAAAGGTGATATAACTGCTTTAAATGAAAATGATGGAGATATGAAGAGTAAAGAGCTTCTGGTACATGGTGAAAAGAACATGCAGCCATCTAATAGTAGTAGTTTTGAAACTAATACAAAGCATATTTCTGAATCTTTTAAAGCTGAAGAGAGTGTTTCTGACAATGCCAAGTCTTTCAGAGATAAACAAGAGAAGGGGAATACTCTCTGCACACCCCTATTGAACTCCAGTAACATTGATCAACAGCAAAAGGGTGTTTCTTTAGGAGTTGATTCCAACTCTAAAGATAAGAATATCCAGTTTTCATTACTTGAAGATATCAAACCATCTTACAAGTTTGAGATTGATGGTCAGTCTCTACCTTGGTTTGTCCAATGGAGGATGAAAAGGTGGCTTTCTTGTGCTAGGAGTCATCTTCAAGAGACACTATCTATCAAGGACAAATACATCAGGGAAGCTTGCCTCAGTGTTTCTGACAATGCCGAGTCTCTCAGAGATAAACAAGAGAAGGGGAATACTCTCTGCACACCCCTATTGGACTCCGGTAACATTGATCAACAGATAAAGGATGTTTCTTTAGGAGTTGATTCTAACTCTAGAGATAAGAACATCCAGTTTTCATTACTTGAAGATATCCAACCATCGTACAAGTTTGTAGTTGATGGTCAGTCTCTACCTTGGTTTATCCAATGGAGGATGAAAAGGTGGCTTTCTTGTGCTAGGAGTCATCTTGAAGAGACACTATCTATCAAGGATAAATACATCAGGGAAGCTTGCAAAGTCTTCAAAGAGAACACAAATTCTTCTTATACAGAGATTTTTATTTCAAAAGCTTGCCCTCTCAAGGTATAAAAAGCACAGGGTTGTGCAAGTGAATTATGACAACTAACGTGATATATTATAACTCCACTTTTTTTTCTTTCTTTTAGCTAGTTATTCCCAAAGAGGACAAAAGCTCAACTATAACAAACTCTGATAATTTGAAACAATTAATGCAGGCTGAGGTTGACGAACTATTGGACCTGATAGAGACCACAATACCAAAGGTGAAACAAGGCAAAGTTCGACCTGACGAAGAAAGTGATGTCTTAGAGGAAATGCATGACATCCATGAAGAATTGTTGAATTTATCTGAACTCCTTTGGCCAAGGTTAGTCGGCGATCTTGTACATATGCTCTACCTGCACAAGATTATAAAAAGATTTTGATTTGCAGTACAAAATAGAAGCAGAAGCTACTTTGTTTGTAGAAGCATACTTTGATTTCTTAGTTATTTAGTCTAAAGAAGTGCCCCCATTATTTGATTTGCAGGCATGAGAAGCATAAAGAGTTTGACATTGAATGGCTAGAGAATGATGCTATAGGTCATACTTCTACCAAATTACAGGAAAGTAGGGACAGATTGAACAGATTTAAGTCTGTATTTGAGGATGACACCCAGACTGCCACTGAATGCATGCAAACAGCCCAACCTAAAAATAAGCAAAAGACAAAGAAAAGGCCAAAGGGAAAAAAGAACAGTGGAAAAAGGAGGAAGTAAAATCTAGGAGATTTTTGGGTGTACATAGGATTGATCTGTGCATGTATTTATTACATTACATGGTTTAAAGTGCCACTGAATTAATGATATTCTATTGTTCAAGACTGAATCTTTTTCCTAAGCTCTTCTTTGTTGATAATATATTTTAGTAATACCTACCTTCGAAAATCATGCAAACCCTAATAACCAAAACTAAGATGTCTGGTTCATTAACTGTATTTCTTTAAATTGAATTTACACAATCAGCTTGTCTCAACTGTTATTAGGAGAAAGGAAGAATAACTGATTTAAAATACTTTTTGGACACCTTATGGTCCATGGGATCAAGATTGTTTTTCTGTCTTCACATTGCTGATCTGAATGTCATTGTGGATGGGATATTCCACGATGACATATTTTTCTGTTTTTGCTGCCTATGTGTTTTTTATTATAAATTATTTTTCTCTTAGGTATTGTTTAGGGGAAAATTGGATTTGTTAATGTTCTAGTGTTTAGATGTTTAAATCCGCTTTTCCACTAACATTCAAGGATCTAGGGTCGAGTGGCGAGCACTATCATACCTTAGGTCACTTATAAATGTAGAGAAACTTGGATTAGGGAATTTAATTATCAATTTTCCTTCTCTTATGCTCAATTGACCATTAAAACCCTAATTATGCAAATACGACAATAAATTGACGAATAACGAAAAATGCTCTTGTAGATGGAAGTAAAATAGCAAATCACAGAATACTTGTTTTTGGGGTTTCGAGGCGGGACAGTCGGGGACACTGGAGCGGGCACCCAAGTCCAAGGTACCAGTTTCTTCGTGGGATCTGGATCTCCTTCCAACACTCATCAACCCTATAACTTATGTTTTCGGAGATCTGTTTGCAGAGGACACTAGAGCGAGCGCCTAAGTCCTGGAAGTGCTCTTGTGTCCTGATTTTCTTCAGATCCCAAATCCTTGATTTTTGCCAATCCTTCCTGCAACTCCATTTCGTCCAAATGCAACACCTGTAACCTGCAATCACAAGACCCGATTTGGGGGTTGTGGTGTTTAGAGGCTTGCCTCAGTCAAGCCCCAGAGGACACTCAAGTCTCCGAACACTGTTGTTAAATAAAGAGTGCATGCCTTTGTGAGGCAAAGGCAAAAATCAAAGGAATCAATGATAAAAACACAATATGATGTCACCTTGTAGTGAAGCTCTCATGGAAGGAAGATGCTCTTCACTCCATGAGAGAATTGATGCTCAAATCTACAAATATCAACACACAAACACACAAGTCTGCTCTTGCAACACAATGAAAGCCTTGAATCACCTTGAGAACACAATAGTTTGCTAGTAATCATCTAGTTTACAAATGAATGCCTAAACATGCTTTTATATGCAACTACAAACACTCTCGCCAAGATTTTTGTAATTCAAACTTACCATGTCGGCAAAGGGACCTAATAACAATCACAAACTGACACCCGGAAATTAGGGTGCCCTCCCCCTATTTTGGGCGGGGTACAGCTCAAAGGGGTCCTCCTAGGTCCAATTTGTCATGAAACCTAGGTCTCATTCCATCGGGATGCCAAAATATGAACTAAGATGCCCTAAATGTATGCAAAAGACCTGAGAGCTAAACCTTACGAGGGAAAAGCCCCCAAGGGGACATTTTTCGACGTTACATTTAGCCCACTTTAATGTATGTATAAACGCGAGGCCAATACATGCATTAAGTAAAGTCGCAAAAACAACAAACACACCAAACACGGAGAAAACATGCTAATCACATAGAAGACAGTAACATGCACGCAAAACACGGAGAAAACAATTACAGTCATGTAGAACACATAGAATACAATCAATGCATAGAAGACACATTAATGCATGGAAGACAGAAATGATATATTTTCTTTTCTTTTTTCTCATATATATGAAATGCAAATGCAAGTATTGGAAAATAAACAAACCTCCTATAATACAGGATGCACTACCCTAGGGCGCAGGTCTCTGTATATATGGGGCAACACACACGCAAGACACAAAACCTCCCAAAATGCTGGAAGCACTACCCGAGGGCGTTGGTCTCTGCATATGGGGCAACAAATACGTCACACAAAATAAGCACGCCAAAACACACACTTGAAGACACGGAGAAAACACGACAGACAAGTGATGGTGTGTTCCCTATTTCTAGGCTTATCACCATCTCGGGCACATTACAGGCACACACTGACGATTGTGCTTCGCCACAACAATTGCCGAAAATACGCTTAAGAGTTGAGTTAGTCACAGAACCGCTCCCCGCCTCTGCAGATGACTTTTGAAAATGACAAGATGATGCAATCTGCTTCGAGAAATTCACCATCTCCGCCTCCACAGAGGGCTTAAGAAAAAAGATATGTTCGATATCCTGCCTCCGCAGAGGGCTTACATGATTGATTGATTGCAAACAAATTCATGATGCATGATGCACTACCCTAGGGTGCAAATCTTTATATCTGAGGTCGAACACATTGCTAACATCTATAATAGACAGCGTACCTTATATGCCCCCACCTTAAGGTGGTTGATAGCATGCATCGATATCAAGCACGTTAAGGTAGGAAGAAAAACACATAAGGGAAAACAGACTTTCGCAAAGCCCATGCCCCCCGAAGGTGACATGTACTTTACAATCGCTAAATGTTCCCACAAACACATCCCTGCAAGAAACATGTTAGTGTCTACAACATCATGATAAACAACAACATCAATGCATATGATTAACTACACAAAAAGCCAAGGTTATACAATGAATTTAGAGTTCGAGGATAACCGTAGGGCTATATCATGAAGCTCTTCGAATCAAGTACCACGAAGGCTAGATTCAAAGATAAACAAAGGTGCATAGAGCAGCAGTATTGTTAAGGTCTGTAAATGCGATAGAAACATTATCAAATTCACTACACGGAATGCACAAGTGCTTCCATTAGCCAAGCGTCAGATAAGATATACAACCCCATTGTCATATTAGGAACTAAGTCCATTTTTTGATTGCTCTCGAAAGGGACACTAGGTTCGCATCAGTATAAATGTTTGTCATCATCCGTCTGCTAGATGGAAACACTAGAGGATGGGAAACAATAAATAAGAGAGGAGAAACAAGTGTCTTAGGGACAGTCACACAGGAGGGTGCCCCCAAGTCACCAACCGTGACGCTATGTTCGCAAGACACAACACACAACAATGAAATCAGAGAGGCAATTTAGAAGAATGATGATACAAATAGAAGGTCACAACAGAGGCAGTCTCCTGGTATCCCAAACCTTACGAGAGAATCCGAGGTCATTTTAGGAGGCATAAACAACACATAACATATCACGGGGGAAGCACATCACAAGAGAGATAAAAGGTTAGAGATACTTACCTGTAGGGCCCCTGTCGAGCTAGAGGTTGTCTATAAGTAAATCATCGTCGTCATCTTCCCACTCCCTAATGTTGGAGGATAGTGGGACATATGGTACCATAGCCAAATTCATATCTTGCTTATCATGTTGTTCATCGTTAGGATCATTATTGTTTGGTTGAATGTTGGGATTAATATTTTCTTGTTGAGAGGCTAGGTTTATGGCATATTCTTGTCTTCTTTTTCTTCTCTCTTGCTTTTCTATTTCTCTTTCTTCGACCACTTATCTCTTGTAAGATAGGGCCTTCCTCTTTCATAGGTTTTTGCAAATTGGAGGATGAAACACCGAGATCAAATCTTATCTGTCACGATGGAACATTTTGTTGTTGACAATGACCTCCTGATCCTTGTAAGGATTTTAGGGGAGGAACCTCAGCATAGGGACCTTGTCCTTTTGGTCTAAAGTTCTCTCCACATGCGAGTTGTTTCTCTTTTGTCATTTCTTGTGTAGGAGAACTAGGTATTTCAGTTTTATCCCAAAAGTAATTCAACTTGTAATGTGTTTTCTGAACCAAGGTTTATACTTGTTGCGAGGGATGGTGATATATGGACATCCAGAGGGAATTTCAGACAATGGTGTATTGTTGAAGGAATAGCTTTCATTTATTTTAGCCAAGGATGTCCCAATTTAATGTGAAAGAGGTCGGAAATAGGGACATCAAACCATTGTTCGACATGTTTTCCTAATAGTGTTACTAACAATGATATTTTACCCAAAGGCTTGATAAAGATTCCCTTATGTGTCTTAATCATCATGCTCGAGAGGTCATAAGAACCTTGCATTAATTGATGTAAAAAGAGGAACTCCTTAGTGGCAACATTAGTCATGCAATTAGAATCAATAAGAGTTCCATCCACAGGGTTTCTCATTATTTTCATAGTGATGTAAAGAGGTCGTTCTTTGTCTCCAGTTGTTCTATCATGAGGTGTAAAGACAATTTCAGGTTTAGATGCTTTTCTTTTCATGTAGGGTCTAGGAGGGAACCTATTAGTGTTATTGTGATTAGAGGCCATGTTTATATGCTTAAATCAGATTTGAAATCTTGTCCAAAAGTATAGCGAAGATTAGTGCAAAGCAATATACCCCAAAATAGTCTCAAATGCTTGATTTTTGTACTCTTTCCAATGCAAATGAATGAAACAAAGGGTGTTGTAAGGGTTTCAGTCAAGGGCAGCAAGTCATATGTCTGATATTAGTCTAAAACAGCAATAAGATCACTCTCAACACACTCTTGATGCAAATCCAACATAATGTCAAGTCAAATTATAGTGAAAATATTTCAAAATAAACATTTTTTTCATGAAAATTCAATGCAATAGAGCATAACAAAGGGTGTTGTGAGGAAAATGATGATAGACAACAAATAATATCAGTAATAACAACCACTTGGTGCTAAAATACCCAACACAACACGCTTTTAGTGCCACTTAAGGTAAAACCCTAGTGAAAATATAGCAAAAATAAACTATTTTTCACAGGTTTTCAACTCCAATACCTAGACAAAGGGGTGTTGTAAATAATTTTAGGAGGTACAACAAATAATATCAATAATATCAGTCACCTCAATCCATAAAATTGATCACAACACGCTTAGAGTGCAAACTAAGTCAAACCCTAGGGCAAAAAATAATCAAAATGTGTAGTTTTTTGCAAAGTTTTCACTACAAGAGCCCGATAATAGGATGTGAAGCTTTTTATGAGGGGTAGCAAATAATTACCCTGATAATAGCAAAATAATGCCAAAATACCTTTCACAACACAACTATGGTGCAAGTTTATAAAGTCGATAAGGCCAAATTTAATGAAAATCGTTGTTTTTGAAGCCATAGGTTTGATGTCTTGGGACGAAATGCTATGCGAATGTTTTGAAGTCTGATTTATGATGGAAATTAAATACTCTCAGATCTGAAAATGATTTTCAAGCTTGAACATGCAAAATGCCCATGCAAATTTAATGAAAATGCCTCAAAATTACTAGTTTTTGTTGAAATTTTCTATGCAAAAATGCAAATATTTTAAATCTAAATACAAATTTACACTAAAATGCAAGACTACAACCAAATGCAAATTTGAATAAGCCTCTAAAATCAGTAAAAAAATTTGGAAAAAAGATTTTTGCCTACTGACCCTAGATTTTGGAATTAATAGGTTATATAAAATTGTCAAAATTTCCACAAAAACCTAGTAAATTAATGATGAAAATGCAAAGCAAAATTTTGAATTTTTGTATTTTTCTATATTTTATATCAGATATGATGCAAAAATCATTAATTAGAAAAATTTAGAAAGAATTGATGCAATTTAGTAAGCCAAACAATGCAATTTTTTTGAATTTTTTTCAATGCAATAAAATGAATGACTATATAAATGAATGAAATCAATCTAAATCTGAAGACACACAGTCAACAAGTTGCAATTTAAGTCCAAAAACACAAGTTTTCCAAAATGTTTAGGGGAAAATTAGATTTGTTAATATTCTAGTGTTTAGATGTTTAAATCCGCCTTTCCACTTAACATTCAAGGATCTAGGGTCGAGTGGTGAGCACTATCATACCCTAGGTCACTTACAAATGTAGGAAAACTTGGATTAGGGAATTTAATTATCAATTTTCCTTCTTTTATGCTCAATTGACCATTAAAACCCTAATTATGCAAAGATGACAATAAATTGATGAATAACGAAAAATGCTTTTGCAGACGGAAGTAAAATAGCAAATCACAGAATAACTATTTTTGGGGTTCCGAGGTGGAATAGTCAGGGACACTGGAACAAGCGCCCAAGTCCAAGGTACCAATTTCTTCACGGGATCCGGACCTCCTTCCGACACTAATCAGCCCTGTAACTTCTGTTTCCAGAGATCTGTCTGTGAAGGACACTAAAGTGAGCGCCCAAGTCTTGGAAGTGTTCCTGTGTCCTAGTTTTCTTCAGATCTCGAATCCTTAATGCCTGCTAATCCTTCCTGCAACTCCACTTCGCCCAAATGCGACACCTGTAACCTGTAATCACAAGACTTGGTTTAGGGTTGTGGTGTTTAGAGGCTTGCCTCAGTCAAGCCCTGGAGGACACTTAAGTCTCCAAACACCGTTGTCAGATAGAGAGTGTGTGCCCTTGTAAGGCAGAAGCAAAAACTAAAGGAATCAATGATAAAAACACAATATAATGTCACCTTGTAGTGAAGCTCTCATGGGAGGAAGATGCTCTTCACTCCATGAGCGAATTGATGCTCAAATATGCAAATATCAACACACAAACACACAAGTCTACTCTTGCAACACAATAAAATTCTTGAATCACCTTGAGAACACAATAGCTTCCTAGTAACCACCTAGTTTACAAATGAATGCCTAAACATGCTTTTATATGCAACTACAAACACTTCCACCAAGATTTTCATAATTCAAACTTACTGTGTCGGCAAAGGGACCTAATAACGGTCACAAACCGACACTTGGAAATTAGGGCTGCCCCAAAATAGGGCAGGACTAGGGCTCGGGCGCCCAAGTCCTCCCCCCTATTTTGGGCAGAGTACAACTCAAGGGGTCCTCCTAGGTCCAATTTGTCATGAAACCTAGGTCTCAATCCATTGGGATGCCAAAATATGAATTAAGATGTCCTAAATGCATGCAAAAGACCCGGGAGCTAAACTTTATGAGGGAAAAGCCCCCAAGGGGACATTTTCCAACGTTATAAGTATCTTTATATATAAGTCTCACACACAAGTTTTTGCAAGCTACTCACAATAACAACTTAAAATTTCACTCCTCTCGCCCTTTGAGGCTGTGAGTTGTGTTTTATTGAGCTTTTGAGGTTGTGACTGAGTGGGTGTGACTTTTTACAGCCCTACTTTTTTTTTTGAATATGTACTATTTATTCCTTTAATATAAGTTAAATAGGATATTCCTAAAAAAAATCTAAAATTTGGAGAGCAAATGAGAGAGGTTGGTTTTGGTTTATATGTGCTCTTTGTTTCTTTTTTTCATATTGATTTGTAATAGATTAATAGGATTTTCTAATATTACTTGTATTTACTATGGTTGTTTGAGAGTTTCTAATCTGGCCTACATTTATTGTAATAGTTTGAGTCTCTTTAATCTTGCCTACATTTATTGTGGTAGTTTTAGGGTTTCTCATCCTTACGATTTGTTAATAGTGACGAAGTCTTTCGCTTCGGTTATTAATGCTAAAGCATTAGGAATTGGAGTGAGCAATGGTGTCATCAAAGAAACCTTGCAAGTTCATACCGAAAGGCTTCCATGAGGTATGTCTTCTACTAACACACCAAATGTTTTTTCAATGCCTAATTTTAATAATGCATGTAAATGACTTGAATAGTTTATGCTTATTGGTTATTTCGTCGATCATGTACCATTTCAGAGCATGCTCAACAAATGGATGAATACTACCTAGGTTCCTCATGGGGTTAACTTGGATGGTATTTAGAAGTTAACCAAAGGCTTATTTCTCTTCCACTTTGCAAAATCCAACCATGCATATGCAATCCTCTACCATGGATCTTGCTACATGTGTAGCTCATTATTTGTCTTTCTCCTTAGGCAAGGGCCTTTGTTGTGTTTGACCAATAGGCTCTTAAGACATCTATCTAGCTTGGATTTCCTAGTTACACCTACCATGTTGGCCCTTCATCACATTGTGTCCTCTCTTTGGAGGCTTGTATGTGTTGAACTTGAAAAGTTCTACTCAGTTAGGCCACAACATAGAGCCTATGTAGAGATTGATCTTTCCCAAGAATTAAAAGAAATTGTTGATATATAGATAGGTGATTTGCACCATGTGCAATGTATTTTGTATATCAGCATGCCCAACTCTTGCTTTTTGTGCCAAGCCTTTGACTACAAAATTAGAGACTATTCTTGCTACATACATACAAGTCCAAACTAGCCTCTAAGTCAATTGTTAAGGCAAGGAAAACTTAAGATGGGTGGTCTAATGTTAGAAAATGTAAAAATAGTCACAATGGGTCCCAAAAAAATTCTCAATCCAACCCTTGACCCAATAATGGTGTGGTTGTTAAGGCCAAAACAACAAGTCCCATAGCCTCAAGCCAACAACAAATCAACAAAGCTTGCTAGTTTCTCTCAATCACAGGCCAACAATAAACCAAGAAAATAATTGAATTATAACCAATTCTTACTCGTCCTCTAGTGAGTTCATCAAAGAGGCTAATAAGCCTCGATTCTCAAGAACTCCCTTTCTAGCAAGTGTTTTTTCCTTGCTAATTTTGGGAGTTTTGACTATGCCACAACTAGAGGGAGGAAGATGGTCTTGTAGCTCATCGGGAGGTTGAAGGAGAATGTGTTTCTAAGAAAAGAGATGCAATTTAGGGTTGGACTCTGAGAAAATGTCCTCAGACCCTCTTGCCCCATTAATTGCATTTTGTGGATTGTAAAGGGTCTAATGTGCCCAAACCACAAATACATGGTGTAGGGTTTTCCTCTCTAGATTATTTTTGTCTTTAAAAGATTAAGGTTGTCATTTTGTTTTAGTCATGTGTCATGTCAAATGGTCATAAATGGTATATGTTTCAATAGTAATCATGATCAAGGTTGAGGCAGTGTGGTAATATTCGTTGATGCAAGTGGTAACTCTACTATGTTACCCATGATTTGGACTTGATTAGTAGATCCTTATGGGTCTTTTTGAATATTGATAATCAAGCTATTGTCAATATATATGCCTTGAATGATGTGGCTAAAAAGACTTTACTTTGGTGGTGGCTTGAAGATGACTTTTTGCCACTGCAATAGGTTCTTAAAGGCAACTTCAACATTGTTAAGGTGGCATCTGACAAACAAGGCCATTTGCCTATGTGATGAACAATTGGGAAAAGAGAGGCATGGTTCTATATGCATAATAAATCGAATGTTTATGACCTAAATCTCATCCGCAAGAATATCTCTAATTGCTACATTGTAATGTCCCCCATTTAGCTCACCACCTCAGAGGACCAGGGTTAGCTTATCACAGGATTCCCATAGGCTAATGACAGTGTTCAAGGAGTTAGTTTGAGGACTTACTATTTATAGTAAGTTATGACAGACCCAGTTTCCATATTTGGCAGAGCAATTCAGGAGCCAACACATGAGATTCGGGAAGTCAAATCTTCTAGAGCTATATCAATTTTATATAAGTTAAATTAAAGATTTAACTTATTATATTTTGTGGTTACTTTAAGTTATGTTATAATTTGACATTAAGTTATAACTTAAAGTTAAAAAGGTGATGTGCCTAGGGAGGAGCGCCCACCTCATGAAGAATAAAGGGGTTGTTTTAAAAATAAAAATATTAAGTTTCCCTCTCATCTTGGGTGTTGGGGATTGAGGGAGTTAAAAGGCAAAAATAAACCTCATTTCCATATGCTTGCTTATGATATCTTTGCTCTAATATTGAGTTGCTCCAACATTGGGGTTTTGAGTTGGCTCTTTGGCTTTGATCACCGAATTGCAGAGAATGAAACCTTTGCATTTCACCTTTCCTCGTGTATGAGAGAGTGCATTAGGAGAGGGTCTTGAGGAGGCTTCACACAGAGGCTTCATTTGTGCTATCAGGAAACCAATTCCAAGGAGATTTGAGTATGGAATGAAGACATTTTTCAGAAGTTTTGACTTGCAGCCATAGAAGAATCGCTATTGATCAGATTAATTGCTTTGGAGGGAGTTTTTATTGCTGTTTGAATGCTTTGGACCAAGCCGTACCATCAGATTTGCAGGGCCGTACCACTAAACTGTGCCGCACCACTTCTATCTTGCCTTTTCTCACTTTAAAGTGGTTATTCAATCCTTGGGGGTCGATTAGGGGCAGAGTCTGCTCTCAGTCCAAAACAAAGGGAAGAAAGAGAGATTTTCAGGTGTTTGCTTGGTGTATGCTACTGCTACAGGTCGTGCAATACTGAGGAGGGACATGGGTCTGTTTAGAAGTCTTTCTTCACCAGTTGGTTCCATCTAACTCTTCCAATCTTAGCATTTTGGGACTATCTGAACATTGCACCCATTTCCGGCAATGAACAAAGTTGAAGATTTCCAAGTGGGTATCTCATTTTAACTAGTTCTAGTGCATTTTATGATCTGAGTTGCCTTTAGTTTATACAAATTTGTTGTATATTTTCTGAGTTTGCTTATCTACTCAATATATCAAACATGCAATGCAAAAAACACACATGCAAGACAACCCATAAACTCTAAACAACAGAAACACAAACAAAATGCAAAAAAATCAGTCAGGAGGAAACATATAGTGGGGGTGTATGTTACAGTGGTATCAGAGCAGAAAATCTTGCCATCCTGTGGGGTTGATATGACATGTAGATGATAAAAATGAGACATACGACCTATAGATAGATATCCCTTCCGAAATACTAGGGTAAGACAAGTAACACAGTTTTCATAGCGGATAGAACCAGAGAATCCTGAGCCACCCATAGATCCATTTGAGGACGAGATAGTGGTTGCAACTACTGACGAAGATTCCTTAGTCTCACGTACAGACCCATTCTCAGGAGAGTTACCACCAGTTATAGAACCCACAGAAAAATGAGTGACAGGGAGGTTGAGGAGCCTGGTTTACAAGAGATCCTGAATGTGCTCACCAAGAGCTCAGTGGCCATAGAGAGAGAGTTGAGGGATTCTCGGCGGGAGATGATGGAGACACAGGCTGAGATAGGACACTCCCTCGCACAGTTGCTTGATGGATTGAATAACAGGGAAAATCACCATGACAAGAACAGGAACAATGGTGACAGGAATAGAAACAATGATGGTGATAGGCATAGAAACAATAATGGTAACAGGAATCGGAACAATGACGGAGACAAGAACAAGCATAATGTGGGTGATAGACATAATGGAAACATGAACCAGGGGGACATGAATAATGGAGATAGGAACCATGGTGATAGATGTAGGTTTAAAGATGATGAGGATGAGGCCTCAGTGACTCATAGGAGGGATTCACACTTTACAGCAGGTGACAGACCTGGTATTCTGACCTTTGCTCCCAGGAACCAAGTTCCTGAACAAGATCCCACACAGGCGGAGTTTTAGGAGGAGATTCTGAGGGATTGAAGGGCTTCTAGTGCAGAGTTCAGAGAAGAGATGACTTTTGCAAAGTACTCTGACATTAAGATAAAGAATAGACCTCACAGAGGAGGTAGACCTCAGAACCAAGTGTTATAGAAGAACATGAGTAAGATGACACTTCCCTATTTTGACAGATCAGGAAAGACCACTGCTAGGGCTTGGGTGCAGAAGTTGGATAGTTACTTGTAGGTTAGTCCCATGCCTGAGGAGGATGCCATCACTTATGTTGCATTACATTTGGAGGGAGTAGCACACAAGTGGTGGAGTAATGGGAAGGTTACATTAGGGCATGACCAGATCACTTCGTATGTGGAGTTTACAACTCGTCTGATCGACAGATTTGACAAGAAGGACCCAGAACTTTAGTTTAAGGAGTTAGCACAGCTAAGGCAGAGTGGATCATTAGACTTCTACATCTTTGAGTTTCAGGACCTGTCTGTTATGGTCCCAGACTTATTCGAGCACAGATTAGTGAGTCTCTTCATTGATGGATTATCAGACCCACTTCGTGGTTGGGTTAAGGGTCTTGACCCTGCTACACTCCAAGAGGCCATGAAAAAGGCCTGAGCTATGGAGTCATCAGTGTGGAGGAGTAAAATCCAGTCTAAGGGATTTTCTCACAGGAGGGACAAGGAGAAGGAGAAGAAACCATTCCACAGAGATGTTGATCAGTACAAGGATAGATCCAATAGGTTAACAGATGATCAGTTGAATGAGTACAAAAGGAAGAAATTGTGCTTTCATTGCAAAGAACCATGGGATCCTTCGCATAAGTGCTCACATAAGGCCAAGGCCAAACTAATTGAGTACTATTCAGCTGAGGAGTCACAATCAGAGGCATCAGACACAGAGTCAGATCAACATTCAGAGCATGGTGATAGTGGAGACGAGAGAGCTTCACATCACAGTGTTGATAGTGGAGGTGTTATTGCCCAATTGTCAAGTTTTCAGAAGGTTGGCTCTTTTAGGGTGCATGGTGTACTAGGTGGGTAGGGTATTATCACCCTTATCGATACAGGACCCACTCACAATTTTATTGATGAAGGGTTAGTTGCTTGTAGGGGGTTGAAAACTGAAGAATTAGAAGGCTTTAAGGTGATGGTGGCTGACAGATTCAAAATGCATTGTAGTTAGAAGATAACAAGGCTAAAAATCATCATGGGTGATTATGAGCTAGTCGATGACTTCTATGTAGTTGGTAGTGGGGATATAGATGTGGTACTTGGCATGCAGTGGATGAGCCAGTTGGAGGAATTCACCACGAACATTAAAAAGATGGAGATGAGATTTGAGTATAATGGGAGGAAAATATGCCTTAGGGGTATTTCAAATGGTGGACCTCGAGTTGTATCATTGAAGAGAATGGAGAGGCTCTTGAGACATGATCAGGTTGAGTGGGTAGCAGAGTGCCTTATTATGCCAGAGTCTCCACCACGATAGAAGGATAGCTATCATCTAGATATCCATAAGTTGCTAACCAAACACAGTAAGGTGTTTGGGGACATACCACCTAGAGTGCCTCCTGATAGAGGCATAGAACACATCATTGAGTTAGAGGATGGGACTAAGCCCATCATGATCACACCATACTGCCATCCGAAGAGGCTAAAGGATGAGATTGAGAAAACCATTAAGGAGCTTCTGGAGATGGGACATATTAGGACCAGTAAAAGCCCATTCACTTCTGCAGTTGTGTTGGTCAAAAAGAAGGATGGGACAATCAGAATGTGTATACACTACAAGGCCTTGAACAAGAAAACTATAAAAAATAGGTATCCAATTCGTAGGATAGATGAATTGATAGATGAGCTACATGGTGCTTGTTATTTCTCTAAGATTGATTTGAGATCTGGATACCATCAAATCAGGATGCGGGTAGAGGATATTGAGAAGACTGCTTTTAGATGCCACTATGGTCATTTTGAGTTTTTAGTCATGCCTTTCAGTTTGACTAATGCACCTACTACTATTCAGAGTTGTATGAATCAAATTTTCAAGCAGCAGCATAGGAAATTTGTTTTGATTTTCTTTGATGATATTTTGATATTCAATAGGACTTGGGAGGACCACTTGAGACATCTAGAGGAGGTTATGAACATCTTGGAGAGTAATTCACTCTATGCCAACGGATCGAAGTGTGATTTCAGTATGACAGAATTGCTTTACCTTGGCCACATTATCAGTGCAGATGGAGTTAGAGTGGATCTAGAGAAAATTAAGGCAATACTTGATTGGCCTCCACCCACAAACCTTACACAGCTTAAGGGGTTTTTTGGGCTTTGTGGGTTTTACAGATGGTTTGTTAAGGGGTTCTCATAGATAGCAACACTATTGACTAATCTGACGAAGAAGGGAGCCTTTGAGTGGAGTGTTACAACCCAACAATGCTTCGACAAGTTCAAGCACTTGATGTCTACATGTCCAGTATTGGCGATCCCTGACTTTACTAAACCATTTGAGTTATAGTGTGATGCTTCTGGAGAGGGGATCGGGGCTGTGCTTATGCAGGAGAAGCACTCGATAGCTTTTGAAAGTAGAAAACTTCAGGGTGTGGAGAGGAGCTACTCGGTATATGACCGAGAGATGTTGGCCATCATGCATGCATTGGCCAAATTCAGGCAGTATCTGGTTGGGGGTAAATTCATAATCAGGACGGATCATAACAACATTAAATATTTTATGAATCAGAAAGGCCTGAATGACAGACAACAAAAGTGGGTTAGCAGGCTGCAGGCATATGATTTCGACATCGAATATGTCAAAGGGAAAAAAAATGTAGTTGCAGATGCATTGTCACGATGACCTCACTTATGTTTGGTTGGGGAGATCTCTGATGATTGGAAAGAGGAGATTATAACATAGTATGTTAGGGACTCTTGGGCTGCAGGAGTCATTGAGGGCACAATAAGAGATGAGAGATATTCTGTGGTGAGTAATTTGATAATGTACAAAGACAGGATATTTTTGTTGCCCAATTCACAGTTTAAGCATAAGATAATCAAAATTTTCCATGACACACCAATGGCTGGCCATCTTGGATTCTTCAAGACATACAAGCAGATTCGGGAGAGGTTCACATGGAAACGGGTGAAGGATGAAGTGCAGATGTATGTTCGTGAATGTCCCATTTGCCAACATAACAAGCATGAGCATACCTTTCCTACAGGTTTACTACAGCCATTACCCATTCCCAATCAGAAGTGGGAATGTATCTCCATGGATTTTATTACAGGGTTGCCGAAGGTACAGGGTAAGGACTGCATATATGTTGTGGTCAATAGACTCACCAAATTTGCACACTTTTTTGCCATTTCAACAACCTATACAGTTGCTCAAGTGGCTGATCTATTCTTCACAGAGATATTTAGGTTACATGGGGTACCTAGGAGCATAGTCAGTGATAGGGACAACAAGTTTTTGAGTTTATTTTGGTAGGAGTTGTTCAGGTTGTGTGGTATAGACTTGACTCCTAGTACTAGCTACCACCCATAGACGAATGGACAAACAGAGGTGGTAAATAAATGGTTAGAGGGGTACCTACCTAACTATGTTTCAAGGCAACAAAAGGCTTGGATTAGATGGTTGCACCTAGGGGAGTATTGTTATAATACTACACATCACATGTCTATCCAGATAACTCCTTTCAGGGCACTATACGATTATGATGCCCCATGCTTCACAGATCTCTTGCTTGGTGACAATCAGGTGCCTAAGGCTAAGGATCTTTTGCAGGATAGCTAGGACATTCTCAGGGAGCTTAAGGAGAATATACAAAAGGCACAAAATCAATAGAAGTTGTATGCTGATTAGCACCGAGTGGAGAGGAGTTTCGAGGTTGGAGATATGGTGTATTTGAGGCTCCAACCCTAAAGGCAGTCCAGTCTCAAAAAAGAGTGGAGCAGAGAAGTTAAAACCCAGGTTTTATGGTCCTTTCAGGATTGTGAAACGAGTGGGTGAGGTGGCTTATGAGCTTGAGCTTCCATCAGACAGCAAAGTGTACAATGTGTTCCATGTTTCCAGACTGAAAAAAGCTCTTGGCCACAATATAGTTCCTTCTGCAGAGCTTCCACCATTGGATGAGGAGGGTAAGTTGGTCCTAGTACCTGAGGCTATCATTGACACCTGGGAGAGACATTTGAGGAAACGGGTTATCAGAGAGTACTTGGTTAAGTGGAATAATCTGCCAGTCGAGGATGCCATATGGGAGGGTGAACAGATATTGCAGCATCCAGAGTTGAGGTTGCTTGAGGACAAGCAATCTTGGGGAGGGCGGACTGTAATGTCCCCTATTTAGCTCACCACCTCAAAGGACCAGGGTTATCCTATCACAGGATTCCCATAGGCTAACGACAGTGTTTAGGGAGTTAGTTTGAGGATTTACTATTTATAGTAAGTCATGACATAGCCAGTTTCCATATTTGGCAGGGCAGTGCAGGAGCCAGGGCACAAGATTCGAGAAGTCAAATATTCTAGAGCTATATCGATTTTATATAAGTTAAATTAAAGATTTAACTTATTATATTTTGTGGTTACTTTAAGTTATGTTATAATTTAACATTAAGTTATAACTTAAAGTTAAAAGGGTGATGTGCCTAGGGAGGAGTGCCCACCTCATGAAGAATAAAGGGGTTGTTTTAAAAATAAAAATATTAAGTTTCCCTCTCATCTTGGGCGTTGGGAATTGAGGGAGTTAAAAGGCAAAAAGAAACCTCATTTCCATATGCTTGCTTATGATATTTTTGCTCTGATATTGAGTTGCTCCAGCATTGGGTTTTTGAGTTGGCTCTTTGGCTTTGATCACTGAATTGCAAAGAAGGAAACCTTTGCATTTCATCTTTCCTCGTGTATGAGAGAGTGCATCAAGAGAGGGTCTTGAGGAGGCTTCACATAGAGGCTTCATTTGTGCTATCAGGAAACCAATTCCGAGGAGATTTGAGTATGGAATGAAGACATTTTTCAGAAGTTCTGACTTGTAGCCATAGAAGAATTGCTATTGATCAGATTAAGTGCTTTAGAGGGAGTTTTTATCATTGTTTGAATGCTTTGGACCAGGCCATACCATTAGATTTGCAGGTTCGTACCACTGAACTGGGTCGCACCACTTCTATCTTGCCTTTTCTCACTTTAAAGTGGTTGTTATTCATTCCTTGAGGGTCGATTAGGGGTAGAGTCTGCTCTCAGTCCAAAACAGAGGGAAGAAAGAGAGATTTTTAGGTGTTTGCTTGGTGTATGTTGCAGCTACATGCCATATAGTGCTGAGGAGGGATGTGGGTCTATTTAGAAGTCTTTCTTCACCATTTGGTTCAATCTAACTCTTCCAATCTTAGCATTTTTGGGACTGTCTGAATATTGCAGCAACTAGATTCATCATACTTCATGCCATGTACAAGTTTTGAAGTGTTTTAATGAAGGTGTAATGTTGTACCCATTTCCGGCAATGAACAAAGTTGAAGATTTCCAAGTGGGTATCTCATTATAATTAGTTCTAGTGCATTTTATGATCTGGGTTGCCTTTAGTTTATGCAAATTTGTTGTGTATTTTCTGGGTTTGCTTATCTACTCAATATATCAAACATGCAATGCAAAAAACACACATGCAAGACAACCCATAAACTCTAAACAGCAGAAACACAAACAAAATATAAAAAAATTAGTCAGGAAGAAACATACAGTGGGGGTGTATGTTACATACACTTGGTTTAATTTGCATAGTGGCTTTGAAAGAGTCATTAAGATACTTGATCGTGATATGATGTTGGAAAAACCATACTTTGCTTTCACCAACTATTATTGTCTTCTAATTTAACACATGCCAGAGTGTGTCCTTTCCATTCACCAATTTGATTCAAAGTTGAGGGGGGCCTACAAAATTTTGAGGTAGAAAAGACTCAAATTCTTTTTAAACATGTCATTGCTTTAGCATAATTCCACATTAGCCCATATCCAATGTGTTTGGAATTTGGTGCCATGTTTGAAAGGAGATAGTAGTTGGATTGTTTGGTGGTCTGATGTCATCACTCATACTGCCTATTTTTTTAGAATGTTTGGTTGATAGTTGGAAAAAAGCTATGTCACAAATCCTGCATGTCTATGTTACTGGAGCTTAGTTAGATCTCTGCTCAACTTGAAGTGACACCTTTCCACATACCCTTCCAAGTTCAGGTGGCTAAATAGCACCACCTTTTGCAAGTAGCTAATACCTACACGACATGGCTATGGGAGCCCAAATCAAAGACAAAATTTACTCTTTAAAAGACGGCGATCATGTTTTAAAAAAAAATTAAAGCCCTATGACCAACAATTTATATCAAAAAATCAAGTGCATCAAAGAGGATGGTTAGTGCCTTTGACGTCCTCCAATACTTTGTTCAACACTACACAATTTTTTTAGGCTCAAGCACCATCCCTAGAAAAGGAAGAGGCTCTTGAGGCCTATTTGGACATAATTCCAATGTAGGCTCTCAATAGACTAGGTTGTTTCTTGTGACATACTTCTTTCTCAAGAGGAGCTCTACACAACTGTATTTGGAATGCCTAATGACAAAGTGCTTGGTTGTGATGGTTTCCTTGTGAATTCTACAATGTCCTTAGGATGATGTTGGTCATGATTTCTTTTAAGTTTATCTTGAAGCATTTCATACCAAGTCTCTAGCCCCTTTACTTAACCATGGAAACATCAAGTTCATACCTAACATTGGTGATTCAGAGTTTATATGCAATTGGAGGCCCATTACCCTTTTAAATGTCTCCTACAAAATCATTGCCAAATCTTTAACCCGATGTATTAGACATCTCCTCCTAGTGATTGTTTGTCTTGAATAGATTGGATTTATTCAAATCAAATAAATCCTTGACATTGTTATAGTTGTTTGGGAGGGTAAGGGAAGAACACATATGTCCAATCAATAGGCACTTTTCATCAAAATTGACTTTGAAAAGGCCTCTGACAAGATTGAATGGCATTTCATTCTTGTCTTTCTTAGAGCTATGGGTTTTGGTCCCACATTCATTTAGTTGATTCAAATACTCTTTGTTGATGCTTTTGCTCACCTAGCCTTTAATGGTAGTCAATATGAGCCCTTTGTCCTTTTTCATTCTATAAGGCAAGGTTGTCCTCTTGCACCTTCACTCTATGTGCATGCTATTGAAGGATTTGACTATCTCCTTGCAAATGCTATTTTTCATCAATAGGTCAAAGGAACTTCCCTACCTAGAACTACCTCCCAAGACAAATGATTCATTCTTGATGCCCATTGAAGAGGAGGACAATATTTGCCAAGCCTTTAAATGTCTTGACCTTTTATGCCCAACTTCTAGCTTCAAATCCAATGGAAAAAGATGTATTACAAGCAATCTTTTTCCCAACCCCCATCTTAGCTTTATACTTTCAAATGGAAAAATCCATGGATCATGGGAAAATTTTAAGTTTTGGGAACCTCCTTTTCATTTCAAGCTTTCCAATCCAAGCTTTGGCAATATGTCATTGACGAAATTGAGAAAAAGATTACTTATTAGATTACTAGGTTGCTTTCGTTGGCTGGTAAGTTCCATATTTTCTTTAAAGTTCTATTTGTGACCCCATGTTTACTACTCCTCTAGTTGGATGCTCTCTAAGGCATCATACCCCAAGCTAGATAAGCTCCTATAATATTTCCTCTAGGCTAGTTTAGACCATGATAAAGGATTTCACCATGTGGCTTGGGATATAGATGGTATTTTCTAAGAGATTCAAGAGGGCTAGGTCTTATGGAAAAATTGGGAGTCTATCAAATCGTGACTTCTCTAGACTGGAAATGGATTTCACAATAGCTTATCCATCAACCAACATTCCATATGGTGGTGTCCCACCATTTTATTTCAAGATAAGCTGCTCACAACTACTTCCTGGATTTTTTATTTAAGTTTTTCAATAGGGAATTAGGAATCTCTGAGATATCTATGCTAAGGCTTGTTCCACCTAACTTTCTTGGGCTCAAGTTAAAGTGAAGTTTAATTCATGCCAAGTTGATTATCTAACCTAACAAGCTATAATTGTTGTGGTCCCTTCTCAACATATGCACACAAAATGTCAATGTGATCTCTCGGCCTTGGTGGAAAGATTGGAAATGGTGTGTCAAAACGCCCTTTCGCAATTACACTAAAAAAATGTTATAGGTGGCTCTTGCCTCACTCGTGATTCAAAATTTGAATGTCTTATGGTCTCTTCAATCTTCCAATTTCGTCTAGGCCAAAATATTTCAAACAATCTAGTAGGCTATTATGGACCTTGAAATTGACCAATTTGTCCAGTGTCTGCTATACCAAGACCTGGTGATTGGCACCCATTTGATATGTCTTGGCATTTCTAACCCAAGATGTCCTTTTTGCAAGAAACTTGATACCCTTCTCCACATTTTCTAATATTGTGGTCATGCCCAAGATGCATGGCAATGGATGCATGGTTTATTCTGGTCTTTAAGGCCTAAACTATTCACTTGACACAATGTCATTCTGGGAGATGGGGCCAAATTTCCTAGAGTTTTACTAGATGTGGCATGATTTCATATTGGACATTATTTTTTGCATTTGGAAAGATAATTTTTTTTCTATTATTGCTAAAAAAACTTATGGATATTAACTTTGCTATTTACTCCAAATCATTGGTTATCTCTAATGTGCTCATGTAAATCCAAGTTCAAACTAGCAAGGTTATTCTAAAGCATCAACATCTCTAGACTTTGTTGGATCATTGGAGGAATACCCCATGCACAGGGGCTAGGTGTCACCTTCACCATCCTATACTATATCTCCTTGTCAAGGAAAAAAATAAATTTGCTTGGAGTCCTCATACCATTGTCGAGAAAGCCACAAAGAGCCACCGCTCTAACTCCACCGTCACCTACAAGACATCAATCTAGGTGGATCCCTCTTCCTCCCCATACTTCCTACCATCAAAGTGGTGGTCTCCAACTCCTCATCACTTCTCCATGCCCTCTTAGTGATTTGGGCAAGGCCCATCTTGACCAGGGAAAATTCCCTGAGCTTTAGCTTGCTATCTTTCCATCTAGATCTATTTGAAATCAAATGCAGGAGGTTATTGAGGAGGATAAAATAGTTGCTAATGATGGATGGGAACCTATGGACAATGACAAGGAGTTGCCAGGTGGTATGTGGGATAACCCTGATGGACATAACCCCCCTCCTTATACAAGCATTGTCCTTGTAGCTTAATGTTTATTTTTTTTAATTATCTAGTGATTTGATAGTCGTTTCCCTTGTGAGGGCATAGATTATTATTCTTTTTTTTTTCTTTTTTTGGCCACATGTTTATTTTTTGTTATTGGTTAGGTTGATTTATCTTTGGGGTGTGATCCCATGCTGCCCACTTTTTTGAGGATTTAGTTGTATGTTTTAATGCATTTTTTTTAGTATATAGTCTTTTCATTAAAAAATCACTTAATTTTTTTAATGAATTGGTGTCTTATATTAGTGTAATATTTTTAATAAAATTTTAATTTTGTCACAAAGATCTATTGTTGAATGTCATGGTTGAAAACTTGCTTTCTCTCTAACTTTTTTTCGTGTTTTTATGTCTAACTTATAATTCTTCAAGTGCTCTATAATATTACCAAACAAGTTTACTAGGAGGGAGTTGATCATGATTGATGCAATCATGGATAGAGAATCCAATAAAGGATTGTCCAACCATCTAGTAAAAGCAAACAACTTGCATTCGCAACAAAGATTCAATGAAACAACACAAACTTTATTGATTTCTCAGTCATGGATTATTACAATTTGTTGCAATGAGCTTCCCACATGCTAGGTCATAACTGTTTGATTACATATACATGAAATTATAACGTTCTAATGATTTACAATACAATTCCATTCACTAAGCTTCAAACAATTATCCTCCTTACAACATTTCGATCCTCTAACCCCTAATTTTCGTTGATTATCTTCAAATGATTGTTAATGGTGTATATATATTAGTCTCGAGCTTTAGGACTATTTGCATCAGCTACAAGGTGGCAAAAAGCTCTATGCCACATGAAACGTGTATTCGGCCAAGTCCTGTAGTGTTAGATTTTGTTATGAAATCAGAACCCAAAATCTAGAAAGCTAAAGGCAAGCACAAAAAGAAGATTGCAAAATAGATCATGTCAGAATAGTCTAATTAGATTGCTCACAAAATATAACAAAATAGAATGGAAATTACAAGCTAGGTAGTGAGTTTATATAGACCAGGGAGAGGGAGGTGTTGGCAACACCGACCAATGAGGAGAAACCATATATCAGACTAAAGATAGCAAAGTATCTTCCCAAGATAGATAATGGATGCTCATGTGTAGGAAGGTGACACCTCATAACCTACTCACCTAATTAAACCCACTTTATTAACCTAAGCAAGCTTAATAATATATGTAGGAAAAACCTTATGAAAGGAATAAAAAACCTACACTAACGCTACCCCCTTAAGCGTAGCTTAGGTGGGTGAAAAGATGGGTCCCGATATATGAAGCCTGATGAGGTACCCATGTACAAAGATGTCCCCCCAAAAGAGAAGAAGCCCGCCCCCACAAATAGAGAGAGACCACCCCCCAGAATAGAGAGAGAAAAGAGGACTAAGGAGCCCACTTGAAGTGAAGCATATGTACCAATGGTGGATGCTCAGAACTGGATGGAGAAGATGATCCACACTTGTCGAACAACATTTCTCCCCTTGGGAAGAAACAAAACCAAAGGTGTATGAAGAATGTCTTCCCATTCCTAAAAGGAATATGAAGGAAGAAAGCTCAATATGTATGAAATCTCTGAAAACTGCTCATGTGTCTCCTTGTCGATGCTGAAGGATGCCATCACCAAATCAGGAGAAAGTGACAAACCAGAACCAAGTGGAAACTGAAATAGAATAAGATCCAAAGATGAAGATGTCTCCTCTGAAGACAAGGATGCCTCCTCCAAATGTTGCTCAATGATCTCTAAGTCAATGCCAAATTGTGACAAATACTGATATGGATCAGGTACCATAGAAGATTCAAATACAATAACCATGGATGTATGGTGTTCACTATCGGTAAGACAACTGGACCAATGAGAATTCGGTACCTCTGCATAAGATGTCAACATGAATGATGATTGAGTCAGATATGTGGACTCATGAATATCTGCAGAAACTGTCACTGTAGAACCAAATGTAGGAAAAGAAGGAACAAGAGGGTCTGAATGTACCCTCAAAACATATGAAGAAGAATCAACTCCATCAAAGAGAAGATGAATGAAATCAATAGTGTCTCCCAAATCTGCAATGTGGGACTCTACAAACAAGGATGAAATGTCTGGTAGGAATATGTCCCAAGCAATTGTCTCTGGAAGACCAACGTGTGCCTCCTATATCACTGCAATGCTGACATCTGAAGAAACAAGAGGAGGAGAAGAGATATAAGGTTCAAGAAGTAGATTAGATGTGAGAATACCCAAGTTCAAGTAACCAAAATTCTCCTCAAAATCAAATGTCACACTACGAGTGTGATCAATAGCCAAAGGATCAAAGCCATCATCAGGTGCAAAGTCTGAAAAAGAGTATAATCGAGATGCATGATCAACCATCCCAATAGAAACAATCTCTTCACTCTCCAAGTCTTGAATGATAACTAAATTAGGTGTAAATTCCAAGTCTTCCTTGCTCCACCATGGGTGATCTGATAAATGGAAAGAAGAATGTTTGATAAATGAGGTACACACAAAACATCATTGAAAGTGCCATCCCCAGTATCAATAGATCCCCTCCCAATTACATTCATGTAAGTGTTGTTGCCCATCAGAATAGGTGGCATAACACAAGGCTCAAAATAAGAGAACATGGACTATGAAGAAGCCATATGGTGAGATGCTCCAGAATCAAGAAGCCATCTCCCTGATACAAGACCTGTAGAAGCACAAAGAGCTTCACCCTTATTTCTCTGTGACTCGGAAGCAAAACTTGCATGACCTTTCTCCTTATTAGATCCTGACTGTTTGGAATGTGAAGAGGAAGAAGAAGACTCGGACATCCTAGAAGGTAGACTGATATTATTCATCTTAAGAAGATGTTTCAATTCATCAATATCCTTCTTATAACAAGAATGTTCTTCATGTCCAGTCCTCTTGCAATATGCACAAGTAGACTTCTCCTTCTTATATGAGTCCTCCTTTGAAGAGGATTTGTTCTGTGTGTGGATTTTTCCTAGATTTCTTTTGTTTCTTGTCAGAAGGACCTGACTCCTTTTGTCCCTTAGGCTGATTAGCCAACAAGGTCTGACTCTGTGAAGGCTTAATTAGACCCATATAAAGAATTTTTTGTTGTTCATGCAACAACATCTCAGAAAAAGATGCAAATAAAGGCATAGTGTAAGCAACTCCCATAGCCTGTGAGTGTGAAAGCTAGAAACAAAAGCAGCATATTTAGGACCAAGTTTGTTCAGTACATTATATATTAACTGAATGTCATTTTTCTCAATACCACAAGATTTACATTGTGCTCTTAGATCATTAACCTTAGTTATATAATCTTGGATGTTGCCAAAGTTCTTAGGATCAAGGCTCATCAATTCATTATCAATCTGATAGCCTCTAACTTCATTTGTTTTACCATACAAAGATTTTAGCTTTTTCCAAGCATCATGTGAATTTGTACATGCTTCAATCTAAAACAAGAGATCAAGGGAGACAAAGCTACTAAGACATCCAAGAGCTTTTGTATGTTCAAGCATCCATTTTATCTTTTCCTTATCATCTGTGGGTTCAGTTACCTTTTGTTCAACATATGAAGTATACCCAAGTTGCATTAGGGCATTCCATGCATGTTGCATTAGGGCATTCCATGCATGTTGATGCCATGTTGCATAATTGTAAGGTGTTAACAATGGAACCTTAGATTGATCCATGTCAAGGAAAAGAAGAGCACAAGTAACCAAATCAAAACCACACCAAGAGACCCCCCCTTTTCACTCAACCAAGAATCCCCCCCAACAAAATATGATATGCCACTTTATAGATCAATGCGTTTACAATGTTGGAGTTGAGTTTTCCAGAGTTTTCCAATGTCCAAAATGGACCCAAATACTGAAAGTACAGAAATATATTAGAATCAGAACCTCAAAATAGCACCAATGTGTAGTTCTTGGAAAAATATCAACTTTCAAAAAAGGAATGACCTCGATCCGAGATCATATGTGAAAGTTATAGCTGTTTGAAGTTTAAAAAATTGAGAACTATCCTTCAAATCTAACGAGAAAACAAAATTTCTAGAAAAATGGCATCACCTGAGCAAAAAATGATCACACCATTGCAAAGAGCATGAAATTCTACCCTTTTTCAAAAAAAAAAAATCACTGAAAAATACCTCCGTATGACTGAGAACGAGCCTCTTGAAGTTCAGGTGCAAAACAAAAATTGCAATGATGAGGGGGGAGAAAAAGCAAAAAAATTTACTGCTGCCAAATTTGGTGGAACCACTACTAACTTTAGTGGAATCTCAAAAAATAGTAAATCTCTGCCAAAAATAGAGAATCTGCCAAGTGTAGAAGCTAGGCCAAATTTAGCTTGCTACCAAAACTAGAACTTCTGCCAAATGAGCCGCTAAATATAGCAATCCCCAAAATTGCTGCTAAATGAGGGCACGAAGGTCGAGGTAGGATGTTGGGCACAATTTTTGAGGTCATGTCAGCAAAGAGGCGCAGGGACCATACCAAGGGCCGAATAGCATGAAGTTTTTTTTATTTAAAAAAAAATGAATTAAGTGGGGTGGGTGGGGGTGAAGCCACCCCACACCCCTTTAAGAGGTCGTGAGCCTCTTAAAAGAGGCTGCGACCTCTTTAAGAGAGCCCACCCAAGTACACACGTGGCACTACAACAAATCCCTGAGATTAGCTCCCTTTTTTGCTCCATTTTTTGCTTCCACCCACTGTTTTAATGTTATTTTCTCCAATTTTTTGAAAAAGTCGACGCTATTTATCGGGATGGTGCCATTTTTGGCATTTTTTGCGCCGATCAGAACAAGTAGGCGCTAAATTAGGTGTCAATTAGCACCTATTTCAGTGCCACATTTAGCATCTGATGTAGCGCCTAATTTAGTGCCTTCTTTAGCGCCTTCTTTAGCACCTTATTTAGTGCCTTATTTAGCACCGTATTTAGCGTCTGATTGAGGGCCTTATTTAGTGCCTAATTTATGGTTAGTTGGGTTTAGGAGTATTATTTAGGTTTAGGGTTTATGGTTTTGGGGTTAGGGGTTAAGGTTTAGAGGTTTAGGGTTTAGGGTTTAGAGAGAGATAGAGGTCCAATAGGGAGATATAGAGAAGACTGAGGGAAGAGATAGGGAGATAGAGAGTGAGGGACATGGCCAGAGACAGAGGGAGAGAGATTGAGAGGTAGAGGGAAAAAATGATAGGGAGAGAGGGGAGAGATAGGGAGATAGAGATTTAGGGTTACTTGGGTTTGGGGTTTAGGGTTTCTCAGGTTTAAGGGTTTCTCAGGTTTAAGGGTTTAGAGGCATTATTTAGGGTTTAGGGTTTATTGTTTAGGGGTTAGGGGTTCAGGTTTAGAGGTTTAAGGTTTGGGGTTTATAGAGAGAGAGGAATGATAGGGAGATATAGAGGAGACTGTGGAGATAGGGAGATAGAGAGTGAGGCACATGCCCAGGGACATTATAGGGAGAGAGATTGAGAGGTAGAGGGATGATAGAGATAGGGATATAGAGGTTTATAGTTGCTTGGATTTAGGGTTTAGGGGTTTGGGGTTTAGGGTTGCTCAGGTTTGGAGATAGCTAGAGAGAGAGTGAGGAGATAGACAGCTAGGGAGAGATATAGGAGATAGAGGGGAGAGATAGGGATATAGAGTCGAGTGAGTGAGATATCCAGAGATAGGGAGAAGGATTGAGAGGTAGAGGGACGATAGAGATAGGGAGATAGGGGTTTAGGGTCTCTTAGGTTTAGGGTTTAGGGGTTATGGGTTAAGGTTTAGGAGCATTATTTAGGGTTTACAGTTTAGGGTTTAGAGGTTTAGGGTTTAGAGAGAGAGGACCAATAGGGAGATATAGAGAATGAGGTACATGGCCAGAGACATAGCTGGAAGAGATAGGGAAATGGAAAGTGAGGGACATGGCCAGATACATAGGGAGAGAGATTGAGAGGTAGAGTAACGATAGAGATAGCTGGGAGATAGGGAGATAGAGGTTTAGGGTTGCTTGGGTTTAGTGTTTAGGGTTTCGGGGTTTGGGGTTTAGGGTTTCTCAGGTTTAGGATTTATGGGTTACGGGTTAGGGCTTAGGGGCATTATTTAGGGTTTATATATGTTTTAGGGGTTAGGGGTTAGGGTTTAGGGTTTAGGGGCATTATTTAAGGTTTAGAGGTTTAGGGTTGCTCAAGTTTAGGGGCATTATTCAGGGTTTACGGTTGCATGTCAAAAGAAGTCTCTCTCTCTAAATCCCTCAACCCTAAATAATGCCCCTAATCCCTAACCCCTAACCCCTAAACCTGAGCAACCCTAAACTTCTATCTCCCTATCTCTCCCTTATCTCCCTCTCTCTATCATCCCTCTACCTCTCAATCTCTCTCCCTATCTCTCTAGACATCTCACTCACTCTCTATATATCTCCCTATCTCTTGCCTCTCTCTCCCCTATCATTCCTCTATCTCCCTATCTCTCTAGACATCTCTTTAGTCACACTAGTCTATCTCCCTATCTGTCTCCTCTCTATCTCTCTCTACCTAGCTTATATCTCTCCCTATCTCTCTATCTCTTGCCTCTCTCCCCTATCATTCCTATATCATCCTATCTCTCCCTTCTATTAATTCTCCCTCTCCCTTATCGATGAAGGAAATGAACAAGAAAACTAGGACTCTCTCTCTCCCTTATCAACTTAGCAAATGGAAACAAGAAAACTAGGACATGAAAAGAGAGATGAGGATATAAATTGGTAGGTTGAAATGGAAACAAGATAAAACTAAAGTTCATTGGATGGGAAGAATGATGAGAGGAGAGGTGGAAAATAGTAAAATAGGGGAAAATTGGTGGGATCTAGAGAGAGAGACTCAAAGAGAGAGTTGCTTGGGGTTAGGGGTCAGGGTTTAGGGGAATTATTTAGCGTTTATGAGTTTAGCATTTCTCAAGTTTAGGGTTTAGCACATGGCCAAGGACATAGGCAGAGAGATTGAGAGGTAGAGGGCTGATAGAGATAAGGAGATAGGGGAGAGATATGGAGATAGAGGTTTAGAGTTGATTGGATTTAGAGTTTAGGGGTTTGGGGTTTAGGTCCGGTTTAGGGTTTCTCAGGTTCAGAGATAGCTAGATAGAGAGAGAGAGGATTTAGTGTTTAGGGTTTAGGGGTTTGCAGTTTAGGATTTAGGCATTTAGGGTTTATGGGTTAGGGCTTAGGGCTTAGGGGAATTATTTAGGGTTTATGGTTTAGGGGTTAGGGGTTAGGGTTTAGGGTTTAGGGGCATTATTCAGGGTTTACGGATCTTCAAGGATCTAGATAGTGTGGCTATACACATTGCTACACATGTTGGTGGCTAGTTAGACACATGGAACATCAACAACCACATGTTATTCTTCCATACACGTGTGCCACCTAATGAGATTTGTACTACAAAACATGATCATATAATTGGCACTGTATGCGTCTGACACATGGTGATGTCCACATATGCCACATGCCACAATGATCTAGTTGGCACCATACAAGTTTGGGTACATTTGTTCATCTTACTTCTCTGTATATTTCCTTCGTTCATTTTGAATAGAAGTGACATATATGTTAGAACCCTTCTATATTTGAATGTGTTTTAGTTTACATATCTATTTTCCTTTATGTATTCTATGATATTATTACATTAATAGATAATATAGGATTGTCCCTCAGTTCACCTTGGGAATTAGATTAAATAACATCTGAAGTTGACTGTAAATTAACTGTAACATGGTGAGCATTTTGTTGATTTTCTTGCTTATTTTCACCCTTTTGAAAACTAAATTTTCCTATTGAAATTTTGAAGGATGAAATCCATATTTAAGTGCATTAGACTTAAGAAGTTTCAATTCAATGTTTCTTACACTTGCACACAAACCATGGAAGAATAAAAGTTGTTTAGGTACATTGTCTCAACTTGGATAGTAGGTAATTAGTTCTTAACAAATATTCTTTGCAATTCATCAATAGGAATTTGATAGTGTATCTTTGTTGACAAAGTTTGAAATCCAATAACATAATCATGATTGCACTCATTTGATCCTTGTTTGATGCTCTCCTATTCCTTCAATCTATCTTAGTGAAGGGAAATAAATACATGGGCAACCCATAGAGAAATTTGTCATCAATTTTGTTCCTCAAAATTGTCTCATGATATGGTGACGGAAAAAATTACCAAAGATAAATTGTGATGATTATTCATCGACCCAAAAACTAATGCACTGTTAGAAATGTAGACACCTAAATCTTACCATGTGGCCTTGGTGGTTCCCCCCTTGGGTTAGGGTTTTAGGTTTTAAAAAAAATTCTAACTGTTTGGTTTCGAAAGCCCTTTGCCCCTTTCCTTTAGGTCATGCACTTTATTGTTATATTCTTGTGTTGACCATTATCATCGGTTGTTGATCTTTTAAGTCACAACCTTAAGTCTTGGTGCCCATGGGTTGACCAGCCCCTTAACCTAGTCGTTTCCTGTTGCCACCGGTAGGTCTTAAAGTCTTATAAGATGAAAATCGCACCATCACGGAGCATGTCAGGATGACGTCAGTACCTAGCTGCAACACCACGATAGGCCGCCACCTATCCATGTAACCAAGGTGCCTATGAAGTGTTTGCCTCAGCCAACTGTCTGCCACCACATGTCAAAATGTTAATGGTCCGCAGAGCAAACTTAAGATCCAACGGCTGCACTGGCACGCATGGGAATCTTTTAAGAGGGAATATTCACCATGAGATGGCGAGATGACAACACATGGCATCCACCGATTAAAAAGAAAGTATAATAAAGGTGCATGGGTGCTATGTCACAGCATCAGACGGTAGATGTATGGTGGGCCCTCTTCGACTGTGATGCCATGAAAAGGTGACACGCATCTAGTCTGTGCCAAAGGTGATTTGATGTGTGAGGAAAGTACAGATGATTTGGCTCATTCTCATTGGGCGGCGACTTGTCAACTAAGATGACTAAGATTGTCAAATCTAGTTAGTGAATCAAGGCCGTGGATTTTAGAAAGGTGACAAATGATCAACGGTCTGAATTTAAAAATGCAAACAAAGAAAACCTTCGAGTGACTATGGCACGAGTAGAGTTATAGTTGCCACGACCTCCATTAATATGCATAATGGTATAGGAATTCAAGGTATTTTCCGTCATTCTTCAAGGAGCAATCGTGTTTAGAGCTAGAGAATCATCAAAACAAGCAAGGGGAAACAATTATGCACATATGTGGTGTCAAAAACTAGTAAGTCATTGTCTCTCCTCGGCACTTAGTTCTCTATCTGTAAGAATTTTCCAAGATATTTAGGCAGTCGTTAATTGCATAAGCCCTAGGTTGCCTACATAAAATACAAAATTAGTTAGTCGAGTCAGGATTCGACCTCAAAACATAGCTTGGATGAAGATATCATGATTCAGTGCCCCGGATCGTCTAAGAGACCTCTGACAAATTTAGTAGAGGTTGGAAAAAATGATAAAATATATGATCTTTGTGTAGATTGTCGAGATGGTAGGATCCCTATGTCTGCTTGGAGTCTGTTTGAGCATTGGCACAATCGAAGTGATTACAGAGCCCCAATTTGCCATGCTTGGACCCTTGACTTAGCTAAATTAATATGCCCTGATGTCTTCATAAACACAGACTTGATGAGAGCTGTAGCAACTAGGTATGACCCTAAGACCATGTCTGTCTTGTCTGGAAATGGCAGTGTTATCATTAGATTCATGAAGGCCTATATTACTATTGTCTTCAACCTTGACCCTACTGCAGGTGTACCCATCGATTTGAATGCTTTTAGGGATAAATACAAAACTCGTAGATATGCATACATGTCTCATAAATTGGCCAAGCATAGATTAAAAGGAGTTGATGGAGATTTGATCAAAATCCCTAACTCAGAAGAAGAGCCTCTCCGATGCAGCCTGTTCATGGAATATTTTGTTAAAACCTATCATAGCTTGTGTCATGTGCTCGGAAGAGATGCATCAGATAGAATGCCGGTGTGTCTGATGATGATGGCAGCATATATCTAATATTATGGAGCCGAGAAGCCATATGATTATGCTGGTTACTTGTAAAAAATGATGCATGAGAAGATGATGGCCATTAAGAACAATATGTACACTCCAAGTCCCCATGTAAAATTCACTTGGTATTCATTAATGTGCCACATGATCCTATTTTCTCTGTTTGGCCATTGGGGCAAGGAGTTGCATTTGAGAATGACTGATGCAGAAGGCAAGGCCATGCTAGTTCAGATGTGGACCTACATGCTAGACATACATTTCAATTATGTTAGCTGTCACTTTTGAGGAGCATTTTGTGAGGAAAGTATTGGATTCCTGGAGCTAGCTGTAGAGAGGATACCAAAGGAGATTAAGGATTTTCTAAGACCAGTGGAGAGGAACCCCTATCTGAAGATCAATCACAATTGGGGAGATTGGTTTTTACATGAAAATACAACTTGTATCAGAGTCTATGGGTGTGAGGCTCTGCCCTATTCCTTACCAAAATTTGTGCCCAGAAGAATAGGATTTATGTAGATCATCAGACAACTGAATGAAGTAGACAAGGAACACTTTAGAAAGCATAAGAAGGGATCTCTTATCCCAACATCTCTGAAGCTTCATGATTTTATTACAATCGATAAGGGTGGCTTGGACCAAATTGGTCTCATGTTGCAATGTTATAGGATGAGTATGGGGAAAATAAGACTCTTTGATCCTAAAGGTTTTATTCATGACACAAGGCATAAAGTCGACAAGCCTACATACCCGCATCATGTATTATTTGATGAGGATACTGCCAGAAATTGTGAATCAATGCAACAAGTGTTTTTTCTTGAGAAATAAGTGGAAATTGATAATGGATGCAGAGAAAATGAAAAAGAATGCTAACTCTGCATATCAAGGGGCTTTCATTGAGATTCAAAACCCCATTGAGAGAATCAAAATGTTCTTTGCTAAAGGAGATGAATTGATTGCTGAGGCACTTGCTGGAGAAGAGAGGCCCATATATCAGCCAAGCAGTTCAAGGGGTAAGTACATTAGAAAAAGTTCCGCTGACTCCCCTAAAGCCCCTGCCCCAAAGAGAGCAAAAATAATTAATCTTGAGATAGAGGAAATTGAAGTTGTGAATCTAGAGGAGGAGGTGATATAGGAATAAGACCCACAACCCTCACATCAATTGCATTCTCCCCCGAGGATAGCACCATGCCTCCCTAGAAAATGGGTTGACAAGATCCATAGTCAAAAATGATGTGGACATCGAAGATGTGAGGGAGGTGGCGTGCAATCAGTTTATCTCTGATGATGCATTCATTGCCACTCTAGTATTCAAATCCTTTATGTTGAGAATGAGGAGTGAAGAATTTCAAAAAAAGATAGAAGAAGCAAAAAGTGGTGCAAACCTTCAGAGTATGATGCTATCACAAGTAGGGTTTTGAGTGAAGTGAACAAGGACATCAGTGCCATGACTCTTGAGGAAGGGAGAGCACTTGTGAAGAGAAGCAAAATCCTACTATTGCCACACTGGACACTATCAGATGCTATTATATTTGATACCATTACCAGGGATGATGCAGATGTTGTTGGAATTGGGTTAGACAACTAAGAGGGGGGTGAATCAGTTGTCCCAAAACTTTAACACTTGCAGCAATTAATTCTTCTTCTTTACCACTTGAAACATATTAATGATGTAAACATTAAAGCATGAATCGTCAACACATGAGTAGAAACAAAAAGAACACACATAACACCAGAATTTTTAACGTGGAAACCCGGTTAAGGGAAAACCACGGTGGGGATTAACCCACAAGATTTGTATCCTATTAAAAGTACTTAGAAAAAGAGAAGGCACATGCCTTCGGGCGCATTGGCCAGAGCTCACTGCTCAAAAGAGGCTCACTACCTATAAGAATTTATGTTTAACACAAAGATAATGAACTGGGAAATAACATCTTCTTCATGCTTGGTTCAGTCCCATTGAAGGCTCACTTGCTTCTGCTCTGTCCCCCAAACACTTCTTCGCTATATCTTCATCCTTTACCACTCTTGTTGTTGTTCTTCTTCTCTTCTCTGCTTTGCCTCTATACCTCTCTTAGGATTTTATCATTTTCACACAAGGACATTTTTCCACAACTCAACAACAAGTATTTATATGCTTCATCAACCTTGGAATGAACATCAAGGTCGGCTTGACTTAACTCGGATCACTATACTATCAGCCCAACTATAGCTAAGACTTGAATCTTCTTCCAATAACATGCCACGCTCCAGAGAATTGCTCTTAGATCATCCACAACACGCTTGAATCATCCGGTCAGCCAAGACTGAGAAGAACAACAACATCAAGGAAGAAATCTTCAACAATGAGCTCAATCTTCAATGCGGACCTCCAACACAGAAGTCACATGATCGAGAGACCTCCACAAGCATGTTGAATTCAACAAAGACATCTGCACTCCTTCAAATCATCAAAATCACTTGCATCTTCATCTGGAACCTCAAGAACACTGTCTGCCATGACTGTCAACCTAGAAAGATTACTTGCGGACCTCCAAACCATGAACTACTTGAGTTGATGATACACACTAACTTCCTAAACATGCTTCTAGATCTGTAGATCATAATATTTCAATGTGGAGCAATCCAGACCAATTTCCTGTCCCTCTGTCTCTTCTGAACACTGCAAAACCTGGTTCTACTCAGAAGGCCATAACTTCTTCAAATCTTTATGTAGACCTCTCAAAATTTAACTGGAGCTACTTCAGACAATCCTCTACACAGCCATATGGTCCGCATACATTTTCTTCATTAATTTTCTCAATATCCTTAATATTCTAGTCTTTGAAACATGCAACAAAATAGGATACAGTTGACACTAATGGCAACAGGGATATGTTGACATCAATGACAACACTGATTAAGCACATATTTGCAACAATCTCCTCCTTTGTCATTGATGGCAACATAAGATGTGAAAAACTGATTCAACCATCAAGACAAAAACTTCTCCCCCTTTCTCTTATCACTTCTGCAACTACTTTCTTCACCGCTCCCCCTTTCATCAGCAACTAGTTTTTCACATAAATTCTCTCCCCCTTTGACATCAATGGCAAAGGGCACATATTTGCACTATTTCCCCCCCTTTGTTCTAGACTGATCTTCAATAACTTGCATACTGACTACTCCCCTTGAGTAGTATCTCCTTAACATCAATCCTGATCACAAGATGTGACTGTAAATTCCACCAGACTTATGCACTCTAGTGCTTCTTAGTTCTGATCAGGAGGGGTAATAACCCCCAACTTATCTATGAGATACTCAAAAGTGTCCTTAGGTAGAGGCTTGGTAAATATGTCTGCAATCTGATCCTTTGAAGAAACAAACTCCAATCTAACTTCATTTTCATTTACCTTCTCTCTTAAGAAATGAGACTTTATGGATATGTGTTTTGTCTTTGAATGCAACACCAGATTCTTGGAGATGTTTATTGCACTTGAATTATCACAGAAGATTGTAACAAGCTCCTCAAATACCACTCTGATATCCTTCAACATTTGCTTCATCCACAAAACTTGAGTGCAATTACTTGCTGCTGCTATGTACTCTGCCTATGCAGTAGACAAATATATTGCCTTTTTCTTTTTGCTCAACCAAGAAACCAATCTTCTTCCCAACAAGAATGCACCAGCACTAGTACTTTTCCTATCATCCACATCTCCTACCCAATCAACATCTGTATATGCATGAAGTGTGAAGTCATTATCCTTTGGATCCATAAGCCATAATCAGATGTTCCCTTTAGATATCTAAAAATTATTTTGACTACTACAACATGGGATTCCCTAGGATCAACTTGAAATCTAGCAACAAGTCCAACTACATTCATAATGTCAAGTGTGGTCTGAGTCAAATAAAGTAGCTCTCCAATCATTGATCTATACCTTTTCTGATCTACATTAGGGGAATCATAATATTTACTCAACTTACATCCGGTTACCATGGGTGTACCCACTGGCTTTGAATCTTCCATCCCAAACTTTTTCAACAATTCTCACATACTTAGATTGAGTTATGAAGCTACCTTTATCTGACAAAGCTCGATTGAAATTGAATAGTTATTGGATGTTGCAATTGTGAATGCACTGGTTGACATGTATGCACAATGTGGATGCACAGGCCAAAGATATTCACAAAAATAGTTTCATTGAAAAGACTTTAGAAATTTTAAAGCAAATGCAACTTGCTGGTGTAGAGCCAGACTTCCCAAACGCCAGTGTTCCCCTCGCAATGGACAATAATAGCACATAATGAAAATAAGATTATGGCCAAATATTAGAGTTGTGAATACTTTAGACTTGTATCCATAATGTGTAAGAATATGCAAGGCTTCTGAGCTATTTGGTTGAATCCCTTAAGGAATGTAGTCAAGCAAATGCAATTTGCAGGTACAAAGCCATGTTTTGCGATTGTTGACCTATTTTCCTCTGTCCATAGCTAAATAGTTCACCTTGTATATTCCTTGAATACCCTTTAGAAAATGACCCTACAAGGCTTAAATTATTCAAATACTCATGCTATGCCTTGCCAAAAATCCCAAAATCTTTCCTGAAGAATCCTTGCAGAAAACCCAAAAAAACTCATAAATCTTGTCTTCAAGTGCTTTCTATCACAGAGATTTCTCAGTTTTATACTTAGCCATTTTTCATGTATATGATGATGACGTCATCCTTGTTTTGGGTTTTCTATCTTTTCATTGAATTGTTTCTTAGATACAATTGTAAATTGTATCTTGGCCATGTACAAAGGTGAATGTACATCGGGTCCTTTGTATGTTTTGTTGTATGTATTTTCTATATACAAAGGCAGACATACAAAGGTTTTTTCGACGTGACAATGACTATTGACGACTCAGTTTAGGATCTCCTCAATAGCCGATGTAGATGCAAGGGTCAGATGTATAGGCGATATACAAATGAATATAAAAAGGGTCATCAGCCAGACAGGCCTTATCGGTAGCCAAGCTAAGGATTTCCCCAATAGCCGATGTAGAGGCAAATATACAAAGCGCACATACAAAGGTTAGATACAAAGGTGGGGTCCACCAAATGCACGTATGTGCGATTGTATCTTTGCACATACAATCGCATATGCAAGGGCATATACCTTTCTAAGATACAACCCCCGGACCCGAAAAAATATGCATTCTGGTTGATAAAGGCGCAAGCAATTGTATTGCTTCTTTTGTTTGTATATTTCGCATTGTATATGCGATATACAAAGGTTAGATACAACGGCGGTATACAAGGCGAACCCAACTTGAAAATCAAATTTGGCAAATTCAACGTTGAGTTCCGCAGTTTGTATGTTGAGGTGCTTGTATATGTCAACATGCAAAGGGGCAAAGATACAAGGGCCAGACCTGTTTCAAAGTTTCATTCTAGTTGATAATCTCCTAAGTTCCGCATTGTATGTATGTGCGATTGTATCTTTGCACATACAATCGCATATACAAAAGTCACATACAAGGACTTTCGGCAAGACAATATGTATCGGTGGCTCATTTTAAGGTTTTTTCGACGGTCGATGGAGGATGCATTGTTCAATGATGGTCTCAGGCTCAGCTCAATGACCAATCAAATAGCACCACGTGTCAATGCTGATCCAAATGCTGATTCAAATGCAGGTGCAAAGGGAGATACAAAAGTAGGGGCCCGCTTTTGTATATAGCCGTTGTATTGTATATGCAAATGCATATACAAATCAATATACAAAGGCGATCCAAAGGCCGTTTAAATGCCGAAAGCTAAAGCACATACAATGAACATTTTGGCAAGACTCTGCATATTGGTGACTCAGTTGGAGGTCACCCCGACAACCCGATATATACAAAGTAGTTTGCATATGCAAAGGCAGTTTCAAAGGGTCATTAGATGGCGATTCAAGTCGCATATGCAATGCGATATACAGGTGCAGTTGACCATAACTTTGACCACCTGTATCTCCCTCGTTCTGGCAAATTTCAACATGCTTTAGAGGCAAAAGTGCTTATTTTTGCCTCCTCTTTCATCTGGCGGATTTTGAGCAGGATATTTTCACTTTCAAAATTTGGATCTAAATTTGCATGCTTGATCGACTGGACGTTTCAGTGACCATTTTTTTGGCAAGATGCAGATATAGATATTTGTTGCATTTATGGGTGTAGGTTGATGATTTAGCAGCTCACATTGAAGATTCAAAATATCTTCCATCTGCCCCTATTCCAGATATTTTATGCCATGAATTCTTGCAGGTGGACGTCCCTTCAGAGGCAGATTTTTCCTAATACAGCCCATGGGGCAAATTTATTGTAACCGACTTAGGTCATATGTAAATGCTATATATGCATAATCTTGAGATGTAAATAGGGTTGGACATTGGAAGTCTTAGGAAATATATGCTTCTGATTTCCAAACAGAGCATTCCTCTACTGTAACTATGCCTTCTTATTGAATATATGCAAGTTATCTTACCTCTTTTACTGAGTTTTAGTTTAGTGTGAATCTACATATGATTGTCTGTGAATGTTATTGTTCCTCTCAACCATTTTATTTCTCACCTCTGCTAGAATCATTTAAATATGTGTATATCTACTTGCTGTATTTGGTCATGTTGTGCATTTTCTCAGTTATATGAAGATTCTTTTATTCAACTTGGTGAATCACCCCTTTACTTTCAAGTTTTCCTGTTTTATCTTTTATTTCTTAAAAGCATTCCTTTTCCCTTTTCCTCTACAAATCGAGTAGTTTTTAGGTGATAACCAGTTAAGGAATTCGGCCTTCTCCGGAGGTCTGATCTCATTTCGCAAGGTCCCACACTTTGAGATCATTCCCATGTTTCTCCAGATTGTTAAAGTTTTACAACTGCAGCTAGGGTGCAAATCTGAGCGACAATAGTTTCTGGCATGCTCGATGGGACCCAAAAAATCATATTGCCGATTATGATATGCTACCAGGATTATCAGTCTTTTAAGAGACAATTTTCTGCATATTTGGCGACTCATACTGAGGAAAGACAGGTAGATCAGTATTGTTGTTACGTTTTATGAGAAAAATACAAATTCAGAGTTTGAGTTCATTTGATTACTTGCAGTTGTCTCCGCCTAGAAGACAGAGTAGAGCTGTGGTAAGGACTCCAGTTTCTAAAAGAATACAATCAACTCCACCAAGTTTCAGGCCAGCAGTACCTGTAGTTCCTGTATCGGTTCAAGCAAACCTACCTCTAGCTGTTCCAATGGCAAGAAATCAACCATTTGTGGCTTTTGATGGGGGAAGCGCATTGAATTTCACAGTGCATGACAATATACCCATGGCAGCTTTGAAGAGCCTGTCCTATTTTACAGGGGAGGATCAAACTACCCCAATTGAGCACATTATAGATGTAGCTTCTCTATGTGGGGTTCATCATGTAACCCAAGAAAATGTAGCCATCAGGCTACTGGCTACCTCTTTTAAAGGAAAAACATTACAGTGGTTCAGGAGTTTACCAATGCAAACCATAGGAACCTGGGATGATCTGGGTGATAAGTTGAACAAACAATTTCAAGATAAGTCAGATAACTTATCACTAGTTGAACAACTAACTACAATAAAGAGAGCTCCCCAGGAGCAAATGATGGATTTCAACTTCTGGTTCCAGAAGACATGGGATAGAATTCCTGCCACAGTAAGGCCTCTATCAGAGTATGCTTTTCTGTACTTTTTGAAAGCTTTAAATAGTGATATTTCAGCAATGATTCAATCGTTGGGAGGTACAAGTCTACCTGATGCATATGAAATAGCTATTAGAGCAGAAAATAGCTTGATTCAAGCTGGAAAAATAGCACCTAGACTACCAGTGCCCATTTTTCCTGAGGTTCAAGCTTCAATGCCTTTGCCAATCCCGTATTTTGCTTCTTTACCTGTTGTAGCAACATTGCCAAATACTGTCAATTCTGAAATTATTGTTTCTAGCTCATCACAAGAGTTAAGAGAGATAAAAAGAACCCAACAGAAAATAGAGAACATCCTGCAAACTTTTGGGAATGAGCTGGTAAATATAAAAAAGTAGCAGTCCTAGAACAGACAGCCTTATCAACCACACAGCCAAGGGCAAAATTATCCTTATTAAGGGCAAAACCAACCATATCAAGCCAATAGGCCTCCATATCAAAGCAATTACCAGGGTGCTAGGCAGAATGTGAGCCAAAGGCCTTTCCAGCCTTACAATCTGGCACCCATTAATGCAGTTAGGGACCTTGTCCCTAATCAGAATAATCTTGCAGCTGAGTATGAATGGTGTTTTCCATGCAATCAGCCACACAGTCAGGCAGCTTGTTCAAATGGAGTGATAAATCAGGCTCTAATGGTGCAAAATGTTGCAGTCTCATAGCCAAACACACCTAATGATGGGACTGTACAACAGCAAGAGCAGCCTCAGAATGATTCTGCCTTCCTAAACTGGCGAAAGATGAGTTCTGTGGCGTAAACAGTGATAATACTTCAGTTGCAGCAAATACAAGAGCTAAAAAGAGGGGTTATGAGATAGATCAAGCAGCAAATAAAGGAAAAGGACCTATTGATCCTTCTGCATCCCAGATTCCCCATATTTTACGAATGAATGCTCAAGTAACTGCCAGGGAACAACCTCATTTGTAGGATGATATTGTTGCTGCAAAGTCACATTAGAAGGTAAACGTCACTCCACCTTTTAATATCATTGAAAATATGAAGAAGATGAATGTGACAATATCTATGTGGGATTCCCTAGCCATCCCAGGTCAAAAGGACATGTTACAATCTACCTTGTTCGATTTAAAAGTGTCAAAGGATGCAACTGTTGACCCAACTAGAACTGTTCTTACCAATTCAGCCTAGGACAACAGTAAACAACCACATAAGAGTGCTAAACCACTTCCATTTTTTATGTCATTAATAATTGGAGACAAGTTAGTACATAACTGTATGGTGGATAGTGGTGCAAGTAGTTTTGTAATGCCAAAACATATTGCAGACCACTTAGGGTTGAAATACCAGCCCCTTGAGAAGGGTGTGCTCTAGCTAGATGGCATAGCTATTCACACTGTAGGTGTGATAAAAAACCTAGGTCTCACTCTGCATACCTGTCCCACTGTTTCCATTTCTCTAGAGGTGTTCATCATAGATTTACCTCATTTTGCTGTGTTTGTCAAGAGAGTTCACAGCCAAGATAGGAGGATATTTATCCTCAGACTGGTCCCATATGTTCTTCAGGACCTGATACGGCACAAAAGTGACCCTAAAATCTGAATTGCTTGCCAAATATCACATAGAGCCTTATGTTTTGAGTGCTGTTAATGCAAATTGCATTATTTTTGATGATCCTAAACTTGTTGCTGCTAAAAAACTACAAGCTGAAAGTATACCAGAGGTGCTGTTAAAGGAGTGGGCCTTAGAAAATATTGTAGATGATCCCAAAGGACACATTCAAGAAACTAGTATGGGGGTTTACATACTGCACGAACCTGAAACAACAATTCTAAACCTTGTAAAGAATGCAGAACAGCAGATAGAACAACAAAATGAAGTATGGAAAATGTACTTTGATGGCTTTAGGAATAGGAATGGATCTGGTGTTGGTGCAATGCTTGTGTCTCCACAAGGTGATAGATATTATTCTGCTTTCTATTTTTCTTTTTCATGTATGAATAACACTGCTGAATATGAGAGGTTGATCTAAGGTTTGCAGTGGGCAAGAAAGAGGAAAATTGGTTGTTTGCAAGTGTATGGGGACAATGAACTTATTGTAAATCAAGTGAGGGGATTGCATGTTACAAAGAATGATGCTTTGAAATGCTATAAACATAGGGTATGGGATATGATTGAAGAGTTTGATGCTTTCAATCTAATCTCTATTCCAAGAAATCAGAACTATCATGCAGATAGGTTAGCTGTGATTGGGGCTCAGTTCGATATCCCCAGTGATATTCAAAGAGAAAAGGTACAACCTCATGTGAAAATAGTTGATAGGCCCTCTATCCCTGACAATAACATTCATTGGCAAGTTTTTGAGAGTGATGAGCAAGTTCTGTGTTTCCTGTTAGAAGAGGATGAGTTCTTTGTGGTTAATCAAAACAAACTCAAACAACAATATGATGGTGATCAAGTTGTTCAACTAAGGACTAATAAGCTGCCCAGAGGATTGGTAACCTTGGAATCCATTTTTGGTACTGATGATTAGCTGAAGAAGAGCAAAACCAGCATGCAGGTCAAAGAGGAACATTACGGGGAGCTAGAAATTTTCAAAGTTAAGCTTCTCAAAATTGGTAAAATCTGTTCACCTAAGGATAGAAGAGTTTTTATTGCTCTTTGTCAAGAATTTGAAGTTGTGTTTGCTTGGGAATACTTAGACTTAAAGAAGTTTGACCCTCATATTGCCCAGCATACTATAGAGTTAGAGCCAAGTGCGAAACCTGTGAGGCAGAAACAAAGACCTTTAAATCCAAAACTTGAGCCTCTAATGATTAAAGAATTAACCAAGATAATCAAGGGAAACATCATCTTTCCTATCAAGCACACGTCTTGGGTCTCAAATCTTGTTCCTGTGAGAAAAAAGAATGGAGAGATTAGGCTGTGCGTTGATTTTAGAGACCTTAATAGAGCCTCCCTAAAAGACCACTACCCGTTGCCCTTAATGGAGCAAATTCTACAAGTAGTGGCTGGTTCAGAAAGATTCTCCTTACTTGATGGATATTCCAGTTATAATCAAGTGTTAGTCAAGGAGGAAGATGTCATGCCCACATTTTCCATGTGGTCACAACACACATCGCACGTGTCATAGCCACATCTGTCATGTGGTTATGACACGAGATATGAAAAACTTTTCTCACACTGTCCTAAAAACCCCCTTCGCATGCGTACGCAGGCTCAACGGTGTTCTCTCATGGCGAATCACTACAATTTTCGGCGGGATATAAGTACAATTGCGTGCAACCAGACGCATACAGATCAACAAGAGGATCTGTACGACGCCGCTAACGTCATTGCAAGAGTGAGATTACCAAAGTTCCTAAATCTAAACCTCGGCACTTTTCGGTAGCATAATGCCTTACGGCGTTAGTGGGAATTACGCTGCACTTATTTACGCACGTGGTTCGCTGATAGATTAACAACTTCCCACGACGCCTTGTTCCGACTAAACCGGCTAGTGATCTCCCTATTTAGTCATTTTTCAGCCAGGCACGGTTGTCTGTCTCCTCTCTTGTTTCCTGAAACATACTCCTCCTTTGACTTAGCATTTTCAACAAGGCGGTTTGGTTGCTCTCTCTTCCCTTTTCACTAGTTCTTAATTTTGATTGTATTTTTATCGCCCTTACCTTAACTATTTCTCTGTTAAGTTAGTGTGTTTATATTTCGGTCTCTCTCTCTCTTTCGTTTTCTATGCTTTCTTTATGTGCATCCTGTCCTTTCTTCATGATTTACGTCAATCAAGGTTATCACTGCAGCTATTGTTGATATTAAACCTAACTTCAGGATGATCTAGGTCACATAGGCTGGTTTACTACTTCGCTGGACTCGGTCTCCTAATCTTCCCCGATCTAGGTTCCTCCCCTTCGTATATACTTATTCAACTTGTTCCTAAGCAGATTTAGCAGAAGGGTCCGTCAACTTAGTTCTCTTATCCCATGTGGGAAATGTCGCGCATTTTCTCCTCTGTGTTTTCCAATGTTAGGTTTTTTCTTCTTCGGATTCTCTTACAGGTTTACTTATGAGGTCGTTTACTACAGTTGAGATTAAAATGGCCACATGGAATGTCTGTGGTGGCTTCTTAAGTTTATTTCCATTGTTCTTTTAAGCAAGGTGATGTGTAATTTTCCTCTTCATTTTCTGGGTGATTGAAATTACGTTGATAGTTGAAACTTCCGAGAAACTCTTGCCAGAGTATCACTGAATATTCCTTTACACTCTTTTTACATTATAATTTTATTTTCTCTTGTTTATAATTACTGTTGTTACTATTACTAATAATGACTATTAATACTCTGATTGTGACTCGTATACATTGTAAATAGATGTAGGAGGCTCTCCACTTTATAAAACCCTGATCATGGGAATATAACTTCTTTGGTTGTTGTGTTCAACACTTAATAAAACTAACTGTGAAAATATAATTTGCTATTTTATTTTTGTATATCCACGTGTCACATTTTATTAAGATTTTAAACAAGGGCCCAATAAAATGGCTCATAAAACTCTTTTCATAAATATATATATATATATATATATATATATATATATATATATATATATATATATATATATATATATATATATATATATATATATATATATATATATATATATATATATTTTAATGTCCATGTATTGACGAACTTGTTCTTTTAGTTCTTTATTAAACTCCACGTAATCTTTTTATATATAAATATATAGAAATATATATATATATATATATATATATATATATATATATATATTAATTATTTCATATTAAATTGCTATATACATAGGCATATATAGTATCTATATATGCCTATATATATGGCAACTTAATGTGTTCTATTTCAAATAAAATCCAACTTATGTGTTAAGGCCCAAAGCCCTAACACTTAACCCCCTTTTTTTTTGTTTTATTTTCCAGACAGCGGAGGAGATGGGCGGCGGTGGCCGCAGCCAGCGGAGGAGCAGGGTCTGCGGTGGCCGCAGCCAGCGGAGGACCGAAGCAGAGGAGGCGCGGATGTGGGTTTAAGCCACAGGCCGCGGCAATAGTGGCCGCGCTGAGCGGCGAGTGGGAAGCGGGGGTCTCGGTGGAGGGGGTAGGCTTGTATTGGCCGCGGGAGTCATAAGGGGAAGGGGGGATGTGGAGTGGGGCGGAGCCCCACCCACATCCCACGATGTGGGGTGTGGGTGGGGCTCCGCCCCACCCCACACCTCCATGCATAAGTTTAAGCCTGCGGTGGGGTTTTCCCCCCACCGCCCAATATAATCCGCGACTGTTTTGTTTTTATTCGCGGCTTAAACGTCGACAGTCATTTATTTATGTGCTTTTCGTTGATAACTATCAACATTAATATATATTATATATTCATATATATATATATATATATATATATAAATCAGTCCCATAAGAACACATTTTATTCAGTTTCTATATTATTCGATAAAAATGATAATTAATAAAACTGTGCTATATATATATATATATATATATATATATATATATATATATATATTTATATATATATATAAATTCTCTTTTATGTATATCTATAAATCATAATTTTCTCAAATTCACTACCCTATTCATTTTCTCAAATTCAACCTGATAGAATGATAATTAAATAACAATTTATATATATATATATATATTTCGATAACAATGGTAAGGATATAACAACTTAAACAGTTAAGATTCTTAACTTTACAAACAGGAATATATATTCATGCTAGATTTCCTCTAAACCTTCCAACTTCACAGAATCCATTAATTATGAAGAATAAACTTAAACAATTAATTCCTTTAGAACAATGAACCATAACTAACATTTCAACTAGTTAAGCAATTCCAAACTTTCAAATGTAAACAACTCAGATTAGGTTGCAATAATGAACTTTTCCTTTCAGTAATACTTGAAACACAAAAATTGCTATTGAACTAGGTTGACAAACATCAACTTGAAAATTTAAGCACATTCATATTACAGATTTTCAATCATGGATACAACAACTAACTTCCCAGATATGAACTTTCTTCTCCCAAACAGTATACAACTGACAGCTTATGACAACCAGATGAAAGTCCAATAATAACAAGATCAGGGAGGTGATTTTCTTCACTCCCAGAATAACAATAAATTACAACAATAACAAGAGAGGTGTTCTCTCTTCAACTCTAGGAAAAGAACCAGGCCTAATTCTCATGACAAGGAAGATTAACTGCTTCTTCATAAATATCCAACCGGAAGCTCCAAGAGAAAACCTGCGTATCAAAGACAAACAAAGAAGAAAACACCACTCATCTAGCTCTCTTCCCTTCCGTAGACCCGCAAGTGGGTCACCCCCGAGCTAGGGAGACCATACTCACACCTGGGTACTCAAACACTCCACTTTACAACAGAAACAACAACAATCCCAAAGCACACATACACCCGTGGGTATTTTACACACTACGGAAACTCAACTACAGTGAGTTTCATAAGGGGCAGGAGAGTGGACACACTCGACTCCAGAGTGTCACCCTGACAGATAAGTTAACCAATATAAATTTCTCTTGGTCTCAAACCAAGTGTGATCACAATTTTTTAAGAAATCTGTATATGACTCTCAAGTCAAAAATACAGTCACAAATACATGCCCTCAAGGCTTTCAACATCCCAAAAGATGAAAACGGGTATGCACCCGAGGAGGATCTCTCCTCCCCTACCCCAAACTTGATGAGCATTTCTCCCAAGTGGGAGAAGCTCTGTCAAAACAACCCGACAATAACCCCACAGAAAACAACTCGAACACAAATTCACACACTTTACATACACATTTCAGTTATACGAAAACAAAGGTAAAATTTAGACCAACCTTGCAAAGCCCTCCTGGAATGAAGCTGTTGCAGAGTCCACAGAGTTTCACTTCCAACCTTAGCCACCAACTCCCTCTCCCTTCTCTATCTTACAAGCTAACTTCTCTATTTTTGGTAAGGCAAAAATGAAAGTTTTCCCAAAATTCAACTAACTCCCTCTCATCCCAAAATTTCAAAATAAATAACCCAAATTCTCTTTTTTTTTTTTTGTTTTTAGTTTTGAGAAATGGGGAAGTGACACTTGTCACCTCCTCACCCTTCCCCAAAACCACTATTCTGCCTGATGGCTTATGTCACTCTCCATTCCCAAGGGTACTCCTAGTCCTCTCCTCATGTGACTCCACTTTCTCATGGGAGAAATAAAAAAAAGAGTTAAATGGGAAAAAGACAGGTGACCCATGCCTCTTTTTCCTTTCTTCACATGGGTGTCCTCACAGCACATGGGGGAATCCCACTAAAGGAGAGGGTGATCTTCAATAATGGATGGCATCTCTTATCTTGGGGAAAGTAGAGGGGATGGGTTGGGTGTTGGTACAACCCATCATGTCCCCTCCTACCTCCAATTTTCGCCACTTAACTTCAGGGGAAGGTTAAGTTGACTAGATGGAGGTTACTCAAGGGTTACCCATGCCAAATGGGCCCCTGGACCCATGGGGTATAACCCAGGGTCAACTTTAACCCATACAAGACACCCCTGGTCAAGGTAAAGCACAAGAAAAGGGCCTCATAATTTAAATAAAATAAGAAATTCAAATTCAAACTCTTTACAACACAATTTATAAAATAATGTTACATGAGGGTAACCTAACCCACTCGACCATACGAAAGACCACATTACATCATTACATCAAACACAAAGAGATCTTGGTTCCTCGTGGAACCCGATCGGCTTAACAGGGAATAACAAATAACAAGGTGCGGAATGATCTCCGAGTTTTGTGGTTCGATTAGTAATTCCTGCACACTAAATTACAAGATCAGTAACCACATAAAATCATCATAGCCGAAGCAACTAAAATAAAAACATGCATTATCATGACATAGTATTAATGAACATAAATGAAATCATATTACAATTTTCCATCATCACCTAATTCATTTTTCTGAAATGTAAACTTATCCAAACATCACCTAATTAGTTTTTCCGAAAACATAATAAAGTTTAATAGTTTGACAATTCCGGGAACTGCTATCCCACAATTATTAAAAAAAATAACAATACAGTCATGTAAATAGTCGTAACAACAGTAGTAAAAAGGGCGGTCCTCACAGAAGATTAGTTTAAAACTACTTTTACCACCAAATGGGGTACCATGGCCTACAAAAGGATGCCTTTTGGTCTGTCAAATGCTAGCTCTACTTTTCAAAGAACCATGGATATGGCTTTTAAAGGTTTGCTTTATAAATTGGTACTTGTGTACCTAGATGACATCACATTTTCTCTAAGGATGCAGCTGAACATTTTTTCCACTTGAGGCAAGTATTTGAGAGATGTAAAGAGTTTTGAATATCTCTCAATCACAAGAAATACATTTTTGTTGTGCATGAAGGCAAGCTTTTAGGACACATTGTGTCAAAAGAGGGAGTTACCATTGATACAGAAAGAGTAAGGGCTATTCTGGAGCTGCCTTTACCCAGTCACAAGAAAGGGATGCAAAGTTTTATTGGCAGAATTAATTTTCTGCGAAGATTTATACCTGACATTGCAAATTTATTAAAGCCATTGACCTCTATGTTAAAGAAAAATACAGTTTTCAGTTGGACAGAAGAGGCCAAACTCAGCTTTGAGTCCATAAAAGAAGCGTTATCGGCTACACCAACTCTAGTAAATCCCGATTTCTCCAAAGATTTTATTTTGTATGCTTATGGAGGTCTAGATACAATTTATGCAATTCTGGTACAGCAACAAAGTAAAGGCTTTGAGCAGCCAATTGCTTTCTTTAGCTAAGGACTGGAGGAGTATGAACAGCGGTATACTTTCATTGAAAAACATGTCCTTGCAGTGGTAAAGAGTCTCAAGAAGTTTAGGCATCTTATTTCTAAAAATAAGATACATTTGATGGTTGCTCACCCTAGTGTGAAAGAGTTCCTGTTAGGTAAGGATGTTAATGAGAAAAGGGCTAGTTGGATTACCAAAGTCATGGAGTATGACATAGATATCAAGATAACCAAGCTTGTCAAAGGTAGAGGACTTAGTGAATAGCTTGCTACTAGGTCTGAAAATGAAATAGATAAAGAAGAAGAGGTGCTTCTGACCATTGAAGATGAACATCAGGATGATACAGTAGCAGTGGGCACAAGTTGGGTTAATGACATGACTCATTTTTTGCAAAATGGTGAATGTCCAACAGGGTTAGATGGAACCAAGAGAAGATATTTTAGACTGTAGTCTATTCCATATGTTTTAATAAATAATATCCTTTTCAGAAAAGATTTTAATGGTGTGTTGTTAAGATGCATTGATAATGATCAAACTGATAAGATGATGCATGAGTTTCATGATGGAACAATAGGGGGTCATTTTGCCCCAAGGACTACTTCTTGGAAAATAATGAAAGTTGGATATTACTGGCCCAACTTATTCAAGGATGCCCATGCATGGGCTAGAAAATGTGTAAAATGTGCCATGTTTGCAGGCAAAGAAAGGCTGCCAACTTTACCTCTGCAGCCAATTCAAGTAGAGCAACCCTTCATGAGATGGGGCATTGATTTTATAGGTCCCATTAACCCACCATCAAGTGCAAGCCACAAGTGGGTACTTACAGCAACAGACTATTTCACAAAGTGGACTGAAGCAGTGGCTTTGAAGGAATCCAATGAGAATGTTGTTTTGAACTTTTATCATGATTTGATATCCAGATTTGGAGTACCTGAGTCAATTATCTCAGACAATGCTTTAGCCTTTGTTGGATTGAAAATAACTAACTGGGATGTTAAGAATGGAATTTCTTTGAACACTTAATCAAATTATTACCCACAGGGTAATGGTTTTGCTGAATCTACAAATAAGAATCTCATAAGGATTACCAAAAGATCAATGGAGGACAACCAAAGGACCTGGCACACCAATCTGAAATCTACTTTATGGACAGATAGAATAACTCCCAAGAGGTCTATTGGAAACTCCCCATATATGTTAGTTTATGGGAAAGAGGCAAGATTGCCTGTATCTATGGAGCTGCCAACACTTGATATCATGAATCAACTGGAGATGTTTGAAGAAGAAGACCCCATGGTTGTTAGATATGCTCAACTTATGGAGCTTGAAGAAATCAAAGATAAAGCTATGAAAGCTATGGAGTATCATCAGCTTCAGACAAAAAGGGCTTTTGATAAGAAAGCCACTCCGAGAATCTTTAGGGAGGGTGATATGGTACTCAAATGGGATGAGTTGAAAAGCAGGCCAGGGAAGCACTCCAAGTTTGACATCATGTGGAGTGGCCCATTTATCATTACCGAATGCAAGGAGCACATTGCATTTCAGTTATCAAACATGGATGGAGAAAATTTGCCTATCCCAATCAATGGGATACACTTGAAGAGGTGTTTTGAGGTATGACTTACCTTGTAAATCAGTAGATTAGGTTTCTTACTTTCAATAAGTGCTGTTGCACAATAGTTTAGATCCCTTTTTGTTTTCCCCAAGTGCTATCTAGCACAGTTAGAGGGGTTGCTTTCAGCATTTTTGTTTTGGTTTTAGTCTTCCAAGTGTTCCTTCATTGCTGCTATGCTGAGTTACTAAGGTCAGGATTGTTTGTCAAAGATATATTTCAAGTTTCTATATGACCCTATGCCCAAGGATGCTTAAGGTCACTGGTCTAATTATTTAGCAGGCAAACATCCCATAGAAGTCACCAAATTGTTGACCTATTTTCCTCTGTCCATAGCTAAATATTTCACCTTGTATATTCCTTGAATACCCTTTAGAAAATGACCCTACAAGGCTTAAATTCTTTAAATACTCATTCTATGCCTTGCCAAAAATCCCAAAATCTTTTCTAAAGAATCCTTGCAGAAAACCCAAAAAAACCCATAAATCTTTTGTCTTCAAGTGCTTTCTATCGCAAAGATTTCTCAGTTTTATACTTAGCCATTTTTCATGTATATGATGATGACGTCATCCTTGTTTTGGGTTTTCTATCTTTTGGTCGAATTGTTTCTTAGATACAATTGTATATTGTATCTTGGCCATGTACAAAGGTGAATATACATTGGGTCCTTTGTATGTTTTGTTGTATGTATCTTCTATATACAAAGGCAGACATACAAAGGTTTTTTCGGCGTGACAATGACTATCGGCGGCTCAGTTTAGGATCTCCCCGATGGCCGATGCAGATGCAAGGGTCAGATGTATAGGCGATATACAAATGAATATACAAAGGGTCATCGGCCAGACATGCCTTATCGGTAGCCAAGCTAAGGATCTCCCCGACAGCCGATGTAGAGGCAAATATACAAAGCACACATACAAAGGTTAGATACAAAGGTGGGGTCCACCAAATGCATGTATGTGCGATTGTATCTTTGCACATACAATCGCATATGCAAGGGCATATACATTTCTAAGATACAACCCCCAAACCCGAAAAAATATGCATTCTGGTTGATAAAGGCGCAAGCAATTGTATTGCATCTTTTGTTTGTATATTTCGCATTGTATATGCGATATACAAAGGTTAGATACAATGACGGTATACAAGGCGGACCCAACTTGAAAATCAAATTTGGCAAATTCAGCGTTGAGTTCCGCAGTTTGTACATTGAGGTGCTTGTATATGTCAACATGCAAAGGGGCAAAGATACAAGGGCCGGACCTGTTTCAAAGTTTCATTCTAGTTGATAATCTCCTGAGTTCCACATTGTATGTATGTGCGATTGTATCTTTGCACATACAATCGCATATACAAAAGTCACATACAAGGACTTTCGGCAAGACAATATGTATCGGCGACTCATTTTAAGGTTTTTCTGACGGTCGATGGAGGATGCATTGTTTAGCGATGGTCTCAGGCTCAGCTCAACGACCAATCAGATAGCACCATGTGTCAATGTCATTCCAAAGGCCGATTCAAATGCAGGTGCAAAGGGAGATACAAAAGTAGGGGCCTGCTTTTGTATACAGCTGTTGTATTGTATATGCAAATGCATATACAAATCAATATACAAAGGCGATCCAAAGGCCGTTTAAATGCCGAAAGCAAAAGCATATACAATGAACATTTCGGCAAGACTTTGCATATCGATGACTCAGCTAGAGGTCGCCTCGACAACCCGATACATACAAAGTAGTTTGCATATGCAAAGGCAGTTTCAAAGGGTCATTCAAATGGGGATTCAAGTCGCATATGCAATGTGATATACAAGTGCAGTTGACCATAACTTTGACCGCCTATATCTCCCTTGTTCTGGCGAATTTCAACATGCTTCAGAGGCAAAAGTGCTTATTTTTGCCTCCTCTCTCATCTGGCGGATTTTGAGCAAGATATTTTCACTTTCAAAATTTGGATCTGGATTTGCATGTTTGATTGACTAGACGTTTCAGCAACCATTTTTTTGGCAAGATGCAGATGCATATATTTGTTGTATTTATGGGTGCAGGTTGATGATTCAGTAGCTCACATTGAAGATTCAAAATATCTTCCATCTACCCCTGTTCCAGATATTTTATGCCATGAATTCTTGCAAGTGGACGTCCCTTCAGAGGTAAATTTTTCCTGATATAGCCCATGGGGCGAATTTATTGTAACCGACTTAGGTCATATGTAAATGCTATATATGCATAATCTTGAGATGTAAATAGGGTTGGACATTGGAAGTCTTAGGAAATATATGCTTTTGATTTCCAAACAGAGCATTCCTCTACTGTAACTATGCCTTCTTATTGAATATATGCAAGTTATCTTACCTCTTTTACTGAGTTTTAGTTTAGTGTGAATCTGCATATGATTGTCTGTAAATGTTATTGTTCCTCTCAACCATTTTGTTTCTCACCTCTGCTAGAATCATTTAAATCTATGTATATCTACTTGCTGTATTTGGTCATGTTGTGCATTTTCTCAGTTCTGTGAAGATTCTTTTATTCAACTTGGTGAATCACCCCTTTACTTTCAAGTTTTCCTATTTTATCTTTTATTTCTTAAAAGCATTCCTTCTCCCTTTTCCTCTATAAATCGAGTAGTTTTTAGGTGATAACCAGTTAAGGAAGCGAGCCTTCTCCGGAGGTCTGATCTCATTTCACAAGGTCCCACACTTCGAGATCATTCCCATGTTTCTCCAGATTGTTGAAGTTTTACAACTGCAGCTAGGGTGCGAATCTGAGAGACAACAACTATCTCAGCCAACATCTTCTTACCTATGCCTGAATGAGATCTTCTAGAAGAAATGTTAGCATCCATCAAAGGATAATTAAGAAGGATTGTTATCAGATATTATAGTTTAAAGTGCCCTGGTATACGTATATGCGAAATATTGAAGCATAGACAAGGTCCATGAACTGTTTGACAGAACGCACCAAAGAGATGTGTTTTGTGATATACAATGAGTGAAGGATACGAAAAAATGGATTTTGTTGCCAAATTCCACGTCATTGGCTAGAATGCTCCCAGCCCATGCCAAAATAGGATATTTGCAGTAGGGTTTGGACATCCATCAAAGCATAACGAAACATAAATTTTTATCAGACATTATTTGGTTTGAAATGTTCTGGGAGACTTTCATGTAAAATGTGGAAGCATAAACAAGGCACATAAGTTGTATGATAGTAGCCTCAAAGACTTATCATCTTATGGAATGCAATGGTCGCAAGTTATACATAATGACCTATTCGCTGAGTAGGCTTTATAAGTTTTGAGTAAAAGCACTTGGCAGGTGTAAGTCCAAATTCCATGGCCATTTCTATAATTTCTACCTGTGGCACGCCAAATCAAAGTTTCTGAGCTAGTTCTATAGAGTATGACTCATCACAGGTTATACATAAAACAGATTTGTTGTGAAGACTTTAGATGCAAATGTAGAAGCAAGATAAAGAACATAAATCATCTACATAATTCTCAAATAAAATAAGGTCGAATGGTGTGCAATGATGGCAGGATGCTATGAAGATTTTCCACAGAAGGTCATGGAGAGGACATAGGGATGATGTTGTTATTTACAATACATTGATGGATGGACTATGTAAAGCAAAGAATGTGCGAATGAAAGCTAGTTTGTATGAAGGAATGCTGGAAGAAGAGATTAATTTAGACATTTGAACATATACTACTCTTGTGGATGGGATATTGCAAGGAAGGCACTGTGCCAGTAGCAATGAAACTTTTTGACGAGATTTTTGAAAAAGGTCCTGCCCCTGGATTAATAATGTACAATGCTCTGATTGCTAGGATGTGCAATGGAGATTTTCATGACTCTTCTTGTACTAATTGGGATAACATACATAATGGAAGCAATGTTGAAGACTTGAGTGATAGTAACATGGTTGCTCAACCTCAAAAGGTTGTGAAAATTGATGTGGACTATGACAAGACATCAAAAGATGTAGATGGAAGAATTCTTACAGAAACTCTTTGGTATTGCATTCTAGACTTTGCCAAGGGTAAGGAAGAGGATTATAAAGCTAGGTCAAAAAGAATGACATCATTCAAGAGACCACTCGACAAATTTCATGCCACATGCCTATTGGTGTTGGAAATAAGCCACACCCAGACCAACAATGGACTGGTCCAAGAGGGGCCAGTAGCTCAGTGGTAGAGCACTCCAGCAGTGTATGGAAGGTTCTAGGTTCGAGTCCTAGCTGGTCCATGTCTCAACATGGTATCAGAGCTAGGCCCAAGCTAGGAGCCCCAAGTACACGAGAGCTGTGGCTTAAGGGGGGTGTTGGTGTTGGAAATAAGCCACACCCGAACTGATGATGGACTGGTCCAAGAGGGACTAGTAGCTCAGTGGTAGAGCACTCCAGTAGCATATGGAGGGTCCTAGGTTCGAGTCCTAGCTGGTCCATGTCTCAACATGGTATCAGAGCTAGGCCCAGGCTAGGAGCCCCAAGCACACGAGAGGTGTGGCTTAAGGGGGTGTTGGTGTTGGAAATAACACACCCAGATTGACAATGGACTAGTCCAAGAGGGGCCAGTAGCTCAATGGTAGAGCACTCCAACAACGTATGGAAGGTCCTAGGTTCGAGTCCTAGCTGGTCCATGTCTCAACAATTGTTTTTTTTTGGAAAGAATAATGCTATTCTATCAATGAATGCAAAAGATTACAAGATTACAAGTGATTACAATACATGAAGAAAGCCTTGCTTATGAAGGCAAGGTAAGACCTAGAAAAGTGGAGTGGAAAGTGGAGATATTCCTACAACATGTGTCAATTAGAGGATGATAACTAATTGCACATGTGGAGGATAAGACAACTCACTCCAACTATCAACAACTCAACACACAACTAGACTCAACTAGAAACACCTAGAAGACTCACTAAGTCAACTTAACATGTGTGAATTATGTGTGATGTGTGAATATTATTTAACTAGTAAATAGTTAAATAATGTGAATTATCCACACAAGGGTAAACCAATTAGGTGAAAATCTTGTTCACACCAACACCCCCCCTTAAGTGTAACTTAGGGAGTAGTTGACTAAAGTAAGATGCAATGATGGATGGGTCCCGTCTACTAGGCCATGTTAGGTACCATGTACAACAAATCTCAAGTGGAGAAAAGGAGAAAACCACATGGGAAAAAACTCCTCTCCAAAAGTGAGAATGCATGAAACAAATGAAAGTGAAAGAAGTGATAGTAGAACTCAACATGACCCCCCAAGGACAACTTCTATCATATATGTACAATCAAATACCCCCCATAGGAGAGTAAGTGTGATACTATAGGTCCCCGCCACAATGACGTAGCTCCTGTGCCGATGGTGAATGCCTGAAGATGAACACTGGAAAGTGTCTTGTACCTGTAAACAACATTTCTCCCCTTAGGAAGAAACAAGTCCAAAGGACAATGTCGAAGAAACTCCATCTCAAGGTATGAGGGAAGAAGTCTCATGATGGTTGTTGTCTCTGAAGACTACTCAAGTGTCCACATGTCAGAATCAAAGAATGGCACAATGCAATGAGGTGTGACCAATCCAAAATCCTAGGTAGACTCATGAAGAACAACCTCCAAAGACGAAGTATTTGGGATAACAGTTGTGCTATAGCTATCATCAAAGAGGAGAGATATCCCCTCAAGTGTGTCCTCCAAATTTGCAATATGAGACTCACAAAACAAATCTGATATACCTTCCAAGAAAGTATCCCACAAAACTATGTCTGAAAGACCTAAAGTATCCTGCTCAACCAAAGAAACCATGTCGATGTCAATCTTTGAAGAAGCATGAGGTTGAGGTGATGGAATCTCAGCACTAGTCTCATGAACAAAAGTGGGTGAAAGAACACCAAGGTTCAAGTGACCAAACTTCTCCTCGGAAACATGATTCACACTTGATGCATGAGTGTGAATATCAATCAATGGATCTACATCATCAGAAGAAACAAAATGAGAGAAAGTATACAAGTGAGATGCATGATCAAGCATCCCAACTGCAATGATATCTCTGCTCGCCAAGTCCTGAATGATCACTGAATCAAGAGTGAACTCAACTGTCTTCGCTGCACCACAATGATTAATCTGGTAGATGGAAAGGAGATTGGTTGACAAGGAAGGTACACACAAGACATTGTTAAATGTACACTCTCCAACATCAATAGTCCCTTTACCAGTTGCATGCATGTATGTGTTGTTACCCATCAAGATAGGTGGCGAAGTACATGACTCAAATGAAGAGAACATCCCTTGTGAAGATGCCATATGATGAGAAGCTCTTGAATCAAGAATCCATTTCTCTGACTGAAGACTTGTCAAAGCAAAGAGTGCCTGTCATTTTCCTTTGATTGTCGCATTGACAATGCCTATTGTCCCTGTATGTGTAGATGATGATGGTGTCGAAGAAGAGGATGTACTAGGTGATGCTGATGGCATTTAGATATCATCCTCTAATTGACACCTGTTGTAGGAATATCTCCACTTTCCATTCCACCTTTCACTCCACCTTTCTAGCTCTTACCTTGCCTTCATAAGAAAGGCTTTCTTCATGTATTGTAATCACTTATAATCTTGTTTCTATGCGAAAGGTGGTTTTGACCCGCTACCACTAGTTTTGATGGGCAAACTAGGCCTTTTTTTCCTAAAGGTGTTTTTTTTCAAACAAGCAATTTTTTTCTGCAGACCAGTTGTTTGCCGACAACTTTTTTGCTTTTCCGGGAGGGGGGTGTTGGTGTTGGAAATAAGCCACACCCGGACTGACGATGGACTGGTCCAAGAGGGGCCAGTAGCTCAGTGGTAGAGCACTCCAGCAACGAATGGAAGGTCCTAGGTTCGAGTCCTAGCTGGTCCATATCTCAACATGGTATCAGAGCCAGGCCCAGGCTAGGAGCCCCAAGCACATGAGAGGTGTGGCTTAATGGGGGTGTTGGTGTTGGAAATAAGCCACACCTGGACTGACGATGGACTGGTCCTAGAGGGGCCAGTAGCTCAGTGGTAGAGCACTCCAGCAGTATATGGAAGGTCCTAGGTTTTAGTCCTAGCTGGTCCATGTCTCAACATGGTATCAGAGCCAGGCCCAGGCTAGGAGCCCCAAGCACACGAGAGGTTTGGCTTAAGGGGGGTGTTGGTGTTGGAAATAAGCCACACCCAGACCGACGATGGACTGGTCCAAGAGGGGCTAGTAGCTCAGTGGTAGAGCACTCCAGCAGCGTATGGAAGGTCCTAGGTTCGAGTCCTAGCTGGTCCATGTCTCAACAATGCCTAGCTGTTGTACTTGAGGATATCTCTATGCATCTCTATTTTATTTTCTTGTTACATTTAGCAAATGAACATAATTTAAAAATTCAAGGTTGTCTAAGCTAGATATCCAAATGGGGCATAGCGAAATGGTGAATTATAGAACAAGTCCCCCCCTTCAAATTTGTATAATGTAACCCCATCAAACAAATAGTCTATTCCTTTCAATTCCATCCATGGATACTGCTACAAATTGATTCTCAAGTCTAAGTAACAATTGCATGATCATTCATATTTGGTTAAGAATGATGAGATTGTCAATGCATTGCTTCCAATGCTTAAAATATGCTTAGGGCTTGGTAGTAACAAACTTTTTTCAGGTCCTATGGTCACTACTATTTATCTACCTTCAATCTACTTAGCCTATTTGAAACAAGCATTCTGAGTGTGGAACATATTAAGTTTATTGGTCATTGCCACAAACTGCAACACTTAATATAGTATATAGAAGACAAAAGACTTGAAGTGGTTGCCTCAACATGCAAGGATTTGGAGGAATTATATATTTTCCCAGTAGATCTTGACAGGCTATTAGCTTCATAACAATGGAAGGATGGGAACAAGCTAAAAGACTTGGAGCAAAATATTTGGAAATGCATAGTTTCATTAGAGACTAGAGAATTTCTAAAGTTTTTGAAATATGGAGAAGGCATAAAAGGTGTTTATGTCCCAATAGATTATCATTGTCTTGATTTTGCTTTTGCACCTGATGTCTCATGCATTAAACCAAGTGGCCTTTCATTCTAAGATATGATGAACATTGTGCAAAATTTGCAAGGAGACATTGTAATGAAACCTTATCAATCTACTTCTGAAGCCAACAAGGATACATTATTAGTCATGTCCATTGCATGGTCATTCACCAAATCCTAAATAGAAGGATTGTTTTTGTTCTTATTTGATATTAGGTTGCAAATGATCTGATACATGTTCATGCAAAGTTGGATAAATCAGCTCGGGAGATGATGGCAATGGTTGTAATCAAAGCAAAAAAATGCATCATTATTCATTCTATGCCTATCGTGCTGATATGGTCAGTGAAAGGCATGCTATTTTCATAGTCCATATTTTGGCATGTGCAAACACAAGAGTCTAAGATTCAGGTATACAAAGGATTAGTCGGCATTTGGCAAGGTTTGACCACCAAGATGGAGTAAACGGAGATGGAAAGAACATAGCAAAACATACAACTCAAACGTTTCATATTTCAAGTTACCTTTTTGTAAAAGTGACTTACGTCACTTATTATAATTCAAAAGTTAGAAAATGAGCTTTGTTTCCGGAAAAGTTAGATAAAATCTAACTAAAAATAAAGCTCATTTTTAAATTAGTGCATTTCAAAAAGGTAGTTATGAAGTAGTTATCGGGTGGTTACTAGGTAGTTATTGGAAACAAGCCTATAAATACAAGGCTATTTTCATATGTAAGGGACTTTTTACAAGGGAAAACTTTGAGAACTACTCAGAGACATTGTATGAAGACTTTTTGGCTTGACACTATGTATAGAAGAGTTTTGGGAATTGTATAATTTCAAGGAGATAATGAAGAATGCTTTTGGTTCGTATGTTCTAAATGTATTCATATGTTATCATTGCTGATTTCTCGTATGTTAAATCAGTAATCCTTCTATGTGATTGTGCAAACCATTGGTATTTTATGTGATTGATGTAATGAATAATGTTGATATCTTGGTATCTTGGTTTGAACATGTGGAAGTGGCATATCTTTCGCATGTTGAGGCTTGTCATCTTTCTTTCATTATCATTGCACATCAAATCATATTTTGTGTTAAAACCCCTTTGTAATCTGTCATATCCATTATGAAATCTCAGTTGATATTCGTATGTCTATTGTTGGGATTTCTATTAGTTATTTTCCTCTAGTTTTGCCTTTTCTCCTTTTTGTACTTTTAGGTTAAAAGTACACAAAAACCACAAAAATCCCATCATACGAGGGAGCTACCCCTCTCAAACGCAGAGGAAGATCGTTGCTTTGTCGTGATCTCTCCAACTGTTGGGACAATTTAGTCACCGCTCTAAGGGCAACGGGCTATTTTCAAAGGTTATTTCGCAGTGACAAATCTATTTACCAACACTATTGTAGTGGGATCTTGAGGATACAAAGGTTGTCATATCATTGCTATCGTTCAAATACCACCTAATGTTGTACTAAAAATGATTTAGAATCTTTATTAGCAAGTCAATGGATTGATATGGGAATAAAGGGAAGCCACCATATGATTTCACGCACCCACTATCATTATAGGGGGATGGTATCAAGGACCATCATTATGCCTTGTTATAGCTGATGGACAATCATCCTAAGTATTGTTACAACCCAAAAGGTCTATCACAACCCCAAAGGACTATCACAAATGTTATTAGGTCATCCAAACCATAGCTCCAATATTCACCATCATATGAATATCATAATTAATATTGTAGAGGTTGTCATACCATGAGTCATAGGTAACAACCATAGGAGGTTTAAAAGCAACACTAGAAACATTAAATTATTGTCATAGTACACCTAGGATAGCTAGGTATGCATCCATAGAGTTATTACTATAAAATTGTCTCATTGATCTTGTGACCAAGTTAAGTCACTATCATAGTAACAATGTAGTTAGTCATCAATCAACATGTTGTCTTTGCATTTCAATGAGATTAGTTCTTGAAAAATGACAATCTAGAGGTTAAAGAGACAAGTTGATACCTAACCCAAGTTGTCATGTTCTTGAAACCTTGTCACTATAAAGAGGAGATATCTAGAGAGTAATGTCACAAGGACATAACCAAGGCATGCACTATCACAAGCCATAGGGACAACTTACTACACCATCCAAAACTCCATTTGAACTAGCTACTATCAATAATTCACATTATTGGGGACTGTCATGAAGAAAACACCATGCATAGGACTATCATAGTCAAAGTGGAGAGGATTGTCTAGTCATTTTATGACTGTCATAATAGCTAGTGGGTTAGTTACCATGCTTTCAACCTAAAATAGGTTAATGAGAACATAGAAATGAAAATCACAATACCATAAGCATTGCCATAAGCTGCCAATATAGTCCCAATATCATGTCATGATAGTAAGAGAAGAGTTGTTTGGTTTTTCCAAAGCCATATCACTTGCATAAGGATTGTCACCAACAATCTGTGTAAGGTCATGAAAGAGTGAGTCATTATTGAGCTAATCATAAGAGAAGCATGAAGTCAAAATTCTATCATGGAAACAAGTTATAGGTACTTATTATAAGGACAATCCAAATTTGGTGAGATCGCTACAAGCAGCCAAATTTAGCATTCCATTAGATAGTGATATCAACTTCCTAGAAAAATACATCATTTTGCACTGATAGGCACTAAATTAGGCTCACTTTGTGTCGCCTTTTGCACCCCAAAAAGATTACATTTAGGCCTAAAAGTCAGCACTAAAGTCGGCACTAAAGTCATCGCTAACTGCTCCAACTATAGTGCCGACTATTGGATAATTTTTTTTTTAAATTCCCACCTGCACATACCCCAAAAGAAAAAAAAACAAAACAAAACTTTATTGATTTTTGGTGTTCATTTTGTGTTTGGAAATTGAGCGTTTGGGTTTTTTGTGTTCACTCTTATTTTGGGCAGATCCTTGGCAATGGCGGGACCTGTATTCCAACCCCAATTTCCTTTCCATACCTTTGCTTCCAGATATCTCATCCTTTTAATTCATGTTGCTCTTCTTCTATTTGTGCTAGGTAAGGGCATTGCCTCTCTTTTTTTCCTATCAAATGTAAGATTCATTTGGACAAATGTGGGTCTTGTAATATTCATAGGGCATATGTTGAAGATAATTTCGAGCAAGGCTTTTCATAATAGACGACAAATTTCCACATTCCATAATATTATAAACATGTGCTTTATTTCAATTGATGTATAAGCTTACTTTCTTGCAGAAAACTTATAGAGGAAAATAGCTTTATGATTTGCTCTACAAAGTAAAGGTTAAAAACCTTGAGGAATATAGAAAAACTGGACGAAAACTTTCATACCTAGCAGTGTGTACTTCGTTTGCCTCCACAGACTGGACAAAAATAATTTGCCCTAGGTCGCCTCAAAATGTCAAGCAATAGAGGGAATAGAGCAAAGGGAGCAGACTCTAGCCACAATGAGGTAATTCATTGTCAATTTATAGATTTGTAAATGTTTCCATTGTTTCTTTGATTTTTAGTTTTTAGTTTTTTATTTCTAAATTTAAAAGAAGAAATTTATTTTATATATATAGGGACATGAGACTGACAAAGATAAAGAGGCATTGGCTTCCATATTGGGGGTAGAGGCAGTGAACAAATTGGATTGTGGGGACTTGACAATGCTTGCCAGATACATAGAAAAATGATCTAGTAAAGCCCCTGAAACATTGCAACCAAATCAACAGTATCAAAAGGAATCAATTGATTCCCCAACCAGTAATGGATCAGGCAAAAGATCCAGGAGGAAATCAATAACAGTAACCTCTAAGAATGTGGAACAGGGAGCAGAGGCTTCCAATGTCCTAGGCACTCCTAGGGCACAGACTTCTTCGACCACCACGCCATGTTTTGCATCTTGCATTGGTAGCTATGATACCAAGATAGAATATGATGTGGTTTCAGGGGAAGTCTGAGTGACAGATATTGGAAAAACATTTGTTAATAGGTTGAAGGAATCATTCCTTCAACGGTTCAAAGACCATCTACATTTTCCATTCTCAAAGATACCCATGCACCTACAAAAAGTAGTTATCCAAGACATGGAGACTGAATTTGGCACACGTTGGTCTGTAAAGAAGATAAAGCTACGAATGTCTCAAAACTACAAGAGATTTCAGTGCAACCAAACAAAGAAGATAAAAAACTCCCCCTCGAGCTAAGGCTCAAAAAAAGGCCAATTGATGTAAGTTTGAACATATGGAAAGAGCTTGTAAACGCATATGAGAAGTCCGATACACGGAGGAAGTCCGGTGAGGAGAGTACGCAGGTATTTGAATTTGCTCATAAGATTATATCAAATTTATTAAATGATTTTTAAATTTTATTTGTCCATAGTTAAATTGAATTATTATATGTTTCAGGACAAGGCCTCCAAGGCTAGGCTTGACAAACTTCGTGCCACGCATCACAGTGCTTAGAAAGGTTTACATGCCTTGATCTGTACATTTGTAAGTATATTTAATAAGTTAAATGATATATTTTTTTATTTCCTAGGAAAAAGTAAATGATTGCATATTAATTAGTTTAACTAGTCCATGTGCCATGTTTTGATAGGAGGAGAAATACGGTCGGCATCCAAGCCAATTTGAAAAGGAAATGTTACAAAGCAAAAAGTGGACCGATTTTGTAATCTGGATGGAGAACGAGGTATCAATAGTTGACTTTCAATAACTTAGTTGGATAGTGTTGTGTTAATATGTCAATTTGCATTTCTTGTGTTGAGTTGTTTATTGATGCGTAGGATGAGTTCTAAAGTGCTTCTCTATTGGCCCTAGATCCCACTCAATTGTCCCATTATTTGTAGTCTTGAAAATGTGCACATGTCCTCTTAGTTACCTTATTGCAGTGTTGAGTTCGAACTTCAATCACTCTCATTATGAATGCACCTTTTTACCTTTACAGAATAATCCTTGGACATTTTTCACAATAATTTTAATCCACAAAGCTCGATAATTGTAAGGGCAATCACTTATATACAAATGTGAGTTATGTGAACAGGCCACTGAATCATCCACACATTTGTTTATATTGAATTAATGTATAGACAACAGATCCTTTATTGAATCATTAGGTGGTGACAGAACTTATGAAAATGATAAGTGCCTTATGAAAGGCACATCATTAAATATTCCAACAGTTGCAACAATGTAGGACAATCCTCTATCTTGTGATCAACATCATAATAAGTATACATTGGAAACTTTGTACAACTACGCGAGGTATGCCCAGGTTCTCCACACTAGTAGCAATGGATTCCTCTATTGCATACTCTACCATGGCCTCCTTGATTTCCTCCATGCTCCATATATTATGGATCCTAATAGCACAACACCATCTATTGTGGTTGTGACTGGGGTTGCATGGTTGTGTTTAACTTTGTTTTCCTCTTGCCTTGTGCAGGACTTGTACTACTTTGTAGGTGGTAATGTCATGGGTGGATGTGTGACAAACCTTGCACTAGTAATTGATAGGAACATCCTTTCACTTTTGCAGTAGTGGGCAATTTCATGTGTCTCATGACATATGGTGCAATTAGGTATGTGTTGAGCAAGAGGGAACTATGTGGCATTAATAGCTTGAGCTCCCACCGCTAGGTAGTTTGTAGTTGTATGCCCCTTAGTGTGGCACTTTGTTCATCATAAACCACATTGATTAAGAGTTTCACTTGCAAGTTGTGTTATTTGCATGACCATTTTTCCATTTGTTCTTTTAGGCATGTAGTAGAATCATATGTTGGGGGCTCCCCTAATTCTTATAATCTCAACACAACTTTTAAGGAAACTTTTTCATTAGGGAGAGTGAGCTAAACTAGTTCATGTTGGATATGTGTAATTAGCCTACCAATAAATCATTCCTTCTAAATTTCAACATTTTATAGTTGGGTCAATCTTTAACACCAATTCCTTAGAGCGTTGATCATACCTACACACAGTCTCTCCCAATTGTTGCCTTATTTCCTTTAATGCCACAATATTATGATGCGCCATCTTAGGGCAATTGAAATTGGGAAGGAAATCTCTTAGCAGTTTACCAAGATCATTATTGGTGCCATTAGGATCATAATGAGTATACTAGTCTTGTGCTTGCTTACAAAAAGTAGTTGCAATTAACCTAATCTTGTGGTCATTATCCACAACATTTTGTGTGTACCATGCTATCTCATATGCTTAAGTTTGACGGGCTAATAATGAACAACAAACCCTTGTTTGCTTGCCTCCTTATGACTGATCCCATTTTGGATTCCTTATGAAGTCAGGGTGATTTGAAGGAAGATTAAAGTTCACTTCAGGTTCTGCCAGACCTAGGTATAATTGACTACCTGCATGGAAAATGTTTAATAAAAACTAAAAGGGAAAAAATGCACACTCTCAATACACAACTGACATTATCTCCTAGGGTTGCTTCAATTTGAACATAAGGAGGCAAAAAATGTTTGAAGAGTCAATATATATGTTTTGTATCTTTCCAGTTGAGATGTCATTCTTTTATCTTCTTTGATAATGGGGCTATAGTGATTGGTCATATCTCATTACAAGCTTTGGGGTACATAGCTCCAGCCATCATGGTAGTCCAAGGCCAAACATAAATTTATTTTCCTTCTTTAGGTGGAGAAAAGACATGCAAAAGTAGGCACATAAATATGACACCAAAGAGGACCAGAAAACATTTTTACAAACTCCATTCGAAAGAGAAATTTGGTCAACTGCTGCAACATTGGGCATGCATATGTACATTTCTCTAGAATTGATGCCCAGAAGAAACATGGATTCTACATGGCAATTACAACATGGTAGAACTAGAAACCTCAATGATGAAGAGGATGTGCTCTTTATGAAATAAGAGGAAAATATCTATGGCATATTATAAAGCTAGAATTCCTATTGTATGATCCATAAAAGTACTAAAGGGAGAGAATTTTATTAGTCAGTTACTAATTTTATGGTCTAAGTTTAAACACAAACACGACAGGCCTCATACTAAACTAGATTTGGCCATGTCCAACCAAGGAAAATTTTGATTTAACCATTTTCCTATCATTCCATTGTAATTCATAAGAGTGATATCTCTTACTATAGGCCCATTGGCCTTCTCTGTAGCTTGAGATAACTGCAAACCGAAGGTTTGTACAATTACTTTCTGCTAAAAGTATTTCACCTTGAGAATCATACACATCTTTTAAGGGATGTACGGAATCTAAACCTTGTTCTCAATCCAAAGGAGCAGCTCTGATTGAAATTAATGGTGGTATGATCCATGCTCAACAAAAAAAACTTCATTTGGTAAAGAAAACAGAGAGTTACAATTAGAAGAAGAATAGTGAAATTGTATATATAAAAATTGTCCAAGTTAGAAAGGTTTGTGGATTCAATTCTTTAAACAAACAAAAGAGCTGCTAAACATACATATCTAGTTGCATCTAAAAATGTCCCATTGTACTTCATTTGGTTATTTAGAGATTGCATGAACCCCCAACAAATAAAGTGCTTCGCATATGTTCTTTCCTATAAGTTTATTGTTACTAACCTACCAGCACCTTCGAGATTCCTCCTTGATTGTCATGTAGTTTGATCACATCTAGACTTGTAAAAGTGTATTGCAATTTCTATGGGTTCTTGGAACAAGAAGAGACATGGTATAAAAGACTCGGGGAATTATAGGGGGGGCCATAAAAACAGGTCTTCATGATTAGTGCAGACTTAATCGACCTTCACAATGGCAAATGGATGTGAAGTAGATGTGTATAAGGTTATGGGATATAAAAGGATTGTTATAAAAAGATTGTGACCAGTGCCTAATGCTATTGGGTAATGGGGTCAAGGCTTTAATGATTTGCAAAACTACTTGGCTTAACTTTGATTATCTGGCACCTTCTAAATGTTCATACCTTGTATGAACATGCAAGATGGTTAGGTGCTAGACTCTTCTTTAATATCTAGTTGATTCTTTCAAGTTACTGTGTTTGCTTGAAAGGATTTAATTCTATTTGAAGGAAACCCACCAATATGATTTATTTTAAAGGATTTAACTCAAAACAGAGACTAGTAAATATTAAACCACTCAGAAGGAATTAAATGAACTTCTAACATAAACCAATAAAAAAGCATCCACACAATGACAACAAATGTGCATTGATAAATCTAGGGATTTAAATAACTGGAAATAGCCAAGATGGAGACAGTCAAACAACTAATAAACTTTAATATCAACAGAATATCATAACACCATAGATATATCCAAAATTTTGATCATCCTTGCCCAAAATATTAAAATATCATGGTAATGTCTTGAACTTGAAATATGATTGTAAATATATAAGTATGAATTGTCTTGCAGAGAACAGATTGAATGATGATGATTCCTAAGGCCTTGGTTTCCCTCATATATATATGGGAAGTGAACAAGCTTCAGGCCTGAATAGATGCAACTATTCATATTTTGTATCTTTTTATAATTAACCATAATTAGGAAAAAGTGATTATAGGCATTAACAAACTCAATTAAGATCTGAATCCGTTAGTCTTCATAGAATACCCATGACCACAGGCCTGGCAAGGTATTCATCTTTATATTGTAGTTTCTATCGAATATGTTGTGCATGTTCCCATTGCTGCAAGCAATACATCACTTTTATATATCACCAAAACTTTCAAAACTTAATTCTTCTTTCTATGCTTTTCTCATACTGTTCTGGCAATAAACAAGTTTACCTTGGCTATGTGATCAATGTACTGCTAAGATACACAAGTGTCTATGGAAATTATATCAATCATGACAAATTCTAGCTTGAAGATTTTATCCAATTGTTCATGTGTATTCTCTATCACCCTGTCTTTATCGTTGACCTTCTCCAGAGCTATGGGTAATAACTGAGCCAATTCTTCTTTCCACAAACCTTTGTCTTGTATATTTCCTTCATTATTGAAGAAATTAGGAAATGCCATGTCCCCTTGCAGGTCAAAATCACTAATATCTCATGTTAACAATGTATTAAATCTTTCAAGTTTAGTGATCAGTTCATTACATTCCCTAAGTGTTTGCTCATTGATGTTTGCCTTAGTTTTTAGCTCTTCTTTCTTCTCAAGCATTCTGAGATGCAATCTTTTATGTTCCTGATGAAAACATTATGGGTCCTTTTATGTAAATCCCATATCTGATCATTGTGTTTCATCATCATTTCAAATCTTTTGTTTATCAACTCAGAAGCCATTTGGTACTTGACAACCTTTATATTATTTTCCAATTTGTCACTTTTATTTTGGAATTTCTCAGCCTTTACTTTCCAATAATTTTCATTAGCTATGGCTTCCATCATTCTTTTGTCTGGTTCTTGAAAAGGTAAACGACTACTAGATGATGCCATTTTATCTTTATACATAGCAATTTCTTGTTTTAATTTTGTATTCTCTGCTACATAAGCATTGTTATTTCTGACCAATTTTTCTTTCTGAGCCTTTGTCAATTTGGCAACATTTACATTCAATTCAGTAGTATCAAGTGGGTAAGTATCTTCAACTCTCTGTATTATAAGATGACCAAATGCTTTGTTTGGATCATCAATGATTTGAGGCCTTTGGTGTGGAGGGTAGAGTGCCCATATCAACAAAACTGCTTTATCAGGATCATACCCAAAACCTGTCTTAACCTTGTCCACAACTTCAATGCTTAACTGCACTTTCTTATCCTAATTTCTTTTGAAAGTATAAAAAACAATAGCAGATGTCATATCCCAACCAGTTACTAACATAACCCTTGCCTCCTCTAACAGTTCTCTTCCCTTTTCTGGGGTCATGTTATCCATGGCTTTGTCAATTTCATTTTGGAGTTTATCCAACACTTCACTTTGTACCTTAGGGGAAATATCCTTCATCTTTTCCCTAGCCTTTTTGCCTTTTAATTCATAGAGAAATGTTTTAAACTCAAGGGTTTTTATAAAATCTTTATCTGAGACAAATTTTTGGCTGGCCATATGTCTCATATCCTCTGATAGTTCATCAGGGGATTCTGTATTGGCTGCTTCTCTGTCCATATGAGGGTCATATTTGTCAATCATAGGTTCAAAACTTTGCACAGTCTTATCCTCACCTTATAATCCCTATCTTTTGCAAAGTTAGTATCCATAGAAAAACTGATATCAAGCGTAGGTTGAGGAGATAGGTGACTCAAAGGAGTCTCATATCTAGCTTGTGTTTCTCTAAATTTTCTGCCTTTACTTTTAAAAACCTCAGGTGGGACATCTACAATCAATTCTTGTGCTTTTGAAACCAGCATACTCAATCCATCAATTGGATCATCTATTTCTAGAAAGGCCCCTTTATAATTGGGGTTTTGGGCTACCCTCCAAGCCTCAGCTATCATGACCTTATGATACAACTGTCTCCTTTCAACTACAGAAGCTTCATTAGTATTTTTGATCATATCATCATCTACAAATAGAACATGCTAATACTTTTGATTTGTGCTGACATGATTTATAAAGTGCTCAAGGTCAAACTTCTCCCTGGCATTTCCTCTAGATAGCCCAAAATAATCTAATCTCTTTTCAATTTCTTCATACCCTTTCTCAGAAAAGGTAGTAAAATCCCCAAAACATAGGGTACCTAGCATGAAAGATTGCTTATTGTGTTTCCTCAAGTGCATGAAATCAGAACAAGCCAATTGCCTAACAATCTCTAAATATGCCAGTCTATCAGGGCAAGTTTTTGGGCGCAAAAATGGTGCTCCTTCATATCCAAAAACTCTGATCTTTATACAATCGTTGTATACATACCAATCACCCCAATTGTGATTGATTTTATTACTCTTATCCATATCCTTAGGCCTGAGAAATCTTTGTATATCAGGTGACAAATTATAACTGCATGGGTGACCAAACAGAGCATATAAAGGCTTTACAAAATATTCCTCAAAATATAGATAATGTGATCGATCACATCTGCTATCCCATACAACTGTCCACATTTGTACTGGCTTGATATCTCTCTTTCTGTCTAGATCTCTAACCCTAAGAGATTCATCCCATAAACTCAAATTTTGCTCTTCATATAACACAAGATGCATAAACAAAGAATAATGCTTAAACCTAAAACCCCTCTTGCTCACCTTTATAGATTTTAAAACATTATGAATATCATTAGAGAGACATTCAACATAGTCTAATGTTCTGACATCTGGGCTTTGTATATCAGCAGCTAAAACCATTGGAGCTATATCCATATATGCACGGGCATCCACACCCAATACTTGACAGAAAAAATAACAGGTATATCTAAAATATGGTTCAAACAATTCAACCGAATAAGAGGGATCCTCCTCTCCTAAAAACACTCTAAGCTGATTTCTTTCATCCTGAGGCCTGTGAAACAGTAATCTCCATCTTTTATAGGTGTTACTTGGATTTCAGTATTCGTTTAATAAGTCCTTGATCCTGAATACCATATCAAAGCTCATGTCTAATTGAAAATGTTGTCTCTCAGATTTGCACCCTTGCTGAGTTGTAAAACTTGGCAATCTGGAGAAGCATGGGATCTTTCCAGGTCTGTGGGTCACCTGTGATGGAAAGAACCTCCGGAGAAGGCCAGCTTCCTAGCTGGTTATCACCTAGAATCTACTGGCTTTGCAGAGGAAAAGGGGAAAGGAATGCTTTTGTAAATGAAAGTTAAAAACTGGAAAATGTGAAAATAAGGGTGATTCACCAAACTTGATATGATTAATGAAACTTAGACTTGCATACACTTGGCCACAAACAACAGAAACTAAACCTGCACAACCTATTACTGTATGTTTGCAAAAACACTTCACAAAGAGGCCTAAATGCATTAAAATCTTTAAAAGGAAGCTAACTTCATAGTTTAAAGGCCTTATAACACTTTAAGATCGTTTGCAACCTGCATAAACATAGCGTTTACAGAAAAGGGTATTGAAACATAAGACAAAGCCACAAGGAAACAAAAATACCTCACAAATGACCTAAGCAAACAGTTGATAACACCCAATACTGCAAAAATAAGAAGGCAAAACCTGACTATCAATGGTATCCAAGGTGTTCTCTGTATTTCATATGCCAAAAGAGTTACAAAAACATGCTCAAACTGAGTAGGATTGTAGAAAAAATCACTAACTCTAGGATGTACATGTTGCAAGTATGAGGTTAACCAATGTTGTCATTGATGTCAACATACTCATATTGCATTTGATAAGAAGGATTGGATGAGCTGTGTGCTGAGGTTATTGAGGAAATTAGTCTCAATCAGGAACAGTGAAGAACAGTGATGAGAAGAAGGCAAAAGTACTCAATAGGTTGAGGATCAGAGGATGCGGATTAAAGGGTTTGTAGATATGAGTCTTGAGATGTTCCAATTAAGATTTCAGAGGTCCGCATGAAGATCTGAAGAAGTTATGTTCACTCAAGTAGAATCAGTTCTGGCTGGCGTTCAGTGGTGACAGAGTGTCACTGATTGGTTCGGTGAGTTCCAGAATTACATTCTCTCATTCTGTGGATTGGAGGGAGTGTTGAAGAAGTCAATGTGAATTGACAACTTGATTTGTGCATTGTTTGGAGGTCCAGAAGAACCTTTTGCATTATGACAATGGCGACAGACTGTGTTCTTGAAGTTCCGGATGAAGAAGAGAAGAATTCTAGTAAGCTGATAAAGTGCGGATGTTCTTGATGACTCAGGAAAGGTTTTGGTGATCCTTGGATCATGTACAATTCTTATTGGCAGTCCGCATTGAAGTTAGAGTTTGGATTTGATGTAAAGACCGCCGGTTGTTGGTGTTCTTCCTAAGACAGGCCGATCGAATGTATTACATGTCTTGTGAATGATCTTGTAGGTGTTTGCCAACTTAGATGATTGTTCCTAAGTCGATGCCTTGTATAAATAAGGGTTTGTGAATTCATTTAGAAGCGTGTCTTGCGGTGATGAGAGTGATATAGCGAAGAGAAGTGCGAAAGGCAAAGTAGGAGTTTTTGGGCTTAAATGGAACTGATCCAGGCATGGTAAAGATGTCAATCTCTAGTTCAAGTTTGTAATACTTGTTATCTTGTAGACAGTGTGTCTCTTGTAGGCAATGTGCCTCCTTGTGAGCAGTGTGCTCAGGTAGTGAGCCCTAATTGGCATGTGCCATCTATTTTTCTTATTCTTCTAACAAAGAATAATCCTTGGGTTAATCACCCCATGGTTTTTCCCTTAACTGGGTTTTTCACATCAAAATCTTGGTGTCTCATGTGTTGATGTGTATCTGCTCTGGTGTTTATGCCTTATGCTTTCATGAATGATTAATTGCTATGCTATTGATTAATAAAGTGGATTTAAGTGTTTGAATTGTAAGCAAATTAAGGATAACTGATTCACCCCCCTCTCAGTTATCAACAATTGGTATCAGAGCCAAGTTCCTCTAAAAGGAGCTTAACCGCTTGAGGAGATCCAGGATGTCATCATACAAGAAGGATAGTCCGAAGTTTGATGGAACCAACTTCTCTCTTTGGAAAGGTTGCATGAAATGTCACTTGGAGTGCATGGGAAAAGCTTACTTGTCCATGGTCACAAAACCATATGTACTTCCACAGGGTGGTCCAACAACTCTAAATGAAATCACAGATGCTGAAAATAATCTGCGGACTAAAGAGGCTCTTCTAAGTGCATTAATTGACTCAGAGCTCTCAAATGTTATTGACCTACCAACTGCCTATGAGATCTGGATTAAACTAGAACTTCTACATGAAGGAGATGCGTATGTTAAGAGTGCAAGGTTGCAGAGTCTCAAAGGGAAATTTGAAAGATTAAAGATGAGAGATGATGAAAATATCACTACCTTTATGCCAAGAGTAAATGAGCTGGTGTGTGGAATTAGGAATGCTGGTGGAGTTTTGGATGAAAATGAGATTGTTTGCAAAATTCTCAGATCCCTTCCTGCTGCCTACAAAATCAAGGTTGCTGCCATTGATGAATTCAGAGCCCATACAACTGTCACAAGAGACCAATTGGCTGGCAAACTGGCTGCATTTGAAATGACCGAGTTTGGAGATGATCCCCCCAAGACTAAATCTGCATTCAAAGTCAGTGCCTATGTGAAAGGCAAACAAAGATTTGATCCGGGAGAAAACTCTTCAAGGAAGCTGTCATGGTATGATCAAGCAAGAAAAGACATGGAAGAGGAAGAAGCAGAAACAGCTCAACTTGAGGCCCTCATTGCAAAAAGACTACCAAGAGGATCCGGTAAGTATGAAGGAAAATTACCCTTTAAGTGCTTCAACTACAATAAGATTGGTCACTTTGCCTCAAGATGTCCGAAAAGATCCACAAGATCAAATTCTAACAGACAAAGGTTCCAAAAGAATTGTTATTATGTTCATGAAGAAGTTGATAGTGAAGGAGTAACAGATGATGAATCAGAGATAGGAGACAAATCCGGAAATGAATGGGTGTTCATTGCCATCAAGGAAGAAGATCCAATATCCCTGAATCTATCAATCATAAGGTTATAGAAAGAGCTTTGGCTGCCCAAGTTGAAGAAAATGATGATTGGGTTATTGACAGTGGATGCTCTCACCATATGACAGGTGACAAGAACAAGTTCTTAGATTTGGAAAGGTATGAAGGAGGAATGGTAAAGTTTGGTGACAATTCTGCTAGTAGAATCAGAGGTAGGGGAACTATCTCTTTTGATGGAAAGAACAAAACCAGTAATGTACTGTGTGTTGAAGGATTGAAGCACAATCTTCTTAGTGTTGGTCAGTTGGTGGACAAAGGGTATGATCTCTGGTTCAAGAATGGAAGATGCAGGATCTTTGAAAGCTCTGGAACTGAGATTGCATCCGGTACTCAAACAAAAGGTAATATCTTCCATCTAGTTGGTACTAATAAAAGTTGTCTGTTTGTTCAAGTTGATCAGAGTTGGTTATGGAATAGAAGGATGTGTCATGTAAATTTTGATAACATCATCAAGATAAGCAATACTCAGGCTGTAAGAGATCTTCCAAAGTTGGTAAAACCTACAAATAGTTTGTGCAAAGAATGTCAGCTAGGTAAACAGAGCAGAGTCTCATTCAAAAGCAAGGATCGGTCCTCTACCAAATTATTGGAATTAGTTCATACTGATCTATGTGGTCCGACAAGAATCAAGAGTATGCAAGGTGATAGATATTTCATGTTACTGATTGATGACCATTCCCGGATGATGTGGGTTACCTTTTTGAAAGAGAAATCAGAAGCTTTTGAGAAGTTCAAAATCTTCAAGGCTATGGTAGAGAATCAAACCGGATTGAAACTGAAATGTCTAAGGTCTGATAGAGGTGGTGAATTCACATCTAGTGAATTCATAGACTTTTGTGAGAAGCATGGTATAAAGAGACAGTTGTCTGCTCCTAGGACTCCACAACAGAATGGAGTAGTTGAGAGAAAGAACCGGACCATCCAGGAAGCATCCAGGACAATGATGATGGAAGCAAATGTTCCCCAGATGTTTTGGAAAGGAGTTGTCAGCACTGTAGTCTACACTCTCAATCGAGTTCAAATCAGAAGCAATACCGGTAAGACTCCTTATGAACTTTGGTTTGGCATCACTCCTACTATGAGATATTTCAGAGTATTTGGTAGCAAGTGTTACATTAAAAGAGATGAAGATCTAGGAAAGTTTGATGCTAGAAGTGATGAAGGAATTTTCTTGGGTTACTCCACTCAAAGCAAAGCATACCGATCTTACAATAAGAGATTGAGAAAGATGATAGAAAGTACAAATGTGAAGGTTGATGAAGGTATTGAGAAGCCCTCAAGATTTTATGAGTATGATGAAGATGATCAGAATGATGTTCTAGTTCAAGGTGCTCCATCCTCTCCTGAAAGTCAGATTCAGACTGATCCGGTAAATCAGGAAGAAGAGATAGGTCTAAATGAGCATGATCAAGAAGCAGAAGTGCAAGAAACTCCCAAAGCTCCAAGGTATGTAAGACTGAACCACTTTGAAGATCAGATCATAGGTGACAAAAGCAAAGGTGTGCAAACTAGAAGGAATGTTGCTCAAAATTCAGATGAATGTTGTCTGATTTCAAAGATTGAACCTAAGACAATAAATGAAGCATGCAATGATGAAAATTGGACAAAAGCAATGGAAGAAGAATTAATGCAAATTGAGAAAAATCACACTTGGGATCTCGTTTTTAGACCTAGAAACAAGAATGTGATTGGAACCAAATGGGTCTTCCGAAACAAACTAAATGAAGTTGGTGAAGTAATCAGAAATAAGGCCAGATTAGTCTGCAAAGGCTACTCTCAAATAGAAGGGATTGATTTTGAGGAAACCTTTGCTCCGGTGGCAAGAATTGAAGCAGTCAAACTATTTCTTGTATTTGCTGCCTTCAAAGATTTCAAAGTGTATTAGATGGATGTCAAATCTGCTTTCCTGAATGGTGACCTAGAAGAAGAGGTGTACATTGAACAACCGGATGGATTTCAGTTATCTCAGCATGGTGATATGGTCTGCAAATTAAAGAAGGCATTGTATGGTCTAAAGCAAGCCCCAAGAGCATGGCATGAGAGGCTGGACAAACATCTTTTAAAGATTGGTTTCAACAAAGGTACTGCTGATAGTAACCTATATTTCAAAATTGATCAAGAAAACATCTTGATTGTTGAAGTATTTGTTGATGATATCATCTTTGGAGGAAAAGACAGTATGTGTAAAACCTTTGCAAACCAAATGAAAAGTGAGTTTAAAATGTCAATGCTCAGTGAAATGAATTTCTTCTTGGGTCTGCAAATTACTCAGACAGAGAAAGAAATCTTTATCTCTCAAACCAAATATGTGAAAGAACTATTGAAGAAATTTGGAATGGAAGATTCAAAGCCAATGAACACTCTTATGGCTACTAGATGTAAGTTGAGCAAAGATGATGACTCTCCTAAGACAGATCAGACAAAGTACAGATCAATGATTGGAGGATTACTGTATCTCACTCAGACTAGACTAGATATAATGCAGGCTGTTGGTCTTGTGGCGAGATTCCAGCTGATCCCAAAGAATCTCATGTCATGGAAATCAAAAGAATTTTTAAGTACTTGAAAGGAACAGTTGAGTATGGCCTATGGTATCCCAGAGATCATGACTTTTCTCTTCATGTATATACAGATGCAGATTGGGCAGGAGATGTGGATGATAGGAAGAGTACAAGTGGAGGAGCATTCTTTTTGGGAAAAAGGTTGATTTCTTGGCTAAGCAAGAAACAAGAAGCAATATCCCTGTCTACAACAGAAGCAGAATACATTGCAATAGCAAGTAGTTGCACTCAACTTTTGTGGATGAAGCAAATGTTAAGAGATATTCAAGTAGAATATGAGGAGCCTATCACAATTTTCTATGATAATTCAAGTGCAATAAATATTTCTAAGAATCTGGTATTGCATTCTAAGACCAAGCATATATCTATCAAATTTCACTTTTTGAGAGAACAAGTGAACAAGGGTGAAGTCAGATTGGAGTATGTGCCCTCTAAGGATCAGCTTGCAGATATTTTTACTAAACCTCTTCCCAAGGACTCTTTTGAGTATCTAAAGGAGAAGTTAGGGGTCATGGCCCCTCTGGTGATGAACTAGGATGCACTGATGTGCATCATTCCACTAGATATCATAGTCATATCTTGTGATCCTAATTGATGATGGGGAGCTGCTACTAAGGGGGAGCAGCTGGTATGATTCTGATGTGTTAGAATTGCAAGTATGAGCCCTTTGCCATTGATGTCAAAGGGGGAGAGAAGACATGTGGAAAACAAGTGGTTGATGATCAAAGGGGGAGAAATAAAGGAAGAGAAGACATGTGAAGAGTTGTTGCTGATAGGGGGAGCTGTGACAGAAAGGAGAAGTTCTTGTCTTGATGGTTTTTCACATCATATGTTGCCATCAATGACAAAGGGGGAGATTGTTGCAAGTATGAGGTTAACCAATGTTGTCATTGATGTCAACGTACTCATATTGCATTTGATAAGAAGGATTGGATGAGCTGTGTGCTAAGGTTATTGAGGAAATTAGTCTCAATCAGGAACAGTGAAGAATAGTGATGAGAAGAAGGCAAAAGTACTCAATAGGTTGAGGATCAGAGGATGCGGATTAAAGGGTTTGTAGATATGAGTCTTGAGATGTTCCAGTTAAGATTTCAAAGGTCCGCATGAAGATCTAAAGAAGTTATGTTCGCTCAAGTAGAACCGGTTCCGGCAGGCGTTCAGTGGTGATAGAGTGTCACAGATTGGTCCGGTGAGTTCCGGAATTACATTCTCTCATTTTGTGGATTGGAGGGAGTGTTGAAGAAGTCAGTGTGAAGTGACAACTTGATTTGTGCATTGTTTGGAGGTCCGGAAGAACCTTTTGCATTATGATAGTGGCGACAGACTGTGTTCTTGAAGTTCTGAATGGAGAAAAGAAGAATTCCAGTAAGCTGATAAAGTGCGGATGTTCTTGATGACTCAGGAAAGGTTTCGGTGATCCTTGGATCGTGTACAATTCTTATTGGCGGTCCGCATTGAAGTTAGAGTTTGGATTTGATGTAAAGACCACCGGTTGTTGGTGTTCTTCCTGAGACAGGCCGACCGGATGTATTACACGTCTTACGAATGATCTTGTAGGTGTTTGCCGACTTAGATGATTGTTCCTAAATCGATGCCTTGTATAAATAAGGGTTTGTGAATTCATTTAGAAGCGTGTCTTGCGGTGATGAGAGTGATATAGCGAAGAGAAGTGCGAAAGGCAGAGCAGGAGTTTTTGGGCTTAAATGGAACTGATCCAGGCATGGTAAAGATGTCAATCTCCAGTTCAAGTTTGTAATACTTGTTATCTTGTAGACAGTGTGTCTCTTGTAGGCAGTGTGCCTCCTTGTGAGCAGTGTGTTCGGGTAGTGAACCCTAATTGGCATGTGCCATCTATTTTTCTTATTCTTCTAACAAAGAATAATCCTTGGGTTAATCACCCCGTGGTTTTTCCCTTAATCGGGTTTTCCACGTCAAAATCTTGGTGTCTCATGTGTTGATGTGTATCTGCTCTAGTGTTTATGCCTTATGCTTTCATGAATGATTAATTGCTATGCTATTGATTAACAAAGTGGATTTACGTGTTTGAATTGTAAGCAAATTAAGGATAACTGATTCACCCCCCCTCTCAGTTATCAACAGTACATGGAAAAGAACTCTTTTGGCATATGAAATATAGAGAACACCTTGGATACCATTGATAGTCAAATTTTGCCTTCTTATTTTTGCAGTATTGGGTGTTATCAAGTGTTTGATCAGGTCATTTGTGAGGTATTTTTGTTTCCTTGTGGCTTTGTCTTATGTTTCAATACCCTTTTTTGCAGAAGCTGTGTTTATGCAAGTTGCAAACTGTGTCTTAAAGTGTTATAAAGCCTTTAAACTATGAAGTTAGCTTCCTTTTAAATATTTTAATGCATTTAGGCCTCTTTGTGAAGTGTTTTTACAAACATACAGTAATAGGTTATGCAGGTTTAGTTTTTGTTGTCTGTGGCCAAGTGTATGCAAGTCTGAGTTTCATTAACCATATCAAGTTTGGTGAATCACCCTTATTTTCACATTTTCCAGTTTTTAACTTTCATTTACAAAAGTATTCCTTTCCCCTTTTCCTCTACAAATCCAGTAGATTCTAGATGATAACCAGCTAGGAAGCCGGCCTTCTCCAGAGTTTCTTTCCATCACAGGTGACCCATAGACCTGGAAAGATCCCATGTTTCTCCAGATTGCCAAGTTTTACAACTCAGCAAGGGTGCACAATCTATAAATGAATAACTAAATAAAAGTAATGTGCATGTAAGGTCAGAGGCTAGTCATTGCCTGAGAATGACTAGTTCTAGTTCTGGCGTGTTGTCCTATCGCCCCAAGTCGTCTTTGTCCTTCCTAGCTTCATGTCGTCTCTGGTTCCTGCATCTAGCAAAAAATAGTGGTGTTAGAGCAATTCTCTAAGCAATGAATGGTCCCAAACCATACATGAACAATATACCATACATGTATACATTGATCCTCAATTGCATTTAACAAGAAATGTATATCTTGGATGTCCTAGAGAACAATCAAGTCATCAAACACATCCAAAACATGCATTTATTTTCTAACAAGTTTGCTTCATGTGCAGATACAAATGTAATTATGTTTCTGTTTAATTCATCAGTTACATTATGAGTGGAGGAAATGGCCCCCACAAGGGTTGAGCCTAGCTCATAATCCTTCTAGAACATTTCATATGCAATATACAAATGCAAAAGCATAGCCCAAGGAGAACATTCAGAAAGCAGATCATAGCTGTCAAGAGCAATAACAGTCAACAAGAAGGCAATCACATACATAGCCATGATAAAAATAGTCATAGATGAAAAGAGAGAACTTAGATTGGGCATAATAGCATTGAGAAGGCATAGCCATGTGACAGAGTTTATTGTTGCCAATGCTTTCATTCCCGAACTGTCACAATCATTAGTAGAGAACATGAATTTCCAAATGCATATACAGTCGTATGGAACAGCAATAAGTGTTGTCATAGCATATAATGGAACAGTAGACTGTCATAAGGTTGGGACAACAATCATGTAGTATAAAGTGCAGCAACGATCATCATGAAAGTGTAGCAGTAAACTGTTATAAAAGAACATCATTCGAGGATAGAAGTACAGCCATACATTCATGGGACGGGTACCTTTTTCATTTTGTGTCATCAATGAAATGTCAAATTACTTTGAATGCATGTAGCAACCTTATATCATGTCAAAAAGGGCAGTCATATACAGCAATGTAACAAGCAATAGGTGCTGTCATGGCAGCAATGTAACTATTAAATCAGATCATGAAAGGATGCAAATGATAGATAATGCAGTCGGTGATCCTAAGAAAGGCAAGTTATTGATGTCATCAATTTATAAGACAGCCAAGTAAAAGGCATATGAAGACAATTGGGCAGCTAATGTTTTAGCATGAGATAGTCCCACAAGGCAAGAAATCAAATGGACAAAGTACAAGTATAGTTAAGCTTGCAGGAGATAGTCATCAACAGTGAAAGGGACAGCCATATAAATATCATGTTACGGCTACAAGAGGTAGCTTATCCAACATTTTCCATGCCATAGTTCAAGTACAATCTCACCAAATGCAAAAGAACAGTGATGTGTTGCTACAGAATTAATAGTGAAGCCAAATATCATGAGAATTCCAATGACATGCCTTCTATGCATGGTACAATCTCACCTCATCAATATAAAGGTCACACTGTTACAACATTGACATGAATCAGATTCAAATGCAAACCATGATCAAACACATCCATATACCTGAAGAATGCAGTTTTGGAACAGCACATACAAAGGCAATTGGGGCAATTGGAACAACATGAAGGAAAGTGAAGAAAAGTTACAAGTGCCAGAGCATCAATTCTCAGAGTTCTAGTTTACATCTGTCCATCTCAGTCATCCAACATATCTCAATGATGATGCTATTGTTAACTCTTTTGAGAGACAGGCAATCTATGGCCCACGGGAATTTTATCTAGGACTGGAGCACCATAAAATAATATCTAGTGATAGAACAACTTTAGCCAAACCAGACCTTTGACAAGCCTATGATGATATATAGATACATCAACTTGAACAAACAATATGTCTCATATTTTCCATATACCTCAAACATTTTTCAAGGTGCCTTAATGTTTTTCAATACAACGTCAGTATTATAAGTGCATCAACTTATCCAAGTACAAGTGAGGATGTATGCATTAATGGCATGATCAGTGACGAGTGTCTGAGAAAAGGTCTCTGGTTTTTTTCTTTATGCAAGGTACAAACTCATATGATACAAAATATACAAACAACGGAGCAACAGTCCTATGACTGTGTTGTAGGCAAAAGGAACAGCAGAGATACACATCCACAGTAAGTTTAAAGCCTGTATACATGCAAGATACAGTGACAAAGGTGACAAGCCTGTAGTCTTAAGGCATGTTATAGAAACATATAAGTTGCTAGCTGTCATGAATTGGAAGAGAGCAGTCATACAAGAAGTGGAACCTGTCATGAACTAAAATACCAATTTTGGAATAAGCTATAACTGATGTAAATCATGCAGCAAATATGACGATCATAAGAGTTATCCACAGTGAGAAGGGGATTCATCTCATAAGTCTCAACAATATGAGTGCAGTTGCAGAAGGCCTCATGAGGAGTCATAACGATAACTGGTGTAATAATAATGCAAATCAAATGAAGAAGCCACAGTTATCTCTATGATGCTATAGAATAGAAGTATAAGATCTAAAGCTATAGGAGGAATCAATAGTTATGACAACTAGAAGGAGTTCAAATATATGAGTGTAGTTGCAGAAGGCCTCATGAGGAGTCATAACGATAACTGGTGCAATAATAATGCAAATCAAATGAAGAAGCCACAGTTATCTCTATGATGCTATAGAATAGAAGTATAAGATCTAAAGCTATAGGAGGAATCAATAGTTATGACAACTAGAAGGAGTTCAAATGGTACAAGTATATGCTAAAATGAGATACAAAACATGTTCAAGCTTGAATACTATGAGAAGCTTCAGTAATACAGTGAAAATCTGCAGCTATAGTGATAACTTTTTTTCCTCACTTACAGTGAAATATTGATAAGTATTTTCAACCTTTTTAAGAACAACAAAGCTATACTTTCATAACTGAGTGTTAAAAAGGGGAGCCAGGGTTTGTTCTAGTAAAACCCTTATGATAAATCAGAGATTGTTGCTACAGAGTACAAAGATAACCAGCTTCAGAGGAAAAAGACACAGAGGAGCACATTATATAGAAAAGACAAAATTTTCTTCTTCTATAGTTGTTTCAAAAGAAATGCAGATTTTCAAGCAAGAATACACATAAACCTCCAAATCGCGCCTCTAGCAACACAATATACAACAAAAGATCTTAGAAAATGAAGAAAGATTATAGATACAAAGGAGAAAGTAAAGTTTTTTGCAGATTTTCAAGTTCAAAATGCCCAGAATGCCCAAATTGTGCCTCTAGCAGCCCAATGCACGAAGATTTCATTTTTACAAGTTTTGTCATAAGTTGGGGGCTCGTTTTGAGCCAAGAATGTAGGTGTGAAGGAAAATTCCAAATTTTTCAACTCTTTTGAAGAATAAAATACTTAGAAATGCTCAGAATCGCAACCCCAGGCAGTGAAAATGCAAGAGAAAGTCTTAGAAAAATGAAGGGCAATATACAACAAAAATGAGTTACCTCTCTTTTTTTTGCCAAATAATGTGAAATCATAGCTTTTTCTCCTCAAGCGACCAGTCAAAATGGCGGCCTCAGACACAGCAAGTGCAATGCAAGATGGTCGACCACAGAAAAACAACAAAAAATTGCATCAAAAACAGTCAAAACGCGACCATAGAGGCCTAAAATTGATCAAAAAATTGACTTCAAAGGGCCAAAACCTCAAAGAATACAAAAATACCTTGCATTTTTCCTCAAAAAATCAGACAAATCGACCCAAAATCAACCAGAAATATGGAGTTATTGCCTTCCAAACCCTCTATGGTGGCGGTCGAGCATGGCAGCGAGCAAAGAGCAGAATGCAAATGATATTTTTTTTAGGTTTTCCTTCCTTTTTCATGTTTGACCTAATTTGCTATTATGTTTTTGACTTTTGATTTGCAAAATCATTACAATCCATTAGGCGACGTGGTCAAAACTTGAAGTCTTTAAAACCTAGTGATGATATATCATGTGGCCGTGAGACCTTTTTTTGCCTTTTGGTCTTTTTTTTTCAAAGTCAATAAACATTATGAAAACATAGGGTCAAATGCCTTATTTTGCTAAGGCATATCATGATATAGTCACAAGGTGGATGAAGTGTAGCCATAAGGCATGGTGATGTGTGTTGGGAGATATAAGGTGATATAAAAGCTAAGTGATGAATAAAAACATTTGATGGGAGCTATAAGGTAGTATTGAGGCATGATGCCTTTTTAATGCATATGGAGAGTTAAGGTGATTCATAATGCAAAATATTATAACTACATATGCATGGAGGTATAAGGTTTTTTTGTGTACATTATGAGTGATGGCTATGGCATGATGGTGCATATTGGAGTCATGTGGTTTTGCCTAGGGGTTACATAAGAGTTTTATTTTGATTTTTAGCATAATCTAGAAATAGATTAAACGTTGTAACAGAACGATAAAGTAATAAATTATGAATTACTTTATCATTTGTAATAAAAATGCAAAGAGACAATATTAGGCAGATTTATCACACATGGCAAAGTAAGTCTCGTCGATTACTTTGTCATTCCTTCATGACATTTAATTGGTCCCCAAACTATGCAAAATTGAGAAATTAAATGTTATATCCTAAATGCCATTATTTTCTACATAGACTTGTAATAATTTTGGAATTTTAAACATTAACTAAGTGGTGTAATTATAAATCACTTAGTCAATGTTAAATAAATGTAGAAATAATGTGTAATTATGTTATTTATTGTGAAAAATATTAGACATTTATGATGCTACAGGGTGAGTTTGACAAACAGGTTGAGGAGTTATTGCACAAATTTGACTTATTTTAGTGGCCTTAAAGATCATTTGAAGGCATTTAAAGACATTTTCAAATGCTTTTATGATTATTGATGGCATGCCTTGACTATTTCTGCATTGGCACCCCATTTTGTAGGACTTTTAGCAAATATTTTGGTGACATTTATGAGATGCACAAAAATGGAGATGGCTCATCCTTATCTCATTGTAGCTATTTGGAGAGTATATAGTCATTCATTTGACTCTTTGTATAGAGTTCTTTTCCATGTACATCCTAGAGTTAGTGATTTTTTCTGCAATCCTACTCAGTTTGAGCATGTTTTTGTAACTCTTTTGGCATATGAAATACAAAGAACACCTTGGATACCATTGATAGTTAGATTTTGCCTTCTTATTTTTGCACTATTGGGTGTTATCAAGTGTTTGAATTGGTCATTTGTGAGGTATTTTTGTTTCCTTGTGGCTTTGTCTTATGTTTCAATACCCTTTTTTGCAGAAGTTGTGTTTATGCAGGTTGCAAACTGTGTCTTGAAGTGTTATAAGGCCTTTAAACTATGAAGTTAGCTTCCTTTTAAAGATTTTAATGCATTTAGGCCTCTTTGTGAAGTGTTTTTGCAAACATACAGTAATAGGTTGTGCAGGTTTAGTTTCTGTTATCTGTGGCCAAGTGTATACAAGTCTGAGTTTCATTAACCATATCAAGTTTGGTGAATCACCCTTATTTTCACATTTTTCAGTTTTTAACTTTCATTTACAAAAGCATTCCTTTCCCCTTTTCCTTTGCAAATCCAGTAGATTCTAGGTGATAACAAGCTAGGAAGCTGGCCTTCTCCAGAGGTTCTTTGCATCACAGGTGACCCACAAACCTGGAAAGATCCCATGTTTCTCTAGATTGCCAAGTTTTACAACTCAACAAGGGTGCAAATCTGAGAGATAATAGAAAAATCATTGAGATATAATCCCAGGTGATAGGAATAAACCCTGACCCATCCTTTAGCTCAATCATACAGGTTCGGGGGTTATAGTTATTTGCAAACATTTTGAGCAATTCTACATTTACAAATGCATTTGGCACTACTAACTTCCCCATGTTCATCCTCCATGGATTAGAGACTGGCCTATGTCTATGCATTTTCTTGTAGTGGAATATAAATAGGTCATATCCTCTGATGGGATCCATGAATCTCCTACATGTCTGTTACTATCTTCAAGTTTTTTAGCATGTGGATTCAATTGGGCATTTCTTCTCGACTTCTGCCCAAACCTCGGGCATTGTTCTATCAAGTCTTGGTTTAGATGTCTATCTTCTATTTTCTATCTCTTCTTAGGATTTTCATTCCTACTTTCCATGGTTTCATGTGTTTACGAATTCACAATTGAAGTGTACTTTGTAATCTCAAAGTTAGGTCTGGAGTATTTACTTGGATGAGCTTTCCTTGTTCTACAACTTGCCCTTTTCTATCTTTCGTCTCCTCAATTTTCCCTGCTTGTTAAAAATATTTTAGAGATTAATCCTTTCGGCTCTGGTTCATTGATGGCATATATGTGTCAAATGCAATATTGATTCAAGAGCAATTAATGCATTTGAATTGGGGGGCGTTTGATAGATATCTAATAGTCATGTCACTGATTTATCAGGATGGTTGCCCTTTTCCTTCCTCGATATTATTTCACCATTCATTAGGGTATCGGAGTGACCTCTGATAATGTCATATCGATACCATTATGTCCTACCGATATCCTTTTATATGTTATAGAACCCTTTTTATTTCCTTTGAAAATGCCCTTTATCATTGTATCGGCAGGACCAGAGATTGTCCCTTCGATATCCTCAAGTCCCCTTGAAATGCTTTTACACTTGGATATCGTTGTATCAGCAGGACACATTTAAGTGTCACGCTGATATGTATCAGTCCCTTCAATGTGCGTGATGTTATCGGGGTATCGAAGAGACATATGATTTAGTCTTCCAGATATCCTTTAGTCTCTTCAATATATTTTATCTCCTTGATTTTCTGATGTCAGTGAAATACAAATTGACTTTATCACATCGGGCTATCGAGGAGACCTTAAAGCAAGTCCTCCCGACATCGTATTCTCCCAGCGATATTTTGCTTTATGATTTCTAAAGAATCCTTAAGTCAAATTAAATAATTTTATTCTTTTTGGAGGGTAATGGTGGGGATGTTGCGGGATTATTAGGGTTAGGGCATCAATTGAGTGGATTTATTATTTTGCATTTTGCAATACAAGTATGGGAAGATGGCGGGAATAGGTTATTTTGATTTAGATTAATAGTGAAAAAGAACATGCATGGACCAAGCAATTTGTGGCACTTAAGGTTATGTAATAGAATTTACAGTTGATAGTTAAATTGTATAACAATTTTTTTTATGATTTTTACTAATGTTTATTAGAATTGTTGCATGTTTTACATCATTGGAATCACATATTAGCTGTAACTTTTTTGAAATTTTATTATGGTATGTGCACTTTGATATGATGTAATATGATTATGGTTTCATTTCATATGTTGTAATATTAGATATATAACAGAAAAATAAATTATTGCATGAAATAAATAATAACTTTTCATTTTAAATATTTTTTTTGCAGAACACGGGTCTTCCAGAAGATCAAGATGATCCTCATGATATAGACCAGATTATGTTCATTCTGGTACAGATCACATGGCAGAGGATGATGATGATGTAGATACAGAAGACATTGAGGCCGATGACGATGATGATGACGACGCAGATACAGAAGACATTGAGGCCGATGATGATGATGATGACGATGACGATGACGATCATGATAATGATGATCATGATGATGATGATCATGATGGTGATGATGATGATGATGAGGTAGTTGTTGGTAGTAGCCAATGACATTCATGATCATATAGATTGCATCATGGATCATTGGTGATATATCGTTATGATGCCTTATTTCATGGTTACTATCATATGTATCATTTTCATGGCTTGCAGTACCATATTAATGAGTTGTATCATAAATTTATGTATCATCTTGACTTGTATCATTTTGACATGTTATTGATCTACTAGCATATTTGACTTTCACTTGTTTTAGTTATATATGATGATGATCTTATCAATATTGACTTGTCAATTTATATATATTAAAAGTGGTCGATAATTTTTGGATGGATATTTATTACGTATGATGATTTTAATTTATTGCTCAGGATGGATGTTCTCAAATTCAATTAAATTATAGATATTTGACTTACTTGTTTTAATTATAGATGATGATCATGTTTAAATTATTATCTTGTTATTCTGCATAAATATTAATTCTCCCATGCAAATTAATTATCATGTTATTCCACCTTGTGCGATCGACGCCAATTCCTTTCAGACAAGACATTCATCTAACACTTCATTCATTGATACATTGAAGGGCATTTAAGGCATTGTCAGTCAAAATTTTATAAATTTCACTCACCTTATGAAATTGCAATTCATATTTTTAGAATGGAGACTCCTATTCATCTCACCAGCAATAAGCGACAGGTTGCTTTTCTGGGCCAAATTTCTGATGCTTGGCTGTTTGGAATTTGCAAACTTTGTTCAAAGTTGTTTATTGAAGCTATGAAGATGGTGTTGGGGCTCCATTTCCTTTTGTCTGTGGATCAATATCGGGTTAATACAGATATCACCTCCCGGTTTCTTGCGTCATTGCTAGACCTGGGAATGTAGAAAGCAGACGCATTGGTGTGTTTGAGGGCGAATTTCAAGGACCATCTCCTTGGTGATGATGTTGAAATTTGTGTTTTTGTAGATGTCCTTAATAGAATTCTGAAAGCAAGGGATTTGCCAAAACTTCTAGAACCTAATGCAGTGGTCGAACGCCTCCCCTTCCTCATAGATCTAGTGGTCGGTCAACAGTTGATCACACATCACATTTGGGCCTCTAGGGGGAGGGATTTTATTCAATGAGCAATAGGCATGATTTGGGAGGATTCTCCACTGTGGATCCAACTATTTGACATTTTTGTGGCATCAGATGAATTATATCAACATGAGTAATTTTGAAGTTCTTTTTGGTGTCTACCATTCAGGTTTTTTTTTATGGCACATCTATTCGATATGTAGAAATGCAATTTTTTGTATAAGTTTTGTATAAGCTTGAATCTATGCAGTATATCTAGAGAATGGATAGTTTTGTATGTAAACCTTTTAATATAATATCAATATATGTGGGCACTATAATGCTTTTTACCAACCAAAAAAAATAATTATCTTGTTATTTAATCATATGAGTTAAATAATTAAATTACTTACTCTATAATCATATGAGTTATTTAAGAGGCATGATATATTTAACTAATTAAATTGAAATAAAACATATTAAATTAATAAATGTAAGCAAAACAAGAAGCATTTTTAGAAGCAACAATGGAAGCCAAACTAGAAGCAAACCAGAAACAATCTTGGAAGCAAAACTTGGCATTATCTAGGAAGCAAAAACAAAAGCAATTCAGGTAGCAAACAAAGAAGTAATAATGGAAGCAATTTTAGAAGCAACAAAAGATGCAATAATAGAAGCCATATTAGAAGCAACAAAAGACACAAAAATGGAAGCAAAATTGGAAGCAACAAGCGACGTTATATCAGAAGCAAAATTAGAAGCAAAACCAAAAGCAAAATTGGAAGCAAAACTGGAAGCAAAATTGGAAGCAAAACCGGAAACAAAATTGGAAGCAAAATTGAAAGTAAAACCGGAAGCAAAACCAGAAGCAAAATTGAAAGCAAAACCGGAAGCAAAATTGGAAGCAACATTGGAAGCAAAAGTGGAAGCAAAATTGAAAGAAAAATTAGAAGCAAAACTGGAAGCAAACCTGGAAGCAAAAATGGAAGTAAAATCGGAAGCAAAACCAAAAGCAAAATTGGAAGCAAAACCGGAAGCAAACCTTGAAGCAAAACCGAAAGTGAAATTGGAAGCAAAACTAGAAGCAAACCTGGAAGCAAAACCCGAAGAAAAATTGGAAGCAAAACTGGAAATAAAATCGAAAGCAAAATTGGAAGAAAAACTGGAAGCAAACCTTGAAGCAAAATTGGAAGCAAAATCGGAAACAAACCTCGAAACAAAATCATAAGCCAAACTGGAAGCAACAAAATCTGCTGCTAAATCTGGCACTAAACCTGGTAGTAAACCCAAGAGTAACCCGACTCTAAACCCGGAGCTAAACCTGATGCTAAACCCGGAGCTAAAACCGGCGCTAAACCCGGTACCAAAGTGAACACGCATAATTGCACCGAGTTTGACGCCGACAAAAGTGTCCAACCCATGGACTCAAATGCACTAAATTTTGGCACTATTTTAGGTGCTAATTGAATTTTTTTTGTAGTGTGGCACTTCTACGCAAGGCCTGCGTAGGTACCTCAAAATGTGTGCAAGGGACTAAGGGGTCCTAGGCAAAAAATAAAAATTTTGCCTTTTTGGACAATTGCTCCAAAATCAACAAATGAACAGTCAATCTTAGGGTTTTGACATCTTTTGAGTGCAATGGTGGGGTCAGATTTTACCCAAACTACTCTAAAATGGTGGCTCCTTGGTGGATCTGGCAATGAACCTCCGACTTCAAACCCTCATAAAATGGGCTTCCGGTGTCCAATCTGAACAAAACAAAGGGCTATTCTGACTTTTCCAGAAGCTCTAAACTTAATGGTGAGTTCAAAAATACTCCAAGAATCTCCTGAAGCTACCTGCAACACAAAGCCACATACAAAACCCTCCTGGAAACTGGGGTTTCTATCAAGTTTTTATGATTCTCCAAGTCATTATCAAATGCAAGAGAAGAGCATACTCAATTTTTGCAACCATGATCTCAAATCCTAGATCTTCTAAATGACTAACCAAAGACATTCACCCGCTCGGATACCATGTTAGATTTTGTTATGAAATCACAACCCAAAATCTAGAAAGCTAAAGGCAAGCACAAAAACAAGATTGCAAAATAGATCATATCAAAATAGTTTGATTAGATTGCTCACAAAATATAATAGAATAGAATGGAAATTACAAGCTAGGTAGTGAGTTTATATAAACTAGGGAGAGGGAGGAGGTGGAAACACCGACCAATGAGGAGCAACCATCTATCAGACTAAAGATAGTAAAGTATCTTCTGAAGATATCTAATGGATGCTCACATGTAGGAAGGTGACACCTCATAACCTACTCACCTAATTAAACCCACTTTATTAACCTAAGAAAGCTTAATAATATGTGTAGTAAAAACCTTATGAAAGAAACAAAAAACCTACACTAACAAGTAGATGAGTCTTCCCAATCAATTTCAGTGATAACGAATCGAAGGATTTTCATGCAATGCTCACCATAAGCTTTCCTAGGTTTAATGTATGTCCATTAGTATTCCTTTGTTGGCACAAGTGAAGAAGAGTGAAACTATGTAACCCTGTCAGCTATGTAAAAGTTTAGAAACTAAGTTATACATATGCAGTGCCCCAAATCTTCTGAAAAGTGGATATGACATTGATGCATCATTGCAGAACATGTTCTCCAAGCCACGAGATCATATAAGCATTTGGGGCGGTGTTGGTGCCTGATTTGACTGACAGTTTTTGAGCAATTTTCATGCAGGCACCTTCCCAAAAAATCCAAAAAATACTCCAAGTCTCTGGGCCTCCTCAGCATTTTTCAACTGGAGCATCATATTTTCTTTGAGGAGGAGGTCATCATCATCATATTGTCTTCGATGATGGTCAGCATCATCATGTTTTCTGTCGACTTGTCTTTCATCAGGATCGTCATATTTCAATATCGGGTGATGTTTAGATATCATCCTGATCCTGCTGATGAGCTACAGTGTGCCCTGATTTGCTTGCGGGGGTGATTTTTCAAGTATCTGGAGGGTCGTCATCATCATCATCATATTTCCAATTATCACCGTGTTGCTTGCGAGGGTCATCATATTTTCTGCCTGCATGATCTTTCGCTGGGATGATATTTTATCATCGGGTGATCTTGGTTATGATCATCCTGATGATGTTGCTGAAGAGTTCTAAGTATGACCCGATATTCACTGGGGTCATCATATTTGAACGTCAGGATGATCTTAGTCAATATCATCCTGATGATGTTGTATCACTTCGTGTTTGTTGTTTTATCACCCTGATGATGCTGACGTTGTTCTTACGTCAGGGTGATATCTGGTCTTCCGGTTATCTGCATCATGATATTTCTGAGGGGAGATATCCTCCTGCCGGCTTCGTGCATTATCTAAGTGGGGGGTGATCTTTTCAAGCATCATCATATTCATCTATCGCCCTGATCTTATAGCGGAGCTACAGTGCAGCATGATGTTAGTGCATCAGGATGATATTTCCAAATATCCGGTCATCTTCCGAATATCATCCTGATGTCGATATGATGATGACATCATCAAGGTCCGGGGGGGTCATATTTCTAACACTGATCATCTTATGGAGATCCCCTGATATTTGCGAATATGATGATGACGTCATCCGGATATGAGGAGGTGCGCAGTGGGCGGATATGATGATGACGTCAGCAGGATATGATGATGACGTCATCAGGATGTTCATCGGCCAGACTTTTGGTATAGGCTCAGCAGGAGGATGTTCCTCCGATGGATCAGGTTGTGCCGATGAAGGTGTTTATCATGCAGGTTATATTGCGATATGATGCTGACGTCAGGGTGATATTTCAAGCGACAGGATATCATGCTGCTGGAGGATGATGATGATGAAGTCTTATACTAGTGTCGTCAGGAGCAAAAGCACCGACATCATATATGCTCATGACCTAGTATATAAAGTGTTAAAGAGGTCACCGCGGGGTGCATGTGGGATAATTGGTATCCTACATATTTGAAATATCATGATGATGAATCTTGGCGGGAAATGCTTGCGATGCAGAATTGATGTTCTTCCCAAGGCCGCGGGTTGGTGCGCCATTAATGGCGATTGTTGCAGAGGTATGGGCGATGGCGTGGATGGATTTAGTACCCGATTGAAGATTTGGATCCCTAGGCGGCGGCGCAAGGCTCGAAAAATCTTCCTGTCTCCTCCCCTACCTGCTGCATTCATGTTTGGGCGCCAATCTGGTAATGCGTTGAGCGCCATTTCGCTGATACTGTGTATCTGGCGGGATTTTTGGTCAACCATGTGATTAATTGCTGAGCACCTACCTGGCTGTTATAAGCAGGTTGTGTTGCTCATTTGAGGGTTGTTGTTGGTTGTTGAAAACTGGACATTTTGGCTCTATAATAAGATACAACTGGTTTTGGTTGCTCTGTGCAGCAAAACTTGTGAGTTTATGTATCTCCTGTTGTACGATTTGGCATGAATCCACTGATTTCATGGTTAATCTTATATGAATAATGTTGTATTTGCATGTGTTATGCTGATTCTGTCTCCAGTTTTGTATGTATTTTCCTTACTGCAATAGGGATACCATAAGTATAGACAACTTAACACTCTGTATTGGGAGATATCTGTAAGGCAGATATCATGTTTATCCCCCTGAAATCCAGTTTTAGCTATTCATGCTGATCATTCACAGGTGTATGTCTACCGACTCCAAGCCCTGGATAGGCACCAATCTAGCTCTGTGTTGAGGTTATACACCAGGTCCAGGTTTGCATCCAAACACCACTTCAAATCACTTCATCCTTCCATCTGTTAGTTGTAGGATTAGGATTAGGAACCCCCTGCATGCTCTCATACCCAACCAGACATATATGTCCAAGAACGTTGCCCACCTTGTGATCTATCATACAGATCTTGGTCCATACATGAGAGTATTCTGCCTGTTGTTGTCAAGTTAGATCTTTCTATCTTCGAGCCAGTCAAGGTTACATCTTGAGTTATAGGGATACCCCCCTTGGTGCGGCAGAACCAGAAGTGAAGGGGAGGAGCTCACGCAACCTCCTGTATTAGTTGGCTGAATCTGCCTGTGCATTAGAAGTGGCAAACCCTAATGCTGATTCAGAAGAAAAACCAACAGAAATTGGTGACTCCGCTGGGGACATTTGTGAAAGAACCCTGGTTTTCAAAAGAAAACAGTTCCTAGTAATAGGTGGCGACTCTGAAGTAATCTCCCAACCGGTCAAAGTAAAATTTATATGCAGGGGAGAAGATCCCAGCAAAATCCTTTATTTAAAGAGTTACCAGTAACAAGAAGAATGATGTACAGAAGAAAGGGAGCTGTCTCAGTTAGTCATGAGGGTTCCCCCAGAAAAAGTGATGATGCACAAGATAACCCTAGGCCATCAGGACAGCATGTGCCTTACTTTTCAAATGCAGAAGCTGATATTCAAGGTGGATATGAGAGGCAACAGGGTGGTAGTATGAGAATGAGGTCAGAGGTGTTCCAAGAACGCCCATTTCTAGACCCAAGTGAAAGGTTTGAAAATGGCGACTCTGCTGGGGATGGACTAAAAAAAAATGATACATTTGTGGCCCATCCGAGTCACCAACAAAATGGCGACTCCGCTGGGGAAGAAATTTGAGAAAGGCTTATATCTGTGACCCATCCGAGTCACCAACAAAATGGCGACTCTGCTGGGGACGTTGATGTAAAGTGATATCCTGCAGTCTCTGGTGAAGTTTTGCTCTGCTGGTGGAATGAACTTAGAAACATATTTGATGAGCTTTCAGCTGCTGTAAATTTTGTCCTCTTTGGAGAGGTGGCGACTCTGCAAAAGATCTAAATGCACATGAAAGATGGATGTATGTGACGTGACAAAGATGTGTTGTTCATATTGCTGCATCTGTATGAGAAAAGGTACCTTGTTCCTTCCCCTTTATATACTTACTGTTTTGCTGCATAGGTTAGATGCCGGGGGAGGTTACAGGTCTTAGGCAGACAAAGGATGTCTAAGAATAAGTTTTTTATGAATCCAAGTATGAATTATCCCGTACTCAGTGGTGAAATGTTGGAGAAAGGAATAGAAGAGATAAGAAATAGGTTGATATTCTTAGAGACTGAGCAGGCCCAGTTAAAAAGCAGTAACCCTGTTGTGTCTGCCAGTCAGAAGGCTAAACCTCTTCTCAGCCCTTTTGATCCTTTGTATGACCAACTGGATTTGTCATGGGTGGATTATAAAGTAGAAACTATGTCTGCTAGGATATACTGTCAGATGCCTAGATTTGGTGGTCATAGTGTATGTGATGGGAATGCACATATCCAAAATTTTCACAGTTTTATGGGAAAATATTCATTCAAAGATGAGGATATGTGGATGAGGTTTTTTGTTAGGTCCTTTGATGCAAAAGTAAAAGACTGGTATTTGAGCTTTCCAAAGAAATCCTTTGCCTGTTGGGATGAGCTTGCTGACTGTTTCAAGGAAGAATTTGCAAAAGAACCGGTTGATCTTGTTGCAGAGTTGATGAGAATCAGAAAACAAGATGAAGAGCCATGTGTTGATTTCAGTCATAGGTTTGCAATAGCCCTTTCACAGATCCCAGAAGTCTTCAGACCTGATATTTCAGCCTGCGTTGGCATATTCTTTGAAGCTTTTGAGGAGGGCTTTAGTGCAATACTAAGGGATTTCAAGGTGACAAGTATGCAGATGGCATACAGGTTCATAGAAAAGATAGAAAAAATTAGAAATGTGTACCTGCTGAAACCCCTGTCCCCAGGCCTTGGTGTGAGAAATGGATGTGAAGCTGCAAATGACCAAATGATTATGGCATCATGTGCAGATAAAAATGAAAATGAAAGCATAGAGGTTGAGACTGCTGTGTTTGAACATAATGCTAACAATACTGCTCAACTGGATTGTTCACCAGTTGAGGATGCCAGTGAAAGGACTAGTGAGGATTCCCATTGCAATGATGAGGCATCTGACCATGAAAACAATAACGAGGTTGTGGACAGCAATGAACAACTTTTGGAATGGACCTGTGGAGATAATTGTGAGTATTGTACTCAAGACAGAGAAGATATAAGCAAACAGAGAAACAGTCCTATGTGTGACCCATTGACTTCTTTTCAAACACATGGGGATCGTGAAGAGCAGTCAGAGATTGAAACAAGTGCTGGTTCAGAGCATGATTGTTTTTCATTTGATGGCTGTTTTGCTTATGACACACAAGCTGATACTCCTCCACAAAGGGAATCCATTGGTGATGAAGATGCATGTTCTGCTGCCCATGAACAAATGGCATATTATGATCAAACTGATGCACCTGGGTCACCCATTTATGACACATATGGTGATGAGGATCTGTCTGAGTATGATGAGGATCTAGACATTGTTTTTGACTTGGATTCTGTTTCTCATCTTGATGAAAGAGGAAACAACATACATCAGGTAAGTGACTGTAAAAATGTGCCTGATTTGAAAGAGATGCCAGAGCCTGATCTTTTCCAGCCTGGTGCTGCTGATTGTTGTGTACATGATGTGCACAATTATGATTTTGAAAGCTTTTCTTTTGATGTGCCAGCATATAATACAATGAGCCCTGATCTTCCTAGTTGTGTGGTGGACTCTGAGTGTTTCCTATTTGCAGTCCAGCTAGGAGATCATGTTGCAATGCATGATGATGATACAGATGATAACATGTGTTCTATACCATTTGAGTATGCATTGCTTGATAAATTCTACACCCACATGGCACATGATGCCGAAGGTTATCTGCACAGGGGTGATAATGACAAGCCAAATCAGAGGGTTGAGTATGCAGATGACAAGATTTGTTTGTGGGTGGATCTTTGTAGTATCTCCAAGCTTGACCCAGTGTATGCAGATGAAAACAAAGTGTTTGACAAAGGGAGATACAGGTTTTTCTTTTCTTGGTGGCCTTAGGCCATCAAGTGTGTTCGGTGATGCAGGTCGGTGCAGTATTTGACTCTGTGCCCAATGGATAAGGGACTGGTCTGCATCCCAGAGATCTGGGGTTCTCGCTGCAGTCTTGCACCTGCACGTCCCCAGACAGAGCCACTATTGGTGCCTGATTTGACTGACAGTTTTTGAGCAATTTTCATGCAGGCACCTTCCCAAAAAATCCAAAAAATACTCCAAGTCTCTGGGCCTCCTCAGCATTTTTCAACTGGAGCATCATATTTTCTTTGAGGAGGAGGTCATCATCATCATATTGTCTTCGATGATGGTCAGCATCATCATGTTTTCTGTCGACTTGTCTTTCATCAGGATTGTCATATTTCAATATCGGGTGATGTTTAGATATCATCCTGATCCTGCTGATGAGCTACAGTGTGCCCTGATTTGCTTGCGGGGGTGATTTTTCAAGTATCTGGAGGGTCGTCATCATCATCATCATATTTCTAGTTATCACCGTGTTGCTTGCGAGGGTCATCATATTTTCTGCCTGCATGATCTTTCACCGGGATGATATTTTATCATCGGGTGATCTTGGTTATGATCATCCTGATGATGTTGCTGAAGAGTTCTAAGTATGACCCGATATTCACTGGGGTCATCATATTTGAACGTCAGGATGATCTTAGTCAATATCATTCTGATGATGTTGTATCACTTTGTGTTCGTTGTTTTATCACCCTGATGATGCTGACGTTGTTCTTACGTCAGGGTGATATCCGGTCTTCCAGTTGTCTGCATCATGATATTTCCGAGGGGAGATATCCTCCTGCTGGCTTCGTGCACTATCTAAGTGGGGGGTGATCTTTTCAAGCATCATCATATTCATCTATCACCCCGATCTTATAGCGGAGCTACAGTGCAGCATGATGTTAGTGCATCAGGATGATATTTCCAAATATCTGGTCATCTTCCGAATATCATCCTGATGTCGATATGATGATGACGTCATCAAGGTCCGGGGGGGTCATATTTCTAACACTGATCATCTTATGGAGATCCCCTGATATTTGCGAATATGATGATGACATCATCCGAATATGAGGAGGTGCGCAGTGGGCGGATATGATGATGACGTCAGCAGGATATGATGATGACGTCATCAGGATGTTCATCGGCCAGACTTTTGGTATAGGCTCAGCAGGAGGATGTTCCTCCGATGGATCAGGTTGTGCCGATGAAGGTGTTTATCATGTAGGTTATATTGCGATATGATGCTGACGTCAGGGTGATATTTCAAGCGACAGGATATCATGCTGCTGGAGGATGATGATGATGAAGTCTTATACTAGTGTCGTCAGGAGCAAAAGCACCAACATCATATATGCTCATGACCTAGTATATAAAGTGTTAAAGAGGTCACCGCGGGGTGCATGTGGGATAATTGGTATCCTACATATTTGAAATATCATGATGATGAATCTCGGCGGGAAATGCTTGCGATGCAGAATTGATGTTCTTCCCAAGGCCGCGGGTTGGTGCGCCATTAATGGCGATTGTTACAGAGGTATGGGTGATGGCGTGGACGAATTTAGTACCCGATTGAAGATCTGGATCCCTAGGCGGCGGCGCAAGGCTCGAAAAATCTTCCTGTCTCCTCCCCTACCTGCTGCATTCATGTTTGGGCGCCAATCTGGTAATGCGTTGAGCGCCATTTCACTGATACTGTGTATCTGGCAGGATTTTTGGTCAACCATGTGATTAATTGCTGAGCACCTACCTGGCTGTTATAAGCAGGTTGTGTTGCTCATTTGAGGGTTGTTGTTGGTTGTTGAAAACTGGACATTTTGGCTCTATAATAAGATACAACTGGTTTTGGTTGCTCTGTGCAGCAAAACTTGTGAGTTTATGTATCTCCTGTTGTACGATTTGGCATGAATCCACTGATTTCATGGTTAATCTTATATGAATAATGCTGTATTTGCATGTGTTATGCTGATTCTGTCTCCAGTTTTGTATGTATTTTCCTTACTGCAATAGGGATACCATAAGTATAGACAGCTTAACACTCTTTATTGGGAGATATCTGTAAGGCAGATATCATGTTTATCCCCCTGAAATCTAGTTTTAGCTATTCATGCTGATCATTCACAGGTGTATGTCTACCGACTCCAAGCCCTGGATAGGCACCAATCTAGCTCTGTGTTGAGGTTATACACCAGGTCCAGGTTTGCATCCAAACACCACTTCAAATCACTTCATCCTTCCATCTGTTAGTTGTAGGATTAGGATTAGGAACCCCCTGCATGCTCTCATACCCAACCAGACATATATGTCCAAGAACGTTGCCCACCTTGTGATCTATCATACAGATCTTGGTCCATACATGAGAGTATTCTGCCTGTTGTTGTCAAGTTAGATCTTTCTATCTTCGAGCCAGTCAAGGTTACATCTTGAGTTATAGGGATACCCCCCTTGGTGTGGCAGAACCAGAAGTGAAGGGGAGGAGCTCACGCAACCTCCTGTATTAGTTGGCTGAATCTGCCTGTGCATTAGAAGTGGCAAACCCTAATGCTGATTCAGAAGAAAAACCAACAGGCGGCATGCAATGGATTCTTTTGGTGATTGACTAATGATTGGAAAATTGCAAACAAACAAAGAAAGTAAAAGCAAAATGTTTTTGGTTGATGCAAGATTGCTCTTACACCTTGGGATGCTTTTGCATCAGACACCTCAGGTTATTTGAAAAGTAAGTCTCTCACTTTCTAGTGGATAGAGGGAAACAAAGATAGTTTATCTCAGCACTAGAAATCCAACTTGAATACTCTTTTGGACTCCCTTTCCACTTCACCAAATACTCCTCATATTGCATGTCCCTGGTGCTTCTTCCAATTCTACTATCTAAAATTTCTTCAATCTCGTCCTTTTGTTGTTGTGGTATCTAACCTTTCCATTGCATTTTTTCTCTATTGTCCCCTTACTCTTCTTCATACTAATATAAATTTGCAATGTTGAACACTGGAAATATTCCCAATTCTTTTGGTAACTCTACTTCGTATGCATTTATTGTATCAAATCTCTTCACAATTTTAGAAAGACCAAACTTCTCCATCTTTAACTTATTGTATGTTCCAACTAGAAATCATTCCTTTCTAAGATATATCATCACTTCATTTGCAACCACAAATTCTATGTGTCTTATTTTCTCACCAATCCCATGTTTTTCAAGTGACTCCTCATTTTTGTATGCACTTCTTTCATGTGTTGTACAAACTCTTTTACCTTTCCACTCTTGTCTTCCTTACTGATTTCCTTTAACTTTGATACATTTCTTTAACTACTACCTAATACAATCTGAAATAGTGTTTTTCCTATACTCTAATTTACTGAATTGTTGAATGCAAAATCTTCTTGCAGTAGAACCATATCTCAATTTCCTTCCTTTTCTCCAGCTAGACACCTCAACAAATTACCTAAACTTGTATTTACAACTTCTATTTATCCATCAGTTTGTGGGTGATATGTTGAACTATATTTTAAATCTGTTTTCATCTTCTTCTGCAATATCCTTAAAAAATATCCAACAAATTTTGTATACTTGTTTGAAACTATACTCCTTGGCAAACCATGCAAATTCACAACTTCCTTGAAAAATAGGTCAACTATATATACTACGTCATTTCTCTTCTTACATGAAATAAAATGTGTCATCTTAGAAAATATATCCACAACTACAAATATTGAATAATACCCTTTTTGTCTTCTTAGCAACCTCAATACAAAATCCATACTTATGTCTTCCCAAGGTCTCTCTAGTATTGGTAATGACTAATACAAGCCAACATTTTGACTACTCCCTTTTGTAATTTGACAAGTCCTATTGCCTTGAACCAATTTTATTACATTCTTGTATATATGTGGCTAGAAATAGTTCTCATTCACCAATGCAACTATCTTATTTATTCCAAAATATGCAATTAAATTGTTGTAATGCTTCTCATTGATCACATTTTCTCTCATAGAACTCCTTGGTGTACATAATTGGCTACCCTTGAATAACATCCCATTTTGAATCGAGTAATTTAACCATCTACTCCTATCCATGCTTCCCAGTTCATTACATGCTTTTCATGCCTCTGCAAAATTAGGATTAGCTTCATACAAATGTTTTAGCTCTTAACATCTAACTACTACTCTCATCTTTGTCAGCAAATTATGTATCCTACTTAATGCTTCAGGAATTTTATTTGACTTCCCACTTCAAAATTTTAGTACAAAAGTATAAATTTGCATAAATTCAACCCAATGCATATATCTCTAGTTCAACTTACCTTTGGGCTACAAGTAATGTCTCCATTTCTTCAATGCTTGAATTATGACATCAAATTCCTATTCATAGATTGAATATCTCCTCCTTGTATCATTCAACTTCTCACTGAGATATAATATTGGTATTTCTTTTCTCAGTACTACTCCAATTGCATTTCCACTTGCGTCACAATCAACTTCAAATATCTTATTGAAATTTAGAAAAGATAGCATTGGTTGTTTTGTCACCTTCTTATTCAGCAACTCAAAACTTTTATCTACTCCTATCATCCACTTAAATTATTTTCTATTCCCCCCCCCATTATTTTGATTAGCAGTGTACAAATACCATTGAAATTTCTGATAAAATTCATATAGAAACTTTCCAACCCATGAAAAGATCTTAGCTCTCCAACACTTGTTGGTGTAGGCCACTCCATAATTGCTTTAACTTTCTCTGGATCCATCTCCAAACGTTCACCTAAGATTAGAAATCCCAAGTATACCAACTCCCTTATGAAACTACATTTTTTTTATTTGATCAACAATTTCTCCTCTCTCAATCTTTGCAACACTAGTCTACTATGCTCTAGGTGTTCTTCCTTATTAAAAATCAAAATATCATCCAAGTAAACAATCACAAACTTACCCAAAAATTTCTTCAATACCTCATTTATCATTCTCATAAATGTACTTAGCGCATTAGTCAAACCAAAAAGCATTACTAAGTACTCATACAATCTTTCATTAATTTTAAATATTATCTTCCACTTATCTCCCTCGTTGATTCTAATTTGATGGTAACCATTTTTTAAATCAATCTTAGAAAATTACCTTGCTCTACTCAAATAGTCCATTATGTCATACATCCTTGGCAATGAGAATCTATACCTTACAATGATCTTATTAAATGCTTTGGAATCAGTATACATCTTCAACTCACCATCCTTGTTGGGTGCTAGTGTCACAAGTATCACATATGAGCTCAAATTCTCTAATCAAACCTTTCTTTAACAACTCTTGTACTTGCCTATTCAATTCTTCATTTTTTGTTGGTGTCATCCTATGCATTGTTTTATTTGAAAAACTCGCTCTTGGAATTAGATCCTTATGATGATTGATATTCCTTATTGGTGGCAATCCAACTGACATGTATGATATGATGTCTTCATACTTTATCAAAAACTCTGATATTTTGTCCAATGATGTCTCATCACTTGCAATGGTGTTCTCTGCACTTATGGTGCTGCATATCTTAGGAATCAATGCAAACATACATTCTCATATCTTAGACCATCCAAGAATATTCTTCCATCCAAAAAACGTATTATGGCATTACTACAAACTTGACCTTGTCTGTATTTCAACAACATTAACCTATGTCTCCTACCATCCTTTATTATAGTGTAAGTATTTCCTCTTCCGTTGTATACAACACTCCTATCAAGTTGCCATGGTCTTCCCAACAACATATGACATACATCCACCAGCATTATTTCACACAAGACTTCATCATGATATCTCTTTATTTTGAATTTCACCCAACATTGTCCATTAACCATGTCACCTTATGTTCCTTCTATAGCCAAGCAATCATACATGGATTTAGGTGTGTCAACCTCTTTAACTTCAATTTATTAATCATTTCTTTAGATACTAGATTATTTGTGCTACCACTATCAATAATAACTTTGCAACACTTACCTCTTGACTTGCATCTAGTTCTGAACAAGTTCTTTCTCTATACTAGTTCTTCTTGATCATTATGTTTCAACAAAGTCCTCATGACAAGTGTTTCTCTATATTTGATTTTGTCCTCTGAGCTATATGATCTCTGATATTCTTCATATACAAATGCAATTCTTGCACTACTTTCTACTATCTTTCCTTAACCTTGATAACATTCAAATGCTTGGTGCCTTTCTCCACACTTAAAACATGTTCCTCTGAATGATCTTTCCTCATTTCTCTCATACCTTCCTCTACCTCTCTAATATCCATCACTACGATATGTATTATTGTCTTCTCTGCCTTTGCGGTAGAAATTGCCATCATCTCTATCCTTGTGCAGTAGGTATTACTACTTCCTCCATTGTGGTATGTACCATTGTCTCTGTAGTATGTATTATCAAACTTTCTTGCCTCCATATAGGGTTTTCTATCATTGCACTGTGATCTTTCTCTCTAGAATATTTCTCCTCTTCCTCTCCATTGCTTTTATTTATTTTCAAATCTCCTATTCAAGTTTTATTCTACCTTGATTGTAAATTAGTATGCTTCCTCTATGGTTATTAACCTAACCAAACTTAGTTCCCCTCAAATGCTTTCTCTCAATCTATTGATGTATCTTGCAACCCTCTCTTTACTTTCTCCACTATGTCTAGCCCTAATGATCATCCTGTAAAATTCTTCAGTATACTCTTTTATAGTCATATCCCTTTGTTTCAAATTTTGTAACCTCTTCAACAATTCCAATTCATAATCAACGTGTATAAATTGGCTCTTCAATTTCACATCCATCCTATCCCATCTTGTTATCTTTTCTTTTTCTCTCCTATTTCTTTCTAACTATACTTCTTTCTCCCAAACATGTTCTTCCATTTTTTTTGCAAATCTAACCCTTTAAGGATCTACAATTTCAGGATCTACAATTTCCTCATACTCAAAATATTCATCGAAATCATTTATCCAATCAATCAATTCTTTAGGATTCAAATCCCTAGAATAATTATAAATATCAAGTATAGGTCTCTTACCAATTTTGGAAATAGCCTTTAGCATTTTCACTTGATCTAATTCTTTCCCTTCTAGGTTTTCTAGAGTTTGCTCTACATCTTGCACATCTTCTCTTACATTCTTACCTTCATCACTCTCATTATCATTTCTAAGATCTAGATCTCTTCTACTATCTTATTATACAATATATCCAATCAGACTTTCATCATCTTCATCATTTCAAATATTTCTTCTAGTGATGTTAGAAACACATTGAACTCTTCATGGTGGCATCTCTCCCTTATATTTGCTACAAATTGTCTTAAGTCGATGATTTGTCTACAATCACTCCTTGCAAGTACCTCTCAATTGGCAATCTGTTGACAAGCTTCTTATAGGTTGCCTTAATTCAACTATCTATTCACAAGTAGAACTTTCAAGATATTAGCTCGCTCTCCCTCGAGATTCTAAACTTGTGCTCTGATACCACTTGACATAGTCATGGATGAAGGATCCAATAAAGGATTGTCCAAGAATGCAATGAAAATAAACAATTCACATTCATAGTAAAGATTCAATGAAATAACAACTCAAACTTTATTAATTTCTTAGTCATGAACAATCTGCCACAATAGACTTCCCACATGCTAGGACACAACCATTTGATTACAAAAACATAAAACTATAGCATTCTAATGATATTACAAAACAATTCCATTTGGTGAGCTTCAAATAATTATCCTCCTTACAACATCTCAAACCTCTAATCCCTAACTTCATCTCGATTGCCTTCAAATGATTGTAAACAATGTATATATATCAGTCTCAAGCCTTAGGAATGATTTGTGTCAACTACAAGGTGGTGCAAAGCTCCATGCCACATGAAACGTGTAGTCAACCAAGTTGTATAGATGAGTCTTCTCAATCAAGTGGGGTGATAATGGATTGAAGGATCTTTGTGCGGTGCTTAGCATTAGCTCTCCTAGGTCCAATGTATCTCGATATGTATTCCTTTATTGGTGCAAGTAAAGAGCAGTGAAACTATGTAATCCTGTTAGCCTGGTAAAAGTTCAAAAACCAAATTACACATATGATATCCATCATTATAGAACATTTTCTCCAATCCATGATATTAGATAAGCATTTGTGGTGGCATGTGGTGGACTTTTCAGTGACTGACTGATGATTGGAAACCTACAAACAAATAAATAAAGTAAAACCAAAATATTTTTGATTGATGCAAGATTACTTTTACACCCTAGGATTCTCTTACATTAAGGATCCAATAACTTGAGGGATTGTTGAAACCCCCTTTTTAAACAAAGGCATATCAAGACTTATTGTCCTATATGTTTGGATACTTTGAAACATCCCAATTGAAAATTTGTTTAATGGGTTGTGCTAGAATTTATTCTTTCCATTTGAAGTATTTTTCTTTAAGACACTCCAAGTCATGATCCTTACTTTATGCTAGCTTCTTAATACCTTTCTTCATGTCCTAAATTGTGAAAAGGATATCAAGTTTATATTGATTGTGGTGGAGTTGATTTTTCTTCTTCCATATTGTACAATTATTTTTACAAATTCCAATCATTGTGTGAAACATTATTTTTGGTCTACAGTTTAATTTGGATGTACCTAGAGATATGATATTGTAATTTGTATATACGTTGATGAAGATGATTACATGTGGGACACATCTTTTTAGTTAATTATATGGATCACATGCACAACTTGTGTAATTAATTATGTTAAGTAAAATGAGTGGGGGTTTAATGGTTTTATCCCTCTAATATGTTATTAGGAGGTTTATATCAAGGAGGTAAATATTATTGTAAGGAGTATGGTATATGTTTAGGATCTCTTGGAGATATGGCATGGAGCAACTTCATTCATAAGGAGTATTGTATGGTGTTTCCCTACCTCAAGGGTTCATTCTATTTTTTCATATATTAGATATAGGGCATCTTAGCCCACAAAAATCTCTTGTATGTTGTTTGATTTTTTTTCTACATCATCTTATATTGTCATTATTATATGTGTGGATCTTATCAAGTGGATCAAAGCTATGATTTGGCCAAAGGCCACAATCCATTAATTTGTTTCCTATTTACATTTTTTTGGAAAGCTCGCAAAAAATTATTAGGGTTCCATTGTTTAAATTTTTGGATTTGGGGTCGACCTCATTTTTAAATGATCTGGTCTAATTTGGTTAATGATGTATGGTAGAAAGGTGACCTATTGAAATATTTTTTTAGAAATCCTAGTTTCAATAGAGGTTCCTATGTTTGATGGAAGTGGTAATGGTAGAGAAGGTGTTTCCAATTCAAAAGGTCTTATTATCATCATGAATCATGAAAATCAATGCTTCAATGGCATTTGACAAGTGGAACTTTTAAGTGGTGCTCATTGTTTATTATGGATCTTTCTAGGGAGGAAATTGAAGAACTCTTCTTAGATAGATGACAACAAATGAAACAATAGTAGATAAGGTTAAGGATGAGGAAGAAGAACAAACAAAAAATAAGGATGAAAAGGAGGAGGATGAATGAAGAGAAGATAAATGACAAATTACATGCATTTTATCTCTAATGAAGGAAGATTCAATCCTTCAGTTTCATGGATATATTAAAAAGTAGAGGGTATTGTTTTTGTAAACCCTAACAATATGTATAACTTCATCAACATGAAATTGGCCAAGCAACTACAACTACAAGCAAAGAAAATCAAGGACAATCAAATAGAGGGTAAGGATATTCAATTTTTTGAAGATTTGAATCTCTCTATGGATACATATGTTTTTCATTCAAATTTTTATGTTTTGGCTATAGACTGGTTGGATATATTGTTCTTAGATATCCCTAGAACTTAGAATCCTTGAGGACAATAAACATAATTGTGCAAAAAGATTCATGAAACTGTGGTATAGAAAGAAAAAAGTTACATTGCAAGACATTACACATAATAAAGACCATAGGGAAATCAAGTAGAGCAAGTTAGGACTCTACTTAAGAATGCACCAAATAATTAGAGAATGAATAAGAGGATCAAAATGTAAAGAAAAAAGAGGAGAAAACTATTTCCCTTCATGAGCCAACAAAACAAGTGACGTAAAAGAGTGAAGAATCAAAAAAGGTCCTAGAGATAACAAAGGGTACAAAAATATATAGAAATCCACATCATTGTAAGAGGCAATAATCATGAAGGCATGGTACTACCTAGAATTAGTAGGCCAATCATTATGAATCTACATGGAATCAAAGAAGCAACTACAACAATCAATGGCATCATAGAAGTAATGGATATTCAACACATAAAAGGAATTATTATGTTGAAGAATGGAATTAGATTGGTGTGGTGAATGTGGATCAAGGATGGAATATAAGTACCATCAAGCTAAAATTATCGCAAAGATCACCTATGGATGGTTAGATGATAAGGCATGTCATCATATTTGTAATGATTTACAATGATCATGCTATTTGGCTTCTTCTCATGTTTTCAGGATGAAACATGTCAAGAAGGGTTGATGTGTTATGTACACGGGGATATGAAATATAATGTATATTGGTTGATGAAGATGTTTACATGTCACACGCATCCCTTAGGTTAGTTATATTGGGCATGTGAAGAACTCGGGTAATTAAATATATCAAGTAATGAGTAAGCCTACATGGGTTTAGTGGCTTACCCCTCCATTATGTCATTAGAGGGATGTCTATATAAAGAAGGTGAATATCATTGTAAGGATATGTGAAAATTATGTTATGTGTTTAAGTTCTTTGAGATACAATATAGATCGACTTCTTCTATAAGGAGTATTGTATGGTGTTATCCCACCTCAAGGGTTCATTATATTTTTACATATATTGGATATTAGAGAATCTTGGCCCACAAACATCTTAGTTGTGGTAATTTATCTCTCTTCTACTTTATCTTATTGCCATTATTATATGTGTGGACCTTATCATCATTGGACAAGACTCCTCACAAAACTTTTTAGGCTTATGTTTCTCTAAGTATATCAACACTTCCATTGCTCTCATCTATTCCCCTCTTTGTGTCTCCACTATTTGTTTATATATCTTCTTGTTCCCCATTTCCCCCTCTCATTCTGATATCATTCTTCACTTTGCATCCATTCTCTACAAAGTTTTTGGAAAGAAATAATTTAGGTTTAGGCCTTTTACATGTGTTTCTAGGATTCCTACGTTAAGAATTTTAATTTTTCATTGACCATGGAGCAATCATATGCAATGTGTGTATCCAATGTCTTCTTTTTCATAAGGCTCATTTTTAATATTTTGTCCTAAATATTTGTTGGTTCTATTGGGTCACAAGGACATTCCTTTTTGCTAGTAACTTCTATTGAATGAGTTACCCACCATGTTGATTATTCTCATGCATTTCAATTTTTACAGACATTAAATTGTAGTTTGATATAAGATTTATTGTAGATTCCCCAACTTTAATGTCTATTATCTTTGATATGCAACTATAGGATCATATGAGGGCTATTCTTAAACATCATCCAATTCAATAGTCAAAGATAAATTTTGGCCAATAAAAATAGGACAATTGCTTATCACTTTTTAGTATAAATGAAATGTAAAACTACTATTGACCATTTGACCATTAAACTGAATGATATTTAAATAGAATTCCATATAAAATCATATACAACACACAACCCATTAGTTCTACACATATTTTCCCTAATTCCACCACGAGTTTGTGCCATTCCATACAATGATCAAGTTATATTTGTCATGGATTATGAGTGGTTCCTCAATAAATTATGTAATGATTCCACATCCATTTGGAGAAAGTATAGTCCACTATTAGTTTTTCTATTCTAGTCATGAAAGATTTTAGACTGTTTGGTCAGTTGCCATTGAGACAAAGCTTGCTCATTTTGTCTAGTGCATTTTAAACCAAGTTATTCCTACTAGTTTTATATTCATTCATTTAGGAGTCTCTAACCCTTATTGCCCTTTTTGTGGGCATCTGGAAATGCTCAACCATCTCTTTGAGGTTGGTCCTACAGATTAATCTACCTATAATTGGATCCATGATTTCTTAAATCCTTTTAGACTTAAGCCCTTTTCTTGACATATTATCCTTCTAGGAGATTAACCTAGAATCCCTACTAAATTCACCCAGATATGGTATGCTTTCAAAGTGGAAATCCTATTTAGTATTTGCAAAGATAGGAATTGTACTATTTTATCTAGATGTACTATTGACAATAATTTCTCCATGTATTCTGAATCCATGATATGTTCCAATGTGTTTATGTAGATATAAGTACAAACTAATAAAGATAAACTTGAAGTGGCCCACCTATAGGTGCTTCTTGATCATTCAGGGAATGTGCCTTGTATGGTTGCCAAAATACCATAGATCCCCTCCTCTTTCCAACAGGGACCAATCCCCTCCATGAGAGTGTCAACATGGTAGAAGTTAGAATGCCCATGGACATGATGGATTTCATACTCCTTCTGACATCAAAAATTACATACCCTCACAATTTTTCATGTTATGTTTTGGACTTGCTTTAGTGTCTTTAACTCTTAACATGTTTTTAGGCTCATTTGAACCTTGCCTTGGCCTTTTCTACCCTTGGTGCCAAAGTTGTGTTTATGTTTTCACTTTTCTGTAGTTTTTTTGTGTAAACCCATGTCTTTTTTGTATTTATCCCATGTTTCTCTAGTGTCCCAAACATTCAGAATCCCATTGTGCATGGATACTAACACGATGCATGGATGTCCACTTGATGCACTAGTATCCTCTGACATTCTATTGTATGGCAGTTGTTTCTGAGCATTTTATCCACCTTTCCTAAGAACCCATGTTTTGTAACTGATCTAAGTTGAATCCCAACAACCAATTCAAACCTTGGGCCTCTTTATTTTCTCTCCTATTCCATTTTTGAACCCTATAAGATCAAGAGCTATCAAGGCTCTTGCATGAATCTATAAATTTCTTGGCTCTCTATGTTTTGAAGCTCTCATGTGAATGTGAGCGACAACTTTTACTAGTGTCTCTAAAGGCTTTTGAGCACTCTACACTCCAGCTTGGGTTTCCTTAGTATCCTTGCATTATTGAGGACATTCTTGTGATTTTTTGTAGACCTTCATCCCTCTACTTGGTGTGAGGTGATAGTGTTCCATCTTTCTATTTTACTTATGTTTTATCATTTGCAGAACCATTGTTGTGTCTTTGGCACTTGCTGGGTTTTCATTTCCTTTTATCTAATCTCATATACACACTAGTATATTGCTCCTTGTAGACCTAGGGGTGATATTCCTAACATTTTTGTCAATATTCTTACTCCTAGACACACATAGGATAAGAGCAAACACTATTTGAATCTATTTCCTATTTGGTTGTCCATGGAGTTTGAAAGACTAAAATAGGAGCTTGACCATTCATGGCAAGCTCCTAAGTAGCCCCAACCCTTTTTTTCTTGTATTAGCTATAGGTGTTTGGAAGAATACAACCACACAAAGGTTTCATATTCTCTCTTCCTTTCCCTTATCATTTCATCTCTTTATTATTAAAGCTCTAGTTCAACACTTTCATTTGATTTGGTATATTCTGGGATACTCATGTTTTGTCCTTTTATCTCGTGTGTAGAAAGTTCCCCAATATGTATGGTACAATGTATTTCATAGCTTCCTAGGACGACAATGCATAGAAGGGACTATAGTATGTGATATGTATAATAGTGCATTGCACAAATGTCCATGCATCACACCCACATCTTGGATAGAGGACTCCATCTTCTACTACTAGGTTCCTCATTCCTTTTATTTTTCAATTCTATACTCTATTTTGTGTTTCAATAGATACAATTTTTTGTAAATATTGAATTCTTGATTCAATCTGCTTTCTCTTTCACTTAGCTTAAGTAGAAAAGGGAAATTTATCTAGGTAAGACTTTATTTATCTTTCTATTACAACTATAGAGTTAATAATTTATTAAAACATAATCGTATCTAGTGTAAGTGGGAAAAGTTTTAATGTTTAAGCAGCTAAACTACGAAAACTACGAAAATTCCTTTTACATCTTTTTCCCATTTTACACTCCTTGGGCCACAATATTCATGGCTAGTCTTAGTCTCCTTGGAAACATTCAACTTCTCCCTAGTGCTTTAGTAGAAGATGCCCTATTTGGATAGATAGTAGCAAGTTTCCTTTCTTCACTATGTTTATTTCTCCTCCAAGAGCTCTTGGTTAGAAACTTGAAGAAGTGCAAACTGCTAAAGATCAATCTAGTGATGGTGCTCTTACTAGTTCAGAACCCATTCCTAATGCTACAAGTGTGGAAACTAGATGATCATGACCCACCTCCTACTATGGCGTATATATCTCTTCCTACTTAGCAGCTTTTCTCTCTAGTTTTGTTGTTTTATGTTTAAGTCTTCATCTTGTCTAGAATTTCGGATGTGACTATCTCCATCCATGTTTTTTTATGATATAGTATATTTGTAAAGACTTTTATAATTAATATCAATCCTTATTTCATCCAAAAAATGGACTCAAATTTTCTCTAGGAATGTCATTCAATTCAAAATGAGTTATTACATAAAAATTTTGCTTCCAAGATGAGAATTATGACCATTTTAAGTTTTACATGTGGAAAGAGGTGAATTTAGAATTTTGTCAAAGTTTTTATGTAATTTTTTTAGTCTCATATGTCTATAACTTATGTTACAGTTAACAATTGTAAACTTGTGTGAACTTATTTGTAAAAAAGTTGATTTAAGTTAAAGACTACTTGTTTCTTAGGCAAAATTATATATGAACAATCTCATTTTTTTTAATTCAAGAAATTGCAAATGCAAAAAATGTGTAGATAGATTTTTCTAAACTGAGGATTTGGAAATTAGACCTCTAGGTTGGAAGCATAAGTTGTCAATTCACCTATGAGGTCATTTATGAGAATATACAATGGATTTTTAATTTGTATAGAAAGATAGTTGTAAAGGGTTTTGAACTCTCTAGGCCAAGGTTCTTTGAAGGATTTCACTAGAAAGATAGTAATGAACTCATTTATTGTTGATTTTAAAAATTTATATGAATTGACAAGCATTTACTAGTTTGCAAAGTATACCATAGACAATTTGATGGCATCATCCAAGCAAAAAAAATATTTTTGTCAATAAATTTTAGAATTTACTTTGCTACTTGATACAAATAAGCACAAAAAAAACATTAAGAGAATATATTTATCAAAGGTTGACACTAAGGTATTAAAATACAAAAGAGCTTAAACATTATTTTGATTTTAGTTAATATAAATTTATAATTAGTTGAATATATCTATATATGTTTTTGAGTTAGACTAATCAATTGGTATTGACTATTTATCAACATGTAACTTACTATCAAATCCAAAGACCCATAACTCCATTGACATCTGCAACATGCATACACTTAACTTTCTTCGTAATGTATGCAACCTTATCTTACAAAAATTAAAAATTGTAAATCTATTTATTTGACTATTTTCTTAGTGTCTTGGTATTAGCGATGATTGTTTTCTTAGCATCTTGGGATTAGGGATGACTATTTTGTTAGTGTAATAACAATACAATTGTGTGACTATTTCCTCTATGACTCGTTATATATATATATATATATATATATATATATATCCACTTGCCATATTATGTTATATGTTTCTTTATGAAGGTGTTGAGTGTTTCTTTTATATTTGTATTTGTTCCTCCTCCACATGTATCTTCTTGATAAAGATTTTTTTATGAATAAGTGTCATATATTACTTTAAATAAAACTATTAATATTACATATATTCACAAAAAAATGTAGGTGAAAAAAGTCACACCCTGGAGTCCATACAAGGCATAACCTTAATCAATAAATCTAAAGAGACAAGAGATAAGACCGTCAAGTGGTAAGATCTAAGCCATTATCAAGAGGTGGATCACAATTATCCAACTTTCCCCAAACATCGAGAGGGTTTGGGTTATCAAGAACAAGCTCCCAACTAGTAATCATACCTTCCATTTTCTTCTTTAGCAGGGGGTTGAGTGTCTTTAAAATGAGCAATAGCCAAAGCAAGATGATTTTTTTTGAGTCCATCCATTTAGAGGTCCCACAATCACAAGGCTCAAAAGAGGCTAAAGGCAAGAAGGATGGTTGAGACCGACCATTAGAAGTTTAGTCCCTTGCTCCTGTTGGAGGGGGCTCAAAAGAATTGACTGAGAGTTGTGCCCACCATAGGAATTGTGACTATGTCCATGCCAACATCATTAATTGTGACTATGTCCATGCCAACATCGTTAAGGGGAAGAGTGACCTTTGCTAGAAGGCGAAGTCAATGGCACTTTGGCAATATACATAGGGTATTACCCCAATGATCTAAAGAACCTACAAATGAGCCACTTCAAGAGCAACTTCATTCACTTGTACCTAAATTTTCATGAGAGATTTGAAACAAAAAATAGCCTTAGCATAAATCAAGAAGTGAGTATCAACATAAAAACTAGAGAAAATGGTAGAATTTTTGTCTTTCCAAGTGCTAAAAATAATTTCCACCCCAAAAACATGCCAAATCTTGCAAAGAATCATATTCCATGGAAAAGGTTTAGGTCTAAATGGCCTAAAGAAATCATGGATCTAATTCAAGTAGCTTGGGCCTTGGGACAAAACCAAAATAGGTGCTTGAGAGTTTTTGGTTGTCTACAAAATGGATAGCAAGGATTGGTAATGCCCAATTGAGTTAAAACCTAATACCAACATAAAGACCTTGGTAGAGAATATACTAGGCAAAATAAGAAAGCTTTAGCTCAAGGATAGCCAACCAATAGTCTAAAATTTATGGTGCTAAGAGCTTATAAAGTACTGTAATTTAACCATCTATGATTCAATTTTGAAACTATATGAAGGTATCCAATTGCAAATGTATTTTGAATCATCACACTTCTCGTGCTATTAAAAGAGTCAAGGAAGCAAACACTTGTTGACAAAGCTTCCTACTATCATTCAATATTTTGTGCACCATCATGAATAGGTTTTTAAAGCTTAGGAGGATTCTCTTGAATGAGTCGCTACATTACAATAATGCTTGAGTGTAGTCCCTTATCAAGTTACACACTCTTAACATTCTTTATGTGAGAAAATTATTACTCTAGAGAGCATCCATGAAGATATTTTGTCCATGGCTAATGATAAGAATCTAAGTTGTGATTGCTTCCCTTGTAAATTCTACAAAGCCTTTGGGATTTGGTTGGTAAAGATCTCCATAAAGTCTATCTTGAAGATTTTCATTCCAACTCTTTGTTAGAAATGAAGGTGAACAACTATAGAATAGAAATCTAATTACAATTGTAACTATTAATCTAGTGCAGAACCAAAATGGAGATAGTATGAAATCAACACAAAGAAATAGTAGAATAAAAGATCAAACACATAACACGGTGTTTATGTGGAGAAACTCTTTTTGGAAAAAACTCCACATAAGAAGAGATGCACTAATCTGTATTAACTTCAAATAGAGTTTACAATACACCACTATCAATCTCCTCTCCAGTCTTCGATCCAGCAACGCCTGTAATAGTCTCATACACAGTTGTAATACAATATCCTTATAAAATGGGTTGCCTTCTAAGGCAAGACAAACCAACAAAATTTCCACTGTCAGATCTATGACATAATGATGAATGGTCCAGATTTACAATGGTAATTTATATATAAAATGTGGCTTCCATGGGTGTTTCCCTCAGACCTTGCGGGGGAGGGGGGGTTACCCCCCTGCAACCCCCTCGAATAACCTACATTCGTCAGGTACTAGGATCAAACATGTGGCTAAAACAAGATCGCTACTTTGTAAAGTGCTAAAATCTCATATTCCTAAAAATAGTAGTCCAAAAACCATGCCCATTCCAAATATGGAAAATGAATCATTTACAATAATCAAATATTCATAGTTGCCCAAAATAACAAGTTTTCCAAATAAAGGAGTACAAATACATACACTAAAGAGTGTTACATTTCCATTTACATACACCATATAGGGTGTTGTATTACATCTGTTTCAATGTTACAAGTAAAAGATATTGTATCCATACATCAATTATATCCATGAAAGTAATTATGCATCTTACAGATTGGCTATACAAGCCATGCAAAGAATAATACAATGAAATATATCTATAATGAATCATATAGCATAAGAATCTATGTCCTCAACCGCCTTGACCCCAATGGTCTTGCACAAATCGAGGCCAAGAGTGTGGTTAAGGTGATTTTTCCACCCAACCATGAAGTACTGGACTTCCCCGGGTTTCTTCCTAACTCGAAGAAAACACCGACCCTGCACGAGGAGCCTAGCAACCTGGAACAGTAAAGGCAGGAGGGAATATTTTGATGTGTACTTGATGCCTATATGCATCCTAAACTAGAATGACATAATTCTTGCATATAGGATGTGGTAGAGACATATATAACATATAATCTAAGCTTTTCAAATCCATCTATTTCAATGGTACAGTAGCTTGGACAAGTATTTAATAAAAATGGTAATTTAGAAAAATGTAAATTACCGTCTTTGGAACCCCACATTCGACATCATGTCCAAGAAGTAAATTACACATAAAATGAACTAAAATAAAACATTCCTCTGAGATCATTTCATAATTTTTTAAGGATTACATAGCTGAAATAGTTTTACAGTTTACCATTTTTCCACATGGTAAGATTAATACTGGGGTGAAGTTTCATCATTTTTATTTGTACTTGACATCTAAGTTATAGTTTCATGGGCACGCTGTAATTTATCAAATAAAGATCATTTTCTAATTTTGATTTAAATAAATTATGATGTAAAAACTAAATCACTAGTTTCTACTACACTTAAGAACTATGAAATTATACTTCCCAAAAACAACACCATAAAATAATATATATTTTCTTGTGTCCAGAAAGCTAATTTTCACATATACAAATTTACTAACAAATATACACTGTACTGGAACATCAAGTTGAATTACAAATATATAAACCTACTTTATTCATTTTACAATATCGGTATTCATTATATATATATACTTGAAAAATTACCAGTGCATATACAACAATGACAAACTGAATATACAGATATACAGTGATTGACTGATACACAGTAGATAGATATGTATATATATGTGTGTATATATATATCTATTTTTATACAATATATATATATATATATATTTGAAAATTATCAATGCATATACAACAATCAATGACAAACTGGTATATAATAGAACTGACTGATACACAACAATATATATATATATATCTAGAACTGACTGATACACAACATATATATATATATATATATATCGTTGGCAAATGGTCAATGCTCCCCGTGGGATTCGTGACATGGACTAACCACCTCCCATGGATTCATTAACTTTGGCACTTGTATCAGAAATTGACAGGCCGACCTTTTGGTTTAACGACAATCGTGGGCTAACAATTAGTATCAGAGAAAAAGGTCACGAGTTCAAATCCCCGTGGGTAATGTTGGGGGGGGGGAGTTTGTTGGCAAATGGTCAGTGCTCCCTGTGGGATTCATGACATGGACTAACCGCCTCCCGTGGATTCATTAACTCTAGCTCTTGTATCGAAAATTGACAGGTCGACCTTTTGGTTTAACGGCAATCGTGGGCCAATACACACACACACACACATATATTTTAATATACTATTTAAAAATTATAGTGCATATACAACAATCACTAACAAACTGATGTATATACAAAAATCACAGCATATATATTATAGCAAAATCGAATGCTAAAGGCACATTTTATGTTTATAAGGATGGGGCGGACCGCTCCATATGGAGTGTCGCAGTCTCCATATGGAGGCTATGACCTCCATATGGGGAGGCCGCCATTGTATGAGGATGACTCTCCCCATAGGTCGTAAGGCCTATGAGGGGCGTCAGCCCCATCCACGGCTCCTCCATGGAGTTGGCCTTAGGCCAAACAAATACATTCCTATTTTTATATATACTTTTTTTCATATCAATTTCAAATTAAAACTGATACAGTCATAGCCATTATTTTAGTATTTATATAGACATTTAATATATATATATATAATCAACAATATATATATACAATTTTGAGCAGCATTTTCTCTGATATATAAATATATTAAGTGAAATACCCATTATATATATACATAGAATGTGCATCAAGAAGATATTGATAATAAACTGATTATAACAACTGATTTATAATTTCTTGTAGTACAAAGATTGAACAACAATCACTCATTCGCACAATTTGAGAGAGAAACATTTGGATTTGCATAAAAACTTGTGAAAATGCCTCCTGGTAGATTAATCCTTTCCAATCCTCTGCTCTCCTTCTTGATTTCCTAAGACTTCCTTTTTGCCCCCAAATATGAAATCCTCTCTGTCTGTGCTTCTTATTTTCAGAATGAATATTATGTCTGAGAATGTGAAGTTTTCTTCCTTTTTATTATTATTTTTCCCCCACCCAGTGTATCAATAGACAGATGTAAAAATAACCCTCCTCATTAATTCATTGTAAAAAAAATGACATGCAGAGGTCAATGTAACAAGAGGAAGAAGTGGGCTGATAGAACCGTTACAAGAATAAAGAAAATAATTTAAAAAATAGTCACTTGTTTCTAAAATTAAGTCTTTCTATTTTTCTATTTATTCCTATTTTTTTGTTTGCTTTTCTAAGATTTATCTCATATTCTTCAAATAAAACATATTCTCTATTTTCGAATACTCATATTAATATCTAATTTAATTTTATTAACTATTTTTTTACAACACAATTATTTCTAAATTGATGAATAATAATAATTCTAATATCAAATAAAAATCAAGAAATAATTTAAACTACTTTTATTTTTACTATGAGGATTTAATATTAACTAACAATAAATTAAATAAACAACTATAACATATCAAATAAGAAGCAATATAATATGATTAATTAATACAATTCTAATGCAACTATATGCATCTAAGTGTCGGTGTGAGAGGGAGACCACTCCATCCTAACCCTACCAGGTAGCTAACCTCGTCTACCTTAACCACACCCTTTTCTTCGACAACCTGCAACTCATGAAAACTCAAATTTTCCATTAAAAGGTTAGTGTTCAATAGCCGAAGCATTGCATTTCATCATTTCAAAATAAAGTAATATTCACTATATCATTGCAATATAAAATAATATTCACTTATTTCATCTCTCAAAATAATAAAATACTATCAAAAATAAAATAACATTTACTTAATCCACACATAATTATCCATAATCAGCTCTAAATATAGTAAGTTCAGAATGCATAAAAGTTTGAAACGTGACATACTTGGTGAATACTTCATCCCTTATGAATGATTTACAAATAATATTAGGAGTAATTAATTACATAGGATTTACAAGGTTGATGGCACCTTAATCCTAACACTCTTTAGATACTATTTATTAAAGGAAACATCAAGTTCATACCTAAATTTAGATATTCAAAAGACATTTGCAAAGATCCTTGTAAGATTTATGTATTTTATAATGAAATTTCACAAAACCACCAAAATGTCAAGCTATTTCTTAGCTTTCTAGTCATAATTTTTTGTCACTTTTGATCCACTTTTTATCCTGCATTTCCATGCACTTGCCTTATAGTTGAATACAATGATATCCATATTTGAAATAATGATGTTTTTTTGCTAGAAGGAAACTCAATTGAACTCAAAGCCTTGGGCCTACCAAATGTTTTGGACGGATCTTTAAATCTGCAACTGAAACTTACTTTGGCATTTGTTGAATATGGGAAGAAGACATCTACTTAGATTGTTTTCTTGTGAAACTATTAGTTACATATTTAATATCAAGGTATAAAATCTCTATGGAGTCAATAATTTACTTAATGATGTAATAGACATATAGAGTTTCTAATTAATGGATTTAATTCATATCTCAAATCTATTTTATCTCCCTAATCTCTATTCATATATTGATTTCCTACAAGATTTTTTTATATTTTCTATTCAAATTTAACCCATCATTGCTATTTAATTTTTCATAAATGGGCAAACCTATTTAAAGTTGATAGAAGAGCAATATTTGAGAGGAAGAGCTTGACTTCATCAACCAAAAACTAAAATTCATCTCACTAAAATGTAGATGCATTTAAGTTGTAGTTAATTTTTTTTTAACTATATCTCTTCAAGAGAAGATTTATTACATTGATACTAGACATGGGAAGATTTAACATGTTAAGGCCCATTAGTTGCAATGTGTGATCATGTAAACATTTGGGATTAGTTTCAATGCTTGAAATGTCTAAGAAACATTGTTAATGTCTTGAGGCTTGATTGTGCTAGATTTATCACTAGTAGTTGAACTAATCTTAGTGTTTAGTTACAACAATTCTATTACTTACCATAATACTTCAATCTTGTGTACATGCCTATTTGATTTCATTCAAAAAACAAGTGGCCTATTTCCATAAATCTAGGATAGTGGACTTGGACATTGTGTTTAGGTCATTATGTTTTGAAATTTTTCTTTTGGAATTTTTTGTACTACATGGATTAGAAATTACACATGTGAAACAATCATTTTGTCTATGAACTAAGATGGACATATTCAATTTCTCTTAGTTTGAAAATAATATCTTCTCTAGAAGTTCTCTCATTGATAATTAACATGGAAAATTCATTTTAGAATAATGGATGAACTTCATCCTTATTTTATGAATGTGTATTATTGTATTTTAGATTTCTTTCAAAGTTAATTCACTATTTGGCTAGTAGAGGAGACATAAGAAACTTTACCCTTTTGAAAGGAACAATATAGTTTAATAACTTTAATGGGAACCATTAATAAATAAAAATAGTAATTTGACATGTGTTGGTGCTCCAAATTGTTTCTTACAACTCTAGAGAATGCACTTGCAATCTAAATTTGGAGAATATAGGTTGATTCAAATTAAAAGGGAAGACTCGTCATTAGGCTACTAGTAATTGTGAGCCAACAACTCTTCTACACTTTTGGCTCAATAGGAACAAGGGTATTCCTATAGATCTTGATGCAAGAGCATTCAGAAGCATTCAAATCAGTTGGGATAGTTAACATTAAGTTGTAGAGTGCTGGGGATCTAGTGACCTTGGAGATTACCGCATTTAACCACATTTACATATCAGAGGCTGTGGATCTGGACTTAGTATCTAGACATCATCATCTACATCATATCCAAAATCCAAATCATTTGGTTTTATTTTCGAAGAGATATCACTATCAGAAGATTACCTATTTTCACATAGCAGAGCAGACAGTGTTTAGTGAAGTCTAATTGGTTTGCGGAGCAATTTCGTGACTTGCGGAACCTAATGGAACATCATTCAAGGTATTTTAGGACCTGTCCAACCTTCATGGAGATCTGTACGAAGTTCTATTCACCTACGGAGCAATACCATATGTTTAGGTCCGACCTATCCGTGTCTACACGTTTCATGAGACTGTTAACTCTTGGCCGACTTGATCATGTTATGAAGGCTTGCGGAGGATATAAATGAAGAATAGAAGATTGTTAAGATTGTTACAAATAGCAGAGGAGAATATGTGAATATATGAAGCAAGAAGCCAAAGTGTTTAATCTAGAGAAGTAACAGGATAAAGTAGAAAGTAGAGCAGTGAATAGAAGAAGATACAGAGCAAAGAATCGAGAAGAAGAAGTAAGACGACATGAAGTTATGTTGTACGAATCTTTTGTAGACCTAGGTTGTGGCCTAGCATCTGAAAAGTCCTAGAGGCATATGTAATGTGATTTGAGATTATAATATAATGAGGAACGAGATTTGAAGGCTGGGTTTTTCCCTTTTAGGGTTTTCCCAGGATATATCTCGTGTCATGTGTTATTGATTATCTATTTTCATTCTATTGATTATGAGTTTTTGTTGCATCTTTGTTATGATCATGCTATTAGTTGTTTAAGGCTACAAGGTTGGACGGTCCTTGATTGGACCCTCCTACCTTGATTGCATCAAGTGGTATCAGAGTTGGTTGTGAATCTGCTAGGAAGGTTGTGAATCTATTGGAAGGAAGAAAGTATTAGAAGAAAATGCAAAACCCTATAAGTAACAAGTATCACCACTAAAGAAAGATCAAGGCAAGGAAGATTCGAGTAAGATTTTCAAATTAAGTTGTTTATTTGATTTGTTTCAATGGGGAAGATTGGAAAAAGGACTTGGTTGACCTTCATGGAGATCCACATGAAGTTCTATTCACCTGCAGAGCAATACCATAAGTTTAGGTCTGACCTATCTATGTCTACATGTTTCATGAGATAGTTAACTCTTGGTTGACTTGATCATGTTATGAAGGCTCGCAGAGTATATAAATGAAGAATATAAGATTGTTACAAGCAACAAGGGAGGATGTGCAAAGATATGAAGCAAGAAGCCGAAGTGTTTAATTTGGAGAAGTAACAGAACAGAGTAGAAAGCAGAGCAGTGAACAGAAGAAGATATAGAACAGAGAATTGAGAAGAAGAAGTAAGACAACATGAAGTTATGTTGTATGAATCTTTTGTAGACCTGGACTGCGGCCTAGCATCTGAAAAACCCTAGAGGCATATGTAATGTGATTTGATATTATAATATAATGAGGAATGAGCTTTGAAGGATGGGTTTTTCCATTTTAGGGTTTTCGTAGGATAAATCTCATGTCATGCATTATTGATTATCTCTTTTCATTTTGTCGATTATAAGTTTTTGTTGCATCTCTATTATGATCATGGTGTTATTTGTTTAAGGCTGCAAGGTTGGATAGTCCTTCATTGGACCCTCCTACCTTGACTGCATCAAATCTTTCCACGATGATTCAAGAGAAATAAAGAACATGTAATTCACATAGTTTAGCCATACTCTTTGTGTAAGGACGTCCCAATTATTTGTCAAGAATACCCCCTACACTAGATTGCTAATCTAGCAAGCGTAAATAACCCACACTATTTGAATGTCACCCTACATAATACACTTCTAGCATGCACACCAAATAGATTAGAGAATGTCATATATCAATGAGTTCTAATCATTTCACCAAAATGCTTTTGTCGAATGACATTGATTGGATTTTAGTGGCCTGACAATTTTGGAATCTTAGAAGAATGTTAGGTTTAAAATTATTATGGAATAGCTTATTATTGTTGTTTTGAATGAAAATCTGATGATCAAATTATCTCCTAAGCAAATAATTATGGTGATGACCTATTTTGATCTATCCTTGAAACATAATTGTTGGATCTATATATTGGGATATGTCTTGGTCGTTATTAGGAGTTTGATCCTTAATGAGAAGATTTGGTTTTGGGTAGAGCTTAGGTTGATTTGATTGCTAGCATAAAGTCTCTATGCACTAATGAGTTGTTTAGAATAGTGATTTTATGTTTCACATATAGGTGGCCCATTTGTAATTCTTTCATTATCTATAATAAAATTTCCATGCTCTTGTCTGATCTCCAATGTTCTTCCTTATTTTGGTTTCTATTATGTGCTCTATGTGCTCATTTGATAATTATTCATTTGAACCCCATGTGAATATTGTACCACATGAATATATTCATCATCATCATCACCATGTGTGCATCATTATATCATATCTCTTGAAGATGTTTCCATATTAAAGCACATGAGACACAATGATCTCTATGACATGCATTCAGGTCCTCCTAAGGTCGACACTATTGCAAATATGTGCCTAAGTGGTGTTGTCATTGATGTCAACATATCCTTGTTGTCATTGGTGTCAATTGCATCCTATACTGTTGTCTATATAGAAGACCGGATGTTTGAGGATATTGAGAAAATTAATGACAATCAATGCATGTGGACCATATGGCTATGTAGAGGATTGTCAGAGGTTGCTCTAGTTAAGATTTGAGAAGTCCACATGAAGATTTGAAGAAGTTATGGCCATCTGAGTAGAACCGGATTCTGTAGTATTCAGTAGAGATAGTGTGACAAGAAATTGGTGTGGATTGATTCGGTATTAACACTCTACGATCTGCTGATCTAGAGGCATGTCTGGGATGTTGGTGTGTTCCCTCAACTTGAGTGGCTTGTGGTTTGGAGGTCCGCAAGCAATCTTTCTAGTTTGACAGTCATGACAGATAGTGTTCTTGAGGTTCCGGAGGAAGAGACAAATGATTCTGTCAATTTGGTATAGAGTGGATGTGATTGATGAATTCAATGTGCTTGTGGAGGTCTCTAGATCATGTGGCTACTATGTTGAAGGTCTGCATTGAAGGTTGAGCTTGTTGTTGAAGATTTCTACTTTGAGGTCGTTGTTCTTCCCTGTTCTTGGCCAACCGTATGGTCCTAGCATGTTGTGGATGATCTAAAGAGCATGTTATGAAGCGTGGTGTGTTAATAGAGGAAGATTCAAATCTTAATTATGTTTGGCTGACAGTGTGAAGATCCAGGTTGTGTCTAGCTAACCTTGTTGATTATTCCAAGGTTGATGAAGTGTATAAATACTTGTTGAGGAGTTGTTGAAAAGTATCCTTAAACAAATGAGTTAAATCTGAAGAAAGGATCAAAAGCAGAGTAGAGCAGAAGAGGAGCAAAGGAAGTATAGAGTGAAGAATCAGTGATTCAAGCATGAATGTAGATGCTATTTCTTAGTTCATTATCTCTATGTAAATCATAATTTCTTATAGGCAATGAACCTCTTCTTAAGCAGTGAGCTCTGGGTAGTGTGCCCAAAGGCATGTGTCTTCTATTTTCTTAAGTACTTTTAACAGGGTATGCATTTTGTAGGTTAACCCCCACCGTGGTTTTTCCCTTAACCAGGTTTTCCACGTCAAAATTCTAGTGTTATGTGTTCATATTGTTTCTACTCATGTGTTGATTAATGCTTTAATGTTTTCATCATTCATCTGATTGTGAAGAAGATTTTTAAAGTTAAAGTTTAGGGATAACTGATTCACCCCCCTCTTAATTGTCTGGATTATTTCCAACAATTGGTATCATAGCCAAGTTCCTCTAAAAGGAGCTTAACCGCTCGAGGAGATCCAGGATGTCAACTTACAAGAAGGATAGTCCAAGATTCGATGGAACAAATTACTTTGTTTGGAGGAGTCGCATGGAATGTCATTTACAATGCATGGGTGATGCTTATTGGTTAATAACCAAAGATAAGTATGAACCTCTGGAGAAAGGTCCTGTAACTCCAGAAAAACTCAAGGATGCTGAAAACAACCTTCGAGCTAAAGAAGCCTTGTTGAGTGCCCTAACTGATTCAAAAATGACAAATATTTTTGGACTAAAAACTACTCATGAAATCTGGAAAAAGTTGGAGAATCTGTATGAAGGAGATAAATATGTCAAATGTGCCAAACTACAAAGTCTGGGAGGAAATTTTGAAAATCTAAGGATGAGCGAAGATGAAAACATCACAATCTATATGCAAAAGATAAATGAACTTGTGTGTGGGATCAGGTGTGCTGGCGAAATTTTGGAAGAATCAGATATTGTGGCAAAAGTACTCAAATCTTTGCCTAATTCTTACAAACATAAGGTTGCTTCTATAGAGGAGATCACGACTGTCTCAGATGTTACAAGAGATCACCTGGTTGGCAAAATTTCAGCTTTTGAATTAAGTGAATTTGGTGATTCTCTTCCTAAGTCTGAATCTTCTTTCAAGGCCAATGTGTATGGAAAGCAAAGATATGATCCGGGTGAAGTTCTTTAGGAAAATCAAGCAGATTTATCAAAACAAGGAAGGATCTTGAAGATGATGAAAATGAGACTGCAGATCTTGAAGCTCTCATTGCCAAACGGATGTCAAGAGGATCCGGTAAGTATGAAGGAAAGTTGCCACTCAAATGTTTTGCTTGTAATAAGATTGGTCATTTTTCTTCAAGGTGTCCAAAGAGGTTTTCAAAACCAAACCCTAACAGATACAGAAATCAGAAGAATTGCTACTATGTCCAAGAAGCTGGAGAAGAAGGAGTCACAGATGATGAATCTAATCATGGTGAAAGTGATTGGGTGTTCATTGCTATTAAAGAAGATTCAATATCTACTGAATTTTCTAGCTGTGCAAATGTGGAAAGTGCCTTGGCTTCTTAGGTTGTTGAAAAGGATGAATGGGTGATTGATAGTGGATGCTCTCATCATATGACTAGTGACAAGAGTAAGTTTCTGAGTTTTGAAAATTATGAAGGAGGATTTGTGAAATTTGGAGACAACTCAGCTGGTAGAATTTGTGGCAGAGGATCCATCTCTTTTGATGGTAAGAACAACACCAATGATGTTCTGTATGTGGAAGGACTGAAACACAATCTTCTCAGTGTTGGTTAGTTGGTTGACAAGGGTTATGATCTCCGATTCAAGGATGGAAAATGCATAATCTTGGAAAGTTCCAGAACTAAAATTGCATCTGGTACTCAAACTAGAGATAACATCTTTCACTTAAGTAGTTTAGGCAAAATTTGTTTGATTGCTCAAACAGATCAAAGTTGGTTATGGCATAGAAGGATGTGTCATGTGAATTTTGATAACATTGTCAAAATAAGTTCCACTCAAACTGTAAGAGATCTTCCAAGACTTGTGAAACCGAATAGCATATGTAGAGAATGTCAATTGGGTAAACAGAACAAAATTTCATTCAAAAGTAAGGAACAAGGTTCAAGTGAGAGATTGGAACTGGTACATACTGATCTTTGTGGTCCTACTAGAATTAGGAGTGTGCAAGGAGACAAATATTTCATGTTACTGATTGATGATTACTCCCGGATGATGTGGTTAACTTTCCTAAAAGAAAAATCAGAAGCTCTTGATAAGTTTAAGGTGTTCAAGATGATGGTTGAAAATGAGATTGGTGGGAAATTGAAGTGTCTGAGATCTGACAGAGGTGGAGAATTCACTTTCGGTGAGTTTGATGCTTTCTGTGAAAAGCGTGGAATAAAAAGACAGTTATTTGCTCCTAGGACTCCTCAACAAAATGGAGTCATGGAAAGGAAGAACCAGACCATTCAAGAAGCTGCTAGGACCATGATGATGGAAACAAATATTCCTCAAGTTTATTGGAGGGAAGCTGTGAGTACTGCTATCTACACTCTTAACTAGGTGCAGATCAAGGGAAATTATGGTAAGACTCCTTATGAACTATGGTTTGGTCATCCTCTTACTATGACATATTTTAGAGTTTTTGGTAGTAAATGCTATATCAAAAGAGATGAGGATTTAGGCAAGTTTGAGACAAGAAGTGATGAAGGAATATTTTTGGGATACTCAACTCAAAGTAAAGCTTATCGTTGCTTCAACAAAAGATTGAAAAATATTATTGAAAGTGCTAATGTTAAAGTTGATGAAAGCAAAGGACATTCTAGGTATTGCAGATATGATTCAGATGATCAAGATGAAAGTCAAGATCAAGGAAGACAAGTTCAAATCTAGACCTAGATTCAGATTGATCCGGTAACACCAGTAACTCAAGAGATTAGTGCAGAAGATGAGGAACAAGTTCAAGAAATAGAAGTTCAAATTCCCAAAACCCCCAGGTATGTAAGAATGAATCATCCTGAAGATCAAATCATAGGAGATAAAAATAGAGGTGTTCAAACTAGGAGAAGAGTTGTTGAAGATCAAGAAGAGATTTGTTTGATTTCAAAGATTGAACCTAAATCAGTAAGTGAAACTTGCAATGATGAAAACTGGGTTAAGGCAATGGAAGAAGAATTGATGCAAATTGAAAAGAATCACACTTGGGATCTTGTTCCTAGACCCGAGGACAAAAATGTGATTGGAACCAAATGGGTCTTCCGGAATAAACTAAATGAAGATGGTGAGGTTGTAAAAAACAAGGCAAGGTTGGTATGTAAAGGTTATTCTCAAGTTGAAGGAATTGATTTTGAAGAAACTTTTGCTCTGGTGGCAAGAATAGAGGTAGTTAGATTGTTTCTTGCTTTTGTTGCTTTCAAAGATTTTAAAGTCTATCAGATGTATGTCAAATCAACTTTTCTAAATGGAGATTTGGAGGAAGAAGTCTACATTGAACAACCGGAAGAATTCCAGTTGTCTGATTAGGGAGATATGGTTTGTAGACTGAGAAAAGCCTTGTATGGACTCAAGCAAGCTCCAAGAGCCTGGTATGCTAGATTTGATAAGCATCTGCTTAAGCTAGGATTTAGCAAAGGTACTACTGACAGTAATCTGTACTTCAAGATAAATCATAAGGACATTCTAATTATTGAAGTCTTTGTTGATGATATCATTTTTGGTGGAAATGAATGCATGTGCAAAGCATTTACTGATCAAATGAAAAGTGAGTTTGAGATGTCAATGTTTGGTAAGATGAATTTCTTCCTAGGTCTGCAAATTGTTCAAATAGATAAAGGTATCTTCATATCTCAGTCCAAGTATGTGAAAGAATTGTTGAAGAAGTTTGGAATGGAAGATTCAAAGCCAGTAGGTACTCCTATGGTAACCGGATGTAAGTTAAGAAAATATGATGACTCCCCCAAGGCAAATCAAAAAAGGTACAGATCAATGATTAGAGGATTGCTTTATCTGACTCAAACCAGACTTGACATCATGAATGTAGTTGGACTTGTTGCCAGATTCAAGCTGATCCAAAAAAATCCCATGTTGTGGTAGTCAAAAGAATTTTTAGATATCTCAAGGGGACAATTGATTATGGATTGTGGTATCCAAAGGATAATGACTTCACTCTTCATGCATATATAGATGTTGATTGGGCAGGAGATGTTGATGATAGAAAAACTACTAGTGGTGGTGCATTCTTCTTGGGAAGAAGATTGGTATCTTGGATGAGCAAAAAGTAAGAGGCAATTTATCTATCTACTATAGAGGCAGAGTATATAGCAACAACAAATAATTGTTCTCAAGTTCTATGGATGAAGCAAATGCTGAAGGACATCAGAGTTGTGTTTAAGGAGCCAGTCACAATTTTCTATGATAATTCGAGTGCTATAAGCATTTCAAAGAATCCAGTATTGTACTCAAAGACAAAGCATATATCTATTAAGTTTCATTTCTTAAGTGAGAAAGTTAATGATAATGAAGTCAAGTTGGAGTTTGTGTCCTCCAAAGATCAGATTGCAGATATCTTCACTAAGCCTCTTCCCAAGGATACTTTTGAGTATCTTAGAGAAAAGTTAGGGGTTATTATCCCTCCTAATCAGAACTAAGATACACTAAAGTGCATCAGTCTGGTGGAATTCACATTCATATCTTGTGATCCGGATTGATGTTAAGGAGGTTTGATGTTAAGGAGGTACTACTCAAAGGGTGAGTAGTCAATATATAAATTTTGGGATCAGTCTGAAGCAAAAAGGGAGAAAGGATAGAAAATATGTGCCCTTTTCCATTGATGTCAAAGGGGGAGAGAAGTCATGTGAAAAACTAGTTGCTGATGTAAGGGGGAGCAGTAAAGAAAGAAATTACAGAAGTGAGAAAGGAAAGGGGGAAAAGTTCTTGTCTTGATGGTTGAATTTAGTTTTTCACATCATATGTTGCCATCAATGAAAAAGGGGAAGATTGTTGCAAATATGTGCCTAAGTGGTGTTGTCATTGATGTCAACATATCCTTGTTGTCATTGGTGTCAACTGTATCCTATACTGTTGTCTATATAGAAGACCGGATTGTTGAGGATATTGAGAAAATTAATGACAATCAATGCATGCAGACCATATGGCTATGTAGAGGATTGTCAGAGGTTGCTCCAGTTAAGACTTGAGAAGTTCACATGAAGATTTGAAGAAGTTATGGCCATCTGCGTAGAACCGGATTCTGCAGTATTCAGTAGAGACAGTGTGACAAGAAATTGGTCTGGATTGATCTGGTATTAACACTCTATGATCTATGGATCTAGAGGCATGTCTTGGATGTTGGTGTGTTCCCTCAACTTGAGTGGCTTGTGGTTTGAAGGTCTACAAGCAATCTTTCTAGTTTGATAGTCATGGCAGATAGTGTTCTTGAGGTTCCAGAGGAATATACAAATGATTCTGGCAATTTGGTATAGAGTGGAAGTGATTGATGAATTTAATGTGCTTGTGGAGGTCTCTGGATCATGTGGCTACTGTGTTGAAGGTCCGCATTGAAGGTTGAGCTTATTGTTGAAGATTTCTACTTTGAGGTTGTTGTTCTTCCCTGTTCTTGGCCGACCGTATGGTCCTAGCATGTTGCGTATGATCTAAAGAGCATGTTATGAAGTGTGGTGTGTTAATAGAGGAAGATTCAAGTCTCAGTTATGTTTGGCCGACAGTGTGAAGATCCGCATTGTGTCTAGCTAACCTTGTTGATTATTCCAAGGTTGATGAAGTGTATAAATACTTGTTGAGGAGTTGTTGAAAAGCATCCTTAAACAAATGAGTTAAATCTGAAGAAAGCATCAAAAGCAAAGTAGAGAAGAAGAGGAGCGAAGGAAGTATAGAGTGAAGAATCAGTGAAGAAGAATTTGAAGATAGGAGTAGAAGTTTTGAGCCTTCAAAGGGATTGATTCAGACATGAATGTAGATGTTATTTCTCATTTCATTATCTCTGTGTAAATCATAATTTCTTATAGGCAGTGAGCCTCTTCTTGAGCAGTGAGCTCTGGGCAGTGTGCCCGAAGGCATGTGCCTTCTATTTTCTTAAGTACTTTTAACAGGGTACGCATTTTGTGGGTTAACCCCCACCATGTTTTTTCCCTTAACCGAGTTTTCCACATCAAAATTCTGGTGTTATGTGTTCATATTGTTTCTACTCATGTTGATTAATGCTTTAATGTTTTCATAATTAATCTAGTTGTGAAGAAGATTTTAAAAGTTAAATTTTAGGGACAACTGATTCACCCCCCCTCTCAGTTGTCTGGACTGTTTCCAACAGACACACCACCCCTAAGTTCACCAATATTATTTGTAGTCATGTCTCCTTTTATATTGCTTACCTTTAGTTATATGTTATAATATTATTTTCACAAGTTGTGTTTACATGTGTTATGTTCATATTTTCTTCCAATACCTTCCCTTGATCTTGCCACTTGGAGGACAAGGTATCATTTATTTTCTAGGTTCTGAGTGCACATACTTGATCTCACCATGGGAAACATTGGAAAAATCCTTCATACACTTTCCAATACAATTTTTTCAAACACAGACAAAGTATACACTAATTACATACTTTCTATTCATATTCTTTTACTATCGTGCTTTATTAAAATTCACAATTCACAAATTTCATTTAATTTTTGTTTAACACTCCTTGATTTGTGTGCACTTCTTCTTACTACGCACAATTTGAGGGGGCATATTATCTCTAATTGTATTCTCAATTTATGTTTAGTATTTCACATGTTGGTGCTTTCCTTCGATCATATGACACACCTAATGTATGCCTACTACATAGTAGGGATACAAGGGGAACATGCTAGAACCAAAATGCTTATAATCTAGAATCTAAGAAAAGTTGTATCCATACCATGACTATTTATTTCTTTCAATTTTACTTTGTGTGCATGCTTATGTAGATTTTCATAAACATTAAAGTGGGTTCTAAATGTGAGGTATCAAAGAGAATACCCTATACTCTTACACATTTGCTTTAAATCAATTTTAATAGATATGATAAATGCATAGTAACTACTATCTTTCCCAAATATTCCCATGCCTTACTTAAGTCATTTATGTTTTCCAAACAAAAACCTTGGACTCTCTTTGTTTCATTATACATTACAAGTATAAACTAAATAATTGCATCACTCATTCTAGGGCCTCCGATCATGCCATTCCCTTTAAAGAGAAGAATTATCTAGTAATGTCATCGACAGAACCAATGGAAATGTTATTGCCTTGAGTATAATATCTTCCCCTTGGTTGGTAAACTCAAGGATACATAGGTTTATCTTGTTTCTCACCCTAAAAAATAAGTTGTGCTAATAATCTTGGTGGCATACATATCAACATGTTATGTGATGCTCCTAAGTTGTAACTTTTCTAAAGACCTTGGCAAGAAAATTTAGCTAGATCTGGAGAATTCATGGGAAATAAAATTTATCTAAGTCTTGAGAAAAAGGAGGCATGAGAGCTAGTATAACAAGATGTTAAATGAGAAAGGAACAATGAGTTATGTAAATTGTAATTTGGTGGCAATTATTCTAATAATGGCAAGTGTTGGAAAAAAATGAGCTATTGATCTCCCATAAGAGTTTATCCTTGTGCAACAACTTGCACTTTTATCACCTCCACCTCCATGTCTTCTACCACTTCCTTTTTCTCCTATCCTCTTACTAATACCAATTGTTTTCCCTTTAAGAGCATACATCCTTGCTCTCAATGTTTTCAACACCTCAAAATCCCTTTCCATATGAACACCTCCTCTCTATCCATGTGAAAACCTCATAGGCCTCCTCAAGACCACTTTAGTCCTCCTTTTCTTAGAATACATTTTCTCACACTCTTCCACACCTACAATAGCTCTTATAGAACCTCACAACACACATACAAGTAACAAGGTTTTCTTTGATAAGACTTGATGCCTCCCTCTATAGCTCTCTATATTTACAAGACTTCCTCACTCACTTGTAAAACTTGTTCTAGAGATGCTAAGACATTGGTATGACTAGTTGTTCTATTGCATGGGTTGGGATTGGGCATTAGTAATCATTACTAACTTACCACTTTTCACTTAAAGTGCTTGAACCACTCTACAAGAATTCGTTTCATGTGTGGTGGTCTGGCACACTTCACATAAAAAGTTGATGGTTAGCCCTTTAAACTTCTATGAAAGTGTACAAGAAGAGGTTTCATGTAGCTCTTGGAAAATGTCACACTATGGGTTGCATGGAGCTATGGGAAATGAAGAGCAACCAATGGCCTAGGCTCTCACCACTAGATAGTTAGTTTCCATGTGACCCGTGCTTTGGCATCTTGTACACCAAAGTCATCTTTTCCCTTAGATTGGTATATGGGTTGCTTGTTGGAATTAACCTAGACAACTGAGAGTGGGGGGGGGGGTGAATCAGTTGTCTCCAAATTTTTCTTTTAAACTTCTTTCTCTATTGTCAATTTGATTAATGATGCAAACATTAAGGCATATGATATTAACACAGAAGCAAAAACATAATCAACACATTTGACACCAAGATTTTTGACGTGGAAACCCAGTTAAGGGAAAAACCACGGTGGGGGTTAACCCACAAATATTAATACCCTGTTAAAAGTATTTTTACAAATGGGAATGCACATGCATTTGGGCTCACTGCCCAGAGCTCACTACTCAAATGGAGGCTCACTGCCTATGGAAATATTATAAGAGAATAACATAGATTTGAACTGATTAATAGCATCTACCCATGCAAGAATTTTAGTTTTGATTAAGTACAAAAACTGATCTTACACATTTCATCTTTGCTCTGCTCTTCTTATCGTTCTACCTTCATTCACACTTTGGATTTCTTCTCTTCTACATACACCTTATTCACATATCACACACACTGAATCATCCAATTTCATTGGCTATATATATCCGCAATATGATCTACAATCATTCTATCAGTCAGCTTCAACAACACTTAGAACTTTTATGAATGCTCTGCTCTGTCGGCTAGATCTATGCATAACTTAAGGTGCGGACCAAAACTTGCTCTTGAAAATCATCACTCATGTTGGCCACTATCACTAATCATCATCATTTGTCCATCAAACAACTTCCATACATCTGGAATCAAGATCTTCTTCAAGGTTGGCCTGTTCTTCTTCTATCTGCTCTAACAAACTGGAACCCGATACTCAAAGGCTAATATCTTTTGAATCCTTCATCACCGGAAGACAAAAATCTGGATTTAGACTATCTTGACAATGCATATGACTCCCCTAGATCCACAGCTAATCATGACTTTCCACCGGAGAGATCCAGACCAAAATATTGGACCCTGTTACTACTCTGTTCCTAATTGCCCAGACTTAGACAAATTCTGAATCTAACTTCCAGTATGAACAAATTATTTTATGCAGATGATTGGGATGATCTAAGTTACCATTAATGACAACACCTATCAAGCAAAGCAGTGTCTCTTGCCAACAATCTCCCCCTTTGGCATTAATGGCAACACTTAATGAAAAATGACCAAGTGTCTTAGTGCAACTCCCCCTTTGTCTGTACACTCGTGCCCTTCACTTATTATGGTTCTCCCCCTTTACAAAATTCCTCATTTTTCACTACCCTTCACTCCCCCTTTGACATCAATGGCAAAGGGTGAGGTCCGCAAGCTTAAAATCTCCAAAAATTTTGTTTATACTGCCGCATATGTACAACAAATCATCAAATCCTATTTACATAACCTTTAGGATATTTGTAAAACTAGTTTTTAATTGAGCAAGTTCAGAGGCCCAATTACTCTTTATTCCATCCAAAATGGAGATGTGCCCACTCAACAAAAATGCATATGCTTTTGCATTTGCCAGATCTAGAGGATCACTTGTCTGAAGTGCATTCTGGGCTTTAGATAAGACTGTTGGCAAGAGACACTATATGGATTCATGATTGTTGTCATTGATGGCAACAAAGTTCATCCCACACATCCGTAGGACATGGTATGTCTATATCGGAAGTTAGAGTGAAGAATGTTGTGGTCCGATAAACAAGAACAGAGCATGTGGCGAGGTCCGACAATCAGGTCTGGATCTCTCAGAGGAAGTATCCTGGTGAAGTGTGGATTTGGGAAATCAAGAGGAGTATCTTGACTAATAGATTCCAAGGTTTGAGCCTCCGATGTGGAAAGGATAAAGAGATATGAATGCTTGAGTGTCGGGTTCCCAAGTGACAGTGTGAACAGAGGAAGAACTGACTGGCAGAACATCAGACATTATTTCGAATGTGTTACTAATGATGGAAAAGGTTCTTAAGGAATAAGTTATGTTTGGCCAACATGATTGATGACTTCTATAAGTATATGCTTGATCCGCATTACTTGATGTGCAAGGATTTAGCCGACAGATCAGAGTTTGTGAAAAGATTGACTATTCTGGATGCCGACTAGAAAGGTGATGAAATCACTTGTGTGGATATATATACAAAATGGATTTAGTTGTGAGTGTTGTTGTTGTGTGTTGTGAAAGTGTGCGAAGAAAAGAAGGAAAGCCGAATAAAGCAGAAAGGAAGGTCCAGTATGTGAAAGAAGAGCAGTACAAAAGAAGAGGAAAAATGAAGCGCAGCAGATTAGTATACAGAGCCTAACCGGAACTGAACTACAGCATATGTTGATGCTCCTTATCAGTTCAAGTATTGTATTACACTCTTTATAATTTGTAGATAGTGTGTCTCTTGTAGGCAGTGTGCCTCTTGTGAGCAGTGTGCTCGGGCAGTGAGCCCTAATTGGCAAGTGCCATTTTGTAATCCTATTCTTCTAATAGAGAATACAATCTTGGGTTAATCACCCCATGGTTTCTCCCTTAACAGGGTTTCCAGTCAAAAATATTGTGTCATGTGTATTTCCATTTCATGGTTATGTTTGCTTGTTTGATACAGCACTAATTATTAAGAAAGTTTAGAAAGTAGAAATATTTAAGATAACTGATTCACCCCCCCACCCTCTCAGTTATCAACAATTGGTATCAGAACCAAGTTCCTCCTAACAAAAGTCTAACAACTTGAGGAAGATCTGGGAATTCAAATGGATGCATATGGTTTAAGAGAGCAACTCAAGACTGCCCTTGATGATCTTGAACAGTCAAACTCTGAAGTCAATGAGTTAAAGGAAAGACTCAAACAGGCTAATGATTTCATGAGAGAATTAAAAGACAAATTAAGTCTCTCTATGAAAAAAGAGAAAGGAGTTACTTCAGCAATTAGCAAATCAAAGTGAAGCCAATGATACAAATGAAGATCTGAAGGAGAAAACTAAGTTATGTGAAAAGTTATCAAAAGAAATCATTATGGTAAGACATGAAATGGAATTAGGAGTTATAAAGTTTACCCAAGAGATTGAAGAGAAAAGAAAAACTGAAGATAATCTAAGACAATCTCTCAAGGAGAAATCAGAAGATTGCTACAAGATGGATAGAATTATTAGACATCTTGAATTTGATCTTGAAGATGCTAAAGATAATGAAGAAAAACTTGAGGATCAAATTGTCTCTCTCAAAAGAGATCTTCAAACAGCAAATGAATATAAATAGAAATTCAAGATAAGTTCTGTCCAACTTGAAGTTCTTCTTGAAAGCCAAAAGAGGGTAGATGACAAGTGTGGTTTGGGATATGAGAAAGGAGAAAGCTCCGGATCCGGTCAGAAGAATTTTAGATCAGAAAATCCAAGGAATAAGCCTAGAAGTCCTTCGGTAAGGCAGCCTAATGCTCAAAGATATCCATCCTTCAATGGATACTGCCACAACTGCAATAACTTTGGTCATAAAGCTAATCAGTGCAGAAGGAGAATGAATCAGACTAATATATCCTTCTCTGGATAGTGCTTCAACTGCAAAAGGTATGGTCACAAATCTCATGAATGCAGAAATATGCAAATGAACAATTCATTCAATAGTAGATGCTTTGCATGCGATAGAATGGGTCATATGGCTAATCAATGCAGATCAAGAGGATATCAATCAAATATGCAAAGAAATGTTGTTTGCCAAATTTGCAATAGATCCGGTCATATAGCAAAATTATGTAGAAGCAAGAATTAGGATAAAAGAGGTCTGGTATATTATAATCAGAATCAAGATAAGGGGAAACAAAAAGTAAATGCGGATGAAGTTCAAAGTGAGATGAATAAGATTTGGGTGAAGAAAAGTACAGAGAATGTAGGGGATGGATCCGCACCAGACTCTGATGTTGATATTCCTTCCAGAAATTAAAAAGTGAGCTCTAGCTCAGGGGGAGGCACAAAGAAAACCTTGTTCCCCCAGCCAGTCAATTGGTGTCAAAACTGGCACAAGGAGAGCTACAGATTAAAAGGGGTCATACAAGAAACATCTAAAAGGGGTATGGTAAAGATTTGAGAGATCTGCAAGAAGATTTGAAGAATCTAATCCTACCAGAATTGATCCGGTAAAACAGTCTTCTGGTAAAATAGATTCCTTACAAGTTTGGTCTGGTATGATTCAAACTATGGTGTCTTGATCTGCAAATAGATCAAATGACTAATGAAAGGAAGATAGATTATCACTACTCTCCTAGAATAACTTCAAAATCTGTCTCAGTGATCTGAAAAGGTTTTGTCTCTGAATAAGACAAACAAGGCAAACCGGAATGAATTAGGTTACGCATTTATTGTCGAATGAAAATTAGAGCTTCTCAGAAATAAAAGAGTTCATTCGCTCATCATTTGTACACTCACATGCGAAGAAGAGAGAAAAGGAGCTCTGCAACAACTTCTCCCAAAGATCAAGATGATTCCTCATACAACTCAATCCAGATTTCATCATGTACCCTAAACAGCCTAAAAGGTATTCTTTATTCTTGATTTCCCTCGGTAAGATTCTTTGATGATGGCTACTCCAAATATAGTAAAGATTTCTGATAGACCTCGCCCCAAATTTAAGAAACATCCATACAAATCCTTGGAGGTAGATCCCCTAGGAGCCTTCTCTAGTGTTCTACATGGTGTTTTGCACACAGAAGATATTAGGGTTTACATACATGCAAATATTGAAGAGTTTGGGGAATTCAAACTAAGAGATATCTATCACAAACAACTGTTAGATGATTCATTTGACCTTAAACTCCAATACAAGGGCCTCCGGAATAAGCACTTTGCACAATGCATACATTTCCCCTGTTTTACTGAGGATGAATGGATCAGGTATATTTTGAGCAAAATACATGACAACTTCATGTGGTTAAATGGACCATTCAAAATCAACAAAAGATGCCATCAGGGCAGTTACCAGATTACACTCATCCAGTGGGATTCCTATTCTTAAATCTGTGAAGAATCAAACTGTGAGTGAGGCTACCGGATCCAAGTTTGACAAAAGAGCAATGACAGTAGATGACATCTCTGTTCTGGATGTCAAGTTTGCCTCCATGATCATTGGATATAAAATATATCATTCTACCAGGGAAAATTCAGTACCTGGAACGGCCATCTACACCGCTTATGAAATGCTAAGAAAGGATGCAGACTACGATCTTTGTCAGTTTCTTTTGAACCAACTCTTGGAGAATCTGTAGAAAATAAAGAAAGATAAAAAGAATTCATTCAAGTATGGTGGATTAATATTGTGCTTATTCTTCTACTTTATGAATGAGCTTCCCAGATCTAGTGGCTGGGTGTGGGAGAATGATAGACCAGTAGGTATCCAAATCAGAGATTATTTGCATGGACTTGGTGATGACAAAGCACAAAATACAGCTCTGTGGGGTTACTTCAAGCACTTTCAAAATACAATGCAAATCAGAGAAAGAATCCCCAAATCAGTAGTTGAGAAATACAAGGATACAGTGTGCTTCATGATAGACACTGATCAATGCCTAATGGAGGCAGTAGAGCCAAGGACAGTTTGGATCATGCCTATGGGGTATGAAGTTGATGAACAAATTGTAGAACTACATGTTCAACACATGCTCAGTCAGCCAAAAGACCCAAAGGCAGAAAGATTTGGAACCTTTGAAGAACTAAGTGTGAAAATTCAGACAGAGCTAAGGTAGCCAGAGATTAAGAGGAAAGTGAGAAAAGAAGTAGAAGATGTTGCCAAAGGCTTTGGCATCTCAAAGGAGGCACTTGATGCCAACAAGAAAAAGATGGAAAGGGCTGAGGAAGAGAAGAAGAAGGCAGAAAAGAAAAATGAGGAAAGTGTTCCGACAAAACCTTCCACCCGAACCAGATAATCAAAGAGTTCTACACCTACCACCTCCAAAGGCTCAAGGACTTCAAAACTGGAAGCACAATCATCCGGCAAAGGAGAGAAAAGAACAAAGACAAAAGCCACAAGAGCTTATGTCAATCAAAGGGATGAAGAGGAGACTAAATTTGATGAAGAAATTAGGAAAGTGAAGAAATAGAAGAAATCATCCGGTGAACACTCTACTGGTCAAGGAGAAGAAGAGAAGGAAGAGGAATTTGTTGAAAAACCCACTCTATCCTTAGATGTTGTAGTGAAAGCAGTCACTATGGATGGGAACCTGCAACCCTTAACAGAGTTCTATGATGCATATAATGAAGCAAATAAAAAGATTCTGGAGGAAGCCACAATTAAGTTTTTGAACACTTACAATAAAGCTTTTATTGAAATTATCTCTCTAATTCCCAAAAGCTTAGAGAAAAGGCTTGAAATGAGGAAGAACAATGCTCGAGCAAAAGATCTAGAAATCTGGGAACAGATAGCAATTCAGCTATACCCTTCAATCACTCCACAACAAATGAACATGATCTTCAAAGATTGCAAGGATGAGTTTCAGAGCAAAGCCAGGATGAATTAGCTCATGCTTGGTGAAATCGGTAAAGTGGCAAGAGAGACTGAAGAGATCCTCTGAAATGCTTTTAAGAAATTCAACATTCCAATTATAGAGGACTTGGGTACTGACCCCTCGACCACAAGTGTTGAAAAAAAATCCACTGAGCAAGTCATGGACACCGGTGCAGAAAAGGATACGGACTTGGAATCTTCTACTCCGGAAGAGGTGGCTCATGAACAAACAAATATCTCTCCTCCAGTTTCCCCTACAGTCTCCATATCTAAAGGAGAAGAAAGAATACAGGAGAAAGAAGCAGAGGTGAAGGAAAAAGAAGATGACAGTACCAAGGTTGCAGAAGGAGAGAAGACTTCAACAGAGAAGACCACAACTGCTAGTGGTAAGAATGTAGAAGGAGAGAAAGCTTCAAGAGATAGCTCTAAGAATGCAGAAGAGAAGAAACATCTGTCTCCGGCAAGAGACACTGCAAAAACTATCCAAGAATTCTTGAACAAAGAAACAATGGAGATTGATGAATCGGAGCTTCTACAAGGACCATTTAATTTTGATTCTCTTTCTCCAGTACAGACAATGAAGATAGCTTCATTTGCTAATGCAAAGGTTAAAGAAAAACCCCTGAAGTCTCACATGGAAGATTGTGAGTTGATAGAAGCTACTTCTGGAGTGCTTGAAAAGATTATGCCATCGTTTCAGAAGGATCCCACAGCCTCCACATCTGGTAATCTCAAAACTCTAGTCAATAGTGTTAGCACACATTTTGATTCCCTAGAGAAGTCAGCAGAAGATAAGGTCCGAAAAGAATTTCTTGCAAAAAGATTATCAGAGGTACAAGGGTTGATAATTAATGATAGGAAAAATATGAATATTGGGATAAAGAGCTTAGAAAATGCTCTTAAAGATGGCAGAGAAATGTACAAATTTTGTTTATCATGGTCCAAAACAACAGTGGAGATTGAGAAGAAAATGAAAGAACAGGAGGATAAACTGATAAAACTTTCTCAAAATTTTGATCCACTTACTACATCCATAATAAATCAAGAATGTCAAATGGTTGTGGTTTTGAATGAAATTAAGAAGCTTGAAAAAGAGAAGAAAAATAGAATCAGTAGGTTGAGTGAGCTCAGAGGGATAATTGTCCCTAAGTTAGAGGCCATGCATGAGGCCATAAAAGAAGCTCAAATCACAGCCCAGACAAATGATCCAACAGATTTTAAAAGGGCAGATGCATTTGCATTTCTATTGAGCAGTCATATATCAATTTTGGACAGAATGAAGCAAAGTTGGGCTACAGAATTCATTCAATTGAAAACAACTTTTGTAGACATACTTCAGTATATGTAAGTATTCCATATGTATATACTTATGCGAGCAAGATTTTGAAAATTTTGGTATGCAGACCCTACCCTTTGCCATTGATGTCAAAGGGGGAGTGAGGAGTAGTGAAAAATGAGGAATCCAACTAAGGGGGAGCTCCGAAAAATGTATATAAAAACAGAGCATCAGCCAAGGGGGAGCATAGTGTAAACACTTAGTCATTTTTCACTAAGTGTTGCCATCAATGCCAAAGGGGGAGATTGTTGGCAAGAGACACTATATGGATTCATGATTGTTGTCATTGATGGCAACAAAGTTCATCTCACACATCCGCAGGACATGGTATGTCTATACCAGAAGTCAGAGTGAAGAATGTTGTGGTCCAGTAAATAAGAACAGAGCATGTGGCGAGGTCCGACAGTCAGGTCTAGATCTCTCAGAGGAAGTATCCTGGTGAAGTGCGGATTTGGGAAAATCAAGATGTGAGGACCGCCCTTTTTACTACTGTTGTCATGACTCTTTACAGTGCTGTTATTGTTACTTTCATATTTGTGGGATAGCAGTTCCCGAAATTTGTCAGACTATTTAACTTTATTATGTTTTCGGAAAAACTAATTGGGTGATGTTTGGATAAGTTACTTTTCAGAAAAATGAATTAGAGATGTTAGAGATGATGGAAAATTGTAATATGATTTTTAATTATGTTAGATTGTACTAAGGCATGAGCATGCATGTGTTATTTAAGTTGCTTCGGCTATGATGAATTTATGTGGTTACTGATCTTGTAATTGAGTGTGCAGGGACTACTAATCAAACCACAGATTTCGGAGATCATTCCACACCTTGTTAATTGTTATTCTCTGTTAAGCCGATCTGGTTCCACGATGAACCAAGATCTCTTTGTGTTTGATGTCATGATGTAATGTGGTCTTTCGTATGGTCGAGTGGGTTAGGTTACCCTCATGTAATATTATTTTTATAAGTAAGTGTTGTAAAGAGATTGAATTTGAAATTTCTATTTTTATTTAAATTATGAGGCCCTTTTTCTTGTGCTTTACCTTGACCTGGGGTGTCTTGTATGGGTTAAAATTGACCCTGGGTTCTACCCCATGGGTCCAGGGGCCCATTTGGCATGGGTAACCCTTGAGTAACCTCCATCTAGTCAACTTAACCTTTCCCTGAAGTTAAGTGGCGAAAATTGGAGGTAGGAGGGGACATGATGGGTTGTACCAACACTCAACCCATCCCCTCTACTTTTCCCTAGATAAGAGATGCCATCCATTAGTAAAAGTTACCTCTTCTTTAGTAAGATTCCCCCATGTACTATGGGGACACCCATGTGAAGAAAGGAGAAAGAGGCATGGGTCACCTGTCTTGTTCCCATTTAACTCTTTTTTTTATTTCTCCTATGAGAAAGTGGAGTCACATGAAAGGAATAAGGAGTACCCTTGGGAATGGAGAGTGACATAAGCCACCTGGACAGAATAGTGATTTTTGGGAAGGGTGAGGAGGTGACAAGTGTCACTTCCCCATTTCTCAAAAATTAGAAAGAAAGAGAATTTTGGGTTATTTATTTTCAAATTTTGGGATGAGAGGGAGTTAGTTGAATTTTGGGGAAAAACTTTCATTTTGGCCTTACCAAATATAGAGAAGTTAGTTTGGAAGATAGAGAAGGGAGAGGGAGTTGGTGGCTAAGCTTGGAAGTGAACTCTGTGGACTCTGCAACAACTTCATTCCAGGAGGGCTTTGCAAGGTTGGTCTGAATTTTACCTTTGTTTTGGTAGAACTGAAATGTGTATGAAATGTGTTTGGAATATGTGTTTAAATTTGTTTTCTGTGGGGTTCTTGTCGGGTGTTTGACAGAGCGTCTCCCACTTGGGAGAAATGCTCATCAAGTTTGGGGTAGGGGAGGAGAGATCCTCCTCGGGTGCATACCTGTTCCATCTTTTGGGATGTTGAAAGCCTTGAGGGCATGTATCTGTGACTGTATTTTGACTTGAGAGTCAAATACAGATTTCTTACAAATTGTGATCACACTTGGTTGAGACCAAGAGAAATTTATATGAGTTCATTTATCTGTCAGGGTGACACTCTGGAGTCGAGTGTATCCACTCTCCTGCCCCTTATGAAACTCACTGTAGTTGAGTTTCCATATTGTGTAAAATAGCCACGGGTGTATGTGTGCTTTGGGATTGTTGTTGTTTCTGTTGTGAAGTGGAGTGTTTGAGTACCCAGGTGTGAGTATGGTCTCCCTAGCTCGGGGGTGACCCTCTTGCGGGTCTACGGTAGGGAGGAGAGCTAGACGAGTGGTATTTTTCTTCTTTGTTTGTCTTTGATACGCAGGTTTTTTTTTTTCTCTTGGAGCTTCTGGTGGGCTATTTATGAAGAAACAGATCATCTTCTTGTCATGAGAATTAGGCCTGGATTATTTCATAGAAATGAAGAGAGAACACCTCTCTTGTTATTGTTGTAAATTACTGATATTCTGGGAGTGAAGAAAATCACCTCCCTGGTCTTGTTATTATTGGACTTTTATTGGTTGTCATAAGTTTTCAGTTGTATACTGTTTGGGAGGAGAAAGTTCATATCTGGGAAGTTGGTATTCATGTTTGAGAAGTTGTAATATGACTGTGCTTAAATTTTAAGTGGATGTTTGCAACCTTTGTTCAATAGCAATTTTTGTGTTTCAAGTATTACTGAAAAGAATAAGTTCGTTTTTGCAACTTAATCTGAGTTGTTTACATTTGAAAGTTTGGAATTGCTTCTTTAGTTGAAATGCTAGTTTCCTTTTCAATGTTGAAATGGAAAAGACAGTTTTTAAATATTTGAGTTTTCTCCATAATAATGGATTCTGTTAATTTAGAAGAATTAGAGGAAATCTAGCATGTAAATATAATCTGTTTGTAAATTTACAAGTCTTATATGTTTATAACAATGGAAAATTTATACTTATAATAAGGGAAGAGCTATTTATCATTTGGTGAAATTGGGATATATATATATATATATATATATATATATATATTTATATCTAATTGTTATGACAATTTCTTTATAATAGGTTGATTTGGAGAAAATGCATAGAGTAGTGAATTTAAAAAAAAAATTTGTCGAAATTGGAATTATACAAATATAATATTTTTCTCTAAATACTTTATAAATATATATATAGAGATATATATATATTTCTCATTTTGAGTAATTATCATTTTAGAAAATAATAGAGAAATTGAAAGTAATTATAATTGTTATATAAAAAAAAAGGGGGATATATATATATATATATATATATATATATATATATAAATATGGAATATATATATATATATATAAATATATTATCGTTGTTATATATATACATATATATATATATTTATATATGAATATATAAATATATATATATATATATATTTGAAGATATTTTATTATTGATAATAATCAACGAATGGTGAAAGACTGTCAAAAAAATTAAGCCGCGGATAACAAAATACACAGTCGTTATTTACAATGGGCGGTGGGGAAGAAAACCCCACCGCAGGTTTTATGTTATATTTGGAGGTGTGGAGTGGGGCGGAGCCCCACCCACACCCCACGTCGTGGGAATGTGGGTGGGGCTCCGCCCCACTCCACATCTCCCCCCTCCTCCATACCCTTATGCCTCCCGCGGATCTTGTCTGCCGCTTTGCGGCCACCATAAACCCCCGTCCGCCGCTCTGCGGCCACCATAAATTCCCGTCCGCCGCTCTGCGGCCACCCCGACCCCGCTCCTCTGTCACGCCGCCCATGGCAGCCGTCGGCTGTGGTAACTCCAGCACATAAAATGTTAGGGCTTGGCCCTAACATATGTTTGGGTTATTTGGAATTTAAATGCTGTTTATTTTTATATAGCTCTATATATAGGCATATATATATTCTATATGTCTATGTATATAGCTATATATCTAATATAATAATGCGTATATATCTGTATATATATATATATATATATATAGGTTGTGGTAAACCAATTCGTCCTTTTCATAGACATTAAAATATATATATATATATATAACATACAGAGGAGTAAATCTATGAACCAAATTATTGGGCTCTCGTTTAAAATCGTTATAAACTATGTTTCATGGATATGGAGAAAAAAATATATATATATATAAATAACAATTATATTCTCACAGGAGATGTTATTAAGTGTTGAACACAACAACCAAAGAAGCTATATTACCATGAACAGAGTTTTATAAAGTGGTGAACCACCTACATCTATTGACAACGTCATACGAGTTACAAACAGTGTATGAATCGTAATTAAGAGTAACAGTAACAACAGTAATTCTAAACAAGAGAAAATAAAATTATAATGTAAAGAGAGTTTAGGAATATTCAGTGATACTCTGGAAAGAGTTTCTCGGAAGTTTCAACTAAAAACATACTAACAATCACCCGGAAAAATGAAGAGGAAAATTACACAACTCCTTACTCAAAAGAACACTGGAAATAAACTTAAGAAGCCACCACTGACAATCCTTGTGGCCATATTAATCTCTACTGTAGCAAACGATCTCATATGTAAACCTGTAAGAGGTTCCGAAGAAGGAAAAACCAACATTGGAAAACACAGAGGAGAAAATGCGCGACATATCTCACACGGGATAAGAGAACTAAGTTGACGGACCCTTCTGTCAATTGTGCTTAGGTACAAGTTGACTAAGCATTTACGAAGAGGAGGAACCTAGATCGGGGAAGATTAGGAGACTGAGTCCAGCGAAATAGTAAACCAGCCTTTGTGGCCTAGATCATCCTGAAATTAGGTTTAATATCAACAATAACTGCAGTGATAACCCTGATTGACGTAAATCATGAAGAAAGGACAGGATGCACATAAAGAAAGTATAGAAAATGAAAGAGAGAGAGAGACCGAAATATAAACACACTAAATGAACTAAGAGATAGTTAAGGTAAGGGCGATAAAGATATAATCCAACTTAAGAACTTGTGGAAAGGGAAGAGAGGGCAACCAAACCGCCTTGTTGAAAATGCTAAGTCATAGGAGTAGTATGTTTCAGGAAACAAGAGAGGAGACAGACAACCGTGCCTGGCTGAAAAATGACTAAATAGGGAAATCACTAGCCGGTTTAGTTGGAACAAGGCGTCGAGGGGAGTGGTTCCTCTATCAGCGAACCACGTGCGTAAATGAGTGCAGCGTAATTCCCACTAACGCCGTAAGGCATTCTACTACCGAACATTGCCGAGGGTTCGATTTAAGAACTTGGGTAATCTCACTCTTGCAATGACGTTAGCAGCGTTGTATCGACCCTCTTGTTGATCTATATGTTTCCGTTTGCACGCCATTGTACTTGTATTCCGCCGATGAGTATAGTGTTTCGCCATGAGAGAACACCATTGAGCATGCGTACGCATGCGAAAGGGGTTTTTAGGACGGTGTGAGAAAAGTTTTTCATATCTCGTGTCATAACCACATGACAGATGTGGCTATGACACGTGCGATGTGTGTTGTGACCACAAGGAAAATGTGGGCATGACACAAGAGGAGTATCTTGACTGATAGATTCCAAGGTTTGAGTCTCCAGTGTGGAAAGGATAAAGAGATATGAATGCTTGAGTGTCGAGTTCCCAAGTGACAGTGTGAACAGAGGAAGAACTGACTGGCAGAACATCAGACATTATTCCAGATGTGTTACTGATGATGGAAAAGGTTCTTAAGGCATAAGTTATGTTTGGCTGACGTGATTGATGACTTCTACAAGTATATGCTTGATCCACATTACTTGATGTGCAAGGATTCAGCCAATAGATCAAAGTTTGTGAAAAGACTGACTATTCTGGATGCTGACTAGAAAGGTGATGAAAAAACTTGTGCGGATATATATACAAAATGGATTTAGTTGTGAGTGTTGTTGTTATGTGTTGTGAAAGTGTACGAAGAAAAGAAGGAAAGCTGAATAAAGCAAAAAGGAAGGTCCAGTATGTGAAAGAAGAGCAGTACAAAAGAAGAGGAAAAATGAAGTGCAGTAGATCAGTATACAGAGCCTAACCGAAACTAAACTACAGCATATGTTGATGCTCCTTATCAGTTCAAGTATTGTATTACACTCTTTATAATTTGTAGACAGTGTGTCTCTTGTAGGCAGTGTGCCTCTTGTGAGCAGTGTGCTCGGGCAGTGAGCCCTAATTGGTAAGTGCCATTTTGTAATCCTATTCTTCTAACAGAGAATACAATCTTGGGTTAATCACCCCATGGTTTTCTCCCTTAACAGGGTTTCCACGTCAAAAATATTGTGTCATGTGTATTTCCATTTCATGGTTATGTTTTCTTGTTTGATGCAGCACTAATTATTAAGAAAGTTCAGAAAGTAGAAATATTTAAGATAACTGATTCACCCCCCCCCCTCTCAGTTATCAACAAAGACATTATGCATGGATTCCAACTTGGGGACAATCAATCCCCGGAGTTCACACATCCTCTTCATAGTATTGATTTTCTCTTTTACAAGTCTCTTTTATTTCATCTATCAAGCTAATAACTTGACATTCCTGGCTTATAGGAGAGGTAGTTAGAGGATCAAAATTTTGAGATAGAACTGATATTTTTTGTTCTTGTTCCTTTATCTTCTTCTCAATATCCTCATTGACTTTAGACCATGATAGGAAAAACTTATATATATCTCCTCCATCACTTAGAGCATTCTGAATGCTCTTTATGCTAATGCCTAGTATCAACCTATCACTCCTTATCAGATTCTTAACTTGACTGAATTTCTTATTCAAGAACTCTTTCTAAACTTTTGCCTCTGCAGACTTTTCAAAAAGACTCAAAATGTGAGTTTACTAAACTTACAAGATTTTTTAGATGTCCGGAGGGGGAATCATTTTGATTCTTCTGATAGGTTGGCATTAATTTCTCCAAAATTCTGGTTGCAAGCCCCAGTAGCTCATTGTCCTCCATGTGGGACTTTAACATCTTTTCTCTAACCTTTACTTGGGTGAATGATGTTATTTTCATCAATTGAATTGGAGAGAGAGCATCTAGATTGGCTAGACCTTGGAGTAGCTCAGGCTCATCAAGTTCAATCATTTCTTTTTCAAGAAGATTTTTTATTGCATCTGCAGTGTCTCTTGCAACCATTTTAGAACCATCCTTTTGTTCACCTGATTTCTCAGTATCTGCTTTAGGTGCTTCAACATTTGCACCATCTTCTTTTGCCTTATCCTTCTTTCCTTTTCTTTCCTCTTTCTCTATTTTACTCTTCTCTGTGTTTTCTTTAGAGGGACTCTTTCTTGTTTTCTCACCACTTGCTACCTGATCCAGAGGGCTCTGTGTGGTAATAATATCCTCTTCTTTTCCAGAGTGATCAAGTGGTGGAGTTACCCTTGCATCAACTATTCTGTCTACCATATCTATGTCCTCCTAATTGACTTGTTCCTTCCTGAACTTCTCCAATAATTAGATTTGATGAATCAAGTCCATTATTGGTCTCCTCATAGATTAATTCTAGAGGATCTAGAGTAGTACTTTGGTCATTAATTCTCTTGTTAGTTTCTCCTTCAGGAGATTCTTGTTCCGGAGCAGGAGGATTATCTTCTTCAACTTGTTTTTTCTGAAACAATATAGTGTTTATCTTTGTCTAAAGCCTTTCTCAGAATTTCCTCTGTTTCCTTTTCAATTTCCTCAGTCTCACCAAGCATTTGCTTGTTCATCTGGACTTTGCTTCTGAATTTTTCTTTGACTTCTTTGAGAATTTTATCTGCTTCTTTATTGGTCATTACAGGACATAGTGTGGAGAGGACATACTCTCTGAGTTCTAGATCTTTAGCCTTAGCTGCTTCTTTTCTCATTTCTAGTACTCTCCTTAAACTTTTAGGAAGTTCTTGTAAAATTTCCAATAGGGCTCTATTGACTTTATTCAAATACATGATGGTGGCATCTTCCAAAATTTTCTTATTTGCTTGATCAAAATTGTCATAGTAAACTGTGATGGGCTTTAAATTTCCATGAATAGTGGTTTTTTTTACAATTTCATCAATAGACATAGCGACCTTACCAGTTGCTTGCTTTTTACTAGCTTTATTGCTTCCATAAGGTTGGTCTTCAGAAGTCTTTGAAGTTCTGGCTTTCTTGGATCTTATTTCTTTCACTTCTTCATCTATTTATGTTTCCTCATCATATTTTATGCTCTTGTGGATTCTTGTGGCCTTGGTTTTCTTTCTTTTCCCTCCTTCACTGGATGGAGTGGCTTCTGGTTTCTTGGTAGAAGTGGGCTTGGGTTGCTCAGTAAGATTTGCAAAACTCTATCTTCCTTGAGGAGCTTGGTGGGACTTTCGGAGCGACTGTTGGCTTACTTTCTACTTTTTCCTCTGAAGTCTACTCAGTGCTCTTCTTTATCTTTTTTATCCTTTCTCTATTCTCTCTCACTGCTTCTTTTGTTATCCCAATGCTTTCTACATACATCTCCACTTGCTTGTGCACTTTTCTTTTTGTTTCTGGCTATCTGAGTTCCACATGCAACTTTAAGCTTAGTTCCTTGTATGTTCCAAACCTTTTAACAGAGGTGTCTTTAGGTTTGCTTAGGAGATGCTGAACATACATGTCCAGAATTTCCTCATCCACCTCATAACCCATTGGCCTAATCCATACTGTTCTTGGTTCTACAGCTTCCATCAGACATTGATTTGTGTCTACCATAAAACATATCTCATTTTCATACTTTTCTACAACTAAATTAGGGATTCTTTCCCTTGCATGCATCAGACTCTAAAAGTTTTTGAAATATTGATGCAGAGCACACAGTGAAAATGCTCAAAATAGGGGTGAATAGCCATCAAACCCACAATACAGGGAGATTATTACTTATCAGCTTTAAATATCCTTCTCTCCATACTGAAACACACACACTCTTCCCTATCGGCGAGACAACATACCATCGGCACACTCGAAAACTCTTCCGCTGACTCACCGATCTCTCCAATGACCTTTGAACCACCACCATCGGTGTGACTTAGATCATCGGCGGAACCTTATTCTCTTCTTCCGACATGCTGATATGTGTTGTCTTCAGTGTGACCATTATCATCGGCAAACACTTGCAACCTTAGGCCGATGCGCCGATGGTGACAACTACTCGTCGACTTTGACTTTCGCTTATCAGCAACACTTTGCCCGTCGGTGAAACTTCTCCTGATATGCCAATACAACCCGTGATCGGTGAGACTCCAAACATCGATGAACTCTAATCTCCCTGGGCCGATACACCGATGGATTCTCCGTCAATGTCACTCACCCCTTGTCACCCTGATATAACTCGATCGACAAGATAACCACTGTCGGCTCAACATCACGTTGTCCACCCGATGGTTTTGTCACTCCGATATAACTCTTTAGATGGCGATTTCAACCTCTCTTCAGCCAGACTAACCTTATCGCCCCAAGAGAGAAATATTTTGCCGATGTCCTCGATCTTACCGATAATGCCTTCAGTAAGTCTGTAACTCTACAACTACGCAGACACTAACAAGTATGCAGAAACAAACTCAACAAAATGGAAAACAATCTAACTCTAAGGAAGTCATTCCACTGATTTCAAAGAAATCTCAACCAATGGAATGCTTCTGATCTACATCTCTACTATTAAACTGAATAAAACTTTTTATTCCTCAACAAATATACATACAAATCGATTCTCTCCCTCTCTGTGTGTCTCTTAACGAACACAACCTCTGCCATTCGGTTACATCCACTCAGTTCATTTACAATCTTTAATGACACGTATACAGACTCAACGTTATGCCGTTACTCGACCAAGTATGACTCAATATGGTGCTAAGGCCTTACAAACATGACACTTTGGACAGAACAAAATATGCATCGAATCTTCTTGATTCTTAGGTCTCGAGGTGCTCCTGCACCAAATATCCCCAGATTGCAGTCTTTTGTGCACCTGACTCTCCAAGACTATGTAAATGGTCTCTTATCTGGATTGCCACTGGTCTGTCATTTGTCCAATGCACACTTTGCACTCCAGGCATTTCATTCATGAAATAGAAAAATAGGCATATGATCAAGGAACCATATTTGAAAGAGTTTTTCTTATCTCTTTTGATTTTGCTCAAATTCTCTACCAGTTGATTCTGTAGTAATTCACACAGATCATAATCTGCATTCTCCTTTAACATCTTATAACTTGCATATATTACAGTCTCAGAAACTAAATTTTCTCTACTAGAGTGATAAATCTTGTACCCGATCACCATAGAGGTAAATTTAACATCCAGTTCTATGATATCATTGATGGTCATTGCCCTTTTGTCAAATTCAGCACTGGTAGCATCAGTTACTGTCTAGTTTTTAATGGATTTCAACATGGGTAATATGCCAGAGGAGTTTAACCCAGTTACAGTCTTGATAACATCCTTTGTAATCTTAAATGGTTTCATTAGCCGTATGAATTCATCATGTATTCAGCTTAAGATGTAACAAACCCATTCATTTTCATCAAAAGATAGAAATTCAATCATTTGTAGAAAGTGTTTGCTTTCAAGGGCTTCAAATTTAGGTCTCAGTTGGTAATTGTCATCTTTCAGATGATTCTTAAACAATTCCATCAGTTTCAAATTCCCAAATTCTTCTATATTGCAATGAATGTATGCCCTAATGTCTTCAACTTGTAAAACCCCATATGGAACACTCGAAAAGCAGCTAACAACTTGACTTCAACAGATTTATAGGGATGCTTCTTGAATTTAGGATGGGGCCTCTCAGTGACATCAACAAGTAAAGGTGTAGCCATTTACAGAGATTAAGAATTCAAGAAGTTTCACAGAAAATAGAAATACCTTGTTCCCTAGATTAGGGTTTTGCTTGGAGATGCTCTTTGCGCTTCAATTCTTGGGAATTCTTAGCTCTGAACTCGTTCACTTCTCCTCTTCTTGCTTTCTTTTGATGCAAAGTGATCTAAATGAGGAATGAATGATATTTTTATGTTCTACAACACCTAATTTGTCTTTGTAATAAATGCTCTACCCTAATACATCCGATTACTCTGTTTGTTGAACAGTTTCTCATAAATTACTCTGCAATTTACCATATCCAGCTCTTTTCTTCCAAAAATCCTTCCAACTATTATGAATCAATTCAAGGTACCTTTTCTTATTGTGCTAGATCCAAGTACTCACATACTGGCTGGGGGAATTTGATTTACAATGCTGCTACCCCTAAGCCAAAGCTCTCAAATCAATTCCTGGAAGAATTTTTAGCACCAGATTCTGGTGCAGATCCGTTACTGTCATTCATAATTATTTGCTTGACCCATATCTTGTTTATTTCATTTTGAGTCTCATTTGCATCAATTTTTTCTTTGCCTTTGTCTTGTCTCTGTTCATCTAATTTTCTATTTACCAGACCTCTTCTTCCATTGTTCCTATTTGTTGGTTGTTCTTTTGAATCAGCATTAGGGTTTGCCAGTTCTAATGTACGGGTAGATTCAGCCAACTAATACAGGAGGTTGTGTCAGCTCCTGCCCTTCACTTCTGGTTCTGCCACACCAAGGGGGGTGTCCCTATAACTAAAGATGTGACCTTGACTTGCTCAATGACTGATAGATTTAGCTTGACAGCAATAGGCAGAATACTCTCATGTCTGGACCAAGATCTGCATGGTAGATCACAAGGTTGGCAACATTCTTGGACATATTTGTCTAGTGGGTATGAGAGCATGCCGGGGGTTCCTAATCCTACTCCTACAACTAACAGGTTGGGATAATGGAAAGGTTGGGAGTGATGTTTGGATGCAAGACAAGGGGGATGTGGATCATAACTACTAATCCAGAAGTAGACCGGTGCCTATCTCAGGGCAAGGAGTCAACTAGACATATACAACAGATGGTTTGCAACTTTCACTCAAGTTTCAGGGGGTTGGATTTAATGCTTGCCTTACAAACATCACCCAAGGATGGGTATTTAGCTGCCTCTACTTACAGATATCCCTGCTGACATGCAACCTTCCCCATGCTCAACCTAAAACAATTTAATCCACTCCTTGAATGGAAGTTAGAGATCAAACATGTGATACAGAAAACCATACCCTAGAACCTGAGAAACACTTAGCAACCAAATTCAGAAGAAGGAGAATAACATGCAGCAAATGGAGACAAGCAGATAAACACATGCAATGAAGCATTTCTCATATAAAATCAGCATTGAAACTGAACATATGTGCAAAATACATTCATGTTGCAACTCATAAACTCTAAAATGGGATAGAACAACCAGGGTCGTGCCCTGTCTTTCGTTATTTACACACAAAAACAATGCCCCAGGCCTTCAACAACCTTGAATGAATAACACAGTCTACATTATATAGCAGGAAGGTGTACCCATCATTAATTACATGGCAGATCAAAAATCACCAGATACAGCGTGTCATGAGAAATTGGTGCTCAAACATACAATGCAGCAGGTGGGAGAGGAGACAGGGGAGGGTTCTCGAGCCTTGCACCGCCGCCCGTGGATGTACAACTTCAGTCAGGTACCATATCCGTCCACACCATCGCCCATACCTCTGCAACAACTGCCATTAATGGCGCACCAACCCGCGGCCTTGGGAAATGCAGAAAACTATGCATCGCAAACCTTTCCCGCCAAAATGTATCATCCTGATATTTCAAATCATGCAGGATCTAATTATCCCACATGCACCCCGCGGCAACCTCCTCATCACCTTATATACTAGGTCGTGAGCATATATGATGTCGGTGCTTTTGCTCCTGACGATACTAGTACAAGCCTTCATCATCATCATCCTCTAGCATGATATCCTGTTGCTTGAAATATCACCCTAACATCAGCAGGCCACCTACTGAGCTCACCCTGATAATTCACATCACCCCGATGTGAAAAATCACCCCGTAGAAAATATCACCCTGTGGGAAAGCATATCCAAACCTCATCACCTGATAAAAGATATCACCCTGATGTATGAATATCCTGATGACATCATCGTCATGTCTGCAAATCACGCACCTCCTCATATCCGGATGACGTCACCATCACATTGGCGCCGGGTGATATTCAGAAGATAACCAGATATTTCAGAATATCACCCCCCGCAAAAATATTAGGGTGCACTGTAGCTCCACTGTAACATCGGGGTGATGTATGAATATGATTGATATTTAGAAATATCACCCCCTCCTAGACAATTCATGAAGCCGACAGGCGGATATCTCCCTTCAGAAATATCATGATGTAGACAGGTAGAAAAGCGGATATCACCCCCGCAGGAACATGACATGAGTAGCATCCTGATGTTGAACAAACATAAGGTGACAAAATAACATTAGGGTGATATTAACAAAGATCACCCGATATTCAAATATGATGACCCTGATGAAAAGTGGGTCATACTTAGAAATTTCATAGCTTCAACATCAGGATGATCTTGACTAAGATCACCCGATGTTAAAATATCACCCCGTGGCAAAGGTCGGGTCAGAAAATACATGATGATCCCCACAGGATATCCGGACATGAGGAGAAATGACCCTCGCAAGAAACATCAGGGTGATGACTGAAAACATGATGATGATGACCTCCTCCTCGAAGAAAATATGATGCTGCAGTTGAAAAATGTTGAGGAGGCCCAGAGACTTAGAATATTTTTGGATTTTTAGGGAAGGTGTCTGCATGATACCCCAAACATAAATTATTACCACCATAGGCTCCGTCTGAGGACACATGCCTCTTGCAGGCATGGTGAGAACCACAGAACTCTGGGATGCAGACCAGTCCCCTATCCATTGGGCACAGAGTCAAACTTGCACCAACTTGCATCACCAAACACACTTGATGGCCTAAGGCCACCAAGAAAAGAAAAACCTATATCTCCCTTTGTCAAACACTTTGTTTTCATATGCATACATTGGATCAAGCTTGGAGATACTACCATGATCTGCCCACAAACAAACCTTGTTACTTGCATAAACAATTATCTCATTTAGCTGGCTCCTCTCAACCTTATGTAAGCAACCTTCAGCATCATGTGACATGTGGGTGTCAAATTTATTAAACAATGCATACTCAAATGGTATGTAACACTTATCATCATCTGCATCAGCAATATGCATTGCAAAGTGATCCCCTAGCTGGACTGAAAATAGGAAACACTCAGAGTTCACCACACAGCTAGGAAGATCAGGGCTCATTTCATATGCTGGCACATCAAAAGAAAAGATTTCAAAATCATAGTTGTGCACATCATGCACACAACCATCAGCAGCACCAAACTGGAAAAGATCAAGCTCTGGCACCTCTTTACAATCAGGCACATTTTTACAATCACTTACCTGATGTATGCTGGTTTCTCCTTCATCAAGATGAGAAACAGAATCCAAGGCAAAAACAATGTCTAAATCCTCACCATACTCAGACAGATCCTCATCACCACATGTGTCATAAATGGGTGATCCAGGTGTCTCAGCCTCATCATGGTATGCCATTGGTTCATGGGCAGCAGAACATGCATCTTCACCATCAATGGATTCTCTTTGTGGAGGAGTATCAGCCTGTGTGTCATAAGCAAAACAATCATCAAATGAAGCACAATCATGCTTTGCACTAGCACTTGTTTCAATCTCTGATTGCTCTTCATCATCTCCATGTGTCTGAAAAGAAGGCAATGGTTCACACATGGAACTGCTTCTCTGTTTGCTTACCTCTTCTCTGTCTTGAGTACAATACTCACAGTCATCTCCACAAATCCATTCAAAAAGATGCTCATTGTTGTCCACAACCACATCATTATTTTCATGGCCAGATGCCTCAAAATTGCAATGGGAGTCCTCACTGATCCTTTCACTAGCATCCTCAACATTTACTTTTTCATTTTCACTTTTATCTTCACATGATGCCATGATCTCAAGGTCAAACTAAGGATCAAAAGGGTTGAGAAGAGGTTTAGCCTTCTGACTGGCAGACACAACAGGGTTACTGCTTTTTAACTGGGTTTGCCTAGCCTCTAAGAATATCAACCTATTTTTTATCTCTTCTATTCTTTTATTCAACATTTCACCCCCTTCTTGACTGAGTATGGGATAAAACATACTTGGATTCACAAAAATCTTACTCTTAGACATCCTTTTGTCTGCCTAAGACCTAAGGCTTCCCCTGGCATCTAACTTATGCAGTAAACAACAAATATAGGGGAAGAAGCTAAGTACCTTTTCTCATCCAGATGCAGAAATATGAACAGCACATCTTCACATCACAACAGCATACATCAATTTTTTATGTGCATTCAGATCTTTTTGCAGAGTCACCACCTCTCCAGAGAGGATAAAAATTTCAATAGTTGAAAGCTACTTTTCCAGGTTCATTCCACCAGCAGAGCCAGGCAAAACTTCACCAGAGATTGCAAGATTACACATTTATATTCGCTCCCCAGCAGAGTCGTCATTTTGTTGGTGACTTGGATGGATAAAATATATTCTATTTTCATCAAATCGTCCCCAGCGGAGTCGCCATTGTGTTGGTTTTTCTTCTGAATCAACATCAGGTTTTGCCAGTTCTAATGCACAGGCAGATTCAGCCAACTAATACAGGAGGTTGTGTGAGCTGCCTCCCCTTCACTTCTGGTTCTGCCGCACCAAGGAGGGTATCCCTATAACTCAAGATGTAACCTTGACTAGCTCAATTATAGAAAGATCTAACTTGACAACAACAGGCAGAATACTCTCATGTATGGACCAAGATCTGCATGACAGATCACAAGGTTGGCAACATTCTTGGACATATGTGTCTTGTTGGGTATGAGAGTATGCAGGGGGTCCTAATCCTACTCCTACAACTAACAGATGGAGATGATGAAATGGGTGGACATAATGTCCTGGATGCAAGACAAGGAGTCAACTAGACGTATACAACAAATGGTTTGCAACTTTCACTCAAGTTTCAGGGGGTTGGACTGATGCTTGCCTTACAAACATCACCCAAGAATGGGTATCTAACTACCTCTACTTATAGATATCCCTGCTGACAAGCAACCTCTCCATGCTCAATCTAAAACAGTTTAATCCACTCCTTGAATGGAAGTTAGAGATTAGGCATGTGATACAGAACCCTGTATCCTAGAATCTATGAAACTCTTAGCCACCAGATTCAAAACAAGGAAAGGCATGCAACAAAGGAGACAGACAGATAAACACATGCAATATAGCATTTTTCATTTATATCAACATGAAACTGAAAATATGTGCAAAATACACTCCTGTTGCAACACATAAACTCCAAAATGGGATAAAACAACCAAGATCATGCCCCGTCTTTCGTTATTTACACAAAAAAAATGCCCCAAGCCTTCAACAACCTTGAATGAATAACACAGTCTGCATTATATAGCAGGAAGGTGTACCCATCATTAATTACATGGCAGATCAAAAATCGCCAGATACAGCGCGTCATGAGAAATTGGTGCTCAAACATTCAATGCAGCAGGTGGGAGAGGAGACAGGGGAGGGTTCTCGAGCCTTGCGCCGCTCGTGGATGTACAACTTCAGTCAGGTACTAGATCCGTCCACGCCATCGCCCATACCTCTGCAACAACTGCCATTAATGGCGCACCAACCTGCGGCCTTGGGAAATGCAAAAAACCGTGCATCGCAAACCTTTCCCACCAAAATGTATCATCCTGATATTTCAAATCATGCAGGATCTAATTATCCCACATGCACCCCGCGGCAACCTCCTCATCACCTTATATACTAGGTCGTGAGCATATATGATGTCGGTGCTTTTGCTCCCGATGACACTAGTACAAGCCTTCATCATCATTATCCTCCAGCATGATATCCTGTTGCTCGAAATATCACCCTGACGTCAGCAGGCCACTTGCTGAGCTCACCCTGATAATTCATATCACCCCGATGTGAAAAATCAGCCCGCAGAAAATATCACCCTACGGGAAAGCATATTCGGACCTCATCACCTGATAAAAGATATCACCCTGATGTATGAATATCCCAATGACATCATCGTCATGTCTGTAAATCGTGCACCTCCTCATATCCGGATGACGTCACCATCACATTGGCGCTGGGGTGATATTCAGAAGATAACCAGATATTTCAGAATATCACCCCCCGCAGAAATATCAGGGTGCACTGTAGCTCCAATGTAACATCGAGGTGATGTATGAATATGACTGATATTTGGAAATATCACCCCCCTCCTAGACAATTCATGAAGCCGACAGGCGGATATCTCCCTTCAGAAATATCATGATGCAGACAGGTAGAAAAGCGGATATCACCCCCGCAGGAACATGACATGAGCAGCATCCTGATGTTGAACAAACATAAGGTGACAAAATAACATCAGGGTGATATTAACAAAGATCACCCGATATTCAAATATGATGACCCCGATGAAAAGTGGGTCATACTTAGAAATTTCATAGCGCCAACATCAGGATGATCTTGACTAAGATCACCCGATATTAAAATATCACCCCACGGCAAAGGTCGGGTCGGCAAATGCATGATGACCCCCACAAGATATCCGGACATGAGGAGAAATGACCCTCGCAAGAAACATCAGGGTGATGATCGGAAACATGATGATGATAACCTCCTCCTCGAAGAAAATATGATGCTGCAGTTGAAAAATGCTGAGGAGGCCCAGAGACTTAGAATATTTTTGGATTTTTAGGGAAGGTGCCTGCATGATACCCCAAACATAAATTATTATTAACACTATTTATGAAGAATCTTGCAATATGACCAGATTTATTGCAATTAAAGCACACAACATTTCCTTTCTTATAAACTTGATTTCCTCTTGATCTACACTAATTACCCATGTGTCCAAATCCATTTCAACCAAAGCAGTAGCCATTGAAACAATTGCCATTAGAGTTATTCAGTATCATACTTCTACATTCATTGGATTTATGACCATACCTCTTGCATTTGAAGCATTGACCGGAGAAGGATGGACCATTTTGATTTGCTCCTCTTCTGCACTGAGTAGATCTATGACCAAATTTATTGCAATTGAAACAATTTCCATTGAATGATGGATATCTTTGAGCATTAGGCTCTCTTACCAGAGGTTTTCTAATCATGTTTCTTTTATTCCTTGGTTGAAATTTTTTTTGTCCGGATCCAGAGCTTTCACCTTTCTCATATCCAAGACCATGCTTGTCATCAGCCTTTTTCTATCCTTCGAGTAGTGCTTCTAGTTTTGCTGAGCTTATCTTGAACTTCTCCTTATATTCATTTGCAACTTCTAGGTCATGTCTAAGAATGACAATTTGCCTTTCACGTTCTCTCTCATTGTCTCTACTTTCTTGTAGATCAGATTCTAGATGTCCAGCTATTCTATCCAATTTGCAATATTCTTCAGTTCTTTCTCTTAGTTTTTGATTCAAATCTTCTTCAATTTTCTTCCTATCTTCACTTTCTTTGGTTTTCCTCATCACCCCGGATTCCATTTCAATTTTTAGAACAGTAACTTATTTTGATAGCTTCTCACATTCCTTTGCCTTTTCTTCCAAAGTTTCATTCATGCCATTTTCTTTAGGTAAACTGGATAGCTGCAAAAGTAGCTTCTTTTTCCTTTGTAGAGATTTCTTTAATTTATCTTTTAACATTTCAATGGTATCATCAGCATCTTTGAGTTCACCTCTCAGGTTACTAAATTCTTCTTTAGACTAAACAAGCTCTTCCAGGGGCACCTGAAGTTGATCTTTGAGTGAACCCATTTGAAACTTCTTCCAAGATCTTTTCCTCACGCTGTTAGGCTTTTCAAAGGAACCTTGCTCTGATACCAATTGTTGGAATTAACCCAGACAACTGAGAGGGGGGTGAATCATTTGTCTCCAAATTTTTCTTTTAAACTTCTTTCTCTATTGTCAATTTGATTAATGATGCAAACATTAAGGCATATGATATTAACACAGAAGCAAAAAAATAATCAACACATTTAACACCAAGATTGTTGACGTGGAAACCTGGTTAAGGGAAAAACTACGGTGGGGGTTAACCCATAAATATTAATACCCTATTAAAAGTATTTTTACAAATGGGAATGCACATGCATTCGGGCTCACTGCTCAAATGGAGGCTCACTACCTATGGAAATATTATAAGAGAACAACAGAGATTTGAACTGATTAATAGTATCTACCCATGCAAGAATTTCAGTTCCGATTAAGTACAAGAATTGATCTTACACATTTCATCTTTGCTCTGCTCTTCTTACTGTTCTACCTTCATTCACACTTCGGATTTCTGTTCTTCTCACATACACCTTATTCGCATATCACACACACTGAATCATCTAATTTCATCAGCTATATATATCCGCAATATGATCTACAATCATTCTATCAATCAGCTTCAACAACACTTAGAACTTTTATGAATGCTCTGCTCTGTCGACTAGATCTATGCATCTTAAGGTGTGGACCAAAACTTGCTCTTGAAAATCATCACTCATATCGGCCACTATCACTGATCATCACCATTTGTCCAACAAACAACTTCCATACATCCGGAATTAAGATCTTCTGCAAGGTTGGCCTATTCTTTTTCTGTCTGCTCTAACAAACTAGAACCCGGTACTCAGAGGCTAATATCTTTTGAATCTTTCATCACCAGAGGACAAAAATCTAGATTTAGACTGTCTTGACAATGCATATGACTCCCCTAGATCCACAGCTAATCATGACTTTCCACCGGAGAGATCCAGACCAAAATACCAGACCATGTTACTGCTCTGTTCCTAACTGCCCAGACTTAGACAAATTATGAATCTGATTTCCAGCATGAACAAATTATGTTATGCGGATGATTGGGATGATCTTAGTTGCCATCAATGACAACACCTATCAAGAAAAGCAGTGTCTCTTGCCAACATTGCTCTATTCAAGAAACCATTTGCCTAATATTTTCCATGAGTCATGTGGTGGAGCCATATGATAGTGGCTCTCCCATTTAACCTCCAACCAAAAAACAATCTCTAAAGCCTCTTGATGAGTCATCATATACTACACTAACTCCTTCTAAATATGCATATGTGGGTTGCTCCATTTGAGAAACCATTTGCCTAATCTTTTCCTCAAGGTGTGTTGAGCCATATGACTATGGCACTCCCAAAACCTCTAACCAAAGCACAATCTCTAGAGCCTCTTTTTTAGTTGCTTGCATATGTGGTATGTAAATATGCATTATTAGCCTACTAATGAACTATTCCTTTTTATTATGTTGTCAATGGTCTATGGTATCTTTGACATCAAATCTTTGAATTACTAATCATAAGCACACATGAGATTACCCATTTGATACTTGATCTCCTTTAGTGTTCTTAGAAAAAGGAACATTATGATTCCAACAAAGACCACCAATAATTTTCCCTAAACACCTTTCTACTTCATATCTACCCTACATTCATGCATGTCAAGTGTCAAGCAACCACCAATAGGAAGACATGAAAAAATCACACAACCCAATATTGATAGACTAGATGTCCTTTATAGTTCATGCATCATCATGTTTACCGACTATCAAATTTGCCTCACTATTCAAGTCATCCCATATGTTGCTAAAGTCATAGTTTCTATTGAAGTTGTCCCAGATGCTACCAAAGATGAAATTTGGTTTTGAAGTTATTTTTCTACTAAATTCATCATAGGATGTTACCAAAGACTTAGTGTTGTTGAAGATGACAATTATATTGAAGATGAAATAGATTGTTGTCAAAGATGAAATAAGTCATTGTTGAAGATGCAACTATATTTTTATTTCATTGTTGAAGTCATATGGAATGATTTTAGACCCTTACATTCAATTTGAGCATGCCCAAAAACCTATACACAAAGAAAAAATTCTCTTAGCCATTCTTATTATATCTTTGGTGACATAGGATTGCTCATGGACCAAAATGCTCCTACATCAACACGTATAAACATGAAGTTGAGGGGGTTGGATCTTCATGTAACCTTCATTTTCTATGTTTAGATGTGATTACATAAGAGAAACAAAATAAGGTCTTTGAGTTGTAGGATTTCATAGCAAGTGCAAAGGAGTTTGAACACATCAAGTATTGGAGCTCTAATTAGCCTCATTGACATTGTAACATTTGTATGTTTGACTAAGATAGTGGGATGAAAATGTAAACACCTCAATGAAAATGCAAACGTTGTAGTGAATGTAAAAATACTGGTTTGGTGGAAGCAATGAAAACATGACTATGCAAACATATATTGGAACTCAAAAGGATTTAGCATTTGAATCAAATATTTGATGTTGGTTCTTCCATTTTGGTGCCATGGGAGGATGAATGAGTAGAATATATTGTGTAAGCATGAAGTTATGAGTATTGAATCTTCATGTAACCTTCATTTTATGTGTTCATATGTGATTGTAAGAGGAACAAGATAGGGATTTTGAGTTGTAGGGTTTCATAGCAAGTGTGAGGGAGTTTGAACACATTGCAATGGCTCTAATTAACCTCATTGGTGTTATAAGATCTATATGTTTGAATGATATGATGAAATGCAAATGCCCCAATAAAAATTCAAATGATGGTGGTGAATGCAAAAATATCAATTTGGTGAAAGTGGAAAAAACATAACTATGCAAATAGAGAGTGGAATCTAAAGGGTTTTAGTATTTGAACCAAATCTTTTGACATTTATTCTTCCATTTTTGGTACCTTGGGAGGATATAAAAGTAACATATACTATGTAAATACGAAGTTAGGAGGGTTGGATCTTCATGTAACCTTATTTTTTTCTATTTATATATGATTGTAAGGGGAACAAGATTTGGTTTCTAAGTTGTAGGGTTTCATAGCAAGTGTGAAGGATTTTGAACACATTGTAATGGCTCAAATTAGTCTTATTGGTGTTGTAGCATTTGTAAAATTGAATAAGAGTATGATGAAAATACATACACCTCTATGAAAATGCAAACACTATAGTGAATGTGAAAACATTAGTTTGGTGGAAGTGGCAAAAACATGACTATGGATAGAGAGTGGACTTCAAAGGGTTTTAACATTTTAATCAATGTTCACTTTTTATGTATGTTCTTTCATTTTGGTGTTGGGAGGATAGAGGAATCACATATATTATATAAACATGCAATTAGGTGGGTTGGCTCTTCATGTAAGCTATATTTTCTATATTCATATGTGATTATAAGATGAATGCGACATGGTTTCTAAGTTGTAGGGTTTCATAGCAAGTGTGGAGGAGTTTGGACACATTATAATGGCTCCAATTAGCCTCATTGGCATTGTAACATTTGTATGTTTGATTGAGACAATGGGATGAGAAGAAAAATGCTCACTCTTATTGGGCTTTTCATCTTTAAGGGTTTCTCTAAGGTATCTTTTTGTTGTCGTCATGTTTTTGTATGGATTCTTGAAATTTATACTCTATTTTCTTGTTTCCCTTGAGTTTTCATCATGTTCAACATACGGTACTATATATTGCATCCTCATCAAGATATTAGGATAGCTTTGAAAGTTGTAGATAGGGTTGACATTGAGATATGTGTATCTTGGTGATTCCAAGGAGAATATCTCTCATGTTTTACTAATCACTATGAATAAATCTAGAAGATGATCATTGTACTAGGATTATATTAGCTATCCAACATTCAACTTGGATAGCTAACATCATATTTGTATGCAAGAAGGGTGGTGAATAAAGTATCTATGTTTAACTTGATTTAGTCATCATTCAAACATAATTATCAATTACCAATAATGGATCATATTTTGTAGGATGTGACAAGGTTTGAAATGATTATGATTTTTGTTGGGTTCTCATATATAGTCAAATTGAGGTCACACTAGAAGATCAACACAATACTATCTTCAATATGGCTTGGCTAATTCTCCCCTCAGAGAATCCCCTTTTAATCAATTAAGGATGGAACATTTATTTCCAAAGAGCAATGGACCTCAACTTTGAAGACTTGAAAAATTAAATCATTGTCATGTATCTTGACGACTTAACTATTTTCTTTAAAATAGGGGTGATCACTTAGGTCATCTAGAGATAGTTTTTGAAAGATGTTAGTCCTACAAGATCTCCTTGAATACCAAGAGGTTGGTGTTTTCCATGACAAAGTATAAGCTCCTATCTCATGTTGTTTTGAAAGAATAGACAAGGATTGACTCCAAAAGGAAGAAGACCATTCCAAAACTCTCTCTAACCACAAACAAAAATAGAGTTCTTTCTTTCTTCAACAAGGACAACTTTTTAAGGAGGTTTATATTAGACTTGGTAGAGCTAAACTATTGTTGCACAATAAGAAAGAAAACTACACTTGAGTATGTTCTACTAAAAAAGGAAAACATCTATAAGAGTCTAGAGCTTATATCAAACATTGTCATTGGAATCATCCCTAATGTTTCTTAAGGAGTTAGATTGTCATATGAAGTTATGTCCTTTATAATTATAATGTGGAAAATTCAAGCAATGAAGAGGTAGTTATTCATACTCTCACCCATTTAAGTAAAATTACATTGAAACCACGAAGGAGAGAGCCAATATGATTGCCATATGAAGTCGCATCCTTTATAATTATAATGTGAAAAATTCAAGCAACCAAATAGATAGTCATTCATAGTCTCACTCATTTAAGTGAAACTATATTAAACCACAAAGAAAAGAGCCAATAAGAAATTATACTAATATCACTCAATGTTAGTGCTAGAGAGAAGATGCAAACAATTTAAATTCGAGAGTTACATCTCAAATTATACTTTAGCATTTACAAAGTAATTAGTGGAAGTAATACACTCATAAAATATACACCCACAATAAAACATATTATTTAGATGAAATGAAAATTCACCATAAAAGTATATAACATTATAATGTGTGAGACTAACAACTACAAACTAACAAAATCCCACAAAATATAATACGTAAAATTTCACTTAAAATATTATAAAAAAATATTATAAAGAGAGGGAGGATAGTTATATATTAATCAAAAGATTTGGACCTAATGCTTACCTCTACATTTTTACACTAATATATAATGTTTAGCTAGATTGTTTGGGTAGATAGCTGGTATCTTGCAAATTTAAAATTATGATAAAATATAATATGCATGTCAAGAATGGGATTTGAACCCATGCCCTTTCGGACCAGTACCTGAAACTGGCGCCTTAGACCAACTCGGCCATCTTGACATATATTTTTAAATCACCTGAATAATAAACCCAACCTTACTAGCTAGCGGAAAACAAAACTACTCCAGCGAATTCTCCACTATCATGGAAGATTTATCCTTTCGACAAAAGAAGGTACACTTTGTTCAGCAGTAAAAATCTTGTGAGGAAGCAAAAGATATTTACTCTGTCCCAACTTTTAAAAAACATTAGTAAAAACAGTTATTTGTACTGACTATAGACATGGTGCTGTGGTGTAGTTGGTTATCACGTCAGTCTTACACACTGAAGGTCCCCAGTTCGAACCTGGGCAGCACCATGAAGAAACGCTTTAGCTGTCTCTTATCGGCTTTCCGAGTTCGATCTGTATTTTTGCATATGGATCTGGCACTCGCCGTCTTTCTGCATGAGCTTAGAAAGTTATCTGCTGCGTTACAACCAAACAGAGAAATGTTACAAACAAAAGCTGGCGAAACTCAAATCTTTGTTCGACTTGTTTTGTCCATTTTTGTGAAGACCCGAGTTGAACTATTGGTGCATCTATTTTTTTAGCAGAAGCTCTATCATGGTCATCCAATGTACATATAATGTATCCTCAAGTATGATGACCTAGGTTCTATTATTGGCCATCAAAATGGTGAATCTGTACTCTCCAATCATTGGCCATCAAAATGGTGAATCTGTACTCTCCAATCATTAATGTAGTTACTGTATTTGTAATGTTGCAATATGTAATAATCTAAAAAAATGACCAATCCTCAGTGGCCAATATGAGTAGACACTCATGTCCAGTAGTTCTCATCTATCAATCTTCTAAGACAATTGTATTTAAAACATAAAATAATCATAAAAGGGTCAATCAACAATATGGCTACTAAGTAGTCTTCATCTATCAATTTGGTACAACTCTACATCATCACTAGAAGTAATAGCTAAAATATGTCAGTCACCAAGTTGACATCCAACAAACTATAGCATGTTGCTCATAATAGACACAAGGACTCATTGGATGCAATCAATACAATAAGGAGGAACATATTAACATCAACAATCCACCAATACTATCTACAATCAACATGTTACAAGACATCATGAAATGCACCACAACATCAAGTGTAATCATTAGGTGCATTCAAAACACTAGTGTAAGACAACAAATCACATTGTGTCAACGAGTCATTGGCAACATTTGGAATGTAAGTGCACCAACCATGGCCTCAACAAACTATGTCTAAAAAGTTGACAAACTCTAAAATACATCAACAATGACATAAAAGCAACAAATCTATACAAAGCATATGAAGTACGCACATCCATCATCTCTATAAATTCTCCACTTGAATCTAGCATACACACAAGACTCCCCCTAGTAGATGAGAGAGGAGAATGCCAACAAGGTCTCCCTAGTAGAGAAAGAGTAGAGAGCATATACTCTCCTGACTAGGAAGTAAGCAAAATTAACAATTCATATCATCTTGTGAAAATTTGTATATATAGATGTAGAACTCAATGATGCCCTTATGGTTTTCATCATGACTCTTCACACAGCCACCCTTTCTGGGTTTCAACTTAGTGGTAAGATTGTGGAAGCCACCCTTTTAGGTTTCAACTTACAACTCAACTGCATAAAATATGGTCCTAAATTGCTCTACTAAATCAACAAGAGGCAATATCCCAACCTCTAAAGCCTCAAGTAATTTGAATAATTAGAAAGGACTATCATCATCATAAGTTGCATATCCAACATATTCAAAACAATCATGTTGCTTAGCAAACATTTAATATCTTGCATCAAAAAGATCATCATCACTATCCCAATTAGAATAGGAAATCATTGGAACAAGATCAACACCATCAACACAAGTAGTGGGTACAAAATCATTCTCTATGCAAATTAGATTCAATTTTACAATCTTCTCAACAAGTGGATGCCTATCAAATACACCAAGGGGCATCTCAGAAATATCAACATCAACCCTAGTCAATGTAGGCTCAACAAGATCTACAATACTATGTTTATCATCATTAGAAGAATTAGGATGAAAAATATCACCATTATGAGTAGACAAATTTCTATCATCAATAATAGACTAAACTCTCGTAAGATTTGGTTAACAAGTGGACCTTGGATCTAATATGGAATGATCTATCCAACCAAAATACACATGCCTTGTGTACTATGCAGGTGAGTCTCACAAATAACAATGTTCGATAGAATGTGTTAGCAGGGTATAGAGCATAAAGGAAAGTCGATCGGAGGAAACTACACACTATGCAGAGGTTAGAGCCGACAGAAGACACATCCCTAGATATAGTATATATAGATATAGGAGATACTAGAATGTAAGCAAGCATGATAAGATAATAGGAGTATATTCTGATGTAAACAATGGCATAGAAGTCATGTATGTAACTGTGTCGGAGGATGGACAATGGATGTGTACATTTGATTGTTGTTAATATATATATGGAAGTCTATCGGTAACGGGTAACTTTGTGTGTTAAATCTTATTTTGATGTATATGTGATGCTTTGTTGTGTTATTCTTTATGTTTTGCTGTCAATCTCTAGCTATCTTGCTGGGGTATAAACTGACCACAAAGACTTGATTGAGGACCGGATCTTCAGACTGGTATTTCCTCTACATTTCTTGCTAACATTTGGTTCCGTTGCTAGGACCCTGGAAGAAGGTAGTTAAAGATTGAAAGGGCAAAACATCTGAAGAAGTAGCACAGAAGCCAAGAAAAGAGAAAATGCGTGGTTGGTGGGAAAAATTTTTAAATTGCAGAGGAATTCAAATCTCTTTAGGTTTCTACCTCTGTGAGAGGGGGGCAAGCACTTAAGGGGATGACAAGTGGGAAGGGGTAAGGGTCCGCAAGGACCTTTCAAATGATGTGACTCTTCAAATAAGGATTCCATGGGATATAAAATGACTAATGGAACACCAAATCCGGAAAACCCATGGTGAAAGGGGAGAAGTAAAGGAAAAGAGAGATCGGCGAAGAAATCAGAATCAGAATGGAGATAAGCAATGAAAAGGGATTGAAGCAAACTCAGGAAAGAGAAGAATGTTACTATAGAAGAATGGAAAGGGCACAAATGATGGAGAAAGAAGGGATAATAGAAGTTGCAGAAGAAAAGGAGGAAGATTTTGCTGAGTACGCCAAGGAGGGTGTTGCCGAGGAAAGAAGAATACAAGTGCATTATAGAGGATGTTGTTGAGCGTGCCAAGGAGGGTGCTTTTGGAGAAAGGAGGTCAGAAGGTGAAGAGATAGACGGTGTTATGGAGAATGTTGATGAGCATGCCACTGTGGGTGTTGCCAGAGAAGAATGTGGAAGGGAAAGAGAAGAAACATGGAAACTAGGGTTTGTGCCACAGACTGCCAGAACAGATGAGTTAACATCAGAGATTTTGAAGATGGATGAGGAATATATAAAGGAGCTAATTTGCCAAAGCATAAAGGAGATAAGATAGGAGGATAAGATGCGGTAAATATTGAGAGGAGTTTTGACAGTTTCGGAAGGTTATTTGAAGGTCCCAGTTCGAACCTGGGCAGCACCATGAAGAAATTATTTTAGCTGTCTCACTAATCATTTTTCCTAATTCGATCTGTGTTTTTTGACATACAGGTCTGGCAATCACCGTCTTTTTCCATTGCTGCGTGAGCTTAGAAAGTTATCTCCTGCATTACAACCAAACAGAGAAATGTTACAAACAAAAGCCGACGAAACTCAAAATCTCATCATTGAGGAGCTGAAATGAATGCAAATGTTACATGGTTTAGAAGAACTAGTTCTATCGGGCGATCTACTACAGTGGCAATGGAAGGGAGGTCCTTATCAGATTCCCTTACAAAGCTCAGGAAACTCAAAAGTTTGGTTTCGAGCCATTTCACACTAAGCGGGGAATCAACTTTGAGTAACAACAGCAAATAAAACAATTACAAAGCCTGAAATATTTACAGAGCAGGAAAGCAAAGAAAGTGATTGAAGAACAGAGTAGAATGGAATTGCATTATTATTATTGTATATAGGAAGGAAGATTTACATTTTTATTATTTATAGAGAGTGAAGAAGAGTTTAATTGTCACATTAAGGTAAACTACTTAAAACTATGAAGTGAATGGATTAAGCTAATTAACTTATAAAAATTAATATTTATATTCCTCCTAATATGAAGAGTTATGGTTAAACCAAGCAGTCCTTCAAACTGTTCAAACTTCTCTTGGCTAAGCACTTTAGTGAGAATATTTGTTGTTGCTTTGAAGCTTCTTAACAAGAAGTTGGTCTACCGTTATATTGATGTCATCAATAGACTCGTGTTATCCTCAAACTTCTCTTGGCTAAGCACTTTAGTGAGAATATTTGTTGCTACTGTGAAGCTTCTTAAAAAGAAGTTGGTCTACCGTTATATTGATGTCATTAATAGACTCGTGTTATCTTCTTGGTTGGGCTGACCCTGTTTCCTTAGCAAGTCTCAAATTCTTGATTAGATTGAGTGTGTTGCCTTGATAGGGCTCAAATGTTTGTTTGGATTGAGTCTATTACCTTGATAGGTCTCAAATTTGGACTTGTTTTACCAATTGTTATGTTGTTGGACTTGTTTTGTCCATTTTTGTGAAGAGCCAAGTTGAATCTTTTTGTTCTTGGCTTGCCAATTTCATAAGGTCTCAAATCTTTGTTGGAGTTGTTTTGTCCATTTTTGTGAAGACTCGGGTTGAACTATTGGTACATCCATTTTTTGAGCAAAAGCTCTATCATAGTCATCCAATGTACATATAATGTATCCTCAAGTATGATTCAACTTAGGTTCTATCACTGGCCATCTCTCAAAATGGTGAATTTGTACTCTCTAATCATTAATGTAGTCACTCTATTTGTAATGTTGCAATATGTAATAATCTAAAAAATGACCAATCCTCAGTGGCCAATATGAGCAGGCACTCATGGCTAGTAGTCCTCATCTATCAATCTTCTAAGACAATTGTATTTCAAACATAAATGGGTCAATCAACAATGTGGCTACTAAGTAGTCTTCATCTATCAATTTGGGACAACTCTACATCATCACTAGAAGTAATAGCTAAAATATGTCAGTCACCAAGTTGACATCCAAAAAACTATAGCATGTTGCTCATAATAGACACAAGAACTCATTGGATGCAATCAATACAATAAAGAGGAACATATAAATGTCAACCATCCACCAATACTATCTACAAACAACATGTTACAAGACATCATGAAATGCGCCACAACATCAAGTGTAAGCATTAGGTGCATTCAAAACACTAGTGTGGGACAACAAATGACAATATGTCAACGAGTCATTGGCAACATTTGGAATGTAAGTGCACCAACCATGGCCTAAACAAACTATGTCTAAAAAGTTGGCAAACTCTGAAATACATCAACAATGACATAAAAGCAACAAATCTATACAAAGCACATGAAGTGCACACATCCATCATCACTATAAAGTCTCCACTTGAATCTAGCATACACACAAGATTCCCCCCTAGTAGATGAGAGAGGAGAATGCCAACAAGGTCTTCCTAATGGAGAAAGAGTAGAGAGCATATACTCTCTTGACTAGGAAGTAAGCAAAATTAACAATTCATATCATCTTGTGAAAATTTGTATATATAGATGTAGAACTCAATGATGCCCTTATGGGTTTTCATCACGAGTCTTCATTAAGCCACCCTTTTAGGTTTTAAACTTAGTGGTAAGAGTATGGAAGCCACCTTTCAGGTTTCAACTTACAACTCAACTACATAAAATGTGGTCCTAAATTGCTCTACTAAATCAACAAGAGGCAATATCTCAAGCTCCAAAGCCTCAAATAATTTGAATACATTAGAAAGGACTAGCATCATCATAAGTTGCATATCCAACATACTCAAAACAATCATGCTGCTTAGCAAACATTTAATAGCTTGCATCAAAAAGATCATCATTAGTATCCCAATTAGAATAGGAAATCATAGGAACAAGATCAACACCATCAACTCAAGTAGTGGATAAAAATTCATTCTCTAAGCAAATTAGGTTCAATTTTACAATCTTCTCAGCAAGTGGATGTCTATCAAATACACCAAGGGACATCTTAGAAATATCAACATCATCCGTAGTCAATGTAGGCTCGGCAAGATCTATAATACTATGCTCATCATCATTAGAAGAATTAGGATGAACATCACCATTATGAGTAGAGAAATTTTTATCATCAATAATAGACTAAACTCTCCTAAGATTTGGTTAACAAACAAACCTTGGATCTACATATAGAATGATCTATCCAACCAAAATACACATGCCTTGTGTACTCTGTAGGTGAGTCTCACAAATAACAATGTTTGATAGAATGTGTAGGCTAACCACAAGATATACAAAGATGTAGGTCAAAGTAGTTACTAGAGGTATGACCTTGACCTCCAAAATGAGAACAAACTTGGATATTATTAGACTTAGTACATATTGCTTTTGGTTGTTTTAACAACTCAATTATTTTTTACTTCACAAGAATGACCAACAGGTGAAGATTGAACATGACATTTATTCATAACTCATGCTGATACAAATTTGAACGTAAGACCCAACAAAAGTCTTATAACCAAGACCAAATTTTCTTCTATTTGTCTTTTGATATCCCCAAACTCTCATAATGGTTTTTGATAAAGTAACATTTTTAGACTCAATGGATTTCTTCTTTCGTGACTTTGGTTGTTGGCATTTTCAAGCCACAAGTTTAGACACAAAATTCTGCTTATGTGATGCAAGAGAAGGTGGAACATGTTTTCACTTGATTTGGAATGTGGTATTTCATTATTTTTCACCTGCTTGCTGTGTGGAAGTGCTAGAAGAAGGTACATCCCACTTAACATCTTTCATATGTGTGTCTCCTAACTAATCTTGTAAACTATTAATTTTTTACTCAATAAGATGTATTAGTTGCAAAATTGCATGAATAGAGGCTTGTATTGTCTCCAACATTTAGATATCAACTCTACCTCATTTTTTTTGCTTGTGTGAATCTATAGGGACAATAGGCCATCATTGTGCAATGTGGACATGATTGCAAGTAGAAAAATAGAATGTATAAAGATTACATGTTGATGTTCGAGTCGCCTGGATCAATTGATATGCTCAGAAAAATATGTATGCTAACAAATTTACACCTTATTAATCCACTACAACCTATAACAATCACTTTTGTTTTCCAAATAACACCCACTTTCTTATCAAATTTAAACTAGAATAGTTTAAAATCGAACATCACTATTGATAATTGGGTTTGAACACTTAACTACCACAAACCTATATGCATCTCCATGCACACACTAGTTTCTATTTTTGCATTTAAACTATAATTTGTAACGAGCTTCCTTAAAAATACTAATAAACATAATTAATACTTTAGAAAGTAAAGAAAAAGTTTGAATGAATCTAAATGTTTCCATCACATAGGCTTATATATATTTTTAATAGTATTTAACCATTAAGTTTCACAACTCAAGAGAATAGATATTATTTTTCAAAACCAAAAAGATTCACAACATAGATAGCAAGATGCTAAACATTTATTAACTCTCATGGTACAATATTATACATGTTTGAAATTAATACAAAGTAATACAAAACCAAGATTTGGACTGTTGTCCTACATATCATATACAATTGATAATCTAATATACAAAGTTTTAACTTTCAAATCATTACAACATAGTAAGACCAATGGTCTTAGTCATCTTACCTGAGTACAAGCAATATGGTCACTATCATAGATGTAAGGAGGGAGAACATCATCCGAGCATTTTACCTCCAACCACAGACCAAGCGGTCCCCCAATCATATTCCTACTAGAAGTGACCCAACCCTTCAATGAGGGTGGTAGATAATAACATCTACAATAAAACCATAACCAAATCTGAGAACCAAGTATAAATAAGTATACACACCATCACATGCAGTTAGTCATGTAAACCCTAGATACCCTCTAGCTGCTTATGACTTTTGACTACCATGCAATCCTATGAGTACAATGAACTAACAATGCATACAACTATAGCATCACTTTGGTCACAGTGTTTAATCAAAATCACATTTTGATTATACAAAGATGTAGGTCGTCTGTTCATAACACTACTATCTCTTTCTTGACTCATATAAAATTATCATAAAATAATTGTGAAAAACACAAGGTATAGATCAACATACAAACTTGTTTTCCAGAACACTATATTATTTACCAAACCCCCAACATATCTTGCCCCTAAGTTGGTGACAAATGCTACATTATTTAAATACCATATATCTACTATACTAGATAGGTAAATTCATACGCGTATCTTTATAATGAATGTACAATCTTATATGAGATTATTTTCAATATTTCCACACTAATTGAGATAATAGTCTAATATTAGGCTACAACAAACTTATTTTTTAGGAAAAATGTAAAACAATCATATGAAATGTTGTTTCAAGAGTTTCTAAGGTAGACAAAGTACTATAGTCATATTAAATGTTGTTTGAAACCAATTTTTCTAACCATTTGAAGTGTATAAATAGGTATAATGTTGTTTATGAACAATTTGTAGAAGTTCCTATAGTTTGTAGCCCTAAATACCTTCCATGTTTCACCTATTTAGAAAAGACTTCATTAGATTTAGTCTCTTACATACAATAGGTATCCTAACATTGATCTATTTGAGTATATTCCCTCCATCACAATCATATGGAAAATAAGAATTTGGTCATTTCAATAATTGTACACAGCTATGGTATATTCATGACTATTAGAATATAAGTCTCTTATCATATAAGAAAATACCTATATATAAACTTTATAAATACACACTTTTATATCTAGATCAAGACTAATGTTGACACAACACTCTATCATATTTGCATAGCCATACAAGCTTTCCAACATACATTTGTATGTAAAACTCAAAATGAAATAATTTAGTATCTCAGTATAACTATATACATACAAGTACAAATACATGCATTTGTGTGTGCATTTACACACACACTGGTAAGAGAGTTGGTTGAGAAATATGTGGTTGGTGGTTCAAACCTCTTTTCCTCCAAATTCAGATTTTATACTTAATAAATACAAACCATGCTATATCCTTTCGAGAATACCGAATGGTATAGTGGTGGAGAGGATGTTTAGCAAAGTTGAGGTCAAGGTTTTGACCCTCCTCCATGCCATTTTAAGCAACTTCAACCGCCGTGCAGGACAGGAGAAAGGTGCCATGTGGCATTTATTTATGTCACATATTGTGACATGTGTCAACCGGCCATTGGTCCAACTGAATGCAAGTTCGTGCCACGTCATGCTCATGCATCTGCCACGTGTCAAGACAGGATTGGTCCACATTGTTGCCACATCAACATTAAATAATTTAGTATCTCAGTATAACTATATACATACAAGTACAAATAGATGCATTTGTGTGTGTATTTACACACACACACACATAGGTATATCAAACATTTTAACAAACACTTGAACTACAAACCTCTATTCTCCCCTTTTTTTATGGTTACATTTTGTTTCCTCAAACTCATAAATAGTTTATGCCTCCTAAGAAGTCGACTCAAAGGAATATGTACTATAACATTATCACAAATGGTGTTATACATGCTATCAACCACATATACATGCTCAACATGTGTGTAAAGGGCACAACATACCCTATGCACAATAGATACCTATATGGTTTCATATATGTATATAGTTATTTATTGAAATGTTTACAAAATCCTTATAACAATATGCATACAGTGGTGTGGGTACTATTTAACAATCCCAAATATGTGTCATTTAAATAAAATGCTCTTATATTTTTATAAGACCAATCTACAGATGCAACTGGCATAAAAAATGAATAAACAAATGTGAAATTGAGAAGAATTGACCACATACCCAATGTAATAAACACATAAATGTCTTTGCTACTATCGTTCTAGTGATACCAAGGTTCCATGCCATGGAACTTGACTCCAAACCAAAAACATTCTCCTTTCTTTCCCCCCCTTCAAATATCAATAGGAAACCCTAAATTCAAGCAATTCCCACACCCTAATGGGCTTGATGGGAGACTAAAATCATTAAAAATTTCAACTATACTCCCCAAACAACTCCCCACTACTTCAGAAAACACAGAAAGGTGTAATAAACTCCAAAAATCTAGCCATGGATCAGCCTTAAAACTCCCACAACCCAACAAAATTTTCTCACAATTCAAACCAAAGGAGAAAAATCCTAGAGTTTAAGAAATAAATATTATATATTTTTCAATAAGAAAATGTTCTGACCAAAAGCATATTCAAAAATTAAAACTAAACATTTTAATCTCCCTTAAACAATATGAAACTCAAATATGAGAAATATGAATATAACTCATAACAGCTCAAACATAGACTTGAGTTTAATTATAGAAAATAGACTATGGATCATAACTTAATTCAAATCCAAATAACACATAATGTTATTGCTTAAAGTAACACTCAACCAACGAAAAGTGACATTCATACAATCAAACCTCATGCAACTATATGAAAGCAATCAAAGACTTCATACACAACTTGTGACAACATACTTGTAGATCCTACTATGCTTACAATGCATCATCAAGCAATTAGATTGTGACTCATGCATGTGTGTGGATTCTCAAAGAGCATGGTTCAACTACCTCATTGTTGTTATCTACCTCCCTCTCCCAGATGATACACTCCCTCAACAAGTGAGGGGAAAATCTAACCTGCATCCACCTCATGATAGTAGATAGTAGTTAGTATGTGTCAGTACCGAAAGCTCATAATTACAAATAGTAATAACAATTAAAAATATCAGTTGAATGTGATATATGAAATAACCAATTTCATCAAATTATTCATCAACCATTCCATAATAATATACATGTGCAAACATTATGTACAATCAAATATCAATTCAAATCAAGAATATTTCATAGAAGCGACTAAATAACAAGTTGCCATGATAGTATAGAAATCATAATGTCATTGCATTCTAACACATCATATCCAAACATTGAATACACACACCTTTAGTCATTTATTTAAAGATTAATAATTTGTCTTTAATGATGTGATATCCTTCCCCACTAGGAAAAAGTCATTGTCCCAATGGCTTAATTAAACATAACACAAAATTTTATTTTGAAAGTATCATATGCCTCAAAATACTATGCAAATAGATGAGAAAAATCTCTATGAAACTCTTCATAGTCATCCCAAGTGGCACTATCCTCTAAATATTGGTCCCACTGGACCTTGCACTAAGTTACTTCTTTGTTACACAAGAAAAGATTGTGAACCTCAAGCACCTTGAGAGGATCTATCATTACCACCCTTGGGTCCAAAACCCATAAAGAGTTCCAATCAATAACATGAGAAAAATCTGACAGATACTTTTTCAGATAAGACACATGGAAAACATTATGTAACTGATCAAGAGCAGGCGATAAGGCTAGTCTATATGCAATTGGGTTAATGAATTTAAGCACTTTAAAAGGGCCTACATATCTAGGAGCCAACTTTTTTGATTTACTAAACTTAATTTAACTCTTGTGAGGTTTAACTCTAAGAAGAACTTTGTCTCTCACAACAAATTGCCTCATTGTCTACTTCAAGTTAGCATAACTCTTCTACCTATTGTTTACTACCAAATGAGTCTATTGAATTCATACAGAGTAAACAAGAAATATAAACTGAACAATCACATCATATGAGAATGAAAATTGAATTGATACTATGAACTCAGATGCATATATTATTGATTCAAACTGCAATTATAATCAACACCAAAAACTCCATGTCTGATATAATGAAATGACAATACATATATAGGTTGTCGACGGTTGCCTGGATGGCCAACCATCGCCAATGACACACCTATCATTAGCTTTAGCCGACCTTCTCTTAATTAGTTTGACTTGCTCTTCCATTTATACTAACATTTTTAGCCCAATGCTCACCCTATCTTCTAATTTATCCCAACTGATAGGTGTCCTACATATTTTTCAATATGGGGCTTCAAATGGAGCCATTTTTAAAGCAACGTGATAGGAGTTATTATATGCAAACTCGACTAGCAAAAGGCATTCTTCCTATTTGTACTTTTGATCCATATAATACATCCATAACAAATCTTCCAACACCTAATTCACCCTTTTAGTTTGACCATCAGTCTATGGGTAATAAGTTAAATTGATGTTTAACTGAGTTCCCAATGCTAAAAAAAAGGTTCACTAAAATCTTGAAATCATCCACACATCTCTATCTAAGATAATCTTATCTGGAACTATATGAAGTATAAAGATCTCCTATAAAAATATTCTTGCAAGAGATAACACACCATTAGTCAAGTTCCCCAGTATAAAATGAGCAACTTTTGTAAGCTTGTCTACTACCACCCGAATCATATCGGGGTGATTCCTAGACATTGGAAGAACTTGTACAAAATCCATGTTGATAACTTGTCATTTTTACTTCAGTACATCATGAGGATAGAATAATCTTGTAGGGTGCATGTGTTCATACTTAACTCACTAACATTCTAAACATCTAGCCACAAAATTAGTTGCATTCTGCTTGATTCTTTTCCAAAAATATAGTGGTTTTAGATCAACGATCAATTTGGTTATGCCTTGGTGTTTAGAATAAGGTGCAAAATTAGCTTCTCACAGCACTAATGTTCTCAAACCTCCCTGGTTAGGAACATACATTCTACCTTGGTATCTTAATGGCTCACTAGGCTCAAGCTGATACCCATCATATCTAAAATCCTAAGGATTCTCTAAGAGAGATTTCTTGACTTTCTCATAGAAATCATCTCCCAAAGAGTTCTTCAAGACATGTTCCTAAAAAGTTGATCGAACAATAGCCATCATGACAATATTCCATTTGCAACTAAGAGCATCATCCACTCAATTTTCCTTTAATATAGCCAATGTTAAAATCATAGGCTGACAAGAATTCTAGCCATCACCATTGGCATGCATTCAAGTTTGGTTGTGTGAAAATCTTCTCAAGTGCCAAGTTATCTAGTTTAACTCAAATGTCTTTCCCAACAAGTAATACCTCCACATTTGAGAAGTATGAACTATCATTGCAAGTTCCAAATCATGCAAAGAATAGTTCAACTCATATGGACAAAGTTTTCTAGACTCATAGCCCACAACTTGACCATCTTGCATATGTGTACACCTACTAAGCCTTCACCTGACGCATCTGTGATGACTACAAAAAGACCTTTTGGCTCAACAACTCTAAGAATTGGGACTAAAATTAATCTTTCATTCAATATTTAGAAAGATTCCTCACACTTATCTGACCACACAAACAAATGACCCTTCCTATGAAGTGAAGTGATGGAGTTGGCTATCTTAGAAAATCTTAACACAAATTTCTAGTAATAGCCACCAATTCCATCAAACTACGCCCCTCATGAACATTCTTTGGTGTTGGCCACTCCAATAAATTTCTTTTATTTTTGTCAGGTTGATAGAAATTCCCTCAGCTAAAATGACATGACCCAATTATTGCACTTCTTTTTGGAAAAATGCACACTTGGATAGCTTGATATAAAGTGTTATGTACCTAAGGATATGATATTATAATGTATTTAGGTGGATGGAGATGTTGACATGTGGCACACATCCCTTAAGTTAGTTATATTAGGTCTTATGGATAACTTGTGTAATTAATTATATCAAGTGTTGAGTAGGCCTTCATTAGGATTACCCCTCCATTATGTTATTAGGAGGAAGTCTATATAAATAAGGTGATTATCATTGTAAGGGTGTGTGGAGTATGATATTGTATTTGGGATCTCTTGGAGATATAACGTGGAGTGGCTTCTTCCATAAGGAGTATTATACAGTGTTACCTACCTAAAGGGTCTATTCTATTTCTACATACATCATATATTAGGGCATATTAGCCTACAAACATCTCTTGTGTTGTGTGAGATATATCTTCTACATTATATTATTTTCATTATTATATGTATGGATCTTATCAAGTGGTATCAAAGCTATGATTTGGGCAAATGTGGACAATACCCTATTTTTTAAAGATTCACTTATATCTTTCAAATGACTACACATTTTTCTACAATTTTTTTTACCAAAGGTGGAGGATCATCTAAGGATGCTACAAGCCAAAAATCGGGTTTCTATTGTTAATATTGAGTGAGTTATTGCAATTTTATGATTTTTCATAATTTCACTTTACAGGCTGCAAATCAAGGAGTTTTTTTGATATTTTTATATTTTAGAAAATCTCACCAAATTTTATCAAGGTTATATTCTTTATATTTTTCATTTTGAGTCTGAAAACATTACAAAATAATTCAATCAAAGTTGGGGTATGTTAGAAAAATTTAGAAACCCTAGTTTCAATGGGGATTCCTAATTTTGACAGAAGTGGAGATGCATTAGAATGGTAGAACACATATAAAAGATCTCATTGTGAAGATTTGGATGGGAAATACTTTTTGTTTTATTCTTAGAAGGTGAAGCTAAACAATGGTTTACATCATTAGATATGGATATTTCTTCTTTGGATGAACTAGAGCAAGCTTTCTTAGATAGACGGGCTCATGTAGAAGAACATGAAGAAGGAGAAGGAGAAGGAGAAAGAGAAAGAGACCGAGAACAAGATGAAGTAGATGATGATGAAGAGTCCATGAAGGATACAACTACATGTGCATTAGTTCCAAGGAAGGAAGATTCAATCCTTCAATTTCAAGGATGTATTCAAAATAAAAAGGTTATTGTTTTTATAAACCCTAGTAGCAAGTATAACTTCAGCAACATGTAATTAGACAAAAATCTATAGGTACAAGCAAACACCATCAAGAATAATGAAATATTGGGTAAGGATATTCAATTTTTTGAAGATTTAAAGCTCTCTATGGACAAATACTTTTTGCATTCAAACTTTCATGCTTTGGATATGGATGGGTTGGATATTATTATTGTTTATCCTTGGTTAGAATATTTGGGAACAATTAGCATCAATGTGCAAAATAAGTTCATGAAGCTTTGATATAGGAGGAAAAAAAATTTACATTATAGGATATTACACATAATGAAGTCCAAAGGAAAGTCAAGGAAGAGAAAGTTCAAGAATCTACTAAAGATAAAACCAATGAATCAAAGGACATAAAGGAGGAGCAAGATGTAGAGAAAAAAGAGGAGACGTATAATTCTCTTCATGAGCCAACAAAACAAGTGGCAAAAATGATGAGAGAAGGGTCGAATGATAGCAAAGGGTGCAATATATAGGCATCCAAATCATTATGAGAGACAAGAATCATGGAGGTATGATACTACATGGAAAAAAATCCAACCACTATAGACCTACATGAAATCAAAGGAACAACTACAATGTTCCATGGTATTGTAGAAGTAATGGTTATTCATGGCAGAAAAGGAGGACTTACAAATGATAAGGAATGGAATCAAATAGGTGCAACAAAATATGGATCAAGGATGAGATCAAGGTACTATCAAACTAAAATGACTACAAAGATCAACTATGGATGGTTGGATGATGGGTCATGGTGGCACATTTGTAACAACTTGTGATAGTGTTACTATTTAGCTTCTTCTCATGTTCCGAGGATGAAACATGTCAAGGAGGGATGGCATGTTATGTACCTAGGGATATTATATTATAATGTATTTAGATTGATGGAGATGTCAACAAGTTGCACACATCCCTTAAGTTAGTTATATTAGGTCTTATGGATAACTTGTGTAATTAATTATATCAGGTATTGAGTAGGCCTTCATTAGGATTACCCCTCCATTATGTAAATTTAGGAGGAGGTCTATATAAAGGAGGTGATTATCATTGTAAGGGTGTGTGCAGTATGATATTATATTTGGGATCTCTTGGAGATATAACATGGAGTGGCATCTTCTATAAGGAGCATTGTACAGTGTTACCCTACCTTAAGGGTCTATCCTATTTCTACATATATTGGATATTAGGGAATCTTAGCCCATAAGCATCTCTTGTGTTGTGTGATATGTATCTTTTGCATTATATTATTTCCATTATTATATGTGTAGATCTTATCATAAAGTTTATGCTCTCTCAACCATTGCATCACTAACCTTAAATCATATAAGTACTCTTCTTCATTTATAGAATATATCAAAATATCATCCAAGAAGGCTAGTACAAACTTATCTAAGTAATCTATAAAGACATTATTCATCAAGTTCATGAATGCAGCCGGTGCATTTGTTAACGCAGATGGTAACACCATGAACTCATAATGATCATATCTTGTTCTGAAAGCTAATTGAGGGATGTCTTCATCTTTAATTATCAGCTAATGATATCCCTCTCTTAGGTCTATCTTAGAGAAAATGGTTGCACTACGCATTTGGTTGAAGAGATTATTGGTGCAAAGTAAAGGATACTTATTCTTAACTATTGCTTCATTGAGCATTCTATAATCTATACACAAATGTAGAGTCTCATCTTTCTGCTTGATAAAAACTGATGAGTCTAGTTTATGACTCAATTTTGTTAAACTTTATTATCCACTTGCTGTAGTTATCTTGGACTTTGGTACTTTAATCCTGATCTTTTTATGTCATTGCCCCAAAGCTATAACTTGTTGAGCATAGGTCATTTCTTATATTCTTTTATGGCAAAGACATGCTATATGAAGTATATATGTTAATTTTACATATGGTTAATGAATATTACTCCAAGGTAGTTATGGATGTGCAATTATTGTGTGTACTAATATTGTTATGCAGATATAATTGGCATCCATAAACTAGAGGAAGATTCTATTAGTTGGTCGCTTACCATAAAACGTCAAACATAGTGATCGTTCAAATGTCAAATGGAGGGAAGACAACTGCCTTGTAACTAATCTTAAATACTTATTGAGAAAATTTAGGAGTTACTGTTATGCTAGATCTGCGTTAAAGCAACTCGCTTGACCAGATTCCCCTACATGCGTAACCTCCTTTCCACTTTCTATGTTTTCCATAATGAGGTGTCCTCCTATTCTGTTGGAGTTGACTGCCCTGCTAGGTAGTTAGTTTTGTAGTTTTCCCTCTATAAATAAGACTCTGATGCTCCTTCTGAGGGGTTATTGATTATTCAGAGATCATACTTGTAATATCCAATTTTTGGTAATACAGTTATAATGTTCAGTTGTACTCATCTTTTTGAATGAATAAAATGAAGTTGTAAGTTCGCATTTCTGAGTTTATATTTGTCTTAGGGAATACTCATCCAAGGGGGCCCACTTGGTGAGGATTCCACCCTCTAGTTTAGTTACATTTTATGTTAAGCATTTAGTTAAATCTGGCATTAAATGTTCCTGCAGCCACTAAAATTCTATTTTGTGTCTGTTCCTGCAGCCAAAGCAGACAGAGTAGTTTCTTGTTTGTTTGCCTAGACTTTTACTTTATGTCATGTACTTGATCCTAGAATAGCTGTTGGTTGATGTTCAACATTCCTGTTATTTCCTTTCTACCAATTTATCTTCAGCATTATGTCTTTCTTAGCTATAGAATGAACGTGGCTACTTTGCAAGTTCTTAGTGCACATACCGTGCTGACCCATTTCAAGTTCACGTCCCTAGGTTGACAAGTGAAATGCATCTCCATAGTGATTAAGACAGCTACTCAGGTTAGATGTCCAATCTCTGAGTTACAGTTTTAAGAGCTCAGTTGTTAAATCATTGTAAGAGACCAACATTTTTGGTGTCATCGCTGGGGATGGTGTCAAACTAAGAAGATCTTTGGAGTCATCTTTAGTATTATTCCTTGCAGTTTTTCCCTTAAAATGTGTTTTTAGTTAGGAAGAAACCATATACAACCCATCAACATTTTTTATGTGAGAAGTGGCTGATATTGAGTATATTGCATGCATAGAGGTAGGAGAAGAGATGCTTTAGGGAGATTCCTTCCTAATGATTCAACTTACCCAGTAGAAGAAGCAGAAGTAAATCCTTTCCTTGATGCATTCCCCGATTTGAATAGTTCTAAAATATCCTCTGAAGAATGAGATACCCCAAACCTAGTTGAAAATCCATTTGCCTTAATAATAGGTCAAGCAGTCATGGATGCCCAAAACGTACCTAATCAACCAACGTTTCCATTTATGATTGCTCTTCAAAATGAAGTGGATAATCTCAAGAACATACCTGCTTCAGCTCTCGGCAAGTTCTATGGACTTGCAACAGAGGACCCATACACCTTCTTGTTTGAATTTGATATCCTCTACAGAAGCTATGACTACACTACTGATGCTCATAAACTTAAGTTGTTTCCTACTACCATGAAAGAGGCTGCATTAAGGTGGTTTATGAGTCTAGGTAGTGATGTTGTCAATACCTGGGAAGAAATGAAAGATAAATTTCTTGAGAAATATAAAGACTATTGTAGGAGTGGGGATATGAGAGGAAATGATGTTTTCAGAATGCAGTAGAAAGAAGATGAAAGTTTGGAGGATTACATCTCAAGGTTCTTGTTTTGTTTACAAAAGTCTCCCCATCATGCACTCACTGAGGACTCTCAGAAACTACTCTTCCTCACGGGAATAAGTGAGCATTGCACAGATGCCTTGGATTTAATGGGAGGAGGAGATATTACCCAAGTGTCTTGGGATGATATTAAGAAGTTGTGCCAAAATTATTCCTGAGCAGCTATGAAGAAAGGAAGAGGTTACCATTCCCTTATGGGCAAAACCTCTACCAATGGAGTTTCAAGGATGGAGATGAGCCACTTGATATTTGATTTTAAGCAAGATATTATAAATAATATGGCCACCTAGTTGGACACACTCCAAGCAAAGAAGAAACATGAAGAGGCTGAGGCAATGTTGGTCAAATATTGTCCTCATTGCAGACAAAAGAAGAGGGACTGCAGATGCAAGTTGGTAGCTAGCATTGACAGCAAGCAGATTCCACCTGAGTTCAAGCCAATACAAGTTGAAGAGGATCAAGTCTTCTATGTTGTACAAAGGAGGCCATGGGCTCCAAGACAAAGTATGTCACCAGATCCATTATCATATGTTGGACCACATTTTAATACTTATGCATCTGGTAACCAATGGCAACAACCATTTCCATCTAGTTATGGAGGATATCCACCTCATCCTTGGAACAACCCTCAAAATACTTGGCTAAATTACCAAAACCCTACACCCCAGTGGCAGGAGCCTCTGGGGAATTGGCAGTCACCTCCAAGAAATTGGTAGCAAACATCTCAATAGAGAGGAGGACAACAATAGCCAAATTAGACCACTAATTACATGCAGTGACCTCCTTAGCCCCAATAGCCTGCTATAATGCCTCCACCTACTAGCTCCAATTCAAATACACCTAAACCTACTCAGTTACCAACTCAACCCTCACCTAACACAAATAATAGACCACAGCAACAGCCAGTATATTTTGCTGATCCAAATCAATTCCCTGCATGTGTTGTGAATGTAAGTGATATACATCTGCGTTCAGGAACTACCTTGGTAGCTCCTTCAAGACCTGTTATTACTAATCTTTCTAAGGAAGAAGTGGAACCTAACAAAACCCCCATTCAATCAAATGTACCTAAAAATCTTGAACCAATGTCAGTCAAACAGACTCCCCAAGAACCACCATTTCCACAAAGGTTAGAAACTATAAAACAAAAGGTATTAGAAGAGGAACCCACCTTTGACATTCTAGAGCAGTTGAAACATGTATGTGTCAAGATCCCTCTATTTCAAGCAATAAAAGATGTTCCTATATATGGAAAAGCAATTAAAGAAACATGCCTTAAGAAGCCAGGCAGAAAAAGGAAAGACCCCACTATGGCCCATATTGTGGGACAGTTGGTTGACATCATGCCTGGAAAAGTGACTGTTCCCAAATATCATGATCCTGGAAGTCCTGTGGTAGGAGTTGTTATAAATGGAATCCAAATAAAAAATGCTTTGATTGATCTTGGAGCAACCATAAATGTAATGAGAAAGGATATCCTGCAGCAACTGAATGTTGCAACCATGCGACCAACTCCTACTGTCCTGCAACTTGCTAATAGCTCTACTGTTAAACCTGATGGGATAGTCGAGGATCTTGTGGTATCCCTGGACTCATGGGAATATCCAGCTGATTTCATGATACTTTCTCCTAAAGCTACATTGGGAGGATACCCCATCATTTTGGGAAGGCCGTAGTTAGCCACAACAGATGCTTATATTGAGTGCCAGTCAGGAGACATGACCATCTCTAATGGGAGAAGCACTCAAACACTTATTCTTTACCCACTTACATAGCCATCTCATGATATGGATAATCCTATTTGGCTTCATGTTGGTGAAGAGGTGGAGGAAGCTAATTCTGTGGAGTAGCTTATGATGATAGGCAGAAGTTCTTTCATTCAGCTTCAAGGAGAGGAGGAGGTGCTATCTAATATAATTCAAAATCATTGTGAAGTAGAGGAAGCATCATCCTCTCATTATGTTGATCTAGCGAGGATACTTGTTCTAATTTTTCCTGCATCATCAAGTATTTTACATACATTGCTTCCACAAGAAATTAAGGTACCTAGCATTAATGAAGTAACTATGGTTGACTTCACAACTCAAGTGGAAATTTTAGAAGAAAGCTATCTCAATATTAATAGTAACTTGACTCAAGCACAACAGTTGTCCTTGACAAATTTGTTAAAGAAACATAAAAATGCTTTTGCATGGGATTATCATGGCATGAAAGGATTGGATCCTACATTATGCACCCATAGGATTTACATAAAGGAAGATTGTACACCAATAAGACTACCACAAAGGAGAATCAACCGTGCACTAAGAGAAATTGTCAAAGAGGAATTGCAGAAGCTATTAGATGCGGGATTTATCTACCCAATCTCAGATAGTCAATGGGTGTCTCCTCTGGTTCTTGTGCCCAAGAAGGGAGGAAAATGGAGAGTCTGTATTGATTATAGAGAATTAAATTCTTCCACCAAAAAGGATCATTTTCCCCTTCCTTTCATAGACCAAGTATTGGACTCACTTGCAGGAAAGCAGTACTTTTCCTTTTTGGATGGATTCAGCGGTTACAATCAGATTCAGATTGCACCTAAAGATCAAGAGAAAACAACATTTACAGGTCTGTCCTTGGGGGACATATGCCTACTCACTACTTCCATTTGGCTTATGCAATGCACCTGTAACTTTCCAAAGAGCAGTCATTAGCATATTTTCTGATATCTCACATGATTGTATGGAAATCTATATGGATGATTTCACTACTTATGGTGCTACTTTTGAAGAGGCATTAGCAAACTTAGGCAAGGTGTTGGAAAGATGTGAAGACCACAACCTATCCTTAAACAGTGCAAAGTGCTTCATGATGATGCAGGAAGGAGTAGTACTTGGCCACTACATTTCTCCAAAAGGAATACAAGTAGACCCAACAAAGGTTGAACTCATCATCAATCTGTTCATTCCTGCAAAGCAAAGAGATGTCAAAAGCTTCTTGGGTCATGAAGGGTATTATAGACATTTCATCAAAGATTTCAGCGAAATGGCATCCCCATTATATACTCTTCTTACAAAGGATGCTAAATTTCAGTGGAATGAAGACTGTGACAAAGCATTTTATGATTTAAAGGTAGCCTTAACCCATGCTCCTATACTTAAAGGCCCCAATTGTGAACTTCCTTTCCACATTCATACTGATGCATCAGATTATTCCATAGGAGAAGTTTTAGGCCAGAAAGAAGGAGTCATTGAACATGCTATTTATTTTATTAGCAAAAACTTACAAGGTGTTGAGTTCAACTATATAGGAACAAAGAAGGAAATTCTAGTAGTCATCTATGCACTTAATAAATTTAGGCACTACATTACTGGTTATCAAATCTTTGTGCACACAGATCATGATTAGGTATCTCATGAATAAACCTCCCATATCTGGTTGATTAGCAAGATGGGTGTTGTTAATGCAGGAATTTGACATCACTATTGTGGATAAGCCAGGAAAGGCCAATGTGGTTGCAGACTTTCTTTGAAGAATGACTACTTCAGAGGATAACCAAGTCACTAATGACTCTTTTCCTGATGAATATTTGTTTTCACTTACTGTGCAAACACCCTGGTAAGCTGACACAGCCAATTACCTAGTAACAGGAAGAGTCCCTCCTCACTTCTCTCCTAAGGAAAGAAGGGTACTAATTGAAAAATCTTTTCCTTTTTCATGGATTGTTGGATGTTTGTTCTACACTAGACTGGACAATGTCATGAGGAGATGTGTGAGAGAAGATGAAACATATGACATTTTGCATGCCTGTCACAATAAACCTTGTGGAGGACATTTTGTAGCAAAGCGAATAGCAATGAAGATTTTGAATGCAAGTTATTACTGGCCTACACTATACAAGGATGCATCAAGATATACCAAGAAATGTGATAGTTGTCAAAGGATGGGATGGCCAACAAAATCTGATGAGATGCCCCTTTATCCTCAGCTTGTGATTACTCCATTTGATAAGTGGGGATTAGATTTTGTAGGACCCATTGATCCTCCATCTAATGGTAAATCATATATCTTAGTATGCACTGATTATGTAACTAAATGGGTAGAAGTTATGGCCATGAATCATGCAAGAGATACTAAGGTTGCAGAATTTCTCTATGAGGAAATCTTTACACGGTATGGAGTTACCAAAGAATTAGTGACTAATCAAGGAGCTCAATTCACCTCAACTCTAGTTGCAGCACTAGTACAGAAATATAACATAAGACACAAGAAATCTACTCCTTATCACCCTCAAGCTAATGGCCAAGTTGAGGTGACTAATAGAGAAATAGAAGCCATTTTGACCAAAATTGTGGCTGTCCATAGGAAGGATTGGGCAAATAGGTTGCCAGAAGTTGTCTGGGCCTATAGGACAACCTGGAAAACAACTACTGGTTTTACTCCTTTTGATTTACTGTATGGCAAAACAGCCACGATGCCTATTGAATTTAAACATAAAACTCTTCAAACTGCACATGACTTGGGGATGGATCTATCTAAGGCATAAAAAGAAAGAATCATGCAACTCAATGCTTTGGATGAGATGAGAAAAGTAGCTCTACATCATACAGAAGTGGTACAGAATCAAAGAATAATGTGGCATGACAAATACATCAACGATAAGAAATTCTAGCCTGGTGACTGGGCTTTGCTTTATGACTCAAGGTATCAGGATAATGTAGGAAAATTACAGACAAGGTGGCTAGGACCATATGAGGTTGTTGAAGTTTTTCCAATGGTGCTGTTCAACTTACTACTATTGACCCTGTCAGATTTAAGGTATTAGTCAATGGTCATCAACTTAGTTTATATCACAAGCCAGCCTCCAAAGAAGAATTCCTGCAACAATTCCCTCAGTATGCAACTCATGAACTTCTTGCAGCCAAAGGTAGTGGACCTAGTGTCCCTCCTTTTGGCTAACCAAGGTACGACACTTGTCATAATAAAGACTTCCACATTTGTGGGATTCCACTCTTTCACTTCTTCGCCCATCCACCCACCCATATCCATTCTTCTCTCTTCCATCACGTGTATTGATTACACTTCATCCCACTCGCTTCAGCCCAATCCACTTTCATTAATTGCTCAATAAATTCTTAAGCATTAACCATTACTTTCTCCATGATTTTTGCAACCAATCTTCCACAAATCAAGGTACGCACACTTTAATAATTCTCTCTTAATTATCTTGTGGTTCATTCATTTAATTATTGTACATTAATATCGATATTTCTCATAGCATGTCATTATTCCCTTCCTTGTCCTGTCATGCATCACCATTTCACATGTCTGGACACATGCCTAAATTTAGGTTGGGGAGGGAGTGTTAATATGATGTCCATGTGTTAGTCCATCCATATGCTTGATGCCAAAATGTCAGTAAAGATTTAAAATTGAATGATTTCAATTATGAGTGAGGTGATGGCTTGCAAGTGTGAGATGACAACCTTCATCGATCATTCATTACTGCCTATACCACCCTTGTCTTGCATTCCCAAGAAAAGAAGCTGAAAAGGAAAATACAGATAGCATGAGTTATTGAAAATTTAACAGGGTTGCAGGAAGGTGAAGTTAGTTTTCAAACTTTTTGCAGAGACAAAAACTTTGCATTGCGATTGTTTTCAAGAAGCTAAGTCAATGGGAGGAGGATTAATTTGGAATGAACCCATAGTTCATGATGTATTATTGCAAGATGCACTTAGCCAGGCCGAATTTAGAAATTGTGGATGGATGGACTATTTCTTGAAGTTAAATGGTTTTGATGAAAATGTTGTGTTAGAGTTTGCTCAAACATTGTCTGATGGTAAAGTCATGGTAAGAGGATTGGAGGTGTTGGCTACTGAGGAAAGAATTTCAGAAGTTTCAGGTTTGCCTGTTGATGGCGAAGAATACCCTGTTGCCCAAGATGCTAGGTCAGCTAAGGCTGAATTTACAGAACCTGGTGATCCTCAATTGACTATAGACAAGCAGGGAGCCAAAAGAACCTCTCTGCCTAAGCCGTGGAAATAGGTAGCTGTCCATGTGGTGAAGTACATTACTTGTGAAGGTCATCTGTTGAACCTTCATTCTGTGCATTTCAAATTGTTGAATCATATGAGGCATGGGAGAAGAATGAATGTGCCAAACGTGCTTTACCACCTTCTCTCAATCATGGCCACCGAGACCCAAAAAGGTAGGCCTAATTCGGTCTCTCACCATTGTTTGATTAAATTGCTAGTTGAAAAGTCTCTGCATGATGTGTCTGATATGACTTGGGAGAAATTTTTGAATATTGATCAAATAAGACCAAGCCATTTGCAACCTGTGGTTGAGCCGCAACATCATAGAACTAGGAGAAGGGTGTGTTCTGTTGCAGCTACTCCGTGAACTTCAACTTCCAGTGCAAACCCTCCTGCAACAAAACAAGCTATTGAGATTAGCTCTTCGGAAGCAGAGCATGCAGACAAAGAAAGTTCTTCAGATTCTGACAATGAGGATATTTCTCTTAGTAGTTTAATTCAAACTAGGGCACAGAGGAGAAGGACAAAAATAAAGAAGGGTAAAACCAAAAACAAACTACATAAAGGAAGGTGTTGCGCTCTAGGAAACGGAAGGCAGACACTATTCTTCCTACAGTTGAGGATACAGAGGCCCCAATGGGGCATGTGAATGATGTAGAAAAAGACATAATTAAGGAAGTAGCAGATGTAACTCTGGCAGACCTTGCCGCCACTACTGAGCATATTGAGAGATAGGAACATGAAGATAAATAGGAGTTCCTGCAGCAAGAGACCTTGTAGCTAGAATTGGCTGAGCAATCAGAAACCTTGTGACCTATGCTACATGAAGATCAACCATCTGTGCCAGGAAAGCCTTTGGTAGGAATACACAGACCTCCTAATTTTTCAATGCACATGGTAGCCATGAATTTGTGGACTGAAATGTAGAGGAGAGAAGAAGAATAGAAGAAGGAGAAATGCATATTAAAGGATGAAATTCAAAAGAAGAATGAAGAGATTAAAGACAAGGACGTAGAAATTGCAACTTTAAAAGAGAGAGTGGATAATATGGCAGCTTTAGTGCCTAAGGTATTAGAAAGCAGGACTTCCCTGAGAGTCTATGCTCTGCATTTAAAGGAAAGATATCTCTCTTTTAAGTTAGCAAGGATTGTTTCTGGTTTGAACCTTTCCATTGAATCTCCTCTTGAATTTTTCAATGCTTATAGGATTGCTCCTCCGGAAATAAAGAATTTGTTGTGTAAATTCTATTTACATAATTTTGTTGTGTCCCAAGACCATGAGTGGAACCCCTTGTTGTATGTTGGGGATATTCAATTGAGGGCATTTATGTCCTGGATGCAAAATGAGATTAGTTGGGGACAACAGTTCAGGGCTTATAAGCAATTAGAATTCAGCACTCCATTAGCCATTAGAGCTAAATCTAGAAATCTAGGAAGCACTTTCAATGATTGGCATAGGATGCTTTATAGGCCAAGCTATAGTAACAGAATCCTACCTGAAAGAGAAGCAGCTTATAGAGAATATGAGAAGATTGCACACACTATTGGAGAATCTGTGAAGGGACATTTGACACAAAGGTGGAATAGTTTATCTGATGAGCTAAAACAAGCAGAGCCTCACTCTCTGCAGAATTATGTTGCAATACGTAAAAGAGTGGATAGATATATACAGATTGGGAGGACAAAGGGGCAATTCTAGCTTCCCTTAATCTTTCAACCACCTATCCTATTGTGTCATGTGCCAAATTATAGATTTTACCAGTATGATATTGTTGAAGAGAGACAAAGATAGAGCAAGTTAGATAGGTAGCAAGGGTTCTATTGGGATCCTAACACACGCACCAAAAAAACTGATATAGGACAATTGGTAGTTGCTAATTTCAGGGCATTAACCAAGCAAAAGAACAACCCTTTCCTCTGCTAGAGGACCAGAAAAGTCTTAGGTTGGGGAGAGTGATGAGTCTAGTTTATGACTCAATTTTATTAAACTTTATTATCCACTTGCTATAGTTATCTTGGACTTTGGTACTTTAATCCTGATCTTTTTATGTCATTGCCCCAAAGCTATAACTTGTTGAGCATAGGTCATTTCTTATATTCTTTTATGGCAAAGACATGCTATATGAACTATATATGTTAATTTTACATATTGTTAATGAATATTACTCCAAGGTAGTTACGGATGTGCAATTATTGTGTGTACTAATAATGTTATGCAGATATAATCGGCATCCATAAACTAGAGGAAGATTCTATTAGTTGGTCGCTTACCATAAAAAGTCAAACATGGTGATCGTTCAAATGTCAAATGGAGGGAAGACAACCGCCTTGTAACTAATCTTAAATACTTGTTGAGAAAATTTAGGAGTTACTGTTATGCTAGATCTGCGTTAAAGCAACTCGCTTGACCAGATTCCCCTGCATGCGTAACCTCCTTTCCACTTTCTATGTTTTCCATAATTAGGCATCCTCCTATTCTGTTGTAGTTGATCACCCTACTAGGTAGTTAGTTTTGTAGTTTTCCCTCTATAAATAAGACTTTGATGCTCCTTTTGAGGGGTTGTTGATTATTCAGAGATTGTACTTGCATTATCCAATTTTTGGTAATACAATTATAATGTTTAGTTGTACTCATCTTTTTGAATGAATAAAATAAAGTTGTAAGTTCACATTTCTGAGTTTATATTTGTCTTAGGGAATACTCATCCAAGGGGGCCCACTTGGTGAGGATTCCACCCTCTAGTTTAGTTACATTTTCTGTTAAGCATTTAGTTAAATCTGGCATTGAATTTTCCTGTAGCCACTAGAATTCTATTCTGTGTCTATTCCTACAGCCAAAGTAGATAGAGTAGTTTCCTGTTTGTTTGCCTAGACTTTTACTTTATGTCATGTACTTGATCCTAGAATACTTGTTGGTTGATGTTCAGCATTCCTGTTATTTCCTTTCTACCAGTTTATCTTCAGCATTATGTCTTTCTTAGCTATAGGATGAATGTGGCTACTTTGCAAGTTCTTAGTGCACATACCATGCTGACCCATTTCAAGTTCACATCCCTGGGTTGACAAGTGAAATGCATCTCCATAGTGATTAAGACAGCTACTCAGGTTAGATGTCCAATCTCTGAGTTACAGTTTTAAGAGCTCAGTTGTTAAATCATTGTAAGAGACCAGCAAAAACCATAGGTGCTCCCCATGGAGACATGCTCAATCAAATCAATCCATTTCAAAGTAGTTCCTACAATTGAGTCTTTAGCTCCATAAGCATAGTTGTCATCATTCAATACAAGGCTCTAGACTGAAGTTCTAATCTTAGGATTATATTAATTGAGAAATCAAATTCCCTTTCGAGGAGGTAGTCCAAGCAATTCCTCCGGTTTAACATCTTGAAAATCATAGAGAAATTGGTAATTTGCAATTTTGGTTCCTTGGAAACATCTATTTGATCCACACTAATCTATCATTATCCATAGGTGGCTCTTTCTAAGATCTAAGTTTTGAGTTTTAGTTTTGATTATGTACACTATTGTCTAAAGCCATACATGGATCCTACCAAGCACCAAGTTTCTAGTTCTATTTTCTATTAGGTCAATTGTTGTCTTTAGTTATGGGTGGCTCCCACCAGGCACCAAGTTTCTAGTTCTAGTTCCCATTAGTCCACTATCATTTTTAACCACATGTGGCTTCTACCAGGTGCTAAGTTTCCAATTCCAATTTTCATTAGGTTGGTTGTCATCTTTAGTTATAGGTGGTTCCCATTAATCACCAAACTTCTAGTCTTAATTTTATTGTCATTAGCACCTTATCATCGGCCTGGTCTAACCTCTTTTATAGGTGGCTCCTTATCAACTCTTATCACCATTTCCATCTTTCCAGCCTTCTAGTTGTCATTTCTGATTTGCCAAGGTATCCATCATTCATCATACTTCATTGTTTCTCTTCCTACCTTAGATTTTCTTGAGGGATAGATTATTATAGATCTCTCTCCAAAAACAAATGGTTAGAATTTTTCTTGCTTCCACATGCACTTATCAGATGACAAATTTTATGTTTCAAATCTATGATTAGAGATCATGATTTTTCATTATGTATATGTTTTAGATCCTAGTTATTGTAAGAGTTGGCTATGATAGGAGCCACCCAAGATCTAGGACTTCATGAAAGCACAAGAGAGACAATGAGAGAATAATTCTATTCTATCAATGAATGCAAAATTATTCATCATATAATGTACATAAAGCCTTGCTTATAAAGGCAAGAATGAGAGCCAAGATGTTGTAGTCATGTGACAAGTGTTTTAATCCTATGACATGTGACAACTATAACATATGTGTAGGATAAGACAACTATAAGACAACTACCAACAACTAGATACAAGTAGACACAACTAGAAACATATAGAAACATCTAGTAGACTCACTAAGTCAACTTAACATGTGAATTATGTGTGAGAATATTATTTAACTAATAAATAGTTAAATAATATGAATTATTCTCACAACCAGGGAAACTAGATAGGAAATATCCCTATTCACACTAACACCCCCCTTAAGTGCAACTTACGGAGTAGCCGACTAAAGAAAAGATGGATAGGTCCCAACTACTAGGCCATGTTAATTACCCATGTATAAACAAGTCTCAAGTGGAATAAAGGAGAAAACCTCATGGGAAAAAACTCCTCCCCAAAAGTGAGAATGCATGCAAACATGTACACGTGATAGAATGATGGAAGAATCAAGACTCCCCAAATACAACATCCATCACAAATATACAATCAATAGCCCCCCCATAAGAGGGAAAGAATGTGACAAGATGTCCCCCCCATAATGAAGTAGCTCCTATGCCAATGGTGAATGCTCGAAGAAGAAGACCAAAGAGGATCCAAAACCTGCAAACAAAATTCCTCCCTTTGGGAAGAAACCAATCCACTAGTGTATGTCGAAGAAACTTCAACTCCAAAACAAGAGATAAGGGAAGAAGTCTCATGAAATATGTTGTCTCTAAAAACTACTCATATGTCTCCATGTCAATGCCGAATGATACCGCAATCAAATCAGGAGTCTCAGGCCTCACTAATGAAAGTGACAATCCAAGATCTAGTGGAAACTAAAAAACATCATGCTCCAAAGACAAATATGGGTTGACAACAATTGTGCTATGACTGTCATCAAAGAGGAGAGATAACCCCTCAAATGTGTCCAAATCTGCAAGATGGGACTCACAAAACAAATCTGAAATACCTGTCAAATGCTCATCCCACAAAGCTGTATTTGAAAGACAAGAAGCATCCTGCTGAACTGAAGCACTAAACTCTGAAGAAAGCAGGAGGTGGAGAAGAAGGAAGTGTAGCACATGTCTCAAGAACTGATGAAGAGACAAGAAAAGATTCCTCCTAAAGAGCTCTGACACCATGTAAGAGTTGGCTAGATAGGAGCCACCCAAGATCTTGGACTTCATGAAATCACAAGAGAGACAATATGAGAGAATAATAATCTATTCTATCAATGAATATAAAATTGTGTATATTGTTATGTTACAAGAGAACCTTGCTTATAAAGGCAAGGATGAAATCCAAGATGTTGTAGTCATGTGACAAGTGTCTAAATCCTATGACATGTGACAACTATAGCACGTGTAGGATAAGACAACTAGCAACAACTAGACACAACTAGAAACACCTAGAAGACTCACTAAGTCAACTTAACATGTGAATTATGTGAGGGAATATTATTTAACTAATAAATAGTAAAATAATATGAATTATCCTCACACAAGGGAAACTAGATAGAAAGTATCCCTATTCACACTAACACCCCCTCTTAAGTGCAACTTAGGGAGAAGTTGACTAATGCAAAGATGGATGGGTCCTGATTACTAGGCCATGTTAGGTACCCATGTACAAACAAATCTCAAGTGGAGTAAAGACGAAAACCTCATGGGAAAAAAACTCCTCTCCAAAAGTGAGAATGCATACAAACATGTACACGTGATGGAATGATGGAAGAATCAAGACCCCACAAATAAAACATCCATCATAAATATACAATCAATAGCCCCCCCATAAGAGGGAAAGAATGAGACAAGATGCCCCCACCATAATGAAGAAGCTCCAGTGCCAATGGTGAATGCTTGAAGAAGAAGACAAAATAGGATCCAAAACCTGCAAAAAACATTCCTCCCCTTGGGAAGAAACCAATCCGCTAGTGTATGTTGAAGAAACTTCAAATCTAAAATAAGAGATGAGGGAAGAAGTCTCATGAAATATGTCTCTAAAAACTGCTCATGTGTCTCCATGTCGATTCTGAATGATACAACAATCAAATCAGTAGTCTTAGGCCTCACCAATGAAAGTGACAATCCAAGATCTAGTGGAAACTAAAAAACATCAAGCTCCAAAGACAAAGATGGGTTGACAACAATTGTGCTATGACTGTCATCAAAGAGGACAGATAACCCCTCAAATGTGTCCTCCAAATCTGTAAGATGGGACTCACAAAACAAATCTGAAACACCTATCAAGTACTCATCCCACAAAGTTGTATCTGAAAGACAAGAAGCATCCTATTAAACTGAAGCACTGAACTCTGAAGAAGCAGGAGGTGGAGAAGATGGAAGTGTAGTACATGTCTCAAGAACCGATGCAGAGGCAAGAATACCAAGGTTCAAGTGACCAAAATTCTCCTCTGAAATGTGATTCACACAAGGAGTGTGAATGTCAACCAATGGATCTAAATCATCATCAGGAGAGAAACCATGTGAAAGGTGTATAGCTGATATGCATGATCAACCACCCCAATAGCAATTAACTCTGTGGTTTCCAAGTCTGATAATAACCAACTCAGGTGTGAACTCCACGGTCTTCCCTATACCACTGAGTAATTTGATAAATGGAAAGAAGATTATTGGTCAAAGAAGGCACACAAAGTACATCATTTAAAGAACCTTCACCAATATCAATAATTCCTTTCCTAATTACATTCATATATGTATTATTACGCATCAAAATAGGTGGTATATTACATGGCTCAAATGAAGAAAACATATCCTTTGAAGAAGCCATATGATGAGAAGCACCTGAATCAAGAAGCCATTTACCTAATGTAGAACTTGTAATTGCACAAAGTGCTTTACCTTTATGTTTGGGTTCCTTAGCTTTCCTTGCATGCGATTCAGAAAATATTGGTTGTGTAGATGTTGAAGGAGTAGAAGAAGAACCAAGCGATGAAAGATTATTCTTTTGAACAAGTTGCATCAACATGCCAATCTGTTTCTTAAAACAATTATGTTCATCATGCCCTGATTTCTTACAATAACCACATGTAGGCTTCTCTTCTTAGGTGAATTTTGTGCTTGATCTGTTTGTCAATTTTTCTTAGCTTTCTTTTGTTTCTTGTTAGAAGAACTTGACGCTTTCTGTTCCTTAGGTTGTCCAACCACTAAAGCATGAGTCTATGATGGCTTAATGATACCCATAGAAAGAAGCTTCTATTGCTCATGCATTAACATCTTAGCAAAGGATGCAAATGAAGGCATAGTGAAAGCAGATCCCACAGTTAACCTATGAGTGTAAAAGCTAGAAACAAAAGTTGCATAATCAGGACCAAGTTTGTTCAACACATTGTAGATCAACTGGATGTCCTTTTTCTCAATACCACATGCTTTACATTATGCTCTTAGATCATTAACCTTAGTTATGTAATCTTGGATGTTTCTAAAGTTATTAGGATCAAGGATCATCAATTCATTATCAATTTGATAGCCTTTAACTCCATCTGTTGTACCATACAATGTTTTCAATTTATACCAAGCATCATGTGAATTTGTACATGCCTCAATCTGAAATAAGAGATCTAGGGAAATGAAACTACAAAGAAATCTAAGAGCTTTAGTATGCTTTATCATCCATTTTATCTTTTCCTTATCATATGTGGGTTCACGTATCTTATTTTCAACATATAGAGAATGTCCAAGATCCATTAGGGCATTCCATGTGTGTTGACTCCAAGTTACATAGTTATATGGTGTTAATAATGGAACCCTTGATTTATCCATTATGTATAGGAAAAGAAGAGTACAAGCTGATATATCAAAGCACAAATTCAATCAACACTGTAATTGAAGCCCCCCCAAACCAAAACAACCAACAATTTCAACTCTTTTCCAATCAATGAGTGATATGTACCCAAAGTGCTTCAAACTAAAAATATGATGTCTAAAGCAAAATATGGAAACATTTCATGGATAGAACTATAGAGTATAGAAATACCTTTTCAACGCCTATAAAAAGTTGAAATTTCGATAAAGTGGGCGAAAGTTGTGAGCTCTGGAGTGAAAAATGCAAGTTTTGGCTTCAAACAACAAAAATTGGCATCAAACTACAAAATTAGGAAAAATCACTTACACCACTATGAAGAGATCAGAACCAGATTTCTGATGATATCATGTTTGCCAATTTTTGATACCATAACGAAAAGTTATGGCTCCCAGAAAAAATTGCCCTCCTAGGGCTAAAAGGTGGCCAAAGGGGGCCTGTGCTGATGTCAGTAGTACCCTGTCACCAGAATATTCTGTGCAGAATAAAAAAAGGTTTGTGACATGCCAAAACCACATGTTTTTAGAAAACTACCCTCGAGCAAGGTAAAACTGCTTGTTTAAGTGAAAAAAAATTGGTTTGGGAGCAAAACCACCGTCAGACTGAGAAAACCCCCTGTTTCTGTGAAGTCAAAAAACACCTGTGCAGGTCAAAACTACCTGTAAAATGATAAACCACCCACTCAATGAAGGAAACTGCATGTTGTTTGCAAAACTGCTAGCCAGAGGGGGAAAAATAGCCTGTATGCTAACGCAAAACCACTGTTGTCTGATCAGAAAACCACCTGTGCAGAGGGGCGAAAATTGTCGATTGTAGATTGAAACCACCTTACAGGACATGAAACTGCTAATGTGTGGTGTAAAACCACCGAAAGATAATAGAAAATTGATTTATGTGAGCAATAAAAACTACTTGTTTCTTAGGCCAAAACTGTTGTCTATGGCGCAAAACTACTGTCAGGGAAAAACTATTGTTGTACAAGCGAAACCACCTGTGTTTGGCAAAAAACTGGTCTGAGGTGGAAAACCACTTGGTTCAATTTCAAAACCACTATTACAGGCAAAAACCACCTGGTTGACCATCCAAATCCACCTTTGATTGTTAAAATTGGGACTATTCATTGGGTGGTATTGTTATTTCCGCTGACTGTATTATCCACTGCCTGTTTAAACTTTAAAACTGTGGAAAAAAATTTGTAAGGGCCAAAGCCCTTTGAGGCGGGACCACGAGGCCTAAAGGCCATCGGTCAAGGGTTTAAACCTCAACAGTGAGCTTGCCAGTGGGTGGGGAATCCCCTGTCGGGGAAACCTGTCAATAGGGTACAGGGCAGTCATAGGCCCGATAGGTATTGCTTGTCGGTTACTATGTACCCATTTTTTAATAAAACCCACATATTTTAGAAAACAAATGCAAAACATTTTTTACAAAACCCACATATTTTATAATATATTTTTTTTTCTAAAAATTAAAATAGAATATGATTCATATCACCTGCGCCAAAGATTCTCTGAGCAATGATGACGCTTGCAGAATATTCTATACGACCAAATTGCAAAAAAGTTTTTCCATTCTCTACGACTTTGTCTGATTTGGGTGATTTAACAATCGATCTATAAGTTTTTGGGTGTCTTGAGCGCGATGGTAGGGTTGATTTTTGCCCAAATTGCTCTAAAATTGTAGCTACCTCCTGAATCAGGTATCCACTTCCCAAATTGAAAACCTCATACATTCGGCCTCAGATGTCCGATCTGGACAAAACAAAAGGTGATCTCGACTATCTCAGACCTCTTGAACACAATGGTGTGCTTAGATTTTTAGTAGCATGCTCCAAAAAGAACCTACAATATAAGGCATAAAGAGAAAACCCTCACAAATCTAGTTTTTCCATCAAGTCTTTTTGATTCTCTAGGTCATCATACGATGCAAGAGAAGAGCATACTCAACTATCAAGATCCACCATGAATGTGCATTCAAATCTCCCAAGAATTTGGCTAACAAGAAGAGATTCCTCCTAGAGAGCTTTGATACCATGTAAGAGTTGGCTAGATAGGAGCCACCCAAGATCTTGGACTTTATGAAAGCACAAGAGAGACAATATGAGAGAATAATAATCTATTCTATCAATGAATGCAAAATTGTGTATATTGTTATGTTACAAGAGAGCCTTACTTATAAAGGCAAGGATGAAAGCCAAGATGTTGTAGTCATGTGATAAGTGTCTTAATCCTATGACATGTGACAACTCTAGCACATGTGTAGGATAAGACAACTATAATACAACTAGCAACAATTAGACACAACTAGAAATAACTAGAAACATCTAGAAGACTCACTAAATCAACTTAACATGTGAATTATGTGAGGGAATATTATTTAACTAATAAATAATTAAATAATATGAACTATCCTCACACAACAGAAACTAGATAGAAAATATCCCTATTCACACTAACAATTACCCATCAAGATAGGTGGCATATCACACAACTCAAATGAAGAAAACATATCCTTGGAAGAAGCCATATGATGAGAAACACCTGAATCAAGAAGCCATTTACCTAATGTAGAACTTGTACTTGCACAAAGTGGTTTACCTTTATGTTTGGTTTCCTTAGATTTCCTTGCATGACCTAATTCAAAAAGTTCTAGCTGTGTAGATGTTGAAGGAGTAGAAGAAGAATCAGGCGATGAAAGTTTGTTCTTTTAAACCAGTTGCATCAACATGTCAATTTGTTTCTTAAAACAATTATTTTCATCATGTCCTGATTTCTTACAATAACCACATGTAGGCTTCTCCTTCTTAGGTGAATTTTGTGCTTGATCTGTGTGTGGATTTTTCTTAGATTTCTTTTGTTTCTTCTCAGGGGAACCTGACGCTTTCTATTCCTTAGGTTGTCCAACCACCAAAGCATGAGTCTGTGATGGCTTAATGATACCCATATAAATAAGCTTTTGTTGCTCATGCATTAACATCTCATCAAAGGATGCAAATGAAGGCATAGTGAAAAAAGATCCCACAGTTAACCTATGAGTGTGAAAACTAGAAACAAAGGTTGCATAATCACGACCAAGTTTGTTCAACACATTGTAGATCAACCGGATGTCCTTTTTTGCAATACCACATACTTTACATTGTGCTCTTAGATCATTAACCTTAGTTTTGTAATCCTGGATGTTGGTAAAGTTCTTAAGATCAAGGCTCATCAATTCATTATCAATTTGATAGCCTTTTACTTCATCTATTGTGCAATACAATGTTTTCAATTTATCCCAAGCATCATGTGAATTTGAACATGCCTCAATCTGAAACAAGAGATCTAGGGAAATGAAACTACGGAGACATCCAAGAGCTTTTGTATGCTTTATCATCCATTTTATCTTTTCCTTATCATCTATGGGTTTAGATATCTTGTTTTCAACATATACAGAATGTCTAAGATCCATTAGGGCATTCCATGCATGTTGACTCCAAGTTGCATAGTTATAAGGTGTTAACAATGGAACCCTTGATTTATCCATGATGTAGAGGAAAAGAAGAGAACAAGCAGGTATATCAAAGCACAAACCTAATCAACACTGTAATTGAAGCCCCCCAAAACCAAAACAACCACCAATTTCAACTCTTTTTCCAATAAATGAGTGATATGTATCCATAGAGCTTCAAACTGGAAATTTGATGTCTAAAGAAAAATCTAGAAAAATGGCATGGATAGAACTATATAGTACATAAATACCTTTCCAATGCCTATAAAAAGTTGAAATTCTGATAAAGTGGGCGAAAGTTGTGAGCTCGAGAGTGAAAAATACAAGCCCTGGCTTCAAATAGATGCATCCAACACCTGTAGCAAAATCTTAGAAAAATACTTGCATCACTGCGAATTTCTCGGAACTAGCTTTCCGACGATATCTCATTTGCTGATTTTTGATAACATGGCGAAAAGTTATGTCTCCCAGAAAAAAATGCCCAATTAGGGCTAGAAGGGGGCTAAAGGGGGCCCCTGACATCAATAGTACCCTGTCAGAATATTCTATGTCAAGAATCCAAAACTGCCAACAGTTTTCTAAAAACTATCCTATTTAGCAGAAAACCTCCTTGCAGAGGTTTGAAAACTGCTTATCAATGGAAAAAATTGCACTGTGTGATTCAAAGCCGCTTGTGTAGCAATCAAAACCACCCTTCATTCTTGTCACTAGTTTTAAAATGGGAATATTCTTGGTATATGTCACTTGTGCAGGCCAAAAAAATGTTGTCTAAGGTCAAAACAACTGATAAGGGTGAAAACTATCAAATTTTAGTGAAAAACCACCGTTGGGAAAGCGTTTGGAATCTGCAGACTTTATAAAATCTGTAAATTAATAAATTAAAAGGCCAAAGCCTATTTTTAAGTGGCTTAGCCATTGTAGGTTTTTGCCTGGCGGGGCCTATGAGACCGTCGGGTAGGGGTTAGCTTCGTCGGTTGGGCACTAGCTAGGAGTTTGCCCCGCCGATTAAGCATTGTTGATTGGGTATTACCCACTGGTATGGCGTGGCCAGGCTGTCGTACGTGGGCCCAATAGGGTCTACGCAAGCAATACCCACTACAAAAATTTTAAAAATAATATAAAAAAACTTTTTAAAAAAATAGAATTCAAAATTCTTTTTTTTACCCGTATGTATGACATTGACCTTTGCATGCACCGACACTATGCAGTACCATGATTACGCCTGCGATAGGGAATATTCCCTACTGTGATTCCATATGGCAGAATCGGGTAAATAAATTTTGCCTTTCGTTCCAACTTTGTCTAATTTGGTCGATTTGACAATTGATCAATGTTAGATTTAGAGCAGACAACTGAGAGGGGGGGTGAATCAGTTGTCTAAAACTTTCTTTACTTTCAACACTTATATTCACTTGGTAGTAATAATAAATCAAAACATGAAACTTAATGAAATTAATCAAGAGCAGAAACACATCAAGACAAGAGACACCAAGATTTTGACGTGGAAAACCTGGTTAAGGGAAAAACCACGGGGTGATTAACCCAAGATTGTATTCTCTGTTAGAAGAATAGAAAGAACAAAATGGCACATGCCAATTAGAGCTCACTGCCCGAGCACACTGCTCACAAGAGGCTCACTGCCTATAAGAGACACACTGTCTACAAAAGAATAAGTATCACATACTTGAACTGGAAAATAGCATCTTCACCATGCTTGAGTCAGTTCCATTTAAGCCCAAACCTTCTGCTCTACCTTTCGCTCTTCTCCTTGCTACCACACACTCATCTCCACATCTCATACTTTGAAATGACTTCGCAATCCCTTATTTATACATGACATGAACTTAGGAACAAACATCTAAGTCAGCACACATCCACAAGAACATCCGCAAGATGTATAATTCATCCGGTCAGCCAGTCACAGAAAGAACATCATCATCCGGAAGTTATTCTTCATTTCTAGGACTCCAATTCTAATGCGGACCATAAACACGAACTGAGCATGATCCAAAGATCTCCACAAGCTTGCCTGAAACACCAAGAACATCTGTACTTCCTCTACTTACTGAAACTCTTCTCTCCTTCATCCGGAACCTCAAGAATACAGTCTGCCATTACTGTCACAAAGGAATAGATACTTCCGGACCTTTAGACCATGAACCAATCGATTTGCCACACCACACAGACTTCCCAAACACTTCCTCAAATCCACAAAACTGGAGAATGCATTGCCTGATCTCACCGGACCTATCTGTATCACTCCATCATCACTGAACATTTGCCAAAACTGGTTCCACTTGAACTACCATAACTTCTTCAAATATTCATGCGGACCTCTGAAATCTCTACTGGAACAACTTAAGACACATATCTACAAACCCTTTAATCCGCATCCTCTGATCCTCATCCTGTCTTGGACTTTTACCTTATGCCATCACTGTTCTTCATTGTTCCTGATTGAGATTGATTTTCTCAATATCCTCAGCACACAACTCATCCAACCTTATCATTAATGTAATAGGAGTATGTTGACATCAATGACAACACCGGTTAGGCCCATACTTGCAACAATCTGCCCCTTTGTCATTGATGGCAACATATGATGTGAAAAACTGTTTTAACCATCATGACAAGAAAATCTCTTTACTGTCACAACTCCCCTTAACAGAAACAACCATTCACATGTCTTCTCTTCCTTCATTGCTCTCCCTTTGATCAGCAACCACTTGTTTTTCACATGTCTTCTCTCCCCCTTTGACATCAATGGCAAAGGGCACATACTTGCAATTAAAAACCATGCATGTTGCTCCCCCTAAGTAGTAGCTCCCCATCATCAGTCCGGACCACAAGATGTGACTGTGAAATCCACCGGACTGATGCACACTAGTGCACCTTACTTCACCACCGGAGGGGCAATAACCCCTAACTTCTCCCTGAGATACTTGAAAGAGTCCTTAGGTAGAGGCTTAGTAAAGATGTCTACAATCTGATCCTTTGAAGGCACAAACTCCAATCTAACTTCATTCTTGTTTACTTGCTCTCTCAAAAAGTGAAACTTGATGGATATATGTTTGGTCTTTGAATGCAGCACCAGATTCTTAGATATGTTTATTGCACTTGAATTATCACAAAAAATTGTGATGGGCTCCTCAGACTCTACTCTGATGCTTCTTAACATCTGTTTCATCCACAACACTTAAGTACAACTTCCTGCTGTAGCAATATATTCTGCTTCTGCAGTGGACAGAGATATTGCTTCTTGTTTCTTGCTTAACCAAGAAACCAATCTCTTCCCTAAAAAGAATGCTCTGCCACTAGTACTCTTCTGGTCATCCACATCTCCTACCCAATCAGCATCTGTATATGCATGAAGAGAGAAATCATGATCTCTAGGATACCACAACCCATACTCAACTGTCCCCTTTAGATATCTAAAAATCCTCTTGATTGCCATAACATGAGATTCTCTAGGATCAGCTTGGAATCTAGCAACAAGACCAACAGCCTGCATAATATCTGGTCTAGTTTGAGTGAGATACAACAGTCCTCCGATCATAGACCTATATTTTGTCTGATCAACCTTGGGAGAGTCATCATCTTTTCTCAACTTGCATCCGATTGCCATTGGAGTGTTCATTGGCTTTGAGTCTTCCATCCCAAATTTCCTCAACAATTCTTTCACATATTTTGACTGAGAAATGAAGATTCCTTGCTTTGTTTGAGTAATTTGTAGGCCCAAAAAGAAATTCATTTCTCCAAGCATGGACATCTCAAACTCACTTTTCATTTGACTCGCAAAGGTTTTGCACAAACTATCTCTTCCTCCAAAAATGATATCATCAACAAATACTTCAACAATTAAGATATTTTCATGATCAATTTTGAAATACAAATTACTGTCAGCAGTACCTTTGTTGAAACCAATCTTCAAGAGATGTTTATCCAGTCTTTCATACCAGGCTCTTGGGGCTTGCTTCAGTCCATATAGTGCCTTTTTCAATTTGCAGACCATGTCACCATGATCAGACAATTGAAATCCATCTGGTTGCTCAATGTACACCTCTTCTTCCAAGTTTCCATTTAAGAAGGAAGATTTGACATCCATCTGATACACCTTGAAATCCTTGAAGGCAGCAAATGCAAGAAATAATCTGACTACTTCAATTCTTGCCACCGGAGCAAAAGTCTCTTCAAAATCAACTCCTTCAATCTGAAAGTAACCCTTGCAGACCAATCTAGCTTTATTTCTGATTACTTCACCAGCTTCATTCAGTTTGTTCCGAAAGACCCATTTGGTTCCAATCACATTCTTGCTTCTAGGTCTGGGAACAAGATCCCAAGTATGATTTTTCTCAATTTGCATTAGTTCTTCCTCCATTGCTTTTGACCAATTTTTATCATTGCAAGCTTCATTCACTGTCTTAGGTTCAATCTTTGAAATCAGACAATATTCATCTGAATTTTGAGCAATTCTCCTCCTTGTTTGCACTCCTTTGCTTTTGTCACCTATGATCTAATCTTCAGAGTGGTTTAGAGTAACATACCTTGGAACTTTGGGAGTTTCTTGCGTCTCTGATTCTTGATCAGTCTCATTGAGACATAACTCTTCTTCCTGACTTACTAGATCAACTTGACTTGGTTTCTCAGAAGAGGCTTGGACACTTTGAATCTGAACACCATTCTGATCATCTTCATCATACTCATGGATTCTTGAGGGTCTTTCAATTTCTTCATCAACCTTCACATTTACACTTTCTACTATCTTTCTTAGCCTCTTGTTCTAACACCAGTATGCTTTGCTTTGAGTAGAGTAACCCAAGAATATTCCTTCATCACTTCTAGCATCAAACTTTCCTAGATCTTCATCCCTTTTAATGTAACATCTGCTACCAAAAACTTTGAAATATCTCACAGTGGGAGTAATGCCAAACCAAAGTTCATAAGGAGTCTTACCGGTATTATTTCTAATTTGAACTCGATTGAGAGTGTAGACTGCAGTGCTGACAGCTTCTCTCCAATAGATCTGAGGAACATTTGCTTCCATCATCATGGTCCTGGATGCTTCCTGGATGGTTTGGTTCTTTCTCTCAACTACTCCATTCTGTTGTGGAATTCTAGGGGCAGACAACTATCTCTTTATTCCATGTTTCTCACAGAAGTCTATGAACTCACCGGATGTGAATTCTCCACCTCTATCAGACCTCAGACATTTCAATTTTAATCCGGTTTCATTCTCCACCATGGCCTTGAATATTTTGAATTTCTCAAGTGCTTTTGATTTTTCTTTTAGAAAGGTTACCCACATCATCCGGGAGTAGTCATCAATTAGCAACATGAAGTATCTATCACCTTGGACACTCCTAACTCTTGCCGGACCACAAAGATCAATATGAACTAAGTCCAACAGTCCGGTAGAAGACAATTCCTTACTTTTGAAAGTGACTCTGCTCAATTTGCCCAACTGACATTCTTTGCACAAGCTATTAGTAGGTTTTACTAATTTTGGAAGATCTCTTACAGCCTGAGTATTGCTTATCTTGATGATATTATCAAAATTCACATGACACATCCTCCTATGCCATAACCAACTCTGATCAATTTGAGCAAATAAGCAACTTTTACCAGTACCAACCAAGTGGAAGATATTACCTTTAGTTTGAGTACAAGATGTAATCTCTGTTCCGGAGCTTTCAAAGATCTTGCATTTTCTATTTCTGAATCTAAGATCATAGCCTTTGTCCACCAGTTGTCCAACACTGAGAAGATTGTGCTTTAATCCTTCAACATATAGTACATTACCAGTTTTGTTCCTTCCATCAAGAGAAATAGTTCCTATACCTCTGATCCTGCCAGCAGAATTATCTCCAAACTTTACAATTCCTCCTTCATATTTTTCCAAACTTAAGAACTTATTCTTGTCACCAGTCATATGGTGAGAGCATCCACTGTCAATGACCCAATCATCCTTTGTTTCAACTTGGGCAGCCAGAGCTCTTTCTTCAACTTTAAGATTGACAGATACAGAGGGTATTGGTTCCTCTTCTTTGATGGAAATAAACACCCATTCATTACCGGATTTGTTTCCTATCTTTGATTCATCATCTATTACTCCTTCATTATCATCTTCTTCATGAACATAGTAACAATTCTTTTGAAACCTTGATCTGTTAGGATTTGGTCTTGAAAATCTTTCCGGACATCTTGAGGCAAAATGACCAATTTTATTGCAGTAAAAACACTTGAAAGGTAATTTTCCTTCATACTTACCGGATCCTCTTGGCAGTCTCTTTGCAATAAGGGCTTCAAGATGAGCAGTTTCAGCTTCTTCTTCATCCAAGTCTTTTCTTGCTTTTTCATACCATGATGGGTTCCTTGAAGAATTTTCCCCCAGATCAAACCTTTGTTTCCCTTTTACAGAGGCACTAGCTTTGAATGCAGATTCAGTCTTTGGAGGATCATCTCCAAACTCGGCCATTTCAAAAGCAGCCAACTTACCAACCAATTAGTCCCTTGTGATTGTTGTATGAGCTCTGAATTCTTCAATTGCAAAATCCTTGATTTTGTAAGAATCAGGAAGGGATCTGAGAACTTTGCCAACGATCTCATCTTCACTCAGGATTCCACCTACATTTCTAATTCCACAAACCAACTCATTCACTCTTGGCATAAAAGAGGTAATATTTTCATCATCTCTCATCTTCAGTTTTTCAAATTTTCCTTTTAGACTCTGTAACCTTACACATTTAACAAACTGGTCTCCTTCATGCAAAAGTTCCAGTTTATTCCAGATCTAAAAGGCAGTTGGTAGATCAATAACATTTGAGAGTTCTGAGTTAGATAAATTGCTTAAAAGAGCCTCTTTGGTCCATAGATTGTTTTCAGCATTTGTGATTTCATTTAAGGTTGTCGAACCACCCTGTGGAGGTACATAAGCTTTTGTAACCATAGACCAGTATGCAAATCCCATACACTACAAGTGACATTTCATGCGACCTTTCCAGAGAGTAAAGTTAGTTCCATCAAACTTCAGACTATCCTTCTTGTAGGATGACATCCTGGATCTCCTCAAGCAGTTAAGCTTCTTTTAGTGGAACTTGGCTCTGATACCAATTGTTAGATTTAGAGAAGACAATTGAGAGGGGGGGTGAATCAGTTGTCTAAAACTTTCTTTACTTTCAACACTTATATTCACTTGGCAGTAATAATAAAACAAAACATGAAACTTAATGAAATTAATCAAGAGCAGAAACACATCAACACAAGAGACACCAAGATTTTGACGTGGAAAACCCGGTTAAGGGAAAAACCACTAGGTGATTAACCCAAGATTGTATTCTCTGTTAGAAGAATAGAAAGAACAAAATGGCACATGCCAATTAGGGATCACTGCCCGAGCACACTGCTCACAAGAGGCTCACTGCCTACAAGAGACACACTGTCTACAAAAGAATAAGTATCACATACTTGAACTGGAAAATAGCATCTTCACCATGCTTGAGTCAGTTCCATTTAAGCCCAAACCTTCTGCTCTACCTTTCGCTCTTCTCCTTGCTACCACACACTCATCTCCACATCTCATACTTTGAAATGACTTCGCAATCCCTTATTTATACATGACATCAACTTAGGAACAACAATCTAAGTTGGCACACATCGACAAGAACATCCGCAAGATGTATAATTCATCTGGTCGGCCAGTCACAGAAAGAACATCATCATCCAGAAGTTATTCTTCATTTTCGGGACTCTGATTCTAATGCGGACCATAAACATGAACTGAGCATGATCCAAAGACCTCCACAAGCTTGCCTGAAACACCAAGAACATCTGCACTTCCTCTACTTACTGAAACTCTTCTCTCCTTCATCTGGAACCTCAAGAACACAGTCTGCCATTACTATCACAAAGGAATAGATACTTCCAGACCTTCAGACCATGATCCAATTGATTTGCCACACCACACAGACTTCCCAAACACTTCCTCAAATCTGTAGAACCAGAGAATGCATTGTCGGATCTCACCGGACCTATCTGTATCACTCTGTCATCACTGAACATTTGCCAGAACTAGTTCCACTTGAACTGCCATAACTTCTTCAAATATTCATGCGGACCTCTGAAATCTCTACTGGAACAACTTAAGACACATATCTACAAACCCTTTAATCTACATCCTCTGATCCTCATCTTGTCTTGGACATTTACCTTATGCCATCACTGTTCTTCACTGTTCCTAATTGAGACTGATTTTCTCAATATCCTCAACACACAACTCATCCAACCTTATCATTAATGTAACAGGAGTATGTTGACATCAATGACAACACCGGTTAGGCCCATACTTGCAACAATCTATAGGTTTTGACGCCTTCCAGATGCAATGGCAGGATCAGATTTTGCCCAAACTACTCTGAAATTACAGCTACCTCCTAGATCATGTATCCATTCCCTGAATTAAAAACCTCATAGATTTGGCCTCCGATGTCTGATCTAGATGAAACAAAAGGTGATCTTGAATATCTTGGACATCCTAAACGTGATGGTGTACTCAGATTTGTAGCAGCACGCTCCAGAATGGACTTGCAATATAAGGCACAAAGAGGAAACCATCACAAATATGGTTTTTCTATCAAGTGTTTCTGATTTGCCTTTTGTTCCAACTTTGTCCAATTTGGTCGATTTGATAGTTGGTCTATAGGTTATGACCCCTTCTAGATGCAATGGCAGGGTTAAATTTTGCTCAAACTACTCTAAAATTATAGCTACCTCCTAGATCAAGTATTCATTCCCTAAATTAAAAACCTCATAGATTTGGCCTCCAGTTTCTGATCTGGACGAAACAAAAGGTGATATTGAATATCTTGGACCTCCTGAATGTGATGGTCTACTCAGATTTATAGCAACACGCTCCAGAATGGACCTGCAATATAAGGCACAAAGAGGAAACCCTCACAAATCTAGTTTTTCTATCAAGTGTTTCTAATTCTCTAGGTCATCATTCGATGCAAGAGAAGAGCATACTCAACTATCAAGATCCACCATGAATTTGCATTCAAATATCTCAAAAAATTAGCTAACAAGAAGAGATTCCACCTAGAGAGCTCAGATACCATATAAGAGTTGGCTTTGATAGGAGCCACCCAAGATTTAGGACTTCATGAAAGCACAAGAGAGACAATGAGAGAATAATTCTTTTCTATCAGTGAATGCAAAATTGTTCATCTTATAATGTACATGAAGCCTTGCTTTTAAAGGCAAGAATGAGAGCCAAGATGTTGTAGTCATGTGACAAGTGTCTTAATCCTATGATATGTGACAACTATAGGACATGTGTAGGATAAGACAACTATAAGACAACTATCAACAACTAGACACAACTAGAAACATCTAGTAGACTCACTAAGTCAACTTAGCATGTGAATTATGTGTGAGAATATTATTTAACTAATAAATAGTTAAATAATATGAATTATTCTCACAATAAGGGTGTATACACCTAAAAATAGCTTGTGTTGAATTAAGTAAATATTTTAATATTTATCTTAAATCTTATTCTTCTGTCAAATTAAATAAATATTCTAATTTATTTGATTGGTTCATTATCCCAAAATTAAATAAAAATCAATTTATTTAATTAAATTCCCTAATTCTTCTAATGTCTCATATAATTGAATAATCCTAAATCATTTAATTAATCCCAAAGTCCTAATTCCATAAATTCCACATCACCAATCCACATCACCTTATCCATGTCACCTTTCCACCTCACCTTGTTGCACATATAATTAAATATTTTAATATTTAATTAGCTAATATTCCCTCACCCACATGTCCTATTTCTCCTCTAGTCAAATTAGTTAACTCACCAGTCAAATCAATTAACTAATTAGTCATTTGAGTTCACTGATCAATCAATTCAGTCAACTCCCCCAATCAACCCAGTTAACTGATCAATCATCTTAGTTAACTCCTCAATCTATTCTGTTATCTCCCATAACTCATGAAAGGAGCTTGTACACTTGTCCTCTTCTAATTCGCGCACATTCCCTCAAACTTTCTTGTTGTCTCTCAGATTTGCACCCTTGCTGAGTTGTAGAACTTGGCAATCTAGAGAAACATGGGATCTTTCCAGGTCTATGGGTCACCTGTGATGGAAAGAACCTCCGAAGAAGGCCGGCTTCCTGCTGATACTCCACCTAAACTACTTATACTAAGGTCTTTGCAGAGAAAAGAGTAAGAAAGATTACATGAAAATGAAACCTACTGTCTAAGGTGATGCACCAAAAAGATCATCAGGAAACACACATGAAATGACACACTTCAGAACCAGTAATAATAAGAACCCTCACACAACCTAGCAAAATTTATAACCCTTGCATCAATGTTTTGTAAGAAGGCTAAATAACAGCAGTCTTGTAATGGAGGAAGAGGTTTTCTTACTACCCACAAGCTGATTGTTATCCTTTGCACATCTCACAACCTGCAAAAATTATAAAAGAAACCCCTGCATAGAGGCACCAACATGAAAGACAGCTTCAAGGATAGAGAAACATCACCAGAATCTGTACTAACACTGAGGAGACACAATATCAGAAGAAATAGGAAGGTATGAACTGCTTATTACTGCCAAAAGAGTGTTACCACACTGTATATCTCTGAGAAATGTGTTACAAAACTGTTCACCTCTGCAAAAGAACTTTGAAAATTACAATATACAGGATAGTGAATAGCTAGAACCACTGAAAAATGAATAAGGAAGAAGGATATATACTTTCTAAACAGCTGCAAATAGATAGACATCCACCACCTCCATTCCCGTGCATCTCATAAATGCCCACAAAATATCTCTCTAAAATCCTCCAAAAAGGCTTCCTAAGGCATAAATGGTCAAGGGATGTCATCTGCAATCATAAAGGCACCTGAAAATGTCATAAAATGCCTTTAAATGCCCTCTGCAGTTTCCTGACATACGTCAGATCTGTGTCATAAGTCCTGCAGTACCATAAATAACTGAAAAATATCCCAATAAAAGACATAATTACTCATTTTCTGCATCTAATAAACATTTAACTAAGAGGTTTATAACTCCACCACCTTAGTAAATGTTTTTTACAATTCATAATCAAGACCTATGCAGAAATGGCACTATGACATAACAAGGATGTCCATACCTCCTAGAAAAAATAACACGACACATCACATCATTTCGCATCATGCCTACACACGGTTTGAAGCAATACATTTTTATCACTGGTCGATGCCGATGTTACAAAACAAACTTTCACTACCTTATATCTCTGAGCACCAAGTCTTAAATACATCACTGAAAACTACCTTATCACTCCTAGCCAACATGTATGTTTATTCACCTTATATCTCCGAGATGCATTTTCTCACTTTTGCCAACTTTATATCTCCTTACATACATCACCTTGTATCCCTTAGTCAACACTCAATTAGCACATACTTTACATTTGACCTTGCTCGGCAAAAGGAAACACAAGGCATTAAGATGCCACGACCACTCCTAGGTTTGATGACTTATTACCAAGTCATGACCATGGGCATAAAAGATGGATAAAGATTATTTGCATATCAAAGTTAAAACTCAGAAAAAAGGCAAGAGATAGGTCATTCGACCTAAAAAGGCAGAAAGCCCTAAAAAATATCCCATTTTGTCATTTGCTTCTGCCGCTTTAGCTTTGCTGGCCGCCGTGATGAGGGTTTTGGAGGTGAAATCTTCATTTCGTGGTTGTTTCGTAGCAGATGTTGGTCGATTTTGAGCTGATTTCTGAAGGTAAGTGGCAGTTTTGTATGTTGCAACTCCTTTGAAGTCGTTTTTGAGGCATTTCATGCTGTTTCGACTGTAAAATGATGCATTTTTTCTGGCATTTTTGCTGTGCTCGCATTTTGATGGCTTTTACAGCTGCAATTTGCTGAATCTTGATGCATCTTTTTGGCGTTTTCTTCCATGGCCGACCTTCTGCATTGTTTGCTGGCTGTGTTGACTATGAGGCCGCTGAATGAAGCAAAAAAAAACATGAGTTTCCACAGTCAATGACAAAGAACAGAGGTAAATCCGCCATTTCCTGAACTTCCTCAAATTTCTGAGTTTCACTCTGCTGTATTTCGCTGATATGAGGTCGCGATTTTGAACATTTACGGAGCCTTTTTTCATTTGAAATGACTGGAAACTTAGTATTTTCTGTATACATGCATCATTGGCTATGTTTTTGGACTCCATTGTTGACAAACCAGCTTGAAACAACAAGTCATCTGTGCATTTGCAACTTGAAACACTGTATTTTCTGTGTGTCCAAACTTGCTGTTGCATTTCTGAGGTTTTTTTTTCTTGCAATGAGTTGAAAAAAGTACTGTTTTCCCTTTATATCTGCATTTTAGACAAAAACTTGGAAGAATGATATCTATGCTTCATTGCTGTTCAAAAATCTGATAAGAAAACGGCTTCATTTTCTGAACATTTGTCTCTAAAATGAGTTGAAACCTTGATTTCTGAAAACTTGCTGTCCTGTCTTTGACTTTTGACTGTTGGCTGTCCTTTGTGGTTTGCTGTCCTGTGTGGTTACTGTTAGCTCTTGACAGTTGTATCTATTTTTCTGAGTTGTTACTGAGCTGGGCTCGACCCTTGTGGGAGCCACATTTCTTTCACTCATAACGTAACTGAATGAGTCAAATAGAATATAATGACATCTGTCTCTGCACATGAAACAAACTGTTAGAAAATAAAATGCAGGCTTGCAGTCGATATTCTTGATTTTCTCAAAAGCTTTTGTGATGCTTAATTGGTTCAGTGTATTTGAAAATGCAAATTGTACGTTTATGTGTGCATATCATGTGATGCATGATGCCCCGCCATTGCTCTAACATCATTTTTTCAAAATTTTACGCAGATGACGAGGTAGCAAGGAGATAGCGGCTGGATGGGAGGGCAAGCCGACGATCTAGGACGACACAAGACGCGGCAACAGTCTGAAGGCTCGTCATTCAGGCAATGACGAGTCACCCTGCCTCACATGCTATTTGCTTTTTGGTCTTTCATAAATGTACAGTTTGTCCTTTTCATTTTGCAATTGAATCAGTTAGTCTCATGGCTTGTGTGAGACCTTATACACCTATTTTTTAATACATATTGCTGATTTTTGAAAAGAGTTGTACAATCTGTTGATTCTTTCTGAAAACATTTGAATGCAACAAAATACAATTTTATCTTGATTCGTGCATGTCTTTTACACAGCAGAAGTATATGTACCTTTTTCTCTTTGAAAACTGTAAAGCTCTACCTGATTGAGTTAGTAGCGAAATCTAGGTAACATTTCTCAACCATACACATCTCAGGAAATTCCTCCAATCATGGATCTGTTGATAGTTGCATTTGGTCTTCCCTCAACCTATACAAACAAAGTCCTCATACCCATTTTAAGGAATCTAAGCTTTTGCAATCTTACTCTGTAGGAATCATACCAGTGTGCCTTTGGCAAAGTTACCATCCATTTGTATTCACACATCCTCATTCAATCATGTCTCCATCAATCCATATCCATGAGTATTACATTTGTAGTGTCATCTCCATTGCATAATCCACCCATAGCCGTTCTACTCTTGTCATCTTCAAACAGCGAGGAAGTGCAACTTCTGAGAGCTCCATTACTACAAAGATCAAGAGGAGATAGGTGAACAATGGAAGCATAGAGGTAAATCGGTCTTCAAAGGTATATTCTTTGTTTACATGTGTTTACATCAATTTCCATTGAGTTATGGATACTAGTTAGTTATTCCTATTGTTCACATTTTCCACTAACAAAGGGAAACTAGATAGGAAATATCCCTATTCACACTAATAGTTATGTTTTCATTTCTCTACATATGTGTTATCCTATTTTATTTTATTGGCATGCAATGCCTACTTTCCTTAGATGCTTTGTAGGAATACATACAAGTGCAAGAACAAAGATCACAAACTAAGTCAAAGATCATTATCACTCATTTTTAGTATAAATTATCCTTTACATTTCATGACTTATATAGATGTTATATATTATTCCTTTAGTATACATTCTCCCATAGCTTGTTGTAATTCTACTAAAGTAGGGACAAAATGTAATAATAGAAATTGCATACTCTATAACTTTGTTCTTAAATTTTTGTGTCCATTTTACCCCACCTTCAACCTTGTGTGTTTTCGAGTTATTTTGACCCCTTATCCCTATCCTAAGCCTTCCTTAACCATCTATGTCCCCCTTTCCTTGTTATTCTTATGGCTTTTTTTAGTTTTCCGATGTGTTTATTTCATTAAAGTTTTGTCCCCCCCTTTCATGTATTTATTCCCTCTTTAATTTCTCTTTAATTTTATCTCACTTTCCCCTTGTTAAACCATTAAATGTTGGTCTTGTCCTTAAACTATGTCCAAATATCCCCTTTATCCATCCTAAAAATTACTTTCTCAAGATTACATTTATTGTTACCACCTACCATGAGATGCCTCCTTGAGCTTATGGTTTCCTAAAACAATGAGCCCAATTAGGTTTCACGATCACTTCCCACAATTTGACACATACTAGGTTGGCCTTGACTTTTTTCTTTATTGCAATTAAAATGAAATGTAAACTCATTAATTGCTAGGGATTCCCACATACTATATTTTTATCCTCAAGTTCCCTTAGCACGATCTTTAAATCAAGTCTTCTTCACCTCATTTTTACATAGGAAAATTAAAATTTTGAGTTGTTTGTATTGTTTAGGTTATCTTTGCTCATAGATGACACATCCACATAGTTTCAAAAAATGTAGGAGTGAGATGGTTTCACCTCCAACCTGGGTGATCCCACAATAGTGTGTCCCACTTTTTGGCCTAAGTGGGATGCTCAAAATCAACAATTTTGAACATTTTTCAAATTGTGTCAATTATAGGGAACAAACAATTAAGAATTTAAGGATGATGTAAACTAATGAGTTGTGACATTTTCTATGTAGATTCAATCTATAATATTTTTTTAAAATTAAAGAAATTATTTCTATCATTTTTATTTTTATTTTTCAATCAATTTTTATTATTTTCTATTATTTTTTATTGAGTGACATTACTTCATATCACATAACTTTCATTATAAATAAAAAATTTCCATGATTTTTTGGAATTAAATTATAAACTCCAATGTCTAGTGAATGGATATTTTTTGGTAATTTTTATCAAATATTTATTTATTATTAATTTTTAGTACTAACAAAAATTTTAGACCCATATTATTCTGTAACATATTTCTCTTATCATATGTATCATATATATAAAAATTAAAATTTTATTTTTCATTAAAACAAGGACATATATGTGGAGTATAATGTATTTTTTAATTTTTTTCTAACAATGTGTGTTATTTTTTCTAGTATCTTGATTAGAGGTCATTATTTTTTCGTAATGGACCTACATTCATTATAAAACTAAATGTAAAAAGTGTAATATTAAAGAAAACATAATACACATTGTGATTTTTGGAAAGCTAATACTAAGGGCTGTATACTCACAAAATGACATTTCCAAATGACTTCATTTGATCCCCCAAAAGGTGAAGCAAATTTGTTTTTTTGTCAACATTTTGATAGGTGCGAAGGAGACTTTGTTAGGGGTTTGATTTAAGCCTAAGGATGTACTATCCAAGTGGATTTGATCTAACCCCCTTGGATAGAACCCATATAGAATTGAATCATTATTTTTTCTAAAAAATGTTATTTTAGGAAAAAATGGGGATGTCCCACAAGTGGGAGACACTATTGTGGGATCAACCACCTCTAAGAGAATTTTATCAACCAAATATCCATCACTAAGTGACTAATTTCTAAGGTTTTCCATGGATGAGCTAATTCCTTTTTTGGTTTTTATGTAATTCTATGATATTTTTATAGGTTTCTTATTCTTTTCGTTCTCTGCATCCATTTCCCTTTCCATTTAACCTCATTTTTTCCATCTTCCATTTCTCTCAAAACCCACATTGAATCACTTCCATTCAACCTCAACCCTCTTGGTGCAGGGGCACCATGTCCATTTTGGTGAATAAGGTCTTAGGTTAAGTTTTTGAGTGTTTTAAGTCATTTTGGGTTTAATAAGGTCATAATAGACCATTTGAATTTAATTGAGTCATTTGGGGGTCAAATATTGTAAAAGGTTGCAAACTTGCAAATATTGTCATGTAAAGGTGCAAAAATGCAAAATTGTGGAATACCAACAGTCATAGGACTTCAAATGTTAGTTTGGTTGGTTGAATGAGTTAGTTTTTCTTGTACAAGTTTAAAATATACTTGAGAAACTCGATGTGAGGTTGTTGTTGAAGAATTGATTGAAAGAAGCAATAAGAAACTCCATTTTTCTGTGTTTTTCTGCTTATTTTGCTATTACAGTGCATTGTACGATTTTGTACAATATCTCTAGGCTAAATTTTCAATTGGACTTGATAGAATTCTAAGTTAGTTTTCAAATGAAACTAGTTTGAAGGGTTTTTGTTGAGTGTGAAGCTTTTGGGAGCCATTTTTCTGTAGGCAATTCAGAAACCCTATTTGAGGGTTTGAAAGTAATCAAAATACACTAATCATCCATTCCACCATTAGAATTGTCTAAGACTTGATGGAATTGGTGCCTTAGGGTATTTTTTGATGTGTATGGGGGTTTTGTGAGCAGGGGAGGCCATTTGATGAGTTTTGGGTGATGCCCTAGGGTGAGTTTTGAATGTTTCCAAGCATAAAATGAGGAATAGATGCTAGGGTTTGTTAAATGGTTGTTGGGGTTGGTCATGTGATGGTGGAATAAGCATATGTAGGCTTTATTTGAAGTGTTTGTAGAGTTGGTTTGGTAGGATAAGGTCTAGAGGTTGTAGTTTCAATAAACCCTCTTTGTGCAAGCCTAATAGGCCTATTTAACAAGCGTTTGGTGGTTTGGTGAGTGTATGGGAGGTTCAGTTGTTGAAAGCTATTGTTTTTGGCTATTTGTAACTTGGTTGTGGTCCTGCAATAGAGTTTTAGGGTGGAGTGAGTGATTGGGTTAGTGTTGCTTTGGAAAACATGGCTAATTTGCCCTTAAAACAACGGGACAGTAAGAATTTGAGGGTGATGGTCCAAAGTGACCCTAGGAGATTTTGAGATATGTTAGAGTATGCCTTAATGGGTATCTGAAACACCCATTGGTTTCTAGGTTTGAGAAATATTTAGGAAGATATGCTCAAATTTTACTATTTGGAGACCTACAAGGAACTTGTGAAGGAATTGTGAAAAGTTATTAAGTTAGGGTTTCTCAAGATTGAAAGTTTGTTCAAATACCTTGAAATATGATTATTGATTGATTCCCCTCCCTACTCTGCATCACCTCCCCATTGTACTTTAACCCTCATCTTGTCATTTTTCCTTTGATTTTGGGTTTCCATCTCTGTTTATCTTGCCTTTGTGTGCTCACACCCTTTTTTTCCCCTCGTTGAATGCCATTCTTCTTTCTCCCATCAAACCCTCACCTATTTTCTTTATACTTATGTTTTCCCCTTTTTTATTTTAGTCCTCTTTGAAGCCATATTAGTCACTATGTTTTGTGTTTCCATCTTATTTCTTCAATCTTTCTAGATAGCCCTCTTGGTTTTCCTTGTTGTCATTATCCATTTCCATCATCACATGGGCTTTGCTTGTTTATACTTTCAATTTGAATTATTTTAGTGCATATGTTATTTCATCAATTCATTTTTTTATCTATACATTGATGTGATTAATCTTGAAGTTCCACACAGGGATTGACTAAGGTAGACTCCCCTCTAAAGACTTCTTTTTGTAGGGTTTTCACTCACATTGCCAACTTGCAAGACCTTATATAGAAATTATTACACTTCCAAGATTAGATGTAAAAGGAAAGTATATAATGAAGAAGCAAGTCCCTAAAAGTTATAGGTGACTATTAGACAAGGTCAAGGCCACCCAAGAGGTCAAGTCCACTCACTCAGTTTCTAAACAATGTCAAGGTTGCCCACTAGACCTTCTATTCTTTATTTGAGGCCCAAAACAATAGTTTTTGAGGACCTTTTTTTTGTCATAGGTCCATATCCATGTCTAAAGTCTGTATATGATTAGATATAAAAGTTTTATTAGGTGAAAGTTAGCCATTTATTACATTTTCTCAGCCTTGTCAATGATCCAAGAATATAGTCTTTTGTTGGTTTCGGTACTTACCTTGCATCTCAAAAGGTGGAATCTATAGGGACACTTCTATATGTTGTTTCAACATCTAAATTTAGTTTTAGGACCATACCACATCATTTACAAAGTGAAACCAATCCATCTTTTCAACTTGTAGTGTTTGGCGTATTCATGTGTATATGGACTTCACAAGTTTACATCATATTAGGGTGAACCCACAATACTGGGTTACAATTGCATTGATGAAGGAAAAATGTCCGTGCACCAAAAAAAAGTTTTGGAGGGGTTCGTTCAAACTCCCCCATTCGAACGAACCCACTTTATGTTGGGCTTTTTTTTTAATAAAATAGGGGGTTCGATCGAACCCCCTTTCATTAATATTATTTTAATGAAAGGGGGTTCGATCGAACCCCCTTTAATGTTATTTCAAATTTTTAATGTTATTTTTAGGGGGTTCTAATGAAAGGGGGTTCGATCAAACCCCCTTTCATTCGAACCCCTTTCGCTCGAACCCCCTTATTTTTCCCTTGCCCCTCTCCAACTGCAATTTTATGCAGATTTTTGGGTTTCGAGGCCTAGGTTGAGGATAAAAATGGAATCAACTTGACAAACCCATCTGGAAGATTATAGTCCTCGAAACGAGCTTTCTATCAAGTATAATTTAAATATATTTTGGTTTTATTATACATTTTTTTTAGTTTAATTAAACATAGATTTTTCATCGAAAATCAAGCTCTCTGTTCTGCACATGTGGAAAAATAGTATATTACCAAAAAAAATTATGAAAAATATCTATCCTCTTGGTATTCATGTCTTTGATCCAATAGAAAAAAAAAATGAATTCTGATACATACAAAAAAGGTTATGCTTTACATAGTACACCTATGTCTAAATTGTAATTGGTTTGACTTCAAAAGTTAATTAGAAGAAAAATATTCTTTAAAACATTATGCAAGCAAATGTATCCTCTAGATATCGTAGTTAAAAATCTAAATTCGAAAAAATTAGAATTTTATCCTTCACAGAAAAAAAGTTATGTTTTACACAGTTCACATCACTCTTTAAAAATGGTGTTTACTGTTAAAAACTAGTTATTGAAGGAGATGGAAAAATAAATGCAATTTGATTCCAAAAAAAAATTAAAAAATATATTTAGAATCTACAAACAAAATGTGACAAATCACTAGTTTACATCATCTCTAAATTCCTCATGGTTTAGCAACTATAGGTGTTTGAAAGTGAAGATTTTTTCTAAAATGTTCATTTCAATGTCAACTTTGGCCAAAAAGTGTCACCCATTATTGTGGGATCACCCATTACATATGTTCTACTCCTCTTTGATAGGTGTTCACTTCTGAGAAACTTTGGACCTCTATCAAAAGTCTCCCTAGCAAGCTTCAACACACCACCATCTTCTGGGAAAAGGCTACCCCCAATCATTAGTGTCACTTTGGATTTCATGGGAGGTCATTGATGTCAAACTAGGTGTAAGGTCTTGGGCAACCTTGACCTATTGACCTTGGAGATCACAAATTTTGTAGGCAACATCTATACCTGATTCTAAGAATTTTCTTATCAATGAGCTAAACTCCATAGGTGCATCTATATCCACATATTTAGTGTTCTTTCATTTCTATACTTGGTCAATTTGTTGATCAGACATCAAAATTTTACTAGGTGAAATTTAGCCATTTATTATATACTCTCTCTCTCTCTCTCTCTCTCTCTCTCTCTCTCTCTCTCTCTCTCTCTCTCTCTCTCTCTCTCTCTCTCTCTCTCTCTCTCTCTCTCTGTGATCCAAGAATAGAAAGCCTCTTGTTGGGCTTGACATTTCTATTATAGGTCAAAAGGTGGAATCTATAGGGACAAATTTATATGCTATTATCAACATCTCCTTTCAATTTTAGGACCATACCACATCATTTACTAGGTGAAATTGTTCCATATTTTCAACTTGCATTCTTTGTCTTATTCATGTGTATTAACAATTCATAAGTTTACATCAGATTAAATATGTTTTGCTCATCTCTAATAAGTGTACACTTATGAGAAGATTTGAACCTCTACTAAGAGCCTCCTTGGCAAGTTTAAAGACTTAATTATATTCCAAGACAAGACCACCCCTATTGTTGTCACTTTAGCTAGGGGATGTTATTATTGTAGACTAGATGTAAGGTCTTGGGCAACCTTAACCCCTTGATCTTAGAACTCTCAAATTTTGAAGGCAACATCTATAATTGATTCTATGTATTTTCTTATTAGTGAACCAAACTCCACATGTGCATCTATATCCACTTATTCATTATTCTTTCATTTATACATTTATGCAATTTTCTAATTTTTATTTGTGCATAGTTTTGCCTAGTCTCTTATTGATAGTTAGACCCAACTCTCCTAATTGTTAATTAGTGTTAGACTAGTTGGAGATAGTCTAAGTGACACATAAACCAAACATTATTTTTTGGTTCTTTCGATTACCTATCCCACACTCAATTTCAATAGCCAACGTCATGTTTGTATGTAAGAAGGGTGGTTTATAAAGTATCTATGTCAAACTTGATTTAGTCATCATTCAAACATAATTACTAATTACCAATATGTAATGTCCCTTATAGGAACAATACGAACTTTACCCTAAATTATCAATTTCCAAGCAAAGAAAGATTTAGAGAGTACCTTTTTAATTCCTCCAAACAAGTTAGAAAATACTTACATTAATATTTCTCACAATCAAGTTAACATGATTAACAAACTCAAATAGCATTATTAATCCAACTAAACCTAACTATCTAGGAGACTCAACCATAAGAGAGTTGAGGAGCATGACTTCGATGGGGTGTCTTAGATCCTCTACCCTAGGCCCAAGAGCGGATATATCATCCCCCTTGGTCTCATGTGGCGCATGCCATCCATATGAGGTGGTCTACCTAGTGAGGTATCGTTCATGTTATCCCCTCATCTTATCATTTCCTTTCCCTTTCTCTATGATTGGTTCCTTTGAGTTTACATGTCTATGATAGGAGAATGAGATCACAAAAGGGTGCCCCGGAAGCTATCTCTTCTAAGCCCAAAGGCAGTACCCTTGTACCCTCTTGGCCCCTTGGGATTATCCAATCCCCTTAGAGTGGCGTACCTAGAAGAGTGCCCCATCGTCGTACCCCTCTTGCACCACATTTCCCCCATCACAACATTCATACAAGAATCCACATTAACGCATAAACCAATCAAACTCATAGTTGCAAATAATCATATCAAATGTGTTGTGAATATAATCTATATTTCATAACAAGTTTCACAATGCTTATGACACTAATGAAAACCTTTCAATTATATGCATTCATCATTATTTATCATAAGAAACATAAGGTTAGATACATCATACCAGGAGTATGATTCTTGCCTTGTATCATTTAGAATTCGTAAGGATTTTATTCCTTTCTTCTATGTTATTTGTGGCCCAATATACTGCTTGTATATTTTTCAGATTCTTCTTATTCTTTACGTATCTTACACTTTTCTCTCCTTTCCAATCTGCATATTCACACTTGTATATCTGCTGATGTATGATCTTCTATACCTTCATCAAATCTACCTTATAACAGATATTTCCTTATCCACTTATACTCTTATAGATCTGCCTATGCTTCCTTTTCTATTCTGCATATATATATCACTCCATATCCCCTGATATTATCTTGTAACTCTTCTTTTATACTTTTCATAGGTTGCAGACCTTCACAATCGTTGGGTCTACTACCGTAATTGAATTGTTGCTTCCTTAATGATTATTATCACCTAATCACTAACCTCTTTATTTTCCTCACTACCCCTTTCAAAACCGTGAATTATATTCCTTTATATCTTCTTATGCCTCTTTGAATGGAAAGGCGCTTATTGAATTGTTGCAAATGTTAATTGCTGTCTTTTCCTCTTATAAATCGTTGCATGTACTAATCGCAACTTGTTTTTCTTTCATTTCTTATTAACTACTTTAATATATATGCTTTATGGCTTATGCTCCTCTTTAACCGTATGACTTCATAAGACTTTTGTCTTATTAGAGATTACTTTATACTTGTATATATTTATTATATTTATATATTATATATTATATTTATTATATTATAATGATAACATTTAATTTTATATTATATTCATATTATCAATATTTATATTTATATTTGTTGTTTATATCTTTTATCATGATGTTTAAATCTTTAATTTAAACAATGTCTTAACATCGGGACATCACACAATAATGGATCATATTTTGTAGGATGTGGTAGGGTTTGAAATGATCCCTATGTTTTGATGGGTTCTCATGATATAATTAGATCAAGGTCACACTAGAAGATCAACACAAAACTATCTTCAATATGACTCAGGTAATTTTCTCCTCCAAGAGGATTCCCTTTGAATTAAAAATTTTGGAACAAGTTTCCAAAGAGAAATAGACCTCACCTTGGGAGACTTGAAAAATCAAATCATTGTCATGTATCTTAACAACATGACTATTTTCTTCAAAAGAGGGGTGGTCACTTAGGTCATTTCAAGATATTTTTTGAAAGATGTTAGCCCTACAAGGTTTCCTTAAATACCAAGAGGTTGGTGTTTTCCATGACAAAGGGTAAGCTCCTATATCATGTTGTTTTGAAAGAATAGACAGGGATTGACATAGAAAGGATGAAGACCATTCCAAAACCCTCTCTACCCACAAAAAAAAAAAACTAGAGTTCTTTCCTTCTTCAATAAGGTCAACTTTCTAAGGAGGTTTTTATTAGATTTTGCAAAGCTAGATTGTCGTTGCACGGTAACAAATAAATCCACACTTTAGTATAGTTTTTTTTTTCAAAATAAAATAATGTTCTACTAAAAAAGAAAAGCATCTACAAGAGTAGCTTATATCAAATATTTTCATTAGAATCATCCTTAATGTGAATTAAGGAGTTAGATTGTCAAATGAAGTCACTTCCTTTATAATTATAATGTGAAAAATTAAGCACCCAAACAAGTAGTTATTCATAGCCTCACTCATTTAACTAAAGTTACATTGAAACCACAAGTAGAGAAAGCTAATAGGAAATTACACTAAAATCACTACTGATGTTAGTGATAGAGAGACCATCCTAACAATTAAATTAGGGAATTACCTCTCAATTTATACTTTGGTATCTACAAAGAATTTGTTGTAGATAATACTCTCATAAACCACTTCTTTATTGCAATTACTCTCCACCATAAAAAATATATAAACATTACAATGAATAAATAAATTGTAAATTTATCAAAACATCACATAAACTAGCAACTACAAACTAAAGAAAGCCCACAAAATATAGCACAAAAAAATTAACTCGTATTATTAGGAAAAATAGGAAGGATGGTTATACATTAATCAAAAGATTTTAAACTAAATGTTTACATCTACATTTCCACACATATATAACTAAATTTTTTTTAATCATTTTTGGAAGGATAATTATACATTAATCAAAAGATTTTAAACTAAATGCTTACATCTATATATATATATAAAAAAAAAAATTAATCACTTTTTGGAAAAAATATATATATATATTAAAATAAAGGACAAATTTATCTGTCAAGAATGGGATTTGAACCCATGCCCTTTCGGACCAGTACCTGAAACTGGCGCCTTAGACCAACTCGGCCATCTTGACATATGTTTATATGTGAGTTTGATCAAGATTAATTTCATAATCGAGCAGAAAAGAGAAAACTAGTCCAGCGAATCCTCCACTGTCATGTAAGATTCATCATTTCTACATAAGAATACTCCACTTGTATTCAGCAGTAAATATCTTGTGAGGAAGCAAAGATTTTTACTCTGTTGCACAGAATAGCTGGATTTTTCGTTAAGATTTATAGTAGGAGAAACGATATCGAAAAGATCTTGAAATTTTCTTAAGACTGCGGTTCTTATTCCTTAGACTGCTTGATCTTGAAGGGTCATTAAAATTCATTCATTCAATTATTTTTTTAGTAAATTACTTAATAGAATTCTTTAAGTATATGGTGCTGTGGTGTAGTCGGTTATCACGTCAGTCTTACACACTGAAGGTCCCCAGTTCGAACCTGGGCAGCACCAGTGAGAAAATGTTTTAGTTGTCTCTCAAATATTTTACCTTAAATTTTTTAAAAAGAACGTTTTCACAGCATACGGCAATGCATGGATCAATTCCAAGTCATCCTTTGCAAAGCTATTTTCACCAAGAAAAAACGGTGGCTTTTGTTACCTTATTTTGCTTTTAGCAAATATTGTATAATGTGAAAACTATCTTGTTTAACTTGTCTGAAATAAAGCGTTCACTTTTTGTATTTATTGATTCCAACCCGCTTGGTAGATTTAAACAGGGCTTTTAACTTTTAACGTCAACTTCCCACTATTAGGCTAGCCACTATGACCACACTGAAAAGTAGCAGAAATGTTCACATGGTGGGGGACCAGCCACAATGTATGTGATGGGAAAACCTACGAGCCACATTTGGAGCTATGGCTACAGCTATAACAACACCCACATGGTAGAGAGGCATGCCCCTATGTCAAAAGAGACATCCTTGCTAGTAGGAGAAGGTGGCAGGAGTAACGGTACAAGGTCATTAGTCCAATGTTCAATAAGAATATATAAGTAAGAAATTTCCTCACTTTATGAGCCTAGACGTATATATGTAACTTGACATTAGAGTATATAATAGCTTCAGTATAAATAGAAAAATGCTTGTACACAATAGAACTTGAGAAGACAATAGAATGCTTATCTTTTCAAATAGAAAAAAGAATTTCTACACTGAAAGCGTGCTAAATTTGATTATATCTCACCGACATTTTGGGCCAATCTCCGTGCAACTTGAGCTCATGGGGAGACCTTAATAATGAAGACCCCAAACAAAATGAACCAACTTGGGCTCCACAAGAGTGGACCAAACTATTTGAAACTTGTAGTGCCATTGAGAAGTAGTGGGCTCGAGATTCCACCTAGCATTGAGCTTTGAAACCATTGGCAAATAGGGAGAAAGCCAAGCTTAAAGGGTTTGTAATTCCTCAAAGGAGTAAATGGATACCATTTCCAATCCTTTCACCATGGCTTGGTGCAGTAGATTCCAACCTTATGAATTATATTAGGAAAAACTAACTCCAAAATGGTGTTGAATGACTCTAGATCCTGGTTATCAAGTATATATTTTGTTGACTTCATGCCAAGAAAGTCAATTCTTAGTGGTTCTAGAAAAAAGGTGTGAAATAGTACAAATTCCACATTTGTACAACCTTAAATCAGTAATCCAAGGAACTCTGACAAGGGATCTATTCTAGCAAGTTATTGCAAGAGATACCATTTAGAGATTAATGGTTCATAGAAATCCCAGCTCTAAATCCATTCCCAATCCAAATAATCCATAGCTTGATAGCTTCCCAAGCATGCTAGATACTTTTGGCAACTAGTTCCTGCATGATGAGGATTGTGTGAATCCCAAGCCACAACAAGGTTTACATCCTTGAGGGACTCTAGAAGCAACACAATTCATAAGAAGAATTTTCTAGGATTCATTACCTTCCAAGGCCTGGACAATCACTTAGCACACAAACCCAGCCCTTGTCTGTAAGTGTTAATTGAGCCAATACCATGAGAGTTGTGGGGAAGACAACAAAATTCCCAGGAAACTCTATGAAATAATTTTCCTTGCTTTGAAGAGGCCTAGAGAAAATCCCTAAGCAATCATTCTAGTTTCTAGTAAGACACTTTAGAAGGGACCTAGCAAAAAGAGTAGTAAACATGAGGAGTGCAACAAGCACTTTGGAGCAAATTTGAAACTGCCCAGCAAGGGAAAGAGTTTGGCAACCTAGAAGTACAATTTCTTCTCAACGCATGAGAGTACAACTTGCCAAAGAGTCATAGAAGAGGATTCAAAGGCAAAGGGGATGCTAAGAAACCTAAACACCTCCCTATGAGCAATTTGTTTCTAGCCATAAGAATCAAGCCAAGAACGTTTAGGTAGGAAATATTGGTGATAACACTGTATTTTTTGTCATTGGATGCTAGAGTTAGAAGCAAAGAAAAAATGATTAAACACTGCAAAGACTGGCTCACATTATCTTACTCCTCCAAGAGAGTGGGGAAAGAATCATCAGTCAAATGGCCATTAACAAGCTAGAGAGAAGAGTTAGGAAGAGAGATACCGTTAACTCACTAATGGGAGACTACATTCACAAGCAAGTAGTCAAATCCTTCAATAGCCATGACATGAAGGGCTGGGACCAAAGGACAGCCTTGACAAATGAAGTAGAAAAGCCTAAAAGAAGAGGATTGGTGGCCACTAATTGTGAGGCAAGTAGAGATATCTACAAAAAAAATTGAACAAGCTAGAGAAAATTAGGGCCAAAACTGAGGGCCTTGAGCATGGCAAGGATGAAAGACCATTTTATTCAATCTTGCACCTTAGTGAAATCAATTTTGATGAATATGGCCTACTGTTGTGATTTCCTAGCCCATTCCATCGCATCCTAAACAATAATAATGTTGTTAAGGATATAATGACTTTTGATGAAACCAGTCTGCTCTGGATGGATAATAAGTGGAAGCAAATGGAGGAAGTAGAAGTAAATGGTAGGAGTGGAAGAAAATGGCATATGCATAGTGTAAGAGCCTTGGCTATAATTTTGTAGGAGGTATTCAAAAGAGTGCTTGATCGCCAATTACAAATTTCTTTGAGATCGCAAGCCTTAGGTATGAATTTAATATTTCCTTTATTTATAAGAGTCCCTAAAAAACTAATGGAGAAATCTTCTGTTGATAACTGAGAAGGGGGGTGAATCAGTTATCCTATTTATTTCTTCTTTCTGTACTTTCTTATTAATCAATGCAACAATAATTCAAACAAGCAAACATTACCATGAAATGAAAAACACATGACATAGTATTTTTGACTTGGAAACCCTGTTAAGGGAGAAAACCACGGGGTGATTAACCCAAAGATTATTCTCTGTTAGAAGAATAAAGAAATACAAAATGGCACTTGCCAGTTAGGGCTCACTGCCCGAGCACACTGCTCACAAAGGAGGCACACTGCCTACAAGGAGACACACTGTCTACAAAACAATGTTATACAATACTTGAACTGATTGGAAGCATCCACATATGCTGGAGTTCAGTTCCGGTTAGGCTTAGTACACTGATCTGCTGCACTTCATCTTTCTTCTTCTCTTAAGCTGCTTTCCTTTCACATACCGGATCTTCCTTACTGCTTCTGCTCTACTCTGCTTTTGTTCGCATATAACCTATCACATCAACACTTCTCACAACTAAATCCATCAGGTATATACATATCCGCACAAGTAATTTCATCACCTTTCTAGTCGGCACCCGGAACAGTCAATCTTCTCACAAACTCTGTTCTGTCGGTTGAATCCTTGCACATCAAGTAATGTGGATCAAGCATATACTTGTAGAAATCATTAATCATGTCGGCCAAACATAATTCATGTCTTCATAACCATTACCACCATCAGAAACACATCTGGAAAGCAATCTGATGTTCTGTCAGTCAGTTCTTCCTTTGTTCATACTGTCACTCAGGAATCCGGTACTCAACTGTTCATATCTTTTTCCTTGTCCATCACTAGAGGCTAAATCCTTGGAATCTATTACTCAAGGTAGTCCTCTTGACTTTCCCAAATCCGCACTTCACCAAGATACTTCCTTTGAGAGATCCAGACCTGTCTGTCGGACCTTGCCACAAGCTCTGTTCTTGTTTACCGGACCACAACATTCTTCACTCTGACTTCCGGTAGAGACACATCATGTCCTGCAGATGTGTGGGATGAACTTTGTTGCCATCAATGACAACAATACTGAATCCATATAGTGTCTCTTGCCAACAATCTCCCCCTTTGGCATTGATGGCAACACTTAGTGAAAAATGACTAAGTGTATACACTATGCTCCCCCTTGGCTGATGCTCTGTCTTTATATATATTTTTCAGAGCTCCCCCTTAGTTGGATTCCTCATTTTTCATTGCTCTTCACTCCCCCTTTGACATCAATGGCAAAGGGTAGGGTCCGCACACCAAAATTTTCAAAAAATTTACTATACTTAGCCGCATAAGTATATACATATGGCATACTTACATATACTTAAGTATGTCTACAAAAGTTGTCTTCAACTATACAACTTATGTCGCCCAACTTTGCTTCATCCTGTCCAAAATTGAGATATGCCCACTCAACAGGAATGCAAACGCATCTGCCCTTTTTAGATCTATCGGATCATTTGTCTGGGCTGTGATTTGAGCTTCTGTTATGGCCTCATGCATGGCCTCTAGCTTAGGGGCAATTAACCCCCTTAGCTCACTTAACCTGCTTATTCTATTTTTCTTTTCCTTCTCTAATTTCTTGATTTCACTCAAGACTGCAATAGTCTGACATTCTTGATTTGTTATAGAGGAAGAAAGAGGATCAAAACTTTGAGACAAGCTTAGTAGCTTGTTCTCTTGCTCTTTTATTTTCTTCTCAATCTCCACTGTTACCTTGGACCAGGAGATACAAAATTTGTATATTTCACTGCCATCTTTAAGAGCATTTTCTAAGCTCTTTATCCCAATGTTCATGTTTCTCCTATCATTAATGATCAAACCCTGTACCTTGGAGAACCTTTTATCCAAAAACTCCTTCCGGACCTTTTCTTCAGCTGATTTTTCTAGAGAATCAAAATGTGTACTAACACTGATGACTAAGGTTTTGAGATTACCGGAAGAGGAGGCTGTGGGATCTTTTTGAACCGATGGCATAATCTTTTCAAGAACTCCGGAAGCAGCTTCTATCAACTCACAGTCTTCCATATGAGACTTTAGGAGTTTTTCATTTGCCTTAGCATTTGCAAATGAAGCTATCTTCGTTGTCTGTACCGGAGAAAGGGAATCACAATTGAATAGACCTTGTAGAAGCTCCGGTTCATCAATCTCCATTGTTTCTTTGCTCAGAAATTCTTGGACAGTTTGTGTAGTGTCTCTTGCTAGAGATAGATGTTTCTTCTCTTCTGCAGTCTTGGAGCTGTCCTTTGGAGTTTTCTCTCCTTCTACATTCCCACCACTAGCAGTTGTGGTTTTCTCTACTGAAGTCTTCTGTCCCTCTGCAACCTTTGCACTGTCACCTTCTTTTTCTTTCACCTCTGCTTCTTTCTCCTGTAATTTTTCTTCTTCTTTGGATCCGGAGACTGAGGGAGAAACTGGAGGAGAAATGTTAGTCTGTTCAGGGCCCACCTCTTCTAACATTTTCTCAGAAGTTTCTTCTGCAATGCTTGTGGTTGAAGGGTTAGTACCTAAGTCCTCTACAATAGGAAGATTAAATCTTTTGAAGGTCTTCCGAAGGATCTCTTCTGTATCCTTGGCTACCCTGTCAGTCTCACCAAGCATGAGTTGATTCATCCTTGCTTTGCTCCTGAATTCATCCTTGCAGTCTTTGAATACCATGCCCATTGTCTTAGGATCAATTGAAGGATATAGCTGAATAGCTATTTGTTCCCTGATCTCAAGGTCTTTTGCCATGGCATTGTTCTTTCTTATTTCTAACTCCTTTTCAAGGCTCTTGGGAATAAGAGATACAATTTCAATGAAGGCCTTATTATATATGTTCAGGTACTTGACTGTAGCTTCCTGCAGGATCTTTTGGTCAGCCTCATTGTAATCATCATAAAATTCAGCCATTGGTTAAAGGTTTCCATCCACAGTGACTAATTTTATTACACTTTCTAAAGTCAGGGTGGGTTTTTCAACAAATTCCTCTGCCATTTCTTCCTTGTCTTGGCCTGTGGAGGGTTTACCGGATCCTTTCTTCTTCTGCCTTTTTAATTCCTTTACCTCCTCATCTGATTCAGTTTCCTCTTCATCTTTTTGACTTGTATAAGCCCTTGTGGCTTTTGTCTTTGACCTTTTCTCTCTTTTGCCGGATGCCTGGACTTCCGGTTTTGATGTCCTTGAGCCTTTGGCTATGGCAGGTGCAGATCTTTTTGATGATCTGGTCTGGGAGGGAGTTTCTACTGGAGCACTTTTCTTGCTTCCCTTTTCTGCCTCTTTCTTCTCCTCATCAGCTTTTTGTCTCTTTTCCTAGTTGGCATCAAGTGCCTCCTTTGAGATCCCAAGGCTTTGTGCGATATGTTCTACTTCTTTTCTCACCTTTCTTTTCATCTCTGGCTCTCTGAGCTCCACATGAATTTTTATACTCAGTTCCTCAAAGGTTCCAAACCTTTCTGCTTTTAGATCCTTAGGCTGACTTAGCATGTGTTGAACATGCAACTCCACAATTTGTTCATCAACCTCATACCCCATGGGCATGATCCATACAGTTCTTGGTTCTACTGCCTCCATTAGACACTGATCAGTCTCTACCATAAAGCAAACTGTGTCCTTGTATTTCTCAACAAGAGATTGGGGAATCCTTTCTCTTGATTGCATCATGTTCTGAAAGTTTTTGAAGTATCCCCACATGGTTGTATTTCTTGCTTTAGCGTCCCCAAGCCCATGCAAATAGTCTCTGATCTGAACTGCTACTGATTTGTCATTCTGCCATACCCGTCCATTTGATCCGGGCAACTCATTCATGAAGTAGAAAAATAAACATACTATTAGTGCACCATATTTGAATGAGTTTTTCTTGTCCTTTTTGATCTTTTGTATGTTTTCCATTAACTGGCTCAAAAGAAGTTCACAGAGATCATAATCTGCATTCTTTCTCAGCATCTCATAGGCCATGTATACTGCAGTTTCGGATACTGAATTCTCCCTACTAGAATGATATATCTTGTATCCTATTATCATAGATGCATACTTGATATCAGGGTCAGTAATATTTTCAATGGTCATTGCCCTCTTATCAAATTTTGATCCGGTGGCCTCTGTGACAATGTTGTTTTTGATAGATTTGAGGACAGGAATTTCTCTGGAGGAATGTAAACCAGTTACTGCCCTAATTGCTTCCTTGGTGATCTTGCAAGGTCTATTCAGCCATAGGAAGTTATCATGCACCCTACTTAATACATACCGGACCCATTCATCTTCTTCAAAACAGGGGAAATGAATGAACTGATCAAAATGTTTCTCCCGGATGCCCTTATATTATGGTTTAAGCTCAAAAGTATCATCTATCAATTGTTTGTGATAGATGTCTCTCAGTTTGAATTCCCCAAACTCTTCAATATTTGCATGTATGTAAACCCTAATGTCTTCTGTGTGCAAAACACCATGCAGAATACTGGAAAATGCACCTAGGGGGTCTACCTCCAAGGATTTGTATGGATGTTTCTTAAATGTAGGGCGAGGTCTATCAGAAATTTTTACAATATTTGGAGTACTCATTTTCAAGAGATTTGTAGTGAGATATTTGAAAACAAAAAATACCTTTTGTGCCTTTCAATTTCATGGAGTGGCTGGATTGATCTCTGGAAGTAATAGCTTCCGTAAGTGATCTTCGATGAACTTGAGGAATTTCATTGCAGAGCTCCACTTTTCATTTCTTATTGAGTGTAGAATGAACAAGTGATTAATGGGAAACCCTTATATTGCTCCGCAAGCCCTAATATCAGACTGCAATAAATGCTCGACCTATATTATTCCAGTTTGCCTGGTTTTCCTTGTTCAAGGAGGAAGAAACTTATCCGGATCATTATGATTCCCTTGTGATCGATGTTAGTGATGAATCATCATATCCACTTGTCCTTCTGATCATCTTATGTATTTGCAGATTAGGTTGTATCAATTTGAATTCATACCGGGCCAATCTTGTGAGAAACCTGTTTTACCAGAAGACTTGCTTAACCGGACCAATTCTGAAGGAATTAAACTTTTTAAATCTTCTTGCGGATCTCTCAGATCTTTACCTAACCTTATTTACATGTTTCTCTAGAAACCCTTTGATCCGCAGCATCTCATGTGCCAATTTCAAGCACCACTTAACTAGCTGGGGGAATAAGGTTTTCTTTGTGTCTCCCCCTGAGCCAGAGCTCACTTTTTAGTTTCTGGAAGGAATATCAGCACCAGAGTCTGGTGCAGATCCAACCTCTACATTCTCTAAACTTTTCTTCACCCAAATCTTGTTCATCTCATTCCTAACTTCATCCGCATTTACCTTTTGTTTACCCTTATCTTGATTCTGATTATGATATACCGAACCTCTTTTCTCCTGATTCTTGCTTCTACAGAATTTTGCATTATGACCAGACCTATTACAGATTTGGCAAACAACATTTCTTTGCATATTTGACTGATATCCTCTTGATCTGCATTGATTAGCCATATGACCTACTTTATTGCATGCAAAGCATCTACCATTGAATGATTTGTTCATTTGCATATTTCTACATTCATGAGACTTGTGACCATACCTTTTGCAGTTAAAACACTGTCCAGAGAAGGATGAATTAGTCTGATTCATTCTCTTTCTGCACTGATTAGCTTTGTGACCAAAGTGATTGCAGTTGTGGCAGTATCCATTGAAGGATGGATATCTTTGAGCATTGGGCTGTCTTACCGGAGGTCTCCTAGACCTGTCCCTTGGATTTTCTGATCCATAATTCTTCTGACCGGATCCGGAGCTTTCACCTTTCTCATATCCCAAACCACATTTGTCATCCACCTTCTTTTGACTTCCAAGAAGAACTTCAAGTTGAGCAGAACTTATCTTGAATTTTTCTTTATACTCATTTGTTGTTTGAAGATCCCTTTTGAGAGAGACATTTTGATCCTCCAGTTTTTCTTCATTATCTTTAGCATCTTCAAGATCATATTCAAGATGTCTAATAATTCTATCCATCTGGTGGCAATCTTCTGATTTCTCTTTGAGAGATTGTCTTAGATTGTCTTCAGTTTTCTTTTCTCTTCAATGTCTTGAGTAAACTTAATAACTCCTGATTCCATTTCATGTCTTACCATAATGACTTCTTTTGATAACTTTTCACATAACTTGGTTTTCTTAGTCAGCTCTTCATTTGCATTATTTTCTTCACCTTGTCTTGCCAATTGCTGAAGCAGCTCCTTTCTCTTTTTCATGGAGAGACTTAATTTGTCTTTTAGTTCTCTCATGAAATCATCAGCCTGTTTGAGTCTTTCCTTTAATTCATTGACTTCAGAGTTTGACTGTTCAAGATCCTCAAGGGTAGTCTTGAGTTGCTCCCTTAAACCATATGCATCCATTTGAACTCTCAGATCTTCCTCAAGCTGTTAGGCTCTGTTAGGAGGAACTTAGCTCTGATACCAATTGTTGATAACTAAGAGGGGGGGGTGAATCAGTTATCCTATTTATTTCTTCTTTCTGTACTTTCTTATTAATCAATGCAACAATAATTCAAACAAGCAAACATTACCATGAAATGAAAAACACATGACACAGTATTTTTGATGTGGAAACCCTGTTAAGGGAGAAAACCATGGGGTGATTAACCCAAAGATTATTCTTTGTTAGAAGAATAAAGAAATACAAAATGGCACTTGCCAGTTAGGGCTCACTGCCTGAGCACATTGCTCACAAAGGAGGCACACTGCCTACAAGGAGACACACTGTCTACAAAACAATGTTATACAATACTTGAACTGATTGGAAGCATCCACATATGCTGGAGTTCAGTTCCGGTTAGGCTCAGTACACTGATCTGCTGCACTTCATCTTTCTTCTTCTCTTAAGCTGCTTTCCTTTCACATACCGGATCTTCCTTACTGCTTCTGCTCTACTCTGCTTTTGTTCGCATATAACCTATCACATCAACACTTCTCACAACTAAATCCATCAGGTATATATATTCGTACAAGTAATTTCATCACCTTTCTAGTCGGCACCCGGAACAGTCAATCTTCTCACAAACTCTGTTCTGTCGGTTGAATCCTTGCACATCAAGTAATGTGGATCAAGCATATACTTGTAGAAATCATTAATCATGTCGGCCAAACATAATTCATGTCTTCATAACCATTACCACCATCAGAAACACATCCGGAAAGCAATCTGATGTTCTGTCAGTCAGTTCTTCCTCTGTTCATACTGTCACTTAGGAATCCGGTACTCAATTGTTCATATTTTTTTCCTTGTCCATCACCGGAGGCTAAATCCTTGGAATCTATTACTCAAGGTAGTCCTCTTGACTTTCCCAAATCCGCACTTCACCAAGATCCTTCCTCTGAGAGATCTGGACCTGTCTGTCGGACCTTGCCACAAGCTCTATTCTTGTTTACCGGACCACAACATTCTTCACTCTGACTTCCGGTAGAGACACACCATGTCCTGTGGATGTGTGGGATGAACTTTGTTGCCATCAATGACAACAATAATGAATCCATATAGTGTCTCTTGCCAACATCTTCTTGGTCGAACTAGTAGAGATTGAGACTAACTATGTTCCATAAGGCTTTATAAAAATCACATGGGAAGCCATCAGATGCAAGAGATTTATCATTGGCCATAAAGAAAGTTACTTCATGAAGATCTAGAAAAGTGAGCATTCATCATAGGAGGCACACTATGATGTAGAAAGCTTCATGGGGACCACATTCACACACTATTGAAGGGATTGATTGGATTTTGCTGAAGGCAGTTGCACCTAGAAGACATGTTGATAATGGTGGAGAAAAGCTTGAAGAATGGCTGGAAGTTCGGAGAGGACTTGTTGACCTTGTTTGATGTGCTTAATCTTCTGTTAAAATTGGCAAGCTTGAAGGGATTGAAAATATTCCTTGGAGACCTTATCCTAAATTTTGAGCCAATGAAGGGTGGGCATTCAACTGAGCTCCCTAAGTTGAAAAGTGATGGCAAAGCTAAGTCACACATAATTATAGAGATGACAAAAATAGAAATACCTCTATCTTAGTGATGGTATAGTAGAGTTTTGAGGTGCTAGCCTCATATGAGTGATGATGAAAAATGCTAGCTAGTTGCCATCGATCCTCTAAAAGTGGGTTATATATTTAATGACATCATTCCAACATTGGATCCAACCAATCCCAGGGCTAGGTCTAGGCTCAATATTCCAAATGTAAAGGATGCGAGTTAACATGGGTTGATGACTCGACAAAGACATGTTCAAGTAGAACTAAGTCTTTGGTGCCTTGGGCCCCACCATTTTCCATTCAATGTAGAATTGGATTGGAAAGTGATCTAAAAGAACATCTTGCAAGGGCTCCACTAGTAGGCTAGCCAAACAACATGGCCCTAATAAGGCTTTTAAGAATTCTCTATGTACTGGCCCACAAATTGTTCCACATTTACCATGGACAATTAGGGAAACAATGACCAATATTAGAATTGAAAAGACAATTTGTTGTGCATCAAACACCGAGCTTCTTGCTTGCCAGTTGTCCAACACATAGGCAAGTGGCTACATTTATCAAATTCTAGCTCAATCATATTAAAGTCCCCACACACTATCCTTGACTATACAACTGAAGAGGTAAAGAACATAAAAGGAAATTTGATTCGTCATTGCCTGAATGACGAATCACAAGGTTGTCAGTTGTGTCTTCAGCTTCAGCTTTAGCTCCAGCTCCTTCGTTGCTCTGGAGATACCTGCAGTAATAGATTGTGTTAGAGATCAGAATCAAATTTCTCAATTTCTTCCATCAGGCTGATTGCTTGACACTCCTTACTTGCTACTAATACTGTCAACGGATCAAAAGCTTGGGACATACTTGACAATTTCTGTTTGGAGTCCTTTATTTTATCTTTTATATCCTCTGTGACTTTAGGAGTAGATAAACAAAACTTATTATACTACCTCCTTCTGAAAGAGCATTTTGAATACTCTTTATACTGTTATCTAGCACCAATCTATTTACCCCAATCATGCCTTTAATTGCATCAAATCTTTTACTATTAAATTCATTCTGAACTTTAACTTCTGCAGATTTTTCAAAGGACTCAAATTGTGTAGTTATAGAATTTACAAGGCTCTTCAGATTTCTGCAGGGAGAATCAGATGGATTCTTCTGGAATGTTGGCATTATCTTCTCCAATATACTGGATGCAAGGCCTAACAGCTCATTGTCCTCTATGTGAGATTTTAATATCTTTTCTCTTGCCTTGGCTAGTGTGAAAGATGTTATTTCCATCATTTGGACTGGAGAGAGAGTATCCAAGTTGAGTGGTCCTTGAATCAGTTCTAGTTCATCAAACTCTAGCATCTCTTTACTCAAAAAACTCTTCACTGCATCTGTAGTGTCTCTTGCCACAATTTCTAGACCACCTTCCTTTCCTTGAGTTTTCTCAATATCAGGACTATTTTGTTTGGGTGCATCAACATTTGCATCATCTTCTTCTGCTTTATCTTCCTTACCTTTGGCTTCTTCTTCTTTCTCTGCTTCACCCTTCTCTGTGTCATCTACAAGGGGATTATTTCGTTTGTCCTCACCATTTGCAATCTATTCCAGAGGATCTTGTGTAGCAGCAGTATTCTCAACATTGTCTTCTTTTTCTGGATTGATCAGGAAGAGTTAGAGTATCTCCTGCATCATCAATTTTATCCACCATCTATGTATCTTCCTTATTTATTTGCTCCACTTCCAGAACAAAGGAGTCATCAACCTTGGTTTGTTGCTCATCAGTTTTCATTTCTTCAATATCTAGGATTGATGAATCAATCCCATCATCAGTCTCCTCCACAACAAATGGAAGATTGTGTCTCTTCAATGCACTTAGAAGTATTCCTGTGTTTCTTTAGCTATTTTGTCTAATTCTCCAAGCATCAGTTTGTTCATTCTCTTCTTGCTCCTGAATTCATCCTTCACTTCTTTGAATATCATATTCATTTGAAGTTGAGTGATTCGAGGGCATAGTTTTATCAATACATGTTCTCTAAGCTCTATATCCTTGCTTTTTGCATTTTCTTTCCTCAACTCCAAAATGTTTGCAAGACTTTGAGGGATCTCAGAAATTATTTCAATTAGGGCCTTATTATAGATATTCAGATATCTAACAGTTGCTTCCTCTAATGCTCTCTTATCTGTATCACTGTATTCATCATAAAATTTAGTCATGGGTTTCAAATTTCCATCCACAGTGACTGATTTTATTACATCTTCCATAGAAAGTGTGGGCTTCTCAACATATGTATCTCTCTTCTGCCTTTTGCTTGCCCTTTTGCTTCTAGAGGGTTTTTCCTTAGATACCTTGGTTGTATTTGTACATGAGGCCTTCAACTCTTTGATCTCAATATCAAAATTAGTTTCTTCCTCATCATTTTCCATACTTTTATATGTCTGGGTGGCCTTAGTTTTCACTCTTTTCCCTTCTTTTTCGGATGATTTTCCTTCTGATTTCTCAAGATTTATAGGTTTTGGAGAAATAGAGGCAACTGCAGAGCTTCTAGTAGTCCTTGAAGTGGAGGAGGATTCTACCAAAGCACTTGTTTCTTATCATGCTTCTCCTTCTGTGCCTTTTCAATTCTTTCTCTAAATTGCCTCATAGTTTCCTTTGTGAGGCCTAGATTTTCAACCAACTACTCAACTTCTTTTCTTACTTTCCTTTTGGTTTTAGGTTTTCTGAGCTCGTCATGCAGTTTTACACTTAGCTCCTCATATGTCCCAAATCCTTCAACTATTGTGTCTTTTGGCTTGCTTGAGATATGTTGAGCATACATATTCAATATTTTTCCATCTACCTCTTATCCCATTGGTAGGATCCAAATAGTTATGTGTTCTACTGCTTCCATTAAGCATTAATCAGTGTCCACAATGAAACAGATATCCTCCTTGTATTTCTCAACAATAGTTTTAGGGATTCTTTCCCTAAAATGCATCATACCCTGAAAATTCTTGAAGTATCCCCAGATTGCAGTTTTCTGTGCTTTATAGTCACCAATGTTGTGTAGATGATCTTTGATCTAAATAGCAACTAGTTCGTCATTAGTCCAGTGTACACCTTTTACTCCAGGTACCTCATTCATAAAGCAGAAAAATAAACATAGAACCAATGTACCATATTTAAAGGTGTTTTTCTTATCTTTCTTGATTTTATTCAAGTTCTAAATTAGTTGGTTCTTCAATAATTCACACAAGTCATAATCTATATTTTCCTTTAACTTTTTGTATGCAACATATATGGTCATTTCAAAGACAGAGTTCTCCCTACCAGAATGATAAATTTTGTAGCCAATTACCATTCAAGCAAACTTGACATCTGGATCAATAATATCATTGATAGTCATTGCTCTTTTATCAAATTTGGCACCGGTTGTATCTGTTACAACCTAGTTCTTCACAGATTTTAGCATGGGTAAACCACCAGTTGAATTCAACCTAGTCACAATCCTGATAGCATCCTTTGTAATTTTGAATGGTTTCAACAGCCACAAAAACTCATCATGCATTCGGCTTAAAACATACCGGACCCACTCATCTTCATCGAATGTTGGAAACCCCATAATCTGAATAAAATGTTTATCATGTAGCGCCTTATACTCAGGTTTAAGGTCATATTTTTTATCCCTGAGATAACTCTCAAACAAATTTACATATTTTGAGTCCTCAAATTCATCTATGTTTGCATGAATATAGACCCTAATATCTTCAACATGTAGTACACCATACGGAACACTTGAAAATGCACCTAATGGGTCAACTTCTATTGATTTGTGTGGATGCCTTTTAAATTTGGGTCGAGGCCTTTCAATAATATCAACAACCAAAGGTGTAGCCATTGCAAAAGATTTTAGGTTCAAAGCTTCATAGATAAATACCTTTTTCACAAAATTAGGGTTTACAGGCAAATTCGCGGGTCACACTTCAAATCCTTGAAATCTCTGCTCAGATGCTATTATTCCTGCTCTCTTTGTATGCAAAGTGATTCAAATGAAGAGTGAACGACCTTTTTATACTCCACAAAACCTAATTTGCCTTTGTAATAAATGCTTTGCCCTAACACATCTGGTAACACTGTTTCTACATATAGTTGATCTTCAATTGCTCCGCAAATCGTCATATCCACTTCTTATCTTCTGGAAATCTTTTCAAATGATCTGTAATAATCCAAATTATTTTCTCTCATTGTGCCAAATTTAGGCACCCACTTACTGGCTGGGTGAATTAGATTTTTATTACAGCTCCCCCCGAGCTAGACCTTCTAGTTTAATTATCAGAAGGATTATCAGCACTTGATTCCGGTGCAAACCCATCACCACTGTTCATTACATCTTTCTTTACCCAAATTTTGTTTATTTCATTCTAAATCTCATTCACATCCACTTTGCCTTTTCCTGTCTTGTTTCTGATTTCTGTTTACTGGACCTTTTCCATCATTGTTCCTGCTTCTACAGAATTTTGCAATACGACCAGATCTATTGCAATTAAAGCATACAACATTTCTTTGCTTATTTACTTGATTCATTCTTGATTTGCACTGATTAGCCATGTATCCAAATCCATTGCATGTAAAGTAGTAGGCATAAAAAGAATTGCCATTTCTTTTATTGTTAGGGTTATTTATTATCATACTTTTGTATTCATTGAATCTATGACCATACCTCTTACAATTGAATCATTGATTGGAGAAGGATGGACTACTTTGATTTACTCTGCTTGTGCACTAAGTAGCTCTATGACCAAATTTATTGCAATTGAAACAATTTCCATTGAAAGATGGATATCTTTGAACATTAGGTTGTCTTACCGGAGATCTTCTAGGTTTGTTTCTCCTATTTCTTGATTGAAAATTTCTTTGTCCGGATCCGAACCTTTCACCTTTCTCATACCCAAGACCATCCTTATCATCAGCCTTCTTCTGACTTTCAAGCATTGCTTCAAGTTTAGCTGAGCTTATCTTGAACTTCTCTTTGTATTCATTTGCACCTTCTAGTTCATGTCTGAGAATGACAATTTGCCTTTCAAGTTCTCTCTCATTGTTTCTGCTTTCTTGTAGATCAGACTCTAGATGGCTAGCTATTCTGTCCAGTCTACAACATTCATCTATTCTTTCTTTCAGAGTTTGTTTCAATTCTTCTTCAGTCTTCTTCCTTTCCTCAATCTCTTTGGTTAATCTCATCACCCCAGATTCCATTTCATGTTTTAGAACATAAACTTCTTTGGTTAGCTTCTCACATTCCTTTGTCTTCTTCTTTAGAGCCTCATCCATGTCATTGTCTACATTTTGATTTCCTGGTTGAAGTGATAGCTCCTTTCTCTTTTCATTAGATTTTCTCAATTTTTCTTTTAAGATCTCAATGAAGTCTTCAGCATTTGTAAGGTTTTCTTGTAGTACTTTGACATCTGCTCTGGACTAAAAGATCTTCTAGAGAAAGTTTAAGTTGATCCTGAAGATTGTATAAATCCATTTTTATACCTTCCCAGATCTTCCTTAAGCTGTTAAACTTCTTTCAAGGAACCTCACTCTGATACCAATTGTTGGAATTAGGGCAGACAACTGAGAGGGGGGGTGAATCAGTTGTCACAAAACTTTAATACTTGCTATAGTTAATTCTTCTTTGCCGCTGAATAACAAATTAATGATTTAACCATGAAAATTAAGAATCAATAACACATGAGAAAAAGCATAATAACACACTTGACACCAAGATTTTTAACGTGGAAACCTAGTTAAGGGAAAAAAATATGGTGGGGGTTATCCTACAAAGATTATACTCTATTAAAAGTATTACAAATGGGAAGGCACATGCCTTCGGGCTCACTGCCCAGAGCTCACTGCTCAAAAGAGACTCACTGCCTACAAGAATGATTACAAAAGGATTACAGATTGTTTGAATTGATGAATAGCATCTGCTAATACAAGAATTCAGTTTCGGTTAAGCATAGAATACTGATCTTACACATTTCATCTCTACTTTGCCCTATTTACTGCTCTACCATAATCTGGACCTTAGATCTCATCTCTTTCGCACTTCTATCTGCCCTTTCCGCACTTAGTACATATTCACATATCAACATTCCTCCAATACACTCAAATCCATCGGCTATATATATTCACCTCAAGAAATTTAATCACTTTTCGGTCAGCCTTATGAAGAACTTAACAAACAATACAAGTACTCTGTTCTGTCGGTCGAATCCATACACCAATATTGATGCATACCAAAATAACACTTGCAGGTCACCATACATGTCGGCCACTAACATTATATCCCATACGCAACTCACCAAAACACTTCTACTAGATCCGCACAAGGATCTAACACAAGTCGGCTTGTTCTTCACTAAACTGCTTTGTCATATTAGGACCCGGTACTCAGATGCTCATAACTTTTAATCCCTTTGTCACCGGAGGCTAAAATATTTGATTTAGATTGTCCTGACATTCACCTACACTCCCTCAGATTCATAACACACAATGATTAATTGGAGAGATCCGCTGACCAAAATATTGAACTCTGCCATATACCTTGTTGTTGAATATCCGAAATTGACAAATCTTGGAACTGACTTCCGATATGATCTGATACTACACTGTGAATGTGTGGAATGGGCTTAGTTTCCATCAATGACAACACCTGTCATGTGTAGCAGTGTCTCTTGCCAATAATCTCCCCCCTTAGCATTGATGGCAACACTTAGTGAAAAATGATTAAGTGTCGAAGCTACTCCCCCTTACTCTGTACACTTGTGCTCTCCACTGTTTCCAAAGCTCCCCCTTTGCTAGATTCCTCATTTTTCACTACTCTTCACTCCCCCTTTGACATCAATGGCAAAGGATGGAATCCACAAACCAAAATTCACCCAAAAATTTTGTATACAACGCCGCATATGTACAACCAATTCTTAAGTTATATTTACATATACTTAAGTACATCTCCAAAAATATTCTTCAGTAGGGCCAACTCTATATCCCAACTCTTCTTCATACTATTCAAAGTTGAAATGTCACCATCAAACAAAAATGCTTGTGCTTCAGCCTTCCGGAGGTCAGTGGGATCACTTGTTTGTGTAGTAGTTTGGGCTTCTATTACAGTATTGAACATTGCTTCTATCTTAGGGGAAATCAATCCCCGGAGCTCACCCATTCTTGCTTCAATGTTCTCCTTTTCTCTTGTCAATTTCTTTATTTCTTCCATCAGGCTGATTGCTTGACACTCCTTACTTGCTACTGATACTGTCAACGCATCAAAGGCTTGGGACATACTTGACAATTCTATTTGGAGTACTTTATTTTATCTTCTATATCCTCTATGACTTTAGGAGTATATAAACAAAACTTATATATATTGCCTCCTTCTGAAAGAGCATTTTGAATACTCTTTACACTATTATCTAGCACCAATCTATCTACCCCAATCATGCCTTAAAGTGCATCAAATCTTTTGCTATTAAATTCATTCTGAACTTTAACTTCTGCATATTTTTCAAAGGACTCAAAGTGTGTACTTATAGAATTTACAAGGCTCTTCATATTTCTAGAGGGAGAATCAAATGGATTCTTCTGGAACATTGGCATTATCTCCTCCAATATACCGGATGCAAGGCCTAACAGCCCACTGTCCTCTATGTGAGATTTCAATATCTTTTATCTTGCCTTGGCTTGTGTGAAAGATGCTATTTTCATCATTTGGACTGGAGAGAGAGTATCCAGGTTGAGTGGTCCTTGAATCAATTCTGGTTCATCAAACTCTAGCATCTCTTTACTCAGAAAACTCTTCACTGCATTTATAGTGTCTCTTGCCACAATTTCTGGACCACCTTCCTTTCCTTGAGTTTTCTCAGTATCAGGACTATTTTGCTTGGGTGCATCAACATTTGCATCATCTTCTTCTGCTTTATCTTCCTTACCTTTGGCTTCTTCTTCTTTCTCTGCTTCACCCTTCTCTGTGTCATCTGCAGGGGGATTCTTTACTTTGTCCTCACCATTTGCAATATGTTCCAAAGGATCTTGTGTAGCAGCAGTATTCTCAACATTGTCTTCTTTTTCGGATTGATCAGGAAGAGTTAGAGTATCTCCTACATCATTAGTTTTATCCACCACCTCTGTATCTTCCTTTTTTATTTGCTCCACTTCCAGAACAGAGGAGTCATCAACCTTGGTTTGTTGCTCATCAATTTTCATTTCTTCAATATCCAAGATTAATGAATCAATCCCATCATCAGTCTCCTCAACAAATGGAAGATTGTGTCTCTTTAATGCACTTAGAAGTATTTCCTGTGTTTCTTTAACTATTTTGTCTAATTCTCCAAGCATCAGTTTGTTCATTCTCTTCTTGCTCCTGAATTCATCCTTCACTTCTTTGAATATCATATTCATTTGAACTTGAGTGATCTGAGGGCATAGTTTTATCAGTACATGTTCTCTAAGGTCTATATCCTTGCTTTTTGCATTTTCTTTCCTCAAATCCAAAATGTCTGCAAGACTTTGAGGGATCTCAGAAATTATTTCAATCAAGGTCTTATTATAGATATTCAGATATCTAACAGTTGCTTCTTCTAACACCCTCTTATCTGTATCACTGTATTCATCATAAAATTTAGTCATGGGTTTCAAATTTCCATCCATAGTGACTGATTTTATTACATCTTCCATAGAAAGTGTGGGCTTCTCAACATATGTATCTCTCTTCTACCTTTTGCTTGCCCTTTTGCTTCTAGAGGGTTTTTCCATAGATACATTGGCTATATTTGTACTTGAGGCCTTTAACTCTTTGATCTCAATATCAAAATCAATTTCTTCCTCACCATTTTCCATGCTTTTATATGTCTGGGTGGCCTTAGTTTTCACTCTTTTCCCTTCTTTTCCAAATGATTTTCCTTCCAGTTTCTCAAGATTTGCATTTTTTGGAGAAATAGAGGCAGCAACAGAACTTCTAGTAGTCATTGAAGTGGAGGAGGATTCTACCGGAGCACTTCCTTGTTTCTTATCATGCTTCTTCTCTGCCTTTTCAGTTCTTTCTCTGAATTGCCCCACAATTTCCTTTGTGAGGCCTAGATTTTTAGCCAACTGCTCAACTTCTTTTCTTACTTTCCTTTTGGTTTCAGGTTTTATGAGCTCATCATGCAGTTTTACACTTAGCTCCTCATATGTCCCAAATCTTTCAACTATTGTGTCTTTTGGCTTGCTCGAGAGATGTTGAGCATACATATTCAAGATTTCTCCATCTACCTCATATCCCATTGGCACGATCCAAATAGTTTTGGGTTCTACTGCTTCCATTAAGCACTGATCATTGTCCACCATGAAACAGATATCCTCCTTATATTTCTCAACAATAGTTTTAGGGATTCTTTCCCTAAAATGCATCATACCCTGAAAATTCTTGAAGTATCCCCAGATTGCAGTTTTCTGTGCTTTATAGTCACCAATGTTGTGTAGATGATCTTTGATCTGAATAGAAACTAGTTCGTCATCAGTCCAGTGTACACCTTTTACTCCAGGTACCTCATTCATAAAGTAGAAAAATAAACATAGAACCAATGTACCATATTTAAAGGTGTTTTTCTTAGCTTTCTTGATTTTGTTCAAGTTCTCAATTAGTTAGTTCTTTAATAATTCACACAAGTCATAATTTGTATTTTCCTTTAACATTTTGTATGCAACATATATGGTTGTTTCGGAGACAGAGTTCTCCCTGCTGGAATGATAAATTTTGTAGCCAATTACCATTGAAGCAAAATTGACATCTGGATCAATAATATCATTGATAGTCATTGCCCTTTTATCAAATTTGTTGTGTTGGAGTTTTTCCCCAAACTAGATGCTCCCCAGTTATCCCTACAAGGTAGCCATCATTGATCAACAGGATTTTCAGGCCAGGGGCCAACAGTACAGGAGATAGACTCTATAAATATCTCCTCTTCTTCTTTAGGCTCTACAGAACCAAGGAGGGTATTCCCTATTCAACATCCATAGAATATGCTTGTGGACTTACTGGGATGTTGACACAAAGTAGATAAACCCTCTCTTATGCAGACCAAAACTATAAAATAAGTGTAAAGGGGCTAGCTTTGGGCCTATGCTCAGTTGTGAATCAGAGGATTTTGATCCTAAAATTACGTCTAATGTCCTAAAAGTTTATATTTGAAGTTTGAGTTTGTATTTTGTATTTGGATGCAAGACTGGGACCTTGGGTTGTAACCTCAATACAAGACCAGACTGGTGCCTATCTCAGGGCTCGAAGTCAATAGACATACATATGTGAATGATTACCATAAATTTGAATCAATAACTTGGTTTCAAGGGGAAATTTTTAGTGTCTTCCTTACAGATACTTCCCAAGACTGAGTATTTAGTCATTCATACTTGATGATATCCCTGTTGAAGTATACTTTTCCCAATGCTTAACCTAAAACATTCAATTTGTTGCTTGAACAAAGGTAAGAGATTAGACATTCAACACAAAAAACCCATGTTCAAGAATCCTAAATAACCCTTAGCTATTTGGATTCAGAAGAAAAATGCCCACAACTTGGAGACAAATAGCCAAACACATGCAACAAAGCATTTCTCATATGAAAACAACATGAAACCAGCAAAACTATGCATAAAACATTCAACATATCATTCATAAACTCACAAGACACCAAAACAGATCCACCAGCAAAGCTGTGTCGTATTACTCCACCAAAATTTGTCCAGTTTTCAACAACCTTGAATGAGTGACATAGTTCCTTGATAAACCAAGAACGTGTACTCAGCATTTAATTACATGGTCATTTTAGAATTTAGCCAGATACATTGTGCCATTAGAATGGCACCCAAAACATTCAATGCTCCAGGAAAAATAGGAGAACTCAGGAAGTGCGCTGCCACTTGGAGATTTTCCCATCAAATGTGGTAGCTGGTCTGTCCATCAAGATCCATATCTCTGCAATCTATCATTATGGCTGACCTACCGATTTCGGGATGTGCAATGGTTGCGAGCTCTGAAATTTCTTTCTATTTGGAATGTGGCTGCGAACACACAGAAATCCCCTCCCTTTTGAAAGTTTGAAAGATGTCCATCGATTTCCTCCTTCCCATCAAGATCAACGGCCTCAAATTGCACATTCACCATGAAAATCCACATTCGCACCATCAGAAGGTCTTCCACTAGTAAGATTGCGCCACGTAGGCACCCTTTCCTTCACTGACTTTTCCATTCATGAGATCTAATAATCGCACATTCATCCTGTAGTGATCCTTTGATCACTTTATATACTAGACCATTGATACACATAATGTCGCACACTTTTCCTTGACGTGACTAGTGATCTACTCACTAGCAGCTTATCGCTCCATCTCCTGCCGATGCCAAGACCTTATTAGAGTGACCCCAAGCAGTTAGAGCAACATATCCACGGCACACTGATGAAGACCTATCTCGCTGATTGACGGAATGACTCAACACATCAGAAGGAGACCTCCATAGCATGCCGATGCCTATTATCACACCGATGGCTCACCTTCATATATTCCATTGGCCATCAGAGAGATGTTGGACCTGGCCACTGATACACTATGTCACACCGAAAGACCACCTTGGATGTTCTCTTGTATCTTCATCAGCCGTTAGAATGACCCTGGAAGTGTCCGCTGATAAGCAAGGCTTCGCCGATATGCACTTTGTATGTTCATCAGGCTGTCAGCAAGAACTTGGACAGAGTCGCCAACGGGTGAAGTCTCACCGAAGACCATCCTGTATATCTCATCGGCCCATCGGAAGGAGCTTTAGCTTGGCTATTGATGATCACTATCTCGCCGAAGACCACTGTGGGTATCCCATCGGCCTGTCGGAGGGACGTCAGACTGAGATGCCGATGCGCAATGTCTTGGCAATACAACTTTAGCGACGAGAAAAGGAGGTAACAAGGCAAAGGGGGCCGGTCACTCAACGAGCAAAAAGGCTTAGGTTAGAACTCAAATGACTGGGAACCCACTACAGGAGGTCAACACAAAATTAAAAGATAAAGCACAAGACCCTAGGACTTAGAATTTTTTAAGGTTTGAATGAAAAGGCCTGTAAACGTTCTAGCTTGAAACCCTACCTTAAGTAGGCACCACCATTGGCTCTGACTGGGGACGTGCATGCACAAGGCTGCAGCGAGAACAAAACCACCCTGGGACAGACCAGGCAAAAAGCAAAAAAGGCAAAACCCTAACCACACAAGGAATGTACAGACCATTTAGACCTAATTTACAATGTGCACACAAGATATCCGTTCATGAGAAATAAGGTTTAAGGAATTGACCGTGCACAGGTAATTCCAGTAGTTCACCATTTAGGGCCTGGAGAAAGTAGGAATCTTCTCCATGAGTATTGCTGATTTGATATGGGCCCATCCATAAGGGCTCAAATTTACCATGCTTTCCCTTATCCTGACTCTTTGCATTCCACACAAGGACTAAGTCACTTATCTGAAACTTCCTTTCTATAGCCCTTTTATCAAACAAATATTTTACCTTCTGTTGTTTCTTGATATTTGTGTTATGTGCTTCTCTTCTGATTTCATCCAATGCAACCAGTTGATTTATCCTCTCATTCATTGAATCCTCAATCTCTTCATCATTTTCTTGTATGAATTTATAAACTGGAAAGAGGTTATTCATAGGTAATTTAGTTGGTGCACCATACACTAGCTCAAAAGTTGACCTTCCAATTGCTTTCTTCACTGTTATTTAATCAGCCCATAGTGCCATCTTTAACTTTGAATCCCATGCCCTTTTGTTCTTGTCTATCATCCTTTTGATGATTTTCATGAGGCTTCTGTTACTTGATTCTGCCTGACCATTTCCTTGTGGATGATATGGTGATGCATATGACAAATTAATCCCATAGTTGTTGCAAAAATCAACAAACTCACCAGATCTGAAGCACATGGCATTATCTGTGACCATTTTGACTGGCACTCCAAATCTGATAATAATGTGTTCCAAAATGAAATCCATCACCACCCTACTTGTAGCTTTCTTATTTGGAATGGCTTCAATCCATTTAGTAAAATAATCAGTAGCAACCAAAATCCAACTATGTCCACTTGATTTTTCTAAAATTTCCCCTATAAAATCAATTCCCCATTGCTGAAATGGAGCCTCCACAGTTACAGTTTTAAGGGGTAGTGCACCTTCATACTTAAGTTTTCTTGAGAACCTTTGACAGGGATCACATTTTCTTACCATCCTTTGTGCATCTGAGAAAAGGGTCGGCCACCAATAGCCTACTCTGAGAGTTTTGTGTGCTGTTGTCTTGGTAGTGTAGTGTCCACTGCACATTCCTTTGTGCATGTCATTTAAAATATCAGTAGATTAATTTTCATCCACACACCTAAGTAGTACACCATCAGGATTCTTTCAATATAATTCTCCTTGAATAATGATGTATTTGATAGCATGTAACTTTAAGGTCCTTTTTTTATTATCATTGAGATGGGGAGGACAATTCAAATTCTGCAAATAATACACAATATCCTTGTACCATCTAGATCCTGACATGTTAACAACTTCATCTTGAACTACATTCACCTGGCATGCCTCCAAATTTGATTGTGTCATCATCTTAGCCAAACCTTGTCCCCTTACCAATTTTGTAATTTGTATCTCAATGTTGAACTCTTGTAACTTGTTAATCCACCTGCATCTTCTTCCTGTCACTTCCTGCTGAGTGAAAATGTCCTTAACTACTGCATGGGTCACATATGCAACTATCTGAGATCCTACTAAGTATGGCCTAAATCTTTTGACTGCTCTAACCAATGTGTATGCCTTCTTTTCCATGATATCATATTTCAATTCAGCTGCCTGCAATGACATACTAAAGAAAGCAATAGGTTGTTCAAAACCATCTTCATTTTTCTATAATAAAGATGCAACAATACTGTGAAAAGAGGCAAATGAGAACAACTGAAGTGGCTTAGAAAAATCAGGAGATCTCAACACAGGAGCCATCTTTATAGCTTCTTTGATGTTCCTAAATGATCTAGTTGCTTCACTTTCCCATTTGATAGTTGCACCCTTCTTCAACATTTTAGAAATATCTTTTGTAATCTCTGCAAAGTTGGGAATGAATCTTCTAACAAAGTTAATCTGCCCAAAGAAAGACTGAATGCCTTTCACTATTTTAGGAATTTGAATTCTGTCAATTGCAGCAACCCTTTCAAGATCAACCCTGACTCCATCCTTGGAAACAATGTGTCCCAACAGTTTTCCTTCCACTACCCCAAAAGTACATTTCTTTGGGTTAAGTGAAATGCCATATTCTAATGCCCTAATAAAAATTTGTTCTAGATGCATGCAATGTTGCTCCTCCTTTTTTGAATAAGAAATTAAATCATCCTGATATACAGCCAAAATTGAGTCAATCAATCCTGCAAAAGCAACATCCATAGTCCTCTGAAATGTAGCACCTGCATTTGTTAGTCCAAATGGCATTCTTACATATACATAAGTTCCCCACAGAGTGGTGAAGGCAGTCTTGTATTGTTCAGATTCTTTTACCTTCACCTGATTATATCTTGAAAATCCATCCATCATGGATAAAAGCTCACAACCAGTTACCTTCTGCAACATAGCCTCCATGTTAGGCAGTGGATAATTATCCTTTAAAGAAGATACATTCAAATTTTTGAAGTCCACACAAAGTCTTATATCACCATTTTTCTTTCTAACTGGGACAAGATTGGACACCCAAGTTGAGTGTCTAATAGGCACAATTATCCCAGCCTCCCTAAGCTTTACAAGCTCTTCCTGCATTTTTGGAGCCAAAGTTGGGTTAATAGGTCTTTGTTTCTATCTGAATGGCTTAGCTCCAGGCTTCAAAGGAATCTCATGCTGGAATAAGTCTTCTTTATAAGCTTTTAGGTCCTCATATGACCATGCAAAGACATGCTTATATTTTCTCAACAATGCAATCAACATACTCCTGATGTGTGGCTTGAGCTGTTTGCCAATATATACCCTTTTGGAGGCATGGTGTGTCCCCAAGTTTATCTCTTCCAGGTCATCCTTGTCTGTAGGAGATGTCTTTGTAACAAACTAGTCTCTATTGTCAAATGCTCTTTCTGAAGCAACTAGCCCTCTGGGGATTTTATTTGTTTTAAGTTGAATTACTGCTTTCCCCAAAAGAGTTTCTTTTCCATTCACAACTTCTACAAAGTTCTAAAAATCAATCTCCTGGTTCTCAAATTCATCTATGCAGTATAAAAACCTCAACAAATCTCTATCATCATCAAACACCTTCCAACTGCATACATTATCTGGTACTGCAGGTCTAATCTTAACTTCAACATTTGTAACATCAGACAAAGTGACATCATCCGGCCTTATGGCCACATTAGCTAAAAAGTCTGCCATGATATTCTTTGACCTGTCTATCCAATTTATTAAAAAAGCATCAAATAACTCAATTGTATCCCATACAACATGCTTATACTATTTTAACCTTTTATTTTTTGAAGCATATTTATCTCACCTGGGAGACAATTAATTCTGAATCTCTAAACACTTTTAGCATCTTAATCCCATGCTTTAGAGCAACATTTAGTCCTAGTAGCAGAGCTTCATATTCTGAAATATTATTTGTGCAGGAAAACTTTAACAGGAAAGAAAATTTCAGAAGCTTACCTGCTGGAGACAAAAACACAACTACAGCACTAGAACCTTCCTTTGAACAAGCTCCATCAAAATACATAGTCCAGAGACCTTGTTGGTCAAGTTCTTGAATGCAAAAATCTCTCTCTTCACTTCCTTGATCATCTGAGACAATTCTAAAATTCTCACAGTCAGTATCTACAAAACAGATATGCTCTTTTGAATCTTGATCTTCAACCGTTTCTGGTGACCTTTCTTCTCTGACCAGTTTGACATCTCTACCATTCATTGGGATCATGGCATATGATAAATCTAACTGCATACTTCCTCCAACCAATGTTGCCCATCTTCTTGACAACAACATACCATACTATGGCTTTATGTCAACTACTGTTATGTTCATTCTGTAAGTCTTTTCTGGATATGCTGCTAGCATAAAATCCACATCCTTCATGATTCCTATAACTGGTACCTCCCTAGCATCCATTATATAGCATTTTCCACATGCCTTATCTATTTTCAATCCATCTTGTTGCATGATAGCTAGTGGCATAATATTTGTTGATGCTCCTGAGTCAAGCATACAATTCTTGATTACTTTTCCATTGATAACAAGGGAAACATAAAACGGTTCAACTTGTGAAGGGAATTTTGTCATTGTTACCCCCAGATAGACCTCAGGAACCTCATCCTCATCAATACACAAGGTTTGTTTCTTAACCTGAGTTTCAACATTTTGTTCGACATGACAAGCTACTCCTGAAATTAGGGACAATGCTTTATTTATGAACTCTTCAACTTTCATCATCTCCATCAATGGAATAGAGACCTTTATCTGGGATAAAACCTGACTTATGTCAAAGGGAGCATAATTTTGTATAACAGTTGTAGCTTGAGCCATGGTTTTATTCTTATCTTGAGCTGATTCAGCTTTAATTTTAATGGCCTTCTGACTGTCATCCATGACCTGAGAATTCTTATTTTGATCCTCATTTTGGGGAACTTCATTTTTTGGTCTTTGAGAATTATGACTTGGTTTTTGCTTAGAATTTTTCTTATTATTATTCCATCATGTCTTAGGTGGTTCAACCCCTTTATGATTATGCAGTGGTTGATTCACAAAGGTGTCTTCTGGTTGACGTGGATCACCTACCTGAGCCTTACCTCTAAGGTTATAGTTGCTCTTAACCTGAGCCACTGCTATAGCTGTGAGAGCCCTAATCTCTTCATCAGAAGGTCTTCTCAAGTTATTCAAAAAAATGCATGCGTCTTGAGCATAAGCATAGTTATCTTCATCATCCTCATCACAGGAAATTTGCTGGCAGACCTGAGTTACATAACTCATGCTTTCATTAGCATCATAAGAAGAATACTCCCTATTTGTGAACAACATATTGACACTATCATCCTGCATATAATGTGGCTCGTTGTATTCATCACAGGTGACAGCATTATCATACAGAGATTGAGCAATCATACATTTGTGAGTGAGGCATTTGACAGATTATGCACCATGGGGTATCATCAACAATGTTAACAACTTTCTTCAAAGGATCAGAAGTTTCCTTAACATTTTGAGCTCTTTGATTAGTGTTGCTATTTGGGTGAACTAGTTTACCATTATGCCAATTAGTGTTATATGGCATATCATGCAAAGATGGTCTCTTCTCTTGTCTTTGGTAAACCTACCTTTCAGGACCTGTCCCCTTTTCATCTCTAGCAAGTCTATAACTTAGGTCCTTAACAACAGTTGTCAATTTATCCAATTTCTCTTCAGAAGTAGATTCATTACCTTGAGTACTTTGAGATTTATTATTTGGATTTTGCAGAATCTTTACGTCATCTCTTCTATTTGTCTTACCATATGCTTTCCTATTATTTTCAATGTTGGTTGCAATCCTAAAAGCATCCCTGAGGCTAGTAGGACCCTTATCTCTTAACCCATAAGTTGTTTTAGCATCAAAAGCATTTATGTATAGTACCATGCACATTGGTTCATTAGACCTCATGTGAAGTGGTAATTTGTTCAACACTTTAGTGAACCTAGCATTAAAATCTACAATAGGCTCATTTGACCCCTTAGTAATACTGGTGAATTCATTTATAAAAAAGCTTGGATCAGTCTTATCACCATATTATTCTTTAAAAATCCTTTTGAAGTCATCCCATGATGAGATACTCTGGTCAGGCATACTTTTATACCACTCTCTAGCTTCATCAACTAAGGACTGCATAAATAATTTCATAAAAACATCTTCATGTTCAACCTCAAAGTTGTCCATAACATTATGAAAGGCTTTCAAATGATCTTCCCTTGACACAACATTGTTTCCTAAAAACTTTGGTATCTGAGACCTTACATGTTTATCAATGGGGTTAGGGTAACCAAGAATACCATTAAAAACTAGCTGCCTGAATCTATCCAACTGCATAGGTTATCTGCCAAACCTATTAACATTTGCATTCCTACTAGCATTCTGATTTATCACATTGTTCAATGGTACCCTAACATTGTTTGTATTTTATCTCTGATCATTCTGTTGATTATGAACTTCATTTCTTTGCTGGTCTCTCAGCACATTTGCATTATCAAGGGTGGGAACTGAATCATGTTGAGCAATTTTCAGAGCTTGCACCTTTTGTCTCATATCATCTCTAATTCTTAAAGCCTGTAAGTATTCTAATTCAGCCCTCGGGCTCCTGATTTCTTCAGCTAATTCTTCATCTTTAGGCATAAAAGAGGATGGTCCCTTTCCATATTGGTCATCATCATCCCTTGGGGACTTAGTTTCTTCAAATCTATCAGGGGGATCTAAGAAAGGGCGTTCCTGAAACACCTCTGATCTCACTCTCAATCTATCACCCTGTTGTCTTTCATATACATCTTAAATTTCAGCCTCTGTGTTTGAAAAATAAGGTGCCTGCTACTCTAAAGATCTGGGATTATCTTGGGTATTATCATTGTTTCTAGGGCTGAGAGAACCCTCTTGACCAATTTGAACAGTCTATTTTCTTCTATACATCATTTTTTTGGGTAATTCTTCAAGCAAAGGATTACACAGGGATCTTCTCCCCTACATACAAAATTTCACTTTATTGGTTGGGAGATTTGTTCAGAGTCACCACCTACAACTAGGAATTAGTTTTTTAAACCAAGGTTCATACACAAAGCATCCCCAGTAGAGTCACCAAATATGTTGGGACTCGGATGGGCAAGAATTCACCAGGGATGACAAGATAACACTTTCACTTCACATCCCCAGTACAGTAACCAAATCTATTGGAGTTTTTTTCTAAACTGGATGCTCCCCAGTTATCCCTACAAGGTAGCCATCATTGATCAACAGGATTTCTAGGCTAGGGGCCAACAGTACATGAGATAGACTCTATAAATATCTCCTCTTCTTCTTTAGGCTCTGCAGAACCAAGGGGGTATTCCCTATTCAACATCCATAGAATATGCTTGTGGACTTACTGGGATGTTGACACAAAGCATATAAACCCTCTCTTATGCAGACCAAAACTGTAAAATAAGTGTAAAGGGGCTAGCTTTGGGCCTATGCTCAGTTGTGAATCAGAGGATTTTGATCCTAAAATTACTTCTAATGTCCTAAAAGTTTATATTTAAAGTTTGAGTTTGTATTTTGTATTTGGATGCAAGACTGGGACCTTGGGTTGTAACCTCAATACAAGACCAGACTGGTGCCTATCTCAGGGCTCAGAGTCAATAGACATACATATGTGAATGATTGCCATAAATTTGAATCAATAACTGGGTTTGAAGGGGAAACTTTTAGTGTCTGCCTTACAGATACTTCCCAAGACTGAGTATTTAGTCATTCATACTTGATGATATCCCTGTTGAAGTATACTTTTCCCAATGCTTAACCTAAAACATTCAATTTGTTCCTTGAACAAAGGTAAGAGATTAGACATTCAACACAGAAAACCCATGTTCAAGAATCCTAAATAACCCTTAGCTATTTGGATTCAGAAGAAAAATGCCCACAACTTGGAGACAAATAACCAAACACATGCAACAAAGCATTTCTCATATGAAAACAACATGAAACCAGCAAAACTATGCATAAAACATTCAACATATCATTCATAAACTCACAAGACACCAAAACAGAGCCACTAGCAAAGCTGTGTCGTATTACTCCACCAAAATTTATCTAATTTTCAACAACCTTGAATGAGTGACACAGTTCTTTGATAAACCAAGAATGTGTACTCAGCATTTAATTACATGGTCATTTCAGAATTTAGCTAGATACATTGTGCCATCAGAATGGTGCCCAAAACATTTAATGCTCTAGGCAAAATAGGAAGGAAAAATGGGAGAGCTCGGGAAGTGTGGCGCCGCTTGGAGATTTTCCCATCAAATGTGGTAGCTAGTCTGTCAATCAAGATCCATATCTCTGCAATCTATCATTATGGCCGACCTACCGATTTCAAGATGTGCAACGATTGCGAGCTTTAAAATTTCTTTCTATTTGGAATGTGCCCGCGAACACACATAAATCCCCTCCCTTTTGAAAGTTTGAAAGATGTCCATCAATTTCCTCCTTCTCGCCGAGATCAACAACCTCAAATTGCACATTCACCATGAAAATCCACATTCGCACCATCAAAAGGTCTTCCACTAGTAAGATTGTGCCACGTAGGCGCCCTTTCCTTCGCTGAATTTTTGCATTCGTGAGATCTAATAATCCCACATTCATCCCGTAGTGATCCTTTGATCACTTTATATACTAGACCACTGGTACACATAACGTCGCACACTTTTCCCTGACGTGACTAGTGATCTACCCGCTAGCGGCTTATCACTCCATCTCCTACCAATGCCAAGACCTTATCAGAGTGACCCCAAGCAGTCGAAGCACCATATCCACAGCACGCCGATGAAGACCTATCTTGTCGATCGAAGGAATGACTCAACACATCGGAAGGATACCTCCATAGCATGTTGATGCCTATTATCACACCGATGGCTCACCTTCATATATTCCATCGGCCATCAGAGAGATGTTGGACCTGGCCACTGATGCACTGTGTCACACCAAAGACCACCTTGGATGTTCCCTTGTATCTTCATCAATCATCGGAATGACCTTGGAAGTGTCCTCTGATAGGCAAGGTTTCGCTGATATGCACTTTGTATGTTCATCGGGCTGTCGGCGAGAACTTGGACGGAGCCGCCGACGGGAGAAGTCTCACCGAAGACCATCCTGTATATCTCATCGGCCCGTCGGAAAGGAGCTTTAGCTTGGCTACCGATGATCACTGTCTCACCGAAGACCACTGTGGGTATCCCATCGGCTTGTCGGAGGGACATCAGACTGAGATGCCAATGCGCAATGTCTTGGTGATACAAATTTAGTGACAGGAAAAGGAGGTAACAAGGCAAAGGGGACCGATCACTCAACGGGAAAAGAGGATTAAGTTAGAACTCAAATCACTGGGAACCCACTACAGGAGGTCAACACAAAATTAAAAGATAAAGCACAAGACCCTAGGACTTAGAATTTTTTAGGGTTTGAATGAAAAGGCCTACAGACGTTCTAGCTTGAAACCCTAACCTTAAGTAGGAACCACCAGGTTGCATCAATTATAGTCTAGTTCTACATAGATTTTAGCATGGGTAAACCACTAGTTGAATTCAACCCAGTCACAATCCTGATAGCATCCCTTGTAATTTTGAATGGTTTCAACAACCACAAAAACTCATCATGCATTCGGCTTAAAACATACCGGACCCACTCATCTTCATCGAATGTTGGAAACCCCATAATTTGAATAAAATGTTTATCATGTAGTGCCTTATACTCAGGTTTAAGGTCATGATTTTTTATCCTTGAGATGACTCTCAAATAAATCTACATATCTTGAGTCCCCAAATTCATCTATGTTCGCATGAATATAGACCTTAATATCTTCAACATGCAGTACACCATACAGAACACTTGAAAATGCACCTAATGGGTCAACTTCTATTGATTTGTGTGGATGCCTTTTAAATTTGGGTCAAGGCCCTTCAATAATATCAACAACCAAAGGTGCAGCCATTGCAAAATATTTTAGGTTCAAAGCTTCATAGATAAATACCTTTTTCACGAAATTCACAAAATTAGGGTTGACGGGCAAATTCATGGGTCGCACATCAAATCCTTGAAATCTCTACTCAGACACTATTCTTCCTACTCTCTTTGTATGCAAATTGATTCAAATGAAGAGTGAATGACATTTTATACTCCACAAAACCTAATTTTCCTTTGTAATAAATGCTCTACCCTAACACATTTGGTAACATTGTTTCTGCATATAGTTGATCTTCAATTGCTCTGCAAATCGTCATATCTACTTCTTATCTTTTGGAAATCCTTTCAAATGATCTGTAATAATCCAAATTATTTTATCTCATCGTGCCAAATTTAGGCACCCACGTACTGGCTGGGGGAATTAGATTTTTATTGCAGCTCCCCCTGAGCCAGACCTTCTAGTTTAATTACTAGAAGGATTATCAGCACCTGATTCCGGTGCGGACCCATCACCATTGTTCATTACACCTTTGTTTACCCAAATTTTGTTCATTTCATTCTGAATCTCATTCGCATCCACTTTGCCCTTTCCTTTGTCTTGTTTTTGATTTCTATTTACCGAACCTTTTCCATCATTGTTCCTGCTTCTGCAGAATCTTGAAATATGACTAGATCTATTGTAATTAAAGCATACAACATTTCTTTGCCTATTTACTTGATTCATTCTTGATCTTCACTGATTGGCCATATACCCAAATCCATTGCATGCAAAGTAGTAGCCATAAAAAGAATTGCCATTTCCTTTATTGTTAGAGTTATTTATTATCATACTTCTACATTCATTGAATCTATGACCATACCTCTTACAATTGAAGCTTTGATCAGAGAAGGATGGACTACTTTGATTTACTCTACTTCTGCACTGAGTAGCTCTATGACCAAATTTATTGCAATTGAAACAATTTCCATTGAAAGATGGATATCTTTGAACATTAGGCTGCCTTATCGGTTGAAAATTTCTTTGTTTGGATCCGGAGCTTTCACCTTTCTCATACCCAAGACCATGCTTATCATTAGCCTTCTTCTGACTTTCAAGCATTGCTTCAAGTTTAGCTAAGTTTATCTTGAACTTCTCTTTGTATTCATTTGCACCTTCTAGTTCATGTCTAAGAATGACAATTTGCCTTTCAAGTTCTCTCTCATTGTTTCTGCTTTCTTGTAGATCAGACTCTAGATGGCTAGCTATTCTGTCCAGTCTGCAGCATTCTTCTATTCTTTCTTTTAGAGTTTGTTTCAGGTCTTCTTCAGTCTTCTTCCTTTCCTCAATCTCTTTGGTTAATCTCATCATCCTAGATTCCATTTCATGTTTTAGAACATAAACTTCTTTGGTTAGCTTCTCACATTCCTTTGTCTTCTTCTTTAGAGCCTCATCCATGTCATTGTCTACATTCTGATTTCTTGGTTGACGAGGTAGCTCCTTTCTCTTTTCATTAGATTTGCTCAATTTTTCTTTTAAGATCTCAATGAAGTCTTCAACATTTGTAAGGTTTTCTTGCAGTACTTTGACATTTGCTCTGGACTAATCAAGATCTTCTAGAGCAAGTTTAAGTTGATCCTAAAGATTGTATGAATCCATTTTTATACCTTCCCAGATCTTCCTTAAGCTGTTAAACTTCTTTCAAGGAACCTTGCTTTGATACCAATTGTTGGAATTAGGGCAGACAACTAAGAGGGGGGGGTGAATCAGTTTTCACAAAACTTTAATACTTGCTACAATTAATTCTTCTTTGCCACTTAATAACAAATTAATGATTTAACCATGAAAAGTAAGAATCAATAACACATGAGCAGAAACATAATAACATACTTGACACCAAGATTTTTAACATGGAAACCCAGTTAAGGGGAAAAAATATGATGGGGGTTATCCCACAAAGATTATACTCTATTAAAAGTATTACAAATGGGAAGGCACATGCCTTTGGGCTCACTGCTCAAAAGAGACTCACTGCCTACAAGAATGATTACAAAAGGATTACATATTGTTTGAACTGATGAATAGCATTTGCCAATGCAAGAATTCAGTTTCGATTAAGCATAGAATACTGATCTTACACATTTCATCTTTACTTTGCCCTATTTACTACTCTACCATAATCTGGACCTTAGATCTCTTCTCTTTCGCTCTTCTATCTTCCCTTTTCGCACTTACTCCATATTTGCATATCAACATTCCTCCAATACACTCAAATCCATCGGCTATATATATCCGCCTCAAGAAATTTAATCACTTTTCTGTCAGCCTTATGAAGAACTTAACAAACAATACAAGTACTCTATTCTGTCGGCTGAATCCATATACCAATATTGATGCGTACCAAAAATAACACTTGCAGGTCACCATACATGTCGGCCACTAACATTATATCCCATATGCAACTCACCAAAACACTTCTACTAGATCCACACAAGGATCTAACACAAGTCGACCTGTTCTTCACTGAATTGGTCTGTCATAGTAGGACCCAGTACTTACATTCTCATAACTTTTAATCCCTTTGTCACTGGAGGCTGAAATCTTGGATTTAGATTGTCTTGACATTCCTCTACATTCCCTCAGATTTGTAACACACAATGATTAACTAGAGACATCCGCTGACCAAAATACTGAACTTTGCCATATACCCTATTGCTGTCTATCCGGACTTGACAAATATTAGAACTGACTTCCGGTGTGATTTGATACTACATCGCGGATGTGTGGAATGGACTTGGTTGCCATCAATGACAACACCTGTCATGCGTAGCGGTGTCTCTTGCCAACAAAAACTAGATGTTGTTGAAAACTATGGCTAGGTAGGTCAAAGGGGAAGTATTGAATGAAGACATAAATGTTGATCATGCTCAAGTGGTATTATACTATGGTACATGGGTTATCTAGTGGTAAAGCCTATTATTTTTAGACCTAGAAATTTGATTCTCACCTTGAAGATTCATCTTGCTCACACTACCTTATGTGGATAGAATTGTCATATTTAAATCTGGTATTTCAACCATTTCTAATAGATATTATGGGTCAGTTGAGTAGTGTAATTTGGTGCAAACATAACTTAGTTAAATTTTCTAGCCTAAGGGTTCATATTATGGTTTGCATGGAAGTTGATTTGAAAAAAGTCATGCTAGAGAATATTAAGTTGATTGGTCCTAGTTTTGAATTGGAACAACTATTAGTTTATTTGAACAAACCCAACACATGTTTCTTTTTGGAAAAATAATTTGATTCATGATTGTCCAATTAGGAAAAATAGATTCTCACAACTTCCTTCCTCTTCTACATCTCTTAACCATTCTATCCAACCCTCTCCTTCCATTGATCACAACTTTCCTACTGAGTCACCTTCCCAAGGTCCCCCTTCTTATAAGGATATTGTTATGACTGAAAATGGAAGATGGTTAGGAAGAAGAAGGAACCCTTTGGTTCTCCTTCTCATTCTAACCTTCATTCTCCAACCCATGACCGATCTCCTTCTCCCTCCCACACTTCTATAGAACCTACTATGTGGGGTTCTACTTCCTCTACACCAAGATTATGACAAAAATCAAGGTCCCATTTAGTTGCCTCTAAAGATTGAAAGAACAATGAGCAGCTAGTTTCACTTTCCAACTATTTTGGTGTGTTGCCTAAAGATGACGATAATATTATCTCTTCTTCACTATGAATTGCAATATACTTTATTGGCATGTAAGAGGGATTTCTCTTCCTTATTAAAAATTTGGAGTCAAAGGCCTTTTTGAAATAGAAACTTGATGTTATATTCCTTTAAGAAGTTAAATTAAGGGTGATCCCACAATACTGTGTCCCACTTTTCAGCCAAAGTAGGACATTGAAATCAACATTTTGAACCAAATTTTCACTTTTTGATACCTATAGCAACTAAATTGGTGCAGTCATAGATGGAGGGTCCTGAAATAGGACTGTCCTACCATGTAGCCTTAGAGTAAATGTTGACCTATTTTCCTTTGCCCAGATTCAAATAGCCCAACTTCAAAATCTTGTTGAAATTCCTTGAAAATTTGACTCTGCAAGCCTAAAATCCTTCAAATATCAGTGTTTTCCTTGTAAAAATCCATAAAAATTCATCAAGAGAATCCTTGCGGAAAACCCAAAAAATTTGATGCTTTTGCTTTTATTTTTGCCCCTCTTTTGGCCTTTATCAGCAAAATTTCATGTTCATGAACTAATAAAAAATGACTAAGGCATGAAGTAGTTCCTTCCCCTTTATCGGCAAAATTTAGGTTTTATGAACTTGTGAAAAGTTCACTTTTTCTCAAGCTCTCTGATTGGCTGATTCATTGACAAAGGGAGGAAGTTTTCAAATTTTGGCTAAGTAAAAGGAAGTTTTTCCCCTTTGTTGGCAAAGTTCATATTTCATGAACTTTTCAAAAGTTCATAATTCATGAACTTTTCAAAAGTTCATTTGTTCGTGAGTTTGTTGACCCGACATTTTGGCTTCTTGCAAAATCCATCTAAGTCAAAAGGAGATAAGGAGGCCTTTATCAACATTTTTACCTAGTCATGAACTTTCCTAAGTTTAAAATTCCTTTGGTTCGCTAACTGGGCGATTTCCTAATAAAGGGAAGGCAACAAACATAGTGAATAAGCGGCTAAAGAATGGTTCCACAAATTTGGTTTTTGCCGACAAGGAAGGCTCGGTTTGAAGATTGGTGGTTTTGTTGATAAGGCAAGATTGAAAACATGAAAATCGGCTAAGGCAAAGAAAAGTAAAAAGATTCCTCTATCGGCAAAGTTAGAAAATAGTGAACTTTTCATAAGTTTGACAATCTTTTGGTTCGCCGATAGTAGGATTTGTTGATAAGGCAAGAAGGCACAAAGCAAGGTTCGCAAAAATTAGGTATTGTCGATAAAGGCAAACATAAAGCCAAAAAGAAAGTTCGCCCAAAGCAAGATTTGCTGATAAGGGCAAAAATGATAAAGGAAGAAAAGTTTGGCAAAATGATATTTTGCCGATAAAGGCAAAAGGTAAACCAAGTTCACTAAAGGCCACTTTTGTTGATAAGGCAGAAAAGGTAGAGACAAGGAAAAGTTTGGTAAAAGAATATTTTACCGATAATAGAGATGAAGAAGGTGGAGTTAGAAATAGTTCAGAGAAATGGATTTTTGCCGATAGGGGCAAAATAGGCAAAACAAGCCACAGTTCAGAAAACTAAAGAATTGCCATCTGGAGACAGAAATATACAGAAAAGACAGAATGGTTTGTAAAAGACAGATTTGCCGACAGGGCAAAATTCAGGCTAGAATTTCCAGAAAAGTGAGAAATCAGTAAAAACAAAGTCTGCGAAGTATTCTAAACTTTAAATATTTGAATGTAGATATTTAAAGTGTTGTAAAGGCTCTGTATAAAGGGATTTTGGAGGGAAAATTCAATCGAATTTCCTCATCAACCATTAATGTAGAATTTGATCTACTCAACTACCCCATTGCTAGATATTTTGCATTAATTGTTGTAGGTTGATGAATCAGCTAGTGCATTGAAGAGGCAAAATATCTCCCAGCTACTCCATGATCCAAGATATTTTTTTGCATTGAATTCTGGCAGACAAACATTCCTTTTGCAGGGATATTTTCTGACAGGCCCATGCGGTGAATTTATTAATGAAATGACTGAGGTCAATGTAAATTAAATGCTATATATGCATATTTGTAATATGTAATAAGGGTTGAAAAATAGTTGGATACTTTTCATTCTTCTGTATTCCAAACAGAGCCCTCCGTTGTTGTAACTGTGTTTTTTTGTTGAAATACACACTTTGTTTTTACCTTTTCTATTGTTTTAGCTCTATGTGATTTAGAATTGGTTATCTGTGAATGTTTATTTCCTCTCAACCTAGTTCTTTTCTTTACCTCTGCTAAGAATTTGCTAGATTTGTGTGAATGATCAGCTGTATCTCTTTATTTTGTGCATTTTTAGTTATGTGAGAGTTTTATATTCGAATTTGGTGTATCACCTCCATTAATTTATAGTTTTATCCCTCTTCCTCTTTTCATCAATGATGGATAGATTAAGTTTAGTCTTAGGAATAGTTGAATCTCTTATTTAGCAAAGGAACCAGCCTCTATCTGGAGATTTGGCCTCCTTGCAGGGTCCCACACCTGGAGGTCATCTCAATGTTTCACTAATTGTTGAAGACCATTAAACTTCTCTAACACAGGGTGCAAATCCAAGTGACAACAATTTTTGACACACCCGATGGGACAGTGAGCAATCTAAATTAAATAATCAAGCTGAGAATCTGGTGTTCTTCTCAGTACTCTACACTTTGGCAAACTTTTCATGCACCTGACAACTCAGCTTCTGGTTTTGATCAGTGCAATCTTTTATGCCTATGCAAACAAGGGCATCTTCAAGAGGTAACTTTCAATTTACTGAATTATCTGTTGTTGCTTCTAGGAGAAGGTCTAGGTTATCTAGGTCTCCTGTGAGAAGGAATAACAACCCTATTTTACCTCATCCAAGAGCTCATTCTACACCCCCTCCTATTAGGTTTCAATATACTAGAAGAAGTTTCCACATTCCTATACTGAATTTGAATATCCCTAGGATGGTAAGAAATTTACCTTTTGTGACCTTTAATAGAGCCAGTCCTTTAGATTTGGCCACATACAATGATATACCAGTTGCAGCCCTTAAAAGTATTTCACCCTTTTATGGGTGATGGTTCTACAACCCCTATTGAGCACATCAAAGACATATCCAACGTTTTCTTAGTCCATCACATACAACATGAAGATGTTGTTGTTTAGCTCATGGTCTCATCATTCAAAGGGAGGGGTCTTCAATGGTTTAGAAGCTTAACCCCTACTTCAATACATGACTGGGACGATCTGGGAGAGAAACTCTAAAAGCAGTTTGGAGAGAGGGCAGATAATGTGTTGTTGGAACAAATGACAACAATCAAAAGAGCCCCAAGTGAGATGCTAGCAGATTTCAACTTCAGATTCTAGAGGATGTGGGAGAGAATTCTAGCTACAATCATGCCATCTCCACAAGGTGCTTTTTTGTATTTTTTAAGAGCTTTAAATTCTGATATTACAGTAATGATGCAATCCATGGGTGTTGAAACCCTACCTACTGCTTATGAGACAACTTTAAAAGCTAAAAATTATCTAATATAGGCTAGGAAGATTGCTCCCATACCTCTTGTACCTCTTTTTCTAGAGTTGCCTTCATCATCCCAGCAATTCATTATTGCTTCCATTCCAGAACCTAAAGCTTCAACATCTTCCCCTTCTCAAAAAGAAAGTGACCTTACAACCTTAGTGACCAATATGACCAATAAATTAAAAAATATATATATTCAAATTGCCCCCAAACCCCTTGAGAATTATAATCAGGGGCAGTCATCCAATCAAAATTAGAATCAGGGTTACAATCCCAACAGAAACCAAAACTAGAATTAGGGTTATCCACAAAATAGATATCAAAACCCTAACCCTACTCAACCCTTGCAAATAGTTCAACCTATCCAATAGATTCCGGTTGTGAATCTAGTTAGGGATTTAGTCCCTACTCAAAATAATCTGGCCCAAGAGGCATATTGGTGCTACCCCTACAACAAACCTCATAATCAGTCCACTTGTACTTTTGGAGCACAAGAAAGGGATTTAATGGTGCAGAATTTTCATAGCCAGGAAGCATCGTTATCAGAGGTAGCCAATAACAACCCCAAGATATCAAATGAGGCTACCTCTGATGTAAATATGATGCTATGGATGTCAGAGGACTTTTGTACTGTCAATCAGCCCATGGATAGTGTTGTTATGCCCATTGCAGACAACATTAGGTCAAAAAAGAGGCAAGTGGAGGCTAGCCCCATGCCTACTGTGTTACAAAAGGAGCTTATTTCAAGGGCAAAAGTGGCTAGTGCCACAAGTACAAGCCATAATAGCAGATATGGTGCTGCAAAAGAAATTCCATTGGACTCAAAGATGCCTAAACAAGCTGCTAATCAGTCAAAAAAGGGAACATGGATTCCCTCAATGTATAAGGCGGCCATTGTTCCACTAAATACTGTGGAATGGATGAAGAAAATGAATATAAATGTATCAATGTGGGAACTAACGGCGATCCCTTCTCTAAGGGATCTATTACAAGAATCCTTAAGGCGTTTCCCATCAGCTGAATTGGCAACAACTAACTCATTAGATAAACAGAAGGAAAAGAGCCTTGTCATTCTTATGCAACCAAGGGAAGAACAAGTAAATTCAGTAAAGAAGCCATCCCCTTTCTACTTGTCTTTAATCATTGGAAAATTTTTAGTGCACAATTGTATGATTGATTTAGGGGCTAGTGTTTCAGTTATGCTAAAAAAGATAGCAAATGCACTAGGCATCAAGTATGCCCCTGTTTCATCAGAAGTATTGCAATTGAATGGCACCTCCATAAACACTATAGGAGTGATCAAGGGACTAGACTTGACTCTACGTGCATGTCCAAACTTGACTTTCAGTCAAGACATTTCAGTCATTGATCTTCCTCCCTTCTTTTCCATTTGCTTGTCAAAGGACTTCACAGCCAAGGTAGGTGGCTGCCTTTCTCTTGACTAGTCTCATATATTGTTGAGAACCAAATATGACACAAGGTTCACCATCAAGGCTAAACCAATTTAAAATTATCATATGGAAACCTATGACCACAGCCTAGTGAATCCTCATGTTATGATTTAGGGCGAGGAAATGCATAACTCAGAGTCTCTAGAGGTAGCATCTTCACCTCTTCCAACCCATGATATGTTTCTTGATGAATGGGCAAGAGATCACTGTGATTTTAATCCATATGATACCACTAAGACAACTAACTTGGGAACCTATATGATCTATGAGGGGAGTTCTTTAGTCTGTGCTTAAGTTGGATGGTGACTCCAATGGCCCATGGAAAATGTTCTTTGATGGTGCAAACAACAGAAATGGAGCTGGTGCAGGGGTTTTATCAATCTCTCCAACTGGTAAGAAATTGCATTTTTCTCATAGATTACATTTTTCTTGCACCAATAATGTAGTAGAGTATGAGGCATTACTTCATGGTTTGCTTATTGCTGAGATGAGAAATATCAAACGTTTGGAAGTTTTTGGGGACACTAAGTTGGTAGTCAACCAAGTCAGAGAAAGATGTACAACTAAAATCTAGCTTCTAAGAGCTTATAGACATAGAGTTTGAGACCCATTTGAGAGTTTCAATGCTCTCAACTTACAAGTAGTCCCAAGGAAATTAAATTCAGAGGCTGTTCAATTAGCAACAGTGGGGGCTCAATTCTCTCCACCTACAAATTTGTTTCAGGGTTCTAATCAGAATGTGAAAATAGTAATCAAGCCCTCTATTCTTGATAATGATATACATTAGAAAATCTTTGATAACAATGAGTAGATTGCAAGCTTCATCTAGAATGAAGCAGAATTTTCTTCCATGGCGCATCCTAGGCTGCAGGAAAGTTATGGCGACTAGATTATTTAGCTCGAGTCGAACAAGCTGCCCAAGGGTTTAGTTACCCTTGAGTCCATTTTCAAGCCAGATGATGAATTCAGGGGCAAGAGTGTCATGAATTGAATGCAGAAGATATCAATTAAATGCAAATAAAGATTAAACAGAGGAATGAAAAATACACAAAAACAATAATAGCGAGAGATAATTTTTAACATGGTTCACCCAATCTCGGGCTACATGCACCAACAGAGAGTCCAATATTATTATCCAGCAAATCAAACCAATTACAACTAGCAATCCTTGCAACTCAATACCACTGTAAATGCTACAATACAATATCAATAGAAACCCTAACCCTTAGCCATTTTTATCAAGACTTATGTCAGTTACAAATAGGGTTTTTTATATCAGCCAATAGAAAAATAACTTCCGATGCCTTTATAAAATAATAAAAGTTGTTTGAGGTTTCGGGGGCACTGCCCCTGGACCCTGCCCTGTATCGCAACAAGGAGCACGCCAGGGGCGCTGCCCCTTCACCTCGACTTGGGGGCGCTGCCCCCAAACCCTCGTTAAATAATTTGGGGGGAAATTGTGCCAATAAAAGTGGGGAAAATTTAACCTCTGAGTCTGATTAGGCTCCATATAACAATAATTTCCCACTTGGAGACTGATCAGACTCCACAACATATCATCTCCCACTTGGAGATTGATCATAACACCGCTGACCCTGTAGCTCCGACTGGAAATAAACACCCTAAACCGTTCTGTTCTGATTTTATTATTTTCAGTCTTGAAGACCAACCGAAGTTGAAGAGGAGCTCAGCTTCTCCCTTGTCACTGCCTTCGTAAACATATCCACTGTATTTTCATCTGTATGTATCTTTTCTAGTTGCAACTGTCCATCATCCAACACCGATTGAATGAAGTGATACCTTAGTTGTATGTGTTTGGTCTTTGAATGCAAGGCATAATTCTTGGCAAGATGTATGGCACTCTGACTATCTGTAAACAAATAACTGTTAGCTTGTTGTTTTCCCAATTCTTCCATCAAGATTGTAGCCAGATCATCTCCTTTCTTGCCTCTTTTGTAGCTACATACTCTGCCTCCGTGGTGGATAAAGCAACCACCTTTTGCAACCTAGAGATCCAACTCACTGTTGTCCCACCTATAGTAAAGACATAACCTGTAGTACTCCGCCTGGTATCAATATCCCATGCCAAATCTAAGTCCACATAGGCTATTAAATCAATATTAGAGCCCCTAAAACACAAATGTTTATTGGATGTACCTCTCAAATATTTGAGAATCTATTTTACCACATTTCAATGCTTTAATCCAGGATTACTCATATACCTGCTTACGACTCCTATAGCATGTGCAATATCTGGTCTCATGCATACCATGGCATACATTAAACTTCCTATAGTTGAAGCATATGGTACCTTGGACATTTTTGCTTCCTCCTCTTGTGTCTTAGGACACATCTCCTTAGTCAATTTCAAATGACTAGGCAAAGGTGTTGTTGGTGTCTGACTCGGCAGAGGGTTTGCCAGTTTCAATGCACACGCAGATTTAGCCAACAGATACGGGAGGTTGCATGAGCTTCCTCCCTTCACTTTTGGTTCTACCACACCAAGGGGGGGTATCCCCATAGCTAAAGATTCGACCTTGACTCGCCCAATGATAAAAAGATTTAGCTTTACAATAATAGGCAAAATACTCTCATGTTTGGACCAAGATTTGCATGATAGATCACAAGGATGGCAATGTTCTTGGACATATCTAACTGGTTGAGGTATGAGAGTATGCAGGGGTCCTATTTCTAACCCTACAACTAATAGGTTAGAAATTTGAAAGGATTTGAATTGATGTTTTGGATACAAGACAAGGGGTTTTGGATCATAACTACTACACAAGAAGCAGACCGGTGCCTATCTTTGGGCAAGGAGTCAACTAGACGTATACAAGAGAATGGCTTGCAACTGGCATTCAAGTTTCAAGGGGTTTGGACTGGTATTTGCCTTACAAACAGCACCCAAGGATAAGTATTTAACTGTCTCTACGTACAAATATCCCAACTGACATACAATCTTCTCCATACTCAACCTAAAATAATTTAATCCACTCCTTGAATGGAAGTTAAAGATTAAGCATGTGATACAGAAATCCATACCCTAGAATCTGAGAAACCCTTAGCAACTAGATTCAAAAGAAGAGAATGCATACAACACATGGAGACAGACAGATAAACACATGCAGTAATGCATTTTTCATATAAAATGATAAGAAACTGAACATATGTGCAAGGTGCACTCAGATGCAACTCATAAACTCCAACATAGATAAAACAACCAAGAAAACGCTCTGTCTTTCATTATTTTTCCCCCTAAAATGCCCAAGTCTTCAACCACCTTGAAAATGAGTAACACAGTCCTTCATATACAGCAGGAATGTGTACTCAACATTAATTACATGGCATTTCAAAATTCCTGCCAAATACAATGCACCACAGAATGGCACTCAAATCATTGAATGTTCCAGGTAGAAAGAAGGATGGGAGCAAGTGAGATCGGGATCTGCACCGCCGCCTGAAGAATTTCCTCATCAAATCTGGTCATTGGCCAATCAATCACACCCATATCTCTAAATTGCTGCCATAAATGGCCGACCTACCCGTGGGATGCAGCAACGGTCCGTGCTCTGAAGATTCCCGTAGAAATGATACAACAAACATGGGAAATCCTTCGCTTCCTAAGAATTTGAAACTAGCCGTTGATTTCCTCCCTATCGCTGAGATCCATGGCTCCAAATCCTATTGAAAAGTCACCAGCCAATCAAATTGTGCCACGTAGGCACCCCTTCCTTCTATCGCTGACTCTTCCCTTTCTTATTTTGCCTTTTTTTGCTCAATGTATATGCAAAAGCGTATACATACAATCACAAATATACAAGGCGGACCCCAAATCATTATGAATTGAATTAAAAATACATTCGAGTCCAGATTGTATCTCCTCCTTTGTATATCCGCGATATACAACACACACATACATACAAGCTGCAGACTTCAAATCATTATGAATCAGAATGTACCTCCTTTCGAAATCTGGCTTGTATCTATTTCATTGCACATCGACTTGTATATCGGCACATACAATGCAAAACATACAACCAGCGAATCCCACCATGCATTTGAAACTGTTGACCTTTTGACCACTCCCGCTTGTATGTTTCACTTGTATCTTCTACTTTTCCTCTTGTATGTGGCAAATGCATGTCACATATACAATGTGACTTGTATATGAAGCGGGTCCCACCAAATGTATATCGACCTTTGTACATCCAACATACAACCACCCTTGTATGTATCCTTTGTATCGGCTTGTCGGAAGAACTATGAACTTGGTCGCCGATAATCCTTGTCACGCCGATGAACCCTTTCACTATAGCAAATGCATATCAGCCCCTTCATACATTTTTTATTTTATCAACCCAATGTACATTCTGGTTCGCATAGCTGCGGGCCCCACCAATTGTATCTTTTCTTTGCATGTTTTCCATTGTATATTGGCATTGCATATTGCAAATGTATATTCGAACATACAAACAAAACATACATGCAATCCTTTGCACATACCTGTGGACTCGACCACCATTTAGCCTGATCTGAATCTTTTTTGACATCCGCCGCTTGTATAAACTCGTTGTATACCCAAATATACAACAACAACATACAAACCCCTATATACAAGCGGGAATCTTCGATGGAATATACTTGCAATGTATAACCTGATATGCATACAATTGCCTTTTGTGCCTTTTGCGCCTTTTGAAGCTGATTTAACTCTTTTTTCGGGCCCACCAATGTATCTACTTGTTGTATGTCAAACATACAACACAATATATATGCAAACATTTTGATACATTCGTAGAATATTCTGGGAACCTCCAAAGCATAGTCCACCTTTGTATGTCCAGAATGCATATTCAAAGCCCCATATGCATAAAATGAGGCTGAGGGACTTAGAAATTTCTAGGTTTTTTGTGAAGGGGCCTGCAGATGAAAACCTGAAACCTGAATGTTTATGCAGGCACCAACAGCTGTGATGTCAGTTTTTGCATTCTCCATATGGAATCTTTGCAACACCTTGTCAACATAATCAGCTTGAGATAGAGTCAATTTTCTGTTCTTCCTATCTCTATAAATTTTCATACTAAGAATTTGTTTTGCTGCCCCCAAATACTTCATATCAAATGATTGTGCTAATTGTTGTTTTAACTCTTTTATGTGATCCATGTTAGACCTTGGTATAAGCATGTTATCAACATATAAACATAAAATAATGTAGTTGTCATTATCCAACATCTTAAAATAAACACAATGGTCAGAATTACACCGGCTATAGCCTTGCTCAGCCATAAAACTATCAACTTTCAAATACCATTGCCGAGGTGCTTGTTTCAAACCATATAAGCTTTTCTTCAATTTGCACACCAATTTCTCCTTACCTTTGACCTCAAATCCCTGTGGTTGTTCCATATATATCTCCTCCTCCAAATCACCATGGAGAAAGATAGTTTTCACATCTACAACTATTCTAAATGCAAATCTTCAATAGCCACAATACTTAAAACAGTACGAATAGAAGTCGTATTAACAACTAAAGAAAAAATCTCATCAAAATCAATACCTTTTTCTGTACAAATCCTTTTACAACTAACCTGGCTTTAAATCTTTTCTTACCTCCATCTAACTCTTTCAACCTATAAACCCATTTGTTTGGTAAGGCCATTTTACCTGTAGGCAACTTACATAATTCCCAAGTCTGATTTTTCTGCAAGGAGTCTATTTCTTCTTTCATTGCAAGCTCCCACTGAACCTTTGTATCCACCTGCATTGCTTCATCATACCCTTCCAGTTCACCGGCATCTGTTAACAAAATAGAATACAAAGAGGGAGAAAACCTTTTAGGAGGTCTACTTAGCCTTGTTGACTGTCTAACATTCACTGGAATTTGTGGTATTTCTTGTTGTTGCGGAGCATGAGGAACCACTGGAACATCATTATTTGGAGTATCATCCAGCACCACATAATCTTTTTCTTTATTCTCATGTTGTTGCAACTGATCTTTGTACAACACCTTCTCATTGAATACATCCCTACTTCTCACAATTTTTAGATTTTCAACATCCCAAAGCCTATAACCAAATTCATCAATGCCATATCCAACAAAGATACACTTTTTGATTTTGCATCCATCTTGGTTCTATTTTCATAATCTACATGTGCAAATGCTTCACATCTAAAGGTTTTGAGAAAAGAATAACTCACATTCTTACCTATCCATGCTTCCTCTGGAATACCACAGCCCAAAGGAACTGAAGGACCTTCATTAATTAAATATACAGTGGTATTGACAGCCTCTACTCACATGTTTAAAGGCAGCCCAACATGCAATCTCATGCTCCTTGCACGCTCCATTATTGTCTTATTCATGTGCTTAGCCACTCCATTTTCTTGTGGAGTTCATGGAACCATTTTCTGCCTACGAATTTCATTAAAGGAAGAATAAGCCTCAAATTCTTTGTTGCAATACTCACCACCATTATCAGATCTGAAACATTTTAATCTTTTACCCATCTCATTCTCAACCAAGCTTCTCCATTTTTTAAATGTTTCAAATACATCTATTTTCTACCTAAGGAAATAAATCCAAACCTTCCTAGTTGCATCATCTATGAACGTAACATAATACTGAGAGCCACTGAGAGAAGATACCTGAGCAGGTCCCTATACATCTATATGCACAAGATCCAACTTTTCATCATTCTTTTGCTTCCCATCTTTGAGAAAACTAACTCTCTTTTGTTTGCCATACACACAACTTTCACAGAAATCCATATTAATATATTTCAGACCTAGTAAAACTTTCTTAGAATGAAACCTTCATACCTTTTTCACTCATATGCCCAAGTTTGTTATGCCACAATGTTGTCTCAAAACCTGCAGCAACTATTTCAGTCTCTTCCTGAGAACCCGCAACAACTGTTCCTGAACCTGTTTATTTTTTCTCTACAACAACTAAAGTAGAAGGAACAATATGACCTGTACAAAGATATAAGGTGCCTACTTTCACACCTTTTGCTACTATTAAGGAACCTCTTGGAACCTTCTGATTTTTATCATTAAAAGTAGCTGTGCAACCTTCATCACCTAGCTACCCTGCTGAAATTAAATTCCTACTTAGCCTTGGAATGTGCCTTACCTCTTGTAGTAGCCAATGATTCCCATTCTGCAACTTAATCTTAATTCTTCCCTTTCCAACAATCTGACAGGGTTCGTTATCTCCCAAATAAACCAACCCAAAATCTCATTGGACATAATCAAAAAAATAACTTCTATCAGGCATAGCATGAAATGAGGCCCCTGAATCTAAAACTCACGAATCATCAGCATTATCTATGGAAAGAATCAAAGCATCATCTTTAGATTTATTACTTACCACATTTGCCTCCTTATTGGCTTCTTGTTTATCTCCTTCTTTATTCATCCGAGACCAACAATCTTTCTTTAGATGACCTGGTTTCCCACAGTACAACAATCCTTCCATCCTCTGGATTGGGACCTCTTGTCCTTTAATTTTCCTTGTGACTTCCCATGACCTCCAGAACCTTTTCCTCTCTCCTTTGATCTGCCCCTACTTTTTGCATTCAAAACACTACCTGATGTGGACCCTCTTGAGCTTTTTCGTCGCATTTCCTCGCTAAGGATAACACCAACAACATCATCAAATTTCAAGGTATTTGAACCAAAGACAGAGTTACTTACAGCCATTACCCAGCTATTCTATCTTTCTGGCAAAGAACATAAAACCAAGAGAGACCTCACCTCTTCATCAAATTTCACTTTTACAGAAGTTAACTGACTGGTAATCATATTAAACTCATTTAAATGATTTGTCACATATCCACCTTCAATCATTTTTAGATTAAACAAATGCTTCATGAGAAATACCTTATTTGAGGCTGAGGGTTTTTCATAGAATTTAGCCAAAGCTTTCATCAGTTCATTTGTTTTCTTCACTTTTGTTATATTGAATGCCACAGATGGTGCCAAGCACAACTGAATGGTTCCCAGTGCCTTTCTGTCTAGAAGTTCCCAGTCCTCATTAGTCATTGTTGTCAGTTTCTTGGCTATTCCTTCCAATAGCCTCCATAAATCCTTCTGATAGAGATAATCCTCCATCTGCATCTTCCATAACTAATAATTTTTCCCATTGAATTTATCTACCTTCAATTTCCCCTCATCGGCCATTGCTCCCACTTAACCATGAGACTTTCCTGCAGATGATAATTGAACATAACTTTCTCTAATACCACTTGTTAGGAATTGAATGCAGAAGATATCAATTAAATGCAAATAAATATTAAACATAGGAATGAAAAATACATAGAAATAATAACAATGAGAGACAATTTTTAACGTGGTTCACCCAAACGCGGGCTACATCCACCAATAGAGAGTCCAATATTATTATCCAGCAAATCAAACCGATTACAACCCACAATCCTTGCAACTCAATACCGCTGTAAATGCTACAATACAAGATCAACATAAACCCTAACCCTTAGCCATTTTTATCAAAACTTATGTTAGTTACAAAATAGGGTTTTTTATGTCAGCCAATAGAAAAATAACTCCCGATGCCTTTATAAAATAATAAAAGTCATTTGAGGTTTCGGGGGCGTTGCCCCTCGACCCCGCCCTGTATCGCGATAAGGAGTGCGCCAGGGGCACTGCCCCTAGACCTTGTCTTGGGGACATCGCCCCCAGACCCCTATTAAATAATTTAGGGGGAAACCGCGCTGATAAAAGTGGGGAAAATTTAACCTCCAATTTTGATTAGGCTCCATATAACGACAAGCAAGAATAATATGACATTTAAAAAAGAAAATTATCAGAAGGTTGTCGTCACCCAAGAGAAGGAGTTGTTGTTGGGAAAGGTATGTGGCAATGCTGAACAACAAGAATTTATACGCCTAGCCCAGAATACAACGACATCCTGGCATGGACGTATGAAGATTTAGAAGGTTTCAATCTAGATGTGGCTCAGCATGCCATTGACTTGGATCCAAATGCCAAGCCTGTCTGCCAAAAGCAGTGATCCATAAACCCAAAGATTGAGCCGCTTATGAGAAAAGAGCTTGCTAAACTCATGTAGGCAAGGATCATCTTCCCCATTAAATACTCTACTTGGGTTTCTAATCTCGTGCCTGTAAGGAAGAAAAATGGGGAGATAAGGATCTGTGTGGACTTTAGGGACATGGATCATGCCTCCTTGAAGGATCATTACCCTCTGCGCTCTATGGATCAAATTTTGCAAACTGTTGCAAGGGCAGAGAGGTTTTCATTATTGGCATCTGGATTTTCTAGCTACAATCAGATCTTTGTCAAAGAGAATGATAGATTTAAAACAACATTTACAACCAAATGGGGAACCATGGCATATGTAAAAATGCCATTTGGTCTTTCTAATGCTGATGCCACATTTTAGAGGGCAATGGACATTGCTTTCAAAGGTTTTATAAATAGGTTCATCTTGATTTATCTGGATGACATTACAGTCTTCTCCAAGAAGGGAGAAAATTATATGGAGCATTTGGAAAAAGTTTTCCAAAGATGCAGAGAGTTTGGGGTGTCTCTGAACCCTAAGAAATGTATTTTTGTTGTTACTAAGGGTAAATTACTAGGCCATCTAGTATCTAAGGATGTGATCTCCATAGATCCTGAAAGGACATCAACTCTTCTTTCTCTTCCCCTGCCTGCTCACAAAAGGGGCTTGCAATCATTTCTAGGGCAAATCAACTTTGTTAGGAAGTTCATTCCTAACTATGCTGGCTTGGTAAAGCCTCTAACCCTTATGCTCAAAAAAGATGTTGTCTTCAGATGGACTAAGGAAGGGAAGGATGGTTTTGAGAAAATCAAGGAAGAGATTTCCCAGGCACCTACTCTCATGAACCCAAATTATGAGAAGGACTTCATCCTTTATGCACATGGAGGAGAGAACAACATTGCTGCTATTCTAATGCAGCAAAATGAGTAAGGAATGGAGCAACCCCTAGCCTTCTTCAGTCAGACCTTGAAGGACTATGAGGTCAGATATAGCCCTATGGATAAACAGGTATTTGCTTTTGTTAGAGCTTTAAAAATTTTTAGATATATGCTGACAAATAATCACATTAAAGTTTTAGTTTCTCATCCCAGTGTGAGAGATTATATAATGGGGATTGAGATTAGTGAAAAGAGAGCCAACTGGGTTACTAAGATCCTGGAGTATGATGCAATCATCAAGGCCACTAAGTTGATTAGAGGTAGAGGATTGTATGAATAGCTAGCTCAGACTTCTGTAGATGAAGTAAGTTCATCTTACCACTTGAATGAGGAAGAACCTACAACTGAGCCATGAGCTATGAGTTCTTAGACAATATATATGGTTAAATTCCTATCCACTGGTAAGTATCCCTATGGATTGGACAGAACCAAAAGAAGACACTTCAGGTTGCAGTCTATTCCTTATGCTTTGATAGATGGTGTTCTCTTCAAGAGAAACTTGGATGGAGTCTTACTGAGGTGTATAGAGGAGGTTCAAATTGATAGAATACTCAGTGAATTTCACGCTGGCCCAGTTGGAGGCCATTTCTCCACTAGAGCTACAACCACGAAAATAATGAGGGCATGTTACTTTTGGCCCACATTATTCAATGATACCCATGTATGGGTAAGAAAATGCAAAGAATGTGCTCTCTTTGTAGGAAAGAAAAGATTGGCAGCACTCCCACTCCATCCTATTCAGGCAGATCAACCTTTTTCACAGTGGGGCCTGGATTTCATTAGCATGATAAACCCCACTTCCAGTGCTAGTCACAAATGGGTTTTGACTGCAACAGACTACTTCACTAGGTGGGTTGAAGCAGTCCCACTGAAAGAGGCCACTGAATCAACAATCATGTATTTCTTGGAAGAAATCATGATGAGGTTTGGAGATCCTCATACCATTATTTTTGATAATGCAAAAGCATTCGCTGGTTTTAGAATTGCTGATTGGGCTCTAAAATACAATTTATTCTTGAAGACATCATCCAACTATTCCTGCCAAGGTAATGGGTTGGCTAAATCCACTAATAAGAACCTGATCAAAATTTTAAAGAAGACCATGGAGACAAACCAAAGGCAATGGTATAATAAGATCAAATTAGCTCTTTGGTCTGATATGATCACATACAAGAGAGCCATTGGTAACTCTCCTTTTGTTCTTGTGTATAGAAGAGAAGCTAGATTGCCCATATCCTTGGAGCTTCCTTCTTTAGAATTGGCTTAGCAATTAGAATTGGAAGGAGAAGATGACAACTCTGTTAGAATGGATGAATTAACTGAACTGGAAGAATATAGATAGTTAGCCATGAATACATTGGAAGAGCATCAAAGGCAGACCAAAAAGTATTTTGATAAGAAGGCCAAGGTTCAGACCTTCAATGAGGGTGATCTTGTTCTGAAATGAGATGTTGACCAAGCCAAACCTAGAGGCCACACCAAGTTTGATGCACTTTGGAGTGGGTCGTATATCATCATCAGCTACAAGCAAGCCAATGCTTTCATTCTTTCTAGGCCGGATGGTGAAGTTATACCAATCTTAGTCAATGGGATCCATCTCAAACCTTATCATTAAGGTTGGTATGAGATTTTGTACATATTGTTTTAAAGTTTTACTTCTACTTTAGTTTTCCCTTCTATAAGTGCTTTTGCACAAGTTGCATTGTCATTAGGAGAATTTGCAGGCCTTGTTCCTTTTTGGTGTTGTTTCAGAAGGTAAGGTTTCAATTATTTTGACCTATTTCAATCTCTTTTAGTCTCCATGCCCAATGAAAGCTTAAGGCCATTGGTCTATTTGTTTAGTAGGCAAACATCCCTGAGAGGTTGCCAAAATGTTGACCTATTTTCCTTTACCCAGAGTCAAATAGCCCAACTTCAAAATCTTTTTGAAATCCCTTGAGAATTTGATTCTGCAAGCCTAAAATCCCTCAAATCTCAGTGTTTTCCTTGTAAAAATCCCTGAAAATTTATCAAGAGAATCCTTGTGGAAAACCCATAAAATTTGAAGCTTTTGCTTTTATTTTTGCCCCTCTTTTGGCCTTTATCTACAAAATTTCATATTCGTTAACTAACAAAAAATGACTAAGGCATGAAGTAGTTCCTTCCCCTTTATCGACAAAATCTAGGTTTTATGAACTTGTGAAAAGTTCACTTTTTCTCAAGTTCTCTTACTGGCCGATTCTCTGACAAAGGGAGGAAGTTTTCAAAAATTGGCTAAGTAAAGGGAAATTTTTCCCCTTTGTTGGCAAAGTTCATATTTCATAAACTTTTCAAAAGTTCGTTTGTTCGTCGATCTGACATTTTGCCAATAAGCAACGAGGAGGGATTCTTACAAAATCTGTCTAAGTCAAAAGGAGATAAAGAGGCCTTTATCGATGTTTTTCCCTAGTCACAAACTTTCCTAAGTTCAAAATTCCTTTGGTTCACCGACTGGGTGACTTCTCGATAAAGGGAAGACAAAGAGCATAGTGAAGAAGCGACTAAAGAATGGTTTGACAATTTTGGTTTTTGCTGACAAGGAAAGCCTAGTTTGAAGATTGGTGATTTTGCCGATAAGGTAAGATTGAAAACATGAAAATTGGCTAAGGTAAAGAAAAGAAAAAAGACTCCTCTATCGGCAAAGTTAGAAAATCATGAACTTTTCATAGGTTCGACAATCTTTTGGTTCACCGATAGTAGGATTTGTCAATAAGGCAAGAAGGCACAAAGCAATGTTCGCAAAAATCAGGTTTTACTGATAAAGGCAAATGTAAAGCTAAAAAGAAAGTTCGCCCAAAGCAAGATTTGTTGATAAGGGAAAAAATGATAAAGGAAGAAAAGTTTGGCAAAATGATATTTTACCGATAAAGGCAAAAGGAAACCTAGTTTGCCAAAGGCCACTTTTTTTGATAAGGTAGAAAAGGTAGAGAAAGTTCGGTAAAAGAACATTTTGCCGATAATAGAGATGAAGAAGATGGAGTCAGAAATAGTTCAAAGAAATGGATATTTGCTAGTAGGGGAAAAATAGATAGAACAAGCCACAGTTCAAAAAACTAAAAAATTGTCGACTGGAGACAGAAATATATAGAAAAGATAGAATAGTTTGTAAAAGACAGATTTACTGACAGGGCAAAATTCAGGCTAAAATTTCCAGAAAAGTGAGAAATCAGTAAAAACAGAGTCTGTGAAGTATTGAAAACTTTAAATATCTAAATGTAGATATTAAAAGTCTTGTAAAAGCTCTGTATAAACAATTTTGGAGAGAAAATTTATTTGAATTTCCTCATCAGCCATTAATGTAGAATTTGATCTACTCAACTACCCCATTGCTAGATATTTTGCATTAATTGTTGTAGGTTGATGAATCAATTGGTGCATTGAAGAGGCAAATTATCTCCCAGCTACTCCATGATCTAAGATATTTTTCTGCATTAAATTTTGGCAGACACATATTCCTTTTGTAGGGATATTTTCTGATAGGCCCATGGGGCGAATTTATTGATGAAATGACTAAGGTCAATGTAAATCAAATGCTATATATGCATATTTGTAAGATGTAATGAGGGTTGAAAAACAGTTGGATACTTTTCATTCTTCTGTATTCCAAACAGAGCCCTTCGCTGCTGTAACCATGCCTTTTGTTGAAATACACACTGTGTTTTTACCCTTTCTATTGCTTTAGCTCTGTGTGATTCAAAACTAGTTGTTTGTGAATGTTTATTTCCTCTCAACCTAGTTATTTTCTTTACCTCTACTAAGAATTTGCTAGATTTGTGTGAATGATCAATTGTGTCTCTTTATTTTGTGCATTTTTAGTTCTGTGAGAGTTTTATATTCGAACTTGGTGTATCACCTCCATTAATTTATAGTTTTATCCCTCTTCCTCTTTTCCTCAATGATGGATAGATTAGGTTTAGTCTTAGGAATAGTTGAATCTCTTATTTAGCAAAGGAAGCAGCCTCTCTCTGGAGATTTGGCCTCCTTGCAGGGTCCCACACCTGGAGGTCATCTCAATCTTTCACTGGATTGTTGAAGACCGTTAAACCTCTCCAACACAAGGTGCAAATCCAAGTGACAATGAAAAACACAAAGAATTGAACAACAAATAGAAATATATTGATTCAATATCATGAATAGTTACAATCTTCATATGCCGGTAATATGCAGACTACAATGGGCTCACATGCCTGTCCTCCGGCTTGTTACGATTTACATGAAAGATATATCTTTGAAGCGCTACTCCGCAATCCACTATCTTAACTTCCTAACTCATCCTACTACTCTACTACCTTCTAATGCATCTAGTGAATTATATAGCAATTCCTGACTCAAGGAATGATCCGCATTGGCCTTGAGAGATTTCAAAGTTCCAATTATTGATGAAATGTGTAGGTCAGCCTAATTCCAATGGTGAAGCCTCCAATGTTGATGAATCATGTTAAAGTTCTGGTTGAAGGTGCCTCTAGTCCTATAATGCCTTGTGATATGTTCCATTAGGTGCCACACATCATGGGAATGTGCCGTAAACTCCATATGCTATGTTGAATTTTGAATGCTTTGAATAGTGAATCCTGATGAAGCTTCTGATGGTGATAACTTCCGATAGATGATTTCAAATCTTCTGAGTTCCAAATATGATGTAGATGAATCATTGAAGAGTCTTAATCCTGTACCGCAAACTATGTTCAGTGATCATGTGGTGAAATGTGGTGCAATCCTCTAAGACTGAACTGACTGAAATGCAAGAAAATAAAAGAAACAAAATGTTTTTGGTTGATGCAAGATTGCCTTTCAACCTAAGATGCTCTTGCCAAAGTAGGATATTGAAATCAACATTTCAAACCAAATTTTCACTTTCAGACACCTATAGCAACTAAACCATTAAGAATTTGAAGATGATATGAACTAGTGATTTTTGAGATTTTGTGTGTAGATTGTAAATGTATTTTTAAAAAAAATTTAAGAAATAATTTGTGAATTTTTTTATACAACTTTTAATAACTTATTTTTATTGTTAACAATAGTTTTAAAAAGTGACGTTTATACTATACATCATAACTTTTTTTATAGAAAGGATCAAATTATAAAATTTTAAACATAGATTTGTGACACCAATATCTAGTGCAGATATTTTTTCATAATTTTTTGCATATATTTTTTTTATTAATTCTTGAAGTGAGACTAATTATAATTTAGACATAGGCTTATACCATATAACATAAATTTTTTGTACGCATCCAAATTAAATTGTTTTTTTCTGTTGAAACAAGGACATTAATGCCTAGTGTGCATATATTTTTATGAATTTTTTTTCTGTATTTTTTATTTTTCCGCGTGTGTGGAATAGAGACCTTGATGTTCGGTGGAAAACCTATATTCACTAGAAAATAGAAAATAAATATAATAATCAAATAAATATATTCAAAATCATACTTTTTGGAAATCTTATATTAAGGGCTATATGCTTATAAAATAGAATTTCTAAATGACCTCATTTGATCCCCCAAAAGGTGAAGCAAAATTAGTTTTTGTCAACATTTTGATAGGTGCAAAGGAGACTCCATCGAGGTTTTGATTTAAGACTAGGGGAGTTCTTTTCAAGGGGGTTTGATCTAAGGGGGATTTATCTAACCCCCTTCAATTAAACTCATTTAGATGGAACCCATCAAGGCTTAAACCATTAATTTTTCTAAAAAATATGTGATTTCAGACAAAAATCAGGATGTCCCAAGTTTGGGACTCAGTATTGTGGGATCACCCCTAAGCAATAGTCACCTTGATGCATCTCTCTATATTAATATATGAAAAGATGTCTTTTTCCTACATACATCTCATAGGGATGATTGGGGAGTATCTATTACATGATTATCTCCATGGATTTCTAAATATGTCATTGATAAGGGGGAGGATCCCTCACATAGTTGTGTTTGGGCCTTTACTTTTATTCATGAAAAACCTATTCAAGTTTCTTCTATTTACATGTCTAATAATACTAAAGAATGAGCTACTCTTTGGGAGTGGATGTCTAAAAATATTCCTAATGTTGATTGGGTTCTAGGTGGAGATTTCAATATGGTGGAATTGTTGTCCTATTTTGCCTCCCAGCCAAATAGCCCAAATCCATAAAATCTCTAAGTGTTTTCCACTTTAGAGATGCAAGGAAAAACATCCTAAAATCAACCAAGTCTAAAAATATTGAGTTTTCCTTGTGTTTTCTACCTTTTTGGAGTTTCAGAGTTCAGAGTTCCTCCCTTCATCATGTCATCCTACATCGCTCTGAACTCTGCCCCTTTGTTTTGGAAAAAGCTAAGTGTTTTAACTTTTTCATAGTTTCATAGTTTTCCTCTTCCCTCTTTCTTTCCTTTTGGAAGGTGGAGGACCAAAGGCCCAAGGCCCAATCTCTGATGGGTATTATATGTTCTAAGGCATTCTGCCATTTTGTGGAGTCCTTTTGGGTGGGTCCTGGCAGGCTAGCGGAACTGTGAGAATTTGACACGTGGCCGTGACGTCAGTCATTTTCATCTTTTAAAATATCCATCCAGTCACCTTTAGGTTGTGACATGTCAGCGTGCCATGTCACTACGCTTCTATTTCATAGAGGCTATTACCTTCGTCAGGCCTTGAATTTGTTCCCCGCGGAGCCATGAAAAGCTGCCACGTGGACAAAAGACAAGCAAAGGGAGGAAGGCTTGAAGGCTAACTTCTATGGAAGCCTTATGGAAATAATGCTAAGTGTTTCAGACTTCAGGGATAAAACCTTCCTTCTTCTTCCTTCTCAATGAAGGCGGAAGATGGAAGGCCTAAGCTCTGAACTCCACTGACACTTTCAAAAATTGGCTAAGTCCTTAGACTTTTGAGGCTTGGACTTTTCTTCTTCCTCTTTCTCTGGGAAAATGGAAGACAAAAGGCTTGAGGCCTGAAGTCTGCTGATATTGAAAGGTTTCTATGTAAAAAGCAAAGCTTGGGGAGTGGACTTTTCTCCTTTTCTTCTTTCCTCTTGGAATGTGAAACACCGAAGGCCCGAGGCCCAATCTTTGGTGATCTAAAGGTTTCTAAAGTAAAAAGTAGAGCTTGCGGAGCACACTTTTCTGCTTTCTTCCTTCCCTCTTGGAAGGCAGAACATCGAAGGCCTAAGGCTTGATCTCTGATCATTTTTGCGATCTTCAGAACAAAGGATATAAAGTGGAATCAAAGGTCCACCATGATCAATCTTGTTAAAATCTTGCTTCTAAGGTAGGAATCCAGTCCAGATGAAAGTCAAAATGTCCAACTCCAACTGGAAAATTGCAGTTGGGCATTTATAGTTACAAAAGGCGGTTCATGCACAGATTTCCATCGAAGATATTTGTTCAACCACTTCTTGCAGATATTTTTTGCATTTATGTCAAGACAATCATATTTTCTTTTGATATTCTTTTGTAAAATATCTCTGAAAGGCCCATGGGGCGCATTCATTATAGTAGGTAATGGCACTTCCATTGAAAATGCTATATAAGGCATAAAATGTAATGTATTCAGGTTGGTCATTAATTGTAAAAAATGACATCTCTTTTCAATTGTAATCATGCCTCTTTGAGAATAAGCAAAAAGACTTTACCTTTTCATGAATTCTGGTTGCTCTAGGTAATCTTTCTACCTGATTTCCATTTGTGAATCCTTCTTTCCTTTTGGATCTCAATTAGTTTCTTTTACCTTTGCAATTTGTTTATGATTTGTGTATGCTCGTCTATTGTTTGCTATTAATCTATGTATACATGGTTGATCTGAGGGCCTACCTATATTCAAACCTGGTGTATCACCCCCTTTTCATTTTCAGTTCATCCTCCTTCCCCTTTTCCTCAATGGTGCATAGATTAGGTTTAGTCTTAGCAATAACTAAATCTCACATTTAGCAAACAAACCAACCTGTCTCTGGAGGTTTTATCTCCTTGTAGGGTCCCACACTTGGAGATCATCCCAATGTTTCACTGGATTGTTGAAGCCCTAAACTACTCCAACACAGGGTGCAAATCCAAGTGAAAACATGAACACAACAAGGATTGCAACTAGTTTAATCATGTTAAACTGGGCCATAAGGAATTTGAAAATTGGTTGTACTCTCATAATTCCTTGGGTGTGGTTGATCCCATTTACAATAAATTTTCTAGTCATGTTAATAAGTGGTTTACATGGCTTAATTGTAGACTTGGAGGAGATAGGAAACTAAGGAGGTTGGACATATTTTATTTATCTCATAATATTTAATTGGTTCATTCTCTTTTTGGTACTTGCCTCCAAGTTGATTATTCTACTACCTTGTCTAACTAGTTTCTAATCTTTTGCACAATCTCTATTTCTCAGAAGACTTTCATTCTTCTTAACTCCCCTACAAACTCAATACTTCTCACCTAGAAAACCCTAGTTGTGTTGTTGCACTAGTGGAAATTTGGAGCTTGATTCCTAAACCTCAAGGGGGTGATTCATGGATTGCGTGGTGGTGCTTTTCTCTTTAACAACATTTGTTTTAAATTCCTATGTTCCTTAAATGGTAGGGTGGCTTGTCAACATAAGCATAGAGAAAAATCTCTCCAAGGGAAATTAAAGCATGCTAGGAAACAACTCAATCTAGATCCAAATAACACTAGCATTCAAGCCTCTATTGCTTCTACTGAATCATAGTTGTGTAAATTAGATCATTATAGAGGACAAGGTACTAAAATAAAAGCAAGAATACAATGGATCAAATAGGGTAATAGAGGCTTCAAAATTCTTTAATTTTCTCAATTACAAACATAAGAAGTAGATAATTTGTTCCATAGTGGTGTTAGAAATGAAACCAACACTACTTCAATGAAAATCTGATTCAAGATAAATTTCAGTAATCTTTAAGTGTGCATTAACAATGGAGATTGTAATCAAAACATAAAACCCACTACAAAGAAAATTCCAAACATGAAGAACTCAACACAAGACACAATGACACAGTGTTTAACATGGAGAAAACCCTTGTGAGTAAAAAAACTCCACACAGGAAAGAGGCCCAATGTTTGTATTAATCTGCAAAAGATTGTACAATATAACAACATCACCAATCTCTCACTCAGTCTTCAATCTGATAGCATTCCTGCAGCACTTGAGTACCTAAAATCTATATTGCAGCAACAAATACATGGAAAATACTTATAGAAATGTTTTCCAACTCCTCCTAGGCGTTCACCTTCTCTCTCCTAAGATTCTCCAACCTATAAACATTAATTACCATCTTACAAGCATCTTACACTTGTCCAAAAATAGCCATGCAAAGGTTAGGCGCCCAAGACTAAATTTGGCCTTTTATAGCATTTTATGATGCATCATAACCGTCATAGATTCCACAAAAAGGGTATCTTTCCAAGATAGGAACCTTGGGCTAAAAATAGCAACTTACAACTCATTAATATCTATCATATGCGTCATAGAATCTCATAATCTTATGACAACTTGCAGCTGTCATATATTTACTTACCAAACATTATGACAGTTGTCATACATACCAAAAATAGTATATTCTCCAAGGGAGCACGCCTATCCTCATTTAGTTTGAGTTTTTACATTTTCCAACAGTAAAAGTTACTCTGTAATTACCTCCGGTGATTCTGAAATTACCCCTATCGGTGAAACTAGTACATCTCCTTATGGATTATTACAAATTACATATAATAAATGGAATAAATACAATATTGGGATTTACAAGGGTAATGGCACCTTATCCCAACAAGTGGATGAGCAGGGTTTCTTACACATGGAACCTATTGAGATAATTACATTGTTCTAGGATTTCTATGAAAAAAATTTCAAATGAGAAAACTATTGGAAATATATTCAACAAACTTTAGAAGAGATTAACAAAGAATGTATTCCTAACAAAATTGATCCTATTTACTGTTGGTTCTTGGATCGTATTGATTCCTTGGAAGAAATTGAACATGCTTTTTTATTTTTGAAACCTAATAAAAGTCTAGGTATCGATGGGTTTCCAGTGGAATTTTATTAGACTATGTGGAAGTCTATCAAAGATGACTTTTATTTTCTTTATTTGGAGGCTTTTGAGAAAGGATCATTAGGCCCAAACATCAATAAAGGCTTAATCAAACTTCTATGAAGACTCTATTTCTAGGTAGTGACCTATTACTTAAATAAATACTTCTTACAAAATTATTGCAAAGGTGTTAGCTATCTAGATCAAACCCACAGTGTAGGATATTGTGAGAGTAGAACGAACAAGTTTTCTTAGAGGTAGATATATCCTTAATAAGTTAATTTTGGCATGGGAAACTAGTGATTGGGCTCAGTAGTCAAGCCAAAATGCATTGTTGGTCAAATTAGATTTTGATAAGTCTTATGACTGAGTACGTTGGAATTTCATCCTTAATATGTTGCAATGGCTAGGTTTTGGGCCTAAAATTCATGTACATGTTCAAATGCTATTCAAAGACGCCAATGCTCGCCTTTTTTTAATAATTCTATGTTAGATTCATTTTATTTACAATGCTCCATCAAATAGGGATGTCCTTTAACTCCATTTTTATATGTAATTATGACATATGCTTTGGTTTATCTTCTACAAAAAGTCAATTAGATGAACCTCATATTGGGAATATCAATGCCTCAAAATGTAGTTGTTATTAGCTCACACTTTGTTGATGATAGTATACTATTTCTACATAATTTATAAAAAAGAACTGAATAATACCATTGATAGTTCAAATTTGTATTGTTTCGTGTCTAGATCACAATTAGCTCACCATACGACACAATTTTTGATGTCTTAAATTGGTCCTATTCCTTAGTGGATTCCTAAAGAATGGAAACAAATTAAACATGGGGAGATAACTAGGTATCTTTGCATTCCATTTGGTTTGGGAGTTTATTTTTCTAAGATGTTAAACTAGTTTCTCAACAGACTTAGGAACAAATTGTTTAATTGGGGCAGCTAATTTCTTTCTAAGGTGGGTAAAATTCAAGTTACTAACATAATCTTCCTTGCCACACACATGTATTCTTCTTCTTGTTGGATGCCCTTCATGCTAGGTTATGAATATTTAAATAAATTAAACTAGATATTTCTTTGGACCAAGTGGGATGGCACTATTGGTTTTATAGCTACATATTGGTCTCATTGCATTCAATTGCTTGATTAAAGGTGGATTGAGAATTATAGATCCCAAGATGTAATGACCATGTTTTGCTGGTAAGTAGATCGCTATAGCTATTAAAGGTGAGGAACCTTGGAAAATTTTAGTGCGACATACAATTATACAACTTTAGTTAAACAAAAATGGTAGTCTGTGAATTGGTTAGACAAGATTCTTCTTGCTCCCTTCTTCAAGATTAGAGCTTCCTTTCCCTTACAATCCATTTGGAAGGCCTGTTAGCATGTTTGTCACTTCCTAAAGTGGAAAGAGTCTTCATTACAACATTGTTTTAGTTTCACTTATTCATCTATTAGGTGGAATAAATTTATACAATATCAAGAGTAGCTTCTTGCCACTAGCTTTCCTGAACAAGCTTATTACTTGTTCAAGAAATGGGTCTGGTAGTTTAGTAACATTTGGGATTTGATTACTTTGAATTGGTCTTCTTGACAAATCATGCTAAAGAATGTTCTGGTTTGATCAAAAACTACAAATAATTTTTAATTTTTGTGTAGTCCTTAGTCCCCTTGGATTTAACTATGAAATTGTGTACTCCTGCTTCATATAAATTTCTTCAAAGATTGGCTCTAGTTGTCCTCTTATCACTTCAATCTACTTCTGTTAAAGAAAATTTATCTTTGTCTCCTTGTATGACCCTAAATCCATGCCTTAAACTTAAATGGAAATACAAATTTAGCAATAAGTTTTGGATCAAATTGAGAGCTCAAATTTAGAAATCTAAGTTGATTTTGAGGTGCAAGTTATGGTCTGGAAAATTCTACATTGCAAGTTGCCCATTAGGGACATATTGAAATGTATAATGGTTTAGCCAACAAATTTCCCATTTCATCAGTCTAATGAAAATATGAAACATTTCTTTTGGGGTTGCTCTTTTGTTAAGATACTTTGGACTATTATTTGTAAAGACTTACCTACTATATTTGATCATCATTTGCATTGGAAAGAAACTATTTTTGGAATAGACTTGCACAATAATGTGATTGATGATTCTATCAAACACATGATCTTAATGCATATATAGAAACTTAGATGTTTATCCGTGTTTCCTAATCTAATTTTCATTAGGAAACTATAATTTTAACGTTTTATTTTGACATCTTTCTTCGAATTTGTGCCTCTATTTTCTCAGCTATATGGATTGTTGAAGATGAATATGTTTAGGTCACCTATCAGCTACAACAAATCAAATTGCAAAATTTTCAACTTCAAATCAAGAATACCTTGTGCCTAGCACAAGCATAGAGGTTGTTTTATTACATGGGATGAATCATCATGCCTTGCTTGCATTCAACATGATGTGTTAGTTGTCCTTCTTCTTATACATGTTAACATAGTTGCTTAAGATATCTTTAGATTGTTTATATGTTGTTAATAGTTTCTTGTGTTTTGGTTGGTGATTGCTATGTTTCAGTTGTGTGGTTATTGTATTGTTTTGAGGACTTCTCTTCATAGACTCTCTTTGGTGGTTTCTCATTCTTTTGTAATCAACTTTGTTTAATACAAAAAAATAAAAATAAAATAATATTATGTATAATAAATTCTCTTACATTAATTTTTTAAATCAAAAGCCACTTATTATTATATTGAAACAAAGTTGTTTGTACAATGAATAAATAATTAGTAGCAACCAAGGTTGCAATAACAGTCTAAAACTAGAGTGTAAACACTGCCTAGAGACAATGTAAGAACATCAACAACAACATAGAAATTGGATTACAAATAAGATTAAAGAAAGAGTAGATCATTATATACCAATAGAACCATGAGTGACTACAACACCTCGAGAAAAAAGAACAATTCATTAAAAGGCAACATAAGCAAGAACCACCAAGAAGATCTAGTAACATTGTACACATAAAGAGCTGAAAATACAATGGTTTAATATATTTAAGCTACAACTCCTCATTGCAGTGAATTAAAACCTTGTAAAAGACCATCATTGCTCTTCAATAGACAAAGCAAATCATCTTTAACTTATTAAATAAGTGCTAGAATATGGGTTTAGACCTTCAACTTTTTCCTCAAAGGAATCATAGTCAACAACAACAAAGCCAATAAGAAATCTCTAGATAAAATGCTTCCTCTAGCCAATTATGCCTGTTCATAAGAATAATTTATACTTCCTTAATTTTGAATGAAATGATTGCTTTGAAAGTTGTTGATTTGATCTAGCAAGGAAGCTTTTCTTTGATTATTCTTCAATAAGACTTATGATTGAGAATACAAGACAATTTCAAAAAAGATATTAAAATTTTATAATTTGAATTGTTGGATGAACAATAACATTAGAAAACACGGGTGTAAATTTTATTATCTTTCAATTGAAATTATGACCAAATAAGATAGAATTATCTCTAAACACCACATGCCAATATTTTTTAAAGCAATAATACATCCCAAAACAAATGTTTAATGTTTCATCACCATGACAAGAAAAATAAATAATTAAACTTTTATAATTATGTGTTTATGTGTTTGGATGTGTCAGTGTTTGCATGTTTATATGTATGATTAGGAGTATGCTTTTATTGTTGTTTCTCTTTGTGGTCTCTTGGTTCCCGTGCCATCCCTTTCCCTCCTTCTATTTAGCTTGCTTGGTCTACAAAACTACCATTTCTAGTCTCTTGCTCTTTACTCTCTTGATGATGGATCATGGAGTGTGATCCGAACCTTTGAGGAAAAAATCTATCACACAGTTAAATCCTAAAACACACATAATTACAATATTATGGACTATGGAAATTTGATGTCTACTACAAATAATTAAATTGTTTGTAACTTTCATTGTTTGCTTTTATTCAATTAAAAAAAACAAAAAAATAAATAATAACATTAGAAAATATGATTGTACATTGGATTCTCCAACGAAAACTAAATAAAAGTTCTTTTCAATTGAAATTATGACCAAATAAGATAGAAATATATCTCTAAACACAACATGTCAATATTTTATGTTTTATGTTTCATCCCCTTGACAAGAAAAACATTTAATTGATTGGACAGACAAGAATCTAATTTGTAGTGAAATGTTTTCTAGTCATGCATCTGAACATCAGCATCAGCCATTTTAAGTGGTACCGTACGGAAAAAATCTCAAAAAATTCACAAATAAGGAATAAAGTGAGTCGGGTGGAGAATATAGTACAGGTGGAACCTCTCTTTGAAATCTTGTACTGAACCTTAAAAATTACAGTGAAAATCTTGTACTGAACCTTAAAAATTACAGTGAATTTTCTTACATTAATTGTTTTTCAAAAGCCACTTTAGGTAGTACGTACGAAGAAAAATTCTTGAAAAAAATTCATGTAAGCTAGGCAGATGAACAAGGCTGGTGGAGAATAAAGTTGGCGTGAAAACTCTCTTTTTGAAATCTTTTACCGAACCATAAAAACTACAGTAAATTCTCTAACATTAATTGTGTTTGTAGGTAGTACGTACGAGGAAAAATTCGGGAAAAAATTCACTGATGCTAGCCAGATGAGCAAGGAAATGTGCTTTCTTTACTTTTTCTTTGCTTATAGAGCAAGGCTAAACCAACAAATTTTCCTCGAGAAGATTGATGTTTTCTTTATAATCTGTAACGGGTAGATTACAACTGTGGTTTAGACTACAGTGGAATGCCATATTGTATGAACTTATGTAAGTTTGAAGATTAAATTTGCAGGTAGTACGATTTAGGGATGGCCATGAAATCTAGGGGGGAGTGCAGCGGGAGTAGGGGTTTCCGGAACAACAATGTACCAGGAATGTTCGAGGAAATGGTGCTCAAATGGACTCTCCAAGACATCATGAATGGAAATCTGTTTGCTCGGAAGGTCAGATATATATAAACTTCATGTTTTTGTGTCTAAAACTGCATATATTCTTTTTGACAATGGGTTAGCTGAAGTTTGCAATTTATTGCCAGTCGTTAGGTTTCACTTAAGTAGAAAAAAATTTGGGGATGGATGGCTGCTTTTTTCCTGAATTAACAAGTGAAGTCTGACTGTTTAAGTCGATTTTTGGGGAAGAGAAGTCTATCTTTTCAAAATTGAAGTCCAAAATAAACATAGAAGGTTAGCTTAGAGAACCAGAGATTTATCTGGTTTGGCCTGATTGTAAATGAAGAGGTTATGTGTTCGAATTCTGAGACGTAGATTGTGTGTACCTATAATGGAGAGTATATCTTCAAATTCTAGAGATATGGACCTGTACCTTAAAATAATATAAGGTAAACGAAGAATAAACAATTCCAAAAAACTAATGTCTTGCTTGGAAATGGTTCAATCAAAGCAAAATTTATTGCTAAATAGAATTGAGAAAACGGCAAAGAAACCTTTGAAATGGACTACTTCTATCTTCCCTGTTTGGAAAAGTGGAGTGAAAACATTTTAAGTTCTTGTTTTGGGAAGGCAAATTTTATATTATAGTTTATTATATAATTTGTATATGTGCAATGTTTATTCAACATTAGGATGCACTTTTACCAAAGTAATTATTAATTTGAAATTTGCAGGTATCTTAGATTACATCTACTAAATTAATAATATAAAATGCATCTAGGATGTTGGATAGATACCAAAGTAATTATTAATTTGAAATTTGCAGGTATCTTAGATTACATCTACTAAATTAATAATAAGTACTTAGATATAAAATGCATCTAGTATGTTGGATAGATATTGTTATATACGAGCATATATATAGAATACATTGTTTTGAGGTGTACAAAGTTACAAATTTATCATTCTAAATTCAAATATATGACCTCTACTATAAATACACATGCCTTCACCATTATGTCAACTTAAACTGTACCCTCTCTATATATTTATATATTAATAGAATACATGTGTATTATACATATACAAGGAAATTGTTTTTCTATTTGCCTTATATTATTTTGAGGTGTACAACCTTATGCAAACCTACTGTAAGATGCTACCCCAATTTTTTTTCAAAAATGAAGAACAAGGATTTGATAGTGTTAGCTCAATTGCATAACCAATAAAATGCCTCACACTTTCTGATCACCCAGATCCCAGGATGAGCAAGGTGAGAGCATACAGTGATTGGCTTACAATGAGCAACTATGCAACTAGGAATTACAATTCATCCACTACGGCGGGCATCCACAAGCTGTGGGAATTCACCACTTTTAGTGGGTAAAGAACAAGAAAGAAAGATTACAAAGCCATCCACTTGTTCAGTGGGAATACTCCACTTATTCAGTGGGTAAGAACAATTAAGAAAGGTTCATTTCTCCACACTGGCGGTAAACCATCCAGGGGTTATTAAGTGAAATGAATAAGATGAAATTACAACGAATCAATACAATCATATTCAATAACACATGATTAAAACTTGATGAAGATACCCCTGAAGAGTCATTGATGAAGAAACATACCTATGCATCTTTACCTTGGCAAATGAGCATTCAATGGCTGATCAAGACTGAAACTGAAACTTGCTGGCTGATTACTGTTATTACCTTCTTTTTTGCTGACTGTCCTTACTGTACGGCAGCCAAGAATCAGATATATGTGCATAGAATGATCAATAATGATGGATTCTTCTTAAATTGCTATACAGCTCATGGATTTAGAAGCCCATTCCAATACAGAAACACAGAAACCAAAACTAATGCAGACTGTTTCAGAATTATGAAACTCTTTCTGCAAGTCCGTACGGCCCTGGGACACCATTAATGCACCATATTTCATTCACTACTGCCCAGATTTTAAAGGAAACTACTCAGAAATGTTTTTCAGCATTAGACAATCGCATTCCATATAGATATCATTGCTAACAATAGAGAATACAAACTACAATATCAAACATGTCCTGTATGGTACAGCGCTGATCATGTACGGACATCCCTCCAAACTACATAATTATTAAATCAGAATATTCAGAACTGCATCTGCATATTATTATCTTCATATAACAATGATAATACAAGCAATATAAACTCCAAATGAAACCACTGAAAGAGCATGATCAAATCGCCCTCAATGATGTACGGACTCCTTGTACGGCCAACTGCAGCACACAACAAAAACATGAAATAACATTTATTTTCTCACACCAAAAATCATATAAAATAAAATTTCAATCCAAGATTCATCATCTAATCAAATACAATAAACTCCACGAATGCACAATGGCAAACTCTGAGTAATCTTGCTTTAATCACCGTCTTCAACACAATGGTGATTCTTGTATGAAACCGTACCAACTTCAGCTAGGGTGAATCTCTCACCACCGAAACCTATCTACTCCAGGAGGGTTTTCGTCCTCAAGAAGAATTTCTACAAGAGGGTTTTCGTCCTCAAGAGAATATGGAAGAACACTGAGGTTCAATCTAGCAGAATAACAATACAAATCCAAAGCATCTTCAAACAATGAGCCCATTACCTTCTTTTATAACCTTTTTGAGGGAAATAAAATATTATTTCCTTTATCCCTTCATATTTCTTCTCAACAAAAATATAAAAATAATTCATTATGTGTGCATAACTTAAAGTCATCTAATTAAAAACTCCTTTTAGCTCCAAAGACCCCTTTTATCAAAATAAATGAAATATTTGATTCGTGAGGTCCCAATATGATGCATACATGATTTAAAGCTTTTCATCCTCTTTCCAATGAGCTATAACACTTAAGTGTTAAATGAACATTTCCCAACCTTTTTAACTTAAGTGTAATAATTAATTGTTTAGCTCATTAAATCAACTGATTTTGCAGAAAATCCCAAATATCACCAAACTGCAAAATTAAGTATACCAATATACTCCATGATGTTTGGGAAGATGAATGATGCCTTCCGGGTGACTTTCTAAAAATAGACGGCTTCTCCAAGAATCTTGGACAACAAACTGGGAACCCGATCAAACATCAGAAAGCATCACTGCGATCCTGAACACCATCTGAGCTCAAAGCCATAACCAATTGCTCTGTAAAACTGATCTGTGGCCACTCCAAGAACATTGGAGTTCTCCCAACAAAGCCGGATAGCCACTAAGAGACTAAGAACAAGCCAAAATGCTCACAATAATCAATGCGCCAAAAATGGAACATTACACCTACAAACACACGCTCACACACACACATAAAGAAACAAAATTCTCCTCAATTGTCGGTTTGGGTTTGGTATGCAGATGTGGCAAATTTTTGGGGGGTTGGGTTCGTTTGTACAAAAGAATCATAAATATATATATTTACAACCTAACAACATGAACTAAGTTCAAAATACTACATAGCATCGTTTAATAAACAAAACCATTATATCTAAAATACTAACAGCTGAAAACTAACACACGAGGAGGTCTGTATCTCTCACACACACACAAAAATCTAAAACTCACAACCACACAAATATTTTTTGTATTTTCTAGAATATGAAATCACACCAACAAAAAAGGAATTCTCACACCAAATAAATACTGAAAATACAATGCAGATTTAGCTCACTGGAAATCTGTGAATGAAATTTCACATGGATTGGAATAGAGAGTTTGTTCTCAATCCCATATGCCTTCGGGCAGCCTTAGGGGTTTTAGTACTACATATTGGAGGTGATTATTATTAAATAATTGGTATGTATTACTTCCCTAAGTCTGGCCGCCCCTTTTGCAAGACCATAATAATAAGCTATAGCTGCATTGGAAGTCTTTGTAGCAATTCACACTTTAAATATGTTTCAAAGGACGCCAGTTCGAAGTTATTGCAGCATGGTCGACGTCCCTTCTTGTTGACTTGTCCTTTTCCACGCCATGGCTGCTACAGTGAGATTGTAAAAGCTATATATGCATGTTTTAAAGATGTAAAAGGGTTGTTGTTAGTTGTTTTTTGGATTGTTATGCTCGGCAAATTCCTCTGTTACTTCCAGACCTTGTAATACACTTACAGAACGGTCAGATTTGATGTATTGTGTTTGTTCTCGAGCCTTTGATGTCTCTGGTTTATCGTTCAACTATGAATGTATGTGATTATTTTGTGTCTATTGTTCTATAACAGGTTATTTACTCTTTGTAACAGTCATTTGACCTTCATGATCAATATATCTCTGATATTTCACCTCTCTTGCATTTTGTCTCTGTGTTTCATTTGAAGTTGTAATCTATTTTGTGAGTAGAATGGCTCTTTCATAGGTTATAATCTTCTATCCAAAACCTCTATCAAGGTTTTAAGTCTATGTGAGTTCTTTTTAGGCAGTGAGATCATTGTTGTGTTGATTCAGTTCAGCTAATACACCTCATAACATTGGTGCATCACCTTTCCTTTTCTGTTTCCCTCTTTCCCTTTTCCTTGGTGATCATTAGTGTAGGTTTAGTCTATTTCTCTAAGCCTTAAGCTTAGAAAGAGGAACCAACCTTCTCTGGAGGTCTGATCTCAAAATTGCAAGGTCCCACACCTTAAGATCATTTCCATTATGTCATTAGAATGCTTGGAAGTCTCCAAACAGGGTGCAATTCTATGTGATAACAGGACATACACTGAACGTACCCAACTCCAAAAAATAATTCTTCCATATTGGCATACCATACCCATGTCCCTGTCTCCATACCCGATTCTGATTCAGCAACTTAGGTTTTATTTTTTTGCCCTCATAATTTATTATCATCATCCTTTGTTTGACTGACAGTATTGGTACTGTTTGCTTTTTCCCAAATTTTATTATTCTTGATGATGACTAAAAAGCAATGAAACTTCTGTACTTGTGTGACAGACGCTCTTCCTAGTTGAGTTTGATTGAATTAATGTGTTTTTTAATTGACTGTTTACATATACATGCAAATGGTAATCCATCAGAACAGTAGCTTCATATAAATGAACTTGCTTTTACAAATTTTAGTAATTGCTATGTTGGATTGAGCAATAAGAGGCTTTTAAATGGTTGTTCAGATCATTTCTTGCTTTTTCAGGTGAAACTAATTCCGGAGAATTTTATGTCTGTAGTAGAATACCTTGGCTCATTTGTTGGGCCTCTGATAGAAGAAATGCGAGCACAACTACAGCAGAGTCTGGAATCTATATCTAAAGCGCAATATACGAGAATAACATTTCATGAAAATACACGCTTATTAGAAGGTGAAGTACATGAATATGATATCCTTATTGAGAAGGAAAATAAAACAGGAGAGAAAAAGGATGAAAAAAAATTGAAGTGGAAACCAAAGGACATTCTTATGCTATCAACAAAATTATCTAGGAATCTCGATAACTTCCATGATGAGTACTTGTTAGCTTTAGTCCATAGAACTGACTCACAGGATACAACTCTGGATGGATTGACAGATACAGGCCTGAATGAATTGAAGGTGAAGCTATATGTGCGGAATGGGCATCCCTTTACATCAAAAAATCACAATATGAAAAAAACTAAATACTTCGCTATTTATCTCAGTACTATCATATCATCTTTGAGAATCTGGAATGCTTTACATAGTCATTTGGAAGATAGGGAAACAAATTGGGCCATGCTCCATAAAGCAATTCACTTAAATACAAAGGTATGTGGTTGAATTATTGTAAGCTTTATTCATGTGGGAATATTTTTGTTTGGTCTTGGTTTATGAAAATTAGAAGTGCATTGCTTGCAGACAAGCTGGGAAATTTGTGCTAACCTGACTTTGATGGAATTTGTAGGATCACAATGAGGCAAATGCAGAAGTGAAAGAAGATGGTTTAAAGAAATTCAGAAGCAAGCACTTCATGCCCCATAACTTGAATGATTCTCAAGTATCTGCCGTAATTCAAGCAGTTAATGCTGTTGAATCTAATTTTTCTTCTGATATAAAATTGATCCAGGGTCCCCCAGGAACAGGAAAGACTTCAATGCTGATCTCACTGCTTTCCATCTTAGGCCATAAGAAGTTCAGAGTACTTGTGTGTGCATCCACTAATGCAGCAGTATCAGAAGTTGCAAGGAGGTTCATCAAGATAGTTACAAGTCCATCTGGAAGTTGTCCTGATAAAGATAACTTTCCTTGTGTCATGAATTTGGGTGACCTTGTACTGGTAGGGAACGAGGAGAGATTTGATGAAGAAGGTATTTTTGGAGATATTTTCCTTAAATATCGAGTTGATCGTCTGTCCAAATGTTTCCTGCCAATGACAGGATGGAGGTACAGGGTGACATCTCTTCTTGATTTTCTTGAATCAGCTGTTTCCCAATATGAAGTTTTTCAAGAAATACCACAAGAAACAGACTCGATTGATTTTTCACAGTACACCAGACAGAGACTGAAAAATTTAATACCAGAATTTTGTGAGGGTGCAAGCACATTATTAAATGATTTACCAGGGGCCTTGTCCGGAAAACAGGAATTGAAATGTTTGATCAACACTGTTGAATCTTTTGTAAATTTTATTGAGAAAAATAATGTCAAAGAAAGAGTTCTTAGAGAATGTTTTTGCAGTATCAGCGAAGGCCTGGGAGAGGTAGAAGGGTTAACAAGTATATTTAATGAGAATATGCTTAATAATAAGAAAGATTTAAAGGTTGTTCTTTGTTTTAAGAGAAGTACGTGTATCCAATTGTTGAGAAAGCATTTATCCAGTGGAACTGATATTGCCTGCATGGCCCAAAAATGCATCTCGAGTGAGGGACTAGAGGAAATTTGCTTATTGCATGCAAAATTGGTATTTTCAACAGTTTCATCTTCTGCAAAAAGGTGCATGAATATGACTGCATCATTTGACTGCTTGATTATTGATGAGGCAGCCCAGCTTACAGAGGCTGAGTCAACTATTGCATTGCAAATCAAAGGTTTGAGACATGCAATCCTTATAGGAGATCCTCATCAGTTGCCTGCAACAGTTATCAGCCAGGTTTATTTCTATTAGTTTACACTGTTGCTTCTTTATTTCAGTTTGTTGCAAGTTCAATTTATAAATTTAATTCCATTTCGTGTCTGGTTTGTCAGATATCCCAGAAAGCAGGTTATGGTAGAAGTCTCTTTGAAAGATTACAACAACTTGGACACCCATTCCATCTTCTAAATACACAGTATCGCATGCATCCATCAATAAGTCAATTCCCAAATGCGGAGTTTTATGGAAATTGTATCATGGATGGTCCCAATGTTAACATGGAAGCATATGGCAATGCATATATTAAGTCTGAAATGTATGGAACATATGCTTTTATTAATATAGCAGATGCAAGAGAAGAGAACGATGGTTTTGGTAAGAGCAAGCAGAATATTGTTGAGGCTGCTGTTGTCTTGCACATACTCTCTAAACTGTGTAAAGGTAATGTTTGCTTTCTGCCTGAGCCATAAGCCTACAATTATGTCAACAGAATTATTTATCACGTTCAAACAGTAAATGTTGGTTGCTACTGATTTTCTTCATTTATAAATATTTGTTGTGGTTAACGATAATCTTCTCTTATTTACAGATATCTGATCAAGCATAATATTTGTTCAAATCTTTTCTGTTGTTATTTGGTTAAATTGGGTCTTGAGAGTTAGTTATTTCTTAACGTGTTAAGGCTGTGGACATAGGTAAGGGAAAATCAAAAGGAATGCCATTCTACAAACTTGTAAAATCCTATTTTCTGGTTAGAAAAGCCAAACAAAATGTGATTTCGTAAAATTAGAAGCAAGTTTGTGTTGAGAATACTGTTTATTCCGATAAGTATCATTTCATGTTTATTTTTTGCCTAAAATTTTACAAAATCTTTGACTGACCATCTAAAAGCAAGTAGAAATTCTGTGTGTTTGCATGTATTTAAAGTTAAGATTTATGTCGATTCTAGTTTGTTAAACTGAACTCCTTTTCAGTTAGAATATTTAATGTTTATGTTTGTTTGGTGGACAGTAATGGTAGTCAAGCAGGTAGTTTGTTGTTGGTAGTTGACATAAATATTTATGATTGAAATAGTGTTAGGTTGAATATATATTAGAATGCATATCTTCTATCTATAACTCTAGGAGGGCAACTCGATCTGTGTTGATTTGTGTGTTCTAGAGGGTCTACGAGAATGGGTTTTCTCCCATTCCTAAATTCAATGGGCTGAAGCTTTGAGAGCCTTGGAACTTTCATTTTCAAAAGGGGATGCTCATGTGGTTCCAATTTTCACATATGGCAAATTTGCAAGAGAATTGCCACGGAGAAGTTTGAATTAGCTTGGATTTTGTCTGCAAAAAAGACCTCTCTTTTAGAAGCTAGAATGGAAAGTGTTGATGTGTTTTTTATGATAGTGCAACATTAGAATAAAATACCGAGTATTCTATCTGTTGACTTTTTCTTCTGAATCAGCATTAGGGCTTGCCACTTCTAATGCACAGGCAGATTCAGCCAACTAAATACAGGAGGTTGCGTGAGCTGCCTCCCCTTCACTTCTGGTTCTGCCGCACCAAGGGGGGTATCCCTATAACTCAAGATATAACCTTGACTAGCTCAAAGATAGAAAGATCTAACTTGACAACAACAGGCAGAATACTCTCATGTATGGACCAAAATCTGTATGATATATTACAAGGTGGGCAACGTTCTTGGACATATATGTCTGGTTAGGGATGAGAGCATGCAAGGGTTTCCTACTCCTAATCCTACAACTAACAGATGGAAGGAAGAGATGGTTTAGTTTGAATTTTGGATGCAAAGCTGGACATGGTGTATAACCTCAACACAGAGCTAGATTGGTGCCTATTCAGGGCTTGGAGTCGGTAGACATACACCTGTGAATGATCAGTATGAATAGCTAAAACTGGATTTCAGGGGGATACACATGATATCTGTCTTACAGATATCTCCCAATAAAGAGTGTTAAGCTGTCTATACTTACGGCATCCCTATTGCAGTAAGAAAGATACATGCAAAACTGGAGACAGAATCAGCATAACACATGCAAACACAACATTGTTCATATAAGATTAACCATGAAATCAGTGGATTCATGCCAAATCGTACAACAGGAGATACATAAACTCACAAGTTTTGCTGCACAGAGCAACCAAAACCAGTTGTATCTTATTACAGAGCCAAAATGTCCAGTTTTCAACAACCAAAAATGAGTAACACTTCTTGCTTATAACAGCTAGGTAGTGTACCACAGCAATTAATTACATGGTTGACCAAAAATCCCGCCAGATACACAGTATCAGAAAAATGGCGCTCAACGCATTACCAGATTGGCGCCCAAACATGAATGCAGTAGGTAGGGGAGGAGACAGGAAGAAACCTCGAGCCCTGCGCTACTGTCCGTTGATGTACACCTTCAATCGGGTACCAGATCCGTCCATACCTCTGCAACCTTCGCCATTAATGGCGCACCAACCCGCGGCCTTGGGAAAACGTCAAACAGTCGATCGCAACCATTTCCCGCCAAAATACCTCATCGTGATATTTCAAATATGCAGGATATCAATTATCCCACATGCACCCCGCGGTGACCTTTTCATCACTTTATATACTAGGCCGTGAGCATATATGATGTCAGTGCTTTTGCTCCCGACGACACTAGTATAAACCTTCATCATCATCCTCCAGCAGCATGATATCCTGTCGCTTGAAATATCACCCTGACGTCAGCATCATATCACAATATAACCTGCATGATAATCGCCTTCATCGGCACAACCTGATCCATCGGAGGAAGATCCTCCTGCTTAGCCGATACCAAATGTCTGGCCGATGAACATCCTGATGACGTCACCGTCATATCCTGCTAACGTCATCAGCATATTTGCCTACTGCGCACCTCCTCATATCCGGATGACGTCATCGTCATATTCGCAACATTGGGGGATCTTCATAAGATGAGTAATGTTAGAAATATGACCCCCCGGACCTTGATGACGTCACCACCACATGTCGGCATCAGGATGATATTCGGAAGATAACCGGATATTTGGAAATATCATCCTGATGCACAAATATCATGCTGCACTGTAGCTCCACCATAAGATCGGGGTGATAGATGAATATGCTAGATATTTGAAAAGATCACCCCCACTAGATAATGCACGAAGCCGACAGGCGGATATCTCCCTTCGGAAATATCATGATGCAGACAGGCAGAAAAGCGGATATCACCCTGACGTAAGAATGACGTCAGCATCATCAGGATGATAAAACAACGAACATGAAGTGATACAACAACATCAAGATGATATTGACTAAGATCATCCTGACGTTCAAAATATGATGACCACGATAAAAATCGGTCACACTTAGAACTTTACAGCAACATCATCAGGATGATCTTAACAAAGATCACCCGATGTTAAAATATCACCCCGCGAAAGATCATGCAGGCAGAAAATATGATGACCCTCGCAAGCAACACGGCGATAACTGGAAATATGATCATGATGATGACGACCCTTAAGAAAAAACAAGTCGGGTCGAACAACTCAGAAAATAACCCCTTCAGAAGATCGGGGTAACATCATCATCATAAAAGGGCAAGGTGATATTTGGAAAATCACCAGATACTTGAAAAATCACCCCCGCAAGCAAATTAAGGCACATTGTAGCTCATCAGCAGGATCGGGATGATATCCAAACATCACCCGATATTGAAATATGATGATCCTGATGAAAAACAAGTCGACAGAAAACATGATGATGATGACTTCCTCCTCGAAGAAAACAAGATGCTGCAGCTAAAAAATGCTGAGGAGGCCCAACACTTAGAACATTTTTAAGGAAGGTGCCTGCATGAAAATTGCTCAAAAACTGTCAGTCAATTCAGGCACTAACACTGGCTCTATCTGGGGACGTGCAAGTGCAAGACTGCAGCGAGAACCCCAGATCTCTGGGATGCAGACCAGTCCCTTATCCATTGGGCACAGAGTCAAATACTGCACCGACCTGCATCACCAAACACACTTGACGGCCTAAGGCCACCAAGAAAAGAAAAAACATGTATCTCCTTTTGTCAAATATCTTGTTTTCATCTGCATGCACTGGGTCAAGCTTGGAGATACTACAGAGATCCACCCACAAACAAATCTTGTCATCTGCATATTCAACCCTTTGATTTGGCTTGTCATTATCACCCCTGTGCAGATAACCTTCAACATCATGTGACATGTGGGTGCAGAATGTATCAGGCAATGCATACTCAAATGGTATAGAACACAGGTTATCATCTGTATCATCATCATGCATTGCAACATGATCTCCTAGCTGGACTGCAAATAGGAAACACTCAGAGTCCACCACACAACTAGGAAGATCAGGGCTCATTGTATTATATGCTGGCACATCAAAAGAAAAGCTTTCAAAATCACAATTGTGCACATCATGTACACAACAATCAGCAGCACCAGGCTGGAAAAGATCAGGCTCTGGCATCTCTTTCAAATCAGGCACATTTTCACAGTCACTTACCTGATGTATGTTGTTTCCTCTTTCATCAGGATGAGAAACAGAATCCAAACCAAAAACAATGTCTAGATCCTCACCATACTCAAATAAATCCTCATCACCATATGTGTCAAAGATGGGTGATCCAGGTACATCAGTTTGATCATAGTATGCCATTTGTTCATGGGCAGCAGAACATGCATCTTCATCACCAATGGATTCCCTTTGTGTCTAGTATCAGCTTGTGTGTCATAAGCAAAACAACCATCAAATGAAAAACAATCATGCTCTGAACCAGCACTTGTTTCAATCTTTGACTGCTCTTCACGATCCCGTGTGTTTGAAAAGAAGTCAATGGGTCACACATAGGACTGTTTCTCTGTTTGCTTATATCTTCTCTGTCTTGAGTACAATACTCACAATTATCTCCACAGGTCCATTCCAAAAGTTGTTCATTGCTGTCCACAACCTCGTTATTGTTTTCATGGTCAGATGCCTCATCATTGCAATGGGAATCCTCATTAGTCCTTTCACTAGCACCTTCAATATTCATCTTTTCATCTTCACATGATGCCTTAATTATTTGGTCATTTGCAGCTTCACAACGATTTTTCACACCAAGGCCTGGGGACAGGGGTTTCAGCAGGTACACATTTCTGATTTTTTCTATCTTTTCTATGAACCTGTATGCCATCTGCATACTTGTCACCTTGAAATCCCTCAGTATTGCATTAAAGCCCTCCTCAAAAGCTTCAAAGAATATGCCAACACAGGCTGAAATATCAGGTCTGAAGACTTCTGGGATCTGTGAAAGGGCTATTGCAAACCTATGACTGAAATCAACACATGGCTCTTCATCTTGTTTTCTGATTCTCATCAATTCTGCAACAAGATCAGCTGGTTCTTTTGCAAATTCTTCCTTGAAACAGTCAGCAAGCTCATCCCAACAGGCAAAGGATTTTTTTGGAAAGCTCAAATACCAGTCTTTTGCTTTTGCATCAAAGGACCTAACAAAAAACCTCATCCACATATCCTCATCTCTGAATGAATATTTTCCCATAAAACTGTGAAAATTTTGGATATGTGCATTCCCATCACATACATTGTGACCACTAAATCTAGGCATCTGACAGTATATCCTAGCAGGCATAGTTTCTACTTTATAATCCACCCATGACAAATCCAGTTGGTCATACAAAGGATCAAAAGGGCTGAGAAGAGGTTTAGCCTTCTGACTGGCAGACACAACAGGGTTACTGCTTTTTAACTGGGCCTGCTCAGCCTCTAAGAATATCAACCTATTTCTTATCTCTTCTGTTCTTTTATTCGACATTTCACCACTGAGTATGGGATAATTCATACTTGGATTCATAAAAATCTTACTCTTAGACATCCTTTGTCTGTCTAAGACCTAAGGCTTCCCCTGGCATCTAACTTATGCAGCAAAACAGCAAATATAAAGGGGAAGGAACAAGGTACCTTTTCTCATACAGATGCAGAAAAATGAACAACACATTTTTGTCACATCACATACATCCATCTTTCATGTGCATTCAGATCTTTTGCAGAGTCGCCACCTCTCCAGAGAGGACAAAATTTTCAATAGCTGAAAGCTACTTTTCCAGGTTCATTCCACCAGCAGAGCATCATTTTGTTGGTGACTCAGATGGGCCACAAGATATAACACTTTTTCATCAATTTTCTCCCCAGCAGAGTCGCCATTTTGTTGACTTTTTCTTCTGAATCAGCATTAGGGCTTGCCACTTCTAATGCACAGGCAGATTCAGCCAACTAAATACAGGAGGTTGCGTGAGCTGCCTCCCCTTCACTTCTGGTTCTGCCGCACCAAGGGGGGTATCCCTATAACTCAAGATATAACCTTGACTAGCTCAAAGATAGAAAGATCTAACTTGACAACAACAGGCAGAATACTCTCATGTATGGACCAAAATCTGTATGATATATTACAAGGTGGGCAACGTTCTTGGACATATATGTCTGGTTAGGGATGAGAGCATGCAAGGGTTTCCTACTCCTAATCCTACAACTAACAGATGGAAGGAAGAGATGGTTTCGTTTGAATTTTGGATGCAAAGCTGGACATGGTGTATAACCTCAACACAGAGCTAGATTGGTGCCTATCCAGGGCTTGGAGTCGGTAGACATACACCTGTGAATGATCAGCATGAATAGCTAAAACTGGATTTCAGGGGGATACACATGATATCTGTCTTACAGATATCTCCCAATAAAGAGTGTTAAGCTGTCTATACTTACGGCATCCCTATTGCAGTAAGAAAGATACATGCAAAACTGGAGACAGAATCAGCATAACACATGCAAACACAGCATTATTCATATAAGATTAACCATGAAATCAGTGGATTCATGCCAAATCGTACAACAGAGATACATAAACTCACAGTTTTGCTGCACAGAGCAACCAAAACAGTTGTATCTTATTACAGAGCCAAAATGTCCAGTTTTCAACAACCAAAAATGAGTAACACTTCCTGCTTATAACAGCCAGGTAGTGTACCACAACAATTAATTACATGGTTGACCAAAAATCCCGCCAGATACACAGTATCAGAAAATGGCACTCAACGCATTACCAGATTGGCGCCCAAACATGAATGCAGTAGGTAGGGGAGGAGACAGGAAGAAACCTCGAGCCCTGCGCTACTGTCCGTTGATGTACACCTTCAATCGGGTACCAGATCCGTCCATACCTCTGCAACCTTCGCCATTAATGGCGCACCAACCCGCGGCCTTGGGAAAACGTCAAACAGTCGATCGCAACCATTTCCCGCCAAAATACCTCATCGTGATATTTCAAATATGCAGGATATCAATTATCCCACATGCACCCCGCGGTGACCTTTTCATCACTTTATATACTAGGCCGTGAGCATATATGATGTCGGTGCTTTTGCTCCCGACGACACTAGTATAAACCTTCATCATCATCCTCCAGCAGCATGATATCCTGTCGCTTGAAATATCACCCTGACGTCAGCATCATATCACAATATAACCTGCATGATAATCGCCTTCATCGGCACAACCTGATCCATCGGAGGAAGATCCTCCTGCTTAGCCGATACCAAATGTCTGGTCGATGAACATCTTGACGACGTCACCGTCATATCCTGCTGACGTCATCAGCATATCTGCTACTGCGCACTTCCTCATATCGGATGATGTCATCGTCATATTCGCAACATTGGGGGATCTTCATAAGATGAGTAATGTTAGAAATATGACCCCCCGGACCTTGATGACGTCACCACCACATATCGGCATCAGGATGATATTCGGAAGATAACCGGATATTTGGAAATATCATCCTGATGCACAAATATCATGCTGCACTGTAGCTCCACCATAAGATCGGGGTGATAGATGAATATGCCAGATATTTGAAAAGATCACCCCCACTAGATAATGCACGAAGCCGACAGGCGGATATCTCCCTTCGGAAATATCATGATGCAGACAGGCAGAAAAGCGGATATCACCCTGACGTAAGAATGACGTCAGCATCATCAGGATGATAAAACAACGAACATGAAGTGATACAACAACATCAGGATGATATTGACTAAGATCATCCTGACGTTCAAAATATGATGACCACGATAAAAATCGGGTCACACTTAGAACTTTACAGCAACATCATCAGGATGATCTTAACAAAGATCACTCGATGTTAAATATCACCCCGCGAAAGATCATGCAGGCAGAAAATATGATGACCCTCGCAAGCAACACGACGATAACTGAAATATGATCATGATGATGACGACCCTTAAGAAAAAACAAGTCGGGTCGAACAACTCAGAAAATAACCCCTTCAGAAGATCGGGGTAACATCATCATCATAAAAGGGCAAGGTGATATTTGGAAAATCACCAGATACTTGAAAAATCACCCCCGCAAGCAAATTAAGGCACATTGTAGCTCATCAGCAGGATCGGGATGATATCCAAACATCATCCGATATTGAAATATGATGATCCTGATGAAAAACAAGTCGACAGAAAACATGATGATGATGACTTCCTCCTCGAAGAAAACAAGATGCTGCAGTTGAAAAATGTTGAGGAGGCCCAACACTTAGAACATTTTTAAGGAAGGTGCCTGCATGAAAATTGCTCAAAAACTGTCAGTCAATTCAGGCACTAACACTATCATCTCTTGAACAAAGAAACCTCAAATGCTAAACTACGTGATCAAATGAGATTACTCCAAGGTTCCTTGAATGTCAGGTCTTGACGTGCACATGGATAGACTCAGTGGAATGATGTGATTTTGCTGGTAATCGCAAGGGACTTATGCTAAATTACTCCTTACTTATGGATGAAATCTACTCCTTCCTCCTTGGATTTGTGAATGAATGGACCCTACTACAAACTATCTAAAGAGAAATAATAAAAGGAAAGAGTTAGTAGAAATCTAACCTACTCCTAAGGACAATGAGATAATGAATAATGCTTTGATAGACAAATTCCTTCGAACCAAGCTTCGTTTCGCCATGAGAGCAACAACTACACGAAACTAGTGCAATCTTCAAAATAATGAAGGATTTTCATATTGCAAATATGCATTCAAATACCCACAGCTGGCACAACTTGAACAAATATCCACAATCAAACTATTGCAAAATGGGGTTCAGGCTAACTTTGCATTGTAGCTTACCATCAACAAACCACAAAAAGTATGAACCAAGGAATTCATCAAATATCTTCGCATTAATCCACCACATCAATAAACTTCAACTAAAACTTATCTAATTTGCTTTGAATCATCTTTGAGAATCGGAAACCATGCTAACATCCCAAAATAACACAATATTCACCAGGCTTCAATGAGTATGTATTGATTTTGGTAGTATCTTTTCAACAATTTCGCAATAGTCTCTCCAACTCTTCAAAAGCTCCTACTCTAAAGAGAAGATCTAAGAAAAAATCCTCCTTCACAAATGAAGAGAATGAGCCTTATATAGAGCTCAAAATTACAATCAAGGGCCCAGATTGATTTTGGAAATCAATGGCCGAGATTATGACAACAAAACCCTAATGGAAGGTAGTTACAACTACCACCACTTTCGACCAATGAAATATCAACAACACATATTATGGTAGAAAATAGCCAATAAGGCGTCCCATGCTGACTAGGATTCCAATTAAAGCATCTTCTAGAAGGGCGCCTCCCTTATCTCTTTCCTTGATGGCCAGTTTCATTGAATTTGGACATGTTGACGTAGCATACTTTGATTGGTTGATGATGATTGGATGGCACCTCAGCATATTTTGAACAATTATCTCTTGAGTGTACTTTGAACTTGGGAACTTCATCTTCATGTTACATTTCACTTGGATTCTTGCATTGCCTTGGATTTCTTGGTGCAATTCTTACCTTCATGATGTTGAGCTTGATCCTCTTAATGAATGATTTACTGGATTCTTACTCTTGGATTTCTGAGGATTGATCTTCTCTTCCTTGATGTTGGATTTGAAGTGAATTATCCATTCCGTTGATGACCTTGATGCTAGTCTTCCTTACATTATTGAAGTCTTGAATTTCTTCAGCTTCTTTTGGAATTCACATGTAGTCTTCTTGTCATTGGAAGTAGTCTTCTTCTTCAGGTCCTTGAAACTCTTCGTATCCACTTGAACGCCTAGATCTTCGTTGAGCATCCTCTTCATGGAACGGATCCTTATCTTCAACACCTGCAAAAGTAAGGAACATCTTGAATAGCAAAGGCGAATAAAATTCTTTAACGTATTGCAATATTAAGATAAAACATGAACAACTTTGCATGATTCAAGAAAACTACACAATTTTGATCAATTTCATTCACAAATTCTTGAACAACTGAAGGATCTTTGCCATTTCTCCTACATTTTCCACACTTGAACTGACTTTTCCCTTAGATTGTTTTTTATTAAATTTGTCTTTTCTGTGTTCCAGGTCGGCCAGGAATTCTAGGGCGCACTTTCCATGTTCATCAGGAATTTTCTCTTGGAATTCCAAGGCGCACTTTTAAGGGGTGTGTAGGATTTTTCCTCATGCTAGAGTGCATTTTCCATGTCGAGGTGGATTTTGTGCTTGGAATTTCAGGGCGCACTTTAAAGGGTGTCGTGGATTTTTCAATCTTGGAGCACAATTCTAAGTGTGTTGGAATTTTCCTGGTAGGAGAGCGCATTTTCGTGTTGAGGTGGATTTTGGCACTTGGATTTCATGTCTTAAGGAGGGCGCAAATCCACTGGCATCAGGAATTCCACCCAAAGAGGGCACAAATCCAGGGTGGAGGTGGAATTTTCCTTGAGCGCAAATCCGACCTTGTCTTGGATTTTTCTATCCTTGTCGCACATTCCACTTAGTCTTGGATTTTTCTATCCTTGTCGCACTTTCCACTTGATCAAGGATTTTCTTGTCTTGAGCACACTTTTCCTATTGACATGGATTTTCCTATCCTAGACGCACATTCCACTTGATCAAGGATTTTTCTTCCTTGTCGCACTTTCCATATAATCAAGGATTTTGCGCCTAGGTCTAGGACTTCAACTTTTTGATGGAATTTTATCGTTTTAACAAGAATTCAAAATTTGGCAAGGAATCCTTCATTTTGTCTTGGAATTTTTTATGTCTAGAGTCGGGAACTCAGGAATTTTCATCAAGGAATGATGAGATTTTGGCAAGGATTGATAAAATTTTGCCAAGGAATTCTTCCAAGTCAAGGCGCATTTCTAGGGGGGTGAGGAGGATTTTTTTCTCCTGGAGTGCAAATTCCATGACTGCTTGGATTTTCCTCCTTGGGCGCATTTTCCTTGGAGGCATGGATTTTGTGCTTGGGAAGGGTGCATTTTCAGGTGATAGTGGATTTTGAACTTCCGAGTATATTTCACCAAGCGTGAGGAGATGATTCCTTTCAGCAAGTAAGTGTAGGTAGTTTGACTTCACTACCGCCAAAGCCTCCTTGAGTTTGTGCAAGTCATCAAGAGATATACCTCCTTCAAAACCATCATGATCTATTAGTGCCTTCCAACACAAATCTGCCATCATTTTATGGATATCATCAAAGTGCGATAGGGCTGCCGCAATCTGATTATCATTTGCCTTCAATTGCCCGTCAAGTGATGTGACTTTTGACACTCAAAATCTTCATGCATCATTTCTGATTTGTCTTCATGGCCATGCATCTCCAAGTCGGTCTCCATCATGACAACCTCTTTACTATCCTCTTGTGTGAAAGCTAGGTCTTCAACATGTGTGCTCAAAGGATCACCATCAAAGTAATGAGTAGAGTCTTCTACATCCGGGGCTTCCTCAATAGCTGATTTAGAGAGTGTATGAACAACTACATCTTGTAATGCCAAATCATTCCTATCTGACCCTCCTTGTTCACTGTATACTGAAATTTCTGAATTGCCACCATTCACAACTGAATTTGCACATTTTGTGATAGCATTTCCTTCTACATTGTGAACATTATAGAGGTACATGTGCTCCTTATTGATTGATGCAAGAAGTGAATCCTTATCCTGCTGAAAACTTGTCAATACATCTTCTTCAAGTGTTGCATTCTTATCACTAGATCTCAACGTTATTGGTTCATCCTTGTATGTGAGTCCCTTAATTTCAAACCAACTCCAAGGTGTAATGTCCATGACAAAACAAACATTATCAAACTGTAGAATCTTCTTACTAGGCCATCCCCTAGTCTTTATGAACAACTCTTCAAATAAATACTTCTCATGCAACCTCAATAGGTAGTCATCAAATGTGACCATGTGTATGAAATAGGGAACATCAAACTGATTATAGAATGACTTATCTTGTATGTAGCTTTGTCCTGCAATCATCTTGTCATACATATCCTCATTGACTGTCCCAAAATTTGTAACTTCCAACGCATAACTGAAACCTGTCCTTTCATGTGTAGAATACCTCATAGGTGTGACTGCCATAGACAACTGTTTTTCTAATTTTGCTTTTTCATCAAACTTCGGTAGGGTTGCATCATTACTAGCAATCCCCTTGAATTCCTCTTGATGAGTTAGGTCCTCTTGCAAGTCTGAAATGATGTTCTTTTCCACGCAGCCATCTCCATCTTCTTTCTCCATCCCAATTTGATCATTTCCATCATGCCGTGTACTAAGGGTTTGATGTAATATCCCCTATCTTGGTAGGATTTTATGCCAATATTTTTTTGTTTTTTGTTCTACTGATTGGTTTAGGGTTTGTTGTGTTTTTGCAATATAACAATGAAAATGATGCATGCAACAATACCCAAAAAAACTATAATAGATATGAACAAAATAACAATGACCCAGTTCATAAAATCACTCAAAATGAATTATAGTGACATACCCATTTGCATTTCTTCAACTTTGTATGTCCGCTGTACATGAACCAACAATACAAGTACTATGAATCATAGATGCAAGACTCGCGAAAAACTCGCCGAGTTTCAAAAACTCGCGAGTAGTTTGTGCAAAAACTTGTCTGTTTCACTCGCCGAGTTTTTGGCGAGTTTTTACCAAAAACTCGGCGAGTCTGTAAAAAAAACTCGGCAAAAGGGGCATTGGTGCATTTCAGTCTGTTAAAAAATGAGGAACACGCTTGGTTAGTATATTTCAAAATATATTTTCCTATACTTTAAATATTTTGAAATATACTGTCAGGATGTTTGAGATAGGTTCCAGATCCATGGATTTAACATGTAGATTCTAGATTTTTGAGGATCCATCAGATTTTAGACTTAACCAATTTTTCAGGGTTTCAGGGTTTCAGACTTAGCCAAATTCAGGGTTTTAGGGTTTCAGACCTAGAATCCGCCATCCACACGAAGAAGAGGAACAAGCTAGCTCAGAAATGCCTCAATGACCTTGTCTATGTGCAATATAATCTTCGGCTGCGCACAAGAACGGTAGAGGAAATATCAGATGATCCAATTGATTTGGATGAGATAGATCCTTACAGTGATTGGACAGGGCGGGATGAGCAACCTTCATTGTTTTCTGAGGATGAGATCTATGATTTGGAGAGATAGGCAATGGACGAGGGGGATGGAATTGGTGGATTGGGATTCTCATCGGATGACATTGAGGATGAGGAGGAGACATTGCCACCAGTACCACTACCAGCATCTACATCAAGGATGGAGGTTGAGCCACGGTCTGTCATGCCGAGGATGGAGGAGCCATAGCAGATTCCTAGGACTAGACCCTCTAGTTCTACCACTCCCTAGTTTTCACTAGACTTAGGAAGAGGAAGATGTAGTATATAATATTTACTTTCAGTTTTACAAAAACAATTTGCTATTTTCATTTTGTTTCTGACTATCGATATCAGCGCATTCCACATGAGGATGCCATTTTGTACCCAATTTGCTTTGAATTCAATCAAATACAACTAGACTCGGCTTGTTTCTCATTTATTGACTCATTGGATGCATCATATCATTGAATTTTACAAAAAAATGTGTTTTTAATGAAATTTAAACAATTTTTTTAAGTTGTCGAGTTTTTTGCCGAGTTTTTCTGAGGTTTTTGCCGAGTTTTTGGCGAAGAGATTTTCGGGCTTGGCGAGTTTTTCAATTATACTATGAACACCTCCAAATTGCATACAAATGAATGATCTCACTCAAATAGATATAGAAATGTGTTTTGCAACCCTAGGCGCCAATAACGAATGAGTTAGAAGCCATAAAGGAGATCGAACCAGTCCAAATGGAGACCACTTTCCTCTAGCTACTGTGCGACCAAGCTGAAGGTTGTTGCAGCAGAGAATCCACCCTAAACTCTTATTAAATCTCTTTCAAATCCTTCAATCTGAATCTGCAAACAAATACAGAACTCCTGCGCCAAGTTTGAAGGGCAAAATCCACAAAAAACACAAAGTATATGCTGCTATGATGGTACGGCCTGCCTATAGGATGGTACGGCCAGCAAGATAGAAAGTACAGTCCCAATAAACCACTTCAAAACTGCCCCAAACTGCCAATGTTGTTCTCATGCTGTCCATAAAATCTGCATTATTATGTGTGCAATAACTTCTCAAATCATCATCAAAATGCTCTGGAAGCCAAAACACAAAACCAACAAATATATATATGCATTGCTGTGTTCCAAATCTTCAAATCTGAACCAAAGAAGTGTACTTGCGAACTCCGTGTGAATCCTTCAAGGATTGACCAAGTGGGTTTTGGTCCACAAAGCCAATGACCCAAGGGTTTTCGTCCTAGGGTTTGCTAAACCTGCAAGTTCCAGCTCTCATGGAAAACTCCTGTGAAATAACAAGTCAAGAATGAGCTCTTTCTTTCCCAACTTTCCTTTTTTATAAGCACATATTGAAACTTTGGGGAAAATATAATTAAAAATCACTTTGTAAATAATTAAACCTTATTGCTCCAAAAAAGTGATTTATTTTACTTTTAAATTAAGCTCCCCTTTTGCTCCAAAAAAGACCTTTTTATTAAAATAATGATAATTTGACACACAAGGTCCCTGTTTAATGCATCCATAATTTAAAACATTTCATCCCGATTTCTATGAGCTATAGTACTAAGGTGCTTTATTAATATTTTAACTAATATTTGGCAACCTTAGTAAAATAATTAATATAAAGTGATTAACACACCCATTTTGTGGAAACTGCTGGAACACATCAGAATCGAAAATTGCCTGCACTGGAGTGATCCCGATGAAGAATAATGATAAACGGAGCCAACCGACCGACTTACTATAAATAGCCGCTCCCTCTAAGAATCTTGGAGACCAAACTGGAAGCTAGAAATAACATCTGAGAGCATCATATGAGTCCTCTAAACCATCAGAGTTCACTGGTAACGACAACTGCACTGCTAGGGAACCCAAAAATGGGGACATTACAGTCTGCCTTCCCTAAAGATTGCTTGTCCTCAAGCAATGCCAACTCAATTCCCTAAACATAAGACTGATCCAAATTGAAGCCAAATATGATCCCAGGGTCCCAAGTCAATCTAGGAGGTTTGTAGCTCCAATTGCTCGAAGCACTTTCTTGTTGGGCACCAACACAAGTGATCTCCTGAGTTCCTCCTGAAAGAAGAGAAACCAAACATTGCAAGATCTTAGTCAATTCCTGAGATGCTTCCCCTCCATAATAATCAATTCGTGGCACCATGTAAGATACCCAAGTAGGACTAACTAAAATTTTTTCTTACTTAGACAAATTTACTTGTACTTAACTCTTCAACTACTTAGTCTACTTAACATCACATATGAAAAGATAACAAAGGCAACTTGTATGAATCAACTTGAAGTTGGGCACTTGTATTATTACTTGATTCAACTCATTGCAAATGTCTTATTACAATGATGATTGCCCACAATGGCATGAATATACAATCTTATTCAAATGATTACAAGAAAAGGCCTTGAAGCCTAGATGTATACAATGCTTTCAACTTCTTCACAACTAGCTCTATCTCACTAGTTGATGTAGATCACTTCAATTGAGCTTAATGATGTCAACTAGATGTCAACACCTCACAAAACAACAAGGGAGCATCACCCCAACACTTGAAACTCGCAGGCCTCAAGATCACAAGCATAAAGCTTTGCAGAGAGAAATTTCGCCAAAAGATAAGATGTCAAATGAATGAGAGAGCTCCTCCTTTTATAGGCCTTCCAAGGCAATGAAGGCACGTTTTTCAAGGCATAAAGCAGAACCAAGGAACGTTTCCCAAGAAGCATATTTAAGAGAATATTCCACTTGACAACTCAATGTGATGCGGCAACCTTACCCAATGCACCGGTAAGGATCCCAATGTTATCTCTCTGACCAATGAGAGTTCAGGTAGTTGTAACTACCTTATCTTTTTCTAGACGCCACTTGAAGTGGATTTGCTCATGAAATGGCGCCTTATGGGTTCTAGGCGCACATCTTGGTGGTTTGAACTGGTGATTGCGCCCAACTAAAGACTAGGTGCCAACAGGAGATGATGTAACTAGGAAATGATCCCTTGTGTTGTCTTCACATTCTGGAGGAAGTCTACTAGCTCCAACGCCAAGTCAAACTACTTGAGGCGCACTTCTGAGTCTGTGTAGGAGGAGACTAGCGCCTTGCATTGGATTCACCTTCATGCATGTGGTGGTTTACACTTGAAGTCTTTGTGGTGAAGTAAAACACCTAACTCACCAAGCGCCCTGACTAATTGAAGTGATTGGAAGCTACCTTCCCACTTAGGCGTACATTTGGAGGATTTGCAGTAGATCTGGCGCCTAGGGATAGTTTTGACACATCTCCATAAGCTTAGATCACAGATTGAAACTTCCAAGTGTTAGATTAACTCATATGAAATGAGCGCCCAACAATTTCCCCCCTTGAAGATGTCTCTTTCTCAACTAGGTGCACTTAGTGTCAATTTGGCTAGGAATTTGCGCCTAGGTTCCAAGTCATCATCTTTTCAAGGCAATTTGAAAGCAACTTGACTTCAAATGGATATGATCTTGCCCCCTAATTGAGCGCCTTGTATCCAAATTGGTTTTGAGGTCTTACATCTACCTTAGGTGCACTTTTGGGGTAGTCTTAACTGGTATTTGCGCCTAGGCCTTGAAACCTCAAGATACTCACCCAAACTTCATCATCCATCTAGGTGCCCTAGTGAAGAGGCTTAGCTAAATTGAGCACCTAATCTCAAAATCATTATCCAACGCCAGAAGAGACCCTTTTTATACTAGGCGCTCATTGACAAGTTGCCAGAGGAAAAATGCGCCTAGAGATGAATATGTCATCACTTGATCAATTCAATCATTCCACTGGATCTTATTGGAGGTGAGGTTTCACTTGATCAATCCTTGAAGGAATTCACCACTTGCAAAGGAGTCTAGGCGCAGTATGAGGACTAGGTGCACTTTGAGTGTTGTGAAGGCTAGGAAGTGCGCCTAACTCACTTAGACCACTTCAGTGATTCCAAACTCAACACTGGATGATCTTGCAAGTTCAATAGATTCACATCATACCCTCAGATGACTCCATTCTCTTGATTATATCCTTCAAAACCCAAGGCGCACATTTGGTAGGTTCATCATGACATTTGAGCCCAAGCATGAAAACTTCATCCACACCCACTCCACTTATCTTAGTACTAGGCGCTAGGTTGGAGGAGGTTAATTACATGGAGCGCCTCAAGTTAGATCCCTCATTGAATGCTATAAATGAACTTGAAAGCTAGGCGCCATAATGAGCCTAAGTTGCCTAGAAATGCGCCCAAACATCATGATAACATCACTTGACAATGTGACCACTCGAGCTGATGAAATGACTCTCAGACTTAGCCAAATTTGCTAGTCTTGTCACAGTTCCCTTGAAGTAGTTTTTGACTTATTCCTGCAAAAGCACAACATTGAGTTAGTCAAAAACCAATTTCATTCCCTTATTATTGGTATTAGCCTCCGGGAATGATAGATAGGCTAATCCGTTCTTCACTTGATGATCAAGCCGGAAACAGGGACATGACACACCATAGGAGTAAGCTCGAGAAAATTAACATTAACTCTCTCATTTCCAAGACCTTGCACTTCAACATAATGGCTATCACTGAAAATTAATCTGCTGTCCCAATCATGTGTGCAAGCTGATAATAAGAAATAACAATTGTTAGGTGCCCGAACACCCATCCAACACTGAACCTAGTTAGCCAAACTTGCCATTCCCTCCATTTGAGGCCATAAACTAACCCTATCAAGTGGCTGAATGGACTGAGATTGCATAAATCTGCAGCTGTTCAAGTCTGATTTTTCAAAATACATCACCCGAGAAGAACAATCGCTACAACACTGAAAAACTTTGGCCAAAATGAATTTTCTTATTAACCCCTTGGCTGAAAACATCCTTCTAAGAGTCACCAACACAGAAGAACTCCAAGATTTGCTTAAAATCTTCCTCCAATTCACTTGCAGGAGCTCAAATGAACTCATGAAATGATTGGAAAAAGAGGTAACAACAACATTATCATTTCTTTTTGGGTTCATAACCTTCCATGGTATGCTTCTTCCATCATCATTGGTCATCAATAGCCCACAAAGAGGATCTTTTGCATAGACATTTACCCAAAAAGAGACTCCACCATGCTAATGTTGCGCTACTCTGATCTGCATGTGGACTCCATCTAGAGTGTATTTGATGATGCTTGAAACGTCAACACCAATGGTCTCCATCCCATCAAACACTAAACCACAATAGTACTCCTTTCCTTGTGGTAAATCCACCAGGTCAACCATCAAACCATGATGATCCAAACCACAATAGTCCACTATAGGAAGTAAACCAACAATGATCTTGGGTGGCCCGATAGACAATTCAGCTGGATTCACCTCATAATCAAACAACACGACTGGATCCCCCAAGTCACTTTTGTTATCACAAACAGGAGATGCCTCATCATCCAACTCGAGGAGTGGATTATCTATAATGTTCCCTTTCTAGCTACAGTGTTAGTCTATCATTGGGTTCCCGTAGATTGACGGTTTGGTTAGGGAACCATTGTGGTTTGGCCTTGGATGGGCAATTCAGAGGTGTAGATGTGGTTTGGATTTAGTTGGCAGTTTGGGTGCCTTGTGGCGTATTTACTATTTTTAGTAAGTTCGGGTTCTGTGTCAGATCAGGATTTTCAGAGTGGGGATGGATTCGTCTCTTCGAGACCTTTCCGACAAGCTATGGATCATCGAATTCCAACATCATCTCGTCAGTTATTTTAAAGTCCGTAAGTTGAATTGAAATATTTAAATGGGACTTTAATGTTAAGTTACGAAGTGACTTTATGAATAGAAAATGAAAAGCAAGTCACTTGGAAATTGGGTGCCCATTCCTAAGGGAATAAAGTGAATTTAAAAAACATAACATTTCCCCCCAAAAAGCCAACGCCTCATGGAGAGGAAATAAAAGAGGAAAAAAGCAAGTCATTTGGATATGCTATGTTTTATGATATTTTCTTCTACTTGGCTCTGCTAGGGTTTTGGTGTGAGGGTTTGAAGGATTCGAACCAGAGGGTCTTTGAGACAAAAATCTCCCTGAGTAACAACATTCTACAGATGTGCAATACCATCCAAAGGTGCTAATGGAGATGGATACATCCAGTGTTCATAGTTGGGCTTCAATGGAGTTGATATGTTGAGGGTTTGAGCATTTCTTGATACACTTTTGCAGATTTATGAAGATCTCTTTATGTAGATTTGGGAGACTAGGTTAATAGTTGTTTAGAGCAGGATTTTGGTGAGGGTTTGAGACTGCATTTTCCTTGTTTGTGTTGGCTGTACATCCCAGCTTGGCCGTACCTCCTTGACAACAGATTTTGTGTGGAGAAAAGGCTGTTTTTGGATTGAATATTGAGCAATATCAGGTTGCAGCAGTAGAACGACTAGATTGGAGGCATTTGCAGTGAGTATTCTTTGTGTGGTTGCTGATATACTCACTTGGGAGGCCGTACACCTTGCCTGGAGGACGTGGGTTCTTGTGGGGACTCAATCTTCTTTGAATGCAACTGTTGTATTCCTCATTTTGAGGTGTCTAGGGTCTATTACATTGCTGATTGTATGTTGAACTCTTGTATTCCTTGGTGTTTTGGAGTGATTCTGGCTATGCCCATTTGCTGGTCCAGCAACAACATAAATCTAAAGTTGCAAATCTGAACATGGGTATGTGTTAGAACTTCTTTATTTGCTGATATATGAACTGGGTCTTTCATAGTTCTTTCATATTTCTTGTATATTTTGTGGGTTTTCACTATATATGCTATATTGTATTGTTCCGATAACACACATCTCGAGAAAACTAAAACCCCTTATGCATCTTCTCTCTAGTCTGAAAGAACACAAATAAAATAAAAAATAACACTGAAAAGATCTTAAAAAGAACCAATAGGTGCGGCACATTACAGTGGTATCAGAGCACAGCTCTTCTTGCTATCCTGTGAGGATAGATTCAGACATGCAGAAGAAAACACAAGACACGCAGCCGGGTAAAAGTAGATATTACCTCAGGCGGAACATGTCCAGAACAGATTTATAGGTTCCTCAGAGAGATCCTTCTGATACAGATACAGAGGTAGTAGCTACAGAGGAACAATCGGTGGTCTTTTACAGTGAAGAAGACCTTGAGGTACCCAGGACAGATCCCTTTTCAAGTGTGGTTCCAACACAGGTTGAAGAAATGGGTGACAGAGAGATTGAGGAATCCAACTTACGGGACATTCTAAATTCTTTGGCTAGGGGACAACAAAACATAGAGAGGAGTTTCTTGAGGATGGATGAGACGATGGGAGAGTCACAGATAGAGCTGGCCCAAATTCTTACCCAGTTGATACCTCGTGATGCGAGGAATAATAAAGACAACAACAGGGACCATAATAATAATAACAACAACAATGGGAGAAACAGGAACAATTTCGGAGACAGAAAAAGAATCAATTTGGGAGGAGATAGACATAATGGTGATAGGCCGAATGGTGACAGGCAAAGTGGTAATAGGCATAATGGGGATAGACACTGAGACAAAGAAGATGAAGGTGAAGCTTCAGTCATCAACAGGAGGGCTACCTAGTTGACAGCCAGTGACATGCCTGGCATTCCTGTGTTTGCACCTAGGAACAATGTTCCTGAGCAGGAGGCCACACAACTGGATTTCCAGGAGGAGATTTTTAGAGATTGGAGAGCATCCAGCAAGGAGTTCAAAGCCGAAATGACATTTGGGGAGTATTCAGATCTGAGAATGAAACATAGACCCCGCAGAGGAAACAGACAGCAAAACCAGGAGCTTCAAAAGAAAGTGAGCAAAATGACTTTGCCTTAAGTTGGACAGTTATCTCCAGATCAGCCCCATGCCAGAGACGGATGCCATTACATATGCAGCCTTACATTTAGAGGGTAGTGCACATAAGTGGTGGAGCAACGGCAAGGTCACCTTGGGACATGACTAGATCACTTCCTATGCCGAGTTCACAGCTAGGCTCATTGACACATTTGATAAAAAGGATTCAGAACTGCAATTTAAGGAGTTGGCTCAACTGAGACAGAGTGGATCAGTGGATTCGTACATATCAGAGTTCTAGGACCTTTCAGTGATGGTCTCAGACATTTCGGAGCGTAGATTGATCATGCTCTTCATTGATGGGTTGACAGATCAACTACGAGGTTGGGTTAAGGGTTTAGATCCTGCTTCATTACAGGAGGCCATGAAAAAGGCCCGTGATATGGAGTCTTCTGTTTGGAGAAATAATTTTCAGTCCAAGGGTTTTCAGCATAGGAGAGATAAGGAGAAGGACAGAAGACATTTTCAGAGAGATTCCGGACAGCAACACAAGAGTTCTTCCAGGTTGGATAGTGACCAGTTGAATGACCTCAGGAGGAAGAAGCTTTGTTTTCACTGTTGAGAGCCTTGGGATCCTAAGCACAAGTGTGCTGCCCAGGGAAAAGCTAAACAGTTAGAATATTTTTCAGCAGATGAGTCCGTAGAATCAGAGACACATTTAGAGCATCAATCGGAAGATAATGACTCAATGACTGATGTTGCATCTGAAGCATCAGATAAGGAGGAGACAACCCTACCTACAACACATCTCTCTAGCATTCAACGAGAGGGATCATTCCGGATGAGAGGAGTACTTGGTGGACAGAGGGTGATTACACTACTTGACACAGGTGCCACTCATAATTTCATAGATGAGGGCTTGGTTGCGAAGAGAGGGCTGAAGACTGAAGTGTTTGAAGGATTTAAGGTGAGGGTAGCAAATGGATTTGTACTCACCTACACTAGGAGGATACCTAATCTCACCATATTGTTGAACAATTATACACGCTAGTCAGATTTCTATGTGGTCAGCATGGGTGAGATGGATGTGGTATTGGGCATGCGGTGGTTGCATGACTGATGCAGGAGCATCCCTGGTTCAAGAGCAATCTTGCATCAACCAAAAACATTTGCATTTCAGTTTGTTTGCAGTTCAGTTTGTTTCCTTTCATTTTCCAGTTTAGGTAGTTTAGTCAGTAGCAGTTTCTGTATTTTGGTCCGCATTCTGCCGCAGTTGCATTTCACATCTTGTGGAGCTAGACTTAGCATCTAGATTCATTCATCTACATCATATCCAGAATTCAAAGCATTTGGATTAAGTATCGGAAAGATATCGCTATCAGAAGATCGATTGTTTTCTCAGAGCAAAGCATTCTGACAGTCTCAGACAATCAGCTAAAGGAGAAGACTTGTGGAGCATTCCTCGACTGGTGGAGCTTAATGACACATCATTCAATGATCCTTGGTTCGTGGCCGACCTTCCCCGAGATCCGCACATCATTCCTTTCATTTGCGGGGGTGTTCTACATGATTAGGTCCGACCTATCCGTGTACACACGTTAAAGCTCTTCATTGGAGTTTGTGACCTTCCTTGGCCGACGTGGAGGAATCTTTTGTTCCGGAGATGATATATATTGATGTAATAGATCCTTAGGAAAGCAGTTAGCATAGTTCTCATGATTTAGAAGATCGATAGTTTGGCTCCTTCGCGAGGGGACTTCAAAGTTATATCTTGTGCATATTCTGATATTCTGTAATTAGGCCTGTGAGCCCAATTGTAAGCCCGCATGATGCCGGCTAGCTTGTATTTGAATTCTATTATATACTAAATGACTGTATTCATGTTTGTTTTATATCTTTGAGTTGTTTTTGTTGTGTTTACTCTTGCTGCATGGCTTGGACAGTTCATTTTGTGAACCCTTCTACCGTGACTGCACCAAGTGGTATCAGAGCGAAAGTTTGAATCTTTGGGAGCAAGTTGAGCGAAGTTGGCGAAGAAATTCCGTAAGATCTTGCTGTGGACAGATCGCCAAATTGAGGCAGGTTACTTGTGTCACAACTGATCGCCGAATTGAGGCAGGTTACTTGTGTCACAACTGATTGCCGAACTTGAGGCAGTTTGCACTTGATCCTAGGAAGAATGCCGCCGAGGAGAGTTGTTGCCGTTGGAACGATGGCTGCTAGAATGGATGAGATGATGGAGATGATAAAAACAATGCGAATTCGTTTGGATGCTGTTGAAGAAGATAGACGAAGAGGATTGACACTGAGACCTAATGTTGAAAGTGATGATGAAGAAGAATTTCAATCTGCTGAACAAATTGGCGAAACCCTAGGAGGTGATGAAGAAGAAGAATCAGATCAAGTAAAGATGTTGTGACCTATTTCGAAGATTGGAAAAAGACCTAGAGTTGATGTGCTGAATTATACTCGTAATTTTAACCCTGAAGAATTGATTGACTGGATAAATGACATGGAAGAATACTTTGAATATGAAGAGATTGAAGATCCAGAGAAGGTGAAATTTGCAATGACAAAATTGAAAGGACATGCTGCTATATGGTGGAAAGAAGTTCAGTTGGAAAGAAATAGAAGAGGAAAAGAAAAAATTACATAGTGGGATAGGATGGTGACAAAATTGAAGAATCAATTCATACTTGCTGATTATGAGTTGGAGCTGTTGAAAAGATTGCAAACCCTGAGACAGAAGGAGAAATCTGTGAAGGAGTACACTGAAGAATTTCATAAGATGATTATAAGGACATGACATAATGAAGCAAACAAGGAGAAAGTGGTTAGATACATCAATGGACTTAGATTAAGCATTCAAGAAGAACTAAGCTTGGTAAGGATGACATCTTTGGAAGAAGCATATCAGTTTGCCTTGAAAGTTGAAGAGAAGATGAATAAAAGACATGATCTGAGACAGAGAGGCAAAGGAAGTAAATTTCAGAGAGGTACAATATTTTCCGGAGGAGATAGATCACATTCAAAGCAGAATAAGTTTGACAACACATTCAAGGACAAAGATAATAATGCTTACTGGAGAGATGACAGAAATTTTTACTGGATAGTGGAGAGGAAACCCTAGTGCATACCGGAATGAAGGATATAGAAGAGAGGGAAGAGGATTTGATAAGAGAACATTCAGAGGTACTTGTTTCAAGTGTGGAGGTGAAGGACAGAGCATTTGAATGTAATCACAGTAGTACAAGTAAGAAGACAGAGAATAGTGGAAGAGCAGCCTATGGTGAAGAAGAACCTGTTGGATCGCCGAGTTCTGTTGGTAAGCCGAAGAAAGGAGAATCACTTGTGATGAGAAGAGCACTATTTCAAGTAGAAGCAAATGAGGAACCACCGCAGAGGAAAAGTTTGTTCAGGACAAGATGCAAATCAGGAGGTAAGTGTTGTAAAGTTGTGATTGATAGTGGTAGTTCAGATAACCTAGTTTGAGAGGAGATGGTGACTAAGTTGAAGTTGGAAAGATTGAAACACCCTAAGCCCTATCAGATAACATGGATTCAGGATGATCATAAGGTCTTGGTGAGTGAACAATGTTTGGTGAAATTTCATATTGGATCTTATCATGATGAAGTCTTGTGTGATATTATGCCTATGGATGTATGTCATATCTTGTTGGGTAGACCTTGGTAGTATGATAGAAAAGCTATACATGATGGGAGAACATACACTATAACAGCAAATGGAAAGAGAATTACTTTGATTCTTTTAGAAGATGATCCTAAGAGTAAAGGATGTGGAAATTCTAGAATCTGTTTGGTAGATGGAAGAAAATTTCTTAATGGTTTGAGACATGAGAATATGTGTTATGCTTTGATCCCTAAGAAACCTGAAACATTGAAGAAAGAAATTGGAGAAGAACAACCGGAGGAGATAAGAGAGTTGTTGGCGGAGTATGAAGACATCATATCAGATAATATACCTGAAGGATTACCACCTATTAGAAGTATCAGTCATCACATGGATCTTATACCGGGAGCAAGTTTGCCTAACAAAGCAGCACATAGAATGACACCAACAGAAAATGAAGAATTGAATAGACAGATACAGGAGTTGCTGAGGAAAGGTTTGATCAGAGAAAGTTTGAGTCCTTGTGCAGTACCTGCAGTGCTTGCACCTAAGAAAGATGGAGAATGGAGAATGTGTACTGACTCTAGAGCAATAAACAAGATCATAGTTAAGTATAGATTTCCTTTACCTAGGATGGATGATATCATGGATTGTTTGAGTGGAGCAAGATATTTCACAAAGATAGACTTGAAGAGTGGATACCATCAGATCAGAATTAGAGAAGGAGATGAATGGAAGACTGCTTTTAAACAAATGAAGGATTGTATGAGTGGTTAGTGATGCCCTTTGGATTGACTAATGCACCGAGTACTTTCATGATATTGATGAAGTCTTGAAGAAATTCTTGGGTAAGTTTGTGATTGTATACTTGGATGATATTATGATTTTCAGTAAGACAAAAGAGGAACATTTGTGGCATATTAGACAAGTTTTGCAGAGATTGAGAGAAGAGAAATTGCTGATAAACATCAAGAAATGTAGTTTCATGAAAGAAGAGTTGGTATATTTGGGATTTGTGATTTTTGCGGAAGGATTAAAGATGGACCCTGAGAAAGTGAAAGCAATTGTTGAGTGGCCTACACCGGAGAGCATTGGAGAGGTGAGATCATTTCATGGATTGGCTAGTTTCTACCGGAAGTTTATTAGAAATTTCAGTTCAGTATGTAACCCTATGATAGAGACAATGAGAGGTGACAGGAAAGACTTTAAATGGACATCTGGAGTAGATAAAAGTTTTCAATTGTTAAAGTAGAAAGTGATAAAGCAACCTGTTTTGGCGTTACCAGATTTCAATAAGGTATTTCAAGTTGATTGTGATGCAAGTGGAAATGCGATTGGAGTAGTATTAAGTCAAGAAGGTAGATCTGTAGCATATTTCAGTGAGAAGTTGTGTTGGTTACCAAATCTGCAGAGGGTTTGCCAGCTCCAATGCACAAGCTGATTCGGCCAACAGATACAAGAGGTTGCGTGAGCTGCCTCCCCTTCACTTCTGGTTCTGCCGCACCAAGGGGGGGATCCCTATAACTCAAGATGTAACCTTGACTAGCTCAATGATATGAAGATTTAGCTTGACAGCATCATGCAGAATACTCTCATGTATAGACCAAGATCTTCATGATAGATCACAAGGTGGGCAACATTCTTGGACATGCATGTTTGGTTGGGTATGAGAGTATGCAAGGGGTTCCTAATCCTACTCCTACAACTAACAGGTTGAAGTGATGAAATGGGTGGACATAATGTCCTGGATGCAAGACAAGGGGTTTTGGCTCATAACTACTGACCCAGGAGCAGACTGGTGCCTATCCATTGGGCAAGGAGTCAATTAGATGTATACAACAGATGGTTTGCAACTTTCACTCAAGTTTCAGGGGGGTTGAACTGATGCTTGTCTTACAAACATCACCCAAGAATGAGTATCTAACTGCCTCTATTTACAGATATCCCTGCAGACATACAACCTTCTCCATGCTTAACCCAAAATAGTTTAATCCACTCCTTGAATGGAAGTTAGAGATCATGCATGTGATACAGACATCTATACCCCAGAATCTGAGAAACCCTTAGCAACCAGATTCAAAAGAAGGAAATGCATGCAACAAAGGAGACAGGCAGATAAACACATGCAGTATAGTATTTTTCATTTATATCAAGATGAAACTGAAAATATGTGCAAAATACATTCATGCTGCAACACATAAACTCCAAAATGGGATAAAACAACCAGGATCATGCCCTGTCCTTCATTATTTACACAAAAATGCCCCAGGTCTTCAACAACCAACAAATGAGCAACACAGCCCTACTTATACAACCAGGAAGTGCTCAGCCTTAATTACATGGTTGACTCAAAATTCGCCAGATACAGTACATTAAGAAAATGGCGCCCAACACATTGAATGCAACAGGTGGAGGGGACAGGAAGAGACTTCGAGCCTTGTGCCGCCGCCTGTGGATGTACAACTTCAGTCGGGTACTAGATCCGTCCACGCAATCGCCCATACCCTGTAACATCCGCCATTAATGGTGCACCAACTCGCGGCCTTGGGAAAAACATCATACTGTGCATTGCAACCCTTTCCCGCCAAAATGCATCATCCTGATACTTCAAATGTGGTGGGAACAAATTATCCCACATGCACCCCGCGGCGACCTCTCTATCACTTTTTATACTAGGCCGTGAGTACATATAATGTCGGTGATTTTGCTCCCGATGGCACCTAGTATAAACCTTACCATCATCATCCTTAGCATGATATCCTGTTGCTCGAAATATCACCCTGACATTAGCAGGCCTCAGCACCATATGTAAAGAATATCACCCTGACGTCAGCATCATACTGCATGATAACCTCGCCTTTATCGGCACAACCTGATGCATCAGAGGAAGATCCTCCTGCCTAGCCGATACCAAATGTCTGGCCGATGAACATCTTGCATGTCCACAAAAATCCTGATGACGTCATCGTCACATTACAATGTCGGGTCAGATTGAAAACTTGAAGTATGACCCCGTCGGATCTGGATGATGTCATCGTCACATCCTGCTGACGTCATCGTCACATCCTGCTGACGTCATCAGCATATCTACCTATCGCGCACCTCCTCATATCCGGATGATGTCATCGTCATATTCGCAACATCGGGGGATCTCCTAAAATGACTGATGTTAAAATATGACCCCCCGGACCCTGATGACGTCACCATCATATCGGCATCAGGATGATATTCGGAAGATAACCGGATATTTGGAAATATCATCCTGATGCACAAATATCATGCTGCACTGTAGCTTCACTTGTAAGATCGGGGTGATGTTTGAATATGACTGGTATTTGAAATGATCACCCCCACTGGACAATGCATGAAGCCGACAGGCGGATATCTCCCTGACATCAGCATCATCATGATGCTAGAACAAACATACATCCGGGTGATATTCGGATATGAAAATATCACCCCCTCCTTCGGAAATATCATGATGTAGACAGGCAGAAAAGCGGATATCACCCTGACATAAGAATGACGTCAGCATCATCAGGGTGATAAAACAACGAACATGAAGTGATAAAACAACATTAGGGTGATCTTAACTAAGATCACCCGATGTTCAAATATGATGACCCCACAGAAGATCGGGTCATACTTAGGACTTTGCAGCAACATCATCAGGATGATCTTAACTAAGATCACCCGATGTTAAGATATCACCCCGGCGAAAGATCATGCTGGCAGAATATGATGATGACCCTCGCAAGCAACATCAGGGTGATGTCTGGAAATATGATGATGATGATGACCTCCTCCTTCGAAAATATGATGCTGCAATTGAAAAATGCTGAGGAGGCCCAGAGACTTAGAACTTCTTTGGATTTTTTAGGAAGGTGCCTGCATGTTCAATGCTTGAAACTTGACTGCTCATGCAGGCACCAACAAGTTGAATGATGCAAGGAGAAGATATTCAGTTTATGATCAAGAGTTCTATGTTGTAATTCAAGCCTTGAAGAAGTGGAGACATTACTTGTTGCCTAAGGAGTTTGTACTATATACAGATCATCAAGCTTTGCAGTACTTGAACAGTCAAGGTAAGTTGAATAAGATACATACGAGATGGGTAGAGTTCATGCAGAGTTACACTTTTGTATTAAAGCATAGGAGTGAAAAATCAAACAAAGTTGCTGATGCATTGAGTAGAAGAAGAAATTTGTTGACAGAAATGAGAGTTGAAGTGTTGGGTTTTGATGAATTGAAGAACATGTATGAGGGAGACACTGATTTTACAGAACCTTGGAAAGCATGTAAGGAACCTATTGTGACAGATAGAAGTAAGTGGCTGGATTATTTCATTCAGGAAGATATGTTGTTTAGAGGAAATCAGTTATGCATACCTAAGAGTTCAATGAGAGATAATTTAATCAAGGAGAAACACAGTGGAGGACTAGTAGGACATTTTGGCATTGATAAGACAGTGGCTTTGGTAAGTGAAAACTACTTTTGGCCTCAAATACATAAGGATGTTAGGAGATTTGTGCAGAGTTGTAGAATTTGTCAAGTTGCAAAAAGGAGTAGTCAGAATACTGGATTGTATAGACCTTTGACAGTACCGGAGAGACCTTGGGAAGACATAAGCATGGATTTTATAATGGGATTGCCGAAGACACAGAGAGGACATGAGTCAATATTTGTAGTGGTGGACAGATTTTCAAAGATGGCTCATTTCATACCTTGTAAGAAGACAACTGATGCGGTGCATGTAGCAGATCTATTTTTCAAGGAGATTGTGAGATTACATGGATTACCTAAGAGTATAGTTTCAAACAGAGAAACAAAGTTTGTTGGATACTTTTAGAAGGCACTTTGGAAGAAGATGAAGACAGATTTGAAGTTCAGTTCAGCATTTCATCCATAGACTGATGGACATACAGAAGTAGTGAATAGGAGTTTGGGAAACTTGTTGAGATGTTTGGTTGGAGAGAAGATAGGAAGTTGGGATTTGATTCTTTCACAGGTAGAGTTTGCATACAATAATTCAGTGAATAGGAGTACCGGAAGAACACCGTTTGAGATTGTTACCAGAGTAACACCTAGAGGAGTTATAGAATTGAGGGACATGGATATGGAAGAAAAGCAAAGTGCAGAAGTAGAGGAATTTGTAGATCACATGAAAACAGTGCATAATCAGGTGAAGCATTTGGAGGATATGAACAATAAGTATAAGGAAAAGGTAAATGAGAAGAGAAGACATAAGGAATTTGAAACGGGAGATGAAGTAATGGTATACTTGAGAAAAGAGAGATTTCCAGTTGGAACATATAACAAGTTGAAGATGAAGAAGTTTGGACCTTGTAAGATACTCAGAAAATTTGATTCAGGAAATGCATATGAAGTGGAGTTATCGGAGACATTGGGTATATCACCTATTTTCAACATTGCAGACCTTTGTCAGTATCATGAAGCAGAGTTCAGTGACAACATGGAAGAAGACTTGAAGAAGAAGTTACCACAATAAGCACCGAAGCAGATTGAAGACATTTTGGATAGCAGAGTTGGACGTAGCACGAGAGGAAGACAATACAAAGAATATCTTGTGAAGTGGAAAGGCAGACCGGAAGAAGATTCAACATGGATTTCTTAGGCTGAGGTGGACCGTCTTGGTTCTGCCCTAGCCCCATCAAAGTGAGGGACTCACTTTTTCAATAACCCCGGATGTTTGATGCAGGAGCATCCCTGGTTCAAGAGCAATCTTGCATCAACCAAAAACATTTGCATTTCAGTTTGTTTGCAGTTCAGTTTGTTTCGTTTCATTTTCCAATTCAATTCAGGTAGTTTAGTCAGTAGCAGTTTCTGTATTTTGGTCCGCATTCTGCCGCAGTTGCATTTCACATCTTGCGGAGCTGGACTTAGCATCTAGATTCATTCATCTACATCATATCCAGAATTCAGAGCATTTGGATTAAGTATCGGAAAGATATCACTATCAGAAGATCGACTGTTTTCTCAGAGCAGAGCATTTTGACAGTCTCAGACAATCAGCTAAAGGAGAAGACTTGCAGAATATTCCTCGACTAGTGGAGCTTAATGACACATCATTCAATGATCCTTAGTTCGTGGCCGACCTTCCTTGAGATCCGCACATCATTCCTTTCATTTGCGGAGGTGTTCTACATGGTTAGGTCTAACCTATCCGTGTACACACGTTATAGCTCTTCATTGGAGTTTGTGAGCTTCCTTGGCTGACACGGAGGAATCTTTTGTTCCGGAGATGATATATATTGATGTAATAGATCCTTAGGACAGCAGTTAGCATAGTTCTCATAATTTAGATCGATAGTTTGGCTTTTTTGTGAGGGGATATCAAAGTTATATGTTGTGCATATTTCGATATTCTGTAATCGGGCCTGTGAGCCCAATTGTAAGCCCGCATGATGTCGGCCAACTTGTATTTGAATTCTATTATATACTGAATGACTGTATCCGTGTTTGTTTCATATCTTTGAGTTGTTTCCGTTGTGTTTACTCTTGCTGCACGGCCTAGACAGTTCATTCTGTGAACCCTCCTACCATGACTGCACCAATGACATTGGAGAGTTCACACTCAACCTGAGGACGATGGAGATGAAGTTTGAGGTGAATGGGATACAATATGTGCTCAGGGGCATTTCAGATGGTGGATTGAGACTGGTTTCACTCAAGAGGATGGAGAGATTGATTCAACATGATCAGGTGCAGTGGGTAGCAAAGGTGATGGTGCTGCCTGCAGTATCAAAACAATAGAAGCATGAGTATCCACCTGACATACAGGCTCTCTTGACTAAACACACCAAAGTGTTTAGTGACATACCACCAGGTAAACCCCCTAATAGGGGCATTGAGCACATTATTGAGTTGGAGGAGGGTGCTAAGCTAGTGATTACTACACCTTACAGGCACCTGAAGAGATATAAGGATGAGATCGAGAAAGCTATCAAAGAGCTTCTCGAGATGGGGCACATAAGACTAAGCAAAAGTCCATTCGCCTCATCAGTGGTCTTAGTGAAGAAGAAAGATGGAACTCTCAGATTGTGCATTGACTACAGAGAGTTAAATAAAAAGACCATCAAGAACAGACATCCCATACCCCGCATTGATGAGCTGATAGATGAGTTGCACGGGGCATGTTACTTCTCCAAAATAGATTTGAGATCTGGAATCACCAGATTCGGGTTAGGGATGAAGATGTGGCGAAGACAACTTTTAGGTGCCATTATGGGCACTTTGAGTTCCTGGTCATGCCATTCGGTTTGACCAATGCACCAGCCACCTTCCAATCCTATGTGAACAGGGTGTTCAAGGAACAATTGAGGAGATTTGTGTTGATATTTTTTTATGATATATTGATATACAACAAGACTTGGGAGGAGCATCTAAAACACATTGACATTGTCTTGAGCATTTTAGAGCGGGAGTCATTATATGCAAAAATGTCAAAGTGTGAGTTTGGGATGACCGAGTTGTTATACTTGGGTTATATCATCAGTGCTGGTAGTGTGAAGGTAGACCCAGAGAAGATTCGGGCAATCATTGGCTGGCCACCACCAAAGAATCTCTCATCTTAAGGGATTCCTTGGTCATTGTGGGTATTACCGTCGTTTTGTGAAGGGGTTTTCAGTGTTCACAGTCAGCTGCCCCCTTACCGATTTGACTCAAAAGGATGCTTTCAGTTGGTCAGGAAGTGCACAGGAGTGTTTTGATAGGTTCAAGGAGATTATGAGTACCTGTCCTATGTTGGCTATCCTAGATTTCAGCAAACCTTTTGAGTTACAATGTGATGCCTCAGGGGCAGGCATTGGTATAGTAATAATGTAGGATAAACACCCTATAGCATTTGAGAGCAGGAAGTTGAGGGGTGTAGAGCGGAGTTACAACATATACGACAAGGAGATGTTAGCCATCATGCATGCGCTGGCTAAGTTCAGACAATATCTAATGGGGAGCAAGTTTGTGGTGAAAATGGATCACAATAGTCTGAAACATTTCCTTGGGCAGAAGGACCTGAATGAGAGGCAGCAAAAGTGGGTCAGCAAACTTCAGGCCTACGACTTTGACATTGTTTATGTCAAAGGCAAGAAAAACATAGTTGCTCATGCTTTGTCCAGGAGACCCCATTTGTGTGCATTGGGTGCTATTTCAAATGATTGGAGAGAGTTGATATCTGCTGAATATGCTAAGGACAAATGGGCTACTGGATTTATAGATGGCACTATCAGGGACGACAAGTATACAGTGGTGAATGACTTGATCATTTACAAGGACAGGATCTTCTTAGTGCCAGGTTCGGAGATGAAGTAGAGGGTTTTAAGAGCATTCCATGACTTGCCTACGGCTGGACATCTTGGCTACTTCAAAACATACAGGTAGGTTAGAGAGCGTTTCACTTGGAAAGGCCTCAAAACTAAAGTGTTGAGATATGTGAGAGAGTGCCCAACATGCCAGCAGAATAAGTAGTACTCTTTTCCAGGTGGACTACTGGAGCCCCTGTCTATTCCTGAGAGGAAATGGGATAGTATTTCTATGGACTTTATCACAGGGTTATCTAAAGTCCAGGGTCGGGATTGCATTTATGTGGTAGTGGATAGATTGACGAAGTATGCACACTTCTTTGCCATTCCTACCACCTACACTGTAGCTTAGGTTGCAGAGTTATTTTTCAGAGAGGTATTCCGTCTACATGGGTTGCCACGGAGTATTGTGAGTGATAGGGGCAGCAGGTTCCTAATTAATTTTTGGCAGGAGCTCTTCAGGTTGACAAGGACAGAGCTCACCCCCAGCACGAGCTACCACCCACAGACAGATGGCCAGATAGAGATTGTCAATAAATGGGTGGAAGGATACCTCAGAAATTATGTAGCAGGGCAGCAAAAGGCATGGATTAAGTGGCTTCACATGGGCGAGTATTGCTATAATTCCACTTATCACATGTCTATCCAGATGTCACCCTTCATGGCTTTATATGGGTATGAGGCACCAAGCTTTGTAGATTTACTGTTTGGAGATAGCAGAGTGCCTAAGGCCAAAGACCTTCTTCAGGAGAGTCAGGATATCATGAGGTCTTTGAAGGAGAATATATAGAAGGCTCAGAATCAACAGAAGCAGTATGCCGATCAGCAGAGGACTAAGTGATCATTTGAGATAGGTGACATGGTATACTTAATGCTGTAGCCCTACATGCAGTCCACTCTCAAGAAGAGTGGGGCAGAGAAGCTTAAGCCATGCTACTATGGGCCTTTCAGGATCTCCAAGAAAATTGGAGAAGTGGCTTATGAGCTAGGGTTGCCAACAGGTAGCAGGGTACACAATGTATTTCATGTATCCTACCTCAAGAAGGCGTTGGGGCATAATGTAACACCATCAACAGAGTTACCTCCTCTGGATGAAGAAGGGAAATTGATTTTGGTAACTGAAGCTATAATTGATACCAGGGAGCGCACTTTGAGGACTATCATAGAATACTTGGTAAAATGGAAAACCTGCCAGTGGGGGATGCTACTTGGGAAAATGAGCAGATATTGGAGCATCCTGATCTGAGATTGCTTGAGGCAAGCAATCTTAAGGAGGGCGGACTGTAATGTCCCCTATCTAGCTACAGTGTTAGTCTATCATTGGAACCATTGTGGTTTGGCCTTGGATGGGCAATTCAGAGGTGTAGATGTGGTTTGGATCCAGTTGGCAGTTGTCAGTGGCAGTTTGGGTGCCTTGTGGCGTATTTACTATTTTTAGTAAGTTCGGGTTTGGTGCCGAATCGGGATTTTCAAAGTGGGGATGGATTTGTCTCATCGAGACCTTTCCAACGAGCTATGGATCATTGAATTCCGACATCATCTCGTCAGTTATTTTGAAGTCCATAAGTTGAATTGAAATATTTAAATGGGACTTTAATGTTAAGTTATAAAGTGCCTTTATGAATAGAAAATAAAAAGCAAGTCACTTGGAAATTGGGCGCCCATCCCTAGGGGAATAAAGTGAATTAAAAAAACATAACATTTCCCCCCAAAAAGTCAATGCCTCATGGAGAGGAAATAAAAGAGGAAAAAAGCAAGTCATTTGGATATGCTATGTTTTATGATATTTTCTTCTACTTGGCTCTATTAGGGTTTTGGTGTGAGCGTTTGAAGGATTCGAACGAGAGGCTCTTGGAGACGAAAACCTCCCTGAGTAACAACATTCTACAGATGTGCAATACCATCCAAAGGTGCTAATGGAGGTGGATACATCAAGTGTTCACAATTGGGCTTCAATGGAGTTGATATGTTGAGGGTTTAAGCATTTCTTGATATATCTTTTGTAGATTTATGAAGATCTCTTTATGCAGATTTGGGAGACTGAGTTAATAGCTGTTTAGAGCAGGATTTTGGTGAGGGTTTGAGATTGCATTTTCCTTGTTTGTGTTGGCCGTACATCCCAACTTGGCCGTACCTCTTTGATAGCAGATTTTGTGTGGAGAAAAGGGTGTTTTTGGACTGAATATTGAGCAATATCAGGTTGCAGCAGCAGAACGACTAGATTAGAGGCATTTGCAGCGAGTATTCTTTGTGTGGTTGCTAATATACTCACTTGGGAGGCCGTACACCTTGCTTGGAGGACGTGGGTTCTTGTGGGGACTCAATCTTCTTTGAATGCAGCTATTGTATTCCTCATTTTGAGGCGTCTAGGGTCTATTACATTGCTGAAATTATTTGTATGTGAATTCTTGTATTCCTTGGTGTTTTGGAGTGATTCTGGCTATGCCATTTGCTGGTGCGGCAACAATATAAATCTGAAGTTGCAAATTTGAACATGGGTATGTGTTAAAACTTCTTTATTTGCTGATATATGAACTGGGTCTTTCATAGTTCTTTCATATTCCTTGTATATTTTATGGGTTTTCACTATATATGCTATATTGTATTGTTCCGGCAACACACATCTCGAGAAAACTGAAACCCCTTCTGCATCTTCTCTCTAGTCTAAAAGAACACAAATAAAATAAAGAATAACACTGAAAAGATCTTAAAAAGAACCAATAGGTGCGGCACATTACATTATCAAAAATCATATCAACATCCACATCAAACAAAGGATTATCAACAAACTGTAGATTATCCTCAACTCCAGAATCATGCCAATCATCTTGCTGATCCAAACTCCTGTTTTTTGACTTTAAGGGACAATGTGCAAGTTCAAATTCCTGTTGAATGCAACCAAGCTTCTCTATTACTTGTTCTATCTCCTTGGCCCTTTTTTTGTTCTCCTGCTCTCCGAACTGTTTGGCCTCATAGAGCTCATCTTCCACTTCTTGAAGGGCCATTTGCGTATTCTCCAAATCTTCCTTAATATTCCTAAGCTCCAAAGTGAGCTTATTAACTTCATCTTCTTTCCCTTCCAATGCTTTAGCATACACTGCAGCAATCTTGTAGATGTGATCCCTGTCTGAAAGTAATTGCAAATAATCTGGTTTCATTGCCTCCAGAGCTTCTTTGACTACCTACAATTCAGCAAGAGAAGTTACTCCTTCAATGCCTTTTTGCCTCCTTTCAATCTGGGTCTTCCAAGAGAGATCTTCAATGAATTGTGAGTGTTATCAAAATATGTTAAGGCTACAACAATCATATCTTCAGAGACCTTCAACTGATTCTTCAAATTTTGTGACTTATTGGGCCTATGATCAAAATCAACCTCACACAATGAATTTTCTGATTTGACTACAAGGTCATGCCTCTCAAAATCAGCTGCCCCTATAACATCATCTTTGCATAATTCTTGCTTTGAAGTTAGGACAGCACCTTGTTCAAAAGGAAATTCATCCCAAGCTGGCTCTTCATCATGTTTTGGTGCCAAAACACCTGGATCCCACGGATTTAAGAGTTGATAGCTTTGATTAGAAAAAATATGTTTATTATGTTCCTCATGAGTGATTGTCTTTGTGAATAAGTCATTCCCAAACTCACTAATACTGAAATCATCATAAACAACTCCCTTAATAGGTTTGGTTTGAAAATCAACCCAACAACCATCTGTGTTGTTAGCGTTTAAATTCGCACCCTTCGATGTGACACTAAACGGAACAGTGTGTACAGTAGGACTGTTCTTCAAATTAGGAGGGGAAGCTCTCTCAATAAAAGAAATTTTAAAAGACGATACAATTTTAACCTATCTTTTTGTTTCTCATAGCACAAGCACAAGGCAATTGAAGCTCTTCTACAATGCTACAAGACTTATCAGAGTATTGCAAAAGAAATAACTAAACTTAATGAAACATACTTTCAATCTCTTTGAGTAAATTCAGAGCACAAAGAAATTGAAGGAACAATTGGCGATTGATTTAAAACAAAGGAACAACAAAGATCTAAAACAATTGTTTAAGCACAAAGTCATAAACAATTCCTCTCAACCTCAACAACACAAAAAGCTTCCATGAAAACGATGTATATCTTTATTCTCAAAGTAATAAAAACACACAACACTGTTTGAACAATAATATGCGAGCAAAATCAAAGCTTCAATATTTACCATTCAGAAATTTAAGTGTGTAGAATACACTTATTTATACCCTAAAACAAAAGGTGCAAGGAAATAAAAGGAAGAGGTAACTAATACTCTCCAACCTAACCCTAATGTTGCTTGGCAAGCATGCAAGCTTATTAGCATTTAAAATAATAAAATAATTCTCATGCAATTTAGTTAACTGAACTTGCATGTTATTACAAATTGAGTTCCACTTAAAGATATTTTTCATGATTTACAAAACAAATCCAAAAATAGATTTATCTTTGAAAAGCAAAGTCAATTCTCAAAATAGAAACTGCTTTGGAAATCTCTCCAACCGCCCAAAATAGAATCTCCTGCAAATACTGAAAAATGGCTAAGTCTGGGAATTCAGATTTCTCTCCAATTCATCAACTTTAGCCTCATTTGGTATCATGATGGAATCGAGGTGAACAGTCTTTATCTGCAGGATGACACTGGCATCTTCCATAGTCTTCGACAGATCCATACTCTTTTTCAACCTTATCAAATTTCATTGTGATTTCGGCTAAAAGGTACATCTTCGTCACATGAGGATCTCCACAAAACCTCTCACGGATCAGCCGCACAAACTCGTTCTGCAATTCATGAACAAGGCAATTTATGCCTTCATTAGTGAAATACCTGCAAGGAATATGTTGGATAAAATTAATAACATACTTCTCAATATTGAGAAGTTTCTCCTTCCATGTAGCCAATTCTGAGACTATGTCCTTTGAGATGTGAATCAGAAAGCAATACTGATGTGTCAACGAAAAGATTGTGGATCTATGCTCTGTTGTCATAGGCCTCAAACCAAGAGCCTGCAATCTCACCAAAAGCCTATCATAGATAGGCGTCATCTCTGTCATACACTCCAGCATATTCTCAATTCCAAGGAGAATATCCTTAGAACTAGATACTGCTGTAGTCAACCTTGCAAGAAAGTTGACACCTCTTGTTATGAAGTGCTCAATCCAGTCCTTCATATGTTTGCCGTATACAACTAACTGGCTCAACTCCCTCTGATCATCAGAAGACTCCATTACCTGTGGCAAAAGAAGTGAAGGCTACGAAGGTGTATGCAAAAGTTGAGAAACATATTGACGTAGCTGCTTATTTTCTGCTTTGAGGGTAGCCTTGTCCTCTCCATCCTTCAACACTCTACTCCTCATGGTATCAATGGCTACCTCCAAAATGTTCACTGCTGCTTGGCGAGTACTTCCGCCCAAGTTAGCCTTGATGATGTGAAAATCATCAGGCTCTATATCTACCACCGTCTTATCCTGAGGAGGAATGGTGGTCTCTGCAATCATATCACCCTCAAGAGTCCTCAAAATCCTTGACTGTTTCTTTAGCTTCTTCGTTGAGGGTTCTTTGAATGATTTAGCTAGAGCGCTGAAATCTAACTGATATGATCGCCTTTTCTTCTTCTCACCAATTACCGTGCGAAGCCAAGTAGGTGTAGCCTTTTCAGGTGTTGACTCTGGATGGTCCTTTACCTCAACTTCTGGATCAGGTGTAATCTCAACCTTAGGAGGTGCAATATGTGGCTCTATCTCAGGCTCAACTTCTATCACTGTCTCAGGCGCTACCCTTTGCTCTACTTCTGGTTCCTCGGTCTCCTCGACTCCTGATGAGTCAAATGGTGTGGAAGTGACATGTATACAAGACTCATGTGGTTCAGGTATCCTTGGCGACAGGGTAAATGCAAGAAGTTGTGTCCACTTAAGGTGGAAGTTTCGGAGTTAGAAAAAAATCCGAAATCGGGTTAACGAAAACGGGATCCCACTTTTTATAAAACGGGATCCCGCTTTTTAAAAACAGGATCCCGTTTTGCTTCGGAATCCCGAGCCAAAAGCGGGATCCCGTTTTCAAGAAACGGGATCCCGTTTTGAGTTTCATAAAAGGTTAATATTTTAACCTTTATAAAACGGGATCCTGTTTTATAAAGGTTAAAATATTAACCTTTTATGAAACGGGATCCCATTTTAAAACGGGATCCCGTTATTTAAAATTTGAATTTTAAGCTCAGGTTTTGCTTTGTAACCCGGTTCGGGAAATGCTTTGGGGACCCGAACCTGACCTCTGGACCAGGTTTGACCTGCAACTTGAAGGTCCTGTCAATGTCACAACAAAATAGTGACTTTGGGCATATATCTGAAGGTCTATTTTGCAGAATATTTTGACGAAATTAAAACCCATTATAGATGAGACAGTGTAGATTCTAAATATGTAATTTTTTTTACAATTGGATTATTTTTTCTATTTTTTAATCAATTTCTGATGAAATAGGTCCATAAACTTGAATTATTAGGGTTTTTTAGTATTTTAATAACTTTTTATTAACATATTTTTTTGTAAAAAAAATTGTAGGAAAACGTACTTTAGATAATTCTTTTCAATTTAAAAAAAAAAAAATTCAAAAAATGTTAAGTTTAGGTCATCTTATGCGTGACGTACACGATGATTTTTTAAAAGACCAAAAATGGCCAATAAAAAATTAATGAAAAAAAATATATTCAATAAAAAATTACAAAAAAATATGGAAAACGTGCTTCAGTGAGTTACAAATCTTTTCCCAAAAGGATTTTGAAAAATATGATTATTTAGGTCAAAATATGGATGACGTACACGTACATGGTATAGTAAAAAAAAAGTGACTTTTAAACAGTGGTTTTTAGAAACACCTATTCAAAATCACTTTCTATCATCTGGGTATTGAAAAAAATTACATATTTGGAAACTAGATTCTGAGTACTACATTTCATATTTAGTGACTTTTTCCAAGATTCCACCGTTAAGTGCTTCAAAGTTTTAGGTCAAATGTGACAAATTCTGAAAATCAGGGAAAACACTTCCACTTTTTGGCCAATAAGTGGACACAACTTCTTGCACACACCCGACAATGATGAATCCTCCTCCTCCAAAGAAGATGATGAAGAAGAAGAAGAATGTCATGTCCCCATTTCCGGCTTGAACACCAAGTGAAGAATGGATTAGCCTATTCCTCATTCCCAGAGGGTCATTTTGGATGATAAGGGAATGAATTGGGTTTTGACTAACTCTGGGTGTTATCTTGCAGGTACAATCAAGGAGTTTTGAAGTCATAATCCACTAAGTCATGAGCAAGGCGCCCATTTTGGCAGAACACACCCATTTTGGCACCTAGTTTCTAGAGTCACTTTTGGCATTGAAGTTGAGGTTTCAACAGGAGGCGCTCCACCTGAATGGGTTCTTCCAACCAAGCGCCTAGATCAGAGATGAACTTGAGTAAGGTATAATGAGGTTTTCATGCCTAGGCGCAAATGTCACTCTGACAAGTCTAGTTGTGCACCTAGCTTGGAACAAGGGTTTCAATGTCTCCAGAAGGGTGGCTCTACCTTTGGAGAAGGAGATATCAACTTTTAGAACCATAATGCATTGCAAGTGTCGAGGGAAAATGGCTAAGTATAGCCTAGGCGCACATTCTACATCAGAATTCCCAAAAGTGCGCCTAGACTCTGAGCATCAAGATTGCATTCCAAACAAGCACAGGGCTCCTCCAAGTAGATCAAGTGAGTCTCATCCTCAATGAAGATCAAGTAGAAAGATGAAATGATCTTGTCTTGGTTGTTAGGCGCACATTGAGTCAAGAAACATCCTTTTGAGCGCCTATCATGGATGATGATAGATATTGAGTTGAAGGTTTCTAATTGGAGTACTCATCAAAGTATATTGCCTTGTCAAGAAGATATGACCCTAGGCGCCAATATGACACTCTGCAACACTACAAGTGCACCCAAGAACATCAAGGTGCCAAAACAAGACTCCATGACCTTGAAGATGCGCCTAAGAGGGTAAATGATCTCCAAACTCCTCAAAAAGCCAAGGCGCTTGGTAAGATAAGTGTTTTGTTTGATCACAAAGACTCCAAGTGTGAGCGCCCTTAAGGAAGATTGGACAACTCAAGACTAGGCGCAGATTCCAAGTTGAAACTACCCAAATATGCGCCTAAGGAGGAAATAAGGTCTCAAGACTAGTTGGAATGCAAGGAGCTTCATCAGGGAACAAGATTATATCTCCTAGAAGCCAAGTTGCTTACAAATGACTTTGGAATGATGATGAATTGGATCACGGCGCAAATTCCCAGACAAACTGACAGAAAGTGCGCCTAGCTAGAGAGGAGACATCTTCAAGGGGTGCAATTGTTGGGTGCTCTCTCCAAAGGAGTCAATCCAACACTTAGAAGTTTCATCTGTTACATAAGTTTGTGGAAAAGTGTCAAATCCATCTCTAGGCGCCAAATCCACTGCAAATCCTCCAAATGTGCCCCTACCATGCAAGGTGATAAGCTGAGCATCCCAAATCATCAAATGATAGAGTATGGATCCAGAGGAGTTCAATTCATAAGGTGGTATCATCAAAGGATGAGGCGCACTTCTTGATGAGATCCTCCAAATCTGGCGCCCAAGTTAGAAGAACCTTAAAACTGTGCCTAAGTGTTTCTAGAAGAGGATAAGGTAGTTACACTACTTGAATTCTCATTGGTCAGAGGGATAACATTGGGATCCGTGTTAAGGTCTTTGGGTAAGGTTGCCAACTCAGGATGAGTTGTCAAGTGGAATATTCTCCTAAATATGCTTCTTGGAAAACGTGCCTTCATTGCCTTTGGAAGGCCTATAAAAGGAGGAGCTCTCTCATTCATTTGAACATCTTATCATTTGGCGAATTTTCTCTCTGCAAAGCTTTATGCTTATGATCTTGAGGCGTGCGAGTTTCAAGAGTTGGGGTGATGCTCGCTCAACTGACAAGGTGATGCTCCCTTGTTGCATTGTGAGGTGTTGACATCTAGTTGACATCATTGGGTTCAATTGAAGTGATCTACATCAACTAGTGAGATAGAGCTAGTTGTGAAGAAGTTGAAAGCATTGTATACATCTAGGCTTCAAGGCCTTTTCTTGTAATCATTTGAATGAGATTGTATGTTCATGCCATTGTGGGCAATCATCATTGTAATAAGACTTTTGCATTGAATTCAGAATAGAAGTTAACTCCTTGAGGGACCAATCTATTTGTGGCAAAGGTTGCAAATCAATCTTCTCCCTAATGAATTTAGGAGAAAGAAAACAATTATCTTCGTGCAAACCTTTGGTGTCTTCGTCAAGAAAAGCCGGTATTTTCTCCAATGAGAAGCGACTGAAACTCCGTCGGCGAACCTCAAACTCATCTTCACAATTAGCGCAAAAATCCTCAATGGTTGGCATATGAGCAAATTTGCTGCCAACACTAGACTTCATTACCTCCTTAGGGTCATAGGTGCGTTTCTCCTTGAAGGTCTTCAGGCCAAATTTAGACATCTCGTCTCCAATTATTTTGGCATCAGAGGCACTCTTGCATTTGAAAAAGTTGAGTTGTATGGGAAAGCTTACTGCATGCTTATGCCTGCTGCGTAGAAAACTATGAACTTTGGCACTTTGGCGCAGAAACTCCATGAAAACCACCTCATCAGACGGGTATCTTGGAAGGATATATGGATATGAAGTGAACCCATCCACTCGGATGTATGAAAAAGTAGGAAATTGAATGTACCAGTCCGCCCAATCCGAGATCACTACCCTGGCCTCCTCTGAAATGCGAACATGCATTTGATTCTCCAAGTCACGCACTATAAACATTAGGAATGCATCATTGACCCGACGGAAATGCTTCAGGGACTTTGAAAACTCCAATTGAGGATATAGCTTGGTAATCCTAGAGTTTTTTGGAGAGCCCACAAAATTCAACACAAAATTCAACCTAGCAAAGTTGCGCTGCTTTGCCACCATGAATAACAAATATGATGTCATTCTGAATTCACGAGTTCGGGGGAACTCTATGATTTGCCGGTGAATACTGTTACTTATGAGGATAGACCAATCATAAGTTGCACTTACATTGACCACAATGCTGATGATATAAAACATCAAGGTTCTAAAACTTCTTCCTCCGACTTGCCCTGTGATGCGGTTGAGTAGTGTGATCGTAATTGCATATTCATCGTTGAATTCCCCTCTACCGACATTTCTAGGAAGTGTGCTTCTTTTATCTTTTAGCCATTTTGAGGCTACCTTCTGACATTTATCAACATTTGAGCTCCACACTCTATCACAATCTTCAAGGTCTAGGGTGAGTGATTCCTCAAATGGTGGAATCTCGAAAGCAAACTCTATGTCATCCGGTTTGAGGCTTGCAATTACCCTTCCATCGACTGCTCTAACTTCTCTTGATTTAGGATCATAGTGCTTTATGCAAGCTAACACAAATTATAGGCTTTGAGTGGTTATAGGAAATGAGCCTGCTTGGGTTAGCCTGGAATACATTAGATTCTTTGCCGCAACACTGCCTGCCTTTACCAAATAGTCCAAGTCAAAACCCTCGGGTGAAACCTAGCATAATTCCATCTCTTTGACTTTGAAATATTCATTGACAAGCGGGGATTTACCCTCAATGGTGATCGAAGAGTATTGCATGGTTGTTTTGTGGCTTGGAAAAGCTCTCCTCTTCGCTGTCCCACATTGAAAAAGGCAAAATCAGACCTTTTTATGCTCCCTGTCCTAAAAAATCAGGCTTTTCTTTTCAGTGTCCAACTCTGTTTTTTCATGAAAAATGTGTATTTTTGCCTTTGGAAAGTGAAAATATGGATCTGTACCTTCAAAAATGTATTGGATATGAGCTCTAGATGGTCTAGAAAGATGAAAAATGCCTTTTCCCGAGGTGGGTATGTGATAGAAATGAGAGAAAATAGACAGAACAACCTTGAAAATTCCTTTTTCTATGGCTGGAAATGGTGATTTTTCCTTAGAACAGTCAACCATCAACAAAAAGCTTCAAAAACCCCCAAAAATGGCTGCCAATGTGAAGCGCTGTCATTCAAGCATGCGAATCTACCTTGGAATGTAAGAAAGATGAATGAAATCATGCCATGATATGTCAAATCAGTCCTCTAGGTGAAGCGCTGCACCAAAAATACCTTCAATCTGCCTTGGAATGTATGAAATAGTGAAGAAAAAGCTCCCTCAAGCAAAGCGCTGCCTCCAAACCTTCAAGTTGCCTTTGGAAATGATACAAACAATGAAGAAATGGCTCCTTTATAGCTTGGTTTAGCCTCCTAGGGTTTTAATCTTCTTTTCCTCTATTTTTAGAGTGCTTTTATTTTGTCCTTCATGCAAAAAATAACAAGTGAAGTTGAAGTGAAAGCATCTTCTATTTATAGCTTTTTATTCCCCTTTGCAAAGGCGTTTTCCTTGTGTTTGGCTGCCAAAAATAGGAGGCGTTGCTTTTTTATTTGAGGCATTTTTTTTTTGAGGAAAGGGCGCCAAGGGAAAGTGCATTTTTTTCTTGGCACCCCAAGGCAAAACTTGCCTTAGAAACTTTTTCAAATTTTGTCTTTCACCTTTGCCAAAAATTGTGATTTCTTTCACCCCTTTTTCATGCTCTTTTTATCAATTGTGATTCTTGCCTTGGAATTTTGACGAAGATCTCTTGGATTCTTCACTTTGGATCAATGTCGACTTTCTCTGCCTTTGAAGCCTTTCGGACTTGTAGAGCGCTTCAAGGTGAAAGTGCTCCTGATCTTGCATTGGATGTCTTCATGCCTTGGAACTTCAATCTTCATTTGGAGCGCTTTGGAGTTGGAGAGCGCTTCACCATGGAGCGCTTTGAAGTTTGTTAGCGTTTAATTTTGCACCTTTCGGTGAGAAAGAAAAACGGGCAGCATGTACAATAGGACTGTTCTTCGAATTAGGAGGGGAAGCTCCCTCAACAAGAAAATTAAAAAGACGTTTACAAAATAACCTATCTTTTTGTTTCTCAAGGCACGAGCACAAGGCAATGAAGCTCTTCTGCAAGGCTATAAGATTTTCTAAAGCTTTCCAGAAGAAAATAACTAACTTTATCTTTTAAAACAATTCTGATTTCTTTAAGTAAATTCAGAGCATAAAGAAATCAGAAGGACAACTTGGAGGTTTTTAAAACAAAAGAACAAATACAACTCAACAATAATTGCTCATGCACAAAGTCATGAACAATTTACACAACTCTTGACAACAAGATAGATCCTGAAACCATGATTTGTATTCTCATTAATCAAAAAGCAAGAATCAACAACAGTGCTTGAACAATAAAATGCGAGCAGAAATTAGTCTCAGCATTTACCATTAGAGAGTTTAAGTGTGTAGAATACACTTATTTATACTTAAAAAGCAAAGATGCAAGGAAATGAAAGGAAGAGTTAACTAACACTCTTCACTCTAGATCTAATGCTGCATGGGAAGCATGCAAGCTTATTAGCAATTGAAACTAAAAGTATCTTGTCATGCAAATTTCAGTTAACTGAACTTGCATGTTATTACACAATGAGTTCCAACTCAAAGATATTTTGCATGATTTCCAAAAGCAAAACCTAAAAATAAATTTAACTCCAGTTAACAAAGACAGTTCTCAAAATAGAAGCTGCTTTGGAAATCTCTCCTGCTGCCAAAAATAATTCCCTCCTGCAAAATGTGAAAAATAAGCAAAGTCTGAGAATTGAGATTTTTCTCAAATTCCTCAACTTTGGCTTTATCTGGCATGATCATGGACTCAAGGTGGACCGTCCTCATTTGCAGGTCTACGGTAGCATCCTCTGTGATTTTCTCGAACACTTCAAAGTCTTTCTTAGCCTTGGCGCACTTTGATGCAATATCAACCAGGAGGTACATTTCGTCTACGTGAGGATCACCACAAAACTTTCTGCGGATCAGCTGAATGAACTCCTCCTGCAAAATATGAACAAGGCATTTTATGCCTTCATCACTGAAATACCTGCAGGGAATGTTTTGGACAAGATCATGTTTGAGCAAAGATTTGGCCTCAATGGTGACTGACGAATATTGCATGATGTCTTGAAGAGGTTTGTTCTGATGACCTTTATGCACTAAAAATGGACAATCTAGTCCTCTGTGTGTTCGCTGCCCAAGAAAAACAATTTTTCTTTTCGCTGTCCAAAATTTAATTTTTGTAAAAAAAATTAAAATTTTGCCCTTGGAAAATGAAATTTTGGAGCCACACCTTCAAAGATTCAACAGATCTGAGCTCAAACTGGTCCAGGATGATGGAAAATGCCTTTTGTCGAGGTGGGTATGTGTCAGAAATGAGAAATTTTGGACAAATAAGCCTCAAAAATCAATTTTATCTTGGCTGTAGGTGGTGATTTTGCCTTCGAAAAACCATGACCAGCAATGAAAATCCTTGAAAATTTATCAAAAATGACCTCTTGGGTTTGGACGTTGCCTTGGGAACATGCAAATGGACCCTGTGAAAGAAGAGAATGAAGAAAAAGAAGGAAAGAATTGATCGAAATGCCTTCTTTACTCTTTGCTGATTCGAAAAAGCTTCAAAAACCCTCAACAATGGCCGCCAGTGCAAGAAAGAGACCCTCTGGTGGACAAATTTTCTTTTGAGTGTGGTAGAAAGAAGTAGAATGATGCAAGAATGGATGATCCTTGCCCTATGTGTGAAGATCCAATTCTCAAAGCCTTCAAATCCGTCTCATGCAAGCTTTTATTCATCCATCAATGGCCGCCATGTATGAAGTGAAGCCTCTTTGCCTTTGAAAAATGAAAGAACAATGCTTGAGATCCTCCTTATAGTGGACGCCACCCATCCAGGGTTTGTAATATGACTTTCCCTAAAAATAAGATGCTCTTATTTTGGCTCCATGCAAAAAGAATAGGTTGAAAAAGGAGTGCAAAACATGAAAGAGGAGCGCTTTTTTATTAATGCCAAAAAGGAGTGGATTTTGATCAAGTTGAGCGCCTTTTCCTAGGTGAACAAAAGGTGTGGGAAAAGCTTGAAAAGGGCGCCTTTTGGAGATAGCTAAAAGGCGTGAGTTTTAGGTAAATTGAGTGCCTTTATCAAGGGTCAAAAAAGGCGTGCATTTTGGGTAATTTAGGCGCTTTTTTGGTGTGAGGGAAATGGCGTGCTTTTTACTCAATATGAGCGCCTTTTTGGTGTGAGGGAAAAGGCGTGGGTTTTAGCTATAATGCACGCCTTTTGGAAGGCAAGGAATGGCGTGGGTTTTGGCTAGAATGGGCGCCTTTTGAGGGTTGATTTTGAGTGTCTTGGTGGAAGTATATTTCAAAATATATTTAAGTATATGCTTTAAATATTTTGAAATATACTTCCAGGATGTTTGAGATAGGTCCCGGATCCGTGGGATTTAACATGCAGATTCTAGATTTTTGAGGATCCGCCAGATTTCAGACTTAGATTGATTTTAGGATTTCAGAACAACAGGTTTCAGGATACCAGACTTAGCCAATTTTAGGGCTCAAATTTGTGATTCTTGACCTTGAAAAACTTTGAAGTTGGCCTTGACCATTTTGATGGAGGCTACCTAGATCACTGCCATTGCAAGCCTTTGCCTCTGCCTCTGGAGCTTATTTTTGCCGTAACTTCTTCATCTGATGACGGAATGCCTTGAAGTTTGAAAACCAAGCTCATATGATCTGAAACTATCGTTGAAGCTCTTCCTCCATGGATGATACTCAAAAATGGTGCTCATTCAAGGCAAGAACGCCCAAAAATGCCTTAGAAAAATTTTCGAAATTTTCCAAAATTTCAAAATTTTCCAAAATTTCAAAATTTTCAAAATTGAATTTTGACTTGCCAGATGTATTTGCATTGCTTCCCTTGGTTCCTTTATGTCATTTTGGCTTCCAATTCACCACTTTGACCTCCTCTTTTTTGACATTCTTTCACTGCCCCGTGCCTGATTAGCTTGTCAGAATCTCCCTCCATTCGAGCCTTGGATCGCCATCTTTTGATATGTCTTGTACTTGCAGGGTTAGCGCAGTAATGACAAGGCTACATGGTGCTTGGGAGGTGTGTTTGGGCACATATACGAAAAATTTCGTATGGGTACAACAAAGTTGGAGTGCGCTTCGCAAGAAAAGTGCTCTTTTTGACTTAATGTAATGTCCCCTTTTTAGTGGAAGCACTTAAACCTGCATCTGCATTCAAAAGTGATTCTCAAGAGACATTAGTAACATTAGAGATCAATAAATTTCAATGATAATATCTAATAAGATCAAAGATAATATAAATATTTCATTCTTGTCAAATGATTATTCATTTCCTTCTTGTCATTCAATATTGATGACTATTCAATAATATATTTCATAAGTACATTAGGGTGAATATTAAATATATTTCAAGATCCATATCTTCCCCTCCTATTCTTCATCAAGGAATTAGAATTTACATGACTAGGGCGCGCTAAAACCATCTCCGACCTGGCTTCGGGAAACTAAGTCCCAGCCCTTGGGGTCTATACACGGAGTCTCCGATCCGGCTTCGGGAAACTATGTCCCAGCCATTGGGATCGATACGAGATCTTTAGACCCGGCTTTGGTAACTATATCCCAACCATTGGGGTCTATACAGGGGATGGAATTACTTTGCCTTTCCCTACAATACCCATGATTCCTCATTGGATGAAGTAATAGAGGCTATCAGAAATATGATCTTTATTTCAATATTTCCTTGTACTATAGATGGAATTCTATTATACCATTATCATCATAATGCATGAATTAAAGATGTTTGTATCACAAATCGAAGTACCATTATACGGTATCCTTGTTTCTATACAATTGTTCATCATTGTTAGATCTTAAGTCTGAATATGGATGTCAGTTCAATTATGAATAAAGAAGATATTTCATTATAAACTATAATCATTCACATAGATTCATATACTTGTGTAATACTAATAATGTGATTGACATGTAAATAGATCTATTCTAGATTATGCATACTTAAGTATACATATATATATATATATATATATATAAAATTTTACAACACTCTATATTTGCTATTCCTTATCAATCAAAGATTACATAAATTTAATGATTCTTACCTTGCCCTGCTGTACCTTATTGTTACCTTTTATTTCTTTGTGCAAACTTGAATTTGTTGTGGAGCTTTGATTTATTATATACTGTTTTTGATGATGACTGCTGAGATTTATTTTGATTGATCCATGGATCCTGCTTACCACTGCCCATCGATCTCTTTTATACTCTTCTTTTTTTCCAACGATTACTACCTTTCATTCGTTGCTGTCCAAAAGGGACGTGGCCTTTGGGATATGGATTGGTGCAGCCTTTACTGATCACCGTAGCTATATTCGTAAATGCTTGTCTTTGGCCAATCTTTTAAAGGGATTGCTCCTTGCTTGTTAGTTTATATTGTAATATATTCATTCATAGATTATAATAATAATAATAGTGCCTTAAGCACACACATATATGTTTATAATGGTTCTCTATTATTATTATACTATGTATATATATTTATATATTATGATTATATATATATATATATATATAAGTTATAAGTGTTCTATCTTATTATTATATATATATTTATATATTGTGATAATATATATATTTATAATTGTTCTATATTATTATTATTATTATTATTATTATATTTATATATTATGATAATATATATGTGTTAAATGATAGGGAAGGTATAACAATATGAATGCATGTATACATTTTATGAATATATGTAAGTCATCGGTAAATCGTAAAATATACACTTGGATATACATAAGTCACAATAATGTAATGCAACTATAGGGGATATGACAGTCCCCCCCACTTAAGATTGCTTGTCCTCGAGCAACTTAAGATTTGGATGATTGAGAATATCTCCTTTTGCAAGAAACAATTTTTGAAGAGCCATCAGGTAAACCTTGTAAAGTGATCTCTTTTCCCTCATGTTGAAAATGGATTTTTAAGTTAGGAAGGTCAAACTGAAAACATCCTAACGAATATATCCAAGGGGTGCCTAGTATTACATCGGTATCTCGGAGTGCTACATAGAAGTCTTCTTGGATAACATGTTTCCCTAGGACCACTACAAGTTGGAGAACAATCTTAGTGCATGAAACCATTGCTCCCGTGGCGGTAGTTGCTGAAAAACCCTTGAAGTCCTGGGTTTGTAACTTCCTTCTTTTTACTAATTTTTCATCAATGAAGTTGTGGGATGCCCCACTATCTACTAGAGTGTTAACTCTTTGTCCCTTGATAATGCTTCTGATGCGGAAAGGACGAGGCTTGGAAGTTTGGGTGATTGTGGCCAAGGTCACATGCTCATCCTCTTCTGTTCTTGCCTTCTTGACGATTTTTCTTCGGCTTCTTTATCGGAGGTAACCTCAATCTTTTGGGCTTGACCTCTCTTGGCACATTTATATCTTGGTTCCCATTTTTCCTTGCATTTATAACATAGGTTTTCCCTCTTGAGGCAAATATGCCCATGTTTCCAAGGTTCTTGACATTTGAAACATAGGTTCTTTTCCTTGTGTTCCCCTTTGGAAGGCTTATTGCATTTATTCTCTTTGTGATAGGTTTTGTTATGCTCATGTGTGCCTTTGATGTTTGAAGTTGATGTTTCCAATTTCAAGGCTTTTTCTATGGTATCATCTAGAGTGGTGGGGCTGAGAGCACTTACCAATCCCCTTAGGGAATATTTTAGCCCTTCTACAAATAGATAGGTTAGCCTATCCTCTTCAATTCCGGTGACTCTAATTGAAATCTTTTGAAATTCATTTATATAATCTTCTACCGTTCCTTGTTGTTTCAATTGAGTCAATTTCTTGACGTTTTCTTGAGGGTGTTCCTTATCAAACCTTTTAATTAGTTTTTGGAAAAATTCTTCATAGGAAGTTATCTTATTATTTCCTTGGGTGTGTTCCCCATGGTGCCACCATTTGTAGGCTATTCCTTCTAAGTGAAGGATAGCGAATTTTATGGCATCCTCTTCTGTCATTGGGATTAAGGAGAAGTAAGTGTTTAGTTTTTTAAGCCATGCATGGGCTGATATTTTATTTGTCTTGTCAAACTTTGGGAGGGATATTTTGTTTATTTTATGCTTTAGGTCTCTATTTGGAGGTCTCTTTTCCTTTCTAGGTACCTCATGTCTTTTAGCTTCGCAAAAATCTCTAAAGTTAACAAATTCCTAATCTCGGGGTCAAGATTTGCATATGCTCTAGCAATTTCTTCCATGCTATGTGCGGAGGGTTCATTCTCTTCTTCATTTCTAGGTAGCTCTTCCCTAGGTAAGAAGGAAGGCCTTGGAACCTTGAGGCTAGGAGATTCTTTGTTATTTTCGGAGACATTAGATCCTATGTCTCCCCCATTTATGGGGTGGGTTCTTAAGCTATCAATGGCATTCCCCATGTTTTTCAAGGCTTGAATGAGTGTTTGGTTTGTGGCTTCCATTCTTTCATTTTGGTTTAAGAGGGCTTGATTTTGTTCCATAAAGTTTTTCATTTGATCTACCAATTCTTCATTCATGTTGGTGTTATTTCCTCTTCTTCGATAGCTTTGCATTGTCAACCTTTCACAGGATGGCATGATTATGCTCTAATACCACTTGTAATGTCGCCTTTTTAGTGGAAGCACTTAAACCTGAATGTGCATTCAAAAGTGATTCTCAACGAGACATTAGTAACATTGGAGATCAATAAATTTCAATGATAATATCTAATAAGATCAAACATAATATAAATATTTCATTTTTGTCAAAGGATTATTCATTTCCTTCTTGTCATTCAATATTGATGACTATTCTATAATATATTTCATAAGTACATTAGGGTGAATATTAAACATATTTCAAGATCCATATCTTCCCCTCCTATTCTTCATCAAGGAATTAGGATTTACATGACTAGGGCGTGCTGAAACCATCTCCAACTCGGCTTCGGGAAACTAAGTCCCAGTGCTTGGGGTCTATACACGGAGTCTACGATCTGGCTTCGGGAAACTATGTCCCAGCCATTGAGATCGATACGAGATCTCTGGACCCAGCTTCGGGAACTATATCCCAACCATTAGGGTCTATATAGGGGATGGAATTACTCGGCCTTTCCCTACAATACCCATGATTCCTCATTGGATGAAGTAATAGAGGCTATCGGAAATATGATCTTTATTTCAATATTCCCTTGTACTATATGTTGGTTCTTTCTCTCCAAATCGGCAAAGGGTTTTCCATTTCCAATGCACAGGCAAATTCGGCCAACAAATACAGGAGGTTGCGTGAGCTGCCTCCCCTTCACTTCTGGTTCTGCCACACCAAGGGGGGTATCCCTATAGCTAAAGATTTGTCTTTGACTCACCCAATAGAAAGATTTAGCTTTACAACAACAGGCAGAATACTCTCATGTTTGGACCGAGATTTGCATGATAAGTCACTAGGCTGGCAATGTTCTTGGACATTATCTAACTGGTTAGGTATGAGAATATGCAGGGGTCCTATTTCTACTCCAACTAACAGGTTAGAAATATAGAATGATTTGTAATATATTTTGGATGCAAGACAGGGGGTTTTGGATCATAACTACTACACAAGGGTAGACTAGTGCCTGTCTCAGGGCAAGGAGTCAACTAGACGTATACGAGAGAATGATTTGCCTTAGGAACACCACCCAAGACTGAGTATTTAGCTGCCTTTATTACAAATATCCCAGCTGACATACATTCTTCTCCATACTTTACCTAAAACAGTTTAATCCACTCCTTGAATGGAAGTTAGAGATCAAGCATGCAATACAGAAAATCTATATCCTAGAATCTTAGTAACCTTTAGCAACCAGATTCAAAAGAAGCGATGCATACAGCAAATGGAGACAAACAACTAAACACATGCAACAATGCATTTTTCATATAAAATGACATGAAACTGAACATATGTGCAACGTGCATTCAAATGCAACTCATAAACTCCAAAAAGAGATAGAATAGCCAAGAAAAGCTCTGTTCTTCTTTATTTCCTCCAAAAAATTGCCCAAGTCTTCAACAACTGAAAAATGAGTAACACAGTTCGCTATATAGCAAAAACGTGTACTCAGCAATCAAGGTACATGTCATTTCAAAATGCTGCCAGATACAATGCACCATCTGAATGGCGCCCAAAATATTCAATGCAGCAGAGAAACAGAGAGGAAAGGAGCAGGTGAGATTGGGAATGTGCCGCCGCTTGGAGATTTTCTTCTTAAAAATGGTAGTTGACTTGTCCATCAAGATCCATACCTCTGCAACTTTTGCCATTAAAGCCAACCTACCCGCGGCTTCGAGATGCAGCAATGGTTCACGTGTTTCTGAAGTTTCTTCTATCTGGAATGCAGCCGCGAACACACAGAAATTCCCCACTCTGAAGATTTGAAATAGGCTGTCGATTTCCTTCTTCCCACCGAGATCTGCGGTTTCAATTTGATCGGGCAACCCAGTCACTGGCTTTGAAAAGTCATCGGCCAATGAGATTGCGCCACGTAGGCGCCCTTTTTCCATCGCTGACTTTTCGCAGCACATACATTTTGCCTTTTCGCCCATTTTGCCTTTTTCGCCTTCAAATCCTTGCATATGCAGTTGTATATACATACAACTGCAACACATACAAGGCGCGGACCCCAAATCATTGTGAAACAAATTGAAACTGCAATCGGGTCCGGCTTGCATCTCCCTTTGCATATCTCCTTGTATATTGCATATACAAATGCAATATACATACAATGCGGATTCTAGCTCATTTATCAGTCGGATTGGAAAAATATTGAAATCTGGCATTGTATCTTTTCCTTTTGTATATCGGCCTTGTATATCGCATATACAATGCGAATATACAAGCAGAACTGTATACAATCACTTGTACACTGCAAACATGCATTTGACCCTTGTATGTTACCCTTGTATATGACCCTTGTATGTGCAAACATACAACGCGAACATACAAACAAATATGCAAACAAACACTTGTGCCTTTATCAACCAGAATGTATATCCATTTCGGGTCCAGGCCTTGTATATTAGGAATGTATATCGCATTGTATATGCGATTGTATGTGCAAAGATACAATCGCCTTTGTATGCAATTGGTGGGCCCCAGACTTTGTATCTCCTCCTTTGCATCTTGTCTTTGTATGTGTCCCTTGCATGTCGCCATTGTATCTACCCGTTGTATATCAAACATACATGCAAAATGTACATGCAAACCCTTACATACAAGCATGGAATATTCTAGGAATCTGCGACGGAATCTTCAATGTAAATCCACTTTTCACGCCCGGAATTGCACATACAAGCCCGATATGCATACAAAGATGCATACAACCAATTTTTTCACTTTTTGAAGCCTGTTATCACCCAGTTTTGCACCCTTGCATGAAGCTGTTAAAGCTCTACAAACTGGAATAACATGGGATTGATCTCTAAGTGTGGGACTTTGCTAAATGAGATCAAACCTCCGGAGAAGGCCGGCTTCCTTGCCTGATTATCACCTAAACTACTGAATTTTGGGGTGAAGGGGGAAGAAATGTGCTGAAATGAAAGATAAAGCAACAATACTTAAAAACATGAAAGGGTGATGCACCAGACAGATTTAAAGAGACTTCCACTTAACTGAGAAATGCATAACACAGCCAGATATAGCAAACAGGAATACACAGATTAGATGATTCTAGCAGAGGCAAGAGATAATATGATTGAGAGGAGCAAAGATACTCACAGACAACCATATGCAGATTCACACAGAACTAGAAAATCAGTAAAAAGGCATGATAACTTGCATATATTCAGTAGGAAAGCAAGGTTACAGTACAGAAAGGAGCTCTGTTTTGAAACAGAAGAGCCTCTATGCTAAAAAGTTCCAACCCTATTTACATCATAAGCCTCAGCTTATATAGCATCTCCATCTAACCTAAGTTGGTTACCCAATTTGCTCAGAGACCTGCAATCAAAATATCTTCCTGAAGGGACGTCCACTTGCCAGGAGTAATGGCGCCAAAAGATCTAGAACAGAGGTAGGTGGGAGATATTTCGATATTCAATGCAAGCAGCTGCGTCATCGATATGATCCTCAGAATGGCAGAGGATAACCTAGCATTGAATGCGAGCAGTTGCTTCTGACAGTTCTCGACAAACAGGCGGCAGAGGAACGATTGGGGGTGAAGCGGTGGCGGGATATTTTGGGCCATCAATGCGAGCTGTGCCCTCCTGTGCAGTAATGAATGCAAAAAATATCTTCACCAACTCAAAAAGGTCGTCGCTGAAAAAGTCCACTCAATCGACATGCAGATCCAGATCCAAAACTGGAAGTGAGAACCTCCCGAGGAATTCCCGCCAAAATGTCATCATCATGATATTTTCAAATTTCTGCGGGAATTGATTATCCCACATGCACCTGGAGGCGACGTCTTCATCACTTTATAAGCTAAGCCATGAGCATATATAATGTTGGTGATTTTGCTCCCGACGGCATCATCATAAGCCTTAACATCATCCTCCTCTAGCATGATATCCTGTTGCTTAATATCACCCTGACGTCAGCATCATCATCTGCATGATAACCATACCCTCATCGGCACAACCTGATGCATCAGAGGAAGATCCTCCTGCTTAGCCGATACCACATTTCTGGCCAATGAACATCCTGATGACGTCACCGTCACATCCTGTATGTCCACAAAAATCCTAATGACATCATCATCATATTACAATATCGGGTCAGATTGAAAACTTGAAGCATGACCCTGTCGGATCTGGATGACGTCATCGTCATGTCCTACTGGTGTCATCAGCATATCTGGCTATCGCGCACCTCCTCATATCTGGATGACATCATCGTCATATTTGCAAATATTGGGGGATCTCCACAAGATGACTAGTGTTAGAAATATGACCCCTCGGACCTTGATGACGTCACCATCATGTCGGCATCAGGATGATATTCGGAAGATAACCAGATATTTAGAAATATCACCCTGATGCACAAATATCATGCTGCACTGTAGCTCCACTATAAGATCGGGGTGATATATGAATATGACGGATATTTGAAATGATCAGCCCCCACTGGACAATGCATGAAGCCGACAGGCAGATATCTCCCTTCAGAAATATCATGATGCAGACAGGCAGAAAAGCGGATATCACCCTCATAAAATATGACGTCAGCAGCATCGGGTGATAAAACAACATGAAGTGATAAAATAACATCAGGCTGATCTTAACTAAGATCACCCGATGTTCAAATATGATGACCCCGATGAATATCGGATCATACTTAGAACCTTGCAGCAACATCATCAGGATGATCTTAACTAAGATCACCCGATGTTAAAATATCACCCCAGCGAAAGATCATGCTGGTAGAAAACATGATGATGACCCCCGCGAGAAACAATAGGGTGATGACTGGAAATATGATGATGATGACCTCCTCCAAAGAAAATATGATGCTGCTGTTGAAAATGTGCTGAGGAGGCCCAAAGACTTAGAAGCTTTTTGGAATTTTTGGGAGGGTGCCTGCATGTTTATATGTTTGAAACTTGATTGCTTGAACCGTTATCACATCAGGGTGATATTTAGAAGTGAGGATGATATTTGGAATATCGGGTGATATTTAGAATATCACCCGATCTTAAAAATATGACCCGATATTAGAACATCAGGGCTTGACTAGATGATGACCCCACATAACTTCCTCCTTTTAGCGAATATCAGGGTGATGTAAAAAGCAAACTTGCCTATTTTTTCAAGCTCTTTCACATGGTAAGCTTCTTCAGGCAAGATTCAGATTTTGAAATTGGGTTAAGACCTCAGGATCACAAATATGGCTGTCATGGGAATATGCATACTGACTAATCCTGCTTGAATTATTTTGACTCCTGCTAGAGGAAAAAATAGGTCAACAATTTGGCGACCTCTATGGGATGTTTGCCTGCTAAACATGAGATCAGTGGCCTTAAGCATCCATTGGGTATGGAGTCAAGCTTAAAATATGCTGGGAAACTAGGACCTGCCTCTCAAAACACAAAAAGGGGAGAAGGCCTGCTTTCTCCTAATGACAAAGCAGCCTGTGCAAAAGCACTTAGGGAAGTAAAAGGATCTAAACTACTGTGCAACAACACTTATTGAAAACAAGAAGTCTAACCTACTAATTTACAAGGTGCTCATACCTCAAAGCACCTTTTCAAGTGTATCCCATTGACTGAGATATGCAGATTTTCTCCATTCATATTTGACAACTGAAATGCATCGTGCTCCTTGCATTCAGTAATGAGAAAGGGGCCACTCCACATGCTGTCAAATTTGGAATGCTTCCCTGGTCTACTCCTCAGCTCATCCCATTTGAGCACCATATCACCCATTCTAAAATGTCTGGGGGTGGCCTTCTTGTCAAAATTTCTTTTTGTTTGCAGCTGATGATGTTCCATGGCTGCCATAGCTTTATCTCTGCTTTCCTCCAGCTCCATAAGCTGAGCATATCTTACAGCCATGGGGCTTTCTGCTTCAAGCATTTCTAGATGATGCATGATGTCTAGTGCTGGCAGTTCCATAGACATAGGCAACCTTGCCTCCTTTCCATACACTAGCAGATAAGGGGAGTTCCCAATAGACCTCTTAGGAGTTATCCTATCAGCCCACAGAGCAAACTTCAAATCAGTGTGCCAGGTCCTCTGATTATCCTCCATTGCCCTCTTAATAATCCTAATGAGATTTTTGTTTGTGGATTCAGCCAAACCATTACTCTGTGGATAATAATTTGATGAAGTATTCAAATAAATCCCATTCTTGACAGCCCAGTCAATTATTCTTAGGCCAACAAAAGCTAGAGCATTATCAGAGATGATTGATTCAGGCACTCCAAATCTGGAGACCAAATCACAATAAAAATTCAAAACAACACTCTCATTAGATTCTTTTAGAGCCACTGCTTCAGTCCATCTTGTGAAGTAGTCTGTGGCTGTAAGTATCCACCTGTGGCCTGCACTTGACGGTGGGTTGATAGGTCCAATAAAATCAATACCCCATCTCATAAAGGGCTGCTCTACCTGGATTGGGTATAGAGGCAAAGCTGGCAGCCTTTCTCCTGCAAAAAGGGCACATTTAACACACTTTCTAGCCCATGCATGGGCATCCTTAAATAAGCTAGGCCAATAATAGCCAGCTCTCATTACTTTCCAAGCAGTAGTCCTTGGGGCAAAATGACCCCCTGTTGTTCCATCATGGAATTCATGTAGCACCCTGTCAGTCTAATCAGTATCAATGCATCTAAGCAATACACCATTAAAGTCCTTTCTAAAAAGGATGCCTTCTATTAAAACATATGGGATGGATTGCAGCCTAAAGTATCTTCTTTTAGCTTTATCTAAGCCTGCAGGACATCTACCAGTTTGCAAAAATTGGGTCATATCATTAGCCCAACTAGTACCTACTGCTACTGTATCATCTTGATGCTCCTCTTCTATGATCAGGAGCACATCTTCTTCCTCCTCTACCTCATCCTTAGAACTGGTGACAAGCTGTTCACTGAGTCCTTTGCCTCTGACCAGCTTGGTTATCTTGATCTCCACATCATATTCCATGACTTTGGTGATCCAACCAGCCCTTTTCTCATTAACATTTTTACTCAGCAGGAACTCCTTCACACTAGGATGAGCCACCATCAGGTGTATCTTGTTATTTGAGACAAGATGCCTAAATGTTTTTAGGCTCCTGACTACTACCAGGACATGCTTTTCAATGAAGCTATACTTCTGCTCATACTCCTCCAACCCTTGGCTGAAGAAGACGATTGGTTGTTCAAAACCCTCGCTCTGCTGCTGCACCAGAATCGCGGAGATGGTATCCAGGCCGCCATAAGCATACAGGATAAAGTCCTTAGAGAAATCAGGATTGATCAGGGTCGGTGCAGTTGCTAATGCCTCCTTGATGGACTGGAAGCTAAGTCTGGCCTCTGACGTTGTCATGTCCCCATTTCCGGCTTGAGCACCAAGTGATGAATGGATTAGCCTACTCCTCATTCCCGGAGGCTAATTCCGAATGATAAGGGAATGAAATGGGTTTTGACTAACTCTGTGTGTCATTTTGTAGGTACAATCAAGGAGTTTCAAGTCATAATCCACTAAGTCAAGTATAGGGCGCTCATTCCTACAGTTACACTTCAAAAATGCGCCTTGGATTTTGAAAGCAATAAGCAAGAGGATGGAGTCATCTTTGGATATGTTGAACATCAATTGGCCAAATTGACTCATCAAACTTGAGTTTGGGATCATTGAAGAAGTCCAAGTGAGTTCGGCGCACTTCCTAGATAACCCTCAAAGTGTGCCTAGTCCTCATAAGGTGCAAATCCAGGATAAAAACATGGGTGTTTGAGCTGGGATGGTTGATTGGATCAACAGGAGTGGATGAAGTGAGTAGTCCATGCAAAGAGGAGTCTTAATGCATCTAGGCGCCAATTTCACCACCAAATTCCCAATAGTGCGCCTAGACTCTATTGCACTTCAAACAAGTGATGAACTCCTTCAAGATTGATCAAGTGAAGCCTCACCTTCAATAAGATCAAGTGGAAAGATGAAGTGATCAAGTAATGACATCTTGTTATCTAGGCGCACTTTTCTTCTAGCAACCTGTCAATGAGCGCCTAGCTATTTAGGTTACTTCTGGCACTCAATAATGGTTTTGAGATGGGGCGCTCAACATAGCTAAACTCCTTCAATAGGGCGCCTAGCTTAATGATGAAGATTGGACAAGTATATGAGGTTTCCATGCCTAGGCGCAAATTCCATGATGCCTAGACCAAATGTGCCCCCAAGCAAGAACAGGAGATTCAATAGGTTGAATGAGTAGCACATTGATTGGTAAAGATACTTTCAACTTCAAGAAGCTTCATATCCTGCCAATCTGGGATGAAATTGGCCTAGAAGGCTCTAGGCGCACATTCTGACTGAAGACCTCAGTTCTGGCGCCTAGTTACAGAGTGAGTTAAAAGATGAAGTTTGAACATGTGAAGTAAGGCGCTCACTCCAGGATGAGGTATTTTACCTTCCAAGACAACAAGACTTGAAGACTTGACAGAGAAAACAACCATGCATGCAAGGCGCACTTCTTGCCTGTTTCACCTCCAGAATGCGCCTAGCTAAGAAAGAGGTTTCAATCCACTCATAATGAAAGGCGTTTGATAGAAGATAGTGAATTTGATTCAGTTGTGTCTTATGTTGAAGATTTTAACAAGGCGAAACCATTTTCTTCCTAAGGCGCCAATCCAAACCTTTCTCTATCAGTAAGTGCGCCTAAGAGTAGCTAAAGATGCCTAGGTTCACATTGGGCGCCATTCAATGATCACACTGCTTCAAGTTGGCGCCCAGTCAGAAGACCACTAGGATTGCGCCTTAATTGAGGTAGTTAAGATTGTTACAACTACCTAATGCCCATTGGTCAGAAGGATAGCATTTGGATTTGTGTCAAGGTCTTTGGGTAAGTTTGCCAACTCAGAATGAGTCATCAGACGGAATATTCCCTTGGATATGCTTCTTGGGAAATGTGCCTTGGTTCCTCTTGGTGCATTGAAAAACGTGCCTTCATTGCCTTTGGAAGGCCTATAAAAGGAGGAGCCTTCTCATTCATTTGGTATCTATGCATTTGACAAAATTCCCTCTGCAAAGCTGTTGAGCTTATAATCTTGAGGCCTGCGAGTTTCAAGTGTTGGGGTGATGCTCCCTCAACTGACAAGGTGATGCTCCCTTGTTGTACTGTGAGGTGTTGACATTCAGTTGACATCGTTGAGTTTGATTAAGTTGATCTAGTGTGCAAGGCATTGTAATCATCAAGGCTCCAAGGCCTGCTTTTGTAATTCCATTTGAATAAAGTGTAACTTCATGCCATTGAAAGCATTATCCATGTAATAAGACATTGTGAGTTGATTGAATCAAGTAATAAAACAAGTACCCAACTTAAGCTTGATTCATTCAAATAGTTATCTTTGATGTATATCTTGTGTCGTTGAAATAGTTGATGAGTTGATAGCAAGTAAAATTGTCTAAGTAAGGAAAAATTTTGGTAGAATTAGTTGGGTATCTTACAGACGTCCAACTGAAAGTTATGTTCTTTTTCAACATAGACGTCAAGGGTTTTAAGAGATTTGCAATATCAGGTATGAACCTTCTCAGAAAGTTAATTCTGCCAATGAAGCACTGCAGTCCCTTCTTATGACTGGGTAAGGGCAACTGCAAAATGGCCTTTATTCTCTCCTCATCAATGGTAATACCCTCCTTTGACACAACATGCCCCAACAACTTGCCCTCATGTACAACAAAAATGCATTTCTTTGGATTGAGGGATATCCCAAACTCTCTGCATCTTTCAAATACTAGCCTTGGGTGGGATAAATGCTCAGATGCATTTATAGAGAAGACTGTTATGTCATCTAGGTCAGGAAATCACCGGTTGCACATCAAAACCAGTAATAAAAGTTTGTATGGTCCCACCAGGCGTGCCAAAGCTGTTATCACCCAGTTTTGCACCCTTGCATGAAGCTGTTAAAGCTCTGCAAATTGGAATAACATGGGATTGATCTCTAAGTGTGGGACTTTGCTAAACGAGATCAAATCTCCGGAGAAGGCTGGCTTCCTTGCCTAATTATCACCTAAACTACTGAATTTTAGGGTGAAAAGGGGAAGAAATGTGCTGAAATGAAAGATAAAGCAACAATACTTAAAAACATGAAAGGGTGATGCACCAGACAGATTTAAAGAGACTTCCACTGAACTGAGAAATGCATAACACAGCCAGATATAGCAAGCAGGAATACACAGATTAGATGATTCTAGCAGAGGCAAGAGATAATATGATTGAGAGGAGCAAAGATACTCACAGACAACCATATGCAGATTCACACAGAACTAGAAAATCAGTAAAAAGGCATGATAACTTGCATATATTCAGTAGGAAAGCAAGGTTACAGTACAGAAAGGAGCTCTGTTTGGAAACAGAAGAGCCTCTATACTAAAAAGTTCCAACCCTATTTACATCATAAGCCTCAGCTTATATAGCATCTCCATCTAACCTAAGTCGGTTACCCAATTTGCTCAGAGAGCTGCATTCAAAATATCTTCCTGAAGGGACGTCCACCTGCCAAGAGTAATGGCGCCAAAAGATCTAAAACAGGGGCAGGTGGGAGATATTTCGATATTCAATGCAAGTAGCTGCATCATCGATCTGATCCTCAGAATGGCGGAGGATAACCTAGCATTGAATGTGAGCAGTTGCTTCTGACAGTTCTCGACAAACAGGGGGCAAAGGAACGACTTGGGGTGAAGCGGTGGCGGGATATTTTGGGCCATCAATGCGAGCTGTGCCCTCCTGTGCAGTAATGAATGCAAAAAATATCTTCACCAACTCGAAAAGGTCATCACTGAAAAAGTCCACTCAACCGACATGCAGATCCAGATCCAAAACTGGAAGTGAGAACCTCTCGAAGAATTCCCGCCAAAATGTCATCATCATGATATTTTCAAATTTCTGCGGGAACTGATTATCCCACATGCACCTGGAGGCGATGTCTTCATCACTTTATAAGCTAAGCCATGAGCATATATAATGTCGGTGATTTTGCTCCCGACGGCATCATCATAAGCCTTAACATCATCCTCCTCTAGCATGATATCCTATTGCTCAATATCACCCTGACGTCAGCATCATCATCTGCATGATAACCATACCCTCATCGGCACAACCTGATGCATCGGAGGAAGATCCTCCTACTTAGCCGATACCACACGTTTGGCCGATGAACATCCTGATGACGTCACCATCATATCCTGTATGTCCACAAAAATCCTGATGACATCATCATATTACAGTATCGGGTCAGATTGAAAACTTGAAGCATGACCCCGTCGGATCTGGATGACGTCATCGTCATGTCCTGCTGGCATCATCAGCATATCTGGCTATTGTGCACCTCCTCATATCCGGATGACGTCATCGTCATATTTGCAAATATCGGGGGATCTCCACAAGATGACTAGTGTTAGAAATATGACCCCTCGGACCTTGATGACGTCACCATCATGTCGGCATCAGGATGATATTCGAAAGATAACCGAATATTTAGAAATATCACCCTGATGCACAAATATCATGCTGCACTGTAGCTCCACTATAAGATCAGGGTGATATATGAATATGACGGATATTTGAAATGATCACCCCCACTGGACAATGCATGAAGCCGATAGGCGGATATCTCCCTTCAGAAATATCATGATGCAGACAGGCAGAAAAGCGGATATCACCCTCATAAAATATGACGTCAGCAGCATCGGGTGATAAAACAACATGAAGTGATAAAATAACATCAGGATAATGTTAACTAAGATCACTCGATGTTCAAATATGATGACCCCGATGAATATCGGGTCATACTTAGAACCTTGCAGCAACATCATCAGGATGATCTTAACTAAGATCACCCGATGTTAAAATATCACCCCAGCGAAAGATCATGCTGGTAGAAAATATGATGATGACCCCCGCGAGAAACAATAGGGTGATGACTGGAAATATGATGATGATGACCTCCTCCAAAGAAAATATGATGCTGCTGTTGAAAACGTGCTGAGGAGGCCCAAAGACTTGGAAGCTTTTTGGAACTTTTGGGAGGGTGCCTGCATGTTTATATGCTTGAAACTTGACTGCTTGAACCGTTATCACATCAGGGTGATATTTGGAAGGGAGGATGATATTCGGAATATCGGGTGATATTTAGAATATCACCCGATGTCCAAAATATCACCCGATCTTAGAAATATGACCCGATATTAGAACATCAGGGCTTGACCAGATGATGACCCCACATAACTTCCTCCTTTTAGCAAATATTAGGGTGATGTAAAAAGCAAACTTGCCTATTTTTTCAAGCTCTTTCACATGGTAAGCTTCTTTAGGCAAGATTTAGATTTTGAAATTGGGTTAAGACCTTAGGATCACAAATATGGCTGTCATGGGGATATGCATACTTACTGATCCTGCTTGAATTATTTTGACTCCTGCTAGAGGAAAAAATAGGTCAACAAAGCCAATTTGACTTATTTTTCGGGCCTGCCAATGTACATTCGCGCTTGCACATTCAAATGTACATACAAACAACAATGCATATACAAAGATACATGCATGAAAGAGTGAAGGCCGACAAACTTAGAAAATTTGAAGGTTTTACAATGAAAATGCCTGCGGATTTTTAGCTCAAAACTTTAACTCCAGGTGCAGGCACCAACACTATAGGTGGAATTCTATTATACCATTATCATCACAATGCATGAATTAAAGATGTTTGTACCACAAATCGAAGTACCATTATACGGTATCCTTGTTTCTATACAATTGTTCATCATTGTTAGATCTTAAGTCTAAATATGGATGTCAGTTCAATTATGAATAAAGAAGATATTTCATTATAAACTATAATCATTCATATAGATTCATATACTTGTCTATGTGCAATATAATCTTTAGGGTTTTAGGGTTTCAGACCTAGAATCTGCCATCCACACGAAGAAGAGGAAGAAGCTAGCTCAGAAATGCCTCAATGACCTTGTCTATGTGCAATATAATCTTCAGCTGCGCACAAGAATAGTAGAGGAAATATCAGATGATCCAATTGATTTGGATAAGATAGATCCTTACAGTGATTGGACAGGGCGGGATGAGCAACCTTCATTGTTTTCCAAGGATGAGATCTATGATTTGGAGAGACAGGCAATGGATGACGGGGGTGGAATTGGTGGATTGGGATTCTCATTGGATGAGGATGAGGAGGAGACATTGCCACCAGTACCACTACCAGCATCTACATCAAGGATGGAGGTTGAGCCACGGTCTGTCATGCCGAGGATAGAGGAGCCATAGCAGATTCCTAGGGCTAGACCCTCTAGTTCTACCATTCCCCTAGTTTTCACTAGACTTAGGAAGAGGAAGATGTAGTATATAATATTTACTTTCAGTTTTACAAAAACAATTTGCTATTTTCATTTTGTTTCAGACTATCGGAATCAGCGCATTCCACATGAGGATGTCATTTTGTACCCGATTTGCTTTGAAATCAATCAAATACAACTAGACTCGGCTTGTTTCTCATTTTTTGACTCATTGGATGCATCTTATCATTGAATTTTGCAAAAAAAAATGTGTTTTTAATGAAATTTAAACAATTTTTTAAGTTGTCGAGTTTTTTGCCGAGTTTTTCTGAGATTTTTGCCAAGTTTTTGGCGAGTAGAGTTTTTTGGGCTTGGCGAGTTTTTCAACTATGCTATGAATCACCTCCAAATTGCATACAAATGAATGATCTCACTCAAACAGATGTAGAAATGTGTTTTGCAACCCTAGGCGCCAATAATGAATGAGTTAGAAGCCATAAAGGAGATCGAACCAGTCCAAACGGAGACCACTTTCCTGTAGGTGCTGTACGACCAAGCTGAAGGTTGTTGCAGCAGCAAATCCACCCTAAACTCTTATTAAATCTCCTTCAAATCCTTCAATATGAATCTGCAAACAAATACAGAACTCCTACACCAAGTTTGAAGGGCAAAATCCACAAAAAAACACAGAGTATATGCTGCTATGATCGTATGGCCTGCCTGTAGGATGGTACGGCCAGCAATATAGAAATTACAGTCCCAATAAACCACTTCAATATTGCCCCAAACTGCCACTACAATGTTGTTCTCATACTGTGCATAAAATCTGCATTATTATGTGTGCAATAACTTCTCAAATCATCATTAAAATGCTCTGGAAGCCAAAACACAAAACCGACAAATATATATATGCATATATCTGTTCCAAACCTTCAAATCTGAACCAAATAAGTGCACCTGCGAACTCTGTGTGAATCCGCCAAGGATTGACCAAGTGGGTTGTCATCCACAAAGCCAAAGACCCAAGGGTTTTCGTCCTGGGGTTTGTTGAACCTACAAGTTCCAGCTCTCATGGAAAACTCCCATAAAATAACAAGTCAAGAATGAGCTCTTTCTTTCTCAACTTCCCTTATTTATAAGCACATATTGAAACTTTAGGGAAAATATAATTAAAAATCACTTTATAAATAATTAAACCTTATTGCTCCAAAAAAAGTGATTTATTTTACTTTTCAATTAAACTACCCTTTTGTTTCGAAAAAGACCTTTTTATTAAAATAATGATAATTTGACACACAAGGTCCCTATTTAATGCATCCATAATTTAAAACATTTCATCCCGGTTCCGATGAGCTATAAAACTAAGGTGCTTTATAAATATTTTAAGTAATATTTGGCAACCTTAGTAAAATAATTAATATAGTCATTAACACACCCATTTTGCGGAGACTGTCGGAATGCATCAAAATCGAAAACTGACTGCACTAGAGTGATCCCGATGAAGAATAATGATAAACGGAGCCAACCGACCGACTTACTATAAATAGCCGCTTCCTCCAAGAATCTTGGAGCCCAAACTGAAAGCCGAAAATAACATCTGAGAGCATCATATGACTCTTCTAAATCATCAAAGTTCACTGGTAACATCAATTTACCCCTCTGGACAAGTTGACACAAACCCAAAAGGTCAACGACAACTGCACTGCTAGGGAACCCAAAAATGGGGACATTACATTTGATCCAACATACCCAAGTCATTTTGTTCATTATCTTCCTTGCCACTAGGTTGTAGAGACAGTGTGGAAATGCCATGCTCGAGGAATAGATCATTAACAGGACTCATGTCTTCTTGTGGCTGATTACAAAGCAACACTTCTTCTTTTACCTCATGGATAATTTCAACATGCTCTTCCTCAACAATTGTCCTTGAACCTTGCTCTCCTATAGGCTAATCAGTGACCGCTGGCTCATTATGCTCCCAAACATTATCCTTATCAAACTCATCGTAGAGACTTTTGGATACTTCATTTGTAGATGTAGATGAGTAGCTGTAGTGCCTGGATTGTCTTGATAGGGAATCTTTATTGTGCTGCAAGCTACGAGCTAAACTCCTTTGTGACTGCATAAACTTTTGCCTTACTTCCTTTTCTTTGTCACTAGGAAGGAATTTAGGCCGGAAGGGCCTATCCGTCAAGGAAACATGTGATCTCCCATCACTATGTGGCATACCTACCATGTTGCCAACTCTTGCTGGTGAACCTTTTACTTTCATATTACCCAAAGCTTGAGTCATTAAGTGTATCATTTGATTTTGAGTAGCTATCATTTGTTCCAGATTCCTATTTGTTCGTTGTTGTTCCCTTAAATGCTTATCCATATCATTCCCTGGTGGACTTCCAGTTCTTCTATTTCTATCCATTGTTGCAATTCTTTCTATAGTGTCGACCCAACGGAGTTTGATCTCATGATGTATGCATAGCAATTAACTCCCGTCTAGGTCAATCTTTCCGCTCATAACACTCGGATAAGAATCAAGTTAAATCACAACCCGGAGTAGGTGGATATAACTTCAAAACTTATGCACGAAATGCTATTGAAAGAAGACGACTTTCGTCAATCCAATTGTACCCTGCAGGCTAGCAGGATCTCTCGCTCTGATACCACTGTAATGTCCCGTTCTTGGTGTTTGATGTGATATTGTTTGAACTCTTTCAATTATGCAGATAAACTGATCTAGTTTGCAAATACAAATGTCTCCGACACAAAATCTATGCACTATCCATATACAAATCGACAACAAATAGATACGGTAGCCTTCCACTTTGGTTTACAATATGGATTGCAAATTACATAGATAGCATCAACTATGAACTATATGAAAACTATTCAGATTTACTGTGCAATGTTTCCTATTACAGTCAATGAAGAATGGCTCAATTGCTAGCCGATAATACAACTCAGAGATCACTCATTACAACAATGCATTGGAATATAGTTATTACATACGAAGTGGAAAGAGAAGATAATGCGATGAGGCACTCTGTAGTTTGATCTGGTAAACTTCGATGCTTGGAAATGATATAGACTATGATCTCAGTGATTTGTTGTTCCCATCGCCGCTGTACAAGAAGGTGATGGCATGGAATTTCTAACCAGATGTATGTTTCCTTGAATCGGCCACCTTCTATCCTTAACGTCAATGGTTCCTAGTGATCTGCCAACCTCAGATTGGTGACTAAATATATTGCAACTATCCGGTCTTTGACAACGTCGCTCTATCACATCTTACGGCTTCCAAGTTGACTTTCTATGTGACGACCTTCTCTGCTATCCGAACTAGCTTCCAACCTGTTGGTTGTGTTGATCTCCTTATCCTCTGATAATGCGATTGCGATCCACTCCACTGGTCTCCACCCTATCCTCCGATGAATCACGATTTGTGGTGAAGTTGATGCTTAGGTGTGAACTTAACTCAGCGATCAAACCTCGGACTCCATGCTATGACTCCGTCACCTTCATGTGGTGTTGGGCGCTTCAATGAACTGACCCGGATAATAATGAATGCCACCTTCAAGGATATGCTGATCGGTGTCAATGGCCTCTATCGCTTCAACAAACTTCGATCACAGTTACTTTAGTGGTCTCCGACCATATCTTGATGATAGCCTATGAATTTTCAACAATGAATTGCAATGACGAATTCAGAGTGAATCCGCCTCAAGAAGATGAAATGGGTTTTCATCCAATTTCACCGGTTGATGAATGACAAGCAAAATCCAAGCATATGAAATTTCATGATAATCGTGGTCCAGAATTTGAGACACCCATGCTTCTTTTATACCCAATTCAAATTAAAGATCTGAATTGCAAATTTCCCTCCAATGGTGGCACTTGATCCAATGCGAGGTTCTATTTTGAATCCCATTCTCCAATGTGCAAACAAGAACCAATATTCTATTAATTTCAAATTCCAAGATGAGCGCCACCTTTCAATGCAATTTATTTTATTGTTTGGCCCAAACTCCAATGTGGGCGCCCAAATAGGTCAAGACCTATTTTATTATTATTTTTTGAATATTTTTATTTCCCACACCAAAATTGAGCACTCCAAATATTTATTTTTTTGCTCACATGAAATAATATTAAACTAATATTATTTAATTTATTTTCTCCATTGGCGCTCTTGATTAAATAATAATAATAAATTATTATTATTTAATTGTCTTCATTTGAATAATTAGTGCAAGTGCATTAATTTCATCTGCCACCTTCGCCAGAATATTCCCTTGAGTTGACGAACTAGTCTACAGGAATGAGGATAGGCTAACTCCATTCTCAACTGGTGATCACTCCGGAAATGGGGACATTACACAATCAAAGTTTGCTTTTGATTTTTAATAATTTTTAGTTTTATGCCTTTGCATAAGGTGTGTCAGGAGTCATGTTTATGCGCTCTGTTTTAATCTTTTAATTTTTACTTGCTTCAATTTTGTTTATAAAGTGTGTTTAACTTTATTATGAAGTGCTCATAAAAAATTTATGTGCCTTTCTTCATTTTTTTATATGAGTGCTTATTTTAGCCTTTGATTTTTATTGCATGGATTTGATTTTTACTATTAGTTTTAATAATAATCATTATTAATAAGAAGAATTATTAATAATAAATATTATAGAAATAATAATGTTTTTATATTATTGCTTTTTAGATTTTTTTATTATGCAAAATCCAAAATCTAAATATGCAATTAGGCTTTTCTCCTAGACAAATCACCAATGAAGTGCAATTGTGAACTCCATATGAATCCACCTCCAAAGTGTGATTGGGTTTTCATCCAATCCACTTATCTTTCTTAGGGTTTTCGTCCTAGGAAGGTACTGAACTAAAATTTGCAGCCAAGAGAGATAAATCTCAAATGAAAGGAATATGAATGAATGATTGTAATGTCGCCATTTTTAGGCCCTCGTGCAGTTTGGATGGTGCTGGCTTTGGGGTGGTTCCATCACAACCAGAGCAGAGCTTTTGTTGCTCAGCAGGGTTCAGACGGACAATTGGAGTTGATCGACACTTTCTGCCCCTGATTCGGACAACTTGTCCAAGACTTACTATTTTTAGTAAGTCCCTATTTTTTAGGTGTGGGATCGGGCCCTGTTTGACCAGTTGGGAGTTCCTATTTTTTAGGGATGTTTCTTTTGTCAACGGTTCCTACTTTTTAGGAGTTACTATTTATAGTAACCTGCTATTTTGGGACTTCATGTCAATTGACCTTTGTAAGCTAGAGCAGATGGTTAGGGGGTCTTATTTTGGCAGTATTCAGTGTGGCTTCACCTCCAGTGATCAGTGAGAGTTCGGGTTTGACCTTCGTTGGACTCTGTTTGGCACACTTACTATTTATAGTAAGTTACTTTTTCAGGGAGTCAGAGTTTCTATTTATAGCGGGGCACCTGGACAGGTCTCAGATGCAATTTCGATTAATGTTTGGGCCTTTGCAGATGTTTCAGGACACAGTGGTGCGTACTTACTATTTATAGTAAGTCATCTATTGGAGATTGCTATTTGTGGCAGGGCACCTAATCATTCAGTGTTTGGTAGTTTTGACGTTGGTTTCAATTGGCGTAGCTAATCGATGGATTTTTAAGGAGATATTAATATTTTAATGTGTCATTAATGATGTTAATTAAAAGTTTATAATATAAAGTTATTTTTTGACTTTATATTGAAAGAGGGCCAATGACACATGATAAAGTGCAATTAATGATATTAATTTATTGTGGGCACAATAACCACGGTAATATTGAGGCAACAAAAGCAAATAATAAAATATTATTTTAAAACCTTAAAAGTGGATTTGAAAAAGGATTTAAATGTTATTAAGGAGTTTGAGGATATAAAAGGTTTCAAAAAGCAAATCAAACTCATTATTGAATGATCATTTGAATTTTCTTTTGTGGTTTTCCGGAGAAGACAAGGGTTTCAGTATATCAGCCATTGAAGAATGAAAACTCTTCAATGTTTTTGCAATTTTGAAGCTGTGAAAGATCAGCTGAATCATTGCTTGAGGAGAGCTTCATTCTGGAGTTCTATTTGTGCTTGAAGGTGAAAGACATCATCAAGGGTTTGAAGATCAATGAAGAATAATTAATTGCAAACTTGTAGCTTCATTCTTGGCAGCCATTTATATCAGATTTCAAGCTTTTATTGCTGCTGTTGCATTCATATGAGCCCTGTACTTTTCATAACAGCAAACTGAGTATGTAAAAAATCTTCATATTTTGCCAATACGATTTTCTAGGTATTTGTGATTTAAATATTAGAGTATATTTTCTCAACTGGGTCTTTGTTATTTTATCAAAACATTGAATATTTTAGAAGATATTAAAATCTGGAAATTTCAGCAGTTTATGCATATTTCGTATTTTCTATTATTGGCAAAATATATCCATGCATGTGTGCTAGTAAATGCAAAAAACATAAAACTCAGAAAAAGCAATCAGAAAAAGCAGAACAGATTTAAGGCAGAAATTTTGTTTGGCTATATTCCACCTGGGTGGGATATTACAATGATATTGAAATGATCTCCAATCAACTTATATTTATGCATGATTTCCCTTTCTCCTCAAGCTGGCTGACCTCAAGGGAGATATTCTTTTTTTATTTTATTTTATTTCCTTTCTCCTAGGCTGACCTCCTTTTGGGCGCCCAAACATAGGAAAATAACCTTATTTTATTTTTATATTATTTTTCCATCTTTCCATCCTCCAAGGGCAAACTGCTTAGGCACAAGATATAACATATTTTTGACCTCACATGAAGTCGTCCTCCACAAGGAAAAACCTTATAAATTATTCTTATTTTCTTCCAAGGCATTTTCCATATTTTCCTTCATTTTCCATTCTCCAATTGGGTTGCTCCATATTAAGGCAAATCATTTTATTAGTGATGACCTTATCAAAAATACCACAAAAATATGCTAAGTCATCCTCCATGCTCATTTTTCCCTACAAAATTGGATAAGTGTGAAAACTCGCCAATTAGGTCATTCCCTGAGATCTCCGGCTTAGCCTACGAGAATAGAATAAGCTAGCCAACTCCCCTTGGTGATCACTCTGAAAATGGGGACATGACATAAGGAAATGGACTGTAATACTGAGATTACACGGCAATATTCAAAATATTTTTACTAACAAACTGGAACTGAAGTCCACTACAGTCTATTTAATTATGAATACATTCAGCTGGTATAAAACTTAAGTCAAACTGATCAAAATATGACCTCAAAACTGGAGGAATTGCATAGTATCATACTGGAGTCAGATTACACAATTAAATCAGCACATTTGAGACTGTCTGGCATGGCTAGGTCTCCATATGGGTTGCGGTCAGCATGGGAAATGAACAACAACAATAGGGATGAAGGCATCTAGTGGTATGGTGCCTCAAAAACCTTCAAACTCCAAGCGCCTCTCCATATAAAGCATTTATCATTTCCAAAATCTGATTCATAATTCATAGTAACAAATTTCACAGAAAAGATGATAGAATGAAGAAATTAATCAACAAATTAATTGACTAGAAGTCATCAGTTGCTGATTCAAAGACTCAGTGCAACTGTACTGAGACAACTCTGATACCATTGCTAAAATTGAAATGCAATCGCAGAACACTGACATGCAATGGCTGAAACTAACATGCAATCACTGGATACTGACATGCAACACCAAGCACTCACATGCAAGTGCTGATCACTAACATGCCACTTCTGGAATTGTAAGAACCCTTACCAATTCTGCCCTAAATTTCTGATCGCTGCTCTGAATTTTCTGATTTAGTTTTCTTGATGGATTCAAGTGTTTTCAATGCTTAAGTGTTTTTGCAATGTTGTCACATCAATAATGAACCATTTGAAGCATGAAATGCAATAATATAGATGACTGAAAATTGATATCGGACCTCAAAAAATGAGAGGAATAGCAAGATAGTCAATTTCAAATTCAAGATTTGAAATGTCCTTCATTACAACAACATACCTGGATGAATAGATGAAGATATGAAGGCAATCATACAACATATGAAGGCTGGAATACAACTGTTATGACTGATTACAATAAGATCTGATTACAATGATGTCTTGGATGACCACAAACCCTTCACCAAAGTGCAGCAATGCCCTCCAAGGGTAGCCGCCAATGTTATTGGATGACCAATGACAAATATGACTAATTTATGCTGTCCAAAACCTGATTTTGGATCTGCAGACAATAATATGAAATTCTGATCCAAATCCCTTGCGAAAACAAGCCCTAGATGATGGTGATGAGTCCTCCAAGTGATAGTGCTCAACCTAGGATGAGGGCGATGGAACCCTAGATGCAAAATATGACCATAAAACACCAAATAATGCCCTCGAACCGTCAGATCTACAGGCTGATATGAAATTCCTGATGACTGATATATGTTGTACCCAATCAAAAAATTCTGCTTCATTAAGGCATTTTGAGCAAGTCTAGAAAATTTTTCGTCAAAAAAGTCAAAAAACAAAATTTCTAAAAATAGAAATTTCTATTTTTAGAAAGTTTCTAAAAATAGACGTCAAATTAGGTTTTCTGGGTTTCTTGAGATATGGATGCTGGCAAAATTTTCTAAAAATAGAATCTCCGACTCAGGTGTCGTGCCTGATTCTCATTGGTCGATTTTTGCTTCACGATCAGCATGGTCCAGAAGGAATCTGCAAAAGGTCAAGTTTTCTCTACTAGGTCATTTCTGTTTTTTCGGAAGGTGAAGCGTGAGCTTTGAAGTCATCAACGAAGGAAGTTCATTTGTCAGAGCTCGTTTTTAGGTTTTCAACGCTGTTCCAATGACGCAGAACCGACAAATAGTCGTCGATTCGACGAAGAATGCAAAACGGAGCAGGATGGATCCAAGGTGAGGAGAAAATCTGGAAATCATGAAATTTGACTAAGTCTAAAGATTTCAGGCGCCCTAGGAGGCTAGGGGCGCCCAGTTGCACCAGTGTTAGAAATTTTTGCATTTTTTGAGAAAATGCATGAAATGTCTCCGTCGGTCAGTTCCGGTGAGCATAAAAGCAATCATTTTGGTCATTAGGCTCTGAAAAGTTGGAAAACTCATCAGATGTACCCAAACTATCCAGTTCATTTGCCATCCAGTAGCAATTGACTGACGAAATAGTCGAAATTGACATCAGGAAGCAGCTGTCGGCACGCAAAACAGAGCAAGTTGCAAACGAGAGTTGAAAATCAGGAAAATGGTTAAGTCTGAAGAAACCAAGTGCCCTTGGAGGCTAGGGGCGGCCAACTTCTCCAGTGTTAGATTTTTTTTCACGTTTTCCGAGAAACGCCGAGGATGCCTCCGTCTACTTGTTCCCGGTTCGTCAAACTTGGTAAAACTCAGTCAAAATGTCAGTAAAAGCTGGGATTTCATCACAGATGTGTTCAGGCTACTCAGATCATCCTCTATCCCACCTCAGTAGTCATCTGTACGACCGAAAATGAAGATCAAATAGGGGTTGTTGGCACGAAAAACGAGAAATGGCATGAAAATTTGAAATTTCCAAAAAATTTTCTAAGGCATTGAAACCTAGGCACCCCTGGAGGCTAGGGGCACCCAAGTCCAGCATACTTAGAATATTTTCTGAGTTTTTTTGTAAAACGTAAATCTTCCTCCATTAGCCCAGTCCGGTTCGCAAAAGATCAGTTTGGCACGTTTCTGGAGGCAGACAGAGAGTACAGTCAACTTAGTTTTTATCAGGCCTGCCTATCTGCCAGATCATCAGACTTAGTTTTGTCCCAGCAGAAAGAAATCGAAAGCCAAACAAGGGTCCACAGCCACCGGAATGCGCATGGAAATCAAAAAGTTGAAATTTTCGAAAAAATGACTAAGGCATGACAAACCAGGCGCCCCTGGAGGCTAGGGGCGCCCAACCTTTCCAGAGTTAGAATTTTTTCCTGTTTGACAGTGTTTTCCGACGGTCATTTCCAGAACTTTGTCCGGCGGCAATTTCCAGAAGTTAGATTCGCGGTTGAACGATGTCAGATCGTCTGTCCGAGACTGGGGATGAAATCACAGTTGATAGGTCTCCAAAATGTCAAGATCACTTAGCTTTTTCAGTCAATGGTGTCATTTTGCCATCTTGTTGAAGTAGGAGACAGACCATACTTGAGTCAAAACGAGTGTAGAAGTGTCGAAAACGAAGAAAATTGGCTAACACTTTTGGCAACTCGCATGTTCGATGACATCATCAAGAGAAGATATTTTTCATCATCTTACACATGAGGCCATAAGCAGCTACAAAATAGGGATTCTTCCTATTCGAAGACATCCACTTGGATTTGTGCTTTAAAAGATGCTTTCTTCATGGATAAGATCCAAGTTTTATTCTTTCACAAATAAAGCTATTTTTTCGCCCTAAAGATCTATAAAGACAAGCTTTGGACTTCTTTTATTCATTATCTTTTACAGGTTGCATCCAGAGGAAGGATTTTTATTTTTCTTTCAAGGAAGATTCGAAGGCTCGAACGAAGTGCTTTTTCAGCGTTCTTCATAGTTTCAGGTTGAGGAAGCAGGGAGGCACGCTTTTTCAGGGTCCTTTTTTCTAGGGGATCATTTTTCAGAAATTGGACCGAAGCTTTTTCTGTTTTTATCGAGATAGGTCCATCCAGAATATCATCCTCTTGAAGATTGGGAGTTTTGCTTTTTTTGGGAATCTGGTTTTTTGCTGCTTTCTCGGGAAAGTCTGCGCTTTTTCAAAATCTGACAATCTGGGTTGCTTCAAAACAAAATTGCCTACAAAACCCATGTGCCATCTTTTTTTGCTCACACTCTGCTCTTTTCTAAAAATTAGCAAGTAATTTTCAGCCATTTGTCCAAGATACTTTTGACAGGCGTGTTTACAGTGAATTTTCAAATCTTTTAGTATGTAGTACTCTCCAACACAAATCAGGCCCAAAACGATGTTGGTTCACGATTACCTGAGAACTTGTGAGATAGACTTGCATAAAGTACTTCCAGTATCAATTTACATTCTTTGGAGGATGTAGGAAATAATGCTATCGGGAATCTAGGACACTCCAGTTTGCTTGCAGCAGCATCCTTTCCCATCACAGTGCAAAGTATCGAATTTGTAATTGCTTGCATGATGCATTACAATTCGGTCAGAAGAGAAATCCAATCAAGAGATGGACGTGTGCTCTGCAGTCTGAGGCCAAACGACATTGAGAAGTGTTTTACAATACCAGTCTGGAGGGAGAACTTAATTGTTTCAATTGAAGAATGCAAGAGGGTTTGGAACAATGATAAAAAAAAGTACCGAAAAAATATTGGTCAGAGGTGGTAAAAAGAAAAGCAGAATGTCATGCTAAAGAATGTTGGACGTGGAGAATTCAAGGGGGAACATGCAATAATGATTACTTTGCTAAGTCGTATCATGGGTCAAGCAGATGGTATCAAGTTCCAGCCTTGGATGTTTTACATCATGTCCCAGATTGTTGATGGAACTGCATTCTATGATTGGTTGGCACTCATCAGTGATAGTCTCCACCAACAAATACTTGATTTTCAAAGGGCTCATGAATTCCACATGATGTCATACCTTGTGTATTTGATGGCTTTTCAAGGTCAATTCAGAGGTTTGAATGTTGTTGGAACTCGGGGTATTCAGCATGTTTATCATCATTTCCCGCAGTTAGAACTTTCTCAGGCTGAACGAAATTATAGGCGGGTAAATGATGTATTACTGATGCATGCAGTGCGAGATATGGATAATGAGTTGCATATATGGTTTTCAACAGATGCTATAATGGCAATGGCAAAATGGGCTGATTGGTTTATCCAGTTTCCCACTTTTTCCTACATCAGAGTATATGGCTTATCAGGAGAGCCAGCCATGTTGCCGAGATATCCTACAGATGAAATAGCATTTATGGAATTTTTGAGGCAAGCCTATGAAGTTCATACATTTTTGTGTAGTAGACACAAGACAGCTTTCAATTTTCCAATTGGGATGAGTATTTACAGATGCAGATCTGGAGCAGATTTCAAGGTAATCGGTAATGAATCATCCAAATATGGTCTCAAGTTTTTCGACAGGAGGTCTTCATACGATCCTCGTGGTGTTTTTGCATCACATCTTGGTCAAAATTGTGCGCATACACATGCAGTTGAAGACTTCTAGGCTAATTGTGCTGATGAGTTTGAAGTGCGAGAACGCAGTTACAGCAGGTTTACTCTTCAGCAGATGTCTGATATCCTATCAGAAGATGTAGAGGGTTTGACAGAAAATGGTGAAGTTTTACTTCCGACGTATTTCAGAGATCAAGTTGAGCAACAACCATTGCCAGCAGTTAATTGGTCAATAAAAGAGAACACTTCCATTGAAGAAAGAATGAGTTGAGTTGTTAAAAACAGTTTGATATTCTTGAAGAATAAGCGGAAGGATGATATTCCGGTAGCAGAGTCCCCAGTTGTACAACCATCAGAGCCTTCCACTTCCAAACCAATATGAAGGGTTAAAGCTATGAGTGTTCTTCCAGAAGGAACAAAGATGGTTGAGTTAAAGAGGAAAAAATCAGTCTCCAGCTCATGTCCAACAGGAACAACCAGCAGTTGAATCAAAAGTTCCCATTGAACCAACCCCGCATGTTGAAGCATTACCTTCAGATCATGTCTCTCCGCCTTCCTCACCGAGAACTTCTCCTATCCACATAGATTCAGAGCCAGATTTGCCAGTTCGTAACTCTGATGGACATATTGGTTCATTAGGAGCTGATGAGGTTAGAACCAAGTTTCCAAGAGAGAATGGCTCATCCTGGCTTGAAAACATTCTGGGAAGAAAGAGGAGAAAGCCTTCATATCAGCTGGATTTAACAGAGCTTAAAAGCGTCTACCAAGACACACCAGACAAGAAGCTGAAGAAGCAGGTTCGCATTGAAAAGAATGCGGATGGAGAAATAATCCTTGAAACTGCAACACCGCTAGAAGATAGAAGTGCTGATGATATTGAGGTTGATGACTTCAAGGTTGTCAAAGCTAACCTTGGTAGGAGTACCCAACATACAAATGTAAATCTCTTTGAGGTTGCAGCGGATAGTTTGAAGGAAAGGGTGTTGAAAGATGGAGAAGACAAAGCAGCTCTCAAAGTTGAAGTTAGGCAGCTGCGGCAGTACGTTTTCAACTTTTTCCATGGCACATCACAGGCTGATTTATTACTTCCACCAAATTTGGAATCACCAGTCGATCAGCGACATTTTAGTCTGTTGGTCTTCTATGGGAGGCACATGAATCATTGGGTGGAAGAATTTGTGACTAAATGAAGAGTTGTACTTTTAGAGTTTTATCAATTAAAGTACAACGCTCATGATTTACGCCAAGGCATCCAGGGATTACAGCAGACTATGGCAGAAAATAGACCGGTGTTTGAGATCATTATCTCTGACTTGAAGATAGCACATGATTCTGTTGATTCAACTGAAGATAAGAGGATAGTTTCTACTTGGAAAAGCGCAATATCTTTTCACAGTAAAAACTTATGACAGTATAACTTCAGAGTTAACAGAATGGAAAGAAAAGGTAGTAAATGTTCTCAAGTATGTGAGATCTTTTGTTTCTCAGATCCCGTGTTCGTATGAAAAAGAAGGTGGTACCCTGTATGATCTCAGGGAAATGCAAGCACAGTTCCAGACTCTCGTCCGTCACAATTTTAATGATGATATCAGTGCTGGCAAGATGGGTCGTTTTGCCGCAATGACAGTGAAGTTTGACAAAGCTGTGGGCGAAGTTCATGAATTTCTTCAGATGGTTGCCAACGGTGAAGAAATGTTAGAGAATCAGAATATCATTCTAGATAGTATCAGTGTTCTTGGCAAAGATGTGGTCACTCGCTTTTTAGAAGATATTGTTTCCCAGAATATCAATGGATGACATAACCAGAAAGCAAGAATGTTGGTGAGGATGCATTTCAAAAGAAAGTAGCTTTAAATCAGATGCTTTTTGTTTTAAAGCATTTGCTTTCATCCTAAGCTCATCCATTCTTTATTTAGAATGAAATCACTTTGTAATAGTTGGAGTTTTCTTTGCTTTAAAGCAAATTGTTTGTTCATTGTATCTTTGTCTTAGACTAGAAATAAAACTTGCGAGTTGGCAAGTTAGGGTTAATCAAGGAGATTTTAGGGTTCGCTACTCCTTTGATTTTAGTATAAATAAGAGCAACCTTGCCCATTGTAACGGATTGACTTTTGTGATAGCAAATTTGCTGTACCTATTCTAGCCTGCAGATTTTGTTATTCCTAGTGTTTGTTCACTCTGTGTAATCTGTCTTCCAGTGTTTGATCACTTGTTGTATGCCTGCCTTTTGCTACAGTATTGCTGTCCTGGAGTTGTGTTAACTTTATGATATTGAATAGAAGTCTCATGCCTATTTTTGCTCTGATATTCTATCTCGGATCATCAAGTTTTGTCGTCAGATGTGTGGCTTGTGTAACTTTTATTTCAGCTTTCATCATTAAAGTACAATGAGTCTTGTGATGTAAATGTGGGAGAATTTTACTTAAGTTTTTGTGTTAAAATAGTCATTCATTGTCCACTTTTAATCCCTTTGCTTTGAATTTACTTAGGAGATGAAAAGCGTCATTAGTTTAAGCCTAGTTATAGTAGAAGTTTTAAAACGGAAAAAAACCTCTTCTGCGGCGTTTAGAGTTTTATAACCTTGTGCTCGCAGCTGAGAATCAAAAAGAAGATAGGCAAAGTTTAATTTATTTATCTTTTCAGCGAACATCAACAAAAAGGGAACTCCCCCTTCCAATAGGAGAGTAGTTTATCTGTGCATAGCTGTCTGTTTCCAACTCGCGTTCCAGAGGTGCGAATTGAAACGCCAACAGTTTTCTGGCACCCACTGTGGGTCACAAGACATAAAGCTTCAAGCAAGCTTAGGCTTATGTCACGGGAATGACTGTCTGGCATCCTACTGCTCCAGTTCAACAACCAAATCTTACACCACCTGCTATTCAACCAAATCTTGTACGAGTGGAAGGAGAGCAAACGAACATCATTAGTAGCCTGAGGATTTTCATATTTGCGCAAAAGGAAAGTCCTAATCAGTGGAGAAACGCGGCTACTATTCTTGACAAAGAAGAACACAAAGTGGATCTTGCGACAGGAAGACCAGTATTACCACCTCCTGCGTGGCAGTAGATAATCCTGGCTCACAGGGTTTATTCAAGAAGGGGAAAATGCGGTGCTACGGATCCTTTCTTCCAAGATCTTGATCCTACAGAAGTTGGAGAAGTATCCAACATAGTTCTTGAAATCCAGACAGTTCTTGAAGTCAAGCAGGAAGAACCTCAGGAGGAACCAGTAATCCAGCCTAGAGCGATGGGTGATGAAAATAATAACAATCACAATGATGCAAATCAGAGGCGACCACCCCCATTGCCTTGGGGTAATAACATTGGACCTTTGGCCCTGCAAGCACATCATGAGTTACCAAAGGGGTCAAGGAAGCACTTTCCCCGGTTCCACGGCGATGGAACTCAACATCCTGATGAACACATCTCTGCATTCACAACAGTTTGCACTGTTTTACATGTATCACATGAAGATGTTGCTGTGCGTCTCTTCGTTGAGACTCTCGTGGGAAATGCTGCCGACTGATTCAATCATCTGGAACCAGGCATCATTACAAGTTGGGCAACTATGAGCGAGAAATTCTTGGCAAGGTTCAAGCCTGCCAAAGACGGTCACAGATTGTTCGCCCAACTCTCAAATTCAAAGATGGAAAACAATGAACCAATGAGGGAGTTTGTGGCAAGGTTTAATCGCCTGGTTACACGTCTTTCTTATACACTTAATCCATCTCCGCAAATTCTATTGAGCAGTTTCATTAACGCTCTTCCTTCTGAGATAGCCTTCTTTTTGAGATCGGCTAATGAAACAGAATTATCCAATGCACAAGAAAATGCCATCAAGTTAGAGGATGACATGATTACCTCTGGCAAGATGAAGACGGATTCAATCAGGCCTCTTGTTTAGAGTTCTGCGGATGTAATATCCCAAGTAGGACTTATAAAATTTAAATCCAAACTTAGCTAAGAAAATTTGCACTCAATTATCTTACACAATGAAGTTGGACAAGTACACAATTTGTCAATGAAACCCAACTCCAAATACTTGATTCTTTTATGAAAATGATGCCAAATGAGTTCGCTGTCCCACTGTGACAGTCATAGGCTGAAATGAATCAGACCCTTAATCAATTACAAAAAAATGTCTCCAAACCCTTCACAAATGATGACTAATCAATGAAGAGTGTTGGCCAAATGATCCCAGCCTTCAAGGAGCCCTGTGACACCTTCAAATGTGAATGAAATGAGACTGTTATGACTGATGCAATTAGCTGATGACACTGTTTTCACCCAGCAAGAAGTATACCACAAGATTTGGCACCTAATCCTTTCCAAAAATCCAATGATAGGTTCCTCGGCTTGAATGCCTTGACTTAGATGTTAGCCCAAAGATGTATAAAGTCAATGGATGTGAATTTATGACTGTAGCAGCCCTGTAGCAATGCCTTCAATGACTGTAACAGCCCTCCAATGGCTGCAAGCAAAGATGCAAGAGATGGATTCTTCAAAATACTCAAGATCTTGATGCTAATACCTTCAAAGATTAACTCCAAAACTCCTTTAGAACCTGCAATGAAACTAAATACCTGCAAATTGGAGGCAATGATGATATTAGAAGCAATATCACCTCTCAAAAGCATAGGGGTCATCACCCTATGTGCAAGGGCACATCTCCTTGCAATAAAGTAAGAAGATCGGAACCTTCAAACTTACAAATGATAGGAAAACATACCAAAACTCAGACATGCCCTAAGATGTCATCAGCTCCTCTATTTATCCTTGGCTTTCATGGCCGATTTTCCTTCATGTCACAAAACTTGGCAAATTCTCCCATGGCGACCTTCATTGGAGTTTGAACGATTTTTCTTTAGCATTGGCACTCCTCATAGGATGGCGTGATAGCTATGACCTTGGCAAATGCATTGATCTTCAACATGGGCGAATGATGCATTTGGAACCGTCAATGATTGTGGGTTTGGCCAAATACCTTAATGGCGTCCCTTATTTCATAATACAAATATCTTCTACATTCGCGCCCCTTAGGAATGCGACCTTCCTTGAACGAATCACCATCCTTGGTAAATGGAATTGATATCTCCTTCCTCCTTGGTTGAGTGCTTCCAAGATAGCCGTTTGGGTTCTTTTAATCCATAATTTGAATTTGAATTATTTTCCCTCCAATTATCCTATGCCACCATTTGGAGATGTTTGGTTGTCTTTTCAATCGCTTAGACTTATGCTTGGACCTATTTAGGCGAATGGCTTCCTTCTTGCTTTCAACCGTTGGGTTCTTATGATGGCCGATGCCCCCTTTGAATTTGTCTTTGATCAGCTTTTTGGTCTGGACCCATTTCTTCAACACTCTTAACATCAATTGTCAATAAGTCCTATCTAAGAGTAGATTAGAGAAAATGTAATTAAAGATTTCATTTTCTCTTTTACAATTTGGCCTTAGAGAACACTTATTAGTTTGGCCCCTCAATTATAGGTCCTACCCCACCTTAATATGAGAAATTACAATAGCAATTGCAATTCCCACATGATGAATTGCCAAAATTATACTTAGCTCAAAATGGGGACATTACAACAGATCCACTGCTACAGAAGGTAGCAAATGAAGTGACTATCATGAAGAGACAATTGCCTATTCAGGGGCAACCTGCACAACAGCCATATCAGTCACCACAGCAACAATACCAACCATAGCAACAGTATCAACCATAGCAACCATATCAGCCTAAGAGGAATAATTTTCAGCCTTTCAAAAACTACAGGCCCAGGTTGCCAGCACCTCCACCAAGACAAGCAGTTGATGCTGCTCAAAATGCAATATTTTGTTCCTTTCATGAGACTGATGCACATACTGGAGCCACATGTCCTAAAAATTTAAGGATGAATCAAATCATGGGATATGCTGATGCTGCACCCATTTCAAGCATTGTCCCTTCCCCAAGTGCGAACGTTGTCTTACCACAGACAGACAACTTCGATGGCGACTCTACTACGGGATACTTCTAGAATGAACCCATTTTAATAAAGGAAGAACAAGAAGACCTTCGTCAGTATTCTCTTGAGGCAAATCATGAAAATCTTTCGACACCTATGTTTACACATGCTCAACATTTCAAAGCACAGAAAGAAGAAGAGGATAGACTAAGATCGAAAGAAAAGGGGAAGGAAGTGGCTTCCACTTCTAATGTTAAGCCACCACATGAAAATGTCAAGGCTGCTCAAGATTTGTCTTCGGCAAATTTTGATATAGTGGATTCCATGATGAAGACAAAGGTGCAGATTTCTCAGCTGGAGTATCTTCAGGACCATCTAGAACAATTGGATAGAATTGTTAAGTATGTCAAGAAGGATACTGTTGTACAACCTACATTGCTTGAATCTTCCATTCCAGCAGAAGAGAAGCCCAAGCCTTTCTATATTTGTCTGTATATAGGAGGCTATAAATTGAACAATTGTATCATTGATTCAGGAACCTCGGACATCATGCCCTTGCAGGTGATGAATGCCTTAGGACTCTCGTGCACCAAAATGCATGACAAGTGTTATTCGCTTGAGTCTAAGTTAGTGCCATTGGTTGGACAATTGAAAGATGCTCAAGTACGGTTGGCAGCTTACCCCGAGAAGAAAATAATGATGACTATCTGTTGATGAGGTTTTTGTGACTACAACAACATTAGAATAAAACATAGAGTATTCTATAGATCCTCTCTTGAATAAAGCTTCTCAGACATTGAACTACGTGATCGAATGAGACTGCTCCAAGGTTCCTTTTGTGTCAGGTCTTGACGTGCACATGGATAGACTCAGTGGAATGATGTGATTTGCTGGTAATCACAGGGTGGACTTACGTATCAGATATAGTATTCATTGCTCAAGGAAGAAAGTAAAAAGGGTTTTGGTGGATTCTAGAGCAATGGACGTGGATTCCTCTTCCTATAGACTGGATTTTCAGCTTGTGGTAGAAAAGATCTAAGTTCGGCCAGACTAACCTAAGTGGGTAATGAATGACTTTTTTTTTTGTCTCTCTTATAATCTATTCCTAAGGAAAACTCAAAGAAAGTGGAAAAGATAGGGGGGTGGAAAAGAGTTCAGGAATCTAAGTCAATGGAAATAACTGCTGTTGAAGATGGAAACTGGAACCAATCCTCTGCTTCGTCATGAGACAACAGCTAGGCAGGGATGGTGCAATCTTCTAGGGTAGAGGCAGAGATTTTCATACTGTCCTGTCATGGAACATGGCACTGATCATACAGAGACAGACGAAGTTAAGCATGGATTATGTTCAGACTAATCATACAAAGTGATTTGCAAGCCACATATCACAAATGGTATGAACTAATCAACTTCAATCATTCAACAAGGACATTTTCATCGCATCTATCTAACAAAAGTAAGAAAATACAAGAGATAACTTCAATATCCTTCAGATTTGCTCCAAGAAATCAATGAGACCATGCTAAAATCCAAAGAAATATATGAACACCTTCTTCAATGCATATATTATTGCTTCAGAAGTTTATGTCACAACAATCCTTTAGCTCATCAAAAGTTATGCAGAAATAAAAGCTAGCTACTAAGGTGCTCTAGGAGCATCAAAATGATAGAAATCAGAAAAGGAGAGAGAGATACAATGAGGCATCCCTCAGCCTTTATATAGGTTCTCAAAAATATCCCAGGGGAAAAAGGAAATCAGATTTCCTTGAAACATGTGCCACAGGTTAGAAACCCTAGAAAAGCAGGTGGGGTCATCAGGTTGTTCATGCAGGAGACTGCCACCTGTCTAGGTCGTTAGAATGTGCAAGGAAAACTTCCAGCTGGCTTGGTCGCCACCTGTCTAGGACTCTTGGATAGGACTGTCCTGTCTGTCTAGAACTTCCTCCTGTTCTTTTGTCTTTGCCTCCAGGAACCTGGTCAGGACAAATTCCAACTCCTCCATAGGAATACTAGGCATGTTTTCAATCCGGAACTCCATGACGGATGCGGTAGTGGTGCAGGCGACAATGACATTTTCCCAATCCGCCCTTAGCTACTGGATATTGTTAATGAGGATCAGAAATGAGGAGGCATCCTCAAGATGGAATTCCTCAGTAGGATAAGTTGCCTTGAAGTATATGCTCCGCATCTTGCCCTTCAACTCCTCCAAGTCAATGACTCCATCCGGTGCTACATCCAGATCAAACCAGGTCTCTAAGGATACAAGAATTTTGTCCTGGATCTCCTTCAACATGGCGTGTGCCTGGGAAGTGTCACCTTCAATCTTCTCTAGGTTATCTCTCTTCATGAGCAAGGCGGAATACCAGCTAAGGAAGTCATATACTGAATCTGCATGTATTACCTGTTGGTGATAATTTATGTTCAAGGTTTTTAGCCTAGCTCCTTCCCTAAATATCCAAAAAATTTCCTAAGTGTTGGACCTCCTCAGCATTTTTCAGCATCAGCATCATATTTTCTTAAGTGGTTGAGGAGGTCATCATCATCATATTTCCAGACATCACCCTGATGTTGCTTGCGAGGGTCATCATATTTTTTGCCTGCATGATCTTTCGCCGGGGTGATATTTTAACATCGGGTGATCTTAGTTAAGATCATCTTGATGATGTTGCTGCAAAGTCCTAAGTATGACCCGATCTTTCGTGGGGTCATCATATTTGAACATCGGGTGATCTTTGTTAAGATCATCCTGATGTTGTTTTATCACTTCATGTTCGTTGTTTTATCACCCTGATGATGCTGACGTCATTCTTATGTCAAGGTGATATCCGCTTTTCTGCCTGTCTTCATCATGATATTTTCGAAGGGAGATATCCGCCTGTCGGCTTCATGCATTGTCCAGTGGGGGGTGATCATTTCAAATATCCGTCATATTCATATATCACCCCGATCTTATATTGGAGCTACAGTGCAGCATGATATTTGTGCATCAGGATGATATTTCCAAATATCCGGTTATCTTCCGAATATCATCCTGATGCCGACATGATGGTGACGTCATCAAGGTCCGGGGGGTCATATTTTAACATCAGTCATTTTATGGAGATCCCCCGATGTTGCGAATATGACGATGACATCATCAGGATGTTCATTGGCGAGACATTTGGTATCGGCTAAGCAGGAGGATCTTCCTCTGATGCATCAGGTTGTGCTGATGAAGTCGATTATCATGCAGCTGATATTGCAATATGATGCTGACATCAGGGTGATATTTTTTATCAGGTGATGAGGACAACATGATACTTTCCCGCAGGGTGATATTTTCTACGGGGTGATATTTCATATCGGGGTGATATGAATTATCCGGATGAGCTCAGCAGGTGGTTTGCTGATGTCAGGGTCATATTTCGAGCAACAGGGTATCATGCTGGAAGATGATGATGATGAAGGCTTATGCTAGCGTCGTCGGGAGCAAAATCGCCGACATTATATATGTAACCGGCCTAGCATATAAAGTGTTAAAAAGTGCGCCGCGGGGTGCATGTGGGATAATTGATATCCAGCATGATTTGAAATATCAGGATGATACATTTTGGCGGGAAAGGTTTGTGATGCACAGTATGATGTTTTTCCCAAGGCCGCGGGTTGGTGCGCCATTAATGGCGGATCTTACAGGGTATGGGCGATGGCATGGACGGATCTAGTATCGACTGAAGATGTGAATCCCTAGGCGGCGGCGCAAGGCTTGAGATCTTTTCCTGTCCCCTCCTCCACCTGCTGCATTCAATGCGATGGGCGCCATTTTCTCAATGTACTGTATCTGGCAAATTTTGAGTTTGCCTGGTGGTTAAGGCTGAGCACCTCCGCGCTGTATAAGTAGGGCTGTGTTGCTCATTTGTTGGTGGTTGAAGACCTGGGCATTCTTTTGTGTAAATAATGAAGAACAGGGCATGATCCTGGCTGTTGTATCCCATTTTGGAGTTTATGTGTTGCAACATGAGTGTATTTTGCACAAATGTTCAGTTTCATGTTGATTTATATGAAAAATGCTTATTGCATGTGTCTATCTGCTCGTCTCCATTTGCTGCATGTCATCCTTCTTTTGAATCTGGTTGCTAAGGGTTTCATAGATTCTAGGGTATAGATGTCTATACTGCATGCTTGATCTGTAACTTCCATTCAAGGAGTGGATTAAACTGTTTTAGGTCAATGTATGGAGAAGGTTGTATGTCTGCAGGGATATCTGTAAGTAGAGACAGTTAGATACCCACTCTTGGGTGATGTTTGTAAGGCAAACATCAGGTCCAACCCCCTGAAACTTGAGTGAAAGTTGCAAACCATCTGTTGTATACGTCTAGTTGACTCCTTGCCCAATGGATAGGCACCAGTCTGCTCTTGGGTCAGTAGTTATGAGCCAAAACCCCTTGTCTTGCATCCAGGACATTATGTCCACCCATTTCACCACTTCAACCTGTTAGTTGTAGGAGTAGGATTAGGAACCCCTACATGCTCTCATACCCACCAGACACATATGTCCAAGAATGTTGCCCACCTTGTGATCTATCATACAGATCTTGGTCCATACATGAGAGTATTCTGCCCGATGCTGTCAAGCTAAATCTTCATATCATTGAGCTAGTCAAGGTTACATCTTGAGTTATAGGGATCCCCCCCTTGGTGCGGCAGAACCAGAAGTGAAGGGGAGGAGCTCACGCAACCTCCTGTATCTGTTGGCCGAATCAGCCTGTGCATTGGAGCTGGCAAACCCTCTGCAGATTCGGTAACCAACATTACCTTGTTCCTAACCAAGTCTGGCTTTGGAGTGTTCATCAATGCCTTTAGTCTAGGGATAGTTTCCTCCCGGACAACTATGAATTGCTGACACGTATCCAGAATTGCATGAATCCTGTCCAGAAGTGCCGTAACTCTGCCATTCACTTGGACAAGGTCTTCTATGAATCTATGTGCTCTATCCAAGACCCTCTCTATCCAACCCTTTGTTGTGTGGCCGACTGTCCTCAACACTTCAACCTCAGCTAAGGAATCTTTGGTTATGCTTAGAGGTTGGGATGTTGCCCCTTGGGCGGACTGCAATGGGCCCATGAGCTACTGGATGTGTCGCCATAGTTCCTCATTCTCTTGCCTCAACTGGTTCTTCTTTTCTTCTTCCTTTCTTAACCTTTCCTGGATGGTGGCAACGGAATCCTACAATTCTTCCATTTCTTGATCCTTTGTAGTTGGTCCAAGGTCGACCTTTAAGATGTCAAAATCATTTGGACTGATGCCTTCCTTTGCCTCGGTTATCCTGGGAATTGCCATCTCTACTCGGCGGGATCCGGATTCATCTCTTGTAATCCTGGAAAACTTCTTTGCTTTCTTTGGATCTGCGGACTTCCCTATCCTGGCCAGAAAATCACCAAGTACGGTGGAAGGATCATTCTTCCTGATTTTCTTCTTCTTCAACCTGTCCTATAACCAATTGGGTTTTGCGGATGGCATGACTTCCTCTTGTGGTTCCTGAGGGCCTCGACCAACTTGTGGTGTGGATGTCGGTATTTCTTCGTGATTGAACACCTCGTTGAGGAATTCCAAATCAGGGTGACGGAGCATGTCTTCAAGATGGGCCTCCCCTGGATTCCGTGGTGGAGGGTTAGGCTGATTTCCCACCATCTGGATGGGAGTCCGTTCCCGGGTAGAATCCATGGACTCATTATCTTCATGATCTTCCTGCTCCGCATCTGCGACCATTTCCTCCTCCATGGATCCCTTACCTTTAACTGTTCGTAGATCTTCAAAAAGATCCACCTCCCGGACGGAAGAAGTGCTGGCGGAATGAGGCCTGGATGCATTCCGCTCCTCTTGGTTGGGTCTACTGATAAATTCCTTCCGAGCCTTCACCCTCTTTGCTGGTGGATCTTCTGCAGCTTGGTTCTTTACTTCCTATTTTCCTACCTCTTGTGCTTTCACAGGAGTGTCTTCGGCCATATCTTCTTCGAAAGACTGAGTATCCAAGTCTCCCATCAAGTCGTAAGTTGGACGGATACCCATCTTGTGCAATTTCTCTGTCTGTTGACTTATCCATTTCTATGTTATTGTTAGCACGGGTGCCATTAGATCGTCCAAGTGGGTGACCTCTGGATCAGACCAAATCAAGGGCGGAAGAGGTTTATCTTTCTCCTGTTCGAAGAATGACTGAACTAGCTTCCCATCCTCCTTAACTTGATCCGGGACTAGAAAGATCCCGGTGGCCCTAATCATGTCAACTGAAAGTCGGGAACATGTCCTCCTTCGCACCTCGAAGTCATCTTCAGCGTTTGCCCAGTGGTCCTCCAGGTGTACCTTATGTCTAGGTTTCCTTCCGCATGCTATCCTAGTGGTGTTGAATGGGTCAAAGTTCTCCCGTAAGGAATGAGTCACTAAGTTGTAGAACTGCAGCTCCTCCTTGGACCTTTCAGCGGCTTGGAGAGATGGGCATGACTCGACTTCATCTGCCGTCTGGACTGGATAAATCACCCCATCCTTCTTCTTCTTCTGGACTTTGTCATACGCCGAGAGTTGCCTTGTTAATTCCAACAGGACCATTTTGTCCGACGGATACCTTGGTAGCCTGTATGGAAAGCCGGAGAATCCTTGCACCCTGATGTATGTGAACTTCGGGAACTGGATGAACCAGGAGACATAAGTCCTGATCAACTACTTGGCTTCGGGTGATAGCCTCTGGTGAATGCCTCCTTGGAGAGTCCTGGTAATATGCATGGCGAATGCGTCATTGAATCTCCGGAAATGGTTTATGTTCTAGAGATGGAGCTGGGGATAGCAATTGTAGACCATGACTTGTCCTTCTTGATTGCCGATATGTCCTTTCCATGACAGTCCTCGATATTTGTTGTTCCTTGCCAGCATGTAGATCACATAGGAACTCATGTAAAAGGTCTTCGATTCCTCCAGGTTTTGGAATTGTGCATCAATGCTGTCACTGAGGAGTCGAGCCCAATCAATCATCTTTGTTCCAGCAAGGACTTCTTCGATGTAGTAGAACATCCATGGCTCGAAGGTAGAGGACTGCTGACTTCCCATGATCCTATTCAGCATGACGACGAGGTCTCCATGCTCTTGCTTGAAGTCGGACTTGAGGAGTGTCCTTGGCAACTTGGAATGGTGAGGCCTTTTCTTCTGCATCCATGTCTTGTTGACGACTCCGAAACAGGTTGCTAGATCGGCTTGGAACATTTCAACTGACTCCTCCTGGCTCATGAATTCGATGGGACTATAGACAGGAATGTTGAAAGCTTCCGCAATCTTTTCTTTCGTGAAATAGGCTACCACTGTGTTGTTGCGATCGACGACCATCCTTCGCTCTGGATCAAAGTGCATGAAACATTCCACGATCATCTCGGGACAAGGAATAGTGGGTGGGAAGCATGCGGCGGCGGCAACTCCGTTCCGGATGATCTTGGCTGCAAGCAGGGATGGAGGATGTCCAGCTGTTCCATACATTCGCTTCCCAATTTCTTCCATGACTGAAGGATAGATGTTGGTGTCTCCGACATTTGCCCATTTCGAGGTGATTTTGGACTGTGGGAGTGTTCCTTTGAAGGCGGCCTTCACCTGAGTTTGTCTCGAGGAACCTACCTTGGCACTTGCCATTTACCTGTGAAGTTAAAAAACAAAGTATGAGTTTTCCAAAGGGGCAAGGATAGAGGTAAGACGGGGATTTTTATTCCCACACGTGGGGCGTTAGTATAACATTTTATGCATGTGGGACTAAAATTAGGAATTCTTAAGAACATAGGAAGGACAAAATAACAATTTTCTAAGTAAAAAGAATTTCTCCTATGCAGTCAGATACCTCTCCTTGCACGAGGAACTTTTGACCTTGTATGGAATTTCTGATTTTTTATGGATTTCTTGACCTACTAATGGATTTTCTGATTTTTCTGCAGGAATTTCTGAGTTTTAATGGGCGTTCTAGCAAGAAATCTGCCCTAGGAATATTCAGAAATATGAATTTTGGGTGAACTTACCTTGGAATGAAGGAGTTTTGTCTTGGAGGATGAATTTCTGCCCTTGAAGGATTAATTTCTGCCCTTGGAAGGTTCAGAAATCTGCTCTAAACCTACAGAAATTTCTGCTCTAATGAAGAATTTGCCTTTGGAAATGGTAAAATCTGGAATCTTCCTTGGATAAATTTGTCCTCCACTTGATGAAATCTGCCCTTGGAATGTAATTTCTGCTCCTAGAATGTAGTTTTCTGCTCCTCCTTGGTTTTGGATTTGAATTGGAATGACTGAAAATGACTTGGGCACTGCCTTATATAGGCATTTAAACTTCCTCCTTAACTTGGCCGACCTAGGCTAGAGGAAAAGAATTTTTTAACCGCCAAACTTTATCCCTTGGCCAACTTGGTTTTTTGTCCTTTTCTGCTTTGTCAGTGGTCGGGGATTTTACAATGTCGGGGATTTTGCAACGTCGGGGATTTTGCAATGTCGGGGATTTTGCAATGTCGGGGATTTCCTGAGGTTTAGGATTTTCTTCCTTAGCATGATCCTTGAACTTTTGTTAAAATCCAACTAAGTCTTAGAATATTTTCTCCTATGGAATCTTACTTAGATGGAAGGTTGTAATTTTGCACTTTGAACAGGAATGTTTTCATGTCGTGTATTTCAGAGTGGACTAGATTTCTTGGAGCGCATTTTCCTGAAGGTACTGGAATCCTTCAGTCTAGGTCGTAGAATCCACCTGGGACAGGATTGTGCGACCAGGACAAGAAAACTTCCGAGGCGCAGATTCCTGTTGGTCTTGGATTTTGTGCCACAGGACAAATTCCTTCCCAGGCGTAGATTCTTGTTGGTCCCGGATTTTGCACCCTTTGTTTTTCATGTTCAGTTTCCAAGATATTTGCTAAGGGTTGCATCACTCTGTTTTGGCAAGGATAGATTTTCTTCTACTGGGATCAGAGACTCCATTTAACACCAGAAATACCTTCTATCTCCTTTAGGGATTCCGGATTCCAAGGTGAGACTGATAATAGGCTAGGAATTCTCCCATGTAGGAACTTGCAGACTGGATTCCGGAATTTCATTATGCAGGTCCCATATTCTAGACTGGGTTAGGAATCTTCAGGAGCGCAGAATCCAGTAAGTCAAGAATTTTGCGCTCAAGGACAAAATTTGTCCTGGAGCGCAGAATCTTGAAGGTCAGGGATTCTGCGCCCAGGACAAAATTTGTCCTGGAGCGCAGAATCCTGAAGGTCAGGGATTTTGCGCCACTTGACTATGAAATTCAGTTTCAAGGATTTTAGGTCAAGGACTTACATTTTCTTCAGTCTTGGAGTGGGATTCTAGTTTTGTAGCAGGTTCATTCTCTTATCTATTCCACGGAGGTTCAGTCATCGACGCGAAATCTAAAACCCGGGGCTTTCATTTCTTCCACCCTCGTAAAACATCTTATTTCCAAGGCGAGATGCAAAGTTCGTTTGTTCCACCCTTCGTTTCTTCCATCCTCGTAGAATCTATTATTTCTATGGCGAGACACGAGGTTCGTTTGTTCCATCCTTCATTTCTTCCATCCCCCGTGGAATCTGATTTCCATGGCGAGACACGAAGTTTGTTTGTTCCATCCTTCGTTTCTTCCATCCTCCGGGAGTTTGATTTCCAAGGCGAGACACGAAGTTCGTTTGTTCCATCCTTCGTTTCTTCCATCCTCACGGAATCTCATATTTCCAAGGCGAGATGCGAAGTTCGTTTCTTCCATCTTTTGTTTCTTCCATCCTTCGTTTCTTCCATCCTCACGGAATCTCATATTTCCAAGAAAAGATGCGAAGTTCGTTTCTTCCATCTTTCGTTTCTTCCATCCTTCGTTTCTTCCATCCTCCGGGAATCTGATTTCCATGGCGAGACACGAAGTTCGTTTGTTCCATCCTTCGTTTCTTCCATCCTCGCAGAATCTCATATTTCCATGGCGAGATACGGAGTTCAAACCAGATTGTGAATTCCAGGGTTCAGGCATCCACAGGGGAGTCAGGAAAACAATTTTCAGGCTAACTGGCGACTGGACAGGTTAGGAGGGGGAAACTGGATACTTCCAATCCTTGGGCGCAAAATCCAGTAGGTATTGGATTTTGTGACCAGGACAAAAAATTGTCCTGGGCGCAAATCCAGTACCTACTGGATTATGCGCTTAGGACAAAAAATTGTCCTAGGTGCATAATCCAGTACCTACTGGATTATGCGCTAAGGACAAAAAATTGTCCTGGGCGCATAGTCTAGTTGGTACTAGAATATGCGACCAGGAATTTTCCTAGGTCTGCCTCTTCCAGTTACTTTCTGGTGTCTGGAACGTCTTTTGCCTTGAAATCATTCTAGGTTCCTGAAAAAAGACTTCATTGTTTCTACCATCATCTGAGCTATGACCCGAGATGGAATCCCAAACTGGGGATCAGAAGGATATCCGTGATTTTTGAACTTTCGGACGGGAGCTGTCGGGCCGGAAACTGAGTTCCATGACTTAAGGATGATCATGCCAAGGAGTGACAGCCCATGCTGAATTCCACCGTGGTGGGAAGAAGAATCTAGACAGACCTTGAAACGGGATCCCGGGCAGGAACTCCTCGGACAAGACCCCAGGATAGGCACTTCTGGACAAGACTCCGGTTTGGACCTCCGAGCTGGATTCTTGGACTGGAGTCCAGGAATGACTTTCTAAGTCATACATGGAGTCTTGGACCAGGACTGGAATTGAGTTTTGTGCCGGGAACGGAGTGGGTTTACTACCTAGGTGTGGAAAGACAAAATCCTTCCCTGAGGATGGAAAAACAAAACTCTTCCCAGAGGATAGTCCGGACTGGGCAGTTTTAGGGTTCGGGGCCTATGCAGGGGGAAATCTATGCATTCACTTCTCTTTCACACCGGCGAGCCAGCCTAAGCCATCGACGTTACCTAAGCTACGAAAACATTGCCGGATTAGAGTATGGGATCCGATCCAAGGATCCAGACAAGTCAAACAGAAGGGGGACCCAATTACCAATTGGGGTCGATGTTGTAAAGTGGTCACAACACTATCTTGGTAGCCGACATTCCAACCAGTTATGGGATGTTGCTAAGTAGAAGCTTCTGCAAAGATCTTGGAGGAGAAATACAATTGGATTGGTCATCTGCGACCATTCCTTTAAAGAAAGGTAGTTTCAAATTGGAACCAGAAACCAAGTCACGGTTCATGGTGGTGAAATCTCAGGATCCTCAAGCATAGGTGCTATATCAAGAAACGAGTCTTGGTACATATGTCATGCTGTCAGAAATAATCGAAGAAAATCAGGAGTTTGTCTGCATGATTGACGAATCAGAGGAAGAATCCGAAGAAATGTACAACTTAACAAACTTTCTTTGAGGAAGAAGAAGTGCGACAATTTTCTCAAGAGCAAAATAATGATGAAACAGATTTGTTTTTTTCATCTTTTGAAGGTTGGTTTGAACAACCTATGTCAGATACATCCAAAGAAGAGACCAAAGAAGCATCTCAATTGGAGCAAGAACATGATCTTCATTTTGAAGATGATTTCTTCCTAGAAGAATTTTTCAGAGTTGGAGATCATATGGAAGATTCATCATCAGATCTAAATTATTTTCTACATCAGTGGGAAAGTGATTCTTCAACAGAAGATACTGCAGATTTTTCTGTACAATATAGCCTGTCTTCACCTGTGTCCCAAGAATCCTTCATACACACTAGTCAAGAGGACGATGTTGAATCCGTCTATGAACTTGCACAAGAAAAAGACTTCACTGATACTATGCAACTAGTGCGAAATCCAACATATGAAGGGGTTGATAGAGAAGAGGAGTTCATGAAATATTCGGTTTTGGTCACTAAAGAGGATGATATTGAAAAGTCAGAAATTCTTGACAAATGTTTTGTGAGATACGCCGTATGTGAGATCGATCAAAAAGATGAAGAAGAAGCATATAGCTCAGATGAATCTATATTTGATTTCGCTTACTTATTAGAAGAAAAAAGATACATGAATGCTGAAGATGAAACAATGCCAGATATCCGCATTGAAGAAGATTACTCTACAAAGGATGACGAGGTTCAAGATAATGAATGGCAAAGTGAGCTGTCTGGCGAAGATGTTATCAATAATAGTCAAGAGTTTGAGCATTCAGACCTGGATGATCTATCAGACTCTGAAGATTGGATGGACGAAAACACAACCAATGAAGAAGAAGAAGCTCCTGAAGCACTGGAAAAATGGGTGACGACAGTTGTTGATCCTATAAGCCAAGAATCAGTAATGAGAGTCGTGTATGAGCAGCTTGCACCTTTTCCAGAGGATGATGCATTGACTGAGTTCAAAGTTGCGTGTGTACAAGATATAAATGAAAGTCATATTCTATATGTGGTGATAAACATTCCCACAGATATACTTTGGCCACAAGACATTCCTACATATCTTCAGAAGGAGGTTCTGTACCTTCACCTGTTGCAGAGGTTGCTTGGTTTAGAAGAAGATGCTCCACCTGATCTCTGGCGTATTAACTAGTTCCTCATGAACTTCTCGTGGCCTGAACATGAATACCCTCCTGAACCGTGGCTCTTTGAGGAGATGTTGTGGAGAAAGAAAAGTTTTCTGTTACCAAGACAATCTTCACAGCTAAGGAGAGATGGTTCTTACTTTTCTGAGTCAGTTGATGGTTCTATGTGACAGTCTTGATTCTTCTCATCCTCGCTCAGGAAAAAGAGTGTATGTGAACACTTTTTGTTCTCGTGATATGTTTCCCCTTTCTGTAATATGATCGTTATGTCGTAATGTTTTTCCCCTTTTTGTAATGTGACAGTTGTGTTCTTTGTGTTCTGGAAAGTTCCAACTTTTAGGTGATTTTAGGAAGTCTGCTCTTAGGTGATTTTAGGAAGTCCGGTTTTAGGTGATGTAGGGAAATGTCTTGTTCTAGGTGATTAGGAAAGTGACCTGACTCTATTGCCAAACTGATAAGGCACTGGTCCAAGCTAGAAAATTCTAGAGATTCTCGATTCTCCTATGCCGTAAGTATCCGACATGGTCCCCAGACAGAGCCCATTATTGTACCCAATCAAAAAAATTTGCTTCATTAAGGCATTTTGAGCAAGTCTAGAAAATTTTTCGTCAAAAAAGTCAATTTTTTTTTCTAAAAATAGATGTCAAATTAGGTTTTCTGGGTTTCTTGAGATACGAATGCTGGCAAAATTTTCTAAAAATAGAATCTCTGACTCAGGTGTCGTGCCTGATTCTCATTGGTTGATTTTGCTTCATGATCAGCGTGGTCCAGACAGAATCTGCAAAAGGTCAAGTTTTCTCTACTGGGTCATTTTTGTTTTTTCGGAAGGCGAAGCGTGAGCTCTGAAGTCATCAACTAAGGAAGTTCATCTGTCAGAGCTCGTTTTCAGGTTTTTAACGTTGTTCCAACGACGCAGAACCAACGAACAGTCGTCGATTCGATGAAGAACGCAAAACGGAGCGGGATGGATCCAAGATGAGGAGAAATTCTGGAAATCATGAAATTTGACTAAGCCTGAAGATTTTAGGCGCCCCAGGAGGCTAGGGGCGCCCAGTTGCACCAGTGTTAGAAATTTCTTGCGTTTTTCAAGAAAATGCATGAAATGTCTCCGTCGGTCAGTTCCGGTGAGCATAAAAGTAGTCATTTTGGTCATTAGGCTCTGAAAAGCTGGAAAACTCGTCAAATGTACCCAAACTATCCAATTCATTTTCCATCCAATAGCAGTTGACTGACGAAATTATCGAAATCGACATCAGGAAGCCGCTGCCAGTACGCAAAACGGAGCAAGTTGCAAACGAGAGTTGAAAATCAAGAAAATGGTTAAGTCTGAAGAAACCAAGTGCTCCTGCAGGCCAGGGGCGGCCAACTTCTCCAGTGTTAGATTTTTTTCATGTTTTTTGAGAAATGTCGAAGATGCCTCCGTCTGCTCGTTCCCTGTTGGTCAAACTTGGTCAAACTCAGTCAAAATGTCAGTAAAAGCTAGGATTTCATCACAGATGTGTTCAGGCTGCTCAGATCATCCTTCGCCCCGCCTCAGCAGTCACCTGGACGATCGAAAATGAAGATCAAACAGGGGTTGTTGGCACGAAAAACGAGAAATGGCATGAAAATTTGAAATTTCCAAAATTTTTCTTAGGCATTGAAACCTAGGCGTCCCTGGAGGCTAGGGGCGCCCAAATCTAGCATACTTAGAATATTTTCTAAGTTTTTCCAGAAAACGTAAATCTTCCTCCATCAGCCCCGGTCTGGTTCGCAGAAGATCAGTTTGGCATGTTTCCAGAGGCAGACAGAGAGTACAGTCAGCTCATTTTTCAATAGGCCTGCCTATCTATGAGATCATCAGACTTAGTTTTGTCCCAGTAGATAGAAATCGACAGCCAAACAAGGGTCCACAGCCACCGGAACGTGCACGGAAATCGAAAAGTTGAAAAAGTTGAAATTTTCGGAAAAATGACTAAGGCATGACAAACCAGGCGCCCCTAGAGGCTAGGGGCGCCCAACTTTTCCAGAGTTAGAATTTTTTTGTGTTTGACAGTGTTTTTCGATGGTCGTTTCCAGAACTTTGTCCAACGGCAGTTTCCAGAAGTCAGATTCGCGGTTGAACGACGTCAGATCGTCTATCTGAGGCTGGGGATGAAATCACAGTTGATAGGTCTCCAAAATGTCAGGATCACTCAACTTTTTAAATCAACAGTGACATTTTGCCATCTTGTTGAAGTCGGAGACAAGCCATACTTGAGTCAAAACGAGTGCAGAAGTGTCGAAAACGAAGAAAATTGGCTAACACTTTTGGCAACTCGCATGTTCGATGACATCATCAAGAGAAGATATTTTTCCTCATCTTACACATGAGGCCATAGGCAGCTACAAAATAGGGATTCTTCCTATTCGAAGACATCCACTTGGATTTGTGCTTTAAAAGATGCTTTCTTTATGGATAAGATCCAAGTTTTATTCTTTCACAAATAAAGCTGTTTTTTCGCCCTAAAGATCTATAAAGACAAGCTTTGGGCTTCTTTTATTCATTATCTTTTACAGGTTGCATCCAGAGGAAGGATTTTTATTTTTCTTGCAAGGAAGATTCGAAGGCTCGAACAAAGTGCTTTTTCAGTGTTCTTCATAGTTTCGGGTTGAGGAAGCAGGGAGTCACGCTTTTTCAGGGTCCTTTTTTTCTAGGGGATCGTTTTTCAGAAATTGGATCGAAGCTTTTTCAGTTTTTATCGAGATGGATCCATCCAAAATATCATCCTCTTGAAGATTGGGAGTTTTGCTTTTTGGGGGAATATGATTTTTTGCTTCTTTTTCGGGAATGCCTCCGCTTTTTCAAAATCCGACAATCTGGGTTGCTTCAAAACAGAATTGCGTACAAAACCCATGTGCCAGTGTTTTTTGCTCACACTCTGCTTTTTTCTAAAAATCAGCAAGTAATTTTCAGCCATTTGTCCTAGATTTTTCCGACATAGGCGTGTTCACAGTGAATTTTCAAAGCTTTCAGTATGCAGTACTCTCCAACACAAATCAAGCCCAAAACAGCGTTGGTTCACGATTACCTGAGAACTTGTGAGACAGACTTGCATTAAGTACTTCCAGTGATCAATTTAGATTCTTTGGAGGATGCAGGAAATAATGCTATCAGGAATCTAGGACACTCCGGTTTGCTTGTAGCAGCATCCTTTCCCATCACAATGCAAAGTATAGAATTTGTAATTGCTTGCATGACGCATTACAATTCGGTCACAAGAGAAATCCAATCAAGAGATGGATGTGTGCTCTGCAGTCTGAGGCCAAACGACATTGAGAAGTGTTTTACAATACCAGTCTGGAGGGAGAACTTAATTGTTTCAATTGAAGAATGCAAGAGGGTTTGGAACAATGATAAAGAAAAATATCGGAAAAAGATTGGTCAGAGGTGGTTAAAAGAAAAGCAAAATGTCATGCCAAAGAATGTTGGACGTGGAGAGTTCAAGGAGGAACATGCAATAATGATTACTTTGCTAAGTCGTATCACGGGTCAAGCAGATGCTAACAAGTTCCAACCTTGGATGTTTTACATCATGTCCCAAATTGTTGATGGAACTGAATTCTATGACTGGTCGGCACTCATCAGTGATAGTCTCCAACAAATACTTGATTTTCAAAGGGCTCATGAATTCCACATGATGTCATACCTTGTGTATTTGATGGCTTTTCAGGGTCAATTCAGAGGTTTGAATGTTGTTGGAACTCTGGGTATTCAGCATGTTTATCATCATTTCCCGCAGTTAGAACTTTCTCAGGCTGAACAACATTACAGGTGAGTAAATGATGCATTCCTGATGCATGCAGTGTGAGATATGGATAATGAGTTGCATTTATTGTTTTTAGTAGATGCTAGAATGGCAATGGCAGAATGGGCTGATTGGTTTATCCAGTTTCCCACTTTTTCCTACATCAGAGTATATGGCTTCTCAGGAGAGCCAGCCATGTTGCCGAGATATCCTACAGATGAAATAGCATTTATGGAATTTTTGAGGCAAGCCTATGAAGTTCATACATTTTTGCGTAGCAGGCGCAAGACAACTTTCAATTTTCCAATTGGGATGAGTATTTACAGATGCAGATCTGGAGCAGATGCCAAGGTAATCGGTAATGAATCATCCAAATATGGTCTCAAGTTTTTCGATAGGAGGTCTTAATATGATCCTCGTGGTGTTTTTGCATCACATCTTGGTCAAAATTGTGCGCATACGCATGCAGTTGAAGACTTCTGGGCTAATTGTGCTGATGAGTTTGAAGTGCGAGAATGCAGTTACAGCAGGTTTACTCTTCAACAGATGTCTGATATCCTATCAGAAGATGTAGAGGGTTTGACAAAAAATGGTGAAGTTTTACTTCCCACGTATTTTAGAGATCAAGTTGAGCAACAACCATTGCCAACAGTTAATTGGTCAATTAAAGAGAACACTTCCATTGAAGAAAGAACGAGTTGAGTTGTTAAAAATAGTTTGATATTCTTGAAGAATAAGCGGAAGGATGATATTCCAGTAGCAGAGCCGCCAGTTGTACAACCATCAGAGCCTTCCACTTCCAAACCAAAACGAAGGGTTAAAGCTATGAGTGTTCTTCCAGAAGGAATAAAGATGGCTAAGTTAAAGAGGAAAAAAGATCAATCTCCAGCTCATGTTTAGCAGGAACAACCAGCAGTTGAATCAGAAGTTCCTGTTGAACCAACCCCGCATGTTGAAGCATTACCTTCAGATCATGTCTCTCCACCTTCCTCACCGAGAACTTCTCCTATCCACATAGATTAAGAGCCAGATTCGCCGGTTTGTAACTCTGATGCCCATATTGGTTCATCAAGAGCTGATGAGGTTAGAACCAAGTTTCCAAGAGAGGATGGCTCATCCTGGCTTGAAAACATTTTGGGAAGAAAGAGGAGAAAGCCTTCATATCAGCTGGATTTAATAGAGCTTAAAAGCGTCTACCAAGACACACCAGACAAGAAGATGAAGAAGCAGGTTCGCATTGAAAAGAATGCGGATGGAGAAATAATCCTTGAAACTGCAACACCGCCAGAAGATAGAAGTGCTAATGATATTGAGGTTGATGACTTCAAGGTTGTTAAAGCTAACTTTGGTAGGAGTACCCGACATACAGATGTAAATCTCTTTGAGGTTGCCGCGGATAGTTTGAAGGAAAGGGTGTTGAAAGATGGAGAAGACAAAGCAGCTCTCAAAGCTGAAGTTAGGCAGCTGTGGCAATACATTTCCAACTTTTTCCATGGCACATCACAGGCTGATTTCTTGCTTCCACCGAATCTGGAATCGCCAACCGATCAACAGTATTTCAGTCAGTTGGTCCTCTATGGGAGGCACATGAATAATTGGGTGGAAGAATTTGTGACTAAAGGGAGAGTTGTACTTTCAGAGTTTTATCAATTAAAGTACAACGCTCATGATTTACGCCAAGGCATCCAGGGGTTGCAGCAGACTATTTCAGGAAACAGACCGGTGTTTGAGATCATTATCTCTGACTTGAGGATAGCACATGATTCTATTGATTCAACTGAAGATAAGAGGATAGTTTCTACTTGGAAAAGCGCAATATCTTTTCATAGTAAAAACTTATGACAATATAACTTCAGAGTTAACAGAATGGAAAGAAAAGGTAGTAAATGTTCTCAAGTATGTGAGATCTTTTGTTTCTTAGATCCCGTGTTTGTATGAAAATGAAGATGGTACCCTGTATGATCTCCGCGAAGTGCAAGCAGAGTTCCAAACTCTCGTCCGCGACAATTTTAATGATGATATTAGTGCTGGCAAGATGGGTCGTTTTGCTGCAATGACAGTGAGGTTTTTCAAAGCTGTGGGCGAAATTCATGAATTTCTTTAGATGGTTTCCAACGGTGAAGAAATGTTAGAGAATCAGAATATCATTCTAGAGAGTATCAGTGTTCCTAGCAAAGATGCGGTCACTCGCTTTTTAGAAGATATTGTTTCTCAGAATATCAATGGATGACATCACCAAAAAACAAGAATGTTGATGAGGATGCATTTCAAAAGAAAGCAGCTTTAAATCAGACGCTTTTTGTTTTAAAGCATTTGCTTTCATCCTAAGCTCATCCATTCTTTATTTAGAATGAAATCACTTTGTAATAGTTGGAGTTTTCTTTGCTTTAAAGCAAATTGTTTGTTCATTGTATCATTGTCTTAGATTAGAAATAAATCTTGCGAGTTGGCAAGTTATGGTTATTCAAGGAGATTTTAGGGTTCTCTACTCCTTTGATTTTAGTATAAATAAGGGCAGCCTTGCCCATTGTAACGGATCTACTTTTGTGATAGAGAATTTGCTGTGCCTATTCTAGCCTACAAATTTTGTTATTCCAAGTGTTTGTTCACTCTGTGTAATCTGTCCTCCAGTGTTTGATCGCTTGCTGTATGCGTACCTTTTGCTACAGTATTGTTGTCCTAGAGTTGTGTTAACTTAATGATATTGAATAGAAGTCTCATGCCTATTTTTGCTCTGATATTCTATCTCAGATCATCAAGTTTTGTTGTCAGATGTGTGGCTTATGTAACTTTTATTTCAGCTTTGATCATTAAAGTACAATGAGTCTTGTGATGTAAATCTAGGAGAAATTTACTTAAGTTTTTGTGTTAAAACAATCATTCCTTGTCCACTTTTAATCCCTTTGCTCTGAATTTACTTAGGAGATTAAAAGCGTCATTAGTTTAAGCCTAGTTGTAGTAGAAGTTTTAAAAATGAAAAAAACCTCTTCTGCAGCGTTTAGAGTTTTATAACCTTGTGCTCGCAGCTGAGAATCAAAAAGAAGATAGGCGAAGTTTAATTTATTTATCTTTTCAGCGAACATCAGCAAAAAGGGAACTCCCCCTTCCAATAGGAGAGCAGTTTATCTGTGCATAGCTGTCTGTTTCCAACTCGCGTTCCAGAGGTGCGAATTGAAATGCCAACAATATACAAATCTGAATGCAAAAGCATGAAAACCTTCACCAACAAGCCCTCCAAGTATGGCAATACAACTCCAAACCCTAGCCGTGAATGGGATGATGAAAATATGCAATGGAAACCTTCAAATCTTAATCAAATCGCTCAAAACCTGCAATAGAACTTCAAACCCTAGCTGATATGATGAATTCCTTTCCAAACCCTAGGTGATATGAAGCTCCAATCATGTAGAAAACTTGCAATTATGCTCAATGATGAACCCTGGATGGATCCACCTCACAAAGTGGGTTGGGTTTACGTGCAAACCACAAATTCTAAGAGTTTTCGTCCTTAGAAGTTCGTTGAAACTTTGTTACAGTCAAGAGAAAACTCTCCAAATGACAAATGACAATAACACAAGATGATCCAAATGACCTCCAAACACCATATTTTATAATCTTTCATTTGGGTGCCCAATTCTAATCCATTTTATTTCATTTTGAAGTCCACCGTCATAAAAAGAAAATTTATTTTAATTTTCTCAAGTTGAGCGGCCTATAAGGAGGCATAAAAATAATAATATTTTATTATTTTTTAACTTTAAACTTGGGCGGCCACTTTAGGAGTAAAAATAATAATATTTTAATAAATAAAATATTTTTTATTGTCATTTGTTTTATTTTCCTTATTTTCTCTTTTTCCTCCTTTTTTCCACTTCTCCAAGTGGGTTGCTTTTCCTCTTGGCAAATTATTTTATTAATTTTGACTTTTCTAAAGATATCACAAAAATCATTTTTGCCAATTTTCCAAATATCTAGTCATTTCACATCAATGGCTCAAAAAAGGGACATTATAGGAATTGACATGCAAACACTGGATATTGAAATGCAAGTGCTGATCACTAACATGCAACTTTTGAAACTGAACTATGAAGCTCTGTGTAATTCCTGGGTGTAATCATCAATTGGAATCCTGAGAGTTTTCGTTCCCAAGTTCCGAAGACCTCAAGGGTTTTCGTCCTTCAATCCTTTAGAAACCATGAGGGTTTTCATCTTCTGGTAGAAGATGAACATAAATGTTTAAGCTCTACAAAATGAGGGTTTTGATAATAAAATAGCATGCAAATCTATGAGGAATTTCCTTCCTTTATAGATCTTGTTTTTTCTACCTTTTTCTTTTTCCTTCAAAAGTTTCCCATTTACAAGATCTTTTAATATCTCATTAATATGATATTTTAATTAAAGTAATAATAATACTTAAGATATCCCTTTTAATATTTTAGAATAAAATATAAGAATAAACTTAAAATGCTATTCTTGAAATTATTTTAATAAAGTAATATTAAATTGTCACTTTTTAATAAAATATAAAGTAAATCATTAGACAACTTTAAAACATTAACTTAATTATTTCTTTTATTTTATTGAAAAAGGGGACATGACATTTATGCTGCTAATGTTTGTAATATTTGGTGGCTAGGGTTTCTGGTTTTGACCTTGACATTTTTTTGCACCTGCTCTATGGCCTGCACCTACTTTCTGTTTGTCTGTGTCTCTATTGTGTTTCTGTTCACATCCCTTCTGTGTTTTTCCTTATGTCCCTGCTGTGATAGTCAGTTGGACATCTCAATGACACTCAGTTGGCCCTTTCAATGAGAGTCAACCTCTTTAGTGAAAATGTCACAGTTGGCCCTTCAGCAAAATGTTATAGTTGCCTCTGAATAGAATTTTTTTGAGACTAACTCTACATGTCAGTATACCTTTCTTACAATACACTCCAGTCTGTCCTTTCACAACAAATGCCGAATTTTGCAGTTTCTTCTCCTTCCAAATTGATTGGTTTGGTATACCTCTCCTAGGAGTTCTTCATTCTGATATCAAATGTTAGAAGAGTGAATGCACAAATATTGTGAAAATTGTGTGATGTGAACTTGAATGTGTATATGCTGTATTTATTTGTGTATAGGGAAGTTAAATTTGGGTGGCTGTAACTTACATTGTGTAATTTATCTTTTTTGACATAACTAATGTGTCATTACATCACCATCATAACTAATGTGTCATTATATCACCATCATAACCAATAAAGACTATTTAAAAACTCTAATTCTTGCTGTGCCTCACTTGGCTAATCTTATATATCTTAATTTCTAGTGTATGATTAGAAGCCTAGTACAATTAAGCAATGGCTATTCATTCCAAAAATACATTTTTTAAATTTCTTAAATTTAATCTATATATTTCATATTTGTTTAAATTTTAGCTAGACAGTTTATGCAACTTATGTCAAGATATGAATTTGTTTTTTCTTTTGTAAGTGTGCCCTAAATCTATCTTAACAATGTTTTAAATTTGAGTAAGTTTTAAATTGTAAAAAACATAAAATAGGTAATATATTTATTTCCCCTATATTGTTAGGCAACTTTGAAATAGTATTTCATCAATCAGGGAAATCTGAAACAAGTGTTTCTAATTTTAAACATTTACTCAGTTTGTGCTGGCAGAGATGGCTTGAAAGTTAGTGTAGGTGTAATATCACCTTATAGTGCTCAAGTTAGGTACTTGGAGAGCAAGCTAAGGGATAGGGATGAATGGATGAACACTATTGACGTAGAGGTCAAATCTGTGGATGGGTTTCAAGGTGGGGAAAAAGACATTATCATAATTTCCACTGTTAGAACCAAGTACACTGGCTTCCTTTCTGATCGAAGACGTGCAAATGTTGCTTTAACACGTGCACGGTACTTTTTTTAATCTTGTTTCTTTGGGAATTGGTGTTCTGCAATTTCTTTGCTTCATTCTTTTTATTTACTTCCATCCTCACAAAGAGGCTGTGTCCCTTTCATCGACATTAATATAAACTTATATGTTACAAATAAGAGGCTATTGTGGTGTTGATAAACAGATTGTGTCTTTGGATTGTTGGGAATGGGTCCATGCTTGTTAAAAGTGAATCTGTATGGAAGAAGATAGCAAAGGATGCAATTGAGAGGAAGTGCTTTCTAGATCCAAATGTAGACAGCGGAATGGTGAAAGCAATAAGAAATGCAAAGGCTGAGATTGACCAACTTAAAGATCTATTCAAGAAGGATTCCATTTTGTTCAACAACACAGTTTGGAAGGTAACTTGGATGCTAAAGTTGTTCAGATTCACTGCTGTGAGAATATTGAACTAAAATATCTATGTTTTGTGTTTTTCTAATGTATATAATTAAATTCTCTCATAGAAGTTCATCACTCAAACTAGCCCCTTCGTCTTTTAAACCAATCTTCAATGTTTATATTTAAATATAATGTGGAACTTCGTGTTTCTCTAGCTTAACTAGAAATTTCTTATGCAATATCTTGAAGATACCCAGATTTATAGAGATATAATGTTGAACCTATAACAAACTTGAGAGACCTATTGAAAATAATGCATTTTTCCATTGTGATTAAATTACATGGTTGAAAGAGTTTCACCACATGATATGGCCGGAAGTGCATTCTTGTTATTAGTTTATTTGCAAAGATTGACCCAACCTGCACAAGGTTTCATGTATGGACAGTTTCAAGAAAGATGGGTACATAAGATTGAACCTTCTCTCAGTTTAATCACTGGCCATTGAGTGTGGTGTCACCTCTCAAATCCTTGGTTGAACCTTCACAATCAGGCCTAAAAAAAATTCACTGATATGTCTGTTGGTGCCTGCATGAGCAGTCAGTTTTCAAGCATATAAGCATGCAGGCACCTTCCCAAAAAATCCAAAAAAGTTCTAAGTCTTTGGGCCTCCTCAGCATGTTTTAACATCAGCATCATATTTTCTTTGGAGGAGGTCATCATCATCATGTTTCCAGTTATCGCCGTGTTGCTTGCGAGGGTCATCATATTTTCTGCCTGCATGATCTTTCGCGGGGTGATATTTTAACATCGGGTGATCTTTGTTAAGATCATCCTGATGATGTTGCTGTAAAGTTCTAAGTGTGACCCGATATTCATCGTGGTCATCATATTTTGAACGTCAGGATGATCTTAGTCAATATCATCCTGATGTTGTTGTATCACTTCATGTTCGTTGTTTTATCATCCTGATGATGCTGATATCAGGGAGATATCCGCCTGTCGGCTTCGTGCATTATCTAGTGGGGGGTGATCTTTTCAAATATCTGGCATATTCATCTATCACCCCGATCTTATAGTGGAGCTACAGTGCAGCATGATATTTATGCATCAGGATAATATTTCCAAATATCCGGTTATCTTCCGAATATCATCCTGATGTCGATATGATGATGACGTCATCCGGATATGAGGAGGTGCGCGATAGGCAGATATGCTTATGACATCAGCAGGATATGACGGTGATGTCATCAGGATTTTTCATCGGCCAGACTTTTGATATTGGTTAAGCAGGAGGATCTTCCTCCGATGGATCAGGTTGTGCCGATGAAGGCGATTATCATGCAGGTTATATTGCGATATGATGCTGACGTCAGGGTGATATTTCAAGCAACAGGATATCAAGCTGCTGAAGGATAATGATGATGAAGTCTTATACTAGTGTCGTCAGGAGCAAAAGCACCGACATTATATATGCTCGTGGCCTAGTATATAAAGTGTTGAAAAGGTCGCCGCGGGGTGCATGTGGGATAATTCGACCCTGCATATTTTGAAATATCATGACGATGAATCTTGGCGGGAAATGGTTGCGATGCACAATTGATGTTTTTCCCAAGGCCGCGGGTTGGTGCGCCATTAATGGCGAAGGTTGCAGAGGTATGGACGGATCTGGTACCCGATTGAAGGTGTACATCAACGGACAGTGGTGCAGGGCTCGAGGTTTCTTCCTGTCTCCTCCCCTACTTACTGCATTCATGTTTGGGCGCCAATCTGGTAATGCGTTGAGCGCCATTTTTCTGATACTGTGTATCTGGCGGGATTTTTGGTCAACCATGTAATTAATTGCTGTGGTACACTACCTGGCTGTTATAAGCAGGAAGTGTTACTCATTTTTGGTTGTTGAAAACTGGATATTTTGGCTCTGTAATAAGATACAACTGGTTTTGGTTGCTCTGTGCAGCAAAACTTGTGAGTTTATGTATCTCCTGTTGTACGATTTGGCATGAATCCACTGATTTCATGGTTAATCTTATATGAATAATGCTGTGTTTGCATGTGTTATGCTGATTCTGTCTCCAGTTTTGCATGTATCTTTCTTACTGCAATAGGGATGCCATAAGTATAGACAGCTTAACACTCTTTATTGGGAGATATCTGTAAGGCAGATATCATGTGTATCCCCCTGAAATCCAGTTTTAGCTATTCATGCTGATCATTCACAGGTGTATGTCTACCGACTCCAAGCCCTGGATAGGCACCAATCTAGCTCTGTGTTGAGGTTATACACCATGTCCAGCTTTGCATCCAAAATTCAAACTAAACTATTTCATACTTCCACCTGTTAGTTGTAGGAGTAGGATTAGGAACCCCCTGCATGCTCTCATACCCAACCAGACATCATGTCCAAGAATGTTGCCAACCTTGTGATCTATCATACAGATCTTGGTCCATACATGAGAGTATTCTGCCTGTTGTTGTCAAGTTAGATCTTTCTATCTTTGAGAAGTCAAGGTTACATCTTGAGTTATAGGGATACCCCCCTTGGTGCGGCAGAACCAGAAGTGAAGGGGAGGCAGCTCACGCAACCTCCTGTATTTAGTTGGCTGAATCTGCCTGTGCATTAGAAGTGGCAAACCCTAATGCTGATTCAGAAGAAAAACCAACAAAATGGCGACTCTGCTGGGGATTGAGAAGTAAAAGTACTATCTAATCATCTCCAGTAATATATCTGTGACCCATCTGAGTCACCAAGAAAATGGCGACTCTACTGGGGAGAAAATTGATGAAAAAGTGTTATATCTTGTGGCCCATCTGAGTCACCAACAAAATGGCGACTCTGCTGGTGGAATGAACCTGGAAAAGTAGCTTTCAGCTATTGAAAATTTTGTCCTCTCTGGAGAGGTGGCGACTCTGCAAAAAAGATCTAAATGCACATGAAAGATGGATGTATGTGATGTGACAAAAATGTGCTGTTCATATTTCAGCATCTGTATGAGAAAAGGTATCTTGTTCCTTCCCCTTTATATTTGCTATTTTACTGCATAAGTTAGATGTCAAGGGAAGCCTTAGGTCTTAGACAGACAAAGGATGTCTAAGAGTAAGATTTTTATGAATCCAAGTATGAATTATCCCATACTCAGTGGTGAAATGTTGAATAAAAGAATAGAAGAGATAAGAAATAGGTTGATATTCTTAGAGGCTGAGCAGGCCCAGTTAAAAAGCAGTAACCTTGTTGTGTCTGCCAGTCAGAAGGCTAAACCTCTTCTCAGCCCTTTTGATCCTTTGTATGACCAACTGGATTTGTCATGGGTTGATTATAAAGTAGAAACTATGCCTGCTAGGATATACTGTCAGATGCCCAGATTTAGTGGTCACAGTGTATGTGATAGGAATGCACATATCCAAAATTTTCATGAGTTCATGGGAAAACATTCATTTAGAGATGAGGATATGTGGATGAGGTTTTTTGTTAGGTCCTTTGATGCAAAAGCAAAAGACTGGTATTTGAGCTTTTCAAAAGGATCCTTTACCTGTTGGGATGAGCTTGCTGACTGTTTCAAGGAAGAATTCGCAAGAGAACCTGCTGATCTTGTTGCAGAATTGATGAACATCAGAAAACAAGATGAAGAGCCATGTGTTGATTTCAGTCATAGGTTTGCAGTAGCCCTTTCACATGTCCCTAAAAGTTTCAGACCTGATATTTCAGCCTGTGTTGGCATATTCTTTGAAGCTTTTGAGGAGGGCTTTAGTGCAATACTGAGGGATTTCAAGGTGACAAGTATGCAGATGGCATACAGGTTCATAGAAAAGATAGAAAAAATCATAAATGTGCACCTGCTGAAACCCCTGTCCCCAGGCCTTGGTGTGAATAATAGTTGTAAAGCTGCAAATGACCAAATAATTAAGGCATCATGTGAAGATGAAAAGATGAATGTTGAGGATGCCAGTGAAAGGACTAATGAGGATTCCCATTGCAATGATGAGGCATCTGACCATGAAAACAACAATGAGGTTGTGGACAGCAATGAGCAATTTTTGGAATGGACCTGTGGAGATAATTGTGAGTATTGTGCTCAAGATAGAGAAGAAATAAGCATACAGGCTGATACTCCTCCACAGAGGGAATCCATTGGTGATGAAGATGCATGCTCTGCTGCCCATGAACAAATGGCATACTATGATGAAACTGATGCACCTGGGCCACCCATTTTTGACACATATGGTGATGAGGATGTATTTGAGTATGGTGAGGGTCTTGACATGGTTTTTGACTTGGATTCTATTTCTCATCCTAATGAAAGAGGAAACAACATACATCAGGTAAGTGATTGTAAAAATGTGCCTGATTGTAAAGAGGTGTCAGAGCCTGATCTTTTCCAGCCTGGTGCTGCTAATTGTTGTGTACATGATGTGCACAATTGTGATTTTGAAAGCTTTTCTTTTGATGTGCCAGCATATGATACAATGAGCTCTGATCTTCCTAGCTGTATGGTGGACTTTGAGTGTTTTCAGTTTTCAGTCCAGCTAGGAGATCATGTTGCAATGCATATTGCTAATATAGATGACAAGTGCTATATGCCATATGAGTATGCATTGCTTGATACATTCTGCATCCACTTGTTGCCGGATGCTAAAGGTTATCTGCACAGGGATGACAGTGACAAGCTAAATCAGAAGGTTGAATGTGCAGATGACCAGGTTTGTTTATGGTCAGATCATGGTAGCACTCTCAGGCTTGACCCAGTGTATGCAGATGAGAATAAGGTGTTTGATAAGGGGAAATATTGGTTCTCCTTTTCTTGGTGGCCTTAGGCCATCAAGTGTGTTTGGTGATGCAGGTCAGTGCAATATTTGACTCTGTGCCCAATGGATAAGGGACTGGTCTGCATCCCAGAGATCTGGGGTTCTCGCTGCAGTCTTGCACCTGCACGTCCCCAGACAGAGCCACTGTTGGTGCCTGCATGAGCAGTCAGTTTTCAAGCATATAAGCATGCAGGCACCTTCCCAAAAAATCCAAAAAAGTTCTAAGTCTTTGGGCCTCCTCAGCATGTTTTAACATCAGCATCATATTTTCTTTGGAGGAGGTCATCATCATCATGTTTCCAGTTATCGCCGTGTTGCTTGCGAGGGTCATCATATTTTCTGCCTGCATGATCTTTCGCGGGGTGATATTTTAACATCGGGTGATCTTTGTTAAGATCATCCTGATGATGTTGCTGTAAAGTTCTAAGTGTGACCCGATATTCATCGTGGTCATCATATTTTGAACGTCAGGATGATCTTAGTCAATATCATCCTGATGTTGTTGTATCACTTCATGTTCGTTGTTTTATCATCCTGATGATGCTGATATCAGGGAGATATCCGCCTGTCGGCTTCATGCATTATCGAGTGGGAGGTGATCTTTTCAAATATCTGGCATATTCATCTATCACCCCGATCTTATAGTGGAGCTACAGTGCAGCATGATATTTGTGCATCAGGATGATATTTCCAAATATCCGGTTATCTTCCGAATATCATCCTGATGTCGATATGATGATGACGTCATCCGGATATGAGGAGGTGCGCGATAGGCAGATATGCTTATGACATCAGCAGGATATGACAGTGATGTCATCAGGATTTTTCATCGGCCAGACTTTTGATATTGGTTAAGCAGGAGGATCTTCCTCCGATGGATCAAGTTGTGCCGATGAAGGCGATTATCATGCAGGTTATATTGCGATATGATGCTGACGTCAGGGTGATATTTCAAGCAACAGGATATCATGCTGCTGAAGGATAATGATGATGAAGTCTTATACTAGTGTCGTCAGGAGCAAAAGCACCGACATTATATATGCTCGTGGCCTAGTATATAAAGTGTTGAAAAGGTCGCCGTGGGGTGCATGTGGGATAATTCGACCCTGCATATTTTGAAATATCATGACGATGAATCTTGGCGGGAAATGGTTGCGATGCACAATTGATGTTTTTCCCAAGGCCGCGGGTTGGTGCGCCATTAATGGCGAAGGTTGCAGAGGTATGGACGGATCTGGTACCCGATTGAAGGTGTACATCAACGGACAGTGGCGCAGGGCTCGAGGTTTCTTCCTGTCTCCTCCCCTACTTACTGCATTCATGTTTGGGCGCCAATCTGGTAATGCGTTGAGCGCCATTTTTCTGATACTGTGTATCTGGCGGGATTTTTGGTCAACCATGTAATTAATTGCTGTGGTACACTACCTGGCTGTTATAAGCAGGAAGTGTTACTCATTTTTGGTTGTTGAAAACTGGATATTTTGGCTCTGTAATAAGATACAACTGGTTTTGGTTGCTCTGTGCAGCAAAACTTGTGAGTTTATGTATCTCCTGTTGTACGATTTGGCATGAATCCACTGATTTCATGGTTAATCTTATATGAATAATGTTGTGTTTGCATGTGTTATGCTGATTCTGTCTCCAGTTTTGCATGTATCTTTCTTACTGCAATAGGGATGCCATAAGTATAGACAGCTTAACACTCTTTATTGGGAGATATCTGTAAGGCAGATATCATGTGTATCCCCCTGAAATCCAGTTTTAGCTATTCATGCTGATCATTCACAGGTGTATGTCTACCGACTCCAAGCCCTGGATAGGCACCAATCTAGCTCTGTGTTGAGGTTATACACCATGTCCAGCTTTGCATCCAAAATTCAAACTAAACCATTTCATACTTCCACCTGTTAGTTGTAGGAGTAGGATTAGGAACCCCCTGCATGCTCTCATACCCAACCAGACATCATGTCCAAGAATGTTGCCAACCTTGTGATCTATCATACAGATCTTGGTCCATACATGAGAGTATTCTGCCTGTTGTTGTCAAGTTAGATCTTTCTATCTTTGAGAAGTCAAGGTTACATCTTGAGTTATAGGGATACCCCCCTTGGTGCGGCAGAATCAGAAGTGAAGGGGAGGCAGCTCACGCAACCTCCTGTATTTAGTTGGCTGAATCTGCCTGTGCATTAGAAGTGGCAAACCCTAATGCTGATTCAGAAGAAAAACCAACAATGTCAACCTACCAAAGCCTTGGACATCAATATTTTGGAAAATTTGGGTTCTTCTACTGACTGATTCATATGGGCGACACTAAGCACTATATATTTTGCTAGCTTAGATGTTGAAACTTAAAATTTTAAACGTTGACATTGCTCTCTTCCTGTTCCCATTGAGGGTTTCAGACATGGTAACAATGGGCTGCATTGGATTCAATTTTGTTAAGTGAAGGAAAATATATTGTGATGTCTAGTACTTCAAAACTTGTTGTTCTTGATACCTATGTTTAGAAACTACGTTATCATTTAATTCTGAACTCCTTAATCTTTGTCAAAAAGTTTTTTCTAAAGAATGCCTTGATTGAATTGTGAAGCATATTGTCCGAGTGATTAGAAAAAAGCATGCATTATAGTTCATCTACAAATTTTCCTGTGCTTCCTTGCTACAGAACTTACTGAAATAAGTTCATATATTTTCTTAAATCAAGGGCTTGGCATGTCAACAGAAGTGACAAGTGGAGCTCAATGTAAAATCCCTAACCCGGATTTAATCTCAAATTCACAAATTTTCTGATTTTTCACTTGCTGGCATTTCGTCAAACACTTTGCATATAACCCAAAATGAAGAATTTCTGAGTACTAACAAGTATAACAGAAGCAACTAAAATTTTGAATCATTTATTCATTATTAATTCCCACCAAGATTTCATAGTGACATTTTGTCAAACAGTTTGCATGCAGCTGAGTATGTGTATTTTTCCAATCAATGTATATCTCAGCAATAATGATATTATGGATGATTGCAATGATGCTTCAAAACTCAGAATGATAAGAATTTCATTGAATTTGAAATAGCAAATTTACATATACCAGTAGATAATGATCATGCCAACAGATGCTGATATATTAGATATGAAATTCAATATATATGTTGACCTGTACTGCTGCTTCCAATCAGCAATCTGCACTAATGCCACCAATTAGAGGTCTGAAACAAATCAGAATTATTTCTGATTATTGCCAACAGCTGCCTTAATGCTGGTATGGCCTCCTTAAGGAGGTACGGAACTCATGCTAAATGCTGCGATTCCTTTTGGGAGTGGTACCACAGCTTGCACATGGTTTGTAAGGCTTGCGCTAGCCTTAGAAAAAGGCTTTCAAGCCTTAATAGTATTAATTGCCCCCTTTTTGGATTGTACGGTCAGACTTGCAAAGGCAAAAATGAGATACGACTGGGCTGGAGTTTGTCCACTCAGCTGCTACCAATAATATTTCTGATTTTTCTTGCACATATAGCACTAATCTGATTTGTATTTCATCTTCACACACACAGCACTTACAAAATCTCCAAAATTGTATAATTAAATCCTTCCTATAAGCAAATACCCAAAACCTAAATAAAATGATACATCCTTTCGTACAAATCTTTGAACCCGTATCAATCTGCATAAACTGTGATTCTAGAGGAACCACACCATATTGGCTAGGGAGGATCTTTCATCATTGAAACCAATCTTCACCTTAGGGCTGTTGTTGAACAAACCTGCTCAACCTCCACAATTGGGGTTTCAAAATAATGCAAAAATCAAGAATCAATCATCAAGAATGAGGAAATGACTTCCCTCAACCTCTTTTTATAGCCCCATGGGATCTTTCTAGAAGTTATATTTTTTAATCATTTAATAACTTTCTAGAAAAATCCTTTATTTCATTTCTTTATAAAGTGACTGTTATTTTAATTTACTTTTGAACTATAAATTCACTTAATAATTTAAAGTAATTATATTTTCCGCACAACTATTAAATTGCGGAAAATACTAAAATGGCCCGTATGTGAATTCTGATTATGCCAACATACCCTTGCATCCTGAAGAAATCAACCTCTGTGAAAATTGGTGCTTTCGAAAAATAGTAAGGTTCTCCAAGAAGTGTGGAGAGCTCCCTGAATGTCGAAATTGCATCAGAAAAGTACCATTGGACTCGTTCCGACCTCCTGAGCTCACTGCCACTATTAGAATTCCGCCCTGAAAACGCCGTCACTCTCCAAGGAAGTTGGAGTCCCCAAGGATATCAGAATGGCCTTAAAAAAGGAGATGTAAGCGTGAAAATAGCCTAGTTATAGTTAGTTACTTTTTGGTTTGGTCAGTGGGGTTAGTTGTCCTCCCCATAGTTGGAAATCTCAGACTTGGCAAAAATTCGACAGACCAAAAATTTGTGACTCAACAAAAACTTGGCAAAAAACTCAACAACTTAAAATTAAAAAATAACTTAAATTTATTTAAAAACACAACTTTTTTACAAAATTCAATGACAAAATGTATCCAATGAGTACAAAAGTGTTTTCTATTAGATTTGATCTATGTTCCATGGAATTTCTTGACGAGGAGATAGGGGAGTGGGTTTCAAGATGAGGGGACCAAGGGCCTAAGTTTGATGATAACAGGGTGACAGTGGTGGGTGGGGGTTTGGGGGCGGAGCCCCTAGTGGGGTCGAGGGGCAGCGCCCCTCGCAGGAGTCTGGGGGCACGCCATTTTCACAATTTTATCACTATGTTTTCTGCAATACCAAGTCCTTACTTTTCCTATCCTAATACTCACACTTGCAGCCTTTAATCTTCCTCATTTTTCACTTTGGTGACTGCTTAGGGTGTGGGTTGGGCCCATAGACCATTAGGGTTAGGGTTACTAGCATGAAGATCCAAACAAAATATAATTTAAAAAAAAACTCTTTGCCTCAATTGCTATGTTTGGTGAGTTTTTTGCTTCGACTCATCGAGTTTTTAACAAAAAGTCACCAAAAACTCGACAAGTTTTTTGCAAAAGCTCAGCAAAAAAACTCGTTAACTGTTGAGTTACATGCTAGAGAAAAAATTTTGCATGTACTCGCCGAGTTTGCCAACTATGGTCCTCTCGATGGTTGTCAGTAGTTGGCGGCGGGCCGTTGGCAGTTTAGAGCAACCATTAACCACCTTTATATGGTAGTCATCTTATTGTATCCGGCATAGATGCAAGACTCGCGAAAAACTCGCCGAGTTTCAAAAAACTCGCGAGTTTTTTTTTAATGGCGAGTAGTTTGTGCAAAAACTCGCCTGTTTCACTCGCCAAGTTTTTGTGAAAAACTCGCTGCGTTTTTGGCGAGTTTTTACCAAAAACTCAGCGAGTCTGTAAAAAAACTCGGCAAAAGGGGCATTTTCAGTCTCTTAAAAAACCAGGAACACGCTTGGTTAGTATATTTCAAAATATATTTAAGTATAGGTTCCTATACTTTAAATATTTTGAAATATATTCTCAGGATGTTTGAGATAGGTTCCGGATCCATGGGATTTAACATGCAGATTCTAGATTTTTGAGGATCCATCAGATTTCAGACATAACCAATTTTTCAGGGTTTCAGGGTTTCAGACTTAGAATCCACCATCCACATGAAGAAGAGGAACAAGCTAGCTCAGAAACGCCTCAATGACCTTGTCTATATGTAATATAATCTTCAGCTGCGCACAAGAAGGGTAGAGGAAATATCAGATGATCCAATTGATTTGGATGAGATAGATCCTTACAGTGATTGGACAGGGCAGGATGAACAACCTTCATTGTTTTCCAAGGATGAGATCTATGATTTGGAGAGACAGGCAATGGACGAGGGGGGTGGAATTGGTGGATTGGGATTCTCATTGGATGACATTGAGGATGAGGAGGATGAGGAGGAGACATTGCCACTAGTACCACTAACAGCATCTACATCAAGGATGGAGGTTGAGCCACGGTCTGTCATACCGAGGATGGAGGAGCCACAGCAGATTCCTAGGACTAGACCCTCTAGTTCTACCACTCCCCTAGTTTTCACTAGACTTGGGAAGAGGAAGATGTAGTATTTAGTATTTACTTTCAGTTTTACAAAAACAATTTGCTATTTTTATTTTGTTTCAGATTATCAGTATCAGCGCATTCCACATGAGAATGCCATTTTGTACCCAATTTGCTTTGAAATCAATGAAATACAACTAGACTCAGCTTGTTTCTCATTTATTGATTCATTGGATGCATCTTATCATTGAAGTTTGCAAAAAAAATGCATTTTTAATGAAATTTAAACAATTTTTTAAGTTGCCGAGTTTTTTGCCAAGTTTTTGGCGAGTCGAGTTTTTTGGGCTTGGCGAGTTTTTGCTTTTGGCGAGTTTTTCAACTATGGTATTCGGGACCACAATTTTGGATGAAAGATATTCATGTAAACATTTGTAAGTGCATTATTCAGAGAATATAATGATATCATCATGTTATGAATAGTTCATGAGAAATTGTTATGAAGCTTTCATATTTTCTATATAAGTCTATCCCATTTACTCTATGTTATTCAAGCCTAGTTAATTAGGCAGTAAACATTTGGCGTTGTTGCTGATACGAAATCGGATTGAATAGTCGATTAACAAAGATGACTGCTTAAATGGGACAGTCGATGGCAAAACCAGAATGAGAGAATCTAATGAACAAAGAGAAGATGATCTGATGCAAGATTTTGTACACTTGTGGGGCATATCCGTTAGAGAGCACGTTTGAAGGGAAGCAGACGCCAGAGCAGTGTCAGAAGACCAAATCTGGGACAATCTGGTAGTGAACGATGAGTGGACAATCTCCTCAATCGTCTTCCAAGGCTCATGGCAAGGCATTTCTTAATCCCACAAGACTTACGTGCCGAGAGAGAAAGAGAACAACGCAGACAACAAATACTACAATGGTACGAGGAAAATAGATGAGAAGAAGAATGAAATACTAACCGATGCCGTATGCCAAGAAATTAATGCCCTTACACTTGAATAAGGACAGAAACTGATTGCAAAGTGGTCAACAAATACCAGAAGAGATTAGAAGGTCCCTGAGAATAAGGGAGCAAAGAGAAAGCTGAAATAAATAGCAGAAGGAACCGAGGGATTATTACCCAAAAGCCCACCGCAAAGATGATTTAAAAGCCAAAGCGCCAGCTGAAGCCATAGTCGGGAAGAGAAGATCACAGCAGAGTATATATGAATGCTGAGTGGGAAGAGGTAGCAAGACCACTACCACTCCCCGAGGAAGTACACTTTGATCAAGCCAATGACTCACCACTGGTCGATGAAACAAACGTACAACTATTAGTTGATAGAGACGAATGAGGGATCAGGAGGAAAGACTCAATGATTGAAACACACAAGAATAATATAAGACGCATTGAGGAATTGATAATTGGAGGATTCAGAGGATCAAAAACTAAAACTTCGAGACAAAGGGAACATTGAAAAGAGTCCGAGGGTGACAAGAGTGTGTGGTTCGCTGAGGTAGGAGGAGCAAATGATTCATACGTGGCCAAGAGTGCACGAGAAGCACCAGACGTACGAGTCAGAACTCTCCGACCAGGAACTAGGCACAAAAGTTGTGCCATGGAAAGAAGATGGTGACTCCCCCAGCAAGTCCGAGTGCCGAGAGGCAGAAGCTTCCAAAATTTCTAGGGAACAGATCGGAGGATGCAGTAAGGCACTGCAAAACAATTTGGATAGCAAATGGACAGGATGATAGGTCCTATTGATTGCGGGCATTTCCAACAACTTTGAGAGGTATAGCCATAGATTTGTATACTGAATTAGAGAAAAATTCAAAGACTAGTTGGGGTACATTAAGAAAAGCATTTGAAGAGGAGTTCAAACTACTTCAGGATGACAACGAAATTGTAGTAGAAATTTATAATACAAAGCAAGGAAAGCACAAGAACGTAAGAGCCTATAATTGTAGGTTGAAAAAACTCCATGTAAAGTTGGAAAAAGAACCTACTGATGGCTTGAAGAAGTGTTGGTTCATTGAAGGGTTTATCCCCTCGTTAAGAAAGAAGATGAAGGTAGTACCACTTTCATCGTATGTCAAGGCATACAACCAAGCGATGGACATCGAAAGCGAAGACAAGATGTCCTCGCGTGGGAAGAAGAAAACATACGATGAAAGCTCAGACAACAGTAGTGACAATGAATCCAAAACCGTACAAGCACTCTAAAAAGATATGATGAGAATGATGAAAGAACTAAAGAGAGAAAAGATGTATGCCGATAGACACAGGGTAGAAAGGACATTTGAGGTTGGTGATTTGGTATTTTTGCACCTTCAGTCGTATAGACAGTCTACATTGAAGAAGAGTGGTGCAGAAAAACTGAAGCCAAGATTCTATGGCCCTTACAGGATTCTGATACCACTGTAAGAACCCTGTCTAGTTTTGCCCTAAATTGGTGAGTTTTATAGGTTTGACATTTTGTCAAACACTTGTCATGCAATGTGATTGAGTTCTGATTTCTGAGTTTAGTGCTTGTTTTTTATGCTTGTTTGTGATGGTTTTCATAGGAAATACATATGCCAATATAGTAGAAACATAACACATAACTTTGCATTCATAAACATCAAAATACCAACACCAATTATATCTTTATTATCACCATAACAAGTCTGATTACAATTTATGACAGGTCTGATACACTTATGACAGCGATTACAAACTCTATTCAAATTAAAGATTTGAATAGTTAAACTTGTTCCACATACCCGGTATTGTGTCTCCTTGAAATGTACAAAGATATGCTTTGAATAGCAATAAAGGATGGCTAAATATGAGCATTGGAAGTCTGATATAACAACAGCTTACACAAGACTAAAATCTGATTTGCAATATGATGATGAAGGTATCCACGAACCCTCCAATATGGTAGCTCTAGATCCTTGAACAAATGGTGCCTAAACCGTAGGCGATAATGGATGCCAAATAGATGACCAAACCACCTCAAAAACCCTCGATCTGCATACATTATGATGCACCTAGATCATTCATTAGACCAGCCGCAACTTCCTTGCATGATCAACCTCCACGCATGATAATGCCAAATCAAACCCTAGTGACCAACTTGTCTCCAAATCGCCTCAAGCCAAATTGATATTTGGACAAATCTCATCAATTTGGTCCTCAAACCCTAGCCATCCATGGCTAGTATAAACCTACAGAAATAATGTCTTTGAAGCTCCAATCAATGCCAAAAACCTGTAAATAAGCTCTATAGCAAATCTTGGATGGATTCACCTCTCAAGTGGCATTGGGTTTTCGTTCAATCCACTAATTTTCAAGGGTTTTCGTTCTTAGAAATGGATGAACTTGTTGCAAAATGACAAAACAATATGATGAAATGAACTTCCAAACTCCTCCTTTTAAAGCCTCCAAGAGGATTGACCTCTTTTGCCAAATTTTATATAATTTTGAAGTCCACAAGAGGTGCCACCATGTGGAAATAAATATTATTTTAAATTCACTTTTTTTCTCCCTCAAATGGGTCGGCCCACTTGTCATTAAAATAATATTTTATTTTGTCATTTTATTATATTTAATTTTCCTTTTTATAAAGCGACTTTCCTTTCTCCAAGTTTCACTTAATTGACTTTGCTTTCTCCAAGTCACTTTTGCTACAATGGCTCAACTATTCATTCCCTTACCAAACGAATTAGCCTATGGGAATGGTGAATAGGCTAAACCTTCACCACTAGGTGATCACTCTGGAAATGGGGACATTACACCTTACCATGGAAGCCAAGGCCTTGCCCATAGTGAGCTCTATCTCTACAAACTTGGAAACACAGTGTGAGTAACTTCTCAAAGATAATTGCTTACTAGTGCACTAAGGAAAAGGATGGTTGAAAGGTCTTAATCTAGGCTATACAGGTAACTAAGTAATGTCCTTGGTATATGCTAGGTACGTGAGGCCAAAATCCGTGAATGAGAGTCCATTAGGCTGAACCTATTGTTGTAGCTCAAAGGAAAATATCCAATATGCAAAATGACAATACAATATGATGAAATGAACTTCCAAACACCCCCTTTTAAAGCCTCCAAGAGGATTGGCCTCTTTTGCCAAATTTTATATAAATGTGAAGTCCACAAGAGGTGCGCCACCATGTGGAAATAAAATATTATTTTTACTTCACTTTTTTTCTCCCTCAAATGGGTTGGCCCACTTGTCAGTAAAATAATATTTTATTTTATCATTTTATTATATTTTACTTTTCTTTTTTATAAAGTGGTTTTCCTTTCTCCAAGTTTCACTTAACTGACTTTCCTTTCTCCAAGTCACTTTTGCTACAATGGCTCAACTATTCATTCCCTTACCAAACTAATTAGCCTACAGGAATGGTGAATAGGCTAATCCTCCACTGCTAGGTGATCACTTCGGAAATGGGGACATTACACCTTACCATGGAGGACAAGGCCTTGCCCATAGTGAGTTCTATCTCTACAAACTTGGAAACACAGTGTGAGTAACTTCTCGAAGATAATTTCTTACTGGTGCACTATGAAAAAGGATGGTTGAAAGGTCTTAATCTAGGCTATATAGGTGACTAAGTAATGTCTTCAGTATACGCTAGGTACATGAGGCCAAAATTCGTGAATGGGAGTCCATCTACAAGCATGTGGTCATGGTCGAATCCACTCCCACTTCATCTTGACTCTTTACCCAAAGGGGCATCAAGGTTGTGCCAAAACATGATGATGGCTCCTTTGAGGTGAGTCTTTCGATTCTCACCTCCTTTGATATACATCGTCGGAACATATGGTTCAGGTTGTCCACTAAGGTGATGAAATCCTCAGGCAGGCCCGTTAGAGGGAAAGAATTTGAAGTGCCTTTGATTCCCAAAATCACCTTTCGACGCAAGGCAAGAGCATACACAACTTGGATCTTTGGGTTTAACACAACAAAAAGTAAACTAGGAGATGTTTTTGATCTCCAAGATCACCTTGCGGTGCAAATAGAGAGCATACACACCAACTAGCCTACACAAACATGGAAAACAAGATTAATTGACTTTTAAGCATATTGTCATGTCCCGATATTAAGGCTCTGTTTAAATTAAAGATTTAAACATCATGATAAAATTGCTTTCTTGAAATTGCGTATATATAAAATAATTAATAAATAATATTAATATTTTTATATAATTAAAATATAATATATATTTATTGTATTTATAAATAATAAATATAAATACAAATATTAAATATTATCAATTTAAATATTATTATAATTATAATATAATATATTATTAAATATAATATAAATATAAATATTAATTTAAATATTATTAAATAATATAAAAATAAATATAATTATTAATATATTCATATAATATAATTATTGGCTTAAGTGATTAAATAAACAAAGGAAGTCTGCTTCCTTTTATAAAGTTAATGGTGGTTATGAAGCGTCACCTCTTTTCCATGTAAGTGCTCCTTAAGACAAAGATGGAGCAATATATGAGTGGAACGATTCATAAAAGTGGAAGGAACAATTAATATATGCAGCGATTAAAAGAAAAGAAAACTTATATGCAGTGATCCCTTGATAGTAGAGAAGGATTATGGGGAGGACAGCAGTCCACATAATATAAACAATCGGAATATAATATCAACACCGATCAAGAGGAATATTATAAATATTATGATTTTTAGAACAGTTATAAAAACAAGAAGAATATTATATATAATTCTAAGAGGGAAGAATATATTTTGAATGGGGAATGATTGATATATTTCTGAGTAAAGGAATATAGAGATGGAAAGATAAGAAGAATATAGCAGATTGGAATTATCAAGCAACCAAGTGATATAAGAATTGTGACACAACAAGAGGATATATTGCCATCCCTGAACTGAACTATATTGAGCAAGAGGTACTTATAACTAATCATCTTATTCAATTATAAGCAAACTATGCAAGAAAATAGGAAGGTTGGTCCTTCCAGTGCACGAGAGATGATAGGTAGGAAGAATGCCCTCCATCATGCTCTCATCAAGTTAATACTTATTTACTTCTATTGCCTGCAACTGTAGGGTAGGTTGGTTTTGTTAGGGAGAGGCGGAGTAATTCCATCCTGATGGATTGGAGATGGCTTAGCGTGCCCTAGACAAGGTTGTTAGGGAGAGGCGGAGTAATCCCATCCCAATTACATTGGAGAAGGTTTAGCGTGCCCTAGACAAGTAATTCCCCATCCAAGGTTGAGGATTAGAAAGGAAGTAAGAATTAAGACTTGAACATAGTCAATACTGAATTGTGTTATGAATTGAATGAATATTATCTTAATTTATTGATCTTAAATATCTCTAATATCCCTTTCTAGTGATATTATTGTATGCAAGTAAAGGAATCAGGAATATCCTAAAAGGGGACATTACAAGCGGTATCAGAGCAATCTTCCTGCCATCCCGTGAATGATAGTTGTTCCATAATCTTATGCTAAGTTATATTGTGGGCCCATAACCCACAAATCCCAGGATCATTCTCCACGTTATCTTATCATCGTTCATTGATTATTCTACAACTTGTTCAGCAATCAAAGTCTTACTTGAATTTATCTTCTCTACAACATCATTAGATTCATCTTTCAGATTTTTCATCAATATTGTTTTATTTCAAATCTCCAATCTTGGATTCTCAATACTCCCAAATTTCTTCTTTAACATTGAAAAGATTTTTTCCTTCCTGCATTGACTTGATCAACTACATATTCATCTATGACACTTGTATTCCTCAATCACATTGCTATTCAAAATCAGATAAAAGCTTACCAAATCTTCTTTGATCATAAATTTTCTCTCCATGACATCATATAATCAATTACTCCTCAAGAACATGACTCTTCTCAGTTTTGAGGTCAATAACATATGACAAGTACAAGACTAAATCTCGTAATCAAAGATCAAGATGTCTTCGTCATTCATTGGAATCTTGGAATCTCAATACTCTCAAATCTTCTTTAGCATTGAAAATATTTTGATTAAAACCACATCTTCATCCATGATACTTGCATTACATTGTTGTTATTCAAAACATCAAACAAATGCTTACCTATACTTTTCAAGTATTCTTTTCTCTTTTCATGAAATCACAATCACTTACTCTTCATTAAGGCATGTTCATAATAATATTCATTTTTAATCAAAACCACGATTTAGTCTCAACACATCGGAAGGTAGACGTTAAAAAGTGCAAGGTAATGAAAGAACTCGTTGTGATTGCTTGAGGACAAGCAATCTTGAGTGGGGAGGGCTGTCATGTCTCGATATTAAGGCTCTGTTTAAATTAAAGATTTAAACATCATGATAAAATTGCTTTCTTGAAATTGCGTATATATAAAATAATTAATAAATAATATTATTATTTTTATATAATTAAAATATAATATATATTTATTGTATTTATAAATAATAAATATAAATACAAATATTAAATATTATCAATTTAAATATTATTATAATTATAATAATATATTATTAAATATAATATAAATATAAATATAATTTTTTTTTTATGGGTAAGAGGCTGAGGCCAGAGATATATTTTATTAGATAAAATTTAAAGTACACCTCTGTTCAGTGCGGGCACCGGTAGGAAAGAACAGAGTGAAGAAAACCTCCGGTCTTGCCCAGGACTCGTGGAGTCCAGTACAAAATTTGGTTTACATATCTTATTGCAAGAAAGTTCAAATTGAGAATAATCCTCTTTTTACAAAGAAATGAAACATAATCATAGTCCTTGCTCTTCATATGAGCCAATCTTCCTTCTGTTCCTTGATATACTCTATTCTTTCCATGGTGACTTTAGACAAATTCATGTTGTTCATAGTGGGCCCCCTCCTGTTCAAGTTCTTGCAGGAATCTGCTCATGAGGGATCTGTTTCCTTCGCTGCTACTGCAATACACCTGAGGAATCCTGTCACACAAACCAGTATCTTCCCTAGCTATTTCTCATGTTAGCAGAGAGTCCTGCATCACCCTTGTTAGCTCTTCTTTTATCAAACTATTAATAAATAATTCCATTTAAGAAAATTACGGATACTACCAATATAACATCAAAAGTGGTGGCTTGAAAGGGTTGAAGTGAAAGAACATCTTACCTTTAACTTCAATTTAGAATATACCTATGCGTATGTATATGAAACTATGTATAATTATGTTGAGAAGAAACAGGATTCTTATCTTATTTGAGCGTGGTTGGCCCCAAGAAAGTGGCTGCTAAATCATAAACTTACTAAAATCTTTCATTAAAACAGAGTCGTTAGATAGATCCTTAACTTGTCATATCAGGATAATCTAAGGGCAGTGAATAGCTGTCAATTAGAGGGAAAAGCCGTAAACACTTAATGATGTTATAGGTGTTTTGATAGCAATGTCAGCTCACATCAAAATCTTACGCATGTAGGCCTTGATCTCAATGATTATAAAACATGTCTTTCTGTTGCTTAACTGTTTCTAGCCCGGATGAGCTAATCAATATTGGAGATTGCTGAGGGATGAGTAATCATAACGCAATCTTTAACTCTTAGAAATGAAGAGGCACATGATTGTCCCTTTGCTCTTTACAAAATAACAACCCATCACAGATAGGCTCATCCACGTTCTGAATTGGAGTGTTAACTTGAATGTGACAGCCAGACGGATTCCGTGAGAGGATTATAAATATATATATATATATATACTAGAGTGTGGGCAATTAATTAGAGTTTATGAGGGTGACAAGTTTTAGGGCAGGCTGGCAAAGGTAAAAGGAGCATAAGACCATCAGAATTAAAACCAACACTCAGCAGAGGGTAAGCCATTAAAGGAGAGTCTCGACTTCCCGTCAGTTTCAATGCCAGCAAGATTCACAGTGATTTTTACTTCAGAGGCCGTCATTTGCGAAGGAATGGAGACTCCAGTGAGGTTGGTTAGCACCAAGCATCAAATGGCTTTTCTTGGACCTGTGACAATGCTTCGTCTGCAGTGCATGCTTTGACGCTTGGATGAGCTTATGGTTGGTGCCATCCGAATGATAGTCGGGAGGAAGTTTATGGAGGAGGCAGAGAGGTATCGAGTTGATACAGACGTAACTTCACGAGTGTTGGCTATGTTATTGGAGTTGGAGGTTGGAAAGGTGCAGATAGACCAAATTATGAGGGGTCTATTTTACCCTGAGCACCTGGGGGATTTGGGGAAAACCCTGGAAGCTTCTAGTGAAGGAATTGGGATACCTAGGCCCCGAGATATGGCTGACCTGAATGACCTAGATGCAGTGGTCAAACTTTACCCATACATTCTTGACCTCAAGGGACCGGACCTGATGGTGGCCAAAGAGAAGGCGGAGGTAGCTGTGAATTTTATCAAGAGAGTCCTGGGGTTGGTTGCTGAAGAGGGATTTGCGTGGGTGGGAGAGTTTAACCGCCAGCTGCTAGAATATGATGGAAAGTAAGTCTGACAAGTTTGTTTTTTGCTATAAATACCAAAAGAATGCTTATAAGAAGCCACGAAGAGGCTTAATTTTGCAGACCCTGCGAGGTCACGAATACTCTGTAAATGTTACCTAAATTCCACTACGGCTCATTCAGGTAGAGTTTTGATTAAAAACTTGTAAGGTACATCTCATCTGGTCCTTCATACATTACACTCAAGTGCATAAATGAAATAATTCAGGAGATTATGTTTATTAGTTTACTGCATTTATCCAAGTGCATGTAACATAAGAAGGGTTTATCCAAAATCTTTTCCAAAAAATAAATAATCTTTATTGAATGTAAAATGTTCATTATCTCACACAAGCCGTGAGGTTAACTGTCTTATTCAATGAAATAGAAGAGCAATCTATACATGAATAAGTAAATAAAAGCAATGTGCATGTAAGGTTAGAGGCCAGTCATTGCTTGAGAATGACTGGTTCTAGTTTTGGCATGTTGTCCTGTGGCCCCGAGTCGTCTTTGTCCTTCCTAGCTTCATGTCGTCCCTAGTTCCTGCATTTGGCAAAAAACGGTGGTGTTAGAGCAATGCTCTAAGCAATGAATGGTCCCAAACCATACATGAACAAGATACCATACATGTATAAACTAATTCTCGATTGCATTAAACAAGAAATGTATACCTTGGATGTCCTAGAAGACAATCAGTCATCAAACACATCCAAAACATGCATTTATTAACAAGTTTGCTTCATGTGCAGATACAGGTAATTATGTTTCTGTTTGATTCATTAGGTTACATTATGAGTGGAGGAAATGTGGCTCCCACAAGGGTTGAGCCCAGCTCATAGTCCTTACAGAACATTTCAAATGCAATATACAAATGCAAAAGCATAGCCCAAGGGGCATATTCAGAAGGCAAATCATAGCTGTCAAGAGCAATAACAGTCAGCAGGAAGGCAATCATAGGGACAGCCATGATAAAGATAGACATAAAGGAAAAGAGAGGATGGAGTAACAACCACACATCAGCAAGCACGCTGCCCAATTATCTGGGTGAGTCAATTTCCAATATAATGTGTATGTCTTCTCATTTTCATGCATTCAGAAAGTTCAGAGACAAAAGAGAGATCTTGTGATAGCCTTTTAGATGATGAAATATATCCAATTAAAGATCATTTTTGCAAATTCATCAATTGAAAATGTTTATGAGTACATGACAGCACCTTTGTGTTGGTTTTTCTTCTGAATCAGCATCAGGGTTTGCCAGTTCCTATGCACATGCAGATTCAGCCAACTAATACAGGAGGTTGCGTGAGCTGCCTCCCCTTCACTTCTGGTTCTGCCGCACCAAGGGGGGTATCCCTATAACTCAAGATGTAACCTTGACTAGCTCAATGATGTGAAGATTTAGCTTGACAGTATCAGGCAGAATACTCTCATGTATGGACCAAGATCTTCATGATAGATCACAAGGTGGGCAACATTCTTGGACATGCATGTCTGGTTGGGTATGAGAGTATGCAGGGGGTTCCTAATCCTACTCCTACAACTAACAGGTTGAAGTGTTGAAATAGGTGGACATAATGTCCTGGATGCAAGGCAAGGGGTTTTGGCTTATAACTACTGACCCAGGAGCAGACTGGTGCCTATCCATTGGGCAAGGAGTCAACTAGACGTATACAACAGGTGGTTTGCAACTTTCACTCAAGTTTCAGGGGGTTGGACTGATGCTTGCCTTACAAACATCACCCAAGAATGAGTATCTAACTGCCTCTACTTACAGATATCCCTGCAGACATACAACCTTCTCCATGCTCAACCTAAAACAGTTTAACCCACTCCTTGAATGGAAGTTAGAGATCATGCATGTGATACAGAACCCTGTATCCTAGAATCTATGAAACCCTTAGCAACCAGATTCAAAAGAAGGATGACATGCAGCAAATGGAGACAAGCAGATAGACACATGCAATAAGCATTTTTCATATAAATCAACATGAAACTGAACCTATGTGCAAAATACATTCATGCTGCAACACATAAACTCCAAAATGGGATAAAACCACCAGAATCATGCCCTGTTCTTCATTATTTACACAAAAATACCCCAAGCCTTCAACAACCTAAAAAATGAGCAACACAGCCCTACTTATACAGCAAGGAGGTTCTCAGCCTTGACCACCAGGCAGCTCCACATCCACAAGATACATGCATCATGCGAAATTGGCGCTCCAACATTCAATGCTGCAGGGGAAGGAGGAGACAGGAAGTGGCCTCGAGCCATGCGCCACCGCCTGGGGATTCACATCACAACTTTTTTCAGGCGGTTTGACCACTCACGCCATCGCCCATACCCTGCAACAACTGCCACTAATGGCGTACCAGACCTGCAACCTCGGGAAATGCAGTAGACAGTGCATCGCAAATGTTTCCCGCCAAGATTCATCATCCTGATATTTAAAATCATGCAGGATATAATTATCCCACATGCACCTTGCGGCGACCTCCTCATATCTTTATATACTGAGTCGTAAGCATATATGATGTCGGTGCTTTTGCTCCCGACGACGCTAGCATAAGTCTCACCATCATCATCCTCCAGCATGACAAAATGCCTCCTGCAGGATATCACCCTATCACCCAGACCCTCCTCATCGGCATACCACTTGCTTGTCCACCCGATAAGAAACATCACCCCGATACTTCACATCATCATGATGCGAAATATCCCTCTCATGTCCACAAATATCCTGATGACGTCATCATCATATTATAATATCGGGTCAGATTGAAAACTTGAAGTATGACCCCGTTGGATCTGGATGACGTCATCACCATGTCAGCATCAAGATGATATTCAGAAGATAACCGGATATTTGGAAATATCACCCTGATGCACAAATATCATGCTACGGGAAAGCATATCAGGACCTCATTACCTGATAAAAATATCACCCTGATGTCAGCATCATATTGCAGTATTACCCGCATGATAATCGCCTTCATCGACACAACATGATGCATCGGAGGAAGATCCTCCTGCTTAGCCGATACCAAATGTCTGGCTGATGAACATCCTGCATGTCAACAAAAATCTTGATGACATCACCGTCATATCCTGCTGACGTCATCAACATATCTGCCTATTGCGCACCCCCTCATATCCGGATGACGTCATCGTCATATTTGCAAATATCGGGTGATCTTCACAAGATGACTAGTGTTAGAAATATGACCCCCCCGGATCCTGATGACGTCACCATCATGTTCATATATCGGGGTGATATTCAAATATGAAAATATCACCCCCTCCTTCGAAAATATCATGATGCAGATAGGCAGAAAAGCGGATATCACCCTGACATAGGAATGATGTCAGCATCATCAGGGTGATGAAACAACAAACATGAAGTGATAAAACAACTTCAGGATGATCTTAACAAAGATCACCCGATGTTCAAATATGATGACCCCACGGAAGATCGGGTCATACTTAGGACTTTGCAGCAACATCATCAGGATGATCTTAACTAAGATCACCCAATGTTAGAATATCACCCTGGCGAAAGATCATGTTGACAGAAAATATGATGACCCTCGCAAGGAACATCAGGGTGATGTCTGGAAATATGATGATGATGACCTCCTCTCCTTAAGAAAATATGATGCTGCAGTTGAAAAATGCTGAGGAGGCTAAAGACTTAGGACTTCTTTGGATTTTTTGGGAAGGTGCCTGCATGTTCAAATGCTTGAAAACTGACTGCTCATGCAGACACCAACATTTTGTACTAATGAAAAGTGCATTATCTTGTGCCAACATGGTAGTTTTGGTCTAATACATATACAGTCGTATGGAGCAGCAATAAGTGATGAAAAATGAATGATCAAACAGTAGACTGCCATAAGGTTGGGACAGCAATCTCAGCTATAAAGAAGCAATAGACCAATAATGATAGTTAGCAAACAGCAAAGAACAGTTAGAAGACAGGTTACATGATAGTCCTCTACTATCTATCAGCAATCAAGTAGCTTGTGCATTTTTCTCATTGTAGCCAGGAGATATGAAATCTCAGTAAGTGCATGCAGCCAAGGCATCAGAGATTATAGGAATGGAGCAGCCAAGTATTGATGACTGGTAAAAGGTCTAAAATGATGACAAACAATTACACACAATACTGTTATAAGAACATTCGCGGATAATCATCATAAAGCTACAGCAGGGAATTTAGTATACCAAGAGAGGTACAATCAAGTTGGAGCAAATGCCATGTGGGACAGCCAAGTCTAATGCCATGTGTTACTATCATTAAGAGCCTGTTATGCCATCAAGGAAAGAGAGGTTTCAGTCATAGTAGGACAACATACAGAGTGCAGTCAACATAGTTCATCATATACGTCGAATGTGTGCAAGCAAATAGATGGACAACAAAGAAACTTCATACCTATCCTCATGCCTTCTCCATATTGAAATGTTCATAATCAATAATTAGAAGTGTTACCTAAATTTCACTACTAGCTCAATCGGGTTACATTATGAGTGGAGAAATGTGGCTCCCACAAGGGTTGAGCCCAGCTCATTTACCTTATAGAACATTTTAGACCACAGTTGTTTAGAGCAATAACAGTCAGCAAGAAGACAACCACAGAGACATTGCACAATGAAGATAGCAGGACAACAGTTGTAGTCAGCCGTAGTTGGCCAAGTAAATAATCATAAATTAATTAGTGTTGTTAAGTTAAGAGTGTTATCGGGAATTAACCCCAACGGTTGGATAGTTATAGTCATTGCCAACGGTTGGTATCTCAACCAACCTTGGCCAAGTTATATATTGGTTTAATACTTTGTAGTGGGGGCACCCCGCAGCATTGTGACATTGTAGTGTGATACTGATATATTCAATGAATGGAACAATGTTTTATCCTGTGCAATTCTGGTATGAATCATATGCTTTATAGTTATTGCTGTATATTTCCATTTACTCCAAGTTTGGTCTGAAACACAATATTGCCAGTAAACAGCAGTCACGTGTTTTCACTATATCTGGAAAAATACGATCTGGGTTCTTGAGATTTTTGGAAAGAAATTAGAAAACAAGAAGAGCAAAAAACCCAATAAATTTCTCACAAACCCAGTTTATAGATTTTGAGAACTTTTCACCAGTCCTAAGGCTATATTTTCATTTTCAGATTAAAATCTCTGTTAAGAGAAGGGGCAACCAACAAAGCTAGAAGTGGCAACGATACACAGTAAGGATAAAAATCAGTCATAAGAGTAGTTATAGTCCTTGAATGCCTGAAAGTAGTCATATTTATCACTGTCCAAATCAGTCCCAAAAAATTAGTCATAAGAGTGATTGTTCCCAGCATCAAAACCAGTAAAATTCGCGACCTCAAAGGACCAAAAAATCTACTAAGTTAGAAAACAAAAGGTTCAAAAGTTCGAATAGCAAAAGAAAACCAAAGGTTCGAAGGTTCGAAGGTTCAAAAGTTCAAAGATCTGTTCGCCAAACTTAGAAAAGGTTCGAAGGTTCAAAAGACTAAAAAATCTGCCAAGTTCGAACAGCAAAAGGTTCGAAGGTTCAAAAGTTCGAAGGTTCAAAGGTTCAAAGGTTCAAAGATCTGTTCGCCGAACTTAGAAAGGGTTCGAAGAAAGGTTTGAAGGTTCAAAGGTTCAAGGGTTCAGAAGTTCAATTTTCGATCTATTGTCCATTTCTGTTGTGCGCTCCTCATCAGAATTAAATGTTATGTCATAAATGTCATTATTTTCTACATGAGTTTGTATAAATTTTGAATTGTAAAACATTAACTAAGGTGATGTAATTATAAATCAGTTAGTCAATGATAAATGAATGCAGAAATTGTGTATTTGTCATTTATTGTGAAAATATCAAACATTTATGATGCTGTAGGGGAGTTATTGCACAGGTTTGACTTATTTCAGTGGCCTTAAAGATCATTTAAAGGCATTCAAAGATATTTTCAAGTGCCTTTATGATAGTTGATGACAAGCCTTGACCATTTCTGCATTGGGAACCCATTTTGGAGGACTTTGGGCAGATATGTTGGGGATATTTATGACACCTACGAAAATGGAGAGGGTTGATCTTTATCTGTGTACAGCTGTTTGGGAAGTATATAGTCTTCTTCCTTGTTCATTATTCAGCAGTTTTTGCTATTCACTACTCTGTATATTGTAATTTTCTGAGTTCTTTTGCAGAAGTGAACAGTCTTGTAACCCATTTTCAGAGATATACAACATTGTAACACCTTTTTAGCAGTAATAAGCAGTTCATACCTTCCCATTTCTTCTGATATTGTGTGTCCTCAGTGTTAGTGCAGATTTTTGTGATGTTCTTTGTCCTTGGAGCTATATTTCATGTTGATGCCTTGATGCAAGGATTATGATTTGCTGGGTTGTGTAAGGGAGCCTTATTATTACTGGTTCTGTAGTGTGTCAGTTCTGTGTAGTCTCTGATGATCTTTTGGTGCATCACCTTAGATAGTAGGTTTCATTTTAATGCAATCCTTCTTACCCTTTTCTCTGCAAAGACTTTAGTACAAGCAGTATAGGTGGAGTATCAATAGGAAGCCGGCCTTCTCCAGAGGTTCTTTCCATCACAAGTGACCCACAGACCTGGAAAGATCCCATGTTTCTCCAGATTGCCAAGTTTCACAACTCAGCAAGGGTGCAAATCTGAGAGACAACAAGAAGATACATGCAGCTACATCATAAAGCAACATGTTCAAGTGATAGAGCAGCATGGTAAAGACTGTTTTCAAAGATAGGAGGCAATGATCAAACCAATTGGAGCAGCCTTAGAAGGTCTGGTTCAACTGAAAAGCCTTTGGAAATCAAGGGAGGGCATTGTAAATTTGCCAACATCATCTCAAAAGTTCATGTCGAAAATAATTGAGGTAGAATATGCCAAACAAAATATAACAAATTGTAATGTTTTTTGGAGGAGTGGTTTCCTGTGTATTCATTTTTAATTTCTCAAATTACATGAAGTCTTGCAATTCAAAAAGGCAAGCTTATAGATTGTGCATTTCAAGTTGATACTTTACAAACTACTTTGGGAGACCCATCATTTGTACTCCAACAATATACTGGAGCCAGAGACCATATTGATTTTGTTGATTGTCATGAAAAGTTTGAGAAGTTCTTGTGTGCTATAACTGCACTTTCCTGTGGTGTTGTCGACATTCAAAAGTTGTCCCAAATGGTCTTGAGACTACTGCCAGGTGGGCTTGAGGATATTCTTTAGCGTTGGATGACAATAAAAAATGGTTAATTCACATGTTGATCAAGCAAATCAGAGGATATGGAAAGACATCCAGACACAGTTGTAACAGTGGTGATTTTTGTGGCATTTATAATATGTGCCTTTGTGGCATCTCTCAGACTGAGTAGAAACAGAAAGGTTGCAGGTATAACGTAAAATGGAGTTTTTCGAACTCATGCTACAGCCACAAGGAACAAAAACAGATTTTCGAGCAAAATGCCCAGAAATGCTACCAAATCGTGTAGCAGTCAAAGCACAATGCACAAAATTTCTTTTTTACAAGTTTTGTCATAATTTGGGGGCTCGTTTTGAGCTAGAAGAATGCAAATACGGAAGGAGAAAGTAAAGTTTTTTTGCAGTTTTTCAAGAACAACATACTCAGAGCCATCAAAATCGCGGCCCCAGGCAGCAAATAGAACAATGAATCTCAAAAAAGGGAAGAGATAACCAGTGTAAAGGAAAAAATTGAAAGTTTTTCAACTCATTTCATAGCAAATACTCAGATTTTCTTCAAATCGCACTTCAGTATAGCGAATATACATGTAAAATACTATGGAAAATGAAGGAAGATTACAAATACAAAGGAGAAAGTAAAGTTTTTTGCAGTTTTTCAGACAATATACTCATAATACCTCAAAAATGTGCCTCAGAAAGGTGAAATATGCAGAAAAAATTTTAGAGAAAGAAGGACGAAATGACTAGGCAAATACAGAGATGATTTTCTAGCCAGCCACAGACCATGGCAGAAGTATCACATACAGAGCTAACCCATTACAGTATGTGGGCTTGCGTGAAGGAGTTTTGGGGTTCCAAGAGGAAGTTTGTTCAAAAACACAGATATAGTTGCCGCCATAGGTCTGAATCTCTGCAAAGTCTATTCTTTCCTTCAAAAAATTGAAATGCTAGAAGGAATCATGGTATCTTTGGTGTTTTGTCTTTACTGCCGAGTGTTCATTGTGTTTTACAAAGTAATGAGGAGGTATGCTGAGTATGGCTGCGGCCTGAGCAAGTAAAGTATTTCATTATGCCTCTAACATAGCAGAAAGAAGGATTTATTCATTCTCCAATACAAGGTTCGAGCAATGAAATGCTTACCCATTATTCGCTGTTGAAGAAACTCATTCAAAAGAAACTACAATGTGGCTTCAAAAGCTCGAACTCATGCTCCCATGGCGGCTCAAAACTCATAGGAGAAGTCACAGAAAAAAAAAGAAATCAACACATGCTCAAAATACAGCTACATAGGCCGCGGCCTTGGTGCCCAAAGGAAGGTGAATAATGGCAAAAAACGGCTCAATCAAAACTACAAACTTACCCACCTCATTTTCCCTTACAAAAATCTAGAGAGAGATGCCTGAGAAGGCCATTGAATCGCCTCATAAATCATGGAAATGGCCCACAAACCCTACAGGCATGGCGGCAACCAAGCTCGAACAACAGAAAGGTGAAATGCAAATGAAATGTTTTTAGGTTTTTCCTCCTTTTGGGTCGAATAGACCTAAATTCCATTTTGTGTCTTTTGACTTTTGTTTTTGCAAAAAATCATTTTCTATCCATTTGAGGCCCGTGGTAAAGACTTGCGAAAGTCTTTAAAGCCTAGTGATCATTGCACATGGGGCGTGAGGCATGTATTTTCTGCCTTTTATTCTTTTCCAAGGTCAAATGCATTATGAGAAACACAAGGTCGAGAGCCTTATTTTGCTAAGTCATGTCATAGGATAGTCATAAGGTGGGTGAAATGTCATATGAAGGACATGGTAGTGTGTATAGGGAGACATAAGGGTCGGTTTAAAATGTATTGCTTTGGACCTTGTAGGCATGATAGATATGTATGCATTTTAAAATGCATGAATGGCTAGGAGTTACAAGGTGGATGAAGTGTAGCCATAAGGCATGATGGTGCATATTGGGAAACATGTGAGTGGCTAAGGGGGATAGATGTTTTGATATGGCCTTGTGACACGTGATACGATGCAGGTGTGTGAGTCGTGTATTTTGCCTAGGGGTTACATAAGAGTTTTATTTTGTTTTTTGCATAATCTAGAAATAGATTAAACATTGTAAACGAATGATAAAGTAATAAATTATGAATTCCTTTATCATTTGTAATAAAAATGCAAAGAAGCAATATTAGGCAGATTTTATCACACATCGCAAAGTAAGTCTCGTCGATTATTTTGTCGTCCTTTCACAATATTTAAATTGTCCCTAAATCATGCAAAATCGGGAAGTTAAAAATTTGTGTCCTAAATGCCATTATTTTCTGCATAGGTTTGTAATAATTTTGGACTGTAAAACATTAACTAAGTGGTGTAATTATAAATCACTTAGTCAATGTTAAATGAATGCAGAAATAATGTGTATTTATGTCATTTATTGTGAAAATATCAGACATTTATGATGTTGCAGGGTGAGTTTGACAAACAAGTTGAGGAGTTATTGCACAAATTTGACTTATTTCAGTGGCCTTAAAGATCATTTGAAGGCATTTAAAGACATTTTCAGGGGCTTTTATGATTATTGATGGCATGCCTTGACTATTTCTGCATTGGAAACCCATTTTGGAAGACTTTGGGTAGATATTTTGGGCACATTTATGAGATACACGAAAATGGAGATGGCTCATCCTTATCTCATGGCAGCTGTTTGGAGAGTATATAGTCATTCATTTGACTCTTTGTATGGAGTTCTTTTCCATGTACATTCTGGAGTTAGTGATGTTTTTGCAATCCTACTCAGTTTGAGCATGTTTTTGTAACTCTTTTGGCATATGAAGTACAGAGAACACCTTGGATACCATTGATAGTCAGATTTTGCCTTCTTGTTTTGCAGTATTGGGTTTTATCAAGTGTTTGATCAGGTCATTTGTGAGGTATTTTTGTTTCCTTGTGACTTTGTCTTATGTTTCAATACCCTTTTCTGCAGAAGCTATGTTTACGCAGGTTGCAAACTGTGTCTTAAAGTGTTATAAGGCTTTTAAACTGTGAAGTTTAGCTTCCTTTTAAAGATTTTGATGCATTTAGGCCTCTTTGTGAAGTGTTTTTGCAAACATACAGTGATAGGTTGTGCAGGTTTAGTTTCTGTTGTTTGTGGCCAAGTGTATGCAAGTCTGAGTTTCATTAACCACATCAAGTTTGGTGAATCACCCTTATTTTCATATTTTCCAGTTTTAACTTTCATTTTCAAAAGCATTCCTTCTCCTTTTTTCCTCTGCAAATCCAGTAGATTTTAGGTGATAACCAGCTAGGAAGCCAGCCTTCTCCGGAGGTTCTTTCCATCACAGGTGACCCATAGACCTAGAAAGATCCCATGTTTCTCTAGATTGCCAAGTTTTACAACTTAGCAAGGGTGCAAATCTGAGAGACAACAATAAAGATATTTTAGTAAAGATTCAATAGGGTTACATATAGAACTCTTCTCCAATGTTTAACGTTGTTTGGCTGAAGGAAGCTGTTTTGTAGATCAAACTCCTTTTTAACGAATATGAATATAAGCTGAATGAAGTGATTAAGTATGAATTTGTGAAAGACTGTGTAGATAAGTATATAAAGGAAAATGTGTGGTAAATGTTTAAACAAGGGGAGGAAAAATGAGCAAAAATACATATATATACCAGTTAGTATATATATTTATTTATATGTTATGTTTGAAATATATATATATAAATATACATGTGTATATATATATATCTATATATATATATAAGTATGAGTATATATATATTTGAATATATATGTATATAAATAACGAAACGTGCATGTTTAAAATGAATATAAGTAAACCAATTTGAAGGCATCCATAGAAGAAGGAAGACTGGATTTAGTCGAACCTGAGAATAGATTAGACTTGTTGGCAAGAGACACTATATGGATTCATGGTTGTTGTCATTGATGGCAACAAAGGTCATCCCACATATCCGCAAGTCATGGTGTGTCTCTACCGGAAGTCAGAATGAAGATTGTTGTGGTCCGGTGAACAAGAACAGAGCATATGGCAAGGTCCGACAGATTGGTCCGGATCTCTCAGAGGAAGTGTCTTGGTGCAGTGCGGATTTGGGGAAGTCAAGAGGACTACCTTGAGTAGTATATTCCAAGGATTTAGCCTCCGGTGATGAACAAAGAAAAAGATATGAATAGTTGAGTACCGGATTCCTGAGAGACAGTGAGAACAGAGGAAGAACTGACTGACAGAGTATCAGACTATTTTCCGGATGTGTTACTGTTGATGGTAAAGGTTGTGAAGGCATGAATCATGTTTGGCCGACATGATTAATGATATCTACAAGTATATGCTTAATCCACATTGCTTGGTGAGCAAGGATTCAGCCGACAGAACAGAGTTTGTAAGAAACTAGACTGTTCCGGATGCCGACTAGAAAGGTGATGAAATTACTTGTGCGGATATATATAGAGGATGGATTTAGTTGTGAAGACAAGGAATAGTGTGAAGGTATATGCGAATAAGTGCAGAACAGAGCAGAAGTAGTAAGAAAGATCCGGTATGTGAAAGGATAGCAGAATAAAGAACAGAGGAAAGATGAAGTGCAGCAGATCAGTGTACTGAGCCTAACCGGAACTGAACTCCAGCATATGTAGATGCTTCCAATCAGTTCAAGACTATGATTCTTATCACTTTGTAGACAGTGTGTCTCCTTGTAGGCAGTGGGCCTCTTTGTGAGCAGTGTGCTCGGGCAGTGAGCCCTAATTGGCAAGTGCCATTTTGTAATTCCTTATTCTTCTAACAGAGAATAATCTTTGGGTTAATCACCCCGTGGTTTTCTCCCTTAACAGGGTTTCCACGTCAAAAATACTGTGTCATGTGTTTTTCATTTCATGGTAATGTTTGTTTGTTTGATTCAATGCTGCATTGATTAATAAGAAAGTTCAAAAGAAGAAATAATTAGGATAACTGATTCACCCCCCCTCTCAGTTATCAACAAGACTAACTCATTAGTCTTCTTTAGCCTGGGGGCCAGTGGTAGGGAACTGGAGCTAGTAGTCTTAATTAAGAATTGTGTTTAATGGTTAAGCAGGAGCCATCAACTCCTTTATTAGCTAGGTTATCTTCTTTAACATTGCCCTCTTTGAAGATGTGATTAAAGATGCATTTTCTAAAAGAGGTAGTTAGGTCAATGGCAGTGGAGAGGAGGGAGTTGAGCATCCAGTTAGGCATGCTCCCTTGTCTTAGGGCATTAATAGAAATTGCAAAGTCTCCTTCCACTTCAAGTTTCTCGATTTTCAGCTCTCTACACAATCTGAGTCCCACAATTAGTGCTAATAATTCTGCTGTGTTATTTGTTGCATTGTTTAGGGGTTTGGCGATAGATGCAACTTCATTTCCCAGTCATGAATTACACAGCCTGTACCTACAATTCTCGGGTTGTCTCAGGAAGCGCCATCAAAGTTTAGTTTGAACCATCCTTTTTTAGGGGGTTGCCATTTGCATTCCTTTCTTTTGTTGGAGGTTTTGTGGTTACCCAGTCCCACAAAGGGGGGTAATTTTAATCCTTCCCATCTACCACACATCTTTTCATCCCAATAAGACATTTTGGCTTCTTTCTTAGGACTATTCAGAACTCTGCTATTAGCAATTTCTATGATAATAGTTTCACTCTTGGAAATAAGTTGTGCATAAGTCATATTTTTCTCCTTAAATATTCTTCTGTTTCTTTCTTTCCAGAGCTCCTAGATCAAGACCGAGGGAGTTATTGTCCAGAGTAGACTATAGATGCTTTGTTTATGAATATCTGGCCAGCAAAGAAACAAGTCTAAAATATTATTAGGAAGGGTTGTTACCCAGCCTAGCTTACTGCATAACCAATTCCAGCATTTTATAGAGAATTGACAATTTAGTAGAATGTGGTTTGTTGTCTCCTGCTCCTTCTCACATAAGGGGCATCTGTTGGGCCCCTCAAATCCCATTTTAGTAAACCTTTCTGCTGTTAGAATTTTCTTCTGTAAGGCTAGCCATGAGAACATACCAGCTTTTGGGAGGCAGTTCTTATCCCAGCACAATCTAAGAGGAAATGTAGTTTTAGGTTTGAGCTGTTGTTTGATTAAAATTTTGTATCCCTCTCTTGTGTTGTATACTCCTGATTTGGAACCATCCCATACCAATCTGTCAGTGCCTTTTAAGAAGGATATATTCCTCTCATTAAGTATACTGAGCAATTTCCTTTTATCACTAACTGGGATGTTCACATTGTCCAATGATTTCCATTTCCATCCTTGGTTAGCATCCCTGTTGGGGAAGTCTATGTAATCTTTCACATATTTCCCCCATTGGGATTCCAGGCTTCTTCTTGCATCCTCCAGGTTGACCAGGCTGTTGATCGGCTCAAACCCACCCTAGGAGTCTTCCTAGAAGAGTGCTTGATTGCCATCCCCAAGACTCCAAGTCAGTTTGTCTATGATGAGTTTCTTGCAGTCCATCATAAAATTCCAAAGTCGGGACCCTTTGGGGGGGGTTGGCCATTCGAAAGAGAGAAGCCGGTTCGTTTCCTCGAAGATATTTGTTCCTAAGGATTTTTACCCATTTCAGGTCTGACTGTTTATACATTCTCCAAATTAGTTTAGCTCCTAAAGCTTTGCTTTGTTCCTTTATGTTTTTCAGACCCAAGCCCCCCTCTTCCGGTCTACATATTTTATCCCAGGCTACTAATGCCATTCTTTTCTTATCCTTCGTTCCTTGCCACAGGAATGTTCTTAAGATTTTGATAATTTCTTCTCATTTCTCTACTGGGAGGTTAATGCATGAAAGTTGATAAACTGGTATTGCTGAGAGGACGGATTTTAACATTGTGACTTTTCCAGCTGAAGATAACCATCTGCCCTTCCACGACTCAACTTTCTTTTTGATTTTAGAAGTAATATGGTCCCATAAATCTTTTGTGTTATTGCTTTTGTCAAGTGGTAGACCTAAATACTTACAGGGTAGTTCTCCTCTTCTGAAGGTCAGAATTCTGCATATTTCTCTCTCAGTATTAGGGTCTGTGTTGAAGAAGAAAATTTCTGATTTATCAATGTTGATTTCCTGGCCAGAGGCCAAGGTAAAGGAGTTTAGGATTTCTTTAAAGGTTCTTGTTTCTTCATTGTTGCCTTTACCATAGAGCATGGTGTCATCCACAAACTGTTGGTGGGTTATGGGGCTTAGTTCAAAGGTGATTTTAATTCCTTGGATCTTACCTTTAGCCCTGTAATTGGTGATCATCCTTCCTAGAGCTTCTACCATTATAATAAAGAGGAAGGGAGACATTGGATCTCCTTGTCTTAGTCCTCTAGACATATTGAAAAAACCTTCCGAGGTTCCTTTGACTAAGACAGAGACCTTGGGACTAGATATGCATTCATAAATGAGGTTTATCCATTGCTTCGCAAAACCGAATGCCTCCAAGGTTTTACACAGGAAACGCCAATCAACCTTATCATAAGCTTTACTAATATCCAGTTTGATTAACATACTAGGGTTTTTGTTGTGCTGAATGGAGTGAATGGTTTCTTGGGCTATAATTACTCCATCATATATAGATCTACCCGAAACAAATCCGGTTTGTTCATCGCTAATAATGTCTGGTAGTACCTTCTGAATTCTGTTGGCTAAAGTCTTCGTGAGTATTTTATATATAGTGTTGCATAGAGAGATAGGTCTCAAATCTCCAAAACTCTTCGGCTTTTCCTTTTTAGGAATAAGTGTGAGGAATGTGTTATTTACTTCCTTTAGGAGGTTACCAGAATTCCTCACACCCTCAAGTGCTTCCACTACTTCATCTCCTATAAAATGCCAGCATTTTTGGAAAAAGAGGGCTGGGAAGCCATCTGGTCCTGGGGCTTTATCCGGCTGCATTTGGGAGACTACCAGTTCGATCTCCGTTTTGGTGAACTTTGCCTTAAAAGCTTTATTTTGGTCATCAGTAATGATCCTTGGGATGTTATGTAGAATGGCTTGTTGATGTAGCCTACTTGAACCTTTCCGATTGTTGAGAATGTTTTCGAAGTATCTGACTATTTCTGCTGCAATTTGTTGTGGATCTTCGATCCAAGTATTATTGTCATTCTTAATTTTAGTAATTCTATTAATATTCCTACGGGCTTTAGTATTGTTATGAAAGAACTTCGTTTTCTTGTCTCCAGCTTCCAGCCAAGTTTCCCTATATTTCTGATGCCAGAACATTTCCTGTTTGGACAGTATATCTTCATAATCAGATTTCAGTTGTTTTTCTCTTAGGTATAGGTCTCCATCCATGCCATCAGCAATAACCTTTCGGTTGAGGTTTTCGAGATCTTCTTCTAACTTGACTTTAATCTCAAAAATGTTACCAAAGTTATTCTTATTCCAGTCGAGAAGTTTGCTTTTAATAGTTTTCATTTTGGAGATTAGATAGAAGAGCTTGGATCCAAAAACCATAGTTTCCTTCCACCATTACTCAATTAAAGTTAAAAGGTTATTATCTTTTAGCCACATTTGCTCAAATTTAAAGGGGCAGCGTTTGGGTTGGCAATCTTCTGAGATACACAACTGGACGAGAAAATGATTAGAGCCCAAGTATGGTAGGATCTCTGTCGTGAGATTAAAAGGAAGTTGAGCCCAATTACCTCTAAATAAAAATCTATCGAGTTTTTCTGCTATATTGCTAAAGCTCATTCTCCTGTTATTCCATGTAAAACCCTCTTGTGCAGTCTTAATTTCCATCAGATTATTTCTATGAACCCAATCCTTGAAGTCATATGCAGTTGTGGATAGCTTTGCTAAACCTCCCGCCTTTTCTCTGGGGTCTAGGATGGCATTGAAATCTCCACCCAAAATGCAGATCTGATCTTGTAAAGTCATCATGAACTGTTCTATCTCTCTCCAAACTGTTCTCTTCTCTTGGTTTTGGGTAGGACCATATATATTAATGAGTGTGAAGTTAAGATTACTTCTGATGCTTTTGACAGAACCGCTCATCCAGTTGTTTCTTCTGCTTATTACTGAAAATGAAACAGCCCTTGGATCCCAAATTACCCCTAGGCCTCCTGAAGCTCCTTCAGCTGAAACTCCAACTAGCTCCCAAATGCCTAATTTCTTCTTTAGTATATCAATTTCTTCATTGTTAAGTTTAGTTTCTTGGAGCATTAGTATTTCAGGTTTATTGTTTGAGATACAGCGTTTTAAGATCTGCTGTTTGTTAGGGGCATTGATTCCCCTAACATTCCAAGTATTTATTCTCCCTGGGGAAGGCACTTCCCCTTCCCAGCATTAAACATTTCAATGATCTTGGTTTGATCTGTTGCCCCTCCATCCTTCTCTCTCAGTTCATAAAGTGATTTCCTTCCTCTTTTTTTACTGTTTTTGGTACAATCCGGGGTTTCCTTGTTGAAATCAGTTAGGGCAATTCCCAATTTTTGATCTATTCTCTCCCGCTCCTTGCATTCTAGTTCCATTAGGGCTTCTGCAAAAATATTCTGCTCTTTCTCTTGTTCCTCAAGCTCCAGTATCTTCGTGATGAGCTTTTCTTTCTCTTTGTTGGCTTCTTCTATTACTACTTCCTCAATTGTCTTCCCTAGGATCTCATCACAGATTTCTTCTAGGTCTATGTGATTGTTCATAACTATGAGTTTCTTGTGGTCTTTGGGGTCAACAAGACTTTCCTCTTGTTCATATGTGTTTGGGACCCAGTCAGGGGTCTCTGTTGTCTCTAGTTTTACTCTTTCTTCCCCTATCGTGGGGTTGTTGTGATTGGGATTCCCTGTTGGATGTTCCCCTTCCTCGAGTACCATCCTTCCCATATCTTCCAGGTTCTTCTTCAGAGCTTTGTCTCCTTCAAGGAGAATTTTCCCCAGGTCAGCTTGTGTTAGGTTCTCTTCTGGGGGAAAGTATTGCTATGCAATTTAATGTTCCCTTTGCTTCCTAGAGTGAATTTTGGGTAGATCTTAGGCAGAGACGTGACCATACTCGGGGGCTGATTGAGACCAGTTAAGTTCCTTCTGTAGATAGGGTTCATCTGTGATGGTGGAGGATCAGTCTTCAAAGATTCCACAATAAAACCTCCTTTCTTATCATTAAATTTGATATTGACGCCCGTAGATTGGGGTTTTTGATTTTTCTTAGTAGATTTTATTGAGGTCCTGTTGATAATGTTGTTATGGACCGTGCCTTTAGAAAACACAAGGTTGATGCAGTAAGTGGCGAAATTGGTTTTAATTTCAAAGGGTTTTAGGTTTTGTTTGCTTATGTCCATTTTAACTAAAAGGGTAACATCAGAATGAGATAGGAATCCTTCTTCTAACGCTGCAAATTCACCCAGAAGGTTACCAATCTCCCTCAGAATTTTGCTGTGAATAAGCTCTACTGGGAGGTTTGGTAACTTAACCCATCTAACAGTTTTGAGTTCAAGTTTGCTGGGGTCGAAGTTCGGGATCCAAACTAGATAATCAAAATTGTATCCTTTATAGTGTAGATTTTTGTTCAGCATGATTTCCTTTTTTAAATCCGCATTTTTACAATCAATGAAGATAAATCCTTCAAATATGACAGTAATACTTACCTAGTCCCTTTAGAGAGCTCGGATCCACTCAGCAATTTCATTCATGGGTGCCCCAAAACCACACCAACGGACAAAGAGACCATGATTTTTACAGTGATTCCCTAGACCCTCTGTGTAAATGTTGCTGATGTTTATCACCGTTTTCTCCTCCTTGGCCGCAGAGTTTGGGGAAATCTTCTGTCGGGCTGTCACAAGGGGCCTAGGGTTTCCGTGGTCGTGAAATGCTTCCTGGTTGTTGCTCCTCTCATTGCGGTTGGGGATCGTATTGCTGAGTCTAGGGTTTTTAGGGAATGATCTCTAGTGAGAAGCCACACAATCCATTCTCCTAATTGTGTTAGGGTTCATATTCAAGTGAGGATTTCTAGGGGCCGGTTTTAAAAAACCCTTTGCATTCCTTCGCAGTAGATGAGGTGGGTAAGAGGCCGAAGGTTGTCGTGCTTCAGAGATCCTTTCCTGACCTAGGGCAACACAATTCGCTCCAGATGCGAATGTGGGAGTTTTGGAGGTGATTGGGATGGCCCATAATCCTGATGCCCTAGCCTAGTTAAGTTTCTCCGTAGACGCCATCCTCACTCTTTCCATCTTTTGATATTTCCTGCTTTTCATTGTTTGCCAGCCCGCTTCCTCATGGTGCTATGGAGGGGGAGCCTGGCCCCCGTGGAGAATCCTCACCTCCCTACATAGAGTGTTGTGGGAGTTCAGAGCTTTTACTAAGAAATCCTGATTATTCCGATTGATACCTGGCCTTGGCGAGCCTGCTTTTTTTCGCTGTCTCCAAGACATATTTTTTACGTGTTGCAACTTTATATATAAATATAAATTTAAATATTATTAAATAATATAAAAATAAATATAATTATTAATATATTCATATAATAGAATTATTGGCTTAAGTGATTAAATAAACAAAGGAAGTCCTCTTCCTTTTATAAAGTTAATGGTGGTTATGAAGCACCACCTCTTTTCCATGTACAAGCGCTCCTTAAGACAAAGATGGAGCAATATATGAGTGGAATGATTCATAAGAGGGGAAGAAACAATTAATATATGCAGCTATTTAAAGAAAAGAAAAATTATGTGCAGCGATCCCTTGATGGTAGAGAAGGATTATGGGGAGGCCAGTGGTCCACATAATATAAGCAATCAGAATATAATATCAGCACCGATCAAGAGGAATATTATAAATATTCTGATTTTTAGAACAATTATAAAAACAAGAAGAATATTATATATAATTCTAAGAGGGAAGAATATATTTTGAATGGAGAATGATTGATATATTTCTGAGTAAAGGAAGGAATATAGAGATGGAAAGATAGGAAGAATATAGCAGATTGGAATTATCAAGCAACCAAGTCATATAACAATTGTGACACAGCAAGAGGATATATTGCCATCCTTGAATTGAACTATATTGAGCAAGAGGTACTTATAACTAATCATCTTATTCAATTATAAGCAAACTATGCAGGCAAATAGGAAGGTTGGTCCTTCCAGTGCATGAGAGATGATAGGTAGGAAGAATGCCCTCCATCATGCTCTCATCAAGTTAATACTTATTTACTTCTATTGCCTACAATTGTAGGATAGGTTGGTTTTGTTTGTTGGGAATTAAGGTGTCTCAACCTTTGTAATTTCCTAGCATTGACTTTTTTACTGTGGTAAATATTTTTTACTGTGCCATAATTTTCTTGTTTACCATGCTCCGTCATCTAATAAATTTGACATGGTGAGTTGTCAATTACTGGGAGGTGACATGGAAGGTGACAAGGATGTATTTTTGTCCTCACATGAGGATGTAGTCGTCCCACCTTGGGATAGGACATTTGTGACATGTGTTGGCTAGTTGTAAGGTGTGTAAGTCCTTATGACAGATTCCTATGACATATGACGGATTCCTATGACATATGACAGATTCCTATGAAACTATGACACGTAAGGACCAGATTCTATGACAAGTTGGACAAGTGTTGTAAAGCATCTTTGCATGGAGAAAAGGTCAAAGTTGGACGTCCAAGGGAGGATAAGGACAAGTTGTAAGAGCATAATCTAAATATAGTCATTTATGACGATTCTCTTATAGCTGTAAGTTCTATAAGAATGACAGATTCTTCTTACAGCTGTAAGAGGTTGTAAGGCATCTTTCCTTGATGTAAACAAGTGTGTTTGCATGCAAGAGGCGTTGGATATTGTGCCATATGGCCTCTTGGATGGCCAACCTCTAGAAGGTTCCATTTTGCCTTGTAACCCTATAAAATAGGTGCTTGGAGTTGTAGTATGCATAGTATTATTGACAGGTACTATTATGCTGCCGGAATAACTCCAGAAACGACCGTCGAAGACTCCTGAGAGCTTGCATTGCAAGTGTATTGTAAACCATTTCAGTTTTGATAATACATTGTGCAGGTTTTGGAGTGTGGGGTTTTTCACCCGAAAAGGTTTTCCCCACGTATATCTTGTGTCTCTCTTTTCTGTCTACATTCTTGTGTCGTGTATGTTGCTGAAATCTTCATGTTATATGTTTAACATAATTGTAACTGTAAGGATTGAAAAGAATTTGCACTCTACTTCCGTCATTAGATTGGTGTAGGAAGTGTGTTCCACGTACCTTGCTTCCTTTCATTGTTAGGGAAAGGCAGAGTAATTCCATCCCAATGGATTGGAGATGGTTTAGCGCGCCCTAGACAAGGTTTGTTAGGGAGAGGCGGAGTAATCCCATCCCAATTACATTGGAGAAGGTTTAGCGCGCCATAGACAAGTAATTCCTCATCCATGGTTGAGGATTAGAAGAGAAATAAGATTGAGATGTGAACATAGTGATCATTTGGTATATATTTCTATTGCCTGCAACTCGAGGGTAGGTGGTTTTGTTAGGGAGAGGTGGAGTAATTCCATCCCGATGGATTGGAGATAGTTTAGTGCGCCCTAGACAAGGTTGTTAGGGAGAGGTGGAGTAATCCCATCCCAATTACATTGGAGAAGGTTTAGCGTGCCCTAGACAAGTAATTCCTCATCCAAGGTTGAGGATTAGAAAGTAAGAATTAAGACTTGAACATAGTCAATACTGAATTGTGTTATGAATTAAACTGAATATTATCTTAATTTATTGATCTTTAATATCTCTAATGTCCCTTTCTAGTGATATTATTGTATGCAAGTAAAGGAATCAGGAATATCCTAAAAGGGGACATTACACATATCAAATGTACAACTAATCTAGTGATAAATATAGTCTTGGACAAACAAGCTACACAAAATGATGTTACTAGTTTGCAAAAATAGGTCTTTGACGAACAGATATTGTTGCAAGAAAGATATTAGAATTTGCAATGTCCCTATTTTCGGAGTGATCACCTAGTGGAGATGGCTAGCCTATTTTCATTCTCGTAGGCTAAGCCAGAGGGCTCAGGGAATATCCTATTGATTTTTGTAGGGAAAAACGAAGATGGATTATGACTTGGCATAATTTTGTGGTAATTTGGGTGAAGTCTACATTAGACAAATAATTTTCCCTAGTGGAGAGCAGCCCATTTGGAGAATTAAAGATGGAGGAAAATATGGAATTTTGCCTTGGGAAAAATAAAGAACAATTTGTAATATTTTCTATGAGGAAGTCGACTTCGTTTGAGGTCAATTTGATGTCTCATATGCACAAGTGGTTCGCCCTTGGAGAATGGAATATTAGAAAAATGGCATAAAATAAAATAAAGATAACTCACATGTATGGGCACCCTAATGGAGGTTGGCATAAGGAAGGAATAACACAAAGGACAAATTTTTAATTTGTCATTTGAGTGCCAAACTTGCATTAGAAAGGTCGGCCAAGTTTGAAGGATAAATGAAAATAAAATATTGTCTTGAGGTGGTCGACCACCCTTGGAAAGAAAAAAGTAATAAAAATAAAAAGGATTATCTTGCCTAGGTCGGCCTAAGAGAAGGAGTAAAGATTGTGTATAAATAAGAGTTCATTGGAGGCAATTCCATCATATCATACATCCTTATTTTGTCTTGGAGTTTTACTCTTTTGGCTGCAATGAAAGTTGGGATTGAATCGAAGGACGAAAACCATTGCGATTCTAGGTGAATTGGACGAAAACCTAATTCATCTTGTGAAGTTTTCATGACAAAAGTCTATTTGCACTTCATTGGAGATTCGTGAAAGAGAAGAGCAGAAAATTCATATTCAAATTTCAAGATTAGATTTGGAGCAGTAGCATTGTCGAAGTTTGTGTTGATTTTGATCTAGGGTTTCATCCTAGAGTTGAGAGCCACTTTGAGGAGAAGGGTGATGTAAGAACCCCTAATAGTTTTGATCTGAATTTTAACTCGCTGTCTTGAATTTTCTGATTTAGTTTTTGGAAGTTTTGCTTGGTGTTTTGATGTTTTGTTTCCACATGCTTTTGCAATGATACGAAGATGGAAAAATAACAATATTGCATTCAAATGACACCAATAGATGACATAAATAGAGTGGACTGGCAAACAATCAATTCCAAATTGAAGATATGGAATTAAGTAGCACAACAGAACATACCCGAATGATGAAGCTTTGCAATTTTATTAAAATGATGGTGGCTGATTACAACAATCAAGGTTTGATTTCAATTTCAGACTTACAAATACATACAATGATGATCAAAATGTGATCCAAACCCTGAAACAATGATGCAATGTTGTCCTCCTTTGCTGGCCACCTTAGGTATGATGATTCCTTGTGAAGAAATGAAGACAAATCCAACAAATGTGACTGATATGAAACCTGTAGCTGATGATATGAAATCTGATCACAAACCCTAGCCCGTTCAAGCTCAAAAACGTCTCAAATGCAAAGCGGCTATGCCCAAGAATGAGGTGATTAGGGTATAGAATGATAGTATGCCCTTGTAGCTTCAATATTTGATGATTAAACCCTCCTATCTGTGACTGATATGAAATTGCAGAGGTCTGATATAAAAATCAGAATGCCAAAATGTGTTGCCAATCAACAAAAATACCTTCAAATGGTGAGCGCTCCACCTATAAACCCTTATTCAACCTTTATTGATGAAAATGTGATCAATTATCACTTAGATTTGAATTCTTTTGCCTTCAACCTGCATATTATCTTCAAACCCTATCTGATTATACATTCTTCTTTGAAACCCTAGTTGTTTGAAGCTTCAACTCCATGAAATACCTACAAATAAGCTCAATAATGGATCCTAGGTGAATCCATCTCTCAAAATGGGATGGGTTTTCGTCCAAACCACTAAAATCCAAGGGTTTTCACCCTTAGATATCACTGAAACAAAGTTGCAACCAAGAGAAACTCTCCAAGAAGTAAAAATGCCAAATACTCAATTGATGAAAATGACCTCAATTCACCTCCTTCTATTTTTCTCAACTTGGGCACACAAATAAAACATATTTTTATGATTTTTGGAGTCCACAACCATAATAAAATAATATCATTTTATTTTCTTTTAATTTTCCAAATTTTGGACGGCTAGGAGAGAGAACAAAAAAATTAATATTTTATTCTTTTTTCCTGTTGGGCGGCAACTTGGGAGAAAAATATAATATTTTAATAATAAAATATTTTTTATTTTCTTTTTCCTCCAATTTTCCCTTTTTTTCAAAAATACCAAAAGCCAAAAGCCAATTTCATTTCATCAATAAAAAATAGTTGAGCCACTAGAAAACCGACTTTCCAAATTCCAAGTGTATAGGAATATTCTCTTTTCCAAGCCTCCATATGACCAAAGCTCAACCAAAACACTTAAGCTCAAAATGGGGACATTACAAGTCCTCCCACCCCGAGATTGCTTGCCCTAAAGCAATCACAAATACCAATCTGCATTAGGATCAATCATAACAATCAATTCCTGGATCCCAAATCAATCTAGGCCTTTTGAGTGGTTTCACATTTTATATACCAAGCTGCTCAATGTTTGAAAAAGGAAGCTCTTGCAACATACTCACCAAAAATGCCACAATTCTCCTCAAGTATGCACCCAATTTGCCAAATTCTCCATCATGTCCTTGCTGTCCCATGCTGATATATAATGAAAAATCCTCATAGATGTCCTCATGAAATGATTCCTTGTCCATAACTATCATAAACTTGGCTGTAATTTGATGTGGCAACATGTATTTGAGTGCTTTCATAGTGACTTGTTTCCCTTCATGTTGGAAACTCAACTCCATAGCTTGCAAATCTTGGATGACTCTTTGTAGTGAATGTAGCCATTGCATACCAAGCACAATATAATTATCCTTCAATTCAAGAACATAGAAGTCATCACAAATTGTATACTCACCAAATAGAACACTAAGCTTGTTGACCTTCTTGCATGGAATAGTGAGACCACCTACTATAGTCACATCAAAGCCCTCAAAATCATCACATTGTAAACCTCTCTTATCCACCAAACCCTCATCAATGTAGTTATGCATAGCTCCACTATCAAGAAGTGCCATGACCTTACACCCAAACAATGTGCCTTCAAATAGGAATGGGTTATACCTTGAAGCCCTTGAAAGATAAGTGATTCTAGTTCCTTTGTTACCATCACTTACAATATTTGGTGTTGGCTGTCCATGTTCAGTTTCCGAACTAGTGTTGTCATCCACAACATCAATAACCTCTATGTAATGCACCTTACCTTTGCCAAGACACCTATGACTTGGTTCCCATGGTTCTTTGCAAGAAAAACACAACTTTTTCTGTTAAGATCATTCTTTGTCTCAAAATCCGTCTTTGATGTACCTTCAATTTTTGTAGAAGTGGGCTGCTCATCAGATTGTTGATCTGAATTTTCATTCTTGAAGTTCTTCTTTTGGGGCTGAAATGAAGGAGTAGTGTCTAAGTCAAGTGCAAGCTCAATAGCATCATCAAGTGTCCTAGGCTTGTGAACCTTCACCAAACCCCTCAATCTATCATTCAAACCTTCAACAAAAAGCATAGTCACTCTCCTCTCAAACATATCAGGAACCATAACTTCAATCTTTTGGAACTCATTGATGTAGGACTCTACTCTACCAACTTGTCTCAACTATGCCAAATCCCTGTAGTAGACCACATCTTTCCTGTCAAACCTGGTGATGAGTTTTCGTGTGAACTCATCATATGAAGTGATCATCCCATGATTTTGTAAAACAAGTCCCTAATGCCACCAATCATATGCTAAGCCCTCAAGATGCATAGTAGCAAACTGTATAGCCTTAACTTCATTCATTGGCTTGAGTGTGAGGAAAATATCAAGCTTATGTACCCATGCCCTAGCACTTGTTTTATCGCTGCTATCAAAGTTAGGAAGAGGGATTTTGTTCAAAGCATCTTTGAACTCTTTGTGTCACCTTGTTTGTCTTCTAGGTCTTTGTTTTGTCCTTGGTCTTCTTCTTTCCTTCCTTTGAGTCATGTATTGATTGAAGGTTATAAACTCTTTGACATTAGCAGGAAGTGCAACATACTCATCATGTATGGTGACCAGTTCATTTGCTATGAAGGCTCTTCCTCATCCTCAATAACCTCTTCCTCTTCTTCTCTAGGAAGAAGTGTGGGCTGCAATGGTCTATCAATTGTAGTAGTTCATGTTCTCCCAACACGTGGTGTACCTACTACGCTACCTTCACCTATAGGAGCTGCATTAAGCCTCAAGTTACCCATAGTTTGAGTCTTGAACTGCATCATCTGTTGTTGGGCAGCTATCATATGAGCTAAAATATCATTTGCTTGTTGTTGTCTCGCTACCATAACTCTTTGACCAGCTGCTATAACTCTCAAAATATCACCAACATTCCTATCATCCTGTGGAGGACTTTCATCTCTTCTTCCTCTATCCATATCCAACGGATTTGTACCTGCAATAGGAGTCTCTTCCTTTTGATTATCCTGCTGACCTGTTCTTTTTCTATAATATTACCTCTGTGGACCAACTTCGTGAGGCTGCATAAGAAGACTCTATACCCTCCAGGCTGACAAAATCCAAGATCTGATACCACTGTAAGAACCCCTAATAGTTTTTATTTGAATTTTAGCTTGCTGTCTTGAATTTTTTTATTTAGTTTTTGGAAGTTTTGCTTGGTGTTTTGATGTTTTGTTTCCACATATGTTTTTGCAATGATATGAAGATGGAAAAATAACAATATTGCATCCAAATGACACCAATAGATGACTGAAATAGAGTGGACGAGCAAACAATAAATTCCAAATTGAAGATATAGAATTAAGTAGCACAATAGAACATACCCGAATGATGAAGCTTTGCAATTTTATTAAAATGATGGTGGCTGATTACAACAGTCAAGGTTTGATTTCAATTTCAGACTTACAAATGCATTCAATGTTGATCAAAATGTGATCCAAACCCTCAAACAATGATGCAACGTTGTCCTCCTTTGCTGGCTGCCTTAGGTATGATGATTCCTTGTGAAGAAATGAAGACAAATCCAACAAAATGCGACTGATTTGAAACCTGAAGCTGCTGATATGAAATCTGATCACAAACCCTAGCTGGTTCAAGCTCAAAAACGCCTCAGATGCAAAGCGGCTATGCCCAAGAATGAGGCTATTAGGGTATAGAATGATAGTATGCACTTGTAGCTTCAATATTTGATGATTAAACCCTCTGATCTATGACTGATATGAAATTGCAGAGGTTTGATATAAAAATCAGAATGCCAAAACGTGTTGCCAATCAACAAAAATACCTTCAAATGATGAGCGCTCCACCTATAAACCCTTATTCAAGTTTTATTGATGAAAATGTGATCAATTATCACTCAGATCTGAATTATTTTGCCTTCAACTTGCATATTATCTTCAAACCCTAGCTAATTATATATTCTTCTTTGAAACCCTAGCTGTTTGAAGCTTCAACTCCATGAAATACCTACAAATAAGCTCAATAATGGATCCTAGGTGAATCCATCTCTCAAAATGGGATGGATTTTCATTCAAACCACTAAAATCCAAGGGCTTTCATCTTTAGATATCGCTGAAACAAAGTTGCAGCTAAGAGAAACTCTCCAAGAAGTAAAAATGCCAAATATTCGATGAAAATGACCTCAATTCACCTCCTTTTATTTTTCTCTACTTGGGTGCCCAAATAAAACATATATTAATGATTTTTGGAGTCCACTGCCATAATAAATAATATTATTTTATTTTATTTTAATTTTCCAAATTTTGGATGGCTAGGAGAGAGAAAATAAAAAATATTAATATTTTATTCTTTTTTCCTCTTGGGTGGCGACTTGGGAGAAAAATATAATATTTTGATAATAAAATATTTTTTATTTGCTTTTCCTCCAATTTTCCCTTTTTTCTATTTTTTCCATTTTTTCAATTTGCCAATTGGGTCGCTCCATGCCTTGGCTAATTATTTTAATATTTTTGACTTTTCAACAATTATCACAAAAATACCAAAAGCCAAAAGCCAACTTCATTTCATCAATAAAAAATAGTTGAGCCACTAGAAAACCGACTTTCCAAATTCCAAGGGTATAGCAATATTCTCTTTTCCAAGTCTCCATATGACCAAAGCTCAACCAAAACACTTAAGCTCAAAATCCAGGGACATTACAGACGATTTGGTATATGAAGGGCAAATTGGTGTTTTGAGGGCAAATTTCACCTTGTTAGGGTTTCCAAAACCCTAACCTATTGTTGCAGACCTAAGCGCCACCTTTGGAGAGGACTTTGGAGCTTCATTCATCATCTTTTGCTTGTGACTTGTCCACATTGTCTAGTTGATGTAATTCGCCTAGCTAGGGTTTATATTGGAGCATCTTGCTCATCATATTTTTGTATGTATCAACATATTTAGAGGTCTGATTTGTAACAGCAGAGATCTGATTTGTATTTAGACATGTTTGGCCTATACATTTGGATGTAATTGCATTTCCAGAATTTCAGTTTGTAGCAGCAGAATTGAATTCAGAAAATCAGACTTGTACCATTTTGGTTGCCCTGCATTGTGTATTTCATGGTGTAATTTACGCTTATGATGAATGTCAACTTGTAGTATCATTTGCCATCATTTTTGCCATATTTGGATGTGTTTGTGTTCGCTAGAATAAGTTAATTAAGAGCAGAAAATCAGATTAGAATTCTAGGGTTTCAGCAAAAAGCAAAAGTGCAGAAACTAGGGCAGAATTCTAAAAACAAAAATTAGAATTTTAGGGCAGATCCCATTGGGGATATTGTAGAATTGAAAAAACAAACCCTCCAAAAAACATAAAATAATATTATCCAACAGCAAAATAGATACGATCATAAAATAAACTAAGGTTTGACAAAAATTGTTAACGTTTAAAAAATAAACCCATGAAAAAATAAAAAAATTGTCATCCCACAACAAAATAGATATGATCATGACATTCTTTATGATTTTCTAATCAATTTCAAAAAGAAATTTGTTGAAATTGAACTTCATATGCAAAAGTTAAGCCATAAACAAGGGTTTGAAAAAAATATTTTTTCAAAAAATATTTTTTTACCACAGATCTAAAAAAAATGATATAGAAAAATGGATTTAAATATTTCTATCCACTTGCAAAAAACAGAATGTGATTTGCTTACCTAGATTGCAAAATATGATTATTTTTTTTCAAAAGTTGTGCATCACAAATTTATGAAAAATCAGACTTCAAATCATATCTCCTTCAGTATTGATCCAAATCTTTAATGTGAACACTTTTTCGGAAAGTTCTTGAATTTGTCTTTCCAACGAATCCAAAATCTTATTTTTTCAAGACTTTTGTGAGACACACAACTCTTTGCAAGAGATTTGGCCCTAAATAAAGAAATTCAACAAAATAAAAAAATTTCAACCTACAAACCAAGGTTCGACAAAGGACAAGGTCCCACCGGACGTGCCAAAATATGTATGCTAAAATATGAAACAAAGAAAGAAACAATTCATCACAACAAAGATCCTATTTCATATCTAACAACACTTTCTATTGAGCAAAGGGTTAGCAAAATCAAATGAGAACATAGAAAGATCTCACCAAGACTAACCCTTGTTGCACTAAGAAATGGTGGTTGTACTCCAATAAATTTTTGATGTTGAGATTGATTGTTGATTGCTCCCTTTAGCAACATGACATTACTTTCAAAAGTGTCTATGCAAATAGTTTGATTGGGGGTTGTTTTATAGATTTTTGGATGATAAGATGGAGGGCTAAGATTTGATTATAAATGAATGGCTAGGATTGAATGAGACAAATCAGGGCAAGATTAGAAGCTTCTAGGGCATTGTATAAGGATGGATGGTTGAGATTAAAGATAAAGGGATAGATAAAATTGAGTGAGAGGAATTAGGGCAAGGATGGAAGCTTCTAGGGCTTATCCTTATGTGAATGGCTAGGATTAAAAGATGTAGTATGGAATGGATGGTGGAGATATAAAGTTAGTTTGACTTTTGTGAGAGTGTCTAGTTTCAATGTGTCTAGATAACTCTTAGCTAGTCATATGATTTTTTGAATTTATTTATGTCATGTCCCCACTTCCAGAGTAATCACTAAAACAACACTAGTGTTTAGCCTATTCATCATTCCCGTAGGCTAAAACTCATGGCAAGGGAATAAGATGATTTTGGTGAAGTTATACTCATTGTATTTTTCATGTTGGCCAAAGTCATAGAAGTTTCATTATGTGGAATTGCAATTCCTATTGCAATTTGACATATTCAGAGGGGGTTGGACCTATAATTGTGGGGCCAAAATTAATAAGTGTTTCATAAGGCCAATCTGTAAAAGGGAAATGAAATCTTTAATTACATTTCCATAATCTATTTCTTAGATAGGACCTATTGACAATATGTGTTGAGTGTGTTAAAGAAATAGGTCCAAGCTAAAAGATGTTCATTCAAATGATCCTTCAAAAGAGCAATCGGTCATCATAGAGAAGCCCAACAATTGCACAAGGAGGGAATGCAAATTGAAATAAAGGGCAACTCAAATTCAAGTTTAAAAGAGAACATAAGCAATCGATGGTAAATGGGGTCATACGCCCATATTGAAGAATAGGTCCAAGATAAGGAAAAAGGCATCATGGAGGGAAAAAGATTCAAATTCAAATTGTCACATGCCAACGGTTGAGGAAGAAGGAAAATACATAGGATCATGTGCCATTTCATCATCATAAGCCATCGTCTTAGCATTGGAGGAGTTAATGGGACCATGCGCCAATTATAAGGGATTTCACCCAATGTGCGGCCAAGCTAGAAAGAGACCATTCGCCAAGGATAGGTGAATTCGCCTATGCAAAGAGGATCCGCTCAAGAGGAGATTCGGCCAAAGCAATAGAACAAGGAATGAAGCAAGGGAAATTCGCCAACTCCAAGGAAATCCGATGCATAATACCTTGTGCCCACATTGAGGATTGACACTCTCGCCAAGGCCATAGCATTTACCAAGGATACCACGCCATTCTACGAGGGACGCCAATACTAAGGGAAATCATTCAAGTCTCCAAGATGATCGCCTTGGGAGGATTCGCTGAGTTGGAGGCATGAGGAAAAACGGCCAAAGCCAATGTCATGAAGAAAGGATCGATTTACTGGTTGCTCTCATTTAAAATTGCTTCACAAGATTTCAAATGAATAATTGAATATGGAATTTGGCTCATTGGTAGAATTCAAATCTCTATTTCAATTCGGCCATGATAGAAGGTAGACATTTTCAGTCAAGGCTATGATAGAAGAAAAGCATTTAATGCCCACTCGCCTTGACATGGGGGATTCAGCCATCACATCTATCCATGAAGGATCACGTCTACCCATGCAAGCCCAAACGGCCATGTAAACCAAGGATAAGTAGAGGAGCTCATTTCATTTGGAGGATATGACTGATTTGGTATGTTTTTCCTATTCAATTCTAGCTTGAAGATTCCGATTTTCATGCTTGTTCGCAACGAGATGTGCCCTTGCCCATAGGGAGATGATCCCCTATGTTTTATGAGGTGATATTGCTCTAATTTCACCATTGATTCCAAATTACAGGTATTCAGAAATCTATGTGGTGTTGGGAGAGATTGACATTATTGCTGTTTTATATCAGACTGTTGCAACAGTCCCACAGTCATAATATAGTGCCCTTCGGAGGTGTTTTAAGGACTATCAAGAGCTGAAGACAATTGGCAACGACTTGGCAATAATATTTCATCATTGGACTATCACTAGATTCAATATTTGAAGCTATAGATAAGAGGTCTGATTTCATGTCTGTATGTGACTGTCACAGTGGACAGTGAACACTTGTTTGTATTTGCAACATTTCTATTGAAGGAATAAAGCATTTTGAGTTGGGTTTCATTGAAGTATTTGTGCACTTGTTCAAATTCATTTGAGTGGCCAATTGTTTGCAAATATTCTTGATTAAGTTACAATATAAAATTCAAACAACCACTAAGGAACATTACAATTTATTTGTGGATAATGGATAAGGATAGGATTTAATTAGGATAAATGAAAAACTAAAATGAGATTTAACATTTTTTGATTAATTAATCAAATAATAAATTATTTAATTAAATAAATATAATTTATTTAATTAATTGATGAAAGGTGGAATGTTAAAGAATAATCCTAATTAAATAAAAATAATTTATTTAATTAATTAGTGCTAGTATGGATGTGGTTAGAATGGATTAGGACATTGTTGAAAGGTGTTGAAAATGATGTGGTCAATTTTAGGTGTCTACAAAAACAACTATTAAATATATCAGGGCATGGTAGTATAAAAAGACAACATTATAATAGTAGCAATAAATATATCATGACAGCAGTATAACAGCTATAAAATTAATCATGACAGCAGTGATAACAGCATCATTATATAACAACAATAAATATATCATGATTCAGATTCATAGCTAATGATATAAGTTATATAACAGTTAATATTAACAGCAACAATTTGAATTCTGATTTCATTGTTTGAAGTTTTGAACTTTAAACTCAAAGTCTCAAAAAATTTCGATATGGTATTAGAGTCAGTTATTATTGTCAGTTGCAAAAGAGATTCCAGGTGCATTGACCATGGTCTGGTATAGTGTGGTATTGTGTGAGAAGTGCAGACAAACTTTTGTTTTTGGAATGTGGTTGGTGTGCAGGCTTCTGAAGACATTGTCCAGCATCATTTTAACATTGTCATGTTATATTGCTGCTGTTATACTGTTGTCCATTAACTTGTAGAAATTTGAGTCTCTATATAAACTATCTATGTTTATATTAACACTGTGGAACATATCAAAGAAATGAATATGGTTTTGAATCTATAAACTAATCTATGTTTGATTACACATATTAGCCATCACAATAAACGATGTTTTCATGTGTGAAATTTCTTAATTCCTTGTGGTGTAATTTGCAAGGGAGTGCAATACATTTGCATAATGAAAATAAATGGTTTTGAATTTACAACCCATGTCTACGTTTCTGGATCATGTTGCCTGACATTTCATATGACTTGGGAAGAGAGACTTCCATGGAAACTGAATGCAGTATTTACACATACCATCTAACTACTTATGGTAAACTTAGTTTTTAATTTATTGCTTACTCAATGAATTGATAAAAGATTTTGTTTTAATTCTAATCCCAACAATAGAATTGCATAGTTTTACTATCTTCTTTCCTATGGTTTCCTCCTATGATCATTCATTTTCTCGATTTAATCCTTTTAATGACTTGGGGATACATTTTTCAAGAGCGTTTTACTTGAATGTGTGCATTCTTTCCGAAATTAATATCTTTCATTTGTATTTTGTCAGGTTACATTCAGCAGTGAATTTAAAGAATCATTTACCAAGTTGAAGGGTTTTAAGAGGCGACAGAAACTAATCAACACAATACTGAAATTGGCTAATGGTTGGCGACAAACTAGGAAACGTGCTGGTTCTTCTCAGGAAAGCCTTATAAATGAATATGCAACATCAGGATTGTGTTTAGTGTGGACAACTGATGTTGAACGAGGAGAGGAAGTATTCCAAATATTAAAAATATGGAATGTTCTTAACCTAACAGAAGTTCCTAGCCTTAAACAATGCTTGGAAAATGTTTTCTCAACATATACTCCTGGGTACATTGCGCGGTGTAAAGCAAAGCTTGTGGACAAGTATGTTCTATTTTCCTGTTGAATCCTGATTTGTCAATGAATCTTTATGATTTCTGTATCCTTTTTATTTTAATGTTTTTTAGGATGGTGTCTATTGAAGAAACAAGATTGGTTACAACTTACAACAATATTTTCATAGGAGTCCTCCCCCTGCACAGCTATTTGTACTTATACTTGTTTTGGGGTTACCATGTTAAGTTTACCCTCACTTGTCTATTTGATTGTTTTTTTCTTTGCTTTCCTTTATTTTGTTAGTTTTGAGTATAGGGCTCTTCTTGCTACAGTAATTCACTATTTTAACAGTTCTACATCCCATTGACTTATTCTTGGTCATTCATGGACATAAAGATAATTTTTTTCTTCTTTCTTTCTTAATTGTGCTGAATAGTGGTTTATGTGATAACCTTTGAAATATATGTTAGTTGCAAGATTCATTTTATTTAAATGAAAATATGCATTGTGTTATTCATCTTTTCAAATATTAGTCTAAATGAAGTTGAAAGAATGACATGCCTGTAGCTTGTCTTACTACCAGAAGAAAGGATAAGGTAATATGAACTTATTGATCGTATTTGTTCTATTTATTTTCATCTGCTTATCTGAAGGCTATCTTGTTCCAGGGATGCAGAAACAGTACTACCAAGGCGATGGAAGGAGGATCCTGCATTTGTTTGGTATAGGCATCTACAGAAATCAGAAATGCTCGAGACTCCACATTGCCAAGCTTTTGAAAAGGAAACCATTTCATTGGAGCGTGCCAGAGTTGAAGAAAGTTTATCGCGGATGAAACTATAAATTCTCTCTAATAATTTTCTTCTTTTTGTTTCAGATTTCAGATCTGGGTCAAATGTTGCAAGAATGGAATGTATGATATTTTATGAAATAATAAATTGTATATATATAGTCATATCTATTTTAGAAGGTTTTGAAAAATAGCCATATCCATATCAAATACCATATTCGTATTTTGTATTTATAATTTTATACCCATATCTATGGAGTAATAACTTGGTTTTGGCATTTATAAATTATTGCAGTTAATATTTGCATTTTGATTTAAAATAGCAAAAACATCTTTGAGAGTGGTGCCAGGTTTAGTGGTGTATTTATTGTGACGTTTCATTATCAGCCCTGTGAGTGTAGAACGCCTCTCGACGTAATAAATAATAATAATAATAAATCTAAAATTATAGGGCCAAGAATGATCTCCAATAACAAATGGTGGGCTTCTTTCCTATATAAAAAATACAACTGTCATATCTCCAAAGGTTGTCTCCAATTTAATCCTTCCGTAAAGAAAACCCAGATTTGGAGAAATCTAGAAAAGGCTATGGATCTTATTTCAATCACCTGTGTTGGATGTCTAGTAATGGTGAGAAAATCAAATTCCTAGAGAACAAAATCTTTGGGCAGTTAAGACCTAAAATTTCTTAACACCAAAGAGATTGGATCCATATTTGAAATATTTGCTATCTAAACCAAGTGGCGGATTACCAAAACATACCTAAAATCAAGTCTGATATGAAGCTTAGCATCCCCATGGATCTAAACATGGACGGGCAATCTTTTATTTTTCTATGAAAGGATTCTTGTTGATGTGGGAGTAGAATATAAATTTGTTTGGGGAGGTATCAAAGGCTCAGGGTTATACTTAGTGAACAAAGGCTACAAGATGCTGAAAGGTAACCTCCCCACAATGCTCAGCTGGAAGCATATATGGTACAAGGAAGCTATTCCCAAAATCTATTTTCTTTCTTTTGGCTTATTATACAAAATTGACAACTCACCTTAAATAATTTGAGAAGCAGAGGCATAGTGGGTCCCAATTGGTGTGCTCTGAATGAATGAATGAATTTTAATGACGTCTACGAGACCAAACAGTCTAAGACTCTAAGGGACCAAGCGCTATCACACTAAGACATTTTCAAGCTCCTTTCGATGTCCTCTCTGTGCAAACAAAAAGAAGAAAGAAGAGACCATCTCTTCATCCATTGTGTTTTTGCTTGACAGTCTTTTGTGCAACATTGTGCCTCATCTGTTCTTCCTTTCAGGAAGCTATTAGTATCCCCAACTCTATTTAAAGAGTGAGAAAAGAATCAGAGAGGCCTTTCACTATAAAACACCTCCCAAGGTATCTCTTTTAGGGGATTTGAAAAGCAAGAAATTATGTTATCTTCAGGGATCAAAACTCTACATCTTGGGTCACTGCTAACATGGGTCAATCCCTCTTAAAGGAGACTACTAATCACATTCACAACTCCCTTAAGAAAAGAGAACAACCTAAGGACATCCCTCCTCTCTACAGCCTTGGCTTCTCCCTATTCTTCAATGGGGCATCGAAGGGGAACCCAGGATTGGCTGGGGGAAAGGAATTCTCCTTCTCAACAAAAAAAATCTACCTTTGTTTTGCTGCTAGTCTTGATTTCACTTCGAAGAACAATGTTGAAATCCAAGCTCTTATAAATTGGGTCTAACTTTGGCCAGAGGAAGGCGTTGATTTGTTAACAGTATTCAGGGACACGTAAAGCTCATTAAAAATGCGGTGACCAAGGCTCACTTCAAATCTATCAACATTGCCTACAGGTTATCGAAGTCATTCAAATTCTCATTGATCAATTTTATCAGGTTGAATTTCTCATATTCGAAAAAATGAGTATCATAATAAAAAAGTGGACACAATGGCTAACATTGGTGTTAGATTAATGTTGGATCTCTCCAAATTTGGTGCAACCCTGCTGAATAATGGGAACATATAAATTTTGGTTTCGTTTGTTCGCTTAAGATCTTTGCCCTGTTCGGGTTGAATGAACTTTGTTAAATTTGCTTTAGCTCCTTTTAACTCAACTCTGAAAATGCTCTTCAAACATAAGTTTTTGGTCTCCTTTTTGAATTGTTTGAACTCTTTGCCTACTTCATTATATATTTTGTCTTTTAGTAATAAAACCGCTTATTTTTATAAAAATTATAGGGCCAATTTTTTTTCAAATTATAATTACTATATTATCTAAAAGAAAAGAAATCTATGGTTCTTTTCTATATTAAAATATGGTAAATAAATGTAATAAAGTAATAACAATTAAAGTATCCTAACTCAATTAATAGATTCTAAAAACACTTCACAAATGCACTATAAAAATTTGGCAAAAACAATTAGGGTACTTAGCCTTGTTTGTGATGGGAAGATGTTTTGTTGTAACTTGCACTTAGTGATTCAACTCTAATTTCTACTATTACATCTAAAGTCGTGAAGCTCTGATAGATTGATAAATGACCCCTGGTTTATTTATGTTTAGTCTTGCACCTATGGTTTTGATCTTTGTGCATGTAGTTTCAACCCTTTTCTTTCAATTCTCAACTTTGTTTGTAGCCTTGAACTTTGCACTCTTGACCTTTTGAAATTTGTTCATCTCTTCTATCTAAAAATGGAGGACCTAGAGAGACTATTAGAACTTGCTATGTTAAGGGAGAAAGGTGACTAGCTTCCCACCTTTTGCCTTAGTCAATCCTTGGATTAGTTAAACAATTTTGACCGAAGACATGCCAAGAAAAGATGCAAATGTCTATATCTAACCTTATGATCTTTGATGCTAATTCAATGCTCCTTAATGATAGTTTGGTTATATGTGAATGCACTCCATGGATATTAGATGATGGATCTAGTTGGAGACAAATTAGCCAAGTTCCATAATAAAATTTGAATATGGAAGTTTTGGTGCTCATAGCCACATGTGCGATTTGTTAGTATGAACAAGGAAATGAGATGAGAGAAAAAGGCTTGCTCCTTAAAGAGAGCAACATTATATAGATCTTAAAATTTATTATTACGTCTACCACATTAATGTTACAACTACAATATTAATGGCAATATAACAAGTTCATTAATGAATTGCAACAACTACAACCACCTTATCTAATGACCTACACCTAACCACCTAAGTTATTACATACAAGTGTAAACATACACTTCATTACATAATTATTCTATTGCATTCTAATACACCCCTTAATTAGTAAACTAGAAACAACAAGAAGCTTTTCTCAAAATTTGAGAAAGTAACAAGGACTAAGTGGTTTAGTCATTAAATTAGTAGGCTACTCTTGAGAAGAACAAAAATGATAAGAAATGTCTTCACAATCCACCTATTGTTGAATATAGTGACAATGAATCTCAATGTGTTTGGTTTGAGCATGCTATATTGGATTCTTTACCAACTTCAATACTCCTTGATTATTACAGAAAAGTGGAGTAGGAATATGCTAAGGAAGTAGAAGATTTTTCAAAATTCTATGTAAATAAAATAATTCACAACTGGCACTCATAACGGCTTTGTATTCATCTTTGGTGGAAAATAGAGCTCCATTTGCTAAAGCTTACTTTGCCATGAAAACACTCTTGAACCCAAGGAGAAAATGTACTTAGTTGTAGACTATCGAGTATCAACTAAACTTGTCAAGTATCAAAGTCTATACATCTAGTCATACCAAAAACTATTATCTTTTGATAAAATACCAAAGGCAAGAGTACCTTTGACATACTGTGAAACTCACTTTGTAGCTATTCAATGAGAGAGCTTCAATTTTGACAAGAATCAAGAGAGATAGCTAAGAATGAAACAAAGGTCTATTTTGGTGGTTGTAAGATATGCCCACCAATTATTTGTAGAGTGATTATCAACCAGTGATGAATTGTCAGAGATTGATAATTTCATCTTGACATCCACAAGTGTACAAGATGACTTACAATCCATCATCTCAAAATGCTCCAAAAGACTCATGGAATATTTGATTTGAACTATGAAGATATGATGAGTAGATTACCAAAACTCATCTCCTAGACAATAATGTAGAAGGCCTAAATCGAACATGTTTAAAATTGCACGCATACAATTTTACTTGCTAAATTGCAGTGTCTATGCTACATGTGATGGCAAGATCATCAACATATATAATAACAATGACTATATCATTACCATTTTTTGATATAAAGATTTGGACCAAAAAGACATGTGAATCCATAATCTTTTAAATGTTTATCAATTTTGAGATATTAGGCTTGAGGAGTGTATAAGAACTTAATTAACCTACAAACTAGATGTTCACAACTAGGAACTTGAAAACCATTAGGTTGCACCATATTAACATCCTCATCTAAGTCTCTATTTGAGAATGCACTTTTAACATCTATTTCATACACCTTCCAACCAATCTAGTTGGTTATGGAAAGAAGCAACTAAAATGTGACCATCATAGTAGTAGGAGCAAAAGTCACTTCATAGTATATCCCCTCTTGTTATGAATACCCCTTAGCAACAATATATGCCTTATACTTATCCAATGGAGATCAATGGTCCAAAAACAATTTTGGGCTTGATGAGCATTGGAAACCATGGGTGCATTTTAGCTCACAAAATACAACAATCATTAGATTAGAGATAAAATCAACGATGGTAACTAAAGATTGGCAAAATGGCCCTAAAGTAACCAAGAATTTTGTAATATTATAGGTGAATTAATTTAGATTTGTAGTATCACTTATAAAATTTAGGTGAATCAAATCTAATCGTGTATTGAATACTATGGCAAAAAATTGAGTTTAAAGGTTTAATAAAATAAATGCTCAAGTGATTTAATAGGGACTAAACTAAAATTTCGTAAAAATTTGACGATTTAGGTCACCTTACAACTTGTACTATTCGCCAAAATTTGAATCCCCAATTTCAATTATTTGCCAATTGGCAAAAAATTGCCAATAAAAAAAATCCTTGTTAGCAATCTAATAACTAAAGAGGAAAGTGGTGGCTAACAACTATTGGGCCAATTTAGAGAGCCACTTTGGATTTAAGCATGACTTTTTGGGACATGTAGCAATTATTATTGTGAGTTTTATTCTTTTGATTTCCTTTATCAATGCTCTATTTGAACATCAAAAGATTCAATAGTCAAATAGTCAATGACAGTTTTATACCTCATTCACTTATAAATATGATAAATAATTGTCCTATTTTTAGTAGAAAAAAATTACCTTTGACTATTCAACCATTTGATATTTAAAAATAGCTCATCCAAAATATTAATTTATAATTTAGATGAGCATTGAGAATCCATCACATCCAAGATATCAAAATTATATTAACAGAAGAAAGTACTTCTTCATATTTGTTCATTCCATTCCATCCAAAAACTAGGAATAAAATTTGGTTAGAAAGAATGGATTCTCTAGTGAAATATACAAGTCTATGGACCTTCTTAACCAACACATATTAATCATTTGTGCCTATTAACATAGTCATAGGGCCTGTTGGTTTTTCTTCTGAATCAGCATTAGGGGTTGCCAGTTCTAATGCACAGGCAGATTCAGCCAACTGAATACAGGAGGTTGCGTGAGCTCCTCCCCTTCACTTCTGGTTCTGCCGCACCAAGGGGGGTATCCCTATAACTCAAGATGTAACCTTGACTAGCTCAAAGATAGAAAGATCTAACTTGACAACAACAGGCAGAATACTCTCATGTATGGACCAAGATCTGTATGATAGATCACAAGGTGGGCAACGTTCTTGGACATATACGTCTGGTTAGGGATGAGAGCATGCAAGGGTTCCTACTTCTAATCCTACAACTAACAGGTGGAAGTATGAAATGGTTTGAAATGATGTTTGGATGCAAACCTGGACCTGGTGTATAACCTCAACACAGAGCTAGATTGGTGCCTATCCAGGGCTTGGAGTCGGTAGACATACACCTGTGAATGATCAGCATGAATAGCTAAAACTGGATTTCAGGGGGATACACATGATATCTGCCTTACAGATATCTCCCAATACAGAGTGTTAAGCTGTCTATACTTATGGCATCCCTATTGCAGTAAGAAAGATACATGCAAAACTGGAGACAGAATCAGCATAACACATGCAAACATAGCATTATTCATATAAGATTAACCATGAAATCAGTGGATTCATGCCAAATCGTACAACAGGAGATACATAAACTCACAAGTTTAGCTGCACAGAGCAACCAAAACCAGTTGTATCTTATTACAGAGCCAAAATGTCCCGTTTTCAACAACAACAAATGAGCAACACAACCTGCTATATACAGCAAGGAGGTGCTCAGCCTTAATTACATAGTTGACCAAAAAAAACCCACCAGATACACAGTATCATCAGATTGGCGCTCAAACATTCAATGCAGCAGGTGGGAGAGGAGATAGAAAGAAATCTCGAGCCTTGCGCCGCCGCCTAGGGATCCACATCTTCAAACGGGTACTAGATCCGTCCACACCATCGCCCATACCTCTGCAACAATCGCCATTAATGGCGCACCAACCCGCGGCCTTGGGAAATGCAGAATACTGTGCGTTGCAACCGTTTCCCGCCAAGATACATCGTCATGATATTTGAAAATATGCAGGGTCGAATTATCCCACATGCACCCCGCAGCAACCTCCTCATCACCTTATATACTAGGTCGCGAGCATATATGATGTCGGTGCTTTTGCTCCCGATTACACTAGTATAAGCCTTCATCATCATCCTCCAACAGCATGATATCCTGTTGCTTGAAATATCACCCTGACGTCAGCATCATCATCGCAATATCACCTACATGATAATCGCCTTCATCGGCACAACTTGATGCATCGGAGGAAGATCCTCCTGCTTAGCCGATACCAAATGTCTGGCCGATGAACATCCTGATGACGTCACCGTCATATCCTACTGATGTCATCAGCATATCTGCCTACTGCGCACCTCCTCATATCCGGATGACGTCATCGTCATGTTTGCAAACATCGGGGGATCTCCACAAGATGATCAGTGTTAGAAATATGGCCCCCCTGGACCTTGATGACGTCACCATACATATCGACATCAGGATGATATTCGGAAGATAACCGGATATTTGGAAATATCATCCTGATGCACAAATATCATGCTGCACTGTAGCTCCACTATAAGATCGGGGTGATATATGAATATGTGACTGATATTTGAAATGATCACCCCCATTGGACAATGCATGAAGCCGACAGGCGAATATCTCCCTTCGGAAATATCATGATGCAGACAGGTAGAAAAACGGATATCACCCTGACATAAGAATGACGTCAGCATCATCAGGGTAATAAAACAACGAACATGAAGTGATAAAACAACATCAGGATGATATTGACTAAGATCATCCTGACGTTCAAAATATGATGACCATGATGAATATCGGGTCACTTAGAACTTTACAGCAACATCATCAGGATGATCTTAACAAAGATCACCCGATGTTAGAATATCACCCCAGCGAAAGATCATGCTGACAGAAAATATGATGACCCTCGTAAGCAACATCAGGGTGATGTCTGGAAACATGATGATGATGACCTCCTCCAAAGAAAATATGATGCTGATGTTAAAACATGCTGAGGAGGCCCAAAGACTTAGAACTTTTTTGGATTTTTTGGGAAGGTGCCTGCATGAAAATTGCTCAAAAACTGACAGTGAAATCAGGCACCAACAGTGGCTCTGTCTGGGGACGTGCAGGTGAAAGACTGCAGCGAGAACCCCAGATCTCTGGGATGCAGACCAGTCCCTTATCCATTGGGTACAGAGTCAAATACTGCACTGACCTGCATCACCAAACACACTTGATGGCCTAAGGCCACCAAGAAAAGAAAAACATGTATCTCCCTTTGTCAAATATCTTGTTTTCATCTGCATGCACCGGGTCAAGCCTGGAGATACTGTCAGGATCCACCCACAAACAAACCTTGTCATCTGCACACTCAACCCTCTAATTTGGCTTGTCATTGTCAATCCTGTGCAGATAACCTTCAACATCCAGCAACAAGTGGATGCAGAATGTATCAGGCAATGCATACTCAAATGGTATAGAACACAGGTTATCATCTGTATCATCATCATGCATTGCAACATGATCTCCTAGCTGGACTGCAAATAGGAAACACTCAGAGTCCACCACACAACTAGGAAGATCAGGGCTCATTGTATTATATGCTGGCACATCAAAAGGAAAGCTTTCAAAATCACAATTGTGCACATCATGTACACAACAATCAACAGCACCAGGCTGGAAAAGATCAGGCTCTAGCATCTCTTTCAAATCAGGCACATTTTCACAGTCACTTACCTGATGCATGTTGTTTCCTCTTTCATCAGGATGAGAAACAGAATCCAAGCCAAAAATAGTGTCTAGATCTTCACCATATTCAGACAGATCCTCATCGCCATATGTGTCATAAATGGGTGACCCAAGTGCATCAGTTTCATCATAGTATGCCATTTGTTCATGGGCAGCAGAGCATGCATCTTCATCACCAATGGATTCCCTCTGTGGAGGAGTATCAGCCTGTATGCTTATTTCTTCTCTATCTTGAGCACAATACTCGCAATTATCTCCACAGGTCCATTCCAAAAATTGCTCATTGCTGTCCACAACCTCATTGTTGTTTTCATGGTCAGATGCCTCATCATTGCAATGGGAATCCTCATTAGTCCTTTCACTGGCATCCTCAACATTCATCTTTTCATCTTCACATGATGACTTAATTATTTGGTCATTTGCAGCTTTACAACTATTATTCACACCAAGGCCTGGGGACAGGGGTTTCAGCAGGTGCACATTTCTGATTTTCTCTATCTTTTCTATGAACCTGTATGCCATCTGCCTACTTGTCACCTTGAAATCCCTCAGTATTGCACTAAAGCCCTCCTCAAAAGCTTCAAAGAATATGCCAACACAGGCTAAAATATTAGGTCTAAAGACTTCTGGGATCTGTGAAAGGGCTATTGCAAACCTATGACTGAAATCAACACATGGCTCTTCATCTTGTTTTCTGATTCTCATCAATTCTGCAACAAGATCAGCCGGTTCTTTTGCAAATTCTTCCTTGAAACAGTCAGCAAGCTCATCCCAACAGGCAAAGGATCCTTTTGAAAAGCTCAAATACCAGTCTTTTGCTTTTGCATCAAAGGACCTAACAAAAAACCTCATCCACATATCCTCATCTCTAAATGAATGTTTTCCCATAAAACTGTGAAAATTTTGGATATGTGCATTCCCATCACATACACTGTGACCACCAAATCTAGGCATCTGACAGTATATCCTAGCAGGCATAGTTTCTACTTTGTAATCAACCCATGACAAATCCAGTTGGTCATACAAAGGATCAAAAGGGCTGAGAAGAGGTTTAGCCTTCTGACTAGCAGACACAGCAGGGTTATCATGATTCAACTGGGCCTGCCTAGCCTCTAAGAATATCAACCTATTTTTGATCTCTTCTATTCTTTTATTCAACATTTCACCGCTGAGTATGGGATAATTCATACTTGGATTCATAAAAATCTTACTCTTAGACATCCTTTGTCTGCCTAAGACCTAAGGCTTCCCCTGGCATCTAACTTATGCAGCAAAACAACAAATATAAAGGAGAAGGAACAAGGTACCTTTTCTCATACAGATGCAGAAAAATGAACAACACATTTTTGTCACATCACATACATCCATCTTTCATGTGCATTCAGATCTTTTGCAGAGTCGCCACCTCTCCAGAGAGGACAAAATTTTCAATAGCTGAAAGCTACTTTTCCAGGTTCATTCCACCAGCAGAGCATCATTTTGTTGGTGACTCAGATGGGCCACAAGATATAACACTTTTTCATCAATTTTCTCCCCAGCGGAGTCGCCAATTTGATGGTGACTCGGATGGGTCACAGATATATCATTTCTTTTATCAGTCCGTCCCCAGCAGAGTCGCCAATTTGTTGGTTTTTCTTCTGAATCAGCATTAGGGGTTGCCAGTTCTAATGCACAGGTAGATTCAGCCAACTGAATACAGGAGGTTGCGTGAGCTCCTCCCCTTCACTTCTGGTTCTGCCGCACCAAGGGGGGTATCCCTATAACTCAAGATGTAACCTTGACTAGCTCAAAGATAGAAAGATCTAACTTGACAACAATAGGCAGAATACTCTCATGTATGGACCAAGATCTGTATGATAGATCACAAGGTGGGCAACGTTCTTGGACATATATGTCTGGTTAGGGATGAGAGCATGCAAGGGTTCCTACTTCTAATCCTACAACTAACAGGTGGAAGTATGAAATGGTTTGAAATGATGTTTGGATGCAAACCTGGACCTGGTGTATAACCTCAACACAGAGCTAGATTGGTGCCTATCCAGGGCTTGGAGTCGGTAGACATACACCTATGAATGATCAGCATGAATAGCTAAAACTGGATTTCAGGGGGATACACATGATATCTGCGTTACAGATATCTCCCAATACAGAGTGTTAAGCTGTCTATACTTATGGCATCCCTATTGCAGTAAGAAAGATACATGCAAAACTGGAGACAGAGTCAGCATAACACATGCAAACATAGCATTATTCATATAAGATTAACCATGAAATCAGTGGATTCATGCCAAATCATACAACAGGAGATACATAAACTCACAAGTTTAGCTGCACAGAGCAACCAAAACCAGTTGTACCTTATTACAGAGCCAAAATGTCCCGTTTTCAACAACAACAAATGAGCAACACAACCTGCTATATACAGCAAGGAGGTGCTCAGCCTTAATTACATAGTTGACCCAAAAAAACCCACCAGATACACAATATCATCAGATTGGCGCTCAAACATTCAATGCAGCAGGTGGGAGAGGAGACAGAAAGAAATCTCAAGCCTTGCGCCGCCGCCTAGGGATCCACATCTTCAAACGGGTACTAGATCCGTCCACACCATCGCCCATACCTCTGCAACAATCGCCATTAATGGCGCACCAACCCGTGGCCTTGGGAAATGCAGAATACTGTGTGTCGCAACCGTTTCCCGCCAAGATACATCGTCATGATATTTGAAAATATGCAGGGTCGAATTATCCCACATGCACCCCGCAGCAACCTCCTCATCACCTTATATACTAGGTCGCGAGCATATATGATGTCGGTGCTTTTGCTCCCGATTACACTAGTATAAGCCTTCATCATCATCCTCCAACAGCATGATATCCTGTTGCTTGAAATATCACCCTGACGTCAGCATCATCATCGCAATATCACCTACATGATAATCGCCTTCATCGGCACAACTTGATGCATCGGAGGAAGATCCTCCTGCTTAGCCGATACCAAATGTCTGGCCGATGAACATCCTGATGACGTCACCGTCATATCCTGCTGACGTCATCAGCATATCTGCCTACTGCGCACCTCCTCATATCCGGATGACGTCATCGTCATGTTTGCAAACATCGGGGGATCTCCACAAGATGATCAGTGTTAGAAATATGCCCCCCCCAGACCTTGATGACGTCACCATACATATCGACATCAGGATGATATTTGGAAGATAACCGGATATTTGGAAATATCATCCTGATGCACAAATATCATGCTGCACTGTAGCTCCACTATAAGATCAGGGTGATATATGAATATGTGACTGATATTTGAAATGATCACCTCCATTGGACAATGCATGAAGCCGACAGGCGAATATCTCCCTTCGGAAATATCATGATGCAGACAGGTAGAAAAACGGATATCACCCTGACATAAGAATGACGTCAGCATCATCAGGGTAATAAAACAACGAAAATGAAGTGATAAAACAACATCAGGATGATATTGACTAAGATCATCCTGACGTTCAAAATATGATGACCATGATGAATATCGGGTCACTTAGAACTTTACAGCAACATCATCAGGATGATCTTAACAAAGATCACCCGATGTTAGAATATCACCCCAGCGAAAGATCATGCTGACAGAAAATATGATGACCCTCGTAAGCAACATCAGGGTGATGTCTGGAAACATGATGATGATGACCTCCTCCAAAGAAAATATGATGCTGATGTTAAAACATGCTGAGGAGGCCCAAAGACTTAGAACTTTTTTGGATTTTTTGGGAAGGTGCCTGCATGAAAATTGCTCAAAAACTGACAGTGAAATCAGGCACCAACAGGGCCTACTAGATGCATTAAAAAGTCTAAAGGCCCCATAAATGACACTTACAAATTGTGCTTCCTCTTCGTTTCTCTTATAACTATGAAAATGATGAGATTTTAATTGCAATAGCAACTTGAGTTTTTAACTTGAGATTTTGATTGATGCTTATTTTTAATACTTTCTTTAAAAAAAACCATGTAAACAGAAACAATTGCATACCATTGCTTGTCCATAGCAATACTTTTGTCAGAAAAAAATCCCATAAACCTGTTAGCAATTAAACTCAAAATAAAGCTCAAAGTTACTAAACATGTAGGTACTTTCACATAAAACCATTGAGGAAAATATTACATAAACCAAATCTATATAAATTTTAGTAGCATTCTGGCACATAAATAACACTTTAAAAAATAGAGAATGAGATAAGAATAATAGAAAGAAGCAAGCACAAGAAGACAAGAGACATAAGCTAGGAAAACCCTTTTAGGAAAAACCCAACCTCCAAAGCACTACACAACTCAATGTATTACCAAATAAATCATGGTTGCAATACATTCATAGAGCTTTTCCATACAATAATTCAATGATATCAACACTTCTACTCCCTTGGTAGAAAACTAATAGTATAACCTTGAAAAATTCATTCCATTCATCCTCCATCCCATGCCTCCAATATATAGACTTAAGGAGGCCCAAAAAACTACCAAAAAATAATACCATGTGCCCAAACAAGGTCCCAAAGTACCATGGTAATTCATATGACCCTCGCATGTGTGGAGCCATCCTAAAATATAAAATAACTATTTACACAAGCATCTTTGGCCTCCATTATCAAGTCAACACAAGTAACTCCCAAGCACTTCCCTATGAAACCATAGTTCCATGGGGATGCGTCCCCCCACCCCTGGGGAACCAGTTGTCCCCAAGACGAGGAGACTTCGAGGAAACATCCCCCCACCGTCCCCTCGTCGTTTCTAAGATGTCTCTCCTTGGGGGGACTTCTGGATGTCCCCGGGACTCCTGAACGCCCCCCCACAAAAGAATTAAAAAATCATTTTAAAAAAAAAAATTCTAAAGCCTTTTCAACAAATCCATTTTGTGCATATCTTGCAATCATTGCAGTCCATGAGACCACATTTCTTTGAGGCATTCTGTCAAACAATTCACATGCCTTGTCTGTGCTTCCACATTTTGCATACATGTCTAACAGGGCAGTTGCAACTATAACATCTGACAAAATTCCTCTATCCTTTATGTTTTGATGGATGTACATACCCTATTCCAAAGCTCCCATTTTGACACAGGCAGGGAGGATGCTGGGCTGGCAAAGGTTGTGGAATTTGGCTTTACACCAGCCAATTGCATGTGCTTTAAAAATTTTAAATTTCTAAAGCCTTTTCAAGTTTTCAACAAATCCATTTTGTGCATATCGTACAATCATTGCAGTCCATGAGACCACATTTCTTTAAGGCATTATGTCAAACAGTTCATGTGCCTTGTCTATGCTTCTACATTTTGCATACATGTCTAATAGGTCTGATTTTCATTTTTTTGCTTAACATTGTTTTAACTTCCGCACTGCTCCCTCGCCACTCCCCAGCCCTCCCTACCGCCGTCCCCCCGTCATCCCCTGCCATCCCCAAATTTAGGCCGCCTACCCCCCCATCCCCGAAACATGTCCCTTGCCGTCCCCCTGTCCCTGTCCTCGAAACCCCGTGGAACTATGTATGAAACATTAATTACATCTTGCATCCACTAATAATAGAATATGGTCTTACAAATCTACAATGTAACCCTCTCATCACTACAACAATATTTCTAAGTCCCTAGGGAATAATAAAATAATTACATATGTCCCCACCTTCACATGGGCATCCCATTTTGCCCACTCCATATTTATTGGAGATACACAAATTATATAGCTATCTACAAACAATTATGTTATAGTATACCTTAGGGTATGTAAGATTAATATCTCACCTAATCCTAACATTCTTCCACTTGATATTCACATTGCAAAAGCATAAGGGGCTTTAACAAAATGAACTAGCTACCAAGGGTATAACTATGTTGCATCAACTAACTCCTTTGTGCTCACATGCTCAACAAAACATTTACAACATCCACCAAGGCTGCCATCTCAACCACAACACTCTCATCCTCCATCATGTCCAAGCACAAAAGATAATAAACTAAAATCAAGAACACACTCTAAAATTCATATGCTTCAACTTGAACACATACACCAAAATTCATCTCCTCTAGAATAGGACTAAGTATTTGCCAAATACTCAACAATATCTGGAATAGAGACCACAACATATCTCTAATGCATCAAACTAAGGTCATACTTAAAATAGGGTACAAACATAATAGGTAGACCTTTTCTATCAACATATCTAGCTCACTCCACAAACATAAGTGCCTATATATTCATTGTCCTACACAAATCTAGTCTCCATCGGTAACAAACACATAGGCATGAAAAAAACCTAAAGGCCCTTCATAATGTAATCCAAAGACACATGTATGTCCATAGATCTCCCACTACATGGGAAATGCCAATTCTAAAACTAACCAGAGAATCTAAAAGTCCACTAATAATACTCACATTGAGGACATGGTTAAATCCTCTATGTTCACATAGTGTCAAAGAAAACACACTAATCTATAAACATGGAAATAAAACCACTAGAAAAATCTCCCTCTAATCACCATTCCAAGAAAATTCAACTCTCCCATATTCTTCACATCAAATAGAAAACCAAGCTTAGAGAGCCACAATCATCCTTACTATAATTAAAAAATAATAAAGTACAATAATAATAAATGATCAACTCTACACAAATCTCAACTCCAACATGAAATCAACTAAACCTCTAGGATGCACTATAGACCATAGAGAGAAAACCTACAAATAAAACCATGTCCTTCTACTAACACCAACACATGCTATAGTTGCAACAAGTAAGACCTCTCCAAAAACCCCAAATACAAAAGTGATCAACATCTAACTATTCAATCTCAAAGTTAAACACAACAGAAATAGATGTTAGTTTCTCAAATGAAAGTAAGATCAAATAGATAACCATTCAAACCTTAATAAAGGAATATGTGTAGAGCCACTAGACATCTCATGTACTACTCATACTAGTCCTCAGAAATAACTTTATAAGTCAAGAACCAAACATGAGGAGACAAGAAAAAACAAAACCATGAATCTACTCCTCAAAAAGTCCTTAGAACTAACATCCATAGCTCAAGACTCGTACAGGTTAGGAAAGGTGTATCAACCTTGCTCCTAAAGTTAAGAATATAGAAAATGTAATTTTTAGGTCATATAATATGAAAAACTCAATTTATGGGGAATAGAGGTCATTTTAGGCCCTAAAAATATTTCTAGGTTGTTTGGCATCAATTTCACATATGCCCAAGATGTATATCTCTTATAGCTCTACAATTTTAAAAAATGGGCCCAATTGGATTCCCGAATCAAAAGTTATGGCCATAGGAATTTGGGCCTCCCACATTGGTGTTATGTCATAAAAAGTTTTCCTATGACTTTTTACCTCCTAGTTTAGCTCCTAGGTCCCCTTAATTTCATTATGCATGTTTAAAACTCATCCCAGAGAAGTCTCCCCCGAAACCCATGTCAAATGGGGCTTAGGGGTCCACATTAAATGTTAATCAAGACTCAAATCATGCCTTGGGCTTGGGCACCCATGCCCTAGTCCAGGCCTATTTTGTCAAGACCTAAACTTAAATTATCGGCATAGGACCTTTAGAAAGGTTTCCCTTTGTCGGCCTTTTCAATTTGAATTATGCAAGTTTAGCGGGAATGCATATATAAACATGTTTAGGACTTCATTTTAAACCTAGATGGATAATGCAAACTTGTGATATTGAGCTAAGGGATTTCAAGGCATTCATTGTGTTGCAAAGCATACTTGTGTTGTTATTGTGTTTGTATGTTGCAGATTTGGCTTCATCAATCCATCTCCTCATGGTGTGAAAGATCTTCATTCTCCGTGAGCGATTCACCTCCAAGGTGACATCTATTTGTGATTCAATCAATCTATTTCATCATTTGATTTTACCTCTGTCCACCAAGGACATGCACTCTATCTAACAACGGTGTTGGAAGGCTTGAATGCCATTCAAGGGCTTGACCAAGGTAAGCTCCTAAACACCACAACCCCCAAACCCCTCTCTTTGTGATTGCAAGTTACAGGTGCGGGAGTTTGCAAAGTGGATTTGCAGAAGATTAGAGCAGAGGATAAAGCTTCAGGATATGAGAAGAAATTGTAGAAAACCTAACCTACTGGACTAGGGCGCCCGCTCCATAGTCCTCCTAACTAGAATCTCTAAAAACTCTGAAGCAGGTTGGAGTCCTACTCACCTCACTATTCCAAATCTATAGAAAAACTGACCTGTTGGACTTGGCCGCCCACCCCAGTGTCCCCAAAGTTTGCAGCTCCAAAAATCTAAATCCTGGTATGTTTCTAATATGTATTTAGTGTCTTCATGTGCAATTATTTGTCGTATCTTGTTCATCTGTACCTGATTTCATATAATTAGGGTTTGCGGCTTAATTAGACTAGGGTTTAACAAAACTATCAATTTAATCTATCTTTCCATATCATTCCTAAGTGACATCAACCTATAGCTGAGTCCTCTCCATTTGTAGTGACTCAGCTTGATTGTTGTCCTTTGAATGTTATTGTGAAAGGAGGGTTTGATTGAATCTACCTTAACCACACTTCAACTCTTATCTTCTTTTCATACATAACATTTTGGTGAACCTGTGTTTTTATTGAACTTGCATCTTGCTAAGTGTTGTAATAAGTCTTTGCATTCATTCATATCATATTCATAATCATACATTCAAAAATCAAGCATACATTTGAAAATTTTGAAAAAATAAGCATTCTAGGCTTGCATTAAGGCATAATTTGCACTATTTTCCTTACATATCATTGAAAATTTTAATTTTTTGATATTTACATTAGATCTGAAATAAATTACAATATTCCATCATTTCATGATCTTTTACCTTACATTTGCATATCTCATTTGCTAGGGTTTTACTTGAAATTTGCATTTTTTTCATATATCCTAGTAATTCCAAAAGCTAAGGTTTATAGTTAAAATCTTATTTCAGATTTTACTACTCATTTAAACACTCTCTTAAATCTGATTTTTGACTGTAGTGTTCCTGCATTGTAAGTTTTTGCATTTACATTTACATCTTTAGCACATTTACATTGAAAAAAGTGAAAAATCAAGCATTTTAGATTCATAAACAAGCATAGTTTTGCATTGTTTCCTTACATATGTCATAAACATCTTTTAGATCATATTTTGCACTCATCTTAGGAATATTTTCATTGCTCATTTGAAAATATTACATCATTTCACATTCTTACTTGAAAATTTACATATTTTTATTTACACATTGTGTATTTCAATACTAAAGGTTGTATACACTTTCTTCAAATTTTGTGCCTTGTTGTGCAGCACTATTTCCATATTACCCACTTGGTTTGTTGTGAAATTTTTGTGTTTTGCTTTTAAAAACCCAATTTCCTCAAACAAGTGCTTTGGTGCGAAATAATCTCACATACATGGCTTCTCATCACAAAAACACTATGTTCCCTCCTAGAGCTTATATGAAGAGGAAGACTCCTAAACCTGAATTAGTTTTTACACCACATGATAGAACAACTAGAAGCGTTGAAGGAACTCTTTACATTGCTGTGAATGTAATGAACAAACCTACAAGGGGAGCCCTTATTGATCCTAACTATATGACTAATGTGGCTACGAAAGAGTTCCTTTATTCACATGATTTGATACAAGAATATTATGAACCTACCGACATGATGATTAAAACACATACTGTATCTTTCCTCCCAGCCATAGGTAAGATTACTTTATTGATCAAGGTATTTGATAAAGATTTGGAACAATCATTCGATATCATACCTACACCTAACCTCTTTCGTATAAAATTAGGCCATCCATGGCTGAAGGCCATGAAAGCTATCCCCTCAACAATTCATAAATGTGTAAAATTTCCTCTCCATGGAAGCATGCATACTATTCATCATAGTATGTGACAACCTATGGTTATGCACAAAAACTTCAATCTTGATTACTTCTAGCTACGACCTACTGAACCTCTTGAACCAAGACAAGATCAAATATTCTTGGGATATCAACAATATAAAGAAAAATTGATAACAAGATTGGTTGGACCTCCTCTCGAACAAATAATAAGTGAAGAACCACCTGAATTGAAAGAACCCCTAGATTGAAAGGTAAGGGAGTCTATGCTGAGGTTCCTCCTCCATCATCCTTATGAGGATCAGGAGATACCCATAAAGAACAAAACAATTCATCACAAAAGGTTAATCTGACACAAGCTTCCTCCTCTGAAACATCAAAGACTATGGAAAATCATGACAATACTTTTGCGAACATCACCAACAAAACAGTAAGGAATAGACAAGAAAGAGAAAGGAGGAAGAGAAGACAAGCTTTAGTTCGAAAACCAACACCTCGACAAGAGAACATTCCATCACCTGACATTGAACAAACTAAAGAAGAGCTTAAGGTTGAAGAACTAAATGACAATGATCTAAGTTGAGCAATTGTACCTTATGTACCTCTTTCCTCTTGCATTCGAGATTGGGAGGAAGATGATTTGTTCAACAACAACCGCTATTTTGATTGTGTACACAGGTAAGTATTTCTAACTCTGTTGGCCACCTTTGTCATAGCATACCTTTTCTCACTTACATGGCCTTCTCCTCTGTGTTGTATTCCCCCATGATGTGTAATGTGTTGTTTAGGTCTCTTAGGATGACCCTTGATACTCTTGTAAGGTCAAGGATACTAGGAGACCGCCTCTATTGTGACCATTCTTCTATTTTTTTCATCATTCTTCTATCCTTCTATTCTCTATTTTATTGTTGTGTGTCATGCCTTAGGGGCATAGCATTGTGGTTGATGTCATGGGGGCATCCTCCTACGTGGTGTTCCTAAGGCACTTGTTCTCGTCTGTCATTTTTATTGTTTACCTTCTTCAGTAATTCTACCTAGTCGGTGGATGATGAAAACAAACAAATACTGATACGGACCGCTTGTCCCTTCAGCGAGTAAGCAAAAATGGACCCAATCTATATATGAAGATATCCACCACTTGACTAGTAGAATCACTCCATGTGATGCATCATATTATCTTATCTCTTCTAACAAACCTTTGCAATACAACTGCTCCATGCACTTTGGATTGTTTTGTATCTCACCTTGTTGTTACACTCGGTCTTGAGATACCTGCAGTACAAGCCCAACGGCTATACTCGGATCCAAACCTGTAAGTGTAGCCTTGGTTTCTTGGATGTGATCTAATACATGCATAGCTTTCATGATTTGATTTGGTTAATTATCTTAGAGTAACATGTTCTAACCCTATCCCTTGTTGATTATCTTAGCATATCTTATCAATGTGTTTGTGGGAACATTTGGTGATCGTGGCACATGCCACCTTTGGGGGCATGGGCTTTGTGAGAGCTCTTGTTCCCTTGCGTGTTTTCACTTTACCTTAATGTGCTTGATATCGGTAAGCGATATCAACCACCTTAAGGTGGGGGCATATAGAATAGTATCTGTCTGATTATTTTGGCACTAACAAAGCGTGTTTGCATACATTGATCTATTGTGTATACCTCATTTTCACTGTAAGGCATCTCCGTGATGCAGGTGAGGTTGTATACTTTGAGCACATGCTTCCTTTTCACTGTAAGGCATCTTCGTATGTGGGTGGGGTTGCATTTTGAAAGCCCTTCTGCGGAAGGTGGGATGGTGTATCTCTTGAGCTAGTGCACATCCTTTTATACAAAGTCCTCTGCGGAGGCGAGGTTGGATCTTGAGCTATCCTACCTTGAACGTGTCTTTGGCGGTTGTTGTAGCATAAGCTCAACCGTCAGGTGTGTCTACAATGTGTTTTAAATGGTGGGACTTAGCAATAAGCTCCTTCCATCACTTGTGTTTGTTGTTGTTGCAAATATGTGCCTAAGCGGTGTTGTCATTGATGTCAACATATCCTTGTTGACATTGGTGTCAACTGCATCCTATTTTGTTGCCTGTATAGAAGACTGGATTGTTGAGGATATTGACAAAATTAATGAGGATCAATGTATGCGGACCATATGGCTAAGTAGAGGATTGTATGAAGAATCTCTAGTTAAGTTTTGAAGGGTTCACATGAAGGTTTGAAGAAGCTATGGCCATCTGAGTAGAACTAGTTTTATAGTGTTCAAAAGAGACAGAGTGATAGGAAAGAGGTCCAGATTGTTCCAGATATGTCAAATGATGATTTGCAGATCTGGAGGCATGTTTGGGAAGTCAGTGTGTATCATCCATTCAAGTGGTTTGTGGTTTGGAGGTCTGCAAACAATCTTTCTAATGTGACAGTCATGGCAGACAGTGTTCTTGAGGTTTCAGAGGAAGATGCAAGTAATTCTGATGATTTGGAGGAGTGTAGATGTTTTTGTTGAATTCAATGTGCTTATGGAAGTCTCTATGTCATGTGACTGCTATATTGGAGGTCTGCATTGAAGTTTGAGCTTGTCAATGAAGATTTCCTTCTTGGTGTTGTTGTTCTTCTTGGTCTTGGCCGACTAGATGATTCAAGCATGTTACAGATGATCTAAGAGCATTTTTATGGAGCATGGCATGTTGATTGAGGAAGATTTGAGTTCCAGTTATGTTTGGCTGACAACTTAGTGATTCGCATTAAGTTAGATGTTTGTAGTGCCTGTTGTCTCTCAGATTTGCACCCTTGCTGAGTTGTAAAACTTGGCAATTTGGAGAAACATGGGATCTTTCCAGGTTTGTGGGTCACCTGTGTTGGAAAGAACCTCTGAAGAAGGCTGGCTTCCTAGCTGGTTATCACCTAAAATCTACTGGATTTGCAAAGGGAAAAGGAGAAGGAATGCTTTTAAGAATGAAAGTTAAAACTAAAAAACTTGAAAATAAGGGTGATTCACCAAACTTAATAAGGTAAAATGAAACTCAGACCTACATACACTTGGCCACAGACAACAGAAAATAAGACCTGCACAACCTATCACTGTATGTTTGCAAAAGCACTTCACAAAGAGGCCTAACTGCATTAAAATCTTTAAAAGGAAGCTAAACTCCACAATTTAAAGCCTTATAACACTCTAAGACACAGTTTACAACCTGCATAAACACAGCTTCTGTAGAAAAAGGGTATTGAAAAACATAAGATAGTCACAAGGAAATAAATTACCTCACAAATGACCTGTTCAAACACTTAATAACACCCAATACTGCAACACAAGAAGGCAAAATCTGACTGTCAGTGGTATCCAAGGTGTTCTCTATATTTCATATGCCCAAAGAGTTACAATAAACATACTCAAACTGAGTAGGATTGCAGAAAAAATCACTAACTCTAGAATGGATATGGGAAAGAACTCACTATAAAGAGTCAAATGAATGACTATATACTCTCCAAAAATAACTATAATCAGATAAAGATCAGCCCTCTCCATTTTCATGGATGTCATAAATATCCCCAAAATATCTGTCTAAAGTCCTCCAAAATGGGTTCCTAATGCAGAAATGGTCAAGGCATGCCATCAACTATCATAAAGGCACCTGAAAATGTCTTTGAATGCCTTTAAATGATCTTTAAGGCCATGAAAATAAGTCAAATCTGTGCAATAACTCCCCTGCAACATCATAATTGTTTGGATATTTTTCACAATAAATGACATAAATATAACATTTCTGCATTCATTTAACATTGACTAAGTGATTTATAATTACATCACCTTAGTTAATGTTTTACAATCCAAAATTTATACAAGCCTATGCAGAAAATAATGACATTTATGACATAACATTTAATTCCCTGATTTTTGCATGATTTAGGGTCAATTAAATGTTGTGAAAGGATGAAAAAGTCATCGACAAGACTTACTTTGTTGTTTGTGATAATCTGCCCAATGTTGCCTCTTTGCATTATTACAAATGATAAAGTAATTCTTAATTAATTACTTTGTCGTTTGTTTACAACATCTAATCTGTTCCTAAACTATGCAAAAAATATAATAGAAAATGTCTTCATAGCTCCTAGGCAAAAAAAACATGACTTCATACATCTGCATCTTCACTTGTGTCACAAGGCTATATCAAAAAATGTCTCACAACCTAACCATTTCCATTTTCGCATACATCTCTATCATGATATGAGGTTCGATGTAATACATTTCAAAAACAACCCTTATGACTCCCATATGCACATCACCATGCCTTAGCTTCCACTTCACTTTTATACCACCTTGTATCTTCCAACAAACATTTTTTGTTCACCACTTACCCTTTATCACCACCTTGTAACTCCTAGCCATGATGACTTAGCAAAATATATACTCTCGACCCATATGCCATCATAATGTTTTCTTGGCTCGACTTGGAAAGAAATAAAAGGCAGAAAAATATACACACGGCCCCATTTGCAATGACTAGGTTTTAAGACTTTGGTAAGTCTTGACCACAGCTTCGAATAGATGGAAATGATTTTTTTAGTTTACAAGTAAAAAAGACCACAATGCCCATTCAAAGACAACCAAATAGGGTTCGAAACCCTATCTTTCATCATTTTGACTTTCTATTTCGCTGTGAATGTCTTGAGCCACTGCCACTCCATGCGAGGGTTTGTAGAGGAAAAATGCATCATTTTCTGAGGTGATTTTGGGAGTTAGCAGGCCGATTCTCAGTGCAAGATGCAAGGTAAGTCACACTCCCTGAGTTTTCTGCCCTTTAACGTCGATTCTGGGCCAATTTTCTACTTCTGTGGTAGTGTTTTCTGACTATTATGGACACGACCTATCATTTTTTGATGTATTTCTTTTGTTTTCTGGGTAGACCAACCCTTGCATTGCTTTTACTATGTTGAGGCCGCTATTTTGAGAGCCATTTGAGGAAAGAAAAACTAGTTTTACACAACAAATGGCAGAAACAAGAAGGTAAGTCATTATTTGTTGTTGCCCTCTTCCTTTTTCTGAATTTTTTTGCATACTTCACCTTTGGTGAAGCACGACTTCATGAAAATCTACATTTTCCTTTATTGGTTGTAACAAGATGCTTTTCTGGGCATTTTATTCAAGAAAACTGCACTCTTTGAACTTGAAAATCTGTATTCTATATACAATTGATACATAAGATTGCACCATACATGTTTCACCTTAAAAACTAAAGAAGAATTTTTTTATATGAAGATCCATGCCCAAACTTCATTATTTTTGCATATAAAAAGCTCACTGAATTGTGTTCACCTTTGTCAATCAATAACCTTATTGCATTGCATAGATTACTCTTCCTTGCTTGGATACTTGGTGCCTCTATGGTGAAACGTTCCTTAAATCATCTTGAAAGATGAGATGGACTTTTCAATCTTTGCTTTATACCTGTCTGCATCCTCCTCCAAATACTATCCAGTAACAGTATAAACCTGTTGTACCAACCACTGAATGTTATACCAACTATGGAGAATAGATGTATTTTACTTTGACCAAGTTTTTGCAATGAATATTCAACATAATACATGTCATTTTTGGACTTTGCATTGAGAAGTTTGGCCGCTTGCCCAGGTGGTCTTTTCCAGCTTCTATCCAGGGTGTTAACCAATGTCTCCGCAAATGCATCAATAGTTCCAAATGATTCCATTCTTGTGTAGTCAGCCCCAACTCCTATTATTATGACATTCACGTTGGAGACTTCATCATTTTCAGGGAAAAAAAAAATAGTCGCCATTCTCTGTTCATCTGCCTTTCCCTTGCCCTTTACCCAATCTCTGTTTCTTGGCTTTAGATTGTTATGGTCTGTCACTGTCCATGTTGGGTTTGTAAGTCGTCTCTTCTATTGCAATGACTCCATAACTATTTTCAAACCACGTATACTGCTTTAAGGTAGGGTTTTGGACTATATAAATGCTTTGTCCACTGTGAACTACCTTCAAAGTTGCCTTAATCTCAAGTAATGTTGTTAGTTAACATATCAAACTTGAAGACTTCTTGTACTCTCTCTTTTTGATGGTTCTCTTCTTGACAGTCATGATCGTCCTGCTAGGTGACTGTCATCTTTAGCATGTAAGGTTTTACCATTTTTTGCCCAGATTTGCTACTGTCTTTGACATTGTTTATTATTCATCCATCTTGAGGATATAGTGAATGTCCCCATTCTCATGACATGCATAATTGACTAACAATTTTACTAGCAGGTTTTTTGTGTGATTTCCTCTATTTAGAAATGTAGATGCCTTTGTCCTGTGACTGTCCCTCACTATTAGCAGTTACCTTGAACTCTCCAACTACCTTAAGATGTGCTTCCAGCCTTTCAAACATTTCATGAGCAATCTCTAGCACATCTCTATGCTGAACCAAAGCTTTCTTGTTTGCAATGAATACACCCTGGCTATTCAAAACTCAGCCACCTTCTATTTCCTTTAGATTGTTCTCATGTAAAGTTATTCCACTACTCACCAGGTCCAATATAGCATCAGCTATACCCATCATAGGAGCGGCTTCCAATACTCCATCTTCTGTCAAAAAATGTTACATGGATTAGACCATTCTCCTTTGCAAATGTTTTACCTAGATTAGTATATGCTGTGGCAATTCAAAGAGGCCTTTCTGGAGTCCATTGAGGCATTGCTGCCAAATGATCCAATGTTGAGATATTTTTATAAATCTCATCATTTGGTACTGCAAGTGACAAGTGACATTCTCCAAACTCAAGAGCATCATGGACAAAAATCAAGTCTTCATTTCCTTGTCCATGTTCAGAGACTGTATCATATCCAATGATACCAAGATCTAGATCTCCACTGTTCATAACTAAACCAATAAAAGGTAATCCCTCATCATCAAGCTTATCTACTCTGAGGTTTTCTATGTTTGGCTTTTCCAAAATCTATTCCGATCTTTGATAAACTTTTAGAGTCACTGTCATCATGGTCTGTCTCTGATGTGAATGTATGAAAATGCATGGTTCGAAACAACCCTCGATCTATTGAGGCATGGTTTAAAACTAGAGAGTCTTCTTGGTTATATCCATAATGAACATTGACTACAAAAATAGGACTTTGACCATTATAGAGCTCCGGCCTTTTGATGCAATCAGAAGACATAGTCTTGAACAAAGTATTCTGAGGATAAAACAATTGGTGTGAAGAGGTATCACATCTTGTATAGGAATTTGTTGTATAGTATCTTATTGCTTGCCTTGAGTGTTTATCTGAGAGAGTGATCTGCCTTCTAACTGGACTACCTTAGCTTGACATGTTGTTCTTTCTTAGTATGACTGATGTCTCATCCTCTTCATTTTTGTAAAGTCTGCTACTCAAAAATCAGAAATGACTGTTGTTTCTAGTTTATCTCTAACTAATGGGCTGCTACTTTATAACTGTTGTTTGCTGCACTTTTCTTACCATTAATGATTCTTGTTCCATCATACTTTGCTGCTCCGTCTCATGCACCTTATGCTTTGTATCTTCTATCCTAAAATGCTTGGGTTTTCCTAATTGTTGGCTGTCTTTTACCAAATGGAACATTTCTGATACACATTTGTTTTCTCCTTCTTAGTTGCTCCATTGTGCCTTGTTGTCCTTTGTCCTTTATGACTGTGTATGATCATGTTGACTGCACTTGTATATGCTGTCCTACTATGATTGAAACCTCTTGAAAGTTGTGATCTGCCTTCTGGATATGCTCCTTGAGTTGTGCTTTTGCATTTGTACATTGTATTTGAAATGTTCTATAAGGTCTATGAGTTGGGCTCAACCCTTATGGGAGCCACATTTCCTCCACTCATAATGTAACCTGATGAATCAAATAGAAACATAATTGCACCTGTATCTGCACATGAAGTAAACATGTTAAGAAAAATAAGGACTTGTAATCAATACTCTTGATTTGTCTTCTCAAGGTCTTTGTGACGCTAACTGGTTTACTGCATCTAAAAAAACAAATTGTATATTTATAGATGTATATCATATGATGTATGATGCCTCGTCATTGCTCTAACATCATTTTTCCAAAATTTTATGCAGATAACTAGGGGTAGCAAGGAGACAGTAGTTGGATGCGGGACACGCAAACAATATAGGATGACACAAGACACAGCAACAGCATGAAGGCTCATCATTTAGGCAATGATGAGTCACCCTATCTCATATACATATTCATCTTTTAGTTCTTTTATAAATGTATAGTTTGTCTTTTTCATTTTGCAATGAAACAGTTAGTCTCACGACTTGTGTGAGACCTTATACACTTATTTTTTTAATACAAATTGCTGATCCTTTTAAAATATTTGTACAATCTCTTAAGTTTGAAATGCATCTGAGTGCAACAATACAATGTAAACTTAATTTGTACCAAATATGTACATGGATATAATGCAGCAGAAATAAGAATGTACCTTTCTCTCTTTCAAAAACTGAAAAGCTCTACCTGATTGAGCTAGTAGTGAAATTTAGGTAACATCTTTGGCGACATCTGTTATATGTTTGTCTGCTAAACATCAGACCAGTTGCCTAAATCTTAACCATTGGGCATAGTTTCACACATACTTGACAAAACTTGAAAAAACTTCTTTCCATTGCTGCAATTCACTTCTGACTGCTATCTTTTCTAATCCATCAAGTGCATGGGTATGGTTGGTGACAGTGAATAAAATCAATGTTACTGATGATATGCATCTACTTGATGGGTTAGAAGGGATAACCAATAGGAACACCTCCTTAGCAAACTGTTGTAATTTATTACAACTCTATGAGGGAGATAGGCGTGATTTACGATAGTGAATACATGTATTCACTGTTTCATATGATGGTTGTCTGTTCATACAGCTGTAGTACATTACAACAGTTTCAAACCTTGCACAACCAGGCCCATGAATAACTAACAACTGTGCAGAAACACACTTAGGGAAATGAAAACTGCCTCTAATCTAGTGTGTAGCATCACTTATTTAACATAAAAAAACTTAACCTACCCTACATCTAAACAACAAAGGTGCTGCTCAAACATGACCATTTACTAGTTCTTTGAAATAGCTTCCCATCCTCAACAATTTACAATATATCACATGCTCATGAGCAGCCTCAAGGAGGTGAATAATTGACAAAGGTATAACCAACTGCTGTAACGAGCTTTGGAGAGAGAAAACAAGTCCACCTACCTCATAATTTTCATCATGCTTGCTGTTATTTTGAGGCATATAGGCAGACTGGACAAGCTGCTCCTCAGTTTCAATCTTCTCTTCAGTTGCGAGCATGACTGATAACACCTTGTTAGGCCTAACTTGAGCTAGATGTTTGATAGGACATCCATTTGAACTGATGAACCTTAATCTCCCTTTGCTGGCTTCTTGCTCATGTATTGCCGATTCCTCATCTTGCTGATTGGAATGCCCCATTTTTGTATCTATAAGATTTCCTTCCTCCAAAGATGTTGTCTCGCCCTCTATCCCAATTTCAATCTGATGTGGAAGAGTTGGTTCACGTGAATGAAATGGAGGAATGCCTGCCTCTTTGATCTGAACAGGCTGATTGCATGCTGCTGGCTCATATGATACTAGCTTATCATTGATGTTAGAGAAAAAAACCTCAATGATCCCTGAAAACTTGTCCTCATCTAACTCATGACTTTGCATTAAATCTAGATGAGCTTTGTCATTCTCATGAACCATCCTTTCCTCGTGTTCATTTTCATCTTTCAGCTACTCCAAGACTTGATTATCACATTGCTTGTCTTCTGTCATCAACTCATCAGATTGTCTAACCTTTGTCTGCTCATTCAGCTTGATAAAAGAAGGGAGTTTATCGAATACAAACATGAAATCATTGTTTTTTATACCTTTCTCAAGCTTCTCAACCTGCTGTCCTGACTGATCATGTTCATTTTCTTCTTGCAAGATGTCTAATTTTTCCCCTTTTTTTTATCACATATAGGTTCATGAAAAGTAGGTTCTTCTTTTATCTCAGGAAACTTATTCTTTTGTCCACTAAACCATCTATCTTGATAGACAATAGGTCCACCTGGACAAAGACGGATAGTAAAAGGACAGGAAGGCTGATTTGAGAAGGAAACCTGAGGAATTGGCTTGGTCTCCTGCAGACATATAGGCTGTTCTTGTTCAAGTATAGGTTCTTTTAGTGGATGAGACCCTCTAAAACTTGGAATATTCAATTTAGGAGACTCACCTTGCTTGAAGCTTGGTATTCTGAATTTGGAAACCTCTTCTTCAAAGAATGGATTTGGAAAAGAGATAGCTAATTGAGTTTCCAACCTTTGAAATGGAGCCAACAAAAGCCTCTTTTGCTCTTCTTCTGTTAGCTAGATTCTAGTGCATGGTTCCGTTTGTATGTTTGGTGGGGGGCTTCACAGGGTGAAAAAGATGGCCCTTTCCAACTTGGAACCTTAAAGGCAGAAGGCTGCTTGAAACTTGGAATTTCAAACATTGGAGAAGGTTCACTAGTAGGCTCAGCTTGACCTATAGTGTGGATTTGCATGAGATTAGGAAGAGGAGAAGGGTTTTGGACCTTAGGCTTTTGAACCTGAGCTATTAATTGCCTTATTTGCTCTTCCTTGGCAACAATTTGCCTACTCAAGAATTCCTCTTTATACATTCGTGCCTCCACCTCTCTCTGATGAATATGAGATTAATAAGCAAGCTCTTCCTACTGCATACTATACTCCTGCTCTATTGTGACAGCCTCTAATTTCCTTTGCAAGTCTAATGCTACCTCCCTGATACTGATGTTGTTAACATCTTGAGGTTGATTTAAAGGGTAGTTATGTTGGTCATGAGCAAAATGAACTTCTTGCAAATGGCTATAAGCGTGGATAGGTTGCCAGGAAAGCTGAGCAGGGGTGGGAGGGTGGCAAGCATGATGATTATGTTGATGATCCGCTGTTGGTGCGTTATTCGGGACAAAACCAGTAGCATATTCTGCTTGATATGGCTGATAAGAAGTGGCATAAGTAGGATTTTCATGGAATGGAGGGTTATAAAACCTATCTTCACTAAAAGAAAACATTATGCAGCATTAAATCATCTGAAAATTCATGAAATGTTCACGAGGATAAAAATCAGGTCTAATTTTTTGTAAAATAAGTACATACCGACACTTGTCTTCTTGAAACCGGTGGTTATTTCTTTCCAGAGTCGCCAGGTTTGTAGAGAAAATGCCTCCAAAAGGCTGAAACTACTGTTGTACACACCAAATAGCAGTAACAAAAAGTATAAACTAGACTGAGAATCTGCTTCACAGTCCCACCGGGCATGCCAAAAACTGTTGTCTCTCAGATTTGCACCCTTGCTGAGTTGTAAACCTTGGAAATCTAGAGAAACATGGGATCTTTCCAGGTCTGTGGGTCACCTATGTTGGAAAGAACCTCTGGAGAAGGCCGGCTTCCTAGCTAGTTATCACCTAAAATCCACTGGATTTACAAAGGAAAAAGGAGAAGGAATGCTTTTAAGAATGAAAGTTAAAACTAGAAAATTTGAAAATAAGGGTGATTCACCAAACTTAATAAGGTAAAATGAAACTCAGACCTGCATACACTTGGCCACAGACAATAGAAAATAAGACCTGCACAACCTATCGCTGTATGTTTGCAAAAGCACTTCACAAAGAGGCCTAACTGCATTAAAATCTTTAAAAGGAAGCTAAACTCCACAATTTAAAGCCTTATAACACTCTAAGACACAGTTTGCAACCTGCATAAACACAGCTTCTGCAAAAAAAGGGTATTGAAAAACATAAGACAGTCACAAGGAAATAAATTACCTCACAAATGACCTATTCAAACACTTAATAACACCCAATACTGCAACACAAGAAGGCAAAATCTGACTGTCAGTGGTATCCAAGGTGTTCTCTATATTTCATATGCCCAAAGAGTTACAATAAACATACTCAAACTGAGTAGGATTGCAGAAAAAATCACTAACACCAGAATGGATATGGAAAAGAACTCACTACAAAGAGTCAAATGAATGACTATATACTCTCCAAAAACAACTGTAATCAGATAAAGATCAACCCTCTCCATTTTCGTGGATGTCATAAATATCCCCAAAATATCTATCTAAAGTCCTCCAAAATGGGTTCCCAATGCAGAAATGGTCAAGGCATGCCATCAACTATCATAAAGGCACCTGAAAATGTCTTTGAATGCCTTTAAATGATCTTTAAGGCCATGAAAATAAGTCAAATATGTGCAATAACTTCCCTGCAGCATCATAATTGTTTGGATATTTTTCACAATAAATGACATAAATATAACATTTCTGCATTCATTTAACATTGACTAAGTGATTCATAATTACATCACCTTAGTTAATGTTTTACAATCCAAAATTTATACAAGCCTATGCAGAAAATAATGACATTTATGACATAACATTTAATTCCCTGATTTTTGCATGATTTAGGGTCAATTAAATGTCGTGAAAGGATGACAAAGTCATCGACAAGACTTACTTTGTCGTTTGTGATAATCTTCCCAATGTTGCCTCTTTGCATTATTACAAATGATAAAGTAATTCTTAATTAATTACTTTGTCATTTGTTTACAACATCTAATATGTTCCTAAACTATACAAAAAACGTCATAGAAAATGTCTTCATAGCTCCTAGGCAAAAAAAAACATGACTTCATACATCTGCATCTTCACTTGTGTCACAAGGCTATATCAAAAAACATCTCACAACCTAACCATTTCCATTTTCGCATACATCTCTATCATGATATGAGGTTCCATGCAATACATTTCAAAAACAACCCTTATGACTCCCATATGCACATCACCATGCCTTAGCTTCCACTTCACTTTTATACCACCTTGTATCTCCCAACACACATTTTTTGTTCACCACTTACCCTTTATCACCACCTTGTAACTCCTAGCCATGATGACTTAGCAAAATATATACTCTCGACCCATATGCCATCATAATGTTTTCTTGGCTCGACTTGGAAAGAAATAAAAGGTAGAAAAATATACTCACTGCCCCATTTGCAATGACCAAGTTTTAAGACTTTGGCAAGTCTTCACCATGGCTTCGAATAGATGGAAATTATTTTTTTAGTTTACAAGTAAAAAAGACCACAATGCCCATTCGAACACAACCAAATAGGGTTCGAAACCCTATCTTTTATCATTTTGACTTGCTATTTTGCTGTGATTGTCTTGAGCTGCCGCCACTCCATGCAAGGGTTTGTAGAGGAAAAATGCATCATTTTCCGAGGCAATTTTGGGATTTAGCAGGTTGATTCTCTATGCAAGATACAAGGTAAGTCACACTCCCTAAGTTTTCTTCCATTTGAAGTTGATTCTGGGCCGATTTTCTGCTTCTGTGGTTGCATTTTCTGACTATTATGGCCGCGACCTATCTTTTTTTTATGTATTTCTTTTGTTTTCTAGGTAGACCCACCCTTGCATTGCTTTTACTGTGCTGAGGCTGCTATTTTGAGAGCCATTTGAGGAAAGAAAAACTAGTTTTACACAACAAATGGTAGAAACAAGAAGGTAACTCATTATTTGTTGTTGCCCTCTTCGTTTTTCTAATTTTTTTTGCATACTTCGCCTTTGGTGAAGCACAGCTTCATGAAAATCTGCATTTTCCTTTATTGGTTGTAACAAGATGCTTTTCTAGGCATTTTATTCAAGAAAACTGCACTCTTTGACATTGAAAATCTATATTCTGTATACAATTGATACATAAGATTGCACCATACATGTTTCACCTTAAAAACTAAAGAAGAATTTTTTTATATGAAAATCCATGCCCAAACTTCATTATTTTTGCATATAAAAAGCTGACTGAATTGTGTTCACCTTCGTCAGTCAACAACCTTATTGCATTGCATAGATTACTCTTCCTTGCTTGGATACTCGGTGCCTCTATGGTGAAACGTTCCTTAAATCATCTTGAAAGATGAGATGGACTTTTCAATCTTTGCTTTATACTTGTCTGCATCCTCCTCCAAATACTGTCCAGTAATAGTATAAACCTGTTGTACCAACCATTGAATGTTATACCAACTGTGAAGAATAGATGGATTTTACTTTGACCAGGTTTTTGCAATGAATATTCCACATAATACATGCCATTTTTAGACTTTGCATTGAGAAGCTTTCCTTCTTGCCCAGGTGGTCTTTTCCAGCTTCTATCCAGGGTGTTAACCAATGTCTCCGCAAATGCATCAACATTTCCAAATGATTCCATTCTTGTGTAGTCAGCCCCAACTCCTGTTATTATGACATTCACATTGGAGACTTCATCATTTTCAGGGAAAAAAAAAATAGTCACCATTCTCTGTTCATCTGTCTTTCCCTTGCCCTTTACCCAATCTCTGTTTATTTTCTTTAGACTGTTATGGTCTGTCACTATCCATGTTGGGTTTGTAAGTCGTCTCTTCTATTGCAATGACTCCATAACTGTTTTCAAACCGTGTATATTGCTTTAAGGTAGGGTTTTGGACTGTATGAATGCTTTGTCCAATGTGAACTACCTTCAAAGTTGCCTTAATCTCAAGTAATGTTGGTAGTTAACATATCAAACTCAAAGACATCCTGTACTCTCTCTTGGTGATGGTTCTCTTCTTGACAGTCATGATCATCCTACTAGGTGACTGTCATCTTTAGTATGTAAGGTTTTACCATTTTCTGCCCAGATTTGCTACTGTCTTTGACATTGTTTATTATTCATCCATCTTGAGGATATAGTGAATGTTCCCATTCTCATGACATGCATAATTGACTAACAATTTTACTAGCAGGTTTTTTGTGTGATTTCCTCTATGTAGAAATGCAGATGCCTTTGTCCTGTGACTATCCCTCACTATTAGCAGTTACCTTGAACTCTCCAACTGCCTTAAGATGTGCTTCCAACCTTTCAAGCATTTCATGAGTAATCTCTAGCACATCTCTATGCTGAACCAAAGCTTTCTTGTTTGCAACAAATATACCCTGGGTATTCAAAACTTAGCCACCTTCTATTTCCTTTAGATTGTTCTCATGTAAAGTTGTTCCACTACTCACCAGGTCCAATATAGCATCGGCTATACCCATCGCAGGAGCTGCTTCCAATACTCCATCTTCTGTCAAAAAATGTTACATGGATTAGACCATTCTCCTTTGCAAATGCTTTACCTAGATTTGTATATGCTGTGGCAATTCGGAGAGGCCTTTCTAGAGTCCATTGAGGCATTGCTGCCAAATGATCCAATGTGGAGATATTTTTATAAATCCCATCATTTGGTACTACAAGTGACAAGTGACAAGTGATATTCTCCAAACTCAAGAGCATCATGGACAAAAATCAAGTCTTCATTTCCCTATCCATGTTCAGAGACTATATCATATCCAATGATACCAAGATCTATATCTCCACTATTCATAACTAAACCAATAAAAGGTAATCCCTCATCCTCAAGCTTATCTACTCTCAAGTTTTCTGTGTTTGGCTTTTCCCAAATCTATTCCGATCTTTGATAAAATTTTAGAGTCACTGTCATCATGGTCTGTCTCTAATGTGAATGTATGAAAATGCATGGTTCGAAGCAACCCTCGATCTATTGAGGCATGGTTTAAAACTAGAGAGTCTTCTTGGTTATATCCATAATGAACATTGACTGCAAAAATAGGACTTTGACCATTATAGAGCTCTGACCTTTTGATGCAATCAGAAGACATAGCCTTAAACAAAGTTTTCTGAGGATAAAACAATTGGTGTGAAGAGGTATCACATCTTGTATGGGAATTTGTTGTATAGTATCCTATTGCTTGCCTTGAGTGTTTCTCTGATAGACTGATCTACCTTCTAACTGGACTACCTTAGCTTGACATGTTCTTTCTTGGCATGACTGATGTCTCATCCTCTTCATTTTTGTAAAGTCTACTACTCAAAAATTAGAAATGACTATTGTTTCTAGTTTATCTCTGACTGATGGGATGCTGCTTTATAACTATTGCTTGCTGCACTTTTCTTACCATTGATGATTGTTGTTCCATCATACTTTGTTGCTCCGTCTCATGCACCTTATGCTTTGTATCTTCTGTCCTAAAATGTTTGGGTTTTCCTGACTATTGGCTGTCTTTTACCAGATGGAACATTTCTGATACACATTTGTTTTCTCCTTCTTAGCTGCTCCATTGTGCCTTGTTGTCATTTGTCCTTCATGATTGTGTATGATCGTGTTGACTGCACTTGTATATGCTGTCCTACTATGATTGAAACCTCCTGAAAGCTATGATCTGCCTTCTGGATATGCTCCTTGAGTTGTGCTTTTGCATTTGTACATTGCATCTGAAATGTTCTGTAAGCTCTATGAGTTGGGCTCAACCCTTGTAGGAGCCACATTTCCTCCACTCATAATTTAACCTGATGAATCAAACAGAAACATAATTGCACCTGTATCTACACATGAAGCAAACCTGTTAAGTAAAACAAGGACTTGCAATCAATACTCTTGATTTGTCTTCTCAAGGTCTCTATGACACTAACTAGTTTACTGCATCTAAAAAAAAAATTGTATATTTATAGATGTATATCATATGATGTATGATGCCTCCTCATTTCCCTAACATCATTTTTCCAAAATTTTATGCAGATAACTAGGGGTAGCAAGGAGACAGCAGTTGGATGCGGGACACACAGACAATATAGGATGACAGAAGACATGACAATAGCATGAAGGCTCGTCATTCAGGCAATGACGAGTCACCCTATCTCATATGCATATTCGTCTTTTAGTTCTTTTATAAATGTATAGTTTGTCTTTTTCATTTTGCAATGAAACAGTTAGTTTCACGGCTTGTGTGAGACCTTATACACTTATATTTTCAATACAAATTGCTGATCCTTTTAAAAGATTTGTACAATCTCTTAAGTTTGAAATGCATCTGAATGCAACAATACAATGTAAACTTAATTTGTACCAAATATGTACATGGATATAATGCAGCAGAAATAAGAATGTACCTTTCTCTCTTTCAAAAACTGAAAAGCTCTACTTGATTGAGCTAGTAGTGAAATTTAAGTAACAGTGCCAACCTTGATGTTCATTCCAAGGTTGATGAAGTGTATAAATACTTGTTGATGAGTTGTTGAAAATCATCCTTGTGTGAAAAGAATAAAATCCAAAGAAATTTTTAGAGGCAGAGCAGAGCAGAGGAGAAGCAGAAGAACAAGAGTTGTTTAGATGAAGAGCTAGAGAAGAAGTATTTGGAGCAGAGAAGAAGTTTTGTGAGCTTTCAAAGGAACTGAACCAGGCATAAAGAAGATGTTATTTCACAGTTCATTCTTTCTATATTAAACATAAATTCTATAGGCAGTGAGCCTCTCTTGAGCAGTGAGCTCTGGGAAGTGGTCCCGAAGGCATGTGCCTTCCCTTTTCTTCTAAGTACTTTTAACAGGGTATGAATCTTGAGGGTTAACCCCCACCATGGTTTTCCCTTAACCAGGTTTCCACGTAAAAAAATCTGGTGTTATGTGTGCTCAATTTATTTCTGCTCTTGTGTTATTGATTCATGCTTTAATGTTTATCTGATTGAAAGTTGTTAGAGAAGATTAAAAGAAGAAAAGATTAATATTTGTGGAACAACTGATTCACCCCCCTCTCATTTATCCAGACTAATTCCAACAATTGGTATCAGAGCGAGGTTCCTCTAAAAGAATCTTAACTTCCCGAGGAGATCTAGGATGTTGACTTACAAAAATGATAGTCCGAGATTCGATGGAACAAATTACTTTGTTTGGAAGAGTTGCATGGAGTGCCCTTTGCAATGCATGGGTGATGCTTATTGGTTGATAACCAATGATGAGTATAAATCTCTGGAGAAAGGTCCTTCAACTCTAGATCAAATCAAAGATGCTGAAAATAACCTTCAAGCTAAAGAAGCCTTGTTGAGTGCTCTGAATGATTCATAAATGACAAATGTCTTTGGACTAAAAAATGCTCATGAAATCTGGAAGAAGTTGGAGAATCTTTATGAAGGTGATGAATATGTCAAATGTGCCAAGCTACAAAGTCTAAGAGGAAAATTTGAAAATCTAAGGATGAGTGAAGATGAAAACATCACAATCTACATGCAAAAGATAAATGAACTTGTGTGTGGTATTAGGTGTGCTGGTGGAACTTTGAAAGAATCAGAGATTGTGGCAAAAGTGCTCAGATCTGTACCTGATTCATACAAACATAAGGTTGTTTCCATAGAAGAAATCAGGACTGTCTCAAAAGTTACAAGAGATCAGTTGGTTGGCAAAATTTCAGCCTTTGAATTAAGCAAGTTTGGTGATTCTCTTCCTAAGTTTGAATCTATTTTTAAGGCCAGTGTATATGGAAAACAAAGATATGATCCGGGTGAAAGCTCTTCTGCAAGATCAAACAAATTTGCTAAGGCAATGAAGGATCTTGAAGATGATGAAATTGAGTCTATAGAACTTGAAGCTCTTATTGCCAAAAGAATGCCAAGAGGATTCGGTAAGTATGAAGGAAAGTTGCCATTCAAATGTTTTGCTTGTAATAAGATTGGTCATTTTGCCTCAAGATGTCCAGAGAAATTTTCAAAGCCAAACCCTAACATATATAAAGGTTAGAATAAATGTTACTATGTCCAAGAAGCTAGAGAAGGAGTCACAGATGATGAATCTAATCATGGAGGTGCCACTGAAGATGATTGGGTGTTCATTGCTATCAAAGAACAAGATCCAGTGTCTACTGAATCTGCTAGCTATACAAATGTGGAAAGTGCCTTGGTTGCTCAAGTTGTTGAAAAGGATGAATGGATGATTGATAGTGGATGTTCTCATCATATGACTGGTGATAAAAGTAAGTTTATAAACTTTGAAAAATATGAAGGTGGAATTGTGAAATTTAGAGAACTCAGCTGGTAGAATCTGTGGCAGAGGATCCATCTCTTTTGATGGTAAGAATAACACAAATGATGTTTTGTATGTGGAAGGGCGGAAGCATAATCTTCTCAGTGTTGGACAGTTGGTTGACAAGGGTTATGATCTCGGATTCAAGGATGGTAAATGCAGAATCTTGGAAAGCTTCGGAACTAAGATTGCATCTAGTACACAAACTAGAGGTAACATCTTTCAATTAAGTAGTTATGGTAAAAATTATTTGATTGCATAGATAGATCAAAGTTGGTTGTGGCATAGAAGAATGTGTCATGTGAATTTTGATAACATTGTCAACATAAGTTCTACTAAGGCTATGAGAGATCTTCCAAGACTTGTGAAACCTAATAGCATGTGTAGAGAATGTCAATTGGGTAAACAGAACAAAACATCATTCAAAAGTAAAGAATAACTTTCAAGTGGGTGATTGGAACTTGTGCATATTGATCTATGTGGTCCTGCTAGAATTAGGAGTGTGCAAGGAGACATATATTTTATGTTGTTGATTGATGGTTACTCCTGGATGATGTGGGTAACTTTCTTAAAAGAAAAATTAGAAGCTCTTGACAAACTCAAAGTGTTCAAAGTTATGGTGGAAAATGAGATTGGTGTGAAGATAAAATGTATGAGATCCGACAGAGGTGAAGAGTTTACCTCTAGTGAGTTTGATACATTATGTGAAAAAATGGAATTAAAAGATAGTTTTCTACTCCTAGGTCTCCTCAGCAAACTAGAGTTGTGGAAAGAAAGAACTGGACCATTCAAGAAGCTACCAGGACCATGATGATGGAAACAAATGTTCCACAAGTTTATTGGAGAGAAGCTATGAGTACTGATGTCTACACTCTTAACCGGGTGTAGATCAAAGGCAATTATGGTAAGACTCCTTATGAATTCTAGTTTGGTCATCCCCCTACTATAATATATTTTAGAGTTTTTGGTAGTAAATGCTATATCAAAAGAGATGAGGATCTAGGCAAGTTTGAAGCAAGAAGTGATGAAGGAATTTTTTTGGGTTACTCTACTCAAACCAAAGCATACCGGTGCTTTAACAAAAGGTTGAAAAAGATTGTTGAAAGTGCTAATGTCAGAGTTGATGAGAGCAAAGAAGGACATTCTAGGTCTTGCGAATATGATTCAAATGATCAAAATGAAAATCCAAGTCAAGAAAGGCAAGTGCAATCTCAGATTTAGATCCAGATTGATCCAAAAAATCTAGTGACTCAAGAGGATAATGCAGAAGTTGAGGAACAAGTTCAAGAAACAAAAGTTCAAGCAAGTCCCAAAACTCCTAGGTATGTAAGGATGAATCATCCTGAAAATCAAATCATAGGAGATAGAAATAAATGTGTTTGAACTAGGAGAAGAATTGTTGAAGATCAAGAAGAGATTTGTTTGATTTCAAAGATTGAATCAAAATCAGTAAGTGAAGCCTACAATGATGAAAACTGGGTAAAAGCAATGGAGGAAGAATTGATGCAAATTGAAAAGAATCACACTTGGGATCTTGTTTCTAGACCTGATGACAAAAATGTGATTGGAACTAAATGGGTCTTCCAGAATAAACTAAATGAAGATGGTGAATTTGTAAGAAATAAAGCAAGGTTGGTAAGCAAAGGATATTCTCAAGTGGAAGGAATTGATTTTGAAGAAACTTTTGCTCCGGTGGCAAGAACAGAGGTAGTCAGTTTGCTTCTTTCTTTTGCTTCTTATAAAGATTTCAAAGTCTATCAGATGGATGTCAAGTTAACATTTCTAAACAGAGAGTTAGAAGAAGAAGTCTACATTGAGCAACTGGAAGGATTTTAGTTGTTTGATCAGAAAGACATGGTTTGCAGACTAAGGAAAGCATTATATGGACTCAATCAAGCCCCAAGAGCCTAGTATGTAAGATTAGATAAGTATCTACTAAAGCTAGGATATAACAAAGGCACTGCTGACAGTAATCTTTACTTCAAGATTGATCATGAGAATATTCTAATAGTTGAGGTATTTGTTGATGATATCATTTTTGGTGGAAATGAGAGCATGTACAAAACATTTGCTGATTAGATGCAAAGTGAATTTGAGATGTCCATGTTTGGTGAGATGGATATCTTCTTAGGTCTACAAATCACTCAATCAGATAAAGGTATCTTAATATCTTAGTCTAAGTATGTGAAAGAATTGATGGAAGATTCAAAGCCAGTAGGTACGCCTATGGTAACCGGATGTAAGTTGAGTAAAGATGATGACTCCCCTAAGGCAAATCAGAAAAGGTATAGATCAATGATTGGAGGATTGCTCTATCTGACTCAGACCAGACCTGATATCATGAATGCAGTTGGGCTTGTTGCTAGATTCCAAGATGACCCTAAAGAATCAGATGTTGTAGAAGTTAAAAGAATCTTCAGACATTTCAAAGGAACACTTGATTATAGCTTGTGGTATCCAAAAGACAATGACTTCACTCTTCATGCATGTACCGATGCTAATTGGGCAGGAGATGTGGATGACAGGAAAAGTACTAGTGGTGGTGCATTCTTCTTGGGAAGTAGATTGGTTTCTTGGCTGAGCAAAAAGTAGGAGGTCATATCCCTATCTACAGCAGAGGCAGAGTATATAAAAGTAGCAAACAATTGCACTCAAGTTCTATGGATGAAGAAAATGTTGGAGGACATCAGAATTGTGTTTGAGGAGCCTGTCACAATCTTCTATGATAATTCAAGTGCAATAAGCATCTCAAAAAATCCAGTGTTGCATTCAAAGACAAAACACAATTCCATCAAGTTTCATTTCTTGAGAGAGAAGGTAAATGAGAATGAAGTCAAGTTGGAGTTTGTGTCTTCATGTTGGCAAGAGACACTGCTTTGCTTGATAGGTGTTGTCATTGATGACAATTAAGATAAGTCTGGGTAGTTAGGAACAGAGAAGTAACAGGGTCTGGTATTTTGGTCTGGATCTCTTCGGTGGAAAGTCATGATTAGCTTCAGATCTAGGGGAGTCATATGCATTGTCAAGATAGTCTAAATCCAGATTTTTGTCCTCCGGTGATGAAGGATTCAAAAGATATTAGCCTCTGAGTACCAGGTTCCAATTTGTCAGAGTAGACAGAAGATGAACAAGCTGACCTTGCAGAAGATCTTGATTCCAGATGTATGGAAGTTGTTTGTGTTGGATCTAGGGCATACAACTGAGAGGGGGGGTGAATCAGTTGTATAGAACTTCTTCTATTTCAAACACTTAATTCTCTGTTGTTAGTTAGCAGCATATCAAATAATCATTCATGGAAGCATAATACATAAACATAAGAGCAGATAAGCATCAACACATTGAACACCAAGATTTTGGCGTGGAAAACCCGGTTAAGGGAAAAACCACGGGGTGATTAACCCAAGAATTATTCTCTGTTAGAAGAATAAAGAAAAATGAATGGCACATGCCAATAAGGGCTCACTGCCTGAGCACACTGCTCACAAAGAGGCCCACTGCCTACAAGGAGACACACTGTCTACAAAGTGATAAAAATCACAGTCTTGAACTGGAGAATGACATCTCTACCATGTCCGGATCAGTTCCAATTAAGCCCAACAATCTCTGCTCTGCCTTTCGCACCTTTCTTCACTATATCATACTCATCCACATACCACACCTTGAAATGAACTCACAAACCGTTATTTATACAAGACATCAACTTAGGAACAAACATCTAAGTCGGCAAACAATCATAGGAGTATCCGCAAGATGAATAACACATCCGGTCGGCCATCACAAGAACATTCGCAGGATGAACAACTCATCCGGTCGGCTACACAGAGCAAGAACTTCATCCGGAAGAATAACTTCAATTCCGGGCTCTACCATCAATGCGGACCAACAACACAACCTAAACATGATCCAAGAACCTTCACAAGCCTGTCTGAATGTCCGGATACATCCGCACTTCCTCTACTTACTGGGATCTCTTGTTTTCCTCATCCGGAACTTTAAGAACACAGTCTGTCGCCACTGTCATAATCCAAGAGGTACTTCCGGACCTCCAAATCATACACAAATCAGGATGATACATCACAAGGACATCCCAAACACTCTTTCCAATCCGCAGATTGGGATAATACAATTCCGGACCTCACCGGACCTTTTTGTGATCCTCTGTCACCTCCGGATACTTGCCGGACCCGGTTCTATACCGGCAGCCACAACTTCTTCAGATCTTCATGCGGACCTCTGAAATCTTAACTGTAGCATCTCAAGACTCATATCTACTAACCCTTTGATCCGCATCCTCCGGTTCTCATCCTATACAGTACATTTACCTTCTTCTTATCACTGTTCTTCACTGTTCCTGACTGAGTCTAATTTTCTCAATATCCTCAGCACACAGCTCATCAAATCCTTCTTGTCAATGCAATATGAGTATGTTGACATCAATGACAACACTGGCTCACCTCATACTTGCAACAATCTCCCCCTTTGTCATTGATGGCAACATATGATGTGAAAAACCATCAAGACAAGAACTTCTCTTTTCTGTCACAGCTCCCCCTATCAACAACAACTCTTCACATGTCTTCCTTTGCTGCTCCCCCTTTGATCATCAACCACTTGTTTTTCACATGTCTTCTCTCCCCCTTTGACATCAATGGCAAAGGGCTCATACTTGCAACTCTCATGCATCAGAATAATACCAGCTGCTCCCCCTTAGTTGCAGCTCCCCATTAGTCCGGATCACAAGATATGACTGTGATAGCCACCGGACTGATGCACATCAGTGCATCTTAGTTCATCACCGGAGGGGCCATGACCCCTAACTTCTCCCGGAGATATTCAAAAGAGTCCTTGGGAAGAGGTTTTGTAAAGATATCTGCAATCTGATCCTTGGAGGGAACATACTCCAATCTGACTTCTTCCTTGTTTACTTGTTCTCTCAAAAAGTGAAATTTGATAGATATGTGCTTAGTCTTAGAATGCAATACCGGATTCTTGGAAATATTAATTGCACTTGAATTATCACAGAAAATTGTAATAGGCTCCTCATATTCAACTTTGATGTCTCTTAGCATCTGCTTCATCCACAAGATTTGAGTGCAACTACCTGATGCTGCAATGTATTCTGCTTCAGTTGTAGACAGAGATATTGCATCTTGTTTCTTGCTTAGCCAAGAAACCAATCTCTTCCCCAAAAAGAATGCTCCACCACTAGTGCTCTTCCGGTCATCCACATCTCCTGCCCAATCTGCATCTGTGTAAGCATGAAGAGAGAAATCCAGATCTCTAGGATACCAAAGACCATACTCAACTGTTCCTTTCAAGTATCTAAAAATTCTTTTGATTGCCATAACATGAGATTCTCTAGGATCAGCCTGGAATCTTGCCACAAGACCAACAGCCTGCATTATATCAGGTCTAGTTTGAGTGAGATACAACAATCCACCAATCATTGATCTATACTTTGTCTGATCTGCCTTTGGAGAATCATCATCTTTGCTTAACTTACATCCGGTTGCCATAGGAGTGTTCATAGGCTTTGAGTCTTCCATACCAAATTTCTTTAACAATTCTTTCGCATATTTGGTCTGAGAGATGAAGATCCCTTCTTTTGTTTGAGTAATTTGCAGACCCAAGAAGAAATTCATTTCACCAAGCATAGACATTTCAAACTCACTTTTCATCTGATTTGCAAAAGTTTTACACATACTATCTCTTCCTCCAAAAATGATATCATCCACAAACACTTCAACAATCAGAATGTTTTCATGATCAATTTTGAAATATAAGTTGCTGTCAGCAGTACCTTTGTTGAATCCAATCTGCACAAGATGCTTATCCAACCTTTCATACCATGCTCTTGGGGCTTGCTTCAATCCATACAAAGCTTTCTTCAACTTGCAGACCATATCATTATTATCAGACAATTGAAATCCATCCGGTTGTTCAATGTAGACTTCTTCTTCCAGATCACCATTTAGGAAGGCAGACTTGACATCCATCTGATATACCTTGAAATCTTTGAAGGCAGCAAATGCAAGAAGTAATCTGACTGCTTCAATTCTTGCTACCGGAGCAAAAGTCTCTTCAAAGTCAATTCCTTCTATTTGAGAGTAGCCTTTGCAGACCAATCTAGCTTTGTTTCTGATAACTTCACCAGCTTCATTTAGTTTGTTCCGGAAGACCCACTTGGTTCCAATTACATTTCTGTCTCTAGGTCTGGGAACAAGATCCCAAGTATGATTTTTCTCAATTTGCATCAGTTCATCTTCCATTGCTTTGGTCCAGTTTTCATCATTGCAGGCTTCATTTATTGTTTTAGGTTCAATCCTTGAAATCAGACAACATTCATTCTGATCTTGAGCAATATTCCTTCTAGTTTGTACACCTTTGCTTCTGTCACCTATGATCTGATCTTCAGAGTGATTCAGTCTTACATACCTTGGAATTTTGGGAGTATCCAGTACTGCTGTTTCTTGATCAGGCTCATTCAAACCTAACTCTTCTTCCTGATTTACCGGATCAGGCTGACTCTGTTTCACCGGAGAGGATTGAGGTCCTTGAACACTATCTTGGTCATCTTCATCAAACTCATAAAATCTTGAAGGCTTCTCAATTCCTTCATCAACCTTTACATTGGTGCTTTCTATCATCTTCCTCAATCTCTTATTGTAACACCGGTATGCTTTGCTTTGAGTGGAGTAGCCCAAGAAAATTCCTTCATCACTTCTAGCATCAAACTTTCCTAGATCTTCATCTCTTTTAATATAACACTTGCTACCAAATACTCTGAAATATTTCACAGTAGGAGTGATGCCAAACCAAAGTTCATAGGGGGTCTTACCGGTGTTGTTTCTGATTTGAACTCGATTGAGAGTGTAGACTGCAGTGCTGATAGCTTCTTTCCAAAACATTTGAGGAACATTTGCTTCCAACATCATTGTCCTAGCAGCTTCCTGGATGGTCCGGTTCTTTCTCTCAACTACTCCATTCTGCTGTGGAGTCTTAGGAGCAGACAACTGTCTCCTTATACCCTGTTTCTCACAAAAGTCAATGAATTCACCAGATGTAAATTCACCACCTCTATCAGACCTTAGACACTTTAGTTTCAATCCGGTTTGATTCTCCACCATAGCTTTGAAGATTTTGAACTTCTCAAAAGCTTCTGATTTTTCTTTTAGAAAGGTAACCCACATCATCCAGGAATGATCATCAATTAACAACATGAAATATCTATCACCTTGCAGACTCTTGATTCTTGTCGGACCACATAGATCAGTATGTACTAATTCCAACAATCCGGTAGAAGACTGATCTTTGCTTTTAAAAGAGACTCTGCTTTGTTTGCCTAACTGACATTCTTTACACACACTGTTTGTAGGTTTCATCAACTTTGGAAGATCTCTCACAGCCTGAGTATTGCTTATTTTGATGATGTTATCAAAATTTACATGACACATTCTTCTATGCCATAACCAACTCTGATCAATTTGAACAAACAAACAACTTTTATTTGAACCAACCAGATGAAAGATGTTACCTCTTGTCTGAGTACCGGATGCAATTTCAGTTCCGGAGCTTGTAAAGATTCTGCATTTTCCATTCTTGAACCGGAGATCATAGCCTTTGTCCACTAACTGACCAACACTGAGAAGATTGTGCTTCAATCCTTCAACATACAGTACATTTCCTGTTTTGCTCTTACCATCAAAGGAAATAGTTCCCCTACCTCTGATTCTGCCAGCAGAATTGTCACCAAACTTTACCATTCCTCCTTCATATCTTTCCAAGTCTAAGAACTTATTCTTGTCACCAGTCATATGGTGAGAACATCCACTGTCAATAACCCAATCATCCTTTTCTTCCACTTGAGCAGCCAAGGCTTTTTCAACAACTTTGTGATTGACAGATTCAGAGAGCAAGGAATCTTCTTCCTTGATGGCTATAAACACCCACTCATTTCCGGATTTGCTTCCTGGATCTGATTCATCATCTGTTACTCCTTCATTGTCATCTTCTTCATGAACATAATAGCAATTCTTTTGAAACCTTTGTCTGTGAGTATTAGATCTTGCAGATCTCTCCGGACATCTTGAGGCAAAATGACCAATCTTATTGCAGTTGAAACACTTAAAGGGTAGTTTTCCTTCATACTTACCGGATCCTCTTGGCAGTCTTTTTGCAATGAGGGCTTCAAGTTGAGCTGTTTCTGCTTCTTCTTCTTCCATGTCTCTTCTTGCTTGATCATACCATGACATTTTCCTTGATGAGTTTTCACCCGGATCAAATCTCTGTTTGCCTTTCACATAGGCACTGGCTTTAAAAGCAGACTCAGTCTTGGGTGGATCATCTCCAAACTCGGTCATTTCAAATGCAGCTAGTTTGCCAGCCAGTTGTTCTCTTGTGACAGTTGTGTGGGCTCTGAATTCATCAATGGCAGCAACTTTGATTTTGTAGGCAGCAGGAAGGGATCTTAGGATTTTGCAGACAATCTCATTTTCATCTAGAGTTCCACCAGCATTTCTGATTCCACATACCAGCTCATTTACTCTTGGCATAAAGGTAGTAATGTTTTCATCATCTCTCATTTTCAATCTTTCAAATTTCCCTTTCAGACTTTGCAACCTTGCACTTTTGACAAACTCATCTCCTTCATACAGAAGTTCCAGTTTAGTTAGGATCTCATATGCAGTTGGTAGGTCAATGACATTCGAGAGATCTGAGTCATTCAATGCGCTTAGAAGAGCTTCCTTGGTCCGCAGATTGTTTTCAGCTTCTGTGGTTTCATCTGGAGTTGTCGGACCACCTTGTGGGGGTATATATGGTTTTGAAATCATAGCCAAGTATGCTTTTCCCATACATTCCAAATGACACTTCATGCGACCTTTCCAGAGAGTGAAGTTGGTTCCATCGAACTTCGGACTATCCTTCTTGTAAGACGACATCCTGGATCACCTCAAGCGGTTAAGCTCCTATCAGAGGAACTTAGCTCTGATACCAATTGTTGGATTTAGGGCATACAACTGAGAGGGGGGGGTGAATCAGTTGTATAGAACTTCTTCTATTTCAAACACTTAATTCTCTGTTGTTAGTTAGCAGCATATCAAATAATCATTCATGGAAGCATAATACATAAACATAAGAGCAGATAAGCATCAACACATTGAACACCAAGATTTTGACGTGGAAAACCCGGTTAAGGGAAAAACCACGGGGTGATTAACCCAAGAATTATTCTCTGTTAGAAGAATAAAGAAAAATGAATGGCACATGCCAATAAGGGCTCACTGCCCGAGCACACTGCTCACAAAGAGGCCCACTGCCTACAAGGAGACACACTGTCTACAAAGTGATAAAAATCACAGTCTTGAACTGGAGAATGACATCTCTACCATGTCCGGATCAGTTCCAATTAAGCCCAACAATCTCTGCTCTGCCTTTCGCACCTTTCTTCACTATATCATACTCATCCACATACCACACCTTGAAATGAACTCACAAACCGTTATTTATACAAGACATCAACTTAGGAACAAACATCTAAGTCGGCAAACAATCATAGGAGTATCCGCAAGATGAATAACACATCCGGTCGGCCATCACAAGAACATTCGCAGGATGAACAACTCATCCGGTCGGCTACACAGAGCAAGAACTTCATCCGGAAGAATAACTTCAATTCCGGGCTCCACCATCAATGCGGACCAACAACACAACCTAAACATGATCCAAGAACCTTCACAAGCCTGTCTGAATGTCCGGATACATCCGCACTTCCTCTACTTACTGGGATCTCTTGTTTTCCTCATCCGGAACTTTAAGAACACAGTCTGTCGCCACTGTCATAATCCAAGAGGTACTTCCGGACCTCCAAATCATACACAAATCAGGATGATACATCACAAGGACATCCCAAACACTCTTTCCAATCCGCAGATTGGGATAATACAATTCCGGACCTCACCGGACCTTTTTGTGATCCTCTGTCACCTCCGGATACTTGCCGGACCCGGTTCTATACCGGCAGCCACAACTTCTTCAGATCTTCATGCGGACCTCTGAAATCTTAACTGTAGCATCTCAAGACTCATATCTACTAACCCTTTGATCCGCATCCTCCGGGTCTCATCCTATACAGTACATTTACCTTCTTCTTATCACTGTTCTTCACTGTTCCTGACTGAGTCTAATTTTCTCAATATCCTCAGCACACAGCTCATCAAATCCTTCTTGTCAATGCAATATGAGTATGTTGACATCAATGACAACACTGGCTCACCTCATACTTGCAACAGTTTGTTGGGCAAATTGTGATGATCAGTGATAGTGGCCAACATGAGTGATGATTTTCAAGAGCAAATTTTGGTTCGCACCTTAAGTTATGCATAGATCTAGCCGACATAGTAGAGCATTCATAAAAGTTCTAAGTGTTGTTTTGCAGATATATATAGCTGATGAAATTGGATGATTTAGTGTGTGCGAATAAAGTGAGAAGAGCAGTAATCTAAGGAGCGAATGAAGGCAGAATAGTGAGAAGAGCAGAGTCAAGATGAAATGTGTAAGATCAATTTTTTGCACTTAACTGGAACTGAAATTCTTGCATGGGTAGATGCTATTTATCGGTTCAAGATTTCTATTATCATTTTGTAATCTTTTCTATAGGCAATAAGCCTCTATTTGAGCAGTGAGCTCTAGGCAGTGAGCTCGAATGCATGTGTATTCCCATTTGTAAAAATACTTTTAACAGGGTATCAATTTATTGGGTTAACCCCCACCATGGTTTTTCCCTTAACCAAGTTTCCACGTCAAAATCTTGGTGTCAAATGTGTTATTTATGTTTTCTGTTCATATGTTATTGATTGATGCTAAAATGTTTATATCATTAAATTGATTATAAGTGGCAGAGGAAGATTAAAGGTAGAAAAGATTAAAAATATGTGACAACTGATTCACCCCCCCTCTTAGTTGTTTGAACCTAAACCAATAATTGGTATCAGAGCAAGGTTCCTTTGGAAAAGTTTAACAGCTTAAGGAAGATCTGGGAAGGTAGTAAAAATGGATGAATATAATCTTCAAGGGCAAATTAATCTCACCCTAGATGATCTTGAACAATCCAAGGTAGAAGTATAAGAACTGTAAGATAACCTCAAAAAGGCTGAAGACTTCATTGAGATCTTAAAAGAAAAGTTGAGCAAATCCAATGCAAAAGGAAAGGAGCAACCTGTTCAACTAGAAGACAAGGCCCTGAAAGAAAAGACAAAAGAATGTGAAAAGTTAGCTAAAGAAGTTGTTGTCCTAAAACATGATATGGAAACTGGGGTGATGAGACTAACCAAGGAAATTGAAGATAAGAATAAAACTGAAGAAGAGATGAAGCAAAATCTGAAAGAGAGAACTGAAGAATGCTGCAGATTGGATGGAATAGCTGGTCTCCTAGAATCTAATCTACAAGAAAGCAGAAACACTGAGAGAGAACTTGAAATACAGATTATCACTCTCAGACATGACCTTGAAATTGCAAATGAGTATAAGAAGAAGTTCAAAATAAGCTCAGCTAAACTCGAAGCACTAATTGAAGAACATAAAAAGGATAATGATAAGTGTAATCTTAGATATGAGAAAGGTGAAATCTCTGGATCTGGACAAAGAAATTTTCAACCAAAGAATAAAACGAACAAAACTAGAAAACCTCCGGTAAGATAGCCTAATGCTCAAAGATATCCATCATTTAATGGAAATTGTTTCAATTGCAATAAATTTGGTCATAGAGCTATTCAATGTAGAAGTAGAGCAAATCAAAATGGTCCATCCTTCTTCGATCAATGATTCAAATGCAAGAGGTATGGTCATAAATCTAATGAATGTAGAAGTATGATAATGAATAAATCAAATGACAATTCTTTCAATGGCTACTACTTTGCTTGCAATGGATTTGGACACATGGCTAATTAGTGCAGATCAAGAGGAAATCAAGAGTGCTTTAACAACAATAAATCTGGTCATATTGCAAGATTCTGTAGAAATAGGACCAATGGAAGAAGAGATCCGGTAAACAAAAAACTAGATGAGTAGAAACAAGATAGAGGCAAAAGGAAAATTGATGTGAATGAGATATGGAGTGAAATGAACAAGATTTGGATAAAGAAAGATACAATAAATAATAATGATGGGTCCGCACCAGAGTTTGGTGCTGACAATTCCTCTAGGGAGCTGCATTGAACATCAAATTCCCCCAGTCAGTAAGTGGGTGCCTAAGTCTGGCATAATAAAAGAGGATATTTTGAATTGGTTCAGAACCTTTGGAAGGATCTCTAGAAGAAAATATGTTCATATGAAAACTTGTTGAGTGATTCATGAAGAATTGTCAAAAATAGAGTAACCGGATAAAGTTAGGGAAAAGCATTTATTACAACACCAAATTAGGTTTTGCAAAAGATAAAAGGTCACTTGGTCACACATTTTAATCACTTTGCATTCAGAAGAAATAAGAAGAAGAGCATTCAAGCTGTAAATCTAGAGACCAACACACCAAGAGTGAATTCAACTGGCAGTTGATCAACCCTAACCCTGTAGAAGAAAAAGGTACTCTGTGAAGCTTTGAATCTGAAATCTGTGGAGATGGCTACTCCTCATGTTGTTGACATTACTGAAAGACCTCGACCCAAATTTAAGAAGCATCCTCACAAATCAATAGAAGTCGATCCATTAGGTGCTATTTCAAGTGTTCAGTATGGTGTGCTGCATGTTGAAGACATTATGGTTTATATTCATGCAAACCTAGATGAATTTGGAGATTCAAGGTATGTAGACTTGTTTGAGAAACAACTCAGGGATGAAAATCATGAACTTAAACTTGAGTATAAGGTACTACAGGATAAACACTTTACTCAGATCATGGGATTTTTGACATTTGATGAGGATGAATGGGTTCGATATGTTCTAAGTTGGATGCATGATGAATTTATTTGGTTGTTAAAACCATTCAAGATTACCAAGGATGCTATCAAAATTGTTACCGGGTTAAACTCAACCGGTGGGTTGCCCATGCTAAAAGCTATGAAAAACTAGACAGTGACAGATGCTACCAGTGCCAAGTTTAACAGAAGGGCAATGACTATTAATGATATTATAGAACCGGATGTGAAATTCACCTCCATGGTGATTGGGTACAATATTTACCACTCGAGTAGAGAAAATTTGGTTTCCAAGATAGCCATATATGTTGCATACAAGATGCTAAAGGAAAATATTGATTATGACTTGTGTGAACTACTACAAAATCAATTGATTGAAAATTTAAACAAAATCAAGAAAGATAAAAAAAACACTTTCAAGTAGGGTACATTGATTCTATGTCTATTCGTTTACTTTATGAATGAAGTACGTGGGGTAAAAGGTGTGCACTGGACTAAGGATGAGCTAGTTGCCATTCAGATAAGAAATCATCTTCACAGCATTGGTGATTTCAAAGCTTAGAAAACTGCAATATGGTGGTACTTCAAGAATTTTTAGAGTATGATGCACTCAAGGGAAAGAATCCCTAATTCGATTGTTGACAAGTACAAAAATGAAATATGCTTCATGGTTGATATTGATCAGTGTTTAATGGAACCAGTGGAACCCAAAACTGTTTGGATCATGCCCATGGGGTATGAAGTAGATGAAAGGATCTTAAATATGTATGCTGAACATCTTCTAAGCAAGCCCAGAGACACAACGGTTGAAAGATTTGGAACTTATGAGGAGCTAAGTTTAAAGTTGCATACTGAGCTTAGAGAACCTAAAACCAATAGGAGAGTAAGAAAAGAAGTTGAGTAGCTAGCTGAAAATCTGGGCCTAACTAAGGAAGTTGTGAGAAAATTCAGAGAAAGAATAGAGAAGGCTGAGAAAGAGAAACACGATAAGAAACAAATAGGTGATCTAGTGGAACTCTCTTCCACTTCAAGAACTACTAGGAGATCTGCTACTGCCCTTGCTCCTTTCAAAACTACAAAATTGGAAGCAAAATCATCTAGAAAATGGGAGAAAAGGAAGAAAACAAAAGCATCCTAGACCTATGAAAGCATAAGAGAAGAAGAAGAAGATACAGACTCTGACATTGAAATCAAGGAACTAAAGGTCACTAGAACAAAAGATGCAAAATTAACCAAAGAAAAGTCCTTCGGAAGCAAAAGGACTAGGAAAAAGCAAAAGATAGAACATTATGAGGAATATGTTGAGAATCCCACACTCTTCCTAGAAGGTGTGAAAAATTAGTCACTGTGGATGGTAATCTAAAACCCATGATTGAACTCTATGATGAATACAATGATATGGATAAAGGGGTGTTGGAGGAAGCAACTGTCATATATCTCAACATCTACAACAAGGCACTGATTGAGATAACTTCTGAGTTACCACAAAGTCTGGCAAATATCTTGGAGTTGAGAAAAGAAAATGTCAAGAGCAAGGACATTGAGATCAGGGAATAGGAGCTAATAAATTTGTGTCCAAAAATTTCTCCTGATCAAATAGATATGATATTCAAGGAAGTCAAAGATGACTTTAGAAGCAAAAGGAGAATGAACAAACTCTTGCTTGGAGAAACAAGTGAAATCGTTGAAGAAACTCAAGAGATTCTTTTGAAAGCATTGAAAAAGCGTAATTTTCCCATAGCCACAAAAGAAGTTCCAAATGATGAAGAAGAGAACATTATTGAACATCAATCTAAATTCAGTGAAGCCTCTATTCCGGAAGTAGAACAAGTAAATCAAGAGGATACAAAAATGTTGGATAAAGTAGTTGATGCAGGAGATACTCCCAATCCATCTGATATGTCACGGAAAGAGGATAATATTACTACTTCACAGAGCCCTCCGGATCAGGTAGTAAGTGATGAACAAATAGAAAAGAGTTCTTCTGTAGAGAATACATAGAAAGATAAAGCAAATATAGAGGAAGAAAGAGAAAAGAAAGATAAAGCAGAAGAAGATGGTGCAAATGTTGAAGCACATAAAGTGGATATTGAGAAATTTGATGAACAAAAGGATGGTTTAGAAAATGTTGCAAGAGACACTACAGATGCAGTGAAAAGTCTTCTTGAAAAAGAGATGATTGAGCTTGATGAACCTGAATTACTCCAAGGTCTAGCCAATCTAGATGCTCTCTCTCCAATTCAATTGATGAAAATAGCATCATTCACCCAAGCAAAGGCTAGAGAAAAGATGTCAAGGTTCCACATGTAGGACAATGAGCTACTGGGGCTTGCAACTAGAATTTTGGAGAAATTAATGCCAACCTATCAGAAGAATCAAAATGATTTTGCCTCTGAACATCTAAAAAATCTTGTAAGTTCTGTAAATACTCATTTTGAGTCCTTTGAGAAGTCTGCGGAGGCAAAAGTTTAGAAATAATTCTTGGATAAGAAATTTTGTGAAATAAAGAACCTAATAGGAAATGATAGAAGAATACTTGGTATTAGCATAAAGAGTATTCAGAATACTCTAAATGATGAAAGTGATATGTACAAATTCTATCTATCATGGCCCAAAGTTAATGAGGATATGATAAAAAGATAAAGGAGCAAGAACATAAATTGTCAAATCTCTCTCAAAATTTTGATCCTCTAACAGTTTCGCCTATAAGTCAAGAATGTCAAGTAATCAGCTTGACAGATGAGATAAAGACGCTTGTTAAAGAAAAGGATAACATTATGAAGAGGATGTGTGAGCTCATGGGATTGATTGCCCCTAAGTTAGAAACAATGCATAATTCCCTATCTAAAGCTCAGACTATAGCTCAAACTAGTGATCCATCAGATCTATCAAATGCAAAAGCATATTCATTTCTGTTGAGTGGACACATCTCAATTTTGGATGGAATGAAGAGTGCTTGGGCCTCCGAACTTGTGCAAATAAAAACCAGTTTTACAGACATTCTCAAGTTCATGTAAATAAGACTTAATGATTAATTATACATATGCGGCAGTGCATACATATTTTTTGGAGAGTTTTGGCTTGCGGACCCCACCCCTTGCCATTGATGTCAAAGGGAGAGTGAAGGGCAGTGAAAAATAAGGAATTCAACAAAGGGGAGAACTAGAATAAGTGAAGGGTACGAGTGTACAAACAAATGGGGAGTTGCACTAAGACACTTGGTCATTTTTCACTAAGTGTTGCCATCAATGCCAAAGGGGGAGATTGTTGGCAAGAGACACTGCTTTGCTTGATAGGTGTTGTCATTGATGGCAACTAAGATCATCCCAATCATCCGCATAACACAATTTGTTCATATCGGAAGTCAGATTCAGAATTTATCTAAGTCTGGGCAGTTAGGAACAAGTCAGTAACAGGGTATGGTATTTTGGTTTGAATCTCTCTGGTGGAAAGTCATGATTAGCTATGGATCTAGGGGAGTTATATGCATTGTCAAGATATTCTAAATCTAGATTTTTGTCCTCCGGTGATGAAGGATTCAAAAGATATTAGCCTCTAAGTATCGAGTTCCAGTTTGTCAGAGAAGACAGAAGAAGAACAGGTTGACCTTGCAGAAGATCTTGATTCCGGATGTATGGAAGTTGATTGTTGGGCAAATGGTGTTGATCAGTGATAGTGGCCAACATGAGTGATGATTTTCAAGAGCAAGTTTTGGTCTGCACCTTAAGTTATGCATAGATCTAGCCGACAGAGCAGAGCATTCATAAAAGTTCTAAGTGTTGTTTTGCAGATATATATAGCTGATGAAATTGGATGATTTAGTGTGTGCAAATAAAGTGAGAAGAGTAGTAATCTAAGGAGTGAATGAAGGTAGAGCATTGAGAAGAGTAGAGTCAAGATGAAATGCGTAAGATCATATTTTTGCACTTAACCAAAACTGAAATTCCTGCATGGGTAGATGTTATTTATCAGTTCAAGATTTCTATTATCATTTTGTAATCTTTTCTATAGGTAGTAAGCCTCTATTTGAGTAGTGAGCTCTGGGCAGTGAGCCCAAATGCATGTGCATTCCCATTTGTAAAAATACTTTTAACAGGGTATCAATTTTGTGGGTTAACCCCCACCGTGGTTTTTCCCTTAACCGAGTTTCCACATCAAAATCTTGGTGTCAAATGTGTTATTTATGTTTTATGTTATTGATTGATGCTAAAATGTTTATATCATTAAATTGATTATAAATGGCAAAGGAAGATTAAAGGTAGAAAAGATTAAAAATGTGTGACAATTGATTCACCCCCCCTCTCAGTTGTCTAAACCTAAACCAACACTTCAAAGGATCAGATTGTAGATATTTTTACTAAGCCTCTTCCCAAGGATATTTTGAGTATCTCAGAGAGAAGTTGGGGGTCATTACCCCTCCTGATCAGAATTAAGATGTACTAGAGTGCATCAGTCCAGTGGAATTCACAGTCACATATTATGATTCGGATTAATGTCAAGGAGGCACTACTAAGGGGAAGTAGTCTACATGTAATTTTTGAGTTTGGTTTGAAACAAAATAAAGGAAAAAAGACTACAAATATGTGCCCTTTGCCATTGATGTCAAAAGGGGAGAGAAGTTCATGTGAAAAACTAGTTGCTGATGAAAGGGGGAGCAGTGAAGAAAGTGATTGCAGAAGTGATAAGAGAAAGGGGGAGAAGGTCTTGTCTTGATGGTCAAATCAGTTTTTCACATCATATGTTGCCATCAATGACAAAGGGGGAGATTGTTTCAAATATGTGCCTAAGTTGTGTTGTCATTGATGTTAACATATCCTTGTTGCCATTGGTGTCAACTGTATCATATTTTGTTGCCTATATAGAATACTGGATTGTTGAGAATATTGAGAAAATTAATGAGGATCAATGTATGTGGACCATATGGCTAAGTAGAGGATTGTCTGAAGAAGCTCTAGTTAAGTTTTGAAGGGTACGTATGAAGATTCGAAAAAGTTATGACCATCTGAGTAGAACCAGTTTTATAGTGTTTAGAAGAGATAGAGTGACAAGAAAGAGGTCTAGATTGTTTTGGATATGTCAAATGATGATCTACGGATCTGGAGGCATGTTTGGGAAGTCAGTGTGTATCATCCATTCAAGTGGTTCATGGTTTGGAGGTTTGCAAGCAATCTTTCTAATGTGACAGTCATGGTAGACAGTGTTCTTGAGGTTCCAGAGGAAGATGCAAGTGATTTTGATGATTTGGAGGAGTGCAGATGTTTTTGTTGAATTCAATGTGCTTGTGGAAGTCTCTAGATCATGTGACTGCTATGTTGGAGGTCCGCATTGAAGTTTGAGCTTGTCAATGAAGATTTCCTTCTTGGTGTTGTTGTTCTTCCTAGTCTTGGCTGACCGGATGATTCAAGTGTGTTGTGGATGATCTAAGAGCATTTCTATGGAGCATGGCATGTTGATTGTGGAAGATTTGAGTCTAAGTTATGTTTGGCTGACAACTTAGTGATTCACATTAAGTCAGATGTTTGTAGTGCCGACCTTGATGTTCATTCCAAGGTTGATGAAGCATATAAATACTTGTTGATGAGTTGTTGAAAATCATCCTTGTGCAAAAAAAATAAAATCCAAAGAAAGGATCAGAGGCAGAGCAGAGCAGAGGAGAAGCAGAAGAACAAGAGATGTTTAGATGAAGAGCTAGAGAAGAATTATTTGGAGCAAAGCAAAAATTTTGTGAGCTTTTAAAGGAACTAAACTAGGCATAAAGAAGATGCTATTTCACAGTTCATTCTTTCTGTATTAAACATAAATTCTATAGGTAGTGAGCCTCTCTTGAACAATGAGCTTTGGGTAGTGATCATGAAGGCATGTGCCTTCCCTTTTCTTCTAAGTACTTTTAACAGGGTACGAATCTTGTGGGTTAACCCCCACCGTGGTTTTCCCTTAACCGGGTTTCCACATAAAAAATTTTGGTGTTATGTGTGCTTAATTTATTTCTGCTCTTGTGTTATTGATTCATGCTTTAATGTTTATCTGATTGAAATTTGTTAAAGAAGATTAAAAGAAGAAAAGATTAATATTTGTGGGACAACTGATTCACCCCCCTTCTCAGTTGTTTGGACTAACTCCAATAGTTGTGTATAGTATGTCTATGGCATGCTATGTGGCGCTCATGTATTCCATGTGTTTTCCTTGCGTGTCTTCCCCCAGGTGTGGTAAAAAGGTGTGTGGCAATGAGCCCCCTCCACATTTGGATCTTTGTTTGGCATGTTTTCCCCCGGGTGTGGTCTAAAGGCACGTGGCGATGAGACCCCTCCACATTCAAGTCTTTGTTTGGTGTGTTTTCCCCTGAGTGTGGTCTAAAGGCATGTGGCGATGAGCCCCCTCCACTCCTTAGTTAGGATTTTATTTCATTAATTAAAATGGTATATCAATGTATTATTTGTGTATTGCGTGACTGATCTCATGTCTTCATCGTGTATTATGTGCTTCCACTATATTCTCCATGTCATCCATGCTTCTTACTGTCTTCATTGTGTCTTGCGTGTCTTCAATGTGTTTTCTAGTGCTTACCTGAGATTGGGGGCTAGAAATAGTCCTCCAACCTTAGTGTATGCCTTAGCTTCATGTGCCTGACGTGTTTGATGTGCTTTTGACCATACTTTAATGCATGTATGGATCATAAGATCATACATACATTAAAGTGAGGGCTAAATGTTATGTCGTAAAAAGTTTCCCTCTGACTTTTTACCTACTAGTCTAGCTCCTAGGTCCCCTTTATTTCATTATGCATGTTTAAAACTCATCCCGGAGCAATTTCCCTTGAAACCCATGTCAAATGGGGCTTAGGGGTCCACATTAAATGTTAATCAATACTCAAATCATGCCTTGGGACTTGGGTGCCCGCACCCTAGTCCAGGCCTATTTTGTCAAGACCTAAATTTAAATTGTTGACATAGGACCTTTAGAAAGGTTTCCCTTTGTCGGCCTTTTCAATTTGAATTACAAAATTTTAGTGGGAATGCATATATAAACATGTTTAAGACTTCATTTTAAAACTATATGGATAATGTGAACTTGTGATATTGAGCTAAGGAATCTCAAGGCATTCATTGTGTTGCAAAACAGACTTGTGTTGTTATTATGTTTGTTTGTTGTAGATTTGGCTTCATCCATCTCCTCATGTTGGAAAGATCTTCATTCTTCATGAGGGCTTCACCTCCAAGGTGACATCTATTTATGTTTCAATCAATTTATTTCATCATTTGATTTTGCCTCTATCCACCAAGGACACACACTCTATCTAACAATGGTATTGGAAGGCTTGAATGTCATTCTGGGGCTTGACCAAGGCAAGCTCCTAAACAGCACAACCCCCAAACCCCTCTCTTTGTGATTGTGGATTATAGGTGTAGGAGTTTGTGAAGTGGAGTTACAGAAGATCAGAGAAGAGGATAAAGATTCAAGATCTAAGAAATTGTAGAAAACCTAACCTACTGGACTAGGGCGCCCACCTCATAGTCCTACCAACTGGAATCTCCAAAAACTCTTAAGCAAGTTGCATTCCTACTCACCTCACTGTTCTAGATCTACAGAAAAAATTGACCTGTTGGACTTGGATGGCTGCCCTATTGTCCCCAAAGTTTCTACCTCTGAAAATCTGAATCTTGGTATGTTTCTAATCTGTATTTAGTGTCTGCCTGTGCAATCATTTATCGTATCTTGTTCATTTGTTCCCAATTTCATATAATTAAGGTTCGAGGCTTAATTGGACTAGGGTTTGACAAAATTATCAATTTAATCTATCTTTCCATATCATTCCTAAGTGACATCAACTTGTAGCTGAGTCCTCTCCATCTATAGTGACTCAGCTCGATTGTTGTCCTTTGAATGTTATTGTGAAAGGAGGGTTTGATTGAATCTACCTTAACCACACTTCAACTCTTATCTTCTTTTCATACATAACAATTGGAAATGTAAAAACATCTATTACACATAAAAGAGTTGCAAGAGGGAGTTACATTTGTTGACCAACTTATGACACATGTTATGAAACATTAGAAGGCATCTTAAAATGGAGACAATGGAGCCAAAATAGAGTACCCAAGCTGGTCAGTGGATTATAATGAACTTATGGTAGGTGGAAGGAATATGAAATTTTAGCTTGTAGACTCATATTGGGATTTGGGCACCACATTTTGGATGGTTTTAGTTCATGGTTTTCTAAATACAATTTGATCCAGTTTCATGTATTGCTTCTTGTATTTATTGGATGCTTGAGATGGAGGTTTTCATAGTGAGTTTTGTAGGAACTGTTATGCGACTAGAATTACTCTAGATCTCTTGTTAGTGATACTCCTATTAAGGCTTAGACTAAGCTAGTGTATTACAACATTTTATTATGAAATGCTATATTGAGTTGCTTTAGAGTGTGGGGTTTTCTAGACTAAAAGGGATTTCCCCAAGTAAGTCACTGTGTTATAGTATATTAATTTTGTGTTTATTTCCTTGTAATTGCAAGATTTTAATTTATTTACACATACCTCCTCTCATAGATTAGTGTACAAAGTGTATTCTACACCTCTTCTTCCTTCAATGCACATGAGAAGAAAAAACACGAAGGAAGAATGCATCTAATAGCTATGTGGGCAATACCTATCAAATCTTTCACCACAAATGGACCAAGAGTGGTGTATGAGATTGTTTTACTAAACAAGAACAATCTCTTCAACAAATCCATATTGAACACACATTTATCTCTAGGTGTAGGTTCCTCAATATTTTAGTTGAAACCAAGTCAAGAGACTCATTGTTCCTATAAATTATACTCTAAAAATCTAGAGATCTGGACTCACCCAAATCTGATATAGGTGCATAATTGATCATCTCATGCCAATTGAACTCCAACCACAACACCACAATATCTAGAAGGTCAAAGTACAAAATAATCACAACACTCATTTAGCAAATTTACCTCCAAATCACTACTAAGGCTTCACTACCAAGAACTTACTATGATGTCATGATTTAGCACAACTCAACCAAAATCTCCATGATCTCTCCATGGCAATAGGTTGTTCACATCCTCATGAAAAATGAAGATAACCATAATCTACTAATATATCAAGGAACTGCCAAAGAACTCTCATTGCTCTCATGAGGTAGAATCCAAGAGATCCTCATGGCACCAACATCCATTGTAGAAGATTATCCATCACAAAGTGGCATACCCACATCACTACCAAATCTCTCATTGAAGTGATCTTTAGGTATACACATTGTGGCACCATGATAAACATCTCTTAACTAAAGATCACCTATGACCCTTACACAATTAAATAACTCAACTACAACATTAGAATCTCCCAAAAGGCAAAGTAAAGCTATTATCTCCAACCAAGGAGATGCCACTAATTATGTAACTACACAAAGCTCCCACTAAACCATGATTCAGAGCCTCTCATGACACCATTGCCACTGCTATATGATCTAGAAAATAACCATCTCTTTGCCTCACTATAAAAAGCATACTAATGCACCATGATGATTGAAAAAGAAAAATAGATAGAATACACAACTCTATGACATCCAATAACAAAACCTTACTACATAACAACACAAAAACAACACACCAAAGATCCACTCCTAAGTTTTTCATGGAGCCTTTAGGTATAAACAACCCACAAAAATAAAACACATGTAACTTCTCAAAAGTAATACAAAAGCATAGCCAATGCTCCAACTAAAACTAAAGAGAAACACAAAATTCATAGATCTCAAACAATGCAACATACATATTCAATACCACATTAGTAACATGCAAAAAAAGGCAAGAGATAACATGTAAATTTTTGTTGACTCAAACATCAAATTAAATCAAGATCCAACTTGTCACAAATCCACAATAGGGTAACCATAATTCAGGAACTCAAAAAGAAAAACCATAAAAATGTTAAATGACCAAACACATACCAACACTTTTGCATTGAGAAGACTACAACCAACCTCCTCAATCCATGCATGAAGCATACATGCAAATATGTAACAATCTCCATCTAGAAATCCCTAAACAAAAGTTTCTTTATAGATCTACAGAACATAGATTTTGATTAACATGTAAAAACATTCATGCAAATTTAAGTCTATTTAAACATGATATGGAAAGCCACAAATTAGAAAAATACCAAATTTGTAACCTAAAATAATAGAATATCATAGATAAACACAACCACATATTTTAAATAGGAAATCTACAAATCCCACAGATCCAAAACAACATGAATTTGCAACATGCAAGTACAAGCATCTATAAGGATGAGAGGATTGTCTAGGAAATCCAAGTCACCAAAAGATCAATTCCTCAATCATTAATAAGTACATGCATATACATGAACTAGGTTGTTTAGGAGCTTCTAGGCCGCCAAAAGATCAATTCCACGACCTACATGTAAATAGTAGCTAATCATTCAATGCTTCTTTGTAATTAGGGACTAAAACCATGGACCCAACATAAGCACTCCACATATTAGTCAACATAGATAGTGCTTAAATCCCATGTGACTAAAGAGTCAAAAGTAGACACCCAAAATGAACATTCTTCTACTGCACATGACCATAGGATAAAGGAATATCTCCACCATGCTAAAGGGTAGTCACATACTACCAAACATGAGCTTGAGATGACAACCATGCAACATACAAACACATGAACAAATCCAATATCATCCACCTTAAGCTTCCAAGGCCCAATATTAGCTCCATTGAACCTCTCTACCATTCTACCAGTGCTTGCCATATTATTTCATGAAATAAAAGACCAGATCCATTGTAGGATTCTACTCATACAAGGATTAATAAATAAATGTTGAGCTATTTTAGTCCTCTTGATTAAAATGGTCTACCTAAAACCTGCATTTCTTCCATCAAAAACATCTGATCTGAGATACCCTAAATGGAAGAAAGTTCCCCTTTCAAAATCCCCAAATTTTCTAAGTATTTTGCTTTGGTCTTTTTGCCTTATTGGCAAACTGAAAAGTTTGTCGATTGACAAAAAATGTTGATAAAGTGGGAAGGTTTTTCTTCAAAGGTGAGAAAGAAGATAAAGGAGTTTCTTCTAAGGAAAAACAAGGCAAAGTTGAATCCTTTGTCGACAAAGTTGAAAGTTCATGAACCTACCAATTTATCGATTAGCAAGTTCGCTAATGGTGGATGTAGAGGAAAACCAATGCATTGTAGACTTAACACAATTCAGGGGTAAACCAATATGAACAATCCACTCTATCATTGTACTTCCTACATTAAATTATCAACCAAGGAGTGTAAGATTATGATGGCATTGCACTGTATGTGCCTTTAGGGCTCATATTCTTTCTAAACTATCTTATCTAAACCTACTTACTATGTTGGAATTCACATAAATGCAAAAACAGTAAAAATGGTTACAAAATCTAGTGGCTACGGGTACCTTCAGCATAAGCTATAGATAACTATTAACAACAAAAAATTATAGAACTAATCTAAAACATTCAAAATGATAAGAGAGTTAATGCTAACATCTGGAGGACTTAAAGTAGACAAAGCATGCATTTGTTCATTAACCATACTACTGTAATTTGACAATCAAAGTATTCTAATTAACTCGTAATGTATTTATAAGCTAATGAAAAACATATTTAATAAGAATTCATAAAGGAATGAGAAAATAAATGAAGTGAGGATCAGTACCTTGAGTGGCCGGCTCAGGGGACTGACTCACTTAACTAGAAATCAAATCTAATTCAGATTCTCACGCATCCTCATAACACATAGTTCCATTCATTTCATATCATAAACAAAATCTCTTTCAAATTGTATTCAATAATGATATTTTTTTTAAACATGTCTAGATCTTCCAATAGAAAAAATAGAGCAACAACTGAGTAACTAGAAAATAAAGTAACTAACTGGACATTGAACTCATCCCTCCTAACTTATACAGAAACGGGAGAGTTTAATACAACTACCAACTAACTTCAATCAATCCATTCCTAGATACTAGGATATAGGTTTTAAGATCGATTTATTAATCTAACTGAATAGAGGAAGGAGAGTCCTATTTAAACAAGAACTCTTATGCAATGGATCGCATGAAGAACACACATAAGCTGTGTTTGAAACAAGTCTACTTCTTCTGCATTTATTCCACTCCATGATGGTTCACATTCATCCTCTAGTTGCCTGCACTTTTGGCGTCCTAACTTCACTTCCTTTAATTCTCCTGTCCTGCAACTCGCTACAAATGCTCATTTTATTGATGCCACGTTCTTGCTGCACAGGAGTTAATTCACAAAACATATGTACACAAATAACCTTCATAATAAAACCATAGGATTCCATCTATATTTCATGCATACTCATATTTAAATCATTCAATTGATAATATCATCACCATATTCCATATTAATAATATAGATTCAAAGTCTTGCAAAGTATATAAAAAAAATCATATAATGATGGTGATGTTGGTAAAGTGTCTAGAGGATCATATGGAAAAGTTCTAAAAGCATATAAAAACAACATAAAAAGAGGTCAATATTTCAACCCATCATTCCCCCAACTTAGCCTTTTGCTTGCCCTCAAGCAAAATCACCGAACTAATCATCTAGGGAAGAAGATTGTAGTGCAAAGTAATCTACCTTAGGTCCATTATTTCTCTGACTCCCTCTCCCTACTTAAGATAAAAACCATTGTAACAAGCAAGCCTATCCAACCTAATTGATTCTGCATTCCTACATTCGTCACCCTTTTCTCCTATCTAGTGTGGTACTGGATAAAGGAGAATAGGAAGATGAAAAGAAAGTGGCAACCATCCCACTCCTGTTTGTTCTAAAATTCAGATGTACTAGCGCAGTCTCTCAAACATGTTAATAAAATTATGGAAAGAGTGAGGCTCTTTCCTCTATAGTGTTGAAGTTAGACTATTCCATCTATCTTGCACATACCTTAGACAATTTTGAAGCATAGGCCCTACTAACTGATGTATCCTCGTATGATCTCGCATTCTCAAATCCATAATTATTTTTCCTAGACCTTTATGTGAGAGGAGTGTTAACCATTAAGAAAGGATTACATTAGGATTCAATGCTTCCCTTTTGACCTGCAGTGCCACTATTTTCTTTTGTTCCTCATACTTATCCATCAATTCCCCTCTGAGGTTCTCATTCTTGAGAAATGATAATAGTGCCCTAACCTACAAATCCCCAACATAAATTGAAGGGTTCCATTCTATATCCTCTGCCATTAAGTAGTTATGCAAACAATATTCACACAATTGGTCTTGCTCCTCTAACTGACTTCTTTAAAATAACTATAAAAAATATGCCTTGAATGTAAAGAAGGTTGATTATTAATGAACCTATTAAACTAGAAATTGAGAAACTTTTCTTTCAGAAATAATGCATATACCCTAGGTGGAGGTCTACACCCAATGATCTGTATGGATCTATCAATTACCTCTGTTAGCTTATCCTCTAACCGTTTTATCACCAAATTCTTATCTTCTATTGATCCATTGAGATTTTTTTTCCTTTTCTTGTTTGGATTTGTGAGTGAGTTTCATTAATTTAAAACCAAAAGACAAAGTGGTGTGATACATTGGAGTCCTTGATACCTGAGGTTGTGGAGTGAGTACTTTATTTTCTTCAGTTTTTGTTTTACTCACAACCATCTGTGCTAATAGATCCAAATTGGTTCTATGGCCATAAGTTTGAATTGTCTCCTCCAACTCTTGTATTCTTTTCTCCTTTTCTTTGTCCTTCTCTTCATATCCTTTCACCTCCTCTTCCAAGTGTTTTATCCTATCAGGAGCTTCTTGAAGTTCTTTTCTTATGTTCCCATCTTCCAACAATTCTTTTTCCTTTTCAAAATTTAGACCTTCATCATTATCGTCCCCAGCTATATAAAAAATTTCCTTAGTAGAACTACTAGGAACTAACTTTCCCATTTTCTTTGCAATAAACATATCCTCTGAATCAAAACCAGAAGATGAAGAAACATACCTTCTCTTTTTAGTAGACACATTAATATTTTCACGAGCATCAACAAAGACATCTTTAGGGGTAATTCCTCCTTTATTTGAATCTAAATTCACTAGTGTTAGATCATGATGTTGTTGTCCTTCACCTTTTTCCTGTAATTCTTTCCTTCACACTCTGCCTCTTCAACCTTCTTGAGTGCCTGGGAGTAGCAGTCTCCTGTTTGACTTCATTTTTCCTTTTCTTTTTACTCCTCTTTTTCATCTTTTCCCCTACATCTTCTCCCTTCACAGTGCTTTTATGCTTCTCAACACTTTTCTTGTTTCTTTTTTTCTTAACATGTGTTGAATTAGTGCCTCTCATAGGTTTAGGGTTAGCAGATGAGGTTTCCTCTACTGCCACTGGCCTATCCTCTGAAGTGTTTTCCTTCTGTGGCTCCTCTTGCTCAGGCTCAATCTCAGGTTCAGGCTCATGTTGGGGTTCCTCCTCTGCTTGAAGTTCTTCCAACAGTGTTGTGATAACTACACATTGTTTAAAAGCCTACCAATCAACTTGTGGGTGTTGAATTCTCAGGGTTCTCTTTATCAATAAGGCTATTAAACAATAATGGGACAACGTGGTGTCTGCTTTCTTTTTCTGGTATTCAGACGCCATCCTTTTCAACATATTATATAGGAAATTGGGAATGTTGACTAGATTATCATGGCGTAGATGATTAAGCAACTTAAAATGCATAGTATACAGTAAATTATGCCGGTCATCATAGGTAATGTATTTAATGATATATGAAGCACATTTTCCCCAAAATAAGGGAAGGGACAATCTCTTTGTACCTTGTGTTGTCGAGTCCAGGTGCTCTCCTCGCTCGCAGAATTCTTCCCTTGCTACAACTGCATCAACATGAGCTGGATATTCAGACCCTGTGCATGACAATCCTGTAACTTGGGCAATGGTCATCTCAGAAGCATCTACAACCAATCCCCTGACTGTTACCTCATCATATTGCAATGTAGTTACAAACTCCTTTGCCATTTCATTATCATATTCTGTTAACTTCAAAAAGTAGTCCATCCATCCTAATCTGGTGAAGAGTGGTAGCACCAACACATCCTCTAATCTTTCCTTATGTGTAGATGGCTCTCATCCTACCTCATCACCCCCCATTATCTCTATGTTATACAACCTCTTGAAGTGTCAATTTATGCTAAACTCTAATTCCACCACCTTGAAGAGAACCAATCTATAGTTTACTATCCTTTTCTATTCTTTCCACTGTAACTTCCTTAAGGTAAAAAGTTCATATTCATATTTTGGGCGAAACAGGGGAGGTTTACTATCTTGTAGAGAATGGCATAGGATGTTCTATCTGGTATCTCTAAAGACAAAGATGGCAAAAATCAAAAAATTAAACCCCTCCCCCCAACTTTAATGTGTGAAGTGACCTCACTTCACATGGCAATTGATATGAAAGGAAGAGTATTTATTAACTAGAATGGTGAAAAATATTTTTGCATGCATGAAATAAATAAAAAGTAATAATGAATATAGAAAGAAAGCTAAGTTAATCATTGAAAGTTACCTTATGTACACACGTTATGGAAATAAATGATCAACATACCTTGGAATTTGAGAACATGTACTTGGAATTTTATTTGATATGAGCAAGATGACATGCATGTGGGTGAATGGTAAGGTGGTGGGTATGGTGGAATGGATGTGAGGTGATAGCTCGCAATGCAGGAATGAACAACTTATGAGCTTGAGTTGGCACTTTTTTGTAGCAGCAATTGATTTATTTCAAAATGAATGAAGCAATGTTTAGAAGATATGGAATGAGTGGGAAAATGGTGTATTAATCACCAAAGTAATGAATACATCTGCAGACATTTAGTTGTTACGGGTGCCTCTAGCATAGGTCTTGACTGAATAATTACATACGTAATATGGTAGGTCACAACTGTAATAGGTCCCTTTGAAGTTAACTATGGTCACCATGGATAGTGCGTTGTGTGTGCATGTGAATTATAAAGCAAGAAAAATTAAGTCTCAGTGATAGGGGTTAAGTCATGCAACTTAACCAATGCATCACTAGATAGGATTGGTGGATCATCTTCTGATGGTGTATCAGTTTGTGTCACAGAACCTTCATTAGGAGTGCCATTAGTACCATACTAACTAGCTAGACAAACGAGAAAATCATCCTTCTAAAGTGGTTTCTTATACAGTTTCAACCTGTGTCCATTTACTAGCAATGAAAATTAGACCTCATCAATGGTTTGTAATTGGACCGCACCATTAGGGAATACTTGTTTAATCTCATATGGTCCCAACCACCGAGATTGAAGCTTGCCCTTGAAATCTTTGTATCTAGAATCATAGAGAAGGGCCCAATCTCCAACAATGAATTCTTTAGTCTTTATATACTTGTCATGCCATTTAATTCTTTGTTTCTATATAACCTCTGTGTGGTGGATGGCTTCTAATCTGATTTCATCAAGAGCATTCAAATGTTGTAGTCTGTCCTTCTAAGCTTCTATCAAATCCATCCCTAATTCCACTGTTGTCCTTAGGGTTTTGTATTCAAATTATATAGGTAGAACAACTGTCTTGCCATAAACCAATTCATAAGGAGTGAATCTTGTAGTTGTCTTCCATGTAGTTCTATATGCCCAAACAACTTTGGGTAACTTGAAAACCCAATCTCTTCTGTGAAGTTGTACTATTTTTGTCAATATATTCTCAATCTCTATGTTTGTGACTTCAATCTGACCATTAGCATGAGGATGGTAGGGAGTGGACTTCTTGTGTCTAATCTAATATTCCTCCACTAGTATGGTGATTAAATCTGATGTAAATTGTGGGCCTTGATCAGTCACTATCTCCCTTGGTACACCATATCTAGTGAATATTTCCTCATACAAATTTTTTTTCACATTGCCATCTTTAGAAAACTGCAAGGATTTAACTTCCACCCATTTGTTAAATAATAAGTACATACCAATATATATTCCTTGTTGTTTGAAGTAGGAGAGATAGGAGCAACAAAATCTAGCCCTCACTTATCAATAGGGGCTAATGCTATTTGTGGCTGCAAAGGCATTTCATCACTTCTTGTAGGTCTCCCCATGCTTTGACACTAATCACAACTTCTAGTATACTTGACAACATCTTTATGAAGTGTTCACCAGTAATATCCTATTGTCAATATTTTGAAGGTTGTCCTTTTGGCTACAAAATGTCCATCATAGGGTTCATCATGGAAGGACTTCAATATATCAAACACCTCATCTTCTCTGATAAATCTTCTCATAATGTTATCTGGACCAATGTAGAATAGGAATCCAGAAATCCAAGAATAAGGGAAACATTTGTGGACTAGCTGCCTTTTTTCCCTTGGAGAAAAGTAACCTGGGATCTGCCTTGAAACCAAATAATTTTCTGTCTACATACCATGGAGTGTGTATAATTAGAGAAAATAGATGATCATCAGGAAAAGAGTCATCAACCACTCCTTCTGATGATTGTGTAGGTCTAGACAGAAAATTAGCAACTACGTTAGCTTTTCCTGGTTTGTTAACAATTGTTATGTCAAATTCTTGCAATAACAACCATCTTACAATTTTGCCACCCACTATTGGCTTATTCATCAAATATTTGATTGTTGTATGATCTGTATGTATGAACACTTTATAACCAGTAATGTAGTGTCTAAATTTGTTAATGACATAAACAACTGTCAACATTTCCTTTTCTGTCATAGTGTAGCTCCCTATAGGTTTTTACTTACATAGTATATTGCATACTCTTTAGTTCCTTCTTGTTGGCTGAGGACTGCTCCAATGGCAAAGTCTGATGCATCTGTGTGGATGTAAAAAGGCAATGTCCAATTTGGACCTTTGAGAACTAGAGCTTGTGTCAAGAATGCTCTTAGCTTTTCAAAGGAATTATGACAGTCTGTTGTCCATTCAAATTCACTATCCTTTGTCAATAGAGTAAACATAGGTGCAACAATTTTGCTAAAATCTTGAATAAACCCCCTGTAATAACCCACATGTCCAAGGAAGCTCCTTACATCCTTCTATCTCTGTGGAATAGGCAGGGTAGATATAGTTTCAATCTTCTTTGGGTCAACTTGTATGCTTGCACTTGAGATAAAATGTCCCAAGACTATACCCTGTGTCATCATCATAAAACATTTTTCATTGCTTAAATATAGATTGTGCTCTGTGCATCTCTTTAAAACTTTCTCCAAGTTGTGTAAAGCTTCATCATATGTTTCACCATATGTGGTGAAGTCATCCATGTAAATTTCCATTCTATCATGGGAAAAAATAGAGAAAATATTGAGGACTGCTCTTTGAAATGTTGTTGGAGCATTGCACAGACCAAAACATAAAACATAATATGCATAGGTCCCCCAAGGGCAAGTAAATTTATCTTATCTTGATCCTCTAGTGCAATCTTGATTTGGTTATAGCCACTAAAATCATCAAGAAATGAGAAATATTTCTTCCCTACTAAAGAGTCAAGAACTTGATCAATAAAGGACAATGGGAAGTGATCCTTCCTAGTGGCATCATTTAGTTCTCTATAATCAACACAAACTCTCCATTTGTGACTTTTCTTGGGAACTATGACCAATGGTTAAACCCATTCACTATCTAAAATGGGGTATATAAACCCTGCATCTAAAAGCTTTTGAAGTTTTGCTTTCACTATCTCTCTGAGAGCAAGGTTTATGCATCGCTCCTATTTTCTTATAGGTCTGTAGCCATCATCAATGTAAATTTTATGCATACACAAAGTAGGATTTATGCCTTTCATATCACTATAATGTTAGATTTAGGACAGACAACTGAGAGGGGGGGTGAATTAGTTGTCCAAAACTTCCTTCCAAATTAAATACTTAAATCCACTTGTAATTCAACAACATGATAATAATTCAATCATGGAAACACAATGCATTAAACCAAAAGTAGAAACACATTAACACATAAGAAACCAAGATTTTGACGTGGAAAACTTGGTTAAGGGAAAAACCACGGGGTGATTAACCCAAGATTGTATTCTCTGCTAGAAGAATAGAAAGAACAAAATGGCACATGCCAATTAGGGTTCACTACCTGAGCACACTGCTCACAAGAGGCCCATTGCCTACAAGAGACACACTGTCTACAAAACAATAAGTATCACATACATGAACTAGAGAATAGCATCTTCACTATGCTTGAAACAGTTCCATTTAAGCCCAAACTTCTACTCTGCCTTTCGCTCTCCTCGCTACCACACACTCATCTCCACTAAATACTTTTTGAAATGACTTCAAAATTCCTTATTTGTACAAGACATCGACTTAGGAATAATCATCTAAGTCAGAAAACATCTACAAGTACATCCGCGGGATGTGTAACTCTTTTAGTCGGCCAGTCTTAGGAAGAACACCTTCATGCAGAAGCAATTCTTCAAATGCGAGATTAAACTCTAATGCGGACCACTAACACAAACTGGACATGATCTAAAGACCTCCACAAGCTTGCCTGAATCACCAAGAACATCCACACTTCATCTGCTTACTGAAATCCTTCTCTCCTTCATCCGGAACCTCAAGAACACAGTCTGTCATCACTGTCAAAAAGGAATAGATTCTTACGGACCTCCAGACCAAGAACCAATCAAGTTGACACATCACAAGGACTTCCTAAACACTCCACCAAATCCGCAGAATAGGATAATGCATTTCCGGATCTCATCGGACCTATCTGTATCACTTTGTCACCTCTGAACACCTGCTAGAACCGGTTTTACTTGAGCAACCACAACTTCTTCAGATCTTCATGTAGACCTCTAAAATCTTTATTGGATCATCTTAAGACACATATCTACAAACCCTTTAAATTGCATCCTATGATCCTCATCTTATCTTAGACTTTTACCTTACTATCTTCACTGTTCATGATATGACCAATTTTCTCAATATCCTCAGCAAACAGTTCATCCAATCCTAATCATTAATGCAACAAGAGTATGTTGACATCAATGACAACACCGGTTAGGCCCATACTTGCAACAATTATTGGCTGATCAGAAAAAGTATAGGTCAATTATATAGGCTGATCATAAAAAGTATAGGTCAATGATTGGAGGACTGTTGTATCTCACTCAAACTAGACCTGACATTATGAATGTTGTTGGTCTTGTTGCTAGATTCCAAGCTGATCCTAGAGAATCTCATCTCATGGTAGTCAAGAGTATTTTTAGATATCTAAAAGGGACAGTTGAGTATGGTCTGTGGTATCCTAGAGGTCATGATTTCTCTCTTCATGCATATACAGATGCTGATTGGGCAGGAGATGTGGATGACCGGAAGAGTACCAGTGGTGGAGCATTCTTTTTGGGGAAGAGATTGGTTTCTTGGATAAGCAAGAAACAAGAGGCAATATCTCTGTCCACTACAGAAGCAGAATATATTGCAGCAACAAGTAATTGCACTCAAGTTTTGTGGATGAAACAAATGCTAAGAGACATAAGAGTGGATTATGAGGAGCCTATCACAATCTTCTGTGATAATTCAAGTGCAATAAATATATCTAAGAATCCAGTGTTGCATTCAAAGACAAAACATATATCCATCAAGTTTCACTTTTTGAGAGAGCAAGTAAACAAGAATGAAGTTAGATTGGAGTTTGTGCCTTCCAAGGATCAGATTGCAGACATCTTTACTAAACCTCTACCTAAGGACTCTTTTGAGTACCTCAGGGAGAAGTTAGGGGTTATTGCCCCTCCAGTGATGAACTAAGATGCACTGATGTGCATCAATCCGTTGGAAATCACAATCATATCTTGTGGTCTGGATTGATGATGGGGAGCTGCTACTAAGGGGGAGCAACTGGTATGGTTCTGAAATGGTGGAATTGCAAGTATGTGCCCTTTGCCATTGATGTCAAAGGGGGAAAGAAGACATGTGAAAAACAAGTGGCTGCTGATCAAAGGGGGAGCAGGAAAGGAAGAGAAGACATGTGAATAATAGGGGGAGTTGTGACAATAAGGAAAATTTCTTGTCTTGATGGTCAAAACAGTTTTTCACATCATATGTTGCCATCAATGACAAAGGGGGAGATTGTTCCAAGTATGGGCCTAACCGGTGTTGTCATTGATGTCAACATTCTCGATGTCTTGTACAAATAAGGAATTGTGAAGTCATTTCAAAAAGTATTCAGTGGAGATGAGTGTGTGGTAGCGAGGAGGAGAGCGAAAGGCAGAGCAGAAGTTTGGGCTTAAATGGAACTGTTTCAAGCATAGTGAAGATGCTATTCTCCAGTTCATGTATGTGATACTTATTATTTTGTAGACAGTGTGTCTCTTATAGGCAGTGGGTCTCTTGTGAGCAGTGTGCTCAGGCAGTGAGCCCTAATTGGCATGTGCCATTTTGTTCTTTCTATTCTTCTAACAGAGAATACAATCTTGGGTTAATCACCCTATGGTTTTTCCCTTAATCAGGTTTTCCACATCAAAATCTTGGTGTCTTATGTGTTAATGTGTTTCTACTTTTGGTTTAATGCATTGTGTTTCCATGATTGAATTATTATCATGCTGCTGAATTACAAGTGGATTTAAGTATTTAATTTGGAAGGAAGTTTTGGACAACTGATTCACCCTCCCTCTCAGTTGTTTGTCCTAAATCTAACAATTGGTATCAGAGCTGAGGTCACGGGTTCAAACCCCACGCTTGCGCTAGGGGGGATTGTTGCAAGGGGTGGCCCTTGGTCTCCTTGTTCAACGCTGCGCTGTGGTGGTTTACGACAAGGGCTTAACCACCTCCCATGCTTGTTAAGTCAAGTGGTTGTATCAGGCATTAACAGGTCAATCTTTTGGTGCAATGGCAACTAACATGTAATCCCATGCAAACGTTGTTGAGTGGGTTTGTAATACTGCCTACAGGAATTGTTGTTGCTCATTAGTCAATGTATTATTAATAGTCAACATCTTTCCTAGCTTGATTTCTAATGGTTTAGACATTTCTTGCATAGAGGACAAATCAAGACTAGGTATTACTGGCAAGCATTGTTTGGGTAACAAAGTATGAGATAATTGAGATACCTCCTCTAAGGAACTAGTAGGTGTTATGCTTCCTAAGGGATCTTGTAAGAAAGATAAATAGTCTTACTGTTGCGGGTGCCTTCCGCGGTCATTTTGTATAATGTGAGTGATCAACTCATCTTCATCCTAAATATCCACTAAGGAGATGCGTTCAATAGTCATCAAGGTTTGCAGGGAATAGTTGTCCTCATCTTCCAAGGTAGGCCAAATGGTCTGCTCAAGCTCATGGTATGGTTGGGCTAGTGGATATAAAACTAATTTATTGGTCATAGTCCCATTGGATACGATCATGTTACCTAACCTGCAACCTATAAATGCATCTACTGTTGCAAGCCATGGTCTATCTAGTATAGGAGGATAACCAGCGAGATTAACCTTAGGTTGTAGGACTATAAAATCAGTAGGGTTTTCCCAAGAATCTAATGCAATTACCAAATCCTCAATGACTCCTCCAGGTTTAATTTTAGACCTATCAGCTAATTGCAAGACTGTCTGAGTAGGCCTAAGGTTGTTCAACTGGAGTGTCTGCATTGTCTCCTTAGTCATTACATTAATTGCAGCACCTAAATCTATCAGAGTATTCTTAATCAGAGTCCCATTGATTTTAACATCTACTACTGGACTACTTGGATCTATATATTTGGGAATAGTTATATTTCCCAAGATTATGTCAGCAAGGTTACTCAAAACATGAACTGTCTTTGGGTCTATCCTCTTCCTCCCTAGTTTCTTTATGTAAAGATCTCTGATAGTCTTAGTATAGATAGGAATATCTTTGATGGCTTGGATTAAGGGAATCTTTATGGTTATATCTTGTAACTGGCCTATAAGGTCAGTTTTAGACTATGCTGGTTGTTTTTGGATATCCAAGTGTTCAAGGAAAGGAGGCTTAGGATTTGAAATGATCTGAGCATCCTAAGTTGGTTCAGGTTCCAAAGGTGGTTTATCTATGGCTTCCTCTATGGGTTCTTCATCTTCAAGGTCTGTAATTTGGGGAAATGAAGGGCCTGCAAGTTGTTTCCCTAATCTAAGATGAACATTACTCACATCTACCCCATAGTTGGGGTATTGCATTATCTCATTTCTATAAGCCTGATGAACATGCTTGTTATTAGGATTAGGTGCAGGTTGGGCAGGGATTTGGGTAGGTCTAGGATGTCGATTTTGAGATGTTAATGGAGGCATTATGGTTGGTTGTTGTGGTTGAGATGGAATCATAGGTTGCTGGTAATTTGCATTTGTTGCCATTGTTGGTTCTTGTTCCATTGAGGTTGCTGTGTAGGCCACTAGGGGTTATAGTTGGAACCTTGAAAACCTTGTTGGGGCCATGGGTTTGGCTACTGTTGGCTCCAACTAGGTTGTGGAGTAGGCCATTGTGGGTTTTGCTAGAGATTTTGATTACTAGGCCATGGCTGAGTGTTCCAAGCAGAGAAATTTTGGTTTGCAGTAGGAAAGGGTGAACTGAAATTTAGTGGATCAGAGGGTATACCTTGTCTTTTCTACCAAGGTCTCCTTTGAGATATGAAGAAAAATTGTCCATCCTCTCCTTCAAATAGTTGAAATTCTGGCCTTTCAACCTTCTCTTGTTGGATGCTTGCCACCCTTTTGCATTTACAATTGGCCTTCCTTTGCCTACAACTGGGACAGTACTCAGTAATCATTGCATCAGCTTCTTCTTGTTTCTTCTTGATGTGAAGAGTGTCCATCTATGTAGCCATATGGTTGATTATGTCCTCATTCATGTTGGACAACAAGTTACTGATTTCCACTCTTGAAAGTCCATTGGTTGCTTTGTTTGTATTGATGTCCTTTCTCCTCTTGGCCGTCTAGTAAAAGTTCTTGAATAATTTTGGCAAACTTTACAAATTAACTCAAAAGGTAGCTGAGAGATATCACCTTGCCCAATGAGATTCAAATCATCCATGCAATCATCCTTACCTCCTCTCAAGATAACCAGTTTTAATGATTCTTCAGACAATATGTTTTGGGGGTTCATCTTTAAAGCAAAATGGAATCTTTCAACATAATCTTCTAGCGGATCCTCCTCTTTTTGTGACATCCTAAAAATGTCATCTCTCCTCCTGTCATGTCCTCGGCAGTAATCTTGGTATTTCTCCAAGAATTTCTCTTTAATTGTATCCCAGTTTAGAATGACATCTTTTCCCAGTCCCATAAACCATCTCAAGGCTGCATCCTTGAAGGTGGCAGGAAAGAGTATCATCCTATGAGCATCTGAGGTGTAGCCATAGCTCCTACATAGGATATTAAACTCAAACAAAAATGTATTTGGGTCCTCTATCACCAGGCCATAGAAGACTGGTAAAGCAGATGGTGGAATATTTTTCAGCACTGTAGCCCTCTTCTGATCAATGATAGTAAACTTGAACATTTCTTGCTCTGGTGGATCCTCCACTGCAGCATCTGCCATGGTTCTGAAGGTCCCTTTTGTAGTTGTGGAAGAAGTTGATGAAGATGTAGAAGGTGTTGATGAAGATGTAAGAAAAAGTTCTTTCTCCTCAAAACTTTCTACTGTATAGTTTATAAAGTCAGTTGGGTCTTCTCTATCCTAAAAAATTGAACGGAGGAATCTGCCTCGGTTGTCTCTTTGCCTCCTAAAACAAAGCAAGGTATGTGAAAAACGCTTCCCACACTGATCTAATGAAGAAAGACATGCAAATTTTTACTTTTACAGTTACAGATTAAGATGCACATTAATAGAAAGATAATAACAACTTCCAAATGCAAACACAAAACTCACAACACAAGATATACGTGGGGAAAACCCTTTCAGGTTAAAAACCCCACTCCAAAGCTGCCCAATATATTATTCAAAAATCACAAAGATTACAATATACTTGCAGAGCAAGATTTTATAGGAGCATATCCAACCAGAGATCCAGGAGGTAACTCAAAATCTATAAGATTCTTACATACAACCTCCATCTCAAGTTCTTGATATATAGGAGATACAATACAGTACACTCCCAACGATAATTACAAAACCATGAGCTAAAACCACCCAAATGTGGTGCCCAAATTATCTCCAATAAAAAATGCTTTGTGATATGCCAAACCACACACCAACCCTTGTAACTCTTTTATTTATAGCTCTTTTATGTGTCCAACATGTTTTTACATTTCCTAAAACTGAAGGTCCAACTTCCGGAGGCCATAACTTTTGATCCGGGTGTCCGATTGATGAACCGTTTTATGCGTCAGAAATCTCGTGAAGTGGACTATCACACAACACAAAACTCACAACACAAGATATATGTGGGGAAAACCCTTTTAGGTAAAAAAACCCCACACTCCAAAGCTGCCCAATAAATTATTCAGAAATCACAAAGATTACAATATACTTGCAGAGCAAGCTTTTACAGGAGTATATCCAACTAGAGATCCTAGAGGTAACTCGACATCTATGAGATTCTTACATAGAACCTCCATCTCAAGTTCTTGATATATAGGAGATACAATACAGTACACCGCCAACGGTAATTACAAAACCATGAGCTAAAACCACTCAAACGTGGCGCCCAAATTATCTCCAATCAAAAATGTCTTGTGATGTGCAAAACCACACACCAACGCATGTAACTCTCCCCTTTACAACTCTATTATGTGTCCAACACATTTTTACATTTCCCAAAACTAAAGGTCCAACTTCCGGAGGCCATAACTTTTGATCTGGGTGTCCGATTGACAAATCATTTTATGTGTCGGAAAGCTCATGAAGTGCTCTATCGCCCAACACAAAACTCACAACACAAGATATACGTGGGGAAAACCCTTTCAAGTAAAAAACCCCACTCTAAAGCTGCCCAATATATTATTCAGAAATCACAAAGATTACAATATACTTGCAGAGCAAGCTTTTAAAAGAGTAACCAGAGATCCAGGAGGTAACTCGACATCTATAAGATTCTTACATACAACCTCCATCTCAAGTTCCTGATATATAAGAGATACAATATAGTACACCGCCAATGGTAATTACACAACCATGAGCTAAAACCACCCAAATGTGGTGCCCAAATTATTTCCAACCAAAAATGCCTTGTGATATGCCAAACCACACACCAACACATGTAACTCTCCCCTTTACAGCTATTTTATGTGTCCAACACATTTTTACATTTCCCAAAACCAAAGGTCCAACTTCCGGAGAGCATAACTTTTGATCCAGGTGTCCGATTGACAAACTATTTTATGTGTCAGAAAGTTTGTGAAGTGTTCTATCACCCAACACAAAACTCACAACACAAGATATACGTGGGGAAAACCTTTTTAGGTAAAAAAAACCCCACACTCCAAAGCTGCCCAATAAATTATTCAGAAATCACAAAGATTACAATATACCTACAGAGAAAACTTTTACAGGAGTATATCCAACCAGAGATCCAGGAGGTAAATCGACATCTATAAGATTCTTACATACAACCTCCATCTCAAGTTCCTGATATATAGGAGATACAATAAAGTACACCACCAACGGTAATTACAAAACCATGAGCTAAAACCACCCAAACGTGGCGCCCAAATTATCTCCAATAAAAAATGCCTTGTGATATGCCAAACCACACACCAACACATGTAACTCTCCCCTTTACAGTTCTTTTATGTGTCCAACACATTTTTACATTTCCAAAAACCAAAGGTCCAACTTTCAGAGGCCATAACTTTTGATTCAGGTTTCCGATTGACAAATCATTTTATGTGTCGAAAAGCTCGTGAACGCTCTATCACCCAAAGAAAAACTCACAACACAAGATATACATGGGGAAAACCCTTTCAAGTAAAAAACCTGACACTCCAAAGCCGCCCAATATCTTATTCAGAAATCACAAAGATTACAATATACTTGCAGAGCAAGCTTTTACAGGAGTATATCCAACCAGAGATCCAGGAGGTAACTTGACATCTATAAGATTCTTACATACAACCTCCATCTCAAGTTCTTAATATATAGGAGATACAATACATTACACCGCCAAGGGTAATTACAAAACCATGAGCTAAAACCACCCAAATGTGGCACCTAAATTATCTCCAATAAAAAATGCCTTGTGATATGCCAAACTACACACCAACACGTGTAACTCTCCCCTTTACAGCTCTTTTATGTGTCCAACACATTTTCACATTTACCAAAATTGAAGGTCCAACTTCCAGAGGCCATAACTTTTGATCTGGGTGTCCGATTGATGAACCGTTTTATGTGTTGAAAAGCTCATGAAGTGCTCTATCGCCCAACAAGAAAATCACAACACAAGATATACATGGGGAAAAGCCTTTTAGGTAAAAAACCCCACACTCCAAAGCCACCCAATATATTATTAAGAAATCACAAAGATTACAATGTACTTGTAGAGCAAGCTTTTAAAGGAGTATATCCAAACAAAGATCTAGGAGGTAACTCGACATCTATAATATTCTTACATACAACCTCCATCTCAAGCTCCTAATATATAGGAGATACAATACAGTACACCGCCAACAGTAACTACAAAATCATGAGCTAAAACCACCCAAACGTGGCACCCAAATTATATCCAATCAAAAATGCCTTATGATAAGCCAAAACACACACCAACACATGTAACTCTCCCCTCTACAGCTCTTTTATGTGTCCAACACATTTTTACATTTTCTAAAACTGAAGGTCAAACTTCTAGAGGCCATAACTTTTGATCTAGGTGTCAGATTGACGAACCGTTTTATGCATCGAAAAGCTCGTGAAGTGCTCTATCACCCAACACAAAACTCAAAACACAATATATACATGGGGAAAACCCTCTCAGGTAAAAAACTCCACACTCCAAAGCTGCCTAATATATTATTCAGAAATCACAAAGATTACAATATACTTGCAGAGAAAGGTTTTACAGGAGTATATCCAACCAGAGATCTAGGAGGTAACTCGACATATATAAGATTCTTACATACAACCTCCATCTCAATTTCCTGATATATAGGAGATACAATACAATACACCGCCAACGGTAGTTACAAAACCATGAACTAAAACCACCCAAATGTGGAGCCCAAATTATCTCCAATCAAAAATGCCTTGTGATATGCCAAACCACTCACCAACATGTGTAACTCTCCCCTTTACATCTCTTTTATGTGTCCAACACATTTTTACATTTCCCAAAACTGAAGGTCCAACTTCTGGAGGCCATAACTTTTGATCCAGCTGTCAGATTGACGAACCATTTTATGTGTTGGAAAGATCGTAAAGTGCTCTATTACCCAACACACAACTAACAACACAAGATATATGTGGGGAAAACCCTTTCAGGTAAAACACCCCACACCCCAAAGCCACCCAATATATTATTTAGAAATCACAAAGATTACAATATACTTGCAAAGAAAGCTTTTACAGGAGTATATCCAACCAGAGATCTAGGAGGTAACTCGACATCTATAAGATTCTTACATACAACCTCCATCTCAAGTTCTTGATAAATAGGAGATACAATACAGTACACCACCAACGACAATTACAAAACCATGACCTAAAACCACCCAAACGTGGTGTCCGAATTATCTCCAATCAAAAATACCTTGTGCTATGCAAAACCACACACCAACACTTGTAACTCTCCCCTTTGCAGCTCTTTTATGTGTCCAACACATTTTTACATTTCCCAAAACCGAAGGTCCAACTTTCAGAGGCCATAATTTTTGATCCAGGTATCTGATTGATGAACCATTTTAGGCATCAGAAAGCTCATGAAGTGCTCTATCACCCAACACAAAACTCACAACACAAGATATACGTGGGGAAAACCCTTTCAGGTAAGAAACCCCACTCCAAAGTCGCTTAATATATTATTCAGAAATCACAAAGATTACAATATACTTGCAGAGAAAGCTTTTATAGGAGTATATCCAACTAGAGATCTAGGAGGTAACTCGACATCTATAAGATTCTTATATACAACCTCCATCTCAAGTTCTTGATATATAGGAGATAAAATACATTACACCGCCAATAGTAATTACAAAACCATGAGCTAAATCCACCAAAATGTGGCGCCCAAATTATCTACAATCAAAAATGCCTTGTGATACACCAAACCACACACCAACACTATAACTCTCCCCTTTACAGCTATTTTATGTGTCCAACACATTTTTACATTTCCCAAAACTGAAGGTTCAACTTCAGGAGGCCATAACTTTTGATCTGAGTGTCAGATTGACGAAGCATTTTATGTGTCAAAAAGCTCATGAAGTGCTTTATCACTCAACACAAAACTCACAACACAAGATATACGTGGGGAAAAACCTTTCAAGTAAAAAACCCCACACTCCAAATCCGCCCAATCTATTATTCAGAAATCACAAAAAGTACAATATACTTGTAGAGCAAGCTTTTACAGGAGTATATCCAACCAGAGATCCAGGACATAACTTGACATATATAAGATTCTTACATACAACCTTCATCTCAAGTTCGTGATATATAGAAGATACAATATAGTACACCACCAATGGTAATTACAAAACCATGAGCTAAAACCACAAAAACGTGGCGCCGAAATTATCTCCAATCAAAAATGCCTTGTGATATGCCAAACCACAAAGAAACACATGTAGCTCTCCCCTTTACAGCTCTTTTATGTGTCCAACACATCTTAACATTTCCCAAAACCGAAGGTCCAACTTCTGGAGGCCATAATGTTTGATCCAGGTGTCCAATTGACGAATTGTTTTATGCATCCAAAAGATCATGAAGTGCTCTATCACCCAACACAAAACTCACAACACAAGATATACATGGGGAAAACCCTTTCAGGTAAAATTTCCCACTCTAAGGCCACCCAATATATTATTGAGAAATCACAAAGATTACAATATACTTGCAGAGCAAGTTTTTACAGGAGTATATCCAACCAGAGATCCAGGAGGTAACTCGACATCTATAAGATTCTTACATACAACCTTCATCTCAAGTTCTTGATATATAGGAGATACAATATAGTACACCACCAACGATAATTACAAAACCATGAGCTAAAACCACCCAAACGTGGTGCCTAAATTATCTCCAATAAAAAATGCCTTGTGATATGCCAAACCACACACCAACACGTGTAACTCTCCCCTTTACAACTCTTTTATGTGTTTAACAATGTTTTACAATTCCCAAAACCGAAGATCCAACTTCTGGAGGCCATAACTTTTGATTTGGGTGTCTGATTGACGAACTATTTTATGCGTCGGAAAGCTCGTGAAGTGCTCTATCACCCAACACAAAACTCACAACACAAGATATACGTGGTGAAAACCCTTTTAGATAAAAAACCCTACACTCCAAGGTTACCCAATATATTATTCAGAAATCACAAATATTATAATATACTTGCAGAGGAGGCTTTTACATAAGTATATCCAACCAGAGATCCAGGAGGTAACTCGACATCTATAAGATTCTTACATACAATCTCCATCTCAAGTTCCTGATATATAGGAGATACAATACAGTACACAACCAATGGTAATTACAAAACCAAGAGCTAAAACCACCAAAATGTGGCGCCCAAATTATCTCCAATAAAAAATGCCTTGTGATATGTAAAACCGCACACCAACACGTGTCACTCTCCCATTTACAGCTCTTTTATGTGTCCAACATGTTTTTACATTTCCCAAAACTGAAGGTCCAACTTCTGGAGGCCATAACTTTTGATCTAGGTGTCTGATTGACTAACCATTTTATGCGTCAGAAAGCTCGTGAAGTGCTCTATCTCCCAACACAAAAATAAAACAAAAGATATATGTGGGGAAAACTCTTTCAGGTAAAAAACCCCACACTCCAAAGACGCCCAATATATTATTCAGAAATCACAAAGATTAAAATATACTTGCAGAGCAAGCTTTTACAGGAGTATATCCAACCAAAGATCTAGGAGGTAACTCGACATCTATAAGATTCTTACATGCAACCTCCATCTCAAGTTCCTAATATATAGGAGATACAATACAGTACACCGCCAATGGTAATTACAAAACTATGAGCTAAAACCACCGAAACGTGGCGTCCAAATTATCTCCAATCAAAAATGCCTTGTGATATGCCAAACCACACACCAACACGTGTAACTCTCCTCTTTATAGCTCTTTATGTGTCCAACATGTTTTTACATTTCCTAAAACTGAAGGTCCAACTTCCGGAGGCCATAACTTTTTATTGGGGTGTCCGATTGACGAACAGTTTTATGTGTCAGAAAGCTCGTGAAGTGCTCTATCACCCAAATCAAAACACACAACACAAGATATATGTGGGGAAAATCCTTTCAGGTGAAAAACCCCACAATCCAAAGCCGTCGAATATATTATTCAGAAATCACAAAGATTACAATATACATGCAGAGCAAGCTTTTACAGGAGTATATCCAACTAGAGATCCAGGAGGTAACTAGACATCTATAAGATTCTTACATACAAGCTCCATCTCAAGTTCCTGATATATAGGATATATAATACAGTACATTGCCAATGGTAATTACAAAACCATGAGATAAAACCACTCAAACGTGGCACCCAAATTATCTCCAATCAAAAATGTCTTGTGATATGCCAAACCACACACCAACATGTGTAACTCTCCCCTTTGCAGCTCTTTTATGTGTCCAACACGTTTTTACTTTTTCCAAAACTGAAGGTCCAGCTTCTGGAGGCCATAACTTTTGATTCGGGTGTTCGATTGACAAACCATTTTATGCGTCAAAAAGCTCATGAAGTGCTCTATCACCCAACACAAAAATCAAAACACAAGATATATGTGCGGTAAAAAACCCCACACTCCAAAGTCACCCAATATATTATTCATAAATCACAAAGATTACAATATACTTGTAGAGAAAGCTTTTACAGGAGCATATCCAACCAGAGATCCAGGAGGGAACTTGACATCTATAAGATTCTTACATACAACCTCCATCTCAAGTTCCTGATATATAGGAGATACAATACAGTACACCGCCAACAGTAATTACAAAACCATGAGCTAGAACCACCCAAACACCGTGCCCAAATTATTTCTAATAAAAAATGCCTTGTGATATGCCAAACCACACACCAACACGTGTAACTCTCCTCTTTACAACCTTTTTATGTGTCCAACATGTTTTTAGCTTTCCCAAAACTGAAGGTCCAACTTCCGGAGGCCATAACTTTTGATCCGAGTGTCCAATTTGATGAACCGTTTTATGCATCAAAAAGCTCGTGAAATGCTCTATCACCCAACACAAAACTTATAGCACAAGATATATGTGGGGAAAACCCTTTCAGGTGAAAAACCCCACACTCCAAAGTCGCCCAATATATTATTCAGAAATCACAGAGATTACAATATACTTGCAGAGCAAGCTTTTATAGGAGTATATCCAACCAGAGATCCAGGACGTAACTTGACATCTATAAGATTCTTACATACAACCTCCATCTCAAGTTCCTGATTTATAGGAGATACAATACAGTGCATCACCAATGATAATTACTAAACCATGAGCTAAAACCACCCAAACGTGGTGCCCAAATTATCTCCAATCAAAAATATCTTTTGATATGCCAAACCACACACCAACACGTGTAACTCTCCCCTTTACAGTTGTTTTATGTGTCCAAAATATTTTTACATTTCCCAAAACTGAAGGTCCAACTGCCAGAGGCCATAACTTTTGATTTGGGTGTCTGATTGACGAACTATTTTATGCATCGAAAAGATTGTGAAGTGCTCTATCACCCAACACAAAACTCACAACACAAGATATACATGGGGAAAACCCTTTTAGGTAAAAACCCCCACACTCCAAAGCCACCCCATATATTATTCAGAAATCACAAAGATTACAATATACTTGTAGAGTAATCTTTTACAGGAGTATATCCAACCAGAGATCCAGGAGGTAACTCGACATCTATAAGATTCTTACATACAACCTCCATCTCGAGTTCCTGATATATAGGAAATACAATACAGCACACCGCAAACAGTAATTACAAAACCATGAGCTAAAACCACCCAAACATGGCACCCAAATTATCTCCAATCAAAAATGCCTTGTGATATGCCAAACCACAAACCAACATGTGTAACTCTCCCCTTTACAACTCTTTTATGTGTCCAACACATTTTTACATTTCCCAAAACTGAAGGTTGAACTTCCGTAGGCCATAACTTTTGATCCGGGTGTTTGATTGATGAACCGTTTTATGCGTCGAAAAGCTTGTGAAGTGCTCTATTACCCAACACAAAACTCACAACACAAGATATACGTGGGGAAAACCCTTTCAGTTAAAAAACCCCACACTCCAAAGCCACCCAATATATTATTCAGAAATCATAAAGATTACAATATACTTGCAGAGCAAGATTTTATAGGAGTATATCCAACCAGGGATCCTAGAGGTAACTCGACATTTATAAGATTCTTACATACAACCTCCATCTCAAGTTCTTGATATATAGGAGATACAATAAAGTACACCGCCAACGGTAATTACAAAACCATGAGCTAAAACCACCCAATCGTGGCGCCCAAATTATCTCCAATCAAAAGTGCCTTGTGATATTCCAAACCACACACCAACATGTGTAATGCTCCCCTTTGTAGGTCTTTTATGTGCCCAACATGTTTTTAAATTTCTCAAAACTGAAGGTCCAACTTCCGGAGGCCATAACTTTTGATCCGGGTGTCCGATTGACGAACCATTTTATGTGTCAGAAAGCTCATGAAGTACTCTATCACCCAACACAAAAATCACAACACAAGATATATGTGGGGAAAATATTTTCAGGTAAAAAAATGCACTCCAAAGCCGCCCAATATATTATTCAGAAATCACAAAGATTACAATAAACTTGCAGAGCAAGCTTTTACAAGAGTATATCCAACCAGAGATCTAGGAGTTAACTCGACATCTATAAGATTCTTACATACAACCTCCATATCAAGTTCCTAACATATAGGAGATACAATATAGTACACCGTCAACGGTAATTACAAAACAATGAGCTAAAACCACCCAAACGTGGCGCCCAAATTATCTCCAATCAAAAATGCCTTGTGATATGCCAAACCACACACCAACACGTGTAACTCTCCCCTTTACAACTCTTTTATGTGTCCAACACATTTTTACATTTCCCAAAACCAAAGGTCAAACTTTCAGAGGCCATAACTTTTGATCTGGGTGTCTGATTGACGAACCATTTTATGTGTCAGAAAGTTCGTGAAGTGTTCTATCACCCAACACAAAACTCAAAGCACAAGATATACATGGGGAAAACCCTTTTAGGTAAAATACCCCACTCCAAAGCCACCCAATATATTATTCAGAAATTACAAAGATTACAATATACTTACAAAGCAAGCTTTTACAGAAGTATATCCAACCAGAGATCCAGGAGGTAACTTGACATCTATAAGATTCTTACATACAACCTCCATCTCAAGTTCCTGATATATAGGAGATACAATACAGTACACCACCAACGGTAATTACAAAACCATGAGCTAAAACCACCCAAACGTGGCGCCCAAATTATCTCCAATCAAAAATGTCTTGTGATATGCCAAACCACACACCAACATGTGTAACTCTCCCCTTTATAGCTCTTTTATGTGTCCAACAAATTTATACATTTCCCAAAACTGAAGGTCCAACTTCTGGAGGCCATAACTTTTGATCCGGGTGTCGATTGATGAACTATTTTATGCGTCAGAAAGCTCATGAAGTGCTCTATCACCCAACACAAAACTCACAACACAAGATATACATGGGGAAAATCCTTTCAAATAAAAAACCCCACACTCCAAAGCCGCCCAATATTTTATTCAGAAATCACAAAGATTACAATATACTTGCAGAGCAAGCTTTTACAGGAGTATATCCAACCAGAGATCCAGGAGGTAACTCGACATCTATAAGATTCTTACATACAACCTCCATCTCAATTTCCTGATATATAGGAGATACAATACAGTACACCACCAACTGTAATTACAAAACCATGAGCTAAAACCACCCAAACGTGGTGCCCAAATTATCTCCAATCAAAAATGCCTTGTGATATGCCAAACCACACACCAACACGTGTAACTCTCCCCTTTACAGCACTTTTATGTGTCCAACACATTTTTACTTTTCCCAAAACTGAAGGTCCAACTTTTGGAGGCCATAACTTTTGATCCAGGTGTCCGATTGACGAACCGTTTTATGCGTTTAAAAGCTTGTGAAGTGCTCTATCACCCAACACAAAACTTAGAACACAAGACATACATGGGGAAAACCCTTTTAGGTAAAAAATCCCACACTCAAAAGGTGCCCAATATATTATTCAGAAATCACAAAGATTACAATATACTTGCAGAGCAAGCTTTTACAAGAGTATATCCAACCAGAGATCTAAGAGGTAACTCGACATCTATAAGATTATTACATACAACCTCCATCTCAAGTTCTTGATATATAGGAGATACAATACAGTACACCGCCAACGGTAATTACAAAACCATGAGCTAAAAGCACCCAAACGTGGTGCCCAAATTATCCCTAATAAAAAATGCCTTGTGATATGCCAAACCACACAACAACACATGTAACTCTCCCCTTTACAACTTTTTTATGTGTCCAACACATTTTTACATTTCCCAAAACCGAAGGTCCAACTTCTGACTGTGATAACTTTTGATCCAGGTGTCTGATTGACGAACCATTTTATGCGTTGAAAAGCTCGTGAAGTGCGCTATCACCCTGTAACTTGCTACACCAGTTATGACAATTTTTAGGACATTTAGAGAAGGTTTGATACCTAAAAATTGAGTTCAAAACTTTTTCGGTAGTTGCAAAAAAATAGACTTTAATATCTCACAATCCAGATATGATCTTGAGTTGAAACTCACCCGAGATGTTTACTTAGCTATTCCACACCTTTTGGGAAAATTTCAGGTCAACCTGAGGTCAATTGAAGGACTTACTAACAATAGTAAGTCTCGATATATTAAGCTCGTTTAGAAACTTTGAATGTACCAGACCATTCTCCAAGATAAAGGGTATTAAAAAATACCAAAACTAGGAAGAATAGTAATCTTTCGAAGTTGCAAGGTTGAGACACTTTTCTTAACACCTCCCCATACAGTGAATTTGGCTTTATATTCCAGCAGTATTGCACAGTGTTAGTATAATTTCTGGTGTTTCCTAAAAAGTGAATCTATTAACCCTAATGCTGGAATCAAAATTTAAACTATGAAAGCATGTAAAATGAGCCTATGAAGGTAGCACCATCCCTGGCAACGACACCAAAAATGTAGAGGAAAACTAATGCGTTGCAAACTTAACATAATTCAAGGGTAAACCTATCTGAACAATCCACTCTATCATTGTACTTCCTACATTAAATTATCAACCAAGGAACATAAGCTTATGATGGCACTGCATTGTAGGTGCCTTCAGGGCTCATATTCTTTCTAAACTATCTTATCTAAACCTACTTACTTTGTTGGAATTCATAGAAATGCAAAAATAGTACAAACAGTTACAAAATCTAGTGGCTAAGGGTACCTTCAGCATAAGTTGTAGATATCTATTAACAACAGAAAATTACAGAACTAATCCAAAACATTCAAAATGATAAGAGAGCTAATGCTAACCTCCGGAGGACTTAAAGTAGACAAAGCATGCATTTTTTCATGAACCATACTACTATAATTTGACAATCAAAGTATTCTAATTGACTCATAATGTATTTATAAGCTAATGGAAAATAGATTTAATAAGAATGCATAAAGGAATGAGAAAATAATGAAGTGAGGATTAGTACCTTGAGTGGTCAGCTCAGGGGACTGATATGAAATGAATGGAACTATGTGTTATGAGGATGCGTGAGAATCTGAATTAGATTTGATTTCCAGTTAAGTGAGTCAGTATTCAATAATGACATTCTTAAAAAATGTCTGGATCTTCCAATAGAAAAAATAGAGCAACAACTAAGTAATTGGCAAACTAACTAACTAACTAGATATCGAACTCATCCCTCCTAACTTATACAGAAACGGGAGAGTTTAATGCAACTACCAACTAACTTCAATCAATCCATTCCTAGATACTAGGATATAGGTTTTAAGTTTGATTTATTAATCTAACTAAATAGAGGAAGGAGAGTCCTATTCAAACAAGAACTCTTATGCAACGGTTTGCATGAAGAACACAGATAAACTATGTTTGAAACAAGTCTACTTCTACATTTATTCCAGTCCATCATGGTTCACATTCATCCTCTAGTTGCTTGCATTTTTGGCATCTTAACTTCACTTCCTTTAATTCTCCTATCCTGCAACTCGTTGCAAATGCTCATTTCCTTGATGCCACGTTCTTGCTACATAGGGGTTAATTCACAAAACATATGCACACAAATAACCTTCATAATAAAACCATAGGATTCCATCTATATTGCATGCATACTCATATTTAAATCACTCAATTGATAATATCATCACCATATTCCATATTAATAATATAGATTCAAAGTCTTGCAAAGTATATAAAAAGGCAGCATATAATGATGGTGATGTTGGTAAAGTGTCTGGAGGATCATATGGAAAAGTTCTAAAAGCATATAAAAACAACATAAGAAGAGGTCAATATTTCAACCCATTAGTGGAAATCACCAAAAAAGAAGGATAAAGTGAAAGAAAAGGCAAAAGAAAGGGAGAAAAGAAAGAAGTCAGAAGAAAGGAAAAAGTTATTAGCGAACTTAGTGGTTCATGAACTACCAAGTTCACCGATTGGTGAAATCACTGAAAGGAAGGGGCCGATAAAGAGGCAAGGAAGCAAGATGAAAAAGCTAAGTCTTTGACAAAAGAATAGTTTTCCAAAAGGTGATTTTTCTGATAAAGAGGAAAAAGGAAGAAAAAGAGAAGACAAGCAAGCATTTGTTGGGAAAATAGATGGTTCATGAACCATAGGGTTTGTTGACAGAGTAATTTGGCCACAAAGGAAGATAAGAATGAAGAACAAAGAAAGATGAAGTGAAGAAAAGGAAAAGACAAGATGGTTCTTGTTGTCACATGGAATTGCACCCTACTTCAAGCCTGTTCAAGCATTCCAATGACACAATGGGACTCATCTCAAGGTGTGGGACCTTGCAGATGAGATCAGATCTCTAGAGAAAGTTGGTTCCTCTTTCTGAGATTAAGGCTCAGAGAATTGAACTAAGTCTATGCTAATGATCACTAGGGGAAAAGGGATAGAGGGAATGCAAAAAAGGAAATGGTGATACACCAAGATTTAGGGTGTTCAGATGCAACTATCATAACACAGTAATGATCTGAAAGCTTAAGGGGATTCACATAGACTCATGCAGGTTCAAATAGAGGTTAAGGAAGAGAGATGAAAGTATGAAAGGGATCATTTTATCAACAATACACAACTTTCATCTATCAAATAAACACAATGCAAGAACAATGAGAGAGGCAAAATTCTATTTATATTGATCATAGAGGTTAAATAGCCATTACAAAAGAAAAAGAATTCATTACAGGCATGAAATAGGACACACAATGATAGATTCTCCTTCATTGGTGAACTAGTATAGAGACATGAGAGGCTCAACAAAAGAGCACAGTCCATCAAATCTGCCCAGTTTTGGAGAAAACCACAAGGTTCGAACCTGCAAGGAACTTTCTACCTTTGGAAATGACCTAGCACAGCCAACCAACCCCAAATAGATCTTTCTTTCATGTATATATAGCTTTTACAAATCACTGTAGCAACCATGGGCATTGAATTCTAGTCAATCCATTTGATTTATGCGCCCATGTTGTATTCAATTCTGGCCCAGAGGCCCTACTAGAAGATATGCATAAATTTAGGAGCGCCCATACTTGGCATGTTAAAGAATTCGCAGCCTAAAAGGCTACCCATATCATGTGCACTGATTTGTCCTTGGAAGGACCTGCATAAACATGGCCGTAGAGGGTACTTCATCCTCCTCATGAATATCTGGTCCTTCTACATTGAAGTTTTCCATTGTTTCAGCTACTTAGAACCTTGACCTGTAGCTATGGTGTCACCTGGAAGCACATTTTCAGGCACCTAGAATAGTTGCACCTTTTAAAAACCCTTTACAATACTTCAAAATATTTTAAATTGACTTTAAAATATTTCAAAGAAATACATTATAATACATGCTTTAATATTACGTTGATTTTCACTTTTCTAGCCTTTATTTTGCCCCATCGGTAAAATCTCACTTTTCATAACTATCTTTCCTTAGCACTTTATCTGCTATTTTTCTCTTATCGACAAATCTCCACTCTCGCAAACTATGGCTTCTTCTCTTTGGTTGGTGAAACTTGACCTTTGTGAACCAGTTTCTTTTCTCTTTAGTTGACGAAAACCTCTTTTCACAAACTGCGCCTTGGCTGACTTTTATCTTCTATTATCCTTCCTTGTCTTATCGAAAAAACTTCACTTTCACGAACTTGTTGGCAAGTTCGTCCCTTTCTCGATTCCTCGACTGGCTGACCTTTATCACCTCTTTCAACTTATCAGTGAATTTCTCCTTTTTAAACCATATTTGGCCTTTCTTTTGCCTTATCGGCAAAACTCCACTTTTGCATACTAGGCAAGTCTTTTACTATCATTTTCACCTTGTCAATGAATTTGCCTTTTCCAGAACTTTCCATGCCTTAGCCATATTTTGCCTTGTCGGTGAATTTCCTTCTTTTTGAACCATTTCCCTTTGGCACTGATTCTTCTTCATCCAAGCTCCTATCGCCTTATCGGCAAATCCTCGACTACTTGAAATACTTCGCCAGTTCAAAATCCTATTGATTCGCCAATAGCCCCTTTTCGGTGCCTTGACTTAGTCAAATTTCTTCATCTCCCTTTACCTTATCAGAAAAAGTGCCATATGATGAACCTTTAACTTGATCATCCTTCTGAGTCAGTGAATTTACCCTTTTCAGAACTCTTTGTGCCTTAGTCACTTTTCCATTCAATTGGCAAATTCCAACTTTCTCAAACCAGGCCTTTGACTCCTTTCGCTTTATCGGTGACTTTTAGAAAATTTGAACTACTTCACCAGTTAGACATTTGGCCAATTCACTGATAGCATTTGACTTCATGCCTTAGCTTTTCATTGATCTTGATGAAGACATCCCCACTAACTTGCTTTATGTCTTAGCCGGCGAAATGCCCATCGGCAAAACCGCTGATCAACAAACTATGAAGTTCACAAACCAATCGTTTTGCCAACAAAACACACTCTTTATCTTCTTTCCCTTTGCACTGTACTGCTTTGCCTTAGCTGATTTGCCCTTTTGTCAGCAAACCAACGAATTAGTGAACTTTTGAACATGCGAACCAAAGGTTCGCCAAACTGAACTTTTGTCAAGTAAGGCAAAGAAAGGACAAAAAACTTGGAAATTTTTGGGGATTTTTTCTGGGTTTTTTGCTAAGGGAAGCCTCTTCCATTTCAAGTGTCTCGGATCAGATATTTTTGATGGAAGGAAATGATTTTTGGGTTATTTTGGCCTTGGCAAAAATAAGACAACATTTTGGTGACTATGTAGGGGTGTTTGCCTACTAAACACAGGGATCCAACTGCCTTATACAATCCATTGGGCACAGATTAAAAAAAATGCAATCACATGACCAAACAAAACTAAAACTGCCTCCAAGAAACACAAACTGACAAAACACTTCCCCCAAAATGAGAACAAACTCACTTACCCACCTAAATTAATTGTTGATGCAACTACCTGGAAATGGATAAATGGGTTGATCCCACCTATTTGGATGCTCAACTTCATGCTTAGGGGTAAGAATGACAAGTGGTGACTCCTCATGATATGTCTCCAGCTAGGCCAAATGACTAATAAGACATCCCCTTGAAATGACATGTAAATCAACATAGTTGATCTCATGCCTCTGCTATGTTTCTTTCTCTTCTTGCTAGTCTCAACACTCTAGTTGTTGTATATCAATTAGAGGAATGACTGCCTCCTCAATATACTCAAACGACTCAAGATTTACCTCATCTAGAGGCACTTATTTATTGTCCATATTTGAGCAGAAAACATCAAGCTCATCCCAAAAATAAGCCTCCAAGTCTTCTGCACTCTTCAGTGTAGTGTTGTCCATATGCTCTTCTTCATGAGATGGAACTTCACTGTCATGTCTGACCTCAACCTGCAACCATTCACCATCATCTTCATTACTCTCATGTTGCCCCAGAACTGCAACCAATATTGGCATTTGCATGCCTTCCTCATCTTCAATGTAGTTGGGCAGTTCATGAAATAGGGTAGCATCATCCACTTGCCAATTGAAAAACACACACTCAGCCTGTATTTGCCTTTGTCCCACCATAGCCTGCTGATTAGGCCCAATCTGCTATTTCAGAACTGCTGATGGATTTTGGGCCATTAAAACTATGGTAAATTCTTCATTTCAGCCTATGCTTTGGATATGGGACCGGTTACATGGATGGTGCCACTCATAGTCTTGGGTCAAGCTATTCTAAATTAGAACAAGCACGCTTGATGGACTCATATGTAATGTCCCCTTCGTGATACATGGTTAATCCATTATTGGGTTTCCGTGGAATAGCAGTTTGGTTAGGGAACTGTGGTTAGTTTTGGTCGTGGAGGTGTTGTCGGTGATAGAGTTGTAGTTTGAGGTCAGTGGATCCAGTTGGTACCCTCTAAGTTGGCTCTCTTTGCTCTTGGCCATTACTTACTATTTTTAGTAAGTTCAGGTTCGGTGTCGGTTCAAGATTTTTGGAGTGGGGTTAGATGCATCTTGTTGAGACCTTTTCGACAAGCTAAAGATCAAGGCATTTGGACACCATCTTCATATTTATTTTAAAGTCCGAAGTTTAATAATGTTATATTTCATGGGACTTTAATAAAGTGTTAAGTTAGTGACTTTATGAGAAATGAAAAACATAAAGTAAGTCACTAGGAGGGGCACCCATCCCAAGGGGGTAAAATATGTTTTAAAATAATAAAAGTTCCCTCTAAAACCCAATGCCCAGCTTGAGGGAGATATAAGGAGGAATTAGAGTTCATTTGGATTATGCTATGTTTATGATATTTTCTCTTTGTGAGCTCTACTAGGGTTTGCTCTTGTGAAGGGTTTGAGGATTTGAACCAGAGGCTCTTGGAGACGAAAACCTCCCTAAGTAACGGTATTCTATAGGTGTGGAAGATCACCCAAAAGTGCCATTTGAAGTGAATGCATCCAGTGTTCACGCTTGTGCTTCAATGGAGTGTGGTTAATGAGGGTTTGAGGATCTACTTGCTATATCATTTACAAATTTGTATTGAACAACAAATATCTATAGTAATGGAGCGATTATCAGCAGCTAAGAGAAAGGTTATTGCAGCCATGTTTTGATCCATGTTGGTCGTACTCCCTTGTGCAGACTGTACTTCTTCTTGGTAGTTGTTTGGAATGTTAAATGTGCATAGAACTCTCTTCAACTTAGTCGTTTGGAGTTTGCAGAAGATATCAGAGATAATAGTCAACTTTTGGAGAGGTTGCAATAGTTTTGTGACTAGTTTTCACTTCTAGCCAGGTTGTACATGTCCTTGGAGGCATGGGAGTTTGTGGGGGCTCTTCATCTAGTGCTTGCAGCCACGGTTGGCCACTATTGGAGGCATTTGGGAGCCTTATTCATTGCCATTCACTTTGTAAGCAAAGTACTTTCATTGTTAGGAGATTTGAGGTGTTTCTGTGAGACCCAATTGGCTGGTCCAGTCCCAGCATATGTATCAAGTTGTAAAACAAATAATGGGTATGTGATAGTAATTGTTATTTGGCCATTTTACCATCTGGGTATCTGATAGTTTCTTCATATCTATTGTATCTTTTCTGGGTTTCTATTCTATGTTATATATTATATGCTCCGGCAACATATCTGCAAGAAAACTAAAAACCCCTTCTGCATTCTTTCGTCTAGTCTATAAGAACACAAAAATTAAAATTAAAATAACACATAAAAAGATCAATAAAAATGCAAATAGGTACGGTACATTACATCATAGCAGCTGAGTTTATGGGGTTCAGGGGCCTAACATGGCTTAGTTAATTTTGTCCTTGACAAAGCTACCTGCTAAGCTGATAGGGCTGATTGGGAGCTTGGTATGGCACATTAGCTATAGGAATTGGTGCCATAATTGGCTGAAAGACTGGGGCTTCTAGAAATAATGGCATTGGAGGCCTGGGAGTAATCTTCCTAGCTAGGATTAAACAATTTTCTACCCTAATTGCTACCACATAGGCATCAGGTAACACATCCCCTCCTAGAGATTGGTTCATGGTAGCGATATCACTATTCATGGATCTCAAATAATACAAGAAAGCAACATTAGAGGAAGGTCTCACCAATGGTAGAATTATGTACCAAGTCTTTTGAAATCTAAAATCAAAATCCACCATGAATTCATAGGGAGCCCTTTTAAAAGTGGCCAATTTCTCTATCAGGGACAAATGATCACTATTATCTTCAAAACGCTGACAGAGCCTATCTCCTAACTCATCCCATTCATGAATTGAATTTGTAGGTAACCCCCTATACTACTGGAGAGATTTTCCTTTCAAGGAAGAAGCAAGGAGCCTTACTGCAACATTGTCTTGGGTAACATTGTGATTAGAGCATACATTGGCAATGTCTTGGATGTGCTCAACAAGGTAGTGGAATTTTCACTAGTGAAAAAAGGAATAGCCCTCAGAGCTGGAACTGGGATGCCATCATATTGTGCAAGGTTGAGAGGGCTTCCACCATTGAAGGCCACAAAGGGTCTGTTTCTTGGTAGGGCCATGACAGTGGTGTGAATGTTATGATGGGTATATGGAAGCTTATTCTTGATAGGGGAAAAGGCCATGACTTCCATAATAGCTTGACATACTAGAGAATCGAAAAGCAGAGATGTATCAAACTATTCTTTGAAAACAAGGGTAACAGGTCTGCTTTTGGAGACTAGAAACATACCAGAAGAGAGTCACCAGGTGATCTGTGATGCTCCTGAAAACTAGAAAAGACCAAAAGTATCACTAAACTTTGATCTTTGATGAGTCTTTAAGCACTTGGGCTACTTTCACCAGTAAATTTGTTTAGTAGAGTCATCATGGTGTTGAAGAAGACTGCCCTGAATGGTGAAATGCACTGAAGAATACACCAAATTCTTCAATGGATGATAGAGTTCATCGATCTTGTCCTACCGGGTGTGCGAGAAACTGTTGTCATGTGGAATCACACCCTGATTGAAGCCTATTCAAGCATTTCAATGACACAATGGGAATGATCTCAAGGTGAGGGACCTTGCAGATGGGATCAAACCTCCAGAGAAGGTTGGTTCCTCTTTCTGAGCTTAAGGCTCAGATAATTGAACTAAGTCTATGCTAATGATCACCAGGGGAAAAGGGATAGAGGGAATGTAGAAAAGGAAATGGGGATACACCAAGATTTAGGGTGTTCAGATGCAAATATCATAACACAGTAATGATCTCAAAGCTGAAAGGGATTCACAGAGAGTCATGCAGGTTCAAACAGAGGTTAAGGTAGAGAGATGAAAGTATGAAATGTATCATTTTATCCACAATACACAACTTACATCTATTAAATAAACACAATGCAAGAACAATGAGAGAAGCAAAATTTAGTTTATATTGATCATAGAGGCTAAATAGCCATTACAAACGAAGAAGAAGAATTCATTACAGGCATGAAATAGACACAAAATTCGGCAGACTCTCCTTCATTGGTGAACTGGTATAGAGACATGAGACGCTCAGCAAAAGAGTACAGTCCATCAAATCTACCCGGTTCTGGAGAAAACCACAAGGTCCAAACCTGCAAGGAACTTTCTACTTCTGGAAATGACCCAGCATGTCTAACCAACCCCAAATACATCTTTCTTTCATGTATATATAGCTTTTACAAATCACTGTAGCAACCCTAGGCATTGAATTCTTGTCAATCTATTTGATTTATGCACCCATGCTGCATTCAATTCTAGCCCAGAGGCCCTGTTAGAAGATATGTGGAAATTTAGGAGCACCCATACTTGGTGTGTTAAAGAATGCACAGCCTAAAAGGCCGCCCATATCCTATGCACTGATTTGTCCTTGGAAGGACCTACAAAAACATGGCCGTAGAGGGTACTTAATCCTCATGAATATCTAGTCCTTTTGCACTGAAGTTTTCCACTATTTCAGCTACCTAGAACCTCCACCTGCAGCTATGGTGTCACCTAGAAGCACATTTTTAGACACCCAGAAAAGTTGTGCCTTTTAAAAGCCTTTTACAATACTTCAAAATATTTTAAACTGACTTTCAAATATTTCAAAGCAATACATTATAGTACATGCTTTAATATTACATTTATTTTCACTTTTCTGGCCTTTATTTTGCCCCATTGGCAAAATCTCACTTTTTAGAACTATCTTTCCTTGGCACTTTATCTATTGTTTTGCCTTATCAGCAAATCTCCACTTTCACAAACCATGGCTTCTTCTCTTCAATCAGCGAAACTTGACCTTTACGAACCATTTGCTTTTCTCTTCAGTCAGTGAAAACCTCTTTTTCATGAATTGTGCCTTGGTCGACTTTTCTCTTCTATTATCCTTCCTTGCCTTATCGAAAAAACTTCACTTTCACGAACTTTGTTGGCAAGTTCGTGCCTTTCTGGATTCCCCGACTGGCCGAACTTTATCACCTCTTTCACCTTATCGGTGAATTTCTCCTTTTTGAACCATATTTGGCCTTGCTTTTGCCTTATCAACAAAACTCCACTATTGTGAACTAGGCAAGTCTTTTGTTGTCATTTTTGCCTTATCGGTGAATTTGCCTTTTCTGAAACTTTCCATACCTTAGCCATATTTCACCTTGTTGGTGAATTTCCTACTTTTTGAACCATTTCCCTTTGGCACTGATTCTTCTTCATCCAGGCTCCTATCACCTTATTGGTTAATCCTCAAAAACTTAAACTACTTCACCAGTTTGAAATCATGTTGATTTGTCGATAGCTCCTTTTCGACACCTTGCCTTAGTCAAATTTCTTCATCTCCTTTCACCTTATTGGTAAAAGTGCCCTGTTGCGGACCTTTGACTTGGTCATCCTTCTCAGTCAACAAATTTACCCTTTTTAGAACTCTTCGTGCCTTAGTCACTTTTCCATTCAGTCGGCAAATTCTAACTTTCTCGAACCAGGCCTTTGACTCCTTTCACTTTATCAGTGAATTTTAGAAAATTTGAACTACTTCACCAGTTAAACATTTGGTTGATTCACTGATAGAATTTGACTTCATGCTTTAGCTTTTCTTTGATCTTGATGAAGAGATCCCCATTGACTTGCTTTATGCCTTAGCCGACAAAATGCCCATCGGCAAAACTGTCGATCGACGAACTATGAAGTTCACAAACCATTCATTTTTTTGATAGAACACGCTCTTTATCTTCTTTCCCTTTGTACTATACTAGTTTTCCTTATCGAATTCACCCTTTTGTTGGCAAACCGGCGAATCAATGAACTTTTGAACTTGCGAACAAAAGGTTTGCCAAACTGAACTTTTGCCAACTAAGGCAAAGAAAGGGCAAAAAACTTTGGAAATTTTTGTGGATTTTTTCTGGGTTTTTTGCTAAGGGAAGCCTCTTCCATTTCAGGTATCTTAAATCAAATATTTTTGATGGAAGGAAGGATTTTTGGGTTATTTTGGCCTGGCCAAAACTAAGACAACAGTTCCAAAGTTTGTGATGGATGAGATTTGCAGATAAGGAAAAAGTCAAAAGTAAAATCAAGTGAAAATCAATGTAAATGTAAAGCATGTAATATAGATGTAGTGATTTAAAATATTTTAAAGTTTAAAATACTTTAAAGTGTTGGAAAAGCTTTACATAGATGCTTTTGGCAGGAATTGTATTTTAAAATGCCCATCTACTCTCTAGTCGATATGACTATAGGTTTAGGTCAACTCCCCAGTTGGAAGTGGTTGTTGGGCATTTATTGTTGTAGGTGGATGAGTCAGGTGATGGAATTCAATGCAGATATTTTTTATAGTGACTTCAACCTTCATGTCTTTCTTATTTATTGTTGCAGATCAGATTGAGGTCTTTTCTAAATTTATGTTTTGTAGAACAGATGTGGGTGGACATTCCCTTGCAAGAATATCTTCTGACAGGCCCATGGGTGGATTTATTATAGTGGGTGACCTAGATTATTGTGTTATCAATGTAATGAAATGTTATTTATAGCTAAAAAATAATGTAATGAGGGTTAGATGCAGAGGCTTATTTTTGTGCTTCAAATAGAACCCTATCTTGCTGCAACCGTGCCTTATGATCAATATAATGATGGTTAATTTCACATTTTCATGCTATTTTAGAACTGGTTATTGCTTGTGAATGTTCATTTCCTTCGAATCCCATTCTTATCCTTTACCTTTATTAGTACCCGCAGGATTTGTGTGAGTTTATAAGATGTGTGAAATTATTTTGTGCATCTTGGCTTTGTGGGTGTTCTTCATATTAAACCTGGTGTATCACCTTTTCCCCTTTCAATTTTCTCCTTCTTCCCTTTTCCCAGTGGTGCTAGATTAGGTTTAGTCTATAATTTTCTCTGAATTTTATATTTAGAAAGAGGAACCAACCTTCTTTGGAGGTTTGGTCTCATTTGTAGGTCCCACACTTTGAGATCACTCCCATGTTTCATTGGATTGTTGTAGCAAACAGGCTTTAACACAGGGTGCAAATCCAAGTGACAATAGTTTTTGGCATGCCCGGTGGGACCAAATTACTTTGAGTTAAGAGTTGAGCTAAGAATTTGGTGTTTTTCTTAGTACTCTACATTTTGGTAGACAGTTTTCATGAACCTGGTGACCCTATAAGCTCATGGTTTTAGATCAGTCCAACATTAAATACCTAGAGTGCAGACTAGGGCTTCTTCAAGAGGTAGGAATTATCAATTTGTTGAACTACATTTAGCTACTTCAAGGAGAAGAACTAGGTTATATAGGTCTCCTATGAGAGGGAATAACAGTGTTGTTTCATCCGATCTAAGATCTTAATCTACACCTCCTCATGTTAGGTTCCAATATTCAAGAAGGGGCTTGCGTGTACCTAGAATAAACTTGTATATCCTAAAAATGGTACAGCCAAGAAATCTACCCTTCGTAACCTTCAATGGAGGTAGACCTTTAGCCCTAAATGGACATAATGACTCAGTCCTAAAGAGTATTTCATTGTTTATGGGTGAGGGTTCCACTACACCTACTGTACATATCAAAGATATATCAAACGTATGCTCATTTCACCGTATTCAAGATGAGGATGTCGTTGTTAGACTCTTAGTTTCATCCTTCAAGGGAAGAGCTCTTCAATGGTTTAGGAGTTTACCCCCTACTTCAATACATGATTGGGATGAGCTAGGAGAAGTAGTTTGCAAACAGTTTGGAGAAAGAGCAGATAATGTCTCCGTACTAGAATAGTTGACAACTATAAAGATGGCTCCCAATGAGTTGATGGTTGATTTCAACTTTAGATTTCAAAGAACATGGGTTAGAATTCTAGTTCTCCTCAAACCATCTCCACAAGGTTCTTTTTTGTATTTTTTGAGAGCTTTAAATTCTGATATAGTTGTTATGATGCAATCCATGGGTGCTCAGACTTTACAAGATGCATATTAGATAGATTTGAGAGATGAAAACTATTTAGTACAGGCTAGGAAAATAGCTCCCAGACCTTCTGTACCTATTTTCCCAAAGCTACCTTCACAAGTTGAACAACCTATTATTGGTCCCATCCCAAAGCCTAAAGCCTCTACATTTTCTCTTCCACAAGAAGAAGATGACCTTAAAACCCTAGTGACCAACCTAACTAACAAAGTCAATACCATAGAAATCCAAATTGCCCCTAAACCTCACCAAGGTTGTAACTAGGGATAGTCTTCAAATCAGGCATGGGGGCAAGGTTACAATTCCAATAGAAACTGAAACTGGAATCAAAGTTACCAGCCAAATAGGTACCAAAATAATAACCTTGTTCAACCTTTGCAAATGGGTAGACCCATTCAACAAATACCAGTTGTTAACCTAGTTAGGACCCTGGTGCCTATCCAAAACAATCTAGCACATGAAGAAGATTGGTGTTATCCTTGAAATCAACCTCATAATCAATCCACTTGTGCATTTGGAGTTCAAGAATGAGCCCTAATTGTGCAACATTTTCACACTCAACAAGCATCATTGGTGGAGGCAGTCAACAACAACCCTGAGGTACCAAATGAGGCTACTTTTAATTCTAATTTAATGCTTTGGACTCCTGAGGATTTTTGTGTTGTTAAGTAGCCTATGGATAGCGTGATCATGCCTGTAAATAGTTTTACAGACAACTTAAGATCCAAGAAGAGGTAATTAGAAAATAAACCTATACCTACTGTTTTACGAAAGGAACCTATATAAAAAGCAAAAGGGCAAGGAGTTGGTGCTGCAAGTTTGACTTAGAATAGAAGGCCTACCACTACGAATGAGGTTCCATCATGCCCTAAATTTCCCAAAAAATCCACAGAGCAGCCAAAGAAAGGGACGTGGATCCCTTCCATGCACAAAATGACAACAATTTCTCTGAATATTGTAGAGAAAATTAAAAAGACAAACCTGAATGTGTCCATGTAGAATGCATTGTCAATTCCCTCTCAAAGAGATTTATTGCAAGATGCTTTAAGGTAATTCTGTTTCAATTTTTTTTACTTGTCATGCCCAATTATAATTCATAATTCCCAAATTTTATTTTATTTTTATTTAACACTCCTCCTTTATTTGAGGGTACTCCAAAGTATTCATAATTTGAGAAGGCATATTATCTCTAATTGTATTCTCAATTTATGTGTAGTAATTCACATGTTGGTGCTTTCCATGGATGGTATGACATACTTAATGGACTCCTACTACATACTTGGGACAAAGAGGGCACATGCTAGATATAAAATTCTTATTATCCAAATTCAAAGAAAAGTTGTATCCATAGCATGACTATTTCTTTCTTTCATTTTAATTTGCATGCATGCTTATGTAGGTTTCTGCAAACACCAACATGGGGTCTAAATGTAGAGTATCAAAGAGAATGCCATGCACTCTTGCACCTTCACTTTAAACCAATTTTTATAGATATTGTAAATGCATGATATCTATTCCTTTCTTTCCCCCAAATTCCCATACCTTACTTGAGTTGTTTGTGTTTTCTAAAGATAAACCTAAGACTCTCTACATTTCTTTATACATTACGAGTATAAAATAAATAATTAAAACACTAATTATAGGGCCTCTAATTATGTCATTCCCTTTAAAGTGATGAATTATCTAGTAATTTCATGCACCAAGACCAATGTAAATGTTATTATCTTGAGATTGAGATTTTCCCCATAGTTGGTTAACTCAAGATACAAAGGTTTCTCTTATTTTTCATATTGAAAAATAAATTGTGCTAACAATCATAGTGGCATAACCAAACAAGTGAGGTGATTCTCACAAGTTTCATCTCTTCCAAAGACCTTAGCAAGAAAATTTAACTAGATTTCTCTTTCATAATAATGGCATTCAAGGGAAAGAAAGTTTAATCTAGATCTTGAGAAAAAGAAAAAATTAAAAGAAAGTAAGGTACACGAAAATGCTTCCTACACCGATCTAATAAGGGGAGATGTATGTAAATTCTTTTAAATCCTTACAATTGCAGCAATGTTAAACATATAACAAAGATATTACAACAGAAAACACAAACACAAGAGAACATGTGACACAAGATATATTGTCCCAGGGAAAACCTTTTTAGGTGAAAAACCCCACACTCTAAAACCTGCACAATGTATTATTGAAACAATAACAGTTTACAATACACTTACAATGCAAGTTCTTCCAAGAGTCTTCAAATGTCGTTTCTAGAGTGATTTCGGCAGCCTCACAGTACCTATACATCAACTATGCATCTACTACTCCAAAACTCTGCAATATATAGAGATACAAGGCATAAACAGGAAGCTTCTAGAGATGGGCGTCTATCTTGGCTACATGGCATTTTCCAATTCCCAAGGACACTTGTCCAACATGAATATACCTTTCTTACATCTGTCATAACATGGCAGTTTTGACTTCCCAAGATGGAGTGCTCCAAGGCTAAAAATAGACTATGACGGATGCTCTTACGCATCTTACAGTTGTCATAAATCTACCCAACATAACAACCTTAAATGTTGTAAGAGAATCTGTCATACAAGACTAAATATAGCATATTCCTCTTACAACATGTCATAGCCCAAATTGGGCACCCAAAGATGCCTTTCTCACATACAAAGATACTCTTCGACACTTGTCCTCACTTGTCATAGGAATCTCTATACTTGGCTCTTATGCATCATAGATTTTGTCAGACAAAATAAATCCTCCATCATAATCCAAGATACCGACACATGGCATATTATTGCCACCTCAAATGGGATGCCCAAATCCACATGTGTTTGACTTGACCATCCAAAGCATATTCCAAGTAAGATGTGTTGCAAGTATGAGGTGAACCAGTGTTGTCATTGATGTCAACATACTCATATTGCATTGACAAGAAGGATTGGATGAGCTGTGTGCTGAGGATATTGAGAAAATTAGTCTCAATCAGGAACAGTGAAGAACAGTGATGAAAAGAAGGCCAAAGTACTGTATAGGTTGAGGATCAGAGGATGCGGATTAAAGGGTTTGTAGATATGAGTCTTGAGATGTTCCAGTTAAGATTTTAGAGGTCCGCATAAAGAAATAAAGAAGTTATGGCTGTTTGTGTGAAACTGGTTCTGACAAGTGTTCAGAGGTGACAGAGGGTCACAAAAAGGTCCGGTGAGATCCGGAATTGAATTATCCTATCCTGCAGATTGGAAGGAGTGTTTGGGATACCCTTGTGATGTATCATCTCGATTTGTGTATGATTTGGAGGTCCGAAAGTACCTTTTACATTGTGATAGTGGCGACAAACTGTGTTCTTGAAGTTCCAGATGATGAAGAGAAGAATTCTGGTAGTCTGATGAAGTGCGGATGTTCTTGATGATTCAGGGAAGGTTATGATGATCATTGGATCATGTACAGTTTGTGTTGATGGTCTGCATTGAAGTTAGAGTTGGATTTGATGTTATGACTACCAGTTGTTGGTGTTCTTCCTGCAACAAGCCGACCGGATGTTGTACACGCCTTGCAAATGTTATTGTAATGTTTGCCGACTTAGATGATTATTCCTAAGTTGATGTCTTGTATAAATAAGTGTTTGTGAATTCATTTTGATGTGTGGATTGAGTGGATAAGTGTGGCATAGCGAAGAGTATTGCGAAAGGCAGAGCAAGGGTTTTTGGGCTTAAATGGAACTGATCTGGACATGGTAGAGATGTCATTCTCCAGTTCAAGATTGTGATTCTTATCACTTTGTAGACAGTGTGTCTCTTCGTAGGTAGTGTGCCTCTTGTGAGCAGTGTGCTCGGGCTGTGAGCCCTAATTGGCAGGTGCCATCTTTTCTTATTCTTCTAACAGAGAATAATCCTTGGGTTAACCACCCCGTGGTTTTTCCCTTAACCGGGTTTCCACGTCAAAATCTTGGTGTTCAATGTGTTGATGTTTATCTGCTCTGATGTTTATGCTTTATGCTTTCATGGATGATTAACGGCTATGCTAATGAACAACTAAGTGGATCTGAATGTTTGAATTGTAAAGATTAGGATAGCTGATTCACCCCCCCTCTCAGTTATCAACAATTGGTATCAGAGCCAAGTTCCTCTGAAAGAAGCTTAACCGCTTGAGGAGATCCAGGATGTCGTCATACAAGAAGGATAGTCTGAAGTTCGATGGAACCAACTTCACTCTCTGGAAAGGTCGCATGAAATGTCACTTGGAGTGTATGGGAAAAGCATACTTGGCCATGGTCTCAAAACTGTATGTACCTCCACAGGGTGATCCAACAACTCTGAATGAAATCACAGATGCTGAAAACAATTTGCGGACCAAGGAAGCTCTTCTAAGTGCATTAAATGACTCAAATCTCTCAAATGTTATTGACCTACCAACTGCATATGAGATCTTGGTTAAACTAGAACTTCTGTATGAAGGAGATGAGTTTGTTAAGAGTGCAAGATTGCAAAGTCTCAAAGGGAAATTTGAAAGATTACAAATGAGAGATGATGAAAATATCACTACCTTTATGCCAAGAGTAAATGAGCTAGTGTGTGGAATCAGGAATTCTGGTGGAACTTTGGATGAAAATGAGATTGTATGCAAAATTCTAAGATCTCTTCCTGATGCCTACAAAATCAAGGTTGCTGCCATTGATGAATTCAGAGCCCATACAACTGTAACAAGAGAACAACTGGCTGGCAAACTAGCTGCATTTGAAATGACTGAGTTTCGAGATGATCACCCCGAGACTGAATCTGCATTCAAAGCTAGTGCCTATGTGAAAGGCAAACAAAGATTTGATCCAGGAGAGAACTCTTCAAGGAAGCTGTCATGGTACGAACAAGCAAGGAAAGATATGGAAGAGGAAGAAGCAAAAACAGCTCAACTTGAAGCCCTCATTGCAAAAAGACTACCAAGAGGATCCAGTAAGTATGAAGGAAAATTACCTTTTAAATGCTTCAACTGTAATAAGATTGGTCACTTTGCCTCAAGATGTCCGGAAAGATCCACCAGATCAGATTCTAACAGACAAAGGTTTCAAAAGAATTGTTATTAGGTCCATGAAGAAGCTGATAATGAAGGAGTAATAGATGATGAATCAGAAATAGGAAATGAATGGGTGCTTATTGCTATCAAGGAAGAAGATCCAATGTCTATCAATCATAAGGTTGAAGGAAAAGCTTTGGCTGCCCAAGTTCAAGATAAGGATGATTGGGTTATTGATAGTGGATGCTCCCACCATATGACTGGTGACAAGAACAAGTTCTTAGAGTTGGAAAGATATGAAGGAGGAGTGGTAAAGTTTGGTGATAATTCAGCTGGTAGAATCAGAGGGAGAGGAACCATTTCTTTTAATGGAAGAAATAAAAATGGTAATGTGTTGTATGTTGAAGGTCTGAAGCACAATCTTCTCAATGTTGGATAGTTGGTGGACAAAGGTTATGATCTCCGATTCAAAGATGGGAAATGCAAAATCCTAGGGAGATCCGGAACAGAGATTGCATCCGGTACTCAAACTAAAGGTAATATCTTTCACTTGGTTGGTACTGACAAAAGTTGTCTGCTTGTTCAAGTTGATCAGAGCTGGTTATGGCATAGAAGGATGTGTCATGTCAATTTTGATAACATCATTAGGTTAAGCAATACTCAAGCTGTTAGAGATCTTCCAAAATTGGTAAAGCCTACAAATGATTTGTGCAAAGAATGTCAGCTAGGTAAACAGAGCATAGTTTCATTCAAAAGCAAAGATCAGTCCTCTACCGGATTATTGGAATTAGTTCATACTGATCTATGCGGTCTGACAAGAGTCAAAAGTATGCAAGGTGATAGATACTTCATGTTACTAATTGATTATTATTCCCGGATAGTATGGGTCACCTTTCTGAAAGAGAAGTCAGAAGCCCTTGAAAAGTTTAAAATCTTCAAAGCTATGGTAGAGAATCAAACCGGATTAAAACTGAAGTCTCTGAGGTCTGATAGAGGTGGTGAATTCACATCTGGTGAGTTCATAGACTTTTGTGAGAAGCATGGTATAAAAAGACAGTTGTCTGCTCCTAGGACTCCACAGCAGAATGGAGTAGTTGAGAGAAAGAACTAGACCATCCAGGAAGCTGCCAGGACAATGATGTTGGAAGCAAATGTTCCTCAGATGTTTTGGAGAGAAGCTATCAGCACTGCAGTCTACACCCTCAATCGAGTCCAAATCAGAAACAATACCGGTAAGACCCCCTATAAACTTTGGTTTGGCATCACTCCTACTGTGAGATATTTCAGAGTATTTGGTAGCAAGTGTTATATTAAAAGAGATGAAGATCTAGGGAAGTTTGATGCTAGAAGTGATGAAGGTATTTTCTTGGGTTACTCCACTCAAAGCAAAGCATACCGGTGTTACAATAAGAGACTAAAAAAGATGATAGAAAGTACAAATGTAAAGGTTGATGAAGGAATTGAGAAGCCCTCAAGGTTTTATGAATATGATGAAGATGATCAGAATGATCCTCTGGTCGAAAGAACTCCATCCTCCTCTGAAATTCAGATCCAAACTAATCCAGTAAATCAGGAAGAAGAAGAAGAAGTTTGTCGGAATGAGCCTGATCAAGAATTAGTAGTGCAAGAAACTCCCAAAGTTCCAAGGTATGTAACTCTAAATCACTCTGAAGATCAGATCATAGGTGACAAAAGTAAAGGGGTACAAACAAGGAGAAGAATTGCTCAAAATTCAGATGAATGTTGTCTAATTTCAAAGATTGAACCTAAGACAGTAAATGAAGCTTGCAATGATGAAAATTGGACCAAAGCAATGGAAGAAGAGTTAATGCAAATTGAAAAAAATCATACTTGGGATCTTGTTCCCAGACCTAGAGACAAGAATGTGATTGGAACCAAATGAGTCTTCCGGAACAAACTGAATGAAGTTGGTGAAGTAATCAGAAACAAAGCTAGATTGGTCTGCAAAGGCTACTCTCAAATAGAAGGAATTGATTTTGAAGAGACCTTTGCTCCGGTGGCATGAATTGAAGCAGTCAAATTATTTCTTGCATTTGCTGCCTTCAAAGACTTCAAGGTATACCAGATGGATGTCAAGTCTGCCTTCCTAAATGGTGATCTAGAGGAAGAAGTCTACATTGAACAACCAGATGGATTTCAATTGTCTGATAATGATGATATGGTCTGCAAGTTGAAGAAAGCATTGTATGGTTTGAAGCAAGCCCCAAGAGCATGGTATGAAAGGTTGGATAAGCATCTTGTGCAGATTGGATTCAACAAAGGTACTACTGACAGTAACTTATATTTCAAAATTGATCATGAAAACATTTTGATTGTTGAAGTGTTTGTGGATGATATCATTTTTGGAGGAAGAGATAGTATGTGCAAATCTTTTGCAAATCAGATGAAAGGTGAGTTTGAAATGTCTATGCTTGGTGAAATGAATTTCTTCTTGGGTCTGCAAATTACTCAAACAAAGAAAGGGATCTTCATTTCTCAAACCAAATATGTGAAAGAATTGTTGAGAAAATTCGGTATGGAAGATTCAAAGCCAATGAACAATCCTATGGCAACCGGATGTAAGTTGAGCAAAGATGATGACTCTCCAAAGGCAGATCAGACAAAGTATAGATCAATGATTGGTGGATTATTGTATCTCACTCAAACTAGACCAAATATAATGTAGGCTGTTGGTCTTGTGGCAAGATTTCAGGCTGATCCTAGAGAATCTCATGTTATGGCAATCAAGAGAATTTTTAGATATCTAAAAGGAACAGTTGAGTATGGTTTGTGTATCCTAGAGATCATGATTACTCTCTTCATGCTTACACAGATGCAGATTGGGCAGGAGATGTGGATGACTGGAAGAGCACCAGTGGTGGAGCATTCTTTTTGGGAAAAAGGTTAGTTTCTTGGCTAAGCAAGAAACAAGATGCAATATCTCTGTCTACAACAGAAGCAGAATACATTGCAGCAGTAGGTAGTTGCACTCAACTTTTGTGGATGAAACAAATGCTAAGAGATATTCAAGTGGAATATGATGAGCCTATCACGATTTTCTGTGACAATTCAAGTGCAATAAATGTTTCTAAGAATCCGGTATTGCATTCTAAGACCAAGCATATTTCTATCAAATTTCATTTTCTGAGAGAACAAGTGAACAAAGGTGAAGTCAGGTTGGAATATGTGCCCTCCAAGGATCAGATTGCAGATATCTTTACTAAACCTCTTCCCAAGGACTCTTTTGAGTATCTCAGGGAGAAGTTAGGGGTCATGGCCCCTCCAGTGATGAACTAGGATGCACTGATGTGCATCAGTCCGGTGGATATCACAGTCATATCTTGTGATCCGGATTGATGATGGGAAGCTGCTACTAAGGGGGAGCAGCTAGTATGATTCTGATGTGTTAGAATTGCAAGTATGAGCCCTTTGCCATTGATGTCAAAGGGGGAGAGAAGACATGTGAAAAACAAGTGGTTGATGATCAAAGGGGGAGCAATAAAGGAAGAGAAGATATGTGAAGAGCTGTTGTTGATAGGGGGTCCTGTGACAGAAAGAAGAAGTTCTTGTCTTGATGGTTTTTCACATCATATGTTGCCATCAATGACAAAGGGGGAGATTGTTGCAAGTATGAGGTGAACCAGTGTTGTCATTGATGTCAACATACTCATATTGCATTGACAAGAAGGATTGGATGAGTTGTGTGCTGAGGATATTGAGAAAATTAGTCTCAATCAAGAACAGTGATGAAAAGTGATGAAAAGAAGGCCAAAGTACTGTATAGGTTGAGGATCAGAGGATGCAGATTAAAGGGTTTGTAGATATGAGTCTTGAGAGGTTCCAGTTAAGATTTTAGAGGTCCGCATAAAGTAGTAAAGAAGTTATGTTTGTTTGTGTGAAACTGGTTCCGGCAAGTGTTCAGAGGTGACAGAGGGTCACAAAAAGGTCCGGTGAGATCCGGAATTGAATTATCCTATCCTGCGGATTGGAAGGAGTGTTTGGGATACCCTTGTGATTTGTCATCTCAATTTGTGTATGCTTTGGAGGTCCGGAAGTACCTTTTGCATTGTGATAGTGGCGACAAACTGTGTTCTTGAAGTTTCGGATGATGAAGAGAAGAATTCCGGTAGTTTGATGAAGTGCGGATATTCTTGATGATTCAGGGAAGGTTATGATGATCATTGGATCATGTACAGTTCGTGTTGATAGTCCACATTGAAGTTAGAGTTGGATTTGATGTTATGACTACCAGTTGTTGGTGTTCTTCCTACAACAAGCTGATCGGATGTTCTACACACCTTGCGAATGTTATTGTAATGTTTGCCGACTTAGATGATTGTTCCTAAGTCGATGTCTTGTATAAATAAGTGTTTGTGAATTCATTTTGATGTGTGGATTGAGTGGATAAGTGTGGCATAGCGAAGAGTAGTGCGAAAGGCAGAGCAAGGGTTTTTGGGCTTAAATGGAACTAATCCGGACATGGTAGAGATGTCATTCTCCAGTTCAAGATTGTGATTCTTATCACTCTGTAGACAGTGTATCTCTTCGTAGGCAGTGTGCCTCTTGTGAGCAGTGTGCTCAGGCTGTGAGCCCTAATTAGTAGGTGCCATCTTTTCTTATTCTTCTAACAGAGAATAATCCTTGGGTTAATCACCCCGTGGTTTTTCCCTTAACCGGGTTTCCATGTCAAAATCTTGGTGTTCAATGTGTTGATGTTTATCTGCTCTGATGTTTATGCTTTATGCTTTCATGGATGATTAACTACTATGCTAATGAACAACTAAGTGGATCTGAATGTTTGAATTGTAAAGATTAGGATAACTGATTCACCCCCCCTCTCAGTTATCAACAAGATGACATGTCACTATGCCACCTCAAACTAAATGCCAAAATTGAATGTGCAAGTAAATACAAAATTAAGAAAATAAATAAATAAATAATAAAATAACCAATGCTAGGAATTGCAAGGTTGAGACACCTTAATTCCCAACAAAAATATATAACTTAGAGAATTCAAATTACCCATATCTAATATAATTTATGAGGATACTAGCCCAAGTAACACATGATGATGTCTCTAGATAAATTAAAAATAAAAGAGCTACTCCAAGAAGATTTTAAATAAGGAGCAATGAGTTATTTAAATTGTAACTTGATGGCAATTATTCTCATAACCATTGGTGTTGGAAAAAATGAGCTACTAATCTCTTGTAAGAGTTTATCCTTATGCAATAACTAGCACTTTTATCACCCCCACATCCATTTTTCTACCACCACCTTTTTCTCTTCTCTTCTTTTACTAATATTGATGTTTTTCCCTTCAAATACTTTCTCTCAACTTTTCCAACACCTAAAGAGTCATCTCCATTTGACTCTTTATCTCTACTCCATGAATGAAAACCTCACAAATCTCATCAAGAAAACTCTAGTACTCCTCTTATAATACATATTATCACACTCTCTGACACTTTCAATAACTCTATTAGAACCTTACAACATACATCTTAGTAAGAAATCCTTCTTTGATAACAATTGATGCCTCCCTCTCATAGCTCTTTATAATCATAGGAGTTCTTCACACACCTTCAATAATTTTTATAGAGACCCCAAGTAATTGGTATGATTGGGTGTTTTGCTACATGGCTTTCAACTAGTACCTATAGTCATTACTAACTTATCACTTTGCTCCCAGAGTGCTTGAACCACTTTGCATGAATTGGTGTCATGCATGGCACTTTGGCACACTTCACACCAAAAGTTGACAATCAACCTTTCATTTTTTGTAAAAGTTGAAAAGGAGAGAATTAATGTAGCTCTTGGAAAATGGAACATCATGAATTGCATAGAGATATAGGACATGGAGAGAAACCTATGGCCATGGCTCTCACCATGGGATAATCAATTGCCAAGTGAGCCTCACTTTGGCATCTTGTTCAATAAAGTCCTCTTTTTATCTTAGATTGGCATGTGGGTTGTTCCAATTGAGCGTCCATTTTCTTGATCTTTTCGTCGAGGCATATGGTGGAGCCATATGACTATGGTTCTCCCAAAACCTCTAACTAGAGTGTAGCCTCTAGAGCCTCTTTTTATGTCTATAGTGTATGCTACACTAACTCTCTTTTAATGTGTTGTAAGCCTACCAATGAACCATTCATTTTTATTATATTATCAATGGTCGATGGGATCTTTGACACCAACGCTTTGAACCATTGATTGTAGTTAAGCATGGACTTACTTGATCTTCTTCAGTGTATTTGGTTAGATGTGTCATAAACCTTGCAACTATAATGTTTGATTTATTTTATATTTATTAATTATTTGTGATCCCTCTTGGGAAAGGGCATCTTAATATGATGGCCATTTTTTCATGCGTATGCATTGGTATGATATGTGTAAGAGAATGTCTTGTCATGTAAGATATGTAAGAGCATCTATGAGAATGTAAGAACATGTAAGAGGTTTAAGAGATTATGTGACATGTGTAAGAACATGTAAGAGGGAAGTTATATTATTGACTTGACTTATTGACCAACTTATGATGCATGTTATGACATGTTATAGAGCATATTTGATTGAAATAATGCAAACAAAATAGAGTGCCTAAGTTGGTGAGGTGGTTATAACACATTATGATACCTTATGATAGGTGTAAGGAATATGCTATTTTAGTTGATGGACCATGGACCAAGACTTAGAAATAACTCATTGGAATTTGATCCATGAAGGCCTAAGCACCATTCCTATCATGTGTCTGCTCATGATTTGTAGTTTAACACTCATGGTTTCATGGATTCTTTCCTATTTATTTGGTGCTTGAGATGGATGTCATCGCATACTTGTAGGGTATCATTATGTTGTCAAAATTACTCTAAATATATGTTGGTGTAATCTATAGAGGAGGCTTGGGATTGTATTTATATTATAACCTTGTTGTTGTTGTTGGAACTGCATTTGGTTTGAGTTTAGAGGCTAGGTTTCTTCTTGAAAGGGTTTCCCAAGATAGTTGTGTTATGGTGAATGTTTTTGTGTATCTTTTATTTCTCGTAATTTCTAGATTATATTTTCTATACACTTCTCCTCTCATAGATTAGTGTATGAATTTTTTTATCTTGGTTTCCTTTCATAGTGCACACAAGAAAGGCACATTATGGTGCCAATAAAGATCACCAATAATATGCCATATATCTCTTTATGTAACAAATCTTGCTACATTTATGCATGACAGGTGTTGAGCAAGCACCAACTGGAAGACATGAAACAGTCACAATGAACCAATATTAGTAGGCTATACACATAACATGAGTTGATCGAAGAAAAGACAAATCCAACTATCCTTTGTAGTCCACATCATCACATTTTGTCTTTGCCAACTATCAAATTCACCTTGTTGTTGAGTTCATCGCATATGTTGTTAAAGTCATAGATACTATCAAAGGTTTCCTAGATGCTATCAAATATGATCATCATCATCAAAGTTGTTTAGTTTTTGAAGTCATCACAAGTTGTTCCCAAAGACACAGTGATGTTGAAGATGATAGTGTTATTGAAGATGAAACAAATTTCTTCTAGAGATGAAATAGGTCATTGCCAAACATAAAACTATATTTTAATTTTCCATCGAATCCAATTGGAACATTATTAGACTCATACACTCAATCTAAGCATGCCCAAAAACCTACACACAAAGACAAATAAAATCTAGCCACCTTTTCCCTGTTTTTAGTGACATAAGATTTATCATGGACTTGGATGCTCTTGCATTAATATATTGTGTAAACATGAATTTAGGAGGGTTGGATCTTCATATAAACTTCATTTTCTATGTTCATACATGATTTTAAGAGGAGTAAGAAGTTTAATAGGTTGTAGGGTTTTGAAGCAAGTGTGAAGGAGTTTAAACACATTATAATGGCTCTAGTTATCCCCATTTGTGATGCAACATTTATATATTTGATTGAGATAATGGGATGAAAATGCAAACACCCTAATCAAAATACAAACACCATAGTGAATGTGAAAATACCAGTTTAGTGGAAGTGGTGAAAACACAACTCTATTTAAACATAATGTGGAATTCATAGGGTTTTAACATTTTAATAAACTCTTTTGATGATAATTGTTATTCCATTTCGGTGTCATAGGAGGATGGAGTAGCATTTATTGTGTAAATGTGAAGTTAGGAGTGGCTCTTCATGTGTGCTTTTTCTATGTTCATATGTGATTATAAGATGAACTATAAGATAGGGTTTTTGAGTTTCAAGGTTTCATAGCAAGTATGAGGGAGTTTGAACACATTGCAATGGCTCCAATTAGCCTCATTGGTGTTGCAACATATGTATGTTTTAATGAGATAGTGGGATAAAGAAAAAACTTCCCAATGCAAATGTAAATGTTGTGGTGGTGAATGCAAAAACATTAGTTTGGTGAAAGTGATAAAACATGAGTATGTGGATAGAGTGGAATTCAAAGGGTTTTAGCATTTTAATCAACTACTTTATGGTTCGTTCTTCCATTTTGGTAATAAACATGAACTTAGGAGGTTTATCTCCTCATGTAACTTTCATTTTCTATGTTCATATGTGATTGTAAGAGGCACAAGATAGGGTTTTTGAGTTGTAGGGTTTTAGAGCAAGTGTGAAGGAGTTTAAACACATTGTAATGGATATAGCTATGCTAATTGGTGTTGTAACATCTATAAGTTTAAATGAGATAGTGGGATGAAAATGAAAATGCCATGATGAAAATATAAATCCTATGGTGAAGGTGAAAACACCAATTTAATGGAAGTAGTCAAAACATGACTATGTGGATAGAGACTGGAATTCAAAGGGTTTTAGAATTTATATCAAATATCTTGACATTTTTTCTTTAGTTTTGGTGTCATTTTAGAATAGAAAATTTGCATATACTATGTAAACATGAAGCTAGGAGGGTTGGCTCTGCATATTACCTTCATTTTTTATGTTCATATGTTATTGTAAGAGGAACAAGTCTAGGTTTTTGAGTTGTAGGGTTTCATAACAAGTGCAAAGGAATTTGAAAACATTGTAATGGCTCTAATTAGCCTCATTGATGTTGTAACATCTATAAGATTAAATGAGATAGTGGGATGAAAATGCAAAATCCATGGTGAATGCAAAAACACTAGTTTGGTGGAAGCATAAAAACATGACTATGTGAATAGAGAGTGGAATTCAAAGGGTTTTAGCATTTGAATAAAATCTTTTGACATTTGTTCTTCTATTTTGATGCCATGGGAGGATAAATGAGTAGCATATATTGTGCAAACATGAGGTTATTGGGGTTGGATCATCGTGTAGCTTTAATTTTCTATGTTCATATGTGATTGTTGTTAGGAATTTGCAGGTCTAATTAAATCAATTCCACATAACCCAATATGAGAAACAAGATGCTAAAACGAACCATAATGCAAAGATCAAAAGAACAAGCAACAAGGAACATAAGATATACCCTGGGAAAACCCTTTGCAAGGAAAAACCCAACCTCCAAAAGCATCCACGATCAAATGTATTATTCAACAATATGAAATTACAATACAATCCATGAACATCCATGAATACCTCTGAATCCATCAAGCACCTCCAATGCATCCTCCATGTGTACAAGCATGAATCCACACATCACCTATCATGCTTCACAATATGCACTTACAGGAGAGAACTCAATACAATGACAGCCTCTCACAAACCTCCAATCCACCTACAATGAAATAGCCAACATTACCCAAACCACTAACCATGTGCTTGCTTTTATAGACTAAGCTCACACAAATACAACTTGTGGTATTGGATATAACCATGAGCCCCCCAAAACCATGGTAACACAAAACCATTAACTTATAAAACCACTTGACCCCACATTTGACTATTGGTACTAACTTTTCCCAATTAATCAAATAATATAAATAATAATTAATTACTCTATGTGTCCCACACACATAAAATAACTAACCCAATGTTACAATACAACTTATACAAGTGGTAACCTAATAAAATAGTATAATATTACACAAGGTGTACAACACCTATCCCAACATTCTCCCACTTGTTGTATACATTGCATAAGGGTCAATACATGAAATACATCATCATAGGCAAAACATGAAATCACATGAAACTCTAGAATGCTCTCGTGCTCCATCAAGATACTTGCAACAAAATCAAAGTGACCACCATCTCAAGCAAGAACTCCTGTCATCCTCCAACGTGCCACCTATGGAAGAAAGGGAACATGCCAAGGTGAAGATGCACCAATCCAAAGAACACAAGCATCAAATCCAAGTGAAACCAAATAGGCTCCGAGTTGCTATCAAAAGGTAAAAAACCCACATGACTAGAAATAGAACCCACAACATATGCTAATACATCCAACCATCCATACCTCGTAGGTATCAATAACATCAATAAACTCATGCCAATGACATATCCAACCCATATACTGCAATAACAAGCTCCATGAATAAAACCTGCCAATGAAGAACACATACATCCAGGAACTCCCACTGCATGGGTAATGTCAAATCTAAAAATATATCCAAGGCATATCAAGTCTATTAATCAACACTTAAACCGAGGTGTGGCTAACCAACAAGCCAATGTAGTATCAAGAACAATCACAATGATCCACACATGCATGATAAATCATTGCATACTCTCTCAGAACATGTCACCATAACTCTCCCAAAGTCCAACCATATCAACATGATCCTCCAAGAAGAAGTCATAAGACAAAGAGAGAAAACTTGTAAATTATAATGTCCTTCTAAAAAAGACCTCAAAGTGCTAAGTTGTGCCAAGTATGATCTCCTCTACAACCCCAAATGAAAAGCCTCAACAACACCCAACCATTCAATCTCATAAGATCAAATGAACATATGTAACATGTAACCAACATGGATGTAAGCCTCTCTAATCAAGGTAGACCAAACTCATAACCATTCCTTAACCAGGAATAAGCCCAATCACATCTTTTAAACTCCCCATAATGAACATGATAAATCAAACCATACGAACAAGGAGATAACCATGCTAACATCTCTCAAATGAACCCTCCAGAACCAATAATTGTAGCTCAAGATCCATATCTATGAGAAGATGAAACATAAAGTAAAACACATCTAAAAGGATGGGCAATACCTCATAGATGATAAACTACTGAGTAGACCAAGAGTGGGGAATGAGAATGCTCCTCCAGGATACACCAAGCCACAATGACTCTCTCCAAGAACAATCTCCTCTAGGTCCATAATGAACTCATGTCCATATCCAGGTGTAAGGCTCGTCGGTCTATCTGTTGAAACCACCAAAGAGTAACCATCTCAACAAGTGTCTCTAATCACAAGAGAACTCTAGCCTTACCTACGTTTCCAAGTATCCATGAGCACTTGTAACTGACCAATACATGCCAAACTCCAAATGCAACATAGCACCATCATGAAGCTATAAAGTAAATGACCAAAGTACTCAATACCAAGAGAACAAACAAGACCACTGTCAAAACTCCTACTGCACATTTGCATAATCAAGAAGCCCATCATGACATCATGATCTAACCATCTCCTCGTAAGAAGATCACATGCAATAAATGTACAATGATGCATACATCTTGTCTCAAGAGAACCTGTATCATGCCAATACTTCAAGCTAGCATCAAGAGTAAACCATGACATAATATCAACATCTTTAAATCAAGGATAAACATGTCATACTGACAAATCATAAACCTAACACCTTAACCAAAGACTCAAAGGAGTCCTCCATGGTAAACCAAGATGTCAACATCTCCAAACATATGAAGATAACCATCTTCCTATCAACTGAACTAAAAATGTCAAAGAACTCTCACAACCAAGAGCTCCTCCATGACACCAACATCCATTGCAAAAGATCATCCATCATGTATGATGAATCCAACATGTTGCCAAAGCTCCCACTGAAACTGTGATACCGAGCTATCCATGACAACAAAATAACCATCTCTTAAATGAAGACTATCCATGACCCCAAACTAATCAAGGAATCCTACTGTAACATCAACAGTTCTCAAAAGGTCGAGTGAACCAAAATCTCCAAACAAGAAGATAAAACCATCACTATCAAAAGCTAACATAGAACCATGTATCCAAGCTCTCCATGACATTGTGATAATCATGTTACAAGTCCCAACAACCGACTATCCAGCCACTTTAATTATCCATCCTCTTATCCCAAAGCAACATACCAATGCACAAATGACCATAGACAAGGCCAACTAGTGAATTTGCATAAACACTGAATCAATCTGGTGGATATAGACAATCCACATCTGAGTCATCCCACTGTAGCCAAGGGGTAGCTAATCCACAAAACTACATAACTCGTAGATCCAAAACAAATATAACATGCAAACTCATCATCACACTAGTAAACTACAAATTGAGATATCAAAGAAGATAACATGTAGACTCCAAGACTCAAACACCAAATCAACTCTAGATTCAATTTGCCAACAAGTCTACAAATGAGTAACCATAATCAAGGAACTAATCAAGCATCCAGGAGATAAGAACAATCCCCTAAAACAACACCACAACACCACATGTAATCATGAATCAAACATCATAGCCCATACCTGTCAATCGCATACATGATCATGTCGTACCAATGCAAAAGTGTGCCTGCATATCCATGACACCATAATCATCATCATCGTTGTACCTATACTCAACTCCCACGGAAATGAGACTCCAAGTCTCACACTAGTATCAACCATGTCCTCAAACCAGAAGACAATCTGTACCTATCTCCATCAAAGTTGTAACTCTGAAAACACCTGTAAACTTGTATCAGGAAGCACCATATCTAAAAAACCTGCTATACCATGCTGATGGTCTCATAGCAGCATGCACTCCCACAAGTCTATGCCAACAAATCCATTTGAATGCACTCTAAATCTCAGGCTCCTACAAGTGATCAAACAAGTACAACACTCTCTCTGCACACCAAACTAAAAATCTACATGATCCAAACTATAGTACACTACAAGAACTCTCCAATGCCTATCTGAAATTGAAAATATGACTCCATATGCAAAAGTTATGAGCATAAAACTGTACAGGAGCAATGCGGGCTTCAGGAACCAAATTCTGACACAAATAGAAAATTTTGATGACCAAACCTATACCATTGAGTAGTGCTCAGAGAGAGATTTTTGACACCTATAAGAAGTTGAAAAAATGATACCGTATGTGAAAGTTATGCCCCCTAGAAGAAAAGGCACTCCTAGGGCTAAAACTGGACCCCTAGTGGGCTCTTGGTACCATGATGATGTGGCATGACATCACTGCTGACATCATCATGCTGACTGGGCAAAAAACACATGTGGTACTGATGTGGCATCTGACTGGGTTGGCGTCATCATTGTCTTTGACCAACGTAGGTGAAAAAAATTGTTTTCCAATTTATTTTGTTTTCCATCAGACCCAAGTTGCATATTACAAGGAGGGTTTGAATTTTAATAAGGTCCAAATAAATAATAATAATAAAATGTTGTCATATATTTTTTAAACCCCCACCACACCTTATGAAAAGGTTTTAATAAATAAATAAAATTTAAATTTTCATCCCTTTACGGCTCCACTCCCACACCAAACCTTTTTAAAGGTTTAATAATAAATTTCTTCTTTAAAAAAAAAAACTTTCAAAGCCCATACGGGCTGGCCATAGGCCAACAGCAAGGAAGGTGGGGGATCGGTGGGTCGTACGGCTCTGCGCCTGTGGTACCTGCCGGTACCCTGCAACAGCAGCGCAGGGGGGGTACGGCTGTACCCACCCCCCTGCAATTTTCATCTTTTTAATTTTTCATACCTTTTTCTATAGTTTTTTTTCAAACAAAAAATTTTGATTTTCATTTTTTTTTAAAACCAAAACTATAGAAATAATTTTACATGCCCAAGAAATTTTTTTTAATTGTAGAGCGTACCTTCGACTGCGATGGTCGTACGACCATACCGCTAAACCTGGGAGTCCAATTTTTTTGCTTTTTCTTTATGTGGCCGAATATAGGCAAATTTTATATGAATCTTTGTCTCTCAAGCCTCATGGACTCAATGGCGATGTCCGTTTTGTCCCAGGAGGTCATCTGTGAAAGTTCTCCTCAAAACCCTCATGAAGCCAAAACCTGAAAACCCTCTTTAGCCATGATTTTTCAATCACCAGATCTACAACATGCACAATAAATCTCCAATACCCAGAACATCTAATCTACAATACAACTCGCATAAAACCTTGTAGTGTCCCAAATCCTTAAATACATTGCCATGGCTTCTATTTTGCACCTTATCTACACACACAAGGGTTATACACATCTAGGGAGCTCACACCTCCCTCAACCATAAAATGGCTTTGATACCAATTGTTAGGAATTTGCAGGTCTAATTAAATCAATTCCACATAACCCAATAGAAGAAACAAGATGCTGAAACAAACCATAATGCAAAGATCAAAAGAACAAGCAATAAGGAACACAAGATATACCCTGGGAAAACCTTTTGCAGGAAAAAACCTAGCCTCCAAAAGCATCCATGCTCAAATGTATTATTCAGCAATATGAAATTTGTTTAGGGTGAAAAATGATAGGTTAAATGCTACTATCTCTCACCGCTAAGCATTGGGGAGATAAGAATCGGCTTGGAACAAGATTCTATTCAATTTGCCTCCCTTTGATGCTCGTGTGGTTATGAAACCTAAGGCCCTAATCAAGATTTTGCCAAGTGTTGTACTTTTAACCAAGTAAAAACCCTAATTATGCCTCAATTTAACAATATACAGAAACTGATAAAATATTTGGTAAAACTGATCACAGAGGTACAGAGGAGAGGTTCCAGAGGTAGTACCTAGATTTTGAGGTCTACCTAGACTAGGGCGCTCGCTCCAATGTCCTGCAAGCTTCTGAATAGGGTGTCTGAGACTGTAAAATGGCTTCCAAATCTTGGAGGAAACATCTAGTTGGACTAGGGTGCCCACTCCAATGTCTCGCAAGTCTCAGGATTTAAAAATCTGAAAGCCTGTCGCTACTGTACCCGCAATATCCTTCTTCCTGTAGCTTCTTTTCGTTGGAACCTGTGAAACATGATCTACACATACAAAAGAAGGAAATTGTTGTGGCTATATAGGAGCTTGCCTTAGTCAAGCCTTGTCTTCAGTATTTCTACCTCAACAATAGCCAAAGGAAAAGATTTGTAGAAGTGTGTGCAAACCCAACAATGTGTGTATGCATAAAATCAAACCCTACCTGTCTCAATCAAGGGAAGATCAACAACTAGCTTTGCAACAATAAATACATACAACTTCACCTCAAGGAGAAGAAACAAATGAAGACTTGCATGAACAAGAAGGCGAATCAGCAATGTCTGCGGAGGATCTCCAAGCTTGTTGTTGGAGGCTTCAACCCTTCTCCCGATCATGCAAAGGGTATACAAACCCTAGGAAGAGCAAGATAGACTCAAGATCTTGATTCCTAACCTTCATCCATTGTCTCCAAGATAGTAAATAAAGAATACTTCGAATAGCTTCAACAAGTCACTGATCTTCAATGGTCATTGTAGCAGAGTTTTGGCATCAAGCTTGCATAAGAATTGTGTGTGATAAAATGATTTGCAAATGTCATTTTATATCAAGCTTTAGGGAATTCAAATTTTGAAGTAACATCTCGATATTGTGCAAAAACCAAGAATTTGAAAACGGAATCCCAAGGCACTTGGTGAGAACCAACACCCCACTAAAATTCAAAATCCCATGAAACCAGGGAGGACTAGGGCATGGGTGCCCAAGTCCAAGCCCCCAATTTCAACTCAGATCTGCATTTTTGGGGGTCCAAGGGACCCTATTCTCAAATCTCTTTCTAGGTTTTATCAATCAGTTACCTCAAAAAGTGAATAGACTGCTCCTAGACTAAGTCAATTAGAGTTTCGGGAAGGCTGAGAAAGAAAAGGTTGAGAGACCACCAAGAGTGAGGAGATAAACTAAGGGAAATTATACCATTCCATATAGGAGGATAATTTCTGATGTTACAAAATTACAATACAATCCATGAGCATCCATGAATACCTCTAAATCCATCAAGCACCTCCAATGCATCCTCCATGTGTACAAGCATGAATCCACACATCACCTGCCATGCTTCACAATATGCACTTATAGGAGAGAACTCATTATAATGACAACCTCTCACAAACCTCCAATCCACCTACAATGAAATAGCCAATATTACCCAAACCACTAACCATGTGCTTGCTTTTATAGACCAAGCTCACACAAATACAACTTGTGGTATTGGATAAAACCATGTGCCCCAAAAAACCATGGTAACACAAAACCATTAACTTATAAAACCACTTGACCCTGCATGTGACTATTGGTACTAACTTTTCCCAATTAATCAAATAATATAAATAATAATTAATTACTCTATGTCCCACACACATAAAATAACTAACCCAATGTTACAATACAACTTATACAAGTGGTAACCGAATAAAATAGTACAATATTATGCAAGGTGTACAACACCTATCCCAACAATTGTAAGAGGAACAAGACATTGTTTTTGAGTTGCATGGTTTCATATCAAGTGTGGAAGAGTTTGAACACATTGCAATGGCTCCAATTAGCCTCATTAGCATTGTAACATGTGTATGTTTGACTAAGATAGTGAGATGACAAGAAAAATAGTCACTCTTGTTGGAATTTTCACCCTTTAGGGTTTCTCCAAAGTATCTTTTTGTTGTTTGTCATGTTTGTGTGTGCTTTCTTGCAATTTAGTTTCATGTTTCCATTGAGTTTTCATCATGATCAACATATGGTACTATATATTTCAACCTCATTAAGGTTTTAAGATAATTTTGAAGGTTGTAGATATGGTATTGAGATATATGTATCTTCATTATCACAAGGATACTATCTCCTATGTTAACATATCACTATGAATAAATCTCGAAGATACTTATTGTACTAAGATTATATTACCTATCCAACACTCAACTTGGATAGCTAACATCATGTTTGTTTGCAAGAAGGGTGCTAAATAAAGTATCTATGTTAAGCTTGAATTATCCATCATTTAAACATAATTATCAATTACCAATAATTGATCATATTCTGTAGGATGTGGCATGGTTTGAGATGATTCCCATGTTTGATGGGTTCTCATGATATAATTAGATCAAGATGACTTTGGAATATTAATGAAAAACTATCTTCAACATGCCTTGGGTAATTTTCTCCTATAAAAGGATTCCCTTTGAATTAATTAATGATGGAACAAATTCTCAAAGAGCAGTGAACACCTTTATAAACTTAAAAAATCAAATCATTGTCATGTATCTTGATGACTTAACTATTTTCTTCAAAAGAGGGGTGATCACCTAGGTCATCTAGAGATAGATTTTGAAAGATGTTAATCCTACAAGATCTCCCCAAATGTCAAGAGGTTGTTTCTTTTAATGACAAAGGGTAAGCTCTTATGTCATGTTGTTTTGAAAGGATAGATAAGGATTGACTTAGAAAGGATGGAGATTATTCTAGAACTATCTTTACCCACAAACAAAACTAGAATTATTTCCTTCTTTGACAAGGTCAATTTTCTAGGGAGGTGTTGTCCTATTTTGCTTCCCAACCAAATAGCCTAAATCCATAAAATCTCTAAGTGTTTTCCCCTTTAGAAATGTAAGAAAAAACATCCCAAAATCAACTAAGTCCAAAAATCTTGAGTTTTGCTTGTGTTTTTAACCTTTTCATAGTTTCAGAGTTCAAAGTTCTCCCTTTTGTCATGTCATCCTACTTCACTCTGAACTCTGCCCTCTGCTTTTGAAATTTCTCTAAGTGTTTTGGGGGATCGGACTTCATAATTTTCTTCTTCCCTCTCCCTTTTCTCATGGAAGGTGAAAGGCGGATGGCCCAATGACCGACCCCCAATGGGTGTTAATTCTTTCTAAGGCATTCCACCATTTCGCTAAGCCTTTTGGGTGGATCCATAGAAGGCTTGCGGAACCACAGGAATAAGACATGTGGCAAGGTTCGACAGTTGATCATCCAAGCGACTCGATGGGTACCACGTGGTCTACATTGTGACTCTTCTGCCATTCCGCGAAACATTTCAGTGAAGTTATGTCTATAGTCATGGAACAACGAGAAGCTGCCAAGTGGTCATGACATCATCTGGATTAACTTTTACCAAGAAAGGCGTAAGACAGAAGGCCCAAAGCCTGATTTCCACCAAATCGTCTCAAATAATTCTAAGTGTTTTGAAATTTGATGCTTGGACCTTTCTTCTTCCCTCTTCCTTCTCTGGGAACGTGACATATGAAAGGCTCGAGGCCCGAACTTTGCTGAAACTTTCAAAAAATGGCTAAGTCTTTAGACTTGTGGGGCTCAGACTTTCTTTCTTCTTCCTTCTTTGGGAAGGCATAAGGTGGAAGGCTTGAGGCCTGAAGTCCACCGATATTGTGATCTTTCTTTGTAAAGTGGGGCTCAAAGAGCGGGGTTTTCTCCTTTCTTCTTCCTTCTCTCTTGGAAAATGGAAGGCTGAAGGCCTGAGGCCCAATCTTTGACAACTTCTGCAATCTTCAAAAGTGAAGGGAAAAGAGGCAAACCAAAGGTCCGCCATGGTTTACCAGGATGAAATTTTTCTGATAAGGCAGAATACAGGCTAGAATTGAAGGTCAAGCATTCAACTCTAGTTGGAATTTGTAGTTGGGCATTTATTGTTGTAGGTAGAGGAAGATGCAAGGTTTCAACATAGATATTCATTTAGCTACTTTAGAGAAGATATTTTTTGCATTTATGTCAAAGGCAAACATATATTTTCAGACATTCCTTTTGTAAAATATCTTTTGACAGGCCCATAGGGCAAATTTATTATAGTAGGTGATGGCGCCTCATTGTAAAATGCTATAAAATGCATGAAATCAAATGTATTATGTTGGTCATTGGTCTAAAAAACCACATCTTGTAGTAGTTGTAACCATGCCTCTTTGATAAGAAATAATAGATTTTTACCTTTTCATGTGAGTCTTTTGTCCTATGTAATACTTCTGTTTGAATATCCATTTGTGAATGCTTCTTTCCTTGTGGATTTCAATTAGTTTCTTTTACCTCTGCAAGTGTTTTATGAATTGTGCATGTTGGTCTATTATTTGGTATTATTTTGTGCATAAGTAGTTGATCCAAGGGTAGAACATTCAAACCTGATGTATCACCTTTTCCCTTTCAGTTTCTCCTTCTTCCCCTTTTCCCTATCAGTGATAGATTAGATTTAGTCTTAGTATACTCTAAATCTCATATTCAGAAAGAGGAACCAGCCTTCTCTGGAGGTTTGATTTCCTTTGCAGGGTCCCACACCTAGAAATCAATCCAATGTTTCATTGGATTGTTGCAGCATAGGCACTTCAACACAGGGTGCAAATCCAAGTGACAATGGGAGGTTTACATTAGATTTTGCAGATCTAAATTGTTGTTGTAGAATAAGAATAAAACTATACTTGAGTATAGTATGTTTTAAAACAAATAATATTCTCATGTTGTTTTTATTTGGATTCAACTGCATAGCTTTTGAGTCAAACTCATTGATCCATATTTCATGAGTAGTGGTTCACATGAACCCATCTCTCATGATCATGAATAGTCCACTTAACACTCATTGTGTATAGGTGATGCACACAAGAGTAAAGCATCAAGACTTCTAAGGAGGTCACCCATCCTAGTACTACTCTAACTCAAGTGCACTTAACCATGGAGTTTCCCCCAATATCAAGCCTACTTAGCTTGCTACCCCTTGCAAAACCTTCAAGAAAATGTTGTGCTTTATGAACCATTCATTATAGAGCCCCTTTAGCTCATCCAATGATCTTGGGGAAAACTATATGGTTAGGCATGCTTGTGTCAGAGTAAGTATTGGGATGGGCGACCTCTCAAGAAGTTACGATGCTTCACCCATATGAGCATCACTTAGATGCAATGAGTTCTAAGTGGACCATTAATGCTCATGAGAGATGGGTTTGTGTGAACCACTACTCATGAAATATGGGTCAATGAGTTTGACTAAAAAAGTTATGTAATTGAATCCTAATAAAGACAACATGATTTGATATGTTGTGAAAAATACTTGCTACTTATCATTGGATGAGCTAAAGGGGCTCTATAATGAATGGTTCATAAGGCACAACACTTGTTGAGGGTTTTACCAATGGGGTAGCAAGCTAACTAGGCTTGATATTGGGGGAAACTCCATGGTGTTATGTGTGCTTGAGTTAGAGTAGTACTTGGATGAGTGACCTCCCATGAAGTCTCGATACTTCACCTTTATGAGCAACACGTAGATGCAATGAGTGCTAAGTGGACCATTCGTGCTCATGAGAGATGGGTTCATGTGGACCACTACCCATGAATATAAATTAAGTAGTTGAATATTGATAAAAATAACATGATTTTATAAACTATGAAAAATATCTCCTACTTGCCATCGGATGAGCTAAAAGGGTTCTACAATGACTGGTTCATAAGGCACAATACTTCCTAAAGGTTTTGTAAATGGGGTAGCAAGCTAAGTTGGTTTGATCTTGGAGGAAACTCCAATATGGTTAAGTGTGCTTGAGTTGGAGTAGCACTAGGATGGGTGACTTGGTAGTAAGTCTCAATGCTTCACCCTATGAGTATCACCTAGATGTAATGAGTGCTAAGTAGACCATTCATGCTCACGGGAGATGGGTTTGTGTGGACCACTAATGAAATATGGGCCAATGAGTTTGACTTAAAAACTATGCAATTGAATCCTAATAAAAACAACATGATTTGATACATTGTGAAAAATGCCTTCTGCTTGTCATTGGATGAGCTAAAGGGGCTCTATAATAAATGGTTGATAAGGCAAAACACTTGTTGAAGGGTTTACAAATGGGTTATCAAGTTAAGTGGGGCTATCTTGGGGGAAACTCCATGGTTAGGCATGCTCGAGTCAGAGTAGTGTTGGGATGGGTGACTTCCTAGGAGGTCTCAATGCTTCATCCTTGTGAGCATCACCTAGATGCAATGAGTGTTAAGTGGACCATTCATGCTCATGAGAGATGGGTTCGTGTGGACCACTACCCATGAAAAATGGGTCAATGAATTTGACTCAAAAACTATCCATTTGAATCCTTAAAAAAACATGATTTGATATACTACAAAAAATATCTCCTACTTGTCAAATTAATGCTCTACTAAAAAAGAAAAGCATCTATGAGAGTCTATGGAGCTTATAACAAACATTATCATATAATGTGAAAAATCAAGCAACCAAAGAGGTAGTTATTCCTAATCTCACTCATTTAAGTAATTTATCTTAAAACCATAAAAAAAGAGAGCTAATAAAAAAACTACACAAATTACGAAGTAGAGAGCTAATAAAAAACTACACTAAAACCACTATTGATGTTAGTGCTAAAGAGAAAATGCAAACAAGTTACACCTCAATTTATACTTTAATAATACTTAATTTGGTGCAGAGATTGCCTTATAAACCACTTCTTTATCGTAATTGTCAATTAGAGAGATACACACCCACAATAAAATAAATCATTTATGTGAAATGAAACTCCACCATAAAAACTAGAGAAGGCGCATAAGATATACCAGATAAAATTTCAGTCAAAAGAGAGAGAGGACGCTTAGCTAGACAGCTAATAATTTTATATATATTAAATGATTAGCTAGAAAGCTGATAATTTTATATATATATTAAATGTTTAGCTAGAAAGGTGGTATGTTGCATATGTAGCATTTTAAAAATTGTGTCAAGAATGGGATTTGAACCCATGCCCTTTCGGACCAGTACCTGAAACTGGCGCCTTAGACCAACTCGGCCATCTTGACTTACGCTTCGTTGCCATTTTAATACAACAATAAACTTTTAATCTATCTGGAAACAAACTATTCCAGTGAATCCTCCGCAAGATTCATCATTTCTACAAAAGCAGACTACACTCGTATTAAACAATAAATGGCTTGGGAGGTCGCAATTTATTAAATTTATATCTAAATAAAATTTCTTTGGAAATTTCATATATGTGGTGCTGTGGTGTAGTCGGTTATCACGTCAGTCTTACACACTGAAGGTCCCCAGTTCGAACCTGGGCAGCACCATGCAAAAAACGCTGTAGTGTTTATACTTTTTTCACAATTCTATTAATTTTTTCATACGGGGCTGCTACTCGCCTGTCTTTTTCATTGCTGCGTGAACTTAGAAACTTACCTAATGCGTTACAATCAAACAGAGAAATGTTGCAAACAAAAGCTATTGGAGCCAGCTAAAATGAATAGAAATGTTAAATGATTTAGAAGAGCTAGTTCTATTGGGCGATGGAATGAAGGGAGGTCCTTATCAGACTCTCTTATTGCTACGGTTGAGTATTTGAAAAATATTGAGGTCCTTATCAGACTCTCTTATTGCTATGGTTAGGTATTTGAAAAAAATTGTGGTCTGATTAGGTATTTGGAAAAAAATGTGGTGCGTCTTATTAGGTATTTGAAAAGATTTCTATAAATAGAGGTATGTAGATGGACTAAAGTTCTTTTCAATGACACCATAAGCGAAAGAAAGAAGACTTGGATGAGACAAAAGAATTGAGCAAATGGAGGTAGGTAGATGGACTAAAGTTGTTTTCAATGAATGGAGGTAGGTAGATGGACTAAAATTGTTTTCAATGACACCATAAGTGAAATAAAGAAGACTTGGAAGAGACAAAACAACAAATGAAATATCTATTTGAATGCTTGCCCCGCTAATAGCAAAGAGGTAAAGGCTTTTGTTATGGATAAGTTCCGCAAGCGTTTATAGGGGAAAGTGCTTGGGAGGAAGAAGAAATACTATCTTGACAAATTCAACCCTATTTGTGACCATCAACAAAAAGCGTACATAGGGGCTTGTATTTCGTGGAGAGCTAGGATTCTTATTGCTCAATTAAGAACTAACTCTGATAAACTCCGGTGTGAAATAGGGTGGTGGAAAAAGCCTTAAAAAACATGGGAAGAATGGATGCGTATTTTCTACACTGTCGGGGCAATGGAATCGAAAAAACACTTTATTATGGAGTGTGTGGCTTTCAAGGACATCAGGGACAAGTATACCAGTAGTTTGACATCTCTTTCTTGGCAAAGATTATTCAGTGAAGAGAATTTTGTGAAGTTTGGGGGGCTCATCTTCACTTTGAATAGGAAAAGGATTGAAGTGCAAAAGACTAAAACAACAAGGCTGGTGGTCCCATAGGCTATTCTTAGCCTCGTGGACTTTAAAAGTTATTCATTCATTAATGGAATCAACTTTGAGTAACAACAGAAAATGGGTAATAATTACAATAGAATAATTTATGCAACATTAAATTAAAATAAAACAATTTAAGAAATGAGATAGACATAATTAGCCGATAGGGTTTTATATGTGAGCATTATAGTGCTCGGAATTGTCTCACTGTAAAAAAAATTCCATGTTAGAAAATTTTCTTAAGTCATCGGCTGTTCCTATCAACATATTCCTTGAACCTCCTATGGGTGCAAGTGTTAGTAAATATAGTAATAATGTTGTTGGTTTGTGTAATGGAAAATATGGTTTCTTTAGGTTTAATCTAGGTTAATTGAATAAGAGCCCATATATGGTTTCTTAGATCCACTGTACGACTAGAACAAGGTATTTAATCAACCAATTGACACGGTGGGTTGTTTAATAGATGAGAACACTTCCATTGAAGTCAAACCATAGGGGATGGTTGATAGGACAAAAGAATGGATAAAAAACCCCTATCCCATGCTCAAAGTGCCTCGAGTGTAGTTCCCCAAGAAAGCAAAGCTCTCAAAGCAAGAAAATAATTACGGAAGGAGAAACAACCAAGAAGGGAGCAACAAAAGAACAAGAAGGGGTTGCAAGGGTTGAATCTTCCAAAGGGAAAGGCATAGAAAAGGATGGTGTGTAGCAAAGGGTTTGTGCCAAGAAGCCTTCTAAGAAAAGGAAGGACTAGCCCTCTCAACAAGAAATTGTACACACAGTGTAGGTTGATGAAGATGAGGCTGAGGATCAACGACCACTAGAAAGGAGGATCCGAATCAAACCTCTTAGAAGCCCAACTAAATAGGTTCCTACTTTAGATACTCTTGCACAACCTGCAACACAAACTCTTTCTCCTCCTACTACTTCAAGTGTGCCTCCTCCCATACGACTAGAGTCTCAACCCATGAAGCACAAAAGGAACATCAAGATATGTTTGTGGACTAGCAAGAACCAATTGTGTACTAGCCCTCAATACATCAATAGTAGGAAGAGTCAATTCAAAGCAACACTTAGGCTTATATTGTAGGAAAGTAGGTGGTTGCATAGAAGTAACATGTCAAAGAAGAAGAACAAAAGGCAGAAGAAGAAGGGAAGAAAGAAAAAGTAAGAAGAGGTCCTATACCAAGAAATATCTTCACAAGAGGAAGGGCCATTCTCTTCTCACTAGACTCCTTCCCCATCTACCTCTTCCTCAGAGAAATTAGTGATATAGGACCACCTTCTCCTCCATCAAGTTCTCCACCACTGATTTCTCCTCCAATGACACCTCCCTTTGCTCCACCTAATGACCATAAAGATAAAACTATAGAAAGCTCAAGCCTACCAAAATGGTCAGATACAATCATCAAGATGAGAAATTTACCTATATTTTATTCTTTTGGATTGCGTACCATACCCTTTGGCCTGCCTTTATTTCTCTTTGGACTGTATATTATTATTTTAGCCTATATTTTGATCTCAAGCGGCCTCTATACCTTCTTAAGCGGCTTGTGTAATCCTATTCATTGGCATGTGTATGTTTCCTTCAAACTGCTCATTATTTTCCATCAACCTGTACATTACTCTCTGATTCGGTATCATCCTATGATGAAAGAAAGATAGAGTAGCTTCAAGATGTTTACACAATACTTCTTATGTTTTCCTGTCTGATTGGAGCTCTCATCTACTCCTACTTTCACATACTGGCATATGGCAGCAAAGAGATGCATGAGTTGACTTTATGTGTAGCATGATAGTGTTCGAACCACAATTAAAGATACTTGTAGTGTTGATGTCCAAAAACTTACTTATGTTGTCCTTCCTTTCTGAATTCATGTTGTCATAAATTAGATTCATGTAGCATCTTATTGATTTCCTGTCGCAATAGACTACATTCTTGTCACAACAGACTATTTTCCTATCGCAACAGACTACATTCCTTTTGCAATAGACTATTTTCCTGTAGCATATTGTTTTCTTGTAGCTTATTGGATAACTGTAGCAGCCAACTGAACCCCTATAGTACTTTCTACCTTCACTATGTGTGCTCGACTGATTCAACATAGTTTTGGTCTTTTCTATTATGTTTTCAGATCTTATGTTTATGTGAATAATTTATTTTGACTTATATGTTTATGACTTCACTTAAAATGGTGTTCTTGATTGGCAAATATGAACATGAAATTGTTTGAAAAAATGTATCTTCTTACTTCCCTTCCACAAGTTTAATCGTTATGGTATTATAAACCCAATCTTGCTTGTGGGTATGAATGCATAGATCTAGTTTTATTTTTGGAGATAATTGTGAATAAAATGTAAAGAAACATATATATACTCAAAAATCACAAACTCCAAAATGATCAATAAACTCACACCAAACCCAAAACAATCAAATAAAAAAACATCAAACTCCATTGCAGCTTCAATGTGATTCTTGAAGTGAAACCATCAAGTCTAGCTAGGGGGATTTTCGTACCCGAAACTAGAAATCTCAAGAGGGTTTTCATCCTCAAGAAATTTTAAGAACACAGGTTCTCTCCAATGCATAAGCAAATATCAAATCATCGGTAACCTCAACAATGAGCTCCAATCCTCCTTTTATAACTTTTTTAGAGTAAGGGTAAGTGCAAGAAGATGGGGGGCCAAAAAGGGGTCTTAAGTGGCCACTTTTTTTTTGAAATTAGGAAATGCTGGCCTTGGATGAGAAATTGAGCATAGTTACACTCAAAATTTGGAGATGCAACCAAAACAATGTTCGTAGTGCTCCGAGTCTACTTTCTAAACTACTATTTTTTTAAAAAAATGGTATAGATTAAGGGGTTCAAAAGAGGGAGCCACATAAATTGATGTTGTTTCTTAAAAAAAAATAACATTGCATGTTTTGTAGCTCCCTCAAAAGGTTAACTTTTTTTTGGTATTTTTAAAATCGCTTTGGTGAGAAACTAGCTAACAACATGTAGTTTATGCCCAATTTTTTTGATAATTTTTTGATGAATATTTGATTTTTTACAAATTTTCAAAGTGGACACATCCTAAAAAATAGAATTTTGGCCATGCTACCCCTATAAACTTTGAAAATTAATTGAAAATTAGTTTTTTTAATATTTGTAGAATGGAGTCTAGTTTCTAAAAAAATAATTTTTTTGAAATTTCAATGAATGGTTAATTTACAATGAAAAAAAGACCAAACACTGGTTTTTGCCCAAAAACGGCCACACAAACAAAAGAAATTAAAGATGAAAGGCTTAACATTGTCAAAATGTGAAAAAAATTACATCGTTAAATAGCTAAGAGAAAGCCTAACATTACCTAGGTGTTCGATTTGTTTGACCTTGAAACACGTGCAAATCTGAGGGTTAGCACGAACGAAATTCTGTGAAATCCTGTAGAATTTGCAAAAACACGTATGTGGACATTGGGAAGGCACTCCAAGCCTTTGGGTTGGAAATCCAAATCAAATCCCAAGCCTAAGGCTTGGGATTCCCAAAGCAAAATATAATGCGCTCGCGTTATGTCTCCCTTGGAATGTTTTATGTTCAAGGTTATTTAGCATGTATGTATGTATGTATGCCTATATGTATTGATGTATGTATGTATTGATGTATGTATGTATGCCTATATGTATTGATGTATGTATGTATTGATGTATATATGTATGCCTATATGTATGTATGTATTGATGTATGTATGTATGCCTATATGTATTGATGTATGTATGTATTGATGTATATATGTATGCCTATATGTATGTATGTATGTATGTATGTATGTATAGTGTCGAGGGTAGAGGAGGGTAGAGATGGGTGTGAGGCGGATAGGGGAGGAGAGGGGTGGATAAGGGTTGAGCGTTTAAGGGTCAATGGTTTAGGGTTTAAGGGTTGAGGGTTTAAGGTAAAGAGGGATTAGGGTTTAGGGTTGAGGGATTAAGGTTAAGGGTTGAGGGTTGAGGGTTGAGGGTTTAGGGATATGATTTAGAGTTTAGGGATAAGGGATTAGGGTTTAGGACCTTAAGGGATTAGGGTTTAGGGTTGAGGCTTTAGGGATAGCATTTAGGGTTGAGGGTCGAGAGATTAGGGTTAAGGTAGAGTGTTGAGGATAAAGGGATTAGGGATAGGGTTTAGGGTTGATGGTTTAGGGTTTAGGGTTGAGGGCTTAGGGATAAGGGATTATGGTTTAAGGTATAGTGTCGAGGGTTGAGGATTTAGGAATAGGGATAATGTTTAGGGTTTAGGGTTGATGGATGTAAGGGTTTAGAGTTTAGGGATAATCAATTAGGGTTGAGGGTTGAGGGATTAAGGTTTAGGGTTGATGGATTAATGTTTAAGGTTGAGGGTTGAGGGTTTAGGGATAGGGTTTAGAGTAAAGGGATAAGGGATTAGAGTTTAGGACCTTAAGGGATTAGGGTTTAGGGTTGAGGCTTTAAGGATAGTGTTTAGGTTTGAGGGATTAGGTTTGATGGTCGATGGATTAGGGATAAGGTAGAATGTTGAGGGTAGAGGGATTAGGGATAGGGTTTAGGATTAAAGGTTTAGGGTTGAAGGTTTAGGGTTTAGGGATAAGGGATTAGGGTTTAAGGTATAGTGTCGAGGCTTGAGGGTTTAGAGATAGGGTTTATGATTTAAGGTTTAAGGGTCGAGGGTTGAGGCTTTAGGGATAAGAGAGAGACCTAGATGGCTAAGGGTTGAGAGATAGGAGAGAGATGGGGTGATAGGGGAGGAAAGGGGTGGATAAGGGTTGAGGCTTTAAAGATTTAGGGTTGAGGGATTAGGGTTTAAGGTATAGTGTTGAGGGTTGATGGTTTAGGGATAGAGTTTAGGATTTAAGGTTTAAGTGTTGAGGGTTGAGGATTTAGGGATAGGGTTGAAAATCAAAATTGTAAGTCTAATTTAATTTATTTCAACTTTCAAAGCAGACATTTGAATTGTAGCTTTACTAGGAGGATTGGTATAACAAAAACTTAATTTTGTTGCAGGCCTTTCTTTGTAGAACCCTGGATATTATGGACCCTATCATCTAGAAAAGCACATGACAGTGAACTCTGCCCCACCTTTCAAATTAGATAAACCTTTGTATTCAATGAAAATGAAGTCACAGAATGTAAACCAACCATGCATACTAGTAAGATCAACTTCTCCGCCTTCTATTCTAATTACTCTTAATTAAGAGAAGAGTGTAAAAAAGAATGGGTTTAACAAGCTAACATAAGGCAAAGCAGTTTTGTTATTACATTTTTGTGAGGGATCTCTAATAGTCTAATATAATGCAATCTTCTATAATATGAACATCTACATTTGTGTGAATTCTAAGCTTTAAAAGTAGTGTATTAAGTCAATCCAATCAACTATTTATTGGGTTAAAAAATAACTTAGTTTTTGTAATGGTTTGGGAATGCAGGAGTTGCCAAAAATAAGTGAATGTCCTCTACAATTACCAAGAGAAAAAAGTTTAGTAGTTCTTGTGGATAGAGCCAGTAAACAATGGGAGATTATTTGCCTATTTCATAACAATAGACCTGCCCTAAGTGCAGGGTGGGCATATTTTGTATGTCATAATAATAACAAGGAAGGAGACGTTTGCATCTTTGAGCAGGTGGACAACAAGAAACATAGATTCATGCTTAGATTTCATATAGATCAAAAGATAAAATAAGGATCCTTCTGAAAGAGAGGACGGAAAAGACAGGCCAAAAATAAAAGGAGAAAATTATACAAGAAAAGATCTTCATGAGGATTGTAATATTTTGTCTAAAACAAACAAAAAATAGTTAATTAAAAATAGAAAATCAAGAAAGAAACAGTACTAAAATGTATAGTTACTGATATCTAAAATGTATAGTTACTAATATCTATTTTTAAAAGACTGATTGATTTTTATGGCCAAAGTTATTTATTTTACCTAGTTGATGGTTTTAATTACACCTAGACCTTATAGAGTGGGAGTAGATGTGTGCACATTTTTATGGCCTCGATTTAAATTCAAGAAAATAAGTGGAGAGAGTATGCTGATCTTTAAAAAACTCTTAATAAAAAAAGGTCCACTTAATGTTGACCAGGGGTTCTGATTTCAACCATTTATTGCCCACTGTGCATGTACCCCAATGCAAAGCTTTTCTCATAATAATCATCCTTCTGATTTCAACTATTAATTACTCACTGTGGATGTACCAGACGCAAAGCTTTTCTCATAGTGGGTACACCTATTGGCATAATGAACCCCAGATGGGCAAGAAAAAGATGCCATATAATTTGAATATTCACTTCAGCTAGAAAGTTTTACTGATGGAGATAGAAACTCAGAGAATTGATAGGGCACAATATGGCCCAAGATGTGAGATGCAAGCAAGGATAGCTCATGAATCTAAAGAGTTAAGGTGCACTTGGACCTTTCCTAATTTCAATAGATGACATTTGCTCTTGCTAGTTGATGGTAAATACTGCAGTTTTGCAGACTTTATTTTCATTATCCAAGAGAGAAGCATATACCATAGCACCAGTCTTGGATAGTATACCTGGTCTTCATGCCATCTTTTTTTTTAAAGACAAATAGGTTCCCATGTGCCAGGGATAGAATTCATTGTAAACAATTTTTAATAGCATTGCATAAAACCTGCCATTGGGTTCTTTGTAGTCAATCAAGTCCAATTTGCTAACATTCTTTACTAATTAGCTAACCCCTGAAACTCAAAAAACATCCTCTTGGAAACCACTTAAAATACACATAATTATAATAAATATGGTGTAAACTTCAAATATAAATTACATAAATAAATAAGATCAAAAATTCATCATGGGCTGGAGATTGGAGATTTTGTTGTGTTCAAGTACATATCCAAGTCATATTTTAAGGTTAAGATATTTCAAAGAATAGGGTGTGTGAAAAATATCAATGTTGTTCAGCTTATGAATACCAACATTAATACAGATAAAAGATGTCCTTCTAACAGAGTATGCAGTTCAAGTCAACCAATGGGCAACAAGTTGCTGAATGAATTGGTTTCTGATGGGGAAAACAATAATGATGTTTAAGCAATGGAAGAAAATCAAAATTAGGGTTGAGGGTTGAGGGATTAGGGTTGAGGATTGAGGGTTGAGGGATTAGGGTTTAGGGTTTAGGGTTGAGGGATTAAGGTTTAAGGTATAGTGTTGAGGGTTTAGGGTTGAGGGATTAGGGTTTAAGGTATAGTGTCGAGGGTCGAGGCTTTAGGGTTTAAGGGTTAAGGGTTAAGGTTTGAGGGTTAAGGTTTGAGGGATAGGGTTTAGGGTTTAGGGATAAGGGATTAGGGTTTAAGGTATAGTGTCAAGGGTTGAGGGTTTAGGAATAGGGATAGTGTTTAAAGTTTAGGGATGAGGGATTAGGGTTGAGGGATTAGGGTTGAGGGTTGAGGGATTAGGGTTTAAGGTATAGTTTCGAGGGTTGAGGGTTTAGGGATAGGGTTTAGCATTTAGGGTTGAGAGATTAGGGTTTAAGGTATAGTATTGAGGGTTGAGGGTTTAGGGATAGGGTATAGGGTTGAGGGATTAGGGTTTAGGGTTGACGTATTAGGGTTTAATGTTGAGAGTTGAGGGTTGAGGGTTGAGGGTTTAGGGATAGGGTTGATGGTCAAGGGATTAGGGTTAAAGTAAAGTGTCGAAGGTAGAGGGATTAGGGATAGGGTTTAGGGTTGAAGGTTTAAGGATTGAGGGTTGAGGCTTTAGGGATGAGGTTTAAGGGATTAGGGTTTAAGATATAGTGTCGAGCGTCGAGGGTTTAGGGATAGGTTTTAAGGTTTAAGTTTTAAGGGTTAAGGGTTGAGGGATAGGGTTTAGGGTTTAGGGATAAGGGATTAGGGTTTAAGGTATAGTGTTGAGGGTTAAGGGTTTAGGAATAGGGATATCATTTAGGGTTTAGGGATGAGGGATTAGGGTTGAGGGTTGAGGGATTAGGGTTTAAGGTATAGTGTTGAGGGTTGAGGGTTTAGGGATAGGGTTTAGGGTTGAGGGTTAAGCGATTAGGGTTTAGGGTTTAGGTTGAGGTATTAGGGTTTAGGGTTGAAGGATTAGGGTTGAGGGTTGAGGGTTGAGGGATTAGGGTTTAGGGATAGGGTTTAGGGTTTAGGGTCGAGGGATTAGGGTTTAAGGTATAGTGTTGAGAGTTTAGGGATAGGGTTTAGGGTTGAGGGATTATGGTTTAGGGTTGATGCATTAGGGTTTGATGTTGAGGGTTGAGGGTTTAGGGTTTAGGGTTTAGGGATAGGGTTGAGGGTCGAGCGATTACCTAGTTAAAGTAGAGTGTCGAGGGTTGAGGATTTAGGAATAGGGATAGCATTTAAGGTTTAGGGATGAGGGATTAGGGTTGAGAGATTAGGGTTAAGGGTTGGGGAATTAGGGTTTAGGGATAGGGTTTGGGGTTTAGGGATTAGGGATTAGGGTTGAGGGTTAAGGGATTAGCGTTTAAGGATAGGGTTTAGGGTTTAGGGTTGAGGGATTGGGGTTTAAGGTATAGTGTTGAGGGTTTAGGGATAGGGTTTAGGGTTGAGGGATTAGGGTTAAGGGTTGAGGGATTAGGGTTTGACGTTAAGGGTTGAGGATTGAGGTTTGAGGGTTTAGGGATAGAGTTGAGGGTTGAGGGTCGAGGGATTAGGGTTAAAGTAGAGTGTCAAGGGTATAGGGATTAGGGATAGGATTTAGGGTTGAAGGTTTAAGGATTGAGGGTTGAGGCTTTAGGGCTGAGGGTTAAGGGATTAGGGTTTAAGGTATAGTGTCAAGGGTAGAGGGTTCATGGATAGGGTTTAGGGTTTACAGATAGGCAGACAAAGGTGAGTGGGAGATGTAGAGAGGTAGAGAGGTGAGTGGGAGACGTAGAGAGGTAGAGAGGTGAGTGGGAGACAAAGGTGAGGGTTAAGGGATTAGGGTTTGACATTAAGAGTTGAGGGTTTAGGGATAGGGTTGAGGGTCGAGGGATAAGGATTAAAGGAGAGTGTCAAGGGTATAGGGATTAGGGATAGGGTTTAGGGTTGAAGGTTTAAGGATTGAGGGTTGAGGCTTTAGGATTGAGGGTTAAGGGTTTAGGGTTTAAGATATAGTGTCAAGGGTCAAGGTTTTAGGGTTTAAGGTTTAAGGGTTAAGGGTTGAGGGATAGGGTTTAGGGTTTAGGGATAAGGGATTAGGGTTTAATGTATAATGTCGAGGGTTGAGGGTTTAGGAATAGGGATAGCATTTAGGGTTTAGGGATGAGGGATTATGGTTGAGGGTTGAAGGATTAGGGTTGAGCATTGAGGGTCAAGGGATTAGGGTTAAGGTATAGTGTCGAGGGTTTAGTGATAGGGTGTAGGGTTGAGGGATTAGGGTTTATGGTTGAGGGAATAGGGTTTAAGGTAAAGTGTTGAGGGTTTAGGGATAGGGTTTAGGATTTAAGGTTTAAGGGTTGAGGGTTGAGGCTTTAGGGTTTAGGGTTAAGTGAGACCTAGATGGCTAAGGATGGATGGAGAGGTAGACAAGGAGCAACTGAGAGACATAGAGACGAAGAGGTAGAGTGGTAGAGAGGTGAGGGGGAGAGATAAGTGAGATATAGAGAGGTGAGAGATAGAACATGAGCTAATGGAACTAGAGGTGAGAGATATTGCAAAGGTGCTATCAAAGGTGAGATAGGCACAAAATATTTATGGATCAATCTATAGTTGGACAAAACGCAAGCGCGTTATAACGTGCTCACATTTTGTCCTGCTATACAAATGGTAAAAAGGCCTCGACCCCCGTGATCCAGGCCCACATGCTCTATTTTCATGTTTATGCGCCTGCTCCGACAAAAAAAAGTGTTTTCATGTTGTTGGGAAGTTCACATGCACATTTTGTACTTTCTACCACCTTTGCATGATCTTTCCACCATCTTTTCTACTTTGCCAACTTGAGAAGGAGGAAATAATAATTTTCACATCGAATTTGATATATATCTATTCAGGTTTCAATTTTTGTAGTGTTGCAATGTTAATTATGATTGAATTTTAGGAATTTAACATTATAGATTGGTTAATAGTATTGTTGTTACTAATTCTATTTGAGTGTTATTCAATTTAATGTTAAAAAGGAAGTAAGTGGTGAAAAACACAAATTGTTGAGGAGTTTGATGCAAGAAGAAAAAAACACTACATAATTGGGTACTCTCTCCATTCGAATTTCCATTTTTTAGGTATGTCAAGTCTTTACATGCATGTTCTTTACATTTTACTTAATTCTATTTGAATTACTTTATCATGCTTTATCATACATGTTTATATCACTTGTATCTAGTATGCATAATAAAAGACTATGTATACATATCTTGTGTTTATATAATAGACTGTTTTAAATTAGTTCATGGTATGCATAATAAAAGATATCTCAAAGGTCAACATTAATTAAAATAGACACAATCACGATCAAGAAAGTAGCCTACAATCTCACATGGTGCCAAGTATATTTTCTACACTTGGGCTCTTTAATAATTATGTGTTTAATAATGAATTAAACAGACCTTAACATATTGTTCAATGTCAAACTATAGAAAAATAAATCCTTACAACATATAAATATGCAATCCCTTAAGTATAATGAAATACTATTATCTTGTCATATTAACAAGTTAAAATAAAAATGAATAGGTGCCAAGATCATACAAGTATGCACATGACATGATGATTTGTATACACATATCTTGGGCTAGGACATTCCTTATGCACCTATTCATGATGATTTGTATGCACATGACACAACAATATTTAAAAATTTCCTAATTTTCCTTTGTTATCACATGATGGTGGTTACCTTGATTGACTATATACCATTCAATACCCTAAATTACATAGATTAGTCTAATGATTGTTATGACAGTCCTACGTATGTCTCCAAATATTCATGTTTCCAAGCTAATGTCCACTTGTTTCCAACTTCTTATACATGCAAGAAACAATTCCGAGCATTATATTCAACATAAATAAGTCACTTTTAGTCAATAGAAGCCAAAATACATCCATTTGCAATCATGGATTAGTTAAGGACAGCTAGGTGGTAAATTTGTTGCCATTAGAAACTTCACAAATTTGGTGTCTTATCTTGTCCTTGGTTTTTTCCATGGATCTCCATCATTGTCTTCATGAATCATATAATTCATCATGTCATAGTGGCTTCATCATTCCATAATTATCTTCCATTTCCCTTATTGGACAACAAACAGGGTTTTTGTGGTATATCTTGCAAAAAACAACTCCAACCCACAATCCAAAAGCTATTTAGGATACCCTTTTGGGAGTTTTAAAACATATCCAAAATTTAAGGGTGGTTGTTTTGTAATACAAGACCTTAAAATTGATTGTCCCACTTGACAAGAGGCCTAATTAGGCTTGTACAAATAGGTCACTACATGTTTTTTGATCTCCAGGCTTCCAATATTCAAACCAAGACTCCAAACATGTCAAATTAGGTCTTCCTCAACCTTTTCAAGCATTAAAAACACCTTCCAAAGAGTTTCTCTACAATCCCTAACCCTTATGCAACTTAATTGCCTAAAAACATGAGTTTTCAGCCTGGAATAATTTGCCTCTAAAATGCACATGATTATCTAATTGAGTTTGGCATTGACATATTAATGAGCCTTGAAAAGAATAATTGTCTCTTGATATCCCTTCTTCACCCTCTACACTAATCCAAAGCATGCCCTAGTGTGATGTCTCCCACGATCTCAATCACATATCCTTTCATGACTAGATGGTTATCAACAAGTAGTCAACATGAAGTCCCATGTACTCTTCACTTGTAGCCTCAATAGGTGACTCTCCTTTGACCTTATCCTCATAGGACTGAAGTGAACTTTGTACCATAATGCTTTGTATGGATGCAATATATTTTAGTTATTTGTATGGATTCATTTCTTAGGAACTAATATTGGTCTCTCTATCATGCTAAGACAAATTCTCCGTCATGCCGAGGAAACGATCAAGAATTAAACTAAAACAGGAAGAGATAGAAGCTAAGAATGCAAAGAAAGTAGCGGCTATGAGGGAACTTCGTGAGAAGAGGAAATTGGACACGATAAATGAAGACATGCCAATTGAAGAGGAACTGCAACCATCACAAAGAGATATGATATTGGTAGCACAAAGAGAACGAATACAAAAGCTTTGTGCTATGAGAGATTTGAATACCATAGTTGGAGACACATCCTCTACCACAAGTCAACATGTAGGGACACCATCTACCACATCTCAAGTTGAGAGTACATCATCACTCACATGTGATGAAGGAGGTACACCATCGTTCTCACCTCAACCTTAAGGTATGTCATCTATTGCATCTTCGATATAAGGTATGCCATCTAGCCCATCTCATTTAAATATTGATGAAATTCCTAACGTTGAGATGAATTTACCTATCTTAACACCACCTAGAATTTTGCATAGAAAGCCAAAGTATTTGATTGATATTGATGAGAATATTTTGCAGCCAATGGAAGGTAAGATTCCTAAACGCACTTGTAGAAGATATGCTCATAAGATTTGGAGATTGTTCTTTGAAAAGTTAAATGAGATCGCAAGATGTCAACTATTCGTTGAAATGATGTGAAGTATAAAGTATAGGTCCATCATGAAGATTCTTGGGTTGAGAACATCAAAGGCTTTAAGTGAAAAATCTATTGTCAAGAATCTTATGAGTGCATATGACAGTGTGGGTAACACATCATGCACAAAAGATAGTAATGCAACATGGTGTGTGATTACATCGACTATAGTAAGTAGTTAAACAAAGAAAGCTCGTCTCATTAGAAAGACGAGTCAAGCATTGAGAATTAATAGGAAAACTTTATCAAGAGTCGTTGGAAGGTGCCAACGAATTGAGGACACCAATGCCAATGAATTATGGCGTTCTTGGAGAGACTACCATGAAAAGATAAACCAATTGTTGAAGCATTGAGATCACTAATTGAAGACTTTTGGAAGAATTACACAAGGGTATCTCCAAATCAAAGGGATGTGGTAAGAAGGAGAATCGATAGTCGAAACCGTGAGCCACATATAAAGCATTTTTTGATATGACTCAAACACAGTTTTTTGGTAAATTTGTAGAGATGTATCCTCAAATTAAAATTTGTCAAAGATATTTTAAAATGCTAAAACCTTTCTATGTCAAGATAAATCACACACGCACTACTTGTTGTTGTATATTACATATTGAATTTTCTAACCATTTTGATGTTTATCAGTCTATATGTTTAGATTTGCATACTAATAATATTTTGCAGGATTGTGGCATACGTGCCCCACCAACATCTTCAAGAGACTTCATATCAAGAATTTCATGTGATAAAGAGGAAGGCCAAATATTCTACAGGAAATTATGCTTGGATGTCACATGTCGACATTGCAGTGGCTTGCAACGTATGCCAATATGTGAACATATGGAAAGAACACATGCAGTTAGAAATGAACTAGTAGAGTTCGACAAGTATAAAATAGTGGCATACAATACAAAAGATGGTAAAGAAGAAAAGAGGTGTGAATTGGCTATTGAAAAGATTCCAGTGTATCAGTTTACGACTATATTTCATGACAGTATAGTGTATGAGTATGCAAGACATGCCCATAGAGCTCAATGGTTGGACTTGCAATTCAAGTTATGCTAGGACACATTTCCAGTTGGTAGCATTATTTTAGTCATCAACTTTGCAGAGAACTATAGTCTACAACCACAACGTGAGGTGCAATCACAATACTACAACTCAACACAGGTTTCTATATTTGTGTACATCACATTCATGCATGCGAATGGTAGTACAGAGGATGACAGAAAGATCATAAGGGAGTATCATTTCTATATTAGTGATGATCACACACATTCTACAGAGTTCGTGTAAGGTTGCTTTCAGGTGTTCTACAATGATTTGGCTAGAAGGGGAATATCATTTAGTCAACATATCATATGGTTAGATAACTGTGCATCACAATTCAAGAACTCGTAGAATTTCTATTGGCTGAGTAGGAGGCATAATTTTACAGGTGTTCAACATATGTGGAACTTTTGTGGGGCTGGGCATGAAAAGGGGGAGCATGATGGTGCAGGAGCATGTATCAAAAGAGCCATAGCACGAGAAGAGTTAAAGTATACAGAACAATGCAAAGTTGACAAATGCAAAATCAATCGTCGAGTGGTGTAATGTTTCCATGGGTTCAGGTAATGAAGGTAAGTCTTTAGTTCGTAGATTTTTTTGGTTGATAGATGATACTAACATTGCACCATATAAGGACTATTGTACACTGACAGGATCAAGTGAGATGCACTCTTTTAGGAGCTCAATTGTAGATTCATGGAGTATCCATACGCAGAAGATGGCATGCTTTTGTTCTTCATGTACAATTCAAGCTTGGGATGAGTGCGAGTCAAAGGAGTGGGTCGATGAATGACAGTTAAGTTATCTTAGCCCACTTGATGCGTATTGACCCCTGACGACACTAGAACTAAAAAAGATGGAATCATCAGTTGACTTTGACCACATATCAGATCTAGTTCAACCAGGTAATTTGTAATGTTGACTAATTTCATCTAATTTGCTACACATATCAATGTAGGGCATGTATATGCAATTATTGCAGATGAAGATAACAAAGAGGGCACAGATTATTACTTGTATCGTTGTGTTGAGGCCAAAAAGAAATTGGAGGCCCCAATTACAGATGGAGAAAACATCGAATACCCTACATGCTCAGTGGTTGTTATTAGAACATGGCTTAGAAGGTACCCACATACGAGTGTTAATGTTTGACTATTTCAAGATTTTGACACGTATCAAAAGATTCTTCATTAGTCAAACCTTGTCATGGCATCCAATGTTCATTTGATACAATATCAGGGTAGACCTTTGAACAAGACCTTGTGGAAGGTGAGTGAGTCTGACCATGAGGCAATACTTAACACAATAAAGAGTAGAGCAGACCTGGATGGTTCATTGGATTAATTTGTAAGTATTCACATTGATTTTGTAAAGTCATGTTACATTAACTTGTAAGTATGCACATTAATTTGTAAGTTTACATAGGTTTGTCTTTTTTTATTTGATATTGCATTTTTACACATATACACATTTTTACATCATCATGTTATGCTTCATGGGGTTAGACCTAAGTGATGGATGAAGTTGATGGTGAGAGTGATGTATAAAAATCTAGGTAATGTATAAAATATAGGTGTCTCTAAGTGTCTTGGTTTCTAACTAGATAATAGGTGTCTCTACTTGTGTCTTAGGTATATACTATATATCAACTAGATAGATAGAGACTAGAAAAAAGGTATTTAATCTAATCTAGGTGTCTTATGTAGATACTATATATCAACAACCTGTCTAGAGCCTAGAATAAGGTATAATCTATAATGATCTAGGTGTCTTCTAGGTAGATACTATATATCAACTACCTGTCTAGAGACTAGGATAACCTGGTATAATTTAATCTAGGTGTCTTAGGTAGGTACTATATGTCAACTAGGTCTACCATAATAGGTGTCTTAGGTAGAACTATAATCTAGGTGTCTAGGCGACTTAGGTCTAGACTACGATAAGGTATAAAGACAAGGTGTCTTAGGTCTACTATGTCTATAAAATCTAGATACATACTATACAATAGGTGTCTTAGGTGTCCTAAGTCCACTAGAATACATGTGTCTTAGGTCTTAGGTGAGGCCACATGAGCTTAGGGAAGCTCTTTTCCTTAATAGGAAAACTTTATCGACTTCAGTGTCCTCATGGTGCAGGGGCACCCAGGTTGTCATGCCTCCAAGAGGTGTCAAAAAGTGAAATTTTCTTTTGATTGAGTCTATTGTATGTAATAAGGTCTTATAAGACCATTTCATATGTTTTTGAGTTGGTTTGAGTCATTTGGGGTCAGTTTGAGTCTTTGAGTCTTGTTGCAAAAAAGTGTTAATGGTGTCAAGTTACACAAAACAACTTTTGCATTTTTGTATTTTTGGTGTCCTACTCCTGATGCAACCAAACTGACAGTTCCAACACGTCCGTATGGGTATGTTTAGGCTAGGCATGGTCCTTTTTTGCACTCAAACATGCTGAAACAGTTTGAGCTACATTGTACCGGTGGTATCCCTAAAGAGTCCAAAGTGCAAAAAGATAACAATCTTTGACGAGCGGTTACTTAGAAACTGTGTCACTTAGAAACATTCTATCTAAGGCAATGTGATCATGTAGGGTCCCTCTACAATAACCTCTCTTAGTTTTTTATATCTCTAAGGCATTTTCCCGTGGTGAAAGGTTTTTTGCTGCCCTAAAAATCGTCAGAAGGAGGTAGTGTAAAGTTGCAAAGGGGTATAACTTTCGTCCTGCTCCAGCTGCGACCAAACTAATTGTTCCAATGCATTTAGATGGGTACATTTAGGCTATCCATGGTCCTATTTTTCACCCAAACATGCCGAAACAGTCCGAGCTACATTGTACCAATGATATCCTTGAAGAGTCCAAAGTGTAAAAAAGCAGCAATCTTTGACAAGCTGTTAATCAGAAACCATATCACTTAGAAACATTCCATCTAAGGCAACATGATCACATAGGGTTCCTCTACAATAACCTCTTTTAGTTTTTTATATCTTTGAGGCATTTTACTGTGGTGAAAGGTTTTCTGTTGCCCTGAAAATCGTCAGAAAGAGGTAGTGTAAAGTTGCAAAGGGGTGTAACTTTCGTCTTGCTCCTGATGCAACCAAAATGACTATTCCAACACATCTAGATAGGTACGTTTAGGCTAAGCATGGTCCTATTTTTCACCCAAACATGCCGAAACAGTCCGAGTTACATTGTACCGGCAATATCCCTGAAGAGTCCAAAGTGCAAAAAGATGACAATATTTGACGAGCTGTTACTCAAAAACTGTGTCACTTAGAAATATTATTTCTAAGGCAACGCAATCATGTAGGGTTCCTCTACAATAACCTCTCTCATTTTTTTATATCTATGAGGTGTTTTTCCGTGGCCCAAAAATTGTCAGAAGGAGGTAGTGTAAAGTTGCAAAAGGGTGCAACTTTCATCCTACTCTTGATGCAACCAAACTAACTGTTCCAACGCATTAAGATAGGTACATTTAGGCTAGCCATGGTCCTATTTTTCACCCAAACATGCCGAAATAGTCTGAGCTACATTGTACCAGTGATATCCCTGAAGAGTCCAAAGTGCAAAAAGGCAACAATATTTGACAAGCTATTACTCAGAAAATGTGTCACTTAGAGACATTCTGTCTGAGGCAATGTGATCATGTAGGGTCCCTCTACAATAACCTCTCTCAGTTTTTATATCTCTGAGGCATTTGCCCGTGGTGAAAGGTTTTCTGCTTTCCCAAAAATCATCAGAAGGAGATAGTGTAAAGTTGCAAAGGGGTGTAACTTTCATCCTACTTCTGATGCGACCAAACTAACTATTCCAATAGGTCCAGATGGGTACATTTAAGCTAGGCATGGTCCTTTTTTACACCCAAACATGCCGAAACAGTCTGAGCTACATTGTACCAACAATATCCTTGAAGAGTCCAAAGTGCAAAAAGGCAGCAATCTTTGACAAGATGTTAATCAAAAACCATGCTACTTAGAAACATTCCATCTAAGGAAACACGATCACGTAGGGTCCCTCTACAATAACCTCTCTTAGTTTTTAATATCTCTGAGGTGTTTTCCCGTGGTGAAAGGTTTTCTGTTGCTCCAAAAATCGTTAGAAGGAGATAGTGTAAAGTTGCAAAGGGGTGTAACTTTCGTTCTGCTCCTGATGCAGCCAAACTAAACCATTCCAACACATCTGGATGGGTATATTTAGGCTAGGCATGGTCCTATTTCGCACCCAAACATGCCAAAACAGTTTGAGCTACATTGTATTGGTGATATCCCTAAAGAGTCTAAAGTGCAAAAAGGCAGCAATCTTTGACGAGCTGTTACTCAAAAACCATGCCACTTAGAGGCATTTCATCTAAGGTAACATGATCATGTAGGGTCCCTCTACAATAACCTCTCTCAAGTTTTTATATCTCTGAGGCGTTTGCCCATGGTGAAAGGTTTTTTGCTGCCCCAAAAATTGTCAGAAGGAGGTAGTGTAAAATGGTAAAGGGGTGTAACTTTTGTTCTTCTCCTCGTGCAACCAAAATGATAGTTCCAATACATTTGGATGGGTACATTTAGGCTAGGCATAGTTCTGTTTCATACCCAAACATGCTGAAACCGTCTGAGCTACAAATAATGACTAGTCTTCAATCTTCAAACACTGCAAATACCATGATATCCTGCATAAAATTGATCAATCCTCATGTAGACATTCCTTCCAAAAACTCATAGCAATGACCAAAATCTCCAAACATGTCTCATACATCTCATTCTAAAATTTACTGGCTCTCTACATCATATTACAAGCCCTATATGATAAAATTCCTTCACAATTTCTCTGCAATTTTCTTGAAAGACACCATTCAATCATCATTTATTCTTCGCTATTCTTTTCATGTTGCACATCATCACTTAGGTATGTCTTTGTGTGCGCTCGGGCTTATGAGAGTTTACTGGAGAGGCCGGTTGAGTTAGGTTAAAGGGCTGGTGAACTAATGACTTAAAGACCCTTTAGTAGGTTGACTTAAGTGATAGTAACCTGCGATTATAAGTCAATATTAAATTAAAACAAAAGTGTACTTTACACATGACAGATAATTGAGGGTTTTAAAGTATTAAGAAAAGTAGATTCTTTTTAGGGTTTAATGCCCAATATGCAAACCCTAACTATCAATAAGAAAGACTTAAACATTCTAACTTTCATCAAGAGATATCTAGGACATTTCAAAGACCTCAGGGACATCATAAGAAAGACATTAGAGTATGACACTTATCATATTAGGGTTCTAAGACATGAACAACTTCACATTCGAATCAAACTCATGACTCCCCTTGATAAATATAACTCTCCTTGATGATGACATTGAAGTATGATTATGAAATCTTGTGTCTTCTCTAACTTCTTATTGCATGAACAAAACCACATCCACCATGAGCATGAACCTTGCATCATATCAACCTTCCAAGATAGACCTTATCACGAAAACCATATTCACAACAAAACCTTGCATGAACAAAACCACATCCACCATGAACATGAACCTTGCATCATATGAACCATGCTTGTCTTGTGCAGCATCAACATGAACTGCAAGACCTTATCATGAAAACCATATTCACAACATCATGCACCTCATGACCATCACCTACCTTGAATCACAGTATCATCTTATCAACATCATGGCATCAACCTTGACATCAATGACAAACAACCTTAACCCTTTGACATCAATGACAAACAATCTACAAATTGCTTTATGGAATTAGAGTCAAATTGGTAAATGTGATGACATGATACATATTAACATGGTGAGATGCAAAGTATACATTTATAATATTAACCACATTCTCAAAGGGATTGTTGATTACTTTTGGAAGCCTATAGCCCCAATGTTATGTTGCATACTCAAATTAGGTAAGACTCAATGAACTCTCAGAACCTCACCTTATATGCAAGAGGAATTACATTTAATAACCACAATGGTCATCAGGTGCTCATAAGCATATGATTTTGACTATCTTAGTCAAGACAACAAACATACTCTTTGCATCCCAATATAGTATAATAACAAGAAATTAAGAAATATTTTCAATTGAGCAACTCATAAAGAATATGGATCAGCATACTCATTTGAATATTTTTAATTGAGCAACTCATAAAGAATATGAATATTTTCTATTCAACATGATAATTCATTTTTATTTTAAGTACAAATTTTATCTTTTAGTTCCAGAATGAGGTTTAGGTGATACTTGAATAACAATAGCTAGCTTATTGGATCAACAAACATCCTATGTAATACAATTGGACTTTAAATATTTGAAGTAACCATCTACAAATATCCATTGAAACGTGGATTTATAATGCAAATAAGGATGCCACCAATAAAAAGGATTTCTATTAACCAAATATCCATATAGGCATACATCAATATCTGTCGATACAAGTATAACATATATACAAAATAGCCATATAGGCTTACAAGAATGCCATATAGGCATACAATGTCTCCTATATGCAATACAAAATATATGTCCACAAATGCCATATAGGCATACAAGAAAGGACCCCAATAAGCATTCATTCCCCTCTGTTCAGTGAAGGGAATAAATCACGAGTAGCCTTTTATCTTCGGGAGGATGGAGATGTGTATGAGGGTGGTCTACTACGAATGCAAGGTCTTCTCCTCCTATTTAGTTCTTTGTGGATCTGTAGCTGTTACAATAAAAAGTATAGACATTAATATATAGAAATTACATGTTATAAAAAATAAAATATTTAACAAAATAATCACTTACCGCTACCATATAGTATGTCTCCTCATTTGCCTTAGTAGCAGGATTAGGCTGTGGTGATGTCATGTCCTATAGAAACCATCCAGATAGAAATTAAACTTCAAATCAATAATCATTTAATTTTTAAAAAATAAACAACTATAACAATGAATGTAATTTAAAATTTACTAATCTGCCTCATACCCCCGTCAAAGGCATGGAGCTATGAATTACAGTGGACACACCATGCTCCATTGCCCTATGAACTTCAAGAGGTGTCTCCGCAGCCTGCATCATCTGAAAATAAAACAACATTATTCAATTATGAAACTAGAATAGTCATGCAAGTCATGGCTCCTAACATACACACACATTCACCTAAACATGGAAGTACACATAATAAAGCACACTATGATATTCATTGTCACCAATGCATCACTATGACAAAACTAGACACATAATACACATAATCATATTGAAGATTTTGCTCTCTTGGTGATATACTATAGCTCTTTCTTATGCTTCCTCAAGTCTCCATTGTTGTTGTGCTCTTTTGGTACATGTTTATGTGAGTTCTTGGAGGATTTTGTGCTCTCTTTCATCTCAAAGAATATAATAGTATTAAATGAAGGGTACTCATTAGACTTAGGTGGGTTATATGTAGGATCAGATGTAGGGATGGAAGAAATTGAGCCAATAGGATTGACATAAGTTTGTAGGGGAAAGGGTTAGTGTAGATTTGAATATTTTAGTTAGGGGTGACTTGTTGCCCCCATAATTAATACCTAAAACCTAGATGATGTTCGAGTCAATCATATGCTATATAAGATGTCATAGGCTGATGCCCCTCTCTGGTGTCATGTCTTGGGGTCTAATTGGTGGTAATTGGATGAGATTATTAGAGAGAATTTGTCGAAGAATAGTGTGGAGGGGATCAACAAGCTTTGGTAGACATGTATGGAAAATGTGGTAGCATAGACAAGACAGTGAGCTGTTTGAAAAGATGCCTCAAAGAAAAGTGGTCTCATGGTGATGTCCTTGTCTATGCATCTGCTTCTCATGGCATTCCATGAGAGCACATTTCTTTGAGTCATTTTTTGAAATTTAACTATATTGTAATTGAAATTTTGTCATCTATCAACATCTAGCTATTAGTTATGCAATGTCTAATAATGCTTTGAGTTTGAAAGATGTGCAATGTAATGTAATCAACGATATGAATATAAAATACAAAAATCAAGTACAATTCATTAGTTAAACTATTTATTTTATTACCTCAGTGAAGCTTTGAACTACACCACCACTAGCAGGTGTTGCCGTGAAATCTCCAAGATTAACCTATTCAACATCTAAAATAAAATATTAGAATACCATTCATATAACAATGTTATTCACATGTAATATTTATAATTGTTTACTAGTTACATACCCCGACAATAGATGTTATAGTGTAAAATGCAGGTGGAGTACTGTTGAGAACTGCATCAATGCTATGACCCTAAAATTTTATCAAAATCATCAAACTAAATTAGTTAATCTTGCATTTCAAAAATAAAATTTAATAAATTAAATTCAATAAACTTGCTAACATTTACCTAAGTATAAAGGCTGAAAGTCTCACTCATGAGGGTATCTGTCATCACCATCTGCTCAGCTTCAGATGTAGCTTGCGCACCTGCATTCTGACTATCCATTGGGTCATAACCAAAGGTTGACCTGCAAATCTGACAAGTATGGGGTGGAACCCTACTCCTCATACTCTCCCCGACCCATGCTGTGCTGCAGGACTGGCATGCTCTATGATGCTTTGGGTCAAGGCACTAATGGACTAAAGTATCTCTACCTCAACACTCTCCTTCACAATGGAAGGGATAGACACATGCTCATGGGCTGGTCTGGTGACTACTCGTCTCACTAGCTATTGTGGGTCAACACGTGCCCCTGGTCTATCTTGTGCCGACCCCCCACCTCTATCGTGAAACTCCCTCATATCAAAATAGTTTGACACTTTATTGAGGACAAACTCCAATAGATTTTCCTCAAAAAGTATTGTTGGACCTCATTATTGTTGCATGGAGGATGGTCTAAAATCATCCACCACCTTTGCCCAAAATTGTCTCTTATCGCTTGGTTGTTGCACCAATGGATAGGGAATCTCTTGCATGTAATGGGTGGAGGTTGATTTGTTCATGGGATTGTGAAAATGGAACACAAGTCTAATTTTGTAATTTGTAACTTTTTTACTTCTTCATACGATAGCTTGTCTGCATAATACTCTCTAAATTCTCTCCTCTTTTCCGACCAACTAGATATTTGCTTACTAATTGAATCTACATTTGCTAACATAGATTCAAGAGATTGAGCAATCGTGGATCTATGCAAGGTTGAAGTTGAAGGATCTTTCAACCTTGCAATTATGTATTCAATTTCTTTTTTATTGTTTTCAATTTGCCCCATTAGATTATTTTGTGTTCTAGGGGCATGTCAAGGAATGGATGGAGGAGTTTGTTGTTTGGGTTGTTCTTTGGTAGGTATTTCCTGTTTAGGTGATTCAAGATTTTGTGGATTTTCAGGGGGAGGAGGAGGAGGAGGCGCATTAACATTTCCTGTCAATTAAGGAAATTTACATCAAAAATCAACTTAAACCTACCTATTTAGAAACAAATTCAGACAAAAAAAAATAAAACTCACTCCTTTGGCCTGCTCAATGTCGTGGCAACATTTTGGCGATGAATCGGTGAGATTTTGGTGTCGAATTTGGTCTTAAAAAATGCAAGCATGCTCCTTAGGGTTTGCAAGCCGTGGGTGCAGAGAAAACAAAAGGAATGAATGGACAGAAATGCTCTTTTTTTATATAGTTAAACATAACACGCTTGCATTATAACGCAAGCACGTTATAACGCGAGCGCGTTATGGCTTGGTTTTGCCAAGCCTTAGGCTCATCATCACCAAACCATAACGCGAGTGCGTTATAATGCACTCATGTTATGGATTAAATTTTTTAAAAAAAAAGTTGGCCACTTTTTGGCCCCCCAACTTTTTACACCCGCCCACAAATAAAATATTACTTTTTCCCTTTTTGCTCCAAAAGCACTTTTTGAAAATAAATTTAATAAACTTATTTTCAAAATAATAATTCTTTTTCATGAGCAAAGTCCCCCATAGTGCCCTTGTTTGCACAGCTTAAAATCCTTTCCAATGAATAGTTACACACATAGTTGTCTTTTTGAATAAAACATGTTAAGACAACTTTAGTAATAACCATTTAATTATTTAATTATCCACTCTTGTGGAGAACATCTGAATAAACCAAATATAAATTTCTAATCATACCATAATGCTCCTGAGAGTTAAGGATGATGACTTGAACCAACTTGGCATCAATCTAAAATTAGCCTTCTTCTCCACGAAGTGTGGAGAGCTCCCAGAAGGGCAGAAATGTATTATGAAAGAAACATGGGACTCATCAAGATCTCCTAAACTCACTGCCACTGTCAGAAATCCAACTTGACTAATCATGCATTCTCCAAGAAGTGTGGAGTGCTCTCATAGAGATAGAATCACACTTGGAAAGTGCCATTGAGCTCATGATGACTTCCTGAACTCACTGCCATGAGTAAATCTGTTGCTAGAACAATCCTATGTTCTCCAAGAAAGTTGTAGTTCTCCCATACATCACCAATTAGCCTACGGGAAAACTCAGAAACATGCTAATTGTTCATAAGCAGGTTATGTGCAAAATGTGGACATTACATTTTTGACATTTTCAAGACTTGAAAGCACACTTGAAAAGTATATGGCCTAAGAAACCAATTAATTTTTGACATTTTCAAAACTTGAAAACACACTTGAAAAGCATATGACTTAAGTAACCAATTAATTTTTTATGTTTTCAAATTTTGAAAGGGCAATTAAAGATGCATCAACTAAGTGGCCAATTAATTTTTGACATTTTTGACTTTAAAGGATAATTTAGAATCTTTCACTATTATAGTGGAGCAGCTACATTTAGGAATTGAAAATAACCTCATGTCCCCATGCAACAACTTAAATGGATTTACTACTTAAATTTGAGTAGAAAGTAGCCCCATGCAAATTTTAAATTATGCATAAAGTATAATTTAGAATATTTTTCTATTATAGTGGAGCAGTTATATTTTATGAATTGAAAATAAGCTGTGAAAAAAATAGAGTATAATGAAAAATATGTCATGTGGTTGCCTTCCCTCTTTTTTTTCATTTTCTTCTAAATCTTATCTCCTAAATTTTCTATATTAATTAGCCGATAGGCTTTGTATGTGAGCATTATAGTGCTCAAAATTGTCTCACGCCGTAAAATTCTTCATGCCAGTAGCGGATAGGTTTTTATATGTGAGCATTTGTGCTCAGAAAATTGTCTCACGCTATTGTTTTTTCTCGTGGGTGCTCTAAAAACTGTCTCACACGGTAATCCAATATCTTTGCACTAAATGCATAAAATCTAGGTCGATCTAATTCATGTTGCCACAGTTTGCAGTAAATATACAATTACCTTGGTAGATAGGATACCTATTTTTGCAATAAATGCATATGTTGGCCACTATTTACTATACTGCTTTTGATCACCACCAAGGTTGTGTATAAATAGCCTCCAATAGAATGATGAAATAACAAGCATTCAGTCTATTTGGATCTACAGTATCACACTAAACATCTAAGAAATTTCATATCTGGGTAATGGAAAAGAGATTACAGAAGGTAGCACCATTGCCAGGGTTATTCTTGCCAAGCTTGCTATGAGTTTCTACAAGTCTAAAGATGTTGATGATAGATCAATAGAGAATCACAATCCCATGAAGCTTGTCAGGACTGACTCCTTCCCATTTGACTTGAAAATGGGTAATCAACATAAAAAAATGATGAGTAATAATTTGGGCTATGGTACAAGCAATTCAAGTGATGGGGTGTATTGTTTAAGACTTATGGGTTCATGCAAGTATGAGCTTGTATTTTATACAGATATGACTACTTTGTTGCAGCACCACCGACAGCCTTATTACCCCTTCAAAACTGCATGTATTGTGGATATATATGCGTTGTGTATATAGGTACACACACAGTTTGTGGACATAGACACATTATACATGTTACGCCAACATTCATCTGTCTATGTTTGTCTAAGAAGGATTGCCATTGTGTATGGGGAGATGAGAAAGTGTGAATAACACTGGCATTGGATGGGCAGTTATGGTATTGATGTACAAGGATCAAGTTTTTGCTTCACACCATCTCAGTGACAGGAGCTTGAACACCAGGCTTTGATTTTCAAATGCATGATGGTTGGTATACTAGTGCCCTTTGACCTGCTTATGCCCCCATTTAGAAGAGCCTCACTGAACTTCCTTCTTTCCTTGAAAGTTTAAAATTACATGCCTTGTGGCACATTAGGGCACATAAAGAAAGCATCTGTAAGAGCCTCATAAAGCATATTCAAGGAAAGAGGCAATGAAATATCTTGCATTGAAATAAATTTTGGCATATATTTTTAAAAATGTAGTAATGACATTTCAATTTTTCTATGGTTTAAAGGAAATTGCAGAAAACAAATTTTTAGTTTTTGTGCTAAAAAAACAAATAACTGATGCAAATACCTTTAAATAAAACAAATAGTTCCTCCACGGCTTTGGATCAATTCCTCCCAAGACGATTCTTTTGTTTTCTATTTGCACTCCCCTTCAAGTCACACTGCAAACGTCAAATCTTGCAATTTAATATGCTTGCCTGAGTTATTTGTTTTCAACCATTTTCCCTTTCCGTTTCCTTTGAAAAAATATAACTAGAAAATGGTAGGCACAGGTAAAAGAAATGGAGGGTTAATAGCCATCATGTTATAATGAAAGGGTTGACATTAAAACAACGCACAACGAAGCAACGTGAAACATGAAATAGAAATCCCCTTGACACTGTGTTTTCTTGTCATTACCAGTCTCATCTAAAAGAAGGGTGCTTGATAAAGCTATGGAAATGGATAAATAGAGGATACACACAGACACGAGCCACTTCAACTAGCATGCAAAACACCAAAAGCGGTATAATTCATTAAGCCTACAATCCATAGCTGTCAGAGATTTTATTGATATTAATGATCCTTATTACCAAGCCGCCACACACTATTGGGGTTTAATTGTGAGAGTAAATGAAAGAGCATGTAGCAGATTTAGGAAGAGAGGTGGCATGAAGATGTTTGAGGTCGGATTTATTTGTGAGTAAATGAAAGAGTAGGTCCACATTTAGGAAGAGACATGGCACGAAGATGTTTGAGGGTAGTTTCCTGCATTGATTGACATGCCTAATTTCTATCGTATTTTCTTAGAAATTTCAAGAGACCAATATACAAATATATTGACAATAAACTTTAACTCTTATATGTAATAAAGATTTATATGCATATGGACATTTAAATGTTTCCTCTATGAGGAATGTACATGTATATGTATTTTTATGATAATATATTGTAATGTGAGACATCACTTTTTAATAAAAATAGTAAGAAAATTGTATTAAAAATAACATATAGGTTAAGAATTAAAATAAATTTATATGATTTTAGAAAAAAAAATTAGAAAACAAAGCATTATATATAATATAATGTCTTATTACTATTTTATATATAGTTTGCACTCACAAGATATTTGAACTACTAATATACAGAATAATTAATTGATAGTATATAACCATCTCAATTATGTGCCATTAATATTATATAACCATCCCAATTAAACACACATATAAAATAATAATCACTCAAATTTTTAATAGAAATACAATTTCTTTTAGTTTTTACTCAAGTTATTCAAGCCCCATATTACTTAATTCTAGTCTAAGTTCTTCAAATCTCAATGTTCCAAATGTTTTCCATTTAAAATAGTACCACTTGAGGGTTTGGTTTGACAAACCATTTAAATTTCTACTATTAGAATGGTGCATCTTTGAATTTGCTTCTTCAATAATGTATAACCATTTAGCTTATAGATTAAAAATATAAATAAAATATTAAAAACTGTTTAGTAGTGACAGTGACTTATAAACAACATTTAATTCTCTATTTTATCTATAAATATTGTATTATCCTTGTGTTATGATAATAAACTATTAAAAATGTTTATAATTTTAATGGCCCGTCTTACCTCAAATTTCCTATGGGCCTATCCCTTGAACCTCCAAAAGGTGCAAGTGCTAGTAAAAAATTCTTTATTGATAATTTATTTTTGTTTCTTTTTCTATAGTAAAAAACTACAATTTAAGTTAATTTAAAATAAACAGAAAAATAAAATATTAATGAGATTACAAACTCCACAAATATCTCCTTAAAAAATTGAACAGAGGCTGCTAGCCAAAATAAGCTAAGCAGCCCCATGGGTACCTGCCCTCACCAAGAATAAATCTATACAAATCTTCAAAAGTTGAACAGTGGATTAGTGTCGGCCTCATATCTTAAATTATCTGGAATGAAATGCCCACCAGCAGATTAAACTTTTCCAATATAGATTCCAATCATCAGCTAAATTTCTGTGATAGCATTCATATGCTATGATGGCTAGCTCCCTCTTTGTAATTGTGCTCCTCTTTGATTTTACCTTGGGGTTGCAATCAGCCTGTATGCCTCCTCCATCAATAGAATGCACAATAAACCATGGATTCCACATCTTCAATCCTCTGGGCATTTTGGATGACTATGAGACTTGTGTCCCTCCTCCACCAGTAGAAAGCAATTTAAGCCATGGATGCCACATATTCAATTATATGGGTGATTGGGAAGACCGAGGAACTTGTGAGGCTGCAGACGCTACATGGATCAAATCAGAATCCGAGCTTATACAGGCAGTTGCCCATGCAGTGAAAAACAAACAAAAGATTAGACTGGTGAGTGGGCCAGTTTATAGTCTAACAAAATTAGCCTGTGTGGGAAAGCAAGGGCTCATCATCTCCACCCAAAACTATAATTCAGTAATTGCAATCAACAAGACTGCAATGACAATTACTGTCCAATCCGGAGCAATGATGAAAGATGTGATTGAAGAAGCTGCAAAGGAAGGACTGGCTCTGCCTGCCATGATTTCCTGGAATGGAGTTTCGGCAGCTGGAGTTATTTCTACTGGAGCCCATGGCAGTGGTCTCTCCGGAAGAGGCAGTGGGGTTTATGAATGTGTTGTTGGGATGAAATTGGTCGTCCCTGCACCTTCTTCCCAAGGCTATGCAAAGCTCATCACCTTGAGCGGTGATTCTCTCACTTGGTTAATTGTACTGCATGTGATTCTGAGATCTAACCATTTTCTTGTACATAAATGTTCTGATTTAAAACTTCACGGTTTTTTTAATTTCATTTTTTTATGGAGGTCATCTACAAATTCGTTTTTGCTATTCTATTCGGGAACATGAGCCTTAGGCTGAAGAACCTCATCAGCTCAGAGCCAAGGACTAAGGTGTATCCATTATCCATTTCGCCAAATGGGGTATCCATTATCCATTTCACCAAATTTGCTGAACCTCTCAGGCTGAGAGCCAAGGACTGAGGGGTATCCATTATCCATTTTGCCAAATTCGTCCAGGGCACAATCCTGGCCAGATCCCTTATGGTGTCAGGGGCCTTGCACTCAACAAGACTTGATCTCTGATGGCCTCATTCAGAACCTTTCAACTTCACTAGTAGAGCAAGAACCCTTAAACATAAATTCCTTTTATGTTTAATTACTTTCATAATTTAATGTTTTGTTTTTTATTATAATTCAATTATACTTCCAAATTGATACCAAACTCAACATCTGAAATCTTTCACTCACTCATCTAAAAGAAGTTACATGTTGTGTGGTTCAAGGATTAACCATTTTCCTTTATGTTTCTTTACTCTTATTTTTTTTGAGTTGTGTGTTCAGTCAGTTTTACAGTCTAATTTCTAGTTGTTCTTTATTATGATTCCTTGTCCTTTTGAGGTCTATTGACTCCATTCATTTGTGTGGGCATTAATATAGGTTATTTTATTTTGTTTTCTTGACAGAATCAGATTCAGATCTGAAAGCTGCCAAGATATCTCTTGGAACGCTCGGAGCGATCTCTGAAATAACCTTCAGATTGCAGCCAATGTTCAAGCGCTCATTTTCAGCCAGTGTGAAAGATGACAATGATCTAGAAAAAGAAGCTGAGAGTTTCCTAAGAGCCAGTGAATATGCATATATACATTGGTTTCCCTCACATGGGAAGGCAAATTTCCTAACCAGCTATGTTGTTTCTGTTGATGTACCTGGAGATGGCCTCAACAGCCGACTTGGCAGTCCAACTACAGCAATGAGCGTTGAAACAAGTGCTTATCAGTGTTAGTATGATCTTCACACCTACCCACTTAAAAACATTAGCCTGCGTGTTCGCCTAGAATCTATATAAAAAGATATTGTAGTGGATCTATCAGGGCTACTCTAGGACTTTTTCAGACATTTTGGCAGTCTATTAACTTTTACTGATGCTCTGTTTTTAAGGAAGGAAATAGATTTTTTCTGTGTGAGATTGAATAATTACTCTATTTGTTGCCATGAATAAGTAGGTCGATACAGACAAAATCTTGCTGGGGTTTATCTGCTCTATGAATCCTGTTTTTTGTTCAAATTGTGTTACATTATGTTTCGATGTTTGGGCAAATGTGTTTAGTTTTACAGTATTTTAATTTTCTACATAATATAGGAAGCTGCCTGCTAAGTATAGGCTATTTGAAGTGTGAGAGGGAAACAGAGCAAGGGCAGTGTATATAGTGTATACATCTGATGTTTAACTGGCAATCTTGCTTTGTTCTGACATGCAGATGACAAAATCCAAGCAAATGAAAGAGGTGACTGCAATCTGTGAGAACTATTCTAGAAAATTTGGAGACATTTTGACTTTGATAGTATTGTTGAGAGTTGGGTTTTAGTAAACTATTATGTGTTGATGAAGATTGATTTGTAATTCTAATAAATCATCATATACACCACTAATAAAAATAAATCATTTCATTTTGATAAATGTTCTGTTTTTAATGAAATAGTTTCAGATAGAAAAAACGTGAAGAAAAAAATTACTTGATCAAAGTAGGTTAATGGGACTCAAAACTATAACCATTATAATAAAGAACTACCTGATTAAAATAAGGAGGTAATAAATTAAATGATCAAAGTAGGTCAATGGGACTAAAAATATAACCATTATAATGAAGAACTACCTAATTAGGATAAGGAGGTGACAAAGTTTTTTTTTTTTTTTTTTCTCTTTGTGGGAGATTGAAATTTAAATAATTACTTCTATTTGTTTACCATGACTGTAGCTCAATTGTTTACCATGACTGAGTAGCTCAATAGAGACAAAATCTGGCTGACTTCATCTGGTATGTGAAAAAATATCTCTATAAACTGTGAATGAAATTATGATTTGGGTATGTGCATCATGTCTGTGTGCTAAACTGATATTATAGGATATTATTCCAATATAATTACAATTCCAAATTTGAGCAAATGTATTTAGTTTTAGAGTATTGCAATTTGCTATGGAATATAATGCTATGGAAAATAATGCTTAGGGCCTAAAAGAGTCTCAGTAGTATTCTAAGCTGTCTGTGGTTGTTCTTAAATATTATCTATTTCAACATTTAAAAGTTAAATTTAGTCAATAAAAATAGGTAAGACGAATATTTATCACTTCTGTTGTGAATGAGGTGTAAAATCGCCATTGACTGTTTGACCATTGAAATGGATGATATATAAATAATGCTGCTGCCTGCTAAGTATAAAATATTTGAAGTGAGAAGAAAAAAAACAGGGACACTGTAAATACATCTGACATTTAACTGGTAAGCTTGCTTTGTTCTGCTCTCCAGATGACACAATCCAAGCAAAAGAAGATGTTCATGCAATCTGCAATGGAGTGGATATGATGATCTCATCCGCTACAAAGGGCAGTGGCTTCTTGAACGACGGAAAACAGTTCACAGGGTACCCTGTAATTGGATACAATCATCGGATGCAAACATCTGGTGGATGCCAAGGAAGTCACCCTAATTATCAAGATAACCAGAAGAGCTGCACTCCCACCAAGATTTTGGATAAAAAGAATACAGTCTGTTTATGGGATCGACGGCTGCACACTACTTGGTTCTTCGACGTGGAGCTGAGAGTACCAATGTTACATCTCCATGAGGCAATTGAGGACATAAAGAAAATTAGGGATTTGAATCGCCCAAGTCTATGTGACTGGGGTGCAATCGGTGGAATATACATGCGTTCTCTTAAAAAGTCAGATGCATATCTTGGACCTGCAGAAGATCAGGTGACTTTGGAGGTGCAAACTTATCGGCCAAGGGAAGCAGGCATACCTAAGTGGAATGGAGATGTGTTTCAAGAAATAGAGCAAATGGTGATAGAGAAGCACAGAGGGACACTACACTGGGGGAAGTCTGGAGGTCACTTGTTTGCAGATGTCGCCAAGCGGGCTGTAAGCCTGGAGAAGTTTCTGGAGGTGAAGAATAGGTTTGATTCCAATGGAGTTTTTTCTAACGATTGGACTGATGGCTTGTTTGGGATAGGAGGAAGAGGAGTGGAGCAGTTGAGGGATGGATGTGCTCTGGATAAGATGTGCAAGTGTAGAGAAGATAAACACTGTGCTCCGGACAAAGGGTATTTCTGCCGAGAGGGAAGAATTTGGAACAAGGCTCGTGTTTGCAGGAAACATCTTGATGATGGTAGTGGGCCTTTCCCAGAGAGTGGGCACCCAGGTCTAAATCAATTGCAAGCTCAATAAAAGCCTATCTACAATATATAGATAGAGGCACAGCCAGTCTATGTACAAGTAGTTTCCGTTACTTAAAAGGGGTTATTGGAAAATCAAGGTTTACATTTTGTAATGTTTAGTTAGTTGGGAGTTAGTTTCCCATGAGGTAGTTTAGGGAATTTGGGGCAATTATACAGGAATGCAATACTTTATAAGCATTTGCATCATACATTGCAAAACCCCCAAAAAAAGTAATAATATATTTACAATTTGGTGTTATTTGATCAACAATGGTTTAAGTTTACAATACTTGTGAGTGCCATTTTTCCAATACAAGTATATCCCATACCGATATTAGTACAATGTCAATAACAAAGTATGAATACAAAACCACATAACATCCAAATCATAAATACATCATAAGTACACATAATGACCAACTTAGACATACACCACATATACACAAATTGACTAGCTCATACATAGATCACATATACGCAAAGTGATCAACTCTTACATACATGACATATACACATACTGATCATCTCATACATACATCACAAACACATATACTAATTAACTTGTACATACATCACATGTACACACAGTGTCCATCTGGCACAAAGGAACTAGAAGTGACTCTATTATATGTATCTTCTTCTTTACCTAGTTAACTAATACATAATCCCTTATAATAAGGTGACAATAGAGAAAAAGAAAATGAATGCATCCCATATTACATTGGGTCCATCCTTATCTTGTTTCACAACTAGATGTGATGACGAGACAAACATCCCATACTATTGTTGCCATCACTAGTAAGGGCATAGGTGTAACAACACACAACACATGTCACCATCAAAATATTTCCATTGCCTGCTAAAACTTTGAATCATCTCATAGCCAGATAAACATAATCAAAATGTCTTATGGTTTTACATCACCTAAGACTAATGGCTATGCTATCAAAAACTTGGATTACTTTAACACTATAATTGATAACCATACCTTGGGCAAGACACAACACACATTCCTTCTAATTCATGAATGCCTATACTAAGATACATAGATCATGACATCCATTGCCTACGTGCTATTCACAAAACTCTATCTAAACCCTATAAAACTAGGCATCTTCTAGCATCTATTAGCTACATGATGTGTGTGAGGAAAATTGAGTTAACTAGATCAAGCATAAATATCGAACTCAAATCTGCAACCTTCAAAGAATAGATCAAAGACAATAACAATAATTCAAAGCTAAACAAAACAAAGAACATTACCATCCATGATTGTTTTTATTCCTTGGTTTATATGTGGATTGCTCTTTCAAATTGCATAACCATGGTTGCAACAAGTGTGGATAGATGATGTGCTCAAAAGGACGTAATATGTGCTCAACGATATGGGATGCTCAAAGCGTTGTATGAATGCCCAAAGTTGAATGGACGTATTTATAGCTTTCAAAGATGATCGATCAATGGTGGAGATAATTCAATGATATGAATGGTTGAGATAAATTGAGAAGACATGAAGGAATGTGCATACGACATGTGTCCATGCAAAAAGATGTTTTTATTGAGTTAATTATTTTCTTGGCTAAAGATATGATTGATTTCATTCTATTTTATGAGTTGATTGATAAAGATAGTGTTTTAAAGCCAATTAAATCAACTTTTTTTTTGACATGCTTTTGAATAAAATTACTAAATTATTTAATTTGTGTGCATGGAGGAAAAAGATATTTTTGGAAGATTTGAGAAGATAACTTGAAATTAAATAATTTATTTAATTTGTTGTGCATGATGGAGGTATTAGAAAATATAAATAAAATATTGATTTTATTTATTTAGAAGATATAGAAAACTTAACATTAAATAAATTTGAACAATTTATTTAATTTTGGAGGAATAATTAGTTAATTAGATAATTAAAATTATTTAACTGTTGTGGATAGAAAGAATTTAGATGTGGAATTAATTAAATAATTAGATTTATTTAATTAATGGGGAAAATAGAAGAATAAAGGTAGTGAATTTGATGAAATTAATTAAATAAATAGAATTTATTCAATAATGTTGGAATTTGGGGAATTAGAAAAAATTGATGAAATTAATTAAATAATCAAATTATTTAATTAATGTTAAATGCAAGTGATTTAGAAGAATGTCATGTATGCAAAGTGAATAATGCAAAGGTCGTTTTTAGGTGTCTACATTTTACCCCTCTTTGAGACAATGCATTTTACAACATTATTTCAAAGAAAATACTAATGATGGTGTGATTTAACAACTATGCCCTAGTGTAACTAGTGTATGATGCCCCCTTAAGAGGAAAACTAGGGAAACGACAAAAGCACTGGGTTGACTCATGACTAGTAGAACGAGATAGCGACGCGACATAAAAAGGCTAAGAAGGACCAGATTGGAGATTGAAGGCTAACATGATGGAGAAATAAGGTTGACATGAAGAAAAACAAGACAAATAGGAGGGAAGAATTAAGGTTGGGACTCTATAAGTAGGGCCTAAGGGATCACTTTCAACTCATTTGCATCCTCAGAGTTTAGAAAATCAGAGCTATTTGTCTTCTAGTGCCTTTTGAGTTTTTAGAGCTTACAATAGACTTCGAGAGCAGAGATGGTAGGCATTCCACGACACGACCACTGCATCGAGTGAGTGAGGACTTATGGACGACCGACTGGAGCTCTGTTGAAATTAAGGAACACTGAGAGGGGGGTGAATCAGTGTTCTGCAAAACTTATTATTATATTCCTTTATAATTTTACCACATACATTCAAAAGAAAGAAGTAAGAACAATAACAACAAGATCATCACACATGAACACCAGGATTTTTACGTGGAAACCCAATTAAGGGAAAAACCACGGTGGGGGTTAACCCACAAGATTTTATACCCTGTTAAAAGTATTACAAAATGGGAAGGCACATGCCTTCGGGTGCACTGCCCAGAGCTCACTGCTCAAAGGAGGCTCACTGCCTACAAGATCAATTACAAGAGTTCACTGAAATATTTGAACTGAAGAATAGCATCTAACAATGCAAGATTATAGTTTCGATTAGGCTCAATATCCTGACTTCACACACTTCATCTTTCACTGCCCTGTTTTACTGTTCTGCCATGATCCGAACCCTAGATCTCTTTTCTTTGCACTTCTTACTGCTATACTTCGCACCTCTCACTTCATATTCGCATATTCACACCTCAAAATGCTCGAACTAATCGATTATATATATCCATAACATGGGATTTCATCAACTACAGTTGGCCTCAAGAAAACTTAGAAACTTTTTCAAGATCACTGTTTTGTCAGCTGAATCCATACACAAACATCAATGCGGATCACAACTTATGAATTCAAGTCACCACACATGTCGGCTAATACCATTGGATCTCATAAATTACTCAACCAACTACTTCTCTTAATCCGCACAAGGATCAAACACCAAGTCGGCCTGTTCTTCACTGGACTGAACTGTTTAACCAAAGCCCAATACTCAGATGCTTGTAACTTTCAATCCCTTCATCACTGGAGGCTAAAAATTTGGATTTGGGTAGCCCTGACATCCCTTAACATCCCCTCAGATCCACAGCACAATATGATAACCTATGGAGAAATGCGGACCAAAATGCTGAACCCTGTCATATGTTTTGTTCCTGTCTATCCGGACTTAGACAAATCTGCAACCTGACTTTCGGTATGATCAAATGATACAATGCGGATGTGTAAGATAGATTTAGTTGCCATCAATGACAACACTTGACATGCTTAGCAGTGTCTCTTGCCAACAAGCTCTAGGAGCGGTATGTTCTCCTATCTTACCCTGTAGGTGCATTTATTAGACTAATTAATGAAGGTAGGTTTTAGGTGTTACCAAAAGAGGACTAGGTTAGAAAATGTGCCTATGGTTAATTCTGCTATGCCTTTGCAAAAAAGGCTCACCTTTGAGGTGCACAACTACGCCTTTGGCAAAAATAGCTCGCCTATGGCTAGAAAATAGGTTTTTTAGAAAAATGCGCTACCTTTGGTAAACAATGTGCCTTTGGCATGCAGCGATGCACCTTTGGAAAAGGCCTTGCATTTGGTCAGTAGTGCCACGCCTTTGGTAAAAAGGTGATGCTTTTGGCATAGAAAAAGAATAGCATGTAAACATTGTGCATTTGGTCAATAAAAATGCGCCTATGGGCAACAGAAACGTGTCTATGGCTAACATTGATACGCTTTTGGTTTAGACTGCATAGATTAGAAGTTTTGCAAGTTTTTTTTAACAAGTGCACTATTTGGATGCAGGTTGTGTTAGCTCCGCTAATATCAAGGGAGCGACATCCCACCGATTTGGACTTGATTGCAGACTTGGATTTTGAGGAGGTCTTCCTAGAGGTGATGGGACTGTGGTACTGTCTACCAAGAAAATGAGATCCTAAATGAGGGGCTAATTATCCTAATTTGCTCCCAACCCCAAGTCGAAGGGACCTCAAGATTGGACCTAATTATTAATACACTAACTATATAAATTGCACCCTATCTAAGCATATTAGTAATGATATGTCCTAAAGATAGTGATTATAAGCTACTCTAAACTAGAATTAGACTAAGCTCTATTGGATGTGAGGACTCAAACTAGCATAATTTCTTTGCACATGATGGCTTATGAAAAATGGAGGTGAGGGCCTTAATTTATAGATTTTTGAGAATGGAAATGGAGGGCTAAGATTGAATTGAAAGATCAAGGGTGGAGATTGCTTGAGGATCCTCAAGCAAGGAGAATTGGACTAATGGCATGATGAGAATGGTTGAGAAAATTTCTCCAAGATTCAAGGGATGATCAATGGATGAAATTAAAGGTTTGAATGGATGAATGGCCAAGATTGGTTAAGTTTATGACATGTAAGGCCTCATTTATGAAAAGGCATGGTTTGGATTTTGTGAGAAATTAAAAATTACATGGAGAGGGCAAGTGGAATTAAAAATTGGATGAATAGTGTCACATGGATTTTTAAATTTGCATGAATAGTTATACTTGGAGTGCGATGGAAGAAATATGACAAGTGTACACTTTCTAGAAGATTTGGCCACGCTTCCAAAGTATCACTTGTCCTGTACATGGAATGACAAGTGGACTTCTAGAAACATGGGGGTTTGTAATTAAGAATTAATTAAAATAAATTCTTGTGCACATATTTTAGAGGAAAATAATGATGATTACTAAAAGTAATCAAAAGTGGACAAAATAGGAAATTAAATAAATATGAATATTTATTTAATTTTTTATGAATGAAATATGAACTATAGTCACAAAATATTTATTTTTTTGAACTATAGTAGAAGAATTTTAATTTTTGCTGAAGGGAGAAGATGAAGAATAAATTAATTAAATAATTAAAAACTATTTAATTAATGTTTGGATCAAATAGAATGATGTGGGTGAATATATGTAATAACCATTCTTCACAAAACTTAAAATTCTAATGATTACTATAAAAAAAAAGATTCTTGAGGTAAAATAGTAATAAAATCTCCTTTCCATAATTAACTTGAAAACAAAGTGTATTAATTTGTATCAATCTTCTTATGTGAAGAGTAAATAACTTTAACAAGATATAAACTTGTCTTTCCAATTCCAAGTAATTGAAATATATTAATTTATACAAAACATTAGAACTTGTTACCTAATTTCACTATAGCTCATTCAGGTAGAGTTTTGATTCAAAAAACTTAAAAGGTACATTTCATCTAGTCCTTCATACATTACACTCAAGTGCATAAATGAAATAATTTAGGAGATTATGTTTATTAGATTACTGCATTTATCCAAGTGCATGTAACATAAGAAAGATTTATCCAAAATCTTTTCCAAAGAATAAATAATCTTTATTGAATGTAAAATGTACATTATCTCACACAAGTCGTGAGGTTAACTTTTTTATTCAATGAAATAGAAGAACAATCTATACATGAATAAGTAAATGTAAATAAATGTGCATGTAAGATTAGAGGCCAGTCATTGCCTAAGAATGACTGGTTCTGGTACAAGTGTGTTGTCCTGTTGCCCTAAACTATCTTTGTCCTTCCTAGTTCATGTCGTCTCTAGTTCCTACATCTGGCAAAAACAATGGCGTTAGAGCAATGCTCTAAGCAATGAATGGTCCCAAACCATATACGAACAAGATACCGTGCATGTATAAACTGATACTCAATTGCATTAAACAAGAAATGTATACCAGGGATGTCCTAGAGAACAATCAAGTCATCAAACACATCCAAAACATGCATTTATTTTCTAACAAGTTCACTTCATGTGCAGATATAGGTGTAACTATGTTTCTATTTGATTCATCTGGTTACATTATGAGTGGAGGAAATGTGGCTCTGACAAGGGTTGAGCCCAGCTCATAGTCCTTACAGAACATTTCATATACAATATAAAAATGCAAAAGCACAACCCAGGGAGCATATTCAAAAAATAGATTACAGCTGTCAAGAGCAATAACAGTTAGCAGGAAGGCAATCACATGCACAACCATAATAAAGACAGTCATAAAGGAAAAGAGAGAATGAAGTGCAGCCGTAAAAGCCATTTTAAATAGTAGTATGTTTGAAAATACATCATAGATTGGAGCAACAAAAGGATATATGCAGCAGTGCATATTCAAATATATTCATGCATCAGCAAATCAAATGAAGTGAGTCATAGAAAAGATTTGCTACAACATTGACATAATCCGTATTCAAATACAAACTATGATAAACACAACCATATACCTGAGGAATGAATAAAAGAACAACAATATAACAACAGTGGAACAACTGTCATTGACGAGAGAAGAACAAGTCTTATCAATAAAGTGATCACATAAAGAGCAAGGTACATGGATAATATGTATGTAGTAGCAAGTATCTGCTGTCATCAATTGCTATCATCATGTCATCATAAGCCCATACGCATATGAAAGAACAATATATAAAATGCCTCATGTTGAAGTATATAGAAGTTACGTCAAAATGGAGCAACAGAGTATGAAAGAGCATCAATCATCAATAATAAGAAAAGGCACGTAGGACAGTCAAATGTTGACTGCATGGCAGCCACAATACAGAGGGAGTAGTCATGTATATTTCAAGAAGAATGCAACCATGTCAGAAGGATGATTGATGATGAGACTGCTCAAATAGGGGATAATATTTGTATGTTGTTTTCATCAAAGACCATACAATGATAGACCAAGAACAACATATACAAGGTACATATGATACTTATCATTTTCTTTCCATTATCTTCAATTAAATATATGCCCAAGCACATACAAGGGCAATTGGAACAGCATGAAGGAAGTGCAAAAGGAGGTCACATGGATGTCATCACTACAAGAGTGCAATTGGAACAGCAAAATGAATCATAATCTCCCTCTAATGATGTCATATCCCATATTATCTTGCAATCAGAAGGATAAATGAACTGTGGACAGAGGAAATGTGAAAAGAACTATCAAAGGTAATGCCAAGCAAAGTCTGCTCTGCTCTATAGTATTCATATTCATATTCAAATGATGGTATATAGGTTTTGTGAGTCTTAACTTGGCATCAAGAAGGGAGCAGCAAATGAAAGATTGAAAAGTAATCTTTTCTACCAAACAAGATGACAGTTAAACTCATATCAACAGTAATGTGCAGTGTTGTATTCATCAAAGGATAGAAGCAATGTAACTATAATATCAGAACATGAAGAGCAAATGATCATAAAGTGCCAAGATCTCATACATTTTTATTCATTCTAAACAATTATAGTGACATTTTTGAAAAACAGAGCATTTTACAGAAAATGATAAGTTCAGCACAGACATCAGAAAATGTTCAGAATAGATGTCATGTCCCCATTTCCGGCTTGAGTACCAAGTGATGAATGGATTAGCCTATTCCTCATTCCCGGAGGCTAATTCCGAATGATAAGGGAATGAAATGGGTTTTGACTAACTCTGTGTGTCATTTTGCAGGTACAATCAAGGAGTTTCAAGTCATAATCCACTAAGTCAAGTTTAGGGCGCTCATTCCTATAGTTACACTTCAAAAATGCGCCTTGGATTTTGAAAGCAATAATCAAGGGGATGGAGTCATCTTTGGATATGTTGAACATCAATTGGGCGAATTGACTCATCAAACTTGAGTTTGGGATCATTGAAGAAGTCCAAGTGAGTTAGGCGCACTTCCTAGCTCTGATAACCCTCAAAGTGCGCCTAGTCCTCATAAGGTGCAAATCCAGGATAAAAACATGGGTGTTTGAGCTGGGATGGTTGATTGGATCAACAGGAGTGGATGAAGTGAGTAGTCCACGCAAAGAGGAGTCTTAATGCATCTAGGCGCCAATTTCTCCACCAAATTCCCAATAGTTCGCCTAGACTCTATTGCACTTCAAACAAGTGATGAACTCCTTCAAGATTGATCAAGTGAAGCCTCACCTTCAATAAGATCAAGTGGAAAGATGAAGTGATCAAGTAATGACATCTTGTTATCTAGGCGCACTTTTCCTCTAGCAACCTGTCAATGAGCGCCTAGCTATTTAGGTTACTTCTGGCACTCAATAATGGTTTTGAGATGGGGCGCTCAACATAGCTAAACTCCTTCAATAGGGCGCCTAGCTTAATGATAAAGTTTGGACAAGTATATGAGGTTTCCATGCCTAGGCGCAAACTCCATGATGCCTAGACCAAATGTGCGCCCAAGCAAGAACAGGAGATTCAATAGGTTGAATGAGTAGCACATTGATTGGTGAAGATACTTTCAACTTCAAGAAGCTTCATATCCTGCCAATCTGGGATGAAATTGGCCTAGAAGGCTCTAGGCGCACATTCTGACTGAAGATCTCAGCTCTGGCGCCTAGTTACAGAGTGAATTAAAAGATGAAGTTTGAACATGTGAAGTAAGGCGCTCACTCCAGGATGAGGTATTTTACCTTCCAAGACAACAAGACTTGAAGACTTGACGGAGAAAACAACCATGCATGCAAGGCGCACTTCCTGCTTCACCTCCAGAATGCGCCTAGCTAAGAAAGAGGTTTCAATCCATTCCTAGTGAAAGGTGCTTGAGAGAAGATAATAATTTTGATCCAGTTGTGACTTGTAGCAAAGCAAAATCATTCTCTTCCTAAGGCGCTATAGAAGACTCAAACAAGATGTAATACTTCAGATGAGGGCGCTAGATTTCAAGTGTTTGAAAGTGTGAATTATGCAGATGTGCGCCTAAGATAGTTGCTAGTCCCCAAGACCTGTTTTGAAACAAGGCGCTCCATCAGGAGATAGCGCCTAGGGTCCAAAAGATCTTTGCTAAAGTTCTAAGTTTGCATGGAGTCATCAAATTCTTCAAGGCGCATATTCAGGCCTCTGCTACCTCAGTTGGGCGCCTAGATCACATTGGGCGCCATTCCATGATCATACTACTCCAAATGGGCGCCTAGTCAGAAGATAAGGTAGTTGCATCTACCTGAGCTTTCATTGGTCAACAGGACGTCCTCGGGATCCGTGTCTAGGTCTTTGGGTAAGTTTGCCAACTCAGAATGAGTCATCAGACAGAATATTCCCTTGGATATGCTTCTTGGGAAACGTGCCTTGGTTCCTCTTGGTGCATTGAAAAACATGCCTTCATTGCCTTTGGAAGGCCTATAAAAGGAGGAGCTCTCTCATTCATTTGGCATCTATGCATTTTGACAAACTTCTCTCTGCAAAGCTGTTGAGCTTGTAATCTTGAGGCCTGCGAGTTTCAAGTGTTGGGGTGATGCTCCCTCAACTGACAAGGTGATGCTCCCTTGTGCTACTGTGAGGTGTTGACATTCAGTTAACATCATTGGGTTCAATTTGAGTTGATCAAGTATAGGCGCCCATTGTAATCATTAAGGCTCCAAGGCCTGCTTTGTAATTCCATTTGAAATAAAGTGTAACTTCATGCCATTGAAAGCATTACTCATGTAATAAGACATTGTGAGTTGATTGAATCAAGTAATAAAACAAGTACCCAGCTTAAGGTTGATTCATTCAAATAGTTATCTTTGATGTATATCTTGGTGTTGTTGAAATAGTTGATAAGTTGATAGCAAGTAAAATTGTCTAAGTAAGGAAAAATTTTGGTAGAATTAGTTGGGTATCTTACAATAGATAGAAATGTATTGATTCAGATTTAAATATCATGCTACAATGAGTATATATAGTTGCAGAAATCAATTTGTTCAAGAATGACAAAGATGGTAAAGTGTTCATGAAGTACTGACAGGAACCTCTCAGAAGGTATCTAAGAGTGATATAAAAGAGGAACATATCACTGAAAAAATTTCATTCTTCTTTAGCTACAATGAACCAAAGTAAATGAAGCTTTAATTGTTGTCATGTCACTTGAATATGCAGAGTATAGTTGAGCTTCAAGAATGCCCTTATATTTTCTTTGAGAGTGCTTTCTTATGACTAGTAACAAAATTCAGAAAAATCCCATACAGAAGATAATATACAGTTAGGGTAGAAACCCTAAGAAAGTGTAAAGGCAGAGAACAATGACTTGATTGCAGGAGGCCTTTTAGACTGCTACAACAAAACACAGTGAATAACTACAGGAGGATTAAAAATGTGACAGAAGGAGATGAAATACATTGAGGGTTTGATGTAGGAACCTTTGTTTTTATTTCAAAAATGCCTTATTCTTGTAGAAATAAACCAGAATAAGTGTTAGTTTCATGGTTGTTCAGTACAAAGAAATCACATTCATTGAAAAATCACATGCATAGACAGAAGAATGATTGAATAGAAATGAAAGATCTTCATGGGTTGAGCTAGAAAATGCAAGAAAAGTTGTAAATACAAAGAAAATGAAGATTTAAAAAAAAACATGCTCAGATTTTCCTGAAATCGCGCCTCTATCAAAGCAAAATGCAGCAAGGAATTCAAAAAATGAGGAAAGGTCTGTTGATATTTGAGAAATCAAAAGTTTTTCAAACCCATTTAAGACAATATACTCAGAATGCCTAAAAATCGCGCCTTTGTAAGGAAAGTACAGGTGCGGAAAATAGCTTCCCTAATGTTAATTCCCAGGGGACAGTGTAGACCAGTCACTTTTTAAATTTCAATAACACAGATGAATACACAAGAGAAACCAAAATAGACAATATTCAGAACACAGACACACAGAATTACGTGGGAAAACCCTTACGGGTAAAAAACCCACCACCACAAGAAAACAATCTTTATTACAGTAAGATATACAGTTACAATAAAGAACTCAGCTTCTTGCTCTGGTGTTTGATTCTCAACCTCATACACAGTTCGCTACACTGTACATTTACAGAACAAACCTTTATTCAAGTCTCATCATCATAATACCAACGACACCTGTAGACTTATCATTCTATTTCCAGTCTGCAAGAATAGGAGTTGTTACACACTTCTGCTCTAACTGATAGAACAAATTCCTTAGGCGTCGCAGCCATCTAACCGTCGCAACGGTTCATATTTCAGTGAGACGTTTAGTCCCACATGTACCAAGTCATCGATGACTTCGCAGTTTATAACCGCCAACAAACCAAAGGCTATTGTCGGCAATTTTGTTGCCGACAATACCAAGCCTCCAAGCCTCCAAGTCCATCGGCATAACAACTCCCATCGGCCCTCAGACATCACCTTCCACCGATGAGCATAGTCTCCCCGATCACCAAGGTTACCATCGGAATAACTTTCACCATCGGCACAAGAATTAGCTCCCACTCCGACAGTGCTCTGTCTCACTGATACCTCCATCAGAATGACCTCAGTACATCGGCTCACAACCTTTAGGCCATCGGTGTAACAACCCATATCAGACAAGACCTCAAAAGTCACATCGAACCTCAGACTCCCGCCGATAGGTATAAGTCATCGGAGTGACTACTCCTATCGGAGTAACTCCACATAGCTTGGCCGATAGGCCTTGTCTCGCCGACGACAACCCGTAACCTTTGTCGGAGTGACTACTCCTGTCGGAGTAACTCCACAAAGTTTGGCCGATAGGCCTTGTCTTGCCGACGGTTGAACGCTTCCATCGGGGTGACACTCAGCATTGGACAAACCTTCGATGCTTATTCTGACAGCCCTTGTCTCACCGATGCCAATAGTCTTCAACACGGTCCTGCCGATAGTACTTCGTCATAGCGATGCCAACATCGCATATCCTCGAACCAATGAACCAAGGAACAGTTGAACTAAATTCATTGAACCTACCAAATGAACTTCAGAAAGGTTCAAGGAAGAGGTTCAACAAAGAGGTTCACAGAATAAGTTCAATGAAGAGGTTCAACAAAGAGGTTCAAACAGTAAGTTCAACGAAGAGGTTCAATGCATGGGTTCAACCAAGAGGTTCAACACATAGGTTCAATGAAGTGGTTCAATGCATAGGTTCAACTAAGAGGTTCAAGTAGTAATTTGAGACACAAGTTCTCTTCAACCTTTGGCAGCGAGATGTAAAGTGAAAATCTCAGAAAAAGAGGAGATTAACAGTAAGAAGGAATTACCTCTGTTCTTTCTGCCTTTGCTTTGTTAAAAAATGTAGTTTCTTTCTAAAACAACTTCCAATCATGGCCTCAAAGACAACCAACAACAATAGATGCAAGGAAGTCGACCAATAAAAGTAGAAAATACATCAAAAGCCAGTCAAAATTGTGGCCATGGTGGCCCAAAATCAATGCCAAATCAAACAATCAAGGGTCGAAGTCTCAGTAAAACAAATTACCTTGCATCTTGCACAGAAAATCAGCCTAGAATCTCTAAGAATCGACCATAAACTATGGAGTTTTTGCCTTCCAAACCCTACAGTCGTGGCGGCGCATCGGCAAGCAAGAGAAAAAAATGAAATGCAAATGATATTTTTTTAGGTTTTCCTACTTTTTCATGATCGACCTATTTTGCATCATGGTGTTTTTTGACTTTTCATTTAAACAATATCATTGCAATCCTTTGGTGCTCGTGGTAAAGACTTGGAAGTCTTTAAAACCTAATGATGATACATCAAAGGGGGGCGTGAGGCATGTTTTTCTGCCTTTATTTATTTTTCAAAGTCAAATAAACATTATAAAAGCATAGGGTCGAGTGCTATCTTGCTAGGCATGTCTTATCTTTTAGATGCATATGGAGGGATAAGGTGATGCCTAAATACATAGTATTGCAATTACATGTGCATGGAAGCCATAAGGCATTGTAATGTGTAGGGAGGCATAAGGGTCATTTTTAAAATGTATTGCTTTGAACCTTGTAGGCATGACAAGATATAGATGCATGTAGGAATGGTTAGGGATTGTAAAGTATTTTGACAAGCCATGAGATGCTTTGATATAGCCTTGTGACACGTGATATGATGCAAGTATGTGGAGTCATGTTATTTTTGCCTAGGAGCTATGAAGATGTTTGTTATGTCATTTTTCCATAATCTAGAGATAGATTAAATATTGCAAACGAACGATAAAGTAATTAATTATGAATTACTTTATCATTTGTAATAAAAATGCAAAAGGACAATATTAAGAAGATTTATCACACATGGCAAAGTAAGTCTCGTCGATTACTTTGTCGTTCTTTCATGACATTTAATTTGCCCCCAAACTATGCAAAAATGGGAAATTAAATGTTCTGTCCTAAATGCCATTATTTTTTTGCATAGGTTTGTAATAAATCTGGAATGTAAAACATTAACTAAGTGGTGTAATTATAAACCTCTTAGTCAATGTTAAATAAATGCAGAAATAATTTGTATTTATGTCATTTATTGTGCAAAATATTAGACATTTATGATGCTGTAGGGTGAGGTTGACAAACAGGTTGAAGAGTTATTGAGAGGTTTGACTTGTTTTCAATGGCCTTAAAGAGCATTTAAATGCATTTTTCAGGTGCTTTTATGATTAGTGATGTCATGCCTTGACTATTTCTGCATTGGAAACCCATTTTGGAGGACTTTAGGCAGATATTTTGGGGACATTTATGAGATGCACGAAAATGGAGGTGGCTCATCCTTATCTCATTGCAGCTGTTTGGAGAGTATATAGTCATTCATTTAACTCTTTGTATAGGGTTCTTTTTCATGTACATTCTGGAGTTAGTGATTTTTTCTGCAATCCTACTTAGTTTGAGCATATTTTTGTAACCCTTTGGCATATGAAATACAGAGAACACCTTGGATACCATTGATAGTCAGATTTTGCTTTCTTATTTTTGCAGTATTGGGTATTATCAAGTGTTTCATCAGGTCATTTGTGAGGTATTTTTGTTTCCTTGTGACTTTGTCTCATGTTTCAATACCTTTTCTGCAAAAGGTGTGTTTTTGCAAGTTGCAAACTGTGTCTTAAAGTGTTATAAGGCCTTTAAACTATGAAGTTAGCTTCCTTTTAAAGAGTTTAATGCATTTAGGCCTCTTTGTGAAGTGTTTTTGCAAACATACAGTAATGGGTTGTGCACGTTTAGTTTCTATTGCTTGTGGCCAAGTGTATGCAAGTTTGAGTTTCATTAACCATATCAAGTTTGGTGAACCACCCTTATTTTCACATTTTCCAGTTTTAACTTTCATTTTCAAAAGCATTCATTTTCCCTTTTCCTCTACAAATCCAGTAGATTCTAGGTGATAACTAGCTAGGAAGCTGGCCTTCTCCAAAGGTTCTTTCCATCATAGGTGACCCACAGCCCAGGAAATATCCCATGTTTCTCTTGATTGCCAAGTTCTACAACTCAACAAAGGTGCAAATATGAGAGACAACAATTTTTGGCATGCCCGATGGGACTATGGAATTAGAAAATAGTTCAAATACTACATTTTATTGCTAGTTTTGATGTGCAACCAGTGATTTTTAGACCTGTAAGAGGTTAAAATCTGCATATCTGGCGACTGAGCTTTGGTTTAGCAAAATCAGTGTATTTCTGCTTATGAAAAGAATACAAACCAGAAGCAGTTCTTCATCTTTTGAGTATTTACAATTATCCCCACCTAGGGGAAGAGGGATAATAGCTAAGAAACCCAAGAAAACTTGTGTCTATTCTAGGAGAGCCAAGTCTACTCCTGTTGTTGGAACTCATACTATCCCAAGAATCCCAGTTACAATGATTCCTGGAGCCAGAAATCAGCCATTTGTTGCATTCAACCAAGGTAGCCCACTGAATTTGGCTCAGCATGATGATTTTTCTGTAGCAATCTTGAAAAGTTTACCATATTTTAATGGTGAGGATCAGACTACGCCGGCTGAACATATAAAAGATGTTACAAACCTGTGTGCTATCCATCATGTGACACAAGAGAATGTTGCAATCAGGTTGTTAGCAGCTTGCCTCAAAGGGAAGGCTTTGCAATGGTTCAAAAGCCTGCCAGTGAACTCCATAGATTCATGGGATCATTTGGGAGAGGAGCTATGCAACTTCTTTGAAGACAAATTAGACCATCTGTCATTGGTGGAGTAGCTATCTACGATTAAGAGGGCTCCTCACAAGGTTATATTAGACTTCAACCACAGTTTCCAGAAGATGTGGGATAGAATCCCACCAACGGTAAGGCCTACTGCTAATCATGCTTTCTTATATTATTTGAGAGCTTTGAACAACAATATTTTTGTTATGATTCAATCTATGGGAGGAGATTCCTTACCACAAGCTTATGCTATAGCCATAAGAGCTAAGAACAACCTCATACAGGCTAGTAAAATTGCCCCTAGACCTCCTTTCCCAATATTCCTTGCTATTCAGCCACCAATGCCAATGCATGTGCCTCCTATAGCTGTTATACCCACTACACCAGCGTTACCAACACCTAATACTTAGCCCAATAACCAAGAGAATGTTGTTCAAACTCAATCTTTTGAGTTACAGGAGATCAAAGGACTGTTACAATCTTTTGGTAATGAGATAGTGAACCTCAAGAGGCAGCAAGGTCAAAATTTCAGACCTTATCAACCCCCATTTCAGTCTAATTACCAGTAAAATTAGCCAAATAGGCCACCTTATTAGCCCAATAATCAAGGTCCAAGGCAAGCCTTTAACTCTAGGCCTTATCAGACCTACAATCCAAATGCTGCTAGTTCCTTGAAGGAAATTGTACCCACACAAAATAATTTGGCTCAAGACTATGACTGGTGCTTTCCTTGTAACCAACCCCATAATCAAAATACATGTGCCAATGGGGTGATTAACCAAGCTTTGATGGTTCAAAACAGTCTAGCAGTGCAGTCTAATGTGCCTGTAGAACCTCCTGTTCAACAACAAGAAGAACAGGTATATGAGGCGACACTCTTAAATTGGAAAGGAGAGGAATTCTGTGGTATGAATCAAGTTGGTTCTTCAATTACAGCCAATACACACAGCAAGAAAAGGGCTATTGATGAGGGGCAGCAATCTGGTAAGGTTCAAACTCATGAGCATCAAGTGCCAAATGTGGGACAAGGTGTTTCTAACCCATCAAATGCTGAGAAAATGCAAGTTTTATCAAAAGGCCAGCCTTTGATAGGCAAGGAGCAGCTTAATCCACTAGTTCAGCCAGCTTGTACTCAAGGTGATGTGGCTACCCCCAAAAGCCAAGTTAAATCAGGTACATCTGCTTTCAATATCCTTGATCATATGAAAAAAGTGAATGTATCCATGTCTATGTGGGATTCCCTAAGTATCCCTAGCCAAAAGGACATGCTTCAACCAACCTTATCATATTTAAAATTGTCTCAAGAGTCTGATATAGATAAGTCTAAGGCTGTTTTGACAAATAACATTGGAAAAAATGTAGAACAACAAGCTTCAGAGGTCAAACCCCCACCATTTTACGTATCTTTGATCATAGGGGATCATTTAGTCCATAATTGCATGATTGACTTAGGTGCTAGCAGTTTCGTCATGCCTAAACAGATTGTTGGCAAGTTAGGAATTGAATATGAGCCATTAGAAAAGGGAGTTGTCCAAATGGATGGAACTGCTGTTAATACAGTGGGTGTCATAAAGGGACTAAGTTTAACTCTGCATGTCTGTCCAAATTTATCTATCCCGCGGGACATATATGTCATTGAATTACCTCCTTATTTTGCCATTTGTTTTTCAAGGGATTTTACTGTAAAGATAGGAGGTTACCTGTCCTCGGATTGGTCTCATATGTTGTTTAGAATGAGGTATGTCACTAAGGTGACTATCAAGTCAAAGCCCATTGCCAAAGACCATATTGAGCCTTACACTCCACATCCCATCAATGCCAACTTAGTTGCAAGTGAATAAGAGGAACAACCCGCTGTCCAAGAAGGCAGTACGCAGATTGAAGGTATACCAGAAGCTCTTCTTGATGAATGGGCAGATCAAACTCAAGTGGTTGATCCATGTGAGCACCTAGAAGAGGCTGGTTTGGGTGTGTATATGATGCACGAAGCTGATTTATTTCTGCCTAACATTGAAAAAAGTGCAAAACAGCGAGATGGGCAGCAAGATAATGAGGTCTAGGAGCTATTTTTTGATGGCTCAAGGAGTAAAATGGGTGCCAATGGTGGATGCATGCTTTTTTCCCCGAAGGGTGAGAGCTACTATTCAGCTTTTAGATTCTGTTTCAGCTGTACTAACAACATGGCTGAATATGAAGCTCTTATTCAAGGCTTGGAATGGGCAAGACAAAAAGGTATTGGTTGTCTAAAAGTTTATGGGGACAGTGAATTGGTTGTAAATTAGGTGAGAAAACTTAATGCCACAAAAAATGATCTACTTAAGTCTTATAAGCATAGAGTATGGGACCTCTTGGAGGGATTTGATGCATTCAATTTGATATCCATACCTAGAAATCAAAATAAACATCCTGATAGGCTGGCTGCTGTAGGGGTTGAATATGACATTCCCAAGGAGATTAGTAGTGATAAGACTAATCAGCATATTATGATTGTTGTTAGGCCTATTGTGCCAGATAATAACACACATTGGCAGGTGTTTGATAGTGATCAGCAGATTGTAAACTTCTTGAGAGAGGAAGCTGAATTCTCTCATGCTAACCAAGAGAGGCTACAACACTAGTACGGTGACCAAATCATTCAGCTTAAGAATAACAAGATGCCAAAGGGTTTGGTCACCTTAGAGTCCATTTTTAATACTGATGATGAAGCTACAAAAACCAAGGCTAGCTTACAAGTTCAGCAAGATCACTATGAAGAATTTGAGATCTTCAAGGGTAAGCTCCTTAAACTGGGCAAAGTATGTACAACAAAGGAAAAACATGCATTTATTCAACTTTTTCAAGAATTTAGTGACATTTTTGCATGGGAGTATAGAGATTTAAAAGGATTTGATCCCCAACTTGCTCAACATACTATTGAACTTGAGCCTGATGCCAATCCAGTCAGGTAGAAACAAAGGCCCTTGAATCCTAGGTTAGAGCCTCTTATGAAAAAGGAACTGAACAAGTTGATTGAGAGTAGCATAATCTTTCCTATTAAGCACACCTCATGGGTCTCCAACCTTGTGTCGGTTAGGAAGAAAAATGGGGAGATAAGGTTGTGTGTAGACTTTCATGACTTGAATAGAGCTTCATTGAAAGACCGTCATCCTTTACCTTCCATGGAGCAAATACTCCAAGTAGTCTCAGGATCAGAGAGGTTTTCCCTACTAAACAATTATTCTGGTTACAATCAGATATTAGTGAAAGAGGATGACCAGTATAAAACAACCTTCACCACAAAATGGGGGACTATGGCTTACAAGAAGATGCCTTTTGGTTTGTCCAATGCTGGAGCAACCTTTCAAAAGGCTATGGATATGGCCTTTCAAGGCCTAATGTACAAAACCATCCTAGTCTACCTTGACGACATTACTGTTTTCTCCAAAGAAGCCAAGGATCATCTAAATCACTTAAGGTAGATTTTTGAGAGATGGAGGGAGTTTGGGATATCACTTAATCCCAAAAAGTGTGTGTTTTCTATCCATGAGGGTAGATTGCTTGGCTACGTGGTGTCAAAACAAGGTATCACCATTGACCCTGAAAGAATAAGTGTAATTTTGGCTCTCCCCTTACCAGCACACAGAAAGGCCTGCAAAGTTTCATTGGCAGGATCAACTTTGTCAGGAGATTTATCCTTGATATCACTGATTTGTTAAATCCACTAACTGCTATGTTGAGAAAGAGCGTGTCTTTCAGCTGGACTAGGGAAGGAAAATGAAGTTTTGAGCTTATTAAGGAGGCATTGGCAGCTGCAGTTACACTTCTAAATCCTAATTTTTCTAAAGATTTCACTTTGTATGCTTATGGTAATGTTGATTCTATTTCTGCTATGTTGGTACAGAAGAATGATTTAGAAATGGAGCAGCCTTTAGCTTTTTTCAGTCAAGCATTGAAGGATTATGAGCTAAGGTACACCTTCGTTGAGAAACATGTGCTCGCTGTTATAAGGAGTTTGAAAAAGTTTAAACACATGTTGTCAAGAAATAAGATAAATCTAATGGTTTCTCATCCGAGCGTCAAGGAACTTCTGCTAAGTAAGGATCTCAGTGATAAGAGAGTTGGTTGGGTGACTAAGGTAATGGAATATGACATGGACATTAAGGTTACCAAGTTGGTCAGGGGTAAAGGGTTGTGTGAATAGCTTGTTGATGGTGTTATCAGTAAAGAAGAATGTGAACAAGAAGTTGTTCTATCATTACAAGATCAAGAGCAAGCAGCTATTTCAGTTCATGTTACTGATTGTGTGCAAGAAATGGTTCATTTCCTGTAGACTAGTGAGTGTCCTCAGGGCTTGGATAGAGCCAAATGAAGGTATTTCAGATTGCAGTCCATACCTTATGTGCTCATTAATGGCTTGCTTTTTAGGAAAGATTTCAATGGAGTATTGCTGAGATGTATTGAACCTAACCAAGTTGAAAAGGTGTTGCATGAATTTCATGAGGGGTTAGCTGGAGGCCATTTTTCACCTAGAGAAACAACTCTTAAGGTGATGAAAGGTGGCTATTATTGGCCCAGTTTGTTTAAGGATGCAAACTTATGGGTCAGAAAGTGCAAGGAATGTGCTTTGTTTGCTAGAAAAGAAAAGTTGGCAGCCTTACCTTTGCAGCCAGTTCAGGTTGAACAACCCTTTATGAGGTGGGGATTAGACTTTATTGGGGTTATAAACCCTTCATCTAGTGCTGGCCATAAGTGGGTTCGTATAGCCACTGATTATTTCACTAAGTGGACTGAAGCAGTCGCACTCAAAGAGACCAATAAGTCTGCTATTCAAATTTTTAGGAAGAGCTAGTTATCAGATTTGGAGTGTCGGAGTCCATTATTTCAGACAATGCCCTTGCCTTTGTTGGTTCCAGAATCTCTAATTGGGCTATAAGAAATGGTATTTATCTCAATACATCCTCCAATTACTATCCGCAATGTAATGGCCAAGCAGAATCCACCAATAAGAACTTGATCAGAATTATCAAGAAGACCATGGAGGGTAACCAGAGAGCCTAACATACATAGTTAAAGTCAGCATTATGGGCTGAAAAAATTACTACAAAATAGTCAACAGGGCATTCACCTTTCATGTTGGTGTATGGCAAGGAAGTAAGGCTTCCTATCACACTTGAGTTACCAGCACTTGATTTGGTGAATCAGCTGGACATGCTAGAAGAAGGCCCTATGACAATAAGGCTAGCTCAACTAGTTGAGCTTGAAGAAACCAGAAATGATGCCATGAGGAATATAGAGCATCATCAAGCTCAAATGAAGAGGTCATTTGACAAAAGAGTATCTCCAAGAACATTCCAGGAGGGTGACATAGTGCTGAAATGGGATGTGTTGAAAAGCAAACCTGGAAAGCACTCTAAGTTCAATGTTTTTTGGAGTGGGCCCTATATTGTTTCAGAATGCAAACATCATAATGCTTTCCAGCTGTCTAAGCTGGATGGTGACATCGAGCCAATCCCAATCAATGGGATTCACCTCAAACATTGCTTCTGAGGTAGGATCTTTCATGTTTGTACATATTTCATGAAGTTTCTATTGTTAAATAAGTGTTGTTGTACACTAGATTAGATGCAGATTTCATTTCCCTAAGTGCATTTATGCACAGTTGTTAGTTATTCCTAGGTCTGGTTATGTGTGAGGATGAAACTACTGTAATGTACTATAGCTGTATGTATAGACAACCATCATATGAAACAGTGAATACATGTATTCACTATCACACATCATACCTATCCTCCTCATAGAGCTGTAATAAATCACAGCAGTTTGCTAAGGAGGTGTTCTTGTTGAGTATCCCCCTTCTAACCCATCAAGTAGATGCATATCATTAGTAATAATGATTTTTTTTGGTTCACTGTCACCAACCATACTCATGCACTTGATGAATTAGAAAAGATTACAGTCTGAAGTGAGTTGTAGCAATGGAAATAAATATTTTTCAAGTTTTTTTGTCAAGTATGACTGACTCTATGCCCAATGGATAAGCTTCAGGAAACTGGTCTGATGTTTAGCTGGCAAACATATAGCAGATGTCACAAAAAATGTTACCTAAATTTCACTGTAGCTCATTCAACTAGAGTTTTGATTCAAAAACCTTAAAAGGTACATTTCATCTAGTCCTTCATACATTACATTCAAGTGCATAAATGAAATAATTCAGGAGATTATGTTTATTAGATTACTGCATTTATCCAAGTGCATGTAACATAAGAAAGATTTATCCAAAATCTTTTCCAAAGAATAAATAATCTTTATTGAATGTAAAATGTACATTATCTCACACAAGTCGTGAGGTTAACTTTCTTATTCAATGAAATAGAAGAACAATCTATACATGAATAAGTAAATGTAAATAAATGTGCTTGTAAGGTTAGAAGCCAGTCATTGCCTAAGAATGACTGGTTCTGGTACAAGTGTGTTGTCCTGTTGTCCTGAGCTATCTTTGTCCTTCCTAGTTCATGTCATCTCTAGTTCCTGCATCTAGAAAAAATAGTGGTGTCAGAGCAATTCTCTAAGCAATGAATGGTCCCAAACAATACACGAACAAGATACCATGCATGTATAAATTGATCCTCGATTACATTAAACAAGAAATGTATACCTGGGATGTCCTAGAGAACAATCAAGTCATCCAACACATCAAAAACATGCATTTATTTTCTAACAAGTTCGCTTTATGTGTAGATACAGGTGTAACTATGTTTCTATTTGATTCATCTGGTTACATTATGAGTGGAGGAAATGTGGCTCCCACAAGGGTTGAGCCCAGCTCATAGTCCTTATAGAACATTTCATATACAATATACAAATGCAAAAACACAACCCAGGGAGCATATTCAAAAAATAGATCACATCTATCAAGAGCAATAACAGTCAACAGGAAGGCAATCACATGCACAGCCATGATAAAGACAGTCATAAAGGAAAAGAGAGAATGAAGTGCAACCGTAAACTCCATTTGAAACAACAGTATGTTTGAAAATACATCATATATTGGAGCAGCAAAAGGATATATGCAGCAATGCATATTCAAATATATTCATGCATCAACAAATCAAATGAAGTGAATCATAGAAACAATTTGCTACAACATTGACATAATCCGTATTCAAATGCAAACTATGATAAACACAGCCATATATCTAAGGAATGAATAAAAGAACAACAATATAACAACAATGGAACAACTATCATGTATGAGAGAAGAACAAGTCTTGTCAATAAAGTGATCACATAAAGAGCAAGGTACAGGGATAATATGTATGCAGTAGCAAGTATCTGCTATCATAAATTGCTTTCATCATGTCATCATAAGCCCATATGCATATGAAAGAACAATATAAAAAGATGCCTCATGCTGAAGTATATAAAAGTTACGTCAAAATGGAGCAGCAGAGTATGAAAGAGCATCAATCATCAATAATAAGAAAAGGCATGTAGGACAATCAAATGTTGACTGCATGGCAGTGACAATACAGAGGGAGCAATCATGTATCTTTCAAGAAGAATGCAACCATGTCAGAAGGATGATTGATGAGGAGACTGCTCAAATAGGGGATAATGTTTGTATGTTGTTTACATCAAAGACCATACAATGATAGACCAAGAACAACATATACAAGGTACAAATGATACTTATCATTTTCTTTCCATTATCTTCAATTAAATATATGCCCAAGCACATACAAGGGTAATTGGAACAACATGAAGGAAGTGCAAAAGGAGGTCACATGGATGTCATCACTACAAGATTGCAAATGGAATAGCAAAATGAATCATAATCTCCCTCTAATGATTCCATATCCCATATTATCTTGCAATCAGAAGGATAAATGAACTGTGGACAAAGGAAATGTGAAAATAACTATCAAAGATAATGCTAAGCAAAGTCTGCTCTGCTCTATAGTATTCATATTTATATTCAAATGATGGTATACAGATTTTGTGAGTCTTAACTTGGCATCAAGAAGGGAGCAGCAAATGAAAGATTGAAAAGTAATCTTTTCTACCAAACAAGATGATAATTAAACTCAGATCAACAGTAATTTACAGTGTTGTATTCATCAAAGGATAGAAGCAATGTAACTGTAATATCAGAACATGAAGAGCAAATGATCCCAAAGTGCCAGGATCTCATACATTTTTATTCATTCTGAACAATTATAGTGACATTTTTGAAAAATATAGCATTTTACAGAAAATGATAAGTTCAGCACATACATCAGAAAATGTTTAGAATAGACAAAAATGTATTGATTCAGATTTAAATATCATGCTACAATGAGTATATATAGTTGCAGAAATCAATTTGTTCAAGAATGACAAAGATGGTAAAGTGTTCATGAAGTACTGACAGGAACCTTTTAGAAGGCATGTGAGAGTGATATAAAAGAGGAACATAACACTAAAAAAAATTCATTCTTCTTTAGCTACAATGAACTAGAGTAAATGAAGCTTTAATTGTTGTCATGTCACTTGAATATGCAGAGTATAGTTGAGCTTCAAGAATGCCCTTATATTTTCTTTGAGAGTGCTTTCTTCTGACAAGTAACAAAATTCAGAAAAATCCCATACAGAAGATAATATACAATTAGGGTAGAAACCCTAAGAAAGTGTAAAGGCAGAGAATAATGACTTGATTGCAGGAGGTCTTTCAGACTGCTATAGCAAAAGACAGTGAATAACTACAGGAGGACTGAAAATGTGACAGAAGGAGATGAAATACATTGAGGGTTTGATGTAGGAACCTTTGTTTTTATTTCAAAAATACCTTATTCTTGCATAAATAAACTAGAATAAGTGTTAGTTCCATGGTTGTTCAGTATAGAGAAATCACATTCAGCGAAAAATCACATGCACATACAAAAGAATGATTGAACAAAAATGAAAGATCTTCATGGGTCGAGCTAGAAAATACAAGAAAACTTGTAGATATAAAGAAAATGCAGATTTTCAAAAACAACATGCTCAGATTTTCCTGAAATCTTGCCTCTGTCAGAGTGAAATGCAGCAAGGAATTTAGAAAATGAGGAAAGGTCTACAAATATTTGAGAAATCGAAAGTTTTTCAAACCCATTTAAGACAATATACTCAGAATGCTTAAAAATCGTGCCTTTGGCAGCGAGATGTAAAGTGAAAATCTCATAAAAAGAGGAGATTGACAGTAAGAAGGAATTACCTATGTTCTTTTTGCCTTTGCTTTGTTAAAAAATATAGTTTCTTTCTCAAACAACCTCCAATCGTGGCCTCAAAGACAACCAACAATAGATGCAAGGAAGTCGACCAGCAAAAGCAGAAAATACATCAAAAGCCAGTCAAAATTGCGGCCATGGTGGCCCAAAATCAATGCCAAATCAAACAACCAAGGGTCGAAGTCTTAGTAAAACAAATTACCTTGCATCTTGCATAGAAAATCGGCCTGGAAGCTCTCAGAATTAACCAGAAACTATGGAATTTTTGCCTTCCAACCGCTACAGGCGTGGCGGCGCAGCAGCAAGGAGGAGAAAAAAATGAAATGCAAATGATATTTTTTTTTAGATTTTCCTTCTTTTTCATGATCGACCTATTTCGCATCATGGTGTTTTTTGACTTTTCATTTAAACAATATCATTACAATCCTTTGGTGCCCGTGGTAAAGACTTGGAAGTCTTTAAAACCTAATGATGATACATCAAAGGGGGGCGTGAGGCATGTTTTTCTGCCTTTATTTATTTTTCAAAGTCAAATAAACATTATAAAAGCATAGGGTCGAGTGTTATCTTTCTAGGCATGTCTTATTTTTTAGATGCATATGGAGGGATAAGGTGATGCCTAAATACATAGTGTTCTAATTACCTGTGCATGGAAGCCATAAGGCATTGTAATGTGTAGGGAGGCATAAGGGTCATTTTAAAAATGTATTTCTTTGAACCTTGTAGGCATAACAAGATATAGATGCATGTAGGAATGGTTAGGGATTGTAAGTTATTTTGACAAGCCATGAGACGCTTTGATATAGCCTTGTGACACATGATATGATGCAAGTATGTGGAGTCGTGTTATTTTTGCCTAGGAGCTATGAAGGTTTTTGTTATGTCATTTTTGCATAATCTAGAGATAGATTAAATATTGTAAACGAACGATAAAGTAATTAATTATGAATTACTTTATCATTTGTAATAAAAATGCAAAAGGACAATATTAGGCAGATTTATCACACATGGCAAAGTAAGTCTTGTCGATTACTTTGTCGTTCTTTCACAACATTTAATTTGCCCCCAAACTATGCAAAAATGAGAAATTAAATGTTCTGTCCTAAATGCCATTATTTTTCTGCATAGGTTTGTAATAAATCTGGAATGTAAAACATTAACTAAGTGGTGTAATTATAAACCTCTTAGTCAATGTTAAATAAATGCATAAATAATGTGTATTTATGTCATTTATTGTGTAAAATATCATACATTTATGATGCTGCAGGGTGAGGTTGACAAACAGGTTGAAGAGTTATTGAGAGGTTTGACTTGTTTTTAGTGGCCTTAAAGAGCATTTAAAGGCATTTTCAGGTCTGTTATGATTAGTGATGGCATGCCTTGACTATTTATGCATTGGAAACCCATTTTGGAGGACTTTAGGCAGATATTTTGGGGACATTTATGAGATGCACGAAAATGGAGGTGGCTCATCCTTATCTCATTGCAGATGTTTGAAGAGTATATAGTCATTCATTTGACTCTTTGTATGGGGTTCTTTTTCATGTACATTCTAGAGTTAGTGATTTTTTCTACAATCCTACTCAGTTTGAGCATGTTTTTGTAACCTTTGGGCATATGAAATACAGAGAACACCTTGGATACCATTGATAGTCAGATTTTGCCTTCTTATTTTTGTTGTATTGGGTATTATCATGTGTTTCATCAAGTCATTTGTGAGGTATTTTTGTTTCCTTGTGACTTTGTCTCATGTTTCAATACCTTTTCTGCAAAAGGTGTGTTTTTGCAGGTTGCAAACTGTGTCTTAAAGTGTTATAAGGCCTTTAAACTATGAAGTTAGCTTCCTTTTAAAGAGTTTAATGTACTTAGGCCTCTTTGTGAAGTGTTTTTGCAAACATATAGTAATAGGTTGTGCAGGTTTAGTTTTTGTTGTCTGTGGCCAAGTGTATGCAAGTTTGAGTTTCATTAACCATATCAAGTTTGGTGAATCACCCTTATTTTCACATTTTCCAGTTTTAACTTTCATTTTCAAAAGCATTCCTTTTCCCTTTTCCTCTGCAAATCTAGTAGATTCTAGGTGATAACTAGCTAGGAAGCCGGCCTTCTCCAGAGGTACTTTCCATCACAGGTGACCCATAGACTAGGAAAGATCCCATGTTTCTGTAGATTTCCAAGTTCTACAACTCAACAAGGGTGCAAATCTGAGAGACAACAGAACTTACAAGTCATCTTACCAAAATTTTGTTGCATCTGGATTGATGACATCCTTATCACAAGCCTCAACATGCCTCATGTAGAAGAGAGAGAAAGCATCTTCAGAGTGCTTTGCCTCCAACCACAGGCCAACGATCTCTCGCGCATCTTCCATGCCGAAAGTGGCCCTACCCTTCGCAAAGAGTATAGACTTAGGGTGACCTACAGTATTTGCCATCTGAGTACTGGTGTTGTATCCTACGCAACACTATTGATCACACAAACCCTAGATACCCTTTAGCCAAGTATGATCATACCAATAGGTTACGTAATCCTAGATACGGTGAACCGACAATGCACTTAGAGGCATGTGCATTACTTTGGCCAAAGTTTCAATATGAAAAATATTTACAATAAACGCAGTTGATTTGTTCACCCACCCCAACTTGACTTAGATAATATCACAATCCTATAGTTGACTTGGTTAAATGAGTTTATCCAATCATTAATAGGCTTAGTCTCCTCGACTAGGCAGGTTATCTGAATAATCACTAGGCTTTGTACCTTAGATTTCTAGGGTTTTTCTTTTTATAAGAATCTACTTAATGCTTTGAGGTATAATGATACTCATAAACTTACTTTGAATAATACCGACTTATCCTATCCTAGCATGACAGGATAATCGAGTGATAACTTGATAAGGTGAATATATATTAAATCTATTAAAATATTAAAATAATTAGAACTAGCTAGGGTCTTATTCCTCCCCATATCTTATTATCGGTTTACAAAATAACCTAGGGTTAGAAAGAATTATAATCATAAAAAAATACTGAACTTCTCTTTTCTCTCATTAATGAGGTCGTAGTAATAATTTTTAATCAAGGCTAAATTTTGTTTCGACATAGCCAGAGATTAATTCCTTGGACAATATCAAAGTATAATTCTTTTCCCAGAATAACTTGATATCAAAGAACATAAACCAAAAATGGTAGTTTGAGGAGTTTAATTTAAACCTTCATAATAGATTCACTAACTTAAGTGATATCATCAACACTCAAGAAAGAATCAACTCACGTCTCTAACAGTGCTGGATTATCAATAACTAAATGTTGAGACTTACTATTTTATGAGCCTAACAAATTCTTTTCTTAACCAGGTGACATGTAAAAGCTTAATAAAAGCTCATGGAATAATGTGGTCAGAGATATCTTATCTTGTGAGTACCTATGGATTTATAACTACTTACAATGATTACTTCACAGCTATACATTATCTATATTATGCACACAATTTTTATACATTGAGCTCTTAATGGCGCTACAATCTTTCTGGAGCTAACACATAAAACTAAAAAAAAATCCTATGAGGATCTTTTTTAGTAGAGACACTGCATTAAAGCATCGTTAGAATGAAAAGAATGGTGGCTAACAGTATACACCTATTCAAGGTTTGCCGCGTACGAAGTGAGAGCTCTCCTATCTCAGTTTGGAGCTCACGTTGCCGTCCTCCCTCTATTCATCGTGCTCTGCTTGGATATCTTCCAGCTAAAGAGTTTTGTATTATCTTCTACCCCTGAAACTAACGAGCCCTCCCACTTTATAGATGTTTTTTCTCTCTTTCTTGTCTCCTCGATTTGAGGATAACCGTCTTTCCAAAACCAACCATGCGACGAGTTTGGTTCCTAACTCATTGCCATCCCATAAATCTGTTATCAACACCTCACTAAGATGGTTGTACAACCTCCTTTACTTCAAGGATGACTCGGCTTAAAATGGACGTGAAGGTTGATATTGCTATCATGGGATATACATGTATGTGTATTAGTATCTCATCACGAGATCCATCCTCTAAGGTGACAATGCCAAACTTTTAAGTTTTATAATAAAAGTTACTTAAGAATCAAAATATGAATATAGGTGGTGACTTCACTAAGTCACTAAGTTTTATGCCACACAAATCATGACTTAATAACTATCACTACACCCACCACCCTGACTCTTATAGGGTGACCCTAATATAGATTGACATCGGCATTATAGACACGATAGTCATTCTCATACCGCTAGTTATCCTTTTGAAACAAAGTAATAATCATAGTATTATTAATACTCTTAAACTATATATACAACTTCATTTATGATTAATAAGATAAATAAGTTGAAGGACTTACGTAAAGTGTGACAGGGTCAAGTTTATCTCCCCTTCACGAAAACACAATATTTCACGTCGATTTGAATGACGCTAGGTGATAACAATTTATTCATCTACATTTTGAGGATGCATATGCAACCATTTACGACATAAACGTCAAAAAGTTACGTTAGTCATAAACGACTGACGCTCTAATATGACAATATCATTTTTCGCAAAAGACAAAGTTGATACACAACTAACCCAAAAGATAGAATCTAAAAGACATCGATAATTCTATCGAGTCAATCCTAGGTTGACCAAAAATGAGACTTACTTTGACTAACTTGAGTCCACTATCTGATTCTCACTGTACTCAATTGGAAAATACCAGTCGGTAACCCAAGGTCTATATTCTTCTCCCTGAAGATTCTTTCTCTCTGTTTCTCAGAGTCCCAGATACCTATTTTCTTGCTTAAAACTTTCACATACAGTTCATGATCAGTGTACCCGTGTCCCAATCATAAAACATAAAAAATAACAATTCATTACATAAAGTGCTATTAACTTTAATCATTCGGAATAAACATGATTACATAAATTGTTTTTCCATAAAATTAATATCTCTAGAACATTGTATTAAGTCTCATTAACAAAGCATATTATCTCATGTACAAAAATACTTGTTCATAGATTTACTTCTATCCATGTAAAAGTGAAAAGTAAAAGCATGCCAAAATGGGGATGTAACATATCTCTCCCCTAAAGATTCATCATCCCCAATGATTTAGTGTATCAAAATATAGTTTTAAAACAAGTTTTTATTTTAATTGTTAAAAGCATGAAAAAGATAAGAAAATTTCTGATAAATTTCATTGTAATCCTCCCAAGTGGCATCGTCTTCTGCATATTGGTCCCATTGAACTTTATAGTGCATAAATTCTCTATTATGCAAGCGGAGCTTGCATGTTTCGAGCACTCTGAGAGGCTCGATCATGACCACCCCTGTTCCTACATCTGTAATGTATTCCAATTCAAAATATGATTATCTCCTACAAAATATTGCTTTAAATATGAAACATGAAAGACATTGTTCATTTTAGATAAGGTTGGTTGTAGAGCAATCTTGCAGGAAACTGGATTGATAATTTCAAGAACTTCAAAGGGTCCCACGTAGCAAGGAGCTAATTTAGAAGATTTCCCAAATTTGATGGAGATTTTCTATGGTTTGACTCTCAAAAGAACTTTCTCTTCAATAGAGAAATGTCTAGGTGTCCGCTTGCGATCAACATAACTTTTTTTTCCTGTCATTGGCTTCTGCCAATCTTTTCCCGATCATTTTAACTTTTTCTTCCATTTCATCTAGCATCTCTGGTGTAATGCTAATCCTATCTTCCAGCTTATCCCAGCTTATAGGAGTTCAGCATTTTCTTCTATACAATGCTTCAAATGGTGCCATCTTAATGGTAGAATGATAGGAATTGTTATAAGCAAATTCCACAAGTGGTAAATATTCTTCTCACTTATATTACTGTTCCATGCAATACATTCATAACAAATCCTCTAAAACTTGGTTAACTCCCTCAGTTTGACCATCTGTTTTAGGATGATATGTTGTACTTATATTAAGTTTGGTTTCTAGTGCAGAAAACAAGGTTTGCCAAAACCTTGATGTTATTTGTGCATCTCTATTTGAGATAATCTTTTCAGGAACTCCATGTAATCTAAACACCTTCTGAACAATTTTGTGAGCCAACACTGGTGCTCCATCAGTCATATTTCCTAGTATGAAATGTGCAACCTTTGTGAGTTTATCAACCACAACCAGAATGGCATCATGTCTGTTCCTAGACATTGGCAGACCCTGAACAAAGTCCATACTTATAACTTGCCATTTCCACTCGGGTATATCATGTGGATACAATAATCCTATGGGATGTTGATGTTCTATTTTTACTCTCTGACACTCCAGGTAACTTGCTACAAATCTTGTAGCATCGCCCTTCATTCCTTTCTAGAAATAAAAAGTTTTACATTGGCTAGAAGTTTAGTTACTCCTGGATATTCATAATAAGGTGCACAATGGACTTCTTTCCACACAAGATTTCTTGATTCAGCTAAATTTGGAACATAAATTCTTCTTTTGTATCTCAATAGTCCATTGGAATCAAAATGAAATCCATCATACCCTGAGTCTTTAAGATTGTTTCTAAGAGCTTGCTTGACTTGTTCATAATATTCATCCCCAGACAATTTTTGTAGTACTAAGTCTTTAAAATTTGCATGAATAGAAACAATCGAAGTAATATGCCTTCTTCGGCTTAAGGAATCAACTACCCTATTTTCATTTCCCTTAATGTAGCTTGTTGGTGTGAATAGGGTTATTACCTAACTGGTTTACCCTTGTGTGGATAATTCATATTATTTAACTATTTACTAGTTAAATAATATTCACACATCACACATTATTCACATGTTAAGTTGACTTAGTGAGTCTTCTAGATGTCACTAGTTGTTTCTAGTTGCTGATAGTTGTAGTGAGTTGTCTTATCCTACACATGTTCTCTAGTTGGCATCTTATCCTCTAGTTGTCACATGTGATAGGAATGCGGCACTTGTCACTTGACTAGAACTCCTAGTTTGTCATCCTTGCCTTTATAAGCAAGGCTATCTCTCATTGGATTTCATACAGCTTAATACAATTTTTCATACACTTATCTTTGTGTGGAAGGTTGTCTTGATTGCAGGGATCCTGGCTTGCTGAGTCACATTGACTCAAGTATAGTTTTTTGTCCCAACAAATAATGACGCCACATTTGCAAAACATGAATTACTCCTGCTAGCTCTAGATCATGAGGGGCATAATTTTGTTCATAATTTTTTAACTTCCTTGACTCATAGGCTATCACTCACCTGTCTTGCATAAGTACACCCCCTAATCCCTCCCCTGAGGCATCCGTTATTACTTCAAACTGTCTTTTGGGGTTAGGAACTTTCAAAATTGGAGCAGTGGTTAACTTTTCTTTCAATAGATCAAATGCCTTCTGGCATCCATTTGTCCACTTTTAACACTTTCCTTTTATTTGCAAGGAGGTGATCAAACTTGCAATACTTGAGAAATTTAGAACAAATTTTCTATAATAACCAGCCAAACCCATGAAACTACGTACTTCATGCACATTGGAAGGTATAGGCCAATCGAGAATAGCTTTGAATTTTGGTTGGGTCAACAAATATTCCCTCAGCAGATATTATATGTCTGAGATACTAAATTTATTTTTGAAAAAAAGAACACTTTGAAAGTTTTGCATACAACTTATGTTCCCTCAATCGTTGCAATACGATTTGTAAATGTTGCCTATGCTCTTCTTCATTTTTAGAATAAATGAGAATATCATCTAGGAAAACCAAAACAAACTTATCTAAACAATCTCTAAACATATTGTTCATGAGATTCATAAATGTTGCAGGGGCATTTGTCAAACCAAAAGATAACACTGTGAACTCATAGTGTCCATACCTTGTCCTGAAGGTTGTTTTATGGATATCCTCATCCTTCAATCTTAACTGATGATACCCTGATCACAAATTGATCTTTGAGAACACCACAGCTCCATGCATTTGATCGAAAAGATCATCTGTACACGGTAAAGGGTACTTATTCTTTATCGTTGCCTTATTGAGCATACAATAATCAATACATAATCTTAGGGTTCCATCCTTTTTCTTGATGAAGATAACTGGTGCTCCCCAAGTTGAGACACTAGGTCTAATCAAACCCTTAGCTAGCAATTCTTGTAATTGATCTTTTAATTCCATTAATTCAGTAGTTGTTACAAGGTAGGGTGCTTTGGAAATAGGCTTAGATCCTGGTTTGATATCGATTGCAAAGTTAAAAATCCTTTTGGGAGGTAATCTAGAAAGTTCTTTAGGAAAAACATCCTGGAAATCTCGGAGATAAGGATACTTTTCTTCAAAAGACATACTTGGGTTTTCAGGACCTTCTTCAACTTGTTCCATTTTAACTGCAAAAAGCTGACAACCTTTATGCCTAGCTCTTTTTAATTGCTTAGCAAAAATAGGTCTAATCTTGACTTCTCTTTGGATACCCTAAAAACTGACTTTATTCCCCAAGTCATCTAAACATTCAATTGCTTTTGAAAAATAATCAACTCTATCTCTATGCTTCCATAGCCAATTCATTCCTATAATGACATCATAGGAAACTAAGGGGGCTATACATACAGGTTCACCTCTATTGAAAAACTTGGAAAATTAACCCTAGCCTCAAACAAACATTGCTCTACCTGAGCCTTGGTTTGGTTAGCGTATTCTACAGTCCAGGGTTTAGACATATATCTAGCTTTTCTAGGAAATTTATTCAAAACTCTAGGTGATACAAAATTTTCAGTAGCTCCAGTATCAATCAAAATGGAAACAGGAACTCCAAATAAGGTACATGTCATTTCGATGGGTGTGATCTAATATTCCGCTTGACGATTGTCACGAGTTGCATGTATTCTTTATTGGAAAGATGATTGCTAAGAGGGTAAGGAAGTATTATTTTGCTATCCATTTTGTTTCCTGGTTGGATAAAGGTTAGCATAGTGATCTCCTCCACAAGTCAAACAACCTCCTCATGGACATCTCTTTTCTGATGGCCTTCCAGTGGTATAGTCATTTCTTTTGTAGTTATCATTCTTTTTATCATTTCTAGAGACACTTTTATTCTTCTGATTTCCTTTACCATTTATTTTGTCCTTGTAGTCCTTCTCATCTCTTCTCTTAGATGGTTGGGTAGTTGGGGTCTTATTGAATCTTTTGTGACTTCTTTCGCGATACGCTAAAATAGATTTTAGCTTTTGCTCCTGCTTGATTGCCTTTTCATATACCCAATCCATTATTGTGGGACCATGTACATCTACCTCCCCACCAATTTTAGCATTTAATCCCATAATAAACTTCCTAATTCTGAATCTTTCATCTTTCTAATATTAGGGCACATATTTCAAGAGACGGCTTTAAAATTTTCTGCATATTCCACCATGGACAAATCTCCTTGATGAAGATTCTAGAAGTCAGTCAATTTCTGATCAAAGTAGAGTTGGTGTAACCACCTTTTCTAAAAGATTTCTACAAACTCATCACAAGTTACTCTTAGGTAACTTAAATTTAGTTCCATCTTCTTATTCATCCACCATGTGGATGCTTCTCTTGCTAGTTGGAAAGCTCCCCAAACTACTTTAGTTACCTCTGAATAATTTCTGATTTCAAAATATTTTTCCATTTCTGTCAGCCAAGCTTCAGCTGCATCACCAATTTTTGTTCCATCAAACTTAGGGGGAATGATTTTTTTCATATCCTTGGATAGTTCAAGGGCAAGTCTATCATTTGTTTCCTTCTGATTTTCATTGTTTTTCGGGCTTTCACTAGCCATACTATGGTCTTGTTATCTTCCCCTACTCACATTATGAGAAAATTCATTTTCCCCTTCTGTGTTACCTTGCTCATTCACTCTCTTTTCCAAATTACCTAGCCTTTCTTTTGTTTCAGCAAGCATGACTAAAATTTGATCCAGTTTAACTATGGAGTTTACTTGCGAGTTGCTATCCTCTTGTGGTGCAGGAGCACCTTCTTTATGGTGCAAGAGTCATGTTTCGTTTTTGTTTTCAATAAGGCTTCTTAAGCCACTTCATGTTTGTAATAAGGGTTTTGTGTCAATTTGGTCACTAGACCTATGTAGACCATGTTTGGTCAAGTTGTTGTAATCACACAATGAAAACATGTAGTTTCTTGTGAGAGGAGAACCCCAACAGCTAACTATTTTTCAAATTAGTTTTGCATAGTTGGAGGAATGTAAATAATTACTAAATTCCACCTCACCTTTGTCTTCTTTCACATTGCAAATAATTACACTCTCTGCATGTATTTTACTTGACTTTTAATGCATTAAAAATGCATAAGGCATAAAAAATAGAACTTTGACCATATTTGGTCACCATGCATGATAATGAGGAAACTTTGACCTTTAATCATGTGGCAAAATGATAAGGTATTTTCAACTATGTTGTCGACCACATAGGAACAAAGAGATAAAAGGCACTGATGCCTCACATTCTAATGATTTCGGTCTTTGACTTAATAAAAGATTTCAAATGCAAGAAGATATGATTTCTTTCTGGCCCACGGCCTCTCCATGGCTCAATCTTTAGGTTTTTCAAGACTTGAAGTCTTGGACCATGGCAGCATTGGATAAGGTAATGATCTTAGTTTGCAAAGTCAAAAAAAAATGAGAAAAGAAATGGTTGAGTAAAAGCATGAAGAAACCCTAAAGTTACTTCATTCGACATTTTTGCACTTGCTTCCATCTGCTATGCAACTCTCAAATGGCTACTGCTAGGTTTTGAGCAACTCAAGCATATTCCTCTAGTCTTTCACTCCCGTGGTCAAATCTTTAGCATTTCAAATACAAAACAAAGCTTGGGAACAAGGTAATCACTGAATCTTGGTTTTGACTGGCATTTGATTTCTTTCTGTAGCTTCCTCCTCATATGAATGGCTGCGGCTATGGTGTCTGAGTACCTCTTGCAAATTCTAACAAACTTTCTCTTGTTCTATGAATCTTTTCCTACAATTTCGTAACCTATATACTGAGGGTTTGGTAAAAATTTAAGGCGGCGGCTCCTACAGTCTCCTTCTCATGTGAGAACACTAGGTAATGCTTCTCTTTTTTCATTTGTTGCTTCTCTTGACTATGGCTTTCACTATAATGATAATAAGGGTTTGAAAACATTATTGAAGTAGAAGCTCCTTCTGTGTATGGCCTGTGGTTTCCTTCTTGTTGTAGCTTGATCTATTGATAAGGGTTTCACCTAACAGAAAATGCGTTCCTGATATTCTTGAAGTAAAAGGCCCATTTGGCCATGGTAACACTGTCTCTTTTTCTTTCACATATATGTTCTTCCTTTCGAGGCATTCTTTAGGTTCTTTGTGGTCTTCTTCCTTAACTTACATAGTGAAGTATGAAGACTCTTTGGACCTAGATACCATCCCTCTACTCAAACTATGGCAACTATTTATTGATTCTTGCTATTCTGTTTCCTCAAACTGGGGCAGATCCTTTTTGGTTGGATAGTTGATGTTCAAATAGCAATTTTATACCTCATTCATAACAAAGAGTGGTAAATATTTGTTGTGGATCCTACCAATATGCTATGGTCTTGATGATTTATCACTCTTTCTGATGAGAAAAGATTGTACCTTGTCATCTGGATTTTGGTATTGAGTATGCATCTTGTCCTACTGCTCCATTTACTGAGACTGTACTGTATCATTAATGTTGTTCCACTCTTTCATTTCTCTACATTTATTCTCTTCTATCATGGATGTTATATGCAATGTTCTTATTACAACCATAAATGACTCTCCATTCATAAGGTGTGACTCTAAATGGAGCAGCAGGACAAGATGCATACTCAATGCCAAAATCCAGATGACAAGGTACAGTCTTTTCTCATCAATAGAACAACAAAAGGAATCAAAGAGTGATCAGTCATCAAGACCATAGCACACTGGTAGGATCCACAACAAATATTTACCACTCTTTGTTATGAATGAGGTATAAAATTGCTATTTGAACATCAACTATCCAACCAAAAAGGATCTGCCCCAGTTTGAGCAGACGAAACAGTAAGAATCAATAAATAGTTGCCACAGTTTGAGTAGAGGGATGGTATCTAGGTCCAAACAGTCTTCATACTTCACTATGTAAGGTAAGGAAGAACACCACAAAGAACCTAAAGAATGCCTCAAAAGGAAGAAGATATATGTGAAAGAAAAAGAGACAGTTTTACCACCATGGCCAAATGGGCCTTTTACTTCAAGAATATCAAGAACCCATTTTCTATTAGGTGAAACCCTTATCAATAGATCAAGCTACAACAAGAAGGAAAACACATGCCATACACAGAAGGAGCTTCTACTTCAATAATGTTTTCAAACCCTTATTATCAGTATAGTGAAAGCTACAATCAAGAGAAGCAACGGATGAAAAAAGAGAAGCGTTACCTGGTGTTCTCGCATGAGAAGGAGACTGTAGGAGCCGCTGCCTTAAATTTTTACCAAACCCTCAGTATACGGGTTACCAAATTGTAAGAAAAGATTCATAGAACAAGAGAAAGTTTGTTAGAAGTTGCAAGAGATACTCAGACACCATGGCTGCGGCCATTCATATGAGGAGGAAGCTCCAAAAAGAAAGCAAATGCTAGTCGAAACCAAGATTCAGTGATTACCTTATTCCCAAGCTTTGTTTTGCATTTGAAATGCTAAAGATTCTACCATGGGAGTGAAAGATCAGAGGAATATGCTTGAGTTCCTCAAAACCTAGTGGCAACCATTTGAGAGTTGCATAGCAGATGGAAGCAAGTGCAAAAATGTGGAATGAAGTAACTTTAGGGTTTCTTCATGCTTTTACTCAACCATTTCTTTTCTCATTTTTTTTTGACTTTGCAAACTAAAATCATTACCTTATCCAATGCTGCCATGGTCTAAGACTTCAAATCTTGACAAACCTAAAGATTGAGCCACGGAGGGGCCGTGGGCCAGAAAGAAATCATATCTTCTTGCATTTGAAATCTTTTATTAAGTCAAAGACTGAAATCATTAGAATGTGAGGCATCAGTGCCTTTTATCTCTTTGTTCCTATGTGGTCGACAACATAGTTGAAAATATCTTATCATTTTGCCACATGATTAAAGGTCAAAGTTTCCTCATTATCATGCATGGTGACCGAATATGGTCAAAGTTCTATTTTTTATGCCTTATGCATTTTTAATGCATTAAAAGTCAAGTAAAATACATGCAGAGAGTGCAATTATTTGCAATGTGAAAGAAGACAAAGGTGAGTTGGCACTGAGTAATAAGAGAGTGACTTATATTTTTTCAAGGATGAAATATTTTAAGGATGTGACCAAATGCATGCAAGGCAAAGGGTGATGGTGTTTTGGCATGATGGTGTTTGTATGATGGACAAGAATATTTGCATGAGTTTCATATGAAGACAAAATCAAATACAAGGTGGATAGCACATCATTTGCAAGAAAAATGAAGACATAAGGTAAAGTTATTTTTGCAGGATCATTTACCTTACAAAGACAGGGAGTATCTTTTATGCCTTAATGTCTTGTGATGGAAATCTTTTCTCCTTGGTAATGTAATGGAGTAATAAGGGTATTTATTTTTCCTTAGTGCATATATCATGCAAACTAGGGAGTGTTTCTCACATGGAGATATAAGGAGCTTTTGTTTTCTTCTAAGTCCTATTTTGGCTCAAATCATGCAATTTAGGCATATGTAATTGGAGAGATAAGGAGTTTATATTTTCCATGCATGATTTTGCAAATATATTAATTGTAAATAAATAATAAAGTAATATTTTTCAAATTACTTTATTATTTTCACAAATTGTAAAATCAAATAAGTACAAGTTGTAACCAATAATAAAGTAATTATTTTCATTACTTTATTATTTACTCACAATCAATTTTGCTAAAGCAAAATCATGCAAATTGATTGGTTGAGTTACCTAGGCCACCTAGGAGGTTCTTGCATGATTTGAGGAGTATTTTTAGGGTTCTTGGTCAACTTTTTGGTCAAGCATATGGAGAGGCCCAAATTGAAGCTATTTTTGCTCGATTTGTAGCAGTTTGAGCCCCTATTTTTGAGGATTTTTGAGATTGCTCGTGAGAGATTATTTTTAGAGGCAGCTAGTTGCAGTTCATATTTTTTGCATGCCTCTTGTAAGAGCAAGCCTATATATTGTAAAGCAAAAGTTTATTTTTGCTAGTTCTTGCCTTTTTGCTCTTATATACTTTGAGAGAAGAAGGTTTTGTAGCTCAATTTTTACAGTTTTATAGAGAGATCAATAGGTTACAGGTTCCATTTTTGTCTCCTTTGCAATATTTCCTTTGTTCTTTTGAAATCAAATAGTTACCTTTCCATTTAATGCTAGTTTTTTGAAGTGATTTGATGAAGTTTTACTGTGTTTAATCATTAAACCTTTAAAATTATTGTCTCATTTTTTGCTTGTAGTATTAAGCATAGTGTTAGTACAGGTCTTAGGTTGTGTTGATGAAAATAATCCTTTTGTGTTGTGAAAAATCCATTTCCTTCATAGAAAGCCTATTTTCAAAGCTTCCTTAGAAATATTTTTGTGATATTTATGCCAAGATTGGATTGTGTGAGCTAGATTTCTGAGTTGTATTGTGAACCAGATTGCATATTTTTACCCATTTTAGGTGCATCACCAAGTTTTCACAGTTTTTATTTCCTTATAGTTTCATTCTTACCCTTTTTCAAAATAGAAAATCATATATTCCAATAGAATATTTTAAGGGAACCAGCCCACAATCTGGAGGTCTAATTTCATTATATGGCACCCACAACCTGAAATTAGTCCCATGTTACACGGAATTGTAAAGCGTTTTCAGCGTTGCACACGGGTGCAATTCCCAGTGATAACAGTTTTTGGCACGCCCGGTGGGACTTTGAACTAATTTTTAGTTCAAAAGAACTTATTTATTGTTGTTGTTTTTGGTATGATCAGCAGTTTATACAGCCTTTTTAGAGGTTTATTTACAAATACCTGGTGACTCTATCTTTTTGGTTTCATAGATTAGACCTTTTGAATGAATAGACATATCTGTCCTTCATGGAAATATGTCATATCATCCAGCATATCATGAAAATACTACTAATCCTCCATCTTATCAGCCATATCAGATCAGCCATACTGCTAGTTTCATTCCTAATTCCTTTGATTTGCAAAGAAATTAGCATGCTCAACATGTTTGCCTCCCACCCACCCCTGCTCATCCTTCATATCAACATTTACGTGTCCAAAATCATTCCTAAGAGGTTACGGATATGAAGTATAGCATGAGTGATATAAATGATACATTGTTAAAAATCACAATGCAGCTAGAGGAGTCAAAGAGGCTACAAGAGTATCAGAAGCAACAAGAGGAGATGGATTATTAGGCCTATCTCCATGAGCAGGAATTAGAGGTGCAAAGGATACAATTCCAAGAAGATCTTGCATGATAGATTGTAGAAAAAGAGGCACGGATGAAGTATTTGCTTGCACAAATACAAAAGTAGAATATCTGGATAGATGCATTCATTCTGGAGTAGCCTTTTCAAAATGAGGTTAGTAGTTATCAACTGTTAAGTTTCAGAAGTTGTGATTTTGATCAGGAACCCATTTGCATTCAAAATTAGACCATTAATCCTCAGTATCAATCACATCAATTACCTAAACCAAGTCATCATAGTCCTAAGCAACCATGGCAGCCTTCTTGGACCAAGCATCCTGATTACAAAATGCTAAATCTTGTAAAGGCTACCCCTTCCATACCGATCCAAGATCAAGAAGAGGAAAAGGTAGTAGTTTCTGAGCCTATCAAGATTCCAAGTTGGCATATTGAACAAGAGCCTATCAAGATTCCAAGTTTGTATAGTGAACAAGAGCCTATCAAGATTCCAAGTTTCAACCTAGAAATTGAGATTTTTTGTAGTCCTTCTTGTCCCACCAAATCAAAAAAAGATGTGGAGCAAGAAGTTGTTGCTATTTTTTTTGTGTTCCCAGCTGAAAATGAGCATAATGCATATGAAAAGGATGATAGTTCAAGTTTGATACCAAATCCTTTGCATTTTGATTTGTTTGAGAACTTTTCTAATGCTGTTTATAAGAGAAATGAAATCAAGTCATAGATATTGGAAGGTCAAAACCTCTAATTGCAAAGACAAACTACCCAATTTCCAAGTGAATAAATTAGACAAAGTAGAGGACTCAGTATTTTTATTTGATCAGGTGCCTTCTTTTATGGAGCTAGATGAAGGGCTCATAACATAGGCAGAAGTAATTGAACAGCCAGAAGATGCACATAATTGTGTCAGTTTGCTGATTTACCAAGAGCAGAATGAAGATAGTCATAGGAACACCAAGAGTTTAGAGTTGGAATCAGATATTCTATCACCTATTCCCAATAGCTTTCAAGAGCCTGATAATTGTAAGGAGTTATTAGCTATTCTAACATAAGAGGGTGATTTATTAACTGTGGAGGAGGAGTTGATATGGCAGCACATCATGAAGGGTGAAAATTCTAAACAACAGATTAAGCGAACTCAAATAGTTTCAGTACAAGAATGTCAGCCAAATGAAAGCATGTTCTCAGATATTATAGAGGTTTTTTGTTCTAACATAGATAATGATTTGATATCATGTGAATCAATAGTACGTGATCGACAAGATCAAATCAAAGAGTCAAGTATTCATTCTTTTCATCCATATCAACTAACTTTTTCAAATCAGCTTGATGTTACAAGTGAAAATAGAACAACAGATATAAATCAGGACATCATGATCATCACCCAAAAGTTTATCATTACAAGAGGCTGTCCCATCAAGGATCTGGCTGTCAGAGAGCTAAAGAAGCAAATATAGGTTGCTATTGTACCAACAGAATAGATTTTGGTCTTAGAACAACAAAATTAGATCATCTTTTTTCCCCATGAGAGGGGTTTACATGATCGGGTTCAGCTGGTGAGTGAATTTATTTACATTTTTTATGAATCATTGTAGCAATCTATTGAGTACTTCCTTGTACTTCATCTTATTTCAAACATCCATAATCATGTGAATCAGTGTCCCCTGTTGAGAAAGGGAAATTATTTTAATCAAACAGTTAATGGATTTGTTTGACCAACACATTTGGCTAGTTAGAGTAGGATAGATTAGAATTTTGTTCAGTATTTCATTTCCAAGAAGTGCTTCTACACACGTTACTAGCTTTGTTTTAAGCAAGTCATCTTAGTTTCTGTTTGAGTTTTTGTTTCTACTGTAGCATTTTAGTCAGTTTTGAGTTGCAGAATTTTTTCAAGGTTCAGGGTAGAAAGGACTCTATGCCCAATGGAGTTGCAAAGGCTACTGGTTCTAGGTTGTTTAGCAGGTAAACACCCTTGAGAGGTCATCAGAAATGTTATTAATTTTTTTTTCATGCTAAATTTAGTTTGAACTAAGTGCAGTTTTTCAGAAGGAATAAAAGAAAACTTTGAAGTTATGCATTTAATGAATAGTTGATATCTTTACAGAACAACAATGGACTTCAGTTGATAGGATAACCCATCAGTCTAGTCAAGATTGATGAATCATCATGATAAGAGAATCAGGTGGTCAAGGTATCAGTCATTCAAGAAATACAATTGTTTTAACATGGTGTTATCTTTTAGGAGTTATAAGACAGATTAATTATTCAGTTAATCATATTTGAAAGGAAGAAAGAAAGGTATTTGTTTAAACTGTTATTTCATGTCATGTTTTGAACATACATTCAATATCTGTTACTTTATCCTACACATTGATTGAAAAAGAAATACACATCCATCAAGTGCATAAGATAAATAAACTGATTATGTTTAAAATAATTGTTCAAATATGTCCCAGACAAGCCATGGGAGTAACTAGACTGAGCAATGCAGACATGCAAGCTGTATATCTGAACGATAAAAAGAAAAAATGTGAACACATGATAAAAGTAAACATCCATCATTGCCTGAGCAAGAAGGTTGTTTTATTGATGTTGGTCTTCAGTCTTCAGTCTTTATCTTCAACTCCCATCATCAGTTGAACCTGCAAAAAATTTGGGGACAACCCTGTTAGCGCTCTGGATGTTTAAAGTTATCATATGCTTTTATCAAGCAGATATATCTATTTATCATATCATGCATTGCATATGAAAGATCATATCAGACATGTGCTAAAAGTCAGAATATCATGAAGAGAAGCAATCAATACCATTAGATATATCTTTTATGCTAACTTGTTTGTTCACTGTGCAGGTATAGGAAAAGTAATGTTGCTGATTTGAAGATATTTAAAGCATGTGGAGAAAATGTGGCTCCCACAAGGGTCGAGCCCAGCATGCTCAGGTGATACCATTACATGTTATGCTATATCCAATAGCTTACCAGTGATCAAATTCCAAATGATATGCAAGAAATAAGGTACTATTCTACTTTCCTTATCATTAATGAAATGTAATTTTTCATAACAGTCCTATGCCATCAGTAGATACACAAAGAACAGTACATAAAGAATGGTCAAGGATAGAAAGACACGTATGCCAATCAAGTCTCATGTGTATATCAAATAGAATGAGCATGCCACAGGAGCCATCTTAAATATATCATGTATTTATTTCATCTCATGTGATTAAATAGCATAAACAATTGACAAATGCAGTCACAGTGTAAAGGTACTCATAGTGATCAAATACATCTGAGACAAATGATACAAGTTATTCCTTTATGAGGACAGAAATAGATAAAAGCATGTAACCCTGCACAGTCAAGTCATGAAGAAGATCATGGAACAGTTAGGACACTTTTGCTTTCAATCATCTACAGGAGACAAATGGGAGTAACAGGAAGTTCATTTTTACCTTCACCACAAGGTATGATCACAATACAGGTATATAAGTTAAAGATAATCAGAGAATGAAGACCCTGCTTCAGAGTATCAAGAGAGCTTCACAAAAATGGAGTATCAAATGCAAGACAAACTGTAGCAGCATATCAAAAGGTACAACCAAATATGTGGAATAATAATGTGAGATACACAGGCAAGAATGTACTACATAAATAGAATAGATTATATAGGTACAAAAGACAATGTATCTGATTGCATTATGCAATGTGTGCAACAAACTTTGCTACAACATTGACAGCTCATTGTGATCAACTATAATCAGGTCATGAAGAAGATTAAGGGATAGAAAAGAGACTCTATATCATCTTATTGCAATATGGAGAATACCATGCTTTTACATGTTACAGATGTCCCTATTCAAACAAACACATTGTTTCAGTCATATAAAAGACAACCACACAAATGCCAAGAGGCTGTTACAGTCAGAATGCAACTACATGAATCATGGAGTAGCATTTTGGATCAAGGGCAATCATTTACCATGTTACAGTAGGGTGCTATCATTCAATTATCATGAGCATGCACTAGATTACATTGCCAAAAGTGCAGACCATGTTACAAACATCATGTTTTACAAATTGAAAGGTACCCATGATGATCACATAATCAATATGATAGTTGCAACCTATACACAGAAGTTGCCATTACCCAGGCTCACAAAGGTAAACTGCAATATGCATGCTAAGTGTTACAGACTGAATAAAGTATGCAGAATTGTCATGTTTGTCAAAAGACGTACCATGGGAGCTCACACACAGCTGAGAAGAACAACATAACATGTATAAGTCATCCTATAGAGGATAGCCTTACCTTGTAGAAGGACAATGTGAGTTATGATAGCAAGATCACAGTGACAGTCTATCTTTCTGAGACAATAGATCAGACTTGCATTCACAAAGTTAAAATTGAAGATTATCATGTAATACACATAATTACTAGATAGTCAGATACCTTGAGAAAAGTAAAAGACAACATTAAATGATAGGGTCACACCTTATGAAAGGACAGTCATTTATGGTTGTAATAAGAACATTGCATATAGCATCCATGATAGAAGAGAATAAATGTAGAGAAATGAAAGAGTGGAACAACATTAATGATACAGTACAGTCTTAGTAAATGGAACAACAGGACAAGATGCATACTCAATGCCAATATCCAGATGATAAAGTATAGTCTTTTCTTATCAATAGAACACCAAAAGGAATCAAAGAGTGATCAGTCATCAAGACCATAGCATACTGGTAGGATCCACAACAAATATTTACCACTCTTTGTTATGAATGAGGTTAAAATTGCTATTTGAACATCAATTGTCCAACCAAAAAGGATCTGCCCCAGTTTGAAAAAATGGAACAGTAAAAATCAATAAATAGTTTCCATAGTTTGAGTAGAGGGATGGTATCTAGGTCCAAATAGTCTTCATACTTCACCGTGTAAGGTAAGGAAGAACACCACAAAGAACCTAAAGAATGCCTCAAAAGGAAGAAGATATATGTGAAAGAAAAAGAGACAGTGTTATAGCCATGGCCAGATGGGCCTTTTACTTCAAGAATATCAAGAACCCATTTTCTGTTAGGTGAAACCCTTATCAATAGATCAAGATATAACAAGAAGGAAACCACAGGCCATACACAGAAGGAGCTTCTACTTCAATGATGTTTTCAAACCCTTATTATCATTATAGTGAAAGCTACAATCAAGAGAAGCAACAGATGAAAAAAGAGAAGCGTTACCTGGTGTTTTCGCATGAGAAGGAGACTGTAAGAGCCACTGCCTTAAATTTTTACCAAACCCTCAGTATACGGGTTACCAAATTACTGAAAAAGATTAATAGAACAAGAGAAAGTTTGTTAGAAGTTGCAAGAGGTACTCAGACATCATGGCCACGGCCATTCATATTAGGAGGAAGCTACAGAAAGAAATCAAATGCCAGTCAAAACCAAGATTCAGTGATTACCTTATTCCCAAGCTTTGTTTTGCATTTGAAATGCTAAAGATTCGACCACGGGAGTGAAAGACCAAAGGAATATGCTTGAGTTCCTCAAAACCTAGCGGCAAACATTTGAGAGTTGCAGAGCAGATGGAAGCAACTGCAAAAATGTGGAATGAAGTAACTTTAGGGTTTCTTCATGCTTTTACTCAACAATTTCTTTTCTCATTTTTTTTGACTTTGCAAACTAAGATCATTACCTTATCCAATGCTGCCATGGTCCAAGATTTCAAGTCTTGACAAACCTAAAGATTGAGCCATGGAGGGGCTATGGGCTAGAAAGAAATCATATCTTCTTGCATTTGAAATATTTTATTAAGTTAACGACCGAAATCATTAGAATGTGAGGCATCAGTGCCTTTTATCTCTTTGTTCCTATGTGGTCGACAACATAGTTGAAAATACCTTATCATTTTGCCACATGATTAAAGGTCAAAGTTTCCTCATTATCATGCATGGTGACTGAATATGGTCAAAGTTCTATTTTTTATGCCTTATGCATTTTTAATGCATTAAAAGTCAAGTAAAATACATGCAGAGAGTGCAATTATTTGTAATGTAAAAGAAGACAAAGGTGAGGTGGCACTGAGTAATAAGAGAGTGACTTATATTTTTTCAAGGATAAAATATTTTGAGGATATGACCAAATGCATGCAAGGAAAAGGGTGATGGTGTTTTGGCACGATGGTGTTTGTATGATGGACAAGAATATTTGCATGAGTTTCATATGAAGACAAAATCAAATACAAGGTGGATAGTGCATCATTTGCAAGAAAAATGAAGACATAAGGTAAAGTTATTTTTGCAGGATCATTTACCTTACAAAGATAGGGAGTATCTTTTATGCCTTAATGTCTTGTGATGGAAATCTTTTCTCCTTGGTAATGTAATGGAGTAACAAGGGTATTTATTTTGCCTTAGTGCATATATCATGCAAACTAGGGAGTTTTTCTCACATGGAGATATAAGGAGCTTTTGTTTTCTTCTAAGTCCTATTTTGGCTCAAACCATGCAATTTAGGCATATGTAATTGGAGAGATAAGGAGTTTATATTTTCCATGCATGATTTTGCAAATATATTAATTGTAAATAAATAATAAAGTAATATTTTCTAAATTACTTTATTATTTTTCACAAATTGTAAAATCAAATAAGTACAAGTTGTAACCAATAATAAAGTAATTATTTTCATTACTTTATTATTTACTCACAATCAATTTTGCTAAAGCAAAATCATGCAAATTGATTGGTTGAGTTATCTAGGCCACCTAGGAGGTTCTTGCATGATTTGAGGAGTATTTTTAGGGTTCTTGGTCAATTTTTTGGTCAAACATATGGAGATTCCGAAATTGAAGCTATTTTTTCTTGATTTGTGGCAGTTTGAGCCCCTATTTTTGAGATTACTTGTGAGAGATTATTTTTAGAGCCAGCTAACTGCAATTCATATTTTTTGTATGCCTTTTGTAAGAACAAGCCTATATATTGTAAATAAAAAGTTTGTTTTTGCTAGTTCTTGCCTTTTTGCTCTTATATACTTTGAGAGAAGAAGGTTTTATAGCTCAATTTTTACAGTTTTATAGAGAGATCACCAGGTTACATGTTCCATTTTTGTCTCCTTTGCAATATTTCCTTTGTTCTTTGAAAATCAAATAGTTACCTTTCCATTTAATGCTAGTTGTTTGAAGTGATTTGATGATGTTTTACTGTGTTTAATCATTAAACCTTTAAAATTATTGTCTCACTTTTTGCTTGTAGTATTAAGCATAGTGTTATTACAAGTCTTAGGTTGTGTTGATGAAAATAATCCTTTTTGTTGTGAAAAATCTATTTCCTTCATAGAAAGCCTATTTTCAAAGCTTCCTTAGAAATATTTTTGTGATATTTATTCCAAGATTGGATTGTGTGAGCCAGATTTCTGAGTTGTATTGTGAACCAGATTGCATATTTTTACCCATTTTAGGTGCATCACCAAGTTTTCACAGTTTTTATTTCCTTATAGTTTCATTCTTACCCTTTTTCAAAACAAAAAATTATATATTCCAATAGAATATTTTAAGGGAACCAGCCCATAATCATGCAAAATCATGCAAATTGATTGGTTGAGTTATCTAGGCAACCTAGGAGGTTCTTACATGATTTGAGGAGTATTTTTAGGGTTCTTGTTCAACTTTTTGGTCAAGCATATGGAGAGGCCCAAATTGAAGCTATTTTTTCTTGATTTGTGGCAATTTGAGCCCCTATTTTTGAGGATTTTTGAGATTGCTCATGAGAGATTATTTTTAGAGGTAGCTAGCTGCAGTTCATATTTTTTGCATGCCTCTTGTAAGAGCAAGCCTATATATTGTAAAGAAAAAGTTTGTTTTTGCTAGTTCTTGCCTTTTTACTCTTATATACTTTGAGAGAAGAAGGTTTTGTAGCTCAATTTTTACAGTTTTATAGAGAGATCAGCAGGTTACAGGTTCCATTTTTGTCTCCTTTGCAATATTTCCTTTGTTCTTTTGAAATAAAAAGGTTACCTTTCCATTTAATGCTAGTTGTTGGAAGTGATTTGATGAAGTTTTACTGTGTTTAATCATTAAACCTTTAAAATTATTGTCTCACTTTTTGGTTGTAGTATTAAGCATAGTGTTATTATAGGTCTTAGGTTGTGTTGATGAAAATAATCCTTTTGTGTTGTGAAAAATCCATTTCCTTCATAGAAAGCCTATTTTCAAAGCTTCCTTACAAATATTTTTGTAATATTTATGCCAAGATTGGATTGTGTGAGCCAAATTTCTGAGTTATATTGTGAACCAGATTGCATATTTTTACCCATTTTAGGTGCATCACCAAGTTTTCATAGTTTTTATTTCCTTATAGTTTCATTCTTACCCTTTTTCAAAATAGAAAATCATATATTCCAATAGAATATTTTAAGGGAACCAGCCCACAATCTGGAGGTCTAATTTCATTATAGGTAACCCACAACTTAAAATTAGTCCCATGTTACACAGAATTGCAGAGCTTTTTCAACCTTGCACACGGGTGTAATTCCCAATGATAACAATGACTTAATAACTATCACTACACTCACCACCCCAGCTCTTATATGGTGATGCTAATATAGATTGACATCAGTATTATAGACACGATAGTCATTCTCAGACCGCTAGTTATCCTTTTGAAACAATGTAACAATCATGGTATTATTAATAGTCTTGAACTATATATACAACTTCATTTATGATTAATAAGATAAATAAGTTGAAGGACTTACGTAAAGTGTGACATGGTCGAGTTTATCTCCCTTCATGAAAACACAATATTTCGCGTCGGTCTGACTTGCCAAAAAAAAGTGCATGCGACGCTAGGAGATAACAATTTATTCATCCACATTTTTACGACGCATACGCAACCATTTATGACGTAAACATTGAAAAGTTGTGTTAGTCATAAACGACTGACACTCTAATCTGACAATGTCATTTTTTGTAAAAAGACAAAGTTGATACGCAACTAACTCAAAAGATAGAATCTAAAAGACGTCAAGAATTCTGTCAAGTCAATCCTGGGTTGACCAAAAACAAGACTTACCTCGACTAACTTGAGTCCACTATCTAATTCTCACTGTACTCAATTGGTAAATACCAATCGGTAACCCAAGGTTTATATTCTTCTCCCCCGAAGATACTTTCTCTCTCTATTTCTTGCAGAGTCTCAGATACTTGTTTTCCTGCTTAAAACTTTCACATACAGCTCATGATCAGTGTACCAGTGTCCCAATCATAAAACATAAAAAATAACAATTCATTACATAAAGTGCTATTTACTTAATTCATTCGGAATAAACATAATTACATAAACTATTTTTCCATAAAATTAATATCTCCAAAACATTGTATTAAGTCTCATCAACAAAGCATCTTATCTCATGTATAAAAATACTTGTTCATAGATTTACTTCTATCCATGTAAAAGTGAAATGTAAAAGCATGTCAAAATGGGGATGTAACAATAGGTTTGGATTATTGAAATGGATGAAGGTGGTTGTGACCATTTTCAGGCATCTACATTTTGCCCCTCTTTGATATGGTGTCATCGTTGTCGAGGTTGACGGGATATCAAAGAATGTTTGATAAAAATGCCCCAGTTGGTAGATGAGAAGGGAATGGGTGACCAGGTGATGCCCCCTCAAGAGATCGATGGAAAAAATAAATTTTTTGACGATGTCTCAAAAGAGAGAGAAAAGTGGAGGAAAAGAAAAAAAGAGGGTGAAAAATAAATTTTCCAACAATGTCTTGCATTAAACTTCTTTATAGAATATTGCTTCTCCCTGAAGATCACTTCAAGAAGAGCATATTTTTAAATATCCCATCATTGGAGGTCAATTTTCTCCTCTCCTTTTAAGAGAACTCCTCTTCATTGCCTCCACTTCCCCCTTCTCCTCCTTTGAAACCTCATTTACAAAATTTCCAAGACACTTAGGAGCAAGATAAATCATCAAGGCACGTAGATCTACCTACTTCAAACATTCCTACATGGCTAGATCTCATGATAAAGAAGAGAGGGTTTCCAAGCCATTAAGTCGAATGATTTCTCTACAATTTCTTCACTACTTGGAAAACCATCTCAATCTAATCTAAAGGCGAGATTATTTCTTCTATTTATATAAATGCACAAGGATCAAGATTTGTAAAAAATATCACTCCCATTGTTGATAAATATTAAAGAGACATACAAGATTCAAATTATCGAAATTCTAAAGTTGATTTGGTAAGAAGTCAATGGAAGTTGAAAAGGAAAATGTGCAATCAATTGTTACAACTATCATCTCGAAATAGATAAAGATTACAAAACCAAGGCATACCTAAAGGAACAACTTGATCCATTAACCTTATACACAAAATATCTAGTTCGGCCAATTCAATCTTCATCAACACTAGTTGCTCCACCCATATCTCTATCTAATAAAGATGTATCTACTATTGAAGAGATGCAATACATTACTAAAGCAACCAAATAATGGATGGATGACCTACTACCACAAGGGTCAAAGCTTATTGATGATGCAGTGGCTATATATAGAGTTAAGGAAGACTTAGATTTATTGGACAAACTGATCAAAAAGTTTAAGGAAGAATTGAAAATTCATCAATATAAATTTCCTCAAACTCAAGAGATGGTAAAAACTAATTTTGAAATACTTGTAAATGAAGGTATTTTTGATAAATCTATTCATCCTTGTTGATAGAGTGGCAAAAGGTGTCAAATTTAAGAATTTGTCTTTAAGAGAAGGGAATAAAGAAGCTCATGGTTTAAGTGTAGAATTGGTGAATGGTATTTTTGATCTCATTGAGAAGACATCATTCAATTTTACAAAGAATATACATAAATCAACTCCACAAATACTATAAAAGATTATTTGGCAAAGGCTATCAAGCAGGAGTTATCCAAGTCATTTGAATTTGGTTCTTCTTCCTTAAATAGGATTATGAGAATGAGATATTTGTTTAAGGATTTTGATAAACAATCGATTAAAAGTGTAGAGTTGCTCATCAAATTTTAGATGTATATTTTTCTTAGAATTTTTGCTTCAACTATATTGAAGACTTTGATTAGAATGCAATCAAAGAAATATTAAATATATTCAATGATTATCAACAATGAATTCATAGAGTGGAAAAAGAGGATACAATTGTGATCAAAGAAGATAACTCGAGCAATGAATCAACCTCATAAGAATACGTTGATAGCCATATGCATGTAAAACTTGAGTGTAAAGTAATATTTAATATATTACTAACTTTGTAAAGTTTTAATATTAATATTTTAAAATGGATTAAAAGCACATATAAAGTCATGAAATATTATTATTTGTATTATTTATAACTACTTTCAATTATGAAATTAGATCTATATTTTTGGGGAAGACATCATTGTAAAGGACTTTTAGACTTTTGACAAAGTTTGCAAAGTTTGTATGGGAAAAGTAATAAGACTTTGAAGTTTTTTAATTCGAGAGAATAATAAAGTTATACATTAGAACTTTGAGTCTCATTTGTGCTTGCTTTGGTCGTCTTTTCTTATGTTAGGCACAATTATTACTTGCCAAGATATTATCTTACAATCTATAGATTTGATCATTGGTTTTTATATAATCATTATAAAGATCTATCTCTACATGGAGTTAGTCAAACTCTATATTCTATTCAATTAATCTCACTCTTATTTTATTTTTCAATTTTGTAAGCATTCTTTTTATACATTTTTCAAAAGACGTTAAAACCCCAAATACAAAGTTGTACAATGTACAACCTTACTGTAGTTCTTGGTTTTGGTTTTTAATAACGAAACCTCGCCATCTTGAGGGGAGATTTTTACCCCAACAACTATTGGTGGATTAGTCACTACCAATTCACTTACCAATAGATCCAATGGGTACATTGAAGATTAATTAAATGGACGGATGCTTTACCACTTGTGTGTGCCTTGAGCCTTCTCTATGATGTGGACTTATGTCTCTCTTACACTAAATTATGAGTTAGAATGATTTGGGGTGATGTCTTTAATTTCATGCCCTAGACACACACTTTGAAACTTTTGGTGCATTATTTGATGGGTAAACAATCACAATCTAGAAGAGTTAGCTCCAGAAAAATTCAAATTTGAGTTTTAAATAAGGCAAACACTACTACAATTTCATTTCTATCTGAGGATGGATCCAAAATCACAGTATTGTCCAATAATTTGCATAAACACTAGTGAGTTAAAATAGTGTTGAGGTAGACTTGGGTCAACTAATGTGCCAAAATAGATTGATTAAGTCAAAGAATTGTGTATTTGTAGGTAGGGGAGAGGACCCGAGAGTGGGTCACCCTAACTTCACCCCTCCACCTGGCGTACCACGTCATCCGAATGAATTTTTTTTTGCAATTTCCATATAGATGATGATGTGGACAACCTAAATATTTTGTTTTAACATGTTGGACATCGATTTGCCACGTGGACGACATGTATCTTTGGCAGGGTCAAATTTTTGACCATTTTTAGCCACAGACCAATGACCGAACACACCATACACCAATGGCGGGAAGTGGCATCGTCAGTTGTGCTCGTGATCCTGTATGGTAACCGAACAACTCATCACCTTTTCATCGCACACTCTCGCATTAATGAGACGAGCCAGATTGGTGCAGGAGCACCAAGAAATCTATGTCTTATTTTTGATCTTCAATTTTATTTTGTTGGTTTCATAAGGTCCTAGGGACCATTCTCATGATGTAATAAGGCTATGATGTCATGTTGTAAAGGACTATGTCCAAATGTCTATAAACTGCTGTCATAAAGCCATAAAAGATAGTCATGTAAGTCTTCATGTTTATAAGCCTTGTTAAGGAATGTCAAGGAGGCTAATGTAGTGTCAAGAAGACTAAATACCTTGTTCAAGGTCTAATCACATAGTAGAGGTGTTTGAAGAACCATAAACACCAATTATCTATACAAACCAACCAAGGATTAGTTGAAGAGTACAAACTGCCCAAAATAGTTCAAGAAGTTTGAATTGGTTGAGACCTTTTTGGATCGACCAAACTATTTGAATGGAGTTTTTCAAGGAGTATACAAAGCATATATACCCTTGAAAATAAAAATCTATGGAGAAGGAGAAGATATATGCAATCAAAATACCATTCTCTTGCTGTTTTTTTTTTTTTTTAAATTTCTTGTAGGAACAGCCATACTACTCTGATGTACGGAATTGTTATGCATCACAAGTTTGTGGAAAGTGAAGTATTGTGAATTAACATCCTCCCAAACATGAATTGAGACTATCACATTAGGCAGAAGGAAGGTTGGAAGCATTTGTTAGTAAACGATTTCTTGAAACTCTATTTTTTCCTTGAAGAATCCGCTGCTATAGTCCGTACTGTAGGAAGGTACAGGCCTATTCACATTCTCTCATGAGTTGATTGGGTAATCCATTGAATTAACTTACATTTAAATGTGATTTGGTGTCTTTAAATCTTTGTTGTAAGGAGTTATAAGGATTTGTTTCAAAACAATCTTATAGAACCCTAGATAAGGGTTTTGCCTCCAATAATGAGGAATAGACCATCCCATAGTCTTCCAAAGCCATAAGACCTATGGGATGGATGTGTTCAATTGTATTTTTAATGTTTTTTGATTGATTGCAGGGATGGTAGAGTTTATTTGTGCAAGATTTGTTGAGAAAGGCTTAATAAGACCATGTATTAAGCCATTTAGAGGAACCTAAGAGGTAATTCTTGGAATAGCAGAAAGTAGAAGTTTGAAACCCACAAAATCCTTTGTTTTGGCATGTATCCTAGATGTTTAAACCCTTGGTTGAGTTATGGGATTGTATTTGAGGGTAGTCTCTTTGTAAATTTGGCCTAATTGAGGCACTAGGCCATTGACAAGGGTTATTGGTTGAGATATTTCGTCCAAAACAACCTATGCCAAGTTTGGAATATGTGATAAAGGGCCATAATGGGTATCTACTGATTGTCTAAGATCTAGGTTTGGAGGTCTGAGTCAAAAGTTATTAGGTCTGTTGTCTTTTTGAAGGGCTACAAGCCATTTTGGGTGGTTTGTGAAGGAAGTACCAACCCGAAGTCCAATCTACCTTAGAAAATGGATGGAATGGGTCCCCTGACATCCCAAAGCAACATTTCCATGATGATACTAGAGTTCATTTCTGTTGTTCCCACTTTTACATGAAGATCTCTGATTTTGGGCTTGTAGGTGTAGTTGAACCTTGTCAAGTTTGTCTATCTTTCCCCATCCAATTTGCCTCTACATCATAGTGGTATCAGAGCCATAAAAGGTTCTGTTGTCAGTGGTATAAGGTCTATTATATGTAAGCAGAGGAGAGTGAAGGAGAGGCTAGCAATATGCCTCCAAAGGGGATGACCACCGAAGTGGTCAAGAAGTTCAAGGAGATGGAAGAGAATATAAAAAGTGGAGTCAAGGAAGAACTCCAAGCAGAGTTAAAGGAATTGAGGATAGGGAAGAGGATAGATGAAGGTTTAGATGAAGAGGAAGAGAAAGAGGAAGAAGAAGAAGAGCAAGAAGAGGTAGAAGTAGCGACTGATCAAAGGCATTTCCTTGAAGCCATCAAGGCAATTGGCAAGGATTCTTCGGAGGCTCAGATGGAGAGTCCCATGTTTAGTGGGAAGATGAATGCTGATGAAGTCATGGAGTGGATTGAGGCTCTAAACAACTACTTTGAATACAAAGAAGTTCCTGAAAGTAAGAGGGTTAAGTTTGCAAAAACTAAACTCAAAGGTGCTGCCCTTACATGGTAGAATTACACCCAAGGAGAGAGGGTAAAGAATGGGAAGAGTATGATCTCTTCATGGAGTAGAATGTTGGAGAGGATCAGGTCCCAATTCCTTCCATCAGACTATGAGGTGCAGATCTACAAGAGGATGCAAAATCTCAAGCAAGGAGATTTGGATGTGGCTACTTACACCGAGGAGTTTCACAAATACACTCTTCGTTGTGGGTACATGGAGGATGAAAAAGCTAAGGTGGCAAGGTATCTAAATGGTTTGAGGTTCAATATCCAAGATAAAATCAGTTTATTGACCCTTGAAATCATGGAGAAATGCTTTCAAGTAGCATTAAGGGCTAAAGAGAAGTTGAAGAGGAAAGGTGAGCAGCAGAGGAAGAGGTGGCAAAAATTTCAGAGGTAGGGATAGTTTTGAAGACAGAAATCAATCCCAAGAACACCAAGGAGACACAAGCAGAGGTAAGGGCCAAGTTTTTGATCTTAGAGGGGGATTTAGAGGCACGAGAGGTGGAGGTAGAGGTTCTAATGTTTTCACTGGGAGATGTTATCATTGCAATGAGATTGGTCATACAACATACAAGTGTCCAATGAAACAAAGTTCTACATCCAGTGGTAGTGAAAGGAGGAATGAAAAGAGGGTTCAATATGTGCAAGAAGAGGAGGTAGATGAAAGAGTTAACTCTCCAATTAGGAGTGCAGCCCCAGTTCAAGATGGAGAAGCATTGATGCTAAGGAGAACACTCTTGACGACATTCAAGGACAAGGAGATGATACAAAGGAGAGCACTTTTCAGGACCAATTGCAAAAGCAAAGGTAAAATATGCAAAGTAGTAATAGATTCTGGTTCAACAGATAATATGGTGTCTAGGGAAATGGTGAATAAATTGAACATAGAAAGTATTCCTCATCAAACTCCTTACAAAGCATCTTGGGTAAGTGATAGTCAATCACTTTTGGTAGATGAGCAAGCATATGTTGATTTTGAAATTGGAGAATATAAGGATAGGATTTTATGTGACATTTTGCCCATGGAATGTTGTCCCCTACTTTTAGGTAGGCCATGGCAATTTGATAGGCAATCATTATATGATGGATGTGCTAACACATACACCATCAAGAAAGATGGGAGGACTTTTTTTATGACACCATTGCAGGAGGATGCTGAAGCAAAGAAGGCAGCCAAGGTCATCTTGGTGTGTAAGAAAGAGTTTGTGAAAATCAATGAAGAAGAGACAAGGAAAGTTGAGGATACCTCAAGGAGTGGGGTTGCCAAAGATCCAAGTTTGAAGGTGATTTCAGTTTTGAATGATGGAGATCATATGGTGATGTCTGAGATGGATCAGAAGAAGGTCAAAGAGCAGGTCTACAAGCAACCACAAGGTAGTTGGAAAGAAGAAGATGCTATCCTAGTAGGGACCATTGTTTGTCCTTTAGAGCCAACAAGAGTTGAAAGACAATCATATTCTACCATAGTAGCAGTACAAGAAGCATCAAACAAGGTTTTGAATGCAGGTGTTTAGGCAGAGATAACAATAAGGAAGAATGGCAAACAAAATATAGGTTTGGTTGCAAGCACTCACTCATGGCAAGGTGTGAGTAGAGCCTACAATGCTAGGCATGAGTTTTTGATTCCATGGAAGCAAGTTGTAGTCTAGAGATCATGGGGAAGACACGAGGCAGCAAAGGATAAAGGTGGAGCAAGACAAAGACTCAACTCATGTGGCATGAGTTCTTTTCTAGGTGGGGTGTATGGTGCAGGAGCACCTAACACAAGGTGGCCTCTATGAGGCATTCAACTTCATGGTTTGGTTTGATGTTCATTTTTGTCTTGTTGATTCTAATAAGGTCCTAAAAGACCATCCACTTGATTGTCATAAGAACTATGTCCAACTATCTACATATTGTTGTCATGTAAAAGGTAGTCATGAAATCCTAGGGGCAGTCATATATTTCATGTTGTAAGACTTGCAAAAGGCATGTCTAAGTGTTAGAAGGGATGTTAAGCCTTGTCAAAGGTTTATGACATTGTCAAAGGTGTTGACAAGTCACAAACCCATCGATGATATTATGCCAAACTTGTAATTAGTTTTAATTCTAAAACAGGATAGTTGTTGTCCTAAACACAGAGTAGTTTTAGAGAGGAAAATCGATGGTTATGCAGTTCCATCGACCTTCAACTACCTCTAACTACTCCAAGGTGTGATAGTAGGCTTCTTTAAGCCCTGCCTATGAGGATTGTACAAGGTGAAGACTTTGCATTGGCCATGAAGGACATTCATGATAATGTCAAGGAAACTCTTCAAAAGAACAATGACAAGTACAAGGAGAAAGCCAATGAAAGAAGGAGAGATGTACAATACAAGGTTGGGGATTTGGTCATGGCACACTTGAAGAAGGAAAGGCTTCCTAAGGGGCAGCCAACCAAAATCCTCATGAAGAAGATAGGACCATGCCGGATTGTGCACAAGTTTGGGCCCAATGCCTATGAGATTGAACTTCCTCAAGGCTTGGCCATATCTCCTATCTTTAATTTTTCAGATTTGTTCCCTTTCAAAGGTGATTCTAATGCAGATTTAGAGGTAGATATGACAACAACAGGAGATGAAGATTGGGTCAAAGGTCTTCCACCCAATCAACCATTGAAGTTGGAATGCATTCTTGACACCAAGGTCTTGAAGAAGACAAGGAAGAAGTTTCTTGTCAAATGGAGTGGCTTGCCTATTGAAGATGCCACTTGGATGACTGAAGAAGACATCTTGAAACATGGTGTCACCATTGCTGATCTACTTCCTCAAGAGACTTGAGTTCTCTTTCCACCCGGGGAGTATGGTGCAGGAGCACTAAGAAATCTGTCTTGTTTTTTATCTTCAATTTTGTTTTGTTGGTTTCATAAGGTCCTAGAGACCATTCTCATGATGTAATAAGGCTATGATGCCATGTTGTAAAGGACTATGTCCAAATGTCTATAAACTGCTGTCATAAAGCCATAAAAGGTAGTCATGTAAGTCTTCATGTTTATAATCCTTGTTAAGGCATGTCAAGGAGGCTAATGTAGTGTCAAGAAGCCTAAATACCTTGTTCAAGGTCTAATCACATAGTAGAGGTATTCAAAGAACCATAAACACCAATTATCTATGCAAACCAACCAAGGATTAGTTGAAGAGTACAAACTGCCCAAAACAGTTCAAGAAGTTTGAATTGGTTGAGACCTTTTTGGATCGACCAAACTATTTGAATGGAGTTTTTCAAGGAGTATACAAATCATATATACCCTTGAACATAAAAATGTATGGAGAAGGAGAAGATATATGCAATCAAAATACCATTCTCTTGTTGTTTTCTATTTTTTTTGAATTTCCTGTAGGAACAGCCGTACTACTCTGTTGTACGGAATTGTTATGCATCACAAGCTTGTGGAGAGTGAAGTATGGTGAATTAACATCCTCCCAAACATGAATTGAGACTATGACATTAGGCAGAAGGAATGTTGGAAGCATTTGTTAGTAAACTGTTTCTTGAAACTCTATTTTTTCCTTGAAGAATCCACTGCTATAGTCCGTACTGTAGGAAGGTACAGGCCTATTCACATTCTCTCATGATTTGATTGGGTAATCCATTGAATTAACTTGTATTTGAATGTGATTTTGTGTTTTGAAAGCTTTTTTGTAAGGAGTTATAAGGATTTGTTTCAAAACAGTCTTATAGAACCCTAGATAAGGGTTTTGCCTCCAATAATGAGGAATAGACCATCCCACAGTCTTCCAAAGCCATAAGACCTATGGGGTGGATGTGTTCAATTGTATTTTGAGTGTTTTGATTGATTGCAGGGGTGGTAGAGTTGATTTATGCAAGATTTGTTGATAAAGGCTTAATAAGACCATGTATTAAGCCATTTAGAGGAACCTAAGAGGTAATTCTTGGAATAGCAGAAAGTAGAAGTTTGAAACCCACAAAATCCTTTGTTTTGGCATGTATCCTAGATGTTCAAACCCTTGGTTGAGTTATGGGATTGTATTTGAGGTTAATCTCTTTGTAAATTTGGCCTAATTGAGGCACTAGGCCACTGACAGGGGTTATTGGTTGAGATATTCTGTCCAAAACAACCTATGCCAAGTTTGGGATATGTGATAGAGGGCCATAATGGGTATCTCCTGATTGTCTAAGATTTGGGTTTGGATGTCTGAGTCAAAAGTTATTAGGTATGTTGTCTTTTTGAAGGGCTACAAGCCATTTTGGGTGGTTTGTGAAGGAAGTACCAACCCGAAGTCCAATCTACCTTGGACAATGGATGGAATGGGTCCCCTGACATCCCAAAGCAACATTTCTATGATGATACTAGAGTTCCTTTCTGTTCTTCCCACTTTTGCATGAAGATCTCTGATTTTGGGCTTGTAGGTGTAGTTGAACCTTGTCAAGTTTGTCTATCTTTCCCCATCCAATTTGTCTCTACATCACAGATGCATTTACACCAACACAGACACATTTACTTCACTTCCCTCCTTGTTTCACTGGCTATCATGCTTTGTCTTTTTGCAATTATGGAGCGTTTAATGCTCTCGTCCTTCACACTCAACAAACCTGACACCATTACCGACTCTGCTCTCCGCATTTGGTCGTTGAAGATGGCACCCATACTAGTTCACCTTGGTGGTGTTAAGATACTTGCATCTGTTGGCTTCACTCATTTTTCCTTCAACCCTGGTAAGGATTTCTTATCTTGCTAAGGCAATGATCTTTATAGCTCAAAAACTTAGAGGATTTAGTTAGTTTTTTTTCTGTTTACAATGCTTTTTGTGCTCGTAAATTTAATGTTCTTCTAGTTTTCCATTTGCTTGTCTATTTTGAAGCTTCAGTTTTGAAATGGGTTTTCAGTTTTGAAATGGGTTTTTAGTTTTGAAATGGGTTTTCGGTTGTTTAATTTTATGCCTACTTCTGCTCATTTATCCTTCAACCCTGGTAAGGATATCTTATCCTGCTAAGGCAATGATCTTTCTAGCTAAGAAAAAAGAGGATTTATTTGGCTTTTTCTGTTTCTATGACCTATGGTTTATGCATGCAATATATATTGCTGTGAGTGGTCGTAAATGGAAGGCTCTTTTCATTTTTGGTCTGCATGAAATCATTAGGCTTCGGTATTCAAATGGGTATTCAATTTTTTTAATTTTTTTTGTTTGCAATGGTATTTTTTCCATCTATTGTTGTCTATAATCATATTTGGAAGCTTCTCATGGTTTTCTCACTGTTTGTAATCATGAGAGTTCGGTATTAAAATGGGGTTACTATTTATCCATGGGTTTCAAAATATTTTTTGTTTTTTTTGTTTGCAATGGCTTCGCTCGTTTATCCTTCGACCCTGCTAAGGATATTTTTAATTATTTGTATCATGGGTATTCAATTATTTTATATATTTTTTGTTTGCAATGGGATTTTTTCCATCTATTGCTATCTATAATCATAAATGAAATCTTCTTATGATTTTATCACTGTTTCTAATCATGAGGGTTCGGTATTAAAAAGGGGTTATTTATTATCCACGGGTATTCAATTATTTGATATATTTTTTTGTTTGCAATGGGATTTTCTCCATCTATTGTTGTCTGTAATCATACATGGAAGCTTCTTATGGTTTTCTCACTGTTTGAAATCATGAGGGTTTGGTATTAAAATGGGGTTATTATTTATCCATGGGTATTCAATTATTTTATATATTTTTTGTTTGCAATGAGATTTTTCTCTATCTATTGCTGTCTGTAATCATAAATGAAAAGTTCTTATGGTTTTCTCACTATTTGAATTCATGACGGTTGGGTATTAAAATGGGGTTATTATTTATCCATGGGTATTCAATTATTTTATCTTTTTTGTTTGCAATGGGATTTTCTCTATCTATTGCTATTTGTAATCATAAATAGAAGCTTCTTATGGTTTTCTCACTGTTTGAAATTATGAGGGTTTGGTATTAAAATGGGGTTATTATTTATACATGGGTATTCAATTATTTTATACTTTTTTTCGTTGCAATGGGATTTTCTCTATCTATTGCTGTTTGTAATCATAAATAGAAGCCTCTTATGGTTTTCTCACTGTTTGAAATCATGACCATTTGGTATTAAAATGGGGTTATTATTTATCCGTGGGTATTCAATTATTTTATATTTTTTTTGTTTGCAATGGGATTTTTTCTGTCTATTGCTATTTGTAATCATAAATGGAAGCTTCTTATGGTTTTCTCACTGTTTGTAATCATGACCATTTGGTATTAAAATGGGGTTATTGTTATCTATGGGTATTTGATTTTTTTTTTGTTCACAATGGGATTATTCTTTATCCATGTCTATTGATTGTTTTTTTTTGGTTTGCAATGGTTTTCTTCCATCTTTTGCTGTATGTGGTCATTAATTGAAGGTTGTTTTGTTTCTTTGTGGTGGAATGTCTAGTTCAGTGCTTAAGGCTTTTTGGTTCTTTAACTTTGTACTGCAAAGATTCAAAAGATTCCAAATAGAAAAACTGGTGTTCAATGGTGTTTGTTGCAACACTTTATCTACTTTATGAGTAGTGTTTATCAACACAGCTTAATGGTCATTTTCTATGTTTTGTAACACATTTATTTCTTTTGGAAATTGTGAAATTCTATTCGAGCATCACTATGACTTTCTAATTTAAGTTACAAATTCAAGTTACAAATTTTAGTTTACAGTTTCTAATTGTAGAAAATGTAATGACAAATGTTTTAATGTGTTGCAAATTTTTTTTACAAGTGCATTTTAAGTTTATAATTGATATCATATTTAATACCTTTTAAAGCATGTTTACTTCAAAATTCAATCTGCAAGATGTCCCCTTTTCATAGTGGGTCACCCTAACTTGACCCCTCCAATTGGTGCACCACGTTATCCGAAATTAATAAAATTTACATCTGCTTCTTGGGGTTATTGTTTATCCATGTGTATTCAATTATTTTATATTCGATGATGTGGACAACCTAAATATTTCATTCTGTTGTTCACAAGTTTTATCTATTTTATCTATACACAGACAAACATATATATATATATATATATATATATATATTTGTGTGTGTATACACTTGAAACAAAAAGAACCTTCCATTTATGACCACAGATATATATATTTGTGTGTGTATACACTTGAAACCAAAAGAACCTTCCATTTATGACCACATATAACAATAGATATGTGTATGTGTGTGTGTATACACATAAAACCAAAAAAACCGTCCATTCAAACTGTGTCCTAGTACTGAAAGATATTTTGCAATATTTGATACTATGTCTTAGTAGTGAAAGATATTCTTTAATTTGTCATCCACACATATGAAATAATTCATTAATTAGTGAAAGATATTCTTTAATTACTGAAAAATATTGCATGCATAAACCATAGGACAAACATACAAAAATATATTCCCATTGCAGATAGTAAAAACCGAACCAAGATATGTGTTCTGCCCCTTCATTTTCCTACTTCTACCCCTTCATTTTCCTACTTTGAGCTAACTACACATTTTGCAAAAATTGACACTTTGTCCTAGTAGTCAAAGATCTTATTTAATCTATCATCCACACACGAGAGGACAACAATTTATTAAAATCTAGCACAAACAGCCCAAACAAGCATTCAACCAAATCAATTAACTCTCCATTAATTTCACACCATCGAAGGTGTTGGTGCTTAGGTGTGCGACCCTCAATTCCTCCCTTCCCGGACCCACGCGGTCTCTAGGTAATACTGTCGGGGCACCATTCACTGACAGTTCAAGCTTTTGGCGTAGTGGTAGCCGGGTTAGTGCTAACAGCTGGCGACTCTACTGGGGAGGAGTTCGATTCCCACCGACGCCCACTGCCCTCATGCGCGTAAGGCGTGCCTAGCAGTCCGTGTCTGCCCAAGGGGCAGGTACGGACTGGTGGGGGTATTGTTGGTGCTTAGGTGTGTGACCCTCAATTCCTCCCTTCCCAGGTTCGCGCGGTCTCTGGGTAACACTGTCGGGGCACCATTCACTGACAGTTCGAGCTTTTGGTGTAGTGGTAGCTGGGTTAGTGCTAACAGAAGGTTTAAGGCTCACCAATCAAGCAGTCAAAAAATATTAAAGAAAATCAACCAATTCAAAGCAAATAAGCATTCAACCAAATCAGTCACCTCCAATATTTAATACCAAATTCAATTTTATAGACATCCATCAAATCATTCAAATGAAGTGTGATAAAAACTATAGTATGAACTTAGAGAACAAGTCTATAGTCATTGATTCAATTTAGATGTTGCATGCATAAACCATAGGACATAAAAACAAAAAAAACTAAATAAATCCTCTTTTTTTTCAAGCTAGAAAGATCATTGCCTTAGCATGATAGGATATCCTTACAAGGGTCGAAGGATAAACAAGCGAAGCCATTGCAAACAATAAAAACATGAAATATTTTAATGCCTATGGATAAACAGTAACCCCATTTTAATACCAAACCCTCATGATTACAAACAGTGAGAAAACCATAAGAAGCTTCCATTTATGATTACAATAGATGGAAAAATCTCATTGCAAACAAAAAATATATAAAATAATTGAATACCCATGGATAAATAATAACCCCATTTCAATACCTAGAGAATATATTATGTTTTGAACAAATATATATACACATATTATGCATATGCATATGCATATGTATGTTTATATTACATTCTGATTGTATATGGATAAACAATAACCCCATTTGAATACCGAAGCCTCATGATTTCAACCAAACAGAAAATGAAAAGAACCTTCCATTTACAAGCATATTAAACACACACACACACACACACACACACACATATGTTAATACAACTGCATATGTATGTATTTATTACATTACGAATGTGTATATATACATATATATAGACATTCGTAATGTACGAATGTGTATATATATATACACATTTGTAATGTAATAAATACATACATATGCAGTTGTATTAACATATATATATATATGTGTGTGTGTGTGTGTGTGTGAGTGTGTGTGTGTGTATGTATATATTACATTATGAATGTATATATATGCATATGCATATGTATGTATATATGTATATGCCATATGTATGTATATATACATACTTGTGATTGTTAAGAATTGCATGCAAAAGATATCAGTTAAATGCAAATAAAGATTAAACAGAGGAATGGAAATACACAAAAATAATAATAGCGAGAGACAAGTTTTAACGTGGTTCACCCAAACTCGGGCTACATCCACCAACAGAGAGTACAATATTATTATCCAGTAAATCAAACCGATTACAACCCGTAATCCTTGCAACTCAATACCACTGCAAAATGCTACAATACATCAACAAAAACCTTAACCTTTAGTCGCTTTTATCAAGTCTTATGTCAGTTACAAAAATAGGGTTTTTTTATCTCAGCCAATAGAAAAATAACTCCCGACACCTTAATAAAATAATAAAAAATTGTTGGAGGTTTCAGGGGCGTTGCCCCTCGACCCTGCCCTGTATTGCGACAGGGAGCGCACTAGGGACATTGCCCCTGGACCCTTCAAAGAACGCTTCCCCTGGACCCCGCAAGGGGCACTGCCCCTTGACCCCGTCTTGGGGGCGTTGCCCCCAAACCCTCGCAAGGGGTGCTGCCCCTTGACCGCGTTAAATAATTTAGGGGGAAACCACACCGATAAAAGTGGGGTAAATTTAACCTCTGAGTTTGATTAGACTCCATATAACAATAATCTCCCACTTGGAGACAAGCACCTTGGACTCTGCTGTTCTGATTTTTTTGTTCCAGTCTTGAAAACCAACCGAAGTTGAAGAGGAGCTCAGCTTCACCCTTGTCATTGCCTCTATAAACATATCTGCTAGATTTTCATCTATATGTATCTTTTCTAGCCTTAGTTGTCCATCATCTAACACTGACCGGATGAAATGATACCTGAGTTGTATGTGTTTGGTCTTTGAATGCAAGGTAGAATTCTTTGCAAGATGTATGGCACTCTGACTGTTTGTATACAAAGAACTGTTAGCCTGTTGTTTGCCCAATTCTTCCATGAAAGATTGCAGCTATATCATCTCCTTGCTTACCTCTGTTGCAACTACATACTCTGCCTTCGTGGTGTATAAAGCAACCACCTTTTGTAACCTGGAGATCTAACTCACCGCTGTCCCACCTATAGTAAAGACATAACCTATAGTACTCCACCTAGTATCAATATCTCTTGCCAAATCTAAGTATACATAACCTGCTAAATCAGTATTAGAGCCCCCAAAACATAAGTGTTTATTGGATGTACCTCTCAAATATCTGAGAATCTATTTTACCGCATTCCAATGCTCCAATCCAGGATGACTCATATACCTACTTACGACTTCTACAACATGTGCAATATCTGGTCTTGTGCATACCATGGTGTACATTAAACTTCCTACAGCTAAAGCATATGGTACCTTGGACAATTTTTCTTCCTCCTCTTGTGTCTTAGGACACATCTCCTTAGTCAATTTCAAATGACTAGGCAAAGGTGTGCTGACAACTTTTGCATTCTCCATATGGAATCTCTGCAACACCTTTTCAACATAATTAGCCTGAGATAGAGTCAATTTTATGTTCTTCCTATCTCTGCAAATTTTCATATCAAGGATTTGTTTTGTTGCCCCCAAATCCTTCATAGCAAATGACTGTGCTAACTATTGTTTTAACTCTCTTATGTGATCCGTGTTAGACCCTGATACAAGCATGTCATCAACATATAAACATAAAATAATGTAGTTGTCATTATCCAACCTCTTAAAATAAACACAATGGTTAGAATTATACTGGCTATAGCCTTACTCAGCCATAAAACTATCAAATTTCAAATACCATTGCAGAGGTGCTTGTTTCAAGCCATATAAACTCTTCTTCAATCTGCACATCAGTTTCTCCTTACCTTTGACTTCAAATCCCTATGGTTGTTCTGTTGCAAGTATGGGTCTAACCGGTGTTGTCATTGATGTCAACATACTTATGTTGCATTAATGAGAAGGATTGGATGAGTTGTGTGCTGAGGATATTGAGAAAATTAGTCTCAATCAGGAATAGTGAAGAACAGTGATGACAACAAGGTAAAAGTCCAAGATAGGTTGAGGATCAGAGGATACGGTTTAAAGGGTTTATAGATATAAGTCTTGAGATGCTCCAGTCAAGTTTTCAGAGGTCCGCATGAAGATCAAAAGAAGTTATGGTCGCTCAAGTAGAACCGGTTCCAGTAGGTGTTCAGAAGTGACAGAGTGACACAAATAGGTCTGGTGAGATCCAGAAATGCATTATCCCATTTTGTGGATTTGAGGAAGTGTTGGGAACGTCCTTGTAAAGTGTCAAGTCTATTGGTTCATGGTTTGAAGGTCTGGAAGAACCTATTCCTTTGTGACAGTGATGACAGACTATGTTCTTGAGGTTCTAGATGAAGGAGAGAAGGATTCCAGTAAGCAGATGAAGTGCGGATGTTCTTGGTGATTCAGAAAAGCTTGCGATGATCTATGGATCGTGTCCAGTTCATATTGATGGTCCGCATTGAAGTTAAAGCTCACATTTGAAGAATAACCACCGGATGTTGGTGTTCTTCCTGAGACTGGCCGACCGGATGTATTACACGTCTTGCAGATGTTCTTGTAGGTGTTTGCCAACTTAGATGATTGTTCCTAAGTCGATGCCTTGTATAAGTAAGGGATTGTGAAGTCATTTCAAAGTGTGTCTTGTAGTGATGAGTGTGTGGTAGCGAGTAGGAGTGCAAAAGGCACAACAGAAGTATTGGGCTTAAATGAAACTGATTCAAGCATGGTGAAGATGCTATTCTCCAGTTCATGAAGGTGATACTTATTTCTTTGTAGACAGTGTGTCTCTTGTAGGTAGTGAGCCTCTTATGAGCAGTGTGCTCGGGTAGTGAGCCCTAATTGGCAAGTGCCATTTTGTTCTTTCTATTCTTCTAATAGAGAATACATTCTTGGGTTAATCACCCCGTGGTTTTTCCCTTAACTGGGTTTTCCACATCAAAATCTTGGTGTCTTATGTGTTGATGAGTTTCTACCTTTGATTTGAATGCATTATGTTTTATGTTTAATATACTGCACAACTGATTCACCCCCCTCTCAGTTGTGTGCCCTAAGTCTAACAATTGGTATCAGAGCCAATTTCCTCTAAAAGGAGCTTAACCGCTTGAGAAGATGCAGGATGTCATCCTACAAGAAGGATAGTCCAAAGTTTGATGGAACTAACTTTGCTCTTTGGAAAGGTCGCATGAAATGTCACTTGCAGTGTATGGGAATGGCATACTGGTCCATAGTTACAAAAGCGTATGTACCTCCACAGGGTGGTCCGACAACCCTAAATGAAATCACAGATGCTGAAAACAATTTGCAGACCAAAGAGGCTCTTCTAAGCACATTATCTGACTCAGAGCTCTCAAATGTTATTGACCTACCAATTGCCTTTGAGATTTGGAATAAACTGGAACTTTTGCATGAAGGAGACTAGTATGTTAAATGTGCACGGTTATAGAGTCTAAAAGGGAAATTTGAAAAACTGAAGATGAGAGATGATGAAAATATTACCACTTTTATGCCAAGAGTGAATGAGCTAGTTTGTGGAATTAGAAATGCTGGTGGAGTCTCGGATGAAAATGAGATTGTTGTTAAAATTCTCAGATCCCTTCCTGCTTCTTACAAAATCAAGGCTGTTGCCATTGAAGAATTCAGAGCCCATACAATTGTCACAAGAGATTAATTGGCTGGGAAATTAGCTGCATTTGAAATGACAGAGTTTGGAGATGACCCCCCCAAGACTAAATCTGCATTCAAAGCCAGTGCATATGTTATAGGTAAACAAAGGTTTGATCTAGGGGAGAATTTTTCAAGGAAATTGTCATGGTATGAAAAAGCAAGATCTGGAAGAAGTAGAAATTGCTCAACTTGAAGCCCTTATTGCAAAGAGGCTGCCAAGAGGATCCGATAAGTATGAAGGAAAATTACCTTTTAATTGTTTTAACTGCAATAAGATTGGTCATTTTGCCTCAAGGTGTCCGGAAAGATTTTCAAGGCAAAATCCTAACAAGCCAAGGTTCCAAAAGAACTGTTACTATGTACATGAAGATGATGATAATGAAGGAGTAACAGATGATGAATCAGAGATAGGAAACAAATCCGGAAATGAATGGGTGTTCATTGCCATCAAGGAAGAAGATCCAATGTCCTCTGTATCTGTCAATCTTAAGACTGTGGAAAGAGCTCTGGCTACCCAAATTGAAGAGAAGGATGATTGGGTCATTGACAGTGGATGCTCTCACCATATGACAGGGGACAAAAATAAGTTTGTAGATTTGGAAAGGTATGAAGGAGGAGTGGTAAAGTTTGGTGATAATTCTGCTGGTAGAATCAGAGGAAGAGGAACTATTTCTTTTGATGGAAAAAATAAAACTGGTAATGTATTGTATGTTGAAGGTTTGAAGCACAATCTTCTCAGTGTTGGATAGTTGGTGGACAAAGGCTATGATCTCTGATTCAAGGATGGAAAATGCAAAATCTTTGAAAGTTCCAGAACAGAGATTACATCCGGTACTCAAACTAAAGGTAATATCTTCGACTTGGTTGGTACTGGTAAAAACTCCTTATTTGTTCAACTTGATCAAAGTTGGTTATGGCATAGAAGGATGTGTCATATAAATTTTGATAATATCATCAAGATAAGCAATACTTAGGCTATAAGAGATCTTCCAAAATTGGTGAAACCTACTAATAGCTTGTGCAAGGAATGTCAGTTGGGTAAGCTGAGCAGAGTCACATTCAAAAGCAAGGAACTGTCTTCTATCGGATTATTGGACTTAGTTCACACTGATCTTTGTGGTCTGGCAAGAACCAGGACTATTCAAGGTGATAGATACTTCATGCTGCTAATTGATGACTATTCCCAGATGATGTGGGTAACCTTTCTAAAGGAGAAATCAGAAGCACTTGAGAAATTCAAAATATTCAAGGCTATGGTAGAGAATGAAACAAGATTAAAGTTGAAATGTTTGAGGTTTGATAGAGGTGGAGAATTCACATTCGGTGAGTTCATAGAGTTCTGTGAGAAACATGGAATTAAGAGACAGTTGTCTACTCCTAGGACTCCACAGCAGAATGGAGTAGTGGAGAAAAAGAACCGGACCATCTAGGAAGCATCTAGGACCATGATGATGGAAGCAAATGTTCCTCAGATCTATTGGAGAGAAGCTGTCAGCACTGCAGTCTATACTCTCAATCAAGTTCAAATCAGAAGCAATACCGGTAAGACCCCTTATGAACTTTGGTTTGGCATTACTCCTACTGTAAGATATTTCAGAGTCTTTGGTAGCAAATGTTACATCAAAAGAGATGAAGATCTAGGCAAGTTTGATGTTAGAAGTGATGAAGGAATATTCTTGGGTTACTCTACTCAAAGCAAAGCATACCGGTGTTATAACAAGAGACTAAGAAAGATGATAGAAAATACAAATGTGAAGGTTGATGAGGGAATAGAGAAACCCTCAAGGCTTTATGAATATGATGAAGATGATCAGAATGGTGTTCTGGTTCAAGGAGTTCAATCCTCTTCTGAAAGTCAGATTCAAACTAATCTGGTAAATTAGGAAGAAGGGCTAGGTCTGAATGAGCCTGATCAAGAAGTAGAAGTGCAAGAAACTCCCAAAGTTCCAAGGTATGTAAGACTAAACTATTCTGAAGATCAGATCATAGGTGACAAAAGTAAAAGTGTACAAACTAGAAGGAAAATTGCTCAAAATTCAGATGAATATTGTCTGATTTCAAAGATTGAACCTAAGACAATAAATGAAGCCTGTAATGATGAAAACTGGACCAAAGCAATGGAGGAAGAGTTGATGCAAATTGAGAAAAATCACACTTGGGATCTTGTTCCCAGACCTAGAAACAAGAATGTGATTGAAACCAAATGGGTCTTCTGGAACAAACTAAATGAAGTTGGTGAAGTAATCAGAAATAAAGCCAGATTGGTCTGCAAAGGCTACTCTCAAATAGAAGGAATTGATTTTGAAGAAACTTTTGCTCCGGTGGCAAGAATTGAAGCAGTCAGATTATTTCTTGCATTTGTTGCCTTCAAGGATTTCAAGGTGTATCAGATGGATGTTAAGTCTGCTTTCTTAAATGGTGACTTAGAAGAAGAAGTGTACATTGAACAACAGGATGGATTGCAATTATCTGAGTATGGTGATATGGTCTGCAAGTTGAAGAAGGCACTGTATGGACTAAAGCAAGCCCCAAGAGCCTGGTATGAAAGATTGGACAAACATCTTTTGAAGATTGGTTTCAACAAAGGTACTGCTGATAGTAACTTATATTTCAAAATTGATCATGAAAACATCTTGATTGTTGAAGTATTTGTTGATGATATCATCTTTGGAGGAAGAGATAGTATGTGTAAAACTTTTGCAAATCAAATGAAAAGTGAGTTTGAGATGTCTATGCTTGGTGAAATAAATTTCTTCTTGGGTCTGCAAATTACTCAGACAAAAAAAGGAATCTTCATTTCTCAGACCAAGTATGTGAAAGAATTGTTGAGGAAATTTGGGATGGAAGATTCAAAGCCAATGAATACTCCCATGGAAATCAAATGCAAGTTAAGCAAAGATGATGACTCTCCTAAGGTAGACTAGACAAAGTACAGATCAATGATTGGAGGATTGTTGTATCTCACTCAAACTAGACCAGATATTATACAAGCTGTTGGTCTCGTTGCTAGATTCTAGGCTGATCCTAGAGAATCCCATGTCATGGCAATCAAGAGGATTTTTAGATATCTAAAAAGGATGGTTGAGTATGGGTTGTGGTATCCTAGAGATCATGATTTCTCTCTTCATGCATATACAGATGCAGATTGGGCAGGAGATGTGGATGACCGGAAGAGTACCAGTGGTGGAGCATTCTTTTTGGGAAAGAGATTGGTTTCTTGGCTAAGCAAGAAATAAGAGGTAGTATCTCTGTCTACAACTGAAGCAAAATACATTGTAGCAATAGGTAGCTGCACTCAAGTTTTGTGGATGAAGCAGATGCTAAGAGATATTAAAGTAGAGTATGAGGAGCCTATCACAATCTTCTGTGATAATTCAAGTGTAATAAATATTTCTAAGAATCCGGTGTTGCATTCTAAGACTAAGCATATATCTATCAAGTTTCACTTTCTGAGAGAGCAAGTGAATAAGGATGAAGTCAAACTGGAGTTTGTGCCCTCCAAAGATCAGATTACAGATATCTTTACTAAACCTCTTCCCAAGGACTCTTTTGAGTATCTCAGGGAGAAGTTAGGGGTTATTGCCCCTCTGGTGATGAACTAGGATGCACTAATGTGTGTCCATCAGTCCAGTGGATATCATAGTCATATCTTGTGATCCAGATTGATGATGGGGAGCTACTACTCAGGGGGAGCAGCAAGTATGATTCTGAAGTATTGGAGTTGCAAGTATGAGCCCTTTGCCATTGATGTCAAAGGGGGAGAGAAGACATGTGAAAAACAAGTGGTTGATGATCAAAGGGGGTGCAGTAAAGGAAGATAAGACATGTGAATAGTAGTTGTTGATAGGGGGAGTTGTGATAGTAAGGAGAAGTTCTTGTCTTGATGGTTTTTCACATCATATGTTGCCATCAATGACAAAGGGGGAGATTGTTGCAAGTATGGGTCTAACTGGTGTTGTCATTGATGTCAACATACTCATGTTGCATTAATGAGAAGGATTGGATGAGCTGTGTGCTGAGGATATTGAGAAAATTAGTCTCAATCAGGAATAGTGAAGAATAGTGATGACAACAAGGTAAAAGTCCAAGATAGGTTGAGGATCAGAGGATGCTGTTTAAAGGGTTTGTAGATATAAGTCTTGAGATGCTCTAGTCAAGTTTTCAGAGGTCCGCATGAAGATCGGAAGAAGTTATGGTCGCTCAAGTAGAACCAGTTCCGGCAGGTGTTCAGAGGTGACAGAGTGACACAGATAGGTCCGGTGAGATCCAGAAATGCATTATCCCATTTTGTAGATTTGAGGAAGTGTTGAGAATGTCCTTGTGAAGTGTCAAGTCGATTGGTTCATGGTTTGAAGGTCTGGAAGAACCTATTCCTTTGTGACAGTGATGACAGACTGTGTTCTTGAGGTTCCAGATGAAGGAGAGAAGGATTCCAGTAAGCAAATGAAGTGCAGATGTTCTTGGTGATTCAGAAAAGCTTGCAGTGATCTATAGATCGTGTCCAGTTCATATTGATGGTCCACATTGAAGTTAAAGCTCGCATTTGAAGAATAACCACCAGATGTTGGTGTTCTTCCTGAGACTGGCTGACCAGATGTATTACACGTCTTGTGGATGTTCTTGTAGGTGTTTTCCGACTTAGATGATTGTTCCTAAGTCGATGCATTGTATAAGTAAGGGATTGTGAAGTCATTTCAAAGTGTGTCTTGTAGTGATGAGTGTGTGGTAACGAGTAGGAGTATGAAAGGCACAGCAGAAGTATTGGGCTTAAATGGAACTGATTCAAGCATGGTGAAGATGCTATTCTCCAGTTCATGAAAGTGATACTTATTTCTTTGTAAACAGTGTGTCTCTTGTAGGTAGTGAGCCTCTTGTGAGCAGTGTGCTCGGGCAGTGAGCCCTAATTGACAAGTGCCATTTTGTTCTTTCTATTCTTCTAACAGAGAATACATTCTTGGGTTAATCACCTCATGGTTTTTCCCTTAACTGGGTTTTCCACGTCAAAATCTTGGTGTCTTATGTGTTGATGAGTTTCTGCCTTTGATTTGAATGCATTATGTTTTATGTTTAATATACTGCTAATCACTAAGAGGATTTAAGTGTGTAAATTGGAGAAAGTTTTGCACAACTGATTCACCCCCCCTCTCAGTTGTGTGCCCTAAGTCTAACATGTTCCATATAGATCTCCTCCTCCAAATCACCATGGAGAAAGATAGTTTTCACATATAGTTGTTCCAAATGCAAATCTTCAGTAACCACAATAGTCAAAATAGTACAAATAGAAGTCATCTTGACAACCGGAGAAAATATCTTATCAAAATCAATACCTTTTTTCTATACAAATCCTTTTACAACTAACCTTGCTTTATATATTTTTTTACCTCCATCTTCCTCTTTCAGCCAATAAACCCATTTGTTTGGTAAAGTCTTTTTACCTACAGGCAACTTACATAATTCCCAAGTCTGATTTTTTAGCAAGGAGTCCATTTCTTCTTTCATTGCAAGCTCCCACTGAACCTTTGTATCCACCTGCATAGCTTCGTCATACCCTTCTGGTTCACCAATATTTGTTAACAAAATAGAATACAAAGAGGGAGAAAACCTTTCAGGAGGTCTACTTAGCCTTGTTGACCGTCTAACATTCATTGGAGTTTGTGGTATTTCTTGTTGCTATTGTGGAGTATGAGAAACCACCGGAACATCACTATTTGGAGTATCATCCAACACCACATAATCCTTTTCTTTTTTCTCATGCTGCTGCAACTGATCTTTGTACATCACCTTCTCATTGAATACAACATCCCTGCTTCTCACAATTTTAAGATTTTCAACATCCCAAAGCCCGTAACCAAATTTATCAATGCCATATCCAATGAAGATACACTTTTTTGATTTTGCATCTAGCTTGGTTCTATTTTCAAAATTTACATGTGCAAATAATTCACATCCAAAGGTTTTGAGAAAAGAATAACTCACCTTCTTACCTGTCCATGCATCCTATGGAATACCATACCCCAAAGGAACTGAAGGACCTCTATTAATTAAATATATAGTGGTGTTGACAGCCTCCGCCCACATGTTTAAAGGCAGCCCAACATGCAATCTCATGCTCCTTGCATGCTCCATTATTGTCCTATTCATGCTCTCAGCCACTCCATTTTCTTGTGGAGTCCCTGGAACCCTTTTCTACATACGAATTCTATTAAAGGAACAATAATCCTCAAATTCTTTGTTGCGATACTCACCACCATTATTAGATTTGAGACATTTTAATCTTTTACCTGACTTATTCTCAACCAAGCTTCTCCATTTCTTAAATGTTTCAAATACATCAGATTTCCACCTAAGGAAATAAATCCAAACCTTTCTAGTTACATCATCTATGAATGTAACATAATACCAAGAGCCACCGAGAGAAGATACCTGAGCTGGTGCCCATACATCTGTATACACAAACTCCAACTTTTCATCTTTCTTTTGCTTCCCATCCTTGAGAAAACTAACTCTTTTTTATTTTCCATACACACAACTTTCACAAAAATCCATATTAATACATTTCAGACCTGGTAAAATTTTCTTAGAATGAAGTACCTTCATACCTTTTTCACTCATATGCCCAAGTTTGTTATGCCACTGTGTTGTCTCAAAACCTACAGCAACTATTTCAGTCTCTTCCTGCGAACCTGCGGCAACTGTTCCTGAACCTGTTTAGTTTTTCTCTGCAACAACTAAAGTAGAAGGAACAGTATGACCTATACAAAGATATAAGGTGCCTACTTTCACTCATTTTTCTACTATTAAGGCACCTCTTGTAACCTTCCAATTTTTATCAGTAAATGTAACAATGCAACCTTCATCAACTAGCTGCCCTACTGAAATTAAATTCCTACTCAGCCTTAGAACGTGCCTTACCTCTTGTAGTAGCCAATGATTCCAATTCTGCAACTTAATCTTGATTCTTCCCTTTCCAACAATCTGATAGGGTTCATATCTCCCAAATAAACCAGCCCAAAATCCCCTTAGACATAATAAAAAAATAATTTTTATGGGGCGTAGCATGAAATGAGGCCTCTAAATCTAAAACCCATGAATCATCGGCATTATCTAGGGAAAGAATCAAAGCATCATCTTCAGATTTATTACTTACCACATTTGCCTCCTTATTTCCTTCTTGTTTATCTCCTTTATTCTTTCGAGACCAACAATCTTTCTTTAGATGACCTGGTTTCCCACAGTACCAACAATCCTTCTGTCCTATGGATTGGGACTTCTTATCCTTTGATTTTCCTTGTAATTTATCTACCTTCAATTTACCCTCATCCGCCATTGCTCCCACTCCACCGTGAGACTCCCACTCAACCGTGAGACATTCCTGCAGACGATAATCAAACACAACCCACTCTGATACCACTTGTTAGGAATTGCATGTAGAAGATATCAATTAAATGCAAATAAGGATTAAACAGAGGAATGGAAATACACAGAAATAATAATAGCGAGAGACAAGTTTTAACGTGGTTCACCTGAACTCGAGCTACATCCACCAATAGAGAGTCCAATATTATTATCTAGTAAATCAAACTGATTACAACCAGCAATCCTTGCAACTCAATACTGCTGTAAAATGCTATAATACATCAACATAAACCCTAACCCTTAGATGCTTTTATCAAGCCTTATGTCGGTTACAAAAATAGGGTTTTTTATGTCAGCCAATAGAAAAATAACTGTTGACGCCTTAATAAAATAATAAAAAATTGTTGGAGGTTTCGGCCGCGCTGCCCCTCGACCTTGCCCTGTATCACGATAGGGAGCGCGCCAAGGGCGCTGTCCCTGTACTCCGCAAGGGGCGCTGTCCCTGTACCCTGCAAGGGGCACTGCTCCCAAACCCCTACAAGGGGCGCTACCCCTTGACCTCATTAAATAATTTGGGGGGAAACCACGCCGATAAAAGTGGGGTAAATTTAACCTCCGAGTCTGATTAGGCTCCATATAACAACAATGATTGTGTGTATGTATGTTTGTAAGAACATGATTGTATATGGATATGTTGCAAGTATGAGGTTAACCAGTGTTGTCATTGATGTCAACATACTCATATTGCATTGATAAGAAGGTTTGGATGAGCTATGTGTTGAGGATATTGAGAAAATTAGTCTCAATCAGGAACAGTGAAGAACGGTGATAAGAAGAAGGCAAATGTACTCAATAGGTTAAGATTTAGAGGATGCGGATTAAAGGGTTTGTAGATATGAGTCCTGAGATGATCTAGTCAAGATTTCAGAGGTCCGCATGAAGATATGAAAAAGTTGTGATTGGTCAAGTAGAACCGATTCTGGGAACTGTTTCGGAGTGACAGAGTGTTACAAAAGGGTCTGGTGAGATCCGGAGGAGTATTGTCAGACTTTGCAGATTGGAAGGAGTGTTTGGGATGTCCTTGTGATGTGTCATCTTGGTTTGTACAAAGTTTAGAGGTCCGGAAGAACCTTCTTCAGTATGACAGTGGTGACAGACTGTGTTCTTGAAGTTCCAGATGAAGAGGAAGAAGAGATTCCAGTGAGCAGAGGAAGTGCGGATGTACCTGGTAAATCAAGCAAGCTTGTGAAGGCTCTTAGATCATGTTGAGATTATGTTATCGGTTCGTATTGATGGTAGAGCCCAGAATTGAAGATATTCTTCCGGATGAAGTTCTTGCTCAGACTAGCCGACCGGATGAGTTGTTCATCCTGAGAATGTTCTTGTGGTGGCCGACCGGATGTGTTACTCATCTTGCGGATGTCCTTATGGTTGATTACCGACTTGGATGATTATTCCTAAGTCAATGTCTTGTATAAATAAAAGTTTGTGAGTTCATTTCAGAGTGTGTAGACATAGCGAAGGAGTGAAGGGCAGAGCAGAAGTATCTTGGGCTTAAATGGAACTGATCCAGACATGGTAAAGATGTCAATCTCCAGTTCAAATTTGTGATTCTTATCACTTGGAAGATAGTGTGTCTCTTGTAGGCAGTGTGCCTCTTTGTGAGCAGTGTGCTCGGGCAGTGAGCCCTAATTGGCATGTGCCATTTTTTTTCTTATTCTTCTAACAGAGAATAATCATTGGGTTAATCACCCCGTGGTTTTTCCCTTAATTGGGTTTTCCACGTCAAAATCTTGGTGTCCAATGTGTTGATGTTTATCTGCTCTTGTGTTTCATGCTTCCATGGATGGTTAATTTATATGCTATTAACTAACGAAGAAGAATCAAGTGTTTGAAGTAAAAGTAAGTTTTTGTACAACTGATTCACCCCCCCCTCAGTTGTGTGCCCTAGACCTAACAATTGGTATCAGAGCCAAGTTCTTCTGATAGGAGTTTAACCGCTTGAGGAGATCCAAGATGTTGTCATACAAGAAGGATAGTCCGAAGTTCGATGGAACCAATTTCACTCTCTAGAAAGGTCGCATGAAATGTCACTTGGAGTGTATGGGAAAAGCATACTTGGCCATGGTCTCAAAACCATATGTTCCTCCACAGGGTGGTCCGACAACTCTGAATGAAATCACAGATGCTGAAAATAATTTGCGGACCAAGGAAGCTCTCCTAAGCGCATTAAATGACTCAGATCTCTCAAATGTTATTGACCTGCCAACTGCATATGAGATCTGGACCAAACTGGAACTTCTGTATGAAGGAGATGAGTTTGTCAAGAGTGCAAGGTTGCAAAGTCTGAAAGGAAAATTTGAAAGATTGAAGATGAGAGATGATGAAAATATCACTACCTTTATGCCAAGAGTGAATGAGCTGGTATGTGGAATTAGAAATGTTGGTGGGACTCTGGATGAAAATGAGATTGTTTGCAAAATTCTCAGATCTCTTCCTGCTGCCTACAAAATCAAGGTTGTTGCCATTGATGAATTCAGAGCTCACACAACTGTCACAAGAGAACAATTGGCTGGCAAACTAGCTGCATTTGAAATGACCGAGTTTGGAGATGATCCCCCCAAGACTGAATCTGCATTCAAAGCTAGTGCCTATGTGAAAGGCAAACATAGATTTGATCTGGGAGAAAACTCTTCAAGGAAAATGTCATGGTATGATCAAGCAAGAAGAGACATGGAAGAGGAAGAAACAGAAACAGCTCAACTTGAAGCCCTCATTGCAAAAAGACTGCCAAGAGGATCCGGTAAGTATGAAGGAAAATTACCTTTTAAGTGCTTCAATTGCAATAAGATTGGACATTTTGCTTCAAGGTGTTCGGAAAGATCTACAAGGTCAAATGCTAACAAACAAAAGTTTCAAAAGAACTGCTATTATGTTCATGAAGAAGATGATAATGAAGGAGTAACAGATGATGAATCGGAATTAGGAAGCAAATCCAGAAATGAATGGGTGTTTATTGCCATCAAGGAAGAAGGTTCAATATCCTCTGAATCGATCAATCATAAGGTTGTAGAAAGAGCTTTGGCTGCCCAAGTTGAAGAAAAGGATGATTGGGTTATTGACAGTGGATGCTCTCACCATATGACTGGTGACAAGAACAAGTTCTTAGACTTGGAAAGGTATGAAGGAGGAATGGTAAGGTTTGGTGACAATTCTGGTGGCAGAATCAGAGGTAGGGGAACTATTTCTTTTGATGGAAAGAGCAAAACCGGTAATGTACTATATGTTGAAGGATTGAAGCACAATCTTCTCAGTGTTGGTCAGTTAGTGGATAAAGGTTATGATCTCCGGTTCAAGAATGGAAGATGCAGAATCTTTACAAGCTCTGGAACTGAGATTGCATCCGGTACTCAAACTAAAGGTAATATCTTCCATCTGGTTGGTTCAAATAAGAGTTGTCTATTTGTTCAAGTTGATCAGAGTTGGCTATGGCATAGAAGAATGTGCAAAGAATGTCAGCTAGGCAAACAGAGCAGTGTCTCTTTCAAAAGCAAGGATCAGTCCACTACCAGATTGTTGGAATTAGTACATACTGATCTCTGTGGTCCAACAAGAATCAAGAGTATGCTAGGTGATAGATATTTCATGTTGCTAATTGATGACCATTCCTAGATGATGTGGGTTACCTTCCTAAAAGAGAAATCAGAAGCCCTTGAAAAGTTCAAAATTTTTAAAGCTATGGTAGAGAATCAAACTAGATTGAAACTAAAATGTCTAAGGTCTGATAGAGGTGGTGAATTCACATCCGGTGAATTCATAGACTTCTGTGAGAAGCATGGCATAAAGAAACAGCTGTCTGCTCCTAGGACTCCACAGCAGAATGGGGTAGTTGAGAGAAAGAACCGGACCACCCAGAAAGCTTCCAGGACAATGATGATGGAAGCAAATGTTCCTTAGATGTTTTGGAGAGAAGCTGTCAGCACTGCAGTCTACACTCTTAATCGAGTTCAAATCAGAAGCAATACCGGTAAGACTCCTTATGAACTTTGGTTTGGTGTAACTCCCACTATGAGATACTTCAGAGTATTTGGTAGCAAATGTTATATCAAAAGAGATGAAGATTTAGGAAAGTTTGATGCTAGAAGTGATGAAGGAATTTTCTTGGGTTACTCCACTCAAAGCAAAGCATACCGATGTTACAATAAGAGATTGAGAAAGATGATAGAAAGTACAAATGTGAAGGTTGATGAAGGAATGGAGAAGCCCTCAAGATTCTATGAATATGATGAAAATGATCAGAATGATTCTCTGGTGCAAGGAGCTCCATCCTCCTCTGAAATTCAGATCCAGACAGATCCGGTAAATCAGGAAGAAGCTTGTCTAAATAAGCCTGATCAAGATTTAGTAGTATAAGAAACTCCAAAAGTTCTAAGGTATGTAACCCTAAATCACTCTGAAGATCAGATCATAGGTGACAAGAGTAAAGGGGTACAAACAAGGAGAAGAATTGCTCAAGACTCAAATGAATACTGTCTAATTTCCAAGATTAAACCTAAGACAGTTAATGAAGCTTGCAATGATGAAAACTGGACCAAATCAATGAAGGAAGAATTGATGCAAATTGAGAAAAATCATACTTGGGATCTTGTTCCCAGACCTAGAGACAAGAATGTGATTGGAACCAAATGGGTCTTCCAGAACAAACTGAATGAAGTTGGTGAAGTAATCAGGAACAAAGCTAGATTGGTCTGCAAAGGCTACTCTCAAATAGAAGGAATTGATTTTGAAGAGACCTTTGCTCTGGTGGCAAGAATTGAAGCAGTCAGATTATTTCTTGCATTTGCTGCCTTCAAAGACTTCAAAGTATATCAGATGGATGTCAAGTCTGCCTTTCTAAATGGTGATCTGGAAGAAGAAGTTTACATTGAACAACCGGATGGATTTCAATTGTCTGATAATGATGATATGGTCTGCAAGTTGAAGAAAGCATTGTATGGATTGAAGCAAGCCCCAAGAGCATGGTATGAAAGGTTGGATAAGCATCTTGTGCAGATTGGATTCAACAAAGGTACTGCTGACAGTAACTTATATTTCAAAATTGATCATGAAAACATTTTGATTGTTGAAGTGTTTGTGGATGATATCATTTTTGGAGGAAGAGATAGTATGTGCAAAACTTTTACAAATCAGATGAAAAGTGAGTTTGAAATGTCTATGCTTGGTGAAATGAATTTCTTCTTGGGTCTACAAATTACTCAAACAAAGAAAGGGATCTTCATCTCTTAGACCAAATATGTGATAGAATTGTTGAGGAAATTTGGTATGGAAGATTCAAAGCCAATGAGCACTCCTATGGCAACCGGATGTAAGTTGAGAAAAGATGATCAAAGTTTAGATCAATGATTGGTGGATTGTTGTATCTCACTCAGACTAGACCAAATATAATGCAGGTTGTTGGTCTTGTGGCAAGATTTCAAGCTGATCCTAGAGAATCTCATGTTATGGAAATCAAAAGAATTTTTAGGTATTTGAAAGGAATAGTTGAGTATGGTCTATGGTATCCTAGAGATCCAGATTTCTCCCTTCATGCATATATAGATGCAGATTGGGCAGGAGATGTGGATGACCGAAAAAGCACCAGTGGTGGAGCATTCTTTTTGGGAAAGAGATTGGTTTCTTGGCTAAGCGAGAAACAAGATGCAATATCTCTGTCTACAACTGAAGCAGAATACATTGCAGCAGCAGGTAGTTGCACTCAAATCTTATGGATGAAGCATATGCTAAGAGACATAAAAGTTGAATATAAGGAGCCTATCACAACCTTCTGTGATAATTCAAGTGCAATTAATATTTCTAAGAATCTGGTATTGCATTCTAAAACTAAGCACATATCTATCAAATTTCACTTCTTGAGAGAACAAGTGAACAAGGAAGAAGTCAGATTGGAGTATGTACCCTCCAAGGATCAGATTACAGATATCTTTACTAAACCTCTTCCCAAGGACTCTTTTGAGTATCTCCAGGAGAAGTTAGGGGTCATGGCCCCTCCGGTGATGAACTAGGATGCACTGATGTGCATCAGTCTGGTGGATATCACAGTTATATCTTGTGATCCAGATTGATGATGGGGAGCTGCTACTAAAGGGGAGCAGCTGGTGTGATTCTAATGTGTTAGAATTGCAAGTATGAGCCCTTTGCCATTGATGTCAAAGGGGGAGAGAAGACATGTGAAAAACAAGAGGTTGATGATTAAAGGGGGAGCAATAAAGGAAGAGAAGACATGTGAAGAGTTGTTGTTGATAGGGGGAGCTGTGACAGAAAGGAGATGTTCTTGTCTTGATGGTTTTTCACATCATATGTTGCCATCAATGACAAAGGGGGAGATTGTTGCAAGTATGAGGTTAACCAGTGTTGTCATTGATGTCAACATACTCATATTGCATTGATAAGAAGGTTTGGATGAGCTGTGTGTTGAGGATATTGAGAAAATTAGTCTCAATCAGGAACAGTGAAGAACAGTGATAAGAAGAAGGCAAATGTACTTAATAGGTTGAGATTTAGACGATGCGGATTAAAGGGTTTGTAGATATGAGTCTTGAGATGATCCAGCCAAGATTTCAGAGGTCCGCATGAAGATATGAAAAAGTTGTGATCGGTCAAGTAGAATCAGTTCCAGGAACTGTTCTGGAGTGACAGAGTGTTACAAAAGGGTCCGGTGAGATCCAGAGGAGTATTGTCAGACTCTTCTGATTGGAAGGAGTGTTTGGGATGTCCTTGTGATGTGTCATCTCAGTTTGTACAAAGTTTAGAGGTCCGGAAGCACCTTCTTCAGTATGACAGTGGCGACAGATTGTGTTCCTAAAGTTCCGGATGAAGAGGAAGAAGAGATTCCAGTGAGCAGAGGAAGTACGGATGTACCTGGTAAATCAGGCAAGCTTGTGAAGGCTCTTGGATCATGTTGAGATTATGTTATCGGTCCGCATTGATGGTAGAGCCCAGAATTGAAGATATTCTTCTGGATGAAGTTCTTGCTCAAACTAGTCGACCGGATGAGTTGTTCATCCTGCGAATGTTCTTGTGGTGGCCGACCGGATGTGTTACTCATCTTGCGGATGTCCTTATGGTTGATTTCTGACTTGGATGATTGTTCCTAAGTCGATGTCTTGTATAAATAAAAGTTTGTGAGTTCATTTCAGAGTGTGTAGACATAGAGAAGGAGTGAAGGGCAGAGCAGAAGTATCTTGGGCTTAAATGGAACTAATTTAGACATGGTAAAGATGTCAATCTCCAGTTCAAGTTTGTGATTCTTATCACTTGGTAGACAGTGTGTCTCTTGTAGGCAGTGTGCCTCTTTGTGAGCAGTGTGCTCAGGCAGTGAGCCCTAATTGGCATGTGCCATTTTTTTTCTTATTCTTCTAACAGAGAATAATCCTTGGATTAATCACCCCGTGGTTTTTCCCTTAACTGGGTTTTCCATGTCAAAATCTTGGTGTCCAATGTGTTGATGTTTATCTGCTCTTGTGTTTCATGCTTCCATGGATGGTTAATTGATATGCTATTAACTAACGAAGAAGAATCAAGTGTTTGAAGTAAAAGCAAGTTTTTGTACAACTGATTCACCCCCCCTCTCAGTTGTGTGCCCTAGACCTAACAATTGGTATTAGAGCCAAGTTCCTCTTATAGGAGCTTAACCGCTTGAGGATATCCAAGATGTTGTCATACAAGAAGGATAGTCTGAAGTTCGATGGAACCAATTTCACTCTCTAGAAAGGTCGCATGAAATGTCACTTGGAGTGTATGGGAAAAGCATACTTGGCCATGGTCTCAAAACCATATGTTCCTCCACAGGGTGGTCTGACAACTCTAAATGAAATCACAGATGCTGAAAACAATTTGCGGACCAAGGAAGCTCTCCTAAGCGCATTGAATGACTCAGATCTCTCAAATGTTATTGACCTGCCAACTGCATATGAGATCTGGACCAAACTGGAACTTCTGTATGAAGGATATGAGTTTGTCAAGAGTGCAAGGTTGCAAAGTCTGAAAGGAAAATTTGAAAGATTGAAGATGAGAGATGATGAAAATATCACTACCTTTATGCCAAGAGTGAATGAGCTGGTATGTGGAATTAGAAATGCTGGTGGGACTCTGGATGAAAATGAGATTGTTTGCAAAATTCTCATATCTCTTCCTGCTGCCTACAAAATCAAGGTTGTTGCCATTGATGAATTCAGAGCTCACACAACTGTCACAAGAGAACAATTGGCTGGCAAACTAGCTGCATTTGAAATGACCGAGTTTGGAGATGATCCCCCCAAGACTGAATCTGCATTCAAAGCTAGTGCCTATGTGAAAGGCAAACAGAGATTTGATCTGGGAGAAAACTCTTCAAGGAAAATGTTATGGTATGATCAAGCAAGAAGAGACATGGAAGAGGAAGAAACAGAAACAGCTCAACTTGAAGCCCTCATTGCAAAAAGACTGCCAAGAGGATCCGGTAAGTATGAAGGAAAATTACCTTTTAAGTGCTTCAATTGCAATAAGATTGGTCATTTTGCTTCAAGGTGTTCGGAAAGATCTACAAGGTCAAATGCTAACAAACAAAAGTTTCAAAAGAACTGCTATTATGTTCATGAGGAAGATGATAATGAAGGAGTAACAGATGATGAATCAGAATTAGGAAGCAAATCTGGAAATGAATGGGTGTTTATTGCCATCAAGGAAGAAGGTTCAATATCCTCTGAATCGATCAATCATAAGGTTGTAGAAAGAGCTTTGGCTGCCCAAGTTGAAGAAAAGGATGATTGGGTTATTGATAGTGGATGCTCTCACCATATGACTGGTGACAAGAACAAGTTCTTAGACTTGGAAAGGTATGAAGGAGGAATGGTAAGGTTTGGTGACAATTCTGCTGGCAGAATCAGAGGTAGGGGAACTATTTCTTTTGATGGAAAGAGCAAAACCGGTAATGTACTATATGTTGAAGGATTGAAGCACAATCTTCTCAGTGTTGGTCAGTTAGTGGATAAAGGTTATGATCTCCGGTTCAAGAATGGAAGATGCAGAATCTTTACAAGCTCTGGAACTGAGATTGCATCCGGTACTCAAACTAAAGGTAATATCTTCCATCTGGTTGGTTCAATTAAGAGTTGTCTGTTTGTTTAAGTTGATCAGAGTTGGCTATGGCATAGAAGAATGTGCCATGTGAATTTTGATAACATCATCAAGATAAGCAATACTCAGGCTATAAGAGATCTTCCTAAATTGGTGAAACCTACAAATAGTTTATGCAAAGAATGTAAGCTAGGCAAACAGAGCAGTGTCTCTTTCAAAAGCAAGGATCAGTCCACTACCGGATTGTTGGAATTAGTACATATTGATCTCTGTGGTCCAACAAGAATCAAGAGTATGCTAGGTGATAGATATTTCATGTTGCTAATTGATGACCATTCCTAGATGATGTGGGTTACCTTCCTAAAAGAGAAATCAGAAGTCCTTGAAAAGTTCAAAATTTTCAAAGCTATGGTAGAGAATCAAATTGGATTGAAACTAAAATGTCTAAGGTCTGATAGAGGTGGTGAATTCACATCCGGTGAATTCATAGACTTCTGTGAGAAGCATGGCATAAAGAGACAGCTGTCTGCTCCTAGGACTCCACAGCAGAATGGGGTAGTTGAGAGAAAGAACCGGACCACCCAGGAAGCTTCCAGGACAATGATGATGGAAACAAATGTTCCTTAGATGTTTTGGAGAGAAGCTGTCAGCACTGCAGTCTACACTCTTAATCGAGTTCAAATCAGAAGCAATACCGGTAAGACTCCTTATGAAATTTGGTTTGGTGTAACTCCCACTATGAGATACTTCAGAGTATTTGGTAGCAAATGTTATATCAAAAGAGATGAAGATTTAGGAAAGTTTGATGCTAAAAGTGATGAAAGAATTTTCTTGGGTTACTCCACTCAAAGCAAAGCATACTGATGTTACAATAAGAGATTGAGAAAGATGATAGAAAGTACAAATGTGAAGGTTGATGAAGGAATGGAGAAGCCCTCAAGATTCTATGAATATGATGAAGATGATCAGAATGATTCTCTAGTGCAAGGAGCTCCATCCTCCTCTGAAATTCAGATCTAGACAGATCCGGTAAATCAGGAAGAAGCTTGTCTAAATGAGCCTGATCAAAATTTAGTAGTACAAGAAACTCCAAAAGTTCTAAGGTATGTAACCCTAAATCACTCTGAAGATCAGATCATAGGTGACAAGAGTAAAGGGGTACAAACAAGGAGAAGAATTGCTCAAGACTCAAATGAATACTGTCTGATTTCCAAGATTGAACCTAAGACAGTTAATGAAGCTTGCAATGATGAAAAATGGACCAAAGCAATGAAGGAAGAATTGATGCAAATTGAGAAAAATCATACTTGGGATCTTGTTCCCAGACCTAGAGACAAGAATGTGATTGGAACCAAATGGGTCTTCCAGAACAAACTGAATGAAGTTGGTGAAGTAATCAGGAACAAAGCTAGATTGGTCTGCAAAGGCTACTCTCAAATAGAAGGAATTGATTTTGAAGAGACCTTTGCTCTGGTGGCAAGAATTGAAGCAGTCAGATTATTTCTTGCATTTGCTGCCTTCAAAGACTTCAAAGTATATTAGATGGATGTCAAGTCTGCCTTTCTAAATGGTGATCTGGAAGAAGAAGTTTACATTGAACAACCGGATGGATTTCAATTGTCTGATAATGATGATATGGTCTGCAAGTTGAAGAAAGCATTGTATGGATTGAAGCAAGCCCCAAGAGCATGGTATGAAAGGTTGGATAAGCATCTTGTGCAGATTGGATTCAACAAAGGTACTGCTGACAGTAACTTATATTTCAAAACTGATCATGAAAACATTTTGATTGTTGAAGTGTTTGTGGATGATATCATTTTTGGAGGAAGAGATAGTATGTGCAAAACTTTTACAAATCAGATGAAAAGTGAGTTTGAAAGGTCTATGCTTGGTGAAATGAATTTCTTCTTGGGTCTACAAATTACTCAAACAAAGAAAGGGATCTTCATCTCTTAGACCAAATATGTGATAGAATTGTTGAGGAAATTCGGTATGGAAGATTCAAAGCCAATGAGCACTCCTATGGCAACCGGATGTAAGTTGAGAAAAGATGATGACTCTCCGAAAATAGATCAGACAAAGTTTAGATCAATGATTGGTGGATTGTTGTATCTCACTCAGACTAGACCAAATATAATGCAGGCTGTTGGTCTTGTGGCAAGATTTCAAGCTGATCCTAGAGAATCTCATGTTATGGCAATCAAAAGAATTTTTAGGTATTTGAAAGGAACAGTTGAGTATGGTCTATGGTATCCTAAAGATCTAGATTTCTCCCTTCATGCATATACAGATGCAGATTGGGTAGGAGATGTGGATGACCGGAAAAGCACTAGTGGTGGAGCATTCTTTTTGGGAAAGAGATTGGTTTCTTGGCTAAGCAAGAAACAAGATGCAATATCTCTGTCTACAACTGAAGCAGAATACATTGCAGCAGCAGGTAGTTGCACTCAAATCTTATGGATGAAGCATATGCTAAGATACATAAAAGTTGAATATAAGGAGCCTATCACAATCTTCTGTGATAATTCAAGTGCAATTAATATTTCTAAGAATCCGGTATTGCATTCTAAAACTAAGCACATATCTATCAAATTTCACTTCTTGAGAGAACAAGTGAATAAGGAAGAAGTCAGATTGGAGTATGTACCCTCCAAGGATCAGATTACAGATATCTTTACTAAACCTCTTCCCAAGGACTCTTTTGAGTATCTCCAGGAGAAGTTAAGGGTCATGGCCCCTCCAGTGATGAATTAGGATGCACTGATGTGCATTAGTCTAGTGGATATTGTTGATAACTGAGAGGGGGGGGTGAATCAGTTATCCTAATTATTTCCCTCTTTGAACTTTCTTATTAATTAATGCAGCATTGAATCAAACACAAAAACATTACCATGAAATAAGAAACACATGACATAGTATTTTTGACATGGAAACCCTGTTAAGGGAGAAAACTACGGGGTGATTAACCCAAAGATTATTCTCTGTTAGAAGAATAAGGAATTACAAAAATGGCACTTGCCAATTAGGGCTCACTGCCCGAGCACACTGCTCACAAAGAGGCCCACTGCCTACAAGGAGACACACTGTCTACAAAGTGATAAGAATCACAGTCTTGAACTGATTGGAAGCATCTACATATGCTGGAGTTCAGTTCCGGTTAGGCTCAGTACACTGATCTGCTGCACTTCATCTTTCCTCTGTTCTTTATTCTGCTATCCTTTCACATACCGGATCTTTCTTACTACTTCTGCTCTGTTCTGCACTTATTCGCATATATTATCACTTACTTACTACCTTCACAACTAAATCCATCCTCTATATATATCCGCACAAGTAATTTCATCACCTTTCTAGTCGGCATCCAGAACAGTCTAGTTTCTTACAAACTCTGTTCTGTCGGCTGAATCCTTGCTCACCAAGCAATGCGGATCAAGCATATACTTGTAGATATCATTAATCATGTCGGCCAAACATGATTCATGCCTTCACAACCTTTACCATCAACAGTAACACATCCGGAAAATAGTCTGATACTCTGTTAGTCAGTTCTTCCTCTGTTCTCACTGTCTCTCAGGAATCCGGTACTCAACTATTCATATCTTTTTCTTTGTTCATCACCGGAGGCTAAATCCTTGGAATATACTACTCAAGGTAGTCCTCTTGACTTCCCCAAATCCGCACTGTACCAAGACACTTCTTCTAAGAGATCCGGACCAATCTGTCGGACCTTGCCACATGCTCTGTTCTTGTTCACCGGACCACAACAATCTTCATTCTGACTTCCGGTAGAGACACACCATGACTTGCAGATATGTGGGATGACCTTTGTTGCCATCAATGACAACAACCATGAATCCATATAGTGTCTCTTGCTAACAATCTCCCCCTTTGGCATTGATGGCAACACTTAGTGAAAAATGACTAAGTGTTTACACTATGCTCCCCCTTGGCTGATGCTCTATCTTTATATACAATTTTCAGAACTCCCCCTTAGTTGGATTCCTCATTTTTCACTGCTCCTCACTCCCCCTTTGACATCAATGGCAAAGGGTAGGGTCCGCACACCAAAATTTTCAAAAATTTTCTATACATAGCCGCATATTTACATACTCACATATACTGAAGAATGTCTGCAAAGGATGTCTTCAATTGGATCAGTTCTGTAGCCCAACTTTGCTTCATTCTATCCAAAATTGAAATGTGACCACTCAACAAAAATGCAAAAGCTTCTGCCCTCTTGAGATCTGTCTGATCATTTGTTTGGGCGGTGGTCTGAGCATCACTGATGGCCTCATGCATAGTTTCCAACTTAGGGATTATAATCCTTCTAAGTTCTCCCATCCGGTTAGTGATATTCTTCCTTTCCTTCTCAAGGTTCTTTATTTCATTCAAGACTGCAATAGTCTAACATTCTTGATTTACTATGGAGGAAGAGAGAGGATCAAAACTTTGAGATAAACTTTGTAGTTTGTCCTGTTCCTCTTTTATTTTCTTATCAATTTCTGCTGTTGCCCTTTGACCAGGAGATACAAAATTTGTAAATATCACCGCCATCCTTAAGAGCATTTTCTAAGCTCTTTATTCCAATACTCATATTTCTTCTATCGTTAGAGATTAATCCTAATACTTCTGAAAGTCTTTTATCCAAAAATTCCTTCCGGACCTTTTCTTCAGCTGATTTTTCTAGAGAATCAAAATGTGTATCAACACTGCTGACTAAGGTTTTTAGATTACCGGAAGAGGAGGCTGTCGGATCTATCTGGATTGATGGCATAATCTTTACAAGCACTCCGGAAGCAGCCTCTATCAACTCACAGTCTTCCATATGAGACTTTAGGAGTTTTTCATTTGCCTTGGCATTTGCAAATGAAGCTATCTTCATTGTTTGTACCGGAGAGAGAGAGTCAAAGTCGAATGGGCCTTTTAGAAGCTCCAGTTCATCAATCTCTAAAGTTTCTTGGCTTAGAAACTTTTGGACAGTTTGTGCAGTGTCTCTTGCCGGAGACAGTTGTTTCTTTTCTTCTGCAGTTTTGTCCTTAGGAGTCTTACCTCCTTCCACATTCTTACCACTTACAGTTGTGGTGCTGTCAACCTCTTTTTCTTTTTCTGCTGCTTCTTTCTCCTGTAATTTCTCTGCTTCTTGGGATCCGGAGACTGTAGGAGAAGCCGGAGAAGAGATGTTAGTCTATTCTAGTGGCACTTCTTCCGGAGCAGATGATTCCAAGTCCGCAGCTGTTTCTGCACCTCTGTAATAGGAATATTAAACCTTTTGTATGTATTCCGGAGGATCTCTTCAGTGTCCTTGGCTACTTTGTCAGTCTCACCAAGCATAAGCAGATTCATCCTTGCTTTGCTTCTGAATTCATCCTTGCAGTCCTTAAATATCATGTTCATGGTTTTGTGATCAATTGAGGGATATAGCTGAATAGCTATCTGTTCTCTGATTTCAAGGTCTTTTGCCATGGCATTGTTTTTTCTTATTTCTAGTTCCATCTCTAGACTCTTTGGAATTTCAGAGATAATCTCAATAAAAGCTTTATTGTAGATGTTCAAGTACCTTATTATGGCTTCTTGCAGGATCTTTTGATCTGCCTCATTGTAGTCATCATAGAATTCTGCCACCGGTTGAAGGTTCCCATCCACAGTGATTGATTTGACTACACTGTCTAGAGACAAGGTGGGCTTTTCAGAAAGTTCTTCTGTCATTTCTTCCTTGTCTCGGCCAGAAGAGGATTTACCGGATTCTTTCTTTTTCTGTTTCTTTATTTCTTTCACTCCCTCATCTGACTCAGTTTCTTCTTCATCCTTTTGGCTTTGATAAGCTCTTGATGCTTTTGTCTTGGATCTCTTACCGGATCCCTGGACTTCTGGTTTTGAGCTTTTGGTTTTGATAGGTGTGGATCCTTTAGATGATCTGGTCCGGGTTGAGGATTCCACCGGAGCACTTTTCTTGCTTTTCTTTTCTGCCTCTTTCTTTTCTTCCTCAGATTTTCTTCTCTTTTCCCGGCTGGCATGAAGTGCCTCTTTTGAGATGCCTAGGCCTTGAGCAATATGCTCAACTTCTTTTCTTACCTTCCTCTTTATCTCCGGTTCCCTGAGTTCTACATGTATCTTTATACTCAGCTCCTCAAAGGTTCCAAACCTTTCTGCCTTTGGATCTTTGGGCTGACTTAGCACGTGTTGAACATGCAGCTCCACTATCTGTTCATCCACTTCATACCCCATGGGCATGATCCAGACAGTCCTTGGCTCCACTGCCTCCATTAGGCACTGATCAGTGTCCACCATAAAGCACACTGAGTCTTTGTATTTTTCAACAAGAGACTGGGGAATTCTTTCTCTTGTTTGCATCATGCTTTGGAAGTTTTTGAAGTATCCCCATAGGGCTATATTTCTTGCTTTGGCATCCCCAAGCCCATGTAGATAGTCTCTTATTTGGACTGCAACAGGTTTGTCATTCTGCCATACCCATCCACTTGATCCGGGCAGCTCATTCATGAAGTAGAAGAATAGACATACTATAAGAGTACCATACTTAAAGGAATTCTTTTTGTCCTTCTTGATTTTCTGTATATTTTCCATTAATTGGCTTAAGAGCAGTTCGCAGAGATCATATTCTGCATTCTTCCTTAGCATCTCATAGGCAGTATATATTGCAGTTCCGGATACAGAATTCTCCCTGCTGGAGTGATAGATCTTGTATCCTATTATCATGGACACATACTTGATATCCGGATCAGAAATATCTTCAATGGTCATTGCCCTCTTATCAAATTTTGATCCGGTGGCCTCAGTTACAAAGTTATTTTTGACAGATTTGAGGATAGGTATCCCTCCGGAAGAGTATAGACCAGTTACTGCTCTAATTGCCTCTTTTGTGATCTTGCAGGGTCTATCCAGCCATAGGAAGTTGTCATGCATCCTGCTCAGTACATACCGGACCCATTCATCTTCTTCAAAGCAGGGGAAATGAATGAATTGATCAAATTGTTTCTTCTGGATACCCTTATACTCTGGTTTAAGCTCAAAAGCATTGTCTATCAGTTGTTTGTGATAGAGATCTCTCAATTTGAATTCCCCAAATTCCTCAATGCTTGCATGTATGTAAACCCTAATGTCTTATGTGTGTAAAACTCCGTGAGGAACACTGGAAAATGCTCCTAAGGGATCTACCTCCAATGACTTGTATGGATGTTTCTTAAATTCAGGTCAGGGCCTATCTGAGATTTTTACTATATTTGGAGTAGCCATTTCTTCAAAAGATTTGTAGCAAGATATCGAAAGTGGAAAATACCTTTTGCGTCTTCAGTTGCACGGAATAGCTGGATTGATTTCTGTATGTAATGACTTCGGCAGGAGATCTTCGGTAAACTTGATGAATTTTGTTGCAGAGCTCCACTTTTCGCTTCTTCTTGGATGTGGAATGATTAAATGATTGTTGAGAAATCCCTTATATCATTTCACAAACCCTAATATCTGTTTGCAATAAATGCTTCACCTATATTATTCCAGTTTGCCTTGTCCGGATAGCTTGGAGTATCCCAGATCAGTCCTGATCTATGAACATCATGCGGATCTTTCAATAATGAATAAATCGAGATAACACATCACAAGGACATCCCAAACACTCTGTCCAATCCGCAAAATAAGACAATGCACTTCCAGATCTCTCCGGACCTTTTTGTAATCCTCTGTCATTCCGGAGCATCTCTCGGAACAGGTCTTACTTGATCGATCACAGCTTCTTCACATCTCCATGCGGACCTCTGAAATCTTATCTGGATCATCTCAAGACTTATATCTTTAAACCCTTTACTCCGCATCTTGTGCCATATCCGGCACCACTTGATTGGCTGGGGGAACAGGATTTTCTTTGAGTCTCCCCCTGAGTCAGAGCTCACTTTTTAATTTCCGGAAGAAATATCAGCACCAGAGTCTGGTGCGGATCCAACCTCTACATTCTCTGAACTTTTCTTCACCCAAATCTTGCTCATCTGGTTCCTAACGTCATCCGCATTCATCTTTTGTTTACCCTTGTCTTGATTTTGATTATACACCGGACCTCTTTTGTCCTGATTCTTGCTTCTGCAGACTTTAGCATTATGACCGGACCTATTACAGATTTGGCAAATAACATTTCTTTGCATATTTGACTGATAACCTCTTGATCTGCATTGATTAGCCATATGACCTATTCTATTGCATGTAAAGCATCTACCTTTGAATGATTTGTTTACTTGCATATTTCTGCATTCATGGGATTTGTGTCCATACCTTTTGCAGTTAAAGCACTGTCCGGAGAAGGATGAATTAATCTGATTCATTCTCTTTCTGCACTGATTAGCTTTGTGACCAAAGTGGTTGCAGCTGTGGCAGTATCCATTGAAGGATGGATATCTTTGAGCATTGGGCTGTCTTACCGGAGGTCTTCTAGGCCTATTCCTTGGATTTTCTGATCCAAAATTCTTTTGACCGGATCCGGAGCTTTCTCCTTTCTCATATCCCAAACCATACTTGTCATCTGTCCTCTTTTGACTTCCAAGAAGAACTTCAAGTTGAGTAGAACTTATCTTGAATTTCTCTTTATATTCATTTGCTGTTTGAAGGTCTCTTTTGAGAGACACAATTTGATCCTCAAGTTTTTCTTCATTATCTTTGGCATCTTCAAGATCAGATTCAAGATGTCTGATAATCCTGTCCATCTGGTGGCATTCTTTTAATTTTTCTTTAAGAGATTGTCTTAGATTGTCTTCAGCTTTTCTTTTTTCTTCAATCTCTTGAGTAAACTTTATAGTTCCTGATTCCATTTCATGTCTCAACATAATGACTTCTTTTGATAACTTTTCACATAACTTGGTTTGCTCAGTCAATTCTTCATTTGTATTGCTTTCTTCACTTTGTCTTGCCAATTGTTGGAGCAGCTCCTTTCTCTTTTTCATAGAGAGACTTAATTTGTCCTTTAATTCTCTCATGAGTTCATCAGCCTGTCTGAGTCTTTCCTTTAATTCATTGACTTCAGAGTTTGACTGTTCAAGATCCTCAAGGGCAGTCTTGAGTTGCTCCTTTAAACCATATGCATCCATTTGAACTCCCAGATCTTCCTCAAGCTGTTAGGCTCTATTAGGAGGAACTTAGCTCTGATACCAATTGTTGATAACTGAGAGGGGGGGTGAATCAGTTATCCTAATTATTTCCCTCTTTGAACTTTCTTATTAATTAATGCAGCATTGAATCAAACACAAAAACATTACCATGAAATAAGAAACACATGACACAGTATTTTTGACGTGGAAACCCTGTTAAGGGAGAAAACCATGGGGTGATTAACCCAAAGATTATTCTCTGTTAGAAGATTAAGGAATTACAAAAATGGCACTTGCCAATTAGGGCTCACTGCCCGAGCACACTGCTCACAAAGAGGCCCACTGCCTACAAGGAGACACACTATCTACAAAGTGATAAGAATCACAGTCTTGAACTGATTGGAAGCATCTACATATACTGGAGTTCAGTTCCGGTTAGGCTCAGTACACTGATCTGCTGCACTTCATCTTTCCTCTGTTCTTTATTCTGCTATCCTTTCACATACCGGATCTTTCTTACTACTTCTGCTCTGTTCTGCACTTATTCGCATATATTATCACTTACTTACTACCTTCACAACTAAATCCATCCTCTATATATATCCGCACAAGTAATTTCATCACCTTTCTAGTCGGCATCCGGAACAGTCTAGTTTCTTACAAACTCTGTTCTGTCGGCTGAATCCTTGCTCACCAAGCAATGCGGATCAAGCATATACTTGTAGATATCATTAATCATGTCGGCCAAACATGATTCATGCCTTCACAACCTTTACCATCAACAGTAACACATCCGGAAAATAGTCTGATACTCTGTTAGTCAGTTCTTCCTCTGTTCTCACTGTCTCTCAGGAATCCGGTACTCAACTATTCATATCTTTTTCTTTGTTCATCACCGGAGGCTAAATCCTTGGAATATATTGCTCAAGGTAGTCCTCTTGACTTCCCCAAATCCACACTACACCAAGACACTTCTTCTGAGAGATCCAGACCAATCTGTCGGACCTTGCCACATGCTCTGTTCTTGTTCACCGGACCACAACAATCTTCATTCTGACTTCCGGTAGAGACACACCATGACTTGCGGATATGTGGGATGACCTTTGTTGCCATCAATGACAACAACCATGAATCCATATAGTGTCTCTTGCCAACAGATATCACAGTTATATCTTGTGATCCGGATTGATGATGGGGAGCTGCTGCTAAAGGGGAGCAGCTGGTGTGATTCTGATGTGTTAGAATTGCAAGTATGAGCCCTTTGCCATTGATGTCAAAGGGGGAGAGAAGACATGTGAAAAACAAGTGGTTGATGATCAAAGGGGCAGCAATAAAGGAAGAGAAGACATGTGAAGAGTTGTTGTTGATAGGGGGAGCTGTGACAGAAAGGAGATGTTCTTGTCTTGATGGTTTTTCACATCATATGTTGCCATCAATGACAAAGGGGGAGATTGTTGCAAGTATGAGGTTAACCAGTGTTGTCATTGATGTCAACATACTCATATTGCATTGATAAGAAGGTTTGGATGAGCTGTGTGTTGAGGATATTGAGAAAATTAGTCTCAATCAGGAACAGTGAAGAACAGTGATAAGAAGAAGGCAAATGTACATAATAGGTTGAGATTTAGAGGATGTGGATTAAAGGGTTTGTAGATATGAGTCCTGAGATGATCTAGCCAAGATTTCAGAGGTCCGCATGAAGATATGAAAAAGTTGTGATTGGTCAAGTAGAATCAGTTCTGAGAACTGTTCTGGAGTGACAGAGTGTTACAAAAGGGTCCGGTGAGATCCGGAGGAGTATTGTCAAACTCTGCGGATTGGAAGGAGTGTTTGGGATGTCCTTGTGATGTGTCATCTCGGTTTGTACAAAGTTTAGAGATCCGGAAGCACCTTCTTCAGTATGACAGTGGCGACAGATTGTGTTCCTGAAGTTTCAGATGAAGAGGAAGAAGAGATTCCAGTGAGCAGAGGAAGTGCAGATGTACCTGGTAAATCAGGCAAGCTTGTGAAGGCTCTTGGATCATGTTGAGATTATGTTATCAGTCCGCATTGATGGTAGAGCCCGGAATTGAAGATATTCTTCTGGATGAAGTTCTTGCTCAGACTAGTCGACCGGATGAGTTGTTCATCCTGCGAATGTTCTTGTGGTGGCCGACCGGATGTGTTACTCATCTTGCAGATGTCCTTATGGTTGATTTCCGACTTGGATGATTGTTCCTAAGTCGATGTCTTGTATAAATAAAAGTTTGTGAGTTCATTTCAGAGTGTGTAGACATAGCGAAGGAGTGAAGGGCAGAGCAGAAGTATCTTGGGCTTAAATGGAACTAATTCAGACATGGTAAAGATGTCAATCTCCAGTTCAAGTTTGTGATTCTTATCACTTGGTAGACAGTGTGTCTCTTGTAGGCAGTGTGCCTCTTTGTGAGCAGTGTGCTCAGGCAGTGAGCCCTAATTGGCATGTGCCATTCTTTTTCTTATTCTTCTAACAGAGAATAATCCTTGGATTAATCACCCCGTGGTTTTTCCCTTAACCGGGTTTTCCACGTCAAAATCTTGGTGTCCAATGTGTTGATGTTTATCTGCTCTTGTGTTTCATGCTTCCATGGATGGTTAATTGATATGCTATTAACTAATGAAGAAGAATCAAGTGTTTGAAGTAAAAGCAAGTTTTTGTACAACTGATTCACCCCCCCTTTCAGTTGTGTGCCCTAGACCTAACAGGATATGCATCCACATTCGGAGGTGTAAGGAACTACAATCAAGTAGTCAAAAAAAGAGGACAACAAGTTAACATTTTAAACCACATAAGCATTCAACCAAGTCAATCAGCCTCTCCATTATTTCTTACAAAACCATGATGTATTAAACTTTCTATGTGTATAAACCATGTCAGTTGCATTTATCTTTTGCATATCCTTGTAAATCATTTCTGTATGCCACCTAATATGAATAATAAAATACTAATGAAGTAAATCATTTTACTATTAATTGATTCAATTACAAATAACAACTCACCCCACTTTGGTGAACTCCTATAGTCTTGATCTAAATGCATGATAATCCTATCAACTAGGACTACCTTGTAGTGGAGAACTATTCTACATGAACAAATCATTCTACTAGAGAACTATTCTCCTAGATAAGTGCATTAAGGAGACTTGCTTACCCAAAGGCATTTTGTGTTGACCTATGCTTCAGTCTACAAATCAAACTAATTTGATGATAACTACAACATAAGTTAACACTAAAAATGCTTTTGCATTATCAAGACTCCTCAAAGTAGAGCCATCTCCAAAGCCTATGTGACCCAGTTTCGGTGCCATCTGCAACTACCAAATGCAAAGAGCAGAGTCGATAATGGTGTGAAAGGGTTTGTTGAGTGTGAAGGATGAGAGCATTGAAGACTCCATAGCTGCGAAAAGCCAAGACACAATAACCAATGAAACAAGGAGGGAAGTGAAGTAAATGCGTCTATGTGGGTGTAAATGCATCTGGCTCACCTCATTAATGCAAGAGTGTGTGATGAAAAGGTGGCAAGTTGTTTGGTTGCCACATGACATCACGAGCACAACTGATGATGCCACTTCCCGCCACCAGAGTATGGTGTGTCCGATTGTCAGTCTGTGGTTAAAAATGGCTGAAAATTTGACCCCGCCAAAGATACGTGTCGTCCACATGGCAAATCGATGTCTAGCGTGTTAAAACAAAATATTTAGGTTGTCCACGTCATTGCATGCATGTTTGTGTATAAATGCATATGACTGAAATGAAGACATGCCATCTATAACAGTGAAGAATGTGAAGCCCATGTTGACCTTGACAATTAGGTTGCACCACATTCATGCCCTCAACATGTTATGATCATTGTACCCAAACAAGTTTTATGTTGACAATTGGGTGTTTACTAAATGCAAATCATTGACATGCCAAACATACCTCTGAATTCCTATTTCATTAATTGGATTCAAAATACAAATCATGCTATTGCAAAATGCAAAAAAATGCCTCCCTAGGCTGCAATTTGAAACTTGTTTGTGTAGAATGATTGGTTGCTACCAATCTCATTCAAACCATGCTGAAAAACCTATTGGACTCGAAGTGGCAGAGGTTGTTGTTGCTTAGCTACTTGACAAATTACTCCCAATCATGTTCTCCTCCCTTTGTTGGTGGACTTAGAGTGTTGTTCAAATGGGATGGCCTTAGGCCTATATTTTGTGTACTGCTCACAATGGATGGGGTTACACTTGGAAATTGAGTGGTGGTCACAATGGGTGGGGTTAGACTTAAAGGAAATTGAGTGGTGATCACATGGGATGGGGTTACACTTGGAAATTGAGTGTTGGTCACATGGAATAGGTTTAGACTTAGAAATTGAGTGCTGGTCACATGGGATGGTGTTAGACTTGGAAATTGATTGCTGGTAAAATGGGATGGGGTTAGACTTGGAAGTTGATTGTTGGTCAAATGGGATGAGGTTACAGCTGTATGATAGTTAGGGATATGAATCTTAACCATCTCCCTAAACAAGGCATGATTTTCGAGCATAGGATTTAAGGGGTTGCTTAAACGCCTTTGTCTCTATAGATCCAACCTTGCCATTTCAAGCACTTGTTCCTTTTTATCCTACTCCTTTTGAATCCTATCTTGCTCCCTTTTGAGCTCTTTTTCCTTCTTTTGTTGTTCCTTTGCTTGTTGTGCAATCTCTCTATCTAGTTTGGCTTGATCCTTCCACTCCTTTGCAACATGTGATGTCTTTCTCTCCTCAATCTACTTCCTCTTTCACAGTTTTAACTCCTGAATTTCCTTCTTCCTTTTCTCTTGATCCATTAATAGGCTCATGTATTCATTTGTTGTTAATAATTGGAACTGTTGGCTCAACCAAATTCCTCTATCCTCTGTTATCTCGAGTTTTTCCTTCACAATGTGAACTGACAGTTTGAGAAATTTGTTGATATGTGAATCTACTTGGGAACCCAAGGATTGGTTGGAATCTCCATGAATGCTATGTTCAGCCTCATCATAAAATGCCTCAGTATCCTGAATCAAATCTGTAATATCTTGGGTATCACCTTCTCCACAATCGGCATAATAATGTACCATTTCATCCACATTCAACGTGGGTGGTGGAGAGGGGAAAGAGAACGTGCTGCCTTCTTCCTGTGGATGCAAGTCATATCCTAAATTCATGCCTTCCTCTACCAACCATGTGTTGGAAACACGGTTGCCGTTGCAACAAAAGGTCAACATGTTAATGCCCAATACAACCGCTAGAGTTAATGAATCCATGGGAGGTGGTTAAGCCATGTCACGAATCCTGCAAGAGATGCTAGCTCACTGCCAACAATCGCCCCAGCATCACTCGTGGGAGCTCACGTCACTCATGGGGGAGATTCAAACTCAGAAGCTTTGGCTCTGATACTAATTGTTGGAAACACGGTTGCCGTTGCACCAAAAGGTCGACCTGTTAATGCCTGATATAACTGCCAGAGTTAATGAATCCATGGGAGGCATTTAAGACATGTCACGAATCCCACGAGAAATGTTGGCTCACTGCCAACACCATGATGGATGGCTTGGGGGAGAGGGAAGGCTAAGTCCATCCATATTAGTCTCTTGTTGACTTTTAGCCATGTCATCAACTAGTTGACCACCCACTGTAGGTTCAGTAGAATCATGTAAAGTTGTTTCCTCTCCCATTGTTTATGCAAGCCCTGACAACATTGTGTTGGCAACTTCCACATCTGACACATTGACCCCAGAAAGACTAAGGATGTTCTGCACCGGAGAAGCATCATCGTGCACGCTGAACTAAAAAGTTTCACTGGGGTGCATGTCCTCCATTAGAGCATCTGGATTGAGGGGCCATATATCTATCCTTTTAAAACCAGCAGTGATGTTTGAAATTGTCAGTGATTTCTGAAAAGACTTGCTACCCAATTCTGCTAATTCTGCTCTTTTTATTTCTATGTTAGGATATCTGGCCAGCCACGCTGCTCTTTCTAATTTGAAATATGATTTGAATGTTGAAAAAACACTGACATCCAATAGCTGTAATTTGTGTGATGTGTGCACTAGTAGTGTGAGCAAATAGATACCCAAAGACCTGGCTTCTTGGATGGTTGTCACGGCTACGTGGCTGCCATGGTCATCAAATATGAGCAAATGCCTATTTGTTGGCAATACTCCACCCAAAATTGATCGTGCAAAATCATGCAGCCAGTTCATAAACAGTTCTTTCATCATCCAAGCGTGGGGTTGGGCAGCCATGTACGCACCTGGTTTGCAGCCAACAATGTAGTTTTTTAGCTGCTTTTTACCTTTGAAAAGATAGAAGCCTGGTATGCTCTATCTGACAACATTAACACATCATAAAAATTTTATCCATTCCCTAATCTTTGGAATAATGTATGAGACACTTCTGCTGCCTCTTCTAGCCAAAACCCACATGGCTCCATTTCTCCTAGCCTGAATTCTGGTTCCATCACAATTCCAAATTTTATGTGGTTCGTATGGGTTGGCTTGATATGCTTTGGATAGTGTGTCATAGAATGAGGCAACTACAGTAGGCCTAAGGTTTAGATCTCTGTCTCTATCTAGTCCTTCCGTTGTCCTCAATGTCAATTCAGGATGATGCCTTTTAAACCCAGTCCACCAAGACTTCCCAGGCAGCCCATCCTTAAAAGGGTTTGGTCATGTTTGGCATATTTGCGCGAATTATGCTTTGAGATTAATAATCTCCAACCCATGGCCCACTGTTCCCATTTCTTTACACCATTCCACAATCAAACCCTCTTCATTTCCTATCAATACTATGGGAGGACCTTTTTTTGATGATGTTAAACTACCTAACCAGTTGCTAAGCATTGTCGTAGGGATTCCCCACTTTTTGGCTGCACTCCTTGTCGACAATCCATTATCCTCCACATCTTTCAATGTTAAATCCATATCCTCTTTCATCTACTCCCATTGAACTAAAACTTTCTTGCTTCTAGCAGCTGCATTTACTTGAATAACTGGCTCAACTGGTTGAGGACTGCTCTCATTAGCAATTTGATTGTCTTCATTCAGCGGGAAATGAGCCTTTCTTTTTTCTGGAGGCATGGTTGTCTTTAGTCTCTTGCTGCCATGATGGGTCTACATTTGAGCTTTGTTCTTCATCTGCACATGTCAAAAAATACCTTTGGACATCAATTTTATAATTTGGAATCTTTTGAATCTCTTCAGTACAAAGTTAAAGAAACAAAGAACCTAAACCATTGAACTAGACATCCCACTTGTCTGTGTTGGTTAGTAGAGAAGCCTATAGGTGGTGCAACCTAACTATCAAGAACTACTTAGGATTGTACGTGATAGGTAGAACAAATATGAATACTCGAGCATGCGTGCAGTGAGGTTGACAGTTTAAAATCTATAAAGCAAGATAACAACATAGACAAACAATCAGCTATACTAATATTAATCACAAACATTACAACATGTGACATTCCAATTTCTTCATCTCTGTAATTGCCATTTGTAATTTAAAATTTGTAAGTTCAGTCGGCGAGTTCACAGTGATGCTCTGAACAGAATATGTGTGATGTTATATGTTTGTTTTGATTGTTTCATATTCTGATTTATGATGTTCTATGTTTGATTTGACAGTTTCATATTTTGATGTTCTATTCTATGTTGTATGTTTGAATTTATGGTTTGGTTGTAGTTATGATTTCCTATGTTGTATGTTTCTTTTTTATGGTTTCACATTTAAGAATGCTACTAAAATTTGTCTATATCAGATATCAGATAGTCATTGATTTTAAAGTTGTAATCATCATTCCACTGTCCAAATCTTTTCCAATCAGATATGACTTGCTTGGCAGACAATACATATGCATCTAATCTTTTTATCTCTTTCTCTGTCAATGCATACAACCTTACAAGTGTTTTGACAAGCATTCTCTTTTTCAAAGTTTCCATTTATTCTTCAATCCTCTGTGCTTCTTTCTTCAACCCACCTAACATTTTCTTGAATGTACACAATCACAATTTACCATATAAAACTAAACCAAATCAAAAAAATTCTGCCAATTGATGAATGAGCACTTATATGTGCTCTCTATTGGATCTGTCTCATCAAATTGGTCTACACCAAAACGCTGTAAAGATAGTCTTTGGCCTCCAATGAAGAAAAATTGCTATAGGATTGGGGTAGGATAATGATGTGTTGTCATAGAGTAGGCTAATAAATGTCAAAGCAAGTGAAAGAGTTAAACAGGTCAATTGAAGTTTGAGTTGACAATATGTAATAGCACAAGACATGAGAAAAGTTGAAAATTTTTCAAGTTCAAACTTGCTGACAACAATACTAGTGCTGGGCCTAAACAATATAAGAAGCACTAGACAAAATAAAAAGCAAAATTAGGGCCTAACCAATTTCACAAGACAACTAAACTTTCAATCCTAAGGGTGTTTTGAACCCAATGAAAGAAAATTATCAATTATAAAAGCATCCTGAACTTTATGATGTGCACGCCTAATAGGACAAAACCCTACATTGTTAATACTTCTCATGAAACCTACCAAATAAACCTAGATTGTTAAATATTGCTCATGACACCTAGATTGTTAAATATCAGTGCAATTTGGTTATATTTCGATGGTTGTTTTGAATACATTCTAAACAAATAAGGCAATACACATTAATCCATTGAAATTTACAGGCCATTTGATGCTTACTGAGTTAGGTATCTTAGATGAATACAGATACCTCTACAGGCCATTTGAAATTTACATATGAATATAAATATCTTAAATTTGAATGAATGTTAAATGTGTTAGATGAATACATGTAAATTTTGATGGTTGTTTTGAATACATTCTAAACAAATAAGGCAATACAGATTCATCTATAACAACATTATTTCTGAGTAACTTGCCACCTTTTCTTTCAAACACTCTCGCATTAAAAGATATTTGTGTTTTAACTGTATTGTTGTTTGGTTTAAAATCTCTATTGTTTGGTTTAAAATTGAAGCTAAACGTCTGTAATTGAAAACAACAATAGAGTTTAAACTTAAACAACAAACATTTGAAATGGAAATAGACTTTGCAGTGACGTTGGAATTTTGAACTTACCTGAATGTTGATAGAACTCTGCAATTCCAAGCCTCCAGGGGTCTTGTGTATGGGATGTTGGAAACTTGCACTAGGAAATCTAGGTTTATGTAAGAAAACTTGGAATTTGTTATTTGTGATTTGTGCACTCTTGTTTGATTGGTTCAAATTGATTTTATTGCACTTCATTTGCATGATTTGATGGATGTCTATAAATTTGAATTTGGTATTAAATATGGGAGGTGATTGATTTGGTCAAATGTTTGTTTGCTCTGAATTGGTTGATTTCTTTTAATGTGTTTTGACTACTTGATTGGTGAGCCTTAAACCTTCGATAGTGTGGAATTAATGGAGAGTTGATTGATTTGATTGAATGCTTATTTGGGCTGTTTGTGCTAGATTTTAATACATTGTTGTCATCTTGTTTTGACGGCTATTTTGGTGAGCCTTACATGGTTATCTGTGGCCTTTTTTGCATGTATTAAGGAAAAGGGAGCAATAGATGGGCATTTATCACTGTTTTGAGTGCACTTGGGCACTATTACATTTTACTTGGGACTCCAACTTTTTATTTTATGCACGTTTTTTGGGATGGATCTCCATGATAAATGGGATATGTTGTAATGAAAAAATGTTTAAAACTCTTTATTATAATGCAACTTGGAACTTAAATTAGGTTGATGGCTAGTCATATACTTGGAAGATATGGATGTTTACTTAATATATAAATGCTTTAATATAACATTTTGGGCTCTGTTGCATCCACTTGTGTACAAGTTCAAAATAATGTCAGTTGCATTTATGTTTTAAAATTCTTGTTAATCATTTCTGTATGCCACCTAATATTAATAAAAAAATATTAAAAAGTAAACAAATGTGATGGGAACATTGATTGGTCCTCATATGTCATATTTTTGGAAAAAAATCAAATATTTAAAAGATCTCTTATTAAAAAGTAATAAGCCCCGTTTAGTCAACTCCTATACCCACTATGGGGCCCTCTCCCCTAATACCCACATAAAACAAAAAGTAAAAAGTGCAGTAGGTTTACGGTTGAAAGAAGTGCTTTGTGGTACTATTTTTCTCACAAAATGATAAAAAACTTTTTGACATTTCCAAGATTTTAAAGTACACTTTAAAAAGTGTATCAGCTAATGTCATGTCCCCATATTAAGGCATTGTTTAAATTAAAGATTTAAACATCCTGATAAAGGAAACAACTAAATTACCATAGTAAATATCAATTCGAAATAATATATATTATTAAAATAATATTATTATTTTTTTCATAATTATCATAAGATAATATTATGATTATAATTATCAAATCTAAATATAAATTATATAACATATAATATATTAATATGATAATAAATATAAACATAAATAATAAATATATATTTTCATTGCATATTATAAAAGGGACTTTATATATATGTGAGGATTGGGCCTCTTAAAAGAGACACCAATTCCTTAGTAAATGGTGTTTAACAAATTAAGTGAGCAAATATATTAATGGTAATTATTATCACCAATAGTGGTGACGGTTGGGTATAAGCCCATCAAACCCTTAAATAGGGAATCATAATCATATATATAGGAGGATCAGCAAAAGGAGAAAAAAAAGGGAGTCTAAGAAAAAGAAAAAAAATAGTAGATCAATAAACAATAAAGAATATCAAAGACACAACAAAGAGAAATTACAAGGAAGATATGAGATAGACAAGATAAGTCTGCAATTATAACAGGTATGTTTTTCATTAAGTATTTAAATATAGAATATAATATATATTAGTAATATTCTAGTATAGACTATGTAAATATAGAATATAATATATAGTAGTAATATAATTATGATAGAAGTAAATGAATTATGATTAGAAGTAAAATTAACTATTAGTTAATTGTTTCATGCGTGAAAGTAAATAGGAATGATATAAACTACAAGATAATGATGTGAATCTAAGATATGGGAAATAAATAAATAAAAGAGAATATCCCATAAATAAATATAATTAGATCTACATGATATTTATATATATATTTCTGGGTCATAAGTAGGAAAGATATCATAAATATATATAGGGAAGAATTATTCAAGTAAATATAAATATAAATATATATATATATATATAGAGAGAGAGAGATTATTAATATTATAACAAATACTATAATATATAAATATTAAAGAATAGGTGAAAGAGAATAGAATCCAATGAATAGATTCAACAAGCAGCATAAAGAGGTACGTGCACTTTCCTTATTAATAGCTTAGGTGATATAAATGTTGTAGAAGAATAATATGAATATAAATAAATGAATATTGCTTATATCAGGATAATAATTGGAATATATTACCATCAATGATGTATATACATTCTCTGTATAAGTATGAATATAGAATAGGTATAATAATATGAGAATAAATAGGAGTGTAGAAATAAGGTAAATCTCCATACATATATAAATGGAATATGGTTATAGATGTGAACATTCTTAAATTGAATACAATGAAATGAATGCTGTAATTCAACGAATGTGATAGCTAAAATCCTTAGACAATTAAGTGTATGAACAAATGATAAGTTGGAAACATTATATAAGGACATGAATATACAACTTGAATATGGATGAATAATGATTATATTGTTCACATGATGAAGTGAAAAGAAAATGAAACTCTAATGTTCTCTTTTGTGAGTTGAATTGTCCAAGGTCAAAGGAAAAATTGGGACTCACTAGAAGGGGACATTACAAGTGGTATCAGAGCATTTGACCTGCCATCCTGTGAGGAAATTTGATGCAAGCTTACTCAAGAAGGTACAACACACATAACAACAACAACCAAATGGACAAGGAACTCACATGAGCCAAAGGGGTTCTGCCTTCTAATGAAGGGTTCTGCCTTTGGGTCTATGAGAGATGTGCTTTCTAGATATGCCACTCATGATGAGAAATAATAAGTCCACATAAGCCAAAGGGGTTCTGCCTTCTAGTGAAGGGTTCTGCCTTTGGGTCTAGAGAGAAATGTGCTCTTCTAGACACGCCACTTATGATGGAAGTAATAAGTTCACATGGGCCGAAGGGGTTCTGCCTTCTAGTGAAGGGTTCTGCCTTTGGGTCTAGGAGAGAAGTACTCTTCTAGATACGCCACTCACGATGAGAAATGATAAGTCCACATAAGCCAAAGGGGTTCTGCCTTCTAATGAAGGGTTCTGCCTTTGGGTCTAGAGAGAAATGTGCTCTTGTAATGTCCCCTTCTAGTGAGTCCAAATTTTTTTCTTTGACCTTACACAATTCAACTCACAAAAGAGAACATTAGAGTTCCATTTTCTTTTCATTTCATTATATTAACAATATAATCATTATTCATCCATATTCAAGTTGTATATTCATGTCCTTATATAATGTTTCCAACTTATCATTTGTTCATACACTTAATTGTCTAAGGATTTTAGCTATCACATTCATTGAATTACAACATTCATTTTATTGTATTCAATTTAAGAATGTTCACATCTATATCCATATTCCATTCATATATGTATGGAGATTTACCTTATTTCTACACTCCTATTTATTCTCATATTATTATACCTATTCTATATTCATACTTATACAGAGAATGTATATACATCATTAATGGTAATATATTCCAATTATTATCCTGAAATAAGCAGTATTCATTTATTTATATTCATATTATTCTTCTACAACATTTATATCGCCTAAGCTATTAATAAGGAAAGTGCACGTACCTCTTTACGCTGCTTGTCTTGTTGAATCTGTTCATTGGATTCTATTCTCTTTCACCTATTCTTTAATATTTATATATTATAGTATTTGTTATAATCTCTCTCTCTCTCTCTATTATATATATATATATATACTTGAATAATTCTTCCCTATATATATTTATGATATCCTTCCTACTTATGACCCGGAAATATATATATATATATCATGTAGATCTAATTATATTTATTTATGGGATATTCTTTTTATTTATTTATTTCCTATATCTTAGATTCACATCATTATCTTATAGTTTATATCATTCCTATTTACTTTCACGCATGAAACAATTAACTAATAGTTAATTTTACTTCTAATCATAATTCATTTACTTCTGTGATAATTATATTATTACATCATTACATTTCTTATTTATGATCATGAAATTAGTTCATTCTATTGATATATCTTTATTTATTTAACTTTATTCATTTCTGAATCCACTTTACACAGTCTATACTAGAATATTACTAATATATATTATATTCTATATTTAAATACTTAATGAAAAACATACCTGATATAATTGCAGACTTACCTTGTCTGTCCCGTATCTTCCTTGTAATTTCTCTTTGTTGTGTCTTTGATATTGATAACTCTCAATGCTGTTATTCTTTATTGTTTATTGATCTGCTATTTTTTTCTTTTTTCTTAGACTCCCTTTTTTTTTCTCCTTTGCTGATGATCATATATATCTAATTATGATTCCCTATTTAAGTGTTTGATGGGCTTATACCCAACCGTCACCACTATTAGTGATAATAATTACCATTAATATATTTGCTCACTTAATTTGTTAAACATCATTTACTAAGGAATCGGTGTCTCTTTTAACAGGCCCGATCCTCACATATATATAAAGTGCCTTTTACAATATGCAATGAAAATATATATTTATTATTTATGTTTATATTTATTATCATATTAATATATTATATGTTATATAATTTATATTTATATTTGAGAATTATAATCATAATATTATCTTATGATAATTATGATTAAATTGCTATTATTTCTTTTTATATTTTAAAATCTTCATATAATAATAATATTATTTTAATAATATATATTATTTCGAATTGATATTTACTATGGTAATTTAGTTGTTTTCTTTATCAGGATGTTTAAATCTTAATATGGGGACATGACAGCTCTTCTAGACACGCCACTTATGATGGAAGTAATAAGTTCACATGGGTCGAAGGGGTTCTGCCTTCTAGTGAAGGGTTCTGCCTTTGGGTCTAGGAGAGAAGTACTCTTCTAGATATGCCACTCATGATGAGAAATGATAAGTCCACATAAGCCAAAGGGGTTCTGCCTTCTAATGAAGGGTTCTGCCTTTGGGTCTAGAGAGAAATGTGCTCTTCTAGATATGCCACTTATGATGGAAGTAATAAGTTCACATGAGCCGAAGGGGTTCTGCCTTCTAGTGAAGGGTTCTGCCTTTGGGTCTAGGAGAGAAGTGCTCTTTTAGATATGCCACTCATGATGAGGAATGATAAGTCCACATAAGCCAAAGGGGTTCTGCCTTCTAGTGAAGGGTTCTGCCTTTGGGTCTAGAGAGAAATGTACTCTTCTAGATACGCCACTTATGATGGAATTAATAAGATCACATGAGCCAAGGGGGTTCTACCTTTTAGTTAAAGGGTTCTGCCTTTGGGTCTAGGAGAGATGTGTTTTTCTAGATACGCCACTCATGATGAGAAATGATAAGTCCACATGAGCCAAAGGGGTTCTGCCTTTTAGTGAAGGGTTCTGCCTTTGGGTCTAGAGAGAAATGTGCTCATCTAGATATGCCACTCATGATGGAAATGAAATGTTCACTTGGGCCAAAGGGGGTTCTGTCTTTTAGTTGAAGGGTTCTGCCTTTGGGCCTAGAAGAATTGGATCACTAGGATACACCTAAAGATTAATGAAGGCCTTAGGGTAAAACCTAAGGAGAAGGCTTTAAGGGGGGGACATTATCTCATCATCAACCCCCAGGATCATGCTATACGTTATCTTATTATCAACTTGCTTAAGCAATCAAAGTCTTACTTACAACATCATTAGATTCATCTTTTGGGATTTTCATTAATATTATTTCATTTCAAATCTCTAATCTCAGAATATCAATACTCCCAAAGTTTTCTTTAAAAAATGAAAAATTCTTCCTTCTTGCATTCATTTGATTAACTAAATGTCCTCAATCATATTGCTATTCAAAGTCAAATCAAATCTTCTTTGATCATGACATTATATAATCAGTTACTCCTCAAAGAACTTAACTATTCTCAATTTTGAGGTCAATAACATATGAGACTGAATCTCATGACCAAAGATCAAGATGCATCTTGGAATCTCAATACTCTCAAATCATCCCATCATTGTTAATCAAAACATCAAACAAATACTCTTTTGATTACAAATTCTCTTTCATCCGGAATCAAACCATGACTTTGTCTCAACACATTGAAGATAAGCGTTAAAGTGCAAGGTAACTCATTGTGATTGCTTGAGGACAAGCAATCTTGAGTGGGGAGGGCTGTCATGTCCCCATATTAAGGCATTGTTTAAATTAAAGATTTAAACATCCCGATAAAGAAAACAACTAAATTACCATAGTAAATATCAATTCGAAATAATATATATTATTAAAATAATATTATTATTTTTTTCATAATTATCATAAGATAATATTATGATTATAATTATCAAATCTAAATATAAATTATATAACATATAATATATTAATATGATAATAAATATAAACATAAATAATAAATATATATTTTCATTGCATATTATAAAAGGGACTTTATATATATGTGAGGATTGGGCCTCTTAAAAGAGACACCAATTCCTTAGTAAATGGTGTTTAACAAATTAAGTGAGCAAATATATTAATGATAATTATTATCACCAATAGTGGTGACGGTTGGGTATAAGCCCATCAAACACTTAAATAGGGAATCATAATCATATATATAGGAGGATCAGCAAAAGGAGAAAAAAAAGGGAGTCTAAGAAAAAGAAAAAAAATAGCAGATCAATAAACAATAAAGAATATCAAAGACACAACAAAGAGAAATTACAAGGAAGATATGAGATAGACAAGATAAGTCTGCAATTATAACAGGTATGTTTTTCATTAAGTATTTAAATATAGAATATAATATATATTAGTAATATTCTAGTATAGACTATGTAAATATAGAATATAATATATATTAGTAATATAATTATGATAGAAGTAAATGAATTATGATTAGAAGTAAAATTAACTATTAGTTAATTGTTTCATGCGTGAAAGTAAATAGGAATGATATAAACTACAAGATAATGATGTGAATCTAAGATATGGGAAATAAATAAATAAAAGAGAATATTCCATAAATAAATATAATTAGATCTACATGATATTTATATATATATTTTTGGGTCATAAGTAGGAAAGATATCATAAATATATATAGGGAAGAATTATTCAAGTAAATATAAATATAAATATATATATAGAGAGAGAGAGAGATTATTAATATTATAACAAATACTATAATATATAAATATTAAAGAATAGGTGAAAGAGAATAGAATCCAATGAATAGATTCAACAAGCAGCATAAAGAGGTACGTGCACTTTCCTTATTAATAGCTTAGGTGATATAAATGTTGTAGAAGAATAATATGAATATAAATAAATGAATATTGCTTATATCAGGATAATAATTGGAATATATTACCATCAATGATGTATATACATTCTCTGTATAAGTATGAATATAGAATAGGTATAATAATATGAGAATAAATAGGAGTGTAGAAATAAGGTAAATCTCCATACATATATAAATGGAATATGGTTATAGATGTGAACATTCTTAAATTGAATACAATGAAATGAATGTTGTAATTCAACGAATGTGATAGCTAAAATCCTTAGACAATTAAGTGTATGAACAAATGATAAGTTGGAAACATTATATAAGGACATGAATATACAACTTGAATATGGATGAATAATGATTATATTGTTCACATGATGAAGTGAAAAGAAAATGAAACTCTAATGTTCTCTTTTGTGAGTTGAATTGTCCAAGGTCAAAGGAAAAATTGGAACTCACTAGAAGGGGACATTACAGCTAACTATCTAATCAATCCTCGAAGAATTGCAGCAAGACGAAATCTATACAGTGGATTAGTGCAGGGAACATATCCTAAAATCCAGGCCTATATGGACATGAAATACCCACCAACAGATTAAAATTTTCCTATATAGATTCCTCATCAGCTAAATTTCTGTGATTGTTTTCATATGTTATGATGGCTAGCTCCCTCCTTGTAATTGTGCTCCTCTTTGATTTTACCTTGGGGTTGCAATCAGCCTGTATGCCTCCTCCATCAATAGAATGTAAAATAAACCATGGATCCCAAATCTTCAATTCTCTGGGCATCTGGGATGACCATGAGCCTTGTTTGCCTCCATCAACAGAAAGCAATTTAAGCCATGGATGCCACATATTCAATTATCTGGGTGATTGAGAAGACCGAGGAACTTGTGAGGCTGCAGACGCTGCATGGCCCAAATCAGAATCCGAGCTTATACAGGCAGTTGCCCATGCAGTGAAAAACAAACAAAAGATTAGAGTGGTGAGTGGGCCAGTTTATAGTCTATCAAAATTAGCCCGTGTGGGAAAGCAAGGGCTCATCATCTTCACCCAAAACTATAATTCAGTAATTGAAATCAACAAGACTGCAATGACAATTACTGTCCAATCCGGAGCAATGATGAAAGATGTGATTGAAGAAGCTGCAAAGGACGGACTGGCTCTGCCTGCCATGATTTCCTGGAATGGAGTTTCGGCAGCTGGAGTTGTTTCTACTGGAGCCCATGGCAGTGGTCTCTCGGGAAGAGGCAGTGGGATTTATGAATATGTTGCTGGGATGAAATTGGTAGTCCCTGCACCTTCTTCCCAAGGCTATGCAAAGCTCATCACCTTGAGCGGTGATTCTCTCACTTGGTTAATTGTACTGCATGTGATTCTGAGATCTAAACATTTTCTTCAATGTTATGATTTACAACTTCACGGTTTTTTTAAATATTTTTTCTTTTTTGTCATCCACAAATTTGTTTTTGATATTTTATTGGGGAGCACGAACTTTAGGCTGAATCTCTTTGGATGAGAGTTAAGGACTGAGGGGTATCCATTATCCATTTCGCCTAATTTGCTGAACCTCTTTGGCTGAGAGCCAAGGACTGAGGGATATCCATTATCCATTTCGCCAATTTCGCTGAACCTCTTCGACTGAGAGCCAAGGACTGAGGGGTATCAGTTATCCATTTCGCCAAATGGGGTATCCATTATCCATTTCGCCAAATTCGCTGAACCACTTCGGCTGAGAGCCAAAGACTGGAGGGTATCCATTATCTATTTCGCCAAATTCGCTGAACCTCTTTGGCTGAGAACCAAGGATTGAGGGGTATCCATTATCCATTTCGCAAAACTTGATCCCTAATGAATTCATTCAGAACCTTTCAACTTCACCAGTAGAACCCTTAAACATAAATTCCTTTTATGTTTAATTACTTTCATAATTTAATGTTTTGTTTTTTATTATAATTGAATTATACTTCCAAATTTATACCAAACTCAACATCTGATATCTTTCAACTCACTCATCTAAAAGAAGTTACATGTTGTGTGGTTCAAGTATTAACCATTTTCCTTTTCGTTTCTTTACCTTTTTTTTTTTGAGCCGTGTGTTCAGTCAGTTTTATAGTCTAGCTTCTAGTTCTTCTTTATTACGATTGCTTGTACTTTTGAGGTCTATTGACTCCATTCATTTGTGTGGCCATTAATATAGGTTATTTCTTTCTGTTTTCTTGACAGAATCAGATTCAGATCTGAAAGCTGCCAAGATATCTCTTGGAACTCTCGGAGCGATCTCTGAAATAACCTTCAGATTGCAGCCTATGTTCAAGCGTTCATTTTCAGCCAGTGTGAAAGATGACAATGATCTAGAAAAAGAAGCCGAGAGTTTCCTAAGAGCCAGTGAATATGCATATATACATTGGTTTCCCTCACATGGGAAGGCAAATTTCCTAACCAGCTATGTTGTTTCTGTTGATGTACCTGGAGATGGCCTCAACAGCCGACTTGGCAATCCAATTACAGCATTGAACGTTGAAACAAGTGCTTATCAGTGTTAGTATGATCTCACACCTAACCACTTAAAAACACTAGCCTGCCTGTTCGCCTACAATCTATATAAAAAGATATTGTAGTGGATCTATCGGAGCTACTCTGGTAGTTTTTCAGACATTTTGGCAGTCTATTCACTTTTACTGATGCTCTGTTTTTAATGAAGGAAATAGATTTTTTCTGTGTGAGATTGAATAATTACTCCACTTGTTGGCCATGAATAAGTAGGTCGATACAGACAAAATCTTGCTGGGTTTATCTGCTATATGAATCCTGTTTTTTGTTTTCAAATTGTGTTACATCATGTTTCGATGTTTGGGCAAATGTGTTTAGTTTTACAGTATTGTAATTTTCTACAGAATATAGGAAGCTGCCTGCTAGGTATAGGCTATTTGAAGTATGAGAGGGAAACAGAGCAAGGGCAGTGTATATAGTACATCTGATGTTTAACTGGCAATCTTGCTTTGTTCTGTCATGCAGATGACAAAATCCAAGCAAATGACGACGTGACTGCAATCTGTCAGGCCTATTCTAGAAAATTTGGAGACATTTTGACTTTGATAGTATTGATTGAGAGTTGGGTTTTAGTAAACTATTATGGGTTGATGAAGATTGATTTGTAATTCTAATAAATCATGTAACTTAATACGTTAGGAAATAGCACTAATAAAAATAAATCATTTCATTTTGATAAATGCTCTGTTTTTAATGAAATAGTTTCAGATAGAAAAAAAACCTGAAGAACTAAATTATATGATCAAAGTAGGTCAATGGGACTCAAAACTATAACCATTTAGTAGCTGATAGGCTTTTATATGTGAGCATTATAGTGCTCGGAATTGTCTCATGCCGGAAAATTTTCTAAACTCGTCGTATCAACGTATTCCTTGAACCTCCTATGGGTGCAAGTGCTAGTAATAAAGAACTACCTGATTAGGATAAGGAGGTAACAAAGTTTTTTTTTTTCTTTGTGGGAGATTGAAATTTAAATAATTACTTCTATTTGTTTACCATGACTGAGTAAGTCAATAGAGAAAAAATCTGGCTGACTTTATCTGCTATATCAAAAAATATTTTCTATAAACTGTGAATGAAATCATGATTTGGGTATGTGCATCATGTCACCGTGTGCTAAACTGATATTGTAGGATGTTATTCCAATATAATTACAATTCCAAATTTGAGCAAATGTATTTAGTTTTAGAGTATTGCAATTTGCTATCAAATATAATGCTAGGGTTTAAAAGAGTCCCAGTAGTATTTAAAGTTGTCTGCGTCTGTTCTTAAATATCATCCACTTCAAGAGTTTCAGTAGTATTCAAAGTTGTCTGCGTTTGTTCTTAAATATCATTCACTTCAACAGTCAAAGGTTAATTTTAGTCAATAAAAATAGCACGAATATTTACCACTTTTTGTTGTGAATGAGGTGTAAAATCACCATTGATTGTTTGACCATTGAAATGGATGATATTTAAATAGTGCCGCTGCCTGCTAAATATAAGATATTTGTAGTGAGAAGAAAAAAAACAGGGACAATGTAAATAAATCTGATGTTTAACTGGTAAGTTTGCTTTGTTCTGCTCTCCAGATGACACAATCCAAGCAAAAGAAGATGTTGATGCAATCTGCAATGGAGTGGATCTGATGATCTCATACACGACAAAGGGCAGTGGCTTCTTGAACGACGGAAAACAGTTCACAGGGTACCCTGTAATTGGATTCAATCATCGGATGCAAACATCTGGTGGATGCCAAGGAAGTCACCCTAATTATCAAGATAACCAGAAGAGCTGCACTCCCACCAAGATTTTGGATAAAAAGAATACAGTCTGTTTATGGGATCGACGGCTGCACACTACTTGGTTCTTCGACGTGGAGCTGAGAGTACCAATGTTACATCTCCATGAGGCGATTGAGGACATAAAAAAAATTAGGGATTTGAATCGCCCAAGTCTGTGTGACTGGGGTGCAATCGGTGGAATATACATGCGTTCTATTAAGAAGTCAGATGCATATCTTGGACCTGCAGAAGATCAGGTGACTTTAGTGGTGCAAACTTATCGGCCAAGGGAAGCAGGCATACCTAAGTGGAATGAAGATGTGTTTCAAGAAATTGAGCAAATGGTGATAGAGAAGCACAGAGGGACACTACACTGGGGGAAGTCTGGAGGTCACTTGTTTAGAGATGTCGCCAAGCGGGCTGTAAGCCTGGAGAAGTTTGTGGAGGTGAAGGATAGGTTTGATCCCAATGGAGTTTTTTCTAACGATTGGACTGATGGCTTGTTTGGGATCGGAGGGAGAGGAGTGGAGCAGTTGAGGGATGGATGTGCTCTGGATAAGATGTGCAAGTGTAGAGAAGATAAACACTGTGCTCCGGACAAAGGGTATTTCTGCCGAGAGGGAAGAATTTGGAACAAGGCTCGTGTTTGCAGGAAACATCTTGATGATGGTAGTGGGCCTTTCCAGAGAGTGGGTACCCAGGTCTAAATCAATTGCAAGCACAATAAAAATCTATCTACAATATATAGATAGAGGCAGAGTTTTTTTTTTGATGACTCGGGGGTATTTGGGATGCACCAACGCATCCATAGAACCAGTACATCAAGAGAAGCAGGCCCTCGGAGTCAAAGCCAAGACCTTGGGGAGCAAACCCAAGACTTAAGCCTCCTCCGCTGACCAGGGGGGCTTTGGGGTTACCATGTTAGTCCATGTTGTAGTTTTGGGTTATTTAAAGGGGTTATTGGAAAATTAAGGTTTACATTTTGTAATGTTTACTTAGTTGGGAGTTAGTTTGTTATGAGGTAGTTTAGGGAATTTAGGGCAGCTATATGGGAATGCAATACTTTATAAGCATTTGCATAGACATTGCAAAACCCCCAAAAATTAATATAGTCAGTCCATGTTGTAGTTTTGGGTTATTTAAAGGGGTTATTGGAAAATTAAGGTTTACATTTTGTAATGTTTACTTAGTTGGGAGTTAATTTGTTATGAGGTAGTTTAGGGAATTTAGAGCAGCTATACGGGAATGCAATACTTTATAAGCATTTGCATAGACATTGCAAAACCCCAAAAAATTAATAATATATTTACAATTTGGTGTTATTTGATCAACAATGGTTTAAGTTTACAATATGCGTGAGTGCCATTTTTCCAATACAAGTATACCCCATACGGATATTAGTACAATGTCAATAACAAAGTATGAGTACAAAACTACATAACATCCAAATCATACATACATCATAAGTACACATAATGACCAGCTTAGACATACGCCACATATACACATAGTGACTAGCTCATACATAGATCACATATACGCAAAGTGATCAACTCTTACATACATGACATGTACACATATTGATGATCTCATACATACATCACATACACATATACTAATCAACTTGTACATACATCGCATGTACACACAGTGACCATCTGGCACAAAGGAACTAGAAGTGACTCTATTAGATGCATCTTTCCCTTTACCTAATTAACTAATCCATAATCCCTTATAATAAGGTGACAATAGGGAAAAATAAAATGAATGCATCCCATATTACATTGGGTCCATCCTTATCTTGTTCCACAACTAGATGTGATGATGAGACAAACATCCCATACTATTTGTTGCCATCACTAGTAAGGGCATAGGTGTAACAACACACAACACATGTCGCCATCAAAATATTTCCATGGCCTGCTAAAACTTTGAATCATCTTATAACCAGATAAACATAATCAAAATGTCTTATGATTTTACATCACCTAAGACTAATGGCTATGCTATCAAAAACTTGAATTGGTTTAACACTAGAATTGATAACCATACCTTAGGCAATACACAACACACATTCCTTCTAATACATGAATGCCTATACTAAACTCCTGAGATACGTAGATCATGACATCCATTGCCTACATGCTATTCACAAAACTCTGTCTAAACCCTATAAAATTAGGCATCTTCTAGCATCTAACATCTACATGCTACTAGTGAAAGTCAACTAACCCTATGATACGGTCAAATATTTATTTTGACAGAGCATGCTCTATGAGTTTGGTTATGCTAGAGTAGTAATAAGCTTATTTATAAGTAAGTCACAAGTTTTATAGTTTCAGTGATTACATAATGATGACTAGGACAATCTACCCTTAAGAGAATAATTGCCCTTTAGATATGCTCTCGTAGTGCCCCTCTCTCAACCCTTGTTGTGATGCATACAAAGTCAACTCATGTATCTATCTTGATTTTGACACTCAAACATTTAGAAAGGTACATGCCAATAGATCTGTAGACACCCTAAAATGACCATGTCGTCGCACCACTTGCATTTCATCAAATCTGTCTAATCACCTGTATTTCAAACGTTAATTAAATAATCTAATTATTTAATTAATTTCACCAAAATCATCGAATTCTTCTAAATCTTCTAAATTCAACATTAATTAAATGAATCCTCTTTTTTTAATTAATTTTATTAAATTCCTCTATAGTCTTCCAAAATTAAATAATTTTTATTATTTAATTAGATCATTATCCTCTTTCAAAATTCAAGTCCACATCAATTAAATAAATAAATTATTTAATTAATTCATCACAAATCCCCTTATCTACAATTAAATAATTATATATTATTTAATTAAATCAATTATTCTTCTAAATTTAAATAAATCATACAAATTTATTTAAATTAGCTCAATCCTCTAAAATAAATAAAATCAAGTATTTTATTTATAATCTTCTGTTCCTCACAATTAAATAAATAAAATTTATTTATTTAATTTCAGTTATCTTCCAATTCCTCTTAAAATATCTTGTTAACTCATGTGCACAATCAGTCTTATTTTTAGAACCCTAAAAAAGACAAAATTACAAGTTGAGTTATCTATTCAATCAATCTTATTTTCATCATATCTTAATAAAAGTATCCTTATGGATTGACACATGTTGTGTGCACATTCATCATGGTTATTTGTTTTATCTCCTCCGTTGATTCTTTTGAATTATCTGGACCGTTGATCGATCTCTGTTGAAACCTATATAGACCCCCCTCATCTCCTTCACAAATCTTTTTCGATCACTTATTCTCAGGCATCCTTTAATAGCGCTTTGAGTATACATCACATCGTTGAGCACTTTACGATCTTTTGACATTGATTTTTGAGCACCTTACTTGCTTGTTGCAAACATGGTTTCATAGCATTATTGAGCAATCCACATTTCGACAAAGAGAACAAAACAATCTAGGCAAAAAATTTCTTATTTTATTTGATTTATAGATCATGGCTTTTTGTTTAGATTAGATTTCTTTATGTTATGGCCTTTTGATTTGTTTGTTTTGATTTTATCATTTAAACATAATCGATTTTCCTCATACACAAGATCTAACACATATTGCCCTAAGGATTCACATTTTAAACTAGTTGATCTTGTTATATTACCACATAGGGTGATACATTAACCTATACAGATGGTCCTATAGGTTTTGGGGGGTTTAGTTTATCAACAAGTAATCAATACATTAAGCCCTCTTGAATTGACTTTCAGTCAAACACATATATACACCAACATAAACTTATAAAGTAAGTAATCTCAAAGGCTATTCATTCCATTCACTTGCTAACAATTCCATAAGAATAGTAACTCATGTATCATTGTATGTATCATAAGGACTACACATTTACATGACTTTTCACTTAGTTAACATCTGAATATATAATTCATTCTTACTATCTATGGGGAAGACTAAATTCTTGGTCTCAACAAAGGTCAAACAAGGACAAAATTGGTCATTCCCCTGCCATTCCTTTTAACAAATAAGAGTACCATAGAAGGTTCACATATGAAATATCATACTTTTACCCACTCATTCATAAGTTAATATTAACCCATTAGAGACTTTTGGAAACTCCACCTAATCTAACATAATATGATAATCATTCATAAGTTAATATTAACCCATTAGGGACTTTTGGAAACTCTACCTAATCTAACATAATATGATAATCATTCATAAGTTAATATTATCCCATTAGGGACTTTTGGAAACTTCACCTAATCTAACATAATATGATAAGATAAGGTAGTGACTTTGCCTTCTACTTAACTTACACACCTAATGATGACTGTAAGATTCACAGAATGAAAGATATACCTATCTATCTCTCATACCTATATGGACATGAAATGCCCACCAACAGATAAAAATTTTCCTATATAGGTTTCCCATCAACTAAATTTCTGTGATGGCTAGCTCCCTCCTTGTAATTGTTAGTGTGATTGTATTCATATGATATGATGGGTAGCTCCCTCCTTGTAATTGTGCTCCTCTTTGATTTTACCTTGGGATCGCAATCAGCCTGTATGCCTCCTCCATCAATAGAATGCAAAATAAACCATGGATTCCACATCTTCAATCCTCTTGGCATTTGGGATGACCATGAGACTTGTGTCCCTCCTCCATCAGTAGAAAGCAATTTAAGCCATGGATGCCACATATTCAATTATCTGGGTTATTGGGAAGACCGAGGAACTTGTGAGGCTGCAGACGCTGCATGGCCCAAATCAGAATCTGAGCTTATACAGGCAGTTGCCCATGCGGTGAAAAACAAGCAAAATATTAGAGTGGTGAGTGGGGCTCATAGTCTAACCAAATTAGCCTGTGTGGGAAAGCAAGGGCTCATCATCTCCACCCAGAACTATAATTCAGTAGTTGGAATCAACAAAACTGCAATGACAATTACTGTCCAATCCGGAGCAATGATGAAAGATGTGATTGAAGAAGCTGCAAAGGAAGGACTGGCTCTGCCTGCCATGATTTACTGGAATGGAGTTTCGGCAGCTGGAGTTGTTTCTACTGGAGCCCATGGCAGTAGTCTCTGGGGAAGAGGCAGTGGGGTTTATGAATATGTTGTTGGTATGAAATTGGTAGTCCCTGCACCTTCTTCCCAAGGCTATGCAAAGCTCATCACCTTGAGCGGTGATTCTCTCACTTGGTTATTTGTACTGCATGTGAATTTAACCATTTTGTTTGGTTAATTGTCTAGCTTCTAGTTCTTCTTTATTATGATTGCTTGTACTTTTGATGTCTATTGACTCCATTCATTTGTGTGGGCATAAATATAGGTTATTTCTTTTTGTTTTCTTCCCAAGGCTATGCAAAGCTTATCAGCTTGAGCGGTGATTCTCTCACTTGGTTAATTGTGCTGCATGTGATTCTGAGATCTAACCATTTTCTTGTACTTAAATGTGATGATTAAAAAATTCACGTTTTTTTAAAAAAAAATTTGTTTAATTACTTTCGTAATTTAATGTTTTGTTTTTTATTATAATTGAATTATACTTCCAACTTTATACCAAACTCAACATCTGAAATCTTTCACTCACTCATCTAAAAGAAGTTATATGTTGTATGGTTCAAGGATTAACAATTTTCCTCTTCGTTTCTTTAGTTTTTTTTGTGGGTTGTGTGTTCAGTCAATTTTACTTTTGAGGTCTATTGACTCCATTCATTTATTGTGGGCAATGGGCATTAATATAGGTTATTTCTTTTTGCTTTCTTGACAGAATCAGATTCAGATCTCAAAGCTGCCAAGATATCTCTCGGAACGCTCGGAGCGATCTCTGAAATAACCTTCACATTGAAGCCTATGTTCAAGTGCTCATTTTCAGCCAGTGTGAAAGATGACAATGATCTAGAAAAAGAAGCCGAGAGTTTCCTAAGAGCCAGTGAATATGCATATATACATTGGTTTCCCTCACATGGCAAGGCAATTTTCCTTACCAACTATGTTGTTTCTGTCGATGTACCTGGAGATGGCCTCAACACGGTAGTTAGCAGTGCAACCACAGCAATGAGCGTTGAAACAAATGCTTATCAGTGTTAGTATGATCTTCACACCTACCCACTAAAAAACATTAGCCTTCCTGTTCGCCTACAATCTATATAAAAAGATATTGTAGTGGATCTATCCGGGCTACTCTAGGACTTTTTCAGACATTTTGGCAGTCTATTCACTTTTACTGATGCTCTGTTTTTAAGGAAGGAAATAGATTGTTTCTGTGTGAGATTGAATAATTACTCTACTTGTTGGCCATGAATAAGTAGCTCGATACAGACAAAATCTTGCTGGGTTTATCTGCTATATGAATCCCGTTTTTTTTTTGCCCAAATTGTATTACATTATGATTCGATGATTGAGCAAATGTGTTTAGTTTTACAGTATTGTAATTTTCTACAGAATATAGGAAGCTGTCTGCTAGGTGTAGGCTATTTGAAGTGTGAGAGGGAAACAGAGCAAGGGTAGTGTATATATTGTATAGTTATACATCTGATGTTTAACTGGCAATCTTGCTTTGTTCTGCCATCCAGATGACAAAATCCAAGCAAATGAAGATGTGAATGCAATCTGTCAGGCCTATTCAAGAAAATTTGGAGACATTTTGATAGTATTGATTGAGAGTTGCGTTTTAGTAAACTATTATTTATGAAATAAATAATATGGGTGGATGAAGATTGATTTGTAATTCTAATAAAAAATCATATAATTTAATACATATCAAACACCACTAATTAAAAAAAATCAATTCATTTTCATAAATGCTCTGTTTTTAATGAAATAGTTTCAGATAGAAAAAAATTAGAAGAACTAAATTAGATGATCAAAGTAGGTCAATGGGATTCAAAATAACCATTTATAATAAAGAACTAGGATTAGGATAAGGAGGTAACACAGCTTTTTGTTTTGTGGGAGATTAAAATTTAAATAATTATTCTATTTGTTTACCATGACTGAGTAGCTCAATAGAGACAAAATCTGACTGACTTTATCTGCTATATGAATAAATATTTTCTATAACTGTGAATTAATTTATGATTTGGGTATGTGAATCATGTCACTGTGTGCTAAACTGATATTGTAGGATGTTAATTCCAATATAATTACAATTCCAAACTTGATTCAATGTATTTAGTTTGAGAATACTGCTATTTGCTATAGAATATAATGCTGAGGTCCTAAAAGAGTCCGAGTAGCATTCGAAGCTGCCTGCTAGGTATAAGCTATTTGAAGTGAGAGGGAAACAGAGCAGGGACAATGTAAATACATCTGATCTTTAACTGGTAATCTTGCTTTATTCTGCTCTCCAGATGACACAATCCATGCTAAAGAAGATGTGGATGCAATCTGCAATGTAGTGGAGCTGATGATCTCATCCGCGACAAAGGGCAGTGGCTTCTTGAACGACGGAAAACAGTTCACAGGGTATCCTGTAATTGGATTCAATCATCGGATGCAAACATCTGGTGGATGCCAAGGAAGTCACCCTAATTATCAAGATAACCAGAAGAGCTGCACTCCCACCAAGATTTTGGATAAAAATAAGACTGTCTGTTTCTGGGATCGACGGCTGCACACTACTTTGTTCTTCGATGTGGAGCTGAGAGTACCAATGTTACATCTCCATGAGGCAATTGAGGACATAAAGAAAATTAGGGATTTGAATCGCACAAGTCTGTGTGACGTGGGTGCAATTGGTGGAATATACATGCGTTCTCTTAAGAAGTCAGATGCATATCTTGGACCTGCAGAAGATCAGGTGACTTTGGAGGTGCAAACTTATCGGCCAAGGGAAGCAGGCATACCTAAGTGGAATGAAGATGTGTTTCAAGAAATAGAGCAAATGGTGATAGAGAAGCACAGAGGGACACTACATTGGGGGAAGTCTGGAGGTCACTTGTTTGGAGATGTCGCCAAGCGGGCTGTAAGCCTGGAGAAGTTTGTGGAGGTGAAGAATAGGTTTGATCCCAATGGACTTTTTTCTAACGATTGGACTGATGGCTTGTTTGGGATAGGAGGGAAAGGAGTGGAGCAGTTGAGGGATGGATGCGCTCTGGATAAGATGTGCAAGTGTAGAGAGGATAAACATTGTGCTCCGGACAAAGGGTATTCCTGCCGAGAGGGAAGAATTTGGAACAAGGCTCGTGTTTGCAGGAAAACAGTGGGTCTCTCACGGGCAGAGGTCTGAATCAATTGCAAGCACTATAAAAATATATCTAGAATATATGGACAGAGGCATAGTGAGTTTGTCCATGAATAATAATTGCTAGTGGAGTACCTACTTTTGTAGTATTATTATAGTATGTGTTCGCAGATAGCCCATTTTGTGTAATGATGGTGTTTGTTCTGGGTGTTTTGTCTTCTTGTTTGGTGATGTATTTGCTTTATATCATGCACACAGGGACTATTTCTGATGTTTTCTTGCACATTGGGTTTGTTGTTGTGCATGTCTATGTGACTCTACAGTTGCTATTTTTTTTTTTTGTAATTGTCTAGCTTTTATTCAATTAAAAAAAAGTTTAATGTATTATAATTATACTAAGTTGGTGAAGATTATAGTTGTGAACAATTTATTATTAATATTATTTTCTAAATATTTAGAAATTAACAAGTAGGATTAGCCTTGTCGAATTAAACAGAGGTTATCCCCGCAAGCCACGATGGTCTATCGTCTTGCTGTCGGGTAATCCCACAATAATGAGTCCCACTTTTTGGCCAAGATGGACATTGATATTAGTATTTTTAACTAAATCTTTACTTTTTTGAAACCTATAACAACTAAACCATTAGGAATTTGTAGATGATGCAAACTAATGATTTGTGGTTATTTGTGTGTACATTCTAAATATATATTTTTAAATTTTATTTGAAATAAATCATGAATCTTTCAACGTCTCATTTAATAACTGGTTTTTAATAGTAAACAACATTTTCATAATGTAACGTTTATGTCATCCAACATAACTCTTTTTTTTGTAGAAAGGATTACATTCTGATTTTTAAAATATAGATTTTTAACATCAATATCTAGTGCATAGATATTTTTTCATAATTTTTTGTTACATTTTTTTAAATTAATTTTTGAAGTCAAGGTAACTATAATTTGGACATAGGTATATGTCGTCAAGCATAACTTGTTGTGTATATATCGAAATTCAAATTTTTTTTTTTTGTGAAACAAGGACATCAATACCTAGTGCACAAATATTTTTCAGATTTTTTTTTTTCTCTAATTTTTTTTTTCGCGTCTGTGGAATAGAGACATTGATGTTTGGTGAAAAACCTACATTTACTAGAAAATATAAAATAAATATAAAATCAAATGAAACATATTCAAAATCATACTTTTTGGAAAGTTTATACTAAGGGCTACATATTTACAAAATAGAATTTATAAATGACTTCATTTGATCCCCCAAAAGGTGAAGCAAAATTTTCTTTTGTCAACATTTCGATAGGTGCGAAGGAGACTCCATTAAGAGTTTGATTTAAGACTAGGGGGCTCTTTCTAAGGGGATTTGATCTAATGGGGTTTTATTGAACCCTTCAATTAAGCCCCTTTAGATGGAACCCCTCAAGGCTTAAATCATTAATTTTTCTAAAAAATATGTGATTTCAGACAAAAATTAGGATGTCCCATAAGTCGGACACACTATTGTGACAACACCCTGTCCTATTTTTGAAATACTAACACTGTACGTTGAGTTGAATACTCCTAATTCATTGTCTGACATGTGCGTATATGAGAAAGTGAAGTTTTTTCCATTTAAAATAAGCTTTCTCCTCCATAACCACATGCGGCCTCTCTTCTAGGCATGCCTTAATTCGAGAAAGATGGAGCTTACCACTCCCCTCCTCCACTCTCCACTCCCCCTAGAATCTAGGAAGGCGTGATGGAGATAAAACCTCTTAAACCTTATAAAATGTTATCCTTTGCTATCGGACTAGTCATTCTATTAAACGTTGACTATGTTTAAAATAATATAAATGTATACAATGGTAAAACAAAAGGAGTTAATACGTAGATTAAATGATAAAAATGCATCCAAAGGGTAAGCATCAATGATAATATCCTTTAAAACCGACCTACACAACTTAGATCTTATGACTAGAAATAAACTTGATAGGTCGACTACCCATGTCGACTAGATAAACAGATGCATAAACAATCTTTTTGAATACCAATGTGGAAAATAAATTTGTCCACACAATGGGTGACAACCTCACACAAGCCAAAGATGATCACAATATTTAAAGTTTATCCTATCTTCTAGCTTATCCCAGTTTATTGGAGTTCGACACTTTATACAATACAATGCTTCAAAAGGAGCCATTTTTATTGTTGAATGATATGAATTATTATAAGCAAATTCAATTAATGAAAGTGTAACATCACATTCCATAATGCTCATAATTAAACATAAATATTCATCTTAACTAAGAGTTAAAAAACATCATGATTATCCAAAGCATAGTTAATCAAGAGTGAATCAATATCATTACAATAATTCAGTATGTTATTCTTTACCAGAATATAACAAAACTTAGAATTACAATTTCCAATGATATCTCATTACTGAATAACATTCACTATACGTGTACAAAGCTATCCTCAAGGCATCAAATATCAAATTATACACAATAATTGACTATCAAGTCATGTAAAGAAAAATACCTCTGCTTGGGAAGGAGACCATCATCCGAGTGTTTTTCCTCCAACCACAGACCGACGGTCCCCCACAAAACTTCCTACCTGGAAGTGATCCTACCCTTCACGGAAGGTATAGATATAAGGAACCGTTAGGTTTGTCATCTGAGTATCTGGTGTTGTGTCATTCATAATGCCTCACAGTCACACAATTATAGATACACTCTAACTATGCATGACACTACTGGTGACATTATGGAGCACTGTGGACCGACAATGCATACAGAAACAAATGCATTACTTTGGCCAAAGATTTACATACATATACGTTATGCAATGAACATTGTCGTATGTCCACCACCTCGACTCGACTTATAAGTTGTCATGTCCTACAATAAACATAATTTGACCTTTCTTGGTCTTGGATAGATGAGTTCAAAACCATCTTAGTCCATTCCTTGGACATTCGATTCCTATCTTGGAAACCATTCCAAAAGGTCTCATTGCTTAGGCAATAGGGAACTTGTGACTCTGTGTCACTCTATTCCATACTTTCATAATGATATAAGCTCATTCATGTTTTCGACACTTGACCTTACCCAGTTAGTGTTTACTTTGTTTACCTTATTCCAAGGTTTATACTCAGCTCATATCATCAAGAGGGGTATTTACAATGACTCATAGGAGCAATCTCATTTAAAAGGTTCTATCACAAGGAATCCTCTAGAATCTTGATATCATATACTTTGTATAAGAATACTTGCCAATCGCAAAGATGACATTCATTTACTTTTAATAAGTATGTATCAAAAGATTAACTTTCCCAAAGGAAATATGGCATGCATTCATTGCTACCAAGAAGACAAATAGTATGTCAATATTAAACCTTCTTACTTCTACAAGGAATCATTATAGCATTTGCATGCATTACATGCACTAAGATTACCAATACAAAATAGTTGAGGGTTGATATAAATTACTTTGAGTTGATATGTAAATAAACTAACTGCACACGACACAAACCCAAGTTTACCACTAAGATTAGAGTGGTCATTATCCTTATATGGTTTGGGCCATACTTATTACCACATGCACAACAATGTAGTATCGGTATCATGAATGGATACCCTCGCGATTTACACATACTCAATATACATTGATGCCTTTTCAGACTCATTAATAAATACAATATATTAATGCCTTCTTGGCTCATAAACAGTCACAAAGAAACATAAATAGTAAAGTTTCAAGGCTCAATAAAGGTTTAAGTCTAATTAATGTCATGCCATGATCTTACATGCGTAGCTTGCAGAAAAAATATGGCCTCTAAGTTGGCCGAGTGACATCATAACAAAAAGGTTTCATATGATTATCATAAAAAAGAACATTTGCGGCCTCATGAGCCTTCGATAACAGTTTGAATTCACACTATTTCCATAGAAAGAATTCATTAAAGTTATATGCGGCCTCAATGCCATTAACACTCATTTATGACTATTGTAAGTCAACACAGTCGACATGTTTTGTAATCAAAGAGATATATTTAAATCAAAACACCATTGAATATAAGTTGTTATCTCTCAGGGATATCATACCTGTAAAAGTAGTCACAGTAGTATGTCGTTGTTGATGAAAAGCTTTAACTTATATGCAAAGACCTAGCTATCTTGCTCTTCCTGGTACTATTGTAGTAGTGCTTTCATTTTTTCCATACTCTAATGGAAATCTCCCTCTTCTCTTTTCCCGACCTCGCTAAGAGAACCAATCCAAAACAAAAAATGATTCCTTACCAAAGGTATCAGTAATACCTAATGCAAGACATGGAATTCTTTGCATGCATCTTTAGAATGCCACCTCGCGGGATCCAACAATCCACCCAACCCACCATCGAGTTGGTCTGCAAAGGAGAGCTCCATCATGGCTACCACTCGGCCTTTATTCTCTCTCCCCACTCCTCATGGGTGATGGGTGCCGAGTGTTAACAAAATAACAAGGATAATATAATATAATATATACATATATTATGGATGCCAAGGTGGTCGACCTCTAAGGAGGTTAAAACCTTAATAACTGATATAATATCCCTTTATAAGATAATAAGGGTTAAATGACCACGATGATATCCAAGACTAGCATCATAAAAAAAGGATGGCACACCAATGAATATGGTTTTGGGGTCGAGTAACACTCTCCCTTTCATGGCTATAAATTCTAGTATTATATAACAAGGAATAATAGATTCAAAATCTTGGTTCAGAAATAAAGAAATAAGAAAGTACTCCACCACTAGTCAAGGCTATCTCTTGACTTATGTTAATGTTCTAGGAATGTTGTTTAGTCAAGTCAACGTAAACATCCTTGAGATAACCCAATCGACATGATGACACATAAAGGAAATCGACTAGCAAGGAAAAGACACGACTCACTCTAACTTACAAGGATTCATAAGGACAAAGAATCCAATACTCAGATGACAATTTGACCCATTTCCTGACATCTATCTTTTCCTCTTGGATGATACTCTCCTTCTGTCTTCAAAGGAAGATTAATTTCCTATTCACACTCACCATCGTAAAATCATGATCAGTGCATCATCATCTGATTCGCAATTTATAATAGTTAAATAATCATATGAACATGTAATCTCATGTCTAACATTAGTCAGTATTAATGTAGTCAATGCTTAAATCAAATATTTCCACAACATCTAATCATTAAACTATGGTTAATCATCCTGATTATCACACAAAAATAAGATTAAGCTAAATCATAAGTTGGAGATGTAACATATCTCCCCCATAAGAATCATCATCCCTGATTATTAATTGTCTTCAAAGTTAACCATCATAATAAGAAAAATGTTTTTTGAGCTTAATAAAAAAGTTTTTCAAAATAGATGAGGATATCTCACATGTATATCCTCATAGTTTTCCCAGGTGGCATTTTCCTCTGCATATTTGTCCCACTGGACCTTGCATCAATGTTATCTCTTTGTTACATAAGCGTAGCTTACGTGTTTTGAGCACCTTGATAGGCTTGATCACCACCACCCCTAGGTCCTTCACCTGTATAGCATTCCAATCAAGAATAGGAATTTGTTTATCTCCAGTATTACACTTTTTCAAATAGGAAACATGAAAAACATTATGTATCATGGCAAGAGCTAGCAGTAGAGAAATTTTGTATGCAACTAGGTTGACTTCTTTGAGAACTTCGAAGGGACCCACGTATCTAGGTGCTAGTTTGGATGTCTTTCCAAATTTAATTGAACTCTTTTGAGGTTTTACCCTTAAAAGGACTTTCTCTTCCATTGATAAATGCATTTTGATGCACTTAGCATCTGCATAACTCTTTTCCTTATCATTGGCTTCTTCTAGCCTTTTCTTAATCAGATGGACTTGCTCTTCCATTTTTGACAGCATTTTTGGACCAAGGCTAACCCTATCTTCTAGCTTGTTCTAGCTTATAGGGGTTTGGCACTTCCTTCCATACAATGCTTCAAATGGAGCCATCTTAATAGAAGAATGATAGGAATTATTAAAGGCAAATTCCACCAAAGGAAGATAATCTTCCCATTTGTATTGCTGGTCCATACAATATATCCCAATAAATCCTCCAGCACATGGTTTACCCTCTCAGTTTGGCTATCCGTTTCAGGATGATAAGTAGAGTTTATATTCAACTGGGTTCCAAGTGAAGAGAATAAGGTTTGCCAAAACTCTGATTTCATTCGTGCATCCCTATCTGAGATAATCTTCTCAGGAATGTCATGCAATCTAAAAATCTCTTGAACAAATTTACGGGCTCTGACGGGTGCCCCATCTGTCAAGTTCCCAGGTATAAAATGAGCAACTTTGGTGAGTCTATCCACCACAACCAAAATAACATTGTGAATGGTCCTTAACATAGGAAGCCCTTGCACAAAGTCCATGATTATAATTTGCCATTTCCACTCAAGAATTTCATGAGCTTATAAGAGTCCTGTCGGGTGATGGTGTTCCACCTTCACCCTCTGGCATTCTATACATGTAGCTACACAATTTACAACATCCCTCTTCATTCCTTTCTAGAAATATAGGGGTTTCACATCGGCAAGTAACTTTGTTACGCTAGGATGTCCTAAATATGGTGTAGAATGAACCTCCTTCCACACCATATTCCTTAACTCTACAGAGTTAGGTACATACATCCTTCCTTTAAACCTTAACAACCCATCTGGTTCAAGGTTAAATCCATCATATCTTAGATTTTGGGAATTTTCCACAAGGGCCTATTTTACGTGCTTGTAAAACTCATCTCCTTTAGATTTTTGTAGTACCCGATTCCTAAAATTAGAATGTATGGAGATCATTGAGGAGATGTGTCTTCTCCTACTCAAGGCATCTGCCACCCGATTTTCTTTTCCTTGAATATATTTAATCTCAAAGTCATAAGCCGAGATGAATTCTAACCATCTTCTTTGGCGAGCATTTAGATGTGGTTGAGTAAACAAATATTTGAGCCCTTGATGGTTTTTTTCAGCTCAAAGGGTTTCCCAAGAAAATAGTGTCTCCACATTTGCAGTGCATAAATGACTGCTGCCAATTCCAAATCATGGGGGGCATAGTTTTGCTCATAAGTTTTTAGTTTTTGGGATTCATATGCAATGACTTGTCCATCCTGGACTAGTACACCACCTAAGCCTTCCCCTGAGGCATCGCTAATGGCTACAAATTGACCTTCTAGGTCAAGTACTTTCAAAATTGGTGTTGAAGTTAATTTTTCCTTTAGTAGGTCAAAGGCCTTTTGGCACTTTTCTAACCACTCAAATCTCTTGCCTTTTAGCTTCAAGGAAGTTATAGGGTATGCAATTTTTTAAAAGTTTTCACAAACTTCCTGTAGTAACCTGCAAGGCCCATGAAACTTTAGACCTCATGAACATTCCTTGGTACCAACCATTCCAAAATAGCCTTAATTTTAGCTGGGTCCATAGCTATTCCCTTAGCTGAAATTATGTGGCCCAAATACTGCACTTCCTTTTGAAAGAAAGTACACTTAGAGAGCTTGCCATACAGTTTATGCTTTCTCAACCTTTCAAGAACAATTCTTAAATGATGAAGGTGCTCTTCTTCATTCTTAGAATAGATTAGAATGTCGTCAAGAAACAATAGGACAAAATTTGTCCCAACAATCCCTGAACACACTGTTCATTAGGTTCATAAACGCCACAAGTGCGTTTGTTAATCCAAAAGGCAAGACAATGAATTCATAATGCCCATACCTTGTTCTGAAGTCTGTTTTATGAATGCTATCATCCTTTAACCTCAATTGATAATAGCCAGACCGAAGATCGATCTTGGAAAACACGGTTACACCTCTCATTTGATTGAAAAGATCATTGATGCAAGGCAACATGTATTTATTCTTAATTGTTGCTTTATTCAACATGTGGTAATCTATACATAACTGCAAAGTGCCATCTTTCTTTTTGACAAATATAACTTGTGCTCCCTATGGCGACACACTGGGTCTAATCAGTCCCTAATCCAACAATTACTGTAATTGAGCCTTTAGCTCCATTAATTCTGTAGTGGTCATTCTATAGGTGGCTTTAGAAATAGGTTCCGACCCTAGAATTATATCAATAGAGAAGTCAAAGGCTCTTTTAGGAGGTAATCCCAGCAGCGCATCTAGAAATACGTCCTCAAGATCTTTAGGAAAAGGATACCTGTCCATATCTGATCTCTCTTGATCTATGGACTCCTTCCTAACTTCCTTAAGTTTCTGAGATTCGTAAAAAATTAAATCATCTTGGAATTTAGTTTCCTCAAACCCATTTAGTTTTTCCATTTTGACAACAAAAAGCTGGCATCCCTTTCTTTGTGCTCTTTTCATTTGCAGGGTAGAAATTTGTCTTAGTTTGACTTTCCTAGGGTTTCCTTGTAGAAAGACTTTGTTTCCTAAGTCATCAAGACATTCTACTATTTTGGCATAACAATCCACTTTGGCTCAATGTCTCCATAACCAACTTATTCCAAGGATAACATCGTATGAGCCTAGTGGGGCCACATAAAGGTTTACTTCAGTGGAGAAACTTGGAAGTTCAACCCTAGCCTCAAATAAGCATGCTATACCCGAGCCTTGGTCTAATTTGCATATTTTATCGACCATGTGTTTGCCATATATCCATCTTTTCTAGGAATTTTGCTTAAAATTTTATGGGAAACAAAGCATTTTGTAGCACCAGTATCAATCAAAACTGAAATTGGAAGACCAGATAAAATATTTGTAGTTTCAATGAGAGTAATTTGATATTTGACCTGTCTGTTATCCAAGGCTACATGGATGCATTGCTGGAACATCACTTTCTTAGAGGGTAGAGGGTTTCCTCTTGGTTGTGATCCCTACATCTTGTTAGGACACTGGTTGGCGTAATGATCTTTGCCACATGTGTAGCACCCTCCCACTAGTCTATGCCTCTCCAGAGGTTTCCTAGAATTGTCTCCATTTTTCTTGGAGTGGTTACTACCTTTCTTCTCCCCCTTGGACTTAGTTTGTTTATTCTTGGCCCCTTTATCATTTTTCTCAGTAAAATCCAACTTTTTCCCCTTTTTCTTAGAGAATTGAGAGGATTGGGGCCAATTATATCTCTTTCGGTTCCTTTCTCTATAGGCTAACATAGCTTTTAATTTTTGTTCCTATTTGATGGCCTTCTCATAGACCTGGTCCATTGAAGTGGGACCATGTGTGAGTTAACCTCGCCCCCAGTTTGGGCATTCAATCCCATTATAAACTTTTGGATGCAAAATCTCTCATCCTGTTGGTATTGCGACACATACTTTAATAGGTGAGTGAACTTTTCCTAATATTTGTTCAAAGGCAAATTAACCTGTTTCCGATTTTGAAAGCCTATAAGCTTGTGGTCATAGAATAACCAAGGCAACCATCTTTGCCTAAAGAGTTCCACGAATCTGTCCCAAGTTAGACTTGTAGACCTCAAGCCTAACGTCATCTTTTGTTCATCCACCATGTGGATGCTTCACCCACCAGCCGGTATGCTCCCTATATTGCTTTAGTGATTTTAGTGTAATTTCTTATTGTTATGTCAGAAAATGTCCCCTTGGGGCTTTTCCCTCTTAAGGTTTAGCTCTCAGGTCTATCGTCTTGCTGTCGGGTAATCCCACAATAATGAGTCCCACTTTTTGGCCAAGATGGACATTGATATCAATATTTTTAACTAAATCTTCACTCTTTGAAACCTATAGCAGCTAAACCATTAGGAATTTGTAGATGATGCAAGCTAATGATTTGTGGTTATTTGTGTGTACATTCTAAATATATATTTTTAAATTTTATTTGAAATAAATCATGAATCTTTCAATGTCTCATTTAATAACTAGTTTTTAATAGTAAACAACATTTTCAGAATGTAACGTTTATGTCGTCCAACATAACTTATTTTTTAGAAAGGATAAAATTCTGATTTTTAAAATATAGATTTTTAACATCAATATATAGTGCATGGATATTTTTTCATAATTTTTTGTTACATTTATTTAAATTAATTTTTGAAGTTAGGGTAACTATAATTTAGACATAGGTATATGTCGTCAAGCATAACTTGTTGTGTATATATCAAAATTCAATTCTTTTTGTGAAACAAGGACATCAATACCTAGTGCACAAATATTTTTTAGAATTTTTTTTCTTCTAGTTTTTTATTTTTTTGTGTGTGTGGAATAGAGACATTGATGTTCGGTGAAAAACCTACATTCACTAGAAAATAGAAAATAAATATAAAATTAAATGAAACATATTCAAAATCATACTTTTTGGAAAGCTTATACTAACGGCTACATATTTAAAAAATAAAATTTATAAATGACTTCATTTGATCCCCCAAAAGGTGAAGCAAAATTTTCTTTTGTCAACATTTTGAAAAGTGCGAAGGATACTCCATTGAGGGTTTGATTTAAGACTAGGGGGGCTCTTTCCAAGGGGATTTGATTTAATGGGGTTTTATTGAACCCTTCAATTAAACCCCTTTAGATGGAACCCCTCAAGGCTTAAATCATTAATTTTTTCTAAAAAATATGTGATTTCAGACAAAAATTAGGATGTCCCATAAGTGGGACACACTATTGTGACAACACCCTGTCCTATTCTTGAAATACTAACGCTATAAGTTCAATTGAATACTCCTAATTCATTATCTGGCATGTGCGTATATGAGAAAGAGTGAAGTTTTTTTCCATTTAAAATAAGCTTTCTCCTCCATAACCACATGCAGCCTCTCTTCTAGGCATGCCTTAATTCGAGAAAGATGGAGCTTACCACTCCCCTCCTCTACTCTTCACTTCCCCTAGAATCTAGGAAGGCATGATGGAGATAAAACCTCTTAAATCTTATAAAATGTTATCATTTGCTATCAGACTAGTCATTCTATTAAACCTTGACTATGTTTAAAATAATATAAATGTATACAATGGTAAAACAAAAGGAGTTAATATGTAGATTAAATGATAAAATATGCATCAAAAGGGTAAGCATCAACGATAATATCCTTTAAAACCGACCTACACAACTTAGATCTTATGACTAGAAATAAACTTGATAGGTCGACTACCCATGTCGACTAGATAAACAAATGCATAAATAATCTTTTAGAATACCAATGTGGAAAATAAATTTGTCCACGCAAGCTGAAGATTATCACAATATTTAAACCTTATCCTATCTTCTAGCTTATCCCAGTTTATTGGAGTTTGACACTTTCTACAATATAATGCTTCGAAAGGAGCCATTTTTATTGCCGAATGATATGAATTATTATAAGCAAATTCAACTAATGAAAGTGTAACATCACATTCCATAATGCTCATAATTAAACATAAATATTCATATTAACTAAGAGTTAGGAAACATCATGATTATCCAAAGCATAGTTAATCAAGAGTGAATCAATATCATTACAATCATTCAGTATATTATTCTTTACCTGAATATGACAAAACTTAGAATTACAATTTCCAATGATATCTCATTAGTGAATAACCTTCACTATACATGTACAAAGCTATCCTCAAGGCATCAAATATCAAATTATACACAATAATTGACTATCAAGTTATGTAAAGAAAAACACCGCATCTATAACTTTTAACATCTGTCTTCATAAGCCTCAGCTTGTCTTCTACTTGGGAAGGAGAGCATCATCCGAGTGTTTGTCCTCCAACCATAGACCGGCGGTCCCCCGCACAACTTCCTACCTGGAAGCGACCCTACCCTTCATGGAAGGTATAGATATAAGGAACTGTCAGGTTTGTCATATGAGTTTCTGGTGTTGTGTCCTTCATAATGCCTCACGGTCACATAACTATAGTGTAGGAGTCTAGGACAACACTAAGAGGGGGGGGTGAATCAGTGTTGTATAAATTTTAACCTTTTACAAATTTTGTTTACAAAACAAAAGAGGAAGACATTGTTAAACACATATACATAAGACTACTGATAAAACAACACCTCATGAGTAAATCATACACACACACAGAAAAGATCAATATACATCATGACACAAGATTTGCACGAGTGGAAAACCCTCCAGGAGTAGAAAAACCACTCCAAAACTGCCTCACTGGCTTTATGAAAAATCTCACTGATTACAGTGTTTAGAAGCACCAACTTCAAAGAGCACCAACCCCTAATATAGAACAAACTGAAAAGTGTGCAAGAAGTGATTGCCACTCAATCTGATTTGCACCAATGTATAATCTGTGTTTCATCATACATTCTTACACTTCCTATTTGATTTTCAAATCAAGACCATCTTCTTTTTCACACTTCTGCAAACAAACTCCTTTTACAAATCTCTGCAAACAATTATCTCTGCACATTCAATTTCAAACTGTGTTGTACAAGTTGTCTTCACATTAATTCACATTCATTACTACTGTATCATTCATTCATCTTCATCATTGATCTGCATTTTATCCACACATTCTCAAGGCACACATGATGACATAAAAAATCAAGAAGTTGAAAATCCTCTCCCGACCTTTCACATAATTTATCTTCTCTAAATTTTTAATTTCATTGTGCATAAAAATTGGACCTTTCATATTCTTTGACATTTCAATTTGGACAATTTGTGTCTTCAAAATTATCCCTTCAAACTGCAAAAATAAATCATGAAAATCTTCTTCAAAAAATCTCCAACCCTTTCACCTTCTCTGCACAAACAATTTATCTAAAAACAATAATGAGATCATATAAAGAATCTTTAATTAAATCAATCAATGCTCTGTAAATAAAAATCTCTGAGAACTTTCATCTTCTCAAACAAAAACTTTTTCATCTTCTCCTTCAAATTCTTCATTTTCTTTTCAACAAGACTTCAAAAACCATTTTGCCTTTGTACAAAAAAAAATCATTGAATGTCTTTCATATTTTTGAAACCTCCAACCTTTTTTTTTAATCTGCAAAATATCTTTCATTCATCTACAAGAAAAAATAAAAGACTCTCCAAGAAAATCATTTGAGTCTTCAATTTGTGAATTCAATAAAAATCCTCCAAATTGTAAAAATCATCTTAAAAGAAAAACTTCTATCTTCAAGGTCTCTTGGTCTTCATTTTCACTTAACAATGGAAACAAATATGTTTTTAGCCTTTTTGTTTTTCTAAAATAAACTCCTTAAAATCTTATAAAATCCACTTACCTGCCCACCTTTTGCTCAATGCATAATTAGAAATTACTTTTTTTTTCTTAATGTCATAAAAATGACATAATGGAGGGGCCGACCACTTAGTGGATTAAGGACAATATTTCCTAAACTTTTAAACAAAGCTATAAACATAGCTTGTTCGAACACCCATGACTTCTTTTTCACTTTTTGGCACTTATGCTATTTCAAAACAAAGACCACCGAATTGAAAGGAGTGGCCGACAGGAACCCCTTAGAGTTGGTTTTTCTTAAGTCAAGAGGCTGATGTAACATGTGGGAAAGGCTCCAAGCCTTATAAAACCCTTTGAAGATTCCTTGGTGGTCGGATGGTGAAGGAATAAAAAATCACATGCTCATGTTCCTTATCCATTTCCAAGCATCCAAGGATAAATATCTCCTCATTATGCATGGTGAATAATAGCCAAGAGGTTGTATGATTTTAGACATGGTATATACATATGCAATACATGGAGTTCAAGGATAAACTTTCATGCATGGTGGAGATATGACTTCATGGGTAATAGGGTATTGTCTTGTAATGATGTGATTATTGCATAAAGGAAATTGCATGGTGGCAGTATTGATGGTGACAGCATATGATGGACATTTTTTATGCATGGGGTCAAATTGCATAGTGGAGTTGTTTTTCCTTCCTTTACTTCAAAATTGCATATGGGGATATAAGGAGATTTAGAAAATGGATGTATGTGCACAATGGCAACAAGGGGGAGTCATAAGGATATTTATGCATTTTTGTTTGGTGCATGGAATGCTATAGGAGTGACCAAGTTTCTTTTTATTTTCCTTGCAGAGGGAGATATTTTTCTCATTCATGTATTGGAGTGATAAGGAATTTTGTAATTATTCCTAAGTCCTATTTTGCAAAATAGGCAAATGTATTGGAGTGATAAGGACTAATATTTTTCTTCTAATCATGTACAATTTTACACATTTATTGATTGTAAATAAATAATAAAGTAATACTCTATAAATTACTTTATTATTTTCCACAAGTTGTAAAATTAAAAATAGAACAAATTGTAACCAATAATAGAGTAATATTTTATTACTTTATTATTTACTCACAATCAATTTTGCTCATGCAAAATCATGCAAATTGATTAGTTGAGTTAACTAGGTCACCTAGGAGGTTTTGCATGACTTTTAGGAGTATTTTTAGGGTCCTTAGTCAAAATTTTGGTCAAACATATGGAGAGACCCAAATTGAAGCTATTTTTGCTCAATTTGTGGCAGTTTTAGACCCTAATTTTGAGGATTTTTGAGGTTTCTCAGGAATGAGTATTTTTAGAGGTAGTTATCTGCAAGTCTTTTTTTTTGCATGCCTCTTGAAGAGAGCAGACCTATATATTGTAAAGTAAAAGTTTGTTTTTTCTAGTTCTTGATTCTCATTCAAATTCACATAGAATGGAGAATTCTTGTAGCTCACTTCTACAGTTTTATTGAGAGATCGGCAGGTTACAAGTTATCTTTTGTCTTTTTGCAAAGCTTTCCTTTGTTTATTTTAGATTAGTTGAATTACCTTTCCTTTTAGTGTTGAATATTGAAGTGATTTTGATGAAATTTTGTTGTGTTTTATTATTAAACCTTCAAAATTATTGTCTCACCTCCTTGTTTACAGCATTAAAGCATACATTCATCACAGGTCTTAGGTTGTGTTTACCAAAAAAAGTCTTTTTGTGTTGTGAAAAAACTATTTCCTTCATAGAAACCTGTTTTCAAACCTTCCTTAGAATCATTTTTGTGGTATTTATGCCAAGTCTGGATTGTGTAGAAGTCAGATTTCTGGGTAAACATTGTGAATCAGATTGCATTATTTTTATCCATATCAGGTGTATCACCATTTTTCCTTTAGTATTCATTTAGTTTCTTTCTTCACTTTTCCCAAAAAAGTAAAAACATACATCTCAATAAAACATTTGAAGGGAACAACCCACAATCTGGAGGTCTAATCTCATTATAGGGCACCCACATCCTGAGATTAGTCCCATGGTACATAGAATTGCAGTGCTTTAACCAGCCTTGCATACAAGTGCAATTCTCAGTGATAACAATTTTTGGCATGCCTGGATGGGACTTTGAATTGATTTTCAGTTCAAAAGGACTTATTTCTTTTGCTATTTTTGGTATGAGTAGCAGAATTCCAAGCTTTTAGAGGTTTCTTATCAGTACCTAGCGACTCTAATACTTTAGTTTTTTCAGATCATATTTTGTAGCCTATGGAAAAATATCAAACAAGGTCAAGTAAAAATTCTAAGAAGAAGCATAATCAGTTATCTCCACCAAAAAGGAGAATAAAGCCAAAGAAAGAGGCTAATACAATAAATTTATCAGTTGTTACAGATCTTCCAAGTACACATCCTAACTTTGCTTCACATCAGAATCCATTGTTTGCAAGTTCATCAACATAATTTTTAAGTTCTCCACCAGCAAGCCCAGAAGAACAGATTCCTATTTTTCAAGAGGAACCACTTCTTCTTGAGTTTACTGCTGAAGAACCTATATTACGGGAAATATTCCAAGAGGTTTCAGTCCAAACACCAGCTCAAGTTTTACCCACTCCAATGTCTTTACTAGGAGGAGGAGGAGGAGTATTACCACCTCCTGGTGGAGGAGTTGGAGTGTTACCACCACCTGAAGGTGGTGGAGGAGGTGTAAGAAATCCACCACCACCTCAAAATTAGCTTTTTGTGTCTTTTAATGGAGGCATCCCTTTGAATCTGAATCAACATGATGACATACCAATGGCTGCATTGAAAAGTTTACCAAGTTTTACAGGAGAAGATGTGACTACGCCCATTGAACATATCAGAGATGTGGCGTCTTTATGTGCTGTTCACCACATCATCGAAGAAAACATTGCAATCAGGTTGCTGGCAGCATCACTAAAAGGTAAAGCTCTTCAATGGTTTAGAGGCTTATGGATAAAATCAATTAGATTTTGGGATGAATTAGGTGCTTCTTTGAATAGGCAATTTCAAGACAAGTCTGATCATTTATCATTAGTTGAACAAATGACTACTATTAAGAGGGCTCCACAAGAGCCAATGACATATTTTAATTTCAGATTTCAGAAAACATGGAATAGAATCCTTGAAATAGTGAAACCATCACCAGAGCATGTTTTTTTATATTATTTAAGGGCATTAAATTCTTATATTGTTGTTATAATACAATCCATGGGAGGAGTAACTTTACTAGTTGCTTTTGATATTGCAATAAGAGCATAAAATAGTTTAATAAAAGATGGTAAGATAGCACCTAGGCTCCCAATGCCAATTTTTCTAGATATACAACCTTTAATACCAATTTCAGCCCCACATATTTCAGCAATACCATCTTTTGGTTATTCAACAAACACACAAAATAATATAGATCCCATTCATTCTAAATTTAGAGAGATGAAGGAAAATCAGCAAAGCATAGCAAAAATACTGCAAACTGTGAGCAATGACTTAGTGAGTTTGGAAATTCAAACAAATCAGAATAACAAACCTTACCAAGTAGCCCCTTACCAAGCAAATAGATCTGGTTATTAGGTAGATTATCAAGGTCAAAGAAGAAATTACAACAATAGGCCAAGTCAGCAATACAATCCAAATGCTGTCAGTACATCAAAAGAAATAGTGCCTATACAGAACAACATCATTCAAGACTATGTATGGTGCTATCCCTGTAATCAGCCTCATAATTAGGCCACTTGTCCAAATGAAATAGTAAGTCAAGCTTTGATGGTGCAGAATAACTATGCTGCTACTAAAAATTTAGTAAGTGATGTAAACAACCAGCTAGACACTCAGCCTCAGTATGTTAATCCGGATGTAGCTTTAATGAATTGGAAGGCTAATGAATTTTGTGGCATAAATCAGTTGGCAGGTCAAAAGTAATCTTTTACTAATATTGCAGCAAACATAAGATCGAAAAAGAGAGCTGTTGACTTGCAACAACAGTCCGGAAATACAAATAAGCAAGCTGAAATTGGTAAACATCAAGCTATAAATGTATCACAACTAGCTGATAAATGGAAAAATATGGTTTTTACAACTTAGAATGAGAAAAATCAAGCCTCTACATCAGAAGATTTACACGTTTTGTCAAGACAACCAGCTACATAAAATAAACAGCGAGCAAAAGACCAACTAGAGTTTGCTGTCCCAAAAGTACAGCAAAATGTTAGTGGCCATATTTTTAATATTTTGGATCATATGAAAAAGACAACAATAAGCATTTCTATTTTAGATGCTTTACACATTCCAAAACAAAAGGATTTGTTACAAAATGCTCTATCTCAGTTGCCTTTGTCAAATGAGGTACAAAAATCACATCAACCTCAGATTATGATTGCAAATGAAACAGAAAAAAGAATAGAACAACCTAAACCAATAGGCAAACCTCCACTATTTTATGTCACTTTGATTGTGTGTGACTATTTAGTACATAATTGCATGACAGATTCAGGAGCCAGCAGTTCAGTTATGCCAAAACAACTAGCTGATAAGTTAGGTCTGAAATATGAACATGTTGTTAGAGGTGTTGTACAAATGGATGGAACTGAAGTGAGTATAGTTGGAATGTTTAAAAATTTAGGCCTTACTCTGCATGCTTGTCCAAACTTTGTTATATACCAGGACATTTATGTCATTGATTTGCCACCTACCTTTGCCATTTGCTTATCTAGAGATTTTACAGCAAGGTTAGGTGGGTATTTATCATCTGATTGGACACATTTATTTTTTAGAACTAGACATGGAACCAATGTTACAATCAAGTCTGAACCACTAGCAAAGGATCATTTGGAACCTTACACACCCAGTTCTATAAATGCAAATCTTCCCATTTTTTATCAAGAGGATCTAGTTCCTGTCCAAGATCCAAACACACCTTTAGAAGGAATTCTAGATTTGGTTCTAGACCAATGGGCAACATAAAATCATGAAACAGATCCATTTGAGCAAATGGATGAGATTGGCCTTGGTGTGTACATGATTCAAGAAAATAATATAGTTATTCTAAATCTAATTAAAGAAGAAAAACAACAAACTGTAGAGTCTAAAAATGATGTTTGGGAACTATTTTTTGATGGTTCTAGAAGCAAGGTAGGAGCTGGAGGAGTTGTTTTAGTTTCTCCCATAGGTGAGAAATATTATTCATCTTTCAGATTTGCTTTTAGCTATTCTAACAACTCAGCTGAATATGAGGCTTTAGTTCATGGATTAGAATGGGCAAGGAAGAGAAAAATCAGATGTTTAAAAGTTTTTGGAGATAGTGAGTTAGTGGTTAAACAAGTCAGAAACCTTGCTGCTACAAAAAATGACTTACTGAAATTATACAAACATAGAGTTTGGGACATGATAGAAGAGTTTGATGCATTTAATCTCATATCTATACCTAGAACTGATAACAAGCAAGCTAACAAACTAGCTGCTATAGGAGCTGAATATGATATTCCTTCTGAAATGAAGAATATTCACTCTCCTTTATATGTCAAAGTTGTTGTTAGACCATCAGTTCTAGATAATAATGTCAGTTGGCAAGTGTTTGACAGTGATGAACAGATTGTAAATTTCTTAATAGAAAAAGCTAAATTTTCTGCAGGTAATCAACAAAATTTTGTACAACAATATGATGATCAAATACTTCAGTTAAGATCAAATAAGTTGCCCAAGGGCTTAGTGACCTTGGAATCTATCTTTAATACTGATGATCAAGTAAGAAAGGACAAGGCCAGCTTGTCAATAAAGCAAGAACATTATGAACCTATTGAGATCTTTAAAGGAAAGTTGCTCAAGCTGGGAAGGATATGTACAAAACAAGAACAACAAGCATTCATCCAGTTTTGTCAAGAGTTTAGTGAAATTTTTGCATGAGAATATGGAGATCTGAAAGGTTTCAACCCTGAGTTAGCTCAACACACAGAGCTGGAACCCAAAGCTAAACCTGTCAGACAGAAGCAAAGACCGTTGAATCCCAAACTAGAAGTGCTCATAAAAATAGAACTCAATAAACTCATTGAAGGTAATATTATTTTTCCTATCAAACATACTTCATGGATTTCTAACTTGGTTCCTGTCAGAAAGAAAAATAGAGAAATTAGATTATGTGTTGATTTCTGTGATTTAAATAGAGCATCTTTAAAGGATCATTGTCCTTTACCATCTATGGAGCAGATATTGCAGATTGTTTCTAGATCAAAGAGATTTTCTTTATTGGATGGTTATTCAGGTTATAACCAAATTCTTGTGAAAGAGGAAGATCAATACAAGACAACTTTTACCACAAAATGGGGCACACTAGCATACAGAAAGATGGCATTTGGCTTATCAAATGTAGGTGCAACATTTCAGAGAGCAATGGACATGGCTTTTCAAGGCCTGATTAATAAAATTGTGCTTGTATACTTGGAGGATGTGACTATTTTTTCTAAAAAAGCTGAAGATCATTTTCATCATTTAAGACTAATCTTTGAGAGATGTAGAGAATTTGGAGTATCATTAAACCCAAAGAAGAGTATTTTCTCTGTTCATGAAGGCAAACTACTGGGACACATTGTGTCTAAGGATGGAATATCAATTGATCCTAGAAGAATTACTGTAATATTGGCATTACCTCTTCTTGCACATAAGAAACGCTTACAGAGTTTTCTGGGAAGAATTAACTTTGTAAGAAGGTTTATTCCAAACATAGCAGCACTTTTACAACCTCTTACAGCAATGCTGAAGAAGAATATTCCCTTTAGCTGGACTAAAGAAGGAAAGCAGAGTTTTGAAGAAATAAAGCAGGCACTTGTTGCTGCTCCAACTTTGATAAATCCAAATTTTGAGAAAGACTTCATTTTATATGCATTTGGCAGTATGGATACTATATCAACTACTATGTCAGCAAAACAGTGAAGGAATGGAACAACCTATGGCATTTTTCAGCCAGGTTCTACATGATTACGACGTAAGATATTCTTTTGTTGAAAAGTATGTATTAGCTGTTATCAGAAGCTTAAAGAAATTCAAACACATGCTTTCATATAATAGAATTAAGTTAATGGCTGCTCACCCAACAATGAAAGAATTTTTGCTCAGTAAAGATTTAAATGATAAGAGAGCAGGGTGGATAACAAAGGTCATGGAATATGACATACAAATTAAGGTAACCAAGCTGGTCCAAGGCAAAGGACTATGTGAACAGCTTGCAGGAAATGAAGGATACATCAAGGAACTTGAAGGAGATGTTGAGACAGTGCTTCAAAATAATGAAACAACTGCTGTCGTAGACCCCCCTACAAGTTGGGTGCATGATATGATTCATTATCTGCACACTGGTGATTGTCCACAAGGCTTGGACAGATCTAAAAGAAGATATTATAGATTACAGGCAATTCCTTATGCCATAAGTGATGGAATTCTGTTCAAAAGAGATTTTAACAATGTTTTACTAAGATGTGTACATCCAGGTTAGACTCAAAAAATTCTAGAAGAATTTCATGATGGACCTGCTCGAGGTCACTTTGCAACTAGAACAACAGCTCTGAAAATTATAAGAGATGGTTACTATTGGCCTAACATGTTCAAGGATGCTCATGAATGGGTTAAGAAATGTCTTAAATGTTTAGTTTTTGCAGGTAAACGAAGGCTGGCAGCAATGCCCTTGCATCTAATTCAAGTGGAACATCCATTCAACAAGTGGGGATTGGACTTCATTGGTCCTATTAATCCACCTTCAAGCCAAGGACACAAGTGGATTTTGACTGCTATGGATTATTTCACTAAGTGGACTGAAGCAGTTGCTTTGAAAGATGCTAATGAAACATTAGTCCTGAATTTTTATCAAGATATAGTGTCCAGGTTTGGAACCCCTGAGTCAATTATTTCAGATAATGCTTTAGCATTCATTAGATTAAGAATATCTGATTGGTCTGTCAAAAATAACATATTCTTGAATACTTCATAAAATTATTACCCTCAAGGTAATGGATAGGCTGAATCAACTAACAAAAATTTGATTAAGATTATAAAGAAAATAGTTGATGAGAATCAGAGGTCTTGGCATGATCAATTAAAGTTAGCATTGTGGGCTAATAGGATTACACCTAAAAGATCAACAGGTAATTCACCTTATGTACTTACATATGGAAAGGATGCCAAGTTACCAATCATAGTGGATTTGCCAACACTTAGCTATATAAAAGAGCTAGAGTTACTTGAAGAACAACCAATGAAAATCAGGCTTACACAACTGATTGAACTTGAAGAGATTAGAAAAGAGGCCTTGAAAACATTGGAAGAACACCAGGCCCAAATGAAAAGGACTTTTGATAAAAGAGCAATACCAAGAGTTTATAAAGAAGGAGATCTAGTTTTCAAGTGGAATGAATTGAAAAGGAGACCAGGACAACATACAAAGTTTGATGCAATATGGGATGGACCATATATAATCACAGAGTGCAAGCAAAACAATGCATTTCAGCTTGCTAAATTAGATGGTGAGGTGTTGCCAATCCCAGTTAACGAGATTCACCTCAAAATATGTTACTAAGTAAGGCAGCCTTATGCTACAAATAAGTACTTTTGCATACATAGTTTCAGTTTTGTTGTTTTGTTTCCAAGAAGTGCTTCTGCACATGTAGCTAGTTCTGTTTTAAGCAAATTAGTTTTTACTTTTAGTTTTTCAATTAGTTGCTGCTGTTGTTTTCAGTTAGTGTGAGTTGCAGAATTTCTCTAAGTTCAGGGCAAAAATGACTCTATGCCCAACGAGAAGGCAAGGCTACTGGTTCTAAACTATTTAGTAGGAAAACACCCCTGAGAGGTCGCCAGAAATGTTACTAATTTTTTGTTCACATTGAAAATTAGTTGGACCTAGGTGTAATTGTTTAGAAGGAATAATAGAAAACTTCAAGGTTATGCATTCTTGAATGGTTGATGCCTTGACAAAGTTGAAAGAAAGATCCAGTTGTCAGGATAACCCATCAGTCCAATCAGGACTGAAAAGTTATCATGACAAAAGAATCGATCATCAAAGGATCAAACATTCAAGGAGATACAGTTGTTCTACAAAGTTTGATCTTTCAGGAGTTATAAGTTAAATTGATTATTTAGATTAATTAGTTTTGAATAAAAGAGAGAAAGATGTTGTATTATACTGTTATTTCATGTCATATTTTGAACATACATCCAGGTATCTGTTACTTTATCTCATGCATTGATTAAAAAGGAAATACATATACATCATATGCATCAGAGAAACTAACTGATCATGTTTTAAAGAAATGTTCAAATGTGTCCCACACAAGCCATGGGAGTAACTAGACTGAGCAATTGAAGACATACAAGCTATGTATCTATTTGATAAAAGAAAAGAGAAAAGAACATATGATAAATCTAAACATCCATCATTGCCTGATGACGGAGGTTGATGTTGAAGCTGGTCTTCAAGTCTTCAGTCTTCATCCTTCTCTCCTAGCCACCATATAGTTGAAACCTGTAAAAATGTTTGGGACAGCCCTGTTAGTGCTCTGGATGTTTACAGTTATCACATGCTTTTATCAAATAGAGACATCTACTTATCATATCATGCATTTAGATAATAATTTAGATCAGATAATGATACAAATCAAGAAGAAATCATGAAGGAAATCAATCAATGCTATTAGGTACTTTTTTATGCTAACTTGTTTGTTCACTGTGCAGGTATAAGAAAAATTTTGTTGCTGATTTGAAGACAAATAAACATGTGGATTAAATGTGGCTCCCATAAGGGTTTGAGTCCAGCATGTTTCTTTTTATTTTTTAAAAAGAGTACTAGAAAAAGATAGGATGCATCATTCTAAGCTATATCATGCATCATCTAATCAACTTACATAAAGAAGATGTCATCATGACATCATTACAATTGATTGAAACAAATCAGAGCTATATGACTGAATCAAGATTGACAAAAGGACAAATTCAGAAAATTAGATTACAGTCATCTAAAGAGTGATATAAGTTTTTCAGATTTTTGTGCCTATTAAAGAGAAGAGAGATACAATGATGTCATGCAGTCAAAAAGATGTCATGATGCCATAAAGAAGGATACATTTCAAGAACAAGAATAAATGCAGTCATCTTCATTATAGACAGTCATGACAGTGATCATGAAGTAGTCAGAGTATATCATAAATTGCCATATCCATCTACAGAGGTGCATCAATAATGAAGGAGGAACATCAGAAGAAGAACAAGACTTATATCAAGTGCTATAGTGATGATTGACAAAGAACATTAAATTCACAAGGTAAACAATCCTCTTCCTTCTTTGCTAGTTGTTCTATCATGATACAGTCATAATACACATACATCCAAGAGGAAAAATGCATGATACATGTGATACTGTAAGAGCCAAATGACGAGATAAGCAGTCATTATGCACAAAGGCGGATGAGATATACAATAAAAAGCTAAAGAGAGATAGGAGCATGTTATCCAAGCTACAGGTGCATTTCAAGAATGCCACAAACAGTCAAGAAGAAGATAGCTTAATCTCTATGCCATGGTAGAATCTAGTTATAGTAGAAAGACAGTCTCACAGTCAAAAGATGATGACACAGCCAAACAGTCCATCATATTATAGTTTGCAAACTGAAGAGGTATACCATATGCAAATAAGCTAAAGAAACACATCTATGCTGCAGGAGAGCCTCCCAGAAGTGTCAATATATGATACTCATGCAAATGGAGGTAAATGATAACAGTTATCATACAAAATATCAAAAGTTTTGTTGTCATAACAGAATACTGACATGTGCTTCTACCCAGTAGCCACAGTGAAACAAGTAAGGTAAAAATGTGTCATCAACAGGTGTGAGACAGTCACAAAGACAAGAGGAGAAGGGTTATGAGAAGAAAAGCAAGAAAACCCACTTCCTAATACTTCAAAACCCTATACTTTTTGCCAATAGATGGAGACAAGATCACAGTCAAGGTGGTGCTACACAGAAAGAGAGGTTGTTCTTTTTAAAAAGAATGTATACCCATGTCAAAGGACCAAACCCTAATGAAATTTTTGCAAACACAGTTGAGAGCTTTCAAAAAGGATGCTATGATACATTCATAACCAACAGAGAGGAGCAAGAAGCATGAAAGAAGGTATACCCATCTGCCAAGTTAACAAGATTTCTTCAAAGATACTTCAAGCCTTTCATTTCTTACAGATAAGGAGAAAGAGATCAAGTAAAGTAGTATGGCGGTGGCATTACAAGATTTTTCTGTGTAAGATGAAGTTAAAATCCTCATCTTCAAGGCTCACAAACCCTCGAGTAGCTACAGTCCTTTATGCCTATTTTCAAGAGATGCATAGCCATGGCAGGTAGAGGTTCTAAAAATGGAGAAAGCTTCAAAACCCTCATCTTAAAAGGCTTCAAAACCCTCAGGTTTCTACATAATGAAAATAGATTAAGACAAAAGAAGAAATATACAGCCATGGCCGATAGTGACATAGCATTTTTTGCTATAAAATGCAATACCCATGTCTATCTACAAACTTGTCATGCTATAAGGAGTGAAACCAAAGATAATGAAGCTACAAAGATTAAATGGCAAGTGCTTACCCTTGTTTCTGACAGGAAGAAAGATCTTCCATGGCCTCACAGTGGCCTCAAACTTCTAGAAGAGCAAATGAAGTCCGTCGAGAAAGAAGCACATAGAAACAAAATGAAGGTATTAAAGAGTGCACAACAATGGGGGTATTCATAGTAGTAAAGAAGGCCGTGACCATTTAAGAGAAGAAAACTACAATCCTTAAATGTTTCTTATCAAATAGAAAGCAGAGTTACCTTCTTCCTAACTCATGCAGAGTTTCATGGCAATGACAACGAAGAGCCATTGAAAGGAGAAAACCAGAGACATCATGAAGATAGTTGAAACCCTCGGCCGGCATGAAGGTTGCAGAGCTCGAAGAAAGAAATCAAGTAAAGAGTGAATGAGCAAGTTAGGGTTGTTTTCCTCTCTTGTTCGAAGATTCTTTTTGATTGAGTACATTTTTTGACTTACAAAAACCAATTATTACTTTATCCAATTTGCTGTCGTGGTCAAGACTTCCCTATCCATCATAACATGGAGTGGCCAACATCAACCCCTTAGAGTTGTTTTTTTCTTAAGTCAAGAGGCCGATGTAACATGTCAGAAAGGCTCCAAGCCTTATAAACCCTTTGAAGATTCCTTGGTGGTCGGATGGTGAAGGAATAACAAATCACATTCTTAAGTTCCTTATCCATTTGCAAGCATCCAAGGATAGATATCTCCTCATTATGCATGGTGAATAATAGCCAAGAGGGTGTATGATTTTAGACATGGTATATACATATGCAATACATGGAGTTCAAGGATAAACTTTCATGCATGGTGGAGATATGACTTCATGGGTAATAGGGTATTGTCTTGTAATGATGTGATTATTGCATAAAGGAAATTGCATGGTGGCAGTATTGATGGTGATAGCATATGATGGACATTTTTTATGCATGGGGTTAAATTGCATAGTGGAGTTGTTTTTCTTCCTTAACTTCAAAATTGCATATGGGGATATAAGGAGATTTAGAAAATGGATGTATGTGCATAATGGCAACAAGGGGAAGTCATAAGGATATTTATGCATTTTTGTTTGGTACATGGAATGCTACATGAGTGACTCAGTTTCTTTTTATTTTCCTTGCAGAGGGAGATATTTTTCTTATTCATGTATTGGAGTGATAAGGAATTTTGTAATTATTCCCAAGTCCTATTTTGCAAAATAGGCAAATGTATTGGAGTGATAAGGAGTAATATTTTTCTTCTAATCATGCACGATTTTACACATTTATTAATTGTAAATAAATAATAAAGTAATACTCTATAAATTACTTTATTATTTTCCACAAGTTGTAAAATAAAAAAATAGAACAAATTGTAACCAATAATAGAGTAATATTTTATTACTTTATTATTTACTCATAATCAATTTTGCTCATGCAAAATCATGCAAATTGATTAGTTGAGTTAACTAGGCCACCTAGGAGGTTTTGCATGACTTTTAGGAGTATTTTTAGGGTCCTTAGTCAAAATTTTGGTCAAACATATGGAGAGGCCCAAATTGAAGCTATTTTTGCTCACTTTGTGGCAGTTTTAGACCCTAATTTTGAGGATTTTTGAGGTTGCTTGGGAATGAGTATTTTTAGAGGTAGTTATCTGCAAGTCTTTTTTTTTTTTGCATGCCTCTTGGAGAGAGCAGGCCTATATATTGTAAAGAAAAAGTTTATTTTTGCTAGTTCTTGATTCTCATTCTGATTCAGACAGATTAGAGAATTCTTGTAGCTCACTTCTACAGTTTTATTGAGAGATCGGTAGGTTACAGGTTATCTTTTGTCTTTTTGCAAAGCTTTCCTTTGTTTATTTCAGATCAATTGAATTACCTTTCCTTTTAGTGTTGAATATTGAAGCAATTTTGATGAAATTTTGCTATGTTTTATTATTAAACCTTCAAAATTATTGTCTCACCTCCTTGTTTACAACATCAAAGCATACATTCATCATAGGTCTTAGGTTGTGTTAACCAGAAATATTCTTTTTATGCTGTGAAAAAACCATTTCCTTCATAAAAATCTATTTTCAAACCTTCCTTAGAATCATTTTTGTGGTATTTATGCCAAGTTTGGATTGTGTAGAAGTCAGATTTTTGGGCAAACATTGTGAATCAGATTGCATTATTTTTATCCATATCAGGTGTATCACCATTTTCCCTTTAGTATTCATTTAGTTTCTTTCTTCACTTTTCCCAAAAAAGTAAAAACATACATCTCAATAGAACATTTGAAGGGAACCAGCCCACAATCTGGAGGTCTAATCTCATTATAGGGCACCCACAACCTGAGATTAGTCCCATGTTACACAGAATTGCAGTGCTTTAACCAGACTTGCATATGGGTGCAATTCCCAGTGATAACAAACATAATTCGACCTTTCTTGGTCTTGGATAGATAAGTTCAAAACCATCTTGGTCCATTCCTTGGACATTCAATTCCTATCTTGGAAACCCATTCCAAAAGGTCTCGTTGCTTAGGCAATAGGGAACTTGTGACTCCAAATCACTTTATTCTGTACTTTCATAATGATATAAGTTCGTTCATGTTTTCGACACTTGACCTTACCCGGTTAGTGTTTACTTTGTTTACCTTATTCCAAGGTTTATACTCAGTTCATATCATCAAGAGGGGTATTTACAATGACTCATAGGGTTGAAATCTCATTAAAAATGTTCTATCACAAGGAATCCTCTAGAATCCTAATATCATATACTTCGTATAAGAATACTTGCCAATCACAAAGATGACATTCATTTACTTGTAATAAGTACGTATCAAAAGATTAACTTTCCCAAAGGAAATATGTCATGCATTCATTTTTGCCAAGAATATTAAACCTTCCTACTTCTATGAGGAATCATTATAGCATTGGCATGCATTACATGCACTAAAATTACCAATACAAAACAGTCGAGGGTTGATATAAATTACTTTGAGTTGATATGTAAATAAATTAAGTGCACACAGCACAAACCCAAGTTTACCACTAAGATTAGAGTGGTCATTATTTTTATATTGTTCGGGCCATACTTATTAGCACATGCACAACACTATAGTACCAATATCATGAACAGATACCCTCATGGCTTACACATACTCAATATACATCGACGCCCTTTTACACTCATTAACAAATACAATATCTTAATACCTTCTCAGCTCATAAATAGTCACAAAGAAACATTAACATTAAAGTTTCAAGGCTCAATAATGGTTAGGATTGATTAACGTCATGCCATGATCTTGCATGCATAGCTTGCAGGAAAAATATGGCCTCTAAGTTGGCCAGCGGCATCATAACAAAAAGGTTTCATATGATTATCACAAACAAGATCATTATGCGGCCTCATGAGCCTTCGATAACAGTTTGAATACACACTATTTCCACTGAAAGAATTCATTAAAGTTATATGTGGCCTCAAATGCCATTAACACTTGTTTATGATTGTTGTAAGTCGACACAGTCAACGTGTTTTGTAATTAGAGAGATATATTTATATCAAAACACCATTGAATATAAGTTGTTACCTTTCAGGGATATCATACCTATGAAATTAGTCATAGTAGTATGTCATTGTTGATGAAAAGCTTTAACTTATATGCAAAGACCGAGCTATCTCGCTCTTTCTGGTATTGTTGTAACAGTGCTTTCATTTTTTCCAGACTCCAATTGAAATCTCCCTCTTCTCTTTTCTTGAGCTCCACCAAGAGAACCACTCCACAAAAAAATGATCCCTTACCAAAGGTATCACTGATACCTAATGCAAGACACGAAATTCTTTGCTTGCATCCCTAGAATGCCATATTGCGGGATCCAACGATCCACCCAGCCCACCATTGAGTGGGTCTATGAAGGAGGGCCCCATCATGGCTACCACTCGGCCTTTATTCTCTCTCCCCACTCCTCATGGGTGATAGCTGCTGAGTGTTAACAAAATAATAAGGATAATATAATATAATATATACATATATTATGGATGCCAAGGTGGTCAAGCTCTAAGGAGGTTAAAACCTTAATAACTCATATAATCTCCCTTAACAAGATATAAGGGTTAAATAACCATGATGATATCCAAGACTAGCATCATAAAAAAAGGATGGCACACCAATGAATATGGTTTCAGGGTCGAGTAACACTCCCCCTTTCATGGCTATAAACCCTAGTATTATATAACAAGGAATAATAGATTCAAAATCCTGGTTCAGAAATAAAGAAACAAGAATGTACTCCACCACTAGATGAAACTATCTCTCGACTTACGTTAACGTTCTAGGAATGTCATTTAGTCGAGTTGACATAAACATAGTCGAGATAACCCAATCGACGTGATGGCACATAAAGGAAATCACCTATCAAGGAAAAGACGTGACTCACTCTAACTTACAAGGATTCATTAGGATAGAGAATTTAATACTCAGATGGGAATTTGATCCATTCCTGACATCTATCTCTTCTTCTCGAATGATACTCTCCTTCCATATTTGAAGGAAGATTCATTTCCTATTCACACTCACCATCATAAAATCATGACCAATGCATCATCATTAGATTCACAATTCATAATAGTTAAATAATCATATGAACATGTAATCTCATGTCTAACTAACATTAGTCAGTATTCACATAATCAATGCTTAAATAAGATATTTCCATAACATCTAATCATTAAACTATGGTTAATCGTCCTGATTACCACACAAAAATAAGATTAAGCTAAATCATAAGTTGGGGATGTAACAGAAAGGTACTCCTCCCATTTATATTGTTGATCCATGTAGTACATCCTCAACAAATCTTCCAATACTTGATTTACTTTCTACATCTGACCATTTGTTTCCAGGTGATAGGTTCAGCTTATGTTTAATTGAGTCAATTTTAGGTGTATACACCATGGACAAAGAAGAAGAAGAAAAATGAAGACGTGCACTTGAAGAAAGTGGATATGAACATCATGATGTTGAAATTGCACTCCATAATCCATTTGTTGATAAAATTGATGAGGTTGATAACATGGATGAAACAAGAACAATCAATGTATCTCCAAATTTCATAAGAAGAGAGGACATTTGTCAAGAAGAGAATAACCGTGATGAAATTGGAAAACACCCAAAAACCCCAAAATGGTTACTTGAAATTGATGAGAACATAATGGAAAAACTTGAAGGCAAGAGGTCATCACGAACGGTTCGGTTGTGGGCTACAAAACTCTTCAATGAATACTTTGAGAAGAAAACATTAACTGAACAATGCCAACTTTTTGTGCAATTATTAAAGATGTACAAAATGAGACCTTTACTAAAGAAATTAAAGATTCGGTTAAACAAAGTGTCCGATCAGAATAAAATTATTGTAAGAAGCCTTTTCAATGCACTCAATTCTATTGGAAAGACTAGCAAGGAGAAAGATAAAAGAGTTGCCCGTAGAGTAATAACAACCTCAATAGTAAGCAAACAATCAAGAAATGCTCGATTAATGAGGCAAACTTGTGTTGACTTAAGATTGAATCGTAAAACATTGTCAAAAGCACTAGCATTAAGATCAAGGCTAGATAGTCCTGTTGCCAATGATACTTGGGCTTTCAGTGGTAGGCTTCCACGAGTTGACAAGAAGCTAATTGAAAGCACAAAGGAAGAAATTGAATGGTTTTGGCACACTAACTCTAGGGTATCACTGAATGCAAAAGATGTTGTAAAGTTAAGAATTGGTGATAAAGACTGCACACCACATCCTAAACATTACTTGGAATGTAGCCAAACAACATTGTACAAACAATATTGTGAAACTCACCCAGGTATGACAATCTCACAAAGAGCATTTGAATCTCTTAAGCCATTTTATTGTGTTCCTCTTAAAGTTCGTAATACATGTTGCAAATACCATGTAAAATTTTCTATGTACCATGAATTATTATGCAATATTCGTTCTACTTTGCACACTAACGAAATGTTACAGGAGTGTGGTGCAATTCAACTACCAAAGTCATCTAGGGACTTATTGGATTTATTTCTATGTATTAGAGATGATGGTTGCATGTTCTACAAGAATGATTGTTTAAATGAAAAGTGTTTACAATGTGGTGGGTTATCAAAGTTTGTATCATGTTTTCATGAGGGCAATGAGCATGATTTTGGAAAGAGAATGGTTGAGAAAAAGAGATATGAGACAGTGAAATACAATTTGAAAAGTGGAGGTGAAGGTTCTAGATGTGAGTTGATTGTAAGAGAGGTAAGTATTGCTGATTTTATTGATGATTTTAAGAAAAATCTTTTCTACAAGTATGTCAGACATAGCCACAGGTCTCAATGGTTAGATCAACAGTTCAGGATGTGTAAAGACTCTTTCCCGATTGGAACTATTGTCTCTATAGTTGATTTTGCAGAAAACTATACATTGCAACGCCAAAATGAAGTTCAATCCCAGTACTACAATTCTATTCAGATTGCTATTTTTGTTCACATCACATACAGACATGCCCCCGAGAGTACAGAAGAGAACAGGAAGATTGTCAGAGAATACCATTTTTACATGAGTGATGATCGATCTCATTCAGCAAAGTTTGTGCAATATTGTTTTCAACAATTTTATGGGTTCTTGCAAGAAAAAGATATTAGAATAGATCAACATCTCATTTGGTCAGATAATTGCACTGGTCAATTCAAGAATGCTCGTAATTTCTATTGGTTGAGAAAAATGCATGTAGAGAAGGGTATACCTCATATTTGAAATTTTTTTGAAGCCAGGCACGGAAAAGGTGAACATGATGGAGCAGGTGCATGCATGAAGAGAGCTCTTTTTAAAGAAAAACTAAAGATTAGAGGTGATGCTACATTCAGTGATGTAGATTCCATTGTTAAGTGGTGTAACTATGCATTGTCACGAGGAGTGGCTCTTGATTCTGAAGTGCGTAGGTTCTTTTGGTTGGTTGGTGATGGGATAGCGATAGAGAAATTGGAATGTCAGAGAATTAGTGAATCATCAAAGATACATTCATTTCAAAGCTCAGATGCAAGTACATGGACTATTTGGACACGAGAATTAGCTTGTTTTTGTTAGAGTTGTATTAAATGTGATTGGAACAATTGTGAGTCAAGTGAGTGGGTAGATGCATGGATTCCACAATATTTAATCCCTTTATATGAAGGTCAATCACCTTCCATCAAACCTTGTACAGCCAGGTCATGTTTATGCAGTTGTTGCACCGCATGGAAATGAAGAGAGGTCAAACTATTGGTTGGCACGATGTGTACAGGGAAAACAAAAGCTAACACAACCTATGACAAATGATGATGGGTTCACATATCCTATAGGATCAGTTGTTATTGCTGGCACTTGGTTACGAACATATATGATTAAAAAGAATGGCATCCCGGCCTTTGAAGACTTTGAGAAGCATAAAACCATATTGATGTATTCTCACCCAGTTGTAGTAACAAATGTCAAGTTACTAAAGCATCATGGAAAACTAAAATCAAAAGAACTATGGACAATTAGTAATGCTGATCATGAAATAATATTGGATACTTTGAAGGTAAGAGATGACCCCTCAGGTATGCTTGACTAGCATTTAAACTTCTAGATGGACAAGCATGACATTTTTTATCTTAACTTGTTCTTGTTTTTTCTATTTTTTAGAATTGTTTTATTAAAAATCTTGTTACTTTAACTATAATGCATGCTTTTGACTATACAAGACTGCGAATAAAGTTATTTTACATGGCATCATAGATTATTTTGCATGGCATCGTAAATTATTTTGTATGGCATCGTAGGTTATTTTGACTATACTCGAGGTATGATTTTTAGTTCTCATTTATATTTCTTAATATTGCACATTTGTACCTTTTTCTACATAAGGCATTCCATGAGATGACATGTATTTGATGTCTTTTGCCAAATAGTTCATGTGCCTTGTCTATGCTTTCACATATTACATACATGTGTCACATGGCAATTGTAACTACAACATCTGACAAAATTTTCATTTCTTTGAGGTATTCCACCAAACAGTTCATGTGCCTTTCCTATGCTTCCTTACTTTGCATTCTTATAAAAGTCCTATAACAGTCATAATTAATCTTCATACTAATCTTGATAGTAATCTTGCCATCATTGTATTCCATGAGATGACAGTCCTATAACAGTCCTATACATGTCTACTAGGATAGTTTTAACTACAACAGTCCTACAACAGTCCTAAAATAGTACTAGAACAGTCCTATAATAAGCGCATCATTTAATGTACATATTTATGATATTCATGTTTACTTTTAAATCTACTTGTTCATGCTTCTCACAGGACGTCACCTCCCCTACCCATCCAGCTCTATAGAAGAAGAGAGACAACAAATGATCAAAAGGGATCACCAATTGGTGGTAAGTGATTGATTACTTATGTCATGTTATATATTTTGAATATTAAATTCTATATTAATGTGCATGTTGTTTGATTGTATTAATAGGTGGAAATTCAAAAATCTCTATCAAGGAGGTCTAGTCGATGAGCGATAGAAGATGAGTCATTGACTAGTTCACCATCTTCATGGCCTAGCAAGAGCCATAGATTATTTGATAGCAATCCATAGGAGATTTGATTTTGGGACATTTTGTTACATATGCGTATTTGGCTTTGTAAACATACTTTTGTATGTTATCGATGTATATCATTGTATATACCCATATGGTTTTATTTGTACATGCCTATATGGATTGATATATACACTATACATTATTTTCATGACATTATGTGCATATATGTATATATAAGATCCTAATTTGGCACAAGTAGGGAGAATGCTTGCACAGGTTATGGAATTTGGTTTTAAACGTTCCAATTGTATTTGGTTGAAAGTTTCTAAAGCCTTTTCAAAAAATCCATTTTGTGCATATCTTGCAATCATTGCATTCCATGAGATAGCATCTCTTTGAGGTGTCATGCCAAACTGTTCACATGCCTTGTCTATGCTTCCACACTTTGGATTTACACCTGCCAATTGCATTTTCCTAACATTTCCTTTCAATCCTTATCAAAAATTCTGTTTTGTGCACATATTGCAATCATTGCATTCCTTCATTTACAACACATGATTAAATAAGAAGATGCATATTTACAACACTTAAGACCTTCATGAAATGATACATTGGTTTCTTGATATTCAATCATGCATTGGAGATCTTCAAAGTGTTAAATATGTTTGAAGTGATGAAGAAACTTGTTATTTTGATGTATTTCAACTCCAAACTTCTGCCTAGAAATGAAGGCACTAATCCTTGATCAAACTAACCTAAAAGTGCGCCTTGGTACTTAGGGCACTAGATTATGATTGATCAACCTAAAATGTGCGCCCAAGGCTAGATAGTGAATTGGAAGGATAAAATGCATCATCAAAAGAGTTTAGAGTTATTGAAGGCATCAAATGATGACTTGGGCGCACATCTACCTCTCTACACCATATGTGACTAGTGCCAATTATTGAATAAACAACCTAGAATGAGTACCTTACTATTTGAGGTGCTAGTTCATGCTTCTAGAACACCAAAAGTGCGCCTCGATGTTGAGGCGCTAGCTCTTGCTCAAGCAACCTTGAAAGTGCGCTTTCACAAGGAGGTTAAAATGTATTATCAAAGGATTAAGTTGAATCAAGGAATCATCATTGAAGACAAGTAAAACATGACTGTGAATGAGGCACACTTTTCATCATCTCTAACCTCACAATTGCGCCTTCCATTGGAAGCTCATATTGTGCCTAAAGGAATGGTACTGAGATATCATCCATGTCAATGATTGAGAATGTGTCAACTGGAATAATATTTTTTGTTCTGCTCATCGTGGGGCCAAACAGACTGCACCAACACGTCGAGGTGGGCGGGTAAATGCCAGGGGAGGTCTCATTTTGTGCGCCAAGCGTCCCAGTCATTGCGGGCAAGAGGCTACCGGCAAAGTCCCTTAAGATCCCTGAGACCAAAAAATTGCCAAACTCTGACGGAGCAGTTCTCGGAATTAGTGATAGTTGGGATTATTTTTTTTGGACCTATAGGTGCACGTGGCATCCATCCACAATAACCTCTCTCATTTTTGGTCAACTCCATTCCATTTGACCGTGCCGAAATTAAACGCATTGTTGCAAAATGCTTCAATTTGATGCAGTGGAAAGGTGCTAGGTGCGACATTTTTCATTCCATAGCTCGTGGGGTCGAACGGACTATGCCAACGCATCGGGGTGGGCGGGTAAATGCTAGTGGAGGTCTCGTTTTATGCGCCAAGCGTCCCAGTCATTTCAGGCAAGAGGCTACCGGCAAAGTCCCTTAAGATCCCTGAGACCAAAAAATTGCCAAACTGTGACGGGGCAGTTCTCAGAATTTGTGACAGTTGGGAGTGTTCTGTTTAGACCTACAGGTGCACATGGCATCCATCCATAATAACCTCTCTCATTTTTGCTCAACTCCATTTCGTTTGACCATGCTAAAATTAAACGCATTGTTGCAAAATGCTTCAATTTGATGTAGTGGAAAGGTGCTAGGTGTGACATTTTTCATTCCATAGCTCGTGGGGTCGAACAGACTATGCCAACGCATCGGGGTGGGTGGGTAAATGCTAGTGGAGGTCTCGTTTTGTGCACCAAGCGTCGTAGTCATTCCGGGCAAGAGGCTACCGGTAAAGTCCCTTAAGATCCCTGAGACCAAAAAACTGCCAAACTTTGACGGAGTAGTTCTCAGAATTTGTGACGTGTTGGCGCAAACCGTTCGGCCCCAGGACCTGTGGAATGCAAAATTTCAATCCTAGCAACTTTTGACTTTGCCGGTAGCTTATAGCTCGGAAGGACTGGGATGCTTTGCACACAAAACGAGACCTCCCCTAGCATTTACTCGCCCACCCCAACATGTTGGCGCAAACCATTCGGCCCCAGGACCTGTGGAATGCAAAATTTCAATCCTAGCAACTTTTGACTTTGTCGGTAGCTTACAACTCGGAACGACTGGGACGCTTGGCGCACGAAAGGAAACCTCCAATGGAATTTACCCGTCCACCCCGATGCGTTGGCACAGTCCGTTTGACCCCACGAGCTATGGAATGAAAAATGTCACACCTAGCACCTTTCCACTGCATCAAATTGAAGCATTTTGCAACAATGCGGTTGATTTCGGCACAGTCAAACATAATGGAGTTGACAAAAAATGAGAGAGGTTATTGTGGATGGACGCCACATGCACCTATAGGTCCAAACAGAACATTCCCAGCTATCATGAATTCTGAGAACTGATCCATCAAAGTTTGGCAGTTTTTTGGTCTCAGGGATCTTAAGGGACTTTGCCGGTAGCCTCTTGCCTGGAATGACTGGGACGCTTGGCGCACAAAACGAGACCTCCACTAGCATTTACCCGCCCACCCCGACGCGTTGGCACAGTCTGTTCGACCCCATGAGCTATGGAATGAAAAATGTCACACCTAACACCTTTCCACTGCATCAAATTGAAGCATTTTGCAACAATGCATTTAATTTCGGCACGGTCAAACGGAATGGAGTTGACCGAAAACGAGAGAGGTTATTGTGAACGGATGCCACGTGCACCTGTAGATCCAAACAGAACAATCCCAACTGTCACGAATTCTGAGAACTACTCCGTCAGAGTTTGGCAATTTTTTGGTCTCAGGGATCTTAAGGGACTTTGGCGGTAGCCTCTTGCCCGGAATGACTGGGACGCTTGGCGCACAAAATGAGACCTCCACTAGCATTTACCCGCCCACCTCGACGCGTTGGCGCAGTCCGTTTGACCCCACGAGCTATGGAATGAAAAATGTCGCACCTAGCACCTTTCCACTGCATCAAATTGAAGCATTTTGCAACAATGCGTTTAATTTCGGCACGGTCAAACGGAATGGAGTTGACCAAAAATGAGAGAGGTTATTGTGGACGGATGCCACGTGCACCTGTAGGTCCAAACAGTACATTCCCAACCGTCACGAATTCTGAGAACTGCCCCGTCAAAGTTTGGCAATTTTTTGGTCTCAGGGATCTTAAGGGACTTTGCCGGTAGCCTCTTGCCCGGAATGACTGGGATGCTTAGCGCACAAAATGAGACCTCCACTAGCATTTACCCACCCACCCTGACACGTTGGCGCAGTCTGTTTGACCCCACGAGCTATGGAATGAAAAATGTCACACCTAGCACCTTTCCACTGCATCAAATTGAAGCATTTTGCAACAATGCGTTTAATTTTGACACGGTCAAACGGAATGGAGTTGACAAAAAATGAGAGAGGTTATTGTGGATGGATGCCACATGCACCTGTAGGTCCAAACAGAACATTCCCAACTGTCACGAGTTCCGAGAACTGCCCCATCAAAGTTTGGCAATTTTTTGGTCTCAGGGATCTTAAGAGACTTTACCGGTAGCCTCTTGCCCGGAATGACTGGGACGCTTGGCACACAAAACGAGACCTCCACTAGCATTTACCCACCCACCCCGACGCGTTGGCGTAGTCCGTTCGACCCCACGAGCTATGGAATGAAAAATGTCGCACCTAGCACCTTTCCACTACATCAAATTGAAGCATTTTGCAACAATGCGTTTAATTTCGACACGGTCAAACGGAATGGAGTTGACAAAAAATGAGAGAGGTTATTGTGGATGGATGCCACGTTCACCTGCAGGTCCAAACAGAACATTCCCAACTGTCATAAATTCTGAGAACTGCCCCGTCAAAGTTTGGCAGTTTTTTGGTCTCAGGGATCTTAAGGGACTTTGCCGGTAGCCTCTTGCCCAGAATGACTGGGACGCTTAGCGCACAAAATGAGACCTCCACTAGCATTTACCTGCCCACCTCGATGCGTTGGCACAGTCCGTTTGACCCCACAAGCTATGGAATGAAAAATGTCGCACCTAGCACCTTTCCACTGCATCAAATTGAAGCATTTTGCAACAATGCGTTTAATTTCGGCACGGTCAAACGGAATGGGGTTGACCAAAAATGAGAGAGGTTATTGTGGACGGATGCCACGTGCACCTGTAGGTCCAAACAGAACATTCCCAATTGTCATGAATTCTGAGAACTACCCCGTCAAAGTTTGGCAGTTTTTTGGTCTCAAGGATCTTAAGGGACTTTGCCGGTAGCCTCTTGCCCGGAATGACTGGGACGCTTGACGCACAAAATGAGACCTCCACTAACATTTACCCACCCACCCCGACGCGTTGGCATAGTCTGTTTGACCCCACGAGCTATGGAATGAAAAATGTCGCACCTAGCAACTTTCCACTGCATCAAATTGAAGCATTTTGTAACAATGCGTTTAATTTCGGCACGGTTAAACAAAATGGAGTTGACAAAAAATGAGAGAGGTTATTGTGGATGGATGCCACGTGCACCTGTAGGTCCAAATAGAACATTCCCAACTGTCACAAATTCTGAGAACTGCTCCGTCAGAGTTTGGCAGTTTTTTGGTCTTAGGGATCTTAAGGGACTTTGCCAGTAGCCTCTTGCCCGCAATGACTGGGACGCTTGACGCACAAAACGAGACCTCCACTAGCATTTACCCACCCACCCCGACGGGTTGGCGTAGTCCGTTTGACCCCACAAGCTATGGAATGAAAAATGTCACACCTAACACCTTTCCACTGCATCAAATTGAAGAATTTTGCAACAATGCATTTGATTTCGGCACGGTCAAACGGAATGGAGTTGACCAAAAATGAGAAAGGTTATTGTGGACAGATGCCACGTGCACCTGTAGGTCCAAACAGAACAATCCCAACTATCACGAATTCTGAGAACTGCTCCATCAGAGTTTGGCAGTTTTTTGGTCTCAGGGATCTTAAGGGACTTTGTCGGTAGCCTCTTGCCTGCAATGACTGGGATGCTTGGCGCACAAAACGAGACCTCCACTAGCATTTACTCGTCCACTCCGACGCGTTGGTGCAGTCCATTCGACCCCACGAGCTATGGAATGAAAAATGTCACACCTAGCACCTTTCCACTGCATCAAATTGAAGCATTTTGCAATAATGCGTTTGATTTCGACACGGTCAAACGGAATGGAGTTGACCAAAAATGAGAGAGGTTATTGTGGACAGATGCCACGAGTTCGGCCCCACGATGAGCAGAATAAAAAATATGGCACCTGGCAAGGTTTTTGCTCTTAGGATCTTAAGTGACTTTGCTCTTACGGAACAATGTATCGGCAAAGACCCTAGTTTTCATAAGAGGAGACATGTGATTTTAAGAGGTTTTTGGGAATGCGACTTTAGCCTTCCACTCCTTATCTAATGACGAGCTTATTCTCAAAGTTTGATGGCTTTTATGAGCATATACACGATGTTATTTTAGGATAGTCATAAAGGGTAATTTTTGGACAGCCATGTGTATCTTTTTAACAATCATGGACTGTGACAGTCCCAAAACTCATATAAATCATCCATTTTAGTGTTTGACAACCTTATAAATCTATTAGATCATTTATACAAACCCTAATGCAACTTATAAACCCTCTTTGCATAGTAATTTCATGAATGACTGTCTTGTAGGATTTACATACATACATACATACATACATATATATATGATCTCGTAGGCATCTAGGTTTCATACACAAATTGCAATAGTTGTAGAGCCAACCTCCTATCAATGAGAGTTGAATAATAGTAAATAGAGAGCTTCTCGGCCATAAATGGGATTTGCATACACACACACACCCAACTGAAATAGTATCCTTATTGGCCTTATTGGCACCTCCCCCCAAGATGTAAGTTTTTTATGTTTATAATGTGCCCCCAGTGTCCTTGACATAGAGTTTCTTGACATTAATTTCATTCAAACATGTCTTCAATTCATCTTCAAAATATTTTCAATACATCTCCAATGCCTTTTCCACGAAGGTTTATGCATATTTATACATGATTTGAGGGAAACCAATAGTCTCCAACTGACTCTTGAGTACTTGACTATTCATCTTCCATACTTTTGCATTTTTTTTACATTTTTCATATGACAACTTTGACATATTTACAAAATTTGACAAGATGAAGACTAAATACATGATGAAATGGTTTATCATGACCTTATTTGATTAGGGCATATATAAGGAATTTTTTCATATTGATTCTATTGATCTAAAACCATTCTCTTGATCTAAAACCATTCTCAATGCTAAACATATCATCAATGGACTAAAGAACTATCATCATAATGTATGGCATCATGGGAAGTATCATGACTTGCACATAAGGAATTTAAATTATATTGTATATCAAGGTGTATATACATTAAAATCTAGTCCATAATGGTAGACATATACAAAAATTTGGCAAATATGCCAACTCAAAATATTTTTTACAAAATGTGGCATATGCCATGTCTCAAAATCTATATACAATCTACATGCCAAATAGCTACATCAAATACTACAAGTCCACTTGACCCTCAATCTGTGATGGATCCTGAAAAAGTGTCCTCTTTGTACCAAAATGTCTAGTAATTGATGGAGGTGAAGTTTCCTGCATTAACAAGTCAAAACACAAATTTGATTAATCTCTTCAATGGTAAATAAAAATAAGTTAAAGTTAGTAAATAGATTCTTATCCACTACAATTAAGAACTTTCATTTATTAACATACATCTAAATCACTACAATCAACTATAAGACCGCTAGATAAACTATCAATTATTTAGAAAAATTCAATTCAATTACCTCGACTCTATGTTGTTGTTCGGACAATCATTCTGCAAATGATTTTCTCTTAAGACGATCAGGTGTCCTAGTAAAGCATGATGGCAAAGGTGGCACATCACTCACATGCTCAAGAGACTACATAAAAGCAAAGTAACATTGAAATAAATTAATATATAATTATTAAACAAAATAGGAAATGCATACATTTAAAATAGGAAATGCACTTCACAAAAACTTATCTACTAGAAAACAAGCACATACCACCGTCGAGGCCTCCTGCATCAATTAAGAAGGACAAGAATGTAAGACTCTAAATGACTATAATCAAATATTTAAGTTTTCTAAATTATCAATTAAAGTACAATTCAATCAAATTACCTCCACCCTTCGTTGGCGTTGAGAAAGCCGTTCTGCAAATGATAGTCCCTTGGGTCGATTAGAAGTTCGAGAAAAGACTATTGGCAAAGATGCCACATCATTCACATTTTTGATTGACTATAAAATAAAATTAACATCAAGATATAAATTAATATATAATTACTCACAAAGAAATAAATGCATTAAAAAAAAGTCGATTTGTACAACAAATTATACCAGCAAGTCCAAGCTAAATTGGATGGCAGACAAAGTTCCATGATGAACTTCTGTCAACTCCCCCTCTGTCATCAACTGTTATCCCACTTAGATACATTAGTACTAATAAAGTTGTTTATATATTCAAATGGAATAGAACATAAAATTTAACTTTAAATTTTACCTGCATAAAAGATTGCTCATGCATTTATCCTTCTCTATTGTTTACTGATCCGGTAGCTTCTACTCTTGTCCCTGACCCCTCAGCTTGAGTTCTGGACCCCATTGCCTCATCTCATGAATGGAGATCATACTATGATGTGTTCAACGGTGGCTCACTACTCTCCATAATAGGACCTAAGCATAAATGATTGCAAGAAATGCAATGATGGGGCACACATACATATCTGGACGATGACGGTCTAGTAGTACCAGGTGATCCAATATCATCACCTTCATCATGTGCTTATGCAAACTGAGATGTCTGTATAATCAAATGCTTGGTCAAAGAGTGTATGGCACTAAGGCCCTGTTGTGTTGCATTTGCAACAACGTCTGGGTGTTGCATTGGGGGTGGAGAAGGGATAGCAGGAGGGGGAATATAGGGACCTTGTACTTGTCTAATTGCCCCAGGTCTATCTTGAGGCATTCCCTTGCCCACTCCTTGAAACTCTCTAAAATCAAAATAATTAACATGTTGACCCATGATGAACTCTGCATAGAGTTTACGGAGGAAATACAAAGGCACATCTAAATTGTTGTTGGGTGGTTTATCAAAAACCATCCACCAACGATCCCAAAAGTTTTGATTAATGCTCTCATGAATACACCATTTGATTGAAAACTTGGGCTTACGGACATCAACATGCAATCCGGTTTTAGGATTGACAAAGTGTTGGGCTAACATAGTTTTTGTAATCTCTAAATCTTTGACTTCATCATATGACAAACCGTTAGCATATTCGGCCTTCTTGGCTTCTCGCCATTGACTAAATGATTCGTGTTGGGTTGACAAGGTTTGAATATGATTAATGATTCCCTCTAAATTTGATGTCATTATAGACAATTGAGGGTGGCGGCGATACATTTCTATGATCCTGCTTATATGATCAATATTTCTTTGAATATTCTCTTCTATTGTTGGAGGGGGAGGGTTTGGTGGTGGAGGGTTTGGGTTTTCATTTTGTGCATCCATTTTACCTAATTAAATTATAAAACATACCCACTTAGCATAAAAACCAAAAAAATTGCTTGAATATACAAAACAAACAAAAAAAACATGCATGAAATCTTACCTCTTTGGATCGGATATCCGTTCCTCAGCTCTAATATCCGTTCTTCGAAGATGAGACTACATTTTGCAAGCTGCGGGTTTGCAAAAACGCAGTCTTTTTTCGCTTTTTATGTTCTCCAAAACGGATATCCGTTTTCTTTTTCTCTATTGTTTTCATTGTTTTTTATTTTATTATTTTAGCATTTTTAACATTTTAGTATTTAGGCATTTTAGCTATAAAATACAATCCAAATTTTAGAAAGACTGTATCATATGAAAGGAGAGATTTTGGACAAACTATCAAAATTTATATAGGATTATGATGATATATATATTTGATTTTTATATGATTTACTTATACTAAGGTATCTCATAGTATTTTAAAGGCACTTTTGAATAGATAATTGTCATAAAAAAATTATAAAAGCAAGTAGTTTTGACCTGTAAATTCTAACAAATCATTTCATGTTTAACTTACATATTAGATGATATTTGTGTCAACAATTGAGACAGTCGGGATTAGGGCCATTATTTAGGGTTTACAGATTTAGAGAGAGAGAGAGACTACTTTTGACATGCAATCGTAAACCCTAAATAATGCCCCTAAACCCTAAACCCAAGTAACCCTAAATAATTCTTCCAAATCCTAAACCCTAACCCCTAAACCATAAACCCTAAATAATTCCCCTAAGCCCTAAACCCTAAACCTGAGAAAGGGAGTCCTAGTTTTCTTGTTTCCATTTGCTTTGTCGATAAGGGAGAGGGAAAGATAGAGGGGAGAGATAGGATATATAGGAATGATAGGGGAATGATTGGGATGCATGATTAAACCTAACCCCTAACCCCTATTTCCTAACCCCTAAACCCTAAACTTGAGAAACCATAAACCCCTAAATCCTAAACACTAAACCCAAGAAACCCTAAACCTCTATCTCTCTATCTCCCTATCTCACTATCTCCCCATCACTATCTCCCCATCACTATCATTCCTCTACCTCTCAATCTCTCTCCCTATGCTTTAGCCATGTCCCTCACTCTATATCTCCCTATTGGTCCTCTCTCTCTAAACACTAAACCCTAAACCTCTAAACCTTAACCCCTAAACCCTAAACATGAGCAACCCTAAACCCTATCTCCTATCTCTCCCTTATCTCCCTATCTCTATCATCCTTCTACCTCTCAATCCTTCTCCCTATTTCTCTAGACATATCGCTCACTCTCTATCTCCCTATCTCTCCCCTTTATCACCTCTATCTCTCCCTATCTGTCTCCTCTCTCTTTCTATCTAGCTATCTCCAAAGCTAAGAAACCCTAAACCCAGGTACACCCTAAATCCAATCAACTCTAAACCTATATCTCCCTATCTCTCCCCTATCTCCCTATCTCTATCATCCCCTACCTCTCTTGATATCTCTCCCTATGTCCCTGGCCATGTGCCTCACTCTCTATCTCCTTATCTCTCTCCTCTGTCTCCTCTCTCTATCTCCCTATAATTCCTCTCTCTATAAACCCTAAATCCAAAACCCTAAACCTCTAAACCTAACCCCTAACCCCTAAACAATTTAAATCCTAAACCCTAAATAATGCCCCTAAACCCTAACCCCTGACCCCTAAACCTAAGAAACCCTAAACCCCTAAACCTTAAACCCCAAACCCCTAAACCCTAAACCCAAGTAACCCTAAACCACTATCTCCCTATCTCTCCCCTATCTCCCTACCACCTTTGTCCCTCTACCTCTCAATCTCTCTCCCTATGTCTCTAGCCATGTCCCTCACTCTCTATCTCCCTATCTCTCCCCTCAAACTCCTCTATATCTCCCTATCATTCCTCTCTCTCTATAAACCCTAAATCCAAAACCCTAAACCTCTAAACCTAACCCCTAACCCCTAAACAATAAATCCTAAACCCTAAATTATAATGCCCCTAAACCCTAACCCCTAACCCCTAAACCTGAGAAACCCTAAACCCCAAACCCCTAAACCCTAAACCCAAGTAACCATAAACCACTATCTCCCTATCTCTCCCCTATCTCCCTATCACCTTTGTTCCTCTACCTCTCAATCTCTCTCCCTATGTCTCTTGCCATGTCCCTCACTCTTTATATCCTTATCTCTCCCCTCAGACTCCTCTATATCTCCCTATTGGTCCTTTATCTCTCTCTAAACCCTAAACCCTAAACCTCTAAACCTTAACCCCTAACCCCAAAACCATAAACCCTAAACCCTAAATAATGCCCCTAAACCCAAGCAACCCTAAACCTCTATCTCCCTATCTCTATCATCCCTCTACCTCTCAATCTCTCTCTCTCTCTCTCTCTCTCTCTCTATGTCTTTGGACATGTCTCTCACTCTCTATCTCCTATCTCTCCCCTTTGTCTCCTCTATCTCTCCCAAACTCTATCAGTCCCCTCTCTCTATCTCTCTTTAAACTGTAAACCCTAAACCCCTAAACCCGAGCAACCCTAAACCTCTAAACCCTAAATAATTCCCCTAACCAACCTCTAAACCACTTCTCTATATAGGTGCAACTAATACCACTTTTTCATTGTTTTCCACATTTAATTATATTCTTTTCCATTTTCCAAGTCCTACATGTGTCCAAGTTGTATTGTTTGTCAAGTTTTTAGTCTAATTGTTAGTCCCAGCTCTCATGGTTATTAAAATGTTAGTATATTATAGTTAGATTTATCCTTCAGTAACATTAATTTACACATTGTTGCACAAACAACCACACTGAAACATAACCTTACCTAATTAAGGTTAACCTTTTAAAAGGTTCATTCATAAATGGCGAGCTTAACAAATCCAACTAGTTCAATGTTCTTATAGTCCATGCTTACCCTTCCAAGAGAGTTCATGCCATGTTAACTTTGCATTATGTCCTAACATATCACATGAAGGACATCATCATCACAAGGAATAACAATGTCATGAAGGATTAACGAAGGTGTAGCTTCACCACATAAAGTATCATTCATAATTTTATCACTAGAGGGTAAGGGTATATCATGTGTATCCTTCTCAAACCATGTATCATGAATCAAATCATATGAAGGATTGCATAAAGCAATTTAGGGCATGAAATCCAAAACGCCCCAAAACACAACCCTGCTGCCCCACCATTCCTATCCCTAAAATATTGGAACATAGTCTAGAAAAGTGATTATTTCACCTGATGAACAAAATTGAATATTTTATTATTGATTATTTGAGTAATTCATTAGTGATGATTCTTAGTGTTTAACAAATCCTAATGGATCAATGTGTAAAGAAGCTACCAATGTTAATTTGCCCTCCTCCTTCACTAGAAACGGTCTTTAAGGAGGTTCATATATTGATGGGACATCCAAGATTTAAGAGGTGTATTTTCCAAAATCTCTCCTTTCATATGATAGTCTTTCTAAAATTTGGATTGTATTTTATAGCTAAAATGCCTAAATACTAAAATGCTAAAAATGCTAAAATAATAAAATAAAAAACAATGAAAACAATAGAGAAAAAGAAAACGAATATCTATTTTCAAAACGGATATCCGTTTTGGTTTGGTATCCAAACCAAAACAGATATCCGTTTCAAAGTCAAACTTTGCCAACTCGCGAATTTGGCTAAGTAAAACGCGATTTTTTTCCTATTGCCACTGTTTGGCCCACGATGATTCTGCACATACCCATAAATCTACAAAGAAATATGAGATATTGGAGTGGAAAACAAAATATCTCTCTAAATTCCCTACTTGATAGTTCAGTTATTTTACGACACTTCAATAATGGACATGTTATGTTAAGGCTAGGGATATGTCTTCTATGGAGGTGTTATTTTATCATTTCTTATCTTTTCCTTCCTTCATGGAGTTGATTAGTGCTCATCAATACCTATCAGATACACTTTTGTAATTAATGCATGAACACAATAATGATCATATGGATTGTGATAAGTTGTGAGTACATAACTAGTGGGGATATACATTATGGAATACCTTGTAGGAGGGCCATAGAAAATATAGTTTTACCTCCTTCACCTATGCATTAAATGATTACAACTTTTAATGATACATCTCTCATATGTCATGCTAGATTGTCTCCATAGATTCATGTTCTTTGAATGCATTAACTTCTTTTATACTTGATAGTGTGTATAATGATATTTTTTCTCTCATTTTAAATCTATGGACATATGATATAGAAACACATCAGACCTTCACCCACATATGATGATGATCCACCTTCACTCATCCCTAGTGATATACTTCTTGCTTTTAGAATATTTATTTGTAATTTTATCTTAGCAATGAGATTTATGATGATTGCACTTCTTCTATCACTAGTAATAGGTATGTTTTATTCACCTTCACATGAGGTCACTAACCCACTTTACTCATGATGAATATTAGGCAATATAATATATTAATATTTAATATTTATAGGCAAATATATATCAATATTTCATTTTAAAAAAAATAAAAAAATCATATTAATATCAATATTATATTAATATGAATATTACACAACATAAATTGAATTAAATCTACAAAGAAATGTGAGATATTGGAGTGAAAAACAAGATATCTATCTAAATTCCCCGCTTGATAGTTTAATTTATGTAATTTCATTCTTTTTTATTAAAAAAACATAATATAGGTTTTGAAGGGATCCTCAAACCCTTTAAATGCACATAAGAATATCAAAAAAAATATTAAGTATGAATTAATATACATTTAATTATTAATATATATAATGAAAAAAATTTAATAATCATATTAATATGAATATTATATTAAAACAAATAATAGACAATATAATAACTTAATATTTGGATCACTATAATATATTAATATATGCATATCAATATTTTATTTAACTATGTTATAATATATATAGAATGAAGAAAAAATAAATAATCATATTAATATCAATATTATATAAATATGAATATTATAAAACAGAAATTGAATTAAATGTACAAAAAAGGTGAAATATTGGAGTGCAAAACAAGATATGTCTCTAAATTGCCTACTTGATAGTTTACTTATTTTATTTAATTTCATTTTTTTAATTAAAAAGGGGTAAAATAGGGTTTGAAGGGATCCTAAAACCCTTTACATCCATATAAGAATCAACAAAACAATAGAAAAATAGTAACCATACTACAAAGAAAACCAAATACAATGAAGAAAAAATAAATAATAATATTAATATCAATATTATATTATTATGAGTATTACACAACATAAACTGAATTAAATCTACAAAGGGTTGTGAGATATTGAATTACAAAATAAGATATCTTTCTAAATTTGTAACTTGATAGTTTAGCTATTTTTATGTAGCAAGTAGTAAAATGCTATAATAATTGAAAAGGAGACTCAAGAATTGGCAATATTAGACTAAAATTCACATTTTCTAACATTCTCCAATGCAAACTCCATTCTAGTGTATGTTAACCAAACAAATATTAAATCAAACTCAAAATCAACTAATCAATTTATGAAGAGTATTTACAATAAATGAATTCCACATCAATATTAAACAAATATTTAACCTAAGAAAAAAAAATTAACTACAAAACACATACTATTATTACAACACTACTTCACATATTATATTACTAGTAGTTGCACGGGTGAACGCGCAATGGTTTTGCCGATAGGCATTTGTAAATTAAATGTTTTTTGAGAAGTGTTTGTGTTTCATGACTTGATGGCATTGCATTGTTTGAGAAAGGTAGTGTAATTTGTGATTTATAGGCATTGTAAGGGAGTATCTGTTTGTAAAGTAAATGTTTTTTGAGAAGTGATTGTGTTTCATGACTTGTTGGCATTGTATTGTTTGAGGAAGGTAGTGTAATTGTGATTTATAGGCATTGCAAGGGAGTATCAATTCTTAGAATATAGTGGTTCCTCTTGTGTATATTTATGTAGTCAGTTTTTACTGCATCCTTCTTGAAATTGTCTATGGCATCAGTTGTCATGCTATGTTTTGCAATTTAGAAATATGGTTTTTTAATCACATTTTGTTGTGTAATAAATAGCTATGTAATATTTTGAGTGACTACATACTACTACTATGACAAACCTTGACACAAAATTGGATGCACCGAGCGGATTATTGAATAGATTTTGTACGTATATCTTTAAGAGGAGGGAATTTGTACATTTCCTTTGGATTCATATGTTTTGGAGTATATTTTATCCCCATGTTAGTCAAAGAGTGGAAAGCACTATTGAAACTTTAATTGTATAGTGAAATCATTATTCTTCTCTAAGTAGTGTCATTTTGAAAAGTGTTTGGAAGGTGGAGACCACATTGCATTATATGGTTGACCATGCTTGTTTTCTAGTGTATCTGTCTAGTTCCCTCCATTGTTATGAGAGTGTCTTAAAATGTAATTCATAGCCTCTATTTAGCGTGTAGAGAAAATATTTATGCAAACAATATTGACTCATCTTTATTCTAATATTTGGAGATTTAATACTATAGAGCTACTTCAACTTTGAAGAGACCAGTTTAACAACGAGAAATTTTAAGGGAAAAACAAATGCAAGTACAAATGGGAAGCAACGGCAGTTGGTTCCCAGTTGTCGTTGTTCTTAAAAAAACAATAAGAAAACCATGCCTTTATAGTCAATTAAAGAAGAATTTCTTCTATAGAATGTGTGTCCATATGTGAAAATAATATTCACCTGACCAAAGAATCAAGTATTCTCCACATAATTTGTAAGAAAAGCAAGTGTTTGAGTTTGTATTTTTACGAAAAATAAAATTTTAAATTTTAAAACAAAAAAATTAGAATATTTTGATTGACTACACAACTAAAATTAATTATACACTTCCAATAGTTTTCCATTTAGTAAACTTCCAATTATGTACACAAATGAAATAAATTATACACTTCCAATAGAAATTTCTTGTCAATGAAATAATTAGAGACTTAATACTATAGAGCTAATTCAACTTTGAAGAGACCAGTTTAACAACGAGAAAGCTTAAGAAAAAAATAAATGCAAGTACAAATGGGAAGTAGCGGCAGCTGATTCCCAACTGTCGCTGCTCATAAAAAATAAGAAAACCATGTCTTTATAGTCAATTAAAGAAGAATGCCTTCTGTAGAAAGTGTGTTCATATGTGAAAATAATATTCACTTGGCTAGAGAATCAAGTATTCTCCACATAATTTGTAAGCAAATGAGGTGTTTGAGTTTGTATTTTAAAATCTAAGAAAAATAAAATTTAAAAAACTCTAAAACAAAAAAATTAGAACATTTTGATTGACTATATAACTAAAATAAAATATACACTTCCAATAGCTATCCATTTAATAAATTATTTTATATAGTAAACTTAACCAAGTCAATAAATTTAAACATAAACAAAATAACATTTACATTTAAAAAAATTGTGGCTTCCTCAATATGGATACGTGCAATACATCCTAGCTTAGTTACATCTTAAAACACAACCAATACAAAAAATGTAAAATAATTAAAGAAAACATAAAGGTGAAAATGAATGGTAAAAAACAAAAAGAAATAATGTGCTTGCCCCAAAATGATGCATGTCAAGCTAACAACATATCTCTTTGTGATCTGATATATATCATTGCCTACTAAGAACATATCCCTTTGATGATTGGAAATAAATAAAAAACTATGAGCATAACTAAAAAACAAATTCAGCTTACATAGTATATTTGTAGATGTTTGGCCCATTGAAAGTGGAGCAATTTAAATTGACTGTGAGTTACAGTGAAGGTATTAGCATCTTTTTGAAACAAAGCATTTATGGCGAATTAGGTTTTGATCGATAAGAGAATATAAGCAAATTCGTTTGATGGAAATTCACATTGTAATCAAACTTTCAAGTAAAGAAGGAGATCTTGAGCAGCGCATCAAAAGGGAGTTCATTGCATTCAATGTTTCTCAGGCAGAAACTCTAACCAGAAGCATTTATCAAGGTATTTACAGTTTTTATCTCCTAATCCAAGAATTTAAGAAACAAAAATGTTTAAGCCTCATGTGATTGATGTATTAGAGAGGCCTAGACCTAAGTTCAAAAAGCATCCATTGAAATCCATGGAAACAAATCCGGATGACGCATTTTCTGATGTGCCCTATGACATTTTGCATAATGAAGATATTAAGGACTACATTCATGTGAATATGGAAGAGTATAATCGTGTCAAGTTAGGACAAGTTTGGTTCAATGAACTAATTGATGATGAATACAATCTGAAAACGGAATTCGGTGCCCTAGCTGAGAAGAAATTAGATGTAAGGAATAATTTCCTTATCTTTTGTTATGAGAATGCTTGGATAAGATATGTGTTGAGCATGATACATGATAAATTGATGTGGTTGGATGTCCCACACATAATCAACAAGGAGGCCATCAAAGCTGTAACAGGGTTATACTCCACCAGTACTATGCCATCTTGAAATCTGTGAAAAATGATATAATAATGAAGCTTATAAGGGTGAAGTTTGATAAAAAGGGCTTTAACAGTCAATGACATTGAAGATCCGACAGTTAAGAATGCATCAATGATGATTGGGTATAAGATCTATTTCACTAATAGAGAGAGCTCTTTTTCTGATCCATGTCTCCTCCATTTTGTAAAATTTATTATTAGTTTACGACGACCTTTTGACCAGTTGGCAAGGGTAACGAGCTATGTTGACAAAATTGAAATTTGGTGGCTATTGTTTGTTCAAACTTATTTATGTTTTCTTTTTATTTCTAATTAAAAAAGATAAACTTGTATAGTTTTACAAATATTATAGTATATAGTAAAATGTGTTAAGAATGAAAAGTCCAAATTCATTACAATTTGGATTGGTTGAAGTTGCAAAATTTTATCACACATTAATTTATATTTTGTGCTATAGTTCCATAGTTGATCAAAGAGAGAGAGAGTGTGTGTGTGTGTGTTCAAGGTGCACCATCAAGTGACTATTTATTAATTTCTATGCAGATGGAGAACTCTTTCGTTGTAACTTGCATAGATTCCATATAAGGTAGGAGTGTAGTGCAAATATGGGCACAAGTTAAAAGAAGGCAAACAAAGGAGAGGAGAATGATGAATTGAGCTCAAAATTTCCAATCTTTTAAAACAACACGAAGTTCATTGACACTCAAAAGGAGAATAACAATGTTTGCAACTATGTTTAATGCCACATCTAAATTGTTTAGTGTATAGTTTTTTTTTTTGTGAGATCAATGGCTTGTTGCTGCAAATCAACAAGCCCTTATGTATGTGTAGTTGTTTCATGCCACTAGAGTTGAATGTTGAGGTGCATCCATTCATTGCCAATGGTTGATTTGTCAAACCACAATGCATCAATGCCACCATTGTGTGTTTCTTTCAAGATTTAGTGTCTTTGCAAGGTCTATGGGTTTAAAATAGGTGTCCTCCATAGTGCTAGCATTTTAAACCAAGGATTAAGGCTTATATATTGCCCACTTGGATATGGAAATCATTTAAATCATTTGTACAAATATTTTTATAAATTGCTATCGGCATAACCATTGCACCTCCTTTTAGTGCAAATGCTAGTTTCTAAGTTCACTAGCTTGTCCCCAACAAGAATATGTTTGAAGAAATGGAAAGGCTTCCATCCTGAACTATGTAAGACTTCTCACAGTTTTTCATGGTGAATTTTAATTCACCAAGATAGATGATATTTTTCTTGGGGTTGGTTTATGGGGATGGTGGGATTATTTATTCCATGGTATCAAGAACTTTGATCTTAAAAAAAATCAAAACAATCTTCACTAGATTTGTTACTGGGATGAATGCACATAAGGCATGAAGTATACACTTGAATACACGTAAGTCATGAAGCATATGCATGAATGTACATAAGGCATGAAGTATACACATGAATTTACATTGCATCAACTATCAGTCATAGGATGGCAGGAAGGATGCTCTGATACCATTTGTAATGTCCCTTTTAGGATAACCTATTTTCTAGACCAAAGGTTGTCAAGTTTATTCACTGTTGATCTATTTGCAAATTTATCTTTGCTAAAATATATATTCCTTCCTTCTTTTCAAATCTGCTCTTACTTTGAAAATAGTTCCTTCCATATTCCCCCCCTTCACACTGTCCACACTCTATTAAATACCTTCATAGCTTCTTGAAAGGATGTGATTTCTATTAAGAGACATTGCCTTTCATTATGGACATGTCTTTAAATAAATGAATTGCTGCTAGCAAATCGCACCTTCTCTTTTTGTAAGACTTCTTATCTTATTGACCTTTTTTGTCCTTTTTCTCCACTCAAACTCTTAATCACCCAGGTCATTAAGATTACTGCATTCCTTCTCCTTTCAATTGTGGTTTCTTATTAAATAAAATCGCTACTTATATTGATTTAATCGATGCATACTTGTATTTCTTTAATCAACACATATCTTGTATTAATATACTCCTTTTATGCTTAGCACTTTCTTTTGAAGGAAGTCAGCTATTTTAAGATTTAAATCTTTAATTTGAAATCTTGTCTAGGGATGGTTGGTTGTCTTAAGGAAGTCAGCCTTTCTTTAATCATATTTGAATTTCTTTCTTTTGAGCGCCAAGGTAGATGGGAGGTCGACCTGATTAAATCCACGATGTTTATGAAGTGTATTCCTCAAGTCGGCCATAACAAGTATGGGACATTTCATGTTACTTTTTTTTATATGAGGTGGGGGGTGTGTTTGGAAGGCATTTCGACCCTTAGTTACAAAACGTAAAAACAACCAAAAAATGACAAAACCATCTAGAAAGGAAAGACCCATATCCATAAAGTTATGATATTTTGCATGAAGGGGAGCCTTGTTCTCCATCTCTTTCCAACTAGTCTGAGAGCTCAAACTATCATGCAGACACTAAAATAGCTCCTTAGCTTTGCCTACAAGAGACTAATATTTTCATATTGTTATGATACACATTATACTTGTTTTTTGAATGTCCTGGTCAACATTTTTGTAACATATGTTTGTATTATAGACAAAATATTACAATTGTATGTGAGTATGACATAAAAAATTAATACATCCATTATTTTGAAATAACTATATTGCTACTATAAAGATATAAAGATATGTTCTTTAATGTAAATTTTTATTTTTTTAATGTAGATCTCTTAAATTATTGCACTCATCAAATTATTATAAACTAATAAGATATTGTTGGATTTGCAATAAGCATATATAAAAAAAAATTTATTAGCTAAACAATGCATATATTAACTTTGACCAAAAAAAACATAAATTTATAATGGTTACCAACAAAACCATCTATATGTCTATCGTGCACATCTATTTACCATCTAATAACACCTTACTACTAATGTAAAAACTCTTAATTAAAATTAAAGTCTCCACTATTCACTAAATTATCTAAATCTTGTTGAATTACTATTTATAATACATTAAATTCTTCAACTAATATACTATTCCTTAAATTATCATAAATTCTTCAACTAATATACTATTCCCTAGATTATCATAAAGACAATTTTTTGGAGAGAGAAAGGTGATATACTCCTATACCATTTATTAAAATATTAAAAGTAACCTTAGATCATAAAGGGTTCTACAAGACCAACGAGGGCACATACATCCTCCAAAATTCATTTTTTCCAATACAAAAGAACTCGTACTGCAGATCATAGATCACAAAAAATAAAAATAAAATTGAATTACAGTGGCCAACGACCCCGAGAAGTCTTATAAAATGCTACCAAAATCTCAAAAAGAAACACATAAAAATGCACCATTAAGGGAGAGGGGCCAGTTGTCGCCCACGCCCCAATAACTGCTATGTTTTTGTGCACTTGACCCCCCAATAAAATTTTTAAAAAGAACCAATACATGTAAAATACCAACCTAATAAATTAACACAAATGCACCAATACATGTTCACAACATTTGTACATGTTCACAAATACACCAATACATGTTCACAACTCCAATAAATCAACCAATGAAATTAAGACAAGTGCACAAATGTGATGGTGAGTGGTTACTAGCACATCTTTGTGCATGTATGGGGTGATATGTTGAAATGACACTTTTTCGACCTATGTGCACATAACATGTCCTACAGGGAAATGTATAAGTCCCCAGAAGCTAAAGAATAGTTTTACGCTCTTTGGTTGTATACGGAGAAACCAAAAAAAAATCGTTGAAATTCGATATGTCTAGCTATGTGCTTGACGTGCATGAAGTTAGGGTCCCTCTCCCTTCACATGGATCCTAAGAGTTAGATAGGAATGCACCGTTAACTTGAACCCTGGATACAAATTAAAAACGTTTTTATATGAAAAGACAAATTAAAAGCATTCTTGCAAACTTTAAAGCGGGCGGGTTGCTTTTAACAAAACCTTTACTGAAAATATAAGGCAAGACAACTTCCTAAAATTTCTCCACATCATGATTTACAGCAAGCTTGAAAACTCCATGAATATCTCTAAACACATTCCAAGCTTCTTTCATTTTTTCTGCCAGTATACAGAAACTTTATCAGCGGACACAATTCTTCAGCTGTCGTATATGTTATTTTCACTTTACCGCTAACAGACTCGGACATTCTTGCCCTCAGCATTGCCTTAAAAACTCTAGACTTCCTTGCCTGCCAAAAAGGGAGATATCGATATACTATTTAAAAGAGTAAAAATTTGGGGACTGTAAAAAGAAAGGGTTTATAACATACCAGAACGGTCTTATGTGCCCTCAAAATTCCTCCATCGCTTCCCTCCAATGAAAAATCGGTGAAAGGTTCAAGGAATATATCTTTGTCCCAAGTTTGTAGGAATGCATGATCAGGGTGGAATTTCTGAGCTTTGACAAATTCGTCACGGTAAAGAAATTGTGCGACATTAACATTACGCCTAATAAACCCTAATTCCTTACCACATGAATTGCATAAAAGATGAGAATTTGCCTGTATGTGTTCCATTTGCAGTGCAGATAAAGCGAATGGAGCAAGCATACAACGAATCACAGAGAATTTGCCTGTGTAAATGGGAGATTGTTTTTCTAGAAGTAAAGTCGCTTAAAAAATTATTATTATCGCATCAAATGCTTTTCCTCTCTTTTATGCTTTGATGGATGTCCAAACCGTCTTCCAAAACTCCCATTTTAGCACATGTTGTTTGTACGGTGGCAAATGTGAACGGACCAAAAACAAAACTGACGGAAAGAAGAAGATCGGCATTAGAAAGAGGAAAGCCGGACCGGAGGCTGACAACTTTCCAGCGTGAGACAATTTTTGGGAACAAAAATGTCCCACATATAAGCCTATCGGCTAATTATATTATTGTGCTCAAAACTTTTGTTAAACAGGAGCATTTTTTTTTATATAAGTTTATATTATTTATTTTGTTAAAAATACAAGTTTTTTACACAAAAATATTAAACAATTTTTTATCTAGAATTTGATTTGGATTTAGCAACACATTTCTATTCATCTTCCTTGAATGTCTCCTCCACTCCCCCTATATTATGTCCATCATTCCTTATTTTATGAGACATTTTTGAATTTTTCATTAGTTTGTATTTACTCCTTTTTACAGGTTTATTATTATTTTCTAGATAACATACATATACACCATCTTATCTCCATTTCAATATTCACTTCCATTATGACAATTTTTCTTTCCAAAATTTAACTCCACCATTTAAACATCATTTTTTAAATATTTCCCAACATATGTATAAATATATAAATATACTTATATACTAATTTAGTTAAATAATATTTAAACAACTTAACTATTAAATAATAAGATTTAGGCTTCTTTAATACAATTAAAATTGTTTTAAACTTATATTATTTTCTAATTACAAGACAAGTTTCATTATTATTACTTGTTATGTGGCACTTGTTTAAATTCATTTTATGTTTAATTACTTTCATAATTTAATGTTTTGTTTTTTTATTATAATTGAATTACCAAACTCAACATCTGAAATCTTTCAATCACTCAAGGATTAACCATTTTCCTTTTTGTTTCTTTATTTTTTTTGAGAGTTGTGTGTTCAGTCAGTTTTATAGTCTAGCTTCTAGTTCTTCTTTATTATGCTTGCTTGTACTTTTGAGGTCTATTGACTCCATTCATTTGTGTGGGCATTAATAAAGGTTATTTCTTTTTGTTTTCTTGACAGAATCAGATTCAGATATGAAATCTGCCAAGATAGCTCTTGGAATGCTCGGAGCGATCTCTAAAATAACCTTCACATTGCAGCCTATGTTCAAGCGCTCATTTTCAACCAGTGTGAAAGATGACAACGATCTAGAAAAAGAAGCCGTGAGTTTCCTAAGAGCCAGTGAATATGCATATATAAATTGGTTTCCCTCACATGTGGGAAGGCAATTTTCCTAACCATGTTGTTTCTGTTGATGTACCAGGAGATGGCCTCAACAGCCGAGTTGGCCGTCCAACTACAACAATGTGTTGAGCGAAGAATTGATAAAGTAAAAGCAAACAACAATGAAATAAACATAGAAATTAAACTCAGACTAGATGCAGAAAAGAAAGACAAGTTTTTTAACGTGGTTCACCAATTGGCTATGTCCACACTAAGCAAGGGATTGCTCTCAATATTACTTCAGAATGAAACTCTGATACATTCAATCTGTAGCTCTGTAAAATACAATGCAACTTCTTCTTCGTACAGCCAAAAAATATACTCAACACACAATGACTAACAATAGCCCAATACAATAACCTCCGAAGGAAACTAATTACGGCCTCATTGTGGGAGCAAAACATGCAATGGTTGATACAATAATGGCAAAGGAGAAGATATAGTGGTCTGCAAAACCGTAAAGAAATAAAGATTGGTGCAGGTGTTACAACCATGTGAGGATTGGGCTGCATACATAGTCCACGTACACCAACAATTCTTCCCCTTCACTATACTCGCATTGAACCCACACAAGCTCATGCAGAACCTCTGCACACTAACATCCTCGGACGTCAGAACCACAAAATTTTTTAACATCTTTTCCATGGGCAGAGTGAGGCAAACAGTAGCAAAGGCTCCAAGGAGAACAAGCATGAGCATGAAACAAAGGACAGAGTTCCATGTGATCGCCATGCTAACCCGTCAACACCAAGGTCTGCTCTCTTCTTCGTCATCTTTTGCAGGCTCGGTAGTAGACTCCACGACTGGCTGTGTGTCCTCCTTAAGGTCTTCCACGGTTGTCACCTTTGTCACTTCCTTGACCTTTGTTTCTATGGCAACAATAGCACCAACAGCTACAACTGCAGCAAACTCATTTGCACAAATTTTGCTACCAGCACTATCACAAATTGACTCCAAACTTTCACTCTAATCACCATTGCAAATGGGCTCATCTTCAATCACCTTCAAATCGCCATTAATTTCATTTGCCCCAGGTTCTACGACATCAACCTACTCACCATCATCTAACTGATCCCCAAAACTATCACTGTCAAACATGCTAGGAAATTTATTAATAACAGAATCAACATCTAATTGATCCAAAGACCTTTGCTTGGCAGTCCACAATGACAAATCTAAAGTAGGATGAACAACTCCCACTTTAGCATGACTCTCTATGACATACAATGTGCCTAATTTGCTACCCCTTGCAATTACCAAGGCCCCCTTTTTAACCTTACATCTATTTGATTCAAAACTAATCTCACAACCTTGAGAACCCAATTGTCTAGTCGAGATTATATTTTGTTTGAGCTGGGGAACATATCTAACATCACGTAACAACTAAGTATATCTATTTTTCAGTTTTAATGAAATATCCCCTTTACCAACAACATCACAAGATTCATTGTTACCAAGAAAGACCTTACCGAAGTCACCAATTTGCAAATTTTTGAAATACTCCTTGCATTGAGTGACAAGAAACGATGAACCTGAATCAAGCACCCAACCAGTAGTTGGAATTTCTTCTTCATTTAAAATAAGAACACCTGTATCTTCTTGGTATGCTGTGTTGGCTTTGTTATTGCTCACCTTTTCTTGTGCCTTTTTGTAATTCCAACAGGGCTTTTTTATGTGACCTTGCTTGCCACAAAACCGACATTCTCCATTTCTGCCCCTAGACTTCAATCTTCCTCTATCGTTATTTCTACCTTTATCTTGACCCCTTCCTTTAGTGTCAGTACTTACAGCAGCCAAGGCATCACCAGTTGTTATGTTTTTCCCTCTTCTCATATCTTCATTAAGAAGAGTGGATGCTACATCATCATACCTAAGCATTGTTTTTTTTTCTTATCCTCCTCTTCTTCGGATCTACTTTTACTAGATACTGAATTGCTTATGGTCATGATCACACTGTCCCGGCTATCAGGAAGAGAGCACAACAGCAACATGGCTCTCATTTCTTCTTCAATGTTAACATCCACAGAAAGTAATTGACTGAAAATAATATTAAATTCATTTAAATGATTCGACATGCTGTTACATTCTTTCATTTTCAAGTTTACTAGTTTCTTCAATAGGAACACTCGATTTGTTGTTGATGCCCTTTCGTACATATCACATAGCTTGTCCCAAATCTGTTTAGCTGTTGTTTCTGTGGCAACGTTGAAGAGGACATTACTGGACAACGATAGAATGATGGTTGCAGCTGCTTTCTGGTCTAAGATATCCCAGTCTTCATCTGACATCTTCTCCGGCTTCTTAGACTTCCCTTGCAGCGCAATGGCAAGATCCTTCCGAATCAACAAAACGCGAATCTGGAGCTTCCACAAACGAAGTTCTGTCCCGAAAACTTTTTGATTTTCCATTTGTTTGCTTCATCCATTCTTCTAGAAATTCTTCGCGATTCCCAACCAGCTTCACCACTGAGTTGCTTAGCCAAGCTTCTTCACCAAAACGTTGATACCAATTGTTGAGTGAAGAATAGATAAAGCAAAAGCAAACAACAATGAAATAAACATAGAAATTAAACTCAAACTAGATGCAAAAAAGAAAAACAATTTTTTTAAAGTGGTTCACCAATTAGCTACGGCCAAACTGAGCAGGGGATTGCTCTCTGTATTACTTCTGTAGCTCTGCAAAATACAATGCAACTTCTTGTTCCTACAGCCAAAAAATACACTCAACACACAATGACTAACAATAGCCCAATACAATAACCTCTGAAGGAAACTAATTATAATCTCATCCTGGGCGCTGAACATGCAATGGTTGATACAATAATGGCAAAGGAGAAGAAATAGTGGTCTGCAGAACCGTTAAGAAATAAAGATTGGTGTAGGCATTACAACCACGTGAGGATTGGGCTGCATACATAGTCCACGTACACCAACACAATGAGCGTTGAAACAAGTGCTTATCAGTGTTAGTATGATCTTCACACATACCCACTTAAAAACGTTAGCCTGCGTGTTCGCCTACAACCTATATAAAAATATATTGTAGTGGATCTATCAGGGCTACTCTAGGACTTTTTCAGACATTTTGGCAGTCTATTCACTGATGCTCTATTTTTAAAGAAGGAAATAGATTTTTTCTGTGTGACGTTGAATAATTACTCTACTTGATGGCCATGAATAAGTAGGTCGGTACAAACAAAATCTTGCTGGGTTTATCTGCTATATGAATCCTTTTTTTATTCAAGTTGTGTTACATTTTGATTCAATGTTTGGGCAAATGTCTTTAGTTTTACTGGTATTGTAATTTTCTACAAAATATAGGAAGGTGCCTGCTAGGTATAGACTATTTGAAATATGAGAGGGAAACAGAGCAAGGGCAGTGTGTATAGTGTATAAATCTGATGTTTAAATGGCAATCTTGCTTTGTTCTGCCATGCAGATGACAAAATCCAAGCAAATGAAGACGTGACTGCAATCTGTCAGGCCTATTCTAGAAAATTTGGAGACATTTTGACTTTGATAGTATTGATTGAGAGTTGGGTTTTAGTAAACTATTATGGGTTGATGGGTTGATGAAGATTGATTTTTAATTCTAATAAATCATCATATAATTTAATACTTTAGGAAACATCACTAACAAAAAAATAAATCATTTTATTTTGATAAATGCTCTGTTTTTAATGAAATAGTTTCAGATAGAAAAAACTTGAAGAACTAAATTATATGATCAAAGTAGGGCAATGGGACTCAAAACTATAACCATTTATAATAAAAATCTACATTTATAATAAAGAACTACCTGATTAGGATAAAGAGGTCACAAAGTTTTTTTTTTCTTTGTGGGAGATTGAAATTTAAATAATTACTTCTATTTGTTTACCACGACTGAGTAGCTCAATAGAGACAAAATCTGGCTGACTTTATCTGCTTTATGAAAAACATATTTTGAAGTGTTAGAGGGAAATAGAGCAAGGACAGTGTATATAGTGTATACATCTGATGTTTAATTGGCAATCTTACTTTGTTCTGCCATCCAGATGACAAAATCCAAGCAAATGAAGATGTGAATGCAATTTGTCAGGCCTATTCTAGAAAATTTGGAGACATTTTGATAGTTATGATTGAGAGTTGGGTTTTAGTAAACTATTATTTATGAAATAAATAATATGGGTTGATGAAAATTGATTTGTAATTCTAATAAAAATCATATAATTTAATACATACAAAACACCACTAATTAAAAAAAATTAATTCATTTTCATAAATGCCCTGTTTTTAATGAAATAGTTTCAGATAGAAAAAAACCAGAAGAACTAAATTAGATGATCAAAGTAGGTCAATGCGATTCAAAATAACCATTTATAATAAAGAACTAGGATTAGGATAAGGAGGTAACACAACTTTTTGCTTTGTGGGGGATTAAAATTTAAATAATTATTCTATTTGTTTACCATGACTGAGTAGCTCAACAGAGACAAAATCTGACTGACTTTATCTGCTATATGAATAAATATTTTCTATAAACTGTGAATTAATTTATGATTTGGGTATGTGAATTATGTCACTGTGTGCTAAACTGATTGTAGGATGTCAATTCCAATATAATTACAATTCCAAACTTGACTCAATGTATTTAGTTTGAGAATACTGCTATTTGCTATAGAATATAATGCTGAGGTCCTAAAAGAGTCCCAGTAGTATTTGAAGCTGCCTGCTAGGTATAAGCTATTTGAAGTGAGAGGGAAACAGAGCAGGGAAAATGTAAATACATCTGATCTTTAACTGGTAATTTTGCTTTATTCTGCTCTCCAGATGTGGATGCAAACTGCAATGTAGTGGAGCTGATGATCTCATCTGCGACAAAGGGCAGTGGCTTCTTGAATGACGGAAAAGAGTGGCAAGCATCTGGTGAATGCCATGGAAATCACCCTAATTATCAAGATAACCAGAAGAGCTGCACTCCCACCAAGATTTTGGATAAAAATAATACTGTCTGTTTCTGGGATCGACGGCTGCACACTAATTTGTTCTTCAACGTGGAGCTGAGAGTAGCAATGTTACATCTCCATGAGGCAATTGAGGACATAAAGAAAATTACGGATTTGAATCGCTCAAGTCCGTGTGATGTGGGTACAATTAATGATGCACTAATCCCAATTTGGTTGATTGTAAGTGTAACCAGGAAAATAGGTTATCCACCCTCCAAGAAATAGAGTGAGAGCATCATCGGAGAGAAGTGAATAGACGTATGGAAAGAACATGCTGCCATCTAAGTCTCGTGTTTTCTCAGTTTAGTGAACTTCGTCTAGTTGGTAAGTTGAGTTTGACTTTATTGGCCTATGTCAGATTTCGATTTGACAATCATTGATTTGACGTCAAAATCCTTTAGTATAGGTTTTGTCGAAAAACCAAGAAGGGATGGTACGACCATTGACAAGATGTAGTCAATAGTCAATATTTTTCCTTATATGTGTCATGTCCCCATTTTCGGAGTGACTTCACATGGAGTTGATGATTAGTCTATCATTCATTCCCATAGGCTAATGCATTGGTAAGGGAATGCTTTCTAGTTTGAGCTTGTTTCTATACATTGAGAACCAGAATGTTGGTTTATTTACATGGAGAACTGAAATGTTGGCTCAAGTAGCATTTTATTTGGTCTTGGCTAAGTATTTCCAGGAGATATTATTTTATTTAGTCAAACGTCATAGAGGTTATTTGGAGAGTGCAATATTCAAATTGTATTTTCATCATACATTGATTTGGATCGATTTGGGTCAAAGAAATAAAGGGGAAAATAAAATCTTCACTTACATTTTCCTATATCGATTTGCATAGATTGTTGTGTCATCACCAAAACAAGGGAATGCATTGTTTATTAGTCCAACGAATGGAGGTGAGACCTATTTGTTCTTGTTCATTGTGACAATGACTTGCTTGAGGGAGTCGACGCCATGCTAGGAGATTCTATATGTCATTCGCCCAACTTGTATGGAGGAGTAATTATCATTGGATGTTGTGGATCGACTTGCATGGGTTTTAAATGCAAAATATAGTTTGTTATGAATTGCTCCAGCCAAGAAGAAATATTTTAAATGCTTTTTATCTAGTTTGTTGAGGATCGCCCAAGCCATAAAGGAAGCAATTTAAATGCCTAACCAATATTATTTCCAGCTGCTGCCCAAGGATAAGGTATTTAAAATATTATATGAAGGATTTTTAATGCAAGTATGGAGGTAGTTAGCATTCACCTAGCTACAAGTGGAGTTTATTAAATGAATGCACTTTGTATCTGCTGGCCGCTAACAAGGATAGTACATTTTTCTCAAGGGATGGAGTTTTGTGAAAGGATTACATTCAATAACAGCTAGATTGATTTTAAATGCTAATTTTGATGTTGTAAATCATTTAAGATTGCTCAAATCAAAAGAATTATATTTGTGGAATTCAAATTGCATTCCAAATTACCAAAGGAGATGGGCGATCATCTTTGAGAAGGATAAAAGGAGCATTCCATTCTCAATTTGCAACTATTGATCTTTGGTAAGATTTTCTACTTATGTTTTTATTGCTGAGAATTGTGATTTTCAGTTAATTTGGCAAGGTGATGACCCCTTGTTTGATATGGTGATGGCCCCATATCCATTTGAGAGGTGATATCATTCAGAGTTCACCATTTGTGTGTGAATTGCAGGTTGATTTGAGGAGTAAGGAGAGTTATTTCATGTCATATCAAACCCTTGGTGATTGTAGAGTTGAACCAAGCTAGTCAATTTGAGTTATGAAGTGATTTGCAAGGATTTTGGCATGTTTGCATTAATTGAAATTTAAGATAGCAGGCTGATATATTCATTTACAGGGTTTCTTTGCTTGGTTTCATGAAGGAGTTTGAAGCTTGAAGACAATACAAGGCAAACACATCATTGAGGAACCCATCGCTTGCTTCAGAAGTGGGTTTTTTGTAGTATATTGTCATCTTTTGCATGGCTGGGTTAAATCAGTCCTTACTACTGCTGCAACAGTGAAATCATAGTCATAATCAATCAAGGATTCAACCTATTTCAAAGGTCTAATTGAGCTAAATTGAAGTGATAAACATCCTAAAGAGTTTTGGCATTGTTTCTGCAATATTTGATCCATTTTATGCAATTTTGTACATATATAAGGTTCGATATAAAGTCAGAATGTGACTGTAATAATTTTCAGCCATTGAACATTTGGATAACTTTCATTTGAAGGATTCAATAAAGTATGATATTTAAGGGTTTGATGTTTCACTTGTTTATTGTTCATATTTGATGTTTATGTGATGAATTGATGCAATAAATCTTATCTGAAATTTGGGACAACAAGAGAAAAAATTTTAGTCATTTAAGTAGGGTACTTTACAGTGGTATCAGAGCCTAGATTCTACTAGCCTTTGGGTTATGCATCCAAGAGAAGTTGGACTACACAGGTATTATACAAGGAGGACAGCAAGACAGGAACAACATAATACAGGTTCACAACCCCACATGGAGGAAGGTAGTTGTAATGGCAGCCCTAAAAGACATAATGGTAGTGAAGGTTTCAATTTAGAGGAGTTTATGCAAGCCTTTGGACAATAGATGCAGGGTTGGACAAATGAGATTTTAGGTGAAATTTGTAATCAACGTGATCGATCTAGGAGATCCACGAGTGTGAGCAATGGGAGAACAAGCATTGCAGGTGAAGAAAATTCTAATGCATGTAGAGATACAAGGAGACATACACATAGAGAGCCTACTCCAACTCCTACATTTACAGGTCGAGCAACCACAACAGTTGATGATAGAACACTTTGTCCTAAATTTGAGCCAGTGATTGAGGAGACATCTTCAAAGGATGAGGAGGCAAATGTTACTCTTACAGATGATATTATGGTTGCACATGATGAATGTAGTGTACTTCCACCTGATGTTAGGCGAGACCTAAACTTCAATCAATTCATGTTTCAAAGGAGTGAAAAGAACAAGAAGAAAAAGGAGCAAAAACCTAAAAGGAAGGAATCTAAGGAGTACAAAGAGGCATTGAATAAGATTCCTTTACCTAATTTTGATGGTAGTGATAAGATGAGTGCTAGAGCATGGATACATAAGTTGGATACTTTCATTACGCTCAAGCCAATGAGTGAAAATAAGGCCATTCAGTTTGCTACTATGCATTTGGAGGGTTTGGCCTATGATTGGTGGCATCATGGACTTGTGTCACAACGACATGATATGATTACTTCATATGATGAGTTTACTCATAAAATCATTAACAGGTTTGGCATGAAGGATATAAAGGTCTACTACAGGGAATTAGCACAATTGAAACAGGTTGGTAAGGTAGACTCCTACATCAATGAATTTCAGAAGATTGCTGTTATGGTTCCTTAAATGCCAGAAAGGAGAGTTACAATGTTGTCTGTAGAGGGTTTGAATGATAGGATGAGAGTATTGGTGAAGGTACATAAGCCTAAGACATTGGATGAGGCTATAGAGTTTGCACTTGATCTTGACACCTATCCTACATCATTTCAAAGCAAAAGGAAAAGCTTCTATAAGGGCTCAAGTTCTAATCAAAAGAAGACATTTTAGTTGTCTAAGCCTAGCCCTACTTCCTTAGAGAGAGATGAGTTGAGGAGGAAGAAGTTATGCTTTTCTTGCAAACAACCATGGGAGCCAGGACATAGATGCCTTGGAAAGGGGAAAGCACATCTAATTGAGGTATTTTCAGATGATGGTAGTGACACACATGATGATACAGGTTCACGTCATGATGATGATGATGAGGATCATGTAGAGCAGCCTATATTGGAGCTTGATACAGAAGATACAGGTCTAGTGACTATTGCTTCTATGTCAGGAGTTCCCAAGTATCATGCTTTTGGAATTAAAGGAGTTATTAAGGGGCAATGAGTCACATACTTAGTGGATAGTGGAGCTACACACAATTTCATTGATGAGGGTTTGGTGATGAGACGTGGTTTACATGCTGAGAACTTTGTAGGTTTCATAGTGGCAATGGCAGATGGTTTTACTATGAGTTGTCAGAAGAAGGTATCTTAGCTTAGTATTCAAATGGGGGATTACACATTGACAGATGATTTCTACATGGTTGGACTTTTAGACATTGATGTTGTGTTGAGAATACAATGGTTGCATTTAGTTGGCCGTTATATATAGGATTTGAAGAAGATGGAAATAGAGTTCATTCACAATGGGAAGAAGGTAATATTGAGAGCATTATCAGATGGAGCACCTAGAGTTGTTTCAGCTAGGCATATGGGGGCTTTATTTCATCATGATGACATTGCATGGGCAGCTCAAGTCTCTATTTCTTCCAAATCTTCTTCTAATGGTTAGTATCATGTAGATATCCAATTTGTATTGGATAAGCACAGTAAGGAGTTTGGTGATATTCCTCTAGGTAGACCACCAAATCATGGTTTTGAGCATGTGATTGAGTTAGAGGATGGGACCGAGCCCATCAACATTCCACCATATCATTATCCTAGGAACTTCAAGATTGAGATAGAGAATACAATTAAGGAGTTGATTGATACGGGACACATTCGGCCTTAATCTAGACCATTTGCTTCTTCGGTGGTGTTGGTGAAGAAGAAGGATGGAACTATGCAAATGTGTATTGACTATAGAGCATTGAACAAGAAGACAATCAAAAACAGGTACCCTCTACCCAGGATTGATGAGCTACACGGGGTTGTGTATTTTTCCAAGATTGATCTTTGTTCAGGCTACCATCATATTCATGTCCGTGAGGAGGATATTCCTAAGACAACATTTAGATGCTATTATGGGCACTATGAGTTTTTGGCTATGCCCTTTGGTCTTACCAATGCATCTACTACATTTCAGTCCTGCATGAATCATGTCTTCAATAAGCAGTTGCGTAAGTTTTTATTGGTTTTCTTTGATGATATTTTGATATACAGTAAGACATGGGAGGAGCATCTTTGACATCTTGATGAGGTACTTGGTGTTATGGAGGCACAATCATTATATGCCAAGGCTTCTAAGTGTGACTTTGCGATGGAGGAGATTCTCTATTTAGGGCATATGATTAGTGCTAATGGAGTTAGAGTATAAGAGGAGAAGATCAAAGCAATATAGGATTGGCCTACTCCAAGAAACATTTCAGTGTTGAGAGGTTTCTTGGGTCTTTGCAGCTACTATAGGAGATTTGTTAAAGGATTTTCTTAGTTGGCAGCACCATTGATAGATCTCACTAAGAAGGGTGCATTCATTTGGTCTACTAAGGCACATGCAACATTTGATCGACTCAAGGAGGTGATGAGCACTACTCCTATGTTAGCACTACCAGATTTTACACAGTCTTTTGTACTTGAGTGTGATGCACCAGGAGATGGTATTGGGGCTGTGTTGATGCAAAATAGGCATCCCATTACATTTGAGAGAAGAAAATTGAGGGATGTGGAGCGCCTATATTCCACCTACGACAAGGAGATGCTTGCCATTATGCATGCTTTGGCAAAGTTTTGTCAATACTTGGTAGGTGCGAAATTTGTGGTTAGGACCGACCACAATAGTTTGAAATACTTCTTGGAACAAAAGGATTTGAATGAGAGACAACAAAAATGGGTCTCTAAGATACATGAATATGATTTTGACATCTAGTTTGTGAACGGGAAGAAGAACATTGTTGTGGATGCACTTTCTAGGAGACCTATCATTTGTTCTATTACCTCTCAATCCGAATGGATGCTTATTCCCAGTTGTCCCTACAAGGTAGCCATCAATGATCAATAGGATTCCTAGGCCAGCGGCTAACAGTATAGGAGATAGACTCTATAAATATCTCCTCTTCTTCTTTAGGCTCTGCAGAACCAAGGGGGGTATTCCCTATTCAACATCTACAACATATGCACATGAAACTACTCGGATGTTGAAACAAAGCAGATAAATCCTCTATGATGCAGATCAAAACTGTGGAATAAGTGCAAAGGGGCTAGCTTTCGGCCTATGCTCAGTTGTAGACAGAGGATTTTGGGTCCTAAAACTACTTCTAAAATCCTAAAGGTTTGTATTTAAAGTTTGAGTTGGATTTTATGTTTGGATGTAAAACTGAGACTTTGGGTTGCAACCAAAATACAAGACCAGATCAGTGTCTATCCAAGGCTCGGAGTCAATAGACATATATATGTGAGTGTTTATCACAGACTTAAAACAATAATCAGATTTCAAGGGGATTATGCAATGTCTGCCTTATAGACAATACCCAAGATAAAGTATTTAGTTATTTCTGCTTACACACATCCTTATTACAATGCATTCTTCTCAATACTTAACCCAAAACATTTAATCTACTCCTTGAGCAGAAGTAAAAGACCAAGCATTCAACATGGGAAAATCATATCCTAGAACCTTTAACATCCCTTAGCTGTTTAGATTCAGAAGAAGAACACACTCAACTTGGAGACAAATAACAAAATACATGCTATAAAGCATCACTCATTTAAATCAAAATGAAACTGATGAATTCTGTGTATAAGACAATTCAACATACAACTCATAAACTCACAAAAATACCAAGAACAGAGCCACCAATGAGATTGTATCCGATTACAGCATCCAAAAACTTATCCAGTTTTCAACAACCACAACAAGTAACACAGTTTGGCTTTTATACCAAGACTGTGTACCTGGCAAAAATTAATTACAAGGCAAATCAAAAATCTGCCAGATTCAATGCATGAGGAATGGCGCTCAGAAATATTCAACGCTGTGGGGAGACAGAGAGGAATGAGTAGATGGAATCGGGATCCGCACCGCTGTTCAAGGACATTCATCTTCAATCGGGTTGTTGACCTGTCCATCACCGACCCATACCGCTGCAATTCTGCCATTAACGCTTTAGCTACCCACAACCTCTCTGAAATGTAGCAATGGCGTACCTCTAAAAATTTCCCGCTCAAAAACGGTCGCACACGTTCAGGAAAAATCCTTCGCTGCAGGTTCAAAACAAGACCGTCGATCATCCCTCCATCGCTGTGATCAACGACACCTAAAAATGTTGAAAAGTCATTGGCTAGTAAAATCGTGCCACGTAGGCACCTCGTGTTTCTATCGCTGGCCCTTTCTCCTTTTATTTCACCTTTATCGCTCTTGTATATGCAAACCCAAATGCATATACAACATACAAGGCAGACGTCAAATGTTATAGAACAAATTGGAATTCAGTTCAAGTCCGGCTTGTATGCTCATCCCACACCCATTGCTTTGTATGTTACACACATACAAGTGCAACATACATACAAGGCGGACCCCAAAATATTATGAAGCAGATTGGGAACTTATTCGGGTTCGGCTTGCATCTCTTTCCTTTGTATATCGGCTTGTATATCTGCATATACAAGCGCTTTATACAACCCATGGACCTCAAAATTTATTCGATGCATTTCATTCCTCCATCGCATCCGGGTTGTATGTCCTTTTGCTTGCATGTCTCAATGTATAACTGCATATACAATCGCCTCACACATACAAGGCAGATCTCAAAAACTTATCTGCCGCATCTGACTTTTCCTTCGGGTCCGGAATGCATATTTCTTCATTGTATATCCAAATGTATATTTTGTTTGTATGCAGAATATACAAACACAAACACACAAGTAGGGAATCTATTTAGAATATTCCACATACATTCTTCCCTTGTATATTGAACATGTACAAACCTATTTGTATAAAACTGCGGCGGGCCCCACCAAATGCATCTCTGCTGCACTATAGCAAATGTATGCGCGCTAGCCTTTGTATATTTTTCAATGTACATTTCCATTGTATGCCGAACATACAAACGGGAATCTTCCATGGAATATACCTGCAATGTATCTTTTCTTTGTATCTAACCGTTGTATGTCTGAACATACAAACCAAATATACATGCAACCCAATATGCAAGTAGCGAATATTCCTGGAATCTTCAATGTATATTCCGCCCTTGTACATCCTCCTTTTGAACCCGATATGCATTTGGAAATGCATACAACTGCAGAATATCCCTAGGAATCTTCGAAAGATTCCCTCTTGTATATGCATATTCTAAGCCCGATATGCATTCAGAAATGCATCTAACTCATTTTTTTGAAGGATGATGGAGATTTTGCACCCGCCAATACATATTTTTGACTGCACGCATATACAAACCACTTTGTACACACAAAGACACTCGTACCTTAACTGACTTTAGCATTTTTTAACTTCAGAGGCCAAAAGTGTTATAATTTTTTGGACTTTTGGGAAAGGGCCTGCATATTTAAATACATGAAACTAGATTGCTCATGCAGGCGGTAACATGTTCCTTGAGTGAGATTTCAGATGATTGGAAATCTCAACTTTTAGTTGAGTATTCCAAATCTACTTTTGCATGCAAGAACATGGATGGTAAGATTCAGGATGATAGGTATAACGTTGTTGATAATGTGATATATTATATAAGGACATAATTTTCTTAGTTCCCGAGTCCAAGCTTAAGCAACAGATTTTGAGAGCCATTCATGACACACCTCTAGCAGGGCATCCAGGGTTTTTCAAAACCTATAGACAGGTTCATGAGAGATTCTCTTGGAAGGGTCTCAAGGATGATGTATTACAGCATGTTAGAGAGTGTTTGACTTGTCAGCAGAACAAGTCCGAGAATACTTTTCCCGCCAGTCTACTTCAGCCATTGCCTATTCCTATGCAGAAGTGGGAGAGTATTTTGATGGATTTCATCATGGGTCTTCTGAAGGTAAACGGTAAGGATTGCATATATGTGGTTGTTGATAGATTAACCAAATATGTACATTTCTATCCTATTGCAGCAGATTATTCAACTTTATAGGTTGCAGAGCTATTCTTTAGAGAGGTATTCCGTTTGGATGGCCTTCCAAAGACCATTGTGAGTGATCGGGATAGCAAATTCATCAGTATGTTTTGGCAAGAGCTATTCCGACTTACAGGTATAGAATTGACACCCACCACTAGTTATCATCCTCAAACAGATGGGCAAATAGAGATAGTCAATAAGTGGGTTGAGGGATATCTTCGCAATTATATTGTAGGACATCAATGTGCTTGGGTGAGGTGGTTATATCTTGGAGAGTATTGTTATAATACCACCTATCACATGTCTATTGGCATGACTCCATTCAAGGAACTATATGGATATGATGCACTTTCTTTTGTGGACTTGGCTTTTGATGATAGTAGAGCTCCTTGAGCTAAGGAGTTGATGCAGGATACACAGGATATCCTTAGGATTGTTAAGGATAATATTCAGTAGGCACAAAATCACTAGAAGATTTATGCAAATAGGCATAGAGTTGAGAGTTCATTTGAGGTAGATGATTTGGTCTTTTTGCACCTACAGACTTATAGATAGAGTTCTTTGAAGAAAATTGGTGCAAAAAAACTCAAGTCAAGATTTTATGGGCCATACAGGATTGTGAGGTGAGTTGGTGAAGTTGCATATGAGATTGAGTTACCATTGGGAAGCCACATTCATAATGTGTTTCATGTGTCATGCCTCAAAAAAGCATTGGGACAACATGTGGTTTCTTCTCCCGATCTTCCACTTCTTGATGAAGAGGGCATGTTGATATTGGAGCCGAAAAATATAGTTGATATGAGGGAGCGTAAATTGAGGAGCCGAGTCATTAGAGAGTATTTGGTGTGATGGAGAGGATTACCATTGGAGGATGATATGTGGAAAGGTGAGTAGATTTTAGAGCATCCCAATCTTCAAATGCTTGAGGACAAGAAATCCTGGGAAGGGAGGACTATCATGTCCCCATTTCCAGAGTGACTTCACATGGAGTTGATGATTAGCCTATCATCCATTCTCATAGGCTAATGCATTGGTAAGGGAATGATTTCTAGTTTGAGCTTGTTTCTATACATGGAGAACTAAAATGTTGGTTTATTCCTATACATGGAGAACTGGAATGTTGGCTCAACTAGCATTTTATTTGGTCTTGGCTAACTATTTCTAGGAGATATTATTTTATTTATCCAAATGTCATAGAGGCTATTTGGAGAGTGCAATATTCAAATTGTATTTTCATCATACATTGATTGGATCGATTTGGGTCAAGGAAATAAAGGGAAAAATGAAATCTTCAATTACATTTTCCTATATCGATTTGCATGGATTATTGTGTCATCACCAAAACAAGGGAATGCATTGTTTATTGGTCCAACGAATGGAGGTAAGACCTATTTGTTCTTGCTCATTGTGCCAACAACTTGCTTGAGGGTTCGACACCATGCTAGGAGGTTCTATATGTCATTTGCCCAACTAGTATGGAGGAGTAATTATCATTGGATGTTGTGGGATCGACTTGCATGGGTTTTAAATGCAAAATATAGTTTGTTATGAATCGCTCCAGCCAAGAAGAAAGATTTTAAATGCTTTTTATCTAGTTTGTTGAGGATCGCCCAAGCCATAAAGGAAGCAATTTAAATGCCTAACCAATATTATTTCCAGCTGCCGCCCAAGGGTAAGGTATTTAAAATATTATATGAAGGATTTTTAATGCAAGTATGGAGGTAGTTAGCATTCACCTAGCTACAAGAGGAGTTTATTAAATGAATGCACTTTGTATCTACTGGCCACTAACAAGGATAGTACATTTTGCTCAAGGGATGGAGTTTTGTGAAATGATTGCATTCAATAATAGCTAGATTGATTTTAAATGCTAATTCTAATGTTGCAAATCATTTAAAATTGCTCAAATGAAAAGAATTCTATTGGTGGATTTCAAATTGCATTCCAAATTGCCAAAGGAGATGGGTGATCAGCTTTGAGGAGGATAAAAGGAGCATTCCATTCTCAATTTGCAACTATTGATCTTTGGTAAGCTTTTCTACTTATGTTTTTATTGCTGAGAACTGTGATTTTCAGTCAATTTGGCAAGGTGATGACCCCTTGTTTGATATGATGATGGCCCCATATCCATTTGAGAGGTGATATCATTCAGATTTCACCATTTGTGTGTGAATTTTAGGTTGATTTGAGGAGTAAGGAGAGTTATTTCATGTCATATCAAACCCTTGGTGATTGTGGAGTTGAACCAAAGTAGTCGATTTGGGTTATGAAGTGATTTGCAAGGTTTTTGGCATGTTTGCATTAACTGAAATTTATGACAGTAGGATGATATATTCATTTACAAGGTTTCTTTGCTTGGTTTCATGAAGGAGTTTGAAGATTGAAGACAATGCAAGGCAAATATATCATTGAGGAACCCATCGCTTGCTTGGGAAGTGGGTTTTTTGTAGGATAAATTGTCATCTTTTGCATGGTTGGGTTAAATCAGTCCTTACTACTGCTGCAACAGTGAAATTACAATCATAATTAGTCAAGGATTCAGCCTATTTCAAAGGCCCAATTGAGCTGAATTGAAGTGACAAACATCCTAAAGAGTTTTGGCATTGTTCCTATGCAATATTTGATCTATTTTATGCAATTTTGTACATATAATAAGGTCTTATATAAAATTAGACTATGATTGTAATAATTTCTAGCCATTGAACATTTGGATAACTTTCATTTGAAGGCTTCAATAAAGTATGATATTTGAGGGTTTGATGTTTCACTTGTTTATTGTTCATATTTGATGTTTATGTGATGAATTGATGCAAGAAATCTTATCTAAAATTTGGGACAACAAAAGAAAAAAATTCAGTCATTTAAGTAGGGTACTTTACAATATGATGTGAATATAGTTTATATTTAGGAGGATATATGTATATATTTATGTTAGTGGTTAACTATCTCATTTTTTTTATATTTTCTGATTGAAATTCCTTTATGGTGTCCTATCAGATTAATTATGTTTGGCTATTTTGTTATATATGCGAGACAGAGAGGGGGAGAATGCCCCGACCCCATTTTCGTAATCTTGCTAGGCATTTAAAACCAACATACTTATACGTTGTGTATGCTTTCTTTGTTATATATATTAAGTGTGATATTTAAGTGAGACCTTTTGTGTTAAGATTGATAACTTCTTTATGTAAGAGTTAAGATTTCATGTTATACAAGTTGCTTTTTAGTACGTGGTTGTTCAACCCCTTTTACTCTCTAACTATTTTGGAGAGTGGTGGACCCTTTGACTGGTTTTTGTGTGGTCTTTTATGACCATCATCTCCATTTATATGCATGCCATTGTGGAAATTATATCAGGCATTGTTATAGGAGTGATGGAATGCGGTTATAGAGCAAAGCTCTATTTATCACCATGGAGGAGTTCTTTGGTGAGACACATATACATGCCAAGAGAGACACAAAAAGTAGAGAACTTTGTTTGAAGCTAACCAAGTGTTGCAGAGTCAAGCAATAGAAACGTGGATAACTATTGTCAGCTCCTCACCCACAAACATTTACCGTTGTCTGTTTCCCCATCGGTCAGATACATTCAATTTTGTAGATCAGAATTGTTGAAACCCCCTCTGTTCATTGAACCCATGAACATACAGTTAAACCATTGAACCTTCAACTAAGGGTTGAACCACTGAACCGTTGAAACATTGAACCAGTTCAACCATTGTTTCAACTATCGGCACCTTTTACTCCGTTGAACCTTCAATTATTCAGTTCAACATACACTAGCGGTTCAATATACTCCCGTCGCATAGACTATACCGATTTAACCTTCGAGCTCAGTGAACCATTGAACCCGATACTTCTTGTTGAACCAACGAACCAACTGAATCCGTTGTATCCGTTGAACCGTTGAACCGGTTCAACTGACGGTTCAGCTGTTGGCAACCCTTACTACGATGAACCATTGAACCTTTGAATTGGTTCAACCACCTGCAAACATCTATTATTAGTTCCCCTGATATGATTCAACCTGATACACAGATGCAGGATATCCATGAAATATATATTCACATATAGATGTGGTATACACATGAAATGCACCTTCATACATTTGTGATATATATAGGAATTGTATATTCAGCAACCAAACAAACTGGACTCAAATAGATTTTTATACATACCATTTTTACAGCATATACATAGGAAGTTGCTTGCATGCGAATGCGATATATTCACAGACTGTCTCCTCATACAATTGATGCATATTTGAAATTCCCGCTGATACCTTCTTCTGTGACGAATTCTGTAATTTCTATTCTGTCGTGTCCATCGTACACAAGAAAAAAAAATAGAAAACTAATATACACAATCCATTCCACTGATTTCACAAAAATTCACCAGTGGAATGGATTTAATCATGCATCTCGACCACAGAAGAACTAAATGAAACACAAAGCAAATCTATACAAATAATATACAAGATAGTTTGATTTACAAAGAATTTACACCGAATCTAGAATTTGGTAGAACACAAATTACAGAATTTCTACTTCTTCATTTCACATTATCGAACACAGAGTAATTACAGAGATTTTTCTGAAGGTGGAAGAACTCTCTATTCCTTGACCACCTTCCCTGTTTTGTTACCCGACTCCCCTCTCCTCTGTTTTCAGGATTTTTCTTAAACCAAGATTATAATCAAAACCCTAACTAATCATACAGTTCAACCGGTGGTTCAACTATCGGCAACCCTTACTACAATGAACTATTGAACCTTTGAATTGGTTCAACCACCTGCAAACATTTATTATCGGTTCCCCTGATATGATTCAACCCGATACACAGATGCAGGATATCCACGAAATGTATATTTGTGCATACAGACGTGGTATACACATGAAATGCACCTTCATACATTTGTGATATATACAGGAATTGTATATTCAGTAACCAAACAAACTGGACTCAAATAGATTTTTATACATACCATTTTTACAGCATATACACAGGAAGTTGCTTGCATGCGAATGCAATATATTCATAGACTGTCTCCTCATACAATTGATGCATATTTGAACTTCCCGCTGATACCTTCTTCTGTGACAAATTATGCAATTTCTATTCTGTCGTGTCCATCATACACAAGAAAAATAAACAGAAAACTAATATACACAATCCATTCCACTGATTTCACAAAAATCCACCAGTGGAATGGATTTAATCATGCATCTCGACCACAGAAGAACTAAATGAAACACAAAGCAAATCTATACAAATAATATACAAGACGGTTTGATTTACAGAGAATTTACACCGAATCTAGAATTTGGTAGAACACAAATTATAGAATTTCTACTTCTTCATTTCACATTATCGAACACAGAGTAATTACAGAGATTTTTCTGAAGGTGGAAGAACTCTCTATTCCTCGACCACCTTCCTTGTTTTGTTACCTGACTCCCCTCTCCTCTATTTTCAAGATTTTGCTTAAACCAAGATTATAATCAAAACCCTAACTAATCATATGACACCTATTTATCTAAAGACAACAAAACACCTAGTAATACAACACATTTGGTTAATCCTCCACCTAACCCAAGTGTCTAATGATGTCCAAATTCTCCCCGGGAGAAGAGATATTAAAACAAACATAAAATGCCAACATTAAAACAAACATGAAATGCCAACACAAATGCTACATTTGACAAGTATGAAATGCATAAGCCATATTAAAAATTAGTCTTCCCCCTCAGATGTATATTTGGTTTTCTGAAGGGGTGCTCCTACACCACCAAGGAGGGACGACAATGGAGAAAGAGGATGCTAAAGGATCAAGGAGAGCCATGTTGCACATTCAATCTCACAGGTTCTTTTCTTCTTAAGAAAATGTTATTTTGACTTGAGAATCCTTTGTATGTTATCAACCCTATAGATATATTTATAAAAATTTGAGACGAGCTTAGTATTTATCTATGTTTTGAGAAGTCAATAGCATAAAAAATATTACTGTGGTTTGTGAAGACGATAGCTTAATATATCTCAGTGTTTTAAGAAATCAAAGAGCTCAGTATGTCACTGTGATCTAAGTAGTCAAAGAGCTTATTTATCTCTATGCTAGGAATAGCCGATAGCATAGTTTATCATTGAGTTATTGTGAAGCCTATAAACTTAGCAGAACTCTGTGTAAACAAGGCTATTTAACTTGAATTATTCCTATGTAATGTTTGAGGCTGAAAGCTTAAACATAGTTCAGTAGGAATATGAGGCTGATTAGTCTCACACTCTACATATTTTGGTTAAGACTTAAACTCTTTTGGCTTACATCGAATTGAATGTGAACTTTGTGTTTCATCTTTATTTTATGACATAGCAAATATGTGCAGGCTAATAGGTCATTGAAACATTACCTATAACAAGTCAAAAGGCTAGTGATCACAGTAGGTATCTACTAGATACAGTCAGTAAACTTTAGCAGTTGAGAAGATAGTTTGCAATAAGCATAATAGTATGTTTTTATGTTAAGGTTAAGTAACCTTGTCATGCTTGAACTCTTAGATAGTGTCTATATAGTGACCAAAAAATTGTTATACTCAGAGATACCCGAGAATTCTGGTTGTTCTTAGTTATCTATAATCTTTATTTTCACTTAGGATAGAAAAGGATGCTAATGTTGAGAAGATAGTTTGCAATAAGCATAATAGTATGTTTTTATGTTAAGGTTAAGTAACCTTGTCATGCTTGAACTCTTAGATAGTGTCTATATAGTGACTAGAAAATTGTTATACTCAGAGATACCTGAAAATTCTGGTTGTTCTTAGTTATCTATAATCTTTATTTTCACTCAGGATAGCAAAGGATGCTAATGTTGTTTTATTACTATCAAAACTTGTTTAATCTATCTTTAGATGTCAAACTGAGTCTCTCGAGATCATTCTTGTACGTCTTAGAAGTTGAGACTAGAAGTTTTGATAAAGAGGTTTCTTTTATCTCTTTAACTTATTTAAGTTTTATTGATTTTCAATCCAAGACTTCGGGAAAAGGTTTTCCCTTATTATTAAAAGTGTATAGAAATTATTTGAATATCATTAGAAGCACTCGAAGATATGTTATATATTTATAAATTAACATATATGTTTTCTTCGACTAGATCATGTATTTCCATTATGCAAATATGATCTATTATCGTTTTTAATCTTTCTATATCGGTGAATGAAAGGAGATCATTAGGTCAAAGACATCATTATTTTATTACCTGTCTAGACTTATATCCTTTATTAGATTAAAAGATTGAACTTAGTCAAGAGTACTTATTCTTTTGTTAGTATTTTTTAAGACCTTACATAGAGGAGGATAAACTTTGTGTATTATGTTTTACAAGAAAAGGTGAATTCGATCAATGACCAAGTAGTCAAGATTTGACAAGTGGTTATCTTATTCACACTATATTATAGATATAACTTATTATTTTTTAAGGGTATTATAATATTGCAAAGTATTGGACTGGGGGAGTTAAGAATCCTAGATTTTACCCTAAAGAGTTTAGAAAACTTTAACTGTTAAGTCAATTATGATATTGATTTAGTCTATTGTGTACTTTGGTCGACAGTCAAAAGGTCAAGAAACCATAGATCAAGACAATATTAAGAGACTAAGAAGCACTTTGTTGTTAGAAAGTCAATACTAGTTATATAAACTAAGTATGGTTATTATTGAGTAGAGAGTAAAATGATAGGAAGTCATAGACCCTGATATATTGCGGATACGCAATAAAAGACTCTTGGAAAAGATAGAATTATCCAATCTTACATATTGTATGTATATCCTAGATAAGGAATATTTTTAAGTTAGATGGACTAGGAATTGAGTATAGTTTAGACAATTATGCCTAGAGATACTACCCAAACAAGTCAAACTATAGGATGAGATAGTCTTCAAGTTGAGTTAGAAGTGTGTGAACACATGACTACATTTATTGCAAACGTTTATTTATATTGAAACTTTGGCCAAAGTGATGCATTTGTCTCTACATGCATTAGTCAGTTCACAATGTCTAGATGGCGTAACTTTTCAGGAAGATCATACTTAGCTAGAAGATCGTCTAGAGTTGTATGGTCGATTGAGTTACATAGGACACAACACTAGGAATCAGATGGAAATTTGTTAGATGCATATGTATATACTCTTTGTGAAGGGTAGGGAAACTTCAAGGAAGGAATGTGTGCAGAGGATCGCCAGTCTATGGTTGGAGGTAAAACACTCGGATGATGCTCTCCCTCTGTAGAAGAAGACTCGCCAAGACTTGAACGACAAATATCAAGATTCCAGAGACAATACTCTTTATGTAAAACTTCATGTTATGATTATGATGTAAAACTATTCTTTTGCTAAGAGCAATATTTTTGTAAATGTAAAGTGAAAAGTTATCACTATAATTTATCTTTGAATATATTAAATTTCAAGGTTGAAAATTATTCAGAAAATATATACTTTTATTTCTTTGAAGTTTAGCAAATGATAAAAAAAAATAATTCACTCATGTATATCATGTTCTTTTACTTTCTTGGTAAATTGTGTGTGTAATTCTGAGTAATATGAGAAGGCATGTTACATATAGTATCAGAGATAACTAGTTTCAACACATGGACCTAGGAGCTCACTATGAGAAAACTTGTCAACATTAAGCAAATATCTAATGTTTGAAATTGTTTTTATGCTATAATGATGTGGAGAAGAACCAAGAAAACTGCTAGAAAATTTGTTCCCCAGCATTTGCCCAAGTTAGTAGTTAAGAAAGAACTTACTGAGGAGGTTGAACTCAAGGAGCATATAAATTATGCTAAGGGTGTCTGGATGGAGGATTCAGAGACTTTGGTTAATGCTCTTAAGTGTATACGGCTAGAAAGGAAACAACGTATTAAACTGGACAAGAATCCTATTGTTCCTACTTGTGTAGTTAAACCAAGCAAACCGTCTACAAGTCATGACATGCCATTTGGGTGTGGTCGCGAGGCTCCTATTTTAGGAAAAGAGGTGATGGAGGAGTACCTACATGTACATCCACCCTCTAAGTTTGTTTTATTGGATTTTGATGGGGAAGAGGAACCTGGTGCAGGGCACCTTGTAAACTTCATGCCTCCATGAGGCAATTTTGTAAATGTTGAGCTATTGGTTGTATTTTGTTGTAATGAGGTCATATTTGGACCATATCTATTGCATTTGAGTCATTTGAATAGGTTTCTAGGTAAAGTGTGGGGTCAAGTTGTCAAATATTGTAAAACCTTGCAAATATTGTCAAAATTGAAAAAGTGCAAGAAATGGAATATGAAGAGTCACTTTGTAAAGGGAAGGGTTTTGGTCATTGGAAACTCAAGGGGTAGATGTAATATGTTTTAAAGAGCCTTGTGAAGGCGAGAAAGGAGAGAGAACATTGTATCTTGAAGCAATTTTGAAAAAAAGTATCTTGTTTGCTATAGATTCAACATTTTTTCTATTGGTTTAAGGGTTTGAGAGTCTAAAAAGGGAATAAAAGGCCATTCCACCAATGGAAACTTTTGTAAATTGGTGGAATGGGTTAGTTTAGGTTGTTTTTTCAATTTGATTATGTTTGCAGATACAAGGGAAGTCATCTTGCATAAGTACTATTGCTGCCCTAATTGATTTTCATTAGTTTTGGTTCAAATTTGATGGCTAAGAGTTGGGGTTTGAAGAAAGGTCAATGGTGAAGGATGGAAAATGGTTTAATAAGCTTATTCATCAAACTTTGGAATGTAGATGGTGCATTGGTAAAACTGAATGGCATCACCAAAAATTCATAATGACCCTCATGATTTCAAAATGTTGTCTTACAAATATCTTCCTCCTTAATCTGAATTTGATGATAACTAGATCTAAGATCTAACTTGGTAAAATACATAGCTCCATTCAATTCATCTAGCAAATCATCAATGACTGGAATAGGAAACTTATCTTTAATGGTGTACATGTTGAGCACTTTATAATCTGGACACATGCGCCAAGTTTCATCCTTCTTACGCACCATCACGACAGGCGAGGAGTAAGCACTTTGGTTATGCCTGATAATTCCTGCCTCTAGCATCTCCTCAACAATTTTTTCTATCTCACTTTTTTGTATGTGTGGGTACCTATAAGGCCTGATGTTTGGTGGTTGGCTCCCTGGAACTAGTTGTATGGCATGGTCATGATCCCTCTTAGGAGGAAGTCCTTTAGGCATATCTCCAAGAACCACTGAGTGACGATCAATTATTGCTTGTAAATCTGGATGAGTAGGAGCATTGGATTGAGAGATTTCTAATGAACATAGCTAGGCCACAAATCCATCTGCTCCTTTCTTAAGCAACTTTTGCATTTGATGAGAGCTTACCATCTGTGGGGATTTTGCCTTCAACCCCCTTAGTTCCACTACCTTTCCTTCTGATTGAGATCTCATGAATAGTTCTTGGAAGTTCATCTCAATTGTTCCCAATGTAGTAAGCCATTGTACTTCCAAAACAATATCTGCTGCACCCATGGATATCGCATACATTGGGGTATCAAGTTGATAATCTCCCATGGATAATTTAATGCTATGACACTTCCCCGAACAACTAACTGTACCCCCATCTACAATCAAAACCTGAAACTATGGGGCTGGATATATAAAACAATTTAGAGGAGTTGCCAACTTTTTGTTGATGAAATTATGAGTACTACCTGAGTCGATCAACACTGTTACTTTCTGCTTCTTTAAGAAACCCACTACCTTGAGAGTTTGTGGTGCACTGAAACCTGAGAGTGCATGACAAGAAATGATTGGTTGAGAATCATGTGATTCCTCACTTGACTCCCTATCCTCCTCTAATATGGGTTCCTCCTCTTCTTCCTCACTTGGACCTTCAATATAGAAGAATTTATTTTCACTACATTTATGTCCTCGACTGTATTTGCTATCACAATTGAAACACAACCCTTTCAATCTTTTCTCCTCAATTTGCTGTGGAGTTAACCTAGTAGGTTGAGGAAGAGAAGGTGTTGAATATCCTTTCTCTCTTGTCACATTAGCCCCTTGCTTTCTAGGAATCAAATACTTCTCCTCTACCTTGTGTGCCAAGATAAAAGACTCATTTACTAAGCTAGGACTAAACATGCGTACCTCATGTTGAATGTGATCCTTGAGACCACCCAAGAATAAATCATTCAAGTTATCCTCTGTAATTGTATTCACTCTTAAGGATAGATTTTAGAATTTTTGAATATAATCCTTAACTGATCCTATTTGTTGAAGTTTAGCAAGCTGGCTAAAGAAGTTGTCTGTCACACTATTGCTATATTGTGCTTGGAGTTCTTATGTAAAAATTGACCATGAGACGGTGAGACCCTTTTTCCTTTGATGAGTACAAAGCCAACGATACCAAATGAATTAATCTGGTTCTAGATATAGGGAAGCCATCGTGACCTTTTGTCCATATGGGATTTGATGTACTTCAAAAAAATTCTCCATTTGGTTTATCCATGTTAGAGGATCCTTACCATTAAACTTGGGCATATCCACCTTTGGAAAAAAATTCCTATATCCCATAGGAGTATTAAAATTTGTGTCATTATTAGCTGACTTGAAGGTTTCACCTTGGTTGCTTGAGAACTCCTTTCTTGGTTCATTCATATAGGCGCTTAACATGCTTCGTATATCTGATATATCTCCTCTTAGGTCACACATATCCCTCTTAACCTCTTCCTTGAACTTACTTATTTCCTCATTGGGATTACTATCCTCTATTGTTTCCCCATCCTTATCAGAGGATTTCCCCGGTGTGGCAGCATTCTTGTTGCCTCTTGTTGCAGGCCCCGTCATGATGGAAACCAATATTTTTGAAATAAATCACACAAATAAAATGTAAATTATCTAAAATTTGTAATGTAACTTACTAGGGCCAAGATACCACTTACCCAGAAAATAATCCAAAAAATAAGCAAATTTGCTGCCTTGAGAGCGAATTTGTTGGAAACCCTAATTTGCACTAACTCGCTTATTTTTAATTCAATTTCTCCAAGATTTGGATTGTAGGCTCCTCTATTATTTATTAAAAAACCCAATACAAATTATACTCCAATTCAGCAAGATGTGAGAGATATGTAGATCTCCAATAAATTGTGTAGAAATCGTAATTCTGCAATAATTTTCTCAAATCTGCTCTAATTCCTCTGAAATCTGGATTGTATCTTATTTAATATTTTCTTCAAAAACCATTTAAAAATATTTTAAAAATTCACTAAAAATGAAAGTTATGCTCTTCCCAAAATCACCTCCAATGTTGAGAAAAAATCTTGCCTCTACGGTGCCAAGATCATGCTCTGATACCACTTGTAATGAAATAACTTGCACAATGGAAGAAGATAATATGAAATATTCTGCAAATACTTGATAATAACTGAGAATAATAGGCCACTTCAAGGGGGAAACCTCCAAATATCTCCAATGAGAACACACTTCACAATATGATGATGAAATAAGACTCACATCCTCCTATATATACCTAATTATGCTTAGGATGAATAGACACACCCCTATATAACACCTAGTCTGACCTACCTAACTAAATAATAATATAATAATGATAACATGACTTAATTAGGAGTTAAGATAGCCACAAGCTGACTATTCATAACCTTATGTACACCAATATTAAGGGCATAGCAGTAGAGGCCTGGAGTCTAAAGATCCAATAGACCCTCATGCAAACTAGCTGAATTATGCCTTTAGGACAACGAGAGTTAATTTTAGGGGCTTGTGTTCCAAAGTAACCCCACCTGCACTTGAGATATGTCATAAAAGAGCCAAATGGATATCCAAAATAGGTTTTAGTTTGTGGTTTTGAATTCTGGTTAGGAAATTATGTCAAAAAACCCCTTTTTGTTGTCCTAATTAGACCTCCTTGAAAATGGGACAGTCATTTTTAAGGTCATTCTTTCCAAAACAACCTTATCTGAGTTTGAAGTATGTTAAATAAGGCTAAAATGGGTATTTGAAACTGTATTTAGTTTCTAGAAATCTCACCTGGTTTAAAAGTTATGCCCAGTTTTGTCTGTTAGGAGAGCTACAAGCAAATGGCCTCTTAGGTATGAGTTATGGAATAATTGAAGAACCAGTGTTTTAAGAGAGTCTTATAGGCTTAATCCTGTAATTTTCATGATAATTAAAGTGTTCTAGGGTTTGGTGAAGAGTTTGGAATCTGATTTAGTGTTTTGGTGTATTGGTAGCCCTGAAGAATCATGTTTCTTTGAAGTGAAATTTGGTGAATGCTAGAGTGACCTTTCAAAATCAGTACTTTTTGTCTTTAAAAATGTTTGAAGCCCACCATGCTCTGCATTAGAACCTAAGGAATATCCTTTGACTGACAGTGACATGTAGTCTCGTCATGTTAATTATCTAAATAAGGATGTATTTATACCTATAATAAATTATAATAAAGATGGGATTGTTTTCTCAAATTTGAAATTTTTTGGATGGATTTTATCGATGAATTTTAAACTAATGAGATGCATTATTATAAATTCTAATTTATAATTTATACAAATATCAGGTGTGATATAGAGTATCATTATGGTTTGAACTCGAACAACTCTTGAAGATAGTCAAGGAGAGTCGAATCCTTCTGGAAACCCTATAGCTAAGCTAGATCAGATATTGACCATGTTTAATGAAACCAAGGAAAGGCTTGGAAACTTGGAATAGGAGATTAGGAGTCAAGGTAGATCCAAAGCAGGACATGAGGATTCACATCAAGGAGATGATGAATATGTCCATGAATCCAGTATTCATAGTGAGCAAAGGGAGAATGTTGATAAGACTAAGTCTCAAGAAGAGAAGAGAAGTAGAATTGCCTCAAAGCTATCTAGAGATATGAAGAAAGTCGTGCCACCCAAGTTTGGTGGAATAGAAAGTGGTGATGCTGCTGAAGCTTGGTTGACAAAGATGGAAAAATATTTTGAGATTCAAAATTACTCTAAGATAACCAAGGCAGTATGGGGTGCCTTTCAACTGGTAGGAGAAGCATCCATGTGGTGGATGATCAAGAAGATGGAATTGGGGTTAAGTCCTTTGAGCTTAACCTAGGATCAATTTGTGGTCTTATTTCACCAAAGGTGGTTACTGTAGCTTTTCTTTGACAAAAAACTAACAGATTTTTAGAATCTAAGACAAGGGGATATGCAAGTGGTCGAATATTGGGAAAAGTTCACCCATCTCTTGAAGTATGTGCCTCAATATTAGAAATATGAAAGGTTCAGGATCAGGAAATTTATCATTGGTCTGAATGCCTAGATAGGTGGAGAAGTGGGTGCATGGCCCTTCTACTATGGACCAAGTTTTGGAGAAGGCAATCAAGCAAGCGCAAAAATTAAATTCAATTTCTGCATACCGCGAGAAGAATTGCAAGAGGTTTAATAAGACACCAACTTCTCAGCCTTTCAAGAAAAGGAATGGCTAACAAGATGTGGCTAAGAAAGGTGATAAGGGTTCCAGAAATAAAAAGAGTGGACCTAGGAATGAGAAGAAGAACAATGGCAATGTTCAAAGGAATGATAATAATTCAGGTAAACCTACTAAGAAGTGAGGACCTTCTAGAGGATGTTTCACTTGTGGTGGAGATCACAATGCAAATCAATGCCCAACCAAGAACCAAGGAGTTCAGTAGTGTGGTACTACTTTACCCACATCTAGCAAGTAGCTTTTCAATAGAGGATCCATGTGGCTTTGGACAATCACCAAGCGGAGTACTAGATTACTCCCATAGAGACAATAGGTACTTTGTTTGGAGTTCCTATTTCTATTTTGATTGATACTGGAGAAACTAAAAGTTTTATTCTCCAAGATTATTAAGTAAATTTCCTAGAAGAGCTAGATATATGGTGAAACCCTAGTTAGTAGAATATGCTAACCAGACAAAAGCTCAGGTAGAGTAATGACTGTTTGAAGTGAAGAATGATCTTCCTAGTTCCTCAACTGAGGTGAATTTGTTTGTAGCCCCCCTAGGCTCCTATGATGTTATCTTAGGAATAAATTGGCTATGGAGGCATAGAGCCAATGTCGACTATTTTGCAAAAGCAGTGGAGTGTCTAGATGATGTAGTAAATAAAGTCTTTTTGCAAGGCACTCAAAGAGAAGTCAAGATAAGACCAATTGATATTTAACTGGAGAGAGCTAGGCGAAAAGGTTGTAAACTTTTTGTAGTCAAAATGGAGCAAGTAGAAGAAGATCCTAGTAAACAAAGTGTATCTTTGGAGAGCTATCCCTTTCCTAGAGATTTTCTGGATGTTCTCCTAGATGAACTTCCAGGATTACCTCCGAAGAGAGATTTCAACTTCTCAATTGATATTATACCTAGATCTGAGCTGATTTCAAAGGCACCATACCATATGACTAGTATGGAGTTGATGGAATTGAAAGCCTAGCTTCAGGAGTTGCTAGCTAAAGGATTAATTAGACCCAGTGTTTCTCCTTGGGGTACACCGGTTGGAATAAATGAACAATCTCTAATCCAATTGTTGATCATCAAATCACCAAGATATGATATCAATCGGTGAGATACAAGGCTTTGACTACTACAAAATAGAAATCTGAAAATTGTATGCAAATATGAAAATAAGTTTGCTTAATCCTTGAAATACCATGAAGAGATTCAACTTCTTTATGATGCTAAAATTAGCCACTTTAACATGCTTTTTAAAACCACATTAGATGAATTTAAATAACAATAATAACATCACCATAAGATAGTAGTAACAAAGAGGCAAAAATTAGTAACATAAGAATGCAACATCTCACAACACAAGGTAACAATGAAGTAGAAGATCAAACACATAACACAATGTTTATGTGGAGAAACCCTTGTGGGAAAAAGCTCCACCAAGAGAGAGGCCCAAGTTGTATTATCTTCAAAAAAAGATTACAATACATCCACTTCTAATCTCCTCTTCAGTCTTCAATCCAACAGCACATGTGTACAGAAGAACTCTCTCATGCAGCTTGTTACCTGCAAACAAGTAGTATTCAAAGTTGTCTGCGGTTGCTCTTAAATATCATCCACTTCAATGGTCAAAAGTTAATTTTAGCCAATAAAAATAGCACGAATATTTACCACTTTTTGTTGTGAATGAGGTGTAAAATCACCATTGATTGTTTGACCATTGATTGTTTGACCATTGAAGTGGATGATATTTGAATAGTGTTGTTGCGTGCTAAATATAAGATATTTGAAGTGAGAAGAAAAAAAGAGGGACAATGTAAATACATCTGATATTTAACTGGTAAGTTTTCTTTCTTCTACTCTGCAGATGACACAATCCAAGAAAAATAAGATGTTGATGCAATCTGCAATGGAGTGGATCTGATGATCTCATCCACAACAAAGGGCAGTGGCTTCTTAAACGATAGAAAATAGTTCACAAGGTACCCTGTAATTGGATTCAATCATCGGATGCAAACATCTAGTGGATGCCAAGGAAGTCACCCTAACTATCAAGATAACCAGAAGAGTTGCACTCCCACCAAGATTTTGGATAGAAAGAATAAAGTTTGTTTATGGGATCAATAGTTGCACACTACTTGGTTCTTCGACGTGGAGCTGAGAGTACCAATGTTATATCTCCATAAGGCAATTGAGGACATAAAAGAAAATTAGGGATTTGAATCGCCCAAGTCTATGTGACTGGGGTGGAATCAGTGGAATATACATGTGTTCTCTTAAGAAGTTAGATGCTGGTGATAGAGAAGCACATAGGGACACTACACTGGGAGAAGTCTAGAGGTCACTTGTTTGGAGATGTCACCAAGCGAGCTGTAAGCCTGGAGATGAAGGATAGGCTTGATCCCAGTGGAGTTTTTTCTAATGATTGGATTGATGGCTTGTTTGGGATCGAAGGGAGAGGAGTGGAGCAGTTGAGGGATGGATGCGCTCTAGATAAGATGTGCAAGTGTAGAGAGGATAAACATTGTGCTCTGGATAAAGGATATTTCTACCAAGAGGGAAGAATTTGGAACAAGGCTCATGTTTGTAGAAAAACAATGGGTCTTTCATGGGCAGAGGTCTAAATCAATTGCAAGCACTGTAAAAATATATCTAGAATATATAGATAGAGGCATAGTGAGCTATAGATGAACAAGTGAGGCATGGCATCCGGTTCTTGCGGATATAGATTGTGTGCTCTAGGAAGATGGCCTAATAAACTTGATGTTTAACATGCTCATAATTTAATGGACATTATCAATATTTTATTGTACTCATGCTGCAGGTATAATGGTTTTTTTAGACTTCATTAAAGCTATAAAAAGAGTTAAATGTTACAGTAAGAAAGATAACATTGCGATTTAAGCCATAGATGGCTAACTGACTTGTTTTTGGATTTTCTTTAATGGCTTCTAACTACAAGGATAACTTGGTGTATATTATTTTAGATTTAGAGTTTGTTTATAATATATATATATATATATATATATATATATATATATATATATATATATATATATATATATATATATATATATATATATATATATATATATATATATATATATATATATATGTTTGCATATGAGTTTTTTGTTTTCAAATTGTAAGTTAGAAGTCAGTGTATTTCTATAATAACACGTTGTGTTTGTGTATCATATAATCAATATTATATATTACTAGGTTATTCATGTTTTTAGAGTTCAACAAAAAAACACACATTGGTGGATTCATGTATTATTCTAGCTAGGAGTATAGTGGAAAAGAGAAGCAATATCAGGAACAATTTACACTATATTGTTGCTGGAATTATATGATGGTTTTTCAGATTTCATTAATTCTTTTAATGGTTTCTCATTACAAGGATAACTTGGTGTATATTGTTTTAGATTTAGTGTTTATTTATAATATATTTGATTTAGAATATTTTTTTTTTTTTTTTTTTTTTAAATTGCAAGTTAGAAGTCATTGAAGTGTCTTAATATGAGCAACAATGCTATATGGTCTATTTACATTCTATGCATTGTTTTTTTCCTTTTTTTGTGTTAAGCTTTTGTAAGATGCATGTTACATTTTACAATGTGAAGAGGCCATTGTAATGATGTCAATGTTATTTGTTTCTATAGAAAGCAAGAAAGAATAAGAAGCAAGGGGGGCAGTTTGGATTTTGCAGTGTATAGATATTTCGAGCACTGATAATTTGTTTGATCTATATTTCAAGATCCCAAATGTTTGCATTTCAGGGTAACTTGTTACTTGAAAAACTCTCTTATTTTTGGTAATTATGCAGACCAATTGACAGATTGTTTTGTTTTGTCAATCTTCTCCTTTTAATTAAAACATAACATTAATGTAAAAATTATATAGTAACAGTACAATGCTAGTTTCAAAAGTAGTTTTTTGATTTGCATGGTAATTAATATTGCTTTTGATGCAATCTTTCATTATCAGGTCTGGAATGAATGGTAAACAAACCATTTATACATGTTCCAAAATTAGTTAAATATTTATGAAAATTATTATACAATGAAGTGTAATTATAATTGTAATGAAATGTTGCATTGTGATGCAAAGTTTATTAATACAACTTTTTCTATATATCGATATATAAAATTTTGTCTATGAAATTGATTTTATAAGATAGCCAATAAAACCATTATTAATATTATACAAAATTCACTGTGAATGTTATGGCAATGCAACTTTGCTATTTCTTTGTTTTATATATTTAAGCTTATTTCGTTGTCAAGATGGACTAGCAATGCTAGAGTGCATGAAAACTAAAGAGGACCGAAGACTGTCGAAGTAAAATGTGAGAGAAGCTTTGTACATCAAATGTGCTTGCACAAAATGTAATTACATAACATAATACATAGTTTTAAATGGCCAAAATATTGAAGACTATTGAAGTCAAATGTTGAATAAATTGACAATAGCAAAATGGGTTGGGTGGATATAAAAATTGTATTCATGAGTTCTCAAAAGCAATAAAAAAAATCATAGAGAGTCAAAAATCAGAGATGCATTGTTGAGAAGGTAGTGAAAGGAGCTGAGACGAAAGTCAGTTAGCAGGAAGCAATTTGTATTTGATTATGTTTTTCATTTGATGCTTGCAAAACATGCACAAAGACGATTGTAAGTATATTATGTGTAAAGACTGAGCAAACAATTGGTGAAATGTGGTGTATGTAGTAGGGAATAAAAGAGATTGTTATGGAGTAAAGATAAATTTTGTTACCTTTGAGAAAGTTTCTTTATTGTTCTGGTTGAAGGTGAATTGAAGGTTAATTAGATGGATGAATGCTTTACCACTTGTGTGTGCCCAAAGCCTTCTCTATGAAGTGGATTGATGTGTCTCTTGCATTAAATTATGAGTTAGAATGACTTGGGGTGATGTCTTTAATTCCATGTCCTAGACATGCACTTCAAAATTTTTGGTGTGTTAACTGATGGGTAACAATCACAATCTAGAATAGTCATCCGAAGTAAAGTTCAAATTTGAACTTTAAATACAAAAAGCTCTACTAGAATTTCATTTCTATCTAGTAATGGATCCAATATTGTAGTTTTATCTAATAAGGCATAAACACTAGGAAATAAGTTAAAATGGTGTTATAGGTGGATAACTAAGTGTTTTAGATTGTGAGGTACAAACTTGGATCAACTAATGTGCCAAAATAGATAAATTAGGTCTTAGAATCATGTATTTCTCACGTCCACACAAAATAGCATAAAACAAATAGTGTAAAGTGTTAAAGAGTTTGTACTTTTCTCCTCTACAATATCATAAATATATGGTCTTTATAGAAGTTAATATATGATCTATATAAGAGTTATCTTGTAATATATGCAAGCCAACTAATTTAAATAAGGTTCAATCTCTTGAGGGCTCATTTTTAAATTTGTTTCAACTTCATGTTAGGTCTTAACATCGTTTTTGGCTTAGGTTCAATCAAAATTTCAATCCCACTCATTTATAATTGAACTTCCATAACAACTTTAAAATGGATTAGACTTTATTTTAATTATTAATTAAAATAAAAGAATAATTCATAACTCATAATCAAATATTTGTAAATTTAAATCCACACATAAAAACAAATGGATGTTTTGGTAAGAAACTCTAAGATTAAAAATGTTTATTTTTCCTAGATAATTGGATCTAGTAGTGTGGGTTGAAACCTCTCAACTTTATAAAACTAGCACCTATTAAGAAGTGCAGTAGGTTCATGGGTTGGAACTATAAATATTAAAAGTGTTTTGTTGTACAAAGAAGAAGAGTTTTTGTCATAAAATGAAACAATTTTCACAACTAAACAAGTGCCACGTAGTGGCTAGTACCTGCCATTTGTTTGTGAACTTGTATATGTATTGTAGTAAGATTGAAAGATATGAATGCATTGGAATGAGACATCGCCACAGTATATAGTTTACAAACATTAAGCAATATGTATTTGTGCTTTGTAGGTTGAAATATGAAAAAATCAAATTGAAGTTCATGAGAAGCAATTGTTGTTCGATGTGATTTATTTTTTTTAAGTTGCTTACATATCTTAACAGATGAACTTGAGCATTGTTATTGAGCAACATGAATGGTATTTTTCTTCAGTTGCAGTTGTTCTTGTTGAGAGAGGAACTTTTGGATTACGTGATCCAATAATCCTGATTTTATATTAGAATTGTTGTTGTTGAGAAAAGAGAATGATATTGTACAAAAATAAACATAAACCAACAACTGCAATAGTCTTTGAAAGATCATGATTCCGAAATAGTGTAATGAAAGCTTTTATTGAACTGGACGGAGGAAGGTTATATAGTCCTTCAAGATTATGGGAGTTAGATGTATAAGTACATTAATGGAGCCAAGAAATTTATATACATTACTGGTTCGTGTGTGTATACCAAGACTACTCTTGTGAGGGACAAGGAGCGCATGATAAAAGGAGTAGAAGGGGTCACGGTTGGGGAGATTCTGAAGAAAAAGGTGGACCAGGGCGTAAATGTACTGGTTTTGATATGGGAGGATAGAACTGCGGTTAAAATCCTGAACAAGGAAGGTCTAATGATGACACATTGTGATGAAACCTTTGAGTTCTTTTAAGGACAGTAATGTGCACTGTGTTCTTTGTCTTAAATGGGTCCTCTTGAATTCATGTGGAGGAATCATACTTTTGCAGATCCATCCCTGCTTCAGCTTCAGAAAAAACCTTTAGTTTGATGCACTAAACTGGTTGTGGGCTTCTGACGATACAGTGATCTGTTAATGCAATTTAAAGACTTATTGGCTCTGATTGTTGTCAATATAAACTGCGATCTCTGATTGTTGTCAATATAAATTTGGACGATGCATGTCCCATCAGTAAATTCATGAAATGCTGAAGCTCTCATCAAAGGTAAAAAGAAGAAATTACGGTGCCCAATTGTTAAAAACAACTGCCAAAATCGTTTTTTCCTCATGAAAACCTAAAGACACCATTTTGAAGAACTCCATTATAGAGCCGTGGTGAAAAAAATCAGAATAACTGCCCTGCAACGACCTTACTCAGAATGCTATTGTTTCATACCAAAGGGAGCTTGCACTAGTATTTATCTTTCAGTTTCAGTTTTCAGCAATTTTGGTTATTCTTTCAGATTCAGAAAATTACCCAGAAAAGTATAAAAATTATAATGGGGATATTATAATTGTGAATCTAGTTTCTATGTGGTTATATATTTGATATCTTCTCCCTAGACTCTTTTCTTTAGTTTTGTTGCTTCTTTGTCCTGTATGGTCTTCTGGACTGTTTCGTCATCATCCTTCTTTTGTCATGGTTTTTTTTAACCAAATATGAAAGAAGTCAGTACTGTAACTCTTTTTTAAAATTAATATATTTTACCTTTATTAAAAAATTATAATTGGAGATTCAGTTTAATTTTTTTAGGAGACAATGATTTTGGGCATGTAAATTTTTTATAAGGATTTGATTGTAAATTTGAAGTTTAAACTATATAATTTGTTTTGGAAGAACTAGTAAATAATTATGTAGTTAAAAAATAAAATATAATAAGTGATATATTTTTGAAATAATTATTTATTTTAAGTTTTATTAAGAGTTATTTTATATATAATAAATCATAAAAATATATTTTTAAGTTTTAAAAAAACAAATTAATAAAAAATCAGTTTTAAATTTTTTATATGAATATTATTTTTAATTGCTATTCTTAACAATATTTACTTGAGTTTCATCTAAATAATATTTATATTTATATTATTTTAATGGGTATGAATAAAAATTTAAAAATTAAAAACAAAAAGTTAAAGAATTGATGCTTTGTAATTAAATTTAAATAGAAATTAATTTCTTTTATTTTATTTTATATAATTTTTCAATAATGAGATTTATTATGTTATATTTAACTATTTAATTTTGTAATATAGTATATATATATATATATATATGGAAAATAAATTATTCTAGATAATATAAAAGTAAATAAATTTAGATTTATTATGTTATATTTAACTATTTAATTTTGTAATATATATATATATATATATATATATATATATATATATATATATATATATATATATATATATATATATATATATGTGGAAAATAAATTATTAGTTCTAGATAATATAAAAGTAAATAAATAATTGTAAGGGTGGAAATTGCATGTATATGTCTTTTTTCTTTATGTTATACTTAGAGTGTCATTAATGTAATGATTAGTTTACAAGTGGTATATTTTTGCTTTTGATTGCATCATCACTTATTTTTTCAAATAGTAATCCCTAGATCCCAAATTCATCATGTTGGATTAGATTTGTGGGTGAAAACTTGATCTAGGTCATTTTTATATTATGAATATGATTCTTGAATTTTTAAATTCAAATTTAAATTCAATACTATTGATTTTCTTCCTATTAGCCATTGTGAGCCAACCTATTGAATGTTTGTATTGAATTGTGTTGTGTTGTATTTAAGGGCATTCATTCATTCATTTTGAAATCATCTAAGAGGACAGTATCAAATAATAGTCTTAGAGCATTTATGAGAGCAACATATTAGTATCAGAACATGACATCAACATACATCATATGAGGTCCATTACATGCTTGTTTATTATTCTTGATCCTTGTTTCATAGTTGTTGAATCAATCTAACTAGGGATCCAACAAAGAACAACATGATCCTCATAATTCAACAAATTCCCCATAGATGTTTATAAATAGCACTAGTCTTTACTTAGATTCAAACATTAGAAGATCAAGATGAGAAAATTTCAACAACTAATATGATCTTGGAGATCATAACATGGTATCAAAGCCATGCAAGAAAAACCCTTGCCAAAATCTTGCATCTAACCTAGTATAGAGTTCCATGCAATTTGATTTGCATGTAATATTAATCTTTGTTTGGGTGTGATCTCATATTTTATTTGGGATTAATGTGATTTACATGCACCTATGTAGAAATACAAAGATTTCACATCCACATGATTGTTTGTAAATAATGTTAAATAATAAATTTATAGAGTTTTTAAGTGCATCTACACATTTTAAACATAACATCCAAATGCACTTGTTTCATATTTTCTTACAAATCTAGTTCACACCTTAAACCCTGCAATTAAAAAAAAATGACTTTCAATCAAATAAATTCCAAAATAAGTAAGGAAGTATCATGCTTACTCCCAACTGCATATAGGATATTAATAAGGAAGAAAATTCCTTATCATTCAAATACCTCTCCAAAAGGAATCAATGACTTATCTACCATTCCTCATAATAAATTCATGATATTTTCTTAAATATATATTTTTCGATGAAAATCAAAAGGCGTTACCAAAGAATTTGTGAATGAAAGAGTTGAAAACTATGTTACGACCAATATAGTGATCACTTAAATTCTTGATATCAAGATAAAATATCCAAAGGAAAGTATTGTAGCTATTAGATTTTAATCCTATCAGGTAAGTGCCCTAAACATTACCAGTGAACTATTTATTTTCTATCATAAAGTGATTTTAAATGGGTAAATTGATATGGGATTTGAGAAAACCCTAACCTAACTAGAAATGAAAAAACAAGGTTTAACCATAGTATATCATAAGAAAAACTACAAGAAGGTTTGAAATCACACAATATGGTAAAATTCAATGGAAAAAGCATAATCCTACCCAAATTCATCAAAATTTTAATGTAGAACCAAAAAAACCTAGTTTTTAGGTTTCAAAAGCCGTACTTCTATATAGATCTAAACTAAATTGGTTTTACCATTAGTTATAGGTTCCATATGGATATTTTGAGCATTATTTTAGAAAATAGATTATGTATATGATGAGCATTATTTTAGAAAATAGATTATGGATATTTTGAGCATAATAATATAGCATAACAAAATGTTACATAGTGAATGTGTTAAAAGAGATCTAAAAATGTGCTAAAATCATACATTAAAATCATCCACACAAAATAACCTAAAATGAGAGGAAAAAATTATTGGTGAAAACTTTTCATCTCTTAAAAACTAAACTTTTTATAATAAATTTTTAATTAAAATTTTATAGTAATAACTTAAATTAGCATTACATTTAAAATTTAGGAGTTTAATACATACTTAAACATACAATCATAAAATACAATTTTTATTTTAAAAAACTGAAATATATAAATATATATTTATTAAAATACGTAAATTTGAAAAAATTAGCTTACTTTTTAATTCCATTTAAAAATTAATTGGTATAATTTTATTCTCTAAATTCTTTTTCTATTGGTAAATTTTTAAATATCCAATTGACTTATAAATTACAATTCTTACCAATATAAAATTAACTAAACTAAAACTAAAACTAACTAACTAACTCATTGGGCACCATATTTTCTTCTTTTAATAAATTTTCATCTTTGATCTAGAGCTTCAGCATTTCTGAATTTACAAATTTATAGTTCACTGCCGATGGCTTTATGAAATTACTTTAATTTTCAACCTCCGTGAAAAAGTAAAATTGGGGTTTGCAGACAATAAATATTTCCCGGACTTCCGTGAACAAGTAAAATTGGGGTTTGCAGACAATAAATATTACCCGGACTTCGTCATTTATTATAGTGATGCCATGCATGGATGGGGAAAGAGATGCCCGGTGCATTTGCGTGCCCCAAATGTTATCCTTTTCAATTAATATCATTTCACATTGGAAGATTTTTTTCACTTCAATTGATTTTAAGATTTCATAAGATTCCACAAGATTGTTTATAGGAAATGGCATTTTAATATTGATTGAAATATTGATTTTTACAACAATATTGTCTATTTGATTGGACTTAAAGTATGGGCCATACTCACTTCATTTAATTTTGGTATTGCTGATTTTGACTTCAATACTTAATGTTTGTGTGAAGGCAACAATAAGAGGTAAAATCTCTCAGCGAAATTTTTTTTTTTTGCCGACACTCCAAACTATAGCCACAACAAAAATAAAAACATATGATTGGTCAACAGTTAAAAGTACTAATGCAACAGTGTTGCATATGGAATGCACTAGTAACCATCCCTAGACAGATACTAATAACATTTGATAGCCTAAAACAATGTTTTGACATTTTTAAGACTTGAAAGCACATGCCCTACACATGGCCTAAGTGACCAATTAATTTTTGACATTTTCAAGACTTCAAAGCACAGCTGAAAAACATGACTTAAGTAACTAATTAAATTTTAACATTTTCAAGACTTGAAAGCTCAGCAAGAAGAAATCTATAAAAATGTTTAAAATTTGAACAGTGGATTAGTGTAGGCCACATATCCTAAAATCCAGGCCTATATGGACATGAAATACCCACCAGCAGATTAAACTTTTCCTATATAGATTCCTCATCAGCTAAATTTCTGTGATTGCATTCATATGTTATGATGGCTAGCTTCCTCCTTGTAATTGTGCTCCTCTTTGATTTTACCTTGGGGTTGCAATCAGCCAGTATGCCGCCTCCATCAATAGAATGCAAAATAAACCATGGATTCGACATCTTCAATCCTCTGGGCATTTGGGATGACCATGAAACTTGTGTCCCTCCTCCATCAGTAGAAAGCATTTTAAGCCATGGATGCCACATGCTCAATTATCTGGGTGATTGGGAAGACCGACGAATTTGTGAGGCTGCAGAGGCTGCATAGCCCAAATCAGAATCCGAGCTTATACAGGCACATTAATCTTTTTCTTGTTTTTCACTGCATGGACCAAATCAGAATGAGCTTATACAGGTAGTTGCCCCTGCAGTGAAAAACAAGCAAAAGATTGATGTGATGAGTGGGCCGGCTCATAGTCTATCAAAATTAGCCTGTGTCGGAAAGCAAGGGCTCATCATCTCCACCCAAAACTATAATTCAGTAATTGCAATCAACAAAACTGCAATTACAATTACTCTCCAATCTGGAGCAATGATGAAAGATGTGATTGAAGAAGCTGCAAAGGAAGGACTCAGTGGGGTTTATGAATATGTTGTTGGGATGAAATTGGTAGTCCCTGCACCTTCTTCCCAAGGCTATGCAAAGCTCATCACCTTGAGCCGTGATTCTCTCACTTGGTTAATTGTACTGCATGTGATTCTGAGATCTAAACATTTTATTGTACTTAAATGTTATTATGATTTAAAACTTTCCCGGCTGAGAGCCAAGGACTGAGGGAAATTTGTCTGGGGCACAATCCCGGCCTCATCCCTTATGGTGCCGGGGGCCTTGCACTCAGTAAGATTTGATCCCTGATGGACTCATTCAGAACCTTTCAACTTCACCAGTAGACGAAGGAACCTTTAAACATAAGTTCTTTATATTTAATTACTTTCATAATTTAATGTTTTGTTTTATATTATAATTGAATTATACTTCCAAATTTATACCAAACTCAACATCTGAAATCTATCACTCGCTCATCTAAAAGAAGCTACATTTTGTGTGGTTCAAGGATTAACCATTTTCCTTTTCGTTTCTATACTTTTTTTTTTGTGGGTTGTGTGTTCAGTCAATTTTACAGTCTAGCTTCTAGTTCTTCTTTATTATGATTGCTTGTGCTTTTGAGGTCTATTGACTCCATTCATTTGTGTGGGCATTAATATTGGGTTATTTCTTTTTGTTTTCTTGACAGAATCAGATTCAGATCTGAAAGCTGCCAAGATATCTCTTGGAACGCTCGGAGCGATCTCTGAAATAACCTTCACATTGCAGCCTATGTTCAAGTGCTCATTTTCAGCCAGTGTGGAAGATGACAATGATCTAGAAAAAGAAGCCGACAGTTTCCTAAGAGCCAGTGAATATGCATATATAAATTGGTTTCCCTCACATGGGAAGGCAATTTTCCTAACCAACTATGTTGTTTCTGTTGATGTACCCCGAGATGGCCTCAACAGGGTAGTTGGCAGTCCAAACACAGCAATGAGCGTTTAAACAAATGCTTATCAGTGTTAGTATGATCTTCACACCTACCCACTAAAAAACATTAGCCTGCCTGTTCGCCTACAATCTATATACAAATATATTGTAGTGGATCTATCGGGGCTACTCTAGGACTTTTTCAGACATTTTGGCAGTCTATTCACTTTTACTGATGCTCTGTTTTTAAGGAAGGAAATAGATCTTTACTGTGTGAGATTGAATAATTACTCTACTTGTTGGCCATGAATAAGCAGGTCGATACAGACAAAATCTTGCTGGGTTTGTCTGCTATATGAATCCTGTTTTTTTTTTTTTTAAATTGTATTACATTATGATTCATGTTTGGGCAAATGTGTTTAGTTTTACAGTATTGTAATTTTCTACAGAATATAGGAAGTTGCCTGCTAGGTATAGGCTATTTGAAGTGTGAGAGGGAAACAGAGCAAGGGCAATGTATATAGTGTATACATCTGATGTTTAACTGGCAATCCTGCTTTGTTCTGCCATCCAGATGAAAAAATCCAAGCAAATGAAGACGTGAATGCAATCTGTCAGGCCTATTCTAGAAAATTTGAAGACATTTTGATAGTATTGATTGAGAGTTGGGTTTTAGTAAATTATTATTTATGAAAATAAATAATATGGGTTGATGAGGATTGATTTGTAATTCTAATAAACCATCAGCTAATTTATTACATAGGAAACACCGCTAATTAAAAAAAATCAATTCATTTTCATAAATGCTCTGTTTTTAATGAAATAGTTTCAGATAGAAAAAAACCAAAAGAACTAAATTAGATGATCAAAGTAGGTCAATGGGACTCAAAATAACCATTTATAATAAATAACTGGGATTGGGATAAGGAAGTAACACAGCTTTTTGTTTTGTGGGAGATTAAAATTTAAATAATTATTCTATTTGTTTACCATGACTGAGAAACAAAATCTGACTGCTTTAATCTGCTATATGAATAACTATTTTCTATAAACTGTGAATAAAATTATGATTTGGGTATGTGCATCATGTCAAGGTGTGCTAAACTGATATTGTAGGAAGTCAAGTCCAAAATAATTACATTTCCAAATTTGAGCAAATGTATTTAGTTTTAGTGTATTGCAATTTGCTATAGAGTATAATGCTGAGGGCCTAGAAGAGTCCCAGTAGTATTCGATGCTGCTGCTAGGTATAAGCTATTTGAAGTGAGAGGGAAACAGAGCAGGGACAATGTAAATACATCTGATGTTTAACTGGTAATCTTGCTTTGTTCTGCTCTCCAGATGACACAATCCAAGCTAAAGAAGATGTGGAGCAATGTGCAATGTAGTGGAGATGCTAATCTCATCCGCGACAAGGGGCAGTGGCTTCTTGGATTCAATCATCGGATGCAAGCATCTGATTGATGCCAAGGAAGTCACCCTAATTATCAAGATAACCAGAAGAGCTGCACTCCCACCAAGATTTTGGATAAAAAGAATACAGTCTGTTTCTTCGACGTGGAGCTAAGAGTACCAACGTTACATCTCCATGATGCAATTGAGGACATAAAGAAAATTAGGGATTTGAATCGCCCAAGTTTGTGTGACTGGGGTTCAATCGGTGGAATAAAGATGCGTTCTATTAAGAAGTCGGATCCAAACTTATCGGCCAAGGCAAGCAGGCATACCTAAGTGGAACGAAGATGTGTTTCAAGAAATTGAGCAAATGGTGGTAGAGAAGCACAGAGGGGTACTGCACTGGGGGAAGTCTGGAGGTCACTTGTTTGGAGATGTCGCCAAGTGGGCTGTAAGCCTGGAGAAGTTTCTGGAGGTGAAGAATAGGTTTAGGGCAGTGGGCACCCAGGTCTAAATCAATTGCAAGCACAATAAAAATCTATTTACAATATCCAGAAGAGGCATAGTGAGTTTTTAGATGAATAATTAAGGTTTACATTTTGTGATAAAGTTACTTTAGTGACTTATTGATTACACTAAAAGATGGTAAAAATTTATTCCAACTAAAACAAAGAAGTACAAAGCAAGGGTATTACACACCCTTGTCAATCTTCACTAAGTGGTCCAACTTTTGAAATAAATCCAGGGGTAATTGACCCCTATCCACAATGTTCCAATTCTGCAGATGATCGAAGGCCCATTTGGCCAAACAATCCGCAACTCCGTTCTATTCTCTAAGAATGTGACAGAAAGTAACAGATTCAAAGGAAGCACACAGATTAAGAATCTGTTTTATAATCAAAGATAAATTGCCAATTGACATCTTCTAATTGTTGCCTCTTCAACAAAGTCACCACCAACATTCTCCTCTACTAGACTATAATGCTTCTCTAGTCCCCTAAATAATCAAATCCAGTATACTCCAAATACTGTTACATATATCTGTAATATCAATCAAGGTTACCACATTTTTTTTTTAATTCATGGAGATTTCAAATTCTAGGCATATCCACACTTATACCATGAATGAACCAGTTGACAAAGAACATAATTAGAATGCAAACACCATCGTCATCACCTTGCAATCAGCTTCTACTTATTAAGGTCTAAAATTACACATGGGTATTTATTACTCAGCTCATCAGTTTCCAGTAATAGTTTTGGACAGTAGCAATACATGTATACGCCTAAAAATGACACAATTCAACTAAATAAATATTCTAAATATTTATTTCATTCTTCTACCAATTAAATAAATATTCTAAATTTATTTAATCGATTCACTATTCCATAATTAAATAAATTCAATTTATTTAATTAAAATCCATAAATTCTTCTAATGTCCTACACAATTAAATAATCCTAAATTATTTAATTTATTCAAATTCCTCTATCCTAAGTTCTAATTCCAAAGATCCACCTCACACTTACACCTCACTTTTCCACCTCACCTTGTCCACCTCATCGGGTTGCACATGTAATTAAATATATTAAATATTTAATTACCTATTTTCCCCCTCACCCACATGTCTTATTTCTTCTCAAATCAGAAGTTAGTTAACTAATCAATCAAAAGTGTTAACTAACTAGTCAATTGAGTTAATCCCTCAATCAATTCAGTCAATTCCATAATTTATTCTTCCAACTGACTAATCAAGTTTGTTAACTGATCAGTTAAAGGAGTTAACTCTCCAATCAATGTTGTCACATCCCCTCTTTCATGATGGAGATGAGACACTTGTCATATTTCTACTGGTTGCACATTCTTCAACCATCCTCAGTCGTTGATCATCACACTTCTTCTCAACCGTTGATTCTCATTCTTTTGAGTCTATAAAAGAACCTTCATCCCTCCATTCTATTCATCCAGGTTATTTGTATTGTTACTCTACAGAATTCTACCCACGCACCTTTGGCACCCCCAAGACAATCTACTTGAGATCACCATTTGCTTTGAAACTCTACTTCACAGCATTATCTATCAACACAGCCATTTACTACCGACATCCTACAACACAGCTAAAAGAGTGCACTCACTGAGGGCCTACTTCATCAACAAAGGACGGATGTAATAGGCAAACAACAGAAGCTTTGAAACAGGGAAGGTTTGCACTGTATTGTTCATTGCCTCATTTCATTCAATCTTTCTTGTTTTCATTATTCTGTTGATGTTTGGGTTTGATATTGTTCATTTGATTAATCCACATTTTACTCTAACATTTTTGGCACCCACCGTGGGGCCTTTGCCCCTTTATCTCATCAAAATCTGAGTTTTTTTGAAGACAGGTTCCGTACATATCATGCAAGGTCACGCACAGGCTACTTCGGCGCATTTGAACATTTCTGCGACGCATATACCCACTGTTACGGCGCTTCTATTATTTCTGTGCATCTGTGCTTTTTAGCTGCACTTTTGCACACTGTTACGGCGCATCTGTCATTTCTGAGCTTCTGTGTATTCTTGCAGCGATTTTACACACTATTACTGCGCATTCGTCATTTCTGCGCATCTGTTCATTATTACTGTGCATTTGAAGACTGTTACGGTGCATCTGTCATTTCTGCGCTTCTGTGTATTTCTGTTGCGCTTTTACACACTGTTGTGGTGCATTCATTATTGCTGCACTTCTATTGACTATCTCTGCGCATTTAGTCACTGAAGCTGCGCATTTGTAATAAGTAATTGTTTTAGTGCTTTTCTAGGAAAATTTGCTAACGCTAACCTTTTCGCAGGTGTTCTCTAGAGCTGTTTTGGAAGATAGGCTCGGGTTTAGTTCCATATAGTTGCATTTAAATAGTTCACACTTCACTTTCTAAGGGATAGTAAAACTGATGTTCATTCAAATCCTCACCTAGCTCTAATTAGGAAAGAAGTAACTGGATCATTTGTTTCTTGCATTGCAACACTTTCCTAGTTATTGCTATCTGAGATTAAAACTGAACTCACCATTGATTTTGGGGATAAAATTGAACTACTGCTATCTTGTTGGACCAAAACTTCAAAGTTAACTATTTCATGCTACGAGGATTAAAACTGAACTCACCATTGATTTCTGGGTTAAAATTGAACTACTGCTATCTCGTTGGACCAAAACTTCAAAGTTAACTATTTCATGCTATGCGGATTAAAACTAAACTCACCATTGATTTCTGGGTTTAAAACTGAACCAATGCTATATTGCTAAAATCACTTCAAAGTTTTGTGCTTGCCCAAGTAGAATAGCCCATTTAGTTTTTCTACTTTTAAATAGGTTGGATTAATCAGTGTTTTCTGTGCTTGATGAATGCCAATAGGCTTATGCTCTCCCCTTTACTGGGTGATCAGAGTGCCAAACTTGTCATTCTATTTGTTTAACCTTTAAGAGGGGCCTGCCCTTGGATGCACACTTGTCTAAATGGGAACGACCCTGAGTGGTAACAGGCTAAAGCCAAGCCCTACCAAGCCACTTAAAATAAATTGTGCTTGAGGTGAAAACTTCCTGCAACAAGTGCTGCTATGTTACATCGACGACCAACCTCCCCCAAAACCCTCTCAGGCGCAACCCTTTGAGGCTGGGAGACTCCACAACGGAGAGTAGTGCCGCCGCATGTGTAACCACTTAAACAGTTGCCCACATTAAATACCTCTTGTTCTAGTGGCCAAAATCCCTTATAATCCATTTCTAGCCTAGGATCTTTGTGCTTGCTTTTGTTCAGTTTAGTCCAAAATAGAGTCGAAAAAACTAACAAAAAAAACAATGAAAAACTATAAAATATTCTTTGTGCTTGCTGTGTTTTCTTGCTATTAATTCATAAAATCAGCCCAAGAAGACCTTTTTCCAGCCAAAAATACCAAAAACGCCAGAAAAATCCAAAAATTTTGCCAAAAAAAAAAAAGAGTTGCGCATACACCCATTTCTGCTGCGCATTTGTATTAACTTGTTGCGCATATGTGTAGACTTGCTGCGCATTTATTTTCCACCAGTGTTGCGCATATACTGCGACTTCTGACTCATATACTCATTCCTACTGCACATTTGTTTCTACGCATACACGACAGTGAGCACTTGCACTACTTTTGAGGAAATATTTTTACCTGTTTGGAGCACCCATTTCAGCCTAGCTTCACATTCTGAGATCAGATTCAGCCTTGTAGTCAGTCTTCATCCATCTCACCCAAAGTGTCTCTCTTCCGTCAGTCACCCATTCACCTCTTGTTAAAGCAAAGTCAGTTTATTCCATATCAGTTCGACATAGGTCCTTTTTTTCGTATCCATAGTGAATTCACGTAAGCCTAGTAGGTCACAGTACCTTTGCTAATAGTCTTGTTGAGCGACTAGGCCCTACACAGTAAGACTGGTATCGACTACCCTTACTAGTGGCTAACGTCTTGTGTCAACCGTCTTACTTGAAGTCATTGAGCGAGAGAATCCTTGTTCAAACCTTGTTTTAGGTATCCCATTCACAACAGTCTCAGTCGGCACCTTGCCATAATTTTTAATCCTAGTCCACTCCATCCCACGTCACCTTGCATGGTCCTTACTTGATCCCAGTACAAAAAGCAAATAGAAATGGCCGGCTCATCCAATCACATCTTCCCACCTCAGGATGGTGACGAAGAAATTTCTCATGAAGAATATGAAGCACACATCCAAGATAGAAAATTCCAATGCCTAATAGAGAAGGTGCTCCAAGAAGACTCTCATAAGTATTTCCATCATCTTGCTAGCCTTGGAATCAAACTCCCCGCAGACTTTGATATCAATACAATCATGGAAAATGTAGACAATGATCATGAGAGGGGTACAAATGACAGTCCCGCATGCAAATGATAGAGGAAAGAAACCCATGGACCAAAATGCTCCTATGGAAGACATGAGAAAACAACTCGAGAGCCTCACAAAAGAAATATCAGAACTTAAGACGGGTACAAGTACCAAGAACTACTCCTTGGAAGATATAGCACCATACCCCTTTGACAAAATTTTGGTCATGTGAAAGATCCCTAACCAATTCTGATCTGAATTTTTTGATTTTTTTGAAACTGCTGATTTGTTTGTTTTAATATTTGTCTTTGACCAGCGAAGTGTAAATTGGTGTTTTTGCTTGAGTGATGATTTGCTTGATGTTTGTGTTTAAATGTTTGTTTGTTTTAGGACCAAATCATAAGGAAACCATAGAAACATGGAAGAGAACTATTGCATAAGTAAAAGATAACACTTGCACATCAAAGGAACACCTTTAAATTGATTATATCAGATCTGATTACAAATTCAGAGGTCTGATTTCCACTAAATCAGACTATAACAGCAACCAAAAGACTTCTATTAAATGCAATATTAAACTATCCCAATGATAATCACATACCCGGGAACCAACGCATACTTTATGGCATATGTAGTTGTTGAAACCCCAATTTCCAGCGAAGATTTGAGTGAATATGATTCCTGTTTGTACGGCCAGCTAGTATAGGTACTAGAATAAGGATATATGCTGATAAATAGACCCAATCTGCACTTATACCCTATTAATCCACTGCTGCAATCACTCCAGCTGTAATTACAACCTGTAAATAAGTCCAATGACGTCCAAATGGAAACCCAGTGTAGATTTCCCTGTAATGTGAACTGGGTTGTCGTCCAATCCACTGTCCTCTAAGGGTTTTCGTCCTCAGAAGAGCTGCAACCTGCTGAAACTCTATCCAGAGCTCCAAACCTGCACTTGTATTTTTAGAAAATGATGAATGAATGACCAAAAGATAGCCCCATTCATTGCTTTATAGATTCCATCTCCCTTTTCCATAAAATATCAATAAAATAATCCCACTAAAGGGTAAGCCCACCTTGAGGGTTACTTCCTCATGAAAAAGTCACACCATCTTTCAAAACAACATTAAAGCTACTAGGATGGGGTACTTTTTACTATTCTCCTTCTAATTCTCTACTACTGTTCACTTTCACTATTCACATCAAGGCAAACCTTTAGTGTTTTCAATTCAACTCTTGAAATCAACATCTAACAGCAAACTGAAGGTCGGGTTCCCTAACCAACCTATTGACCTACAGAAACCCTAGTAATAGGCCAACCACTGCTCATCTATGTGCCATCTAGGAAGGGGACATTACATCATGAAGCCATTCCCCTATCAGTTTGGAGTTCCAAAGTTTGACAAATACAAAGGAAAAGGGGACCCTAGAGATCATATCAGGGAATTCAATGCAGCATGTTTAGAAGTAGCTCACAACGAGACCTACTTGATGAGACTATTCCCAAGATCTTTAGGTGGTCAAGCTATGGAGTGGTTCTCGCGTCTCCCACCAGGAATCAGAACTTTTGATGAACTTGTCAATAAATTTATAACGCACTTCTCTTACAACATCGAACACGAGGTATCTATGCTAGATCTATGCAACACCAAACAAAAGAGTGGTGAGTCATTCGCCACCTTCTTACAATGATAGAGACAACTAGCTAGTAAGTGTTCTTACGATATGCCTGAGAAGCAGCTATTGGAGATGTTTGTCCACAACCTAAACACTGATCTTAGCTACCAAATACAAATACAATGCCCTACATCATTCTCAAAAGTCATTGAAATGGGCTTATTCATCGAAAAGGCTATGATCACTAAAGGAGCTATCAAGATCTACAAGGACACACCTACTTCCAATTACACAACGGATAAATCAAAGTTTTGGACCAAGAACAAGAATGTGGTCAACGATGGGGTAGTGGATGCCAAGGCGGCAGCTCCCAAGCAACAACCCATTTTCACTCTCAAGGGAGAAACAAACAATGGTACACTCAACAAGCCACCCTCAAGGGAGCCTAGACCTTGGTTTAGTTCAAATCCAAGGAGAAAATTCACACCATTGGGTGAGTCTCAAGAGTCTGCACTAAGGAAGTTGTTGGCTAACAACAAAATTTCTCTACCGCCAACAAGTGATTACGAGCCTATAGTCAAACCTCCCTACCGGAAGGACACAAACTATTGTGAATATCATCGAAGAAGGGGGCATACAACTAACAACTGCATCCGCCTCAAAAATGTCATACAAGATGTACTAGATCAGAACCAGGGAGGGACACAATAGCATACCTCCAATGAATCTCATGTGGCCTACAGGGATCCACTTCTAAATCAGAACAGGCCATATAATAACAACAACAACAACGGCCACAACAACAACAACAATAATCGCAACCGGCCAAATCAGAACAGCGGGACTAGTAATGCCAACTATGCAAGTGTGCCATTCAACTACACCATAAACTGCATTTCTGAGCACATCCCACAAGTCAATGTCATCTCACCCAACCAACAACCAGGACCTAATAGAACTGGTTGTATAATTACCCGCAGTGGTAAGGTCACACTCAATACCGCCCCTCCAAAGTCGTCACCATCCCCATCCAACTCCCGTCAGTACAATGTCATCGACCAGTTACAGAAAACTCTGGCTCACATTTCTATATTGGAGCTATTGCGTCTATCTCCTTCTCATAAGGAGATTCTTGAGAAAGCCTTAGTGGAAACCACTGTCCCCACTAATTTGGCCCAAGAAAAGTTTCAGACCATGGTAGGCAATCTGACATCCTCCAACTCCATATCGTTTACTGAGCAAGATGACCTCTCTGTATCCCAACCTCATAACACCCCTCTGCACATTGTCGCATTCATACACAAGCACCGCATCAAGAGGGTTCTCATTGATGGGGGTGCCGGTTTAAATATTTGTACATTAAAGCTAGTCCTTGCACTGGGGTTCTCCGAACAGGCAGTTGATCCAAGGAGGAAAATTACCATCAAAGCATATTACCACAAAGGGAACAGTTGTCCTACCCATTCAAGTGGGACCAGTAATAAAAGATGTGGTGTGTCAAGTCCTTGATCGAGAGCTCGCTTATAATATCCTACTCGGGAGACCATGGATTCACGCCATGAAAGCTGTCCCCTCAACCTATCATCAATGCATTAAGTTCTCGCACAATGGCAAGCAAGTCACCATTCAAGGAGACCCTAACCCCTACCAACACTACAATTCTTTCTGTACAAAACTCGAGTGTGTCATACCCAACAACAGAGCATACATTTCCCCTACCCCGCAACAGGACCATACCGCTGAAGCTTCCTCCTCAAGACCCAAAGCGCAGAAAGTTACCATAAAAGAAACTGGAGTGGGAGAGTACTCAATTGAGCACAGTCTCAATCTTGCCAAATTGCCCTTATCCCCTAGATCTTTTGGCCAACCCAAACATTTTCCAAATCCATCTGCTCCTCCTATAGCTCCTGCAACTCCCTTTGTAAAATGGGGGACCTTATGTGATGAAACAGAGGAGAGAGATCTCCTGCAATGGCTTTATGCAGAAGAAGAAAACACACCCCAAGATCTGCCTAGACTCCCAACAGAACTCTATGGGCGAGGTGAGACTATTCTGCACAGGATGGGGTATGAAGGACAAGGCCCCATCGGCCTCAGAAAAGAAGGAATCATTGAACCTATCCAACCTTCTTCATCCTCATCGGCTAGAAACACAAGTGGCCTAGGATACAAAGGCAAGGGCAAGGCCAAAGAAAATGCTTGTCTTGTGGAAATGATCCAAACACTCCAGGAGGACAGCGATACAGATTCAAATGAGTATGAGTGGGATGAGCTAACAAAACATTCCTATGATGATAAGGAGGTCGACACCATTCAAACTTTTAGCCCCTACCATGAGGGACAAACACAATAAAACAGACCACTGGAGTCTAATTTGCCCATCCCTGAGATTATGGCTTTCGAGAAAAGTTTAAATTCCATTGCAATAAACAACTTGGAAGAAAGTACCATCCCGACCACAATCCCCTCCAATGCTCCTAACATTTCCATTCACACCATCAATGAATCAGGTCTATCATCTGACTCCCTTCCCCTCTTGCACCCTGAGCTTATTGACTGGGATCTGCAAGGAACTCCCCAACTTGATATGTTCCAAAACGACAATGCTTACATTGATTATATGGAACTTAGAGACCATTTACCCAAGGGAGATCATAAAGCTGGTTTTGCTATTGAACTAAATACTGTGGCTTACTTCGAGGAGGGTGCCAAGCCTTCCAGTCGCAAAAATATCAAGATCAAAAATAGATCTGACAGTGAAAACTGCCTTGCGGCAGTGTCAGATCACAAAATAGTAAAAAGAAAGGATGCATCCGAAGGTGAAAACCCAACTGTGGCACCTGACGATGGAATGCTTGACACTCTCCCTAGTGATATGTACCAGGAAAGGTCACAGATTGTTGTGGAACCAACAGAGCCCGTGAATATTGGAACAGAAGAACAGCCCAAGATTATCCACTTTGCCAAATCTCTTACACCACCAGAGAAAACCAGGTTTGTACCGTTCTTTAGGAAGAAGAGAGGCAACTTTGCTTGGTCATATGCAGACATGCCAGGTCTAGACCCAAACTTAATTCTACATCATTTGCCATTGGATCCAGGAGTAAAGCCAGTAAAGCAGAAGCTGAGAAAAATGCATCCTCACATAGCACTTCTGGTCAAAGAACTCAAGAAATTGCTAGATGTGGGGTTCATCAGAGCCATAGATTACCCAGAATGGATATCCAACATTGTGCCAGTCTCTAAACCGGATGGCCGAGTTCGACTATGCAATGATTTTTGAGACTTAAACAAAGCATGCCGCAAGGATGACTTTCCATTGCCAAACATCGATATCATAGTCGATCTAACGGTAGGACATACAATGATATCACTCATGGATGGATTCTCAGGATATAATCAAATCAAAATAGCACCAGAGGACCAACACAAGATAGCTTTCACTTGCCCTTGGGGTACCTTTTGCTGGAATGTCATGCCATTTGGGCTGAAAAACGCAAGTGCTACATATCAAAGAGCCATGACTACTATATTTCATGACATGATGCATGTAACTATGGAAGACTATGTCGACGACATCCTAGCAAAATCTCTCACAAGGGACTCACACCTGGATGTATTATAAAAAGTCTTTCAAAGATTGGACAAATTCCAAGTCAAACTGAACCCTAAGAAATGTGTGTTTGGGGTAACTGTAGGCAAGCTGCTAGGCTTCATCGTGTCGGCAAACGGAATAGAGGTGGACCCAGCCAAGGTCAAAGCTATAATGGACATGCCACCACCCAAGACTCTAACTCAGTTGAGATCCCTATAGGGCAAGCTACAGGCCATCCACAAATTCATATCACAGCTGGCAGACAAGTGCCAACCTTTCAGCCATCTCCTGCATAAGAACATTCCATTTAGGTGGGATGAGCGGTGTGAAGAAGCATTCAACAAGCTAAAGGAGTACCTTATGAATCCACCCATTCTCATGCCTCCGATCCAAGGAAAACCTCTAATTCTCTACATATCTACTACACCTACTGCTCTTGGAGCTCTTCTAGCGCAGCAAGATTATGAGAACAAGGAAAGAGTTGTATACTACATCAGTCAAACCTTAGTGGGATATGAGTTGCAATACTCACAAGTAGAAAGATCATGTCTCATGGTAGTTTTTGCTTCACAAAAACTCTGACATTACATGCTCGCACATCCAGTTAAACTCATTGGAAAAATTGACCCACTGAAGTACCTCCTCAGCAAAGCAGCTCTTACAGGTCGCCTAGCAAAGTGGGTAATGCTTCTCAGTGAGTATGACATCGAATATGTAGATAGAAAAGCCATCAAGGGACAAATCATAGCAGACCAACTAGCAGATGCACCATTACAAGACAGTAAGCCCATGCAGTTTGAATTTCCAGACGAATCCTTATTCAACGTGTCAACATCTTCCTAGAAACTCTACTTTGACGGGTCTTATACACACCATGGATCGGGGGCAGGTTTACTGTTTATAACTCCTCAAGGCGACACAATTCTGAAGTCCTACCATTTGTTATTTCCATGCACCAATAACATAGCGGAGTATGAAGCCTTGGTAATTGGTCTCAAGATGGCGATTGAGTGGAAAATCCAAGAACTACATGTCTATGGTGATTCTCAGCTTATCATCAATCAGGTCAACGATGAGTATCAAACCAAAGATGAAAAGCTCATTCCCTACAAACAGATGGTCGACGACTTCAAAGAGCACTTTGGGACCATCTCCTTCGAGCAAATACCCAGGATCGAGAACAAAGCAGCAGATGCAATGGCTACCATAGCCTCTCTTCTGGAAATACCTGAAAATGAGTCACGGTATGAGTTCTTAGTGGAAACTATCCGGCAACCAGCTTATGATCTTCTAGAGACCCATTCCATCTGCCTTCTAGTCGAATTTGATTCACCTTGGTATGGTAAGACTTACACTTACCTCAAGGACAACATTCTCCCACCCGACCTCTCTTCCAACCAAAAGCAAACTTTCATACGACAAACCTCCCGCTACACTATCATAGCTGATACCCTATACCGACGTGGTCTTGATGGTACTTTGCTCTGTTGTTTAGAACAAGAAGAATCCATAACTGCCTTGGGAGACGTACACGAAGGGATTTGCGAAACACACTCCAGCGGTCCTTCCTTAGCCAAGAAACTCATGCGTTTGGGTTATTACTGGCCAAACATGGAAATGGATTCATATCAGTTCGTCAAAAAGTGCAAACAGTGTCAAATACACGGGAACCTGATCCATGCACCTGCTCAAGAGTTGAGACCTTTAACGACACCCTGGCCCTTTTGCCAGTGGGGACTTGACCTTGTGGGAAAGATTCATCCACCCTCTTCCAATGGCCACAAATTCATCATAACCGCCACTGAGTATTTCACAAAGTGGATTGAAGCCATTCCCCTAACCACCATCACAGGCAAGCAAATTTCCTCTTTCATCCTGAATTACATTATCTGCAGATATGGTATTCCTTCATCCATTATCACGGATAATGGAAGACCATTCAAAAATCAGGATGTCCAGGAACTCTGTGAGAGTTTCAAAATCCAACATCGCTTCTCCACTCCATACCCCCAAGGTAACGGTCAAGTTGAGGCATTGAATAAAACCATTCTGAAAATCCTAAAGAAGACTGTCAATGATGCTGGTCGTGATTGGCATTTCCAACTCAATCCTGCTCTGTGGGCCTACAGAACTAGTATACGCACTCTCACAGGTGCTACACCCTATGCCCTTGTCTATGGTTTAGAAGCCATCCTCCCCATTGAGGTTGAACTACCATCTCTCAGGGTGTCGTTGAAAGGTCTCATATCAGACGAAGAATACAGAGTCTCCAGGTTACAAGAACTAGAGCTCCTAGAATAAAGGTGACAGAAAGCCTTCGATCATCTCAAAGCATATCAATAGATGATGTCAAGAAGCTATAACCACAAGGTTCGCCCAAGATGTTTTAAGGTTGGGGACCTCGTTCTCAAAGAGAATCCTCACAATCAACAAGATAGAGAAAAGAAAGGCAAGTTCGAACCTAACTGGCTTGGGCCCTATGTGATTGTAGCTGCTTACGGATCGGGGGCATATCAATTGGCAACATCAGAGGGTGAGTTGTTCGATGATCCAATCAATAGCAGGCACCTTCACCGGTTCTATACTTAGGAGAACCCCAATGCAAGGGGACGCAAAAAAATCAAAAAAATCAAAAAATCAAACCAAAAAAAAAAATTGAAAAGAGAAAATACAAAAAAATCAGAAAAAATAGAAAGCATACAAAAAAATTGTCCTGTGGTGAAAACCTGGCAAATAGGCACCTATGATAGGTATCATGATGAAAACCTAGCAAACAGGTGTCATGTTTACTTCCTAGCTTCTCGTGCAAATAAAAGCAAGTGACGAAAACCTGGTAAACAGGCGTTACTTGCGATAAACCGCCTTCTTCATCTTTGGGAATCCAATCACCTTGAGTCCATTCTTCCTTCGCTCATTTTCCATTCAACCCATATCTGTCCCATAATAAACACCTGGCAGTTACCTATCATGGCTTGATAACTCTCCCTCTTTGTGGCCTTGTCAACCAAAGTTTTGTCCCATACCGTCTCCATAGTGTGAGCCTAGCATAGTGTCCCTCGTCAGTGTCCATGGTCCAAGTCCATGAACTACGTTGCCTCTGTGCCATCATGTAGGCAAGGCCATTATTCTAATGCGCCCCCGAGGCTTCCGTTTGTCCCATCTGTCCCATATCTAGTCCCTCTGTCAATCTGGGTCTGTCTCCACTTTCTCTCACCTAGGTCGTAGGTCCGTTAGGGTTTACCCCGAACTACGTCGCCTCTACGTCATCACGTAGGCAAGGCAATTTAGCAATGCGCCCCCGAGGCACTAGGTCAGTCCCTTAGGGCCTGTTTCCCCAATAAGGATTGTGCAATCTTCTCACCAAACAGGCAAATGCAAGAAGAACCCGCGCTTCAAGCAGAAATCTTGACTATGAACAGCTTAAGCTATTCAAACACAAGGCAAAGTACCCAAGACCTTCTAAATGATTTTACTCGAATTACAGCAAGAAATGAACGCATCTAATGGCAAGAATGTTTTGTAATTTGAAATCATGGTTAAGTTACAAGGTCTTGATTTTTGTTATCATGTCTTTCTACGCTACTCAAGGATGCCAAAAGCTAGAGATGCTATGATGGGGGCATGATCATTTTCTTTGTTTGCTATCTGTGGATTCCGCTTTAGTAATGTGACACCTTGTTTAAGGATGTGATCGGCAAAAGATCATCGAGGACATCAAAGGTCTAACATGAATGGGGGCAATCCTTGTTTGTTGACACGCAAGAGGTACTCAGGTCATCTAGATTCAATTTTGACTAGATGCTTGTATTTACTTGCCAAATCAAATTCCATGTAAGCAGTACTCAGGTCATCTCGGTTCAATTATACCTAGATGCTTGTATTCACTTACAACATTTCAGAAAATGTACCAAAAATAAATTGCCCAATGATGAAATAAAGCACTCCAATAGCAAAGCATCCATCCTATATCCATACACACATTCGTTCATCCATATCCCATGCAATAAAAGATCCAAACAATGTAGAGTATCAATGTTTACAAAAGCTTGTGAGTCCTTCTATCGAGTCTTTCTTCTATCAATCAGATTTCTATCTATCATCATTTCTTTCATCAGTCAATCTGAGCAATGATCCAAATGCAAGTCCACTCTTAATCCATACCAATCAAGTCAAGTCAATCTTGTCAAATGATCCAATCACAATCAATGGTCTTGATCCTTGTCTGGTTGTAAATCAACTCAATCAATTATAATCAATCACTTGTCTTATACAGGATGTTGCATTGTCGAAATCAGACCAATACATGCGTCTTACACGACATGTTTCATTTCCTGAAACCAGACATTATCCTTCATGTTGCTCTAGGGATCTATCGTTCCCCACCATGAAAACACTGTCGTATATCATTATCAATTAATCAGTTGGTTTATAGCTTGACAGGGGCAATACCTTGTTTGTTCTTGTATCATTTGTGCATACTTGCTCGCTTGCTTGTGTGTGTTATCTTTTTCTCTTGCATCGCATATCATTCGGCTCTTTCTTCACCCATTTTCTTCAAACCTAACCTTCTTCATCGTGAGATTGTCTGTCTCACGCCTTCTACCTTCTCCCCGTCCAATCTCCCGAGGGGGCATCCTATCATCATTAAACTTGTACCAGGGGCAAGCTGGGGCATGTGTCACTGTCAAACTATCGATTTATTTGAAACAACGCTGTAAATAGCATTGCATTAAAGAGGGGCAAAATGTATACGCCTAAAAATGACACTATTCAACTAAATAAATATTCTAAATATTTATTTCATTCTTCTACCAATTAAATAAATATTCTAAATTTATTTAATCGATTCACTATTCCATAATTAAATAAATTCAATTTATTTAATTAAAATCCCTAAATTCTTCTAATGTCCTACACAATTAAATAATCCTAAATTATTTAATTTATTCAAATTCCTCTATCCTAAGTTCTAATTCCAAAGATCCACCTCACACTTACACCTCACTTTTCCACCTCACCTTGTCCACCTCATCAGGTTGCACATGTAATTAAATATATTAAATATTTAATTACCTATTTTCCCCCTCACCCACATGTCCTATTTCTTCTCAAATTAGAAGTTAGTTAACTAATCAATCAAAAGTGTAACTAACCAGTCAATTGAGTTAATCCCTCAATCAATTCAGTCAATTCCATAATTCATTCTTCCAACTGACTAATCAAGTTTGTTAACTGATCAGTTAAAGGAGTTAACTCTCCAATCAATGTTGTCACATCCCCTCTTTCATGATGGAGATGAGACACTTGTCATATTTCTACTGGTTGCACATTCCTCAACCATCCTCAGCCGTTGATCATCAAACTTTTTCTCAACCATTGATTCTCATTCTTCTGAGTCTATAAAAGAAGCTTCATCCCTCCATTCTATTCATCCAGGTTATTTGTATTGTTACTCTACAGAATTCTACCCGCGTCCCTTTGGCACCCCAATACAATCTACTTGAGATCACCATTTGCTTTGAAGCTCTACTTCATAGCATTATCTATCAACACAGCCATTTACTACCGACATCCTACAACACAGCTAAAAGAGTGCACTCACTAAGGGCCTACTTCATTAGCAAAGGACGGTTGTAATAGGCGAACAACAGAAGCTTTGAAACAGGGAACGTTTGCACTGTATTGTTCATTGCCTCATTTCATTCAATCTTTCTTGTTTTCATTATTCTGTTGATGTTTGGGTTTGATATTGTTCATTTGATTAATCCACATTTTACCCTAACAGTACAATTCATTCTCTAACAGTTATGACATCAACAATTTACTTTTTAAGACCTTATATTTATCCATGCTAAAGTCTTCCTAGGCCTCTCCCCCATAAGGAATCATTATCAGCATTGTTGCCACTAAGGTTAGATATACACCACATAAGGAAAAATCATTATAATGCTCTTCTTATGAGTAAGGTCAACTAATGATGCTACTGTTATGCATTTTAATATAGGAATGCTGACATACTTGAAACAATATTTCTAACATGAATTAGAAATCATAATTGGCTATCATACATACCATGGTTTTGAGATTATTTTCCCATTATAACATCAAGTAAACATCATAGTGCACAATCATGATAAAGGGAACATCAACAAGTAAATAAAGAGTACCTAGTAGTGTATGAGAATGTCACATCCCTACAAACCCATGTTTTGCAATAATGCCTGGGGTCTCAATCTAATTTAGACCTAGGCAAAAACCTTTATGTTTTGATCTCCGAACATAATATGTTCATGTGAATGTGATGATGGTTAAAAATAGGAACATTAAAGTTTTAATGGTCTTGTTAATTAATGATATCTTTATAACTTGTTATTTTGTTGATTAACTAGGAATATCATGGGTTAAATATCTTTACTCTTGTGATGTTAGTATGGCATAATGGAATCAATGATTAATTTGACACTAACTGGATACTGACATGCGTGTGTTGAATTGTATGTGAGGAACTTGATTGGTTTTGCAATTTCTGGGGTGCAAAACAAAGTGGGTTCAATGGTTTTGTCAGAAGTGTATTCCGAGGCCAACTGAACCTTGCTCCCGTAACCTTGTATACCAAGTGAGTTTAGTTGGTATTCAACTCTAAATAATGCAAGTACTGGGTTTATCGTGGTAGTAGGGACCTAATTAATGTTAGACATAGGTGCAGCTAATGTTTCGAGGGGTCCATTTTGTTTGAACATGTTTGTCCACCACTTGGGTATTGATTACCTTAACCCAGTTACTTGGCCTTTGTGTTTAGGAGAGCCCCATTTAGAAAATAATAATAATAATATAATATTAAAAATGTCATTCCTACAATAATACTTAGCAATGAGCAATAGTTTTATAAAGCCATAAGAAAAAGGGGGGGGGGTTATTATTAAAAATGTTTATAGTTTTAATGTGAAGGGTGAACGGGAATTATGAAAATGCCATTCATTGAACAAAAGAAGATTTATTTATGTTTTTGGTAGAAAGAGGGGAAGGAAGGTGGGTGTACACAAGGGAGCAAATAATTAATGGCGACCAAATTCATTTATGAGGGAGGTGCAAGGAAGGGCGAAGTAATTACTGAGTTATGGCATTCCTCTTCCATCCTGGAAGAATTCTATGGATAGAAGGTCAAGGGCGTGTTGGAAAAAGGAGAGGGGGATTGACTTTAAAAGGAGGAGGTGGCCAGTTTTGGGAAGCATGAAGAATTTTAGGCTTGGATAGGAAGAAAAAAAATGGACTGGTAGAGTTGATTGTGAAGAAAGGAGAGCAATCATCTTCAGGAGGCAATTGTAGGTAAATCCACCCTTGTTTGTTTACAAATGTGACAGATAGGTTTTATGATGGAAGAATATTTTGTATTTTGCTCTAAACCCTTCTTGCTGCCGTCTCCTCTATCTATAGGCGTCCATGTTTAAAACCCCTTCTATTTTGTATGCAACCAGAATAAAAGATGATAATTATAAGATAGAACTTTTTATTATTTATATATATATATATATATATATTACTCGTTCTTCTTTTACTGCTCCTCGTGAGAAAGAAAAGATGGAATAATATTCAAGGGTAAATGAAGTAGGAGTTTATCTGATCAAATACCTAAAAAGTCTATGTAGATATTAGCTAATACCAAGCAATCAGATCTGCACACAAACCATGTGATTAAGATGGATAATCCTTTAGGAAATTTTTACTAGTCATACTGTTATGAAGAAAACCAAGTTAACTCTCATGCTCTATGTCTTTACCCTTCTTGACCTTGTGCTAAGTCTTGTGTGTTATCTCACATACAATTTTATCTTTATTACTCCTAAAGCTCTTACCTTCTTACATTTTGATTTCTATTCAAGGTAATGACATGAACTATATTGTGTTGATTAGACTGTAACTCATGCATTTAGTTAAGGCAAGAATCCCCTATCCCTATATAGGATGGTTCCACTACATCCTAGGTAATATAGCTGGGGTATTTCTGAGTTAATTTAGTCTAAAGGATCAGCACTGAGTCTCTATATCGATGGGTTACATACCCATTAACCTTTTGTACAAAGGTTCCACTCTTATTAGAAGAAATCTATTAAAAGTGTAATTTTGCCAAAGAGGATAGCCTTCAAGTCTACAAGATTATTATGTTATTGTCCCCGTCCTTTCGATGTTTTGTTATCCAAAACTTAATAGAGAGTCTCCTTCCCAGCTGATTTAACCCTTCTATCTTGATATGAGCCAATCAGTCTACCTCTATTTTACCCTTCAGTAATGATTAGCTAACTGTCAAGGTTTTCAGTAATGAGTTAAGGAGATGTCTAAATTCCTTAGTTAGACTCTAAGAAGATCTAGATATATAGGACAGACTTTGGGTGATAGGAAATAAAATTTACAAATATTTTTCATTAAATAATCTCAATTAATTTAGCAAGTCAACATGCTAGTTCACCAGAACTAGATTGTGATTTTTAGAGTTTAGGTGAACCAGTCTATATTTATATGGACATCTAACAAAATAACTGGCTCATGTTTGAGCCTTGAAAGGCGGATATTACTGAATTACTTTATTCAGTTCCCAACTTCATTCTTTGGAATAGCAGCTATAAATGAACAATGTGGGGTATGTAATGAAGCCCCTCCCTCATAAGTTTTCCTTTATATATACGCTAATCACTATATCTTACTGAATGACACTTTTAACCACCTATGAGTGGGAATTAAGCACAAGGGATGAGGCTAGAAAGAACCAAAACCCCTTTTGTTTTAAACAGTAAGCTTTGGCCTGTAGGGGTTCATAGGGCATCCCATTATTAAATTGCACTTGGGGGTTGATTCCCTAACTTATGTAAATTCTCCCTTGGAAATTTTCTCTAGTCCAGTATGCCACAAATAGGCCTATGTTTCTTTGGCAAGGATAGAAAACCATACTTGGATGTGGTTCAACCTTACAACTAAATAGGATGCCATGTTTTAAAGATGGATTATACCAACGAAGAGTGCCTAACTCTTGAATTAAATGAAAGCCTATGAGTGGGAAAATGTCCAATAGTACCAATGGAAATAATATTTTATGGTCTCTTATACACAATGAGCAATTGTAAGACCACATGAATGAGCTGAGCCTTGTACAGGAGTAGTTAGCTAGCTGTCACCAATACCGTGCAGGCGACAGATGCCAGGCGCTAACTGACGTACAATAAGGATTAGTTGGCCATTACCAGCGGCACAGAGGTAAAGGAGGCTAGAGCAATCCACATTATGATATAGTAGCTATGTTAGCTGGTTGTCACCAGTGCCATGTAGGTGATAGATGCCAAGAGCTAACAGTAGTATCTTCAGGAGTAGTTGGCCATCACTAGTAGCACGAAGGTGACAGGAGCCAGAGCTACCCTAGGTAGGGTAGGTATAGCTGGCATTCACCATTACCATGCAGATGATTAGCCAGGTGCTAACCCCTACTGGGATGTTAGACGTTTGCTAGTAGCATGGAGGCAATAGGTGTTTGCATCTAATGACTCGGAAAGGTTTAGGGAATTGTAGACTTCTTATTCTCCGCCAAAGGACCTTGACTACTCTTAGACCTAGATAGTGATGGTGGCCAATATTATAGGATGCTTGCTTCCCATCCTAGTAATGGCAATTCTTACCCCATTGGGAGGTAATTAAGAATGAATAAGTCACTTAAAACCCAGTAGTAGGCTGAGATATGTTAAATGCATGAGCATCGTTCTCTTAACTAATAAGAAACACAATTGAAAGAGTAAAAACATTAAGTTAGCTCACTCCTTTGGAAAGGTATAAGGGATCATCCCAAATAGAAGTGTGGTAGGAATCAATCCTGGTGGGAAGACCATAAATGGAGAGTTTGGGGACCACTCATGGACCTTGCCTTTGGAATACACTTCTGGACAAAATCTATGAACCCTTGGTTGGGGTGGAAAGGGACCTTATCCACATGGTTGGGATGTTTTGCACCTCTACATTGAGAACTAATGGATTCTAGTACTCAAGCAACACCATGATGGATGGCTAGTATCCTCTACTCCACACTTATGACTAGGTAGCTCCCTGCTGATTTATTATATTTCATTTAGTTAGGAATGAGTCTATGATACTTACTCGATATTACAAAAGCTGAACTTTAAAACTATGGTCAAGTTAGCCACCAGCTCTGAATGCTAATCCATAAATAAAATTATGATTTATGATGTTAAGTTTGGTTTTACTATTCCGAGATCTTTTAACAGTAATCATTTTGGGAGGACGACTGCTACCAAGGTGACATTATAACCCGGTCGGGACAACGATGTAACTGAGATTGTTCAATAGAGGTAAAACACTTCTAAATCTTATGTTGAAGTTCCTTATAGTCATGCTTAGGTGGGACATCATCTTCTAAAACTAATAAAGTCATAAACAAGGGTTCTGTATGAATATTTAAACTAGAATAGCTGCTGTCCTAAATGGTTATCCTGGTTGTATGTTATGAAAGACTTAATCTAGAACAACTGCTGTCCTAAATATTTATCCTAGCTGTATGTTATACATTATTATGGACTGATCATTGTCTTATTACAATGGAGCACCCAGTCATACCTTGATACGGTGATGGCTAACAATCATGTGTAATTGTTTTGTATTTCTGTATATTGGTTGAATAACAGATCAAAAAAAAAATTGTGTGATTGACCTGTTATTACAAAGGGTATCAGAGCACCAGGTTCCAACTCTGGACCAAAGTGCTACTGACTTCTATAGGTACTAAAAAAAAAAGTAAATGAATAAAATTTCCTTTTCTTTTTTGGCAGCCATGGCCCGTGGAAGGAAAGGGAAAAGAATGTCTTCAAAAAAATCTCTTGCCACCCCCAAGGTCCTCAACGAACCTAATGAATCTAGAAAGAACCCCCTCAAGGAGGAAATTGAAACCATATCTGACACAGAGCCCTTGGTTGTGGCTCTTAAATGACTAAAGATAGAATGTGGAAAGGATATTGGTAGTACCTCTGCTAATCGTAAGCTGGTGAAAAAGGACCCTCCAATGATGAGTAAGAAAAAACTATCAGCCGTTCGAGATTTTCCTTTGGGTGTGGGCGTAATGCTCCAATGTTAACCAAGGAAGTTATTGATGAATATGAGCGTGTTCATCCGAACACGAGTGTAATTGATGAAGGCTCAGAGGAGGAAGAGCCCGAAGAAGAAAAAGAATGAGACATGGCCATGTAATGTAATATAATATATATATAGATAGAGAGAGAGAGAGAGAGAGAGGAAACTATGTAACTTCAATGATGATATTACTAAATAAACATCATCACCTGGAATATCATGTAAACACTTATGGAATATATATATATATATATATATGAATAGATGCTTATTAATGCGGTATTAAATATCTTATTGGCCATACTTATGTTTTTATTTATTGGGTTGAAATTTGAACTCTTTATGATGATCTAATTTTATTGACATCATGAAACTTTTCTTACAATTATTATGTAATTAATTTAGGCAATATTAACACTAATATGCCTTAGTATACCATAGATATAACTAATTGTGAAATTCTCGTAATCACAGAGTTAGTTGTTGTGGGAATCATGAGGAGAACCAATCAAAGAGAAACGAGTCCAAGTTTGGTAGAGATCCTTCGTGCAAGCAAGAATATAACTCCCCCACTTGTATGGGTTCCAGAATAGCTTCAAGCAGAAATGAATGCTCTTAGGGCCAAAATAGCATCTCAAGAACAACAAATTGAGGAGTTGATGAGGTAAAAGGATCAAGGGACAAATCATAATACAGGGCTAGGTACCAAAAAATAGGCTACAGAAACCAAAGAGCCCTCTGAGTCTAATCATGAAAACCATTCTAGAATGCTCTCACGTAGTCCTTCACCTATGAGAAGAAGATACAGGGAGAAAGATCCACTAATTTGGGAACTAAAGAAAATGCAGCCGCCCAAGTATGATGGGACTGGAGGAGGGGATGGAGTAGAGGCTTGGTTGGTCAGGATGAACAAGTATTTTGGATTGCCTGACATGAATTGCAACACTAAGGCTCGATTGGTCATATATCAGTTGGAAGGAGAAGCATCCCTATGGTGGGACCATTTGCAGGCACTCAAGAGATATGACCTGAAAGATATAACTTGGGATAAGTTTGAAAAGCAATTTCACAAGGAATATTTCTTTGCACATCATCGCGACCAAAAGATGACCAAATTCCATTCATTACACCAAGAGGTGATGACCGTAAGTGAATATAAGGCTAAATTTATGAGTTTGCTACTCCATGTACATTATATGAAGGAAGAGGAGGATCATGTGAACAAATTTGCTAAACAAGAGGCTTATGTATGCAACCAAGCATACTCAACCTAGGAATTTGAGCCAGGCAGTGGAAGCAGCCACTATTTCTAAGGAAAAGCAAAAGAACAAACATGAAAGTGTTGAAATATATCGGACAACTAAGAGGGGGGGTGAATCAGTTGTCACAAAAATTTAGCTTCACATGCATATCAAACCATCAACAACTTAATTATTCATAATCAAATTTAACCATGAAAGTATGAAACCATTAGCTTAATCACAATCACACATTCAACACAGTAGACACCAGATTTTTATGTGGAAAACCCTAAAAGGGAAAAACCATGGTGGGTGTTAGCCCACAAAAATATATAAGTTATAGCAATACTGAAAACCAGAGGCTCACTACCCAAATTGCTCACTGCAAAGAATGGCTCACTGCCTATGAATGGCTCACTGCCAAAAGATGGCCCACTACCAAAAGGGTGAACTGATTTAACAACATCTACTCCATGCCAGGGTTCAGTTCCATTGAAGCATATTAATATTATTTCTCTGCTCTGCTCTTTTACACCTTCGCACTTATCTTTTCATTTTTGAAACACACACTTTCTTTTGCAACTTCATTACATACTTTTATACAATTGATCAACCTTGGAATGTACATCAAGGTCGGCATTACATTCATCAACCATTGGATCAATCTCCAAGGTCAGCATTACAAACATTTATAAAATAGGTCTGGACCTAATACAAATTTAACTAAGGAAAAGATGTAAGAATGTATGTGGATCACACTATGCCTTAGCTGGGACTCAAACACAATCCTCCATGCCACGACACACTTCTACAATCTTTAATGCATCTTCACAAATAATGAATTCAACTAGGTCAGACAAGACTAATGAGAGCACTAGGTCTACCAAGAACATTCTTCATTCACGATCCCATTTTCTCTTTGTGGACCAACCCAAAGGTAGGAATATGATCAGGAGACATCCACAAGCATGTTGTAATCACCAGAAACAACCACACAATCTCTAACAACTTTGTCAAGAAGATTCTTCAAACTAAAGCACAAGAACAACACTATTAGCCACTGTCATAAGTAAAAGATAGCTTGCAGACCACGAAATCATGAACCATTGTAGTTGAAGGCACTTAACATTATCACAGACTTGATTACAGAACCATAGACCAAAAAACTTTAATGCGGAGGAATGCAGAGCATAATACTTTCTCCATGTCGCAATTGAATACACAGAAAAGCAGGTTTTACTTTGGTGAACACAACTCACTCAAATCTTCATTTCGGAGGCTCAAATTCTACAAGAAATGTGGAGCTATCTACTAGACTGTTCTTTAGAGTCTAATACACTATTTCGACTGCAACACACTATTTCCACCAGAGGGGCTAATTTTCTCAATATCCTCAACATCAGAATCACTTACATAGGTAAATATAAAGCATCTTACTTATGACAAGCAAGCAACAAAATAAGAGCATAGTTGACACCAATGACAACACACAGATATGTTGACATCAATGATTAGGCACATACTTGCAATAGAAAGAAAACAAAGATCTTTTTCCTTCTCACATACCAACAAGGAGTCCAAGAAGGATTTATGAGTAGAAAGGACACCGGGGAAATTCAAGAAGAGTCAAAACTTCAAAAGAAATTTTAGGTCTACACCACAAAGATACAATGATGGGAAAGGGCAAAAGCCATTGAGGAGAGAGGTACCTATAAATCCTTCTAAGGGAAAGGAAGTAAAACAATGATGGGAAAGGGCAAAAACCATTGAGGACCAAGGTACCTATAAATGCTTCTAAGGGAAAGGAAGTAAAAAGTACCAATCCAGTGGCAGGATGTTGGACTTGTGGAGGTGACCACTACAGGAGTGAGTGTCCTAAGAATCTAAAACAGAACTCAAAGCAGCCATCCAAAATTTATGTAGCAGTGGATAAGTGTGAAGCAGATAATTAGGCTTCACTCATTGAACTACAAGGTACCTTCTATAGTCAACCTATTTCTATTCTGGTAGATATAGGAGCAACTGATAGTTTTATATCACCCAATGTTTTAAGAAGATGCATTGTTAAGTTTGATAGTCTAAGTCGAGAAGAGATGGAGGTGGAGTTAGGGCCCAATAATACACAAAGGATTGACTTTAGTCTTAAAGGAGTAGACGTTTCCCTAGATAACATTAAGACCAAAGTGAACCTACTAGTCACCAAGATAGGATCCTATGATATGATTCTAGATATGGATTGGTTTCATAAGCATCGAGCCAAAATGGATTGCTATAGCAAGCGGATTGAGTGTCTTGATGACCAGGGAAAACCCATAGTGCTCCAAGGGATCTGAAGGCCAATATTAACCCATTCTATCACTGCCATGCAAGCTAAGAGAGTGGTAAGAAAGGGGTGCAAAATATTGTTGATTAAGGTTGAGGAGGGAGATGAAGATTCAATTCCAAATATACTAGATCATCCAATCTTGCAAGAATTTCAAGATGTTTTTCTTGAAGAACTACCCAGCTTACCACCTAAGCGTTAATTAGATTTCTTGATTGATTTGGTTCTAGGAGCTGAGCCTATTTCAAGAGTCCCCTACCGGATGAACATAGCTGAATTACAGGAACTCAAAATGTAGTTGCAAGACTTAATGGATAAGGGTTTGATTAGACCTAGTGTGTCACCTTGGGGAGCTCTGATGCTATTCATCAAAAAGAAGGATGGGACATTACGACTTTGTATAGACTATTGGATGCTGAATAAGGCGACCATCAGAAATAGATATCCCCTACCTCGTATAGATGATCTATTTGATCAAATGAAGGGAGCCACTATTTTCTCCAAAATAGATCTACAATCTAGCTATCATCAATTAATGATTAAGGAGGAGGATGTTCCAAAGATAGCATTCAGGACTAGGTATGGCCATTATGAGTTTCCGGTGGTACCTTTTGGGCTAACAAATGCTCCTTCTATTTTCATGAGCCTCATGCATAATGTTTTTCATGACTTCCTAGATAAATTTGTGCTAGTATTCTTGGATGATATTTTAATATATTCCAAGAATCCACAAGAACATGAGAAACATCTAAGGATAGTACTATAGAGACTAAGAGAGCATAAACTCTATGGGAAATTGACTAAGTGCTCTTTCTTTTAACCCAAGATACACTATTTGGGGCACATTCTATCAGCAAATGGAATTTCAGTGGACCCATTAAAAATCCAAGCCATTGTGGAGTGGCCTAACCCTAAAAATGTGTCAGAAGTAAGAAGTTTCATGGGACTAGCTGGTTATTTTCAAAGATTTGTGAAGAATTTTTCCAGAATTGCTAAACCCATAACCTCTCTTTAGCGAAAAGGGAAAAAGGTTTGACTAGACGGAAAAGTGTGAATGGCCTTTCAACAATTGAAGGAGGCACTCACTACGACTCCTATTTTGTAGGTACCTGACCCTAAGAAAGAATTTGTAGTTTGGATAGATGCCTCCTTGGAAGGTCTGGGAGGAATATTAATGCAGGAAGGGCACGTAATTGCCTGAGTCTCGTAAGCTTAAGGACCATGAACTCAATTATCCAACCCATGATTTAGAACTTGCATCAATTGTTCATGCATTAAAAATTTGGAGACACTATCTTGTGGGAAGACCCTTCAAATTGTTCACCGATCACAAGGGTCTCCAGTATCTATTCACTCAACTAGATGTAAATGCTCACCAAAGAAGATGGTTAGAGTCTTTGAGCAGCTATGAATTTGACATTTCTTATGTAAAAGGGAAGGAAAATCAAGTTGTTGATGCCCTAAGCCATAGAGCTAGCTTGGCAGCAGTCACCTAAGTGAGGTTTAATTTGCATGAAACCATCAAACAAATGCAGGAAGTGGACCCCTTTTGTCTGCAAAAGAAGTCAGATTTGAGACAAGGCATGATCAAGTCAGAATACCACATAGGAAATGATGGAATCCTTCGATTTCAAGGACAAATTCTTGTTCCTAATGAGGGTGAGTTAAGGGCAAGGATCTTAAATGAGAGCCATAATGTACCCTATCAAGCGCATCCAGGAGTGACAAAGATGTATGCAGACCTAAGATCCTTGTATTTTTGGCCAGGAATGAAGAAGGAAGTGGCTCATTTTGTAGCAAAGTGCTTAGAGTGCCAAAGAGTCAAGGCAGAACATTGTCATCCAGTGGGAGTGTTGTATTTGGATTTTGTGGTGGGATTGCCAAAAACCTGCCTTAATCATGACATCATCTTGGTGATAGTGGACAAGTTAACTAAGGTAGCTCACTTTATACTTGGTAATGTTAAGGATGATGATCAGGCTATAGAAAGAAAATTTATCAAGGAGGTAATTAGGTTGTACGGGGTGCCAAAAGTAATTATCTCTGATAGAAATAAACTATTTACCTCTTGGTTTTGGACCACACTGGTGACATCTCTAGGTACTAAACTCAATTTCAGTATGACATATCATCCATAAACTAATGGCCAAACATAAAGGGTTAACCAAATTATGGACTCGGATATGCTTCAAATGTATGTGATGGACCAACCAACCAAGTGGGAAGACTACCTGCCATTGGTAGAGTTTGCCTACAACCACTCCTACCAATCCTCCATTCAGATGGCACCCTTTGAAGCACTATATGGAAGAAAATGCCGAACACCGATTGGTTGGTAGGGGTTAGATAATTGAGTCAACATTGGACTTGAGATGCTTCATGAGTATGACTGACAGATAAGAATTATTAGAGAAAGGCTAAAGGAAACTGCAGATCGCCAAAAGAGTTATGCAGATGTAAAGAGAACCCCAAGATAATTTGCAATAGGGGATAAGGTGTTTCTTCATGTCAAGCCACATAAGAGTTCCATAAAATTTGGCAAGGCTGCCAAGTTGTCTCCTCGGTATATTGGTCCCTTTGATATTATAGAGAAGATCAGTCATGTGACATATCGATTCGCTCTTCCACCATCTCTTTCTCACATGCACAATGTATTTCACGTGTTTTTGCTTAAGAAATATATATCTGATCCCACTCTTGTGATTAATTGGTAGGCCCTATAGGTAGAAGAGGTAGGAGAAATTAGTCTAAGTCCACTTGTAATTATAGACAGACGTAGTATACAACTGCGCAATAGAACTATGGAACAGGTTAAGGTCCTTTGGGACCAATATGGTGAGCAAGGGGCCACTTGGGAACATGAAGATGTAATTAAGAAAGAATACCCCTACTTATTTTCTTAAGCCGGGTCGGCTTAGTCCTAAGGGGGGGAGGATGTCACATCCCTACAAACCCATCTTTTTTGATAATGCCTGAGGTCCCGATGCAATTTCGACCTAGGTGAAAACATTTATGTTTTGATCTCCAAATATAATATGTTTATGTGAATGTGATGATGGTTAAAAATAGGAATATTAAAGTTTAAATGGTCTTGTTAATTAATGATATCTTTATAACTTGTTATTTTGTTGATTAACTAGGAATATCATGGGTTAAATATCTTTACTCTTGTGATGTTAGTATGGCATAGTGGAATCAATGATTAATTTGATACTAACCGGATACTTACATGTGTGTGTTGAATTGTATGTGAGGAACTTGATTGGTTTTTTAGGTTCTGGGGTGCAAAACAAAGTGGGTTCAATGGTTCCGTTAGAAGTGTATTCCCAGGCCAACCCAACCTTACTCCCATAACCTTGTATACCAAGTGAGTTTAGTTGGTATTTGATTGTAAATACTACAAGTATTGGGTTTATAATGGTGGTAGTGACCTAATTAATGTTAGACGTAGGTGCAACTAATGTTTTGAGGGGTCTGTTTTGTTTGAACATGCTTGTCCACCACTTGGGTATTGATTACCTTAACCCAGTTACTTGGCCTTTATGTTTAGGAGAGCCCCATTTAGAAAATAATAATAATAATAATAAATAATAATAATAATAAGAATAAGAATATAATATTAAAAATGGCATTCCTATAATAATACTTACCAATGAGCAATTGTTTTATAAAGCCATAAGAAAAGGGGGGGGTTTATTATTAAAAATGTTTATAGTTTTAATGTGAAGGGCAAATAGGAATTATGAAAATGCCATTCATAGAACAAAAGAAGATTTATTTATTTTTTTGGTAGAAAGAGGGGAAGGAAGGCGGGCGTACCCAAGGGAGCAAAGAATTAATGGTGACCAAATTCATTTATGAGGCAGGTGCAAGGAAGGGTGAAGCCATTACTGAGGTATGGCATTCCTCTTCCATCCTAGAAGAATTCTATGGACAGAAGGTCAGGGGCATGTTGGAAAAAGGAGAGGGGGATTGACTTTAAAAGGAGGAGGTGACCAATTTTGGGAAGCATGACGAATTTTAGGCTTGGAGAGGAAGAAAAAAAATGGACTAGTAGAGCTGATTGTGAAGAAAGGAGAGCAAACATCTTCAGAAGGAGGCAATTGTAGGTAAATCCACCCTTGTTTGTTTACAAATGTGACAGATAGGTTTTATGATGGAACAATATTTTTGTATTCTACTCTAAACCCTTCTTGTTGTCGTCTCCTTTATCTGTAAGTGTCCATGTTTAAAACCCCTTCTATTTTGTATGCAGCCAGAATAAAAGATGATAATTATAAGATAGAACTTTATATATATATATATATATATATATATATATATATATATTTAACCCGTTCTTCTTTTACTGCTCTGTTACCTTTTGAGTTGCCCTTATTTATTTACTCATGAAATTCCCTAATCAAGAGTCGATTTGTTGCTTTGTCTTATTGGTCATGCCTTTGTTCCTTAAATCAGCTCTTTATTCTTCAAAGTCCACCCGCCTATCGTCTTTGTGTGTGAAATTACTCAAAATTTGAACCTTTGAACTTGAACCATTCTCAAAGTTCAATAGTTCAATGGTTCAATTGTTAGATCTAGGGCACACAACTGAGAGGGGGGGTGAATCAGTTGTACAAAAACTTGCTTTGAATTCAAACACTTAAATCCTCTTGTTATTTAATAGCATATCAATTAATCACTCATGAAAGCATAAAGCATAAACACCAGAGCAGATACACATCAACACATGTAACACCAAGATTTTGACGTGGAAAATTCGGTCAAGGGAAAAACCACGGGGTGATTAACCCAAGGATTATTCTCTATTAGAAGAATAAGAAAAATAGATGGCACATGCCAATTAGGGCTCACTGCCCAAGCACACTGCTCACAAGAGGCACACTGCCTACAAGAGACACACTGTCTACAAAGTAACAAGTATTACAAACTTGAACTGGAGATTGACATCTTTACCATGTCTGGATCAGTTCCATTTAAGCTCAAAAACTCCTGCTCTGCCTTTCGCTCTTCTTCACTATGCCACACTCATCCACACCAAGACACACTTCAAAATGAATTCACAATCCCTTATTTATACAAGGCATCGACTTAGGAACAATCATCTAAGTCGGCAAACACCTATAAGATCATTCGCAAGACGTGAAATACATCCGGTCGGCCTGTTTTAGGAAGAACACCAATATCCGTGGTTATTCTTCAAATGCAAACTCAAACTTTAAAGCGGACCGCCAATAAGAATTGTATATGATCCAAAGATCACCAAAACCTTTCCTGAGACATCAAGAACATCCGTACTTTCTCAGCTTACTGGAATTCTTCTCTTCTTCATCCGGAACTTCAAGAACACAGTCTGTCATCACTGTCACAATGAGAAAGGTGCTTCTGGACCTCCAAACCATGAACAAATCTATTTGTCACTTCACACAGACTTCTTCAACACTCCCTCTAATCCGTAGAGTGATATCATGCAATTTCAGGGCTCATTGGACCTTTCTGTGACCCTCTGTCACCTCTGAACACCTGTCGAAACCAATTTTACTGGAGCGACCATAACTTCTTCAGATCTTCATGCGGACCTCTGAAATCTTGACTGGAACATCTCAAGACTCATATCTACAAACCCTTTAAACCGTATCCTCTGATCCTCAACCTATTTAGGACTTTTTCCTTCTTGTCATCACAGTTCTTTACTGTTCCTGATTGAGACTTATTCTCTCAATATCCTCAGCACACAGCTCATTCAATCCTCCTCATTAATGCAATATGAGTATGTTGACATCAATGACAACACCGGTTACCCTCATACTTGCAACAATATGTTCAATGTTTCTCAAAACGAGCTATTTTGTCCCTTGTGTAATTAAAATGTCTTTGAGTCTTTCGGTTGAACTTGAACCCTTTTTCATAGTTCAAAAGTTCAATACTTGATGCCTTCTAATAAGTCGCGTCACTCAGTTCTCTTGTGTAATTTAATGTATCGTTGAACCATCAGCTTGAACTCTATAGTGAGGTTCGATGGTTCAATGGTTCAAAGTTCAACGGTTCACTGTTTCATAGTTGAAAGCCTTCTACAAAGACGCATTACTATTGGTTAGTCTGTGTAGTTCTTGCATCTTTGAACATCCACATTGAACCACGCCCCAAAAGTTCAATGGTTCAATGGTTCAAGGGTTCGGTGATTATAATCCCATTTCTCCCCGAGGCTCTCTACGTCAAAATTTAGCAGGAAAGTTGGAGGAAAATATGTCCAAAACTCATTATGAAACATAAGTTCTAATTTTTGAAAGATTTTGGATAATTATTATACATCATGGTCGCGTGTGAATAATGCTTGCCATTAATGAAGATGTCAGAATTCATGTCTTTTCAAACATTTTCGGCACGTATTGTTTCAGGTAATAATTATTCGATCTGGTTAATGCCATTACTAAGAGAGAACAAGCCAAATTTAGCAAATGAACATACTGTGCAATGCAAAGGAGAATAGCGCAGGAGGTATAAGGTTCTTGTTCCCCAAATTTTGCAATAATTTCAGATATATTGAAGGTGAGTTCTGCTCTTCCTATATGATGTTTCAATTTCTTAGCTGGAAAGAAGAATCTTTTGAGTTTCCGACATTATTTTCAAAGTACGAAGCATTTTTCGTTATATCCTAAAATTATAGCTATGAAATCTGCTTGTCTTGGTTATGAACACGGTCCTGGTCTTACCTGTTCTCATCCTAAATTTGGGGATACCTCTCTGGTTCAATATGATTTAGAAGAATTTAGGGAAAGGTCTAAAAATCTTATACCAACTCCTATGATGAAGAAAATAGTAGAAAGTGGTTTGGTTGAAGCTGCGGCCTTTCCCATGGCCATACAATGTCCCGAATTAGTTCTGGAGTGCATGAATAGGTATGAGCCCCAAAATAGGTGCATCAGAAATGCAGATGGATGTGTGTTGTTGCATGTCAACAAACAAACCCTAATGTCTGTGATGAGAATACCACCTAAGGAAGCATATTCTAGCCTTAATATTACGTCTTCTTATGGGCATTTCTCACTTAAGAAAACAAACTACAGAAGTGTGATAGCAAGAAACTGGTTGCTAAAATTCTAGAAAGGAGGTTCAAGGCTGCCTAGACCACTTACAAGGGATCACATGATTCAAGAAGTGAGGGATATTGTGGTATTACTTCACAAGCTGGAGGGCAGCGCACAGGCATATTATTGGGAAGACTGAATGTACTTTTTCATACAGGTTATCCTCCAAGGAGAGCAATATTTGGACTGGGTGGAAATTGTAGCTGAATATTTGCATCAGGGTCTAAGTAATTGTTTGGGTAATAAAATTTTTTATATGTCTTCATACCTCTTCTATTGCCTGGCGTCTACAAGACAATGGTTGGGGCTACCTCATGCACCCTTGGTTGAGGATAGTAAAATTTATGAATATTATTCACAATTGCAGATGCATAACCATTATGAGAATTACAAGAGAGTTAATGATGTTTTTACCGGGAGAATGACCTATGAACTGGCAGGCAATTTGAATAAGAGAATGTCTAACGAAGCAATGCAGCTGGTCAGCATATATGGTAGTTTCTTTATTCAATTTTCCAAGTTCACTTATATCAGAGTTGGGGGATTTGACAATGAACCTGTTAAGTTACCCAGGTATGTGTTTGACCGTTTTGTGCTGATAGAGGTCTACAGACAGTTAGCACATGCAGAAAAAAAGTTCTTAGCAAAGAAGGGATCTGGTATCTCTTTTCCCATTGAACCTGGACATTATTCATGCCAGTCAAAATCTGATGCTTTAAATTTAGAAGTGAACCTTAAAAAATTCAATTTTCAGTTCTTCACTGCTAGATCCCAATTTGACAGTAAAGGCTTTGTCAGGGATAACTTGGATTTTGGAATAGGGTTTTCACATATTCCTAAATTGGAGGATTATTGGGAGGATTGTTCAGACGAATTCGAGGTCAAAAGGAGATTGTGGTGCAGGTTCTCTCTAGGACAAATAATTACCCTCAATCTAAATATGGACATTTCTGGAGTTTTTGATAATGAAGAACAGGTGATTGACCCACAATTCGAACAGATAAAACAATCACCTATTCCAAAAATTGACTGGAGTAAAAAGGAAGAAGATAGGATTGTGGTGAAGACCCTCCCGGTGATAAGAAGAACTGAGAAATGGTTGAGGGAACAAAAACAAAAAGGATTTCAAAACAAAGATTCCCAACAATGCACATCAATAGTTGAAGCACCATTCCCAATAAGCTCCTCTAACCAGCCTATTGCTATCTGTGGTGCAGGTACTTCCAAATCAATAACTGGAAGGAGTCCTATTATTAAAGAATCCAAGAAATCCCTCACAACTATTCTACCCCCTCGTGCCACTAGATTGAGAACTAAAAGCAGGAGGAGAAAGCAGGTTTCTGAGAGAATAATGGTGGATTTGAATTTTGAGGAGGATTCAGGGGAAGCAATGGGTGATAAAGAATCTGGTTCACCGAGAGCAGAGGAGGTTAGTACAAAACAATAGGCAGAGATTGTTTTAGAGATCCCTGAATTGATGATGATTTCAAATGTGTCCTCTGGTCAATTGAACCTTGGAAAAGAAGTCTCGGCCCTTGCACCCAAATGGCTGGAGAGTTTAATCAGTGACAAAAGAAAGGTAATTCCATTTTCTTTGCCATTGGAAGACATGGTGAGTAAGTGTTTGGGAAAAACTCCTAAATCCAAGAAACTAAAAACAACATCCAGGGTAAGTATTGACCCTAATACTGGGAACTGGAGCGTGGAAATAGCCAGGCCGGCAACTGATGAAGAGGTTCAAGATCCCATAGTGCAAGATTTCACAGTTGAGAAAGTAGATCTTGGGGTTACTTCAAGAGCCGTAGATGTGCATCATTTAGAGGTATCCACCAAAAAGATAGTTAGTCGAACTTGGAAAGATGAGAAAGACAAAAGAGAGTTGAAGCAGACCGTACGCTTGATGGCAGAGTACATTGATGTCATTCATAACTCCAATCCACAGCCAGTTTCACAACTTTCTCTGACTTTTGATCCTAAGTCTCCAGCTAACCAGAAGATGTTGGACCAGGTAAACAGGAGCAGGATGGTAGCTAAGGTATTTAATGATTGGTTGGACTGTATTGTGCAGAAAGGTACCGAATATATTCATGAACTGAAAAATATATATGATCAAACTACAGCCACTATTGATGACCTTAAGGCACAGAATGCTTCCTGGGTAAAAGATGAAGGCAAGTGGGTGAACGTGATGAATCAAATTGATGAAGTACAAAAATATGGGATAGCCAAATTTTTGTTAGAAAAGAATTTAACAGATTTGGATGAGGATGTACTGTATGTGAGTAAGAAGAACATTGAATGGAAGAATTCCGTATCTTGGCAAGGGTGGTTTGAGCTCACAAAAATGATCAAGGAAATAACCGAATTCACCCAGTCATTACATCATGATTTACATTGTATCAATGTAAAATATATAAATGATGATGGGAAACCAGAGAAAGACATCGATATAGTGATTCAATCTTTTAGGGAGAAAATTAGCTTCATTAAAGAAAGTGACAACATATTAACTGAGGATTTCTCACAGATTTCGAAGGTGGAGTCACTTCTTTATCTCTACGTCGATGCACTCCCAGAACACAAGGAAAAGGTGGGGAAAATTTGGAGGGAGAAAGACATCTGGAAGGCAAGGGTAAAACACATTGACATCCCCAATTTTATGAAAATCCAGGAGTTTGTTGTGGCATTTCAGGAGTGGAAAGCTCAACGTACTTCCCCAACCGCACAGAGCAAATCTAGAGATTCAAATCCATTACCCCAGCCATAATCTTACTTACTCAGTTTCCTATATTCAGTTTTTTAGTTTTTTTAGTAAAAACTAAATCCCGTATGGGTCAGAGTTACTTTAACTCTGGGTTTCGTTTGCATGATCGGATAATTAGGGCAACTATATATATGTTTTCGGTTGCTAAAATAGAAAAAGGATAGAAAAAGAAAAGAAGATAGAAAATTTTTGGGAGCTGAACTGTTGTTATTTTCATAGCATATATGATTTTTGTCGAAAACATTTTTTTTTCATCTGTGAATGAAAAGGAGAAACAATTACTGCCTGCTTAGATCTGTGCATTTGAGTATTTGAAGTTGGGTTTTCTGTTCGAAATCTTCTTTCATAATGGTAATTGCTCTTTTTAGACAACTCATTGTATGTGTTTTATCATTTATTGGTTCAACAATATATATATATATGTTTATGTATCTGATCATTATTGAAAATAGAATCTGTGTATTCTATCACCAAATGATGTTATAAAAGAGATATCACATTCATAGCATGATGATGTATGGATGTTAGTTTGCCTTTAGGCACTTTCTGGTTAAAAGTGTATTTGAATATTTAAAATAGATTGAATTCATTGAAGATCTTAAAGGGAGTTGTACCTAAATTCAGAGGAGAACTATTCTTGATAGTTCACCCATTTGTTGATTAATTCATTTGTTCTTGGAAGAAGAAGGGTATAGAGTCAGAATAGAATATTTTTAAATAAGGACAAATCTGTTAACCAACATGCTCCTCGTGAGAATGAAAGATGGAATAATATTCAAGGGTAAATGAAGTAGGAGTTTGTCTGAATAAATACCTAAAAATTCTATGTAGATATTAGCTAATACCAGGCAATTAGATCTACACAAAAACTATGTGATTAAGATGGAGAATCCTTTAGGAAATTTTTACCAGTCATATTGTTACGAAGAAAACCAAGTTAACTCTCATGCTCTATGTCTTTACCCTTCTTGACCTTGTGCTAAGTCTTGTGTGTTATCTCACATACAGTTTTATCTTTATTACTCCTAAATCTCTTACCTTCTTGCACTTTGATTTCTATTCAAGGTAATGGCATGAACTGTATTGTGTTGATTAGACTGTAACTCCTGCATTTAGTTAAGGCAAGAATCCCATATCCCTATATAGGATGTTTCCACTACATCGTAGGTAATATAGCTGGGGTATTTCTGAGTTAATTTAGTCTAAAGGATCAGCACCGAGTCTCTATACTGATGGGTTACATACCTATTAACCTTTTGTACAAGGGTTCCACTCTTATTGGAAGAACTCTATTAAATGTGTAATTTTACCAAAGAGGATAGCCTTCAAGTCTACAAGATTATTATGTTATTGTGCCCGTCCTTCTAGTGTTTTGTTATTCAGAACTTAATAGAGAGTCTCCTTCCTAGTTGGTTTAACCCTTCTATCTTGATATGAGCCAATCAGTCTACCTCTATTTTACCCTTCAGTAATGATTAGGTAGCTGTCAAGGTTTTTCAGTAATGAGTTAAGGAGATGTCTAAATTCCTTAGTTAGACTCTAAGAAGATCTGGATAGATAGGATAGACTTTGGGTGATAGGAAATTATAATTGTAATGAAATGTAATTATAACTATAATGAAATGTTGCATTGTGATACAAAGTTTATTAATACAACTTTTTCTATATATCGATATATAACATTTTGTCTATGAAATTGATTTTATAGAATAGCCAATAAAACCATTATTAATATTATACAAAATTCACTATGAATGTTATGGTAATGCAACTTTGCTATTTCTTTGTTTTATATGTTTAAGCTTGTTTCGTTGTCAAGATGGACTAGCAATGCTAGAGTGCATGAAAACTGAAGAGGCCCAAAGACTGTCGAAGTAAAATGTGAGAGAAGCTTCGTACATAAAATGTGCTTGTGCAAAATGTAATTACATAACATAATACATAGTTTTGATTAGCTAAAATATTGAAGACTATTGAAGTCAAATTTTGAATAAATTGACAATAGCAAAATGGTTGGGCGGATATAGAAATTGTATTCATGAGTTCTCAAAAGCAATAAAAAGAAATCACAGAGTGTCGAAAATCAGAGATGCATTGTTGAGAAGGCAGTGAAAGGAGCTGAGATGAAAGTCAGTTAGCAGGAAGCAATTTGTATTTGATTATGTTTTTCATTTGATGCCTACAAAACATGCACAAAAATGATTGTAAGTATATTATGTGTAAAGAGTGAGCAATCAATTCGCGAAATGTGGTGTATGTAGTAGGGAATAAAAGCGATTGTTATGGAGTAAAGAGAAATTTTGTTACCTTTGAGAAAGTTTCTTTATTGTTATGGTTGAAGGTGAATTGAAGATTAATTAGATGGATGAATGCTTTACCACTTGTGTGTGCCGAAAGCCTTCTCTATGAAGTGGATTGATGTGTCTCTTGCATTAAATTATGAGTTAGAATGGCTTAGGGTGATGTCTTTAATTCCATGCCCTAGACATGCACTTCAAAATTTTTGGTGTGTTAGCTGATGGGTAACAATCACAATCTAGAATAGTCATCCGGAGTAAAATTCAAATTTGAACTTTAAATACAACAAGCTAGATACTAGAATTTCATTTCTATCGAGTAATGGATCCAATATTGTAGTTTTAATATCCAATAAGGCATAAACACTAGGAAATAAATTAAAATGGTGTTGAGGTGGATAATTAAGTGTTTTAGATTGTGAGGTACAAACTTGGATCAACTAATGTGCCAAAATAGATAAATTAGGTCTTAAAATCATGTATTTCTAACATCCACACAAAATAGCATAAAACAAATAGTGTAAAGTGTTAAAGAGTATGTACTTTTCTCCTCTACAATATCATAAATATATGGTCTTTATAGAAGTTAATATATGATCTATATAAAAATTTTCTTGTAATATATGCAAGACAACTAATTTAAATAAGTTTCAATCTCTTGAGGGCTCATTTTTAAATTTGTTTCAACTTCATGTTAGGGCTTAATATAATTTTTGGCTTAGGTTCAGTTAAAATTTCAATCCCACTCAGTTATAATTGAACTTCCATAACAACTTAAAAATCTATTAGACTTTTTTTAATTATTAATTAAAATAAAAGAATAACTCATAACTCATAATCAAATATTTGTAAATTTAAATCCACATATAAAAACAAATGGATGTTTTGCTAAGGAACTCTACAATTAAAAATGTTCATTTTTCCAAGATAATTGGATTAGTAGTGTGGGTTGAAACCTCTCAACTTTATAAAACTAGCACCTATTAAGAAGTGCAGTAGGTTCATGGGTTGGAACCAGACCTGAATTTGATGGTCTATTTGACTGTTTTTGGTCTTTTAGACTGTATTTTACAACTTTAAAATTTATTAGACCGTATAATTTAACTTGCTAAATTTTTACATAACTGTATATATGACACTTTAAATTATTTGTAAACTGTCAAATTTTATTATAAGGTAATATAATATAATATTCTTATTTATAATATATATTAAATTTTATAATAATTTGTTATAGAAATATAAATGAAATGTTTTCTTTTACAATGTTTATCTTGAACATTTTTTAAATTGATATAGAAGTATATATTAAATTAGAATATTTTCTTTCAATTTAGAAACAAATATTTTATTTGTCTATACTTGTTAATATGTTATTCATTATTTATTATATATGGAATAAGTACAACTTTACAAATTACAATTACAGAGATTAAGAAGAGTTATAATTAGGCGCTGATTTACAATTACAGGGATAAAAAATAATTGCTTCTACTTCCTCATTTGTCATTCAATTCGCCAAGGTCACCTTTCTATCAGTGCACTAAATGCCTACGTTAGAACCAAATTGGAAATGTTCTCATAATGAGGGTATGTATAGCCAATATTTTGTGAAACTTATTGCTTTCTATTTTTTGAAATTTCATTTGAATAATTGCAATTTGCAAGTGGGAATGGTATTGGAGTGTTTGGTTCAAGAAAAAATGAATCCTTCGTGTTTCTTTTCAATTTATAATTACTGATTTTTTTAGGACTACAATTTACACAATAGAAATGAATTTATGTCTTTATGTGCCTTTTGATAGCATCTAAAAAAAATAGACATTCTACCTTGAACTGACAGCAGGTGGCTGTATCTTTTTCATGGCACTTTCATCTTTTCAATTGTTGAAATGGTTGGGAGTTGTTGGTTTTGCTGTTTGTAGTTTTGTTTGTGATTGTGTTGTTGATTGCTGCTCTTTTTCGCAGTTTTTAAACTGCTTTTTTGTAACCTGCATTCTTTCAATATAAAAAAATTCACTTAACTCATAAAAATTTTATATGACAGGCAGGGGTGACCATCAAATTCCAGGCATGGTTGAAACTATAAATATTAAAAGTGTTTTGTTGTACAAAGAAGAAGACTTTTTGTCATAAAATGAAACAATTTCCACAACTACATAACATTTTATAGCCTAATATAACTTTTTGACATTTTTAAGACTTGAAAGCACACTTGAAAAACACATAACCTAAGTGACCAATTAATTTTTGACATTTTCAAGACTTGAAAGCACACTTGAAAAGCACATGGCCTAAGTGACCAATTAATTTTTGACATTTTCAAGACTGGAAAGCACAGTTGAAAAACATATGACTTAAATAACCAATTAAATTTTAACATTTTCAAGACTTGAAAGCTCAGCAAGAAGAAATCTATAAAGATCTTTAAAATTTGAACAGTGGATTAGTGTAGGCCACATATCCTAAAATCCAGGCCTATATGGACATGAAATGCCCACCAGCAGATTAAACTTTTCCTATATAGATTCCTCATCAGCTAAATTTCTGTGATTGCATTCATATGTTATGATGGCTAGCTCCCTCCTTGTAATTGTGCTCCTCTTTGATTTTACCTTGGGGTTGCAATCAACCTGTATGCCGCCTCCATCAATAGAATGCAAAATAAACCATGGATTCGACATCTTCAATCCTCTGGGCATTTGGGATGACCATGAAACTTGTGTCCCTCCTCCATCAGTAGAAAACAATTTAAGCCATGGATGCCACATATTCAATTATCTGGGTGATTGGGAAGACCGAGGAACTTGTGAGGCAGCAGACGCTGCATGGCCCAAATCAGAATCCGAGCTTATACAGGCAGTTGCCCATGCAGTAAAAAACAAACAAAAGATTAGAGTGGTGAGTGGGCCAGTTTATAGTCTATCAAAATTAGCCTGTGTGGGAAAGCAAGGGCTCATCATCTCCACCCAAAACTATAATTCAGTAATTGCAATCAACAAGACTGCAATGACAATTACTGTCCAATCCGGAGCAATGATGAAAGATGTGATTGAAGAAGCTGCAAAGGAAGGACTGGCTCTGCCTGCCATGATTTCCTGGAATGGAGTTTCGGCAGCTGGAGTTGTTTCTACTGGAGCCCATGGCAGTGGTCTCTGGGGAAGAGGCAGTGGGGTTTATGAATATGTTGTTGGGATGAAATTGGTAGTCCCTGCACCTTCTTCCCAAGGCTATGCAAAGCTCATCACCTTGAGCGGTGATTCTCTCACTTGGTTAATTGTACTGCATGTGATTCTGAGATCTAAACATTTTCTTGTACTTAAATGTCATTATGATTTAAAACTTCATGGTTTTTTAAATTTAAATTATTATTATTATTTTTTTTTTATAGAGGTCATCTACAAATTCATTTTTGCTACTTGATTCGGGAGCATGAGCCTTGGCTGAATCTCTTCGGTTGAGAGTCAAGGACTGAGGGGTATCCATTATCCATTTTGCCAAATTCGTCGAGGGCACAATCCTGGCCTCATCCCTTATGGTGCCTCTTCGGCTGTGAGCCAAGGATTGAGGGGTATCCATTATCCCTTTCGCCAAATTTGTCTGGGGCACAATCCCGGCCTCATCCCTTATGGTGCCTTGGCTGAATCTCTTCGGTTGAGAGTCAAGGACTGAGGGGTATCCATTATCCATTTTGCCAAATTCGTCGAGGGCACAATCCTGGCCTCATCCCTTATGGTGCCTCTTCGGCTGTGAGCCAAGGACTAAGGGGTATCCATTATCCCTTTTGCCAAATTTGTCTGGGGCACAATCCCGGCCTCATCCCTTATGGTGCCTCTTCGGCTGAAAGCCAAGGACTGAGGGGTATCCATTATCCATTTTGCCAAATTCGTCCGGGGCACAATCCCAGCTTCATCCCTTATGGTGCCTCTTCGGCTGTGAACCAAGGACTGAGGGGTATCCATTATCCCTTTCGCCAAATTCGTCCGGGGCACAATCCCGGCCTCATCCCTTATGGTGCCGGGGGCCTTACACTCAGTAAGACTTGATTTCTGATGGACTCATTCAGAACTTTCCAACTTCACCCATAGATCAAGGAACCTTTAAACATAAGTTCCTTTTATGTTTAATTACTTTCATAATTTAATGTTTTGTTTTTTATTATAATTGAATTATACTTCCAAATTTATACCAAACTCAACATCTGAAATCTATAACTCGCTCATCTAAAAGAAGCTACATGTTGTGTGGTTCAAGGATTAAGCATTTTCCTTTTCGTTTCTTTACGTTTTTTTTGTGGGTTGTGTGTTCAGTCAATTTTACAGTCTAGCTTCTAGTTCTTCTTTATTATGATTGCTTGTACTTTTGAGGTCTATTGACTCCATTCATTTGTGTGGGCATTAATATAGGTTATTTCTTTTTGTTTTCTTGACAGAATCAGATTCAGATCTGAAAGCTGCCAAGATATCTCTTGGAACGCTCGGAGCGATCTCTGAAATAACCTTCACATTGCAGCCTATGTTCAAATGTTCATTTTCAGCCAGTGTGAAAGATGACAATGATCTAGAAAAAGAAGCCGAGAGTTTCCTAAGAGCCAGTGAATATGCATATATAAATTGGTTTCCCTCACATGGGAAGACAATTTTCCTAACCAACTATGTTGTTTCTGTTGATGTACCTGGAGATGGCCTCAACAGGGTAGTTGGCGGTCCAACCACAGCAATGAGCGTTGAAACAAGTGCTTATCAGTGTTAGTATGATCTTCACACCTACCCACTAAAAAACATTAGCTTCGCCTACAATCTATATACAAAGATATTGTAGTGGATCTATCGGGGCTACTCTCGGACTTTTTTCAGGCATTTTGGCAGTATATTCACTTTTACTGATGCTCTGTTTTTACGGAAGGAAATAGATTTTTTCTGTGTGAGATTGAATAATTACTCTACTTGTTGGCCATGAATAAGTAGCTTGATACAGACAAAATCTTGCTGGGTTTATCTGCTATATGAATCCTGTTTTTTTTTTTAAAATTGTGTTACATTATGATTCATGTTTGGGCAAATGTGTTTAGTTTTACAGTATTGTAATTTTCTACAGAATATAGGAAGTTGCCTGCTAGGTATAGGCTATTTGAAGTGTGAGAGGGAAACAGAGCAAGGGCAATGTATATAGTGTATACATCTGATGTTTAACTGGCAATCCTGCTTTGTTCTGCCATCTAGATGAAAAAATCCAAGCAAATGAAGACGTGAATGCAATTTGTCAGGCCTATTCTAGAAAATTTGAAGATATTTTGATAGTATTGATTGAGAGTTGGATTTTTAGTAAACTATTATTTATGAAGATAAATAATATGTGTTGACGAAGATTGATTTGTAATTCTAATAAACCATCATAATTTAATACCTAGGAAACACCACTAATTTAAAAAAATCAATTCATTTTCATAAATGCTCTGTTTTTAATGAAATAGTTTCAGAATTAATGAAATAGTTTCAGAAAGAAAAAAACTAGAAGAACTAAATTAGATGATCAAAGTAGGTCAATGGGACTCAAAATAACCATTTATAATAAAGAACTAGGATTGGGATAAGGAGGCAACACAGCTTTTTGCTTTGTAGGAGATTAAAATTTAAATAATTATTCTATTTGTTTACCATGACTGAGTAAACAAAATCTGACTGCCTTAATCTACTATATGAATAAATATTTTCTATAAACTGTGAATAAAATTATGATTTGGGTATGTGCATCATGTCAAGGTGTGCTAAACTGATATTGTAGGATGTCAAGTCCAAAATAATTACATTTCCAAATTTGAGCAAATGTATTTAGTTTTAATGTATTGCAATTTGCTATAGAGTATAATGCTGAGGGCCTAGAAGAGTCCCAGTAGTATTCGAAGCTGCCTGGAAGGGACAATGTAAACACATCTGATGTTTAACTGGTAATCTTGCTTTGTTCTGCTCTCCAGATGACACAATCCAAGCTAAAGAAGATGTGGATGCAATGTGCAATGTAGTGGAGCTGCTAATCTCATCCGCGACAAGGGGCAGTGGCTTCTTGAATGACGGAAAAGAGTTCACAGGGTACCCTGTAATTGGATTCAATCATCGGATGCAAGCATCTGGTGGATGCCAAGGAAGTCACCCTAATTATCAAGATAACCAGAAGAGCTGCACTCCCACCAAGATTTTGGAAAAAAATAATACAGTCTGTTTCTGGGATCGACGGCTGCACACTAATTTGTTCTTCGACGTGGAGCTGAGAGTACCAATGTTACATCTCCATGATGCAATTGAGGACATAAAGAAAATTAGGGATTTGAATCGCCCAAGTTTGTGTGACTGGGGTTCAATCAGTGGAATAAAGATGCGTTCTATTAAGAAGTCAGATGCATATCTTGGACCTGCAGAAGATCAGGTGACTTTGGAGGTGCAAACTTATCGGCCAAGGGAAGCAGGCATACCTAAGTGGAATGAAGATGTGTTTCAAGAAATAGAGCAAATGGTGATAGAGAAGCACAGAGGGGTACTGCACTGGGGGAAGTCTGGAGGTCACTTGTTTGGAGATGTCGCCAAGCGGGCTGTAAGCCTGGAGAAGTTTGTGGAGGTGAAGAATAGGTTTGATCCCAATGGAGTTTTTTCTAACGATTGGACTGATGGCTTGTTTGGGATAGGAGGGAAAGAAGTGGAGCAGTTGAGGGATGGATGTGCTCTGGATAAGATGTGCAAGTGTAGAGAAGATGAACATTGTGCTCCGGACAAAGGGTATTTCTGCCGAGAGGGAAGAATTTGGAACAAGGCTCGTGTTTGCAGGAAAAGAGTGAGTCTTTCACGGGCAGAGGTCTAATTCAATTGCAAGCACTATAAAAGTAGGTAGTACTATTATAGTATGTGTTTTGGCATGTCATTTTAAAGAGGAAGAGGGTTGTTTGCAGGCAGCTCATTCTGTATAATGTGGGTGTTTGTTTTGGGTGTTCCGTCTTCTTGTTTGGTGTTGTGTTTATTCTATATCATGGGCAGACACAGGGACTATTTTTGGTGTCTTTTTGTGGTTTGTTGCTGTGCATGTCTGTGATTGTACAGCTGTTGCTGTTTTTTTTTGTAATTGTTTAGCTTTTATCTAACCAAAAAAAACGTTTAACGTATTATAACTAGTATAAGCACCAAAAGTGCTATCAAATGGCCCATAGGCACAAATATTTATAGGCCTATCTCTAAATAATATATATTTAAGACCTCATTTCTACATTTATTTTTTTAACCATTTTATTAAGGTGACCTCAAAGATTTTATATAAGTGTATTTTTCAAATTTTTTACATCCTTATTGAACTATGGCCTTAGGAAAATCATCATAAAAGAATCCTCGGCCGACCGAAGAGGTTTTTTCCTCTGCTTGGTTTTTTTTTAAGTTGGCCACCATTGTCTCTCTAGGTGCCATACCGCGCTCTTGGCGCAAGAACTATAGCCTTTTATTTCTATATGCCTGCATTTATTGTGGCTTTTTAGCCATTTAAATGCCTCCGACTGCTTCTAACCCAGCATTTGTTGCTGGTGTTGGCAGTTTCTCAGCTCTGAACAATGGCTCCTCCACCGACCAAGCATCCCCAGAAATTCGTTCCAAAGGTGTTCCACGAGGTAAGCCCTCAAACTCTCCTGCTAATGTTTTCTTACCATCACAGGAATTTGATACTGCTTGTTTATGGTTAGAGCAACATATTCTCATTGGTTACTTTGTAGGGAGAACTCCCCCTGAATCTATGCTCAAATAATGGGTCCAAAAGGCTTGGGTCCCTCATAGGGTTTGCCTTGATATGGTCTAGAATTTGACCAAAGGCTTTTTCCTTTTTCGCTTTGCGAAAGTTAGCCATGTTCAAGCTATTTTGAACCATGGCCCTTGGTATGTTCAGTCTTCCCTGTTGGTCTTCCAACAGTGGACTCGGGATTCTTGTGTGGATTGAATTCCTTGGTTTGCCTTTGTCCCGTTTCTATTTCTTGCATGACATTGCCTCTTCTTTAGGAAGAGTTATTTGTGTTGAACCTGATAGGTTCTTTCAAGCATGCCCTCAAAAGCGTGTCTGTGTTGAGGTGGATCTTTCGAAAGACCTCAAGGAATTTATTGACATGCAAATTGGCCCCTTTCAGCACACTCAGAAAGTCACATACTTCAATTTGCCCAATACTTGCTATCCCTGCTAGTCAGTAGAGCATAAAATTAGGGACTGTCCTCTTGTTGTGCCTTGAACCTGGGTTTCACCTAGGGAGATTGTATATGCACGTCCAGTAGAAACTGTACCCAAGGAGGTGGTTTCTAAACCAATGGACACTTGGGTTACTGTTACCAATCACAAACACAAAGTGAAACCCTTTGCAGATGCTCTCAAAGCCGCCAAATTAGTTAAAGATGTTTCAAAGCTTTCTGCGAATGGCGGGAAGGACAAAAATAAGAGTCCTATTGTGTTGCCTTCGCAACAAAAATCACCGCCAAGGGCAAGAGCCCGTGTCAATCCTTCCTTGTTGCCTCGAAGGCGCTCTCATAGCTGAGAGCTTCCTGAGGAGGGAGAAATTGTTCAGGAGATTAAAAAATAGCAAATCCCTCCTCTCCAATTTGGGTCAAAGCCCACCGACTTTCTTCAGAATAGTTTTGCTTCCTTTGAAAGCCTGGATTCTAGGGAGATGGTGGAGGATTTTAAATGAACTCTCTCTTGGAATGTTCGAGGTCTCACTGACCTCACAAGGAAGTACTTTGTTCGTGATGCTCTCCATCACTTTGCTGCTCTAGATGTTCTGTGTCTACAAGAAGTTAAAGTTACAGGATTTCTCTTATCTTCGGCTTGCCGTTGTATTTGGCTAGCCAGTGAAATGTTTTCCACCGCTCATGAAGTTGGCAAAGGTGGTGTTGCTACCCTTTTGTCCCCTCAGTGGCATAATTCAGTGGTGTGTCATGGGATGGACCGCACCAGCCATTTAGTTTGGACGCTTCTTAACATTAATAATCATTCCTTTGAGATTATTAATGTCCATGCATCGAATGATGCATCTGAAAGATCTGCTTTATGGTGGTGGATTGCAGACTCATTACTTGTGGCTACGTGGCTTATTTGTGGTGACTTTAATATGGTTGAAATGGCTAATGATAAAGATGGCGTTATGCCCTTTTGTTGTCCAGCTGGTGAAAGAGAGGCATGGTTCCATATGCACAATAAATTGGGTCTTTTCGATCCCAACGTTGGCTGCCATCATTCCAGTCCTTTCTGGCATACTTGGTGCAATTTTCATACTGGTTCTGACAGAGTCTTTAAATGCCTTGATCATGCCATGATCTCATCACAATCTTTTTTAATTTTGCCATGTCATCAAGCCTTCCTGTTCAGCCGTTAGTGGATGTGACGTTGTCAAACCACTTTCCAATTCAGTTTGCCATTGAGTGGCAACTTAATCAACCATGCACCATGAAATCTCAATTTTTCATGAACACCTCCTTGCTAGCTCATCAACCCACACCGACACACATTGTAACTATATGGAATTTAGAATGCCGCCCTTTGCATTCTATTGGCTAGATAAAATCGTGGAATGATGCTATTACTCGCATTGCAAGGTTTCTTCGCATCTATGGCCGTCAGCTCGCCACCTTCAAACGAAGGGCATATGAGGCTACTGTTACTGCTTTGAAATCTGCTTCAGAGGCTTTGGCTGCAAACCCCTTTTCTCCTTCTTTGTAAGTCAATGTTGCTAGTTTATAGCATAAAAAACAAATGGTCGATTGTTATGCTACCAGAGGAGCACAACTTAAAGCTAGGATGCACTAGCTAAAAATTGGAGACCGTGTTTCTAAGGAATTCTTTCTTGCTCTTTGAGCTAGACATTCATCACACGGTATTAAGAAAATCAAAGAGGACAATACTGTTCATATAGATCTGCAAGACATTTTCCAGGATTTTGTAAGACACTATGAAAAAGTTTTCACTACTGAAGAATACACTCCTAAGCGATAGACTGCTTTGCAACATTGTCTTGCTGTTGTTCCAAAAAAGATCTCCTCAGCCTAGACGCGCTTCTGTGACCAATTATTGACCATTGAAGATCTAAAAGAAGTTGTCTGCTCTATGGCTGATGGCAAAGCTCCTGGAATTGATGGCTTTCCTTGTGAGTTTTACAAAGCCCTTTGGGATTGTTTAGGAAAAGATTTACACAATGTTTACCTTGAAGCTTTTCATTCAAATTCTTTAGGAGATATTATAAATCAAGGAAACATTAAGTTCATACCTAAAGCTGGTGATCTAGAGGATATTTGCAATTGGAGACCCATTACACTCCTCAATGTTTCATACAAGATCATTGCTAAAGCCCTTTTGCTCAAACTCCGCAACCTGCTTCCTTTGATTGTCTGCCCTAAACAAACAGGCTTCATTAAGTCCATATATATTTTAGATAATATCATTGCAGTTTGGGAGGGAATGGAATGGGCTAGAAAATCAAATCAAAAAGCAATCTTTTTAAAAATTGATTTTACTAAGGCATATGATCGCATTGAATGGTGCTTTATCCTTGCAATGCTTGCAGCATTAGGGTTTGGACCCTCTTTTATTCAATCTGTCAAAATGCTCTTTTCAGATGCCTCCGCATGTATCACTATCAATGGCCACCAGTCCCATACTTTTGGCCTTTTCCGATCAATCCAGCAAGGATGCCCTCTTGCTCCAAGCCTGTATGTTCTTGCAGCAGAAGGTTTTGGTTATCTTCTTGCTCATTCAGTGTCCAATCAGCTTGTTCATGGTATTTCTTTACCTAATTCTTCTAGCCAATTAGTTAATGGTCATTTTGCTGATGACTCTTTTTTAACCCTACTGGAAGAAGAAAATTCAGTGAAAAATGCTCTCGGTTGTCTGGAGACCTTTTGTTTAGCCTCAGGTTCTTCCATTTAGTGGCATAAAATGTTATGCTATAGGCAATCTATTCTCCCCATTCCTCAATGGCTTCACCGATATGGTTGGCACTGGGTTGGCCATGGTGAAATTTTTAGATTCCTGGGTATTCCTTTTGGATTCCAGGGCACTTTTGCTACTCTATGGCAAGCTGTTCTTACCCGTATGGAACAAAAACTTGTAGTTTGGATTACTAAGCCACTTTCTCTGGCTGGTAAATTCCAGGTTTGTTCTAAGATCTTGGTTGTAACCCATGTTTATTATTCTTCTTGTTGGGCTCCTTCAAACAGTTCATATGCCAAACTGGAAAAACTCTTGAGGGATTTTCTATGGACCTCTTCTGATACTCGTCATGGCTTTCACCGTGTTGCATGGGAGTTTTGCTGCCTTCCTAGAGATTTTGGAGGACTTGGTATTCTTTCTACTCAATGCCAAGGAACTGCCTTGGCTGTCAAGTGGATCATTCGTGCTCTCACTGGCTGTGAGGCATGGAAAGTTTTACTCCGGCATAACATTGAAATGGGACATCCTTTGCACAAACTGGCTTGGAAAGGAATTGGCTTTTCTACTCTCCTTGTCATGAGAGAACCAATTCAGATCTCAGGCACATTTGTGGTTTAAAGAATTTGGAAAGCTTGGGAAAAAGTTACACCATGGTTATGCTGGTCTTGTGATGGGTTGCGTGCTGGTCTTTCCTTCAATCACCTTAATATTTGGTGGTCACCTCTCCTAGCTTCTGCAGCCCAACCTTTGGCTAAATTGTCTTGTTTGAAGGCTCTAAAATTTCATAAAAAAGATGTTCAGACCTTATAGGATATGTTCCACTAGCCCACTATGAGCCTTTTGTCTTGGGAAACATTCTGTGTAAAATTTGGTCTTTCAAAAGTTGATAAGACTACTTATGATAGAGTCATCACGACTATTCCACTTGAAATGCTTCACAAAGTTGGAATTCAGTCCAACAAGCCATGGTGGAAGGACTAGAAGTGGTATCCTGAAACACCAATGCATCATTTCAAGCCAAGGATGGCTTACAGGTGGCTTTCAACACATTTGCCTATGGTTGACACTCTTAATAAGCGTTGGCTTATTCATAGCTCTTTGAGTCTTTGGCATCCTAGATTTCAAACTATTTGGTCTGCCATTCTTGAGCCAAAACTTGCTCATTTTGCCTGGTGCATTCTATTTCAAGGCTTGCCTGTTGGTACTAGGTTGTTTCATCTTGGGGTCCAGGATCCCCGTTGTTGTTTTTGTGGACAGTCTGAGACGATTCAACATCTCTTCTGGTATTGCATGAGAGCTCAGCAATTTCGGCTATGGATTCATGATTTCTTTCGCCCTTTCAGACCAGAGCCATTAACCTGGCAAATCATCCTTCTGGGTGATTCACCCAAGTTTCCTGAAAGATTTACTCATATTTGGCATATTTTCAAGGTGGAGATTTTATTTAGATTATAGAAAGATCGTAATTCTTATATATTTTCAGAAAGTAAAATTGGAACTTTTGTTTCTCTTTACATTAAAACAATTATATGTTCTAATGTTCTTCTACAGATTCAAGTGCAAGCTAACAAAGTTGCCTTGGAAGTGGCACACTTACAAGAGTTATTGGATCATTGGGGGAATGCTCCCTGTACTGTGGCTTGAGTTCCTCCTTCACCTTCCTCTGTCAGAGCCCATTCACCACACAGATGAAGAAGTGGTTCGGCCAGAGATTATTGACCCTTCTCCCAGCCTGCTCAGTGTTGTGGTGCTCACCGTCGTAGGCGCTCGGCCTCTCCACGTCAGCGTGGTTGGACCTCAGGCTATGCTACAAGTGCAGCAGGGGATAACACAGGTTGGCCCACTGGAGATAATGTTGGTTGGCCTGCAATGGATAATGCAGGTTGGAATGCTCTTGGTCCTTCTCATCCACCAAATACAGGGTGAGATAATACTAAAGTTTTCCCCCAGTTGAATTTGGCTATCTCACCTCAACACGAGGAGCCAAATGTTCAGAATGAAGAATAGGAAAATGAAGATGGTTGGGCTATGCCTAACGTCAACCCAGACCCTGCAAATATTTGGGGGAAACCGGATGGCAGGGATCCGCCATCTGCAGGGGTGGTATTGACAGCTTAATTCTGTTCTTTACTATGTTTTTATATGGGTTATGTACCTTTTGATACTTTGATCTAGAACTTTCTGGGCTTAGCCCATGTGACTATCGGGGTGTGCCTTTTAACCACCCATTATTTTTTTGTGAAGTGGAACTTTATTTTAATAGATAACTTGCATTTTCATTAAAAAAAAAATTGTGGCCTTATAAACAAGGTTGTAGTCTCTTTAATGTCAAATTTACCAGATTGGATGTTTATTTGTCAATTCATTACCATAGAAAAAAATGTTTTGCTTCAGACAAGATGAATGAATACATTAGACAATTTGTAAGAGGAAACAATATAGGCCTATCTCTAAATAGTATATATTTATTACTCAAAAGTCATTACATGTAGTAGTTGGTGGAGAAGGCTATAAAACTATAAGAAATTCAATTATTCTTTTTACAAGTAAAAATAATGGCATAGTATTAAATAAATAACCACATGAACTAAATCATGAATGAACCATTAGAGAACTAAATAATAAACAAATCATCAGAGAACTATGGCCTCCCATTCAACGAAGAAGAAGTGGCATATTTACTAGTGCTGCAAAGTTATCCACTAAATAAATTCTAAGCAATCAAGACATTAGGTGAACCATGCAGTACCTAAATAATGTAGGATAATATAAAATCCATGTTACTAATTTCCCTCTTCATAGACACACATTTATAGCCATATTGTTAAATAGTGTGTTTTTTTACTTTTTGTCAAGTTATTATATTTATAGCCATATTGTTCAATAGCCCTATTTGCCAAGCATTGCACAAAATAACTTTTAAGTTTGAATAAACTATGTGTAAAGTGATTGAACTAAATTTGTGTGAAGAGTGTGCTTTAACTTTTGCATTACTTTGTGTGTGATTTGAACTCGAGTGTTTACCCCTTTTAATTAAAAACTTTGAACATTCACTTTGTATAAAATGTGTTTCAGTTTTACCTTTCAGTTAAATTTGATTATTTTAAATGGTGTGTGTGTGTGTGTGAACTTTAATATTCACTATGTAAAGAGTGTACTTTGGCATTCACTGCATGCTTGAATTTTGGTATGTTGAACTTTAGCATTTACCTTATATAGGTATGAAGTGTGTGATTTTGAACAAACTGTGTGAAATTATTGGACTAAATTTGTGTGAAGAGTGTGTTTTTAACTTTGGCATTCAATTTGTGTGTGTGAAATTTCACATTCAATTTTTGTGAAGAGTGTACTAACATTAGCATTCACTTTATGTGCCTATTTGAACTTTATCATTTACTTTGTATATGTATGAAGTGTGTATTTGAACAAACTATGTGTGAAGTGATTGAACTTTGTGTGAAGAATGTGTTTTAACTTTGGGATTCACTTTGTGTGTGTATATACTTTGGCATATTTGAACTCGAGTGTCTACTTTGTATGTGATAGAACTAACTATGTGCATGAAGCATGTTTGAACTTTGGCAGTGTTCACTTTCTATCTATGAAGTGTGAGTTTTAACTTTGACATTCATCTTGTGTGAATTGTTTGTCTAAAATTTAATTTTGGCATTCACTTTGTGTTGTGTGTATTTAAACTTGACCATGTTTTATAACTTTGGCACTCACTTTATGTGTGTATTTGTACTTAAGCATGTTTAAAATTTAGTGTTCATGCATGTTCGTATTAAATTTGTATGAATGAATTATGTTTGAACATTAGCATATTCACTTATTGTTTATGTAAATTGTGTGTTTGTGGGAAAGTTAATTTAGACATTCAAGAATGATTCACACAAAAAGTCAAAGGGAGAGGGATTACCAAGCATCTATTGCAGTCTCACAACCATTAACCACAATCATAAATTTTAATTGTGTTCTATATTTTTCACTTCTCAAATAAAGGAAGGGCCAAAAGTATATAGAGGATATTTTGAATGTTTTGTCTAAAATTTGGTGATGTTAACATTATCAATTTCCACATTTGCCCTAGTAGACATGTGTGCAAAATGTGGAAACCATAAACATCGTATGTGAATTGTTATACATAATACCTCAAAAGGATGTCATTTTATGGAATGCAACGATTAAATGAAATGCACAATATGGATCTGTTGATAAATTGATAAGGATTTAGAAACTTTCAAGAAAATGCAATTAGCAGGTGTTTCTAAAATGGGAGCTTTGGAACAGAGTGTGGACATCCATCAAAGAATAGTTGAAGGGGAATTTTTGTCAGATTTTATAGTTGGAAATGCTTTAGTAGGCATATACGCAAAATGTGGAAGCATAGACAAAGCATGTGATCTATTTGACATAATGCCTCAAAGAAATGTGGTCTCTTGAAATTACATAATTGCAGGATATGCACAAAATCGAATGTTTAATAAGGTTTTAGAAACTTTATAGCAAAGATGGGACCAAATGATGCATAGAGAAGCCCACTCTGCTTTCCATTCCATGAAACAACAAATGCAGGGACCTTGAATAATTTCCATCTCTTGGGCACTCCATCTGCCTTCACTATGTGAACTCCACCTTCTCGACTGAAACTGGGATTGATGGCTCTCCATTAGAAGAAAATGTCAGAAAAAAGTCTTTTATTCTTTGCAAGCTAAGCATCACAATGGGGGATCCCACATGCTCTAAAAAAAAACTATAGTGTCACCCTCTTGGGCATCTTCTCCCCTAAATCTATGGAAGCCAAGCTTTAAAGAGTTGGGGGAGACAAACTCTTTAACTTGTGTTAGGAAGAGGCGATTAACTTGGACCAAACTCTTGTGTGAGTGTAGACTATATGAATCCATAAAGGAGGAGGCTAAAGACCTATAGACTGTATCAAGAACATGAGAACAAATGATATATAAGAAACCGATCTAATCCATAGAGGTCAGTGAGAAGGATGATGAGTGGTAATGGTGGAAGAGTGAGTTGTAAACATGTGACAATAGATAAGAGAAGATCTGAGTAGATCCACACAATGAACACCATCAGTCCTCAAGGATACTGAGCCTACCGAGGGTTTCAGACCCCTAGTCAATGGATAATGCAATCAGTCTAAGACAAATGCCAAGAAGTAATAGTCATCATGCATTAATGTTAGTTAAAGGTTTGCTATGTATATGAGAGGGAAGAAGAGAGTTAAAAGATGGTGTAAACAATGTGATAGTGATCTTTGAGTGCATTTTAAAGAAAGAGTAAGATCAAAGTACATTTAAGATACAATCTAGAGAAGTCATCTGTGACAGTGGAAATAGTTAGTGAATAGATATAGCCCCTCCTATCTATATATGGCGGGTGAGCTTTATATCCTGTAACCCTCTTTCTTAAATTACTAGTTGTTTAGTGAAGCGAAATACGATTGTCATTTATATTTTGAATAGAATACTTTTTATTTAAACATAATACATGACCAAAACAAAACTTTCTATAGTTAGATTTAACTCAACACTATATTAGATGCACAAAATAGATAAAGGAGAAGGAAATTTATACCATATCAATAAATCGATATTAGAGCATCATGTGCAAACAATTATCATCAATCTCTACTTATTATCATCCATAATTAAATTCTATAACTCTTCAATGATAATGACTTATCTCTAGAAAACAAAAATAGAAGTTGACGGTTAGAAGAAGATGCTACATATAAAAATAATAATAATAAAAACTCTATTTTAGGTGTCCACGTTTATAGCAATAATAAAGATAGAGTTAATGGTTCTATTTTTGTAACTATGGATTGACTCATGCACACAAGGAGAAACGCCTCTCATTCACAACCAGGCTGCCACTTCACCGAATGATGACTAAGATGACTAAGTTTAGAATACTGTCAAATATTAGTAAAGTATCTGGTTGAAGATTGATCCACCACAATATCATAAAAAAAAATAAAGATTCTAAAGGATTTAAGTACTAAAGGAAAACTTGCCATAAGAAAATCAGATCATATGTAAGGTCATCAGTTTTAGCAAGATGAGGATGAGAGTAAATGATAAGAATGAATCTCATACTCAAACCTTACGGCTAGCATATTAAAAAGGTCCAACATTTCTTATTGAACATTTAAAATAATAAAAGCATTGATTAAAAAGTTTAAAACCTATTTTAAACCATAGATTATTCTATGTCATCCCAAACTTAATCAAGAATTAAAATCCATAATTATCATAGGAGTTGCCAGACGCAAAACAATGAACTCTTAACTAATGTCCTGTCACCTAGCAATTAACCAATAAGATCTAATCCTATTGAATCAGAAATAAATACTACATCAATGAAGCTCTTGCATAACCCAGAGAGTTTTACTCAATTTCTTCATATCATGCAACCATTGGTCTAAGCCAAATGGTCATGCTATAGATTTGGAAGGTTCTAGAGTTTAAACAATTTCAAAACAAAATGGAAGAGGGAGCGCTCATCAACCTCTACCTGCACAGTGCTTCACAAGGGAAAGATATTAAAAACTTCTAAAATTATGGAAAAGGCTATTAGCTTGCCGAGCCACTGCACAGAAAGAGTTACCAGCACAGGAAGGTACCGCAATACATGAATCTGGTATGTTTTGGAAGGGTGAAATACATGTTGATTTGATACCAACAAGAAGCTGATAATTACAAAGAATGATAAAGTTTCAAAGGCAGAGCAAGGTGTAAGGAATAGATTCAATGCAAACTTCTTGTCAAGAGCTTCTAGAGAACTCTTTCAAATTTTCCAAGGAGGTAAGATTCTCACATACGGGATTGAGATAGCATGCAAATGCAGAAGATAGGCATATTGACGGAATGTTTAGGACAACTTCAAGAAAGAGCATATCGGTATGTAAAAACCAACTTCTACAGATTTAGCCGTAGCCAAGAGGGTTTGAGGATACACACAAGAAAATAATTAGAAAAAACTATGGTGAATCTTCTTAGACGATGTGCTCACATAAGCATGAAATTTATTCTAGACATGCGAAGACATGCATGCAAAATGATCTCATTTAAATGATCTCAAGGAGAATACAGACAAAACAAAATAATTAATCATAACAAGGAAATTCTCAAAGCATTAGGGATGATGGTAAAGTAACTAAGAAATAAACAATTGCGTACTCAAATTTTTTAGATTTCTTCACGGTGTTCTTGGTGAAAAGATTTCCTATTTGCTAACTTAGATGGTTCTCCAAATCTCCATCTAACTTTAGAGCTACTCCATTGGCTAAAAATTGATATTTAAATACTACATATATGTACAGATGAAGAAAAACCTAGATTGTAGCTAATACCCCTAAAGAAAAAACCCTATCCCATCCCTAACGTAGTAGCGAACACACATTTCCAGCCCCCTATTCTCGCTGGCTTTTCAAAGAGTCCAGCCATTGCTGTAGATACTTTTGGTTATCTGCACACGAAATACAAAAAGGTGCACAATTGAGAACCTTGTGAAAATAGATCAATTCAACCCAAGATGAATATAATATACCTTGCAAATGGATGGTAGGGAGAACTGCATTTAACAGCAGTGCCTAAGGGTTGTCATGCAAGGTAGAATCATTAAGCTTCTTCGGTACAATCCTGGATCAGTCGGAGGCTTACAATCATGACATTCTCTTTTTCCCCCTCTACTCTTCCTACTCCTCCTTGACACCCTCGACACATCTTCCTCCTGCTTCAAATCCCGCCGACCCCAAAGCCATCGGGAAAGGTTGCTAAAAGTCAGCGAATTGCCAAAAAAGAACAAAAATCCCTTCTAGCGCTCAGGGGGCTTCCTCTACAGGAAAACCCCCACCATCATCAACCAAAGGGCTGCATGAATGAACACCAAATACATCATAATGTCAATAAACAAAAATCCAAAAAAAAAATCCATACATATATCTTATAACATTCCAGCTTCATAAATGCGAGAGGGATCGCATGTAAACTCTTTAGGGGAAAAACAAACTTACATTGAGATCTATATGTGGTTTTTGTTAGTGGGTGCCTTCCATGAGATTAACAGGGATGAGCTCATACTCGATCTCCTTTTCATTGCGTGCAATGGCTGGACTCTTTGAAAATTATACTTATCATGTCTTATGACTCGTTTTGTAATTAATTGCAAGAAACAAAGAGAGAGAAAGGAAAATTCATGTGCACAGAATTAGATATACTTTAACATGTTGACCTATGCATCACTTATATTTTCTTGAGTAGATAGTAGATTTTCTCATGAAGATTTATCTTGTCAAAACGCTCAAGATCTAAAGCTTGCAATGCATCTAAAATGTTGCAAATTTTAGTGATTTTCTCATAGTTAAAAAAATGTCACCAAGTCTAACTGATCAATACCTCATATAAATCCAGCAAACAACATTAAAAAACACAAATAAATATACCTTGGTGTATAAGGTATGAAATACTTTGTCCTTCGTGATGTAGGCAATGACACTAACTACTTCAAGCTCCTCATTTTCTAGTACAAGTAGAATATCAGACAAGACAACTTGACATTGTAAAGAGCTTGTCAAAGACTTCAATACCTGAAGCTTAAATCGGCGAGAGAAAAACCATAATGTAGAATAATGGGGACATTAACCTTGGCAGCCTTTACAAATTGGTGACAGCGGTTAAAATCAGAAATTATAGCTTCTTTAGCAATTGCAAATTAATTTATGCAATTGTGAATTAATTCACCTATCATGGCGGTTGCTTTTATTGTTAGTTGTATTCTTTTTTGTATTATGACGATTTTTTTTGGATGACTAAAAAAAGGAAGGACTACCAAAGAATTTTTTTTTTATTAGGACCAATTTTTTTTGGCAATTACAAGATGTGTGCACATATAGAATGGCCTATCGGCTAAATTATACTAAGTTGGTGAAGATTATAGTATTGTCCTCAGTTGTTGTCCTTGATGTCAAACACACAATCTCTCTTAGTTGGACGTCGTTGGATATAGTGATTATGTTGTTGGCCCATGCTCAGTTCAGTTGATTCTCTTTCACATTGCAGTTCAATTTGTTGTTCTTCAGTTGTTGTTGTGATCTAGACAGTGGGCATTTATGACATTATCTTTCTGTATCATGCTAGCATAGTGGAAGTGGCATTTGTACTCATGACATAGTGGCATGTTGACATAGTATCCAGTGATCTTCATAGTTTCTAGTATTTGATGCTGACATATGCTTGACACATTGGTTGTTGGTATTTATGATGTGTAACAATGCTTATTAGTTTGGCAATAGGTCAGTTTGATGACAAGATAGTGTAAGTGATATACAAGGATCATCTCAATAAATATGACTTCATGTGCATGGTTATATGTTCATGGCAAGTGTATGGTTATATGTTCATGGCTCATTCAGTTGTGATGGTTTTGTTGACACATATTTAGTTGACCATAACTTGATGTTCAGTTGAGGCATTGATCATATTTATTTTTTCCTTAATCATGTTGCTTACAATTTGTCAAAATATGATGCAGTTTGGTATACATTACAGTTGGGTTGTTGACTTTCATTTTCCATAGTTGTATTTATTTGGCACAGTTGTCACATTCTTCTTAAATGGTATCTTACTATCCTAATAGACAGATTGGTCTTTGGCACTATGACATTATGTTATAGGTTGGCTCATGTTCAGTTTGGCATCTTTCATTGGCATTGGTCCTCTTGATCATGTTGACATGATTTGGCATATTTTGATCATGTTCAGTTTGGTTACATAATGTTATGGTATTCCTTCTTTCTTGGTGATGATGAGCTCATATGACAAGATGTTATAATCTTGTTCTCTCTCTTGGTTCAAATGGTTGATGTCATAAGCATTGTGGTAAAGGCATTTAAATACATATGAGGACTAAGGCATGCAATTTTTGTTATGAAGGTTTAAAGTGTTGACCACGGTAAACATTTGTTGTTTTTCATAAGGTTATGAAATGCCACTTAAAGGGCTCAACTTGTCCAGCAGGTTTTTGATATTTGCAATAGGTAGAAAGGTTTAAATTGTTGTTGTTTTCCACTGACCCTTTTTAGGGCTCACGAAAAGAGCAAGTCATTGGGCAAAAAGATAGTATTTTGATCATTATGCACAGTTGAACTTTGTGATATGAAACTATGAGCTAGGGTTTTATGTTTCAGCGTTAATCATGATATTGCGTGGTTAATACAGTGGGTATCTCTGCATATTTTTTGAAAGGAATCTTGAGATTTGGCAGTGTTGACTCCTCTGGTATGAGCTAGTTCATTTTTCAAGTGCTTCTTTGACTTCAAGTCACAGCATAAAGGTTTAGCTTCTCTAAATCAGGTGATACCTATCCATCTTTGGGTTAATGGTTTCTTTATTTTCGTTTTGCTCTTGTTTTACAAAGGTGTTGAGAAGGTTTGTTAATGAAAAGAATAAGATTTTTAGTTGTGGCTTCTTTTAGTTTTTGTAAAGATTTCTTAATGGCAATCATAATGCTATAGACTGTGATTATATGATGATTAAGGGGGTTTATTTAGTTGATTATCTACCTTTTTTTGTTAACACAGTCGAGTATATTAAAACTGTGGGCTTTTGAAGAATAACCTATCATCAGGGTGTTATCGGTCTGGAGTTATTTGACAAAGGTTTTCTTAACTTAACATACAATTTGATTATGGCTAAAACCAGAATACTTAAAAAGATTTATATGGGTATCATTGGTCTGTCCGACCATGATCTTGAAAGGGCAGTTGGAAACTATTTGAGACAGTTGCTTGTATACAATTATTTTTCAAACTGTCTGTTGAGAGAAGAAAAGGCTTTGTACTATGTAAATGATTGATATATATCTCTGATGTAATGTGAAGGATAATGTGTGAGAGAATATTATTGTTGATATTATAACAAAGATAGTGAGGTTCAGTGAAACAGAGTGTCCCTCTATATCTAATTTACACAATTCATTGTAATGATCTTGATAAGCCAATGAGGCACATAAACAACCAGTGAGGCAATGTTATATGCTAGTGAGGCAATGTTGTAAGCTAGTGAGGCCTGTAATTAGTGAGATTCATTTTTATAAGCCAGTGAGGCATTTTTCGAGTGGTTTCCTGGCCCAGAGGGTTTCCACTCAGGACAATATTTGTGTTATGTGTTGTTACTATCACTGATATGTTTTATCCTCTTGTTCTTTCACTCATCATGTATCATTTAGTTTTATAGTTATTCTAAGTCAATTTGATTTGCATGAACACATATTCATCATATATTTTTGTTTGAAATGATGTCCTCTATTCATTCTCATTATGGTCAATCAAAGTTATACAAGTTACATGATTGAGTGTCTAATATGCAAACATCTTTACTCCTAAGTTTGATGTTCTTGTTTGTTTCATAATGTTGTTGATGCATTCTTGACATTAGTCTGCCATGCCAAAGCTGTTGTGATTTTTCAAGTTCTTAAGGTGTTGTTAAATTAGTATACCACTAATTCACCCCCCTCTCAGTGGTATTGTACTCCAACAAGTGGTATCAGAGCTAAACCCTTGTATTTTAAGTTTAACCAACTTAGGGGATTCCTGGTCATGGAGTACTCATCATGGGTAAGTGTAAAAGAAATAGAAGTCAAAAGAAAAACACCAGTGTCAAGCAAAAGAACATTCAAACAATTCTTGTCAAGTCAAATGTAGTCTTATCTCAGGAAAAGTTTTTGTCAGTTGAGCCAATAAGTGATAATAAGAAGAAATCTGTAGAAGAGTGTGTTAGTGACCCTGAAGGAGTTGTTGATTTTGAAGGAGAACAAGAATTTAATGATGAAGAAAGAGATTGTTGGAAACAAGGTAGATAATTGAGAGTGGGGGGTGAATCAGTTATCTTAAACTTCTTAACTTTCTTATCTTCTTTAACAATAATGTAGTATCAAAACATATAAGCATAAATGAACATGAAAGCAAAAATGAAATCAACACACATAACACAAGGATTTTTACGTGGAAAATCCTATTAAGGGAAAAACCACGGGGTGACTAACCCAAGATTGTATTCTCTGTTAAAAGAATAGAAGTACAAAATGGCACTTGCCAATTAGGGCTCATTGCCTGAGCACACTGCTCACAAGAGGCTCAATACCTACAATAGTTTATAGAAAGAAACCAAGTACTTGAACTGATGAGAAGCATCCACATATGCTGAGGTTTAGTTCCAATTAAGCTTAATATACAGATCTATTGCACTTCATTCTTCCTTTGCTTTAGTGTTGTTGTTCTATCACATATCAGACCTATATTGCTGCTTCCACACTGCTCTCTGCTTTTCTTTGCACTTCACAACACACCACACACACTTTCACATTGAAATCCATCTAGTATATATATCCACATAGAGGGTTTCAACATCTTTCTAGTCAGCATCTGGAATACTCAAGATTTTCCCAAACTCTAGTCTGTCGGCTGAATCCATGCTTACTAAGTGATGCGTATCAAAAAGATAGTTAAAGGAGTCATCAATCATGTCTTCCAACCATGAATGATCCCTCAAGAAACTTGATCACCATCAATATCTCATCTGGATTAAGGTCTAATGCTCTGCTGGTCAGTTCTTCTTCAGTCTACTCTGCCAAACAGGAACCCAACACTTAGGTGCTCATATCTTTTCACTCTTTCATCACCGATGGCTCAATCTCTGGAATGTAGTAGTCATAGTACTCCTCTTGACTTCCCCAAGTCTGCACTTTGCTGAGATACATCCTCTGAGAGATCCGGACCTGATTGTTGGACCTTGCTGCATGCTCTGTTCTTGCTCACCGGACCAAGACACTCTTCAATCTGACTTCCGGTATAGACATACCAAGTGCTATGGATGTGTGGAATGGACTTTGTTGCCATCAATCACAACACTCATGAAGCCACACAGTGTCTCTTGCCAACAATCTCCCCCTTTGGCATTGATGGCAACACTTAGTAAAAAATGACTGTCATAACAGACTCCCCCTGGATTCCACATTTTTCACTACTCCTCACTCCCCCTTTCACATCAATGGCAAAGGGTGAAATTCGCACACCAAAATTTACAAAAAGTAGCCTATACATAGCTGCATATATACAAGTTATACTTATATAAACTTAAGTATATCCACAAAAGTATTCTTCAACTATACAACTTCTGTCGCCTAGCTCTGCTTCATCCTGTCCAAAATTGATATGTGACCACTTAGCAAAAATGCAAAAGCTTCTGCCCTCTTTAAGTCTACCGGATCACTGGTCCAGGCTATAGTCTGAGCATCAGTTAGGGCTTCATGCATTGTCTCTAACTTGTGGATAATTATCCCTCTTAGTTCACTTAGCTTACTTATTCTATTCTTCTTCTCCTTTTCAAGCCTCTTTATTTCATTTATAGTGGCAATAGTCTGACGCTCTTGATTCATTATGGAAGAGGTGAGAGGGTCAAATTTTTGAGATAAACTTGATAGTTTGCTCTCTTGTTCTTCCACTTTCTTGGCAATGTCTGCTGTCACGGTGGACCAAGATAGACAAAATTTGTATAAATCTCTGCCATCTTTAAGAGTATTTTCTAAGCTCTTTATCCCAATATCCAAGTTTCTCCTATCATTTGTTATAAGTCCTTGCACCTCAGAGAATCTCTTCCCCAAAAATTCTTTTCGAACCTTTTCTTCTGCCGCCTTTTCTAAAGAATCAAACTGAGTATTGACAGAGTTTATCAGAGATTTAAGATTACCAGATGGAGAGGCTGAAGGATCCTTTTGAAAGGATGGCATGATCTTCTCCAACATTCCAAAAGCAGTCTCTATCAGCTCACAATCTTCAATGTGAGACTTCAGAAGTTTTTCTTTTGCCTTTGCTTGGGCAAAGGATGCTATCTTCATTGTTTGAACTAGGGAGAGGGAATCAAAATTGAATGGTCCTTGAAACAATTCTAGTTCATCAATCTCCATTATTTCCTTGGTCAGGAAATTCTTTACTGCTTCTGCAGTGTCTCTTGCCAGAGACTTCTTTCCTCTTGCAGCCTCAGAGGTGTCAATAGAGATCTCTGTTTGTTCTTCTTCTCTTCCCTTTATGGATGTCTTTGCTTCCAGTTTTGAGGATTTGGAGCTCTTAGAGGTGGCAGGTGCGGAGCTCTTTGAGGATCTAGTCTAGGAGGGGGTTTGTACCAGAGCACTTTCTTTTTTTGCTTCTTGCCTTTCTTTCTCTGCCCTTTCTACCTTCTCTCTGTTGGCATCAATTGCCTCCTTTGATATCCCATATCTCTTGGCAACTTCTTCTACTTCCCTTCTCACTTTTCTCTTGATCTTAGGCTGTCTCAGTTCAACATGAACTTTTACACTCAACTCTTGGAAGGTTCCAAACCTTTCTACCTTAGGGTCCTTAGGCTAACTTAGTAGGTGTTGAACATGCAGTTCTAGAATTTTCTCATCCACCTCATAGCCCATTGGCATAATCCACACTATTCTCAGTTCCACTGCCTCCATTAGGCATTGATCAGTGTCTATCATGAAGCACATTGTATCCTTGTATTTTTCAACTAGAGATTGGGGGATTCTCTCTCTGGCCTGCATCATGCCTTGGAAGTTTTTGAATTAACTCCATAGTACTGTATTTTGTGCCTTGACATCACCAAGCCCATACATATAATCTCTGATTTGTATGGCAATAGGTCTGTCATTTTGCCATATCCAGCCACTAGTTCTAGGTAGCTCATTCATATAGTAGAAGAATAGACATAGTATCAAGCCACCGTACTTAAATGAGTTCTTTTTATCTTTCTTTATTTTCTACAAATTCTCTAACAGTTGGTTCAGGAGAAGCTCACAAAGATCATAGTCAGCATTTTTCCTTAGCATTTCATATGCAGTATATATAGCAGTTCCATATACTAAATTCTCCCTACTGGAGTGATAGATTTTGTAACCAATTATCATAGAGGCAAATTTGATATCCGGATCTATGATGTCTTCTATTGTCATTGCCCTCTTGTCAAATTTTGAACTGTTAGCCTCACTAACAGTTTGGTTTTTGACTGATTTGAGAGCAGGCAACCCACCAGATGAGTGCAATATGGTTACCGTCCTAATGGCATCTTTTGTGATCTTAAATGGCCTCATTAACCACATGAAGTTATCATGCATTCTGCTCATAACATACCTAACCCATTCATCTTCTGCAAAATAGGGGAAATGGATGCACTGTCCAAAATGCTTATCCTGGATGGCCTTGTATTGAGGTTTAAGTTCAAATGTTTCATCTACTAATTGCTTGTGATAGATATCCATCAGTTTGGATTCCCCAAATTCCTCAATGTTGGCTTGAATATATACCCTAACATCTTCTACATGCAGAACCCCATGCGGAATGCTAGAGAATGTGCCTAGGGGATCAACTTCTAGGGATTTGTAAGGATGTTTCTTGAACTTAGGGCACATCCTATCAATGATCTTAACAACATTTAGAGTAGCCATCTTTCAAAAGATTCAGAGAGAGATATTCAAGAGTGGAAATACCTTTTTACGCTTCTAGGGTTCACGATGAGAGCCGAAAAGATTGCTGGTTGAATCGAATTTTGTGGTTGATCCTTGAGAGAGTTGAAGCAATCTTTGTTGTAGAGTTCTTTCTTCCTTCTTCTCAAATGCAAATGTGCAAATGATGAACAAAAGTTCACCCTTTTATTTCTGCGTAAACCCTAATTCCATTTTGCAATAAATGCACAACTTAAGTCATTTCGGTTGCCTCATTCTCCTTGTCCTGAGAGAGATTATTCTGGATCACTGAGATGCACTTAAAGTTATTCTCAGTGATTATTGACAATCTATCTTCCTTTCTCCAATCATTCCATTTATCCGCAGATCAAGATACTTTAATTTTGAATCATACCGGATCTAACTGTGAGAGTCCTATTTTTACCGGATGACTGTCAAACCGGATCAATCTTGGATGATTAACCACTTCAAAACTTCTTGCGGATCTTTCATATTTTTCCCAGGGGTTAATTAGATATTTCTCTAAGAACCCTTTTATCTGCAACTTTCCATGTGCCAATTTCAGGCACCAATTGACTGGCTGGGGGAAATTGTATTCTTTTGTGACTCCCCCTAAGCCAGAGCTCATCTATTTAGTTTCTGGAAGGAATATCAGCACCAGATTTTGGTGCAGATCCATCTCCAACATTTTTTATACTTCTCTTCACCCAAATCTTGTTCTTCTCCCTTTGAATTTCATCCGCATTCATTTTTCCTTTTCCTTTGTGTTGATTTTGATTATGATGCACCAGACCCTTTTTATCCTGATTTTTACTTCTGCAGAATTTGGCAATATGACCGGATCTATTGCAATTGTAGAAAACAATATTTCTTTGCATATTTGACTGATATCCTTTAGATCTGCATTGATTAGCCATATGTCCCATTCTGTTGCATGCAAAGCATCTACCATTGAATGAATTATTTATTTGCATATTTCTACATTCATGAGATTTGTGATCATACCTTTTGTAGTTAAAACACTATCTGGAGAAGGATGAATTAGTCTGATTCATTCTTCTTCTGCACTGATTTGTTTTATGACCAAAGTTATTGCAATTGTGCCAGTATCCATTGAAGGATGGATATCTTTGAGCATTTGGTTGTCTTACCGGAGGTCTTCTAGGTCTGTTCCTTAAATTTCCTGACCCAGAGTTCTTCTGACCAGATCCAAAGCTTTCACCTTTCTCATACCCCAAGCCTTGCTTGTCATCTACCCTCTTTTAGCTTTCAAGAAGAACTTCAAGTTGAGCAGAACTTATCTTGAATTTCTCTTTGTATTCATTTGTTGTTTGAAGATCCCTTTTAAGAGTGTCTATCTGATTCTCAAGTTGTTCTTCATTATCTCTAACTTCTTCTAGATCAGATTCCAAATGCCTAATTATTCTATCCATTTTGTGGCAGTCTTCTGACTTCTCTTTGAGAGATTGTTTCAGATTATCTTCAATTTTTCTCTTTTCTTCAATTTCTTGGGTGAATTTCATAACCCCTGATTCCATTTCATGTCTTACCATAATGACCTGTTTTGATAGCTTCTCACATAACTTGTTCTTCTCATTCAGATCTTCATTAGTGTCATTGGCTTCACTTTGACTTGCCAATTATTGAAGTAGTTCCTTTCTCTTTTTCACAGAGATACTTAGTTTCTGTTTTAGTTCATTTATGAAATCATTAGCTCGTTTGAGTCTATCCCTCAAGTTGTTGACTTCAGAGTGAGATTGCTCAAGATCATCTAGGGTAAACTGAAGTTGTTCCCTCATACCATACATATCCATTGAGATTCCCAGATCTTCCTCAAATTGTTAGGCTCTATTAGGAGGAACTTAGCTCTGATACCAATTGTTGGAAACAAGGTAGATAACTGAGAGGGGGGGTGAATCAGTTATCTTAAAATTCTTAACTTTCTTATCTTCTTTAATAATAGTGTAGTATCAAAACATAGAAGCATAAATGAACATGAAAGCAGAAATGAAATCAACACACATAACACAAGGATTTTTACATGGAAAACCCTGTTAAGGGAAAAACCACAGGGTGACTAACCCAAGATTGTATTCTCTATTAAAAGAATAGAAGTACAAAATGGCACTTGCCAATTAGGGCTCATTGTCCGATCACACTACTCACAAGAGGCTCACTATCTACAATAGTTTATAGAAAGAAACCAAGTACTTGAACTGATGAGAAGCATCCACATATGCTGAGGTTTAGTTCCAGTTAGGCTCAATATACAGATCTATTGCACTTCATTCTTCCTCTGCTTTAGTGCTACTGTTCTGTCACATACTGGACCTGTATTACTGCTTCCACACTGTTCTCTACTTTTCTTCGCACTTCACAACACACCACACACACTTTCACATCGAAATCCATCTGGTATATATATCCGCACAGAGGGTTTCAACATCTTTCTAGTCGGCATCCAGAATACTCAAGATTTTCCCAAACTCTGGTCTGTCGGCTGAATCCATGCTTACTAAGTGATGCGTATCAAAAAGATAGTTAAAGGAGTCATCAATCATGTCTGCCAACCATGAATGATCCCTCAAGAAACTTGATCACCATCAATATCTCATCCATATTAAGGTCTGATGCTCTGCCGGTCAGTTTTTCTTTAGTCTAGTCTGCTAAATAGGAACCCAACACTTAGGTGCTCATATATTTTCACTCTTTCATCACCAGAGGCTCAATCTCTGGAATGTAGTAGTCATGGTACTCCTCTTGACTTCTCGAAGTCCACACTTTGCTGAGATACATCCTCTGAGAGATCCATACCTGATTGTCAGACCTTACTGCATGCTCTGTTCTTACTCACCGAACCAAGACACTCTTCAATCTGACTTTCGGTATAGACATACCAAGTGCTGCGGATGTGTGGAATGGACTTTTTTGCCATCAATGACAACACTCATGAAGCCACACAGTGTCTCTTGCCAATAGAGATTTCTTTGAGGATGAAGAAGATTGTGAAGTTGATATTGAAGGAGAAGTTTTGTGTGCCCTAGATACAATCAAACAACTTAATGAAGAAAACAAAAGACTAAAAGACCAACTTCAACAAGAAAAAGAATCCAAGGACATGGGATGTTTTGATTTTGAAAAAGTGTCTTTAGAATTTGAAAATGCCAGAAATTAGATTACAGAATTAAAGAGTCATGTTAATGAATTTGATAAATTGATTATTAGTCTAAAAACTAAAATTGAGGAAGCAAAAAGAATAATAGATGTAACAAACTCTGATCTTGAGGTGAAAAATATTGAATGTCTGATACTTGAAAGTGAAGTTGTCAATCTAAAGAAAAGTTTGGAAGTTGTCAAAACATAGAAGTTTGTGAAAGGCACAAATACTTTAGATGGCATATTGAGTAGTCAGAAAAATAAAAAGGATCATTTTGGCTTAGGATATGGAAAAGGGGAAAGCTTTGGTGTTAAAGATGAAGTTAAAAGGGAAATAGTTTTTTTAACAACAGATGGGAAGAGCTTCAAGGTTAGGCAGACTCCTAGGCAGAAGATAGATCTGAATTATCATTCTACTATTTCTGATGATGACAAGAAGAAAGCAAAGGTTGGGAGAAGAAGAACTAATAGTTTTTCAAGACTTGCATTTACCAGACAATATCATTTAGTTAGGTATAACTATTTTCAATTTCATGGTTATTGTTATATTTGTTATAAGTACGGTCATAGAGCTAGGAATTGTAGTTATTATGGTTTGTCAAATCAAAACTACAATGTTGTTTGCTATAACTGCAATAAGGTTGGACATATGAGAAGAGACTGCTGGATGCATGCAAGATATGATTATAGAAACTCAAGAAATAGACATTATTATTCTTTTGGCAATATCATATGTTACAAGTGCAACAGTGTTGGACATAAATCACAGTATTGCTAGAGTAATCCTGTAAGGTCAGTTAGGTATAGCAAAATAGTAAATATTTTGGACAAGCAAAAGAAAGAACCTAGGAAGGTTTGGAAAAGGAAATCTAAACAAAAACATAAAGAACCTAATCTTGTGCATATTGCACAAGAAACTTAAATAAACGCATGAGACTGGTATGTAATCAGGAGGTGTACATTGTATTTATCTGATATCCCTAGTTTGATATATATTTTTAGCCTTGTCATGATTTTCTGTTGAGGTGCAGTAATGGTGATTAATATTTGTTTAGTTTCTTCATCAAAGGAAAGAGATGTGTTCATGCTCAAGTCATTTCAACAGTAACAGTGATTACTGAACAAACTTTGCTTGAAACATTTGTTTGAACAATGAACAAGTTGCCTAGTAAAACTTAGGTCAGTATGGTTTATGTTGACAGAGCAAGTGACAGTTGCTTAAGCACATTTCTTTTATTTTGTTGCAGTGAACTTTGATCAGTGAGGAAGTTGTGTTTTATGATGTTTTGGTCACATGATTGGTGTTAATGTTGTTTACAAAGTATTGAGGTCAGAGATGTTGTTGGAACATCATATCATGGTGTTGATATCATTATATTGATCTAGTTGATACAAATTGATGCAAGTTAAGCATATTGTGACTGCATTTTGTATTGAGAGCAAAGTTTATATTACATTTGGTTTTGCAGAGATAGAAGATGAATTATTGTTAAATGTTGTAAGTGTAAGTATCTTCATGATAGTCCTTGAGAAATAGACTGTGATGCATTGATGAAGCAGGACAATTGCAGACAATGTACAATTCCAATGTTAGACTATGTAGAATAGTATATGGTTTGATTTATACAATTTGAACAATGATGTCAATGCTTTGTTTTCTATCGTTGTGTGATAGTATGTTGATAGAGCTATAGAAGACTATTCAAGTACAAAAACCATAGAAAAGAAGAAGACTGTGATCTTGCACAAGTATAAGAACAGTCCATCATATATGACTTCAGTCATAAAGAAGGTTCATTCTATAGTACATAATATTGAAACAATGGAATTTCATAAAGTATTGACAATGCACACTCCATGCTCCATGTTGTTCCTTGTTTTGATTGCCCTGTCTCTGATAGTGAAGTGTCTTTTGTTTTGTCTCTTTGACAATGTTCTGACAGTGCTGATTGCTCACTGGTTGCTCATGCTTTAATGCTCATGCTATGAAAATTGCTCTTAAAAGTGGAGTTGATTATAATGCTCCTAATCTACAAGGTTCATGCTCTGCATGTTATGACACGTTTTTTCTTTTGGAAGTGGCAGTGATATTTTTGGTGCTTCAGATTATTTGTTGTCAATGATTAAGGGATCTGATAGTGTTTTTAATTGTTTCCCTTGTGCATTCAGATAGGGGGAGCTTCTTTGCATATTATCTATCTCTATCGTGTAATATGATAAGTGATTACCAGCCTTCTTATTATATTTCTGCTATTTGGTACTTGGGTATACTCAATTGTTCTTCTAGTGGTTGATCATTGATATGGTGCTTGGCTATTGGTGACAGTGTTATTTCTATCTCCGTTGTTGTCTATCTTTGCTACATGCTCCTTATACTTATCATGCTGCTGGCATTTCATTATGGTGCTGACATCTCATTTTTGTTTCAGATGTTCTGGATACTTCTCAATCATGGGACAGTCTTGGTATGACTGGTATGGTTTTACATTTTTGCTTATTTCTTTTACATTGCAGGTATTTATTGTTTTTGATTTATGGAGGCATTGACACACTTTCCTTCCTCCCTTTGTCTTTGATGTCAAAAAGGGGGGGAAAGAGTTGTGTTTTGCCATCAAGCACAAAGGGGGAGTTTGTTGTCCTCAGTTATTGTCCTTGATGTCAAAGACACAATCTCTCTTAGTTGGATGTCATTAGATACAGTGATTATGTTGTTGGCCCATGCTCAGTTCAGTTGATTCTCTTTCACATTGTAGTTCAGTTTGTTGTTCTTCAGTTGTTGTTGTGATCTAGACAGTGGGCATTTATGACATTATCTTTCTGTATCATGCTAGCATAGTGGCAGTGGCATTTGTACTCATGACATAGTGGCATGTTGACATAGGATCCAGTGATCTTCATAGTTTCTAGTATTTGATGTTGATATATGCTTGACACATTGGTTGTTGGTATATATGATGTGTAACAATGCTTATTAGTTTGGCAATAGGTCAGTTTGATGACAAGATAGTGTAAGTGATATACAAGGATCATCTCAGTTAATATGACTTCATGTGCATGGTTATATGTTCATGGTAGGTGCATGGTTATATGTTCATGGCTCATTTAGTTGTGATGGTTTTGTTGACACATATTCAGTTGACCATAACTTGATGTTCAGTTGAGGCATTGATCATATTTATTTTTTCCTTAATCATGTTGCTTACAGTTTGTCAAAATATGATGCAGTTTGGTATACATTACAGTTGGGTTGTTGACTTACATTTTTCATAGTTGTATTTATTTGGCACAGTTGTCACATTCTTATTAAGTGGCATCTTACTATCCTAATAGATAGATTGGTCTTTGGCACTATGACATTATGTTACAGGTTGGCTCATGTTCAGTTTGGCATCTTTCATTGGCATTGGTCCTCTTGATCATGTTGACATGATTTGGTATATTTTGATCATGTTCAGTTTGGTTACATAATGCTATGGTATTCCTTCTTTCTTGGTGATGATGAGCTCATATGACAAGATGTTATAATCTTGTTCTCTCTCTTGGCTCAAATGGTTGATGTCATAAGCATTGTGGTAAAGGCATTTAAATACATATGAGGACTAAGGCATGCAATTTTTGTTATGAAGGTTTAAAGTGTTGACCATGGTATACATTTGTTTGTTTTTCATAAGGTTATGAAATTCCACTTAAAGGGCTTAACTTGTCCAACAAGTTTTTTATATTTGCAACAGGTAAAAAGGTTTAAATTGTTGTTGTTTTCCACTGGCCCTTTTTAGGGCTCACCAAAAGAGCAAGTGATTGGGTAAAAAGACATTATTTTGATCATTATGCACAGTTGAACTTTGTGATATGAAACTATGAGCTAGGGTTTTATTTTTTAGCATTAATCATGATATTACGTGGTTAATACAGTGGGTATCTCTGCATTTTTTTGAAAGGAATCTTGAGATTTGGCAGTGCTGACTCCTCTGGTATGAGCTAGTTTGTTTTTTAGGTGGTTCTTTGACTTCAAGTCACAGAATAAAGGTTTAGCTTCTCTAAATCAGGTGATACCTATCCATCTTCGGGTTAATGGTTTCTTTATTTTTATTTTCTCTTGTTTTACAAAGGCGTTGAGAAGGTTTGTTAACGAAAAGAATAAGATTTTCAGTTGTGGGTTCTTTCATTTTTTGTAAAGATTTCTTAATGAAAAATCATAATGCTGTAGACTATGATTATATGATGATTAAGGGGGTTTACTCAGTTGATTATCTACCTTGTTTTGTTAACACAGTCAGGTATATTAAAACTGCAGGCTTTTGAAGAATAACTTATCATCAGGGTGTTATCGGTCTGGAGTTATTTGACAAAGGTTTTCTTAACTTAACATACAGTTTGATTATGGCTAAAACTAGAATACTTAAAAAGATTTATATGGGTATCATTGGTCTGTCTGACCATAATCTTGAAAGGGCAGTTGGAAACTGTTTGAGATAGTTGCTTGTATACAGTTATTTTTCAAACTATCTGTTGAGAGAAGAAAAGGCTTTGTACTATGTAAATGATTGATATATATCTCTGATGTAATGTGAAGGATAATGTTGTTGGAATTAGTCCAGACAACTGAGAGGGGGGGTGAATCAGTTGTCCCTAACCTTTATCTTTTCTGAACTTTTAAATCTTCTTTATAACCAGATTAATGAAGGAAACAAGTAAGCATACATCAATTCAAGAGCAAAAATAATATGAACACACAACACCAAAATTTTGATGTGGAAAACTCGGTTAAGGGAAAAACCACGGTGGGGGTTAACCCACAAAAATGTGTACCCATTAAAAGTACTCAAGAAAATAGAAGGCACATGCCTTCGGGCGCACTGCCCAGAGCTCATTGCCTATAAGAATTTATGAATTATATAGAGATAATGAACTAAGAAATAGCATCTACATTCATGCCTGAATCAGTTTCTTTGAAGGCCCAAAACTTTTGCTCCTATCTTCAAGTTCTTTACTAACTCTCCACTTAATACTTCCTTCACTCTTCTTCTTCTCTACTCTACTTTTGATCCTTTCTTCAGATTTGACTCGTTTGTTGAAAGATGATTTTTCACAACTCTTCAACAAGTATTTATACACTTCATCAACATTGGGATGATCAACAAGGTCGGCTAAACTCAACACGGATCTTCACACTATCAGCCAAACATAACAGAGAGTTGAATCTTTCTCTACTAACATACCACGCTTCATAACATGCTCTTTAGATTATCCATAATACACTAGGAACATCCGGTCAGCCAAGAACTGGGAAGAACAACAACCTCTTAAGGAAACAAGTTCAAACTTCAATGCAGACCTCCAACATAGTAGCCACATGATCTAGAGACCTCCACAAGCACATTGAGTTCACCAATAACATCCACTCTATACCAAATTACTAGAATCATTTGTTTGTTCCTCCAAAACCTCAAGAACACTGTCTTCCATGACTGTCAAACTAGAAAGATAGCTTTCAAACCTCCAAACCTCAAACCACTGGAGTTGATGACACACACTGACTTCCCAAACATGCCTTCAGATCCACATACCATAATATTTCATTCCAGAGCTATCCAGACCAACTTACTGTCACTCTGTCTCTTCTGAACACTACCAAATCTAGTTCTACTCAGATGGCCAAAACTTCTTCAATTCTTCATGTGGATTTCTCAATTCTTGACTGGAGCAACCTCTAGAAATCCTCTACATAGACATATGGTCTGCATGCATTGATTGTCAATTTTCTCAATATCCTCAACAATTCAGACTTCTATACAGACAACAGTAGGATACAGTTGACACTAATAACAACAAAGATATGTTGACATCAATGACAACACCACTTAGGCACATATTTGCAACAATCTCCCCCTTTGTCATTGATGGTAACATATGATGTGAAAAACTAAATTTAACCATCAAGAGAAGAACTTCTCCCCCTTTATCTTATCACACTTGAAACCATTTTCTTTATTGCTCCCCCTATCACCATCAACTATTGATTTTCAAGTTTTCAAGTTTTTGACATAGTTTTTTCTCATGACTTCTCTCCCCCTTTGACATTAATGGAAAAGGGTACATACTTGCTTATCTTTTCTCGAAAATTTGCATACTGACTACTCCCCCTTTGAGTAGTACTTCCTTAACATCAATCTGGATCATAAGATATGAATGTGAGTTCCACCGGATTGATGCACTCTAGTGCATCTAAATTCTGATCAGGAGGGGTAACAACCCCTAAATTTTCTCTAAGATACTCAAAAGTATCCTTGGGAAGAGGCTTAGTGAAGATATCTGCAATCTGATCTTTAGAGGACACAAACTCCAACTTGACTTCATTCTCATTAACTTTCTCCCTTAAGAAATGAAATTTGATAGATATATGCTTTGTCTTTGAGTGCAATACCAGATTCTTTAAAATGCTTATAGCACTTGAATTATCACAGAAAATTTTGACTAGCTCCTCAAACACAACTCTGATGTCCTTCAACATTTTCTTCATCCAAATAACTTGAAAATAATTGTTTGCTGCTGCTATATACTTTGCCTTTGCAATAGACAGAGAAGTTGCCTCTTGCTTTTTGCTCATCCAAGATACCAATCTTCTTCCCAAGAAGAATGTACCACCACTAGTACTTTTTCTATCATCAACATTTCCTTCCTAATCAACATCTGTATATGCATGAAGAGTGAAGTCATTGTCCTTTGGATACCACAAACCATGATCAATTGTTCCCTTGAGATATCTAAAAATCCTTTTGACTGTCACAACATGAGATTCTTTTGGATTAGCTTGAAATATGACAACAAGTCCAACTACATTCATGATGTCAGGTCTGGTCTGAGTTAGATAAAGCAATCCTCCAATCACTGATCTATACCTTTTTTAATTTGCCTTGGGGGAGTCATCATCTTTGCTTAACTTACATCCGGTTACCATAGGAGTACCTACTGGCTTTGAATCTTCCATTCCAAACTTCTTCAACAATTCTTTCACATACTTGGACTGAGATATGAAGATACCTTTATCTGTCTGAACAATTTGCAGACCTAGGAAGAAATTCATCTCACCAAACATTGACATCTTGAACTCACTTTTCATCTGATCAGCAAATGCTTTGCACATGCATTCATTTCCACCAAAAAATGATATCATCAACAAAGACCTCAACAATCAGAATGTCCTCATGGTTTATCTTGAAGTACAGATTACTATCAACAATCCCTTTGCTAAATCCTAGCTTAAGCAAATGCTTATCCAATCTGGCATACCAGGCTCTTGGAGCTTGCTTGAGTCCATACAAGGCTTTTCTTAGTCTACAAACCATATCTCCATGATCAGACAACTGGAATCCTCCCGGTTGTTCAATGTAGACTTCTTCCTCCAAATCTCCATTTAGAAAAGTTGATTTGACATCCAGCTGATAGACTTTAAAATATTTGAAAGCAGTAAAAGCAAGAAATAATCTGACTGCCTCTATCCTTGCCATTGGAGCAAAAATTTCTTCAAAATCAATTCCTTCCACTTGAGAATAACCTTTACATACCAACCTTGCTTTGTTTCTTACAACCTTACCATCTTCATTTAGTTTATTCCAGAAGACCCATTTGGTTCCAATCACATTTTTGTCCTTAGGCCTAGGAACAAGATTCCAAGTGTGATTCTTTTCAATTTGCATAAATTCTTCTTCCATTGCTTTAACCCATTTTTCATCAGTGCAGGCTTCATTTATTGATTTAGGTTCAATCTTTGAAATCAAACAAATCTCTTCTTGATCTTTAGCAATTCTTCTCCTAGTTCGAACACCTCTATTTTTATCTCCTATGATTTGGTCTTCAGGATTATTCATTCTTACATACCTGGGGGTTTTGGGAATTGTTTGAACATCAATTTCTTGAACTTGTTCCTAATCTTCTGCACTAATCTTTTGAGTTACTGAAGTTACCGGATCAATCTAGATATGGGACTGGATTTGGACTTGTCTTCCTTGACCTTGATTTTCATCTTGATCATTTGAATCATATTTGCAATACCTAGAATGCCCTTCTTTACTTTCATCAACTTTAACATTAGCACTTTCAATAATCTTTTTCAACCTTTTGTTGAAGCACCGATAAGCCTTACTTTGAGTTGAGTATCCCAAAAAATATTCCTTCATCACTTCTTGCTTCAAACTTACCTAATTCCTCATCTCTTTTGATATAACATTTACTGCCAAAAACTCTGAAATATCTCACAGTGGGAGAATGTCCAAACCATAGTTCATAAAGAGTCTTACCAGTATTTCCTTTGATCTGCACCCAGTTCAGATTGTAGACATCAATACTCACAACTTCCCTCCAATAAACTTGAGGAAAATTTATTTCCATCATCATGGTCCTGGATGCTTCTTGAATGGCCTGATTCTTCCTTTCCATGACTCCATTTTGCTGAGGAGTCATAGGAGCAGATAACTGTCTTTTTATTCCATGTTTTTCACAAAAGGCATCAAACTCACTAGAAGTGAATTATCCACCTCTGTCAGATCTCAGACATTTCAATTTCCCTCCAGTCTCATTTTCAACCATCATCTTGAATACCTTAAACTTATCAAGAGCTTCTAATTTTTCTTTTGGGAAAGTTACCCACATCATCCAGGAGTAATCATCAATTAGCAACATGAAATATCTATCTCCTTGCACACTCCTAATTCTAGCAGGACCACAGAGATCAGTATGTACCAGTTCCAATCTTCCACTAGAACATTATTCCTTGCTTTTGAATGAAATTCTATTCTATTTACCTAGTTGACATTCTCTACATATGCTATCCAATTTCACAAGTCTTGGAAGATCTCTTACTGCTTGAGTGGAACTTATTTTGACAATGTTATCAAAAATCACATGACACATCCTTCTATGCCATAACCAACTTTGATCTATTTGAGCAATCAAACAACTTTTGCCTAAACTACTTAGGTGAAAAATGTTACCTCCAGTTTGAGTACCAGATGCAATTTCAGTTCTAGAACTTCCAAAGATTTTGTAATTTCCATCCTTGAATTGAAGATCATAGCCCTTGTCAACCAACTATCCAACACTGAGAAGATTGTGTTTCAGTCCTTCCACATATAGAACATCATTGATATTTTTCTTACCATCAAAAGAAATGGATCCTTTGCCACAAATTCTACTAGCTAAGTTGTCTCCAAATTATTTTCATACATTATTTTCTAATTACAAGACAAATTTCATTATTATTACTTGTTAAGTGGCACTTGTTTAAATTCATTTTATGTTTAATTTGTCTTGTAATTAGAAAATAATGTACATGTTTAGAACAATTCTAATTATATTAAATTAGTTACACTGAGAGGTCTTCCTACATTCACAGCAGGGGTGGAGTTGAAGAGCTCAAAGATTCCAAGATTCCGTGTAATTTTAAATGATTCCAATCTAAATTTTTTAAAAAACAAATTTCAATTTAAAAATAAAACAAAAAAATAAAATTTGGTTTTTATTTTTTATTTTGTCCAATTTCTTTTTTGGTTCCATAGTAATTGTGATTTTCTTATTTTCAATTTCTTTTTTGTTTTTATTTTTTATTTTTTTCCAATTTCTTTTCAAGTTTTTATTTTTTATTTTTTCTAATTTCTTTTTTGGTCTTTTATTTTTTATTTTTTCCAATTTCTTTTTTGGTTCATTTTCTTATTATCAAGTTCTTTTTAAATCACCAAAAATATCAAAACATTATATTTATATTAAAAAATATATGAGTCAATGCAAGAAGTTGGGTCCACTTTTTGGCCAAAAAGTGGAAGTGTTTTCCCTGATTTTCAGAATTTGTCACATTTGACCTTAAAATTTGAAGCACTTAGAGATGGAATCTTTAAAAAAGTCACTAAATATAAAATGTAGTACTTGGAGTCTAGTTTCCAAATATGTAATTTGTTTCAATACCCAGATGATACAAATTGATTTTTCATAGACATTTCTAAAAACCACTATTTAAAAGTCACTTTTTTTTAACCATACCATGCACATGTACGGCCAACATAATTTGACCTAAATAAAATTATTTTTCAAAATCCTTTTGGGAAAAGATGTGTAGCACAGTGAAGTTTAATGAGGATATTTTTTTATAATTTTTTTCTAAATAATTTTTTTTTATTAATTTTTTATTAGGCCTAATTGCTACTTTTGAAAACCCGTCGTGTACGACCAACATAATTTTGGCAAAAAAAATCATAAAATTAATTTTTTTTTCATTGTGTAAAGAATGGTGTGTAGATTGATGACATTATTTTTTTTTTAAACTTAAAAATTAAAAGTTATTAAAATAATACAAACACCTGTTATTTCAAGTTTTTGGCCTAGTTTGCTCATAAATTAAATAATAAATAGAAGAACATGTCCAATAAAAAAAATTACATATTTAAAAACTAGACAATGTCATCTGTAATGGGTTTTCATTTCGTAAAAAAATTTAGAAAAAAAGGTCGTCAGCCATATAGGTAAACTCAATGTTTCTTCTTGTTCTGTACTTAGAAAAAAATTTGCAGGTCCAAGGCTCAAAGTCGGCCAACCATGCTATCCCGATCCTAAAACCCAAGCAAATGGAAGGGAAAAGGCGGTCGGTGATTTCAAATTTCATAGAATGGGTACCCGTTATAAAATAGGTACCTGTTTATAAAATAATGGGTACCCGTTTATAAAATAATGGGTACTCGTTATATAACGGGTACCCGTTATGTTTTTAAGAACGTGTACCGATTTTATAATGGGTACCCATTTCTATTATACCCGTTATTTCCCATATCAAGGAAAAACATACTATTACTGTATCCTTGCAACTTGCAAGTCTGATCAGTACGGCCCGACAACAACAATTTCTACATTTTTTTACTTACAGGTGTTTTGTGGAATCTCTTGACATGTCATATTCTATTCAGATTTTGAAAGGAGTCAATCATATGAACAATTCTGAAGTGAAATCAAGTGTATGAGCTATTTTCAAGAGGAATAAAGAAAGAAGGTTTTTGTTTTTACATCTACTTTTTACTTCAAAATCTATGGAACAAAGGATCTACATCTAATTCTACTTCAAAATTTCAAATAAGTACATCAAATATGAAATTAGATTAAGTATCAATTATTTTTTATATAGTAAGGCGGCAAAAACTAGGGGCTGAACCCTTTTACAAAACTAAGCCCAGGGGGCAAGAAACAACGTACTGACAGTACTCAGTTAGCATAGAGAAAAGACTAGCAACACAGGCACAACAACCTTGTTGTAAAACAAAAACCAGCAAAGCCCAATAGACTAAGCAACAAGGTTGCAAGGAGCAACAACCTAAACAATAGTAGAACCAGACCTATTAGGTCGAACACCCTTAGCATGAGTGCGATTCAATGAAACATGCTTGGGAAGACCTCGCTTCCTCCTTTGGACAATAGTCCGAAGAACATCATCTCCATCCATAGAAATAGAAGAAGAACAAGAAACTCTCTCCAAATCCTTGGAAGGGGGCGGAGCTTGGGGCACAACAACGTCAGCCCCAACAACAACCTATGTACCTATAGTAACAGTCTGAGACATATCAGCAACCGAGATCTCAGCAGCAGACCTGGTAGCAGCAACAATAGCAGGGGAGGTCCCTGTAGCAATTCTAGAAACAATAGTAGTAGCAGGGGAGTTTCCTGCAGCACACCCAGCAACACCAGCAACAGGGGAGGACCCTAACAACATAGTAGTCTCAGCAATAGTCCCAACAATAGAACCACCAGCAGTAGTATCATAGCTATAAAATCAGGAACCCCCTCAATATCAGGAGCAGACCCATCATCATCAGAGGAAGATTCAACCGTCTCTGACCCAAAAATATCCTTAGCAGCACCAACTGTAAGATGTTCATGCAAAGAATTCTTCCACCAGGAGGAAAAATGAGGGATCTTTAAGTGAGGACACCCAGAAGCTAGATGACCTGTAGCAAAGCATCTACGACACCAGAAGGGAATACCTTCATAGTCCAAAATTTGCCTCCAAGAATTATCAGCAACCTGCAGCATAATCTCAGCCGGGAGAGGCTTAGAGAGATCGAGATCCATAAGAACACGAGCATATGTGGTATGAGAAAATAAGGTAGTCACTTGATCTACCATAATAAAAGAACCCAAAGAATTACCAATACCCTCATAACAAGATTTGCACCAAAGATGCAGAGGAAGATTCGAGAGACGAATCCAAACAGGCATTCTATTGAAAGACTTAGTCAACAGGTTAAAGGAGGGAACCCAAGGCTTGAGAAGGAGGGCATGATTGCCCCAAAACTAGGCCTGAGTATGAAGAATAGCATTTCGATCAGAAACTGAAGCAAAAACAACTACAAAGAAACCCTTTTCACAAGGGTAAATTTCTATTTTCCCCTCTGTGATAGGGCGCCAATGCTCTGAAATCCAGAGCTTTGAATTGCCTAGCCGAGGCCACCATCAGTCAAATATACAAATCAAACCCTGCTCAGAGAAATAGTTTATATTTTTTAAAACCTCATCCCCTAGGACCACTACAGGGGGAGGCAAGTCCGACTGAGAAATAGATCTCCTAGGAACTAGAACATCAGCAACATTAGCAGACTCCTCACAACGTTGAGGAGAACCACTACTAACAATCTTTGCATAAGATGTAGCAGCAATAGCAGTAGCCCCAGAAATGGATAGTGTACCAACAACCGCAGAAACCCCAACATCAGACGGAACCCCTGCAAATAAAGCAGTAGATGAGCCCTGAAAAGTAGCAGCCGTAGTCATGGACGACGCTCCAGCAACAACTCCAGCAGTTGAATGCACGAACGACACAGCAACAGCCGTAGCCACACCAGTAGCAGAAGAAAACACACTAACCGTAGGCACCCCAGTAGCAGATGGAACCCCAGCCGTAGATACAGACAGTGCATCAACAGCCACACCAGCTGCTAAGCCCATGGACGGTGCACAAACAACCACAACCACACAAGCCGCTGAGCCCACGGACGGTGTACGAACAACCGCAACCACACCATCAGCAAAAGAAAACCCCACAGCAGCAGACTGAACCCCTGCATGTAAAGTAGTAGATGAACCCTATAAGGCAGCAGTTGTAGACACAAACGGTGCTCCAACGACAAAAGTAGCTGAGCCCACGGATGGTGTACCAACAGCTGCAGCCACACCAGCAGTAGAAGAAACCCCTGCAATTAGCCTAGCAACAGACGAATCCTGTGAACTAGGAACATGGGCGGGAAGAGGAGCGGGAGAGCCCATTTCAAATTCTTAGGTTGTTATATCAATGACTTCCTAGGATTTGAAATGGTATCATTGGCTTTGGTTGTTTAGCCTCTTGTACATATTTCTTTTTATTTTGTTTAGAGTTCGATTAAGTATCAATTATTATTTTATCAAGAGGGTTTGGTAATCATGGGATTAAATCAACGTCAAAGAAAAAAATAATGGAGGGTAATGACACCTCAAGAAATTGAAGCAAATAGAGAGAAGGAAGTAAAATGACAAAGAGATAGAAGAGCAAGGATTCAAAAGATGAAGAATATTTAAGCATCTAGTTCCATGAGTATTGAAGAGAAAGACATTCAAGAGACTATAAATGATGGGATGAATGTAGATGATGCAAATGTGGAAATGGTGAATTTGAAAGAAAATGTGTCTATAGAAACAAATGCATGTATGTCTTCAAACCCAACTTTTGAAGATATGAAAAATGTGACTATACAAACAAATTCAGGTATGTATTCAGAGCCAGCTTTCAATGATATGGAAAACACGACTATAGAAACAAATCTAGGTGTGTCTTTGGAGCCAACTTTCAATGATATAGAAAACACGACTAGAGAAACAAATCTAGGTGTGTCTTTGGAGCCAACTTTCAATGATATGGAAAACACTACTATAGAAACAAATCTAGGTATGTCTTCAAACCCACCTATTGATGATATGAATGAGAATGTTATCCCTTTTAGGAGTGAAAATAAAAATACTTTATTTGAGATTGAAAGAAATGTCTTAGATAATCTTCCTGGTAAAATTTCTTGGAGGCAAATGAGAACTCATGTAAATAGATTATATAAAATATTTTTTTATAGAAAAAGTCTTGGATTTCAATGTCAACTTATGATGCAATTGATGAAGATGTGGAAATTGCGAAAAGTAATGAAAAAGTTAGGCATCTTTGTAAAACCTAAAAAAAAGATGAATCAATCAAACAAGTTTTATCTATTGTTGCTAATTCTATTGATTCTATTGGTAAAAAGAGTCGATCTAAAGATAGCAATGTAGCATGAAGAGCTATAACAACTGCTTTAGTCAATAAATCATCTTCTAATAAAAGAATGATAAGTAAGACAAGTGTAATTCTAAAGATAAATCCTAAAATTTGAGAAGAGCAGCAAAGAGAAGAGAATCTATTGAAAAAGATCCAATTAACCAAAGTTGGAGTTTTAGTGGTAGACTCCCAAGGTATGACATAAAATTAAATAGTGAAATCGAATCTTTAATTGAAAAATATTGGCATGATAATACAAGGGCATCATCTAATGTTAGAAATGTTTTAAAATTATGAGTGGGGTCTAAAATTCGTGATCCTCATCCAAAACATCTATTAGACATGACTCAAATTGAATTATATAAAAAATTCTTAGATGATTTAGTGTTAGAACCATTTAATATTACCATAAGCCAAAGATCTTTTGAGAAATGTAAACCTTGGTATGTGAAAATTAATAAACAATGAATCTCTTGTTGTTGTAAAACTCATGTGCAATTTCATTATTATTATGATATTTTTTGATATATATGTTGTACTTTGCATACTGATGAAATTATGCAGGAATGTGGTATTAATATGCCACCTCAAACAATTAAGGAGTTTGTAGCAGGTTTGTTTTGTGAAACATCTACTGGATACATATTTTATTCAAAAACATGTATTTCTGGACAATGCAATAGATGTGGCAACTTTTCATTGTTAGAAGAATGTGTTGGTGCCTGCATGATCATCTAGGTTTCAAGCAAAAGTATGTTATGTCACTTTTTCGGTCAAACCTGATATTCTGGCAGGGGTGATATTTCAAATATCAGTCATCTTAGAGAAGATCACCCTGATGTTGCAAGATCACCTTGATGTTACATTATCACCTCATAATCGCTTGGTTCGCAAGGTGCATACGTCAATTTTACATCTGGGTTGATATCCGCCTGTCTAATAGTTTCATACATCTTGCGGAAGGTCATATTTCCAAATATCAGTCTGATATTCTTGCGAGGGGTCATATTTCCAAATATCAATCATCTTATGAATATCACCGTTGTTGCCGAATATCACCCTATGCCAACATGACGATGACATCATCTAAGTCCGATGGGATGCATCATATGGTCTTCGGCATGACAGTTATTATTGGCAGCTATGATAGAGGTCCCACCGATCACCAATGAGGACAAGAGTATGTACAGAAGGATTTTCCTCTGATACATCAGGTGGCGCTAATGAGGGTGATATTGCTTATCGGGTGAACAAGCAGGAGGTTCACCAATGGGGGGGTCATGCCGATGGGGTCTTGGCGAATGGTTCGTTGGTCGTGCAAGGTAAAATTATACGACATCATATGTGCTCATGGCCTAGTATATAAAGTGTTGAAGAGGGCACTGCAGGGTGAATGTGGGATAATGGTTCCCACTTAATTTGAAAAGTCAGCGATCAACAGGAGACTCCCGCATGGCATGATCTCGTTGGCCAGCAGCCCGCCCGTTCAATTTGAGGCCGCAAATCTTGGTGGGAAAAGTTTTCAAAGATCTTGCAACCGTTGCATTCCAAGAAGCCGCAGGTTGGTATGCCATTGATGGCAGATGTTACGTGTGTATGGGCAAAGGCATGGATGGATCAACTACCCAATTAAAGTTGAAATTCCCCAGGCGGCGGCGCGGGTCTCAAGTTCAACCATTCCTTGCCTTCTCCTTTGCCTACTGCATTTAATGTGTTGAGCGCCATTTCTCATGATGCACTGTATCTGGTGAATTTTGAATTGCCATGTAATTAATGTTGAGTACACTTCCTTGCTGTATATAGCAGGTTGTGTTACTCATTTGCTGTTGTTGAAAACTGGACAAATTTTGGTGCTGTAATAAGATACAACTTCATTGGTGGCCCTGTTCTAGATGTCTTGTGAGTTTATGAGTCTCATGTTGTATGTTTCATGCATAAATTTACTGGTTTCATGTTGATTTAAATGAGTAATGCTATATTGCATGTGTTATGTTATCTGTCTCCAAATTGGGTGTGTTCTTCTGAATCTAAACAGCTAAGGGGTGTCTAATATTCTAGAATATAAGTTACTTGTATTGAATGCTTGACTTTTTACCTCTGCTCAAGGAGTAGATTAAATGTTTTAGGTTAAGTGTTGGGAAGAATATACTGCAGTAAGGATGTTTCTAAGCAGAGATAACTGAATACTAAATTTTAGGAAGTATCTGTAAGGCAGATACTAAACAATCCCCTTGAAACCTAGCCTTTGGTCCAAGTTTATGTGTACATTCACATGTGTATGTCTACTGACTCCAAGCCCTGGATAGGCACCAGTCTAGTCTTGTATTGAGGTACACTCAAGGTCCTAGTTTTGCATCCAAACACCAAATCAGACTCAAACTTCAAATCCAAATTCATAGGACATTAGAAGTAGTTTAGGACCCAAATCTTTTATCTCACAACTGAAGATAGGCCCAAAGGTAGCCCCTTTGCACTTATTTCATAGTTTTGGTCTGCATATGAGAGGATTTATCTGCTTTGTGTCAACATCCCAGTCATTTCATAGTCATATTTCATGGGTGTTGAGTAGGGAATACCCCCTTGGTTCTGCAGAGCCTAAAGAAGAGGAGGAGATATTCATAGAGTCTATCTCATGTACTATTGGCCCCTAGCCTGGGAATCCTATTGATCAATGATGGCTACCTTGTAGGGATAACTAGGAACAAGCATCTAGTTTGGGAAAAATACCAACAGATTTGGCAACTCTGCTAGGGACAAGAGTCAAATAGTGTGAAATCATTGCTGCGTATCCAGTTCTTTCATGTGAGTATAGTGCTCTGCTGGTGGAATGAATTCAGAAGAATATTTGTTCTTTGATGGGCTTTCAGTTGTTTGAAAATTGTGTCCTCTTTGGAGAGGTGGCGACTCTGTAAATAAGTTTTCAGTGCACATGAAAGGTTGATGTATGTTGTTGTGATAAAAGATTTTATGTTCAGGACTTCAACATTTGGATGAGAAAAGCTACATGGCTTCTTCCCACTTGTATTTGTTGTTTTATTGCATAAGTTAGATGCCAAGGGGGAAGCCTTAGGTCTTAGGTAGACACAAGATGTCTAGGAGTGGAATTTATATGAATCCAAGTATGTATTCACCCATGCTCAGCCAAGAGGGGGATGAAATGTTGTGTAAAAGAATGGAAGAGATAAAAAATAGGTTGATATCCTTAGAGGCTCGGCAAGCTCAGTTAAATAATAATAACCCTGTTGTGTCTACCACTCAGAAGGCTAAACCTCTTGTCAGCCCTTTTGATCCTTTGTATGACCAACTAGAATTGTCATGGGTTGATTATGAAGTTGACAGTATGCCTGCTCAAATCTACAATCAAATGCCTAGATTTAGTGGACACAGTGTGTGTGATGGGGGTGCACATATCCAAAACTTTCAAAGCTTCATGGAGAAACATTCATTTAGAGATGAGGATATGTGGATGAGATTTTTTGTTAGATCCTTTGGTGCTAGAGCTAGAGATTGGTATTTGATCTTTCCAAAGAGGTCCTTTGCCTGTTGGGATGAACTTGTTGACTGTTTTAGAGAGGAATTTGCAAGAGAACCTGCTGATCTTGTTACAAGATTAATGGAAATTAGAAGACAAGATGAAGAGCCCTATATTGACTTCAGTCATAGATTTACAGTTGCCCTTTCAAAAATCCCTGAAGACTTCAGACTTGATACTTCATCCTGCATTGGCATATTCTTTGAAGCTTTTGAGGAGGGCTCTAGTGCATTGTTGAAGGAATTCAAGATAACAAGTATGCAGATGGCATACAAGTTTTTAGAAGATACAGAAAAAATGAGAAATTTGCACATACTATAATGTCCCTGTGCGCGGGTGATGTGCCCTAGCGGCCACGAATGTCCGTAGTGGAATGTTGCCCTCAGATGCTCCGGTGGGGAAGTCTAGCCTCCACCCTTAACACCCTGGGATGCCACCCTAACCTCCAGGCCAGTCTTTTGGTGTAGTGGTTGGGCCTAAGTGGTATTAGAGCCGAGGTCTTGAGGTCGAGCCCTACGGAGCATGGTGGGCTGTAATGTCCCTGTGCGCGGGTGATGTGCCCTGGCGGCCACGAATGTCCGTAGTGGAATGTTGCCCTCAGACGCTCCGGTGGGGAAGTCTAGCCGCCACCCTTAACACCCTGGGATGCCGCCCTAACCTCAAGGCTGGTCTTTTGGTGTAGTGGTTGGACCTAAGCTTAGGTCCAACCACTACACCAAAAGACCAGCCTTGAGGTTAGGGCGGCATCCCAGGGTGTTAAGGGTGGCGGCTAGACTTCCCCACCGGAGCGTCTGAGGGCAACATTCCACTACGGACATTCGTGGCCGCCGGGGCACATCACCCGCGCACAGGGACATTACACATACAAAATTCCTTGTCTACAGGCTTTGGTGTGAATAACAGTTGTATGGCTTCAAATGACCAAGTGATCATGGCATCATTTGAAGACAAATGTGTAAATGAAAAGATAGAAGTTGACAATGATGCTATGTCTGAACATAATGCTGATGACAATGCTCAAATGGATTGTTCATCAATGAAGGATGCAAATGAAAGGATCAATAATGACTCCCAAGTTGAGGTTAGGGTATCTGGTTCTGAAAATAATGATGTGGTTATGGACAGCAGTGAATACTTGTTAGAGTGGGTTTGTGGAGATAATTGTGAGTATTGTGCACAAGATATAGAAGAAATAAGCAAACAGGGGAGCAGTTCCATGTTTGAATTATTGCCTTTTATTCAGACACATGGAGATGATGAAGAGCAATCAAGGATTGAAACAAGTGCTAGTGCTGAGCATGATTGTTCTTTATTTGATTATAGTTTTGCTTATGACACAAAGGCTGATACTCCTCCACACAAGGAATTCATTGGTAATGAAAATGCATGTTCTTCTGCCCATGAACTAGTGGCATACTGTAATGAAGCTGAAACACTTGGATTAACCCTTTTTGATACATATGCTGAGGAGGATCTGCTTGAGTATGGTGGAAATCTAGGCACTGTTATTGAGAAGGATTCTAATTTTCATCCTGATGAAAGAGAGACCAACATACATCATGAGGGTTGTTGCAGAGATATGCCTGAGCCTAAGCCTTTCCATTTTGATGGAGCTAATGATTATTTGCATGAGATACACAAATGTGAATGTGAAAGCTTCTTCCCTGATATGCCAGCTTATGATAAAGTGAAACCTGATGATCCTAGCTATATGATGGACTATGAGTGCTTTCAATTTTTAGTCTAGCTGGGAGATCATTTTACAATGCATATTGCTAATATAGATGATGAGAAGCTTTATATGCTATATGAATATGCATTGCTTGATAAATATAACATTCACATGTTGCTTGATGCTGAAGGTTATTTGCATAGGATTGACAGTGACAAGCTCAATCAAATGTTTGAATATACAAATGGCAAGGGTTGTTTGTGGGCGGACAATGGCAATATCTTTAGGCTTGATCCAGTGAGATCAGAAGAAAATCAAGTGTTTGACAGAGGAAAATGTTGGTTTTTCATTTTTGGTGGTATTGGGCCACCGAGTATTTTTCAATAAGTGCGATTAGTGATGCAGGTTGGTGCAATGTTTGACTCTATTGCCCAATGGATAGGGACTGGTCTGCATCCTAGAGATCTATGATTCTCGCCATGCCTGTAGGAGGCATGTGTCCCTAGATAGAGCCAGTGTTGGTGCCTGCATGATCATCTAGGTTTCAAGCAAAAGTATGTTATGTCACTTTTTCGGTCAAACCTGATATTCTGGCGGGGCTGATATTTCAATTATCAGTCATCTTAGAGAAGATCAGCCTGATGTTGCAAGATCACCCTGATGTTACGTTATCACCTCATGATCACTTGGTCCACAAGGTACAGACGTCAATTTTACATTTGGGTCGATATCCGCCTGTCTAACAGTTTCATACATCTTGCAGAAGGTCATATTTCCAAATATCAGTCTGATATTCTTGCGGGGGGTCATATTTCCAAATATTAGTCATCTTACGAATATCACCCTTGCCGCCGAATATCACCCTATGCCAACAGACGATGACATCATCTATGTCCAATGGGATGCATCATATGGTCTTCGGCATTACAGTTATTATCAGTAGCTATGATAGAGGTCCCACTGATCGCTGATGAGGACAAGAGTATGTACAAGAGGATTTTCCTCCGATACATCAGGTGGCGCCGATGAGGGTGATATTGAATATCATGGTGATATTTCACATGAGGGTGATATTTCATATCGGGGTGATATTGCTTATTGGGTGAGCAAGCGGGAGGTTCGCCAATGGGGGGGTCATGCCGATGGGGTCTTGGCGGATGGTTCGTTGGTCATGCAAGGTAAAATTACGCAACATCATATGTGCTCATGGTCTAGTATATAAAGTGTTGAAGAGGGCACTGTAGGGTGAATGTGGGATAATGGTTCCCACTTAATTTGAAAAGTTAGCGATCAGCAGGAGACGCCCGTGTGGCATGATCTCGTTGGCCAGCGGCCCACCCGTTCAATTTGAGGCCGCAAATCTTAGCAAGAAAATTTTTCAAAGATATTGCAACCGTTGCATTCCAAGAAGCCGCGGGTTGGTATGCCATTGATGGCAGATGTTACAGGTGTATGGGCGAAGGCATGGACGGATCAACTACCTAATTAAAGTTGAAATTCGCCAGGCAGAGGCGCAGGTCTCGAGTTCAACCACTCCTTGCCTTCTCCTCTGCCTACTGCATTCAATGTGTTGAGCGCCATTTCTCATGATGCACTGTATCTGGTGAATTTTGAATTGCCATGTAATTAATGTTGAGTACACTTCCTTGCTGTATATAGCAGGTTGTGTTACTCATTTGCTGTTGTTGAAAACTGGACAAATTTTGGTGCTGTAATAAGATACAACTTCATTGGTGGCCCTGTTCTGGATGTCTTGTGAGTTTATGAGTCTCATGTTGTATGTTTCATGCATAAATTTACTGGTTTCATGTTGATTTAAATGAGTAATGCTATATTGCATGTGTTCTGTTATCTATCTCCAAATTGGGTGTGTTCTTCTTCTAAATCTAAATAGCTAAGGGGTGTCTAAGATTCTAGAATATAAGTTACCTGTATTGAATGCTTGACTTTTTACCTCTGCTCAAGGAGTAGATTAAATGTTTTAGGTTAAGTGTTGGGAAGAATATACTGCAGTAAGGATGTTTCTAAGCAGAGATAACTGAATACTAAATTTTGGGAAGTATCTGCAAGGCAGATACTAAACAATCCCCTTGAAACCCAGCCTTTGGTCCAAGTTTATGTGTACATTCACATGTGTATGTCTACTCACTCCAAGCCTTGGATAGGCACCAGTGTAGTCTTGTATTGAGGTTACACTCAAGGTCCTAGTTTTGCATCCAAACACTAAATCAAACTCAAACTTCAAATCTAAAATCCATAGGACATTAGAAGTAGTTTAGGACCAAAATCCTCTGTCTCACAACTGAACATAGGCCCAAAGCTAGCCCCTTTGCACTTATTTGACAGTTTTGGTCTACATAAAGGAGGATTTATTTGCTTTGTATCAACATCCCAGTTAATCCATAGAAGCATTTCATGGATGTTGAATAGGGAATACCCCCCTAGTTCTGCAGAGCCTAAAGAAGAGGAGGAGATATTCATAGAGTCTATCTCCTGTACTGTTGGCCCCTGGCCCGGGAATCCTATTGATCAATGATGGCTACCTTGTAGGGATAACTGGGAACAAGCATCCAGTTTGGGAAAAATACCAACAGAATGTATGCATGAAAATATTTCACATAAATTTGGACAACAATTAGTGGATGTGAAAAGATTCAAGAATGTTGAATATTCTTTAAAAGATGGAAAAATTGGAAAGCGTTGTGAGTTAGTCACTGAAAATTTTTGTGTGCATGCATTCATCAAAGATTTTAAGGACAATATTGTATCCAAATATGTCAAACACTCTCAATATGCTCGGTGGCTTGATGGACAATTTCGTTCATGTAAAAACATATTTCCAATTGGAACTATCCTATCATTGGTTGACATTGCAGAAAACTATACTCTTGCTCCACAAGAGGAAATTCAATCTCAGTATTATAATTCAGTGCAAGTGGCCATATTTGTTCATATTGTATACAGACATGCAGATGATAGTATAGAAGATAATAGAAAATTTTTGAGGGAGTATCATTTCTATTTGAGTGATAACCGGTTACATTCTTCAGAGTTTGTGCAATATTGTTTCACAAAATTTTATGAAAGTTTAAAAGAAAGAGGAATCCAGATGGTACAACATTTCATCTAGTCAGATAATTGTACAGGGCAATTCAAAAGTGCAAGAATGCTTTATTGGATATGTAGGGCTCACAAAGAAAACAATATCCAACATATGTGGAGTTTTTTTGAAGCTGGACATGGTAAAGGAGAACATGATGGAGCTGGAACATGTGTGAAAAGAGTTCTTTCTAGAGAGAAACTGAAATTTGAGGATGCAGCCAAATTTAGAGATGCATGTGCAATTGTGGATTTGTGTAATGAAAAATTATCTACGGGATCAAGTGAGAACTCTACAATTCGACGATTCTTTTGGTTAGTTGAACAAGAGAATATTCCTACTCGACTTGATTGTGAGACAATAACTGGATCAACAAAATGGCATTCATTTAAGAGTTTAAATGTAAGAACATGGACTATATGGACTAGGGAGCTTACATGTTTTTGTCAATTTTGTATTACAGGTGATTGGGGAGCATGTAAAAATACAGAATGGGTTGAAGAATGGAAACAAAGATCCTTGACACCTACAGAAACACAAGATCAACTTGAAACAACAATTGAAGATGATAATCAAATGTTTGCATCAGATGACTATGATTGTGTTTCAGACCTTGTACAAGAAGGTACTTTTATTTTCAATATTTTTTTATTGCCATTTTTTTGTACATCTATATATAATTAATTATATATGTATGCATGTACAAATTTATGTGATTTAGATACATTTCACACTTTATTGAATTACATAATTTTTTTTGTAGGACATGTGTATGCTGTTGTTGCACCTGAGGGCAATGAAGAGGAAACTAAGTATTGGTTGGCTCGATGTGTTGAGAAAAAACAAAAGTTGTTACATCCTAGAGTAGATGATTATAACACAGAGTATCCAACAGGTTCTATGGTTGTTGTTTGCACTTGGCTATGAAAATATCTAATAAGAAGGAATGGTTTGCTTGCATTTGAAGATTATGAAACACATAAGAAGATCATACACTACTCACATTTGGTTGTGGTAATAATTATAAAACTAGTCAGATATCAAGGCAAACCTTCTAATAAACAGTTATGGACACTTTCGATAGAAGAACATGAGTCAATTATAGATGCATTACAAAAAAATGAGGATGCAAATGGTACAATGGAATAAATTTCCAGGTATGTAAACCATACTCTTACGTCCCCTAAATCCATCCTCTTAAATGTATCTTATAATGTTATCTAGTTAAATGTAATGCATCAATGTTTTGTCTTTTTGGTATATAAATTCTTTTATTCTCATTTCAGCTTCTATATTATTCCCCTTGTCTTAAATTTTGTATCGACTCATGTAAATATATAGTTAATTTACTTGTACATTTGAACATTACTTTTGCAGGTGTACCCTAGACAAGTAGTCAAATTTGCATGATTGTCAATAGAAGTTTTCACCATACAAGTATGTGAGGTCATTTTTGTAGTCTTCAACTAAAAGTGAACTCAAATTAGGTAATTGTATATACTTACATTAAGGCTTTCACATTCAACATGTTATCTAGTTACATAATGCATCAATGTGTTGTGTTTTTGGTATATAAATTCTTTCATTCTTATTTCACCTTCTATATTATTCCCGTTGTCTTAAATTTTGTATTGACTCATGTAAATATATAGTTAATTTACTTGTACATTTGAACATTACTTTTTGCAGGTGTACCCTAGACAAGTAGTCAAATTTGCATGATTATCAATAGAAGTTTTCACCATACAAGTATGTGAGGTCAATTTTGTAGTCTTCAACTAAAAGTGAACGCAAATTAGGTAATTATATATATATACTCATATATTTCTCATCCATCCTCTAAAGACACCCGCTTGAACATCCCCTTAATTCATCCTCTTAGCTCCCCTTAAGCCATCCTCTTACATCCCCTTAAGCCATCAAGTTTTATCTTATACTTTGTAAATTGACTCGTGTACATCTCTCCAAGTAAGCTATCCTCTTTTGTATCCCCTTAAGACATCCTCTTCTAGCTCCCCTTTTAATTAATCCTCTTATACATCCCCTAAAGCCATCCTCTTATGTATCCCCTTAAGACATCCTCTTAGCTCCCCTTAAGCCATCATCTTACATCCTCTTTTGTGTTATCTAGTTACATATTGCATTAATATTTTGTGTTTTTGGTACATATTCTTTCATTCTCATTTACATTCATTAGTTCTTGCAGGTGTATCCTACAAGTAGATTTTTCCATGATTGCCACTACAAGATTTCATCATAATGTAAATGGTAGATCAATTTTGTAGTCATGTTAAACTAATAACATGGACCTATAAGCTAATTGTATAGATATACTCATATGTTTAATAATGGACCTATTTTTTGTTTTGAGACTCTTTTTATGATCTATGTATTTAATTTTCATGGATTGAATATTATTTTATGATTGCCACAAATGATATTAGTGTAGAGGTTCAATAAGTATATAGTTTGTATTTTTCCTATCATTTTTGTACCCACTTTGGCTATGTTTTGAGATGTGTTGATTTAGCATTTATTTTATATTATTTAAATGCACAAAAGTTGAAGACTTGTATAGAACCTATCCATCTACTCACTCTAACTCTCATTCATTCATGATTGTGTAGTAGTGTCATGATAATTAAAGGGAAATAATCCTAGGACAGTTTGCATATTTGAAATGGTTTAATATCACCTCTATGAATGCCATAGTCCTCTTCTATATCCTTCAATCATTGTCTTGAATAGTCTAATGCTATTACCAATAAATATGGGACTATACTATCATATTACCTAGGTGTAGTCATAAGTATCATGGTATGGATTGAGTCATCAGTGTTGTAGAGTTATTTACGACTGCTAAGGTAATAATGAGGGTTATCATGCATAGGTAAGGTAGTAAATAGTCATTATTTCAAACTAAATGACTACCATAAAGGTCATAGCAAAGAGAAGATTATTGTCATGCATGAAGATTATTGCCATATCCAATCTAGACTGTCATAAATCATTGAGATGTTCTCATAAGAGCAATTCAAATCCAAAAATCAGTCATAATGAGGTTATATCATCTAAAGTCCATTGCAAAAATCCATATGACAATAATAAAACAAATAGGATAGTCATGAAACAAATAGGACACTCATGAAACAATAAAGTAATCATGTTAGTCAAGAGGTTTTAACAGTGATTGATGATCTTATATCATTCTAAATGGTCATATGCTAGTTAGATACACATGTATTTATGGAAACAAGTGGCATTCATGAAATTCATAAGAGGCTACCAAACCAATTATAGGATTGTCCTAATGAAACAAGAGAGGACTGTAAAATGCATAAGTGGTCATCCAAACACCTATATGATTGTCATAACAATCCCTAATAGCCACTTGCCTTCATGATCAATCAAAGATGCTATTAAGAACTTGAAGATAATCCCTAATACCCACTCAATAGAACTACTAAGAGAATGGCAAATCAAACCAAGAGAAGAATCTACATAGCAAAAGGAATCTAAAAAATGAAATAATTCCCTAGCACTAGAAACATTATGAGTAATCAATATAAGGGATTAATGCACCAACATTGTCAACCAACAAGGTATAAAAGAGAAGATCTCAAGAGAATGTATAAATACAAGAAGAGATCACTTGGAGAAGGCTACTAAAGCTAAACACATGAAACTGGAAGTCCTGGAAAGAGCGGAAAATGGATTGTCAAAAATAGGAAAAATGAAGGGGCCTTGATAAGGTATATACTATCTATTCAAAAATTTGAAAAAATTATCTACACATTAGATATTCACATGTACATATGAGAATCCATCAAAGCATAATTGAAAGTGGATTTTTGTAAGATGTATTAGTTGCAAGTGCTACTTCTGATCACCACAGCCCTCACAAGAAATTATGCACAAAATCTCTCTTTAATAATTTCAAATTGTGATAAATTTTTTTGTAGCTTATATTGTGTGGATAAGATTTGAATTTCCTTCTAGTTTCTTCTAAAGAGTTAGTTTCTCTACAAGAATTGAATGCTTTATTTGAATCATGTTTTGAATGTTTTTTAAGGAAGATTTTGTTTGGACACTATCAAAGTGAGCCTAACATCCTTATCATTTTATCATATTTTGCAATTCACTTTACCATATGTAGCAAATTGGACTAGGTATGTTACCTTATGAAGAAGATTAGTCCAAAATTTGTATTAAATTGCTCACATAGTGGGTTGAGCCTTACACCATTGTATTTTGTAGGTTGTTTCAACTTTTGAAGAAAATTGTAATAGGTGCACTTATCTTTTGAAGAAAATCACTCTAGCTATTGCATTGGATTGCACACATCTCGTTTTATTGCCAAATTAATTGTTGTATTATAGAGTATGTATGCTTGTGTACACTAGACTATTAGAGTGAATGACATTACTTTTTGATTATGCATGCATCTACATGAACCCCATCTTTAGTTCCAACATTGTTGCTACTATAACTACGAAGTCTACTTTAACACATACATGAAGGGAAATGCAAGGTTTATTACCTTGTTATAAAGTGCCCTAAATTTTGGCTCAAGTTTTGCTAGAGAATGTCCTAAGTTTTATGAAGTTTGACCAAATTTTGTACAAGAAAAACAAGTTTTTCATCTTTTTTCTACTAGTAGTAGTGTATTTGGAGTTGGAAGAGCAATTGGGATCTATTAAAGTACGAAATATTGGAAAATATAATAGACTTCAAAATTAGAGAATCCTTTTGCACATATATTGCAACCCTTGTAGCTATTCTAAATGACATGCAAATAATTGTCCCATTGCACACTCCTCTTATGACAAATGCAAAGATCATGGACTATTATGTGATTAACTACAATAGTCTAGCAATTTGTTTGAAAAGGAAACAAAATGAAAATGTACAACTAACAACCCAAAAGATTCCAAAATGATTGCCAAATGTCACTAAAGAAGAGTGAATTGCAATATGAATGATTAGTAGTAGCAACTAGAAGTTCTACTCAAAACGTGTTTGAAGAACAAATCTAAAACTTGTGGATCATCAACTGTCACATTATAAACTCGCATAAAAAATTAGTTTGTTGCTTCACCATTGGATGGGCACTTTTTTGTCCTTTTTAACTAATGCAAATTGATTTATGATTATTATTCAATCCAATCACACAATTAAATTTTAACATTTTCTAAGAAAAATAAATAAAAGAAAAATAAAAACTTTCAAGAAAATAATTAATTTTTCATAATTAGTCACCCATTAAAATTGAATTGAAAGATAAACTAATCCATTATTATTATCATAATTAAATTCTCCTCTCATATCCCAAATTTAGACATAATCTATTAGATAATTATAACACCAAACTTATCTATTAGATAATTGTAACACCAAACCTATCTATTCCACTATGTAAATTAACTTAATTTAGGTTTGTGAGGTGATGTATTAGAATTTTGAATTTTGAATATAAATATAAATGAAAACATTTATTTAATTTTGGCAGTTAATAGATTGTTCACTATTTTAGTTATAACTATTGAACCATAATGCATAATCACTTCTTAAATTAAAAAATGTAGTAGAGAGAAATCTTCTAACATGTCTCAATTAAATAATTTATAATCTAGAAGTGAACAATGAAGCATATTTAACATATTATCTAACATACTAAAATGTTCAAGCATATAGTCAATAATATATACATGTAGATCTATTTAGATAAGTCCATGAAATACTATAAAATATAGGTAGGACCCATGAAATGTGTACTAAAACATCTACTCATAGTCAGCATATAAATAAATACAAATCATAGTTCATGAAATACTAAAATATATCTAGAAGTACATGTAATAGCAAGTTCGACATATATAGTCAAAGTCCTGGCACGACATATATAAAAAATAATGTACATCATACAGTTCAGTCTATGAAATAAATATCTATGTCAGGTATGATCATCACTCAAATTCAAATCTGAAAGAGGCCTCTTTCTTCCTCATGAAATAGATGGATCTACCTCATGCTGCACACAAGAGAAAGAAACTTGCAATCAGATTTAAATTTTTTTAAAATGACACATACATGTGCTTCTGAAATGTAAATTTCATTTGATGGAAGATTTAATTTAATTTATAAAATACTCATATTAAATATTTAAATCTAGACTTTAATGTATGATTAAATTACCATATGATGTTGGTCATCTGCTCCCACATTCTGTTGCCCAAGTGATCGTAAAGTATCAGGTGCTAATTCCTGGATATTCAAATTTAAAACACTCAAGAATTAGGTTACCATCCAAATTTAATTTAATTTATAAAAAATATGAAATTAAATATTTAAATGTAGGCTTTAAAGTGTGCATTTAAATTACCGTGCAACCATGCTTATCTACTCCCACATTTTGTTGTCCAGGTGGTATAGTTGTTTCATCTTCTTGACCAAAAGTTTGACCTGCTAATTCCTAGAATTTCAAATAAAGCAAGTTTGAAATAAGTTAGAATTTACTTAGCATATAAAGACCTAGAAATTGCACATAGAAAATTTAGTAAAGTTTAGGACCTCAAAATGTGTGGATGGCTCATGAAATTGTCCCTGACTAGCAACCTGACCAATAGTCGCACTCCTATCATCCTGCACTTACATATATATGGGTGCATATATAAATTTATATAAACTCAAAAAAGAAACTTAGTACAAATTTAGTACAATTTTTTAAAACACACACTAGGGAATACTCAGGCATAACAGTTGATGATGGAGGATCAGTGCAAGAAACACCTGAGCCACGTGGTCAGTCAGACATGGGAACTGCCACGTGACTTGAGCCTCACTGCAACAATAGTGTTTCACATACATGTACATATAGTTATTTATTTATTTATACACTTGTTAATTTAAAATATAATACTGATAAGTTTCAAGAAGAAAATTTAAACTAGAATTAGATACATATGGTTTTAGGGTTAAGATATATTGGTTTACCTCGTAAGGTGTGCCAATCTCTACAGCTATCGATGCAAAACTCAATGTATCAAATAGTGATGTGGCCCTAGAGTGACTTGAGATCTGTACAACAAATAGTTCACAATTATATATTAATTCATTCAATTATTTATATAAATTTTGATATGTTCAAATTATGCACTTGAAATATTTAATAAAATGTGGTCAATGTACCTGTGTAGGATTATCATCCGAATATAGTAGATCCAAGTATGACTCCACTTTTGCTGTAGTTGCATCTGATGTGGATGTAGGAGCAGGACCATAACATAGTTGATTGCAATTTATACACAAATGTGCCCCTGACATGCCTGAGGCTCTATGATGAGATGCATCGACTCCTCCATGATGCTCTCCACCACTGAATTCATCTGCCATGTGGGTAGCTTGTTCAGTGAGATTGCTTGAGAGTCTACTCAATGCTCCCAATGTCGACAACACTGCCTGGTGCTGAATAGGTGAAGGAATCATGGGCAAAATAGGAGCAACCATAGGAGCAGAAGGAACGGGTCGATTGGGGTCAACTCATGTCCCTAGTCTGTGTTGTGGCATGCCACGACCAACACCCTGAAATTCTCTCATATCAAAATAATTGGGTTTTTGACCCAATTGAAACTCCACCCATAATTTTCTCAAAAAATATAGCGGTACCTCATAATTAACATGTGGTGGGTGATCAAACACCATCCACCACCAATCCCAAAAATGTCTCGAAATCGCCTCATGCCTACACCACTTAATTGATATTCTTTTTTTGTTGCAGCTATAGGTTGATTAGTTTTTGGGTGACAAGAAAATGGGGCTAATGTTTGTTTTGTTATGTGGAGATCATGGATGTCTTTATATGAAAGACCATCCACATAGAATTGCCTCCTCTCCTCCTGCCAAAGGTGAAATCTATTTCGATCTACATCGATAGACCTAACAGAATCAATAATGGTTTGCATCGAAGATGCAAACCGAACCACATGAGGAGGCATCAAGTGAGGTTGATTATTAATCAAATTAATGTTTTCCTCAATTGCATTAATATTTTCATTAATACTTTGCCTCAATTGGGCCTCATCAAGTGGAGGGGGTGGGGGGTTTTGAGGTGGAGGGGATGGGGGGTTTTGAGGTGGATCACGGGGTGGGGGGTTTTCATAAAGAATGTCATCTATTAAAAATTTATCTAGACTCTGGTCATCCATTAGATGTCTCCTGCAAATTTCCAAATACATTCATATGAAAAACTTACAAATGTGTAATTTCACAAATATATACATATTGAAAACCTACAAACAAATATCTATAAATTTAAACTTAATCTAATAGATCTATAAATGAAAGTTTAAAATATTTGTGAATTTAGAGAGCAAGTAATACTTGAAAATTAAACATGCACAAGTTTATCATATGATATGATCAAATGACGATGCCTCAACCCTAAATATATCTTGTATACCCTTATTTAATCTATCTTCTCAAACACATCTCCCATGCATAGTTTATCATTGTCATTGAAAATCAAAGGACTTCAAAAAGAAGCCAATAACTTATTAAAAGGTCATGCACCTACTGCTTGAATAAAACTACTCTATGATTAAAATAATGAGATTGATATTTCATGAGATGTAAGAGTTCTAATGCTTGGTTTAACCCTCTATCTCTTCCATTCAATCACACCACCATTTTCCTAAGTGATTGCTTTACCTTCACAATTTGAACAACCATGATAATCTTGTGAAGGAAAGATTTAGGAAGGACAAAGGTGGCTTTTTCACATAAGATGGGGTTAGCACAATATTAACGGTTTTGCAAGGGGGTAAAGGGGGATAAATTAAAGGGAAATTAAAGGTAGCGTTAGGACATTGAATAGGGATAAAAATTATATGAAAATGGACATATAGGAACTCTAAATGTAAGACCGTGGGAACAACATAGGAAAGGGGAACATGGATGGCTAGGGGTGATTTAGGCTAAGAAAAAGGGGCCAAAATGACAGAAGACACACACAAACATGTTAAGGCTGATATGGACACAAAAACATAATAAGGAATTTGTAGGGTGTACATTAATTTCATTATAACATGCATATGCATGCTTGTGTACATCTTATTGTGAGGTCTTGTAGGTTTATTCATGGTTTCTAAGAACTTATTCATATTTCTTCATTTCTTTTTAATTATCCTATTAGAGAGACCTCAAGGATCACCCTCCGAGGTTCTGCAAATCTTGAAAAAGAAGAGGGGATACCATACCCTATGACTTGGCTCAAAGTTGTTCTCTCCTTGTCGATGTTTCATATTCTCTACCTGAGATATTTTATTCCCCTTTTCTTAGTTTGAGTAATATTTCTAGAAGAGAGGCATTATATTTTTAGTAGCAAACAAAATCTAAAGATACATCAAATTTACATGCTTTTGTGGGAGAAATACATACACAAGACAACTTGAATCTCATTAAGACAAATTCTTGGACTAAAAGCCTAATCAAACAAACATGAAACCCCAGTGTATAATATTTCCAATCACTTGTCAATGTAGGGTTTACCAAAGCAATAAGGCACATAAGAAACATAAAAATTTGCACTTTGGGGCATGGGCCAACAACCTCCTAGGTCTAACCCCATGCAACTAGTAATATGCAAGGGCTCATCACTAAAGATTAGACTAGGCTAGTAATGACATGATAGATGGGTATGCATGCAGATGAGTTAATAACTTTTGAAGAATGTATTTCTTTTTAATGTGGCTCATGGTAAGCTAACTCTTTGGAACTCAACACTTGTTGAATGAAAACCTGAAAGATCCACCTAGAAGCCTATAGGAATCAAAAGTGGGATTTGATATTAGAAAAGTGGGATGAGAAATACAAGCATGGAAAAATCATGGAATTCTACATAGCATAAGATAATAGAAATGTGGATAATGAAAGTTACATAATACAAGAATAATGTGACTAGGTCTATGAAATTGCTATAGGCAAGAAGGTGAGGGTAGACAAGAGAAAAATATACTATGAAAAATATGAGAAGATATGAGTAGGACATATGATGGAATATAAAACATGGAAATACAAGTAGGATATATATATTACCAAAAGGGATTTATCAATATCAACAAAATCTATTCCTTCTAGAATGCATAAATGAAGGGTATATCACTAGGTACATATATGGCCATGTGATAGAGTCTTAGTGAGGAGATGAGAATTGATAATGTAATAGAATATGGTCATAATATACATATATCATGTGGAAATCTATGATAGTAAGATACATGTATGAGTCATAGGGGGATCAATAACACTATATAAAGAGAATTATGATAGCTATCATAACAATAAGATATGATGATAGAGATAAATAGGAGAGGAATAAATGACTTATTGTGGCATAGATGATATAAATAATGAATGTATAATATGTATAAGAAAGATGTATATAGACAATAAGAGATGATTGAGATAGGAGATGGGGGTACAAAAAAGAGGCAAATAGAGAGGTGCAATGATCTACTATAGGATTTATGGGAAATGAAAACAAAGGGTTCTGGTGCCTGATGGAGTCAATCCTAATAATACATAAAATGGTACTATAAATATAGACTCATCATTGTCTAAAAAAACACAACCATGGGAAGAAAACTGTAGGATAAAAACACAATATATGACAAGGGCTAAAGTGGATAAATGTGTTATATTTAGGTCAACATGAAGAGGTCCCTAATGCTTTGAATCCTCCTTAAACCTAGTCAAGGAAGGATAGGGATAATAGGTACAAAGAAGAATCAGGGTAAGAAACAAATAGAGGAAAGAAAAGGAGTACCAAAAAACACATCATATGTTGTCCCCCAAGTGTTGGCATGTATAATAGCTCATCCACATAAAAAGGGACAATAAATACAAACATAAGAATAAGGATGAGAGAAGATATGTACAAAAGTAGGGTAGAGAAAGAGGCATCTAAGGATCACAACCAAGTGGGACTTTATTAGCCATAAGATCATCATGCTCTAAATAAACATTTAAAGATGTTGTCAAATTGGCTATCTATGTCAACACAAGCAGTAAAGATGGATGAAAATGGTGGATTGTGGGCAAGACTATCAAGCATACTATCAAGTGGTGGTGGAACAATGTGTAGTGTGGATGATGTCTCAACAATGGTGATTGCAATGGAATTAATAGGAGGAAAAGAATGCTCAAAGCAGAGAGAATCTAAGAGATGGAGAACTGTGTAGTCAATGGGCATGGCATGGGATTCAAATGAAACTATGGGATCCTCAAAAGCAATAACAGTTGTAGAGGTCATAAATGGAATACTAGTAAATGATGATGAAGGTATATAGTAAAGTAATTATAAGATATTTTTATTAGTAGTTTGCATTTTTAGGAGGATGGAAGAGTGGCTTGTTTGGAATTTCAAGTCAATTCAATATAAAATTTTGTTTGACCACAACAATTCAATTCATAAAGCCTCTTTTGAATGCTATTACGTTCCTGTTAGAAGTCATTGAAAAGTCGAATGCATTCGAATCATACTCACACAGAGTTAAATCTTTATAATTTGGTTTTTTAGGGTTTATAGTTTAGGTTTTTAGGGTTTGTAGTACAACATGGTTTTAGGGTTTATAATTTAGTTTTTTAGGGTTTATAGTTTAGGTTTTTAGGGTTTGCAGTACAACATGGTCTTAGGGTTTATAATTTGGTTTCTTAGGGTTTATAGTTTAGATTTTTAGGGTTTGCAGTACAACATGGTTATAGGGTTTATCAAAACATACAATCACAAAAAAATCATAAAACTCTAATAACAAGTAAAACTCTAATTTTTATTTTAATCCTACAATCACAAAAAAAACATAAAAAACAAGTTAAAAACTAGCAAACAACCAACCTGGAGGAGCTCAGTAGTGACGAGGTGGCAGGAGGAGGTGATAGGGCAAAAAAAACTCTGGAGTTATGCTGGTAGGGCCTTCAACAATGCGTACCTATTCTTTGGTTATCGTTGTAGTTGTCGGTGTCACTGGAGGTGGAAGAAAATGAGCCCGCAGCGCTGTTTTTTAAAAATATATACATTTTGAAAATGGGTACCCGTTTAGTAACACGCACCCGAAGCTAAAGGGGTACCTGTTTAGGCTCGGGTACCCATTACTAAATGGGTACCTTAGGTTTGGTTTATTATTTTGATGTTTTGCATAGTTTATTATTTGTGATATTTTATATGAGGTTCTGATATCTATCTTATACTCTATTTTGCAATTGGGATGGACACTTGGTGAGACTTTTTGGGTCATGTCATAACAGACATAGTAACTATAGATGTTTTAGAGCAGTGAGTGTGGGCAGGTTATTCACCATGGTCATCCGCTGGGCGACATGCAGAGATTTTTATGCCTTTCATCTAGTACAGGATTGCTACGGAGGCTATGCTAGAGCAGTTTACATGAGAGAGAGAGAGGAGTTTCAATAGAGAGCTGAGTGTGCTGAAGCTGAGCTTAGGGCACAATAGGAGCAGACGGTAGTGGTGCCTACATTGGAGGGAGAGCCAGCTATCAATGAGTTCTTACTACATGAGGTTCGTCAGGCGAGAGCTGACAGAGAAAGGGTTTAGTCTGAGAGAGACCAGTACAAGAGGATGTACTAGGAGGCACATGAGTAGGTGATAGACATGAGAGGCGAGATCAGGAGGTTATGATCATAGCCACACATGGTTAGGCTTTTTTCACTCGCACACCATGAGGGCCTAAGGGTACTGGCGATCAAGGCTCAGCTATGTGATATATGTATTTAGGCACTACGACATGCCATTTTATCCTAAGGGATAGTCGACTCAGATGTATATTTAAAACTAAGGACATATATGATGTTTATTTATTTTCATCTATGTGTAATGGCTTTTGATCTATCACATGTCATTTTCATAAAAATACTACTAGTGATGATATTTAAATGCTATAATTAATGCTATTGTGATATACTAACAATTCTTAAAAGAACATATAGCAATAAGCACAATGATCAAACATTTTACAGATAATCTAAATTTTAATGCTATATTTAGTTAATACAAAAGTGATCTAAGTAGAGAATACTTAAGAAGAATACAACAATGATCAACTGAACAAAAGATGTAATGTTAAATGAATTGAGACAAAGCAATAACATCTTGTCAAAATTGAAGCTAATCTATGCAATAAATTAGCTTAGAAATAGTTAACATTAGATCTTTAAGCATAAAATCTTTTGAGATGCGTTGCATTAATAGGTTCTTTAAGCGACATACCTTGCTCATCAACTAACTTATACACTTTGGATCCAAAGGTCTCAGTAATTATGTACGGTCTAAGCCAATTAGGGTTGAACTTACCTTTTTTACCAGGTGGTGCATTTACATTGCATTGATTTTCATAGAGAACCAAATCTCCAACATTGAATGAACATTGTATGACTTACGCATTATAGGATCATTGTACACCTTTTTGATAAGCCTTGAGGTGCTCAAGACTGTTAATCTACCTTTCATCAAGCATCTCAAGTTCTTGTAATCTTTTCTCACATTCCATGTCATCATCCATGATGTCTCTTAGGGAACGAATTTCTAACTCCAAGGGCATTATCGCGTCTATGTCATAGACAAGATTATACGGTGTATTACCAGTAGGCATTCGAATGCTTGTTCTATAAGCCCATAATGCATAGGATAATTGGGTATGCCAATCTTTTTGATGTTTATTAACAGTTTTCCATAAAATTTGTCTAATAACTTTGTTTGAAGCTTCTGCTTGGCCGTTTGATTGAGGATAATAAGGCATAGAGAAGCAATGTTGTATATGGTATTTTTCGAGGAACTTTTTCACATCCTTGTTCTTAAATGGAGTAGCATTGTCTGAAACAAGGGAGGAAGGTATTCCAAATCAAGAAATAATTTTGTCTTGTATAAATCACCATATTACATCGGCGATCGTAGATCGTAAGGGGACTTCTTCGACCCACTTTGTAAAATAATCAGTGGCAGTAATGATAAATGTATGTCCTTGAGAGGAGGGTGGTGAGATTTTACAAATTAGATCCAAGTCCCAAATAGAGAATGGCCATGGTGACACTTGGGCATGAAGTTCTTGACTGGGAGCATGGATTAGGTGTTTATGTTGTTGACATTGTGGGCATCTCTTGATGTAAGCAAAAGAATCTTGTTCCATATGCTGCCAATAGTAGCCCATACGTAATAATTTTTGTACCAAGGAATTTCCTCCAAAATGCCCTCCATAGGCACTAGAGTGAGCTTCTTCTAAAGCTATTGAAATCTCTGAATTACTTAAACGTCAGAGTAAAACACCATTGTAACTTCGTCGATATAAAACATTTGACAGTATAATGTATCGCATTGCTAGTTTACGTAAACAGATTCAAGCATTCTTAGATGTTGAATTAGGAATAGCTCCATCACACAAATAATTATATATGGGAGAACCATTCATCTATGTATGTATTACCGCAGAGTTATGTATTCACAACTACATGACAGTCAATTGTCAGTGTTTTAAGATTATGAACAACAAAAGTAAATTCCTCAGGAGAATCATCAAGAGATATAAGGGAAGTTGTGCTTGCCATTGTATCTGCATGTCGATTATCTTTCCTGGGAATAGTGCTAATCAAATATGATGTGAATTGTTTTAAGAAAGATAAGGCCAACTCACTGTACTGAGATAGCTTATCATGCTTAGTTTGATACGGTCCCATTATTTGTTTTACAATTAACTGAGAATCATCGTATATTGCAATGTTTTTGATATTAAGAGCTAGGGATGCACAAAGTCCAACTATAATGGCCTCATATTCAGTTATATTATTTGTGCATAAGAAATCTAAGCGGTAGGATAGAGGAATCAACTTATCGATGGGGGGTATCAATATAACACTAGCCCCAGAGCCAGTTTGACATTTTGATCCGTCAAAGTATAATCCCCATTTTTCATCCACACAAATTGTTAAGATTTGGTTGTCAAGAAATACATCCTGATGTTTTGTAGAAAAGGGTGAAGGAGCTTCAGCTAACTAATCAGCTAACGCTTGCCCTTTAATCGCTTTTTGGGAAATGAACTTGAGATCAAATTATGTTAGTAACGTAACCCATTTAGCGAGATGACCCAATAAATTTGTTCTTGCAAAGAGATGTTTCAGAGGATCAAATTTTACCATCACATGTACTTCAGCATTTAGGAGCTATTGTCAAAGTTTTTGGGTTGTAAACACTAAAGCTAAGCAATGCTTCTCTATAGCAGTGTATCGTACTTCATAATAGAGCAAAGTTTGACTGATGTAATAGACAACAAATTATTTGCCTTCCATATTATTTTGTGCTAACAAAGCTGCTAGGGCATTGTCAGATGCTGAGATATATAACAGGAATGGTTTATCAGAGACAACGGGTCATAAAATAGGCAGATTAGCTAGATAATCTTTTAAGTCATTGAAATCTTTTAGACATTCAGAATTCCATTGAAAATTAGAATCCTTCTTCAATAGTTGTGTAAAGGGGCAAGTCCTATCCATGAACTGTGAAACAAATCGACGAATGGCCTGTATCTTTCCCTGCAAACTACGAAGTTGACATATGTTCTTAGGCATTGGCATATTGACAATTGCATCTATCTTTTTCATATCCACCTCAATACCATGATTTGAGACAAATCCTAGTAACTTTCTAATGTCTACATCAAAAACACACTTACGGGGATTCAACCGCATATTATATTTCTTTATACGCTCAAATATTTGTCAAAGATTTGTAGAATGATCCTTACGATGGATAGACTTTGCCAAGATGTCATCGACGTAGTCTTCTAAAATATTGTGCATATAATCATGAAATATAAGAGTCATTGCATGTTGACAAGTATCTCCTACATTCTTGAGTCCAAACGGCATGACTAGCCAACAAAATGTACCCCAAGGTGTTATAAAAGTTGTTTTATATTGGTCTTGAGGATTTATTAAAATTTGATTATATCCTAAAAAACCATCCATGAAAGATAGCAGTTCATGTCCGGCTATTGAATCGACAATCATATTGCTATTAGGAAGCGGAAAATCATCTTTCAAAGATGCTAAATTCAATTATCAGAAATTTGTGCACATTCTTATACGACCATCGTGTTTAGCGATGTCAACAATATTCAAAATCCAAGGCGAATAGTCAATAGGTCAGATAAAACCAGCTTGTAGAATCTTATCTATCTCAGTTTTAACAAGCAATACAATCTTAGGATTCATCGTACGAATCTTCTGTTTAAATGGCTTAGCATATGGTTTCAACATGATATTATGTGTTAGAATCTGAGGATCGATGCCAGGAATGTCAGAATACTTCCAAGAAAATAACTCTGAGAATTCATGCAATAACTTAGACATTTCATCTTTTTCTTCCACATTTAAACAATCACTGATAGGGAGAACTTTTTTCAGTATCATCCTTATCCATAACAACATCAATAGTCTTTCCATTAAGGAGAGTACTATGGTCTAAGAGATTCTAGGTGTATACGCCTAAAAATGACATGATTCATCCTAAATAAATATTCTAAATATTTATTCCATTCTTCTATTAATTAAATAAATATTCTAAATTTATTTAATCAATTCACTATTCCATAATTAAATAAATTCTATTTATTTAATTAAAATTCTTCTAAATGTCCTACACAATTAAATAATCATAAATTATTTAATTAAGCCTAATTCCTCTATCCTAAAGTTCTAAATTCAAAATTCCACCTCACCTTGTCCACCTCATCAGGTTGCACATGTAATTAAATATATTTAATATTTAATTACCTTATTTTCCCTCACCCACATGGCCTATTTCTTCTCCAATCGGAGGTCAGTTAACTAATCAATCAAATCTATTAACTAACCTGTCAGTTGAGTCAAATCCTCAATCAATCCAGTCAGTTCCACAATCCACTCTTCTAACTGATCAATCAATTCTGTTACCAGATCAGTCAAGTCTGTTAACTCTCCAATCAGTTTTGTCACATCCCACCTTTCATGATGGAGCTGGGACACTTGTCACATTTCTACTGGTTGCACATTCCTCAACCATCCTCAGCTGTTGATCTTCATATCTTCTCTCAACCGTTGATTTCCATTCTTCCAAGTCTATAAATAAAGCTTCATCCCTCCATTCTATTCATCCAGGCTTTTGACATCGTTACTCTGCAGAAATATCACCAACGCGCCTTTGGCACTCATTTGTCATCTACAAGCTTGAGATCACCATTGTTGCATCGGAGCTCACCTTCATTGCATATCACACCATAGCCGTTCACCATCGACTTCCTCAAACAGCTTTAAAAGATTGCACTCTCTGAGGGCTTATCTCATCTGCGAAAGGACGATTTGTGATAGGCGAACAACAGAAGTTTCAAAACGGAAGAGGTTTGCTGTGTTTGTTCATTGCTTTGTTCATTTGAATCTTCTTTGTTTCTCTATTCTGTTGATGTTTGGGTCTTATTTAATTCATTTGATTGATTCGACATTTTACCCTCACACTAGGATTATAATTGTTCTTCAAATTCTCCATTAGGTTCTACAGTAGCATTTATTGTGCTAGTAGTTTTTCCAAAATATGCATTGTTGTTTAAATAATAAGGTAGGCCACGTTTATGATGATAACGAGGAATATTGTCATAAGCACCCAAGAATTCTGCTATTGCCTCATCTGTTGAGAATACATCTAACGAAAGTGGTCCTGGAGGACAATTGATGTCAATCATCTCAGGAAATATCAAACTAAGTGTTGATATAGTATTCACATTAAGAGTAGCGCATTTACGGGCTTTGGATTCCTTGAAAGGATTGTATCCAATGCCACTAGAGCAATGTTGCAAAGCAGATTCTATAGGGACTTTGATTGCTTGTTGATTTTTACTACAACCTTTACTTGTATAATCACAATCTTTATAAAGGATTCGGAATCCTCGACCATAAAGAGAAACCATTTCCTTAGAGGAAGGTGGAGCTTCATAAGTGTCATAATCAGTAGTGTAAGGGTATTATTCTTATTTGTCACAAAAGAAGCTTTATGTTTATCAATCAAAGTGCATGATGTGATTGATGCAATATTTGATGTTTCGGGGATGGGGTTTTAAGGTTTGTATTCTCCTATAGAAGAAGATGTAAAATCTAATGAAATCCAGTCATCACCAACAAATGCATTTGATTGTTTAGGCTCTTGCACAACATTTTTGGTAGCAAGAGTAGTTGATAAATCCATTTTTAGATTGTTTAGAGTCTTAGGATAGACAACATGCTTGTGAACTTCCATTTTCAAACAACTATTTGGTTCAGGATCAGCATGAATAGTATGTAACTTATCTTTGAATATAAAATTGATTGAACGATGTAGAGTAGAAGGATCTTCTCCTAATACATGTATCCAAGGTCTACCAAGAATCATGTTATAAGATAGAGAGCAAGGCACAACATGAATCAAGGTAGGTGCCATCACAGGTCCTACATGTATAGGTAAAGTTATAGTGCCCACGGATTGTCATCCAAAATTGTCAAAACCATGGATACTTAATTATTTCAGTTTGATTGTAGATGTATCAACCTTAACCTTATGTAATAAGTCAATGCCACAAATGTTAATGGCTGATCCATTATCGATCATAACTCTCTTAATCAATGTTTTTTTATTGTAATAAAGATAATCAAAGGATCATACTGATTTTGAACTTCGAGAGATGGCAATTCATGTTGTTGAAACAAAATATATATTTTTGTTGCATGCATACAATGTAATAGAGCGGCAACATCATTTGGTTTAATAGTAGGAGGAACAATCACCTTTTGTAAAGCTTCTTGTAGCATTCCATGATAAGTAGGTGAAGTTTGTATAAGTTCCCAAAGAGATATCTTTGTAGGAGTAGCATGAAGTTCCTCTACAAGATCAGTCTTTACCACCTTTATATGTTAAACGAGGTGCTTAAGGAAGCATACGTTGAGAAGCTGGTAAAGATATTAGAATGTTTCATTGTTGTGTACTTTGTTTATTATTCTGAGTGTTCTATGCATGAGCAACCACATTATGATTATTTTGTTGTAAGTTTTGTTGTGCTATTTGTTTAGCATAACCATAAATGTGATCAGGAGTTTGAGAAGCAAATTGACAACCTTTAACAGTAAGCACAGGTTTAGAAGATGGTTGCACCACATTTTCATATAAAGGCACCATAATTTTTGGTTTTCAAGCTCTTCTTTATATTTAGGAACATAAATCGTATTTACAAATCTTTGAAATAATGATGGCTTTGAGGTCGTAGTGGAATGTTCAATCAAGATAAAGTCCTCAAGGGATTCATCTAACATATCAAAGTCATCACGACTAAACGGCTCATCATTAGCATGAAAATCTTGCAAAAAGTAATCCGACATTTTAACATGCTCTTTTTAACCCAAGATTCAAATGCACAATGATGGCCTATGAAAATGAAATACCATGTAAAATAATGATTAACGATTTTTTCCAATTCTTTTAGTGAAAAATATAAAGAATATGATTCTCAAATCAATGCATGCAATTTCACCAAAGAGATTTTTCAATCCAAATACACTCTAGGACAACAAATTATTTAGATATGAAGTATAAAAGGATGCAAATTCTTTAAAGCTTGGGTTCACCAAAATGTTTAGTGGAAAAATTGGTGGTTTGTTTAACTAGGTTAAGGACCACTATTTTACCAACTAAGCATTGGGGAGGACAAGGATTGAATGTGAGGTCAATCTATAAGTTACTTATCTACTCCTTTTTTCTCATAGTATCTGATTTAAAGAGCCTAACTAAGGTTTTATTAAGTATTTTTGCTCATAAACAAAGAAAACCCTAATTATGCCTTAAATCAGATATATATATATATATAGAAATTGATAACAATATAGGCAAAATTGATCATAGAAATGCAGAAATAGAGTATCAAAGACTGTGCACCTAGATTTTAAGGGATGACTGGACTAGGGTGCTAGCTCCTTAGTCCCGAAAGTTCCCAAAACTAGAAATCTTTTGTATAGGCTAAGTGACACTCCCAAATGGCTCCCAAATCCCAAAAAATGCCCCCTGTTGGACTAGGGCATCCACTCCTTAGTCCCACAAGTGTCAAAATCTAAAAACTCAAAACTCTATGATGAGTGTACATGCAATATCCTCCTTCCTATAGCTTCTTTCCACCAAAATTTGCAAAACATGATCTGCACCTACAAAAGAAGGAGAAAGATGTTGCGGCTATATAGGAGCTTGCCTCAGTCAAGCCCCGTCTTTGGTATTTCTACCTCAACAATAGCTAGAGATAAAGATTTAGAGATGTGTGCAAACCTAACAATGTGTATGTAGAAAATATCAAACCCTAGATGTCTCAATAAAAGGAAGATCAACAACTTGCTTTGCATCAATAAACACATACAACTTCACCTCAAGGAGGTGAAACAAATGAAGACTTGCATGAACAAGAAGGTGAAGCAACAATGTCTACAGAGGATCTCCAAGCTTGATGTTGGAGGCTTCAACCCTTCTCTCAATCATGTAAAGAGTTTACAAACACTAGGAAGGGCAAGATAGTCTCAAGATCTTGATTCCTAATCTCCATCCATTGTCTCCATGATAGCAAATATAGAATACTTTCAAGAGCTTCAACAAGTCACTGATCTTCAATGGCAATTTTGGCAAAGTTTTGGTATCAAGCTTGCATAATAATTGTGTGTGTTAAAATGATTTTCAAATGTATTTTTATATCTAGCTTTAGGGAATTCAAATTTTGAAATAACGTCTTGATATTGTGCAAAAATCGAGAATTTGAAAACAGAATCTCGAGGCACTCGGCGAGAGCTGACATCCTACCAAAATTCAAAATGCCAGGAAATAGGGGAGGACTAGGGCATGGGCACCCAAGTCGAAGCCCCCTATTTCCACTTAGATCTACTTTTTAGGGGTCCTAGGGACCTGTAAAACAAATTTCCTTTTTGGGTTCCATCAAAAGGCTACCTCAAAAAGTGAACATTTGCAACTAGACTTAGTCAATCAGGGTTTCAAGACGGTCAAAAGGAAAGAGGTTTGAAAGGTCACCAAAGTGAGGAGCTAAACCAAGGGAAATTGTACCATTCCATACAAGAGGACAATTTCTGACGTTATAACCCTAAGCTTCTAAACCCTAACCCCTAAACCCAAGAAACCATAAATCTCTATCTTTCTATCTTTATCATCCCTCTACCTCTCAATCTCTCTCTGTAAACTTGACCAACCCTAAATAATGCCCCTAAACCCTAAACCTCTCTCTCTCACTCACTCCCTCACTCCCTTACTCTCTCCCTCTTGCCCTCTCTCTCTCTGCCTCTCTCTCGTTGGAGCTCTCCAAGGTCTCTCTCTCTGAGAGGAAGAGAGAGATAGGGAGATAGGGAGAAAGTGATATATAGGGGGAGAGAGATAGAAAGAGAGTCATAGTTTTCTTTTTTTCCATTTCATCATCGATAAGGGAGAGGGAGAGATCGAGAAATAGAGGAATGATAGGGGAGAAGGAGGTAAGAGATAGCGAGAGATAGATAGACCTAGAAAGATAGGAGACAAATAGGGACAGATAGAGAAGAAAGAGGGGAAAGATAGGGTGATAGAGAGCATGAGTGAGATGTCTAGAGAGATAGGGAGATAAGGGAGTGATAGGGAGATAGAGGTTTGAGGTTGCTCGAGTTTAGGGTTTATGGGTTACAATTTAGGGACATTATTTAAGGTTTAGGGGTTTAGAGAGAGAGATTGCTTTTGACATACAACCCTAAACTCTAAACGCAAGCAACCCTAAGTTCCCCTAAACCCTAAATAATGCCCCTAAACCCTAAACCTAAGCAACCCTAAGCCTCTAAACCCTAAATAATTCTCCTAAATCCTAACCCTAAACCCAATAAACCCTAAATCTCTATATCTCTATCTTTATCATCCCTCTACCTCTCAATCTCTCTCCCTAAACTTGAGCAACCCTAAACATCTCTCTCTTTCTCTCTCTCTCTCTCTCAACCCTAAACCCAAGTAACCCTAAACCTTTATCTCCCTATCTCTCCCTGATCTCCCTATCTCTATCATCCCCCTACCTCTCATCTCTCTACCTATGTCTTTGGCCATGTCCATCACTCTCTATCTCCATATCTCTCCCCTCGGTCTCCTCTAGATAACTCCCTATTAGTCCTCTCTCCCTAAACCCTAAACCTCCAAAACTTAACATCCAAATAATGTCCCTAATCTCTAGATTGAGAGGTAGAGGGATGATAGAGATAGGGAGATAGGGGAGAGATAGGAAGATAGAGTTTTAGGGTTTATTGGGTTTAGGGTTTAGGTGTTTGGGGTTTGGTTCTTGGGGGTTTAGGGTTGCTCAAGTTTAGGGTTTGGTGTTTAGAGATTAGGGGCATTATTTGGATATTAAGGTTTGGAGGTTTAGGGTTTAGGGAGAGAGGACCGATAGGGAGATATAGAGGAGACAGAGGGGAGAGATAGGGAGATAGAGTGATGGACATGGCCAAAGACATAGGCAGAGAGATTGAGAGGATTTAGGGTTTAAGGTTGCATGTCAAAAGTAGACTCTCTCTCTCTCTAAACCCCTAAACCCTAAATAATGACCCTAAATCTTAATTCGTAAGCCCTATACTCTAAACCTGAGAAAGCCCAAACATCTATCTCCCTATCTCTCTAGACATCTCACTTACTCTCTATTACCCTAGATCTCTCCCCCCTTTCTCCTCTATCTCTCCCTATTTGTTTTCTCTATCTCTACCTATCTATCTCTTGCTATCTCCATATCTCTTACCTCCTTCTCCCCTATCATTCCTCTATTTCCTTATCTCTCCCTCTCCCTTAAATCAATGAAGGAAATGGAAAAAAGAAAACTCTGACTCTCTTTCTATCTCTCTCTCTTTCTCTCTCCCTATATATCACTTTCTCCCTATCTCCCTATCTCTCTCCCTCAGAGAGAGAGAGAGAGAGTTGTTTTAGCTCACCATAACATGAGAACATTATAACGCACTCGCGTTATGTGAATTCAGATAACGCGAGCGCGTATAAAACGCTCACATTATGGTGAGTTTGCTTTGACGTGTTTTTACTAGTTTTTAGCAAAATCTAGAGATAATTTGGAGCATGCCTCCCATCAGGATGGCACTTTTTTCAATGAAAACTAAAAAAAACTACCCCCATAATCTTAAGCTCTTTGTTAGCTATCTAACCGTATATTTTTTTTCACATTTCGAGTAGGTTAAGGATTTCATCTTGAATTTCTTTTGTTAGTGTGTCCATTTTTTGTCAAAAACCACTGTCTAGTATTTTTGACTTATTTTTTTAACTGATCATCAAAATTTGAAATAAGTTACATTTTTAGAAACTAGACTCCATTCTACACGTATTAAAAAAATTTAATTTTTGATTAATTTTCAAAAAATTTAGGGGGGAGCATGCTCAAATTTCTATTTTTCAAGATGTGTCCACTTTGAAAATTACTAAAAAATCAATTATCCATGAAAAAATTATCAGAAAAATTTGGGATAAACTACATGGTGTTAGCTAATTTCTCACTGGAGTGATTATTGAAATACTAAAAAAAGTTAACATTTTAGGGAGAGCACACCAGACGCTATGTTATGTTTTTTTGAAAAAAACATGCCCAATTTGTGTGCTCCCCCTTTTTGAACCCCTTAATCTCAACCATTTTTGGAGAAAATTAGTATTTTAGAAACTAGATTCAGAGCACTACGACTCTTGTTTTTGTTCCATCTTCAAATTTTGAGTGTAGCTATCTTCAATTTCTCATCAAACATGAATGTTTCCTAATTTCAGAAAAAAAGTGGCATCTTAAGACCCCATTTTGGTGCCTCATCTTTGTGCACTTACCCTTCTATTGAATTTGATGTTCTAAACCATTCTGTTTCCTTGTCTCACTCGCTAAGTTCGTCATCTCCGAAAGAGTCTATCTTTATAAGGATTTTTCAATGTTCTTAGGGAAAATTGGTTAGAAAGGTAGAGCTAATGAATAGTATGGCATGGATGGAAGGTAGGCAGTAAAGATCTTAATAAAAGACCTAAAAAAATTTCTCTATCTTTAGAGGTATTAGTGTCCTTTTAATTGCCTGAATGATGGGGGGTTCGAATGGATGGTTTGATGAAGGCAAACAATGGTATCCCAAGTTCTTCCTTTGAAAGTAGCCCACTATTGGTAATTATGTTGATCATCTAATGGACTAAGAGTTACAGGGCACGTAATGAATTTTATAGTTGAAATGATATATTCCCCATTTGATGTTCTAAACAAGGCTTGAAAAGAAATGAGATCTTTAAATGTTCTTACACTATCCTAGTATAGGATGAATATTTGAATTACGATAGCCAACAGATTTGGCAATAGGGTTGACTAAATTGGGTACAAGGAACAACTTTGCAGGAATAGGTGGATGATGGAAGGGGAAAATGGAATGGTGATAAGAATAGTTGAAGAACCTTACTCCATTAAACCTAGATACATACAATTACCTTAGCAAATGCATGTTTGTCAACCTCCTTGATGTTGCTGATCTCCATGGACCCGAATGACATTGCTCTTAACAACTAAAAAGAATTTCTGGATAGCCCTATTTTTGTCATACCTGAAGTATGAAATTGTGAAGCATGAGGGTAAAATCAACTTTGAAGTTTGAGAATTTAAAAAAATCCAATGTCATGTTTTAGATGCAAAGTTGATGAAATATGGTAACCTTTGGCTTTGCAAGACCACATCTTTGCTATCACCTATCTCAAATGTTGAATAGCTAATTCTTGACTTTCTATAGAGCACTTGACCATTGGTTATAGTATGTTAATAAGTGTCCCTTAATAGCTGAAACATAGTTGATCATAGGTACAGCCTCTACCTTTGATTTATTTGATGTAATCAACACTATGTTTCGGTGAACTGTTACCTTCCTTCTAAATGATGTGTGTCAAGCTAAAATTATGCCACCTCCTGATGAAACATTTTGCACTACTAAGATGAATGTGAATCCATATTCTAAGGAATATAATTACTAATGTTTTCACTTGAAGAAAGTCGTTACGAGATCCAAATCCAAGTTAACTTCTAAGTGTATTGAGATGTGTTTAGAAGGTAGCAAGCTCTTACGATGTCTCTCAATCTTCACAACAATCCAGGTGTTTATAAGGGCTTTGTTTTTCTAGAGTTGATGAAAAATGGAAGTAAACAAAAGACTTAGAGGGAACAATGGATTATACACTGAAAAATACTAAATAACAAGATCCTAGTAAAGTTATCCTGATATTAAACTACACACAAACCCTGCCTAGAGATGGGAGGGACCGACAAACGAGTGAAAAAATGGATGAAAGAAACACCAAAAAAAAAAAAAGGGACGAAAATAACCAAGAATGACCAACCAAAACAAAAGAACCCTGTTCTACTATAATACAAATACTTCACAACAATTTCAAAGACCAAAATAATGCTTGAGAAACTGTCCATTGACAGGCAATGGGATAGGTTCTTTAGTTAAAGAACTAATCCTGAAAGTGTTTTCCCCAAGAATTTTAGAGATTTGATAAGGGCCAAGCCACAGTTTTTCAAAGTTATGATGGTCACCTTTCTTTTCCTTGGATTTGTCCCACAACAGAACCAAGTCAGAGATTCTAAACACATTTATTTTAGCTCTTTTATCAAACCATATTTTGACCAATTCTTGATGTTTGACAAAGTGTTGTAGGACATCATCTCATTTTCTTCTAGGCCAAGTAGGTTCATGAGCCAAGCTTCTATCTTGTCCTCATCGATTAAAAATTGTTTCATAAATTTTAGGACTGGGATATGAAGATTTACTAGGAACACTGGGTTTAGTCCGTACACAAGTTGGTATGGAGAGGTTCCTAAAGATGCTTTAGTTTTGGTTCGATCTTCCCATAAGGAAAACTTAAGTTGGGTATGCCAATCTCTAGGGTTCTTCTCCAGTATTTTCTTAATGACATCAATCAAATTCTTATTTGTGGATTCTGCCACTCCATTACCTTGCGGGTAATAGTTAGAAGAAAACTTCAAAACTAATTTATGTTCAAAGGACCATTGCATTAATTGAGCTGAAGAGAAAGCAGGGCCATTGTCACATACATGAGCAAAAGTTATCCCAAACCTTGTAATGATGTTATCTTCGAGAAACTTGGTAACTACCTTAGTTGCACAATTCTTACAAGATTGTACCTCTGTCCATCGGGTACAATAATCCATCGTAGTCAAGATGAATTTATGGCCTGCAAACGAATTTGGGTTAATTATGCCTACAAAATCTAAGGCCCATTGGGCGAATGGTCCTACTTGATACACTGGCTATAAAGGCATAGCAGGGCTCCTTTCTCTGGAAGTAGTCATTTGACATACGTGACCGGTTCTAGCATGTTGATGTGTGTCTCTGAAGATATGTGTCCAATAATAACCTGATCTAAGAATTTGATGTGTTGTTGAATCACCTGAATCATGTCCAGTGCCATATTTGTCGTGAAATTCCTAAAGGACCTGTCTTGCTTCTTGTTCAATCAAACACCTTAAGTAGACTCCTTCAAAATTCTTTCAAAACAATGTGGCATTCTTCATCATGAAATGATCACTTTCAATCTGAGGGCTCTCCTTTGACTACAATTTAAACTGTCTGGGCACTTGTTGTTCAAGATGAAGTATACTATATCCTTATACCATTCGTCCTTGGTGATGGCTTTAACTGTGTATTGCTAACAAATTATTTGAGAATCAAATTTGGCCATGGTCTTAGACAATCCCTGTCCTCTTAAAAGTTTAATCGGTTGAATCTCTAATTCAAATTCCTGCAAAATCACCTTCCATTGCCCCTGCTTTCTCCTAACTCACACCGCATCAACAAAGACTTCACAGTGTGGTTCGACACAATTGCAAAGATTTTACTTCTCAGAATGTAATACCTAAATTTCTTAATTGCTCTTACCAAAGTGAATGCCTATTTCTCCAAGTAAGGATATAGTATTTCAACATTTTTAAATGGGGATCTCATAAAAGCAATGGGTCTTTCATCCCCGACTTCTTTCCTTTGAGTGAGAATAGCTACACATGAATGTTTAGAGGTGAATGAATAAATATAGAATGGTTGTAAGTAATATGGGCCAATTAAAACTAGTGCCTCGATGATGGATTGCTTGATCTAAGCGAATGTTGATTTAGCCTCTGTGCTCCACTCAATCTTGGCTTCCTTTTTCATCATATCATTCAATGCCTTTACGATTTCAGCGAATCCTATTATGAACTTCCTCACAAAATTTATCTTCCCAAAGAAAGATCTCATTTATTTTTTACTTCCTAGCATAGGTAGTTTTAGAATAGACTCCACCGTTTCTAGATCAATTAAAATTCCTTTCTTAGATATGACATGGCCCAACAACTTCCCCTTGGTAACTCCAAAATACACTTCTTGGGATTTAGCGATATGTAGTACTGCCTACACCTCTCTAATATCTTTCTCAAATATACAGCGTGATTATTCTTGTCTTTGGAGAACACTGTGAGATCATCCATATAAATGATGATACACTTACCCACTAGATCACCAAATGTTGTGTCCATGGCTCATTGAAAGGTGGCACCAACATTTATCAAGACAAAGGGCATCCTCTTGTGTGTGAATGTTCCCCACTTAGTCGTGAAGGTAATCTTCATATCTTACAAGAACTTGGTTGTATGTAGAATACCCATCCAATAAGGACATCATCTGAGATCCATTCACAATTTGCAGCACTTCATCCAACGATGGAAGAGGGTAGTTACGTTTTTTTGAAGCTTTATTCAGGCTCCAAAAGTCCACACATAACCTTATCTCTTCATTTTCTCCCTAACAGGTACCAAATTTTCTACCCATGTAGAATGCCTTACTAGAAAGATGATCTTAGCAACCAGCAACTTCTGTACTTCTTTGAAGATTAAAGGTTCAATCAAAGCATTAATGGCCCTTTGTTTATGTCAGAAAGGCTTTATATTTGGCTTTAGTGAGATTGTATGAGTGATAATGGAAGTGTCAAATGTTTTTAGATCCTCATACACCTAGGAAATGAAATCCATGTAGTCTTTCAATGCCTGAATAATATCCTCCCTTTCTCTTTTACAACAGGTTTTTCCAATGAAAACATTCTTTACATTTTTTACTTCCCCTAGGTTATAAGTTTCATATTTACTACCTTCAGAATCGGAAGGCATTTTCTATTTGGCTCTTGGGTCTGAGTCAAAGATCCTTTCTAAGGCCACCATGCCTTTTTGTATGTTGTTGTTCTTCAAGTTAATCACTCCCTCATCATCCTCTTCAAAAGGTTCTCTGTCATATTCATCCATGATTTGTCCTTCGAAGACTCCTGAATTAGTAATGAATTGCAAGATATGTTGGTCATCTTGAAAGACCTAGAAGTTCTTTATGTTATCTGGTACTGCTATTGCTGGGACCAACTCCATAGAAAATCTCCTCAACCTTGAATGTGTCATCAGTTCAAGAGTATTGGCAGCCATTGCAAGTGCATCCAAAATGTGATTCCTCCTTCTTAGGATGACTTTTATGTCAAATCTTCAAAATCTTCAATGAGGCTCCATACTTTGTTCATATAAGTTGCAAGCCTTTTGTCATGGCATGCATAAATTGACTCCTTACTTGCTTTACCACCAACTCCTAATCTCCTTGTACCTTTACACATTGTACTCCTTTCTTATGTGCAAAAATTAAACCCCTGATTAATGCCTCATATTCAGTCACATTGTTAGTACAACTGAACTATAATCGATAGGATGCTAGAAATATTTTCCCTTTGGGGCTCACTAATTCCACTTCTACCCCAGCTCCTTGCTTAGAATGAGAGACATCAAATCTCAAGGTCCACATCTGATCTTCTGATGATACTTGTCTCTTATGGACTGGCTCTATGTTTTGAACCTATTGAATAGGTATCTGTGCAACTGTCGGGGAAAATAGACTTGGCTCTTCTTCACTTTCTTCTAAATAATGAATTTATTCTATCAAGACATTCAAGTCTTCATTTGATTAAGCAAGGTCTACCCGGTCTTGTTCCCAAGAGGATTTCTTAGGTGTGTTCATTACTTGTACTTAGCCATAACAATAATACTGGGTAATCCATCTATAGGCTTAATAGAATTGGGATTTGCCTGTCTTGTCTGCTAGTCATTATTTATGTTAGCCACTTCCTTAGTGTTGTCTCGTCTAACCAGCAATCATGTGTTTCATAAGGTGCTAGCATCTATTGGTGAATATTCTGGATGTTGTTCCTCATGAAGATATTTTCTCACAATAGTGAAACATATTGCACATGTTAATTCTGAATGATCAGATTGGTGAATTCGACACCAGTTCGAGAGTAACAAATCATTGATGTTGATGTCGTCTCCCAACACAACCTGATCCATTTCCAGTTTTTGAGCAAATTGCTCACACTTTGAATACAAATTCAGACCTCTAGTTTCCCTATTGCCCGTGGTGTCTTGAGAGAACACGATGGTGGTCAAAATTTCTTCCACCCTATAAACACCCGGTTCAACTTTAGTTAGGCCACCTCATTGTGATGATTGTCTTTTGTTATCATGTGTTTCAACCTGGGTTCACTTTCAATTCTAATCCGGTTCTAATTTCCTCTCCAAGGCAGCCACAAATGAGAAAAATTAGTGGCAAAATATCCATTCAATCTTGTAGACTAGTCCCTGCTCAGCAACATTCTATAGGCTTTAGAAATATCTACCGCTTGAATATCAATATGTTGTTGGATCCTGGGATCAGAAACTAATTGGATATGAACATCCTTAAGCTCTCCTATAACACTGACCTCTGTCTTGTCTAGTTGTATCACCTTCTTCTGTATGGGGGTTGGTGTCATTCCGAGCTTTTTGTACATTGAATAAGGTATCACATTACCAGATGCTCCCAAATCCACCAAGCAATTGTACAAATTCTTACCAAATATTCTTATAGTGAGGAAAAACGGAGGAGAGTCTAACTTCCCTATGCACACCGTCGTGTAGGCATTGGTAGTAGTTTTTGCTTTTGCTTTTTCTTTAGATGCATTGGGTTTATCCAGAAAATTTATCAAAGCTTCTCTCTGATTGGGACAATTCTGAAGAACATCAAAGATTGATATGTTAGACTTTGTCTTCTTGAGATCTTCAATAATATCATATTTCATATCTACAATTGCATGAGTATCATAGGACTTGGACTTAGCTTGAACCTTCAACCTGCGCTCTAGGTGGCAAGGGATTGTTATTGGCTTTGGGATCAGGTAGTGTGGGTCCATTGTTGGGAGGTATTCTTGTGGTAAATGGGCCTTGGGCCTTGTTTCTCAAGAAGTAATTGTTCTTTCCTGGCTGATAGGCCTGAACCTCATAAGTTTTGTCAGATGGTTCATTATCCTCCTTGAAAGGGAAGACATAAGTATCCAAGACCATGGCTATATTGATGTTGTTATTATTTTCCTGTACTACGTTGTGGAAGTATGTGAGTCTGCATGTGCAATTCTAGCCATCTTTTCCATATGGGGGTAGTCTAGCTCAAAATAATATATTGTGTCATGCAACCTACACCAATTAACCATATGGTTCAACTCATCCATGTTTATTATATTAGATGTATTGGCAGCCCCTTGATTTCCCTCATTTGGCCCATTACCTGAATTTGTCACTTGCCCGTTGTTAGGTCTTGTATTCCATTGCCTATTGAATAGTGTCTGATTGTAGTTTTGGTTCTGGTTTTGGAAATTAGCTTGGTTTTGAATGTTTTTCTAATTCTAAGCTTGTGGAGGATTTAACCTAAATTGAGTGAGCTCATTTGTGACTCGGGACAATGTCTTTTTCAATGCTTCTATTTCGGATGTTAGATGAATAATCTAATTAACAGCTGGTTGACTTACTTGTGCATTGGCTTGAACATTGTTTGGAGCTACCTAATTCATGGTAGGTTTCTTGAAAAATGAGTTTCCAATGCTGGTAACAGGAATTTGATGATTATTTTGATTCAAATTAGGCCATGTTATTATAGGTGTGGCAAATGCTTGGTTTGTGGGTTGATGCATGGCTAGAGGTATTAGGTTTAGCAAGGGCATGTTATGGGCCATAGTGTTGTTTATGACAGATAGCTAACTTGGTCCTCCTAAGTATCCCAACGAAGGCATAGAACCATTAATCCCCCAGGGGAGGGATCAATTTGGTGTTGTAGTTTAATAGCTAATTTATATGTTTTGGCCAAGGTGTCTATGTTTGTTGGGGTTTAAGTCCTTAGGAACAGACCAGTTAGAGGGTCAATTGCTTTTAAATAAATCTGAATGGATGCATATTCTACTACTGTGTATGGTGCAACCAACCTCTTGTACAACCTCTAAAATATGGTATTCAACATTGTTAGAGGTTCGTTTGGTTCTTTTTTGTATTCGGTAAACTGATGGTAAAGAATAGATGGATCTACATATGTTCTAAATTGGTTAATGAAATTTGTTTCCAATTCTTTCCATGAAGATATCAAATTTGAAGGTTGGCTAATATACCAGTTGTATGCAAAATCTCCTAATAAATAGGGAAACAGTCTACAAACCACATCTTGATGAGCTATTTGTGATCGGATTGCAATATCTTTAAATGCTTGTATGTGTTCCTCTACTATCTTACTTTCCCCATAAATATACTTTGCACAAAACTTTTCTGGGTTTTTGGGTAACTCATGAATCCCTCTGGGCACAATCCCTAAGGGGGGATTTTTTAGTGGGAAAGAAAGCCATTGGCTGAAGTAGGATAGGTGAAATGATAAGGTTAGTTGTGGGTTGTTGATTTGATGAAGAGGCAAGAGGTTGATTTTTATGTCTTCCTCTTATTGCAAGTATGAGGTGAACCAGTGTTGTCATTGATGTCAACATACTCATATTGCATTGAGAAGAAGGATTGGATGAGCTGTGTGTTGAGGATATTGAGAAAATTAGTCTCAATCAGGAACAGTGAAGAACAGTGATGAGAAGAAGGCAAAAGTACTCAATAGGTTGAGATTTAGAGGATGCAGATTAAAGGGTTTGTAGATATGAGTCTTGAGATGATCCTGTTAAGATTTCAGAGCTCCACATGAAGATGTGAAGAAGTTGTGATCGATCAAGTAGAACCGGTTCCAGGAGATGCTCCGGAGTGACAGAGTGTTACAAAAAGGTCCGGTGAGATCTGAAAGTGCATTGTCCTATTCTGCGGATTGGACAAAGTGTTTGGGAGGTCCTTGTAATGTGTCATCTCGATTGGTATGTGGTTTGGAGGTCCGGAAGCACCTCTGGCAGTATGACAGTGGCGATAGACTGTGTTCTTGAAGTTTCAGATGAGGAAGAGAAGAGATTCCAGTGAGTAGAGGAAGTGTGGATGTACCTGGTCATTCAGGCAGGCTTGTGAAGGTTCTTGGATCGTGTTGAGGTTGTGTTGTTGATCCGCATTGGTGGTAGAGCCCAGAATTGAAGATATTCTTCTGGATGAAGTTCTTGTTCAGACTAACCGACCGGATGAGTTGTTCATCTTGCAAATGTTCTTGTGGTGGCCGATCGGATGTGTTATTCATCCTGTGAATGTTCTTATGGTTGATTGCCGACTTAGATGATTGTTCCTAAGCTGATGTCTTGTATAAATAAAGGTTTGTGAGTTCATTTCAAAGTGGGTGTTGTGGTGCAGATGAGTGTGGTATAGCGAAAGAGCAAAAGGCAGAGCAGAAGTGTTTCAGGCTTAAATGGAACTGATCCAGACATGGTGAAGATGTCATTCTCCAGTTCAAGGTTGTGATCCTTATGATCTTGTAGACAGTGTGTCTCTTTGTAGGCAATGTGCCTCCTTGTGAGCAGTGTGCTCGGGTAGTGAGCCCTAATTGGCATGTGCCATTCATTTTATCTTATTCTTCTAACAGAGAATAATCCTTGGGTTAATCACCCCGTGGTTTTTCCCTTAACCGGGTTTTCCACGTCAAAAATCTTGGTGTCTAATGTGTTGATGTTTATCTGCTCCAGTGTTTATGCTTTCTGCTTTCATGAATGGTTAATTGATATGCTGTTAACTAATAAAGAAGAATCAAGTGTTTCAAGTAGAAGCAAGTTTTTGTACTACTGATTCACCCCCCCTCTTAGTTGTGTGCCCTAGATCTAACAATTGGTATCAGAGCTAAGTTCCTCTGAAAGGAGCTTAACCGCTTGAGGAGATCCAAGATGTTGTCATACAAGAGGGATAGTCTGAAGTTCGATGGAACCAACTTCACTCTCTGGAAAGGTCGCATGAAATGTCACTTGGAGTGTATGGGAAAAGCATACTTGGCCATGGTCTCAAAACCATATGTTCCTCCACAGGGTGGTCTGACAACTCTGAATGAAATCACAGATGCTGAAAACAATCTGCGGACCAAGGAAGCTCTTCTAAGCACATTGAATAACTCAGATCTCTTAAATGTTATTGACCTACCAACTACATATGAGACTAGACTAAACTAGAACTTCTGTATGAAGGAGATGAGTTTGTCAAGAGTGCAAGGTTGCAAAGTCTGAAAGGGAAATTTGAAAGATTGAAGATGAAAGATGATGAAAATATCACTACCTTTATGCCAAGAGTGAATGAGGTAGTGTGTGGAATCAGGAATGCTGGTGGAGTTCTGGATGAAATGAAATTATTTGCAAAATTCTCAGATCCCTTCCTGCTGCCTACAAAATCAAGGTTGCTGCCATTGATGAATTCAGAGCCCATACAACTGTCACAAGAGAGCAACTGGCTGGCAAACTAGCTGCATTTGAAATGATTGAGTTTGGAGATGATCCCCCCAAGACTGAATCTGCATTCAAAGCCAATGCCTATGTGAAAGGTAAACAAAGATTTGATCCAGGAGAGAACTCTTTAAGGAAGCTGTCATGGTATGATCAAGCAAGGAAAGACATGGAAGAGGAAGAAGCAAAAACAACTCAACTTGAAGCCCTCATTGCAAAGAGACTGCCAAGAGGGCCCGGTAAGTATGAAGGAAAACTACCCTTTAAGTGCTTCAACTGCAATAAGATTGGTCATTTTGCTTCAAGATGTCTGAAAAGATCTGCAAGGTCAAATACTAACAGACAAAGGTTTCAAAAGAACTGCTATTATGTTCATGAAGAAGATGATGATGAAGGAGTAACAGATGATGAATCAGAAATAGGAACCAAATCTGGAAATGAATGGGTGTTTATTTCCATCAAGGAAGAAGATTCAATATCCTCTAAATCTATCAATCATAAGGTTGTAGAAAGAGCTTTGGCTACCCAAATTGAAGAAAAGGATGATTGGGTTATTGACAGTGGATGCTCTCACCATATGACTAGTGACAAGAACAAGTTCTTAGATTTGGAAAAGTATGAAGGAGGAATGGTAAAGTTTGGTGACAATTCTGCTGGCAGAATCAGAGGTAGGGGAACTATTTCTTTTGATGGACAGAGCAAAACCGGTAATGTACTATATGTTGAAGGATTGAAGCACAATCTTCTCAGTGTTGGTCAGTTAGTGGACAAAGGCTATGATCTCTGGTTCAAGAATGGAAGATGCAGTATCTTTACAAGCTCCGGAACTGAAATTGCATCCGGTACTCAAACAAAAGGTAATATCTTCCATCTAGTTGGTTCTAATAAAAGTTGTCTGTTTGTTCAAGTTGATCAGAGTTGGTTATGGCATAGTAGGATGTGCCATGTGAATTTTGATAACATCATCAAGATAAGCAATACTCAGGCTGTAAGAGATCTTCCTAAATTGGTGAAACCTACAAATAGTTTATGCAAAGAATGTCAGCTAGGCAAACAGAGCAGAGTCTCCTTCAAAAGCAAGGATTAGTCCACTACTGAATTGTTGGAATTAGTACATACTAATCTCTGTGGTCTGACAAGAATCAAGAGTATGCAAGGTGATAGATATTTCATGTTGCTAATTGATGACCATTCCCAGATGATGTGGGTTACCTTCCTAAAAGAGAAATCAGAAGCCCTTGAGAAGTTCAAAATCTTCAAAGCTATGGTAGAGAATCAAACCAGATTGAAACTGAAGTGTCTAAGGTCTGATAGAGGTGGTGAATTCACATCCGGTGAATTCATAGACTTTTGTGAGAAGCATGGCATAAAGAGACAACTGTCTGCTCCTAGGACTCCATAGCAGAATGGAGTAGTTGAGAGAAAGAACCGGACCATCCAGGAAGCTTCCAGGACAATGATGATGGAAGCAAATGTTCCTCAGATGTTTTGGAGAGAAGTTGTCAGCACTGCAGTCTACACTCTTAACCGAGTTCAAATCAGAAGCAACACCGGTAAGACTCCTTATGAACTTTGGTTTGGTGTAACTCCTACTGTGAGATACTTCAGAGTATTTGGTAGCAAATGTTATATCAAAAGAGATGAAGATTTAGGAAAGTTTGATGCTAGAAGTGATGAAGGAATTTTCTTGGGCTACTCCACTCAAAGCAAAGCATACCGGTGTTACAATAAGAGATTGAGAAAGATGATAGAAAGTACAAATGTGAAGGTTGATGAAGGAATGGAGAAGCCCTCAAGATTCTATGAATGTGATGAAGATGATCAGAATGATCCTCTGGTGCAAGAAGCTCCATCCTCCTCTGAAATTCAGATCCAGACTGATCCGGTAAATCAGGAAGAAGAAGTTTGTCTGAATGAGCCTAATCAAGAATTAGTAGTGCAAGAAACTCCCAAAGTTCCAAGGTATGTAACTCTAAATCACTTTGAAGATCAGATCATAGGTGACAAAAGTAAAGGGGTACAAACAAGGAGAAGAATTGCTGAAGATTCAAATGAATACTATCTGATTTCAAAGATTGAACCTAAGACAGTTAATGAAGCTTGCAATGATGAAAACTGGACCAAAGCAATGGAGGAAGAATTGATGCAAATTGAGAAAAATCATACCTGGGATCTTGTTCCCAGACCTAGAGACAAGAATGTAATTGGAACCAAATGGGTCTTCCAGAACAAACTGAATGAAGTTGGTGAAGTAATCAGAAACAAAGCTAGATTGGTTTACAAAGGCCACTCTCAAATAGAAGGAATTGATTTTGAAGAGACCTTTGCTCCGGTGGCAAGAATTGAAGCAGTCAGATTATTTCTTGCATTTGCTGCCTTCAAAGACTTCAAGGTATATCAAATGGATGTCAAGTCTGCCTTCCTAAATGGTGATCTAGAAGAAGAAGTTTACATAGAACAACCGGATGGATTTCAATTGTCTGATAATGATGATATGGTCTGCAAGTTGAAGAAAGCATTGTATGGATTGAAGCAAGCCCCAAGAGCATGGTATGAAAGGTTGGATAAGCATCTTGTGCAGATTAGATTCAACAAAGGTATTGCTAACAGTAACTTATATTTCAAAATTGATCATGAAAACATTTTGATTGTTGAAGTGTTTGTGGATGATATCATTTTTGGAGGAAGAGATAGTATGTGTAAAACTTTTGCAAATCAAATGAAAAGTGAGTTCGAAATGTCTATGCTTGGTGAAATGAATTTCTTCTTGGGTCTACAAATTACTCAAACAAAGTAAGGGATCTTCATTTCTTAGACCAAATATGTGAGAGAATTGTTGAGGAAATTCGATATGGAAGATTCAAAGCCAATGAACACTCCTATGGCAATCGGATGTAAGTTGAGCAAAGATGATGACTCTCCGAAGGCAGATCAGACAAAGTATAGATCAATGATTGGTGGATTGTTGTATCTCACTCAGACTAGACCAGATATAATGCAGGCTGTTGGTCTCGTGGCAAGATTTCAGGCTGATCCTAGAGAATCTCATGTTACGGCAATCAAGAGAATTTTTAGATATCTAAAAGGAACAGTGGAGTATGGTTTGTGGTATCCTAGAGATCATGATTTCTCTCTTCATGCTTACATAAATGTAGATTGGGCAGGAGATGTGGATGATCGGAAGAGCACCAGTGGTGGAGCATTCTTTTTGGGAAAGAGATTAGTTTCTTAGCTAAGCAAGAAACAAGATGCAATATCTCTGTCTACAACTGAAGCAGAATACATTGCAGCAGCAGGTAGTTGCACTCAAATCTTATGGATGAAGCAGATGCTAAGAGACATTAAAGTTGAATATGAGGACCCTATCACAATTTTCTGTGATAATTCAAGTGCAATTAATATTTCTAAGAATCCGGTATTACATTCTAAGACTAAGCACATATCTATCAAGTTTCACTTTTTGAGAGAACAAGTGAACAAGGAAGAAGTCAGATTGGAGTATGTACCCTCCAAGGATCAGATTGCAGATATCTTTACTAAACCTCTTCCCAAGGACTCTTTTGAGTATCTCCGGGAGAAGTTAGGGGTCATGGCCCCTTCGGTGATGAACTAGGATGCACTGATGTGCATCAGTCTGGTGGATATCACAGTCATATCTTGTGATCCGGATTGATGATGGGGAGCTGCTACTAAGGGGGAGTAGCTGGTATGATTCTGATGTGTTAGAATTGCAAGTATGAGCCCTTTGCCATTGATGTCAAAGGGGGAGAGAAGACATGTGAAAAACAAGTGGTTGATGATCAAAGGGGGAGCAGTAAAGGAAGAGAAGACATGTGAAGAGTTGTTGTTGATAGGGGGAGCTGTGACAGAAAGGAGAAGTTCTTGTCTTGATGGTTTTTCACATCATATGTTGCCATCAATGACAAAGGGGGAGATTGTTGCAAGTATGAGGTGAACCAGTGTTGTCATTGATGTCAACATACTCATATAGCATTGAGAAGAAGGATTGGATGAGCTGTGCGCTGAGGATATTGAGAAAATTAGTCTCAATCAGGAACAGTGAAGAACAGTGATGAGAAGAAGGAAAAAGTACTTAATAGGTTGAGATTCAGAGGATGCAGATTAAAGGGTTTGTAGATATGAGTCTTGAGATGATCTTGTTAAGATTTCAGAGGTCTGCATGAAGATGTGAAGAAGTTGTGATCGATCAAGTAGAACCGGTTCCGGGAGATGCTCCAGATTGACAGAGTGTTACAAAAAGGTCCGGTGAGATCCGGAAGTGCATTGTCCTATTCTGCAGATTGGACAGAGTGTTTAGGAGGTCTTTGTAATGTGTCATCTCGATTGGTATGTGGTTTGGAGGTCCGGAAGCACCTCTGGCAGTATGACAGTGGTGATAGACTGTGTTCTTGAAGTTCCGGATGAGGAAGAGAAGAGATTCCAGTGAGTAGAGGAAGTGCGGATGTACCTGGTCATTCAGGCAGGCTTGTGAAGGTTCTTGGATCGTGTTGAGGTTGTGTTGTTGATCTGCATTGGTGGTAGAGCCCAGAATTGAAGATATTCTTCCGGATGAAGTTCTTGTTCAGACTAGCCGATCGGATGAGTTGTTCATCTTGCAAATGTTCTTGTGGTGGCCGATCGGATGTGTTATTCATCCTGCAAATGTTCTTATGGTTGATTGCTGACTTAGATGATTGTTTCTAAGTCGATGTCTTGTATAAATAAAGGTTTGTGAGTTCATTTCAAAGTGGGTGTTGTGGTGCAGATGAGTGTGGTATAGCAAAAGAGTGAAAGGCAGAGCAGAAGTGTTTCGGGCTTAAATGGAACTGATCCAGACATGGTGAAGATGTCATTCTCCAGTTCAAGGTTGTGATCCTTATGATCTTGTAGATAGTGTCTCTTTGTAGGCAGTGTGCCTCCTTGTGAGTAGTGTGCTCGGGCAGTGAGCCCTAATTGGCATGTGCCATTCATTTTATCTTATTCTTCTAACAGAGAATAATCCTTGGGTTAATCACCCCGTGGTTTTTCCCTTAACCAGGTTTTCCACGTCAAAAATCTTGGTGTCTAATGTGTTGATGTTTATCTGCTCTGGTGTTTATGCTTTCTACTTTCATGAATGGTTAATTGATATGTTGTTAACTAATAAAGAAGAATCAAGTGTTTCAAGTAGAAGCAAGTTTTTGTACTACTGATTCACCCCCCCTCTCAGTTGTGTGCCCTAGATCTAACACCTCTTACACTTCTTGCCCTAGTAGGAAACCCTAGCTCAAAGAAATCTCCCTTGTCAATTGAAGATCTTAAGATTCTCCTAAACCTTTCAAGAGAAAATGAATTGATGCACTCTAGTTTGAAGTTATAGTGAAATAAATTCAAGGCCCTCTTTCTAGCGCCAATTCTGTTGATGGTCTGTTTAACACACATGCAACACAGGCAAGATGAGATTCAACCTACCTCTCCTAAAAGGACAACTAATCCAAAAAAGGATCAACTATCCCCAAGGTCTAGGGAGTTGGGTCACAACAATGTTGCACAAGCACAGGGTAAATGTGGACAGTTTAACAACGGGTCTTGGTTTCTACAAATTATTCAAACTAGATCAAAAATCATTTATACTCACTATTGTTTTAAAGAAAATTCAAAAGATCATAAGGAATGTGAGAAATAAATGATGCAATGTTTGTATTTTCCACCTTTATATCAACACATCTATCTAAGAAATTCATTAACTATATTATTAAAGTCAGTTTATAAACTCAATCGTTCATACAATCAGTGCAACATTCAAAGGATTTTCCAAAATAGATAAGATTGAATTATAGTTTTGATTATTGTATTCCACATGCAAATCAGAAATAAAATTTAGAATTTAGAGCCCAGATTCAGAATTTCTCAAATAAATACGGAAGTAAAGATTGAAGTTTGAAGCACTACACCACATACACGAAGATAGATCTAGAGGAATTGATGGCCATCTTGTATTAATTTATTTGAATTTTTAGTACAAGATATAAATCTAGTAAGAACACCAAAATTATGGATCTGTTTCCAAAAAGAACGATCTCCTCTATGGTAAAATTATTGTAAAAAAAAATAATCTTGTAAAACTTGAAAAAACTAAGTATGGACTGACAACCTAATTCTTCAACTTTCAGACTCTTGAACAAAATTGATACCTCCCTTTTATAGGCATCCCAAAAGTACAACACAACAGTCTTAAAATACATGCAGTACTTTTGCCCTCATTTTTATCACCAATCTCATGCAACTCAAAAATCAATTCTAACAATACAATTGACTTTGCATGTCAATCTAAGTTTGACTTTTCAACTCAAATATATTCAAAAAGGAAAATAAAGAAGCTCTATAGGGCCCACTTTAGAAAATAGTGGTTCCCTTTTCACAAAATTTGGATTACACAAAATTCCTTAACACAAAAATTCTCCAAGTCTAAAAATAGACTCAATGTTAACTTGACGCCCCTGTAGAAGTTTGTGTCTTCTTATACTCAACAAAATTTGATAAGAGTCGTTTGACTCTATCCACCTCTGGGCAATCTAACCATTTAGTCTTGAACTTGAATGTATCAAAACATTGAGAAATATGTTCACACTTTCTTTCCATTTTGCTTATATCTACAACCACCAATTTAAAATGAGATTTTGATTCTACAAATTTATCCAGCACATTTTCATCAAAACCTGGAGTTCTCAGCCAATCATCCATTTTATTTTTGAAGACTTCTTTCACCTTATCTAGAGGTTCCAGTCTATACTTATCATGTGAAAATATTTCTGGATCAACAACTACCGTAATAAAAGTTTCAAAAATAGCAATGTATTCATATATTTCCTACTATAGCATCAACAACGTAGGATGATATTCAACTATTTGCTTTATTTTGTACTGAGTAACTTTTATACAAAACTCAGGAAAATTGTGTTCCTCATAACGCAAAATATCAGATTCTATCAACTCTTCCTGACTCATTTTTCCAATCTATTTCAGAGTTCTTAAATAATGCTCCAACTTTACATCTTCTCTCATGGAATTCTCAACTAAATTATCTATTTCCCATTCCAACTTGCAAGCTTCATCATAGTATGGATAATACTTATCAAAAATCCCAAAACCTTTCATTAAGAATTTAGACACCCATCTGTCAATTACATATGATTTCTCCTTCATTACCTGTAAGGCATCAACTTCTTGCTTTGTTATCAACACAGGAACATCTATTGCAGCTGGCTATTCTGAAATGGGTGCTAGAAGACCCTTTACAAATGACTTCATTTGATTCAATTGCAGCTTTAACCCATCTTTCGTCTGCTTGTCCTTTTCCATTCTCAATTTTACCGTACTATAAGCAAAATCAAATGAAATTATTTCCTTAGCATGGGTTTGTTTTCCCAAATTCACTCTCGTGATTTGGTAATCTTTAGCCAGTAATTCTTGATCATTCTTATCAGTTGTAGGTGTAGTAATTTCCACAATCCTTTCCCCTTGGTCATTAGTTCAGAATGTTGATAATGTCTCGGGTTTCTTTCTAGGTTTCTCTTTTTCAATCTCTACCATCATTTCTTGGAAATTCAAAGGCTTGATAACTACCTATTGCCTTTTTTCCAAGATTCAAGTTTAACCAGGAGGGTAATGTGGGAGCCTATGAAGACTGATCAATTAGATTTTGTGTCATTTGTTGTTGTTGATCAGATTATTTTTCCAATTTGTTCTTTTGTTGTTTCTCTTGATCATCTTCTTTATGGATTTGATCTTCAATATCCTTTGGAGACTCAATATGCTCAAAAGAATCAATCATCTTTCCCTTCAATTCTATAGCTTTGATTAGCTCATGTTGTTCTTCAAGAGTTAGCACATGTTCTTGGAGCTCTTCCTCCTCCTCTTCAAATGGAACATTCCCTGATGTATCTTGGAGTTTCTCAATTTATTCTTCTTTTTCTTCTTCTTTCTCTTCCTATTGAGAGATTTGCCTCCCTCAGGTTGATGTCCCTCAATTACCTCTTCATCAGGATGCTCTTGCTCAAGCTACTCTTGTTTGAGCTGCTCTTCCATTGTCCTCTCTTGCTTAGGCTTTTCTTGCTTAGGTTCATCTGTCTCAAGCTGTTCTTGTTCAAACCCCTGTTATGTTTTCTCCTCGAAACTAGAAGATGGAAATACAACTGTACCAAATGTTCCTTGTGGCTCTTCTGTCACATTGACCTCATGCTCTCTTGTATTTGAATGTTGGCCAGTTGCCTCGCTTGGGGGAATCACATGAGCTAAAGGATTGACCCCTAAGCCAGAGGTTATTCCTGTAGCTCCTTCCTTATACATCATAGAAGTCTCATCAAACTTTTCATTAACAACCCTTAACACATCCTCTGGAGAAACAATGTCAATATAAATTCCACTCTTTGTAGTTTTTGGAGGTTTTCCCTATGTTTTCTCTCTTAGGAGCTTGTGACTCTGGAGTTGAAGATTCACCTTTTCCTCATTTCCTTCCCTGTGGAGTAGGTGGTACAAAATTGTGAAGCCTTATATTTAGCCAAGACATGCTTCTTTAAATTACATTGGTACTAAATTCCCTTATGGAATTCTCTTCTTTCAATGACCAATTAATAGGATCCACTTTTTTCTTATCAATAGTATCTAAATGATACACAGGGTCTAGTACAGTACCATCATCAGGAAAATTTGAGTCCGGTATGTCATCCCTTAAACCAAATTCTCTCATCTGGAAAGCAATAAGCTGAGTGTATTATTTCTTTCTCACATCAAAATCATCTTTACAATTTTCCCAAAAATCTTCGAGAGAATGTTTATGTTTGAAATCCATTGTAGGAAACAGTTGGTTAAGTTTGCCTACAGGATCAAAATCTTCTCTAGCTTCACAAATAGACTTTGAGATTTTAAAATCATGTAGAGCTACCAAATCCCACAATACAAATAAAGATTATTAAAAAGTAAAATAGAAGTGTAAAAAGGGTACCAGCAATGGCAACGTCTATCCAACCCTTTGGATGCACATTTGACCATAGTTATTAATTAATCAAAATTTAGAATACTGTATTCTAAATTTTGATTAATTAATAACTAGTAAAAGCACCAAAGGTGGTATCAGATGGTCGATAGGCACACACATTTATAGGCCTATCACTAAATAGTTTATATTTTTATTTTTATTGGAAATTTATTAAATGTAGTAGTTGGTGGACAAGGCTATAAATACTATAAGAAATTCAATTATTTTTTGGCAAATAAAAATAATGGAATGATATTAAATGAATAACAACATGAACTAAATTGTGAATGAACCATTAGAGAACTATGACCTCCCATTCAACCACAATGAAATATATTATCATTGTCATAATTAGTGCTATACTATTAGGAAGTTATATTTTAAACACATTTATTCAGGATGTTTCACTTTGGAATATATTTATTGTTTGTGTGGAGTGCAACTTTGGCATTCACTTTAGTTTGATATACTTATTGTTTGTGGAATTACAGGTTTGAACTTTAAAATTGAATTATATTTGTTTCACTTTGTATTTTTAAAATTGAATTCCCTTTGTCGCTCTAATTTGATATATTTATTGTTTGTGTGAAGCATGGGTTTGAACTTTAGCATTGACTTATATGAGTTTCATGTCCTATGTTTAAAATTGAATTCACTTTGTTTGCATTTATTGTTTGTGTGAAGTCTGTGTTTGTGCTTTGACATTTACTTTGTGTGTGTGTGTTTAAATTTTGATAACCATTGATTGTTTATTTGAAGTGTCTTTGAAATTTATTTGTTTGAAGTGTGTTTGAACTTTAGACATTACTTATTTGTGGAAATTGTATTATTGTTTATATTGTCATTCATGTGGCTTTTATCTAGAAAATTTAATAAAAATTAATCCAATTTTTATAGCAGTAGTTGGAAGAAAATGAGTTATAGACAGATGCAACTAAACTTGTTATTATCTTCATTTGTTAGTGGGAATATATGAAGCATGAATGGAGTAGCTCTTGAACTTCTTTGCAATTATGCATGTTGTAATGATGAAATATATAGTTATATGTAGGATTCTAAAAAGTAGTGGTATGTAACCTTGTATTGTTTGAAATTGTTTAATGATGAAATATATAGTTATATGTAGGCTTCTATAAATTATTCTCCTCAAGATTCATGCAATTAGTTTTATTTCCTTATGCTTACAATATCAATCTACGCACAAGATGAATTGCCATTATGTTGAAGTTGAAGATAGTGCATATATCATGAGCAAGTATAGCATTAGATAGTTTTCTTTAATCAACCACTTAATGTAAAAGCAACAATTATCCTCAAACTTCAAGACATGAACTTATTTTGAAATAGCAATGTAGCTAATCAAAGGTAAACTTGAGTTAAAACTTTTGAGATCAAAAAGAGATTAAAATTGACTCTTATCTATCTACACATAAGGTTTGGAGGTGTGACTCATCACACAACTCACTACATGAGCATGTCTAATGAAAGCATCCTTAAAATAATTTTTTAAATATTTGACCAAAATTTTATCATGGAATTCCTAATAGTTGAACAAAAAATTATCATTTGTTGTTTGAACTACATCATATTATGAATTAAAATATAACTTTTATGCAACCTAAATGATCTCAATACTTTTTGGTAACCATGAATTTTACCTTTTTAAAAACAACACATTCTTATTTAAAATACAACTTATATTCAGCTTTAAATGATCATAATTTTTTTTTGACAACCTTTTACATTTCATGAAAAAATACAAGGTAAACTGTTGATTTTATATATCTGAATAGAATGCAACAATGAATGATGCTTGTTAGCAAAATGCAGATTTTTATAAGTTTAAAATAAATATTGGTGTATCAATTTCTTTTTAAAATAGCCTAATAAAAATTTCAATTCTAATTTCTAAGTTACATTAAAAAAAACTTACCTAATTTAAATTTAAAGGGAAAAACCCCTAAACATGAAAAAAATAGTAATATGCATTGTAAAAAACTTATAACTATTGTTTAGTTTTAGATATTTTTTAATATTTTTAGATTAATATTAAAATATAAAGTATATTAATATATCTAAATTTATCAAAGATGTTTCTTGAAGCTCGTGTTCTCATTAATACCAAGTAATTATCTCTACTTGCCCTTTAAAGGACTTTCTCATATTAGTTTTTATGAGCATTTATCAAAAAATCTTAATGTAACCCTTTACACAAAATAATATACATTAGTATTTAAAAATAAAACAATCATTTGTTAAGCCTACATATAATTTAATTTAGAAATGGAAATATAAAAAATTATAGTTTTATTTTAAAAAAGTAAGACATAATTTGAAAGATTAATATGAAATTTTAATATCAAGATTGAATAATCTAAAACCAAAAATTCCTTCATAAATTATTTATGTAAGGTACGCCGAGTACAAAAGTTAAGGGTAATAACCCTTCACACAAACTAAAACCTAATTCAAAAAAGAGACAAAAACATCAAGCCTTCATGAACTCAACAACAATCTTGGAACAGTGAGCAACTACACGCTTTGCAAGGTCTTGAGGAAGACAAACCCTGACAGTTGTCTGAATCTCTTGTATGTTGATGATATTCTTTTTGTTGTAGTGAGCAAATTTGGCTTCCTTGGTTGTAATTTTCTCAAACATCTCGTTGATAAACTTGTCCATAATTAGCATAGCTTTGCTCGAAATATTGATATCTGAGTGCACTTGCTTGAGAGTTTTAACAAGTAGATCTTAAAATCCGCTTATTCTTTTTATTTATTTTTTCTACAAATTTTTGAGTCATGACCTCCTTTTCCTCCACAATGGGCCTCTTCTCTGTCCTTTTTGCCATCGATAAGCACTACAAAAATCATATTGTAAAATTAGAAATTAAATCTAAGTTAAGCTAAAAATAAAATTATAAACTCCAACCCTAATTATAAAAAAGAAAACAATTAAATCAAATCTAAAAACTAAACAAATTATCAACACATCATATAAAATATTTGCAATTGAGTTTAATCAATAATTCATTTTCCATGCATGCAAAGAAGATAAATTTGTAGTATAAAGAATGTGGAATCCATTAAAGTATGTATGCATTCAAATCTTCAGGATATACGACAAGTTTACTCCAATATGCCTACTAACAACCAAGACTGATACTCCCTAGGGAATGAGCTCATCATAAGGAAGAAGCCAAAAATAAATTCAGCATATTGTAAATAGAAATTTTGTGAGATTGATTTGACATTATGGATTGAACTGTAGCAGTACTCTTTTCCACCATTTGGAGCCTCACAAATGATGATCTCACGATAAGAAGAAACAAAAAATAATTTATATTTTAAAGTATAGATCTTGTGAGATTGATTTAATTTCTAGATTGAAATGTTTTGTAGTAATCTATTCCAACATTTGAAACCTCAAAAATAACTCACTAATGTTTCTTCTTCCATAAACATGATCCATTAGTGATGCTCTAAATGTTAGAAAATAATAATGCTAGTTACGCAGTTGAATCCAGAAATCATTCACTCATTCTCTAAATTTAGGCTTCCAACACAACCTACCTACTACAATACAAATCTTACTATTAAAAATGAAAGATTCTTGACTGTTACTTTGGTTTTGCTTCCACCGATTTTTACACCGGACTACTAAAATTTATCAAATTTTATTATGAAATTAAGAGAAATTTATCAAAAAACAAGTCTTAGCAATAATATGATAGTTATCTATCTTCATTAAAAGTCTAAATAACTTCTTCAAGATGTAATCTAGTCTTATTTTCTTCAAGATTTAATTATCCCAATCCAAAACATTCTCACATAATTCTCACAGAATTCCCCCATGATCCAATTCAGATTATTTAAGATTCCTAAGTCTACCTCATTCGTTTAAGGTCTCTATATCACATCACATTATCTGTAGATACTAGAGATTCAAAATATTATAATAAAGATAAACAAGTAATTAGATTGACTTCCGTCAAAGCAATAATGTTCCAGGATACATATTTTATATTAATGAAATTCATAAACTAATTAAACACAATAACAATACCACAATTACCAATGTTATCTCTTCACCAAATTGAACTAATTTCCTATATAAATGTAAGCCATGAAACTGATCTAATCTAGATCATGAAAGGAATAAATACTTTCTATTAAAAAGGGTTTTCTATTTTGACAAGTAGTCTAATCATTACTTAGCTAATATAGTTTTACATGATTACATAAAATAAAGAGATTAGATAAAAGCAAATATAAATATAAAAATAAATTAAATAAATTAAATCTAGAAACAACATAGTATAGAGTATTTAATCAATCCATAAATCTATTCTAGCAACAATATTAATACTAGCATATGAAAATCTCAATACACTAAAACTATACGTAAGGATATTCTATTCCATATTACTCCATACTATCATGAGAAAATGGCGTCTATTAAAATAATATTATTGTTATACAAAGATAATTTCTTTTTAAAAATATGGCACACAAGATAATTCATTTCTAAATAATTCTATAATAAAACATTTAGCTAAAATTAATATAAGAAAGATAATTCATTTTACATAATTATATACTTACCTAAAATTCATATATAGATAACAATATTTCTTTTTAAAGATAACAAATATTCCTTTAAAGATAACTTATTTTTTTATATACTTCTAAATTAATTAATCTTGTTAACATATGTGACTACTATTGTGACCTAATCACACATTGTCCCATTGCAAATGGGGACCCCCCCCCTTTTTTTTGAGCTCCAATGCTTTGCCTTGAGTCTTGGATGATGTCTTAGGATTATTTCATGGAGTCGGTGATGCGTGAATGACAACCTCATGTTCTAGACTTGAATAAAATCTCAACAAGTGTTAAGTTTAAACCAAGGCGCCCTGCATGAGACTGATGTTTCGACCCTCAAAATGCCTTAAACATTGAAAATTTTGTAAGAAAATGACCTAAGGACTCTAGGCGCAAATCTGCACTTGTAGAACCACCAAAGTGTGCCTAGGATTGGTAGAGGAAAAGGTATCATCCAAAGACCCAATATTGCGCCTAAGGATGAAACATGAGTGTTATGACTTAGAAAATTTGGAGAAACACCAAGGAAAGTAAAGGTGCATTCAGGCTATTGTACATATCAAAATGTGTGCTTAAGGTAAGAACTTGTTAAATCATCATTGGTAATGGCAAATGTGCATTTGAGGACTTATTGAAGGTTCAAACTTAGCTAAAATGGCCTAAAAAAAAAACTAGGCGCACTTTATAACCTGCAGAACTATCAACTTGCGCCTTGAGAGAAAGATGTTAGAAGTTGTGAAGGAAAGTGGCGCCTTGAAGAATTAGACTTCCTAAGACACCTACAATTGCTTAAATCCAAAAGTTGATTCACCCAACCTTGGGTGCCAATTTCCATCAGTAGGAGTCATCTTTTGTGCCTAAGTAAGATATTCTTGATTCCATGAACTTTGAAGAAGTTTTAAGTATCAAGACTCCTTGGCAATCTCTAATGATTGGAATCCTCAAAACTTGAAGAATTCACCCCTCAAACCAAGGCGCATTTTTGCCTTTGTGCAAGTCCATTTTCGTGCCTGAGAAGAAATGTGCTTGAATCTATATATTGTAAGAGTATTTTGCTTTGATAAGTTCCTCAAGAACATGCACAATGTTTTGAATTCGTAAAGTTAAAATGAACACTCATCCATATCAAGGCACAAATTCACACGTGGAGAATCATCAAAATGTGCCTTGCAAAAGAAGGACTTGAAACCTTGAAATTGGATGTTAACTCAAGAAGCAAAAGTCCTCTAAACACTTATACACTCACTTGAAACCATTAAGTTGAGAAAATTCACTCATTCAAGATTAGGCACAAATTTCCTCCTAAACAGTCACCTTATGGCACCTTGGAAGTATTGTGGTTGTAAACATGAGAATGAGCGCCTAGGGACAAAGTGTTCTCCTGCGCATTTAAACAAGTGTGTGAAAACATTAGAACTCCAAAAAACTAGCCCAAGTAGCTAGGCGCATATTCTCACTTCTACAGACCAATTTTGGCACCTAGCATTGAATCACCTTTCATCAATCAAGCATAAGAGGAAAACATGTTTAACTCTACAAATGTTGAGGGTACTGAGTTTGATAGGTTCCTAAGGAGCACACACAAGTCCTTGAGTCCATATAAAGTTGAAACAAACACCTATCAAATCAAGGCGCACTTTTGTACCTGGACAACCCTAAATGTGTGCCTCAAGTATAAAGGCATGAATCAATGATGAGGAGGCGTTACTATGTCAAAATTGAACATTTTTAAGTATCCACAAGGGTTTGAAGCTATAAATTTGCACCAAGTAAGATAGGCACACTTTCACCTCTCTGCAAACCTAAATTTGTTCCTAGACTAGTAACATGTTGAAAATGCTTAGGATGATTCCTATGTGCTATGAAATTGATGTATCAATGGTTTAATATGTCACTTTTTTTGTGTTCTAGGAGAATTGATGGAGTCGAGAAGTCATCTAAGGAGCAAGGTGCCTGGAACCACCTTCAAGCAAGGAATGAAGTTAGAAGGCAGTCACTACAAGGGAGACATCATGTTACCACTCCAAGAGATCACTTCAAGTTCATCATGCTAGTACACTTCATCATCTGCATCATAAAGGACATTTATCCATCAAACTTCAAGCTCTTCTAGAATCTTCAAGTCTTTGAGAGAAGTCTCCTACTCCATGTTAAGAAGGAAGCATCATTATCTACGCTACTCTCTATGAAGAAGCATTCAAAGAAGATCAACATATATCCTGTAAGGAGAAGAAGTATCATAGAGGTAGGCAAATGAGCAACATGTATCATAGACATCTGACTTACAAAAGATACAAGGCAAAATCAGCAAGGATACATTCCCAAACATTCAAGTTCATCAAAGCAATCACATTTGAAGACATCACACAGATGATGCAATTTGCGAATATGCCCAAAAGAAAATTGAATTAACTGTTAGAGTCCATAAGATTTGCTAAGGTGGCACCTATGTGGCATGCACATCATCCTCACCAATCAAATGTTTCCATGTCATCCTTGTCTAAGTACATTGTACTTTCATGCACAAACAAGAGGATAAGGGCGCTCTAAGGGAGAAGTCTTCCAACTCATCATCTTTATTACCTTAGGAAGTGTGCCTTCATTCCTTCTTCTTTTCTATGTACAAAATACTAAAAATAGGCATAGTTGCCTTACTGTAAAGATCTGGGCCATCCATTCATAGATCAATCACGGCCATTGGTTGTATTCTGGAAAACTATATAAAGGCCTTGTTGCCTCATTTGTAAGAGTTAGTTCTCAGTTAGTAAGTAGGAAATAGAGTAGAGGAGTAGAGTAGGAAGAGACTCTTGAAATTCTCTAAGAGTACTTGAAAATTGTTGTAAATATTTCTCAAGATTAATACAAAGAAATTGGAGCTCGCTTAGTGCTAAGTGTTGTCTTGTGGAATAACATGGTTTTTTGTATATTGATGAAATGGAGAGATGTTTCTAAGTAGCTTAGAAGTAGAGTAGTAGTAGCTCATTGATGTAATGCATGTATGTATTGAATATTTGATCAACTCCTAGCTCATGCTTTTGACATCCATCATTGGTGGAGTGTTGTGTAAATCTAGTATGAGCTTATTATAATTTGCTTAAGTTCAGTTGTGGATGCTTGTTTGAGTTGCACCATCCAATGGGTTTTTATATGAGCTTTCATGATTTAAAAACCATTCGCTAACCTTAGGAGATTGCACCTACTCCATGTAATTGTAGGCATTCTTAGAGAAGTGGAGTTAGGTTTATTGAGGAGTTTATCTATTCATGCATCATCATTGCCTCATTGACCTTAGATTAGTTTCTCTAAACACATATCTTTTTCCTTTTCTTTATTATTGAGGCATCATTCATACATCATCCACATTGAAAGGAGAAATAAGTCGAGTGAAAGAAGAAAAAGTCTACGTAAGTCCCTTTGAGGAAATAGCAATATCACATCATACCAACTAAGGCTATCCTATGAGCAAGTTGAGAACCAACATACTAGAACCTTGGAGATAACCCACTAGATCACATTGTTTAGCTTTTGGGTATCTTTGTTCAAGAGAGGATAGATTACCTTAGTAATTTATTCTGAGTTTGCATGTACAAAAAAACACATCAACAGAATTGGCGCTAGAAGGAGGGCCTGAACATGGACATTCTTAATTTTAGGTAGAGCAACAAGATACTCTGAGTATTGGATTGAAGTTTGAAGTGAGCTTTGAAGGAAAGATTTGAGATTTCAAGATCTCTTATATTTCAAAAAATACAAAAAAAAGTAGAAAATTTCAAAAAGCCCAAAAAGAAAGCAAAAAATACAAAAAATAAGAAGATGGATTTCTCAACCATGGATTCAAGCTTGGATATGCAGCAAGTTGTTGGGTATGATCCTGCAAATTCAACTCCAATTGTTCTCCAACTATGGTGGTCATTGAGTGAGCGTCTTGGCGGCAAGGGTTTGAAAGACTTCAAGTGCAAATATGGATGCCGTATTCATAATACAAATGATCATAAAGAGACAAATTGTATAACATTCTTATCAAGGATGGATTTAGCTGTGCAAAGGAAAATTTTATTCTTACAAGTACATGAGCCAGTCATATTTTCAAAGATAGATCCTAATACTCATGTCGATGGTAAAGCATTCAAGAGGCTTAAAGAGAAATTCAAGAAGTAATTAAAGAATGACAAGGATTTAGGTGTAGATGATATATTGCTTTCTAGAAATTGGTGTAGGGTGCATGATATAGACCATCTGGAATACACTTGTGAGAAGTGTTGGGAAGTAATTCATCAAGCCATGAAGGAAGTAGAAGCTGGTGTACCTGTTGAGGAAGAAGTCTCTACTACAAAGAACCTTGATAAGCAATGTACAAGTGAGAAAGAATATGAGTTTGAGTTTATCAATCTTGAAGAGGTAGAAGCATTCAGACAAAGGTTATCAAAAGCATTAGAGGATTGTAAATAGGGTTTAACATATGCAAGATCACTTAAAGTGGCAATTGAGAAATAAAGAAGCTAGAGCTTGTGGTAGGAACTTGAGTTTGATGAAGATAAGTTTCTTAAGGAGTATGCATATACAATACATCAAGAGATCCTTGAGAATGAGCTACAAGAAGTACAAAGAACATTATTAGAAGATCGTGAATTAGAAGCACTGTAAAGGAATTTAGAAGTCATTATTCAAGAGTATCCTAATGAAGAGCCCATGAGTAGACAAGAGAAATTCGGGTTGACGCTCGACATCCCCATCATTATATAGGAAGATATCAAGACAAAGAGAATGACAATTGAAGAGCATGTTGCCGCTATGGATGTTGAGATCAAGAGGTTGTTGACACCATTGCTGGAGATCACAAAAGAGTTGGACGATGAGATCATGCAATACGAAGAGGATGAGAAGCTCATCAACCATCAATGGCAAGCTCCTGATGGATGTATAGAGTATGATCAAATTCTTGGTAGGCCATGTCTCATTGAAAACAACAAGCATCAGGTTATATATTTCCCTTCTATTGATTAGAAGAATTTTGAATTTAAACATCATGAACTTCTAGTTGATAGCATTGGTAGCACTGATAGTAATGATATTGATGATGATCTCGAACATATTGAACACGTTGAATGTGAATTTTATTATGGAAAATTGGGTAGATCAACCTGCATTTAGATATACCATGGTCCTAATGAGAACCCACAATTGATCATAATAGTGCAATTTTTTTTTCTTTTGAGGATTGTTGCCTGAGAGATGAGTTTTTCTCTGAGTTCAAGGATGAGTTTGCCAAATGGAGGACTATCAATGCTGCATTACTGTTGTTGTTCATACTAAGAAACCATACTAGGGCATGTATATACTTAGGTGTCCTAGGTTGCATCCCTTTGTTGCTTGTACATAGCTAGGTTAGAGTAGGGTTTTCCTTTCCTATTGCGTCTTAGAGTAGATTTGCTCCCTTGAGGTCATTTGACTCAAGTGTTGGTTTGTCCTTAGCTTAGTTTTTCTTTTTGTCACTTGGTTTTCTTAGAATAGTTTGCTTTCCTTAGCTTAGTGGTTTGTCTTGCTTTCGTAGATTAGTTGTTCACTTTCCTTAGTTGTTGTTGTTTGCTTTCTGTAGGTGTTGGTTGTTTGGTTGGGTTGTCATGTCAAGTTTCCCATTTGTAAGAAGGTGACATTATCTTAAACACACACTTTGGTTTCATTATGTGATAATATGTTAGTTCATTTCTTAGACATCCATTCATGAAGACCTTAGAGTTGGAAGATGTTTTCCTTTCAATTTATCATCTTGTTAGATTTTATACTTGACTTGGAAGTTAATCATATATTGTGTGTTGACATTGCTATTTCTTGATTATAATGTTTTAAAATGACAAATCTAAATCTTATGAATTCTTATGTCTTCTTTTGAGAAACATGGGTCATGACTGATGGATTTCTCGTGGATTCCATCGCTAGTGTCAAATAGCAGGACTGCTTGCTCATGGGGGATAAGTCAATTGTTTAGTATTACTTGAAGTATTTTGAGATCTTATACCTTACACACTTTAAACAATCCTAAAGTACCTAAGGGAGTCTCTGTGAACTTACATTAAGTGAAAAATCTAAAGGTCCACCTTTGCTGCCATCGCAAGTCCACATTCGCTAGCTGAGCTATCAATGTAACTTGTGCCCTCAAAAAGCATGTGTTGGAGGGGTAGTGGTACTGCATTATACTCTACCACATTTAAGCTTAATAAAATATCAAGAATAAAGAAAAAAAATGCAAATTCACAATCACACACTATAACTTAGTTAGATGGATAATCAAGTAATCTCTACCAGGGCTATGGATGCCTGACTAGCAGTGAGGCTCTGCTCGAGTGGAATTGCGAGACAAACCTGTTGAAGCTATAGACACTTGTTGGTAGTGGGCCAATGTCCAAGTAGTTCATGAGGTGTGTACTAATCACGTAGCTTAATGTAAAGGAGCCTAGATGATCTTAGTTGCTAAGGGAAGGAAATGAACACAAACGCACACACTTGGATCCTTGGAATATGGATGGTAGTGCTGGCAGTTGGTTTTGATTCTATGACCATGTAGTTTGTTTATTTGGTCTAGTGTGTGGGTCTACATGGAAATTTTGAAACTTGATTTTTGTTTATCTTTGGAATGCTTAAGAACCCATTTTAATTGAAATTGATCTTAATCACGCAATAGAAGATGAAGTGTCTTGATCCAATTTATGATTCTTGTCCTTTTCAAGTGTGTTTTCTAACTAGTTGATGAGTTTGGGAGGAATTGTCTGAAGGTTCTGAGGATGGATTGAGTCTTTTTCTTTGAAATGTTCAAGAACATTTATTTGGATTAGCTCTAGATGTTGTGACCTAATCACACATCGTCCCATTGCAAATGGGAACCCCCCTTTTTTTTGAGCTCCAATGCTTTGCCTTCAGTCTCGGATAATGTCTTAGGATTATTTCATGGAGTTGGTGGTGCGTGAATCACAACCTCATATTCTAGACTTGAATAAAATCTCAACAAGCGGTAAGCTTAAACAAAGGCGCCCTGCATGAGACTAATGTTTTGACCCTCAAAATGTCTTAAACATTGAAAATTTTGTAAGAAATGACTTGAGTACTCTAGGCACAAATCTGCACATGTAGAACCACCAAAGTGCACCTAGGATTGGTAGAGGAAAAGGTATCATCCAGAGACCCAATATTGCACCTAAGGATGAAACATAAGTGTTATGACAGAAAATTTTGAGAAACATCAAGGAAAGTAAAGGCGCATTCAAGCTATTGTACATATCAAAATGTGCACCTAAGGTAAGAACTTGTGAAATCATCATTGGCAATGGTAAATGTGCATTTGAGGACTTATTGAAGGTTCAAACTTAGCTAAAATGGCCTCAAAAAAAAAATCTTGGTGCACTTTATCACCTACAAAAATATCAACTTACGCCTTGAGAGAAAGATGTTAGAAGTTGTGAAGGAAAGTGGCGCCTTGAAGAATTAGACTTCCTAAGACACCTACAATTGCTTAAATCCAAAAGTTCATTCACCCAACCTTGGGTGCCAATTTGCATCAGTAGGAGTCATCTTTTAGGCCTAAGTAAGATATGCTTGATTCCATGAACTTTGAAGAAGTTTTAAGTATCAAGACTCCTCCTTGGCTATCTCTGATGATTGGAATCCTCAAAACTTGAAGAATTCACCCCTCAAACCAAGGCACATTTTTGCCTTTGTGCAAGTCCATTTTCGTGCCTGAGAAGAAATGTGCTTGAATCTATAAATTGTAAGAGTATTTTGCTTTGATAAGTTCCTCAAGAACATGCACAATGTTTTGAATTCGTAAAGTTACAGTGAACACTCATCCATATCAAGGCATAAATTCACACCTGGAGAATCATCAAAATGCGCCTTGCAAAAGGACTTGAAACCTTGAAATTAGATGTTAACTTGAAGCAAAAGTCCTCTAAATGCTTATACATCACTTGAAAACATTAAGTTGAGCAAATTCACTCATTCAAGATGAGGCGCAACTTTGCTCTTGAACAGTCACCTTATGGCACCTTGGAAGTATTGTGGTTGTAAACATGAGAATGAGTGTCTGGGCATTAGGTGGTCTCCTGAGAGTTTAAACAAGTGTGTGAAACCATTTGAACTCCAAAAAACTAGCCCAAGTAGCTAGGCACATATTCTCACTTCTACAGACCAATTTTGGTGCCTAGCATTGAATCACCTTTCATCAATCAAGCCTAAGAGGAAAACATGTTTAACTCTACAAATGTTGAGGGTATTGAGTTTGATAGGTTCCTAAGGAGCACACACAAGTCCTTGAGTCCATAAAAAGTTGAAACAAACACTTGTCAAATCAAGGTGCACTTTTACACCTGGACAACCCTAAATGTGCGCCTCAAGTATAAAGGCATGAATCAATGACGAGGAGGCATTACTATGTCAAAATTGAACATTTTTAAGTATCCACAAGGGTTTGAAGCTATAAATTTACATCAAGTAAGATAGGTGCACTTTCACCTCTCTACAAACCTAAATTTGCACCTAGACTAGTAACATGTTGAAAATGCTTAGGATGATTCCTATGTGCTATGAAATTGATATATCAATGGTTTAATATGTCGCTTTCTTTGTGTTGTAGGAGAATTGATGGAGCTGAGAAGTCATCTAAGGAGTAAGGCACCTGGAACCACCTTCAAGCAAGGAATGAAGTTAGAAGGCAGTCATTGCAAGGGAGACATCATGTTACCACTCCAAGAGATCACTTCAAGTTCATCATGCCAGTACACTTCATCATCTACATCATAAAGGACATTTATCCATTGAAATTCAAGCTCTTCCAGAATCTTCAAGTCTTTGAGAGAAGTCTCCTACTCCATGTTAAGAAGGAAGCATCATTATCTATGCTACTCTATGAAGAAACATTCAAAGAAGATCAACATATATCCTATAAGGAGAAGAAGTATCACAGAGTTAGGCAAATGAGCAACATGTATCATACACATCTAACTTACAAAAGATACAAGGCAAAATTAGCAAGGATACATTCCCAAACATTCAAGTTCATCAAAGCAATCACATTCAAAGACATCGCACAGATGATGAAATTTGGGAATATGCCCAAAAGCAAATTGAATTAACTATTGGAGTCCATAAGAGTTGCTAAGGTGGCACCTACGTGGCATGCACATCATCCTCACCAATCAAATGTGGCCACATCATCCTTGTCTAAGTACATTGTACCTACATGCACAAACAAGAGGATAAGGGCGCTCTAAGGGAGAAGTCTTCCAACTCATCATAATTATTACCTTGGGAAGTGTGCCTTCATTCCTTCTTCTTTTCTATGTACAAAATGCTAAAAATAGGCATAGTTACCTTGTTGTAAAGATTTGGGCCATCCATTCACAGATCAATCTCGCCTGTTGGTTTATTCTAGAAAACTATATAAAGGCCTTGTTGCCTCATTTGTAAGAGTTAGTTCTTAGTTAGTAAGTAGGCAATAGAGTAGAGGAGTAGAGTAGGAAGAGACTCTCGAAATTCTTTGAGAGTACTTGAAAATTGTTGTAAATATTTCTCAAGATTAATACAAAGACATTGGAGCTCACTTGGTGCTAAGTGTTGTCTTGTGGAATAACATGGTTTCTTGTATCTTGATGAAATGGAGAAATGTTTCCAAGTAGATTAGAAGTAGAGTAGTAGTAGCTCATTGATGTAATGCATGTATGTATTGAATATTTGATCAACTCCTAGCTCATGCTTTTGACATCCATCACTGGTGAAGTGTTGTGTAAAGCTAGTCTAAGCGTTATTATAATTCGCTTAAGCTTAGTTGTGGATGCTTGTTTGAGCTACGTCGTCTAATGGGGGGTAAGTGCAAGAAGATGGGGGGCCAAAAAGTGGCCAAATTAATTTAAAAAAAAATTAAGTCATAATGCGCTCGCGTTATAACTTTCTATAAAAAAAAGGTTTCCAATCTCATTTTTTTTTCTATTTTCTCCTCTCAACCCGCGGCGTAGAAACCCTCGAAAGCGCGCTCGCATTTTGTAAAACACTATTCAACACAAAAAGTTTATCAATTCATCGCCAAAATGCTGCCACGACGTCGAGCATGCCAAAGGGGTGAGTTATATTTGTTTTTTTGTTTGAATTTGTTTCTAAATAGGTAGGTTTTGTTGATTTTTTATGTATATTTCGTTAATTGTCAGGAAATGTTAATGCACCTCCTCCTCCTCCTCCTCCTCAAAATCCACAAAATCCTAAGGAGGAAATACCTGCAGAACAACAACCTCCTCCATTCATTCCTCGACATGCCCCTGGAACACAAGAAAATATAATGGGGCAAATTGAAAACAACAAAAAGGAAATTGAAGATATAATTGCAAGGTTGAAAGATCCTTCCACTTCAACCTTGCATAGGTCCACACTTGCCAAATCTCTTGAGTCTATGTTATCAAATGTAGATTCAATTAGCAAGCAAATAACTAGTTGGACGGATAAAAAGAGAGAGTTTAGAGATTACTATGCAGACAAGTTGTCATACCAAGATGTCAAAAAATTACAAATTACAAAATTAGACTTGTGTTCAATTTTCACAAACCCACAAACAAATCAACCTCCATCCATTACATGCAAGAGGTTCCCTATCCATTGGTGCAACAACCAAGCGATAAGGGACAATTTCGGGCAGAGGTGGTGGATGGTTTTTGACCATCCTCCATGCAAGAATAATGAGGTCCCGCAATACTTTTTGAGGAAACTCTACTGCGAGTTTGTCCTCAATAAAGTGCCAAACTATTTTGATATGCGGGACTTCCAGGGTAGAGGTGGGGGGTCAGCACAAGATAGACCAGGGGCACGTCTTGACCCACAGCGGGTAATGAGATGAGTAATCAGCAGACCAGCCCACGAGCATGTTTCTATCCCTTCCATTGTGAAGGAGAGTGTTGAGGTCGATACACTTCATTTGATTAGTGCCTTGACCCAGAGCATCATAGAGCATGCCGGTCCTACAACACAGAGTGGGTTGGGAGATAGTGCAAGGAGTAGGGTCCCACCGCATACTTGCTAGGCTTGCAGGTCAGCCTGTGGTTATGACCCCATGGACAGTCAGGACGCAGGTGCACAGGCTACATCTGTAGCTGAGCAGATGGTGATGACAGATACCCTCCTGAGTGAGACTTTTGGCCTTGATACTCAGGTAAATATTAGCAAGTTTATTGAATTTAATTTATTAAATTTTATTTTTGAAATACAAGATTAACTAATTAAAATTGATGATTTTAATGAAATTTCAGGGTCATAGTGTCGATGCAGTTTTCAGTGGTTCTCCACCTGCATTTTTCACTAGATCATCTACTGTCGAGGTATGTAACTAGTAAACAATTATAAATATTACATGTGAATAGCATCGTTATATGAATGGTATTCTAATTTCTGATTTTGGATGTTGAATAGGTTAATATTGTAGATTTCATGGCAACACCTGCCAGCGGTGGTGGACTTCAAAGCTTTACGGAGGTAATAAAATAAATAGTTTAATGAATGAATTGTACTTACTAAATTTGTGTATGTGATTTGTGTGCTTTATTGTGTGTACTTCCATGTTTAGATGAACGTGTGTGTATGTTAGGAGCCATGATTTGCATCACTATTATAGTTTTCGTAATTGAATAATGTTGTTTTATTTCTAGATGATGCAGGCTGCGGAGACACCTCCCCATATTCATAGGGCAATGGAGCAGGGTGTGGCCTCTGCGATTCATAGCTCCATGGCATTGACAGGGGTATGAGGTAGATTAGTAAATTTCAATTTACATTCATTGTTATAGTTGTCTATTTTTGAAAAATCAAAAGATTATTGATTTGAAGTTTAATTTCTATCTGGATGGTTTCTATAGGACATGACATCACTAGGGCCTATTCCTGCTACTGAGGCAAGCGAGGAGATAGATTATATGTTAGCGGTAAGTGATTATTTTGTTAAATGTTTCATTTTTTATAACATGTAATTTCTATATATTAATGTCTATACTTTTTATTGTAACAGGTAAAGATGCAGGAAGACCTAAATAGGAGGAGTAGCCCTCGGGTTCGTAGTAGACCACCCACATGCACGTCTCCATCCCCTAGAAGATCAAAGCTTGTGATTTATTCTCTTCACCAGCCAGAGGGGAATGACTTTTTATTGTGTTCCTTTGTTGTATGCCTATATGGCATTTGTGGAAATATATTTTGTATTGTACATAGTTGACATTGTATACCTATATGGCATTCTTGTAAGCCTATATGGCTATTTTGTATATATGTTATACTTATATCGACAGATATTGATATATGCCTATATGGATATTTGGTTAATACAAATCTTTTTTATTGATGGCGTCCATACTTGCATTATAAATCCACATTTGAATGGATATTTGTAGATGGCTACTTCAAATATTTAAAGTCCGATTGTATTACATAGGATGTTTGCATTTTCTTTGATAGGCTTGATAGGCCATGGATTAAATGATGGTGTTTGATGGAAAAGTATGGTACTAGAAGACTCTAGTTCATTCTTAATAGGCTTGTGATTGATAATATCTTTGCATGATTGCACTTGATCTTGGATCATGGGCATGTTGTTAGGATTTTGATTGCATTGTGGTGTTTGATGGATAGGCATGGTACTATGTGACTTTTGGATAGGCTTGGGAGAGGTACACTAATTGAATTTGTGATTTCTAGTTTGAGATTTTTCCTCCACTAGAAGTCCTTGGAGGAAATCTAAAAAGGATGATTTGGATGTAGTGGGTTTGGATTGATGGGATAAGTTGGAATGTAAGGATTATGAGATGGAGGATTTGAATAGGATACATAGGATAAACAGTTCTCACATGCGGTTGGGATTGGAGATATGAATTGAATATGAGGACCTTGGTCTAAAGTGGTTCTTCCCTTACCAAAGGTACCATAAGGATGACCATTAGATGTGTATTTAGGATTGGCAAGATAGCTAGTGCTAGTCATTTCTTGTTTGAAATATTCTTGCATGTTCATGAGTGGGAGATGAAGGTTTATGGAAAGTTTGCATGTAATGATCTCATAGTTAATGCTATTGTCATCTTGATATCATCTTGATCTACAAGAATATCATCATCATCATTGTCAAAGGGATTTTTTGATTGATTTGGATAAAAGATCTCATTTAAAGGATGCATGGTTTGAGGACCTATTTTGATTGTGATTTTGGGTTTTGCATGAGCCTCGCACAAGGTAATAGGCATAGCGTTTTTATCTTGCATATTGATTTTTTCAAACCAAGGGTCTATGATGGAAATGATTAAGGATGATAGAATGTTTGGATTTTGGACTTTGAGATGTTTATGGTTGTAAATGTTTATTGTTTGGACTCAAATTTTGTTAAATGGTTGTTTGAAAGAGGACACATCAAACACAACAATAAGATTGGTTTAAGTATGGATGCAAATGATGTTTACTAGTTTATTAAATGAAGACACATCAGGTACATTAATTACCTATTCTATTGAAGTGGGTGTATCAATCTCCATGGGCTCAGCAATAATTTGGTTTGAGGACATGGTTGATACATGGTGAGACTAGGAGTCTTGTTTCAGTGGGATTTGAGCATAGGTATAGCAATGATGATAATTATGGTGTCATGGATATGTAGGTACATTTGAGCATTGGCAAGACTTGACCATGTTTGTAGTTGATAGGTATGGGTTATGATGTTTGATTCATGATTACAGGTGGTGTTGTGGTTTACTTTTAGCACATTGTTCTTATCTCTTAGATGCTTGATTAGTTCCTTGACTATGGTTACTCATTTGTAAACTTGTTTGGAAAGTTGAATCTATGATTGATTTGGTGAAGTCTATAAGTTATATTATTTGATCTCTCAGTTTGGAAGTTACTAATGTGATGATGATTTTGCATGTTTTCAATGGTTGGGATCTACAAGTTATGCATTTTTTTGGGATGCACACCTCATTGATTGTAGTGGGATGACTTGAATGCATATTGCCTATATCCACGGGGTTGATGCAGTGTTGATGTAGACTTTGTTATTTTTCCTTGTCTATGCTCATTTGCGCATTGGTATGTTGCATTGGGATGAGAGGATGGATGATGAGAATGATTGGATAGTTGGTTATTGGGACTTGTAGCATGTTTATCATGATGTCATGGATATCTGAGTTGCATAGTTTAGTGTGAGCTTTTGACAGTAATGATAGTTTATCTTCTTAGATTGGAGATCTTGGTTCTACTTTGGAGTTATTAGTATTATAGTTGAGTGTGTGTGGACCATAGTGATCTTCATTTAGGAGATGGTTATCACAATGCCATGTGTAGTTCATATCATGGTTCAGTGGGAGCTTTGATAGTGATGTGTATTCGTCACCTAGTGATGGATGATCTTATATAGTGGTTGGGTGTAATGGACAAACTCTTGGATTATGATTATTATTTGTAGTGAGAGTGCTTTGACATCTTGGCTACTATTTTTAGGAGATGGTTATCTTCATGTGGTTGTAGATGTTGATCCTTGGTTTAGAGGTGTTTGGTAGTGTGTCTTGGTGGACTCTTGATTCTAGATTAGAGTATTAGCATGATACAATTTCTCTTGAGACTAGGAAGTCTGTATTGGTGCATGTGATCTTCTAGGAGGAGATGTTAGATCATGATGTCATGTTTGGATACCTAATTTTACAGTTGGAATTTTGATAGTGGTCTTGTTGGTTCTCTTGGTATTGAGTACATTGGTCATGTGCTTGGGAGCTTCATGATAATGTGGTGTTGCATTTGGAGCTTAACATGGATTGATTGGTTGTAGGTTCTCATACATACTTCGAGACTTGGGTGAGGCTAGAGTTCTCTTGGGATTAGAGACACTTGTTGAGATGGTTACCCTTTAGAGGTTTTAGTGGGAAGACCAAGGAGACTTTCACTTGTATATGGGCGTGAGTTAATTATGGACCTAGAGAAGATTCTTATTGGAGAGAGTCATTGTGGGTTGGTGTATCTTTGAGGAGCATTCTCATTCCCCACTCTTGGTCTACTCGGCAGACTATCATCTAAGAGGTATTTCCCATCCTTTAGATGAATTTTTTTAATGCTTTATCTTCTCATGGTTATGGATCTTGAGCTATGGTTATTGGTTCTAGAGGGTTCATTCGAGGGGTGTCTCTAAACATGCTTTTTCTCAGGTACTAAACTGGAGTTGTCTAGATGCACAAGTGCGCCTCCCTCAATGAAGTTCATTTTGTTAACTTAATTCATCTTGGTGACTCAAGGGGTTGTTATATTCTTTAGGTGCAATCTTTCATAGACTAAAACATTCACTCCATGTTAAGGTGCTCAAAGGAGGCTCTGGAGATGGAAAATGGCACCTTAACTCACTTATGTAAATTTTGGACTTTTAGGCAATTGCAAGATGTCTTAGAGGGCTCAATTCTTCAAGGTGCCCATTTTGTTCACCACTTGTAGCATCACTTGTTCAAGGCGCATGTTTGGGATTCTCCAGCGCGATGTGTGATTTGGTCACAACAGGCGCCTAGAGTGAATAGGCTTTCATCTTGACTTAATACATTGCCTCCTTCTGATGATTTTTGGGGCAGCAGAAAACCTTTCACCACGGGCAAATGTCTCAGAGATATAAAAAACTGAGAGAGGTTATTGTAGAGGCACTCTACGTGATCGCGTTGCCTCAGACAGAATGTTTGTAAGTGACATAGTTTTTGAGTAACATCTCGTCAAAGATTTCTACCTTTTTACACTTTGGACTCTTCAGGGATATCGTCGGTACAATGTAGCTCAGATTGTTTCGACATGTTTGGGTGAAAAACAGGACCATGCCTAGCGTAAATGTACTCATTCAGACACGTTGGAATAGTCAGTTTGGTCGCATCAGGAGCAGGATGAAAGTTACACGCCTTTGCAACTTTACACTGCCTCCTTCTGACAATTTTTGGGGCAGCAGAAAACCTTTCACCACGGGCAAATGCCTCAGAGATATAAAAAACTAAGAGAGGTTATTGTAGAGGCACTCTATGTGATCGTGTTGCCTTAGACAGAATGTTTCTAAATGACACAGTTTTTGAGTAACATCTCGTCAAGGATTGCTTCCTTTTTGCACTTTGGACTCTTTAGGGATATCGTGGGTACAATGTAGCTCGGACTATTTTGACATATTTGGGTGAAAAAAGGACAATGTATAGCATAAATGTACCCATCCAGATGCGTTGGAATAGTCATTTTGGTTGCATCAGGAGTAGGAAAAAAGTTACACCCCTTTGCAACTTTACACTGCCTCCTTCTGACAATTTTTGGGGCAGCAGAAAACCTTTCACCACGGGTAAATGCCTCAGAGATATAAAAAATTGAGAGAGGTTATTGTAGAGGCACTCTACATGATCACGTTGTCTCAGACGGAATGTTTGTAAGTGACACGATTTTTGAGTAACATCTCGTCAAAGATTGCTGCCTTTTTGCACTTTGGACTCTTCAGGGATATCGTCGGTACAATGTAGCTCAGACTGTTTCGACATGTTTGGGTGAAAAATAGGACCATGCCTAGCGTAAATGTACCCATTTGGACGCGTTGGAACAGTCAGTTTGGTTGCATCAGGAGCAGGATGAAAGTTACACCCCTTTGCAACTTTACACTGCCTCCTTCTGACGATTTTTGGGGCAGCAGAAAACCTTTCACCACGGGCAAATGCCTTAGAGATATAAAAAATTGAGAGAGGTTATTGTAGAGGCACTCTACGTGATCGTGTTGCCTCAGACAGAATGTTTCTAAGTGACACGGTGTTCGAGTAACATCTCGTCAAAGATTGCTGCCTTTTTGCACTTTGGACTCTTTAGGGATATTGTGGGTACAATGTAGCTCAGACTGTTTCGACATGTTTGGGTGAAAAAAAGGACAATGCCTAATGTAAATGTACCCATCCGGACGCGTTGGAACAGTTAGTTTGGTCGCATCAGGAGCAGGACAAAAGTTACATCCCTTTGCAACTTTACACTGCCTCCTTCTGACGATTTTTGGGGAAGCAAAAAACCTTTCACCACGGGCAAATACCTCAGAGATATAAAAAATTGAGAGAGGTTATTGTAGAGGTACTTTACATGATCGCATTGCCTCAGACAGAATGTTTCTAAGTGACACAGTTTTCGAGTAACATCTCATCAAAGATTGCTACTTTTTGCACTTTGGACTCTTCAGGGATATCGTCGGTACAATGTAGCTCAGACTATTTCGACATGTTTGGGTGAAAAACAGGACCATGCCTAGCGTAAATGTACCCATTCAGACACGTTGGAATAGTCAGTTTGGTTGCATCAGGAGTAGGATGAAAGTTACACCCCTTTGCAACTTTACACTGCCTCCTTCTGACGATTTTTGGGGCAGCATAAAACCTTTCACCACGGGCAAATGCCTCAGAGATATAAAAAACTGAGAGAGGTTATTGTAGAGGCACTCTACAAGATCACGCTGCCTCAGACGGAATTTTTGTAAGTGACACAATTTTTGAGTAACATCTTGTCAAAGATTGCTGCCTTTTTTGCACTTTGGACTCTTCAGGGATATCGTCGGTACAATGTAGCTCAGACTGTTTCGACATGTTTGGGTGAAAAAAAGGACCATGCCTAGCGTAAATGTACCCATTCAGACGTGTTGGAATAGTCATTTTGGTCACATCAGGAGCAGGATGAAAGTTACACCCCTTTGCAACTTTACACTGCCTCCTTCTGACGATTTTTGGGGCAGCAGAAAATCTTTCACCACGGGCAAATGCCTTAGAGATATAAAAAACTGAGAGAGGTTATTGTAGAGGCACTCTACGTGATCATGTTGCCTTAGATAGAATATTTCTAAGTGACACAGTTTTTGAGTAACATCTCGTCAAAGATTGTTGCCTTTTTGCACTTTAGACTCTTTAGGGATATTGTGGGTACAATGTAGCTCGGACTGTTTCGACATGTTTGGGTGAAAAATAGGACAATGCCTAGCATAAATGTACCCATCCGGACGTGTTGGAATAGTCAGTTTGGTCGCATCAGGAGCAGGACAAAAGTTACACTCCTTTGCAACTTTACACTGCCTCCTTCTGACGATTTTTGGGGAAGCAAAAAACCTTTCACCACGGGCAAATGCCTCAGAGATATAAAAAATTGAGAGAGGTTATTGTAGAGGCACTTCACGTGATCGCATTTCCTTAGATGGAATGTTTCTAAGTGACACGGTTTTCAAGTAACATCTCGTCAAAGATTGCTACCTTTTTGCACTTTGGACTCTTCAGGGATATCGTCGATACAATGTAGCTCAGACTGTTTCGACATGTTTGAGTGAAAAATAGGACTATGCCTAGTGTAAATGTACCCATCTAGATGCGTTGGAACAGTCAGTTTGGTCACATCACGAGCAGGATACCAAAAATGCAAAAGTTGCTTTGTGCAACTTGACAACATTGACACTTTTTTGCAACATGACTCAAAGACTCAAACTGACCCCAAATGACTCAAAGTGACTTAAAATCACCTTAATTTTGGTGCCCAATGTACATTATAGAGGTTGAGGTGCTCCTTATCATTCAAACATCTTAGATGAGCGCATAGGAAAGGAAAAAGCTCTAAGTTTCATCATCATGAGCGCCTAATATCAAGAGACTTTAATGGCTCAAACCTTAGCATGGAGTCCTAAGGCGCATTTCATGTCTCCTTTCATCCAGTTTGGTGCCCTTATGTAGATTTTTCAACTTGATTTGATGCCCTGTATGTGAAGGAAGATCTAAAGGCATGAAAGTGGATGTCATATTGCAAGAGTTTGGATCATCAAAATTGAAAGAAATAAGTCTATTAAGCTTGGGTGCCCTTGGTCTTCTTTTCATTCATTATGAGCACCTTGGGAGAATGGTATGTAGGTCATCATCATGATTGGGCACCCTGGATCTAGAGTGTTGGAGAGATCATCAAATGGTGTCTAGAGGAAGTAGGGTGAGTTATGAGTTTGGTCGCATCAGGAGCAGGACACAAAAAATGCATAACATGATGATATAAAAATGTGTACATATGTGTAAAAATGCAGGAGGAAATAAAAAAAGACAAACCTTACAAATTAATGTGCATACTTACAACTCAATGTAACATAACTTTACAAAATCAATGTGAATACTTACAAATTAATCCAATGAACCATCCGGGTCTGCTCTACTCTTTATTGTGTCAAGTATTGGTTCATGGTCAGACTCACGCACCTACCACAATATTTTGTTCAAAGGTCTACCCCGATACTTTATCAAATGAACATTGGATGCCACGACAAGGTTCGAGTAATGAAGAATCTTCCGATGCATGTCAAAGTCCTGAAAAAGCCAAATATTAACATTCTTATGTGGGTACCTTCTAAGCCATGTTCCAATAATAACCACTAATCCTGTAGGGTATTTGATGTTTTCTCCATCTGTAACAGGGGCCTCAACACAACGACATAAGTAATAATCTGTTCCCTCTTCATTATCTTCATCTGCAATAACTGCATATACGTGCCCTACATTGATATGTGTAGCAAATTAGATGAAATTAGTCAACATTACAAAAACACTACAAAGTAAGATGACATTACCTGGTTGAACTAGATGAAATTAGATGCATATACGTGCCCAATATTACCTGGTTGAACTAAATCTGATATGTGGTCAAAGTCAACTGACGATTCCATCTATGTTAGTTCCAGTGCCGTCGGGGGTCGATACGTGTCAAGTGGGCTAAGATAACTTAACTGCCATTCGTCAACCCACTCCTTTGACTCGCACTCATCCCAGACTTGAATTGTACAGGAAGAACAAAATCATGACATCTTTCGTGTATGGATACTCCATGAACCTGTAATTGAGCTTCTAAAAGAGTGCATCTCATTTGATCCTGTCAGTGTACAACAATCCTCATATGGTGCAATGTTAGTATCATCTATCAACCAAAAAAATCTATGAACTAAAGACTTACCTTCATTACCTGGACCCATGGAAGCATTACACCACTCGACAATCAATTTTGCATCTGTCAACTTTGCATTGTCTTTATACTTTAACTCTTCTCGTGCTATGGCTCTTTTGATACATGCTTTTGCACCATCATGCTCCCCCTTTCCATGCCCGGCCTCACAAAAGTTCCACATATGTTGAATACCTGTAAAATTATGCCTCCTACTCAGCCAATAGAAATTCTGCAAGTTCTTGAATTGTGACGCATAGTTATCCGACCATATGATATGCTGACTGAACGATATGCCCCTTCTAGCCAAATCATTGTAGAACAACTGAAAGAAACCTTGCACAAACTCTATAGAATGCGTACGATCATCACTAATATAGAAATTATACTCCCTTATGATCTTTCTGTCATCCTCTGTACTATCATTCGCATGAATGAATGCGATGTGCACAAATATAGAAGCCTGTGTGGAGTTGTAATATTGTGATTGCACCTCACGCTATGGCTGTAGACTGTAGTTCTCTGCAAAGTCGACGACTGAAACAATGCTACCAACCGGAAATGTGTCCTTGCATAACTTGAATTGCAAGTCCAACCATCGAGCTCTATGGGCATGTCTTGCATACTCATACACTATGCTATCATGAAATATAGGCATAAATTGATAAACTAGAATCTTTTCAATAACTAATTCACACCTCTTTTCTTCTTTACCATCTTTTGTATTGTATGCCACTGCTTTATACTTGCCAAACTCTACTAGTTCGTTTCCAACTGCATGTGTTATTTCCATATGTTCACATATTGGCAAATGTTGCAAGCCACCGCAATGATGACATGTGCCATCCAAGCATAATTTCTTGTAGAATATTTGGCCTTCCTCTCTTTCACATAAAATTCTTGATATGAAGTCTCTTGAAGATGTTGGTGGGGCACATATGGCACAACCCTGCAAATCATTGTTAGTATGCATATCTAAACATATAGACCTATAAGCATCAAAATGGCTAGAAAATTCAATATGTAATCTACAACAACAAGTAGTGCGTGTGTGATTTATCTTAACATAGAAAGGTTTTAGCAATTCAAAATATCTTTGACAAATTTTAATTTGAGGATATTTCTCTAGAAATTTACCATAAAACTGTGTTTGAGTCTCATCTAAAAAATGCTTTGGATGTGGCTCACAGTTTTGACTACCGATTCTCCTTCTTACCACATCCCTTTGATTCGGAGATACCCTTGTGTAATTCTTCCAAAAGTCTTCAATTAGTGATCTCAATGCTTCAACAATTAGTTTATCTTTTCATGGTAGTCTCCCTGAGAACGCCCATAATTCATTGGCATTAGTGTCCTCAATTCTTTGGTGTCTTCCAACGGCTCTTGATAAAGTTTTCCTATTAATTCTCAATTCTTGACTTGTCTTTCTAATGAGATGAGCTTTCCTCGTTTGACTACTTACTATAGTCAATGTAATCACATGCCATGTTGCATTACTATCTTTTGTGCGTGAGGTGTTACCCACACTCTCATACGCACTCATTAGATTCTTGACAATAGATTTTTCACTTGAAGCCTCTGATGTTCTCAACCCAAGAATCTTCATGATAGACCTATACTTTATACTTCGCATCATTTCAACGAATAGTTGACATCTTGCAGTCTCATTTAACTTTTCAAAGAACAATCTCTAAATCTTATTAGCATATCTTCTACAAGTGCATTTTGGAATCTTACCTTCCATTGGCTGCAAAATATTCTCATCAATATCAATCAAATACTTTGGCTTTCTATGCAAAATTCTAGGTGGTGTCAAGTTAGGTAAATTCATCTCAACATTAAGAATTTCATCAATATTTAAATGAGATGGGTTAGATGGCATACCTTCGATCGAAGATGGAATAGATGACATACCTTGAGGTTGAGGTGGGAATGATGGTGTACCTCCTTCATCACATGTGAGTGATGATGTACTCTCAACTTGAGATGTGGTAGATGGTGTCCCTACATGTTAACTTGCGGTAAAGGACATGTCTCCAACTATGGTATTCAAATCTCTCGTACCACAAAGTTTTTGCATTCGTTCTCTTTGTGCCGCCAATACCATATCTCTTTGTGATGGTTGTGGTTCCTCTTTAATTGGTATGTCTTCATTTATTGTGTCCAATTTCCTCTTCTCACGAAGTTCCCTCATAGCCACTGCTTTCTTTGCATTCTTAGCTTCTATCTCTTCCTGTGTTGGTTTAATTCTTGATCGTTTCCTCGGCATGACGGAGAATTTGTCTATAGCATGATAAAGAGACCAATATTAGTTCCTAAGAAATGAATACAAGATAATAGTGGGATTGTATTTTTTTTATGTTGTAAGGATTTATTCTTGTATAGTTTGACATCATGGTATGTTAAGGTTTGTTTATTACACATAATTATTAAAGAGCCCAAGTGTAGAAAATATACATGGCATCATGTGAGATTGTAGGCTACTTTCTTGATTGGGAATGTGTCTATTTTAAACATGTATGATAAAGCATGATAAAGTAATTCAATCCGAAATAAGGAAAATGTAAAGAACATGCATGTAAGGAATTGACATACCTAAAAAATGAAGATTTGAATGGAGAGAGTACCCAATTATGTAGTGTTTTTATCTTCTTGCATCAAACTCCTCAACAATTTGAGTTTTTCACCACTTGCTTCCTTTTCAATGTTAAATTGAATAACACTCAAATATCATTACTAACAACAATACTATTAACCAATCTATAATGTTAAATTCTTAAAATTGAATCACAATTAATATTGCAACACTACAAAAATTGAAACTTGAATAGATATATATCAAACTTGGTATGAAAACTATGTTATTTCCTCCTTCTCAAGTTGGCAATGCTGAAAAGGTGGTGGAAAGATCATGCAAAGGTGGTACAATGTGTCAAATGTGCATGTGAACTTCCCAATAGCATGAAAGCACTTCTTTTTTGTCAAAGCACGCGCAGAATCAGTAAGAAAATAGAGCATGTGGGCCTGGATCACGGGGCTAACCACTTTTTTATCGTTTCAATAGAAAGACAAAATGCGAGCGCGTTATAATGCGCTAGCACTATAACGCGCTCGTGTTTTGTCCTGCTATAGATTCATCACATCCTTTGCATTGATCACATCTCTTTCCTGCAAGAGCTTGCCAGATGCTCCGCCATATGATAGGCATAACAATGAAGGGGCAAGCCCTCATAATAAAGTTCTTGATAGAAAATGCCCTCAACCCTCAACGTCAAACCCTAATCCCTCAACCCTTAACTCTGATCCCTCAACCCTCAACCCTCAACGTCAAATCCTAATCCCTCAACCCTTCACTCTAATCCCTCAACCCTTAACCCTATCCCTAAACCCTCAACCCTCAATGTCAAATCCTAATCCCTCAACCATAATCCATCATCCCTCAACTCTAATCCCTCATCCCTAAACCCTAAATGCTATCCCTAATCCTACACCCTCAATAGACTCGATACTATACCTTAAACTCTAATCACTTATCCCTAAACCCTCCAACCCTATCCCTAATCCTTACATCCTCCACACTCTACTTTAACCCTAATCCCTTGAACCTCAACCCTATCCCTAAACCCTTGACCCTTGAACCTCAACCCTTAACCCTCGATGTCAAACCCTAATCCCTCAACCCTTAACTCTGATCCCTCATCTCTCAACCCTAACCCTAAACCCTAAACCCTCAACCCTCAACCCTCAATGTCAAATCCTAATCCCTCAACCCTTCACTCTAATCCCTCAACCCTAAACCCTATCCCTAAACCCTCAACACTATACCTTAAACCCTAATCCCTCAGCCCTCAACCCTAAACCTTATCCCTAAACCCTAATCCCTCAACCCTCAACCCTAATCCGTCATCCCTCAACTCTAATCCCTCATCCCTAAACCCTAAATTCTATCCCTATTCCTACACCCTCAACAGAATCGATACTATACCTTAAACCCTAATCCCTTATCCCTAAACCCTCCAACCCTATCCCTAATCCCTACACCCTCCACACTCTACTTTAACCCTAATCCCTTGAACCTCAACCCTATCCCTAAACCTTTGACCCTCGAACCTCGACCCTCAACCCTCGACGTCAAACCCTAATCCCTCAACCCTTAACTCTCATCCCTCATCTCTCAACCCTAACCCTAAACCCTAAACCCTAAACCCTCAATGTCAAGTCCTAATCCCTTAACCCTTCACTCTAATCCCTCAACCCTAAACCCTATCCCTAAACCCTCAACACTATACCTTAAACCCTAATCCCTCAGCCCTCAACCCTAAACCTTATCCCTAAACCCTAATCCCTCAACCCTCAATCCTAATCCATCATCCCTCAACTCTAATCCCTCATCCCTAAACCCTAAATGCTATCCCTATTCCTACACCCTCAACAAAATCGATACTATACCTTAAACCCTAATCCCTTATCCCTAATCCTTATACCCTCCACACTCTACTTTAACCCTAATTCCTCGACCCTCAACCCTATCCCTAAACCCTTAACCCTTGAACCTCAACCCTCAACCCTCAACGTCAAACCCTAATCCCTCAACCCTTAACTCTGATCCCTCAACCCTCAACACTATACCTTAAACCCTAATCCCTATCCCTCAACCCTTAACCCTTAAAACTTAAACCCTATCCCTACACCGTCAACACTTGACACTATATCTTAAGCCTTAAACACTCATCCCTAAAGCCTCAACCCTCAATCCTTAAACCTTCAACCCTAATCCCTCTACCCTTGACATTCTAACCCCAACCTCAACATTAAATGCTAATCTGTCAACCCTAAACCCTAATCCTAAACCCTCAACCCTCAACACTATAATTAAACCCTAATCCCTCAACCCTCAACCCTAAACCCTCAATAGACTCGATACTATACCTTAAACTCTAATCCCTTATCCCTAAACCCTCCAACCCTATCCCTAATCCTTATACCCTCCACACTCTACTTTAACCCTAATTCCTCAACCCTCAACCCTATCCCTAAACCCTTGACCCTCGAACATCAACCCTCAACGTCAAACCCTAATCCCTCAACCCTTAACTTTGATCCCTCGACCCTCAACCCTATCCCTAAACCCTCAACCCTAAACCCTCAACCCTCAACATCAAATTCTAATCCCTCAACCCTTCACTCTAATCCCTCAACCCTAAACCCTATCCCTAAACCCTCAACACTATACCTTAAAGCCTAATCCCTCAACCCTAACCCTAAACCTTGTCCCTAAACCCTAATCCCTCAACCCTCAACCCTAATCTGTCATCCGTCATCCCTCAACTCTAAGCCCTCATCCCTAAACCCTAAATGCTATCCCTATTCCTAGACCCTCAACAGGCTCGATACTATACCTTAAACCCTAATCCCTCTACCCTCGACACTCTTATTTAATTCTAATCCCTTGACCATTAACCCTATCCCTCAACCTCAACCCTCAACCCTCAACCCTCAACCCTCAACCCTCAACTCTCAACATTAAACCCTAATTCATCAACCCTAAACCCTAATCCCTCAAACCTAAACCCTATCCCTAAACCATCAACCCTCAACACTATACCTTAAACCCTAATCCCTATCCCTCAACCCTTAACCCTTAAAACTTAAATCCTATCCCTACACCCTCAACACTTGACACTATATCTTAAGCCTTAAACCCTCATCCCTAAAGCCTCAACCCTCAATCCTTAAACCTTCAACCCTAAACCCTATCCCTAATCCCTCTACCCTCGACACTCTAACCCTAACCTCGACATTAAATACTAATCCGTCAACCCTAAACCCTAATCCTAAACCCTCAACCCTCAACACTATACCTTAAACCCTAATTTCTCAACCCTCAACCCTAAACCTTATCCCTAAACCCTAATCCCTCAACCCTCAACCCTAATCCATCATCCCTCAATTCTAATCCCTCATCCCTAAACCCTAAATGCTATCCCTATTCCTAAACCCTCAACAGACTCGATACTATACCTTAAACTCTAATCCCTTATCCCTAAACCTTCCAACCCTATCCCTAATCCTTATACCCTCCACACTCTACTTTAACCCTAATTCCTCGACCCTCAACCCTATCCCTAAACCCTTGACCCTCGAACCTCAACCCTCAACCCTTAACGTCAAACCCTAATCCCTCAACCCTTAACTCTGATCCCTCGACCCTCAACCCTATCCCTAAACCCTCAACCCTAAACCCCCAACCCTCAACGTCAAATTCTAATCCCTCAACCCTTCACTCTAATCCCTCAACCCTAAACCCTGATCCCTCAACCCTAACCCTAAACCTTGTCCCTAAACCTGAATCCCTCAACCTTCAACCCTAATCTATCATCTGTCATCCCTCAACTCTAATCCCTCATCCCTAAACCCTAAATGCTATCCCTGTTCCTAGACCCTCAACAGGCTAGATACTATACCTTAAACCCTAATCCCTCTACCCTCGACACTCTTATTTAACCCTAATCCCTTGACCATTAACCCTATCCCTCAACCCTCAACCCTCAACCCTTAACTCTCAACATTAAACCCTAATTCATCAACCCTAAACCCTAATCCCTCAAACCTAAACCCTATCTCTAAACCATCAAACCTCAACACTATACCTTAAACCCTAATCCCTATCCCTCAACCCTTAACCCTTAAAACTTAAATCCTATCCCTACACCCTCAACACTTGACATTATATCTTAAGCGTTAAACCCTCATCCCTAAAGCCTCAACCCTCAATCCTTAAACCTTCAACCCTAAACCCTATCCCTAATCCCTCTACCCTAGACATTCTAACCCTAACCTCGACATTAAATGCTAATCTGTCAACCCTAAACCCTAATCCTAAACCCTCAACCCTCAACACTAAACCTTTAAACCTAATCCCTCAACCCTTAACCCTAAACCCTAATCCCTCAACCCTCAACCCTAATCCATCATCCCTCAACTCTAATCCCTCATCCCTAAACCCTAAATGCTATCCCTATTCCTAAACCCTCAACAGACTCGATACTATACTTTAAACCCTAATCCCTTATCCCTAAACCCTCCAACCCTATCCCTAATCCTTATACCCTCCACACTCTACTTTAACCCTAATTCCTTGACCCTCAACCCTATCCCTAAACCCTTGACCCTCAAACCTCAACCCTCAACCCTCAACGTCAAACCCTAATCCCTCAACCCTTAACTCTGATCCCTCGACCCTCAACCCTATCCCTAAACCCTCAACCCTAAACCCTCAACCCTCAACATCAAATTCTAATCCCTCAACCCTTCAGTCTAATCCCTCAACCCTAAACCCTATCCCTAAACCCTCAACACTATACCTTAAACCCTAATCCCTCAACCCTAACCCTAAACCTTGTCCCTAAACCCTAATCCCTCAACCCTCAACCCTAATCTGTCATCCATCATCCCTCAACTCTAATCCCTCATCCCTAAACCCTAAACGCTATCCCTATTCCTAGACCCTCAAGAAGCTCGATACTATACCTTAAACCCTAATCCCTCTACCCTTGACACTCTTATTTAACCCTAATCCCTTGACCATTAACCCTATCCCTCAACCTCAACCCTCAACCCTCAACTCTCAACATTAAACCCTAATTCATCAACCCTAAACCCTAATCCCTCAAACCTAAACCCTATCCATAAGCCATCAACCCTCAACACTATACCTTAAACCCTAATCCCTATCCCTCAACCCTTAACCCTTAAAACTTAAACCCTATCCCTACACCCTCAACACTTGACACTATATCTTAAGCCTTAAACCCTCATCACTAAAGCCTCAACCCTCAATCCTTAAACCTTCAACCCTAAACCCTATCCCTAATCCCTCTACCCTCGACACTCTAACCCTAACCTCGACATTAAATGCTAATCTGTCAACCCTAAACCCTCAACCCTCAACACTATACCTTAAACCCTAATCCCTCAACCCTCAACCCTAAACCCTAATCCCTCAACCCTCAACCCTAATCCATCATCCCTCAACTCTAATCCCTCATCCCTAAACCCTAAATGCTATCCCTATTCCTAAACCCTCAACAGACTCGATACTATACCTTAAACCCTAATCCCTTATCCCTAAACCCTCCAACCCTATCCCTAATTCTTACACCCTCCACACTCTACTTTAACCCTAATCCCTCGACCCTAAACCCTATCCCTAAACCCTTGACCCTTGAACCTCAACCCTCAACCCTCAATGTTAAACCCTAATCCCTCAACCCTTAACTCTGATCCCTCGACCCTCAACCCTATCCCTAAACCCTAAACCCTAAACCCTAAACCCTAATTTGTCATCCCTCAACTCTAATCCCTCATCCCTAAACCCTAAACGCTATCCCTATTCCTAGACCCTCAACGGGCTCGATACTGTACCTTAAACGCTAATCCCTTATCCGTAAACCCTCCAACCCTATCCCTTATCCCTTAACCCTCATGATTAATAGCCTTATAACGCGAGCACATTATAATGCGCTCGCGTTATGTCTTGCTTTGGGAATCCCAAGCCTTGGGCTTGGGATTTGCTTTGGATTTCCAACCCAAAGGCTTAGACTACTTTATGAACAGTCACAGACGTGTTTTTCTATATTCTTCAAAATTTCACATAATTTTGTTCATGCTAACCCTCAGATTTGGACGTGTTTCAAGGTCGAACAAATCGAACACATGGGTAATGTTAGGATTTCTCTTAGCTATTTGACGATGTGATTTTTTTCACATTTTAACAATGTTAAGCCTTTCATCTTTAATTTCTTTTGTTTGTGTGTCTGTTTTTAGGCAAAAACCACTGTTTGGTCTTTTTTTCATTGTAAAATAACTATTCATTCAAATTTCAAAAAAATTACATATTTAGAAACTAGACTCCATTCTATAAATATTAAAAAAATAAAAAAATAATTTTCAATTAGTTTTCAAAATTTATAGGGGTAGCACGGCCAAAATTCTATTTTTTAGGATGTGTCCACTTTGAAAATTAGTAAAAAATCAAATATTCATAAAAAAATTATCAGAAAAATCAGGCATAAACTACATGCTATTAGCTAATTTCTCACCAAAGCAATTTTAAAAATACCAAAAAAAATTTGACCTTTTGAGGGAGCCACAAAACATGCTATGTTATGTTTTTTTGACAGAAACAACACCAATTTCTGTGGCTTCCTCTTTTGAACCCCTTAATCTATGCCATTTTCAAAACAAAATAGTAGTTTAGAAAGTAGACTCGGAGCACTATGAACATTATTTTGGTTGCATCTCTAAATTTTGAGTGTAACTATGCTCAATTTCTCATCCAAGGCCAGTATTTCCTGATTTCAGAAAAAAAAAGTGGCCACTTAAGACCCCTTCTTGACCCCCCATCTTCCTGCACTTACCCTGGGTGCTTATATGAGCTTTCATGATTTGAAAACCATTCGCTAACCTTAGGAGATTGCACCTACTCCATGTAGTTGTAGGCATTCTTGGTGAAGTGGAGTTAGGTTTATTAAGGAGTTTATCTATTCATGTATCATCATTGCCTCATTGACCTAAACCCATATCTTTTTCCTTTTCTTTATTATTGAGACATCATGCATACATCATCCACACTAAAAGGACAAATAAGTCGAGTGAAAGAAGAAAAAGTCTATGTAAGTCCCTTTGAGGAAACAACAATATCACATCATACCAACTGAGGCTATCCTATGAGAAAGTTAAGAACCAACATACTGGAACCTTAGAGATAACCCACTGGATCACATTGTTTAGATTTTGGGTATCTTTGTTCAAGAGAGGATAGATTATCTTAGTAATTTATTCTAAGTTTGCATGTGCATAAAAACACATCAACAACTATGTATTCTTAACTTAGAATAAGATCACATAAATTTGTATATTTGTTTCTATTCTTATACCTAATACCCAAAGTATACATTACTATCCATCACATTAAATTTCAAATTCTAATGATAGATACGGTAATTCATACCTAAATGATATCTTTATGATAAATATACTACGGAAATCTCACCAACAAGCTTATTGTAACTTTAGCAAAAGTATTTGAAATAGTGATTCTGGAGATTTAAAACTTTAAAATTGTATTTCGAAATGGGGCCATTACTCAGCACTTAGCAGAGATAGAAATATAGTTATCATGAAGAGATTTCATGCCTTCTTATGGCAGTTTCCAAAATAAGAACTTATGTACACTTATTGCCAACGTAAACACAACAATATCCATTTTATAAAGGAAGATTTATCATTTGTAAAAGGAACGTTTATTATATTTAAACATACATAATTGAAATTCGAAGCCATTATTTAGTTGCACTGCATAAAATAGATTCTATAGATATTACAGAGGTATAATAAGAAATTTCTTAAACAAAATTAGAAAGAGATAAAATAATGCCTCTGAAACCGATTTTTGGATTCTGTTAGATTTATACTTAGAAAGGTTTTGGTAGACATATATGCAGAAAAAGAATGAATTGTTAAACAGAATGCCTCAAAGAGATGTTATCGCATGGAACACAATGATTGCAGGATCGCACAATTTGGTTTTATAGAGTAGATTTTAGAGACTTTCATGAAATAAAATTGGCAGGTGTAAATTCGTATTAAAGTTGGATATGTTCTGGTAGACATTTGAAAGTAACCACATAGATGAGGTTTTCAACCTGTTGGTAGAATGCCTCAAAGAGTCGTCAACATTAGGAATGCAAAGATTGTTGAATAACTAGAAGATGCTATGAGATTTGTTAGAACTTGTACCCATACGAGGTTCAAGGAAAATGCCGATAGCAAAACCGATGAGTTAAAGAAGATTTTTTGGCGCGAGTCAACACTGAGCATTATAATGCACATGACGAGCTTAAGGGATTTTTTGGCGTGAATACTAAACATTCTAATGCTCATTTTTAAAGCCTATCAACTAAAAGATATGTGGATAACATATTTTATTACTTTGTAACAGTTACATACTTCAAGGGAAAGGAATAACTAAGTTAAATGTATAGAGGCTAAAGATATGATACAGAGAAATGTTATTGAATTTGAATTGCGCAACAAAAGCAAGCTCCTGAGAGCTGAGTATAACTCATGTCATTATATTATTAGAAAGATAGGGTGCAATTTAGACATTTGATTAAGAAATATATCAAAATGCAGAGAGAGATTTTTCGGAGGGAGCGGTGTTTGATTAGCTAAAATCTTTTAAACCCTTGGAAACATTCTTAATTTAAGAGCATTTTCAAGGCACATGAGTTGTTAAACTAAATGCACCAAAAACAAGTATAAAGATTGCATTGATTTCAAAATACTCACCAAGTCGATTTGCTTAAAAGGGATAATTTATCTATCCACTATTAACATTCTCTGCCAGAGGTGCATAAATCAAGGAGAAGAAGTGCAAAGATTAGGAATCAAAACGATTTGGTAATGCCTTACTCAAGAAGGAATCCCATGACTAGTTTGTGTGAGAGGATTAATCTGAATAAGTTGGATACTAATTCCTGATGGAAGAGACAAACAAATATGGAGGCGACAGGGTGTTGCAAAACATTTACTAAATGCCATGGAAGAGAAAACTAAGATTCAAGAAATTTATTGATGTCGTGAAAACACACACAAGGCTTGCGACTTGATTTGACAAAATGTCTCAAGGAGACATCATCTCGTGGAATGATCACAGTAGAGGTGCAACAAAGCAAGTTACAGAGAAACGAATGAAAGTAATCAAGAGGGCAAGCAAAGCAAGTTACCTTGTATCCGCTATGGAATTGATGCCAGATTAATCATGCAAAACCTGCACAATCTGTATTCCCAAACAAAAGCCTTCCCAAATCTGCCTCCTATTCTAGAGGCTAAACATGAAAATATATAGAAAAGAACATTCCATTATCTCTCATTCTTGTAACGTCCACCATGACACTTCCACTTCCATTTCCATCATCCATATTCTCATAGGCTATTCTTAAATATCATCCACTTCAATAGTTAAAGGCCAATTTTGACCAATAAAAATAGGACAAATATTTAGGGCTTTTTACTGTGAATTATGTGTAAAATTGCTATTCACTGTTTGACCATTCAAGTGGATGATATTTAAGTAGAGTGATTCTCATAAACTAAAATTAGCTCCACTAAAATTAATGGATGACGATTTATGTGTAGCAAGTTTTTTATTTTATTTTTTAAATTTTGGAGAAAAAAAAAAATTGTAAGACTACCAAAAAATGAAGGACTATCAAAATTTAGATTTGTGGAGTGGGACTACCAATTTTTTTAAAAAATTTGTAGACGATAAAAATAGTGGGACTACCAATGTTTTGACAGTTACAAAATGTGTGCACATATAGAATGGCCTATCGGCCAAATTACGGTCAAATGTGCATCCGGAGGGTTGGATAGACAATTCGACCATCAACTATACATGAAAATAAATGAACTAAAAAAAAATTGAAATAAAGGGCCGACGAAATGCAACGCACAGAGGAAAATAAAAACAATTTTAAAAATGAGGTCTTCTCTAATATAATTTATTGCTCACGAGCGATAAGTTTATGAATATTAAAACTAACACTTGCACCCGACGAGTTTTAGAAAATTTTCCGGCGTACTTTTTTTTTACGGCGTGAGACAATTTTCCGAGCACTATAATGCTCACATATCACATCTAAAAGCATATCGGCTAATTAATGTGGAAAAAGGAACGTGGAGAAATGTGGGAATGCTGCACGTAAATATTTAACTGCTCAAAGGTCACCGATCTTGGAAAAGATAATTTTTGTTTTAAATGCAATAAAAATTCCAAAATATTTGTATTTTCTGTCGAGTACCGAAATATTCTTGGCTTGCTGGGACGGAAACCCTAAATATACTGTCACACGTAAATATCATAACATTACTTACAAAATTGCAATTAATAATATAGCTGCCGTTTTCCGTTTCGTTGGGATCTTGTCTACAACCTTTTTGTCAAACATGTAGGTAAGTGTCATAGGCCACTCTTTTTTTCAACTCATTTAGGTAAATATCTTATCTTCAAATCTTTTATGGGAAAATGTGGGAAAATATGTGCACTTATTCATGTGTATCTTTGAGAAGGCAGACAACAATTTGGGTAAATATCTACGACTATTCTATCAAACTCATGTTCTTACTTCTTGTTCTTCAACTCATTTAGGTAAATATCTTTTATCTTGGAAATCTTGATGATATTTTATTTTATTAGTATCTATTATGAACCAACTCTTATATTCAATATTCAAAATTTTTGAGAAGCTTTTCAATAGTTTGATCAATCTTTTTATTTTATTTTTCTCATCACTATAATTTCTAGTGTAGACCAACTCTGCACTTCACATTAATCGATGCAAGAAATGATTTCAAGAGTGACTTTAGTCCATACCTAATATCAAATCAATTGAATGTACCCATTGGTAAAGATCAAACCAATTTGATATTCACATAGGCAAAATCAAATAAAATGAATTATAACTTGTAAAAATCATATTATATTAATTTCAAGCATGGGGAGATGGTAAAGAAAAGACATTCATTATCTATATGTCTAATCAAATTATCAAAATGTGACCTAAATAATTTCTAAAAGATTGAATGGGCATAGTCAATAATAAAATTGAATAAAATCAGTACCACAATACATGAAATGAAATAGAAGTCAAAAAATATTTATGACAAATAGTAACTAACCTTATCACAAACAACATAATAAGATTTACATTAATTTTAAACCTGCTTTGAATAGTACCTCCCACACAATTTGTTCTTCATCCATCATGAATTTTTGTTTGTATGTATGTCTACAATGGATTTTTTCTTTACAGTTCTAGCAATTGCATTTGCTTCAAATTTTGTAAAGCCTTATAAACAAATCCATGTTCTACACATGTCAGAATCATTGTAGTGAAGAAGAATATATTTGTTTGAGGTATTCTATCAAACAAGTAACATGCCTTTTCTTTTGAAACGATAAATGTTTGAACTAATTTTTATCACTTTATTCCTTGGAAAGCAAAGAAAAGTGTTTTTTTATTATTCATGGTTTATGTGCAATGATTGATGAAGAAATTTGACAGGTCAAGATGGTAGCATCTTCTCCTATCTTCTCCATTTTAAACTGAAAGTGAGTCTCCTGCTTGGGTGCTTCCTAGAACCGGCCCTTCTCCCACCGAAGACATTTTGCATACATGACCTATGAGGGCATTTGAAACTTCAACATCTCACAAAACATCCTGTGGTGTTTATAGCAGAGGGAAAGAGGATGCTAAAAAAGGTTGTGGAATTTAGCTCTATTTATTCACTCCCCTTGCATGCTCCAACATTGGAGCTATGAGTACTACTTTTGAAAACATGCATACATTATTTCCAAACATCTTAGGTTTTAATGAAATTATTTTGTGTGTTTTGCTATCTTGTCTTCTTACAACCTCTGTGGACTATCATTTTCCCTAATCTCCAACATAGGGATTTGTCTTTGGCATGTTTCAATGAAATACAATTGATGGCCAAGCATCAGACCGATGACCAACTATGGTAAATTCCCTACTTTTTATGGCCTGAAGAGCCAAATTAATTTCATGGACTAGAACCATTCCTCAAGACAACTTAACTTTAACTTATATAATCATTTACTTTTTTACAGATTAGACTGTGTTAGGCTTATGTTTGAGCAAACTAAGGGACTTAATGTGGTAATTTTGTAGAAGTTTTGACTTATTGAGTCAATTTTTTTTAGTTTTATGGAATTGAAGTATGTTTGTGTTAGGAAGTTATGTTACATTTTAAAAATCTACTAGATTGAAGTTGTAGTTAAATGAAATTTTGAGTGTGTCAACTTGTTGTTGCTTATATTTAACTTATCTTGATGTTTACTCATTTAGAAATTACACTTAGTGTTTAAAGTTGTCACCCTTCTTTCTAGAACCATTAACATCTACAAATTACAGTTGACTAGGGTATTGTTTTAGCTCAGGAATGAGGGGTAACTATGATAATTGTTGTACTTATTGGGTAAGTGAAAAAGTATGGGGGACCAAAAAGTGGTCAAACCACTTTTTGGTCCTAGAGAATTATAATACGTTTGCATTATAACGTGGTCACATTTTAGATTGCCAAATATAAAAAGTGTAGTAAAGAGTCACAATTTTCACCTCATTTTCAGTTTGAGAGCTAAAATGTGCCTAGGATTATTGAACGATCACATTTGGAGAAATTTGAAGAAGAAAGCACACCAAAACACAATGTTGCCTCATTGTTCCTATCATGCATGACTTGAATACAGTTAGAAAACTCAAGAAGGTAGGGTTTGAATTTTTTTTGTAAATTTGAAAACGAATTGAATTTGTTTTTCATTTTTTTGATTGAATTTCCATTTTAAATTTTTCGTGCAATGAATAACCCCAAAAGATTAATCCCATAGATGAGAATCCAATTAAAGAGGAGGCTCAAAAACCTCCTCAAACTCTACCTTCATTTCCTCGCCAACCTCAAGACACACAACAAAATTATTTAGGGGATATTTAAAACAATAAAAATAACTTGAAAACTTAGTTCAAAAAATAAAACAACCAAATAGAAGAAATGATCATCAAAGATCCCTTGCCACTTTGTTAGATTCCATTATTTCCCACATTGATATAGTCACAAACCAAATCAAGCTATGGGAAGACTATAGGGAGAGTTGTCGATGATTCTATGTAGACAAACTATCATACAGGCAAGTTAAAGACCAAAAAATTTCAAAATCTAATCTATGTGCACATCTTGTCAATCCTAGAACAAATCAATCATTACACGATAGTTGTAAAAGATTCCTCATTCACTGGTGTGTCCACAAAGGACTATCCAAAAAATTCTAGGATAGGTGGTGGATGGTGTTTGATGAGATACCATGTAACAATCTTGAGGTCCAACAATATCTTTTGAGGAAACTCTATTATGTAATTTTGTCCTCAACAAGATCCTAAACTATTTTGACATAAAAAATTTCTAGGGCAAAGGTGGTGGCTCTATACAAGATAGAGTAGCAGCACAATGTGATTAGAACCATCTTGTTAGACCCCTAAGTAGGCCACAAAATATCTCACTCCCTTTGTCTTTGAAGAAGAGTGTTGAGGTGGAGATGCTATAGTCTCTAAGCTCCCTCACTCATTCTTTAGCATAGCATGGCAATACTCTTTCTTAGGCTAGTGAGGGTGAGAGTAGTAGGCATCACCGATCCCTGCATCTTTGTCGATCATGTGGAGCATTATGTGATCATGGATCAAAGGATGATTGTGATACAAACATTGGAGAGGATGCTCCATACTTTCAGAACTATGCCACCTAGGAGTAGGAGCAGGTGCATGACACATCCATATTGGATGCTATTGTATTGAAAGATGACTTGTTGGATAGTACATTTGGTATTGACTCATAGGTAAATTTATAGAAGGTTTTGCAATTTATTATATTTGTATTTAAAATATCTAATTAAATATAATAATAGATATTATAAGTCAAACTTAATATAGGTAATTGTATGTATTATGAAATTTAAGGGTCAAAGTACTCATCCTACATTTGTTAGTTGTCCACTACAAGGTTATTAGAGGATAGTGTCAATTCGATAAGTATGCAATTTACCTAACGAGATAGTAAATATAGTATATGTAAACTTTTTGTCATATATCAATGGTAATCTTATTTAGTGATCATTTGTGATGAACATGTGGATGTTGGAGCTTCACCCTTAGGAGGAGTTAGTTGGGCTAGATACTATTTGAAGATATTTTAGAAAGATAGTGGATTATATGGATTAGATTTTTTTAGGTTAATCTTTTTTATTCAACCAATTCTATAATCATGTAAAAGATTAAATATTGATGAGATTCTTTCATATTTAAAGAATAAACCTAAAACCTAGAACTGTATAATATTATAGCACAAGTCAGTTGCAAAGAAAATAGAGACAATAACAGAATCATGAATAAATAGAATAAACTATCACACATCAATAACACAAGGATTTACATGGTAAAACTCTAGCAATATGCCAGAGAAACATCCATGGAGCAAAGTATCAGTATTCTTATTATTCAGAAGAAAAAAATCACAATCCTCACGCAACTAAAATTATTATTACTTGCCTTTTGAAAAAGGCTACAAAGATAAAAATTATCTTCAACATAACTGCCTCCATCAAATTTATAAGAAAGTGGTTTTTTCTTTCTTTAGGGAAACACTAGAATTAAAACAAAACATTTTTGTTTTCTTTCAAAGATAAGCTTCTTGATTTCTTTGTTTTATCTTGTTGTCACAAATCCAACAATCTCCACCTTGACAACAATTTACCTGATATTTGTTCATCCCCATTCATAACCTATTTTGCAAGCCAAGAGAAGCCAAACCCCACCTCAGCTTCTCTAGTAGTACTAGTTTTGTAAACATGTTTGCACAATTTTCTTTCATATGGACTTTCTCAAGAGCTACTCCACATCCATCAATTTAACTTGTCTTACAAAATGGTATTTATTTTTAATATGCTTGGTCATACTATGTTAAGCTAGATTTTTAGCCAAATGAAGGGCACTTTGACTATCACAAAATGCATTCACCTTATCTTGCACTTTTCCAAACTCACCCAAAAGACCCTTTAACCATATTCCCTCTTTGCATGCATGTGAGAAAGCCATATATTGTGCCTCAATAGTGGACAAAGCAATTGATTCTTGAAGCTTTGACATCCAACAAATAGGTCCTCCTGTAGGAGTAAAGACATAACCCAAGGTAGATCTCGTTTTGTCCAAATCACCTACAAAATCTGAATCAACATATCCACAAACCAAATCACTACAACCATTAAAGGTGATACAATAATCATGTGTGCCTCTAAGATAACCAAGCACCCATTTTACTACTTCCTAATGCTCTTTACATGGATTTTCCATGTATCTACTGACAACACCAACTGGATGTGAAATATTTGGTCTTATACATACCATCACATACATTAAACTTCCTACTACATTAGCATATGGTACACAAGACATATAATCCTTTTCTTCTCTATTACTAGGAAATAAACTTGAAGAAAGATTAAAAAGGGAAGCCAAAGGGATATTTATTGGTTTTACATTATTCATACTGAATCTCATAAGAATCTTCTCCACATACCTTTGTTGTGATAATCAAAGCTTACCATGTTTCCTATCTCTGAGTATCTCCATGCCCAAAATTTGTTTTTCTACTCCTAGATCCTTCATATCAAATGTCCTCACCAACTGAGCCTAAATAACTTGCCAATCTCTATCATGCTTTTACTTGATACAAGCATATCGTCAACATATAACACCAAGATAATAAATAAACCAAATGTTTTCCAAAATTTTGAAGCAAACACAAGGGTCATACTCACTTCTTGTAAAATTTTGGCTCACCATGAAGGAATAAGACTTCTTGTACCATTTCTTGGGTGATTGATTCAGGCCATACAATGACTTTTGAAGTTTGCAAATAAATTTTTATTTGCGATTTTGAACAAACCCTTCTAGTTGTTCCATATATGTGTGTGTGTGTGTGTGTGTGTGTGTGTGTGTGTGTGTGTTATAGGAAATTGTGCATGAATATCAATAATATCAATAATACCCAATAACTCAATGAAATAAGAAACAAAGAAGATTAAACAAACAAAGAACTCAAACCTTGCAAACCTATTTACTTCGTGGCTTCCATTGATCGCCTATATATATATGTTATGGAAAATTGTGCATGAATATCAATAATACCCAATAACTCAATGAAATAAGAAACAAAGAAGATTAAACAAACAAAGAACTCAAACCTTGCAAACTTATTTACTTCGTGGCTTCCATTGATCGCCTATATATATATGTTATGGAAAATTGTGCATGAATATCAATAATACCCAATAACTCAATGAAATAAGAAACAAAGAAGATTAAACAAACAAAGAACTCAAACCTTGCAAACCTATTTACTTCGTGGCTTCCATTGATCGCCTATCTCAAATGATCTTGTGTATGAATATGACCCTCCGAAGGTGCACTTCCTTGCTATTTTCCAAGATGTCAAGTGGGAATGGCTATGATAGATTTGAAATGAAGAGATTCTTCAACACAATTGCAATGATAAAAGGGTGATCATAACAAGTTGATCGCAAGCAATGGAGGAATTTGGTGTCAAAGGTGCACTGTGATTCTTGTAGAGTAAGGGTACTAAAAGCTTAGATGATAGAAATGGAGGAATTGAGTTCAATTTATAGACTTGTGAGAGAGAAGATCAACGGTATAGAAAGAATAAGAAGATCAACGGTTGAGAAACCTTGAGAGGATGTGCGTGAATAGAAAGAAGAAAGTGTCACAAAAAGTTGTTTTGTTTGAGTTAACTACTTTCTTTTATAAAGATAAGATTTGATTTCATAAATTAGAATATTTTTTTTCTAATTTAAGAGTTATTGACAAAAACAAGGTTGTTTAGTCAATTAACTCAACTTGTGATTTGCTTTTGCATGATTTGAGGGAAATTAAATAATAAATTATGTAATTTTGTGTGCATGAAGAAGAAGATTTATTTTTAGAAGATTTAGAAGATTTTTGATGATTTAAAAGATAAGAAAGCAAATTAAATAAATAAATTTATTTAATTGTTTGTGCATGATAGAAGAATGAATAAAATATTTGATTATATTTTATTTTTATAGATTGAGAGAATTTAAATAAATTTGATTGATTTATTTAATTTTGAAAGAAGAATTTGACTTAATTAAATAATTAAGAATCATTTAATTGTAGATAAGAGGATTTGGAAGAATTTAATTAAATAAAAGGATTTTATTTAATTATTGGAAGACATTAGAAAATGTAATTAAATAATTTGATATTTAATTAACTTAGACGAATATGAATTGAATAAATAAATTTATTTATTTATTGATAGAGGAATTAGAATGAAATAAATATTAAGAATATTTATTTAGACATAGTCGTGTCATTTTTAGGTGTATACATTTTACCCCTCTTTGATGCAATGTGTTTTATCAGGTTGCCTCAAAGAATAAGGTTTTTGATAATTATACATGTCTCAGTTTGCCCCTGGTATAGGTTTGATGATGGTAGGATGCCCCCTCGAGAGATTGGATGGGAAGAAGGTAGAAGGATGTGAGACGGACAATCTCATGATGAAGAAGGTGAAAAAAATGGTAGGTTGAGAAAATAGGTCACGGTTTGGAGAAACGGGCTTAGGAAGTAGTCACGGTCGCCACACAACTAGTTAGGGTTCACTTGCTATATATAGGAGCTGGGTCCACAATCTTAGTCATTTGCACACTTGGCTTGTGTTGATAGGTCCCTCAAAGCTTAGGAGAGCATAGGAGCTTAGAGCAGTCAGCATAGATATGGATATCCCATGTGAGGAGCACCACTTTGAGTGCATTCGACGGTTCGGGCGGCTAGCTGAGTCAGGACCAACCGTATGTAGTTCGATAAAACTTGCCTAGGGTCATTTATTAGAGCAATAAATGCTAGGGAAAATTTGATAGGATAGATGCGCTGATTCACATTTTGGCACATATGCACTCCAAAATAGCACATACATTATGATTCGACACATATGAGATATGTTGCTATGCATATACCAAAACCATACATATACGACAAGTATCAGCACATCTGATATAGAACAACGCATTTGATATGGGAAGTTGCACATATGCTATGTGAAGTTGCGCTTTTGACATAAAACTGCACATTTACTCAATGTGGTTGTGCATTTGCTAGAAGTGGCGCTTTTACTGTGAAATGGTGCCTATACCTTCTAGTTTGGCACATGTGTTTTAGATAGTCAGTTTACTTAACAAAATTGACTTGATTGGGATCTTGCTCGATGCGCCAATCGATAAGCTATCTCTGAGATTGCTGAGAATCTAGTCAAGAGATGTTATGCTGCTTTGATCAATTTGACATGTTAAGTAAGTGATAGGATACTTTTGATACTTTAAGCAGTTTTGGTTGACGCATTGGCTTGCTTGATTATAGGACATTCGTGATGTACTTATGTTGCAGGAGCAGTTTCCCTTGCCGATGTTGCAGCAGTACATGCTCACAGAGATGGATCGAGAAGAACTTGGTGCTATGGGATTGGACTACGTTTGTTTTATGCCTGAGGTCCGTGTGAACCTCAGTTTGTTGACTGCAACGGTGGAGTGTTTCCATAGCGAGGATGGGACCTTTCACTTGCCTACTAGTGAGATGGCTATTACTCTTAAGGACGTCTATAGGATCTTGTAATTACTGATCCAGGGTGAGCTCATAGAGTTGTTGACCTATTTTTCCTCTAGCAGGAGTCAAAATAATTCAAGTAGGATCAGTCAGTATGCATATCCTCATGAAAGCCATATTTGTGATCCTGAGGTCTTAACCCAAATTTCAAAATTTGAAGCTTACCTGAAGAGGCTTACCATGTGAAAGAGCTTGAAAAAATAGGCAAGTTTGCTTTTTACATCACCCTGATATTCGCTAAAAGGAGGAAGTTATGTGGGGTCATCATCTGGTCAAGCCCTGATGTTCTAACATCGGGTGATATTTTGAAGATCAGGTGATATTTTTAACATCAGGTGATATTCCGAATGTCATCCTTCCTTTCAAATATCACCCTGATGTGACGATGATGTCACCATCATAACCCGATATTACAAATATCACCCTATCTTCCAACTATCCCCCCCATCCGCTAACATGACGATGACATCATGGTGACTGCAGTGATAAACCAAGTCATATGCTGCTGATGTCATCCAGATCCATTCCGGGGGAAGATCATCTTTCTTACGAAGGTCATCATATTTATGCCAACCCAATCTTTCGCATCAGGATGATATTTTAACATCGGGTGATCTTAGTTGAAGATCATCTCAACATTGGTGCTACTAAGGTTTCTAAGTATGACCCGATCTTCCGAGGGGTCATCACATTTGAATATCAGGTGATCTTTGTTAAGATCATCCTGATGTTATTTTCTCACTTCATGTTCGCTGGATCGCCCAACATGCTGTTGACGTCATTTCTATGTCAGGGTGATGTCCACTTATTTCACAGCTTCATGCATATTCCTACCAGGGGTGATATTTCCAAATATCAGTCATATTCCAAGATCATCCCGATCTTACGATGAAGCTACAGTGCAACCGATATTTTGCGGGGATGATATTTCTGAATATCATCCTGCCCCAAATATCATGATGATGCCATCAAGGCTCGAAAGGGTCATATTTTCCTTAACACCAGTTAGCATTTGAAGATCATCCCGATGTTCAACATGATGGTGACATCATCCCAATGTTTGTGGACATGATCATCTGGATCATCGGCAAGACATATGAGGTCGACAAAGCAAGAGGAGCTTCCTCTGATGCATCAGTTTATGCCGATGAGGTTGAATATCATCATCAGGTTTCTTCAGGATCAGGGTGATATTTCTGAATATCAAGTACCTTACAAATATCGCTCTTGCTTCCGAATATCACCCTACTCTAACATGTTGATGACGTCACTATTGGCAAGAGACACTATATGGAAAAATGATTGTTGTCATTGATGGAAACAAAGTTCATCCCACACATCCATAGGACATGGTGTGTCTCTACCGGAAGTCAGAATGAAGATTGTTGAGGTCCAGTAAACAAGAACAGAGCTTATGGCAAGGTCTGACAGATAGGTCCGGATCTCTTAGAGGAAGTATCTTGGTGAAGTGCAGATTTGGGAAACTCAAGAGGACTACCTTGAGTAATAGATTCCAAGGATTTAGCCTCCGGTGATGGACAAGGGAAAAGATATGAATAGTTGAGTACTGGATTCCTGAGTGACAGTGTGAACAGAGGAAGAACTGACTAACAGAACATCAGACTACCTTCCGGATGTGTTATTGATGGTGTTAAAGGTTATGAAGGCATGAACCATGTTTGGCTAACATGATTAATGATTTTTGCAAGTATATGCTTGATCTGCATTACTTGATGTGTAAGGATTCAGCCGATAGAACAGAGTTTGTGAGAAGATTGACTGTTCCAAGTGCCGACTAGAAAGATAATGAAATCACTTGTGTGGATATATATAATGGATGGATTTAGTTGTGAGAAGTGTTGTGGAGATATATGTGGTATGCAAAAAATAGTAGAGCAGAGCAAAGGTAGTAAGGAAGGTCTGGTATGTGAAAGGAAAGTAGCATAAGAGAAGAGGAAAGATGAAGTGCAGCAGATCAGTGTACTGAGCCTAACCGGAACTGAACTCCAGCATATGTGGATGCTTCCAATCAGTTCAAGTATTGTATAACATTCTTTTGTAGACAGTGTGTCTCCTTGTAGGCAATGTGCCTCCTTTGTGAGCAGTGTGCTTGGGCAGTGAGCCCTAATTGGCAAGTGCCATTTTGTATTTCCTTATTCTTTTAACAGAGAATAATTCTTGGGTTAATCACCCCGTGGTTTTCTCCCTTAACAAGGTTTTCCACGTCAAAATATTGTGTCATGTGTTTTTCCTTTTCATGGTAATGTTTGCTTATTTGAATTAATGTTGCATTAATTAATAAGAAAGTTCAGAAAGAAGAAATAATTAGGATAACTGATTCACCCCCCCTCTCAGTTATCAACAATTGGTATCAGAGCTAAGTTCCTCCTAATAGAGTCTAACAGCTTGAGGAAGATCTGGGAGTCCAAATAGATGCATATGGTTTAAGGGAGCAACTCAAGACTGCCCTTGAGGATCTTGAACAGTCAAACTCTGAAGTCAATGAATTAAAGGAAAGACTCAAACAGGCTGATGATTTCATGAGAGAACTAAAAGACAAATTAAGTCTCTCTATGAAAAAGAGAAAGGAGCTGCTTCAGCAATTGGCAAGACAAGGTGAAGAAAATAATGCAAATGAAGAACTGACTGAGAAAACCAAGTTATGTGAAAAGTTATCAAAAGAAATAATTATGGTAAGACATGAAATGGAATCAGGAGTTATAAAGTTTACCCAAGAAATTGAAGAGAAAAGAAAAACTGAAGATAATCTAAGACTATCTCTCAAGGAGAAATCAGAAGATTGCCACCAGATGGATAGAATTATTAGACATCTTGAATCTGATCTTGAAGATGCTAAAGATAATGAAGAAAAACTTGAGGATCAAATTATCTCTCTAAAAAGGGATCTTCAAACAACAAATGAGTATAAAGAGAAATTCAAGATAAGTTCTGCTCAACTTGAAAGTCTTCTTGGAAGTCAAAAGAAGGTAGATGACAAATGTGGTTTGGGATATGAGAAAGGAGAAAGCTCTGGATCTGGTCAGAAGAATTTTGGATCAGAAAATCCAAGGAACAGGCCTAGAAGACCTCCGGTAAGACAGCCCAATGCTCAAAGATATCCATCCTTCAATGGATACTGCCACAGCTGCAATCACTTTGGTCACAAAGCTAATCAGTGCAGAAAGAGAATGAATCAGACTAATTCATCCTTCTCCGGACAGTGTTTTAACTGCAAAAGGTATGGTCACAAGTCTCATGAATGCATAAATATGCAAATGAACAAATCATTCAATGGTAGATGCTTTGCATGCAATAGAGTAGGTCATATGCCTAATCAATGCAGATCAAGAGGATATCAGTCAAATATGCAAAGAAATGTTGTTTGCCAAATCTGTAATAGGTCTGGTCATAATGCAAAATTCTGTAGAAGCAAGAATCAAGAGAAAAGAGGTCCGGTATATCATAATCAGAATCAAGATAAGGGTAAACAAAAGGTGAATGCGAGTGAAGTTAGGAATGAGATGAACAAGATTTGGGTAAAGAAAAGTTTAGAGAATGTAGAGGTTGGATCTGCACTAGACTCTGGTGCTGATATTCCTTCCAGAAACTAAAAGGTGAGCTCTGGCTTAGGGGGAGACACAAAGAAAACCTTGTTCCCCCAACGAGTTAAGTGGTGCCTGAAATTGGCACATGAGAAGCTGCGGATCAAAGAGTTTATAGAGAAACATGTAAGGAAGGTCAGGTAAAGATCTGAGAGATCTGCAAGAAAATTTAAAAAGTTCAAATCCTTCAGAATTGGTCCAGTTAAGCAAGTCTTCCAGTAAAACAAATTTCTCACAAGATTGGCATGGTATGAATCCAAATTGATACAGCTTGATCTGCGGATACATAAGATGATCAGAAGGACAAGTGGATATGATGATTCATCACTAACATCGATCACAAGGGAAGCATAATGATCCGGATGAGTTTCTTCCTCCTTGAAAAAGGAAAACCAGGCAAACTGGAATAACGCAGGTCGAGCATTTATTGCAATCTGATATTAGGGCTCGCAGAGAAATATAAGGGTTTTTCATTAATCACTCATTCATTCTGCACTCAAGAAGAAATGAAAAGCGGAGCTCTGTAACGAAATTCCTCAAGTTCATCGAAGATCACTTGCAGAAGTCATTACTTCTAGAGATCAATTCAACCTACTCCGTGAAACTGATAGGCGCAAAAGGTATTTTTCGTTTTCAAATATCTCACTGCAAATCTCTTGATAATGGGTACTCCGAATATTGTAAAGATTTCTGATAGACCTCGCCCTACATTTAAGAAACATCCATACAAATCCTTGGAGGTAGACCCCCTAGGTGCATTTTCCAGTGTTCCGCATGGTGTTTTGCACACTAAAGATATTAGGGTTTATATACATGCAAACATTGAGGAGTTTGGGGAATTCAAACTAAGAGACTTATACCACAAGTAGTTAATAGATGGTTCTTTTGAGATCAAACCTCAGTATAAGAGCATCCGGGAAAAACACTTTGATCAGTTCATTCATTTCCCCTGCTTTGAAGAAAATGAATGGGTCCGGTATGTATTGAGTAGGGTAGATGACAACTTTCTATGGCTAAATAGACCTTGTAAAATCACCAAGGAAGCAATTAGGGCAGTAACTAGTTTACACTCCTCCGGAGGAATACCTGTCCTCAAATCTGTCAAAAACAACATTGTAACTGAGGCCACCGGATCAAAATTTGATAAGAGGGCAATGACCATTGAAGATATTACTGACCCGGATATCAAGTATGCATCTATGATAATAGGATACAAGATATATCATTCCAGTAGGGAGAATTCAGTATCCAGAACTGCAGTATACACGGCCTATGAGATGCTGAGAGAAAATGCAGAATATGATCTCTGTGAACTTCTCTTGAGCCAGTTAATGGAAAACATACAAAAGATCAAAAAGGACAAGAAAAACTCTTTCAAATATGGTGCACTAATAGTATGTTTATTTTTCTACTTCATGAATGAGTTGCCCGAATCAAATGGATGGGTATGGCAGAATGACAAACCGGTAGCAGTTCAGATCAGAGACTATTTGCATGGGCTTGGGGATGCTAAAGCAAGAATACAGCCATGTGGGGATACTTCAAAAAATTTCAGAACATGATGCAATCAAGAGAAAGGATTCCCCAGTCTCTTGTTGAGAAATACAAGGACATAGTCTGCTTTATGGTAGAGACTAATCAGTGCCTAATGGAGGTAGTAGAACCAAGGATAGTCTGGATCATGCCCATGGGGTATGAAGTTGATGAACAGATTGTGGAGCTGCATGTTCAACACATGCTGAGTCAGCCTAAAGATCCAAAGGCAGAAAGGTTTGGAACCTTTGAGGAGCTGAGTGAAAAGATCCATGTGGAACTCAAAGAACCAGAGATGAAAAAGAAGGTGAGAAAAGAAGTAGAACATATTACATAAGGCCTTGGGATCTCAAAGGAGGCACTTGATGCCAACCAGGAAAAGAGACAAAAAGCTGATGAGGAGAAGAAAGAGGCAGAAAAAGGAAGCAAGAAAAGTGCTCTAGTAGAAACTTCCACCCGGACCAGATCTTCAAAGAGACCAGCACCTGTCCCAGCTAAAAGCTCAAAACTGGAAGTCCAAGTATCCGGCAAAGGAGTGAAAAGGTCAAAGACAAAAGCCACAAGGGCTTATGCAAGTCAAAGAGATGAAGAAGAAACCGAATCAGATGAGGGGGTAAAGGAAATAAAGAAGCAGAAGAAGAAAGGATCCGGTAAGCCCTCCACAAGCCAAGACAAGGAAGAAATGGTAGAGGAATTTGTTGAAAAACCCACCCTGTCCCTAGAAAGTGTAATCAAATCAGTCACTGTGGATGGAAACCTTCAACCAATGGCCGAATTCTATGATGATTACAATGAGGTCGACCAAAAGATCCTGCAGGAAGCTACAATCAGGTATCTGAACATTTAAAATAAAGCTTTTATTGAAATTATCTCTCTAATTCCTAAGAGTCTAGAGAAGGAGTTGGAAATGAGAAAGACCAATGCCATGGCAAAAGACCTTGAGATCTGGGAACAGATAGCTATTCAGCTATATCCTTCAATTGATCCCAAGACAATGAACATGGTATTCAAAGACTGCAAGGATGAGTTCAGGAGCAAAGCAAGGATGAATCAGCTTATGCTTGGTGAGACTAACAGGGTAGCCAAGGATACAGAAGAGATCCTCCAGAAGGTCTTCAAAAGATTTAATCTTCCTATTATAGAGGACTTAGGTACTGACCCTTCAACAACAAGTGTTGAAGAAGAAACTTCTGAGAAAATGACAAAAGAGGTGGGCCCTGAACAGACTAACACTTCTCCTCTGGTTTCTCCTACAATCTCTAGATCCAAAGAAGAAGAAAAATTACAGGAGAAAGAAGCAGAGGTGAAGAAAAAAGAAGGTGATAGTGCAAAGGTTGCAGAGGGACAGAAGACTTCAGCAGAGAAAACCACAACTGCTAGTGGTGGGAATGTAGAAGGAGAGAAAACTCCAAAGGACAGCTCCAAGACTGTAGAAGAGAAGAAACATCTATCTCCAGCAAGAGACACTGCACAAACTGTCCAAGAATTTCTAAGCAAAGAAACAATGGAGATTGATGAACCGGAGCTTCTACAAGGTCCATTCAATTTTGATTATCTTTCTCCGATACAGACAATGAAGATAGCTTCATTTGCAAATGCTAAGGCTAATGAAAAACTCCTAAAGTCTCATATGGAAGACTATGAGTTGATAGAAGCTGCATCCAAAGTGCTGGAAAAGATCATACCATCTTTTCAAAAGGATCCCACCACCTCCTCTTCTGGTAATCTCAAAACCTTGGTCAACAGTGTTAGTACACATTTTGATTCTCTAGAAAAATCAGCTGAAGAAAAGGTCAGGAAGGAGTTTTTGGATAAGAGATTCTCAGAGGTACAAGGATTAATCACTAATGATAGAAGAAATATGAGTATTGGGATAAAGAGTTTAGAAAATGCTCTTAAGGATAGCGGTGAAATATACAAATTTTGTATCTCCTGGTCCAAAGTAACACTGGACATTGAGAAGAAAATAAAAGAACAGGAGGATAAACTATCAAACTTATCAAAGAATTTTGATCTTCTCTCCTCCTCTATCAAACTTGTCAGACTATCGTAGGCTTGAGTGAAATCAAGAAGTTGAAGAAGGAAAGGAAAAATAGAATAAGCAGGTTAAGTGAGCTCAGGGGGTTAATTGTCCCTAAGCTAGAGGCCATGCATGAGGCTATAACAGAAGCCCAAATTACAGCCCAGACCAATGATCCGACAGATCTAAAAAGGGCAGATGCATTTGCATTCCTGTTGAGTGGGCATATCTCAATTTTGGACAGGATGAAGCAGAGTTGGGTGACAGAAGTTGTACAGTTGAAGACAACTTTTGTAGACATACTTAAGTATATGTAAGTATGCCATATGTATATACTTATGCAGCTAAGTATAGTAAAATTTTTCAAAATTTTGGTGTGCGGACCCTACCCTTTGCCATTGATGTCAAAGGGGGAGTGAAAAGTAGTGAAAAATGAGGAATCCAACTAAGGGGGAGCTCTGAAAAATGTATATAAAGACAGAGCATCAGCCAAGGGGGAGCATAGTGTAAACACTTAGTCATTTTTCACTAAGTGTTGCCATCAATGCCAAAGGGGGAGATTGTTGGCAAGAGACACTATATGGAAAAATGATTGTTGTCATTAATGGCAACAAAGTTCATCCCACACATCCGCAGGGCATGGTGTGTCTCTACCGGAAGTCAGAATGAAGATTGTTAAGGTCTGGTAAACAAGAACAGAGCTTGTGGCAAGGTCCGACAGACAGGTCTGGATCTCTCAGAGGAAGTATCTTAGTGAAGTGCAGATTTGGGAAAGTCAAGAGGACTACCTTGAGTAATAGATTCCAAGGATTTAGCCTCCAGTGATGGACAAGGGAAAAGATATGAATAGTTGAGTACCGAATTCCTGAGTGACAGTGTGAACAGAGGAAGAACTGACTGACAGAACATCAGACTACCTTTCGGATGTGTTACTGATGGTGTTAAAGGTTATGAATGTATGAATCATGTTTGGTCGACATGATTAATGATTTCTACAAATATATGCTTGATCCACATTACTTGATGTGTAAGGATTCAGCTAAAGAACAGAGTTTGTGAGAAGATTGACTGTTTCGGGTGCCAACTAGAAAGATAATGAAATCACTTGTGTGGATATATATAATGGATGGATTTAGTTGTGAGAAGTGTTGTGGAGATATATGTGGTATACGAAAAATAGTAGAGTAGAGCAGAGGCAGTAAGGAAGGTCCAGTATGTGAAAGGAAAGCAGCATAAGAGAAGAGGAAAGATGAAGTGCAACAGATCAGTGTACTGAGCCTAACCGGAACTGAACTCCAGCATATGTGGATGCTTCCAATCAGTTCAAGTATTGTATAACATTCTTTTGTAGACAGTGTGTCTCCTTGTAGGCAGTGTGCTTCCTTTGTGAGCAGTGTGCTCGGGCAGTGAGCCCTAATTGGCAAGTGCCATTTTGTATTTCCTTATTCTTCTAACAGAGAATAATCCTTGGGTTAATCACCCCATGGTTTTCTCCCTTAACAGGGTTTTCCACGTCAAAATACTGTGTCATGTGTTTTTCCTTTTCATGGTAATATTTGCTTATTTGAATTAATGTTGCATTAATTAATAAGAAAGTTTAGAAAGAAGAAATAATTAGGATAACTGATTCACCCCCCCTCTCAGTTATCAACAGTCACATGGATATGAAGAGGTATGTTGTATGAACATGATCAGGAGGATCTTTCCTCCCCGACATCCTGCTGATGTCATCCTAATTTTCAAACACTGGTGTGATATTATATATCATGTTACTTCCGTCGGGAGGATATTTCGCGTTAGGCTGATATTCATACATCAGGGTGATATGAATTATCGGGATGAGCTCGTTAGGAGGATTTTTCCATCAGGAGGATATTTCGCGGGTCTTGAAGATGATGATGAGGCTTAGGGCTAATTTCATATCGGGGTGACTTTTCATATCGATCGGGCATGCTGATGGCTCACCAATGTTAGAGGTCTAGCTGACGGGTGATGGTGTTGAGGCCTGCTGACGTCAGGGTGATATTTAGAGCAACACGATATCATGCTGAAGGAGGATGATGTTAAGGCTTATGATGATACCGTTGGGAGCAAAATCACTGACATTATATATGCTCATGACTTAGCTTATAAAGTGATGAAGACGTCGCCTCCAGGTGCATGTGGGATAATTTTGTCCTGCAGAAATTTAAAAATATCATGATGATGACATTTTAGTGGGAATTCTTCAGGAGGTTTTTTTGGAGTTGGATCTGCATGTCGTTTGAGTGAACTTTTTCAGCAACAACCTTTTTGAGTTGGTGGAGATATTTTTTGCATTCATTACTGCACAGGAGGGCACAACTCGCATTGATGGCCCAAAATATCCCATCACCGCTTCATCTCCAGTCTGTTCTCCGCTGCCTAATTGTCGAGAACTGTCAGAAGCAGCTGCTTGCATTCGATGCTAGGTTATCCTCCACCATTCTGAGGATCAGATCGATGACACAGCTATTTGCATTGAACATCAAAATATCTCCCACCTGCCCCTATTCTAGATCCTTTGGTGCCATTACTCCTGGCAGGTGGACATCCCTTCAGGAAGATATTTCTGATGACAGCTCCCTGAGCAGATTTTGTAACCAACCTAGGTTAGTTTTGAAATGCTATATAAGCTGAGGCTTATGATGTAAGAAAGGTTGGAAAATTTTTGGAGCATCTTGTTCTCCCTATTTCCAAACAGAACTTTTCATGTTGTAACTTTGCCTTTCATTAGATATATGCAAGCTATCGTGCCTTTTGCTGATTTCTCTATCTCTATGTGAATCTGCATATGGTTGTCTGTGAATATCTTTTGTTCCTTTCAATCATCTTGCTTCTTACCTCTGTTAGAATCATCTATTCTGTGTATATTTGCTTGCTGTATCTGGTTGTGTTGTGCATTCTTCAGTTTTGCAAAGGTTCTTTAAATCTGTTTGGTGCCATCACCCTTTCATGTTTTTTAGTATTGATGCTTTATCTTTCATCTACGTACATTTCTTCCCCTTTTCACCCCAAAAATATAGTAGTTTTAGGTGATAACTAGACAAGGAAGCCGGCCTTCTCCGGAGGTTTGATCTCATTTAGCAAAGTCCCACACTTAGAGATCAATCCCATTATGTCATTGGAATGATTGGAATCCCATTCAAGCAGGGTGCAATTTCATGTGACAACAGTTTCTAGCATGCCCGGTGGGACAATACAAACTCTTATTACTGGTTTTGATGTGCAACCGGTGATTTTCTGACCTATAGGAGGTTAAAAATGGCATATCTGGTGACTCATACTGAGGAAGATCAGGCAAACCAGTTCTACTGATCTACTTTTATGAAAAGGATACAAACTAGGAGTTCAAGTTCAAGCTCATTTGATTATCTACAACTTTCTCCACCTAGGAGGCAGAGTAGAACTGTAGTAAGAACTCCCTATTCTGAGAGGACATTGTCAACTCCACCAAATTTCAGACCAGTTGCCTCCATAGTCCTTTTAGCAACTCAAGCAAACCCACCTCCAACTACTCAGATGGCAAGAAATCAGCCATTTGTGGCTTTTGATGGGGGAAGCCCTTTGAACTTAGCAATACATGATGCCATACCTATGGCAGCCTTGAAGAGCCTGCCCTATTTCACAGGGGAAACCCAAACTACACCTATTGAACACATAAGAGATGTGGCTTCTCTATGTGGAGTACATCATGTAACACGAGAATGTAACCATTAGATTACTAGCTGCCTCATTCAAAGGGAAGGCATTACAATGGTTCAGAAGTCTACCAGTACAGACTATAGGAACCTGGGATGAACTAGGAGACAAGCTGAATAAGCAATTCTAGGATAAATCAGATAATCTGTCATTGGTGGAACAAATGACCACCATAAAGAGAGCTCCTCAGTAACCAATGATGGACTTCAACTTCAGATTTTAGAAGACATGGGACAGAATCCCTGCCACAGTAAGACCTCCAGCTGAGTATGCATTCTTATATTTCTTGAAAGCTTTAAATAGTGATATTTCAGTGATGATACAATCACTAGGAGGTGTAAGCCTACCTAATGCCTATGAAATAGCCATTAGAGCAGAGAACAGTCTAATTCAGGCTGGAAAAATAGCACCTAGGCCCCCTATGCCCATCTTCCCTGAGATCCAGGCTTCTATGCCTTTGCCCACCCCATATTTTGTCCCTACACCTATTGTTGCAGCATTACCAAGTACCTCCACTTCTGAACCTGCTGCCTCTAGTTCATCTCAAGAGCGAAAGGAGATAAAAAGTAGCTAGCAGAAAATAGAAAATCTTCTGCAGACTCTTGGGAATGATCTAGTAAACATTAAGAAGCAACAGTCTCAAGGTAGGCAGCCTTATCAACAATAACATCAGGGGCAAAACCAAGCATATCAAGGGCAGGGTCAACCTTACCAGGCCAATAGGCCACCTTATCAGAACAACTACCAAGGTTTCAGACAAAACATGAACCAAATGCCTTTTCAACCTTACAATCTAGCACCTGTTAATGCAACAAGGGACCTTGTCCCTATTAAAAATAACATTGCAGTTGATTATGATTGGTGTGTCCCATGCCATATGCCACACAATTAGGCAGCCTGTTCAAGTGGAGTCCTAAATCAAGCTCTGATGGCACAAAATGTGACAGCCACACAATCATACACACCAAATGATGGAGTTGCACAACAACAAGAGCAACCTCAGAATGATTTTGCTTCCATGAATTGGCAGGAAGGAGAATTATGTGGGGTAAGTAGTGATAGTAATCCAGTTGCTGCCAATACAAGGGCTAAGAAGAGGGGTTATGAGGTTGAACCAGCAACAAGCAAAGGTAGAGGACATACTGATGCTTCCACATCCCATATTCCTTGCATCTTGCAAAGAAGTACTCCAGCAACAATAGGGGAGATGCCTTATTTGTAGGCTGATACTGCTGCTACAAAGTCAAGTCAGAAGGTAGGTGCCTCTTCACCTTTCAATATTATTAAAAACATGAAAAAGATGAATGTAACCATGTCTATGTGGGATTTCTTAGCAATCCCTAGCCAAAAGAGGATGTTGCAGTCTGCCTTGTCTGATTTGAAGGTATCCAATGATACCGCTGTTGAGTTAAATAGGATTGTCCTTGCTAATTCATCCCAAGATGACATCAAGCAGCCTAACCAAGGTGCCAAACCTCTTCCCTTTTATGTATCACTGATAATTGGGGCCAAACTAGTGCACAATTGCATGGTGGATAGTGGAGCAAGCAGTTCTGTCATGCCTAAGCAGATTGCAGATCAGTTAGGGCTTAGATACCAGCCACTTGAGAAAGGTGTACTCCAGTTGGATGGTACATCTGTTAATACTGTGGATATCATAAAAGACCTAGGTCTCACCCTACACACCTGCCCCAATGTTTCTATTTTACAGGAGGTGTTCATAATAGATTTGCTTCCTCATTTTGCTATGTGCTTATCAAGGGAATTTACAGCCAAAATAGGAGGATATCTATCTTCTGACTAGTCCCACATGTTTTTTAGGACCAGATATGGCACCAAGGTAACCTTGAAATCTAAGTTACTTTCAGACTATCACATAGAGCCTTACACACCCAGTGTTGTTAATGCAAATTGCATTATCTCTGATGACCCTGAACTAGTTGCTGCTCAGGAACTACAAGCTGAGAGCATACCAGAGGTACTCTTGAAGGAGTGGGCCTCTGAAAATGTTGTGGATGATCTTGAGGGACATATCCAAGAAACTGGCCTGGGAGTGTACATATTGCATGAGCATGAAACAATAATACCAAGTCTTCTGAAGAAAGTAGAGCAGCAGGTAGAGCAACATGATGAGGTATGGAGAATGTATTTTGATGGCTCTAGGGGTAGAAATGGATCTGGTGGTGGTGCAATGCTTGTGTCACCACAAGGTGAAAATTAGTGTGCTGCTTTTTGTTTTGCCTTTTCTTATACTAACACACTGCTGAGTATGAAGGGTTGATCCAAGGTCTACAGTGGGCAAGAAGGAGGAAGATTGGCTGTCTACAGGTGTTTGGAGATAGTGAGCTCATTGTGAATCAGGTGAGGGGACTGCACCTTACAAAAAGTGATGCCCTAAAGTGCTACAAACACAGGGTATGGAATTTGATTGAAGAGTTTGATGCTTTCAATCTGATCTCCATTCCAAGGGGTCAAAACCATCATGCTGATAGATTAGCTTCAATTAGGGCTCAATTTGACATCCCCAGTGATATTCAAAGGGAGAGGGTTCAGCCTCATTAAAAATAATTTCTAGGCCTTCTATCCCTGATAATAATATTCATTGGCAAGTTTTTGACAGTGATGAACAGATCCTAAGGTTCCTATTAGAGGAAGATGAGTTTTCCATGATGAATCAGGATAAACTCAAACAATAGTATGACAATGATCAAATAATTTAGCTGAGAACAAATAAGCTGCCCAAGGGATTGGTCACCTTGGAATCTATCTTTGGCATTGATGACCAAAAGAAGAAGACAAAAACCAGTATGCAGGTAAAGGAGGAACATTATGAAGAGCTAGAAGTTTTCAAGGGTAGACTCCTTAAAATTGGTAAAATCTGCTCAACTGAAGACAGAAGAGCTTTCATTGCTCTTTGTAAGGAATTTGAAGAGGTGTTTGCTTGGGATTATGCAGACTTAAAGGGATTTGATCCTCATATTGCCCAACACACCATAGAGTTAGAGCCAAGTATAAAACCTGTGAGGCAGAAATAGAGACCTCTGAATCCAAAGCTAGAACCCTTGATGGTCAAAGAACTAACCAAGCTGATTGAGGGGAAGATCATCTTTCCAATCAAGCACACTTCTTGGGTTTCTAACCTTGTACCTATGAGGAAGAAAAATGGGGAGGTCAGGCTGTGTGTTGACTTCAGAGACCCCAACAGAGCCTCCCTAAAAGACCACTACCCATTGCCTTCAATGGAGCAACTTCTGCAGGTGGTGGCTGGCTCAGAAAGGTTTTCTTTGCTTGATGGATTTTCTGGTTATAACCAGGTGCTAGTCAAGGAAGAAGACCAATTCAAGACTGCTTTCACAACCAAGTGGGGTACTATGGCCTACAGAAGGATGCCTTTTGGCCTCTCAAATGCTGGCTCTACTTTTCAAAGAGCCATGGACATGGCCTTTAAGGGCCTGATGTATAAGCTAGTGCTGGTATACCTAGATGACATAACAGTCTTCTCTAAGAATGCATCTGAGCATTTATCCCACCTAAGGCTAGTCTTTGAAAGATGCCAAGAGTTTGGGATATCCCTCAATCCAAAGAAATGCATTTTTGTTGTACATGAGGGCAAGTTATTGGGGCATGTTGTGTCAAAGGAGGGTATTACCATTGATAAGGAGAGAATAAAGGCCATTTTAGAGTTGCCCTTACCTAGTCATAAGAAGGGACTGCAGCGCTTCATTAGCAGAATTAACTTTCTGAGAAGGTTCATACCTAATATTGCAAATCTCTTGAAACCCTTGATGTCTATGTTGAAAAAGAACATAACTTTCAGTTGGACGTCAGAGGCTAGACTTAGCTTCCAATCCATAAAGGAGGCATTAGCAACTGCACCAACCCTGATCAATCCTGATTTCTCTAAGGACTTTATCCTGTATGCTTATGGCGGCCTGGATACCATCTCTGCTATTCTGGTGCAGCAGCAGAGCGAGGGTTTTAAACAACCAATCGCCTTCTTCAGCCAAGGGTTGGAGGAGTATGAGCAGAAGTATAGCTTCGTTGAAAAGCATGTCCTGGCAGTAGTCAGGAGCCTGAAAAAATTTAGACATCTTGTTTCAAATAACAAGATACACCTAATGGTGGCTCATCCTAGTGTGAAGGAGTTCCTGCTGAGTAAAGATGTTAATGAGAAAAGGGCTGGTTGGATCACCAAGGTCATGGAATATGATGTGGAGATCAAGATAACCAAGCTGGTCAGAGGCAGAGGACTCAGTGAGCAACTTGTCACCAGTTCTAAGGATGAGGTAGAGGAAGAAGAAGAGGTGCTCTTGACCATAGAAGAGGAGCATCAAGATGATACAGTAGCAGCAGGTACTAGTTGGGTTGATGAGATGACCCAATTTTTGCAAACTGGTAGATGTCCTGCAGGCTTAGATAAAGCTAAAAGAAGATACTTTAGGTTGCAATCCATTCCATATGTTTTAATAGAAGGCATCCTTTTCAGAAAGGACTTTAATGGTGTATTGCTTAGATGCGTTGATACTGATCAGACTGACAGGGTGCTACATGAATTCCATGATGGAACAGTAGGGGGACATTTTGCCCCAAGGACTACTACTTGGAAAGTAATGAGAGCTGGCTATTATTGGCCTAGCTTATATAAGGATGCCCATGCATGGGCTAGAAAGTGTGTTAAGTGTGCCCTTTTTGTAGGAAAAGAGAGGCTGCCAGCTTTGCCTCTACACCCAATCCAGGTAGAGTAGCCCTTTATGAGATGGGGCATTGATTTTATTGGACCTATCAACCCACCATCAAGTGCAAGCCACAGGTGGATTCTCATAGCCACAGACTACTTCACAAGATGGACTGAAGCAGTGGCTCTGAAAGAATCTAATGAGAGTGCTGTTTTAAATTTTTATTGTAATTTGGCCTCCAGATTTGGAGTGCCTGAATCAATCATCTCTGATAATGCTCTAGCTTTTGTTGGCCTAAGAATAACTGACTGGGCTGTCAAGAATGGGATTTATTTGAATACTTCATCAAATTATTATCCACAAGATAATGGTTTGGCTGAATCCACAAACAAAAATCTCATTAGGATTATTAAGAGGGCAATGGAGAATAATCAGAGGACCTGGCACACTGATTTGAAGTTTGCTCTATGGGCTGATAGGATAACTCTTAAGAGGTCTATTGGGAACTCCCCTTATCTGCTACTGTATGGAAAGGAGGCAAGGTTGCCTATGTCTATGGAACTGCCAGCACTAGACATCATGCATCATCTAGAAATACTTGAAGCAGAAAGCCCCATGGCTATAAGATATGCTCAGCTTATGGAGCTGGAGGAAATCAGAGATAAAGCTATGGCAGCCATGGAACATCATCAGTTACAAACAAAGAGAAATTTTGACAAGAAGGCCACCCCCAGACATTTTAGAGTGGGTGATATGGTGCTCAAATGGGATGAGCTGAGGAGTAGACCAGGGAAGCATTCCAAATTTGACAGCATGTGGAGTGGCCCCTTTCTCATTACTAAATGCAAGGAGCACGATGCATTTTAGTTGTCAAATATGAATGGAGAAAATCTACATATCCCAGTTAATGGGATACACTTGAAAAGATGTTTTGAGGTATGAGCACCCTGTAAATTAGTAGGTTAGATTTCTTGTTTTCAATAAGTGTTGCTGCATAGTAGTTTAGATCCTTTTACCTCCCTAAATGCTTCTACACAAGCTGCTTTGTCATTAGGAGAAAGCAGGCCTTCTCCCCTTTTTGTGTTTTGAGAGGCAGGTCCTAGTTCCCCAGCATATTTTAAACTTGACTCCATGCCCAATGGATGCTTAAGGCCACTGATCTCATGTTTAGCAGGCAAACATCCCATAGAGGTTGCCAAATTGTTGACCTATTTTTCCTTTAGCAGGAGTCAAAATAATTCAAGCAGGATCAGTCAGTATGCATATCCTCATGAAAGCCATATTTGTGATCCTGAGGTCTTAACCCAAATTTCAAAATCTGAAGCTTGCCTGAAGAGGCTTACCATGTGAAAGAGCTTAAAAAAATAGGCAAGTTTACTTTTTACATCACCCTGATATTCACTAAAAGGAGGAAGTTATGTGGGGTCATCATCTGGTCAAGCCCTGATGTTCTAACATCGGGTGATATTTTTAACATCGGGTGATATTCTGAATGTCATCCTTCCTTTCAAATATCACCCTGATGTGACAATGACATCACCATCATAACCCGATATTACAAATATCACCCTATCTTCCAACTATCCCCCCCATTGGATAACATGACGATGACATCATGGTGATTGCAGCAATAAAGCCAAGTCTTATGCCACTGACGTCATCCAGATCCATTCCGGGGGAGGATCATCTTTCTTGTGAAGGTCATCATATTTATGCCAACCCGATCTTTCGCATCAGGATGATATTTTAACATCGGGTGATCTTAGTTGAAGATTATCCTGACGTTGGTGCTACTAAGTTTTCTAAGTATGACCCGATCTTCTGAGGGGTCATCACATTTAAATATCGGGTGATCTTTGTTAAGATCATCCTGATGTTATTTTCTCACTTCATGTTCGCTGGATCGCCAAACATGCTGTTGATGTCATTTCTATGTTAGGGTGATGTCCGCTTATTTCACAGCTTCATGCATATTCCTGCCAGGGGTGATATTTCCAAATATCAGTCATATTCCAAGATCACCCCGATCTTACGATGAAGCTACAATGTAACCTGATATTTTGCGAGGATGATATTTCTGAATATCATCCTGCCCTGAATATCATGATGATGCCGTCAAGGCCCGAAAGGGGTCATATTTTCCTTAACACCAGTTAGCATTTGAAGATCATCCTGATGTTCGACATGATGGTGACGTCATCAGGATGTTTGTGGACATGATCATCTGGATAATTGGCAAGACATATGAGGTCGGCAAAGTAGGAGGAGCTTCCTCCGATGCATCGGTTTATGCCGATGAGGTTGAATATCATCATCAGGTTTCTTCAGGATCAGGGTGATATTTCTGAATATCAGGTACCTTACAAATATCACTCTTGCTTCCGAATATCACCCTACTCTAACATGCTGATGACGTCACCTGGATATGAAGAGGTATGTTGTATGAACATGATCAAGAGGATCTTTCCCCCCCGACATCATGTTGACGTCATCTTGATTTTCAAACATCAGGGTGATATTCTATATCATGTTACTTCCGTTAGGAGGATATTTCGCGTCAGGCTGATATTCATACATCAGGGTGATATAAATTATCAGGATGAGCTCGTCAGGAGGATTTTTCCATCAGGAGGATATTTCACGGGTCTTGAAGATGATGATGAGGCTCAGGGCTAATTTCATATCAGGGTGACTTTTCATATCGGCCGGGCATGCCGATGGCTCGCCGATGTTAGAGGTCTGGCCGATAGGTGATGGTGCTGAGGCCTGCTGACGTCAGGGTGATATTTAGAGCAACAGGATATCATGCTGAAGGAGGATGATGTTAAGGCTTATGATGATGCTGTTGGGAGCAAAATCACTGACATTATATATGCTCACGACTTAGCTTATAAAGTGATGAAGACGTCACCTCCAGGTGCATGTGGGATAATTTTGTCCTACAAAAATTTGAAAATATCATGATGATGACATTTTGGCAGGAATTCTTCAGGAGGTTTTTTTGGAGTTGGATCTACATGTCGGTTGAGTGGACTTTTTCAGCGATGACCTTTTTGAGTTGGTGGAGATATTTTTTGCATTCATTACTGCACAGGAGGGCACAACTCGCATTGATGGCCCAAAATATCCCGCCACCGCTTCATCTCCAGTCTGTTCTCCGCTGCCTAATTGTCGAGGACTGTCAGAAGCAGCTGCTTGCATTCGATGCTAGGTTATCCTCCGCCATTCTGAGGATCAGATTGATGACATAGCTGTTTGCATTGAATATCAAAATATCTCCCACTTGCCCCTGTTCTAGATCCTTTGGTGCCATTACTCCTGGCAGGTGAACGTCCCTTCAGGAAGATATTTCTGATGATAGCTCCCTGAGTGGATTTTGTAACCAACCTAGGTTAGTTTTGAAATGCTATATAAGCTGAGGCTTATGATGTAAGAAAGGTTGGAAAATTTTTGGAGCATCCTTTTCTCCCTATTTCTAAATAGAACTTTTCATGCTGTAACCTTGCCTTTCATTAGATATATGCAAGCTATCATGCCTTTTGCTGATTTCTCTATCTCTGTGTGAATCTGCATATGGTTGTCTATGAATATCTTTTGTTCCTTTTAATCATCTTGCTTCTTATCTCTGTTAGAATCATCTATTCTATGTATATTTGCCTGTTGTATCTGGTTGTATTGTGCATGCTTCAATTTTGCAAGGGTTCTTTAAATCTATCTGGTGCCATCACCCTTTCATGTTTTTCAGTATTGATGCTTTATCTTTCATCTTAGTACATTTCCTCCCCTTTTCACCCCAAAAATATAGTAGTTTTAGGTGATAACTAGACAAGGAAGCTAGCCTTCTCCGGAGGTTTGATCTCATTTAGCAAAGTCCCACACTTAGAGATCAATCCCATTGTGTCATTGGAATGCTTGGAATCCCATTCAAGCAGGGTGCAATTTCATGTGACAACAAGAGTACGAGGCCCAACGTGATGTCAGACTAGTAGAGTGCAGGCGTGTTTTTGATGTCTAGAGCTAGAGGGTCAGGGTATCTCATGGCAGGACATTCATGACTACTATGACTACTTCCCAGGGATAGTGGCAGGGTTGATCGGGGGTGTCGTATGCCTTGATAGGTCACATGGGTTCCCCATTGGTTGGGGTAGGACTATGGAGACAATAGTTACAGAGGGCACCCACTTTGCATGGGGTGTCTACATTTTATCTCACTTGTACCATGATATGCACTAGATGGTTTATCAGAGAGGAGCTAGTTTGTCTGCCAGTGTATCATTGCTATAGTTCTGGTTATGGGAGCACATAGCCATCACTCAGCCCATTTGTGTGTTTTCTAGGTAGCGAGGGGAGCCTTACTTAAATGGTTACACAGGTGTTATTTCCTAGCATAAGCTAGGAAAGCTTGAGTACTAGAGACATGCACTGGATAATGTAGATATAGTTATCTAGCACCCATATCTAGACTGTGAGCCATGGGATGATGAGGACGATGAGCTTCCATACTACTTTTAGACTTGGTGGCTTATTGGGAGGACACGTCACATATTGGAGAGGCAGATTGTTAGCTGGGTACAGAGAGTTCGGGAGGATACAAGGTCAACCATAGGGGTAGGCACTATTTACGTGGACACATGTAGAGCATTTAAGATGGGACCCGGTGGCATCCTATGAGGAGGCTTTAGTAGACTTTCAACAGATTCCTACGTGGCTTGACCAATGAGGGAGATAGTGGATGTAGGGATGACCCCCGATTATGAGGAGTGGTTTGTGGCCAATCCATTCCCGAGGTATTCAGGACCAGGAGAGTTGGTTCCTCTCCTGGATGAGGAGGATTCAGATGATGAGGATGGTGGAGGTAGGTGGAGGTAGGAGGAGGAGAAGATGGAGGAGGGGGAGAGGAGGAGTGGGAGATGGAGATGATGGAGGTGATGGAGGGGATGATGGTGATGGTGGAGGAGGTAGATAGGGACAGAGGAGGAGAGATGGGGAGGAATCCTCTGAGCAACATGCAGTGCAGCAGCAGGCTGCACATCAGATAGGATAGCAGCAGGTGGCATGACAGGTATAGGTATAGCAACAAGTGCCCCAGTAGTAGTTGCAGGCACAGGTACAGGTTCCTCATGTTTCTGCCTAGCTTGATCTACAACAACAGGTTGTTGCTACACTACAGGGTCAGGTGAGATAGCTTAGGGCACAGCTTAGGATGACAGAGTCCTAGAGAGAGGCAAATGCATGGATTATATCTGGGCTCATTGCAGAGCAGGATACTACATTAACGAGGGTGTGAGCCCTTAGACTAGAGAGACTCATCTTTATCTGCCTTGGGTACTGATGGGGCCACTACATTTTTTGTTACACGGGTGCAGCAGGCTCAGGTGCAGCTTGCACAAATTTAGGCTAAGCTTTCTAGGGCGCAAGCTCAGACTCAGTACTATAGGTGTCTATACCATGGGGCTATGCTAGCGGACCAAAGGGCACCCAGCTTCAGGAGCCAGTCAATAGCCGGTACATCTCAGAGGGTAGGGGGTTCATGGTCTGCAACATCTACTATGGGTCCACAACAGTCGGGGGCTAGCAGAGGTGGAGATGGAGAGGGTAGTGCTAGGAGAAATGCCCAACGGCAGTAGGGCTAGCCGTTTAACACACATTTCTTGCACTTCTTGACAAAGTGATATGAGTCGGTCTCCATGTTTGGCCAATAGTATCCCAAACGTATGAGTTTCTTGGCTAAAGTAGGACCACTAGAGTGTGATCTACATATTCCTTCATGCACTTCTCGTAAGCCAGTTTGAGATTCCTCACTTTTGAGAGTTTGTAATTGAATTTTCTAACATTCTGGTACTTGTTCCTATCCCATTTCAACTTCTACTATGTCTAATTCTATGAGAGGAGATTCACCAAAAGCTACATCTATGCTAATGATGATTTTGTCGGTAGTAGGATCCCATAATCTATATCCCTTAACTCCATCACCATAACCAACAAAGACATACTTCTTTGACTTGGGGTCCATTTTAGAAAGATGATCTTTTGAAATAAGAGCATAAGCATTGCAACCAAAAAATTTCAAATTTGAGTAATCACAAAAATTACCTTTCTATACCTCTTCAGAAATCTTATAGTCTATTACAACTAATGGTGACCGATTTACCAAATAGCATATTGTATTGACTTTTGCCCACAACTCTTGCTCCAACTTGGCATTACTAATCATGCTTCTTTCTCTCTCTAGAAGAGTCATGTTCATGTCTTTAGCAACACCATTTTGCTGAGTAGGGTAAACTGTAGTTTTATGCCTTTAGATCCTAGCTTCCTTGCAATAAGTTTGAAATTCCAAAGATGTGAACTCTCCTCCATTATCTATTCTAAAACACTTGATTGACCTACCAGTTTTTTCAACCAAATATTTAAACTTCTTAAATACACTAAACACATCATCTTTCCTTTTAAGAATATAGACCCAGAAGAGTAATCATCTATAAATATCACAAAATATGATGATCCTCCAAATGAAACTATAGGGGATGGTCCCCAAACATCTGAATGAATATAATCTAAGATACCCTTACTTATTTGACTACATTTTTAAACTTCTATCTGCATTGCTTTCCAAACACACATACTTACAAAAATTCAAATTCAAAGATTTTAAATTTGAAAGTGACTTATAGTTTACCAATACGTTTAACTCTTTCTCACTCATCTGACTCAATCGTTGATGCCATAAATGAGTAGATTCATTTACTTTTTCAGATACCACCATTGCTTCACTTATTTTAGCACTCAGACCATGTAACTTTGTAACAGTTCCCAATATTTGTAGCCTTCATTACCACCATAATGCCCTTGAGAACTTTTAGTGATCCACCTTGACATGTAAATTTATAACCTCTAAATCCAAAACTCTGAAGGAAATAAAACTATTTTTAAGTTGTAGTACATGTCTTACTTCTATCAAAGTCCTCACAATACCATCAAACATTTTAATCTTAATGCTTCCATTCCCAACAGTCTTATAAGAAACATTATTTCCCATAAGAACAACACCACCATCAATAGTTTGGTAAGATGAAAGCCAACTTATGTGTGGACACATGTGATGAGAAGCACAAGAACCTAATAACCATTCCTCATGATATTGTGAAATATTACAAATAGATAGTACTTCATCAATTGTACCTAAACTTGTTTTAACCTCATTTGCTTCCTTTTTGGAGTCATCATTGTCTTCTTTCCTCTTCCAACAATCTTTCTTGAGATTCCCATTTCTATTGCAATACCAACATTTTAATTTACCCTTTTTTTCCTTTTGACTTAGATCTTGATGTACCTCTAAAATTTTCCCCCTTTTCTGTGGATTGAACTCTAGCCACCATTGCTTCTGGAGTGGAAGTTTATGTATTAGATTTCCTCTGCACCTCCTCAGATAACAAATCTCCCATAATAGAATCAAATTCAAGCGTGTCAGTTGTGCTAAAGATAATGGAAGTGAATAAGTGATTCCAAGACTCAGGCAATGACCACAATAACATAACTACCTTGTCTTCATCTTCAATTTTTACACCCATACTAGTTAATTGGCATATAAGAGTATTGAAAAAATTTAAATGATCAACAATTTTGATACCTTCCTTCATTCACAAACTATATAGTTGCCTCTTCAAGTAGATTTGGTTTGTCAAAGATTTTGTTGTGTAAAATCTCTCCATTTTGCTCCATAAGCCTGTTGTTGTTTCCTCTCAAACAATATTAAAAAGAACATTATCTACCAAACACAAATGAATTGTGCTGACAACTCTTGTATCCAGAACTTCCCAATCCTCATTAGTCATATTCATAGGTTTCTTTGTCTTTCCTACCAATGCCTTGTGCAATCTTTGTTGCACCAATAGATCATACATCTTGAGCTTCCATAACTCAAAGTTATTCTTCCCATTAAATTTCTCCACCTTGAACCTTGCATTTGAAACCTTTACCATCTGATGCTGCAGAACAAACACCAAATCCTAACACAATCGCTTCAAAATAAAATCTCTGATACCACTTGATGAGATTCTTTTAAGTTTAAAGAATAAACTAAAAATCTAGAATCATATAATATTGCAACACAAGTTAGTTGCAAAGAAAATAGAGACAGTAAAAAAATAATGAATAAACAAAATAGGGTCAGGGTATCTCATGGCAGGACATTCATGACTACTATGACTACTTCCCAGGGTTAGTGGCAGGGTTGATCAGGGGTGTTGTATGTCCTGATAGGAGGTCACATGGTTTCCCCATTGGTTGGGGTAGGACTATGGAGAGGATGGTTACAGAGGGCACCCACTTTGCATGGGGTGTCTGCGTTTTAGCTCACTTATACCATGATATGCACCAGGTGGTTTATCATAGAGGAGCTAGTTTGTCTGCCAGTGTATCATTGCTATAGTTCTGGTTATGGGAGCACAAAGCCATCACTCAGCCCATTTGTGTGTTTTCTAGGCAACGAGGGGAGCCTTACTTATATGGTTACACAGATGTTATTTCCCAGCATAATCTAGGAAAGCTTGAGTACTGGAGACATGTGCTGGATAATGTAGATGCAATTATCTAGCACCCGTATCTGGACTGTGAGCCATGGGATGATGAGGACGATGAGCTTCCATACTGCTATCAGACTCGATGGCTTATTGGGAGGACACGTCACATATTGGAGAGGTAGATTGTCAGCTGGGTATAGAGACAGTTCAAGAGGATACAGGGTCGACCACAGGGGTAGGCATTGTTTGCATGGACACACGTAGAGCATTTAAGATGGGGCCTAGTGGTATCCTATGAGGAGGCTTTAGCAGACTTTCAACAGATTCCCTACGTGGCTTAACCAATGAGGGAGGTAGTGGATGCAGGGATGACCCCCGATTATGAGGAGTGGTTTACGGCCAACCCATTCCTGAGGTATTCAAGACCAGGAGAGTTGGTTCCTCACCTGGATGAGGAGGATTCAGATGATGAGGATGGTGGAGGTAGGAGGAGGAGAAGATAGAGGAGAGGGAGAGGAGGAGAAGGAGATGGAGATGATGGAGGTGATGGAGGGGATAGTGGAGGAGGTAGACAGAGATAGAGGAGGAGAGCTGGGGAGGGATCCTCCCAGCAGCATACAGTGTAACATTAGGATGCACAATAGATGGGATAGCAGTAGGTGGCATGAAAGGTATAGGTACAGTAGCAAGTGCCCTAGCAGTAGGTGCAAGCACAGGTACAGGTTCCTTAGGTTTTTGCCTAGCCTGATCTATAGCAACAAGTTGTTGCTACACTACAGGGTCAGGTGAGATAGCTTAGGGCACAGCTCAGGATGGCAGAGTCTCAGAGAGAGGAAAACACACAGGTTATATTTGGGCTCACTACAAAGCAGGATATAGCATTGGCGAGGGTACGAGCCCTTAGACTATAGAGAGAGTCATTTTTAGCTGCCTTGGGTACCAATGGGGCCACTACATTTTTTGTTACACAGGTGTAGCAGGCTCAGGCACAGATTGTGCAGATTTAGGCTAAGCTTTCTAGGGAACAGGCTCAGACTCAGTACTATAAGTGTCTATACCACGGGGCTATGCCAGCGGATCAGAGGGCACCCAGCTTCAGGAACCAGTCAGTAGCTGGTACATCTCAGAGGGTAGGGGTTCAGGGTCTGCAACATCTACTATGGGTCCACAACAGTTGGGGGCTAGCAGAGGTGGAGGTGGAGAGGGTAGTGCTGTGAGGAATGCCCCACGGCAGCAGGGCTAGCCATTTCACTTGTACTGATATTTTGCAATTTTTACACACATTTTTGATGGCTCAGAGATAGCCTGATATATATATTTGTACAATTTTGCACCGTGACATGTATCATTATTTTTGTGATGTACACATTTTATATGACTCTGACTTATTGATGACAGACACTTTGAAATATTGTACATTTGGACATGCTTTATGTTTATTTATATGATGATGCAGCTATATGATCTCTATATGCAGTTGTTTATGCTATATGTCATGGATGCATTCTATCTTATGATGTTTCATATGTGATGCACACATTTATTTTGTCTATATGATGCTATGTGATGTTTCTATTAGATGTACATTACTGTTGATGTTGATATGATCTAATGTAGACTTAGATGATTTCATTAATGCACCTAATATGCAAATGGGAATGTTATCTATATGATTATGCAGTTTATGCGATGATCTACATGTACTCGTCTATGTTTTTGATTTTTCTTTTTGTTGACACTATGTTATGCTGATGCAAATGTATATGGATGATCTAATGCACTATTATGTATGCAAAATGATTTAATCATATTAATCACTATCTCCTGTGATATGATATGCAAACTATGCCATGTTTTTGTTATGTCCAAATGTACTTAATTGACACAGAAATGACATAATGATAGATAGAAGATTGACTGAAGACTGACTCGGTAGAAGGACTCACAAGCTTTTGTAAACACTTACACTGCGAACAGAATCTTTATTGATGGATGGTAATATGGAATGCAAATGGATATGATATGGATGCGAATACTTTTCATCTTTATGCTGCAAGTAATTTGAAGTGCTTGTTTCATCATTGGGCAATTTTTTTGGTACTTTTTTCTAAATGTTGTAAGTTAATACAAGCATCTAGGTATAATTAAATCAAGATGACCTGAGTATTGCTTACATGGATTTTGATTTAGCAAGTTAATACAAGCATCGAGGTATAATTGAACCAAGATGACCTAAGTATTTCTTACATATCAACAGACAAGGATTATACCTGTTTCACGTTAGACCTCTGATGTCCTCGATGATCATTTGAGTTGATCATGTCCTTAGACAAGGTTTCACATTACTAAAGATAAACCCACAAGAAGAAAACAAAGAAAATAATCATGTCCCCATCATAGCATCTCTAGCTTTTGACATCCTCAAGTAATGTAGAAAGACATGATAACAAAAATCAAGATGCTATAACTTAACCTGATCATGAACACAAAACATTATTGCATTAGATGTGTTTTCTTGCCATAATTTAGATAGGATCATTTAGAGTGCTTAGGTACTTGTTTTCTTTGCTTTGGATAGGTTGATGTCTTGCATAAAAAAATATGTCTTAGAAGCGGGCTTTGCTACGCTTGCATGCCTAGTGAAAGGTATCACAATCCTCTATTGGTGTCCTCAGTGAACAAAGTGGCACTGCAAAATACAACTCCTTAACTAGATCGAGGACATGCCCCCAGTCAAGAAGAGGTATCTGGCTTATTATGGATGAACTGACAATGGATACAAAGAGACGGACCCTAAGGGACTAACCTAGTGCCTCGGGGGCTCATTGCTAAATGGCCTTGCCTACGTGACAACATAGAGGCAATGTAGTTCAGGGTGAACCCTAAAGGACCTAAGACCTAGGTGATAGAAAGTAGTGTGGACTCAAATAGATAAAAGGACAGATGACATGTGATGGAATGGATGGGAGGTGGAGCCTCAGGGGTGCATTGATAATGGTCTTGCCTACGTGATGACGCAGAGACAATGTAGTTCAGGAAGGACCCTGATACTGACAATGAACACTAAGATATGCTGACACCATGGATATGGTACTTTGACAACCTTAGGTATTAAGGTGACATTGGTTATAGAGTATCAAGCCATGATAGGTCATTGTTTAGGTTATGCAAGGAGTTTACTATGAAACTAACAAGATTGGATAATGGATAATGGTGGGAAGAATGGAGACAAGGTGATTGGTTTCCCAAAGATGGAGGAAGTGGTTCATATCGCAGAGAGCACCTGTTTACCAAGTTTTCACTACTTTCTTTTATTAATCACGGGAGCTAAAATACACATGACGCATGCTTACCAGGGTTTCATCATGGTATCTATCCAAGGCGCCTGTTTACCAGGTTTTCACTAGAGGATGAATTTTTTTTGTTATTTTTCTATTTTTTAAATTTTTTAAATTTTTTTTTGCTTTTTTTTTTTGCTTTTTTTGCTTTTTTATGTTTTTATGCCCCTCCTTACATTGGGGTTCTCTATGTCTAGAATCGACGAAGATGCATACTGTTAATTGGGTCATCGAATAGCTCACCTTCTGATGTAGCCAACTGATATGCTCTTGATCCATAAGCAGCAACGATTACATAAGGACCAAGCCAGCTGGGTTCAAACTTTCCTTTCTTTTCTTGATCCTACTAATTGTGGGGATTTTCTTTAAGTACTAGATCACCAACATTGAATACCCTAGGATAGACTCTGTGGTTGTAGCTTCGTGACATCCTTTGTTGGTATGCCTTGAGATGGTTGAAGGAAAAATAGGCAAAATGGCTTCAACACCATAGACAAGGGCGTATGGGTAGCCCCTGTGGGAGTGCGTATACTAGTTCGATAGGTCCACAGAACGGGATTGAGTTGAATATGCTAATCATGACCGGCGTTGTTGATATTTTTCTTGAGGATTTTCAAGACTATTTTGTTACATGCCTCTGCCTGACCGTTGCCTTAGGGGTATTATGGGGTTGAGAAGCGGTGTTGGATTTTGAATTTGTCACAAAGCTCTTGGACATCCTAGTTTTTGAAAGGTCTTCTGTTATCCATGACTATGGATGAGGGAATTACGTTTCAATAAATGATGTAATTAAGGATGAATGAGGCAATCTGTTTGCCTGTGACATTGGTGAGTGGAACAACTTCAATTCACTTGGTAAAATACTTAGTGGTGATTATGATGAACTTGTGGCCATTAGATGAGGGAGGGTGGATTTTACCCATAAGGTCGAGTCCCCACTAACAAAAGCGCCATGGTGTCATTAACGGTCACAGTTCTTGATCTAGTGCATGCACAAGGTTTCCATGTATCTGACATTGCTTGCACTTCTTGACAAAGTGATATGAGTCTGTATCCATGTTCGGTCAATAGTATCCCAAACGTATGAGTTTCTTGGCTAAAGTAGGACCACTAGAGTGTGATCCGCATATTCCTTCATGCACTTCTCATAAGCCGGTTTGAGATTCCTCACTTTCAAGACATCAGAGTAAAGTACCATCCAGACCTCGATGGTATAGGGTATCAACAATAATGGTATAATGGGATGTTTGTCGAATGAAGGTTCAGTGTTGGTTGTTGGATAAGTTAGGTGGTAAAGTGTTGTCCTTAAGGTAAGTGTAAATCTTACCATACAAGGGTGAATCAGATCTGACGAGAAGGCAAATGGATTGGGTTTTGGGGATGTCATAAGCTGGTTGCATGATTGTCTCCACCAAGAACTCAAAACCTGACTCATTCTCTGGTATGTCAAGGAGTGAGGCAATGGTTTCCATGGCATCTACTGCTTTGTTTTCAATCCTTGGTATCTGCTCAAAGGAGATGATCACAAAGTACTCTTTAAATTCATCCACCATACGCTTGTAGGGAATGAGTTTGTCATCTTTTGTCTGGTAGTCATCATTGACCTGATTGATGACGAGTTGTGAATCACCATAGACATGAAGTTCTTTCACTTTCCATTCTGCTGCTAGTTTAAGACCAATAAGAAAAACCTCATATTCTGCTATATTGTTTGTGCATGGAAAAAGCAGATGCTAAGACTTAGGTATTGTGATGCCCTGAGGAGTGACCAACAAGATGCTTGCCCCCAATCCATGGTTTGTATAGGAGCCATCAAAATAGAGTGTCCATGACTGTGTTGTGATAGTGAAGATTAATTCATCTAGAAACTCAAACTTCATTGGAGTAGTATCCTATAATGGTGCCTCTGCCAACTGATCAACAATGACTTGACCTTTGATAGCCTTTCGTTCTACATACTCAATGTCATATTCACTTAGGAGCATTACCCACTTAGCTAGGTGACTTGTGAGAGCTGCTTTGCTTAATAAGTATTTCAAAGGATCTATCTTTGCAATAAGCTTGATTGAATGTGCAAGCATGTAATGTCATAGTTTTTGGGAAGCAAAAACCATAGCAAGACACGATCTTTTGATTTGTGAGTATTGTAGTTCATACCCCACCAATGTGCGACTAATGTAGTATATTGCCCGTTCCTTGCCTTCATTGTCCTATTGTACTAGAAGGGCTCCCAGAGCTGTCTGTGTAGCATATATGTAAAGTAATAGTGGCTTACCTTGTATAGGAGGCATCAAGATAGGTGGATTCATAAGATACTCCTTAAGTTTGCAGAATGCTTCTTCACACTTCTCATCCCATCTAAATGGAATGTTTTTATGTAAGAGATGGCTGAAAGGTTGGCACTTGTTTGCCAGTTGTGATATGAACTGATGGATTGCTTATAACTTGCCCTGTAGAGACCACAGTTGAATGATATTCTTCGGCAGTGGCATTTCCATGATAGCTTTGACTTTAGCAAGATCCACTTCGATCCCATTTGCTGATATAATGAAGTCCAAGAGCTTGTCAGAGGTGACTCCAAACACACATTTCTTCAAATTCAACCTAACTTTGAAGTGTTCTAGTCTTTGAAAGACCTTCTCTAGTACATCTAGGTGGGATTCTCTTGTGAGTGATTTTGCAAGGATGTCATCCACATAGTCCTCTATTGTGACGTGCATCATATCATGGAAGATAGTGGTCATAGCACGTTGATATGTTGCCCTGATGTTCTTTAACCCAAATAGCATGGCATTCTAGCAGAAGGTTCCCCATGGACAAGTGAAAGCTGTTTTATGCTGGTCTTCTAGTTCTATCTTGATTTGCTTGTACCTAGAGAAGCCATCCATGAGAGATAACATGGTATGTCATGTTGTCAAGTTGACTATGATATCAATATTAGGTAACGGAAAGTCATCTTTGCGAAAAAGTTTGTTTAGATCTTGGAAATTATTACACAATCTAACTCTGCCATCAAGTTTTGATATTGGCACTATGTTGGATACCCACTCTGGATAGTCTATTTCCCTGATGAACCCTACATCCAATAGTTTCTTGAGTTACTCTTTTACTAGTAATGCAATGTGGGGATGCATCTTCTTGAGCTTCTGTTTGACTGGTTTGACTCCTCAATCTAGTGGAAGATGATGTAGGATCAAATATGGATCTAAACCGGGCATATCTGCGTATGACCAAGCAAAGTTGACTTGCTTTTTCTTGAAGAATGGTACAAATTTGGTCTTTTTTGGTGGAGATAGAGATTTTGCAAAGTGAATGATCTTAGGATTGCTCTTTGTTCCAATCTTGACAGGTTCTGTAGGTTCCACAACAATCTGAGACTTCTCCTGATACATGTCATTGGGGAGAGTGTCAAGCCTTCTATCATCTAGCACCTCAAAAAGGTTTTGACCATCTAATGCGTCCTTTCTTTTTACTATTCTAGGATCTGATACTGCCACAAAGCGATTTTCACCATCAGATCCAATTTTTATTTTTATGTTTTTGTGACTGGAAGGCTTGGCACCCTCTGCAAAATAAGCCACGGTGTTGAGTTCAATGGTGAATCCAGCTTTATGATCTCCTGGAGGTAGGTGGTCCCTAAGTTCCATGTAGTCAATATAGGCATCATCATTTTGGAACATGTCTAGTTGTGGAGTTCCTTGTAGATCCCAGTCGATAAGTTTAGGATGCACAAGGGGGAGGGGATTGAAAGATAGATCTGATTCATTGGGTGTGATAGTTTGAATGGATATATGGCTAGGACTCAGATTGGTAGGGATAGGATCTGGGCTACTACTTTCCTCTAGATTGTTTATCGCGATGAAACTCTGACCTTCCTTTTAAGTCGTACTCTCCAGTGTTGGTGAATCACACTCTAATGGTCTATGCATTACCATTTGTCCCTCATGGTAAGATGTTAAAAATCAAGAGATCAGATTCTTGATCTAATGCGCCATTATGAGGAGGAAGAGTTTGTGGTGAGGAAGAGATTAAAACCTTGATCCTTGCGCCACATCCAAACATTGAACATATTTCAAGGAAGAGATCAAATTCTTGATCTAGTGCACCATCTCAATGCGAAAGGTTGAGAATGTTTTAAAAGTTTCATAGAGGATCCAAATTCCTCAACCATTGCACCCCTTCAAGGATGGAATGGATGTTGCATGAAATCAAGTTTTAAAACCTTTTAAGAAGTTCCTAAAGTATCAATCTAATGTGCCAACTCAAGGAGGGATAGATGGCAAGTATTTTTGAAATCTCTCAAAAGAAGGATCCTCAAGCTTCATCTAATGTGCCACCTTAATGACTCCTAAAGAGAGGTCTAATTTCTTTATCCAATGCACTTGCAATGAGATTCATTATGATAGGATGAGTTTGTGATGAGTTTTAAGAAGAGGTAAGCCCTTAACTCTTGCAAGTTTTGAACATATTTTCAAAGAGGATTCAAACCTTTGATCCAATGCGCCCCATGTGGAGAGGTTGCTGATTGATTCTTGACACACTTTCAAGAAGAACTCAATATCCTTATCTAATGCGTCACCTTAGAATGAGGTTGAATCTAAGTTTTGTCAAAGGCTATCCAGCAAGCATCAAGATCATCATCTCATGCACCATTATTGAAGGATGATAAAGTTAAATTTAACAAAAAACACTCAACTGAAAGATGAATTTCTGATCCCATGCACCTTTATCAATATGTCCAAGTTGGAAGAAGTTGGTTTAGAAGTTGGAAGAAGAAGTTTTTATGAAGGATCTTAGACTCTCATTTGTTGCGCCAAGAATAAGAGAAGAAATTCAAATAAATCTGAAAATGCTATCTAATGCGCTCAAGGCAAGAAGAAATCAGAATGTTAAACCAAAGCACCCTTGTAATCTTTCAAAATTTTCTAAAAAAATAGACTTGATTTGCATGGGAATTCGTACCAAATTCAGCAAGAGGGGCTAAATTAAATATTTTTCAATGCATTAAATAAGGTCGGCCTAGGCAGTTCATTAGTTTTAAATGCAAATTATATATATCTGCTTTGTTTCTCATTTGTATCATTCATCAAGGAGCAGATTCACCTCAAGGAGTAGGAGTAAAGGTAATTTTAGCAAAGTACAAGTCTGATTTTATCAAATTGGGTCTGAATTTGATCAAATTTTGAAGATATCCATCCAAATTAGTCCATTTGGTAAGTCTTATCTGTACATATTGTTCTAATTTTTCTTCTATTTTTAGCAGATTGATTGGATTTTCAAACAGAAAATTGTTCAAATGTTAATGAATTATGAGAAGATGAGTAAATTATGATGAAATCTTTGAGTCTAAAGGACATGATCTTCTTGTAAAAAAATTTATGTTAGAAAGATAGAAATCAGAAGTCCAATGTATTAAGAAGGCTGAAGTAAGTTGTTGATTATTTATATTTGAGGTTACTTATTCATGTCAAGTTCGTAGGATCATGGCAATGACATCGAAGGAAAGACAAGCAAGGATCTGTATGGATGCTAAAGGTAAAGTTTCGGAATCAAAGCTCATTTCAAGATGGATGAACATCGGAGACATGAACATGGGCATCAACAATCTAGAAGATATCAACTCCATGCTTCAGGAACCCACTGGGGGTAGTCTTGCTAGAGCCATCGTAAGGAGTGGAGCTATTGAAGCTGCTTGTTTTCTGCCTGTTCTACCTTGTCAGGAAATGATCATAGAATGTGTTAAGAAGTATGACAAGGATACTAGGCAAATTGTGGCCAAAGATGGAACGGTGCTAGCTTACTTGCAAAAGGAGGCAATTGAAGACACCTTCAACATTCCAACTAAAGATAGGATGATAGGCATTTCTATACACCAGGGTCAACAAGAATATGATGTTGATTCAAAGAAGAGGTTGCAAGAGATGAAGAGGGACTAGATGACAAACCCATCCATGAAGTTCAATACAAATAACCCTCCACAGTTTCATAAATCAGACTTTCATCCAGAGATTGGATACTTGATCATGTTCCTCAATAGAGTAACAGGCATGCCACAATCAGCAACCTTTCAGTCATGGATGCATTCTTTCATCAAGCTAGTTCTCAAAGGAAAGATGATTGATTGGGATGGACTCATCAATCAAAGCATACATGAGCAGCTCATCGACTTTTCAAGTACTAAGTCATTCCATATGAGTTCTTATATAGTATATCTTCTAGCAAGGAATGAAGTTTATCTGGGTTTGACTAGAAAAGGAGAAGTTGGAATTGGACCAAATAAGTACTTGTCACATTAGTGTTATCCTCAGTTACATCTCAAGAATATCAATCACTATATGAGGTTTAATGATGCATTTGCTATGTTCATATTGAAGAGATTGAGAGGAGAGTTCCACAAAAGATTATCAAATGCAGCAAGGGAATTCATCGGAACATATGGACACTGGTACACCCAGCATGAAAGATATACATACATAAGGATCCAAGGTTTCACATCTTATCCATACAGGTTACCGAGATATCCAACCAATAGGATGGTGATGTTGGAAGTCTCAAGACAACTCCTGGAACTCATCAGGCTGCAAAAGTTGAAGAAAGGAGGGATTCAGTTTCCACTTGTCCTTGGACAAAATCTTGAGTGTCCATCATTAGCAGCGGCTGAATATTCTGAAATGGAGCTTCAGGCATATCATTTACAAACTCATGGCACCAAAAGGCTTAATTTTGATCCTTTCAAAGTTTGCTAGAAATACAACAGAGAGTACAAGCATGTCATGCAGTTAGAAGATCATTGGGCAAATGTAAAAGATGAATATGATCTCCGAACACTCAAGTGTTCAAGACTTACATGGGATCTAGTAAGAGCATCCAAGGTATTTAGAATCCTGGATCAATTCATAGAAGATGATACTATGTTGATAGATGAATTGGAAAAGATAAAGGATTTTCCCTATATAGTTGATTGGTTAAAGAGGGATGTATCTGAAGAAGAACTAATGGAGCCGGTCCTAGCTATGACACAAGCATGTATATCTTAGCTGCTATAAGAAATGAATGAGGAAGGGTAGGTTCTTACATATAATAAGATGGATGAAGAAGACTCAGGACAGCATAGTGCACATAGTGGACTCCAGCACAGTGGAAGTGATTAAGGCGACAATCCATCTAGGAAAAGGAAAAGACCTAGTCAGAATCAAGGAGAATCAAGTCAAAGACCTAAGAAGAAGAATGGTCAATCTACTTCATCTAGTTTACAAGAAGGGACTTCAAATGCCCATATTCCAATACAAGAAGTTGAAGTAGTTGAAGAAACTGTGGTGATTCCATCCGAAGAGATTCATTCAAGCCCAACTATTGAAATAGAGGAAGATGATGTTGTTGATCAAGAAATGGAAGGACAAGCGGAATCTGATGAAGATGCAGCGCATGTACAATACAATCAAGTACAAAGACAACAAGATCTTTCTTCATTTCCATCTTGGTTGAGGCAGAGAATTGAAGAAAGTACAATCATAGAAACATATTAGCCTTCTTCGGTAGAAGAATTGCTTATGAGTGCATAGAAGAGTAATCAAAAGAAGAAAGCAACTATCTTTTCAAAAATCACTCAAGATCCTTCTGGATATAGAGAGGTACATGTAGCTATTCTTAGAGTTGAGAAAGATCTAGAAGACATGGCACCTGAAGATTACAATGTGACTACTATTGATATGGGTCCAATTACAGGAGAACAAATAGAAGAGGAACTTCAAGAATCAATTAACAATGTAAAAATCATGTTAAAACAGGAAAGAGAAGCTAAGCAAAAAGTGGAGCAACCCATCCAACAAAAGGAAGCTACTCCAGTACCCCCGTCTATTCTTTCACAAGAAACAATATCACAAGTTGAAGGTATGAGAACTTCATCTCAGCTAATGAAGGGGTGGATAGAGAAGACAGAGGAGAAAGCATACATTTATCTTGAAGAGATTGTGCAAGTTTATGATAGAGACATTAGCCTCAAGGATAGAGTTCAATCTCTGCTAAAGACATGTGCTGAGTTCAAGCCTATCAAGTAGCAATACATGCCACATCTCAAGAGTTTGATGGAAACTTCGATGGAAGATCTAGTTCAAGATAAGGTGATTGATCAAAATACTTCACATGACTTCACTACTTGGTATTTCTCCTTTCACAACAAGGGGCAGCTAATTGATAAGATTGAGGTGGATATGTCTAGAATTAGAAGTGTTCTTCTAAGGACATAGAATCATGTGCATACTTCATTGACCACAATATGCAATCCATATGGTGAGATTACCATTGAAAACATGAAGCAACAAGTTAAGGCATTCTACTTTCAGAAGGATGGGATTGATGAAGAACAGTTGGATAACATATTCACACTTGCATTCCATCTTGGAGCAAACAAGTCATGGCTAGCTGACTGGGAGAAGACACTTGGCGTCTATCAGTCAGATGTGACAACTGTAGAAGGATCCATTAATGCTGTGACAAGTGTACCAATGGGAGATGTTGCTCAAATTCTATCCAGATTCATTGCACTTCATAGTACTATTATGTGAAAAGGATATGATGTGGCATCCTTATCTTCTTGGGAAATGTGCCTTTGTTCCCTCTTTGTATGCTAAAAATAGAAGTTTGTTGTAACCACCTGCTTAGGTGGCATCATCTAGTTCATTAGCTTTGCAAATCGATCTTGACCTTTCATGTATTCTTGAGGTCTATATAAGGGCTCCTTTTTCTCTCATTTGTAAGATTGAAGACTCAGAAAATTATTGCAAGAGCTCTCTGAAATAATATAAGACTCATTGTTTGGTGATTCTCTACATGTTTCTAAGTGTTGCATGGTTTATGATATCTTCAAGCGAATGTTAAGTTAAATCAAGTTTTCTTTTAAGTGTTATGTTAGTTGGTGGAAGGCTTTATTATTGTTTGTGGTGAAATCTATATGTTCACACCATTTGTATTTTGTGGCTTGCAAATTACAGTGTATGGTTGGTCTGAATGAATTGAGCTTAACTTTGATCTTTATGTTTGTTGAATTCTCATCAGCATAAGTGATTTGAATATCTTGCATAACCCTAGAAGATAGCATCAACCTTGTGTAGTTGTTCAATTTGGCAAAGCAAGAGTTGGTTTGATTTCACCTGAGAAGTAATCATTTCTTACATCTAGGGTTAGATTAGTTTTACTAAACCTTTCATCTTTTGTCCCTTTTTATCAATCTGGTTAGAATTTAGGATCAAGTACTTCATTGCTATATCTTACGTCATAAGTTGTAGTACTTAGATACTCTGGATGTTTACCTCTATTATTGAAACAACGAGTTGTTTGAACAATTGTGTAAGTCCCTTTGTGTTTATCAGCAAAATCATACTAAGTCATTGAGCTATCCATCACGAAATCTAAGAGAAAGAACCTTGGAGTTGTCTCGTTTGATCACTTTGTTTAGCATTCGAGAGGCTTTGCTCAAGAGAGAGTTGGATACCTCATGTTTTACTCTATTGTTGTGTTGTCTAAAAACAATCATCAACAGGTATGTGTGCTCATTTTTATTTTGTTGGCACACTAGACACTCATGTACATACCTGGTAATGTCTTCCTTCATCCCCTTCCATTAGAATCTCTCACAGATTTGCCTATATGTCTTATAAAACCCAAGATAACCATCCATAGGAGTGTCATGAAATGATTTGAAAATTTTATCTTTCAACTTTGACTCAGGCACTAACCAAATCCTCTCCTTGTAAAAGATCAAACCATCCTGCACACTGTATTTGTCAACATCCAAAGTACCATCAAGAGTGCTATTGGCAAGGTTATTCTTTTCATAATCAGCCTGAATATTCGCCTTCCAATCTACTGCTATCTCAGAAAAAACACATAAATGTGGTCTCCTAGATAGTACATCAGCCACCACATTTCTTTTTCCCTTGGCATATTCAATGTCAAAATCATATGCTTGAAGTTTGCTAATCCATTTATGATGTCTCTCACTCAAATCCTTCTGATTAAGGAAGTATTTTAGACTGTTATGATTAGTTTTAAAATTAAATCTGTCCCCAACAAGATACTTTTTGTACTTAGCCAAAGCATGCATTATGGCTAACTTCTCTTTATCATATATTGAATAACTTCTCTCACTTCCCTTCAATTTTCTACTCTTGAAAGAAATTGGATGCTTATTTTACATGAGGACAACCCCTATACCATCACCAAAAGCATCACATTCAAGCTCAAATGGATTGGAGAAATCAAGAAGTGCCAAAATAGGGCATGACCTCATCAACTTCTTAAACTAATCAAATGAATCCTGTGTTGATTCTGGCCAAGAGAATGCACCTTTCCTAGTCAAATCAATAAGTGGGGCAGCAACCTGTGAAAATCCTTTCACAAGCCTTCTATAGAACCCACATAACCCAAAAAATCCCTTAATTTGTGATAAATTAGTGGGTGGTGGCCAATCAAGTATTGCTTTGATTTTATCTGGATCCACATGAACTCCATTAGCACTGATTATATGCTCAAGATACAACTCTGTCATCCCAAACTCACACTTGGATTCTTTAGCAAAAAAAGACTCACTCTCAAGAATACCCAACATCTCATCCAAGTGTTTCAAATGCTCTTCACATGATCTACTATAATAAAGGATGTCATGAAAGAAAATTAGAACAAACTTACGCAACTGTTTCCTAAACACCCTGTTCATGCATGATTGGAAAGTGGCTAGAGAATTTGTCAAATGGAAGGGCATGACAAGAAACTTGAAATGTCCACAATGACATCTAAATGCAGTCTTCTCCACATCCTCCTCCCTAACTCTAATCTGATGATATCTCGATCTTAGGTCTATTTTAGAAAAGTATATTGCACCATGTAACTCATCAATCAGCTCATCAATTTGTGGGATTGGATATCTATTCTTAATTATTTTATTGTTAAGTGCCTTGTAATCCACACACATAGGCATAGTCCCATCTTTTTCTTCACTAAGACAACTGAAGAAGCAAATGGGCTCTTACTTGGCCGAATGTGTCCCATCTCTAAGAGCTCCTTTATAGTCTTCTCAATCTCATTTTTGAGTCTCTTGGGATGCCTGTAAGGAGTAGTAATTGCTGCCTTAGTCCCCTCTTCTAACTCTATCACATGTTCAATGCCTCTATCAAGAGGCCTACCTAGAGGAAGACTACCAAACACCTTGCTTCTTTTGGAAAGAAGCTCCTGTATCTCTGGGGGATAAGACCTCTTAACCTTCTCTGTAACCATCGGCATAATAACACATTCTACTACCCACTCTACCTTATCATGCCTGAAAAACCTCTCCATTCATTTGAAAGACACCACACATGGTCCTCCATTGGTCAAACCTCTCAAGACCACATTTCTCCTTTCTGATTTGAATTTTAGCTCCATGGTCTGAAAATTAAGGGTGATCTCTCCCAAAGAATGTAGCCACTGAATGCCCATAACTGCATCTATGTCTCCAATACTAACCACATAGAAATCCTCCTTAACCTCATAATCCCCAAACTATATACTCAATTGTGGGGCCATCTTAGTGGAATTGATAGTGAAACCATCAGCTAACATCACTCAGAACCCACTCACCTCCTGTGTTTGAAGGCCCCTATGAACAACCAAGCCTTCATCAATAAAATTATGAGTAGCTCCTATATCAATCAAAGCTATCATTCGCTGCCCCTTAAGTACTCCTCTAATGTGAAGAAACTCATTTTTTTGAAAGATATGGAGTTGTCCTAGTTTCACATTATTGTCCTCTACCTTTTCACCCTCTTCTGGTGCATTTTTCTCACATTCCTCATAATCAGATTGCCAGTCTGATTTTTTTGATGCACTTTCTTCACCAGATTGGTAAATAATAAGGAGTGCTTTGCCCTTTGTTGAACATTTATGGCCTTTGGTCCAAGGCTCCTTGCATGTGAAGCATAAACCCTTCCTCCTAGGCTCACTTAAGGTCTCACTCTCAATCTTGGTATATTGTTTCTTTGGTTGTTCCAGTTCTCTTATTATATGTTTTTTGTCCTTGTCTTTCTTTCGAAGGAAACCTTTTGACTGAGATTTGTTTTGTGAAGTGGAAGTGTCCATATCTCAAACTTTCTTAATTGCTTCATGAAGAATTGGTGGATTGAATGCCTTGATCCATCCCTTTAATGGTTCTGACAACCCATCAATGAAGAGTACAATAAGTATCCTCTCAGAAATATATGTCACCAATAATGATAACCACTGAAAATCAGCCACATAAGCATCCACTGTGCCCCACTGTTTCAGCTGTGCTAGCTCCTTAAAGTGCAGTTCTAGATCTTTTTTGTCAAACATCTCTATTATCCTTTCAGTGAATTCAACATATGATGTGATCTGTGCATGTCCCAATGTGATCATGTTGTGATGCCACCATTCATGAGCAACTCCGTCTAGATACATGGTAGCATATTTTATGGATTCTTCTTTAGGTAGGATTAAGAGTGAAGAAGGTATCAACTTTTTGAACCCATGCACGAGCTGATGTCTTCCCAGAGCCATCAAAGTAAGGGAGAATGAGCTTCTCAAGCTTCCTACACAACTTGTTGTGTTTCTCTCTATTGCTCCTATTGGGCATATGTCTCATCCTAACATCCATGTAATCTCGAAGAGATATATCATGCTGAAAATTAGGCCCTGCATCAACCCAATCCTATCAGAACTGATCCTGCATTTCAACCAACTATGTGAGATCATTCCCTGCTGGTGGTTCAACTCTAGGTGGGAAAATTGGCATAAGAGGTCTCACTAATGCTGCTCCCCATTGTGGATCGTTTACCCTAGGTGGATTTTGGCCATTCCTCTAGTCCCCATTACCGCTATTATGAACTGCCAATAAGGCAATCACATTAGTCAACTAAGCCATGCGCTGATTTGATTGCTCCTCACTTCTAATCAAAGTATGAAAAAGAAGTACAGTACGGTCTGGTTCTAGATCTCTATTATCCATATTTTTTGAATGTACTGATTGTTGTTCCTTTGTTTCAAAAGACTAATGTTCCTAAAGTTCTTCCTCTCTTTTTCTCTATCACTGATGTTCATAGAAGTTCATTACCCACTGGATGGTAGGAAGATTTGAGCTCTGACACCACTATAATGGGCTGCCCTGTTTGTAAATTTTTTTTATTTTCTTAATTGTGTTATTTTTATTAGATTGTGGTCTTTCAAAACTAGATGGAAGATGCAGAAGGGGTTTTTTGGTTTTGCATCTAATGATTTTACACAAATACAATGAAGTATAAGACATGCATTGAATACCCAGAAAAATTAGAATAGATATGTGTAAAATACCATTGATCTAGATCATAGAATTACTAAATATGAATTATAATTGCATACCCATATCATATTTTGCAACTTCACAGGACTATTGTAGCTGAACCAACATAATAGACATCATAAATTTGCTTACAACAACCCAGCATCATGTTTCTCCCTCTAAATGATAGAAGCCAAGTAAAAATCCAATCAAGGTGCCATGAATGAGGGCTAGAGATAGTCTTCAAAGGGGGTGATTGAGTGTAGAATAGGATCAGAGCTCTCCTAGGGGTGTACGACCCAACTTAAGATGTTTTTCCACAGCAAACAACACCAAAAATGTTTACAAACTATCACGTAGTCCATGGGCTTCATCTGCTGTAACTAACAATACCTCCATGTTCAAATACAATCCAAAAACATACAAATATCATGCAGTTTTTACTATCACAAGGTTGTACGGCCCTAGCTGGGTATGTATGACCAACATATAAGTGAAGGTACAGTCCCAAACAACTCCCTAAAAGCTCTGAAATCTGTCTTCAAACCCTTACTACCAGCTACTCCAAAATTAGACATATTACCATTGCGAATCTTCATCAAAAAACATCATTCCAAGCTCATTGAGAAGCCTTTATATGAAGCTCCAGCCATCCTTCCTGATGCTATCTCTTAAGCACAAAGAAGACAATCTCACAGAGGGCTACATCCTTGCAAAACTCTAGTTCAAAACCTAAGCCAAGCTTTTGTTTGCTCAATCCCAATATGTTTTCGAAAAAGAGAGACAAATGAAATCAAAATTGCCTTTTTATCCTCTTGGCTTCCAACGCCCAAATAGGAGGGAAAAGAATAATTATTTAAATTTGAAAAAGTCCCTTATTCCCCCATGGGGCGCTCCCCCTTCCTAGCACCACAACTTTAAGTTATAATTTAAAGTTCAAAAAAGAAAGTTACTTTATTCATTTAAAGTAACCATAGCTAGTAAAGTATTATAAGTTAAATATTAAATTTAACTTATACTTCGAAATATAATCCCCTATTTGCTCTTTGAAATCCAACTACAAGTGCTAGGTGCTCCAACTAACAAGCTATAAATAGTAAGTTGGCCAACGCCACCTGATACCTCCTATCTGACTTACTATGAATAGTAAGTCCTAGAATAACAACGAAGACAGGTTCCCTAACCAATCTACTAGCCTATGGGAACCCTGGAGTAGGCTAATCATACCAACTCTCTAAATGAGCTAAAGAGGGGACATTACAGATGCTTTGCTATCAAGATGCTTCGGGCCATCTCCATTATGGGCTAGTTTTTCCTCTCAGCCACACTGTTTTGCTATGGTGTGTAACTGGCTGTAAATTGTTTATGAATACCACGGACGGTGTTTGTATTTGACTGCATAAATCTGAGTGCACAATTTCTAGAGGTGCTCTTGCTCTAATTGATTTACCAACAAGGAAAGATTCTCTGTGTTGCTTTCCCAAAATACATCCTTCACATATTCTCTCCAGTTTTTGTATCAAAGGCAAACCTTTTACCATGTTTTTCCTATGCAACAAATTTAATCCACCAAAATTTAAATGCCCAAATCTGAAATGCCAAAGCCATGATTCATCTTTGACAACTAATTGAAATGTTGATTGTATTTCTACAATATTGTCTTATTCTTTGGAGCTGGACTAAGCAAATTCAGTGCTTGTTTGTATTGTTGTTCCAGATTGTGCCAAATCTTCAAACTGTGTGCTAGCTTTTAAATCTAAATTTCTACCTTAAGCACAATTCTAGATTGTGTATCATTTGATTTACGAACAACTTGATTTGTTTTGTTCTTCAAGTCAGGTTTGATACTCAATGGAAACATTCTATTACTTGTCATCTGCACTCTTGCAATTAGCTGGTTGCTAAGCAATATATCCAAAATCACAGTCTCTGTATTCTCCATGTAAACTCTATAGCCCTTCTGGATCAATTGACCAATACTCACCAAATTATGTTTCAAACCATCAACATAATACACATCATGAATAACCTTATGCTCCTCCTTTTTAGTTAAAATATCAACTATACCTTTGCCTAATACAGTCACTTTGTTATTGTTCCCAAGAGTAACCTCAATTTGCACTGACTCATCCAAACTAGAAAATAAATCCACATTTCTAGTCATGTGATTACTACACCCTGAATCCAAATACCAAATATCACAGGGACTTTCTTGAACAATGTTACATTCAATAGGGGAACAAGTAGGAATTGCTTCAGCAATCCTAGTACATGCAATAAACATAGTACTTGTTGGTGTACTCCCAGACTGATTTTGACTCTAATTTTGTTTTTGATTGTTTTGGTCATATTGTCTCTCCCTACACTCATTTGCATAATGCCCAAATTTCTTACAGTAATGACATTGAATATTGGATTTATCAAATCTGTGACCACTTGAGTGGCAAAAATTCTTAGTTTGAACTCTTCCAACAATATTTATAGGACTACTGCTACATCTTCCTCTAGTGGAAATCCTTCTAAAACTGGACGTATGCCTGCCTCTACCACGACTCATAAAAGCCTAAGATGAAAATGCATTTTCCAAAGAGATATGTGACCTATTCAACCTATATTCATGATTTATCAAAGAGGCATGCAAGTTATGAACACTAAATTGACTCAAATCTTTTGTTTCCCCTAAGGCCACAACAAGAGGATCAAATTTTGAAGGGAGGCTTCTAAGTACTTTTTCAACAACCTTCCTATCTTCTACAACCTCTCCATGGGATTTAATTTGATTAACCAAATCAACATGGATGAGAAATGACTCTATAGAATCTGACTCTTTCATTAACAAGTTTTCAAAATCTCTTCTAAGCAATTGTAATTTTGTAGTTTTAACCTTGTCCATACCTTGGTAAGCCACATGCAAGGTGTCCCATGCCACCTTTGCTTGCTTTGCTTCTGCTACTCTTGGGAGTATGCTTTCATGCATTGCCTGAAGAATGTGGAAGAGGGATTTTCCACCTTTCTTCCTTTGCTCCTTCAAAGTGTCTTTCTTAGCTCATGTGAGTGCATTGAATGATGCTGCATCTAGGGGTTCTGTATAACCATTCTCTACAATTTCCCATTCACCCTGTGATCTAAACAGGGTTTTAATGGTCAGTGACCAGTATTCATAATTCTTGCCAGTAAATAAAGGAGTCTGTAGACTAGAAAGAGTAGCACCAAAAGAAGAAGCCATTGATAGCAATCTAGAATTGAATCGGAAGAAAATAGAGAACCAGGCTCTGATACCAATTTGTAGAAGAGACAGAGACTAAAAAGAGATAGAACAGGGAACAAAATGTATGCTACAGCATAGAGAATATATTTTTTATATTGATTGATCTGATATTATAGTAGCCTCTATATATATAATAAAAAAGAGATGGTTTACAAACTTGCACTAAACGACAAGACTAAATAAAAATAAAATTAGATTATAATCGGTCGAGAAGTTGGTTTCTCGGGTAGTGGAGAAGATTAGATTGTAGGCGGTTGAGATTGACGGTGCATGAGGCGGTCATAACTCTTTAGAAGAGACAAAATGATTCGAACCCAGCTGTGATAATTACACTTTTTCCAATATTTCAAAATAGAGCACTACCTACTACCATCTAATGTCAATCAAGAAAGATACATTTGGAAAGTGCCAACCAAGCATCAAATGGAATCACTCACTCCAGTCAGCGGAACAAATGCAACTACTTGTTTAATGATAGTGACAATATCAAGAGGAAAAAAGAACACTACAATTAATCTGTCTGACGCACATCTTAAAAGATGCTATAGCAAGTTCTGTGAAAATATAATTATTGTTATCAGAATGTATAGCAACTAATTGCATTGAGATGCTAAAGAGGGCAATGTCTGAACATATATCATTCATTCAATTATTGCATGAACTTGCGAATTGAACAGAATTAAATAATAACCTAACCAATCAACTACATCCTATTCTCACATGAACATTCAAGGAATTTCAATCTTGTATGAACGCTGTCTTTCAAAAAGTAATGTAAAGAAGCAGACAGAAATGCAGCACCTTGCAAACCTGATTCCAATGAATTTTAGGCTCAAAGTGTGGAATGAATTTAGCAAAATTTCTAATGGCCATTACAGTTTACACGTGACAAACGTAGTCATAGGTTCATTTGCACTTACTATTTGCAGCTGATAATAGGTACATTTTCGCTGGCCGTGTTTACCACAATTAAACTGGTCTCTTGTAGCTTTAGGATTCATACCACGTTCACATTCAAAAAGAGCCTCATCTTTAATTTACTTATTCTCAAGTTTTCTCTGATCACTAGCCATATCTTCTGCTATCATAATAATAAGTTTATCAGATTTAATCTACCCCAAAAGAACTCTCCTTCACGAGTCTGGATTACTTCCATCTAATGTAGAAACATTATAGACCTATAATTGACCACCTATTAAAACATCCTAATTTTTCAAACATCATTGACTCAACACAAAATGCAACCCAAAATGGACCACATGCATTCACTCTCTCCAAGTGCTCCCCCTTAACTTCTATATACACTTTGGAGAAAGCCTCTGCAAGAATATCACAAAACTTGTCACACTTTATGTCATTACACTTAATCATTCTTGTCAACTTGGGAGGGTGATTTAAAGATGAAGATGCTTTCTTAATGCCAGTAGATTCTGACTCTACTATCAATTTTTTTCTCATCCTTGACAAACTCTGGTTCTACCTTAGGCTTCTTCTCAACCTTGATGGTCTCTGATTATATCTTTGGTTTCTTCTCAACATAGATAGACTCTGGTTCTATCTTTGGTTCTTCTCAACCTTGATAGATTCTGACCTCTCAGATTTTGAAACTTTATTTCCATTATTTGTTATGGTTTCTGAAGTACCAACCTTCTTCCAAGCTTCAAGTATATTTTGGGCAACATAACAAATATTCTTCCACAAGAGCTTGTGAGATTTCAAAGTCACTTACCAACCTGGTAATGAAAAAAGCAAAGACAAAATAAAGTTATCGTTGTCTTTTTAAAGAACCCTAGAAGCATATAACAATCATATCAACATTAGAATAAGCAACTTGAAATAGAGAGATGACTTTGGAAAACAACAAGCTTGGTTTCATGACTTAAGCTGGTGTAGCCTTAAAATTTGATGAAGATATCAAAAATATTAGCAAAATCAGTAAACTTTAATGCATTGATTCATGATAATCACTTAATAAAGGAATACATTTTCAAGGCACATACAAACATTCAGGGTAGGAATAAGTTTTCAAGGTACACAATTCATTATGTATTGATTAAGCAAATTCAAAACCGGCTTCACACTAACTAAATTATTCTAATCTTTAACATGTAATATGATGTCTTCTGGGTCTATGCTCCACCAAATACTGGACAGATTAAATCCAAATTTGATGGAGCAGTTAACGGAAACCATGGCCTAGCTGGCATGGGTGGCAATTTTTGAGATGTGAGGGGATTGCTGGTGCTAGATCTTCATGGGTTATATGGTATTACAACAATATATATGTTAGGTATAAAAGCAATGTATAAAGGTCTAGGCGAAGCATATTTTCTAAAAGTTGGCAAGTTTTGGAAATAGAAGAGGATTCCATGATGTGATAGCAGGTCTCAATAAGGGAAGAACTCCCAAATGGCAGATAGATGGAATTATTCAATAAGCAACTAACCTAATGAAATCACTTGAAGATAAAAAGATCTCACATATAAGATGTGTTGATAATAGTGTTGTTGACTACTAAGCAACGAAGGGGGTCAAAGCTGAATCTCTCAAGGTTATGTTGCCAAATAATATAATAGGCCAAGGACTATTGAAGTTGATCCAAAAAGACATTTGTAGGCAGGGTACCGCACAAACGAATTCCTTGTTGTTTTACAGACCCTAGATAAACAAGTCCAGAGGCTCTAGACTGAATATGATGAAGGTAGCACATTTGCTAGGTGCTCGATGGCTTTATGTTGCAGCATCTGGAAGCCCCAATAAGGTACCTTGAATCTCATTAAGTATCACACATATATGATTAGCTCTCTATTTCTAAAATGAAGAGATCCTCTCACTTATGCATTGGTAGATTAGCTGAAGAAGACATTAAAGGAAGGAGATGTACTCTTCTCTAGCCCAGTGGATGAGAGAGAAAGGAAGGGGTCTGGCAAAGGACCTGTGGCTAAACTTCCCAAAGTGAGATGCAATAGAAATACATGTTAGGAAAACTCTGTTTGACCAGGATTTTCTGCGATGCAGATTAACCATCCCTTTGATGAGCAATAAGATGTTTGTTTTAAATGATGGTAGGTAGGTTGAATTTTAACCCTCAAATTTTTGTTTTGAGGTTGTCTTTGCACAATCTCCTGAGACAAAATGCAGTATCCAGTAGGAGACATAATTGCTTGCAGGAGGAAATCAGTAATACAAAATGACTGGTTCTAAGGGTGAGTGCGAGATCATGATGGGCCAAACATTGGCAATGGAGAAAAATTAGCTAGATGAAAAAGTGCTAACATTTAGATTAATTTTTAGATTTGGATGGAAAGAATGTTAATATTTCTATCTCAAATATGGATTTCCTCCAAATTTTCCTTAGGATTACCTCATGTTTAGGCAAGTGGGAGTCCCAAAACTTGCCAAAGAAACTTGAAATCCACGCATTTAGGGTTATCCTGAAATTTTCCATAATTTCATCCTTGAGCTGACAGACTTTTTTGTAACTAAATTTAATCAAATGAAAAGGGTTTATAGAGGAAGCTATTAAGATTCTAAAAATGTAATATATGTCTCATAATAATTTTAGTAGGTAATTATTATTAGTTTTCTACATATGCTATGTCTGATTTCTTGATAGATATACATATTGAAAAACATCCATAACTTTCAACATATTAATCCTTTTTTAAATCCAAAAGATGCATCACATTCTAGGATTTATTGGGTATACATTAAAATTTAAAAATTTTGAGTCTCATATATTTTTGACCAAGTTAGGTTGGCTGGAAAAATAATTTTTAATATTATTAAAAATTCAAAGTAAAAAATTTAAAAATAATTATTTATTTACTTTAAAAATTCAAAAAAATATGCATCATAGATGTTCATGTGTCCTTTACTTAAATCCAAATCATGGAGAAAAAATAGTCTTTTTCTCATACTTAGGTTGGCCGGAATGACACCTACTTTTTATGTTTTTTCTTAAATTTTTAGTAGTGCTTCATTGAAATGCCCAATTTTCACCAAACTATTTTTAAAATTTTCAAAAAAAAAAAGTAGTAGCCCATAAACTACATTCAATTTATTACAACTTTTTATATCTACCTTATTTCTCGATTGTGTAGATAACTCATTTAATTTTTGACATGAAATTACTTAAGTCTATTTTTCACATTTACATTGCCACTTAGGGGTAGTGTTTGACCCATCATGATCCTGCACTCACCCCTAACTTCTGACAACTATATCATACTATTTAAGGGTGAAAATTTGAAAAGGATTTTGTTTAGGGTTAATCTTGATGGTTTATATGAATCCTCCTTTCACCTCAAACATTCAAGGACTTCAACCGAATAGGAAATCTACTATTAGGGTTTTAATCACTTGGAATATAACAAAAAATTGGAATTGTGTGATTTAGTTGTTTGATTATACCCAATTATGCTGAAAACCCTAATTATGCAAATTCAGAAGCAAACAGACAAATTACAGAAAATGCTTGCACACAGGGATACCAAATAACAATCAAATGTGTACCAGATTTTGAAGTTCAAAAAATGAAAAAGTTGAGGACTAATGAGTGGGCGCCCTAGTCCAGTACTATGCTTTTTGTCGAGATCTGGAAACCTTGTCTACAACATGTTCTAGCTATTCCAGAGATTTTCCTGTTGTGGGATCCGAAGGACTAGGGCGTGGGTGCCTGAGTCTAGGTGCCTATTTTCTATTCTGATCTGTAATTCCAATAGTCTACACTGCTCTGCTGCAACTCCACTTCTCTTGCTCTTGCAACATGTAACCTGCAATCACAGAAAAATGGGTTGGGGGTTGTGGTGTTTAGAGGCTTGCCTCAGTCAAGCACCGGAGAGACATTCAAGTCTTCCGAACACCGTTGTCAGATAAAGAGTGTGTATCCCGACATGATAGAGGTGAAATCCAAATGATAAATGATTGAAAACACAAATGATATCACTTTGTAGTGAAGATCTCATGGAAGGAAGAAGCTCTTCATGTCATGAAGAGATGGATGCCAAATCTGCAAACACAAACACAATAACAATGCTCTGCTCTGCAACACAATGAATATTTTGAATGCTCTAATCACAAGAATCCCTAAAGTTCACAATTGCCATCTAGTTTACAAATGATTATCTAATCACGTTTATATATGCAACTACAAACATTCCCGCCAAGAATTTCATAATTCAAACTTACGGTGTTGGCATAGGACCTAATTAACGATCATAAACTGACACTTAAAAATTAGACCTGACTCAAAATAGGGCAGGACTAGGGTGCGGCGCCCAAGTCCTCCCCCCTATTTCATGCAGGGACCATGTTAAATGCATCCCCTAAGTCCTATTTGTCGTGAAATTTTAGGGTTTTCACATCGGGAGTCATCAAAATCATGCAAGATGTCCTAAATGCAAAAAAAAGAGCTAGGAGTTAAACCTTAAGAGGGAAAAGCCCTCAAGGGGACATTTTCCGATGTAACACATACAACCACAGGGCAGACAATAACCCTGTTCACCACCCATATTGGTATAGAGAGGACGGCCAAAAGATTTTGCTCTGCTGCTGTTACTTTGGATTGTGAAGACCTGTCATGCAAAAATGAGATGGTCAAATAACCCTCTAAGACGGTAGCCAATATGATGATTCCTCCCATCTTTTTCAAGAATTTGCAGAGATTTGTTGTGCCTTGCTGCTCATGAATGTATTTATGAGTATCTAAGAATTTTGTAGTTTTTGGTTTCTTTATGTGTGACAGCGATAGATAATAGGCAGAGAAGCATAATGACTTTTGGATTAGCTGCATACTTAGGGGGTGATTAACAGTAATCGCCTGCTCAACATTCGAAAGATAGCTTTAGACCCCTCAGTTTGAGTGATGATTAATGAAACAATAAACACTGTATGTCTTCTTGATATCCAATATTTGAGTGTGCGATGCTGTTGCATTCAGGATACAGAAGATGATAGGCATATTCCTTGTAAACATTGCTGGAAACATTTATGAAAAAACCTGAATGAAGAAAATCATCAAGGCACTCTATTTTTTATTGGGCATATTCTCAATGGGTTGTGCACTACAAGGAAATACGTGCAATCTGCACATACCTGATCTCACAGACAGATTTAAGTAATATACAATAAAAGAGGATATGTAGACCTGCAAATTTGCAACTGTGTAATTGACGATTCAGATTCAGCATCAGAAAATGTCGCTTCAAGGGGACATCTTTAGCTAGCTGTTCTTCCCATTAGTTTATGTATTTCACATTGATGAAGTATGCCCAAAGTGGAAATAGTCAAGTTTTTCCTTGTAGTTACAATGATGTAACCGAAAAATCATTGCAGAATTGATATAATATCAATCACTTGTGTATTTTGATGGCTAACGATAACATGTATTTCCGTGCTGTCCTTAACAGACTGTTTAGAGAGCATTACATTGGTGGTTTTTTCTCATGCGTGGTCCGTTTGACCCAAAAGAAGCTGATGCATTCTTTATATAGCCATGGCACTACTATCCCTTTTTATGGTTTATTCATCAAAAAGAAAAATGTTTAAATAGATTGCCTTTTGATTCAAATATTCATCATACATATAGGGAACATACAAGGACAGTGTTATGAAACAAACAGACACACGAAAGGTAAAAATGGTATATAGCAGCCATTAAGATGAGCAAACAACATAAGAGTCAAAGGTCAATTTTGAAAGAAAATTAACTGTAAATACAGTTGCACAACTTTGATGCAACTTTGATTCATTTGAAATAACACATATATGTAATGTCCCCTTTTATATTTTTTTATGGTTTTATATTTTTTTTGTGTTTTCTGATATTTTTGAAACAAGAGACAAATTGAAATAGCGAACTGAAAATTGAAAATAATGACAGAAAATACTTGATCAAACCCTCAAACATTTCATAAGTCAGATCTGAACCAAATTTTGATAATTTAATGGCTGGTACAAACCCTAGGTCACTTTAAATGCTCAGATCAGATTCAAAAATAAATTTGAAAACCCTCAAAGTCTGATTTTATTGATGCTTGCAATGATTACAAGCTAGAAATTGTTCTAAATCAAAATCAGATCTGAAATTATAATTTTGAACTCACACAGACCTTACTGGAGTGGTACGGCTGGCTGATCCAGCTAGGTTAAGGGTTGTACAGGTTGATACAGCAACTGTACGGCTGTGGTAGGAGCTTACAATGAACAAACAAAATATTTTTAACCTTCCTTGCTGCTGATGTAATGCAGATCAAGCCCTGGAAACACAAATCAGACCTCAAAAGTGCCAAATAAACATGTATGAACTGTTCTCACAGCCGGCCACACTTGCAAAATAATTTTTGAATATTTGTGCAGTTGGGCTACCTCCAAAAACAATGCCAAACCCTCTAATGATGTCAACCAGCAGCTGGTATGACTGTAACAACTCAAATCCAACCCTTTAGGATGCCCCAAAATTCGCCAAAAATCTGAAACTCGATATATAAACCCTCAAATATGCTTCAATGATGAAATGATGATTTTTGCTTGCCAACAACACTTTAGCAACAGTATAGCAAAATTCAAATCCACTTCAAATCAGCACAATCATGATTCCCAGATGGAACCAACCAAGATTGGAAACAAGGGTTTTCGTCCTCTCAAATCCGGAACAAACCAAGGGTTTTCGTCTTTGGATGCCCTAGATTGAACAAACTACTCAAATCTGAAAATTTGATGCAAAAAGAATAACTTGAATGACTTCTCAAATAAAGATAGACGCCTCCTTGATATACTTTTTCAAATTGGGCCCTTGGGTCCTGAATTTCCCTCAAAATATTTAAAAATATATATTTTTTATTTTATTTTCTTAGAATATTAATGGTTTAACTATGGTAGGTAATAGGCACAAGTCCTAGTTCCCATTTTTCAACTCTAAATCCCAATTATTGAAGTTGTTATCTATATCTTCATCAACCTAATTCCCAGAGTAGCCAAAAATGGTCTATGAGACCTTTATTGCATTTCGCATATATCTGAGAATTTTCTCAGCTTGGTAATGGTGGGAGTAGATCCCATTTCCCCATTTTGTGTGGATTATCTAGGCCCTAATTCGCTATTTCTAAAAACTTTCCACTATGATCTTCAAATATATAGCCCCGGTAATGCCAGCAAGGGTCGCGTAAGTCAATATCACGTGCTGTCATTACTAGGGATTGTTAGTAGTGCACTTGAAGATCTATTGGCTATGGAAGTAATGACTGCACAGGTCTGCCACCAGTTACCCCTAAAATTTGAAAATACTAGATTTGTATGTGTGCAAAAACAGAAGCATACTTCATGGGGATGGAATTCATGACCACTCACTAGCAACCTCACATCACATTCCAAGGGAAAAAAACAGAAGAATAAACCACACTTACCATGAATCTGAAACAGAGGTTGAGTGTAGAGCTGAAAAAATGGCTTCCAAGCAGTCAGTGTGCCTATAATTTGCAGCATAATGTAGAACAATTCTTCCATGCAATGAAACAAACACACCTGATAAAAATACAAATAAAACCACTAACGCCCAGCACCCAATAAAAATAAAACCCAAACCAAGACACACGAAGGAGAAACATCTATTAAACAGTTTTAAACTTACATTTGCACCGGCTTGCAGGAGCCTCTCAATGCAGAAACCACCCCGCAAAACACAACAAATTTATAAAACCCAGAGATTAAAACCTCCAATTCTTGGACACCCACCTAGTTATATCTATTCAAGGCATCAGTTTCCATGCCCCCGGTCCAGCAACATTGACAAAATCTGCAACACCCACCACCTTGATAAACCAGTGCACTTAAGGAGGAAATAAAAAACCCATTCACTGAACCAAAATTAGATTAAAATATCTATTAGAACATAGTATGATCTGACCATCAAAACAGAGAAACTCGTTTGAACAGAAGCATACCAATTTCAATGAAATTCACGAAGTAAAACTCATCCCAAAGAGAACAGTTAAAGCTTGTGTGGCATAACCCTTTCATGAATGGAAACCATCTCAACAGATTCAAATGCATAAAGCCAATCTAAATGCAGTCTATATATCTGAAACCTATTCCTGTGTGGGTCAGACATGAGACCCATTTCTATGCAATCCAAAAAGATGAAACTTATTTGAAAGATATAATTCACTGATACAGAACAGTGGAAGAAGGTTCTGTCAATGATCTACAGATTGATCACTAAACTACCAATAACAACTTTTTTTAATATATTAGTGAGAGACTTTTCAAACTATACTTTATTATTAACTTTTATCATTAAAACCATTGCAAGATTGTTAGAAAATTAAGGTTTACATTTTGTAATAAAGTCACCTTAGTGACTTAGTATTAGCATTAAAATATTCGTAGTATACTATAAATTAGATTGGCATATGGTCATTGCAAAGAGAAAACCATAAATTAATGGATCAATGTGCCAAACAAATTGCCCACCCTCATTAAACACAGTCCCTTAACCAATGTACATATGACACCTAAGCATAAAGTTGTCAACTATGCCACTAATGCACATGTGGACCCCATGGACCAATAAGCCACATCACTATGACTACCCAAGCCCACCACTATAGTGCAGCTAGTTAGTACCTAGTCAATAGTATAATAGAAAGTGATTATTTAGGTCATGTGGTAACCACCTACACCAGTCAATACTAAAATGGAAAAAGTGCACATGGAGCCTAAACAAAGGACTAAGGAAAATATAGAAGGGTGCCATGGCTGCAACATAGGAGAGCATCAATAGTACAAAGGGATGCAATAATACATAGGTCCAAGAACACAAACACAAGGGAAGTATATAATGGCACAATCAAGGCTTAGTAAAGGCATTCAATTGGGCCCACTGAATCTCTCTAATTGGTTATCATTTTTATGGAAACACAACACTACGATGGCAAATATTAGAGCATTGTAAGATTATGAACCAACATCATTCTCTAATTTGATGCTACATATGCCACCCCTTTAAAGATTTTCTCATTAATTCCCCAAACTGATAGGATTTGATTATCTACATGCCACTTGTATATTATACATCCACTTTATTGAGTACAAAATCCACATGAACATAACAATAAAGAAGACCCAGATGACCCTACCAAGCTTGCCACATAGCTATTAGCTATGTGGCACATAATCATTTACAACCACAAAAGTAGACCCCCTATGCGATTTTACCTATTGGTTTATCTATTGACTAATGAAAATTGATCATAGTGCAACGTGTCCCATGTATTTGTTAGTATCGGTACATTATCAAGTCTCAGAATTTGGGTGATATTCACTTGCAAAGAATCCTTATAGGAAGAGTTTGTCTAGATACTCCATTATGATGAAATGTAGTGAGTTTTCAGGTTTGAAATACAATAGATGTGTTGATTTACATGTGATAATGTTGTCTAGTAGGAGTTTGCAATGCAACATGTTGACATGTGGTTGTGTTGTGACAATAACCACAAGTGATCTAGAAGAACTCACAACTACATATCATGTTAGTGTTTGTTGGAAGCATGAATAGTGATGCAGGAGCACTTACGATAGAACTAAAGTTCATGTAGCATAATTTGAGAGTAGGATAATGTTCTGAAGGATGGTACAAGGTATTGCAAGTAGTTAGAAGTGGTGTTATGTTTATATGTGCTACCATAGGTGAGGAGCTAGTAGTGGTGGCTATACTAGAAACATGTATGCATATCAACAATCTAATGGTTGTAACTATTGATTCATAGTGTGTAGCAACAATAGAGTATGGAAGGTGACTATCCACATGGAGACATCATACTTGGTGATCTATGCTAATGTCATGTTATGGTAAGATGATGGTTACATGAATCTTGGTATTTCTCAGGTTGGTTGGACAATTAGATGGTTGGTATTCCCATGCATGCATCTACATCTATTAGTTCATGTGAATGTGCCAAGGTTAGACAAAGGATTGAGGTTCTAAAGATAAAGGCTATGAGGTTATACATAAAAACATTATGAGATTATACATTATTGGTGTGAGAACATTAGAGTGATTGAAGAAGTATGTTGTAGATTTAGACTCTATAAAAGCTAAAACACCTTGTTGTATTGAATCTATTTTTTATTTTGAATAATATAACTGTGAAGATCTTTGGTGGTGGGTTTTTCTCCCATAAGGGTTTCCCATGTAAATCTTTGAGTCTTGTGTAATCTAGTGGATGCATATTGTTCCATTTACTTTTATAGATATTGTTAGATAGATTTTACAAGTGTTGGTGACTACTTTCTGAATGTATAATCTTAAGAATCTTTTAATCTAGTCTATTGATCATATGCAATAGGAGTTAAAATCCCCAAAATTTGGAATTAGAGCACTAGTTCTTGGTTAGCTGGCTACTACTTCACTGGGAGTTCAAACCCTAGCATGTGTTGTGGTAAACCCTACAACAATTGGTGTGTTGTAGTTAGTTTTTAACTAGACAGAAAGCAAGACTTTGAAGGATTTTGTGAGAAAGTAGAACATCATTAAATCTATGGCTAGCATGCCAAAGTCTAAAATTCAAGGATTCAATGGATAGAACTTTGAACTATGGAAGTTGAAGATGGAAGATCTTTTGGTGGAAAGAGATTAGTGGAGTATGATATATTTTCAAGCAAACCCTCAAGTTTGTCTAATGAAGATTGGGTTAAATTGAATAAGAAAGCAAGAGTACTCTCTGTTGTGTTTGTCAAATTATATTTTAATGAATGTGTTTGAGGAAATAGACAAATTTATTGTGGATGGATATTAGTATGTTATATTGGTCTAAGAGTCTAGTAAATAAATTTGTATTGAAATAAAAGTTGTATTCCTTTAAAATGAGGGACGAAGACTCGATAACTAACCAATTGAATAGATTTAATATGATTTTAAGTCAACTTAAATCAATAGGAGTCAAAATCTAGATGAATCTAAGACAAATGCATTTTATTACTTTGTTCCTTACCAAATTCATGGGAAAACCTAGTTATGTCTATCAATAGTAATGCAATGTCACTTAAACTAGATAAAGTCATTGGTATTTTGTTAAGTGAGGAAATCGAGAAAAAAACCATGGGTGATAACTCTTTTGATGCTCTAGTGGTTAGAAGTAGGTCTAAGGAGAAGAAAGGTAAGATGAAGACTAGAGATAAGAAGTCTAAGGGTGAGGATAGCTCTAAATCTCCTAGTAAGTCTGAAGTAAAATGTTGGAATTATGGCAAGAAGGCTCACACAAAGAAGGATTGTGAGTTCAAAAAGAAGGATTGTAAGTGCAAGAAGAAGGATGATTCCTTTAATAATAATGAGCATAGTAGTGATGCATTTATTTCTGATAATGTCATTAGTGATGATTCTTGGTTGATTTACTCAAGTGTTTCTTTTCAAGTGACACCTCATAAGGAGTGGTACTTAGATTATACCATGTAATAAAAGACACTTGTGTTTCTTGATGATAACAACTCCTTGAAGATAGTTGGTCAAGGACAATTCAGGGTTGCCTTCATGGATGGTAGAGTAAGGGAAATTCAAATGTACTACATATTCCAGGTTTGGTTAGAAAACTTGTGTCTATGTCTAAAATGGTTGACTCAAAAATACATGTCACATTTGATGGTAAATGTTGTAGATTAGCAAGAGGTAGTTTGGTGCTTACAAAGGGTCTAAAGCATGCTACTCTTTATAGGTTGGATGCATCAATGTTATCTGGGTGTGCTAATGTAACTACATTTGATTCAAGGTTATTATGGCATATTAGGTTGGGTCACTTGAGTGAAAAAGTCCTGAAAACCTTGGTAAGCAAAAATATGGTAGATGGTCTTATTGGTCGTTTTGTTGGTATTGACTTTTGTAAATATTGTGTGTTGGGAAAACATAATACATTGTGATTCAACTTTGGAAGCATTGGAGAAGAGGACATTTTGATATCCCATCCATTGATAAGTCTTTATACTATGTAATATTCAGTAATGATTATTCTTGGTATTCTTGGGTGTATTTTCTTAGGAGGAAGTCTAAGGTGTTTCTAAAGTTTAAAGAGTTTAGAGCTCTCATTGAGAATCAAACTAGTAAGAAGATCAAGGTACTCAGGACAAAAAATGGTGGTGAATTCTACTCGAAGGATTTTGACATATTATGAAACAATGTTGGAATTGTGAAGTAGAGGACAAAACCATACACATCGCAAAAAAATGGTGTAGCTAAGATTTTAAATAGAACCTTGATAGATCAAGCTAGAAGTATGTTGAGTAGTGCTAGTCTAGGATAGGAGTTCTAGGATGAAATGGTTAACACTGCATGCTAGCACTTGAAAAATAGCTATCCTTATGCTACAAGACAAGACATCATATGAAATGTGAGGAATCCAGTGGTGACACATTTGTGTAATTTTTTGGTCATGAGTCATTTGTTTAGGTGCCAAAGGAGAAGTGGTCTATTAGATTTTAGGGCTAAGAAATGTTTTTTCATTGGTTATGGTGAGAATGGCAAATGCTACAAGCTTTGAAATCTATAAACTTTGAAGGTTCTCTACTCAAGGGATGTTACATTCAAGAAACTTAGAGTCTTGAGTAAGGAAGAATAATCAAAGGAGAATGGAAGGGAGAAGGTGCATTTTGAAACAAAATTGGAGCAACAGAATGTACTAGAAACTGAACAACAAAGTGGCATGATAGTTTGGGATAATTATAGGAAAACACACCTAGTAGTAACTTTGAAGAAGAACTAGGTGCAAATGCAGAAGGAATTTCTTCACTGGTGGCTTTGAGAAGGTTTACAAGACAACAAAAACACCTAAAAGGTACAGTCCACCTAATTTTCGTTGTGCATTTTATCTTGTATTGATAGTGAAGCAAGTTTTGTGGAAGAGTCTCTCACTTCCAAAGAGAAAATTTCTTAGAAGAATTCCATGGATGAGGAGATAATGGCATTGACATAGTGCAAGACTTGGGATTTAGTTGATCTACCTGAGGACAAGAAACCCACTGACTACAAGTGGGTGATCAAGAAGAAGTTTAGAGAAGATGGATGACTTGAGTGATACAAGGCATAGTTGGTGGGAAAAAGATATTTCCAAGTTGATGGAATATGTTTTGGTGATATCTTTTCTCTTATTGCTAAATTGAGTTCCATTAGAATGTTGTTATATATTGTCGCAACACTTAATTTGTAGATTGAATGTATGGATGTCAAGACAATATTTTTGCATGGAGACTTAGAGGAGGAAATATACATGGAATTGTAATGTTGAAAAGTTTGTTTAAGAAAGAAATGTATTATGTTTTCTAGTTTAATTTTTCAAACCATTACACTAGGATAAAACTAGTTTTTGAAAGGAATATTTTGCTAATGTTCTATTGTAGAAAGATCAAAAACATGCTAGAATCATCCTAGAATATTGTAACTTACAAACTAATATCTTTTACCAAGATAAAACATTCTAGGATGATACTAGCATGTTTTTGTTCTTTTAGGGACATCAGGGAACCTTTATTTGTCCCATAGAAATGTAGAAGGAAATGATAAAGAAGAGTTGTAATTTTATTCAAATAAGAATAATAACTTATTGAAACAATATTGCCAGATACATGATGTAGAAGAGAGAAGTGAGCACATGGAAGTGTCAATGAAGATCCACCAACATGAAACTTTAATAATAGAGATTTGTTCAACCAAGCATAGCCAAGGAAGAGTCAAGAAAGAGAGTTGCTCATTGTTGGAGAAGAATACTTCACCAGATTTATTACCAAAATGTAGTAAATAATGCTAGAATGATCCTACAATATTTTAACTTATCAAATAATATATTTTACATAGATAAAACATTCTAGGATGATTCTAGCATGATTTTTTTAATTTGGGGACATTAGGGAATCTTTTTTTCCAATAGAAACGTATAAGGAAATGATAAAGAAGAGCAACAATATTATTCCAACAAGAATAATAACTTATTGAAACAATATTACCAACATGATGTAGAAGAGAGAAGTAAGCATATAGAATTGTCAATGGAGATCCAACAACAGGTAGCTTCAATAATGGAGGTTTGTTCAGCCAAGCATAGCCAAGGGAGAGCCAAGAAATAGAGTTACTTATTGTTGGAGAAGAGGAATTCATTAGATTTATCACCAAAATGTAGTAATATAATTGAAATAATGTTAACTTACTCTTATTCTTACATCCCCAAACTTTGACCATGTTTTACTTTTACTTTCATGTGATTAAGTGGATAAGTTATCATAGATTAATGATTTGATGTTTAGGAAAATGTCAAGATAAATCATTGATTTTATGAATTATGATTAATGCATAGAATTAGACATGGGATCAAATGATATTGAGATTATTTAATTATGATGTACAGAGATTTATTGATGATACACTAATTATAGTTTGTATGACTGTGAGTGTAACCAAGAAATAGATTTCCGCTTCCAAGAATGGAAGGAGAGCATGATCGGAGAGAAGGGAAAAGATGTTGGAAAGAGACAGGACTTTCCCTTCGAGTTCCAAGTCATGTATTTAGTGAACCTTCTTGAGACAGGGTATGTAATAGTTAACTCTCCTTGTTTAAATACTCTCAAATTTGACCAATATCGATTTGTCCCTAGGGAAAGGTTTTTTGACATCCAAGTTCATTTGATTTGGTCGAGAGATATTCAGGAAATATTAGTGAGATTATGGTTTAACCATTTTCCTTTGTGAAGAGAGTTTTCTGATATATTTCCCTATCTTGCATAATTTCTGATGTTGATGTTAGCATAAGGTTGCGATGGGGGGGAAGATCTCAACCCCATTCTCGCACCTTACCAAGTGATTAATATCAATCTTAATAGAAATAGTAATGTTACCATTATGTTGATATATAATATTTATTTATTTGTATATTATTATATTGATAAAGAAAACATATTTCATTGAACCATAATTTTTTTTTGTGTTAAGCTTTCCTTGGATTGTTGCCACTACATTCACGTAGTGAAGTACATACTCCATAATCCACGTAATGTAGAGTAAGTGGGGAATAACCCATTGTGGCCATGGAGTTGTTATTGCTAAAGGAGAACATCTGACGGGATGCATGTTCCTTAAAGGATAATCCTGTGGGAGGGTAAGTAGTTATCCCGTGGAGTGGGGAGAGCAATGGGGATCATTCTCTTGATTAGTTTTTTTTTTTTGAGAAAATGATAGGAATGTAGTAAGAGACATAGTCATATCAATATATGTGTCAGCTTTTAGATGTGAGTAGAGAAGGGATATTATACTCAAGAGAGTTGTAAGAGCCTTATAATTGAAGAGGTGATGTTGAATACATAAGCTGATACTCAGGGTTCAGAGATCATAAGAGTGCCAACCTGAATGAGATTGTGTTGATACATAGCATTTCATATTGTTATCACAGTTGGTTCAGCCAAATGACTTCGAACACGTAACTGGTTTTTGTATGGCTAATACTCTAAATGGAGTAGCCCAATATATTTGTTGAGTATTATGTGGGCAATTCTTTAAACAAGCAAAACCTATGTATTAAAATACAATGTTGTTGATAGAAAGTCGATAGGCTTAGAATCTCAAACCAATACATTGGTCGATATAATTTATTATCATTGTGTGTATATAAACTTGTAGCCTCTATATGGCGCAAAAAGACTGAAAGAATCTATTGTCATATAAAAACAAAATCTTTCGAGTTGTTATGTCTGAGCAAGATTATATGAGATTAATCATATGTTATTAGTTAGAACCATGATAGAAACAAGTTTGTACGTCTCAATGAGATGAAGGCTCTTTGTAATTATTCTTTCACAAGAAAAGATGTTATTGTCATCATTGTGAACGACGTGTGACACAATATCATTTGCATACTCTGCAACATGCTAGGTAATATCATGATAGACGCACGAACTTAATCTTTACTTATTTCCAATTTCTTCATTATGGAAAGATATATGAATCGATATGACCAAGAGGTTAGATGTATTATTATGAGTTGTAAACTTGAAATCTATTTGAGTTGATAGATTTAACTTTATCAAAAGACTAGAACTTAAGAGAAAACAAAAAATTCCATTAAGATCTTATATGGATGGGAATAACCTAGTAGATGATGTCTATTCATATTATATGAAATATGAAGTCGAACACGGCCAAATGGTCAAAGAAAACTAGAGACATTTATTATGATATATCGAACAAGGATGTTCAATATTTCATGTTATGGGTTAGAGAAGTTTAACCCTAGAGTCAATCTAGAAGGGTTATGAAACCTAAAACACTTATCTGATATGACTTTAAATATTATTGGTTGACAACAAGTGGTCAAGAAAACTATAGAATAAGACATAAAGAGTCTAAAGGGCACTTCGATAAATTTAAGTGAATATTGTTCGAGTTGAACTTGCTTTTATGAATAAGACTTTTGGACACTTGCGTCAAAGAGTGGAATGATAGGAATTCATAGACCCTAAAAATTGCAAGCATGCAAAAGAGGGACTCTATGAAAAGGTAGAATTACCTAATCCTATATATATTGTATGTATATCCTAGACTAAGTATTGATACTAAGTCAGATGAACTAGAAAAGAATACTATACAGACAATTTATGTCTAGAGTTGTTGTAGGATGAGATAGTCTCTAAGTTGAGTCAGAAGTGTGTAAACTCTTGACTATGTTCATTGCAAAACATCTATTTATATTAAATCTTTGGCCAAAGTAATGCATCCGTCTCTACATGCATTAGTCAGTTCACCGTACTCTAGATTTGCATAACCATACAGTAGTGTCATACTTAGTTAGATGGGATCTATAGTTGTATGATTGTGTTGGTTATGTAGGACACAACACTAGAAACTCATATGGAAAAACATATTGGTTCCTTATATCTATTCCCTTCATGAAGGGTAGGGCCACTTCTAGGAAGGAAGGTGTGTGGGGAACCACTAATTTGTGGTTGGAGGAAAAGCACTTGAGTGATGCTCTTCTTCCCAAGCAGATGACAAACCAAGGCTTATGAAGACATATATCAAACTGTAGATGCAGTATATTTATCATTATGACTTGGCATTCAAATTATGTAAACTATTCTGATTGCCATGAGAAAATATTGTAATTGTAAAGTGAAAGATTTCACTAAAATGCTATCTTGAATATGTTGTAATTTTTAGTTTTGAAAATATTCAGAAAAGATATGTGTTTCATTTATTTGATTATGCAAATGATTAATATGTTAGCAAACAAATGATTATGATAATTATGTTCATTTACTTTCTAGATAATTTCATATGTAAATGTAGGTAATATGAGAAGACATGTTACATATGGTATTAGAGCTACTAGGTTCAATACATGGACCTATGAGGTCACTGCATAAAAGCTTCCTCAAACATTAATAATTGCTAATGTTTGAATGTTCTTTTACCATAATGGTAAGAACCAGATTAACCCCAAGGAAGAAGGTAACAGGAAATGGACATTACCTAAAGGCTATGATGGAGCAAGCCTTAAGAATGAAAAGCCTAGGCCAAATTAGTTATATGGAAGGCACATGATTAACTAACACTGAGACCTTCACTGATGCTATTAAGCGTACCAAGCAGGAGAAGGAAACGAAGGACAAAGTGGTTAAGGCTATTGTTCCTATCTCTGAGGGCGAATCAATTAAACCATTTGCACATAAGGACTTACCATTTGGATGTGGTCCTAATACTCCTGTCATTAGTCAAGAAGTTATAGATGAGTACCTACAAGTACATCCACTTCCCAAGTCTAAATTGGTAAACCTCAAGGATGAGGATGAACCTAGGAAGATTCCCCTTTTTATAGTGACTTGCAATTGCAAGATGTTAAATTTTGTAATAAATGATGGATATAATGTGATCCATAGATACTATAATACAATTTTGAAAATTTGGCAAAAATTTCCCTTTCTTGTTTAAGATTGTATAAATGAGAATGGATTTATGTTTATGAATGAATTCAACCGTATGAAAAACTAATTGAATGCTTAACATGAAAACTTCAGGAGAAGTAGAGTTGTAGCATGGTTTGGATAGTAACTAGCCTTGGGGGTAGCCAAGAGGAAGGGCAACCTTCTGGCAACTTCGATGCAAAACTTGACTAGATTCTTGCAATTCTCCATGAAATGAGGGAAAGGATTGGAAATCTAGTGAAAGAGGTCAGAGGTTAGAGTAGACCTAGACATGAAAACTTCTACGAGGGTGAAGACATGGGTCATCATGAACGTACCACCCAGAGTGGGCATGGAGAGAATAACTTAGAATTGAGACAAGATGAGGATAAGAGGAGCCATTTGGCCCTTGAACTATCCAAAGATATGAGAAAGATTACACCTCTCAAATTTGATGGAACTGTGAATGGAGATGCTATAGAGGCATGGCTCACAGAAATGGAAAAATATTTTGAAATAAGAAACTATTCAGAAATAACCAAAGCGGTATGGTGAGCATACCAATTCACTAGTGAAGCATCCACCTGGCGGATGAACAAGAAGATGGAGTTGGGATTTAGCTCCTTGAGTCTAACTTGGGAAAGGTTTGTGGAATTCTTCAAGTAAAGATGGTTTCCACAATTGTATTTTAATCAAAAGCTTATAAATTTCCAAAACTTGAGACAAGGTGACTCGTCTATGAATGAGTACTGGGAGAAGTTTACTTGTCTCCTTAAATATGTTCCTCAATACTAGCAGGATGAGAGGTTTCATATTCTAAAGTTTGTCATGGGATTAAATGCCCAAATTGGAGGATTAGTATATGTGCATGGTCCCACTACAATGGACCAAGTTTATGAGAAAGCTATCAAATAGGAACAAAAGATGAAATCCATATCTGCATATCAAGAAAAGAATCGTAAAAAGTTCAATTGGTCACAATCCTCCCAATCATTTAAGGGTAATAAGCATAATTTAAAAAGGAAATGTGATAAAGGATTTAGGGATAATCATAATGAATCTAGGGGTGATAAGAAATGCAACAACAATAACTTCAAGAAGAATGGAGATAACTCAGGAAATCCTTTTGAAAGGTGAGGACCCACGGGAGGGTGTTTTTCGTGTGGTGGTGACCATTATGCCAATGCGTGTCCTAATAAGACACAAGGGACTCAACCACGAGGAAATCCTTTACCCTCGTAATAGAAAAGCTTCCAACAATGAATACATGTAGCCTTGGATAAATGACAGGCAGAGTACTAGATTACTCCAATTGAAACCACATGTACTTTGTTTGGTATTCCAATTTTAGTTTTAATAGATACTAGTGCCACAGAATGCTTTATTTATCAAAAAGTTTTAAATAAGATATTTAGAAGAGATGGTCACATGGAAAAATCATGATCAGTAGAATATACTAACCAGAAAAGGGCTCATGTAGAGTAATTTTTGTTCAAAGCTAAGGTTGACCTCTCGAGTTTTTCAATTGAAGTAAACCTTTATGTAGCCCCTTAGGATCATATGATGTCATCCTTGGAATAAATTGGTTATGGAGGCATAGGGTTATGGTGGATTGTTTTTCTAAAATAGTAGAATGCCTAGATGACATTGGGAATAGAGTTTTTTTGCAAGACATTGCTAGAGAGGTCAAACTGAGGCAAATTTTTTCCCTACAGATGAAGAGAGCCTAGCAAAAAGGGTGTCAACTCTTTGCTATCAAAATGGAGAAAATAAATGATCACAAAGAATCTATTTTCCAAGATGATTTAATGTATTATGAATCTCAAAAACTCCAAGGAGTTGAAGAAAGAGAATCCATAGATCAAGAGAGATCATATATGGATAAGTATCCCTTTCTTTGAGATTTTGAGGATGTATTTCTAGATGGATTACCTGGATTACCTCCTAAGAGAGATTTTGACTTTTCAATAGAAATAAGTCCAAGATCAGAACCTATATCCAATGCTCCTTATCAGATGACCACAACAGAGTTGATGGATCTAAAAGCTCAGCTGTAGGAGCTGCTAGAAAAAGGATTGATAAGACCTAGCATTTCACCTTGGGGAGCGCTAGTGATTTTTGTTAAGAAGAAAGATGGTACACTATGCCTATGTATAGATTATTGTATTCTAAACAAAGAAATGATAAAGAACAAGTACTGTTTCCCCATATTGATGATCTTTTTGATCGAATGCATGGGGCAACTATATTTTCTAATATCTATCTTCAATTAGGATACCATCAATTGAGGCTAAAAGATGAAGATATACACTATGAGTTTAATTTCCTACCCTTTGGATTGATGAATGCACCTACAACATTCATGAACTTAATAAACAATGTGTTCAGAGAATGTTTGGACAAGTTTGTCCTTGTTTTCCTTGATGATATTTTTATTTATTCCAAAAATGAGGAAGAACATCTCTAGTATTTGCAGACCATCCTTCAATGTTTGAGAGAGCATAAACTTTATGGAAAGCTCTCAAATTTTACTTTCTTCCAAAAAGAAGTACAGTACTTGGATCATGTAATTTCAGCTAAGGGAATTGCAGTAGACCCATCAAAGATTAAAGCCATTCTAGAGTGGCCTACACCAAAAAATCTGCACAAAGTCCACAATTTTATGGACCTAGTAGGATATTACAAAAAATTTGTGGCTAACTTTTCAAAAATTGCCTATCCCATTACTTATGTACATACGAAAGGAAAAAGGTTTCATTGGTCAGAAAAATGCTAGGAGGCATTTGATCAACTAAAAGAGAAGTTGAATACGACACCAATTTTAAAGGTACCTGATCTAGAGGGTCATTTTGTAGTCATCACTGATGCCTCAAGAGAAGGATTAGGTGGTGTACTTGTGTAAGATGGACAAGTTATTGCCTATGAGTCTAGAAAGTGGAAAACATATGAGCAAAATTATGCTCCTCATGATCTGAGTTGGTAGCAGTTGTTCATGCACTGCAAATGTGGTGGCATTATTTACTTGGGAAACTATTTGAGTTAAGAATAGACCATCAATGGCTTAAATATTTGTTTACTCAACCACATCTTAATGCTCGCCAGAGGAGATAGTTAAAGCTAATATCTGATTATGATTTGAAATCAAATACATTAAAGGAAAAGAAAACTAAGTGGTAGATGCCTTAAGTTGAAGGAGACATATCTCCTCAATGATCTCTATCCATTTTGATTTTAAACATCAAGTGTTACAAAAGTCCAAGGGAGATGAATACTATGAGAAGGTTAAGCAAGCTCTCTCAGACAATCTTCATGATTCTAAGTATGATGGATTCCACTTTGAACTAGATGGACTATTAAGATTCAAAGGAGGAATGTACGTTTCAAACTCTAAGGAGTTAAGGAATATCGTGTGGAAGGAAGTTCATTCTACACCTTATTCAGGACATCCTGGAGTGATGAAATTGCTAGCTAATGTAAAACCGTTGTATTTCTGGAAAGGAATGAAGAGTGATGCTACAAGGTTTGTAGCTAGACATCTAGAATTCTAGAGGGTGAAAGAAAAAGATCATCACCTAATAGGACTTCTATATCCTCACGAGATTCTGGAATGGAAATAGCAGATCATTAGCATGGATTTTGTACAAGGACTTCCTATGTCTAGAAATAGGCATAACACTATTCTGGTAGTGGTAGATAGACTCACTAAGGTAGCACATTTCATACCTAGGAATTTGATAGATGGAGCACCAGTCATGGCCCACAAATTTGTGCAAGAGGTTTTTCAGTTGCACGGTATTCCTAAGAAGATCATCTCAGAGAGGGATGCCCACATGACATCAAGGTTTTGGCAAACCTTATTTTCCCCACTTGGAAGCCAATTAAACATAAGCTTAGCTTATCATCTTGAGATAGATGGACAAATAGAAAGAGTGAACCAAGTGTTGGAAGATCTATTGAGAATGTATTGCATGAATTAGCAATACAAGTGGGAAGATTATCTTCCTCTTGTGGAATTTGCTTACAATAATTCCTATCATTCCACTATCAAGATGGCTCCATTTGAAGAATTATATGGAATAAAGTGTTGAACTCCTATAAGATAGGATAAGCTAGAAGATAGGATTAGACTTGGTCCAGAAATGCTATAAAAAATGGAAGAACATGTCCATCTGATTAAGAAAAGGTTAGCAGAGCCAAATGATAGATAGAAAAGCTATGAAAATGCTAAGCGCATTCCAAGACATTTCTCAGTAGGAGAGAAAGTTATGTTAACAGTCAAACCACAAAAGAGCTTTATTAAATTTGGAAAGTCATCCAAACTAGCTCCTAGATATGTGGGTCCCATCAAAGTTCTCGAGGAAGTCAACCTAGTTGCATACAAGATTGCTCTACTGCTAGCTCTTGCCATGATGCATAATGTTTTCCATGTTTCTTATTTGAAAAAGTATATTGGAGGAGATAATCATATTCCTATTCATGATTGGAATGCCTTACAGGTGAAGGACCTAGGGGTGGTAATGATCGAGCCCATCAAAGCACTCGAAATACGTAAGCTACACTTGCGTAATAAGGAAGTTACTCAATGTAAGGTCTAGTGGGACCAATATGTAAAAGAGAATTCCACATGGGAGAATTATCATGATATTTACCAAAGATTTCCTCATCTTTTTAAGTTTTTACTATGATGAACAAAAACATTTTCATGTTATTAACTTTGGATACATTGGATCATCGAGGACAATGATTCTTATGGGGGGAGAAATGTTACATGGATCCCAAACTTTTACTATGTTTTACTTTACTTTCATGTGATTAAGTGGATAAGTTATCATAGATTAATGATTTGACGTTTAGAAAAATGTCAAGGTAAATCATTGATTTTATGAATTATGATTAATGCATAGAATTAGACTTGGGATCAAATGATATTGAGATTATTTAATTATGATGTATAGAGATTTATTGATGATACACTAATCATAGTTTGTATGACTGTGAGTGTAACCAGGAAATAGATTTCTGCTTCCAAGAATGGAAGGAGAGCATCATCGGAGAGAAGGGGATAGATGTTGGAAAGAGACAGGTTTTTCCATTTGAGTTCCAAGTCGTGTATTTAGTGAACCTTCTCAAGACGGGGTATGTAATAGTTAATTCTCCTTGTTTAAATCATCTCAAATTTGATTAATATCAATTTGTCGTTAGGGAAAGGTTTTCCTATGTCAAACTTCATTTGATTTGGTTGAGAGATATTTTGGAAATATTAGTGAGATTGTGGTTTAACCATTTTCCTTTGTCGAGAGAGTTTTTTGATATATTTCTCTATCTTGCATAATTTCTAATGCTGATGCTAGCCTAAGGTTGCGAGGGGGGAGAAGATCTCAATCCCATTCTCACACCTTACCAAGTGATTAATATCAACCTTCATAGAAATGGTAATGTTACCATTATGTTGATATAAAATATTTATTTATTTGTATATTATTATATTGATAAAGAAAACTTGTTTCATCGAGCCATAAATATTTATCTTTTTTGTGTTAAGCTCCTTGGATTGGTACCACTACATTTATGTAGTGAAGCACATACTCCATAATCCACATAAGGTGGACTAAGTGGGGAATAACCCACTATGGCCATGGATTTGTTATTGCTAAAGGAGAACATCTAGAGGGATGCATGTTCCTTCAAGGAGAATTATGTGGGAGGGTAAGTAGTTATCCCACAGAGTGGCGAGAGCAATGGGGATCACTCTTGAATAGTCTTTCTTTTTGAGAAAATGATAGGAAGGTAATAAGAGACACAATCATATCAATATATGTGTCAGTCGTTAGACATGAATAGAGAAGGGATATCATACTCAGGAGAGTTGATAAGAGCCTTAGAGTTGAAGAGGCGACATGGAATACATAAGTTGATACTTAGGATTTAGAGAACATACGAGTGCCAACCTAAATGAGATTATGTTGATACACAACATCTCGTATTGTTATCACAGTTGGTTTAGCCAAACAACTTCGAACAGGTATTAAGCATGTCTGTTTCTTACTTGACAATAACAATATTTCTGTGTAAAATGTAACTAGTTCTGTAAGGCTAGTACTCTAAATGGAGTAGCCCAATATATTTGCTAAGTATTATGTGAGCAGTTCTTTAAACAAGCAAAACCTATGTATTAAAATACAGTGATGTTGATAGAAAGCTGATAGGCTTAGAATCTCAAACCATTACATTGGTCAATATAATTTATTATCACTATGTGTATATAAACTTGTAGCCTCTATATGACTCATAAAGATTGAAAGACTCTATTGTCATATAAAAATGAAATCTTTTGAGTTGTTATGTCTGAAAAAGATTATTTGATTTTTAATCATTTGTTTTTATTTAGATCCATGATAGAAACAGGTTCATACATCTCAATGAGATGAAGGATCTTTGTAATTATTCTTTCACAAGAAATATATTATTGTCATTCTTGTGAACGCCATGTGACACAAAATCATTTGCATACTCTGCAGTATGATCGGCAATATCATGATAGATGCAGGAACATAATCTTTATTTATTTATAATTCCTTCCTTATGGAAAGATAAATGAACCAAGATGACTAAGAGCTCAGATGTATTATTACGAGTTGTAAACTCAAAAACTATTTGAGTTGATAGATTGAACTTTATCAAAAGACTAGTTATGAGAAAACAAGAAATTCCATTATGATATTATATGGATAGGAATATACCTATTAGATTATGTCTATTCATATTATATGACATGTGAAGTCAAACATGGACAAATGGTTAAAGAAAACTAGAGACATTTATTATGATATATCAAATAAGAATGTTTGATATTTCATGTTATGGGCTAGAGAAGTTTTACCCTAGAGTCAATCTATAAGGGTTACGAAGGCTCCTAAAACTCTTAAGTCAGATATGAATTTATATATTATTGGTCAACAATAAGTGGTCAATAAAACCATAGAATAAGACAGAAAGAGTAAAGGGCACTTTGATTAATTTAAGTGAATCTTGTTTGAGTTGAACTTGCTTTTATGAATAAGACCATTGGATACTTGCGTTAGAGAGTAGAATGACAAGAAGTCATAGACCCTAGAAATTGCAAGCATGAAAAAGAGGGACTCTCTAACAAGGTAGAATTACCTAATCCTATATATTGTATGTATATCCTAGACTAAGGATTGATACTAAGTCAGATTGACTAGAAAATAATATTATACAAATAATTTATGTCTAGAGTTGTTGTAGGATGAGATAGTCTCTAAGTCGAGTCAAAAGTGTGTGAACTCTCAACTACATTCATTGTGAAACATCTATTTATATTAAATCTTTGGCAAAATTAATGCATCCATCTTTGCATGCATTAGTCAGTTCATTGTGCTCTGAATTTGTATAACCATCCAGCAGTGTCATACTTAGTTAGAAGGGATCTATAGTTGTATGACCATGTACGTTATGTAGTACACAAAACTAGAAACTCCAATGGAAAAACATGTTGGCTCCTTATATCTATTCCCTTCATAAAGGGTAGGGCCACTTCCAGGAAGGAAGGTGTGTGGGGGACCGTCAGTCTGTGGTTGGAGGAAAAGCACTCAGGTGATGCTCTCCTTCCCAAGCAAATGACAAACCAACACTTATGAAGATAGATATCAAACTCCAGATGTAGTATATTTATCATTATGACTTGACAGTCAAATTATGTAAACTATTTTGATTTCCATGAGCAAATATTGTAATTGTAAAGTGAAAGATTTCACTGAAATCCTATCTTGAATATGTTGTAATTTTTAGCTTTGAAAATATTTAGAAAAGATATGCATTTCATTTATTGGATTATGCAAATGATTAATATGTTAGCAAACAATTGTTTATTGTAATTTTGTTCATTTACTTTTTAGTAATTTTGGTATGTAAATCTAGGTAATATGAGAAGACATGTTACACTTATCCTACATGCATGTAGTGACATCTTTTATCACCAAAATAGGATACATGTCGTAAACATAACTAAAATAGTATATTAACTTTTCACATCAAGTTCATCAAAATGTAATGATAGATTTAAGCTATTGTTAACTTCTAGATTACTTTAATGTGTGTTGGGTTATAAAATGCTAATTTATAGGAAACTAGAATACAAAAATTGTCAAACTAAATTTAGAACTGTAAATGAAAGAAAGAAATGAACTTAGCACCAAAGGATATAGCTCACTGTCCAAGAAGCAATCATGATATGTGGATGTCTGGTCTCACATTATTATCTAAAAAAGTTGTAAAACTCAAAGTTTTCACTAGATTTTGAAATCACCTACACAATAGGAAATAGGGACAACAAAAGAAGCAAACTAGGGGATACCAGATGATACAAAAATGAAGTTAAACTAACTAGAACAAATGAAATGATGAATTGATAAGAGAAAGGAAGAGAGAACAAAACCTTTGTGTGGTTGTAGTCTTCTAAATTCGTATAACTAGGACAAGAAAAATGGTTAGAACTACTTTGCAGATTGCTAAAAATGGTGAAGCCCCAAATTTGTTCTTTCAACCTCCATAGGTAGTTAAATAGAAAAGATATTGAAATAGTGTGTACTCTTATCTTGTGTGCATTAGGACTAAGAACAACAAACTTAAATAAAGCTATGAATATCAAATCCTAGGTCTACAAGGATAGATAAACTAGTGTATGTACACAAGATTGGATAAAGGGTGGTGGTGGTCACCAAGAGATTTTCCAATAGAAATATAGAAGGAAATGATAAATAATATCTACAATATTATTCAAACAAGAATAATAACTTATTAAAATAATATTACTAGCATGATGTAGAAGAGAGAAGTGAGCACATGGAACTATTAATGGAGATCCAACATCATGTAACTTTAGTAAGGTTCAATAATGAAGGTCTATTCAACCAAGCATAGCCAAGGGAGAGCTATGGAAGAGAGTTGCTTGTTGTTGGAGAATAAAATCTAAGATATGTTTTCAGAAGGGTTTCTTAGAAGCTGAAGGATCAAATTTAAATGTAGAAGGCATTTTTGGATAAACAAGCATTGTAGAAGGCAACAATAAGTAGCTGGACAATAAACCAATGCTTAAATTTTGGACTCATGGGACATTAGTGCATCATATGGACATTCACATGTCGCGCTCGTGTCTTGGAGAAATCACTCAAAATCTAGCACGTGGTCTCAAGCCAACGAGAAGAATCAAAATGATAAAGAAAATTGGCAATCTAGTGAAAGAAAAGGCTAAGGCTGAGGCTAAAATGATCCCTAAAACATGCTAGGTGAATGGACACTAAAGAAAGCCTAAAACATAACATGAAATTGTAAGGGTATGCAATTTATGACATTACATTTTGCCCCTACTTTAGCAAGTTGATGATACTCTCTGATAACCTATGCTAAAGTATAAAAATAAAATGTTAAAAGTAAATATCATGAAAAGGAAACCCAAAAGGATACTGTAGATGACATAGAAAGCTCTCCAAGCAATGGAATCCTTCCCCCAAATTGAGAACTGACAAAACAAGTATGTCAAACAATAAAAAATTGCAAGACAACAATATAAGAAAGCATAAACCAACAAAACCATTGTGTCAAATCATCATAAGCTACATATATATGGAAGCATGAACAACATAAAACCTACAATATATATGTGTTAGAAACACATAAACATGCATAAAAAATGTTCTAGAAAGAAAGAAACCTACAACACAACTGTGTTAGAAACACAAAGGTCAAAAAGAAAAAACAATATATGAACAACTCATGCACAACAGAAAAAGGCACATGGAAAATAAACAAAGAAAATTTTTGGGTCAACATGAAAGAGACCTAGATGTGAAAGTTGTCTCGATACTTTGCATCATTCCCAAAATGAAATAAAAATAGAAGAGATGATAAATAGAGGAATTCTTATATGGTGAGAAGAATGTAATGAGTTGTTTGATTGCTTTAGAGAGAGAATAAATTGTTACATATGAAGAGAAAGGGAAGTAATTAATACAAAAGAGAATACATGACTCAATATCTAGCTTGCCCTATCCCTAGGGGTCATGTGGACAGAATGAAGATACATGAAACTTGTTAAGAAGAATGGAATGACTTGAGGTCTAGCTTACTTTGTCACTAGGAGTCATGAGAATTAAATTCATGATTCTTGGACCAAGTTTTATCACTAGGAATCATGAGAAAAAAATTTATGATTCAAGTACTAACATGCTATGTCATTGTGTTGTTTAGAATGTGAACCAAGCACAATGCAAATGCATCAGACCTTGACATACACATGAGACCAGAACCCTTATAGAGGTAACTTCCTAGTCACTCCTACTTTGGTGGAAAGGTCCAATTGAGTGATGGTGGCACTAAGGGAATGTCCTATTACCCCCTCAGGAGAAAGACTTCACAAGTCACATTTGAGTCTATTACACTTGTTTGTTTGGTGTATGTGTTATTGTTGTCGTGATCATTTTTGTTTAGTTGTTATTGTCAAGCTTGTTGTATGTGTGGTGCTATTATTATGATATGACATAGGGTCACTTGCTCTAAAATTTAGTCTAACTCATTTGTTGTGTAGAGACAGAAGACTTTGAGTCTTCTTCATTCAAGTTCTAGAAGTTCTTAGAGAACTTTGTGTTCTCAATTTCTAAGTTTTTCCAGCCATCTTCATTCATTGTCTTGTTGGATTTATCTTAATAGTTGTTCTTGTTCTTGAATTTCTTTGTCAATTGGGTCTACTTGTTCTAGGAGGTTTGCTCTGATTTCCTCTAAAACTTGTTAAATATCCAATCTTCTCTCACACCAAGGCACATCAGGTGCTTGGTGAAGATTTGGATGTTTGACAATTTATGTTGTCATGTTATTGTTTTGTGCCTTGGGATAAAACCAAGGGCTTGTTTTGAAATGTTTGAAGTTGAATGCCTCATAGTGAATTTGAGGGCTTGAAAGTTGTACATTTTCAATTGTTGAAGGTGAAGCCTCTAAATGCAGCTATAATTATATGAATGCATGCATTTTTAGTTTTTTTTTCATTTTTGATTATATAATTACTATGAAAGTAAATATGCATGCTATTATATGTCTTTTCCTAAATGCAATCTTCTATGTTTTTGTATTTTTCAAGATTTTTGAATATCACAATGATTTATATCTAAGAAAGTAGAATTATAATCTAAGAAAGGAAAGATCTTTTACCTAGAACTAGAAAAAGCAATTAGAAATCAAGAAGAAATAAAATTAGCCTTTTACTTCCTCAAGAGCAATGGTGTTCACTAATTACTAATTACATTCTATAAAAAGATAAAAGAACCTATAATGATGGTATTAGTGCTGGGAAAAAGTCCTCAAAGGTCCATCTATTCGATAACCTTCTCCACACTAATTGGGTCCTCTATTTGACGATAGGAAAAGGGTAAGGGATTTGAGAAGATTCAACAAGTGAAAAGAAATAAAGTAAAAGTGCTTGTAAGTATTAAAAAGAAAAAGGCTTAAGGCCTATGAGAGAATCTTGGAAGAACTAGAGCTTCTCTAAGATATCTAGACTATGGATATCTAAACTAAAACCTGAAAGCAAAAGGGTCAAGGCCTATAAAGAAGCTAAGAAGCATGTGAGAAGAGTATTCAAAGATCTAAGCATATGAGAGCATGAGAAATAATGAAGAGGTATCTATAGGTAGAAATGAGAGGGAGGAAGTGAAGAGATAAGATCAAAAGAAGTAGTTAACTCAAGAAGAAATGGAAAAAATTCCATGAATAGATGAAGAGATAAGAACAAAACTTGAGAAAACTAAAAGAAAACAAGGGTGATCACAAAGAGAAAATGGAATCAATTTCAAAGAAATAAAATTTGATCATGAGCTGACAAAGGAAAGAAAGAAAGAAAAGGATGAGATGGCATGAAAAATGTGAGCTAAAATAGCCTAAAAATAAGAAGAAAAGTTAAAACAAAGAGTTATCTCTTATATTAAAAACAACAAGGTCACCCCTTTTAGAAGTAGGGTCAACTATTTTACCAGTGTTGGTCACTTGGGTACCCTAGAACACAAAGTTAGATCACCTAGGTGACTTAGAAGGCCTAAGAGGTGACCCTAAATAGGTGAAATGAGAGGGTCATCTAGGCAAAATATGAGGGGGTTAAATGAGGGGGACAAAAAGTTAAAAATATATGAGGCTAAGTCATCAATACATGAAACCATTGGGAGAAGTATAATCATTCTTTCAAGTGTTGTGAGCTAGGACTACCACATCATAATCAAACTACCATGTAGACCTAACATAAATAAAATGTAGATTTAAGGCCTATCTTGCTTTATCACTAGGAGTCATGAGAATCAGTGAATCACTTGCACTAACGTGCTTTGTTGCTAGGTGATTCAAATGTTTGATAAAATAAAGGATCACTTGGAATAGTGTGCTCTATTGCTAAGTGCTCTAAGATAAGTGTGGTCATGTCCAAGTGTACTATGTACTTGGGACCACAAATTACAAATGCTAGGAAAGCATGCCAAAATGTGAGAATGGTAGATGTATGCCCCCTTAAAATAATTACATAGAAGTATATGTAATTTATTTTCAAGTAGATGAGGGGGATAAAGATAGGAAAAGGTCCTTAGGAAGGATGCATGTAGGATGTTTTCCCCTAGAACAAATTGTCCACACCCCCTAGAATATAGGTGAAGACAAAAAATATGAAGAAGCTTTGTACTGTTACCAAAGAAAAGACAAGGTGGTTTCACCTAAATTATATTGCCACAATGGATAGAATTCCTCTCTCATTAGATATTGAGCATCATTCACATGATCCTTTATCTACTATTTTCTCTCCTACATAAGGGTCATCACTTCTAGACATTGACCCTTGCCATTTTATTTCTCCACCTTCTTTTCCTTCTACCACTTGTGTATCATTTTCTTCTCTAGGGGCATCATCATCTATTTCCTATGAGATACACTATGTTACTCCTTCTACATCAGCATTGCTATGCTCTCTTTTGTCTTTTGATATTATCACATGCCCCTCTCTTATTGGTATGGAATCTCTTTCTTTTGAGAAATATAATAGCCACAATGATCCACTAGATTGAAAGCACACTAGAATAACTATGGGTTGAGCAAGAAAGGACCTCCATTGGGAAGGCTGTGATTCTCCACAAAAATTTTGTCCCTAATCAACTACCCCACTTTTAGAGCCACACTCATTGGTTCACAATGCAAACCCACTCCTTGTTATTTGTGTTCCATGGGATGAGGGTGGAACCTAATGTTCCATGATATATGGAGCCTATTCTCCATGCTAGTTTCAAACACTTGGAATTTTTTATTAGTATGAGCACTTAAGGCAACTACTAGCTTGTGGGTACTTGATGTCATCATTAGATACTGGAATTAGAAACTACTACCAGTCGTGAATCATTAGTACTACCAATGGATATGGGAACTTTTTATGATTGTTGGCTATGGGAATTAGGTATTAGATGTGGATGTTTTGGGGTGGTAACTTTTAGCATTTACACATCATATTTTGTCATTTGAATAATTGGTGTCACAAATAGTAATGACTTTTGAAGAGTGTGGCATGGTGATGATATTGGCAACATGACAACATTGTTAAGGTGGTGGGATGTGTATAGTGAGGCAGTAGTGGTATTAGCAATTCGCTACAGTGGTGACATGAGATTTGGAATTGCTCATGTGGGAGCTTGGTTTATTGTTATGGAGTAAAAAGTTGACACATGCCTTTTTACCTCCTAGTTTATCTCCTAGGTCCCTGTGTTTACACTTTACAAGCAAATTATCCATCTCAATGAGAAATCCCCTAAAACCCATCTCAAATGGGGACTAGGAGCCCATTTTATGTCTAAATTTTGACCAAAAAATCCCCCCTAGACTTGGGTGCTTATGCCCAATCCCACCTTGATTGATCAGGGTGAAATCAAATGTGTGTCAGCATAGGACTCTTAAATGGGTCCTCCCTTGTCGGTTCTTTCAATTAATTTGTGAGAGTTTAATGGATAAGCATATATAAACAAGTGTTTGAATTCATTTGCAACTAGGTTGATGATAGTACAATTGATTTTAAAGAAGGTTATGATATTGTGCAAAGGCAAATTCAAGGCATTCATTGTGTTTGTTGCATATTTGAATTCATCATCAACATCCTTATGAGTTGAAGAATATTCATCCTCCTAAGGGCTTCACCGCCAAGGTGACATTATCATTGTGTTTGAATCATTTCATCATTATTTAGATTATCTTTAGCCTCTACCCTATTAGGGCACGCTCTCTCATTAACAACGATGTTGGGAAATCTTGAATGCTAACCCGAGATTTAATTGAGGCAAATCCCTAAACACCACAACCCCTAAACCCCATTTTCCTTGTGTGCAGGTTACATGTGCGAGATTTGTGGAAGTGAAGATACAGGGAAGCTATTTGAAGGATAAAGATTCTGGATCTGAAAATGGAGTTCAAGAATTTCACTATAGTGGATTTGGGTGCTAGCACTAGTTTCCAATAAGCCAAACAAACCTAAAATTCAGCATCAGAGCATCTTCTGTGACATTTTTGCAATTTGGAGTTGTCAAAAATTTAAACTTTCCAAACTCAGGTGCTAGCACCAGTGTCTTCTAAAATTTCAACTTCTGAGGGACAGGCTTGGATATCTTACTGATAATCTTGGCACTCTCAAATCTTGATTTGTTGCTTTTGTTTTACTGTTATAAGCTAATTATCATAGATCTATGGTTTGATAATAGGCTTGGTTGAATCACATCTTTCCTCTGCAAACAAGAGTACAAAATTATTAGTTGAGCCATCTTCCATCTTGTAGTGGCTTGGCTTAGTTTTATCCTTGAATGTTGTAGTGAAAGGAGGGTTTGATCTATTGTACTCACACATATTCCATCATCTCCCTTTTTACTATATAACATTTTGGCGAACCCATGTTGTTAATGAACTTGCATCTTGTTGAGTGTTGAAATCAGATTTTGCATTACATCATATCATATTTGTCATTCTTCATTGAAAAAGCTTGCATACATTTGAAAAAAATTAAAAAAATAAGCATTCTAGGCTTGCATAAAGGCATAGTTTTGGATTATTCTCATTGAATATCATTGGAAGCATTTGAAAATCTAATTTTTACATCAGATCTGAGGCAAATAATAGAAATTAACCATTTCATTATCTCACAATTTGCATTTGCATATCTCATTTGCTAGGGTTTTGTTGAAATTTTGCATTCTTTTTATAACCTAGTTTTTTACAAAAGCTACGGTTTGTATCAAAATCTTATTTCAAAAATTGTTGCTCCTTTAAACACTCATTCAAATCAGATTTTTAGTTGTAGTGTTTCTTCATTGTGTGTCCTTGCATTTAATTTTAAATTTTTACAATTACATAGTGTGTATTTCAACATTAAGGGTTTACACACTTTCTTTACACATTTTAAAGAAAAACTTTAAATCATTAATCTTTCCTTGTTGTGTAGTACTATTTCCATCATACTTTGTTTGTTGTGAAATTTGTGTGTTTTGCTCTCTAAAAACCTGATTTCCTCAAACAAACCTTTGTAATACTCTAAATATACTACAATGCACTTTGGATTGTTGTCTATCTCACCTTGTTGCTACAATTGGTCCTGAGATATCTACAGTATAGCCCAATGGCTATACTCAGTTCTAAACCTACAAGTGTAGCCTTGGTTTGTGATGTGAACTAATATATGATTTATGCATAGCTTCCAAGAATTGATTTGGTTGTTATCTTAGAGTAAAATTTTCTAACCAAAGCTTATATGTTGTTGATTATCTTAGCAACTAATCTTGATGTGTTTGTGGGAACATTCGATGATTGTGGCACATGTCACTTTGGGGCATGGGCTTTGTGAAAACTCTTGTTCCCTTGTGTGTTTTCACTCTACCTTAATGTGCTTGATACTGGTAAGCGAGATCAACCACCTTAAGGTGGGGGCATATAAAATGGTATCTGCTTGATTATCTTTTGACACTGAAATAGCATGTTTGAAAGCCCTCATCATGAGATAGGATGGTGTATCTCTTGAGCTAGTGCGCATCCTTTTAAAGCAAAAGAAATCCCTCATCACGAGGTGGGATGACATATCTCTTGAGCTAGTGTGTATCCTTTTATACAAAGCCCTCATCATGAGGCAGGATGGTGTATCTCTTGAGCTAGTGCACACCCTTTTATACAAAGTCCTCATCATGAGGCAAGGTTGGATCTTGAGTCATTCACCCTTAAGCATGTCTTTAGTGGTTGTGGTAGTGTAGCTCAATCATCATGTGCGTTTGGTGTGTTTTAGATAGTGGAGTAGTGATGAGCTCCTCCCTATCTCTTGTGTTTGTTGCGTATAAGATGTATAGTGTGTCTATGGCATGCTATGTGATGCTTGTGTATTCCATATGTCTTCCATGTGTTTTATGTGTCTTCCTTGCTTTTCGTGTGTGTTTGTGGTGTGGTCTAATGTTGTGTAGCAATGAGTCCATTGCCCTGTTGTATGTGTTTTGTGTGTCTTCACATTTGTGTTTTATTTACTTTAGTTATCATTATATACATATATGTATTTGCTTAATCATATCTTCTCTTCATGTCTTTTTTATGTATTGTGTGACTGTATTCATGTCTTCTCTACGTATTACTTGCTTTCACTATCTTCTCCATGTATTGCATGCTTCCTTACTATATTCACTGTGTCTTATGTGACTGTTAAGTGTTTTGTTATGTTTGCCGAAGTCTCGGGGCTAGAAATAGTCCTTCAAGCTTAGGGTGTGTCTTCATTTGTGTGTTTGATGTTTTGGTATCCTTCAACCATACTTTAATGCATGTGCAGAATCCTAAGATTGCACACACATTAAAGTGGGGGCTACATGTTATGGAATAAAAAGTGGACACATGCCTTTTTACCTCCTTGTTTAGCTCCTAGGTCCCGATGTTTACACTTTACAAGAAAATTATCCATCCTGATGAGAAATCCCCTAAAACCCATGTCAAATGGGGACTAGGGGCCCATTTTAGTCTAATTCCTAACCAAAAAGGTCCCCTAGACTTGCATTCCCACACCCAAGTCTACCTTGATTGGTTGAGGTGAAATCAAATGTATGTTGACATAGGACTCTTAAATGGGTCCTCCCTTGTCGGCTCTTTCAATTAATTTACAAAAATTTAATGGATAATCATATATAAACAAGTGTTTGAATTCAATTATAACTAGGTTGATGATAACAAAGTTGATTTTATCAAGGTTATGATATTGTGCAAAGGCAAATTCAAGCCATTCATTGTGTTTGTTACAGACTTGTGTTAGTGTTGTGTTTGTTGCAGATTTGAATTCATCATCAACATCCTTATGAGTTGAAGAATCTTCATCCTCCTAAGGGTTTCACCACCAAGATGACATTATCATTGTGTTTGAATCATTTCATCATTATTTGGATTATCATTAGCCTCTTCCCTACTAGGCCGCACTGTCTCATTAACAACAGTGTTGGGAAAGCTTGAATGCTAAGCTAGGATTTGATTGAGGCAAATCCCTAAACACCACAACCCCCAAACCCCTTTTTCCTTAGGTGCAGGTTACAGGTGCGAGAGTTCTGGAAGTGAAGGTACATGGAAGTTGTTTAAAGGATAAAGATTTTGGATTTGAAAAATAGAGTTTAGGAATTTCTCTATAGTGGACTTGGATGCTAGAACTAGTGTCCAACAAGCCAAACAAATCTGAAATTCAGCATTAGACCATCTTCTGTGACATTTTCGTAGTTTGGAGTTGTCAAAGATCTAAACTTTCCAAACTCGAGCACTAGCATCAGTGTCTTTTGACATTTCAACTTCTGAGGGATAGGTTTTGACATCTTACTGATCATCTTGGCACTCTTAGATATTGATGTTTTGTTATTGTTTTACTGTTATAAGTTTATTATCATAGATCTACGGTTTAGATAATTGAGGAGCCTAGGGTTTAATAATAGGCTTGATTGAATCACATCTTTCCTCTGTAAACAAGAGCACAAAATCAGTAGCTAAGCCCTCTTCCATTTTGAAGTGGCTTGGTTTGGTTTTGTCCTTGAATGTTGCAGTGAAAGGAGGGTTTGATCTAGTGTACTATCACATATTTCATCATCTCACTTTTACTATATAACAGTTATATTATTCTTAACTTGGGAAACTACAAGTACTCTTACACATGTGATACTTCAGACACAATTTGGCATTTCACATTCAGTATACAGCATGTCCTAGGTTGAGTAGGACATGAGGTTGTTCAATATGATATTGTATTCTATGATATTCATGTGGTTTGAGACTACCATTATATTGCATGCTATTATATTCATATGATTTGAGACCACCATTCCCCTCCTCCCCTTAGGTGGCTTGGTTAAAGCCACATGGTGTTTGTGATGTGCAAATTTTTATGAGACTATTGGATTATTATTTATTTATTTATGAATTCTCTTATTTATTCAGCCAACAATAATAATTTTTAATTCTTTGGTTTGCTTAGCTAGTTGAATTTGAAATGGTCTGTTGCACATATGATGCCTAAGGTTGTTGTCATTGATGTGAACACTATCACAAGGTTGAGGAGATTATTAAGGCTATTATTGAGGTTGTCATTGATGTCAACACTATCATGTAAGTGTGATGATATTCATGGTTGGATGTCATGCCTTGATCAGTGCAGAGTTGAGGTGGGAATCAGAAGCACTAAAGGATCAGGTGTGTTGTTGGTGGCCTAGAGCATGTTGAGTGTTCCATCCTAATGTTCCTCAGTTGTATGTGTTGGTACAAAGAAGATAAATGGCCTACGGAAGTTGGTGACAGTGTCTATTTCAGGATGATTGTTCTTTGAAGACTGTCTGGGATATTGCTCCACTTTTTCATTCTCTTGATGGTGTGCTTCTGTAGATTGGAACATAGCTTCCTATAGTGTCATATTATGTATGATCCAAGTTTCATGATGTTTTGATTATCAGATGTATGTTTTTATGTTGACAAACTTGAAGATGTGTTTGTTCTATGAAGGTGTTTCTAGCATGGTAATGGAATGCTCCACATTCCTTTGGTTTTGAAGATATGGTCTTGTGGTTCAAGAGTTAAGTTTAGTATGGCGTAAAAATGCTAAATCTAATATCTCAGATCACCTGCTCTTCCGTAGTGAAAGATATAAGAGACTAAGTTCTGGTTCATGCTGTGACAGTATGATGTGATGATGAAGATTGAATGGAATGCTCCACATTCCTCTGCATTTGTAGATTTGGCTATGCTATTTTGAAGGCATGTTAAAATTCTAGTGAAGATAATAATTCTATAGATTCAGATCATTCTTCCTTTTGGTATGAAAGTTATGTTTGATAGAGTACCAATATGTGCTCTGGTAGAATGGAGTAGTCTTGAAGACCTGTTGGAATGCTCTGCATTCCTCCACAAATAAATGATTGCCCTTATAGTTTCGAGGACATGTTCATAGATGTGCACATTATATGCTTATTTTCAGTTTCAAGGTTCTTAGTGGTTCGTAGCTCAATTTTTAAAATGATAGCATGTTGTAGTGTGCTCTGGATGACAGAGTGTTCTCAGAGTAAATGATTGAAGCTGTAAGACACAATTCTTTGATGTGCGGTGGAAAAGAAGTGTTTGGGGATGTTTAATGAGTCATGTGGACTCATCTGGAAAAGTTTCACAAAGATCTTTCTTGTTTCTAGTACCACACAAGGTTCTTTAGGTTTATGTGGTCGTTATACTTCAAGTCTTCATGTGTTTTCCTTAAAGCTGTCCTATTTCTGAATGAGAGGAGTGTGTGGATGTAATTCCTTGGTGTTTGAAGCTATGAAGTATTTTTTGGACCTGGTTAAGAAAGTGTTGGAGTCCGCAAGGCTTGGATCTTCTACTAGTGTAACATGTGGTTTCATTTAGGACCTATCTTCTACACGTTTCCTATTGTGTGTTGTCTGGTTGACATGTAATGTATTTTTCCATGCTATATCTGACTGCAAGCTATGTAATCAATGTAATATCATGTATAAATAGTGAATCAAATTGAGTGAGGAGAGTATGATTGCAAGTTGATTAAAAGGGTTCACAACCATATAAAAAGGCATAATAAATGCATTATTGATGTGCGACTGAAGGAGAAAGAGCAGAAGTTGTTGATGCTGTCTAGATTCATCTTGAAGACATATTTGTGACAGTGATCAAGTATAGAGTGTGCTAACTGATCAGATCTTCAGAAGAAAGTATGAAGAGGCAAAAGTGCAATCATCAAAAGTGTAAGTTTCAATGTCAATTTTCAGACAGTAGAAAGGTTGTCATACTATAATCTTTTGTAAGTGTGTTCTCATTTTAGGGAGTAGTAGCTTCCTTGGGAGTGACACTAAAACAAAGTCATTAGGAAGACATAGAATCTTCCTTGGGAGTGACCCTAAATCAAAGTTACTTAGGGAGTAGCAGCTTCTTTGGGTTATAGCCCCTAAAACAAAGTTATTATTTGAGCTTCATATATTGTGAGTTAATCCTCATCGTGATTTCTCCTTTCTAGGGTTTTCCACATATATTTAGTGTTATGTGTTGATGTGCATTGTGTTATTCTTTCATGTTGATATTTTGATGCTTAAGGTTTAGTCTGCTTCGGATAAGTTGAAGTTGTTGAAATTGAAAATTGTTTAAATACTCATTCACCCCCCTCTCAGTATTCTTGTGTGTTTAACATGGTCCTTTTGCCTAAAGGACTTGTTTAATTGTACTTTTGGTTTGAATATGAGATGGTGCATTGGTGGCCACTTTTGAACTTTATTTCTTTTTATGAATTTTATTTGTAGATTTAACTTGAGATCTTATCTTATTGAAAATTTCTTTGTTTTGAGGCTTTCTTAATGTTTTCTACTATTGGTGGGTGTGGAGCACTATGACATATGTTAAATTGCCATATCTGAGAGGTGTCCCTGACAGGTTGTATGGGGGAGTATCTCAGTGGGCATGTTACATATAGAATCTATCCTAAGGAAGTATATTATGAGGATGAGGGTTGTAAATGGGACCAATTTGAGATGGTCATAATCCATTCCCCTAGATCTATGTGTGTAATTTATTATGTACCTTCCTCTTGGAGACTAACCCCCTTAAACAAACAAAAGAAAGGTAAGAGTAACTGTATGGAGGGGTTCTCAAGGAGGGCCATGAGATAATCTTTCCTATTGATAAATGGCTCTATGATACTTGTGATATTGGCTCTTTTGTATTTAAGACTATATGATATTACAGTTCTACTCGGATGTTGGCTTAGTGGATTCTATAATTGCATGGTTGTCAAGTTACTAGTTATGGTCATGTGGTCCTATGGTTACTCAAATATATTTTGGCACTTGTCCTCCTCATAAAACCCATTCTATGAGCCTTGTGATGAAGTCATTGTTATATGATATATGTATTTGAGACATGTGAGTTTAGTGTGTATTGTTTGTGAACTAAGTGTTGGAAAAATAATAACAATTTGTCATGCCCACATTTCACATGCAGTCACAACACGCAAACATACGTGTCATGTCCACGTGTGACATGTATGTGGTCATGATACGAACTATCAAAAATTTTCCCCTTACTACTTTGAAAGCCCCCCTCACACCCACAAGTGTGAACGTGCTCGGTTGTGTATGTTTATGTCATCTATGATACTGTTGTTAACAGAATATTCTACACACGTGTGCATTCTTTATTTTGATGTCGATCACTACGCTTATGTCAGTTTCATTTTCAGCATTTAGGATTCCCTTGATAGGTGGTTGGCCGTTTAACGGTTTTCTCAGTTTATTTCAATAATAACAAGTATCTACTCCTTTATTATACTTGTTTATGAATTTCATTAAATTATTTATTTAAATATTATTTACTATGTTTAAATTCCTTGGAATTCCATTTGACATTTTATTTAACTCCGAACTCTCAAGTCGTATTACAGATCAATCTATTTTAAAAATACATAATCGATCATTTATTAAAATTGTTCTAAAATTTTTGAAATTCCCCTCTCACTTTTTGTTTAATGAAATAAGTGCAATGATCAAGTAAAACTTTCATAAACAAAAACCATTTCCTTTATATATATATATGTTTTTGTATAAAGATATTATATATATATATATATATATATATATTCTTTTATTTATTTATTTATTATTATTATTTTTTTTAAAATACACTTATAAATATCAACACATTTATTTATATGAATTTCTTTATGTGAGTGCAACCACACCTCACTAACCACTAACATTTATAATTATTTATATATATTTATAAAATTGCTTAGTCTTTCTTTAAGAATATACTCCACTCAAGAATCATGTGCTTTGTTATAAACACATCTTAGAGCAATGTAGGTTGTTTAACCCTAACATTATTGTTGATGATAGTTGTGTTTGTAAGGTTATGGTGGAGCAGTGGCGGCGAAGGAGGGCTGCGAGCGAAGGATGGTAGAGGGAGTGTGAATGGAGGTGGAGGTGGTGCTGCCGCAGTGGCAGTGGCGAGCGGAGGTCGCGGCGGGGTGGTGGGGAGTAATGGCCGTAGTGGGCGGCAAGGCGGAGCGCAGGGTGAAACGGAACCGGTGGTGGAAAGGGTTTTAGTGTGCGGCCATGGAGTTTCAACAGGCGGGGGTGTGGTTATAAGCCTAGCGGGGATGTGGGGAGGGATGGAGCCCCACCCACATCCCACTTCGTGGGGTGTGGTTGGGGCTCCGCCCCTCCCCACACCCTCTTTGTAATAAGGAATCGGTGGGGGTTTAAACCCCCACCATTATACATTTTTTTTGTTTGGCTGTGTAATTTTTGAAAACCGCAAACTCTCTTCTCTTCGTAATAGCTAATCCGTAATTTTTTTAAAAATAAAAATAAATATAAATATATATATAAATATTTTTAGCATAGGATATTTACATTGTGTAAATTTCTCAGATTCACAGTTTATTCATTAATACTGAAAACCATTTTTATATATAAATGTAAACATATATATATATATATATAGATATATATATAAATATGTATATATATATATATAAATATGTATATATATATTTATATATATATTTTTATCAATATTTATCGTAGGCAAGATATTTTATAAATTTATTTCTTATTTTCCTTTCAGTTTTATTATCAATTGCAACTACAAAATTAAGCTTCATACAAGCTAGTGTTAACATTAGATATTGAAAGAAAACTATATTTCCTTTTAATTGAAATTAAATTACAAGTAACTGAATTCAATCTACAATTAATAGCATTTAATATAACAAGGAAATAAATATTCATATGCATTTATTCTCAACAATAGAAGTAAATAACCAAAACACAATTTCTTTTCTCTTTCAAATGTCCAAATTCTGACTAAACAATACAATTTTAACAACTTTGTCTAAATCAACAACTAATTCCACAACTTAACAAATTTGATAAACAAGAATAAACAACTATAAGATTTCACCACTCACAACACTCTAAGGGAGGAATTACTTTCTTCTCCCAATACATTTTTTTTACAACTTTCAGAGGGAGCAATCTCTCCTCTTTAAAAGAAACTTGTCCAGGAAGAAACTTAAAGAGACCAAGTTCTCATTACAAAAGGAAAGATAGAACATTTTCTCTAAACAAGGAAAACTCCTCCAATCCTCTCAACATGCTCCAAAATAAACCTACATTATAAACAAGGAAAAATACACCACACAACAAGCTCTCCTCCTTACCATAGACCCGCAAGAGGGTCACCCCCGAGTTAGGGAGATCATCCACATACCCAGGGTAGAATAGACCAAAAACACTTCACAACATTAGAACAATCAACACACAACACCCAATAGTTTTACACACAATACATAGACTCAGCTGAGGTGAGTTCAAAGGGGGGTAGGGAAGTAGACTCTCTCTACTTCAAGGTGTCATTCTTCTCAAACAATTATCATATCTTATCTCATGGCCTCAAGCCAACAAAATTATTCTTTCTCATGGCCTCAAGCCATCCAAATAAAAATCACAAGGATATCCGATATAGGCTCTCAAAGCCTTATAGCCCTCTAGGCTCAAAATTACCAACATGCCCTCAAGGCTTCCATATAACAAGAAATAAGAATACATCCGAGGATGTTCACACCTTCCCTTCTCCATACAAGATGAACATTGTCTTCCAATTGAAAGAAGCTCTTTCATACACCCAACACAAACCCAAAATAGCAAAAATAACACATAGACAACCATTGTAATTCCACATTCATCAAACAAGAACAAAGCATACATAGGTGAGTAACTGACTCACTAACCTTTTCTAGCCCAATTATGGAATGTATTTTGAAGAAGAGCTCCACCCTTAGTCTCCTTCTCCAAGTTCTCTTTCTTTCCACAATAATCCAACCCCCTTACTCTCTCCCTCTTCCCCTCTTTAAAACAAATTCTCTCCCTTATCCCTTATTCCAAGTGGCATTAAAAAAACTAAACCCACTCATTATCCATTATCCCTAATGGACTTAAAATAATTAACCCCACTCAAGAGGTTCCCCACTATAGCCCTTTTACAACACATGTAGAAATAAAATATAATAAGAAAAATAGAAATAAAAAGGAAGTGGATGACACACCACCCTTTTTATGGGGTCTCCCACCAAAAGAGAGGCACAAGGAGACAAACACTCCATTATTGGTGGATCATGGAGTCCTTCCATGACTTGGAAGTGGGTCTAAGTGTGAATTCCACTCATTCCATTGTCCTCATGCTCCCAAATTCGTCACTTAACTTCACCATGAAGTTGAAGTGACCATATGGAGGTTATCCCAAGGTTATCCTAATCAAAAGGGTCCCTAGACCCATGGGGTATAACCTAGGGTTGATTTAAACCTAGTTAGGACTCCCAGAGTCAAGTAAAAACACAAGAAGAGGGTCTAAAAGAAATAAAGTTAAAACAAGATTTAAAACATCTCTTACAACACATATCACAATATAATTAAATCAGAAGATAGACCTAATTCCCTTGACCTCATGCATCATTACAACATTACAATATTACCACAATTCACCAAAAACGAGGTTGATCTTAGTTTCTTGTAGAACTAGATCGGCTCACAAGGGATACAACATAGGGTGTGGAATGATCTCCTGTATTTGTGGTTTTGTTAGCAATACATGCACACTCAAACTCGAAGTCAATAACACAAAGATATCATAGCTGAAACAATTTAAATACATGCATACCTAAACATTCTACCATATAAACATACTGAAATCACATTAAAATTCTATTTCTAATATTATCCATTCATAATTCTCTTAAAAGCAACATCTAACTATCATTGCACAATTGTTTTCTTAAAAATCAATTAGGTTTAATAAACAAGAATCCGGGATCAACAGTCCCCCAATCATAAAAGTAATAGCAATAGTACTGTAAATAGTCTCATGAACAGAAGTGAAAAAGGTAGGCCTCACACAATTATAAAGGGAAATTACACACTTGCAATGGCTATGTTTGGATATGATGACTTGAAGACACAATGATTTGCATAGTTCCTTATTTGATACTTATTTTTAGTTGAGATATTCATGATAGCTAGCGAAGGTTGAATAACTTGTTAATATGGTGGGTTGCTTTACTCTCACCTCTTTGAGGGCTTCTAGGAGGAAATATAATCTTAAGAGGGGAGGCTTAAGGGGGAGGATGTAAAGCCCACCATTCTCTAGCAATTTTATTTGCATCTAATAGACTTATGTTGGATATTGATACTCATCTAGATTTGCATATTTATGTTTAGATTTGTGATCGTGATGGTTGATTAAAATAGATGTTGAGACTATGCTTAGAATGGTTAAATTATCATGATCTTATTTTGATGATCTAGTTAGTTGTTGGCTATGGTTTGTTATATTATTCATGTGAAGGTTCTAGGGTTGTGCATTTTCTCTTTATTATTGTGGTTTGACTTTGAGTACGGATGTCAAATTTTTTGATAAAAGGCACCAATGCCTAAAATATATTATATTATATATAAACAAAGATTATTACAACAACATACTTGACAGACCAGTGTTTGGTACATCATCTTCTCATACAGGCTCTTGTACAAAAAATGGAAAACATTACAAAGAGAGGCTTTATAATGCCATATATAGTGACTGCTAGCAAATAGTATTGAGGCTTGACTAAACAATAGAGATCCCATTAAGATAATACTAGGTACTTTGAGCAAAAGTAGATGCAGGATCAATGGCATTATTGAGGAATCCATCCACATCTTCATTATCATTTAGGTCTAGGACCTCTTCATCTTAAGCTACAAGTGTATGTGGATCGTGGGTCAGCAAAAGTCAGAGAGCTTGAAAGTGCTCATGTACTTGGTCTGCAAGCTGGGGTCTGAGCTCATGATAGTGAGCACGAAGTGCATTATCCACTGTAAACTCACATTGGTATTGTCCAGGCCATGCTTCACAACATCATAAGTACATATTACTGCCGAGTTCTTTTGTAAATCCTTGTGAGAAAACAATCCACTACCGATGCCCTCTCGTGAAACATATCATAGTCTCTCATTGATTCATTTGGGATTTGCTCAGAGATAAGATGATCTTGAATATAGTATGTACAAATTTTCCTCAAAATGGTCGGGTTCTATAGAAAATCCATGATGTTAGACAGAAATAAAGACAATACCTGAGAGAAGTATAAGATTCTGGGTGAATCATGAAGGATTTCCCGGCCAGTTAAAAGTTGTATCACATCCTCCACCATAGGATAGTCAATCTTAAAGATCTTTGCTAGCATCTCAAAGTCAAAAAATCCATATTCAAGGACTTCCGATTTTTAAATTGGGATTTTGATACGCTTGTTCTCTGTCAGGCTCTCCATCTTAGTAGCAAGAAGATAAGAAATGTGGCGATACCAAACATATTAATAACAAATGTCCTCCACAATTCAATGCATCTTACAAAAACAAACATCAATAATGTACATAATCCACACTTCAATGCCTTAATAGAGAGGAAATTATTATCTTCTCACGCTTAGACAACTAAATAGGCACACACTAATGATGATACTCGCACACTTCACTAGTTGGAAGAGTGAACTACTTATGCAAGAAAGAGCTTTAGAAAATGAAACATTTACAATATAATGATTGCTCTAAAGATATGAACCTGCAAACAAGCAAAGAGGAATGATTAGTATAAGAAAGACCCCTAAGAAGGGAGCCAATTTTGATCATGTACCATGTTGGCATAGACGGTTGGGAAATGTTTAACTATACAAGCATCCAATACTACTAATCCTTGGCTTTGGTCACATGCTAAATTTACAAGACTGTCTGCTAATTTATTTCCCTCTGAAGCAATGTTGGATTTCATAGTACTCAAACTGATCGAGAATCTCCCAAACCTCGTGTAGAATATACTTAATTTTCCAATTGCCAAGAAATTTATTCTTTGTAGCATTTAATTTGATTTCAACTCGGAAGTGATAATCTAAAAAGGGTTGTTTGAACATATGATAAAATTTGGAAAGAAATTCATGAAATACCATTAAATGATAAATGTGTGTATGTAATTGTGATAGTGGAATTTAAATTGTGATAATTATTGACTAGTGTTAATTATGTGATTTTAGATTTCCTATAATATATGATGTTTTGAAAAATTATTATTGATGTTTTAGCTATTTTATGGGATATATTAACACTTGTTTGCAAGTGTGTAGGTGATTTCTATGGCTAATGGAAAAACTTTGGAGGTCCTATAGAACCCTTTGTTGTGATTCCCTAGTGACACCTTGACCTTAGCCCATGAGGGGACTAAGGTCTTCATTGTGAAAAATATTTTGTAAATGTGAAAGTTGTTTATGTAATTTAAAATTTTTATTTTGTTATATGGTTGTATGTGTGGGAATCTTAGGTTGTGATCCATCCTTGTGCCAAATCTTATTTTTGAACTTAGAATGGATTTTAAAAGGTCTTAAAATGTCATTTTCTTCATTGTTTAAGTGAAAATAAGTCCTTAAGGTGAATATCTATGGGATGGGTACTTGTTTGGCTAGTAATTTTGAGATTTGGACAAGATTTAGTGCTTCCAAAATCTTTTGAAATGAATGTGATGAGATTTGGTTTGGTTTTATCCAATTCTACCATACTTAGTGTGGTAAAGGGAGTTACAAAGTAGACCAAGAATCTTGATCAACTTATGATGCATCGTAGAGCATCTTTCTAAAGATAGAAAATGATTATTAATGAGTCAAAAATAGGTGTGGGTTAGGGAATTCTTACCATGGCATTTTTGGACCTTGTTTGGGCCCATAGAAATGCTTATGGTGGTTTTGGGTCTTCATGAGTTTGTATATTGAGAGTTTGAGATTGAGTCTGGGATTTTTTAGGGGATTTTTTAAATTTTCTATAAGGTTATGCTATCAGATTTCCTCTAGAGGAGTAGGAGTCTCTTCAAAGGATATTCAACAAGAGAACATCTCTATCATGTTTGGAATCCATTAGAGGTAGGCTTCAAAGCTCTCTTTGTAGATGTTCAAGTTGAATATGATGTTATTATTGTGTGTTTCATATATTTGATTAATCTTGGCTGTGATTTATTTATTTCAATTTTTTTAGATTGTTGTGCTTTTATATGTGTTGGAAATGGAGTACTATGTTAGGTTCTATTCTTTTAGTCAAATTGAAAGCAACCCAAGTGTGGTGTTGAGAAATATGTGGAACCTCCCTTGGAAAAAACGTGTATTCCTTCTAAAGGAATATTGGCATTGAGTGCCTTGTGTATTTTCATGTGATGGAGAAATATACATTTCTTATGAAGAAATTTTGTTATTGAGTGGTTTATGTGTTTTCTTGAGATATGGAGGTATTGTGTGGGGTGTGCTGAGGTGTTGGATATGGGTGTAGAACACTTGTTGTGGGGAAGGATGTTGGTTATGGATGGAGAAGGAATATTGTTAATGGTGAATGTTTTGTTAATTCTTAGTTGTGTGGTTTTATGGTTATATTTTTTTCCTAAGAGGTTGAAAAACATCCCCTCATCTCCCTCTTTTCAATGAATCTTGCCAAGGTTCATATGTGATGTGAAAGCCTATGGGTGTTGTTATGTTTTTGTGTATGTGTTTTTCATGTTATGTTGTGAAAACTGGTTTCTATAAGGACCTCTTAGCTTGAGGGCGGGGTTGTGAGAAAGCCCTATGATTGGGAGGTAAGCAAATATCCATTAGCTTGGATGTGAAACTTTTTTTTTGTAGATTTGTGAAATAATAAAGATGGCAACCATGTGTTTTGAAGAAGGCCTTACATGAGTTTTTTTTGGAACCCTCTTTTGAAGCCAGTTAGGCTATTGGAAAAACCCTCATTATGAGGGTAAGAAATGTCATTCTAAAATATGCATTCGGCACCTAAGATCTTGTTTAGGAAAGAAATCATTGTTTATGATGTATTAATGTTTAATTATTGTTGTAAATTATTATTCTATTTAAAAAAATGTAAGTATTGGGTTTTCTTATATGAAGTATCTAAATTTTACAAATTATAAGAGTCAGAAATTCCCAAGTAAATTTTATTTTGAGAATCAATTTCAATCAAATCATACTGGAGAGAAACTACAAAATATTTATATAATTCTTAAATGTAAAAAAATTGTTTTACAAGAAAAAATATTAATTATATATTAAAATAATTCAATGTTTGGTGAAAAAACTAAAAATCACACATTGTAATGAAATAACTTGGCCAAGAGAAGAATATAATAGAAAATGTGCTGAAAATACTTGATAATAATTGAGAATAACAAGCCCCTTTGAGGGGTCAAACCTCCAAATATCTCCAATGAGAACACAATTTACAATATGATAATAATAAACTTACCACCAACTCCTGTATATACCTAATTATGCCATGGTTACCACCCAAGATAACTTAGATACTTAATTATAAACCCTACGATGACCTAACTATCTATATATGACTATAATAATGATTAAATAACTTAATTAGGAGTTTAGGTAGCCACAAGCCTGTTATGTCATAAATTGTGCTCCTTGGTTGTGCAAGCACAATCTCACTATGTTTAGCACCTCCCTCTTGTGGTCCCAAGCCTAGTTCATTTTAGGTCTACCCTAAAGTCCTAATTAGGCTCCAATTTTATGAAATGTCATAATTTTGTTTAAATTTTGGCCATAACACGAGAACTAATTTGAAATTTGGAGTTAGCACCACCTTAAATATGGGCTTGTAACTTAATCTGGCCAAATGGCCTAGGGCACCTAGTGCCAAGTAGTCCCTCCTGTGTTTTTAGGGAGGCAAATTAAGTCCACAAGTTAACTTTTATGTTGGTTAGACTGACCCTAAACTCAAATTTTCTTTTTGGCACGTGTTGTCAGATCTTTAATTCAAATTAATTACTTCTAAATCCTTGTATAAAAGCATGTAACCTCTTCATTTGAAACTAGATGTTAGATGAATGATGAAAAATCTCTTTGCAAGTGTTATGCTCTCTATGCTATTGAATTATTACAAGTTTATATTGATCAAGTGAAAGTGAATTTTCTCTCTTGGAAGGATTTGCATGAAGGATAGATAGTGAGATCTTGAATCTATCTCATTATTCCTAGGTTGAAGCACTTTACATGATTGGGAGAAGGGTTGGAACCAACAACTTGAGATTGGCTTGAGTACCCTCCAAGGGTATGGTTGCATCACCTTCTTATTCAGCAAACGTTTGGTGAATCCGTATCCTTGAGGTGAAGTTGTATGTTTCCTTGAGTGAAGTATTTCTTTGATCTTCCTATTCCCTTTTGCTCGAGTCATCTAGGGCTAGGGTTTTGATATTTGTGAGTAGATCTTGCATGTTATTACTTACAGTTAGGGATTCTAAGCACACACAACATCTTGTTATAATCTTGGCTATCCATGAGGTAGGAATACCAAAACAGGGGCTTGACTGAGGTAATATCTTATATATCCACAATACTTTTTCCCTTATTTTGTATGTGCAAGTTGATTTTGTAGTTTTCAGAAGATACCAGGCAGAGAGAAGACTGACTTTGTAGTTACAGGTTAGGCAAAGCTCTAAGTTTCTGCAAAACCCTAATTAGGGTCTAAGGTGCCTAGCATCCTGGTCCTTCCTTCTTTTTAGGCCCAAGTTCTTATTCTCCTCTACCTACTAATTCCTACTATCTTTTTAGAATTTCTATTTCTATTTTCGACAGTCATTTATTCATCAATCTTGCTCATTTAGGGTTTGATCTTTTGACATAGGTTGGGTGGTTGAATTTGGTTGATACTCCTCTATAAAACAAAGGGACAAAGCCCCTATAGTTTGGCTCTCCCTTTTGGGTAGAAGCCAAGCTCGATTTGTGTCCTAATGTTAATGGAAGAGGGTTTGACCTAGTTTAACCTTTTAGGCTAAGTTTCTCTTTTCCATCAAACATTTTGGTGAACCTAACTCTTCTTACACTATTACATCCTTCTTCATCTAAAAATAATTTTTTTGTTGTCATAGATCTAATTAAGATTAATTTAATTCATCATTTTCATGCTTGCATCCATTACATTTTGCATTCAATCCATCATTAGGTTAACAAAGACCTTGCATTCCTAGAAAATCTAGCTAGTCTTGAACCTAGGGTTTGTAAATTAGTTTGTTGTTTCAGATATTTGTAGCATTGTTAGGTTGATTAAAGGGAATTCATTTTTTTTACCTTATCATCATTTATATTTAGATCATCCTTTGCATTTTGGAATGTTAAATTTGAAAAACAAGTATTTGATTTATATTGAAAAATTATACTTGTTACATTGCTTACAGTTCATAAGATTGGATCATTATAGAACAATATAAATTTCTGATCTGATACTTTAGATCTAATTATAACTGATTTTGATACACATTTTTTAATTATACATCTTGCATTCATACATATAGATTGATTAGAGTTATCAAGAATCTCATTTATTGGTAATTCTAGCTTGAAATTTGAGAAATATTGATTATGTCATAGCTAGTCATTGGATAACATAATTAAGACATTGTTGTTCATAGATTAATGTATTTAATTTTGTGCATCATAAAACATAAATAAACATCATTTCATTTCATCTCCTTTACTTCATTACTATAAGGTTTGAAAAAGTAGTGTATGCAACTATGTCAGATTACTTTCTTCAAGATTTTAGTGCATTTGATGATCCATTTAGTAGTGATGATTTTGACATGTTAGATGAAGCCTTATATGAATTCATTTCTTTAGATCCTCTACTACTCCTAAACTATCTCTATTTCAAAGAATCATCGATATAATTTATGTTTTTGGTTCCCCGAAAGAGCCTAAGAAACCCAAAATTATTGTGCATCTTTGTAATGATGCTCCTCAATCACAATCTCTCACAATAGGAGGTTCTCTAAAAACACCTAGACCTCTTGATTATATCTTAAGCTATGCAAAACAAATAACTGGAAACAATCAACACAATCAAAATGTGTTACAACAACCCATACACCATGCGGTTGCTCACACATACAACACTAGAAACAAATACAATTTGTTCTAGCTTCTCTTCCACCTTCTCAACCTATTCTTCCTCAAGCACCTCATCTTACTCCTCATATTGGTAGGGATTATGATCTTGTTGAGCAGCTCTGGACCACTCCAACAAATATCTCTCTATCAGAGTTGATACAAACACCACCTACATACCAAAGAATGCACCAAGAGGCTTTACAAAAGGTGATTGTTCCACATGCTATTAAGTCGAATGATGTAGCAACTCTGTTAGATTGTATGCATGTGATAAAAATAGATATTATTTTTCAACCACATGAATTACCTTCCATAGAAGTTCAAAATCAATATGAGCGTTATTATGATATTTGTCATTATTAATAAATTGAGGCTTAGATGTACCATAATTGATGGTGGACCTAGTCTTAATGTTTGTGGCATTAATTTGTTACATAAAATCAATGTTTATACATCTCAAATTAAACCAGATAAACTCAACATTCGTGGCTTTGATAATGCTGGTAGACAATCATTAGGTACTATCAACTTACCTGTTATGGCTAGACCTGTGACATGGCCTACCCTTATCCATGTCATGCCTGATTCTCTCTCATACAATCTTCTTCTTGATAGACCCTGGATTCATGCCATGGGGGCAGTCCCATCTACCCTTCATTGATCAATTAAGTTTGTTTATGACAATAAGCTCCAAATAATTGAAGTTGATCCGATTCTAGAAGGTTGTCTACAAATTGATGCTAAAAATAAACAATATTTTAAACTCTTCACTTTAATTTTTCCTCTTGCTAAGGTTAATTATTCTCCTCCATGTGAAGGTTATTGTAGAATAATCTAATTCCCCTTTGAATACATGTTTTGGCAATGATTGGAGTTTGTTAGACTTTACGCGTACCTTTGTGGGGGAGTATGAAGTCTCATCGTCAAAGCTATAAAATTCTAAGGTTGCTTCAATTTCTACTCATAAGGCACCTAAAATCTCTTTGAAAAGTAATAATTATAATACTTATTCATATACTACGGAATATGAGACCTATGAGGCACCTCCTTCCTCTTCAGAAATGGCATCTATTTATGGTCGAGGGTTTCAAAACCTCTCTCAATGTGGAATTAATGGTAATGGTTGTGGTATAAAGGAGCAAGGTATTAAAGTCCCCTTGGACATTATTCTTCATTTGGACTTGGATACCACCCTTTATGACCCATTAAAGCCACTCGTCATCCTAATCTAATTGTCAACACAATTTCATCATCTACAAATCATATTCTGACACTTAATTGGGTATATCTAGAATTAACTAACATAAATTGTAATTCTAGAAATATTCCTTTGGGTAGTTTTTGAATGAATGAAGCTTTGGCCAAATTCCTAAGATCTTATGATCATTTGCCTTAGTATCATCATGATTACAATTTTCCTTATTGTTTAAATGCAGAAGCATACTTTGGTAAAGACGCTTGTTTATCTAATGATACCTTGACATCTCAAGAATCACCTATGGAATCCCTTCATCCTCCTAATCTCCTAGACCATAGTACTCTCCTTAATGGAAAGACTGTCGATGTCTCAATGGACAAGGATAACCCTGAAAAAATTATCCCTATTGGAAATTGTCTAAATCCTGAAGAAAATCAGGAGCTTACTTCTCTTTTACACGATTTTCCTGACCTCTTTGCTTGGACATATTCTGACATACCTAGCATTGAGCCTAAGGTGGAAACACATAATATCATCATTCATCCTGATGCTAGACCTATAAAGAAAAATATTCTCAATATGAATCCTAAGGTCGCATTATTAGTCAAAGTTGAGATAGAGATGCTTTTACAAGTAGGCTTTATCCACCTTATTGACTACTCACCTTGGATCTCGAATATTGTGGTAGTCACTACAATTGGTAACCATATTCAGATTTGCAACGATTTTCAAGATTTAAATAAAGCATCTTTAAAAGATGATTTTCTCCTTCCTAAAATTGATATGATTGTTGATTCCACTATATGCCATGCCTTACTTTCATTCATATATGGTTTCTCTGGTTATAATTAAATATTCATCAATCCTCAAGATCAATATAAAGTATATCTAGAATTAACTAACACAAATTGTAATTCTAGAAATATTCCTTTGGATAGTTTTTCAACGGATGAAGCTTTGGCCAAATTCCTAGGAGCTTATCTTCATTTGCCTCGGTATCATCATGATTAGGATTTTCCTTATTGTTTAAATGTAGAAGCATACTTTGGTAAAGACACTTGTTTATCTAATGATACCTTGGCATCTCAAGAATCACCTATGGAATCCCTTCATCCTCCTAATGTCCTAGACCACAGTACTCTCCTTAATGGAAAGACTATCGATGTCTCAATGGACAAGGATAACCCTGAAAAAGTTATCCCTATTGGAAATTGTCTAAATCCTAAAGAAAATCAAGAGCTTACTTCTCTTTACACAATTTTCCTGACCTCTTTGCTTGGACATATTCTGACATGCCTAGCATTGAGCCTAAGGTGGTAACACATAATATCGTCATTCATCCTGATGCTAGACCTATAAAGAAAAATATTCGCAAGATGAATCCTAAGGTCACATTATTAGTCAAAGTGGAGATAGAGAAGCTTTTACAAGAAGGCTTTATCCACCTTATTGACTACTCATCTTGGATCTCAAATATTGTGGCAGTCACTAAAACTGGTAACCATATTCGGATTTGCAATGATTTTTGAGATTTAAATAAAGCATCTTTAAAAGATGATTTTCTCCTTCCTAAAATTGATATGATTGTTGATTCCACTGTATACCATGCCTTACTTTCATTCATGGATGGTTTCTCTAGTTATAATCAAATATTCATCAATTCTCAAGATCAATATAAAATAACTTTTATAACTCCTTGGGAAACATTTCGTTGGCTTTTCATGCCATTTAGATTAAAGAATGATGGTGTGACTTATCAACATGCTATGAGACTTATCTTTCATTATTTCATGCATAGCATCTTAGAGGATTATGTCTATGACATTTTGGCTAGATCTGTTTTGCACCAAGATCGTGTCAAAATTCTCTGTCAAATCTTTGAGCGTATATGTAGATACAACATGCACTTGAATCCTGAAAAATACATCTTTGGCATTGATAGTGGTAAGCTATTGGGATTTATTGTTTCTCATCGTGCTATTGAGGTGGATATGAAAAAGATTAACTCCAATGTTAGCATGCCACCTCCTAAAAACATTTCATAACTTTATAGTTTACAAGGGAAGATATAGGCAATTCATTGATTTGTCTCACAACTCATAGATATGACTCACTTTTTTACACAACTAATCAATAAAGAATCTAAATTAAGTTGGGATAGTGATTTCCAAAGACCTTTTGATGACCCCAAAAGCTACCTAGTTAATCCTCCTTTATCACAACCCGTCGTCTCTGGATGACCCTTTATCTCTACACATCTGCATCTCATAATGCTCTCGCAGCTTTGTTAGCACAACATGATGACGATGACAGAGTGTGTTCTATATTATATTAGTCAAACTTTTCTCAATTATGAAATGTGATATTCTGTGATAGAAAAGCAATGCTTAGCTCTTGTTTTTCAACACAAAAATTGAGACATTATCTACTAAATGCTGAAATTGTTGTATTTGTAAAATTTGATCCCTTAAAACATCTCTTTACTAAAACAAATCTTTCAGGATGTATGGTGAAGTGGGTTATGTTAATGAAATTTGATCTTAAGTTTGTCTTCCAAAAGGTAAGTTGATGCAGCCAACAACATACACTTAATAGGATTGTGCCATTAATCATGTGAGAGTGAAAGATTGAAAGATGGAACATAAAAAAAACTTCTATTCATCCACTCTACTGCTACAATGAGATAAAACTCTCTTATATCCAAGAAAACAAAAAAAAACAAAAAATTACCTTTTTTGGCAGATTTCGACAATTGTCAAATTTTACCATTTTAGGTAATTTTACAATCATATCTTGAGAATCCAATTTTTTCCCAAAAGCTTCCTAAAACTAAGGTAGGACGAAATGCTAACTAATATTCTAAATTTGAAACATGAGTTTCAATTTATTACAAAAGCAACTTTTTAAAAATCTAGAAAAAAGTACTAATTTGCCATTTTGAGGGCCAAGATGAAAGTTTCAATCCCTAAAAAAAGTGACAAGATGAGGTCCAACTGACTAGGGTCAGTTGGGAAACCACTGGCCACCTCATAACGCATCCACCTGTAAAATTTCGTAGAAAGCCCACATCTGAGTCAAAAGTTATGACCTCCGGAAGTCCCTGCATCATAATTCCAAATCAAGAATCATTCCTTGATGATCAAATCCTTTCCCTAGATGTTGAAAGCAAGTGGAAGTTATTCTTAAATGGTTCTAGATGTCGAACTGGCTCCGATATTGGTGTTATAATAGTACCTCCATCATGTATGCCAATTCCTCTATCTTACCATCTCAACTTCCTATGTGCTAATAATATTACAGAGTACGAAGCCCTTATTGTTGGCTTGCATGTCGCAATGGCTATCAACATTAAATACATTTGCATATTTGGTGATTCTCAATTGATCATAGGACAAGTCACTTGGTATTATCAAGCAAAGAAAGATAAGTTATCTCTGTATCGAGACTTGGCTTATCATATATTGAAAAAAATTTCATCTTTCACTATTGACACGATTCCATGAAAAGACAATCCTCACACGGATGCAATGGCAAGCGTTGTTTCCCTTATATCCCTTGACGATTCTTCAGGAAACTATAAATTTACTATTTGTAACCTCAAATCACCTTTAATATCTGAAATATCTGATATTGCCTTTTGTGATAACATAGATTCAGTTGAATGGTCTCCCCATATATTTCAAAATTTGCATGATGATATCTTTCTTGATCTAGCATCCAAAAGTGCCCGAACTCACATATGCAAACTTGTGGTACACTACATCACCTTATCAAATATACTATATCAATGAAGCTATGAAGCTCTGAAGGTCTTCTCCTTCATTACCTTAATAAATCTAATATTCCAATTGTTGGAATTCACCGGACAACTGAGAGGGGGGGGGTGAATCAGTTGTCACAAAACTCAAAACACTTCTGCACTTAAACATTAATCACTTATTCGCACTTATTATGATTAAACAAAGAATGCATCAAATCGGAAGCTTAAACATAGATGCAACATTAAACACAAGAGACCAAATTTTTATGTGGAAAACCCCAAAGTGGGGAAAAATCATGGAGAGGATTAGCTCTCAAAATATATTGCAATCTTTGAAAAATGATGTTCAGGCTTGGTCACTCCACGGGCCTAGAACATACTGGATCATTGCCATGAAGAATAGCTAGGTCTAGCAGGCTCACTGCCTCAACCCTAAACCTAGAAAGATTACAATAAGGGATGTTAAACCTCGAGGGCTATTAAACCCTACTGGAGGCTCACTGCCAAAGTCACCATCTTCTTCATGTCTAAAATTAATACATTGAAATACAATAGTTCCTCTACTCTGCTCTACCTTTGTACCCCTTTCCTTATCTTCCCATCTTCACACCAAAACACATTTTTCACATCTCAACTACAAGCATTTATACACTTCATCAACCTTAGAATGATCATGAAGGTTGGCATTACAATCATCAACAATTGGAGCAATCTCTAAGGTCGGCATTACAAGCATTTACAAAATAGATTCTGACCTATTACAACACTATGCAAAGGAAATGAAGTAAAGATGTATGAGGATCATGCCATGCCTTAGCTGGGACTCAAACATGATCTTCCATGCTTCAACATGCTTCCATGATCTTCAAAGGATCTCTGCAATTACTAGAATTAACCAAGTCAGCTAAGACTGGTTACACACTACATTATTTGGGAACAATCTTCAAACATTATCTCAATTCCTTAACACAGACCAATGTCAAGATAGGAACATGATTAGGGGACATCCACAAGCATGTTATAATCATCAGGAGCAACTGCATGAACCTTAACCACTTTAGCCATAGGAATCTTCTCACCGAAACACAAGAACTTCACTGTCTTTGACTGTCATAAAAGAAAGATAGCTTGCTGACCACCAAAACATGAACCACTTCAATTGTAGGCACTTATCATCATCCCAGACTTCCCTCTAGATCTGTAGAGAAAAATACTTTGTTGTGGAGGAATGCGGAGCAAAACACTTTCTCCCTGTCACCAAAGAATAATCAGAAGGAGCAGGCTTTACTCTAGTGAACGCAACTTTCTCACAACTTCACATTGGAGGCTTGAACTCAGGATTTAGCATCTTTAGACATCCCTTCAAACAACTTCCAATCCACAGACCTAGATTTGTAAGCAGAAGGAAATGCGGAGCAATCTATTAGACTATTCTTTAGTATACAACTCACTTTCTATACTGCACTTCACTGTAACTCACTTGATTCTTCCGGAGAGGCCAATTTTCTCAATATCCTCAACACACAAAGCTTCTAAACAAGTAATAGAATAGGACACAATTGAAACCAATGACAACAAAGATATGTTGACATCAATGACAACACCGATTAGGCACATACTTGCAACAGTAATTGCCCTGGAAGAGGCACATTCAGGTGCCTGCGGAGGACATTTCGATGGGAAATCTCTAGTTGAAAAATTACTTCGTATGGGTTACTATTGGTAGAGCATGGAATGAGATTCCTTTGCCTTTGTCAAAAAGTGCCCACAATGTCAAAAACACAACAATCTCATTCAAGATTATGCCTAGGAACTTCATGCTCAAGTTTTACCTTGGCCATTTTCCATGTGGGTCTTGGACCTTATTGGAAAAATTTCACCTTCTTATTCTCAAGGACACACTTTTATTATCACATCTACTGACTACTTCACGAGATGGGTTGAAGTGGTTCCCCTATGATCCACAACTCTGAAGTAATCTGTCATTTCATCCAAGATAACTTAGTCTCTTGATTTGGTATTCCTTCCACTTTGGTTTTTGACAATGGTGTGATGAGGCTTTATGGTGCAGGAGCACCTATTTGATCACATGCCTCCATGAGGCCATATTGAGTCTTGTGTTCAATTTGGATGTTTTTATGTTGTAATAAGGCCCAAGAGGCCACATTGATGATGTCACTAGTTCATTTGAGTCATTTTTGTGTGTTAAAGACAGTTAGAGGTCAATTTGAAGTTTATTTGGTCCAATTTTGAAAACAAAATGTAAGAGGTTGTCATTTAAAAGATATAAAAGTGCAAAATTGTAAGTATGTGGACGACCAATGGTCATTTGGACTTCAAAAGGTGGTTGGGTCAGTTGGTGAGTCATTTTTAGGTGGGAAAAAGTTTAAATATGCTCTTATGAGCCATTTTGTACAAGCAGATGAAGATGTATGAAGATTGAACAAGAAAACAATGAAGAAACTCTGTTTTTCAAAGCATCTTTCCCTGTTCTGACATGTTGTATGGCCTAGTATAGCCAGATCATGGCTTCTAGTCATATGGTGTTGAAAGATCTCTAAGTCTAGTTTATTTTGGCTTTGGTCTCATTCATTTTCATGATGTTTTGAAAAAGTTATTGTAGTTTTTCTATAAACTGCTAAAAACCCTCTGTTAGGGTAACAGTAAACCTTCTAAATTGTATTTATCCAAATTTATCCAATGGAATAAGTTAAAAATTGGTGAAATGGTACTTCTATGTGTATTTTCTCATATTCCAAAGGTGCATATTTAATTGATGAAGTTTGTTCTTGTTTCTATGATGCCCTAGTACTGTTCTGCCCCTATTTTAGACTAGTAAAGAACATAAAACATGAGATTTTGATGATTATGGTAAATTGAACATTCCATTTTGGTGAGTTTAGTTTTTGAAGGGTGTAAAATGAAGTCTTTTCATGTTCCTCAAGTTAGTATTGACAAAATAATGAATGTTTATACCCTCAAGTGACTCAGTCCTGTAAGATTTGACATGACAGTCACAGACATGACTGAGTATGAGAAAATTTTGTGTTCTAATAATGTTTGTAAACCCTAAAAGAGTGTTGAGTAAGGTGTTTTGATTATTTTCAATCCATAATAAAGTTTGCAAGATCCTTTTACTGGGAGAACACCAAGAATGTCAAGAGTTGATAGTTTGGAATGCCTAAATCAGGCTTAAGGGGCAGATTGCCAGTCATCTTTAGGGGTATTTGTTACAAAACAATACATGCTAATTTTCAAATATGTTTTGAATGGTCCAAAAAGGCATCATATTGTATATTTACTTCAGGGTGTCAGTGCTTAAAATACAAAGGTATGGACTGACTATCCTTGGGAAAGGGCTACTAGTTGTGAGGGTAGATTTGTGAAGACACTTACTCAAACTTGCAAAGCCAAGTTCTAAATGTCCATGTATGGTTTTATCATGTCATATTCATCATTGCAAAGGTGTTCCATGGGTTAGTTGGTAGAGATTGAGGGTTTGAGACAAATTTTGGGTTTGTAGTCCATGAAGAGTTAATGTCAATTTGAAGAAGAGATTGGTGTCATAGCCCATTGTTGTGAAATATGGTATCAAGGGTTTGATTGCCTCCTTGCATTGCATCACTTTACTTTGTTCTATTTCTCTTGTTTAAGTTCATACTTTTCAAAGACATTACCAGACTTTCCCATACATTATCTATGCTTATGATTATCTTTTAAGACCTGAAAGAAATAAGAATAGTACATGATATGTTGGTAAATGATTATGTGTGGATTAATGCTTGTTCATAAGATGTGATAGTAATTCATGTTAATTATTCTAGCTTGTGATGTATAGATATTATATGGAGAAACTAACCCCTATGCAACAAGCACATGGAGACCATCTATCAACCCATAGCAAAGGAGTTGTTTTGTCTACAACTACGAATGCAATTACCCACAACCAAAGAAGAATAATCTTGAATTGAGTGGGCATTGGTTAGCCATAACTCCTTCCACTCCTCAATGGTTTTGTCTTCAATAGTTGACACAGTCATGATAATTAAGAGAGCTTAGTTCTTGGGTTATGTTCTATTTTCATTTATGACTGTCTTCATGGTGAATTAGAAGAATCATAGTGGGACTGTGATGTCTGATTATATTTGTAGTAGTTAGTTTCCTACTTTTAATATGTTTAGAATAATAATAATGTCTTCTTCATATGTTTGTGGGAGAATGGATGAGTGTAGGATAAGTTGTTTAGAAGTTTAATTCAATTAGGAAACAAAGATCCTATCTATATATGTTAGATTATGTGTATGACAAGAAGGAGGTTAGAAGAGATTGTATTGTCATTTTATTATTGCATTGCATCATCAAAAATCAATAAGAAAATATAGATTTGGATTCATGATACATAATACATAAGTGATCTACTTAGATCTATTGAGATTATAGTCACTCAAGCAAGGCCCATTTGAGGTAACTGTAGTTCTCTTGTTAGTTTATCTTGTTCATTTATGTTGTTAGTTCATGTTGTTAGTTAATATTGTTATCCGACATCATTAGTTTATATCATTAGTTCATTAAGTTATTATGGGTTATTGAATCAAGGAATGTTCAAGGTGATCACCGACTTAGTAAATAAGCTATTTCTTTATCATGATTTACATAGACTATTTTTCTAACTGAATGAAGCATTTATTATTCCTTATACTTATAGAAATTGTTGTTCCTTACAAAATAGAATTTGTTTCTTTCTCCATAGTTTACTTCTATACACAACTTATAGATTAAAATTCAGGAATCCTTGACTGTACACATAGTACAGGAACCATCCAAGAAGAATATGATTCCTTGGTTTGACATATATAAATGTAACACGTTATAGCCATTAGATTGCTTGATATAGGATCTATCAGTCTGTTGAGTTGTATGTATGCCCTTTTTGCATCAATTTATTGGTCAATAATGGAGTTAGACATTTTTGGCGCCATTGCTGGGGATGGTGCTAAGGTTTAGAGTTTTTGAGTTCTTTTGATTAATGTTTGTATTTTCTTTCATAGTATATATGATTCATTTTCAAGCAAATATGATTACTTAGATATTCAATCCATTTCCAAAATATCTATTAACATGGTGCATGAACAGAGTTATTAGCTCAAGCATTATTGCATGTAGTGGCCAGGAGACCAGTTAGAGAGATTTCATCTATCTAGTACAATAGAAGAAGGGAAAGACCACTTTGAACTACCCCTTAGACTAGATGCATTGTAGACTTGGAAGATATTGCCACTTGGCATCGAGACACAATGGAAGAATAAGTAGTAGAGAATCAAACTGAGCCAATTACCTTTGCATTTCCCATCATAAACCAAGCAAGGGCTGATACCCTGAAGAATATACCTCCTTCAGCTCTGCCAAACTTTTATGGGTTAATTTTTGAGGACTCAGATACATTCCTTTTTGAATTTGGTGTACTTTGTAGAAGCTATGACTATAGTATAGATGCATACAAACTCAAACTCTTTCTATCCATCCTCAAGGATGCAAGCTTACACTGGTTCATGGGACTGGGTTAAAATTCAATAACAAACTAAGGTACTATTGTCTCTTAAAGTTGCACCCTTACCAAGTTGCAGAACTTGGTACTTTAGAGGAACATGGAAACTCCTATGGCTGTGGGTCACCTAGAAATTGGAGTGAATCTCCGGAGAAGGCCAACTTCCTAGCTGGTTATAACCTAAACTAATGAATTTTGTAGAGAGAAGGGAAAGAGGAAACTAAAAAAAAAACTAAAAATAAAAATAAAAGGGTGATACACCAAACTGACAAAGACAATGAAATCCAAACTGTATACACTTGGTTCAAACTGACATAAATTAATTTTGCACAATCTATTATTGTAATGCTTCTGCATAAATATATCACTAAATGGTCAAGGATACAATAACTTGCAAAAGGAAAAGAACTTCACAAATAACAAGTTATATGCACTCTACCAACACAATCAGTAACCTGTATTAGCTTACTATTTGCAGCAAAGGTATAACATATGAGACAAAGTTACAAGGAGATTAGGATAATTTCACAAATAACTTGATCAATCATTCAACATACACAAGACTGCAAGAGCAAAAGAAAGGCAAGAATTTCATCACCAGAAATAACTAAGGTATCTACTGTATTCCATGTCCAGAGATGAATGAGTTACAAACTGTCAAAATTTGAGCAAGGATTATAAAAATCACAAGTCTCCAAAAATTACATAATCAGAATTGACTACAAAATGAGTCACATAAGTGACTATATCCATAACTCTAAGTGGTTCCACCAAAAAAGGTTCCAAAAACTACCTTGGGTCGGATCCCCCCAAAAAGCCTAAAATATATCACCTAAATCTTCTCAAAAAGAGCTCACAATGAGAGAAAAAGTCAACCATGACTTGGTCTAACATGATGACACATGAAACAAACCCCTAAAAGGCTCTAAAGGCAATAAAATGTCTCCTAGATGCTCTCAAAAGCATTCAAACCAAATGCTAACTGCCTCCATGACTCAGTCAAACCACTCAGCCCAAGGGCAAACAAATAGCTATATACTTGGCATGTGCTTGCCAATCTCCTCCACTCTCCTATATGATTGGCATATGCCAAGGCATAACAAGGTCACTCAATGCCATAAATATGCTTTTTACAATTTCTTTTGCATCTAAAAATAAAAATAAACTTCAAATGATTTATAATGTCATCATTGAAGTTTAATTGTTTTACATCTTGATGTTAATGCAAAGAAATGAAAAGCACCTAAGTGCTGACCCTAGCAAATAGGGGATAAAGCATTACCAAAAGTCTTAAAAGACTTGTATGCTGCATCGTGGCCTATATCACAAGCATGACCAAATGTTAGGCATAAGACTCCAAGTCTTAGCCCATGGGTCTATTAATGAAAAGATGCAAAAAATAAAAAAGATGACAAAAGCCCATCGGGCTCTTAGGGCTCAAACCCTAAAAGACAAAAAGAAACAACTTTGCAAATTTTCATTTTGCATTTTTCATGCTGCTGTTGTATTGCCATAATTGAGTTTTGCTTGACTTCTGTAGAGGCTTCTTACTAGGTTTTGAAGGTTTTTCAGTTGCATTTGGTGCAGAGCTTGGTGAATGGCTTCAAACAGCCCCAGGTGAGTAAAAAAAATCCACTTTTTTGAAGCTAAAACTGAATGTTCAATGTTATCTCTACTCCTTTGTTATGAGAATGTGATAAATGCATCATTCTCCACCATCGTCGCGGCTATATTCATGCTCTATAAGTTGCATTTCTCTTGAAAAAGCTACAAAAATAAAAGAAAAGTTTGTTTCTTTGTAATATGCTTCTGTATTACCATACTTTGCTCATATTTTGTCAGCTTTTTTCCTACTAAAGAAGACTAAACTTTCTTGAAGTTGATCTATATTAAGGTTTTGAAGAAACAAACCCTTCACTGTATACATACTTTCTCTGTGTCTTTGATATATTCAGTATACATCATGAAATGTAAAGTATATTAGGTTTTCATAAAACAAAACCCTGATTGTGAAGATAGAACATCTCTTGTATACACTGGCAGCCTTATCATAACTGTGGCTACAATTTCATTTAGCATCATATGCATACAAGCATTGGGTTGTAGATACACTTATCTTGTTTCTATACTTGTGTATCTATTATGAACTGCATTCTGGCATCTACACTTGTATCATTTGAAACCATTTCTTGTAGATAGCTGTCGTGTCTTACACATTTACTCCTGTAGCTTCAGATCCTATATCTTTATATTTTGTAGTAGCACACTTGTTGGGCACAGATTGTGGACACACTTTCATTTAGCATATTATGCATACATTATGAAATGTTGAAATATACCACATCCCTGTAGAGTTTGAGCATATCCTGTCACCAATGATGAAGATACACTACTATCCCTCTTTGATTTCATTAGGGTTTGATTTATAAAACCATATCTTTTTTCTATGACAGCGTATGCAAATCTATTAACTAGAGATACACTTGATTTAGCATTGTTTACTTATAAAACATATGAACATTTGTAAAAGTGTTTCTCTAGATTGAATTTGCAAATCTTCTTTCTTGTAGCAGCAAAGTGCAAATTTCAAGTATAGATCTTTATTTTGATTTGCATTATTCACTACTGTATCAGTTATAGTTGTAGCTTCCTCATGAGGTCTCCTCAAGATACTATGAGCATATGATGAACATGATGTTGAAACTTTTGCCATCTCTTTGCCAGGAATATTATGCCTTCACAAGGGTCTTGTAAACAAATCTTACAAGGAGTATATGATCTTCAATCTATGATTCTATTGTACACTTGCTTTGTCTATATGACTATGATGAACCACCTAAATCTCCATGCTTATTATTGAGACTTGTTCTTCATACTGTCATCATGCAAAAGATGAAGGCTTTTACCTGTTACATAACTGTGTTTCTTAGTCTTATGTCTAACAGTATGGCATCTTCTAAGACTTCTTTTCACTATTGACTACTCCCTCAAGATTTATGACTATCTTAGAAACCTAGCATTTGGCATAGTTATTACTGTAATGCTATCATATTTGCTTCTTAAAAGGATCTTTGCATTCCAGGTCTTTGAATGTATTTCTAATCCATGCTAAGTATTTTTGAGGCCTGTTGACCGTATGCCAATGTTTTCACAAAATTCTGATACCTCTGCATGATATTCTTTGTTAGTTCTTTATTTGCCCCTGTCTATTTTAGTGCCTCCTTCTAAATGCCCTTTGTGGACAGTCACTGAGTCTTTTATGACTGCTTCGACTCATTAGACATATAACAGTTACTGAAGACTGAAACTTCTTGACTGTCTTTTAAACTCTAAGATAGACCCTATTGTCTTCATGATTGCTCTCGCATGTCCTCTGATGACTTCTCCAGATTGTCTCAATCTCAGGGAATAGTCTTAATTTGCATACAATCTCAGAGATCTCTTAGAACTCTTCTTCATGGTAAAGGTTTTCTTCAAAAAGGACTGTTTCCACATTATGTATGAGGCCTTAAAATGGGACTTTGAACTTCATGACTGCTTTGACCCATGTTGACTGCTCCTATGCATAAGATCACTGCCTCCTTCTTATGAGTTCAACTTTAGCAAGCATTTATCATTTACAATAGTGATAATCATCAACTCATTATTGTTGGTGATGGATACTTTTAGATATGAAAGTCATGATGTTTTATTCCATTCTCGTCCCTCATTATAACATGAGGGAAGCATGTTGGGCTTGACCCTTGTGGGAGCCACATTTAACCCACATGCTGAAATCAGATAAACAAGTTAGTAACATAATTTTCTCTATACCTGCACATGAAACAAACATGTTAGGAAAATATGTGCATGTGATTGATGTTCTTGATTATCTTGTTGCTTTCTTGAAGGTCTATGTGATATTGACTGGTTTATTGCATCTAAAAATTAGATTGTATGTTCGTAGATATATGGCATATGTTGTATGATGACTCATCATCGCTCTAACACCATTTTTCTCTCCCCAATGCAGATAACTAGGGGCAACAAGGAGATAGCAGCTGGGTGTAGGACATGCAGACAACACGAGATGATGCAAGACAAAACAAATAGGACCAAGACTTATCATTCAGGCAATGACGAATCACCCTATGCCATATGCACATTTATTTCCTCAATTCTCTATAAATGTATAGTCTTTCTTTTCATTTGCAATAAATCAGTTAGTCTCACGGCTTGTGTGAGACCTTATACATTTATTTTTCCAATAAAGATTACTTCTCTTCTAAAAGATCTGTATAATCTTTCAAATAAGTTATGCATCTAAAATGCAAATTGGTACTGTAATCTTAATTTGTTTTATTTATGCACATGGATATAATATAGCAGAAATAAAGTGTACCTTTCTCTTCTTTAAAACTTCAAAAGCTCTACCTGATTGAGCTAGTAGTGAAATTAGGTAACAGGTACCATGAGGGAAAAATTCCTATAGAAGTACCAAGACTATTGTCTAGGTATGGATATGAAATGAGATGACATCTTCAGTATGTCATAGAAGTAAGATGAGCCTCTTGAAGACTACATTGAAAGGTTTCAATTTTGCCTCAAGAAGTCACAATAGAATTGAATCTTTCTCCAGAGTCACTCAAATTGGTCTTCTTAAGAGGTGTGAGTGAAGAATGTATGGATGTACTAAATTTAATTGGATTAGGGGATATCTCTCAACTTAGGTTTGATGAAATTTGTCAAATCTATAGGAACTATTCATGTTCCTCCTTGAAGAAAAATAGATGCTTGAGAGCTTTGTCTTTTGCAAAAGCATCCACTGGAGTCTCTAGGGTTGAAATCAGTAATCTCCTATGAAACATGAAGAAGACATTATAAGCCATGTAGCAACTCAACTGGACACTCTACACATAAAAAGAAAACAATACATAGCATAGGTAGCTTTGGTTGAGTATTGTCCACAATGTTGACAAAAGAACTATAACTGCAAACATATTGCCAATATTTTTGAGGAAAGAGGTGAGAAGGCATATTTTTGAGCCCTAGAGGATGAAGAAATCCAGGTGTTATATATTGCACATTGTAATCCTTGGCAACAGAGACAAAGTATGCCTCAAGATCCCTTGTCCAATAATGTTTTGTTTCTAGGAGTTGCTTCAAACATCCCTAATTGGCACAATGCACCTTAGCATAACATGCCACAACAATTTTGGCCAACTATACCACCTGACTAGAACCAATAGTAGGGGGTATGGCCACACCAACTGTTCCATACCCCAAAGTATAATCCACAATGGTAGTCCAATTAAAACCCATGGTCACAACAGTGGAATGGAAATCAGCCATGGAAAAACTCAAACATGAATTACCCGCTGCCACAACAAGTCCTACCTCAACAACTTGCCATTATGCCAAATGTAACTTCACCTACTCCTATGCCACACAGAGCCACTCAACTACCTACTCCACTTGCACCAAATCCTAACAACAAGCCTATTCAACATGCTTATACTAATGAAACTATCCAATACCCAACTTATATGGTTGAGGTTAGTGATGTTCACCTATGTTTAGGAAAAATGCTTGTTGGCCCTCCATCTCCACTTATATGGAACTTGTTGATGAAGAACCAACTTCTGACACTAACAATCATTCAAATATCCAACATAGCCCTCCTAAAAAAACCTCACAATAGGAGTAGACCATCACAAGAAATCATCCATTTCCAGAAGGGTTAAACATGTAGAAATCACCACCTCAACTTGAACCTGAATTTGATTTCCTTGGGAAATTAAAAGATGTTTGTGCAAAAATTCCCTTAATCCAAGCTATCAAGGATGTACCTATATATACCAAAACTATAAGGGAGTTATGCCTTAAGAAACCATGAAGGAAAAGGAAAGATCCCCAAATAGTGCATGCTATAGGACAACTTGCTGATATTATGTTAGGCAACTTGGTTGTCCCAAATATGTAGATTCTGGTAGCCCTGTAGTTGATGTACACATTAATGGTACTCTTATAAAAACACTATGATTGACTTGGGTGCATCCATAAATGTGATGACAAAATAAACAATGAACAATCTTCAATTGATTAACTTAAGGCCTACACCAATAGTCTTACAATTAGCAGACAGGTCAACTATTAAACCTGAAGGAGTCATTGAAGATCTAGTAATCACATTGGACTCATAGGAATACCCTATAGACTTCATGGCCCTGCAACCCAAGGCCAACCTAGGTGGGTATCCACTCATCCTATGATGACCTTGGTTAGAAACAACAAGTTCCTTCATAGGATGCAAGTCTAGCAATATGATAATTTCTAATGGAAATATAACTAATAAATTGATCCTTTATCCTCCAACACAACCCTTTGCTAATATGGAACAACCTATTTGGAAAGACCTAGAGGATATTGACCAATATTCTCTCCAGACATTAATGACAATTGAATGAAGCCCATTGTTAAATATTCAGAATGAGGATGAAGTGCTTTCTAATGTGATACAAAACACTTATGGAAGGGACTTACAGCAAGACCCATGTTTAGTATGCTTGAGTTGCCCACTACATAATGTTTTGCCCTTAATCAACATAGAAGCCTATGCTTCCATTACCCACATGTTCCATCATTTTCTACCACATAGTTGTAGCCTTGATTTATCAGAACTAGATGTTGCTTCTATGATGACATCTGCAACACTAGTTGACATTACACTAGATAGGTACTTATTATCAACAATCAATTGACAACTGTGCAACAATATGAACTGATAAAAATTTTGCAAGCTCATAAAACAACATTTGCCTGGGACTATCATGACATGAAAGTCATACATATAATATACATCAATGAAGGATGCAGACCAGTTAGGCAACCTCAACGAAGAATGAACCCTGTTGTAAGAGACATAGTGAAGAATGAACTGTAGAAACTACTAGATGGAGGATTTGTATATCCTATATCAGATAGCCAATGGGTATTCCTGCTAGTCATAGTACCCAAGAAAGGAGGTATGTGGTGTATTTTTGTAGACTATAGAGAATTGAATGCAACGACTAGGAAGGATCACTTTCCTCTTCCTTTCATTGATCAATTCTTAGATTCTTTGGTTGGGAAGAAGTATTTTTCTTTCCTAGATGGATTCAGTGGCTATAATAAGAACAAAATAGCCCTAGTGGACCAAGATAAAACTACATTCACATGCCCATGAGGAACCTATGCCTATTCAGTCCTTCCATTTGGGCTCTATAATGCACCTGTAACATTTCAAAGGGTTGTTTTGAACATCTTTTCTGATTTTTCTCTTGACTCTATGGAAGTGTATATGGATGATTTCACCACTTATAGAGACTCTTTTGAAGAAGCACTAACAAACCTTGAAAAATTTATTTAGAGGTGTCAAGATCATAACCTGTCCCTTAGTCATGAAAAATGTAATGATGATGGAAGGAGTGGCACTTGGTCACTTTGTGTCCAAGAAAGGCATTCAAGTGGATCCCAATAAAATTGAAGTCATTTCAACTTACCTATTCCTCAAAAACAAAAGGATGTCAGAAGATTTCTTGGCCATGCAATATATTATAGGAGATTTATAAAAGATTTCAGTAAAATAGTTGCACCTCTATTTGTCCTACTCTCTAAGGATGTTGAATTTGATTGGACAATTGCATGTCAAAAACACTTTGAAAATCTTAAAGCCTCCTTGACAAAGACACCTATACTCAGAGGACCCAATTGGAAGATCCCTTTACATATTTATAAATATGCCTATGACTTTGCTATAGGGGTCGTGCTAGGACAAAAGGAGGCAAATTTGGAATATGCTATTTACTACATCAGTAAGAATCTACAAGGGGTTGAACTTAACTATATTGTTATAGAGAAGGAAATTTTAGTTGTTATTTATGCAATCAATAAGTTCAAACACCACATCACTCGATATCATGTTTTTGTTCATACTGACCATGCAAGAATAATGTATCTAATGAACAAACTGATATTAGTGACAGATTGGTTAGATGGTTGTTGTTGCTACAAGAATTTGATATCACTATCATGGACAAACCTGGGAAGGCCAATGTTGTTGTTGATTTCCTCTCTAGGCTCCCTACTCATAATGAAGATCTAGTTATTAATGGCTCATTTCCTAATGAACATTTATTTGCATTAACTGTACAAAATCCTTGGTATGCAGATATAGCTAATTATATGGTTGAAGGAAAGACACCTCCACATCTTTCACCAAGAGAGAGGCGCCATCTGGTTGAATTTGGCCTTCCCTATTCATGGGTAGCGGGCTACCTCTTTTACACAAGACCTGATCATGCCATGCATAGATGTATTCTAGAGAAGATGAATTATATGACATTCTGATGGCATGTCATGATGAACCTTGTGGGGAACATTTTGTAGCCAAGAGGACAACACTCAAGGTCTTAACTACTTGATATTACTAGCCAACCCTGCACAAAGATACAATTCTCTATACAAGGAGATGTGACCACTATCAAAGGATGGGTATACCTACAAGAAGTGATGAGATGCCCCTACAACCACAATTAGTGATTACACCCTTTGACAAATGGGGTACTGATTTTATTGGGCCCATTAATTCTCCCTCTAATAATAAATCTAGTACATACTAGTATGTACTGACTACCTAACCAAGTGGGTGGAGGTTAAATCTCTCAAGGTTGCCAGAGACAATAAGGTGGCCACATTCTTGTATGAGGAAATATTTACCAGCTATGGAGTGCCAAGGGAAATAGTTACAGATCAGGGACCACAGTTCACATTAGCCTTGATTGCTAGTCTCATTAAGGAGTATGAAATCAAACATAATAAATCCACTCCCTATCATCCACAATCAAATGGCCAGGTTGAGGTCACAAATTGAGACATTGAAGCAATATTCAAAAAGATAGTTGCATTACACAGAAAGGATTAGGCAGCCAGACTCTCAGAAGCAGCCTAGGCATACAAAACTACATGGAAAACCACAATAAGGTATACACCCTATGAACTAGTCTATGGAAAAAAGGTTGTCCTCCTTATTGAGTTTGAATAGAAAACATTGAGAACTGCCATACAGCTTGGGATGGATCTATCTACAACTCAACAAGAGAGGTTACACCAACGTAATGCCTTAAAGGAATTGAGAATGGAAGTAGTTCACTGATGAGGCCATGTTTTGTCTTGTTTTTCTTTCTTTAAGTACCTATTTCCTAAGACATTTCCAGACTTCCATATACACTAATTATGTCTATAATTATCCTTAAGACTCTGTAGCATGAAGATGGGTATATAATATGTTGTTAATTAATTATGTGTGAATGGTTGATTGCTCATGCAATATATTAGTACTTTATGTTGATTTTAGTAATAGTGATGCATAAATACCATGTGATGTACTAACTCCTCATGTAGCAAGAGTGTGGCTTCATATCATGAAGATCACCGAACAACCCATAACCAAAGGAGATGTTGATATCCATAGTAGATGATACAAGAACCTACAACCAAATGAAGAAGATGAATTAATTGGGATGAGTCATCCATGACTCTGTGATGGTTATCCTTCAATGAATTATGTAGTATTAAATAATGTTGGAATCTTAGATCGTGCTCTATGTTATGTTTCTAGTCTTGTTCGTTGTTCATGGATAGTAGAGAGATAGAGTTACAATAGGACTATATCATCTATACCACCTTCATGTCAGTTTAGTTTCCTATTTCTAGTTTTCTTTGTAATAAAGTCCTTTTCCTATGTTGTTGGATAATAGATAGTTATAACATTTATTGTTTAATAGGTTTATTCAAATAGACAATGTTGATCTCACATATGGAGATTAGATTTTGCTTCGTATAGATAGACAGAGATATAGTATTAGATTTTTCTATTGTATCTTTTCACTTCAGCATTCAATAAAGGAATGTATGATTTGAGTTCTGTCAATGATTACAAAGATATAGTAAAGATTTAGTTAGATTTCATGGGATCATAGTTACTCAAGAAGGCCACTTGAGGTACTGTGTCTCTCCACTTTGTTTATATGTTTAGTTTATAATTGTATATTTATATATGTGTGATTGATGTATATTGTAATGAGTAATGAGAAATAGTTAGACTTTGGTAATCTATGTTATGAGTCTTATTCAGTCAAGGTGATCACCAATTGAACCAACTGTTAGTTGTTCTTTTATTTCGAAGTTACATAGGATCATTTGATTATTGCTGTGTTGAATTACCTTAGTTGTTTTCTATTATTCCTGCTTACTTAGAATATTATCAATCTTTGTAATTGAATTGTGTTTCCTTTAGTTAGATGATTCCCTTACACAACCTCTAGACTAAAACTCAGGAATCCTTAACTGTACACACAGTACATGCATCATCCAAGAATATTACGATTCCTTGGTTTGAAAATGTAAATGTAACACATTATATAACCAGTAGGTTGCTTGATATAGGGTCTATTGGTCCATTGCATAGTGTGGATGTTCTTTTTGCATCAATGTATTGGTTAATAATGGAGTTCGACATTTTTGGTGCCATTGTCGGGGATGGTACTAAGGTTTTGAGTTTTTGAGTTCTTGTTGATTTATGCTTGTACTTGCTTTGCTAGGAAATAATTTTTTTCTAGCATATAGGATAACTTAGATATTCAATCCATCTCCAAACAATTCACTAACATGGTGCAGGAATAGAGCCATTAGATAATACATTATTGTATGCAGCCACCAAGAGACCATAGAGGGAGGTTTCTTCCAACTAGTTCAATAGAAGAAGAAGAAGAACACTTTGAATTATCCCTTGATCTAGAGAACATTGAGGAATTTGAGGATATTGTAGATTGGAACTAAGACATCATGGCAGAAGTAGTAGAAAACCTAGCTGAACTAGTTACCTTTGCCTTTCCTATTGCAAACCAGGAGAGAGCTGATACCTTGAAAAATATTCCTCCTTTAGCTCTACCAAACTTTCATGGGCTAATCACTAAAGATCCTGATACATTTCTCTTTGAGTTTGATGTACTTTGTAGGAGTTATGATTACACTACAGATGAATACATGCTCAAGCTCTTCCCAACCACCCTCAAGGATGCTGCATTACAATGGTTTATGGGTATGGGTGAGAATTCTATAACTACTTGGTTACTTGGGCCACCATGAAAGAGAAGTTTCTATAGAAATATCAAGATTATTGCCATGGAAAAGATATGAACAGGGATGAAATCTTTAGGATGTAACAAAAATAAGATGAGCTCCTGGAAGATTATTTTGAGAGATTTCAGTTTTTCCTCAAGAAGTCAAGATAGAATAGGCTCTCTCTAGAGTCACTCAAGCTGGTCTTCCTAAGAGGTGTGAGTGAGGAATGTATGGATGCACTCAATTTAATTGGAGCAGGACATATCTCTCAACTTGGATTGATGAAATTTGTCAAATATGCTGAAACTATTCATGCTCTACTTTAAATAAAAATAGAGGTTTTAGAACATTAACTTCGAGTAAATCATCCACTAGAGTCTTAATGGTAGAGCTCAACAATCTCCTATCAAACATGAAAGAGGATATCATAAGCCATTTGGCAACATAGCTAGATACTCTACACATAAAGAAGAAACAAGAGGCATTGGAGGCAGCTTTGAGTGGATACTGCTCACATTGTTGACAGAAGAAGACCAATTACCGATGCAAGGGACTTACTAGTATTTTTTAGGGTAAGAATGAGAAAGTAGATTTCAGATCCATAGAAGATGAAGAAGGTCAAGTGTTATACATTGCATAACAAAGGCCATGTTAGCAAAGACAAGTTATGCCTAAGGACCCCTTGACCAATTTCATGTCATTTGCACCACCTATTTCAAATCCTCATAATTGGAACAATGCACCTTGGTATAATTGGCCACAACAACAATGGGCAACCATGCAACCTAGTTGGACCTAGTAGCAAGGGGTAGAGCCTCAACAACCATCCCAATCCTCAAATTATAATCAATAATAGCAAGCCAATCAAAACTCATGGCCACAACAGTGGTGTGGGAACCAACCTTGGCAAAATCCAAATATGAACTACCTGTAGCCACAACAAGCCCTACCTCAGAAACCTGCCCTTATGCCAAATATAGCCACACCTACTCTTGTCCCACTTAGAGCCAATCAATTACTGGCATAACCTACACCTAACCCTAACAACAAGCATGTTCAGTAGGCATATACTAATGAGGCCATCCAATACCCAACCTATATGGTTGAAGTTAGTGATGTGCACTTGCGCTAAGGAAAGATGCTTGCTGGACCACCATCACCACTCATCACAAAACTTCCTGATGATGAATAAGCCTTTGTCATTGACAACCATTTGAATAACCAGTAGAAGCCTTTTGAGAAAACCTATCTGTAAGAAAAAAACATTACCAGAAGCCCTCCATTTCCAGAGAGATTAAAAAATGCACCTTCCACCAACTCCATCTAAGCTTGATTTTGATTTCATGGGGTGACTAAAAAAATATGCATGTTAAAATTCCCCTTGTCCAAGCTATCAAGGATGTACCCATATATACCAAGGATATAAGGGAGTTATGCCTTAAGAAATTAGGAAGGAAGAGGCAAGATCCTCAAACAGTCCATGTTATAGGACAACTTGTTGATATCACGTTAGGTAACTTGGTTGTTCCAAAATATGCAGATCCTAGAAGCCCTGTGGTTTATGTAAACATCAATGGTACCCTTATCAAAAACACCTTGATTGACCTAGGTGCAACCATCATTGTAATGACAAAGGAAGCAATGAATAACATTCAATTAGATAACCTCAGACCTACTCCCACAGTACTCCAATTGGTAGATAGGTCCACAGTCAAGCTAGAAGGGGTCATTGAAGATCTTGGAATCACATTGGATTTATGGGAATACCATATAGACTTTATGGTCTTGCAGCCCAAGGCTAGCCTAGGGGGATATCCATTCATCCTAGGGAGACCTTGGCTGGCAATAACATATGGCTTCATAGGATGTTGATAATGGTATATGATAATTTCGAATGGGAAATATGTATGGCCTACCCCCTTCACAATATTCTAGACACAATCAATACTCTAGCCTATGCTTCCACCAGCAATATGTTTAATCAGTTTCTACCTCATAGTTGTAGTCTCAACTTATTAGGGTTGGATATTTCCTCTGTAATGGCCATGGAAACACCAGTTGGCATTACACTAGGCAGGACACTTAACATCAATAGTGAATTGACATTTGTCTAGAAGACTGAACTGATCAAAATGCTATAAACTCATAAGATAAAATTAGCATGGGACTATCATGATATGAAGGGAATTGACCCTAACCTTTACATGCATAGGATATACATTAATGAAGGGTGCAGACCAGTTAGGTAGCCTTAAAGAAGGATGAACCCTACAATAAGAGATAGTGAAAAATGAATTGTATAAATTATTAGATGTAGGATTCATATACCCAATATCAGATAGCCAATGGGTATCTCCATTGATAATAGTTCCAAAGAAAGGAGGTAAGTGGAGAGTTTGTGTAGACTACAGAGAATTAAATACTGCCACTAGGAAATATCATTTCCCTCTTCCTTTCATTGACTAGATCCTAGATTCCTTGGCTGGTAAAAAGTATTTTTCTTTTCTTGATGGATTAAGTGGATATAACTAGATCAAGATAGCCCCTGAAGACCAGGATAAGACCACATTCACATTGCCATGGGGGACATATGTCTATTCTGTCCTTCTATTTGGACTTTGCAATGCACCTGCCACATTTTAGAGAGTTGTTTTAAGCATCTTTACTGACCTTGCTCATGACTCTATGGAAGTTTATATGGATGATTTTACCACTTATGGAGAGTCTTATGAGGAGGCCTTGAAGAACCTTGAAAAGGTACTTAGAGATGTCAAGATCATAACATGTCCCTTCGTCATGAAAAATGTTTCATGGTGATGCAAGGAGTAGTGCTTGGCCACTTTGTGTCCAAAGCAGGAATTCAAGTGGATCCACACAAAATTGAAATCATTTCAACCTTGTACCTGTTCCTCAAAAATAGAAAGATGTCAAAATCTTTCTAGGTCATGCAAGGTATTATAGAAGATTTATAAAGGACTTTAGTAAAATTGTTGCTCCTTTGTTTGTCTTACTCTCTAAAGATGAAAACTTTAATTGGACAACTAACTGTCAGATATCCTTTGAAAAATACATGATTACAGCTAACAAGGTTCATGATCTTACCACAATTTTTTTATATCTCAATTCACTCCCTTGTGGATTGGGAGAATGGGCAGAAGAATATATCATAGAGAAGAAAAGAGAAAAGATTGCTAATTGCACTTTTTCCATACTAAGTACTTTGGTAACATATAAGCTGGATAAGCAATGTCTCTTGAAGGCTTTAAATGGCAATAATAATTAGTACAACTCTTCTTGTAACATGAAAGAATATTGTATCTTTCCTCCCATTAACCAGTTAAGAGACTTCTAGCAAGTTAGAAAATTCCGCAAAAAATCTTGTGGAAAATATTGCAAATGCAGAAAGTGCAAGCACACTTATGATGATGATAACATGGAAAGATCTTTCAAAACTAAGTATAAAGGCTTCAAAAGGTGCTACAATCTTGCACCTATAAATAAACACTCCTTTAGAAATAGGAAAATTCTGAAATACCAATTCAAAAGAAATAAAACACCTAAAAAAGGACCAATAAAGTGTTTTATTTGTAAAGGTCCACACTATGCAACAAATTGTCCTCGAAAAACCCATCCAGGAGAAAAAGCCTATGCTATTTTTTAGGAGAAGGATGTACATAATCAATGGGATATTGTAGATACTTTTGATAATTCTTTTCAGTTTTCTTTTGATCAATATTTTTAATTGATTGAGGTTCTTCCTGAGCAATTTTCCATGGGGAAAGAAAAATCGAGAATAATTTTTGAATAGATATGTGATCTACCTACTGAAAGCTCTGATGAAGTTTTGAGCCCTTCTAGCTCTTCTGAGGATGATCATGACCCTATTCTTAAGTAGGTCTTGCAAAGAACTATTAAATATTGACATGGCCAAGGCTAAAGATCTTTACCGAATGTCAGGAACAAAAGAGGAACAAAGGCAAGTAGCTAAGAAGGAATTGAAGGATATCAAGACTTGGGAAGCTAAAAAAGATGCTATTGAGAAAAGGCTAAAAATTAATAAATCCTCAACATCTTCCCATGGATATAAACATCCTTCTTGGAAAAATAAAACTAATATGGATAGGAGAACCAAGCCTTTTTCACCTCCTCCATCCTCCAAAAAATCATCCAAAATTAATTTCTTTCCCAAGCACCTTGATGTTGTTTGTTCCAAACTAGACTACCTTGCTGAGGAAATCCAAAATCACACCCGCCAAGTCTATTTGCAGAAAAAATAAATTACTGAACTCAACTCAATAGTGGGGGAAATCTGCTTATTAATCACTAAAGCAGATGAAGATTCTACAAGCAGTAGTTCTGATGTGGACCTTAGGCAACCTGTGAATGCCATGTATCTTACCACTAAGTGTTCATACATTCGCATTAATTTCTGTTTTCCAGGTTATAAAAAGATTCCCATGGATACCTTTTTGGATTCTAGTTCTTCTAGTTTAGTTTTGCAAAAGCAAATGCTATTCCTCCAAAATTCTAGAAGCCAAGACTAGACTTACCCAAAGGTTATGCTATCAATGTAGAAGAGATAAATATGGGAGGGTATGCTCAAGATATGACCATAGAAATACACAACAACAAATTTGTCACTGATTTCATTGGGTACAATGCCTTAGAAGCAGATGTTCTACTTAGTTACTTGTTTCTTACTAAGTATGAACCTTTCATTTTAAAAACACATGAAGTCAGTCTCAGGCATGAAGATAGTCAGATAAAGATTCATGTACTGAAAGTAATAAACTTTAAGTTTGATAAAAGAAAAGATAATCCTTCAAGAAAAGAAAAGGCTAATCTGCAAATATAAAAGCTACTAGAATTGCTTGAGCCTATGAAAGACAAATTTGAAAAAGACTGTTGTAGCATGAATCCACTATAGTTTTGGTCCAAAGAGCATGAAGAATGTGAAATAAAGATAAAACCAAAAATGTCAGTCTATAATTTCTTTTGAGCCAGCATATCTGATGAGTCCCACTAAGGTGAAAGAAATGGATGAACATATGAGTGAACTCCTTTAAGGGCATTTTATCAGAGAAAGTAAGAGTTCATTTAGTTGTCTGACCTTCCTGGTAAATAAAAGAGGAGAAAGGTAAAGAGGTAAGAAATTTTTTTGTATAAATTATAAGCCTCTGAATAACATCATTCTTCCATTTAATTATCCTATTCCATTCAGCACTGACTTAATCATGGGAGTAGCCTCTACGAAGAAAGTTTCAAAGTTTGATTGCAAGTTAGGGTTCTGGCAAGTCAAGATAAAGGAAGAAGACAAGTTTAAAACTGCCTTTTCTATCACTCAAGGACTTTATGAATGGAATGTAATGTCATTTGGGTTGAAAACTACCCTTGCATATTTCCAAAGAAGAATGGATAAGGCTTTAAAAGCCTTAAAGGATTTCTATACTGTATATATAGATGATATTATTATTTTTTCTAAGGACTCCTCCAAGCACTTGAACCATCTTGAGCTATTATATAATGCTATTAGAAACCATGGGATTTGCTTGTCTACTAAAAAGATGGTTATAGGACAAGAAAAAAATGATTTTCTTGGTTTAGTGTTATCTGAAGGGAAAGTAAAACTGCAGAATCATATTTTGAAACATATCAATGAGTTTCCTGATATTTTGATAGGAAGAAAACAAATTCAAAGGTTTTTAGGATGTTTGAATTATGTTTCTCCTTTTCAAAATCAACAAAGGGGACAAAATCAACAACATTTCTAGAATCAAAATCAGTCTTAGTTCCAAAATTAGAATTAGTTCCAAAATTAGAGTCAGTACCAAAACCAGAATTTTCAACAGCGGTCGAACTGATCCTGGAACACCAGACCAAACAATGGAGGGGTGCCATCACCTTTGGAGAATCAAAACAACAATACTAGACCTCTTGGTCATGTGATGTTAGCTGAAGCAACTTTGTCTACTTGGTGCAGACTGCATAACACAAATGCCCATTCCAAACTAGACTGCCTAGAATTTCAGATCGCATCCAGTATCTTTCAGATGGAGATTCAGAATGCTAAAACTCAGGAGACCCCACCAACAGGGTATGAAATTGTTCCTTCTTAGATGTATGATGTTGCTCTAGTTCTTGATAGTTATACATTTCCATTCCAAGATGATAACTAGCCTGAGGAAGAAGAGTCTGAAGAAGTCAATGCTTATCAGCAGTATAACAAGACTCCTTACAACCTAAGAAGTAGCAAGCCTAAAGGTCCTTTCACCACCTCCATTCCTCCAAATAGCTATCAGATTCCACCAGACCCAAAAGCCTCTAATAACCCTGAACCCCCAAAAGTCACCCATCAACCAGTATATCAGGGGGCTATTGCTGAAGGTTCTCAACGATCTGACATAGTAAAAATGGGGCAGTATGTTGCTAAGGAACTCAACAAAATGAAGGTTAGTCTTTCTGTGTATGAGTTACTTAAAATACCTCAGTTAGGACATCTTTCTTCCAAGATATGGGTGCTGGAACCAAAATTGACTATGTACAAAAAGAAAATGTCACCAAAGATAATGTTAACAAAGGGAAAGAAAGAGTACATGTGACTGATGTAGAACAAAAGATAACATTGTATAAAGACAAGAGAGAAAGTCCTTTCCTCTTAACACTCAGGATATTCAATAGAAAGCTTCATAATTGTTTGGTAGATTTTGGTTCTTCCATGAATGTAATGCCATTATCAGTCTGTAAAGCACTTGGGCTCACTCCAGCCAAGTCTTCTAGAAATGTGACACAACTAGATAAGGCTGAAGTGAATGTAGTAGGCAAGTTGAATAGGATCCACATGCAGCTGGCTTCTGATCCAAGGGTGCAACAATATATAGATATCCAAGTAGTGGACATTCCAGATCAATATGGTATGCTTTTGAGTAGAGACTAGTTTAGAACTTTGAATGGTTACCTGGCAATCAACTTTTCTCATATGTGGCTGCCATGGAAAGGATTGGCCAACCAGATACGTATTGAAAGAGAACCCAAGATGAAACATATGATTATGGAGTATAATCAACCCAACGAGATTCTATTCTCAGAACTTTATTTGTGAGTTTACCTTCCACATGTCAATCAGACAGAGGAAATCCTTATGCTGAGTTGCCTAAGATCCCCTAACCCTCCACTTACACAAAAACTAGAAAGTATAGAAGCATATGTTCAATCAAATTTAGGAGACTCTTTAGAAGAAGATGAACTAGGGATATTCGAAGGATTTTGTGATTTTGTAGCCAAATTCATGCAGGATCAAACTGCTATTGGAAAGCAAGTTCAAATGGAGGGGTTATTACTGCCCAACTAGTGCCGCATACATGATACATCACATTCTAAATTTACTTGCCAGTTGTGTCAAGAGGCAGTGAAACAAGTGCAAAGACAATTGAAAATCCCCATGATTCTAAAAAAGGTACCATTAGTTGAAAAGAAGGAAGAACCGGAGCCTCTACTTGATAAGAAGAAATCATTAAAACAAAATGATAACAGCAAGGGCTTTCACCTATGGACCTTAAGATTTGATGGCTCAAGGTGCAGACAAGGGTCTGGAGCAGGGGTCAAATTAATCAGCCCTACTGGGAGCTCATATTTGGTATCGCAAAGACTGCAATTTCCATGCACAAACAACATAACTGAGTATGAAGCATTCGTACAAGGATTGCTGCTAGCACTATAGAAGAAGGTCAAAATTATTCAGGTGTTTGGTGATTCTGAATTAGTGGTAAAACAAGTAAGAAAGCAGTACTCATGTAATGATAAGAGGCTAAATCGATATAGGAATAGAGTCTGGGATCTGATAGAATGCTTTGATGGCTTTAACATCTAATTGATCCTGAGGAGACAGAACCATGTAGAAAATGCTCTAGTTTAGACAACAAGAACATTAGAGCCAACATCCATGATAGGATTAAAGAAATTTTCTGTTGAATTTGTCACTACCTCGTCTGTACCTGATAATGTTATGAATTTTCAAGTTTTTGAAGATGATCAACACATAATTAACTTCCTTACTTCATCTAATGTTTTCACTGCTTAGACAATAGATAAAGAAGAAATAGAACCTGTTGAAATGGATTTAGAAGGGGTGCTAAACTTGAAAACAAATACGATTCCACAAGGAATGGTAGAATTGGAAGGATTATTTGATGCAGACAATTTAGGAACCCAAAGGAAAGAAGGAGAATCTCTAGGGAGCAAGTGTGACCAGTTTAACTTGGGAATAGAAGAAAATGCTAAGAATGTGTTCATTAGGAAAGCTAGTACTGAAGAAGAAAAGATAGGAATCATACATGCATTAAGAGATTACCATGAGGTTATAGCCTGGATCTATGAAGATCTAAATACATACGATACCTCGATCATCATGCACACCATCCCATTGAAGCCAGGAGCAAAGCCATTTAGACAAAGACAACGACTAGTGAATGCCTTACTGGAACCACTGATTTTCAAAGAAGTTTAGAAGCTATTATCAGCAAGGATAATATTTCCAGTCAGACATTCCACATGGGTATCAAATTTAGTTCCAGTCTAAAAGAAAAACGGAGAAATTAGGCTTTGTGTTGACTTCCATAACTTAAACAGAGCATCTGAAAATGATAATTACTTGTTGCCTTCATTGGAGGAAGTATTACAAATTGTTAATGGGTCCCAAATGATGTCATTCTTAGATGGGTATTCTGGTTGTAACCAGGTGATGGTGGAATATGAAGACAGATTGAAAACATCTTTCACTTGCAAATGAGGCATCTACGCCTATCGTCGCATGTCATTTGGTTTAATAAATGCTGGTGCAACTTTTCAACATGCAGTGGACGTTGCTTTCAAAGGATTAGTTGGAAAATGTATTATCATCTACATGGACGACCTCAAGGTATTCTCAAAAAGTTGAGAAGATCATGTAGTAGATTTAAGAAAGGTGTTGTAGCGATGCAAAGATTATGGTATATCACTCAATCCCAAGAAGTGCATCTTTAGAGTAACTGAGGGGAAGTTGCTGGGACATGTGATATATAAGCAAGGAATATCTATCCACCCAAACCAAATCCAAGCAATACTCAAAATACCTCCCCTAGCCAACAACAAAGAGCTTAAGTCATATTTTGGTAAGATCAACTTCGTGCGTAAATTTATTACAGGTTTTGTTGATATTATTTGACCTCTTAATGCCATGCTAAAAAAGGATGCTAAAATAGATTGGACTCTAGAAGCCAAGGCTGCCTTTGCAGAAATTAAACAAGCTATAGCCAATGCACCTACCTATCTTGGTAAGTTCTGATTACACTTTGCCATTTCAGATTTACTCATTTGCTTCTGAGCATACTTGTACTGCAATGTTGATGCAGAAGAGATTAGTTGATGATGAAAGGCCCATTGCTTTCATGAGTACTCCATTAAAAGACACATAACTAAGGTATCCAAACATGGAAAAGCAAGCATACGCTCTGGTAAAGGCAGTCAAGAAGTTCTATCACTACATCTTAAGAAGTCAAGTAATTGCTATAGTCCCAGATGCAGTCGTTAAAGCATTATTGATGAAAAGTGAATTAGAAGAAAGAAGAGGGAAATGGGTCACCATCCTGGAAGAGTTTGATATAGATATTCAACCTATGAAATTGGTAAGAGGTCAGGCTCTAACTAGAACAATGGCTGAAGTGGGACCAAGTTTAGTTTCCCAACAGTACCTGTTAGAGGACGTTTCAAAAGATGAATGGTATGGATATATCATATTCTATCTACTTAATCAACGCTGTCCACCACAGCTGAATTTAGTTCAAAGGAGAGCACTCAAACTAAAAAGTAGCAGTTATATGTGTTGGTGCCTGCATGAGCAGTCAGTTTTCAAGCATATAAACATGCAGGTACCTTCCCTAAAAATCCAAAAATATTCTAAGTCTCTGGGCCTCCTCGGCATTTTTCAACTGTAGCATCATATTTTCTTTGGACGAGGTCATCATCATCATGTTTCCAGTCATCACCCTTTTGTTTCTTGCGGGGGTCATCATCATATTTTCTATCAGCTTGATCTTTTGCTCCGGGGTGATATTTTAACATCGGGTGATCTTGGTTAAGATCATCCTGATGATGTTGCTGCAAAGTCCTAAGTATGACCCGATCTTCTACGGGGTCATCATATTTGAACATCAGGTGATCTTAGTTAAGATCATCCTGATGTTGTTTTATCACTTCATATTTGTTGCTTTATCACCCTGATAATGCTGACGTCATTCTTATGTCAGGGTGATATCCGCTTTTCTGCCTATCTGCATCATGATATTTCTGAAAGCGAGGTGATATTTTCATATCTAAATATCACCCTGATATATGAATGTGATGGTGACGTCATCTGGATATGAGGAGGTGCACGATAGGCAGATATGCTAATGACATCAGTAGGATATGATGATGAAGTTAGGGTGATATTTTATATCCGGATATCATGCTGGAGGATGATGATGATGAAGGCTTATACTAGTGTCGTCAGGAGCAAAAGCACTGACATCATATATGCTTGCGACCTAGTATATAAGGTGGTGAGGAGGTTGCCGCGGGGTGCACGTGGGATAATTTGTTCCTGCATAATTTGAAATATCAGGATGAGGTATTTTGGTGGGAAAGGTTTGCGATGCACAGTATGATGTTTTTCCCAAGGCTGCGAGTTGGTGCGCCATTAATGGCTGATCTTACAGGGTATGGGCGTTGGTGTGGACGGATCAGCTACTTGACTAAAGATGTGAATCCCCAAGCGGTGGCGCAGGGCTCGAGATCTCTTCCTGTCTCTTCCTCCACCTGCTGCATTCAATGCATTGAGCGCCATTCTCTCAATGAACTATATCTGGCAAATTTTTGACTTTTGCCATGTAATTAATGATGTGCACCTTCCTGCTATATTTTGCAGGTTGTGTTGCTCATTTGAAGGTTGTTGAAAAACTAGACATATCTGGCTTTGTAATAAAAAACAACTGGTTTTGGTTTCTCTGTACAGGAGGTCTTATGAGTTTATGTATCTCTTGTTGTATGTCTCATGCATGAATCTACTGATTTCATGATTGATTTTATATGAGTAATGCTGTATTTGCATGTGTTTTGTTAATTCTGTCGCCAATATTGCATGTGTCCTTCTTCTGAATCTAGATATCTAAGGGGTGTCTGGTATTCTAAAATATAGAATTCCTGTATTGAATGCTTGATCTTTCAACTTTTGTTCAAGGGGTAGATTAAAGTGTTTTCAGATTAAGTGTTGGGAAGAATATATTGCAATAGGGATGCCATAACTAGAGATAACTTAACACTCTGTATTGGGAGGTATCTATAAGGCAGATATCACACAAATCCCCTTGAAATCTAGTTTTAGTGTGTTCATACTGATCATTCATAGGTGTATGTCTACTGACTCCAAGCCCTGGATAGGCACCAATCTAGCTCTATGTTGAGGTTACACACCAGGTCCAGGTTTGCATCCAAACATAAATCAAATTCAAACTTCCAAAACAACCATTAGGACTGTAGAAGTAGTTTTAGGACCCAAATCCTCTGTCTACAGCTAAACATAAGCCCAAAGCTAGCCCCTTTGCACTTATCTCACAGTTTTGGTCTTCACACAGGAGGATTTATCTACTTTGTATCAACATCCTAAGCCAACTCACAAACATATTCTCATGGGTGTTGAATAGGGAATACCCCCCTTGGTTTTGCAGAGCCTGAAGCAAAAGAGGAGATAAAAATAGAGTCTATCTCCTACACTGTTAACCCTTGGCCCAGAGATCTTGTTGATCACTGATGGCTACCTTGTAGGAAAATCTGGGAATGAGCATCCAGTTAGGGAAAAAACCAACAATATGATAAAAGGATCAGTCCTTTACAAGAAGAATCACAAGGGGATCTATCTGAGGTGTTTAGATAAGTCAGAAGTAAATCAAGTATTGACCAGTTTTCATTAAGAATTTGGTACAGGTCACGGATCAACCCATTCAACAGCTAATTAGATTCTTCATGCCAGATATTACTGGCCAACTTTGTTTAAAGATGCATACTCACATGTAAGAACTTGTCATATATGCCAGACCACTGCACACAAAGAGTGACACATTGCCATGCCCTTGCAACTAGTAGTGGAGGTACAACCATTTGCTCAGTGGGGCCTCAACTTTGTCAGTATGATCAATCTACCTTCCTCTGCAGGCCACAGGTATATTCTGACCACTACTGATTACTGCACCTAATGGTCTGAGGCAATAGCTTGTAAATAATGCACCATAGAGGTAGTTATCGAATTTGTTGAAAAACATATTATCACTAGATTCGGTTGTCCATTTTCTTTAGTTTGTGATAACGGCCCTGCCTTTTGATCATTACATTTTTTTAACTGGGCATTTGATTATGGGATCACTCTCAAGTTCTCATCTAATTACTATCCACAAGGGAATGGGGTAGCTAAATCAAAGAACAAAAATCTGCTCGAAGTCATTAAGAAACTATTGGACAAAAACCCTAGAGACTAGCATACTAAACTTAAATTCACCTTATGGGATGATACAATCTGACACAAACTAGCCTTGGGCACATCACCTTATCACCTAGTCTATGGGATTGAACCCATCTTTCCCATCCATTTGAGGATTCCCGTACTGCAATTCATGCAAGACTACCTTGAAACTGATGATCAATTGTCCTCCAGGTTAGCTCAGTTACTACACCTTGAAGAGAAACATGGTGCTTCTATAGAAAACTTTGCTAAACAGCAAGGAGTAGTAAACCGATGGTTCGACAAAAGAGCCAAGGTCAAAGCCTTTCGCATTTCTGATTTGAACCTATATTGGGATAAGGCACATGAAAAGAAAGGAGAGCATGGTAAGTTTGATAAACTTTGGTTGGGTCCCTATAAGATCTATAAGATCCTTGGAGACAACATGTATCGACTCAAGAGCCTTACTGGTGAGGAGCTCCCATTGCCTGTTAATGGCCAGTTCCTAACGCACTACTTCCAGGCCTTAGAGGAATTCATGCCTCATCTTAGTGTACATAGTTAGGGGTTTGTTTGCTTTGGTTAGCATAGGTTTCCTTTAGTTTAGTCTTTCTTTCTTGACTTTGCTTTTTGTAGTTGTTAGATGCTTTGCTTAGGTTAGTTGTCCTTTTGGTTTTGCTTTTGCTTTCTGCGCTTGCTTTTGTCCGGGGTCTTTGTTTTAGGAAGTGGTGGCAGTTGTATGGAGCTGCAAATGCTTCTTTGATGGGAAAATAATCTTGAGTCTTCTTTGAGAAGCCAAGGTTCGGCCTAAGTCCCACTGTGATTTCCGCTGTTAGGCTAAGAGGTATGATGCCTGTTCATAGAAAATGAGTCATTAGTTGGTGCACTAGAAGTATTTTCTAACCATATATCTCTCACTTTAAATGATATTGAAGTAGCTAAGTGAGTCTGAGTGATCTTGTGTCAAGTAAAAGGTTGACTCCTACTTCTACCACATGCACTATCAATCGAGAAAGAAGGTAGGTGACACTAAGTGTTGCTAGCCTATATTGGGTGAGAATAAAAGGTGTTTTTCAACACCAGACCCGTTACAGTGCACCTAAAAGAGACTACCAATTTAAAATTCTCACAAGAGGTACTATCTAGAAGTAATTATCATCAATTACCATTGTGTTAGAAGTATTATCTACCATTTATTTTTCTCAAGTCTCATCACACCTCAAAAATTTGAGCATTACATGGTGGTAGAATGGTCTCAACTTCCTAGCTTGTCGCAAAAGATCTTGGATGAACTTAGTTTCCAAAGGATGGGAATGAATACAATCACACACACTCAAGTTTTTAGGATGTGGATGGTTGCACTAGTTGGTGATCTTAGATTCTTTGATAGGGTATCCTGCTTTTTCGTTTAATATGTGGAGAACACAGAGATTCTGGGTCTGAACTGAAAGTTTATCATCGAAATGCTTGGGAGCATTTCCCAGCAGAGTCGCCATTTGTTGTGCCTCACACACACACCCCATTTCAAAATAGGGACCCCTCTTTTAAATTTGGTCTAGGATGTCAAGTAGAGTTTTTCACCTCCTAAGTGGTCAAGTGGTCAAAGTGCATTTTGGCCATGATTGAATGATGATGTTAAAAAATATTTTCAAGAATTTGCTAAGTTGGATTTTTATATCTCTTTTGATGGCCTTGAATAGCCCTTTTGCACTAAATTTCCCTCCAACTGACCTTTGTACTGATTTGCCTCCCAACCGACTTTGCATTAAAATCCTTTATCACCAACTCTGGCACTAGTTTTCCTCCCAACAGACTTTTGCGCTAAAATCAATCATCTCTGACTTGTGTTGTATTGTTCAATCACCAACTAAGTTGGATGAGGCCAAAGTTCTTGCAAGTTCAAAGGACCATAAAGTCTTGCAAATTGCATAACGTTGAGCCTACTGTTGCAGCGTTAAAAACAACTTTTGCCGACCAGGTCCGAGCGAATGAAAAGCTGCGCGAAAACCCTAATCTGTCGACTGTACATCACGCATTAATGGTGATTTGGCCAAAGATAATAAAAGGATAACTTACATTGTTTAAGTCATTTTTGCATTTTGATAAAGATTTTAGAGAGACCCTTTGTGATCTTTGCAGCCTGTTTCACCGCCGTTGCCTTCGAGTTCGATCCTGTGACCACTCCCTGCCTGTACAGCCTAAACACATTTTCTACAACTAACCAGGTAGGGTTCCACTTATCCTCTTTGAGCTTTCACTATGTGTGTTTAGGGTTTTATTTCAAAGTACATTTTCTTTCTGAGCAACGCATTTATGGTTTTAGCTAGGGTTTTGTGCATAAACTATTTGTTTCTCCTTTGAAATCTAGTTTGAATTTCCCCTTGAAAACGTAGATGGAAGGCCATGAGCTAAAAAAGAACAACTTAACCAAGCCAAGTTGAGGTTTTCATAAACTTGAAAGACATCTGGTCTTGGTGCTAAACTTGGGTCCGACCGGCCTGTAAACATTTCAACTCATCCAGTCGGTCGGTGGCCGCTAAAACCCACGCCGCGCTTTGAAACCTATTCAGTGCTGAAAACATTGACTTCTGACCTACATAGCTTTGTCGTGTTAACTAATTAGATTGGCGGGACGTCAAAACCCTGCAATCTTTGAAAATCTATTTAGCACTAAAAACCTCTTGTGTTGACCTTGCGCTACATGACTCCGTCTCCAGCTTGGTCGGGCACCTAGAATATCTCTAGAAATCGGTGACATCTAAAGTCTCGTTGAAAATAAGAAAAATAGCTCTGCGCTAGAATTAATCCCATCCGACCTTGTACTAAAACATTCCTTCACCAACTTAGTCAGTTGACCTCAAAACTTGTGCAGGTCGGACAAAGCCAAATCCTGCGCAAGTGTAGTGAAAGAGATCTCAAGAGACTTGCGCTAAAACCTGTCCACTAACTAAATAACCAATTAAAGGTCGGTGACCTCCAAAAGTCGCACAAGTCAATAACATCCAAAACCCATGCAAAATCCAGAAGAGAATGAACACTAATAAAACCTTGAGTCAGACAAGCCCATTTTTCCAGCTGAGGTCGGTAGATCTCAATTTTAGCACTTTTCTACCTACAAGTTAGTTGACCCTAAAATTAGCACAAATGATGCAAAATGACTGTGTTTTAAGAATTTTCAAAGGGAAAATGTTAGGAATGATAAAGTTAATGTTGTAATACATAGATAATGATGTTTTTCATACTTTCAATAAGATGTCTTGTGACATTAAATCTTTTTTGCATGCATTAGTGATGAATTGCTATGAAGTAGGTGCAACGGTAATAACTGTTAGATTTGTGATTCTTTAAAAAGGGCATATTAGTAGTATTAGTAGATTCATTAAAATTCATCTCAAACTTAGGAGTGTGTAAAAAATTCTCAAGGTATCAAACTTATAAGGTCCAGTCCTACAGATTAGATGACTGCCTGAGCTCAAGCATGAAGTAGGAATTCAAGGGGATCCCTCCAGAGACCAAGATTCACTCTGGATGGAGTGATGTAGGAGACACAGATCTGGGTCACATAGACTTAGATGACTTTAGACTAAGAATCTTTGGCCCAAACCCAACTCCTAGGGCCAAAACACTCAAAGACAGTTGTATATCACAGGCTATTGCCTTCCCCACCTCAATACAGTGTGGAGAATTGATGGTAACATGTGCAGATAGGTATGATATCATGACAAGGATAATTCAAACTACTAATGGGGATATCTTGGCTGATTTAAGTCCACCCTCTCTGGCTGAGACCTTTGATATTCCATGGTACAAAGTCATGACCATGCCAGACAAACAAGGATCAGAGGGGACTTACAACAAAGATGTAGAAGGATGCAGGAAACACATGAATGATCATTGGGCCAAAAATAGAAGGTCTACCCTCAGTAAATTTCTCCAAGTACTATATAGGAGTGATTTCCATGATGAAATTGGAGATTTGGTAACTTTTCTGAGTAGAATATATGGATTACCTACAACCTCCACTTTTGAGGGGTGGATGTTTATTATCATAATTGAGATACTGAAAGGGACTAAGTTCCACTAGTCCCAAATCCTTAGTGACAACATTCATGAGGCCTTCAGTAACTTCAAAGAGAAGAGGTACTTTAGATGGACATCTTATGTTGTCTATGCATTAGCAAGGAGAAATCACTATGTTGGGTTATCTAAGATTGGAGAAGTTGGAAATGATGAGCAAACCCAAGTAAAACTATATGAGTGTTACTTGCAACTGACCTCATCTCAATCTTTGATACACTTTAAAAGGGTAAATGATGCTTTCACAATGTATATAGCTAGAATACTGCAAGGTAATACAACCTTGAGGATTTCCACTGAAGCAATGAATGAAGTAACTAAATATGGCAGGTGGTATATTCAATTTGAAAAATTCACATATCTAAGAGTACAAGGCTTCACTGGGATGGCTTATAGACTTCCCAGATATCCTGATGACAAGACAGTGCTTCTAGAATTGTATAGACAATTGATACTCTATGCTGAGAAACTCAAGCACTTACATAGAACCAATGTTCAGTTTCCTATTATATTTGGCAAGGGGAATTATGCATGCCCTTCTTTGGCATCAGCAGAACATTCTGACAAGGAACTCCAGCTCCCTAATTTACACTACTACAATGCAAGGGATCATTTCAATCCTAATAAGGTGATGGAAAGATTTGTAAGTAAGAAATTGTTTCATAAGATACATATTGAAGACTTTTGGGCCAACTGCCCGGATGATTATGAAGTTTTGACGAAGGCTCATTCAAGGCTGCCTCTAGCCTTCATCAAGAAGTTCCATATTATTGCAATACTAGATCAGTTAGAGGATGATGACAATGTTATGGTCAGAGGAGCTTGGGAAGCTCAATACCATCAACCTATCCCACTACCGAATTGGGCAAATGTAGAAGAAAGCTCTTTGGATACCATAATGAGAGAACCAATCAGATTGAGCAAGGCTTGGGTAAGGTGTCAGGTGGCTTCTTTGCAAGGACAAGGAGTATAGCTTACCTATACTGCATTACAATCAAATAAGGACTCTGGAGGTGAGGAGGATGAACTAATAAATGTCACAGATGAATCAGAGCCAGTTGAGAAATAGAAATCAGACAGTGAAGAACATATATCTCTAGCAGAAAAGGCAAAGAAAATTAAGAAGCCATTTGCAAGGTCTCCTTCAAAGAAAGACCAACCTCCCTCCACCAGGACAAGGGCCTCCAAGAAAAGAGAATTGCCAAGTGGCCCTGGGGAAGGTTCTAAGACCAAGAAAGCAAGGATAAAGGAGGTAACTAAGGAGGGTGTTGCAACACAAGAAGACACTAATCCTCCAACTTTCCTATCTCCTACTACTCAAAGTATAAGCATGGCTGCCTCAACCTCTGTAACTTCTACTACCACTTCTCCCTCTACCACTTCTACTACTACTGCATCCACTTCACCTACGACCTCTACTACCATTATCCAAGAAACATCCCCTATTGCCACCTCTCTTGCCTCTACCATTTCAGCTACTTCCTGCTCATTGGCAATTTCTTCCAATTGCCCTAGCAGCCCTATTTCATCCACTTCTACCACTTCATGTCCCTCTACTATTACTACACTTACACCTTCTACTTCTTCCACTCAATTATCCACCCCCGCAGCATTACCTCCTATTTCCACCATCCTTTCACTTTCTCTTCCTCTACCTTCACTACTTTTTCCCTCACCTCTTGTCATCTCTTCTTCATTGTCGGCAGTACTAGCTAATCTAACATAGATCAACGTGCCTTCACTACCCATATCCTCTGCAATTCCTATTTCACAAATGACCGTAGATTCTTTGGCCGTACCTCTGCTGCCCAAAATTAAGAAAGTATGTGCAGAGTTGGGTTTGTAGGAGCCTGAAGCAACATTATTACCTGGGGAGGAGAAAGATGTATCGACGGAAGTAGGTAATGAAGACTCAAATGAACCTCTAACCAATGTTGAAGTCATTGATATATCTGACAGTCCTCCAGAGAAAGGTCAAATAGAGGAAGTTTTCAAGGTTGTCCAAGAAAATATAATGACAAACCAGGAAAACTTGGCCAAAGAAGGAGAGAAAGAAGAGGAGATGAGTACAGATAAAGATGGATAACTAGAGAAAGAATAAGAACCACTTGAAGAACTGGCTGTAACTTATAATGACGAAGCCACTAAATTGAATAAATTTTTAGCACCTGAATGGTTGCAAAGCAGAGTGGCATATCTTGAGCCACAAGTGGAAATAATATAGCTAGATTTGAGTACTATCTTGTCACAAGCTCAGAGGGCTAAGAAACAAAAAAAGGCAAAGATATAATCTAGGATCTATAAGGATGAATTAGGATCCAGAATTGTAGAGATAGCACTCCTGCCAACTGACATAGCCAAGGAACAAGTCAGAGCGGAGGATTATGTAATCTCCATAGTTGATTTAGGACCTACCACTCATGGTTAAAGAGTGGATGACTTCAAAGGATCAGTTACAATAATTTTAGAATGGTTAGACAAAGACGAGATGTCTAAAAAGGATTTAAAATAGAAAAATGAAGAACTCCGCACTTGCCTCCAGTTTCTGGTCAAGCTGGTAGATGCGGGAGGAGATATAAGGATAGTGCCCACTTTCCTGTCTATTGATAAAATGGAAAGAATAGGCAAGGTAAGGTCCAAATCCCAGGGTACTGAAAAATGGTTGTTTAGATTTTTTGAGATGGGATGCGAGACTATTAATGCCTCCACTCAAGCACACAAGAAGCTGGTGGAACTGCATAAGAAATGGAAAGATCTGCGTAAGGAATGTGACCCATTCAATGAGTATTACTCTCATATGTATCCACGGATAAAGAGCATCAGGGATTTACCCACCTAGACTCTGGTTATAATAAATATTCTAACTGGGAACCAGCTGCCTAAGGCCATTGATACTTTTGAGAAAAGAAACTTTTGAAAACATAGAGGAAGCATATAAGCTAGCGGATGAGGAGCTATGGTCAATTATATATGATATCAATGATTCTTTGAAGGATTGCCTGGAAATCTCCTATGATGACTATGCCCCTTATGATATCAAAAAGTGTAAAGGCAAATTACATAAGGTAATTTTTGAAACTACCAAACTCAGTATGTAAGATAGGTTGGATAAGGTAAGTGACCTCAGAGCCGAATTCAAAGCATTCCACAAGGCTAGTGCAGAGATAGAAAAGATATACAATAGATTTAGCTAGGAATTGGAGATGTTTGATTATCAGATCAATCATTTAAAGAATCCAGATCTGTTGGAGATTAATCCTGCACTTGACGCATGGCTGACTTACCGCAACAAGCTGGCTGGTGAAGACAAAATTGATTTAAATGAAGAGTCCTGATATTGTTTTGAATATTTTAAGGATGCAATCTTGTCATAATTGTAAATCGCTATATTTGGGGCAGCATGTGACTCTATTTTGTGTTTTCTATGTTTTCAAAATATTCTTTTCTATTAATATATTGAGTTGGCTAGTCAAATTGACTAGATTCAATGTATCTGAAGGCTATTTTCCATCTTTTTCATAGAAGACAAAATGTAATCCGAGAATTGATATGAGCTGTTGCAATTACATTTATTGATGTAATCTAGACCATCGGTGTCAAGTTAATCTCCACCGTTCATTTGAAAACTTGGTATGCCGCTTTTCTATATAAAGGGCTGCCATTTCCACTTTTTGTAAGAGAGAATTTGATGCCGAATTGTTGACATTCTGCCATTTGAAGTAATACAAAGCAAGTTTCTGCAGTGATTCTAAGAATTTGTGTATTGTGTTCTTTATTTGGTTTTCATGGTTCACTTCTTACTCTCCCATAGTTAGTTAGTTTTGTTTTATAATGTTCATGGTTTGTTCAAAGTATCTGATGAATACTCTAAGTCCATACTTTTAGTTATTTGTTGATGGTAGATAGTTGTGCAAAGTTAGTATGGGCTGATCACTTTTGTTAAATTTTAATTGCATTTCACAAGTTAAATTGCGTCGTTTATTAGGTTTTTAACAAATGAATGTAATCTGAAAATCTATTGACTTCCATTGAAGATAGCACCATTTTCTGCAGTACTGTAACACCCATTTTTGTTTGGTAACTCAGAAAGCTAGTTAAGTTCTAGTGTATTTGTCTACTCAAAGTAACCCATACATTGTAAATGTCACTTAGGATTTCTCTAAAACCCTAATCCTTTTGCATTTTCTTCGAATACCATCGTTAGATTAGAAATTTCAACAGCATTTTACATTATTTTATCAGCTAAAAATCATAAAAGGGTTTATGTGTATCTACTGTCCTAACTTGAAGATCTGTAGATTGCATGTAAGACCCCTTGTAGGAACAACTAGAACATACCAACCGAGAGATTCCAAGCAAGCTAAGACCTAGATGTATTATCCTTGGAGTAGTCTTACCTAGGGTAGGATACTTTTCAAGAGAGGTGTGAAACCAACAATCAAACCTGCATTGCTGTGTGCTAAAACCACCATCAATAGGACTCAAACATAATCTTCCACACTTCATCATGCTTCCAGAATCTTCCAAAGATCTCTGCAATCACTGGGATTAACCAGGTTGGCCGAAACTAGTTACACAATACACTATTTGGGAATAATCTTTAAACACCTTCACAATTCTGCCACGTGGACCAATGTAATGATAGGAACATGATCAGGAGGTATCCACAAGCACGTTGTAATCATCAAGAGCAACCACACAAACCTTAACCACTTTAACAATAAGAATCTTCACACTAGAACACATGAACCTCACTGTCTTCAACTGTCATGGAGGAAAGATACCTTGCGGACCACCAAACCATGAACCATTGCAATTGGAGGCACCTATAATCATCCCAGACTTCCTTCCAGAACCACAGAGAAAAATTCTTTATTGCAAAGGAATGCGGAGAAGAATACTTTCTTCCTGTCCCAACTGAACTTACAGAAAAAGCAGGTTTTCTATACACCTAAAAATGATAGGACTCTATCCAAATAAATATTTATAATATTTATTTGAATCTAATTCCTCTATCAATAAATAAATAAACAAATTTATTTATTTGATTCATATTCTTCCAGCAATTAAATAAAATCATTTATTTAATAAAATTTCTCCAAATCTTCCAACAAATTAAATAATACCAATTATTCAATTAGTTCTTCCAAAATCATTCTAAATTAAATAATACCAATTATTTAATTATTTCTTCCAATAATATCTTCTCTAAATTTAAATAAATCAAATATTTATTTAAGTTATCCATTTCCTCTAAAAATTGAGTTATCTCTAAATATAATTCAATCCTTGTGCACATGCAATTGAATATTCCAAATGGTTAATTGAGCTAAAATATCTTCTTATCCTCATGCAATATTTATCCTCTAGTTCTAGTCATTTAACTCTTCTATCTATTTTGTTAATTGATTAATCTCTTTAGTTAACTCATTCTTCTATTTTATTAATTCCTCTCATGCAAACTAGAGCAGGACACATGTCCTCTTCCTATTCGCACACATCTCTCAACCGTTCTCAATCATTGATATTCTTGTTCTTTCTATACCATTGATCTTCTCTCTCGCAAGTCTATAAATACAACCCTATTCCTCCATTTCAATCATCCAAGCTTTTAGTAAACTTACACTGCAGGAATTACAGTACGCCTTTGGCACCAAAACCATTCTACAGCTTGTGATCATTCTTTCATCATTATGATTGTGTTGAAGAATCTTTTCATTGCAAACCTATCATAGCCATTCCCACTTGACATCTTGTAAAATAGCAAGGAAGTGCACCTCCTAAGGGCCATATTCATACACAAGATCATTTGAGATAGGTGACCAATGGAAGCCATGAGTTAAAGAGGTTTGCAAGGTTTGAGTTCTTTGTTTGTTTGATCTTCTTTATTTCTTATTTCATTGAGTTATTGGGTATTATTAATATTATTGATATTCATGCACAAATTTCTATAACATTTTTGGCGCCCACCATGGGGCCCTGCCCCAATTTAACCTCAAAACTGAGTTTTTGTGTGTTAGGTTCCGTACATAGGAGGATTTTGCACATTTGATCAATTCTAACATGCATCTAATCTCTGTTTTGGCACATCTAGTCTTTTGACACATATACCCCCTAAAGCTATGCATCTGTGCTCTGTAATAGTGTATCTATTCTTTCTACGCAAATGTCCTCTGTTTCGGTGCTTTTAATCTCTGATTCTACATTTTTGTAATTCTATGCATCTGACCTCTATCTCTGTGCATTTGATCTCCATACCTACACATATGTTCTGGCAGTAACTTTTTGAGTTGTTCCTTGTGATTTTGCTAAGGCTAACACTTCTTGCAGGAATATTCTCTGATCTACTTGCAGGTTAGGGGCTGGTTAGACATTCTAGCTGCATTGTTAACTCACATCATAAGGTCTAATTAGCAAGGATAGTAATCAGATTGTTCATGCAAATCTCATATAGCCCTAACTAGGAGGATTGTAATTTGATCATGTTGCATCAACAACTTGAATTTAGTCCCAATGCTAGGAGGATAAAATTGAACCATTGCTATCTTGCTTCTTTCAAAGTTAAAAAATCATGTGTGTGCCCAGGTAGCTAACTCATTTAGTCTTTTTCATTTTAACTAGGGGAAAATAACCATTATTTATCGTGCTTTTGGAATGATACTAGGCCTATGCTCTCCCCTATCTTGGGTGACCAAAATTCCAAAAATATCATTTCACATGTTTTTTTCCTTTAGAGAGGCCTGCCCTTGGATATCCTTCTGTTCAAGTGGGAACGACCTTAAGTGGTAACAAGCTAAAGCCAAGCTCTGCCTAGCCACTATAAATAAATTGTGTTTGGAGTGAAAGCTTCAAGCAACGAGTGTTGTTAAGTTATATCGACAGCCAACCTCCCCCAAAACCCTCCAAGGCGTAACCCTTGAAGGCTGGAAGACTCCATAACGGAGAGTAGCATTGCTGCATGTATAACCACTTGAACGGTTGCACTTACTAATCATCCTTTGTTTTAGAAGCCAAAATCCCCTATAAACCAGTGTTAGGAAGGGCGATTATCACCTCCCGAAGATGCCTCACGTAACAATGAGAATTCGGTTTATATTGTCCTTACCATCCTAGGATTTGTACCTATTTTTAGTAAAAAAAGTCAAAAAAATCTAAAAAAGATAAAAAATCATTCTTTGTGTTTGCTATGTCTTACTTCCCAATAATTGAAAAATTAGATAAAAAAGACCAACTTTTAGCCAAGAAACCAAAAAACTGAAAAACATGCCAAGAAAATTAAAAAACAGTCAAGAAACCAGAGCTGCGCATTTATCCTGCAGAGTTGCGCATCTGTGTTGATCTGCTGCGCATTTACTATGACTTTCTATGTGTTTGTCATATGTTATTGCACTTTTAAAATTTACCAGAGCTACACATTTACATTAACTTACTATGCATATATACTCTATTTTAGGGCATCTATAGCTGCGCATCTAAGACAGTGAGCTTTCTTGCATCCTTTGAGAGAAAATTTTTAGCATTTCTTTATACCCATTTCAGCCTTGTTCTAGTTTCTGAGATCATATTTAATGTATAGTCACTTCTCCTATCTATTTCCATAGCATACCCTCTTTTTTGTCAATCATCTCATCCACCTTTTTACCACGTCTTCCCATAAACAAGTCAAAGTATCTATATCAGATTAGTGCAAGACCTTTTTTAGATCATTTAGGATTCAAGTAACCCTAGTAAGTCTCCACTATCAAGGATCAATCATCCTTTTCTCTCAGAACTTCACTATTGGTCTTGTTGCAAGACTAGTCTCTACATAGTAAATGGGTATCAACTATCCTTACTTGTGGCTATCATCTTGTATCAACCAACTTACTTGGAATCATTGATCAAAAGAGTCCCTTGTTCGAATCTTGTCATCGCAAGTATCCCCTTCTCACCAATCTACACCAACACCTTACCAAAATCTCTAGTTTCACTCCACTCCTTCCCACATCACCTTGCATGGTCTTAACTAGATCCCAAACACAAAAACAACTTGAAATGGCTGGAACATCTGACTACATTTTATCCCCTCATGATAGTGATGAGGAAATCTCTCATGAGGAGTACCAAGGAGCCCTCCAAGATCAAAAATTTCAATGCATGCTAGATAAAGTGCTCAAAGAAGACCCTCAAAAATACTTTCTTCATCTTGCAACCTAAGGACTTACACTCCCCCCAGACTTTGATCTCAACAAACTAAGGGAGTCCATAGGAGAAGAAACTCATGAAAACCACACTAGTGAGGATAGCGAAAAGAAAGTCACAGACCCAAATACACCTATCGAAGCATTGAAGAAACAAGTTGAGGGCCTAACACAGAAATTGGTGGATCTCCAAACAGGGACACCCACTAAACATTATTCCTTGGAAGACATCTTACCGTATCCCTTTGATAAGAGCTTAAAAATGATCCCCTTCCCCTTTAGATTTGAAGTACCAAAATTTGACAAGTACAAAGGAAAAGGAGACCCAAGAGATCATATTAGGGAATTTAGTGCCGCGTGCCTAGACGTAACTCACAAAGACACCTTCCTAATGAGACTATTCCCTAGATCTCTAGGTGGACAAGCCATGGAATGGTTCTCATGACTTCCCCCAGGTATCAAAACTTTTGATGAGTTAGTAAACAAGTTTGTCACACACTTCTCATATAACATTGAACACGAAGTTTCCATGCTTGACCTATGCAATACAACGCAAAAGAGTGGCGAATCCTTTGCCACCTTGTTAGAAAGGTGGAGACAACTCGCGAGCAAATGCTCATATCATGTGCCTGAAAGCAAATGACTGAGATGTTTGTCCAAAACCTTAACCCTAATCTAAGTTACCAAATCCAAATTCAATGCCCTACCTCATTTACGAAAGTCATTGAAATAGGATTATTTATCAAGAAAGCTATGATCACCAAGGGGCAAATAAAGTTGTACAAGGACACCCCTAACTCTAAGTACACCATAGACAAGTCAAAGTTTTGGACAAAGAACAAAAATATCGTCAATGATGGAGTAGTCGATGCCAAAGTAGCGGCTCCCAAACAACAACCAATCTTCACTCTCAAAGGAGAGGTAAGCAATGTTACACCAAACAAAACCTTCCCTCGCGAGAAAAAATAATGGTTCACCTCCACTCCTAGATGAAAATCCACACAACTAGGAGAGTCCCAGGAGTCTACATTAAGAAAGCTATTAGCCAACAATGAGATCACTCTTCCCACTACTAGCGACTATGAACCTCAAGTAAAACCTCATTATCAGAAAGATACTAATTTCTGTGAATATCATAGAGGAAGAGGCCATAAGACCAACGACTGTATCCATTTGAAACATGTCATTCAAGACATAGTTGACCAAAATTAGTTAGGCACTAAAGAACATACCTCTAACAAGATGCATGTGGCATACAAGGATCCACTATTCAACCATGACAGGCCATACAACAACAACAAAAAGAAAAAAAAACAACCACGACAGGCCATACAACAACAACAACAACAACAACAACAATGATAATAACCACAACAAGTAGAATCAAAATAACAAACACAACAATGCTAACTATGCAAACGTGTCGTTTGATTATACCGTCAACTGCATATTGGAGCACATCCCACAAGTGAATGTGGTCACATTCAACCAATAGTCAGGACCCACAAAACTGATTGCAGCATCATCACCCATAGTGGTAAGGTCACATTAAACATGCTTCCTCCAAGGTCATCACCTTCTCTGTGTAACTTCCATAAGTACAGTGTCATAGACCAACTTTAGAAAACTCCTGCCCACATATCTATCTTAGAGTTGTTGCATCTGTTTCCCTCCCACAAGGAAATTCTTGATAAAGCCCTAGTGGAAACAACTGTGCCCACAAACCTGGCCCAAGAGAAGTTTCAAGCCATGGTAGGACATCTAACCTCCTCTAATACCTTATCATTTACTGAACAAGATGACCTATCAGTATCCCAGACTCATAACACACCTTTCAATATCATCGCCTTCATTCATAAACACCATATCAAAAGAGTTCTCATTGATGGAGGAGCAGGTTTAAACATTTGCATGCTGAAGCTAGTCCTTACATTGGGGTTCTCGGAAGCTGAAGTAGATCCTAGGAAAAAGATCACTATTAAGGCCTATGATGAAGAAGAAAGAACTACTAAAGGAATAGTGGTATTACTAATACAAGTTAGACCAGTGATAAAGGATGTTGTTTTCCAAGTCCTCAACAGGGAGCTAGCCTATAACATCCTCCTAGGCAGACCTTGGATTCATGCCATGAAAGTTGTGCCTTCTACCTATCACCAATGCATCAAATTTCCTCATAACGGCAAATAGATCACCATCCAAGGTGATCTGGATTCTTTTCAACATTGCAACTCTATCCACTCAAAGCTTGATTGCATCATTCCCAACCATAAAGCTTCCACATCCCCCATCTCACAGCATGACTCTACCTCTGAAGCTTCCTCGTCCAAGCCCAAAGAGCAGAAAATCACAATCAAAGAAACAAGGGTAGGGGAATACTCCATTGAACACTCCTTCAACCTAGCCAAGATGCCTCTATCTCCAAGATCCTTTGGATGACCTACACCTTTTCCAAAGCCATCTGCTCCTCCTGAACCTCCCACAACTCCCTTTATAAAATGGTGAACCCTATCAGATGAAACAGAGGAAAGAGACATCTTGCAATGGCTATACACAGAAGAAGATAACACACCACAAGAACCACCTAAGCTCCCAACTAAAATCTATGGGCATGGTGAGTCTATCTTACATAGAATGGGTTATGAAGGACAAGGTCCCATTGGCCTAAGAAAAGAAGGAATTACAGAACCCATCCAACCCTCCTCATCCTCATTGGCAAGAAATACAAGAGAGCTGGACAAAGGCAAGGCTAAAACCAATGCTTATTTTGTAGAGCAGATCCATACCCTCCAAGAAGATAGTGACACAGACTCTAATGAATATGAGTGGGGGGAACTCACAGAGCACTCCTATGAGGACAAAGGAGTTGACACTGTTCAAACCTATAGCCCCTACCGTGAGGGACAAACGCTAACGCATAGAACATTAGAGTGTGATTTGCCAACTCCTGAGAGTATGACTTTCGAGGAAGGTCAGAGTTCCAACACGATAAACAATCTTGAGGAAAGTACCATTCTAGATCCTATCTTTATCAATCTGAATCCTACTTATGTATCCATCCAAACTATCACACCAAATGAATCAGATCTACCCTCTGATCCCCTCCCCCTTGTACACCCTGAACTTATCGACTAGGATTTACGAGGAACCCCACAACTAGACATGTTCCAAAATGATGATGCCTATAGTGACTACATGGAACTTAGGGACCACCTTCCTACAGGAGATCATAAAGCTGGCTTCACCATTGAGCTCAACACCGTGGCTTATTTTGGAGAGGGTGCCAAGCCTTCCAGTCGTAAAAACATAAAAATAAAAAATGGATCTAATGGTGAAAACCACTCTACGACAGTATCAGATCCCAAAATAGTAAAAAGAAAGGATGCATCGGATGGTGAAAACCTCTCTGAGGCACCAGACGATGGAAGGCTTGACACTCTCCCCAACAACATGTACGAAGAGAAGTCTCAAATTGTGGTGGAACCTACAGAACCTGTCAACATTAGAACAAAGGATAAACCTAAGATCATTCACTTTGCAAAGTCTCTATCTCCACCAGAAAAGACCAAATTTGTACCATTCTTCAAGAAAAAGCAAGTCAAGTTCGCTTGGTCATATGTAGATATGCCCGGTTTAGACCCAGATTTGATTCTACATCATCTTTCACTAGATCCAAGAGTTAAACCAGTCAAACAGAAGCTCAGGAAGATGCATCCCCACATTGCATTACTAGTAAAAGAGGAACTCAAGAAGCTACTGGATGTAGGGTTCATCAGAGTAATCGACTATCCAGAGTGGGTATCCAACATAGTGCCAGTATCAAAACCTGATGGTAGAGTTAGATTGTGCAATGATTTCTGAGATCTAAACAAGGTTTGTTGCAAGGATGATTTCCCATTACGTAACATTGACATCATAGTCGACTTGACAATAGGACACACCATACTTTCTCTTATTGATGGCTTCTTTGGGTACAATCAAATCAGGATAGCACCAAAAGACCAACATAAAAAAGCTTTCACTTGTCCATGGGGAACCTTCTGCTGAAATGTCATGCCATTTGGGTTAAAGAACACCGGGGCAACATATCAATGTGCTATGACCACTATCTTCCATGATATGATGCACGTCACAATGGAGGACTATGTATATGACATCCTTGCAAAGTCACTAACAAGAGAATCCCACCTAGATGTACTAGAGAAGGTCTTTTAGAGACTGAAACACTTGAAAGTCAGGTTGAATCCAAAGAAATGTGTGTTTGGAGTCACCTCTAGCAAGCTCTTAGGCTTCATTGTATCAGCAAACAAGATGAAAGTAGATCTCGCCAAGTTCAAGGCTATTATGGAAATGCCACAACTAAAGAATATCACTCAACTACAATCTCTACAAGGAAAGTTACAAGCAATTCATTGGTTCATTTCACAACTAGCAGACAAGTGTCAACCTTTTACTCACCTATTGCACAAAAACATACCATTCATATGGGATGAAAAGTGTGAGGAAGGATTTCACAAACTAAAGGAATACCTCATGAACCCGCCTATTCTAATGCCACCTATCCAAGGTAAACCACTATGTCTATATATATTTGCTACGCCAACAACTCTCAGAGCCCTATTAGCACAACAGGATTATGAAGGCAAAGAAAGGGCTATCTACTACATCAGTCACACATTGGTGGGCTACAAACTACAATATTCCCAAATGGAAAGATCGTGTATTGCTGTGGTTTTTGCTTCCCAAAAACTATGACATTACATGTTAGCACATTCAGTCAAGCTTATTGCAAAGATAGATCCACTAAAATACCTATTAAGAAAAGCAGCTCTGACAAGCCGCCTAGCCAAGTGGGTCATGCTATTAAGTGAATATGACATTGAGTACATAGAAAGGAAGGATATCAAAGGCCAAATCATTGCCGATCAATTAGCAGAAGCATCATTGCAAGATACCACAGCAATGACATTCAAGTTTCCAAATGAATCCATATTCAGTATCACAACACACTCATGGAAACTCTACTTTGATGGATCCTATACAAACCATGGATTGGGGGTAGGAATCTTGTTGGTCACTCCTCAAGGTGACACCATACCTAAGTCTTATCATCTACTATTCCCATCCACAAACAATATAGTAGAGTATGAGGCCTTGGTCATTGGTCTCAAAATGGAAGCAAAATGGAAAGTAAAGGAGCTACATGTCTACGGTGAATCCCAACTGGTGATCAATCAAGTCAATGATGACTATCAAACCAAAGATGACAAGTTAATACCATACAAGCGTATGGTAGATGACTTTAAATAGTATTTTGTGATCATCTCCTTTGAGTAGATACCTCTCATTGAAAACAAAGCAGCAGATGCCATGGCAACCATTACCTCACTCCTCGAGATCCTAGAGAATGATTCACGGTATGAGTTCTTAGTGTAGTCAGTTATGCAACCAGCTTATGATATCCCTGAAACACACTCCATTTGCCTCTTAGTCGGATCAGATTTTCCCTTGTATGGTAAGATTTACACTTACCTCAAGGATAACACCCTACCACCTAACTTGTCTACCAACCAACGTCGAACCTTCATTCGCCAAACCTCTTGTTACACCATTATTTCCGTCACTGTATATCGACAAGGTCTGGATGGTACTTTACTCTGATGTTTAGAATGTGAAGAATCTCAAACCGCCTTACGAGATGTGCATGAAGGAATTTGCGGAATGCATTCTAGTGGTCCTTCTTTAGCTAAGAAACTCATGCGTTTGGGATACTATTGGCCAAACATGGAAACTGATTCATATTAGTTTATGAAGAAATGCAAGTAGTGCTAGATACATGGTAACCTCATCCATGCACCAGCCCAAGAGCTACGACCTTTAACAACACCTTGACCCTTTTGTCAATGGGGACTCAACCTTGTAGGTAAAATTCACCCTCCATCATCTAATGGCCATAAATTCATAATAACCACCACTGAATATTTTACCAAGTGGATTGAAGCCATTCCACTCACCAATGTCATAGACAAATAGATTGCCTCCTTCATCCTCAATTATCTCATTTGCAGATACAGAATTCCCTCATCCATAGTCATAGATAACGAAAGACCTTTCAAGAACTAGGATGTCTAAGAGCTTTGTGACAAATTCAAAATCCAACACCGTTTCTCCACCCCCTACTATCCACAAGGCAACAGCCAAGCAGAGGCATCCAACAAAACAATCTTGAAAATCCTCAAGAAAACTGTTAACGATGTCGGTCATGATTGGAATATACAACTAAATCCTGCTCTATGGGCCTATCAAACCAATATATGCACTCCCATAGGTGCTACCCCTTACACCCTTGTATATGGATTAGAAGCCATTTTTCCCATCGAGGTCGAGTTACCATCTTTAAGGGTGTCGTTAAAAGGTCTTATCACTGATGAAGACTACATAGTTTCCATACTACAAGAGTTAGAGTTGTTGGAGAAGAAGAGATAGAATGCTTTCAATCATCTCAAATCCTATTAATAGAGAATGTCACAAAGCTACAATCACAGGGTCCATCCAAGGGTCTTAAACATTGGTGATCTAGTACTCAAGGAAAATCCCTGCAATCAGTAGGACCACGAAAAGAAAGGTAAGTTTGAACCCAATTGGATTGGTCCTTATGTAATCATTTCTACCTATGGATCAGGAGCATATCAGTTAGCAACATCAAAAGGTGAGTTGTTTGATGACCCAATCAATAGTATTCATCTTCTCCAGTTCTATACCTAAGAGAACCCCAATGTAAGGGGGGCAAAAAGTAAAAAAAACAAAAAAATTTAAAAAAAATCATCCTTTGGTGAAAACCTAGCAAATAGGTGCCTTGGATAGGTACCATGATGAAAACCTGGCAAATGGGCATCATGTGTACTTTTAGCTTTTGTGCAAATAAAAGCAAGTGGTGAAAACTTGGTAAAAAGGTGCTACTTGTGATGAACTGCTTCCTCCATCTTTGGGAAACCAATCACCTTGTGTCCATTCCTCCTACCATTGTTTCTCATCTGATCCATATCTAATTCGCAATAAAAACCTAATGATAACCTATAATGGCTTGATACTCTATCTTTTTTGTCACCTTATCAACTAAGGTCTTATCCAGTATCCTATCCACAGTGTTAGCCTAGCATAGCATCTGTCATCAGTATCATAGGTTCACCTCAAACTATGCTACCTCTGCGTCATCACATAGGCAAGGCTATTGTCAATGTGTCCCTGAGGCTTCCCGTCCATCCCATATCTTCTCGTCTATCTTCTATTCCATCTGCATCCATGGTCCAAGCCCTGAACTATGCTGCCTTTGCGTTGTTACGTAGGCAAGGCCATTATTAATGCGCCCCCGAGGCTTCCCGTCCATCCCATATCTTGTCATCTATCCTCTAGTCCATCTGCATCCATGGTCCAAGTCCTAAACTACATTGCCTCTGTGTCATCATGTAGGCAAGACCATTGTCAATGCACCCCTAAGGCACTAGGTCAATCCCTTAGGGTCCGTTTCACCAGTAAGGATTGTGGTATCTTTCACTAGATGCAAGCACACACAACAAAGCCTGTTTCCAAATAGAAGTTTTGATGCAAGACATCAACCTATCCAAAGCAAAGCAAAAACAAGAGAAAAACGATCCAAATGATTCTATCTAAATTATGGCAAGAAAGATACACCTTGTTGATAACTGAGAGGGGGGGTGAATCAGTTATCCTAATTATTTCCCTTTTTGAACTTTCTTATTAATTAATGCAGCATTGAATCAAACACAAAAACATTACCATGAAATAAGAAACACATGACACAGTATTTTTGACGTGGAAACCCTGTTAAGGGAGAAAACCACGGGGTGATTAACCCAAAGATTATTCTCTGTTAGAAGAATAGGGAATTACAAAAATGGCACTTGCCAATTAGGGCTCACTGCCTGAGCACACTGCTCACAAAGAGGCCCACTGCCTACAAGGAGACACACTGTCTACAAAGTGATAAGAATCACAGTCTTGAACTGATTGGAAGCATCTACATATGCTGGAGTTCAGTTTCGGTTAGGCTCAGTACACTGATCTGCTGCACTTCATCTTTCCTCTGTTCTTTATTCTGCTATCCTTTCACATACCGGATCTTTCTTACTACTTCTTCTTTGTTCTGCACTTATTCGCATACACCATCGCACAACTTTTTTATCTCACAACAAAATCCATCCTCTATATATATCCGCACTAGTGATTTCATTATCTTTCTAGTCGGCACCCGGAATAGTCTATATTCTCACAAACTTTGATTTGTCGGCTGAATCCTTGCATATCAAGTAATGTGGATCAAGCATATACTTGTAGATATCATTAATCATGTCGGCCAAACATGATTCATGCCTTCACAACCTTTACTATTAACAGTAACACATCCGGAAAATAGTTTGATACTCTGTCAGTCAGTTCTTCCTCTGTTCTCACTGTCTCTCAGGAATCCGATACTCAACTATTCATATCTTTTTCCTTGTCCATCACCGGAGGCTAAATCCTTGGAATATACCACTCAAGGTAGTCCTCTTGACTTCCCCAAATCCGCACTGCACCAAGACACTTCCTCTGAGAGATCCGGACCAATCTGTCAGACCTTGCCATATGCTCTGTTCTTGTTCACCGGACCACAACAATCTTCATTCTGACTTCCGGTAGAGACACACCATGACTTGCGGATATGTGGGATGACCTTTGTTGCCATCAATGACAACAACCATGAATCCATATAGTGTCTCTTGCCAACAATCTCCCCCTTTTGCATTGATGGCAACACTTAGTGAAAAATGACTAAGTGTTTACGCTATGCTCCCCCTTGGCTGATGCTCTATCTTTATATACAATTTCTGGAACTCCCCCTTAGTTGGATTCCTCATTTTTCACTGCTCCTCACTCCCCCTTTGACATCAATGGCAAAGGGTAGGGTCCGCACACCAAAATTTTCAAAAATTTTCTATACATAGCCGCATATTTACATACTCACATGAACTGAAGAATGTCTGCAAAAGATGTCTTCAGTTGGATCAGTTCTGTAGCCCAACTTTGCTTCATTCTATCCAAAATTGAAATGTGACCACTCAACAAAAATGCAAAAGCTTCTTCCCTCTTGAGATCTGTCGGATCATTTGTTTGGGCGGTGGTCTGAGCATCACTGATGGCCTCATGCATAGTTTCTAACTTAGGGATTATAATCCTTCTAAGTTCTCCCATCCGGTTAGTGATATTCTTCCTTTCCTTCTCAAGGTTCTTTATTGCATTTGTGATTGCAATAGTTTGACATTCTTGATTTACTATGGAAGAGAGAGGATCAAAACTTTGAGACAAACTTTGTAGTTTGTCCAGTTCTGCTTTTATTTTCTTATCTATTTCTACTGTTGCCTTTGACCAGGAGATACAAAATTTGTAAATATCACCGCCATCCTTAAGAGCATTTTCTAAGCTCTTTATTCCAATACTCATATTTCTCCTATCGTTAGAGATTAATCCTAATACTTCTGAAAATCTTTTATCCAAAAATTCCTTCCGGACCTTTTCTTCAGCTGATTTTTCTAGAGAATCAAAATGTGTATCAACACTGCTGACTAAGGTTTTGAGATTACCGGAAGAGGAGGCTGTCGGATCTATCTGGATTGATGGCATAATCTTTACAAGCACTCCGGAAGCAGCCTCTATCAACTCACAGTCTTCCATATGAGACTTTAGGAGTTTTTCATTTGCCTTGGCATTTGCAAATGAAGCTATCTTCATTGTTTGTACCGGAGAGAGAGAGTCAAAGTCGAATGGGCCTTTTAGAAGCTCCGGTTCATCAATCTCTAAAGTTTCTTGGCTTAGAAACTTTTGAACAGTTTGTGCAGTGTCTCTTGCCGGAGACAGATGTTTCTTTTCTTCTGCAGTTTTGTCCTTAGGAGTCTTATCTCCTTCCACATTCTTACCACTTACAGTTGTGGTTTTCTCTGTTGGATTTTTCTCTTTTTCTGCATCCTTGGTGCTGTCAGCCTCTTTTTCTTTTTCTGCTGCTTCTTCCTCCTATAATTTGTCTTCTTCTTGGGATCCGGAGACTGTAGGAGAAGCCGGAGAAGAGATGTTAGTCTGTTCTAGTGGTACTTCTTCCGGAGCAGATGATGCAGCTGTTTCTGCACCTAAGTCCTCTGTAATAGGAATGTTGAACCTTTTGAATGTATTCTGGAGGATCTCTTCAGTGTCCTTGGCTACCTTGTCGGTTTCACCAAGCATAAGCTGATTCATCCTTGCTTTGCTTCTGAATTCATCCTTGCAGTCCTTGAATATCATGTTCATTGTTTTATGATCAATTGAAGGATATAGCTGAATAGCTATCTGTTCCCTAATCTCAAGGTCTTTTGCCATGGCATTGTTCTTTCTTATCTCTAATTCCATTTCTAGGCTCTTTGGGATTTCAGAGATAATCTCACTAAAAGCTTTATTGTAGATGTTCAAGTAACTTATTATAGCTTCTTGCAGGATCTTTTGATCTGCCTCATTGTAGTCATCATAGAATTCAGCCACCGGTAGAAGGTTCCCATCCACAGTGACTGATTTGACTACACTGTCTAGAGACAGGGTGGGCTTTTCAGAAAATTCTTCTGTCATTTCTTCCTTGTCTCGGCCAGAAGAGGGTTTACTGGATCCTTTCTTTTTCTGTTTCTTTATTTCTTTCACTCCCTCATCTGACTCAGTTTCTTCTTCATCCTTTTGGCTTTGATAAGCTCTTGAGGCCTTTGACTTGGATCTCTTACTGGATCCCTGGACTTCCGGTTTTGAGCTTTTGGTTTTGATAGGTGTGGATCCTTTAGATGATTATGGTCCGGGTTGAGGATTCCACTGGAGCACTTTTCTTGCTTTTCTTTTCTGCCTCTTTCTTTTCTTCCTCAGATTTTCTTCTCTTTTCCCGACTGGCATCAAGTGCCTCTTTTGAGATGCCTAGGCCTTGAGCAATGTGCTCTACTTCTTTTCTCACCTTTCTCTTTATCTCAGGTTCCCTGAGTTCTACATGTATCTTTACACTCAGCTCCTCAAAGGTTCCAAACCTTTCTGCCTTTGGATCTTTGGGCTGACTTAGCATGTGTTGAACATGCAGCTCCACTATTTGTTCATCCACTTCATACCCCATGGGCATGATCCAGACAGTCCTTGGCTCCACTGCCTCCATTAGGCACTGATCAGTGTCCACCATAAAGCACACTGAGTCTTTGTATTTTTCAACAAGAGACTGGGGAATTCTCTCTCTTGCTTGCATCATGCTTTGGAAGTTTTTGAAGTATCCCCATAGGGCTGTATTTCTTGCTTTGGCATCCCCAAGCCCATGTAAATAGTCTCTTATCTGGACTGCAACAGGTTTGTCATTCTGCCATGCACATCCACTTGATCTGGGCAGCTCATTCATGAAGTAGAAAAATAGACATAATATAAGAGTACCATACTTAAAGGAATTCTTTTTGTCCTTCTTGATTTTCTGTATATTTTCCATTAATTGGCTTAAGAGCAGTTCGCAGAGATCATATTCTGCATTCTTCCTTAGCATTTCATAGGCAGTATATACTGCAGTTCCGGATACAGAATTCTCCCTGCTGGAGTGATAGATCTTGTATCCTATTATCATGGATGCATACTTGATATCCGGATATGAAATATCTTCAATGGTCATTGCCCTCTTATCAAATTTTGATCCGGTGGCCTCAGTTACAATGTTGTTCTTGACAGATTTGAGGATAGGTATCCCTCCGGAAGAGTATAGACCAGTTACTGCCCTAATTGCCTCTTTTGTGATCTTGTGAGGTCTATCCAGCCATAGGAAGTTGTCATGCATCCTGCTAAGTACATACCGGACCCATTCATCTTCTTCAAAGCAGGGGAAATGAATGAATTGATCAAATTGTTTCTTCTGGATACCCTTATACTCTGGTTTAAGCTCAAAAGCATTGTCTATCAGTTGTTTGTGATAGAGATCTCTCAATTTGAATTCCCCAAATTCCTCAATGTTTGCATGTATGTAAACCCTAATGTCTTCTGTGTGTAAAACTCCGTGAGGAACACTGGAAAATGCTCCTAAGGGATCTACCTCCAATGACTTGTATGGATGTTTCTTAAATTCAGGTCGGGGCCTATCTGAGATTTTTACTATATTTGGAGTAGCCATTTCTTCAAAAGATTTGTAGCAAGATATCAAAAGTGGAAAATACCTTTTGCGTCTTTGGTTGCACGGAGTAGCTGGATTGATTTCTGTATGTAATGACTTCGGCAGGAGATCTTCGGTAAACTTGATGAATTTTGTTGCAGAGCTCTGCTTTTCACTTCTTCTTAGATGTGGAATGATCAAGTGATTGTTGAGAAATCCCTTATATCATTTTGCAAACCCTAATATCTGTTTGCAATAAATGCTCCACCTTCATTATTCCAGTTTGCCTTATCCGGATAGCTTGGAGTATCCTGAATCAATCCTGATCTATGAACATCATGCGGATCTTTCAATCATGAATAAATCAAGATAACACATCACAAGGACATCCCAAACACTCTGTCCAATCCACAGAATAAGACAATGCACTTCCGGATCTCTCTGGACCTTTTTGTAATCCTCTGTCATTCCGGAGCATCTCCCGGAACAGGTCTTACTTGATCGATCACAGCTTCTTCACATCTCCATGCGGACCTCTGAAATCTTATCTGGATCATCTCAAGACTTATATCTTTAAACCCTTTACTCCGCATCTTGTGCCACATCCGGCACCACTTGATTAGCTGGGGGAACAGGATTTTCTTTGAGTCTCCCCCTGAGCCAGAGCTCACTTTTTAATTTCTGGAAGAAATATCAGCACCAGAGTCTGGTGCGGATCCAACCTCTACATTCTCTGAACTTTTCTTCACCCAAATCTTGCTCATCTGATTCCTAACTTCATCCGCATTCATCTTTTGTTTACCCTTGTCTTGATTCTGATTATACACCGGACCTCTTTTGTCCTGATTCTTGCTTCTGCAGACTTTAGCATTATGACCGGACCTATTACAGATTTGGCAAATAACATTTCTTTGCATATTTGACTGATAACCTCTTGATCTGCATTGATTAGCCATATGACCTACTCTATTGCATGTAAAGCATCTACCTTTGAATGATTTGTTTACTTGCATATTTCTGCATTCATGGGATTTGTGTCCATACCTTTTGCAGTTAAAGCACTGTCTGGAGAAGGATGAATTAATCTAATTCATTCTCTTTCTGCACTGATTAGCTTTGTGACCAAAGTGGTTGCAGCTGTGGCAGTATCCATTGAAAGATGGATATCTTTGAGCATTGGGCTGTCTTACCGGAGGTCTTCTGGGCCTATTCCTTGGATTTTCTGATCCAAAATTCTTTTGACCGGATCCGGAGCTTTCTCCTTTCTCATATCCCAAACCATACTTGTCATCTGTCCTCTTTTGACTTCCAAGAAGTACTTCAAGTTGGACAGAACTTATCTTGATTTTTTCTTTATATTCATTTGGTGTTTGAAGATCTCTTTTGAGAGAGGCAATTTGATCCTCAAGTTTTTCTTCATTATCTTTGGCATCTTCAAGATCAGATTCAAGATGTCTGATAATCCTGTCCATCTGGTGGCATTCTTCTGATTTTTCTTTAAGAGATTGTCTTAGATTGTCTTCAGCTTTTCTTTTTTCTTCAATCTCTTAAGTAAACTTTATAGTTCCTGATTCCATTTCATGTCTTAACATAATGACTTCTTTTGATAAATTTTCACATAACTTGGTTTGCTTAGTCAATTCTTCATTTGTATTGCTTTCTTCACTTTGTCTTGCCAATTGTTGGAGCAGCTCCTTTCTCTTTTTCATAGAGAGACTTAATTTGTCCTTTAATTCTCTCATGAATTCATCAGCCTGTTTGAGTCTTTCCTTTAATTCATTGACTTCAGAATTTGACTGTTCAAGATCCTCAAGGGTAGTCTTGAGTTGCTCCCTTAAACCATATGCATCCATTTGAACTCCCAGATCTTCCTCAAGCTGTTAGGCTCTATTAGGAGGAACCTTGCTCTGATACCAATTGTTGATAACTGAGAGGGGGGGGTGAATTAGTTATCCTAATTATTTCCCTTTTTGAACTTTCTTATTAATTAATGCAGCATTGAATCAAACACAAAAACATTGCCATGAAATAAGAAACACATGACACAGTATTTTTGACGTGGAAACCCTGTTAAGGGAGAAAACCATGGGGTGATTAACCCAAAGATTATTCTCTGTTAGAAGAATAGGGAATTACAAAAATGGCACTTGCCAATTAGGGCTCACTGCCTGAGCACACTGCTCACAAAGAGGCCCACTGCCTACAAGGAGACACACTGTCTACAAAGTGATAAGAATCACAGTCTTGAACTGATTGGAAGCATCTACATATGCTGGAGTTCAGTTTCGGTTAGGCTCAGTACACTGATCTGCTGCACTTCATCTTTCCTCTGTTCTTTATTCTGCTATCCTTTCACATACCGGATCTTTCTTACTACTTCTGCTTTGTTCTGCACTTATTCGCATACACCATCACACAACTTTTTTATCTCACAACAAAATCCATCCTCTATATATATCCGTACTAGTGATTTCATTATCTTTCTAGTCGGCACCCGGAATAGTCTATCTTCTCACAAACTTTGATTTGTCGGCTGAATCCTTGCATATCAAGTAATGCGGATCAAGCATATACTTGTAGATATCATTAATCATGTCGGCCAAACATGATTCATGCCTTCACAACCTTTACTATCAACAGTAACACATCCAGAAATTAGTCTGATACTCTGTCAGTCAGTTCTTCCTCTGTTCTCACTGTCTCTCAGGAATCCGGTACTCAACTATTCATATCTTTTTCCTTGTCCATCACCGGAGGCTAAATCCTTGGAATATACCACTCAAGGTAGTCCTCTTGACTTCCCCAAATCCGCACTGCACCAAGACACTTCCTCTGAGAGATCCGGACCAATCTGTCGGACCTTGCCATATGCTCTGTTCTTGTTCACCAGACCACAACAATCTTCATTCTGACTTCCGGTAGAGACACACCATGACTTGCGGATATGTGGGATGACCTTTGTTGCCATCAATGACAACAACCATGAATCCATATAGTGTCTCTTGCCAACACACCTAATGGAAGAATGTTTTGTTTCGATTAGTTACGTCTTAAACTCTTCACTTTTATTATCATGTTTCCTATGCTACTCAAGGATGCCAAAAGCTAGAGATGCTATGATGGGGGCACAATTATTTTCTTTGTTTGTTGCTTGTGGGTTTATCTTTAGTAATGTGAAGCCTTGTCTAAGGACATGATCAACTCAAATGATCATTGAGGACATCAGAGGACTAACATGAAACAAGTACAATCCTTGTCTGTTGATACACAAGAAATACTCAGGTCATCTTGGTTCAATTATACCTAGATGCTTGTATTAACTTGCTAAATCAAAATCCATGTAAGCGATACTTAGGTCATCATGGTTTAATTATACCTAGATGCTTGTATTTTCTTACAACATTCCAAAAACACAAAAAAACAAAAAAGCCCAATGATGAAATAAGCACTTCAAAATACTTGCAATATCAAGATAGCAAAACCATTTGCATCCAGAAAGCATCCACAAAGCATCCATATCCCATGCAATAAAAATTCTATGCAGATTATCAATGTTTACAAATAAAAGCTTGTGATCCTTCCATCAGTCAGTCCTCTATCTATCATTGTGTCATTTCTGCATCGATTGTGCACACTTGGACATAGCAAAAATAGGGCATAATTAACATATCATAACACATGAGATAGTCATTTAACATGATTAAATCATTGGCATACATAATAATGCATTAGGTCATCCATATACATTTGCATCAACATAAGTATAATATCAACAGAAAAAACTAAAAAACATAGACAAATACATGCAGTTCATCTTGTAAAACTGCATAATCATATAGATAACATTCACATTTGCATATTAGATCATCAAAAATCATCTAAGTCTGCTGCATTAGATCATCATCATATCAGAGTCCTAGAATCATATGTAAGCATCATAGTGTAGAATCATAAATTGCATCATCATATAGACATCAAAAGTAAGGGGCATACGTTAGACATCACATAATGCATGTAGACCATAACATAAGATGCATCATCATATAAATATGACATAAATATGTCCAAGTGTACAATATCAAAGTCCATCTGTGAGCCAAGTCATAAAAGGTGTACATACATCACAAAAACAATGATACATGTCTCGGTAACCGTACAAAATGATATAAGTACATACATATTGGTCTATCCATAAGCCATCAAAAATCTGTGTATACATCACAAAATATTAGTACAAGTGTAGAGGCTAGCCTTGCTGCCATGGGACACTACTCCCAACACTGTCCTCTTCGCCTCCTCCTCTTTCAACCCTTGACTGCTGTGGACCCATAGCAGACACTGTAGACTGTGAAACCCCTGCCCTCTAAGATGTGCCTGCTATAGCCTGGCTCCTATAGCTAGGTGGCCACTGATCTACTAGCACAGGCCCATGATATAGACCCCTATAGTACTGCGTCTAAACCTGCGCTCTAGACAACTCACCCTAAATTTGTACAACCTGAGTCAGCAACTGTCACCTGGGCTTGATCCCGCATCACCTGTGTCACCAGACATGTTGTAGTCCCATTAGTACCCATAGTGGCTACAGCTGCATCTCTCTCTAGTCTAAGGGCCTGCACCCTCTCTAGTGCTATGTCTCACTTAGTGGTGAGACCGGATATAATCCCTGTGTCTGCCTCCCTCCGGGACTCTGCTACCCTAAGCTACTCCCTGAGCTGCCTAACCTGACCACGCAACATAGTAACGGTCTGCTAAGCTATAAGTCAGGCTGGGTGAGAACATGTGGCACCTGTACCTGTGCCTGCTACTATACAACTACCTGCTAGGGCACCTACTGCGATGCCGACACCTGTATCTATTATGTAGCCTACTGCTACACTGCCTACTACTAGGAGGATCCCTCCCCAGCTCTCCTCTTCTGTCTCTATCTACCTCCATCACCTCTGTCATATCCATCTCCCCTTCCTCCTCTCCCCCTTTTCCATCTCCTCCTCCTCTTGCCTCCTCCATTCTTGTCATCTTAATCCACCTCCTCCAAGCGAGGAGCTAACTCTCCAAGTCCTGAATACCTCAGAAATAGGTGGGCTACAAACCACTCATCATAGTCAGGGGTCATCCTTGCATCCACTACCTCCCTCCTCATCGGCCAAACCTAGTAGGGTATATGAAGGAAATTTGCTCTAGCCTCCTCATAGGAAGAAATCGGGCACCATCTCAACTGCTCTGTGTGTGTCCTAGAAAATAATGCCTACCCTTGTGGCAGGCCCTGCACTCTCCCAAATTGTCTCTGCACCCAGTTGAGCCTCTCCAGAATGTGACGTGTCTGCCCAATCAACCACCAAGTCTGAAAGCAATAAGGGAGCTCATTCCTCGTCATCCCATGGCTCGCAATCTATGTATGGATGCTAGATAACTCCATCCACATTATCTAGTGCATGTCTCAAGTAATCAAGCTTTCCCAGCTTATGTTTGAAAATAATACTTGCGTAACCATATGAGTAAGGCTCCCCTCACTGCCTAGAAAACATGTAAATGGGCCGAGTGATGGCTATGTGCTCCCATAACTAGAACTGTAGCAATGAGACGCTGGCAGACAAACTAGCTCCTTTGTGGTAGACCACCTAATGCATGTCATGATACAAGTGAGCCAAAAAATAGAAACTCCATGTGAAGCGGGAGCCCTCTATAACCATCCTCTCCATAGTCCTACCCCAGCCAATGGGGAACCCATGTGACCTCTTGTCGGGGCATACCACACCCTCAATCAGTCCTGCCACTATCCCTGAGAAGTAGTCATAGTAGTCATGTATATCTTTCCATGAGATCACCTGACCCTCTAGCTCCGGATCATCAAAAACATGCCTGTACTCTGCTAGTCCGGCATCATGCTGGGCCTCGTACTCTACGAGCTCGCTGTGGATCAGTAGATGCAGGATCCTATAGACATCCTCTAAGGTAATGGCCATCTGGTCAGTAGGCAGATGGAACGTCCCATCCTCACTATGAAAATGCTCCACCATAGCCGTCAGCAAACTGAGGTTCACACGAACCTTGGGCATGAAGCAAATGTAGTCCAAACCCATTGCACCAAGTGCCTCCCGATCAATCTCTATGAGCATGCACTGTTGCAACAACGGCAAGGGAAACTACTCCCGCGACATGAGTACATCATGAATGTCCTCCTACAATCAAGCAAAACATAGCATCAACCATAATTGAATCTAAAAATACCTGCTCAATCTATCAAACTATCCCATCACTTAACATATCAAATTGATCAACAACAAGCGTATCATCTCTTGACTAGATTCCTGTAATCTCATAGATAGCTTATTGATTAACGCATCAATCAAAATGCCAATCGAGTCAATTTCACTAAGTAAACTTACTATCTAAAGAAAATGTGCCGAATTAGAAGGTAAATGAGCTATTTCATAGCAAATGCGCCACTTCTAGCAAATGCACTGAAACATTGAGCAAATGTGCAATTTCATAATGAATGTGTAGTTTCCCATAGCAAATGCATAGAAAACATGAATGCACCAATTCATATCGTAAATACGCAGAAACTCAACAAAAGCGTGGTTTCACATGGCAGATGCACCGAATCACGAAATGGCACATTCATTTCCCTAATTTTTCCCTAGCATTTATTAGTCTAATAAATGACCCTAGGGGAGTTTTGTCGAACTACATATTGGTGGTCCTGCCTCAGCTAGCCGCCCGAACTGTCGAATGCAATCAAATCGGTGCTCCTCGCGTGGAATATCCATATCTATACTGACTGCTTTAGCTCCTGTGCTCTCCTAAGCTCTGAGGGACCTATCAACAAAAGCCAAGTGTGCAAATGACTAGTATTGTGGACCCATCTCCTATTTATAGCAAGTGAACCCTAACTAGTTGTGTGGTGACTGTGACTACTTCCCAAGCCCATTTCCTCCCATTTCTCTGAACCGTAACCCATTTTCTTCATCCTAACCTACTTTTCACCTTCTTCATCATGCGATTGTCCATCTCACATCCCTCGAACCTTCCTTCCTATCCAATCTCCTGAGGGGGCATCCTACCATCATTAAACTTGTACCAGGGGCAAACTGGGGCATGCATCATTATCAAAAAAATCTATTCTTTGAAACAACATGATAAGACACATTGCATCAAAGAGGGGAAAAATGTATACACCTAAAAATGACATGACTCTATCCAAATAAATATTTATAATATTTATTTTAGTCTAATTCCTCTATCAATAAATATTAAATAAACAAATTTATTTATTTGATTCATATTCTTCCAGCAATTAAATAAAATCATTTATTTAATAAAATTCCTCCAAATCTTCCAACAAATTAAATAATACCAATTATTTAATTAGTTCTTCCAAAATCATTCTAAATTAAATAATACCAATTATTTAAATATTTCTTCCAATAATATCTTCTCTAAATTTGAATAAATCAAATATTTATTTAAGTTGTTCATTTCTTCTAAAAATTGAGTTATCTCTAAATATAATTCAATCCTTATGCACATGCAATTGAATATTCCAAATGTTTAATTGAGCTAAAATATCTTCTCATCCTCATGCAATATTTATCCTCTAGTTCTAGTCAGTTAACTCTTCTATCTATTTTGTTAATTGATTAATCTCTTCAGTTAACTCATTCTTCTATTTTATTAATTCCTCTCATGCAAAATAGAGCATCACACATGTCCTCTTCCTATTCGCGCACATCTCTCAACCGTTCTCAACTATTGATCTTCTTGTTCTTTCTATACCATTGATCTTCTCTCTTGCAAGTCTATAAATACAACCTGTAAGGGTAAAATGGTGATCAATCAAATGAATAATAGATGGCCCAAACATCAACAGAATAGAGAAACAAAGAAGATTCAAATAAACAAAGCAATGAACAAACACAGTGCAAACCTCTCCCGTTTCGATGCTTCTGTTGTTTGCCTATCACGTATCGTCCTTTCGCAGATGAGATGAGCCCTCAGAGAGTGCAATCTTTTAAAGCTATTTGAGGAAGTCGAAGGTGAACGGCTATGGTGTGATATGCAAAGAAGGTGAGCTCCAATGCAACAATGGTGATCTCAATCTTGTAGATGACAAAAGGGTGCCAAAGGCGCGCTGGTGATATTTCTGCAGAGTAACGATGTCAAAAGCCTGGATGATTAGAATGGAAGGATGAAGCTTCATTTATAGACTTGGAAGAATGGAAATCAACGGTTGAGAGGAGATATGCAGATCGACGGTTGAGGATGGTTGAGGAATGTGCAACCAGTGGAAATGTGACAAGTGTCCCAGCTCCATCATGAAAGGGGGGATGTGACAAAACTGATTGGAGAGTTAACTCCATTGACTGGTCTGTTAACAAAATTGATTGATTAGTTAGAAGAGTGGATTGTGGAACTGACTGAATTGATTGAGGATTTGACTCAATTGACAGGTTAGTTAACAGATTTGATTGATTGGTTAACTGACCTCTGATTGGAGAAGAAATAGGCCATGTGGGTGAGGGAAAATAAGGTAATTAAATATTAAATATATTTAATTACATGTGCAACCTGATGAGGTGGACAAGGTGAGGTGGAAAAAGGTGAGGTGTAAAGGTGATGTGGATTTTTGAATTTAGAACTTTAGGATAGAGGAATTTGGATTAATTAAATAATTTATGATTATTTAATTGTGTAAGACAATAGAAGAATTTTAATTAAATAAATAGAATTTATTTAATTATGGAACAGTGAATTGATTAAATAAATTTAGAATATTTATTTAATTAATAGAAGAATGGAATAAATATTTAGAATATTTATTTAGGATGATTTGTGTCATTTTGAGGCGTATACATTTTGCCCCTCTTTGATGCAATGCAGTTTACAGCGTTGCTTCAAAGAATTTGATAGTCTGAATGATGATACATGCCCCAGTTTGCCCCTGGTACAGGTTAAATGACGATAGGATGCCCCCTCGGGAGATTGGACGGGAAAAAGGGCGAACGGTTTGGAGACGGACAATCTCATGACGAGGAAGAGGTTAGGATAGGTTGGAGGAAAAGGGACGCGGTCAGGGATGCAGGAAGAAAACGGGAGGAAAAACGGACAAGGGAAGTAGTCAGAGTCATCACCTAGCTAGAATTAGGGTTTGGAGGCTATAAATAGGAGCTGGGTCCACAAGAATAGTCATTTGCACACTTGGTTGATCTGGATTGGAGAAAGAGAGCTCAGAGCAAACTTAGAGCAGCATGGCAGCCAGAGCAGCAGATATTCCATGCGAGGAGCACCGATTCGAGCGAGTCCGATGATTCGGGCGGCCAGCAGAGGCAGGACCCCCGGTATGTGCTTCGGAAAATTTCCCCTAGGGTCGATTTTAGGCGTCATAAATGCATGTAGAAAATAGATGAAATAGATGCGCCGAAACGTAGAACGGCGCATATGCCTCGCGAAGCGGCGCATTTGTGATTTCGCGGCGCATATGCTGGTTTCGGCGGCGCATGCGTGAAAGTTGCGCTTTTGTGCATTCTAGCTGCGCTTTCGTAATTTGGCGGCGCTTTTGTATTTTTGCCGCGCATGTGTGAAATGTAGCAGCGCATTTGAGAAAGTTACGCATATGTGGATTCTTGCGGCGCATGCGTAATTTCGCGGCGCATTCGTGGAGTTCTGTGGCGCATGTGTTAGAACGGCGCATACGTGCACTGTAGCGGCGCACATGCATTTTGCGGCACATATGTAATTTCGCGGCACATTCGTGGAGTTCTATGGCGCATGTGTTAGAACGGCGCATACGTGCACTATAGCGGTGCATATGCATTTTGCGGTGCATATGTTAATTCTTGCAACGCATATACCAAAAACGGTGCTTTTACCACCTGTAGTGGCACATTTGCTTGGGATGGCGAATTACTTAGCTAAATTGATTCGATTAGCGTCCTGTTTGACGCAGGAATCGATGAGCTATCTCCAAGATTGTAGGAATCTAGTCAAGAGATGTAGTGTGCTGTTTTGATCAATTTGAAATGCTAAGTTTTAGTTGATATAGTTCAGTAGATATGTTGAGTATGGTATATGCGGCTTGAGACTGACGCCTTGCTTTGCGTGCTTGCAGGAGGAGATACGAGAGACTCTGCAGTCAAGGGAGACGTTCCCTATGCCTTTATTGCAGAGATACATGCTGATGGAGGCTGACAGAGTGGTGCTTGGTGCCATGGGTTTGGATTACGTTTGCTTCATGCCCGAGGTGCGGGCGAACCGAGGACTACTGACAGCTGCCGTAGAGAGATTCCATAGTGAGGACGGGACCTTCCACTTTCCTACTGGAGAGATGACGGTGACCCTGGAGGATGTCTACAGGATACTGCACTTGCCCGTGGTAGGCGAGTTAGTGGAGTACAACGCACAGCGGGACGCGGGACTCGCCGAGTGTCAGCGAGTATTTGATGATCCCAAGCTGGTGGGACAGGTCATCCTGTGGCACGATATATATGACTGTTATGACTACTTCCCTGGGATAGTGGCTGGACTGATTGGGGGCATTGTATGCCCGGACAGGAGATCGCACGGGTTCCCCATTGGATGGGGCAGGATCATGGAGCGGATGCTGACTGAGGGCACCCGATATGCGTGGGGAGTCTGCGTACTGGCCCACCTATATCACGACATGCATCAGGTGGTGTACCACCGCAGCACGAGTCTATCGGCTGGGGTGTTGCTATTACAGTTCTGGCTGTGGGAGCACATAGCGGTGACCAGGCCGATGTGCGTCTTTGCTAGGCAGCGAGGAGAGCCATACAACTATGGCTATGCAGGAGTGATTTCCCAGCACAGGCTGGGGAAGCTAGAGTATTGGAGGCACACCTTGGATGGGGTAGATGTGGTCGTCTGGCGACCATATCTGGATTACGAGCCCTGGGATGACGAGGGAGATGAGCTGCCTTACTGCTTCCAGACCAGGTGGTTGATAGGCCGGACACAGCATATACTGGAGAGGCAGATGGTGGGTAGGGTGCTGAGATAGTTCGGCAGGAGGCAGGGCATGCCACAGGGATAGGCCATGTTCGCACGGACACATGCAGAGAGGGTCCGATGGGGGCCGATGGCTTCTTATGAGGAGGCTCTGGCAGAGTTCCAGCAGTTGCCTTATGTGGCATGGGACATGAGGAGAGAGATAGCAGATGTGGGGGTCACATAGGAGTACGAGGACTGGATCACTGCACATCCTTTCCTGAGATATTCAGGACCCGATATGTTGGTGCCTCGTATTGACGAGGCGGACTCAGAGGAGGAGGGAGAGGCTGGCCCAGGGTGGAGGGGAGCTAGAGGAGGACGAGGATGACGAGGTGGCAGAGCTGCAGAGAGGCCGAGGCAGCAGAGGAGGATAGATCAGGCTGGGCAGGCAGTGCCAGGATAGGGAGAGGTACAGCAGCAGGTACCACAGCAACAGGTGCCGCAGTAGCAGGTGCCACAGCAGCAGGTACCCTAGCAGCAGGGGCTAGGACAGGCAGAGGCAGTACAGGGGCTAGTGCAGGGTGAGGTTCATGAGAGGACCATAGCCAGCCTGAGGGGACAGGTGCGAGAGCTGCAGGCACAGCTGAGGAGGGTGGAGAGGAGGCGAGATACAGACGCAGCGGTGATTGCTGGTTTGACTCACGAGAGAGACATGGCAGACGCACGGGTACGCCTTATCCGTGTAGAGCGGGATACTGCAGTGGCTGCTATGGGGACAGATGCAGCGAGTTCATTTTTGGTTGGGCAGGTGCAGCAGGCATAGGCACAGGTAGGCCAGTTGCAGACGCAGTTGGCACAGGCGCAGACAGACTTAGCCAGAGCACAGTCACAGGCTCAATACTACCGGGGTTTATACCATGGTGCCGTGGCATTGAGCCAGAGGGCAGGGAGCTTCAGGAGTCAGTCTGGGGTGGCTCACAGAGTGGGTCCATCATAGTCAGGGGTGTCCGTGATGGGACCCCAACAATCAGGAGCTGGCAGCGATGGCCCACAGCAGCAGGGGTAGACACCTACCAGATTTTGTACATTTTGGGACATGTATCACCGTCCATTTGGACGTATATTGTATGACACTTTGATTATGAGAGAGATGGTGATATTGTACATTTGGACCTCTTTTATATGATGGTATATATGATGATGCAGCTTTGTGTATTTATTGCATGTGTTATGAGATGATGAATTACTTCTATTGTATGATGTGATGTATGTGCATAGTTAGATGGTCTATCTGATGCTATATGAGATACATTTTGATATGCTGCTATATGATTTCTATATGACTTAATGTTACAAATGAATGCGAAATGTAATATGATTTCTATGTGATGATGCTGTATAGATATATGAGATACTACTGGATGTTTATATGATGTAATGCTTTGAATGTATGCAGTTGTAACATGAGTACTATGTGGTGAGGTAACTATAGATGTGATGCACTTAGCTATGTTGTTTTGTGGTTTTCTGTGCTTTTAAGATTAAGATGTGATGTGATGCAGATGTATTGGTGACCTAATGCATTGGATGGTGCATTCTACTAACCTAATCATGTTCATGACTAGTCCTACGAATGATATGATATGCTCCTATATGCTTTGTTTTTGTGATGTCCAAATGTACTCTATCGACACAAGAATGACATGATGGATGGAAGAATGGTTGTGAAAGAATGACTTAAGAATTTTTCTTGATATCGTTACTCTGCATAGTTTGGATAATGAGGATTGTATGGATGTGTATACGGATATAGGATGGGTGCTTTGCTTTTAGATTGCTTTATTTCATCATTGGGCATTTTGTTTTTGGTACTTTTCTGAAATGTTGTAAGTGAATACAAGCATCTAGGTATAATTGAACCGAGATGACCTGAGTATCACTTACATGGAGTGTGATTTAGCAAGTTAATACAAGCATCTAGTCAAAATTGAATCTAGATGACCCGAGTATTTCTTGCGTTTCAACAAGCAAGGATTGCCCCCGTTCATGTAAGACCTTTGATGTCCTCGATGATCTTTTGCCGATTATGTCCTTAGACAAGGCTTCACATTACTAAAGTTTAATCCACAAACAACAAACAAAGAAAGGGATCATGCCCCCATCATAGCATCTCTAGCTTTTGGCATCCTTGAGTAGCATAGGAAGGTATGATAGCAAAAATCAGGACTCGAACGGTTAACCATGTTTCTGATCTACAAAGCATATTTGCGTTGATATGTGTTTATTTCTTGCCTTAATTTGCATAAAATCATTTAGAAGACCTTGGGTATTTGCTTTGCATTGGATAGGTTAAGATGCTCATTGTCAAGATTTCTGCTTGAGGCGCGGGTTCTGCTTGCATTTGTTTGCTTGATGACAAGGTTGCACAATCCTTATTGAGAAGACTGACCCTAAGGGACTGACCTAGTGCCTCGGGGGCTCATTGCTAAATGGCCTTGCCTACGTGATGACGCAGAGGCAACGTAGTTCGGGGTAAACCCTAATGGACCATGGATGGACTAGAAGAAAGACGACAAGAATGAAGACAAGAAAGGAGACGAATGGGACCTTGGGAGAGATGGAAGCCTCGGGGGCGCATTAGAATAATGGCCTTGCCTACGTGACGGCGCAGAGGCAACGTAGTTCATGGACTTGGACCATGGACCTATGATATGGATCAGATGAGACGATATGGATCAAACAAGACATGAAATGGAACAGACATGGATCAGATATGGAATAGATATGGATTAGATATGGAACAGATATGGATCAGATATGGAATAGATATGGATCAAATATGGATTAGGCAAGACACGATATGGAACAGATGATACCGATGACAAGGAAACACCACAGAAAGGTAGATGTACGGGTGATAAAGAATGGAACGGGTAGGTATGGGGATGGGCAATAGTGGATAGAAGGAAACAAGGATGTGATCTCCAAGGACTATGTCGCCTAAGTATAACATGCCCCATTGTAGGTAGAGTACGTAGGATTTTTCATGACAATGCTAATGACGATAGGAGGATGAGAGGATAATGAACGATTTGCATGGTTTGGAGGGGTAAGGTATGCCAAGAGACATCTAAAACATTTGTCAACATTGTGCCCCCAATCTTTATCAAGACCAAAGAATAGAGGAAAGGAAGATTAGAATGGATGGATGGGACAGTATAGGTATGTAATGGATAGAGGATAGGATAGGAAATGGTATGAAAGGAAATTGGTAGGAGAAAAGTGACATGTCGATGAGACAAAGTGTCCCCAAGTGTAGGTGACATAGAAGATCAACTTACACATGATGCCTGTTTGCCAGGTTTTCATCATGGTACTTATCCAAGGCGCCTGTTTGCCAGATTTTCACCATTGGACGAAGGGATTTTTCTTTACTTTTTTTTTTTTTTGGATATGAGAAGGTGGAATATGGAAGAGAGGGACCTGAGTGCCTGGTTCCATGAAACGTGATAGTCCCGCTAGAAAGATGTCACCGCATGGACCATGTCAAGTGTGCTCATAGATGTTGGTAGGGGAGTGCATGAAAGTGAGACAAAGTAGGTAGATAGTGGATTATGGAAGGTGCGATAGTGGATGATGATGCAAAATACAGAAGGACTTATGCAAGGATGGAAGGAAGGTTTATGCAAAAGCATGGACCATAGGATGAGGGAGATATGTAGGATAGTAGTGGAGGGGAGGGGAGATGGAGTTATATGGAAGTGTTGTGGAATGGAAGGGAACCATGACCAACGATTGCACATACTGTGATAAACATTGAAGCTGATGATGGGAAGGTGGTGTAGGAAGCAATGGAGAGTTTTTCTTGGTGGATGAATGATATAGGCCTTTAGGGACCCACATAGACTTTGCATTGTTTTGATTTTTGTTTGTCATGTGGGATGGAAGGATTTGATACTTTTGGATGGAATTGGAGAAAGTGAATGGTTGGAATTCTTGAGAGGTGGATGCCTCATGTAACTTGAGGGCTTTTTTCTTAGGCACCCAAACCATTTTGTTTTTAGATGGTACCTGTGAAGGTATGGGTTTGGGTGTATGCAGCATTTGTGCAGCTTCTGAGAGAAGTATTTGTTGCTTGGGGACCCACACTTTTTTCAATTTGGCATTGAGGTGTGTGGGTGTATGCAGCTTTTGATATGGATAATTCTTTGATTCTTGGCTTTTATATCCTAGGTCATGAGGACTCTTAGGATTTGTGACTTTATAGTAGAGGCATCCACATATTTGTCATTGAATCCTCGTGGGATGGTGGAAGTGAGGTTGGTGAAAGTTCCTTGTTTAGACAATATGTGCATTTGTCGGCCATGATTGGGATATTTAGAGGAGTCATAGATGGATGGATAAGGTGTTGGAAGAAGTGGTGGTAAAATGTATGGAGGGATATTAGGAGTTGGAAGTAGCGGAGGTAGATTGGATGGTGGAAGGTGTATGGTCACATGCTTTTGACAATTGTAGGATGATGGAGGTGGGATGGCGACATACATTTTGGGGATATGATAGGGTTTGCGATGGAAAGTGGGAGATTTTGAAGGAGTGGAGGACGTACCAACATCTTGAGATTGTTCACCTTGGGGTATGTATCCAAGGCCATATGAAGGAGGAGGAACATTGACATGGACGGGCTCCAAAATACCTTGTTCATGAAGGCCTAAGCCTTTACCTTGATAGTTCATATGTTGGAGTATGCGGTGGATAGTGGGATTATGTGTAGGTGGAACATTAGACACAAGTTCCTTATTGGATGAAGAAGATGAGAGAGAGGATAATGGTGGTTGGTGTTCTAAGGAGGAACACTCATGAATGAAGGTGGTAAGACCAAGGATATACAGTGAGGGATTTGTAGCATGGTCGATAATGGATGGCGGAGGAGGATTACTAGTTTGATCTTCTACGCTTGCTTGGGAGGCAAGTGTCTCAACAAGGGAAGTGGAAGTTGCCAGATCTTGGATAGGACTAGATGGGGTTATAGGCTGAGGACCATGGAACACATAAAGTGGGCTCAGAGGATCATCATGGTCTACTTGATCATAGATAGGCTCTTCATCATAGATGGGATCTTGATCATAGATAGGATTTAGCATGATGGGATTAAAGTTGTCTTGTATATGTTCTTCATCAGCGATAATATCTTGAGCATAGAAAAGATAAAGGTTATGCATGGGATTGAATTAGATTTCCTTCTCATGTATAGGTGTTGGGAGATGGATAGGATCAAGTGGCTCATGGAGAGGTTCATTATTATGGATATCATCTTGATCATGGAAAAGATACATGTTATGGATAGGTTGCAAGAAAGGGATTTGATCTGGACTTAGACTAGGGATTAATGTTTCCTCATGCTTAGGATTAGACTCTTGACATACCTCTTGGGTTGCTAGAATGGAAGTGGATAGCTCTTGGATAGCTTCGTGGTTGACCACATAGGTGTTTGATGGACCTTGACTTTGGTTCATGGTAGGAGGTTCTTCGATAAGCTCAAGGGGTTGCGAATGACATGAAGGATTTTTGGTAAGGTCAAGGACTGGAATTTGGGGACATGGTTGACTCTCTGCTAGTAGCCCTTGGATCACATCATTGGTAGGTGTATGGATAGGTGAATGAGAGGATTTAGCTTTCTCTCTAGCTTTTCTCCAGTTGTATAAATTTGGAAAAACTCTTTCCCACCACTCATCTGATTCTTTTTGGGTCATCCATTTAGAGTTTGAGGAACTAGATGGTGGTGTTGGTGTAGAACTGGTATGCTTTGGGATATGGGTCTTAGAAGACGGTGAAGGAGGACTAGTAGATGGAGTGGTATACAATTTCTAATTGAAGGTGGTGCTTGCCTTGTCATGAGCATCATTAAGACGGGAAACAGATGTATGAGTTCAGGGAGAGGCGTAGCTAGTACTGGCACGTTCGGCTTTCAAGATTGCCATTTCTTGTTGTAAGACTTGGATTTGTTGAGAAATTGCTATACACTCTTGGAGCGAGGGAGTTGAGTTTATTTGCAATTCCAGATATTGGACTTTTTGAGAAAATGCGTCTAATTGGTTTGTCATCTTGACAGAAACTGGCAGAAGGTCGAAAAAGCCTACTATTTTGGATACGCAGCTTCAGAGGCACAATTTCAGAAGGTAAATGCACAACAAGTCGAGGTAAATGCACAATTCTGGTAGAGGATAAATGCGCAACTCTGGTTTCTTCGAATGATTTTGCAAAGTTTTTTTTTTTTGACACTTTTTTCAGTGCTTTTTGGTTTCTTGGTTGCAAGTCAGTCTTTTGATCTGATTTTTCTCAATTATGGCAAGAAGACACAACAAACACAAAGATATTTTTATAGTTTTTTCATTGGTTTTGTGGTTTTTTTTTTTTTTTCTGACTCTATTTTGGATTAAACTGAACAAAAGCAAGCACAAAGATCCTAGGTTAGAAATGGATTACAAGGAATTTTGGCCACTAGAACAAGAGGTGTTTAATGAGGGCAACCGTTCAAGTGGTTACACATGCGACGGCACTACTCTCCGTTATGGAGTCTCCCAGCCTCAAAGGGTTACGCCTTAGAGGGTTTTGGGGGAGGTTGGCCGTCGGTGTAACACAGCAGCACTCGTTGCAGGAGGTTTTCACCTCAAGCACAATTTATTTTAAGTGGCTTGGAAGGGCTTGGCTTTAGCCTGTTACCACTCAGGGTCGTTCCCACTTGGACAAGCGTGCATCCAAGGGCAGGCCCCTCCTAAAGGTTAAACAAATAGAATGACAAGTCTGGCACTCTGATCACCCAGAAAAGGGGAGAGCATAAGCCTATTGTCATTCGCAAGCACAGAATACACTGGTTAATCCAACCTAGTTAAAATTTAGAAAAACTAAATGGGCTACTCTACTTGTGCACTCACACAGTTGTTGACTTTGAAGTGATTAGGAGATAGCAATGATTCTTTCCTTTGCAAGATAGCAATATTCTTAATTGAAAGAGATAGCCACATAGCAATGATCAATGAAACCAATATTGCAATAATTCAGTTATCACCCTCCTAATTAGAAACTATGTGAGATTGGCATGCATGTTTTTACTTTCCTAATTAGAGTTGGATTAAAATTATATGCAAGTTGCATGAACAATGGGTTACTCCTTCCTAATTAGAACTAGATGAAAGTTGTATGCAAGTTGCATGAACAATGGTTTACTCCTTCCTAATTAGAACTAGATGAGAATTGTATGCAAGTTGCATGAACAATGGGTTACTCCTTCCTAATTAGTACTAGATGAAAGTTGTATGCAAGTTGCATGAACAATGGGTTACTTCTTCCTAATTAGTACTAGACGAAAATTGTATGCAAGTTGTATGAGAATGGTTTACTCCTTCCTAATTAGAACTAGATGGAAATTGTATGCAAGTTGCATGAACAATAGTTTACTCCTTCCTAATTAGAACTAGATGGAAATTGTATGCAAGTTGTTTTACTTTCCCCCTAGTTAAACTATGATGTGTGTGTTAAGGAAAATAAAACTATCTAGCTCTCAACCCTGTAGAAGATATATCAGAAGTTTCTTTTCTCCTTTCTTTGAAAAGTGTTTAAGTCAAGCTGCACAGATAAATCATTAGTTTTCAAGAAAAAATGCTAGAGTTAAGCTTAGAAAGATAGCTGAACTTTGATTGTAAAAATAGCTGACAAAATGATAAAATCACTTGATCAAACTTGCTCCATTGTGAAGTTCATAGAATTACCTTTCCAACGAGTGTTTATTTGCGAGATTACGAGTTCGTATGCTCCTGTTATGGCAAAAAGAAAAAGATACCACCCTTATGACATGTAGAAGAAGGTAGGATAGAGGATTGCTGGATAAAACGATGCACCCTACAGAAGCACCCTTCGGACCATTGGATAAAATGATGCACCTTGTGGGAGCACCCTTCGGACCGCTGGATAAAAGGATGTACCCTGCGAAAAAGCTATTAGGACAGTTGGATAAAAGGATGTGGGAGCACCCTTTGGACCGCTGGATAAAGCGATGCACCCTACGGAAGCACCCTTTGGACCGCTGGATAAAAGGATGCACCCTGTAGAAGCACTCTTCGGACCACTAGATAAAAGGATGCACCCTGCAAAAAAAACCTCTTCGGACAGTTGGATAAAAGGACGCAGAAGCACCCTTCGGACCGCTGGATAAAGTGATGCACCCTGCGGAAGCACCCTTTGGACCGCTGGATAAAGCGATGCACCCTGTGGAAGCACCCTTTGGACCGCTGGATAAAAGGATGCACCCTACAAAAAAAACTCTTCGGACAATTGGATAAAAGGATGTGGAAGCACCCTTCGGACCGCTGGATAAAGCGATGCACCCTGCGGAAGCACCCTTTGGACTGCTGGATAAAAGGATGCACCCTCAAAAAAATCACAGAGATTTTTTTCAGTCTCTGATTTTTGTGAATTAACGGGTGATTCTAAGGTTTTCGACCCTTCTGAGCACGTTGGTGATGTCAGTTTCAGCCTAGGAGGTCACCTTTTGATAGATCCTTGCAAAACTCAACAATGGGGTTTAGAGAAACACAAATTTTTACTACAAAAATTTGTAAAAAACATAAAATTGAACGGTGGGCACCAAAAATGTTAGGGGTAAAATGGTGATCAATCAAATGAATAATAGATGACCCAAACATCAATAGAATAGAGAAACAAAGAAGATTCAAATAAACAAAGCAATGAACAAACACAATGCAAACCTCTCCCGTTTCGATGCTTCTGTTGTTTGCCTATCACGTATCGTCCTTTCACAGATGAGATGAGCCCTCAGAGAGTGCAATCTTTTAAAGCTGTTTGAGGAAGTCGAAGGTGAACGGCTATGGTGTGATATGCAATGAAGGTGAGCTCCAATGCAACAATGGTGATCTCAAGCTTGTAGATGACAAAAGGGTGCCAAAGGCGCGCTGGTGATATTTCTGCAGAGTAACGATGTCAAAAGCCTGGATGATTAGAATGGAAGGATGAAGCTTCATTTATAGACTTGGAAGAATGGAAATCAACGGTTGAGAGGAGATATGCAGATCGACGGTTGAGGATGGTTGAGGAATGTGCAACCAGTGGAAATGTGACAAGTGTCCCAGCTCCATCATGAAAGGGGGGATGTGACAAAACTGATTGGAGAGTTAACTCCATTGACTGGTCTGTTAACAGAATTGATTGATCAGTTAGAAGAGTGGATTGTGGAACTGACTGAATTGATTGAGGATTTGACTCAATTGACAGGTTAGTTAACAGATTTGATTGATTGGTTAACTGACCTCTGATTGGAGAAGAAATAGGCCATGTGGGTGAGGGAAAATAAGGTAATTAAATATTAAATATATTTAATTACATGTGCAACCTGATGAGGTGGACAAGGTGAGGTGGAAAAAGGTGAGGTGTAAAGGTGATGTGGATTTTTGAATTTAGAACTTTAGGATAGAGGAATTTGGATTAATTAAATAATTTATGATTATTTAATTGTGTAAGACAATAGAATAATTTTAATTAAATAAATAGAATTTACTTAATTATGGAACAATGAATTGATTAAATAAATTTAGAATATTTATTTAATTAATAGAAGAATGGAATAAATATTTAGAATATTTATTTAGGATGATTTGTGTCATTTTTAGGCGTATACACAACCTTATTCCTCCATTTCAATCATCCAAGATTTTAGTAAACTTACTCTGCAGGAATTACAGCGTGCCTTTGGCACCAAAACCATTCCATATCTTGCGATCATTCTTTCATCATTGCGATTGTGTTGAAGAATCTCTTCATTGCAAACCTATCATAGCCATTCCCACTTGACATCTCAAAAAATAGCAAGTGAGTGCACCTCCTGAGGGCCATATTCATACACAAGGTCATTTGAGATAGGCGACCAATGGAAGCCATGAAGTAAAGAGGTTTTCAAGGTTTGAGGTCTTTGTTTGTTTGATCTTCTTTGTTTCGTATTTCATTGAGTTATTGGGTATTATTAATATTACTGATATTCATGCACAAATTTCCCATAACAGGTTTCACTCTGGTGACCACAACTCACTCAGATCTTCATGTGGAGGGCTCAAACCCGAAATGTACCATCCTCAAACATACCTCTAACTTACTTCCAATCTGTAGACCACGATCTTCAAGAAGCAATAAATACGGAGCAGTTTACCAGACTGTTCTTTAGCACACAACTCACTATCTGTACTGCACATCACTGTAACTCACTTGTTTCTTCCAGAGAGGCTAATTTTCTCAATATCCTTAACATACAAAGCTTCTAAACAAGTAATAGAACAAGATACAGTTGGCACCAGTGACAAAAAAGATATGTTGACATCAATGATAACACTGATTAGGCACATACTTGCAACAATCTCTCCCTTTGCCATTGATGGCAACATATGATGTGAAAAAATACAACAGTCATCAAGACAAGATACTCCCCCTTTCTCTTTAAACACCTGCACTCTCTCTTTCTCCAAGATTCTTCCCCTTTCTCTTTACACACCTGCACTCTTTGTCTATATAAGTTTTTCACATGACTTCTCTCCCCCTTTGACATCAATGGCAAAGTGCACATACTTGCACTCTTATGCTCTAATCCAATCTCTTTTCTGAACTCTCTAACTACTCCCCCTAAGAAGTAGCCCTAAAAAGCATCAATCTGGATCTCTAAGCACCTCTGAACTGATGCACTATTGTGCATCTTAGTTTAGAGCAGGAGGGGTGATAACCCCTAACTTTTCTTTGAGATACTCAAAGGTATCCTTAGGTAGAGGCTTGGTAAAAATGTCTGCAATCTGATCTTTGGTAGAAACATACTTTAGTTTCACTTCATTCTCTATCACCTTTTCTCTCAAAAAATGATACCTAATGGATATGTGCTTTGTCCTTGAATGCATCACTGGATTCTTTGATATGTTTATGGCACTTCTATTGTCACAAAAGATTGTGATTGGGTCCTCATACACAACTCTAATGTCCTTCAAAGTCTACTTCATCCATAACACTTGAGTGCAACTACATGCTGCTGCAATGTATTATGCTTCTATAGTAGACAGGGATATTGAATCTTGTTTCTTTCTCAACCAAGATACTAATCTTTTTCCCAAGAAGAATGCACCTCCACTTGTATTTTTTCTATCATCCACATCTCTGGCTCAATCTACATCAGTATATGCACTAAGAGTAAAGTCACTGTCCTTAGGATACCACAAAACATAATCCATTGTACCTTTTAAATATCTCAGAATTCTCTTGACTGCCATCACATGTGATTCCTTGGGATCTGCTTGAAATCTTACCATAAGACATACTACATGCATTATGTCAAGTCTGGTTTGGGTCAGATAAAGTAATCCTCCAATCATAGATCTGTACCTTTTCTGGTCTACCATGGGTGAGTTATCATCTTTACTCAACTTACAACTAGTTATCATAGGTGTGCAAACTGGTTTAGAGTCTTCCATCCCAAATTTCTTTAACAACTCTTTCACATACTTAGACTGAGAAATGAAGATACCTTTATCTGATTGACTTATTTGCAGACCTAAAAAGAAGTTCATCTCTCCAAACATGGACATTTCAAATTCACTTTGCATTTCTCCAGCAAAAATTGAGCACATACCTTCATTACCTCCAAAAATAATATCATCAACAAAGACTACAACAATTAAGATTTGTTCATCATTGATCTTGAAGTAGAGATTGTTGTCTGTAGTACCTTTACTGAACCCTATCTATATCAGATACCTGCCCAACCATGCATACCATGCCCTGGGGGCTTGTTTTAATCCATACAAAGCTTTCTTCAATCTGCATACCATGTCTCCCTAATCTGATGACTAAAATCCTTCTAGTTCTTCAATATAGACTTCTTCTTCCAACTCTCCATTTAAGAAAGAAGACTTCACATCCATTTGGTAAACCTTGAAATCTTTGTAGGATGCAAAGGCCAAAAACATCCTTATTGCTTCAATCCTTGCCACTAGAGAAAAAGTTTCTTCAAACTCTATTCCTTCAACTTGAGCATATCCTTTGCATACCAACCTTGCCTTCTTTCTTACTACTTCACCATTCTCATTCATCTTGTTTCTGAAGACCCACTTTGTGCCAATGACATTCTTATCTGCTGGTTTGGGAACAAGATCCCAAGTCTAATTCTTTTCTATCTGCATCAATTCCTCTTCCATAGCCTTTGGCCAATTCTCATCTTTGCAAGCCTCATCCACTAATTTAGGTTCAATCTTGGAAATTAGACAGAAATTTACTTGTTCCTCTGCAGCTTTGCTTCTGGTTAAGATCCCTTTGCTCTTATCTCCTATGATTTGATCTTTAGAATGGCTAAATCTTACATACCTTGGAGTTTTGTTAGCACTTACCAGATCTTGTTCTTCTTCATCTAATTTGTCTTCATGTTGCACCACTTCTGAAACCTCTGGTTCATCTAATTCATATCCACCTGATTCAGAAGACCTTTCCTTACATTCATCAAATTTAACATTTGCACTTTCAATGATCTTATTCAACCTCTTATTATAGCATCGATAGGCCTTGCTCTTAGTCGAGTAACCAAGAAAGATTCCTTCATCACATCTAGCATCAAACTTGCCTAAATCTTCTCTTTTGATATAATATTTGCTACCAAAAACTTTGAAATATTTTACAGTTGAAACTTTACCATGCCACAACTCATAAGGAGTCTTAGAACTATTACCTTTTACTTGGACTATGTTTAGAATGTATACAATAGTGTAAATTGCCTCTCTCCAATATGCTTCCATAAGATCAACTTCCTTCATCATGGTTCTAGCAGCTTCTTGAACTGTTTTGTTTTTCCTTTCAACAACTCCATTTTGCTGTGGAGTTCTAGGCACAGATAGCTATCTCTTTATTCCATGTTCTTCACAAAAGAAATTTAATTTATTTGATATGAACTATCCTCCTCTATTAGACCTCAAGAATTTGATTTTAAAATCTATTTCATTTTCAACCATTGCCTTAAATGCCTTGAACTTATCTAGAGCTTCAACTTTTTCTTTCAGGAAGGTGACCCAAGTCATTCTAGAATAATCATCAATATGCAACATGAAATACCTATATCCTTACAAACTTCTTACTCTGGTAGGTCCACACAAATCTGTATGTACTAGCTCAAGTAGTCCTCCAACTGATTGGTCCTTGCTTTTAAAACTTGTTCTTGTTTGTTTCCTAAATTGACACTCCATACAAATAGGATTAGCAGGCTTCACAAGCTTAGGCAGATCTTTGATAGCCTATGTAGTACTTATCTTCATAATGTTATCAAAATTTATACGACACAACCTTCTATGCCATAACCAACTCTCATCAGTCTGAGCCAACAAGCAATAGTTATCAGTTCCTTTCAAGTGATAGATATTACCTCTGGTCTTCTTACCAGTTGCAATGATTGTTCTAGAGCTTTCCCTAATCTTGCATCCATTGTCCTTGAAGCTTAAATCATAGCCCTTGTCACTATTATACCCTTACTTCTATAGTGTATATGGTTATGAATAGTCAGCTTGTGGCTATCTTAACTCTTAATTAAGTCATATTATCATTATTATATTATTATTTAGTTGTTTAGGTTGGCCTAAGGCTTCTATAGGTCTATCTAAGTCAGCCTGGGTGATATCCTAGGAATAAATAGGTATATATAGGAGGTAGTGAGTCCCATTTCATATCATATTGAGTATTGTGTTCTCATTGAAGACTATTGGAGGTATCCCCCTCGAAGTGGCATATTATTATCAAGTATTTGCAACATATTACTATTATATTCAGATATTATGCAAGTTGTTTCATTACAAGTGGTATCAGAGCCTACAATACAAATCTTGGAGAAATTGAAGCAAAAATAAGTGAGTTATTGCAAAATTAGGGTTTCCAACAAATTCGCTCTCAAGGCAGCAAATTTGCTAATTTTTTGAATTTTTTTCTGGGTAAGTGGTATCTTGGTCCTAGTAAGTTATAGTAAAAATTTTAGAGAATTTACATTTCATTTGTGTGATTTATTTCAAAAATATTGGTTTCCATCATGATGGGGCCTGCAACAAGAGGCAAAAAGAATGCTGCCACACCGGGGAAATCCTTTGATAAGGATGGGGAAACAATAGAGGATAGTAATCCCAATGAGGAAATAAGTAAGTTCAAGGAAGAGATTAAGAGGGATATGTGTGATCTAAGAGGAGATATATCAGATTTATGAAGCATGTTAAGCGCCTTTATGAATGAACCAAGAAAGGTGGTCTCAAGCAACCAAGAAGAAGAAGAAGAAGAAGCAAATGATGATGATGATGAAGAAGAAGAAGAAGAAGCAAAAGAAGAAGAAGAAGAAATAGAAGAAGAAGAAGAAGAAGAAGAAGAAGAACAAAAAGAAGAAGCGGAAGAAGCAAAAGAAGAAGAAGAAACAAAAGAAAAAGAAAAAGGCAATGAAGAAGAAGAAGTGAAAGAAGAAGAACTTCCTAGTCAAGTTATTCAACCAATGCAAGGGTACCATGTACTATTCCTCACCTCTTCCTCTATGGCACATCAAAAGGTTCAAGTAAAGGAAGAACACATTCATCACCATCAAGAGCTAGATGCAAAGGGAAGACACATCTTGGAGCTAAAGTTAATTTTCCAGACACACATGAATAAGTTGAGGACATCAACAGTTCCAAATTACCTCTTTATAAGGAAATATCTTCTAGTTGAAGTTACCACATGGGATGATGAAGATTATATGAAGAAACTACCACAATTGATCAGCGTTGAGGACAACGCTTTTGTAAAGGTGGGGGGCATGTTATACCCTTACTTCTATAGTGTATATGGTTATGAATAGTCAGCTTGTGGCTATCTTAACTCTTAATTAAGTCATTATCATTATTATATTGTTATTTAGTTGTTTAGGTTAGCCTAAGGCTTCTATAAGTCTATCTAAGTCGGCCTGGGTGATATCCTAGGCATAAATAGGTATATATAGGAGGTAGTGAGTCTCATTTCATATCATATTGAGTATTGGGTTCTCATTGAAGACTATTGGAGGTATCCCCCTCGAAGTGGCATATTATTATCAAGTATTTGCAGCATATTACTATTATATTCAGATATTGTGCAAGTTGTTTCATTACAGTCACACATCTAACCCACACTTAAAAGATTGTGCTTTAATCCTTTTATATACAAGACATCTTCAGTATTATGCTTGCCATCAAAAGAGTTAGATCCTTTTCCACAAATCTTAGCACCTCTATCATCTCCAAACCTAACCAGTCCACCATCATATCTTTCCAAACTCACAAACTTACTTTTGTCACCAGTCATGTGGTGAGAGCAACCATTATACATAACCCATTCATCCTTGTCCTTAATGACCTAAGCAGCCAAAGCACTTTCCACTGGTTTTTCTTCCTTCACACAATTAGTAGAATTAGTAGTCATAAGATCTTCTTTAATAGAAATAAACAAGCATTCAAAAGTACTAGCATTATTTGGTTCACCATTATCTGATACTCCATCATCATCAAAATCTTCAACATAATAACACTTCTTTTGGGTCCTAGGCCTATTCTCATATCTTTTTCTATTTCTTTCAATTCTTTCAGGACATCTAGAAGCAAAATGACCTACTTTACCACAAGAAAAACATTTGAAAGGTAATTTGCCTTTATACTTATTGGATCCTCTTTACAGTTTGTCCACAAAGTTGCTTCAATTTCATCAAACTCATCATTAGATTCTACCTTGTACTTTTATGATATGGAAGTTCTTCTAGGAGTACTGGCTTTGAAGGCCGTCTCAACTTCTGGCAGAGCATCATCAAACTCTCTCATTTTAAATGCTGTAAGCTTACCAAGCAACTGATCCCTATCAACATTTTTTACTTGCATGAATTCTTCAATTGCAGCTACCTTGTGATAGTAGGACTTCGGCAGAGATCTAAGAATTTTCATCACAACTTCCTTATCATCGAGAGTTCCCCCCATGGCTTTTATCCCTATGACAAGTTCATCAACTCTTTGCAAAAAGGCTGATATGTTTTTATCTTCATTCATCTTTAAACTTTCATATCTCACTTTCAGATTTTGTAACTTAGCTTCCTTCATAGAATCATCTCCTTCATACAGCTTTTCCAACTTCTCCCATACCTCATTTACAGTTTCAAGATCCACAACTTTTGTCAGTATTGAATCAGTTAATGAGCTTAGTAGAGCATCTTTTGCCTTGATATCCATCTCATATTCTTTGATTTCATCTTCAGTTGTCAGACCATTTTGAGGTAAGATGTATTTTGTTTCTACAGCTTTCCATACTTTGTAACCAAGAAAAAGAAGATGGGTTTTCATCTTAGCCTTCCAGAGACCATAATTCATTCCATCAAAATGTGGCGCTTCCTTCTTGTAAGACATTTCAGATCTTTCTCAAGCTGTTAAACTTTATTTAGAGGAACCTTTCTCTAATACCAATTATTGATATGCGTCGGACAACTGAGAGGGGGGAATCAGTTGTCCCAAAAACTTAACACTTCTACAATTTAAACATTAATCACTTATCCACAATTATTATGTTTTAACAATGAATGCATGATATCAGAAACTTAACCACAGATACAACATCAAACACAAGAGACACCAAATTTTACGTGGAAAACCCCAATGTGGGGGAAAACCACGGAGAGGATTAACTCTTAATATATATTACAATCTTGAAATAATGATGTTCAGGCTTGGTCACTCCACGGGCCTAAATGTACTAGCTCACTACCATGAAGAACAACTAGGTCTAGCAGGCTCACTGCCTCAACCCTAAACCTAGCAAGATTACAATAAGGGTTGTTAAACCCTGAGGGCTATTAAACCCTACTGGAAGCTCACTGCCAGACTCATTTCCATGATCAACACTTCTTTATGTCTATGATTGAAGTACAATAATTCCTCTACTTCTTCTCTACCTCTTCCCTACTCTACCTCTTCTCTACTTTGACTTTTGGACCTTTCTTTTTATCTTTCCATCAATCTCAATACAATCATATGATTGATGCAAAGCGCACAGGAAAGCTCTCAAAACATGGCGATGATACCCATCAATCTCAATACAAATAGAATAATATTCAAATAGCTTTTAAATCCTCTTCGTAAGGCCCAAATAATTCCAAAATGCATTCATTGATCTCTATCAGCAAAACATACATTATCGGTCAACACAGAAATCCTTATACCGATATGCTTAACAACTTCGTCATCAGTTAGACTTCTGTCTATTTATACCGATACTCACACCTTCTATCGCTGTGACTTCGACAGTCAATATAACATTCAAAGACTTGTTCTCAAAATCAGCTATGCTCGTTTTTGTAGACAACCCCACGAAACTTGTCCGTTTCATGAGTCTACACTCTAAGATCGCAAATCGAGAAAAGATTTCCTTGGTCTCGTGCAGAGTCATTTGACATTCTAAACTCATCTGCAACATTCCCTTGAATTAATTTCTCGATATTCGCGAGGATCATTTAAAGTCGTAAACTAGTAAAAATGTCATTTTGGTCATTTTTAGGAGTTGGTAAATTTTTTGACTCTTGATATGCAAGAGCAGCGAAAAATGCCGCTCCTACATATTATTTTTTGACTTGTTCTTATGTAATGCAATGACGGCATTTTTCACCGCTATTGCATCATTTTTAAATTTAATATGTAATGGCGGCAAAATTTACCACCATCACATGTGTTTTCCATCAAATATGTAAAGGCGGTAAATTTCACCGCCATTACATATTTGTTGATTTTAGTACCGTAGCGGCCAAAACCTCCGCTCAAACGAGATCTTCAGAATCTTGATCACTGAGTGCCATTAATGCCCACTCATGCCACTCACTTAACACTTGTGTTCAAGTGATTTAATATGTTTTGATGGCTTATTTTGCCATTTCATTCTCTCCCCCGAGCTATTCTCCGGACTACTCCAACATTGTTTGATCACGCCGTTGAAGGGATCGACCTAATCCATCAGCATCGAACCTAGGGTTTCAAGCTTTAGACGGGTAAGTTTCTCTTTTATTTTCATTTCCCTTCCTCACTATTTGTGATGTATATCATTTAGATTTTTGTTTTAGAATTTTTGTTACGTTTTTGTTGTGTAAGGTCCACTTGTATGTTTTCTGTTTGTTTCCATCCCATACATCAGAGATGCCCTAGGTTTTGTTTTGACAAGCCTCTAGGTTTTTACCACTTAGGCCCACAAAACCCTTTCCATAAACCATTGTACGACGTTGGTGAAGTTTCCTGACTCTACTAACCTTGTCTTCGAAATGTGCAAAGACGGCGAAGATTGCCGCTTGAAACCCTTACACTTAAATCTGAAGAGTTCTACCCTATGCGGTATCGGTGTTTGTCGCCGCCTGAAAACTTTAAACATCAGATTCGGTTGTACATGCAGAAGCGACCGATACACCTGCCCTAGCATTTGAAGTTAAACTCCTCATAACATGGAGGAGCGGTCATTTTGACCTGCTCAAACATGTTAATTAATAAACTCCCAAATGCTCGTGCAGCATTTTCACCGGCCCTTACATTAAAACTCACATCTTCATTCCCCTGCCGGAGCAACCGATTCACCTACCCGAACACTTGAGGTTTTCACTAAGTTACATGTGATAGCAGTCATTTTAACCGCTCGAGCATGTTAAACCAAAACTTTCCAAAATACATGCAATAGCGGCGTTTTCAACCGCCTTTACACCTGAAGTCTCTCCCAACCTGCAATGGCGGCCAAATCACCCCCTCAAGCACATTTTCCTAATTTTTCCCAACACTGGAAAATTCTATTTTCAAAACCAAAAGCCCGCTTTCACGTTCACCTTGATTTGCGCACTCAAGCCCTTTAAAAGTATGCTTTCCTGTCCATGATCATTAAAACGCAGTTGACCCAGTTTATCCAATTTTTCCCCTAACTACGAGATCATGGCATTTTGTAGTTCTCAATCAACGTTCATGGTGTTCAAATTCACAGTTTTCTCTGGAGCTCATGTTAGAATCATCTCCATCAAAGTCTAGAGCCATGAAGTACAAGTACCAGGGTGTCTTTCCGGTAACAGCAGTACAGTCAAACGTTGATGAAATCAGAGACATGGAAATTGGGCACGTAGACATGGCCGAGTTCATAGATAGAACTAAACAAGCAAATCCCTCCAAGCATATGCAAAAAATCATTGACAGCAGTATTCATTTGGTTGCATCGTTTCCAGTCAGTGCACATAATCCTGAATTTGTTCTACAAGTGGCCAGCCACTACAACAGAGACACTAGAGCTGTGACGGACTCATAGGGAAATGTAATCATGAGATTGGACGTAGAATTCATGGACAAAATCTTCATGTGTCCACCAATTGAAAACGTCGGGCAGATTGATTTTGCTCAGGGTCAACAAGACTATGACAATGACTTGGAATCTACTAGGAGGCACATAAACAACAAATGGTTAAAGATTCCTAGGGCAACTTTGACCAGATGGCCAAAAGACCTTCACATGAGTGATTTTGTGGAGGAAGTGTGTGATTTGATTACTCTCTTGAGTCGCATCAGAGGACTCCCTTCTGCTTCCAAATTCTAGGACTGGATGTACACTTACATCAAGGTGATTCTATGGGGTAACCAGAAGATATTTTGGGGTGAACAGATCAGCAATGCTTTGCACGAGCAACTGGTAAGAGTCAATACTACCTTCAAATTTTACATGACCTCTTATCTTGTCTATGCTGCTGCAAGCATGAGGAACTTTCCAGGTTTAACCCAAGTAGGGGACAGGAGATTGGTCCCAGTGTATGAATACTACCCCCAAATCACTCTGAAGGGGTCAATTCATCATTTCAAAAGAGTCAATGATACATTCTTCTCAGTTTTCATGTGCTTGTGGGATGGTGAACTGGTTCAAAGAAGAGTTTCTGATGAAGATTGGTAGGTTGTAAATTCTTTTGGTTGCTTGTTCTTGCAATTTCCCACCTTTACATATCTTCGGGTAGGATATTATCCTGGTTACCCTTAAATGCTGCCACAGTATCCCAGTGATCGTATTGTTCTTATGGAGCTTTGCAGACAACTGATTGTGGTACACAACAAATAGATGGAGCTTAAGAGGTCAGGGATAAAGTTTCCATTTGAAATTGGGAGGTATTCGGTTCAATCTGCCAACAAAGCAAAAATAATTCTCTGAGTTGCAGTTGGTCACCATGAAGACCTACAAGAAAAGAAATCATTTTGACTTCAGAAGGGTTCAAGATAAAATCAACAGGAAGTCAAATTTTCATGAGCCAATGGTCAAAGACATATGGACAGATCTCAGGACTCAAAATGAGATCAGAAAACTAGATTTCTGCAGACTTCATCTAAGCCAAATTGAAGAACTAGGACTCGCTGATATTCCAGATGGAATGGAGGATGATGGGGATGTCCTAGATCACAAATATGAGGCAGAGAATGTTGAGGCTTCACCTCTCCCAGAGGTGAAATGGTCAGTCAAAGAGGAGACATCCATCAGGAAAAGATTCCAACCAATATTGGCAAACACCAACTTGTGGTTGGAAAGTAAGGGAATTAAGTTGAAAGAGTTCCTTACAGGGTCCGAAGAGGGAACACATGAGCAAACAGGTAAGAAGGTAGAGAACCGAACTAAGAATAGGAGTGACACCCCTTCTTCCTCCAAGGTACACAAACCAAAGATCAAATTTGTATCTAAAGGAGGAAAGAAAAAGGAAACCACAGAGGCTTCTGATGCCACTAAGTCAAATGTTGAAGATACTAATGATGATCAGATGGAAATTGAAGATGTTGTGACTGAAGAACAAAATGTTCAAAGGTCTAAGACAAAGGTATCTGATGAAGTTGAACAAGGTGAAGATGAAGATACAGAGGTAGAACGACTTGATGGTTCCCCTCAGACTCCTGTGAAAGATCTTCCTTCCAAGACACAAGTCCTTACACCTCTTCCTCATGTTCTAGTTTCTGATGGTTTGCCCGCAATTTCAAATGTTCCTCTTTGTCCAATTTTTGTTATTTCTTCAGACAATACTCCTCCGTCCATGAAAGCTAGCTTTGGAACTATTTTTGATTCTTCTGGTTCCATTCCAAGCTTATCTTCCCCATCTTTGATATCGGGGAACAAACTATCTTAAAGAACCTTCTGGATGCTTCACAAAAGGTTGTTGATACAGGTGTTGTGTTTACCAACACAAGTCCAATTGTCACCATCACGGGAACAAGCACGGAGCTGGCTAAACAAGTAGGAGATCCCTCTCTGGCTATTGGCGATTCTCTACTTCCTCCATGGCTATCTGCCTATACTCCAAAGAGGAAGAAGCAAGCCATCTCACCTGATGAGATTGACATTGAAAAGTTGTTGCCCGTGAAAGCTAAGAACCAGAAGAAGAAGCCTAAGACTGTTTCTAGGCTGGTCACTAAAAAGGGAATCAGATATGCCAAAATTGCCAAACCTCCTGAAGATGCCACAGTTGATACTTCTGACATGAGCAGTTATGTCATCTCAAGGGTTGAGCTTGGTAAAGTGATTCATGAGGGTGTCAAAGCAGATTTCCAAACCACTGCCAGTACCCTACTTGAAAAGTATGATGAAGCCAAGAGGGAAAAGGAGCAATACAAAGCAAAAGCAGAACAACTGGCCGCTGTCCTTCAGAAAATAGTAAAGTCATCAGAGATAGTAGAACCTATGGCGGTGACAGTGGAAGATCCCCTGATACAGAAGGTTGAAAAAGCCCAAGCTAGAGGCAAGATAGTGGGGGATGTAGTGGAGCGGTTGTGGGCTCAAGGACGAGTTCTGTTAAAAACCGCTGTGGAAAGGAAGGAGAAAATGGACAAAGCTAAAGCTGAGCTGGACAATTTGGTAGATCTACTTTCACAAGAGCTGCAAGATCAAGAAGAGAGCCTAGAAGAGTGGATAGATATGAAGAAGTCAAGATAAAGAATCTGATCACCATTGGGGTCATCACCAACAGGGAATCATATCTCAAGACCAAGGAGACTCTAGCTCATCGTATTTTCATAATAAAGAGTCTACTTGAAGATCTGTGCCAAGCTCGAGAAGCCAGCAAAGATAGTGATGTCACACTCCTACACCGGCTAGAAGAACTTCCTTGCACCTTGACAAGGGAAGATCATAGTTTCCTCACAGCACAGGAAACGATAAGTTCTTTTGAAGAAATGGTACAAAAGAAATTTGAAGAGGAAGCTCCCTCTGTGCTTTCAATGGATAACCTGTATGATCAACATTCGACTCTAGAGAACCTGAAGGATAATTTAGACAAGCATGAAAAGGCAGTAAAGGCAATAAAAGATTCAATTCTCTGAGCTCGCACCATCTCTGAAAACACAGCAAAACCAGATGCATGCGAAATGTCAGTTGTTCAAACCATGTATCAGAACTTCCTGAGGAAAAAAGATGGAGGAAGCTAGTGCCTTAGCTTGTTTTTCTTAGATGTTATGTAAATTGAATTTTGTTTTGGACATCTGCACATGTAATTTTCCAAAATGTAATTACATGTGAAACAAGATAAGTCATAAGTCAAATAGGATTCTCTTGTTGAATAAGTCAAAGTAGTTGTAGATTTCCTAAATTTTCTCAAGGTCTTTCCCTATAAATAAAGGGGGCCTCTTTTTTAAATATTATCTTTTGTCTATTGCAAGAAAACTCTGGCGAATTGAGAAGCAAATCAAGACTTTGTGCTTTTTGTGAAAATCAATATTCAAATACTTATCAATACAAGAAAGCGAGTTCAATTCCAATCTTTGTCTTGGGATTATTTGTGTTGTGATAGTTTGTTCTTACGTCTTGCTATCAAAATCTTATTTGATAATAATTGAAGTGTGGAGTTTGTTTCAAGTGATTGAAGAGTGCTCTTAATTTGATTCTGATAAACTTTGTGTTATCAAATCAGATGTGGGTTATATGTTCATGTTTGTGAGAATACAATAGTTTGGAGACTTTGTGCTGTAAGTTGTTATATTTGATTTACTTTTATCATCTTGAAGAGGAGTGAAGACTTTGGGCTGCATTCTACTTCAAATAGTTTCGTTTACAAGTAGTAAGTGAGGTAACAGAAAACTTTGTGTTTCTGTGATTTTATGATAATTTATAAGTCTTCTATCAAAAGTTTGAAATATAAACATCTATTCTGAAAAAATAGAATGAGATGAGATGGAACCACCACAAACATAGTTTTTAGTGTACATAAATTTTATAAGTTGTTTGATTTTCAAAAGTTAAGTAATTAGAGGGAACCTCCCCTTGCTGAGAGGAGAGACTTTGTCTCATCATAGCTGTGGCTGATATACCCATTTTGCCGTTAGCGAGTTAATGACAAAATATTCACCCAACAGTTTTTTGGCGACACTACTGGGGAAGGAACGCGCAACTTGAAGCCTCATGCTCTGAGTTGAAGCATTTTTAGTTCTTTTCCATTTTCTTGTAAAATTGTGCTTAGCATAATACATTCTGGCAAATTCCCGGTACACCAGAAGTAAGAGGGCTCAGGGTATTATTGATCCTGCATTTGTATTGATGCAGCAGAGTAATTTTGGATTCTTAACTCCACGACCTCGTCTTCAGCACACCAGGAGTTTTCCCCCTACAAACACTAGGTCTCCAATACCAGGTGAAGTTTTTAGTGCTAACAGAGTTTTGGCTGTTCATACACCACCAAGGTTTGTTATACCACCTTTCAATCAGCGCGTCATGGCAGCCCAAGGCCCTTGGGGTAATACCTTTGGTCCTCTGAATTTGACCCCACCATTGCATGAACTACCTCGTAGTTCAAGAAAGAATTTACCCAAATTCTATGGTGATGGGAAAGTTCATCCTGATGAGCACATTGTGGCTTTCTGTATAGCCTATGGTGTGATAGGTGTCGAGCACGAAGATGTGGCTATACGACTCTTTGTAGAAACACTACAAGGTGCTGCTGCAGATTGGTTTTACCACCTTCGAGCTCAGACCATAACGAGCTGGGCTACTCTCAAAACCAAGTTCAAAGCCAGGTTTAAACCTGCGGAAGATGCTCATGCATTGTTGGCATAGCTGACACAGATGAAAAAGGAACCTCATGAACCAATGCGAGATTTCATCGCTAAGTTCAACAAATTGAGAAACAGGATTCCCACTACTGCTGAGCCAACAGCGGAGAACCTTAAATGTTTCTTTATCAATACGCAACTTCCAGAGGTGAGTTTCCTATTGAGGCGAGCTGCTCCTACTAATCTTGCTACAGCTCAGATTCTGGCAACTGAAGTAGAAGATGATCTTATCCTTGCGGGTAAGATAAGAAGCGATACTAATAGAAATAAAAACTCCTTTTCTACTGAGAATCCTTCCACAAGCACCACGGATCCCATGGTGCAAAAGCTAGCAAATGAATTGCTAGCTCTGAAGATACAAATGTCCCAAGGTATGTCTGCGCCTCCTTCTTACAGAGATATACCAAGGAGGACATTTACAAATAATTCATATCAAGGCAATGCTACTAGGAATCAAGGACAACACAACCGTCTTCCGCCTACACAGGGGAAGCTTGCCATTGAAGCAGCACTGGTCAACTCTGTTGTTGGCTACTATGAAGCTGAAAATGAACTTTCTTTCCAACCTGAGTTGGATTATGAAAATGGTGCTAATCTCTTCACAGAAGGAGAAGAAGAGTTAGCTGGCGACTCTACCATCAGCTTTCTGAACTATCAGGACGAAGCTGAAAAAGGAGAAGTGTGTGAAGGAGCATATGTTGTTTTCACTAGGTCTCAAAATCAGTCAGCTCTTCAAGTTGATAAAGGGAAGGCGAGAGAAGAATCTCAACCGGTGATTTCAATCACTAAATAGGGGACTCCGCTACCTTTCCAATCAAAAGATCCGGTGGTCAATAAACAAGTAAGTGCCTCTAATGTATTTGTACCTTCCACTTCTACTCCTCAGACTAGTGTTGTCTCTACCAAAAATCAAAATGATGGTTTTTCTTCCTTCGTAGATAATTCTTTTCAGCAATTTGATATAATAGATCATGCTAGGAGAACTAAGATACAAATGTCTGAAGTAGAATATTTACAGGCTAATCCTAAACAATTTGATAGATTAGCCAAATATGTCAAAAATAAGGCCGTCCCTGCAGGACAAGAGTTTCCCAAAGCTACTCATGACTCCTCCAAAAGTAAACCTACCCAAAACAATCTTGTCACTACTCCCCCTGAAGCCTCTGGAAAAATTGAACCTTTCTATGTTTCCCTATTAGTAAATGGTCATAAATTGAGCAACTGCATAATAGATTCCGGAGCCTCCGACAATGTTATGCCTGCTAAGGTAGCAGACGCCCTTGGCCTCACCTTAACCAAAACTTTTGGGAGGTGTTTCTCTATGGAGAATAAGCAAGTTCCACTTTTGGGTCAAATCAAAGACGCCCAATTTGCATTTGCAGCTTTTCCAGATAAGAGAATCAAGATGACAGTCCTGGTAGCTGATGTTCCAGCTTCATACGGCATTCTTCTTGGGCATAATTTTTGCAAGGATGTAGGTGGGGAGTTGAACATGGATTTGTTTGAACCAAGGATACCTGTTAAAGGTGTCATGCAGAAGCTGCTTCTTGAGAAGGAGGCAAAATACATTGTTACTCAAACATCAAACCCCAAAGCTCAAATTTTGTTTGAGTCCTCGGGAATGGGTAACTATTTTCTGTCTACTGAAGATTGTTCCAGTTCATCATATGAGAGTACATCGGGTGATAGCTTTGATATGTCAGATGGAGACTCAGAAGAGTTTTCAGATGAAAGTTCAGGTGAGGGTATAGTAATACCAGATTCTTCCCTCACTGACGAAGAGGAGTCTCCTGACCAAAGAAAGTCCAACAAATCAAATTCTGATGGAGCCTAGATTTTAGAATTTGATGGCAGCTGTTCTTCTACTGGTTCTAGAGCTGGAGTGGTCTTGATATCGCCACAAGGTGATATCTTACCTTTTTCATATAAGTTACAATTTGACAATACCAATAACACCGCCGAATACGAGTCCTTGTTGCTCGGATTGGAAGCTGCGAGTGCCAGAGGTGTTAAAATCCTTCATGCTCAAGGGGATGCCGAGTTGGTGGTTTGTCAAGTAAGAAATTTGTACCAAACTAAAAATGAAAGACTGAGACACTATCGCAATCGCGTATAGGATTGCATTGAAGGTTTTGATGCTTTCAACATTTCAGCAGTGCCAAGAGAGTTCAATGATCGTGCAGATTCATTGGCTGTTTCCGCTACTCTGATGGTGCCTCAGAAGGATTTCAAAGGAAACAAGTACACTATTAAGCTGGTCTTTCGACCAAGTGTACCTGATAACACTGACCATTGGCAGGTGTTCAATGGTGATAACCAAATCATTGCTTTCCTAGAAAAGATGGATAGTTTTGATGAGCTTTACTTTGAAGGAAGCGAATCACCACCGCGTGAATATGTTTCAGAGATAGATTCACAAACCGGCGAAGAATTTCTACAATTGAAAGGAAATAAAATCCCAAAAGGTTTGGTTTCCCTTGAGAAACTCTTTGATAAACATGATAGGTATATCAAGCAGCGGCAACAATAATAGGATTCAGGTTCCTCTATGGAATTTGAGCAGGTCAATTTGGGTTCGGAAATAGATCCTAAGATGGTCAACATTGGAAAATGTTGCACTGCTGATGAAAGATTCAAATTCATTACCCTCCTCCACCATTACATTGATGTTTTGGCTTACTCCTATGATGACCTAAAGTCTTTCAGGCCTAAGGAGGTTCAACACGAAATTCCCCTCAAAGCTGGATCGTTGCCTCACAAACAGAAGCAGAGGCAATACAATCCAAAGATATCAGGTACAATTCTTTTTGAAATTCAGAAGATGCTGAATGCAAGGATAATTTTTCCAATTCATCATTCCACATGGATCGCAAACATAATACCTGTAAGGAAGAAGAACAGAGAAATCCGTATCTGTGTTGATTTCAGGAATCTCAACCGGTCTTCCTTGAAAGATAACTACCCTTTGCCCATCATGGACCAAGTATTGCAAATAGTGACTAGTTCAGAAATGCTATCTATGTCAGAAGGTTTTTTGGGATATAACCAAGTGGAAGTCAATGAAGCTGATCAGTTCAAAACTACCTTCACCACACCATGGGGCACATTTGCATATCGCAGAATGCCTTTTGGTCTGATCAATGCTGTCGCAACATTTCAGAGAGCGATGGATCTTGCTTTCAGAGATGAGATGGGTAAGTTCATCGTGGTATATCTCGATGACTTGACTGTTTTCTCCAAAAACCGTCATGATCATGCGCATCATTTACGACAAGTGCTGGACCCCTGTCGGCAAAATGGTATTTCCCTCAATCCCAAGAAGTCAGTTTTTGGGGTGACAGAAGGTAAGCTTCTCGGACACATTATATCCCAGGAAGGTACTAAGATTGACTCAGAGAGAGTTAAATCTATTCAAAGTCTCACTTTGCCCGCAAGTAAGACTGTTGTTCACTCTTTCTTTGGAAAGGTAAATTTTCTGCGAAGGTTCATCCTGAGTTTGCAGAAAAAAACCCATCACATTGTTAATATGATGAAGGGTAAGGCCACTTTCCGTTGGACTGTGGAAGGTAAGGAAGCATTCGAGGATATCAAGAGAACTATTGCTCATGCTCCAGTTCTTGTTTGTCCCAACTACACTAAGGATTTCGTAGTCTATAGCTACGCTTCAGAACACACACTTTCAGCTATTCTGGTTTAGCAGAATGAAGAAGGTGTTGAATCCCCCATATCATTTATGAGTTGTCCTCTCAAAGCTCATGAATTGAAGTATTCAAATATGGAGAAGCATGCCTATGCCGTAGTCAAAGCGGTTAAGCATTTCAGGTTCTATATTCTAAACTCACACACTGTTGTCATGGTGCCCGATACAACAGTCAAATCTATCCTAACTCAACAGGAGTTCAGAACAAAGAGAGGTAATTGGATCGCTAAGATCCAAGAATTTGATCTGGATATCAAGCCTACCAAGCTTATGCGTGGTAAAGGTTTGTGTCAATTGATCGCAGATAATGTTCCAAAAGAGACAGGGGACGAAGAAGAGGAAGTTGTGGACACGCCAACTGTTCTTTTTGTTACTACAACTGACGAGTGGTATTCCAATATCAGTCATTTCCTTACCTATGGTGAGTGCCCTTCTCACTTGTCTTATAAGGAAAAGAGAACTGTCAAGTTAAAAGCTGCTAACTACGTCCTTTGGGACAATGGTTTGTACAAGAGAAGTCTTGACGGTGTATTTCTCCGTTGCATGGATAAAGCGCAACAAAGTAGACTTTTAGAGTCTTTCCACAATTTAGCTTGTGGAGGACATTTTTCAGCACCTGTAACGGCTCACAAGATTCTGCGAGCTTGATACTATTGGCCCACACTATTCCAAAATGCGTACAATTGGGTACGCAGGTGTGAGTTATGCCAACAGTTTGTTGGGAAACCAAAATTGGCAGCCTTACCTCTAAAACCAGTGGTGATTGAGGAGCCTTTTCAGCAATGGGGTATTGACTTCATTGGTGCAGTGAACCCATCATCAAGTGCAAGACATAACTATGTTCTCACCGCAACAGACTATTTCACCAAATGGGTGGAAGCTATTCCAGTCAAGCATGCTACTTCTGAGGTGGTATGCAGTTTTCTTAAGGAGAACATTATTTCCAGGTTTGGAGTTCCAAACAAGATTGTAGCAGACAATGCTACTTGTTTTTCCTCTCATGAGATTACTGAATTTTGCTACAAGCATGGGATCTTTCTTTCCCATTCTTCAGACTATTATCCACAAGGGAATGGTCAGGCAGAATCAAGCAATAAGAATCTGGTCACTATCATCAGGAAAATGGTAGATGAGAATCAGAGAACTTGGCATAAGGCATTGTTTGATGCTTTATGGGCAGATAGAATTACATCAAAAAGGGCGATAGGCATGTCGCCATTTCAGCTTCTATATGGTCTGAATGCAGAGATACCAATTACCTTGGAATTGCCAGCATTGAGGTTGGTAAAGGCATTGGAAGATAGAACTTTTGATAGTTCTATTGATAAAAGGATCATGTATTTGACTGAACTTGAGGAGCAGCGCACTATGGTGGTGGACCGTATTGCTGAACACCAAAATCAAGTAAAGAAACTCTTCGACAAGAAGACAAAGGCTCGTGAGTTTCAGGTTGGAGATCAAGTCTTGTTGTGGGACAAGAGGAGAGAACCAAAAGGAATGCACAGAAAATTTGATTCCTTGTGGAGAGGTCCATTCACCATTCATCAATTCTGTGGTGAAAACAATTTCTTGCTGGAGTATCAGGATGGAACACCATTCTTGTTGCCTCACAGTGGACAACATCTGAAACACTTCAATCTCTGAAGTATCAGATAAGTTAAATTGTACATTTGTATAGTTTTATGTTTTATTTTTGTGTTTTCATTTAGTCTTTTGTGTCTTTTTCTTTTTAGCTTGACTCTATAGCCTAATGGCATGGATGAAGGCACTTAGAGACTGGATTCTACTCTCCTTAATCATTTCAAAGTTTGATTGAAGGAAGTTCCCCAGTTAGAGCCAGCTGTTGTTCTCAAAATCAGCTACGCTCGTTTTTGTAGACAACCCCATGAAACTTGTCTGTTTCGTGAGTCTACACTCTAAGATTGCAAATTGAGAAAAGATTTCCTTGGTCTCGTGCGGAGTCATTTAACATTCTAAACTCATCTGCGACATTCCCTTGAATTGATTTCTCGATATTCACGAGGATCATTTGAAGTCGTAAACTAGTAAAAATGTCATTTTGGTCATTTTTAGGAGTTGGTAAATTTTTTGACTCTTGATATGCAAGAGCGGCGAAAAATGCCGCTCCTACATATTATTTTTTGATTTCTTCTTATGTAATGCAATGACAGCATTTTTCACTGCTATTGCATCATTTTTAAGTTTAATATGTAATTGCAGCAAAATTTACCGCCATCACATGTGTTTTCCATCAAATATGTAAAGGCGGTAAATTTTGCCGCCATTACATATTTGTTGATTTTAGTACCATAGCAGCCGAAACCTCCGCTCGAACAAGATCTTCAGAATCTTGATCACTGAGTGCCATTAATGGCCACTCGTGCCACTCACTTAACACTTGTGTTCGAGTGATTTAATATGTTTTGATGGCTTATTTTGCCATTTCATTCTCTCCCCCGAGCTATTCTCCGGACTCGTCCAACATTGTTTGATCACGCCATTGAAGGGATCAACCTAATCCATCGGCATCGAACCTAGGATTTCAAGCTTTAGACAGGTAAGTTTCTCTTTTATTTTCATTCCCCTTCCTCACTATTTGTGATGTATATCGTTTAGATTTTTGTTTTAGAATTTTTGTTATATTTTTGTTGTGTAAGGTCTGCTTGTATGTTTTTTATTTGTTTCCATCCCATACATCAGAGATGCCCTAGGTTTTGTTTTGACAAGCCTCTAGGTTTTTACCACTTAGGCCCACAAAACCCTTGCCATAAACCATTGTGCGACGTCGGTGAAGTTTCCCGACTCTACTAACCTTGTCTTTGAAATGTGCAAAGACGTCGAAGATTACCGCTTGAAACCCTTACACTTAAATCTGAAGAGTTCTACCCTATGCAGTATCAGCGTTTGTCGCCACCTGAACACTTTAAACATTAGATTTAGTTCTAAATGTAGAAGCGACCGATACACCCGCATTTGAAGTTAAACTCCTCATAACATGGAGGAGTGGTCATTTTGACCGCTCGAACTTGTTAATTAATAAACTCCCAAATGCTTGCGCGGCATTTTCACCCGCCCTTACATTAAAACTCACATGTTCATTCCCCTGTCGGAGTGGCCGATTCACCCGCCCGAACACTTGAGGTTTTCACTAATTTACATGTGATAGCGGTCATTTTAACCGCTCAAGCATGTTAAACCAAAACTTTCCAAAATACATGCAATAGTGGCGTTTTCAACTGCCTTTACACCTGAAGTCTCTCCCAACTTGCAATGGCGGCCAAATCACCCGCTCAAGCACATTTTCCTGATTTTTCCCAACACTGGAAAATTCACTTTTCAAAACCAAAAGCCCTCTTTCGCCTTCACCTTGATTTGCGCACTCAAGCCCTTTAAACACATGCTTTCCTGTCCATGATCGTCAAAACGCAGTTGACCCAGTTTATCCAATTTTTCCAGTAACTGTGAGATCATGGCCTTTTACAGTTCTCAATCAACGTTCATGGTGTTCAAATTCACAGTTTTCTCTAGACCTCATGTTAGAATCATCTCCGTCAAAGTCCAGAGCCATGAAGTACAAGTACTAGGGTGTCTTTCCGGTAACGACAGTACAGTCAAACGTTGATGAAATCAGAGACATGGAAATTAGGCACGTAAACATGGCCGAGTTCATAGATAGAACTAAACAAGCAAATCCCTCCAAGCATATGCAGAAAATCATTGACAACAGTATTCATTTGGTTGCATCATTTCCAGTCAGTGCACATAATCCTAAATTTGTTCTACAAGTGGCCAGCCACTACAACAGAGACACTAGAGCTGTGACGGACTCAGGGAAATGTAATCATGAGATTGGAAGCAAAATTCATGGATAAAATCTTCATGTGTCCACCAATTGAAAACGTCGGGCAGATTGATTTTGCTCAGGGTCAACAAGACTATGACAATGACTTGGAATCTGCTAGGAGGCACATAAACAGTAAATGGTTAAAGATTCCTAGGGCAACTTTGACCAGATGGCCAAAAGACCTTCACAGGAGTGATTTTGTAGAGGAAGTGTGTGATTTGATTACTCTCTTGAGTCGCATCAGAGGACTCCCTTCTGCTTCCAAATTCTAGGACTGGATGTACACTTACATCAAGGTGATTCTACGGGGTAACCAGAAGATATTCTGGGGTGAACAGATCAGCAATGCTTTGCACGAGCAACTGGTAAGAGTCAATACTACCTTCAAATTTTACATGACCTCTTATCTTGTCTATGTTGCTGCAAGCATGAGGAACTTTACAGGTTTAACCCAAGTAGGGGACATGAGATTGGTCCCAGTGTATGAATACTACCCCCAAATCACTCTGAAGGGGTCAATTCATCATTTCAGACGAGTCAATGATGCATTCTTCTCAATTTTCATGTGCTTGTGGGATGGTGAACTGGTTCAAAGAAGAGTTTCTGATGAAGCTTGGTAGGTTGCAAATAGGTAAGAAGGTAGAGAACCGAACTAAGAACAGGAGTGACACCCCTTCTTCCTCTAAGGTACACAAACCAAAGATCAAATTTGTATCTAAAGGAGGAAAGAAAAAGGAAACCACAGAGGCTTCTGATGCCTCTAAGTCAGATGTTGAAGATACTAATGATGATCAGATGGAAATTGAAGATGTTGTGACTGAAGAACAAAATGTTCAAAGGTCTAAGACAAAGGTATTTGATGAAGTTGAACAAGGTGAAGATGAAGATACAGAGGTAGAGAGACTTGATGGTTCCCCTTAGACTCTTGTGAAAGATCTTCCTTCCAAGACACAAGTCCTTACACCTCTTCCTCATGTTCTAGTTTTTGATGGTTTGCCCGCAATTTCAAATGTTCCTCTTTCTCCAATTTTTGTTATTTCTTCAGACAATACTCCTCCGTCCATAAAAGCTAGCTTTGGAACTATTTTTGATTCTTTTGGTTCCATTCCAAGCTTACCTTCCCCATCTTTTGATATCAGGGAACAAACTGTCTTAGAGAACCTTCTGGATGCTTCACAAAAGGTCGTTGATACAGGTGTTGTGTTTACCAACACAAGTCCAATTGTCACCATCATGAGAACAAGGACGGAGCCGGCTAAGCAAGTAGGAGATCCTTCTCTGGCTATTGGCAATTCTCTACTTCCTCCATGGCTATCTACCTATACTCCAAAGAGGAAGAAGCAAGCCATCTCACCTGATGAGATTGACATTGAAAAGTTGTTGCCCGTGAAAGCTAAGAACCAGAAGAAGAAGCCTAAGACTGTTTCTAGGCTGGTCACTAAAAAGGGAATCAGATATGCCGAAATTGTCAAACCTCCCGAAGATGCCACGGTTGATACTTTTGACATAAGCAGTTATGTCATCTCAAGGGTTGAGCTTGGTAAAGTGACTCATGAGGGTGTCAAAGCAGATTTCCAGACCACTGCCAGTACCCTACTTGAAAAGTATGATGAAGCCAAGAGGGAAATGGAGCAATACAAAGCAAAAGTAGAACAACTGGCCGTTGTCCTTCAGAAAATAGTGAAGTCATCAGAGATAGTAGAACCTATGGCAGTGACAGTGGAAGATCCCCTGATACAAAAGGTTGAAAAAGCCCAAGCTAGAGGCAAGATAGTGGGGGATGTAGTGGAGCGGTTGTTGGCTCAAGGACGAGTTCTGTTAAAAACCGCTGTGGAAAGGAAGGAGAAAATGGACAAAGCTAAAGCTGAGCTAGACAATCTGGTAGATCTACTTTCACAAGAGCTACAAGATCAAGAAGAGAGCCTAGAAGAGTGGATAGATATGAAGAAGATCAAGATAAAGAATCTGATCACCATTGGGGTCATCACCAACAGGGAATCATATCTCAAGACCAAGGAGACTCTAGCTCATCGTATTTTCATAATAAAGAGTCTACTTGAAGATCTGTGCCAAGCTCGAGAAGCCAGAGAAGATAGTGATGTCACACTCCTACACCGGCTAGAAGAACTTCCTTGCACCTTGACAAGGGAAGATCATAGTTTCCTCACAACACAGGAAATGATAACTTCTTTTGAAGAAATGGTACTAAAGAAATTTGAAGAGGAAGCTCCCTCTGTGCTCTCAATGGATAACCTGTATGATCAACATTTGACTCTAGAGAACCTGAAGGATAATTTAGACAAGCATGAAAAGGCAGTAAAAGCGGTAAAAGATTCAATTCTCTGAGCTTGCACCATCTCTGAAAACATAGCGAAACCAGATGCATGCGAAATGTCAGTTGTTCAAACCATGTATTAGAACTTCCTAAGGAAAAAAGATGGAGGAAGCTAGTGCCTTAGCTTGTTTTTCTTAGATGTTATGTAAATTGAATTTTGTTTTGGACATCTACACATGTAATTTTCCAAAATGTAATTACATGTGAAACAAGAGAAGTCATAAGTCAAAGTAGTTGTAGATTTCCTAAATTTTCTCAAGGTCTTTCCCTATAAATAAAGGGGGCCTCTTTTGTAAATATTATCTTTTGTCTATTGCAAGAAAACTCTGGCGAATTGAGAAGCAAATCAAGACTTTGTGCTTTTTGTGAAAATCAATATTCAAATACTTATCAATACAAGAAAGCGAGTTCAATTCCAATCTTTGTCTTGGGATTATTTGTGTTGTGATAGTTTGTTCTTACGTCTTGCTATCATAATCTTATTTGATAATAATTGAAGTGTGGAGTTTGTTTCAAGTGATTGAAGAGTGCTCTTAATTTGATTCTAATAAACTTTGTGTTATCAAATCAGTTGTGGGTTATATGTTCATGTTTGTGAGAATACAATAGTTTGGAGACTTTGTGCTACAAGTTGTTATATTCGATTTACTTTTATCATCTTGAAGAGGAGTGAAGACTTTGGGCTGCATTCTACTTTAAATAGTTCCGTTTACAAGTAGTAAGTGAGGTAATAGAAAACTTTGTGTTTCTGTGATTTTATGATAATTTATAAGTCTTCTATCAAAAGTTTGAAATATAAACATCTATTCTGAAAAAAGAGAATGAGATGAGATGGAACCACCACAAACATAGTTTTTAGTGTACATAAATTTTATAAGTTGTTTGATTTGCAAAAGTTAAGTAATTAGAGGGAACCTCCCCTTGCTGAGAGGAGAGACTTTGTCTCATCATAGCTATGGCTGATATACCCATTTTGCCGTTAGTGAGTTAACGACAAAATATTCACCCAACAAGACTCTCCTAATGGGCTCTTCTCACACCGATGGCTTCGGCTTGTATATACATTTCCTGACCTTCTATCGCTGATAACCTATTGTATCTTCACCCGCTTTGACCACTACAGCTGGTAATCACTTGTATCTTACAAAATACATATTAATAATGTACATTCCAATATATAGTCTTCGACATGCAAATGCAGGATATACATGAAGTGCTTTCACATACAACTATGATATACACACACACTGTCTGTGACATACAATTGATGTATACACAAGAAATGTATCTCCTCATACCATTACGATATACACAGGAGTTGTCTGCCTGATATACTTTAGTGATATACACAGGCAACGAATCTTCACATGTGGTTGTAGGATACACATGGAATGTACTCAGATATGATTACGATATATACAGGAATTGTATATTCATTGGAACAATGCCAAAATCTTACACCGGGGATGTCCTCAATCTCGCAGCCTCTATTCTGTTGAGCCCTAGTACATAGAAATGCTAGGCTCTCTACTGCGACATCTCCTCTCCAGATCAGATCCTCTGTACCCTTCTGCCATGACCACAACAATAAGAAAAGAAAACAAAAAAACTATATACAGAGTCCATTCCACTGATTTCAAATAAATCCACCACTGGAATGGTCTTAATCTTGCATCTCGACAACAGAAAACTAGGTTATTGCACAGAACAATTCGATATAGAGAATATACACAGAACAATTCGATACATAGAGAATTTACACAAAACACAGAATTCGTAAACACAAACTGACAGAATTTCTATTTCTTCAATCAACCTTCATCCTCCATCTCCTCTTCCAGAAATGTGTTTATAGTCTCTTCACATCTAGTTCCAACCAGAATACCAAAGGTTGGAGTCATTACAACTTCCCTATTTCAGATTTTGTTTAACCAAGATTATAAGCCAAAATACTAACTAATCACACGACACATGTTAGCACAAGACAACAAAACGCCTAACAACACCACACACTTGGTTTGATCATCCACATACCCCAATTGTCCAAGATGTCCAAATTGGCTTATCAGGATGCCAAATTCATGACACTGGTTCACAAGATGGGGTTTTATTACAAACATGAAATGATAACATGAACAAACATAGAAATGCATAACAACATATCAATACCTTAATCTTCTCCCTCAGATGTATAATTGGCTTGTTGAAGGGGTGCTCCTACACCATACTCCTCAGGAGAAGAGATCTCAATCCCACTTGAGATCAGAGTTTGAAAGTCTGCACCATTGTTTGTGATCTGATCTTCAGTCATCCAAACTACCTCTGAATCAGGTTTCCCATGCCAAGCCACCAAGTACTCCATGTACTCTTTGTTCCTTGTCTTCTTTGCCACTCTTGAGTCTAAAATCTTCTTCAATTTTGGTGGATCATGCTTAGGAATATCATCATCTGCTGTACCATGCAATGGTTCTTGTTCTACATTTGCATTATGCTTGTATGGAGTTAAATCACATACATTGAATATGGGTGACAATCCAAGATCAGAAGGAAGTTGGATCTCATAAGCATTATGCCCACACTTCTTCAAAATCTAAGATGGTCCAATCTTCCTATGCATTAGCTTGGTATGTTTACCTTTTGGGAGCCTCTCCTTCTTCAGATGAACCCACACCAAATCTCCAACATCAAATTGTACATCCCTCTTTTTCTTGTCAGCATATGCTTTGTACTTCAATGTAGTATGTTGGAGTTGGGTCTTGACTTGATCATGCACCTCCTTGATGGTTGATGTAAAGGCTTCTCCATCTGCACTAATAGACTCTCCTACAGGCAGATCTCTCAGCTCCAAAATACCCCTTAGATGAATACCATATACCACTTGAAAAGGTGACTTCCCTGTACTCCTATTAATGGTTTCATTATAGGAAAATTCTGGTTGTGGTAGGATGTTATCCCACTTCTCTCCATGCTGCCTTGTCAAACACATTAGCAGATTTCCCAATGAATGGTTAACCACTTCAGTCTACCCATCTGTTTGAGGATGGTAGGCTGATGAGAAGGATAAATTGGTTCCAAGCTTCTTCCAAAGAGTTCTCAAAAAGTGGCCAATAAATTTCACATCTCTATCTGACACTATGCTCAATGGCAAACCATGTATCCTCACTATCTCTTTGAAAAATAGATCTGCAACATATGAACCATCACAAGTGGTTTTGCATGGCAAGAAGTGTGTCATTTTACTAAATCTATCTACTACAACAAAAACACTATCATATCCCTTCCTTGTCCTAGGCAAACCCAATACAAAGTCCATGCTTATGCTCTCCCACGGCCTAGAAGGAATGGGTAGTGGCTGATACAAACCTGCATTAGTGGATCTCCCTTTTGCTTTCTGACATATCACACATGCCTCCACAAATCTCCTCACATCTGACTGCAACTTGGGCCAATAGTAATGCCTCTTCACAAGATTAAGAGTCTTATCTAGACCAAAATGTCCTGCCATGGCCCCACAATGTTTCTCCCTAATGATATTAAGTCTCATAGAACACCTTGGAATACACAACTGTCCACCCTTGAAAAGTAATCCATCTTGGATCAGAAATTCAGAGAACTCAACATAATATTTGTCACCAAAGGAAATACATACCTTATAGATTTCTCCAAAGTTTTTATCAGCATCATACATGACATTCAAGGAGTCAATGCCAACACTCTCCAGTTGGATCTAATTGATGGTTAGAACCCTCCTTCTCAAAGCATCTGCCACCTTATTCTTAACCCCTTTCTTGATGCCAACACTTCATGTGCCTATGGTTCAGCTTCTCTTGACTATTTATGAAACTAAGGACTTGATTATCTGTGAACACTATGAATTCTTTTGGCATCAAGTAATGCCTCCACTTTTTGAGTGACTGTTCTAGAGCATACATCTCCAAATCATATGATGAGTATCTCTTCTTTGCATCATTTAGTTTCTCACTGAAAAATGTAATAGGCCTACCTTCTTGACTGAGTACTACTCCAATTGCCATGTGGCTTGCATCACATTCTACTTGGAAAATCTTGTTGAAGTCGGGAAGTGCAAGGACTGGTTGCTCTGCCACCTTCTTCTTCAATGTTTCAAATGAATCATATGCCTCCTTTGTCCAAGTGAATCTACACTTCTGTCCTCCTTTTATGGTGTTAAGGATGGGTGCACAAACATGACTAAACCCCTTTATAAACTTCCTATAAAAGGTTTCTAACCCATGGAAACTTCTAACATCAGTCAAGGTTTTAGGAGTTGGCCAAGACAATATGGCACTTACCTTTTCTTGATCCATTTTCAATTTGCCATGTGAGATGACAAAACCCAAGTAGATGATCTCCTCCTGCATGAACAAACACTTCTCTAAGTTGATCATTAGCTACTCTTCATGTAACCTTTTGAGGACCAAGTCTATATGTTTGAGGTGCTCTTCCCTTGTATTACTGAAAATCAGGATGTCATCTAGATATACTATGACAAATTTTCCCATGAATTCCCTCAAGACCTCATTCATCAACCTCATAAAGGTACTAGGGGCATTGGACAAACTAAAATGCATGACCTTCCACTCATATAACCCCTCATTGGTCTTAAATGTAGTTTTCCATTCATCTCTTGGCCTAATCCTAATCTAATGATAGCCACTCTTTAGATCTATTTCTGTGAAATATTTAGCACCCCCAAGCAATCAAGCAAATCTTCTATCCTAGGGATTGGGAACATATACCTGATTGTTATCTTGTTGATAGCCCTTGAATTAGTACAAAGTCTCCAAGTGCCTTCCTTCTTTGGTGCTAGTACATCCGGTACTACACATGGGCTTAAACTCTTGCCAATTAGGCCTATCTCCAACAACTCCTCAATCTGCCTTGCTACTTCTGCATTCTATTCTGGGGTAAGCTTGTATGCTGCCTTGTTTGGAAGTGTAGATCCTAGAATTAGATCTATGCAATGGCTGATGTCCCTTATAGGTGATAGGGACCTTGGCATTCTATCATAGATGATGCCTTTGTACTTGTCCAATAGCTCTTGGACAGCCGGATCTATGAACCTTTGCCTCTTCTCTCCCTTGACTTCCTACTGCTGCTCCTTGTTCACCTTTAGGCATGGAATTAGAGCATATGCAATTGGTCCTTCTTCTACTATCTCTTTCATGAATTGTTTGCCTTCTACCATCATCACCTTGACTTCTTTCCCTTTTGATTCCACTTCATTCTCCATCAATGGTAGCAACTCTATCACCTTACCATCCTTGGTGATTGAATATGTGTTTCTAACTCCATCATGGTGTGCTGTCAAGTCATATTTCCATGGTCTTCCCAATAGGAGATGGCAAGCATCCATCTTGGCAATGTCAAACATCAATCTGTCCTTGTATGATCCAATTTGAAATTCCACCCAAGCCTGCTCTTCCACAACTGTTTTCTGACCTTGGGTGAGCCATGAGACCTTGTATGGGCAAGGATGTGGCAGTCCTCTAAGCTTAAGCTTTTCTACCATTTCAAATGACACAAAATTTTTAGTGGATCCGGAGTCAATCAGAACTTTACATACCTTTCCTCCTGCCTTGCAAGTAGTTTTGAAGAGAGACTTCCTTTGTGGGGGTTCTTTGTCAGGCACCTTCATGGTGGTCATTTCTCTCCTAATCATCAAAGCTTCTCCATTCTCAGGATATCCATAACTGTCAGGAGCATTCGCACTTTGATAAGTGTTGGAGCTTGTCACACTTTAACAATTAGATTCTTGGATCAGATTTATCCTCCTTTCTCCCATTGAACTTGCTACCTTTTCTGGACATCTACTGGCTATGTGGCCTTCTTGATTGCAATTGTAACATCTGAGAGGTCCTCGACCTTGAAATCTCCCTCTAAATGGTGGTCTTCTGCCCCTAAAGTTTCCTCTTTGATTGTAACTTCCCCCTTGATTTTGACTTTTGTCTCCTATGTTGTTCTCTTGATTTGATTCACCTTGGTGTCCAAATCCATTTCCTCTACCTCTGAAAGGACTTCTTCCCCCTCTTTGCTGTCTCCCTCTTCCTCTATTGTTCTGCTCTTGTCTTCTCTTTAATTTCTCTTCCACTTTGAGTGCCAATTGGTAGCACTTTTAGACTGTCTCTGGGTTATGTAGATTTATGTCTTCTTGGATGGCAAACCTCAATCCATTGAGGTACCTTGCCACCTTCTCTTCCTCACCCTCCTTTACCTTTGTCTTGACACATAATTTCATGAACTCTTCTGTGTATGAACTGACATCTAACTCCTGCTTCAAATTTTGTTTCCTCTTATGTAATTGGATGTTGTAATCCAATGGAACATAGGCTTCCTTCACTAAAGCCATCATCTTCTTCCAAGTAGCAACTCTGTTCTTTCATTCCTTCACCCTGTCATCTTGGATGAAATTCCACCAATTTAGTGTAGCCCCTTTCATTTTGGATTGGGCCATTCTCACCCTTTGGTGGTCTGGTATCTCCTCAGTCTCAAAGAAGTTATTCAAGGAGTCTATCTGTTAGTGTAGGTTTTTATTTCCTAGTTGGGTTTTTTATTTTTCCCTATATTCCTAGGTTTTTCCTACACTTCTATTAATCTCGCTTAGGTTAATAACATATGTCTTATTAGGTGAGTGGTTGCGAGGTGTCACCTTCCTACATGTGAGCATCCATTAGCTATCTTGGGAAGATACTTTGCTATTTTTAGTTCGATAGATGGTTGCTTCTGATTGGTCGGTGTTGCCACCTCCTCCCTCTTCCTAGTCTATATAAGCATGCTACCTAGCTTGTATTTGGTATCTCTTGCTTTTCTATCCTCTTAATACTATTTTGCTTCTAGTATTTGCATTACTCTCTTGGAGACTAACTCTATGTTGCTATTTTGATTTTGTATCATTTGCATTCATAGTTTAGATATCCATTCTTTGCACTAGTTTTCTAGGTTAATAATCTTTTCAGATTCTAACATGGTATCAGAGCTATTCTATGTGTAAGAGTAGATTTTAGTTTCCATAGTTGAGAGATTCGGGGGGGGGGCTAATAAATCTTATTACAATTGTTTGAAAAACTCAGTATGCTCTTCTCTTGCATCTTCGGATGATCTTGAGAATCAGAAAAGTTTGATAGAAACTTTTTTAATCTCTGGGTGATTGCAACATTTCTGGTTATACTAGCAGCATTTCTAGCTGTTCCAATGCGTCGAGGAGGCTTGAAAAAGTCAGCTTTGGCTTTCGTTTCACCAAAATCAGAGATCGTCATACACAGTTGCGGAACCGAGGTTTCAAGCTCAAATCTGACAACTAGCTTGTATATTTGGTCTTTTGAATCAATATTCCAGGTTCCAGCATCTGATTCAGCATTTACATGTCATTTTTTGGTTGCTGGGGTTATTTTTTGTAGCTAAAGGCATCTGTTTACACTAGAGCAACATCTTCTGTACATCTGCAAGAAAAACACCTTTTGGGTTTTGTTTGCAGCATAGAAAAATTATCTGGGTATCTTTCTTTTTTTGCATGTAGTCTATATATTTTGCAAAAAAGTGCTTAGAAAGCTACAGGAGGACCCCTCTCTATTGGCAGTTGAAATTTTGAAGGCAGTTTTCAAATGCTCCATTCTTGCTCATACGGACTCCTTTTCCCATGAATTGTTTTTTTATTTTGGCTATTTTTTCGTGCTCTATGCACTAGTGCAGATGTTTTTTGATTTTGATGCCAATATTTTTTAGAAATTGCAGATTCTCAGTCGTGACATTGCATAGTTCTCGTTTTGGAAACTTTGAAGGATCATAACTTTCACATACGACCTCGTATCGAGGCGATTCTTTTTTTGAAAGTGCATGATTTTTTGAGTAGATCGCAATGGTGCTGTTTATTTCTCTGGGTATTATGCTGAAGTTGTATTTTTAGCATATGCTCTTCATGAGGGTTTTGTAATGCATTGAAATCAAGACCACTTAGTATTTCTTGCTAGTGGCATTTGTAAACGCACTAATATAAAGTGCCAAATCATATTTTCTTTAGGGGGGTCCTTTGATTGAGTGAAAAGGGGGGGTTGTCTTGGTTGGGTTCTCTTCTTTTCGGCACTTCTTCTTTGCATTTCTTCATCATGAATCAAACAAATCTGCCCATCCTAACTCCATACAATTACTTTGAGTGGAAATCACGCATGACAATTCACTTAAGGAAAGTTGGATTAAATAGAATAACAATGGGACTTGAAACTGAACCTAATAAAGATGAAGATAAGCCTAAGTGGTTTAACAAATGTGATGAGGCATATGGAACATTGTGTTTGTCTGTTTCTCCTAATTTGTTCTTTCACATTGAGTCTTTGAATACATCAAATGAAATCTGAACAAAGCTAGAAACACTATTTGGCACATAAGATTCAATGAGGGTCATATGTTGGAAAATGAACTAATTAGCTTAAGTCTAGGCAATGTCAACACAATCCAAGATTTTTTCACTAAATTGAAATCACTAAGGCTGCAGTTAAAACAATGTGGAATTGAAAAGAAAGATGAACAACTGATTCTTAGTATTCTCTCTAAGCTAAGTTCAAAATATTCTGTATTTGTTTCTACCTTCTATGCTACTAAGGGTGCACTTTGTTGGTAATAATTTATGTCTAAGGTTACAGGATGTGCACCTCCCTAGAAGTCCAAAAAATTTCCTAAGTGTTGGACCCTCTCTGTGTTTTGCTGCATCATCGGGATATTTTCAAGGAAGGGGTCGTCATCATCATCATCATATTTCCATGCATCCACCTGATGTTTCTTGTGAGTGTCATTTCTCCTCATGTCCGGATATCCTGTGGGGGTCATCATGCATTTGCCAACCCGACCTTTGCCACGGGGTGATATTTAAACATCGGCTGATCTTAGTCAAGATCATCCTGATGTTGGCGCTATGAAATTTCTAAGTATGACCCACTTTTCATCGGGGTCATCATATTTGAATATCGGGTGATCTTTGTTAAGATCACCTTGATGTTATTTTGTCACCTTTTGTTTGTTCAACATCAGGATGCTGCTGTTGTCATCTTCCTATGGGGGTGATATCCGCTTGACCTTTGCCTTCATCTTTTTCTCTGCAGGATGATATTCTCAATATCTGTTCACCTTCTGAATATCACCCTTGCTCTAAATATGACGATGACATCATCAGGATTTTTGTTGTCATGCAAGATGTTCATCGGCCAAACATTAGGTATCGGCAAGGCAGGAGGATCTTTCTCTGACGCATTAGGTTGTGCCGATGAAGGCGATTATCATGTGGCTGATATTAGGATATGATGCTGACGTCAGGGTGATATTTCAAGCAACAGGATATCATGCTGGAGGATGATGATGATGAAGGTTTATGCTAGGTGCTGTCGGGAGCAAAATCACTGACATTATATATGTTAACGGCCTAGTATATAAAGTAATGAGGAGGTTGCCGCGGGGTGCATGTGGGATAATTAGATCCTACATGATTTGAAATATCAGGATGATACATTTTGGTGGGAAAGGTTTGTGATGCACAATTAACTATTTTTCCCAAGGCCGCGAGCAGGTGGGCATTAATGGCGGATGTTACAGGGTATGGGCGATGGCGTGGATGGATTTAGTACCCGATTAAAGATGTGAATCCCCAGGTGGCGGCGCAAGGCTCGAGAACCTCTCCTATCCCCTCTTCCACCTGCTGCATTGAATGTTTGAGTGCCATTTTCTCAATGAGCTATATCTGGCAAATTTTGACTTTTGCCATGTAATTAATGTTGTGCACCTTCCTGCTATATTTACCAGGTTGTGTTGCTCATTTAAGGGTTGTTGAAAACTAGACATATCTGGCTATGTAATAAAATACAACTAGTTTTGGTTGTTCTATGCAGGAGGTCTCGTGAGTTTATGTATCTCCTTTTGTATGTCTCATGCATGAATCTACTGATTTCATGATTGATTTTATGAGTAATGTTGTATTTGCATGTGTTTTGTTAATTCTGTCTCTAATATTGCATGTGTCCTTCTTCTGAATCTAGATATCTAAGGGGTGTCTGGTATTCTAGATTATAGAATTCCTGTATTGAATGCTTGATCTTTCAACTTCTGCTCAAAGAGTAGATTAAAGTGTTTTCAGATTAAGTGTTGGGAAGGATATACTGCAATAGGGATACCATAAGTAGAGATAACTTGAACACTTTATATTGGGAGGTATTTGTAAGGCAGATACCACAACATCCCCGTGAAATCTAGTTTTAGTGTGTTCATGCTGATCATTCACAGGTGTATGTCTATTGACTCCAAGCCTTGGATAGGCACCAGTCTAGCTCTGCATTGAGATTACATACCAGGTCCTAGTTTTGCATCCACATACAAATCAAGCTCAAACTTCCAAAACAACCATTAGGATATTAGAAGTAGTTTAGGACCAAGATCCTCTGATTCACAACTAAACATAAGCCTAAAGCTAGCCCCTTTGCACTTATCTCACAGTTTTGATCTTCACACAGGATGATTTATCTGCTTTGTGTCAACATCCCAAGCCAACCCACTAGCATGTTCTCATGGGTGTTGAATAGGGAATACCCCCTAGGTCTTGCAGAGCCTGAAGAAGAAGAGGAGATAAAAATAGAGTCTATCTCCTATACTGTTGGCCCCTGGCCCAGAGATCCTATTGATCACTGATGGCTACCTTGTAGGGAAATCTGGGAGAAAATATCCAGTCAGGGAAAAAACCAACAGAAATTGGCGACTCCCACTGGGGAGAAAAGAAATAAAATAGAGTATATTTGTGGCCCATCCGAGTCACCAATAGAAATTGGTGACTCTATTGGGGACTATACAGTAAAAGAACCCTGATTTAAAAGAAAATAGTTCCTAGTTATAGGTGGCGACTCCGAACAATCTCCCAGCTGGTAAAGTAAAATTTGTATGTAGGGGAGAAGATCCCTACGTAATCCTTTATTTGACGAGTTACTAGTGGAAAGAAGGATGATGTATAGAAGAAAAGGAACTATCTCAGTTAGTCATGAGGGTTCCCCCAGGAATAATGATGATATTCAGGACAACCCTAGGCCATTAGGACAGCATGTGCCTTATTTTTCAAATGCAGAAGCTGATATCCAAGGTGCATATGAGAGGAAACAGGGTGGTAGTTTAAGAATGAGGTCAGAGGTGTTCCAAGAACGCCCTTTCTTAGACCCTGGTGAAAGATTTGAAGAGGCAGAATCTCTGAGGGATGATGAAGATGATGACCTGAATGGTATGAGACCATCTACCTCCATGCCCAGAGAAGAACAACTAGCTGATGAAATTAAGAATTTAAGAGCAGAAATAGAATATCTGTAGGCAATGAAAGTCAGAGACGACATGAGACAGAAAGTGAAAGCTCTGAGAGTTGCTCAAAATGATTCAGTTCCTACCCTGGAAAATGCAAATGTGCAGAGAAACCAGTGCAAAAATGAAGTACAACATCAACATAATGATCAAAGACAGAATGTAAATGATGCCAGAATACCATTGAATAATGTAAGAAATTAGAATGTAAACAGAAATATTAATGCTAATCAGTTTGATAGACAACCCATGCAGTTAGATAGATTTAGATAGCTGGTGTTTGATGGTATTCCTAGTTATCCTAACCCCATTGACAAGCATGCGAGGCTTCAAGTGCCAAAGTTTCCAGGAAATAACACTGTGTTAGGGGAGGATCATTTGAAGGCTTTTCAAAATGTCATGGACAACTTTGAGGTTGAGCATGAGGATGTTTTCATGAAGTCATTCATGCAATCCCTTGTTGATGAAGCTAGAGAATGGTACAAGAATCTACCTGACTGGAGTATTTCATCATGGGATGATTTCAAAAGGATGTTTAAGGAGCAATATGGTGACAAAACTGACCCTAGCTTTTTTGTAAATGAGTTCACTAGTATCACTAAGAGGTCAAATGAGCAGGTTGCAAATTTTAATACAAGATTTACTAAAGTGTTGAACAAATTGCCACATCACATGAGGCCCAATTAACCTATGTGCATAATATTATATATAAATGCTTTTGATGCTAAAACAACATATGGGTTAAGAGATAAAGGTCCTGCTACTCTCAAGGATGCTTTCAAGATAGCAATAAATATTGAGAATAACAGGAAAGCATCAGGCAAGACAAACAGGAGGGATGATGTGAAAATTTTGTAGAATCCAAATAAACCTCAGAATATTCAAGGTAATACATCTGCTCCTAAAGATAAAATTGATAAACTGGCAAATGTTGTTAAGGACCTAAGCTATAGACTAGCTAGAAGTGAAAAAGGGATAGGTCCTGATAGGCAAGTTTACCAAAGGCAGGAGAAAAGGCCATCATTGCATGATATGCCATATAATACCAATTGGCATAATGGTAAACCTGTATTTCCACGTAACAACACAAATCAGAGAACTCCACACACCAAGCAAACTCCTGATCCTTTGAAGAAAGCTGTAAATATTGCTGATGATACTCCATGGTGCATAATCTATCAAATGCCACATTCACAGTCACAATGCATGATTGCTCAGTCTTTGTATGATAATGTTGTTTCCTATAATGAGTGCAATGAGCCACATTATGTACAGGATGATGATGTTAATATGCTGTTCATAAGCAGGGAACATCATTCTCATGATACAGATGAGAGTACAGATGTTGGGACTCAGGCCTGTCAGCAAGTTTTTTATGATGAAGATAATGAAGATAACTATGTGTATGCTCAGGGCTCACACAATTTTTTGAGTAACCGAAGGAGACCTTCTGATGAAGAGATTAGAGCTCTCACAACTACAGCAGTCACTCAAGTCAAAAGCAATTATAACCTCAGAGGTAAAGCTCAGGTAAGCGGCCCACATCAACCAGAAGGCGTTTCTGCAAGTCAGCCAATGCGTGATCATAGAGAGGCTGAAACATATAAGAAACAATGGAATAATAAAAAAGCAAAATTTCAAACAAAAACCAGGTCATGATTTCCATAGATCAAAAAATGAAAGCCCCCAGAATGAAGACCGAAGTAAGAACCCTCGGGTTATGGATGACAATCAAGCAGCCATAAAGACTAGGGCTGGATCGGTTCAGGATAAAAACAAAGCCACAACACAAGCTACAATTGTCATACAAAGTTATGCTCCTTTTGATATAACTCAAGTCCTCTCTCAGGTAAAGGTTTCTGTCCCATTGATGGAACTTATGAAGGTTGAAGAAATCAAGAATAAGACAGTATCCCTAATTTCAAGAGTACCTTGTCAAGCTAAGCAAAATGATGAGATTCAAGGTAAGAAGCATGCTATATGCAATAAAGAAGATGAAGTCCCTGAAGTGTATTTAGGGGTGACCATGACAAAGTGCCCTTCACAAGTTGAGCCATTTTATGTATCCCTGGTTATAAATGGAAAAGTAATTAGAAATTGTATGCTTGATTCTAGAGCATCCACAAATATCATGCCTTTAGCCATCATGTAGCAAGCTGGATTGAAAATAGACAAGGCATGTGGAAAATGTTATGCTATGGATGCCAAAGAGGTACTTGTTATTGGAATCATGAAGGATGTAGATTTCAGACTGGCAACATTTCCTGAAAAGAGCTATGAAATGAACATAACAGTGGTTGACATCAAGCACAGTATGGTATGCTGTTGTCAAGAAGATGGGCAGCACTTATTGGGGGAAGTATGTAGTTGGACCTGTCATATGCTATAATCCCAATGAATGGTAGGGATGTCAAACTAATTAGAGAAGAAAGATCATCAGAGACAGTAGAGAATCAAGAATTAGAAGAATAGATATGCTTTGTGAACACCGATTGTGATAACTTCAAGGTTGTCTCAGATGATAAAGAGGATAAAGGGGAACATGTTTGCACTCAAGAGCTAGACCAGCAAGGTCTATGGACCATGTATTTTGATGGAGCTTGTGCAAAGGAAGGCTCTGGAGCTGGAGTTGTTTTCCTATCTCCAACTGGTATGCTCCTAAAATTCTCCTTCTTACTAAGATTTGCTTGTACAAACAACATTACAAAGTATGAAGCCTTACTCTTAGGCTTAAATATGGCTCTTAAACATGGAATCAAGATGTTAAGGGTATTTGGGGATTCTGAATTAATTGTGTCCCAAGTTAGAGATAGGTATGCCTCAAAGAACAAAAGATTAAAACAATACAAGCATGCTGTCTGGGATACCATTGAACTATTTGATGCATTTTCAATAGGCTGGATAGAGAGATCAAAAAATGTCATGGCTGATTTCTTAGCCAATGTAGCAATTAGGCCAGATGATATAACCTTGTCTGATGTTACAAATGTTGAAGTTAAAATCAAACCTACAGTACCAGAAAACATATGCAGTTGGCAAGTGTTTGATGATGACAAGGACTTGTTAAGATTTTTGCACTGCATAGATGAATATGAGAACCAAGAAATTGATTTTCAAAATTTTGTAGAAACTATAGATGGAAAAGAAACTCTTATGGGGAAAGAAGTAATTCAGCTGAAGACTAACAAAATCCCTAGAGGGTTAGTAGCTTTGGAAAGAGCTTTTGACAATAGAGACCAATTGGTCACAAAGACATCTCCAACAAATAAATATGATTTGGAAGAGATAAATTTGGGGACATCTCAGGCCCCCAAGAAGGTATACATTGGCAAACAGCTCAAACCACACATTAGGAGCATGCTGATTGCATTACTAAAAAAATATAAGCATGTTTTTGCCTGGTCATATGAAGACCTATTCCAGCATGAGATCCCATTGAAGCCTAGAGCTAAGCCATTTAGACAAAAGCAAGGGCCTATTAATCCTACCTTAGCTCCAAAAATGTAAGAAGAACTCAAGAAGCTCAGGGAGGCTAGAATCATTGTGCCTATTAGACATTCAACTTGGGTGTCTAACCTTGTCCCAGTCAGAAAAAAGAATGGTGATATTAGGCTTTGTGTTGATTTTAGAAATTTAAATATATCCTCCTTAAAGGATAATTACCCATTGCCTAATATGGAGGTCATGTTACAGAAGGTGACTAGTTGTGAACTCCTATCCATGATGGATGGATTTTTAGGTTACAATCAGGTGAAGGTAAAGGAATCAGAACAATACAAGACTGCCTTCACCACTCCATGGGGAACTTATGTGTATGTAAGGATGCCATTTGGACTAACAAATGTAGGTGCTACATTTCAAAGAGCAATGGATGTTGCTTTTGCAGGGTTGATTGACTCAATTCTAGCTGTATACTAGGATGATCTGACTGCCTATTCAAAGAAGGAAGAGCAGCATTGTATGCACTTAGAGCAGATTTTCATTAGAGCACTAGAGTATGGTATTTCTCTAAATCCAAAGAAGTGTGCTTTTGGGGTAGTAGAAGGGAATCTCTTGGGGCATATTGTTTCCAAGGATGGAGTTAGGATTGATCCTAAAAGAGTAGCTGCAATTGACAGGATCCAGATGCCAAAAACTGTGAAAGGAGTTCAGTCTTTCTTTGGACAGATTAATTTTGTCAGAAGATTTGTTCCTAACTTTGCAGAAACCACTAGGAACATCTCTAGATGCTGAAGAAGGGTGAGACTGTCAGTTGGGAAGGTGAAGCAATTGAATCATTTTAGAGCATCAAGGAAGCAATCAAGATGGCTCCTATGCTGAAATCTCCTAATTTTTCTAAGCTATTTCAATTGTTTTCATTTGCTTCTTTCCATACTGTTGCTGCATGTTTGCTACAGAAAAATGAGGATGGTTTTGAGCAGCCTATAGCTTTCTTCAGTATGTCCTTGCAGGCTTCTGAATTAAAGTATGATATCATGGAGAAACAGGCATATGCACTAGTCAGAGCAGTCAAGAGTTTCAGGCCATATCTGGTAGGATCCCAGACAGTTGCATATGTGCCTCATGCAGCAGTCAAAGATATCTTCACTCAGCAGGAGGTGACTAGAAGAAGGTGCAGATGGATAAACAAATTGCAAGAGTTCAATATTGAAATACAAATTACCAAGTTGGTAAGAGGACAAGGATTAGCCAAGATGATGTCATAGTCAAACTTGGAAGCATGCCAAGTCAATGCAGTCTAGAATGAGAATATCAATGTGTCAAAATCTAAATGGTATAAGGACATCATATATTACTTGCAAAATCTGAATTGTCCTTCCCATTTCAGTGACAGTCAAAAGAGGACCTTAAAACTACATGCAATCAGGTATGTTATTGTTCAAGGTGAGCTATACTAGAAGAACCTTGATGGTATGTTGCTAAGATGTGTGGATGAAGATGAAGCTAACAATGTTTTGAATGACATGCATAAAGGATTGTGTGGTGGACATTATACTGCCCAAACAACAACTCATAAGATCCTTAGGGCAGGATACTGGTGGCCAACTCTTTTCTTAGATGCACATAGAATGATAAGGAAATGGGACCCTTGCCAAAGGTTCTTAGGAAAGCTAAGATATGATGGTGCATTGCCCCTCAGGACTATAACCGTGGAAGCTCCATTTCAGCAATGGGGAATTGACTTCATAGGGGAAATTTCAGAGAAATCTAGTGGAGGACATAGTTGGATTCTAGTTGCCACTGACTACTTCACTAAATGGATTGAGGCTATCCCTACTAAAAAGGCTACAAGTAAGGTGGTGATGGATTTTATCCTAGAGAATATTATTATCAAGTTTGGGGTACCAGTCAAGCTAATCACAGATAATGCAATGTGCTTTAGATTAGGTGAATTTGTTGATTTTTGCAATAAATATGGAATTGACTTGTCTCACATATCACCATACCATCCACAGGGAAATGGTCAAGCAGAATCAAGTAACAAAAGCCTAATGAAAATCATCAAGAGGATAATGGATAAAAATAAGAAATCCTGGGATTCAAAACTGAAGTTGGCATTATGGGTTGATAGGGTGATAGTGAAAAGAGCCACTGAAAGGCCACCTTATGAATTAGTGTATGGTGCAACAGCTAGATTGCCTATGAATAACCTCCTGCCAGTTTACAAGTTCATACAAGAGAATGATGGGGAGGTTAATGATTCAATGACTGAAAGGATCAATCAGCTGGTTGAGCTAGATGAAATCAGGGTAGAGGCACAAAAAATAAACATCAAGAAATAGGAAAAGGTGAAGCATCTATTTGATAAAAGGGTTACAGAGAGAGGTTTTTAGATAGATGATATGGTCCTTATGTGGAATGCAAGGAACCAGGATAAGGGTAAACATGGCAAATTTGAACCCTTGTGGACAAGCCCATATCAAATTAGCAATATCTATGGAGGAGACTCCTACTTTCTCCAAGCCCTAAATGGTGAAGTAATGGAATTGCCGGTGCACAACAAATTCCTTAAAACCTTTTTCACATAAATGAGTAACTTGTGTGCACAATGTAAAATAGTTGTAAATATTTTGTACATACCTTGTGTGGTCGGTCCTGTTTTGAATTTTGGGTTTTGTCTAGTCCGCCCTGGAGAGGTCTGGTTCTCACTGCAGTCTTACACCTGCACGTCCCCAATCGAAGCCTATGTTGGTAATAATTTATGTCTAAGGTTACAGGATGTGCACCTCCCTAGAAGTCCAAAAAATTTCCTAAGTGTTGGACCCTCTTTGTGTTTTGCTGCATCATCAAGATATTTTCAAGGAAGGGGTCATCGTCATCATCATCATATTTCCATGCATCCACCTGATGTTTCTTGCGAGTGTCATTTCTCCTCATGTCCAGATATCCTATGGGGGTCATCATGCATTTGCCAACCTGACCTTTGCCACGGGGCAATATTTTAACATCGGGTGATCTTAGTCAAGATCATCTTGATGTTGGCGCTATGAAATTTCCAAGTATGACCCACTTTTCATCAGGGTCATCATATTTGAATATCGAGTGATCTTTGTTAAGATCACCCCGATGCTATTTTCTCACCTTTTGTTTGTTCAATATTAGGATGCTGCTATTGTCATCTTCCTACGGGGGTGATATCCGCTCGACCTTTGCCTTCATCTTTTTCTTTGCAGGATGATATTCTCAATATTGGGTTACCTTCTGAATATCACCCTTGCTCTAAATATGATGATGACATCATCAGGATTTTTGTTAACATGCAGGATGTTCATTGGCCGGACATTAGGTATCGGCAAGGCAGGAGGATCTTTCTTTGATGCATCAGGTTGTGTCGATGAAGGCGATTATCATGCGGCTGATATTAGGATATGATGCTGACATCAGGGTGATATTTTGAGCAACAGGATATCATGCTGGAGGATGATGATGATGAAGGTTTATGCTAGGTGCCGTCGGGAGCAAAATCACTGACATTATATATGTTAATAGCCTAGTATATAAAGTAATGAGGAGGTTGCCGCGGGGTGCATGTGGGATAATTAGATCCTACATGATTTGAAATATCAGGATGATACATTTTGGTGGGAAAGGTTTGCGATCCATAGTTAACAATTTTTCCCAAGGCTGCGAGCAGGTGGGCATTAATGGCAGATGTTACAGGGTATGGGCGATGGCGTTGATGGATTTAGTACCTGACTGAAGATGTGAATCCCCAGGTGGTGGTGCAAGGCTTGAGAACCTCTCTTGTCCCCTCTTCCACCTCCTGCATTGAATGTTTGAGCGCCATTTTCTCAATGAGCTGTATCTGGTGAATTTTGACTTTTTCCATGTAATTAATGTTGTGCACCTTCCTGCTATATTTAGCAGGTTGTGTTGCTCATTTAAGGGTTGTTGAAAATTGGACATATCTGGCTCTGTATTAAAATACAACTAGTTTTGGCTATTCCATGTAGGAGGTCTCGTGAGTTTATGTATCTCCTTTTGTATGTCTCATGCATGAATCTACTGATTTCATGATTGATTTTATATGAGTAATGTTGTATTTACATGTGTTTTGTTAATTCTGTTTCCAATATTGTATGTGTCCTTCTGAATCTAGATATCTAAGGGGTGTCTGGTATTCTAGAATATAGAATTCCTATATTGAATGCTTGATCTTTCAACTTATGCTCAAAGGGTAGATTAAAGTATTTTCAGATTAAGTGTTGGGAAGGATATACTGCAATAGGGATACCATAAGTAGAGATAACTTAACACTCTATATTGGGAGGTATCTGTAGATACCACAACATCCCCTTGAAATCTAATTTTAGTGTGTTCATGCTAATCATTCACAGGTGTATGTCTACTGACTCCAAGCCCTGGATAGGCACCAGTCTAGCTCTGCATTGAGATTACATACCAGGTCCTAGTTTTGCATCCACATACAAATCAAGCTCAAACTTCGAAAACAACCATTAGGATATTAGAAGTAGTTTAGGACCAAGATTCTCTGATTCACAACTAAACATAAGCCTAAAGCTAGCCCCTTTGTACTTATCTCATAGTTTTGGTCTTCACACAAGAGGATTTATCTGCTTTGTGTCAACATCCCAAGCCAACCCACTAGCATGTTCTCATGGGTGTTGAATAGGGAATACCCCCCTAGGTCTTGCAGAGCCTGAAGAAGAAGAGGAGACAAAAATAGAGTACTGTTGGCCCCTGGCCCAGAGATCCTGTTGATCACTGATGGCTACCTTGTAGGGAAATCTGGGAGAAAATATCCAGTCAGGGAAAAAACCAACATACTTGGTACTCAATTCACCATGCCATCTTTAGATGATTTTGCTGTCAATCTCACTCAGGAACAGGACAGGCTAATCCAGATGGGCACTCTTAAGTCCTCTAAGTCACATGCCTTGGCTGCCAACCAAGGCACAAAAGAATAAAAAGGACAAAGTAGTAACAACAATAGTAAGGATAAGAAACAAAAGAATAGCAAGGAGAAGAAGGATCAGATATAGGTTGCCTCAAAAGAAACTAATGAGACCCAATCTTCCAAGGGAAACAAGCCTAAGAAAGAGAGGGTCCAATGTGCCTATTGTAAAAGACCCAGTCATGATGAACATAAATGTCTGAAGAAACAAATTGATCACTTGACACACATTCTTGAGAAGAATAATATCAGTGTTCCTGAGTCTATCAAACAAAGTTCTAATGAGGGGTCTAATAAGGCAAAAGAAAATAGCAAGGGGAAAGAAAAGGGCAAGGCCCTTGTTGCAGTTGCTTCTTCACCATCCACTTGGGTTCTTGATTCAGGTGCTTTGCACCACATGGCTTCATCTAAGGAAGAACTTGCATCTTTGGAGCCATGTACTATGCCTTCTATTTTGATGGGTGATGACACTCTTGTTGAGGTGTGTGGGAGAGGGTCTGTTGATGTGGGGGATGGCACATTCCATGATGTTCTTTATGTGCCCTCATTATGAACTAATCTCCTATCGGTATACCAGATCACTCACACAGGTTCAGGCAAGCGGGTTGAATTCACTCCTGATTCAGTGGACATTCGTGAGTTACACAGTGGTTCTACAGTTGCAGTTGGGAGAGCAGATTATCAGTCACAACTCTATCTATTTTCTCACTTTGTTCTTGATCCTTCTTCGACTATTTTGCTCACTCATTGTAATGATGTGAGTAGATTATGGCATGAGCAGTTTGGCCATCTTAACTTTCGCTACTTGCAGTAGCTCAACCAGTAGAGCATGGTCACAAGGTTGCCTTCAGTTCAGTTTTCAAGTGGTGTTTGCCAAGGTTGCATTCTTGGTAAGCATCCTAAGGAAAAGTTTGACAAAGGTAAGGCATGGAGAGCTTCACAGATACTGGAGTTAGTTCACAGTGATTTGGTTGGTCCATTTCAGCAGGGCCTGATATGTCCTCACATTCATTGATGACTTTTCTCGATATACTTGCGTATACTTTCTCAAACAGAAGTCTAAGGTATTTGATCACTTTCAAGACTTCAATACTTTTGTAGAAAAGCAATCTAGGAAAGCCATCAAAGTTTTACACACTGAAAATGGTGGTGAGTATGTCAACCATCGGTTTGATAGGTTTTACATGTCAGAGGGGATTGATTTGCAGCATTCAGTTCCATACAATCCTCAGCAGAACGGTGTAGTAGAATGGAAGAATAGGTTCTTGAAGGAATTGGTGAATTGCATGATTCACTCCAGATCTCTTGCACCACAGTATTGGGCATAGGCCATTAACTGTGCTTGTTATATCCAGAACCGTGTTCCTCACTGAGTCTTGAAGGGAGTCACTCCTTTTGAAGCTTGGAGCAGTCAGAAACCATCAGTTAAGCACTTTCAAGTTTTTGGTTCTCCTGCATGGGCCCACATTCCTGTAGAGAAATGCAAGGCCTTGGATCCACAGAGTAGACCTTGCATATTTGTAGGTTATCCTGATGCTGTGAAGGATTATTGGTTGCTCCACCCTACTACACATGAGTTGTTCATTGAGAGGAGTGTTCAGTTTGACGAGGGCTCTTCGAGCTCACTTTCTATCACTTCTCCAACTCCTTCTACTTTGACATTGGAGTCACTTGGGATACATGATAGATCTTCTGATGAGTCAGATTCACCTGAGCAGTCTTCTACCTCCACTTCTGATGCTAAGAGCGATTCAGAGGACTCACCTCCTTCCTCTCCTAGTCATCATTTAGAGGTTGATGATTCTTCTCTAGATTCTCCATCTTCTGGTCCACTTTGGGCTAGACAGACCTTGCAGTCTGTAGGTGATTGCGTTGGGGATTGATCAGACACCAGGTGAACTCGTTCACAGTTCTAGGATGCTCCACATGTCTTCATTGCTACTACCTCAAATCCACAATCTTTTCATGAGGCTTCTGGTATTCCTGAGTGGGATACAGCTATGCAGGAGGAGTATAGTTCCTTGATGAGGAACCACACTTGGGATCTTGTCCCTCTTCCTAAGGGAAGAAAACTTGTTTGATGTAAGTGGATCTATCGGATAAAATTTGCAGCAGATGGGTTGGTTGACAAGTATAAGGCTCGCTTGGTCGCCAAAGGGTTCTCCCAGGGTCCTAGGATTGACTACTCTGAGACTTTTGCGCCAGTTGGCCGAATGAATTCCATCCAACTTTTTCTTGCCATTGCTATAGCTAATCATTGGGAAGTACACCAGATGGATGTGAAGAGTGCTTTTCTTCATGGTGACCTTCAGGAGGTGATCTACATGGAGCAGCCACAGGGGTTCCTTCAGGATTCTTCACTTGTGTGCCATCTTCAGAAGTCTCTCTATGGCCTCAAACAGGCTCCTCCAGCCTGGTATGCCAAGATGGACTCCTTCCTTCTATCAGTTGGGTTCACTCAGTACCATTTTGATCCCAATGTCTACATTCTGCAGTAGGATGATTCACTCCTATTTTTGGTTCTGTATGTTGATGACTTGCTGATCATAGGGAGTTCTTCATCCACCATTGGGGCTGTCAAAACTGTCCTTCATGATAGGTTTTTGATGACTGACTTGGGCTTGTTGAATTACTTTCTCGGGATTGAGATCTACCAGTCTGCTTCCGGGATCACCATCAACCAGTCCAAGTATGCTCTAGATTTGCTCTCGAGGTTTCATATGGCTGACTGCAAGCTTTCTCTGACCCCCTTTCTTTCTAGAGTCAAACTTGAGGCTTAATGTTCTTCTCCACTTGTTGATGGCACTTTGTACTGACATCTTGTTGGGAGTCTCATTTATTTGACTCATACGAGACCTGACATTCATATGTTGTAGGCATGGTCTCTCGATTCATGCAGGAGCCTCATGAGCTGCATTGGAAAGCAGCCAAGCAGATCCTTCACTACATTCAGGGTTCTCACAATTTTGGGATTCACTACGCAATGGGTATTGAGCTTGACTTGGTGGGCTACACAGATTCAGATTGGGCAGGCGATTCTCAGGATCGCAAGTCTACTTCAGGTTACAACTTCTCACTTCGTTCAAGTCCTGTTTGCAGGTCAAACAAGAAGCAGTCTGCTATTGCTCTATCTTCTACTGAGGCTGAGTATCGGGGGGTTGTGAATGCCGCCACCGAGGCCATTTGGCTTCAGAATCTTCTCACTGAGTTTGGTATCCAGATCAAATGGCCATCAGTTATATTTTGTGACAACCAAAGTGCCATTTAGATCTCATGGAATCTGGTCCATCATCAGCAGACCAAGCACATAGAGGTCCACATGCACTACATCCGAGAGCTCATCCATGGCCACGTCATCGACCTTTGCTACTATCTGACTTCTGAGTAGGTTGCTGATATCTTCACCAAACCCTTCACTAAGAGCAAGTTCCTTCATTTGCGAGCTTTGCTGGGGGTGCGGGATGCTTCATCTTCTGGGGGGCTTCTTCCTCTCACTCGGAGTCCTGACTCTCTCTACTTTTGGGGGGGTCTCTTCTCTCTCTCTCTCTTTGGGGGGGGATTTTATATACATGGGTACCTCATCAGGCTTGATTTGCTAGGACCCATATCTACATCCACCTAAGCTTCGCTTATGGGGGGGTGTTAGTGTAGGTTTTTATTTCCTAGTTGGGTTAGTGTAGGTTTTTATTTCCTAGTTGGGTTATTTATTTTTCCCTATATTCCTAGGTTTTTCCTACACTTCTATTAATCTTGCTTAGGTTAATAACGCATGTCTTATTAGGTGAGTGGTTGCGAGGTGTCACCTTCCTACATGTGAACATCCATTAGCTATCTTGGTAAGATACTTTGCTATCTTTAGTCCGATAGATGGTTGCTCCTGATTGGTCAGTGTTGCCACCTCCTCCCTCTTCCTAGTCTATATAAGCATGCTACCTGGCTTGTATTTGGTATCTCTTGCTTTTGCATCCTCTTAATACTATTTTGCTTCTAGCATTTGCATTACTCTCTTGGAGACTAACTCTATGTTGCTATTTTGATTTTGTATCATTTGCATTCATAGTTTAGATATCTATTCTTTGCACTAGTTTTCTGGGTTAATAATCTTTTCAGATTCTAACATTATCCACTCCATCACTGAATTAGGTTCTATTTTGCCTGCAAACACTGGCAAGTCTATTTTCATATCCATGGTCCTTCTCTCCATGGACTTGAGGACATTGAGTAAGGGTCTTTGGTTTGTAGGAACCTCTATCTCTTCCTGCCTAGGGATCTCCTCTTCATCTCTGTCTTCTCGCTCACCAGAATCTTCATCTCCCTTCTCTACTTTGTCCTTCAACTTATCTAACTCATCTCTCAAGGCCTGATTCTAAGCTCTAACTGCTTTGCTCTCTGCTATTTTCTTCTTCACTAGGGCAGCCAACTCAGCATTGGTCATCTTTGCTAGGTACTCTTGTGACCCCTCTCCATCTAACATCTTGTCTTCTTCTTCTACCCAAAGGATACTCCACTCTGATACCACTATGATGCAGAGTGCACAGGAAAGCTCTCAAAACATGGTGATGATACCCATCAAACTCAATACAAATAGAATAATATTCAAATTATAGCTTTTAAATCCTTTTCGTAAGGCCCAAATAATTCCAAAATGCATTCATTGATCTCTATCGGCAAAACATACATTATCGGCCAACACAGAAATCCTTATACCAATATGCTTAACAACAACTTCGTCGCCAGTTAGACTTCTGTCTATTTCTACCGATACTCACACCTTCTATCACTGTGACTTCGACAGTCGATATAACATTCAAAGACTCTCCCGATGGGCTCTTCTCACACCCATGGCTTTGGCTTGTATATACATTTCCTGACCTTCTATCACTGGTAACCCATTGTATCTTCACCCGCTTTGACCACTACAGCCAGTAATCACTTGCATCTTACGAAATGCATATTAGCTATGTACATTCCAATATATAGTCTTTGACATGCAAATGCAGGATATATATGAAATGCTTTCACATACAACTATGATATACACACATTGTTTGCGACATACAATTGACGTATACATAGGAAATGTATCTCCTCATACCATTGCGATATACACAGGAGTTGTCTGCCCAATATACTTTAGTGATATACACAGGCAATAGATCTTCACGTGTGGTTGTAGGATACACATAGAATGTACTCAGATATGATTGCGATATATACAGGAATTGTATATTCGTTGGAACAACGCCAAAATCTTACGCCGAGGATGTCCTTAATCTCGCAGCCTCTATTTTGTTGAGCCCTAGCACATAGAAATGCTAGGCTCTCTACTGCGACATCTCCTCTCTAGATCTGATCCTCTGTACCCTTCTGCCATGACCACAACAAAAAGAAAACAAAACAAAAAAACTATATATAGAGTCCATTCCACTGATTTCAAAGAAATCCACTAGTGGAATGGACTTAATCTTCCATCTCGACAACAGAAATCTAGAATATTGTGTAGAACAATTCGATACAGAGAATATACACAGAACAATTCAATACACAAAGAATTTACACAGAACACAGAATTTGTAAACACAAACTGATAGAATTTCTATTTCTTCAATCAAACTTCATCCTCCATCTCCTCTTCCAAAAATGTGTTTATAGTCTCTTCACATCCAGTTCCAACCAAAATACCAAAGGTTGGAGTCGTTACAACTTCCCTATTTCAGATTTTGTTTAACCAAGATTATAAGCCAAAATACTAACTAATCACACAACACATGTTAGCACAAGACAACAAAATGCCTAACAACACCACACACTTGGTTTGATCATCCACATACCCCAATTGTCCAAGATGTCCAAATTGGCTTATCAGGATGCCAAATTCATGACACTGGTTCACAAGATGAGGTTTTATTACAAACATGAAATGATAACATGAACAAACATAGAAATGCATAACAACATATCAATACCTTAATCTTCTCCCTCAGATGTACAATTGGCTTGTTGAAGGGGTGCTCCTGCACCATACTCCCCGGGAGAAGAGATCTCAAGCCCACTTGAGATCAGAGTTTGAAAGTAATAGAACAAGATACAGTTGACACCAATGACAAAAAAGATATGTTGACATCAATGACAACACTGATTAGGCACATACTTGTAATAGGTTTCCTATAGTGTTTGTTACCCTTGCTGGCTGTACCAATTTTTCTACTGGTTGTACCATTCTGGGCATTCATTTGGGAGTTGTTTTTAATTTTTTTCTCCAACTTTTATGCTATTGTATGAAGTTTCAAGGTTAGTGTACCACGTGAAAGCAAATTTTAGCACAAAGATCAAGGGTTTAGAGGAGTAAATGTTTATGACAGTAGTTTGATATCATGGTACAACAACTTATGTGTACTTGGGAATTTCATATTTCAATTTGTGGAGTGTTCTTTTTGCATTGTACTTCCATGGTGGATGATTGAATTTTGTAGCAGCAAGCTATTCTATCATAGATCAATATATTATTATTGGATTCAATGTCATATTTTTGTTTCATTGTTATTTCTATTGCATGCAAAGTGCTTGTTATAATGTCTATGTTGTTTATCTGCAAATTTGAGATGTTTCTTGTGTACTTTCAATTCCCACCTGCATATTGAATGATCCCAAACACAAATACATTGAAATGCATTTGAAACAATACCAAAACAACATACATAAAAGTGTTTGACAAAATGTCAGGTCATTAGAAGTCAGTAATCTTACTGGTGTTTGAGAAAAAAATTCTCCAAACTAGGGTGTATATTACAAAAACACCAACAAATTAGTGACTCTACTAGGGATTGTTTTATTATAAATCTTTTAGTCCAGTGGTCTATCATGGGTGTGTAGAGTTTGCACATTTGTAGTGTGGTATTCTTGCCTCTAAGAGGGTGGCAACTCTAATCAAAGAAGAGAGTAATTGTGTGTAGAAGGGGAAAGATTCCTTTGTATTTTCACTTATATCTTTGTAAAGCTTCTCTAAAGAAGTTGAATGTATTGAATTCCATTAATTGGGTGGTGATTCTGAGTTCTCCTTGCCAGTGTAATTGAAAGAAAATAAAGTAGACTAATAAAGTGATGGAAGGTAGAAGATCTCTATACAATAAGGATCCTGAGAAGAAGCACGAGGGAGAGCTACCTAACAATGCTCAAAAATCATGGAGGAAAAGAGATACAAGTAAGTATTTCCATACTCTTCCTCCTGGTTCAAAGCATTCTCATATTAGTAATAATGATGATCTCACAAATATATTGATTTTAGATCATCCCCTGCAAATAAAAGTAATGTAGTAATCTAACCTGCTGTAAGTGAAGATCAATCTCATCTTGATGTCTTAGCTAAGTAGCAAAGACAAAGAGAAAGATATTTGCAATATGAATTTGATACTAGAATGGTACCTCAAATTTTAAATCCTAAAGCCTCAAGGCCCAATCCTAAAGAATATGTTCCTTTGAATAGCCCAAATCATAAAGACTTTGTCCATCCTAATCCTAATTCTCCTCAATGTCTTGCCAATATTGTTGTAAACTACCTTGATGCTTCATACTCTGATAATGCTTTTCCAGCCGAGGATGGATTATTGCAAGAAGTCCTTGAGCTCCAAAAAGAGATGGATAAATTGGAGGAAGTTAGGATTAAGAAGGCTAAGGAGGAGGAAGACAAAATAAGAAAGGATATGAACTTCAAGGATAAATTGAAAAGGAGAGTTGAGCATTTGAAAGCTTCTTGTCAAACAAATCCCTCTGCTGGGCTTAGTCAGTCAAGTAATCCGAAGACACCCTACAAGTAGTACGAATACTAAAAATATTCCTTTAGGAAACACTCATACCAATACTTGGAGTGATCCCCCTATTGTCGGTGAATTTTTAGGGACTTCTGTTGCTGGCACAGTTTCACAGGGCTTGGATAAAGGGAAGAAGCCCTTAATCATTGATCCCACAAGGGGTACAAGCTCTACTATAAATATTGCATCCTAGAAGCTCACTGTATCTGAAATACAATAACAAAAGGATTTGCAATTGAAAAAGGAGGTTGAGAATTTAAAAATGAGAGTTAGAGAGAATGGAGTAGTTGGCTGCTAAAGAAGAAATGCAGAGAAAAATTGATTTCCTAAAGGTTTCTTGTAAATCTAGATATATGAAAACCTCTAGTTCCCAAAATCCTCCTATAACTTCATCCTATCCTGATTCAATGATTGGCCCTCATATATAAGTACATGTGGGTTAGTCTCCTCCTTCTCCAAACTACATAATATAATGCAAGCACTCATCCTGGAGGACACAATGTAAGACAACAAGGAAAATAAGGTGGGGAAGGTTAGAATGTTGTGAGACAATAGCAGAATACTTAGTTTACTAGAAGGTCTTTACAGTCAGGAAGGTATAAGCAGTTGAATTTCACTGGAATCCTTGGTTATCCTAATGATACCCCTAATTAAACCAAAAATGTTCTTGTTAGATTTGTGGGAAATAATGTATTATCAAGTGAAAGTCATATGAGGACTTTTTTGAATTTGATAGATGATTTTGAAGTTGAAAATGAGGATGTAATTATGAAGTTATTCGTGCAATCTCTGACTGAGGATGCCAGGGATTGGTATAGAGGTTTACCTAATGCAAGTATAACCTCATGGAGAGAATTCAAGAGGGTGTTCAAAGAGAAGTATGGTGACAAGATAGATCCTAGGTTTCTGATCAATGAATTCACTAGTATATCCAAAGGTCAAAATGAGATGGTCTCAGATTTTAATACAAGATCTATTAAACTCATGAATACAATCCCTTCAGATATGAGACCAAGTGAGCCCATGTGTTTGGTGTTATATGGCAATGCTTTTGATCCCAAAGTAGGATATGAATTGAGGGGTAAGGAGCCTCAATCTTTGAGGGATGCTTTCCAAATAGGTATGCACATTGAGAGTAACAAGAGAGCATTTGTTAAGGTTGTTAAGAGAGATGTTAAATTAATTAAAATACCCTAAAGGACCTCAAGATAAAGCACCATCTCTTGAAGATAAATTGAATAGAGTTATGAATTCTCTTAAGGAATTAAGTTACAAGGTAGCTAAAAATGAGAAGGGGTTATTCAATGACATACTTAACTATCAGAAGCATGAGAGAATTCCTAGGTTGTCTGATCAATCTTATAATACCACATGGAAACATGGAAAGCTAGTTTTTAATAATAAAAAAAATGTACCTAACAGAGAAACTCATGATCCATTGAGGATGCCTAGAACAAATATGGTTGAGGAAAGTCTTTGGTGCATAACATGCCAACTAACTCACTCTCCACTTCAGTGTGTGGTGGCACAATCATTTCAAGAGTTTGACATGCCTGATGAGGAGTATGATGAAGATAGCTACAATCAAGATCATACCATCAATATATTTTCTTCTAAACCATATGTGATGATAGAGGATCATGTTTTTCTAAGGAGGAATATGATAAGATTAATAAGAATAACCAAAGATATTGTGAAGAAAGTAACCATCAGCAAGTTTCTTCTGATCATGAGAACAAGGGTACAAAGAATGTGAATGTGTATGCTACAAATATTGGAGTGAGTGGGATTAGTTTGAGAAGAATTTCAGGAGAAGAGATCAAATCCTTGACTATAGCTATTGTTTCCCAAGCTTGGACTATTTATGATTTGAGAAATAGAACTGTAAATGCTGATCCAGGTAAGCCTAGTAGTCTTTTTATCAAAGAAACACCCACTATTGTCAAGAATCCTAAAATAATGAAAGAATCAAATAAAAGGGGCAAGTCGCCAAGAAATTAAGAAGTTTAGTTTGATGTGCCAGATAAATGTCAGAAAGAGAATCAGTCAAACATGATGCTCCTAAGGTTCTTACTTCCACTGAAAGGGAAAAGATCAAGAAAACAAAGGTAAGTAAAGTTATCTAGGACTCATGTATAATTCCCATGTTTGATATGACCTAAGCTCTATCCCAAATGGAACTTATAGTTCCTTTATTAGATATGATGAAAATAGATGAACTACTAGGAATAATGCTTTGAAAGTAATTGCAAGTATATTTGAGGTAGCACCTAAGATTCTCAAAGAGTCACATGTTTCCCAAAATGTAAACTAGCAAGTTTGTGAAGCCAAGAGTATAGAGATGGGAACCCCTGGGGTGTATGTAGGAGAAGCATTGACTAAATCCCCATCTCAGTTTGATCCCTTTTATGTCAACCTACTTATAAATAATAAGAAGGTTAGAAACTGCATGATAGACTCACGACTTGCTATAAACATTATGCCCCTAGAAGTTATGAAAGATTTGGGACTTTGGATTGATACATGCTATGGCTAGTATTATGCCATGGATAACAGAGTTGTTCCAGTTATTAGGATTATGAGGGTTGTTGACTTAAGGTTTGCAACATTTCTTGATAAAGTATACAAAATGGACATAATTGTTATGGATATACCACCTCAATATGGGATGCTCCTATGAAGACAATGGATGACAACAGTTGGGGAAACTTACAGTTGGACATGTCTTATGCGACTATACCAATGAATGGAAAGGAAGTCAGATTGGATAGTGAACCTAGGTTCCATACAGTAGTAGAGCATATTAACAATCCTAATCACTTCAATTAACAATTCAATTTTTGCAATAGTGATATGGATAACTTCAGAGTAGAACCAAATCAGGAAGCTCCAAGCTACACTAATCCTCTAGAGGCTAAATCCCAAATAAATCAAGAATGATTATGGTAAATGTACTTTGATGGTGCATGCTCTAAAGTAGTAGGAGCTGGTGTGATTTTCATTGCACCAAGTTGTTACGAAAAGTGGCTCAACCTTGCAACTTCGAAAGATTACTATTCTTCCCAGTTTTGGTCTTTTTGAATACCCTTTATCTTGGAGAATGGTCTAGAACCTTCAAAGTTTCCAAAAGTTTCCAAATGAGTAAATATAGCGAGACTTACTATTTTTAGTAAGTCCTTCAATTGACCTCGGATTGACCTAAAATTTTCCCAGAAGGTGTGAAACATCTAAGTAAACATCTCGGATGAGTTTCAACTCAAAATCATATCTGGATTGTGAGATATTAAAGTTTCTATTTTTAGAAACTGCCAAAAAAGTTTTGAACTCAATTATCAGAATCAAAACTTCTCTAAATGTCTCAAAAATTATCGTAACTGGCGTAGCAGGTTACAAGGTGATAGATCTCTTCACAAGCTTTCTGAAGCATAAAATGGTTTGTCAATCAGACACCCAGATCAAAAGTTATGGTCTTTGGAAGTTGGACCTTCTATTTTGGGAAACGTAAAAAATGTGTTGGACACATAAAAGAGTTGTAAAGGGGAGATTTACACGTGTTGGTGTGTGATTTGGCACATCACAAGGCATCTTTGACAGGAGATAATTTGGGTGCCACTTTTGGGTGGTTTTAGCTCATGGTTTTGTAATTACCATTGGTGATGTACTGTATTGTATCTCCTATATATCAGGAACTTGAGATGGAGGTTGCATGTAAGAATCTTATAGATGTCGAGTTACCTCTTGGATCTCTAGTTGGATATACTCCTATAAAAGCTTGATTTGCAAGTATATCATAATCTTTGTGATTTTTGAATAATATATTGGGCGGCTTTAGAGTGTGGGGTTTTTTACCTGAAAGAGTTTTCCCCATGTATATCTTGTGTTGTGAGTTTTGTGTTTGCATTTGGAAGTTGTTATTATCTTTTTGTTAATGTGCATCTTAATTTGTAACTATAAAAGTAAAAATTTGCATAATTCTTTCCTCATTAGATTAGTGTAGAAAGCGTTTCCGCATACTTTGCTTCCTTTCACCAGTGGCAAAACTTTTAAACATTCATTTCTGCTAAATTTCTATTGTACTACAACACTATAGAGTATGAGGCATTACTTCTTGGCTTAAACATGGAAGTCAAGCATGGAATAAAATTATTGAGAGTTTTTGGAGATTTTGAGTTGGTTGTCTCATAGGTGAGAGACAAATATTTGACTAAGCATAAGAAACTTAAGTAGTACAAGCATGCTGTGTGGGATTCCATAGAGCTTCTAGATGCCTATTCCATTGACTAGGTAGAAAGAAACAAAAATGTGATGGCTGATTTCTTGGCCAATATAACCCTGAGGAGTGAAGACATTACTTTATTTGGAATCTTTATGATTGAGGTCAATACTAGACCATGTGTGCTTGACAATATATGCAACTATCAGGTTTTCAATGATGATGCAGATTTGCTAAAGTTCCTTCAATGTGAAGATAATTACCTTTCACATGAGATAGATTTAAATGCATTTGTAGAAGTTTTTGATGAGAAGGATGTTGCAAATATGAGCAGTAAGTGTTGTCATTAATGTCAACACCTAAGGTCAGCATCTAAGGAAATTATTTGAATGAGTTTGAGCAAGTATCTGAGAAGAACAATATAGTGTTTTTCTCTGTATATCCTATAGATTGAATATCTTTGTCTGCAGTTTGGAGATTATGTTAAGGGATGTTTGTAGTTTCTATGTTTCAAGTTTGAGCCTCCGATGTGAAGATTTGAGCAAGTTCTGTTCACCAAAGTAAAAACTATTTTTCTATGGATTTAATGGTGACAGGGAGAATGTATTCTGCTCTGCATTTCTCTGCATTTAAGTTTTACAGTCTATGGTTCTGGAATTAATTTTGGGATAATGTTATGTGCCTTTAGATCAAATGGTACATGATTTGGTGCTCTGCAAGTGATCTTTCCTTTATGACATTGGCCGACAGTAATGTACAAGCACTCTAGTTTGAAGAATCTTATGGATAAAGTGTTTAGAGGTTGTGCAGATGTTCTTGGTGATTGCAATGTGATTGTGGATGTCTCTAGATCATGTTCCTACCTTTTGATTGGTCTACAAAGTGTAATCCAGATCATGCATGAAGTGAATTCCTAAAGGTCTTAGTATTAACACCAGTTTTAGCCGACTTGGTTGTTTTCACTACTTACGGTTATGATTTAAAGTTTGTAAAGAATTTTGTTGTGTGGAAGATTGCATTTGAGTGCTAGCTAAGGCTTTGCATGGTCTGCATTCATTTCTCTTCTCCCTTAATTTGTTTAGGTCCATACCTAATTTGAATATTTGCTAAATATGTATGTATGTCGACCTTGGAGATTGTTCCAATGGTTGATGATTGTAATGTCGACCTTGATGTTCATTCCAAGGTTGATAAATTGTATAAATACATGAAATGAAGATGTGAATTATTGATGAGGATGTGAAGATGTGAAGATAAATTTAAAGTGAAAAAGCAGAGTAAAGAAGATGAAAGTTATTGTGCTTCAATGGAACTGAACCTTGGCATAGTGTAGATGCTAATATCTCAGTTCACCAACTCTGGCAGTGAGCCATCCCATTGGCAGTGGGCCCCTTCTTTTGCAATGAGCATTTTGGGTAGTGAGCATTTGGCTGTGAGCCTTGTAAATTTTGATATATCATTTATATTGTGATCTAACACTCACCATGGCTTTTCCCTTATTGGGTTTTCCACGTAAAAATATGGTGTCTCATGTGTGAATGTATTTAAGTTCTGATTTCATGCTTTCATGGTTAAATTATAATAACAGTGATTAAGTGGTGGATGTGTTGATGGTTTTAAAGTTTTGGTTACAACTGATTCATCCCCCTCTTAGTTGTATTGCACATTTCAACAAAGGAAATTGTCTTCGGGGCTGAAGTAATTTAGTTAAAGACAAATAAAATCCCAAGGGGACTAGTAGCTTTGGAAAAAGTATTTGAAAACAATGATAGCAATGAGAAGAAGCATGTACCAGTCCATAGAGATGATTTAAATGAGGTTAATTTAGGGATTGTTGCCTCACATAAGAATGTATACATTGGGAAAAGAATCAATCCCAAGGTAAGAACAATGCTTATTACTTTATTGAAGAAATAAAAGCATGTTTTTGCCTAGTCCCATGATGACCTAAAGGCCTATAGAGAAGATCTACTCTAGCATGAGATCCCTTTGAAACTAGATGTAAAGCCTTTCAGGCAAAAGCAAAGTCCCATTAATCCAATGCTAATTCCAAAAATGCAGCAGGAACTAGCAAAGACGAAGGATGGTGGAATCATCAAACCAATCAGGTATTCTACATGGGTCTCAAATTTGGTGCCAGTAAGGGAAAAAATGGGGATCTAAGACTCTGTGTAGACTTTAGAAATCTGAATTTGTCCTCATTAAAGGATAATTATCATTTGCCCAACATGAAAATAATTCTCCAAAGCATCATATTGAATGAGTTGATGTCCATGATGAATATTTTTCCAAGATATAATCAGGTGAAAGTTAAGGAATCAAAACAATATAAAACAACTTTCACTACTTCCTGGGGCACGTATGTCTACATTAGAATGCCATTTGGACTGACCAATGTTGGAGTGACATTCCAAAGAGCCATTGATGTTGCTTTCTCAAACTTGATTAATGTAATTATGGTTGTGTATCAAGATGACTTAATTGCTTTTTCAAAAAAGGCTGAAGATCATTGCATGCATCTTGAACAAATGTTTAAGAGGGCTCTGGAGTATGGGATATCTCTCAATCCCAAGAAATGCATGTTTGTAGTATCAGAAGGGAAGTTGCTGGGACATATTATGTCCAAAGGTGGAGTAAGGATAGATCTAGAGAGAGTGGTAGCTATTGATAAGATATCAATCCCCAAAACCGTCAAAGAAATATAGTCTTTCTTTGGCCAGATTAACTTTATAAGAAGGTTTATTTCCAAATTTGCAGGAGATTGTTAAACCTATTTCCAAGATGCTAAAGAAAGGAACTAAGATCATATGGAATAATGATGCTATTAATGCTTTTGTAGCAATAAAATGAGCTATTAAGGAAGCACCTATGTTGAAATATCTAGATTTTAGTAAGCCTTTTCAGATATTCTCGTTTGTTTCATTCCACACTATTGCAGCAATTATGTTACAAACAAATGAAGAGGGTTTCTAGCAACCCATTGCATTTTTTAGAAAATCACTTCAAGCTATAGAGCTGAAGTATGATATGGTAGAAAAGCATGCATATGCTTTGGTGAAAGCCTTGAAAAGTTTTAGACCCTATTTGGTTGGTGCGAAAATAGAAGCATATGTTCCCAATGTAGCTATGAAAGATGTGTTAGTCTAACATGAGGTTCAACTGGTTGGAGGTGTAGATGGATCAACAAGATCTAAGAGTTTAATATTGACATCTAGATCACAAAACTAGTCAGAGGACAAGGACTTACCAAACTAATGGTTGAGGCTAACCTGGAGGCTACACAAATTAATTTTATTAAGGAAGAAATAGGGGTGATGTGTAGCTTATAGAGGACCCCATGGTATGCTGATATCATTTATTTTTTGACACACCTCAGGTGTCCTGCTGGGCTCACCAAGAATCAACAAAGAATGTTGAAATTATAGGCTGTGAGGTATGTATTTTTGAAAGGGGATTTATATTTGGAAGGCAATGACGGTGTCCTCTTGTTTTGCTTAGACAAGAACCAAGTTGAAAGCATGTTGAGAGAAATGCATGCGAGAGTATGTGGGGGTCACTTTATAGCTAAAATAATAGCCCATAAGATTTTGAGGGTGGGCTATTATTGGCCTACCATATTTTTAGACACCCATGCACTCACAAGAAAATGTGAGGCATGTTAGAAGTTCTCTGGAAAGACCAAATATTCAGGTACATTTCCCCTCAGGCCCGTGCATGTTGAGGCCCCCTTCTATCAATGGGGCATAGATTTTATTGGTGTTATCTGCGAGAAGTCTAGTGGAGGCCATAAATGGATCCTTGTAGCCACATATTACTTTACCAAGTGGATAGAAGCTATCCCTACCAGAAAAGCCACAAGCAAGGTGGTGATGGACTTCATTCTGAATTACATCATTGTAAGATTTGGTGCACCGGTGAGATTAGTAATAGATAATGCTATGTGCTTTCGATCTGATGAGTTCATGGGTTTTTGTGATACATATGGTATTGAGATGTCATATTCTTCCCCTTATCACCTCTAAGGAAATGGTCAGGCTGAGTCCAACAATAAAAGCCTAATGAAAATCATCAAGAGGATGTTGGATAAGAACAAAAGGGCTTGGGATCCTAAGCTAAGTCTAGCTTTATGGAAAAATAGGGTGATTGTCAAAAAGGTTGTTGACAAATCACCATTTGAATTAGTTTATGGAACTCAGGCTAGGTTACAAGTGAATAATCTCCTACCTGTTGGTCATGATGTTAGTCATAAACAAACATAGATAAAGAAATGCATATCAAATATTTATCATCTTGAAAGATATGAGGAATTTAGAGAATTCATAATCCCAAGTCTCCATGTATTAGTTCATAATCATTTGACGTTACTCAGTGGTTTGATGTGCATTGCTATTTTCCATTAAGGGGCCTTATATTTCTAACTCGGAGGAATTTGTATCCAAATAAGCCTTATTTCACCTACTTTCTGTGAATTCTTAACAAACAAGGTTAAATCCTACTATATTTGACCGAATGATGCAAATATTTATGTAAGTTTGATCAATTCTTCTGCATATAACTTGATTTATGATGATCTTAATTAGTTATTTTGAAATTTATCTCTAATATGCTTGTCATGAACTAATTTTAACTTGATTTCACTTCTGCACTATAAAGTTATTCAAATGATGTGTCTAGAAGCATGTATTTTCATGATTACTACCATTATTTATGTTCATTTGCATGATATTTGCTCAAATATACTAAAGATGTTCATTTATCTATGGGATGTCAGCATATTTCCTTGTATTTGCTCATTATTTTCTATGTATTTGTAGTTATGATGGTGATTCAAATGAAATTAAAAGAAATTTAGCTTTATGCTTTGGAAATTTATTGAAATGAATGAATCTTTAGCCATTGATCCACATATACTCTTGATACTATCATGAGGAGAAATAAATCAAGCCATATTTTCACTAGGTCATTCCACAGCTTGATGCTCACTTCAAAGGAAAGGAATGAAAACAACATGCACAAACTGAAATGCACTCTAAGGGATGCAACATGTCTAGAATTCATTCACAGATTACTCAAAGTTTATGATTGTATGTAGCTAGGGGAACTTCATGTTCATTAAGTATACAAAAGAGTATATATTTACAATTGACCTTGAAGATTGGTCCTAACATTTCAGCAATCCGATCTCAATTAAGCTTCTGAATGATTTATGACTAGGACTTTCCATCCTTTTATAGGATAAGGATGTGAATTAGTTACAAAAGATCCTACGGTCAAGGATTATTTATCATGATCAATGGTTTACATTATTTTGACCAAGTCAAAATACAACCTACGTGGCACAAACTGCCAGCTAGTAACTCTTAGGAATATCTTGAAGTATGATTTGGTCAATACAACGACTCTATCCTTTTTCTTATTCAGACTATTCAGAGGAATGCCAGTCAATTATTAGTGCACTGAGACCTTAGATAACATCATAGGCCTGGACGGCTGCATCTATCTCTTCTCTATTCAAAATATTAGCCCTCTTAGCTGCATAGGCTTGTGCCTTGAATTGTTCTTGTAAGGACATCCACTAGTTTGTTCTGCTATCTAATTCTTCTTTATATTTTTCTATACTTGCCTTCATTCTCATAGCCATATCAATGATAGATTTAGAGAAGTTCTTGATAGGGTCCTTTATTGTAGGCCTAAAATTATCCCTAAAGGCATTGGTAGAAAAATCTTCACCTTGATTTTCTACCTTTCCTTCTACCTTACCTTCTAGAGCCTCCAAAATTACTAATTCATCAGACAATAGATTGTGTAGTTTTCCACTGATGTTTGCAATCTTATCATTACATTTCCTCAATACATCCACTACAAACCTCACATCCTCACACCAACTATCCAACATTGGGAGTGTTTATGCTGTTACAACTTTATTCACTATGAGGACATTAGCATCTTTCTTCCTCATGTCCTTAAGAGCACCCAGGTATTTGTCACTAGTTATTAACTTTTTGGTTGTCCTCCTTTTTCATCTTGTTTGCCTTTTCTTTCAAATTTCTTAATAAATCCTAGTTGGACAATGATGTCCTTATTATTTGGTCCCCATCCATCAAGAATTTATTAAACCAATTATCCATAATTTGTGCTTGGTGCTTCTGTACATCTAGAGCAATTATCTCTTCCTGAGAGACCAATGTTAATGAAATATCTTTAGTTATTTGAATGTTAGTGGGAGTAGCCAATCCTTTCACAAAATCTTGTAATTGAGCTACTTGTGCTTTATACATCTTTTTCTTGGCTTTGATTTTTATTATCCTAGCCTCCACAACATCTATATGATCTCTGAGTCCTTAGATCTCTTGTTCATATGTGGCATGGCCTAAATCAATAGTGGTTATCTGGAATTCTTCTGGCCTTATTTCTCCCTTGGCCTTATTTACCTTTGGTACAAGTACTTAGGCTGTCCTCTTTCCTATGTCTACATCTCACTTTATTACAGAGACTGTCCTTGTCCTTCTCTTTTGCTTAGTTGGGTCCAATGTAAAGAGTGACTTAAAGTCCAGTGGCTCGGTCTCCTCGTATGGAATTCCCACTTTTGATGAAATCCATGCAAGTGCACCTATATTTGACCCTCTCTAGTCTAATTTCTCAATTTGAGCATCATGTACCTCTTTATATTTGTTTAGAACTTCATTCTTCGCACCCTAATTTTGCACATTTTCTTGTGGAGGCGGGATGTCTCCTGAATCCTCTGTTTGTTGATGTTGGCCTTAGTCCACCTCTTCAGCCTTATTCTTGTCCACTTGTTCTTGTTGAGAGAAATCTAGGTGTGATGTATCTTTTGGTTCATCCTGACCCCTACTCTCCATTTGTGTATCTTCATCCATATCCTTGACTTGGTCTTGTGGTGTTTCTCCTTTTTAAACATTTTCAAGCTCTATGGCTTGACCATCTGGGGTTGAATCTACCAAGGATTGTTCTTGTTTATCCTTATCCTCCTTATTACTAACAATTGGGTCTTGTTATGGCACTTGCATTTGCTTAATTTTAGTTATAAGACTGCCTGATAGTGTATCCTCAGTTTCAATATCTTTCCCTATATTATTTGCTTCCATAGGAATGCTTTCTCCCCTTTGATTGGGTTTATCGATTACTTTTCTCTATTCATCTTTAGGCCGATATGCTAAATTGATCACCTCTGGCCTAGTTACATTTTTAATTTAGGCATTAAGAGGATCCATGTGTACCTCCACATCTAGAGATTCTTCTATATTGACCTCTATTTCTATCATCTATGTATCTTCTTGACCTCTTGTCCTTTGATCTGAATGATACACCAGGGTCTCCAATGGATGATTGGTCACATCTATCATTACATCATCATCTGTCAAATCTATTGTTTCATGTAGAGGCAATGCCTTACTCATCTCCTTTTCTAAGGACTTATGAATAGCCTCTTGTGCCATTTCAGCTTTTATTTTGATGATGGTATCAGTAGGGACACCATGCTAGAGTTCTTTGATGGTAATGATGCTAGGGCCTGAAGATGCCGACGTCTATGCTTGTTTTTGCAATTGAGGAGAAATAACACCCCTCATGGCAAGGCCTTGATATTTAGATCATCTAGGAACTACAACACTATGGAGTACATCTCTCCCTCTTTCAAGTAATGTCCCAAGTGTGGCTTCATCTTCCTTATCTAATGATTCTTCCTGTGTTGCTTGTGTCTGAGGCACAAGAATATGAATTGCCACCATGGGAGTATCCTTTTGTGACGGAGGTGATGCATAAACCAAAGATAACCCCTTGGTAGTAAGTTTCTCTACAGCCCTTGAACTACTGGGCTCAGCTAATTTGACCTCCAAAACCTGTCATTTGTGCACTAAGAAGTTGTCATATCCTTCTTCCTCTCTTTCCTTTATCTTTTTCTTGTTATCAATGGTGATGGAAACACCTTTTACTTTTAACTCCTAAATTTTCCTTTCCACCCAAGCTTTAGTTCCTTTCATGATGCTGGAAGTCATGGCATATATCGATGTCTCATCATGTAATGAATAATCAGGAAAAGAGATTGGATCTTTGAATACCTTCTTCTCCTCATACTCCCTATCAAGGATATCATCATCATCATTCTTCAACAGAGGAGGAGCCTCTAGCTCGCCTATTGTCCTTATCTAAGCCAAAGTAACCCTTTGGTATCCACACTTCCTAGCCTCATGTTCATCCTAACAATCAGCCCAAAAATCGTCCAAATGAACATTGTGCTTGTATTTCTTATTGAATCTTTTCTCCACTCTATGATAAGGGCCATAATCCTAGGCCAAGGGAAACAGTTGCAAATTCAATCCTACTAAATCCTTCTCTGCATCTTTAACACTATCTAGATTGGGGGCCACATATGAATCAAACATAATAGGAAACTATCTATACGGTTTCCCCTCAATCACCTGAGACAATTCAAAAATACGCAATTGTTGCCTTACTATCTCCATTAGGGCAACCTTAGCAGATGGATACTTGGGGAGCATGTAAGGCTATCTGTTGAAGCCCTCCATCTGTATGTAAGAATATGTTCTGGCTTGTACAAACCAAGAACTGTATGCATCTATCAATTTCATCATGGTGATTAAAAATCTCTTGGTGGGATCTCCTTCCAATATCCAAACCAGAGGCATAGTGAAGCAATCAATCACTCTTCTATAGTTCTAAAAAGATTGGTTCCTTTCTAATTGGGCATAGTGTTCCCAAGGGGTCTTTTCTTGTGGTAGCACACCCATCTTTCCTATTCTTTATAATCCATTGAATGTGTCCTTAGCAGTGAAATCATAGACCAGGTATCATGTCATCTTAAAGATCATATCTTTCATCTTCTTCCATCTAATGACCTGATCATAGAAGGAATCACTGATTATCTTTGCCCATTGTATCTTGGTTTCTGGCTCTTTAATGACTAGCCTGATTAATCTGAACATCCAAGGTTTGAAAGAGCCACATCTTGGCATCTGGTGCAAGAGCACCTTGACTTCCATAGGATTTTGATTAAAATGATCCAATATTGTAATGATTCATCATTGTATAAGGTTAATCAAGTCATTTTTATGTATTAGAGGTCACTAGGAAGTTCAAATATGCAAAATATTGCAAACCATGTAAAGGTTGTCAATGTAAAGTTGGAAAAAGATGAAGTATGAGGGAAGGTGAAGAGTCATTTGGCTCTTGGTTCATTCCAAGTAGTTGGAAACTGAAAGGTCATTTGTAATACCTTTAAAAAGGCCTTGTAGACCTTTGAAAACTTGGAGGTGATTGAAGATTGACAATGGAATGGTAAAAAGCAATGTTTTTTGTATTATACTTCAGAAATTTGCTGTTTTCTTGCATAGTACAGCCCAATAAGTGTAGGAGGACATTTATTTTTGATTTCAAATGAAATTATATTCAATCACTCTCCCTTTCCTTTTTGTCTCATCAAATTTGGTGCAATATTGAGGAAGTTATGACCGTTTTAGTGACTACAATTTCTAGAATTCTCCTATAACAGTCCTGTTGCAGCGTTTGGTACGGTTTTGTACGGATAGATACAGGGGAAAGCCATATATGGTTGGAAATATTCTTGAGAATAATTTCCATTTCTTTTTTTTGTATCAAATTTCATTAATATTTGAATAAGTTATGGCATTTTTATTGAGGGTAGGTCTGTAGAGTTTAATTTTTTGAAAATGCAGTATGAAAATATGCATGGTACGGCCTGGTACCACCTCACATTGATGTATATAATAGATGGATGGAAAGATATGTGTTTCTAGTTTACAATTATTTTGGTTTGGTATAATTTTATTAAGTTTTGGGAGAGATATTGTAATTTTGGTGAGGGCAGGTCTGAATGCTGCCTAGGGTTTGTAGTTTTGGGAAAAGAGTCATAACTTTCTCTCCTACCATTGGATCTTCATGAAAATTGGAGGAAAAATATGTATTAATGTTCTCTTCAACCTGAACAAATCAATTGGATTAGTTATTTTATTTTTTAATGTTATTGAGGATAGTTTTGGTCCTCCTACCTCTGCACCATATTGGTATCAGAGCTGGCAAAAGATTTGGGTAGTGTGTATTTTTTTTTCTCCTGTCACTGAGAAGGCAGGTGAAGAGTGAGAAGATCTTGATTGTGTAGATAGATCACCAAGGGAGGTAATCTACACCTTTTGGATTTTATGTTGCTTAGTTGTTTGGTTGTAGGTGCTTGTTCCATCTAGCTGCAAGAAGGATGCTTTCTGAGGTTGTGTGTGTTGACAGACAAGATGAGGTCTGTCATGACCATTCTCCAATAGAGATTTGTCTGGAGAAGGATGCAAAGAGAAACCACTAAGGAGAGAGTGGTAGGTGCATCACCAGGATCTGCTGTTGGGTGAGATGAATGGTTTGGTGAGTTGGTTTGTTGTGAAGCAGTGAGAGAGATGGATACCTGTAGAAGCACTTGATGTTGCAGCCTGAAGAATACTCCACTGATGGGAGTAGGATCCTGAGGATGCTCTGTGAAGATGGTAGTTTGTTTTTTTGGTTGATTGGTAACCTTTCTTGATGTGAAGATTTGGAAGATTGTAGCTGAGAAGATTGAAGATTGAAGATAGAGGAAAGAGACTTTTGTTGCAGATACATTTCCAAGGGACTTGGAAATCTTTGTTGGTTGGTTGTATGGTGCAGGAGCACCTTGAATTCCATAGGAGTTTGATTAAAATGATCCAATATTGTAATGATTCATCATTGTATAAGGTTAATCAAGTCATTGTTATGTATTAGAGGTCACTAGGAAGTTCAAATATGCAAAATATTGCAAACCATGTAAAGGTTGTCAATGTAAAGTTGGAAAAAAGATGAAATATGAGGGAAGGTGAAGAGTCATTTGGCTCTTGGTTCATTCCAAGTAGTTGGAAACTGAAATTTTATTTTTAATACCTTTAAAAATGCCTTGTATACCTTTGAAAACTTGGAGGTGATTGAAGATTGAGAATGGAATGGTAAAAAGCAATGTTTTTTGTATTATACTTCAGAAATTTACTGTTTTCTTGCATGGTACTACCCAGTAAGTGTAGGAGGACATTTATTTTTTATTTCAAATAAAATTATATTCAATCACCCTCCCTTTCCTTTTTGTCTCATCAAATTTGGTGCAATATTGAGGAAGTTATGACCGTTTTAGTGACTGCAATTTCTAAAATTCTCCTATAACAGTCCTGTTGCAGCGTTTGGTACAGTTTTGTACAGATAGATATAGGGGGAAGCCATATATGGTTGGAAATATTCTTGAGTATAATCTCCATTTCTTTTTGTTGCATCAAATTTCATTAAGATTTGAATAAGTTATGGCATTTTTATTGAGGGTAGGTCTGTAGAGTTTAATTTTCTGAAAATGCAGTATGAAAATATACATGGTACGGCCTGGTACAGACTCACATTGATGTATATAATAGATGTATGGAAAGATATGTATTTCTAGTTTACAATTATTTTGGTTTGGTATAATTTTATTAAGTTTTGTGAGAGATATTGCAATTTTGGTGAGGGCAGGTCTGAACGCTGCCTAGGGTTTGTAGTTTTGGGAAAAGAGTCATAACTTTCTCTCCTACCATTGGATCTTCATGAAAATTGGAGGGAAAATATGTATTAATGTTCTCTTAAACTTGACCAAAGCAATTGGATTAGTTATTTTATTTTTTAATGTTATTGAGGCTAGTTTTGGTCCTCCTACCTCTGCACCAGCATCCCAGTCATCTTGCTAAGCAAGAACATCATGTATTGCACTTCCTCTGAGAAGTCATATTTATAAAGATTTTGTGCCATTTCATCTTCTACTTTAGCCATATTGGTTGGATGCCTCCAACCTAAATAAATCATTTTCCTGCAGGCCTTGATACCTATGTTGTATTCTTTTGCCAAGGCTACCAAATCTAGTACAAACATCTTGTGATCCATTGGCAATTTGAAAGCATCAGAGATTCCATCTATGGAAAAGTTGGCAAAAACCCTCCCTTCTTTCTCTACTCTTCTAGTGATAGGATTATAATTTTGAACACATACGACCAACAACTCCAAATGTTCTGCAACATACAAAAATCTGGTTGTATAATACATTCCTGTTGCCACAATGTTCTTGAGGATAGGGTTATCCTCTCTGTTGTTTATTCTTGTCTTGAAGGCTTCTATATCGATATTGCCACAATGAGTTTCCGCTACATACCGTTGAGTGTTGCAAAAACTATTCATTCTTGGGAAAATGTCCCAGTGAAATTTTGAATCTCTCTTATCCATCCGTGGGTGAGGCATGATTGACCTGCAAATGAAAACATGGGTCTCAAATAGGGAATACATGTGCATATGTCTATCTAGGGTTAGATGACAAAATCTTATGCTCTTTTAAAGGAACAACCCCATAAGAAAACTAATTGAACCCAATTCTTAAACAAAACACCATATTCGTATCATCCTGTACCTGATGAATCATAGTACTCTGCAAAAAAAATGAGGAGGTGATTCCAACATACTCGTGTGACGTTTTACCCTAACTACAGGCTATGTTTGAAGAACTTATCAACCATGGATAGATATTTCTCTGCTTAACTTTCCTCCTCCTTGTATTCTCAGTTCATATTCTCAATGACAAGCTCAATAGCTACTCTATAAATTAGAAAAGAACACACTTTCACTCTGATAATCACACAATTCTTGAATGCAAAGTATCAATTATGGACTCAAAATTTACTTTTTATTTCAATCAATTTATGATTTAGGGTGTATTAATGATTCAAGGGAGTGATTTTACAATTGGTTTTAGCAAGATTACTTAGGATTATCACAAGTGTCTGTTCACATGCTTTCAAATTTAAATGCCAATGGCATCCTTTTCACATTTATTGCAAAAGCGTGGGGTGCTTAACCGAAAGTCTGATAAGGAATATTTAGGAGAATCTATCCAAATAAAAATGGTTTGGGCGATGTCATCAAATTAGGTCAACTACCATTGACTAAGAATTCTCTATTCGGGTCCTGATTTTCATTCATATTGGGTAGAGAAGTTGATGAGGACATGTGGCCTCATACTATTAGTTGTCCAGGTTCATGGATATTTCGGGATCAGGACATTAGAGTGTGAAATATCCTTGTAAACTTAATATCTTGATGATGTAAGTAGAGTGAAATTTTGTCATTCCACAAAGATAAGGTGGCATAAGAGGGATGGGGATATTAAATTAGCATGGATATTACGAGATGTAATGTCTATACAAGCTAAAATATTGATGATGTAAGCGTACTCAAGACTCTTCATGGGGTAAAGGTGACATGACGTCATCGGGAGGAGGATATTGGGAAACCTGATATCCACACATTCTAATATCCCTATGGGTCTAACATTTGTATGATGTAAGCATATAATATAAGTGTTGAAGACATGATGTCACCAGGATATGGATATTTCACATCAGGATATTTAAAGATAACATCGAGACATTAAGTTAATATCAAGATGCATAAGGATATCCCTATACGGGTGACATTCAAATGATCGGAGGATATAAATTTGATGTCTAGATAATAAAAATGATCCAGATATTAGAATAACATCTAGATGCAGAATGTGAATATCTAGTTGACATTTGACCAAGGTTTGATCAGGCATAACTTTTCATTCTGGAGGAATTTTGGGATGCTTCAAAAGGCAAACTTGTTTAAAATTTCATGATCTTTCACTTGATGAGGTTTGTGATAGTGAAATCTGATTTTGAAAATTGACCCCTCCCTTTTGAAGTCTTGATAGGCATCGGATGACATCCTGACATGCATCTAATACTGACTCTTTTACCATACCGCCCAAAGCAAGGGAATAGACAATCGAGCAAAAAGTTGGGTCCCTATTTTGCTGAGGCAAAATAGGGAGTGTTGTGTAACCACACAACAAATTTCCACCAAATAAAATAATAAAATTCAAACAATTCTAGAGATGAAGACAAGTTGAAACATAATGTTCTTACTCTTATCAGATGTGAGTATCTTCATCTTCCTGAATGATATCCTATTCATTAATATATCAGTATGCAAGGAGTCAAGTGTGTACATATGGTTAGTTATCCTTCATCTTACAGATAAGTTGAAAAGGATAGAGACAAGTGTCAAGCTACATAGTTTGGTTTAACCCTCATAGCCAACCTGGATAGATCCTTGCTTCTAGCAGGAGTCCATAGCCCCGACAAGGTTATCTTTGCAATTCTGCCAAGTAGAGCCCTACTGCCAGCAGGTGTCCATAGCCCTGGTAGAGTTACTTGGATGGCCTAATTATCCTTTTGGATATTCAATATGTTTTTTTTGTATAAGATATGATCATGTAAGCACATTTTTGCAAAGTGTCAATACTTGCTGCTTTTAGGTTGAGAATTACAATGGTAGCAAGGGCAAACCTTTAGAGTTTTTCACTTAACACTACACTAACAAGTTCAACAAACCCAAGGTTGTTAGGTGTATTCAATGAGGACCTCTTTGAGCAATGAAAGTTATCACTGATGAATAGGATATTTCGAGTTTGACTAAAATACTTACTCTAATCATGAGTCAGAACCTATGTAAAAACTTGTATTCCTTTCTTGAATTGTAACAATTTCAGTAGGTTTCTTAGGTGAAAAGGTGCATCATCCCACCTTAGCAAAACAAGAACTCAATGACACATAGAGCCAAGCAAAACACACAAAAGCAATTGTACATACAACTATACAAAATGTACAATATAATACATGGGATACATTATCCTAGCATGACCTACCTAGGCCTGAAAAATAGTGCTTGAGGAATTGTCCATTGACTGGCAATGGGACATCCTCACCTATTAAAGTTTTAAGTCTATAAGTGCTGTCACCTAGGATTTTTGAGACTTGAAAGGGACCTATCCAATGTTTGTCAAATTTTCCATGGTCACCCTTCTAAATGCTTTTACTTTATCTCTCTTGTCAAATGAATGCTTGATAGTAGCCTAATGTTTTGCGAACTGGTCGATTGCCCTATCTCTTTTCTCCTTTAGGTGCATGAGTTGAAGTAACCTAACTTCTTGTTTGTTATCTATGCCTAGATATTCCTGTACAAACTGTAGGGTAGGGATTTTAAGGTTGATAGGTAAGATAAGATCCACCCCATAAACTTACTGGTAAGGGGAATTACTCAAAGCAGTCTTCATTCTAGTTCAATCTACCCATAGGGCATATTTAAGTAAGGTATTCCATTCTCTAGGATTCTTTTCTATCAACTTTTTTATGATATTCAGCAAGTTCTTATTGGTTGACTCTGCTAAACTGTTACCTTAAGTATAATAATTTGAGATAACTTTAAGATTATTCCATGGTCAAAATCCCAACTAGATAATTTTAAAGATGCAAAAGCTGGTCTATTATCACACACTAGGGCATAGGGGACTCCATACCTAGTTATAATATTGCCTTCTAGGAATTTGATCACATCCCCTATAGTATAGGTTCTACTGTTGATTGCTTTAGTCCACATAGTGCAATAATCTATAATTGTCAATACATACCTACATCTTGAGGATGATGGAGGATTGATGGGACCAATGAAGTCCATCCCCTATTGTGCAAATTGGTGCACTTCCATGATAGGTTGCAGGGGCTGAGCAACATACATTTCCTTACTAGAAGCAACCTGACAAGTGTGACAAAATTTGATGTGATTAACAATGTCTTTAAAGATGGTTGGCCAATAATATCCTACTCTTAGGATAGCATGAATGGTGGCTAGATGAGATCCATGTGTTGTTCCAAACTTGTCATGCAACTCTATAAGGACTTTATTGGCTTCTGGTTTGTCCAAGCACCTGAGGTATATCCCTTCATAGTTTCTCCTGAAAAGGATCCCCCCTTTAATCATGTATTTCTATGATTTAATATTCAAGGCTCTTCTATGAGAAGCCTGCATTTTAGGAGGACATCTCCTAGTAATCAAGATATGTTTGATATCTGAATACCAATCATCATTCTCTTTTGTACCTATGACATATTGCTGACTTATCAAGTTTGGGTCAATTTCAGCAATCATTTGGCTTAGGGCCTATCCTCTAACTAGTTTCATGGGGGTAATATCCATATCATATCCTTGGAGCACTATTATCCACTTCACCCTTTTCTCTCTAGGCTCATTTTGCATTAGGAGCATCTTGACTACTGCATCAGGTACGACGACAATTATATTGCTTCTTAAGATATAGTGTCTAAATTTATTTATTGCTTTGACCAGAGCAAGGGCTTACCTTTCAACATCCATATACCTAAGCTCTACATCTCTAAATGGAAAACTCATGAAATCTATGGGTTTTTCTTCCTTTTCTTCACTCCTCTATGTAAGGACTGTTGCACAGGTATGCTCTGAAGTGAATGAATAAATGTAGAAATCTCTTGTGTAATCTGGGCTTATCAAGATAGGTGTATCTACTATGGCCTTCTTGATATCTTCAAATGTAGCTTTTGCTTCAGGTGTCCATTCTATTTTGGCATCCTTCTTGAGCATCACATTGAGTGGCCTGACAATTTCTACAAATCCTATGATGAACTTCCTCACAAAATTAATCTTGCCAAAGTAAGATTTGAGTTCCTTTTTACTCCTAGGAAGTTGTAACTTCATTATAGAATCAACCCTAGTAGGGTCAATGGTGATCCCATTTTATGATATTACATGACCGAGTAATTTACCCGTGGTCACCCCAAATATACACTTCTTTGGGTTTAGTGAGATACCGTAAAGCTCACACTTCTTAAGCACCTTTTTAAGGTCTTCTATATGGTCACCTCTCCTCATTGATAATACCATCAGGTCATCCATGTATATGACTATGTACTACCCAACTAGGCCTCTAAATGCTATGTCCAATACACGTTGGAATATGGCTCTAGCATTGATCAGGCCAAAAGGCATACGCAACAAATATTCCACACTTGGTGGTGAATGTTGTCTTTAATCTATCTATCTTGTCCACCATCACCTGGTTGTATCCTAAGAAACCATCCAAGAAAGACATCATCTGAGCTCCATTCACTATATGTAAAACATCATCTAATGAGGGAAGAGGATAGTTATCCTTTTCTGAGGCTCTATTTAGATTTCTAAAGTCTACACTGAGACGTATGTCTCCATTCTTTTTTCTGACTGGGACTAGATTTTCCACCCATGTTGAGTGCCTGACAAGAAATATGATCCTTAGATTTAGTAACTTTTTGACTTCTTCAAAGATAATGGGCTCCAATAATGTATTGACTGGCCTTTGTTTCTACTTGAATGGCTTGGAATTTAGTTTTAATGGGATAGTATGAGTGGTAATAGATGTATCATAAATTTTTAGTTCATCATAGGTCTAGGCAATGACATGGATATAATCTTTTAATCCCTGATCTGTCCCTATCCTTTCCTCTTCTATGCAAACTTTGCCTATTAGGACATTCCTAGTGTCATCACCCTATCCTATGTTAATAGACGAATATTCTCCTCCATCTATCTTTGGGAGGTCTTTCTATTTTGTCATGTTATCTAAGTCAAAAGCTCTTTCAAGATCGATCATGCCTTTGGGGATTTTGTTACTTGGTAAATCCGTGATTTCTTCTTCTTCCCAAACATGATAATCTAAATTATTTTCATCTAAGATTTGTGCTTCGAATATATCCCTATTTGCAATGAAATCTAGAATATGCTGGTCATCATCAAACACTTGGAAATTAATGACATTGTTAGGTATGGAGGGCACTGATATCAATTCCACTAAAAATATTTTCATTCCAAAAATAGATAAGGGCTCCAATGTGCTAGAAGCTTGTGCCAATGCATCAGCTCTATGATTTTGTTCCCTAGGAACATGTGTGATATTGAAAGCATGAAAGCCTTCTATCAAATCCCATACTCTATGTCTATAATTTAACAACCTTTTATAGTTGCATGAATAGATACTCCTAACCTATTTTACTACAACTCTGAGTCTCCATAGACATGCAGAATTCTAACTTGTTTCTTGAGGGCAAACAATAACCCATGGATCAAGGCCTCATACTCAACCACATTATTAGTGCAAGGGAATTGCAATTAGTATGCTGATAGAAATGATCTCCCTAATGGGTCAATGAGGTCAATGCCTACTCCAACTCCTTGTTTAGATTTAGAGCCATCAAACCTTAGAATCCATGGCTTATCTTCTGTTAATGGCTTATCAGGACCTTCTCTTTTCCTTTTAGCATGTGCAGCTACACAGTCAGATATCCATTTCAATGCTCATGATTCTCTTTTTGTTAAACCTGAGGGTCTCTTTTGGGCATGATGAACACTTTCTATTTTCATCTCTCTGATGTTATCATCCCTATCAACAAGGCATGTTGCAATGTCTTCCCTTTTATCTTTAGCGATATCTTGGATATGAGGCATGATGTCTGTAAGTTACAACTACTCTTCCTTATTCAATAAATGCAAGCATAAGGCACATGTTATTTCTGAATGTGGTGCCTCATGAAGTATGCACCATCCTTCATTCAGAGCATGATGTGAAGGGTTTCCTCATAGAATGTATCTTTGAATCTGTTTAGATAAGAATTCTTCAAATTTGGTCAGGCGGCTTCCTCCATCTTCATCTGATAAATCATAGTCTGGCTCAATTAGGTAGTCTATCCCCAGGGTGATAATATTTTTCTTTTCATGATGGTGTATCTCTTCACACACTAGATTTTTTTCATTTCTTGGATGCAAGAATTATCCTGATGTATCATCTGATCATGCTCTCCTGCATCTAAAGAAAACAAATAAGAATTAGTATCATCATCATCAGATGCTTCATTTACCTTGGATGATGATGATCCACCTTCTAAGATCATTCTTTCTAGTTCAATCATATCCAAACATATCTCATAGTCCTTTTCCAAATGTGTATCATCATGAAGTCTGCACCATCTTGATATCAAGATATCCTCAACTAATGTATCCAACAAATAGCACCTCTGCATTTCTATAGATAGGTATTTTTCAAATTCAGTGAAATGATCAACTACTACTTCGTCCATAGAGCTATAATTAGAATCAATGATCATCATGTCTACTTGGTCACTATTTTCCCGTGTGTGTATGTTACACATCAGGACTTCTTTAATTCTAATAGTCTGAGGTCTTACTGCATAAACCCTTGGTTCAACATCTATGTATAGTATTTCATTAGGGTGATTATATTCTGTCATCATGTGTTTCATTCTAGGTTTAGCCTCTATCCTAAGTTGGTTGCGAATTCCTTTCCATGGTAACCACATATGACTAAAATTGGTGGCCATATATCCATTTAATGTCTTGGAAAAGTCTCTGCTAAGTAACATCCCATAAGTATCAGGGATATCCACTACCTAGATGTCAATATAGTATTGCACCCTTGGGTCTGATAAAAGTTGCATGTGAATATGGGTTAATTCTCCTACTACACTCACTTCTGTTTTGTCAAGTCGTGTGACTTTCTTGAGGGATTTGGTTGGATGCAGACCTAAAACATTACAAATGGACAAGGGCATCACATTTGTTGATGCACCTAAGTCTACTAGACAGTTGTGTAGATTCTTGCCAAATATCCTTAATGTAAGAAAGAATGGAGCTAATTCAGACTTATCTCTGTATAGAGTCATCTATGATGTATCAGCTACATGAACTATGGCTTACATCTTTGATTTAGCCATATTGTCCTTAGGTGTAGGATCTCTAGTCATGATATGACCAGGATTATGGCTAGTACTTTCTTCATTGGATGCAGGTTCATCTAAAGACTTCAAGAAGGTTTTCTTGATGACTGGAGACTTCAATAATTCCAACAAGGATAAATTGATCTTTATCTTCTTCATTTCTTCTACCAAGTAAGTGACTAGCTTATCTAATTGAGGCAACTGGCTGATAGCTTTCCTCACTATACTTTGGGGTGTGAAGTATTGAGTATTTACTTTGGGATGTCCAGGGTTATTACTAGATTTTGGATTTGGTGGTGTATTAAAATTGTTAGGAGGAATAGATGTGGTCAATGGACTAGCTGGTCTATTAGCATTGCTCCTCAAGTTATAATTATGTTTACCCTGGTACTGTTGTTAGTAAGCATGAACCTCTTCAGCTTCTAGTTCGGGCTCATTTTGATCTTCAAAAGGGAAAACATAACTCGACTAAAAGGCTAAAGTTGATTCTTCACAAGCTAAGGTGTAGTTTTCATGAGTTGAGGTCATCTGTTGATGATGATGACCATCAGAGCTTTCAAGCATTAAAAAAGACTCATATCCCAAGGGGACAATTTCATTTCCTTTAGGACAAGGAAGATCTCCTACAGTATTAGACACTTTAGCTTGGAAAATACTAGTTGCTATTTTGAATTGGGGGCAATCTAACTTAGTATGAGAGTTGGTATTGTGCATTCTACACTAGTTTGTGAGTGCAGCTTCTGCTAAATTCACCCTAGTAATTTATTTGGGTTCAGTAGGAGGTGGATTATCTAATGGTGAAGGCAATGAACCATTGTTTGGTCTAGTGTTCCAAGTTCTAGGTAGCCTAGGGGCAACATTGTTATTGCTATTGTTATTGTACCCTTTGTCAAGATATCCAGACCTATCATTGTTATTTCCATACCCTCTATCAGGATATCCTCTATTCTGATTCGATTGAGAATAAAAGTTTTGACTCCTCATATGTGTGATCTCAGTAGTTAATTTTCCTAGTTGTGCAGATATTTCCTTGATATTATCTTTCTCCTCCTGGGCTTTGGTGAGTACATTTTCTTATTGAGTTTTGAAGAAAGATCTACCATTACTAGTGTTTTGCATTGCCTCTTGAGGTATTTGTCTAGGATAAGGTATCATTTGGCCATTACCATTTGGAGGGGGCATGATACTAAGTGTAGGTACCTATAAGGGACTAGGCATTATGGTTGGAGATATCATGACTCTATTAACTTGTGGTTGTACAGGATATGCAGGATATCTAGAGTTAGGTGTAAAACCATGTGTCAGTTGTTGATTGACTTTAATGGCTTCTTCAAAAGCACCTACTAATGTAGTTATGGCTGGATGTGTTCTCTTGATGAACATGGATGTTAAGGGATCTAAGGCTAAATAATATATAGATATTGCTACCTCATCACCTACGTTATATGGATCAACTAACTTAGAGTATATTTTCTAAAACCTAGCATTAAAATTATAAATCATTTCCCCCTCAGCTCTCTTTATTATGGAAAACATATGATATGTGATAGCCGGATCTACTAGTATTTTGAATCTTCCTAAGAAATCTTTTTCTAAAGCATCCCAGGTAGGGATGGTAGACTAGGAAATACTAATGTACCAGCTATAAGCCTATTCTCCTAAAGAGTAAGGAAATAACCTACACACGTCATCTTCATGTTCTATTCTTTCTCTAAAACAAGCTTCCTTGTAGGTGCAGATGTGATCTTTTGCATCTTGGTAAGGATGATACTTCAAACAGATTTTGTCTGGATTCTTAGGTAAAGCATGATATGCTGCAAACTAGAGCGGTGACTGAGTGCCAAAGAAAGACATTGCAAAAGAGATATAAGGTGCTGTTGGAGATATTAGAGCTATTACAATAGGTATAACAGGGGAAACTGATGAATTAGGACTAGGATTATGGTGAATAATGGTTGTACGTGGTCTCAATCCAAAAATTGGTAGTTCTTCCAAAGGTCTGATGGATCTCGACCTGGTGTTAGGTCTGTGAGCCAAAACTTCATAACTTATGATTGGATATGGATATCTTGGCTCTATCTTCGCAAAGATCAAGGTATTTATTCTTGTGAAATGGATATTTGCACTCACACATCTAAAGTGATAGGATATTTGCATTATATTTGCAAAATTTACAAAATATTGACTCAAATTTGTGAATTCGAACAATTGATTGTAAAGATTCAAGTATTTATGCACAAGATTAAGATATTTGTAGATAACTTCCTCAAATTATGAAAAATAAATGAAATCTTTGAAGAAATATTCAAACTGGGCATGATCTTATGGAATCTAAAAATATCATCTCGTTAGAACTCAGGAAATAATATTCAAACGATGAATCCTCAAACTAGAACACTTTGACCTCCTTCTAGCGGCAATTTATGTTGGTCATGATGTTAGTCATAAACAAACATAGATAAATAAATGCATATCAAACCTTTAACATCTTGAAAGATATGATGAATTCAGAGAATTCATAATCCCAAGTCTCCGTGGATTAGTTCATAATCATCTAATGTTACTTAGTGGTTTGATGTGCATTGCTATTTTCCATTCAAGCGCCTTACATTTTTTACTCAGAGGAATTTGTATCCAAATAAGCTTTATTTCACCTTTTTCCTATGAATTCTTAACAAATAAGGTTAAATCCTAATATATTTGACCAGATGATGTAGATATTTATGTAAGTTTGATCAATTCTTCTGCATATAACTTGATTTATGATGATCTTAATTAGTTCTTTTGAAAATTTTCTCTGATACACTTATCATGAACTAATTTTAACTTGATTTCACTTCTACACTGTAAAGTTATTTAAATGATGTGCCTAGAAGCATGTATTTCCATTATTACTACAATTGTTTATGTTCATTTGCATGATATTTTCAAATTGACATGCTATTTTCTCAAATATGCTAAAGATGGTCATTTATCTACAGGATGTTAGCATATTTCCTTGTATTTGCTCATTATTTTATGTGTATTTGTAGTTATGATAGTGATTTAAATGAAATTAAAAGAAAATTAGATTTATGCTTTCTAAATTTATTAAAATGAATGAATCTTTAGCCATTGATCCACATATACTCTTGATACTATCATGAGGAGAAATAAATCAAACCATATTTTCACTAGGACATTCAACAACTAGATATGTTTGATGCTCACTTCAAAGGAAAGGAATGAAAACAATATGCACAAACTGAAATGCACTCCAAGGGACACAACAAATCAAAGCAACATGTCTAGAATTCATTTGTAGATTACTCAAAGTTTATGATTGTATGTATTCAGGGGAACTTCATCTTCATTAAGTATACAAAAGAGTATATATTTACAATTGACCTTGAGGATTGGTCCTGGCATTTCAACAATCCAATCTCAATTAAGATTTTAAATGATCTATGACTAGGACTCTCCATCCTTTTATAAGATAAGGATGGGAATCAGTTACAAAAGATCCTATGGTCAAGGACTATTTATCATGATCAATGGTTTACATTGCTTTGACTAAGTCAAAATACAACCTATGTGGCACAACCTGCTTGCTAGTAACTCCAAGGAATATCCTGAAGTATTATTTGGTCAATACAATCACTCTATCCTTCTTCTTCTTTAGACTCTTTAGAGGAATTCCAATCAGTCATTAGTGCACCAACACCATGGATAACATTATAGGCTTGGACAACCGCCTCTATCTTTTCTCTGTTCAAAATCTTAGCCCTCTTCATTGCATAGGCTTGTGCCTTCAATTTTTCTTCTAAAGATATCCATCGGTTTGTTCTGCTATCTAATTCTTCTTTATATTTTTCTATAATTGTCTTCATTCTCATAGCCATATCAATGATAGCTTCGAAGAAGTTCTTGACAGGGTCCTCTATTGCAGGCTTGAAATTATCCCTCAAGGCATTGGTAGCAAAATCTGCATCTTGTTTTTCTACCTATCCTTCTACCTTATCTTCTAGAGCCTCCAAAATTACTATTTCATTAGATAGTAGATTGTGTAGTTTTCCACTGATGTTTGCAATCTTATCATTATATTTTCTCAATACATCCACTACAAACCCCACATCCTCACACCAACTATCCAACATTGGGAGTGTTTGTGATGTTACAACTTTATTCACTATGAGGACATTAGCATCTTTCTTCCTCATGTCCTTAAGAGCACCCAAGTATTTGTCACTAGTTATTAACTTTTATGCTGACCTCCTTTTTCCTCTTGTCTACCTTTTCTATAAGATTGCTCAATAAATCCAAATTGGACAATGATCTCCTTATTATTTTGTCCCCATTCATCAAGAATTTAATAAACCAATTATCCATAATCTATGCCTAGTGCTTATGTACATCTAGAGCAATTATCTCTTCTTGAGAGACCAATGTTAATGAAATATCTTTAGTTATTTGAATGTTAGTGGGAGCAACCAATCCTTTCACAAAAGCTTGTAATTGAGCTACTTGTGCTTTATACATATTTTTCTTGGCTTTGATCTTTATCATCCTAGCCTCCACAAAATCTTTATGATCTCTGAGTCCTTGGATCTCTTCTTCATCTATGGCATGACCTAAATCAATAGTGGTTATCTAGAATTATTCTGGCCTTATTTCTCCCTTGGCGTTATTTACCTTTGGTACAGCTACCTAGGTTGTCCTCTTTCTCGTGGCTGTATCTCGCTTTATTACAAAGACTTTCCTTGCCCTTCTCTTTGGCTTGGTTGGGACCAATGTAAAGAGTGACTTAAAGTCCAGTGGCTCAGTCTCCTCCTATGGAATTCCCACTTCTGATGACATCCATGAGAGTGCACCTGTATTTGACCCTCTCTGGTCTAATTTCTCAATTTGAGCATCATGTACCTCTTTATCTTTGTTTAGAACTTCATTCTCCCCACCCTGATTCTACACATTTTCTTATGGAGGCGGGATGTCTCCTAAATCCTTTATTTGTTGATGTTGGCCTTGTTCCACCTCATTATCCTTATGCTTCTCCACTTATTCTTGTTGAGATAAATTTGGGTATGATGTATCTTTTGGTTCATCCTGACCCCTACTCTCCATTTGTGTATCTTCATGCATATCCTTGACTCGCTCTTGTGGTGTTTTTTCCTTTTCAAACATTTTCAAGCTCTATGGCTTAACCATCTAGGGTTGAATCTACCAAAGATTGTTCTTGTTTATCCTTATCCTCCTTATTACTAACAAGTGGATCTGGTTCTGGCACTTGCATTTGCTCAGTTGTATCTATAAGGGTGCCTGACAGTGTATCCTCAGTTTGGATATCTCTCCCTGTATTATCTACTTCCATAGGAATGCTTTCTCCCCCTTGATCAAGTTTATCGATTACTTTTCTATGTTCATCTTCAGGGTGATATGCTAAATCAATCACGTCTAGCCTAGTTACATTTTCAATTAAAGCATTGAGAGGTTCCATGTATACCTCCACATCTAGAGATTCTTCTCTATTGACCACTATTTCTATCATCTTTGTATCTTCTTAACCTCTTGTCGTTTGATTTGAATGATGCAATAGGGTCTCTAGTGGATGATTGGTCACATCTATCACTACATCATCATCTGTCAAATATATTGTTTTATCTAGAGGCAATGCCTTACTCATCTCCTTTTCTAAGGACTTATGAATAGCCTCTTGTGCCATTTCAGCTTTTACTTTGATGATGGTATTAGTAGGGACACCATGCTGGAGTTCTTTGATGGTACTGACGTTGGGGCCTGAAGATGCTGACATTTGTGCTTATTTTTGCAATGGAGGAGAAATAACACCCCTCATGGTAGGGCCTCAATATTTGGATTGTCTAGGAACTACAACACCATGGAGTACATCTCTCCCTCTTTCAAGCAATGTCCCAAGTGTGGTTCCATCTTCCTTATCCAATGATTCTTTCTGTACTGCTTGTGGTTGAGGTGCAAGAATAGGAATTGCCTCCATGGGAGTATCCTTTTGTGATGGAGGTGGCACATAAACCAAAGATATCCCCTCAGTAGTAAGTTGCTCTGTAGCCCTTAAACTGCTGGGCTCGGCTAATTTGCCCTCTAGAACCTACCGTTTGTGCACTAAGAAGTTGTCATATCCTTCTTCCTCTCTTTCCTTTCTCTTTTTATTTCTATCAATGGTGATGGCAATGCCTTTTGCTTTTAACTCCTAAATTTTCCTTGCCACCCAAGCTTTACTTCTTTTCATGACACTGGAAGTCGTCGTATCTATGGATGTCTCATCAGGTAATGAATAATTAGGAAAAGAGATTGGATCTTTGAATACCTTCTTCTCCTCATACTCCCTATCAAGGATATCATCAGCATCATTCTTCAACTGAGGAGGAGCCTGTGGCTGGCCTAATTTCCTTATCTAAGCCAAAGTAATCCTTTGGTATCCATGCTTCCTGGCCTCATGTTCATCCTGACAATCATCGCAAAAATCTTCCAAATGAACATTGTGCTTGTATTTCTTATTGAATATTTTCTCCACCCTATGATAAGTATAATAATCCCTAGCCAATGGAAACAACTACAAATTGAAGCCTGCTAAATCTTTCTCTTCATCTTTAACATTATCTAGATTGGGGACCACATACCAATCAGCCATAATAGGAAACTTTCTATATGGTTTCCCCTTAATCACCTGGGACAATTCAAAAATACGCAATTGTTGCCTTACCATCTCCATTAGGGAAACCTTATTAGATGGATACCTGGGGAGCATGTAAGGCTGTCTGTTGAAGCCCTCCATCCATATGTAAGAATACATTCTGGCTTGTACAAACCAGGAACTATATGAATCTATCAATTTGGTCATGGTGATTGAAAATCTCTTGGTGGGATCTCGTTCTAGCTTCTAGACTAGATGAATAGTGAATCAATCATTCACTTTTCTATAGTTCTAAATATATTGGTTCCTTTCTAATTTAGGATAGTGCTCCCAAGGGGCCTTTTCTTGTGGTAGCATGCCCATCTTTCCCATTCTTTGTAATTCATTTAATGTGTCCTTAGCAGCGAAAGCATAGACTAGGTATCTTATCATCTTAAAGATCCTATCTTTCATCTTCTTCCATCTAATGACCTAATCATAGAAGGCATCACTAATTATCTTTGCCCATTGTATCTTGGTTTCTGTCTTTTCAATGACTAGTTTGATTAATAGAAACATCCAAGGTTTGAAAGTGCCACATCTTGGCATCCCGGTTATCCTGCTAAGCATGAACATCATGTATTGCATTTCGTCTTAGAAGTCATATTTATAAAGATGTTGTGGCATTTTAGTTTCTACTTTAGCCATATTAGTTAGATGCCTCCAACCTAAATAAATCACTTTCCTACAAGCCTTCATACATTTGTTGTATTCTTTTGCCAAGGCTACCAAATTTGGTACAAATATCTTGCAATCCATTGGTAATTTGAAAGCAGTGGAGATGCCATCTATTGAAAAGTCAGAAAAAAACTCTCCCTTCTTTCTCTACTCTTGTAGTGATAGGATTATAATTTAGAATGCATGTGACCAACAACTCCAAAGGTTCTGCAACATATAGAAATCCAGCTTCATAATACATTCTTGTTGCCACAATGTTCTTGAGGATAGGGTTATCCTCTCTATTGTTTACTTTTGTCCTGAAGGCTTCTATATCAGTATTCCCACAATGAGTGTCCTCTACATACCCTTGAGTGTTGCAAACACTATTCATTCTTGGGAAAATGTCCCGGTGGAATTTTGAATCTCTCTTATCCATCAGTGGGTGAGGCATAATTGACTTGCAAATGAAAACATGGGTCTCAAATAGGGAATACATGTACATATGTCTATCTAGGGTTAGCAGACAAAATCTTATACTCTTTTAAAGGAGCAACCCCATAAGAAAACCAATTGAACCCAATTCTTAAACAAAACACCATATTCGTATCATCTTGTACTGATGAATCATAGTACTCTACAAAAAATGAGGAGGCAATTCCAACATACATGTGTGATTTTTACCCTAATTACAGGCTATGTTTGAAGAACTTATGTGCCATACATAGATATCTCTCCTCTTAACTTTCTTCCTCTTTGTATTCTCATCTCGTATTCTCAACGACAAGCTCAATAGCTGCTCTATAACTTAGAAAAGAACACACTTTCACTCTGATAATCACACAATTCTTGAATGTAAAGTATCAATTATGGACTTAGAATTTTCTTTTTAATTGGATCAATTTATGATTTAGGGCGTATTAATGATTTAGGGGAGTGATTTGACAATTGGTTTTAATAGGATTACTCAAGATTATCACAAGTGTCCATTCACACGCTTTCAAATTTAAACGCCAACAATGTCCTTTTCACATTTATTGCAAAAGAGGGGTGCTTAATCAAAAGTACGGTAAGGAATATTCAAGTGAATCTATCTGGGTAAAAATGGTTTGGGTTATGTCATCAAATCTGGTCAACTATCGTTCACCAAGAATTCTCTATTTGGGTCCTAATTTTCATTCATATTGGGTAGAGAAGTTGATGAGGACACATGGCCTCATGCCATTAGTTGCGCGGGTGCATGGATATTTGGGGATTCTTGTAAACTTAATATCCTGATGATGTAAGCAAAGTGAAATTTCTTCATTTTGTAGAGATTAGGTGTCATAAGTTGGATGGGGATATTAAATTCACATGAATATTACGAAAGATGTAATGTCCATACAAGCTCAAATCCTGATGACGTAAGCGTACTCAGGACTCTTCATGGGGTAAAGGCGACATGATGTCATCAGGAGGAGGATATTGGGAAACCTAATATCCACACATACTAATATCCCTAGATTTGTCTAACATCCATATGATGTAAGCATATAATATAAGCATTGAAGACAGGATGTCAGTAGGATATGGATATTTCACATCGGGATATTTAAAGATAATATCTAGACATTAAGTTAATATCTAGATGTGTAAGGATATCCCTATACGAGTGACGTTCAAACAATCAGAGGAGGATAAATTTGACGTCCAGATATTAAAAATGATCCGGATATTAGAATAACATCTAGATGCAGAATGTGAACATCTAGATGATGTTTGTGTTAGATTCAGGACAAACAACTAAGAGGGGGGGTGAATCAGTTGTCCAAAACATTCTTCCAATTAAACACTTAAATCCACTTTGTAATTCAACAGCATAATAATTAATCAATCATGGAAACACAATGCATTAAATCAAGAGTAGAAACACATCAATGCATAAGACACCAAGATTTTGACGTGGAAAACCTGGTTAAGGGAAAAACCATGGGGTGATTAACCCAAGATTGTATTCTCTATTAGAAGAATAGAAAGAACAAAATGGCACATGCCAATTAGGGCTCACTGCCCGAGCACACTGCTCACAAGAGGCTCACTGCCTACAAGAGACACACTGTCTACAGAATAATAAGTATCACATACATGAACTGGAGAATAGCATCTTCACCATGCTTGAATCAGTTCCATTTAAGCCCAAAACTTCTACTCTGTCTTTTCTCTCTCTTCCTCGCTACCACACTCACATCTCCACAAGAAATACTTTGAAATGACTTTACAACTCTTTATTTATACCAGACATCAACTTAGGAATAATCATCTAAGTCGGCAAACATCTCCAAGAACATCTGCAAGATGTGTAATTCATCCATTTGACCAACCTTACAAAGAACACCATCATCCGGAAGTTACTCTTCAATTGTAGGCTCAAACTCTAATGCGGACCACCAACATGAACTGGACACACTCTAAAGACCACCACAAGCTTTTCTAAATCACCAAGAACATGTATACTTCATCTGCTTACTGAAATCCTTATCTCCTTCATCCGGAACCTCAACAACACAGACTGTCATCACTGTCATAATGGAATAGATGCTTGTGGACCTCTAGACCACTAACCAACTGAGTTATCACTTCTCATGGACTTCTTAAACACTCCACCAAATCTACAGAATAGGATATTTCCTTTCCAAATCCCACCGGACCTATCTGTGTCACTCTGTCACCTCTGAACCTCTGTCGGAACTAATTTTACTTGAGCAGCCACAACTTCTTCAGATCTTCATATAGACCTCTAAAATCTTCACTAGATCATCTTAAGACTCATATCTACAAACCCTTTGAACCACATCCTCTAATAGTCATCTTATCTTGGATCTTTACCTTATTGTCTTCACTGTTCTTCTCTATTCCTGACATGACTATTTTTCTCAATATCCTTAGCACATAGCTCATCCAATCCTTGTCATCAATGCAACAGGAGTATGTTGACATCAATGACAACACCGGTTAGCCCCATACTTGCAACAATCTCCCCCTTTGTCATTGATGGCAACATATGATGTGAAAAACTGTTTTAACTATCAAGACAAGAACTTCTTCTTAGTGTCACAACTCCCCTTATCAGCAACAACTATTCACATGTCTTTTCTTCCTTTCCTTCTCCCCCTTTGATCAGCAACCACTTGTTTTTCACATGTCTTCTCTCCCCCTTTGACATCAATGGCAAAGGGCACATACTTGCAATTTCACCACTTTAGAATCATATCAACTACTCCCCCTGAGTAGCAGCTCCCCATCATCAATCCAGATCACAAGATATGACTGTGATATCCACCAGACTGATGCACATCAGTGCACCTTAGTTCATCACTGGAGGGGCAATAACCCCTAACTTCTCCCTGAGATACTCAAAAGAGTCCTTAGGTAGAGGTTTAGTAAAGATATCTGCAATCTGATCCTTGGAAGGCACAAACTCCAATCTGACTTCATTCTTGTTCACTTGTTCTCTCAAAAAGTGAAACTTGATGGATATATGTTTATTATTTGAGTGCAACACCGGATTCTTAGAAATATTTATTGCACTTGAATTATCACAGAAGATTGTGATAGGCTCTTCATACTCCACTCTTATCTCTCTTAGCATTTGCTTCATCCACAAAACTTGAGTACAACTACCTACTAGTGCAATATATTCTGCTTCTGTAGTGGATAGAGATATTTCCTCTTGTTTCTTGCTTAGCCAAGAAACCAATCTCTTCCCCAAAAAGAATGCTCCACCACTGGTACTCTTTCGGTCATCCACATCTCCTACCCAATCTGCATCTGTATATGCATGAAGAGAGAAATTATGATCTCTAGGATACCACAAACCATACTCAACTGTCCCTTTTAGTTACCTAAAAATCCTCTTGATTTCTATGACATGAGATTCTCTAGGGTCAGCTTGGAATCTAGCAACAAGACCAACAACATTCATAATATTAGGTCTGGTTTGAGTGAGATACAACAATCCTCCAATCATTGACCTGTACTTTTTCTGACCAGTCTTAGGAGAGTCATCATCTTTGCTCAATTTACATTCGGTTGCCATGGGAGTACACATTGGTTTTGACTCTTCCATCCCAAATTTCTTCAACAATTCTTTCACATATTTGGTCTGAGAAATGAAGATTCCTTTCTTAATTTGAGTGATTTGCAGACCCAAGAAAAAATTCATTTCACCAAGCATGGACATCTCAAATTCACTTTTCATTTGATTTGCAAAGGTTTTGCACATACTATCTCTTCCTCCAAAAATGATATCATCAACAAATACTTCAACAATCAAGATATTTTCATGATCAATTTTGAAGTATAAATTACTGTCAACAATACCTTTGTTAAAACCAATCTTCAAAAGGTGCTTATCCAATCTTTCATACCAGTCTCTTGGAGCTTGCTTGAGTCCATACAGTGCTTTCTTCAACTTGCAGACCATATCACCATGATCAGACAATTGAAATCCATCCGGTTGCTCAATGTATACTTCTTCTTCCAAGTCACCATTCAGAAAGGCAGACTTGACATCCATCTGATACACTTTGAAATCCTTGAAGGCAACAAAAGCAAGAAATAGTCTGACTGCTTCAATTCTTGCCACCGGAGCAAAAGTTTCTTCAAAATCAACTTCTTCTATTTGAGAGTAACCCTTGCAGACCAACTTGGCTTTATTTCTGATTACTTCACCAACTTCATTCAGTTTGTTCCGAAAGACCCATTTGGTTCCAATCACATTCTTGTTTCTAGGTCTAGGAACAAGATCCCAAGTGTGATTTTTCTCAATTTGCATCAGCTCTTCCTCCATTGCTTTAGTCCAGTTTTCATCATTGCAAGCTTCATTCACTATCTTAGGTTCAATCTTTGAAATCAGACAATATTCATCTGAATCTTGAGCAATCCTCCTTCTTGTTTGTACACCTTTGCTTTTATCACCTATGATCTGATCTTCAGAGTGGTTCAATCTTACATACCTAGGAATTTTGGGAGTCTCTTGAACTACTAATTCTTGATCAGGCTCATTATAACTCATCTCTTCTTCCTGAATTACCGGATCAGTTTGATTCTAAATTTTAGAAGGGGCTTGGGCTCCTTGAATCAGAACACCATTCTAATCATCTTCATCATATTCATAAAGCCCTGAAGGTTTTTCAATTCCTTCATCAACCTTCACATTTGTACTTTCTATAATCTTTCTCAGTCTCTTGTTATAACACCGGTATGCTTTGCTTTGAGAAGAGTAACCCAAGAATATTCCTTCATCACTTCTAGCATCAAACTTGCCTAGATTGTCATCTCTTTTAATGTAACATTTGCTACCAAAAACTCTGAAATACCTCACAGTAGGAGTGATGCCAAACCAAAGTTCATAAGGAGTCTTACCGGTATTGCTTCTGATTTGAACTTGATTGAAAGTATAGACTACAGTGCTGACAACTTCTCTCCAATAGATCTGAGGAACATTTGCTTCCATCATCATGGTCCTAGATGCTTCCTGGATGGTCCGATTCTTTCTTTCAACTACTCCATTCTGTTGTGGAGTCCTAGGAGTAGACAACTGTCTCTTTATTCCATGTTTCTCATAGAATTCTATGAACTCACCAGATGTGAATTCTCTACCTCTATCAGACCTCAGACATTTTAATTTTAATCTAGTTTCATTCTCTACCATGGCCTTGAATATTTTGAATTTCTCAAGAGCTTCTGATTTCTCTTTCAGGAAAGTAACCCACATCATCCAGGAATGATCATCAATTAATTTCATGAAGTATCTATCACCTTGCACACTCCTTATTCTTGCCGGACCACATAGATCAGTATGAACTAAGTCCAATAATCTGGTAGAGGATTGTTCCTTGCTTTTGAATGATACTCTACTTTGTTTCCCCAACTGGCATTCTTTGCACAAACTATTTGTAGGTTTCACCAGTTTTGGAAGATCTCTTACAGCCTAGGTGTTGGTTATCTTGATGATATTATCAAAATTTACATGATACATCCTCCTATGCCATAGCCAACTCTGATCAATTTGCACAAATAGATAACTTTTACCAGTACCAACTAAATGGAAGATATTACCTTTTCTCTAAGTACCAGATGCAATCTCTGTTCCAAAACTTTCAAAGATCTGGCATTTTCCATTCTTGAATCAAAGATCATAGCCTTTGTCAACCAACTGTCCAACACTGAGAAGATTGTGCTTCAATCCTTCAACAAATAGTACATTACCGGTTTTGTTCTTTCTATCAAAAGAAATAGTTCCTCTACCTCTGATTCTACCAGTAGAATTATCACCAAACTTTACCACTCCTCCTTCATACCTTTCCAAATCTAAGAACTTATTATTGTCACCTGTCATATGGTGAGAGCATCCACTGTCAATGACCCAATCATCCTTTTCTTCAACTTGGGCAGCCAGAGCTCTTTCTACAACTTTATGATTGACAAATTCAGAGGGCATTGGATCTTCTTCCTTGATGGCAATAAACACCCAATCACTTTCGAATTTGTTTCCTATCTCTGATTCATCATCTGTTACTCCTTCATTATTATCCTCTTCATGAACATAGTAACAATTCTTTTGGAACCTTGATCTATTAGGATTTGGCCTTGAAAATCTTTTTGGACACTTTGAGGCAAAATGACCAATCTTATTGCAGTTAAAACACTTAAAAGGCAATTTCCCTTCATACTTACCAGATCTTCTTGGCAGTCTTTTTGCAATAAGGGCTTCAAGCTGAGCATTTTAAGATTCTTCTTCTTCCAGGTCTTTTCTTGCTTTTTCATACCATGAAAGTTTCCTTGAAGAATTCTCTCCTGGATCAAACCTTTGTTTTCCTTTCACTGAAGCACTAGCTTTGAATGCAGATTCAGTCTTGGGGGGGACATCTCCAAACTCGGTCATTTCAAATGCGGCCAATTTACCAACCAATTGATCTCTTGTGACACTTGAATGGGCTCTGAATTCTTCTATGGTAGCAACCTTGATTTTATAAGAGGTAGGAAGGGATCTGAGAACTTTGCCAACAATCTCATCTTCATCCAAGACCCCACCAGTACATCTAATGCCACAGACAAGCTCATTTACTCTTGGCATAAAGGTAGTAATATTTTCATCTTCTCCCATCTTCAGATTTTCAAATTTCCCTTTTAAACTCTGTAGCCTTGCACATTTAACATACTTGTCTCCTTCATGCAGAAGTTCTAGGTTTTCCCAAATCTCAAAAGTAGTTTGTAGATCAACAACATTTGTAAGCTCTGAATTAGACAAGGTGCTTAGAAGGGATTCTTTAGTTCGTAGATTATTTTCAGCATCTTTGATTTCACTTGTAGATTTCGGGCCATTTTGAGGAGGCGTATACTTTGTTGTAGCCATGGTCCAGTACTGCATTCCCATACATTGCAAGTGACATTGCATGTGACTTTTCCAAAGATTAAAATTGGTTCCATCAAACTTTGGACTATCCTTCTTGTAGGACAACATCCTAGATCTCCTCAAGCGGTTAAGCTCCTTTTAGAGGAACTTGGCTCTGATACCAATTGTTCGATTCAGGACAGACAACTAAGAGGGGGGTGAATCAGTTATCCAAAACTTTCTTCCAATTAAACACTTAAATCCACTTTGTAATTCAGCAGCATAATAATTAATCAATCATGGAAACACAATGCATTAAATCAAGAGTAGAAACACATCAACACATAAGACACCAAGATTTTGACGTGGAAAATCTGGTTAAGGGAAAAACCACGGGGTGATTAACCCAAGATTGTATTCTCTATTAGAAGAATAGAAAGAACAAAATGGCACATGCCAATTAGGGCTCACTGCCCGAGCACACTGCTCATAAGAGGCTCACTGCCTACAAGAGACACACTATCTACAGAATAATAAGTATCACATACTTGAACTAGAGAATAGCATCTTCACCATGCTTGAATCAGTTCCATTTAAGCCCAAAACTTCTTCTCTATCTTTCGCTCTCTTCCTCGCTACCACACCCACATCTCCATAAGACACACTTTGAAATGACTTTACAACTCTTTATTTATACAAGACATCAACTTAGGAATAATCATCTAAGTCGGCAAACATCTCCAAGAACATCCACTAGATGTGTAATTCATCCGGTCAGCCAAAATTAGGAAGAACATCATCCATAAGTTATTCTTCAATTGTGGGCTCAAACTCTAATGCGGACCACCAACACGAACTAGACACACTCCAAAGACCATCACAAGCTTTCCTAAATCACTAAGAACATGCATACTTCATCTACTTACTGAAATCCTTATCTCCTTCATCCAGAACCTCAAGAACATAGACTGCCATCACTGTCATAATGGAATAGATGCTTGCAGGCCTCCAGACCACTAACCAACTAAGTTATCACTTCTCATGGACTTCTTAATCACTCCACCAAATCTGTAGAATAGGATATTTCCTTTCTGGATCCCACCGGACCTATCTGTGTCACTCTGTCACCTCTAAACCTCTACCAGAACTGATTTTACCTGAGCGGCCACAACTTCTTCAGATCTTCATGCAAACCTCTGAAATCTTCACTGGATTATATTAAGACTCATATCTACAAACCCTTTGAACCGTATCCTCTGATAGTCATCTTATCTTGGATCTTTACCTTACTATCTTCACTGTTCTTCTTTGTTCCTGACATGACTATTTTTCTCAATATCCTTAACACATAGCTCATCCAATCCTTGTCATCAATGCAACAGGAGTATGTTGACATCAATGACAACACCAGTTAGGCCCATACTTGCAACAGTTTGACCAAGGTTTGACCAGGCATAACTTTTTATTCTATAGAAATTTTGGGATGCTTCAAAAGGCAAACTTGTTTAAAATTTCATGATCTTTCACTTAATGAGGTTTGTGATAGTGAAATATAATTTTGAAAATTGATCCCTCCCTTTTAAAGTCTTGATAGGCACTGGATGGCATCCCGACATGCATCTAATACAGACTCTTTTACCATACCACCCAAAGCAAGGGAACAGACAAGCCAACAAAAAGTTGGGTCCCTATTTTGCTGAGGCAAAATGGGGCATGTTGTGTAACCACACAACACTACCTATCTATAAGTTCATCCATGAAGAGGATTTGGACATTCCTAAACCAATGGAGGAGAGGATTGAACAATTAATTGAACTTGATGAAGTAAGAAGGGATGCACAAAGGAATAATCTCAAAATGTAGTAGAAGGCTAAATACTTGTTTGAAAAAAGAGCTACAGATAGGAAGTTCAAAGTGAATGACAGGGTAAGTGCAAGAAGTTGGGGGGCCAAAAAGGGGTCTTAAGTAAATCAGGAAATACTAACCTTAGATGAGAAATTGAGCATAGTTACACTCAAATTATTAAGATGCAACAAAAACAATGTTCATAGTGCTCTGAGTCTACTTTCTAAACTACTAATTTTTTTGAAAATGGTATAGATTAAGGGGTTCAAAAAAGGGAGCCATAGAAATTGGTGTTGTTTCTATTAAAAAAACATAACATAGGGTGTTTTGTGGCTCCCTCAAAAGGTTAACTTTTTTTTGGTGTTTTTAAAATCACTTTGGTGAGAAATTAGCTAACATCATGTAGTTTATGCCTATTTTTTCTGATAATTTTTTAATGAATATTTAATTTTTTACTAATTTTCAAAGTGGACACATCCTGAAAGACTAAATTTTGGTCATGCTACCCTTGTAAATGTTGAACACTAATTGAAAACTATTTTTTTTAATATGTGTAGAATGGAGTCTAGTTTATAAAAATGTAATTTATATAAAATTTTAATGAACGGTTAATTTATAATGAAAAAAGACCAAACACTAGTTTTTGCCAAAAAATGGACACACAAACAAAAGAAATTAAAGATGAAAGGATTAACATTGTTAAAATGTGAAAAACATTACATCGTTAAATAGTTAAGAAAAAGTCTAACATTACCTAGCTGTTTGATTTGTTTGACCTTGAAACATGTGCAAATCTGAGGGTTAGCATGAATGAAATTATGTGAAATCCTATAGAATATGCAAAAACGCGTCTTTGGATGTTGGGAAGGCACTCCAAGCCTTTGGGTTGGCAATCCAAAGAAAATCCCAAGACTAAGGCTTGGGATTCCCAAAGCAAAATATAATGCAAGTGTGTTATAACGCACTTGCATTATGTTTTGCATTTTTTTCTTTTTTGCAAGTTTACTCGATGTTTTCCCAGTTCGACATAACGTGAGCACATTAGAATGCGCTTGTGTTATTTTTTGCTTGGAATGATTTATGTTCAAGTTTTTTAAGTATGTTTGATGTATGTATGTTTGTATATATATTTGTATTTATATATGTATGTATGTATGTATGTATGTATATGCCTATATGTATACATATGTATTCTTATATGTATGTATGTATATATGTATGCTTGTATGTATGTATGTATGGTTGTATGTACGTATGTACATGTATGCATGCTTGTATGTATGTATATATGTATGCATGTTTGTATGTATGTATACACATGTATGTATGTATGGCTGTATGTATGCATGTATGTAAGGGTTTTGGGTTTAGGGTATCTAAGGACCTGAGCCTGTATAGTTTTTAGGGTTGAAGGTTGAGGTTTTTGGGTTTAGAGTTTAAGGTATAGGGTTGAGGGTTGAGGGATTAGGGCTTAAGTAATAGGTAGAGGGTAGAGGGTTACAATTGAGGGACAATATTCAGCTTGTTGATTATAAAAGATTAAGTGTGTAAGGCATTGGGATTAGGGTTTAGAATATTAGGTTTTGAGTTTACGATATGGATTGAGGGTATATAAGGCATAGGGTGACTTGGGTTGAGAGTGTATGGTTTAGGTTTTAAGTATACGGTTGAGGCACAATATTCAGGGTTTAGGGTATAAGGGTGAGGTTATAGGGTATACGGATGAGGGTTGTGGGTGTAGGCTTTAGGGTTTAAGGTATAGGGTTGAGGATTGAGGGATTAGGGCTTAAGTATATGGTTGAGGGTATAGGTTAGAGGGTTGAGGGATAATGTTCAAGGTTGTGTGTCTAAGATATAGGATTTAGGGTTTAAGGTTGAGGGTACATAAGGCATATGGATGAGGGTTGAGGGTTTAGGGCATAAGTATAGGGTTGAAAGTATAGGGTATAGGGTAGATGTTTGAAGGTTGAGGGATAATCTTCAAGGTTAAGTGTATAAGGTATATAATTTAAGGGTTTAAGGGTATCTAGGGGTTGAGAGTTTAGGGTTTAAGGTTTGAGGGATTAAGGGTTGAGGGATTAGGGTTGCATAGTGTCGAGGGTGGACAGATTAGAGATAGGGTTTAGGGTTGAAGGTTTAAGGATTGAGTGTTGAGGCTTTAGGGCTGAGGGTTTAAGGTATAGTGTCGAGGGTAGAGGGTTTAGGGTTTAAGGTTTAAGGGTTGAGGGTTGAGGCTTTAGGGATATGGTTTAGGGTTAAGGGTTAAGGGATTTAGATTTAAGGTATAGTGTTGAGGGTTGAGGGTTGAGGGTTTAGGGATAGGGTTTAGGATTTAAGGTTTAAAGGTTGAGGGTTGAGGCTTTAGGGATAAGGTTTAGGGTTTAGGGTTAAGTGAGAGACCTAGATGGCTAAGGATGGATGGAGAGGTAGACAAGGAGTGACTAAGAGACATAGAGAGGGGAGAGCTAGAGAGGTGAGGGGGAGACAAAGGTGAGAGATAGAGAGGTGAGGGGAGAGATATAATAAAATGAGAGAGTGAAGTTGACAACTTGAGGGAAAGATGGGTAAGGAAGAGGGAGAGAGGTGGAGAGGAAGGGAAATATCTAGAGAGCTATGAGAGATATACAAGTGAGATACCTATAACCTAGGGAGAGAGGGGTGAGAGAGATAGGGGTGAGGTAGATAGGGGAGGAGAGGGGTGGATAAGGGTTGAGGGTTTAAGGGTGAGTAGTCCTTGATGTGGAGGAGGATTCTACTGGAGCACTTCCTTGTTTATTATCTTGCTTCTCCTTCTCAACCTTTTCAGGTCCTTGCCTAAATTGACTCATAGCTTTCTTTGTGAGGCCTAGATTCTTGGCCAACTACTCAACTTATTTTCTTACTTTCCTATTGATTTTAGGTTTTCTGAGCTCAACATGTAGTTTTACACTTAGCTCCTCATATGTTCCAAATCTTTCAACTGTTTTGTCTTTTGGCTTGCTCAAGAGGTGTTGAGCATACATGTTTAAGATTTTCTCATCTACCTCATACCCCATGGGCATGATCCAAACAGTTTTGGGTTCTACTTCTTCCATTGAGCACTGATCAGTGTCCACCATGAAACATATTTCATTCTTGTACTTCTCAACAACTGATTTAGGGATTCTTTCTCTAGAATGCATCATATTCTAAAAATTCTTGAAGTATCCCCAGATTGCAGTCTTCTATGCTTTATAGTCACCAATGTTGTGTAGATGATCTCTGATCTGAATAGCAACTGGCTCGTCATTAGTCCAGTACACACCCTTTAATCTAGGCACCTCATTCATAAAGTAGAAAAATAAACATAGAACCAATGTACCATATTTAAAGGTGTTTTTCTTATCTTTCTTGATTTTTTTCAAATTCTCAATTAGTTGGTTTTGCAATAATTCACACAAGTCATAATCTACATTTTCCTTTAGCATTTTGTATGCAATATATATGGCCATTCTGGAGACAGAGTTCTCCCTGCTGGAATGATAAATTTTGTAACCAATTACCATTGAAGCAAACTTGACATCTAGATCAATAATATCATTGATGGTCATTACCCTTTTATCAAATTTAGCACCGGTTGCATCAGTTATAGTCTGGTTCTTCATAGATTTTAGCATGGGTAAGTTACCAGTTGAATTCAACCCAGTCACAATCCTGATAGCATCCTTTGTAATTTTGAATGGTTTCAACAACCACAAAAACTCATCATGCATTCAGCTTAAAACATACTGAACCCATTCATCTTCATCAAATGTTGGAAACCTCATAATTTGAATGAAATGTTTGTCATGCAGTGCCTTATACTCGGGTTTAAGATCTTGATTTTCATCCCTTAGATGACTCTCAAACAAATCTACAAACCTTGAGTCCCCAAATTCATTTATGCTCACATGAATATAAACCCTAATATCTTCAACATGCAGCACACCATACGGAACACTTGAAAATGCACCTAATGGGTCAACTTCTACTAATTTGTGTGGATGCTTCTTAAATTTAGGTCAAGGTCTTTCAGTAATATCAACAACCAAAGGTGTAGCCATTGCAAAAGATTACAAGTTCAAAGCTTCGTAGATAAATACCTTTTTCATGAAATTAGGGTTAGTGGACAAATTCACCAGTTGCACTTCAAATCCTTGAAATCTCAGCTCAGACACTATTCTTCTTGCTCTCTTCAAATGCAAAATGTTTCAAATGAAGAGTGAATGACCCTTTTATGCTCCACAAAACCTAATTTACCTTTGTAATAAATGCTCTACTCTAACACATCTGGTTACACTATTTCTGCATACAGTCGACCTTCAATTGTTCTGCAAATCATCATATCCACTTCTTTTCTTCTACAAATCCTTTCAAATGATCTATAATAACCCAAATTATTTTCTCTCATCATGCCAGATTCAGGCACCCACTTACTAGCTAGGGGAATTTGATTTTTAATGCATCTCCCCTTGAGCCAGAGCTCCTAATTCAATTCCCAAAGGAATTTTCAGCACTGGATTCCAGTGCGGACTCATTACTATTATTCATAACATGTCTTGCTCATTTCATTCTGGATCTCATTCATGTCAATTTTCTCCTTGCCTTTGTCTTGTCTCTGCTCATCCAATTTTTTGTGTACCAGACCTCTTCTTTTATTATTCCTGCTTCTGCAGAATCTTACAAAATGACTAGATTGGTTACAATTGAAGCACACAACATTTCTTTGCCCATTTGATTGATTTCCTCTTGATCTGCACTAATTAGCCATACGTCCAAATCTATTGCATGCAAAGCATTTTCCATTGAAAGAATTACCATTTTCTCTATTGTTGGTGTTATTCATTATCATACTTCTGAATTCATTGGATCTATGTCCATATCTCTTACATTTAAAGCATTGACCGAAGAAGGATGAACCACTTTGATTTACTTTGCTTCTACACTAAGTAGCTCTATGACCAAATTTATTGCAATTGAAATAATTGTTGATAACTGAGAGGGGGGCGGGAGAATCAGTTATCCTTAATTTGCTTTCTATTCAAATACTTAAATCCACTTTGTTAATCAATAGCATAGCAATTAATCATTCATGAAAGCATAAGGTATAAACACCAAAGCAAATACACATCAGCACATGAGACACCAAGATTTTGACGTGGAAAACTCGGTTAAGGGAAAAACCACGAGGTGATTAACCCAAGGATTATTCTTTGTTAGAAGAATAAGAATGCTAGATGGCACATGCCAATTAGGGCTCATTACCTGAGCACACTGCTCACAAGGAGGCACACTACCTACAAGAGACACACTGTCTACAAGATAAGAAGTATTACAAACTTGAATTGGAGATTGACATCTTTACCATGCCTAGATTAGTTCCATTTAAGTCCAAAAACTCCTGCTCTGCCTTTCACACTTCTCTTCGCTATCTCACTCTCATCACCACAAGACACACTTCAAAATGAATTCACAAACCCTTATTTATACAAGGCATTGACTTAGGAACAATCATCTAAGTCGGCAAACACCTACAAGATCATTCGCAAGATGTGTAATACATCCAGTCGGCCTGTCTTAGGAAGAACACCATCATCCAGTGGTTATTCTTCAAATGCGCACTCTAACTTCAATGCGGACCACCAACATGAATTGGACATGATCCAAGGATCACCACAACCTTTCCCAAATCACCAATAACATCCGCACTTCATCTGCTTACTAGAATCCTTCTCTCCTTCATTCGAAACTTCAAGAACACAGTCTGTCATTACTGTCATAATGAAAAAGATACTTCCAGACCTCCAAACCATGAACAAATATGGTTGTCACTTCACACAAACTTCTTCAACATTCTCTCCAATCCGCATAATGAGATTATGTAATTCCAGAGCTCACCGGACCAATCTGTGACACTTTGTCACCACTGAACGCTTACCGGAACTGGTTCTATTTAAGCGAACACAACTTCTTTAGATCTTCAAGTGGACCTCTGAAATCTTAAATGGAACATCTCAAGACTCATATCTACAAACCCTTTAATCTGCATCCTCTGATCCTCAACCTATTGAGTACTTTTGCCTTCTTCTCATCACTATTCTTCACTATTTCTGATTGAGACTAAATTCCTCAATAACCTCAGCACACAGCTCATCCAATCCTTCTTATCAATGCAATATGAGTATGTTGACATCAATGACAACATTGGTTAACCTCATACTTGCAACAATCTCCCCCTTTGTCATTGATGGCAACATGTGATGTGAAAAACCATCAAGACAAGAACTTCTCCTTTCTGTCATAGCTCCCCCTATCAGCAACAACTCTTCACATGTCTTCTCTTCCTTTACTGCTCCTACTTTGATCATCAACCACTTGTTTTTCACATGTCTTCTCTCCCCCTTTGACATCAATGGCAAAGGGCTCATACTTGCAATTCAAACACATCAGAATCATACCAACTGCTCCCCCTTAGTAGCAGCTCCCCATCATCAATTTGGATCACAAGATATGACTATGATATCCACCAGACTGATGCACATTAGTGCATCCTAGTTCATCATCAGAGGGGCCATGACCCCTAACTTCTCCCTGAGATACTCAAAAGAGTCCTTGGGAAGAGGTTTAGTAAAAATATCTACAAGCTGATCCTTGGAGGGCACATACTCCAATCTGACTTCACCCTTGTTCACTTGCTCTCTCAAAAAGTGAAATTTGATAGATATATGCTTGGTCTTAGAATGCAATACCGGATTCTTAGAAATACTTATTGCACTTGAATTATCACAGAAAATTGTGATAGGCTCCTCATATTCTACTTGAATATCTATTAGCATTTGCTTCATTCACAAAAGTTGGGTGCAACTACCTGCTGCTACAATGTATTCTGCTTCTGTTGTAGACAGGGATATTGCTTTTTGTTTCTTGCTTAGCCAAGAAACCAACCTTTTTCCCAAAAAGAATGCTCCTCCACTTGTACTCTTCCTATCATCCACATCTCCTGGCCAATCTACATCTGTATATGCATGAAGAGAAAAGTCATGATCTCTGGGATACCATAGGCCATACTCAACTGTTCCTTTCAATTACCTAAAAATTCTTTTGATTGCCATGACATGAGATTCTCTGGGATCAGCCTAGAATCTGGCCACAAGACCAACAACTTGCATTATATCTGGTCTAGTCTGAGTGAGATATAGTAATCCTCCAATCATTGATCTGTACTTTGTCTGATCTATCTTAGGAGAGTCATCATCTTTGCTCAACTTACATCCGGTAGCCATAGGAGTGTTCATTGGATTTGAATCTTCCATTCCAAATTTCTTCAATAGTTCTTTCACATATTTAGTTTGAGAGATAAAGATTCCTTTCTCTGTCTGAGTAATTTGTAGACCCAAGAAGAAATTCATTTCACCGAGCATTGACATTTCAAACTCACTTTTCATTTGGTTTGCAAAGGTTTTACACATACTGTCTCTTCCTCCAAAGATGATATCATCAACAAATACTTCAACAATCAAGATGTTTTCATGATCAATTTGGAAATATAGGTTACTATCAATAGTACCTTTGTTGAAACCAATCTTCAAAAGATGTTTATCCAGCCTCTCATACCATGCTCTTGGGGCTTGCTTTAGACCATACAGTGCCTTCTTTAATTTGTAGACCATATCACCATGCTCAGATAACTGAAATCCATCCAGTTGTTCAATGTACACCTTTTCTTCTAGGTCACCATTCAGGAAAGCAGATTTGACATCCATCTGATACACTTTGAAATCTTTGAAGGTAGCAAATGCAAGAAATAGTCTGACTGCTTCAATTCTTGCCACCGGAGAAAAGGTTTCCTCAAAATCAATCCCTTCTATTTGAGAGTATCCTTTGCAGACTAATCTAGCCTTATTTCTGATTACTTCACTGACTTCATTTAGTTTGTTCTGGAAGACCCATTTGGTTCCAATCACATTCTTGTTACTAGGTCTAGAAACAAGATCCCAAGTGTGATTTTTCTCAATTTGCATCAACTCTTCCTCCATTGCTTTGGTCCAATTTTCATCATTGCAGGCTTCATTTATTGTCTTAGGTTCAATCTTTGAAATTAGACAACATTCATCTAAATTTTGAGCAACATTCCTTCTAGTTCACACACCTTTGCTTTTGTCACCTATGATCTAATCTTCAGAGTGGTTCAGTCTTACATACCTTAGAACTTTGGGAGTTTCTTGCACTTCTGCTTTTTGATCATGCTCATTCAGACTTGTCTCTTCTTCCTGATTTACCGGATTAGTCTGAATCTGACATTCAGGAGAGGATGGAGCACCTTGAACCAGAACATCATTCTAATCATCTTCATCATACTCATAAAATCTTGAGGGCTTCTCAATACCTTCATCAACCTTCACATTTGTACTTTCTATCATCTTTCTCAGTCTCTTATTGTAACACCGATATGCTTTGCTTTGAGTGGAGTAACCCAAGAAAATTTCTTCATCACTTCTAGCATCAAACTTTCCTAGATCTTCATCTCTTTTAATGTAACACTTGCTACCAAATACTCTGAAATATCTCATAGTAGGAGTGATGCCAAACCAAAGTTCATAAGGAGTCTTACCGGTATTGCTTCTGATTTGAACTCAATTGAGAGTGTAGACTGCAGTGCTGACAACTTCTTTCCAAAACATCTGGGGAACATTTGCTTCCATCATCATTGTCCTGGATGCTTCCTGGATGGTTCGGTTCTTTCTCTCAACTACTCCATTTTGCTGTGGAGTCCTAGGAGTAGATAACTATCTCTTTATACCCTGCTTCTCACAAAAATCTATGAATTCACTGGATGTGAATTCACCACCTCTATCAGACCTTAGACATTTCAGTTTTAATCCGATTTGATTCTCTACCATAGCCTTGAAGATTTTAAACTTCTCAAATGCTTCTGATTTCTCTTTCAAAAAGGTGACCCACATCATCTGGGAATGGTCATCAATCAGTAACATGAAGTATCTATCACCTTGCATACTCTTGATTCTTGTTGGACCACATAGATCAGTATGAACTAACTCCAATAATCTGGTAGAGGACATATCCTTGCTTTTGAATGAGACTCTGCTCTGTTTACCTAGTTGACATTCTTTGCACAAACTATTTGTAGGTTTTACCAACTTTGGAAGATCTCTTACAACCTGAGTATTGCTTATCTTGATGATGTTATCAAAATTTACATGACACATCCTTCTATGCCATAACCAACTCTGATCAATTTGAACAAACAGACAACTTTTATTAGTACCAACTAGATGGAAGATATTACCTTTTGTTTGAGTACCGGATGCAATCTCAGTTTCGGAGCTTTCAAAGATCCTACATCTTCCATTCTTGAATTGGAGATCATAGCCTTTGTCCACCAACTGACCAACACTGAGAAGATTGTGCTTCAATCCTTCGACATATAGTATATTACTGGTTTTGTTCTTTCCATCAAAAGAGATAGTTCCCCTACCTCTTATTCTACCAGCTGAATTGTCACCAAACTTTACCATTCCTCCTTCATACCTTTCCAAATCTAAGAACTTGTTCTTGTCACCTGTCATATGGTGAGAGCATCCACTGTCAATAACCCAATCATCCTTTTCTTCAACTTGGACAGCCAAATCTCTTTCTATAACCTTATGATTGATACATTCAGGGAATATTGGATCTTCTTCCTTGATGGCAATGAACACCCATTCATTTCTGGATTTGTCTCCTATCTCAGATTCATCATCTGTTACTCCTTCATTATCAGCTTCTTCATGAACATAATAACAATTCTTTTGGAACCTTTGTATGTTAGAATTTGATCTTGTGGATCTTTCCGGACATCTTGAAGCAAAGTGACCAATCTTATTGCAGTTGAAGCATTTAAAGGGTAATTTTCCTTCATACTTACCGGATCCCCTTGGCAGTCTTTTTGCAATGAGGGCTTCAAGTTGAGCTGTTTCTACTTCTTCCTCTTCCATGTCTTTTCTTGCTTGATCATACCATGACAGTTTCCTTGAAGAGTTTTCTCCCGGATCAAATCTTTGTTTGCCTTTCACATAGGCACTGGCTTTGAATGCAGATTCAGTCTTGGGGGGATCATCTCCAAACTCAGTCATTTCAAATGCAGCCAGTTTGCGAGCCAATTGGTCTCTTGTGATAGTTGTATGGGCTCTGAATTCATCAATGGCAGCAGCCTTGATTTTCTAGGCAGCAGGAAGGGATCTGAGAATTTTGCAAACAATCTCATTTTCATCCAAAACTCCACCAACATTCCTAATTCCACACACCAGCTCATTTACTCTTAGCATAGAGGTAGTGATATTTTCATCATCTCTCATCTTCAATCTTTCAAATTTCCCTTTGAGACTCTACAACCTTGCACTCTTAACAAACTCATCTCCTTCATGTAGAAGTTCCAGTTTAATCCAGATCTCATAGGCAGTTGGTAGGTCAATAACATTTGAGAGCTCTGAGTCGATTAATGCACTTAGAAGAGCCTCTTTAGTCCATAGATTGTTTTCAGCATCTGTGATTTCATTTAGAGTTGTCGGACCACCCTGTGGAGGTGTATATGTTTTTGTGACCATGGACAAGTACGCCTTTCCCATACACTCCAAGTGACATTTCATGTGGCCTTTCCAAAGAGTGAAGTTAATTCCATCAAAGTTCAGACTATCCTTCTTGTATGATGACATCTTGGATCTCCTCAAGTGGTTAAGCTCCTTTTAGAGGAACTTGGCTCTGATACCAATTGTTGATAACTGAGAGGGGGGGTGAATCAGTTATCCTTAATTTGCTTTCAATTCAAATACTTAAATCCACTTTGTTAATCAATAGCATAGCAATTAATCATTCATGAAAGCATAAGGTATAAACACCAAAGCAAATACACATCAACACATGAGACACCAAGATTTTGATGTGGAAAATCCGGTTAAGGGAAAAACCAGGGGTGATTAACCCAATGATTATTCTCTATTAGAAGAATAAGAAAAATAGATGGCACATGCCAATTAGGGCTCACTACCTGAGCACACTGCTCACAAGGAGGCACACTGCCTACAAGAGACACACTGTCTACAAGATAACAAGTATTACAAACTTGAACTGGAGATTGACATCTTTACCATGCCTGGATCAGTTCCATTTAAGCCCAAAAACTCTTGCTCTACCTTTCGCACTTCTCTTCGCTATCTCACTCTCATCACCACAAGACACACTTCAAAATGAATTCACAAACCCTTATTTATACAAGGCATCGACTTAGGAACAATCATCTAAGTCGACAAACACCTACAAGATCATTCGCAAGACGTGTAATACATCCGGTCGGCCTGTCTCAAGAAGAACACCATCATCCAGTGGTTATTCTTCAAATGCGCACTCTAAGTTCAATGTGGACCACCAACATGAACTGGACACAATCCAAGGATCACCACAACCTTTCCTGAATCACCAATAACATCCGCACTTCATCTGCTTACTAGAATCCTTCTCTCCTTCATCCGGAACTTCAAGAAGACAGTCTGTCATTACTGTCATAATGAAAAAGATACTTCTGGACCTCCAAACTATGAACAAATCTGGTTGTCACTTCACACGAACTTCTTCAACATTCTCTCCAATCCGCAAAATGAGATAATGTAATTCTGAAGCTCACTAGACCAATCTGTGACACTCTATCACCATTGAACACCTGCCGGAACTGGTTCTATTTAAGCGAACATAACTTCTTCAGATCTTCATGTGAACCTCTGAAATCTTAATTGGAACATCTCAAGACTCATATCTACAAACCCTTTAATCCGCATCCTCTGATCCTCAACCTATTGAGTACTTTTGCCTTCTTCTCATCACTGTTCTTCACTGTTTCTAATTGAGACTAATTTCCTCAATAACCTCAGTACACAGCTCATCCAATCCTTCTTATCAATGCAATATGAGTATGTTGACATCAATGACAATACTGGTTAACCTCATACTTGCAACAACAATTTCAATTGAAAGATGGATACCTTTGAGCATTTGGTTGTCTTACCAGAGGTTTTCTAGGTCTGTTTCTCCCATTCCTTGATTGAGAATTTCTTTGTCTGGATCCAGACCTTTCACCTTTCTCATACCCAAGACCATGCTTATCATTAGTCTTCTTTTGACTCTCAAGCAACATTTCAAGTTTGGCTGAGCTTATCTTGAACTTCTCCTTGTATTTATTTGCAACTTCTAGGTCATGTTTGAGAATAACAATTTGCCTCTCAAGTTCCTCTTCATTTTCCCTAGTTTCTTGTAGGTCAGACTCTAGATGGACAATTATTCTATCTAATCTACAGCATTCTTCAATTCTTTCTTTCAGAGATTGATTCAATTTTTCTTTAGTCTTCTTTGTTTCTTTAATTTCCTTGGTTAACCTCATCACCCTGGATTTCATCTCATGTTTTAGAACAACAATTTATTTTGCTGACTTCTCACATTCTTTTGTCTTCTCTTTCAGAGCCTTATTCATGTCATTGTCTTCATTCTGTTTTCTAGTTGAAAAAGTAGCTCCTTCCTCTTTACATTAGATTTGCTCAATTTTTCTTTTAAAATCTCAATGCAGTCTTTAGCATCTTTAAGGTTCTCTTGCAGTTCTTTGGCTTCTGCTCTGGACTGATCAAGATCTTCTAAAGCAAGTTGAAGTTGTTCCTTGAGGTTGTATGAGTCCATTTTAATACCTTCCCAGATCTTCTTCAAGCTGTTAAGCTTCTTCTAAGGAACCTTGCTCTGATACCAATTGTTGAAATCAGGGCTGACAACTAAGAGGGGGGGTGAATCAGTTGTTAGAAAAAAAAATTTAACACTTGCTGCAATTAATTCTTCTTTAACTGATTAAAGATGTAACCATGAAAGCATGAATCATGGACACATAAGCAGAAGTACAAATAACACACTTGACACCAAGATTTTTGACGTGGAAACCTGATTAAGGGAAAAATCACGGTGGGGGTTAACCCACAAGAAATTATACTCTATTAAAAGTATTACAAATGGGGAAGGCACATGCCTTCAAGGCTCACTTCCTAGAGCTCACTACTCTAAGAGGTTCACTGCCTACAAAAATGATTACAAGAGGATAATAGAATGTTTGAACTAATGAATAGCATCTACCAATGCAGAAATTTAGTTCTGGTTAAGCACAAAATACTGATTTTAGACACTTCATCCTTATTCTACCCTGTTTCACTTTTCTACCATGATCTAGGCTTAGATCCTTTCCTTCACACTTCTTCTACTCTTTTTCACACTTACTCCATCACTACACCATGCACACACTCCACAAGACTTGAATCCATTAGCTATATATATCCGCATCAAGAAATTTTATCAACTGTAGTTGGCTCAGAGAAAACTTAGAATAGTAATGAAGACCTTTCCTCTATTGGATGAATCCATGCATAATCAGCAACGTGGACCAAAAACTTGTGTTCTCAAATCATCAACCATGTCAGCCAATACCACTAGTTATCATAAATTACTTAACCAACAACTTTTCTTCATCCGGACTAAGATCACATACTAGGTTGGCCTGTTCTTCTTCTGACTACACTGACTAACTAGAGCTTGATACTCATATGCTTATAGATTTTGAATCCTTTATCATCGAAGGTTAAATTACTAGATTTAGATAGTCCTGACAATCCTTATTACTCCCTCAGATCTACTATACATTGTGATTTACTACCAGAGTGATCCAGACTAAGATACCGAACCCTATCACATGCTCTATTTCTGACTCTCAGACTTAAACAAATCCTCATTCTGACTTCTGGTATGAATAAAACATGTAATGTGGATGTGTATGATAGACTTAGTTGCCATCAATGACAACATCTATCATGCATAGCAGTGTCTCTTGCCAACATTATATTCCTAATCATGACCAACAAATGCACATATTGTCTAAACATAAAGCTTCCACACATTCCACCAACCCCACTTCAATCATGCCCATGGGATTCAAAAGTATAAATTTGGATGCCTCTACCTGTAAAGCCAAAAATCCTACCAAAAATCTTAAGGATCCTCATGCCTTAAAGCATAAATCCAAATACCAAGAATCAAAGAAAAATCCATCTAAAAAGCTATCTAAGCCCATACCTCCTGTTGGTTTTGCTTCTGAATCAGCATTAGGGTTTTCCAGTTCTAATGCACAGGCAGATTCAGCCAACTGAATACAGGAGGTTGTGTGAGCTCCTCCCCTTCACTTCTGGTTCTGCCGCACCAAGGGGGGTGTCCCTATTTGATAAAAGTATGACCTTGACTAGCTCAATGACAAAAGGATATAACTTGACAGCAACAGGTAGAATACTCTCATGTAAGGACGAAGATTTGTGTAACAAATCATAAGGTTGGCAACATTCTTGGACATAATGTCTGGTTAGGGATGAGAGCATGCAGAGGTTCCTAATCCTAATCCTACAACTAACAGATGGAAGGATGAGATGGTTTGAATTGGTGTTTGGAGTGATGGGACTTTCCTAGACCCATTGAACAGACAAATTCCCAAACCAGTGCCTTATCTGGGCAGCAGAGTCATATCTAAGACTGTAAATGTCTCCCCATGACAACATAAATTCATATCCAGAGGACTTAAGAATAATGCTACTGCCTAACAGCAACATGTCCAAGAAAAAGTATCATTAATGATCATGCTTAACAGATCCTATGATGCAATCTATTTCCCTTTGTATCTAATCAAAAGCCTATTTAACTACTCCTTGAGCAGACGCAATAAATCAAACACACAGTATGCACATACTGAAAAACTTGGAAGCCCTTGACAACCTTGTTTGAAAGGAAAACAAATGACATACAGGAGACAATCAGAAACAATACACACACAGGTGTTTTCCATTTAAAATCAATCTGCATAGAAGGCCATCATAGAGAAAATCATCAATTACAATCCAAGATAGATTAGTACACCAGACTAAGGACCGAGTCTGTAGCAAAAAATGCCTTTCAAAATGTGAACACCTTATGTTCAGAGTCAGAGCTGAAAGCCCCAAAACATCTAACCCCCCAAAAGTAACACAGCCAAAACCATTTATACAGAACCGTGTACATTCAGTAATTAATTACATGGCCAGAAGTCAAAAATCTGCCAGATACATCCATCAGAGGGAATGGCGCTCCGAAGCTATTACTGCAATAGACAGAAGAGTAAACAAGGGTGGCCTCGAGCCCTGCGCCGCCATCTGGAAGCCTTTAGGCCAAAAAATCAGGTACATGACTATTCAACAACTCACCCACGCCTCAGCACAGTTGCCATTGGTGGCTCAACAACCCGCAGCTACCGAGTAAGCTGTCACAGCGTTCAAAATGGAGCTTCCTGCCAAAATGTGCATCACCGCAGGTTTAGAATAATATAGGGAGATTAGTCCCACATGCACGGTGAGGAGACCACTTTAGCATTTTAAAAACATGGCTACATGTATAACAAATGTTGAGCGCTTTTGCCACGCTCGACGCATAAGCCTTCACCCAAAGCCCATCGCCAAGACTTGAACCATCGGCCCAGCCCACGAATCCTTCGCCGACCTCAATAGTCTTGCCGACGCCACCTTCGCCATCGCCCAGACCAACACCGTCGGCCTAGCATGAAACTCCTTCGCCGACATACATTGTCATACCGATAACACTTCCGCAAGCCTCTGTCAGCCAGACATAGTCTATCGGCCAGCCCAAAAGCTTCCTTGGCCGATAGACCAACTCTCCCCGATGGCCACCAAAACACCCTCGTCGGTGAAACCTCCACTGTCGGCCCAACATCTGCCCGTTCACCTGATAGTCTATGTCGTGCTGATGGCACATCTCACATCCCCATCGGCCAGACCATTCATATCGGCCAAACAAAAATGAAGCCTGCCGATAACAATGATCACCCTGATGACTGTTCCAAATCCCTTGTCGGTGAGACCCACGCCGATAACACCCCATCGGCCAAACACTAACCATCGACGACCCAAAAAATTGCTTCACCGAAACACCAAGTTACTCCGATGAAAGTTCAAACAACACTCCGTCGGTGAGACCAACAGCATCAGCTCGCCCAAACAAACTCTCACCGATCCCCACGGTCTCTCCGATGAAACCTTCGCTTCCCACCTCCGTCGGTGAGACATACACCATCGAGCAAGCTCACCTCAATCCATCTAATAGCAAATGTCACTCCGATACCAACAAACAAAACACATCCTCCGTCGGCAAGACCTAGGACATCAGAGCAACAAAAAGAACCCTCACCGATCGCACACTCTACAGCGATGAACACAATGCCCAAATCCCCATTGGCTAGAAAAATGATATCGGCAGAGGTCAAGACCCCTCTGTCGATAGCAAAAATCTCACCGACGGTCCACTCCATACTCCCCTATCGGTGTGACCCGCGCCTATCGGCGCCACAAAAAACTGCTTGGCCGAAAATACTACTCTCGCCGATAGACATCCATCGGCCAAACAAATGCCATCGGCCCAACATGAAACTCCTTCGCCGATAGCACAAAGTCTTGGCGATGGAAGAAGATATGACTGCTACCATCATGATCGCCAAGACAAATACAAACTCATGCTGATGGAGAAAACATGAAGACCGCCTCCTCAAGAACTATGATGCAGATGCTGAAAAACACTGAGGGGCCCCAAAACTTAAAATTTTTTGGATATTTTGGGATGGTGCCTGAATGAAAATTGCTTGGAAACTATCAGTGAATTCAGGCACCAACAGTGGCTCTGATTGGGGACGTGCAGGTGCGAGACTGCAGCGAGAACCCCAGATCTCTGGGATGTAGACCAGTGCCTTATCCATTGGGCACAGAGTCATGAAGTTACAATGATCTGCATCACCAGACACTCTTGATGGCCTAAAGCCACCAAGAAAGGGAAAACTAATACTTCCCCTTGTCAAACACCTTATTCTCATCTGCATACACTGGGTCAAGCCTAAGAGTACTGCCATGCTCTAACCACAAACAAACCTGGTCATTTGCATATTCAACCTTCTGATTTAGCTTGTCACCGTCAACCTTATGCAAACAACCCTCAGCATCAGGCAACAAGTGGATACAGAATGTATCAGGCAATGCATACTCAAATGGAATATAACACATGTTATCATTTGTATCAGCATTATGCATTGCAAAATGATCTCCTAGCTGGACTGAAAACTGAAAACACTCAAAGTCCACCATGCAGCTAGGAAGATCAGAGCTCATTTCATATGCTGGCCTCTCAAAAGAAAAGATTTCAAATTCACAATTGTGCACATCATGCACACAACCAACAACAGCATCAAACTGGAAAAGATCAGGCTCTGGCACCTCTTTCAAATTAGGCACATTTTCACAGTCACTTACCTGATGTATGTTGTTTCCTCTTTCATCGGGATGAGAAACAGAATCCAAACCAAAAACAATGTCTAGATCCTCACCATACTCAAATAGATCCTCATCACCATATGTGTCAAAGATGGGTGATCCAGGTACATCAGCTTGATCATAATATGCCATTTGTTCATGGGCAGCAGAGCACGTATCTCCATCACCAATGGATTCCCTTTGTGGAAGAGTATCAGCCTGTGTGTCATAAGCAAAACAGCCATCAAATGAAAAACAATCATGCTCTAAACTAGCACTTGTTTCAATCCCTGACTGCTCTTCATGATCTCCATGCGTTTGAAAGGAAGGCAGTGGGTCACACATGGGACTGCTTCTCTGTTTGCTTATATCTTTTCTGTCTTGAGTACAATACTCACAATTATCCCCACAAGTCCATTCCAACAGTTGCTCATTGCTGTCCACAACCTCGTTATTGTTTTCATGGTCATATGCCTCATCATTGCAATGGGAATCCTCACTAGTCCTTTCACTGGCATCCTCAACTGGTGAACAATCCAGTTGAGTAGTATTGTTAGCATTATGTTCAAATACAGCAGTCTCAACCTCTATGCTTTCATTTTCATTTTTATCTGCACATGATGCCTTAATTATTTGGTCATTTGTAGCTTCACAACCATTTCTCACACCAAAGCCTATGGATAGGGGTTTCAGCAAGTGCTCATTTCTGATTTTTTCTATGTTTTCTACGAACTTGTATGCCATCTGCATACTTGTCACCTTGAAATCCCTCAGTAATGCACTAGAACCCTCCTCAAAAGATTCAAAGAATATGCCAACACAGGCTGAAGTGTCAGGTCTGAACACTTCTGGGATCTGTGAAAGGGCTACTGCAAACCTATGACTGAAATCAACACATGGCTCTTCATCTTGTTTTCTGATTTTCATCAATTCTGCAACAAGATCAGCCGGTTCTTTTGCAAATTCTTCTTTGAAACAGTCAGCAAGCTCATCCCAACGGGCAAAGGATCTCTTTGAAAAGATCAAATACCAGTCTTTTGCTTTTGCATCAAAGGACCTAACAAAAAACCTCATCCACATATCCTCATCTTTGAATGAATGTTTTCCCATGAACTCATGAAAATTTTGGATATGTGCATTCCCATCACACGCACTGTGACCACTAAATCTAGGCATTTGACGGTATATCCTAGCAGGCATATTTTCTACTTTATAATCAACCCATGACAAATCCAGTTGGTCATACAAAGGATCAAAAGGGTTGAGAAGAGGTTTAGCCTTCTGACTGGCAGACACAACAGGGTTATTGTTTTTTAACTGGGCCTGCTCAGCCTCCAAGAGTATCAACTTATTTCTTATCTCTTCTATTCTTTTATCCAACATTTCACCACTGAGTATGGGATAATTCATACTTGGATTCATGAAATTTCTATTTTCAGACATCCTTTGTCTGCCTAAGACCTAAGCTTTCCCCTGGCATCTAACTTATGCAGTAAAATAGCAAATATAAAGGGGAAGGAACAAGGTACCTTTTCTCATACAGATGCAGAAAAATGAACAACACATTTTTGTCACATCACATACATCCATCTTTCATGTGCATTCAGATCTTTTTTGCAGAGTCGCCACCTCGCCAGAGAGGACAACATTTTCAATAGCTGAAATCTAATTTTCCAGGTTCATTCCACCAGCAGAGCATCATTTTGTTAGTGACTCAGATGGGCCACAAATACATTCCTCTTTTTTTTATCAATCCGTCCCCAGTAGAGTCGCCATTTTTGTTGGTTTTGCTTCTGAATCAGCAATAGGGTTTGCCAGTTCTAATGCACAGGTAGATTCAGCCAACTGAATACAGGAGGTTGTGTGAGCTCCTCCCCTTCACTTCTGGTTCTGCCGCACCAAGGGGGGTGTCCCTATTTGATAAAAATATGACCTTGACTAGCTCAATGACAGAAGGATATAACTTGACAGCAACAGACAGAATACTCTCATGTAAGGACCAAGATTTGTGTAACAAATCACAAGGTTGGCAACATTCTTGGACATAATGTCTGGTTAGGGATGAGAGCATGCAGAGGTTCCTAATCCTAATCCTACAACTAACAGATGGAAGGATGAGATGGTTTGAATTGGTGTTTGGAGTGATGGGACTTTCCTAGACCCATTGAACAGACAAATTCCCAAACCAGTGCCTTATCTGGGCAGCAGAGTCATATCTAAGACTGTAAATGTCTCCCCATGACAACATAAATTCATATCCAGAGGACCTAAGAATAATGCTACTACCTTACAGCAACATGTCCAAGAAAGAGTATCATTAATGATCATGCTTAACAGATCCTATGATGCAATCTATTTCCCTTTGTATCTGATCAAAAGCCTATTTAACTACTCCTTGAGCAGACGCAATAAATCAGACACACAGTATGCACATACTGAAAAACTTGGAAGCCCTTGACAACCTTGTTTGAAAGGAAAACAAATGACATACAGGAGACAATCAGAAACAATACACACACAGGTGTTTTTCATTTAAAATCAATCTGCATAGAAGGCCATCACAGAGAAAATCATCATTTACAATCCAAGATAGATTAGTACACCAGACTAAGGACCGAGTCTGTAGCAAAAAATGCCTTTCAAAATGTGAACACCTTATGTTCAGAGTCAGAGCTGAAAGCCCCAAAACATCCAACCCCCCAAAAGTAACACAGCCAAAACCATTTATACAAAACCGTGTACATTCAACAATTAATTACATGGCCAGAAGTCAAAAATCCACCAGATACATCCATCAGAGGGAATGGCGCTCTGAAGCTATTACTGCAACAGACAGAAGAGTAAACAAGGGTAGCCTCGAGCCCTGCGCCACCATCTGGAAGCCTTTACGCCAAAAAATTAGGTACATGACTGTTCAACAACTCGTCCACGCCTCAGCACAGTCGCCATTGATGGCTCAACAACCCGCAGCTACCGAGCAAACTGTCGCAGCGTTCAAAATAGAGCTTCCTGCCAAAACACGCATCGCTGCAGGTTTAGAATAATACAAGGAGATTAGTCCCACATGCATGGTGAGGAGACCACTTTAACAATTTAAAAACATGGCCGCATGTATAACAAATGTCGAGTGCTTTTGCCACGCTCGACGCATAAGCCTTTGTCCAAAGCTCATCGCCAAGACCCGAACCATCAGCCCAGCCCATGAATCCTTCACCGACCTCAATAGTCTCGCCGATGCCACCTTCGCCATCGCCTAGACCAACACCGTCGACCTAGCATGAAACTCCTTCGCCGACATATATTGTCATAACGATAACACTTCCGCAAGCCTCTATCGGCCAGACATAGTCTATCGGCCAGCCCAAAAGCTTCCTTGGCCGATAGACCAACTCTCCCTGATGGCCACCAAAACACCCTCGTCGGTGAAACCTCCACTGTCGGCCCAACATCTGCCCGTTCACCTGACAGTCTATGTCATGCTGATGGCACATCTCACATCCCTGTCGGCCAAACCATTCATATCAGCCAAACAGAAATGAAGCCTGCCGATAACAATGATCACCTCGATGACCGTTCCAAATCCCTTGTCGGTGAGACCCACGCCAATAACACCCCATCAGCCAAACACTAACCATCGACGGCCCAAAAAATTGCTTTGCCAAAACGCCAAGTTACTCCGATGAAATCTCAAACAACACTCTGTCGGTGAGACCAACACCATCGGCTCGCCCAAACAAACTCTCACCGATCCCAACGGTCTCTCCGATGAAACCTTCGCTTCCCACCTCCGTCAGTGAGACATACACCATCGGGCAAGCTCACCTCAATCCATCCAATAGAAAATGTCACTCCGATGCCAACAAACAAAACACATCCTCCGTCGACAAGACCTAAGACATCGGAGCAATAAAAAGAACCCTCACTGATCGCACACTCTACACCGATGAACACAATGCCCAAATCCCCATCGGCCAGAAAAATGATATCGGCAGAGGTCAAGACCCCTCTACCGATAGCAAAAATCTCACCGATGGTCCACTCCATACTCCCCTGTCGATGTGACCCGCGCCTATCGGCGCCACAAAAAACTGCTTGGCCGACAATACTACTCTCGCTGATAGACATCCATTGGCCAAACAAATGCCATCAGCCCAACATGAAACTCCTTCGCCGATAGCACAAAGTCTTGGTGATGGAAGAAGATATGACTGCTACCATCATGATCACCAAGACAAATACAAACTCATGCCGATGGAGAAAACATGAAGACCGCCTCCTCAAGAACTATGATGCAGATGCTGAAAAACACTGAGGTGCCCCAAAACTTAAAATTTTTTGGATATTTTGGGATGGTGCCTGCATGAAAATTGCTCAGAAACTATCAGTGAATTCAGGCACCAACACCTCCAAAAGAAAGTCTAAAAACTAAAATGATTTGGGTCTGTATAGTGAAAATTTTGGATAAAATGATAATGATAAAATAATGAAATACATTACCTCTATCCAAACCTTCAATACCTCAGATAGATAGAATGATGGACGCATGCATGATGAATTATTTGATTGATTTGATATGTTGGTTGCTCAATTCAGTAGCATAACATTAGGGTGAAGATGATAGATTGAAGATGATAGATGAAAAGATTGAAGAATGATTTTGACAGCATAAGGATGTATGAAAGGTGGATCCTCCAAATGGCTTGTAGAAGGCTTGATTTATAGGCAAGGGTTGGTTTGAATGGATGGTTGAGATTGAAAGGCTACATGATTGATGTGGATGGATAGGATTGATTAGTTATTCCCACTTTTCAGGGGAGTTGTAGTCATGTGACAAGTGGAAGGAGGAGGAGAAAGCTCATGTGTGATCGTGTACATAAAAACCTTTATTTAATAAGTTTATGTGTGACTGTGTACATAAAAAAGATACTAAATGAAAATTGTATTACCACACATGATTCAAGTGAGAGGTGGAGAAGTGTTGGAATGTGGTCAAAGGTGAGGACCTAATTCAAATATTTTATTTGAATTAGTTGGGAATTAGTTGGAAAATTAATTAAATAAATAAGATTTATTTAATTAATTGGAAAGTGGGATAAAGATGGGATTAAGATGAAATTTTAATTAAATAAATAAAATTTATTTAATTAATTGGCTAAGCGATTAGGATGGGATGGAATTAAGATGGGAAATTAATTAAATAAATAAAATTTATTCAATTAATTGGCTAATGGAATGGGATTAAGAGTGGGATTTCGGACAAAATAGGACAAAATGCTACATGATGTCTAGATAATGTTTTTGACTAGGTGTTGCAAGACATGGACAAATTTGGGACAATTTTGTGTGTCTATAGGGTCCCTAAGTAAAATCAAGTAAGTCAAATGAGGCATCCACCTCTCAAGAATCTCAGCCATCCACTTTTATCTAAAAATCCCATTCCATACAAAAGTTTCAACTTCCTAAATCCCACAAGCAAAGAAAAAATCAAAAAAATACTAAGTCCATGTGGGTCCCTAAATCACTCAATAACCCATCTCCTAAGCAAATATCTCCATTGCTTCCTACACCACCTTCCCATCAAAAGCTTCAATGTTTATCATGGTGTGTGCAACTGTTGGTCATGGTTCCCTTCTCTTCCACAACAATTCCACATACCTCCATCTCCCCATCCTTCATTCATTATCCTACATATCTTCCCCATCACCTTCCTATGGTCCATGCTTTTACATAAGCCTTCCCTCCATCCATCCTTTTGTTGCAAGTATGAGGTGAGCCATTGTTGGCATTGATGTCAACATACTCATATTGCATTGACAAGAAGGATTTGATGAGCTGTGTGCTGAGGATATTGAGAAAATTAGCCTCAGTCAGGAACAGTGAAGAACAGTGATGAGAAGAAGGTAAATGTACTGTATAGGATGAGAACCGGAGGATGCGGATTAAAGGGTTAGTAGATATGAGTCTTGAGATGCTACAGTTAAGATTTCAGAGGTCCGCATGAAGATCTGAAGGAGTTGTGGCTGCCGGTATAGAACCGGGTCCGGCAAGTATCCAGAGGTGACAGAGGATCACAAAAAGGTCCGGTGAGGTCCGGAATTGTATCATCCTAATCTGCGGATTGGACGGAGTGTTTGGGATGTCCTTGTGATGTGTCATCCTGATTTGTGTATGATTTGGAGGTCCGGAAGTACCTATTGCATTATGACAGTGGCGACAGACTGTGTTCTTGAAGTTCCGGATGAGGAAGACAAGAGATCCCAGTAAGTAGAGGAAGTGCGGATGTATCCGGACATTCAGACAGGCTTGTGAAGGTTCTTGGATCATGTTTAGGTTGTGTTGTTGGTCCGCATTGATGGTAGAGCCCGGAATTGAAGTTATTCTTCCGGATGAAGTTCTTGCTCTGTTTAGCCGACCGGATGAGTTGCTCATCCTGCGAATGTTCTTGTGATGGCCGACCGGATGTGTTATTCATCTTGCGGATACTCCTATGATTGTTTGCCGACTTAGATGTTTGTTCCTAAGTCGATGTCTTGTATAAATAACGGTTTGTGAGTTCATTTCAAGGTGTGGTGTGTGGATGAGTGTGGCATAGCGAAGAAACATGCGAAAGGCAGAGCAGAGATTTTGGGCTTAATTGGAACTGATCCGGACATGGTAGAGATGTCATTCTCCAGTTCAAGACTGTGATTTTTATCACTCTGTAGACAGTGTGTCTCCTTGTAGGCAGTGGGCCTCTTTGTGAGCAGTGTGCTCGGGCAGTGAGCCCTTATTGGCATGTGCCATTCATTTTTCTTTATTCTTCTAACAGAGAATAATTCTTGGGTTAATCACCCCGTGGTTTTTCCCTTAACCGGGTTTTCCACGTCAAAATCTTGGTGTTCAATGTGTTGATGCTTATCTGCTCTTGTGTTTATGTATTATGCTTCCATGGATGATTATTTGATATGCTGCTAACTAACAACAGAGAATTAAGTGTTTGAAAGAAGAAGAAGTTTTATACAACTGATTCACCCCCCCTCTCAGTTGTATGCCCTAGATCCAACAATTGGTATCAGAGCTAAGTTCCTCTGATAGGAGCTTAACCGCTTGAGGAGATCCAGGATGTCGTCATACAAGAAGGATAGTCCGAAGTTCGATGGAACCAACTTCACTCTCTGGAAAGGTCGCATGAAGTGTCACTTGGAATGTATGGGAAAAGCATACTTGGCTATGATTTCAAAACCATATATACCTCCACAAGGTGGTCCGACAACTCTGAATGAAATCACAGAAGCTGAAAACAATCTGCGGACCAAGGAAGCTCTTCTAAGCGCATTAAATGACTCAGATCTCTCGAATGTCATTGACCTACCAACTGCATATGAGATCCTAACTAAACTGGAACTTCTGTATGAAGGAGATGAGTTTGTCAAAAGTGCAAGGTTGCAAAGTCTGAAAGGGAAATTTGAAAGATTGAAAATGAGAGATGATGAAAACATCACTACCTTTATGCCAAGAGTAAATGAGCTGGTATGTGGAATCAGAAATGCTGGTGGAACTTTAGATGAAAATGAGATTGTCTGCAAAATCCTAAGATCCCTTCCTGCTGCCTACAAAATCAAAGTTGCTGCCATTGATGAATTCAGAGCCCACACAACTGTCACAAGAGAACAACTGGCTGGCAAACTAGCTGCATTTGAAATGACCGAGTTTGGAGATGATCCTCCCAAGACTGAATCTGCTTTCAAAGCCAGTGCCTATGTGAAAGGCAAACAGAGATTTGATCCGGGTGAAAACTCATCAAGGAAAATGTCATGGTATGATCAAGCAAGAAGAGACATGGAAGAAGAAGAAGCAGAAACAGCTCAACTTGAAGCCCTCATTGCAAAAAGACTGCCAAGAGGATCCGGTAAGTATGAAGGAAAACTACCCTTTAAGTGTTTCAACTGCAATAAGATTGGTCATTTTGCCTCAAGATGTCCGGAGAGATCTGCAAGATCTAATACTCACAGACAAAGGTTTCAAAAGAATTGCTATTATGTTCATGAAGAAGATGACAATGAAGGAGTAACAGATGATGAATCAGAACTAGGAAGCAAATCCGGAAATGAGTGGGTGTTTATAGCCATCAAGGAAGAAGATTCAATACTCTCTGAATCTGTCAATCACAAAGTTGTTGAAAAAGCCTTGGCTGCTCAAGTGGAAGAAAAGGATGATTGGGTTATTGACAGTGGATGTTCTCACCATATGACTGGTGACAAGAATAAGTTCTTAGACTTGGAAAGATATGAAGGAGGAATGGTAAAGTTTGGTGACAATTCTGCTGGCAGAATCAGAGGTAGGGGAACTATTTCCTTTGATGGTAAGAGCAAAACAGGTAATGTACTGTATGTTGAAGGATTGAAGCACAATCTTCTCAGTGTTGGTCAGTTAGTGGACAAAGGCTATGATCTCCGGTTCAAGAATGGAAAATGCAGAATCTTTACAAGCTCCGGAACTGAAATTGCATCCGGTACTCAGACAAAAGGTAATATCTTTCATCTGGTTGGTTCAAATAAAAGTTGTTTGTTTGTTCAAATTGATCAGAGTTGGTTATGGCATAGAAGAATGTGTCATGTAAATTTTGATAACATCATCAAGATAAGCAACACTCAGGCTGTGAGAGATCTTCCAAAATTAATGAAACCTACAAATAGTGTGTGTAAAGAATGTCAGTTAGGTAAACAAAGCAGAGTCTCTTTCAAAAGCAAAGATCAGTCTTCTACCGGATTGTTGGAATTAGTACATACTGATCTATGTGGTCCGACAAGAATCAAGAGTCTGCAGGGTGATAGGTATTTCATGTTGTTAATTGATGATCATTCCCGGATGATGTGGGTTACCTTTCTAAAAGAAAAATCAGAAGCTTTTGAGAAGTTCAGAATCTTCAAAGCTATGGTGGAGAATCAAACCGGATTGAAACTAAAGTGTCTAAGGTCTGATAGAGGTGGTGAATTTACATCTGGTGAATTCATTGACTTTTGTGAGAAACAGGGTATAAGAAGACAGTTGTCTGCTCCTAAGACTCCACAGCAGAATGGAGTAGTTGAGAGAAAGAACCGGACCATCCAGGAAGCTGCTAGGACAATGATGTTGGAAGCAAATGTTCCTCAAATGTTTTGGAAAGAAGCTATCAGCACTGCAGTCTACACTCTCAATCGAGTTCAAATCAGAAACAACACCGGTAAGACCCCCTACGAACTCTGGTTTGGCATCACTCCTACTGTGAAATATTTCAGAGTATTTGGTAGCAAGTGTTATATTAAAAGAGATGAAGATCTAGGAAAGTTTGATGCTAGAAGTGATGAAGGAATTTTCTTGGGCTACTCCACTCAAAGCAAAGCATACCGGTGTTACAATAAGAGATTGAGGAAGATGATAGAAAGCACCAATGTAAAGGTTGATGAAGGAATTGAGAAGCCTTCAAGATTTTATGAGTTTGATGAAGATGACCAAGACAGTGTTCAAGGACCTCAATCCTCTCCGGTGAGACAGAGTCAGCCTGATCCGGTAAATCAGGAAGAAGAGATAGGTGTGAATGAGCCTGATCAAGAAACAGCAGTGCTGGATACTCCCAAAATTCCAAGGTATGTAAGACTGAATCACTCTGAAGATCAGATCATAGGTGACAGAAGCAAAGGTGTACAAACTAGAAGGAATATTGCTCAAAATCAGGATGAATGCTGTCTGATTTCAAAAATTGAACCTAAAACAATAAATGAAGCCTGCAATGATGAAAACTGGACCAAAGCAATGAAAGATGAATTGATGCAAATTGAGAAAAATCATACTTGGGATCTTGTTCCCAGACCTAGAGACAGGAATGTAATTGGAACCAAGTGGGTCTTCCGGAACAAACTAAATGAAGCTGGTGAAGTAATCAGAAACAAAGCTAGATTGGTCTGCAAAGGCTACTCTTAAATAGAAGGAATTGACTTTGAAGAGACTTTTGCTCCGGTGGCAAGAATTGAAGCAGTCAGATTACTTCTTGCATTTGCTGCTTTCAAAGACTTCAAGGTATATCAGATGGATGTCAAGTCTGCCTTCCTAAATGGTGATTTGGAAGAAGAAGTCTACATTGAACAACCGGATGGATTTCAATTGTCTGATAATAATGATATGGTCTGCAAGTTGAAGAAAGCTTTGTATGGATTGAAGCAAGCTCCAAGAGCATGGTATGAAAGGTTGGATAAGCATCTTGTGCAGATTGGATTCAACAAAGGTACTGCTGACAGTAACTTATATTTCAAAATTGATCATGAAAATATTTTAATTGTTGAAGTGTTTGTGGATGATATCATTTTTGGAGGAAGAGATAGTATGTGCAAAACTTTTGCAAATCAGATGAAAAGTGAGTTTGAAATGTCTATGCTTGGTGAAATGAATTTCTTATTGGGTCTGCAAATTACTCAAACAAAAGAAGGGATCTTCATTTCTCAGACCAAATATGTGAAAGAATTGTTAAAGAAATTTGGTATGGAAGACTCAAAGCCTATGAACACTCCTATGGCAACCGGATGTAAGTTAAGCAAAGATGATGATTCTCCAAAGGCAGATCAGACAAAGTATAGATCAATGATTGGTGGATTGTTGTATCTCACTCAAACTAGACCAGATATAATGCAGGTTGTTGGTCTTGTGGCAAGATTCCAGGCTGATCCTAGAGAATCTCATGTTATGGCAATCAAAAGAATTTTTAGGTACTTGAAAGGAACAGTTGAGTATGGTCTATGGTACCCTAGAGATCAGGACTTCTCTCTTCAAGCTTACACAGATGCAGATTGGGCAGGAGATGTGGATGACCGGAAGAGCACTAGTGGTGGAGCATTCTTTTTGGGGAAGAGATTGGTTTCTTGGCTAAGCAAGAAACAAGATGCAATATCTCTGTCTACAACTGAAGCAGAATACATTGCAGCAGCAGGTAGTTGCACTCAAATCTTATGGATGAAGCAGATGCTAAGAGACATCAAAGTTGAATATGAGAAGCCTATCACAATTTTTTGTGATAATTCAAGTGCAATTAATATCTCCAAGAATCCGGTATTGCATTCTAAGACTAAGCACATATCTATCAAATTTCACTTTTTGAGAGAACAAGTAAACAAGGAAGAAGTCAGATTGGAATATGTTCCCTCCAAGGATCAGATTGCAGATATCTTTACAAAACCTCTTCCCAAGGACTCTTTTGAATATCTCCGGGAGAAGTTAGGGGTCATTGCCCCTCCGGTGATGAACTAAGATGCACTGATGTGCATCAGTCCGGTGGCTATCACAGTCATATCTTGTGATCTGGACTAATGAGGAGCTGCAACTAAGGGGGAGCAACTGGTATGATTCTGATGTATGAGAATTGCAAGTATGAGCCCTTTGCCATTGATGTCAAAGGGGGAGAGAAGACATGTGAAAAACAAGTGGTTGATGATCAAAGGGGGAGCAGTAAAGGAAGAGAAGACATATGAAAAGTTGAAGTTCTTGTCTTAATGGTTTTTCACATCATATGTTGCCATCAATGACAAAGGGGGAGATTGTTGCAAGTATGAGGTGAGCCATTGTTGTCATTGATGTCAACATACTCATATTGCATTGACAAGAAGGATTTGATGAGCTGTGTGCTGAGGATATTGAGAAAATTAGCCTCAGTCAGGAACAATGAAGAACAGTGATGAGAAGAAGGTAAATGTACTGTATAGGATGAGAACCGGAGGATGCGGATTAAAGGGTTAGTAGATATGAGTCTTGAGATGCTATAGTTAAGATTTCAGAGGTCCGCATGAAGATCTGAAGGAGTTGTGGCTGCCGGTATAGAACCGGGTCCGGCAAGTATCCAGAGGTGACAGAGGATCACAAAAAGGTCCGGTGAGGTCCGGAATTGTATCATCCTAATCTGCGGATTGGACAGAGTGTTTGGGATGTCCTTGTGATGTGTCATCCTGATTTGTGTATGATTTGGAGGTCCGGAAGTACCTATTGCATTATGACAGTGGCGACAGACTGTGTTCTTGAAGTTCCGGATGAGGAAGACAAGAGATCCCAGTAAGTAGAGGAAGTGCGGATGTATCCGGACATTCAGACAGGCTTGTGAAGGTTCTTGGATCATGTTTAGGTTGTGTTGTTGGTCCGCATTGATGGTAGAGCCCGGAATTGAAGTTATTCTTCCGGATGAAGTTCTTGCTCTGTTTAGCCGACCGGATGAGTTGCTCATCCTGCGAATGTTCTTGTGATGGCCGACCGGATGTGTTATTCATCTTGCGGATACTCCTATGATTGTTTGCCGACTTAGATGTTTGTTCCTAAGTCGATGTCTTGTATAAATAACGGTTTGTGAGTTCATTTCAAGGTGTGGTGTGTGGATGAGTGTGGCATAGCGAAGAAACGTGCGAAAGGCAGAGCAGAGATTTTGGGCTTAATTGGAACTGATCCGGACATGGTAGAGATGTCATTCTCCAGTTCAAGACTGTGATTTTTATCACTCTGTAGACAGTGTGTCTCCTTGTAGGCAGTGGGCCTCTTTGTGAGCAGTGTGCTCGGGCAGTGAGCCCTTATTGGCATGTGCCATTCATTTTTCTTTATTCTTCTAACAGAGAATAATTCTTGGGTTAATCACCCCGTGGTTTTTCCCTTAACCGGGTTTTCCACATCAAAATCTTGGTGTTCAATGTGTTGATGCTTATCTGCTCTTGTGTTTATGTATTATGCTTCCATGGATGATTATTTGATATGCTGCTAACTAACAACAGAGAATTAAGTGTTTGAAAGAAGAAGAAGTTTTATACAACTGATTCACCCCCCCCTCTCAGTTGTATGCCCTAGATCCAACACCTTTTTTCCATAAATATTCCATCCATCCTTTTGCTTAAGTCTGACATAATCCACATCATAATCCACTATCCCCCATCCATCCATCCTAGCATGACCCTTTCATAATCCACATCCTAATCCACTATCCACCTACTTCATCTCCCTTTCATGAAAACCCCTACCAACATCTATGAGCACATTTGACATGGTCCATGTGATGACATTCATCTCTAGTGAGACAATATCACCTTTCATAGCACTAGACACTTGAGTCCCTCCTATTCATTACCATGGTAAAAACCTGGCAAACAGATGCCATGTGTAATTGCTATCCCATAAAAAAAAAGAAAAAAAAAAAAAAGGAAAATAAAAATAAAGTAAAGAGAAATCCCTTCATCTAATGGTGAAAACCACCCTTGGTGGCACCCTAGATAAGTACCATGATGAAAACCTAGCAAACATGCATCATGTGTAAGTTGATCTTCTATGTCACTTACACTTGGGGGCACATTGTCTTATCCATCTTATCATTTCCAACCTATCATTTTCCATCCTATCACATCCTATCTTGCCATATCCTATCCTACCATCCTTATCCATTACACTCATGTACCTATCCTATTGAGTTCATTTATTCTCCTTTCCTCCTTTTGATCTTGATGAAGACATAAAGGCAAAATGTTAAACATGTTTTGGATATCTCTTGATATACCTCTATCATTTCCATACAATCCTATCATTATCCACCTATCATAAGCCTTGTCATGTAAAATCCATCATGTCATCCTTTTATCATAATCTTTGTCATGTAAAATCCTAAGTCTACTACCAAGAATGGGGCATGTTATTCCTATGCGACATAGTCTTTGAAGATCACATCCTAGTTCCATTATGATGCATACATCCCTCCACTATAGTCTATCCTTGTATCCATCCATTTATCATGAGCTTCTCATTCCATGACCTATCCTTATATCTATCCATTTATCATGAGTCTTTCATCCCATCCATTATCACCCATCCTTTTATCCATCCATCTATGATGAGCCTTCCATCCCATTTACTATCACTCATCCTTTTATCCATCCATCTTACCTTGATCCTTGCACTTAGACTTAGTTTTTTTCCCTTGTCATTGGTATTAAGCACAAAGGCTACCCAAATTGTAAATCCAATGCCATCCCAAAACATATAAAAAAATACAAAATAAACTAAATATCTGACAAAACATCCAAGCAATAAGATCAATCATCATCAAACAATCCATCACATCAAATCCATCAAAACAAATCCAATCAAATCAACTCAATTAAAATCATCTATCAATCAATCAAAAACACATCAATCTAATCTATATCATCTCATCAATAACATGTTATATCATCAAACATCCAATCAATTAATCAATCCATAATCTGATCAATCCATCCACTCATCACTCATCATCATCAATAAAACACAAATTAGAACTACATCTCATCTTTATAATTAAGTGCCTTGATCCCGTGGATATAGGGTATGTAGGAAATCTAGGATATGAAGGAAGTACCTAGATTAAGGCATAAGCGATACCCCTCATTCATCATTCTTCTAATCTTCAGTACTTGTCATATTTATCCCTCTCATTTCTTCTATCATCTATCTCCCACATCTCAAATCAAATCAATCATCACTTCATCAATCAACCAAATTACATTCATTCTCATCCATTCAATCAAATCATCAAATCAAACCAATTCTTCATCAATCAACCAAATCACATTCTTTCAAACCTAACATCAAACCAAATCAATCCAATCATCACAATCAATTAAGTCAATCCAAGAAATGATACAAATGGAAGGCATCCTTAATCCATACCAATCAAATCAATCATGTCAAATTATCCAATCACATCATTGGTCTTGATCCTAACCTTGTAAACCAATCAATCAATTATCATCATCATTAATGGAATATATCATTCCTGCATCCTTGTGTTGATCTAGGGATATATCATTCCCCGCAATGACAACACTATCTATCATCAAATCAATTAATCAATTAAGCAATCATTGGTTTACAACTTGACATGGGCAATACCTTGTTTGTTTTTGAATCATTTGTGCATGCTTTCTTGCTTGCTTGTGTGTGTTATCATTTTATCTTGCATTTGTATCAAATCGGTATGATTCCAGCTAATATTCATATCTTGTGTATGTTGGAATAGATTTTTGCACTATCCTTTGCATCTAAGGTCATATCATACCTTTTGTGCAGTAGGACTTTAATGCTCTAAGTCAACTTCCTCATACATTAGACAAGGTTGTATTTGTTGGAATTAGGTCAGACAACTGAGAGGGGGGGTGAATCAATTGTCAAGAACTTTAACCTTTTCTACTTTTAAACTTCTTTGTCAACTTACAAATAGATTAATGATGTAAACATTAAAGCATGAATTAACAACTCATGAGTAGAAACAAAATGAACACACATAACACCAAAATTTTTTACATGAAAATATGGTTAAGGAAAAACCACGGTGGGGGTTAACCCACAAGATTCATACCCTATTAAAAGTACTTAAAAGAAATGGGAAGGCACTTGCCTTCAGGTGCATTGCCCAGAGCTCACTGCTCAAAGAGGGTCACTGCCTATAGGAGGCTCACTGCCTACAAGATTTTATGTTTAATACAGAAAGAATGAACTAAGAAATAACATCTTCTTCATGCCTAGTTCAGTCCCATTAAAAGATCACAAAATTTCTTCTCTACCCCAAACACTTCTTCACTATCTCTTCATACCTTACTACTCTTGTTCCTCTGCTCCTCTTCTCTGCTCTACCTCTGTACCTTTCTTAGGATTTTATCATTTTCACACAAGGACAACTTTCCACAACTCATCCACAAGTATTTATATGCTTCAACAACCTTGGAATGAACATCAAGGTCGGCACTACAAACATCTGACTTAATCTGAATCACTATACTATCGGCCAAACATAACTGGGATCAAAATCTTCCTCAAACAATATGCCACACTTCAAATAGCTCTTCTTAGATCATCTGCAATATGCTTGAATCATCCAATCAGCCAAGACTGGGAAGAACAACAACACCAAGGAAGAAATCTTCAATTAAGGAGCTCAATCTTCAATACAGACCACCAACACAATAGGTACATGATCCAGAGACCTCCACAAGCACAATGAAATCATCAGGAACCACCGTACCACTTTAGATCACCAAAATCAGTTGCATCTTCATACTAGAACTCAAAAATACTGACTGCCATGACTGTCACAGTAGAAAGATTGCTTACAGACCTCCAAACCATGAACTATTTGAATTGAGGATACACACTGACTTCCCAAACATGCCTCTAGATCCACAGATCATAATATTCCAATGCAGATCAATCCAGACCAAATCTCTGTCACTCTGTCACCTCTAAACACTGCAAAACCCAGTTCTACTCAGATGGCCATAGCTTCTTCAAATCTTCATGCAGACCTCTCAAATCTTAATTGGAGCTACTTCAAACAATCCTCTACACACCCATATGGTCCGCATACTTTGGTCTTCATCCCACTAGAAATGTGGAGTAGTCTTCTGCACTGTCTTCACTGTCTTGTACAAAAAGATGTGTAATTGACTTGTCTCTTCCGGAGAGGCTAATTTTCTCAACATCCTCAACATACATGTCTTCTAAATAGGTACAGTTGTCACCAATGACAAGGATATGTTGACATCAATGACAACACTGATTAAGCACATATTTGCAACAATCTCACCCTTTGTCATTGATGGCAACATATCATGTGAAAAACTAATTCCACCATCAAAACATGAACTTCTCCCTCTTTATCTTATCACTTCTGCAACCACTTTCTTCACTGCTCCCCCTTTCATCAACAACTAGTTTTTCACATGACTTCTCTCCCCCTTTGACATCAATGGCAAAGGGCACATATTTGCAATCTCTTCTCCCCCTTTTTGTTTCAGACTGATCTCCAAAATTTGCATACTAGCTACTCCCCTTGCGTAGTATCTTCTTAACATCAATCCAGATCATAAGATATGACTGTGAATTCCACCAGATTGATGCACACTAGTGCATCCTAGTTCTGAACAGGAGGGGTAATAACCCCTAGCTTCGCTCTGAGATACTCAAAAGTATCCTTAGGTAGAGGCTTGGGGAATATATCTACAATCTCATCCTTTGAAGAAACAAACTCCATTCTGACTTCATTCTCACTTACCTTCTCTCTCAAGAAGTGAAACTTGATGGATATGTGCTTTGTCTTTGAATGCAACACCAAATTCTTTGAGATGTTTATTGTACTTGAATTATCACATAAGATTGTAATAGGCTCTTCAAACACAATTCTGATATCCTTCAACATTTTCTTCATCCACAAGACTTGAGTACAATTACTTGTTGCCACTATATACTCTACCTCTGCAGTAGACAAAGATATTGCCTCCTACTTTTTGCTCAACCAAGAAGCTAATCTCCTTCTCAAGAAGAATGCACCACCACTACTACTTTTCCTATCATCCACATCTTCTGCCCAATCAGCATCGGTATATGCATGAAGAGTGAAGTCATTATCCTTTAAATACCATAAGCCATAATTAGATGTTCCCTTTAGATATCTAAATTTTTTTTTGACTGCTACAACATGGGATTCCCTAGGATCAGCTAGAAATCTAGCAACAAGTCCAACTAGATTCATAATGTCAGGTCTGGTCTGAGTCAAATAAAGTAGTCCTCCAATCATTGATCTATACCTTTTCTGATCTACCTTAGGTGAATCATCATCTTTACTCAACTTGCATCCGGTTACCATAGGAGTACTTACTGGTTTTGAGTCCTCCATTCCAAATGTTTTCAACAATTCTCTCACATACTTAGACTAGGTTATGAAGATACCTTTATCTGACTGGGTGATTTATAGACCTAAGAAGAAATTTATTTCACCAAACATGGACATCTCAAATTCACTTTGCATCTGATCAGCAAATTTCTTACACATGCTTCCATTTCCACCAAAAATGATATCATCAACAAATACCTCAACAATTAAGATGTGCTCATGATCAATCTTGAAATAAAGATTACTATCAGCTGTACCTTTGCTAAATCCTAGATTTAGTAGATACTTATCTAATCTTGCATACCAGGCTCTTGGAGCTTGTTTAAGTCCATACAAAGCTTTCCTCAATCTGTAGACCATATCTTCTTGATCAGACAACTGGAATCCTTCTGGTTGCTCAATGTAGACTTCTTCCTCTAGCTCTCCATTCAGGAATGCTGACTTGACATCCATCTAGTAAACTTTGAAATATTTGAAAGCAACAAATGCAAGAAATAATCTGACTGCTTCAATTCTTTCCACCGGAGCAAATGTTTCTTCAAAATCAATTCCTCTACTTGAGAATATCGTTTGCATACCAATCTTTCTTTATTTCTCACAACTTCACCATCTTCATTCAGTTTATTCCGGATGATCCATTTGGTAGTCATCAATTTTCTACAGTCCATGATGTTGAGTTGGAAATGCTTCTGGATTTGACTGTGTTTTATTATTTTCCTCAACGTTTCAAATCACACATAGTGATCCATCATCAGGAGAAAGATAGAAAGAGAAGAGAGAACATGCTATCTTCTCTTCTCTTGCTATCTTTCTTCTGATGATGGATCACTGTGTGTGATTTAAAACGTCGAGGAAAATAATAAAACACAATCAAATCCTGAAGCATTTCCAACTCAGACCCATTTGGTTCCAATTACATTTCTATTTTCAGGTCTAGGAACAAGATCCTAAGTGTGATTCTTTTCAATTTGCATTAATTCTTCTTCCATTAATTTTACCCAATTTTCATCATTATAAGCTTCATTCATTGTTTTTGGTTCAATCTTTGAAATCAAACAATACTCTACTTGATCTTCAACAATTCTTCTTCTAGTTTGAACACCTTTATTCTTATCTCCTATGATTTGATCTTTAGAATGATTCAACCTTACATACCTAGGGGTTTTGGGAGTTTCTTGAACTTTTGATTCTTGGGCTTGTTCCTCAACATCTACACTAACTTCTTAATTCACTAGATTTTTTGGATCAATCTGGATATGAGTATGGGTTTGAACTTGCTTTCCTTGACTTTGACTTTCATCTTGATCATCTGAATCATATCCACAAGGCCTAGAAGGTCTTTCTTTGCTCTCATCAACCTTGACATTAGCACTTTCAATAATCTTTTTCAATCTCTTGTTGAAGCACTGGTATGCCTTGCTTTGAGTAGAGTAAGCCAGAAATATTCCTTCATCACTTCTTGCATCAAACATGCCTAGATCCTCATATCTTTTGATATAGCATTTACTACCCAAAACTCTAAAATACTTCACAGTAGGAGGATGTGTTGCAAGTATGGGCCTAACCAGTGTTGTCATTGATGTCAACATACTCCTATTACATTCATGATAAGGATTGGATGAGTTGTATGCTGAGGATATTGAGAAAATTAGTCATATCAGAAATAGACAAGAATAGTAAAGATAGTGAGGTAAAGATCCCAGCTAAGATGAAGACCAGAGGATGCGCAACAATGGGTTTGTAGATATGTGTCTTAAGATGATCCAATAAAGATTTTAGAGGTCCGTATGTAGATCTGAAGAAGTAATGGCCACTTAAGTAAAACCAGTTCTGACAGATATTCAGAGGTGACAGAGTGACACATATAGGTCTAGTGAGATCTGGAGATGCAATATTTTATTCTGCAGATTTGGTGGAGTGTTTAGGAAGTCAATGTGAATTAACAACTCAATTGGTTCATGGTTTGGAGGTCCGCAAGCATCTATTCCAATATGGCAATGATGATAGATTGTGTTCTTGAGGTTCTGGATGAAGGAGAGAATGATTTCAGTAAGTAGAAGTAGTGTGGATGATCTTGGTGATTCAGGCAAGCTTGTTGAGGTCTTTGGATTGTGTCCAATTCGTGTTGGTGGTCCCCATTGAAGATTGAGTTTGTAATTAAAGAATTACTCTCAGATGATGATGTTCTTCCTAAGTCTGGTTGATCGGACGAGTTACACATTCTGCGGATGATCTTGAAGATGTTCTGAGGAGAATGGTGTGTTCCTAAAGGATCAGATCTGTGGCTGATAGTGTGATTGATCTGCGTGAAGTCTTTTTGTAATCAGTCATGTTGTATTTGTGTATTTTCTCTGTAATGTATGCCGACTTGGATGATTATCCCTAATTCGATGTCTTGTATAAATAAGAAGTTGTAAAGTCATTTCAAAATTCTCTTATGGGGATGAGAGTGTGGTAAAGAGCAGAGAAGTGAAAGGTAGAGTAGAAGTATTCAGCTTAAATGGACCTGACTCAAGCATGGTGAAGATGCTATTCTTCAGTTCAAGAATGTAATATTCATTATTCTATAGACAGTGTGTCTCCTATAGGCAGTGGGCCTCTTATGAGCAGTGTGCTTGGGTAGTGAGCCCTAATTGGCATGTGCCATTTTGTTCTTTCTATTCTTCTAACAGAGAATACAATCTTGGGTTAGTCACCCCATGGTTTTTCCCTTAATTGGGTTTACCATGTTAAAAATCTTGGTGTCATATGTGTTAATTTACTTTTGCTCTTGAATTGTTGCATTATGTTTCCATGATTGATTTATTATTATGCTACTAAATTAAGAAAAGGATTTAAGTGGTTAATTGCAAGAAAAATTTGGACAACTAATTCACCCCCCCTCTCAGTTGTCTATCCTAAATCTAACAATTAGTATCAGAGCTAAGTTCCTCTAAAAGGCTTAATTGCTTGAGGAGATCCAGTATGTCATCCTACAAGAAGGATAGTCTGAGGTTTGATGGAACCAATTTTACTCTTTGGAAAAGCCACATGGAATGTCACTTGCAATGTATGGGAATGTAGTATTGGATCATGGCTTCAAAGAAGTATGTTCCTCCATAGAATGGTCTGAGTACCATAGATGAAATCAAAGATGCTGAAAACAATCTCTGGACTAAAGAAGCTCTACTAAGTTCCTTATCTGATTCAGAGCTGACAAATGTTATTGATCTAAAAATTGCATATGAGATTTGGCAAAAACTGGAACTTCTGCATGAAGGAGACAAGTATGTCAAATATGCCAAGCTGTAGAGTCTGAAGGGAAAATTTGAAAACCTGAAGATGAGAGAAGATGAAAATATCACTACATTTATGCTAAGGGTAAATGAGCTTGTTTGTGGCATTAGATGTGCTGGTGGAATCTTGGATGAAGATGAGATTGTTGGCAAAGTTGTCAGATCCCTTCCTGATTCTTACAAATACAAGGTTGCTGCTATTGAAGAATTTAGATCCTATTCAAGTATCACAAGAGATCAATTGGTTGGTAAATTGGTTGTATTTGAATTGACCAAGTTTGGAGATGCACCCCCCAAGACTGAATCGACATTCAAAGCTAGTGCCTATGTAAAAGGAAAACAAAAGTTTGATCTGAGAGAGAACTCTTCAAACAAACTATCATGGTATGAAAAAGCAAGAAAAAACCTAGAAGAAGATGAAGCAGAAGCTTCTCAACTTGAAGCCCTTATTACAAAAAGACTACCAAGAAAATCTAGTAAGTATGAAGGGAAATTGCCTTTTAAATGTTTTAACTGCAATAAGATTGGTCATTTTGCCTCAAGGTGTCTGAAAAGATTTTCAAGGTCAAATCCTAACAGATCAAGGTTCCAAAAGAAATGTTACTATTTTCATGAAGATGATGATGAAGGAGTAACAGATGATGAATCAGAGATAGGAAACAAATCTAGAAGTGACTGGGTGTTTATTGCCATGAAGGAAGAAGACCCAATGCCCTTTGAATTTGTCAATCATAAAATTGTAGAAAGAGCTCTAGCTGCCCAAGTTGAAGAAAAGGATGATTGGGTCATTGACATTGGATGCTCCCACCATATGACAGGTGACAAAAATAAGTTCATAGATTTGGAAAGGTATGAAAGAGGTGTGGTAAAATTTGGTGATAATTCTGTTGGTAGAATCAGAGGTAGGGGAACCATTTCTTTTGATGGAAAGAACAAAACCAGTAATATAGTGTATGTTGAAGGTCTAAAGCACAATCTTCTCATGTTGGACAATTGGTGGACAAAAGCTATGATCTCCGATTCAAAAATGGAAAATGCAAGATCTTTGAAAGTTTCAGAACAAAGATTGCATCCGGTACTCAAACAAAAGGTAATATCTTCCACTTGGTTGGTATTGGTAAAAGTTGTTTATTTGTTCAAATTGATCAGAGTTGGTTGTGGCATAGAAGAATGTGTCATGTGAATTTTGATAATATTATCAAGATAAGCAACACCCAGGCTATGAGAGATCTTCCAAGACTGGTGAAACCTACTAATAGTTTGTACAAAGAATGTCAGTTGGGTAAGTAGAGCAAAGTCACATTCAAAAGTAAGGAATAGTCTTCTACCGGATTATTGGACTTAGTTCATACTGATCTATGTGGTCCAACAAGAATCAGGAGTGTGCAGGATGATAGGTACTTCATGCTATTAATTGATGACTACTCTCAGATGATGTGGGTAACTTTTCTAAAAGAGAAATCAGAGGCTCTTGAGAAATTCAAAATATTCAAGGCTATGGTAGAGAATGAAACCAGATTGAACATAAAATGTCTGAGGTCTGACAGAGGTGGAGAATTCACATCTGGTGAGTTCATAGAATTCTTTGAGAAACATGGAATAAAAAGATAGTTGTCTACTCCAAGGACTCCACAGTAGAATGGAGTAGTGGAGAGAAAGAACCGGACCATCCATGAAGCATCTAGAATCATGATGATGGAAGCAAATGTTCCTCAGATCTACTGGAGAGAAGCTGTAAGAACTGCAGTCTATACTCTTAATCAAGTACAAATTAGAAGCAATACTGGTAAGACCCCTTATGAACTTTGGTTTGGCATCACTCCCACTGTGAAGTATTTTGGAGTCTTTGGTAGCAAATGCTATATTAAAAGAGATGAAGACCTTGGCAAATTTGATGCTAGAAGTGATGAAGGAATATTCTTGGGTTATTCTACTCAAAGCAAAGCATACCGGTGTTATAACAAGAGATTGAGAAAAATTATAGAAAGTACAAATGTGAAGGTTGATGAAGGTGTTGAAAAACCCTCAAGGTTTTATGAATATGATGAAGATGATCAGAATGATGTTTTGATCCAAGGAGTCCAAGCCCCTTCTGAAATTCATATTCAGATTGATCTGGTGAATCAAGAAGAAGACATGAGTTTGAATGAACCTGTTCAAGAAATAGAAGTGCAAGAAAGTCCCAAAATTCCCAGGTATGTAAGACTGAATCACTTTTAAGATCAAATCATCAGTGATAAAAGCAAAGGTGTTCAAACAAGAAGAAAGATTGCTCAAGATTTAGAAAAGTATTGTCTAATTTCAAAGATTGAACCAAAGTCATTAAATGAAGCATGCAATGATGAAATCTAGAGTAAAGCAATGGAGGAAGAGCTGATACAAATTGAGAAAAATCACACTTGGGATCTTGTTCCCAGACCTAGAAACAAGAATGTGATTGGAACCAAATGGGTATTTAGGAACCAACTAAATGAAGTTGGTGAAGTAGTCAGAAACAAAGCCAGATTGGTCTGCAAGGGTTACTCTCAAGTAGAAGGAGTTGATTTTGAAGAAAATTTTGCTCCGGTGGCAAGAATTGAAGCAGTCAGGTTATTTCTTGCCTTTGCTGCCTTCAAAGACATCAAAGTATATCAGATAGATGTCAAGTTTGCCTGCCTAAATGGAGACGTGGAAGAAGTATACATTGAGCAACCAGATGGATTTCAATTGTCTGATCATGGTGATATGGTCTGCAAGTTGAATAAAGTATTGTATGGACTTAAACAAGGCCCAGGAGCCTAGTATGAAAGACTGGATAAGCATCTTTTGAAGATCAGTTTCAACAAAGGTACTGCTGACAGTAACTTGTACTTCAAAATTGATCATGAAAATATCTTGATTGTTGAAGTGGTTGTTGGTGATATCATCTTTGGAGGAAGAGATTGTATGTGTAAAACTTTTGCAAATCAAATGAAAAGTGAATTTGAGATGTCCATGTTTGGGGAAATGAATTTCTTCTTAGGTCTGCAAATCATTCAAACAAAGAAAGGAATCTTCATTTCTTAGACCAATTATGTGAAATAATTGTTGAAGAAATTTGGGATGGAAGACTCAAAACCAATGAGTACTCCCATGGCAACCAGATGTAAGTTGAGCAAAGATGACAACTCTCCTAAGGCCGATCAGAAAAAGTATAGGTCAATGATTGGAGGATTATTATATCTCACTCAAACTAGACTTGACATTATGAATGTTGTTGGTCTTGTTGCTAGATTCCAAGATGATCCTAGAGAATCTCATGTCATGGCAATTAAGAGGATTTTTAGATATCTAAAAGGGATAGTTGACTATGGTTTGTCGTATCCTAGAGATCATGATTTCTCTCTTCATGCATATATAGATGCAGATTGGGCAGGAGATGTGGATGACCAGAAGAGTACCAGTGGTGGAGCATTCTTTTTGGGGAAGAGATTGGTTTCTTGGCTGAGCAAGAAATAAGAGGTAATATCTCTGTCCAATACAGAAATAGAATATATTACAGTAGCAGGTAGTTGCACTCAAGTATTGTGGATAAAGCAAATGCTAAGAGATATCAGAGTGGAGTATTATGAACCTATCACAATCTTCTGTGATAATTCAAGTGCAATTAACATATCAAAAAATCTGGTGTTACATTCAAAGACTAAACATCTATCCATCAAGTTTCACTATTTGAGAGAGCAAGTGAATAAGAATGAAGTCAGATTGGAGTTTGTGCCTTCCAAGGATTAGATTGTAGATATTTTTACCAAACCTCTACCTAAGGACTCATTTGAGTATCTCAGGGAGAAGTTAGGGGTTGTTACCCCTCCGGTTCTGAATTAAGGTGCACTGATGTGCATCAGTCCAGTGGATCTCACAGTCATATCTTGTGGTCTGGATTGATGATGGGTAGCTGCTACTTAGGGGTAGCAGCTAGCATGATTCTAAAGTGATGCAAGTATGTGCCCTTTGCCGTTGATGTCAAAGGGGGAGAGAAGACATGTGAGAAACAAGTAGTTACTGATCAAAGGGGGAGCAGTAAAGGAAGACAAGACATGTGAATGGTTGTTGTTGATAGGGGAGTTATGTCAATAAGGAGAAGTTCTTGTCTTGATGGTTAAAATAGTTTTTCACATCATATTTTTCCATCAATGACAAAGGGGGAGATTGTTGCAAGTATGGGCCTAACCGGTGTTGTCATTGATGTCAACATACTCCTGTTATATTCATGATAATGATTGGATGAGCTGTATGCTAAGGATATTGAGAAAATTAGTCCTATCAGAAATAGAGAAGAACAGCAAAGATAGTGAGGTAAAGATCCCAGCTAAGATGAAGACCAGAGGATGCACATGAAAGGGTTTGTAGATATGTGTCTTAAGATGATCTAGTAAAGATTTTAGAGGTCTACATGTAGATCTGAAGAAGTAATGGCCACTTAAGTAAAACTAATTCTGGCAGATGTTCAGAGGTGACAGAGTGACACAGATAGGTCCGGTGAGATCCGGAGATGCAATATCTTTTTATACGGATTTGATGGAGTGTTTACAAAGTCAATGTGAATTTCCAACTCAATTGGTTTGTGGTCTGGAGGTCTGCAAGCATTTATTCCAATATGACAGTGATGACAGACTGTGTTCTTGAGGTTCTGGATGAAGGAGAGAATGATTTCAGTAAGCAGAAGTAGTGTGGATGTTCTTGGTGATTTAGGCAAGCTTGTGGAGGTCTTTGGATTGTGTCCAATTCATGTTGGTGGTCCACATTAAAGATTGAGTTCATAATTGAAGAATTACACTCGAATGATGATGGTCTTCCTAAGTCTAGTCGACCGGATGAGTTACACATCCTGCGGATGATCTTGAAGATGTTCTGAGGAGAATGACATGTTCCTAAAGGAAGATTGAAGTCTCAAATCTGTGTGGCTGACAGTGTGATTGATCCACGTGGTCTTTTTGTAATTAGTCATGTTGTATTTATGTATTTGCTCTGTAATGTATGCCGACTTGGATGATTATCCCTAAGTCGATGTCTTGCATAAATAAGAAGTTGTAAAGTCATTTCAAAATTATCTTGTGGGGATAAGAGTGTGGTAGAGAGTAGAGAACCGAAAGGCAGAGTAGAAGTATTGGACTTAAATGGAACTGACTCAAGCATGGTGAAGATGCTATTCTTCAGTTCAAGTATGTAATATTCATTATTCTATAGACAGTGTGCTCGGGCAGTGAGCCCTAATTGGCATGTGCCATTTTGTTCTTTCTATTCTTCTAATAGAGAATACAATCATGGGTTAGTCACCCTATGGTTTTTCCCTTAACCAGGTTTTCCACGTTAAAAATCTTGGTGTCATATGTGTTAATTTGCTTTTGCTCTTGAATTGTTGCATTATGTTTCCATGATTGATTTATTATTATGCTGCTGAATTAAGAAAGGGATTTAAGTGATTAATTGCAAGAAAGTTTTGGACAACTGATTCACTCCCCTCTCAGTTATCTATCCTAAATCTAACAGGATGACCAAACCATAGTTCATAAGGTGTCTTACTAGAATTGCCTTTGATCTACACCTAGTTAAGAGTGTAGACATCAGTACTCACAGATTCTCTCCAATAGACTTGTGGAACATTTGCTTCCATCATCATGGTCCTAACAACTTCTTGAATGGTTTGGTTCTTTCTTTCCACAACCCCATTCTGTTGAGGAGTCCTAGAAGTAGATAACTATCTTTTTATTCCATGCTTTTCACAGAATGCATCAAACTCACCGGAGGTAAACTCTCCACCTTTGTCAGATCTTAGACACTTTATCTTTACACCAATCTCATTCTCCACCATAACCTTGAACACCTTGAATTTATCAAGAGCTTCTAATTTTTCTTTCAAGAAAGCTACGCACATCATCCGAGAGTAATCATCAATTAGCAACATAAAATATCTGTCTCCTTGCATACTTCTAATTCTAGGAGGACCACATGGATCAGTATGCACAAGGTCCAATAGTCCACTTGAAGATTTTTCTTTACTCTTGAATGAAGTTCTATTTTGTTTACCCAATTGACATTCTCTACACATGCTATTAGTAGGTTTCACAAGTTTTGGAAGATCTCTCATAGCCCGAGTAGAACTTATCTTGACAATATTATCATAATTTACATGACACATTCTCCTATGCCATAACCAACTCTGATGAATCTGAGCAATCAAACAACTATTTCCAGTACCACTTAGATGAAAGATGTTACCTTTAGTCTGTGTACCTGATGCAATCACAGTTCCAGAGCTTGCTAAGATTTTGCATTTTCCATCCTTGAATCAGAGATCATACCCTTTGTCAACCAATTGTCCAACACTGACAAGATTATACTTCAATCCTTCTGCATACAGAACATCATTAGTGTTATTCTTACCATCAAAAGAGATGGATCCTCTGCCACGGATTCTACCAACAGAATTGTCTCCAAACTTCACAATTCCACCTTCATATTTTTCTAAACTTATAAACTTATTTTTATCACTAGTCATATGATGATAACATCCACTATCAATTACCCATTTATTTTTTTCTTCAACCTGAGTAGCCAAGGCACTTTCCACATTTATATAGCTAGTAGATTCAGTAGACACCAGATCCTCTTCTTTGATAGCAATAAACACCAATTCATTTCCAGAATTACTTCCCCTATCAGAGTCATCATCAGTGACTCCTTCTTCAGCTTCTTGGACATAGTAACATTTCTTTAGAACCCTTGATCTATTAGGGTTTGGCTTTGAAACCCTCTCCAGACATCTTGAGGCAAAATGACCAATCTTATTACAAGAAAAACATTTGAAAGGCAACTTTCCTTCATACTTACCGAATCCTCTTGGCAATCTTTTGGAAATAAGGGCTTCAAGTTCTGCAGACTCAATTTCATCATCTTCAAGATCCTTCCTTGCCTTCTCAAATCTATTTGATCTTCTTGAAGAGCTTTCACTCAGATTATATCTTTGTTTTCCATATACATTGGCCTTAAATGCAGATTCAAGCTTAGGAAGAGAATCACTAAACTCACTCATTTCAAATACTAAAAGCTTACCTACTAACTAATCACTTGTAACAGTTGTCACAGTCCTGATCTCTTTAATGGAAGCAACTTTATGCTTGTATGCTGCAGGTAAGGATCTGAACAATTTGGCAACAATCTCTGATTCTTCTAATACTCCACTAGTATTCCTGATACCGGTCACAAGTTCATTCACTTTTTGTATGTAGGAAGTAATGTTTTCATCTTCACTCATCATCAACCTTTCATATTTACCCTTCAAGCTCTATAGCTTGGCACATTTGACATATTTATCACCTTCATACAAATTTTCCAACATTTTCCAGATTTCATGAGTAGTTTTCAATTTGAGGACATTTGTCATTTCTGTATCAGTTAGGGCAGTCAACAATGCTTCTTTAGCTTGAATATTGTATTCAGCTTCCCCGAGTTCATCTAGAGTTGAAGGTGTTGCAAGTATGGGCCTAACCGGTGTTGTCATTGATGTCAACATACTCTTGTTACATTGATGATAAGGATTGGATGAGCTGTATGCTGAGGATATTGAGAAAATTGCTGAGGATATTGAGAAAATTAGTCCTATCAGGAATAGAGTAGAATAGTGAAGATAGTGAGGTAAAGATCCCAGCTAAGATGAAGATTAGAACATCAAAGGGTTTGTAGATATGTCTCTTAAGATGATCTAGTAAAGATTTCAAAGCTCTGCATGAAGATCTGAAGAAGTTATGGCCATTTGAGTAAAGTTGGTTCTAGCAGATGTTCAAAGGTGACAGAGTGACACAGATAGGTCCGGTGAGATTCGAAAATACAGTATCTTGTTCTGCAGATTTGGTGGAGTGTTTAGGAAGTTGATGTGATTTGATAACTCAATTGGTTCATGGTCTGGAGGTCCACAAGCATCTATTCCATTATGATAGTGATGACAAATTGTGTTCTTGAGGTTCTAGATGAAGGAGAGAATGATTTCAGCAAGCAGAAGTACTGTGGATGTTCCTGATGATTCAGGCAAGCTTGTGCAGGTCTTTGCATTGTGTCTATTCATGTTGGTAGTCCGCATTGAAGATTTAGCTCGTAATTGAAGAATTACTTCCGGATGATGATGTTCTTCCTAAGTCTAGCCAACCGGATGAGTTACACATCCTATGGATGATCTTGAAGATGTTCTGTGAAGATTGGTGTGTTCCTAAAAGAAGATTGAAGTCTCAGATCTGTGTGGCAGACAGTGTGTTGATCCGCGTGAAGTCTTTTAGTAATTAGTCATGTTGTATTTATGTATTTTCTCTGTAATGTATGCCAACTTGGATGATTATCCCTAAGTCAATGTCTTGTATAAATAAGGAGTTGTAAAGTCATTTCAAGTGTATCTTGTGGAGATGAGAGTGTGGTAGAGAGGAGGAGAGCGAAAGGCAGAGCAGAAGTATTGGGCTTAAATGGAACTGACTCAAGCATGGTGAAGATGCTATTCTTCAGTTCAAGTATGTAATACTTATTATTCTGTAGACAGTGTGTCTCCTGTAGGCAGTGGGCCTCTTGTGAGCAGTGTGCTTGGGCAGTGAGCCCTAATTGGCATGTGTCATTTTGTTCTTTCTATTCTTCTAACAAAGAATACAATCTTGGGTTAGTCACCCCATGGTTTTTCCCTTAACTGGGTTTTCCACGTTAAAAATCTTGGTGTCATGTGTTAATTTGTTTCTGCTCTTAAATTGTTGCATTATAGTTCCATGATTGATTTATTATTATGCTACTAAATTAAGAAAATGATTTAAGTGATTAACTGTAAGAAAGTTCTTGACAACTGATTCACCCCCCCTCTCAGTTGTCTGTCCTAAATCTAACAATTGGTATCAGAGCTAAGTTCCTCTAAAAGGAGCTTAACTGCTTGAGGAGATCCAAGATGTCGTCCTACAAGAAGGATAGTCTGAGGTTTGATGGAACCAATTTCACTCTTTGGAAAAGTCAAATGGAATGCCACTTGCAATGTATGGGAATGCAGTATTGGATCATGGCTTCAAGGAAGTATGATCCTCCATAGAATGGTCTGCATACCATAGATGAAATCAGAGATGCTGAAAATAATCTACAGACTAAAGAAGCTCTTCTAAGTGCCTTATCTGATTCAGAGCTAACAAATGTTATTGACCTAAAACTTCTCATGAGATTTGGGAAAAACTAGAACTTCTGCATGAAGGAGATAAGTATGTTAAATGTGCCAAGCTACAGAGTCTAAAAGGAAATTTTAAAAACCTGAAGATGAGCGAAGATGAAAATATCACTACATTTATGCCAAGAGTAAATGAGCTTGTTTGCGGCATTAGATGTGCTAGTGGAATCTTGGATGAAGATGAGATTGTTGGCAAAGTTCTCAGATCCCTTCCTGATTCTTACAAATATAAGGTTGCTGCTATTGAAGAATTCAGATCCTTTTCAGGTATCACAAGAGATCAATTGGTTGGTAAACTAGCTGCATTTGAATTGACCAAGTTTGGAGATGCCCCCCCCAAGACTGAATCTACATTCAAAGCTAGTGCCTCTGTAAAAGGAAAATAAAAGTTTGATCTGGGAGAGAACTCTTCAAAGAAACTATCATGGTATGAAAAAGCAAGAAAAGACCTAGAAGAAGATGAAGCAGAAGCTGCTCAACTTGAAGCCCTTATTGAAAAAAGATTGCCAAGAGGATCCGGTAAGTATGAGGGGAAATTGCCTTTTAAATGTTTTAACTGCAATAAGATTGGTAATTTTGCCTCAAGGTGTCCAAAAAGATTTTCAAGGCCAAATCCTAACAGATCAAGGTTCCAAAAGAAATGTTACTATGTTTATGAAGACGATTATGATGAAGGAGTAACAGATTGATGCAGAGGATAGAGAACAAATCAACTCCTTATTAGCATATTGTAAACAATGTGATACAATCACTTAGATGCTTCAAGTTTCACAAGAACTTCTCAAGACAAAGGTCTCCACAAAGGCACCATTAGGGTTTCTAACTCTCTTGACCCAAACAAGGTTTCTCTAGGTCTTCTCATTCCCCATTAACCCCAACACAATGATCCCAAACCATTCCCAAGGCTTGCACTTTCACCTATTAGTCTTTCCTTCATAGGATGCTCCATTCCTAGTAGCCCTGTTTTATAGGACAGTCACACATAACGTTTGAGATAGTTCTCAAAACAAAACTATGAGAGCATATTTGGATACCAATTAAGATGTTCTCAAACATATCAGGAAATCACTATAGCTTACTTTGGAAGAGACTATCCAAAAATGGACTGATACGTTTTGCACAAAACTTAAAAAAATTAGAAATTTACTATTTTTTTACCATAACTTTCAAACCCGACCTCATTTCCAACATCTGGAACCTATTTTGAGTACCCATTAAGGCATTTTAAAACATATCTAGAAATCACCATTGGTTATTTCGAAAAGAATGCCTCAAATCAGGACTGTCAGCGTGCTAACTAGGCCTATTAGGCTATAACTCACCAAGGGCTTATTGCAAGTGCGTATCCCACGACTTCCCATACCTTGCATGTGCATGGAACACATCATAAAAGGTCTGAAAATGTTCACTTAATCATCCAAATACCTTTCCAACTGATATTTTACCAATCCCAACACCTATACCACTTAACTGTTCTTGAAACTCTATTTTTCTGGACTGTCACACAGAAAAACAGTCATAAACTTTAATTTTTTCTACATCAACCATAGATATCTGGTCGGAGACCTCAAGGAATTGAAGGGTAATACTACTACAATCATTTCCATCAAGGATTTACAACATGCAAAGGATAAAACAATGAAGAAACACAAGATTTCATTGCCACTGTTTACCCTAACAGGGTTTTTGGCAGTTTTCACTAAAAATGCAATATCTAACACAAAACAACATCAAAAAGCATGAGACCAACTGCAAATGGAAAGTGGTTGAAGGATCTAACATTTTCAATCCATTAGACATCCATGCATTTCTATACAGGGCCATACAATAGCAAAAGACAGCAAATTTCTGAAGGAAAATACAGGAAAACAGTGTTTTTTCTCATTCCATGTTAAAATCTTCAACCACCCACGACTTCCTAAAGGTTACAAGGCCTTTTAAAGGCAATAAATCAAGACCTTTCAGTTTCTAACTGACTTAGAATAAACCAAGAGCCAAATGACTCTTCACCTTCCCTCATTCTACATCTTTTTTCCAACTTTACATTGACAACCTTTACATGGTTTGCAATATTTTGCATATTTGAAACTCCTATTGACCTAAACACATAAAAATAACTTGATGGACCTCAATACAGTATTGAATCATTTAAAATTGAATCAAACTCCAAAAATTAGTCTAGGAAAACATTAATTTGCCAAGGTGCTCTTACACCACAGATGATGAATCAGAGACAGGAAACAAATCTAGAAGTGACTGGGTGTTTATTGCCATCAAGGAAGAAGATCCATTGCCCTCTGAATCTGTCAATCATAAAATTGTAGAAAGAGCTTTGGCTGCCCAAGTTGAAGAAAAGGATGATTGGGTCATTGACAGTGGATGCTCCCACCATATGATAGGTGACAAAAATAAGTTCATAGATTTGGAAAGGTATGGAGGAGTGGTAAAGTTTGGTGATAATTCTGTTGGCAGAATCAGAGGTAGAGGAACTATTTCTTTTGATGGAAAGAACAAAACAAGTAATGTACTATATGTTGAAGGCCTGAAGCACAATCTTCTCAGTGTTGGACAGTTGGTGGATAAACGCTATGATCTCTGATTCAAAAATGGAAAATGCAAGATCTTTGAAAGTTCCAGATCAGAGATTGCATCCGGTACTCAAACTAAAGGTAACATCTTCCACTTGGTTGGTACTGGAAAAAGTTGTTTATTTGTTCAAATTGATCAGAGTTGGTTGTGCAATAAAAGAATGTGTCATGTGAATTTTGATAATATCATCAAGATAAGCAACACTCAGGCTGTGAGAGATCTTCCAAGACTAGTGAAACCTACTAATAGTTTGTGCAAAGAATGTCAGTTAGGCAAGCAGAGCAGAGTCACATTCAAAAGTAAGGAACAGTCTTCTACCAGATTATTGGACTTAGTTCATACTGATCTATGTGGTCCGTCAATAATTAGGAGTGTGCAAGGTGATAGATACTTAGTTGATGACTACTCCCGGATGATGTGGGTGACTTTTCTGAAAGAGAAATTAGAGGCTCCTGAGAAATTGAAAATATTCAAGGCTTTTGTAGAGAATGAAACTGGATTGAAAATAAAATGTCTGAGGTCTGATAGAGGTGGAGAATTCACATCTGGTGAGTTCATAGAATTCTGTGAGAAACATGGAATAAAAAGACAGTTGTCTACTCCAAGGACTCCACAGCAGAACGGAGTAGTGGAGAGAAAGAACCGAACCATCCAGGAAGCTTCTAGAAGCATGATGATGGAAGAAAATGTTCCTCAGATCTACTTGAGGGAAGCTGTAAGCACTGTAGTCTATACTCTTAATCAAGTACAAATAAGAAGCAATACTGGTAAGACTCCCTATGAACTCTGGTTTGGCATCACTCCCACTATGAAGTATTTTAGAGTCTTTGGTAGCAAATGTTACATTAAAAGTGATGAAGATCTAGGCAAATTTGATGCTAGAAGTGATGAAGGAATATTCTTGGGTTATTCTACTCAAAGCAAAGCATACCAGTGTTATAACAAGAGACTGAGAAAGATTATAGAAAGTACAAATGTGAAAGTTGATGAAGGTATTGAGAAACCCTCAAGGTTTTATGTATATGATGAAGATGATCATAATGATGTTCTGATCCAAGGAGTCGAAGCCCCTTCTGAAATTTAGATTCAGACTGATCTGGTAAATCAAGAAGAAGAGATGAGTTTGAATGAACCTATTCAAGAGATAGAAGTGCAAGAAAGTCCCAACATTCCTAGGTATGTAAGATTGAATCACTCTGAAGATCAGATCATAGGTGCTAAAAGCAAATGTGTTCAAACAAGAAGAAAGATTGTTCAAGACTCAGAAGAGTATTGTTTGATTTCAAAAATTGAACCAAAGTCAGTAAATGAAGCATGCAATGATGAAAGCTGGACTAAAGCAATGGAGGAAGAGTTGATGCAAATTGAGAAAAATCACACTTGGGATCTTGTTCCCAGACCTAGAAACAAGAATGTGATTGGAACCAAATGGGTATTCCAGAACAAACTGAATGAAGTTAGTGAAGTAGTTAGAAACAAAGCCAGAATGGTCTGCAAGGGTTACTCTCAAGTTGAAGGAGTTGACTTTGAAGAAACTTTTTCTCTGGTGGTAAGAATTAAAGTAGTCAGATCATTTCTTGCCTTTGATGCCTTCAAGGCTTCAAAGTATATTAGATGGATGTCAAGTCTACCTTCCTAAATGGTGATTTGGAAGAAGAAGTATACATTGAGCAACCAAATGGATTTCAATTGTCTGATCATGGTGATATGGTCTACAAATTGAAGAAAGTATTGTATGGACTTAAGGAAGCCCCAAGAGCCTGGTATGAAAGATTGGATAAGCATGTTTTGAAGATTGGTTTCAACAAAGGTACTGTTGACAGTCACTTGTAATTCAAAATTGATCATGAAAATATCTTGATTGTTGAAGTGTTTGTTGATGATATCATTTTTGGAAGAAGAGATAGTATGTGCAAAACTTTTGCAAATCAAATGAAAAGTGAATTAGAGATGTCCATGTTTACGGAAATGAACTTCTTCTTGGGTCTACAAATCACTCAAACAAAGAAAGGAATCTTCATTTCTCAAACCAAATATGTGAAAGAATTGTTGAAGAAATTTGGGATGGAAGACTCAAAACCAATGAGTACTCCCATGGCAACCAGATGTAAATTGAGCAAAGATGATGACTCTCCTAAGGCTGATCAAAAAAAGTACAGGTCAATGATTTGAGGATTGTTGTATCTCACTCAAACTAGACCTGACATTATGAATGTTGTTGGTCATGTTGCTAGATTCCAAGATGATCCTAGAGAATCTCATGTCATGGCAATCAAGAGGATTTTTAGATATCTAAAAGGGACAGTTGAGTATGGTTTGTGGTATCCTAGAGATCATAATTTCTCTCTTCATGCATATACAGATGCAGATTGGGCAGGAGATGTGGATGACCGGAAGAGTACCAGTGGTGGAGCATTCTTTTTGGGAAAGAGATTGGTTTCTTGGCTAAGCAAGAAACAAGAGGCAATATCTCTGTCCACTGTAGAAGCAAAATATATTGCAACAACAGGTGGTTGCACTCAAGTATTGTGGATGAAGCAAATGCTAAGAGACATCAGAGTGGAATATGAGGAACCTATCACAATCTTCTATGATAATTCAAGTGCAATAAATATATCAAAGAATCCAGTGTTGCATTCAAAGACTAAACATATATCAATCAAGTTTCACTTTTTGAGAGAGCAAGTGAACAAGAATGAAGTCAGATTGGAGTTTGTTCCTTCCAAGGATTAGATTGCAGATATTTTTACTAAACCTCTACCTAAGGACTCTTTTGATTATCTCAGGGAGAAGTTAGGGGTTATTACCCCTCCAGTTCTGAATTAAGGTGCACTAATGTGCATCAGTCCGGTGGATCTCACAGTCATATCTTGTGGTCTAGATTGATGATGGGAAGCTGCTACTCAGGGGAGTAGCTGGTTTGATTTTGAAGTGATACAAGTATGTGCCCTTTGCCATTGATGTCAAAGAGGGAGAGACGACATGTTAAAAATAAGTGGTTTCTGATCAAAGGGGGAGTAGCAAAGGAAGAGAAGACATGTGAATGGTTGTTGTTAATAGAGGGAGTTATGTTAGTAGGGAGAAGTTCTTGTCTTAATGGTTAAAATAGTTTTTCACATCATATGTTTCCATCAATGACAAAGGGGGAGATTGTTGCAAGTATGGGCCTAACTGGTGTTATCATTGATGATAAGGATTGGATGAGCTGTATGCTGAGGATATTGAGAAAATTAGTCCTATTAAGAACAGAGAAGAACAGTGAAGACATTGAGGTAAAGATCCCAGCTAAGATAAAGATTAGAGGTTGCACATCAAAGGGTTTGTAGATATGTGTCTTAAGATGATCCAGTAAAGATTTCAGAGGTCCGCATGAAGATCTGAAGAAGTTATGGCCACTTGAGTAAAACTGGTTCTGGTAGATGTTCAGAGGTGACAGAGTGACACAGATAGGTCCAGTGAGATCCAAAAATGCAATATCTTCTAGTACTGATTTGGTGGAGTGTTTATGAAGTCAATGTGAATTGATAGCTCAATTGGTTCATGGTCTGGAGGTTTGAAAGCATCTATTCCATTATGCAAGTGATGACAGACTGTGTTCTTGAGGTTCCAGATGAAGGAGAGAATGATTTCAGCAAGCAGAAGTAGTGTGGATGTTCTTGATGATTCAGGCAAGCTTGTGGAGGTCTTTGGATTGTGTCCAGTTTGTGTTGGTAGTCTGCATTTAATATTTAGCTCGTAATTGAAGAATTACTTCCGGATGATGATGTTCTTCATAAGTCTGGCCACTCAGATGAGTTACACATCCTGTAGATGATCTTGAAGATGTTATGTGAAGATTGGCGTGTTACTAAAATAAGATTGAAGTCTCAGATCTGTGTGGCCGACAATGTGTTGATCCGTGTGAAGTCTTTTTGTAATTAGTCATGTTGTATTTATGTATTTGCTCTATAATGTATGCTGACTTGGATGATTATCCCTAAGTCGATGTCTTTTATAAATAAGGAGTTGTAAAGTCATTTCAAGTGTATCTTGTAGAGATGAGAGTGTTGTAGAGAGGAGGAGAGCAAAAGGTAGAGTAGAAGTATTGGGCTTAAATGGAACTGACTCAAGCATGGTGAAGATGTTATTCTTCAGTTCAAGTATGTAATACTTATTATTCTATGGATAGTGTGTTTCCTGTAGGCTTTGGGCCTCTTGTGAGAAGTGTGCTTGGGCAGTGAGTCCTAATTAGCATGTGCCATTTTGTTCTTTCTATTCTTCTAACAGAGAATACAATCTTGGGTTAGTCACCCCGTGGTTTTTCCCTTAACCGGGTTTTCCACGTTAAAAATCTTGGTGTCATATGTGTTAATTTGTTTCTCCTCTTGAATTGTTGCATTATGGTTCCATGATTGATTTATTATTATGCCGTTGAATTAAGAAAAGGATTTAAGTGATTTACTATAAGAAAGTTCTGGACAACTGATTCACCCCCCCTCTCAGTTGTTTGTCCTAAATCTAACAGAAGGGCCATTTTTCATAATCTTATACTCATGCTTAGTGATCAACAAAAAGGAATCACCCATACATTGCAAATGACACTGCATGCGTACCTTCCAAAGGGAGTAATTTGTTCCATCAAATCTCAGACTTTCCTTCTTGTAAGTTGACATCTTGGATCTCCTCAAGCGATCAAGCTTGTTTTAGAGGAACTGGCTCTTATACCAATTGTTGGAATTAGGTCAGACAACTGAGAGGGGGGTGATTCAGTTGTCAACAACTTTAACCTTTTCTACTTTTAAACTTCTTTGTCAACTTACAAACAAATTAATGATGTAAACATTAAAGCATGAATTAACAACTCATGAGCAGAAACAAAATGAACACACATAACACCAAAATTTTTTACATGGAAACCTGGTTAAGGGAAAACTACGGTGGAGGTTAACCCACAAGATTCATACCCTGTTAAAAGTACTTAAAATAAATGGGAAGGCACTTGCCTTTGTGCACACTACCCAGAGCTCACTACTCAAAGAGGCTCACTGCCTACAAGATTTTATGTTTAATACAGAAAGAATGAACTAAGAAATAACATCTTCTTCATGCCTGGTTTAGTCCCATTGAAAGCTCACAAAACTTCTCTACCCCAAACACTTCTTCACTATCTCTTCATACCTTACTGCTCTTGTTTCTTGGCTCCTCCTCTTCTCTTTCCTACCTCTGTACCTTTCTTAGGATTTTATCATTTTCGCAAAAGGACAACTGTAATATCCAAAATGGTATCTAACTCTATAATCCAGTTTTACCAAGAAGTAAACTTTGAAGAGGTAAAAAGGTTGATAATTTTTTTTTCACTTTTTCAAACATCAAAGTTTAATCAACAACTTATTTAATAATCAATTTGGTACTATGATACACAAAGAGTCCATTCAATTTCAATGAATCAATAATAAGATAAGTATATTATTCATAAGGAAAAATTACAAAATAAAACTTACCAAGAGATCACTACATCTCGATTGTCGACCTCCATGTCACAAGCCTTGGCTACCTCTGGTTGAAGAGAGAGAAAGCATCTTCAGAGAGCTTTACCTCCATCCATAGACCAACGGTCTCCCACACACCTTCCTAATCGGAAGTGGCCCTACCTTGTACGAAGAGTATAGACCTAGGATGACCCTTGATATTTGCCATCAGTACTGGTGGTGTATCCTACTTAACACTATTGATCATACAACTCTAGATACCCTCTAGCTAATTATGATCATCCCAATAGGTTACGTCATCCCAGATATGGTGAACTATGTTTATATTTATAGTTTATCAATTCTAATTCTATCTTTCTGTCTTCAACGAGTTTCCAAAAATTGTCTAGGTTCTATAATCCTTACAGATTAACTTTCCATACAAGGATTCTCATTGCAACTTTGCAATACCTGAGATCCAAGACTTATTGACACTTAATGGAGTTTAAGTCGATTCAATACAAGTAAAATGGTTACCTTACCTAGGTAAGCATCATAGTCAAGGTAATTATCTCATTTCACAAATAAGATCAAATAAACATGACTAGGGTCCATTCCCCTTCAATTAGTTATACTAGACACAAACTTGTCTAAATGGTAAATCCATTCCAATCAAACTGACTCAGATCAATCCTTGATCTTGAATATATTTGTCAAATGAGTCCATGAAATTCATATAATTTCATTATAACACTCAGTACCATCATTCCTGAAACCATGTAAACAACCTTCTAGGTTTTCCCCGTGGAAAATGTCTTCCTATCATTTTAACAACCTGCCATTTTTAGGTTGATATCCTAAGAAAATCATTGAGTAAAAACTCCAATAGTTTGGGGAGATAAAATCATCCACGATGTGGCCTTTAGTTTCCAAAAGGATTGTTTGATAATTTGATTAACTAATGTCGACGTTGGTATTGAAACATGACATAGTTATACAATTATTAAACATACTATGAAGTATGACGCTAATGATATAAACCCCATTTTGATACCAACACAAAATATACAAGATTGTCTGCACCATAACTATAACAATCCTCAGCTGCTCATAAGAAAATTGATTTATAGTAGTCATTAAAATCTCTCATGTGATTGCCTATATAATGAACCAAAATCTATGTATATATAATCAAGAGTGAATAATTCCACATGTAAGGATGCATATGTGGATCCATAATAATTATTCACTAAGATCTACAATGTCATCATGTTATAAAGAATAATAATCCTTCTCATCTATTCAAAACATCAATAGTTGGGAACACTAATCTCATGCCCATATGTCAATACTTAAAATAGTAAGGGTATAAAGACATTGATCAATGAATTCATAATGAGTGGTGAACTCGCTCATTGGAGCATCCATATCTCTACTATCCCTACCAAAAGTAATATTTAACATATTGAGATATCAATCAATCTCATCATATAATAACCATTAACCTTTATAGAGGCCAATATCATATTATCCAAGGCTAATAACTATATACAATAGAGGTTGATGATAATTGATGACTTTAGAGGAAAAATACTTTCATATAGAGAGCCAAAACAATAGAACAATTCTAGGTCAACACAAACTTAGGAGCATTTACATCGATGCTACTTTCTGATGCAAGAGATACATGACTTATGTTCTTATCTTAAATATCCATGCATAAATTAAAAGATCCATGGATGTGGTTGGTTGGTTTGTGTAAAAGATAGATCACACCCGTAGACATAGGAGATCTATACATGATAAGGCATGCAAGTTCTTCTTTGTCATAAAAAGAGTTGATTTATATCAATTCTTATGGTTAACAAATAATACAGTCAATGGTAAAACTAATTCACTCTATTCATCTTTATTTAGTTCTAAGAGTAAGAATTTAAATAAACCTCTAATAGGCATAAACTTCTGTCCATAAGAATCTATTGGTCTGCTTGTCAACATTAATACTTTCTTCTTATCCAAAAGAGCATAACAGAGTGTCTTTTTAAGAAATCTCCAATCGACAGTATATATGTATATCTATCAAATTATAGAGTACTATACCTCACGGTATATTGGTCTGTGTTTCACTAAGTTCTGCGAGTAGGAGAGATTATCATTATTTCATAGAGTCTTTATGGTGTATTATAATAAAGTTAAGTGAGTACCCCCTCGGCATGTACCATCTTTATACTTCACACTAATATCTCAGAGTCTCCCTGCCAAAATATTCATGGTCTTATGCTACACCAAAGCCTATTTGCAACTTATATATTACAAAATCTTTCAACCTTCATAAAACTGGCAGCATGACTATGGTTGCACAGCTTTATAGCTGTTTATTTCAAAATACTCATGGAATCATTGGCTCACATTTTAGTCGAAAGGTGACTCGCATTATGGCCGATTACATAGGTTTAGTTTCATAAAGAAAGACATTATTAGCTCATGGTAAGGATTGCTTCTAAGTATCACATACACTGGCAAACTAAATACAATCTTTTACTAGCATGCAACAATGAAACATAAGCCTACATTTTTGTGTTGAGTTGATGGCATTTAAAGTTTGAAGAAAGAATTAAAACATTCGATAATACTTCTAGGATTGATTATCATTCCTCATTATTATTAACAAGTGACATTCAGTTATCTGGATTGTGTTTTCAACACAATGACTACATAAATGGATGCAAAATAAATAGAAAGATTGAGAACCTGGTTGTTGGGCTTCTCGTTTTAGCTTCCTCATTCGACTCTTATGGTCCTCTCCAGCTCCTTAGTCACATTACTTCTTCCTATGTTTTTGTGCTCTGATGAAAGCTAATCATGTTGTTATTCAAGACCATCTGAAGAAGATATTTGTACCATTCTTCAAGACTCTCGTAGTTCTTTTGATATGAAAGGATAACCGAATCCCAACCCTAACTAACTCATGGCTCTAACCATATCAATATGCATTAGGATCAATCAACTTCCACTCGTCCTTCCTGGCAGTCCACTAGCATGAGCTTTGGACTTTTTATCTGACATGCCATCATGGCTTTTGAAAGGTGGTGAGAGTGGTTAGAAAGGTGGCAAATTCAGTTATCGAGTTGGTATCATGAAATATCAACCATGTTGAGGTTTTCAAGCTGAGATTAATTTAATAATATCACTGATGATCTTATGTTCTATTCTTGGTCTTCATAACCTAATTAGATGCTTGTAAATTGTTACAACATTATGGGATTAAAGTGGCATCATGAAACATTAACCTATTACAAAGCCTTTTCGAACCAAAGCCTAATTACCAATAACACTTAGTAATCTTTATTTTGCTCTCGGTGATTATTATAGTTATATATATTTTATTTATACATTACCACTACGATTATAATCGATGGTATAACACTTAACATTCAAATAGGCTTAGGACATTATTTAAATCTATTTCACGATGATATCCTTAACGGGATTAACTCTATGTCCATCATAATCCTGAAATACAACATTCGCACCCACGTAAGGTGTTATGACGACAACGATTTGGAGAAAATACGCAACCGCAACGATGAAGTTTACGGCCAACATTTTAGGGTTGAGTTTTATCTCCCCCTGTACAAAATATTATCGATGTTTTTCTTTGAATAAACTTAACAAGACCTAACATACGACTCATTCCCGACATTTATATCTGTCATCCATAATGGGCAACATGCACATAATATTACGACACAATTGTTGATCAATCTTACTCGTCATGACAATGACATAACAAAGAGTGACTTACCCTTACAACCCATAATGACTTCATCCAAAATCCTGACTCAACTAAAGTCAAGACTTACTTCGAGTCAACTAGGTTGAACTATCTGATGTGTACTTAGTGGCAAATTCCCATTGATATTCCATGGTCTATTCTCCCCTTCCCCAAAGATACCTTCTCTCCACTTCATTTCATGGAGAGCCAGTTCCACCTGTTCCTGTCAAAAACATTCTCACATATAGATTGTGGTCAACGTACCGGTAGCCCGGTCCAAGCATAATAAAATCATAACATTTCATTTTTCCATATTGAAAAGGCATTTTAATTCATATCATCGAATTGATCATATTCAAGAGATAAAACTATGATTTCATAAAATTAATACTTCTAATCATATCATCGTTTCTCATGATCATAAACATATTCACATCCCTATTTCTATCCATGAAACAGGTAAAACAAAATAGTAAAAATTTGTCCAAAAAGAGGGATGTAACGACAACTTTCCACAACTCATCCACAAGTATTTATACACTTCATCATCCTTGGAATGAACATCAAGGTCAGCACTACAAATGTCTGACTTAATGAAAATCACTATACTATCAGCCAAACATAACTGGGATCAAAATCTTCCTCAAAAAATATGCCACACTTCATATAACTCTTCTTAGATCATTCGCAATATGCTTGAATCATCTGGTCGGCTAAGACTGGGAAGAACATCAACACCAAGGAAGAAATCTTCAATCAACGAGCTCAATCTTCAATGCAGACCACCAACACAATAGGTACACAATCCAGAGACCTCCACAAGCACAATGAAATCATCAGGAACCACTGTACCACTTCAAATCACCAAAATCACTTGCATCTTCATACCGAAACTCAAGAACACTGACTGCCATGACTGTCACACTAGAAAGATTGCTTGCTGACATCTAAATCATGAACTATTTGAATTGAGGATACACACTAACTTCCCAAACATGCCTCTAGATCCATAGATCATAATATTCTAATGCAGATCAATCCAGACCAAATCTCTGTCACTCTGTCACCTCTGAACACTGCGAAACCCAGTTCTACTCAGATGGCCATAGCTTCTTCAAATCTTCATGCGGACCTCTCAAATCTTAACTGGAGCTAATTAAGAGAATCCTCTACACACCAATATGGTCCGTATACTTTGGTCTTCATCTCATTGGAAATGTGGAGTAGTCTTCTACATTGTCTTCACTGTCTTTTACAAAAAGATGTGTAACTAACTTGTCTCTTCCGGAGAGGCTAATTTTCTCAGTATCCTCAACATACAAGTCTTCTAAATAGGTACAATTGACACCAATGACAACAAGGATATGTTGAAATCAATGACAACACCGATTAGGCACATATTTGCAATAGTATTATGCTGGGGCACAAGACACATCGTCACCCTAGTCCTTATACCTTGGTGCATAAAGTCTAGTACTAAATCAAACATCATGGTTGCTCACTTTCATTGCAGCATAATGCATCATCATTTCTTCTATCCATTTCCTTATCTTTCTTTCTTGACCAATGCATTTCATTTCGAGAGTCTACCCATGTTTGTCCAACGCGCCTATCCTGTCGAGGGGGCATCATCATCCTATCCTTTCATCATCATCCTATTTCTCCATCATCATCATATCTTCTCATCCTATCATTTTCCTCTATCTATACCTTAGCTTCTTTGAAATGATGTTACTTGACACAAATCTTATCATCTCAAACATCATCTCAAAGAGAGGCAAAATGTAGACACCCAAAATTGTCCATGTCTTGTAACACCTAGTCAAAAACATTACTAGAGACATCATGTAACATTTTGTCCTAATCCCACTCTTAATTCCACTTATCCAATTAGCCAATTAATTAAATAAATTTTATTTATTTAATTAATTTTCTATCATAATCCTATCCCACTTTCCAATTAATTAAATGAATTTTATTTATTTAATTAATTTCCACATCATCTCCCAACTAATTCAAATAAAATATTTGAATTAAGTCCTCACCTTTCATCACATTCCAACACTTGTCCACTTCCCAATTGAATCATGTGTGGTAGTACATTTTTCATTTAATATCCTTTTTGTGTACACAATCACACATGTACTAGTTTTTGTGTATACGGTCACATATGAGCCTTATCTTCCTTTGTACACTTGTCACATGACTACAACTCCCTTGAAGAGTGGGAATAAGTAATCAATCATAGCCATCCACATCGTTCATTTAGCCTTTCAATCTCAACCATCCATTTGAACCAAGCCTTGCCTATAAATCAACCCCCTCATAAGCCATTTTCATGCATTGAGTTCAAGTATCCTTATGTTGTCGAAATATCTTTAGAGCCTTTGCATCATTCTTCTTTCATCCATTATCTTCATCTTAATGTTATGCTACGGAATTGAGCAATCAACATATCAAAGCAATTGATCAATCAATCATGCATGCATCTATCATTCTATCTATATGAGGTATTGAAGATTTGGATTAGGTAATACATTTCATTGTTTTATCATTTTCATTTTATCCAAATTTTTCGATCAAAGATTGTTGTACACTAATAGGATCAAGTGAGATGCACTCTTTCAGAAGCTCAATTGCAGGTTCATGGAGTATCCATACACAGAAGATGGCATGCTTTTGTTCTTCATGTACAATTCTAGCCTGGAATGAGTGCGAGTCAAAGAAATGGGTTGACGAATGGTGGTTAAGTTATCTTAGCCCACTTGACACGTATTGGCCCCCGATGACACTAGAACTAACACAAATGGAATCATCAGTTGACTTTGACCATATATCAGATCTAGTTCAACTAGGTAATATATCTACTTGCATAGTTTTTGAAATTCCTAATGTTATCTTATTTTGTAGTGTTTTTGTAATGTTGACTAATTTCAACTAATTTGTTGCACATATCAATGTAGGGCATGTTTTTGCAATTATTGCATATGAGGACAATGAAGATGGAACAAATTATTACTTGTGTCATTGTGTTGAGGCCAAAACTAAATTGGAGGTCCCAGTTACAAATGGAGAAAGCATCGAATACCCTACAGGCTTGATGGTTGTTACTGGAACATGGCTTAAAAGGTACCCACATAAGAGTGTTAATGTTTGGTTGTTTCAGGACTCTGACATGCATCGAAAGATTCTTCATTACTCGAACCTTGTCGTGGCATCCAATGTTCATTTGATACAATATCGGAGTAGACCTTTGAACAAGACCTTGTGGAAGGTGCATAAGTCTGACCATGAGGCAATACTTGACATAATAAAGAGTAGAGCAGACCCGGATGGTTTTGGATTAATTTGTAAGTATGCACATTGACTTTGTAAAGTCATGTTATTGATATTAATGTATTGTAGTTGATAGTTAGACCTTTCATTTCTATTTTTCAATTTTACATATGTTTTGGTTCCAAGTTTACATATGTTTGTCTTTTTTTTTTGCTACATTTTTACACATATATAGTGAATATTGGGCAGATTATATGCATATTTATGGTTTCACCATTTGACCATTTGGAGACTGCAATTTGCAAACTTGACCTTTGCGTCCCTAGATCAGACTTGGGAGACCCTTCCTCAACCATCATTTACTTCAAACACAATCATGAAAAGGAATGACTCATGTGACCAAACTGACAGTTCCAATGCGTCCAGATGGGTACATTTAGGCTAGGCATGGTCATGTTTCACACCCAAACATGCTGAAATAGTTTGAGCTACATTGTACCGGCAATATATCTTAAGAGTCCAAAGTGCAAAAAGGCAGCAATCTTTGATGAGCTTTTGTCACTTAGAAATATTTTGTCTGAGGCTACATGATCACATAAAATCCCTCTACAATAACCTCGTTCAGTTTTTGATATCTCTAAGGAATTTGCCTGTGGTGAAAGATTTTTTTCTACTCCAAAAATTGTCAAAGGCATGTAGTGTAAAGTTGCAAGGTAGGCTACTTTTTGTTTTATTCTTCGTGGGGCCAAACTGTTAGCGCCAACACATCCAGTTGGGCATATATACACTATGCATGGTCACTACCATTCATTATAAAAGGGTCATAGTCTTTCCTATTCGAAGGGTCACAACTTTTTGCCTTTGAAATGTCATTAGTATTCATGAGAATGTAAATTCATTTATTTGCAATATTGCCTAAGGTTGTATTCTTAATTGTATTCTTCGAACATGTTATGGATGTCTTTCTCAATGATAAATTGCTCTCCCTTTTATGTTAGTGCATATCAACCTAATACACTAAGTATGAGGCGTACACATAAATACACGTAATACATGAAGTATACGTAGGAAGCATGAAGCATACATGTGAAAAAATTAAGTATACATAGGAAACATGAATCATACATGTGAACATGTGAAGTATACACAAGAAGCATGAAGTATACATGTGAATGCGATGTAGAGCCACACAGCAAAAGCTTACAAACAGGGTGTAAAACCCACTAAACCCACCAAATAGCTAAAATCCTAATATACAGCATGTATGCCTAAAATCTGTCAGCATCATCATATTTTCTCTGTCGACCGATATCCTCCTGCAGACAAACCTTCGATCTTTCACCTGTTAGCAGCATCATCATATTCGACATCAGCAAGATATAAAATATTGGGTTCCTCCCAAATATCCTGATGACGATAACCTCATGCACCTCTCTTCGGATGCTTACGTCACCCTGATCTTCAACCTACTTACACCACCAGCATCGGGATGTAACTTATCGGGTTATATAGACACATCCTGAAGGTGATACTCAACTTTATGCACACGACGAATATTCCATTGAATATTCCTCCCGCGGTCCACTTCGTATCACTTCACACTAATCAACCCGATGTCCTCCGCCTATGCCAAAACACTTACCGTCGGTAGGATAAACCTTTATCGGGTGATATTTGGGAATGTCCTGATGATGATGACGTCACATGCACTGTTACTTCCTCCGACGTCGATGTCACTCGGATATAAGACACATTCATGTGCTCCACAGCATGATACAAATTATCAAGTTATATTGTAATATCCTGATGATGATCCTAAGATCTATGTGATCCTTGGCTACCCGATGTTCAAACAAAAGATGATCCTCCTCCTTTCTTTGGCAAATGTGACTTTGACTCGCTGTTGACCCGTTTGTTTGTACCTTCACCTGCATGTATGTTCCAGCAGACAACCACGACATGTGGATGATGAATACACATGAAATGATGATCCTGTAGATGATATTTATAGGAAATATATATCCAACCTATATCATCCTGATGCCTTCAAAACAGGCATTCTCTATAAGTTTCAAGACCCGAACTAGATAGCGATATGCGCATAGATGCAAATGCGATATACCCAGATCGCATACAATACTATAAATCCGTCAAGTGCATCCAAATACGGATTTCACATAGAAAACATGACAGTCGGGCCGAATCATCTCCTGAACAATATAAGCTTAGAATTTATCCTGTAAACCCTAGCACATGAGGATGCTAGGATAACTCACAGCATGCTACCAACTGATCCCACAAACATGAAATGCATGAACATGAAAACAAAAAAGAAAACTAAACTACTGTACATGACCATTCCACCGATTCAGATAATCAACCGGTGGAATGGTTGAATGAATTCATCTCGCCTGCAATAAAAAAGAATCAATATACAGATAGCTTGTAAACCAGACAAATGAAATCAATGGGATCCTCTTATTTTCAATAACAGACATACATACGAGTTTCAGAAATGTCTCTGCTTCTGCAATGCTAAAAACAAACTATCAATTCTCCACTGTCTAGTCTACTCTGTATCTACTCGCCATATCATAATACCCTAAAACCAACTAATCTAGGGCATAAATAGGAATCCTCCACGAGTACTACCAACTCGATTCCTAGTGGCTAGGAGACTTCCAAGCGGCTGGGAGAAGACAGCTAAGACAGTTGTCATAACAAACTTCTAACAACCTACACATCTTCCTAGATGGATCTAAAACATACGCATTGGTCCAATGGACCTTATTACATCATAAAGTCAACATACTATAAATAGACTTATTGAAGGGGTGCTCCTGCACCAAAATGGTAGCATGAAGCATACACGTGGAATGGTAGCATGAAGCATACACATGGAATGGTAGATGTCTTCCTTTATGGAGAGGTATGAGGTCACATGTAATAATGTCTTTCTTGTTTTTAGTTGCATACTTCAAAGTGCATTGTATACTTGGGTGAGTGCGAGATCATGATGGGCCAAAAAGTGGCAATGGAGAAAAAACTTGTTGGATGAAAAAGTACTAACATTTAGACTAATAATTAGATTTGGATGGAAAGGTTGTTAATATTTCTATCTCAAATATGGATTCCCTCCAAAAATACCTTGGGATTACCTCATATTTAGGCCAATGGGAGTCTCAAAACTTGCCAAAGAAACTTGCAAAACCACCCATTTATGTTGAAATTTTCCACAATTTCATCTTTGAAGTTGATAAACTTTTTTGTAATTAAATTTTATCAAATGAAAATAGAGGAAGCTATTAAGATTCTAAAAATTTAATATATGCCTCATAATAATTTTAATAGGTAATTATTATTAATTTTCTACATACGCTATGTCTGATTTCCTAATAGACATACATATTGAAAAACATCCATAACTTTCAACATATTAATTCTTTTTTAAATCCAAAAGATGCGTCACATTCTATGATTTATTGGGTATACATTAAAATTTAAAATTTTTGAGTTTCATATATTTTTTACTAAGTTAGGCTAGCTGAAAAATTATTTTTTAATATTTTAAAACAGTCATGGTAAAAAAATCATAAATAATTATTTATTTACTTAAAAAGTTCAAAAAAATATGCGTCACATCATCTCATGTGTCTTTTACTCAAATCTAAATCATGGAGAAAAACTATTACCTTTTTCTCATACATAGGTTGGCTGGAATGACACGTACTTTTTACTTTTTTTGAAAATTTTAGTAGTGCTTCATTGAAATATCCAATTTTCACCAAACTATTCTTAAAACTTTCAAAAAAAAGTAGTATCCCATAAACTACATTCAATTTATTACAACTTTTATTACTACCTTATTTCTAGATTGTATATATAACTCATTCAATTTTTGACATGAAGTTACTTAAGTTTGTTTTTCACATTTAAATTGCCACTTAGGGGTAGTGTTTGGCCCATCATGATCCTGCACTCATCCACTTACATGAATTTCATTACCATGCTACAATGGTTATTATATTCATATGATTTGATTTAATGTTCAATAATCTTAGAGAAGAATAATGTTGAAACTTTATATATTTACAATTATATAAAGGAAGAGTGCATGTAATACAATTGGACTTTAAATATTTGAAGTAAACCATCTACAAATATCCATTGAAGCATGGATTTATAATGCAAATATGGACACCATCAACAAAAAAGATTTGTATTGACCAAATATCCATATAGACATATATCAATATCTATCGATATAAATATAACATATATACAAAATAGCCATATAGGCTTACAAGATAGCCATATAGGCATACAATGTCAGCTATATGCAATACAAAATATATGTCCACAAATTCTATATAAGCATACAACAAAGGAACCCAATAATAATTCATTCCCCTCTGTCCGATAAAGAAGATAGATCATGAGAAGCCTTTGATCTTTGAGGGGACGAAGATGCATATGAGAGTGGTCTACTATGAACCCGAGGGTTGCTCCTCCTATTTAGTTCTTCATGAAGGTGTAGTTTTTACAATAAAAAGTATAAACATTAATATATAGAAATTAAATTATAAAAAATAAAACATTTAACAAAATAATCACTTACCGCTACCAAATAATCTCTCTCCTCATTTGCCTCAGTACCAAGATCAAGCTGTGGCATTGTAATGTCCTATAGAAACCATCCAAATAGAAATTAAACTTCAAATCAATAATCATTTGATTTTTGAATAATAAACAACTATAACAACGAATGTAATTTGAAATTTACTAATCTACCTCATACCCCCATCAAAGGCATGGAGCTATCAATCATAGAAGACACACCATGCTCCATTGCCCTATTAACTTCAGGAGGTGTCTCCACAACCTGCATCATCTGAAAATAAAACAACATTATACTATTATGAAAACTAGAATAGTGATGCAAATCAGGGCTCCTAACATACACACATGTTCACCTAAACATGGAAGTACACAAAATAAAGCACACAAGTCACATGCATATATACAAATTAGATGAAGATTCATGACTATTGTGTGGTATAAGGGTCAACAAAGGAGGGACCATAGTAGCATCAAATTTTAGGTTTAAGAAGTTAGAGAGGGAGTGAAGGTGTTAGTTTAGGTTTAGGTTGGTGGTAGGGTGGGGTCAGGTTGTGCTCAAATTTTTGTTTGTTTGGTAGTGATGGAAGTAGGACAATGCCTAAGCTAGAGGGTTTTAATATGTCAAGGAAAGATTGGTGATGGGAATGAGGAGAAGAACAAGGGATACAAGAATAGCACTAGAAATCACAGACATTAGGTAAGTTTATGGGTTTATGGGAAAGAGGAATATCAAGAGTTTGTGGGATAATAGGAGGGAGGAAAAATACTAGATAGGACAAGCAAAACCTTATTTTAAAAATTTCTTATCATTTTCTTTGTCTTGAGGTTTGTCAGGGGGTGGGTTAGAAGCAAACTAGGTCTAGGACATCTGGTAGGGTAGATATGGGTTGGTTAGTAGGTTGGGTGTAGTGTTGGGGAAGTTTCTTAGGCCTACTTTTATAAGTGGATGAGGAAAGGTCCTACACATTTTGTTTTACTTTATCTTGGAGTGGTGTTAGAGGGGAGATAGAAGACAATGAGGAAGGTAAAGTAGTAATAGGTGGATAAATGGTGGGGAAGATAGGGGCATAGCTAGTGAAGTAGGTGAAGTAATAGAAAGAGGTTATGGGGTTGGGGCAACAATGCGTTTAGAGGCATAAGATAGGCAAAGGTGAAAGAGGGAATTGGTATGAGGTTGAGGTGGACCAAAATGGGTTGACAAAAAAAAATCTAAGGAGAAGTGTCTTAAGGTAACAACTAGTTGGTATGGGCTATGAGAAATGGTGAAGACATTACCATCATGGGGAATTTAAGGCACTAATAGATGACAGTTCAGGGACAATTCACATTGCAATGAGACAAGGATGACCTAAGAGAATAGATAGTGGTATGAGGTGGGGATGATATGACATGAGACATCTAGGCATTTAGGTCCTACCTAGATTAGTAGGGTGATGGAGCCAAAAGTAGGTATAGAAGTGTCATTATGTGTACATTAGGAGATATCTAAGGGGGATAAGAATCTCTTTGCAACCTAGTGATATATAAGTGTTCCTCTGTAACTCCATTAATTCCAGCTTGATGTATAAGTGTTCCACATTCATTCAACTATCATTTCATAGTGTACTTGTGCCTCAATCTATAGAGGATCGTTATAATCATCAATAGGCACATTGTCAAGCAAGAAGGTGATGGCAGGTGTAGGAGTGGGTTGAATAATGAAATTATAAGGTTGAATGTCTGATGTGCCTATCATCTCAAAGAATATAGTAGTATTAAAGGAAGGATCCTCATTAGACTTAGGTGGGTAAGATGTAGGATCAATAGTACGGATGGAAGAAATTGAGCCAATAGGATTGACATAGTTTGTAGAGGAATGGGTTAGTGTAGATTTGAAGATTTTGGTTAGGGGTGACTTGTTGCTCCCATAATTAGTACCTAAAACCTAGATGATGTTGGAGTCAATCATATGCTATATAAGATGTCTTAGGCTCATTCCCTTCTCTGGTGTCATGTCTTGGGGTCTAATTGGTAGTAATTGGATGAGTTTATTAGAGAGAATTTGTCAAAGAATAGTGTAGAGGGGATCAACAAGCTTTGGTAGACATATATGAAAAATGTGGTAGCATAGACAAGGTAGTGAGTTGTTTGGAAAGATGCCTCAAAGAAATGTGGTCTCATGGTGATGTCCTTGTCTATGTATTTACTTGTCATGGCATTCCATGAGACCACATTTCTTTGAGGCATTTTTTCAAATAACTATATTGTAATTGAAATTTTGTCATCTATCAACATCTAGTTATTAGTTATGCAATGTCTAGTAATGCTTTGAGTTTGAAAGATGTGCAATGCAATGTAATCAATGATATGAATATAAACTACAAAAATCTAGTAAGTACAATTCATTAGTTAAACTATTTATTTTATTACTTGAGTGAAGCCTTGAACTCCACCACCACTAGGAGGTGTTTCTGTGAAATCTCCAAGATTAACCTATTCAACATCCAAAATTAGATATTAGAATATCATTCATATAAAAATTCTATTCACATGTAATATTTATAATTGTTTACTAGTCACATACCTCGGAAGTAGATGTCATAGTATAATATGAAGGTGGAGATCCGTTGAAAACTGTATGAATGCTATGTCCCTAAAATTTCATTAAAATTATCAAACTAAATTAGTTAATCTTGCATTTCAAAAATGAAATTTAATAAATTAAATTCAATGAATTTGCTAACATTTACCTGAGTATCAAGGTCGAAAGTCTCACTCAAGAGGGCATCTGTCGTCACCATCTGCTCACCTACAAATGTAGCCTATGCACTTGTGTTCTGACTATCCATGGGGTCATAACCACAGGCTAACCCACAAGCCTGACAAGTATGGGTTGAAACCCTACTCCTCAAACTCTCCCCTAACCCACGATGTACTGCAAGACTGGCATGCTCTGAGATGCTCTAGGTCAAGGCACTAATGGCCTGAAGTATCTCGACGTTAGAACTCTCATTCACAATGGAAGGGATAGACACGTGCTCATGGGTTGGTCTGGTGAGTGCTCATCTTGCTGGCCACTGTGAGTCAACACGTACCCTTGATCTATCCTGTGCTAACCCCCCACCTCTAACCTAGAATTCTTGCATATCAAAATAGTTTGGCACTTTATTTTTGATAAACTCGTGGTAGAGTTTCCTCAAAAATTATTGTGGGACGTCATTATTGTTGCATGGAGGATGGTCGAAAACCATCCACCACCTCTACCCAAAATTGTCCCTTATCGCTTGGTTGTTGCACCAATGGATAGGGAACGTCTTGCATGTAAGGGGTAGAGGTTGATTTGTTTGTGGGTCTGTGAAAATGGAACACAAGTCCAATTTTGTAATTTGTTCATTTTTTACTTGTTCATAGGACAACTTGTCTTCATAGTACTCTCTAAATTCTCTCCTCTTTTCTGACCAACTAGATATTTGCTTGCTGATTGAATCTACATTTGATAACATGGATTCAAGAGATTGAGCAAGCATGGATCTATGTGAGGTTGAAGTTGCAGGATCTTTCAATCTTGCAATTATGTCCTCAATTTGTTTTTTATTGTTTTCAATTTGCCCCATTAAATTTTCCTGTGTTCCAAGGGTATATTGAGGAATGAATCTAGGTGTTTGTTGTTGGGGTCATTCTTCAGTAGGTATTTGTTATTTAGGTGATGGAGGATTTTGTGAATTTTCAGGAGAAGGAGGAGGTGCATTACCATTTCCTATAAATTAAAGAAATTTACATTAAAAATCTACTTAAACCTACCTATTTATCAATAAATTCACACAAAAAAGAAAATACAACTTACTCCTTCAGCCTCCCCAATGTCGTGGTGGCATTTTGATGATGAATCGACAACAATTTGGGGATGAATCTGACCTCCAATAATGTGAGAATGCTCTCAATGGTTTGTAGGTCGTGGGTTTGCTAGAAAATGAAATGAAACAATGAGCATAAATGCAGGTTTTTTTTTAAATACTTAACAAAACATTCTTGCGTTATGTCTTAGAAGTTTTTATTAAAAAGTTGGCCACTTTTTGGCCCCCAAACTATTTGCACCCATCTGACATGGTTTTGGTATCGAATGTTGGGGCAAAAGACAAGGGCAAGCATAGAAAATTTGAAGCCCTGTGGTTAGGCCCCTATGTCATAATAGATTATCATGGAGGAGACTCATATTTCATCTAGACCTTGAATGGAGAAATCCAAGAATTGCTAGTGCATGGACAATTCTTGAAGCAATTCTTTGCTTGATCAGATCCATGTGCATTTGTTTTTTTAGTGTAAATTAGTGTGTTGTCTTGTGTGCTTTTCCCTATTTTCTATTTTTGTGGTATGCTACTTTCCCAGAGATTCTAGATCCTTGCGATGACCTTGCAATCATCTGTCCCCAACTAGAGCCACTGTTAGGACTATGAGAAATCTTCCCTGGCTCCATGTGCATTTTGCCTCCAAGTTCCATCTAAGTCCCATTTTATGTCTCTATTGATGATAACTGATCTAAGATGTCTTTCATAGGTTTTCATGTGTTTGCCTTTTGAAAAGTGCAGGGGAAAAACCCAAAAAATTAGCTAAGTCTCAAAATTCTATGTATTTCCTTGTATTTTTTATTTTGTCAGAGTTTTAGCATTTCGTCTTCCTGCCTTTTGTCCTACCATGTCTATCGGCTCCAAAGTCCAGCTTCAAAATTACCTAGGTGTTAAGTTGTTGTGTGTTTCTTCATCTTCACTAAAGTTTCAAACTTCAGGCTTGTGGTCTTTTATCTTCTTCATGGCGGGCATCGGGTGGAATGCCTGAGGGCCAAGGTCTGCCAAGGTGATAAATAATATTCTAAGTAGGTGAAGATCAGAGCTTCATTACTTTCTCTTCCTGTGGACGTAAGGCAGAAGGGCAAAGGCTTGAAGCCTGACTCCTGGCGCTTTTGTAACTATATATAGGTGGAGATTAGAGCTTCTTTTTTTTCTCTTCTTGTGGACATAAGGCAGAAGGGGGAAGTTCCGAAGCTCAATTCTTGATGCTTTCATAACTCTACATTGGCGGGGTTAGGGATTCCATCATTCTCCTTCTTGGTACTGAAGGGTGCAAGGTAGAAGGCCCGAGCTCCGAAGTTCAATATTTTGGAGCTTGACTTCCTAGCCTTCTCGATGCACCAAAACTTCTCAAGTGGCTGTTATTTCTACATTTGGGCATGTAACTATATTTTCCCTTTTAGAATATTCTTTCCATGGGTAGTTGCACCCGTATCTTGTTATGATGAGAGTTGTCAAATGAAAATGCGACATGTGTTTGTGGCCAAAAGCTTGTTTGCTCCCTTGTTTCTATAAGAGGGAACTCACGACCAATTGTAAAGGGTTATGAATCTTTGTTTTGGGTAGTAGATGTGTCTATGTTTCAGTCTTGGATAATAGAAGAAAGTTGTAGGTTATTTTATGTTCAAATTTGAAGAGCAAATGCGTCATTCTCAGTCTTGAATATATTGTCACACCATTTGCATAATTGTCTCCATTTGTATTGTCAATAAAATTGATATGAATGCTAAATATCAAGGATATTTTGATTCATCTTTGTAGTCCCTTGTAATGTGTGTATCTTTGGCTTTCTCTTAATGAGAGAAATAATTGCTTGAGAAATACTCTGTTAATTTTGTTCTACATTGTGGTTTAAAGGACAGTTTTACAATTTTGAGTACATGAAGCATTGATGTAAGGAATTAATGCTATTAGTCCATTTGTAATGAAGTAATATTGCTTGAAAGATACATTCAATTTGTGCAACTTAACTCTGTAACCCTAGGATTAGGCACCGATCTCTCACTGGGCTAATATGTTGATTTAGATCTATCCAAATAATCAAACTCATTCCTATTTCCATACTGTTTAGAGTAGAATTTAAGTAATAATTGTTCTCAATCTTGGTTTGAACTGATTTACCAAAGGATAATGCTAATTTGATAGGAGTCGGTCACTTCCTTGGTATATTTTCATTGAGAACTTCTGCTTAAACATCAACATCTAGCATAAGTCAAGAAATAACCCTTGGATGCTATTTTGGTACACCCACCTTGGTCTTGCAGAACCAAAAGTGTAGAGGATTTCAACTCATTGTTGGATCTTGTTCGTTGGCCACTGACCTAGAATCCTTAAGTACAATAAATTGGCTAAATCTTTAGAGGATTTTGGACAAACAGTTAGAAACACCAACATGTCCTTCGTTATAACCTGCATGCATTTCCATTGACTTGCTTTTTCGTCTGTGACCTGCATTCTTACCACATTAACAAATTAACACTACACTCATAAGTCAGCATCATAGTATTTATAGAGACAAGGAATATAGGACCAAGACCTAAGGTCTAGACCTAATGCTTCGGGGGCTCATCCCAGGTGGCCTTGCCTACGTATACGCAATGCAGAGGCTTCGTAGTTCAGTAACTTGAGTTATACCCAACACTCCCCAATCTTATGATAAATGGATTAACATTAGAAGATTGTGTTTGGCAAATTCAAATAAATGACACATTGCATGTGCCACATTTGTCCAATCTAAATGTCAATAATATCCTTTAGATCCTTTTAGAGATGAATTTCAACACAAACATGTTTTTGCAAATGAGCAAAAAAAAATGTTGGGCTCAACATAAATGACATTGCCTGGTGGTGTTGCTATTTTTGGTTTAAAACTCCATCATGGCAAGGTCAACCCCAGGGAACTCTACCCTTTGATTTTTCACACTACTATTCTTCTTTTAAAAGACTAAATCTCAATTGTAATGACATACACGTAAAACAAGACTAGCTAGTTAATAGTTTATAAACCATGGCATGTTGATAAGATAGAGAAGAAGAAGGGAGAGGGCATAGAAGTGGTGTTCTCTCCATGACAACACACTATTTTGGTGCAACATTATTATAATTATTAAGTATTTATCCTACATTTAATTGTCATAGGCAAATGTGTAGATTAAATAAGTTGAAACAATAAAATATGAAAAAGGATGTGGGATATAATGGAAATTAATTATGTATTTACAACACACACACAGAGATATATATATGACATAAAACAAAGATGTGAAAGTGTATGGTATATAAATACTCATATTAATGTAGAGAAAATTAAGGATGTGAGAGACTCTTCATACTTAAGACACAAACACATGTATAACACTCTTATCTTTATCATCCATCGAATCGTAGACAATCCCTAGACAATATATAGTTACAATCTTAATAATTTCGAAGAGAAGAGGTATGAACACAAATGACAAAAAATCATAATCTATTGTGAAGTCTAGAGAAAATTAATGTGAACCAAAAAGAATTCTTTAATAATAGGTTTCAAACAAGGCCTAAATTTGACGGTTGAACTTCCCTGTCAAGCAATTTTTATGAGATTATCGATTCAAAGGTGCCCTTTAAATACTATAACATACTTTAATATAAGTAAAATTATATATATCATCACAATTCTATATAAATTTTGATAGTCTATCCAAAATCCCTGCTTTCATATAATACAATCTTTTTAAAATTTTGATTGTATTTTACAACAAAAGTACCTAAATATAGTCATAAAACCATCAAATTTAGACCTAGACTTTCAAGTCATCTCTTTGGAGAAGTCAACAACTTCTACAAAGTTATCTTTCCAGTATCTTCAAAGAAGTGGAAAAATTAAACATTTTTTTAAAGTACCCATTTTAAAAGGATAACTTTTTTGTCCACAAAGATGGGCGACTCATCCCACGTGGTTTTAGTATTCCTATCCAGCATTGTGGATGCACATTCGATCATATTTATTAATTAATTGAAATTTAGAATAGGACAAATGTGCATCCAGAATGCTGGATAGACATTACCCTAAATATTGGCCCTCCATTAGGGTTTTTGACACTTACAACATGTTCCTTTCCCTGCCCTCTCACCGAACTGATTTGCTTCTCTCAATTTAGTGATTGGCCTTGTTGATGATTATTTTTACACATTCATAACAAAAGTTAAAATTCACAAAATGAACCGTCCTGAAAGATATGAAGAAATCAATTAAGAGTTCTTAATCCCAAGTTTCTGTATGGTCAGGTCTTGACCCTGTGGACAATTTAGTAGGTGGATGTGAAACTGTAATATGTAAGGGGCTTTACTTGATTTAAGGTGATCCATGACTCACTGGACTCGAATTATGCAAATTGTTGCAAATATCAACAAATTATCCATTTCTTTACATAAATTTACTATTATATCAAAAAGCTTTGTATGATTTATAATGAAACAAGCTTTTCTTCAAAATTAATATGAAAATTGTCAAATATTAACACAATTGTTCATGCTTCCTTCAAATGCAAGACAATTTCCTTTAAATCTCTATGTTTAAGCTAATTATTTCAAATATTTGGGGAAAAGTTAGAGAAATTCAAATTGAATATCATTCTGCTACAGGATCTAAATTCTCTGTTTATTCACATTGTAAGAAGTACAACAAACTTGATCAAATCAACAGACTAAATCTCTAAATGTGAAGCCCTGAGTATTTTCATGAACACACATTCAAGATTGCAAGATTTTGAAGAGATAATATTTCAAATACAAGTAAGAGCCGGGAAACACTCTGAAAATAGATGCAAAATTCTAGATTTATTTGTATTCAAAATTCATAGTCATATATGATTTACAATGTATGAATGACTCTTTGCTTCATTGATCAACTTAATAGAAAACTTACAAAACATCTTACAGATACAATAAGGAAGCTAGATGCTCCACGCATTCCTTAGTGTAGACACAGGCGACCTCCTCTTTTAAACTAAAATACTTTCTAATCAAAGTGTTCAAACATATTACAATTGCTAGCTATCTTTCAAAATCCTTGTGTAATTAATGTACAAGTAGCAAAGCTTCTTATATAGAATTTGAAGCTTCCTATTGCTACGGCTACATACTTCATCTACGGTCGAGATCCCTCTATTATTGATCAATGGTACATGTTCATCTCTAACCGTTTCTCAAAATATCTGAATGGTATCTTTTCCCTCTCAAAGGATGCTATTATAATCATTTCAAAAATAAGATTCTGTTTTCTTTGACTTCTACCTTCTTGTAGACATTCCTCGTAGATACCTCTTTATTTGATCTCTTTCAAAACTACTACTCCCTTTTCAATTTTTATTCCTTTAAGTACGATTTGAAATTATTGATTATACCTTCTACAAAAGTACGATCTCCTCCTGGACTCTTTGTCCATATATACTCCTACATTATAACTCCTTCCTTCAGTTTCTTTTCTCTGTTCTCTAATCCTTCACTTCTTTTCTTGTATTTCTTCATTTTAGCACTTTATTCCATCAATGAATCAATCATCTACTTACTCATATATGCTTCAAGATTTTCCATCCATGGTGTAAAAATGGCATTAAATTTAGTTAAGGCCCTTTCCAATTCATATGCTGGTATGTCCATGCACTCATGACCTAAGAGTCTTTCTACTATCGTTTTGTGCATTCTAATCATGTCATCTACTTTTTCTTCTAAATCTTGAGCAACTGTTATACACTTTCTAAGATTATCCTCCTCGAATTTGAGTTCTAGCCTTACCTTTGGTACTTGATTTGCCATTGAAGGGGTAATTACTCCTTCATTGATTAACTCTTCTTCTCTTTCCTCAATTTTTGTTAATTGTTCTAGTTCAGATCTACATTCTTCCCTTCTAAATTGGCAATTATGTACATGTATACTGCATTTGTTCTTTTATCTTGCAACCACCTCCCAACTTTTCACTACTTGTTTTTTTACCTGTTCACCTTCTTGCATGAAATCTTTGAACCATTCGTCAAAAATATTAGCCTTAAGCCTTTTATTTTCCATGTCCTTTATTTCATCCCTCGATACAACTGCTATGTCACTGGGCAATTCTGGCATTGTTGTATTAGGATCAAATATTCCGTTAATAAATTTTTACAATTGGATAATGTGTCCTTTCAGATATTCTTGTTTGTCTTTATCTTTTCTGAACATTTCTGCTGTCACCTGGTGCATGTCTTCCCACTGAGTTATGTGTTTCTCTCGTCTAGTATGCCCAAGGTCAAAATTTAGTATCTTAGATTCATCTAAGGTTATTTCTCCTTTAGTTTTCTCCTTCTGTGGTATTGCCAGGTTCAGCGTCCTAGATCCATCTGGACCTCTTTGTATGGCTGACATTGTTCTGGCCTTTCTTCTTTCCTTCCTTGGCATGGTATCACCAAATAAACTTTTATTGTCAATAGGTACCAATTGTACCTCCTTCATTTCCTTCCTTATCTCCTCTCCTAACCAGGTAGGAATCTCTTTTGTGCCTTCTGTAGTTTTTTCTTCATCAATTACTTCCTCTTGAGGTCTTTCTATTTCCCTTGCTCTTGTTGCTGCTGTTGTTGTTGTTGTTGTTGTTAAGGTGGAGGTTGCTGTTGAGACTCACCCTCATTTTCTTCTTCTTCAATTTCTGTGTCCCCTCTAGCCTCATCTTCTTCCTCGAGACCTTCTCCTTTTGATAATTCCTTTTCTTGATCCTCTTCTTTCTGTGTTTGCTCTATATTTGTCATTTCTATGTCTTTTGCTTGTTCTTCAGTTTTATTTTCATCAACATTTTCTATATGTTCTTCATCCTCAGGATTCTTAGTTGCATCTTCTGTATTTTCACCTTCCTTTTGTTCTTTTTTAGACTTGCTAATTTGCTTTGTAGGTGCAGGGGATCTTATCATTGTATCCTCTTCTTTTGCTTCTTTTTCTTGTTCTTGCCTACTTTCTGTGTTCTTCTCTTCTTCGCTCTGTTCACCATACATATTAAGAATATTTAATACATCTACTCTTGAAGTGCCATCTTTTGTTTCATCTTTTGTTTGAGCCAATTTTTTCTTGATTGTTCCCTCAGGTGGACTTTCCTTTTCAGCCTCTTCAATTTTATGTGCCTCTTCTTCCACATCTTTGATGATTTCAGGGGACACTAGGGTACCAAATGGATCTACTGTTCCTAATTCTTCCTGTACCCTTTCCTCTTCATACTCCGGGCCTTGTTCAATTCCCATCTCAGCCTGAGTGCTTTGCTCTTCTTCTCCACTTAAGAATTCTCTAGATTCCTCTTCTATTTCAATTTCTTTTCGAGCGTACATTCCCCTTTCCTCACTTTTACTACTGTCACCCACAATGTGGACAATCTCAGTGGTTTGTTTGGCTTCATGTGCTTTTGACTCTTGCAGCATTTCCCCAGCCAATTCTGTCTTCACTTGAACATATGCCTGTCTCTTTTCTATTGAAGTGGATGCACTAGGTATATTACTCAATTTTGTACCTACTTGTTGTGCTCCTATGACTTCACTTGTTTTAGAAGTCTCCCCTTTTGATATACTTATTGGTATTGCCCTTCTAACTTGCTACCCTATTACTTCCTTGGAAGTTTGTGCCTCTTCTGTACTAATCTCATGGCTCAATGATTTTACATCTACAAATGTATCAGATGATACTGCTACTATTATTCCCAATGCATAAGGATCCATCAGAGTAGCATTCTTATCTTTCTCTACAATCTTAGCCTCTACAATCTTTCTCTTCTTCTCATAGAAACAATGGGGATCATCACTAGGTTCTCTTACTCTCTTCCTCCCTTTCTTCAGATATGTGATTTCCCTCCTTCAGCTTTGAGTTCTTCAATCCTGTCTTTTAACCATGTCTTTGAAAACAAAATAACTGGTTTGGACAATATGTCCAAAGATGTGTTCCAAGGTTGTGACCAATCAGGGTCTATAATAGGAGCAATCCTGGCCTCTACATAACTGTGATGCAGCAGTTTATCATCTTCGTGAACCTCTGGAGGAACATATATATCTCCCATAGTTTTCATTTGCTCAATTGTTAGTCTTTTATGATCCCTTCCTTACTTCCTTATCATTTTTGCAATCTGACCAAAAATCTTCAATATGTACTCGATGCTTAAACTTTTTGTCAATTATGTTTTGGATCCTATGTAGAGGATCAAACCTTCTGGCTAAATCAAATTCTTCAAACCCATAGTACCTTAATTCCTGCTCTGAATACCTAGCAACCTCCTCACTATAACATGAGTATCTACCAATAGCCCAAGGTAACTTAAGATTACCTCTACTAAACCTCTTCTTGTACATTCTAAAGGCATTCAAATTATGCCTTAAAAACTCCAAAACAATCAATTTATCAGAAGGATACCGGGGTAGCATAAAGGGTTTTCCCTCAAATCCTTCAGTCCTGATGTAAGTAAAATGTTCAAATTGAATGAACCAAGAACTATGCAACCCAATTGCATCTTCTGCATTTTTAGATAACCTTTTATCAGGTTCTTACCTTAGAATTCTCACCATATATGTATAGAATACATCATTAACCAAAGCATACTTCATTCCATTTTCTTCCTGCAGGTCAGGGTAATGCTCATATACCAACTTCTGACCAAGACCATTCCCTAAGGTTCCAACCCTTTCTATTCCATGTATGAATGGTCTACCCTCTGCTGCACATTAATATAACAAGTATGAAGACAAATAAAAAGGCATCATCTTTTGCTTCCTTAGCATGGCCTATTTCCATATAGCTGTGCTTATGGCCTTGGCCCAATGAATTTGTCCTTGCTCTTTTCTTGCTTCTCTCATGAACTTAATGATAGTAAACATCTAGGGCTCACACTTAGTGCCCTCTCTTAGTCCCACAAACCTACTTAGCATTGTAATCATCAGGTATATTTCCTCCTTGAATTATATTCTCAATAAATTCTTGTGCACTCTAGCTATAGCCTTGGGTTTGTTTTCTGGGCTGTACCAACTATAAAATATCTTACCTCTGCAATCCCTCTCATTGGTATGAAAATCTTCATTATATTGATCTATATCAATATCTACCATTTTCTCATTGATTTCTAAATGAAATGTCCTCACAATCCCCTCTGTGGATAAATCTGCAATGAGCCTGTCATAAAACATAATTTTTTGGGTAACTGGATCATACAGGTATATGCAATCCAGACACAAATCTCTATGATCCATAGCTAATGGAAAACCTACAGCCTTGTATAGTCCACTCTCCCATATATACTTCATATCAGGTGTAGCATCTGCAGCTATGATTTTCTGTAAAACATTATCTACATCATAATTTCCTATATTTGTGTCCGTTCCCACTCCACTCATACTGATTAATGATGGATATCCTCTGTGTAATGGAAACTCTTCTTTCTCTATTTCTTTGCACAGTTTCCTTTCCTTTTTACCTTCGTCCCCTATATCTACCTTTTCTGCTTCGGGGCCATCTTGTAGAAAATACATCTTTTAACTTTTTGTTTTACTTTCCTACCTAAGGTTTTACTACAAATTTTCTGCTTTTATACCATTTTACCCTAACCCCCGCTTGTCTTTTCCGTTTTGACTTTCAAATTTGTTTATCCCGACCCAGCTAAATAACAGTTAAACCAGTAATTTAATAAATATCTATATTTTATAATGAAATTACTAAATTCTAACAGTGTTTTAAGATAAATACTTGTCTTTCTTGACCACTCAACTTTCCATCATTGACTTACTTTACCATTTTTTCTTCCATCTAGCCTCTGTAATTCTATAGCAATTCTCTTTTCTGTAGTTTTTAACTCTAAACAATGTAAATCTGAAAGAAAATGCATTAAAATTTACGCTAACGCCTTTGAATTTTACTCTTTTTGGGTGTTAGCTCAGCATTAATTACAGCAATTAATGCGCCTAAGGCTTCAACTTTCTATCTCAGTGTTTAAGTTTTGAACTTTTTTATCCGTTAGTTCATTTTTGCATACATATCGTTTCCTTGTATTTTTCTTTGTATGTTTCCATATACAAACATTTATGCAAGAAATCATAACTAAAGTTATTTCCCTTTTCCCTTTATCCTTACTTGTATCTTTGCTTTGTATATCGCTCTTTGCATGTCTCATTAGATACAAATGCATATACAAACAACCTATACAAACCTCCTTTTTACCCTTTATCTCCCGCGATGTCTTTTATTCCTTTGTATCTCGGATATGTATATCATAAACATGTAATAGTCCCAAACTTACAAAGACTGTCCTTTATTTAACTTCCTTTTTGCATCCATCTTGCATCTCTTATTTGCATCTTTTATTTGCATCTTTTCTTGTACATTAGCTTGTATATCAAAGATATACATTGTTATCATACAAGCCTGAGATATAATCGGCGGGGCCCACTTAACTTTCCCTTTTGTATTTCAACGCTATAACAATACTTGTATCTACTCTTAGATACAAGCCTAGATACATGCAAACTCATTTGTATCTTTCCTTCGAACCTCTCATTTTTATAAACCACAGTTCATAACCGTTCGACTCTGGACATGTATATAAAGTGAAATGCATCTTTCAATATACATTAAGGCGTGATGCATCATTTATACCAAACTTTAATTTTTCCTGAGTTTCACATTGTATGAAAATCAAAATGTATAACCTGAAGCATACAACATACAAGCAGCAAAACGTACTATGACAAAACCAATTTTAATATTCTTTTTGGGTCCATGACATGTATATCATGTTTTATATCATCTTGTATATCATCTTGTATATTTCTTTTCGCCAAAGATACAAACCTAATATACATCCAGTGAACTTAACCAATTATCATTTTTACCTTTGAATCCCGTTGGGTCCGACTTGTATGTAAGGATAACAACGTTAGTGATATGCATACAAGTACAATAATGCAATAAACCAGATGACTCTTTTATGTGACTAATACAATGAGTTGACATACAAACGACCTTGTATATGCAACACACAAACCTGTTGACGATTGTTTTTACACATTCATAACAAAAGTTAAAATTCACAAAATGAACCTAACTGTCTTGAAAGATATGAAGAAATCGATTAAGATTTCTTAATCCCAAGTTTCTGTATGGTCAGGTCTTGACCTTCTGGACAATTTAGTAGGTTAATGTGAAACTGTAATATGCAAGGGGCCTTACTTGATTTAAGGTGACTTATGACTCACTGGACTCAGATTATGCAAATTGTTACAAAGATCAACAAATTATCTATTTCTTTGCATAAATTTATCACTGTATCACAAAGCTTTGTATGATTTATATTAAAGCAAGCTTTTCTTTTCAAATATTATGAAAATTGTCAGATATTAACACAATTATTTAAACTTCCTTCAAATGTCAGACAATTTACTTTAAATTTCTGTGTTTAAGCTAAATATTTCAAATGTTTGGGAAAAGTTAGAGAAACTCAAATTGAACATCATTCTGCTATAGGATCTAAATGTTCTTTTATCCATGTTGTAAGAGGTACAAGAAATTCAATCAAATCAACAGACTAAATCATTAAATGTGAATGTCCTGAGTATTTTCATGAACACACATTCAAGATTGCGAGCTTTAAGAGATATTATTTCAAATACAAAGAAGAGCCAGAAAACACTTTGACTATAGACACAGAATTCTAGATTTATTTGTATTCAAAACACACAGTCATATATGATTTACAATGTATGAATGACTCTTTGCTTCATTAATCAACTTCACAGAAAACTTACAACTCTTTATAGATACAATAAAAAGCTGGACATTCCACGCATTCCTTAGTGCAGACATAGGCGACCTCTAAACTAAAATATTCCTTCTACTCAAAGTGTTCGAACAAATTACAATTGCTAGCTATCTTTCAAAAATCCCTGTGTAATTAATGTACAAGTAGCAAAGTTCCTTATATAGATTTTGAAACTTCCCATTGCTATGGCTACAAACTTCATCCATGGTTGAGATCCCTCTATTATTGATCAATGGTGCACATTCATCTCTAACTATCTGTCAAAATATCTAAATGGCATTCTTTTTCCTCTCAAAGGATGCTATTGGAATCTTTTCAAAAAAAAAGATTCCCCCTTTTCTTTGACTTCTGCTTGTTGATACTCTTTATTTGACTTTTCCCAAAACTGTTGCTTCCATTACCTTCTCATTCCTTTAAGTATATTTTGAAATTACTAATCACACCTTCTACAAAAGTGCGGTCCGCCCTAGACTCTTTGTCCATATATACTCCTACAGTATAACTCCTTCTTTTAAGTTCTTTTTTCTGTTCTCTGATCCTTCCCTTCTTTGCTTGTACTTCTTCATTTTAGCACTTTCCTCCATTAATGAATCCATCATCTGTTTTCTCAAGTATGCTTCAGGGCTTTCCATGCATGGTGTGAAAATGGCATTAAATTTTGTCAAAGCCCTTTCCAATTCATATGTTGGTATGTCCATGCATTCATGCTCTAAGAGTTTCTCTACTATCTTCTTATGCATTCTAATCATATCATTTTCTTTTTCTTCTAAATCCTGAACAACTGTTATACATTTTCTGAGATTATCCTCCTCGAATTTGAGCTCTAATCTTACCTGTGGCACTTGATTTTCCAATGAAGGGGTAATTACTCCTTGATTTATCAACTCTTCTGCTCTTTCCTCAATTTCTATCAATTGTTCCCATTTAGATCTGCACTCTTCTCTTCTAAATTGGCAATTATGCACAAGTATATTACATTTGTTCTTTTCTCTTGCAACTACTTCCCAACTTTACCTGCTCACCTTCCTGCATAAAATTGTTGAACCATTCATCAAAAATATTGAGATTGAGCCTCTTATTTTCCATATCCTTTATTTCATCCCTAGATACAACTTCTGTCACTGGGCAATTCTGGCACTATTATATTTGGATCAAATATTCCTTTAATAAATTGCTACAATTGGATAATATATCCCTTCAAATATTCCTGTTTATCTTTGTCTTTTCTCAACATCTCTCCTGTTACCTGGTGCATGTCCTCCCACTCAGTGATGTGCTGCTCTCGTGTAGTATGCCCAAGGTCAAAATTTAGTATCTTATACTCATCTAAGGTTATTTCTCCCATAGTCTTCTCATTCTGAGGTATGGCTAGGTTCAACATCCTAGATCTATTTGGACTTCTTTGGATGGTTGACATTGGTCTAGCCTTTCTCTTTTCTTTTCCTGGCGTTGTATTACCCAATAAACTTTTAATATCAATAGGTACTAACTGTACCTCCTTCTCTTTTCTTATTTCTGCTCCTAGCCAAGCAGGAATCTCTTTTGTTTCTGCAGCAATCTTTTCTTCATTTATTACCTCCTCTTGAGGCTTTTCTATTTCCTTTTGCTCTTATTATTGTTGTTCCCATTGCTATTGCTGTTGAGGTGGAGGCTGCTATTCTTGAGGTGCTTCCTCCTGTATCATGGGATCATTTTGTTGTTTGGACTCACCTTCATTTTCCTCTTCTTCCATTTATGTGTCTCCTCTAGCCTCATTTTCTTCTTCTTCCTGATCCTCCTATGTATGTATGTGTTCTATATTTGGCATGTTTATATCCTCTACTTATTCTTCAACTTTATTTTCATCAACCTTTTCTGGCTATTTTTTTTCTTCAGGCCTCTTAATTGCATCTTCTATGTTGGTTGTACCCTCTATATCTTCACCTTCTTTTTGTTATTTTTCAGACATGTTAATTTGCTCCGTGGGTGCACGGGATCCTACCATTGTATCCTCTTCTTTTGTTTCTTTTTCTTGTGCTTGCCTTTTTTGTGTGTTTTTCTCCTCTTCGCTCTGTTCACCATACATATTCAAAATATTTAGTACATCAACCCCTGAGGTGCCAGCTTCTGTTTTATCTTTTGTTTGGGCAGGGTTTTTTGTGGTTGTTTCCTCAGGTGCACTTTCTTTTTCAGCTTCTTCAATTTTATGTGCCTCTTCTTGCACATCCTTGATGATTTCAGGAGATACTAAGGTACCAAATGGATCCACTGTCCCTGATTTTTCCTGCACCTTTTATTTTTCATGCTTTAGGCTTTGTTCAATCTCCATCTTGGCCAGAGTGTTTATCTCTTCTTCCTCACTTAGGAATTCACTAGATTCTTCTTCTATTTCAATTTCTTTCCTAGCATACATTCCCCTTTCCGTAATTTCACTGCTGTCACTCTCACTATTGACAGTCTCAGTGGTTTGTTTGGCTTCATGTGCTTGTGACTCTTGTAGCATTTCCCCAGCCAACTCTGTCTTCACTTGAACATATGTTTGTCTCTTTTCTATTGTAGTGGAGGCACTAGGTATATTACTCAACTTAACACCCACCTGTTGTGCTCCAATGACCTCACTTGCTTTAGAAGTTTCTCCTTTGGATAAACTTATTGGTATTGCTCGTCCTCCTCTTTCTTTGGAAGTCTGTGCCTCTTCTACACTAATCTCATGGATTAATGACTTTGGATCTACAAATGTATCAACTGATACTGCTACTGTTATTCCCAATGCATAGGGATCCATCAGAGTAGCATGCTTATCTTTCTCTACAATCTTAGCCTCTATAATTTTTCTCTTCTTCTCATAGAAACACTGGGGTTCTCTTACTCTCTTCCTTCCCTTCTTAGGATATGTGATTTTTTTCCCCTCAGCTTTGAGTTCTTCAATCCTGTCTTTTAACCATGTCTTTGAAAATAATATAACTGGTTTGGACAATATGTCCAGAGATTTGTTTCAAGGATGTAAGCAATCTGGCTCTGTGATAGGAGCAAACCTGGCCTTTGCATAACTTTGATGCAGCAATTTACCATCTTCTTGAACCTCTGGAGGAACATATATATCACCCATAGTTTTCATTTGCTCAATTGTTAGTCTTTTATGGGCTCTCTTCCTTACCTCCTTATCATTTTTGCAATTAGACCAAAAATCTTCAATGTGTATCTGATGCTTATACTTTTTGTCAACTGTGTTTTGGATCCTATGGAAAGGATCAAACTTTCTAGCTAAATCAAATTCTTCAAAACCATAATATCTTAATTCTTGTTATGAATAAGTAGCCACTTCGTCACTCTAGCATGAATTTCTACCTATAGCCCAAGGTAGCTTAAGATTGCCTCTACTAAATTTCCTCTTGTATATTCTAAAGGCATTCAAATTTTGCCTTGAAAACTCCAACACAATCAATTTATCAAAAGGATACCGGGGTAGCAAAAAAGGCTTTCCTTCAAATCCTTCAGTTCTGATACAAGTAAAATGTGGAAATTGAATATACCATGAACTGTGCAACCCAATTGCATCTTCTGCATCCTTAGACAATCTTTTATCAGGTTCTTCGCTTAGAATTCTCACCATATAAGTATAGAATACATCATTAACTAAAGCAAATTTCTTGAATACATTTTTCTCTTGCAAATCAGGGTAATGTTCATATACCAATTTCTGTCCTGGACCACTGCCTAAGGTCCCAACCCTGTCTATTCCATGTATGAACGATCTCACTTCTGCTGCACATGAATACAATACATATGAAGACAAATAAAAGGCAACAGATTTTGCTTTCTTAACATGGCATGTTTCCTTATAGCTATGCTTATAGTCTTTGCCCAATGAATCTACCCTTGTTCTTTTCCTCCTTCTCTCATGAACTCAATAACAGTAAACATCCAAGGCTCACATTTAGTGCCCTCTCTCAGTCCAACCAATCTACTCAGCATTGTAATCATAAGGTATATTTCTTCTTTGAAGTATATTCTCAGCGGATTTTTGTGCACTCTGGCTACAGCCCTGGGTTTTTTTTCTGGGCTATACTAGTTGTATAATATCTTTTCTCTACAATTTCTCTCATTTGTATGAAAATCCTCATTATATTGATCTATATCAATATCCCTCATTTCCTCATTGATTTCTACACCAAATGTCCTTGCAATCCCTTCTGTGGATAAATCAGCAATAAGTATGTCATAAAACATAATCTTCCTGGTTGATAAGTCATATAGAGTTAAACAATCTAACACAAATCTCTAGCCTCCATAGCTAATGGAAAACCTGCAACTCTATACAACCCGCTCTCCCATATACATTTTATATCGGGTGTAGCATCTGTAGCTGTAATCTTTTGTAAAACATCATTTGCATCATAATTTCCAATGTTTGTATCTGTTCCCACACCACTGTAACTAATCAATGTCAGATATCCTCTATGTAGTGGTAGTTCTTCTTTTTCTATCTACTTTCATGGTTTTCTCTCCTTTTTCACCTTGTCCCCTATATCTTCCATTTTCTACTTCAGGGCCATCCTGTAGAAAATTCATTTTTTAATTTTTGTTTTACTTTCATATCCAGGGTTTTACTATGAATTTCTACTTTTACCATTTTACCCTAACCCAGTTTATCCTTTCTCTTTTAACTTTCACATTTGTTAAGCTCTACCAGCTAATTAACAATTAAAATAGTGATTTAACTAATGCCTATATTTTATACTGAAATTACTAAATTTTACGTGCATTTTTACCATTTGAAATGTAACGGCATTTTGGGATAAATACCTGTATTTCTTGACCACTCACTTTCTGTCATTGACTTACTTTACCATTTTGCTTTCCGTCCAGCTGCTATAATTCTGTTGCCCTGATGAGTTCTTTTTCAATTCCTGTAACAATTCTCTTTTTCTGCAGCTTTCTAACTTTTCTGTATTTAACTTCCTTTTCGCATCTGGCTTGTATCTCTTATTTGCATCTTTTCTTGTACATTGTCTTGTATATCTAAGATATACATTGTTATTATACAAGCCTGATATGCAAGCGGTGGGACCCACTTTACTTTTCACTTGTATCTCCGCGGTACAACAACACTTGTATCAGTCTCTTAGATACAAAGCCCGATACATACAAACTCATTTGTTTCCCTCTTTGGACTTCTTGCCTTTTATAAACCATATTTCATAACTTTTCAGATCCAACATGCATATAAAGTGAAATGCAGTTTCAATATACATTTTGTCACGATGCATCATTTATACCAACTTTAACTTTATCTTAGTTCCGCGTTGTATGTATACCGAAATGTATGTATCCAAAGCATACAACATACAAGCAGCAAAACATAACACAACAAAACTGATTTTAATACTCTTTTTGAATCCAAGGCGTGTATATCATGTTGTATATTACCTTGTATATTTCTTTTCGCTCAAACATACAAACCCCGATATACATCCAGCAGACTTAACTGATTACCCATTTCACCTTTGAATTCTGTCAGGTCCACTTGTATGTAATGATAAAGCATTATCAAAATGCATACAAGTATAATGATGTAATAAACCCGATAACTCTTTTATGCAACTCATACAATGACTTGACATACAACTGACTTTGTATATGCAACATACAAACCTTCCTATAGTACATTTACCAAAAACACACATATCTTGCAAAATATTGGGAATTTTAAAATGGTTCAAAAAGCAACCCTTACTCACTTTTGACAAGGAATTCACCCCTATTCTGCTCTGGTACTTAATGCTATTTTTCTTTATTTTCAACAAGGTTTGTAACTTTCACTTCCTTTTCCCTTTTACCACCAAGAAGACCCACACCCAAGCAAAAACACACAACCACAGCAGGGGTCCTCATTTTCCTAAGAAGTAAAATGGGGCGTGTTGTGAGCATCACAACAACTAGCAACCAAACAAAACAATTAAAATTAAAACCATCAAAGAAAACTAAATAAAATAAATTCATAACTTCCAACTATCTTTTCTGCAAATCATTATTTAACTTGAGACCTAATGTATTCAATAAGGTGCATAAATTTTCCTTTTCAGTTTAAGTGTGTGCACGTGATTAATAATCCTCATCTTGAAAATCAGTTGAACAAACTAGTGACTGATATTAGACCACCTAGTTGATGTCATTCCCTCATTGCCAACCGGATAGAGCCTTGCTGCTAGTAGGCGTCCATAACCTTGACAAGGTTATCGTTATAATTCTCCTAAGTAGAGCCCCACTGCCAGCAAGCATACATAGCCCCGGTAGAGTTACTTAGATGGCTTAATCTAGATTTTTAGTAAAATCCATTTTACTTATTTATTTATTTTATATTTTATATAGGATAGAGATTTCATAAGATATTACAGTTGTAACTTCATGATGCAAGGCATGATCACTTGCTAAAATTAAGCTGAGAATTGCAATGGTAGCAAGGGTGACCTCTAATTTTTCACCTAATATCTACACTGGTATGTTCAACAAACCTAAGGATTTTAGGTGTGTCATTGTGAGAAACATCCCTTGAATACTCAACCCACAGTTATTGAATACAAAATTTCACAAGCCAAACAACTTTCTACATTCATGATAGTCACAACAAGTTATGCATAAATTTCAAATAATTAACCTGAATGTTCTAAATTTTCTATTGTTTTCATTCGTTGTTAGTCTGCTCTTGCATACTTTAAAACAAAAAAAAATCCCTACTAAGGAAACACAACACACAAACCAACATAACAAAACAAAACAAAAACAACACCAAACAAAACTGTACATTATTCACATTATGATATAGAACAGACTAGCTACCCTCACCTCAAGCTTGAAAGTAATGTTTCAAATGTTGGCCATTAACAGGTAATGGCACATCTTCCCCAGTCAAGGTCTTGAGCCTAAAAGTGTTGTCTCCTATTATTTCTGCGACTTGTAATGGACCCAACAATAATTTGTCAAATTTTCCATGATTTCCTTTCTTTTCATGTGCCTTATCCCAGCACAACACTAAGTCTGATATTCTAAATATTTTGACTCCTGCTCTTTTGTCAAACCATCTTTTAACCACTGCTTGATGTTTGGCAAATTTCTCAATGGCTTGATCTCTTTTCTCATTCAGTTGTAACATTTGGATTATTCTGGCTTCCTTGTGATCATCAAAGCCTAAATATTCATTAGCAAACTTCCAAATAGGTATTCTTAAATTCACTAGAAGTATGGGATCAATCCCATAAACTAGGTGATAAGGTGCATTGCCTAATGCTGACTTAACTTTAGTCTTATCTACCCACAACGCATACTTCAGCAATGTATTCCACTCTCTAGGATTCTTTTCAATTAGCTTCTTGATTATATCCAATAGAATCTTGTTTGTAGACTCAGCTAACCCATTCCCCTAAGGATAATAGTTTGAAGAAAACTTTAAAACTATCCCATATTCAAATGCCCATTTAGAAAATTTCAAAGAAGAAAATGCAGGGCCATTATCACATACCAGCGAATATGGAGCTCCAAACCTTGTTATGATGTTTTCTTCAAGGAATTTGATAACCACCTCAGTAGTAGAGAACTTGCAACATATGGCTTCAGTCCACCTTGTACAATAGTCAGTTACTGTTAGTATAAACTTATGTCCTGCAGATGATGGAGGATTTATGACTCCAATGAAATCTAAGCCCCATTGTGCGAATGGCCTAGACTCAATGACTGGCTGTAATGGATTAGCCTGATTCCTTCCCTTGTCTGTTGTAGTTTGACAAGTGTGACAACTTTGAATGTGACTCTCTATATCTTTAAACATTGTTGGCCAATAGTATCCTGCTCTCAATATCTTATACGTAGTAGCTAAATGAGAACCATGAGCAGTTCCATACTTATCATGCGACTCTGACAATACCTTATCTGCTTGAACTCTGTTTAAACATCTTAAATATATGCCTTCATGGTTCTTCTTGAATAGAAGACCTCCTTGTACCATGTACTTTTGTGCTTTAATCTTTAAAGCTCTCCTCTGAGAAGATTTCATCTTACTTGGATATTTGTCTGATATCAGAAAAGTATTCAAATCATCATACCACTGTGATGCATCACTAGTATTCAACACATACTACTGTTTCACCAAATTCGGATCTGTGTTTTCTATGGTCTATACTAATGCTTGTCCTCTGACCAACTTCATGGGAATAATCTCCATATCAAACTCTTGCAATGTTGTAATCCATTTAGCTCTTTTCTCTCTAGGCTCATTCTGCATCAGCAACATCTTCATGGCTGCATCTGGCACTATAGCTTTAACTTGACTTCGTAAAATGTAATGTCTAAACTTTTTCACTGCTCTTACTAGTGCAAACACCTATATTTCTATATCAAGATATTTTAGTTGTGCATCCTTCAGAGGTGCACTCATAAAAGCTATGGGCTTTTCTTCATTATCTTCTCCTTTTTGTGTCAAAGCAGCTGCAACTAAATGTGAAGATGCAAAAGAATATATGTAACATGGCTTTGTATAATTTGGACTTGCCAATACAGGAGCATCAAAAATGGCTTCCTTAATATCTTCAAATGCATCTTTGGCTACTAGTGTCCACTCTATCTTTGCATCCTTCTTAAGCATGGCGTTCAATGGTTATACAATTTCTACAAATCCTGTAATAAACTTCTTGACAAAGTTAATCTTACCAAAAAAGGACTTTAGTTCTTTCTTACTATTTGGTAGTTGCAATTTCTTTACTCCTTCTATTCTATCAGGATCAATAGATATCCCATTTTCAGAAATGACGTGCCCTAACAATTTTCTTTTAGTTACACCAAATGAACATTTCTTTGGGTTGAGAGAAATCTCATACCTTTCACATCTTTTAAGTAATCTTCTCAGATCTTCAGCATGAATGGATGCAACTTTGGAATAAATAGTTAAATCATCCATATAAATTACAATGCACTTACCTGATAATCCACCGAACGCGATGTCCATGGCTCACTGAAAAGTGGCACCTGCATTGATTAGACCAAAAGGCATTCTCCTATATGCATAATTACCCCATTTGCAAGTAAAAGTAGTTTTCAACCTATCTTCTTTATCAACTAAGACTTGGTTATATCCTGAAAATCCATCTAGAAAAGACATCATCTTAGCCCCGTTTAATGCTTGCAACACTTCATCTATTGGAGGCAGGGGATAATTATCTTTTTCAGATGCCTTATTCAAATTTCTAAAGTCTACACATAACCTAATGTCTCCACTTTTATTTCTCACAGGTACTAAATTAGCTACCCAGGTTGAATGTCTTACTGGGAAATATATCCCGGCAGATAGCAATTTTTTCACTTCTTCAAAGATTAAATGCTCTAAAATAGAATTCACAGGCCTTTGTTTCTGCCTAAATGGTTTAACATTTGGTTTCAAAGGGATCACATGAGTTATGATGGACATATCGTATGTCTTCAAATCTTCATATGTCCATGCTATGACATGTTTGTATTCTTTCAAAACATCTACAATTTCTTTTCTCAACTCCTCAGAGCAAGCCTTTCCAATCAGTACATTCTGTGGACTCTGCTATGTTCCAAGGTTATATGGATCACACTTACCTCCCTCAATTTTGGGCAAATCTTTTTATCTTACTACCCCATCAAAGTCAAAGATCTGTTCTAACTCAATTACTCCCTTAGGTAAGAAATTGCTTTTCAAGTTGATTATGTCTTCTTCATCCCAAGACACATCAGGCCTTTGCTATTCATCAATGATTCGAGCTTCGAACACCTCATTACAAGTTAGAAAATCTAAAATTTGCTGATCTCCCTCAAATACCTGAAAATGAGTAACATTATCTGGTATACTTGGAACATTTACTAATTCAACAGCAAATCGTTCTAACCCTGAGAATGTTAAGGGTTCCAAAGTGCTAGCAGCAACTGCTAATGCATCTGGTCTATGATTCAACTCTCTAGGGATATGTTCTATGTTAAAGGCATCAAATGAATCTATCAAATCCCACACCCTATGCCTGTAACAAACCATCTTTTTATAATTGCATGCATACAACTTTCTTATTTGTCTGACCACTAACTCAGAATCTGAAAACACTCTGATCATTTTTACCTTTTTCTTGATAGCCATAACAAGTCCATTAATCAAAGCTTCATATTATGCTACATTGTTAGTACAAGAAAATTGTAGCCTATATGTTGCTAAATATGACCTACCATTAGGATCTATAAGTTCCACACCTGTACCTACACCTTGTTTAGATTTAGATCCGTCACATTTCAGTGTTCACATGCCATCTTTATTCTTTTGACCCTTTACGTTGGCATGTTTTGCCTTTTCTATTACATGTGAGGTGCTATCTTGTTTCTTCATAGGCAATTCATTTTGACTTACTTGTACATTTATCCTTTCAGTTTGGAAATCTAAATGACAGACACTCTTGTCTTTTGTTTCCTTTTCTAAATCTGGAATTAATACATCCATGTTGTTCTGAAAGTATCTCTCTAGTTGATTAGGATTAACCTTTCCTTCTTGCAGTTCCATCCCCTTTGTGCACTTTATGTATTGATATTCTATAATATCTCTGCACATTCCACAATTCTCTTTAGAATGAGACTTATTATGGACCCTGCACATACCTTAAAATAACTTGCACTGAACTAGAATATTTTGTTCAATGCATTTTTCCATTTCTTGTCTAATGATCTGACCAAAACAATTTACTGCATTATCTTCCTCCTCAGAAGAATTTCCATCAGACTCAATGAATAATACTATTTCTTTACTGACATGTTTTTCTTTAAAATTTAACATCAGGATTTCTTCAATTTGCACTCCCCTGTTAGTGACCCTATAAACACCAGGTTCAACAGAAGCATACAATATCTCATTAGTCCTCTTGTATTCTATAATCATGTGTTTCATCCTGGGTTCAGCTTCTATCCTGATCTGATTTGGAACACCTCTCCAAGGTAACCACATGTGTGAAAAATTAGTGGCCATATATCCATTCAATGTTTTAGACCAATCTCTACTCAATAACATCCCATAATTCATAGGTATATCTACTACCTGAATGTCAATAAACTAACTCACCCTAGGATCTGAGGCTAACTACATTTGAATATGCATTAATTCTCCTATCACATTAACCTTAGTTTTATCCAACTGTGTAACAACCTTGGCAGATTTGGTAGGGGTCAGCCCTAAAGTTTTGCATGTCCCTAAAGGCATTACATTAGCTAATGCACCAGAATCTACCATGCAATTATGTATGTTCTTTCCAAACATCCTAATGGTTAACAAGAAAGGAGGGCCTTCTTTCTTATCTGCATACATGACTACATTAGTGTTGGAAGGCTATTTAGTTTTCTTACTCTTTTCTTTGGGCTATGAATCCTTACTAGGAACATTCACATCAGCAGAAACCTCACCTGTCATAGATGTATCCAAGGATTTTATGAAAGCATTTCTGACCCCTGGACTTTTCAATAATTCACATAAAGGTATATTGACCTTAATTTTCTTTATCTCTTCAGACAAGTAACTCATCAACCTCATTGTTTCTACTGTCTCTGTTTTCCCTGTTTGGACTTTTGGTGCTACTGTTCCATTATTTACATGATGATTGGCCTTCAGTATAGCAGGATTATTACTAGCATTTTGATCTGGGGGAGTATTGAAATTATTAGGAGTGGAAGTAGTGAAAGGACCTCCTGGCCTAGTGTTATTTCTCAAATTGTAGGTATGATTTTTGTTTGACTGTTGAAAAGCTTGTACCTCCTCTATTTCATATAACACTTCATTGTCAGCTTCAAAGGGAAACTAAAATGCATTTAGTACTAAGGTTGATTCAGGATATAGCTTCTCATAAAAATAAGGTTCATCCTCCAACAATTGATCCTCCTCCTCCCTAGTTGCAAAGGTAAAAGTCTCTAAGACTAAAGTAGTCTCATATCCTGAGGCTACTATTTCATTACCTTTGGGAATGAGAAACTCAAAAGTAGGAGCCTGTACATCTACATTGAAAATAATTGCTGCCAGATGAAATTGAGGGTAATCTAGTTCATCATGGGCACTGGTATTATGAATTATACACCAATTCTTTAATGCTACATTGGCCATTTGAATTCTAGTTGTTTGCTTTGTCTCCTGATTATCCAAATTCTCAAATGGAGAAGTTAGAGTGCCATTATTTGGCCCTATGTTCCATGTCTTAGGTGGCCTTGGCTGATTCTAATTTCTATTGTTATTACCCCAGACTCTGTTATCTACAGCAGGTCCTCTATTTTGCATCGGTTGTCCTGGATTATGATTTTGACTCTGACTGTAATTCTGGTTTTGATTTGAACCTTGACCCTGGTTATAATTCTGGTTATGGTTATGGTTTTGGTTCTGGTTATAGTTCTGACTATATCCTTGGTTGTTTCTACCATAGAAATTTTCATTTCTTAGTTGTGTCATTTCAGTAGTCAATCTTTTCAAGTGTGTAGTAATTTCTTTGATTTCTTCCCTATCCTCTTGTGCCTTTGCAACAAATGTATCTTGAGGAGGTTGGAAGAAAGACTGACCATTATTCTGATTGTTATTGGTAGTGTTACCAGTATAAGGGACTATAGCCTGGATTGGGACAGGATTATACACAGGTGTGTATGTAGGAACTAGATTCAATAATGTAGTATTATGTGTAGGAACTCCATTCCAAGGTTGTGCTTGACTTTGCATCCCAGGATTTCCTCCATTAAGAAATGGATTATAAGTTGTTTATCTCATCTCCTGGTTTAATGAGGCGGCTTCCTTATAAGCTTTGGATATTGTAGCTATGTCAACCTTTCTTTTGACAAACATAGTTGTTACAGGATCTAAGGCAACATAATACATGGCTAATAATGCATCAACAGTTACTGTATAAGGAGCTACTAACCTAGAATAAGCCTTTTGAAACCTATCATGAAAATTGTCAATCAGCTCTCCTTCACCTCTCTTAATTGCAACCAATTTATGATATAAGGTGGAAGGATCCACTGGTCCTCTAAACCTAGACAAAAATGCTTCCTCCATAAGTGCCCAAGAAGAAATGTAACCATTAGGCAAGTTAACATACCAGTTAGAAGCCTGTTCATTAAAGGTGTAAGGGAACAACCTACACACATCTTCATATTCTAACCTGGCTCTAAAGCATGCCTCCTTGAATATCCTAATATGATCCTCTGGATCCTAATACAATTGATATTTAGGACATATATTTTTAGGATTCTTTGGCATCTCATGATAATCAGGGAATATTATACGAGAATTAACATTAAAATAAGCCATTGCAGGTACTTGTGCTTGACCTGGACCTCTAGGAGTACCTAGATTTCTAGGTGGACTAGGACCTCTGGGAGGACTAGGACCTCTAGGAGGACCTGAACCAAGATTTAAAGATCTAAATGAAGAACTGTCAGGACTCACAATGTTATGGATGTTAAAAGGTGGTCCAAGAGGTATTCTAGATGAGCCTCCTACGTGTGATATTCTAGGATTACAAATTAAAGGACCTTTACTTTGTCTTTTCTCAGGTAATTGTATAAAGATATCCTCTAAACTGGATATAGACCTGGTCACTCTACCATGGTTATGAGCCAGCTTTACTCAAAGTTAACGTTAACTCCAATTAACCCCTCCTTCTAGTGCCAAAAACTGTTGATGATTGTTTTTACACATTCATAACAAAAGTTAAAATTCACAAAATGAACCTAACTGTCTTGACCTTGTGGACAATTCAGTAGGTTAATGTGAAACTGTAATATGCAAGGGGCCTTACTTGATTTAAGGGGACTTACTTGATTTAAGGTGACTTATAACTCACTGGACTTGGATTATGCAAATTGTTACAAAGATCAACAAATTATCTATTTCTTTGCATAAATTTATCACTGTATCACAAAGATTTGTATGATTTATATTAAAACAAGCTTCTCTTTTCAAATATTATGAAAATTGTCAGATATTAACACAATAATTCAAACTTCCTTCAAATGTCAGACAATTTCCTTTAAATTTCTGTGTTTAAATTAAATATTTCAAATGTTTGGGAAAATTTAGAGAAATTCAAATTGAACATCATTCTGCTACAGGATCTAAACATTATGTTATCCACGTTGTAAGAAGTACAACAAATTTGATCAAATCAATGGACTAAATCATTAAATGTGAATGTCCTGAGTATTTTCATGAACACACATTCAAGATTGCAAGCTTTAAGAGATATTATTTCAAATACAAAGAAGAGCCAAAAAACACTCTGAATATAGATGTAGAATTCCAGATTTATTTGTATTCAAAACACATAGTCATATATGATTTACCATGTATGAATGACTCTTTGCTTCATTAATCAACTTCACAGAAAACTTACAATGCTTTACAAATACAATAAGAAAGCTGGATATTCCACGCATTCCTTAGTGCAGACACAGGTGACCTCCTCTAAACTAAAATATTCCTTCTACTCAAAGTGTTCAAACAAATTACAATTGCTAGCTATCTTTCAAAAATCCCTATGTAATTAATGTAGAAGTAGCAAAGTTCCTTATATAGATTTTGAAACTTCCCATTGCTACGGCTACAAATTTCATCCATGGTTGAGATCCCTCTATTATTGATCAATGGTGCATATTCATCTCTAACCATCTGTCAAAATATCTAAATGGCATCCTTTTTCCTCTCAAAGGATGCTATTGGAATCTTTTCAAAAAATAAGATTCCCCCTTTTCTTTGACTTCTGCTTGCTGATACTCCTTATTTGACTTTTCTCAAAATTGTTGCTTCCCTTACCTTCTCATTCCTTTAAGTATGTTTTGAAATTACTGATCACACCTTCTACAAAAGTGCGGTCCCCCTAGACTCTTTGTCGATATATACTCCTGCAGTATAACTCATTCTTTTAAGTTCTTTTCTCTGTTCTCTGATCCTTCACTTCTTTTCTTGTACTTCTTCATTTTAGCACTTTCCTCTATTAATGAATCCATCATATGTTTTCTCAAGTATGCTTCAGGGCTTTCAATGCATGGTCTGAAAATGGCATTAAATTTTGTCAAAGCCCTTTCCAATTCATATGCTGGTATGTCCATGCATTCATGCTCTAAGAGTTTCTCTACTATCTTCTTATGCATTCTAATCATATCATTTTCTTTTTCTTCTAAATCCTGAACAACTATTCTACATTTTCTAAGATTATCCTCCTCGAATTTGAGCTCCAATCTTACCTATAGCATTTGATTTGCCAGTGAAGGGGTAATTACTCCTTGATTTATCAACTCTTCTGCTCTTTCCTCAATTTCTGTCAATTGTTCCCATTCAAATCTGCATTCTGCTCTTCTAAATTGGCAATTATGCACAAGTATATTACATTTGTTCTTTTCTCTTGTAACCACTTCCCAACTTTTCATAGCTTGCTTTATTACCTGCCCACCTTCTTTCATAAAATTGTTGAACCATTCATCAAAAATATTGGCCTTGAGCCTCTTATTTTCCATATCCTTTATTTCATCCCTAGATACAACTGCTATGTCACTGGGCAATTCTGGCACTGTTGTATTTAGATCAAATATTCCTTTAATAAATTGCTGCAATTGGACAATATGTCCCTTCAAATATTCTTGTTTGTCTTTGTCTTTTCTCAACATCTCTGCTGTTACCTGGTGCGTGTCCTCCCACTCAGTGATGTGTTGCTCTCGTGTAGTATGCCCAAGGTCAAAATTGAGTATCTTATACTCATCCAAGGTTATCTCTCCCTTAGTCTTCTCATTCTGAGGTATGGCCAAGTTCAGCATCCTAGATCCATCTGGACTTCTTTAGATGACTGACATTGTTCTAGCCTTTCTCTTTTCTTTTCCTGGTGTTGTATTACCCAATAAACTTTTAATATCAATAGGCACTAACTATACCTCCTCTTTTCTTATTTCTGCTCCTAGCCAAGCAGGAATCTCTTTTGTTTTTGCAGCAATCTTTTCTTCATTTATTACCTCCTCTTGAGGCTTTTTTGATTCCCTTTGCTCTTGTTGCTGTTGTTCCTGTTGCTATTACTATTGAGGTGGAGGCTGCTATTCTTGAGGTGCTTCCTCCTGTATCATGGGATCATTTTGTTGTTTGGACTCACCTTCATTTTCTTCTTCTTCCATTTCTGTGTCTCCTCTAGCCTCATCTTCTTCTTCAAGACCTTCTTCCTTTGATGTTTCTCTTTCCTGATCCTCCTCTGTATGTATGTGTTCTATATTTGGCATGTTTGTATCCTCTGCTTTCTCTTCAACTTTATTTTTATCAACCTTTTCTGGTTGTTTTTCATCTTTAGGCCTCTTGATTGCATCTTCTGTGTTGGTTGCACCCTCTGTATCTTCACCTTCTTTTTGTTCTTTTTCAAACATGTTAATTTGCTCCGTGGGTGCAGGGGATCCTACCATTGTATCCTCTTCTTTTGTTTCTTTTTCTTGTGCTTGCCTATTTTCTGTGTTTTTCTCCTCTTCACTCTGTTCACCATACATATTCAAAATATTCAGTACATCAACCCTTGAGGTGCCAGCTTCCGTTTTATCTTTTGTTTGGGCAGGCTTTTTTGTGGTTGTTTCCTCAGGTGCACTTTCTTTTTCAGCTTCTTCAATTTTATGTGCCTCTTCTTGCACATCCTTGATGATATTAGGAGATACTAAGGTACCAAATGGATCCATTGTCCCTGATTCTTCCTGTACCTTTTCTTTTTCATACTCTGGGCTTTGTTCAATCTCCATCTCGGCTAGAGTGTTTATCTCTTCTTCCTCACTTAGGAATTCACTAGCTTCTTCTTCTATTTCAATTTCTTTCCTAGCATACATTCCCTTTTCCGCACTTTCACTACTGTCACTCTCAATATTGACAGTCTCAATGGTTTGTTTGGCTTCATGTGCTTGTAACTCTTGTAGCATTTCCCCATCCAACTCTGTCTTCACTCGAACATATGTCTATCTCTTTTTTGTTGTATTGGAGGCACTAGGTATATTACTCAACTTCAAACCCACCTATTGTGCTCCAATGACCTCACTTGCTTTATAAGTTTCTCCTTTGGATAAACGTATTGGTATTGCTCTTCTGACTTGTTGTCCTACTCTTTCTTTGGAAGTCTGTACCTCTTCTACACTAATCTCATAAATTAATGACTTTGGATCTACAAATGTATCAGCTGATACTACTACTGTTATTCCTAATGCATAGAGATCCATTAGAGTAGCATTCTTATCTTTCTCTACAATCATAGCCTCTATAATTTTTCTCTTCTTCTCATAGAAACACTCGGGGTCATCATTAGGTTCTCTTACTCTCTTCCTCCCCTTCTTAGGATATGTGATTTCTTTCCCCTCAGCTTTGAGTTCTTCAATCCTATCTTTTAACCATGTCTTTGAAAATAATATAACTGGTTTGGACAATATGTCCAGAGACTTGTTCCAAGGTTGTGACCAATCTGGCTTTGTGATAGGAGCAAGCCTAGCCTCTGCATAACTATGATGCAGCAATTTACCATCTTCTTGAACCTCTGGAGGAACATATATATCACCCATAGTTTTCATTTGCTCAATTGTTAGTCTTTTATGGGATCTCTTCCTTACCTCCTTATCATTTTTGCAATCAGACCAAAAATCTTCAATGTGTATCTGATGCTTGTACTTTTTATCAATTGTGTTTTGGATCCTATGGAAAGGATCAAACTTTCTAGCTAAATCAAATTCTTCAAAACCATAATATCTTAATTCTTGTTTTGAATAAGTAGCCACTTCCTCACTGTAGCATGAATTTCTACCTATAGCCCAAGGTAGCTTAAGATTACCTCTACTAAATTTCCTCTTGTATATTCTAAAGGAATTCAGATTTTCCCTTGAAAACTCTAACACAATCAATTTATCAGAAGGATACCGGGGTAGCAAAAAAGGCTTTCCTTCAAATCCTTCAGTTTTGATACAAGTAAAAAGTGGAAATTGAATATACCATGAACTATGCAACCCAATTGCATCTTCTGCATCCTTAGACAATCTTTTATCAGGTTCTTCCCTTAGAATACTCACCATATAAGTATAGAATACATCATTAACTAAAGCAAATTTCTTCAATACATTTTCCTCTTATAGATCAGGGTAATGTTCATATACCAATTTCTATCCTGGACCACTGCCTAAGGTCCCAACCCTGTCTATTCCATTTATGAATGGTCTCACTTCTGCTACACATGAATACAATACATATGAAGACAAATAAAAAGGCAACAACTTTTTCTTTCTTAACATTGCCTATTTCCATATAGCTGTGCTTATGGTCTTTGCCCAATGAATCTGCCCTTGTTCTTTTCCTCCTTCTCTCATGAACTCAATAACAGTAAACATCTAGGGCTCACATTTAGTGCCCTCTCTCAGTCCAACCAATCTACTCAGCATTGTAATCATAAGGTATATTTCCTCTTTGAAGTATATTCTCAGCGGATTTTTGTGCACTCTGGCTACAACCCTGGGTTTGTTTTCTGGGCTATACTAGTTGTAAAATATCTTTTCTCTACAATTTCTCTCATTTGTTTGCAAATCCTCATTATATTGATCTATATCAATATCCCTCATTTCCTCATTGATTTCTAAACCGAATGTCCGTGCAATCCCTTTTGTGGATAAATCAGCAATAAGTCTGTCATAAAACATAATCTTCCTAGTTGATAAGTCATATAGAGTTAAACAATCTAAACACAAATCTCTGGCCTCCATAGCCAATGGAAAACCTGCTCTCCCATATACATTTCATATCCAGTGTAGCATCAGTGTTTGTATTTGTTCCCACACCACTATAACTAATCAATGTCGGATATCCTCTGTGTAGTGGAAGTTCTTCTTTTTCTATCTCCTTTCATGGTTTTCTCTCCTTTTTCACCTCGCCCCTGTATCTTCCTTTTTATGCTTCAGGGCCATCTTGTAGAAAATTCATCTTTTAACTTTTGTTTTACTTTCATATCTAGGGTTTTACTATGAATTTCTGCTTTTTACCATTTTACCCTAACCCAGTTTATCCTTTCTCTTTTAACTTTCACATTCGTTAAGCTCTACCCAGCTAATTAACAATTAAAATAGTGATTTAACCAATGCCTACGTTTTATAATGAAATTACTGAATTTTATGTGCATTTTTACCATTTGAAATTTAACGACATTTTGGGATAAATACCTGTATTTCTTGACCACTCACTTTTTGTCATTGACTTACTTTACCATTTTGCTTTCTATCCAGCTACTGCAATTCTGTTGCCCTACTGAGTTCTTGTTCAATTCCTGTAACAATTCTCTTTCTCTGCAGCTTTCTAACTCTTAGCAGTGTAAATCTAAAAGAAAAATGCACTTAAATTTACCCTAACAGCCGTGAATTTTACTCTTTTTAATGTTAGCTCAACATTAATTACAGCAATTAATATGCCAAAAGCTTCGGCCTTCTATTTCAGTGTTTAAGTTTTGAACTTTTTTACCCGTTAGTTCATTTCTACATACATATCGTTTTCCTTGTATTTTTCCTTGTATGTCATTCTTTGTATGTTAGTATTGCATCTTTTCAACATACAAACTGATATGCAAGAAACCAAAACTAACATTCTTTCCATTTTCTCTTTTCTTCGTACTTTTATCTTCACTTTGTATATCGCTCTTTGCATGTCTCATTATATACAAACGCATATACAAACAACCTTATACAAACCTCCTTTTTACTTTTTATCCCTCGCGATGCCTTTTATTCCTTTGTATCTCGAATATGTATATCATAAACATATAAGCGCTCCAAACATACAAAGATTTTTTTGTATTTAACTTCATTTTCGCATCCGTCTTGTATCTCTTATTTGCATCTTTTCTTGTACATCGGCTTGTATATCTAAGATATACATTGTTATTATACAAGCCCGATATGCAAGCGGTGGGACCCACTTTACTTTTCACTTGTATCTTCGCAGTACAACAATACTTGTATCAATCTCTTAGATACAAAGCCCGATACATAAAAACTCATTTGTATCCCTCTTTGGACTCTCACCTTTTATAAACCATATTTCATAACTTTTCGGATCCAACATGCATATAAAGTGAAATGCAGTTTCAATATACATTTCATCATGATGCATCATTTATACCAACTTTAACTTTCTCTGAGTTCCGTGTTGTATGTATACCGAAATGTATGTATCCAAAGCATACAACATACAAGCAGCGAAACATAACACAACAAAACTTATTTTAATACTCTTTTTGAATCCAAGGCATGTATATCATGTTGTATATTACCTTGTATATTTCTTTTCGCTCAAACATACAAACCCCGATATACATCTAGCGGACTTAACTGATTACCCATTTCACCTCTGAATTCTGTCAGGTCCACTTGTATGTAATGATAAAGCGTTAGCAAAATGCATACAAGTATAATGATGTAATAAACCTGATAACTCTTTTATGCAACTCATACAACGACTTGACATACAACTGACTTTGTATATGCAAGATACAAACCTTCCTATAGTACATTTACCAAAAACACACATATCTTGCAAAATATTGGGAATTTTAAAATGGTTTAAAAAGTAACCCTTACTCATTTTTGACAAGAATCCACCCCTATTCTGCTCTGGTACTTAATGCTATTTTTCTTTATTTTCAACAAGGTTTGTAACTTTCGCTTCCTTTTCCCTTTTACCACCAAGCAGACCCACACCCAAGCAAAAACACACAGCCACACCAGGGGTCCTCATTTTGCTAAGAAGTAAAATGGGGCATGTTGTGAGCATCACAACAAAACCCTGCCATAGTGTATTTTACCAAAAACACACATATCTTGCAAAATATTGGGAATTTTAAAATGGTTCAAAAAGCAACCCTTACTTATTTTTGACAAAGAATTCACCCCTATTCTTCTTTGGTACTTAATACTATTTTTCTTTATTTTCAACAAAGAATTCACCACTAAGTAGACCCACACACACAAGCAAATAGCCACAGCCACAGCAGGGATCCTCATTTTGCTAAGAAGTAAAATAGGGCGTGTTGTGAGCATCACAACAACTAGAAATCAAACAAAACAATTAAATTAAAACCATCAAAGAAACTAAATGAAATAAATTCATAACTTCCAACTATCTTTTCTGTAAATCATTATTTACTTGAGACCTAGTGTATTCAATAAGGTGCATGTGATTAATTATCCTCATCTTGAAAATAAGTTGAACAAACTAGTGACTGATATTAGACTACATAGTTGATGTCATTCCCTCATAGCCAACCAGATAGAGCCTTGCTGCCAGCAGGCATCTATAGCCCCGACAAGGTTATCATTACAATTCTCCTAAGTAGAGCCCCACTGCCAGCAAGCGTCTATAGCCCTAGTAGAGTTACTTAGATGGCTTAATCTAGATTTTTAGTAAAATCCATATTATTTATTTATTTATTTTATATTTTGTGTTTTATATAAGATAGATACTTTATAAGATATTACATTTGTAACTTCCTGATGCAAGGAATGATCACTTGCTAAATTTAAGCTGAGAATTGCAATGGTAGCAAGGGTGACCTTTGATTTTTCACCTAACACCTACACTGGTATATTCAACAAACCCAAGGATTTTAGGTGTGTCATTGTGAGAAACTTCCCTTGAATACTCAACCCATAGTTATTGAATACAAAATTTCACAAGTCAAACCATTTTCTACATTCATGACAGTTACAACAAGTTATGCATAAATTTCAAGTAATTAACCTAAATGTTCTAAATTTTCTATTGTTTTCAGTGGTTGTTAATATGCTCCTATATACTTTAAACCAAAACAAACTTCCATACCAAGGAAACACAACACACACACCACCACAACAAAAAACAAAACAAGACAACAACCAACAAAACTGTACATTATTTACACTATGATACAGAACATACCAACTACCCTCACCTCAATCCTGAAAGTAATGTTTCAAATGTTGGCCATTAACAGGTAATGGCACATCTTCCCCAGTCAAGGTCTTGAGCCTGAACGTATCGTCTCCTATTATCTCAGCAACCTGTAATGGACGTAACCATAATTTGTTGAATTTTCCATGACTTCCTTTCTTTTCATGTGCTTTATCCCAACACAACACTAAGTCTAATATTCTAAATGTTTTGACTCTGGCTCTTTTGTCAAACCATATTTTGACCACTGCTTGATGTTTGGAAAATTTCTTAATGGCTTGATCTCTCTTCTGATATAATTGTAACATCTGGATTATCCTAGCTTCTCTATGATCATCAAACCCCAAATACTCATTAGCAAACTTCCAGACATGTATTCTTAAATTCACTGGAAATATGGGATTAGTCCCATAAACTAGGTGATAAGGTGCATTGCCTAAGGCTGACTTAACCTTAGTCCTATCTATGCACAGAGCATATTTTAACAGTGTATTCCATTCTCTAGGATTCTTTACAATTAGCTTCTTGATTATATCCAATAAAATCTTGTTTGTGGACTCAGCTAAACCATTTCCCTGAGGATAATAATTTGAAGAAAATTTTAAAACTATACCATATTCAAATGCCCATTTAGAAAATTTTAGAGAAGAAAATGCAGGGCCATTATCACATACCAGCGAATATGGAGCTCCAAACCTTGTTATGATGTTTTCTTCAAGAAATTTGATAACCACCTCAGTAGTAGAAAACTTACAACATGTGGCTTCAGTCCACCTTGTACAATAGTCAGTTACTATCAATATAAACTTATGTCCTGCCGCTGATGGAGGATTTATAACTCCAATGAAATCTAAACCCCACTATGCAAATAGCCTAGACTCAATGACTAGCTGTAATGGATTAGCCTAATTCATGCCCTTGTCTACTGTAGTTTGACAAGTGTGACAACTTTGAATATGACTCTCTGTATCTTTAAACATTGTTGACCAATAGTATCCCGCTCTTAGTATCTTATGTGTAGTAGCTAAATGTGAACCATGGGTAGTTCCATACTTATCATGCAACTTTGACAATACCTTATCTACTTCAGCTCTGTTTCAACATCTTAAATATATACCTTCATGGTTCTTCTTGAATAGAAGACCTCCTTGTACCATGTACCTCTATGATTTAATCTTTAAAGCTCTCCTCTAAGAAGACTTCATCTTACTTGGATATTTACCTGATATTAGAAAAGTATTCAGATCATCATACTAGCCTGATGCATCATTAGTATTCAACACATACTGTTGTTTCACCAAATTTGGATCTGTGTTTGCTATGGTCTGCACTAATGCTTGTCCTCTGACCAACTTCATTGGAATAATCTCTATATCAAACTCTTGCAACGTTGTAATCCACTTGGCCCTTTTCTCTCTAGGCTCATTCTGCATCAGCGGCATTTTCACTGCTGCATCTGGTACTATGGCCTTAACTTGACTTCGTAAGATGTAATGTCTAAACTTTTTAACTTCCCTTACCAGTGCAAATGCCTGTCTTTCTATATCACTTGATACTTTAGTTGTGCATCTTTCAAAGGTGCACTCATGAAAGCTATGGGCTTTTCTTCGTTATCTTCTCCTTTTTGTGTTAAGGTAGCTGCAACTGAATGTGAAGATGCAAAAGAATATATGTAAAATGGCTTTGTATAATTTTGACTTGCTAACATAGGAGCATCAGAAATAGCCTCCTTAATATCTTCAAATGTAGCTTTGGCTACTAGTGTCCATTCTATCTTTGCATCCAGGTTCTTAAGCATGGCGTTTAATGGTTGCACAATCTCTACAAATTCTGTAATGAACTTCCGGACATAGTTAATCTTACCAAAAAAGGACTTCAATTCTTTCTTACTTTTAGGTAATTGTAATTTTCTTATTCCTTCTACTCTGTCGAGGTCAATGGATATTCCATTTTCAGAAATGACATGTCCTAACAATTTTCCTTTAGTTACACCAAATGAACACTTGTTTGGGTTGAGAGAAATCTCGTACCTTTCACATATTTTAAGTACTCTTCTTAGATCTTCAGCATGAGTGGATGCATCTTTAGAGTAAACAGTTAAATCATCAATATAAATCACAATGCATTTACCTGATAATCCATGAAATGCAATATCCATGGCTCGCTGAAAAGTGGCACCTGCATTGATTAAACCAAAAGGCATTCTCCTATATGCATAATTACCCCACTTGCAAGTAAAAGTAGTCTTCAACCTATCTTCTTTATCAACTAAGACTTGGTTATATCCTAAGAATCCATCTAAGAAAGACATCATCCTAGCCCCATTTACAGCTTGTAGTACTTCATCTATTGGAGGCAAGGGATAATTATCTTTTTTAGAGGCTTTGTTCAAATTTATAAAGTCAACACATAACCTAATGTCTCCACTTTTCTTTATCACATGTACTAAATTAGCTACCTAGGTTGAATGTCTTACTGGGAAGATTATCCTGGCAGGCAACAATTTTTTCACTTCTTCAAAGATTAAAGGCTCTAAAATAGCATTCATAGGCCTTTATTTCCATCTAAATGGTTTAACATCTGGTTTCAAGGGTATTACATGATTTATGATGGATGTATCATATGTCTTCAAATATTCATATGTTCATGCTATGATGTGTTTGTATTCTTTCAAAACATCCATGATTTATTTTCTTATCTCTTTAGAGCAAGCCTTTCCAATCAATACATTCTGTGGACTTTGCTCTGTTCATAAGTTATATGGATCACATTTACCCCCTTCACTTTTGGGCAAATCTTTCTGTCTTACTATCCCATCAAAGTCAAAGATCTTTTCTAACTCAATTACTCCCTTGGGTAAGAAATTGCTTTTCAAGTTTATTGTGTCTTCTTCATCCCAAGACACATCAAGCCTTTCCTGTTCATCAATGATTTGAGCTTCAAACACTTCATTACAAGTTAGAAAATCCACAATTTGTTGATCCCCTTCAAATACCTAAAAATGAGTAACATTATCTGGTATGCTCGGAACATTTACTAATTCAACAGCAAATCACTTTAAACTTGACAATGTTAAGGGTTCCAAAGTGTTACAGCAATTGCTAATGCATCTAGTTTATGATTCAATTCTCTATGGATATGTTCTATGTTAAAGGCATCAAATGAATCAATCAAATCCCACACCCTATGCCTATAACAAGCTATCTTTTTATAATTGCATGCATACAACTTTCTTACTTGTCTGACCACTAATTCAGAATCTGAGAACACTGATCATTTTCACTTTTTTCTTGATAGCCATAACAAGTCCATAAATCAAAGCTTCATATTCTGCTACATTATTAGTACAAGAAAATTGTAGCCTATATGTTGCTAAAAATGACTTACCATTGGCATCTATAAGTTCCACACCTGCACCTGCACCTTGTTTAGATTTAGATCCATCACATTTCAATGTCCACATGCCTTCTTTATTCTTGACCCTTTACTTTGGCATGTTTTACCTTTTCTATTACATGTGAGGTACTATCTTGTTTCTTCATGGGCATTTCATTTTGATCTACTTGCACATTTATACTTTCAATTTGCAAATCAGAATGACAGACACTCTTATCTTTTGCTTCTTTTTCTAAATCTAGAATTAATATATCCATATTATCCTGAAAGTATGTCTCAGGTTGATTAGGATTAACCTTTCCTTCCTACAATTCCATCCCTTTTGTGCACTTTATGTATTGATATTCTATAATGTCTCTGCACATTCCACAATTTTCTTCAGAATGAGGCTTATTATGGACTCTGCACATGCTTTTACACAACTTGCACTGAATTGAAATCTTTTGTTCAATGCACTTTTCCATTTCCTACCTAATGATCTGACCAAAACTATTTATTGCATTGTCTTCCTCATTAGAAGAATTTTCATCAGACTCAATGAACACTACTATTTCTTTACTGACAGGTTTTTCTTCAAAATTTAGCATCAGGATTTCTTCAATTTGTACTCCCCTGTTAGTAACTCTATAAACACCAGGTTCAATAGAAGCATACAATATCTCATTAGTCTTGTTGTATTCTATAATCATGTGTTTCATTCTGGGTTCAGCTTCTATCCTAATTTGATTTGGAACACCTGTCCAAGGTAACCACATGTGTGAAAAATCAGTGGCCATATATCCATTTAATGTTTTGGACCAGTCTCTACTCAACAATATCCCGTAATTCACCAGTATATGTACTACCTAAATGTCAATAAACTAACTCACCCTAAGATCTGAGGCTAACTGCATTTGAATATGCATTAATTCTTCTATCAGATTAACCTCAGTTTTATCCAATTGTGTAACAACCTTGGCAGATTTAGGAGTCATCCCTAAAGTTTTGCATATCCCTAAAGGCATTACATTAGCTGATGCACCAGAATCTACCATGCAATTATGTATGTTCTTTCCAAACATCCTAATGGTTAACAAGAAAGGAGGGGCTTCCCTCTTATCTGCATACATGACTACATTAGTGTTGGAAGGCTGTTTAGTTTTCTTACTCTTTTCTTTGGGCTGGGAATCCTTATTTGGAACATTCATACTACTAGATACCTCATTTGTTACAGATGCATCCAAAGATTTTATGAAAGCATTTTTGACCCTTGGACTTTTCAATAATTCACATAAAGATATACTGACCTTAATTTTCTTTATCTCTTCAGACAAGTAACTCATCAACCTCATTGTTTCCACTGTCTCTATTTTACCTATTTGGACTTTTTGTGTTACTATTCCACTATTCACATGATGATTGGCCTTTAGTATGGCAGGATTATTACTAGTGTTTTGATCTAGGGGAGTACTAAAATTGTTCGGAGGCATGGAAGTAGTGAAAGGACCTCCTGGCCTAGTGTGATTTCTCAAATTGTAGATATGATTTTTGTTAGATTGTTGAAAAGTCTGCACCTCCTCTGTTTCATATAACACCTCATTTTCAGTTTTAAAGCAAAACTAAAATGCATTCAGTACTAAGGCTGATTCAGGATATAAATTCTCACAAAAGTAAGGCTCATCTTCTAATAATTGATCTTCTTCCTCCCTAGTTGCAAAGGTAAAAGTCTCTAAGACTAAAGCAATCTCAAATCTTGAGGGGACTATTTCATTACCTTTGCAAATGAGAAACTCAGAGGTGGGAGCCTATACATCTACATTGAAAATACTTGCTGCTAGATGAAATTGAGGGCAATCTAGTTCAGCATGGGCACTGGTATTATGAATCCTACACCAATTTTTTAATTCTATGTTAGCCATTTGAATTATAGTTGTTTATTTTGTCTCCTGATTATCCAAATTCTCAAATGGAGAAGCTAGAGTGCCATTATTTGGCCCTGTGTTCCATGTCCTAGGTGGCCTTGGCTGATTCTGATTTCTATTGTTATTACCCTAGGTTTTGTTATCTACAACAGGTCCTCTGTTTTGTATTGTTTGTCCCTGATTATGATTTTGATTTTGACTATAATTCTATCCCTGATTAGAACCCTGCCCCTAGTTATAATTCTAGTTATGATTCTAGTTATGTTTCTGACTATATCCTTGGTTATTTCTACCATAGAAATTTTTATTTCTCAGTTGTGTCATTTCAATAGTCAATCTTCTCAAGTGTGCAGTAATTTCTTTGATTTCTTCCCTATCCTCCTGTGCCTTTGCCACAAATGTATCCTGAGGAGGCTAGAAGAAATATTGACCATTGCTCTGATTTTTATTGGTATTGTTACCAGTATCAGGGACTATAGCCTGGATTGGGGCAGGATTATACACAGGTGTGTATGTAGGAATTGGGTTCAATAATGGAGTATTATGTATAGGGGCTCCATTCCAAGATTGTGCTTGACTTTGCATCTCAGGATTTCCTCCATTAAGAAATGGATTATAAGTTGTTTGTCTCATTTCTTGGTTTACTGAGGCTGCTTCTTTATAAGCTTTGGATATTGTATCTATATCAACCTTTCTTTTGACAAACATAGCAGTTAATGGATCTAGGGCAACATAATACATGGCTAATAACACATCATCAGTCACTGTGTAGGGAGTTACTAACCTGGAATAAGCCTTTTGAAACCTATCATTAAAATTATCTATCATCTCTCCTTTACCTCTTTTAATTGCAGCTAATTTGTGATATAAGGTGGAAGGATCAACCGGTCCTCTAAACCTAGAAAAAAATGCCTCCTTCATAAGTGCCCAAGAAGAAATGTAATCGTTAGGCAAGTTAACATACCAGTTAGAAGCCTGCTCATTAAAGGTGTAAGGAAACAACCTACACACAACATCTTCATATTCTAACCTAGCTCTAAAGCATGCCTCCATGAATATCCTAATATGATCCTCTAGATCCTAATGCAACTGATATTTAGGACATATCTTTTTAGGATTTTTTGGCATCTCATGATAATCATTGAATGTTATTGGAGAATTGACATTAAAATAAGCCATTGCAGGTACTTGTGCTTGGCCTGGACCTCTAAGAATACTTGGATTTCTAGGTGGACTAGGACCTCTGGGAGGACTTGGACCTCTAGGAGGACTTATACCAAGACTTAAAGATCTAAATGAAGAACTATCAGGACTCACAATGTTATGGATGTTAAAAGGTGATTCAAGAGGCGTTCCAAATGAGCCTCCTACATGTGATATTCTAGGATTCCAAATTAAAGGACCTTTACTTTACCTTTTATCAGGTAATTGCACAAATATATCTTTTGAACTGGATCTAGACCTAGTCACCCTACCACTGTTATGAGCCAGCTTTACTTGAATCCTACCTTAACTCCAATCAGGCCCTCCTTCTAGTGCCAAAAACTATTGATGATTATTTTTACACATTCATAACAAAAGTTAAAATTCACAAAATGAACCTAACTGTCCTGAAAGATATGAAGAAATCAATTAAGAGTTCTTAAACCCAAGTTTCTGTATGGTTAGGTCTTGACCTTGTGGACAATTTAGTAGGTGGATGTGAAACTGTAATATGCAAGGGGTCTTACTTGATTTAAGCTGATCCATGACTCACTGGACTCGAATTATGCAAATTGTTGCAAATATCAACAAATTATCCATTTCTTTGCATAAATTTACCATTATATCAAAAAGCTTTGATGATTTATAATGAAACAAGATTTTCTTCCAATTAATATGAAAATTGTCAAATATTAACACAATTGTTCATGCTTCCTTCAAATGCAAGATAATTTCCTTTAAATCTCTGCATTTAAGCTAATTATTTCAAATATTTGGGGAAAAGTTAGAGAAATTCAAATTGAATATCATTCTGCTATAGGATCTAAATGCTCTGTTTATTCACGTTGTAAGAAGTACAACAAACTTGATCAAATCAATAGACTAAATCTCTAAATGTGAATCCCTATGTATTTTCATGAACACGCATTCAAGATTGCAAGCTTTTGAAGAGATAATATTTTAAATACAAGTAAGAGCCGGAAAACACTCTAAAAATAGACACAGAATTCCAGATTTATTTGTATTCAAAATACACAGTCATATATGATTTACAATGTATGAATGACTCTTTGCTTCATTGATCAACTTAACAGAAAACTTACGAAACGTCTTACAGATACAATAAGGAAGCTAGATGCTCCATGCATTCCTTAGTGTAGACACATGCGACCTCCTCTTTTAAACTAAAATACTTTCTAATCAAAGTGTTCAAACAAATTACAATTGCCAGCTATCTTTTAGAATCCCTGTGTAATTAATGTACAAGTAGCAAAGCTTCTTATATAGAATTTGAAACTTCCTATTGCTACAGCTACAAACTTCATCTACGGTCGAGATCCCTCTATTATTGATCAATGGTGCATGTTCATCTCTAATTGTTTCTCAAAATATTTGAATGGTATCTTTTCCCTCTCAAAAGATGCTATTGGAATCTTTTCAAAAATAAGATTCCCTTTTCTTTGACTTCTGCCTTCTTGTAGACTTTCCTCATAGATACCTCTTTATTTGATCTCTTTCAAAACTATTAGTCCCTATACAATTTTTATTCCTTTAAGTATGATTTGAAATTATTGATTATACCTTCTACAAAAGTGCGATCTCCTCCTAGACTCTTTGTCCATATATACTCCTACATTATAACTCCTTCCTTTAGTTTCTTTTCTATGTTCTCTGATCCTTCACTTCTTTTCTTGTATTTCTTCATTTTAGCACTTCTTCCATCAATGAATCAATCATCTGTTTACTCATATATGCTTCAAGATTTTCCATGCATGGTGTAAAAATGGCATTAAATTTAGTTAAGGCCATTTCCTATTCATATGCTGGTATGTCCATGCATTCATGACCTAAGAGTCTTTCTACTATCTTTTTGTGCATTCTAATCATGTCATCTACTTTTTCTTCTAAATCCTGAGCAACTGTTATACACTTTCTAAGATTATCCTCCTCAAATTTGAGTTCTAGCCTTACCTTTGGCACTTGATTTGCCATTGAAGGGGTAATTACTCCTTCATTGATTAACTCTTCTACTCTTTCCTCAATTTTCGTTAACTGTTCCAGTTCAGATCTGCATTCTTCCCTTCTAAATTGGCAATTATGTACAAATACTGCATTTGTTCTTTTCTCTTGCAACCACCTCCCAACTTTTAACCGCTTGTTTTATTACCTGTTCACCTTCTTGCATAAAATATTTGAACCATTTGTCAAAATATTAGCCTTAAGCCTTTTATTTTCCATGTCCTTTATTTCATCCCTAGATACAACTGCTATATCACTGGGCAATTTTGGCATTGTTGTATTAGGATCAAATATTCCCTTAATAAATTGTTGCAATTGGACAATGTGTCCTTTCAGATATTCTTGTTCGTCTTTATCTTTTCTCAACATTTCTGCTATCACATGGTGCATGTCTTCCCACTCAGTTATGTGTTGCTCCCGTGTAGTATGCCCAACGTCAAAATTTAGTATCTTATATTCATCTAAGGTTATTTCTCCTTTAGTTTTCTCCTTCTATGGTATTGCTAGGTTCAGCGTCCTAGATCCATCTAGACCTCTTTGTATGGCTGACATTGTTCTGGCCTTTCTTCTTTCCTTCCTTGGCGTGGTATCACCTAATAAACTTTTAATGTCAATAGGTACCAATTGTACCTCCTTTTCCTTCCTTATCTCCTCTCCTAACCAAGCAGGAATCTCTTTTGTGCCTTTTGCAATTTTTTCTTCATCAATTACTTCCTCCTGAGGTCTTTCTGTTTCCCCTTGCTCTTGTTGTTGTTGTTATTGAGGTGGAGGCTGCTCTTGAGACTCACCCTCATTTTCTTCTTCTTCAATTTCTGTGTCCCCTCCAGCTTCATCTTCTTCCTCAGGACCTTCTCCTTTTGATAATTCCTTTTCTTGATCCTCTTCCTTCTGTGTTTTCTCTATATTTGTCATTTCTGTGTCTTTTGCTTGTTCTTCAGTTTTATTTTCATCAACATTTTCTGTATGTTCTTCATCCTTAGGCTTCTTGGTTGCATCTTTTGTATTTTCACCTTCCTTTTGTTCTTTTTTAGAATCGCTAATTTGCTCTATAGGTGCAGGGGATCTTATCATTGTATCCTCTTGTTTTGCTTCTTTTTCTTGTTCTTGCCTGCTTTCTATGTTCTTCTCTTCTTCACTCTGTTCACCATACATATTAAGAATATTTAATACATCTACTCCTAAAGTGCCAGCTTCTATTTCATCTTTTGTTTGAGCCAGGTTTTTCTTGATTGTTCCCTCAGGTGCACTTTCCTTTTCAGCCTCTTCAATTTTATGTGCCTCTTCTTCCACATCTTTGATGATTTCAGGGGACACTAGGGTACCAAATGGATCTATTGTTCCCAATTCTTCTTGTACCCTTTCCTCTTCATACTCCGGGCCTTGTTCAATTCCCATCTCGGCCTAAGTGCTTTTCTCTTCTTCTTCACTTAAGAATTCGCTAGATTCCTCTTCTATTTCAATTTCTTTTCTAGCATACATTACCCTTTCCTCACTTTCACTACTGTCATCCACAATGTGGGCAGTCTTAGTGGTTTGTTTTAATTCATGTGCTTTTGACTCTTGTAGCATTTCCCCAGCCAATTCTGTCTTCACTTGAACATATGCCTATCTCTTTTCTGTTGAAGTGGATGCACCAGGTATATTACTCAATTTTGCACCTACTTGTTGTGCTCCTATGACTTCACTTGTTTTAGAAGCCTCCCCTTTTGATATACTTATTGGTATTACCCTTCTAACTTGCTGCCTTGTTACCTCCTTGGAAGTCTATGCCTCTTCTGTACTAATCTCATGGCTCAATGATTTTGCATCTACAAATGTATCAGATGATACTGCTACTATTATTCCCAATGCATAAGGATCCATCAGAGTAGCATTCTTATCTTTCTCTACAATCTTAGCCTCTACAATCTTTCTCTTCTTCTCATAGAAACAATGGGGATCATCACTAGCTTCTCTTACTCTCTTCCTCCCTTCATCTTTGAGTTCTTCAATCCTATCTTTTAACCATGTCTTTGAAAACAAAATAACTAGTTTGGACAATATGTCCAAAGATGTGTTCCAAGGTTGTGACCAATCAGGCTCTGTAATAGGAGCAAGCCTAGCCTCTGCATAACTGTGATGTAGTAGTTTATCATCTTCCTGAACCTCTGGAGGAACATATATATCTCCCATAGTTTTCATTTGCTCAATTGTTAGTCTTTTATGAGCCCTCTTCCTTACTTCCTTATCATTTTTGTAATCTGACCAAAAATATTCAATATGTACTTGATGCTTAAACTTTTTGTCAATTGTGTTTTGGATCCTATGGAAAGGATCAAACCTTCTGGCTAAATCAAATTCTTCAAACCCATAGTATCTTAATTCCTGCTCTGAATACCCAACAACCTCCTCACTATAACAAGAGTATCTACCAATAGCCCAAGGTAACTTAAGATTACCTCTACTAAACCTCTTCTTGTACATTCTAAATGCATTCAAATTCTACCTTGAAAACTCGAAAACAATCAATTTATTAGAAAGATACCGGTATAGCATAAAGGGTTTTCCCTCAAATCCTTCAGTCCTGATGTAAGTAAAATGTTCAAATTGAATGAACCAAGAACTATGCAACCCAATTGTATCTTCTGCATTTTTAGGTAACCTTTTATCAGGTTCTTCCCTTAGAATTCTCACCATATATGTATAGAATACATCATTAACCAAAGCATACTTCTTCATTCCATTTTCTTCCTGCAGGTTAGGGTAATGCTCATATACCAACTTCTGACTAGGTCCATTCCCTAAGGTTCTAACCCTTTCTATTCCATGTATGAATGGTCTAACCTCTGCTGCACATGAATATAACAAGTATGAAGACAAATAAAAAGGCATCATCTTTTGCTTCCTTAGCATGGCATGTTTCCATATAGCTGTGCTTATGGCCTTGGCCTAATGAATCTGTCGTTGCTCTTTTCTTGGTTCTCTCATGAACTCAATGACAGTAAACATCTAGGCCTCACACTTAGTACCCTCTCTTAGTCCCACCAACCTACTTAGCATTGTAATCATCAGGTATATTTCCTCCTTGAAGTATATTCTTAATAAATTCTTGTGCACTTTGGCTACAGCCTTGGGTTTGTTTTCTGGGCTGTACCAACTATAAAATATCTTACCTCTGCAATCTCTCTCATTGGTATGAAAATCTTCATTATATTGATCTATATAAATATCTACCATTTTCTCATTGATTTCCAAACCAAATATCCTCGCAATCCCCTCTATGGATAAATCTGTAATGAGTCTATCATAAAACATAATTTTCCTGGTAACTGGATCATACAAGTATATGCAATCCAGACACAAATCTCTAGCCTCCATAGCTAATGGAAATCCTGCAGCCTTGTACAATCCACTCTCCCATATACACTTCATATCAGGTGTAGCATCTGTAGCTGTGATTTTCTGTAAAACATCATCTGCATCATAATTTCCTATATTTGTGTCCGTTCCCACTCCACTTGTACTAATTAATGATGGCTATCCTCCGTGTAATGGAAACTCTTCTTTCTCTATTTCTTTGCGTGGTTTCCTTTCCTTTTTACCTTCGCCCCCTGTATCTACCTTTTTCTGCTTCGGGGCCATCCTGTAGAAAACACATCTTTTAAGTTTTTGTTTTACTTTCCTACCTAGGGTTTTACTACAAATTTTCTACTTTTTTACCATTTTACCCTAACCCCCGTTTGTCTTTTCCATTTTGACTTTCGAATTTGTTTATCCTGACCTAGCTAAATAACAGTTAAACCAATAATTTAACAAATATCTACATTTTATAATGAAATTACTGAAATCAACGTACATTTTACCAACTGAATTGTAACGGTGTTTTAAGATAAAAACCTGTATTTCTTGACCACTAAACTTTCCCTCGTTGACTTACTTTACCGTTTTATCTTCCATCTAGCCTCTTTAATTCCGTCGCCTTGATGAATTCTGTTCGAATTCTGTTCAATTTCTGTAACAATTCTCTTTTCTGCAGTTTTTAACTCTAAACAATATAAATCTGAAAGAAAATGCATTTAAATTTACCCTAATGCCTTTGAATTTTACTCTTTTTGGGTGTTAGCTCAGCATTAATTACATCAGTTAATGCACCTAAGGCTTCGGCTTTCTATTTTAGTGTTTAAGTTTTAAACTTTTTTATCCATTAGTTCATTTCTGCATATATATCGTTTCCTTGTATGTTTCTTTGTATGTTTCCATATACAAACATATATGCAATAAATCATAACTAAAGTTATTTCCCTTTTCCCTTTATCCGTACTTGTATCTTTGCTTTGTATATCGCTCTTTACATGTCTCATTAGATACAAACGCATATACAAACAACCTATACAAACCTCCTTTTTACCCTTTATCTCCCGCGATATCTTTTATTCCTTTGTATCTCGGATATGTATATCATAGACATGCAATCGTCCCAAACTTACAAAGACTCTCCTTTATTTAACTTCCTTTTCGCATCCATCTTGTATCTCTTATTTGCATCTTTTCTTGTACATTAGCTTGTATATCAAAGATATACATTGTTATCATACAAGCCCGAGATACAATCGGCGGGGCCCACTTGACTTTCCCTTTTGTATTTCAACTCTATAATAATACTTGTATCTACTCTTAGATACAAGCTTAGATACATGCAAACTCATTTGTATCTTTCCTTCAGACCTCTCATTTTTATAAACCACAATTCATAACCGTTTGACTCCGGACATGTATATAAAGTGAAATGCATCTTTCAATATACATTAAGGCACGATGCATCATTTATACTAGACTTTAATTTTTCTTGAGTTCCATGTTGTATGTATATCGAAATGTATAACCCGAAGCATACAACATACAAGCAGCGATACGTACCATGAGAAAACCAATTTTAATATTCTTTTCGAGTTCATGACATGTATATCATGTTGTATATCACCTTGTATATTTCTTTTCGCCAAACATACAAACCCGATATACATCCGGTGGACTTAACCAATTATCATTTTTACCTCCGAATCCCGTCGGGTTTGACTTGTATGTAAGGATAACAACGTTAGCGATATGCATACAAGTACAATAATACAATAAACCAGACGACTCTTTTATGCGACTAATACAACAACTTGACATACAAATGACCTTGTATATGCAATACACAAACCCCCCCATAGTGTATTTTACCAAAAACACACATATCTTGCAAAATATTTGGAATTTTAAAATGGTTCAAAAAGCAACCCTTACTCATTTTTGACAAAGAATTCACCCCTATTCTGCTCTAGTACTTAATGCTATTTTTCTTTATTTTCAACAAGGTTTGTAACTTTCACATCCTTTTCCCTCTTACCACCAAGCAGACCCACACACACAAGCAAACAGCCACAGCCACAGCAGGGGTCCTCATTTTTCTAATAAGTAAAATGGGGCGTGTTGTGAGCATCACAACAGTCCTCTGTTTCTTTTCATTTAAAAATCAAGCCAATGGGAAATTGTGTCAGTTCAATGATTGTTTTCTTTCATTCTTCTTTTCATTCAATGGGAAATTCTTCCATTTCTAGAGATGGGTAGCGTTAGACGGAGCTGGGAGATTCTTGGGACACTTTCATAGATTGGTAGCCTCAGATGGAGCCAGAAAACACTTTTGAGGGAATTGTGCCGCAAGCATTTCCATCATCATTAACAACAATGAATAAGAGGCCGTATGATTTATTTATTAATCATTGTGGTGGTGATGTTAAGGACACATTGGCCAGCAGTATTTATCACACACTTGACCTGCTTGGATTGCGGGTTTTTCTAGATTGCAAAGAGTTGGAGTTGGGTGATTCCATACCAGATGAAATATAGAATGCAATGCGCACTACTGCAGTTCATATTGCTATTTTTTCAAAGAATTATGCGGATTCTCCTTGGTGCCTGGCCGAACTATCCTTTATGCTAAAAACTAGCACCAGAATTCTTCCTATGTTCTATTATGTTGAGCTCGATGATCTCTGATGGCTGGCTCAAGGGAAAGGAGTCTATGCTCCCACATTTTTTGACCACAAAAAGATGGGCAGGTCTTCCATAGATAAGATCGAGGAGTGGAAAACGTCACTCAAAAGAGTGTCCTATCTCTCTGGCTACACGCTCAATAGTCATAAGAAGTAAGTATTTGAATGTCTTACCCCTCTCATTCATCAAATCATTTGCATGCTTTCAGATTTTCTTCTACCATAGATGTCTGTTTTATCATTTTTATGTTGGTTTTAAATGTTTAGAGATGAAGGGAGGCTGTTGAAGATGATAGTGGATCCTGTTTTGAAAGTGAAAAAAAAGGACTTAGCAAGACTTTGAGTTTCCCAAACTAAGCTTGAAATTCTAAATAGTAATCGATGAAAGTGCTCCGATTCCATTGTTGGCCTCCCCACTCACAACATTTTTTGTTTTTGTCTTTTTAGGGGCCACCGTCATCCTTTTAAAAAAAAATATATGCCAAACATCTAGTGGGACTGGTTGAACTATCCTTTATGCTAAAGACTGGCACTAGAATTGTTCTTGTGTTCTATTATGTTGAGCCCAATGATCTCCGTTGGGTGGATCAAGGGAAAGGAGACTATGCTCCTACATTTTTCAAGCACGTAAAGAAAGGCAGGTATTCTGTAGATAAGATGGAGTGGCAAACGACACTCAAAAGAGTGTCCTATCTCTCTAGCTACATGTTTAATAGTCATAATAAGTAAGTATTCAAGTGTCTTACCCCTCTCATTTATCAAATCATTTGCATGCTTTCAGATTTTCTTCTGCCCCCGTCACCCTTTTCTTTAAAACAAAAAATCCCCCTCCCCCCACAATAAGTCATCATTATCCTCTTTTTAATAATGAATAAGAGTTAAAAAAAGACATTACAACACCACCATAACACTATTAAATCCTGATTATACATTAGATCCTTTACCTAATATACCTTAATGACACATACTTTATCATCTATTTTGGTAGAGAAGATGAGAAGATCTTTATCACCACTGGAAACAAGTCTTTGATTTTCCATGCAGAGGCACAATCCATCTTCCTTGTCAGTTTGAAGTAGATTCCAGAGAAACTTTACCCTTGAGAAATCAATGGATTCATATTTAGACTTGTTTAATTTGAATACTCACATCACCAAAACATTTTTTAAATAAATTTATAGTACTAAATTAATGTTTATGTTTGTGTTGGAGCAGGGACAATACGCTGAAGCTGTAGAGAAGCTATCATTCAACTTGCTGGGAATTGCCCAGTGATTATTTTGATTCCAAGTTTGAAGAGCATGTTTCTTTTCTAAGGTTCAATTCTTATCCTACACATCCAGAGATTCATTCTACGTGGATTGAGGTATTCTTCCTTTGAGTAACTATTGGATTTTTACTACTTGACAAGGTATTCCTTTCCCCTGTCATTCCATTTGTTAAGTGATTGGTCTCTGTCTTTTAATTTACATTTAGCGACTAGGAAATCGGCTTAGTTCAATGATTGATTTCTTACATTCAATGGAAAATTGTTTCGCTTCCACAACTGGGCAACATGAGAGAGAGCTAGAAAACACTTTTGTTGGAATTACGTAGCAAGCATCTCCATCATCGTCAATACTAATGAAGAAGATGTTAAACAATAAAATGGCAGATAAAAACTAAACACAAATAAAATAAATCAGAACTCCACACACAGCTGCAAAAGAAGAACACTAGTTTTTAAGGTGGTTCACCTTAATGGCTACATGCACAATAGCAAGGGATTTATCTATTTTATTAAATCCATAATACAACTCTGTTATAGCAGATCACATATATATATATATCCAACCTACAACAATTTCCACTCCACTTCCCTGAATGTCTATCAATAGACAACTAATAAAAACCTCCATAAGACTCAAAATATATCTGCAGCTGTTACACAACCTTCAGCAGTGTACACTATATCACTCTATCCTCCAAAAGACTCATTCCTATTTTTAACTCCCAGAGAAGGAATATCCGATGGCAGAGTAACAAGGAATGTTACAAATCAGAATGGTCAGAAGCGTTACATATCATAAAATGATTGGGCTTCATAAATATAGGCGTTACACCAACAATCTCCCACTTGAAGTCCAATCCTGACTGTAAGAGAGCTGCGCAGAGATATTCCCCACTCCAGGATTATTGTCAAAATGTGACAATGCCAAGAGAAGTCTTATAGGACTCAAACTTATCCCTTGGTACAAGCTTGGTCAAAGCGTATGCCAAAATCACTTTCGTATCAGTAGTAAATCCTCTATCAAACTGCTCATCCGCCCCTCCAACCACAAAACACAAAAATATATAGCAGATAAACAAAAATAAAATCAAAGATACAACAATTCTAACAATTCCACCAAATTCACCGCCAACTTTGACAGTAGTCTTCTTAGATTTAGCTGCTCCATCCTCCATATTAGTCGACATATTTTCAGATGCACAAATTTCACTACTAGCAACATTACAAACTAACTCCAGACATTCACTCTGATCACCATTACAAATGGACTCATCTTTAATCACCTTCAAATTGCCATTAATTTCATCTACCCTAGGTGCTATGGCATCAACCTGCTCACCATCATCTAACTGATGCCCAAAATTTTCATTGTCAAACATACTAAGAAAATTGTTAATAAAAGAATCAGTTTTAGCATCTAATTGATCCAAAGACCTTCGCTTGGCAGTCCACAATGATGAATCTAAAGTAGGATGAATAACTCCCACTTCAGCATGAATTTCTATGACATACAGGGTGCCTAATTTGCTACCCCTTACAATTACCAAGGCCCCCTTTTTAACTTTACATCTATTTGATTCAAAACCAATCTCACAACCTTGAGAACCCAATTGTCCAGCTGAGATTACATTTTTTTTTGAGTTGGGGAACATATCTAACATCACGTAACAACCAAGTATATCCATTTTTTAGTTTTAATGAAATATCCCCTTTACCAACAACATCACAAGATTCATTGTTACCAAGAAAACCCTTATCGAAGTCACCAATTTGTAGATTTTTGAAATATTCCTTGCACGGAGTGACATGAAATGATGAACCTGAATGAAGCACCCAAACATTAGTTGGAATTTCTTTTTCGGTTAAAATAAGAACACCTGCATCTTCTTGGTATGCTACATTGGCTTCAACTTCCTTTGGCTGTTCTATAGATTTCTTGTAAGACCTGTAGTTCCTTTTTATGTGAGCTTGCTTGCCACAAAACTAGCAAACACCATCTCTACCTATAGATTTCGATCTCCCTTGTGACTTTCCACGCTCTAGTGGATTCTTCTCTCTTTCTTTTGATCTTCCTCTGTCTTCTATATTCAAAGCACTACCTGATGTTGTAGTCTCAACCATGCTCTTCCTACGCATTTCTTCACTCAAAATTATACCAACAACATCATCAAATTTTAATGTATTTGAACCAGAAATAGAATTACTAACAGCCATAATGAAGCTATCCCAGCTTTTTGGCAAAGAGGACAAAAGTAAAAGAGCCTGAACTTCTTCATCAAAACTTATTTTTATAGAAGCTAACTAACTGATAATTGTATTAAAATTATTTAAATGTTTAGCTACAGAACTACCTTTAGCCATTTTCATATTAAACAATGGCCTTATTAAAAATACCTTATTCGATGTTGATAGCTTCTCATACAACTTGTCCAAAATACCCATTAACTCCATAGATGTGGTTGCTTTAGATATGTTAAATGCTACAGATGGAGACAAGCACAATCGAATCACTCCCAATGCTTTTCTATCCAAAATATCCCAATCTTCATCTGACATATTAGCGGGTTTCTTTGCCTCATGTAATGGTCTCCATAAATCTTTCTAGCATAGAAAATCCTCCATCTGCATATTCCACAATGGATAATTATGACCATTGAACCTTTCAATCCTTCCTTCTTCAATCGACATTGCTCCCACTCAATGTCGAATCTCTTCTACCAAATGATCGAGCACAACTAGCTCTAATACAAATTGTTAAACAATAAAATGGTAGATAAAAACTAAACACAAATAAAATAAATTAGAACCACACACACAAAGCTACAAAAGAATAACACTAGTTTTTAATGTGGTTCACCATAATGGCTACATCCACAATAGTAGGGGATTTCTCTATTTTATTAAATCCAAAATAGAACTCTATTACAGCAGATCACAGGTATATATCCAACCTACAACAATTTCCAGTCCACTTTCTTCAATGTCTATCAATAGACAACTAATAAAAACCTCCAAAAGACTCAAAATATATCTACAACTGTTACACAACCTTCAGTAGTGTACACTATATCACTTTATTCTCCAAAAGACTCATTCCTATTTTTAACTCCCAGAGAAGGAATATCTAATGGCAGAGTAATAAGGAATGTTACAAATCAAAATGGTCAGAAGCATTACATATCATAAAAGGATTGGGCTTCATAAATATAGGCATTACACCAATAGAAGAGGCCACACGATGTGTTTATTAAATAATCATGTTTATTACATTCAATGGAAAATTGTTTCACTTCCATAGCTGGGCAACATGAGAGAGAGCCAGAAAACAATTTTGTTGGAATTACGCCACAAGCATCTCCGTCATCATCAACACTAATGAAGAAGAGGCCATGCGATGTGTTTATTAAATAACCGTGTTTATTACATTCAATGGAAAACTATTTCATTTCCACAACTGGGCAACATGAGAGAGAGATAGAAAACACTTTTGCTAGAATTACACTGCAAGCATCTCCGTCATCATCAACACTAATGAAGAAGAGGCCATGCGATGTGTTTATTAAATAATCGTGTTTATTACATTTAATAGAAAATTGTTTCACTTCCACAGCTGGGCAACATGAGAGAGAACAAGAAAACACTTTTGTTGGAATTACGCCACAAGCATCTCTGTCATTGTCAACACTAATGAAGAAGAGGCCATGTTATGTGTTTATTAAATAATCATGTTTATTGCATTCAATGGAAAATTGTTTCACTTCCACAACTACGCAAGATGAGAGAGACAGAAAACACTTTTGTTGGAATTACACTACAAGCATCTCCATCATCGTCAACACTAATCAAGAAGAGGCCATGTGATGTGTTTATTAAATAATCATGTTTATTACATTCAATGGAAAACTATTTCACTTGCACAACTATTCGTGGTTGTGATGTTAAGCACAAATTGGCCAACACTTGCTTGGCTTGCGAGCTTTTCTTCCATGTCCAAGAGCTGGAGTTGGGCAATTCCATAACAGATGAAAGTCTAAGTCGGTTGGATGAAGCCAAAATAAGTACCCTTATATACAACTACTGAATTGACGATACGTACTTCGTCTCAGTCAAAAAGCTATAGAAAGTGAGAAGGGGCGGAATTCATCTGTGCTTGTCAAGTCTTATCATGCCCCCTCTCCCACTTCACATGTATTTCTAAAAGCTTCACGGATCTCCCACTTTTTCAAGGTGGGCTCGCTTTCACATTTGTCCATGCTATCAGACTGACGGAGCAACTGATGAAGAGGGCCCCTCCCACAGATGAAAGTTGTAGGCCACTGCGTGATTGACGATCATCATGCAAGACACGTGGATGAATTAGTTGCATACTTTAAAGAATAAGTGGAAGCATGGTCCCACCATCTTTATATATTTTATACGTAATAAAGTTTGATAATCATAATTTAAGTTAAAAGTTAGGAGTTCTCGTAACTGGAGTTTGAAGTTATCTAAGTTATAATGGGGTATTTTTTGTATCTTGTGTTATAGCCTTGTGACCATTTATGTCAATCCCTTGGTCATTATATGATTCTCCTCATCTTAATGCCATGGTTGAGCTTTACTTTCATTCTCATAGTGCCCTGTATGAAAAAAGATCGAATCTTTGTTTGGCCCAATTTAACATTGGCTAGGTCTCTATCTTTTACATTGACTTTTTTGTTTATTTGAATGTTGACTAGTTCTGGGTAGTTGCTGCTAGGTTAAGTGTTGTTCTTATAATTATGGAGTGACTAAAGATGGCTAGGAAGTTGTCTATAATGGGCTTAGTCAGTAGACTGTTAGTAGAGTGTTCTATAAGACATTTCAAGGAGGGTGACTCGTTCATTTTTCATTGGTGATAGTGAAATTATATATAAGCAACATGCATGCTCGCTTAATGTATTTCATCCTTGGCCATTGATCTTTAACATTTATGCAAGACTCTTTGATTTCCATGGCGTTTAGTGAGCCTAATGGTTGTAATAAAAGGAATGTTGGTTGTAGTCAATGTAACTTTGTGTTTAGGTATAACCCCCCATTGTAAATGTGATTTGTTCAATATTTATACTTTTTCATGGGTTTTTCATATTCAATTTGTCCACATGAATGAATAGCGTGGGAAAAACAAGGAGAAAGATATATGGAGAATAGAAAACTTGTATTTATTGGTTGCATAATTTTATGTCATGAATTTAATATAGTTATATTTATTATTATTTAACATATTTGATATAATGTAAATTATTTAGAAATGAGATTAGAGAGAAATAGTGGAGAATAGAGAAAGAGAGGTAAAGGGATAGAGAAGGGGAGAGATAGAGAGATGAAGGGATACACAAAGAGAGAGGAAAAGAGGAGAGAGAGAGAGAGAGATATTTAATATTTAATATTTAATATATAATATATAGTTTCTAATATAATTCTATTTATTATTATATAACTATATTTATATAATGTAAATTATTCAATATATTTTTAAAATATTATTATTTTATAAAATCATTTATTTATATTAAATGTTTATTTATAATTTAATCATATTCATTTTATACATAATATATACTATCTAATATAGTTATATTTGTTATTATTTAACATATTTTATATAATTTAAATTATGTAAAAGTGAGATATAGAGACATAGAGGAGGCTAGAGAAAGAGAGATAGAAAGAGGGAGGGAGAGAGGAAATGAGATAAAGACATGGAGGAGGATAGAGGAAGAGAGATATAGAAAGTGAGACACAGATAGAGAGAATGAAACAGAGGAAGAAAGAAAGAGAGGTAAAAGAAGAGAGAAGGGAAGAGCCAGAGAGAGGAATAGAGAAGTGGAGAGAGAATGCAAGAGAGAGGGGACACAGAGAGAGAGAGAGAGAGAGTAGTCATACTAACTAATTGGATGTATTTCATCATTTAGAATAACAATGAGTCATATTGTTTGCATAAATATTTTCCTACATGCTAAAATTACTTAGAGGCTATCAATTACATTTTAAGACACTCTCAAATCAATGGAGGCAACTAGAAAAATACACTAGAAAACAAGTATGGTAAAGCATATAATGCAATGTGGTCTCCACCTTCCTCACACTTTTCAAAATGGTACTATTTGGAGAAGAATAATGGTTTCACTATACAATTAAAGTTTCAGTAATGCTTTCCACTCTTTGACAAACATGAGACTAATAATCTACTCCAAAACATATGAATAAAAAGGAATTGTACAAATGCCCTCCTCTTAAAGTCATAGGTACAAAAGAATAATAGTAACAAAAAATTAAACAAAAGAGACACATAAATACAAAGAAACCATAGTGAAAAACCAACAATTATGCTTAAATTTGGTTAATTTATGTCATAATTGATATAATATTATATTATAAAATCATTTATTTATATTAAATATTTATTTATTATAAAATCATATTTATTTTACGTATAATATATAATATTTAATATAGTTATATTTGCTATTATTTAGCATATTTTATATCATATAAATTATTTATAAATGAGATAGAGACATAGAGGAGGATAGAGAAAGAGAGGGAGATAGAGAGAGAATGAAAGAGAGGACGAGAGAAAGAGAGGTAGAGGAAGAGAGAAGGGGATAGGCAGAGAGATAAATGGATACAGAAAGAGAGGAAAAGAGAAGTAGAGATATATATAGAATGAAAGAGATAGGAAGACAGAAAGAGAGGTAGAGGAAGAGAGAAAGGGAGAGACAAAGAGATAGACAAATACAAAGAGAGACATAATACAGAGAGATAGATAAATAGAGAGAGAGAGAGAGAGAGAGAGAGAGAGAGATTTAATATTTATAACATAATTATATTTATTTTATATATAATATATAGTCTCTAATATAATTGTATTTATATTTTATATAATGTAAATTATTTAATATATTTCAAAAGTACTATTATATTATAAAATCATTTATTTATATTAAATATTTATTTATAATTTAATCATATTTATTTTATATATAATATAGTTATATTTGTTATTATATCTACTTGCATATTTTATATAATGTAAATTATGTGAAAAGTGAAATAGAGAGACATAGAGGAGACTAGAGAAAGGGAGATTTATAATAGGGAGGAGGAGAGGAATTGAGATAAAGACATGGAGGAGGATAGAGGAAGAGAGATATAGAAAGAGAGACAGAGATAGAGGGAATGGAAGAGAGAGGAAGAGAGAAAGAGAGGTAAAGGAAGAGAGAAGGGGAGAGACAGAGATAAAGGGATACATAGAGAGAGAGGAATAGAGAAGTGGAGAGAGATAGAGTGAAAGAGAGAGGAAGAAAGAAAGAGAGGTAGAGGAAGAAAGAAGGGGATAAACATAGAGATAGATGAATACACACACACACACACACACAGAGAGAGAGAGAGAGAGAGAGAGAGAGAGAGAGTCATGCTAACTAATTGGATGCATTTCATCATTTAGAATAACAATGAGTCAATATTGTTTGCATAAATATTTTCCTACATGCTAAAATTACTTAGAGGCTATCAATTACATTTTAAGACACTCTCAAAACAATGGAGGCAACTAGACAAATACACTAGAAAATAAGCATGGTCAATCATATAATGCAATGTGGTCTCCACCTTCCTGACACTTTTCAAAATGAAACTATTTAGAGAAGAATAATGATTTCACTATACAATTAAAGTTTCAATAACGCTTTTAACTCTTTGACAGACATGGGACTAAGAATCTACTCCAAAACATATGAATCCAAAGGAAATGCACAAAATGCCCTCCTCTTAAAGTTATAGGTGTTGCTAGGGAAAAATTAGGTTTAATGTCTAAAACAACAAACTAACTAAACCCTAACAACAATGAAGTGCAAGTAAGCCTAGAAATGAAGCAAACAAATAGAAAATAAACTATAATCTAAGCTATAACTTGTCTAATCTTCATTGTTCTCCTCCATCTTGCATTATGTTCTTAGATTTGTAGTTTTTGCACAATCTTGAGAAGCTCAAGTTGACAAATGGCAAGATATTGGAGAGAAAGAGATAAGAGATCATGAGCTAAGAGAGAAGGCCCTAAAAATGAACTAAGGGAGAGCCAAATGAGCTGGACAAAGGTGTTTTATAGAAGATCATATTTGAATGAAGGGCTAGGATCACATGTTGACTTTGAGGCCAAATGGAGGACTGAGATGAGTTAGGGTTTCCTCACCACTAAAGGACAAAATTGAATTTAAAATTGAGAAATATGATGAGGTGGGAAATGATTCAAATTAAACAATTTTGTCCAATTTATTAAATTTATTGAAAGGATGCATGTGAAAGGGGATTTTGGGAATTAGGTGATGGGATATTTAAACAAATGTTTTATTTGTTTAAATTAGTGAAAGGGGACATTAGGAAAATGAATACATAAATAAATAATTAATTAAAATTAATTATTCAACCATAGAGGAAAATTAGGGAAAATTGGTAGAATGTGGCAGAGATTAGGGTTTTGCAACCTAAGGACACTTTTAGGTGTCTACATTTTTCCCCTCTTTGAGATGATATTCAAGATGATGTGATTTATGTCGAGCAACATCATTTCAAAGAACCTAAGGAAAGGGATAGAGGAAAAGGATGATGATGGAAAGATAGGATGATGATGCCCCCTCAAGAGGATAGGTAGGTTGGACAAACATGGGTAGGATCTCGAAAGGAAAGGGTTTGGTCAAGGAAGAAAGATAGGGAAATGGATAGAAGAAATGAATGATACATTAAGCTGCAATGAATGTGGAGGAATGAAGATGTGAGAGAGAGATGGTGGATAAATGAAACATTGGCTAGAAGAATGGGAATGAGATCTTGCTTTGATATATTTTTGAGCTTCTCACTTGTAATTTTTTCTACTTATCATCATAGAACTTATTATGTCAAGTGACAACAAACACAATGGTGTGACAGAGACCAAAGTGCGAAAATGTGATCCCTTGTGAAATAAGCACAAGACAGACAAGGAGTGCTTGACTCAGACTAGGTAACTATGGTACCTTGTCAGAACATGCGATGAGATAACTATGAGATGTGCAAGTCCTAATGCAAGGAAGTATTTATTCTTTCCAATGCATAGGATGTTTTTGAGTCACACCCAATGTAATCTTGATCACACGCAAGGCAAAAAGTTGCCCTAGTAATTTTTCCAAGACAAATCGCAAAAAATAATCAAAGAAAAAGGTCTCGCTCTATCCTCACTTCTCTTCATCACTTAGGGACTGCCTTAAGAAGCATAAGAATGAGACTACAAAACAATCCAGTAAAATGAGACAGACTAGACGAATAACCAGTTGGACCTTTTACCAAGTGATATGTGTTTGATTGATTGAGAATGGATGAGGGAGGCCTAGTTTTAGGAAAGAAGAATGTCATATAAGATGCCTGGTCTAGTTTTGAAAATGTCCCTACCTATCTAAGGCATGTGATTGAATGATTGATACTAGTTTTGTTGGCCATGTGATCAACACCAGGATTTGATTGATGATGTTTGATACATGACGCATGTTGTATAAGGAACATAATCCTAGTTTTGACGATGCCTTATTCCATATAGGAATGTGATGGTTGACAAGGATAGTTTGGTAGTGACATATGATTATCACAAGGTGATTGATTGATTTGACTAATTGGATAGCTTGACTTCTTGATTTTGGGATTATTTTGAGTGCGCATTTGTTTGAAAGATTGATTGTTTTGGTATGATTGAAGTGTCCATCTCATCAAAGGACAACTTATTATGACAGTTGATAGGATGGGCCCTAAGGGACTGACCTAATGCCTCGGGGGCCCATCAAAGATAGCCTTGCCTATGTGAAGGCTCAGAGGCATCGTAGTTCGACCATGCAGACTATGGATGATTTGAAGAACTAATTTGAATGATACGATGATGTGGTTGATTAGAATGTTTGAATGGAGATTTGATTGAGTGATTTAGTTGAGGAATTGAATGATTTGAATAATTGATTTGGTTGGGATGATGTGATGAATTGAATTGGTTTGAATGAATGGATTGAATGATGAGTTGACTTTATTTCTTGGATTTTCGTAAGATATTTGATTTTTTGTGGTTTTTGATGATATTCAATGTTTTTACATGTTTTGATTTTTTTGGATTTTAGAATGTCATGATTTTTTGTGTTTTTGAAACGTTGTGATTTTTTTTGGATTTTTGAAATGTTTTTATTTTTCAGATGTTTTGAATGTTTTGGGAAATGGCATTGGATGACAACTTGAGGTAGCCTTTGTGCTAGATACCAATGATAAGGGGAAAGCAAGTCTAGTGTGCAAGGAGGTAAGATGGAATGAATGGATAAAAGGATAGGTGATAGTGGATGGAAAGGAACATATGCATAAGAGGGCAAGGATGTGATCTCAAAAGGCTATGTTGCATAAGAATAACATGCCCCATTGTAGGTGGAACACTTAGGATTTGACATGACAATGCTTATGATAGGATGATGAGATGGATTGTTTTGGATAAGGTGAGGTATATCAAGGGATATCCCTAACATGTGTCAACAGTTTACCCCCGATCATTATCAAGATCAAAAGGAAGAAGGGAGAATGAATGCATGCAATAGGATATGTATGGATAAGGATGGTAGGATGGTATGGATTGGGTATGGAAGGAAATGACAAGTTGGATGAGACAATGTGCCCCCAAGTGTAAGTTGCATAGAAGATCAATCTACACATGGCGCCTGTTTGCTAGGTTTTCATCATGGTACTTATCCAAGGTGCCACTAAGGGTGGTTTCCATTGTTGGATGAAAGGATTTATCTTTAATTTTTTTATTTTTGACTTTTATTTTTTCTTTTTTGACTTTTTTTAATATTTTTTTGACTTTTTTTATTTTTGAATGGGATAGGTGGATATGGATGAGAGGGACTCAAGTGGTTAGTGCCATGAAAGGTGATAGTCTCGTTGAAGAGGAATGCCACATGGACCATGTCAAGTCACTATGCTCATCGATGTTGGTAAGGAGATTGCATGAGAGGAAAATGGATTAGGTAGATAGTGAATTATGGAAGGTACGATAGTGGATTATGATGTGGATTATGGAAGGAATATAGTGGATTATGATGTGGATTATGTAGGGATGATAGTGGATTATGTAGGGCTTATGCCATGATGGATGAAAAGATTATGAAAAATCATGGACCATAGGAAGGTGATAAGGTAGATATGTAGGATACTAGTTGAATGATGGGGTGATGGAGGTGTGGAAAGGAATCATGATCAATGGTTGCACACATCATGATAAACATGGAAGCATTTGATTGGATGGTGGTGTAGGGAGAAATGGTGATGTTTTCTTAAGAGATGGATGATGTAGGACTTTTGGTACCCACATGGACTGAGTATTTTTATGATTTTTATTTTTCATGTGGGATTTGCATATGGAATGTGATTTTTGAATGGAGTGGGTGGAAGAGGGTGGTTGGGATTTTTGAGAGGTGGATGCCTCTTTTAATGTGATTATTTTTTTCTTAGGGACCCATACCATTTTGTCTTTTGACTTTGCTTTTGGAGGTATGGGTTTGGGTAGCTTTTTGATTTTATTTTGCTTTGAATTTTGCATTGATATCCTAAGGTATTAGGACCCCTAGGATTTTTGACTTTATGGGTGAAGACATCCAATTTTTTATTTTTAAATCCCATGTGGTGGGTGGAATGAGGGGAAGCTTTATGTTTAGACAATGCATGCATTTGTTGATCATGATTAGGAATGTGAGGGAATTTATGGATGATAGGGATATTAGGTGTTGGAAGCAATGGTGGTAAAGTGGATGGAGGGATATGTGGATTTGGAAGAAGTGGAGGTCAATTGGATGGTGGAAGGTGTATGGTCACATGCTTTTGGCACTTGTTGGATGATGGCGGTGGAATGTCCAAACATATGTTTTGTGTATATGATTGGATGTGTGATGGAAAGTGGTGGACTTAGGAGGAATGGAGGGAGTATGAACATCTTTAGATTGTTTACCTTGGGGTGTGTATCCAAGGCCATATGAGTGTGGAGGGATTTTGATATGGATAGGCTCCAAAATACCTTGTTCATGAAGGCCTAAGCCTTTACCTTGGTAATTCATGTTTTGGAGCATGCGATGGACAAAGGAACTAGGTGTGTTTGGAACACTAGACTTGAGCTCTTTATTTGATGGAGAAGGCAAAGTGGAAGATAATGGTTGTTGTTGTCCTAAGGAAGAACACTCATGAATGAAAGCAGATAGGCCAAGAGGATATGAGGGTGGACTTGAAATGGGATCGATGGTGGATGAAGAAGGATCATTAGGATTTTGAGTATCTTTATGCATGTTAAGATCCAAGTTATTTGTTTGATATTCTATTTTTTCTTGGGAGGCATTTGTCTCATCATGACAAGTGAAAGTTAGTGGATCATGGATGGGTGAGGTGGCAAGCTCTTGACCATGGGATGCATAAAAGTGATCATCATGGTCTTCTTGATCATAGACGGGATCGTGATCATAGACGTGAGGTTGGTCATAAATGGGATTAAGTGTGTTATGGATGGGTTGAATGGAGGTGATTTGATCTTGATTGGAATGAGGGCTTGATGTTTTGGCATTCTTAGGATTGGACCCTTAACATAGCTCTTGACTTGGCATGGAAGAGGAAGTCTCTTGAAGAGGCTTTATATGTTCTTTATGATCAACAACACAAGGGAATGATGGACTATGACTTAGACATATAGGACCAATAGGGTGTGGATCACATGATGGAGTGTGAGGAATAAGCATGGCATTTGAAGGCTCTTTGATAAGTGCCAAGGTAGGTGTTTGACATGAGGATATGTTGTTCCTACCTAGTAGCGAATGGATCACATCCTTTGCAAGGGCATGTGTGGAAGGACAATATAGTGGATAGACAATGAGGGTAGATGATGTGGACTCGTGATTAGCATTAGGTGGAGCAAAAAGTTCCCATGGTGGAGGAATAAGAGGGGTAGAAGGTGTTGGATTACAGTTTGGACTTTGGCGGAATGAAAGGTCAAAGGGATTAGATGAATTGGTGGATTTAGGTTTTCTTTTGTAATGTTTGAACTTATGACATGGAGTTACTGGGGGATTAGAGGATGGTAAGGATAGTGAATGGATTGCATGGACTAGGTTGATGTCTCCGTTGTCAAAGGTGGCATTAGTATTCAAAGGCATTTTATATTGTTGGAAAGAGTGACTTAGACTCCCATGTGCTTGTTGGTGTATGGTTGGTGTGGTGTTGACTTGGCACACAGATGGACTAGGTTTTGGACTTGTCTCATCTTCATAACTAAAGAGATAGCCTCCTCAAAGTATGAACTTGGGCTTAGGAGGAGTGGCTCCTTGGAGCACAAGCTTAGGTCTTAGATTGTCTTCATGATTGCCAAGGATTAGGACCATGTTCTCTTGTGCTTGATGAAGGATGAATGATGATGTGGAACAACTAAGAATGTGATAGAGTGTGAGATTGATTGGATGAGTAGATGGGTGATTAATGATGGTTAGGGTTTTGATTAGGATGACTCAGAAATGATTAGAATATGATTAGCATATGATTAAGGTATGATTATGGGTGAGGTGATTAGGATGAATTTGACTGAACCATGTGACTAGAAAGGGTGATTAGGATGTGAAGGTTGAATGATGAATATATGAATAGGATTTGATTGTGTCGAATGACAATAATAATGATTAGGATGAAAATTGATTGGGATATGATTAGAATGATGTTGATTGGATGACAAGGATGATGTAGATTGACAAGGATGAATGTGTTGGTGAGAATGTTGTGAATGTTTGAAATGTGGGATGACTAGGAGGATTCACTCCCTTTCTCTCCCTTTTGCAACTGTGTCCTTACCAAATGAGACTTGTGAATTGTGGGATGGTATGGGGATGTCGATACAAGGTGATGAGGCCCAAACTATGATAGAGGCTAATGATGTTAGTCTTCAAAAAGTCTAGCTCCAAGAGGGTACTCTCATCTACTAATGACCTTGTCAAAGTATAAATTAGATTTATCAATACCTTGTGGTGTGTAAGAAATGATTGATTAAAGTGAACCCATGGGTTTTAGAATTCACTTGAAAGGATGGACTTAAACTAGCCTTGTGGTATTAAGCCCAAGTTGTGATTGATTTGAAAAAGATGTCAAGGTTTCTTGGTCCATATTTGTACTTGTGATATAGTCAAGCTTCGATAGTTTCTCCCTATGTTTCAACCTTAGGAAGACTATGTTTAGGAACCTCTATAGATTGCAAGGGTTGAATGCAATGAAATGTTGTGATGAAATTTGATCAAAAAGGAATGAAATTGGATATGTAGTGGGTGAATGAAACTAGGAGGTCTATAATGTATTGACACAACTGCAATCATATTCAAAAGGGAGAATGGATGCTCAAAGGTTTCCCTATGGTTGTGGTGTGTTGTGATTGGGATGAAATTTGATTGGATTGGAATGAATGGTTTGGATATGTTTAGGATGCAATTGCTTGGATTAGAATGAATATGATGATGTTTAGTGACAAGATTAGATGACTTTGGATGGATTAAGAAGAAGTTGGCTGGATTAGAATGAATGGCTAGGATATGATTAGTATATTTTTGGTTAGATTCGAATGAAGATGATGTTGTGTAGTGACGAGAGTAGAGGACTTGGATGATTGTGATGAAGTTGATTGGATTATGAATGAACGGCTAGGATATGATTAGGATGATGGTGATTAGATGAAAGAGGTGGTTAGGGTTTGACTAGGATGATTAAGATGATGGTGATTAGATGAAAGAAGCAATTAAGGTTTGAAAAGGAAGACTTGGATATGATTATGAGAATGATTAGGAAGATGTTGATTGGATGAGGATGATGATGTGATTAGGATAGGGTTGAATGATTAATATATGATTAGAATGTGATTAGGGTATGATTAGGAGGGATTAGAATTGTAAAATGATGATTAGGATGAAGGTGTAATGATTAGAATGATGTTGATTTGATGATGTAGAATGAAAAGGATATGATTAGGATTGGATTGGGATGATTTAGATATGCTTAGGATGATGACTAGGATGATTAGGATATGATGTGGAATGATAATATGAAATTGATTGGATTTGAATGGCGAGGATGATGAAATGTAATGATTAGGAATGATTTGGATTTGATTAGGAAGAAGGTGACAAGGGATGAAATTAAGGTTTGAATTATGATGACTTGGATATGATTAGGATGTGATGTTGAATGATTAGGGTGTTGCAAATATTTGCCTAAGTATTGTTGTCATTGACGTCAACATATTCTTGTTGTCATTAATGTCAATTGTTCCTTATTCTGCTGCCTAGTTATAAGTCTGAAATGTTGATGATATTGAGAAAATTAAAAAAGATAAATGTTCACAGACCATATGGGTGTGTAGAGGATTGTTAGAGGAAGCTCCAGTTGTGATTTGAGAGGTCCACATGAATATCTAAAGAGGTTACAGCTATCTGACTAGAACCGGATATTGTAGCATTTAGAAGAGACAAAGTGACAGTAAGTTGGTTTGGATTCCTCCATAGTGAAATATTATGATCTATGGATCTAGAGGCATCTTTGGGAAGTCAGTATATGTCATCAACTCTAGTGGTTCATGGATTGGAGGTTCGCAAGCTATCTTTCTAGTCTGACAGTCATAACAGACAGTTTTCTTAAGGTTCTAGAAGAAGATACAAATGATTCTAATAATGTGGAGTAGTGGGGATGTTGTTGTTGAATTCGATATGCTTGTGGAGGTCTCTGGATTGTGTAATAGCTGTGTAGGAGGTCTGCATTGAAGTTTGAAGCTCATTGTTAAGGATCTCTTCATTGGTGTTGGTGTTCTTCCCAGTCTTGGCTGATCGGATGATTCAAGCATGTTGTGGATGATCTAAGAGTAATTTCTTGGAGCGTGGCATGTTGATAAAAGAGGTTTAAAGTCTTAGCTACAAAGCTGACCTTGATGATCATTCCAAGGTTGATGAAGCTTATATATACTTGCTAATGAGTTGAACGAAAGTGTGTGTGTGCGAAAATGATCAAATCCTAAGAAAGGTACAGAAGTAGAATAGAGTGAAGAAAGAGTAGAGGAACAAATGCAGCAAAGGATGAAGGTGCTATGAAGAAGTGATCTGGGGGAATGAGTGGAAATTCTTGAGATTTCAAAGGGACTAAATTAGGCATGTTGTAGATGCTATTTCTTAGTTCATATCTATGTGTAATTCATTTAATATTGTAGGTAGTGAGCCTCCCTTTTGAGTAGTGAGCCCGAAGGCATGTGCCTTCCATTTTCTTAAGTACTTTTAACAGGGTACACATTTTTGTGGGTTAACCCCCACCATGGTTTTCCCTTAATTGGGTTTCCACGTTAAAAATTTGTGGTCTTATGTGTGTGTTCTTTTGATTATGCTCATGTATTGATTCATGTTTAAATGCTTACTTCCTTAATATGTTTATGAGTTAAGAAGGAAAATTAAAAGATGTAGAAATTAATAAATTGGGACAACTGATTCACCCCCCATCTTAGTTGTCCAGACCTATTCCAACAATTGGTATCAGAGTAGGTTCCTCTAGAAGAAGCTTAACTGCTCGAGGAGATCTAGGATGTTGACATATAAGAAGGATAGTTTGAGATTTGATGGAACAAACTACACTGTTTGGAAGAGTTGCATGGAGTGCCATTTGCAATGCATGGGTGAGGTTTATTGGTTGATAACTAAAGATGAGTATAAGCCTCCGGAGAAAGGTCTTTCTACTCTACATAAATTTAGAGATGCTGAAAATAACCTTCGAGCTAAAGAAGCCTTGTTGAGTGCCCTGACTGATTCAAAAATGACAAATGTCTTTGGACTAAAAAGTGCTCATGAAATCTGGAAGAAATAGAAAAATCTTTATGAAGGCGATGAATATGTCAAATGTGCCAAACTACAAAGTCTGAGAGGAAATTTTGAAAATCTAAGGATGAGTGAAGATGAAAATATCACAATCTACATGCAAAAGATAAATGAACTTGTGTGTGGTATCAGGTGTGCTAGTGGAACATTGGAAGAATAAGAGATTGTGTCAAAAGTGATCATATCTTTACTTGATTCATACAAGCATAAGGTCGTTGCTATAGAAGAGATCATCTAGTTGGCAAGCTCTCATCTTTTGAATTAAGTGAATTTGGTGACTCACTTCCTAAGTCTGAATCTATATTCAAGGCCAGTATTCATGGGAAGCAAAGATATGATCTGGGTGAAGGCTCTTCAAGAAGAACAATCAAATTTGAGAAGACAAGGAAGGATCTTGAAAATTGTGAAACTAAGATTGATGATCTTGAAGCCCTTTTTCTAAGAGATTACCAAGAGGATCTGGTAAGAATGAAGTAAAGTTGCCATTCAAATGTTTTAATTGTAATAAGATTGGTCATTTTACCTCAAGATGTCTAGAGAGGGTTTAAAAGCCAAACCCTAACAGATCTAGAACTCAGAAGAAATGCTACTATGTCCAAGAAACTGGAGAAGGAGTCACAGATGATGAATCTAATCATGGAGGTTCCACTGATAATGTTTTGGTGTTCATTGCTATCAAAGAGGAAGATCCGGTGCCTATTGAACCTACTAGCTGTGAAAATGTGGAAAGTGCTTTGGTTGCTCAGGTTGTGGAAAAGGATGAATGGGTGATTGACAATGGATGTTCTCATCATATGACCAGTGACAAAAGTAAGTTTTTAAGCTTTGAAAAATATGAAGGTGGACTTGTGAAGTTTGGAGACAACTCAGCTGGTAGAATTCGTGGTAAAGGTTCCATCTCTTTTGATGATAAGAATAACACTAATGCTGTCCTATATGTGGAAGGATTGAAGCATAATCTTCTCAGTGTTCGATAGTTTGTTGACAAAGGTTATGATCTTTGATTAAAGGATGGAAAATACAAAATCCTGGAAAGATCCAGAAATGAAATTGCATTCGGTACTAGAGGTAACATCTTTCATTTAAGTAGCTTAGGAAAAAATTATTTGATTTCTCAAGTTAATCAAAGTTGGCTCTAGCATAGGAGAATGTGTCATGTGAATTTTGATAACATTGTCAAGATCAGCTCCACTCAAGCTGTAAGAGATCTACCAAAACTTGTAAAGCCTACTGATAGCATGTGCAGAGAATGTCAATTAGGCAAATAGAGCAGAACCTCATTCAAGAGTAAAGAACAATCATCAAGTGGTTTGTTGGAGCTTGTACATACTGATCTTTGTGGTCCTACTAGAATTAGAAGTGTACAAGGAGACATATATTTCATGTTGCTAATTGATGATTACTCTCAGATGATGTGAGTAACCTTCCTGAAAGAAAAATTAGAAGCTCTTGATAAATTCAAGGTGTTCAAGATCATGGTTGAAAATGAGGTTGGTGTAAGGATAAAATGTCTGAGATCTGACAGAGGTGGAGAATTTACCTTCAGAGAGTTTGATTCATTTTGTGAGAAGCAAGGCATAAAAAGATAGTTATCTTCTCCTAGCACTCCTCAACAGAATGGAGTTGTGGAGAGAAAGAACTAGACCATTCAAGAAGTAGTCAGAACCATGATGATGGAAGCAAATGTTCCTCAAGTCTATTAGAGAGAAGCTATGAGTAGTACTGTCTACACTCTTACCTAGGTGCAGATCAAAGGCAATTCTGGTAAGACTCCCTATGAACTATGGTTTGGTCATCCTCCTTCTATTAAATATTTTAGAGTTTTTGGTAGTAAATGCTATATCAAAAGAGATGAGGATCTTGGCAAGTTTGAGGCAAGAAGTGATGAAGGAATATTTCTGGGATACTCCACTCAAAGCAAGGCATACTAGTGCTTTAACATCAGATTGAGAAAGATTGTTGAAAGTGCTAATGTTAGAGTTGATGAAAGCAAGGAGAGACCTTCCTGTGGATATGACTCAGATTATCAAGATGAAAATTAGACTCTAGAGAAGCAAGTTCATACCCAAACTCAAATCCAGATTGATCCAAAAAATTTAATAAATCAGGAAAATAGTGTAGATGTTGAAGAACAAGCTCAAGAAATTGAAGTTCAAGCAATTCCCAAAACCCCCAGATATGTAAGATAGAATCATCCTAAAGATTAGATCATAGGAGATAGAAATCAAGGTGTTCCAACTAGGAGAAGGATTGCTTAAGATCAAGAGGAGATTTGTTTGATTTCAAAAGTGAAGCTTGCAATGATGAGAACTGGATGAAAGCAATGGAAGAAGAGTTAATGAAAATTGAAAAGAATCACACTTGGGATCTTGTTCCTAGACCTGAAGACAAAAATATGATTGGAACTAAATGGGTCTTCTGGAATAAACTAAATGAAGGTCGTGAAGTTGTAAGAAATAAAGCAAGGTTGGTATGCAAATGATATTCTCAAGTGGAAGGAGTTGATTTTGAAGAATTTTTTTCTCCAGTAGCAAGAATAGAAGCAGTTAGATTATTCCTTACATTTGCTACTCATAAAGATTTCAAGGTATATCAGATGGATGTCAAGTCAGCATTCCTGAATGGAGAATTAGAAGATGAAGTCTACATTGAGAAACCAGAAGGATTTCAATTGTCTATTCAAAAGAATATGGTCTGCAGATTGAGGAAAGCACTGTATGGACTCAAACAAGCCCCAAGAGCATGGTATGCAAGGTTAGATAAGTATTTACTAAAATTAGGATTTAATAAAGGGACTACTGATAGTAATCTTTACTTCAAGATTGATCTTAAACACATCCTGATTGTTGAGGTGTTTGTTGATGATATCATTTTTGGTAGAAATGAGAGTATGTGTAAAACATTTGCTAATCAAATGCAAAGTGAATTTGAGATGTCAATGTTTGGTGAAATGAACTTCTTTTTGGGTCTGCAAATCACTCAGTCTGATAAAGGTATCTTCATATCTCAATCCAAGTATGTGAGAGAGTTACTAAAAAAGTTTGGAATGGAAGATTCAAAGCCAATAGGTATACCTATGGTAACCAGGTGCAAGTTGAGTAAAGACGACGACTCCCCCAAAGCAAATTAGAAAGGGTATAGATCAATGATTGGAGGACTATTATATCTAACTTAGACTAGACCTGATATTATGAATGTAGTTGGACTTGTTGCCAGATTTCAAGCTGATCCTAAAGAATCCCATGTGGTAGTAGTCAAGAGAATTTTTAGATATCTCAAGGGGACAATTGATTATGGCTTGTGGTATCCAAGAGATAATGACTTCACTCTTCATGCTTATACTGATGCGGATTGGGCAGGAGATGTGGATGACAGGAAAAGTACTAGTGGTGGTACATTCTTCTTGGGAAAAAGATTAGTTTCTTGGTTGAAAGCAAGAGGCAATATCTCTATCTACTGCAGAAGAAAAATATATAGCAGTAGCAAGTAATTGCACTCAAGTACTGTGGATGAAGCAAATATTGAAGGATATCAGAGTGGTATTTGAGGAGCCTGTTACAATTTTGTGTGATAATTCAAGTGCAATAAACATTTCAAAGAATCTGGTGCTGCATTTAAAGACAAAACATATTTCCATCAAGTTTCATTTTTTGAGAGAGAAGGTAAATGAGAATGAAGTCAGATTGGAGTTTGTTTCTTCAAAGGATCAAATTGCATATATATTCACCAAGCCTCTACCAAAAGATGCTTTTGAATATCTCAGAGAGAAGTTAGGGGTTATTTTCCCTCTTGATCAAAACTAAGATGCACTAGGGTGCATCAATCCGGTGGAACTCATAGTCACATCTTGTGATCCAGATTGATGGTAAGGAGATACTACTCATGAGAGTAGTTAGTATACAAAGTAATTGGAGATCAGTCTGAGACACCAAGGAGGAGAAAACAATTGCAAATATGTGCCCTTTGCCATTGATGTCAAATGGGGAGAGACGTTTAGTTGGTGATCAAAGGGGGAGCAGTGAAGAAAGTGGTTGCAGAAGTGATAAGAGAAAGGGGGAGAAGTTCTTGTCTTGATGGTTGAATCAATTTTTCACATCATATGTTGCCATTAATGACAAAGGGGGAGATTGTTGTAAATATGTGCCTAAGTGGTGTTGTCATTGATATAAACATATTCTTGTTGTCATTAATGCCAATTGTTCCTTGTTCTGCTGCCTGGTTATAAGTCTGAAATGTTGAGGATATTGAGAAAATTAATAAAGACAAATGTTCATGGACCATATGGGTGTGTAGAGGATTGTCAGAGGAAACTTTAGTTGTGATTTGAGAGGTCCGCATGAAGATCTAAAGAGGTTACGACTATCTAAGTAGAATTGGATATTGCAGCATTCAGAAGAGACAGAGTAATAATAAGTTGGTCCGGATTGCTCTGCAGTGAAATATTATGATTTACGGATCTAGAGGCATGTTTGGGAAGTCAATATGTGTCATCAACTCTAGTGGTTCATGGATTAGAGGTCCACAAGCTATCTTTCTAGTCTAACAGTCATAACAGATAGTGTTCTTGAGGTTCTGGAAGAAGATGCAAATGATTCTGATAATGTGGAGTAGTGGGGATGTTGTTGTTGAATTCAATATGCTTGTGGAGGTCTCTGGATCATGTAACAATTATGTAGGAGGTCCGCATTGAAGTTTGAAGCTCATTGTTGAGGATCTCTTCATTGGTGTTGGTGTTCTTCCCAGTCTTGGCCAACTGGATGATTCAAGCATGTTGTGGATGATCTAAGAGTAATTTCTTATAGTCTGGCATGTTGATAAAAGAGGTTTAAAGTCTTAGCTATGAAGCTGACCTTGATGATCATTCCAAAGTTGATGAAGCATATATATACTTGTTAATGAGTTGAGACAAAGTGTGTGTGTGTAAAAATGATCAAATCCTAAGAAAGGTACAAAAGTAGAATAGAGTGAAGAAAGAGCAGAGGAACAAATGTAGCAAAGGATGAAGGTGTTATGAAGAAGTGATCTGGGGGAATGAGTGAAAATTCTTGAGCTTTCAAAGGGACTGAATCAGGCATGCTGTAGATGCTATTTCTCAGTTCATATCTCTATGTAATTCATTTAATATTGTAGGCAGTGAGCCTCCCTTTTGAGCAGTGAGCACTGGGCAGTGAGCCCAAAGGCATGTGACTTCCATTTTCTTAAGTAATTTTAACATGGTACACATTTTTGTGGGCTAACCCCCACCATGGTTTTCCCTTAACTGGGTTTCCACGTTAAAAATTTGTGGTGTTATGTGTGTGTTCTTTTGATTCTACTCATGTATTGATTCATGCTTAAATGCTTACTTCCTTAATCTATTTATGAGTTAAGAAAGAAAGTTAAAAGATGCAGAAATTGATAAATTGGGACAACTGATTCACCCCCCCTCTCAGTTGTCGGGACCTATTCCAACATAGGGATGATTAGGATGAAGTATAGTGATTAGGAATGATGAATAGGATATGATTAGGATGAAGTGCAATGATTAGGATAGGATAAGAATGTGATTAGGATAATGATTTGAAATAATAAGATTGGATGACTAGATCTTGGTTTGACTTGGAATGGTGTTGGTTGGATTAGAAAGAGGATGATGTGGAATGATGATAATGTAATTAGGATGCGATTAGGATGGGACAAGTAGGATAATTATGATATAGGTTATGTGAATGATAAGGATGATGGAATGACAAGAATGATGTGGCTAGAAAGAGTGATTAGGATATGTTGACTTGGAATGAATGGATGGAAAGAATGTTTAGGGTGGTGACTAAGCAAGCACACACATCAATCATAGAAGACACTTGGTAGTCAAATTGGCCATTCTTGGTGACCCTTGATGTTTTATATTTTAGGTGAGTTTTGAAAACACTTTGAAGACATGCTCAACACTAGGTTGGCAAAGACAATATTTGTTGGATTCCCACTGCGGATAAATTTGAGCCGCATTTATTGAGAGCAGATAGCTTAGAAGTTTTATTGCATTGGCTCCCCCTTACATGGCACACACTTCTTGGGCACACCAAACTTTGAGTTCCTAAAGACCCAAAGATCTCAAGGAATTTGCTACCTCCACTTTGAACTGCAAGAATGTGGGATGGCTTCAGAGGTTGGACCTCCTACGCCAAAAAATAGTAGGATTTTGACCACTACACAAAGGTTTCTAGTGAATATCTAGGGGACCAACATGTTACGAGAATCCAACAAGCTACTTAAAGCTTTGACTAGTCCTATAGGAGTCTCATATATTCAAAGGTACACCTCCTTTCAAAATAGCACCGAACGGTAAGCGCTGATATCGATTTAGACTTGGCTTTTGCCTTATCCTATTTTGTATAATGGACCAGATGAATGTACTGCTTGGGGTCACAAATGAGTTCTCCTTGCAGATCTGTCTCAAGAGTAGGCCCACACTAAAGGAAACAAAACTGACTTAAGCACCATAAATACTTTTGATTCCCAAGTTCATATGACAATGCGAGGGGAGAGGATACGTATTTTTAGACTTATGCCACACTAGACAAATGTTCATTTACCCTTAGAAATTAAATGTGTGGTGTGACAAATGCAAGTGTTCAAGAAATGTTTTTGATTCCCAAGATCTCTTAGAGCATGAGGGAAGAGCATACACACCTCATAAACACAAGCAAAGTCACCAAGCAGACATTGATTCATTTTAAGCCCCTAAAAATATGTGTAAAAACAAGAAGATAATGTTCATTTTAGTGCACCAAAATCCAAGTGTTCTTATGATAACCAAGCACATGCACATGAAAATGAAAGGAACCCTGCATCAAATTTGTCAGTAGTTTCAGATTGAATTCTTTGCCCAGCAAATGCCACAAGATGTAAATCAAACATTAGTAGCACAAAATCATCCATCAAAGTATGCAAAATAGAAAACATCAAGTGAACACCCCCTTTTTCAAGTCATCGAGACCAATAGGCCAAAAAAGGGAATCTAGAAAATGTCTACAAAATACTAATTAGCTATAGAAAAACAAATAGTAGAATCAGAAATTTTAGGAAATTATAAGCAGTTTAATTTTTTTTTGGCTGAAATTTGATAAATTTTGCCAAAGTTATGAGTGTTTGAAGTTTTAAAGCAATGTTGACTATGACTGAGAAAAAACCAATGAAAATGGTACAATCACCTAGCAAAATCTATACCATTACGAAGTTTCCCAAATCCTCTTTCCAACGAGCCCTCATTTACACAATATTGAGCTCGTATGCCCAAGTTATGAGAAAAAAAAAAAGCCCTATTAGGGCATGTGCGAGACAATAGGCAGGCTGGCAATTGACAGTGACTGTTAGCAGTTAAGGGAACAGGTTGGTCACATTGATTGTTTCCTGGTGGTTAAGGTTAGAGATTTGCCCTAGGGGTTGTTGTTCTAGATCAGCCCATGGTCGTCCATATGACCAGGGGTGAAATCTCAACAAAAATAAAAATGAAAATGAAATAAAGGGTGGGCGTAGAAGCCCTTCCCTCCTCCTACCCTCGGTCAAAGGTATGACTACATGTTTAAATGAAAACCTTAGCATTTTTTGTTTGGATCACCCAATTATATGGCTGTTACAGTTTTTTTAAGGGTAATCTATGGGTGGAAGGAGAATCGTAGGCAAAGGGAAGGTATTTTAGGAAGTAGTTGAGGGTTTTTGGGCATGGTGACTAGGAGATAGGTGATGGAGGTTATTTACTAAGGTGGCGAATGAAGATTTGGAAGTGGACGGCTAGGGTTTCATGGTGGAGGTTTTTTGGTTGTTGGTAAGTGGTGATCAAGCCCAAAATGGAGGCGACACCACCATACGAAGTGATAAGGGTGTCGACCGGAGCAACAAGCGGTGATAGGGTGGTGACGGATGAAGCAAAGGCAGTGGTGACTTTGCAGGAGGTAACGACCTCCACTGGGGGCAGCAATAGTCCCAAACTACATTCAGATGGATAGTGATAAGATTTTCAAGGTGGAGATCAAGGTTTATAACAGGTGGTCAGTGTTTGAGGTTTAAGGTTTCAAATAGGTAGGAGGATGAAGTGGTGAATGGGAGGTGTTAGTCAAAGTGGAGGTGAAGTGGTGATAGTTTTATGGGAGGTGACCAAGGTTTACCAGAAGTGTCGATAGGGCCTGTAACAATACATATAAACCTACACATAAAAGAAATTAAGTCTGCAAACATAAACAAAAGAAACCCCTCTTTCAAATGCAAATCCTTAGACAATGAATCATCGATAAAGAGACAAACTACTACAGACCATACGGTGGATCCATATAGTACAAATCTGTACGTATCCATACAGTACAGATCGACAACTAAAAAAATTTAAAAAATTTTCAAAAATTTTATAGTGACCCAAATCTAACAAATTTTATGTTAATTTTCACAGAAAGGGCCTCTTGAACTCAACGGTGAGATCCATTTGAGACCAGGAAGTCACTTGTGAAACATTACTTTTAGAAGTTGACTAAAACTAATCAATTTCATGTCAGGTTCACCATTTGTTGCTAGGGGAAATTTTGGTTTAATGTCTAAAACAACAAACTAACTAAACCCTAACTATAATGAAGTGCAAGTAAGCCTAGAAATCAAGAAAACAAATAGAAAATAAACTATAATCTAAGCTAGATAACTTGTCTAATCTTCATTATTCTCCTCCATCTTGCATTATGTTCTCAGATTTGCAGTTTTTACACAATCTTGAGAAGCTCAAGTTGACGAATGGCAAGATATTGGAGAGAAAGAGCTAAGAGATCATTAGCTAAGAGAGAAGGCCATAAAAATGAACTAAGAGAGAGCTAAATGAACTAGACAAAGGTGTTTTATGTAAGAGTAGATTTGATTGAAGGGCTAGGATCACATGTTGACTTTGAGGCCAAATGGAGGGTTGAGATGAGTTAGGGTTTCCTCACCACTAGAGGACAAAATTGAATTTAAAATTGGGAAATATGCTGAGGTGGGAGATGATTTAAATTAAACAAATTTGTCCAATTTATTTAATTTATTGAAAGAATGCATGTGAAAGGGGATTTTGGAAATTAGGTGATGGGATATTTAAACAAATGTTTTAATTGTTTAAATTAATGAAAGGGGACATTAGGAAAATGAATGATTAAATAATTAATTAATTAAAAATAATTATTTACCATAAAGGAAAATTAGGGAAAATTGGTAGAATGTGGCAGAAATTAGGTTTTGCAACCTGAGGAGACTTTTAGGTGCCTACAATAGGTACAAAAGAATATAATAGTAACAAAAAATTAAACAACTGAAATACATAAATACTATGAAGCCATAGTGAAAAACCAACAATTATGCTGAAATTTGGTTAATTTGTGTCATAATTTATATTGCTAGTATTTAGTATTTATAACTTAATAATTATTTCATATATAATATATAGTCTCTAGTATAATTATATTTATTATTCTATAGCATATTTTATATAATATAAATTATTTAATATATTTTTAAAATATTATTATATTTTTAAATTGTTTATTTATATTAAATGTTTATTTATATATTTAATCATATTTTTTTATATAATATATAATATCTAATATAGTTATATTTGTTATTATATAGTATATTTTATATAGTGTAAATTATGTAAAAGTGAGATAGAGAGTCATAGAGGAGGAAATAGAAAGAGAAATATAGAAAGAGATCAAAGATAGAGTGAATGAAACAACAACAAAGAAAGAAAGGTAAAGGAAGAGAGAATGGGAGAGATAGAGAGATGAATAAAGAATTGGAGAGAGATATAGAGAATGAAAGAGAGAGGAAGAGAGAGAAGTAGAGAGAGAGGAGATTGTAGAGAGGAAAAGAGAAAGAGATTAGCAATTTTGAAAAAGCATGAAAGAATGAGATTTCTCTCATATAAACTTTATTTGGTCTCCATTGTAGATTAAAATATTACATTGTGTTGGCTTTAAAAAGCCTTTATTTCTCGTATAAAACCAATTATGGGAATATAACTACCAAAAACTAACCTCCTTATAAATTAACAATAAGATGTTAATTTTTTTATTTATCTATTTATTAAAATGTCAAGCACTAAATTCTAATATCTCCCCTTAGTGCTGACATAGAAAAAAACAAAAACTAGTACAAATATTTTTCTTCGTTACTTTGGTGATTAATTTATTCATCACTTGAAATGTGTTCCTTTTCATCCATTATCATAGCCCTTTCTTCCAACTTTCAATCGGGAAGATCTCATGCTCTTTGTTTGCAATTCAGTACAACATGTCATTTCTTTTTACAAGAAAAACATGTGCCACTTACATGTTTGACTTGTGTAACATGTTTTGATCTTTTGTAAGAAGTACTAGGCTTGTTTTGTGCGGCTAATGCAACTTCTTTTGAAATATATTTGTTTCTTTCATCAAGCAATGTGGATATGATATTGTCTAGACTTGGATTGATTTTACATAAGGTGAATACCTTGTGAGACATACTTATGGGCCTACTATTTAAAAGTATGGCTTTTGTATCATTTTCCTTTATTCCTTCATTTATACTAGCCAAATGATTGATCAAGGAATGAAATTTACTAATGTTCGACACAATATCTTCTCCTTCTCCCATTTTCAACCCATACAACTTTTGATCCAAACAAAGCATTCAATGCTTCCCAGATTTCCTTAGAATTTTTTTTAAAATCCACATGATGTAGATAAGGTTTAGATAAACTGAGACAAATTATAGCTAAATATTTCTTGTTTTTTACCTTCTATATTTGAAGTTCATCTACATCTGTTGGCTTTTTTATTATACCGTCAACAATTTCCTAAAGGTCCTTTTCAATCAACAACAATTGTATCTGTATTTGCCAACTATGAAAATCATTTCCATTAAACATTTCGTAGAGGCTTAATTTATCCATTTTGTATTCAAAGGATGTTTTTTATCCAATTGCAAATAATAAAAGATAGATTTACCTATGTGTCGATTGCCTCAATCTTGCTTCACATTGAAAAGATATTGTGGTTTGAGGTGACTAGTAAAAACTGGTTTAAAAAATAAATTGATTCTCTTATTGTTGATGCAAACAAACCTTTTTTCAAATGTTTTTATTCACACAAAATAATAATTTGTTTGTTGTTGCCATAAACTGCCTCTTATTATCATAGTATTTTAATATTTAAATGAAAATAATAATACCACAATGGTTGGGTGCAACTGACAAGTTATTAGTAGCAATTGGAAGATGCCTTTTTGGAAATGCCTATCAAAATTGCCTCAAACTGATTCAAAAGACCTGAAAATTGTTCAAAACACCTCCTCACCAGATTTAATGAATGGTAGTACCTATTTGAAATTGAATGTACAGCATGGATTCTTGTACTATTGGCAGTGGCTGTATAATGAGGTGATGTGTACAAATAAGAAATTTGTCTGATCATAGTAGTCTAGAAAATCTTTATTGTAGATTGAAATGTATTTTATTTTTGTTTTAAAGATGAATATAGTGAACAAAATGAAATGATAGACAATGAAAAGAATTAAAAGATTAGAAAGAAAGAGGATAATCACAGATGTATGATGGAGTCAAAAGGGTTTTGCACATGGTCTACATTGCTCACCTATTGACTATGTATAATAATGGTGACCAACAACAACAACTGCATGTGGTCTTCACTGGAAAACTATTGTGAGCACCATTGTGAGATGAGACAAGCAAATGAATGGCGATCAAAGAGAGGTCCACGAAAAACCTTCTCTGATACCATATTGAAAATGCATGAAAGAATGATATTGCTCTCATATAAAATTTATTTGGTATCCATTATACATTAAACTATTACATTGTGTTGGCATTGAAAAGGCTTTATTTCTTGTATAAAACTAATTACGGGAATATATCTACCAAAAACTAACCCCCTTATAAATTAACAATAAGATGTTAATTTATTTATTTGTCTATTTATTAAAATGCCAAGCACTAAATTTTAATAAGCCATGCTAAGTTGTTGGATTTTCATCATTTAGAAGAAAAATGAGTCAATATTGTTTGTGTAAATGTTTTTCCTACATGCTAAAATTACTTAGAGGCTATCAATTATATTTCAAGACACTCTCAAAATAATGGAGGCAACTAGACAAATACACTAGAAAACAAGCATGGTCAACCATATAACGCAATGTGGTCTTCACCTTCTTGACACTTTTCTAAATGACACTACATAGAGAAGAATAATGATTTCACTATACAATTAAAGTTTCAATAATGCTTTCTAGTCTTTGACAAACATGGGGATTAGAATCTACTCCAAAACATCTGAATCCAAATGAAATGTACCAATTCCCTCCTCTTAAATTTATAGGTACAAAAGAATAATAGTAACAAAAAATTAAACAAAAGAATCACATAAATACTAAGAAGCCTTTGTGAAAAACCAACAGTTATGCTCAAATTTGTTTAATTTGTGTCGTAATTGATACTGCTAATATATATCAATCTACTTTATGCTAAAAGGGAATTACACCAAACAAAGAAATAATTGAGAAAAGTGATATTCATTGGACAATAGTGGCATTCTCAGTCCCCTCATTTCAAGTGGTGATGTAAACTTTGCTTTGACAGATACAAAAGTACATCTCCACATTAAATATCCCTTTATTTTATGTTTTCATCACTCAAATGTCTCATATCTTGAGAAGGATAAACTGAAGATGTATTTAGTATTTAATATTTAATTATTTTTATTTTATATATAATATATATAGTCTCTAATATAATTATATTTATTCTTGTTTAGGATATTTTATATATTGTAAATTATTTAATATATTTTATAAATAATATTATATTATAAAATTGTTTATTTATATTAAATATTTGTGTCTTCAGTCAGGGCTTGATCAAGCTAAGGAAGTCCTTTCAAACCCTTGGGGCATCAAGGTAAAATATTATTTAGCCTTTGCTAGTGATTTAGTTTTCCCTAGAGTGGTGTGGAGGGACATTAGCAATTGCCCCTTTCCAAATGAAAAAAAAAAGAACTTCCATCATTGTTACTAAAGAAAAGAAGAATTGTTGTCTTAGAAAAGGATGATGAGCTTCTATGGTCTTTTTCCAAGTCAGGGTTATATTTAGTAAAGGAAGGATATCAATCTATTATGCAGTCAAAGAGTTCATTGGAATCCAAATGGCCCTATTATCTCTGTTGGAATAAGGCTTGTTTACCAAAAGTTGGTTCATTTTCCTAGTTAGCCTTCAACAACAAAATTTTGACAAGTTAGAGGTTAGTAAAATTGGGGATTAATGGTTCTTTTTAGTATCTTTTATGTGGTTTAGTAGAAGAAAGCACATATCATCTTTTGATTACCTACTCTTTTACTTCTTCTTGTTGGTACTCAGTTAGTGAAAAGTTAAATTGGTTTTCTCCACTTCCAGATAAGCTACAAAATCTCTTTTTAGTTGGCTGATTCTTCACAAGGGTTCAACATTTTTAGATTTATGGTTAGTTATTCCTTCTATTTTTTCTTGGAGTATATGGCTAGAAAGGAATTGGATAATATTTAGAAAAGAATGTAGAAGTCTAGAGGACATTCTTCTTTAATTGAGAGATTTGTTTGTGAAACTATTATGGCTCATCTAAATAAACCAGGAGCAACAAACTTGTCTTTCTCTAATTGGGATTCACTCATGTTATTGAATTGCAAATATTTAAGGCCCCCATCCTCAAGTTATTTTTCTAATTTGAAGAAGGTAGATAGAAGTGTGATTACTTGGACACCTCCCATTGATTCATGAATCAAACTCAATTTTGATAGAGCATCCAGAGGAAACCCATGCTGAATTACACCAGACAACTAAGAGGGGGGTGAATTAGTTGTCACAAAAACTTACCTTGATATGAATATCAAACCATCAACAACTTAATTATTCATAATCAGATTTAACCATGAAAGCATGAAACCATAAACTTAATTACAATCATACATCTAACACAGTAGACACTAGATTTTTACGTGGAAAATCCTAAAAGGGAAAAACCACGGTGGGTGTTAACCCACAGAAATATATGAGTTATAACAATATTGAAAAATAGAGGCTCACTACCCAAAATGCTCACTGCAAAGGGTGGCTCATTGCCTAAGGGTTGCTCACTGCCAAAGTGGTGAACTGATTAAGTAGCATCTACTCCATGCTAGGGTTCAGTTCTATTGAAACATAATATAACTTCTTTGCTCTACTCTTTCACACCTTCACACTTATCTCTTCAAATTCACATCTCATGCCCTTTTTTACAACTACATTACATGCTTTTATACAATTCATCAAACTTGGAATGTACATCAAGGTTGGCATTTCATTTATCAACCATTGGATCAATCTCCAAGGTCGGCATTATAATCATACATAAAATAGGTCTAGACCTAATACAATTTTAGCTATGGAAAAGATGTAAAGATGTATGCGGATCACACCATGCCTTAGTTGGGACTCAATCACAATCCTTTATGCAACAACATGCTTCTACAATCTTTAATGCATCTCCTCAAATAGTGAAATTAACCAAGTCGACCAAGACTGATGAGAGCACTAGGTCTACTAAGAACATTCTTCATTCACAATCCAATTTTCTCTTTGCAGACCAATCCAAAGGTAGGAACAAGATTAGGAGACATCCACAAACACATTGTAATCATTAGGAACAACCGCACAATATCTAACCACTATGTCAAGAAGATTTTTCAAACTGAAGCACAAGAACACCACTATCATCCACTGTCATAAGTAAAGGATAGCTTGCAGACCACCAAATCATGAACCATTGTAGTTGAAGGCACTTAACATTATTACAAACTTGATTCCAGAACAATAGACTGAAATACTTCAATGCGGAGGAATGCGGAGCATAAAACTTTCTCCCTATCACCACCAAACATACAGGAAAAGCAATTTTCACACTGGTGAACATAACTCACTCAAATCTTCATTCTAGAGGCTAAAACTTAGAATATAACATCTTTAGACAGACTTCTAAATAACTTCCAATCCATAGGCAAAGATATTCATTCTACAAGAAATGTAGAGCAAACTTCTGGACTGTTCTTCTGAGTACAATACATTGTTTCCACTGCAACACACTGTCACCAATGGAGGGAATAATTTTCTCAATATCCTCAACATCAGGATCACTTACATAAGTAAATACAAAGCATCTCACTCCATACAAGCAAGCAACAAAATAAGATCACAGTTGACACCAATGATAACATAGATATGTTGACATTAATGACAACACCGGTTAGGCACATACTTGCAACAATCTCCCCCTTTGTCATTGATGGCAACATATGATGTGAAAAACTTAATGACCATCAAGACAAGATGCTCCCCCTTTCTTTTTACATATCTACACACTTTCTCCCCCTGAGTCTTTCACATGATTTCTCTCTCCCTTTGACATCAATGGCAAACGACACATACTTGCATGTTGTTGTTCTGTCCCACTGAATTTTCTTTGTTATCAACACTTACTTTATCAGAAACATCTAGCTACTCCCCTTAAGAGGTAGCCCTTAAAACATCAATCCATATCAAAGAATGACACTTTGAGCACCACTAGATTGATGCATTCCTATGCATCTTAGTTCAGAGCAGGAGGGGTGATAACCCCTAACTTTTCTCTGAGATACTCAAAGGTATCTTTAGGTAGAGGCTTAGTGAAAATGTCTGCAATCTGATCCTTTATGGACACATATTTTAACTTTACTTCATTCTCTATTACCTTCTCTCTCAAAAAGTGATACCTTATTGATATGTGCTTTTTTATTGAGTGGATCACTGGATTCTTTGAAATGTTTATGGCACTTTTATTGTCACAAAAGATTGCAACTAGATCTTCATATACAACTCTTATGTTCCTCAAAGTCTGCTTCAACCATGACACTTGAGACAACCCAAGCCCTTCAGCTATTGGCTATGTTCTAAGAAATATCTTGGGATAACTTATAGTTGCTTTCTCTTCATGTATTCTGGAGGGGACTAATAATCAAGCTAAAGTTAATGTAGTGGTTGAAGGTTTAAGATTAGCTCAGAGGAGGGGTGTAAATAACATTTGTCTATAAGGGGACTCATTAATCATTAAATCAATGCTCTTAAATCAAAAAAAGGATTTAACTGGCAATTAGAATACTTTCTCCAAGAAGCTTGGAAACTCCTGGATTCTTTTAAACACTTTGATATTGTTCATTGCTATAGGGAAGCTAATTATCTTGCAGATGGATTGGCAAATTTGACTCTAGATCATAGTCTGGAAAATATAATTTTAGATTCAAAGGCTTTAAAGGTTATTCCACACTCAGATGTCATAGGTCAAAGAGAAAGTAATTTGAAAGTTAATCCCTGAGAAGATTTGATCAAAAAGGTTGAGAATTTGATAGATAGGTTTATGCTTGGTGTCAACAGAGAAATATGTTTTTGAAATTATCTTGCTTTGGTGTTTGGATTTGAATTTTGGTGGGATCTAAAAGAGACTCTTGATAGTGGAGAAAGTGGCATTATGTCTCTATCTTTAGAGACATAGTTATTTTATCTAATGTTTATTTTGTTTTTGGTAGGTTCTAATTTTAGTCAGTCTTGTGATAACTATCTAATCATTGTTTCATCCAGTCGACACCGATGATCTTGTGCTTATGAAGATTTTTGTGTACATTTTGTACTTCCTTCTTTATTTCTTGGTGATACCACTTGCTTTGATTTAGATTTCCATAAGAGATGATAATGGTTTAGCATTTACTTCTCGCGTGGCAATCTCGTTAAAGGACTCTACTCTTTCCATTCTTGTCATTTGAATTTTGTTTCAAGGAGTCTGTAATTATCACTCAAGCCTTCCTAATATTTGCATTTTATTTCAACATTTGAAGGGTGAAATAATTCTAGATGGAGTCAATATAGAGGAACAAGAGAATTTACTTTCTTGTGTAGAAATAGGAAAAGCCCTCACAAGGTCTCATTAATTCAAACTTATTGGTGAAGGTTTTCAAAATCTACAATGCTATAGTGGCGGTCTGCGGTTGAGAGATCCTATGATTTCTCAGGACCATTTATCTCTCTCAAGCGGTGTCTCATTTTATTTCAAACTCCATGCAGACTTGGTAAGGAATCTAAGATCTATCTTTGTTTAGGGACTCTTCTTTTTAGTTGAAAAATTTAATGAATCTCTAGAAGAATACTTCCTCCATAAGGGAACAACACTAGTTGGTGGTCTATTTTTTCATAAGGACCTCATTCAATGCCCTACTATTCATTGTGCTCATAGCTCTTTTCTTCATGGGCTTTAGAACAATTGCATTGTATTAGTTCATAATAGTCTTCACTGCCACGCTGGTGAATTGGGTAATGAGCTTGAAGATGCGGCGAGAGATGTCTTCTAGGTACTGCACTTTCTAGTACATTTCCATCCTCCTCTAGCACCTCCTATTGCTGATGATGATGATCCAGATGAACCTTCTCATTTGGGTTTTCTCTTTCAAGACTTGAATGCTATAAAATAAGTTTGGTTCTATGCTTTCATAAAATCCTTTGCTATCTAGATGTACATTGTCTAAAATTATAGTATATACATTGGTAAGGCATCTATAGAGGAATGTTATTTTCTCCTCTTTTTATTACAATTCCTTCTTTGTTTTGTCTTGGTGAGAAGGCAGTTTAGGTTTTCTTGGTCTGTAGGTAGCTGGTTTTTATCAAAAGGAATTGTATCTATGCTTTCACTACCCAGGAATGTTCTGTTATGGGCATTTTGTATCAGCTCTACAATACTTTTAATGTAATATATTTTAGGTGCTATGCACCTTTTACCTAAAAAAAAATTATATTTATTTTATATATTATATGATATTTAATATAGTTATATTTATTATTATTTAGCTTATTTTATGTAATGTAAATTATTTAGAAATGAGACAGAGAGACATAGAGGAGGATAGCAAAAGAGAGGGAGATAGAGAGAGAATGAAAGAGAGAGGAAGAGAAAAGAGGGGTAGAGGAAGAGAGAAGGGGAGAAACAAAGAGATAGATGAATATAGAGAGAGACATAATGTAGAGAGATAGATGAATAGAGAGAGAGGCATATTTAATATTTATAACTAATTATATTTATTTTATATAATATATACTCTAATATAATTGTATTTATTATCGTATAATATATTTTATATATAATGTAAATATTATATTATAAAATCGTTTATTTATATTAAATATTTATTCATAGTTTAATCAAAATTATTTTATATATAATATATAATATCTAATATAGTTATATTTGCTATTATATAGCATATTTTATATAATTTAAATTATGTAAAAGTGAGATAGAGAGACATAGAGGAGGCTAGAGAAAGAGAGATGTAGAAAGAGGGAGGGAGAGAGGAAGTGAGATAAAGACATGGAGGATAGAGGAAGAGATATAGAAAAAGAGACAAAGATAGAGAGAATGAAAGAGAGAGGAAGAGAGAAAGAGAGGTAAAGGAAGAGCAAAGGGGAGAGACAAAGAGATAAAGGGATAAATAGAGAGATAGAGAGATTGAAAGATCTCAGAGGAAGAGAGAAAGAGAGGTAGAGGAAGAGAGAATGGGATAGACAGAGAGATAGATGAATACACACACACACAGAGATTAGTCATGCTAACTAATTGGATGCATTTCATCATTTAGAATAAAAAAGAGTCAATATTGTTTGCATAAATGTTTTTTCTACACACTAAAATTACTTAGAGGTTATCAATTACATTTTAAGACACTCTCAAAATAATGGAGGCAACTAGACAAATGCACTAGAAAATAAGCATGGTTAACCATATAATGCAATGTAGTCTCCACCTCCCTGACACTTTTCAAAATGGCACTATTTAGAGAAGAATAGTGATTTCACTATACAATTAAGGTTTCAATATTGCTTTCCACTCTTTGACGAACATGGGGCTAAGAATCTACTACGATACATATGAATCCAAAGGAAATGTACAAATGCCCTCCTCTTAAAATTATAGGTACAAAAGAATAATAATAACAAAAAATTAAATAAAAGAAACACATTAATACTAAGAACCCATAGTGAAAAACCAATAGTTATGCTCAAATTTGGTTAATTTGTCTCATAATTGGTACTCCTAATATTTAGTATTTATAAATTAATTATATTTCTTTTATATATAATATATTGTCTATAATATAATTGTATTTATTCTCGTATAGTATATTTTTGAGGGATTGTGTTGTCGATCTCTTATTTAATATTATTTATGCAATTGCAATTGCTTGGCTTAAGATGCTCTAGGAGATTGTATTAGCTATAGCATTTAGTATTATAAGATGGTCAATATGTAATGTTAGCAATTCAGTAATTGGTAATATTAAAAATGTCTTCTTGAGGAAAAAAACTAAATGATCCATATTCTTTGCATCCTTCTATGCTTGATGTGGTTACTTACACCAAACATTGTGCTTCTTTTACTAATATAATTTGCATACTTTGTCACACCACCATGGAGTACTCACTACAAATTCAAATGGCTTTTATTGAATTAAAATTTTGAAAATATCTTTACCTTATGTAATCATCTACAACATCATACTAATGTTTTATGCTTTAATACACATGCATTTGATATGACCCTAAATACTATAATACAATAGAATGCCTATGTTAGTGATGAAAACCCAAATTCCATAAACCTTGTATTACTTCTATTCATACAAGGAACATTTACTATAAATACCATATATTTTAAATATAAATTAAAAATTCTTTTTATACATTGCAAAAAACAAAACACCATTGTCATTGTCTCATCTTACAATATAAGTATGAATTTTTATTCTATATTTTATTCCATAATTTATTGCTTCTATTACTAATGGCCTATCAACAAATCTGTTGCATGAAAACTTCGTGCAATTGCTGTGATAGGTAAAAATTAGGTCAGTAAGATCAAGCATAACAATGAAACCCTAATCCTACCATCATCAAAGAATCGAATCCAAATGAAATCAAAAGCATGCAATTCAAGAACAATGTCACCTAGATTGTGTGATTTCTTGTAGGAGATATGGATTGCTTCTTCAATAATGAACAATTATGAAGATCAAAGTTGCCATGATGGATGGATGATTATGATAATGATAATAAGCTCAATGGATGCTAAAATGCTCAAGTGCTCAAGATGATAATGTAGACGCTATGAGAGTGCTTGCTTGGATGTAGTATGAAATGGAAATGGTGTTTATATAGAACTCAACCAAAATCAATCAATGGTGGAGATTTGGTGGCTATGTGAATGGCTAGGATTAATTGATAGACATAGGTTAATGTGAAGATGACAAGTGGAGGGAAGATAAGGCTTATGTGTGACCATGTACATAAAAAGTACTATATGTGAAAGATATTAAATAAAAGATGTCGTACCACACATGTTTTTAAATGAAAGAGGCTCAAATGTCAGCTTATGTTAAATGATAAGAGAAATTAATTAAATAAAAATATTTAATTAATTTGGGAAATGGGATTGTGATAGGAATTTTAATTAAATAAATAAGATTTATTTAATTAAAATAGATAGAAATAGAGATAATTAAATAATTAAAGATTGTTTAATTATGGCTTAGAAGAAATAGATAATGAATTAATTAAATAAATATAAATTCATTTAATTAATAGAAGAAATAAGGTGTTTAGATGGCAAGGGGATTTAACTTCAAGTGTGTTAGACAAATGCAAATGCTAGGTAATGAGACATTAGGTATTAATGATAATGAGTCAATTTTGGGTGTCTACATTTTGCCCCTCTTTGATATAATGTTCGTTAGAGCATTGTGTCAAAGAAGATATGATAATCGTTTGATAAACAAAGTTATACCCCAGTGTAACTAGCAGGTGATACCCCCTTGAGAGGTAAACCAGGCTAACTAGGAAGGGCTGGGTTGGCTCGCGATAAGATGGAAGGCTAGAAATGATGCAGGAGCATCCAGTGGTGTAAGGGCAATCTTGCATCACCCAAAAAGAAGTTAATTCAAAATCATTGTAGTTGCTTTCATTTCTTTCCATAATTAGTGTTTTTGGTTCCATAATATCCAGAATAATAATGTAGGACTTTTAGTTTTTCTAAAACTGCTAAAAATAGCGACCTGCCTAATTAGGAAAGTGTACCTGCTATTTTTAGAAAGTTTGCATTTGGGCACGTAACGAAGCAAAAACTTCTAGAAAATTACATAATGGAAATATAAGACCTTTGGCGAAGGAATTAGGCAAAGATTATTTGTGAGCTGAAAGATATTAAAGTTTTTATTTTCTGAAAAGCCCTTAAAAATTTCTGGAACGAGATATGAGGCACTAAAACTTTCCATAACATCCCAAAAAGTTGATGAAAATCTATTTATAGATTTCTAGCATGATAGTTCACATCGTAAGATTTTCGGTGCTTAAAACGGTTCATCAATCGGACACCCGGATCAAAAGTTATGCTTCCCGGAAGTTGACCTACTTTTGGAGGGAGTTGCAAAATTCGAAATTTAGCTGGAAGCCGCCAAAAAGTGCTATTTATGACTATTTTGGGAACCCTGGGTGGTAGTAGAGTTAAGGGGGGCCAGTGTAAAGTCAATAATAGGTGGGAAAATAAAAACCTTAACTGATTTGGGGTTACAGAAGGCTGAAGATTCTAGAGTCTTGAGGTTGGGAAAGCTATAATGTGTTGCAGCCAGTAGAGGATTCATCCTCTGATTGTAATTGAGCTTTTGTAATGTAATGAGTTGCCCAGTTTAATAAAAGAAAGTTCTATTTGTTGTATTTAATATCTGTTATTGTGTGTTTTGTTATTTACCTCCTTCATCAAGTGGTATCAGAGCGAGGGTTCCTGAGTGTGTAGACAGATCACCGACTGTGAGGTAGTTTGCACCAGGACCTGAGGTTGTGGGTTTGTTGCAGAGACCAAGATGCCTCCACGAAGAAATCATGTTGGGAGGAATGCTTTGACGGAAGAGGGTTTTAGAGCCCTACAAAGGCAAATCGATGCATTGCAAGAGGAGCTACGAAGAGGGTTTGAGCCGAGGACAAGAGAAGAAAGTGAAGATGAAGTTGAAGAAGAGCTATCTGAGGAAGAACAAGAAGCTGCCGCAGATGCTACAGAAGTAAGGTTGTTGAGGGTCATTTCGAAGATCGGAAAGAGGCCCAGGATCGAAGTTTCTACATATTTTGGAGATTTGAATCCAGAACAGGTTATTGATTGGATCAATGACATGGAGGAGTATTTTGAGTATGAAGATGTGGAGGACCCAGATCGGGTTAAGTTTGCAAAAACAAAGTTGAAAGGCCATGCCAATATTTGGTGGAAGGAGGTCCAATTAGAGAGGAACAGAAGAGGAAAAGCAAAGATTACTAGATGGGATCGGATGGTGGAGAAACTGAAGAAGCAGTTCATTCCTGTGGACTATGAGATGGAGTTGCTGAAGAAGTTGCAAGGACTGAAGCAAGGTAACAAGTCTGTTAAGGAGTATACAGAAGAGTTTTATAAAATTACTATCAGGATAGGCCATGCAGAGCCCAACAAGGAGAAGGTAGCCAGTTACATTAATGGGTTGAGGTTGAGTATTCAAGAGGAGTTGAGCCTAGTCAGAATGACCACCATAGAAGATGCGTACTAGTTTTCCCTGAAGGTGGAAGAGAAGCTGAATAAAAGATTTGACAGCAAGCAAAGGGGAAGAGGTCAAGGCGGAAGGCCTAGTGGAAGACCCTATGGGAGCCAAAATGAAGATGCAAAGAAAAGTGAAGAAGCTGGTACCAGTCAAAATCAGAGAGGTGATAATACCTACCACCCTCGTGACCAAAATAATGGTGAGCAAAGAGGAAGAGGAAGAGGCAGACCTGGGCAAGGACCTGGAAGAGGAGGTTTTAGAGGAACCTATTTCCAATGTGGAGAAGAAGGGCATTGAGCATACGAGTGTCCGCAACATCAAGGAAGGATGAAGGTAATGCACGAGTTGCACATGTGGATGAAGATGCACAGTCTGAGCACTCTGAAGATGCAGAAAGGGGAGAAACCCTAGTTGTCAGAAGAACTTTGTTGAATGAGGAGAAAGAACCCAATCAAAGGAAGAGTTTATTCCGCACAAGGTGCAAATGTGAAGGTAAGTGTTGTGACATTATTGTTGATAGTGGAAGCACTGATAATCTTGTTTCAGAGGAGATGGTTGACAAATTGAAGTTGACAAGAAGAAAGCATCCACATCCATATCGGATTGCATGGTTGCAAAAGGACCATAGAGCTTTGGTCAATGAGCAGTGTTTAGTGAAGTTCAAGATTGGTGACTACTATGATGAGGTGCTATGTGATATCATATCGATGGATGCATGTCATATGCTGTTGGGAAGGTCGTGGCAGTATGATAGGAGCGTTGTCCATGATGGCCGTGCAAACACATATTCCCTAACAAAGGATGGAGTTCATCATAAGTTGAAGCCCTTGAAGGAGGTGGAAGAAAAGGTATGTAGCACTGCCAGAATTTGTTTGGTAGATGGTAAGAAATTTTTGGAGGGTATGAAGCATGAGCGTCATTGCTTTGCATTGATTCCCAAGATTAGTAAAGAGAACTGTGAAGATGTACCAGCAGAAGTTTCAGATATGTTGGAAGAGTTCCAGGACATTATCTCTGATAATGTACCAGAAGGTTTACCACCAGTAAGGAAGATAAGTCATCAAATGGATTTGATACCAGGAGCCAATTTGCCAAACAAGGCAGCCCACAGAATGACCCCTATAGAGAATGAAGAGCTGAATAGACAAGTTCAGGAGTTGTTGAGGAAGGGACTGATAAGGGAGAGCCTAAGTCCATGTGCAGTACCTGCAGTACTAGCAACAAAGAAAGATGGAGAATGGAGGATGTGTACAGACTCTCGAGCCATCAATAAGATAACGATCAAATATAGATTTCCATTGCCAAGAATGGATGACATAATGGATTGTTTGAGTGGAGCCAAGTACTTCACGAAGATTGATCTGAAGAGTGGGTATCACCAGATTTGAATCAAAGAAGGAGATGAATGGAAGACAGCCTTCAAGACAAAGGAGGGTTTGTATGAGTGGTTAGTCATGCCATTTGGGCTAACCAATGCACCGAGCACATTCATGCGGCTCATGAACGAGGTACTAAAAGAATTTTTGGGAAGTTTTGTTATTGTTTATTTGGATGATATTTTGATTTTCAGTAAGACTTGGGATGAGCATCTGATGCATATCAGAAGAGTTCTAGAGAAGCTGAGGGAGGAGAAGTTGCTAATTAATCTGAAGAAATGTAGTTTTGCAAAGAAGGAGTTGGTATACTTGGGATTTGTTGTCTCAGAGGAAGGTCTAAAGATGGACCCAGAAAAAGTAAGGGCTGTCATTGAATGGCCTATGCCAAGGAGTGCAACGGAGGTAAGATCTTTTCATGGTTTGGCAAGTTTTTAGAGAAAGTTTATCAGGAATTTTAGTAGTATTTGTGCACCCCTAACTGAGACAATGAGAGGGGATAGAAAAGAGTTTAGATGGACTAAAGGAGCAGACAAGAGCTTTGACACGTTGAAGCAGAAAGTTGTAGAACAACCTGTTTTGGCACTTCCAGATTTTAATAAAGTATTTCAGGTAGATTGTGACGCTAGTGGTAGTGGTATAGGAGCTGTTTTGAGCCAAGAAGGTAAGTCTATTGCCTATTTTAGTGAGAAGCTTAATGATGCCAAGAAAAAGTATTATGTTTATGATCAGGAATTTTATGCAATAGTTCAGGCTTTGAAGAAATGGAGACATTATTTGTTGCCAAAAGAGTTTGTTTTATATACTGATCATCAGGCTTTACAGTATCTTAATAGTCAAGAGAAGTTGAACCAAAGGCACTTAAAATGGGTTGAGTTTTTGCAGAGTTATACCTTTGTTTTGAAGCACAGGAGTGGGAAGTCCAACAGAGTTGCAGATGCCTTGAGCAGAAGGCAAAAGTTGTTGACAGAAATAAAGATAGAGGTTGTTGGGTTCGATGAGCTCAAAATTTTGTATCCTGAAGATCTAGATTTTGCAGAGGCTTGGAAAGCTTGTCTAAAGCCTGTTACTTTGGATAGGACAAAATGGTTGGATTTCATAATCCAAGATGGCATGTTGTTTAGAGGAAGCTAATTGTGCATTCCGAGGAGTTCCATGAGAGAGAACCTGATTAAGGAGAAGCATAGTGGAGGATTGGCTGGACACTTTGGTCGAGACAAGACCATTTCTATTGTTGGTGAAAATTATTATTGGCCACAGCTGCAGCAGGATGTGAGGAAGTTTGTGCAGAGTTGCAGAGTATGTCAGATGGAAAAAGGAACAAGTCAAAATACAGGATTGTATCAACCATTACCTGTACCAGAGAAGCCATGGGATGATATTAGTATGGATTTTATTCTTGGTTTACCAAGGACATGGAGAGGGTATGATTCTATTTTTGTGGTGGTGGACAGATTCTCAAAGATGGCACATTGTATTCCTTGTAAGAAGACTAATGATGCCGTTCATATTGCAGAGTTATTTTTCTGGGAAGTGGTGAGACTACATGGTCTACCAAAGAGCATAGTTTTAGATTGAGATACCAAGTTTGTTGGTTATTGCTGGAGGACATTATGGAAGAAGTTGAAGACAGATTTGAAGTTCAGTTCTACACATCATCCACAGACTGATGGACAGACTGAAGTGGTGAATAGGAGTTTGGGTAACCTGCTACGATGCTTAGTAGGAGATAAGCCCAAGGGATGGGATTTGATTTTACCACAGGCAGAATTTGCTTACAACAATTCTGTCAATAGGAGTACTGGTAAATTGCCATTCCAGATTGTCTATGGCAATAGCCCAAGAAATGCTTCTGAGTTAAGGAAGCTGGACAATGAAGAAAAGATAAGCGCTGAAGCTGAAGACTTTGCAGAACATCTGAAGAATTTGCATGAAGAGGTGAGAAAGCACATCAATAAAATGAATATTCAGTACAAGGCTAAGGCAGATCAGAAGAGGAGATATAAGGAATTCCAGGTAGGAGATGAAGTCATGGTTCACTTAAGAAAAGAGAGGGTCCCAATTGGAACATACAATAAGTTGAAAATGAAGAAATTTGGACCATGCATAATTTTGAAGAAACATGATTCAGGAAATGCATATGAGGTAGAGCTGCCGAGTGGGATCAATATTTCTCCTATTTTCAACATTGCTGATTTATCAGAATATCATGAAGGTGGCACAGAGGATGGACCCACAGAAGAACAGTGGAGTATTTCGGCATCTACTTCAACAGAGGAGATAGAAGAGATCTTGGATAGCCGTGTGGGAAGAAGTACTCAAAACAAGCAATATGAAGAATATCTGGTAAAATGGAAAGGAAGGCCTGTTGAAGATTCTTCTTGGTTGTCTAAGGCAGCAGTTGACCATTTGGGTTTTCCTCACACAAACACCTGAGACGTGACAGGGTCACTTCTTAAATTACCCTGGGTGTCTGATGCAGGAGCATCCAGTGGTGTAAGGGCAATCTTGCATCACCCAAAAAGAAGTTAATTCAAAATCATTGTAGTTGCTTTCATTTCTTTCCATAATTAGTGTTTTTGGTTCCATAATATCCAGAATAATAATGTAGGACTTTCAGTTTTTCCAAAACTGCTAAAAATAGTGACCTGCCTAATTAGGAAAGTGTACCTGCTATTTTTAGAAAGTTTGCATTTGGGCATGTAACGAAGCAAAAACTTCCAGAAAGTTACATAATGGAAATATAAGACCTTTGGCGAAGGAATCAGGCAAAGATCATTTGTGAACTGAAAGATATTAAAGTTTTTGTTTTCTGAATAGCCCCTGAAAATTTTTGGAACGAGATATGAGGCACTAAAACTTTCCATAACATCCTAAAAAGTTGACAGAAATCCATTTACAAATTTTTGGTGTGATAGTTCACATTGCGAGCTTTCCGGTGCTTAAAACAGTTTGTCAATCGGACACCCAGATCAAAAGTTATGCTTCCCGGAAGTTGACCTACTTTTGGAGGGAGTTGCAAATTTTGAAATTTAGCTGGAAGCCGCCAAAAAGTGCTATTTATGACTATTTTGGGAACCCTGGGCGGTAGTAGAGTTAAGGGGGGCCAGTGTAGAGTCAAGAATAGGTGGGAAAATAGAAACCCTAACTGATTTGGGGTTACAGAAGGCTGAAGATTTTAGAGTCTTGAGGTTGGGGAAGCTGTAATGTGTTGCAGCCAGTAGAGGATTCATCCTCTTATTGTAATTGAGCTTCTGTAATGTAATGAGTTGCCCAGTTTAATAAAAGAAAGTTCTATTTGCTGTATTCAATATCTGTTATTGTGTGTTTTGTTATTTACCTCCTTCATCAAGAAACAAGGTTGACACGAAGAAAATGAGGGTTGGGAGGAAGAAAATGGGATGGAATGGAAAAAAAAATTAGGGTTAGGGAACAGACTATATATAGGACCTTCAAGGGCAAATAGGCTCATTTATGTTCAGAAAGCTATAGAGATCTAGAGCTCCTTAAGGTTTGGTGTGACGAGTGTTGGAGAGCTATCAGGATGGTGATTCCACATAGAGATCATCGTGCCAAGAAAGTGAGGATGCATGGGCAACCTGAGGGAGCAGGTGCACTGGTATGTAGCTAAAATTTTTCTAAAAGCGTGATTTAAATAGGCTAGAGGCATCATAAATGCACACACGTCACCAGAAGCGACTAGGTTGTAGGATAGGCAATGGAGGTCGCTTGTGAAGGAAAATAGGTCACTTAGGGTAATTAAAGTCGCTTATAAGCATGATGTAGTTGCTTATGGGAAAAGTGAGTTGCTTGTGGTCAGCTAGAACAAACAGTTAGGCAAAATGCGCACATAGCTAGAATAGGTTGCTTATAGATAAAAAATGAATGCAAGTATATATAGAGCTTGCATTTAAAGGATAAGTGGACACATACGGGAAGGAGGTCGCTTGTAGGTAGAAAGCATGCATTTATAGGTGTAGGGCTCGCTAATAGTTAGCAGTTGTGCACATATGGTAAAGATATCACATATAGGCTAAAAGTATGCACATATGGTAAATTAGTTCGCTTATGATCAACAAATAGGTGCATATAGAAAACTGGGTTGCTTGCAGTAGATATATGCAGGGATAATAGGCAAAAGTTAATTTGGGTAGCACAAAGACTGATACAGTGAGTGAAATGATGCAAGATATATTACCACCTTTGTTATCATGAGAGCCACACCCTAGAGATTTGTGGTTGGTTAGAGTGTTGGATACAGAGGAGTGGCTAGTGCTAGAGATCCTCAGATTAGAGCATGTGTCAAGATTAGAGCCAGTGCAGGCACATCGAGGACTGATGATGTCGATGACAGAGCAATGGAGGACCGAGCATAGTTCTTTCTTATTGCTGACGAGAGAGGCAACCATTACCTTAGAGGATGTATTCTAGATTCTGTGAGTTCCTATTGATGGGGACCGGGTAGATTATGATCCTGATATGGGTCTAGCCGCATTCAAGTGATTGTTCGGGACTCCAGATATTGGGGCTAAGGGCTTAGATATTCCCATGGCAAGGATGGAGGAGTTATGTGATAGGCTGTAGCGGGTAGTGGTAGCGATTATCAGATGGCTAGTTGGAGATAGGTGAGCTAGAGGCTTTCCAGTTGGATGGGCGACAATGATGGAGGGGATGTTCTCCTACAGTACCAAATATGCATGGGCTGAGTGTGTGCTAGGGCAGTTATATCATTATCTTCATGATTGTGCCTATATGTTTGGGGCCGGTATGTCAGCTGGAGTTACGATGTTACATGTATGGGCTTATGAGCACATTCCAGTGATGAGACCAGATGGATGGGTGGCGAGAGTAGCAGGAGAGCCATATGCTAGGATGTATAGGGGAGCTCTGACTTATCGACAGTAGCGAGGGGTTGTATACTAGCGGTGGACATTAGATGAGGTGGACAGATTTGTGTGGAGGCCATGGCTAGCATGCAAGAGATGGGATGAGGAGGATGCAGAGCTTATCTATGCGAGGTAGCCTAGATATATGGGATTATTATCATAATGCAAATATGTAGATGACAATGATAATGATATGGTAACATGGATATATGCATGTCTAACACACTTGTTTTGTAGGGCAAGGAACGTGGAAAAGGAATGATGGAGGGACCGATTGATCTTGGTTGAGAATATATAGGCGTATGATGAAATAGATAAATGATATGGCAGATTTTAAAGTAATTGTTTAGAATTTAAAAGGAAATGCAGTCCTTATGTTTGATATAGCATGTGGATGTTATGCACCAGGGTAGAGAAGACCAAGGTGAAGAGATATCCAATGCAAGATCAGCATACTACAATCTTGTCTGAACGCATGAGGTCAAGATGTTGAACCAACATACACAAGATATGAATAGAAGCTAGTGCTCTGAGACGGATTTTGATAGTACAAGCAATGGTTTGAGCTTATCACCACTACACATAGTGACACCTTGCTGGTTATATGTAGGGAGCTAGTCTCGACATAGAATAGTCTCAAATGCATAAGAGACTGTTTAGCTTCTCAAATGCTAGAGATATTGATATGTAAGATGCTAATCCCAACACGTACAAGATACCAATACATATAGGAGGAGAATAAGATCATCCTGCAGACATGACATTCAAAAGCAATATGACCATGCCCCACTCCATACTTCATCACAACATACCAAGATATGATAAATCAAGGCCGTCTTGATTAGGCATAGGAGAGGGACAAAAGATAAATCAAAAGATAAAACAAAAGATACTGTCATCATGTTCTCTTTCCAAATTTAGGTGCTCTTGGACGGGTTTAAGCTGGTGCCTCATTGAGAGGAAAGATACATCATGTTGAAGGCTAAAAGTTGATAAAATGATATAGCAAATGTTGGCTTAAGGCATGCGGACAAAATAGCTTCCGGCTTATCGCTGATTGGTTAAGGTACTTGAGCTTTCTCTAATACACAGTTTGCCTTTTCTTGAGTGCACCAAAGAGAAGAAGATGGAAGATGAAAGAAGATGAAGATGGGGTGTATCATTAGTGCTTGCATACTAGATACTTCCTTTGTATTCCAGACTGCCTACATACCCTGTGTCCATGGGATCAAAGCACATTACGATGGTGATGAGACATGATGAATATGTAGTTATAGGTTTATTGATGATGTAAGTGATGAAAGATAGAAGAAAGGGAGATGAAAGGTTAAGAGATGGTTAGAAGAATGATGAAAGATGGATATGTTGGAAACAAGGCAAATAACTGAGAAGGGGGGGTGAATCAGTTATCTTAAATATCTTAACTTTCTTTTCTCTTTAATAATTAGTGCAGCATCAAAACATATAAGCATACACAATCATGAGAGCAGAAATAAAATCAACACACATAACGCAAGAATTTTTATGTGGAAAACCTTGTTAAGGGAAAAACCATGGGGTGACTAACCCAAGATTGTATTCTCTATTAAAAGAATAAGAAGTACAAAATGGCACTTACCAATTAGGGCTCACTGCCCGAGCACACTGCTCACAAGAGGCACACTGCCTACAAGAGACTTACTGTCTACAAAACTTATAGAAGGTAACCAGGTGTTTGAACTGATGAGAGGCATCCACAAATGTTGAAGTTCAGTTCTAGTTAGGTTCAATATACTGATCTAATGCACTTCATTCTTCCTCTACTTTAGTGTTGCTGCTCTGTCACATACCAGACTTGTATTACTGCTTCCACACTTATCTCTACCTTTCCTCGCACCTTATTTCATCACCTCTACACACACACTCATATTGGAGTCCATCTGGTATATATATCCGCACCAAGGATTTCAACAACTTTCTTGTCGATAACCAGAATACTTAAGATATTTACAAGATACTGATCTGTCAACTGAATCCATACTTGATTTGTGATGCGTATCAAAAACATAGACATAGAAGTCATCAATCATGTCGACCAACAATGTATGGTCCCTTAAACAACTTGATCAACATCAATTACTCATCTGGATTGAAGTCTGATACTCTGTCAGTCAATTTTTCCTTAGTCTACTCTGCCTGTCAGGAACCCAACACTCAGATGCTCATATCTTTTCCATGTTTTCTCATCGGAGGCTCAATCTCTGGAATATAGTAGTCATGATACTCCTCTTGACTTGTCCAAGTCCACAACTTGCTAAGTTACATCATCTAAGAGATCCGGACCTGATTGTCAGACCTTGTTGCATGCTCTGTTCTTGTTCACCAGACCAAAACACTCTTCAATCTGACTTCTGGTATAGGCATACTATGTGATGCGGATGTGTGGGATAGACTTTGTTGCCATCAATGACAACACTCATGAAGCGACACAGTGTCTCTTGCCAACAATCCCCCCCTTTGGCATTGATGGCAACACTTAGTGAAAAATGACTAAGTGTCGTAGCAAAATCCCCCTTGGTTGATGCTCTATCTTATGCACTATTTTACCGGAGCTCCCCCTTAGCTAGATTCCACATTTTTCACTACTCCTCACTCCCCCTTTGACATCAATGGCAAAGGGTGGAATCTGTACACCAAAATTTGCAAAAATTGACCTATACATAGCCGCATAAGTATGTATATACATGTTATTCTTACATATACTTGAGTATATCCAAAAAAGTGGCCTTCAACTGTACATACTCTATGGCCTAGCTTTGCTTCATCCTATCCAAAATGGAGATGTGACCACTCAGCAAAAATGCATATGCTTCTGCCCTTCTTAGATCTACCGGATCACTGGTCCGGGCTGTGGTCTAAGCGTCTATTAAGGCCTCATGCATTGCCTCTAACTTAGGGATAATTATCCCTCTGAGTTCACTCATCCTATTTATTATATTCTTCCTTTCTTTCTCCAGCCTCTTTATTTTATTTATAATGACAATGGCCTAGCATTCTTGGTTCATTAAGGATGTAGTGAGGGGATCAAAGTTTTGAGATAAACTTGATAGTTTACCTTCTTGCTCTTTCACCTTCTTTTCAATATCCTCTGTCACTTTAGGCCAAGATAGACAAAATTTGTACATGTCCCCACCATCTTTAAGAGCATTTTCAAGACTCTTTATCCCAATATCAAAGGTCTTATCATTAGTAATGAGTCCCTATACTTTTGTGAACCTTTTTCCCAAAAACTCTTTCTGAACCTTTTCTTCTGCTGATTTCTCTAAAGAATCAAAATGAGTGCTAACAGAGTTAACTAGAGATTTCAAATTACCAGATGGAGAGGCCAAAGGATCATTTTGAAAAGATGGCATGATCTTCTCCAGCATACCGGATGCAATCTCTAACAGCTCACAGTCTTCCATGTGAGATTTTAGAAGTCTTTCTTTTGCTTTAGCTTGGGCAAAAGATGCTATTTTCATTGTCTGGACTGGAGAGAGGAAATCAAAATTTAGTGGTCCTTGGAATAGTTCCGGTTCATCTATCTCCATCATCTCTTTTTTCAGGAAATTCTTCACTGCCTCTATAGTGTCTCTTGCCACAGACTGAGTTTTATTTTATTTTGGGATCTCAAAACTGTCATCAGAGATCTTCTCTGTTTATTCTTCTTCTCTTCCCTTTACCTCCTCTTCTTGACTCACTTTCTCCTCTTTTCTTCCTTCTCCTTTAGTTCTTGAATCTAGAATGTCTGCAGTGGGATCTGGAGGAGAGATGTTAACTTCTTCATGAACTTCCTCTTTCAGAACAGAGGAATCCAAGTCCTTAGACTTCTCCTCATCTATCTCTTTTGACCCTTCTACATTTTTCTCAAGAGATTCTTCTTTTGATGCATTTAATCCTTCGACATCCATGGTAGAAGGTTCTTCATCTACTTCTTCTATAATAGGAAGATTGAATCTTTTGAAGGCATTTCAGAGGATGTCTTCTATTTCTCTTGCTACCTGATCAGTCTCTCCAAGCATAAGTTTGTTCATTCTTTCTTTTCTCCAGAATTCATCCTTGCAGTCCTTAAAGATCATGTTCATTTGCTTTGGAGTAATGGAAGGATAGAGTTGAATTGCAATCTGTTCTCGAATCTCTAAGTCCTTTGCCTTGGCATTCTCTTTTCTAAGTTCAAGTACCTTCTCTAGACTTTTGGGAATTAATGAAATGATTTCAATAAATGCTTTATTATAAATATTCAAGTACCTGACTATAGCTTCTTCCAAGATCCTCTTGTCAATATCACTATAATCATCATAAAATTCTATTACTGGTTGTAGATTCCCATCCACAGTGACTGCCTTGATGATATCATCAATGAAAAGAGTGGGTTGCTCAACAAATTCTTCTGCCTCTTCTTCTTTGTTTTTACCGGCAGAGGATTCCCCAAATGTTTTCTTCTTCTTCTTCATTTTCTTAACTTCCTCATCAGACTCTATTTCTTCACCATCCTTTTGACTTGTGTAATACCCTATGGCTTTTGTTTTCATTCTCTTTTCTCCCCTTCTAGATGTCTTGACTTCTGGTTTGGTGGCTCTTGAGCTCTTAGGAGTGGCAGGTGCAGAGCTCTTGGAGGATCTAGTCCGGGAGGAGGCTTGTACCAGAACACTTCCCTTTTCTACTTCTTGTTTCTCTTTCTCAGCTCTTTCTATTTTCTCTTTGTTTACATCAACTGCCTCTTTTGATATGCCATATCTTTTGGCAATTTCCTCTACTTCCCTTCTAACTTTCCTTTTTATCTCCGGTTGTCTCAGGTCAACATGTATCTTTACACTTAATTCTTGAAAGGTTCCAAACCTTTCTACCTCAGGGTCCTTTGGCTGGCTCAATAGGTGTTGAACGTGTAGCTCCAAGATTTTCTCATCTACTTTGTAACCCATTGGCATTATCCACACTATTCTAGACTCAACTGCCTCCATTAGTCATTGATCAGTATCTACCATAAAATATATTGTATCCTTGTATTTTTCTACTATGGATTGAGGTATCCTTTCTCTATCTTGCATCATATTTTGGAAGTTCTTATAGTATCCCCAGAGTGCTGTGCTTTGAGCCTTAGCATCACTAAGTCCATACATATAGTCTCTGATCTATATGGCAACCGGTCTGTCATTTTGCCATACCCAACCACTTGATCCAGGTATCTCATTCATATAGTAAAAGAACAGACATAGTATCAGACAACTGTATTTGAAGGAATTCTTCTTATCCTTTTTGATCTTTTGCAAGTTTTCTAATAGTTGATTCAGGAGGAGGTCACATAGATCATAATCTGCATTTTCCCTTAGCATCTGATATGTTGTATATATTGCAGTTCTAGACATAGAGTTCTCCCTGCTAGAATGATAGATCTTATATCCAATTATCATTAAAGCAAACTTGACATCGAGATCTATGATGTCATCAATTGGCATTGCTCTTTTGTCAAACTTAGATCCGGTAACTTCAGTAACTGTCTAGTTCTTGACATATTTGAGTGCAGGTAACCCACCGGATGAGTGTATTCCAGGTACTGCCCTAATGGTATCTTTTGTTATCTTGAAGGGCTTCATTAACCACATGAAATTGTCATGTATTCTACTAAGAACATATCGGACCCAATCATCTTCTGCAAAATAGGGAAGGTAGATGCAATGTCCAAAGTGCTTATCCTGGATGGCCTTGTATTGAGGTTTGAATTCAAAACTTTCATCTATTAATTGTTTATGGTAGATGTCCATCAACTTAGATTCTCCAAATTCCTCAATATTGGCGTGGATGTAAACCCTAACATCTTCTACGTGCAGTACCCCATGCGGAATGCTAGAAAAGTGCCTAAGGGATCAACTTCTAGGGATTTGTAGGGGTGTTTCTTGAACTTTGGTTGCGGCTTATCAGTGATCTTAACAACCATTGGAGTAGCCATTTTTGCAAAAGATTCAAAGAGAGATATTCATAATGGAAGTACCTTTTTGCGCTTTTAGGGTTCAAAATAAGAGCCAGAACAAATCGCTGGTTGAATTGGATTTTGTGGTTGATCTTTGAGAGAGTTGTAGAAACTTGATGCAAAGCTCTTCTTTTCTTCTTCTCGAATGCAAATGTGCAAATGATGAGTGAAAGAACCCTTTTATTCTTTTGCAAACCCTAATTTCCTTTTGCATTAAATGCACAACTTAAGTTATTCAGTTGCCTTGTTCTGATAGAGATCTTTTCGAATCACTGTGTTGTACTTAGAATCATTTTTAGTGACAATTAACAATGTATATTCTTTCCTCCAATCATACCATGGATCCGAAGATCAAGATATCTCAATTTTGAATCATACCGGATCTATCTGTGAAAATCTTGCTTTATCAGATGGTTGTCAAACCAGATCAATCTTGGATGATTAAACTCTTGCAAAACTCCATGCGGAACTCTCATATTTTCACCGAGGGTTATTTAGATAATTTTCTAAGAACCCTTTAATCCACAACATTCCTTGTGCCAAATTTAGGCACCAATTGACTGGCTAGGAGAATTTATTTTTCTTTGAGACTCCCCCTGAGCCAGAGCTCATCTGTTTAGTTTTCGAAAGGAATGTCAGCACCAGATTCCGGTGTGGATCCATCCCCGTCATTTTTTATACTCTTCTTCACCCAAATCTTGTTCATCTCCCTTTGAACTTCATCCGCAGTCACTTTGCCTTTTCCCTTGTCTTGATTTTGATTATGATGCACCGGACCCTTTTTATCTTGATTTTTACTTCTACAGAATTTGGTAATGTGATCGGATCTATTGCAATTGTAACAAACAACATTTCTTTGCATATTTGATTGATATCCTCTTGATCTACGTTGATTAGCCATATGTCCCATTCTATTGCATGCAAAGCATCTACCATTGAATGAATTGTTTATTTGCATATTTTTGCATTCATGAGATTTGTGACTATACCTTTTGCAGTTGAAACATTGTCCGGAGAAGGATAGATTGGTTTGATTCATTCTCCTTCTGCAGTGAGTTGCTTTATGACCGAAGTTGTTGCAATTGAAGCAGTATCCATTGAAGGATGGATATCTTTGAGCATTTGGTTGCCTTACCGGAGGTCTTCTAGGCCTGTTTCTTTGATTTCCTGATCCAAAATTCTTTTGACCAGATCCAGAGCTTTCACCTTTCCCATATCCCAAGCCACGCTTGTCATCTACCCTCTTTTGTCTTTCAAGAAGAACTTCAAGTTGAGCTGAGCTTATCTTGAATTTCTCTTTGTATTCATTTGCTATTTGAAGATCTTGTTTAAGAGTGTCTATCTGATTCTCAAGTTGTTAGTAGGCATGAGTTTTCCACAGTCCATGAATTAATTAGATAGTGCTTTTGGATTAAACTGTGTATGTTTTTGCTTCAACATTTTGGATCATGCACAATGATCCATCATCAGGAAGAGGAGAAAGTGTATTTGGATAGAAAACATGACCTCATAAAGGAAATGGAGAGGGGGGGATAAGACAAGACCGTAACATGAGGGGAGGGAATGGAAAAATAAAGACACAACCAATTCATACTTGTAGTATGTGAATCCACATAAGCACAAATATGAGCAAATAACATTACTAAAACAAAAAGTATATATAGAGAATATATATATATATATAGCAAAAGTATAAAAATAAAAGGTATATATGAATAATATATAATACAAATACAATACATCTATTAACATGAAAATAGACAAAAAGACCAAAGAAGAATAGTAAAATATGTATCATAGTTGTGATCTATGAAGTCAAAATGAAAGCTAAAAACACAAATCAAGTGTAAAAACAAATGATATACCTTCACATGTGACCCACAAATCCTTGATAGGGTGGAAGGAGTTGCACCCAAACTCCTTAGATTTACCCAAGTGGATGTAGAATGTGAATTTCTTTTTGAGATTCAACACAATAGGATGAGAGATTTGGATTTAGATGGAGATTGAGATGGGGATGAGGAATGATTTTGGCATTATGATGGTATGATGAAGAGATTTGAGAGAAATTTGGGCATGGTAAGGATACAAGAAGAAGTTGTTGTCAATGGCTTGGGTGATGGTCTTATTTATACATTTTTGGAAAAGGGCTGGAGGGTGAGGATTAAAAGTTGAGATCAAGGGCTATGAATGATTGAGAATTAAGGTTTGGATTGGATTCATAGCCTTGTGACAAGTGTCACAAGGAGAGTGGGTGAGAGAGATCAATGGTTGAGATTTGGTCAATGGATTTGGAGGGTTCTCATTATTTGTGAATTAAAAATTCACATGGGGAAAGGTGTTGAGGATAAAAATTAATTAAAAATTCATTTTTGGGAAAAGTGGATATGAAAAGTGAATTAAAAATTCAACTCATGGGGGAGTGTGAATTAAAAATTCACTTTTATGTGGAGATGTGAAGGTTAAAGGACACATGTACACTTACATGTGTAAGAGGGTGACAAATGATGTGTAAGGAAGATTTGAACCTTTGAGTAAAAAATTGATTTTTATTCAAAGGTGTGTGGGAGGATGGGCTAAGCAAGGTTAATTAAGTGTTTAGCTTAATTAATTTAGGTCTAGGGGGTAGGTAGACTAGGGTAGCTAATTAAATAATTGCTATTTAATCAACTAGGCTAGGTTTAGGTTGATTAGTAGGGTAGATTAATTAGATAAGCATGATTTATCTAATTAATGAGGAATAGGGAAATGGGGAAATTAACTAAATAAATATTAGAAATATTTATTTAATTAATGAAGATAGTGTTGTAAGGTATAGTGATAAATTAAATAAATTAATTGATCACCAAGGATGGGTAAATGGTTAAGGGTAGATGATTAGGGATAAATTAATTAAATAAAATGAATTTATTTAATTAATAGGAGGGATAATTGGTAGTGTAGAGATGCGGGAAATTGGTCTGCGGAGCAAGTCAATTTTAGGTGTCTACATTTGCCCCTCTTTGAACTGGTGTTACGGCTAAGTAACATTATTTCAAAGAAGTTAAAATATAGAGTTGGATTAGATAGATAAAGATTTTGGTTTGGAAGAATAGGGTAAGGGATAATTGGTAAGGGGGATGCCCCCTCGAGAGGATAGGTGGGTTGTAAGAACATGGGTGTGCTCTCGAAATGGATGAAGCGGATTGGTTGAAGTGGTTGGAGGATAAGGGGTGAGATGAAAGGTTGATGATGTTGGGTAGATGATTAGATTATGGATGAATTAGAAAAGTGATGATTATTGTGTTGAAAATGATTTAGAGCAATCCTAAGTTTGATATAGTAAAGTGGATATTTTCACCAAGGTATAGAAGACCAGGGTGATGATGTTTATCCAACATTTGCATGGACTAGAAACGCAAACAAGAGGGTGATCCCATGCATGCCCAAGATAGTACAACCTTCTCTAGATGAGGGAAGGGGACTCATAGCATAAACCCTTAATACACAAAAGGTATGATGAACCTTAGATGCACAAGGAGATCAATATGCTAGAACTGACCCTATGATCCACAAGATCTGAATACTAGCTTGGAGTAATGAAACCAAACCACAAGCACAACATACAAAAGAAAGACTATGACCCATTCTAGATGTTTTTTGCCACATACCATGATATAGTGAGATCAAGGTAGTTTTGATGTGATCTTCGAATAGGACAAAAGATAAAAATCAATAACCAAAAGACCAACGAACCAAACAAATAGCCATTATATCTCTTTCCAAGATGGATGATGATTGATGGATTCTTCCTATCGTAGGAATGATATATCCTAAGGCAGGAATCAATGGATGATTGGATCATGCTTAGTTGATGTTGTTGGATTGGTGCAAGATATGATGGTTACAAGTTGTGGTTGATGCTGATTTGATAGATGATAATTTTTGGTTAAGGGATGATTGCTTTGAAATTGCATTTGGACCTAGTGTAAGCTCAGGGGATAGGGACCATCTAAGAGGGTTGGATGGGTGCATCTTATGTACCTGAGTACTGGAAACATCCTTCATATTCTAGACTGGCTACATACCCTGTATCCACGGGATCAAGGTACATTAAGATGTAGGTCATGATGACATGTAGTTCTGATTTGTGATGATGATGTGGGATGATTGAGGATAGATGTGATGATGATGAGATGTTGATGGAACGATGTTGATTTTGGGATGGATATTTTTGGGATTTTAAGGATTTTTTGATTTTTGTGATTTTGGAAAGGGAATGATTTATTATGATGGTTGCATTGGATTTTGTTTGGATAGCCTTTGTGCTAAATACCAATGACAAGGGAACACCAAGTCTAGAGGTGAAGGTGATGGGGTTGGATAGGGGGATTGGAGATGAAAGGATAATGGATAGGAGATTTGTGGTAGATATGTAGATACATGCGGATAAGGGATAGGATGGGGGATAAAGGATTAGGTAGGGATTCATGATAGATGGATGGGGGGTTTGGCAGTGGAAGGTGATAGAGAGGAGATTCATGATAGATGGATTGGAAGATAGAGATAGGGATGCAAGATAGATGGATGGGAGATGGGGATAAGGATTTTCTCTAAGGGCTAGGTTGCAAGGTATCATATGCCCCAATGCTTAAAGAATTTTGCATGATGGGTTCACGTTTGAATGGATAGACTTTGTAGTAGATGGATGGAGGATATGCTTGAATAGGGAGTATGCCAAAAGGTGTCCAAAGCATGTTTTTTGATATTTTGCCCCTTGTCTTTATCAAGATCTAAGGAGGAGGATATAGTGGATAGAATGGATGGGGAATGATAGGATAAATAGGGGATGGTGGATAGGAATATGATAGGATAAATAGGGGATAGTGGATAGGAATATGATAGGATAAATAGGGGATAGTGGATAGGAATATGATAGGATAAGGATAAGATAGTGGATAAGATGTATAAAGGATATTATGGAGGTGGGTGATTTTGCCCCCAAGTGTAGGGTACAAATGGATGGAGAAGGGATAACACATGACGCCCACAACCAGTTTTCATCATGGTACTTGCCCAAGGCATCACAAGGAGTGGTTTTCACCATTGGACGGATTTTTTTGCTTTTTTGATGGAATGGGGACTCTAGCATCTGTTTCCATAGCAAGGCGAAGATGGTCCCCTATTAGATAACATTATGGATGATGCTTGCATAGATGTTGGTAGATAGGAGAAGATGGAATGTATGGTGGGTAGTGGATTATGATGTGGATTATGTGGATTATGATGTGGATTATGTGGGTTATGATGTAGATTATGTGAAAGCATGGACCATAGGAATGTGATGGGGAAGATATGTAGGATAGTGAACGAAAGATGGAGAGATGGGGGTATGTGGGAATGTCAAGTGGTGGAGGGGAACCAAGACCAATGGTTGCACACACCATTTTGGATTTTGGAGCCTATGTTTTGGATGGGGGTGGGTAGTAATGGGGATCAGGATAGGGGATTTTTAGATGGTGGATTTGGGGTTTTAGGGACCCAAATGGACTTAGAAATTATGGGATTTTTAGATGGGGAGCGGGATGTTTGGGATTTTGCGGTAGATTGGGAGGTGAATGCCTCATTAGAGTTTGATGCTTTAGGGACCCACACCATTTTTGTTTTTGCTTTTTCTTTTGACAGTGTGGGCTTTGATAGCCTTTTAGATTTTGGATTTTTCTTGGAAGGGATAACATCTTTAGGATTTTGTGCTTTATGTGTTGAGGCATTCAAATTATTACTTTTGAATCCCATGGATTTGGGGGAAGCTTCATGTTTGAAAGATGTGTGCTTTTTTTGGTCTTGATTGGAAATTTTAGGGGGTTTATGGGTGGAGGGGTTAAAAGTGGATTTATGGATAAATGGATGAGGAGATTTGAGGATGGCGATATTAGGAGTTGGGAGGATAGGAGAATGAAATGATTTGTGGATAGGAGTGTTTGGCGTTGGTAGGATAGGAGGTAAAGTGGATTTGATAGGGATATTTGGAATTGGAAGTAGTGGAGGTAAATTTGATGGAGGAAGATGGATAGTCACATGCTTTTGCAAATGATATGACGATGGAGGAGGGATGGCGACATATGATTTAGGAGTGCGATGTGATGCACCGGATTTAGAATTGGGTGAATGGATTTTGGAGGATGTGTGGGTGGTACCAACATGTTTATTTTGTTTGCCTTGGGATATATAGCCGAGGCCATGCATGGATGGATGGAATGTGGTGTGAATGGATTTTGGAAGATGCCTTGTTTGTGAATGTCTAAGCCTTTGCCTTGATAGTTCATATTTTGGAGTATGCGACATGCGATGGGATTTTTAGTGCTTTGGAAACAAGACACGAGTTCATTATTTGTTAGAGAAGGGTAGGTGGTGGATGGAAGTTGTTCACCTCCTATGAGGGAGTCACCACAGATGAATGTGCTTTGTCCAAGTGAATAGGATGATGGTTTGGTAGATGGAGGTAAAGGATTAATAGGGGATCATAAAGGGGTGGTAGAAGATGGTGTGGGATCAAAGAGTTAATCAATAGATGGGAGGGGATCGAGGATGGGATTAGATGGGCTGGTTAGATCTTGGTCAGGAGAAGGGGTTGATGTTTCAACATGCTTTGGATTTGATTCTTGACATAGCTCATGTGTTTGGATAGAAGTGGAAGTGACTTGGATGGTGATGGTAGGTTCTTGGATGGATGTGATAGGTGTTTGACTTATGGGTTCTTGAGCATGACTACATGATGGTTCTTGAATTATGATAGGGGATTGTTCAAGAGATTTGGTGGGTGTTGGATTGCATGAGGGTGTTTGATTCCTTGCTAATAGCCAATGGATGGTATCTTTCATGAGTGTATGTGTTGCTGAACAATATAATGGATGGATAATGATGGAGGATGATGTGGGATTCGGATTGGGAATGGATAGGTGGGTGATGGGATTGGGTTGTGATGGTTCATGGATGGGTTCAAGGATAGGTGTTGGACTTGATGGTGGTGTTGGAGGGGTGGAGGATTTGGGGGATTCCTTTACTTTGCTTGGTGATGTTCTTTGGAGGAAATCCCACAACGATTCTTTGGACGTCTTTGTGTTAGGATTTGGAAGATTTGATGGTGGATTAGATGGTGGATGGGTGATAGGGATTGGTGGATTGGGAGATACATAGGGTGATGGATTAAGGTTGATAAGGTTGGAGGAACATTGTGTTGGGGGGGTTGGGATTGATGGATTGTAAGGTAGGTAGGGTGATGGATTAAGGTTGATAGGATGGGGATTAGAGGATGGGGGATTTGTATGGGGAAATGGTTGTTGATATAAGGTTTGGATTTTGGAGATAAGGTGTGCTAGATTGGTGTTCCCTTGATCAAAGTTAGCATGACAAAGGTTGGGGGATGGATAAGGTGGAGGTATTGATTGGTTGGATAGGTATGATGGCATGGGTGTGTAAGGGGATGAAGATTGATATGAGGGTAAAGGTTGATATGACAAAGGTTGATAGGAGTTTGATGGTGTGGATATGTAAGATGTTTATTGATATGATGGAGGTTGGGTAGGGGCTTGCGATCCTCCAATGATGAGGTGTGCTAAGGGGATATCTATAATGTCATTTTTGCATTTTTCCTTAGCATTAGGATCCATGTTCTCATAAATTTTTCTAAGTATTTGTAATTGTTGCATTGCTACATAACGATCCATGTTGTTGGAGAGGTATGGGATGAAATGGACTATTGCAATGTTGGGGATCAAATTCAAGACCTTAGGATGATTTTATTTGCTTTAAAGGATGAATGATTCTCTATACTTAAGGTGGACTAATGGCACTTAAGTAATAGAGTTGATTTGGGTTGATTGGATTGGATGATTAATTAAGGTATTGATTTTTTAGTTGGGTTAATTTGGATTTAGAGTTTGATAATGATGTTGGGGGATTTGGATGTTGATTGGGATCATTATTGATTTTGGATTGGATTTGGAATATGGTTTGGAAGATTATGGATTGATGTTGGTTGGATTTGGATTTGATTTGGATGAGATGGGATAAGAATGATGTTGATGAATTGGATTAAGGATGATGAGAGTGATTAGGATAAGATTGGATCGAATGATTTGGATGATGATGTGGATAAGATAGGTGGTTAGGATGATTAGGGTAGATGGGTGATTGGATTAAGATTAAGTGGATAAGAATGATTAGGATGATGAAGATAGATTATGACTAGAGATGAAGTGGATTAGAATTTGATCAACCTCAAATAAAAGGATTGGATAAGCTCAACTTATGGGGTTTGATAAATGGGGGGATGGTTTAGCAGTGTTGGGAGGAAAACCTGGCCCGACGTGTTGAAAAATGGGCTTATAAAATTGATGTTTTTGATGGGAAAATTTGATTTTTGGACATGGATGAAGAAGGTGCTAGAATAGATGGAAATGGCACTAAAACAGAAAGGAATGACGCTAAAGGATGTGAATGGTTGGATTGATGGATGAATTTGATTTTTCTTAGCAAGTAGACAAACAATCAAGAAAGAAAACACAATGGCCAAAGGTTTTGTTTGTGAAAGATTTATCAAGCATGCACAACCTAAGGTGAAGCAAGGACAATACTTGTTGAACAAGTAGAGGGATTTGGGACACTAAAACAAAGGTTCGTAGTGGGGGAACATCTGGGGGATTGGCACCTTACGAGCATCCGATAAACCACTTAAGGTTTTGACTAGCTCTACTAGGGGTTTCATATACACAAGGCACTACTCCCTTTCAAGCTAGCATTGAATGTTAAGCATTCATACTGATTCAGACTTGGCTTTCACCTTATCCTTTTTTATATAGCAGACTGGATGAAAGTACTGCTTGGGGTTGCCAATGAGTTCTCCGAATGGATGTGTCTCAAGGGTAGACCCACATCCTAAAAAGAAAAATAGAATAGAACCATTTCTCTTCACCCAAGATCCCTTTGAAGGCAAGGGGAGAGGATAATTTGATTCTACCCTATGGGATAACACACATGTACAAGTGCACAAGACATGGCAAACAAAAGCTATTGTTCATTTTAAGCCCAAATCAAAAATGTGCCTAAGGTTGTTTGTTGCAAGCAATGATTAATTTTAGTTGCACCAAAGTCAAATGTTGTCTATGCTAAGGCACACAAAGATTCCTTTTAGGTACACCAAGATAAAGTGTTTGATTGTAGATTGTTTTGCAAGAAAGATTGATTTTATGCACCAAATTTAAGTGTTTTCTAAGCTAAGCACACAAAGGTTCTTTCTAGTGCACCAAAAGAAGATGTGTCTAATCTACTAAATCCCTACAAAAGATGTTAGTAGTTTCGAGATGGTCTTGGATGATCTGAAATACCCTGTAGAATAGAGACCCAACCCTGCACAGATCCATAAGCTAGTACAGAAAATAGCGCTAATCAAGAGGCAAGATAGCGCTAATACAGAAGATAATGCTAATATACAAGATAGTGCCAATACAGAGGCAAGATAGCGCCAATATGAAAGATAGTGCCAATACAGATACAAGATAGTGGCAATATACAAGATAGCACCAATATACAAGATAGAGCCAATATACAATATAGCACCAATATACAAGATAGCGCCAATATAGATACAAGATAGCGACAAACTATATTTTTGCCTTAGTTTATCTTTTGCAGTGAGAAAGATAGCACCGAATTGGGTGTGTTTAGCACCAAAACAACACAAAGATGGTCAAGGGTCTAATTTTAGGAAAAAATTGACATAGTCTCCCCCTGTCCTGTTGTGATGTTCACAACACGCCCCTTTTTTCTCCTTAGCAAAATGAGGACCCCTGTTGTGGCTTTTGCTTTTTGCTTGTGTGTGTTGTTTTGCTTGGTGGTAAAGGGGAAAAGGGAGTGAAATAGTACAAACCTTGTTGAAGATAGAGAAAAAATTGCATTAAGTGCCAGGGTAGAGTACAGGTGAATTCCTTGTCAAAAATGAACAGGGGTTGCTTTTTGAACCATCTTAAAATTCCTTGTATTTTACAAGTCATGAGTGTTTTGGTAAAATGTACATTCAGGTTTGTATGTTGCATGTACAAGGCCCTTTGCATATCGGGTCGCTTGTATGCAAAGTCTTTTACAAATCAGGTTGCATATACAATGGTCATTGTATGTTGCACATGCAAAGGGTTTTGTATATTGGGTTTACATACAAAGTTGTTTGTATGTTTTTGTACTTGTATGCATTTGCTAATGTTCTATTTGTACATGCAGGTTGGACCTGACGCAATTATGAGTTGAAATGAGTATTTTGTTAAGTTTGTCGGTTGTATATTTGGTGTTTGTATGTTTATACATACAAGCAAAACATAAATGTCAAAAGATGCAAGGCCCGCAATATGCAAGCCGCGGACCTGAAAAGTTTGTTAACTAAGGTTAAGTCCTTGTATGTATGTGGGCTTGTATATTGGTGAGGTACAAAGGCTTTATACATTGTGCAAACCTGAAGAATTATTAAAGATGGTTAAGTTGTATGTTTCGCGCAATATATATATATATATATTACATACATTGCGATGTACATTGGCTACATACAAGTGCCGGAGCTAAAAAGTTATTAAATGTGAAGTAAGGCTTGTATATTTTGTGCCTTGTATGTATGTTTTGAAACATACATTGCTTTCTACATACAAGCTCCGGAATTGAAAGAAATTAAAATCCGATGTATGCAATGTATCAAAACCCGAATGTATATTAAAAGATACATTGCATCATATACATCGCCGATATACAAGCCGAAACTCAGGAGAAATTTAAATCCGGTTAATATAATGTATCACGTCTGATTGCATATCAAAAGATACATTGCATTACATACATCGCTTTATGCATACAGGCTGGAATGCAAAGGAGATTAAAATATGGTATACAACATGCATCATGTCTGATTGTACATTAAAAGATGCATTGTGTTTTATACATCATGGATTTGATAGCTAAATAGACTACGGTCCATAAAGGATGATAAGTCTGGAAGTGACATACAAAGGCATTTGTATGTATCATCTTGTATAAATTGCAGTGCATATCTCCAGATACAAGTGATATATGCAAGCGATAGATGCAAAAGGAAAGATACAAGGAAAAAGGTGGGAAGGCAAAGCGAAGGGATTTTTGAAGCCGTTTTGAGGCCCGATGCATGTTTTTAGTCAACGATGGTTTACTCAGCCATTTTAAACGTTGTATATGCATTCGGATACGTGAATTTTCATAGTTTAATGCCTGATATTTTATGCTTGCATATTTTGAGCCCGATTTAATGTAATGTTTAAATCTCCTGCTGGTTATTGAAATGATGATGATGCTTATTTCTTGTTTGTTTGTTGCAGGATGCTGGAGCTATTTTGAAGTAGCTGGAAAATTGTAGGGTTGCTGACATAGTGGCGGTATGCAGGTGGATATAAAGGCAGAGCTTTAATGGTAATGACATCACAGGAGGTAGATCGGATCACATCAGATCGTAAAGAGATGAGAGGAGTCAGGGCCTTCAATGCGAAGACAAAATGCAGATGGGGAAACATTATTAAATAGAAAACAATAGTTATTTTGCTGACCGTAAGGGTTTCCAAGGGGCATCCTTATGCCCAGTATGGGTATGCTGCTCAGGATTTCTTTGGCAAGATTTTTTCTCCACCGCTTGATGTTGTGCTTGAGGGGTGGACCGTTGATTAAATAGGGTTTTTTTGGGCACTGTATTGGAGATAAATCAGAGATATATATTCAACCCCTTTACTATACAAAAAAGGGGGATGTCAACCATTTTTGTAAAAAATCTGACCTGTAACAATTTCATGTAAGAGATCGGATTACTGAGACTAATGATGACTGAACTATTGAAACATCAAGGTTCTTTCTTCAGATCATTGTAAATGTACTTGTTCTAAAGCATACTGAATGGAGATGAAGCTTCAAATTACATCCTGATTGTAAACTTTACATAATCTCCAAATTGATTTCTGGATATTTACTGGTGAATGCTATGTTCAATAGAAGCGTTTTCATTTCATTGCATGTTGTTGTGAACTTTTCCTTTGAAAATTTGCACTAGATCATGCAGATTTGTGGAATGTCCTAGTGAAGTATGATTCTAGTTTTTCTTCTCTTCATTGCTATATCAGAACATGTATGTGGATCAATGATCTCAGTCAAGTAATTTTAGGAATCTCATTCTTTAAACCCTGTCTTTGTCTTTCCTTTTTTTAAATTTCATTGAATCACTTCCATAACTACAAATCATGAGAAATAATAAGCAGAACAGAGAAATATGTTGACATCCCGTAGATAATTGAATATCATTAGCATATTTGAGCCAAATGCATGTAGTGTTGAAAATATCATGCAAAGACTTACAAATAATGGTAGAAATCATGCAAATATCAATCCGTAGGCACATTATTTGAGCAAGTTCATAGTGTAAAGGTAGAAATTACTAAAGAACGTAAGGCCCTTGAATGGAAAATAGTAACACACATCAACCACTGAGTAACGTCAGTATATTATGAACTAATCAATGGAGACTTGGGATCATGAATTCTTTGAATTCATCATATCTTTCAAGATAAATAAGGGTTTGTTGTGTAACTTTTATTTCATGTTTGTGTGTGACTAACATCACCATCAACAGAAACTGGTGCTAGAAGAAGGGCCTCTCATCATGAGTAAGTTTTTGTCTGATTCGATAATGCAGACAGAAAGGTAACACTCAAGCATCTCTATATTTCAAGATGTTATATGCAAAGATTTGTTGTTTTAAGTTTGTGCAGGCTAATCATTTGTGAAGTTTTCAAAATTAAGCATAAATACAGCCTTGGCTAGGGAGTTTCAACTGATCTCTACAGTAAACCAGCCAATCTTCCTTAAATTTAAGAAATCCTGGCTCCCAAGCCAAATACTAGGTCCAGATCTAGTGGACTCTTTGAAGAATTACGTATCAGGGGATTTAGACCTAGAACTATGGACATTCATCACTCTCTTGATTCTAGTGCATCAGAAACTTCACCAGAACATGCTCCTATAACTCCTCTCAGGTTTCAAACACCTACAGGACTGCCTGTCACACCCCAGGTCTAGCCTCAACCTGTCATACCTCAGGTTCAACCTCCACCAGTTCCAATGTCATTCTTTGCTGCAGAGTCACCTCTAACTTTTAATGCATACCATGCTCTACCTAAGAATCCTAATAAAATTTGTCCTAAGTATCATCCATATCAGGATGTCGATGATCACATCATAACTTTCAAGGAAGCTTGTTGTAGGGCTAGAATTGAGCATCAAGAAGTTGTATGCAGGTTATTTCCATTTTCCTTAGGGGAAGAGGCATATAGCTAGTATACCAGTCTTGGTCAGGGTTCAGTCGATTCATGGGATGCCTTACCAAAGGCCTTTAAGGATAGGTTCAGAACACCTATAGATCCTTCAATGAATTATCATTTGTTTGCCACAATCAAGAGATTTGAAGGAGAACCTATTGCTAACTTCAATGCCAGATTCCAGAAAATGCTCTCGAAAGTAGTAGCACCTTATGTTGTAGTAGATGAAGCTGCTAGGAGCATTTATTATTTAGCTTTAGATCCCTTGACTTCCATGTTTATCAGGAGAGCACATCCTGGTGTAACAACTTTAGCAGGAGCTTTTGAAGAAGCTATCCAAGTTAGTCAGCAATTGGCTCCTGCTCCGACACCAAATATTGCCTTCCCTACATTTCCTGGTTATCCTACATATCTTGGTCACCAATAGACCAATGGAGCCATGATACCTCCAGCTGTGATGCCAGCCCCTTTGCAGATACCTCCACTCAGTATCATGCCGCCACCAAATGGAAATGGCCAGATGTTACAATATCTAGGGCAAATACAAGTACCTCAGGTTGTGGAACCATCCAACAATAACAATGGATCTTCCTTTTTCAAGCCTCAGACAGAGAATGTAGTGGCCAAGGTTCAGGAAGAGAAAGAAGAAATGAAGGAGATATCAGCACAGTTAAGAAAAATTACCATCGAGGTCACTCATCTGAGGAGTCAAAACTTCTATTCTCAACCTAATCAGAATAGAGGTTATGCCAATGACAGACCTAATTATCCTGATAGGGGGTACAACAATAATTACACTAACAATGGCAACAATAATCTTCCTAGATAGCCTAGAGTGTGGAACACTAGGCCAAACAATGGTTCCTTGCCATCACCCCTAGACAATTAGTCTCCTAGTGAACCTAGGCAGACCACTAGAGTAAACCTTGCAGAGGTAGCACTTACAAACTGGTACAGGATACATAACACCAATTCTCATGCAGAGCTAGATTGTCCTTAGTTTAGGATTGCTGCCAATATTTTCCAAACTAAAGTGTCCAATACTTCAGGAAATCCACCTTATGTAGAGGGAAATGAAATTGTCCCCTATGAATATGATTCTGCCTTAGTGCTAGAAAGCTTCATGCATAATCCTTATCAGTAGACAATTTCATCTCATCAGGATTACACCTCAACATGTGAGGAATCAGCCATGGCTTTTGAATCCAACCATGTTTTCCCATTTGAGGATGAGAATGAGCCATCAATTGAGCATGAGGAAGTCAATGCTTATCAACAGCAGCCTCAAGGTAGGCATAATTACAACTTGAGGAATAACTCAAATAGATCTGCTGATCCTTTGACCACATCCTTGCCTCCAAACAATTTCAATACCCCACCTGGTCCCAAGGCTAGTAATAACCCTGTATTTCCCAAAGTCAATGCTCAGTATTTAGCACCACAGAATACATCACCAAAAGTAGTAATCTACCTCTTGAATCTAACAAATTGGTTACATATCTGGCAGATGAAATGAAGAAGGTTAAAATCAGCCTGTCATTGTTAGAGCTGCTTAAAACCCCTGCTATCAAGAAAGCTTTCATGAAATCATTGGATGATCCTGCTCAAAAAGAGGATAGTCATGCCTCAGGTCAGTTTGGAAATAAACATCATGCTGCTAGAGATGTTAATGTTAAACATAAACTGCTAGCCACTATTCAGGCTACAGAAACTTCCCACATGACCCTATACAAAGACAAGAGTGAGTCACCTCCTTTCCTTCTTACCATAAGGATGTTTGGTAAAAATTTGCACAACTGCTTAGTAGACTCAGGAGCATCTACCAATGTAATGCCCCTATCCATATGCAATGCTTTAGGGTTACATCCTACTAAATCATTGAAGAAAGTAACACAATTAGACAAAAAAGAGGTGAGTGTGATAGGAGAACTAACTCACATTCACATGCAGTTAGCATCAGACCCCAGAAATCAGCACTATATTGATATTCAGGTAGTTGATATACCTGATACATATGGGATGTTACTCAGCAGAGACTGGTCAAAAACCCTTAACGGATACATGTCAACTAATTTCAGTCACATGTGGTTACCCTAGAGAGGGATACCAAATCAAATAAGGATAGATGTTGAACCTCGCATGAAACACATGATCACTGAATATAACAAAACCAATGAAATCATATATGTGGATGTAGAACCTGGAGTTTACTCCATCATACCCCAGACTGCCAGCATAGAGGAGATCCTAATGTTTGACTTTCATAATCATGATGGTGACCCTCAAGATGATAAAATAACTTTAGAATCTGATTGTAACCCTGAAAATGAAGTAGAGGTAGATCATTTCAAGGATTTTGAGATGCATTTGTTTAAAGAGGTGCAACGATGTCAGTTGTTAAAGGTGCTTGTTCATGATATTCTAATTGATGGATGGTGCAGGTTGCATGATAAGGCACATTCTGAAAGGACTTGTGGTGCCTGTTTAGACATGTTGGAGTTGGAACAAGCATACAGTGAAGCATCTTCATCATCATCTACGGTGAGTTCTGTAGATAGTGATAGCGAAACTAATTTTTGTTTGTCTTCTGCAAGAATAGGAGAATGCACATATCAGGATGAGAGTTCTATTCAAATGATAGAAGAGATACTGGTGTGCAACAAGGGTAATGCTAAAAGCAAGAATAAAATCACCCCAGGGAGTGATTGTTTAGTAGAATCAGATTATGAGTTATCTAATGAGGATAGGGGTAGTAATCTGTCCAAGTTTGAAGAGTTTTTATCAAAAGAAATTCAAAAGATGACACAACAACTAAGATCCCCATAAGATGTTTTGATTGAGGGATGGTGCAGGTTACATGAAGCACCACATTCAGAAACTACTTGTTCATTGTGTCTGCATATTCTTGAAAGGCAGACGTTGCCTAGTTCAGAAGATCATTCTTCTAATGGTAAAAGGAAAGAAGAAATATCAGCTTCACATAAGACAGATAAGGTGAAGTCTAAGAAAGTTGAGACACCAAAATTAAAATGGATATCAAATTATGCAGCTGCCAGAGCTAAAAGGAAGAAAGAAGGCCTAGACAAACCATGGATCTTTAGATTTGATGGATCTAAGTCCAAACAAGGGGCTGGAGTAGGGATAGATCTTATTGATCCATCTAGAAAATCCTACTTAGTAGCATACAGATTGCAGTTCCCATGTACAAACAATGTGACAGAGTATGAAGCTTTAATTCATGGAATATTATTTGCCTTAAGAAAGAAAGTGAAAATTTTGCATGTCTATGGAGACTCAGAATTAGTTGTGAGATAGGTAAGAGGTATATACTCTTGCAATTACAAAAGGCTGTCCAATTACAGACATAGGGTATGGGACTTAATAGAAGATTTTGATGCATTCAACATCACACATGTACCTAGAGAACAAAATCACAGGGCAGATGCCTTAGCCTAGGCTGCGAGTACTCTAGAACCTCTATCCATATCCGGTTTAAAAAGATTCTCAATTGAATTAGTATCAGTGCCTTCTGTGCCAGATAATGTAACTAACCTTCAAGTATTTGATGATGATTAGCATATACGAGATTTTATATCCAACAGGGATATTTTTGAGGCACATATCATAGATGAAAGGGATGTAGAAGATCACATCTGGGTAGAGGAAGAAATTCTAGAGCTGCCTAGTAACAAGATTCCTAAGGGAATGATAGAGCTAGAAAGAGCATTTGATCTAGACAATATGCTAAAACATAAGGATCTCCCAAAAGCGGATGGAGGATAGTACTCTCGGGTCAACATTGGAAAGGATGATGAGAAAAGAAACATTCTGATTGGGAAAGTCTATACAGAGGAGGAGTTGGAAGGAATAACCCAAGCTCTTAAGGTTTATATCTATGTCATTGCCTGGATGTATGATGAACTGAAAACTTACGACACATCAGTCATTACTCAGACAATACCTTTGAAGCCAGACGTCAAGCCTTTTCGGTAGAAACAAAGACCCGTCAATGCTTTACTGGAGCCCATCATTTTTGAAGAGGTTAAAAGACTGCTCGGTGCCAGGATCATATTTCCTATGAGACATTCCACATGGGTGGCAAACTTGGTCCTAGTAAGGAAAAAGAATGGTGACATCAGGTTGTGCGTGGACTTCAGAAACTTAAATCGAGCTTCTGAAAAGGATAATTATCCTTTGCCCTCTCTAGTTGAAGTCCTGCAAATTGTAAATGGTGCCAAGATGATGTCATTCTTGGACAGTTTCTCTGGCTATAACCAGGTGATGGTGGACAAAATTGATAGATTGAAAATTGTATTCACCACAAAGTGGGGAATCTTCACCTACAGGCGCATGCCATTTGGGTTAATAAATGCTGGGGCAACGTTTCAGCAAGCAATGGACATAGCCTTCAGAGGCTTAATTGGTAAATGCATAGTCATATACATGGATGACTTAACCATTTTCTCTAAAGATAGAGCAAACCATGTAGAGGACATGAGAAAGGTGCTGAATAAGTGTGAGCAATACGGGATATCCCTGAACCCTAAGAAATGCATATTCAGGGTAACCACAAGGAAGTTATTGGGCCACCTAATAACAGAAAATGGGGTCATCATTGACCCTGACAAGGTGGAGTCGATCATGAAGATACAGCTTCCTGGAAGCAAAAAGGAGCTCAAATCTTACTTTGGTAAGATTAATTTTGTTAGGAAATTTATCACTGGCTTTGCAGAAATTGTCATACCCTTAAACATCATGCTCAAGAAGGACACTAAAATTGAGTGGACACCTGAAACTAGAGCAGCTTTTGAAGATATTAAAAAGGCCATATCAAATGTTCTAATTCTGATCAGTCCAGATTATACCATGGACTTTTACATTTACTCATTTGCTTTAGAGCATACTTCTACAGCAGTGTTGACATAGAGAAATGAAGAAAAGGAGGAAAAGCCTATAGCCTTCATGAGCTACCCATTCAGAGATGCAGAGCTCAGATACATGGACATTGAAAGATAGGCACTTACTCTGGTTCGAGCAGTTAATAAATTTAGGCATTACATTCTGAGAAGTAAAGTGATTATTGTAGTACCTGATGCAACAGTAAAGATGTTATTAATGCAAAGTGAAGCAGGTGAGAAAAGGGCTAAATAGATCACTATCCTCCAAGAGTACGATATGGACATTACACCCATGAAGTTAGTGAGAGGACAGGCATTGAGCCAGATGATATCAAAAATTGATCCTAATATCATGAGCCAGCAGTATGTTGTGAATGCAAAGAAAGATGGAGAATGGTACTCAGACATCAGACACATACTGATTGTTGGAAGATGTCCTTCAAGACTGCAGGCCTCATAGAGGAGAGCCTTGAAGATAAGGTCACAAAAATACATGATCAAAGGAGGAGTCCTTTTCAAGAGAAACTACGAAGGGATATACCTTAGATGCCTGGAAAGACAAGAAGCAGACAAGGTCTTAGCGGAGTTACATGATAAGTTTGGGACCGCACATGGATCACCTTTAGCTACCACTCATGCTATCCTCAAGGCAGGGTATTACTAGCCCACTATTTTTAAAGATACTGCTAAACACATCAAATGCTGTCATATGTGTCAGGTTGCCGCAAACAGAGAAAGATACACTACTCAACCTTTGCAGCCAGTGATGGAGATGCGCCCATTTGCTCAATGGGGAATGAACTTCATAGGACCTATCAATCCTCCATCATCTTCAGGCCACAGGTATGTTCTAACTATTATTGATTACTGTACCAGGTGGACTGAAGCTGTCAGCAGTAAGATGTGTAATGCTGACGATGTCATCGGCTCTTTGGAAAGCAATATAGTAACTAGGTATGGGGTTCCCTACACTTTGGTATGTGATAATGGCTCTGCCTTTGCTTCAAATAAATTATCAAGTTGGGCTTTTGACTATAGGATTATCCTAAAATTCTCCTCAAACTACTATCCCCAAGGGAATGGATTAGCAGAATCCTCAAACAAGAACCTATTGAACATCATAAAGAAATTAACAGAAAAGAACCCAAGTGAAATACCTTATTGAAATATGCCTTGTGGGTAGATAGAACCAGGAATAAGGCTGCATTAGGAAATTCTCCTTTTCATCTAGTATATGGGGTGGATCATATCCTCCCTGTTAACCTAAGGATTCCTACATTACAGTTTGCACAAGAGTACCTGGGCATTGATAATAAACAAGAGGTCAGGTTTCTTCAATTGATGAACCTAGAAGAAAAAAGAAGTGAAGCAATTGAACAATTTGCTAAACGTTAGGCTGTTGTCAAATGCTGGTTTGACAAAAGGGCTAGAGTTAAGGCTTTCAGGATCTCAGATTTGGTCTTGATGTGGGACAAAGCACATGAGAGGAAAGGAGATCATGGTAAGTTTGATAAACTCTGGATAGGTCCCTTTCAAATTTCTAAAATTTTAGGAGACAGCACCTACAGGCTTCAAACCTTAACTAGTGAGGATGTTCCATTACCAGTTAATGGACAGTTTCTCAAACACTATTTTCAAGCCTAAAGTGGTGCCATGACAGCCATGTGTATCATAGTGTACATTTTTTGTATAGTTGTTTGTACAGTTTGCTTGTTTTGGCTTGTTTTGTTGTTTTCTCAGCAGGGATCTTTATTTTGATTTAGAGTATGCAGGAGTAGACTAACAACCACTGAAGACAATAGAAAATTCAGAACATTCAAGTTAATTATTTGAAATTTATGCATAACTTGTTTTGACCGTCATGAATCTAGAAAGTTGTTTAACTTTGTGAAATTTTGTATTCAATAACTGTGCGTTGAGTATACAAGGAAGGTTTCTCACAATGACACACCTAAAATCCTTGGGTTTGTTGAACTTACCAGTGTAGATATTAGGTGAAAAATCAGATCTCACCCTTGCTACCATTACAATTCTCAGCTTAATTTCAGCAAGTGACCACTCCTTGCATCATGAAGTTACAAATGTAATATCTTATGAAGTTCTATCAAATAAATAATTAAAAAAAAATGGATTATACTGAAAATCTAAATTAAGCTATCTAAGTAACTCTACCAAGGCTATAGACGCTCGCTGGTAGTGGGGCTCTACTTAGGAGAATTGTAACGATAACCTTATTGGGGCTATGGATGCCTGCTGGCAGCAAGGCTCTATCCAGTTGGCTATGAGGGAATGACATCAACTACGTAGGCTAATATCAGTCACTGGTTTGTTCAACTGATCTTCAAGATGAGGATTATTAATTACGTGTACCCACTTAAACTGAAAGGAAAATTCATGCACCTTATTGAATACATTGAGATGCAATTTGGATAATGATTTGCAGAAAAGATAGTTGGAAGTTATGAATTTTTTTCATTTAGTTTTCTTTAATGGTTTGAATTCAATTGTTTTGTTTGGTGGCTAGTTGTTGTGATGTTCACAACATGCCCCTTTTTGCTCCTTAGCAAAATGAGGACCCCTGCTGTGGCTTTTGCTTTTTGCTTGTGTGTTTTATTTTGCTTGGTGGTAAAGGGAAAAAGGGAGTGAAATAGTACAAACCTTGTTGAAGAAAGAGAAAAAATTGCATTAAGTGCTAGGGTAGAGTACATGTGAATTCCTTGTAAAAAATGAACAGGGGTTGCTTTTTGAACCATCTTAAAATTCCCTGTATTTTGCAAGTTATGAGTGTTTTGGTAAAATGTACATTTGGGTTTGTATGTTGCATGTACAAGGCCCTTTGTATATTGGGTCACTTGTATGCAAAGTCTTTTACAAATCGGGTTGCATATACAATGGTCTTTGTATGTTAGGTCATTGTATGTTGCACATGCAAAGGGTTTTGTATATCGGGTTTACATACAAAGTTGTTTGTATGTTTTTGTACTTGTATGCATTTGCTAATGTTCTATTTTTACATGTAGGTTGGACCCGACGCAGTTATGAGTTGAATTGAGTATTTTGTTAAGTCTGTCAGTTGTATATTTGGTGTTTGTATGTTTATACATACAAGCGAAACATACATGTCAAAAGATGCAAGGCCCGCAATATGCAAGCCATGGACCCGAAAAGTTTGTTAAAAAAGGTTAAGTCCTTGTATGTATGCGGGCTTGTATATTGGTGAGGTACAAAGGCTTTATACATTGCACAGACCTGAAGAATTATTAAAGATGGTTAAGTTGTTGTATGTTTCGTGCAATATATATATATATATATATTTTACATACATTGCGATTTGCATTGGCTACATACGTGTGCAAGAGCTGAAAAGTTATAAATGTGAAGTAAGGCTTGTATATTTCGTGACTTGTATGTATGTTTCAAAACATACATTGCTTTATACATACAAGCGCCGGAATTCAAAGAAATTAAAATCCAATGTATACAATGTATCAAAACCCGAATGTATATTAAAAGATACATTGCATCATATACATCGCTGATATACAAGCCGGAACTCAGGAGAAATTTAAATATGGTTAATACAATGTATCGTGTCCGATTGCATATCAAAAGATACATTGCATTACATACATTGCTTTATGCATACAAGCTTGAATTCAAAGGAGATTAAAATATGGTATAAAGCATGCATCACGTCCGATTGTACATCAAAAGATGCATTGTGTTTTATACATCGCGTATTTGACAGGTAAATAGACTGCGGTCTATAAAGGGCGATAAGTCTGGAAGTGACATACAAAGGTGTTTGTATGTATCATTTTGTATAAATTGCAGTGCATATCTCCAGATACAAGCGATAGATGCAAAAGGAAAGATACAAGGAAAAAGGTAGGAAGCCAAAGTGAAGGGATTTTTGAAGCCGTTTTGAGGCCCGATGCATGTTTTTAGTCAACGATGGTTGACTTGGCCATTTTAAACATTGTATATGCATTCAGATACGCGAATTTTCACAGTTTAATGCCTGATATTTTGTGCTTGCATATTTTGAGCCTAATTTAATGTAATGTTTAAATCTCCTTCTGGTTATTGAAATGATGATGATGCTTATTTCTTGTCTGTTTGTTGCAGGATGCTGGAGCTATTTCGAAGTAGATGGAAAATTGCAGGGTTGCCGACATAGTGGCGGCGTGCAGGTGGATATAAAGGCGGAGCTTTAATGGCGATGATATCACGGGAGGCAGATCGGATCGCATTAGATCACAAAGAGACGAGAGGAGTCAAGGCCTTCAATGCAAAGACAAAATGCAGATGGGGAAACATTATTAAATAGAAAACAACAATTATTTTGCTGACCGTAAGGGTTTCCAAGGGGCATCCTTACGCTCAATACGGGTATGCTGCTCAGGATTTTTTTGGCGGGATTTGTTCTCCACCGCTTGATGTTGCGCTTGAGGGGTGGACTGTGGATTAACTAGGGTTTTTTGGGCACTATATTGGGGATAAATTAGAGATATATATTGAGCCCCTTTACTGTACAAAAAAGGGGAAGGTCAACCATTTTTGTAAAAAATTTGACCTGTAATGATTTCATGTAAGAGATCAGATTACTGAGGCTAATGAGGACTGAACTGTTGAAACATCAAGGTTCTTTCTTCAGATCATTGTAAATGTACTTGTTCTCAAGCATACTGAATGGAGATGAAGCTTCAGATTACATCCTGATTGTAAACTTTACGTAATTCTAAGTTGATTTCTGGATATGTACTGGTGAATGTTGTGTTCAATAGAAGCATTTTCATTTCATTGCATGTTGTTGTGAACTTTTCCTTTGAAGATTTGCACTGGATCATGCGGATTTGTGGAATGTCTTAGTGAAGTATGATTCTAGTTTTTCTTCTCTTCATTGCTGTATCGAAACATGTATGTGGATCAATGATCTCAGTCAAGTAATTTTAGGAATCTCATTCTTTAAACCCTGTCTTTGTCTTTCCTTTTTTTAAATTTCATTTAATCACTTCCATAATTGCAAATCATGAGAAATAATAAGCAGAACAGAGAAATATGCTGACATCCTGTAGATAACTAAATATCATTAGCATATTTGAGCCAAATGCATGTAGTGTTGAAAATATCATGCAAAGACTTGCAAATAATGGTATAAATCATGCAAATATCAATCTGTAGGCACATTATTTGAGCAAGTTCATAGTGTAAAGGTAGAAATTACTAAAGAATGTAAGGCCCCTGAATGGAAAACAGCAACACACATCAACTACTGAGTAACGTCAGTAGATTATGAACTAATCAACGGAGACTTGGGATCATGAATTCTTTGAATTCATCATATCTTTCAAGATAAATAAGGGTTGTTGTGTAACTTTTATTTCATGTTTGTGTGTGACTAACATCACCATCAACATGTCCCTACATAAAATCCTGCAAAATAGAGAGCAAAAGACACAAAAGATGCTGAAAAGGCAAAAAAAATACAAAATATGTGAGTCCAAATGATCAAGTAATGTCGTGGTAAGGAGGCGCCATCACAATCTAAAAATAGCACCAAAATGTAGGTAAAATGGCGTGACTGCGTAGGAAGATAGCGTTAATCTATAAAAAACACGTCTTAACAACAAAAAAACTCACAAGATTGTTAGATTGGGACCTTGTGGGTCCCACCGGGCGTGCCAATGTGATCTATGAAGTCAAAATGAAAGCCAAAAACACAAATCAAGTGCAAAAACAAATGATATACCTTCACCTGTGACCCACAAATCCTTGATAGGGTGGAAGGAGTTGCACACAAACTCCTTAGATTTACCCAAGTGGATGTAGAATGTGAATTGCTCTTTGAGATTCAACACAATAGGATGAGAGATTTGGATTTAGATGGAGATTGAGATGGGGATGAGGAATGATTTTGGCATTATGATGGTATGATGAAGAGATTTGAGAGAAATTTAGGCATGGTAAGGATGCAAGAAGAAGTTGTTGTCAATGGCTTGGTTGATGGTCTTATTTATACATTTTTGGAAAAGGGATGGAGGGTGAGGATTAAAAGTTGAGATCAAGGGCTAGGAATGATTGAGAGTTAGGGTTTGGATTGGATTCATAGCCTTGTGACAAGTGTCACAAGGAGAGTGGGTGAGAGAGATCAATGGTTGAGATTTGGTCAATGGATTTGGAGGGCTCTCATTACTTATGAATTAAAAATTTACATGGGGAAAGGTGTTGAGGATAAAAATGAATGAAAAATTTATTTTTGGGAAGAGTGGATATGACAAGTGAATTAAAAATTCACTTTTATGTGGAGATGTGAAGGTTGAAGGACACATGTACACTTACATGTGTAAGAGGGTGATAAATGATGTGTAAGGAAGATTTGACCCTTTGAATAAAAAATTGATTTTTATTCAAAGGTGTGTGGGAGGATGGGCTAAGCAAGGTTAATTAAGTGTTTAGCTTAATTAATTTAGGCCTAGGGGGTCGATAGGCTAGGGTAGCTAATTAAATAATTGCTATTTAATCAACTAGGCTAGGTTTAGGTTGATTAGTAGGGTAGATTAATTAGATAAGCATGATTTATCTAATTAATGAGGATTAGGGAAATGGGGAAATTAACTAAATAAATATTATAAATATTTATTTAATTAATGAGGATAGTGTTGTAAGGTATAGTGATAAATTAAATGAATTAATTGATCACCAAGGATGGGTAAATGGTTAAGGGTAGATGATTAGGGATAAATTAATTAAATAAAATAAATTTATTTAATTAATAGGAGGGATAATTGGTAGTGTAGAGATGCGGGAAATTGGTCTGTGGAGCAAGTCAATTTTAGGTGTCTACAATAGTAATATATTCCAAGAATTGTATAATATAAAATATTTGATTATGATGCATTTAATACAATAATATGTAAAAGTATAATCACTAAGAATGATATTATTCATATAAAGCCCAATAGACAAAACCGTGATGTATATAATATAATAATATAATATACATAATAGAGTAGACAAAAAAGTCCAGAGAATAATAATTGAATTATTGGATACGTGACAATAAAAATCATGAATATATGGATATATAATAATAAATATATCAATATAGTAATAATAAAATAAAATAAAGTATAAAGAATAACATAATAAAAGACTAACATACTAATATATAAGGATAAACATAATTGTTGAATAATAAATATAATAATAATAAATAATAATAAAAATAAACACACACAAATGAATAATAAATATAATAAAGGAATATGTATAATAGTAATGTAACCATGTAATGCGTAATATATAATATGAAAATATGAAGCATAAAATATTTAAAGAGAATACTCATTAAGAATAATATTATATATATATGGACAAAAAGACAAAACCATAACGTATATAATATAATAATATCTAAAAATAATAATCAACCAATAATATCAAATATATATATAGACAAATAGACACCAAAGACAAACAACAAAAACTAAAAGAAACAAAACCACTATAAATAAAATAAGTATCACCTAATTTGGCACAAATAAACCATAACATAAATAATGATATAAGAGGATATACAAAATAAAATAAGTAAGCAAGGAAGTAAGAAAGCATGCCAAAAAAGGGAGGGCGAGTTAGTGAGGGAGTAAGTATGTAAGCAGGAATGCATACCGAAACCAGGAGTCAGGACCTCTAAGCTGGGAGGACAAAGCACACTAAGAAGAACAAGAAACATAGGGGGGAGAGCAATAGAGCACAAAAGAGACACGAGGGGAGAAGTGGTGGAAGAGGGGAAGAGAGGAAAAGAGGAAGAGAGAAAGGAGGGATACAGCTAGAGGAGACAGTGACACGAGGCCAGGAGAATCACAAAGGGGTAGAGTGGGATTAGAGGGAGTTTAATAAAGGTTGCCAGGTTGGGCTAAGTTATCACCCCTCATCACAATTGAGGTTGGATGGGTGATATTTAATCAAGATCACTTCTTGAAGTTTCCTCTTGTAAAAACAATCTTCTTTCACCAAGACTTGCATATGCTCAAGACAAATATGGTGTTTAGTATTGTATGAATGCTCAACCAAGGCAGACTTGGTGATGTGATTGTGTATAATGTCTGCACTATGTTCCTTGATCCTAGTGCTAATGGATCGACCTGTTTCACTGATGTAAGGTGTCCCATAGGAGCAGAGTATCTTATAGACCCCAGAGTTGATAAGTTTATTTCTAGGGTCTTTGATAGAAGGGATAAGGTTTCTAAGAGTGGAGACAGGTTTGAAAGTACAATGGAGGCCCTTCTTGCACAGGATTCTAGAGATTTTATTAGAGAGGCCCTCTATGTATGGGAGGGTAGCAACCCAAGTATCACTTGGTACATCAGGCTTAGGTTTTGGGTGAACATGACTCTTAGCAAGGTTAAAGGCCCGGTAGATGCACTTATGGCGATAACCATTAAGCTTGAACACTTGGGATAGGTGGAAGAGCTCATGGTCAATGTGTTCATTATCACAAATGCGATAAACACTATTAGCTAGTGTCATAAGGACACCATCTTTTGGGGTAGGATGGTGGTGAGAAGATGCATAGAGGTATAGGTCAGTGTTTGTGGATTTTCTGTAGATGGTTTGAGCAAGGGAACCATCCTTTTTCCTCATGATTAGGATGTCCAGAAAAAGAAGCTTGTTGTCAAACTCGAGCTCTTTAGTGAATTGAATGCAATCCACCAACTGGTTAAGGTGAGAGTGGAAAAGCTCTAAATTATCAAGGCCATGAGGCCAACAAATGTTGGTGTCATCAACGTAACGTTTCCACCATCTGGGTTTGAAAGGAAAGGAGTTAAGGGCTGATTGCTCAAAATGCTCCATATAAAGGTTGGCAACAATAGGGGATAAGGGAGAACCCATGGCAACTCCTTCAGATTGCTCGTAGATAAGATCTTGAAACATAAAGAAAGTGGATCATAGGCATAAATCAACCAGAGAAGCTATCTCATTATTAGTTTTACACCTGATGAGTTCCACAGAGTCAACCACAGGGACTTTGGTAAACAAGGACACCACATCAAAGCTAACCAGGATCTCATGATCTTCCACCTTCTCGTCATGAATGAAATCAACAAAGTGTGCAGTCTTTTATTATGTTATTCTTTATACTTTATTTTATTTTTTATTATTATTACTATATTGATATATTTATTATTATATCTCCATATATTCGTGATTTTTATTGTCACGTATCCAATAATTCAATTATTATTCTCTGGACTTTTTTGTCTACTCTATTATGTATATTATATTATTATATTATATACATCACGGTTTTATCTATTGGGATTTATATGAATAATATCATTCTTAGTGATTATACTTTTACATATTATTGTATTAAATGCATCATAATTTCATATTTTATATTATACAATTCTTGGAATATATTACTATGATACATATTTTACTATTCTTCTTTGGTCTTTTTGTCTATTTTCATGTTAATATATGTATTGTATTTGTATTATATATTATTCATATATACCTTTTCTTTTTATACTTTTGTTATATATATATATATATATATATATATATATATATATATATATATATATATATATATATATATATATATATATATATATGTATATATATATATATATATATGTATATATATATATTCTCTATATATACTTTTTGTTTTAGTAATGTTATTTGCTCATATTTGTGCTTATGTGGATTCACATACTACAAGTATGAATTGGTTGTGTCTTTATTTTTCCATCCCCTCCCCTCGTGTTACGGTCCTGTCTTATCCCCCCCCTCTCCATTTCCTTTATAAGGTCATGTTTACTATCAAAACACACTTTCTCCTCTTCTTGATGATGGATCATTGTGCATGATCCAAAACGTTGAAGCTAAAACATACACAGTTTAATCCAGAAGCACTATCTAATTATCTCAAGTTGTTCTTCATTATCTCTAGCTTCTTCAAGATCAGATTCAAGATGCCTGATTATTCTGTCCATTTTGTGGTAGTCCTCTATTTTCTCCTTGAGGGATTGTTTTAGATTATCTTTAGTTTTCCTTTTCTCTTCAATTTCTTAGGTGAATCTCATAACACCTGATTCCATCTCATGCCTTACCATAATGACCTCTTTTGATAGCTTCTCACATAGCTTATTTTTCTCATTCAAATCTTCATTAGTATCATTGGCTTCACTCTGACTTGCTAATTTTTGAAGTAGTTCCTTTCTCTTTTTCACAGAGATACTCAGTTTTTCTTTTAGCGCATTTATGAAATCATCAGTTGGTTTGAGTCTTTCTCTCAAGTTATTGACTTCAGAGTGAGATTACTTAAGATCATCTAGGGCAGACTGAAGTTGTTCCTTCATACCATACATATCCATTGAGATTCCCAGATCTTCCTCAAGTTGTTTAGGCTCTGTTTAGAGGAACTTAGCTCTGATACCAATTGTTGGAAACAAGGCAGAAAACTGAGGGGGGGTGAATCAGTTATCTCAAATATCTAACTTTCTTTTCTCCTTTAATAATTAGTGCAGCATCAAAACATATAAGCATACATAATCATGAGGGTAGAAATAAAATCAACACACATAACACAAGGATTTTTACATGGAAAACCCTGTTAAGGGAAAAACCACGGGGTGACTAACCCAAGATTGTATTCTCTATTAAAAGAATAAGAAGTACAAAATGGCACTTGCCAATTAGGGCTCACTGCCCGAGCAGACTGCTCACAAGAGGCACACTACCTACAAGAGACTCACTATCTACAAAGTTTATAGAAGGTAATTAGGTGTTTGAACTGATGAGAGGCATCCACAAATGTTGAAGTTTAGTTCCAGTTAGGCTCAATATACTGATCTAATGTACTTCATTCTTCCTCTGCTTTAGTGCTACTGCTTTGTCACGTACCGAACTTGTATTGCTGCTTCCACACTTATCTCTACCTTTCCTCGCACCTTATTTCATCACCTCTATACACACACTCATACTGGAGTCCATCTAGTATATATATCCGCACCAAGGATTTCAACAACTTTCTAGTCGGCAACCAGAATACTCAAGATATTTACAAGATACTAATCTGTTGGCTAAATCCATACTTGATTTGTGATGCGTATCAAAAACATAGACATAGAAGTCATCAATCATGTTGGCCAACAATGTATGATCCCTTAAACAACTTGATCAACATCAATTACTCATTCGGATTGAAGGCTGATACTCTGTCGGTCAATTTTTCCTCAGTCTGCTCTACCTGTCAGGAACCCAACACTCAGATGCTCATATCTTTTCCATGTTTTCTAACTGGAGGCTCAATCTCTGGAATATAGGATTCATGGTACTCCTCTTGACTTGTCCAAGTCCGCAACTTACTGAGTTACACCATCTGAGAGTTCCAGACCTGATTGGTAGACCTTGCTGCATGCTCTGTTCTTGTTCATCGGACCAAAACACTCTTTAATCTGACTTCTGGTATAGGCATACTATGTGTTGCAGATGTGTGGGATAGACTTTGTTGCCATCAATGACAACACTCATGAAGCCACACAGTGTCACTTGCCAATAGGATAAATGGAAGAAGGGCTATCATCTTCGCCTAAATCAGAGTGCTTCCTTCACATCTCAGATTGCCTACATACCCTGTATCCATGGGACGTGCTTAGTTGATTGCAAATATCAACTTTTATTACTTTGGATTTTTGGGATGTTTTTGATTTTTTTTGGGTTTTTTGGAAGCTTTTGGGTGATTGCTGTGTTGTTGGTTCTGGTTGCAAATGTTCGCAATGTTTGAAGTTGGATAATGTTGGCTGTGCTACAAAGTTGATTGTGTGTTGTGTTGAAAATTGTTTGTTTGTTGGGTCATGAGCTAGAGCTATGGGTATCCACTTCCAAACAAGGTTCAACAAGTGCCCCCAAGGTGGGATGAAGTTTATTAGGAATGTACCGTGGCTAATGGTGTTCTTGCAGATAATATACTAAGATGTCCAATGATATCTTTACCTCAATGGAGTCTAAACTACAAAAGCTAGCAAGGTAGAGGCAATGGAAAGAAAAAGGCTTTTATTATGGATGAATAAAGGATAATGGGCTAGCGACATTTATATACGATGAAGAGTGAATTATGATGTGGATTATGTAGGTAAGATAGTGGATAAATGGTTGGAAAAGTTGTAATCAAACAATGCGAAGCGGATGATGGAAGTTGGTCTCTACACATAGCGCTTGTTTGCCAGGTTTTCACTATGGTACTTATCCAAGGTGCCTATTTACCAGGTTTTCACCAGAGGACAGATTATTTATCTTGTTATATATATGTTTTTGATCATCCAAAGCGCCACAAGGTGGTTTTCACTATTGGATGGTTTTTTTTTTTAGAGGTGGGATATGCTAAGGTTCATGGGTAGAACCATTTAAGATGGATGCTATTGACTAGCTCATCCAAGGGAACACCTTCAGGTGTCGAGAGAGTGTATACCCCGATCCATAGATAGATGTGATGATAAAAGGACCAAGCCAATTAGGTTCAAACTTGCCCTATTTCTCATGATGCTGTTGATTTCTTTGATTTTCTTTGAGGACAAGATCGCCAACTTGAAATCTTTGTTCTCTAATCTTCTTGTTGTAACTATGGCATAGCCGGTTATGGTAAACTTGTAGATGATTGAGTGCTGTGAGACATCATTCATCTAATAGCTCAAGATCATGGAGTCTGGATACTCTATATTCTTTATCTAAAACAATGTTCTATAAAGATACTCATAGTGAGGGAATCTCAACCTCAATAGGTAAAATAGCTTTAGTGCCATACACCAGAGCATATGGTGTAGCGCCAATGGGAGTTCTGATACTTTTTTTGTAGGCCCATAATGCAGGATTAAGTTGCAAATGCCAATCATGGCTAGCTTCATTGACTATATTTTTGAGGATCTTGATAATTGTTTTGTTAGAAGTCTCAGCTTGACCGTTACTTTGAGGGTAGTAAGGAGTAGAAAATCTATGTTGAATATGGAACTTGTTACAAAGATCTCTAACTTCTTGGTTCTTGAAAGGATGACCATTATCAGTGACTACAACTTGGGGAACTCCATAACTGCAAATAATGTAATGTAGGATCAACTTTGATATTTGCTTATTAGTAATATAGGTCATTGGTATTGCTTCTACCCACTTCATAAAATACTCAGTGGCGGTGATGATAAATTTATGGCCATTTGATGAAGTGGGATGGATTTTACCTACGAGATCAAGTCCCCACTACAAGAAGGGAAAAGGAGTAGTGATAGGCTAAAGTTCATGTGCTGGTGCATGTATTAGATCTCCTTGTTTCTGACATTGTAAACATCTATTTGCAAATTGTTGTGCATCTTTCTCCATAGTTGGCCAATAGTATCCATCTCATAGAAGATTCTTAACAAGGCCAGAGCTAGCGGAATACGATCCATAGACACCTTCATGTACTTGGCATAAGGCAACTTTCACTTCTTCAGAATCAAGACATCTAAGAAGGATACCATCGAGACTCCGGTGATATAGGGTGTCCCCTAAGATAGTGTAGTGAGAGGTTCGATGGATAAAGGTTTTTTGTTGGGTATTGGATAATTGAAATGGTAAAGTTTACGTGTGAAGATACTCATATATATCCTCGTACCAAGGCTAATTGGGACCAACAATTTCACATATAAGCTCAGATTGTGGTACTTTAAATGTTGGGATCAGGAGTTGTTCTACTAGAAACTCACATTTATGTGCATTGGAAGGCATGTCTAGAAGATATCCAATCATAGCCATGGCATCTGCTGCTTTGTTTTGTAACCTTGGAATCTATTCAAAGGTGATAGTGTCAAAATATTACTTGAAATCATCAACCATTGCCTTGTATGGGAGGAGCTTTTCATCCTTTGTTTGATACTCATCTAAGACTTGTTTCATAACCAACTAAGAATCACCAAAGACCTGTAACTGTTTGATAGTCCATTGTACTGCCATGCATAATCTTGTGATCAAAGCCTCATATTTTGCTATGTTATTGGTACATGGAAAGGCAATTCTATATGACTTTGGAATACAGTCTCCTTGAGGGGTGAGAAACAATATCCCTAGTCTTGATCCATGTTGCGTGTAAGATCCATCAAAGTATATTTACCACAATGTTGTTGAAGTTAGATTGAACAACTCTTCATCAGGGAACTCTGGGTGTACTGGATAAATATTTGTGATAGGTGCTGCGGCTAACTAATCAGTGATGACTTGTCCTTTTATGGCTTTTCGATCCACATATTGTATATCAAATTCACTTAAAATCATAACCCATTTTGCTAGTCTTCCCGTGAGGATTGCTTTGGAGAGAAGATATTTGAGTAGATCAACATTAGATATGAGCTTTGTTGTCTGGTTCAACATATAGTGTCGTAGTTTTTGAGAAGAAAACACCAATGCTAAGCATGTTTTTTCCATAGATGAGTAATTAAGTTCATATCCTACAAGAGTTTTGCTGATGTAGTAAATGGCTTTCTCTTTTCCTGAATCATCATGTTGAGCTAAGAGAGCACCCAATGCTATTGTTGTTGAAGAAATGTAGATTGATAATGGGTGCTCAAGTACATGAGGTACTAACACAGGAGGTGTTTCCAGGTATTCCTTTATTTTGTCGAAGGCCTATTGACATTTTTCATCCCATTTAAAAGGTTCACCCTTGCATAGGAGATGTTGAAAAGGATGACATTTGTCTGCTAGCTATGAGATAAATCTGTGAATGGATTGTAACCTTCCTTATAGACTGTGAAGCTGCTTCATATTTGATGGTGAAGGCATTTCCATGATAGCTTTTACTTTGTTAGGATCTACTTCAATTCCTCATCATGGTACAATATATCCCAACAATTTACTAGATGTTACACCAAATACACATTTCTTTGGGTTTAGCTTGACTTGATATTTCTCTAATCGATCAAAGATTTGTGCTAGTACCTATAGATGTCCTTCTCTTGTTCTAGATTTTCCTAGAATATCATCAACATAATCCTCCATGATAGTGTGGAAAAGGTCATGGAAAATAATTGTCATGGCTCGTTGATAAGTAGCTCTTGCATTCTTGAGACTAAAAGGCATTACAACCCAGCAATAGGTACCCCATGGACAAATGAATGATGTCTTGTCTTGATCTTCCTTTGCTATTTGATTTGGTTATATCTTGAGAATCCATCCATCAAGGATAGCATTTCATGTCTAGCTGTGAGATCTACAATGTTGTCTATGCTTGGTAGTGGAAAGTCATCTTTAGGACATGCTTTGTTAAGGTCTCTAAAGTTTGTACAACAACGAACTCATCCATCAGGTTTTGCTACAGGTACCAAGTTTGAAACCCATTCTAGATAATCAATAGGCTTGATGAACTTTTCTTCTAGTAGCTTCTGAATCTTTACCTTGACCAAAAGAGAAATTTGTGGATGCATTTTACATAGCTTTTGCTTGACAGGTTTTGCATTAGGAGATACTACTAGATGATGTACTACAAGTGATGGATCTAAACCTGCCATGTTGGAGTATGTCCATGCAAAATTGATAACTCTGTTTAGCAAGAATGCTGTGAAATTTCTCCTTTCCTACTCTGATAGTGAGGCTACCAAAAAGGTGATCTTCGGATTATGTTCTGTGCCAAAGTTCATGTCTTGAGATTTTTCAACTAGCACTGTTGATTTTTCATGATAGTCATTATTGACAGGAAGATCAAATCCCTCATCCTCCGGTGCCTCAGAGAGGTTTTCACCTTCGGATACGTCCTTTATTTTTACTTTTTCACGGTCAAGAGGCGCCTTCTAATTTTCACCTAGTGACCTATCTTTTTTTATTCTATTTATTTCACTTTTGCGACTGAAGGATTTGAAACTTCTGCCAAAATATGCTAGTTTAGGGAGATCCATCATGAAGCCTGCTTTGTGATCACCCAGTGGAATGCCCTGTCATAAGCCCATGAATTCAGCAATAGCTTCATCATTTTCAAATGTGTCTAATATCGGTGCCACCTGTTAGTCCCAATCGATGAGGTCAGGATATATGAGTGAAAGGGTAATGGACGAAGAGTTTTGGCTAGATGAGGTTGTGGAGATCATGAAGATAGATGTTTCTTGAAAAAGGTCCATGATATGAAAGGAGAAGTCATGGATGGTATCTGAATTAGAGGTCTCTCCTATCGAAGAGGGTCTGACTTCCATATTGAAAATGCACTTAATGTCTTTGGAAGGTGGCACCTCCGGCTTATAGCCAAGGCCTTGTTTATTAAGCTTCTTAGACACAACAATGGGTTCAATAGGTTCTTGTTCATGTGATCCCAATCCTCCATGTCCTTTATATCCCATGTTTTTAATGATACGAAACCCATTTTTATATCTCTCCACTTCAAGTTGGACTTGGTCGTTCTCATCAAAGAATATCCAAGAGTCAATATCATCAATGTCTTCATCATCGAGGAATCCACCTTTTATGAATACTCTTGGTGGGGCTTTTATGATAGTGGCAGATGAAGATGGCTTGGATGTAGAAGGTTTTCCATGAGATTTCGGAGATAAGGGGAGAGTGCCAACATAACAAGGGTCTTGCAATGTGTATTCACTCGGGCCATGTTCAGTATATTTGATACGAAGATTGGAAGATGATTGGATAGAGGATCACTTGACTATGGCGGAGGGGTTCACATAGGATGACGATGGATATGCCTCGATGCTGATAGGAATATAGTTGTGGCTGTGATATTTAGCTTGAAAAGCATGACAAAACTCAAATGTGTTAGGATCAGCATAGATAACAACTTCAACACCATTGTGTGGAAATTTGAGACATTGATGGTATGTGGAAGGAACTGCTTTGAGAGTGTGGATCCATGGATGACCGAGGATGATGCTATAAGGAAGGTCAATATCAAGGACTTGACAATGGGTATCTATTGTGACCGGACTAACTTGAATGGGTAAATGGATAATCCCTTCAATATCTCTCTCAGCATCATCATATGCTTTGATAGTAATAACCTTGGAAGTGTCAACATCTTTCTCAGAATATCCCAATTGTTTTATTAATTTTAAGGAACATATATTAAGACCAGCTCCACCATCCACTAAGATTTTTTTGATATGGCATTGTTTAACAAACACTTCAATGTGGAGGGCTTCGTTATGAGATGGGTGTATGGATGGTCAGAGATCTTTATCAGAAAAAGTGAGATGGTAGGGGGCTAAAATGCTAGCGACTAGAGATTGGAATTGTGTGGTATCGATATCATTGGGCACCAAAGATTCTTGCAATGCTTTATCAAGGATAGCTTTGTGGGCAGTGGATATGCGAAGCAAATCTAGGATATAAATATGTGTGGGTGTTTTGCTGAGGTGATCAAGGATGTTATAGCTAGAAGATGGTCGAGGAGGATGCATAGGTGCTCCCCTAATGGTAACACGGCCTCTTTGGGTAGTAACAGGGCAATTAGGTGCTTTTCCTTAGATTGTGATGGTGGAAATGTGGGCATGGTCAATGCGGCCAATCATGGATGATTCGTAGGTGTACTGGATGGCATTACCAGCATGGGGCTTGCTTGTCTTCTCATCCAATGGAAGTGGATTCTTGAAAGCATCTAGATCATAGTTCGATGTCGATTGTTGGGCTGGCTGTGATGCTGGCGGTGTGATTTTAATGAGGCCTTAGTCAATGCAATCTTGAATGACATGTTTTAGGGGCATGCAACCATTGGTTTTGTGTCCTTTGATTCTGTGATATTCACAATATGTGTTTTCTTTGTACTAAGGATCTTTGAAGACCGGTTCACCATTGGGTGGTGCTTTAGGCAGAATGATATCTCCTGCTTGAAAGAGCTTACAAAAGACAACTTTTATAGGTTCTCCTAAAGGAGTAAATGATCGTCGAGGATTTGAAGTTTGTCTTTTTTGTCGGTTTCATTGGAAAGGTTGTGGATTAGTTGTAGATGCAGCTTTTATGTTGATAGGAACTTTCACTATTTGGATGTTCTTTGCGTCTACAACTCTGACATTGACAACATTCTTGTTTTTGTTCTAAAAATGGGATCTATCATTCGATGATTGGGAATTGTCTTTGTTGTCTCTAAAAATCTTGATAGTTCCCTTAGCAATTAAAGCACGTTCAATAGTGGCTCCTTTGGATATAAGCTCATCAAAGGTGTTAGCACTTTGTAGTTGTAGTTGGAAGGACAACTTGGGATGAAGATTTTGAACAAATATATCAAGTTGTTGTTTCTCAGGTATTTGCCATGATAGTTTGCTAGCCATGTTACGCCATCATTGTGTAAATGAGGAAAAAGCTTCACCATTGCGTTGTTTGTTGTTGACAAGGTCATTCATGGTCACTTAATGTTCAATGTTAAAGGCAAAATGGGATCAAATTGGTTTTCCAATTCTGCAAAAGTCTTAATTCCCGGCGGTAAGTAAGAGAACCACTCAAGAGCTGGTCCTGCTAAGCTTCAGGGAAATAGTCACAAGAGATACGTATCATCTTGAGAAACATCAAGGCATGCAACATAAAATTCTCTAAGGTGGTCATCCGGATTTCCTTTCCCTTTATATTTGTCAAATTGCGGTATTTCAAAGTGTGGTGGAAAAGGTGTCATATGAAGTGACTTGTCAAACGGGTAATCATAGATGTCCCCCAAGGAAAATGTTTTCTTGTTTTGTCCCACTGCTTCATTAATCATTTGTTCAACATCCATTTGAGATAATTACTATTGTTGCACAAGGGGTTGATGGTTCGGAGGTGGATTATAGTATTGCGTATATTGTGGTTGTTGTTGCAGAATGTAGGTATACGACACATTATATGCTCAAAGGGTTGTGTGCCCGCATTGGGGTTGTGTGCTAACATTATATGTCAAAGGGTTGGTATAGGACACATATGTATTTGAAGATTGCTATCCTTGAGACACAAGTGGTTGTTGGGTGTAGTACGATGGATTAGCTCTAGGAGTTTGCATCACATGGGATGTTGAGGATGGATTGAGGTTGGTCAATGGTTGGGGATTTGGATTCAGATTATAGTAGGTACTAGAAGGGTTGGTATATGCGGAAGAAGGATGAATGGTTGGGTTTGTCTTATGAACAACATGAGGATTGGTAGATGAGCTGTTATGGACAATATGAGGATTAGTAGATGAAGTGGTATAAACAACATGAGGGTTGGTAGATGAAGTGTTATGGACAACATGAGGGTTGGTAGATGAAGTGTTATGGATAACATGAGGGTTGGTAGATGAAGTGTTATGGACAACATGAGGGTTGGTATGTGGCATGTGTTGAGTGACAATGGGTAAGCCTTGGGTTGCATAGGATGGATTGATGGTTTGTGAAGGATTATATGGGGTGGAGAAGGCGATGTAAGTTGATTAACATAGGAAACCGCAGCGTTAGGATATGCTTGTGATATAGGAGGCGATTCACTCATGTCAATAAGACTAACATTGGGATTATATGGGAGGTGAGATAGATTTGTGGAAATGGTAGTAACCATGTTAGAGGTACTAGGAGTGTGAGTGTGGGATATGGTCTCTGCATGTGATGCAACGGGAGTAGAGATGTGCAATGGCTATGAAACTTGGGCTATTGGAATGGCTTGTGATCCTTGGTGTGTTTGTGAGGTTGGTAGGGGATGTGAAACTTGTGGTATTGGCACTTGCAAAACATGGACAAATTGGGATACTTGAGGCATGGATACAGCCATGGTAGATGCGGGAATGTGTTGTGGAACATGGAAAGGTGGAAAGCTCAAATTTTGTGATTGAAAAGGAAGCATTTTGGTTGGTGTTAGCAAAGGTTCAACGGAGTACTCCTTGCGTGTTGGGCTTGATGGTGCAGCAATATACAATGAGGGAGATGGGTTGGAAGGTGGATGAGATTGGATGGACATATCATGAAATGGTGCGGCAATGGTAGATGGTCCTTGTGCAACAACAACAAGAGTGTTTGAATCTTGTTTACAGATGGAAGATAAATCAAAATCACTCAGTAGTTTGGTTCCTATGTGGGCTAGTTGCAAGAAATGATCGTCCAAATCGGATAGGATGAGTTTCTCAGTGTTATCCCATATGTGTGTATCTCTAAATTCGGATAAGTCCTCTTGGGATTGCTCTTCATAGGCTTCAAAAAATGTTGGAGGTTGCACTTGTTGTGAAGATGATGGTCTAGCAGTGTATCCTTTGAGTACAAACATGTGAGAAGGCATACCGGTTGTAAATTGAGTCGCATCTCTAAGAGGCGTTGATCGGGATTGTTGCATTTTGGCTTCCTTATCGGCTCTCAATTTTGCTTCCATTTCAGCTCTATATTGGCTCCTAGTTTGAGGCATGATGGTTGATGTTAAAAGTTGGACTTGGCTTGTTAAGGTTGAGATCCAAAAGGTGATGGTTGGTTGATTTCTTGGTTTCTTGTTGCTTGGTTACTAGGTTGCTTGGTTGCTTGGTTGCTTGGTTTCTAGGTTGCTTGATTGCTTGGTTGCTAGGTTGCTTCGTTGCTTCGTTGCTTGGTTGCTAGGTTGCTTGGTTACTTGATTGCTTGGTTAAACTTCCCTAGAGGATAGCTCACACACTCTAGGGAAAAGCTGGTTGCTGTTGCTATTTTTCTGATGTTGCTTAGGCTAAGTGAAGCCAAAAGGTGATGTTTTGCTATTGTTGGATGGGTTGGTTGATGTTTGACGTTGCTGTTTTGGGATCTCAAAAGGGTGGATAGTGCACAAAGTCCAATTGTTTGATATGCTTAGGGTTGGAGACAAAGTTTAGGTATTTGCAAATGATCAAAGGCAGGTCTGAAAGATGGTGTTGAAGCTAAGCAATCTAGAAATGTAGCTGATTTGGCTGAACTACTAAGGTTTTGCAGTTGTTTAGCTAGAGGCGACGGATAATAGCTCAAATGAGAATCCAAAAAGGGCAAAAGTGATTAATGATAGCTCAGAAGTGATCTGGTTTGGGTTTAGATAACAGGATATAGTATTTACCAGAGGTGAGCTAGTTTTGCAAAAGCATGCAGTTTTGGATCAAAAGTGATTATCTGTTGGTCAAAGGCAATATGGTTTAGGCAAGAAGCGACTAACTGCTATTCAAAGGTGATCTGGTTTAGGCAAAAGGTGACTAATTACTGTTCAAAGGCAATATGGTTGTCTCTAAGCGGTCAGTTTAGGCTCAAAAGCGGTCTATGTCTATCAGAGGATGTAGTTGGAATGATGTTTTTGACAAGAAAATAGTAATTTTAGTCACTCACTCACAACAATCACAAACTTGTACAACCTAGGTTGTAAAGGACTGTATTTGTTGAGTCCCCTGGCCGTGCCTATTCAAAGCAGATAGCTTCAGGATCTTGGTAGCACTGACTCCTCTCCACAGCACACACTTCTCACACATACCAAGATCCAGGTTTCCCAAGGCTCGTCCCCCCACCGAACATTAGGATTGTCCCTACTATCTCTACTAAGAACCATGTGAATTGAGGTAGCTTCAAAGGTCCCACCTTTTTCATCAACAAATAGAGGGTTTTTGGCTACTACACAAAGTTACTAATAAGGGCATCCATTCAGGTGGCAATACATGCGGCAACGCTACTCTCTATTATGGAGTCTCCCAGCCATCAAGGGTTACGCCTTGGAGGGTTTTGGGGGAGGTTGGCTTTTAGTATAACACAACAACACCCATTGTTTGTGGCTTTTGACACGAACACTTTTCTTATATAGCGGTTTGGAAGGACTTGGCTTTAGCCCACTATCGCTTGGGTCATACCCCTTCTCACACCGGGAAGGCAGGCCCTCGAAAGATAATAACAAGTTCTCATGTACCCAAGATCCATTTGATAGGCAAGGGGAGAGGATACTTTTGCTATTAAATTTGGGTTACAAACATGCACATTCAAGCAATCAAGAAAGATAAATCAAACATAGAGCAAGCAATGATTCTTTTTAAGCACCAAGCCCAAATGTTCCTAAATTAGTGAAAAAAAATTACAAGTCTTGGACTGATCAGAGCTGCAACAGATATGTTAGTAGTTTGATATCCTCCTTTTCTTGGACAATCGATAAGATGCTACACAAATACCTAGTTAGTAGCCAAGAAACCAAATTGCAAATGATAAAAATTGAAAGTGGCATAGCTACCAGAGGCGAACAACTTTTGTTCAAAAGTGATCTATATTCTGCGGCAGGTGAAATGTCACAAATCAGAAGCGATGCTAGTAAACCCAGATGTGAACAAATAAAGCTCAAAACCGATGCGAAAAGGCAATAGGTACTGATTATGGACCATAAGTGACTCAGATCTACAAAAGAACAAGATAAAATAGCAAACCCTAGTTTTGTAGAAAGCAATCTAGATGGATAAAAGTGATTACTGTCAGACTAAAAGTGATGCAAATAAGAACATAAGTGGTCTCTGTGAGCATATAAGCGATGCAAAAGAGATAATAAGAGACCACTATTTGCTCAAAAGAAATCCATAAAATGTTGTAAGCAGCTGGTTTTGGCCTAAAAGTGATGCGTATAATCAGACAACAACTGGTTTTCGCTCAGAAGCAATTGAAACTTGTCGTAAGCACTTGGAAAATCTGATCTTCACAAAAAACAACTTCAAATAACAAAGTTAATCAAGGACATGGGTCCCACTGGGAGTGCCAAAATGTGATAGATAAAAATCAGGTCAGTAAGATCAAGCATAACAATGAAACCCTAATCCTACCATCATCAAAGAATCGAATCCAAATGAAATCAAAAGCATGCAATTCAAGAATAATGTCACCTAGATTGTGTGATTCCTTGTAAGAGATATGGATTGCTTCTTCAATAATGAACAATTATGAAGATCAAAGTTGCCATGATGGATGGATGATTATGATAATGATAATAAGCTCAATGGATGCTAAAATGCTCAAGTGCTCAAGATGATAATGTAGACGCTATGAGAGTGCTTTCTTGGATGTAGTATGAAATGGAAAGGGTGTTTATATAGAACTCAACCAAAATTAATCAATGGTGGAGATTTGGTGGCTATGTGAATGGCTAGGATTAATTGATAGACATAGGTTAATGTGAAGATGACAAGTTGAGGGAAGATAGGGCTTATGTGTGACCGTGTACATAAAAAGTACTACATGTGAAAGATATTAAATAAAAGATGTAGTACCACACATTTTTTAAAATGAAAGAGGCTCAAATGTAAGCTTATGTTAAATGATAAGTGAAATTAATTAAATAAAAATATTTAATTAATTTAGGAAATGGGATTGTGATAGAAATTTTAATTAAATAAATAAAATTTATTTAATTAAAATAGATAGAAATAGAGATAATTAAATAATTAAACATTGTTTACTTATGGCTTAGAAGAAATAGATAATGAATTAATTAAATAAATATAAATTCATTTAATTAATAGAAGAAATAAGGTGTTTAGATGGCTAGGGGATTTCGCTTCAAGTGTGTTAGACAAATACAAATGCTAGGAAATGTGACATTAGGTATTAATGATAATGAGTCAATTTTGGGTGTCTACAATTGCTAGTTTATTATTATCACACAAAAGATATGTAGACGTTAGGAGTGAGTCTTCCAAAGCAGATAAAAACATAGCATTTGCTTTAATAGTGGTGATGAAAATGTGTAGGTAGATGAAGGATACCAATAAATGTTTTTTTCCATTATATACCCACTTTTCCTTATAGAGAATTCTTTTTTTCTTTATATAGGTACCCAGTTTAATTTACTAAGATTTTTTCTTTGTATAACACTTTGGTTTAGAGAATTCTTCCCCTCTAATGTGGATCAATACACCCAAAAAACAAAAGATGTGCAGCAGCAGGAGTCCTTACCAAATGCTGTCAGCATATATTTGATTTAAAAAATTATAATATTAAGACTGTATTAACTAAAAACAAATCAAAGTTATTTTTAATCATTTATGGAAATTGATATATATATATATATACATTATGTGCAAAACCTCCATAATATGACTATAGCAGCTAGAATAGACTATACTCCAGTAGACAAAATTTTGTCTCTGAGAGTAGAGAACAAGGTAAGAAAGAAATTCCTTAGTTTCAAAGCAATAATGGAAGGCAATTAGCTTTAGAAATGTAAATCCAAGCATAAATTCATTTGTAAATCTACTTCCATATCAATTGACGAAACAATGGTCGTGAGTGAGGCACTTGCACCTTTTCAATTTATTCTAGTCAGTAGAATTTACATTGACAAAATAAAGTAAGCCTAAAAATTAATAAAATGGCAGGGACTTAAGAGCCTTCCTCACCAAAAATTTATGCATCCTAGCAGCTCTCATACAATCCAAAGAAAATTATGCATTTTTTCTTCTTAGCTAATTAGTTTCCCCAATATCACTTTATACGGATCCCACACTGGGCTCAACCTAATCTAAATATCAATCTTAAGAGATAAAAAGGCAGGGACTTAAAAGCCTCCCTCTTTAGCAGGGCAAAGAATGCGGTTTATAGGAAAAGTCAAATACATAGTCATACAGAAGTTAAAGTACTTATGATGAACCCCAACATACTTAAGGCCACAATTCATTAAAGCAATACTTGTACATTAAAAAATGCCCTTGTATCAAGCCCAACTACAGACTACCAATAGAAAAAACGTTTAGATATCACCATTGGAAATAAAAGACCCACTACTAACTATCAACTCAAAAAATGCCCAACTATTTCATTGAATTGACAATACATACTTCATCTCAGTCAAAAAGCTGGAGAAAGTGAGAAGAGGTGAAATTCAGCTATTCCTCATTATTGTGCTTGTCAAGTCTTATCATACCTCCTCTCCCACTTTACATGTATTTCTACGAGCTTCATGGATCTCCCACTTTTCAAGGTGGGCCCGTTTTCACATTTTTCCATGCTATCAGACTAACAGAATGGCTGACGAAAAGGGCCCCTCCCAGAGACAAAAGTTGTGTGACCATCATGCAAGCAACATGGATGAATTAGTTGTGTATCTATGAAGTTTTTATAAATTAGTTTTTGATACTTGCCATGATGCTGCAACCACTTAATCCCTTACACAAACTGCCACTGCCTTCCACAAAACTGAATGGCAGATGGGAGGGATACCTTATATTATTTTTACCTTCACTTTTTGTAGATATGCGGTCACCTTCACCCAACTATACTAAGATAGAGAAATGGTCGATCATCATGTAGCAAGTGTGACTTTAAAGAATAAGTGGAAGCATGGTCCTACCGTCTTTATATATTTTATAGGTAATAAACTTTGATAATCATAATTGTAGTTAAAAGTTGGGATTTCTCATAGCTAGAGTTTAAAGTTCTCCAAGTTATATTTTATTTTAAAAATTATTAGACCATATAACTTGACTTGCTAAATTTTTACATAACCATATATATAACACTTTAAATTTTTACATATATATGAAAACTTTATTTGAATTTGAATGTTGAATAGTTGTGGGTAGCTTTTGCTAGGTTAAGTGTTGTTCTTATAATTGTTTGGTGACTAGGAATGGTTAAGTTATATTTTATTTTATCCATATCTATTTATATTTATAATTTGTTATGTCTATTATTGTTTTTCATGTTTAAACATTTGGTCTCTACTTAAATTTATCATTTTATTGTCTTCAATTTATCTTGTGGGATTAATCTTGCATTTCTAGATCTAACCACTAGATTTTCAAAATTCAAATTCAAATTTTGGTGGACTAAATATGTTTAATTTTGTCATCAAGATTATAATTAACGTGTGAGAATTCTATGTTGATAATTGTGCTTACAAATAAGCACAATAAGTGTTATAGAGTATGCAGTAGCGACATCCAATAGATAAGTATGTTATATCTATCTATCTATCTATTATTATTATTAATACTATTATTATTAATGATATTAATATAATTTATATTATTATTAGTTAAGTCTATCCATATTCCTCCTTATCGCACTCCCTAGATGCTAGGGGAGTGGAGGAAGGAGTAGTTGCTCCACATACTCCACATTTTCTTACATGGTAAGCCCATGAGAGTGGAAGGGATATTTATGTAGGCGACACCATTATTATCTGCCCTTATCTATTGATGCGTGGTGTTTAATAGTGCAAAAAAGGGAGAAAGGACTAGGGAGAGAGAGAATGCAGAGAAGAGATCAAAAGCTATGAGAAGTAGGAGATATAGCAAGAGATCATAGAGAAAACACAACCTATTTGTTATATAGGTAAGTCCATTACTTTTCATAGAATATAATGAAGTCTGCATAGTATTCTTATGTTTGATTAGAATAGTATGCAATAGAAGTAAATGGAGCTGCATTTATTTTCTATATGGCAAGTGGACTATTACTATGAATGATTAAATATAGATAGGTTGTGTATCCTCTATAGAGGAGTAAGGTTTTCTGTATATCTTACCGAATGGGAAAGAAGAATAGTTATGAAAGACTCTATATCTATTTCTAATCCTTGTCATTAGTTATGCTTTGGAGATGCCAAACATATTGATACCTCTAAGTCAGAGAGCCTTATGGATACGTATTAGATATCTACTTCTTTACGTTGATAAGAAAGAATGATAAGTTAAGTAGAGTAATAGTTTATTTAGTGCCTGTGTCCCTTGGAAACTATATGAAGATACTTCATATGTAGCTTTAGTGTGACTATATTTACATTAAGATCAACTGTGACAAAAAGATAAAATGTGATATATAAATATATATACACAAATTGACCAAGATACATATTGTAGAGTCAAACTCTACATTTTGTAACATTGATTAGTTGTGGCTGTATTATTTTATTTTTCAATCTTTTCTATTGTATGTTGCCTGTGCGCAAAATGCGCCATGTGTTAGCATGACAGGATTTTGAGAGCCGAAAGAAATGTTACCTTTTTGAAGACATGCAGAGTAGACATGTGGCATGGTAGCAGAGAAGCAGTAAGGTAGTGCTCGGGGATGCGAAGAATGCTAGGTGTCTTCCTTTCCGTTCGTAGTTCCCGGATGCACATAAATCTGCCACGTATCTTCGGTCGTATCTTTCTTTATATAGTTTCTATCTACATGTGGAGCATGCCAAGTGTCACTACCGTGGGGATTTGAAGAGAAACTTTTGTGAGAAAATTTTAAATACGTGCCAGTGTGCCACATGTTGCTTTTGTTGCATTGTGCAGAAGCTGCCACATGTGTCTCTATTTTTTAGATAAGTTTTGGGAATGGAATACAGTATGGTGGGCCTGAGATGTATAGCCATAGTTTCTAAAGTGATGTAGAGCATGCCAAGTGTCACTACCGTGGGTATTTGAAGGACGCAAGGTAAAAGAAACTTTTAAATGCGCATCGGAGCGCCATGTGTCCTAGTGTGAATCTTTCAGGTGCCGCCACATATCAGTAGTAAAGTGTGGTGGATAATGACAAATGTCAGTGTCTTGTGTGTTCTCCCTATGTGAAAGGTTAAGTGTAGCAAGTGTAGGAGGGCCGCGTAACCATTTTGGAGCTATTGAAGCTTGCCACTTGTCAAAATAGAACTAGTAATGACCATGATCTTAGTGTCTGTTAGACAATCAGAACGTAGGGACAACACAACTACAGATTCAGGAAGATTCTTTGTGCACGCTTGAGTTCCAGTTCAGTTGCAGATAGTTAAGATTCTAGTGGTTGGAGATGATCTTGAGCCCCATTTTTCTTCTATAAATAGAGGCAATTTTGTAACTAAAGATGCAATATATAGATAGACATATTCATATTAAGAAATATAGAGAGATTGTTGCAACTGGGATATATCATTTTTGCCTTAATAGTTGTTTCAAGAAGAAAGCATATAGATCTGTGCATGTCTATGTGCCTCATGTATTTTGCTAAATCTGTTAATGAAAGAAGCTCTATTTTGTGTCGTTTGATGGTATTTTATGTGTCTCATATAATTTCTCTGAGTTTGGCCTTTGTTTGAAATCTATCTATAATCTATCTATGTTGATCATACTTCATTTGCTCTTTGACATAGCTGAATCATAAGGATTTAATCATTGTACTAGTTGCTGAAACATATAAGTCTGGCACATCACCTTAAGAGTTTTATTTCATTGTATCTATAATCTTGTTTCTTCTGCCCCTTTTCCCAAAATGCCATTGAAAAAAGAAGAGCCAGCTTTTGTAAAATCTGGAGGTTATTTCAAGAGTCAATCGCACATTCTTGAAGCTTCCCATGTTGGTACTGAAACCTACATAATTTTATACATCAATAGTTTTCAGCATGCCCGATGGGACTTTTCTTGATTTTTTATCAAGATCGTATGAACCAAAGAGTAGGAAGGAGTTAGAGCTATGGACCAACAACAAGAACACAATTAGCCACTAATCTAGGAATATTATTGCCCCCATTAGTAGCCACTCCAAGAAGAAGAGTAAATCAAATAGCAACAGCATCAGGAATAATCATGGTAGGACTTGCTCTGCCATGAAATTTTGCAAATTAGAATAATAGCAGCCCCCTTGTTCTCCCGACACTGCCAGATACTTGGGATCTGATTCTAGCTAACGCTTTGGAGGCATTACCCAAATTCAGTGGAGAAGAGGCCAAGACCCCAAGGGAGCACCTCCAAGATATGTCAGATGTGTGTGTAGTACATGTCATCATAGAGCAAAATTTTGCTATCAGATTGTTGGTGGCTTCTTTCAAAGGGAAGGCTTTGGATTGGTATAGGTCTTTGCCCTCAAATTCTATATCTACTTGGGATCAGCTTGGAGATGCCTTCTTTATAAGATTCAGTGAAAAAGGTTATAGATCATCCCTACTATAGCAATTGATCACTATAAAGAGAGCACCTCAAGAAGCCATAATGGATTTCAACACTAGGTTTCAAAAGACCTTGGATAGAATCCCTGCTGCAGCTAGACCATCATCAAGTATGGCAATTGTATTTTATCTCAAAGATTTCAATTCTAATATCTCAGTGATGATTGAGTCCCTAGGGGGATAGACCCTACCAGAAGCATATGAGTTGGCTGTAAGAACTGAGAACAATCTAATAGATGCTAGAAAATTACCTCCAAGGCCTCCCATGCCTATGTTCCCAGAGATTTCTATTCCCCTACCACAAGAAGTCCCTAATCCACCATCTGTACCTGTGTCCATGTACATCTTTCTAACACCTCAACGATCCACTATGTCAACACCCTTTGCCACTCTATCTGAAATGGATGATGTCAAGAACATTCTCAGGACCTTTCAAGCAAAATTATTAATCTCAAAAGGCAACAGACTTCTTACCCAAAGCCTCCTTACTAGGGATTCCAAGGTAATAGACCTCCATACCAGCCAAACCAATACCAAGGTGTTCAAAGACCAAATAATCTACAAACTTCAAATCAGTTGGTTATAGTTCCCACACCATTACAAGTTGTCCCATCTAACCCAAGTAGAGAAATGGTCCCTTGACAAAACATCCTAGTAGACGATGCCAATGCTTGGTGTTTCCCTTGCAACAATGCCCATATGCCCAGAGATTGTCCTAGGGGAAATTTACAATAGAAGATATAGAACAAAGAAGATAGGAAAATCAAGTTGTTGTGTCTAATGCTACTCCATATCAATCACCTGGTGTTCAGAATGCAGTAATAGTGGCTTAGATGCAAGGGATGTCCATTGAATAGGAAGAAGAGATTACCCCAGAGCATCCTTTATTCTCATGGATTGAAGAAGAAGACTCTGTATTTGTGAATGAATCGTCTACCTCCAAGAAGCCCTTGGTACAGTTTGATTATTATACTAGATCAAAAAGAAGAATGTTAGAATAGCCTGAGGCTAACCTAAATGAAGCAACTAAGGACCCTCCATCCCAAAGTCAATACATACCTACTACAAGGCAAGAAATGCCTATGGGCACTCTGAATCAAGGAATCTCTAACCTGGTGATGGAAAGAATAAGGTATCCTTACTATCCTAAGACACAAACATTGGGGCCCATGAATGTGGTGGAATAGCTAAAGAAAATCCCTGCACATGTGTCTTTATGGGATTTGCTGGCTATCCCTGAGCAAAAGACACTATTACAAGAAGCATTATAGAATCAGGCAGATCCTAAAGTTGTTAGTACAAAAGGAGGTATGAATAAAGGGAGAACTCAAAACAAAGATACTCCATCTTTGTAGATAGCCACCCTGCTAAATGTTGCACCAGAGGTAAGCAAATCTAATCCAAATCCATTTTATCTAACCTTAATAGTAGGAAAGAAACTGTTGCACAACTCAATGATAGATTCGAGGGCTAGTACTACAGTCATGCCAAAGCAAATAGCTGATGCCTTAAAAATAGAATATGAACCACTAGATAAGGGGGTTATGCAATTAGATGGAAAGTCTGTCCAAACCATAGGAATGATCAAGTAACTCCCATTACAGATGTATACATGCCCAAATATAACTATCTTGTAAGATGTGATTATTGATATTCCCCCTGTCTTTGGGCTATGCTTATCTAGAGATTTCTCAACTAAAATAGGAGGGTACATGTCACTTGATTGGTAACATTTGATATTAAGAACTAAATATGGAACAAAGATGAAAGTATTGTCTGAGCCTCTATCTAAAGAACATATCATAGAAGAACTTGCTCCCAGAATTGAGGCATCTCATGCCATGATGAATAGAGAGGATAGAGCTTTTGTAGAAGAAGTGGGGGAATGGACTGAATATGATCAACATGAAGAAGAGAACAATCAGTTGATGTCCATGATGCAGAGTGACCCTTATGGGAATTATGACTCTACTGGTTTGGGCACTTATGTAATTTTTGAGGAGGATCAAGAAATTCCAAATATTATGAGGCAAGAGGTATCTGAAAAGGAAGATTCTATTAAAGACTCTAAGATCTGGACCTTGAACTTTGATGTGGCTAGGAGTAAGAATGGTACTGGAGCAGGTATTTGTATTACCTCTCCAAGTGGTGAGAAAATCCTCAGGGCCATACACTTCCAATCTACTTGTACCAGTAATGATGCTGAGTATGAGTCTTTAGTACATGGTCTTATGTTGGCTAAGAAGAAAGGGATAAAAATCTAGTAGTTAAAGGTGACTTAGAGCTGGTTGTGAAAAAGATCAAAGAAAAGGCTATAGTAAAGAATGTAAGGATGAGATCTTATCGCCACAAGATTTGGGATCTGATTAAAGGCTTCGATGCTTTTAACATAGAAGTTGTCCCTAGAATTCATAATACTAAAGCAGATAGAATGGCACAAATTGGCTCAGAGTTTGATCCAACAAGTGACCTACTTATTAATAATGAAGCAGTGAAAGTCATTATTAGGTCAGCAATCCCTGATAATGTTCAGAACTGGCAAGTTTTTGACAATGACCTTCAGGTGCTTCTATTTCTGCAACAATCAAGAGAATTTGCTGACCAGTTGCAACCTAAGTTTGAGGAAGCATATGGTGACCAGATTATTCAATTGAAGTCTAATAATCTCCCAAGGGGGTTAATAACATTGGATAAGAGGAAGTTTCAAGCAAGCAAAGAGGATTATTCTGAAATTCATGTCAGCGAAGGAAGAAAGTTGAAGGTAGGTAATGCTACTACTCAGGAGGAAAGAGATAAGATGATTCATTTATGTAACAAATATGATAGAGTAATTGCATGGACCTATGATGACCTTCATGGTTATAATAGAGATGTCATCAAACATACCATAGAACTTGCTGAAGGATCAAAACTAGTCCACTAGAAATAGAGACCAGTGAATCCTAGGATTGAGCCTTTAATGTTGGATGAATTGCAAAAGCTTCTAGAGTCTAAAATTATTTTTCCAATTAAGCATTCAACTTGGGTATCTAACCTGGTGCCAGTGAGAAAAAAGAATGGAGACATTAGGCTCTGTGTAGACTTCAGAGACCTGAATAAGTCTTCACTAAAGGATTATTATCCCCTATTATCCATGGAGCAGATTTTACAAACAGTGGCTGGATCAGAGAGATTCTCCTTGCTTGATGGTTTTTCAAGATACAATCAGATTTGGCTAGCAGATGAAGACCAACATAAGACAACATTCACAACGAAGTGGGGAACTTTTGCATATGCTAAAATGTCATTTGGTCTTTCAAATGCTGGAGCCACTTTTCAGTGCAATGTGGATATAGCGTTTAAGGGACTTATACATAAGATCATTCTGATCTATTTAGATGACCTTACTATATTTACCAAGAATACCAAAGACAACTTTGAGAATTTAGAAGCTATTTTTTAGAAGTGTCAAGAGTTTGGGATTTCTCTAAATCCTAAGAAGTGTATTTTTATTGTACCTCAGGGGAAACTTTTGTGACATATTGTTTCAAAAGATGGAATTTATATTGATCTAGAATGGGTCACAGATATACTAGATTTGTCCTTACCAGTCAACAAAAAGGTGGTTCAGTCTTTCTTGGGTAAGATTAATTTTGTCAGTAGGTTTATATCTGATTTTGGAGGGCTAGTTAGGCCCATTACCCTGATGTTGAAGAAGGATTTAGTTTTTAAATGGACAACTGAAGGGAGACAGACTTTTGAGGAAATCAAGAAAGCTATCTCCACTACCCCAGTACTTTGAAATCTAGATTTCTCTAAGCATTTCATAATGTACGTATATGGAGGGGAACACAGTATTGCAGCTGTTCTAACCCAAAAGGATGACAAGGAAGAGGGAAAGCATCCAATTGCATTCTTCTCTAGGACATTAAGGGAGTATGAATCTAGGTATAATTTCATTGAAAAGTAAGCTTATGCCAGTGTTAAAGCTCTTAATAAATTTAGGCATCTAGTAATAGGAAATAAGATCTTGATATTAGTAGCTCACCCAAGTGTTAGGGAGTACATTATGGAAGGTGAGATTATAGAAAAGAGGGCTAACTAGATAACTAAGATTTTTGAATATGATGTAGATGTAAGGCGTACTAAATTGGTCAGAGGAAAGAGACTCTACCAATATACAGCTTAAGACATAGAAGAGTCAATGTTTGAAGAAACAGAAGATAAAACAGTGTTTAAGCTCCAAGAATTTGATCAGGATTCTTGGGTTAATGATATGATACAGTTCATGAGAACTGGTATTTTCCCTAATGAACTCTCCCTTGATAAAAGAAGATACTATAGACAACAGGGAATTCATTTTGTACTAATTGATCATGTTTTTTTTAAAAGGAATTTAATGGGATACTATTGAGATGTGTTGAAAAGGATGAAGCTCAAAGGATACTGAATGAGCTCCATCATGAAGCCTCATGGGAACATTTCTTAGCAAGAACTACTGCCATTAAGATTACATAGATTGGTTACTTCTAGACAACATTGTTTGTAGATTGTTATCAGACGGTCAAGGAGTGTCAGGCTTGTCAATTCTATGCCAGAAGGAGAAGGAATGTGGCATTGTCCTTGAGTCCCATAGTAGTAGATGGACCCTTTACATAGTTGGGTTTAGATTTTATAGGGATTATTAATCCAATCTCAAGTATGGGATATAAGTAGATCCTTACTGCAAGTGATTAATTACAAGGTGGACTGAAGTAGTGCCACTTAAGGAAGTCACTGGAAAAGTAATTCTAGAGTTTCTTGAGGGGATAACTACCTGTTTTGGTCCTCCATGCACTATTATATCTAACAATGCTAAAGCATTTTTAAGGACCAGATTGTTAGAGTTTGCCTTAAAGATTGGAATATATCTGAAGACTTCATGCAATTACTATCCACAAGGCAATGGCTTGGTGGAATCTGTTGGTAATATTCTCTGAATCGACAGAGGGTTTGCCAGTTCCAATGCATGGGTATATTCGGCCAACAGACACAGGAGGTTGTGTGAGCTGCCTCCCCTTCACTTCTGGTTCTGCCGCACCAAGGGGGGTGTCCCTATTTGATAAAGATGTAACATTTACTCTCTAAATGACAAAAAGATTTAGCTTTGTGATAATAGGCAGAATACTCTCATGTATGGACCAAGATTTGAATGACAAATCACAAGTTTAGGAACACTCTTGGACATGTGTGTCTGGTTATGGATGAGAGTATGCAGAGGATTCCTAATCCTACTCCTACAACTAACAAGTTGAAATTATGGAATGATTTGAAATTATGGTTTGGATGCAAGACAGGGGTTTTGGATCATAACTACTTCACAAGAACAGACCGGTGCCTATCTCAGGGCAAGGAGTCAACTAGATGTATACATAAGAATCACTTGCAACTGGCATTTGAGTTTCAAGGGGTTAGGACTGGTGTTTACCTTACAAACATCGCCCAAGAATGGGTATTTAACTATCTCTGCTTATAGATATCCTAGCTGACATACAATCTCCTCCACACTCAACCTACGATGATTTAATCCACTCCTTGAATGGAAGTTAGAGATTAAGCATGCAATACATAAATCTATATTCTAGAATTTGAGAAACCCTTAGCAACCAACTTCAGAAGAAGAAATGCATACAACAAGTGGAGACAGACAGCAAAACACATGCAAGAAGTATTTTTCATATACAATGACAAGAAACTGAACATATGTACAAGATACACTCAGATGCAGCTCATAAACTCCACAGAGAAACAATAGACAGGAAATACTTTGTATTTCGTTATTCACACAAAAATTTGCCCAAGTCTTCAACCACCACAATGACTAACACAGTTTGGCTTTTATACCAAGACTGTGAACTCAGCAAAATTAATTACATGGCTTCTCAAAAATCTGCCAAATACAACGCATCTTTAGATTGGTGCTTAAAATAGTTAATGTAGTAGAGGGACAAGGAGGAGGGAGCAGGTATGTTCAGGAAAAGTACCGTCGCATGGAAATCCTCTTCCTAAGTTGGGTGGTTGAACCTATCAACTCGAACCATACTTCTCTGCACAACTGCCATCAATACTTCAGCTACCCGCGGGATGCAACAGTAGATGCATCTGGAGATTTTCCTACTCAAAAATGCCCACACACGCTCAAGAAAAGCCATCACTGTAGGTTCAAAACAAGGCCGTCGATCCACTCCTATCGCTGAAATCCATGGCTCAAAATTGCACTGACTAGTTGTCGGCAAGTGAAAACGTGCCACGTAGGCACCCCATGATTCTATCACTGGCTTTTCGCTTCTTCATTTTGCCTTTTTCGCCCTTGTATATGCATGAACGGATGCATATACAATTGCCACTATTCACCCTTCAAAAATCCCTTGTATATACAAAATACATATACATCTATTTGATATACAAGGCGGATCCCAAACCTGTTTAGAACAAATTGAAATTCAATTCGGGTCCGGTTTGTATCCTCTTTCCTTGCATATCACATTGCACATACAAGTGCAATGTACATTCACCTCATACATACAAGGCACAGATTTCAAAAATTATGAAACACACTGCATTCGTCTTGAAATCCAGCTTGCATCTCAACCTCTTGTATATTTGCTTGTATGTTGCATATACAATGCGAACATACAAGCCAAATATACAAACAACGGACCCCAAATTTTATACACTGCGATTGATTTCTTCCCCAGGTCTGAAATGTATATCTTCTTTTGTATATCGGCTTGTATGTGCAAACATACAAGTGAATGCATATACAACTGGTGGGCCCCATTTCTGACGTTGACCGCCCCTGACCTATTTGCATATTTTACCTTGTACATTTCCTTTGGATGCCGAATATACAAACTCATTTGTATATACCTGCGAACCCTACCACATGTATCTCGGCCGCACTGTAGCAAATGTATGTTGGCCCTTGTATATTTTTTCTTTTTATATCTGCAATGTATATTTCCTCTGCATACAAACAGCGAATCTTTCCTGGAATATGCCTACAATGTATTTTTTCTCTTGTACATAGCCGTTGTATGTCTGGACATACAAACAAAATATACATGCAACTCGATATACAAACAAGGAATATTCCCAAGAATCTGTGAAAGATTCCCCCTTTTTATATGCACATTTTCAAGCTCGATATGCATATAAAATGCATATAACTCATTTTTTCAAAGGCCGATAGAAACTTCTAACCCACCAATTGCACATTTGACTAGCATGTATATACAAACACCCTTGTATATACAAAGACACCTGCACCTTAACTGATTTTTGCATTTTTTCAACTGCAGAGGCCGAAAGTGTTAGAATTTTTTAGACTTTTGGGAAGGGGCTTGGCTTAAAACCCTAAACATAAATGATTACCGACATAGGCTCTGTATGGGGATGCATGCCTCTTGCAGGCATGGTGAGAACCTCAAAATCTCTAGTTTTGTAGATTGGGCCTTACCCATTGGGCAACAGAGTTGAACATGCACCAACCTACATCACAAAACACATTTATTAAAATTTACTTGGTGGCCCAGGGCCACCAAAAAGGAAAAAACTAGACTTTTCCTCTGTCAAACACTTGATTTTCTTCTGATCTCACTGGGTCAAGCCTGAAGATGCTGCCATGATTTTCCCACAAACAACCCTTGTCATTTGCATATTCAAACATCTCATTTAGCTTGCTCCTGTCAACCTTATGCAAACAACCATCAACATCAAGCAACATGTGAATGCCATATTTATCAAACAATGCACTTTCATATAGCATATAAAGCTTATTATCATCTATATTAGTGACATGCATTGTAAAATGATCTCCTAGCTGGACTGAAAATTGAAAATATTCATAGTCCACCATATAACTAGGAGCATCAGGCCGTATTGTATCATAAGTTGGCATATCAAGGAAGAAGCTCTCAAATCCATATTTGTGCACTTTGTGCACACAACTTTCAGTTGAATCAAATAGAAAAAACTCATATTCTAGCACCTCCCTGCAACAATCTTCATGATATATGTTGGTTGCTTCCTCATCAGGAAGAAAATCATAACCCATATCAATTGCATTGCTTAGATCCTCACCATACTCAAACAGAACCTCCTCACTATATGTGTCAGAAAAAATTGATCCAAGTGTTTCAATTTCATTATAGTATGCTACTGGTTCATGGGCAGCAAAACATGCATTTTTGTTATCAGTGAATTCTCTTTGTGGAGTATTAGCCTATGTGTCATAGACAAAACTATAATCAAATGAAGAACAATCACACTCTGCACTAGCACTTGTTTCAATCCTTGATTGCTCTTCATCATCTCCATGTGTCTGAATAAAAGGTAGTGATTCAAACATGGGAATGTTCCTCTGTTTTCTTATTTCTTCTCTATCATGTGCACAATACTCATAATCATCTCCGCAAACCCACTCAAAAAAGTATTCACTGCTGTCCATAACCACATCATTGTTTTCAGAACCAGACACCTCAACCTTGCAATGGGAGTCACCACTGATTCTCTCTTTGGCATCCTCAACTAGTGAATAATCTAGTTGAGCATTGTTATCAGCATTATGTTCAAATACAACAGTCTCAACTGTTATATTTTCATTTTCACATTTATCCTCACATGATGCCATGATCATTTGGTCATTTACAGCCTCACAACTATCATTCACACTTAAGCCTGTGGACAGGGAACTCAGCATATGCTCATTTCTAATCTTTTCTATATTCTCTAAAAACTTGTATGCCATCTGTATACTTGTTATCTTGAATTCCCTCAACAATGCACCAGAGCCCTCCTTGAAAGCTTCAAAATAAATGCCAATGCAGGATGGAGTATCAGGTCTGAAGCCTTCAGGGATTTGTGAAAGGGCAACTACAAATCTATGACTAAAATCAATAGCAGGCTCTTTATCTTGTCTTCTAATTTCCATTAATCTTGCAACAAGATCAGCAAGTTCTCTTGTAAATTCTTTTCTAAAACAGTCAGCAAGTTCATCCCAACAGGCAAAGAATTTCTTTGGAAAGATCAAATACCAATCTTTAGCTCTTGTACCAAAGGATCTAACAAAAAACCTCATCCACATATCCTCATCCCTAAATGAATGTCTCTCCATGAAGCAGTGAAAGTTTTGGATATGTGCACCCTCATCACACACATTGTGTCCATTAAATCTGGGCATCTGATTGTAAATTTTAGCAGGCATACTTTCAACTTGATAATCAACCCATGACAAATCTAATTGGTCATACAAAGGATCAAAAGAGCTTACAAGAGGGTTATCATTCTGACTAGCAGACACAACAGGGTTACTACTATTTAACTGAGCCTGCCGGGCTTCTAAGGATATCAACCTATTCTTTATCTCTTTAATTTTTTTACTCAATACATCATCCCCCCCTTGACTAAGTATGCGTGAATACATACTTGGATTCATATAAAATTCACTCTTAGACATCTTATGTTTGTCTAAGACCTAAGACTTCCCCTTGGCATCTAACTTATGCAATAAAACAACAAATATAAATGGGAAGGAGCTAGATACCTTTTCTCATCTAGATGTTGAAGCTTTGAACATAATATTTTTAGATCTCAATAACTTACATCAGCCTTTCATGTGCACTAAAACTTTTTTCAGAGTCGCCACCTCTCCAAAGAGGATAAAAATTTCAAACAGCTAAAAGCTCATCAAATATTTTCTGAGTTCAACCCACCAGCAGAGCACCATCATTCACATGAAAGAATCGGATATGCAGCAATGATTTCACATTATTTGACTCTTTTTCCCAGCGGAGTTGCCAATTCTGTTGGTAATATTCTACGAATTAGCAGAGGGTTTACCACTTCGAATGCACGGGCAAATTCAGCCAATAGATAGAGGAGGTTGCGTGAGCTTCCTCCCCTTCACTTCTGGTTCTGCCACACCAAGGGGGGTGTCCCTATTTGATAAAGATGTAACATTTACTCTCCAAATGACAGAAAGATTTAGCTTTATGATAATAGGCAGAATACTCTCATGTATGTACCAAGATTTGAATGACAAATCACAAGTTTAGCAACACTCTTGGACATGTGTGTCTGGTTATGGATGCGAGTATGTAGGGGGTTCCTAATCCTACTCCTACAACTAACAGGTTGAAATTATGGAATGGTTTGAAATTATGGTTTGGATGCAAGACAAGGGTTTTGGATCATAACTAATTCACAAGAATAGACTGGTGCCTATCTCAGGGCAAGGAGTCAACTAGACGTATACATAAGAATGGCTTACAACTGGCATTCAAGTCTCAAGGGGTTAGGACTGGTGTTTGCCTTACAAACATCGCCTAAGAATGGGTATTTAACTGTCTTTGCTTATAGATATCCCAGCTGACATACAATCTCCTCCACACTCAACCTAAGACGATTTAATCCACTCCTTGAATGGAAGTTAGAGATTAAGCATGCAATACATAAATCTGTATTCTAGAATTTGAGAAACCCTTAGCAACCAAATTCAAAAGAAGAAATGCATACAACAAGTGGAGACAGACAACAAAACACATGCAAGAAGCATTTTTCATATACAATGACAAGAAACTGAACATATGTGCAAGATACACTCAGATGCAGCTCATAATCTCCACAGAGATACAACAGAAAGGAAATGCTCTGTATTTTGTTATTCACACAAAAATTTGCCCAAGTCTTCAACCACCACAATGACTAACACAGTTTGGCTTTTATACCAAGACTATGAACTCAGCAAAATTAATTACATGGCTTCTCAAAAATCTGCCAAATACAACGCATCTTAAGATTGGTGCTTAAAATAGTTAATGCAGTAGAGGGACAAGGAGGAGGGAGCAGGTATGTTTGGGAAAAGTGCCGCCACATGGAAATCCTCTTCCTAAGTCGAGTGGTTGAACCTGTCAACTCGACCCATACTTCTCTGCACAACCACCATCAATACTTCAGCTACCCGCGGGATGCAATAGTAGATGCATCTGGAGATTTTCCCGCTCAAAAATGGCCGCACATGCTCAGGAAAAGCCATCGCTGTAGGTTCAAAACAAGGCCGTCGATCCACTCCTATCGCCAAGATCCATGGCTCAAAATTGCACTGACTAGTCGTTGGCCAGTGAAAATGTGCCACATAGGCACCCCATGATTCTATCACTGGCTTTTCACTTCTTCATTTTGCCTTTTTCACCCTTGTATATGCATGAATGGATGCATATACAATCGCCACTGTTCACCCTTCAAAAATCCCTTGTATATGCAAAATACATATACATCTGTTTGATATACAAGGTGGACCCCAAACCTGTTTAGAACAAATTGAAATTCAATTCGGGTCCAGCTTGTGTCCTCTTTCCTTGCATATCGCATTGCACATACAAGTGCAATGTACATTCACCTCATACATACAAGGCACAGATTTCAAAAATTATGAAACACACTGCATTCGTCTTGAAATCCAGCTTGCATCTCAACCTCTTGTATATTTGCTTGTATGTCACATATACAATGTGAACATACAAGCCAAATATACAAACAATAGACCCCAAATTTTATACACTACGATTGATTTCTTCCCTAGGTCTGAAATGTATATCTTCTTTTGTATATCAGCTTGTATGTGCAAACATACAAGTGAATGCATATACAACTGGTGGGCCCCATTTCTGACGTTGACCACCGCTGACCTGTTTGCATATTTTACCTTGTACATTTCCTTTGCATGCCGAATATACAAACTCGTTTGTATATACCTGTGAGCCCTACCACATGTATCTCGGCCGCACTGTAGCAAATATATGTTGGCCCTTGTATCTTTTTTCTTTGTATATCTGCAATGTATATTTCCTCTACATACAAACAGTGAATCTTTCTTGGAATATGCTTGCAATGTATCTTTTCTCTTGTACATAGCCATTGTATGTCTGGACACACAAACCAAATATACATGCAACTCGATATACAAACAGGGAATATTCCCAAGAATCTGTGAAAGATTCCCCCTTTGTGTATGCACATTTTCAAGCCCGATATGCATATAAAATGCATATAACTCATTTTTTCAAAGGCTGATAGAAATTTCTGACCCGCCAATTGCACATTTGACCAGCATGTATATACAAACACCCTTGTATATACAAAGACACCTGCACGATAACTAACTTTTGCATTTTTTCAACTACAGAGGCTGAAAGTGTTAGAATTTTTCAAACTTTTGGGAAGGGGCCTAGCTTAAAACCCTAAACATAAATGATTACGAACAGAATCCACGAATAAGAACCTGATTAGGCTTATCAAAAGAATGGGGGTTGATCATTGGACAGATTGGCACAAGTCTCTCAATTCAGTACTATGGGCAAACAAAATTACACCAAAGCAAGTGACTAAGATGTCCGCATATGAGCTAGTCTATGGAAAGAATGTAGTGATGCCATTAAATATAGAAATTCTTGCCTTGCAGTTGATCAAATAGTTGGAGATAGAAGAAAATGTCCCAATGCATGTGAGGCTCACTGAGCTATTGGAAGTTTAAGAGAAAAGAGAAGTGGTGCATGAGTCTTTGATGAAGAATTAGCATATCATAAAGAATTGGTTTGATAGAAAGACTTCTAATCCTAATTTTGAAGTTGGGTCCTTGGTTCTGAAATGGGATGAGAGAGCTGCTAAACCAGGCTGACACAACAAGTTTGACTCGCTATGGATGGGTCCTTTTAAAAATTGCACCTGTAAGAAACAAAATGTATTTGAGCTAGAGAATATGGAAGGAGAGCCTAAAGAGATTCCTGTTAACAAGATCTTCTTGAAGCACTATACATAATCTTGAAACCTGACCCTATATCATAGTTAGTTAGGCATCTTTAATTTCCTTTCCTTCTTTTGTCTTGCTTTTCCCGCTTTCCTTTTTCAATAAGTGTTCCAAGAACACTTGTCTATAGTACATTAGCCCTTTGTTTGGTAGTTGTACTTCCCAAGGTCATTAGGTAGTTCTTATACCTTAATAAAAGTAGCCAATCATTTCAAAGGATTGCCGCCTTTAAAGCCAATTTGACACATAGTCCCATACAGATTTAGAATGATACACTAGCAGTCATTTTTGGCGTGTCTATTAATGCCATTAATTGGATGTGATGGGTCATTTAATACATCATTAATGCCTTGCTGAGCCAATATTAAGCTTCTCAAATACTTACAGTTGCTATTCTTTATCTCATAATCCTTCGAATTCCCTAGTGCTTGTGTCAAAAGTTTCAACTCCTACCAGCAATTCTAGCTAGTTTGGGCTCATTTACAGTTTCTAAAGCTTTTAAAGAGACACAAAGATGGCAAAGGGGTAGTCACCGCAGGAGGGTTTGTTTAATTTTCCAGATAAATGTAAGGGTATCAAATCTTATGCATCTGCTAAGGCGCAGCCCAAAGTCAGTTATCCAAGGACCACAGCCATAGAAAAAGGAGTCAATGTAGATTCTACATAGGTGAAAGACTATGTTGATGGTATCTTTGATACACGTATGCCCAAAAGTCTAAAGAATCTGAGGGAAGGGGCACTTATGAGATGTCTTCGATGAGTAGAGAAGGGGGAGTCTGAGACATTTGGTATGAGGGTTTGGACTTCCCAGTTGGTACAATTCTTGGTCCCTACTATTCACCCCTACCCTAAATTGGTTCTAATGTGTTCAAAGCTATTTGACCCACAAACTTCAACAATCCAGCACAAAAGATTTATGCTCGAGATAACCCCAAGGTAATTTGGGATATGTTGGCCCTGTATTATGATAGGAATGCCACCTTCACTTCCATTCCCAAGATGAAAAATATATGGAATGGGGTTCATAGAAAGGTAAGGTTTTTAAATACTAAGATGCATTTGGAGGACAAGAATAGCCAATTACCTTCACTACCCACTACTCGAGGATGCTTCAATGCTAATGTACAGGATGCCTTGTCCATGTTGTCTTTTATTTTTGGTCAGAATGATGATGCGAATGTATATGATTCGCACTTGGCAGCGATTTTTAGACTCAAAATAGTGGATAAGTCTGATGAATATAGATTTGACTTTTCAGAGCATATCGCTCAGGCTATGATTGAGCAACTATCTAATTTTCCTCAGGAACAAATTTTTAGGTATTCTACCTATCTTTTTCACTTGATTATGTATCAAAATTATCCTCTCTTTTAGTACTATATGCATTTAGACATGTACAACCCTAAAGCAAGCCATAAAAGAACAATCCGTGTGTCCGCATGGACTCATGTCCTCTCTGAGTCTGCAGACCCATATGAGTTTGCCAAGTGTTTTGTGGAAGCTGTCTTTGAGTAGCTAGAGTCTAATGCTATTGAGAATAGAATAACAAACAGTGTGAGAGGTCTTCTACCCAATTCTAAAATTCCTTGTGATTATTTCTTTGGTGCCCATACTACAATTATTAGACTTCATGGCTTTGCCGGTGAGCCTGTCTTGCTTCCGAAGATCTTAACCCCTAGGGTTACAGCTTTATAAATGGGTCACCAGTTGTCTATCATTGACAATAAATTTGGAAATAAGAAAAGAAAGAAGAAGATGTATGATGTCCCTTGGAGTAAGGGAAAGATTATAATTGAAAAGAGAGAAACTAAGAATCTATTTTTAAGAAAATTGGTAGCTTATGGTTTTGTGGTAGTACAAGATAAATGGAGGTATGATCTTGATAGTTTCTTGGCATCTTGGATCATAAATAACAAAGTTTTTGCTACTTTCATCCATGAGAAATGCCCCTTTTGGGAACAGAGAAGGTCACCAAAGCACGATGATCCTATATTTTATTTAGAGTTGAAGGATTTGCCAGATGAGGGTCCCAAACCATGGGAGACTTTTTACAAGAAGGAACAAGAATATGATCCTAAGAGGCTTATGACTTCTGGTTTGAGGCAGATTCTAAGGAAGAAAGATTGGAATGCTGAGAAGATAGCCGCCTATTGGAAGTATAGACAGGAGATTTCTAAATTCACCCATACTTTTGGGGGAGTTCAAACAGATGAACAATGGGAGCAAATATGTGATGAGTATCACATGACCCCAGTATCAAGCCCAGATATGAGTAATATTCCTGGTAGCTCCCATGAAGTAGAGGAAACAGAAGCACCAGAGGAAGCTCAGGAGTTATAAGAAATAGAGAAAGCAACTACAAAAGCTCGTAGAGCCCCATGGCCTCAATCCCTTAGTGCTCTTATGAAACAAAAGGCTACACTATCACCATCTCATGAGACCCAAATAGATTTGGCATCGGGGGGTCTTGGAGTGGAATGTTCCCAACAAACATTAATAACATTACAAGAAGTATCAAAGGAAGGAGACCTGAAGAAATAAAAGACAGACCAAGCAAAAGGTGTAAATTAGTATTGCAGAAGGAGGATACTGAAGGTGGTGTATTGGAGCCCCTACAACAATAAGTTCTTATGGCCTCGGTGGTGGCCCAAGTTAGTATCCCTCCTATTTCCCCTTCTTCTATTTCTTCTCCAATAGGGGTGGCAACCCAAATGGCCTATTCTTCCACGTCTCCTACCACCTCTACTATGCCACTACAATCTTTTTCCCCAACTGCCAGTTCACTAGCCTTGGTATCATCACAAGCCATATCATTACCCTTGTTTTCCCCATCTATGCCCAGGCGGGCTTTGCCTCACGTTGACCATAGTCAACAAATCACTACTATTCCCTATGGTTTGCCCCAAGGTTACCCATTTGCTGGTGGACACATTGCCTCACCTCTTACCTTTCAAAAACAAGATGATACTGCAAGAAAGGCAAGAGAAGCTAGAATTGAGAAGAAGAGAAAGAAAGAAAATAAAGGCCCTGTTGCCCCCACATGAGATCATTATTCGATCCTATTCAATAGTCTCTGACTATCACCCACTTGACTCCTAATGTAGTCAATCCTGTAGAACAAATGAAGCCAAAGGACTATACTATGAATGCAATGGCTATGGATCTAGCCTACTTCAGGCCAAGAGATAAGGTGGAGCTGATGAATGAAACTACCACAACTATCACATCAGATTATCTTAAGGTGACAAGAAAGTTGCAAAAGCTGGAGGAAGACTTAGCAAAAATAAAAGTCACTAATAATATCCTTATAGTAGAAATGAGGGATAATGATAAAGAGATTGACACTCTTAATAAGGAATTACAATCCACTATGTCTTTGCAAATACATCAAGCATCTCAAGCTCAGGTTGCAACATTGCAAAATAAAATAGCACAAGTGAGGGCCACTGTGGTTGCATTGAAGGAAGAAAAGGCCATTGCTAAGAAAAAGTATCAAGATAAAATGCAAGAAGTGTCATAGTTAAAATAGACCCTATTAAAGGAACATAATCAAAATAGTGCTACTCAATCCCAGTTCATGGCTGAATAGGAGAAGACTAAGCAATTAACTATTGAGCTGAGTCAGAGGCCACAAGATGCATGAGTGTTGGCAATGGTTAAGAAGCTTTATGTGTCTGCATGGAAAAGAATTTTTGAAGAGATTTCACAACTCAAGCTTGCCCTCAGTTTCCTATTAAATGTTTAGTAGTTATGTGAAAGAGTGGAGTCTTCAGTTGGAGCAACCTTGTCCATTGTTTCCTTGAGAGTTTCAGATTCTCAACTTTTGTTGCAAAAGCTTTATGATACAACTGATGAGACCTTGTTAGCTGCCGGTGTGAATGAGAGAATGGTTGCAGCAAAAAAGGTGAATGAGGTCTTAAGCTGTAATGAGGCTGCTATGAGTTGTAAAACACTTCTGAATGTGGTAAAGGAAGGTGTCAACAACATGAAGAGACACATTGAGGAGTTGGTGCAGTTGGGATTACATTCCACTTTCCCAGATGATATTACAGTCTTGATGACTGATGAGATAAAGGCTCTGCTACTAACCAAACAAAATGATCAAACTATTTTTCAAGGTCTGAGTGATTCTTCAAGTGTAGAGGAAGTGGAAGCAGTTCTTATTCTAGTGGCTTGACTTGAGCTCTAGCTGCTTGCAGTGGTGCAGATTCTTTAGTCCTTTTGTCACAAGGACATTATTAATTTAGATTTTTCTTTTTAGGATTTGTAAAATAGACAGGGCTTGTCAGACTCAGAGTGGTCTGGATATCAATCTGCATTGTAGAAATTATGATTCTCTGGTGATAGCGATACATTTTTTATTTTTGAATCTTTTCATATGTTTCTAGAGTTCTCTCTATGCAAGCACAGAGTCCCATGTGGTCTCCAAGAACTGTAGAGTCAAACTCTACATTTTGTAACATTGATTAGTTAGGGTTGTATTGTTTTCTTTTCAATCTTTTATGTCATATGTTGCCTATGAACAGAATGCACCATGTGTCAGCATGGCAGGATTTTAACAGCTGAAAGAAATGTTACCTTTTGAAGACGCATTGAGTAGACACGTGGTGTGGTAGAAAAGAACCAGTAAGGTAGTGCTCAGGGATGTGGAGAATGCTATGTGTCTTCCTTTCCATTTGCAATTCCTAGATGTATAGAAATTTGCCATGTATCTTCGGCTATATGTTTCTTTATATAGTTTCTATCTGCATGCAGAGCATGCCAAGTGAGAAACTTTTGTGAGAAACTTTTAATTACATGCCAGTGTGCCACATGTTTCTTTTGTTGCATTGTGTGGAAGCTACCGCATGTGTCTCTATTTTTTTGATAAGTTTTGGGAACGGAGTACAGTATAGTGGGCCTGAGATGTTATAGCCATAGTTTGTAAAGTGATGTGGAGCATGCCAAGTGTCGCTACCATAGGTGTTTGAAGGACACAAGGTAAAATAAACTTTTAAATGCGCGTCAGAGCACCATGTGTCCTAGTGTGAATCTTTCGAGTGCCGCCATGTATTAGTAGTAAAGTGTGGCAAATAATGACAAATGTCAGTGTCTTGTGTGTTCTCCCTATGTGAAAGGTTAATTGTAGCAAGTGCAGGAGGGCCATGTAACCATTTTGGAGCCATTGAAGCTTTCCACTTGTCCAAATAGAACTGGTAGTAATGGCCACGATCTTAGTGTTTGTTAGCAAATCAGAATATAGGGACAACACAGCTATAGATTCAAGAAGATTTTCTGTGCACACTCAAGTTCCAGTTCAATTACAGACAGTCAAGATTCTAGCGGTTGGAGATGATCTTGAGCCCCATTTTTCTTCTATAAATAGGGGGAAGTTTTGTAACTAAAGATACAATATATATATACATATTCATATTAAGAAATATAGTGAGATTGTTGTGACTGGGATATATCATTTTTGCCTTAATAGTTGTTTCATGAAGAAAGCATATAGATCTGTGCATGTTTATGTGCCTCATGTATTTTGCTAAATCTGTTAATGAAAGAAACTTTGTTCTATGTCATTTGATGGTATTTTCTATGTCTCATATAATTTCTCTGAGTTTGGCCTTTGTTTGAAATCTATCTATAATCTATCTATGTTGATCATGCTTCATTTTCTCTTTGACATAGCTGAATCATAAGGATTTAATCATTGTGCTAGTTACTGAAACATATATAAGTCTGGTGCATCACCTTAAGAGTTTTATTTCATTGTATATGTAATCTTGTTTCTTCTACCCCTTTTCCCAAAACTCCATTGAAAAAGGATGAGCCAGCTCCTATAAAATCTGGAGGTTGTTCCAAGGGTCAATCCCACATTCTTGAAGCTTCCCATGTTGGTGCTAAAACCCGTGCAAGTTTATACATCAACACATATATTTAGACTTTCTATGTTTTAAGTGTTTGGCAAACCGTGTTTTAAGAGTTTGGCCATTGTGTTAAGTGTATCCAACCGACTGTGTCATAAATTGAAGGCAGAAGTGATTACTTAAAGGCCACATATATTATGTGTAGATCATATGTATTATGTGAAGGTTGTATATATATCATGTGTAAGCCGTATATATTATTTGTAGGTTGTATGGATTGTTAGAAGGCTGAATGAATTATTTATAGGCTAGATATAATATATATAGGCCAACTGCACGTTATTAGTAGGTTATTTGTGTATCAAATAAGAATTTGATTGATTTACAAGAGAGGTCGACTATGTCTTTTCAAGAGGCCAACTATGTCTTGAGGTGGTACGATTGTGCCTAGAATTTTTTTATGAGCCAATGCAACTTGAGAGAGAGAGAGAGAGAGAGAGAGAGAGAGAGAGAGAGAGAGAGAGAGAGATGAGAGATGGCCATACTTGTAAAACAAAGTACTCATCTCATAGTAGTTTTGAATTGTGAAGATAGAGAGTGTGTTGGAAAGCTTAGAAAGCTAGTTAGAGTCCAGTCAATGTGTAGGAGCACTTGACGTTAGACCATTATTTTCAAGCATATAAAGAAGAATGAATTGTTCTTAGAAACTATGCTCTAGAGTTATTTAAATTATTTGTATTCTAGTTATATCAAGAAGTAATATTCAATCCTATCTTAGGCTAAGAATAGCCACTGGATTGTTTAGTGAAAAACACACAATGTCAATAGAAAGTTATGTTATAGATTATTTGATATTATGTAGAAGTACATTCAATTCACAGGTATATGAAATAATAGTTAATCCTTGATAGATTATGAGTCAAATGATTATATTCACAGTTTTAGACAGATAGAGTCTTTAATTATAAAAACCATATGGCTTAAATATCAAAATTTTACATGTGTAGAAGAACACAAATGAGCATGAGAATAGGTAGACATGTCATTGAGTAGATGACATGATGTCATAGAACCATAATTGCAAGGATGTAAAGAGGGACTCAATGTATATTTATAATTACCTAAGATCTTACCTTAGACTTGTCAAAATGACTAGTAGATAAGGATTATGATATGTCTTTAAGACCAATATGGTGTAACCAAGTTGAAAAGAATTATTTTATTTATATGACATAGATTGAGAAATAAGAATGTTGTCTCCAAGTCGAGAAAAGAGTGAGTGAGCGTACAATTATATATTTATATGAATCTTTGGCCAAAGTAATGCAAGTCACTGCTGTATTGTTGGTTCATGATGTACTAGATAGCCAAATAATCAGACTGGGTCATACATAGCTAGAGTTAGACTAGAGTTGTAAACCTAATTGTATTGGCGAGGACACATCACTAGTTATCATATGACATAAGGAATCAGTTGATTCTAATTATATATTACCCTCATGAAGTGCAGGGTCACTTCCAGGAGGAAGGTGTGTGGGGGACCACTAGTTTGTGGTTGGAGGAAAATCACCTGGGTGATGCTCTCTCTCCTACAGTTGACTACCAAAGACTTGTGAACATGAATAGATTACTTATTATGTAAAGATATTGGTAAAATTGTAAGTCGTAAGAAATATAGCCAATTGATATACATGGAATTTTTTTAGTCGCATGTGAAGTGACCATATTCTAAATATACACGTATTGTACTTGAAATTACAAATGTAATATCTTTTGATTATAGTTAAAAAAATTAGTTTGGTGTTTTTCTTAATTATGTTTAAGGATATCTAATATTCCAGTTGGGATGTTACAACAAGATTTGCTCTCTAGCCCCATAAGTCTACAAAAACTTCAAAACATGATGTGTCACAAAATGTAAAACCACACATGCATGAAATGCTAGTCCATCTTGCTTCCAACCCTCAAATGTTTGTGCATTTCTTTGTGAGCTCTAGGCTTTGTATAGACTTTTCCCTCTCACACATACTTTTCCAAGGCTTGCAAATCACGTGCTTATTTCTATGTCTCATGATCCCACCACTCTATGTGATAATTGGAGTCATAGAACTCAAGCATAATCACACATGTATTGCAAACTTAACTTGTGTTTCCACCACTTGGAAAATAGTAATCTCAATTAGTCATGTGTGTAATCATGTTGACCATGCATGTGTCTTTTCAAACTTACAAAATCATATGCTCATTTATGTACTTCATGATCCCACCACTCTATGTGATAGTTGGAGTCATAGAACTAAAGTACAATGTAAGATCTGACCAAAGATATAACAATAAAATATTAATAATTCAAAAATTACTATAAAAAAGGGAGTAATTTTTTTTCCTTTAAAACAAAATCATCTCACATCAATTATATGCAATCATAGAATAATACAATAAGGCTAGATGAACTAACTTTGAAACACATTGTCACATCCCATTTTTAAACTAATGTATTTATTTTCATTATTTTTATGAAGACAAATAGTTAGTCAGAGAGAGAAAGAGAGTATCACCATGGAGAGAATGCTAGACTGTGTAAATGCAATGATCCTTATGCCATCTAGAAACACACACACACACATACTTAGTAGAGAGAGATCGTGTTTACTCTTGTCAAATGATGTTGTCGTTAAGACGAAGGTTAAATCTTTTTTTGTTGTCTGGTAGAAACATCATGTATACCCTTGGATGACAAGTTGACATTTGTAAATTGATTAAACATTTTTAATTTTTTCGTCAAGATCATAATATATGTGTTAGAATTCTCCATCGATAATTATGTTTACAAGTAAGCACAATAAGTGTTTGAGAGTATGCAATAGTGACATCTATTAGATAAGTGTGTTATGTTTATTATTTTATTAATATTGTTATTGTTATGATCAAGTTTGGTGAGGTATAAAGTATTTCCTTATTCCTCCTTAGTGCACTCCCTAAATGCTTGGGGAGTCAGGGAAGGAGCAGTCACTCCATACTATTGGGATAAGTTGCCATTAACTTGCTATCCTAACCAATTCATGTGTCTCCAAAGTTTTTGGAATGTGTTCCCCAACACATAACTACTTTGAGAGATTAATTAGTATTTAATTATATCACTTGGATTATTGTAATTAACTACTAAATGATAGGGTCAAACTTGGGCATCCACTTTTGGGGTGGGGTCCATGAAGACTTTGTTGACAACTCCTAAAGACTATTTTGAGAGTTTGATAACTCCTAGTGAATGGGAGTTAACTTTGTTGAAATGCACGAGACAACTGAGAGGGGGGTGAATCAATTGTCAATAAAAATTTGAATACTTATGAACATCAACACTTCAAACACTTATTTATTGTTATTCAGATTTAACCATGAAAGTATGAAATAAGAAGCTCAACACAATAACACAATCAACACATGAGACACTAGAATTTTTACATCAAAAACCCTATAAGGGAAAAACCACGGTGGCTGGTAGCCCACAAAGATATATATGTTATAGAAATACCAAAAAATAGAGGTTCACTACCTTAGGGCTCACTGCCCAAAATGCTCACTGCAAATCTTGAGTCTCACAGCCAAGAATGGCTCACCACCAAGGATGGCTCACTACCAAGGGGTGGTGAACTGATTTGGTAGCATCTACTCCATGCCTCGGTTCAATTCCATTGAAGCACAATATAACTCCTCTGCTATGCTCTTCATGCAACTCTTTCCTTATCTTTTCATTTTTGCACAAAGACATCTTTTTTGCAACTACACTACATGCTTTTATACAATTCATCAACCTTGGAATGTATATCAAGGTTGGCATTACAAACACACATACAAATAGGTCTAGACCTAAACAAGATTGAATAAGGAAAAGATGTATGTGGATCATGTTATGCATTAGCTAGGACTTAAATGCAATCTTCCACTCAATGACATGCTTCCACAATCTTCGATGCATCTCTGCAAGTAGTGAAACAACCAAGTCGGCCAAGACTGGTGTTAACACTAAGTCTTCTAAAAACAATCTTCATCCACAATTCAAATTTCTCTTTGTGGACCAATCCAAAGGTAGGAACTTGATCAAGAGACATCCACAAGCACATTGTAATCACCAAGAACATCCACACAACCTCTAACCAATTTGTCGAAAGGATTCTTCAAACTAGAGCACTTAAACAACACTGTCAGCCACTATCATAAAGAAGGATTGCTTGTGGACTACCAAATCATGAACCATTGGAGTTGAAGGCACTTATCATCATTACTAGCTTGATTCTAGAACCACAGACTAAAATACTTAACTATGAAGGAATGCAGAGTATAATACATTCTCCCTATCGCCACCAAATATATAGAAAAAATAGTTTTTACTCTAGTGAACATAACTAACTCAAATCTTCATACTGGAAGCTCAAACATGGAACATAGAATCTTTAGACATGTATCAGAATAAATTCCAATCTACAGATAAAGATATTCATTCTACAAGAAATGCAGAGCAATCTGTTGGACTATTCTTCTGTAGACAAAGATACTCTGCAACACACTATTTCCACCGGAGGAGCAAATTTTCTTAAAACCACTTGGAAACTCAATATTAGGATCACTTACTCATTATCTCCAACACTAGCAAGCATAAAAATCAAGATCATGGTTGACACCAATGACAACACAGATATGTTGACATCAATGACAACACCGGTTAGGCACATACTTGCAATAATCTCCCCCTTTGTCATTGATGGCAACATATGATGTGAAAAACTATGAAGACCATCAAGATAGGATTCGTCCCCTTTTTCTTTACACATTTGCACTCTTTCTCCCCCTAATTTTTTCACATGAATTCTCTCCCCCTTTGACATCAATGGAAAAGGGCACATACTTGCACTCTACTGCTCTGATTAGACTAAAATTTTTGTTATCAATACTTACTGCTTCTTATCATGAACCATCTAGCTACTCCCCCTAAGAGGTAGCTCTCAAAACATCAATCTAGATCAATGAATGAGGCTCTAAGCTTCACTAGATTGATGCATTCTCATGCATCTTAGTTCAGAGAAGTAGAGGTAATAACCCCTAACTTTTCCCTGAGATACTCAAAGGTATCCTTAGGCAGAGCCTTAGTAAAAATGTCTGCAATCTGGTCCTTTGTAGACACATATTCCATCTTGACTTCATTCTCTATCACATTTTATCTCAAAAAGTGATACCTTATAGACATATTCTTTGTTCTTGAGTGCATCATTGGGTTCATTGAAATATTTATAGCACTTGTATTGTCACAAAAGGTTGCAATTGGATTTTCATACACAACTCTTATGTCCTTCAAAGTCGACTTCATCCATAACACTTGAGTGCAACAACATGTTGTTAAAATATACTCTATTTTTGTAGTGGATAAGGAAATTGGATCTTGCTTTTTGCTTAACCATGAAACCAATCTATTACCTTAGAAGAAAGCACCTCCACTTGTACTTTTCCTATCATCAACATCTCTAGCCCAATCTACATCTATATATGCATTGAGAGTGAAATCATTAACTTTTGGATACTGTAAGCCATGATCTGATGTGCATTTCAAATACCTCAATATTCTCTTGACCGCCATCACATGAGACTCTCTAGGATCCTCTTGAAATCTTGCTACAAGACAAACTACATGCATTATATCAGGTATGGATTGAATTAGATAAAGTAATCCTCCAATCATGGATCTATACCTTCTCTGATCAATCTTAGGTGATTCATCATTTTTACTCAACTTTCAACTAGTCACCATGGGAGTACATATTGGTTTAGAATCCTCCATTCTAAACTTCTTCAACAACTCCTTCACATACTTAGATTGAAGTGATCCCACATAACTGGGTTATAATTGCATTAAGGAAGGAAAATTGCCCATGCACCAAAAAATGTTTTGGAGGGGTTCATTCAAATAGGGGTGTTCATTAGAAACCAAAAAAGGGTTCATTTGAACCCCCCATTCGAATGAACCCACTTTTTGTTAGCCAAATTTTTAATAAAATAAGGGGTTCGATCAAACCCCCCTTAATGCTATTTTTTTTTAATGTTATTTATATAGGGTTGTAATGAAAGGGGGTTCATTTTGTAACATCAGAAAATGTCCCCTTGGGTGATTTTCCCTCATAAGGTTTAGCTCATGGGTCTTTAGTGTGCATTTACAACATTTTGCTTCATATTTCAGCATTCTGATGGAATGAGACCTAGGTTTCATGACAAATTGGACCTAGGAGGACCCCTTAACCTTAACCATATCCAAAATAGGGGGGAGAACTTGGGCACCCATGCCCTAGTCCTACCCTATTTTGGGTTAGGCCCAAATTTTAAGTATTGGTTTATGACCTTTATTTAGTCTCTAGGCTGACACGGTAAGTTTGAATTTTTGAAAGCTTGGTGGGAATGCTTGTAGTTGCATATAAAAGCATGTTTAGGCATTCATTTAGAAACTAGATTACAATTAGATTTCAAGTAGCTATCAACTTGTGATTCAAAGCTTTCATAGTGTTCCAAGAGCAGACTTGTGTTGTTTATGTGTTTGTATTTGTAGATTTGAGCATTCATCTCCTCATGGAAAGAAGAACATCTTCCTCCCATGAGATCTTCACTACAAGGTGATATCATTGTGTTTTCTATCATTGTTTCCCTTGGATTTTGCCTCTTCCTCACAAGGGAATGCACTCTCTATCTAACAAAGGTGTTCGGAAGACTTAAGTGTCCTTCCAGGGCTTGACTGAGGCAAGCTCCTAAACACCACAACCCCCTCCCAAAGTTTTCATGATTGTAGGTTATAGGTTGAGGAATTTGTTGGTTTTAGGATAGACAACTGAGAGGGGGGGTGAATTAGTTGTCTCAAAACTTTCTTTTCTTTAAACACTTAAATCCTTCTTGTATTTCAATAGCATAATAATAATTCAATCATGGAAGCACAATGTAATAATTCAAGAGCAGAAACACATTAATACATATGAGACCAAGATTTTAATGTGGAAAATCCAGTTAAGGGAAAAACCATAGGGTGACTAATCCAAGATTGTATTCTCTGTTAAAAGAATAAGAAGAATAAAATGGCACTTGCTTATTAGGGCTCATTGTCTGAGCACACTGCTCACAAGAGGCTCACTACCTACAGGAGATACACTGTCTACAGAATAATAAATATTACATACTTGAGCTGAAGATTAGCATCTTCACCATGCTTGAGTCAGTTCCATTTAAGCTCAACACTTCTGCTCTACTTTTCTCTCTTCTCCTCTCTACCACTTCCTCATCTTCATGGATAATTTGAAATGATTTTGCAATTCTTATTTATACATGACATCAACTTTGGAATGACCATCAAAGTCAGTAGAGCAATCACAAAAATACAACTTGATTTGTTACAAGAACATTATACGTAATATCATACTGTTGGCCACACATATTTGGGACTTCAATCTTCTATGAGGAACATGCCATGCTTCGCAGAACATCTTCAAGATCATCCACAAGATGTGTAGAACATCCGGTCGGCCATGATTAGGAAGAACATCATCACTCAGAAGTAAATCTTCAATACAGACAGCCAACATGAACTAGACACAATCTAGAGACTCCCACAAGCTTTCCTGAATCACCAAAAACATCCACAATACTTCTTACTAAAATCATTCGCATCTTCATCCAAAACCTCAAGAACACAGTCTGTCATTACTATCACATTAGAATAAATGCTTGCGGACCTCCAGACCATGAACCAATTGAGTTGTCAATTCACATTGGCTTCTAAACATTCCATCAAATCTGTAAAATAGGATATTACATTTCTGGATCTCACCGAACCTATTTGTGTCACTCTGTCGCCTCTGAACATCTGCTAGAACCAATTTTACTTATATGGCCATAACTTCTCCAAATCTTCATGCGGACCTCTCAAATCTTGACTGGATCATCTTTAGACACATATCTACAAACCCTTTGATGTGCATTCTATGATCTTCATCTTAGCTAGGATCTTCATTACATAGAGCTTCACTGTCTTCACTATTCTTCTTTGCTTCTGATAAGACTAATTTTCTCAATATCCTCAGCACACAGCTCATCCAATCCTTGACATCAATGCAACAAGAGTATGTTGACATCAATGACAAAACCAGTTAGACCCATAATTGCAACAGAGTTGGATGAAGTGAAGTTGCAGGAAAGTATCTTGAAGTGTTGGAATTGTAGAACAGGAAGAAAAATAGTACTCTGGACTTAGGCACCCATTCATTAGTCCTCTAACTTCCGTAATAAGAAAATCTTTGGAATAGTAGGAAAGAGTTGCAGATTGCGTTTCCAGATCTTTGAAGAAAATAGGGCCTTGGACTTGGGTGCCCGCTCCTTAGTCCCTAATTTTTCCATCTCTGAACCTTGAAAATAGGTACTTTGTGATTTTTCATTTTACTTCCCTCTACAAGAGCTTTTTCTAAAATTCATTCGTTTACTATTGTTATCATGAAATTAGGGTTTTAATGGTTAATTGAGCATAGGAGAAAGAAAATTGGAAATTAAACACCCTAATCCAAGTTTACCTACATCTCATAACAACCTAGGGTATGATAGTGCCTTGCTACTCGACCCTAGATCCTTGAATGTTAAGGGTGAAAGGCAGATTTAAACATCAACTACTAAAACATTAACAAATGCCAATTTTACCTAAAACATTTTGGTGAACCCAAGTTGTTGGACTTAAATTGTAACTTTTTGAGTGTGTTTCTTTAGATTTGGATTGATTTCATTCATTAATATAGTCATTCATCTTATTGCTTTGAGAAAATTACAAAAAAATTGAAAACTTTGCAAAAATTTGAAAACCCTAGCTTGCATTTTCATATAGGTTACTAAATTGCATCAATTCTTTCTAAATTTCCATAATTCATGATTTTTACATCATATCTGATATAAACTACAGAAAAACACAAAAATTCAATAATTTGCATTGCATTTTCATCATTAATTTGGTAGGCTTTTGTAGAAATTTTGACAATTTTCATTAAACCTAGTAATTCCAAAATCTAGGGTTAGTAGGAAAAATATTCTTTAAGATTTTTCTACTGATTTTAGAGGCTCATTCAAATTAGAATCTGGCTGTAGTCTTGCATTTTAGTGTAAATTTGCATTTAGATTTAAAATATTTACATTTTTTGCATAGAAAATTTCAACAAAAACTAGCAATTTTCATGCATTTTCATTCGATTTGCATTGGCATTTTGCATATTAGACCTTGGAACTCACTTTTAGATCTGATAAAACTTCATTTACATCATAAATTAGACTTCAAAACATTCACATAGAATTTTGTGACAAGATCTAAAACCTAGGGCTTGAAAAACACAAAGTTTCACTAAATTTGGCCTTATCGACTCTCCAAAATTGCACCATAGGCATGATGTGAAGGGTATTTTTGCACTAATTGGTTGTTATTAGGGTACCATTTTTATTCCCTTCCTAAAAAACTTCACAACACCATTTGATTGGCCTCTTGCATTGAAAATTTGGCAAAAAACTACACATTTTGACTATTTTTGCCCTAGGGTTTGACCTAGTTTACACTCTAAGCATGTTGTGATCAATTTTATGGATTGAGGTGATTGATATCATTGATTTTATTTTCTATACATCCTGAAATTCATTGCAACACCTCTTTTGCTAGGTCTTGGAATTGAAAAACTGTGAAAAATAGCCTATTTTTGCTATATTTTCACTAGGGTTTTACCTTAAGTGGCACTAAAAGCATGTTGTGTTGGATATTTTGACAATAAATGGCTGTTATTTCTGATATAATTTTCTTTCCATCATCATTTTCCTCGCAACACCCTTTGTTATTCTCTTTTACATTGAGATTTGGTAAAAAAAGTGCCTATTTTGACATATTTTCACTATATTCTGACTTGGCATTATCATGGATTTGCATCAAGAGTGTGTTGAGAAGGATCATATTGCTGTTTTGGACAGATATCAAACATATAATTTTCTTCCCTTAACTAAAATCCTTAGAACACCATTTGTCTCATTCATTTGCATTGAAAAAGTACAACAAACCAAGCATTTTAAGGCCATTTTAGATATAGATTTACACTTGTCTTTGACATACTTTTGAAGAAAATTTTAAATCTGATCTAAGCATATAAACATGACCCCTAATCCCAACAACAACAATAGGTTCCCTCCAAGACCTTACATGAAAAGAAAAGTCCCTGAACCTGAAATTGTATTTACACCTCATGATAGAACAACTGGAGACAAGGAAGGACCTCTTTACATCACTGTGAAAGTAATGGGAAACCCCATGGAGGGAACTCTTATTGATCCTAATTGCATGATTAATGTTTCCACTGAAGAGTTCCTCTTTTCACATCAATTAATGCAAGGTTCTTATGAACCTTCGAACATGATGATTAAAACGCATAAGGGAACCTTTATCAAGCCTTTGGGTAAGATATCATTGTTGGTAACACTATCTGGAAAACATGTCAAACAATGGGTTGATGTGGTCCCTATTTTGGACCTCTTTCATATTAAATTGGGACACACTTGGCTAAAATAAGTGAAAGCTATCCCTTCAACAATACACCATTGTCTAAAATTCCTTCTTGATGGACGTGTGATTACCATTCATCACAACAAGTATAATCCTTTGGTTGAGAAAAAACATTACATATTGAATTACTTTTGGGATAAAACTGAAGTGCCTAGTCCTCGTATACAAGAAATGACAAAAAAATTAAACAACCCACATGTGAAGAAAATCTTAGACCAAAAGGACAAGGTCCCTATGCTAAGGTTCCTCCCCTGAAATCCTTACAAGGATTGGGAGGTCATTGTCAACAACAAAACATTCCACCATGACAAATGAGGTTTGATCCCGGTGCCTCATCTTCTAAATTACACAAACCTATGAAAGAGGATAGCCCTATCTTACAAGAGATAAGTGGTAAAAGAAAATGAAATAGAAAAGCAAGAGAAAGAAGAAAAAGGAGACAAGCTTATGCTATGAACCTTGCCTCTCAACAAGAAAATATTTATCCTAACATCCAACCAAACAAAAGTGATTTTAACAATGAACAACATGATGAGAAAGACATGAATTTTCCTATGGTGCCTTATGTCCCACTTTCCTCTAACATTAGGGAGTGGGAGGATGACGATGATTATTTTCTTATAGACAACCTCTAGCCCAATAGGTGCCCTATAGGTAAGTATCTCTAACCTTTTACTCTCTCATGGTGTGCTTCCCCCATGATGTGTTATGTGTTGTTTAGGCCTCCTGGGATGACCTTGGATTCTTCCATAAGGTTTGGGATACCAGGAGACTGACTCTGTTGTGACCTTCTTCTATTTGTATCATCATTCTTCTATATTGCCTCTCTCTCTAATTTCATTGTTGTGTGTTGTGTCTTACAGACATAGCATAGTGGTTGGTGGCCTGGGGGAACCCTCCTATGTGACTATCCCTAAGACACTTTCTTCTCCTCTCTTATTTATTTTTTCCCTTCCTCTAGTGTTTCCACCTAGCGGGTGGATGATAAAAAACATTTATACTGATGCAGACCTAGCGTCCCTTTCAAGAGCAATAAAAAAATGGACTTAGTTCCTAATATGATGATGGGGTTGTATATTTTATCTGATGCTTGGTTAGTGGAAATACTCATGCTTTCCATGTGGTGATTTTGATGGTTTTTTATCTCATTTACAAATCATAACGATACTACTGCTCCGTGCACTTTGTCTACCTTGAATCTTGCATACCTCAGATTTTACATGCATTGATGTTTTTGTTTATCATGATGTTGTAGACACTAACATGTTTCTTGCAAGGATGTGTTTGTGGGAACATTTGGTGACCATGAAGTACATGTCACCTCCGGGGGGCATGGGATTTGTGAGAGCTTGTGGTCCCTTGTGTGTTTTCTTCCTACCTTAACGTGCTTGATATCGATAGCAGATATCAACCACCTTAAGGTGGGGACATATATAAGGTAAGTTGTCTATTGTAGATGTTAGCTATGTGCTTGTCCTTAGATGCAGTTTAAAGACTAGCACAATGAGTGATTCCTGCATTCGAAGTTTTTTTACAATCAATCAATCATGTAAGCCCTCTATGAAGGCAGGATATCACATATATCCTTTTTATCTTAAGCCCTCTATGGAGGTGGGGATGGTGCATTTCTCTGAGAAGATTGCACATCCTATCATTTTCAAAAGTCCTCTGGGGAGGCAGGGAGCAGTTTTGTGACTAACTCAACCCTTAAGCATATTTTCAGCAATTGTTGTGGAAAAACCCAATCGTTGGTGTGTGCTTGTAATGTGCCTAAGATGGTGATGAGCCTAGAAATAGGGAACACACCATTGCTTGTCTGTCATGTTTTCTCTGTGTCTTCAAGTGTGTGTGTTTCATGTGCTTGATTTGTGTGGCATGTTTGTTGCCCCATATGCAGTCTAAAGACTAGTGCGATGAGTGCTTCCTACATTTTGGGAGGTTTTGTGTGTCTTGCATGTGTGTTGCCCCATATATGCAGTCTAAAGACTAGTGCAATGCATGCTTCTTACATTATGGGAGGTTTGTTTACTTTCTAGTAATTGCATTTGCATTTCATATATATGAGAAAACGAAAAGAAAAGAAATCATGCATGTCTTCCATGCATTAATATGTCTTCTATGCATCTACTGTCTTCTCTGTGTTTTGCATGACTCTAACTATCTTCTCTGTGTTTTGCGTGCCTATTATTGTCTTCTATGTGGTTGTTGTGTTTTCTCCATGCTTAGCGTGTTTGTTGTGTTTGTGACCATACTTTAATGCATGTATTGGCCTCACACTTATACATACATTAAAGTGGGGGCTAAATGTAAAATCAAAAAATGTCCCCTTGGGTGCTTTTCCCTCATAAAGTTTAGCTCCCAAGTCGTTAGTGTGCATTTAGGACATTTTGCTTCATATTTTGGCATCCCAATGGAATCAGACATAGGTTTCATGACAAGTTAGACCTAAGAGGACCCCTTGACCTTAACCCTACCCAAAATAGGGGGAAGGACTTGGGCACCTACGCCCTAGTCCTACCCTATTTTGGGTCAGGCCCAAATTTTAAGTGTCAGTTTATGACCATTATTTGGTCCCTAGGCCAACACGGTAAGTTTAAATTTTTGAAATCTTGGTGGGAATGCTTGTAGTTGTATATAAAAGCATGTTTAGGCATTCATTTAGAAACTAGATTGCAATTAAATTTCAACTAGCTATCAACTTGTGATTCAAAGCTTTCATAGTGTTCCAAGAGTAGGCTTGTGTTGTTTATGTGTTTGTATTTGTAGATTTGAGCATTCATCTCCTTATGGAATGAATAACATCTTCCTCCCATGAGATCTTCACTACAAGGTGATATCATTGTGTTTTCTATCATTGTTTCCCTTGGATTTTGCCTCTGCCTCACAAGGGCACACACTCTCTATCTAACAAAGGTGTTTGGAAGACTTAAGTGTCCTTCCAAGGCTTGACTGAGGCAAGCTCCTAAACACCACAACCTCCTCCCAAAGTTTTCATGATTGCAGGTTATAGGTTGAGGAGCTGGATGAAGTGAAGTTGCAGGAAAGTATCTTGAAGTGTTGGAATTGCAAAACAGGAAGAAAAATAGTACTCTGGACTTGGGTGCCCGCTTATTAGTCCTCCAGCTTCCGTAATAGGAAAATCTCTAGAATAGTAGGGAAGAATTGCAGACTAAGTTTCCAGATCTCCAAAAAAATTAGGGTCTTGGACTTGGACACCCGTTCCTTAGTCCCTAACTTTTCTACCTCTGAACCCCAAAAATAAGTACTCTGTGATTTGTCATTTTACTTCCCTCTGCAAGAGTTTTTTCTGAAATTCATCCATTTACTACTATTATCATGAACTTAGGGTTTTAATGGTTAATTGAGCATAGGAGAAAGAAAATTGGCAATTAAACACCCTAATCCAAATTTACCTACATCTCACAGCGACCTAGGGTATGATAGTGCCTTGCCACTCAACCCTAGATCCTTGAATGTTAAGGGTGAAAGGCAGATTTAAACATCAAACACTAAAACATTAACAAATCCCAATTTTCCCTAAAACACATTTGAACCCCCTTTCACTTGAACCCCCTTATTTTGTGCTTGCCCCTCTCTAGCTGCAATTTTATGCAGATTTTTAGGTTTTAAGGCTTAGGTTGAGGATCAAAATGGAATCAACTTGACAAACCAAGCTAGAGGATTATAGTCCTCAAAATGATATTTTATCAAGTATAATTTTAATATATTTTGGTTTTATTATACACTTCTTTTCGTTTAATTAAACATAGGTTTTTCACCGAAAATCAAGCTCTTTGTTCTGCACATGTGGAAAAATAGTATATTACCAAAAAAAATATTAAAATATCTATCCTCTTGGTATTCATGTCCTTGATCTAACAAAAAAAAATTCTAATACATACAAAAAATGTTATGCTTTACACAGTACACCTATGTCTAAATTGTAATTGGTTTGACTTCAAAAGTTAATTAAAAGAAAAATATTCAATAAAAAATTATGAAACAAAATACATCCTCTAGATATCATAGTTAAAAATCTAAATTCAAAAAAAATAGAATTTTATCCTTCATAGAAAAAAGTTATGTTTTACACAGTACACATCACTCTTTAAAAATGGTGTTTACTGTTAAAAACTAGTTATTGAAGGAGATAGAAAAACAAATGCAATTTGATTCAAAAAAATTTTAAAAATATATTTAGAATCTATAAACAAAATGTAACAGATCACTAGTTTACATCATCTTTAAATTCCTCACTGTTTAGCAACTATAGGTGTCCGAAAGTGAAGATTTTTTTTCAAAATGTTCATTTCAATGTCAACTTTGGCCAAAATGTGTAACCCACTTTTGTGGGATCACCTACTTAGATATGAAGATTCATTTATCTGATTGAGTAATTTGCAAACCTAAAAAGAAATTCATCTCACCAAACATTGACATCTCAAAATCTTTTTGCATTTCACCTGCAAATTTCATGCACATACCTTCATTGCCTCCAATGATAATGTCATCAACAAAGACTTTAACAATCAAAATTTGATCTGCATTAATCTTGAAATAGATATTACTATCAGTAGTACCTTTATTGAACCCTAATTGCAATAAGTATTTATCCATCCTTGCATACCAGGCTCTAGGAGCTTGCTTGAGTCTATAAAATGCTTTCTTCAATCTGCATACCATATTACCTTGGTCTGATAATTGAAATCCTTCCAGTTGCTCAATGTAAACTTCCTCTTCTAACACACAATTCAAAAATATAGACTTCACATCCATCTGATAAACTTTGAAATCTTTGTGAGCTGCAAATGTCAAAAATATTCTGATTGCTTCAATCTGGGCCACTAGAGCAAAAGTATCTTCAAAATATATTCCTTTAATTTGAGAATTGTTGCAAGTATGTGCCTAACCAGTGTTATCATTGATGTCAACATATCTGTGTTGTCATTGGTGTCGACTGCGCTCTTGATTTTGATGTTTACTAGTATTGGAGATAATGAGTAAGTGTTCCTAATATTGAGTTTCTAAGTGCTTTTAAGAAATTTGCTCCTCCAGTGGAAACAGTGTGTTATAGAGTATCTTTGTTTACTGAAGAACAGTCCAATAGATTGCTCTACATTTCCTATAGAATGAATATTTTTGTTTGCAGATTGGAAGTTATTTAAATACATGTCTGAAGATGCTATGGTCCAAGTTTGAGCCTTCGGTATGAAGAATTGAGTGAGTTATGATCACCAGAGTGAAAATTACTTTTTCTGAGCACTCACTAGTGACATGGACAATGTATTTTGCTCCGCATTCCTCCGCATTGATGTATTATGATCTATAGTTCTAGAGTCAAGTCTAGAATGATGATAAGTGCCCTCAACTCCAATGGTTCATGATTTGGTGGTCTGCATGCTATCCTTTCTTCATGACAGTGGTTGGCAGTGTTTTTCTTGTGCTCTAGTTTGAAGAATCTTCTTGATAGAATGGTTAGAGATTGTGTGGTTGTTCATGGTGATTACAATGTGCTTGTAGATGTCTCATGATCATGTCCCTACCTTTGGATTGATCCACAAAGAGAAATTCAAATCATGGATAAAGACTTTTCTTAGAAGACTTAATGTTAACACCAGTCTTGGCTGACTTGGTTGTTTTCATTACTTGCAGAGTTACATCAAAGATTGTGGAAGCATGTCATAGCATGGAAGATTGCATTTGAGTCCCAGGTAAGGCATAATATGATCCACATACATCTTTCTCTTAGCTAATTGTGTTTAGGTCCAAACCTATTTCTATGTATGTTTGTGATGCTGACCTTGGAGACTGTTCCAATGGTTGATGAATGTAATGCCAACCTTGATGTACATTCCAAGGTTGATGAAGTGTATAAAAACATGTAATGAAGTTGTGAAAAAGACATCTAGGTGTGAAGATGTGAAGATAAGAGAGAGGTGAAGTAGCAGATTAGAGCAGAGGTATTTTGTGCTTCAATGTAACTGAACCTTGGCATGGTATAGATGATGTTATCTCAGTTCAACCCTTTGGCAATGAGCTACCATTTTGCAGTGAACATCTATTTTGGATAGTGAGTCCATAAGGGTAGTGAGCCTTTGATTTTATAATATTGTTACTACATATTATCTAGTGAGCTAACACTCACTGTGGTGTTTCCCTTATATGGTTTTCCACATAAAAAAATTGGTGTCTCATGTGTTGAATGTGTTAATGTGTGTTGAGTTTTTTATTTGTGTTTTCATGATCTAATTTGAATAATAGTGAATAGGTGTTTGATGTGTTGATATTCATAAGTGATCTAAATTTTGGAGACAACTAATTCACTCCCCCCTCTTAGTTGTCTGGTGCATTTTAACAATTGGTATTAGAGCTTGGTTCCTTGGAGCGAAGCCTAATAGCTTGAGGTTGATCCAAGATGTCTTTTAAAAAGGAAACTCCATAGTTTGATGGGATGAATTATGCTTTATGGAAGGTATGAATGAAAAGCCATCTCCTTTGCCTTGTATTTAGAGTATGGAAAGCGACAACTGAAGATGAAATCAAAGAATATGAGTTGAACATAAAAGTTGGAGATGCTTTGCTCTAAGTGCCCTATCTAACTTAGATTTGATAAAGGTCATGGATTTGGAAACTATTCATGAAGTTTGGGAGAAGATGCAAAATCTATATGAAGGAGATACTTCTGTAACAAGTGCCAAATTACAAGGTTTGAACACAAAATATGAGAGTTTGAAGATGAGCGAAGATGAGAACATAATAGCCTACATGCAAAGAGTTGATGAAATTATCAATGGAATAAAAGAAATGGGAGGAATTGTTGATGAGAAGGAAGTTGTAATGAAAATTCTTAGGTCATTATCTAAGTCCTATAGTCACAAGGTAGCGGCAATTGAAAAAGTAATGACCATAAAGGATGTCTGTAAGGACCAGTTACTTGGAAATCTTACAACTTTTGAAATGAGATAATTTGTTGATGCTTTACCAAAGGTTGAAACTAATTTCAAAGCCATCATCTCAAAGAAGATCTCCAGAGCTGAAAAGTACAAAGTGGAACCTGATGATGAATTTGATGAAATTGAAGCCAACTTTATTGACAGGCTGCAAAGAGGTTCTGGTAAGTTTAAAGGAAAATTACCTGTCAAATGTTTTACTTGTGGTAAGGTGGGCCACTCTGCTTCTAGGTGTTTGGAGATAATTGAAGGAAATAGGAAGAGATTTGAAAATAGACCTAGAACTCCAAAGAAATACTATTATGTTAGAGATCTTGATGATGAAGGTGTAATAGATGGTGAATTTGATGATGCTAGTACTAGTGCAAATGAGTGCTTGTTTATTGCTATTAAAGAACCTATGTCTACTAATCCTACTAGCTGTGTGAAGGAATAAAAACTAGTGGAAGAAAGTGCTTTGGCTATTCAAGTTGAGAAAGAGAAGGATGAATGGATCATTGATAGTGGATGTTCACACCACATGACTGGTGACAAGAGTAATTTTATGAGTTTGGAAAAGTATGATGGAGGACTGGTTAGGTTTGGAGATAATGCAGATGGTAAGATTTGTGGTAAGGTATCTATTTCATTTGATGGAAAGCACAACACTGATAATGTCTTATATGTGAAGGGTTTAAAGCATAATCTTTTGAGTGTTGGTTAGATGTGTGACAAAGGTTATGATTTGAGATTCAAAGATAATGGGTTTAAGATCATGGAAAGCTTTGGAATAGTGATTGCTACCAGTTAAGTGGAACTAATGATTACTATTTATTGGCTCAGGTAGAAGAGAGTTGGTTGTGGCATAGAAGAATGTGTCATAAACTTTGATAATTTGATTAAGATAAGGTCAAGTTAGGTAGTGAGAGCTTTACCAAAGCTTGTAAAACCCACCAATACCATTTGTAAGGAATATCACTTGGGGAAGCTATTGGGAATTAAGGTGTCTCAACATTGGTAATTCCTTATATTATTTGAGTGTATTTATTTCTTTATTGCCTATTGTTGTAAATTAAAATGTAAATTCATATTACATCATCATGTGGGATGTGGCACGGTGATGTGTCATCCTACATGGAAGATGACAACTTGTAATTTTTTTGTCACATGAGGAGATAGGCATCCCACTTTGTGGTAGGAATATTTTTCCATGTGTCGACATCTTGGAATGTGTGTAAGGGAATATTGACCGAAACGGTTATGACGGATTCCTATGACAAAGTTATGACATGTAAGAGTCAGAAATGGAAGATTCTATGATAGGTGAAGACATGTGTCAAAGAGTACCTTTGAATAAGGCATCTTTGGATGCCCCAAGGTGGAATATGAGAAGTTGTAAGAGAATATGCTCTATGTTTAGTCAATTTATGACAGATTCTCTTACAATTATAAGATATGTCAGTATGACAGATTCTATGATGATCTTAAGAGTCGTAAAAGCATGTCATTTCCTAACTTGGGAATAGGAGACCTCTTTGGGATGGGGTGTGTGGATAAGTGTCAAAAGCATCTTACAATGTTGACCAAGTGTCCATAGGTGTGGGTTTTGGGCCATGAGGCCAAGTTGGACATCCATTCCAAGATAGAGGAAATTTTGCCTTGTATTTTTCTTTATAAACATGTGCTTTGAGGAGGAGTTGCATATGTGATTGATAGGTACTATTATCCTACTAGAATACCTCCAGATATGAGTGTCAAAGACTCCTGAGAGCTTGCATTGCAAGTGTATTGTAAACAACATTTAGATTTGTTAATACATTGTGCAGGTTTTGGAGTGTGGGGTTTTTCTCCTGAAAGGGTTTTCCCCGCATTAAATCTTGTCTCTCTCTTCTTTTGTATCATTCTATGTGTATGTTGTTTTCTACAATATCTCTATTATTGGATTGATAATACTGTAGTTGTAAGGATTGAAAAGAATTTGCACTCTACTTCCCTCATTAGATTAGCATAGGAAGTGTGTTCTGCGTACCTTGCTTCCTTTCAGTTAGTATCAGAGCTTGATCACCTTTGGTCCTAGTTGTTGGGTAGGGGTTTCTTGAGCTAATCTTATGTTGAGTGGGAGCTTTGTGCATAGTATTCTATAATCTTGTTGCAGGAAAGAGATAGCAGGCACATCTGGAAGAATCGAGGTGGAGAAATTTAAAGGCACAAATTTTGAGTTATGGAAACTTAAGATGGAAGACCTACTTGTTGATCATGACCTATGGGAAACCATATCCGGTGTAAAACCAACTGCAATGTCACAAGCATATTGGGATCTCAAAGATTGGAAGGCTAAGGGTCTCATAAGACTCAGTCTAGCGGATTATGTCCTGTTAAATGTCCATGAAGAGAAGACCACAAAAGACCTTTGGAAGAAGTTGGGTGATGTTTATCAGGCCAAATCCCTGGTGAACAAACTATTCCTAAGAAAGAAGTTGTATTCTCTAAGGATGAAGGATGGAGGATCGGTTGCAGACCACCTGAATGCCTTCAATACGTTAGTTTCACAATTGACATCTATTGGTGTGAAGATGGAGGAGGAGGATCATTGTATGAACCTACTGTGTTCTTTTCTGGACTTGTGGGACCATCTTGTAATGTCTATTGAAGCACCACATCCACATTCAAAATGGATGAAGTGGTATCTTTGCTGTTATCTGAAGAAATGCAGAGAAAGTCTTCTGAGGTAGTGAAAGAGGCTCTTGCGGTTCATGGAAGATCCAGGGAGAAAGGGAAGAAAAAGAAGGACAAGAAAGATGAAAAGGGTAGACCCAAATCCCATGGGAGATCTAAGTCTCCTGGAAAGTCCAAGGCTCCCTATTGGAACTGTGGCAAAACTGGGCATTTCTGAAAGGAATGCAAAGAGGAAAAGAAAAAGAAGAAGAAAGCCCCAGATTTAGATTCTAACAAGTCACAAGATGATGGTGATGCCTTCATCGCAGCCCTGGCCAACCATGCATCTGATGATGTGTGGTTGATAGATTTTGGTGCATCATTCCACATGACCTCTCATCGAAGCTAGTTCACGAAGTATGAAGAGTTCGATGGTGGAAGAGTGTAGCTGGGTGACGATTCTCATTTGAAGATTGTTGGTCATGGAAGAGTCTCTATTAGATTCCCTGATGGACGAGTGAAGGGGATCTCTAGGGTTATGCACATCGCAGGCTTCACATGGAACCTACTTTCTATAAGTATGTTGAATGATGCAAGTGTGCAGGTTGTCTTTTCGAAAGAAGAATACAAGATGGCTAGAGGTTCTATGGTTCTTGCAAAGGGTACTCAGAGAGGTACTCTATTTCAGCTAGAGGCATGTACTTCAAAGTGCAATAGTTCCTCTGACTCAAAGGAAAGAGCTACAGTCACTTCATCCCCACCATCTGAACGAGTAGTGAAGAAATCTGTTGTAACAAATCCTGATGGTAGTGCACATGCTTTAAAAAGTTAAGCTTCCAGCTGAAAAGATAATGTTATGGCATATGAGATTTGTCCACATTGGTGAGAAGGGTCTTAGAACCCTAAAAAATAAAAACCTCGTCGAGGGGTTAAATGATTGTAATCTTGAGTTCAACTTTTCCAAACATTGTGTATATGGAAAACAAAACCGTGTTCATTTTTACTCGAGTTCTCATAAGTCTTCTAGTGTGTTGGATCTTATTCATTATGATGTGTTTGGTCCAGTTAATGTTCCTTCAATTTCTAAATCTATATACTTTGTTGTAAGTATGGGCCTAACTGGTGTTTTCATTGATGTCAACATACTCTTGTTATATTGATGTCAAGGATTGGATGAGTTGTGTACTAAGGATATTGAAAAAATTAGTCCTATCAAAAGCAGAGAAGAATAGTGAAGATAGTGAAGCTCTATGAAGTAAAGATCTCAGCTAGATGAAGATCAGAGAATGCACATCAAAGGGTTTGTAGATATGTGTCTGAAGATGATCTAGTCAAGTTTTGAGAGGTCCAAATAAAAATGTGTAGGAGTTATGGCCATGAGAGTAAACCAGCTCTAGCAACTATTCAGAAGTGATAGGGTCACACAAATAGGTATGATGAGATCCAGAAATACAATATCATGTTTTGCGGATCTAGTGACATGTTTGGGAGGCTAATGTGAATTGACATCTCAATTGGTTCATGCTTTAGAGGTCCACAAGAAATCCTTTTAATGTGATAGTGATGACCGACTGTGTTCTTAAGGTTCCAGATGAAGATGCGAATGATTACAATAAACAGAAGTGGTACAGATGTTCTTGGTGTTTCAAGCAAGCTTGTAGGGGTCTCTAAATTGTGTCCAGTTCGTGTTGGTTGTCCACATTGAATATTGAGCTATTAATTGAAGATTTACCTTCAGGTGATGGTGTTATTCCTAGTTTTGGCCAACTGGATGATTTGCACATGTTACGGATGATCTTGAAGATGTTTTGCGAAGCATGGCGTGTTCCTCAAAGAATATTAAAGTCCCAGCTACGTGTGGCCGACAGTATAGTGATGCACATGAAGTTTTTTTAATAAGTCAAGTTGTATTTTTGTAATTGCTCTATAATAAAATAAGTGTATGTTGTGCCAACTTTGATGGCCATTCCAAAGTCAATGTCATGTATAAATAAGAGTTGCTAAGTCATTCAAATGTATATGTGGTCATGATGAGAAGGTGGTAGGGAAGAGGAGTGAAAAGAAGCACAAAAGTGTTGAGCTTAATTGAAACTAACTCAAGCATAGTGAAGATGCTAATCTCCAGTTCAAGTATGTAATACGTATATTCTTCTATAGACAGTGTGTCTCATGTAGGTAGTGGGCCTCTTGTGAGCAGTGTGCTCGAGCAGTGAACCCTAATTGGCAAGTGTCATTTTTCTTATTCTTTTAATAGAGAATAAAATCTTAGGTTAGTCACCCCATGGTTTTTCCCTTAACCAGGTTTTCCACATTAAAATCTTTATGTTACATGTGTTGAATTTGTTTATGCTCTTGAATTATTGCATTGTGCTTTCATGATTGAATCATTGATATGCTATTGAAATATAAGAAGGTTTTAAGTGAATAAGGAATAGAATTTTGGTGACAATTGATTCAGCAGCCCCTCTCTGTTGTCTATCCCAATTCCAACAATTGGTATCAGAGCAAAGTTCCTCTAGAAGAAGCTTAACCACTTGAGGAGATCCAGGATGTTGACCTACAAGAAGGACAGTCCAAGGTTTGATGGAACAAACTACACTCTTTGCAAGAGCTGCATGGAATGTCACTTACATGGGAGATCAGTATCAGAATATAACTACAACTAAATACGTTCCCCCAAAGAATGGTCCAACAACTATAGATGAAGTCAGAGATGCAGAGAATAATCTTCGAGCTAAAGAAGCCCTATTGAGTACCTTGACTGATTCAGAGCTGAAAAATGTTATGGGATTGAAGACTACTTATGAAATTTGGATAAAGCTAGAAACTCTATATGAAGGAGACAAATATGTTAAGTGTGCCAAGCTGTAAAGTTTGAAAGGAAAGTTTGAAAACTTGAAGATGAGTGAAGATGAGAATATCACTTCATTTATACCAAAAATCAATGAGCTTGTATGTGGCATTAGATGTGCTGGTGGAATATTGGATGAAGATGAGATTGTTGCCAAAGTTCTCAGATCCTTACCTCCTGCTTACAAACACAAAGTTGCTGCTATTGAGGAAATTAGATCTTTAACAACTATTACAAGGGACCAATTGGTTGGTAAGATATCTACATTTGAGTTGGCTGAGTTTAGTGATGCACTTCTCAAGACTGAATCTACATTCAAAGCTAGTGCCTCTACAAAAGGAAAATAGAGATATGATCCAGGAGAAAGTTCCTCAAAGAAATCAACATGGTATGATAAAGCAAGGAAAAATCCGGAAGAAGATGAGTCAAAAGCTACACAACTTGAATCCCTAATTGCAAGAAGACTGCCAAGAGGATCTGATAGGTATGAAGGAAAATTACCTTTCAAATGTTTTTCCTGCAATAAGATTGGTCATTTTGCCTCAAGGTGTCTGGAAAGGTTTTCAAGACCAAATCCTAATAAGTCAATGTCTTAGAAGAAGTGTTACTATGTTCAAGAATATGATGATGAAGGAGTAACAAATGATGAATCTGAGATAGGAAACAAATTTGGATGTGACTAGGTGTTTATTGCCATCAAAGAAGAAGATCCAATGCCTATTGAATCTACCAATCAAAAGATGATAGAAAGTCATTTGGCTGCTCAGGTTGAAGAAAAGGATGAATGGGTCATTGAGAGTGGATGTTCTCACCATATGACTGGTGACAAGAGTGAGTTTATAAGCTTGGAAAGATATGAAGGTAGAGTTGTAAAGTTTGGAGATAATTCTGCTAGCAGAATTAGAGGCAGAGGAACCATTTCTTTTGATGGAAAGAACAAAACTAGTGGTGTTCTATATGTTGAAGGTTTGAAGCATAATCTTATTAGTGTTGGATAGTTGGTGGACAAAGGCTATGATCTCTGATTCAAAAATGGAAAATGTAAGATCTTTGAAAGCTCTAGAACAGAGATTGCATCCGGTACACAGACAAAAGGTAACATCTTTCACTTGGTTGGTACTGGCAAAAGTTGGTTGTGGCATAGAAGAATGTGTCATGTGAATTTTGATAATATCATCAAGATAAGCAACACTCAGGCTATAAGAAATCTTCCAAGACTAGTAAAACCTGCTAATAGTTTGTGCAAATAATGTCAATTGGGTAAGCAGAACAGAGTCACATTCAAAAGTAAGGAACAATCTTCAACCGGATTATTAGACTTGGTACACACTAATCTATGTGGTCTAGCAAGAACCAGGAGTTTGTAAGGAGATAGATATTTCATGTTGTTGATTGATGACCACTCCTGAATTATGTGGGTGACTTTCTTGAAAGAGAAATCTGAAGCACTTGAGAAGTTCAAAATATTCAAGGCTATGGTAGAGAATGAAATTGGCATAAACATAAAATGCCTTAGGTCTGACAGAGGTGGAGAATTCATATCCAAAGAGTTTAAAACATGGGATAAAGAGACAGTTGTCTGCTCCAAGGACTCCACAGTAGAATGGAGTAGTGGAGAGAAAGAACCAGACCATACAGGAAGCATCTAGGACCATGATGATGTAAGAAAATGTTCCTCAAATTTATTGGAGAGAAGTTGTAAACACTGTTGTCTATACTCTTAATCGGGTACAAATTAGATGCAATACTGGTAAGACTCCTTATGGACTTTGGTTTGGCATCACTCCTACTGTGAAGTATTTTAGAGTCTTTGGTAGTAAATGCTACATCAAAAGAGATGAAGACCTTGGCAAGTTTGATGCTAGAAGTGATGAAGGTATATTCTTGGGATATTCCACTCAAAGAAAAGCATACCGCTGTTATAACAAGAGATTGAGAAAGATTGTAGAAAGTACAAATGTAAAGGTTGATGAAGGCATGGAAATTCCCTCAAGGTATTATGAGTATGAAGAAGATGATTAGAATAATATTCCAGACCAAGAAGAACAACTCCCAACTGTTGATGATGATTATTCGTCATAACAACATGCATAAAAATTTGCACAACAAACCTTTATTATCTTGTAAAGTACGATCAACTTAGGATAAATTGATGACTCCAAGTCTCTGTTGATCAGGTCATGATCGTTTGATGTTACTCAGAAGTTGATGTGACATGCTTTTTTCCATTTCAAGGGGCCTTACATTTGTATGGATGATCAGTATTGTATTGTTTCCTGTAAATTCACTCCACAAAGAGGTTAACTCTACTCTATTTTCAAAGGCATCTAGTATATTTGCAAGTTTGATCAATTCTTCTAATTATTGATCACTATGAACTTGTTCCTTCTTCTACACTGTATATTTATTCAATTGATGTGTCTATAAGTAGATATTAGCATGGATGTCATGTATATTTGTCTGAATTTGCCTGATATTTGTCAATTTAACATGCTTTTACTCTGAATATGCTCTATATTTTCAATTACCTATGGGATATCAGCATATTTCATGTTATTTGCTTTTGATTCTATGTTATTTGCAATTATAGTGTTGATGATTTGTTATGAAATTGAAAGAAATTTAAAAGAATGCTTCTAATTTTAGTGAATCTTTAGTCACTGAACTACATACATACAAGATACATTCATGAAGAGAAGAAATCAAACCATATGTCACCAGGATGTTCCATAGCTAGATATGGATGATGCTAACTTCAAAGATATTAGGAATGAAAACAACACATGCAGACTAAAAAGCACTCCAAGGGATGCAACTGATCAGTGCATGTATCTAGATTTCAAACGCAGATTACTCAAGATTTATGATGATTTGTAATCAAATATGCTTCTCTTTCATTCAGTATGCATAACATGTACATTTACAACAACTTTGAAATGAGTCTTGATGTTTTAGCAATCAAATTTCAATTAGGTTTCTGAATGTTCAAAATATTGCACCCCTTCACCTTTTATAGAATAAGATGAGGAGGCAGTTACAAATGACCAACGATCAACATTTGTCAATTAAGATCAACAGTTGATAATCATTCTTTGACTAAGTCAACTCTTCCTTGTGGCACAGGATGCCAGCTGGAAACCATCTGGATGACTCATTCTCTATGAGTACCTTATGCATATGTTCCTTTGGTGATGCATCTTTATTCATTCTTCAGGTTCTTCTTCTTCATTTTCTTCTTCTTCAACATGGTCATCATCTTCATTACTTTCAGTATCACTGTCACCTTAATGTACATCCTCCTACATATGGACCTTCATCGCTGTCCTGATATGCTCATATGCCTGCATTATTTTATCTACTTCTCTGCCATCTTAGGTCTTGGCTTTTGTTATGGCATGCTTATGAGACTGAATCTTAGCTTTAAGTGCTTCCAGCTTACCTTTTCTGTTGTTCAGAGTCTCATTATAAGTTTCTACCCTGACCTTTATCCTCATAATTTTATTCATTACTTCTTCCGTTAGGTGGGTGAGGGGGTCATCAGCTACCGGCTAGAAATTATCATGCAGATCTTTGATAGCAAAATCTGCATCCTAATTTTCAATCTTCCCCTCTACCTTTCCTTCTAAAGCTTCGAGGATCTCTGCTTCATAAGCCATAATGCTATGCAGATTTATACTTATATCCTTGAGCTTGTCACTGCATTTCTTCAAGATATCACATTCAAACCAGATATCTTCATACCATATGTCTATCAGCAGGGCAATGTTATTATTCAACACCTGATTATTTATTAAGATTTGACGATCAATCCTCTTCATTTCACTTAAAGCAGTTAGGTCCTTTTCCAATTGGAATGACCATTTCCCTATTTCATTTTACATTTTGTCTACCTTTCTCTTTAAACTGCTTAAAGAATTCCACCTCTGTAGAGAGGTTCTCAAAACATCCTTAGCTCCAGTGAGGGCTTACAACATCCATTTCTCCATGATCATGGCTTCATGTTTCATGAGGTCCAACTTAGTGACCTCCTCCTGGGATATGACAGTCAATGGGACCGCCGGATCAACTAGTGTATTACTAGGGTTAATTAACCCCTTTATGTAAGAATGCAGCTGAGCAATGTGCTCCTTATGCTATTTATTTTTCTCTTTCTCCTTCTTTACCCTTTGGGTTAAAGAATTGATAATATCCTTCCCTTCCTGACCCTCCTGGTCCTCATTGGTAAAACCCAAATCAATAGTTGTGATTTGGAACTCTTCAAGGGTGATCTTGCCCCTCTTTTTCTCTACCGTGGGAAGTGCTGCCTGTGTAGTCCTTCTACCTGGAGCAGGATCTCTCTTTAAGCCCATGTCAATTTGGCCTTCCTCTTTGGCTTCATTATTGTTTCTGCAAACAAGGTAGAAACATCAAATTCTTGAATTTCAGACCCTGGTTCCATACCTATTTCTCTTTCCAGCCATTGAGGCACATCATCTCCAGATCCCTAATGTTCCTTGCCAACATCATGTCTAGCCTGATCTCCAGTATCTTCTTCTATTCTTGGTGGAGAAGGCAATTTCTTAGTTTCTTCCTCATGGAGTTCCTCATGAGGGGGATCTTGTTGCATTTCTTCTTGTTGAGGGGCCTCTTTCTATAAAGGAGGATCTTGTGGAATGTCTACACTATGATCCTGCATCTGATCTTGTACTCCCTTCTTCTGAATTTCATCCACCTTAGCAATTTCCTCATCTTGGGGCATGTTGACATCTGTGGATGTCTATGTATTTGGGCCTTGTGCATCACCTTGATCATGGGTCACTTCTTATTCTACACCTGATGCACCCATATCCTTTGGCTTAAGGTCCTCATGACCTGATTTATCTTTTGTTTTTATGGCATCCACTATATCTCCCTGAGTTTGAGGAACAACATCACCTGATGTATCTTTATCACCTCCACCTTTCTGTTGGACTTCCACTATTTTTGGCTCGGTGGGTACCTCATGCTGTTGCTGATCCACATCAGGAGCAGTGTTTTCTTTTGTTATTGGCTTCACCACTTGAATCTTTTCTGTCTAATCAAGTGGGCCTGCTTTATCCTTAGGGATTATATCATCCATGTATGTTAAATCTATAATTGCAGGGCTAGTCACCTGGTCAACCAACTTATCAAGCCCTGTCTGTTGGGCTGCTCTCTTCGGGCTACATTCTTTTACTTCTTCTATTTGCTTCACCTCCTCCAATACCACCATTTGTGCTAATGGGGTGCCATGTGGAGTCATGCGGGTGCTGGAGGTGAGAGTCTCCATTCTTTGAGAGGCCACATTCTGAACAACCTCATCATCCGATAAGTCTACGGTGTCCTCTAAAGAGAAAGGACCACCCTGATTTGCTTTGAAAGATTCTTTTGTTTGTTCTTCCACCCAAGCTTGGGTTAACTATATCACCCCACTTGTAAATTGATCCAGGGATATGTCCTCCAGCTTTGTCAGATCAGGGGCTGATATGGTGTCATTGTACACCTTCTTGTCTTCATATTCATTTGACATAGTTTTTCCATCATCCTTCTTCAGTTGTGCTGGCACTGGGATGCAGTCAAATGTCTTTATCTGGTTCAAGGTGAGCCTCTGGTATTTTCTTCTTCTCACATCAGCTTCATCCTCATAATCAGTCTAGAAATCCTCCAGATGCTTCTGATGAACAGGTTTTCCCACTATTTTCTGCATCCTGCAATAGGGGTCATAAGATCTAGCTAATGGAAATGGCTATAGATACATCAGTTTTAGGCCTCCCATGGCATGTTTTATGCTCTCCGAGTCTGAGCACATATACCAGCCCATAGATACTGGAAATAAAACTGGAGGTATCTTCTTTTGTTCCTTGTATGCCTCCACTATGGTAGACACTTATCTCAGAAATTCCATCAGGACAACCCCATCAGTAGGGTATCTTGGTAGCATAAGGGGGTGTCCTTCAAATCCTTCTATCCTTATATATGAAAATGTGGCAAACTAGATGAACGAGGTGCCATGTCTGTAGATAACTTCCTGAGCTTCCATGCTCAGTCTCTTGGTTCTGTCCTCCTCCATGGTTCAGACTAGATGCATAGAGAATGCATCATTTACCAATTTTTAATCTAGGAGGTAATTATTTCTCTGTAGCTGAGGATAGTGATCCCATATGTGGGCATCATCTGCATCACCACCAACTTTGTCCACTGTATTCAATGCATCAAAGGTTCCCTTATAGGTACATGACTACACAACATATGAGGTCATATGAAACATGCATGCTTGGCCTCCCAGGTACCTCATCCCTTCATCTAGCGCATCACTAATGCTCTTGGCCCATAATGGCTTGTTATCTATAGATAGCACCATCTTGATGATTCCAAACATCCAATTCTCAAAATTTCAAGCATGAGACCTACCTGTCATCCTACTTAGCAGGGCAATCATGTACTAGTACTCATCATCAAAATCAAATTTATATAAATGTACAGGCAATTTAGTTGAGGTAGTGTAGGTGCTTCTCTTTGACCTCCACTGATACATCCTCTTCCTTGCATTCTTCTTATTATTGTTATACTCTATTTCCATCTTATGCAGATCTATGCTTACCACCTTCTTTCTAACTGGAGGATTAAAAGTAGAAGTGATGCCCTTAATTGAAAAGTCAGCATATACTCTTCCATGCTTCTCCACCTGCCTGGTCTCAGGGTTATAATTTCTAGCACATTCTACTACTAGCTCTAGGGTCTCCATGGCATACAGACAACCGGCTGCATGCCACATTCCTAAAACATATATTGCATCTAGAAGGGTATTATCCTTGTCATGATCTATTCTTGTTGACCATGCCGCTAGGTCTGTATCACCTTGGTGAGTATCACCAATGATGCCATACTTAAATTGTAACCCCTCAGGCCAAACAAACATAGGCTTGACGAACTCCACCTCAGATCTATTCTTCCTCACATCTTCCATGGATTCTTGCAATAAACGTGATCCGTCTTACGATACAACGTCCACATGCATTCATACAACACTATGTACTTCTACAACATCATGCATATTCCATCTATTACTCTTTATTTCATCATGATATGCACATTTATAGATTCAAACCACAAGCAATAACATATACCCTACCTGAACATGTAGAAAACGACAACAGGAGAGTTTTCAATTACTTACCTGACAGTGCTTTCCTCTTGGGTTAAATGGGTGATTATGGAAAAGGGTTGCAAATGCTGAAGATCACCCGTTTTATTACGCTGAAAGATCTAGTTTGTTAACAGGTAGCTGTATGAGGGTTTGACTTCTCTGCTCTGTAATTTCTCATTTTTTCACAAGGTAAATGAAAATAACCTTCAAAAATTACCTTTAAACACGTCTGGAGGACAAATTAGGGTAAAACTAGGTTGATATGGTTAAATCCGTCGATCTTCTGCAGAGAATTCATGGATGATACCAACTGTTTGATTTGTATTCGTAATCGGCGGGAATCCATCTACCGCATTTAAGTGCATTTAATGTCAGGAAACAAGGAAAGGGGGTGATCTTCAAAAGATTGGGTGATATTCAAAATATGACCCCCGCAAGACAAAATGACCCCCTGCCTTTTAGCGGCAAAACTACATACAAAGGAATTGGATGATGTGGTCAATGTTGACCACGTATATATATCGGGTCATGAATTTAAGATCAAAGGATGTTTAAAATATGACCTTGCAAATAAAATGACCCCCCTCGAAAAAGATCAGGGTGATGTCACCATGCTAGTGACCTTGTTTAAGCATTGTATTGTAATGACATCACCGTCATGTTATTGAATAGGGTCGTTGTTGGATATATACCTCCGCGAGGTAGAATAGAATAATGACATCATCATCAAGGTGATTTCCTTTGTTCGTTGGACTTGGATAATGTCATCGTCATATTGGCATAGGGTGATATTTGCGAAGAGGGTGATATTCATAAGATGACAGATATTAAAAATATGATCCCCTGCAAAATATAACAGGTAGATATTGGCCTCTACGTAAAATTGATGTCCATACTTTCATGGATCAAGTGATTATCAGGTGATAATGTAATATCGGGGTGATATGATCTAATATGACCGATGTTTGAAATATGACCCTCCCCCTTGGAATATCAGGTTTGATCGTAACTTTGACTCAACATAACTTTCTCCCCTTAGAGAATTTTGGGGTGATCCAAAAAGCAAACCTGTGTGGAATTTTATGTACTTTCCGATCATGAGGTTAATAATATGAAATACTAACTTTGACAACTGATATCACCATGGTGACATATCCACCCTCTTGTAGGGTGTTCATGCATGACTAATTTTACCAAACCGCCCAAAGCAGAAAAAAAATAAGCCAAAGCAGCAAGAAAAAGTTGGGTCCCTATTTTCTCAAGTCAAAATGGGGTGTGTTGTGTAACCACACAACAACTTGCCACCAAAGAACATAACTAATTCCAATGATTCAAGTGATGGGATCACATTCTAACATAGTATTTTAACTCTTTCTAAGTATAAGTATTATAATCTTTCTGAATGATAAGGTTTTCATCATGGCAACAGTGCTAACAAAGGATCAGGTGTGTGCAAATGATAAATTATCCTCATCTAGAAAGTAGGTTGAAAACAAGAGTAACTGATGTTAAGCTACATAGTTTGGGAGTATCCCTCATAGCCAACATGGATAGAACCTTGCTGCCAGCAGGTGTCCATAGCCCTGGCAAGGTTATCTATACAATCCTTCTAAGTAGAGCCCCACTGCCAGCAGGTGTCTATAGCCCCGGTAGAGTTACTTAGATGGCCTAATTTATTCTTTTTGGATTTTCAATATTTATCTCTCTATATTCATATGATGTCATCATGTAGGCCTAATGTGCAAGGCATGGTCACTTGCTGATTTAGGTTGGAGATTGCATTGGTAGCAAGGGAATCCCTTTAGATTTTTCACTTAACACCTATACTTCTGTGTTCCACAAACCCAAGGCTGTTAGTGTTGATAACTGAGAGGGGGGGTGAATCAGTTATCCTTAATTTGCTTTCAATTCAAATACTTAAATCCACTATGTTAATCAATAGCATAGCAATTAATCATTCATGAAAGCATAAGGTATAAACACCAAAGTAGATACACATCAACACATGAGACACCAAGATTTTGACGTGGAAAACCTAGTTAAGGGAAAAACCACGAGGTGATTAACCCAAGGATTATTCTCTATTAGAATAATAAGAAAAATAGATGGCACATGCCAATTAGGGCTCACTGCCTGAGCACACTGCTCACAAGGAGGCACACTACCTACAAGAGACACAATGTCTACAAGATAACAAGTATTACAAACTTGAACTGGAGATTGACATCTTTACCATGCCTAGATCAGTTCCATTTAAGCCCAAAAACTCATGCTCTGCCTTTCACACTTCTCTTCGCTATCTCACTCTCATCACCACAAGACACATTTCAAAATAAATTTACAAACCCTTATTTATACAAGGCATCAACTTAGGAACAATCATCTAAGTCAGTAAACACCTACAAGATCATTTGTAAGACGTGTAATACATCCGATCGGCTTGTCTCAGGAAGAACACCATAATCCAGTGGTTATTCTTCAAATGCACACTCTAACTTCAATGCGGACCACCAACATCAACTGGACATGAGCCAAGGATCACCACAACCTTTCCCGAATCACCAATAACATCTACACTTCATCTGCTTACTAGAATCCTTCTCTCCTTCATCCAGAACTTCAAGAACACAGCCTGTCATTATTGTCATAATGAAAAAGATACTTCCAGACCTCTAAACCATGAACAAATCTGGTTGTCACTTCACACGAACTTCTTCAACATTCTCTCCAATCCGCAGAATGAGATAATGTAATTCCAGAGCTCACCAGACCAATCTGTGACACTTTGTCACCACTGAACGCCTACCGGAACCGGTTCTATTTAAGCGAACATAACTTCTTCAGATCTTCATGCAGACCTCTGAAATATTAACTGGAACATCTTAAGACTCATATCTACAAACCCTTTAATCTGCATCCTCTGATCCTCAAACTATTGAGTACTTTTGCCTTCTTCTCATCACTATTCTTCACTATTTTTGATTGAGACTAATTTCCTCAATAACCTCAGCACATAGCTCATCCAATCCTTCTTATCAATGCAATATGAGTATGTTGACATCAATGACAACACTGGTTAACCTCATACTTGCAACAATCTCCCCCTTTGTCATTGATGGCAACATGTGATGTGAAAAACCATCAAGACAAGAACTTCTCCTTTCTGTCACAGCTCCATGTCTTCTCTTCCTTTACTGCACCCCCTTTGATCATCAACCACTTGTTTTTCACATGTCTTCTCTCCCCCTTTGACATCAATGGCAAAGGGCTCATACTTGCAATTCAAACACATCAGAATCATACCAGCTGCTCCCCCTTAGTAGCAGCTCCCCATCATCAATCTGGATCACAAGATATGACTGTGATATCCACCAGACTAATGCACATCAGTGCATCCTAGTTCATCACTGGAGGGGCCATGACCCCTAACTTCTCCCTGAGATACTCAAAAGAGTCCTTGGAAAGAGGTTTAGTAAAAATATCTGCAAGCTGATCCTTGGAGGGCACATACTCCAATCTGACTTCACCCTTGTTCACTTGCTCTCTCAAAAGGTGAAATTTGATAGATATATGCTTGGTCTTAGAATGCAATACCAGATTCTTAGAAATACTTATTGCACTTGAATTATCATAGAAAATTGTGATAGGCTCCTCATATTCTACTTGAATATCTCTTAGCATTTGCTTCATCCACAAAGTTTAGTGCAACTACCTGCTGGTGCAATGTATTCTGCTTCTATTGTAGACAGGGATATTGCTTCTTGTTTCTTGCTTTCCCAAGAAACCAACCTTTTTCCCAAAAAGAATGCTCCTCCACTTGTACTCTTCCTATCATCCATATCTCCTACCCAATCTGCATCTGTATATGCATGAAGAGAAAAGTCATGATCTCTGCGATACCATAGGCCATACTCAACTATTCCTTTCAAGTACCTAAAAATTCTTTTGATTGCCATGACATGAGATTCTCTGGGATCAGCCTGGAATCTCGCCACAAGACCAACAGCTTGCATTATATCTGGTGTAGTCTGAGTGAGATACAGTAATCCTCCAATCATTGATCTGTACTTTATCTAATCTGTCTTAGGAGAGTCATCATCTTTGCTCAACTTACATCCGGTAGCCATAGGAGTGTTCATTGGCTTTGAATCTTCCATTCCAAATTTCTTCAATAGTTCTTTCACATATTTAGTCTGAGAGATAAAGATTCCTTTCTCTGTCTGAGTAATTTGCAAACCCAAGAAGAAATTCATTTCACCGAGCATTGACATTTCAAACTCACTTTTCATTTGGTTTGCAGAGGTTTTACACATACTGTCTCTTCCTCCAAAGATGATATCATCAACAAATACTTCAACAATCAAGATGTTTTCATGATCAATTTGGAAATATAGGTTACTATTAGCAGTACCTTTGTTGAAACCAATATTCAAAAGATGTTTGTACAACCTCTCATACCATGCTCTTGGGGCTTGCTTTAGACCATACAGTGCTTTCTTTAATTTGCAGACCATATCACCATGCTTAGATAATTGAAATCCATCTAGTTGTTCAATGTACACCTCTTCTTCTAGGTCACCATTCAAGAAAGCAGATTTGACATCCATCTGATACACTTTGAAATCTTTGAAGGTAGAAAATGCAAGAAATATTCTGACTGCTTCAATTCTTGCCACCAAAGCAAAGGTTTCCTTAAAATCAATCCCTTCTATTTAAGAGTATCCTTTACAGACTAATCTGGCCTTATTTCTGATTACTTCACCAACTTCATTTAGTTTGTTTCGGAAGACCCATTTGGTTCCAATCACATTCTTGTTACTAGGTCTAGAAACAAGATCCCAAGTGTGATTTTTCTCAATTTGCATCAACTCTTCCTCCATTACTTTGGTCCAGTTTTCATCATTGCAGGCTTCATTTATTGTCTTAGGTTCAATCTTTGAAATTAGACAACATTCATCTAAATTTTGAGCAACATTCCTTCTAGTTTGCACACCTTTGATTTTGTCACCTATGATCTGATCTTCAGAGTGGTTCAGTCTTACATACCTTGGAACTTTGGGAGTTTCTTGCACTTTTCCTTCTTGATCATGCTCATTCAGACCTATCTCTTCTTCCTGATTTACCGGATTAGTTTGAATCTGACTTTCAAGAGAGGATGGAGCACCTTGAACTAGAACATCATTCTGATCATCTTCATCATACTCATAAAATCTTGAGGGCTTCTCAATACCTTCATCAACCTTCACATTTGTACTTTCTATCATCTTTCTCAGTCTCTTATTGTAACACTGGTATGCTTTGCTTTGAGTGGAGTAACCCAAGAAAATTCCTTCATCACTTCTAGCATCAAACTTTCCTAGATCTTCATCTCTTTTAATGTAACACTTGCTACCAAATACTCTAAAATATCTCACAGTAGGAGTGATGCCAAACCAAAGTTCATAAGGAGTCTTACCAGTATTGCTTCTGATTTGAACTCAATTGAGAGTGTAGACTGCAGTGCTGACAGCTTCTTTCCAAAACATCTGGGGAACATTTGCTTCCATCATCATTGTCCTGGATGCTTCTTGGATGGTCCAATTTTTTCTCTCAACTACTCCATTATGCTGTGGAATCCTAGGACCAGATAACTATCTCTTTATACCATGCTTCTCACAAAAATCTATGAATTCACCGGATGTGAATTCACCACCTCTATCAGACCTCAGACATTTCAGTTTTAATCTAGTTTGTTTCTCTACCATAGCCTTGAAGATTTTGAACTTCTCAAACGCTTCTGATTTCTCTTTCAGAAAGGTGACCCACATCATCCGGGAATGGTCATCAATCAGTAACATGAAGTATCTATCACCTTGTATACTCTTAATTCTTGTTGGACCACATAGATCAGTATGAACTAACTCCAATAATCCGGTAGAGGACAGATCCTTGCTTTTGAATGAGACTCTGCTCTGTTTACCTAGCTGACATTCTTTGCACAATCTATTTGTAGGTTTTACCAACTTTGGAAGATCTCTTATAGCCTGAGTATTGCTTATCTTGATGATGTTATCAAAATTTACATGACACATCCTTCTATGCCATAACCAACTCTGATCAATTTGAACAAATAGACAACTTTTATTAGTACCAACTAGATGGAAGATATTACCTTTTGTTTGAGTACCGGATGCAATCTCAGTTCCAGAGCTTTCAAAGATCCTACATCTTCCATTCTTGAACCGAAGATCATAGCCTTTGTCCACCAACTAACCAACACTAAGAAGATTGTGCTTCAATCCTTTGACATACAGTATATTACTGGTTTTGTTCTTTACATCAAAAGAGATAGTTCCCCTACCTCTGATTCTACCAGCTAAATTGTCACCAAACTTTACCATTCCTCCTTCATACCTTTCCAAATCTAAGAACTTGTTTTTGTCACCTATCATATGGTGAGAGCATCCATTATCAATAACCCAATCATCCTTTTCTTCAACTTGGGCAACCAAAGCTCTTTCTATAACCTTATGATTGATAGATTCAGGGAATATTGGATCTTCTTCCTTGATGGCAATGAACACCCATTCATTTCTAGATTTGTCTCCTATCTCTGATTCATCATCTATCACTCCTTCATTATTAGCTTCTTCATGAACATAATAACAATTCTTTTGGAACCTTTGTCTGTTAGAATTTGATCTTGTGGATCTTTCTAGACATCTTGAAGCAAAGTGACCAATCTTATTGTAGTTGAAGCATTTAAAGGGTAATTTTCCTTCATACTTACCGGATCCCCTTGGCAGTCTTTTTGCAATGAGGGCTTCAAGTTGAGCTATTTCTGCTTGTTCATCTTCCATGTCTTTTCTTGCTTGATCATACCATGACATCTTCCTTGAAGAGTTTTCTCCTGGATCAAATCTTTGTTTGCCATTCACATAGGCACTGGCTTTGAATTCAGATTCAGTCTTGGGGGGATCATCTCCAAACTCGGTCATTTCAAATGCAGCCAGTTTGCCAGCCAATTGGTCTCTTGTGATATTTGTACGGGCTCTGAATTCATCAATGGCAGCAACCTTGATTTTGTAGGCAGCAGGAAGGGATCTAAGAATTTTGCAAACAATCTCATTTTCATCCAAAACTCCACCAGCATTCCTAATTCCACACACCAGCTTATTTACTCTTGGCATAAAAGTAGTGATATTTTCATCATCTCTCATCTTCAATCTTTCAAATTTTTAGAAGAGCCTCTTTAGTCCGCAGATTATTTTCAGCATCTGTGATTTCATTTAGAGTTGTTGGACCACCCTGTGGAGGTGTCTATGCTTTTGTGACCATGGACAAGTACGCCTTTCCCATACACTCCAAGTGATATTTCATGCGGCCTTTCCAAAGAGTGAAGTTGGTTCCATCAAACTTCAGTCTATCCTTATATGATGACATCCTAGATCTCCTCAAGTGGTTAAGCTCCTTTTAGAGGAACTTGGCTCTGATACCAATTGTTGATAACTGAGAGGGGGGGTGAATCAGTTATCCTTAATTTGCTTTCAATTCAAATACTTAAATCCACTTTGTTAATCAATAGCATAGCAATTAATCATTCATGAAAGCATAAGGTATAAACACCAAAGCAGATACACATCAACACATGAGACACCAAGATTTTGACGTGGAAAACCTGGTTAAGGGAAAAACCACGGGGTGATTAACCCAAGGATTATTCTCTATTAGAAGAATAAGAAAAATAGATGGCACATGCCAATTAGGGCTCACTACCCGAGCACACTGCTCACAAGGAGGCACACTGCCTACAAGAGACACAATGTCTACAAGATAACAAGTATTACAAACTTAAACTGGAGATTGACATCTTTACCATGCCTAGATCAGTTCCATTTAAGCCCAAAAACTCCTGCTCTGCCTTTCTCCCTTCTCTTCGCTATCTCACTCTCATCACCACAAGACACACTTCAAAATGAATTCACAAACCCTTATTTATACAAGGCATTAACTTAGGAACAATCATCTAAGTCAGCAAACACCTGCAAGATCATTCGCAAGACGTGTAATACATCCGGTGAGCCTGTCTTAGGAAGAACACCATCATCCAGTGGTTATTCTTCAAATGCGCATTCTAACTTCAATGCGGATGACCAACATGAACTGGACACGATCCAAGGATCACCACAACCTTTCCTGAATCACCAATAACATCCGCACTTCATCTGCTTACTAGAATCCTTCTCTCCTTCATCCAGAACTTCAAGAACACAGTCTGTCATTACTGTCATAATGAAAAAGATACTTTCAGACCTCCAAACCATGAACAAATTTGGTTGTCACTTCACACAAACTTCTTCAACATTCTCTCCAATCCGCAGAATGAGATAATGTAATTCCGGAGCTCACCGGACCAATCTGTGACACTATGTCACCACTGAACGCCTGCCAGAACCTGTTCTATTTAAGCAAACATAACTTCTTCAGATCTTCATGCAGACCTCTGAAATCTTAACTGGAACATCTCAAGACTCATATCTACAAACCCTTTAATCCACATCCTCTGATCCTCAACCTATTGAGTACTTTTGCCTTCTTCTCATCACTATTCTTCACTGTTTCTAATTGAGACTAATTTCCTCAATAACCTCAGCACACAGCTCATCCAATCCTTCTTATCAATGCAATATAAGTATGTTGACATCAATGACAACACTGGTTAACCTCATACTTGCAACAGTTAGGTGATTCATTGTGAAAGAATCACTTTGGTCAAGAAAAGGCACCCTGATGAAAAAGATACCATAGACCTGATCACCAACACTTCTCAGAATGAATTATAACCTATATAGGAATTTGTTGTCATCACTTGAATCTTAACAATTTGGTTATTCTCCTAGGGTGATGAGTTGCATCATCTTGACTAACCAAAATAGAAATTCAACCAGCAAACAAACAAACAAAATAAAACTATACAAATATGCACACTATGATACACATGATTTACATGACATTGTTTCAGGCTTGAAAATAATGCTTGAGGAATTGTCTATTAACTGGTAATGGGACATCCTCACCAGTTAAAGTCTTAATCCTATAGGTGATGTCTCCTAAGATTTATGAAACTTGAAAGGGACCTATCCAATGTTTATCAAATTTAGCATGATCTCCTTTCCTTTCATGTGCTTTGTCCCACATCAGGACTAAATCTGAAATTCTAAAAGCCTTAACTCTGGCTCTTTTGTCAAACCAATGCTTGACAACAGCCTGATGTTTAGTAAATTGATCAATTGCTCTATTCCCTTTTTCTTCTAGGTGCATCAACTGAAGCAAGTTGACTTCTTGTTTGTTATCTATACCCAGATATTCTTGTACAAACTACAATGTGGGGATCTTTAGTTTAACAGGAAGGGTTGGATCCACCCCATATACTAGGTGAAAAGGAGAATTTCCTAATGCAGCCTTCATCCTGGTTCTACCTACCCATAAGGCATAATTTAATAAGGTATTCCACTCCCTTGGGTTCTTTTCTATCAATTTCTTTATGATGTTCAATAAATTCTTGTTTGTGGATTCTGCTAATCCATTCCCTTGAGGATAGTAATTTGAGGAAAATTTCAAGATTATTCCATGGTCAAAAGCCCAACTTGATAATCTTATTGAAGCAAAAGCAGATCCATTATCACATACTAAAGCATAAGGAACTCCATACCTGGTTACTATGTTGCTTTCTAAAAACTTGATTACATCCTTAGCATTGCATGTCTTACTACTGACAGCTTCAATCCACCTGGTACAATAATCAACAATAGTCAACACATACCTGTGGCCTGAAGATGATGGAGGGTTGATAGGCCCTATGAAGTCCATTCCCCATTGAGCAAATGGGCGCATCTCCATGACTGGTTGCAAAGGTTGAGCAGCATATCTTTCTCTGTTAGCAGCAACCTGACACATATGACAACGTTTGATGTGTTTAGTAGTATCTTTAAAAATAGTGGGCCAGTAATACCCTGCCTTGAGGATAGCATGAGTGGTAGCTAAGTATGATCCATGTGTAGTTCCAAACTTGTCATGTAATTCTGTTAACACTTTGTCTACTCCTTGCCTCTCTAGGCTCATGATGTTAGGATCAATTTCTGATATCATCTAACTCAATGCTTGTCCTCTCACTAATTTCATGGGTGTTATGTCCATCTCATACTCTTGGAGGACAATGATCCATTTGGCTCTCTTCTCACCTAGTTCACTTTGCATTAAAAGCATCTTTACTGCTGCATCTGGTACTATAGCGATCACTTTACTTCTCAAGATGTAATGCCTAAACTTCTTGATTGTTCGGACTAGAGCAAGTGCTTGCCTTTCAACATCCATATATCTAAGTTCTGCATCTCTGAAAGGACAACTCATGAAGGCTATAGGCTTTTCTTCTTTTGCCTCATTTCTTTGTGTTAATACTGCTGCAGATGTATGCTCTGAAGCAAATGAGTAAATATAAAAATCTTTGGTATAATCTGGGCTGATTAGAATAGGAGCATTAGATATGGATTTCTTGATATCTTCAAAAGTTGCTCTAGCTTCAGGTGTCCACTCAATCTTGGCATCTTTCTTGAGCATGGCATTCAATGGTCTAACAATTTCTGCAAAACCAGTAATAAAATTTCTAACAAAATTGATCTTACCAAAATAAGACTTGAGCTCCTTCTTACTTCCAGGAAGCTGTATCTTCATGATTGATTCTACTCTCTCAAGGTCAATGATGATCCCATTCTCTATTATCAGGTGACCTAATAACTTCATGTGGTTACCCCAAATATGCACTTCTTAGGGTTTAGGGATATTCCATAATGTTCACATTTCTTTAGTACCTTCCTGAGGTCTTCCACATGATTCCCTCTCTCTTTAGAGAAAACTGTCAAGTCATCCATGTATATGACTATACATTTACCAATCAACCCTTTGAAGGCTATATCCATTGCTCGTTGGAATGTGGCTCCAACATTTATCAACCCAAAAGGTATGTGCCTATAGTCAAATATTCCCCACTTTGTAGTGAATGTAGTCTTCAATCTATCTATCTTATCTACCATCACTTGGTTGTAACCTAAAAAGCCATCCAAAAATGACATCATCTTTGCACCATTTACAATCTGCAAGACCTCATCTAGAGAAGGCAAAGGATAGTTATCCTTTTCAGAAGCTCTATTTAAATTTATGAAGTCTACACACAATCTAATGTCACCATTCTTCTTCCTTACTGGGACCAAGTTGGCCACCCATGTGGAATTTCTCACAGGAAATATGATCCTAGCATTAAGCAATTTCTTAACTTCTTAAAAAATGATGGGCTCCAGCAAAGCATTAACATGTCTTTGTTTCTATCTAAAGGGCTTAACATCTGGCTTTAAAGGTATAGTATGAATGATGGTTGATGTCTCATTAGTTTTCAACTCATCATATGTCTAGGCAATAACATGGATATAATCTTTAAGTGCTTGGGTTATCCCTTCCATTTCTTCTTTTGTACACACTTCAGGACATTCTTTTTTTCATCATCATGTCCTATGTTAACTTGTGAATACTCTCCTCCATCTGCTTTAGGGAGATCTTTCTATTTCAGAATGTTGTCTAAATCAAATGCTGTTTCCAATTCTATCATTCCTTTAGGAATCTTGTTACTGGGCAACTCTAGGATTTCTTCTTCTTCCCAGATATGGTCCTCCACATTTCTTTCATCTATGATCTGTGCATCAAACACATCTCTATTGGATATGAAGTCTAAAATATGTTGGTCATCATCAAACACTTGAAGGTTAACTACATTATCTGGTATAGAGGGTACTGACACTAATTCAACTAAAAATCTCTTCAAACCAGATATGGACAATGGTTCCAAAGTACTTGCAGCTTGGGATAAGGCATCTGCCCTATGATTTTGTTCTCTTGGCACATGGGTGATGTTAAATGCATCAAAATCTTCTATCAGATCCCATACCCTATGCCTGTAGTTAGACAACTTGTAATTGCAAGAATATATACCTCTTACTTGTCTTACTACCAATTCTGAGTCTCCATAGACATGCATAATCTTCACTTTCTTTCTGAGTGCAAACAATATCCCATGAATTAGGGCTTCATCTTTTGTCACATTATTTGTGCATGGGAATTGCAATCTATATGTTGCTAAGTAGGATTTACTAGCTGAATCAATGAGATCTATTCCTACTCCAACTCCTTGTTTTGATTTAGATCCATAACTTATCTTTAGTCAAAGGCTTATTTGGGCCTTCTCTTTTGTTTTAAGCTCTGGCATCTGCACCATTTGATATCCATTTCAATTTTGGTGTTTTAATCTTCTCAAACTTCACCCTATCTAGTTGATGTGAGGCTGATATTTCTCCTTTTTCTTTATCATTAGAAGGAGGATCCTCTAAACAATGCAAAATCTACCTTTTCAAAATATGCAAACATAATGAACAAGAAGTTTCTGAATGTGATGCTTCATGTAACTTGCACCATCCCTCAATTAGGATATCTTGTGGAGATCTTTGTTGCTGAGTCATCTTTTGAATTTGCTTTGATAAAAATTCTTCAAACTTGGACAAATTACTGCCTCTATCCTCAACCGATATTTCATAATCTGATTCAACAAAGCAATCAGTTCCTGGGATGATCCTCTTGTTACTCTTAGAACTACTCTTGCTACACACTAAAATCTCTTCCATCATCTGGATAGGACTTTCATCATGATATGTGTTTCCTCCTATTCCTGTAGGTGATAGACAAAAATCAGTATCACTATCACTATTTGCAGAACTTACCCCGGATGATGATGATGATGCCTCACTGCATGCTTGTTCCAATTCCATCAGGTCTAGGCAAGCATCATAGGTCTTTTTAGAATGCGCCTCATCATGTAACCTGCACCATCCTTCAATTAGAACATCATGAACATACACTTTTAACGATTGACAACATTGCACTTCCTTGGACAAGTGCATCTCAAAATTCTTGAAATGATCTACTTCTATCTCATTCTCAAAGTTACAATCAGATTCTAAAATCATTCTATCATCCTGAGGATTATCATTATGAACATGAACATCATACATGAGGATCTCCTCTATCCAGACAGTCTGGGGTTTGATGGAGTACACTCCAGGTTCTACATCTACATACATGATCTCATTGGTTTTATTGTATTCAATGATCATATGTTTCATGTGAGGTTCAACATCTATCCTTATTTGGTTAGGTATACCTTTCCAAGGTAACCACATGTGACTAAAATCAGTGGACATGTATCCATTAAGTGTTTTTGACCAATCCCTACTGAGCAGCATCCCATAGGTAGCAGGTATATCCACTACCTAAATATCAATGTTGTTGAGTACTTGTGACTCAAATTACAGGTTCAATGGCTCAATGGTTCAACCGATATGCATTGGTTACTTTGATGAAGGTTTGAACTTCATCCATCAGGTTCAATGGTTCATCAGGTTCAATGGTTCAACCAATATGCATTGGTTACTTCGATGAAGGTTTGAACTTCGTCCATCAGGTTCAATGGTTCATCAAGTTCAATGGTTCAACCGATATGCATTGGTTACTTTGATGAAGGTTTGACCTTTGTCCGTCGGGTTCAATGGTTCATCAGGTTCAATGGTTCAACCGTTATGCATTGGTTACTTCGTTGAAGTTTTGAACTACGCTCATCGGGTTCAATAGTTCATCGAGTTCATCGGGTTCAATGGTTCAAGGGTTCATGGAACTGGTCAAGAGTTCATCAGGTTCAATAGTTCAAGAGTTCATTGAACCATTTAGGAGTTCATCGGGTTTAATGGTTCAACATGAACAGTCATCGGTATGAAGTTTGCTATCAGCGCAGATGAAAGTAGTGTCATCGATGATCTATTTCTTGACGATGATGTGGTTGGTGTGAAGACCATCGGCGTAAGAACAATTGTTGGCCCAGTGAAGAGAAGTTCCTCCGATGAAGACATCGGCCAAGGTCTTTCTGATGTTCGGTGAGCTGCTTGGTCTTGTCAGCAAAAGTGCCGACGATAAACTTACCGTGTGTTCGTGCATATATGTAGTTGATGTGTTTGTCGATGGATGCATGTGGGACTAATCTCACGAATGTGAACAGTCAGAAATGGTAGTTTGGATGGTTGGTGAGCATAACTGAAATGGTTGGTTGCTCAGACGGTTGATTCGATTAGATTACTAAAAGCAATTTGGAATCGATAAAGTTTAGTTGGAGAGTTTAATTTGGTCAGCTCTGTTTTTGTTTTTTGAAGAAGTCCTATGCTGTATGTTGTACGCAGCATGTTAATAGTATGTGAAGGGATTGAGGAGAGATTGAAAAGAATAGAGTTCAGGTGAAGGGGATTCTAGCTGAGAAGGTGAAGTTATGTACTATGTGCTATTTGTAGCACAATAACAGTATGCTGACCTGAGTGCTGGAGAACTTTGTGCAGGATTATACTGTCAGCTATTCTTTAGAAGGAACAAGATGTTAAGCTCTTGTAAAGGCTATGATCCTGTAAATGTATTGTAACTATTTGGTTGCTGAATAATACAATAGCTTGGTGATTTGGAGTGTGGGGTTTTTTACCTGTAAGGGTTTTCCCCACGTAAATCTGTGTTCTTGTTCTGTCTTTCATGATTAATATTTCTGCTGTTGAAACTAGTTAATTTTGCTTGTACCTTCCTCTAAGGGTCAATGTTGGAAATGTTCTATGTCTATTTCCACTTTAATGGCATAGTTGTGCGTGTTTTGGAAGAGATTGAAAAGAATTTAAATTTGTCGAAGACACCATTGTTCTTAGAAATACGTTCTGACATGTCCTCATTTCCTTACAAGTGGTATCAAAGCTTTCTTCTGGGATATGCTTTGTTGCTCACATATGTACATTTGTGTGCTACATGTGTTTGCATGTAAGAGTTCCTGGTGTATAAGGTCTGGATATTCCTTCTGTGATGATTTCTTAGTGTGACAGACTTGAGGAAATCTGAAGGAATTGTCTGGTGTTTGATCCTTGTTTTGAGTGAAGTCTAGCAGTTGATTTTGTTCAGCAGTGCTTGAAGGATGGTGAAGATGAAGAGACTGGAGCTCGTCATGAGGTGGCCTGAGGCTCTTAGTTGACAGTATATAATCCTGTTGCATGGGGTGGATTATGCTTTGTGGTTGTGTTGCTGCAGTAACTTTCATCTTGGGTGTCTGTGTGAGAGGCTTCCTTGTGATATGAAGAAGTTTGTGTTGCTGCTTAGCCATGGAGTATTGTGCTTATGCTGGGGTTTGTTCCTGGTATTGGAAGGTGCTAATAATGTGGTGCCCTAGTTGCATTTCAGTTATGGAGTTGATCTTTTTTGAGATCTGGAAGCTTCTGATATAATCTAACTTTCTCTCTCGGATGCATGTGCATGTTGGTGGTTAAGGAATTGGTTTACAAGTGGACCTGAAGCTCTTGAACTGTTGTTTCCTTAAATGGATATTTTGTACTTGCATGACTCAGATTCATTTTTATTGGATTTGAGGGGTTTTATAGTTTTTCCTTAAAATCTATGGTTATGCATATTAATGATGATCCATTATTCTGGTTTAACTGTTATGGAGTTTGTGTTGCAGACTTTTGGGTTTTCCAGATGTGAAGTGGGTATGGATGTGCATGGGTGTTTTTCAAACACAATGTTTTTGCAAGTTTTACATGGTCAAGAGAAATACTTGTGGTTTTATGAAGCTGCAGTTAAGCTATTTCTAGAACCTATCTTTTGAGGTGTTACTGGATGATATAGTTGCAGTTTTGTTTACATGCTTTGTGCATGGAGTGAGGAGGTGAAATGCTTTCTCTGCATGGGAGTGCTGGTAAGTGATATGTCACTCAGTATTTCTATGGTAATGCCTCTGGTTTCTTGACTATGATGCTCAGGTTGTGGACATATTTGGAAAATCAGATTTGTATGTAATCTGGTGTTTAAGTCATGTTGTCTACCTTGTTATCTATTCCTTGAAATCTCAATTTTGCAGTTGCTAGTGCAATAGTGAGTTTGCATGTTTCAGTATATCTGGATCTATGAGTTATGCAATTTTTTAGGTGTGAATAGCCTATTGATTGCAGTGGAATAACTTGGAAGTGGACGGCCTATATCCACAAGATTGATTATTTGATTGTGCAGATTTGTTAGCTAGCCTTGTCTGTGGTCACTTGTGCATTAGTGTGACTGTTTTGGAAAGAGAGGATAGATATTGTAGAGTATTTGAATAGTTGGTTATGTAGACCTGTGGTATGTGTATCATGGTGTCATGAATAGCTTGGATTCATAGGTTTGTGTAATGACAGTGATAATTTATTTCCTTGGTTTGGAGATCTTGGTGCCACTTGGTTTTATTGTCAGATGGACATGTTAATGTATGGACCTGGTGGATTTTCAAATTAGGATATGTTTAGTCATGTTGCTTGGAAAGCTCGGTTGCCACAGTTCAGTGGGAGCTTTAGCAATGATTGTAGATTCATCACTTAGTGGTGAATGATCTTCTTTAGTGTTGTAGATGTTACTAGGAGGAGCTCTTTGATCTTGTTGCTGCAGAAGGGTTCTTTCGCATTTGTAAGGACACTATTTGAGGATGTGTAACATCTTGGAGTCATGGAGGATTCATGAAATCCTTGGCTGAGGTGTTGTTGGTGCTTGTCAAGTGATGTTGGTTTAGAGTTTGATTTTTCATGTCATGATATACTCTTGTTTAAGCATGAGTTTTGGCATGATATGTTTGCTCTTGAGACTTTGATTAAGTTCACCTGATGCATAGAATCTCCTAAGGGAGATGGTAAGATCATGGTGTCATGATAAGTTTATGATTAGAGAAGTCATGATGACTTGTATATCTTGGAGCAGCATTCTTATCCCCGCTCATGGTCTACTTGGTAGTTTACTACTTGAGAGGTATTGCCCATTTCTAAGGTGTTTTATGCTTTCTTTCATAGACATGGATCTTGAACTGCTCATAGATGGTTCTGGAGGATTCATTGTGAGAGATGGATAGCATGTTTAGTCTCCTTGTGCATTTAAGTTTAAGATATCATTCATTGGTGAGAATTGTTAGGAGATGGTTTTATGGGTTGATTTCCTGAAATGGGAAATGGATTAGTTTGATCTTCTTTACCTTGAGAGGCTTACATCCATGTTAAATTATTTGATCTCCTGAGATTGAATGTTTGTTTGGGTGTTGTTATGCTATTCTCTTTGGGGTGTGTTGAAGGAGATCATACTTGACACAGTTGGCATTCAGAGGTGTATGTAGAAGGATTGTCTACAGGAATATGATGTACAGTGTTTCTCTTGGTCTCGGTTATTTTTTCTGATGGTGTGTTTCACATTACATTGTTTTGAGGTTTTGTTCAGATCTGAAGTAATCACTAGTTTGTGGTCATGTGCTTTCACTTATGTTGTTGGGTGATAGCATGAAGTTTCTGTTCTATTATCTCTTTCATTGTTGGGTGTGAAGAACTTGAGAGGTTTCTAGACTGGTGGTGAGATGTACTAGTTATTGATTTACAGTTTTTTGCATATCATGGTGGATGTTTCCTTGTTACTACATGATGTTTACATTTTCTATGTAATGCTATTGGTGGATTTTGTATGTCATGATCTTTTTCAGATCTGCATTACCCATGCAGTGGGAGTTCTTGATGTGTTTGGTCTTCTTCAACTGGTTGACACATGGAGCTTGTATTTGCAGTTGATGGGTGCATATGTAGATGGAATGAGTCTACTGATGTTTATACCTTCAAGGTATGAGTGATTGGATGTTTTAGCACTGGCTGTGTGTGCTATTTTCAGTCACGTTGGTTTTGTTCAGTTGGATGAAAGTAGTTAGCTTTCTGACTATTGATCTCGCTGATGTTCTATCTTATTTCTGGAGGATGGTTTCATGGCTGTGTTCTGGAAGTTTTGATGTTGGAGCTTCTATGTAGCTTGTGAGCACAGTGGAGTGGAGGCAGTATTGACTTTGGTTCTATGACTTCTGAGCATTGATGGTTTCTTGTAATTCCTTCATCAAGTGGGAGAATGTTGAGTACTTGTGACTCAGATTACAGGTTCAATGGCTCAATGGTTCAACCGATATGCATTGGTTGCTTCAATGAAGGTTTGAACTTCGTCCATCAGGTTCAATGGTTCATCGGGTTCAATGGTTCAACCGATATGCATTGGTTACTTCGATGAAGGTTTGAACTTCATCTGTCAGGTTCAATGGTTTATCAGGTTCAATGGTTCAACCGATATGCATTGGTTACTTTGATGAAGGTTTGAACTTCATCCGTCAGGTTCAATGGTTCAACTGATATGCATTGGTTACTTTGATGAAGGTTTGAACTTCGTCCGTCGGGTTCAATGGTTCAACCGTTATGCATTGGTTACTTCATTGAAGTTTTGAACTACGCTCATCGGGTTCAATAGTTCATCGGGTTCATCAGGTTCATGGAACCGGTCAAGAGTTCATCGGGTTCAATAGTTCAAGAGTTCATTGAACAGTTCAGGAGTTCATCGGGTTCAATGGTTCAACATGAACAGTCATCAGTATGAAGTTTGCTGTCAGCGCAGATGAAAGTAGTGTCACCAATGATCTGTGTCTTGACGATGATATGGTCGGTGTGAAGACCATCGGCGTAAGAACAATTGTCAGCCTAGCAAAGAGAAGTTCCTCTGATGAAGACATTGGCCAAGGTCTTTCCGATGTTTGGTGAGCTACTTGGTCTTGTCAGAAAAAGTGTCAATGATAAACTTACCGTGTGTTCGTGCATATATGCAGTTGATGTGTTTGTCGATGGATGCATGTGGGACTAATCTCACGAATGCGAACAGTCAGAAATGGTAGTTTGGATGGTTGGTGAGCATAACTGAAATGGTTGGTTGCTCAGACGGTTGATTTGATTAGATTACTAAAAGCAATTTGGAATCGATAAAGTTTAGTTGGAGAGTTTAATTTGGTCAGCTCTGTTTTAGTTTTTTGAAGAAGTCCTATGCTGTATGTTGTACACAGCATGTTAATAGTATGTGAAGGGACTGAGGAGAGATGAAAAAGAACAGAGTTCAGGTGAAGGGGATTCTGGACGAGAAGGTGAAGATCTATACTGTGTGCTATTTGTAGCACGATAATAGTATGCTGACCCGAGTGCTGGAGAACTTTGTGTAGGATTATACTGTCAGCTATTCTTCAGAAGGAACAAGATGTTAATCTCTTCTAAAGTCTATGAGCCTGTAAATGTATTGTAACTATTTGGTTTCTGAATAATAGAATGGCTCGGTGATTTGGAGTGTGGGGTTTTTTACCCGTAAGGGTTTTCCCCACATAAATCTGTGTTCTTGTTCTATCTTTCATGATTAATATTTCTACTATGAAACTGGTTAATGTCGCTTGTACTTTCCTCTAAGGGTCAATGTTGGAAATGTTCTATGTTTGTTTCCGCTTTAATGGCATAGTTGTGCATGTTTTGAAAGAGATTGAAAAGAATTTAAATATGTCGAAGACACCACTATTCTTAGAAATATGTTCTGAGATGTCCTCATTTCCTTACAAATATAGTATTGGATTCTTGGATCTGATGCTAGTTGCATATGGATGTGAGATAGTTCTCCTACCACACTCACCTCTGTTTTATCTAATTGTGTTACTTTCTTCAGTGACTTAGCAGGATGCAACCCTAAGGCATTGCATATGGACAAGGGCATTACATTGGTAGATGCTCCTGAATCTACTAAGCAATTATGCAAATTCTTACAAAACATCCTTATGGTAAGGAGAAAAGGAGGTGACTCAGTTTTATCTCTATAAAGAGTCATGTGTGAAGTCTGTGTAGCTTGAACAGTGGATAGAGCTTTGTGTTTAACATTAATATCCCTACTGACATGATCTTTATTCCCAATCTGTCCTGAGGTATGATTATCTTCTTTTGGAGTAGGATCATCTAAGGATTTCATGAAGGCTTTTTTGATAGTTGGAGTTTTAAGTAGTTCTAACAATGACAAACTGATCTTGATCTTTTTCATTTCATCTGCTAAGTATGTGACCAATTTGTCAGACTCAAGAGGCAGATTACCAACTTTTGGTACTGTATTCTGTGGTGCTAAGTACTGAGCATTCACTTTAGGAAATCTAGGGTTATTGCTTGCCTTAGGATCAGGAGGAGTGTTGAAATTATTTGGAGGCAAGGATGTGGTCAAAGGACTAGCAGGTCTGTTTGAATTATTCCTTAGGTTGTAATTATGCCTACCCTAATACTGCTGTTGATAAGCATGTACTTCTTCATGTTCAATTGATGGCTCATTTTCATCTTCAAATGGAAAAACATAATTGGTCTCAAAAGTCATGGCTGACTCTTCACATGCTAAGGTGTAATTCTGATGAGGTGACATTATCTGCTAATGATGATGATTGATGAAACTTTCTAGTACTAAAGCATAATCATATCCACAGGGGACAATTTCATTTCCTTCAACACCAAGTGGATTACCTGAAGTATTAGACACTTCAGTTTGGAATATACTAGCGGCTATCCTAAACTGAGGACAATCCAACTCTACATGAGCATTGGTGTTATGTATCCTCCACCAGTTTGTAAGGACTGCCTCTGCTAGGTTCACTCTAGTGGTCTATTTAGGTTCACTAGGAGACTGATTATCTAAGGGTGATGACAGAGAACCATTGTTTGGCCTAGTGTTCCACAGTCTAGGCTATCTAGGGGGATTATTGTTACCATTGTTATTATTGTAATTGTTATTGTATCCCCTATTAGGATAATTAGGTCTATCATTGGCATATCCTCTATTCTAATTTGGCTGAGAATAAAAGTTCTAACTCCTCAAATGAGTGATCTCAATGGTGAGTTTCCTCACCTATGCTGATATTTCTTTAATTTCTTCCTTCTCTTCCTAAACTATGGCTACTACATTCTTTGTTTGAGGCTTGAAGAAGGAAGATCCATTGTTATTTCTATTAGACTGTTCTACAACCTAAGGTACTTGTGTATGTCCTGGATGTTGTAACATTTGGCCATTTCCATTTGGAGGTGACATGATACTGAGTGGAGGTATCTGTAAAGGACTTGGCATCACAGCTAGAGGTATCATGGCTCCATTGGTCTGTTGTTGAGCAGGATATGTAGGATAAGCAGGGAGTGTAGGAAATGTAATATTACATTTTGGAGAAGGGATCAACTGCTGACTGACTTTGACATCTTCTTCAAAAGCTCCTGTCAAGGTTATAACACCAGGATGTGCTCTCCTGATAAACATAGAAGTCAAGGGATCTGAGGCTAAGTAGTATATGCTCGTAGCAACTTCATCTGTTACAATATAGGGAGCAACTAGCTTTGAGAGCATCTTTTGGAATCTTGCATTGAAATTGGCAATAGGTTCTTCAAATCTCTTGACTGTGGCAAACAAATGATAATTCGTTGAAGGATCTATAGGTATTTTGAATCTATCCTTAAAGGCTTTCTCCAAGGTTGCCCATGAACCGACTGAACCTTGACCAAGACTGATAGACCAGTTATATGCCTCTTCCCCTAAGGAAAATAGAAATAACCTGCATACCACATCCTAATGCTCAATTCTAGCCCTGCAACAAGCTTCCTAGAATGTTCTAATGTGATCATCAGTATCCTGATATGGGTGATATTTAGGACAAATCTTATCAAGATTTTTTAGGTAAAGGATGATATGCAGTAAAAGTCAGAGGTGACTCTGTAGTAAAGAATGACATTGTGACTGGTGGAGGTTGGACCTGAGGTGTAACAGGAGGTCCTGTAGGTGTTTGCAACCCGATAGGAGTTATAGGAGTGTGTTCTGGTGAAGCTCCTGATGCACTAGAACCAGGAGAATGATGAATATGTACTGTTCTAGGTCTAAATCCTTGGATAGGCAATTCTTCAAAGAGTCCACTGGATATGGACCTGGTATTTGTCCTAAGAGCTAGGATTTCTTGAATATTAAGGAAATTTGGCTTATTTACTGTAAAGATCGGCTAAAACACTCAATCAAAGGCTGTATTTATGACCAAAATCTGAAATTGACCGGATATTTATGCAATATTTGAAGAAATGATGCAAATATGAGGTGACATGAGGCTTTTGGTCAAAAGCGACTGGATATCAGGTATCTCAAGAAAACTACCTCAAAGTTTTAGCAGAAATATTTGAAATAAGGCCTATCTTTGTAATATCATGGTGATCAACCACAAAGCTTGAAATATTTATGATCAATATTGAAAACTTTGTAACGGATAAGCATGCACAGACTTAAAACAACAAATCTTTGCATATGACTTGAAATACAAGGCTGTGTGAGTATTACCTTTCTGTCTGCATCATCAAACTAGATAAATCTACTTATGAGAAAGCCCTCCTTCTAGCACCAATTTATGTTGATGATGATTGTTAGTCATAACAACATGCATAAAAATTTGCACAACAAACCTTTATTATCTTGTAAAGTACGATCAGCTTAGGATAAGTTGATGACTCCAAGTCTCTGTTGATCAAGTCATGATTGTCTAACGTTACTCAGAGGGTGATGTGACATGTTGTTTTCCATTTCAAGGGGACTTACATTTGTCTGGATGATCAGTATTGTATTGTTTCCTGTAAATTCACTCCACAGAGAGGTTAACTCTATTCTATTTTCAAAGGCATCTAGTATATTTGCAAGTTTGATCAATTCTTTTGATTATTGATCACTATGAACTTGTTCCTTCTTCTACATTGTATATTTATTCAATTGATGTGTTTATAAATATATATTAGCATGGATGTCCTGTATATTTATCTAAATTTACCTGATATTTGTAAATTTAACATGCTTGTACTCTAAATATGCTCTATATTTTCAATTATCTATGGGATATCAGCATATTTCATGTTATTTGCTTTTGATTCTATGTTATTTGTAATTATAGTGGTGATGATCTATTATGAAATTGAAAGAAATTTAAAAGAATGCTTCTAATTTTAGTGAATCTTTAGTCACTGAACCACATACATACAAGATACATTCATGAAGAGAAGAAATCAAACCATATGTCACCAGGATGTTCCACAGCTAGATATGGATGATGCTAACTTCAAAGGTATTAGGAATGAAAACATCACATGCAGACTGACAAGCACTCCAAGGGACGCAGCTGATCAATGCATGTATCTAGATTTCAAACACAGATTACTCAAGATTTATGATGATTTGTAATTAAATATGCTTCTCTTTCATTCAGTATGCATAACATGTACATTTACAACAACATTGAAATGAGTCCTGATGTTTCAGCAATCAAATTTCAATTAAGTTTCTGAATATTCAAAATATTGTTCCCATGCACCTTTTATAGAATAAGGTGAGGAGGTAGTTACAAATGACCTACGATCAGGATTTGTCAATTAAGATCAATGGTTGATAATCATTCTTTGACTCAATCAACTCTTCCTCATGGCACAGGTTGCCAGCTAGCAACCATCTGGATGACTCATTCTCTATGAGTACCTTATGCATATGTTCCTTTGGTGATGCATCTTTATTCATTCTTCAGGTTCTTTTTCTTCATTTTCTTCTTCCTCATCATGGTCATCATCTTCATTACTTTTAGTATCACTGTCACCCTGATGTACATCCTCCTGCATATGGACCTTCATCGTTGTCTTGATATGCTCATATGCCTGCACTATTTTATCTACTTCTGCACCATCTTGGGTCTTATCTTTTGTTATGGCATGCTTATGAGACTGAACCTTAGCTTTGAGTGCTTCCATCTTACCTTTTCTATTGTTCAAAGTCTCAATATAAGTTTCTACCCTGACCTTTATCCTCATGATTTTATTCATTACTTCTTCTGTCAGGTGGGTGAGGGGATCATCAGCTACTGGCTGGAAATTATCATGTAGAGCTTTGATAGAAAAATCTGCGTCCTAATTTTCAATCTTCCACTCTACCTTTCCTTCTAAAGCTTCAAGGATCGCTGCTTCATAATCCATCATGTTGTACATCTTTATACTTATATCCCTGAGCTTGCCACTGCATTTCTTCAAGATATCACATTCAAACCGGATATCTTCATACCATATGTCTATTAGCAGGGCAGTGTTATTATTCAACACCTGATTATTTATTAGGATTTGAGGATCAATCCTCTTCATTTCACTTAAAGAAGTTAGGTCCTTTTCTAATTGGAATGATCGTTTCCCTGTTTCATTTTGCATTTTGTCTACCATTCTCTTTTAACTGCTTAAAGAATTCCACCTCTGTAGAGAGGTTCTCAAAACATCCTTAGCTCCAGTGAGGGCTAACAACATCCATTTCTCCATGATCATGGCTTCATGTTTCATGAGGTCCAACTTAGTGACCTCCTCCTGGGATATGATAGTCAATGGGATTGTCGGATCAACTGGTGTATTACTAGGGTTAATTAACCCCTTTATGTAAGAATGTAGCTGAGCAATGTGCTCCTTATGCTGTTTATTTTTCTCTTTCTCCTTCTGTACCCTTTGGGTCAAAGAATCAATAATATCCTTCCCTTCCTGACCCTCCTGGTCCTCATTGGTAAAACCCAAATCAACAATTATGATTTGGAACTCTTCAAGGGTGACCTTGCCCCTCTCTTTCTATATCATGGGAAGTACTACCTGTGCAGTCCTTCTGCCTGTAGCAGGATCTCTCTTTATAGCCAATATCAATCTAGCCTTCCTCTTTGGCTTTATTACTATTTCTGCAAACAAGGAAGAAACATCAAATTCTTGAATTAAAGAACCTAGTTCCATACATATTTCTCTTTCTAGTCATTGAGACACATCATCTCCAGATCCCTGATGTTCCTTGTCAACATCATGTCTACCCTGATCTCCAGTATCTACTTCTATTCTTCATGGACACGGTAATTTCTTAGTTTCTTCCTCATGGATTTCCTCATGAGGGGGATCTTGTTGCATTTCTTCTTGTTGAGGGGCCTCTTTCTATAAAGGAGGATCCTGTGGAATGTCCACACTATGATCTTGCATCTGATCTTGTACTCCCTCCTTCTAACTTTCATCCACCTTAGCAATTTCCTCATCTTGGGGCATGTTGACATCTGTGGATGTCTGTGTATTTGGGCCTTGTGCATCACCTTGATCATGGGTCACTTCTTTTTCTACACTTGATGCACCCATATCTTGTGGCTTAAGGTCCTCATGACCTAATTTATCTTTTGTTTTTGTGGCATCCAATGTATCTCCCTAAGTCTGCAGAACAACATCACCTAATGTATCTTTATCACCTCTGCCTTTCTGTTGGACTTCCACTATTTTTGTCTCGACAGGTACGTCATGATGTTGCTGACCCACATCAGGAGCAGTGTTTTCTTTTGTTATTGGCTTTGCCACTTGAATCTTTTCTATCTCATCAGGTGTGCTTGCTTTATCCTTAGGGCTTACATCACCCCTGTATGTTAAATCTATAACTACAGGGCTAGTCACCTAGTCAACCAACTCATCAAGCCCTATCTGTTGGGCTTCTCTCTCCGGGCTACTTTATTTTACTTCTTCTATTTGCTTCACCTCCTCCAATACCACCATCTATGCTAATGGGGTGCCATGTGGAGTCATGCGGGTGCTGGAGGTGAGAGTCTCCATTCTTTGAGAGGCCACATTATGAACAACCTCATCATCTAATAAGTCTATGGTGTCCTCTAAAGAGAAAGGACCACCCTGACTTGCTTTGAAAGCTTCTTTTGTTTGTTCTTCCACCCAAGCTTGGGTTAACTATATCACCCCACCTGTAAACTGACCCAGGGATATGTCCTCTAGCTGTGTTAGATCAGGGGCTGATATGGTGTCATTGTACATCTTCTTGTCTTCATATTCATTTGACATAGTTTTTCCATCATCCTTCTTCAGCTGTGCTAGCACTGGGATGCAGTCAAATGTCTTTATCTGGTTCAAGGTGAGGCTCTAGTATTTTCTTCTTCTCACCTCAGCTTCATCCTCACAATTAGTCCAAAAATCCTCCAGATGCTTTTGATGAATAGGTTTTCCCACTATTTTCTGCATCCTGCCATAGGGGTCATAAGATCTAGCTAGTGGAAATGGCTATAGATACATCAGTTTTAGGCCTCCCATGGCATGTTTTATGCTCTCTGAGTCTGAGCACATATACCAGCCCATAGATACTGGAAATAATACTGGAGGTATATTATTTTGTTCCTTGTATGCCTCCACTATGGTAGACACTTGTCTGATAAATTCCATCAGGACAACCCCATTAGTAGGGTATCTTGGTAGCATAAGGGGGTGTCCTTCAAATCCTTCTATCCTTATATATGAAAATGTAGCAAATTGGATGAATGAGGTGCCATGTCTGTAGATAACTTCCTGACCTTCCATGCTCAGTCTCTTGGTTTTTTCCTCCTCCATGGTTTGAACTAGATGCATAGAGAATGCATCATTTACCAATTTGTAATCTAGGAGGTAATACTTTCGTTGTAACTGAGGATAGTGATCCCATATGTGGGCATCATCTGCATCACTGCTAGCTTTGCCCACTGTATTCAATGCATCAAAGGTTCCATTATAGGGACATGAGTACACAACATATGAGGTCATATGAAACATGCCTGCCTGGCCTCCCAGGTTCCTCATCCCTTCATCTGGCACATCACTGATGATCTTGGCCCATAATGGCTTGTTATCTATATATAGGACCATCTGGATGATTCCAAACATCTAATTCTCAAAATTTCTAGCATAAGGCCTACCTGTCATCCTTCTTATCAGGGCAATCATGTACTGGTACTCATCATCAAAATCAAATTTATATAAATATACGAGCAATTTAGCTGAGGTAGTGTAGGTGCTGCTCTTTGATCTCCACTGATACATCCTCATCCTTGCATTCTTCTTATTGTTGTTATACTTTGTTTCTAGCTTATGCAGATCTACACTTACCACCTTCTTTCCAACTGGAACATTAAAAGTAGAAGTGATGCCCTTAATTGAAAAGTTGACATATACTCTTCCATGCTTCTCCACCCGCTTGGTCTCAGGGTTATAATTTCTAGCACATTCTATTAGATCTAGGGCACACAACTAAGAGGGGGGGTGAATTAGTTGTACAAAAACTTGCTTTTACTTCAGACACTTGATTCTTCTATGTTATTCAATATCATATCAATTAACCATTCACGAAGGCATAAAGCATAAACACCAGAGCAGATAAACATCAACACATTAGACACCAAGATTTTTATGTGGAAAACCTGGTCAAGGGAAAAACCATAGGGTGATTAACCCAAGGATTATTCTCTATTAGAAGAATAAGAAAAATAGATGGCACATGCCAATTAGGGCTCACTACCCGAGCACACTGCTCATAAGAGGCACACTGCCTACAAGAGACACACTGTCTACAAAGTAACAAGTATTACAAACTTGAACTGGAGAATGACATCTTTACCATGCCTGGATCAGCTCCATTTAAGCCCAAAAACTCTTGCTCTGCCTTTCGCACTTCCCTTCGCTATAACACACTCATCCCCACAAGACATACCTCAAAATGAATTCACAAACCCTTATTTATACAAGGCATCGACTTAGGAACAATCATCTAAGTCAAAAAACACCTACAAGATCATTCGCAAGACGTGTAATACATCCGGTCAGCCAGTCTTAAGAAGAACACCAAAATCCATGGTTATTCTTTGAATGCAAACTTTAACTTCAATGCGGACCACCAATAAGAATAGAACACAATCCAAAGATCACCAAAACCTTTCCTGAGTCATCAAGAATATCCGCACTTTATCAGCTTACTCAAATTCTTCTGTCCTTCATCCGAAACTTCAAGAACACAGTCTGTCATCACTGTCATAATGAAAAAGGTTCTTTCGGACCTCCAAATCATTCACAAATCTAGTTGTCACTTCACACTGACTTCTTTAACACTCCTTCCAATCTGCAGAATGAGATAATGTAATTCTAGATCTCACTGGACCAATCTGTGAAACTCTGTCTCCACTGAACACCTGCCGGAACCAGTTCTACACAAGCAGCCATAACTTCTTCAGATCTTTATGCGGACCTCTGAAATCTTAACTGGACCATCTCAAGACTCATATCTACAAACCCTTTAAACTGTATCCTCTGATCCTCAACCTATTGAGTACTTTTTCCTTCTTCTCATCACTATTCTTCAATGTTCCTGATGGAGACTAATTTCCTCAATAACCTCAGCACACAGCTCATCCAATCCTTCTTATCAATGTAATATGAGTATGTTGACATCAATGACAACACCGGTTAACCTCATACTTGCAACAATCTCCCCCTTTATCATTGATGGAAACCTATGATGTGAAAAACCATCAAGACAAGAACTTCTCCTTTCTATCACAGCTCCCCCTATCAGCAACAACTCTTCACATGTCTTCTCTTCCTTTACTGCTCCCCCTTTGATCATCAACCACTTGTTTTTCACATGTCTTCTCTCCCCCTTTGACATCAATGGCAAAGGGCTCATACTTGCAATTCTAACACATCAGAATCATACCAGCTACTCCCCCTTAGTAGCAGCTCCCAATCATCAATCCAGATCACAAGATATGACTGTGATATCCATTGGATTGATGCACATCAGTGCATCCTAGTTCATCACTGGAGGGGCCATGACCCCTAACTTATCCCTGAGATACTCAAAAGAGTTCTTGGGAAGAGGTTTAGTAAAAGTATCTGCAAGTTGATCCTTGGAGGGCACATACTCCAATCTGACTTCACCCTTGTTCACTTATTCTCTCAAAAAGTGAAATTTGATAGATATATGCTTGGTCTTAGAATGCAATACCAGATTCTTAGAAATATTTATTGCACTTGAATTATCACACAAAATTGTAATAGGCTCCTCTATTCTACTTGAATATCTCTTAGCATTTGTTTCATCCAAAAAAGTTGAGTGCAACTACCTGCTACTGCAATGTATTCTGCTTCAGTTGTAGACAGGGATATTGCTTCTTGTTTCTTTCTTAGCCAAGAAACCAACCTTTTTCCCAAAAAGAATGCTCCTCCACTTGTACTCTTCCTATCATCCACATCTCCTGCGCAATCTACATCTATATATGCATGAAGAGAAAAGTCATGATCTCTGCGATACCATAGGCCATACTCAACTGTTCGTTTCAAGTACCTAAAAATTCTTTTGATTGCCATGACATGAGATTCTCTGGGATCAACCTGGAATCTTGCCACAAGACCAACAGCCTGCATTATATCTGGTCTAGTCTGAGTGAGATACAGTAATCCTCCAATCATTGATTTGTACTTTGTTTGATCTGTCTTAAGAGAGTCATCATCTTTGCTCAACTTACATCCGATAGCCATAGGAGTGTTCATTGGCTTTGAATCTTCCATTCCAAATTTCTTCAATAGTTCTTTCACATATTTGGTCTAAGAGATAAAGATTCCTTTCTCTGTTTGAGTAATTTGTAGACCAAGAAGAAATTCATTTCACCAAGCATTGACATTTCAAACTCACTTTTCATTTGGTTTGCAAACATTTTACACATACTGTCTCTTCCTCCAAAGATGATATCATCAACAAATACTTCAACAATCAAGATGTTTTCATGATCAATTTTGAAATATAGGTTACTATCAGTAGTACCTTTGTTAAAACCAATCTTCAAAAGATGTTTGTCTAGCCTCTCATACCATGCTCTTAGGGTTTGCTTTAGACCATACAGTGCCTTCTTTAATTTGCAGACCATATCACCATGCTTAGATAACTAAAATCCATCTAATTGTTCAATGTACACCTCTTCTTCTAGGTCACCATTCAGGAAAGCAGATTTGACATCCATCTGATACACTTTGAAATCTTTGAAGGCAGCAAATGCAAGAAATAGTCTGACTGCTTCAATTCTTACCACTGGAGCAAAGGTTTCCTCAAAATCAATCCCTTCTATTTGAGAGTAGCCTTTATAGACTAATCTGGCTTTATTTTTGATTACTTCACCAACTTCATTTAGTTTGTTCCAGAAGACCCATTTGGTTCCAATCACATTCTTGTTACTAGGTCTAGAAACAAGATCCCAAGTGTGATTTTTCTCAATTTGCATCAACTCTTCCTCCATTGCTTTGGTCCACTTTTCATCATTGTAGGCTTCATTTATTGTCTTAGGTTCAATCTTTGAGATCAAACAACATTCATCCAAATTTTGAGCAAGATTCTTTCTAGTTTGCACACCTTTGCTTTTGTCACCTATGATCTGATCTTCAGAGTGGTTCAGTCTTACATACCTTAGAACTTTGGGAGTTTCTTGCACTTCTGTTTCTTGATCAAGCTCATCCAGACCTATCTCTTCTTCCTGATTTACTGAATCAGTCTGAATCTGACCTTCAAGAAAGGATTGAGTTCCTTGAATCAGAACACCATTCTGATCATCTTCATCATACTCAAAAAATCTTGAGGGCTTTTCAATACCTTCATAAACCTTCACATTTGTACTTTCTATCATCTTTCTCAGTCTCTTATTGTAACATCGGTATGCTTTACTTTGAATGGAGTAACCCAAGAAAATTTCTTCATCACTTTTAGCATCAAACTTTCCTAGATATTCATCTCTTTTAATGTAACATTTGCTACCAAATACTCTAAAATATCTCACAGTAGGAGTGATGCCAAACAAAATTTCATAGGGAGTCTTACCGGTATTGCTTCTGATTTGAGCTTGATTGAGAGTGTAGACTGCAGTACTGACAGCTTCTCTCCAAAACATTTGAGGAACATTTGCTTCCATCATCATTGTCTTGGATGCTTCCTGGATGGTCCAGTTCTTTCTATCAACTACTCCATTCTACTGTGGAGTCCTAGGAGCAGACAATTGTCTCCTTATACCATGCTTCTCACAAAAGTCTATGAATTCACCAGATGTGAATTCACCACCTCTATCAGACCTCAGACATTTCAGTTTTAATCCAGTTTGATTCTCTACCATAGCCTTGAAGATTTTGAACTTCTTAAAAGCTTCTAATTTCTCTTTCAGAAAGGTAACCCACATCATCTGGGAATGGTCATCAATCAGTAACATGAAATATCTATCACCTTGCATACTCTTGATTCTTGTCGGACCACATAGATCAGTATGAACTAATTCCAATAATCTGGTAGAGGACTGATCCTTGCTTTTGAATGAGACTCTGCTCTGTTTACCTAGCTGACATTATTTGCACAAACTATTTGTAGGTTTTACCAACTTTGGAAGATCTCTTACAGCCTGAGTATTGCTTATCTTGATGATGTTATCAAAATTTACATGACACATCCTTCTATGCCATAACCAACTCTGATCAACTTGAACAAACAGACAACTTTTATTAGTACCAACTAGATGGAAGATATTACCTTTTGTTTGTGTACCGGATGCAATCTCAGTTCCAGAGCTTTCAAAGATCCTGCATCTTCCATTCTTGAACTGGAGATCATAGCCTTTGTCCACCAACTGACCAACACTGAGAAGATTGTGCTTCAATCCTTCAACATATAGTACATTACCAGTTTTGTTCTTTCCACCAAAAGAGATAGTTCCCCTACCTCTAATTCTACTAGTAGAATTGTCACCAAACTTTATCATTCCTCCTTCATACCTTTCCAAATCTAAGAACTTGTTCTTGTCACCTATCATATGGTGAGAGCATCCACTGTCAATAACCCAATCAACCTTTTCTTCAACTTGGGTAGCCAAAGCTCTTTCTATAACCTTATGATTGATAGATTCAGGGGATATTGGATCTTCTTCCTTGATGGCAATGAACACCCATTCATTTCCGGATTTGTCTCCTATCTCTGATTCATCATCTATTACTCCTTCATTATCAGCTTCTTCATGAACATAACAACAATTCTTATTGGAACCTTTCTCTGTTAGAATTTGATCTTTTGGATCTTTCCGTACATCTTGAGGCAAAGTGACCAATCTTATTGCAATTGAAGCACTTAAAGGGTAATTTTCCTTCATACTTACTGGATCCTCTTGGTAGTCTTTTTGGAATGAGGGCTTCAAGTTGAGCTGTTTCTGCTTCTTCCTCTTCCATGTCTTTTCTTGCTTGATCATACCATGACAGCTTCCTTGAAGAGTTTTCTCTTGGATCAAATCTTTGTTTGCCTTTCACATAGGCACTGGCTTTGAATTTAGATTCAGTCTTGGGGGGATCATCTCCAAACTCAGTCATTTCAAATGCAGCCAATTTGCCAGCCAATTGGGCTCTTGTGACAGTTGTATGGGCTTTGAATTCATCAATGGCAGCAACCTTGATTTTGTAGGCAGTAGGAAGGGATCTGAGAATTTTGTAGACAATCTCATTTTCATCCAAAACTCCACTAGCATTCCTAATTCCACACACCAGCTCATTTACTCTTGGCATAAAGGTAGTGATATTTTCATCATCTCTCATCTTCAATCTTTCAAATTTCCCTTTGAGACTCTGTAACCTTGCACTCTTAACATACTCATCTCCTTCATGCAGAAGTTCCAGTTTAATCCAGATCTCATAGGCAGTTGGTAGGTCAATAACATTTGAGAGCTCTGAGTCAGTTAATGCACTTAGAAGAGCCTCTTTAGTCCACAGATTGTTTTCAGCATCTGTGATTTCATTTAGAGTTGTTGGACCACCCTGTGGAGGTACATATGCTTTTGTGACCATGGACAAGTAAGCTTTTCCCATGCACTCCAAGTGACATTTCATGCAACCTTTCCAAAGAGAGAAGTTGGTTCCATCAAACTTCAGACTATCCTTCTTGTATGATGACATCCTGGATCTCCTCAAGCGGTTAAGCTCCTTTTTAGAGGAACTTAGCTCTGATACCAATTGTTAGATCTAGGGCATACAACTGAGGGGGGGTGAATCAGTTGTACAAAAACTTTCTTTTACTTTAGACACTTGATTCTTCTTTATTATTCAATAGCGTATCAATTAACCATTCATGAAAGCATAAAGCATAAACACCAAAGTAGATAAACATCAACACATTAGACACCAAGATTTTGATGTGGAAAACCCGATCAAGGGAAAAACCATGGGGTGATTAACCCAAGGATTATTCTCTGTTAGAAGAATAAGAAAAATGGATGGCACATGCCAATTAGGGCTCACTACCTGAGCACACTGCTCACAAGAGGCACACTACCTACAAGAGACACACTGTCTACAAAGTAACAAGTATTACAAACTTGAACTGGAGAATGACATCTTTACCATGCCTGGATCAGTTCCATTTAAGCCCAAAAAATCCTACTCTGCCTTTCGCACTTCCCTTCGCTATATCACACTCATCCCCACAAGACATACTTTAAAATGAATTCACAAACCCTTATTTATACAAGGCATCGACTTAGGAACAATCATCTAAGTCGGCAAACACCTACAAGATCATTCGCAAGATGTGTAATACATTCGGTCGGCCAGTCTTAAGAAGAACACCAAAATCTGTGGTTATTCTTCAAATGCAAACTCTAACTTCAATGCAAACCGCTAATAAGAACAGAACATGATCCAAAGATCACCAAAACCTTTCCCGAGTCATCAAGAATATCTGCACTTTATCAGCTTACTCGAATTCTTCTGTTCTTCATCTGAAACTTCAAGAACATAGTCTGTCATCACTGTAATAATGAAAAAGGTTCTTCCAGACCTCCAAATCATTCACAAATCTAGTTGTCACTTCACACTGACTTCTTCAACACTCCTTCCAATTTGCAGAATGAGATAATGTAATTCTGGATCTCACTGGACCAATCTGTGACACTTTGTCTCCACTGAACACCTGCCGGAACCGGTTCTACACAAGAAGCCATAACTTCTTCAGATCTTTATGTGGCCCTTTGAAATCTTAACTGGAACATCTCAAGACTCATATCTACAAACCCTTTAAACCGTATCCTCTGATCCTCAACCTATTGAGTACTTTTGCCTTCTTCTCATCACTGTTCTTCACTGTTCCTAATGGAGACTAATTTCCTCAATAACCTCAGCACACAGCTCATCCAATCCTTCTTATCAATGTAATATGAGTATGTTGACATCAATGACAACACTGGTTAACCTCATATTTGCAACACATTCTACTACTAGCTCTGGGGTCTCCATGGCATACAGCTAACTGGCTGCATGCCACATTCCTGAAACATATATTGCATCCAAAAGGGTATTATCCTTTTCATGATCTATTCTTGTTGACCATGCTACCAGGTATGTATCACCTTGGTGAGTATCACCTTGGTGAGTATCACCAATGACTCCATACTTAAATTGTACCCCGTCAGGTCGAAAAAACATAGGCTTGAGGAACTCCACCTCAGATCTATTCTTCCTCACATCCGCCATGGATTCCTACAATAAACATGATCCATCTTACCATACAACGTCCACATGCATTCATACAACAGTATGTACTTCTACAACATCATGCATATTCCATCTATTACTCTTTATTTCATCATGATATGCACATTTACAGATTTAAACCACAAGCAAGAACATATACCCTACCTGAACATGTAGAAAATGACAACATGAGGGTTTTCAATTACTTACCTGATAGTGCTTTCCTCCTGGGTTAAATGGGTGATTACGGAAAAGGGCTGTAAATGCTAAAGATCACTCGTTCCATCACGCTGAAAGATCTAGTCTGTTAACAGGTAGTTGTATGAGGGTTTGACTTCTTCGCTCTATAATTTCTTTTTTTTTTGCAAGGTAAATGAAAATAACCTTCAAAAATTACCTTTAAACACTTTCGGAGGACCAATTAGGGTAAAACCAAGTTGGTATGGTTAAATCCGTTGATCTTCTATAGAGAATTCATGGATGATGCCAAGTGTTTGATTTGTATTTGTAATCAGCGGGAATCCATCTACCGCATGTGCATTTTATGTCAAGAAACAAGGAAAGGGGGTGATCTTCAAAAGATCAGGTGATATTCAAAATATGACCCCCGCAAGACAAAATGATCCCCCACCTTTTAGCGGCAAAACTACATACAAAGGAATCAGGTGATGTGGTCAATGTTGACCACGTATATATATCGGGTCATGAATTTAAGATCAGGGGATGTTTAAAATATGACCCCGCAAATAAAATGACCCCCCTCGAAAAAGATCAGGGTGACGTCACCATGTTGGCGACCTTGTTTAAGTGTTGTATTGTAATGACATCACCGTCATGTTATTGAATAGGGTGGTCATCAGATATATACCTCCGCGAGGTAGAATAGAATAATGACATCATCATCAGGGTGATTTCCGTCGTTTGTTGGACTTGGATAACGTCATTGCCATATTGGCATAGGGTGATATTTGTAAGATGACGGATATTAAAAATATGACCCCCTGCAAAATATAACGGGTAGATATTGGCCTCTACGTAAAATGACGTCTGTACTTTCACGGATCAAGTGATTATCGGGTGATAATGTAATATCAGGGTGATCTGATCTAATATGACTGATGTTTGAAATATGACCATCCCCCTTGGAATATCAGGTTTGACCATAACTTTGACTCAACATAACTTTCTCCCCTTAGAGAATTTCAGGGTGATCCAAAATGCAAACTTGCGTGGAATTTTGTGCACTTTCTGATCATGAGGTTAATAATATGAAATACTAACTTTGACAACTGACCTCATCATGGTGACATATCCACCCTCTTGCAGGTTGTTCATGCATGACTAATTTTACCAAACCGCCCAAAGTAGAAAAACAACAACCCAAAGCAACAAGAAAAAGTTGGGTCCCTGTTTTGTCAAGTCAAAATGGGGCATGTTGTGTAACCACACAACACCAACTCCAGCTCAGATTCAGATTAATCTGGAGATTCCAGAAATACAAGAAGAAGAGACAAGGTTGGACGAACCTGTCCAAGAATTAGAAGTGCAAGAGAATCCCAAAACTCCCAAGTATGTAAGACTAAATCATTCTGAAGATCAGATCATAGGAGATACAACCAATGGTGTTCAAACAAGAAGAAAAATTGCTCAAGATTCAGTGAAGTATTGTTTGATTTCAAAGACTAAACCAAAAAGAGTAAGTGAAGCATGGAATGATTAAAGCTGGGTTAAAGCAATGGAGGAAGAATTGATGCAGATTGAAAAGAATCACACTTGGGATCTTGTTCCTAGACCTAAGGACAATAATGTGATTGGGACTAAGTGGGTCTTCTGGAATAAACTGAATGAAGATGGTGAAGTAGTAAGAAACAAAGCTAGATTGGTTTGTAAGGGTTATTCTCAAGTAGAAGGAGTTGACTTTGAAGAAAATTTTTCTCTAGTAGCAAGAATTGAAGCAGTCAGATTATTTCTTGCCTTTGCTGCCTTCAGAGATTTCAAGGTATATCAGATGGATGTCAAGTCTGCTTTCCTAAATGGTGATTTGGAAGAAGAGGTGTACATTGAGCAACCAGGTGGATTTCAATTGTCTGGTCATGGAGATATGGTCTGCAAATTAAAGAAGACATTGTATGGACTCAAACAAGCCCCAAGAGCCTAGTATGAAAGATTAGACAAACATCTTTTGAAGATTGGTTTCAACAAAGGTACTTCTGACAGTAGTCTGTATTTTAAGGTTGATCATGAAAGTATCTTGATTGTTGAAGTATTTGTTGATGATATCATTTTTGGAGGGAAAGATAGTATGTGCAAGACTTTTGCAAATCAAATGCAAAGTGAATTTGAGATGTCTATGTTTGGGGAAATGAATTTCTTCTTGGATCTACAAATCACTCAAACAAAGAAAGGAATCTTCATATTACAGACCAAATATGTGAAAGAATTGTTGAAGAAATTTGGGATGGAAGGTTCAAAGGCAATGAATACTCCCATGGCAATCGGATGTAAGCTAAGTAAAGATGATGAATCCCCTAAGGCTGATCAGAAAAAGTACAGGTCAATGACTGGAGGACTGATGTACCTTACTCAAACTAGACTTGATACTATGAATACTATTAGTCTTGTTTCTAGATTCCAAGATAATCCTAGAGAGTCTCATGTCATGGAAATCAAGAGAATTCTCAGATATTTGAAGGGAACAGTTGAGTATGGATTATGGTATCCTAAGGATAATGATTTCTCTCTTCATACATATACAGATGTTGATTGGGCAGGAGATATGGATGACCGGAAGAGTACCAGTGGTGGTGCATTCTTTTTGGGAAAAAGATTGGTTTATTGGCTAAGCACGAAACAAGAGGCAATATCTCTGTCCACTGCATAAGCAAAGTATATTGCAGCAATAGGCAGTTGCACTCAAGTATTGTGGATGAGGCAAATGCTAAGAGATATTAGAGTGGAGTATGAAGAACCTATCACAATCTTCTGTGATAATTCAAGTGCAATAAACATATCAAAAAATCTAGTGTTGCATTCAAAGACAAAACATATATCCATCAAGTTCCACTTTTTGATAGAGCAGGTCAACAAGAATGAAGTCAGATTGGAGTTTGTACCCTCAAAGGATCAGATTGCAGATATTTTTACCAAACCTCTACCTAAGGACACTTTTGAGTATCTTTGGGAGAAGTTAGGGATTATTACCCCTCTAGTTCTGAATTCAAGTGCATTGATGTGCATCAGTCTAGTGGATCCCACAGTCATATCTTGTGATCCAGATTGATGTTAGGAGGTTGCTACTCAGAGGGAACAATCAGTGTGATTCTAAAGTATGAGAAGTGGTTGCAAGTATGTGCCCTTTGCCATTGATGTCAAAGGGGGAGAGAAGACACGTGAAAAACAAAAAGTGGTTACTGATCAAAGGGGGAGCAGTAAAGCAAGAAGAAGACATGTGAATGGTTGTTGTTGATAGGGGCAGCTATGTTAGTCAGTGAGGAGAAGTTCTTGTCTTGATGGTTAAAATAGTTTTTCACATCATATGTTGCCATCAATGAAAAAGGGGGAGATTGTTGCAAGTATGGGCCTAACCAATGTTGTCATTGATGTCAAGGATTGGATGAGTTGTGTGCTGAGGATATTGAGAAAATTAGTCCTATCAGAAGTAGAGAAGAATAGTGAAGACAGTGAAGCTCTATGAAGTGAAGATCCTAGCTAGATGAAGATCAGAGAATGCACATCAAAGGGTTTGTAGATATGTGTCTAAAGATGATCCAGTCAAGTTGCGAGAGGTCCACATGAAAATGTGGAGTTATGGCCATGAGAGTAAACCAGCTCTAGCAACTGTTCAAAAGTGACAGAGTGACACAAATAGGTCCAGTGAGATCCAGAAATGCAATATCATGTTTTGTGGATCTGGTGGCATGTTTGGGAGGCTAATGTGAATTGACAACTCAATTGGTTCGTGCTTTGGAGGTCCACAAGCAATCCTTTTAATGTGACAGTGATGACCGACTGTGTTCTTGAGGTTCCAGATGAAGATGTGAATGATTATAGTAAACAGAAGTCGTGCGGATGTTCTTGGTGTTTCAAGCAAGCTTGTGGGGGTTTCTAAATTCTGTTCAATTCGTGTTGGCGGTCCACATTGAAGATTGAGCTAGTAATTGAAGATTTACCTTCGGGTGATGGTGTTCTTCCTAGTTTTGACTTATTAGATGATTTGCACATGTTGCATATGATCTTGAAGATGTTTTGCAAAGCATGGCATGTTCCTTGAAGCATATTGAAGTCCCAACTATGTGTGGCTGACAGTGTAGTGATGCGCATGAAGTTTTTTTAATAAGTCAAGTTGTATTTTTATAATTGCTCTGTAATAAAATAAGTGTATGTTGTGCCAACTTTGATGATCATTCCAAAGTCGATGTCATGTATAAATAAGAGTTGCTAAGTCATTCAAATGTATTTGTTGTCATGATAAGAAGGTGGTAGGGAAGATGAGAGAAAAGCAGAGCAGAAGTGTTGAGCTTAAATGGAACTGACTCAAGCATAGTGAAGATGTTAATCTCTAGTTCAAGTATGTAATACTTATATTCTTCTGTAGACAGTGTGTCTCCATAGGCAGTGGGCCTCTTGTGAGCAGTGTGCTTAGGCAGTGATCCCTAATTGGCAAGTGCCATTTTTCTTATTCTTTAAACAGAGAATACAATCTTGGGTTAGTCAACCCATGGTTTTTCCCTTAACCAAGTTTTCCACGTTGAAAAAATTGTGTTACATGTGTTGAATTTGTTTCTACTCTTGAATTATTGCATTATGCTTTCATGATTGAATCATTGATATGTTGTTGAAATATAAGAACATTTTAAGTGAATAAGGAACAGAATTTTGGTGACAACTGATTCACCCCCCCTCTCAGTTGTCTATCCTAATTCCAACATACTTTGTATCTTTCATAGATAATTACAGTAGAAGGACATGGGTTTATTTTCTCAGAAGCAAATATGAAGTCTTTAGTTGGTTCAAAGAGTTTAAAGCTTTTGTTGAGAATCAAACTAGTAAAAAGATCAAGTGTTTGAGGACTAACAATGGTGGTGAGTTTTGTTCAGCAAAGTTTGACAAGTTCTAGAAAGAACATGGGATTGAAAGACATAAGACAACTCCTTACACCCCGTAGCAAAATGGAGTTGCAAAGAGGATGAACAGGACCCTGATGGAGAAGGCTAGGAGTATGCTTAGTGGAGCAAGCCTCGAACAAAAGTTTTGGGCTAAAGTTGTAGCCACTACATGCTATCTGGTAAATAGATCTCCTACATCAGCTCTTATTGGTAAAACACCTATGGAGGTGTGGTTTGGGAAGAATCCTTCAGTTAGACATCTTCGTATTTTTGGTTGTGAGGCATATGCACATGTGCCTAGGGAGAAACAATCTAAATTGGAGAACAAGGATGTTAAGTGTATTTTCATTGGCTATGGTGTCAGTGTGAAAGGATACAAGCTTTGGGATCCTATGGCTGAAAAAGTGTTGTATAGCATAAGTGTTATTTTCAGAGAGCTAACACCTTCTTCCATTATTTTACAGCCAGAATAGACAAAAAAGAAAGAAGATGTGGTTCAGCTTCCTACTACCCCTGAGAAGACTGAACCAACAGACCCTGTGAGACCTGATGATGAGGAGAGATCTAGCAGCTCTGAAAGCTTAGAAGAAGAAGCAGAACCTCAACCTCAGCGATTGAGGAGGTCTACATGAATAAGAAAGCAACCTGAGAGGTTTGGTTATTCATTGCTAGATTCTAGTGGTGCTTATGCCCTACTTACTAACACTGAGGAACCTAGAACTGTGACAGAGGCTATGGGCAAGAAAGATGCAGGTTCCTGGAAGGAGGCCATGGAAAATGAGATGGCTTCTTTGGAAAAGAATAAAACATGGGACTTGGTGCCTTTGCCTGAAGGACGGAAACCTGTTGGATGCAAATGGGTGTTCAAGAAGAAATTTGGTGTAGATGGTAGTGTTGATAAGTACAAGGCCAGACTAGTTGTGAAGGGGTACTCACAAGTGGAGGGAATTGTTTATGGTGAAATTTTCTCTCCCGTTACAAAGATGACATCTATTCATTTCCTGTTATCTCTTGTAGTAGCTTATGACTTAGAGGTGGGGCAGATGGATGTGAAAATAGCTTTCCTTCATGGTGATTTGGAGGAAGAGATTTACATGTCACAGCCACAACATTACATATTGAAAGGTAAAGAAAATTTGGTTTGCAAATTGAAAAAGTCTTTGTATGGTTTGAAATAGTCTCCTAGGATGTGGTACTTGAATTTTGAAGCCTTTGTGTTGTCAATTGGATTTCTAAGATCAAAATCAGATCATTGTGTGTACTACAAGTTAGACAATGATCATATTCTCATTCTTGCATTATATGTTGATGATATGTTGCTGATTGCGAAGGGTAAGAATATGATTTCTGATTTTAAGTCTTAGTTGTCAGCATAGTTTGAAATGAAAGATTTAGGGGCATTGAGGTATATTCTGGGAATGGAAATCAGAAGAGACAGAGCTAACAAAAAACTTTGGTTAAGCCAGAGTAAGTATGTGAAGACCGTGTTGGATATGTTCAGCATGGCAGATTGTAGACCATTGTGTGTTCCTATTTATTTGGGGACAAAGTTATCTATTAATGATTGTCCAAAATCTCCTAGTGAGGTGGTCATGAGCAAAGTACCTTATGCTAGTTCGGTTGGTAGTTTGATGTATGCTATGGTATGCACAAGACTAGACATTGCGCAAGCAGTGGGAGTCCTTAGTCAATTTATGGCTAATCCTGGACGGGTACATTGGGATGCAATTAAGAGTGTTCAAATATTTGAGAAGTACTTCTGATTATTCCATATGCTATCATGGTAATCTTACAGGACCTCTGCATTCTGTTAGTATTCAAGGATTTGTGGATTCACAGCAGGAGATCCACCAGTGCCTATGTGTTCATGATGTTTGGTGGTGCAATTAGTTGGATGAGTAAGCGACAACCTATGGTTTCTTTGTCGACGATAGAAGCTAAGTACATGGTAGCAACTCATTCTTGTAAGGAAGCCATTTGGCTTAAGAGCTTGTGTTTGGATATTGGTGTTGATGTAGGATAGATTACGATTTGTTGTGACAGTCAGAGTGTGATTTGCCTAGCAAAGAATCCAACTTTCCATGCCAGAATCAAGCACATTGATGTACAGTATCACTTCGTGTGAGATATGGTAGAGGATGGAAAGGTGAATTTGGAGAAGGTAGACACTTTGAAGAATCTTGTAGATGCATTGACGAAACCAGTGAGCACAGAGAAGTTAAGATGGTGTTCAGAGTCTATGGGCCTCTCGGCCTATAGCAGCTAAATCCTATTGTTTCCATTGGCTCTTACAAGGCGTTCAACAAGTGGGAGAATGTTGGGAATTAAGGTGTATCAACCTTGGTAATTCCTTGTATTGTTTCATTATATTTATTTATTTATTGCCTATTGTTGTAAGTTAAAATGTAAATTCATAATGTCATCATGTGGGATGTGGCACGGTGATGTGTCATCCTACATGGAAGATGACAACTTGTAATTTTGTCCTCACATGAGGAGATAGGCATCCCACTTTGTGGTAGGAATATTTTACCATGTGTCAGTATCTTAGAATGTGTGTAAGGGAATATTGACCAAAACGGTTATGACAGAATCCTATGACGAAGTTATGACATGTAAGAGTCAGAAATGAAAGATTCTATGACATGTGAAGACATGTGTCAAAGAGAACCTTTGAATAAGGCATCTTTGGATGCCCCAAGGTGGAATATGACAAGTTGTAAGAGAATATGCTATTTTTAGTTAGTTTATGACAGATTCTCTTACAGCTGTAAGATATGTCAATATGACAGATTCTATGATGATCATAAGAGTTGTAAGAGCATCTGTCATTGCCCAACTTGGGAATAGGCAACATCTTTGGGATGGGGTGTGTGGACAAGTATCAGAAGCATCTTAAAATGTTGACCAAGTGTCCATAGGCATGGGTTTTGGGCCATGAGGCCAAGTTGGACACCCATTCCAAGATAGAGGCAATTTTGCCTTGTATTTTTCTTTATAAACATGTGCTTTGAGGAGGAGTTGCATTATGTGATTGATAGGTATTGTTATGCTACTGGAATACCTCCAAATACAAGTGTTGAAGACTCCTAAGAGCTTACATTGCAAGTGTATTGTAAACAACATTTAGATTTGTTAATACATTCTGTAGGTTTTGGAGTGTGGGGTTTTTCTCTTGAAAGGGTTTTCCCCATGTTAAATCTTGTCTCTCTTCTTCTATGTCATTATGTGTGTATGTTGTTTGCTACAATATCTTTGTTATTGGGTTGATAACACTATAATTGTAAGGATTGAAAAGAATTTGCACTCTATTTCCCTCATTAGATTAGCATAGGAAGTGTGTTCTGCGTACCTTGCTTCCTTTCAGAGATAGACAAGAACTAGTTTCAAGAGCAAAGAGCAATTTTCTGCTAGGTTACTACATTTAGTACATACAGATCTCTGTGGTCCTACAAAAGTAAGAAGTCTACAAGGTGACAAGTACTTCATGTTCCTTATTGATGATTATGTTACAAGTATGGGCCTCACCGGTGTTGTCATTGATGTCAACATACTCCTGTTGCATTCATGTCAAGGATTGGATGAGTTGTATGCTGAGGATATTGAGAAAATTAGTCCTATCAAGAATAGAGAAGAATAGTGAAGCCAGTGAAGTAAAGATCCTAGCTAAAATGAAGATAAGAGGATGTGCATCAAAGGGTTTGTGATATGTGTCTAAAGGTGATCCAGCAAAGTTTTGAGAGGTCTGCATGAAGAATTGAAGAAGTTATAGCCACTTGAGTAAAATTGGTTTTGGCAAATGTTCAGAGGTGACAGAGTAACACAAATAGGTCCAGTGAGATCTGGAAATGCAATATCCTATTCTGAGAATTTGGTGGAGTGCTTAAGAAGTCAATGTAAATTCACAACTCAATTGGTTCATGGTCTAGAGGTCTACAAGCATCTATTCCAATATGACAGTGATGATAGACTGTGTTCTTGAGGTTTCGGATGAATGAGAGAATGATTTCAGTAAGTAGAAGTAATGTGGATGTTCTTGGTGATTCAGGCAAGCTTGTGGGGGTCTCTGGATTGTGTCCAGTTCGTGTTGGTGGTCTGCATTGAAGATTGAGCTCATAATTGAAGAATTACTTCCAGACGATGATGTTCTTCCTAAACTTGGCTGACCAGATGAGTTACGAATTCTACGGATGATCTTGAAGATGTTCTGCGAAGCATGGTGTGTTTCTCAAAGAAGATTGAAGTCTCAGATCTATGTAGCTAACAATGTCATGATCTGCATGAAGTCTTTTGTATTTAGTCAAGTTGTATTTGTGTATTTGCTCTATAAAGTTTACCGACTTTGATGATTATCACAAAGTCGATATCTTGTATAAATAAGAAGTTGTGAAGTCATGTCAAAAGTATCTTGGCGGAGATGAGACTGTGGTAGAGAGGAGGAAAGAAAAAGGCAGAGTAGAAGTATTGGGCTTAAATGGAACTGACTCAAGCATGGTGAAGATGCTATTCTTCAGTTCAAGTATGTAATATTTATCACTCTATAGACAGTGTGTCTCCTGTAGGCAGTGGGCCTCTTGTGAGCAGTGTGCTCAGGTAATGAGTGCTAATTGGCATGTGCCATTTTGTTCTTCTTATTCTTTTAACAAAGAATACAATCTTGGGTTAGTCACCCCGTGGTTTTTCCCTTAACCAGGTTTTCCACATTAAAATCTTGGTGTCATATGGGTTAATGTGTTTCTACTCTTGAATTGTTGCATTATGTTTCCATGATTGATTTATTATTATGCTGCTAAATTACAAAAAGGATTTAAGTAATTAATAAGAGAAATTTTTGGGACAACTAATTCACCCCCCTCTCAGTTATCTGTCTTGAATCTAACAATTGGTATTAGAGCTAAGTTCCTCCAAAAGAGCTTAACAGCTTGAGGAGATCCAGGATGTCTTCCTACAAGAAGGATAGTTCGAGGTTTGACGGAACCAATTTCACTCTTTGGAAAAGTTGCATGGAATGTTACTTGCAATGTATGGGAATGCAATATTGGATCATGGCTTAAAAGAAGTATGTTCCTCCACAGAATGGTCCCAGAACCGTAGATGAAATCAGAGATGATGAAAACAATCTTTGAGCTAAAGAAGCTCTTCTAAGTGCCTTATCTGATTCAGAGCTGACAAATGTTATAGATCTAAAAATTGCATATGAGATTTGGGAAAAGATGGAACTTTTGCATGAAGGAGACAAGTATGTTAAATGTGCCAAGTTACAGAGTCTGAAAGGAAAATTCAAAAACCTAAAGATGAGTGAAGATGAAAATATCACTACATTTATGCCAAGAGTAAATGAGCTTGTTTGTGGCATTAGATGTGCTGGTGGAATCTTGGATGAAGATGAGATTGTTGCCAAAGTTCTCAGATCCCTACCTCCTTACAAATACAAGGTTTCTGCTATTGAAGAATTCAGATCTTTTTCAAATATCACAAGAGATCAATTGGTTGGAAAATTAGCTGCATTTGAATTGGCCAAGTTTGGAGATGCACCCCCCAAGACTGAATCTACATTCAAAGCTAGTGCCTCTGTAAAAAGCAAACAAAATTTTGATCTGGGAGAGAACTCTTCAAAGAAACTATCATGGTATGAAAAAGAAAGAAAAGATCTGGAATAAGATGAAGCAGAAGCTGCTTAACTTGAAGCCCTTATTGCAAAAAGATTGCCAAGAGGATTGGGTAAGTATGAAGGAAAATTACCCTTCAAATGTTTCAACTGCAATAAGATTGGTCATTTTGCCTTAAGGTCTCCAGAAATATTTTCAAGAGCTAATCCAAACAGATCAAGATTTGAAAACAAATGTTACTATGTTCATGAAGATGATGATGATGAAGGAGTAACAGATGATGAATCAGAGATGGGAAACAAATCCAGAAGTGACTGGGTGTTTATTGCCATCAAGGAAGAGGATCCAATGCCCTTTGAATCTGTCAACCATAAAATGGTAGAAAGAGCTCTGGCTGCCCAAGTTGAAGAAAAGGATGATTGGGTCATTGATAGTGGGTGCTCCCACCATATGACAGGTGACAAAAATAAGTTTATTGATTTGGAAAGATATGAAGGTGGAGTTGTAAAATTTGGTGATAATTCTACTGGCAAGATCAGAGGTAGAGGAACTATTTCTTTTGATGGAAAGAACAAAACCAATAATGTACTACATGTAGAAGGTCTGAAGCACAATCTTCTCAGTGTTAGTCAGTTGGTGGACAAAGGCTATGATCTCTGATTCAAAAATGGAAAATGTAAGTTCTTTGAAAGTTTTGGAAAAGAGATTGCATTCGGTACTCAAACAAAAGGTAATATCTTCCACTTGGTTGGTACTGGTAAAAGTTGTTTATTTGTTCAAATTGATCAAAGTTGGTTGTGGCATAGGAGAATGTGTCATGTTAATTTTGATAATATCATCAAGATAAGAAACACTGAGGCTATAAGAGATCTTCCAAGACAGGTGAAACCTACTAATAGTTTGTGGAAAGAATGTTAGTTGGGTAAGCAGAGAAGAGTCACATTCAAAAGTAAGGAATAGTCTTCTACCAGATTGTTGGACTTGGTACATACTGATCTATGTGGTCCGGCAAGAATCAGGAGTTTGCAAGGTGATAGATACTTCATGTTATTAATTGATGACCACTCCCTGATGATGTGGGTGACTTTTCTGAAAGAGAAATCTGAGGCTCTTGAGAAATTCAAAATATTCAAAGCTATGGTAGAGAATGAAACCTGATTAAACATAAAATGTCTCAGGTCTGATAGAGGTGAAGAATTCACATCCAGAGAGTTCATAGAATTCTGTGAGAAACATGGGATAAAAAGATAGTTGTCTGCTCCAAGGACTCCACAGCAAAATGGAGTAGTGGAAAGAAAGAACTGGACCATCCAGGAAGTATCTAGAACCATGATGATGGAAGCAAATGTTCCTCAGATCTACTGGAGAGAAGTTGTAAGCACTGCTATCTATACTCTTAATCGAGTACAAATCAGAAGCAATACTGGTAAGACCCCTTATGAACTCTAGTTTGGTATCACTCCCACTGTGAAGTATTTCAGAGTCTTTGGTAGCAAATGTTACATTAAAAGAGATGAAGATCTTGGCAAATTTGATGCTAGAAGTGATGAAGGAATATTCTTGGGTTATTCTACTCAAAGCAAAGCATACCAGTGCTATAACAAGAGATTGAGAAAGATTATAGAAAGTACAAATGTGAAGGTTGATGAAGGTATTGAAAAACCCTCAAGGTTTTATGAATGTGATGAAGATTATCAGAATGATGTTTTGGTCCAAGAAGTCCAAGCCCCTTCTAAAATTTAGATCCAGACTGATCTAGAGAATCAGAAAGAAGAGATAAGTTTGAATAAACCTGTTCAAGAATCAGAAGTGCAAGAAATTCCCAAAATGCCCAAGTATGTAAGACTGAATCACTCTGAAGATCAAATCATAGGTGATAAAAGTAAAGGTGTTCAAACAAGAAGAAAGATTGCTCAAGACTCAAAAAAGTATTATCTGATTTCAAAGTTTGAACCAAAAACTGTGAGTGAAGCATGCAATGATGAAAGTTGGACTAAAGCAATGAAGAAAGACCTGATGCAAATTGAGAAAAATCACACTTGGGATCTTGTTCCCAGACCTACAAACAAAAATGTGATTGGAACCAAATGGGTCTTTAGGAATAAACTGAATGAAGATGGTGAAGTAGTCAGAAACAAAGCCAGATTGGTCTGCAAGGGTTATTCCCAAGTAGAAGGAGTTGATTTTGAAGAGACTTTTGCTCCGGTGGCAAGAATTGAAGCAGTCAATGTTGCAAGGTGTGGCCCTTGGTCTCCTTGTTTAGCAATGCGCTGCGGTGGTTTGCGACAAGGGCTTAACCGCCTCCCGTGCTTGTTAAGTCAAGTGGTTGTATCAAGCATTAACAGGTTGATCTTTTGGTGCAATGGCAACTAACAATTGGTATCAGAGCCGAGGTCACGGGTTCAAACCCCGTGCTTGTGCTGGGGGGGTTATTGGAAGGTGTGGCCCTTGGTCTCCTTGTTCAGCGTTGCACTATGGTGGTTTACGACAAGGCCTTAACCGCCTCCCATGCTTCTTAAGTCAAGTGGTTGTATCAGGCATTAACAGGTCAATCTTTTGGTGCAACAGCAACTAACAGTCAGATTATTTCTTGCCTTTACTGCCTTCAAGGATTTCAAGGTATATCAGATGGATGTCAAGTCTGCCTTCCTGAATGGTGACTTGGAAGAAGTATACATTGAGCAACCGGATGGATTTCAATTGTCTGATCATGCTGATATGGTTTGCAAGTTGAAGAAAGCACTGTATGGACTCAAACAAGCCCCAAGAGCCTAGTATGAAAGACTGGATAAGCATCTTTTGAAGATTGGTTTCAACAAAGGTAATGCTGACAATAATTTGTACTTCAAAATTGATCATGAAAATATCTTGATTGTTGAAGTATTTGTTGATGATATCATTTTTGGAGGAAGAGATAGTATGTGCAAAACTTTTGCAAATCAAATGAAAAGTGAATTTGAGATGTCCATGTTTGGGGAAATGAATTTCTTCTTAGGTCTACAAATCATTCAAACAAAGAAAGGAATCTTCATTTCACAGACCAAATATGTGAAAGAATTGTTGAAGAAATTTGGGATGGAAGACTCAAAAACAATGAGTACTCCCATGGAAACTAGATGTAAATTGAACAAAGATGATGAATCTCCTAAGGCTAATCAGAAAAAGTATAGGTCAATGATTGGAGGACTATTGTATCTCACTCAAATTAGACCTGACATTATGAATGTTGTTGGTCTTGTTGGTAGATTCCAAGCTGATCCTAGAGAATCTCATGTCATGGCAATCAAGAGGATTCTTAGATATCTAAAAGGGACAGTTGAGTATGGTTTATGGTATCCTAGAGATCATGATTTCTCTCTTCATGCATATGCAGATGCAGATTGCATAGGAGATGTGGATGACCGGAAGAGTACCAGTGGTAGGGCATTCTTTTTGGGGAAAAGATTGGTTTCTTGGCTGAGAAAGAAACAAGAGGCAATATCTCTATCCACTACAGAAGTAGAATATATTGTAGCAGCAGGTAGTTGTACTCAAATATTGTGGATGAAGCAAATGCTAAGAGACATCAGAGTGGAGCATAAGGAACCTATCACAATCTTCTATGATAATTCAAGTGCAATAAATATATCCAAAAATCTAGTGTTGCATTCAAAGACAAAACATATATCCATCAAGTTTCACTTTTTGAGAGAGCAAGTGAATAAGAATGAAGTCAGATTGGAGTTTGTGCCCTCCAAGGATCAGATTGTAGACATTTTTACTAAACCTCTACCTAAGGATGCTTTTGAGTATCTCAGGGAGAAGTTAGGGGTTATTACCCCTCCAGTTCTAAATTAAGGTACACTGATGTGCATCAGTTCGGTGGATCTCACAGCCATATTTTATGGTCTGGATTGATGATGGGAAGTTGCTACTCAAGGGGAGTAGTTGGTATGATTCTGAGTAATGCAAGTATGTGCCCTTTGCCATTGATGTCAAAGGGCGAGAGAAAACATGTGAAAAACAAAAGGTGGTTGTGGATCAAGGGGGGGAGCAATAAAGGAAGAAAAGACATGTGAATGGTTGTTGTTGATAGGGGGAGTTATGTCAGTCAGTGAGGAGAAGTTCCTGTCTTGATGGTTAAAATAGTTTTCCACATCATATATTGCCATTAATGACAAAGGGAGAGATTGTTGCAAGTATGGGCCTAACCGGTGTTGTCATTGATGTCAACATACTCTTGTTGCATTGATGTCAAGGATTGGATGAGTTGTATGTTGAGGATATTGAGAAAATTAGTCCTATCAGGAACAGAGAAGAACAGTGAAGACAGTGAAGTAAAGATCCCAACTAAGATGAAGATCAGAGGATGCGCATCAAAGGGTTTGTAGATATGTGTCTAAAGGTGATCCAACAAAGTTTTGAGAGGTCCGCATGAAGAACTGAAGAAGTTATGGCCGCTTGAGTAAAACCAGTTCTGGGAGATGTTCAGAGGTGACAGAGTAACACAAATAGGTCCGGTGAGATCTGGAAATGCAATATCCTATTATGTGGATTTGGTGGAGTGTTTAGGAAGTCAATTTGAATTGACAACTCAATTGGTTAGTGGTCTGGAGGTCCACAAGCATCTATTCCAATATGACAGTGATAATAGACTATTTTCTTGAGGTTTCGGATGAAGGAGAGAATGATTTTAGTAAGCAGAAGTAGTGTGGATGTTCTTGGTGATTCAGGCAAGCTTGTGGGGGTCTCTGGATTGTGTCCAGTTTGTGTTGGTGGTCTACATTGAAGTTAGAGCTCATAATTGAAGAATTACTTCCAAATGATGATGTTCTTCCTAAACTTGGCCGACCGGATGAGTTACGCATTCTATGGATGATCTTGAAGATGTTCTGCGAAGCATGGAGTGTTCCTCAAAGAAGATTGAAGTCTTAGATCTATGTAGCCGAAAGTGTGGTGATCCGCATGAAGTCTTTTTTATTTAGTCAAGTTGTATTTATGTATTTTCTCTGTAAAGTTTGCCGACTTTGATGATTATCACAAAGTTGATGTCTTGTATAAATAAGAAGTTGTGAAGTCATGTCAAAAGTATCTTGGCAGAGATGAGAGTGTGGTAGAGAGGAGGAAAACGAAAGGCAGAGCAGAAGTATTGGGCTTAAATGGAACTGACTCAAGCATGGTAAAGATGCTATTCTTTAGTTCAAGTATGTAATATTTATCACTCTGTAGACAGTGTGTCTCCTGTAGGCAGTGGGCCTCTTGTGAGCAGTGTGCTCAGGCAGTGAGCCCTAATTGGCATGTGCTATTTTGTTCTTCTTATTCTTTTAACAGAGAATACAATCTTGGGTTAGTCACCCCGTGGTTTTTCCCTTAACCAGGTTTTCCACATTAAAATCTTGGTGTCATATGGGTTAATGTGTTTCTGCTCTTGAATTATCGCATTATGTTTCCATGATTGATTTATTATTATGCTGCTAAATTACAAAAAGGATTTAAGTAATTAATAAAAGAAAGTTTTGGGACAACTGATTCACTCCCCCCCTCTCAGTTTTCTATCTTGAATCTAATAGATTATTCTAGAATGACTCGAGTTACTTTTCTAAGAGGTAAATCAGATGCCTTAGAGAAGTTCAAATCTTTCAAGGCAGTGGTTGAGAATCAAATAGAACTAAAAATCAAATGCTTGAGATCCAATAGAGGAGGTAAGTTCACATCAAATGAATTCATCATTTTCTATGAAGAGCAAGGGATAAAGAGACAATTATTTGCACCTAGGACTCCTCAGCAGAACAAAGTTTTGGATAGAAAAAAAGGATAGTTCAAGAGGCTGTTAGGACAATGATGAAGGAAGCAGATCTATTGGTAGTTTTCTGGAAAGAAGCTATACATACTATTGTCTACATTCAAAATAGAGTTCAAGTGAAAGGTAATGGCAGTAAAACTCGTTATGAATTATTGTAAGGAAGAATTCCTATAGTAAAATATTTCAAAGTTTTTGGAAGCAAATGTTATATCAGAAGAGAAGAAGAGCTAGGGAAATTTGATGCAAGGTTTGATGAAGGAATCTTCCTTGGTTACTCTAGATCAAGAGAAAGGCCTACTGGTGCTACAACAAAAGGCTGAAAAAAGATTGTTGAGAGTACAAATGTGATGGTGGATGAAGACAAAGGAAGAACATCAGATCCAAATGGCTATGAATCAGATGAACTTGCTGCTACAACAATTGAAGAAAAATCTAAACAAGAAGATAGTCAAGATGAAGAAGAGAAGGCTCCTGAAAGTGCTACTAAGACTCACATGTAAGAATCAATCATTGAGAAGATCAGATTATAGGGGACAAAAGAAAAGGGGTATTGACAAGGAAAAAAGCTACAATAGAATAGGTGAACTACTGTTTTCTTTCAAAAATTGAACCTAAAACTATGAATGAAGCATACAATGATGAAAATTAGGTAAAAGCTATGAAAGAAGAGCTGATGCAGATAGAAAAGAATCAAACTTGGGAACTAGTTCCTAGACCTACTGATAAGAATGTAATTGGCACCAAATGGGTTTCTAGAAATAAGATGAATGAGAATGGAGTAGTAAGGAACAAAGCAAGATTGGTATGCAAAGGATACTCTCAAGTTGAAGGAATAGATTTTAAGGAAACCTTTGCTCCAGTAGCTTAGATTGAAGCAATCTAAATATTTTTGGCATTTGTAGTGCACAAAGATTTCAAAGTGTATTAGATGGATGTGAAGTCTAGATTCTTGAATGTTGAGTTGGAAGAGGAAGTTTACATTGAGCAACTAGAAGGATTTCATTTATCAGACCAAAGTGATATGGTGTGCAGGCTAAAGAAAGCTTTGTATGGACTCAAGCAAGCTCCTAGAGCCTAGTATGCAAGATTGGATAAGTACTTATTGCAATCAGGGTTTAGTAAATGCATTGCCGACAACAATCTATATTTTAAAATCAATGATAATCAGGTCTTGATTGTTGTAGTCTTTGTTGATGACATCATCTTTGGAGGGAATGAAGATAAGTGCATAAAGTTTGCAGGTGAAATGTAGAATGAGTTTGAGATGTCTATGTTTGGTGAAATGAAGTTCTTTTTGGGTCTGCAAATTAATCAATTAGATAAAGGAATCTTCATATCTTTGTCTAAGTATGTGAAAGAGTTGTTGAAGAAGTTTGGGATGGAAGACTCTAAACCAGTATATACTCCCATGGTAACTAGCTACAAGTTAAGCAAAATTGATGAATCACCCAAGACATATCATAAAAGGTATAGATCCATGATTGGAGGATTACTTTATCTAACTCAAACTAGACCTGATATAATGCATGCAGTCAATCTTGTTACAAGATTTCAAGCTTATCCAAGAGAGTCACAAGTGATGGCAGTTAAGAGAATCTTGAGGTATTTAAAAGGCACACCAAATCATGGCTTATGGTATTCAAAATATAATAATTTTAGTCTCAGTGCATATAAAGATGCAAATTGGGCTAGAGATGTTGATGAAAGGAAAAGTACAAGTGGAGGTGCCTTCTTCTTGGGTAATAGATAGGTTTCATGGTTGAGCAAAAAGCAAGATTCAATTTCCTTATCCACTACAGAAGTAGAGTATATTGTAGAAGCATGTTGTTGCACTCAAGTGTTATGGATGAAGTAGACATTGAAAGACATAAGCGTTGTATATGAAGATCCAATTGCAATCCTTTGTGACAATAGGGTGCTACTACAATAATGGGTTACACTTTCTAGTACATCCTAATTTTTGATGAAATCACATATTTTTAAAAAATATAATGATTTAAGCCCTGAAAGGTTCCATTTAAAGGATTTTAATTGAAGAGAGTTTGATCAAACCCCCTTAGATTCAAACCCCTTTGGATAGAACCCCAATAGTTTTAAACCATACCTATAATGGAGTATCCTCTACAACTATCAAAAAGCTGATAAAAAACCACTTTTGATTTACCTTTTGGGGGATCAAATGAATTCATTTATAATTTATGTTTTGTAAGTATGTAGTCCTTATTATAAGCTTCCCAAAAAGTATAATTTTAAATATATTTAATTTGATTATTATAGTTTTTTTTATTTCTTGTGAATGTAGGTTTTTCATCGAACATCAAGTTCTTTGTTCTCCACACATGGAAAATTAGTAAATTAGTGAAATAAATTCTGAAAAATATCTATGCCCTAGGTATTGATGTCCTAGTTTCAACAAAAAAAATGAATTTCAATACATATTAAAAAAGTTATGTTTTACGAAATACACCTATGTCTAAATTATAATTGGTTTCACTTCAAAACTTAATTAAATAAATTCAACACAACATTATAAAACCAAATTCATGTCTTATATATCAATGTTACCACTCTAAATTTAAAAGAATCAGAATTTTATCCTTTGTAGAAAAAAAGTTATGTGCTACAAAATACACATCACTTTAAAAAAATGTTGTTTACTATTAAAAACTAGTTATCAAAGGAGACACAATTTTTTTTACAATTTAACTCCAAAATTTAAATAAATATATATATTTAGAATCTACAAACAAAATCTCACAAATCACTAGTTCACATCATTTTCAAATTCCTAACGGTTTAGCAGCTATAGGTGTCAGAAAGTGAAGATTTAGTTCAAAATGTTGATTTCAATGTCAAGTTTGGCCAAAAAGTGTAACCCATTATTGTGGGATGACCCAATAAAAGTACCATAAATATTTATAAGAACCCAGTGATGCACTCAAGAACAAAGCATATATCTATAAGGTATCACTTTTTGAGAGAGAATATGATAGAGAATGAAGTCAAGATGGAATATGTGTCTACAAAGGACCAGGTTGCAGACATTTTTACTAAGCCTCTGTATAAGGATACCTTTGAGTATCTCAGTGAAAAACTAGGGGTTATTACCCCTCCTACTCTAAACTAAGAAGTATGAAAATGAATCAATCCAATTAAGCTTAGAGACTCATTCATTGATCTGAATTGATGTTGTGAGTGCTACCTCTCAGGGGGAGTAGCTAGATAGTTTTTGATAATAAGTAGTAAGTATTGATAACAAAAAATTTGAGTTTGATCAGAGCAGCAGAGTGCAAGTATGTGCCCTTTGCCATTGATGTCAAGGGGGGAGAGAAATCACGTGAGAAAATTAGGTGGAGAAAGAGTGTAGATGTATAAAGGGAAAAGGGGAGAATCTTGTCTTGATGGTTTTCATAGTTTTTCACATCATATATTGCCATCAATGACAAAGGGAGAGATTGTTGCAAGTATGTGCCTAACTGGTGTTGTCATTGATGCCAACATATATGTGTTGTCATTGGTGTTAATTGTGCTCATGATTTTGATGTTTGCTAGTATTGGAGATAATGAGTAAGTGTTCTTGATATTGAGTTTTCCAAGTGCTTTTGAAAAAATTTACTCCTTCGGTGGAAATATTATGTTATAGAGTATCTTTGTTTACTGAAGAAAAGTCTAATAGATTGCTCTACATTTCCTATAGAATGAATATTATTGTTTGTAAATTGGAAGTTATTTAGATACATGTCTGAAAATGCTATGGTCCAAGTTTGAGCCTTCGGCATGAAGAATTGAGTGAGTTATGATCACCAAAGTGAAAATTGCTTTTTCTGAGCACTCACTGGTGACAGGGAGAATGTATTTTGCTCTGCATTCATCCGCATTGAAGTATTATGATCTGCAGTTCTAGAGCCAAGTATGGAATGATGATAAGCGCCCTCAACTCCAATGGTTCATTATTTGGTGGTCCGCAAGCTATCCTTTCTTCATGACAGTGGTTGGCAGTGTTATTCTTGTGCTCTGGTTTGAAGAATCTTCTTGACAGAATGGTTAGAGATTGTGTAGTTGTTCTTGGTGATTACAATGTGCTTGTGGATGTCTCCTTATGATGTCCCTACCTTTGGATTGGTCTACAAAGAGAAATTTGGATCATGGATGAAGACTATTTTTAGAAGACTTAATGTTAACACCAATCTTGGACGACTTTTTTGTTTTCATTACTTGCGGAGTTACATCAAAGATTGTGGAAGCATTTCGTAGCATGGAATATTGCATTTGAGTCCTAGCTAAGGTATAATATGATCCACATACATCTTTCTCTTAGCTAATTGTGTTTAGGTTCAGACGTATTTCTATATATGTTTGTAATGCCAACCTTGGAGATTCTTCCAATGGTTGATGAATGTAATGATGACCTTAATGTACATTCCAAGGTTGATGAAGTGTATAAAGACATGTAATGAAGTTACAAAAAAGACATCTAGGTGTGAAGATGTGAAGATAAGAGAGAAGTGAAGTAGCAAAGCAGAGCATAGGTATTTTGTGCTTCAATGGAACTAAACCTTGGCATGGTGTAGATGTTGTTACCTCAATTCAAACCTTTGGTAGTGAGCCACTTTTATTGCAGTGAGTATCCATTCTAGATAGTGAATCCATAAGGATAGTGAGCCCTGAGCAATGAGCCCTTTTGACAGTGAGCCTTTGATTTTCGATATTGTTATTACATATTATCTAGTGAGATAATACTCACCATAGTTTTTCCCTTATAGGGTTTTCCACATAAAAATCTAATGTCTCATGTGTTGAATGTGTTAATGTGTGTTGAGTTTCTGATTTATGTTTTCATGATCAAATCTAAATAATGGTGAACAAGTGTTTGATGTGTTGATATTCATAAGTGATCTAAATTTTGGAGACAATTCATTCACCCCCCTCTCAGTTGTCTGGTGCATTTCAATAAGAATATCCTTTGCACACAAGCCTTTCTTTGTTCCTTACAACTTCTCCATTTTCATTCAACTTGTTCCTGAAAACCCATTTGGTTGCAATAACATTTTTGTCAGTAGGTCTAGGAACTAATTCCCAGGTTTCATTCTTCTCTATCTGCATTAGTTCTTCCTTCATGGCCTTTACCCTATTTTCATCATTACAGGCTTCATTCACAGTTTTTGGTTCAACTTTAGAAAGCAAATAGTAATTCACTTGTTCTTCTATAGCTCTTTTCCTTTTTAGTACTCCTCTGATTTTGTCTCCAATAATTTGATTTTCTAATGATTGATCATTACATTCCTGGGAGTCTTAATTGTAGTTTCTGTAGCCATCTCTTCTTCATGTTGACTATCATCTTGTTCCTCTTTCTTCTCATTTACTATGACAATAGGTTCATCTGATTCATAGCCATTCAGATCTGATGTTCATCCTTTGTCTTCATCCACCTTCACATTTGCACTCTCAACAATCTTTTGTAAACTTTTGTTGTAGCACCAATAGGCCTTGCTCTTGATAGAGTATCCAAGGAAGATTCCTTCATCACACTGTTGATAACTGAGAGGGGGGGTGAATCAGTTATCCTAATTATTTCTTCTTTCTGAACTTTCTTATTAATCAATACAGCATTAATTTAAACAAGCAAATATTACCATGAAATGAAAAACACATGACACAGTATTTTTGACGTGGAAACCCTGTTAAGGGAGAAAACCACGGGGTGATTAACCCAAAGATTATTCTCTGTTAGAAGAATAAGGAATTACAAAATGGCACTTGCCAATTAGGGCTCATACCCGAGCACACTGCTCACAAAGGAGGCACACTGCCTACAAGGAGACACACTGTCTACAAAAGAATGTTATACAATACTTGAACTAATTGGAAGCATCCATATATGCTGGAGTTCAGTTCCGGTTAGGCTCAGTACACTGATCTGTTGCACTTCATCTTTCCTCTTCTCTTTATTCTGCTTTTCTTTCACATACCAGATCTTTCTTACTACTTCTGTTCTACTCTACTCTTATTCGCATGTCACATCACATAACTTCACTTCTCATAACTAAATCCATCCTATATATATATCCACACAAGTGATTTCATTATCTTTCTAGTCAGCACCTGGAACAGTCTATCTTCTCACAAACTCTGTTCTATCGGCTGAATCCTTGCACATCAAGTAATGCGGATCAAGCATATACTTGTAGATATCATTAATCATGTCGGCCAAACATGATTCATGCCTTCAAAAACTTTACCATCATCAGTAACACATCCAGAAAATAGTCTAATGTTTTGTCAGTCAGTTCTTCCTCTGTTCACACTGTCACTCAGGAATCTGGTACTCAACTATTCATATCTTTTTCCTTGTCCATCACCAGAGGCTAAATCCTTGGAATATACCACTCAAGGTAGTCCTCTTGACTTCCCCAGATCCGCATTGCACCAAGATACTTCCTCTGAGAGATCCGGACCTGTCTGTCAGACCTTGCCACATGCTCTGTTCTTGTTCATCGGACCACAATAATCTTCATTCTGACTTCCGGTAGAGACACACCATGACTTGTGGATATGTGGGATGACCTTTGTTTCCATAAATGACAACAACCATGAATCCATATAGTGTCTCTTGCCAACAATCTCCCCCTTTGGCATTGATGGCAACACTTAGTGAAAAATGACTAAGTGTTTACACTATGCTCCCCCTTGGCTGATGCTCTGTCTTTATATACATTTTTTGGAGCTCCCCCTTAGTTGGATTCCTCATTTTTCACTGCTCCTCACTCCCCCTTTGACATCAATGGCAAAGGGTAGGGTCCGCACACCAAAATTTTCAAGAATTTTACTATACTTGGTTGTATATTACATATTCACAAAAACTGAAGAATGTCTGCAAAGGATGTCTTCAATTGGATGAGTTCTATAGCCCAACTTTGCTTCATTCTATCCAAAATTGAAATGTGACCACTCAACAAAAATGCAAAAGCTTCTGCCCTCTTAAGATCTGTCGGATCATTGGTTTGGGCGGTAGTCTTAGCATCACTTATGGCCTCATGAATGGTCTCTAACTTAGGGATAATAATCCTTCTAAGTTCTCCCATCCGGTTAATTATATTCTTCCTTTCCTTTTCAAAGTTCTTTATTGCATTTGTGATTGCAATAGTTTGACATTCTTGATTTACTATGGAGGAAGAGAGAGGATCAAAACTTTGAGACAAACTTAGTAGTTTGTCCTGTTCCTCTTTTATTTTCTTCTCAATTTCTACTGTTGCTTTTGACTAGGAGATACAAAATTTGTAAATGTCACCGCCATCTTTAAGAGCATTTTCTAAGCTCTTTATTCCAATAATCATATTTCTCCTATCATTAGAGATTAATCCTAGTACCTCTGAGAATCTCTTATCCAAAAACTCCTTCCGGACCTTTTCTTCAGCTGATTTTTCTAGAGAATCAAAATGTGTACCAACACTGCTGACTAAGGTTTTGAGATTACCGGAAGAGGAGGCTGTGGGATCTTTCTGGACCGATGGCATAATCTTTTCAAGCACTCCGGAAGCAGCTTCTATTAACTCACAGTCTTCCATATGAGACTTTAGGAGTTTTTCATTTGCCTTAGCATTTGCAAATGAAGCTATCTTCATTGTCTGTACTGGAGAGAGGGAATCAAAATTGAATGGACCTTGTAGAAGCTCCAATTCATCAATCTCTATTGTTTCTTTGCTCAAAATTTTTTGGACAGTTTGTGCAGTGTCTCTTGCTGGAGACAGATGTTTCTTCTCTTCTGCAGTCTTGGAGTTGTCCTTTGGAGTTTTCTCTCCTTCTACATTCTTACCACTATCAGTTGTGGTTTAATCTATTGGAGTCTTCTCTTTCTCTGCAACCTTGGTACTGTCAACTTCTTTTTCTTTTACCGCTGCTTCTTTCTCCTGTAATTTCTCTTCTTCTTTGGATCCGGAGACTGTAGGGGAAACTGGAGGAGAAATGTTGGTTTGTTCAGGGCCCATTTCTTCTGTTGCTTTCTCAGAAGTTTCTTCTGCAACACTTGTGGATGAGGGATCAGTACCCAAGTCCTCTACAACAGGAAGATTAAACCTTTTGAAGGCCTTCCAGAGGATCTCTTCTGTATCCATGGCCACCTTGTCAGTCTCACCAAGCATGAGTTGATTCATCCTTGCTTTACCCCTGAACTCATCTTTGTAGTCTTTGAATATTATGTTCATTGTCTTGGGATCAATTTGAGGATATAGCTTAATAGCTATTTGCTCCCAGATCTCAAGATCTTTTGCCTAGGCATTGTTCTTTCTTATTTCTAACTCCTTTTCTAGGCTTTTAGGAATTAGAGATATAATCTCAATGAAAGCCTTATTGTATATGTTCAGATACCTGATTGTGGCTTCCTGCAAGATCTTTTGGTCAGCCTCATTGTAGTCATCATAGAATTTGGCCATTGGTTGAAGGTTTCCATCCACAGTGACTGATTTGATTACACTCTCTAGAGACAGGGTGGGCTTTTCAACAAATTCCTCTGCCATTTCTTCCTTATCTTGGCCTATAGAGGGTTTACCGGATCCTTTCTTCTTCTGCTTCTTTATTTCCTTTACCCCCTCATCTGATTCGGTTTCCTCTTCATCTTTCTGACTTGTATAAGCCCTTGTGGCTTTTATTTTAGACCTTTTCTCTCCTTTACTGGATGTCTGACCTTCCAGTTTTGATGTTTTTGAGCTTTTGGTTGTGACAGGTGTAGATCCCTTTGATGATCTGGTCTGGGTTGAGGTTTCCACTGGAGTACTTTTCTTGCTTTTCTTTTCTGCCTCTTTCTTCTCTTCCTCAGCCTTTCGCCTCTTTTCCCGGTTGGTATCAAGTGCCTCCTTTGGGATGCCTAGGCCTTGAGCAATATGCTTTACTTCTTTTCTCACCTTCCTCTTTATCTTAGGTTCTCTGAGTTCCACATGGATCTTCACACTCAGCTCCTCAAAGGTTCCAAACCTTTCTGCCTTTGGATCTTTGGGCTGACTAAGTATGTGTTGAACATGCAGTTCCACAATCTGTTCATCAACCTCATACCCCATGGGCATGATCCAGACTATCCTTGGCTCTACTGCCTCCATTAGGCACTGATCAGTATCAACCATAAAGCAGATTGAGTCTTTGTATTTTTCAACAATAGAATGGGGAATTCTTTCTCTTGCTTGCATCATGCTCTGGAAGTTTTTGAAGTATCCCCACAGGGCTGTATTTCTTGCTTTGGCATCCCCAAGCCCATGTAAATAATATCTAATCTGGACTGCTACAGGTTTGTCATTCTGCCATACCCATCCACTTGATCCGGGCAGCTCATTCATGAAGTAGAAAAATAGACATAATATAAGTGTACCATACTTGAAAGAATTCTTTTTGTCCTTTTTGATCTTTTGTATATTTTCCATTAATTGGCTTAAAAGAAGTTCACAGAGATCATAATTTGCATTCTTCCTCAGCATCTCATAGGCAGTATATACTGCAGTTTCGGATACAGAATTCTCCCTACTGGAGTGATAAATCTTGTATCCTATTATCATAGATGCAAACTTGATATCCGGATCAGAAATATCTTGAATGGTCATTGCCCTCTTATCAAATTTTGATCCGGTGGCCTCAATTACAATGTTATTTTTGACGGATTTCAAGATAGGTATCCCTCCAGAAGAGTATAGACCAGTTACTGCCCTAATTGCCTCTTTTGTGATCTTGCAGGGTCTATCCAGCCATAGGAAGTTGTCATGCATTCTACTCAATACGTACTGGACCCATTCATCTTCTTCAAAGCAGGGGAAATGAATGAATTGATCAAAATGTTTCTTCTGGATACCCTTATACTCTGGTTTAAGTTCAAAAGCGTTGTCTATCAGTTGTTTGTGATAGAAATCTCTCAATTTGAATTCCCCAAATTCCTCAATACTTGCATGTATGTAAACCCTAATGTCTTCTGTGTGTAAAACGCCATGTGGAACACTAGAGAATGCTCCTAAGGGATCTACCTCCAATGACTTGTATGGGTGTTTCTTAAATTCAGGTCGGGGCCTATCTGAGATATTTACTATATTTGGAGTAGCAATTTTTTAAAAGATTTGTAGTGAGATATCGAAAATAGAAAATACCTTATGCGCCTTCGGTAACACGGAGTGGTTGGATTGATTTCTGTATGTAATGACTTCTACAAGAGATCTTTGGTGAACTTGATGAAGTTTGTTGCAAAGCTCCACTTTTCGCTTCTTCTTGAGTGCAGAATGAACAAGTGATTTATGAGAAATCCCTTATATTGCTCTGCAAACCCTAATATCTGATTGCAATAAATGCTCGACCTACATTATTCCAGTTTGCCTTATTCGAATGACTTGAAGAGCTAGATCAGTCCTGATCTATGAACATCATGCAGATCTTCCAACCATGAACAAATCAAGATGACACATCACAAGGACATCCCAAATACTCTGTCCAATCCGTAGAATAAGACAATGCACTTCCGGATCTCTTCGGACCTTTTTGTAATCCTCTGTCATTCCGGAGCATCTCCCGGAATAGGTTCTACATGATCGATCACAACTTCTTCACATCTTCATGTGGACCTCTGAAATCTTAGTTGGATCATCTCAAGACTCATATCTACAAACTCTTTTCTCCGCATCTTGTGCCTAATCCAGCACCACTTGATTGGCTGGGGGAACAGGGTTTTCTTTGTGTCTCCCCCTGAGCCAGAGCTCATTTCTTAATTTCTGGAAGGAATATCAGCACCAGAGTCTGGTGCAGATCCAACCTCTACCTTCTCTGAACTTTTCTTCACCTAAATCTTGTTCATCTCATTCCTAACTTCATCCGCATTCATCTTTTGTTTACCCTTGTCTTGATTCTGATTATATACTGGACCTCTTTTGTCCTGATTCTTGCTTCTGCAGACTTTTGCATTATGACTGGACCTATTACAGATTTGGCAAACAACATTTCTTTGCATATTTGACTGATAACCTCTTGATCTGCATTTATTAGCCATATGACCTACTCTATTGCATGTAAAGCATCTACCATTGAATGATTTGTTCATTTGCATATTTCTGCATTCATGAGACTTATGTCCATACCTTTTGCAGTTAAAGCATTGTTCGGAGAAGGATGAATTAGTCTGATTCATTCTCTTTCTACACTGATTAGCTTTGTGACCAAAGTGATTGCAGCTGTGGCAGTATCCATTGAAGGATGGATATCTTTGAGCATTGGGCTGTCTTACCGGAGGTCTTCTAGGCCTGTTCCTTGGATTTTCTGATCTAAAATTCTTCTGACCGGATCTAAAGCTTTCTCCTTTTTCATATCCCAAACCACACTTCTCATCTGCCCTCTTTTGACTTCCAAGAAGAACTTCAAGTTGAGTAAAACTCATCTTGAATTTCTCTTTATATTCATTTGCTGTTTGAAGATCCTTTTTGAGAGAGACAATTTGATCCTCAAGTTTTTCTTCATTATCTTTAGCATCTTCAAGATCAGATTCAAGATGTCTGATAATCCTATCCATATGGTGGCAATCTTCTGATTTCTCTTTGAGAGATTGTCTTAGATTGTCTTCAGTTTTTCTTTTCTCTTCAATCTCTTGAGTAAACTTTATAACTCCTGATTCCATTTCATGTCTTACCATAATGACTTCTTTTGATAACTTTTCACATAACTTGGTTTTCTCAGTCAGCTCTTCATTTGCATTACTTTCTTCACTTTGTCTTGCCAATTGCTGGAGCAACTCCTTTCTTTTTTTCATAGAGAGACTTAATTTTTCTTTTAGTTCTCTCATGAATTCATCAGCATGTTTGAGTCTTTCCTTTAATTCATTGACTTCAGAGTTTGACTGTTCAATATCCTCAAGGGCAGTCTTGAGTTGCTCCCTTAAACCATATGCATCCATTTGAACTCCCAGATCTTCCTCAAGCTGTTAGGCTCTATTAGGAGGAACTTAGCTCTGATACCAATTGTTGATAACTGAGAGGGGGGGTGAATCAGTTATCCTAATTATTTCTTCTTTCTGAACTTTCTTATTAATCAATGCAGCATTAATTCAAACAAGCAAATATTACCATGAAATGAAAAACACGACAGAGTATTTTTGACGTGGAAACCCTGTTAAGGGAGAAAACTACGGGGTGATTAACCCAAAGATTATTCTTTGTTAGAAGAATAAGGAATTACAAAATGGCACTTGCCAATTAGGGCTCACTGCCCGAGCACACTGCTCACAAAGGAGGCACACTGCCTACAAGGAGACACACTGTCTACAAAAGAATGTTATACAATACTTGAACTGATTGGAAGCATCCATATATGCTGGAGTTCAGTTCTGGTTAGGCTCAGTACACTGATCTGCTGCACTTCATCTTTCCTCTTCTCTTTATTCTGCTTTTCTTTCACATACCGAATCTTTCTTACTGCTTCTGTTCTACTCTACTCTTATTCGCATGTCACATCACATAACTTCACTTCTCATAACTAAATCCATCCTATATATATATCCGCACAAGTGATTTCATTATCTTTCTAGTCGGCACCTGGAACAGTCTATCTTCTCACAAACTCTGTTCTGTCGGCTGAATCCTTGCACATCAAGTAATGCAGATCAAGCATATACTTGTAGATATCATTAATCATGTCGGCCAAACATGATTCATGCCTTCACAACCTTTACCATCATCAGTAACACATCTGGAAAATAGTCTGATGTTCTATCAGTCAGTTCTTCCTCTATTCACACTGTCACTCAGGAATCCGGTACTCAACTATTCATATCTTTTTCCTTGTCCATCACCGGAGGCTAAATCCTTGGAATATACCACTCAAGGTAGTCCTCTTGACTTCCCCAGATCAGTACTACACCAAGATACTTCCTCTGAGAGATCCGGACCTGTCTGTCGAACCTTGCCACATGCTCTGTTCTTGTTCACCAGACCACAATAATCTTCATTCTGACTTCCGGTAGAGACACACCATGACTTGCGGATATGTGGGATGACCTTTGTTGCCATCAATGACAACAACCATGAATCCATTTAGTGTCTCTTGCCAACACACACATTGTATCAAACTTCCCTAGATCTTCTTCTCTTCTAATATAGCATTTGCTTCCAAGAACATTTAAATATTTTACTATAGGAATTTTTCCATACCTCAATTCATAAGGAGTTTTACTACCATTACCTTTCACTTGAACTCTATTTTGAATGTTGACAACAGTATGTATAGCTTCTTTCTAGAAAACTTCCAACAGATCTACTTCATCATTGTCCTAGCAGCCTCTTAAACTATCATGTTCTTTCTTTCCATAACTCCATTCTATTGAGGAGTCCTAGGTGCAAACAATTGTCTCTTTATCCCTTGCTCTTCAAAGATAATGTAGAATTCATTTGATGTGAACTCACCTCCTCTATCAGACCTCAAGCATTTGATTTTTAATTCTATTTCATTCTAAACCATTGCCTTGAAAGATTTGAACTTCTCTAGGGCTTCTGATTTGTCTCTTAGAAAAGTAACCCAAGTCATTATAGAATAATCATTAATAAGCAACATCAAGTACCTATCACCTTGTAGACATCTCACCCTTGTGGGACCATGAAAGGAAGTAAGGTATGCGGAAAACACTTCCTACACTGATCTAATGAGGAAAGACTTATGCAAATTTCTTTTACAGTTACAGATTAAGATCAACATTAACAGAAAATAATAACAATTTCTAAATGCAAACACAAAACTTACAACACAAGATATACGTGGGTAAAACCCCTTTGGGTAAAAAACCCCACACTCCAAAGTTGCCCAATATATTATTCAAAAATCTCGAAGATTACAATATACTTACAGAGCAAGATTTTACATGAGTATACCCAACCAGAGATCCAGGAGGTAATCCAACATCTATAAGATTCTACATTCAACCTCCATCTCAAGTTCTTGATATATAGGAGATACAATACAACACACCGCCAATGGTAATTACAAAACTATGAGCTGAACCCACCCAAAAGTGGCACCCAAGTTATCTCCAAATCAAAAATGCCTTGTGATGTGCCAAACCACACACCACCACATGTAACTCTCCCCTTTACAGCTCTATTATGTATCCAACACATTTTTGTATTTCCCAAAACCAAAGGTCCAACTTTTGGAGGCCATAACTTTTGATCTAGGTGTTCGATTGATGAATTGTTTTATGCATCAAAAAGCTTGTGAAGTGTTCTATCACCCTATAGCTAGCTTCTCTAGTTACAACAATTTTTGAGCCATTTAGAGAAGTTTTAATACCTGAAAATTGAGCCATTTTTGAGCACTCTGATTGTCACAACAAATTGTAATTTTCCTTGCATCAAACCCAACATCAAAACACAATCTCTTAAGTCAAATGGCTTCTTTACAAGCATGAGTTGCGGCCATGTACTCAGTTTTAGTAGTGGACAAAGTGACCATAGGTTGTCGCTTACTCATCCAACTAATAGCACCATCAAACATAGTGAACACATAAGCACTAGTGGATCTCCTGCTGTCAATGTCACCTGCCCAATCTAAATCCACAAATCCACGAATATAAAGTGATGTTGCAAGTATGGGTCTAATCGGTGTTGTCATTGATGTCAACATACTCCTATTGCATTAATGATAAGGATTGGATGAGCTGTGAGCTGAGGATATTGAGAAAATTAGTCTCAATTAGGAATAGTGAAGAACAGTGATGATAGTAAGGCAAAAGTCTAAGATAGGATGAGGATTAGAGGATACGGATTAAAGGGTTTGTAGATATGTGTCTTAAGGTGGTCTAGTAGGAATTGCAAAGATCCACATGAAGATCTGAAGAAGTTATGGCCACTCAAGTAGAACCAGTTCTGGCAGGTGCTCAGAGGTAACAGAGTGACACAGACAGGTCTGGTGAGATCCAGAAATGAAAAATCCTAATCTGCAGATTTAAGGGAGTGTTAAGGAAGTCTCTATGGAATGTTATCTAGATTGGTTCATGGTTTGAAGGTCCAGAAGCATGTATTCTTCTGTGACAGTGATGAAAGACTGTGTTCTTAAGGTTTTGGATGAAGGAGAGATGGTTTTCAGTAAACAGATGAAGTGCGGATGTTCTTGGTGAGTTAGGATTTCTTGTGAAGGTCTTTGGATCATGTCTAGCCTGTATTGGTGGTCTGCATTGGAGTTGGAGCCTGCAATTGAAGAATAACCTCCAGATGAAGATGTTCTTCTTGAGACTGGCCGACCGGATGAGTTACACGTCTTGCGGATGTTCTTATGGATGTTTGCCGACTTAGATGATCATTCCTAAGTTGATGTCTTGTATAAGTAAGGGATTGTGAATTCATTTCAAAGATGTCAAAGTTGTGATAAGAGTGTGGTAGCAAGGAAGAAAGTGAAAGGCAGAGCAGAAGTATTGGGCTTAAATGGAACTAATTCAAGCATGGTGAAGATGCTATTTTCCAGTTCAAGTAGGTGATACTTATTTCTTTGTAGATAGAGTGTCTCCTGTAGGCAGTGGGCCTCTTGTGAGCAGTGTGCTTGGGTAGTGACCCCTAATTGGCATGTGCCATTTGTTCTTTCTATTCTTCTAACAAAGAATACAATCTTGGGTTAATCACCCCATGGTTTTTCCCTTAACCGGGTTTTCCACATCAAAATCTTGGTGTCTCATGTGTTGATGTGTTTCTGCTTTTGATTTAATTACATTGCATTTCATGATTGATACTCTGTTAATTACTTAAAGGATTTAAGTGTGAAAATTGGAGAAGTTTTGGACAACTGATTCACCCCCCCTCTCAATTGTGTGCCCTAAATCTAACAATTGGTATCAGAGCTAAGTTCCTCTAAAAGAGCTTAACCACTTGAGGAGATCTAGGATGTTGTCTTACATGAAAGATAGTCTGAAGTTTGATGGAACCAATTTTAATCTCTGGAAAGGTCACATGAAATGTCATTTGAGATGTATGGGAATGACATATTGGACCATGGCTTCAACACAGTATGATCCTCCACAGGGTGGTCCGAAAACCCAAAATCAAATCATAGATGCTGAAAACAATCTGCGGACTATAGAGGCTCTTCTAAGCGCATTATTTGATTCAAAGCTTTCAAATGTATATGACCTACCAACTGCTTTTGAGATTTGGCAAAAATTGGAACTTTTGCATGAAGGAGACAAATATGTCAAATGTGCAAGGTTACAAAGTCTGAAAGGAAAATTTAAAAATCTAAAGATGAGAGAAGATGAAAACATCACTACTTTTATGCCAAGAGTAAATGAGCTTGTTTGTGGAATTAGAAATTCTAGTGGAGTCTTGGATAAAGATGAGATTGTTGGCAAAATTCTCAGATCCCTTCCTGCCTCTTATAAAATCAAGGTTGTTGCCATTGATGAATTCAGAGCTCATACAACTCTCACTAGAGATCAATTGGCTGGGAAATTGGTTGCATTTGAAATGACCGAGTTTGGAGATGAACCCCCCAAGACTGAATCTGCATTCAAAGCTAGTGCCTCTGTAAAAGTTAAACAAAGGTTTGATCTAGGAGAGAACTCATCAAGGAAACTACCATGGTATGAAAAAGCAAGAAAAGACCTGGAAGAAGAAGTAGTAGAAACTGCTCAACTTGAAGCCCTTATTGCAAAGAGACTGCCAAGAGGATCCAGTAAGTATGAAGGAAAATTGCCTTTTAAGTGTTTTAACTGCAATAAGATTGGTCATTTTGCCTCAAAGTGCCTGGAAAGATTTTCAAGGCCAAACCCTAACAGATCAAGGTTCCAAAAGAATTGCTACTATGTTCATGAAGAAGATGATAATGAAGGAGTAACAGATGATGAATCAGAGACAAGAAACAAATCCAGAAGTGATTGGGTGTTTATTTCCATCAAGGAAGAAGAATCAATATCCTCTGAATCTGTCAATCATAAAGTTGTAGAAAGAGCTTTGGCTGCTCAAATTGAAGAAAAGGATGACTGGGTCATTGACAGTGGTTTCTCTCACCATATGACAGGTGACAAAAATAAGTTCATAGATTTGGAAAGGTATGACGGAGGAGTGGTAAAGTTTGGTGATAATTCTACTGGTAGAATCGGAGGAAGAGGAACTATTTCTTTTAATGGAAGGAACAAAACCGGTAATGTACTATATGTTGAAGGTTTGAAGCACAATCTTCTCAGTGTTGGAAAGTTGGTAGACAAAGGCTATGATCTCTGGTTCAAGAATGGAGAATGCAAAATCTTTGAAAGTTTCAGAACAGAGATTGCATCTGGTACCTAAACTAAAGGTAATATCTTCCACTTGGTTGGTACTGGTAAAAGTTGCTTATTTGCTCAAGTTGATCAGAGTTGGTTATGGCATAGGAGAATGTGTCATGTAAATTTTGATAATATCATCAAGATAAGTAATACTCAAGTTGTAAGAGATCTTCCAAAATTGGTGAAACCTACAAATAGCTTGTGTAAAGAATGTCAGTTGGGCAAGCTGAGCAGAGTCACATTCAAGAGCAAGGAATTGTCTTCTACCAGATTATTGGACTTAGTTCATACTGATCTTTGTGGTTTGGCAAGAACTAGGAGTGTGCAAGGTGATAGGTACTTCATGTTGCTAATTGATGACTATTCCTGAATGATGTGGGTAACCTTTTTGAAAGAGAAATCAGAAGCTCTTGAGAAGTTCAAAATAGTCAAAGCTATGGTAGAGAATGAAACTGGATTAAAATTGAAATGTCTGAGGTCTGATAGAGGTGGAGAATTCACATCCGGAGAGTTCATAGAATTTTGTGAGAAGCATGGAGTAAAGAAACAGTTGTCTGCTCCTAGGACTCCACAACAGAATGGAGTAGTGGAAATAAAGAATCGGACCATCCAGGAAGCATCTAGAACCATGATGATGGAAGCAAATGTTCCTCAGATCTATTGGAGAGAAGCTATCAGCACTGCAATCTATACTCTCAATCGAGTTCAAATCAGAAGCAATACTAGTAAGACTCCTTATGAACTCTAGTTTGGCATTACCCCTACTGTAAGGTACTTCAGAGTCTTTGGTAGCAAAGGTTACATCAAAAGAGATGAAGATCTAGGAAATTTTGATGCTAGAAGTGATGAAGGAATCTTCTTGGGTTACTCTACTCAAAGCAAAGCATACCCGTGTTATAACAAGAGATTGAGAAAGATAATAGAAAGTACAAATGTGAAGGTTGATGAGGGAATTGAGAAACCCTCAAGATTTAATGAATATGATGAAGATGATCAGAAGGATGTTCTAACTCAAGGAGCCCAAACCTCTTCTGAAAGTCAGATTCAAACTGATCTGATAAATCAGGAAGAAGAGTTAAGTTTGAATGAGCCTGATCAAGAAGCAGAAGTGCAAGAAACTCCCAAAGTTCCAAGGTATGTAAGACTGAACCACTCTGAAGATCAGATCATAGGTGACAAAAGAAAAGGTGTGCAAACTAGAAGGAGAATTGCTCTAAACTTAGATGAGTATTGTCTGATGTCAAAGATTGAACCTAAGACAATAAATGAAGCTTGCAATGATGAAAAATGGACCAAAGCAATGGAGGAAGAGTTGAAGCAAATCGAGAAAAATCACACTTGGGATCTTGTTCCTAGACCTAGAAACAAGAATGTAATTGGAACCAAATGGGTCTTCTGGAATAAACTAAATGAAGTTGGTGAAGTAATCAGAAATAAAGCCAGATTGGTCTGCAAAGGATATTCTCAAATAGGAGTTGATTTTGAAGAAACTTTTGCTTCGGTAGCAAGAATTGAAGCAGTTAGATTATTTCTTGCATTTGTTTCCTTCAAAGATTTCAAAGTATATCAGATGGATGTCAAATCTGCCTTCCTAAATGGTGACTTGGAAGAAGAGGTGTATATTGAGCAACCGGATGGATTTCAATTGTCTGATCATGGTAATATGGTCTGCAAGTTGAAGAAGGCACTATATGGACTGAAACAAGCCCCAAGAGCCTGGTATGAAAGATTGGATAAACATCTTTTGAAGATTGGTTTTAACAAAGGTACTGCTGACAGTAATTTGTATTTCAAAATTGATCATGAAAACATTTTGATTGTTGAAGTGTTTGTTAATGATATCATTTTTGGAGGAAGAGATAGTATGTGTAAAACTTTTGCAAATCAGATGAAAAGTGAATTTGAGATATCCATGCTTGGTGAAATGAACTTCTTCTTAGGTCTGCAAATCACTCAAACAAAGAAAGGAATCTTCATTTCTCAGACCAAATATGTGAAAGAATTGTTGAAGAAATTTGGGATGGAAGACTCAAAACCAATGAACACTCCCATGGCAACCGGATGTAAATTGAGCAAAGATGATGATTCTCCTAAGGTTGATCAGACAAAGTATAGGTTAATGATTGGAGGACTGTTGTATCTCACTCAAACCAGACCTAACATAATGCAGGTTGTTGGTCTTGTTGCTAGATTTTAGGCTCATCCTAGAGAATCTCATGTCATGGCAATCAAGAGGATTTTTAGATATCTAAAAGGGACAGTTGAGTATGGTCTATGGTATCCTAGAGATCATGATTTCTCTCTTCATGCAAATACAGATGCTAATTGGGTAGGAGATGTGGATGACTGGAAGAGTACCAGTGGTGGAGCATTCTTTTTGGGGAAGAGATTGGTTCCTTGGCTAAGCAAGAAACAAGAGGCAATATCTCTATCTACAACAGAAGCAAAAATTATTGCAGCAGCAGGTAGTTGCACTCAGGTTTTGTGGATGAAGCAAATGCTAAGAGACATAAGAGTGGAGTATGAAGAGCCTATCACAATCTTCTGTGATAATTCAAGTGCAATAAGCATATCTAAGAATCCGGTATTGCATTCAAAGACTAAGAATATATCTATCAAGTTTTATTTTCTGAGAGAGCAAGTGAACAAGAATGAAGTCAGATTGGAGTTTGTGCCTTCTAAGGATCAGATTGCAGATATCTTTACTAAACCTCTACCTAAGGACTCTTTTGAGTATCTCAGGGAGAAGTTAGGGGTTATTGCCCCTTCGGTGATAAACTAAGGTGCACTGATGTGAATCAGTCCGGTGGGTATCACAGTCACATCTTGTGATCCGGATTGATGTTGGGGAGTTGCTACTCAGGGGGAGCAGCAGGTATGACTCTGAGATGGTGGAAATGCAAGTATGTGCCCTTTGCCATTGATGTCAAAGGGGGAGAGAAGACATGTGAAAAATAAGTGGTTGCTGATCAAGGGGGAACAGTAAAGGGAGAGAAGACATGTGAATGGTTGTTGTTGATAGGGGGAGTTGTGATAGTAAGGAGAAGTTCTTGTCTTGATGGTTTTTCACATCATATGTTGCCATCAATGACAAAGGGGGAGATTGTTGCAAGTATAGGTCTAACTGGTGTTGTCATTGATGTCAACATACTCCTGTTGCATTAATGATAAGGATTGGATGAGCTGTGAACTGAGGATATTGAGAAAATAAGTCTCAATCAGGAATAGTGAAGAACAGTGATGACAGTAAGGCAAAAGTCCAAGATAGGATGAGGATAAGAGGATGCGGATTAAAGAGTTTGTAGATATGTGTCTTAAGGTGGTCCAATAGCAATTGTAGAGATTCACATGAAGATCTAAAGAAGTTATGGCTGCTCAAGTAGAACCGGTTCTGGCAAGTGCTCAAAGGTGACAGAGTGACACAGACAGGTCCGGTGAGATCCAGAAATGAAAGATCCTACTCTACGGATTTAAGGGAGTGTTAAGGAAGTCTCTGTGGAATGTTATCTAGATTGGTTCATGGTTTGAAGGTCCAAAAGCATGTATTCTTCTGTGATAGTGATGACAGACTGTGTTCTTAAGGTTCCGAATGAAGGAGAGATGGTTTTTAGTAAACAGATGAAGTGTGGCTATTCTTGGTGAGTTAGGATTTCTTGTGAAGGTCTTTGGATTGTGTCTAGCCCATATTGGTGGTCTGCATTGGAGTTAGAGCCCACAATTGAAGAATAACCTCCGGATGAAGATGTTCTTCCTGAGACTGGCCGACCGGATGAGTTACACATCTTGCGGATGTTCTTATGGATGTTTACCGACTTAGATGATCATTCCTAAGTTGATGTCTTGTATAAGTAAGGGATTGCAAAGTCATTTCAAAGGTGTCAAAGTTGTGATAAGAGTGTGGTAGCAAGGAAGAAAGTGAAAGGCAGAGCAAAAGTATTGGGCTTAAATGGAACTGATTCAAGCATGGTGAAGATGCTATTTTCCAGTTCAAGTAGGTGATACTTATTTCTTTGTAGACAGTGTGTCTCCTGTAGGCAGTGGGCCTCTTGTGAGCAGTGTGCTCGAGCAGTGAGCCCTAATTGGCATGTTCCATTTGTTCTTTCTATTCTTCTAACAGAGAATACAATCTTGTAGTTTTTCCCTTAATCGGGTTTTCCACGTCAAAATCTTGGTGTCTTATGTGTTGATGTGTTTCTACTTTTGATTTAATTACATTGCATTTCATGATTGATACTCTGTTAATTACTTAAAGGATTTAAGTGTGAAAATTGGAGAAGTTTTGGACAACTGATTCACCCCCCCTCTCAGTTGTGTGCCCTAAATCTAACAAGTGAATGCTGAGGTCCTGTAGGATAACCATGATAACATAAGGAATACTTAGAAGTACCCCACAAATATCTAAACACTCTCTTCACTGCATCCCAATGTACCATCCAAGATTAGCCATAAATCGACTAAGGACTCACACTGCTTGGGCAATGTCTAGTCATGTGCAGACCATCACATACATCAAACTGCCAACCGCACTAGCATAAGGAACTCTACTCATATCCTCTATCTTAGAAGGAGACTTTGGACAATCTTCAACAGATAACTTTGTACCCATTATAACAAGAACAGTCAAAGGTCTACAATCCATCATGTTGAATCTCTCCAACATAGTCTTAATATACTTACTCTAGCCTAACCAAAGTTTTCTATTTGCTCTGTCTCTTCTAATTTCCATTCCTAGAATGTACCGAGCTACCCCCAGATTTTTCATCTCAAACTGTACTGATAACTAAGACTTCAAATCAGAAATCACACTTTTACCATTCCCAATGAGTAACATATCATCAACATACAATGCAATAATGAGAATGCAATCATTGTCAACCTTGTAGTAAACACAATGATCTGATTTCAATCTTTGAAATCCAATACTCAACACAAAGGCATCAAACTTCTGGTACCACATCCTAGGAGACTATTTCAAACCATACAAAGACATTTTTTACTTACAAACTAGATTTTCTTTAACTTTCACCACATAGTACTCTGGCTGTGACATATAGATTTCCTCCTCCAAGTCACCATGAAGGAATACTATTTTCACATCCATCTATTCCACTTCTAGATCATACGCTCCTACAAGAGATAACATGAACTGAATAGATGTCAACTTTGTAGCGGGAGAGAAAATCTCACCATAGTCAATTCCCTCCACCTGAGAATACCCCTTCACAACCAATCTAGCTTTATATTTCTTAACACTACCATCTACACCAAATTTATTTTTGAACACCCATTTGCATCCAACAAGTTTTCGTCCTTTAGGCAAAGGCACCAAGTCCCAAGTATTATTCTTTTCCAAAGAAGCCATCTCCTCTTCCATGGCCTCCTAGGAACTTGCATCTTTCATACCCATAGCCTCTCTCATAATTCTAGGCTCATCAATGTTAGAAATCAAAGAAAAAATATAATTGGAATCATGCAATGAATAACCAAACCTATCAAGTTGCTACCTTATCCGCGTGGACCTCCTCAAAGGTTGAGGTTGAGGTTCTTCATCTTCCCCTAAACTTTCAGAGCTACTAGAGCTCTCCTCATTATCAGGTCCAATAGATGTTTTTGGTTCAACTTTCTTAGGGGTGGAAGGAAGCTGAACCACATCATCTTTCTTCTCTTCTTTCTCTGGTTGCAAGATGACAGAAGAAGGATTGACCTCTCTGAAGATCACACTTCTACTATACAGAACTTTCTTAGCTACCAAATCCCAAAGCTTGTACCTTTCACACCGATGCCATAACCGATGAAGATACACTTTACAACCTTGTTCTCCAACTTAGACCTCTTCTCCTTAGGCACATGTGCATATGCCTCACAACCAAATTCTCGAATGTGTCTTAATGAAGGATTTTTACTAGACCATGTGTCCATAGGTGTCTTATCAACAAGCGATGATGTAGGAGACCTATTAACTAGGTAACAAATGGTAGCAATAGCTTTAGCCAAGAACTTTTGTTCAAGACTAGCTCCACTTAGCATACTCCTTGCCCTCTCTATCAATGTTCTATTCATTCTCTCTGCAACTCCATTTGCTGGGGGGTATATAGAGTTGTCTTGTGCCTCTCAATCCCCTGTTCTTTATAGAACTTGTTGAAATCTGCTGAATAGTACTCACCACCATTGTTAGTCCTCAAACACTTAATCTTTCTATCCTTTTGATTCTCTATAAGAGCTTTGAACTCTTTGAATCTATTAAAGACTTCAGATTTACTTCTAAGGAAATACACCCATGTCCTACTATAATCGTCAATAAATGAAACAAAGTAAATGGATTTTGAAATCGAAGGAACATTAACAGGAACAAACACATCAGAATGAATCAAGTCCAACACCTCAGAAGATTTGTGAGAACTGCAATAAAACTGAACACAGTTTTGTTTTCCATAAATGCAATGTTTGCAGAAATCAAACTCAAGGTTACAATCATTCATACCCTCAACAAGGTTTTTATTCTTCAGAGTCCTTATGTTGGAAACAATGCAGATAACTGAGAGGGGGGGTGAATCAGTTATCTTATAACTTTTCTATTTTATTTCATTTTCTTAACTTATCATTTAATGTTATGCCAAAACAAGACAATCAAAAGAGTTGAAAAAGAAATTAACAAATGACACAAGGATTTTTACGTTGAAACCTTGTTAAGGGAAAAACCACAGGGTGACTAACCCAATATTGTATTTTCTATTAAAAGAATAAAGAGTATAGGTTTGGTACTTGCCAATTAGGGCTCACTGCCTGAGCACACTGCTCACAAAAGGCCCACTGCCTACAAGAGACTTACAGTCTACAATTGCCTACAGATGATACCAAGGTGTTTGAACTGATGAACAACATCTATGCATGCAGGATTTTAGTTCTGGTTAGGTACAGTATACTGATTTGGCACATTTCATTCTTCCTCTGCTTAATTAAACTTTCCTGTCACACTCTAGGCTTGAATTACTACCTTCATACTTATCTCTACTTTTCTTCGCACTTCACCACACATGCTACTCACTTCACACACTTACAGTCTTGAATCCATTGGGTATATATATCTGCATCACGGATTTCCAACAACTTCATAGTTGGCAACAAGAACACTTGAGATATTTGTAAGTTATTGATTTGTCAGTTGAATCCATGCTTGACTAGTGATACACATCAAAACATAGGCATAGAAGTCATAAATTATGTCGGCCAACAATGTATAATATCACAGATTTCTTGATCAGCACCTTTTACACATCCGGATTGAAGTCTGATACTCTGTCGTTTAGTTCTTCCTCTGTCTGCTCTGCATGACTGGAACCCAACACTTAGATGCTCATATCTTTTTCTTGCTTTATCACTGGAGGCTAAATCTTTGGAATACAGTAGTCATGATACCCCTCTTGACTTGTCCAAGTCCGCAACTTACTAAGTTACACCATCTGAGAGATCCGGACTTGATTGTCGGACCTTGTTACATACTCTATTCTTGTTCACTGGACCAAAATAATCTTCAATCTGACTTCCGGTATAGGCATAATATGTATTGCGGATGTGTGGGATAGACTTTGTTGCCATCAATGACAACACTTATGAAGCTAGACAATGTCTCTTGCCAACAATCTCCCCCTTTGGCATTGATGGCAACACTTAGTGAAAAATGGCTAAGTGTCATAGTAACTCCCCCTTGGTTGATGCTCTATCTTTTGCACTATTTTACCGGCGCTCCCCCTTAGCTGGACTCCACATTTTTCACTACTCTTCACTCCCCCTTTGACATCAATGGCAAAGGGCGGAATTCGCATACCAAAATTTTGCAAAAATTAATCTATACATGGCCGCATAAGTATATATAAATCATATGTTATACTTACATATACTTAAGTATATCTGCAACGGTTATCTTCAACTGGATGATTTATGTGGCCCAACTCCTCTTCATTCTATCCAAAATGGAGATGTGTCCACTTAACAAAAATGCATATGCTTCTTCCCTCTTTAGGTCTATTGGATCACTAGTCTGGATTATGTTTTGTGCCTCTATCAAGGCATCATGCATTGCCTCTAACTTAGGGATGATTATCCCTCTGAGCTCACCCATTCTATCTATTATGTTCTTTTTCTCCTTAACCAGTTCTTTAATTTCATTTATTATAGCAATAGGTTTACATTCATGATTCACCAGAGAGGTAGTAAGGGGATCAAAATTCTAAGACAAACTTGACAGTTTTCCTTCTTGTTCTTTCACTTTCTTCTCAATGTCCTCTATCACTTTAGGCCAAGTTAAACAAAATTTATATATGTCCCCACCATCTTTAAGAGCATTTTCAAGGCTCTTTATACCAATGTCTAAGGTTCTTCTATCATTAGTAATTATCCCTTGTACTTCACTGAACATCTTTCCCAAGAATTCCTTCTAAACCTTAATCTCTACTAATTTCTCTAAGGATTCAAAATGAGTGTTAACAGAATTGACTAAGTTTTTCAAATTACTGGATGGAGAGGCAGAAGGATCCTTTTAGTAGGTTGGCATAATCTTCTCCAACAGCTCACAGTCCTCCATGTGAGATTTTAAGAGTTTTTCTTTTGCTTTGGCTTGAGCAAACAATGTTATTTTCATTGTCTAAACCGGGGAGAGAGAGTCAAAATTCAGTGGTCCTTGAAATAGCTTAGGTTCATCCAGCTCCATCATTTCTTTATCTACGAAGTTCTTCATTGTCTCTATAGTGTCTCTTGCTAGTGATTGAGACTTCTTTTGTTTTGAGATATCAGAACAGTCATCATTAGTCTTTTCTACTTGTTCTTCTTCCTTTCCTTTATCCTCTTTTCCTTGAATCTTCTTCTCCTCTCTTCTACCTTCCCCTTCAGCTTCAGTGTCTGGAATGTTTGTCATAGCTGCAATGGGATCTAGAGGAGAGATGTCACCTATGTTTGCTACTTCATGAACTTCCTCTTTTGGAACTGAGGAGTCTAAGTTCTTAGAGATTTCTTGATTTATTTTCTTTAATCCTTCGACATCCTTGTCAGAAGGTTTTTCATTGATATCATTTGATCCTTCAACATCCATGGTAGAAGGTTCTTCATCTATTTCCTCTACAATAGGAAGATTAAATCTCTTCAAGGTATTCTGGAGGATCTCTTTTGTTTCACTTGCTACTTGGTCAGTTTCTCTAAGCATGAGTTTGTTCATTCTCGCCTTGCTCCGGAACTCATCCTTACAATCCTTGAAAATCATGCTCATTTGTTTTGAAGTGATGGAAGGATAAAGTTGAATTGCTATCTACTCTCAAATCTCTAAGTCTTTTCCCTTTGCATTCTCTTTTCTCAGCTCAAGCACCGTTTCTAGGCTCTTAGGAATCAATAATATAAATTCAATGAAATCTTTATTGTAAATGTTCAAGTACCTGACAGTAGCCTCTTCTAGAATTCTCTTGTCAGCATCACTGTATGCATCATAGAACTCTATCACTGGCTATAGGTTCCCATCCAGAGTAACTACCTTGATGATGTCATCAATGGAAAGAGTGGGCTTTTCAACAAATTTCTTTGCCTTCTCTTCCTCATTTCTGTTAGTAGAGAACTTCCCAGATGTTCTCTTCTTCTTTATTTTCCTGATTTCATCTGATTCCATTTCTTTATCATCTTTATGGCTTGTATATGTCCTTGTGGCTTTGGTCTTCATCCTCTTTTCTCCTTTTCCAGATGTCTTAACTTCTGGTTTGGTAGACTTTGAGCTTTTGGAGGATTTAGTCCGAGAGGAGTTTTGTACAGGAGCATTTTCTTTCTTTGTTTCTTGTCTTTCTTTCTCTACCCTCTCTATTTTCTCTTTGTTAGCATCTACAGCCTCCTTTGATATGCCAAATCTTTTGGCAATTTCTTCAACTTCCTTTCTTACTTTCCTCTTCATCTTCGGTTGTCTTAACTCAACATGTATTTTTATACTTAGCTCTTCAAAGGTGCCAAACCTTTCTGCTTCAGTGTCCTTAGGCTGGCTCAACAGGTGTTGAATATGTAGCTCCAAGATTTTTTCATCGACCTCATATCCCATAGGCATTATCCATACAATTCTTGGCTCAACTACCGCCATTAGGCATTGATCAGTGTCAACCATGAAGTAGACTGTATCTTTGTATTTGTCAACTATTGTTTGTGGTATTCTTTCTCTGGCTTGCATCATGCTTTGGAAATTCTTAAAGTAACCCCAGAGGGCTATGTTTTGGGGTTGAGCATCACCAAGTCCATACATGTAATCTCTGATCTAAATTGCAACAGGTTTATCATTTTGTTAGACCCAACCATTTGATCCAGGTAGCTCATTCATATAATAGAAGAATAGACACATTATTAGACTACCATATTTAAAGGAGTTTTTCTTATCCTTTTTGATCTTCTGCAAGTTCTCCATCAGCTGATTTAGAAGAAACTCACATAGATCATAATCTGTATCTTCCCTCAACATCTGATATGCAGTATAGATTGTTGTACCAGACACAGAATTCTCCCTGCTCGAATGGTAGATTTTGTAGCTGATTATCATTGAAGCAAACTTGACATCCGGATCTATGATGTCATCTATAGTCATTGCTCTTTTGTCAAATTTTGATCTGGTGGCTTCAGTTACCATTTTGTTCTTCACAGATTTGAGTGCAGGTAACCCATCGGATGAATGCAGTCTAGTCACTGCCCTGATGGCATCTTTAATTATCTTGAATGGCCTCATTAGCCACATAAAATTATCATGCATCCTACTTAGAACATACCGGACCCAATTATCTTCTGTAAAACACAGAAAATGTATGCAATGTCTGAAGTGTTTGTCCTAAAGGGCCTTGAATTTAGGTTTGAGTTCAAAATTTCCATCTATTAGCTATTTGTGATAAATATCCATCAATTTTGAGTCTCCAAATTCTTCAATGTTTGCATGGATATAAACCCTAACATCTTCTACATGCAAGACTATGTGCAGAATGCTAGAAAATGCACCCAAGGGATCAACTTCTAGAGATTTGTAAGGGTGTTTCTTGAATTTAGGTCTCGGCCTATCAAAAATATTGACAACCATTGGAGTAGCCATTTTTGCAAGAGATCCGAAGAGAGTTTTCAGAAGGGAAGTACCTTTTCACGCTTTAGGGTTTGAAGTAGAAATCAGAACAAATCTCTGGTTGAATTCAATTTTTAGTTGAACTTGAGTGAATTGTAGGATCTTCTTCGTAGAGCTCTTTTTTTCTTCTTCATGAGTCTAAGTGTGTAAATAATGAGTGAAAGAACCCTTTTATCCTTGTGTAAACCCTAATTTCCTTTTGTAATAAATGCACAAGTCTTTAAGTCATCCGGTTACCCTGCTTCTCAAATGAGCTTTTCTTGGATTGTCTTGTGGATCTTCAAATCATTGTTTATGAGGGTTGACAACATATCTTCACCTTATTCAAACATGCCATAGGTCTGTAGATTAAAATATTTCAATTCTGAATCATATCAGATCTATTTGTGAAATTTTACTTTACCGGATAGCTGTCGATACAAGCTCTCCTCATAACTAGCTCAAATTTGCATGTGGATTTGTCAAATTTTGACTAGATGACTTTCAAGTGAGTCTCCTCAAACCCTTTAAACTGCAACCTCTTATTTTGAATCAAAGTGCCTAATTCAGGCACTCACTGGCTTGCTGGGGGAAAAAGGATCTTCTCTGCAGCTCCCTCTGAGCCAAAGCTTGCTTTTTAGTTTTTGAAAGGAATATCAGCACCGAATTTTGGTGCAGATCCATCCCCAATATTCATTGTACCCCTTTTTACCCAAATCTTGCTCATCTCCTTTTGAACTTCATTCGCATTTACTTTACCTTTGCCTTTATCTTTTTTTTGATCATGTTCCACTGGACCTTTTGTTCCCTGATTTCTTCTTCTGCAGAATTTGGCAATATGACCGGATCTATTGCAATTGTAACACACAACATTTCTTTGCTTATTTGAATGATATCCTCTTGATCCGCACTCATTAGCCATATGTCCAATCCTATTGCATGCAAAGAATTTACCATTGAAAGAATTGTTCATTTGCATATTTCTGCATTCATGAGATTTGTGACCATACCTTTTGCAACTGAAACATTGACCGGAGAAGGATGAATTGAATTGATTCATTCTGTTTCTGCACTGGATTGCTTGGTGACCAAATTTTTTGCAATTGAAGCAGTATCCATTGAAGGATGGATATTTTTGAGCATTTGGTTGCCTTACCAGAGGTCTTTTAGGCCCATTTCTTTGATTTCCTAATCCAGATTTCTTTTGACCGGATCCAGAGCTTTCATCTTTCTCATATCCCAAGCCACGCTTATCATCTACCCTCTTTTGGCTTTCAAGAAGAACTTCAAGTTGGGATGAGTTTATCTTAAACTTTTCTTTGTATTCATTTGCAGTTTGAAGATCTTGTTTAAGAGTATCTATCTGATTCTCAAGTTGTTCTTCATTGTCTCTAGCTTCTTCAAGCTCAAATTCAAGATGCCTGAATATTCTATCCATTTTTTGGTAGTCCTCTATTTTCTCCTTGAGGGATTGTTTTGGATTATCTTCAATCTTCCTCTTTTCTTCAATTTCTTGTGTGAATCTCATAACCCCTGATTCCATTTCATGCCTTACCATAATGACTTCTTTTGATAGCTTCTCACATAGCTTGCTTTTCTCGTTCAGATCTTCATCAGAATCATTGACTTCACTCTGATTGGCTAATTTTTGGAGTAGTTTCTTTCTCTTCTTCACAGAAATACTAAGTTTTTCTTTTAGCTCATTTATGAAATCATCAGCTTGTTTGAGTCTTTCTCTCAAATTATTGACTTTAGAGTGGGATTGTTCAAGATCATCTAGGGCAGACTGAAGTTGTTCCTTCATACCATATGCATCCATTGAGATTCCCAGATCTTCCTCAAGCTATTAGGCTTTGCTTAGAGGAACTTGGCTCTGATACCAATTGTTGGAAACAATGCAGATAACTGAGAGGGGGGTGAATCAGTTATCTTATAACTTTTCTATTTTTTTTCCTTTTCTTAACTTATCATTTAATGTTATGCCAAAACAAGACAATCAAAAGAGTTGAAAAAGAAATTAACACATGACACAAGGATTTTTATGTGGAAACCCTGTTAAGGAAAAAACCACGGGGTGACTAACCCAAGATTGTATTCTCTGTTAAAAGAATAAAGAGTACAAGTTTGGCACTTGCCAATTAGGGCTCACTGCTTGAGCACACTGCTCACAAAAGGCCCACTGCCTACAAGAGACTTACAGTCTACAATTGCTTACAGATGATACCAAGGTGTTTGAATTGATGAACAACATCTATGTATGTAGGATTTTAGTTTTGGTTAGGTACAGTATATTGATTTGGCACATTTCATTCTTCCTCTACTCAATTAAACTTTCTTGTCACATTCTAGGCTTGAATTACTGCCTTCGCACTTCACCATACATGCTACTCACTTCACACACTTACAAGGTTGAATGCATTGGGTATATATATATGCATCAAGGATTTCCAACAACTTCTTAGTTGGCAACAAGAACACTTGAGATATTTGTAAGTTATCAATCTGTTGGCTAAATCCATGCTTGATTAGTGATGCGCATCAAAACAAAGGCATAGAAGTCATAAATCATGTCGGCTAACAATGTATAATATCACAAATTGCTTGATCAGTACCTTTTACACATCTGGATTGAAGTCTGATACTCTGTCGGTCAGTTCTTCATTTGTTTGCTCTAACTGACTAGAACCCAACACTTAGATGCTCATATATTTTTCTTGCTTTATCACTGGAGGCTAAATCTTTGGAATACAGTAGTCATGATACCCCTCTTGACTTGTCCAAGTCCATAACTTATTGAGTTACACCATCTAAGAGATCTGGAAATGATTGTCAGACCTTATTACATACTCTGTTCTTGTTCACCAGACTAAAATAATCTTCAATCTGACTTCCAGTATAGGCATACTATGTACTGCGGATGTGTGGGATAGACTTTGTTGCCATCAATGACAACACTTATGAAGCCACACAATGTCTCTTGCCAACACCTTAAACCCTTTTCACCAATGTGACCAAGCCTTTGGTACCATAACATTGTCTTCTCCGCTGGAAGTTTCATCTCCATAGAATGAGCATCCTTAGGTACCCAGAAAGCACTACCACCAGAAGTGGAAGCAATAGTCTTCTTCACTGCTGGTTCCAATGGTGAGGATGAAGACTCTGAAGCTCTCTTCTTCAAAATAGAGGCACTATTGCACTCTACTGTACATGTGTCAAGCTAAAACAAAGTGCCAATCTGAACACCCTTAGCCAACACCATAGATCCTCTAGTCATCTTGCATCCTCCATTTGAGAAAACAACCTGCACACCCACATCATTTAATTTGCTTACAGAAAGAAGCTTTTGTGTCAAACCAGGGATATGCAAAACACCATTGATTCCCTTTACTCGTCCATCAGGGAATCGAATCAAGACTCTTCCACGGCCAATAATATCTAGGTGAGAATCATCACCCAAGTACACCTTTCCACCATTATATTCTTCGTACTTCAAAAACCAATCCCGATGCAAGGTCATGTGAAAACATGCACCAGAGTCAATAAGCCACACATCCTCAGATGCATGCATTTCCAAGGAAGTGACAAATGCTTCTCCTTCATCCTGAGAGGACTTGTCAGAATCTAAATCATTGTTCTTCTCCTTTTTCTTTTTCTCCATCTTTACACTAACAAAAGTTAACTAGGCAACAAGCATATTAAAAGTATTCAGGTGATCCACGATAGATCCTCCATCTTCCATCTTCAAAGAATACAATTTCTTTCGCAAGAATAGCTTGTTCACTAGGGATTTAGCCTGATAAACATCTCCAAGATTCTTCCAAAGATCCTTTGTAGTCTTCTCTTCATGGATATTCAGGAGCACTGAATCAGCCAAACAGAGTCTTATCAAACCCTTATCTTTTTGATCTTTGAGATCCCAGTCTTCTTGAGACATTGCCACTAGTTTTGTACCAGATATGGCTTCCCATAAATCCTGATCTACAAGCATGTCCTCCATTTTGAGTTTCCACAACTCAGAATTACTACCATTAAACTTCTCTATCTCAAACCTCCCAGATGTGCCTACCATCTCTTACCTGCAATAGAAAATCCTCTGCACATGCTCCCACTCAAATGAAGATCAGCTCAAAAGACCCTCTACCCAACAACTAGAATCAAAGGTGATCAGGCTCTGATACCAACTGAAAGGAAGCAAGGTATGCAGAAAATGCTTCCTACACTGATCTAATGAGGAAAGACTTATGGAAATTTCTTTTATAGTTATAGATTAAGATGAACATTAACTAAAAATAATAAGAATTTATAAATACAAACACAAAACTCACAACACAAGATATATGTGGGGAAAACCCTTTTGGGTAAAAAACCCCACACTCCAAAGCCGCCCAATATATTATTCAGAAATCTTGAAGATTATAATATACTTGCAGAGCAAGATTTTACAAGAGTATACCCAACCAGAGATCCAGGAGGTAATTCAACATCTATAAGATTCTACATACAACCTCCATCTCAAGTTCCTGATATATAGGAGATATAATACAACACACCGCCAACGGTAATTACAAAATGATGAGCTAAAACCACCCAAAAGTGGTGCCCAAATTATCTCCCAATCAAAAATGCTTCATGATGTGCCAAACCACACACCACCATGTGTAACTCTCCTCTTTACAACTCTATTATGTGTCCACGTTTTTGCATTTCCCAAAACTGAAGGTCCAACTTCCAGAGGCCATAAATTTTGATCCGGGTGTCCGATTGACGAACTGTTTTATGCATCAGAAATCTCGTGAAGTGCTCTATCATCCTGTAACTAGATTTGATGGTTATGACAATTTTTTAGCCATTTAGAGAAGTTTTAATACCTAAAAATTGAGTTCAAAACTTTTTCGGCAGTTTAAAAAAAATAGAAACTTTAATATCTCGCGATCTAGATTTGATCTTGAGATAAAAATCACCTGAGATGTTCACTTAGCTATTCCGTACCTTCTAGAAAAAATTCAAGGTCAATCCAAGCTCAAATGAAGAACTTACTAAAAATAGTAAGTCTCACTATTTCTCGCTCTCCAGGAAACTTATGGAAACTTTGAAAGTTCCAGACCACTATCCAAGATAATGGGTATCCAAAAAGATCAAAACTGGGAAGAATAGTAACATTTCAAAGTTGCAAGGTTGAGACACCTTTCCCAATAGACCATAGAGATCTGTATGTACTAGATTTAGCAAACTGGCAGAAAAATGTTCTTTTCTCTTGAAACTTGTTCTTGTCTGCTTCCCCAACTAACATTCTTTACAAATAGTATTGGTGGGTTTCACAAGCTTTGGCAAATCTCTCACAGGCTAACTTGAACTTACCTTCACCAAATTATTAAAGCATATATGACACATCCTTCTATGTCACAACCAACTCTCATCTGCTTGGGCCAATAAATAGTAATCATTAGTACCTCTTAACTGGTAAATGTTACCTCTAGTCTTCTTACCAGTAGCAATCACTATTCCAAAGCTTTCCATGATCTTGTACCCATTATCTTTGAATCTCAGATCATATCCTTTGTCACACATCTGACCAACACTCAAAAGATTATGCTTTAAACCCTTCACATATAGAACATTATCGCTATTGTGCTTTCCATCAAAAGAAATAGATCCTTTCCCACAAATCTTACTAGATGCATTATCTCCAAACCTAACCAGTCCTTCATCATACTTTTCCAAACTCACAAACTTACTTTTGTCACTGGTCATGTGATGTGAACATCCACTATCAATAATCCATTCATCCTTATCTTTCTCCACCTGAACAGCCAAAGCACTTTCCTCCACTAGTTTTTCCTCCTTTACACAGCTAGTACGATTAGTAGACGTAGGTTCTTCTCTAATAGCAATAAACAAGCACTCATATGCACTAGTACTAGTATCATTAGATTCATCATCTATCACATCTTCATCATCAAGATCTCTAACATAATAGCATTTCTTTGGGATCCTAGGTCTCCTTTCAAATCTTCTTCTATTCCTTTCAATTCTCTTTGAACACCTAGAAGCATAATGACCAACCTTACCACATGTAAAGCATTTGAAAGGTAATTTACCTTTGAACTTACTGAAACTTCTTTGCATTCTGTCAATAAATTTAGCTTCAATTTCATCAAGCTCATCATTAGGCTCGACCTTGTACTTTTTTTCTTTGGAGATCTCTAAAGTACTAGCTTTGAAAGCAATCTCTACTTTTGGCAGGGCATCACCAAACTCTCTCATTTCAAAAGCAATAAGCTTTCCAAGTAATTGATCCTTAGTAATCTTTTTCACAGTCATTATTTCTTCAATTATAGCTACGTTGTGACCATAGGATTTAGGTAATGATCTAAGAATTTTCATCACTTCAATTTCATCAACAGTTCCTCCCATACCTTTGATTCCAGTGACTAGTTCATCAACCTTTTGCATGTAGGCTGTTATGTTTTCAACTTCACCCATCTTTAATCCTTCATATTTAGTTTTCAATCCCTACAATTTGGCACTTTTTATAGATTCATCTCCTTCATACAAATTCTCCATCTTTTCCTAGACTTCTTGAGTAGTTTCATAGTCCATGACCTTTATCAAGTTAGTGTCAGTCAATGCACTTAACAAAGCATCTCTAGCATTTATATTTAACTCATATTCCTTGATTTTATCTTCAGTTGTCAAACCATTCACAGGCATTATATATTTAGTCTCTGTCGCTTTCCATACTTTATAACCAATACAAAGCAGATGGCTTTTCATGCATATATTCCAGATCACATAATTCGTTCCATCAAACTACAGAGCTTCCTACTTGTAGGACATTCTAGATCTTATTGGCAAGAGACACTACTAGGTGTTGTCATTGATGGAAACTAAATCTATCCTACACATCCACATTACATCATTTACTCATATCAAAAGTCAGATTGCACAAGTGCATAAGTCCAGATGGACAAGAATAGGGTATATGACAATGTTTAGTATTTTGGTCTGCATTTCTCCACAGGTAATCATAATGTGTTGTGGTTCTGAGGGAATGTTAAAGGATTTTAGGACTACATAATTCCAAAGAATTATCCTCCGGTGATGAAGGGATTAAAAGATACAAGCTTCTAAGTATCAGGTTTTTGTTAGTCAGTTCACTCCAGTGAAGAACATGCTAACCTAGTGCTTGATCAGTGCACCATGTGAATTAAGAGAAGTAGTTGGATGAGCAATTTATGTCATATAGTGGTATTGGCTGACATGTTTAGTGACTTTAATTCATAATTTTTGTTTGGTGTTGATGATTGTGCTTGGATTTAGCCAACAGAACAATAACCTTTGAAAAGTATTTGAGTTTTCTTGAAGCTGACTGCAGTTGATGAAATTTCATGTTGTGAATATATATAATCGATTGGATCAAGCATTTTGATGTGTGTGCATGAAAATATGATCTGTAAGGTGTGAAGTATGGTAGAATCAAGTGTGTCGTAAGAGATCTAAGTTTGAATTATGGAAGAACAGTGAAAAAAGGGTAGTAAGATATGAAGTGTGTGAAGTCAGTGTATTGAGACTAACCGAAACTGTAATCTTACATTGATAGATGCTATTCTTTAGTTCAATCTTCTCTATGAACTTTTGTAATCAATTCTATAGGCAATGAGCCTCCTTGAGCAGTGAGCTCTAGGCAGTGTGCTCGAAGGCATGTGCCTTCCCCATTTGTAATACTTTTAACAGAGTATAAATTCTTGTGGGTTAATCCCCACCATGGTTTTTTCCTTAACTGGGTTTCCATGTAAAAATCCTAGTGTTCAAGTGTTATATTTTCTATTCACATGTTCATGCTTCTTTCTCTTGAATGTATGTGGTAAATTGATAAAGTAACATAGTAATAAGTTTTTACAGAACACTGATTCACCCCCCTCTTAGTGTTCCTTAATTTCAACAATTGGTATCAAAGCTTGGTTCCTTGGAAGAAGTTTAATAGCTTGAGGAAGACCTGGGAAGGTGGTTTAATGGGTTCATTCAGGGAACTTCAAGTTGCTTTAGAAGATATTGATCAGTCCAGAGTAGAAGTCAAAGAGCTACAAGAGAATCTTAAAGATGTTGAGGACTTCATTGAAACCTTAAAAGGGCAACTAAGCAAATCTAATGAGAAGTGAAAGGAGCTACTCCAATAGTTGGCAAATCAGAAGGAAGACTATGGCATGGATGAGGCTCTGAAGGAAAATACAAAGGAATGTGAGAAGCTGTCAAAAGAAGTTGTTGTCCTAAAACATGAGATGGAGTTCAGGGTGATGAGGCTAACCAAAGAAATTGAGGAAATAAAAAAGACTAAAGAAAATTTAAATAAATCTCTGAAAGAAAAAATAGAAGAGTGCTATACATTGGATAGAATAATTGGTCATCTTGAGTCTGATCTATAAGAAACCAGGGATAATGAGGAGGAACTTGAAAGGCAAATTGTCATTCTCAAACATGACCTAGAAAATACAAATGAATGCAAAGAAAAGTTCAAGATAAGCTCAACTAAACTTGAGGTACTACTTGATAGTCAGAAGAAGGCAAATGATAAGCATGGTCTGGGATATGAGAAAAGTGAAACCTCTAGATCTAGTCAAAGAAATTCTAGATCAAGAAATCAAAGAAATAGACCTAGAAGACCTCCGGTCAGATAGCCTAATGCTCAAAGGTATCCATCCTTCAATGGAAATTGTTTCAATTGCAACAAATTTGGTCATAGAGATACTCAATACAAAGGTAAAATGAATCAAACTACTCCATCCTTCTCCGGTCAATGCTTTAATTGTAAGAGGTATGGTCATAAATCTAGTGAATATAGAAGTATGATGATGAACGACTCTAACAACAGAGGGAATGTCAACTCTTTTAATGACAAATGTTTTGTATGCAATAGATTTGGACACATGGCTAACCAGTGTAGATAAAGAGGGAATCAAACAAATGGGCAAAGAAATGTTGTGTGATTTAATTACAATGGATCTGGTCATATTAAAAGATTCAATAGGAGCAAGAATGATAACACAAAAGGTTTGGTAAATAGAAACTAAAATGAACAGAGACAGGATAAAGGCAAGGGCAAGGTAGATGTGAATGATATCTAGAATGAAATAAGAAAAACATGGGTAAAGAAAAGTGTAATGAATAATGGTGATGGGTTTGCACCGGAATCCGGTGCTGATAATTCCTCTAGGAATTGAAATAGGAGCTTTGGCTCAGGGGGAGATGCATTGAAAATCTATTTCCCCCAGCCAGCAAGTGGGTGCCTAAATCTGGCACATTGAATGAAGGAAAAGAAGTCTATTATAGATCTGTTGAAGCAATTTCCAAAATAAAAGAAGCTAATGCGATTGATTGTAGAGCAATTGAAAATGAAATGTATTTAGAAAATACTGCAACCAGATAAATTAGGGCATCACATTTATTACAATGGCAAATTAGGTTTTGTGGAGCATAAAAGGTCACTCATTCAAACATTTGAATCATTTTGTATTCGAAGAAAACAAGCAAAAGAGCACCTGAGCTGAGACCTCAAGGATTTGGAGTGTGAGTGGTGAATTCAATAGCTAACCCTAATTTCATGGAGGAAAAAGGTATTTTTCTATGAATCTTTGAACTTGTGATCTTTTGAAATGGCTACTCCTCTTGTTGTGAATATCAATGAGTGACCTAGGCCAAAGTTCAAGAAACATCCTTTCAAATCCACTGAATTCAATCCGATGGGAGCACTTTATGTCGTTCCATACAGGGTTCTTCACATAGAGGACATTAGGGCATACATTCACACACCTTTGGAGGAGCATAGCAACTATAATTTTACTAATTTGCTCATGAATCACTTAAAAGGAGATGATATTGAGCTCAAACAAGAGTACAAAGCCATGAAGGATAAGAAATTCATACAAGTTGTTGAGTTTCCAAGTTTTATAGAGGACGAGTGGGTCCGGTATATTTTGAGCCATATCCATGATGAATTTTTATGGCTGATTCATCCATTTAAGATCACCAAAGATGCAATAAGGGTAGTTACAAGGTTAAACTCTACCAATGTTCTACCTCAGTTGAAGGCGGTGAAGAATCAGGAAGTCATAGAGGCAACTGGATCAAAATTTGACAAGAGAGCCATGACGATAAATGATATAGAGGATCATGGAGTCAGATTCGTATCAATGGTGATAGGATACAAGATATATTACTCTAGCAGAGAGAATTCTATTTTCGGAACAACAATTTAAACTGCATATCAGATGGTGAAAGAAGATGCAAACTATGATCTCTGCGAACTGTTGCTGAACTAACTAATGGAGAATCTAAGCAAGATAAAGAAGGACAAAAAGTACTTATTCAAATTTAGTATGTTAATTATGTGTCTCTTCTTTTACTTCTTGAGTGAGCTCCCTAGGAATAAGAATGTGTATTGGTCCAATAACCAACTTGTAGCAGTCCAAATCAGAAATCATTTGAGTAGTTTGGGTAATCTTGATGCACAAAAATGTGCACTTTGGGGATTCTTCATAAATTTTCTAGAGTAGGATGCAGGCTAAGGAAAGAATGCCTAGGGAAGTGGTTAACAAATACAAGGACACCATTTGTTTTATGGTTACTATTGATCAGTGTCAGATGGAAGCAGTGGAGCCTAGAATTGTGTGGATCATGCCCATAGGGTATGAAGTGGATGGAAATGTACTAGAGTTGTATGCACAACATTTGTTGAGCTAGCCTAGGGATCCGGCTGAGGAGAGTTTTGGAACTTATGAAGAGATTTCTCAAAAACTACATATGGAATTCAAGGGTCCTGAAATCAAAAGGACTTTGAGGAAAGAATTTGAGCAATTGGTTGAGAAACTTGGCATCACAAAGGAAGCTGTGAGACAAAACAAGGAAAGGATAGAGAGAGCTGAGAAGGAGAAGTAGGATAAGAAATAGGAAAGTGCTCTAGAAGAATCCTCTTCCACATCAAGGACTACTAGGAGTTCTGGTATGACCTCCGGTGCATCACCCTCTCCTATTGTAGAGAAATCCAAAGAAAAACCTACTGGTAAAGAAAGAAAAAGGACAAAAGTAATGGGCAAAAGATCATATGTCAGTGTGGAGGAGGATGAAGAAGAAATTGACTCTGATGATGAGGTTAAAGAGTTGAAGGCCTCATGCACTAAAACTGCTAAAATGTCTAAGGGCAAGCCCTCTGGAAGCAAAAAGTCAAGTAAAAGGCATAAGTCAGAGGCCTATGTTGAGAAGCCTACTCTTTCTGTAGAAGACATCATCAATTCAATCATGTTAGATGGGAACTTAAAACCAATGACTAAATTTTATGATCATTACAATGATGCTGATAAGAGAGTTTTGGAGGAAGCAACAGTCAAATATTTGAATATCTACAATAAGGCTTTAATTGAAATAACTTCTGAAATTTGAAAAAGCCTTGCAGATATTCTAGAATTAAGAAAAGAAAATGCAAAAGTTAAAGACATTGAGCTTAGGGAGCATGTGTTAATAAAAGTGTGCCCTCAAATTACTCTGGATCAAATGAATATGATATTCAAAGAAGTAAAAGATGACTTCAGGAGTAAGAAAAGAATGAATAAACTTATGCTTGGTGAGACTGATAAGATAGTTGAAGATAATCAGGAGATTCTTCTGAATGCGTTAAAGAGGCATAATATTCCCATTATTGAAGAAGAGACTGATGATGGGATTAATTCCTCCATTCCAGACACTAAAGAATTTGATAAGAATGATGAAAGTTCTACTACTGAGGATACACAAAATCATCTCATAATAACTGTAGAAGATACTACTAATGAAGATAAAGAGAAGGATGCCCCTGTTGATGATACAGAGAAAGATGAAACAGAGAAAGAGAAAGAAAATGTTAAGAAAAACAATGTGGTTGACTCTGGAAAGGGAGAAGATGCAGGTCCCAAAAAGCATAAAACTAAAACATCATATTGGGCAAGAGACACTATAGAAGTAGTGAAAGAAATTTTGGAAAAGGATAAACTAGTTGCAAAAGAGTTGCAAGGTCCAATCAATTTGGACAGTCTCTCACCAGTTCAGAAAATAAAGTGGGCCTCTCTTGCACAAGCTAAGGCTAGAGAAGATATCCTGAAATCTCATATAGAAGATAGTGAGTTGCTTGGTCTTGCATCAGGGATTTTGGAGAAAATCATGCCAATATTTCAAGACTCATCAGCATCCCCCTCCGGTCACTTAAAAAGCCTGATAAACTCTATAAGTACTCATTTTGAATCTCTTGAAAAGTCTACAGAGGTCAAGGTTCAAAATCAATTCAATAATAAGTGATTTGATTATCTGAAAGGGATGATTGGCATAGATAGAATTGTGCTACATACCAGTGTAAAGAGTATTCAAAATACTCTCACAGAAGGAGGAGATTATATAATTTTTTTTTATCTTGTCCTAACGCTATAGAGGATATTGAAACAAAAATAAAGGAGTCTAAGCAAAAACTGTCAAGTGTATCCCAATCTTTTGATCCTCTGAAAGTATCAATAGGAAATCAAGAATGCCAAGCAATTAGCTTCATTGATGAAATAAAGAAACTGATGAAAGAAAAGGAGAATATTGAGGTAAGGATGTGTGAGCTTCGGGGATTGATTTCCCCTAAGTTGGAAGCAATGTTTAATGCCTTAATAGAAGCCCAAGCTACTGCTAAGACAAGTGATCCCACTAACCTATGGAAGGCAGAGCCACAAGCATTCCTATTCAGTTGTCACATTTCAGTTTTGAACAGCATAAAGAAGAGTTGGGACAATGAATTGGCACTGTTGAAGAATGTTTTTAGTGATGTGTTCAAACTTATGTAAATAGGTCATAAGAGTTGTCTGTATTTATACGTCCATGTACATAGATTTTTTGATAAATTTTGGTATACAGATTTCATCCTTTGCCATTGATGTCAAAGGGGGAGTGGAAAGCAGTGAAAAATGAGAGATTCTTCAAAGGAGGAGCAGTGAAAATCTTAAGTGTACATAGCAAGGGGGAGCCGATCTAACACTTAGTCATTTTTCACTAAGTGTTGCCATCAATGCCAAAGGGGGAGATTGTCAGCAAGAGACACTACTAGGTGTTATCATTGATGGAAACGAAATCTATTCTACACATCCACATTGCATCATTTACTCATACCGGAAGTCAGATTGCAGAAGTGCCTAAGTCCGGATGGATAGGAACAGGGTATATGATAGTGTTTAGTATTTTGGTCAGCATTTCTCAATAGGTAATCATAATGTGATGCGGTTCTGAGGGGATGTTAAGGGATGTCAAGACTACATAAATCCAAAGAATTAGCCTCTGGTGATGAAGGGATTAAAAGATACAAGATTCTAAGTATCAGGTTTTTGTTAGTCAGTTCAGTCCAGTGAAAACAGGCCGACCTGGTGCTTGATCAGTGTGTGGATTAAGAGAAGTAGTTAGATGAGCAATTTATGTATAATAGTGGTATTGGATGACATGCGTAGTGACTTGAATTCATAAGTTTTGGTCCACGTTGATGATTGTGCTTGGATTCAGCCGACAAAACAATAACCTTTGAAAAGTATCTAAGTTTTCTTGAAGCCAACTGCAACTGAGGAAATTTCATGTTGCGGATATATATAATCGATTGGATCAAGCATTTTGATGTGTGTGCATGAGAATATGATTTGAAAGGTGTGAAGTATGGTAGAGTCAAGTGTGCAGTAAGAGATCTAAGTTTAAATTATAGAAGAATAGTGAAAACATGGTAGTAAGATATGAAGTGTGTGAAGTCAGTGTATTGTGATTAACCGGAATTGTAATCTTGCATTGATAGATGCTATTCTTTAGTTCAATCTTCTCTGTGAACTTCTGTAATCAATTCTGTAGACAGTGGGCCTCCTTGAGCAGTGAGCTTTGGGTAGTGTGCCAGAAGGCATGTGCCTTCCCCATTTGTAATACTTTTAATAGAGTATAAATTCTTGTGGGTTAACCCCCACCGTGGTTTTTCCCTTAACTAGGTTTTCACGTAAAAATCCTAGTGTTCATGTGTTATATTTTATGTTCATATGTTCATACTTCTTTCTCTTGAATGTATGTGGTAAATTGATAAAGGAACATAGTAATAAGTTTTTGTAGAACACAGATTCACCCCCCTTCTCAATGTTCCTTAATTTCAATAGATCTACCCCAAGCTATTAAGCTTACCTCCGAGGAACCCTACTCTGATACCAATTGTTGGAATGCACTGGACAACTAAGAGGGGGAGTGAATTAGTTGTCACTAAAACTTTGAATACTTATGAACATCAACACTTCAAACACTTATTTACTATTATTCAAATTTAACCATGAAAGCATGAAATAAGAAGCTCAACACAATAACACAATCAACACATGAGACACTAAAATTTTTATGTGGAAAACCCTATAATGGAAAAACCATGGTGGGTGTTAGCCCACAAAGATATATATATTATAACCATACCAAAAAATAGAGGCTTACTACCTTAGGGCTTACTGCCCAAAATGCTCACTGAAAATATTGAGGCTCACTCCCAAGAATGACTCACTACCAAGGATGGCTCACTACCAAGGATGGTTCACTGCTAAGGGGTGGTGAATTGATTTGGTAGCATCTACTCCATGCTTGGGTTTAGTTTGATTGAAGCACAATATAACTCCTCTACTCTACTCATCTTGCACTTCTTTCCTTAACTTTTAATTTTCGCACAAGGACATCTTTTTTGCAACTACATTAAATAATTTTATACAATTCATCAACCTTGAAATGTACACCAAGGTTAGCATTAAATTTATCAACCAGTGGAACAATCTCCAAGGTCGGCATTACAAACACACATACAAATAGGTTTGGACCTAAACAATATTGGCTAAGGAAAAGATATATGTGGATCATGTTATGCCTTAACTAGGACTTAAATGCAATCTTCCACTCCATGGCACACTTCCACAATCTTCGATGCATCTTTGCAAGTAGTGAAAACAACCAAGTTTGCCAAGACTGGTGTTAATATTAAGTCTTCTAATTATAGTCTACATCCACGATCTGAATTTCTCCTTGTGGACCAATCCAAAGGTAGGAACACAATCAAGAGACATCCACAAGAACATTGTAATCACTGAGAACATCCACACAACCTCTAACCAATTTGTCAAAAGGATTCTTCAAACTAAAGCACTTAAACAACACAGTTAGCCACTGTCATAAAGAAGGATTGTTTGTGGACCACCAAATCATGAACCATTGGAGTTGAAGGCACTTATCATCATTACCAACTTGATTCTAAAACCATAGCCTGAAATACTTAACTGTGTAGGAATGCAAAGCATAATACATTCTCCCTGTCACCACCAAATATATGAAAAAAATAGTTTTCACTCTAGTGAACATAACTAACACAAATCTTCATATCGGAGGCTCAAACTTGGAACATAGCATCTTCAGACATGTATCTAAATAAATTCCAATCTGCAAATAGAGATATTCATTCTACAAAAAATGCAGAGCAATCTATTGGATTGTTCTTCTGTAGACAAAGATACTCTACAACACACTGTTTCCACTAGAGGAATAAATTTTCTGAAAAGCACTTGGAAACTCAATATCGAGATCACTTACTCATTATCTCCAACACTAGAAAGCATCAAAATCAAGAGCACAATTGACACCAATGACAAACTTGGGTGGCCCTTTTGGTGGTGACTTATATTTAGACTTGAAGTTTGCTTTTTTTATGTACATGAGTGGATTTTGCTCAGACACCTTACACAGATATAATGTTGGAGTTAACTAAAGTACTGGAGATGCATGAATTGCAATATTGCTTGCATAAGTTCATAAAATATTGCATGGACTTGCATGTTTTTGCATGTCACTTGCATGTAGTTGCATGCAGATGCATGTACTTGCATGTTGTTATATGTTGTTGTATGTTGCTTCTATGGACTTGCATGTGCTTGCATGTTGTTGCATGTCACTTGCATGTGCTTGCATGTTGTTGCATGTCACTTGTATGTGCTTACGTGTTGTTGCATGTCACTTGCATGTGCTTGCATATTATTGCATGTTGCTCCTATGGACTTGCATGTGCTTGCATGTTGTTGCATGTCAGTTATATGGTCTTGCATGTTGTTGCATGTTAGTTTTGTGAGGTTGCTTGTAGAACACTCCAACACCTGAAACATGCAGAATGGTTCATCTCAATTTTTTAGATAATGGGTATTAGTTACATGTTGAAATATGTGTTTGCATGTCACTTGCATGTACATAACAAGTTAATTCAGAATAATATTGGGGACATCAATTATGCAGGTTATTGCATGAGAATTGGTGTGTATTGATCACTTTAGTTGACTATAATAGATTGGGAAAACTTGGATGCCTTGTTGTTATATGGAACCCAATTAGACTCGGAGTTTAAATTTCCCCACTTTTATCAGCATGTTTTCCCCCCAAATTAATTAACAAGGGAATTGGAAGGGCGGTCGCTAGGGGTAGCACCCCTAAAGCAAGAATTGCCTATTATTTTATAAAGGCATCGACAATTATTTTTCTATTGACCGGCATATAAAACCCTATTTTTTTGTAACTAACATAAGTCTTGATAAAAATGGCTAGAGAAGGTGAAAAGGCTTAGGGTTAGGGTTTCCATTGATATTGTATTGTAGCATATTACAATTAATGAGTTACAAGAGATTATTAGTTGTAACTAGTTCTATTTTTGCTAGATAATAATATTGGACTCTCTATTGGTGGATGTAGACTGGGTTTGGGTGAACCACATTAAAACTGTCTCTCATTGTTTTATTTTTGTGTATTTTCATGCCCCTATTTAATCTTTATCTACATTTATTTGATATATTTTGCATGCTATTCCTAAAAAGTGGTATCAGAGTGGGTTGTGTTTGATTATCATCTGCAGGAAGGTCTCATAGTTGAGTGGAAGTCTCATAGGTAAGTGGAAGCAATGACAAGCACGGGTAAATTGAAGGTAGATAAATTCAATGGGCAAAACTATCAGTTATGGAAGATGTAAATGGAGGATTATCTCTATCAGAAGGATTTATGGAGGCCATTGTAAGGGAAATCTAAGAAACTGATAGCAATGACTAACGAGGATTGTGAAATTCTAGATAGAAAGGCATTAGGAAGCATTCATTTTTACCTGGCGTCATTGATGGCATTCAATATTTCAAAAGTGAAGATAATGAACAAGTTGATCCAGAAATTAGCAAAGTTATATGAAAAGCCTTCTACTTCAAATAAGGTATTTCTTATGAAGCATTTATTTAATATGAAAATGGTAGAAGGTGGATCAGTTACTGATCATTTAAATGAGTTTAACATAGTTAACAGTCAATTGACTTCTATAAATGTAAATTTTGATGAAGAAGTTAGAGCTCTCTTGATATTATGTTATTTGTCTGAAAGTTAGAATAGTTTGGTAATAGAAGTTAGTAACTCTATTTCTGGTTCCAATACACTTAAATTTGATGATGTTGTTGGTGTTATTCTGAGTGAGGAAATTTATAGGAAAAGTTTAGGTGGAACATCTACATCAGGTAGTTTTTTGAATACAAAAAGTAGGGGCAAATCAAAGGAGAGAGGAAAAGGTTCTAGAGGTCATGGGAAGTCGCGAGGAAAATCAAAGGACAAGAGGTCCCAATCTAGAGGAAAGAAGGATTGTTGGTCTCCAAAGAATACAGAAGGAGACAAACAAGAAGGCAATAAGGAGGCAAATGTGGTAAGTAATAAATCTAAAGATGATACTTTGATTCTTTCCCTAGATAATGCTGATGATTCATGGGTTTCAGATTCTAGGGCCTCATTTCATGCTACAACCCATAGAAGTTATTTTCTTGATTATGTCTAAGGGGATTTTGGGATGATTTATTTGGGAGATAATGAACCCTATCCGATTGTTGGAAAGAGAAGAATTAGGATTAAGTTGTAGAATGGGAATCATTGGCTACTACAAGAGGTAAGGCATGTTCCAAGAATTTAATTTCAGTAGGACAGCAAGGTGATGAAGGTTGTATAATTACTTTTAGTGATAAAAATTGGAAGGTTACAAGAGGTGCCTTAATAGTAGCAACAGATTTGAAAGTAGGCACCTTATATCTTTGTACAGGTCATACTATTCCTTCTACTTTAGTTGCTACATAGGAAAATCAAATAGATTCAGGAATGGTTGTTGTGGGTTTGCAGGTATAGATTGAAATAGTTAGTGTGGGTTCTGAGACAATATTGTGGCATAACAGACTTAGGCATATGAGCGAAAAAGGTATGAAGGTACTTAATTTTAAGAAAGTTTTATCAGGTCTAAAATGTATTAATATGGATTTATGTGAAAGTTGTGTGTAAGAAAAACAAAAGAGAGTTATCTTTCTCAAGGATGGTAAGAAAAAGAAAGATGAAAAGTTAGAGCTTGTGCATATGGATGTATGTGTTGCAAGTATGAGCCTAACAAGTGTTGTCATTGATCTCAACATACTCATGTTGCATTAATAAGAAGGATTGGATGAGCTGTGTGCTGAGGATATTGAGAAAATTAGTCTCAATTAGGAACAGTGAAGAACAATGATGACAAGAATGTAAAAGTCTATAATAGGTTGAGGATCAGATGATGTGGTTTAAAGAGTTTGTAGCTTTGAGTCTTGAGATGATCTAGTCAAGTTTTCAGAGGTCTGCATGAAGATTTGAAGAAGTTATGGCTGCTCAAGTAGAACCGGTTCCGGCAGGTGTTCAGAGGTGACAGAGTGTCACAAATAGGTTCGGTGAGCTTCAGAAGTACATCATCCCATTCTGTAGATTGGAGGGAGTGTTGAGGAAGTTCTTGAAAAGTGTCAACTAGATTGGTTCATTGTTTAAAGGTCCGGAAGCCCCTACTGCTTTGTGACAGTGATGACAGACTGTGTTCTTGAAGTTTCGGATGAAGGAGAGAAGAATTCCATAAGCTGATAAAGTGCGGATGTTCTTGGTGACTCAGGAAAGGTTGTGGTAATCTCTAAATCATGTCTAGTTCATGTTGGCGGTCTGCATTGAAGGTAGAGTTTGGATTTGATGAATAACCACTGGATGTATTACACGTCTTTCGAATGATCTATAAGTGTTCTCTGACTTAGATGATTGTTCCTAAGTCGATGCCTTGTATAAATAAGGGATTGTGAAGTCATTCCAATGTGTGCCTTGTGGAGATGAGTGTTTGGTAGCGAAGAAGAGAGCAAAAGGCAGAGCAGAAGTTTTGGGCTTTAATGGAACTGATTCAAGCATGGTGAAGATGCTATTCTCTAGTTCATGTATGTGATACTTATTTCTTTGTAGACAGTGTGTCTCTTGTAGGTAGTGAGCCTCTTGTGAGCAGTGTGCTCAGGCAGTGAGCCCTAATTGGCATGTACCATTTGTTCTTTCTATTCTTCTAACAGAGAATACTTTCTTGGGTTAATCACCCCATGGTTTTTCCCTTAACTGGGTTTTCCACATCAAAATCTTGGTGTCTTATGTGTTGTTGAGTTTCTGCGTATGATTTGAATGCATTATGTTTCATGTTTAATATACTGCTAATCACCAAGAAGTTTTAGGTGTGAAAATTGGAGAAAGTTTGGCACAACTGATTCACCCCCCCTCTTAGTTGTGTGCCCTAATTCTAACAATTGGTATCAGAGCCAAGTTCCTCTAAAAGAAGCTTAACTGCTTGAGGAGATCCAGGATGTCGTCCTACAAGAAGGATAGTCCGAAGTTTGATGGAACCAACTTTGCTCTTTGGAAAGGTTGGATAAAATGTCACTTACAGTGTATGGGAATGGCGTACTGGTCCATGGTTACAAAAGCGTATGTACCTCCACAAGGTGGTCTGACAACCCTAAATGAACTCACAGATGCCGAAAACAATCTACAGACCAAAGAGGCTCTTCTAAGCACATTATCTGACTCAGAGCTCTCAAATGTTATTGACCTACCAACTTCTTTTGAGATTTGGAATAAACTGGAACTTTTGCATGAAGGAGACCAGTATGTTAAATGTGCAAGGTTACAGAGTCTAAAAGGAAAATTTGAAAGACTGAAGATGAGAGATGATGAAAATATTACTACTTTTATGCCAAGAGTAAATGAGCTGGTTTGTGGAATCAGAAATACTGGTGGAGTCTTGGATGAAAATGAGATTATTGGCAAAATCCTCAGATCCCTTCCTGCCTCTTACAAAATCAAGGTTGCTACCATTGATGAATTCAGAGCCCATACAACTATCACAAGAGACCAATTCGCTGGCAAACTGGCTGCATTTGAAATGACCAAGTTTGGAGATGATCCCCCCAAGATTGAATCTGCATTCAAAGCCAGTGCCTCTGTGAAAGGTAAACAAAGATTTGATCCGGGAGAGAACTCATCAAGGAAACTGTCATGGTATGAGAAAGCAAGAAAAGACTTGGAAGAAGAAGAAGTAGAAACTACTCAACTTGAAGCCCTCATTACAAAGAGATTGCCAAGAGGATCCAGTAAGTATGAAGGAAAATTGTCTTTTAAGTGTTTTAACTACAATAAGATTGATCATTTTGCCTCAAGATGTCTGGAAAGATTTTCAAAGCCAAATCCTAACAGATCAAGGTTCTAAAAGAATTGTTACTATGTTCATGAAGAAGATGACAATGAAGGAGTAACAGATGATGAACCAGAGATAGGAAACAAATCTGGAAGTGAATAGGTGTTCATTGCCATCAAGGAAGAAGAACCAATATCCTCTGTATCTTTCAATCATAAAGTTGTAGAAAGAGCTCTGGCTGCCCAAGTTGAAGAAAAGGATGATTGGGTCATTGACAGTGGTTTCTCTCACCATATGACAAGTGACAAGAATAAGTTCATAGATTTAGAAAAGTATGGAGGAATGGTGAAGTTTGGTGATAATTCTGCTGGTAGAATCAGAGGAAGAGGAACTATTTCTTTTGATAGAAGAAACAAAAATGGTAATGTACTGTATGTTAAAGGTTTGAAGCACAATCTTCTCAGTGTTGGACAGTTGGTGGACAAAGGCTATGATCTCTGATTCAAGGATGGAAAATGCAAAATCTTTGAAAGTTTCGGAACAGAGATTGCATCCGGTGCTCAAACTAAAGGTAATATTTTCCACTTGGTTGGTACTGGTAAAAGTTGCTTATTTGTTCAAGTTGATCAGAGTTGGTTATGGCATAGAAGGATGTGTCATGTGAATTTTGATAATATCATCAAGATAAGCACTACTCAGGCTGTAAGAGATCTTCCAAAATTGGTGAAACCTACTAACAGCTTGTGCAATGAATGTCGGTTGGGTAAGCTAAGCAGAGTCTCATTCAAAAGCAAGGAACTGTCCTCTATCAGATTATTAGACGTAATTCACACTAATCCTTGTGGTTTGGCAAAAACCAAGAGTATTCAAGGTGATAGACACTTCATGCTGCTAATTGATGACTATTCCCAAATGATGTGGGTAACTTTTCTGAAAGAGAAATCAGAAGCTTTTGAGAAATTCAAAATATTCAAGGCTATGGTAGAGAATGAAACCGGATTGAAGTTGAAATGTTTGACGTCTGATAGAGGTGAAGAATTCACATCCGGTGAGTTCATAGAGTTCTGTGAGAAACATGGAATAAAGAGACAATTGTCTGCTCCTAGGACTCCACAGCAAAATGGAGTAGTGGAAAGAAAGAACTGGACCATATAGGAAGCTTCTAGGACCATGATGATGGAAGCTAATGTTCCTCATATCTATTGGAGAGAAGCTGTCAGCACTACAGTCTACACTCTCAATCGAGTTCCAATCAGAAGCAATACCGGTAAGACTTCTTATGAACTTTGGTTTTGCATCACTCCTACTGTGAGGTATTTCAGAGTGTTTGGTAGCAAATGTTACATTAAAAGAGATGAAGATCTACAAAAGTTTGATGCTAGAAGTGATGAAGGAATTTTCTTGGGTTACTCCACTCAAAGCAAAGCATACCAATGTTATAATAAGAGACTGAGAAAGATGATAGAAAGTATAAATGTGAAGGTTGATGAAGGAATTGAGAAACCTTCAAGGTTTTATGAATATGATGAAGATGATGAGAATGGTGTTCTAACTCAAGGAGCCCAAACTCCTTCCGGTACTCAGAATCAAACAGATCCGGTAATTCAGGGAGAAGAGATGAATCATAATGAGCTTGATCAAGAATTAGAAGTGCAGGTAACTCCCAAAGTTCCCAGGTATGTAAGACTGAACCACTCTGAAGATCAGATCATAGGTGATAAAAGAAAAGGAGTTCTAACCAGAAGGTGAATTGCTCAAGATTCAGAAGAGTATTGTTTGATCTCTAAGATTGAACCTAAGACAGTGAATGAAGCTTGCAATGATGAAAACTGGACTAAAGCAATGGAGGAAGAGCTAGTGCAAATAGAAAAAAATCACACTTGGGATCTTGTTCCTAGACCTAGAAACAAGAATGTGATTGGAACCAAATGGGTATTCCAGAACAAACTAAATGGAGTTGGTGAAGTAATCAGAAATAAAGCTAGATTGGTCTGCAAGGGCTACTCTCAAATAGAAGGAATTGATTTTGAAGAAACTTTTTCTCCGGTGGCAAGAATTCAAGTAGTCAAACTATTTCTTGCATTTGCTACCTTCAAGGATTTCAAGGTGTATAAGATGGATGTCAAGTCTGCTTTCTTGAATGGTGACTTAGAAGAAAAAATGTACATTGAACAACCAGATGGATTTCAATTATCTGAGCATGGTGATATGGTTTGCAAGTTGAAGAAGGCACTATATGGACTAAAGCAAGCCCCAAGAGCCTGGTATGAAAGATTGGACAAACATCTTTTGAAGATTGGTTTCAACAAAGGTACTGTTGACAATAACTTATATTTTAAAATTGATCATGAAAACATCTTGATTGTTGAGGTATTTGTTGATGATATCATCTTTGGAGGAAGAGACAGTATGTGTAAAACTTTCGCAAATCAAATAAAAAGTGAGTTTGAGATGTCAATGCTTGGTGAAATGAATTTCTTCCTGGGTCTACAAATTACTCAAACAAAAAAAGGAATCTTCATTTCTCAGACCAAATATGTGAAAGAATTGTTGAGGAAATTTGAGATGGAAGATTCAAAGCTAATGAATACTCCCATGGCAACCAGATGTAAGTTGAGCAAAGATGATGACTCTCCTAAGGTAGACCAGACAAAGTACAGGTCAATGATTGGAGGATTGTTGTATCTCACTCAAACTAGACTAGATATAATGCAGGCTGTTGGTCTTGTTGCTAGATTCTAGGCTGATCCCATAGAATTTCATGTCATGGCAATCAAAAGGATTTTTAGGTATCTAAAAGGAACAGTTGAGTATGGTTTGTGGTATCCTCGAGATCATGACTTCTCTCTTCATGCATATACAGATGCAGATTGGGCAGGGGATGTGGATGACCGAAAGAGTACCAGTGGTGGAGCATTCTTTTTGGGAAAGAGATTGGTTTCTTGCCTAAGCAAGAAACAAGAGGCAATATCTCTATCTACAACTAAAGCAGAATACATTGCAGTAGCAGATAGTTGCACTCAAGTCTTATGGATGAAGCAGATGCTAAGAGATATCAAAGTAGAGTATGAGGAGCCTATCACAATCTTCTGTGATAATTCAAGTGCAATAAATATTTCTAAGAATCCGGTGTTGCATTCTAATACTAAGCATATATCTATCAAGTTTCACTTTCTGAGAGAACAAGTGAACAAGGATGAAGTCAGACTAGAGTTTGTGCCCTCCACGGATCAGATTGCAGATATCTTTACTAAACCTCTTCCCAGGGACTCTTTTGAATATCTCAGGGAGAAGTTAGGGGTTATTGCCCCTCCGGTGATGAACTAAGGTGCACTGAGGTGCATCAGTCTAGTGGATATCACAGTCATATCTTATGATCTAGATTGATGGGAGCTACTACTCAGGGAGAGCAGCAGGTATGATTCTGAAGAATTGGAGTTGCAAGCATGAGCCCTTTGCCATTGATGTCAAAGGGGGAGAGAAGACATGTGAAAAACAAGTGGTTGTTGATCAAAGGGGGAGCAGTAAAGGAAGAGAAGACATGTGAATGGTTGTTGCTGATAGGGGGAGTTGTGACAGTAAGGAGAAGTTCTTGTCTTGATGGTTTTTCACATCATATGTTGCCATCAATGACAAAGGGGGAGATTGTTGCAAGTATGAGCCTAACAGGTGTTGTCATTGATGTCAACATACTCATGTTCCATTAATAAGAAGGATTGGATGAGCTGTGTGCTGAGGATATTGAGAAAATTAGTCTCAATCAGGAACAATGAAGAACAGTGATGACAAGAAGGTAAAAGTCCATAATAGGTTGAGGATCAGATGATGTGGTTTAAAGGGTTTGTACCTTTGAGTCTTGAGATGATCCAGTCAAGTTTTTAGAGGTCTGCATGAAGATCTGAAGAAGTTATGGCTGCTCAAGTAGAACCAGTCCCGGCAGGTGTTCAAAGGTGACAGAGTGTCACAGATAGGTCCGATGAGCTCCAGAAGTGCATCATCCCATTCTGTGGATTGGAGGGAGTGTTGAGGAGGTTCTTGAGAAGTGTCAACTAGATTGGTTCATTGTTTAAAGGTCCGGAGGCCCCTACTGCTTTGTGACAGTGATGATAGACTATGTTCTTGAAGTTTCGGATGAAGGAGAGAAGAATTCCGTAAGCTGATAAACTGCGGATGTTCTTGGTGACTCAGGAAAGGTTGTGGTAATCTCTGGATCATGTCTAGTTCATGTTGGTGGTCTGCATTGAAGTTAGAGTTTGGATTTGATGAATAACCACCGGATGTTGGTGTTCTTCTTGAGACTAGCCAACCGGATGTATTACACGTCTTCCGGATGATCTATAAGTGTTTGCCGACTTAGATGATTGTTCCTAAGTCGATGCCTTGTATAAATAAGGGATTGTGAAGTCATTCCAATGTGTGCCTTGTGGAGATGAGTGTGTGGTAGCGAAGAAGAGAGTGAAAGGCAGAGCAGAAGTTTTGGGCTTTAATGGAATTGATTCAAGCATGATGAAGATGCTATTCTCCAGTTTATGTATGTGATACTTATTTCTTTGTAGACAGTGTGTCTCTTGTAGGCAGTGAGCCTCTTGTGAGCAGTGTGCTCAGGCAGTGAGCCCTAATTGGCATGTGCCATTTGTTCTTTCTATTCTTCTAACAGAGAATACTTTCTTGGGTTAATCACCCCGTGGTTTTTCCCTTAACAGGGTTTTCCATGTCAAAATCTTGGTGTCTTATGTGTTGTTGAGTTTCTGCATTTGATTTGAATGCATTATGTTTCATGTTTAATATACTGCTAATCACCAAGAAGTTTTAAGTGTGAAAATTGGAGAACGTTTGGCACAATTGATTCACCCCCCCTCTCAGTTATGTGCCCTAAGTCTAATAGTATGGGGACTAGCTTAGGTATCATCTCTCAGTGGCTCTCGGTATTATGTCACTTTCATAAATGATGCAACTAGGAAGGTTTGGATTTATTTGCTTAGGTAGAAATCTGATGTATTTCAAACATTTAAGAAATAGAGAAGCATGGTTTAGAATGAGACGGGTAAAAGGTTAAACTATCTCAGATCTAATAATGGTGATGAGTATTGCAGAAAAGAATTTGAGGATTTTGTTCCTTTAATGGAATTCATAGGTAGAAAATGGTTTTAGGGACTCCATAAAAGAATGGAGTGGCTGAGAGCATGAATAGGACAATAATGGAGCATGCAAGGAGAATAAGATTGCATATTGGGTTGTCTTTAAACATGTGGATAGAGGCTCTCAATACTACTATATATTTAATTAATAGAGGTCCGTTAGTTCCTTTGGGTTGTGGTATTCTAGAGGAAGCATGGACAGGTAAGAAGGTGAGTTATTCTTTTCTTAAAACCTTCAGATGTGAAGCATTTGCACATGTAGATTCTAGAAATAGAACCAAGCTAGATGTAAAATCAAAAAATATATCTTGATTGGATATGGAATTGATGAATTTGGTTATAGGCTTTGAGATTTTGAAAATCTAAAAATTGTGAGAAGTAGGAATGTTGTATTCAATGAGAAGGTGTTGTACAAAGATCAGTTGTAGTAGCATGAGAAGAAAGAAAAGGATTCTGTGGTGCTAGATGATACTCTAAACATGGATGTTCCAGTGGTTCCTCATGCTCCACAATAGCAACAATAAATACCAGAAACTCCAGTGAATGTTAGATGATCAACAATGATAAGTAGACCTCCTGAAAGGTTTTCTCCCTCTTTGTATTATATTTTGTTAATAGATGATGGTGAACCAAAAGGGTATGATGAAGCTATGTAGGTTGATACAAAGGTTTAGTGGAATTATGCAATGGAAGAAGAAATAGACTCCTTGCTAAAAAATCAGACTTGGGGGTTATGCAAGTTGCCTCCAGGTAAAAAGGCTTTACCAAATAAATGGGTTTATAGGCTAAAAGAGGAAGATGGAGGTAAGAACATATTTAAAGCCAAGTTAGTTGTAAAAGGGTTTGCACAGAGAAAGGGAATTGATTTTAATGAGATTTTTCTCCATTTGTTAAGATGACTTATATTCATATTATTTTAAGTATTGTGGTTCTTGAAGGTTTGCATTTGGAACAGCTAGATGTGAAAACAACCTTTCTCCATGGTGATTTAGATGAAGAGATATATATATGGAATAGGCACAAGGATTTGAGGCCAAAGGTAAGGAGAAATTGGTGTGCAGATTGAAGAAAAGTTTATATGGCTCGAAACAAGCACCTGGACAATGGTACTCAAAATTTGATAGTTTTATGGTTGAGCAAGGCTACAACTGATGTAATTCTAACCATTGTGTTTATTTTAAGAGGTTGGATAAGGACAACTACATTATTTTATGTTTATATGTTAATGGCATGCTTGTAGAAGCATCTAACATATATCATATAAGTGAGTTAAAATAGTAGTTAGAAAAATCTTTTGCTATGAAGGATTTGGGGGTAGAAAAACAAATCCTTGGTATGAGAATTTGTAGAGATCTAGGAAGAACAAAAAATTGACTCTATCTTAGGTTGATTATGTTGAAAAGGTGTTGCAGAGATTCCATATGGATAATGCAAAAGTTGTCAGCACAGCTTTGCCTAGTCATTTGAAATTGACTAAGGAGATGTGTCCAAAGACACAAGAGGAGGAAGACAAAATGTCCAAGGTACCATATGCTTCAGTTGTAGGAAGTTTAATGTACACCATGGTATGCACAAGACCAAATATTGCACATGTTGTAGTTGTAAGAAGGTATATGAGTAATCCTGAATTGGAGCATTGGAATGCAGTAAAATGGATTCTCAAGTATTTAAGAGGTACATCCAATAAACATTTATGTTTTGGGGGCTCTAATGTTGATTTAAAAGGCTATGTGGAGTCATATTTGGTAGGGGATATTGGTACCAGGTAGAGTACTATAGGTTATGTCTTTACTATAGGTGGGATAGTGGTGAGTTGGACATCAAGGTTATAAAAGGTGTTTTCTTTATGCACCACGAAGGTGGAGTATGTAGCTGCAACAGAGACAAGCAAGGAGATGATATGTCTGCAATTTTTCATGAAAGCATTAAGAAAGAAACATGCTAAAAGTTATTTATTTATAGACAGCCATAGTGCCATACATATTGCAAAGAATTATGTCTTGCATTCAAAGACTAAATGCATACAACTAAGGTATCACTTCATCCGATCGGTGTTGGAGGATGGACAGTTAAGGCTGGAAAATATACATGTAGATGATAATCTTGTAGATATATTTATGAAGGTGGTGACAAGGGAGAAGTTGAGCTCCTCTTCAGCTTCGGTTGGCCTTCAAGATTGACAATAATAAATTTAGAACAACAAGGTCCAAGGTGCTTATTTCTACTGTGAGCTACAAGGGCAATGATGTTATGACCAGTCTCCAAGTGGGAGATGATATGGTGTGGAGTCTAATTAGTCTCCAAGTGTGAGATTGATGTTATATGGAGCCCAATCAGACTTAGAAGTTAAATTTTTTGCCACTATTATTGACACATTTTCCCCCCAAATTAATTAAGGAGGGAATTGGAGAGGACGTGATTGCTAGGCGCAGTGCCCCCAACTGGGGGCTTGGGGGTAGCACTCCCAAAGCAAAAATTGCCTATTATTTTATAAATGCATCAACAATTATTTTTCTATTGGCTGACATATAAAACCCTATTTTGTAACTGACATAAGAATTGATAAAAATGGTCGGAGAAGGTGAAAAGGCTTAGGATTAGGGTTTCTATTGATATTGTATTGTAGCATATTGTAGTAGTATTGTGTTGTAAGAGATTGCTAGTTGTAATCAGTTCTATTTTTGCTAGATAATAATATTGGACTCTCTTTTAGTGTATGTAGCATGAGTTTGGGTGAACCATGTTAAAATTGTCTCTCGTTGTTTTATTTCTATGTATTTTCATTCCTCTATTTCATATTTATCTACATTTAACTAATATCTTCTGCATTATATTCCTAACACACCCAATCTTTAGACTTTCAGTTGTTTCTTTTATTTTGAAATGTGTTTTATGTTCACAATGTTCACTTGGGAAAACCTGGGTGCCAACATTCAGGACAGACAGTTAACATGAAGATTGACTTTATTTGACTTCATTATTCTTTATTCTTGGTGCTTGGTTTTTGCATGAGGACTTGTCTCATGTTATCAATTACAATTTATTGTAATTTTAGTTTCAATCTTTTGAATTAAGAAGATTTTGTATTAATTAAAAAGCACCATACAATTTTGAGAGAGCAAGATTTAAAAGACTTAGAAGAAAAAGAAGAAGTTTTTGAAGTGCATCAAGGACTTAGAGGAATTTTAGTATTGAATGTAATCTTTTCCAAAGAGATTTAATACAAGCATAAACACCTTTGAGTGTGGAGTTTTTTCCCTTAGGGGTGTCTCCACGTAAATACTTGTCTTCTTCTTGCAAGCTATTTTCTTTTATTCTATATTGGATTGAAAGTGTGAAATCACTACACATTAATTGTTACACATTAATCTTATTTTCAGCTTTGTAATCACATAATTGTAAAGTTTATAGTAGTAGTTCTACCTTCATTTTCAATATTTGGTATCATAGCTAATGGTTCTATTGAGTGAGGGACGCCTTTGTTTTAAAGTGTTGAAGGTTTTTTAGATGCAGTGGGAGCTTTTGTTTTGTGGGTTTTGCAAATTTGTGAAGAAGATTGTTGACAATGGTTTCTACCTCTCATCTAGATATTGAGAAGTTCAATGGTTCAGGCTATGAGATGTGGAAATTGACAATGGAAGATCTCTTAGAAGAAATAGAATAGTGGTTAGTTGTTTTCAATGAGAAGAATCCATCTACAACTATCAAAGATGAAGAATGGTTAAAACTTGATAAAAAAGCATGAGGAACCATAAGGTTGTGCCTTACAGATGCCATCCTCTTGAATGTTTATACTGAAGCTACATAATACAAGCTATGTAAGAGGATAGGTGATATTTATCAAACCAAAAGTTTAACTAACAAGTTATACCTCAAAAGATAGTTGTATTCTTTAAAGATGAAAGATAGTGAATTTGTTGCAAATCATTTAAATGATTTTAATTTGATTTTAAGTCAACTTGCATCCATAGAGGTTAAGATAGAAGATGAAAATAAATGCATCTTGTTACCTTGTTCTTCACTAGAATCTTGGGAAAATTTAATTGTTTCTATTAGTGGTAGTGGTGCAAATCCAAAGATGGACAATATCATTGCTACTCTTATTTCAGAAGAAATGAGAAGATTGTTCAAAAATAGTGGATACCAAGATGCTTTACATGTAAGGGGTAGGACTAAGGAAAAGAGATCTAAATGGGATAAGAAGAAAGGTAAGTCTAAAGAATGTTCTAAAACCCCAGGTGAGAGCAAAGTAAAGTGTTGGAACTATAGGAATGGGGACGTGTGAAGAAGGATTGTAAAAACAAAAAAAAGAGTTCAGATTCTTCCACAAAAAAATCCTTAGATAATGGTGACAATGATGCTTTGATTATTTCATCTAACACTATAAGTAATGATGCTTGGCTTAATGATTTAGGTTTCTCTTATCATATGACTCCCAACAAGGAGTGGTTTTCCAAATATTCAGCATATGATAGAGGAGAGGTTTTCCTTGGTGACAATAGTACAAAACAAATAATTTACAAAGGAAAGGTAAAGTTGTGTTTCACTAATGGAAGGATTAAAATCCCTCATGATGTTTTACATATTCCAAGACTTGCAATAAATTTACTTTATGTATCCAAGTTAAATGATTTTGGAATGCATGTGACATTTGATAAGTTTGGTTACAGGTTGGTAAGAGGGAATTGGGTGGTTGCTAAAGGATCACAGATGGGAACTTGGTTTAGATTAAATGCATTTATCTTGAATAATTTAGCCTATGTAACTGACACTGAAAATACATGTATGTTTTGGCATCATAGATTGGGTCACATCAGGGAAAAAGGTCTTAGGACCATTATTAATAAAAAATTAGTTGACAATATTTCAGATTATTCTATTGGCAAAAATGATTTATGCGAGCATTGTGTGTTTGGAAAACAAAATAGATCATCATTTCCTAGTGAAACAAATAAAGCAAAGAGATTATTCCTTCAGATGTTTTTGGACTAGTGGATATTGACTCTTTTGGAAAATCTCAATATTATGTCACATTTATTGATGATGCTTCAAGATACACTTGGATTTATTTTATGAATGCTAAACCTAAAGTTTCACTAAGTTTAAGGAATTTAAAGCCTTAGTTGAGAAGCAAACAGATTATAAAATAAGGGTGTTGAGATCAGATAATGGTGGTGAATATTGTTCTAAGGAATTTGATGAATTTTGTAAGCATGCAGGTATTGTGAGACAAAAGACAACACATTATAATCCCTAACAAAATGGGGTAGCAAAAAGAATGAACCAAACCTTAATGGAAAGAGCTAGGAGCATGTTGAAGAGTGCTAAGCTAGATCAGTGTTTTTGGGTTGAGGCTATAAGTACCTCTTGCTACTTAATTAATAGATCTCCTTGTTCAGCTCTTGAAGATAAAACTCCTCATGAAATGTGGTTAAAAAGAAAACCCTAATATGTTTCACATTTAAGGATCTTTGGTTATGAGGCTTTTGTTCATGTGCCTAAAGAAAAAACATACTAAACTAGATCCAAAATCTTAGAAATGCATCTTTGTAGGTTATGTTGAGAATGTAAAATGTTGCAAACTTTGGAACCCTATAACTTGAAAAATGATTTTATCAAGAGATGTGATTTTTAGAGAGTTAAGAGCTTATGTAGGTGAAGAACAACCAAAGGAAAAAGAAAAGAATAAAATAGTACATTTTTAAACACATACAAAAAGGTAAGAAGATGCACATGTTGAAGAACAACTAGATTGATTTGTGAATGGAGAAGAAGAAGAAGAGAGTTCAGAGAGTTCAGATAATGATGTCCAAGATGAGCATACAAAAGAACAAGCAGAACTTCTTACTCCTACTTTGAGAAGATCCACAAGACAACAAAATCCAGTTAACAGGTATAGCCCACCTAATTTTTGTTGTGTATTTACTTTACTTAGTACTGATGATGAACCTAGATCTTACAAGGAGACTCTATCTTTAGAAGACAGTGAGTCTTGCTATGCATGAGGAAATGAATTCTTTGGATACTTGTGACACTTGGGATCTTGTTAATTTTCCCAAAGGAAGAAAGTCCATTGGTTGTAAGTGGGTATATAAAAAGACAAGTGGTTTACATGGTAATTTAGAAAGGTACAAGGATAGATTGGCGGCCAAGGGCTACTCTAGAGAGAGAGGGTGTTGATTTTAATGAAATTTTCTCTCCAGTTGCTAAATTAACTTCTATTAGATTCATTTTATCTATTGTTGCTGCTTATGATTTTGAGATAGAGAAAATGGATGTTAAAAATGCTTTCTTGCATGGGGATCTTAAAGAGGAGATTTATATGAGGCAAACTAATGGTTGTTTTGTTAAAGGAAAAGAAGACTTGGTTTGCAAATTAAAAAGATCATTGTATGGTTTGAAATAGTCACTTAGAATGTGGTATCAAAAGTTTTATGCTTTTGCATTGAAAGTTGGATTTTTTAGAAATGAAGAAGATCATTGTGTTTATCATAAGATTATTGATGGTCAAGTTCTAATTATTATCTTGTATGTTGATGACATGTTGTTTATTGGAAATAGAAAGGTAATGATTAGAGAGCTTAAAACTCAGCTTTCTAAATCTTTTGATATGAAGGACTTAGGGGCTCCAAAATATATTCTTGGAATGGAAATTTGTTGCAAATATAAGCAGTAAGTGTTGTCATTAATGTCAACACCTAAGGTCAATATCTAAGGAAATTATTTGAATGAGTTGAGAAAGTATATGAGAGGAACAATATAGTGTTTTGCTCTGCATATCCTGTAGATTGAATATCTTTGTCTGCAGTTTGGAGGTTATGTTAAGGGATGTCTGTAGTTGTTATGATTCAAGTTAGAGCCTCTAGTATGAAGATTTGAGTGAGTTCTATTCACTAGAGTAAAAACTTTTTTTTTGTGCATCAAATGGTGACAAGGAGAATGTATTCTACTCCACATTTCTCTACATTTAAGTTTTATAGTCTGTGGTTCTAGAATTAAGTTTGGGATAATGTTATTTGCCTTCAGTTCAAATGGTTCATTATTTGGTGCTCCGCAAGTGATCTTTCCTTTATGACAGTGGCTGACAGTAATGTTCAAGTGCTCTGATTTGAAGAATCTTATGGATAAAGTGTTTAGAGGTTGTGCGGATGTTTTTGGTGATTGTAACGTGCTTGTGAAAGTCTCTAGATTGTGTTCTTGCCTTTTCATTGGTCTATAAAGTTTAATCTAGATCGTGCATGAAGCATGTTCCTAAAGGTATTAGTGTTAACACCAGTTTTAGCCAACTTGGTTGTTTTCACTACTTGTGGTTATGCTTCAAAGTTTGTAAAGTGTGTTGTTGCATAGAAAATTGCATTTGAGTCCTAGCTAAGGCTTGGCATGGTCCACATTCATTTCTCTTCTCTCCTAATCCATTTAGGTCTAGACCTAATTTGAATATTGGATAAATATGTATGTATGCCAACCTTGGAGATTGTTCCAATGGTTGATGATTATAATGCCGACCTTGATTTTCATTCCAAGGTTGATGAATTGTATAAATACTGGTAATGAAGTCATGAATGATTGAGGAGGATGTGAAGATGTGAAGATAAGTGTGAAGTGAAAGAGTAGAGTAGAGGAAATTTATTGCACTTCAATGGAACTGAACCTTGGCATAGTGTAGATGCTACTATCTCAGTTCACCAACTCTGGAAGTGAGCCACCCACATGTAGTGAGCCAACCCATTAGCAGTGAGCCCCTTCTTTTGTAGTGAGCATTTTGGGTAGTGAGCCTCATTGGCAATGATCCTCTGGTAGTGAGCCTTGTTGTAAATTTTGATATATCATTTATATTGTGAGCTAACACTCACTGTAGTTTTTCCCTTATTGGGTTTTCCACGTAAAAATCTAGTGTCTCACGTGTTGAATGTGTGAATGTGTTTAAGTTCTGATTTCATGCTTTCATGGTTAAATTACAATAATAGTGATTAAGTGGTTGATGTGTTGATGGTTTTAAAGTTTTTGTTACAACTGATTCACCCCCCCTCTTAGTTGTCTTATGCATTTTAACAAATGGTATCAAAGTGAGGGTTCCTTAGAAAAGAGCCTAACAACTCAAGGTAGACCTGGGATGGCACAAAAGGAGTCTCCACAGTTCGATAGAATGGACTATGCTCTATGGAAGGTACGAATGAAAAGTCATCTCATTTCTCTTGGTTTGGTGTTTAGAAAATGGCAGAAACCAAGTATACTCTTCCTCGAAATGGTCCACCAGATGAAGATGAAGTCAAACAGTGTGAGTTAAATGGAAAAGATAGAGATGTTATGTTGAATACCTTATCTAACACTAAGTTGGTGAAAGTTATGGATTTGGAGACTGCTCATGAGATCTAGGTTAAGTTGAAAAATTTATATGAAGGAGATGATTCTGTAAATAGTGCCAAATTACAAAACTTAAAGGTGAGGTATGAAGCGAAGATGAGTGGAGATGAGAAATAACAATCTACAAGCAAAAAGTTGATGAAATTGTCAATGGAATCAAAGGTTTTGGAGGAACTATTAATGAGGATGAGGTTGTGCTAAAGATTCTTAGGTCATTGCCTAAATCCTATAGTCAAAAGGTGTCAACAATTGAAGAGGTTATAAGTGAAAAAATTTCAAAGGATCAGTTGCTCGGGAAGCTTGCAACTTTTGAGATGAGAGAGTTCGGTGATGGTCTGCCAAAGACTGAGACTGCTTTCAAAGCCAACACTTTAGAAAAGACTTCAAGATCTTAGAAGTATGTTGTGGAATCTGATGATGACCTTGGTGAGATTGAAGCCAACTTTGTGGATAGAATGCAAAGAGGTACCGATAAGTTTAAAGACAAATTACCATTCAAATGCTTTTCTTGTGGTAAGATTGGTCACTATGCCTCTAGGTGATTAGGGTCGAAGTAGTGTTTGTTAATGCACCATCATTTAATTTTATCAATCCAAAGGTGTCTAGAGTGATTTGTGATAAGACTCTTTGGTGTGGGGGATTTGGTTGAATGGTTTGTGGATGGAACTTGATTTGTCAAACTTGCAAAAATGAAAGGTCATACAAAAATGAAAATCCATCTATTTGCTTCAGAAATAAACACACATGCAATGAAAGAAACTATTTTAGCTTTCTAGAAATAAACACACTTGTAGCGAAAGAAATTATTGTATTTTGCTAGAAAATAAACACATTTACAGTGAAAGAAACTATTCTAGCTTGCTAGAAATTAAACACATTTGTTGGAAAAGTAAATAAAAACAAACTGCCTCTACTTGTTAATCTATAGCAATGAAACACTTTGAATATGACAGTGCTGCTAAATAACAAGTCTATTTTAAAACTTATAAAATGATCTTGCAGGGAACAACTTAACTGACAATCACACAGAAGCGAAACACACATCACATGAACACAAGTACAAAGCTAACTGAACAAAAAATACAACAGAATTGAATGAACATGAAAATACCAAGAGATCTCCTCCAAAATGGGGAAGCGGGCCCTACTTTCCCAGCTAGAGATGATCCTCTTTGCTCTACTAACTATTTCAGAACAATTCCCCCTTCACTTGCATTCAATTATAATCCAAAGAATGGACAAAAGTACATGTCTAAAAAACAAGGAGTTTTCCTACTGCTGGAAACATAATCTGGTGAACAACTATCTAAGAAAAACTGGAACTAACTTGAGAGATGATTTGCTCCTATTTATACATTCAAACTTTATTGAAAGGAAATAAGTAACAACGATTCTAACTACAACAAACTAGACTTGAAACCAATTGCTAATTTATTACATTGATGATTGCTCTGAGGTTTAATAAAGATCAAGGATTTGCATCGACTTGGCTTTTAGCAAACTTGAGCGATTTCCTGAAATGGCATGATGTTTGGTGGCAACGACTTTAGTTAGAACTGACACCAATTAGCAGCTACTTCGGTTAGTCACTAAAATGGAGTGATGTGGAGATTGAGATTATAACAGCTACCTTAATTGGGGGTGGGTCATGTTTGCATTGCTGGGCCTTTTGGGTAGCCCTAGGATCGACTGATAACATTCATCAACTTGAGGGGAGGATGACTCTATTAGAGGGTAACAACATCTGGAGTTGTCTGGAGTTCAGGTTCTTCACAGAAAAGGGGGGCTTTGAAGGGATCCGTAGACCACTAGAAGTCTTACTAGCGTAATCCTCATGCAAACACAAACCACTTGTACCACAATTCATAAGATATGAATATTAAAAATGTAATTCAAGTAAATAAGTTAAGAGACTTCATCAAAGGAAATGAAAACCAAACATGTGCATAATCCATCAAAAAGATAAACATAATTATAATAATATGTAAATATATACGCCATAGTGTTTTGCTAAATTTTCTCAAAATAGGAAATATAATGAAATAGATGAGTCATGTATTTGGCTTATCATCCCCCCAACTCAGTATATGCCATGTCCTCATGGTTGTACCCCATCGCTTAATCTAGTATGTTCTTGCCCTCAATGATTGTACTGCAATTGTAGTCCTCATTGTGGTATTAGAACAGATTTCCCTCTTTTGTCTGGAACCCTTCATTCTCCTGAACCCTACTGAACCATGTATTGAATTTCTCTTCTCTCATTGGTTGTCCTTGAGGGTGATTTAGGCAAGGAGTTGGCATCAAAATTAGTGTTGGTCTTAACCTCATCCGAATCTAGTTTTGTTTCCTTTGCTGGAATAGGGGTATTATTTTTCTGACCTTATCTGTCATCCACCTTAGGTTTGCAGGGGACACTGGCTCTCTTCTCTTGAAAATATGAGGCAGTTCCTCAAATCTGGATATGTAGCTTGAGACTACTGCATTGGGGAGATAATTTGCAATTGCAAAGAAATCAGAAATATAGGAATTCAAATTTCTCACATATTAGTGTGTGATGCCCTACTTGTAAGCATTTTCTTTGAAAGTGTTGGAAAACCATGTAATTTTAGGGCACTCATGTCTCATTAGTAGCCCTATGGATCCTGCTTAAGTGTCATATTCTTCCATCCTTTCTTCCCATAATCTATTAGTCCAGGGAAAAGATAGATAGCTCTCGATTTGAAGTTCCCCCACATATAGATTTAGCATTGAGGTATTGAAATGCTCCATAATGTAGCCATGTTGGAAGAATTCACATAAAAGGCTTTATTGATCTTTAGGATTTTGCATATAAAATTCAACAAAATCTTTATCATTATCAAAATTGAATGGAAGATTGCAACTTATCTTGAGTAATTTACATCTTAAAAATTGTTCCCGGAGGAATAGGGAACACACACCTGATGGTGATCGTTGTGCTAAGAAGGTTTCTCTAATCTCACAGGCTAAAGCCAAGTTGTTCTCAACTGCCACCTTTTCCTATTTTAGTGTCTCCATGTCTCTCCAGAGCTATATGATCTCTCCTCGAAGTTTCCTGTTATCAAATGTAAGTTGTAGGTTCTGAGCATAGACATTCAATGAGGCAGGTTTAGGGGCTTGTTGGAGCAGTTCGTTGCTTGAGTTGAGTTATTTGAATGTCTCTTTGGGCCACCATGGCCTTGTTGTTATCCACCTTTACTTTAAAAAAAAAATCCTTTTCTTTTTCTTCCTTCTCAGCCTCTGCCTTTTGCTTTCCCAACTCCTCATCTTTGGCCTTCAATTGTTGAACAAGGGACTCCAATTATGCCTTGTACTACTTCAATTCAAATTCAGCTCTAGATAGAGCTAGGGCATGATGAGTGTCCTATGTTATGGTGTCCTTGAAGCTTTCCTCAAGGGTCTCTTTTCCTTTCCCATGACTGTGTTGCAAAATATCCTCCCCTGTTTCTTCTGGGGTGCCCTCTTCACCAATTTCCTTGGGAATCTTACTATTGCTAATTTCCTCAAGAGTCTTAGGACCACCAACTTTCTCAGCTCTCCTCTCCTCATGAGTGTCTTCTCTAGGATGTGTAGAAGGGGATGAGTGTTCACCTGAGAGGGTGGTAGGGTTTGGTTCTGTTTCTTCTCTATCCTCTTCATCTGAAGAGATAACTAACCAATGGTGGCATTTTTTGGTAGAGGTGGATGGTATGGCTTCACCTTGCTGACCTCTTTGCTTTATTCTTCTCTAGAGTCATTGAAACCAAACTTTAGGGGAAGCGGAGGAAACTACAACAGGGTCTCTTGAAATGGAGACAGTAGAAGTATGACATTTCACCTTTTTCCTTCGGGGCTATAGGGAGAGGAAGTCCTACCATTTCTATTGACCATCCTCCTAGTACAAGAAGTGGTGCTTAATAATCAGATGAATCAAACCTAGATGATTAATTTGTCCTTCTTTGCCCTTTGTTTTGGTCAACATGGTGACAAGACTTGTATGCAGAAAAGTAGGAGCATTTATCAAATATTGGGGGCTATTGGCTCCATGCCTTAAGTGGGTAATTAGCCACATCCTACGGCCTAAAACTGTACCAAATTGGCCATCACATGTGAAGAACTTCATTACCCACAAGACCACAGTCTTCCATGGGTCTGAAAGGCTAGTCCTTTCAATTCCTTTAGTTGCTCCTTTACTTACAATATATTGGGGCAAGGGCCCTGGAGCAACATGGAAATTTTGAACCAATTCTTCATACGATGTTTTGTTTGCAAACTAATCAATGCCTATGGCAAGAATACTAGAAAGTTGACTAATTATGGTAGGGTTGATTGGTATTTTTACCCCTTTCACAGTGGTGAAGGTCCTATGGAAGTTTGTAACAAACTCCTAGACCAAGTCAGCTTCAAAGCCTTCAAATTTCTACAAAAATGCCAACCATCCGGCCTACTGGAAAATCTGTGCACCGACATCATCAAAAATTACATTCTCAAGCTCAACCTTCCTTTTGTTACCCATTTGATCTGTAGAATTTGAATAAATCTGTAGCCAAATGTTACATTAGAGCTTTATTTTTTTCTCTTCCTTCTATCGCTAGTTTCAACAAGAAGAAACTTTGAACTTCTGAGTTGTCAACTACATGCGAGATGGACAGGGTGGCAGTTACTCTGCCTGTCTTTTCAACAATCATGGCATGAACTTCAGAGTTATGAACTAGAGTGGGTGTGTTTGAAGTGTAATTTCTCAGCTGCCACCTTAACTGCTCTTCCATACTCATTTGGAGCTGACACCAGCAATCCTAGTGGTCATTTCTTTTCAAATGTACTTCCTTTAAATCGTCATAAATACCGATCATCATTGCTTCTTAATCCAAATTTTATTTCTATTTATGGCATTCATTTGGAATTTCATGCCATGATGACCAAGTACTTGTATTTAATTGTGAAGCATGCAAGATCTAAAGACAATTATGTTGCTGCCACCTGTCAGACTGTTATCATTTATGCACTTGTTGTGGCATGTGAAATATGAGGGCTGCATGTGGGTAATTTTGGGGAACACATGGCATACATAAACATATTAAAATAATTATATAATTTTTAAGGAATATACCTTGTAAAGTACCCATCTTCTTGATTATTTTTCCTTAATATTTTTTTTCGAATCACTTTTTGCAATGCAATGCCACCTAGTTCCCGATGATGCTTTGGAAAGAAAGCATCCGCCAATGTTCATCTAGAGCAATCTGTAGCCATCTAGAGCTATCAGTATCCATCTAGAGCTCTTCATAAATTTTCAACACAAAACTTGCAAAATTGCAAAAAGGAATTTTATTGAAGGAAATGGGGAATTCAAAGGAAAGATTGCCATTGTTGGTTTTCAATCTTCCCTCTAAGCAAAGCTATCATTGCTAGTTTTCAACTTTTACCTTATTTTTTTGGTAGAAAAGGCCACCATTTCTGGTTTTCAACCTTTATTGCTTTATTTATTCCAGAGTCATCACTTAGAACATGAGTCCCATGGAAGAGAGATATTCTAGGGTGAAATGCTCTATCCAAGACTAGATTTCTATATAAAACTCCTCTTTGGAAGCTAGCTTTTGGTACAACTTCAATGTATGTCCATTTACCAAAAGAATTCTACAGTCTCCATCAATGGGAACTAGCTAAACAACCCCATTACTAAAAGTTTCTTTGACTTCATAGGGTCCCAACCATCTAGTGTGCAGTTTCCTTTTCAAATCTTGATATTTGGAGTCGTGCAACAGGGCCTAATCTCCTTGCTTGAACTACTTATTGATAATGTGCTTGTCATGGCTTTCTTTCTCTATTGTTAGATCAACTCTATGTGTTGAAGTGCCTCCATCCACATCTCTTCCAATATATTGAGTTGCATCATTCTGTGTTGTGCTTTAGTTAAGTCTATACCCACTTCAAGTGTTGTTCTCAATGTTTCTGCCTCATATTCTATGGGCAATACTGAGTGTTTTCCATAAACTATTTCATATGTGGTGAAATTAGTGGTGGTTCTCCATGTGGTGTTGTAAGCCCAAACAACTTCTGTCATTCTTTCATCCCAATCTATTCTTTTACTTGAAATGGGTTTTGTAAGGATGTTCTCCAGTTCTTTGTTTGTTACATCTAATTGACCATTACTTTGAGGATGATATGGAGAGGACTTCCTATGATAGATTTAATATCTTTCAAGGAATGTTTTGATCATATTAGACATGAACTGTGGTCCTTGATTAGAAACAAGGACTCGAGGTGCTCCAAACCTTTGCAAAATGTGCTTATACAGAAAATTTGCAACCTTCTCCTCCTTTGTTGTCGGCAATGCTTTTGCTTCAACCCATTTAGTGATGTAGTGATTTCCTCTGGAAGGTGGATGTATCGACCCCACAAAATCTATTTCCCATTTTTCAAATGGTTTGAGAACTACTTGAGGATGGAGCTCGACATCTCTGTGGTAGGAGTTCGCTGTCCCATTCACTGACATTGATCACAATGCTTGACATAATGTTGACTAGCTTTGGTCATTGTTGGCCAAAAATATCCTGCTCCCAAAATTTTATGTCCCATCCAGAGGGCTAAAATGTGTCCACCAGAAGGTTCATTATGGCATGCTCAGATTATGTCATACACTTCTATTTCCTGCACACAGCGACACAATACATGGTCAGGACAGTTTTTAAATAAGAGACCATTTACCCATTCGTATCTGGAGCTCTCTTGAACCAATCATTTGGTTTCTTTTGAATTGAAATATTGTGGGCATTTGCCTAAAACCAAATAGTTTGCTAAATTTGCAAATCATGGAGATTGTATAGATATTGCAAATAGATGTTCATCTAGGAATGCATCATCCACTGGTTCATTATTTCCCTACATAATCAATCTAGATAAAAAGTTAGCAACAATATTATCTTTCCCTAGTATATCAATAATGGTTATATCAAATTCTTGCAATAATAGCAACCATCTGATAATTCTACCTCCTACTACTACTTTATAAATCAAATATATTATAGCTGCATGATCAGTATGTATGAAAATTTTATAGCCTGTAATGTAGTGGCAAAATTTATTGATAGCATAAACTACTGCTAGAATTTTTTTCAGTTGTGGTATAATTTTTCTTTGCAGGGTTTAAGTTTTTGCTAATGTAATATATTGCATGCATAACACCAGATTCATTTAGTTATCCTAACACTACACCAATGGCTTGATTGGAAGCATCCATGTGAATGTGGAATGGCTCATTCCAATTTGGTCCTTTAATCATTGGGGCTGTCATGAGGGTACTTTTAATGGCTTCGAATGATTGTTAGCATTGTGGTGTCCATTTGAATTCAGAATCTTTTTTAAGCAAGGTGAACAAAGAGTCAACTTTTTGACTAAAATTTTCAATGAACCTTTGATAATATCTAGCATGTCCTAGAAAGCTTCTTACCTCTATTTGAGTTTGAGGAGGGGGAATTTGAATAATAATTTCAATATTTTTTGGATCTACTTCCATTCCCTCCTGTGAGATATGGTGACCTAGTACAATTCCCTCAGTTATCATAAGAAAGCATTTCTCATGGTTCAAGGACAACTAATGTTCTTTGCATAGTTAAAGCACCTTGTTCAGACTATTCAAGGCTTCATCAAAAAAATTTCCATGTACTATAAAATCATCCATATAAACCTCTACGTATGTATTTGCTAGGCTTGCAAAAATTACAAGCACAACCCATTGAAACATGGTGGGTGTATTACATAATTCAAATGGAAAAACTCAATAAGCAAATGTCCCCCATAGGCACATGAAGGTAGTCTTATCCTGATCTTCCGAAGCCACCTAGATCTGATTATAGTCACTAAATCCATCCAGGAAGGAAAAATAGCAAATACTAGCCAGGTTATCCATCACCTGGTCAATGAAGGGAAGTAAGAAATAGTCTTTCTTAGTGGCTTTGTTCAATTCCCTATAGTCCATGCATACTCACCACTTACCATTTTTCTTTGGTATGATAACCAATGGTGATACCCACTGGTTGTCAGAAATGGGGTAGATGAATCCTACCTATAATAGTTTCTCTATTTCTTCCTTCACTATATCTCTCAAGGTTGGATTGATTCTCCATTGTGGTTGCCAAATGGGACACACATCTTCTGTGTAAATATGGTGTGTACATACACTGGGGTGGATCCCTTTCATGTCCTTGTATTCCCATGCAAAAGCCTGGGTATGATTCTGCAAAAGTTTTGTCAACCGAATTTCTTCTGCCTCTGTTAACCAACTACTAATAGAGAGTTGTTTGTTGGTTTGGATAGTGATTTTATTTGTGCCATTATGAACAAAAAGGAGGTCTTTACATAAGGACTTATTAGAGTATTTAATGGACAAAGGTGAGGCACAATTTGGTGTAATGTTTTTGCTTGTTGATAACTTAATTAGGAGGCAATTTATTCAGAATAGGGACAGTGGAATGCCTTGAAAGATCCTCTCAAATCTCGCTAGCCCCATTTGGAGACCTCTTGTTGGGTGACACTATATAAAGAGGTTTCACTATTTGATTCCAACTCTTTATATTCCTGATTACACTCTTCAAAATGTTCTACGATTGTTACCATTGTGAGTGAGGAGGCATCTTCTTCATCAGAATCTATCAAGTCATCTATCCGTGGCTTATTTTTGTATTGTAGGAATGGTTTGGTAGGGGGATAGATTGAAAGTTCCTTTAGCTTTTCCCATTTGAAATAGTGATGTTCCTTGATCGACAGTCAATAAGGGCTGCTACAGTAGCCAGCCAAGGTCTACCTTGTATTATTGGGTACCCTAAGCATTTCTTTCTGGTCTGAAGGATGAGGAAAGCAACTAAGTAATCCAAGGTATTGATAGTAACTATGATATCCTCCAAAATTCCTTCTAGTTTTATGATAGATAGATCAGCTAGTTAAAACACAGTTGATGTTGGCTGAACATGTGTTAGTGCCAATGCATCTATGGTGTCTGATGTCATTACATTAATGGAAGCTCTCAAGTCAATTAGAATATTTGAAACCGAAACCCCTTTTATGTCTATTGTAATGACAGGGCTCCCATGATCTCCATATTTTTTAGGAATGAGCTTGCCTAATAGGACATCGATAAGTTTCCCATCTACTTGAATGGTATTGGGTAATTTTCATTGTCTGCCTACAAGTTTCAGACACAAAGTCTTAATGGTCTAGTTTATGTTAGGAATATCTTTTATTACCTGTAACAAAGGGACTTTGATGTGTATCTTTCTGAGTTCCTTAATTAATTAGGAGTCATCATGTGAGAGCTAGCTTTCTTTAGATTTCTGAGGGACCTATTTTAATCGTTCTAGGAATGGGACAAAGGTCTCCTTCAAAATTTCTTTTGAATCCCTTGCTTCAGCCTTCTTATTTTGTTGTTGTGTATCAACTTTGGGAATTACTTCTCTTCTTCTTCAGTGACTTCCTTAGTAGAAATGGTTATAGGAATGTTTCTTGATCAAAGTTGGATATCATTAATCTCAATTACATTTAGGGTGGCTATATTTGAGTCGATGTTGTACACATGTTGTTGTGGCCTATTATTCTTGGGATTCAGAATTGGCTGAGCGGGCATCGATGGTTGGTTCACCTATTCATTGGAGTTTGAATTTGTAGGTTGTGAGGGTCCAGGGAGTAAGGCTTGGGGTTGGTTTCCAAATCTCCTATGGTTATATTGAGGTGCCCACTATTGTTAATATTGTTGTTGATTGACCATTGAGGGTTGGTCCAAGATTGATTTGTCCAATCTTGTTGAGGCCATATTGGTCCCCATTGCATCAGCATTTGCATTGGCATTTGCATTTGTACTCCAACTCAATGGTCCTCTTAGAGCATATTGGTTCTGAAACTAATTAAATCCATAATTAGATTATTTCTGGCCAATAAAGTTTAGCTCTTCCTCATCTATCGAAACCGTTTTTAATTTGTTTTAATTTTAGGAAGCAGGCCACACTCATTTGTAGTATGATTTTTCTCACATATCTTACACAACTCAGTTCAATTTAAGGGACATTCCCTAAGTGGATGTTTTTCTCTACATCGAGGATAGTAAATAGCTAAGGGTTTAATGTTCTTCTTACTAGCTTGCATGCCATCCAAAGTGGTATTCAAATGAAGTAGGATGTTAGTTTTGAGGTTTGCTAGCTCTTCAATTACTTGTGTAACATCATTGGTATTACCCCTTTTCAGTATTCTTTTACCTGCTCTAGTGTGAGAATAGTTTCTGCAAACTTCTATAATTTATACAAATGTTTGTTTGTTAATATCTCACTTACCCATCAGATTTAAAGCTTCCCTAATCGCATTGTCAATTCCTCTTAGAAAGATAGTTTTACTTAATTCCTCATCTAGATTGTTTCCACACCTCCTATGGATAAATAAAAGTCTATCCACATAATCCTTCAAATTTTCATCTTCAATTTGTTTCATGTGGAAGAGTTCAACTTTTTCATCCCTAACTCTACAGTAATCCAAATATTTGTCACAAAAAATGGTTTCCATTTCATCTCAGGTAGTGATAGAGTCTGTAGTCAAGCCCATGAACCATCGTAATGCTGACTCCTTAAGAGTGGAAGGAAATAGTTTTAATTTCTGATTATCTATGGCATAATCATAAGTTTTGCAGAAGACCTTGAATTCAAATAGGAATTGGTCTAGATCTTCTGAAGTTTTCCCCCTAAAGGTGGGTAGAAATGCGGGAGATATATTTTTCATAGGAGGTTCATTTCTCTCAGGAATGATGGAGAACAGGTAAGATAATGTTCTATTATTAGCTGGTTTCTCATGGTTACCACCATTGTCACCCATTGTTGAAGATGTAGTAGATGAATTGGGAGACTCTAATAGTACAGGTGACCCTTGATTGATCAGATAATCTGGAGGTTCTTCTAAACAAGATTCTAGAGATGTATTAGCTATAGTTTGCTTGATGAATCAACCTAAGGTGTCCCTAGGTCTTCTCCTAAACTAATGGATCAAAAGTCTTCTCAACACCTTAAACCTACAATAATTTTTAGATCATCCCCAGCAACGGTGCCAAAAATGATGAGGGTCGAAGTAGTGTTTTTTAATGCATCATCATTTAATTTTATTAATCTGGAGGTGTCTAGAGTGATCTACAATAAGACTCTTTAGTGTGGGGGATTTGGTTGAATGGTTCATGGATGGAACTTGGTTTGTCAAACTTGTGGACATGAAAGGTCATACAAAAATGAAAATCTATCTATTTGCTTCGGAAATAAACACACATGCAATGAAAGAAACTATTTTAGCTTGCTAGAAAATAAACACACTGTAATATCCCTTGCTATTTTAGACCTTATTTTGCTGATTTGAACCTCAAGGAATATTGTCAAACACTTCTGATGTAAACCCAATGCTTGCTGGTCTGTGTTTTCAGTCTGATATTTTTGCTTGATAATGATAGCTGAGTACTCTAAATGCTCATAAATCTAAACTACAATGTCTAAGCATTAATCTAAATGCATATATGATTTCTTTTTTGGTATTTTCGATGCATATACATGAAAAATTAGACATGTAATGCATACCTACAGCCAATTGACATTTTGTCAAACACTTGGCATGCATACTATTATGCTAATTATGAAGGATACTAATATGCACATTACATCAAATAGATGGCCTACAACTTATCACTCCTTTATTGAGATATATTGTCTAATACAATGCTGATATGAATGGCCAAGACTCTTGGCTTTACAATTTTATGCAACTCCTAAAATCTAAGAACAAATAACAACTATGAAGCAATGCTAATATAAATATGCTAACTCATGAAAGAACCTGGAAATGTAAGCTGCTATGAATCGATGATGAAGATGAAGGAATGACAGCCTCAAAATAGCTCATAAACATCCCTTTCAAGCCCAAATCGTGCCTCTTCAAGTGTAGCACCCAGCCTTCTCATCAACCAAGGAATTGAGCCCTGTCCAAACCCAAATTGAAACCTTCTCCTAGCTGCCCTGTACTGTAGCGTTACTATTCATGACACTGTAGCAATCACTATAGTGTACTGTAGCAAAATACTGTAGCGCGACACTGTAGCGCTACTGTAGCAAACATTGTAGCGATCACTATAGCAATCACTGTAGCGTACTGTAGCAAAAACACTGTAGCGTACTGTAGCAAAACACTGTAGCAAACACTGTAGCAGCCAATAGAAAAACTTTTGATATGCAAATTGATACCTCCAAACCCTTAGTTAATACTGCAGATTTAAGCACAAATGAAAGGACTGAAGTATCCCTTCCAATTTGCAACCCTTTGGAGGATATTTCACCACCTCAGTTATGCTAATCTATGGGAGTTTTCGTTCCCAAAGACCAAATATGTAGAAACCCTTGGCTCCACAAAACTCACCAAATGCAAATGACAATAATCAGATACCTGGAAGCTTGCCTTGCCCCTTCTTTTATATATTTTTTTAATTCTACTTCAAGAGGCTTCTAGAAAAATCTTATTATTTCATTTTAGTGACTTTAATGATATAATATTAATTTTAAGTCACTATATTAAATTAATTAAATATAAGGTTACCTTTTGATTAAAAATTAAGTAATAACCTTATAAAATAATTAATTTAATAATATCTCCCTTATTCCGTCAATTAGCCTTCGGGAGATAAAGGCTAAGGCTAAGTTACTCATCATGAAAGTCGCCTAAGAAGGGGACATTACAGTCCGCCCCTCCTGAAATTACTTGTCCCCAAGCAATCTCAACTCCAGATGCTGAAGAATCTCCTTGCCTTCCCAAGTGGTATCCTCAACCGGTAAATCCCTCCATTTGATCAAATACTCTCTGATGACCCGTCTCCATAACTGCCTTTCCCGAACATCCAAAATAGCCTCAGGCACCAAAATCAACTTCCCCTCATCATCCAAGGGTGGTAAGGTAGCAGAAGGAACCACGTGATGACCTAATGCCTTCTTGAGGCAGGACACATGGAAAACATTGTGTACTCTACTATCTGTCGGTAATTCTAACTCATAAGTCACATCACCAATTCACCGGATAATCTTGAAAGGGCCATAATAACATGGCTTGAGCTTCTCTGCACCACTCTTCTTGAGAGTGGATTGTCGATAGGGCTGTAACATCAGATACACCATATCCCCAACCTCAAATGACCGCTCAACTCTCTTTTGATCAGCATACTGTTTCTACTAATTCTGTGCCTTTTGGATATTCTCCCGAAGAGCTCTCATAATATCCTGGTTCTCCTGTAACATATCTCCTGCACTAGGCACTCTACTGTCACTCATCAGCAAGTCAAGGAAACTGGGCGCTTCATAACCATACAAGGCTATAAATGGTGTCATCTGAATTGAGAGATGGTAAGTGGTATTGTAACAGTACTCACAAAGGTATATCCACTTAACCCAACCCTTCTATTGCCCTGCAATGTAGTTCCTGAGATATCCCTCCACCCACTTATTCACAATTTCTGTCTGGCCATCCGTCTGTGGGTGGTAGTTGGTACTCGGGGTAAGCTCTATCCCACATAGTCTAAATAACTCCTGCCAAAAATGACTCAAGAACCGACTATCCCTATCACTAACAATGCTTCGAGGTAGCCCATGCAACCTGAATATCTCACGGAAGAAAAGTTCTGCTACCTGTGTAGCTGAGTATGTAGCTGTGATTGGAAAGAAATGAGCATATTTTGTTAATCGATCAACAACCACATAGATACAATCTCGTCCCTGGGTTTTTGGCAAACTGGGAATAAAATCCATGGATAAACACTCCCACTTCCTATCAGGAATCGGAAGTGGCTGAAGTAAACCTGCAGGGTATGTATGTTCCTGTTTATTCTGTTGGCAAACAGGACACTCTCTGACATATCGAAGAACATCTGTCTTGAGCCCTTTCCAAGTAAAGCGCTCTCGAACTTGCCTGTAAGTCTTGAAGTACCCGGGATGCCCTGCCATAGGTGTATCATGAAAATACCTCATCACTGTGTTCTTCATTTCCGATCCTGGGGTTAAAAATATCCTACCTTTGTAAATGATAAGATCATTTACAACTGAGTACCTGTCATCCTGAACTGACCCCTCAATTATGCTAGAAGCCCATGAGTCCTTGGCATACTCTGCCACAATCAAGTGTCTCCAATCCTCTGAAATCTCCACCATAGAGCTCAAATGGGGACGGTGAGACAAAGCATCAGCAACTACGTTCTGAGTCCCCTTGACATAAGTAATGTCAAAGTTATATGATTGCAATTTACTCACCCACTTCTGCTGACGATCATTGAGATCTCGCTGTCCTAGGAAATGCCTCAAGCTATTATGATCTGTCTTAATGTAAAACTTGCTACCCACAAGGTATTGTCTGAATTTGGCCAATGCATGCATAATGGCCAACATCTCCTTATCATAAATACTGTAGCTCCTCTCTGGACCCCGTAACTTCCTGCTCTCAAAAGCTATCGGATGTTTGTCCTGCATAAGAACTGCACCAATCCCCTCACCTGAAGAATCACACTATAGCTCAAAAGGTCTAGTAAAATCTGGCAAGGCAAGAACTGGGCAAGTAGTCATCAACTGTTTAAATTTCTCAAAACATTCTTGTGCCTCAGGTGTCCAAACAAATGCCCCTTTCTTCATTAAATCTGTAAGTGGTGCTGCATGACGTGAATATCCACTGACAAATCTACGGTAGAAGCCACATAAACCCAAAAATCCCCTAAGCTAAGTTAGATTCTCAGGTGTAGGCCACTTAATAATAGCTCTGACTTTGTCAGGGTCCATACGCACACCTTCTGCACTGATGATATGGCCTAAGTATAGCAACTCTGTCATGCCCAGATCACATTTGGATTCTTTGGCATACAAGGACTCCCTACTAAGAATTTCCAACACTGTATCCAAATGGGTGATATGCTCCTCCCAAGTTCTGCTGTACACCAGAATGTCATCAAAGAAGACTAATACAAACTTTCTCAGCTGTGATTGAAAAACCCTGTTCATAGTGGACTGGAATGTAGCAGGAGCATTGGTTAACCCAAATGGCATAACCACAAACTCAAAATGTCCACAGTGGCACCTAAATGCTGTCTTCTCGATATCCTACTCTCTGACCCTGATCTGGTGATAACCTAATCTCAAATCTATTTTTGAGAAATAGTGAGCACCATGAAGTTCATCTATCAACTCATCAATACGAGGAATAGGGTACCTGTTCTTAATTGTCCTCTTATTCAACACCCTGTAGTCGATGCACATTTGAAGGGTACCGTCCTTTTTCTTGACCAAGACTACTGCTGAAGCAAAAGGTGATTTGCTTGGCCTAATGTGCTCCATAGCCAGCAGCTCCGTGATTGTTTTTTCAATCTCATCTTTTAGCCGCTTGGGGTGTCTGTAAGGAGTGATCATCATAGGTTTAGCACCCTCCTCCAATTCTATTATGTGCTCAATCCCTCTATTTGGAGGCCTACCTGGTGGAATATCACTAAACACTTTGGAGTGCTTGATCCTCAACTCCTGTATATCTGGGTGATAGGCTGGTTTTTGTTTCTCTTCCTGTGTTGGCATTAGAATACACCCTGCTGCCCACTCAACCATGTCGTGGCACATAAGTCTCTCCATTTTTCTGAAAGATATCATCCTGCAGCTGGTATCCCAGATGGCTTTTAGCACATGAGTCTTCCCATCCACCTTAAACCTCATCTCCATTTCCCTAAGGTTAATGGTAAACTCCCCAATATCATGAAGCCATTTCATTCCTAAAACCATGTCGGTTTCTCCCATGTTTACCACATAAAAATCTGCCTTAAACTCAAAGTTATTCAATCGCATAGGAAGACCTGGAATCATCCTGTCACACTTAAGTGTATACCCATCAGCAACTTTTACTCTTATGCCCTCAAATTCCTCTGTCTGAATTTCGTGCCTTTCAACCAACCTAGCATCAATGAAGTTATGCGTGGCACCTGTATCGAGCAAGGTAATGATCTTCTGTCTGGCTAAAACCCCACGCATCCTAAAAGAGCCCTCTTGCTATATGCTAGTAAGGCGTGCTTCTTGAAAATTTGCTTCTTCAAAATTTTCAGCCTCAATTTCATGCTTAGCTGTCTCATCATCAAGTTTTTCCTCATTAGATTCCTCTTGATCAGATTGCTGGTCCGACTCTGAATCCTCATAGAATGCCCACATAATCCTATTTGCTTTGCCCTTAGGCCTTAAAGGACAGTCATGGTTTGCATCATAGGGACCTTTGCAATAAAAGCATAACTTTTTCCTTCACAAGTCATTAAATGTCTCGCGATCTAATGGTGCTGCTGATTTTCCCTTTGAGTCTGAAATTTCTTTTTTCTTAGGAAATGTCTTGTTGTCCCGGTAAGAAGAAGATCCCTTAGATGAGTACTTACTTTGAGGGGCTGCAATTCCATACTCCTAGCTTTTTTCATTGCTTCCTGCAATGTCGGAGGATCAAAAGCCTTTATCCATCCTCTCAACGGTTCCAATAAACCCTCCATGAATAGCACAACCAATCTTCTTTCAGATATATTGGAGACCATGACTGATAATTTCTAAAATTCACTAATGTAATTCTCCAAACTCCCAGTCTACTTAAGCTGTGCCAAGTCTCTAAAATATGTCTCTGGATCTCTCTTATCAAAGCATTCCACCAATCTATCAACAAATTCCTGATATGAAGTGATACTATTATGATGCAATGTCTCTAATCCATGATACCACCAATCGTGGGCTGCTCCCTCCAAGTGAAAAGTAGCATATTTTATTGCATCCCTTTCTGTCATGGGTCTAAGAGTCAAGAGGGTGTCTAGCTTATGAATCCAACCCTGAGTTGTGACCTTCCCACTACCATCAAACATGGGCAATGTAACTCTGCTGGCGGCATACATCAAATCATTATTTTGATTTTTTGGTCTCTTTTCTTGCTTTCCCCTGTAGTGTTCTCTTCTTTGACTCACAAACCTATCAAAGCTCATGCGTTCCCTGACCTGTGGTGTCAACAACTCCCATTCATCATTAGCTACCATAAGAGTATCTGCAAACATTTCTTCTCCTTCTTCTTCTGCATTTTCCTCTTCTTGTTCATTCCTCAAAAAAGTAGGACGTGTAGGCCTATCTTCCATGTGAGAAGATGCTTGTGCTCTAGGTGTCCCAACCACACTCCTATTATCATCCGGTTCATAGTTTCATCTTCTCTGAGGGTTCATTTGTCGTATCATTGTAGTAAGTGCCTGCACAGCATCTACCACCTGCTGCTGCCCCGTAGCCATTTGTCTAAAGAGTTCACGTGTTTCCTGTTCTTCATCATTTCTTCCCCTGTTTCTGATAGGGCTACCTTCACCTCTTTCATCCATAGTGCCGGATGAACCAACCTCTCGCTGTTTTGCTGCTGAAGTAGCTGATAAAGTGTTCTGTTCAAGTGGTTGTGACCACTATTTTTTCTTCCTTTCTTCTCTAGCTGTATACCTCTTGTCCCTATCAATTTGTTGCATTTAATGAGCTAATTTCAAACCCAAAGGATGGTAGGAAACCGCTCTGATACCACTGTAATATCCCTTGCTATTTCAGACCTTATTTTGCTGATTTGAACCTCAAGGAATATTGTCAAACACTTCTGATGTAAACTCAATGCTTGCTGGTCTGTGTTTTCAGTCTGATATTTTTGCTTGATAATGATAGCTGAGTACTCTAAATGCTCATAAATCTAAACTACAATGTCTAAGCATTAATCTAAATGCATATATGATTTCTTTTTTGGTATTTTCGATGCATATACATGAAAAATTAGACATGTAATGCATATCTACAACCAATTGATATTTTGTCAAACACTTGGCATGCATACTATTACGCTAATCATGAAGGATACTAATATGCACATTACATCAAATAGATGGCCTACAACTTATCACTCCTTTATTGAGATATATTGTCTAATACAATGCTGATATGAATGGCCAAGACTCTTGGCTTTACAATTTTATGCAACTCCTAAAATCTTATAACAAATAACAACTATGAAGCAATGCTGATATAAATATGCTAACTCATGAAAGAACCTGGAAATGTAAGCTGCTATGAATCGATGATGAAGATGAAGGAATGGCAGCCTCAAAACAGCTCATAAACATCCCTTTCAAGCCAAATCGTGCCTCTTCAAGTGTAGCACCCAGCCTTCTCATCAACCAAGGAAAGCAGCCCTATCCAAACCCAAATTGAAACCTTCTCCTAGCTGCCCTGTACTGTAGCGTTACTGTTCATGGCACTGTAGCAATCACTGTAGCATACTGTAGCAAAACACTGTAGCGCTACTGTAGCAAACACTGTAGCGATCACTGTAGCAATCACTGTAGCGTACTGTAGCAAAAACACTGTAGCGTACTGTAGCAAAACACTATAGCAAACACTATAGCAGCCAATAGAAAAACTTCTGATATGCAAATTGATACCTCCAAACCCTTAGTTAATACTACAGATTTAAGCACAAATGAAAGGACTGAAGTATCCCTTCCAATTTGCAAACCTTTGGAGGATATTTCACCACCTCAGTTATGCTAATCTATGGGAGTTTTCATTCCCAAAGACCAAATATGCAGAAACCCTTGGCTCCACAAAACTCACCAAATGCAAATAACAATAATCAGATACCTGGAAGCTTGCCTTGCCCCTTCTTTTATACATTTTTTTAATCCCACTTCAAGAGGCTTCTAGAAAAATCTTATTATTTCATTTTAGTGACTTTAATGATATAATATTAATTTTAAGTCACTATATTAAATTAATTAAATATAAGGTTACCTTTTGATTAAAAATTAAGTAATAACCTTATAAAATTATTAATTTAATAATATCTCCCTTATTCCGTCAATTAGCCTTCAGAAGATAAAGGCTAAGTTACTCATCATGAAAGTCACCTAGGAAGGGGACATTACACACACCTTGCTAGAAATAAACACACTTGTAGTGAAAGAAACTATTCTAGCTTGCTAGAAAATAAACACACTTGTAGCAAAAGAAACTATTCTAGCTTGCTGGAAAATAAACACACTTGCTGGAAAAGTAAATAAAAATAAACTGCCTCTACTTGTTAAGCTACAACAATGAAACACTTTGAATATGACAGTCCTACTGAATAACAAGTCTATTTTAGAACTTATAAAATGATCTTGCAAGGAATAACTTAACTAATAATCACACAGAAGTGAAACACGCATCACATGAACACAAGTACAAAGATAATTGAACAGAAGATACAAAAGAACTGAACAAACATGAAAATACCGAGAGATCTCCTCCAAAATGGGGAAGTGGGCCCTACTTTCCTAACTGGAGATGATCCTATTTGCTCAACTAACTCTTTCAGAATAATTCCCCCTTTATTTACATTCAATCATAATCCAAAGAATGGACAGAAGTACATGTCTAACAAAAAAGGAGTTTTCCTATCATTGGAAACACAATCTAGCAAACAACTATCTAAGAAAAACTAGAACTAACTTAGAGAGATTATTTGGTCCTATTTATACATTCAAACTTTATTGAAAGGAAATAACTAATAGCAATTCTAACTATAGCAAATTGGACTTGAAACTAGCTGCTAATTTATTACATTGATGATTCCTCTGCAGTTTAATGAAAATCAAGAATTTGCATTGACTTATCTATTGGCAAACTTAAGTGATTTCCTAAAATGGTGCAGCATTTGGTGGCAGTGACTTCAGTTAGAATTGATGCCAATTAGCAACTACTTCAGATAGTCACTAAAATGGAGTGACATGGAGGTTTAGATTATAACAACTGCCTTAATTAGGGTGTGGGTCATGTTTGCATTGCTGGGTCTTTTGGGTAGCCCGAGGATTGGCTAGTAACAGTCATCGACTTGAGCGAAGGATGACTCTCTTGGAGGATAATGACATCTGGAGCCATCTGGAGTTTAGGTTCTTCATAGAAAAAGGGGGCCTCCGAAGGCATCCAGAAACCACTGGAAATCTCACTAGCATAATCCTCATGCACATACAAACCACTTGTACGACAATTCATAAGATATGTATTTTGAAAATGTAATTCAAGTAAATAAGTTAAGAGATTTCATCAAAGGAAATGAAAACCAAAGATGTGCATAATCCATCTAAAAGACAAACATAACTATAATAATATGTAAATATATATGCCATAGTGTTTTGTTAAAGTTTCTCAGAATAGGAAATATAATGAAATAGATAAGTCATATATTTGCCTCATCACCAGGTGTCTAGAGAGAATTGAGAGAGGTAAGAAAAAATTTGAAAGTAGACCTAGAACTCTAAAGAAATGCTATTATGTTAGAGATTTTGATGATGGTGGTGTGACAGATGATGAGTTTGATGATACTAGTGAAAATGAATGTTTGTTTATTGCTATTAAGGAAGAACCTATGTCTACTAATCTTGCTAGCTATGAGAAGGAAGAAAAACCAGTTTAAGAGAGTGCCATGTCTATCTGTCAGGTTGAGAAAGATAAGGATGAGTGGATTATTGATAGTGGATGTTCACATCACATGACCATCAATAAAAGTAAGTTTGTAAGTCTCCAAAAGTATGATGGAGGATTGGTTAGGTTTGGGGATAATGCAGCTAGTAAGATTTTTGGAAGAGGATCTATTTCTTTTGATGCTAAGTACAACGCATATGATGTTCTATATGTGAGGGGTTTAAAGCATAACCTTTTAAGTGTTGGTCAGATGTGTGACAAAGGATATGATGTAAGATTCAAGGATAATGGATGCAAGATCATGGAAAGCTCTAGAACAATGATTTCTACTGGTAAGAAGACTAATTGTATTGTGTATCATTTGAGATGAACTAATGATTGTTTGTTGGCTTAGACACATAAGAGTTGGCTGTAGTATAGAAGGATGTGTCATATCAATTTTGACAACTTGGTGAAGAGAAGATCAGTATAAGTTGTGATAGATCAGCCTAAGCTTGTGAAGAATGCTAATACTATTTGCAAGGAATGTCAATTGGGGAAACAAACAAGGACAAGTTTCAAGAGTAAAGAATAATTTTCTGCTAGATTGCTAGAGCTGGTGCATACAAATTTGTGTGGTCCTACAAGAACAAGAAGTCTGCAAGGAGATAGGTACTTTATGTTGCTTATTTATGATTATTCTAGAATGACTTGGGTTACTTTCATAAAAGATAAATTAGAAGCCCTAGACAAGTTTAAAGCTTTCAAGGCAATGGTTGAGAATGAGTTGGAGTTGAGGATCAAATGCGGTCTGATAGAGGAGGTGAGTTTACATCAAATGAATTCAACATTTTCTATGAAGAGCATGGGATACAAAGATAGTTGTTTTCTCCTAGGACTCTTGAGCAGAATGGATTTTTTGAAAGAAAGAATAGGACAATTCAAGAGGCTACTAGGTCAATGATGATGGAGTCTAACCTACTAGAAGTGTATTGGAGAGAAGCTATTCATACTACTATCTACATTCAAAATGGAGTTCAAGTTAAAGGTAATGGTACTAAAACTCCTTATGAATTGTGGTATGGAAGAGTTCCTACAGTGAAATATTTCAAAGTTTTTAGAAGCAAATGTTATATTAGAAGAGATGAAGAGTTAAGCAAGTTTGGTTGTAGGTGTGATGAAGGAATTTTCCTTGGATACTCTACTAAGAGTAAGGCCTATCAGTGCTACAATAAGAGATTGAGAAAGATCATTTAGAGTGCTATTGTGAAAGTTGATGAAGATAGGGAAAGAATATCATATCTAAGTGGCTATGAATCATATGAACTTGTTGTTATAGTCAATGAAGAAAAGGTGAAATAAAAGCACAGTCATGTTGAAGAAGAAAAAGCTTTAGAAAGTGTTGTTAAGACTCCCAGGGATGTAAGGATTAATCATTCTAAAGATCATATTATTGGTGTCAAAAGCAAAGGGGTATTGACAAGGAAAAGAGCTGCATAGGAATAGGTGAACTATTGTTTGTTTTCATAGATTGAACCTAAAACTATAAGTGAGGCCTACAAAGATGAAAGTTTGGTAAAAGCTATGGAAGTAGAGTTGATGCAAATAGAGGAAAATCAAACTTGGGAATTGGTCCCTAGACCTGCTGATAAGAATGTGATTGGAACCAAATGGGTTTGCAGGAAAAAGATGAATGAAAATGGAGAAGTTGTAAGAAACAAAACAAGACTGGTATGCAAAGGATATTCTCAGGTTGAAGGTATAGACTTTGAGGAGACTTATGGTCCTATGACAAGGATTGAAGCAATAAGAATGTTTTTGGCATTTGTAGCACATAAAGATCTCAAGGTGTACCAGATGGATGTAAAGTCTGCACTCATGAATGGAGAACTGGAAGAAGAGGTTTAAATTGAACAACCTAAAGGATTTCAATCATCAAATCAAGGTGGCATGGTATGCAGATTGAAGCAAGCCCTGTATGGACTCAAGCAAGCTCCTAGAGCCTAGTATGCAAGGTTGGACAAGTATTTGATGCAATTAGGGTTTAGTAAAGGTACTATAGACATCAATCTCTATTTCAAAATTAATAATGATCAAATTCTTATTGTTGTAGTCTTTGTTGATGATATTATCTTTAGAGGCAATGAAGGTATGTGTAAGCTATTTCTAGAGGAAATGTAAAAGGAGTTTGAGATATCTATGTTTGGTGAAATGAATTTCTTTCCAGGACTACAGATTACTCAATAAAAAAAAGGAATTTTCATCTCTCAGTCCAAGTATGTGAAAGAGTTGTTGAAGAAGTTTGGAATGGAGGATTCTAAGCCAATATGTACTCCTATGCTAATTAGTTGTAATTTGAGAAAGAATGATGAATCACCTAAGACTTATCAGAAAAAGCACATGTCTATGATTGGAGGACTACTTTATCTAACCCATACAAGACCAGACATAATGCATGTAGTTTATCTTGTGGCAAGATTTCAAGAAGATCCTAAAGAGTCACATGTGATGGCAGTCAAGAGGATCATGAGGTATTTAAAAAGTACTTCAGACTATGGATTGTGGTATCCCAAAGATATTGATTTCACTCTTAGTGCTTATATAGATGTAGATTGGGTTGGAGATGCTGATGATAGAAAAAGTACAAGTGGAGGTGCTTTCCTCTTGGGTAATAGATTGGTTTCATGGCCGAGAAAGAAGCAAGAATTAATTTATTTGTCTATTGTAGAAGGAAAATATATTATTGCAGCATATTGTTGCACTCAAGTGCTTTAAATGAAGCAAACATTGAAGGATATAAGAGTTATGTATGAAGAACCAATTTCAATCTTTTGTGACAATACAAGTGCTATAAACATTTCATAAAATCTAGTGATGCACTCAAGAACAAAGTGTATATCAATAAGGGATCACTTTCTGAGAGAAAAGGTAATAGAGAATGAAGTAAAGATGGAATATGTGTCTACAAAGGATCAAATTGTAGATATTTTTACTAAGCCTCTACCTAAGGATACTTTTGAGCATCTTAGGGAGAAGATGTGGGTTATTATCCCTCCTGCTCTAAACTAAGATGCATAGGAAATGCATCAGTCTAGTGGTACTCTAAATCTCATTCTTTGATCTAGATTGATGCTTTGTAGACTACCTCTCAGGGGGAGCTGGTAGATGTTGCTAATATGAGTTCTAGATAAAGAGCAGTAAGTGTTGCAGTGTTGATGATAGGGGGAGTTGTGTAGTAAAGAAAAAGAAAAGGTCTGGCACCCTTTTCCATTGATTGCAAAGGGGAGAGAGAATTTCATGTGAAAAAACTAAGAAGAAAGTTGCAGTTAGAGAAAGCATCAAGTAAAGGGAGGAAAGAACCAAAGCAAGATTATATGTCTTGATGGTTTTTCACATCATGTGTTGCCATCAATGACAAAGGGGTCAATTGTTGCAAATATGAGTAGTAAGTGTTGTAATTGATGTCAACACCTAAGGTCAACATCTAAGGAAATTATTTGAATGAGTTTGAGCAAGTATCTGAGAAGAATAGTACAGTGTTTTGCTCCACATATCCTATAGATTGAATATCTTTATATGTGGTTTGGAGGTTATGTTAAGGGATGTCTATAGTTGTTATATTTCAAGTTTGATCCTCTAGTATGAATATTTGAGTGAGTTCTCTTCACCAGAGTAAAAATTGCTTTTATGTGCATCTAATGGTGATGGGGAGAATGTATTTTGCTCTGTATTTCTCTGCATTTAAGTTTTACATCCCGCGGTTCTAGAATTAAGTCTAGGATGATGTTGTGTGCCTTTAGTTTAAATGGTTCATGATTTGGTGCTTTGCAAGTGATCTTTCCTTTATGATAATGGCTGACAGTAATGTTCAAGTGCTCTAGCTTGAAGAATATTATTGATAAAGTGTTTAGAGGTTGTACGAATGTGATGCAAGAGCATCCCTGGTTCAAGAGCAATCTTGCATCAACCAAAAAAAATATTTGCATTTCAGTTTGTATGCAGTTCAGTTTGTTTCTTTCATTTTAGTTCAGGCAGTTTAGTCAGAAGCAGTTTTGGTCTGGTATGTGCATTTTACATCTTGTAGATCTGGAATTAGCATCTACATTCATTCATCTACATCATATCAAGAATTCAGAGCATTTGGATCAGTTACCGAAAAGATATTGCTATCAGAAGATCCTTTGTTTTCTTAGTGCAGAGCTTTCTGATAGTCAGGAACAATCAGCTAAAGGAGAAGGCTTGCAGATGATTCCCTTGACTTGCGGATCCTAATGACACATTCTACAATGTTCCTTGGTTCATGGCTGACCTTCCCCAGAGGTCCGCATGTTACTCTATCCATTTGGGGAAGTGTTCTATGCATTTAGGTCTGACCTATTTGTGAACATGTTACAACTCTTCATTGGAGTTTGTGACATTCCTTGGTCGACGCAAAGGAATCTATTGGTCTGTAAATGATATATATTGATGTAATATATCCTTAGGAAAGTAGTTCATAAGTTACTAAGATCTTGATAGCTAGACTATTCATTTTCTCTGTGAAGGAGCTTCAAATCTTTATCTTACGCATGTATGTAATCAGGCCTTTAAGCCCAGCTATAAGCCCGCATGTTGTCGGCCAGATTATATTTGAATTCTCTGATATATTGAATGACTGAATCTGCATTTGTTTCATTTCTTTGAGTTGTTTCCATTGTGTTTACTCTTGCTACACGGTCTGAATTGTTCATTCTGTGAACCCTCCTACCGTGACTGCACCAAAATTTTCTTGGTGATTGTAATGTGCTTGTGGAAGTCTCTAGATCATGTTCCTACCTTTTTCTTGGTTTGCAAAGTGTAATCTAGATTGTGCATGAAGCGTGTTCCTAAAGGTATTAGTGTTAACACTAGTTTTAGCCAACTTGGTTGTTTTCACTACTTGTGGTTATGCTTTGAAGTTTGTAAAGTGTGTTGTTGCATGGAAAATTGTATTTGAGTCCCAGCTAAGGCTTGTCATGGTCCACATTCATTTCTCTTCTCCTCTAATCCATTTATGTCTAGACCTAATTTGAATATTGGCTAAATATGTATGTATGCCGACCTTGGAGATTGTTCTAATGGTTGATGATTGTAATGTCATCCTTGATGTTCATTCCAAGGTTGATGAATTGTATAAATACTTGTAATGAAGTAGTGAATGATTGAGGAGGATGCAAAGATGTGAAGATAAGTGCAAAGTGAAAGAGTAGAGTAGAGCAGAGGAAATTTATTGTGCTTCAATGGAACTAAACCTTGGCATAGTGTAGATTCTACTATCTCAGTTCACCAACTTTGGTAGTGAGCCACCCACAAGCAGTAAGCCAACCCATTAGCAGTGAGCCCCTTCTTTTGTAGTGAGCATTCTGGGCAGTGAACCCCATGGCAGTGAGCCTCCGACAGTGAGCCTTGTAAATTTTGATATATCATTTATATTGTGAGCTAACACTCATCATGATTTTTCCCTTATTGGATTTTCCACGTAAAAGTCTGGTGTCACATGTGTTGAATGTGTGAATGTGTTTAAGTTCTAATTTCATGCTTTCATAGTTAAATTACAATAATAGTGATTAAGTGGTTGATGTGTTGATGGTTTTAAAGTTTTGGTTACAACTGATTCACCCCCCTCCCAGTTGTCTTGTGCATTTTAACAAGATAAACATGATTGTGTTCTTAGAAAACTATGGTTAAGTCAAAGTAAGTATGTTGATACAATTTTGCAAAGATTTAATATGCATGACTGTAAACTAGTAAGCATTCCTTTTCCAGTTGGTACTAAGCTGAAATTAGACATGTGTCGTACTTCTGATGATGATTTTGAAGAGATGTCTAATGTTCCTTATGCTAGTGTTGTTGGTAGTTTGATGTATGCAATGGTTTGCACTAGACCAGATATTGAACAAGGAGTGGGAGTTTTAAGCAAGTTTATGTCTAACCTGGGTAAAGAACATTGGACTTATGTTAAGAGGGTACTTAGCTATTTGTGAGGAACTAATGATTATTTTTTGGTTTATCATGGTATTGATAATGTGGATAAATCATTGGACATACAGTGTTTTGTTGATTGTGATTGGGCAGGTGACCTGGATAGTAGAATGTCCACAAGTGGCTATTTTTTTACTTTATTTGGAGCTGTGGTAAGTTGGATGAGTAAGAGGCAACCCACAGTTGTTTTGTCCACTATAGAAGTAGAGTATATGGCTGCTACACATGCCTCCAAAGAGGTAGTTTGGTTATAGAGACTTGGAACAGGTATTGGTTTTGATTACAGGATAGTAAGGATTGGATGTGACAGTCAGAGTGCCATTTGTTTATTCAAAAATCCTATTTATCATGCTTGTACTAAGCATGTTGATATTTACTATCACTTTGTGCGAGAAATGGTATAGAATGGTAAGGTTTTGATTAAAAAATTTGACACTTTGGTTAATGCTATAGATTACCTTACGAAGCTAGTTACTATTTATAAGTTCTATTGGTGCAGGAAAGCCATTGACCTTGATCACTGTACTTGATTTAAAGTTTGATTACATCATTTAGAGTAATTGCAATGTATAATATCAAGCGAAAGAATGTTGGGATAAGTTACCATTAACTTGCAATCCTAACAAATTCATGTGTCTCAAAGTTCTTGGAATGTGTTCCACAACACATAAGAACTTTGAGAGATTAATTGATATTTAATTATATCACTTGGCTTATTGTAATTAACTACTAAATGATCGGGTCAAACTTGGGCATCCACTTTTGGGGTGGGGTCCATGAAGACTCTGTTGGCAACTCCTAAAGTCTATTTTGAGAGTTTGATAACTCCTAGTGAGTAGGAGTTAACTTGGGTGTCCCCCTTTTGGTGGTGACTTATATTTAGACTTGGAGTTTTCTTTTTATTGTACATGAGTGGATTTTGTTGAGACACCTTGCATGGATATAATGTTAGAGTTAACTAAAGTATTAGAGATGCATGAATTGCAATATTGCTTGCATGAGTTCATAAAAGCTTGCATGGACTTACATATTTTTGCATGTCACTTGCATGTGCTTCCATGTAGTTGCATGCCACTTGCATGTGCTTGCATGTTGTTGCATGTCACTTGCATGTGCTTGCATATTGTTGCATCTTGCTCTTATGGACTTGCATGTGCTTGCATGTTATTGCATGTCAGTTATATGGTCTTGCATGTTGTTGCATGTCAGTTTTGTGAGGTTGCTTGTGTTGAACTCCATTATTTACCAATACATTGATACAGAAAGGGCATGCATACTACTCAACGAACCAACAAATCTTATATCAAGCAATCTACCAGTTATATAATGTGCTACATTTACATTGTCAAACTAGGGAATCATATTCTTCTTGGATGATGCCTATACTGAGTGTATAGTTGAGGATTCCTTAGTTTTATCCTAGAGGTTGTGTAAGGGAAATAAAGTAAATACAGTATTCTAAGTTATCTAACACAACAATAATCAAATGATTCTTTTTAACTCCTATGTAAGAGAGTAACTAACAATTGGTTCAGTCGGTGATCACCTTGACTCAATGGACTTAACAACATGAATTACCAAAGTTACACTACTTTACATTACTAATAACAACATACATCAATCACACACATTGTTTAATATGAAAAGAGGGATGATGATAATTGATGAGGTTGATAGTTTGTTTTAAGGGTTTATCATGATCCTCCTTTCACCACTAAACATTCAAGGATATTCAATTCAGTAGAGAACTCTACTACAGATATCCTATCACTTGGAACATAGGGGAAGATTGGAATTGTGTGATTTTGTTATTTAATTAAGTCTAATTATGCTCAAAACCCTAATTTCATGAAATCATAAACAAATGGATAAATTACGGAAAATGATCGCACATAGAGATATCAAATGACAACCAAATACATACCAGATTTTGAAGTTCAGTCTGTGGAAAAGTTGGGGACTAATGAGTGAGCACCCTAGTCCAGTGTACCTATTTCTATTAGGATCTCTGAAGAATGTTTGTAACCTGTTCCCACTGTCATAGAGATTTCACCGCTTCAGAATTCAGAGGACTAATGAGTGGGTGCCCAAGTCTAATCCCTAGTTTTCTTCTCAGATCTACATTTTCGACAGTCTACACTGCTCTCTTGCAATTCCACTTCTTTTTCTTCTAGAATCTATAACCTGCAATCACAAAAAAGTGGGTTGTGGGATGTGGTGTTTAGAGGCTTGCCTCGATCAAGCCCCAGAGAGACATTCAAGTCTTTCGAACACCGTTGTCAGATAAAGAGTACGTATCCTTGTAGGATAGAGGCAAAATTCAAATGATAAATGATAGAAAACATGATTGATATCACCTTGTAGTGTAGATCTCATAAAAGGAAGATACTCTTCATGCCATGAGGAGATTGATGTCAAATCTATAAATACAAACACAATAACAACACAAAATACTACTCTACAACACCATGAATGCCTTGAATCACTTTCACATAAGCCTGTAGATCAAAATTTCCATCTAGTTTACAAATGAATCACTAATCATGCTTATATATGCAACTACAAACATTCCCACTAAGAATTTCATAATTCAAACTTGAGATGTTGGCATAGGACCTAATAATGCTCACAAAACTGACACCAAAAAATAAGTCCTGACCTAAAATAGGGTAGGACTAGGGCATGGGTGCCCAAGTTCTCCCCCCTATTTTAGATAGGACTCATGCTAAGCACACCCTCTAAGTCCCATTTGCCATGAAACTTCAAGGTTTTCTCATTGAGAGTCACCATTAACTTGCAAGATGACCTAAATGTATTCTAAATGACTCGGGAGCTAAACGTTAAGAGGGAAAAGCACCCAAGGGGACATTTTTTGACATAACATTTAGCCCCCACTTTAATGTATGTATAAACGTAAGGCCAATACATGCATTAAAGTACGATTAACAAACACAGTAAACACACTAATCATAATGAAGATAGTAATAGGCATGCAAAGCATGGAGAAGACAATTAAAATCACAAAAACATGGAGAAGACAATTACAGTCACGCAAAACATAGAGAATACAACATTAAAGACACACAAAACACAGTGAATGCAGTGATTATTTCTTTTTCTTTTTCTCATATATGAAATACAAATGCAAGTGCAAGGAAAGTAAACACACTAGTCATAATGTAGGAGTGACTCATCACCACCAGTCTTTAGACTACATATGGAGAAACAGACACGCAATACAAATCTTAGAGTGCAGGAGGGACTCATTGCTACCAGTCTTTAAGACTGCACTTGAGAACAAACATGCCATACAAATCAAGCATGCCATACAAATCCTAAAGCATAGGAGGGACTCATCACCACCAGTCTTTAGACTATGCTTTGGAACAAACATGCCATACACACACATAGAAGACACAAAGAAAACATGGAAAACAAGTGATGGAAGAAACCTATTGCTAGGTTCGTAACCATCTCAAGCACATTGTAGGTACACATCGATGATTGGGCTTCACCATAACAATTGTTGAAAACATGCTTAAGGGTTAGGATAGTCTCAGATCCACTCCTCGCTTGCTTGGATGACTTTTTGAAAATGACAAGATGTGCAATCTCCTCGAGAAATACACCATCCCTGCCTTGCACATAGGGCTTAAAACAAAAAAGATATGAACAATATCCCACATCCACAGAGGGATTAAGTGATTACAGTAGATTCAATCTTTATAAACACACTTTACTAGCATCTAAATCAAACTGCTTACCTTATATATGTCCCCACCTTAAGGTGGTTGATATCATGTAACAATATCAAGCACATTAAAGTAGGAAGAAAAAACACAAGGGAACACAAGCTCTCGTAAATCCTATGCCCCCCAGAGGTGGCATGTACTTTACAATCACCAAATGTTCCCACAAACACATAGTTTCCTACATGAAAAGGTGCTAGCATCCATATAATTATGATAAATAATGATGCATGTGATCATTCAGATAGAGAGCCAAGGTTATACTATGGATTCAGAGATCGAGTATAACCACGGGGCTATACCATAGATACCTCAAAACTGAGTGTAACCAAGGTGAGATTTAAAGATAAACAAGGTGTATGGAGCAAACAGTATTGTTATGTTTTGTAAGTGTAATAAGACAACATCAAGATATCACATAGAGTGATTCTACTAGCCAAGTGTTCTATAATATATAACAACCCCATCATCATGTATGGACCAGGTCCATTTTTTGATTTCTCATTGAAGGGATACTAGGTCTGTATTAGTATAATATGTTTTCATCATCTGCCCACTAGATAGAACCACTAGAGGAAGGGAAACAATAAATCAAGAGAGGAGAAACAAGTGCCTTAGGGATAGTCATGTAGGAGGGTGGCCCCAAGTCACCAATCGCAATGATGTGTCCTTAAGACACAACACACAATAATGAAAATAGAGGAGAAGCAATATAGAAGAATGATTATACAAATAGAAGGTCACAATAGAGGCAATCTCCTAGTATCCTTAACCTTATGAGAGAATCAGAGGTCATCCCAGGAGGCCTAAACAACACATAACACATCATGGGGGAAACACAACACGAGAGGGGAGGTCACATACATGAGCTGATTATGCTGACATAGGTGACCACCAGGGTTAGAAATACTTACCTGTAAGGACAACTAAACTAGCAGTTGTCATCAAGAAAATCATCATCTTCCCACTCCTAAATGTTAGAGGAAACTGGGACATAACGTACCATAGACCAACTATTATTCTTATCTTCAAGTTGTCCATTCTTAAGGTCTTCTCGGTTTGATTCAATGCTAGGTGAGATGTTTCCTTGTTGAGATGTGTTTCGTTGGGCAAAATCTTGTCATCTCCTCCTTTCTCTTGCTTGTCTATTTCATCTTATTTTACCACTTATCTCTTTTAAAATAGTGTCTTGATCTTCCATAGATTTTTATGTTTTAGAGGAGGAAGAACCATGATAAAATCTCATTTGTTTCGGTGGAATGTTTTCCTCTCGATGACTATCTCCTAATCCTTGTAAGGATGGTGAGGGAGGAACCTCAGCATAGGGTCCTTTTCCTTTTGTCTAGGATTCTCTTCAAATGTGGGTTGTTTGTCTCTTGTTGTTTCTTGAATAGAAGAATCGACCACTTGATGTAATAATTGTGTTTTGTAGTTTCTATAGCTCAAGAAGTTAAAATCTGTTTATGGCTTTGATTCCACTTTAGATCATTCCCAAATGTAATTAAGGCTAAAGTGTTGTCTTGCAACCAAAGGTTTATATCTATTGTGAGGGATAGTATGCACTTGTCCATTCAAAGGAAATTTTACACAGGTATGAATTGTTGAAGGGACAACTTTCATAGCCTTTAACCATGGGTGTCCTGATTTTATGCGAAAAAGGTTAGATATGTGGACAACATCAAATAATTGTTCTACATATTTCTCAAATATAGTAACCAATAAAGATATCTTCTCAGAAGTGTTTATAAAGGTTCCCTTATGTGTCTTAATCATCATGTCTGAAGGGTCATAGAAGCCTTTTATTAAACCATGTAAATAGAGGAACTCTTTGGTTGCCACATTAGTCATGCAATTAGGATCAATAAGGGTTCCATCCACAAGATTTCCCATTATCTTCACAGTGATATAAAGAGTTTCTTCAGTGTCTCCATTTGTTCTATCATGAGGTGTAAACACAATTTCAGTTTTGAGGAACTTTCTTTTCATGTAAGGCCTAGGAGGGAACCTAGTGTTATTGTTGTGATTATAGGCCATGTGTATATGTTTTTAAATCAATGTGAAATCAAATTCTAAAATCTTTTTGAATGTTATGCAAGAGACAAGTGCAAAACTATATGTGAAAATGACATAAATGCTTGATTTTTTCAACTTTTTTCAATGCAAATAAGTGAAAGAAGAGGTGTTGTAAGGAAATTGATCAAGGGAAGAAAGTAATATGTCCAATATGAGTCCAATAAAGCACTAATATCCTTCACAACACACCTTTGATGCAATGCTATAATGATGACAAGTCAAAACCTAGTGAAAATACACCTAAAATATGGAATTTTACACCAATTTTCAATGCAAAGGTCCAATGAAAAGGGTGTTGTAAAGAATTTGAGAAGGGTAAGAAGATTATAACCCTATTAATAGAAAATTAATGCAAAGAAATTATTCACAAAATGCCTATGATGCAATTCTAAAGAGACGATAAGGCCAAAATCTAGTGAAAATACAAGGTTTTCAAACCCTAGACATGAAATTTTGCAAGAAATGCACTATGATGTAACATTACAATTACAAATAAGTCCTAATGAGTATTTTGAAAGGGTAGTAACATCTGAAACAAGATTTTGACTACAAACCCTAGCTAATGAAAGACCAGGTTATATGGAAAAAATGCACAATTTCAAGCAATTTTTATCAATTTAATCATGAAAATGCTATCCAAATGAATGGTCAATGAATAATTTCTGTATTTTAAATCAGATATGATTATAATGATAGAAATGTTTTGAAATTAAATGCCAACTAATTCAAATAATTTGAAAATGCAAGCTAAAAATGCCAATTTTTTTCTCAAAATTTCCCAATTTTTCAATTTTTTTTTATAATTTTCAAATGCAATGAGATGAGAAATGAAATGAATGAATGTAAATATAAAGTACAACACTCAACAAGGTGAAAAATTCATTAAAAACATCATGGGTTCACCAAAATGTTTAATATGAAAAGAGGGATGATGATAATTGATGAGGTTGATAGTTTGTTTTAAGGGTTTATCATGATCCTCCTTTCACCACTAAACATTCAAGGACATTCAACCAAGTAGAGAACTCTACTACAGATCTCTTGTCACTTGGAACATAGGGGAAGATTGGAATTGTGTAAATTTGTTGTTCAATTAAGTCTAATTATGCTTAAAGCCCTAATTTTGTGAAATCGTAAACAAATGGATAAATTACGGAAAATGATCACATATAAAGATATCAAATGACAATCAAATACATACTAGATTTCAAAGCTCAGTGTGTGGAAAGGTTGGGAACTAATGAGAAGGTGCCCTAGTCTGGTCTACCTATTTTTATTGGGATCTCTGAAGATTGTCTATAACCTATTCCCACTATCACAGAGATTTTACCGCTTCAAAATTTAGAGGACTAATGAGTGGGCATGCAAGTCCAAGCCCTAGTTTTCTTCTCAGATCTACAATTCTAATAGTCTACACTATTTTCCTAGAACTCCAATTCTTTCACTTCTGGAACCTGTAACCTGCAATCATAGAAAAGTGGGTTGGGGGTTGTGGTGTTTAGACGCTTACCTCGGTCGAGCCCCAAAGAGACATTCAAGTCTTCTGAACACCATTGTCAGATAAAGAGTGTGTATCCCTATGGGATAGATGCAGAATCCAACTGATAAATGATAGAAAACATGATTGATATCACCTTATAGTGTAGATCTCATGGAAGGAAGATGCTCTTCATGCCATGAGGAGATGGATGTCAAATATGTAAATACAAACACAATAACAACACAAAATACTACTCTTGAACACAATGAATGCCTTGAATCACTTTCACATAAGCTTGTAGATCAAAACTACCATCTAGTTTATAAATGAATCACTAATCATGCTTATATATGCAACTACAAACATTCCCACTAAGAATTTCATAATTCAAACTTGAGATGTCAGTATAGGACCTAACAACGGTCACAAAATTGACACCCAAAAATGGGTCCTGACCTAAAATAGGGCAGGACTCGGGTGCATGTGCCCAAGTCCTACCTCCTATTTTAGGTAGGATTCATGCTAAACACACCCCCTAGGTCTCATTTGCCACGAAACTTTAGGGTTTTCTCATCAAGAGACACCATTAACATGCAATATGACCTAAATACACTCTAAAGGACCCGAGAGCTAAACCTTAAGAGGGAAAATCCCCCAAGGAGACATTTTCTGACATAACACACATATAAACAATCACACATCTATATAACATACAATTTATAAACTAAACATATGAACAAGGTGGAGAAGCACAGTACCTCAAGTGGTTGTCTTGAGTGGCTGTGATCCCACGAGATCTAGATAAATCTCTTACTTAATCTTTGTAGTCATAAACAAAACTCAAAAACACATATTCCTTTATTGAATGCAAAAGTAACAATGATACAACAAAATATGATATTATATTTCTGTCCAAATTGTATGAAGTAAAATCTAATCTTATCTCCCTCTAGCTAACTGAGATCAACAGTGTTTATATGAATAAAACTACTAAACAATAAATGTCTTAACTTCCCATTATCCCACATTTTAGGAAAAGGACTTTATTACAAAACAACTAGAAATAGGAAACTAACTAATGTGGAGGCAGTAGAGATAATGTTGAGTGCTAGTGACTCAGATTACAGGTTCAATAGCTCAAGGTTCCTTGGGTTCAACGGCAAAGTTTGAACTGTTCATTGGGTTTGAATTGACTCATTGGGTTCACTGTTTTGTTGAACTAACTCGTTGAACTGTTTTGTTGAACTGTCTGTCGGGTTCAATGGTTTATCAGGTTCATTGGTTCAATCTCTATTCTTTGGTTCCTTCGATGAAAGTTTGAACTGTGCTTCGTTGAACTCCTTTGTTGATCATCAGTTCAATGGTTTGGTTCATTGGTTCAATGGTTCGGTTCAGAGGTGACATTGGTCTATTGGTGTAAGATGTGAGGTGTCTCTCTGATGGAATGGTCATCGGTATGAAGATCTCTATTGGCCCAGCTTTGAAATGTTACTCCGACCGCTTGTGGTCACTCCGATGGAAGATCATCGGAGTGAGTATTGATATCAGCACAGCTGGAAGGTGTATCCCCGATACTTCATGTTATATCGATGAAGGGTTGGCGTCGGCATGAGAATCATTGTCAGCCAAGCCTTGAGTCCTCTCTCCGATGGACCTCGTTACCCCAATGGAAGACTGTGAAGCTTTGGCATCGATGAGACATTGGTCTTCGGCGTAGGTATTGTTTGCTTCACTGATGGTTGTGGTCATTCCGAGGAAGGCGTTCTGTAGGCGTCGGTGAGACAAGGGCCGTCGGAATAAGTATCGAAGGTTTGTCCGATGCTGTGTAGTCACCCCGATGACATCGGCGGGAGTCTGAGGTTCGGTGTGACTTTTGAGGTCTTATCCGATATGGGCTGTTACACCGATGGTGCTTTAGGACATCGGTGGGAGGACTTCTGTCGACGTAGCTTAAAGATTTGAGGCCGATGCACAGTGGTCACACCGACGGAGGGTGAAGACTTGGTATCGGTGAGACAAGGGACTATCGGAGTTCATGGTTGAATGTTGGCCGATAGTTTGGGTTGTGCCGATGGGGGTAGATAGGGGTCGTCAGCGGCAAAAGTGCCGACAATAGTTTACTAAGCCGTCAGATATATAAACTGCAGTGTCCGACTTGGACGGGTGCATGTGGGACTAAAAGTTCTCATGAATGCGAACTGCCAAGTGGTAGTTGGACAGAGTGTAACCGAATTGCTGGGCAGTTGGAATGAACGGTTGTTTGCATGTGGAGTCGATTGGATTGCTAAAGCAATGAGGAAATCGATAGACTACGTCGAGTGAGTGTTGGGAGTGTTAGAGAGTTCTTCTCAAGAGAGAGTTCTGGTTTTTTCTCCTTCTGTGAAGTCTTTTGCTGTATGTTGTATCCAGCATGTGAACAACATGTGAAGGGATTGAGAAGAGAATGAAAACAGAGTTCAAATGAAAGTGTTCTGGCTGAGAAGGTTATACTGTCAGTTATTCTTCAGAAGGAACAAGATGTAAATCTTCATGAAAGGCTTATTGCTAGTTTTGTATTATAACTATTTTTCTGTTGCTAAATAATACAATGGTGATCTGGGCTTTTGAAGTGTAGGGTTTTTTACCCATAAGGGTTTTCCCCACGTAAATCTGTGTTCTTGTTCTGTTTTTCATGTTTAATGTCTCTGCTGTTGAAACTAGATATTGTTCACTTGTGCTTTCCTCTAAGGGTCAATGTAGGAAATGTTCTATGTCTGTTTCTGCTTTAAAGGCATAGTTGTGCGTGTTTTTGAAGCATTTGGAAAGAATTTAAATTTGTCGAAGACACCACTTTTCTTAGAAATACGTTCTGAGATGCCCTCATTTCCTTACAAGTGGTATCAGAGCCTTCTTCTAGGATCTGCTTAGTTGCTCACATTTGTACTTTTGTGTGCTGCATGTGTTGCATGTAAGAGTTCCTGGTGTATAAGGTCTGGGTTTTCCTTCTATGATGATTTCTTAGTGTGACAGGCCTGAGAAAATCTGAAGGAAATGCCTGTTTGTTTGATCCTTGTTTGAGTGAAAGTCTGGCAGTTGATCTTGAGTTTCTGTTTCAGCAGTACTTGAAGGATGGTGAAACTGAAGAGACTAGAGCTGGTCATGATGTGGCCTGAGGCTCTTAATTAACAGTATTTAATCCTATTGCACAGGGTTTGCTTTGTGGTTGTGTTGCTGCAGTAACTTTCATATTGGGTGTCTGTGTGAGAGGCTCTCTGATGATATGAAGAAGTTTGTGTTACTGCTCAGCCATGGAGTATTATGCTTATGCTGGGTGTTCTGTTCCTGGTATTGGAAGGCATAATTTTTCTGTTACCTCGACTGCATGTAGGCTATGGAGTTGATCATTGGATGGTTTGAAAGCTTCTATAATAGCCTGATTCTCTCAGATGCATGTGCATGTTGGTGGTTGAGGGATTGGTCTACAAGTGGGCCTGAAGCTCTTGAACTGCTATTTCCTTAATTGGATATTTTGTACTTGCATGACTCAAATTCATGTTTATTGGATTTGAGGGGTTTTATAGTTTTTCCTTAAAATCTATGGTTATGCATATTCATGATGATCCATTATTCTGGTTTAACTGTTATGGAGTTTTATTGAAGACTTTTGGGTTTTCCAAATGTGAAGTGGGTATGGATGTGCATGGGTATTTTTCAAACACAGTGGTTTTGCAAGTTTTACATGGTCAAAAGAAACACTTGTGGTTTTGTGACGCTGCAGTTAAGCTAATTCTAGACCCTAGCCTTTGGGATGTTGCTGGATGATATAGTTGCAGTTTTGCATGCATGCTCTGTGCATGGTGTGAGGGGGTGAAATGCATGCTCTGCATGGGAGTGCTAGTATGTGATTTGTCACTCAGCATTTCTGTGGTAATGTTTCTGGTTTCTTGACTATGGTGCTCAGGTTGTGGACATGTTGGGCGAATCAGTGAAAAGTAAGTTTTCTGATGCTTGAGTCATGTTGTCTACATTGTTATCTATTCCTTGAGATCTCAGTTTTGCAGTTTCCAGTGTGATAGTGAGTTTGCATGGTACATTGGTTGGATCTATGAGTTATGTAGTTTTGTGGGCTGATCACCTATCTTTATCCACAGTGGGATGACTTGGAAGTGGACTGTCTTTATCCACAAGGTTGTTTCAGTGTTTATGCAGATTTGTTAGCTGGCCTTGTCTCTGGTCACTTGTGCATTGGTGTGACTATTTTGGGATGAGAGGATGGATATTGTAGAGTATCTGAATAGTTGGTTATGGAGACTTGTAGTAAATGTATATCATGGTGTCATGTACAGCTTGAATACACAGGTTTGTGTAAGCTATTGACAGTGATAGTTTATTTCCTTGGTTTGGAGATCTTGGTGTCACTTGGTTTTATAGTCACATGGACATATTAATTTATGGACCTAGAAGATTTTCAAATTAGGAGATGTTTGGTCAGGATGCTTCGAAAGCTCTGTTGTTACAGTTCAGTGGGAGCTTTAGCATTGACTGTGTATTTCATCACTTAGTGGTGAATGATCTTCTTTAGTGTTGCAGATGTTACTAGGAGGAGCTCTTTGATCCTGTTGCTGCAGAAGGGTTCTTTTACATTTGCAGGGGCACTATTTGAGGATGATTAACATCTTGGAGTCATTAAGGAATCATGAAATCCTTGGCTGAGGTGTTGGTGGTGTTTGACAGGTGATGTTGGTTTAGAGTTTTGGTTTGTTTCATATCATGATTTCTACTTTTGAACTTTGGTATGATACATTGATCTAGAGACCATGGTTATGTTCACCTGGAGCATGGAATCTCCTAAAGGAGATGGTAAGATCATGATGTCAGATGATTGGAGTTTTGACAGTGGTCTGGTTACTTCTCTATGTTTGGGTACATTTATCATTTGCTTGATTACTTCATAGTGTTGTAATGATGCAGTTGGAGTTTAGCATGAGGTGATTGTTCAAAGGTACTCATGGATACATGGAGAATAAGGTGAGACTGTATATGCTGTGTTTTTTGAGTTTGCAGTAGGAAGTCCGAGGAGTCTTTACCTTGGTTGAACATGAGTTCAACAAAGACCTATGAGGAGATTAGAGGAGTCATAGTGACTTGTATATCCTGAAGGAGCATTCTTATTCATGATCATGGTCTACTCAGCAGTTTATAACTTGAGAGGTATTGCCCATTGTTTCTCTCAGGTGTTCTATGTTTTCTTTCATAGATATGGATCTTGAACTGTTCATTGATGGTTCTGGTGGATTCATTGTGAGAGATGAATAGCATGATTATCTCCTTATACATTTGAGTTTAAGATATCATTCATTGATGAGGACTGTTAGGAGATGGTTAATGGGCTGATTTCCTGAAATGGGAAATGAATTAGTTTGATCTTCTTTGGTTTGAGAGGCTTACATCCATGTTAAATTATTTGATCTCCTAAGATTGAATGTTTGTTTGGGTGTTGTTATGATGGTTCACTTTGGGGTGTTTTGAAGGAGATCATACTTGTCACAGTTGGCATTCAGAGGTGTATGTAGAAGGATTATCTACAGGTATATGATGTGCAGTGTTTCTCTTGGTCTCAATTAGTTTCTCTGATGGTGTGTTTCACATTACATTGTTTTGAGATTTGATTGGAGCTGAAGTGATCACTAGTTTGTGGTCATGTGCTTTCACTTATGTTGTTGGGTGACAGCATGAAGGTTCTGTTCTGTTATCTCTTTCTTTGTTGGATATGGAGAACTTGGGAGAACTTTGGACTAGTGGAGAGGAGTTGTTGTTGCAGGATTTTTTGCTTACAATTTTTGCATATCATGGTGGATGTTTCCTTGGTACTACATGATTAGTTACATGTTCTATGTAATGCCATTGGTGGATTTTTTGTATGCCATGATCTTTTTTAGATCTGCATTACCCATGCAGTGGGAGTTCTTGAAGTGTTTGGTCTTCTTCGACTGGTTCACACTTTGAGCTTGTATTTGCAGTTGATGGGTGTATATGTAGGTGGCATGAGTCTATTGATGTTCATACCTTTAAGGTATGAGTGATTGGATGTTTTAGCACTGGCTGTGTGTGCTATTTTCAGTCATGTGGGTTTTTTGTTCAGTTGGATGGGTACAGTCAGCTTACTGATTGTTGTTCTAACTGATGGTTTATCTTGTTTCTAGAGAATGTTTCTGGCGGTGTTCTGACAGTTTTTTGAAGTTGATGTTATGGAACTTCTGTAAAAAGGTTGTGAGCATAGTGGAGTGATGGCAGTATCAGCTTTGGTTCTGTGATATGGAGCATTGATGGTTTCCTGTAATTCTTTCATCAAGTGGGAGAATGTTGAGTGCTAGTGACTCAGATTACAAGTTCAATAGCTCAAGGTTCCTTGGGTTCAACGGCAAAGTTTGAACTGTTCATTGGGTTTGAATTGACTCATTAGGTTCACTATTTTGTTGAACTGACTCATTGAACTGTTTTGTTGAACTGTCTGTTGGGTTCAATGGTTTATCAGGTTCATTGGTTCAATCTCTATTCTTTGGTTCCTTCGATGAAAGTTTGAACTGTGCTTCGTTGAACTCCTTTGTTGATCATCAGTTCAATGGTTTGGTTCATTGGTTCAATGGTTCAGTTCAGAGGTGACATTGGTCTATCGGTGTAAGATGTGAGGTGTCTCTTCGATGGAATGGTCATCGGTATGAAGATCTCTGTCGGCCCAGCTTTGAAATGTTACTCCGACCACTTGTGGTCACTCCGATGGAAGATCATCGGAGTGAGTATTGATATCGGCGCAGCTGGAAGGTGTATCCCTGATACTTCATGTTATACCGATGAAGGGTTGGCGTCGGCATGAGAATCATTATCGGCCAAGCCTTGAGTCCTCTCTCTGATGGACCTCGTTACCCCGATGGAAGACTGTGAAGCTTTGGCGTCAGTGAGACATTGGTCTTCGGCGCAGGTATTGTTTGCTTCACCGATGGTTGTGGTCATTCCGAGGAAGGTGTTCCGTAGGCGTCGGTGAGACAAGGGCCGTTGGAATAAGTATCGAAGGTTTGTCTAATGCTGAGTAGTCACCCTGATGACATCGGCGGGAGTCTAAGGTTCGGTGTGACTTTTGAGGTCTTGTCCGATATGGGCTGTTACATCGATGGTGCTTTAGGACATCGGCGGGAGGACTTCTGTCGGCGTAGCTTAAAGATTTGAGGCCGATGCACAGTGGTCACACCGACGGAGGGTGAAGACTTGGTATCGGTGAGACAAGGGACTATCGGAGTTCATGGTTGAATGTTGGCTGATAGTTTGGGTTGTACGGATGGGGGTAGACAGGGGTCGTCGGCGGCAAAAGTGCTGACAATAGTTTACTAAGCCGTCAGATATATAAACTGCAGTGTCCAACTTGGACGGGTGCATGTGGGACTAAAAGTTCTCATGAATGTGAACTGTTAAGTGGTAGTTGGACAGAGTGTAACTGAATTGTTGGGCAGTTGGAATGAATGGTTGTTTGCATGTGGAGTCGATTGGATTGCTAAAGCAATGAGGAAATCGACAGACTACATCGAGTGAGTGTTGGGAGTGTTAGAGAGTTCTTCTCGAGAGAGAGTTCTGGTTTTTCTCCTTCTGTGAAGTCTTTTGCTGTATGCTGTATCCAGCATGTGAACAGCATGTGAAAGGACTGAGAAGAGAATGAAAACAGAGTTCAAATGAAAGTGTTCTGGCTGAGAAGGTTATACTATCAGTTATTCTTCAGAAGGAACAAGATGTAAATCTTCATGAAAGGCTTATTGCCAGTTTTGTAATGTAACTATTTTTCTGTTGCTGAATAATACAATGGTGATCTGGGCTTTTGGAGTGTGGGGTTTTTTACCCGTAAGGGTTTTCCCCATGTAAATCTGTGTTCTTGTTCTGTTTTTCATGTTTAATGTCTCTGCTGTTGAAACTAGATATTGTTCGCTTGTGCTTTCCTCTAAGGGTCAATGTAGGAAATGTTCTATGTCTGTTTCCACTTTAAAGGCATAATTGTGTGTGTTTTTGAAGCATTTGGAAAGAATTTAAATTTGTCGAAGACACCACTTTTCTTAGAAATACATTCTGAGATGCCCTCATTTCCTTACAGATAATACAGTCCTACTACAACTCTATCTCTTCATTATCCATGAAGAATAATTAGTGACTTAGAAATAGAATAGAGAACACATTCTACATTCCTTCATCATTTAGGATTGCATCATTCATTAAAGGATAATTGTTATGGAGTCATGGATGACTTATCCTAGTCAATTCGAGACCTTCTTCCTTTGGCTGTAAGTACCCTATCATCTCTTGTGGATATCAACATCTCCTTCGATTGTGGGTTGTATAGTGTTCTTCATGATATGAAGCCACATTTTTGCTGCATGAGGAGTTAGCACACTACATAGTATTTGTGCATCACCTATCACTAAAATCAACATAAAATACTAACATATTTCATAAGCAATCAACCATTCACATATAATTAATTAACAACATATTATATACTATCTTCATGCTTCAGTGTCTCAAGGATAAACATAGACATAATTAAGATATGTATAAGTCTGGAAATGCCTTTAGGAAATGGGTAATTAAAGTAATAAAAACAAGACAATTCATGGTCTCATTAGCTTGCAGAACACTCCAACTCTAGAAACTTGCAGAATGGTTCATCATAGTGTTTCATATAATGGGTATTAGTTGCATGTTGAAATAGGTATTTACATGTCACTTGCATGTACAGAACATGTTAATTCAAAATAATATTGGGGATATCAATTGTGTAGGTTGTTGCATCAGAATTGGTGCGTGTTGATCACGTTAGTTGACTGAAATAGATTGGGCAAACTTGGACTCCCAATCTTGAGACTTTTATTTATTTATTTTATTTAAAAATGTGTTTGATGTTAAAAATATTTACTTGGGCAAACATGGGCACCCACATTCAGGACATGTAGTTAACAGGAAGCTTGACTTTGTTTGACTTCAATCTTCTCTATTCTGGGTGCCTGGTTTTTGCATGAGGACTTGTCTCTTGTTATCAGTTACAATTTATTATAATTTGAGTTTCAAGCTTTTGAATTAAGAATATTTTGTATTAATTAAAAAGCACCATGCATTTTCCAAAGAGCAAGATTTCAAAGACTTAGAAGAAAAATAAGTTTTTGAAGTGCATCAAGGACTTAGAGGAATTTTAGTATTCAATGTAATATTTTTCAAAAAGATTTAATACAAACATAAACACCTTTGAGTGTGGATTTTTTTCCCTTAGGGGTGTTTCCACATAAATACTTGTCTTCTTCTTGCAAGCTATTTTTATCTATTCTAAATTGGATTGAAAGTGCAAAATCACTACACATTAATTGTTACAGATTAATCTTATTTTAAACTTTGTAATCACATAATTTTAAAATTTATAGCAGTAGTTCTACCTTCAGTTTCAACACATACTCCCCACTTATCCCTACATGTTAAGTTTCACGGGGAGTGGGAGAGAGATTCTTGGGGGCGTGGTAATCATTATCCACCCATAACTATTAGTGAGAGAATTAAGAAGTAAGAGGAGGGCTCAGAGAAGACTGAAAGGAGGACAAACAAAGAGAAGGGCTCAAAAGCTGAGATAACAACAAGAGGATAACAGTGAAGACTCATCCAGTTTAGGTAAGTCTACTATAATCTGTAGATAATGATAAAGTATATTAATCTTCCTTTCATTCGACTAAGATCAATATATATTTAAAAGAAGTTTTGAGTCTTTGTTAGACTATCGTTGGCAAACAAATTACTACTAAGTAGAGATGAACGTAGACTATTTGATTATCCTCTATAGAGGCTTGTTGTTATTTGCATTATTATTACCTTAACCGGAATAGAAATAGATATGTAAACTTAACTTTGTATGGATTGGTATTACTTGTGATATTCTGTATGCCTTAGGATAGGGTATATATTTCAATACCTCTAAATAGAGAGTCTCTCAACTGTATGTCATAAACAAGGCCAACTATGTGTCATATGTAAGGCTAACTATGTGTCATATGCAAGACCAACTCTGTGTTATAGCTAAGGCCGACTGTGTGTCATATGAAGGCTGACTATGTGTTATATCCAAGGTTGACTGTGTGTCATTTGCAAGGCCAAATGTGTGTTATATCTAAGGCCAATTGTGTGTTATTTATGCAAGGCTGGCTGTGATAATGGATAGGCCAATTGTATCATATATTAGAGCCTAACTGTGTTATGTGGAAGATTAGCTATGTTACTTGATAAGCCGAATGTGTCATTCATGAGTGTTTGACTATGCATTAAAGAAGGGAATGTGCTATATAAAAGGGGACTGAATTATTGATAGATCGATTGTGTCTTTTCTAAAGGCCAACTATGTTTTAAGTATGGTCTGACTATGCAAGGAAAACTAGAAGCCCGATTATATTAAGAATAAGTCAACTTTGCAAGTGATCAACTACTAGATAAAAACCATGCTTGGGTTGTAAAAACTTAGTTTGAGTTGATGGAAGACTTAAGAGAGACCTAAGCAAAGGTTGTTGTTGTAAGACAAAGTACTCTTGTGAGGCCCATCTTTTTATATTGCTTTGGATATTATGTCTTAGACCATTTGACTATGTTCTTAGATATTTTAGACTCGATTTGGTTTGGACAATTATGGACATTTATATTATTTCACTAGACATTATGCTTGATGATACTTTGGACATTATTATGGTTATACTTTATGGATTATGTAGTTGGACTATATGACTTGATTAAATTGAGTAATTGATTTTAAAACTTATATATGTGAGAAAGAAATTAATTGATGCATATTTGTTAGTAATTAAATAAATCAATTTTAAATTGTTTGAAAATGTGATTATGAATGGAAAATAATTATTTAAATGATTTTTTTATTATGTATTAAGTTGCTTCAGCTATTATTATCATGACAAACTGCTATTTGAATTTAAGTCTGCATGTGGGTGGTCAAGATCCCTTAAGTGGATTTCAAAGACTCCATAAATCCTCGGTCAGCCCAGTTAACCCTAGCCTAACCCAGGGAAGGGGTTAAGGCTAATTTGTGATGTAATGTTATTGTTTGTCCTTTATTTTAATTTTTGTTGGTTATGGCAATTTCATTATTATTTTATAAATTTTTAATTATTTCATTTAAGTAGTGAGAGTATTTTAAATTATTTGATTTTATTTTTTATTATTATTTTGTGGATGATATTATTTTTATTTAATTTTATTTAAATTGTCATTTGAGGTAAAAGTCATTTTTATTTATTTTATTTTTATTTATTTCCTTGTGGGATGAAGATAAATATTTTATATTTCTATTTTAATATTTTAAAAATTGGAGAAGATTTATCTCCTTGTGTTATTTTTAGAAAAAGATGAGTTTTATGGGAAGAGAAAAAAAAGAACATTGCTTCCTTTTCTGCTTTTATTCTTTTGGAAGTTTTTGAGTTTTATTTATGGGAAATTTAGAGAGGGTTTTCATACTTTTATTATTGTTATTCTAATTTTTTTATGTTGAGTTTTAAGAATGGACAATGTGTGAGAAGATAGAGATTTTGGGTTTGAGTTGGAAGAAGTTTTGTTATTGAAGGCCTTAGATTGATGAGAAAACAGTTGGAAAATTATTTTAGTTTTCAATTTTTGGGCTCATCCTAACTTGGGGAGCTGAGGTAATTTTTTTGAAAGTTTATTACTTTTCGAGTCTAGTGAAAATTTGGTTAATGTTCTGAAATATGATTTAAATGAGTGTTGGGTTTTATCTAGTTATTTTGAGAATCTTTGTGGGGGTTGGGTTTTATGGGAGTGACCCTCCAACTTGTTGAGAGCCTTCCACGTGTTGGCGTAGAGAGAGGCGTGGAGCCTCTCTTGGGGAATTTTTTGTTTCATGATTCAGACATGTTGATAATGATGTTTTATGTTAAGTATGTGCATGATGGTATTTGAGATGTATGAGTTGTGTTGAGAAGGAAGTTTGTATTTACTGTTTGTTATGGGGGTAAGTAGGCATGTGGAGATATGGGTGTTATGTAGAGTGGATGATTTATGATGTATGATATGAGAAGATTTATGATTATGTTGGTTTTCTTCCCCAAGAGGGATGTTAATCCCCTCTCTCCACCTATTTTGGATCCAAGAAGGATTTCAATGTTTATGAGTCTACCGATGGGAAAGTGTTTGAATGTTGATTCTCTAAATGTTATAAACTTGTAAGTTATGTTGTGTTTGCATTTTTGGTTTATAGAGTTCCCCTGTTCGGGGGTGGGATGTGCAATTGCAATCCCTATGGTAGGGTGGAAAGTAGGACTAGGCCACCTATTTTGGCCATATTTATGTGTGCATGTTTAAGAATGGTGCAAATTAAATCTTGGAAAATGGGAAGAGTTCTCTATGAGTTTTGGAAGGAAAACTATTCATGTTAAAAGTTTTGGCAAAGTGCCTTTGAGTATGTTTTCTGGTTGGAATCTTTTTATTGTGTGTCAAAGAGATTTAGTAAGTCATATTGTGGTTAAATATACCAAATTGTTCAATATGCATGTGGGGTCAATTTGGAAATGTGTTCTTGTTCAATTAATTACTGTATAAATTTATTAATCTTTTGTCATGGCTGTAGGGAAAGAGAAATTGTTGATTGATGTAAATCTGAAACACAATCATGTTATTAGAAATTCTATTTATCTCTATTATATATATGGACTAAAAATGGTTTCTTTGTTTAATTTACTATGGAAGTTGATTTAATAGTTCATAATTTTGGTTACAAAACTCTACTGTTACAAAATATCATTATCAAGAAATTAGAAATCTGTATATACATGTATACTTCCCTTGAATTAATTCTGCACAATGTTATAATTCTCTTCAATAGAAAAAAGAAAAAAGATATTTGTCATACTTCTCATAAATTTGAAAATCAGTTTGTTGCCACGATATCACTTATATACTTCCATTAATAAAAGCATTAATACATCTTGTTTCTATTACGATATTCTTATATTGTTCCTCTCTGTTAGAATTGGTCTTGGGGTTTTAAATGCACTATCCATAATCGCTTTGGTATGAAAACTTGTATGAATCTTTGCATGGTAGAATTACATTTAAACACCTCTTTTTAATGGACATCTTCATTGTGCCACCTCTTTGATCCCCTGTCTATGTAGAGTTAAATTTCATTGCTGCTATCTATTCATAGATATAAATAATTATACTACTATGTTTTAAATGTTACCCTATAACTTAAATAATTTTTGTAGAAGGCTCTCTATCTATCATATAAAAAAAAGAAAATCGATAAATAGTATGATGCTTAAATTAGAATTTAAAAAAGATCATTGAGATAACAAGAAAAAGAGAGAGAGAGAGAGATGTGCTTATTAAATAGAACCATATCTCATGATTAAGTAAACATAGAAAAAATAAAATTAGAAACATCTATTTCTTTTAAAGAAAAATAGTTCTATTCGGTTAGCTTTATGTTAAAAAAGGCTCGTATAAAGATTTTTGAAAAGGTAACTTTATCTTTTACTTTAAATTTGAAGTCTTTTTTTAATAGAATTAAATCAAGTATATTGAAATGAATTTCATTATTTAGAATGGAAAAGAATTTTGAATTAGAAAGGAAATTTCTTATTTTAGAAAGAAAAAGCAAGATAAGAAAGATAAGAATTGGTAATTAGATATATGTTTTTTGATTATATAAGGCAGTAAAACCAGGGGCTGAACCTTTACAAAGCAGAACCTAAAAAGGGTAAAAGAGGTTCAGAAGACAAAAAGAGCTAGGACCACCACCGACAGCTTACATACAACCAATATACACTAGAAAGAGACTAACAGTAGATAACTAGCTAACAGAAAACATAGAAAGAAGACTAGGAGAGGGTATCTTCCCAGTCTTTGAAAAGAGATTCAATTTTTTCAATATATTTGGCCCTGTCATTATCAACACCATGCTCCTTCAGTAGAGAGAGATTAGCCATAATTTGTTTACAGAGCATACTGGTAATGAGTTTGTCAAGGGAAGAGACCCTTTTTTCCAAAAAATCCACACACTCCTTCAACTGAGTCAGAGCGACAGAATGATTACCTTCTTCATTAACAACCTCCTCCATACCATCATCAGCATTGTCACAATTCTCAAGAATTAGGACAGAATCACCAAGAACCTCAGTAGTGTGAGTTTCCTTCTCATTATTGTCATCAGTGTCATTAGCCTCAGTATGAGTTGTATCAACCATATCCATACAGTCACCATTGGGAGAATAATTAGCAAACTGTTTATTACCCTCAGTACCAACGATCTCCTCCAAATTGTCTTTCCCATCATTCTCCTCATCACCACCAGAAACTTCAACAACAACCTCCTGAACATCATCACTTTTAGATTTATCCACACCCTCTTGAGTAGAGGCTTCATAATTGCTTTCAGAGTAGTCTATCAGCTTCATTTTAGGCACTGGTTTGCCAGCAATATGGCCAGACTGACTAATCACAACAAAATTACCCTCCAATTTGGTTTTTTTCATATTCCTTGAGGAACCCTCCCTAACCAAATCTTGATCATTCGGGGTCCCAGAATCCCCAAGGTCTTTTTTAGAATCCACAATAATATCAGAAAGGCATTTTTTGGCTTTCAATTTGGATTTAGAAGGGGTTTGCACTTTTTTATTAGAAGAAGACTTAGGAGTACCCGTGGATGAAGCACATTTGAGTAATAGCTTAGGAGAATTAAAAGAAGTTTTCACAGAGGTGGTAGGGGTCTCAGTAGGAGGATCAAGACCAGTGGGCTGAATAGGAGAAGCAGGAGATAGAGCCAAATGGAATTGGTATAATCTATGAATAAGCCCTTGATGAAGGGGAATGGGCTTCTCATCAGGCTTCTTAATCAACATCTTCTTAACATGCTTAACAGAGCCTTCTAGGGAAGAAAGCAAAAAGAAGGGAAAACTGATAGTAGCATTATGCTTGAAGTGATTCAATAAAGGAAGGTGATAGTGATAAAACCTGGAAAATCATCCCTCCAAAGTGAAGTATTTCATCACCATGTAACACATATCCACCCACAGCTCAGGAAGTCTAGCTCTTTCAAAACCACCTTGATAGGGTACAAGCTCCTCACCTTTGCCAAGGACTAATTTCTGGTTCTACGCATTTGAAACCCTAGACTTCTTTTGTAGTTTAGTGCCCTTAATAGATAAGCCTGTGGCCATTACAATTTCATTCTCTAAAATCTTGAAACTAACATTACCAATTTGAACTTTCCAATTATCCCAAGATAGAGAAAATTGAATAGACAAATTTTTGTCATGTCCATTCAAGCATTCGAGGAACGGTGTTATACCACCTTCTTTGCAGTAATGCCAAACCAAGGCATTGTCTCTAAATTCCCCACAGTTGTTCAGTTCAGTACGAATCCTATCCCCTCCCATAGTGATAAACCAGGAAACCCCAAAGAGCTGAGGAAAAGAAATGGAGTGAAAAGAACCAACCCAGAGACTCTAAACAATATTTTGAGAAGCTTGAGACACTTTAATCACCGGGCAATGAAAAATGATGACAAAGGCAATAATGTATATACGAGCAAGGTTAGGAAAATCATTAAATTGAAAGGCCCAAGTATTTATGCAACAAATTATCATTAACTACCCATCCTTCGTACACTTGCTTAGCTATCTGATCTAGCTCCAAACACCAATAAGGCGTCTAGTCAGCATGAGCTGAGATAAAACACAAGCCATGTCAACCCTATTTAAATGATGTATCCTCTGTTGCCAAGAGACACTGTGTGGCTTCATGAGTGTTGTCATTGATGGCAACAAAGTCCATCCCACTCATCCGCAGCACATAGTTTGTCTATACCAGAAGTCAGATTGAAGAGTGTTTTGGTCTAGTGAGCAAGAACAAAGCATGCAGCTAAGTCTGACAATCAGGTCCAGATCTCTTAGAGCATGTATCTCAGAAAAGTGTGGACTTGGGGATGTCAAGAGGAGTACCATGACTGACACATTCTAGGGATTGAGCCTCCGGTGATGAAAGAGTAAAAAGATATGAGCATCTAAGTGTTGGGTTCTTGACAGACAGAGTAGACTGAGAAAGAACTGACTGGTAGAGCATCAAACCTTAATTCAGATAAGGAATTGATGGTGATCAAGCTTCTTGAGAGATCATTCATGGTTGGCTGACATGATTGATGACTTCTGTAACTATCTCTTTGATATGCATCACTTAGTAAGCATGGATTCAGCCGATAGACTAAAGTTGGGGAAAATCTTGAGTATTCTGGATGTCGACTAGAAAGATGTTGAAATGCTTGGTGTGGATATATATACCAGATGGATTTAGGTATGAAGGTGTGTATGGTGTGTGATAGTGTGTGAAGAAAAGTAGAGAGTAATGTGGAAGTAGCTATACAAATCCAGTATGTAACAGAATAGCAGCACTAAGCAGAGGAAGAATGAAGTGCAGCAGATCAATATATTGAGCCTAACCAGAACTAAACTTTAGCATATGTGGATGCCCCTTATCAGTTCAAATATCTGGTTACTTTCTAAATACCTTGTCGGCAGTGAGCCTCTTGTGAGCAGTGTGCTCGGGCAGTGAGCCCTAATTGGCAAGTGTCATTTTGTACTACTTATTCTTTTAACAGAGAATATAATCTTGGGTTAGTCACCCCATGGTTTTTCCCGTAATAGGGTTTTCCATGTCAAAATCATTGTGTTATGTGTATTGATTTTATGTCTGCTTTCATGGTTATGCATGCTTATATGTTTTGATGCTGTACTAATTGTTAAAGAAGAAAAGAAAGTTAAATTAAGATAATTGATTTACCCCCCCTCTCAGTTATCTACCTTGTTTCCAACAATTGGTATCAGAGCTAAGTTCCTTCTAACAAAGCTTAATAGCTTGAGGACAATCTAGGAATCTCAATGGATACGTATGGTATGAGGGAACAACTTCAGTCTACCCTAGATGATCTTGAAAAATCTCACTCTGAAGTCAATAACTTGAGAGAAAGACTCAAACAAGCTGATGATTTCATAAATGAACTAAAAGAGAAACTAAGTATCTCTATGAAAAAGAGAAAGGAACTACTTCAACAATTAGGAAGTCAAAGTGAAGCCAGTGATACTAATGAAGATCTGAATGAGAAGAACAAGTTATGTGAGAAGCTATCAAAAGAGGTCATTATGGTAAGACATGAAATGGAATCAGGGGTTATGAAATTCACCCAAGAAATTGAAGAGAAGAGAAAAATTAAAGATAATCTAAAATAATCTCTCAAGAAGTCAGAAGACTGCCACAAAATGGATAGAATAATCAGGCATCTGGAATCTGATCTTGAAGAAGCTAGAGAAAATGAAGAACAACTTGAGAATCAGATTGACACTCTTAAAAGGGATCTTCAAACAACAAATGAATACAAAGAGGAATTAAAGATAAGCTCTACTCAACTTGAAGTCCTTCTTGAAAGCCAAAAGAGGGTAGATGGCAAGCAAGGCTTGGGTTATGAGAAAGGTGAAAGCTTCAGATCCGGTCAGAAGAACTCTGGATCAAGAAATCCAAGGAACAGGCCTAGAAGACCTCCGGTAAGGCAACCAAATGCTCAAAGATATCCATCCTTCAATGGATACTACTACAATTGCAATAACTTTGGTCATAAAGCAAATTAGTACAGAAGAAGAATGAATCAGACTAACTCATCCTTCTCCGGACAATGTTTTAACTACAAAAGGTATGGTCATAAATCTCATGAATGTAGAAATGTGCAAATAAACAATTAATTCAATGGTAGATGCTTTGCATGCAATAGAATGGGACATATGGCTAATCAATGTAGATCAAGAGGATACTAGTCAAATATGCAAAGAAATGTTGTTTGCTACAATTGCAATAGATCCGGTCATATTGCTAAATTCTGCAGAAGTAAGAATCAGGACAAAAAGGGTCCGGTGCATCATAACCAAAATCAAGACAAAGGAAAAGGAAAAGTAAATGCGGATGAAATTCAAAGGGAAATGAACAAGATTTGGGTGAAGAGAAGTATAGAAAGTGTTGGGGATGGATCCACACCAGAATTTGGTGCTGATATTCCTTCTGGAAACTAAATAGATGAGCCCTGGCTCAGGGGGAGTCACAAAAAAAAACAATTTCCCCCAGCCAGTCAATTGGTGCCTAAACTTGGCACATGGAAAGTTGCGGATTAGAAGGGCTCTCAGAGAAACGTCTAAATAACCCTTGGTAAAGATATGAAAGATCTGCAAGGAGTTTGAAAAGGTTAATCATCCAAGATTAATCTAGTTTGACAGTCATCTGGCAAAAGCAGGACTTTCAAAGTTAGATCTGGTATGATTCAAAATTGAAATATTTGGATCTGCAATTAGATGGAATGATTGGAGAAAGGAAGATACATTGTAAGTTATCATTCTAGGTGCATCTCAGTACTCCAGAAAGATCTTTCTCAAAACAAGGAGAACAAGGCAACCGGAATGACTTAAGTTGTGCATTTATTGCAATATGGAATTAGGGTTTACGCATAAATAAAAGGGTTCTTTTGTTCATCATTTGCACATTTGCATTCGAGAAGAAGAAAGAAAGAGCTCTGCAACAAGATTGCTTCAACCCTCTCAAGGATCAACCGTAGAATTCGATTCAACCAGCGATCTTTTCGGCTCTTATCATGAACCCTAGAAGCGTAAAAAGGTATTTCTGCTCTTGAATATCTTTCTCTGAATCTTTTAAAAGATGGCTACTCCAAATGTTGTTAAGATCACTAATAGGCCATGCCCTAAGTTCAAGAAACATCCTTACAAATCCCTAGAAGTTGATCCCCTAGGCGCATTCTCTATCATTCCGCATGGGGTTCTGCATGTAGAAGATGTTAGGGTATACATTCATGCCAACATTGAGGAATTTGGGGAATCCAAGCTGATGGATATCTATCACAAGGAATTAATAGATGAAACATTTGAAATTAAATCCCAATACAAGGCCATCTAGGATAAGCATTTTGGGCATTGCATCCATTTCCCCTGTTTTGCAAAAGATGAATGGGTCTGGTATGTTCTGAGCAGAATGCATGACAACTTCATGTGGTTGATGAGGCCATTTAAGATTACAAAAGATGCCATCAGGGTGGTAACCGGATCGTACTCATCCGGTGGGTTGCCTGCTCTCAAATCAGTCAAAAACCAAACTGTAAGTGAGGCTACCAGATCAAAATTTGACAAGAGGGCAATGACAATAGAAGACATCATAGATCTAGATATCAAATTTGCCTCTATGTTAATTGGTTACAAAATCTATCACTCCAGTAGGGAGAATTTAGTATCCGGAACTGCTATATATACTACATATGAAATGCTAAGGAAAAATGCTGACTATGATCTTTGTGAGCTTCTCCTGAATCAACTGTTAGAGAATTTATAGAAAATAAAGAAGGATAAGAAGAATTCATTTAAGTACGGTGGCTTGATACTATGTCTATTCTTCTACTTTATGAATGACCTACCTAGATCAAGTGGCTGGGTATGGTAGAATGACAGACTGGTTGCCATACAAATCAAAGATTATATGTATGGGCTTGGTGATGCCAAGGCACAAAGTACAGCACTATGGGGTTACTTCAAAAACTTCCAAGGCATGATGCAGGCCAAAGAGAGAATCCCCCAATCTCTAGTTGAAAAATACAAGGATACAGTGTGCTTCATGGTAGACATTGATCAATGCCTAATGGAAGCAGTGGAACCCAGAACAGTCTGGATTATGCCAATGGGCTATGAGGTAGATGAGAAAATTCTGGAGCTACATGTTCAACACCTGCTAAGTCAACCAAAGGACCCTGAGGCAGAAAGGTTTGGAACCTTCCAAGAGTTGAGTGTAAAAATTCATGTTGAATTGAGACAGCCTGAGATCAAGAGAAAAATGAGAAGGGAAGTAGAAGAAGTTACCAAGATATATGGGATATCAAAGGAAGCAGTTGATGCCAACAGAGAGAAGGTAGAAAGGGTAGAGAAAGAAAGGCAAGAAGCAGAAAAAGAAAGTGCTCAGGTGCAAGCCCCCTCCCAAACTAGATCCTCAAAGAGCTCTGCACCTGCCACTACTAAGAGGCCAAAAGCCTCAAAACTAGAAGTAAAGACATCCGGAAAAGGAGAAAAGAGAACAAAGACAAAGGCCACAAGGTCTTACATAAGTCAAAAGGATGATGAAGAGATAGAGATGGATGAGGAAGTTAAGAAAATAAGAAAGAAGAAGAAAACATTAGGAGGATCCTCTGCCAGTGCAAATAAAGAAGATGAGGTAGAAGAATTTGTTGAAAGGTCCACTCCTTCTATTGATAATGTTATCAAGGTAGTCACAGTGGATGGAAATCTACAACCATTAACAAAATTTTATGATGAGTTTAGTGATACTGACAAGAAAATCTTGGAAGATGCTACAGTTAAGTACTTGAATATCTATAATAAAGCATTCATTGAAATCATCTCTCTAATCCCCAAGAGTTTAGAGAAAGTACTTGAACTCAAAAAAAACAATGCCAAGGAAAAGGATATGGAGATCTGGGAACAGATAGCTATTCATCTCTATCCTTCCATCACTCCGAAACAAATGAACATGATCTTCAAGGATTGCAAGGATGAGTTCTAGAGCAAAGCCAGAATGAACAAGCTTATGCTCAGAGAGACTGATCAAGTGGTAAAAGAAACTGAAGACATCCTCCGGAATGCATATAAAAGATTCAATCTTCCTACTATAGAGGACATAAGAGATGAACCTTCTGCCATGGATGTCAAAGGATTAAGTGTATCAAAGGAAGATCCTACTGAGAAAATTACAAAAGAGTCAAAAGAGATAAGTGAGGAGAAGACTAAGGACTTGGATTCCACTGTTCCGGAAGAGGAAGTCCATGAAGAAGTAAACATCTCTCTTCCAGATCCCCCAGTAGACTCTGGAACTAAAGGAGAAGAAAGAAAAGAAGAGAAAAATAGTCAAGGAGAAGAGGTAAAGGGAAGAGAAGAAGATCAAACAGATAAGATCTCAGATGACAGTTCTGAAGTGGGAAAAGAAAAGAAGACTCTGTCTCTGGCAAGAGACACTGCAGAAGTAGTTAAAGACTTCCTGACCAAGGAAATGATGGAATTAGATGAACCGGAGTTGTTTTAAGGTCCACTCAATTTTGACTCTCTCTCTCCAGTCCAGACAATGAAGGTAGCATCTTTTGCTCAAGCCAAAGCAAAAGAAAAGCTTGTGAAGTCTCGCATGGAAGACTGTGAGCTGATAGAGGTTGTATCCGGTGTGTTGGAGAAGATCATGTCATCCTTCCAGAAGGATCTTTCAGCCTCTTCATCCAGTAACTTGAAATCTCTTGTTAATTCTATTAGCACACATTTTGATTCTTTGGAGAAGTCAGCAGAAGAGAAAGTCCAGAAAGAGTTTTTAGAAAGAGATTCTCTAAAGTACAAGGACTTATAGCAAATGATAGGAGAAATATGGATATTGGGATAAAGAGCCTAGAAAATGCTCTTAAAGATGGCAGAGATTTATACAAATTTTGTCTATCTTGGTCCACAGTGATAACAGACATTGCCAAGAAGGTGGAAGAACAAGAGAGTAAACTGTCAAGTTTATCTCAAAATTTTGATCCTCTCACCTCTTCCATAATAAATCAAGAGTGTCAGATTATTGCCACTATTAATGAAATAAAGAGGCTTGAAAAGGAGAAGAAGAATAGAGTTAGCAGGCTAAGTGAACTAAGAGGGATAATTATCCCTAAGTTAGAGGCAATGCATGAGGCCCTAACTGATGCTCAGACAATAGCCCAGACCAGTGATCCGGTAGACTTAAAGAGGGCAGAAGCTTTTACATTTTTGTTAAGTGGTCATGTCTCAATTTTGGACAGGATGAAGTAGAGTTGGGCAACAGAATTTGTCCAGTTGAAAACCACTTTTGTGGATATACTTAAGTATATGTAAGTATAGCTTGTATATATACTTATGCGGCTATGTATAGGTTAGATTTTGCAAATTTTGGTGTGCAGATTCCACCCTTTTCCATTGATGTCAAAGGGGGAGTGAGGAGTAGTGAAAAATGTGGAATCTAGCTAAGGGGGAGCTCTGGAAAAGTGTACATAAGAACAGAGCATCAGCCAAGGGGGAGTGTGCTATGACACTTAGTCATTTTTCACTAAGTGTTGCCATCAATGCCAAAGGGGGAGATTGTTGGCAAGAGACACTGTGTGGCTTCATGAATGTTGTCATTGATGGCAACAAAGTCCATCCCACTCATCCGCAGCACATAGTTTGTCTATACCAGAAGTCAGATTGAAGAGTGTTTTGGTCCGGTGAGTAAGAACAGAGCATGCAACTAAGTCTGACAATCAGGTTCGGATGTCTCGGAGCATGTATCTCAACAAAGTACGGAATTGGGGAATTCAAGAGGAGTACCATGACTAACACATTCCAGAGATTGAGCCTCCGGTGATGAAAGAGTAAAAAGATATTAGCATCTAAGTGTTGGGTTCTTGACAGGCAGAGTAGACTAAAAAAGAACTGACCAGTAGAGCATCAGACCTTAATTCGGATAAGGAATTGATGGTGATCAAGCTTCTTGAGAGATCATTCATGGTTGGCCGACATGATTGATGACTTCTATAACTATCTCTTTGATACACATGACTTAGTAAGCATGGATTCAACCAACAGACAAGAGTTTGGGAAAATCTTGAGTATTCCAGATGCTGACTAGAAAGATGTTGAAATCCTTCGTGTGGATATATATACCAGATGGATTTCAGTATGAAGGTGTGTGTGGTGTGTGATAGTGTGCAAAGAAAAGTAGAGAGTAGCGTGGAAGCAGCTATACAAATCTGGTATGTGACAGAATAGCAGCACTAAGCAGAGGAAGAATGAAGTGCAGCAGATCAGATATTTGAACTGATCAAGGGCATCCACATATGCTGAGGTTCAGTTCTGGCCACATCAAAATCATTGTGTTCTATGTATTGATTTTATTTTTGCTTTCATGGTTATGCATGCTTATATGTTTTGATGCTGCACTAATTGTTAAAGAAGAACAGAAAGTTAAATTATTTAAGATAACTGATTCACCCCCCTTCTTAGTTATCTACCTTATTTCTAACATCCTCATAATAGGGTAGCTTGTTCTTTTTGAATCATATCACCAATGCAGCGTGAGATATTATAAAAATGGCACCAACACCACCAGTCTTGAAGCTACTGACCAAAATTTGCCAGGCCGTCAGCAACAATATTCCCTTCTCTATATATATGGGAAAAGGAAATAATAGGAATGGCTTGAATGGCTTGAATAATAGTTTAAATGTCAACCACAATATCCCAAAGTTGCCAACCACACTCTGAGGCATTGGTAACTACATCAATAATAATTTTAGAGTCTCCTTGAACATGAAGTTAACAGATACCCAAGGATATAGCCAATTTAAGCCCCCATAAGAGAGATGAGGCTTCAGCAAAATTATTGGTCAGGTTCCCAATTCCTCCAGCATAAGTAGCATATAAACCACCTCTATCATCTCTTATAACTCCCCCTCCACTAGCGTTGCCATTAGATTTAGCAGTACCATCAAAATTTAGTTTGAACCACCCTGGGTCTAGAGGGGTCCAAATAGTACTTAACCTTTTAAGGTGTTTAGAAACATCAAAAGCAGTAATTTTATTCATAATCCCCCAATTAGTAGCCACTAGGACCTCATGAGAGGTAAGAGGTTTGTCAGAAGCTTTAATGCTAGAAGTAGAAACATTTTCCAAGAGGGCCTTAGACAAGGAATAGAAGACCTAAGTGGGATTTCTGGCAGTTTCTCTAAAAATTCTATTATTTCTTTCCTTCCAAAGGAACCAAGCAACAAAAGAAATAGTTTGATTCCAAAGTTCCACTAACTAGGGATGTGAAATAGAGGGAATCCAATTGTGAATGAGATCACCAATTTCTTTATTGCAAACCCATTGTAAGCCAAAATTCAAATTAACTTTGTTCCAGATTTCAGTCATAAACTCACAATGCAAAACAAGATGAGAGATAGATTCTTCTTCTTTTAAACACATGATACATCTATTGACCATTTGAAAATCCCTTCACTGGAGATTGTCCTGAGTCAAGATCTTGTTATGAATAGCTGTCCACCAGAAAAAGTTGACCTTAGGAAGGAGTTTATGATTCCAAACTTTTCTCCAAATGTCATCCAAAGAATCCTTCTCAAATAGCAGATAGTAAGCCGATTTGATAGAGAAAAACCCTTTCTTATCAGCAGCTCAAAAAAGTTGATCATTTCTAGGAAACAAGGGAATCTAGGTATTAAGAAGCATTTGTTGTATTATATTAGCATAGTAATAAATATTGGGATGATTAGTACAGCAATCCAGTAGTTTTTTCCATTTTCTAATACCATGATCTTCAGAAATATAATGACAGACTTTAGTACCAAAAATTATTTTTGCAAGAGAAACAAAAGGAACATTTTCCACCTAATTAGAAAGAGGTCCATTTCCTAACCAAGAGTCCTCCCAAAAATTGATGATAGAACCATCACCAAGCTTCCATTTCATACCCTTGTTAACAACATTTCTAGATTTAATCATTTTGTTCCAGATGACAAATCCTTGAGGAAGACCCTCCTGAGAGAGAAAAGAAATTCTGTCATAATCTCTTAAATACTTAGCCTTTAGAATTCCTCCCCAATCAATATCTATGTTTATGAAGTTCCAAATAATCTTAGAAAAAAGGGCCTTATTCATTTTTTGAATGGTTCTAATGTTAAGCCCACCATGAGATTTAGGAAGGTAGACTTTGTCCCATCTCACTAGAGAAATTCTCTTTTTCTCCTCTGTATCAGTCCACAAAAAACTTCTCTGAATTTGCTCCAGTTTATCAGCTAGATATCTAGGCATTTTGAATAATGATAAGAAATAAGTAGGTATTCCCTTAAGAAAAGCCCTAAGAAGCTGCAATTTACCAGCACTACTTAAGAGTTTGCCTTTCCAGCCTAGAAGTTTCTTTTGAGTTCTTTCAATAATATTATGCCAGAAAACAGAAGTCACTTCCTTAGTAGTAAGAGGGAGTCCAAGATAAACAGAAGGTAGGTTAGCAGCAGCACACCCAAGGATATTAATAATTTTTCTTTGAAGATCCTTAGGAGTATTACAGAAGAAGACATTACTTTTTTGAAAATTAATATGCTAACCAAAAGCCATAGCATAATCATTGAGAAGAGATTTCCAACTAGAAGCTTCTACAATAGAGGAGATGCCAAAAAGAATTGTATCATCCACAAACTGCTGAATGGGCATCAGAGATAGAGAAGAACCAGGTTTGGTCCCAAATAATTCTCTTGAAGAGATATTGTTGAGGATAGTCCTACCAAGAGCTTCAGCCACCATAATAAAAAGATAAGGGGACAAGGGATCTCCCTGTCTTATTCCCCTAGTGGGAGAGAAGAAACCCCTTGGAACCCCATTAACAAGGACAAAGTATTTAGCAGTAGAGATGGCTTCCTTGATGAGGAGGGACACCTTGTCATTAAACCCAAACTTCTAAATGATTTTAAATAAAAATTGCCATGAGACTCGATCATAGGCTTTAGAGATGTCAAGTTTAAGAACCATACCTAGAATGCGACTCTTGTCCATAGAATGAATAGCTTCATGGGTAGTAATCACAGCATCTAAAATCTGTCTCCTAGGAACAAATCCCTTTTGTGAAGGGGAGATAATTTTTTCAAGAAGAGGTTGTAATCTCACCACCAAAAGCTTAGTGCAGATTTTATATATTGTGTTACAAAGACTAATAGGTCTGAAATTAACAAGCATCTCCGGATTAGACTTTTTTGGAACAAGGGAAATGAAAGTATTATTCAATTGTTTTAGTAATTTCCCAGTTTTGAAGAAATCTTTGACAGCAGTAGTGACATCATATCCCACAATGTCCCAGAATTCTTGGAAGAATAATGGGGGAAAGCCATCAGGGCCTGGAGCTTTAAAAGGCTTCATAGAAAAGACCACAACACGAACTTCCTCCTCCGAGATAGGCTTTAAAATATCAGCATTGTCTTCTTCAGATATCAATGAAGGAATATTATTCAAAAGTTGATTGACAACTAGTGAATTATCAACACTAGTATACTATTTAGACAACAAGTTATGAAAGAAGCTGACAGCATGATCTCCAATCTCATCATCCTCAGTAATTATTCTACCATAATCCAATCTTATTTTAGAAATAGAGTTAGATTTCCTGTGTTTTAGCATAGAAACATGAAAGAAAGTTGTGTTATGATCACCTTCTTTAAGCCATTGCACTCAAAAAATTTTCTTCTAGAATAATTCTTCCCTGCTCATTAAATTCTTCCAATCTTTAACAAGATCATTTTCAATTTGCATAAAAGAATCAGAAGAATCCCCTTGAGCAATCTTATATTGAATATCTGCCAGGTTCTCAGACAAGACCTTTTTCTAGACAAAGACATTACCAAAGCTATATTTATTCCAACCATAAAATTCTTTCTTGACATGCATCAACCTTTTGAAAAGTCTAAACATGGGAGTACCCAAAACAAGAAGCTGCCACCAAATAGAGAGAAGATTTCTGAAATCATGATGTTTAATCCACATCACCTCAAATCTAAAAGGAAAAGGACCTTTCCTCTTCATATTAACCTAGTCAAGAATGATAGGATTATGATCAGAAACTATCCTAGGCAAAGCAACCAGTTTAAGAGAACTCATATTAGGCTAATTATTGGAAATAAGAAATCTGTCCAACTTCACTTGAATCAATTGGTCCCCCTTCCTCCTATTGGTCCAGGTAAAATTTTGATTCATCAAATCAATGTCAAAGAGCTCAAAAGAATTAATAAAATTAGCAAAGTCTAGCATACTGTCAGAGTAATCCAAAATTCCCCTAATCTTTTCAGAAGGATATAGAGGGGTATTAAAATCCCCCGCCAACATCCAATAATAATCAGGATGAGAATCAAGATGCTTAGCCAAATCCTCCCAAAGATTCTTACTTAGCACCCTAGTGTTAGAGGCATAAACATTGACCAGATTCCAACTAAAGGAAGGCAAAGAGAACTCAATCACCAAACAATTTTTGTTCATAAAAGAAAGTTTACCTCAAATTTTGGCAGCATTCCACATAGTCACTATTCCCCCAGAAGCACCAGCAGTAGGACTAATGTAGAAGGAAGCATTAGGCCAGATCCTATCAGTAATCAATTTAAAATTATCTTCAGGCATTTTAACTTCCTGAAGTAAGAGAATATTCACCTTTTGATCAAAAGTACAGTTTTTGACCTCAAATTGCTTTGAAGGGTTGTTAAGACCCCTCATATTCCAAGAAAGAATTTTCATTTAAAAATCTTTTTGGAGTTTTCTAGTGTCTTTTACTTACCACTGGCAATCTCCCTAGTTGCTTCCCTTTGTCTAGTTTCTCTCAATGAAGGTCTACCCTTCCCAGGATCCAAACCCACATCAGCAGTCTTTTTTGATTTACAAACTTTTTTCTTCTGAGATGTCCATTCCTCATGGTCACTTAAGGAAGCGGTAGCTACTCTAGGAGAATGTAGACCAATTTGGTGAACTAGAGAGGAAGGAAATAATTCTCCTTTGAGAGCACCCAAAATGATTTTCCTTAGGGAAGAGAAAGACACTTCTTGGGCAGCTGAAAGAACATTATCATTTGACTGCATTTTAGCTCCTTGAATAGACTCAATCTTAGCAGATTGGTGCTCCTAAGATTGGGTCACTATGTTGCAAAGAGGGGAATATTTGTTCTCCTTCTCTTTAAAACAACCCATCTGGGTTTCCTTAACTTTGTCAACTTCAACTTGAGCCTCTTCAAAAATACCAATCTCCAACTAAGTTTCCTTAACTTGAAATAGAATCTCACCAACTTCCAAAGTTGGTTGAGGAATCTCATGAGTATTGGGGATCTGTTCCTTAGAAACCCTAGCTAGCTTGGAAATCTACATAGCATCAAGCGTCATTTCTTCCCAAGCATTCTCCTTACTAGAATGGCCAGAATCATTAGCAATGGTGTCCTCCTTATTCACAAACTGGGTTTCCTTAACTAGATTTGGAATCTCACCATCTTCCAAGTTGTGTTGATGAACCTCGTGAATCTGTTCCTCAATAACCCTACTCAACTTCGATGAATCATCAGCAGTCGGTTCATTCTGGACATTCTCCTTGCTAGAATGGCTAGCGCTAGTATGCCCCTTCTTCATGTCATCCACATTATTATTAGTATTTTCCTCAGCTTTCTTGAACTTACAATACGAAATGAGATGTCCTTTCCTCTTGCATTTGTGACAGTAAGTCGTGGACTTCTCATAAGTGATGGTTTGCCTCCAGACTCCATATTTAGAGCTAATGTCAATGAACATGGGCAAGGTCTTATTGATCTCCACATTTACATAGAATCGTGCATAAACAAAGCGAGAGTTGGTTTGTGTGGAGTTATCCAGGGTAACAAAATACCCAAAAGAATTAGCAATGGAACTAAAAATAGTTTCATCCCAGTATTCTAGGGGAAAGCCAGGCAAACGAAGCCATACCGGGGCTGTTTTATGAAGATCAACACCAGGATCAAACCCTAGTCTCCAGCAACCCAATGAAAGTGAATGGGTACCATACAGCCATGGTCCTCTAGATAAAAAGCCAACATGTCTTCTTTGCTGGTAAAGTGAAATAGGAATAGTCCCCACGCCATACCCACAACAGTCACACTGCCTTTAGCACGCCAACGATTGGAGACCCATTTGCGGACCATCTCAATACTAGGTCGGAGAGAGAAGAACTTGCCTACCAGAGCAAGATCCATAGAAGTGACAATTGTATCCACCAGATTGTCAGGAACCACAAGGGAAGACCCTTCAGCCGTCTCCTTTTGGTGATAGACCATTGTCTGACCATTATGAGGAGAGTCCACCTATCCCGTCAGAACATTTTTCTAGTTAGCAGGCCTGGCAAAGTTTGAATTAGGCAGGCGACTAGAGGTACTGCTAGCTGCAGTACCTTCCATTCCTGACTAGCAAATAGAAAGCAGACTATCAAAACCTTAGAAACCTAAAAACCTAAAAAAACCCTAGCAGAGCTCATAGGTAATCACTTAAGTTAGGTGATAATGAGATTTGTTCAAGGATAAAATGCTTAAGGTCTGATAGAGGTGGAGAATTTACTTCTAATGAATTTGATCAGTATTGTGAAAAGCATGCGATTAAAAGACATTTCTCTGCAACTAGGAGACCTCAACAAAATGGAGTTGTTATGAAATAAAATGAATAAAATTAGTTGTTTACAAGGACTTGCTTTATTTTTTTTAAGAATAGAATTAAATCAAGTTATTTTAAAATAATAATAATAATAATTGTTTTATCTTAATATTTAAATGAAAAGTAGAGCTCTAAATTTGAAAAGAAAAGCCACTCTTATGTTTTAGATTTTATTTGGAAAAATAATCTAATTTGATTTATGAATAATAGAAGATTGTTTTAAGAATTGTTTTATTTAATTTAGAAAGATTGAATTTTTTTTATAGTATTTATTTTAAATTTTAAAGAAATATTTTAAATTAAAAACAAATATTAGTCTTATAAATGAGAGTGTAAAGGCAAAATTATGTATTGTTTTATTTAAAATAAATTTGGTAAGGAAATAGAATTAGCTTTATTGTATAGAAATAAAAGAAAAGTAAATGTTTTATCGAGTTGTGCAAAAGGAAAAGTTTTGGATATATCGGTGTATTGCTTTATTTTAATTTTGAGGCTTTTGGAAACCTTATTGATTTTAAATTGTAAAGGAATATTTAATTTAGTTGATTTTGGAAATTAGTAAATTGAAAAGTGTATTTGTTGTTTTATTAAATTATAGGAAAGAATTTTGAATTTGTTTTATCTAAAAGAGATTGTCATATTTAGTTTGTAAGAAGGAGGAATGTTTTAGTTCATTAATTATATTGCGTAATTATAATTTGAATAAATTGGAGAATTGTTTAATCTTAATTGAATTGGATGATAATGGAATATTTTGTCAAACTCATTAGTATTTGGGTTCCTTAGAGAAAATTGTAATTTGGATTAGCTGTCAAGTTATATCATGTTATTTAATCAATAGTGGAATATTATTTATTAATTGTAAATTACTAGTCTTAAATGTTTGAACAATTAAGTATAGTGAGTACTTGTAATATATCATGTTGTTCTAAACATTACACTTGATTATTAGGGCATTTGCAACAAGGTCAAATATTAACTTAACCTTGGGAAATTGTAGTCAATAGTCAAGCTTTAGGTAAACCATCTTTGCTAGTCACACATTTGTGCATTTAAACTTTTAAAAAAAAATCCTACCTTTTAGCCCACTTTTATGGTGACATACAAGTGGGCTCATCACGGGCATGGCATTTCGTATCAAAGCCAAGTTTCCACACTTTGGGAACTCTAGGGAAAATGTTTAGTAACCTAACTTGAAATTTATGTGTGGTTAGGATGGTACCAAAGTGTAGGACTAACCGACCTTGAGTCAAAACAACCACACCACCAGGATCATTGAACTCTAAATGAACTCAAGTAGAGAAAGAACCTCCTGTAGTCATACCAAAAACAAAACCTTCCATACCCTTTGATTCTGAAACACTCCCCATGGTGCTAAGGCGCTACAAAATACAAAAAGGGAAGAAGGTCTCATGCCCCTTTGCAATAGTGAACCGAATGATTCTGAAGGGTACTGTTGGAAAACCCAAGCCCTCCACAAAAAGAGATTTTCCCTTTGGTTGTGGGTGCAATGCGTCGGAGCTCTCTCACAAGGAAATTGCCAAATTGAAGGAAGATCTCCCCAAACTACCTATGGAAGTAACCTTAGATGAAGAGGAGTTTGAAGAAGAAGAATGTCGTGATGTAGGAGAAGATCCTTAGAGTATTATTATATATCTTATTGTTAAGAAACGTATTAGTAACTTTTGTCTTCGATTAGGGTACTCTTTAGTATTACTATTTTTTTAAAATAATTCAAAATTGTGGGTTGAATATTATCAATGGAAATTTTAGTTATGATGAAGTCCTTGAGTAGTCATGAAATTTACTTTTGGAAATTATGTGTTGTGTGTATTAAATTTTCTATATGAGTTTAGTAAACATAATGTTGTGTCCTCTTGTTATTAGATCGATTGATTAAATTAGTTGGTAAAAGTTTGGGTAAAAGGTTAGCTTAAACATAGTTAGAGGATTGTTGAATGTTCTTTTCTTGAAAAAAATGGTTTACGACTCTATGGCGTATTTCTTAGGGCTAAGGTGTCTGACCTAAGGATGTCAATGATACAAGTTGGTTGGTAATGTTATATGTTAGGAATAGAGTCCTTATTAGTTGTAAAATCACCTGGATATTGACATCTTGTATTTTGTTGTAGGAATTCATAACCTCTGTAGAAGTTTATGTATATAGACAATCGTTGTCCTTGTTTATAAGTAAAGTAGTATGCGGTTCACAATTCATTTTAAATAGAATAAAGTGAATTCTTTTCTTTTCTTTTCTTTTCTTTTCAAGTATTATGACTTTATGCTCATAAAGAAACCTTGTCTTCTTAGCTTATATATAAATATGTTTAGATTTGGTGAAATTTCTCCTGTTAATGTTAGCCAGTAACTATCTTAATTTCCTAAGGTGAATTTTTAGGGGTGAATAGGGTTCCTTAATAAAATTTAAAATTGTATTGTTTGCTTAAGGTACATTCCTCTTAATTTGGATTTAGAGCTAGTTATAATTAGGAAGTTTTGGGAATTTTATTATTCTATTTAGATCATTAAGGAATACCTTGTCAATTGCATTATTTTTTATCTGGAAAGAGTTGAAGAAATTTATTAGTAGGATTATTTGTCTACATGACATGGAAGAAGATTAGATTAATTGGTTTATTTTAACAATTTAATGATTTAATCAAATTTAAAAGGGGTAAAGTAATAATGATAGCTATTGTCGCCTGATAAAGGGTGAGTACAATACTCTGATAGAAGGGATAGGTGGCAAAAGTTAGAAGCCTCGTGGCAAACTATCTTGGCAAGTGGGGGTGATTGGATGGGGTGGTAGGGTCATCATTTTTCATAGAGGTTGGCTTCCCCCTTATTAAGAGTTCATTTTGTTAGGAGGTGAAGCTGGCACAAGTCTGAAGATAGCGGGCAGATTCATAGGTTGGCTTCCATGTGTGTAGTCTACCTCATCTCGAGGCAATAAGTTGGCATTATTCTTAGGCAAAAAGACATGTATTCTTCATTTCATTCCCTCTGTTCTTTGGCAAGGTGAGTTCTAGTCTTCTAGTGGTGAAGGAGAGATGGCGGGAGAAGGTGAGGAGTGTTCTAAAGGCATTGCCTCAAAGCCTCATCGTAAGCAAGTGCCAAAGAAAATTTTGAGTAGAACTGTGGGAGGTGAAATGAGGAAGAGAAATGAGAAGAGGAAAGCCAAGCTATCGAGGAAGCAAGCGTTGATAGACATAGTAAACATCCTTGATGCAAAGATTAAGTATCTTATTCTTAGGCATTGGGTGGGGAGAATAATTGACATGGCAAAAACTGTGGAAGCAGAGGAAAGCGTAAGTCTCAAGAAAGCATTGTATTCTTTTTAATAGACCCTAATACCACCTGCAGGTGTTGGAATGTCTTTGGCGTAGCCCAATCTCTCACTCTGGCAATGATGACTTCGGTAGCGACATCTTCTATGCTAGTTCATGAGGATATTTCTAAGCTTTCTAGGGACTCTCAACTAAATCTAAAATTCATTCTAGATCACGTGCATGACATTCATGATGGATAGGTTCACCTGTGGAAATTACTCGAAAGGATAGCATCGAAGATGGAGATTCAAGTCACAGAGGAGGAGAAAGTTGTGTTCTGGTGCCCCTGTAATGATGAGGCAGACATTGTTGATCTCACTGGCAATGATGGAGACTAGGGTTAGCAGGTAGATATGTATTTTTTTCTCTATTTTTATGGATTTTGGAAAACTTTATCGATAGTTTAGTCTTGTATAGGGGTGAGGCCTTATAATTTGCCCACCCTATAAACAAATAATGGGATAGTTTAAGACTGTTGCATACTGCAAAAGGGCTATGGCTCTGGTTTTTGAATGGGTCCCTGGTCCCTTACCAGGGTATACATAATCAAAAAATAATAATGATAGCTACTGTAATTGTTATTTAGTTGAATTAAGTAAAAATGCTTTAGTAATATTTAAATAATGGATTCCACTATGCTAATTTTATTAGTATTATGATCACTTAGATTGGACAATAGTTAAATGTTGGATAGGTTAAATGAATCATATAATTAAGGTAACCCAAGGAGAATATGTTTATGGTTGATTAAAATTTACATGATAAGGTTAACTTGATCCTTCAGGAATGATATGACTTTTGCAAATAAAGTGTAAGCAACATCTATTGAACCCGTTGTCGGAGCTTTCAGTCAAGAATATGTTGTCTTGAGAGCATAGTTATGTTTGACCTAAGTTAGTCATAAATACCCTTCTCCACATGCTTGGCTTTAGTAGGTCCCGCTTCCTATGTGTTACATGAGTAAAGGCATTAAGCATGTGGGCAATTAAACAACCTGTATTGGGGTAAGACCACCGGTATTCCTTCTCCCCTTCAAGTGGCTCTTAAAGCCACATAGTGAGATTTTGGGTGGGAAAAGTTTCTACCATGATGTTGTTTGGAAATTTCTTTCTTTTGCATATTGTAATTTTTATAAATATTTTATAGCCAACAGCATAATGAATTTTAAAATTTTGCATTTGGCTATTTAGTTGATTAGATTGATGTTTTCCCTGGTCTTGGGAATCTTATTTTATTGGATTGTTTTATGTGAGTGGCCACACTTGAAGTTTTGGTTTTTGGTGTTTACATTTTTTTTGGTTATATTGATTTTGAGGCCACATATTGTTAATACTATTGATTATTATAAAATCTGTCTTGTGCATGTTGTTTTTGTGAAAGGGAAGGTTATGTATGCATTTGGGGAGCTAGAAGATTGTGGCAAAGGAAATATTGAAAAAAAAATTAGGTTAGTAAGAAACTAGTGTTAGTCCTAGTTCATGTAACGCTCTCTCTCTCTAAGGGATGCATTATGGTTCCTTCATAGGGGCAATAGTATTCTTGGGGTTTGTGTGTATTAAAGTGGTCCTTGCCTGAGTGATAGCTAGTTTCACTATAACCTTTAAACACAAGTTAGTGCATTTAGTCAAATCTGGTAACATTTTACCTTGCCTCCTAGGAAAGACTACATGTTGGTAAGAGAAAGTTGACACCATTGACCTAACTAGAGGCACCTTTACCTAATGTCCTATAGAAATGATTGTTGTATCATAATGTCAACATTTTTGTGTCTGGATGAAGTACAATATCTAAATTTTTATAGTACAATTATCAACTAAAGAAACTAAATTAGCTTAAACTTAGTTAGTAATGAAGGCTAATGTATCTAATGTTGAAACTTTTAACATCATTTTGTATTGCCCTTTTTGGAAAAGGAATTGAAGTATATATATGGATTATGCCACTTTTGACCATTGTATTAATAATAATGTTGTTCTTAATCAAATCTCATCATGGGTAGTTCCATCAAAAATAAGTCATCTAGTGACTACTGGCCCTTGCTCAACATAATAGTGTTAGATTATTGAGATGTTGTCATGAAGATTCAAGTATAGCACCAGTAAACCTATAACTCTCTATAACAAGGGTTGAACAAGTATTTTTAATACCTATATGTTTTCTACCATAAGGTAATTGGACTAACTCAAAAATTTACAAATTGATCCCTCCCTTAATAAAATATTGTAATCCGTTATTAGTAATTGAAGCAATCTTTGTGTTAATAGGCAATCGGTTTAGTTAGAACAATTTAAATTCATTGATGGAGGTGTACCTTATATTAACCGATTAGTCATATGTAAACAAAAATTAAATGTATTGAATTACTCAAAAGAGGTGGTTTTGGAAGTAGGTTCTAGTTGCTTATGATGGTGAACTACCATGCTACCATTTGGTATGTATAAACAAAAGGGGGTTTTTCCTTTGTAAATCTTATCCTTTGTTTCCATTGGGCATGAAGACAAAATTGAGGAGGCTGGTAGTTGGTAACTCTTGAGTTAATAGTAATAGTAATTGGATGCTTTTACTGACGAAAAATTTAGTGGTTAGTATTATAGATACTATTCTTTTCAACTTAGGCTAGAAACTTATTGTTGAAGATTGTCTTCGTATCAAGTAGCTAACTCCTCTTTGAGGACTTCCAGGAGGAAGCCTAATACAAGAGGGGGAGGATGTGAGGCCCATCTTTATATATTGCTTTAGATATTATGACTTAGACCATTTGACTATGTTGTTGGATATTTTAGACTTGATTTGGTTTGAACAATTATGGACATTTATATTATTTCACTAGACATTATTATAGTTATACTTTGTGGACTTATGTAGTTGGACTATATGACTTGATTAAATTGAGTAATTGATTTTCAGACTTATATATGGGAGAAAGAAAGTAATTGATGCGTATTTGTTAGTAATTAAATAAATCAATTTTAAATTGTTTGAGAATGTGATTATGAATGGAAACAAATTATTTAAATGATTTTTGATTATGTAATAAGTTGCTTTGGCTATTATTATCATGACAAACTAATATTCGAATTTAAGTGTGCAGGTGGGTGGTCAAGATCCCTTAAGTGGATTTCAAAGACTCCATAAACCCTAGGTCAGCCCAGTTAACCCTAGCCTAACCTAGGGAAGGGGTTAAGGCTAATTTGTGATGTAATGTTATTGTTTGTCCTTTATTTTAATTTTTGTTGGTTATGGTAATTTCGTTGTTATTTTATAAATTTTTAATTATTTCATTTAAGTGGTGAGAGAGTACTTTATATTTTTTTTTTATTATTATTGTGTGGATGAAGTTATTTTTATTTAATTTTATTTAAATTTTCATTTGAGGTAAAAGTCATTCTTATTTATTTTATTTTAATTTATTTCCTTGTGGGATGAAGATAAATATTTTAATTTTATATTTTAATATTTTATAATTTGGAGAAGATTTATCTCCTTGTGTTATTTTTAGAAAAAGATGAGTTTGATGGGAAGAGAAAAAAAAAAGTTTCTTTCTTTTCTGCTTTTATCCTTTTGGAAGTTTTTGAATTTTATTTATGGGAAATTTGGAGAGGGTTTTCATACATTTATTATTCTTATTCTTATTCTTTTATGTTGAGTTTTAAGAATGGAGAATGTGTGAGAATAGAGATTTTGGGTTTGAGTTGGAAGAAGTTTTGTTATTGATGACCTTGGATTGATGAGCAAATAGTTGGAAAATTATTTTGGTTTTCAATTTTTGGGCTCATCCTAACTTGGGGAGCAGAGGTAATTTTTTTGAAAGTTTATTACTTTTCAAATCTGGTGAAAATTTGGTGAATGTTGTGAAATATGATTTAAATAAGTGTTAGGTTTTATCTAGTTATTTTGAGAATCTTTGTGTGGGTTGGGTTGTATGGGAGCAGCCCTCCAACTTGTTGAGAGTCTCCCACGTGTTGGGGTAGAGAGAGGCCTAGAGCCTCTCTTGGGGAATTTTTTGTTTCATGATTCAGATAGTGATAATGATGTTTTATGTTAAGTATGTGGGTGATGATATTTCAGAGGTATGAGTTGTGTTGAGAAGGAAGTTTGTATTTACTATTGGTTATGGGGGTAAGGAGGCATGTGGAGATATGGGTGTTATGTAGAGTGGATGATTTATGATGTATGATATGAGAAGATTTATGATTATGTTGGTTTTCTTCCCCAAGAGGGATGTTAATCCCCTCTCTCCCGCTATTTTGGATCCAAGAAGGATTCTGTTGTTTGTGAGTCTACCCTTGGGAAAGTATTTGAATTTTGATTCTCTGAATGTTGTAAACTTGTAAATTATGTTGTGTTTATATTCCAGTATATGGAGTTCTCGTGCTCGGGGGTGGGATGTGCAATTGCAATCCCTATGGTAGGGTTGAAAGTAGGACTTGGCCACCTATTTTGGTTGTATGTATGTGTGCAAGTTTAAAAAAGTTGCAAATAAAAGCTTAGAAAATGGGAAGAGTTCTCTATGGGATTTGGAAGGAAAACTATTCATGTTAAATGTTTTGGCAAAGTGCCTTTGAGCATGTTTTTTGGTTGGAATCTTTTTATTGTGTGTCAAAGAGATTTAGGAAGTCATATTGTGGTTGAATAAAACAAATTGTTCAATATGCATGTGGGGTCAATTTGGAAATGTGTTCTTGTTCAATTAATTACTGTATAAATTTATTAATCTTTTGGCATGGCTGTAGGGACAGAGAAATTGTTGATTGATGTAAATCTGAAACACAATCATGTTACTAGAAATTCCATTTGTCTTTATTATATATATGGATTGAAAATGGTTTCTTTGTTTAATTTACTATGGCAGTTGATTTAATAGTTCATAATTTTGGTTATTCATAATTTTGGTTGCAGAACTCTACTGTTACAAAATATCATTATCAAGAAATTAGAAATCTATATATGTATACTTCCCTTGAATTAATTCTGCATAATGTTATAATTCTCTTAATAAGAAAAAAAAAAAAAGATATTTGTCATACTTCTCATAAATTTGAAAATCAGTTTGTTACCACAATATCACTTATATCCCTCCATTAATAAAAGCATTAATACATCTTGTTTCTATTATAATATTCTTATATTGTTCCTCTCTGTTAGAATTGGTCTTGGAGTTTTAAATGCACCATCCATAATCGCTTCAGTATGAAAACTAGTTCTCTTAATAAGAAAAAAGAAAATAGATATTTGTCATACTTCTCATAAATTTGAAAATCAGTTTGTTACCACAATATCACTTATATCCTTCCATTAATAAAAGCATTAATACATCTTGTTTCTATTATAATATTCTTATATTGTTCCTCTCTGTTAGAATTGGTCTTGGGGTTTTAAATGCACCATCCATAATCGCTTCAGTATGAAAACTAGTAGTGAATCTTTCCTTGGTAGAACTACATTTAAACACCTCTTTTTAATGGAGATCTTCATTGTGCCGCCTCTTTGATCCCCCGTCTACGTAGAGTTAAATTTCATTGATGCTATCTATTCATAGATATAAATAATTATACTACTGTGTTTTAAATGTTACCCTTTAACTTAAAGAATTTCTGTAGAAGGTTCTCTACCTATCATATAAAAAGAAAAAGAAAATCGATAAACAGTATGATGCTTAAATTAGAATTTAAAAAAGATCACTGAGATAACCAAAAGAAAAGAGAGATGAGCTTATTAAATAGAACAGTATCTCATGATTAAGTAAACAAAGAAAAATAAAATTAGAAACATCTGTTTCTTTTAAAGAAAAGTAGTTCTATTCGGTTAACTTAATGTTAAAAAAAAGGCTAGTATAAAGATTTTTGAAAAGGTAATTTTATCTTTTTCTTTTAATTTGAAGTCTTTTTTTTATAGAATTAAATCAATTATATTGAAATGAATTTCATTATTTAGAATGGAAAAGAATTTTGAATTAGAAAGGAAATTTCTTATTTTCGAAAGAAAAAGCAAGATAAGAATTGGTAATTAGATATATGTTACTAATGAAATAAAATAAATAAAATTAGTTGTTTACACGAACTTGCTTTTTTTTTTTTTTAAGAATAGAATTTAATCAAGTTATTTTAAAATAATAATAATAATAATAATAATTGTTTTATCTTAATATTTAAATGAAAAGTGGACCTCTAAATTGGAAAAGAAAAGCCACTCTTATGTTTTAGACTTTATTTGGAAAAAACAATTTAAGTTGATTTACGAATAGGAGAAGATTGTTTTAAAAAATGTTTTATTTAATTTAGAAAGATTGAAATTTTTTTATAGTATTTATTTTAAATTTTAAAGAAATATTTTAAATTAGAAAAAAAAATCAGTCTTAGAAATGAGAGTGTAAAGGCAAAATTATGTATTGTTTTATTTCAAATTAATTTAATAAGGAAATAGAATTAACTTTATTGTATAGAAATAAAAGAAAAGTAAATTTTTTATCCAGTTGTGTAAAAGGAAAAGTTTTGGATACATCGTGGTATTATTTTATTTTAATTTTGAGGCTTTTGGAAACCTTATTGATTTTAAATTATAAAGGAATATTTAATTTAGTTAATTTTGGAAATTAGTAAATTGAAAAGCGTATTTGTTGTTTTATTAAATTTTATGAAAGAATTTCGAATTTGTTTTATCTAAAAGAGATTGTCGTATTTAGTTTGTAAGAAGGATGAATGTTTTAGTTCATTAATTATATTGTGTAATTATAATTTGAATAAATTGGAGAATTATTTAATCTTAATTGAATTGGATGATAATGGAATATTTTGTCAAACTAATTAGTTTTTGGGTTCGGGAGAAAATTGTAATTTGGGTTAATTGTCAAGTTATATCTTGTTATTTAATCAATAGTGAATATTGTTTATTAATTGTAAATTATGACTCTTTAATGTTTGAACAATTAAGTATAGTGAGTACTTGTAATATATCATGTTGTTCTAAACATTACACTTGATTATGAGGGCATTTGCAACAAGGTCAAATATCAACATAACCTTGGGAAACTATAGTCAACAGTCAAACTTTAGGTAAACCATCTTTGCAAGTCAGACATTTGTGCATTTAAACATTAAAAAAAAAATTATCCTACTTTTTAGCCCACTTACATATGGTAACATATGGGTGGGCTTGTCACAGGCATGACAACTCTTCTCATAGTAGTAGCTAATCGAGAAGGCATTGAGTGTGCTTGAAAGCTTTAAAATCTAAGTTATTGAGTCGAAGTCACTGTTTGGGAGCATTTGACATTAGACTACTATTTTCAAGTATATATAGAAGAATGAGTTGTTTAAGGAAGATATTCTAGAGTTATTCCAACATATACATATATGTATTCTAGTTTTTATGGAGAAATAATCCTTAACCCAATCTTAGGCTAAGAATAGCCATAGGATTGTCGAGAGATATATTTACTACGGCAAAGAAAAGACATAATATAGATTATTATTATTTGTTATCTTTTGATATACATGAGGAAGTGTATTCAATTCATTGGTATATGAAATTATAGTTTATCATTGACAGATTACAAGTTGAATGATTATATCCTTAGAATAAGACACATAGAGTCTTTATTCATAAAAATCTTATGGCTTAAATGTCAGAATCTTACTTTTGTAGAAGAACACAAATGAGCATGAGAATGGTTAGACATGACATTGAGTAGATGATAGGTCATCATAGACCTATGATTGCAAGGATGCATAGAGGGACTCAATGTATGTTATATAGTCACCGAAGCTCTCACCTTAGACTTGTCAAAATGACTAGTAGATAAGGATTATGATGTCTTTAAGACTAACATGGTATAAGCAAGTTGAAAAGAATTATATATATATATATAAATAATTAAGAATAAGAATGTTGTCTCCAAATCAAGAAAAGAGTGAGTGAACTTACGACTATATATTTATATGAATCTTTGGCCAAATTAATGCAAAAGTCACTATTTGCATTTTTGGTTCACGATGTACTAGATAGCTGAACAATCATTATGGTTCATAGATAGCTAGAGCTAGACTAGAGTTGTAAACCTTATTATTATTAGTTAGGACATGTTATAAGTTTTCATATGGCATAAAGAATCAGTTGATTCTGATTATCTATTATCCTCATGAAGGGAAGGGCCGCTTCTAGTAGGAAAGTGTGTGGGGGACCACCGGTTTGTGGTTGGAGGAAAAGTAGTAAGGTGATGCTCTCTCTCTCTCTCTCTCTCTCTCTCTCTCTCTCTCTCTCTCTCTCTCTCTCTCTCTCCTACAGCTGATTGTCGATGACTTGTGAACAAGAATACATTACTTATTCTATAAAAGATATTGGTAAACTTGTAAGTCGTAAGAAATATGACCATTTGTTATATGTGGAATTTTGTTATCTCATGTGAAACGACCATTTTCTAAATATATGTATTATACTTGAAATTACAAATGTAATATCTTTGATTATAGGTAAGTAAAAAGAATATTGTGATGTTTGCTTTGATTATGTTTAAGGATATTTAATATTCTAGTTGGGATGTTACACACATTCATGATTAGTTCTATGAAATCAACATGTCTATAAAGGCTCATAATAAAAGTATCTCATAATACATCACAAAAACATTTACATTTACTTCTACAAGTTCACACTTCCTAAATCCATTTACATAATTCTGCAAATAAGAAAGAGAGAGCATCATCGAGGTGATATACACCTTTCCATGAAGCATTAAGCTTCCCTATGCTACCCCAATAGAGAAGCCCAACCCATCATGAAGGATCTATCAATATATGGCCATGCATGAAGGAATATGGCACACTATGTGAATCTCTAAGAAACTAGCAAACTTATATGATTATACAACATATATCTAATGCAAATATCCATTAATAAATTGTTGGGTGAATATTTTGTCACCAAAAAAATGGTAATAGAATGGTTCTTTCAACCACATTATGATGAATTAAAATCTCTCCTCGAGGAAAGGGGAGGCACCCTTCTTATTGCTCACTAAGTTCAACAAGTAATTAATTACACTTATTTATACTAAACTTATCATGTGGGTGTTTCCATATCATTCCATTCTCTTTCTTTAGAATTGATGCTCACTTATAAACTTATACTGAAAACCCTTTGATGATTACAATATATGATAAACCATAAAACTACTTATTAGAGAAATAATAACCAATATCAGATTAGTTAGATGTAAGAATAACTAAAATAATACAAGTGTGTGTTAACTGCGAGAAACCCATGAAATCTCAAAGACTTTTGTTGCCTCTCATGCTAATCAGAAAATGAAAATGGATGGAACAAAGTGCAGGCCAAAGTCTCCACCTTATTGCCAAAGAAGATTAAATAATCACGGATGATAACTCGTAGCTCAAAGTCTCCAAAGTCACCTCCAATCATGAACACATAACATAAATCTTGAAATGATATTGTAGCTTAAAGACTTCAAATTCATATTTCTAGCAACTTCCAGTTCATATATAGCCACACCACGATCCAATCAAACTCACAATAAGATGTAATGGAAAAGACGTAAGAACATTCCCAATACACAACAAGCTTATTCCAACACAAAGATTGAATGCCCACTTGACTTTCTTATATTGATTGAAATAAAGATTTACACTTTGAACACAAAGTCTCAAGATGTTTCTCAATGCAACAGTGTTTCACATTATTAGCCAAAAGATGATATTTACAAATGAGCACCCTATTATTTATAGAGAGCAGCCATGGACAAAAATAGAAAAATTCTAACTACTTTGACTTAGTCTACATAGAGTCCAATTTTTCTTAGGGCTTTGTACCTTTCCTATGTGCAAATTACATATTACAAAAAGATAGGAAATTTCAATTATATATAACCAAACTACATATGAAATGTTTTGAAAATAAACTAAGTGTTTGTAGACACATGAACTTCTTCTTCTTTATCTTTCTTTAGGAAATCTTCATATCTTTTCAGGACCTCCTAAACTTCATTATCATTCAGTCCTAGTGTGTATCTAAAGATGCTAAGGACTCTTATGATGGAGTCCAAGATGTTGATAGGTACATCTTTGTTCCTGTCCAAAATCATTTGAAACTTATCCAAGATCACTTGAAAATATACCATCTTATCAATTGATGCCAATGAGAAGGCTTCGGTCTCTATTTCAGATTGAACCATTGAAGTGAATTCTTGGATAACTATTTCTATAGGGAGGGTCTTCTGACTGTTATCCAACATTTGACAAGAAAGTTCTCTAATCTTATCAGAAATATCTAGCCCCTTGGAAATGTTTACATCTATGGCTTCCTTGAGATCATTGATCAAACCTTGGAGAACTTCTGCTTTATTATTCATGGCATCCCTGTATTCTACATACAACTTTGTATTAGGGATTACCCCTTGATATTTGTATGTTTGAGAAAGAGCTTGAAAAGAAAAGAGTTTTTGATGCAGCTTGGGAGAAGGTGAAAAATGTTTGGTTGTATATTTCTACATTTTCCTACTTTTACATATATTAGAGTTGGTTGTTTCAATGGGCCACCCTACATGTTGCCAAGATATCCAAGAGACAAGTTGATACTGATGGAATTATGTAGATAGATAATGAATGTACATAGAAAATAAGAAGAAGCTCATAGAGTTGGTTTCAAGTTCCTAGTTACCATTCGATGATATTCAATATCCACAACTCCAAGAGCCAAAGCAATGGAAACTGAAATGCAGTGGGTAACTATGAAAAGGTATAAGAAAATGAGTGATTTTGATTACCGGGGCATGAAGGACAAGATCAAGTGAACTATACTCACGTGCATTAAATTAAAGATATATGGGATGAGTTTAGAACTAATGAGGAGGTAAGGAATCTAGACTTGAGTCAGCTTACCTTAGAATAGATCAAAAACTTTGAGCTTGTTGATATTCCTGAGGACATGCAAGAAGAGGGTGATATAATGGGTTCTACATATGTGGGAAATAAAATTGTTGATACTCCTCTTCCACCAATCCAATGGTCACAAAAGGAGATGACTTCAATAAGGGAGACATTTCAATTGATTCTTACAAACATGAATGTTTGGTCAAAGAAGAAAGGAATAAAATTAAAAAATTTCAATATAGGATCAAAAGAAGAGTAGGCTAAAGGAACCTTTGACAAGAGGGTAGAGCTAAGAACTAAGAATAAAGAAGATACTCCCAATACCAGCAAGAATCCAAAGTTTGATTTCAAGACCAAAGGAGATAACAGAAAAAGGAAAGAAAAAGAGGGAACATGTATCCATGTAGATGTTGAAGAAGAAGTTGTAGTTGAGGAATCAGAAGAACCTCCTATCACTTCTCAATTGGATTCAACCCAAGTAGTACCTCCCTCTTCCCCTCCTGTAATCTCTGCAGTGCAAACCCCTACTCCTATTTCTTCAAGTGAACAATCTTTACCTACCGTTTCTACTATTTCTACTACACCCACTATGTCAGTTCATTCTATTCATTCATCTCCTCCCTCACCCACCGATGAGTCATTATTTGAAAGCCCTCATGGTAATATAGAGAATGTTTTTGGCTCACCTTCCTCTTTGCCTAGTTTATCAGATGTATCCTCACTTATGATTGACACATTCATGACAACACAATTGGACTTTGAAAAGTTCATATCTCCATCAACATCCAAAGTGTCAAGTGTTGAAATTCCTACTGTAGTGTTAACTTAGACTCCATCAATTGTTTCCATCACCTTCATTTCTCCTAAAATACCATCTATTTCAAAACCCACCATGGCAATCAACCCATTAGAATCATTGGCAACACAAACAGGAGATGATTCGTGCATCCTTCCTCTTTGATTAATATCATAAAAACCAAAGAGGAAGAAACAAGTCATATCCCTAGATGACTTTGACTTTGGCCAATTAGTCCCAACAAATTCCAAATTAACTAAGAAGGCCAAAAACTTGTCAAGGGTGCTTGTTGATCAATTTGGGAACAAATATGTTGAAGTAGTTGTGCCTTCGAAGGACAAAAAAATTAGTGAAGTTCAAGCTTCTAACTATAATGTTTCAAGGATAGATCTTGGCAAGAAAACACATGAAAGTGCCAAGGAGGATTTACAAGAAATATTGGCTACTTTGCTTGAGAGATATGACAGGGGCAAGGTGATCAAAGATTGACTAAAAGCAAAGGTAGAATAGCTAACTTTAGTTCCAATCAAAATAGCCCAATCTTCAGAGCAAGTAAAATGTGTTAAGACAAGTGTAGATGAATAAGCCATTTAAAAGGCTAAAAAGATTTGGGCTCAAGGTCGGGCAATCAGTGCCTGGATTGAGAGGTTATTGGCCCAATGTACATAGTTGATAAAGTCTTCCATTGAACTTTATAACAATTTGGGTGAGGTAAAGAAAGAAGTTGACCAAACACTTCAGATACTTTCTTAGGACATGTAGCTAATAGAACAAGATCAAGTGAAACATGGAACAAGCTGTGAGATTTCAATATGGAAGTGTTGGTTGGACATGGGGTGATCCCCAACAAGAAAAGGTATGTTGAATTCAAAGAGGCGATGATAAACAAGAAAGATGTCATCCAGAGTTTAATCAAAGATCTAAAGGAAGACTTGGACAATGACATAGACAAAGGTCTTGATATTTCAGACAAGCTTGCCAAACTTCCTTGCCAGATGTTAGATGACAGTAAACAAACCCTCCCTGTTGATAAAATTATTTAAGGTTTCACCACACTGATACATACAGAGATAGAATCAGAATCTTTCTCATTGGCTTCCATTGACAAGTTGGTGTATTTTCAAGTGATTTTGGACAAACTACAGAGTATCCTGAATAAGCACAAGAGTGGGCCTATCACCATAAAAAAATCCATCACCAGAGTACTCACCATCTCCAAACATACACCAGGACCTAACTATAATGAAGTCCAGGCCACCTTGAAGAGATATGAAGATTTCTTGGAGAAGGACAAAGAGGAAGACATTCATGTGTCTTAGGACACTTAGTTTATTTTTATATGCTTTCATTATGTAGTTTGTACATATGTAAATGACATCCTAAATGTATTTTTGTAATATGCAAATACATGAAGGAGAAGTACAGAGTCCCAAATCAAATTGGACTCTATCATTGAATAATTGAAAGTAGTTGTAGATTTTCTATTTTTCTTCGTATCTTCCCACTATAAATAAGAGGGGCTCTTTTGTAAATATTATCTTTTAGCTATCGAAGTGAAACGCTACTGAGTTGAGGAGCATACTGAAACTTTGACTTCAAAGTGTAAATCTTATTCAATCAATATAAAGTGAAGCAAGTTGGCATTCAATCTTTGTCTTGAATCAAGCTTGTGGTACATTGGAATTGTTCTTAAGTCTTTTCTATTGCATTATCTTGTGAATGTGATTGAATCATGGCATGGAATTATATTTTAGAAGGTGTTCTAGATCTGATTTTGTAGTCTTTGAGCTGTGATATCATCTTTGGAATTGTGTCTTATGTTCATGATCAGAGGTGACTTGAAGACTTTAATCTACAAGTTATCATCTATGATTGTTTGATCTAATTGTGGCATACGGTGAATACTTTAGGATGCATCATATTCTATACTTTTCCCTTTTCCAATTGGCATAAGAAACAACAAAAGACTTTGTGATTTTGTTGGTTTCTTGGTGTTGACACATGCTGGTATCATTTCAATTACTCTTTTGTTTAACTAAATTCAATATCAATTATTATTGTTCCAATTAGTAGTTTGTGGTTCATTACATATTGTAAGTATCACAAGATTGTTATTGTAAGTTTGTAAGAAAATATCTATTCTAAAATAAGAGAAATAGATGATATGGAAAAATCCCATGGATAGTTTTAGTGTAAATAAGCTTAGTTAATCACCAGTTGATTATAGTTAACATTAAAAGGGGAGCCTCCCCTTTTTGAGAGGAGAGGCTTATCTCATCATACTGTGGTTGATATAACCATTTTTCCATCAGTTAGTTGATAATAAAATATTCACCCAACAGGTAGTAGTAACAATATTGAACAACATACAACCATAAAAGGTAACAAAGTAGTGTTCTACTAGAATGATCATCAATATGAGCAATAAGAGACAATTTTCATGAAATAAAAGTTATCTTATAGTCAAATAGTTATTCAGTTAAACACATTGTGGGCTTTTCACTAAGGAGAGTTTAATTTTTTTAACATGGGGTGTTGCCACAATAGTGTGTCTCGCTTATGGGACATCTTGATTTTTGTTTGAAATCATATATTTTTTAGAATAATTAATGATTTAAACCTTGAGAGGTTCCATCTAAAGGGTTTTAAATGAAGGGGGTTAGATGAAACCCCCTTAGATCAATCCCCCTTGGAAATAATCCCCTAGTCTTAAATAAAACCCTCAATGGAGTCTCCTCTACACCTATCAAAATGCCAACAAAAAACCAATTTTCCTTCACATTTTGAGGGATCAAATGAAGTCATTTAGAAATTCTATTTTGTAAGTATGTATCCCTTAGTATAAGCTTTCCAAAAAGTATGATATTGAATACATTTTCATTTGATTATTCAATTTATTTTTATTTTGTAGTGAACATAGGTTTTTCACCGAAAAAATAAAAAATAGAGAACAAAAATTCTAAAAAATATCTGCACACTAGTTTGGTATTGATATCCTTGTTTCAACAAAAAAGAAGGAAGTTAATTTGGATACATATAGAAAAATTTATGTTGTATGCTATAAACCTATGTCTGAATTATAATTAATCTCACTTCAAAAATTAATTTAAAAAATATAAAACAAAACATTATGAAAAAATATCTGCACACTAGATATTGATGATATAAATCTATGTTTAAAAATTTATAATTTTGTCCTTTCTATAAAAAAGCTATGTTGTATGGTATAAGCGTCACTTTTTAAAAATGTTGTTAACTATAAGAAATAAGTTATTAAAAGTTACATAAAACAATTCACAAATTATTTCTTAAACTTTTTAAAAAGATATATTTAAAAGCTACACAAAATATAAAAATAATTATTTCACATCATCTTCAAATTCTTAATGGATTAGTTGCTATATGTGTCAGAAAGTGAAAATTTGGTTAAAAGTGTTGATTTCAATGTTCCACTTTAGCCAAAAAATGGGACACAGTATTGTGGGCTAACCCCATGCCATCTCAGTGGTTGACTGGCAAGAGTTTTAGTAAACTAAATCTCTATTGCCTACACCACTAGATCACCCATGTCAAAAGAAAAATAATAAAGTATCAAGCCTCTAGAGAGGATGCCAAGAAGATTTAATATTGATATAGGTGGATATGTTTTTCACCAAAAATTTGATATTCCAAATGCTGAATAAAATGGAAACATGTCGAAGAGCTCATCAAGACGATTCCAAGGCCGCTTGAATCGCATCAATCCAAGTCCATATGTGCAAGTTATGGCCAGTCAAAGTTTCCAAGAACATGTTGACTAGATTGTATGGATGCTGACATCAACATGACATCAGCATGATGGCATGGCAGGCTCAGAGGTGACATGTGGTAGGTGATGATGTCAACATGATGACATGGCACAGGTAGTTGACATGGACCAATGGCAGGGTGGCACATGTCAGAATGTGGGCGAATATATAAGCCACATGGACCAAAGGTTGGGTGCCATGAGGCAATGGGTGGTTAAAAGGTTTTTTGGGTAGGTTCCAACATAGAACCTCCCCATTTCTATTTTCAATCCCACCTACTCAGTCACACGTGTTCCTCCGGATAATAATTCTATATTAGGGGTCAGGCAGTTTAAACCATTGACCTCCCACCTTGGCTTTCTCTCGATCACCATTGCACCACGTGCTATTTGTGATAACAAAGGGTGATTCATTCTATTTAAATTTAAACTAAGCCTATATTAAGCAAAAGAAAGGAAGGCTGACAGTTTGAACCGTTGACCTTCCAAATATACCAACCATTCATTTTCCACTGTTTCATGCGTAGTTTCTTTGATATAGTATGAGGACAAATAGATTTTGTTATATGCTAATCCATGAGGGCCGAAAGAGAGGGGCTCGGGTTTGAACTTGAGACCTCCTATATACATTGCAAAATGTTATACCATTAGATGAGAGCCCAAGGAATGTTGTTATAATGTGCAGAATTTTATTGAAGACAATTTTTGTTTACCTAATTTAACATTCACTCAGGCAACTATTGTCATAGATCTTTTTGGATCAAGTTTGTATCAGAGCTGTGTTTGACTAGTGTTTGCAGAAGTGGATGTTCCAAAGGTTAATTCAATCTAGAAGCCAAGGAGATGAAGGCATGCTTGCAGTGATTGATCCAGATATTGATAAATGGAGAACTCTTCCACCACCAAAGATGGAAGAGACAGAAGTTAAACAAAAATACTCTGAGCTTGACAAGAGAGGTTTTCAATGAGCCTTTCTCAACATGGAGGCAATGGTGGAAGTGCTCTTTTAGGAGAGTAAAGAATGGAAGAAGCTTGAAGAAGAAGGTTCGTCGAAGTGAGAAAAGAATGAGGACCATGAAGATCAGGAGGACAAAGGGAAAAGAGCAGGAGGTGATGATGAACCTCCAACAACTCATCCATCTCCATCTTCACCTTCTAATTCTATTTCTTTTGCTAGTCCTTTCAAAAGTGCACATAAGACTGTAATCAAGTTGGATGTAAAGTATGAAATACCAAAGTATTGTGGATAGTTGAATGTTGAGAAACTAGATGATTGGCTTCAACAAGTAGAAGTATATTGTAGAATTCAAGGTCTCTTAGATGATGCTTCTAAAATCCAATTAGCTACTCTTCGGTTGGGAGGAACCGCTCTCACCTAGTGGGAGAGTAAAAATCAAGCAGAAATTTCTTGACATGGTAGTGTCAACTTAACTTGGATGGAGTTTAAAGCTACCCTCAAGAAGCAATTTTATACCTTAGGCCATATGCAATAGTTTACTATGAACTGGAAAACTTTTAGGTAGGCTAAAGGTCAAACTATCTAAGAATATACTCATGAATTTAGGAAGTGATCTATTGCACTTAATGTCCCATTATACACCCAGGACACATTGCTCAAGTATATAGGTGGTCTTCACTCTTACTTAAGACATACCATTTTGGTTTTAAATCCTAGCGATCTAGATGAAGTGTGTGTACATGCCACACATTTGGAGTCGAGAGGTAAGAGTAATTCCAATGACAATTTTGCCAAGAATCCATCTAAGCTTAAAGGTAAACCCAAGGGTAAAGGAAAGGGGGAAAAGATAGCTACCATAAAGAAGGATGGTGATAAGCCCACATGCTCCCATTGCAAGGAGGGGCATGATGATGCAAAATGTTGGAAGTTGCATCTGGAACTGAGGCCGAAGAGGTATGGAGGAAACAAAGGCAAATAGAAGACTAATGTTGTAGTACAACAGGATCTTGGATCTCACTCCGGGGACAAGACAAAGATTGTTGTTGCCGGGATCCAAGGTAAAGAAAAAGGTATATCCCTTTCTACCGATACAAGTTTTATAAATGCAGGTACAAGTAAAGAATCTTCTCCATCAAAGATTGATAAGCATTGAAATGAGTTACTTCATATTCGAGTTGTAAGAAAGCATACAAGGTTGATACTTTGTTTGATACAAGATCTCTAGAAAATTTAATATCTAAAGAAGTTGTAAAGAAACTCAACTTGGCTACAACACATCATCTAAAGCTGTATCCACTTGGACGAGTTTTCAATGATGCACAATTACAAGTAACAAAGCATTGTAAGTTAAGATTTCCAATCACTGCAAACTTCATAGATGAGGTAGATGTTGATGTAGTCCCTTTAGATATTTGTGTCATTGTACTAGGGAGTCCCTATCTTTATGACCAGAAAGTAATCTTTTATAGGGGAGAAAACAAATATCACCTTTTTAAGGATGGTAAATAATTCATTATACGTGCACATAAGATAAAGACTAATCTAGCATTAGTGAATACTAAACAAATGAAGAGATTGGTCAATGCTAGTAAAAACTTTGTATTGATGATTGTAAAAGCCAAAGAGGATGACAAATCCAAGGCATTCAAAGGGTGTCATCGAAAGCACAAAGCTGAATTAGTCATAGTAGTTTTTTCGTATGATGATTTATTTCAGGTGCCCAATGGATTGCCACCAAAGAGAGAGATACATCATAAAATCTAGTTACAACAAGATGTGCCTCTTCCAAACATCGGTATGTACCATTTATCAATTTTGCAGAATGAGGAAATCAAGAAGTAGGTTCAGGAGTTGGTTGAGAAAGGAGCTATTCATCCAAGTACCTCTCCTTGTGGTTCTCCAATTATGTTGGTGCCAAAGGACGGGTCATGGAGAATGTGCATCGACTACAGAGCCCTAAACAAGATAATGGTAAAGAACAGGTATCCTCTTCCTTGAATAGATGATTTACTTGATCAATTGAAACTAAGTTGGACGTGCATAGTGGATATCCTCAAATAAGAATTGTAGATAACAATATATGGAAAACTACATTTAAGATAAAAAAGGGACTGTATGAGTGGTTGGTCATGCCCTTTGGGCTTTGTAATGGACTAGCTACCTTTATGAAAGTCATGAATGATGTCTTTCGACCATTCATGGATGATTTTGTCATAGTTTATTTGGATGATATACTTGTATTTAGTCAAACTTGGGAAGAACATCTAGAGCATGTGAGAAAAGTATTAGATGTATTAAGGAAAGAGAAATTATGTAAAGATGTCAAAATGTGAATTTGATAGGACATCACTAGTGTACTTAGGCTATATTGTAGGAGGGGGTCACTTGAAAGTGGATCCTACAAAGGTCGAAGTCATTGTAAACTAGCCAAAGCCAAGTATAGTTATAGAACTCAGAAGTTTTCTAAGTGCAATACAGTATTGGAGGAAGTTCATAGCTAACTTCTCCTACATAGCATCTCCATTGCACACACTAACAAGTGTAAAGATATCTTTCTAGTGGAGAGGTCCACAGTAAAAGGCCTTTGATACTTTAAAGGAAAATATAAGCACTGCACCAGTTCTGGCTCTACCGGATCTACAACAACCATTCAAAATTGAAATAGATGATAGTGGGTTTTCCATGGGAGCAGTACTCATGCAAGGAGGTAAACCTATTTGCTTTCATTCTGAAACTTTCACAACTACAGTAAGTAACTATCACACATATGATAAAGAACTCTATCCATTAGTACAAAGTATAAAGAAGTGGAAACACTACCTAATGGGTAAGGAAAGGATAATACACATAGATCATCAACCACTTCAATATTTACACTCATAATCTAAATTGCAACAAAGCAAGCACTTTAGGTGGATGGGATTTCTACAGCAGTTTCATTTGGTTATAAGGTATAAGAAAGGGGTTTAGAATAAAGTAGTAGATATGTTGTCTAGGCCTCCTATAACAAATGCTACAATTATTCTTCAACATAGTTCAATGGCACATGAAAGTTATCAAGAACAATATGCTAAGGACAAAGACTTTAAGTATATATATGTAGCATTAATTCAAGGCAAACATGTAGAAGAGATAAACTACTATGTGCAAGACAAATTACTGTATCACTTAGGGAAGTTGTGTAATCCACAAGATGAACGAGCATAGGTAATTAGAGAAACACATACATCATTAATTGCTGGACACTTTGGGGTAAGGAAAACAATGTCACAAATGTAGAAATATTATTATTGGCCTCATATGCAAGAAACTATGTCTAAGTACATTAGAGGATGTGTAATGTGTGTAACAAGCAAGCCTAGCAATAGGAAGTTGGTATTGTATACACCTCTACCTGTACCATCCCATCCATGGGAGAGTATCTCATAGGATTTTGTCAGGGGACTACCAATGTCTAAGAAAGATAATGATTCTCTATTTGTGGTAGTGGATAGGTTCAACAAAATGTGCATTTTGATGCCTTGTAAAAAACAAGTCACAGATGAATTAATAGCACATTTGTTCTTCCAATTTGTATGGGTTCATTTTGGGCTTCCAACTTCTATTGTATCAGATCGAGATTCTTGATTCTTGGGGGTTTTTTGATCAACATTATGGGAGCTTATGGACACAAGATTGAAGAAGAGCACAACATTTCATCCGCAGACAAATGGATAGACAGAAGTATTCAATAGAACAGTGGTTCATCTTCTAAGAGGTTACTATAGTAAACATCCTAAGTTGTGGGATGAAAGTTTACATTATGTGCAGCATGCTTACAACCATGAAACATGCTCTTTTACTTAAAGATCTCCTTTTGAAACTTGTTTCAGTTATTTTCCAAAGACACCTATGGATTTTTTTTTTGAGAAGGAATATATTAAAGATGGACATAATGATGTAGACAAGGCCTTGAAGTTCATCTAGAAGATCCAAATAGTCCATCACACAATTGAAGCACAACTAGAGAAGAGGCAGGCAAAGTACAAAGCCCAGCATGATAAGCATCGTGTTGATCATCAATTTTAGGTTGGTGACAAAGTTTGGTTACACATCAGTAAAGAAAGAATACAAGGTGAAGGTAAGAAGCTTACGCTAATTAGGTATGGACCCTTTGAGATTCAAGAAAAGATTGGTACAAATGCTTTTTGCCTAAATTTACCTCCTTATATGCACATTTACTCAATTGTTAATGTAGAAAATTTGAAATTGTATGAACCTCCTATGATACTATATGAGGAGGCTGATGTTAAAATTCCTTCTATTGATGATCGATCACCTGAGTACATGACTGAAGTGCAAGACAATGTAATCCTAGACAAAAATGTCAAAACTTCACGAAGGGGTGCTGTTGAGTACCTTAGAGTGGGACTTAAAGGGATGAATCCTAGCAAGCCAAATTGGATGGAGGTTGGAAAAGTGAGGGAGCTGTATCATCGCTTACATTCTATGTAATCAGGCTTTCAAAGGTCCAAAAGCTCTCTAGTGGGGAGGCTTGATCAAGGTGGATATGTTTTTCACCAAAAATTTGATAGCTCCAACTGCTGAAGAAAATTGCACCATGTCGAAGACCTCATCGAGATTATTCTAATGCCACTTGAATCCCATCAATCAGAGTCCGTATGTGCAAGTGATGGCCAATCAAAGTTTCCAAGAACATGTTGACTAGACCATACAGATGCTGACATCAGCATGATGATGTGGCAGCCTCAAAGGTGACATGTGGCAGGTGATGACATCAGCATGATGACATGGTAGGTACAGTTGGTAGTTTGATGACATGGCATAGATAGCTAACGTGGTAGGATGCGGGTGAATGGCATGATGCCACATGGACCAAAGGTTGGGTGCCATGTGGCAATGGGTGATTAAAACAGTTGTTGGAGAGGTTCAAACACACAACCTCTCCATTTCTATTTGGGATAATAATGCACCCACTTTTATTTAAAATGTTTACAATGCTATATTGGGGATTGGGCTGTTCGAACCACCGATGTCCCACCTTGGCTTCCTCCCGACCACTATTGGACCACACACTATCTGTAGCAAGAAAGGGTGAATAATATAGCTGAAGCCCTTGCCTTGTTACATGCTCTCCAACTAGCTCGGGGTACAGGTTTTAAAAACATTTGGATTGAAGGGGATTCACAAATCATAATCTCAGCTCTACGAAACCGTAAAGCGGAAAGCTAGTCCCTACGATACATTGTTGAACAGGCGTGGTCATGTCTCCAATTTTTCCAATCTTTCAAAATCTCCCATTGCTATAGGGAAGGGAATAAAGTGGCGAATTGGCTAGCAAATTTTGCTATAGACCAAAAGGATCAAGAGAATTTTTTTGATCAATTCTCAAGTGACTGGCCAGCCAAGCTTTGGGATATGGTTTCAGGAGATATTCAACTTCAAGTCTCTTGATTGGTTATTATTTTTTAGGATGCTGAAGGAGGTTACAGACAGCTTGGAGCTTCGCAACAGAGCACTTTTCAGATTTAGTAACTTTTGGGCCATCTGTTGTCTTCACAGCTCTAAGAGGCGGAGACGAGCTGGCCCGATGGTCATTGGGCTTTCTTATTTTATGTTTAATGTTTTTGTATAAGTGTAGGTTTTTGTGGGGGCTGTCCTATTTTGTGGCTCTGGTATGTTTGGGTGTTGATGTTTTTGTTGTGAAATCAAAGTCGTGCTCTCTTCTGGCTCTTGATTTTTCCTTAATCTTTGCAAGGGATTTGAATATTTCCCCATTTTGTTTATTATACTCTTATATATTAATTCAATTCTGAGGCTCATCCTCTTTCTGCTGAAAAAAAAAAAAAAGGGTGATTCATTCTATTGAAATTTAAACTAAGCCTATATTAAGAAAAAAAGGGAGGGCCGATGGTTTGAACCGTCGACCTCCCAAATATACCAACCATTCATTTACGACTGCCCCACGCACAATTTCCTCAATATAGTATGAGGACAAATATATTTTGTTATATGATCTAATCCACGAGGGTTGAAAGAGAGGGGCTCGGGTTTGAACCTGAGACCTCCTATATATATTGCAAAATGTTATACCATTAGATAAGAGCCCGACGAATAGTATTATAATGTGCATAATTTTATTGAAGTCGTGTTTTCTTAGGATAGCCAGGGCTTTTTTAAAGGCTTTTGAAGCTTAATCCTTGTAATCAGGAGGGGGAAAATGCTTGAAGACTTCTTGAGTCTTGACTATTGAGAAGACTGTGTGAAGGCCTTAGCTATAGATTGAAAGGTGCCTTTTGATGTATTTAAGCATTGGAGCATTATAAAGGATCAGAAACTTATTGGAGAGTGTCCCAGAGATGTAACCAAATTTTGGTTGAACTCCATTATCAATTGTGGTCTTTTGTCTTCTCTCTTTCTGTGTTCTTATTCATATTTCTAGTTATTTAAATATCTTTTAAAATGTTTTATTTAAATTTAAGACAATTTCCATTTACCTAATTTAACATTCACTCAAGCAACTATTGTCATAGATCTTTTTAGATCAAATATGGAGAAAGCTTCACAAAAGAAAGCCAAGCTTAGAAATCTAATCAATAACCATGTATTACTAAGATGATTCTATGGACCTCAGTTTCTTTGTAAATCAACAAATATCAGCAAGATTTGTGAGATTTAAATTTATATTATCTTTCCAATGATGAGAACCAACATGGGTTTGATCCACAAATGTTAATGCAAGCATCATCAAGCTGCTATGACATCAGAGATGTTTTGCATGAATGTGGGCATGCATCAAGCTTAAGAAAAAATACAAAAATCATGTTGCATTTTGTGAATGTCTTGGTACACATGCATGCACTAGAGAGGAAACAAGGACTAGGAATGTGAACTATTTGACAACATGCCTCAAAGAGCCATCATTTCATGAAATGCAGTGATTTTTGGAAAAGCAAAAAGTGGAATTGTTGAAAAGGCTTGATAAAATTTCAAGAAAATGTAATTGTTACGCTTATCTCAAGAGAGATCATCTCATAGAATGCATCGATTGCAAGAAAATCACAAAGTGGATTTTAAATTTATTCCTTCATCACAAATTTTAGGCTCTGATATATATAGCAATGGTTTGATATAAATGATAATGCACTGCTTATCATTCTATTGGCTTGTTTATGAAATAGTAAAAAATAACAAACTTGATTGAGATGTTGCCCATAGCAAAACCATTGATAAATTGATGTGCTATATGGAATGAATGGAATTGCATATTTCTCCTAATTTACCCATTCCATTATCAAGAAAAAATAGTTTGTTTTCAATTCCATCAATTATAATAATTAATGTTAGTTTAAATAGGGTCATATTATATCTAGTTAGGATATCACCTTTCTAAGGATTGACCTATTCACACTTAGCTTAAGTTTACATAGAATTTTTTAGACTTTTTCTCAACTTATATGGTTGAGACATGTGTCTGATCCAAACCAACATTAATAAATTGTTAATTAATTGATTGTCTTCATGAGAGGTGGCGACTATTTGGTGCAGGGGCACCATGTTAGTCATTTTGTGTAAATAAGGTTATGTGTCAAGTTTTGGTGTGTTGAGTCTTAAAGTCATTCAATAAGGTCATAATAGACCATTTTATAATGTAATTAGTCTAATTGGAGTCATTTGAGTTCATATTGTCATATTTTGTAATGTTGTCAAATGTTGTCATGTAAAGGTACAAAAATGCATAATGGGGAATACCAACAGTCATGCAACTCAAAAGTTAGTTTTTGTTGGTTGTGTTAGTTTTTTTTAGAGGAGAAATGTTTAAATATACCTTCAAACATTCGAAGGAGGCTGTTGTAGAGTTGGAAGATAATAAAACAATAAAAAGGCCCTATTTTTCTGTGATTTTGTGTGCTTTTTACTATTCCCAAGTTCTGTACGGCTTTGTACAGCCTGAGCATGACATGAGACCAACTTGGTTTGAAAAAGCTTTGAGTTTACTTTCATTTGCAACTGATTTGGCTCATTTTCATTGAAGTTGAAGGAAGTTATATTGTTTTTTTTTTTTCTAAAAACATTATGAAATCTAGGGTTTTTGAGGGTTTTGATTGAAAAATGAATTTTTGAGCAATTCCATCATTGGAAACTTATAAAAACTAGTGAAAAGGTAGTATATACAATGGTTTTAATGATTTTGGCATTTGCAAGAACAAAGAAAGTATTTTGGGTCAAATTTGAGGCAGCCCTAGTCTATTTTTTTCATGTTTTAGGCTTAATTGGTAGGAGAACAGTCCATTTTTTAAGGGTTCCATACAAAGTGACCTATCTTGGTTTTGAAGTATGTTGTGTAAAGCCCAAATGGATATCTGAATCTACCTTTACAATCTAGGTGTGATGTCTACAATGAAATTTATGTCAAAAAAATTTAATTTGCTGCTCTACCTTCAAGGCCTAAAGAGGTAGGACAATCAAAATTAGGGCCTATCTGTACAAAACAAACCCCCCTCATTTTGATATATGTTAAATAAGAGCATAAAGGGTATTTGTAATGATGATTTGTTTGTGGGTTTGTACTTTCTTTTGAAAGTTATGGTCAAACTTCACTATTTGATGTGCTACAAGCAAGATTGAATGAATTGTGAGAAAACACCAAGTTAAGGGTTTCTAAGTGGAAAGATTGTTTTTAGCTGATTGAATTGTGATTGTTTTGAAGATCTCCACCCCAATCTACATAACTATTATCATTTGTAACTTTTGAAGATGTATGCATACCCCCTTCATCCAAATGGAGAAGCAGACAAATTCAAGCATACATCCAACGAGATTGCCAGAATACTCCAACTAGTTGTTGTCCATTCCTACAACACTATAGGTGACTTTCTCACTAGGTGTTGTCCTTTAGATCTCTAGTCAGATTTAGATTAGTGGTATGATAGATGAAGAGAAATTAAAACAAAGGGGAAAAAAGGATTATCTGGCAAACAACAAACCAAAATGGGAAGGCAGTAGTGAGTTTGTAGAAAAATAGACCACCAAGGGATTCTCCTCACAATCACCAACATCAGATAGGGGTGCTAAAAATATAAACAAAGACATAGGCATGTAGTGTGAAATTCGTGAAAGTCCTTCACATAGCACTAAAGATTGTCAAGTTACTAAGACATAAATAATGGAGAAAGAAGCTGATTTGTTTCCTACAAACCCATTTGAACAAAAATATGGTGAGTAGATCATTGAGGTAGACCCTTATGCCATGGTTTCCACTACTAAAATCTTGCCTCGCAAAGATGAGGATCATTTGTTCCATTCACAGTTGGGGGTGAATGGAAAAGCCTTACATTTCATTGTTGATAGTGGTAGTCAAAATAATTTGATCTCTACTGAGACTATCAAGAGGTTGAACCTACTGACAACACCCCATCCACAACCATGCTCTATGGGCTAGGTGAGCCAAGGGAGAGATATTCAGGTAAGCAAGGAATGTTGTTTATCTTATTCCATCAAGCCATTCGAAGATGAGGTAATATGTGATGTGGCACCTTTGAATGTATGTGATGTATTATTGGGACAACCATACATGTACAAGTGTCATGGAATCTATGAGTCCAGACCTCATAGTGTTATTATCAAGTTGGGTGAATGAAATTATTAGATACCTAAGGTAAGTCCTATAAATATGTATCTCTACTTAGTCAAAGCATTGTACACATTTAATTTCTCAAAGTAGAGCTCTTGTATTGCCAATAATTCAATTTAAGGAGGCAAGGTCAGTTGCATCCACCACCTCCATTCAACAACAGAAGATGGATCATATGTTGAAAAACTATTAGAATGTTTTCAACTCACTAACAGGGGTTCGCTTGCATTGTCAAGTCACACCTTTAATTGATATAATCCCAGGACCACCATATCTAAATGGGCCATTGTGTATAAGATTAGTTTTAGAGAATGATGAGATCAAGAAACACATCGACTAGACATTCAGATACCAACCATTGGCTCCCATGGATGTTGCACTTCCAACCATGATGAATAAGCTATCACCACATGCCAAGGATGAGGAAGACAAGGCATCCAAGTTTGTGAAAGAGATTTTCCATATTCAACACCAAGTTCATGAGATACTACAAAACACCAACCAGAAGTACAAGGAGCGACATGACCAACATCATATGCCTCAACACTTTTAACTTGGTGACAAAGTTTGGCTTCATCTCCAGTAAGAGAGACTTCAAAGACCCAACAAGAAACTTTATCCTCTTCAATATGGGCCATACTCCATCCTCAAATAGGCAAGACAATTGCCTCATCATCAGGGAAAGTGGTTTATTAGGGTACAAATTACCCAAGACTTTCCTCATTTATTATTGAACATTGATGAAATGGGGCCCATTGGCTCTCAAGGGAGAGGAATGATCCAAACTAGTGATAGACACTTACACTCCAATGTTATGGCACCACAAAAGGATGGCAGTCTTCATAGGAAACTAAAATAAAATGCGGTGATAGGAACTCAACACAGAATGACAGACAATTTGATGAAAGCAATTCAACATTTGATTGATAAGAATTTGATTCCAAGGAGTTTATTTAACAAGAATCTTTTATTCAAAATTTAGCCAGATATACCATGAATAGAGGGACTTTTCCATTCACAGATTCTTAAACTTACAATATTTATAGAAAATGATTTTCTATGGGCTTCAACACCCATGCCGACTCCTAACCATTGCTCCTTCAGCTTCAATTTCCTTGTCTTTGATTTCCTTCTACTAGATCATCTCCTAACCACGTGCCTAGTCTCTCCTCCTCCTCCCATCTTCTTGCATACACTCTTCACTGAATTGTTTTTAATCCTCTTGACCCTTCTTAATATGATGACAGTTCTTCCCTTTTGGGTGAATGGAACAAACTGTCACAACTAACTTCCCCCTTTGGACAGATCACACAACTACTCTCTCCCATAGCATAACTTCTCCAATCAAAACTATCTCAATCTTTAAACAATTGGTCTCCCAAACCATACACAAAACAAAAACAAACAAGAATATGATAACTAATCAAAAACAAAGTTTGATGGGAAGAATCGATCATTCCCTGATATCAGGCTCCCTAGGTGGAAGAAATTTGAGTTCCATCTCAAATGATGGTTTTCTTTTTCTTTTTTCTCTTCTTCCAATTGTGTTGCATTCTTAGCTCTTCATCCTCCCCATGTTTGTATTGGTCCGCTTTGTGTTTCTTAGTTTGCATTCTTTTTTTCACCTCTTTCTTCATGTATCTTCTCCTTCTTATCTCTTTCTCAGTTGTAAGACTCTAAAACTCAATCTCTTGTACATATGTGTCCTTAATATTGTCCATTCCTAGAACATCTTCTTTTTTTGCTTGATTTCTTGTTGTTGCCTTCATCTCAATTCCTCTTATAAGATATATACTTGCTTTTACTCTTTGATTAGCTGAAAGATATGCTTGAACTTCATTCATGTCAATGCCAAGTAACTTCTTGTCTTGATTTGGTTCATTTTCTAACCTTTGATATGAATCTTTCTTCATTCTCTCTTCATTAGTCTCTTCTTCAAGTGCTTCTTTTTGTACTTCTTCCTCTCTCCATTCTTTCTAATTTTCTTTCATGTTCTCCAAAATGAGAACTTTTGTCACTTCTTGTGCAAGTTGCTTTCTTGAAAAATCCACTTCCTTTTCATGTTGCTCATCTGGCAACTCTTCATTTTCCAAACCTCTTTGGACTTTTCTCAGGTTCTTTTATTCTCTTCTCAAGGTAGCCATCCTGTTGGTGCCCACCTAGGGTTAGGGTTTCAAGCTTGAAAGTCTATTGGTCTTTTCATTTAAACCCTCAAATCTCTAAGTCCCTCAGCCTCCAGTTGTATGCATGTATCTATTGTCACATTTTGCCTACCCCAAAGTATTCATGTTTCCCTCCTTCTATCAAAGCAATCCGATCAGAGAAAGCCTAAATAGAAGGAGAGAAAGCCTAATTCTTCAAATACTCATGCTATGTCATGACAAATTTCCCACAATCCTACCTAAAGATTCCTTCCAAAAAACCCAGAAAAACCCAAAAATCCTTAAGCTTCAATTATTTTCCATCGCAGGGATTTCTCAGTTTCATGCTTGGTATTTGTGTATGCATTTTTGAATGTATATTCGCATATACATTCGCCATTGTATGTTTGCATATGTAAAGGGATAGATACAAGAGCAAGACACAAGGATGAAGCATGCAAGGCAGACATACATAGGCAAGATACAAAGGCAATGTGCATCAGGTTACGTTGTATGTTCGCATTGTATATTTGATATACAAAGGAAATGTGCAAGGGTCGATATACAAAGAGGAGACATACAAGGGGGACATACAAAGGTTTTTTCGGCATGATAGCATCCATCGGCAGTTCAATTAATTGTCACTCTGATGGCCGATGATGCAAGGAGGAAAGATGCATGTAGATATAAAAGCAAAAGATACAAAGGCCGATGCATATACAAAAGGTGGGGTCCACCAATCGCATATACAAGTGCGATATACATTCCTGAGATGCATTGGCTGGACCCAAAATGAATATGGATTCTGGTTGATACAGGAGGTGATTGTATGTTTTCCTTGTATGTATGTTTGCATTGTATGTCGGCACATACAAGGGTCATATACAAAGAAATATACAAAGGCCACATGTATATGCCAAGGTGAAGTGTTTGCATGCATGTTTGTATGTAGTTTTTGTTTGTATATTTCGCATTGTATATGCGATATACATTGGTTATATACAAAGCGATACGCAAGGCAAACCTGACGGGCAAGTCAAATTCAGCAAATTCAAAGTTGGGGTCTGCAGTAAAGCATGTTATGTACATTGTATACGTCGAAATACAAAGAAGAGATACAAGCTGGATTCAAATGTTTTTTTCAATCTGATTGATAAATGAGCTGGAGTCCACGGTTGCATGTGCATTGTACATTGCATGTGCGATATACAAAGGAATTAGATACAAAGCCCGGACTCGATGGTGCTTTCAAATCTATTTCATAGTGATTTGGGGTCCGCTCTTTGTATGCAGGTGATTGTATGTATATACAATCTCACATGCAACTACATATACAAAGAAATGGGCAAAAAGGGGAAAAGGGCGAAAAAGGCAAAATGGATAAGGGAAAAGTCAGCGATGGAAAAAGGGTGCCTACGTGGCATGTTTTAATTGGTTGGCAACTTTTCAAAGTGATTTGAAGCCACAGATCTTGGCGATAGGGAGGGAATCGACGGCGAGTTTCAAATTTTCAGAAAGTGAAGTTTTTCTTTGTATCTGCAGCCATTTTTTAGGTGGGAAGAGTTGCAAAGCACGAAGCTGCTGCATTCTAGGAAACCGTGGGTAGGTTGGCCATTAATGGTGACTTACAGAGGTATGGATCTGATTGACTGGCCAATTACCAAATTTGTGAAAAAAATTTCCAAGCGGCTGCACGACTCCCAATTTCACCTATTTTTCCTTCTTGTTTTGCTTGCTGCATTCAATGTTTTAGGCGCCATTTTCATGGTGCGATGTATCTGGCAGCATTTTGGGTTGACCATGTACCTTGATTATTGAGTGCACTTTCTTGCTATTAAAAGCAAACTATGTTACTCATTTGGTTGTTGAAGACTTGGGCATTTTTTAGAAAAAATAACAAAGATCAGAGCATTTTCTTGGCTTCTCTATCTCTTTTGGAGTTTATGAGTTGCATTTTGAATGCAGGTTGCACATATATTCAGTTTCATGTTGTTTATATATGAAAAATGATTATTACATGTGTTTAGCTATTTGTCTCCATTTGTTGTATGCATCCCTTCTTTTGAGTTTGGTTGCTAAGGGTTTTTCAGATTCTAGGATATAGATTTATGTATTGCATGCTTGATCTCTAACTTCCATTCAAGGAGTGGATTAAACTATTTTAGGTTAAGTATGAAGAAGATTATATGGTAGCCAAGATGTTTGTAAGTAGAGATAGTTAAATACTCAGTCTTGGGTGGTGTTTGTAAGGAAAATACCAGTCCTAACCCCTTGAAACTTGAATTCTAGTTGCAAATCATTCATTTGTATACGTCTAGTTAACTCCTTGCCCTAAGATAGGCACCGGTCTGCTTCCTGTGTAGTAGTTATGATCTAAAACCCCCTGTGTTGCATCCAAAACTTTGAAACATATCATTTCAAAGCTTCAACCTATTAGTTGTAGGAGTAGGAATAGGACCCCTGCATACTCTCATTCCCAACCAGTTAGATATGTCCAAGAACATTGCCAACCTAGTGACATATCATGCAAATCTTGGTCCAAACATGAGAGTATTCTGCCTGTTGTTGTAAAGCTAAATCTTTCTATTGGGTGAGTCAAAGTTGAATCATTAGCTATAGGGATACCCCCTTGGTGCGGCAGAACTAGAAGTGAAGGGGAGGCAGCTCACGCAACCTCCTGTATTTGTTGGTCGGATCTGCCTGTGCATTGGAACTAGCAAACCCTCTGCTGATCCGGAGAGAAAGAACCAACCAAGTGATGACTCTACTGGGGATGTGAATTAAAAGTATTATCTTTTGCCGATCTGAGTCACCAAGAAAGTGGTGACTCTACTGGGGAGTCTAATAGTTTAAAGGCTGGAAAATCTATTTTCTAGTGAAGTCGTTGCAGCAAGACCAAAGAACGACCATGTGGTGCTCTGCTAGTGTGATGAATCTAGAAAACAAAGTGCCTTATTGATATTCTGTCCTCTCTATGAGAGGTGGCGACTTTGTTGATTGAACCTGTCAAAGCTGCAACATATTTCTAGGTATTCCATATTTTCACTCGAAATGATTCAAATAGAGCAATAGTCCTGGTTGTGCTCTCAAAGAAGACCATTTTTTATTGAAAGATATAAAGCCTTGAATTTCAAAGGAATATATGGTTACCCAAATGTTATTCCCAAAGATTAGAAAATGTTTGCCGAAATATAGTGGATCAAATTCTGAGTCTGCAAACAAACATCTGCAAAATTTTTGTAATTTGATAGAAGATTATGAGATAGAGGCTAAAGATGTAGTAATGAAACTCTTTGTTCAGTCATTAGAGGATGATGCTAGGGTTTGGTTTTGAGACCTGCCTATATGTTCAGTTTCTTCATGGGTAGATTTAGAAATTGCATTCCTAGAGCAATTTGGTGAAAGATTTGATTTGGCCTCATTGATCATACATTTCATGAATATCCAAAAGGAAGATGAGGAACTGGTTCCAGCCTTTAATCTTAGATTTGTTAAGTTGCTCAAGCAGATTCCTGAATAAATGAGACCTAATGATCCATTGTGCTTGGAATTTACTTGGTTGCATTTGATGAAGAAATGAGTTATTTATTGAGAGATAAGGAACTAGTCACACTTCACTAGGCCTACAAATTTGCTATGGATATTGAAAATAATCAGAAATATGGAATGCTAATAGGTTTCATGACTGCAAGCTTTCAAAATAGTTTTCAAAGTGAATATATTTCACCCTTCCCAGTGTGTTCATTGAGAGATGATTTTGCAAAGGGGAATGTATTTCAGAACAGTATGTGTAGTCATGATGTGATGCATAGACATGAAGAAGATGTTGTAGAAAATGTAGGCACATCCTATAATGATGAAGACAAAGATTGTTATCACCCTCTAAAAGACAAGCCTGTAGATGCAAAATGCCCTTCAAATGATCAAATGAAAGATATACATGAGGTTATGTCCTACAGTAATATGCATATCCTAGTTATTCATGATTATTTATACAAGGTGGATATGCAGAGCTTCACTTTGAATACAGAAGATGCAGATTCAAGGGATGGCAGTGAACATGTTAGTGATTGTCAGCATTCAAATGCATATGTGAGCCTTTCAGATGATGAAATATATATGGATGCTGAATATGAGTGTTTCCTTGAAAATTTTGACTGCCTTTACAATGCAAAGGTTGAAACTTTTGCTGTTGATTATTAGTGCGTTGGTGAAGAGGAAAAATAGGGTCACTATTTAGATGTGAATGGACAAGTTGCAGATGTGTGTGCTCATATAGTTGGGGATAGTGTTGGTTGCAAGGGTGACTATGAAGCTTTCAATGAGGGGTTGCACTCTGAGTTATTTATGCCTTCTCTTGAGACATTCCAGGTGGACATTAATGATAAAATTGTTGAGAGCAATGATGATGAATATCTGAGTGTTTATAAAGATAAATTTGATTATAAGATGTTGCTTGTGCCTGAATATTGTTTGTTTAACATAGAGGAGCCCTTATTTTTTGAAGAAGGGCAAGATTCTAATGTGGATTCCTTTGTTTCATATGAGTTTGTTATCTTTCCAAGAAACATTGGTGACTCATATGATGATGACATTCTACAGCTGATGATAATGTATGCTGATGAAGTTTGTTGTAGATTTGTCAAAGAAAGAGAAATAGCCAGCAGCACAACCAATTGCAAAGTAGCGTGCTGCAGGCACTTAAATGTTTTCAGCTTCATTTGAAGAAATCAGATGAAAACAAGGTATTTGACAAAGGAAAATTTTGGTTTTTCCTTTTTGGTGGCCCTGGGCCGCCAAGTAAATTTTGAAAATATGATTTGCGATGTAGGTTGGTGTAGCTTTGACTCTATTGCCCAATGGATAAGGGACTGGTCTGCATCCTAGAGTTCTGGAGTTCTTGCCATGCCTACAAGAGGCATGCATCCCTAGATAAAGCTAATGTTGGTGACCACCTAGGGTTAGGGTTTCAAGCTTGAAAGTCTATTGGTCTTTTCATTTAAACCCTCAAATCTCTAAGTCCCTCGGCCTCCAGTTGTATGCATGTATCTGTTGTCACATTTTGCCTACCCCAAAATATTCCTGTTTCCCTCCTTCTATCAATGAAATCTGATCAAAGAAAGCCTAAATAGAAGGAGAGAAAGCCTAAATTCTTCAAATACTCATGTTGTGTCTTGCAAAATTTTCCAAAATCCTGCCTGAAGATTCCTTACAAAAAACCCAAAAAAACCCAAAAATCCTTACGCTTCAATTATTTTCCATCGCAGGGATTTCTCAGTTTCATGCTTGGTATTTGTGTATGCATTTTTGAATGTATATTCACATATACATTCGCCATTGTATGTTTGCATATGCAAAGGGGCAGATACAAGAGCAAGATACAAGGATGAAGCATGCAAGGCAGACATACATAGGCGGGATACAAAGGCAATGTGCATCGGGTTACGTTGTATGTTCACATTGTATATTTGATATACAAAGGAAATGTGCAAGAGTTGATATACAAAGAGGAGACATACAAGGGGGACATACAAAAGGTTTTTTCGGCATGATAGCATCCATCAGCAGCTCAATTAATTGTCACTCTGATGGCCGATGATGCAAGGAGGAAAGATACATGCAGATATACAAGGCAAAAGATACAAAGGCCGATGCATATACAAAAGGTGGGGTCCACCAATCGTATATACAAGTGTGATATACATTCCTGAGATGCATTGGCCAGACCTGAAATGAATATGCATTCTGGTTGATACAGGGAGAGGTGATTGTATGTTTTCCTTGTATGTATGTTTGCATTGTATGTCAGCACATACAAGGGTCATATACAAAGAAATATACAAAGGCCACATGTATATGCCAAGGTGAAGTGTTTGTATGCAGTTTTTGTTTGTATATTTTGCATTGTATATGTGATATACATTAGTTATATACAAAGCGATATGTAAGGCGGACCTGACGGGAAAGTCAAATTTGGCAAATTCAAAGTTGGGGTCTGCAGTTTGCATGTTATGTACATTATATACGCCTAAATACAAAGAAGAAGAGATACAAGCTGGATTCGAATGTTTTTTTCAATCCAATTGATAAATGAGCTGGAGTCCACAGTTGTATGTGCATTGTACATTGCATGTGCAATATACAAAGGAATTAGATACAAAGCCTAAACCTGATGGTGCTTTCAAATCTGCTTCATAGTGATTTGGGGTCCGCCCTTTGTATGCAGGTGATTGTATGTATATACAATCTCACATGCAACTGCATATACAAAGAAATGGGCGAAAAGGGCAAAAGGGCAAAAAAGGCAAAATGGATGAGGGAAAAGTCAGCAATGAAAAAAGGGTGCCTACATGGCATGTTTTAATTGGCTGGCAACTTTTCAAAGCGATTTAAATCCACAGATCCTAGTGATAGGGAGGGAATCAACAGCCAGTTTCAAATTTTCAGAAAGTGAAGTTTTTCTTTGTATCTGCAGCCGTTTTTCAGGCAGGAAGAGTTGCAAAGCATGAAGCTGCTGCATTCCAGGAAACCATGGGTAGGTTGGCCATTAATGGTGACTTGCAGAGGTATGGGTCTGATTGACCGGCCAACTACCAAATTTGTGAAGAAAATCTCCAAGCGGCTGCATGACTCCAAATTTCACCAATTTTTCCTTCCTGTTCTGCTTGCTGCATTCAATGTTTTAGGCGCCATTTTCATGGTGCGATGTATCTGGCAGCATTTTGGGTTGACCATGTACCTTGATTATTGAGTGCACTTTCTTGCTATAAAAAGCAAATTATGTTACTCATTTGGTTGTTGAAGACTTGGGCAATTTTTGGAAAAAATAACGAAGATCAGAGCATTTTCTTGGCTGCTCTATCTCTTTTGGAGTTTATGAGTTACATTTTGAATGCAGGTTGCACATATATTCAGTTTCATGTTGTTTATATATGAAAAATGTTTTATTGTATGTGTTTAGCTGTTTGTCTCCATTTGTTGTATACATCCCTTCTTTTGAGTCTAGTTGCTAAGGGTTTCTCATATTCTAGGATATAGATTTCTATATTGCATGCTTGATCTCTAACTTCCATTCAAGGAGTGGATTAAACTATTTTAGGTTAAGTATGAAGAAGATTGTATGGAAGTCAGGATGTTTGTAAGTAGAGACAGTTAAACACTCAGTCTTGGGTGGTGTTTGTAAGGCAAATACCAGTGCTAACCCCTTGAAACTTGAATGCCAGTTGCAAATCATTCATTTGTATACGTCTAGTTGACTCCTTGCCCTAAGATAGGCACCGATCTACTTCCTGTGTAGTAGTTATGATCCAAAACCCCCTTTCTTGCATCCAAAAATTTGAAACATATCCTTTCAAAGCTTCAACTTGTTAGTTGTAGGAGTAGGAATAGGACCCCTACATACTCTCATTCCCAACCAGTTAGATATGTCCAAGAACATTACCAGCCTAGTGACATATCATACAAATCTTGGTCCAAACATGAGAGTATTCTGCATGTTGGTGTAAACCTAAATCTTTCTATTGGGTGAGTTAAAGTTGAATCCTTAGCTATAGGGATACCCCCCTTGGTGCGGCAGAACCAGAAGTGAAGGGGAGGTAGCTCACACAACCTCCTATATTTGTTGGCCGGATCTGCCTGTACATTGGAACTGGCAAACCCTCTACCGATCCGGAGAGAAAGAACCAACCTTTGCCTTATTCTCTTCACAAGTAGCTCTATAGGCTACTTCATTCTCTTTTTCATTTGTGAACCACCTTCTTGGATTCTTTCCTCTAACCATAGCTTCACCAAGAGCTTACATTGTTCTAGATCCCTTCGCAACTCAGTCAACTCTCTATCTATCTTTGAATCTTTCTTTTCCATCTTTGTCTTCATATTGTCTCTCTTCTTGCAGGTTTCTGCCTTAGTATGCAGCTGCATCCTTCTATCTTTCTCTCTTTCCATCATCTTAACTCCAACCTCTATGAATCTATGTCAACTTGTTTTCTAGTTTTCTTGCCATCTCAACTTAGGTTTCTTCATAGGAATTAACCTTCAAAATGTCAGCACATGTCCCTGCATAGACTCTTATTAACATTAACAATTTCCACTTCCAAATCTTTTAGAATTTTCCAGACCTTACAGGCTCTCCTAGATCTTTTAGGATCTGAGACCAAAACGATGACAGACTCTTACACTCTAATGCTATGACACCACAAAATGATGGCAGTCTTCATAGGAAACTAAAATGAAATGCAGTGACAGGAACTCAACATAGAATGACAGACAATTTGATGAAAGTAATTCAGCATTTGATTGATAAGAATTCAATTCCAATGAGTTTATTTAACAAGAATCTTTTATTCAAAACTTAGCTAGATTGGCCATGAATACATGGACTTTTCCATTCATAGATTTTTAGACTTACAATATTTATAGAAGATGATTTTCTATGGTCTTCAACACCCAACCTAACTCCTAACTGCTACTCCTTCAGCTTTGATTTCCCTATCCTCAATTTCCTTCTACTATCATTTTCGTATCCCTACACCCCCTACTTGCTTAGGAGTACAGATTGTGTCCCATGCTATCAATGGCAATTCTTCCCCTCTAAGGTCCCATTCCAAAAAAAGTTCCTCATATTTTTATTTAGGTTATCCCCTATTTTCTTTTGGATTTTCATACATGACATAGAAAATATTGGAATGGTTTATATGACCGATTTGAGAAGCAAAATTCTTCTTGCCAATGGTAGCCATTTTACTTTCCATGAAAATTTAGCTTTCCATTTAGACACTAGATAATCCCAAAGCTTATATTTACTGGCCACTTGAAAAATTGGAATACCCAAGTATTTACTTGGAAGTTGTTGTATCTTAAAGCCCGTTCTTAGAGCAATTTCCCTTTTCTTTCAAGGCTCCATGATAAAAAAGAAAATATCTAATTTATTCCAATTTATTAGTTTTCCTAAGGCCTAATAGTACCTCTCCAATGTTTCTTTCATCACTTTGGATTCCCTATTACTAGCCACTCCAAATAGTAGTGGATCATCTACAAATTGGTGATGAGTGACTGCCTCCACTTCGGGGTTGATGCCTTTCCATCTCCCCATCCTAGCTCCCCCTTGAATGAACCTTCCTAGAGCCTCCACCATAATTATAAACAAAATTGTGGAGAGGGGTCCCCCTTGTCTTATACCATTGGAGGTTTCAAAGAAACCTTTGGGGCTTCCATTAACCAATATGGAGAACCTTGGCGTTAATATACAAGTTTTATTCCACTGAACCAGCTCTAAAATGAAACCAAATTTCTCCAAAACTATCAATAGGAAGTTTCTATTTACTTGATCATATGATTTCTTAATGTCTAATTTGACAATCATCCTTTCCACTTTAGTTCTTTTTATTGTGTGGATTGCTTCATGAGCTATAAAGATCCTGTTAAACACACCAGGATACTGAGAGGGGGGGTGAATCAGTATCTAATTAAACTCAAGTCTTGTAGAGAAAATTAAAACTTAAGCATTACAACATCAACATAAACATGAAATATTAACACAATGAACATCAAGACATAACACTAGATATACATGGAAAACCCAAGAAGGGGAAAACCACGGTGAGGATTAACTCACAATATATGAAGCTCAAAATTACAACTTTATTTTAGGGCTACAACCTAAGGAAGCTACTACTCCTTGAAAACTTTGATTTAGGGTCACTCCCAAGGAAGCTACAACTCCCTAAAGACCTTGTTTTAGGGTCACTCCCAAGGAAGCAACTACTCCTTGAACTGAGAACAAACTCAGAAATTAATACAGTATGACAGTCCTTCTACTATCTGAAAACTGACATTGAAGCTCACACCTTTGATGATTGTAATTCTACTTCTTCTAATGATTGAATCAATTAGGCACACTCTTCACTTCCCTCCTATAACAAAAAATTCTTCAAGATGAATTAGGACAACCTTTTACACTTCTACTCCTTCTCCCTCAGTTACACATCACAATGCATATGATATTCATACTCTTCTCTTACACTCTCATATTTTCATTTTCGTAATCATACTTCACCTAGAACAATTGGGTTTATAATATATACATGAAATTACATTGATTTCATAATAAGTTAGCCAATACAACAAGAATATTACATTTTAGAAGTCAGCTAGAGATCATACAACATGAAACATGCACAGGGCAAGCCCTATCATGAACTACATGCTAATCCAAGAGAAAACACATGCTTTTTGAATCCCAATACATGCTTAGTCTAGTCCAAAACATCATTCATATCATCATTCATCAAGGAATCACCTCCGCACACATTGCTCATTTGAAATAGGATGGCTTTAAGCACCAAGACATGAAATTTGAAGTATAATGATCACGACCACTTGAAAACCTTGTGCAGTATTGGAAACATAAAATATCTTCATGAAATTATTCTAGATGAATCATTATGACTCATACAACACCTTCAGATACGCCTCTAACTCCACACAAAAAATACATTGTGTTGCATACCTTAAAGCTTGCATACTGAGATCAAATAGTCATCCAGAACACACTGTAACACACTGTCATTGAGAAACTGACCTTGTGGAGCACTAAACCTCCTAAAATTGCAAGGATGCATGTAGTACACATCCTTGAACATGTCCAAAAAACATCATAGGAAATTCTTCTCTTTTGGAGAAATATGGAGCATCTCAACAAGCTTTCAACACAACTTTTCTCAGACAAAATATAGACCAAAACTCTACCACTTATAACTTTCACTGCGGAAGGTGTAGAGACTTGAAACTTTAGAAATAGCACCTTCACAAGACAATAAGATTAACTTATGAACTACAAGATCTTATCTTTAAATGCATTGAGATGCAGAGCCAATCATTGCATCATAGTGAATATCTTCTTTAGAACCAACACTATCTTCAAAATGTCAACTAGAAAACATTCTTCTGGTAATCCAAACACCATGAAACTTGGGACTACATTCTTTGAAACTATATGAAGCTATCTTCCTATCCATAAATGCTCAACACTAACAGCAAGAAAATGCATAGCATTCTCCCAGACAGTCTTCAAAGCAATCTTCCTGTAGCAGAAACTTTCACCAAGACCCGAAAGCCAAAATCTTCATGTAACAACACATACATCCTTAGAAGCAATAGGAAGGATCATGAACCATTCCATAGGCCCTTAGTAGGATCTTCTCATCCTCAGCATAGTTTAATGTATCATCATTCATCTTAGTGCTTCTAATTCCCATCTTAATATTGCATCATTCATCTCTATGCTTCTAATTCACATATTAATGTATCTTCTTGATGCTTCTGATTCCCATCTTAATATGTCTTCTTGATGCTTCTAATTCCCATCTTAATATGACTTCATACTCAACTCTGCATTGATCAAGGCATGACATCCAACCATGAACTATATCTTCTCTATTAGATAGGACATGACATCCAACCATGAACACCATCACACCTCCACGATAGTGTTGACATCAATGACAACCTTAGGAACCATGTGTAACAGACCCCTCATATATTTATCTTCTTGGTGTGAATCCCATTTTCTCCTTAGAGATAATATCTGGAAGTATTCCCTTAGCATATTGGCCATTGCCTTGGCAATAATTTTGTAAACAATGTTGCATAGTGATATTGGTCTAAAATCTTCCATTGATTCTACCACATCTTTCTTGGGGAGTAATGCCACAAAGGTATTATTTAAATATTTTAGCATAGTGGATTTCCTCATTGATTCCTCCACTGCCTATAGTAGATCCTTCTTAATAATATTCTAGAACTTTTGAAATAAAAAGGTTGGGAATCCATCTAGGCCTAGGGCCTTCTCAAGCGCCAGCTGCAAAGTAGCCTTTTTTTATTTCTTCTTCTGAGATTTTTTCCATTAGCATATCATTCTTTTCCTAGTTTGTAATGTTGGGAATTCCACTCAAAATCTCTTCCTTCATCTGTTCATCCATGTGATCTTCTAGATTAAGTAGATTTCTAAAATAACTGGCCACCACCTCTCCAATCTCTTCTACTTTGGTTATTTGGTTGCCATTATTGTCCTTAATGGGGGAAATATTGCTCATACTCTAATTGATTTTGATCAAATTATAGAAAAGAATGGTATTCCTATCTCCCTCTTTTAACCAGCATTCCCTTGACTTTTGCCTCCAAAAAATCTTCTCTCTAGCTAATATTTCATCATACTTTTGCCTTAGATCCTTTTATTTCAAATATCTATGATGATCCATCCCCACTACTAAAACCTCTTCATTTAGTTCTGCCAGCTCATCTTCCACTCGTATTTCTTCTTTGAAAATATATTTGAAGTGGTCCTTGTTCAATTCCTTGACTTGTTGCTTGACAAAACTCAATTTTTAATGGATTTTGAAAAGTTTGAGCCTCTAATATTGGAAGCCTTTTCCCACCATTCTTGTATCCTATCTTCAATTTTTGGATCTCTCAACCACATTTTCTTAAACTTAAAAGAGCTTCCTTGAGGTCTGATGTCAAGATCTAAACTCAAAAGTACTTGAAAGTGATCATACCCTGAGAAAGGAAGAATAGATGATTCAAAAAGCAAAGGGAGTGCAAACCATTCACCCCCTAACAAAAACATATCCATCCTCTCTGTTATGTTTGTAAATCACTAACTTCTATTTGTCCAAGTGTACGCTCATTTTTTTTAATGATATCTTGTAAGTGATTCATGTTGACAAAGTCTTGGAAATATAATGGGTGTGGCCCACTTGTTTCTAAGACATGTATTATATTTTTCTATGATCTATTTTCTCATGGAATGATTCTTGACCTATGGGAGTCAGTTGTGGAGGACTTATTTGATGAGTACATGGCATTGTACATTTTTCCTTTGACTTCTCATATGCATAAGTTTGTTCAAAAGGATTTTTTAGGAGTGCAAGGGATGGTTTGGTCTTATTCCCTAGTGTTAGGAATGGTTACTATTTTAGTCTCACTTCATTTGAGAATTTTATATCCTTGTTATTTTATTATTTATTGATGTTATGTTTGACCTTATGAGTGAAATAATGGATGTTGGTAATGTTTTTTTATTTTGGTGTTGAAAAAGTAAGGATCTTACTTGTCATAGCTTTAGTGCACTTAATGGTGTTGGTAGAAGGACATAATATGTGATATGGATTTCAGTTTCTCTCTATGGTCGTGGGTTTCTTCTTAGGGGTTCATATTGATATGACATTGGAGTTCAAGTTTGTGTGGAGTTAGTGTGATAATAGTGTTTGTTGTCATTTACTATTGTTGTACTTCATTATTTTATTTAGAAACAATATGTGCACTCTTTAATTTCTATCTTCTCACTACCCTATAGTTATATAGATGGGTGGATGGATGGATGTGGCTCAAACTAGCTCACTCAAAAGTGAGTCCAACTCAGAGCTCCACTAGGTCTTATTGAAGGAGAACTTGGGAAAGATAGATGGTATTAGAGGCAAGAGGGTGAGCTAAATATTATTTAAGGAAGTATGTTCCATATTGCAATATGATGGTTGCAGTTTACAGATTCCCATGTGTGCTCTTTAATTCAAGTTTTAATAGCATGATACACATCCTTTGTGTGAGTGGTGTTTGGTACACTTTGAATTTCTTTGGTTGCAACTAACTAGACATTACTCATGTAGTGGGAGTCCTAGGAGGCATATGTATCCTTAGTGGATAGTTTTCATTGAACTACAATATTTAGGGTCTTTGGGTTTGTAGCACTTGTGTGTTTTCTACTTTGGGAGGTGGTAACCTTGAGCAAGACTTGATTTTATATATAGGGACAAGATCTATAGTGTTGGATGCATATGTCATGAGAAAAAAGTCCTTTCAATGGTTTAGGTTATTTGGATAAGAGTAACTGGTCATAGTTGTTGTTCTAACTAGTTTGGAGTATGTGGTACATATTTGGTCTTGTTTTGGAGGAGAGTGGATTTTTTGGTTGTGTTCTAGTAATAAGTTGAGCATAGATTCATTAACAGTTCTATGTGAAACTTAGTGGGTCATCTTGGCTTGAGGTTCTTAGATGAGATAGTTGTTGTCAAGATGGAAATCACTTAGAACATGTGTAGATACTTATGTAAAGCTTGTCAACACAATGATTTTTAGTTGGGATAGCATGATTATAACTTTGGCTATTCATAGATTTGTTGGAGTTTCCCTTTTGGTCTTGCAAGGTGATCAACAAGTGGGAGAATATTAGAAAAAAGTGTCTCAACCTTCCATTCCTAATGTTTGCATTTATTATTTTATTGTATTTATTTATTATTTCATCCTCAAATTGGAAGTAGGGTATCCCACTTTGAGGTGGCACTCCTTTTCATGTTTTGGCATCAAGTGTGCTATGTGTAAGTTGTGGGGGTTACTTATGATAGATTTTATGACACATGTAAGCATAATTATAGGGAGTTACAAATTGGACCAAGAATCATAACCCACTTATGACACATCATAGAGCATCTTTCTAAATGTAGTAAATAACAAATAATGAGTCAAAATTATGTGTGGGTCATGAGAATTATTACTATGGTATTTTTGGACCTTGTTTGGGCCCATGGTAATGCCTTTTGATAGTTTCTTAGGCATCCTTGATTCTATATATTGAGGTATTTAAATGGAGGCATTGAGGAATTTTTATTGCAAGTTTATGCTATTAAATTTCCTCTAGAAAAGCAACATGTAGATCTCCATGTTATAGCTTTGAGATTCCAAGAGTATTGTAACATGTCTATTGATGGAGAATAACACATTGGTTTAGTGCTTTGAAGTGTGGGTTTTTTATCTTAAATAGTTTTCCCCACATATATTAGCATCTCTTCTCCTCTATATATTATTCTTATTTCTTATTCTTAGAAGTATTAATTTAATTGTCATTATGATATTTAATTTTTCTTAGATCTAAAATCTATATTACTTTTATCAAATGGTTAATGTGGGAAATTAATTGTCCTAATTCTACTTTATGGGTATAGTTGTATGTACAAGCAATTTTGTTAAGAAAATCATATGGTATTGGAAATGCATACTAGGTATTTTTCCTTTCAACCTCCAAGGATCGGGTTAACAATAAATTATGGCTAAATCAAAAGATGTATATTAACATTATTTTGTAACATTTTTCCATGCAAGATTACAAATAAGTTAGTATTCCCTTTCTAATGGGCACTAGACTATATCTTAAACAATGTCCTAAACAGATGATGGCCTTAAAGAGATGCAAAATATTCTAGATGTTATTGATGTGGGAAGCCTCATGTATGCCATGGTTTGTACAAGACCTAATATTGCCCAAGCAATGAGATTTTTAAGTATAATTGTGTCAAACCCTAGTAAAAAACACTAGACCAACGTTAAAATGCTTTTCAAATATTTAGGAGGAGTTGATCTAACTATTAAATTTGTTATCATGGGACTAATGGTGTGTATATAATTTACACATTTTTGTTGATTCTTATGGGTCTGGTGATCTAGATTGAAGGAGGTCTACAAGTGGCTAGATATTTACTTTCTTTGGAGGTGCAATTAGTTGGATGAGAAAATGACAACCTATAATTCCATTGTCCACTATTAAAGTAGAGAACATGATTGTGAAACATTCTTGTAAGGAGGTAGTATGGTTAGAGAGGTTGTGTTCAGGTATTGACTTTTAATGTTAAAAGACTAGAATTGGATGTGATAGTTAGTGTGCTATGTATTTGCAAAAAACCTAATGTACTAGATGCCCACATGAATTACATTGATGTCCAATGTCACTTTGTTCAAGTTCAATGGTTGAAAGTGGTAGATTCATGTTATAGAAAGTGGACACTTTAGAGAATGTTGTAGATTCTCTCACTAACCCAGTGAGAAAAAGGAGGTTCAAATGGTGCAAGGAGGCCATAGGCCCTAGATCCTCTAGTACTTGATTTGTTATTGCTATTAGATTTTATTGTTGAAAGTTTCCTTTATGCTCTTTCAAGGTGTTCAAAAGTGGGAGAATGTTAGGATAAAGTGTCTCAACCTCGCAATCCTAGTGTTCAAATTAAATACTTTCGTATGCATTCACTATTTTGTCTTTTGTGTATTTTATCTTCACATGGAGATTTGGCATCCCATTTGAAGATGAGATGGATTTAATCTTTTAATAGATTTTTTCCTCACATGAGGAGGTAGGCATCTCAGTTTTGTCTTAACATGTTTTTCCATGTTTCAGCATCTTGGTGTTGATAACTGAGAGGGGGGGGTGAATCAGTTATCTTAATTATTTGACTTTCTTTTCTTCTTTAACAATTAGTGCAATATCAAATCATATAAGCATACATAACCATGGAAGCAGAAATAAACTCAACACACATGACACAATATTTTTGACGTGGAAAACCCTGTTAAGGGAAAAAACTACGGGGTGATTAACCCAAGATTGTATTCTCTGTTAAAAGAATAAGGTAGTACAAAATGGCACTTGCCAATTAGGGCTCACTGCCCGAGCACACTACTCACAAGAGGCTCACTGGCTACAATAGTTTATAGAAGGAAACTAGGTACTTGAACTGATGAGAAGCATCCACATATGCTGAGGTTCAGTTCCGGTTAAGCTCAATATACTGATCTACTGCACTTCATTCTTCCTCGGCCTTAGTGCTACTGTTCTGTCACATACCGGACCTGTATTTCTTTTTCTACATTGCTCTCTCCTTTTCTTCGCACTACACAACACACCACACACTCCTTCTCATCGAAATCCATCTGGTATATATATCCACACCAAGGATTTCAACATCTTTCTAGTCAGCATCCGGAATACTCAATATTTTCCCAAACTCTAGTCTGTCGGCTGAATCCTTGCTTACCAAGTGATGCATATCAAGGAGATACTTATAGAAGTCATCAATCATGTCAGCCAATCATGAATGATCTCTTAAGAAACTTGATTACCATCAATATCTCACCTGAATTAATGTCTGATGCTCTACCGGTCAGTTCTTCCTTAGTCTACTCTGCCAAACAGGAACCCAATACTTAGGTGTTCATATCTTTTCACTCTTTCATCACCGGAGGCTCAATCTCTGGAATGTATTAGTCATGGTACTCCTCTTGACTTCTCCAAGTTTGTACTTTACTGAAATACTTCCTCTGAGAGATTCGGACCTGATTGTCAGACCTTGTTGCATGCTCTATTCTTGCTCACCGGACCAAAATAGTCTTCAATCTGACTTCTGGTATAGACATACCATGTCCTACAGATGTGTGGGATGGACTTTGTTGCCATCAATGACAACACCCATGAAGCCACACAGTGTCTCTTGCCAACACTTGGAAAGTGTGTAAGAGCATTTTAATAAGTCTTCTTGGGAATTACATGTGACATATTCTTATGATGTGTAAGAGCATGTAAGGGGGAGGTTACATTGGAATCTTGACTAGCCTTATGATGGAGTTGGACACTTTTCATAAAGCATCTATTGTATAGGAGAATGAAGACAAATTGGATGTGCAAGTCGATAGGCAAATATTGCTTATTTATGACATTTAATAAATGTGTAAGGAATATGCTAATAATAGTTAAAGGTGTCTTAGAATAATGAGGGCATTGGAATTTGGGTCAAACCAATTTGGGTGTCATACTTCCTTTAGATTTCTAAATGATTTACCAAAGCCATCACATGGTAACTTAACTTTGTAATCCTTCTATAAATTGGAGCTTGGAGTAGGAGGATATATATGTTGTTTTGCCAAATATATATAGGCACTGAAGTGTCACAAATATTCAAAGAGTTAACTTGTTGTGTTGAAAATTATTTATCATAAATACAACCTTGGGATCTCTTAAGGTGTGGAGTTTCTTTTCATAAGGGTTTCTCCACATATATCTCATGTTATGGTTTGAATCTCTTTTATAATTGTTTCCAATTCCATTATGGTCTATCACTATTATTGAATTTATTGCATTAAGTTTCAACCTATCTCACTTGTTTAGTTACACCCAATTTTCAACAAAAGTTATCTTTCCAATGAATCTAGGATCACCATTTTGAAGACCTATATGAGGAACATGACCCTCTACAAGAAATTTGGCCCTAAATGGAAAAAAATAATAGAAAAGAAATTCTTCCCTCTTTTCTCTGGAAAGAGCTCTAATACCAAATGTTAGGAACCTCAATGAAAGATAATAGAAATAACCCAATAATAAAAAATGAGATCTCACAACTCAATAATAGAAATACTCAAATGCATAAAAAAAATACATCAAATTCTTGAGGTAGGGAAACACCATACAATGCTCCTTATTGGAAGGAAGTCACTCCACACCACATCATGATATGAGATTCCAAGCACTTACAATATTCTTGGCATCCCCACATGAGACTCTTTCCTTTATTATATACTACTCAACTACCTACCACTAACACTTACCCATACATATGGGATAATTACTTCTATTCTAAATAACTAATGGGATGACTTACACAACTTATGTACTACAAATCTTATATATTACTACCTAATACACAATAATATTATACCATTCGGTATATCACGTCTCCCTATAACTAGGATAAGGTGCCTAGTGGGGAGTCACATACAAGTTAAGTAACAAGATTGTTTTATAACCCTGAAGGTATGGGCCCTTTGAGTCTAAAGGAACTTTTGATATGTGGGCTAAGCCATTTCTAAAACTTCAAAACCAATCAAAATGATTTTAAGAGAAAGTTTGGGTTTGATAATCTAAGTATTAGAGTCATTTGATATCCTCTTTAAATCATCATTAATCTATCGAAGGTTTTAAACAATATTTATATATAAACATTAAATCTTTTGTCCTTTTTTCCATAGCATGCTTGGGGTGTTACATCATTATATGTCACCTAAGTGCATAATATTTTAACATGTTACTATCTTTCATAACCCCTCATAACTTTATAAAATATTGGCTCAAGATCAAGAAGTTAGATACAAACAATGAGGAGATCAAGAGTTTAGGTTGCAACATATCCATAACTTTAAAAACAATGGAAATGGAAATAGAAATAGATCCCTTGATAAGGTGCCATAGAGTGCTATGTCATTGGACTATATCATTTAAATTTGTTAGGTCATAACTACCTTTAACGACTTGCCTGGATTCCATGCTAGATCAATTGTGGGGAAAATAGGGAAACACAAAGATACAAGTAATTACCTTTGCCTTTTAAGTGGGGTACATACGGCCGCTGCTGCTGACTATAATACAGATCGTCCTTTTCCCAGCAAACAGATTCAATACATGTAAAAAAACGAGGATAGGACAAATATTTCAAAGTAGAAATAGACAAGGCTACATCGAAGGAGAAGTGCACAGAAGGCAAAGAGATTGATCATAACCTCATTTTTTAATCCCCAATACTGTTTTCCAGAAAAGGACCTTTATTTTATTTGTTTGTAATAGTTCTTAGTCCGACATCATAGTCATCCTAAAGGTTAAGAAATAATTTCCCTTGTTGAATTACCCATAACACACACATCACTAACACGGCAATGGAAAGAGATAATCGGCATCTCTTACTATCTTTCTACGTCTTCCTATCTTTTAAATTAAAATTTCAGAAATTAAATAGGTTTGTAGATATCATGGGAACATCGATTTCAAATCTTTGTGGGCATCGTTTAGTCGACTTTACCTGGTCTATAAATTTTTAATTAGAAAATAATAATAAAAATATTCATGGAATCAAATCATATTTTTATAATAGTAGCTTGTCTCGTATTTAATTATAAAGTTTTTTTAGTAAGTGTATTTGTTCAATAAATGTAGTTTTCATGGTTGTTATTCCACAAGTGATAGGGTAGACTATAGCACTTCACTATACCAAAGTAAGATAGAGACTAATTATCTATGATTTAATCTCTACCCATACATATCTATAAAAAGTTCATTTGAACAATGACAACATGATAGGGTCAAACTTTAACACTTCACCATGCAAAAGTAAGATAGAGACCAAAATTAGTATAATAAATTTGTTGGTAAATAGATTTGCAACTTCAACAGTTATTGGGATGAAAACCCCTCTTTGATTTGGTGAGGCTACCTTTATTAAAAGTCAAAATTGTATAAAGCAAGCAAACTATACACTTTACAAGATGCTTTCATTTGTTTAGTTTTTTGCAAGTAAATATATAGAAAGAAAAAGTATGGAATTAATGAGTATGTAGATTTATCAAATAGAATTCTCCGTTTGACAAATCTACAAAACAATAATTATTTAGAAATAAATAAATAAACCTAAAATCAAAATTGCAAATTGTAAAGATGAGTTTTGAGAAACACTGTTAGCACAATCTAACATAAGAAAATATGATTCTTAAATAACAAATTAAAACACATAGTTCTACACAAAATTGTTATTACTTCTCAAAATTTACATAATTATAAACTCTTTTGTTCTCCCATACAATATCACAAAATTTACTCAAGGTTCAATACCTTTTACAATTCTAAAGACATTTATAGTTTTTGTTTAGTAATTGTTGGCTAGATGTGGAAAATAAAATACATATCCCCATATATATGAAATCTCCTTTCAGAAATTAAATTTCAAACATTACAATAGAACACATTTATTTAATTCTTACATTTCATCTTAAATTTAAAACTTCGAAAGCTTTTAGCATGTTCAAGAAATAGAGCTTTCTCATTTTCCTTCTTCTCCATCATTGATACCTTCAATGACAACAATGCCAACCAATACTTTTTATTTCTATTGTTATTCCTTAAACTTGATCAATGTTTCATCAATTGTGCCTTGTTAGAAATCTGAAATAGATTGATAACCCAAAAACTTTATAAAAGAAATTCTAAGCTATGTAAATTGGAAAAAACATAAACAATGCAAACCAATCACTCCAAGAGATATACAAATGTCAAGATGACAGAATTCCATTAAGAGCTCAAAAGAAGCTACACCAAGACTGACAAAATTGTCATATAATATGCAAAAAGAGATGCAAAATACAAGCTAGGTAGTGAGTTTATATAGACCAGGGAGAGGGGTGGAAGTGACAAAACTAACCAATAGGGAGAGACCACCAAATAGTCTAAACATAGTAAATGCAACTCCCTTGTAGGATGGTGACACCTCAAATGACCCACTCACCTAATTAAACTTGGTTTATTTAACCTAAAAAAGATTAATAAAAGTGTAGGGAAAACCTAGGAAATAGAGAAAATAACTAACCCACTAGGAAAATAAAAACCAACACTAACACCCCACCTTAAGCATAGCTTAGGTGGGTGAAAAGATGGGTCCCAAAAAATCAAGCCTGATGAGGCACCCATGTACAATGAATTCCCCCTATAGAGAAGAACCCCCTCTCCCCAAAAAGAAAAATAGATAGAGAACACCCCCCCAAAATAAAGAGAGAAAAGAGGACTAAAACCCCCTGAAGTGGACACCTGCCACACCTCCAGCAAAGCTTGCAAATGAAGGAACTTGCTTTCAGTGAAGGCTTTGGTGAAGATGTCTGTGATTTGCTCTGATGTCGGATAGTACCTGAGATCAATGACTTGCTCATGAATCAGCTCCTGAATATAGTGCATGTGGATCTCAATGTGTTTGGTCCTATGATGATGACCCAGATTACAAGAGATTTGTATCACACTCTAGTTGTCATAAAAGATGATTGTGAGATTCCAAAAGGGAATACCAAACTTAATGAGAATGTTTTGAAGCCAAATGGCCTCGAGTGCTGCCACAATAATGGGTTACACTTTCTGGGACATCCTGATTTTTGTTGAAATCACATATTTTTAGAAAATATAATGATTTAAGCCTTGCGTTTCCATTAGAGGATTTTAATTGAAGAGGGTTTGATCAAACCCCCTTTTATTCAAACCTCCTTGGATAGAACCCCGCTAGTTTTAAACCATGCCTATAATGGAGTCTCCTCTACACCTATCAAAATGATGATAAAAAACCACTTTTAATTTACCTTTTGGGGGATCAAATTAATTCATTTAAAATTTATGTTTTGTAAGTATGTAGTCCTTATTATAAGCTTCCCAAAAAGTATAATTTTAAATATATTTAATTTGATTATTATATTTTTTTTTCAATGAACATCAAGGTCTTTGTTTCACACATATGAAAAAATGGGAAAATAGAGAAAAAAATTCTAAAAAATACATATCCTCTAGGTATTGATGTTCTTATTCCAACAAAAAAAAGTGAATTCTAATACATACAAAAAAAGTTATGTTGGATAGAATATGCCTATGTCTAAATTATAATAATTGGTTTGACTTCAAAACTTAATTAAAAAATATATTCAACATAACATTATGAAACCAAATGCATCCTCTAGATATCGGTGTTACCAATCTAAATTCAAAATAATCAGAATTTTATCCTTTGTAGAAAAAAAGTTATGTGCGACAAAATACACATCACTTCAAAAAAATGTTGTTTACTATTAAAAACTAGTTATCAAATGAGACACAAAGAATTTTGCAATTTAACTCCATTTTTTAAAAATATATTTAGAATCTACAAATAAAATCTCACAAATCACTAGTTCAAATCATCTTCAAATTTCTAATGGTTTAGTGGCTATAGGTGATAGAAAGTGAAGATTTGGTTCAAAATGTTGATTTCAATGTCAAGTTTGGCCAAAAAGTGTAACCCATTATTGTGGGATGACCCCCTCAGTAGTAACATTAACTGCTCCTTGATACTCAATCTTTGTAGATGAAAGAGCAATTGTAGATTTCTTCTTGCTCGACCAAGAAACTACACCGAAACCAAGTGAGAAGCAATACCTTAAATTAGACTTGCAATCCTAAGAATTGCCTGCCCAATCTGAATCAATGTGTCCCACCAAGTCAATATCCACACCCAATGCATAGTGAATCGCATAACTATGAGTGCCCTATACATAGCAAAGAATCCACTTAGTTTCTTTCTAGTGTACCTCATTTAGCTCCTGCATGAACCTGGAGATTAGGCCCATAGCATATGAAAAATCAAGGCTTGTATGAGTCAAGTATACAAGTCTCCCAACTAAACAACAATACAAAGTAGCATCCACCAATGATGAACAATAGTGAGCCTCAAGTTTTATCCTTGATAGAAATGGAGTCGGTGCAGTCTTATAGTTAACAATGGGAAATCTAGAGAGCATATCAAGTTCATAATTGGGTTGTGCAAGGAAGATACCAAATGAAGACTGGGTGATATATCAATTGCCAAAACATAGTGTAGAAGGCCCAAGTCTGTCATTAGAAAATGATCATGAAGGGTAGTTTTCACTTCCTTGATGGTGTATGAGGAACTCCCTATCAACAAAAAGTCATCAACATGGAGAAAAATTAAAGTGAGAGTATCATCCTACTACAGAGTATAAACTATATGCAGAAAATTTTCACTGTTTTAACAAATAAAATAAAGCAACCAACAAACTACAAAGAATCTAATCTAGACGAGCAACTAAAATGTAGAAATGAAGCAAAAACCCTCTAGATTGTGTGATTCTTCGCGTGCATGTGGATTGCTTCATTCATAAAATGCATCCAATGTATCAAAAGCTGCCATGGTTGATGATGGAGGTGACATACAAGTGCAAGAGATGCAAAAAGGCTAAGACTAAGTGCGCAGAATGATTTGCAAAAGCTAAGAAGAGAACAATGATCACGAAATAGGCGGAAATGAATGCACACACCTGCATTTATCGAGTGAGAGGATAGAAAATAGACGGTGGAGATGCAAAGGCATGATCAACGGTCGAGAGGAAAATGAGAGAAGAGGATGAACATGCACGTGCCATGTGTCTGTACTTGCTTTTCTCGATTTTGGAAGTTTCCATTGTTTAGTGGAGACAACTTGCCTTTGTATTCCATTTAATTTTGAGTTTGATTTGTTTCCCATTTGAACTCATGTGCACGTGAAGAAGAATTAGAAGGTGGGAAAAATAAATTAAATAACCACTTTTATTTAATTTATTTATTTGGAAATGGATAAATAAATTAAATAAAAATATTTTTTTAATTAAATTGAATGATAAGATGAAAAGGAAATGAAATAAATTAATTAAAATTTCAATTAATTTATTCATGTGTGGGAGGAATAAATAAAAACTTAGGTTTTTTATTTATTTTATAGGATGGGCAATGACATAATTAAACAACCTAGGGTTATTTAATTATTAGAGGAAGATTAGAGAATGATGGATAATTAATTAAATAAAATTATTTAATTAATTAAGAAGACATAGGTGAAAGTGAGATTCATGCCGCAAGTGTGTTAGACGACCTAATGCAAATGAGTGTGAGAATACGAGAAATGCCTAAGTGTAGAATGGGCCCATTTTGGGTGTCTACATTTTGCCCTTCTTTGAGACAATGTTCACTAGGGCATTGTTTTAAAGAAGATATGATATTTCTTAAAAGCAAGATATGCCTCAGTGAAATTGGTAGATGATTCCACCTCGGGACGAAAACTAGGCGACTGGGAAAAGGTGGGTTTGACTCATGACCAGAAGATCAGAGAAGAATAAACTAGGCTGACATGAAGACTTAGGGTTTGGGTGGGGGGCAAGTTTAGGGTAGTACAAAGGAATGAGGGTTTGGTGTAGAAGAAAGAGATTAGGGTTAGTAAAGAAGAAAGGGGGTTAGGACCCTATAAATAGGCTCCAAGGGCTAAATCTACCTCATTTGTGCCATTTGATTTGATAGATTTGAGAGCTCAGTGTTTAGAGAGATTTGTGAGCCTAGAGAGCTATCAGGATGGTTATTCCACACAGAAATCACTGATCCAAGATCATGCGGACCTATGGACAACCAGCAGGAGTGCCTACACACGTATGTAGCCAAAAATCCTTCCAAAAGCATCATTTTTTGAGTTAAAAGTGTCATAAATGTGAATGTGTGACCATAGGCGCACCAGGCTAGGGCATGCACCTTTGAGCGACAGGTAGTCGCCTTTGGCAAGATGCATCACCTTTGCACACGGACAGGTCGCGTCTGGCTTTTAGATGTGCATCTGGTCAAATTTAGGTTTTTAGGATTTTTTATGCGCATTTGGGTAAAAAACTCATAGATGTAGGATAGTCGGTCGCCTTTGGTCAAGGTGCATCGCTTATGGCTATTAGGCAATCGCATTTGATTTTTGAGACACGCATATGGCTGGAGATTAGGATTTGCAGTGTTGCGCATGCACATATGATCGAGGTGAGTCTCTTTTGATAAGCATAAAATTACATATGGTTTTCAGCATGTGCATATGGATAACTTTAGGGTTTTGATAGTTTTCATATGCATATGGTTAAGATGAGTCATAGTTGGTGAGCAGACAATCACCTATGGTGTTTGTCCTACACCTTTGGTCAAAATAGTCAGTTTTTGTAGTTGTAGTGTTTGATTGGAAAGTAGGCGCAAGTTTCGAAATGACACTTAGTGGATTTATGGTTGCAAAGAGTACTACAACCTTTATTGTCATGAGAGGTGCATCCGTCCAATTTGAGGCTATTTAAAGAGCCAGACGCAGAGGAGCATGTGTTCCTAGATATCATTGGTTTGGGACATGTAGCTCAGATCACACCAGTTATGGCTCACTTGGCACTAATGATAGTGATCGTAGAGCGGTGGGATAGTGAGCATAGCTCCTTTTTGTTTCCTACTGGCGAGGCCACTATCATGCTTGAGTATGTGTGGCATATTCTTTGGATTCCTATTCATGGAAAGCATGTGGACCTAATGCATTCCAGCGGTTGTTTGGGACACCTGACATTGGAGAGGAGGATCATGAGATCCCAATGTAGAGGATGAGGGAGCACTGTGATCGATTGCAGAGACTCATTGTAGCTATCATTCACTTTAGTTTCTGACAGGCGAGCTCAAGGCTTCCCGACTAGATGGGGTATAGTGATGGAGAGTATGTTCATGTATGGAACTAGATATGCATGGGGTGTTTATGTTCTCGAGAAGCTCTACCATTATTTGCATGATTGTGATTACTTGTTCGTGGCTAGTATGTCAGCCAAAGTGACTCTACTTCATGTCCAAGCTTACGAGCATATAGCAGTGATGTGGCCTATTGGAGTTTGACAAAGGTTACCAAGGCAGCCTTATGCACATATTTATGGCAAGGTGACTACATATTGGCAGCTACATGCACTCATATATTGGTGGCAGATGATAGATGAGATGGATCAGTTTACATAGAGGTTGTACAAGGACTATGAGAGCTAGGATGATGATGTTCCAAAGTTACTGTATGCTCGGTAGCCCCATTATCTATTTGGTCATGGCATCTATATTATTGAGAGGTACTTACCTGAGAGAGTCCTCAGATAGTTTGGGCTGCCCTAGTCAGAGCCTGTTGGAGATGCTATTTTTGAGTGGATGCGGAAGGAGATTCCTAATTGGGGGTCAAAGATAGTCATTGATGTGGCCCTAGTAGAGGTAGAGGCACTACATCTGGTGATGTGGCAATGGATTCTGGGACCAGTTGATGCAGGCACGACTCCAGAGTATGATTCTCACTGGCTTACACATAGGCCTACCTGATTGACAAGGCCCAGAGAGGTAGGGGAGGTGGCCATTCAAAGGCCAGTGTAGAGGAGAGTGAGGGGATAGTGATAGCCTCCATAGGTGCAGATGGTGGCAGCAGTGGCTCCACTAGTTTAGCAAGTAGGACAAGTGCCGAGACAGGTATAAGTTCTAGCACAGCAGCAGCTAGCTGGATGGGTAGGAGGAGGGGATCAAGTAGATGTAGTGCCACATTTGTGACGGTAGTTGTAGAGGGAGATTGGGAGGAGGATGAGGTTGCAGGCATGGTTAAGGCACACTCAGGTGGCTAAGGATAGGGTCTTGGTGGCCATGCTAAGGCCTAGGGGATAGGTTCAGGTGTATCAAGCACAGGTTGCACAGTTATAGGCGCATGCACAGGCACCTAGGCCGAATGATTTAGCCATCTTGAGGGCTCGGGGCATGATGATGGAGAGAGATGCTATGATCTAGAGGTTATAGAGAGCAGTGTAGGAGAGAGACGCGGCCATAGCAACCATGGGCCAAGATCAGCCTACATTATACTTGGCTACAGAGCTAACTAGGGTACAAGGAGAGCTAGGTACAGCCTAGGTAGAGACAGTACTATCGAGGGTTATACTTCAAGGTAGTGGTTGTAGAGTAGAGACAGCCCAGCCTTCAGAGTAGATCAGGAGCTTTAGTCTCACGGAGGACAGGGGGATCTAGGTTAGTAGGATCCATGATGGGACCACCGCTATGGAGGGACACAGGTGGAGTAAGGGGATTAGGTAGAGTAGGTGGAAAGGCTTCCTCATGGAGTAGCCTCTCGAGACACCAAGGATAGCTTGCTATGTATATATTGCATCATTTTTTAGGCTTGTGAGCCTATTGTATATACATTATTTTTGATGGCTCCATGATAGCCAAATTTGTACATACATTGATGATTTTATATATTGTAGACACTTGTATATTGACCCATATGATGACATTGATGGATGACCTATATATATGATGACATGGTTCTATATGCACATGTGTTATGGATATGCATTGCTCTTTTCATGATTTTATCTATTTATATGCTATGGGTATGGAGATGTATGGACCTATATGTATGGATGCTTTGATGTGTATATTTATGACATGGATAATTACATTTATGATGTGATTATGATGCTACTATGATCATGCAATGCTTATAACAATCACATGTTTATGGATATATATATATATATGGGTGCATTAATGACTAAATGATAAATAGATGATATATGCTTATAAATGATATGGATAATGATCTATGTTAAATGCTATGATATGATGGATGATATTACTATGTCTAACACACTCATTTTGTAGGAAGAAGGTGAATGATGATGAAGACGAAGAAGATGATGATCAGAAGAAAGATAATGGCGAGACCGTTGGTCAGACAAGTGAAAAATGGACAGAGAAAGGCAGCTTCAAATTGGATGCATACTAAATTGAAGATCTACAATCCTTATGTTTGATGTAGCACTACATATTATGCACCAAGGTATAAAGACCAAGGTGTCGAGTATCCAATGTGCCATAGACTAATACAACCTTGTCAAGATACAAGGTATGAATATTAGCTATTGGAGATGGACTTTGACTCTGCAAGCAAAGGTCTGAGCTTATTTTCCACTAGACATAATGAAACCTTGTTGGTTATATGTATGTGAAATAGTCTTAGCATAGAATAGTCTTAATGCATAAGAGACTCTTTAGCTTCTCAAATGCAAAAGATATTGATATACAAGATGCTACCCCCAACACGTACAAGATACCATTAGGCCTAGTAGAAGAATAAGATCATCCTACAAACATGGTATGCGAAAGCTAATGACCATGCGCTAACCCATACTTCATCGCAACATACCAAGATATGATAGATCAAGGCAGTCTTGACTTGGTATTAGAAAGGGACCAAAGATAAATCAAAATAAAAACAAAGGACCTTGCCATCATTTTCTCTTGCCAAATTTAGGGTGCTCTTAGATGGATTGGATAGATAGTGCCTTGTTGAAAAGAAAGATATATCCTGTTGAAGGCTAAGATGATTGCTTGACATAGCAGATATTGTCTTAAGGCATGCAGACAAATGACATTGGTTAAACCCTAATTTGATAAGTGCTCGAGCTATCGTGAGTTGCCTAGTTTTGTTCTACTCGAGTTGTTCAAAAAGAAGAAGGCGGTAGATAGAGAAGATGACAAAGTGGGAATGGAAGAATGAATTGTTAGTGCTTGTATACTAGATACTTCCTTCGTATTCTAGACAACCTACTTACCCTATATCCATGGGATCAAAGCACCACATGATGATGATGAGACATAATGATATGTAGTTCTGGGTGCTTATTGATAATGCGAGATATGAATGATAGAAGAAAATGAGATGAATAATGAGAAAGATGAACAGAGGAAAGATGAAAGATAGAGGAGGGGTATCGTCTTCTGCCTGAAACTAGGTATTTCTAGGTCCATACACCAGACTATCTACATACCCGTATCCATAGGATCAAGGCACTTAACAATAGAGATGCAATGTCGTTCACATTTATTATGAGATGGTGATGATGGGGGATGAGTGATGAATAGGATTGATGCGTTTGATGCAGTGATGACTGGATTGGATTGGATTGATATAAATGAATGTGATTTATAGGAAGAAGTGATTTGATGGTTTGATGTCATTGCTTGGATTTTTTGTTGGCTATTTGATGTTTTTGTCAGGACATTTTATGATTTTTTTTGGTATTTTGATATGCTTTAATTTTTTTTGTGTATTTTTTTTGGGGCATTTTTATGATTTTTTTTTGGAATTTTTTCAGGACATTTTATGATTTTTATGGATTTTTTTTCAGGTTTTTTTATGATTTTTATGGATTTTTTCAGGACTTTTATGATTTTTATGGATTTTTTCAGGACTTTTTATGATTTTTATGGATTTTTTCAGGACTTTTTATGATTTTTATGAATTTTTTCAAGACTTTTATATGATTGACCATGATGCCTTAAAGTGCCCACCTACCATTGAAGCACTAGAAAGTGCCCCCAGTGTGGGAAGAATTTTGGGTTATGTGCAAAAATGGCATGGAAATTTGTAATGGACTAGGATGGCCATAGTTGACTCGTATGGGAGACTGTGGCTGCAAACAATATGTTAACTTCAACAATTTCCAAGCCATGATAGCAATAAGGCATAGGGACGATGAAAGGGGTGAACATTTTAGCCATGAATGGATTGGGTTGTCAGGGGATGGATGAAGTGACACGGTGCGATGGGGGTTAAATAGATAGCGAAGTAGATGGTGAGAGCTGGCTCTACCATAGTGCCTCTTTGCCAAGTTTTCACTATGGTACTTATCCAAGGCACTCGTTTGCCAAGTTTTCACCATTGGATGCTAACCCAAAGTGCCACCAAAGTGGTTTTTTCTTTTTAATTTTTTTGTATTTTTCTATAGATAGAGGATGCAAAGATCAAGGATTGAATTTTTCTGCAGATAGAGGGTGCAAAGATCAAGGATAAAACTTTTTTAGATGAACACTATTGAGTGGTTCATCTAGGGGGATGCCTTTAGGTGTTGCAAGAGTGTAAGCTCCAGACCCAAACACTAATGTGATGACAAAGGGCCCTAGCCAATTTGGCTCAAATTTGCCTTGTTTCTCTCATTGCTACTGGTTTATCTAATTCTCTTTTAGGACTAGGTCGCTCACCTGGAACCTTCTTTCTTTTATCTTCTTGTTATATCTATGATGAAGACAATTTTGGTAAACTTGTAAATGATTAAGTGTTGTGATTCATCTTTCATCCAATAGCTCTAACTCATTTAGATGGGCTATTCTATACTCTTCATCAGAGATAATATGCTAGAGCGAGACTCACAATGAGGGGATCTTGACCTTGATAGGAAGGATGTCATTAGTACCATAAACAAGGGCATAGGGAGTAGTGCCAGTAGGGGTTCTGACACTTGTGTGATAGGCCCACAACGCAGGGTTCAATTGGAGGTGCCAATCATGACCAGCCTCATTGACCATCTTCTTGAGAATTTTTATAATGGTCTTATTAGAGGCCTCAGCTTGACCGTTAATTTGAGGGTAGTAGGGTGTCAAAAATCTATGTTGGATATGAAATTTGTTACACAAATCACAGACCTCTTGATTCTTAAATGGGCACCCATTTTCAGTGATAATGGTTTGTGGGATGCCATATCGACAAATGATATAGTGGAGAATAAACTTGGAAATCTATTTATCGGTGATGTAGGTCATGGGAATGGCTTCCACCCATTTCGTGAAATATGTTGTAGCAGTTATAATAAACTTGTGGCCATTAGAGGAGGGAGGATTGATCTTCCCTTTGAGTTCAAGTCCCCATTGCAAAAATGGCCAGGGAGTAATAAGAGGCTAGAGCTCTTGTGCTAGGGCCTGTATCAGGTCCCCATGCTTTTGACATTGAAGGCATCTTCTAGCAAACTATTGAGCATCCTACTCCATGGTGGGCCAATAGTAACCCACTCTTAGAAGTTTTTTGACAAGACCAGGATCGACATAACGCGATCCATAGAAACCCTTGTGTACCTCTCATAAAGCAACTTTAGCCTCTATCGAGTCAAGACACCTAAGGAGGATACCATCGAGACTCTTACGATATAGGGTTTTACCCAGTATAGTATAGCGGGAGGCTCGTCGAATGAAGGTTTTACGTTGGGTGTTGGAAAGTTGGCTAGGGAAAATACGATTACTTAGATATTCATAAATGTCATGGTACCAGGGGGGAGTTGGAATCAATGATTGCATAGATAAGCTCTTATTGAGGCACTTCAAATGCTGGAATTAGGAGATGCTCCACCAAGAATTCACATCTTTGGATATTTGTAGGCATGTCTAAGAGAGAACCAATGATTGCCATAGCATCGGCTATCTTATTATTGATCCTAGCAATCTGCTCAAATGTTATTTTAGAGAAATATTTCCTAAGAGAAATATTTCCTAAAGTCATCAACCATTAGTTTGTAAGGAAGGAGCTTCTCGTCTTTTGTTTGGTACTCATCTTGGACTTGTTTAATTACTAGCTGAGAATCTTTGAATACTTGCAACATCTTTTATATCCCACTAGACAATCATATATAAGCCTATGATTAGGGCTTCATACTCTGCTATGTTATTAGTGCAAGGCAATTTTGTAGGATTTTGGAATACAATTACCTTGGAGGTGATAAAGAGGATTCTAGCTCCTGATCCTTGTTGAGTGTAGGAACCATCAAAGTACAAATACCACATTTTAGAAGAAGAGACACTAAATATTTCTTCATCAGGAAAAGTAGAATGGATAGGCTGGGTATCTGTTATCGGTGCTTCTGCTAGTTTATCAGCTATGACTTGTTCCTTGATATATTTTTGATCAACATATTGAATGTCAAACTCACTGAGGATCATCACCCAATTTGCTATCCTTCCTATAAGTGCTTCTTTAGAAAGGAGATATTTAAGTGGATCAAATCTAGATATGAGCTTTGTTGACTGATTAAGCATGTAATGTCACAATTTTTGAGAGGCAAACACTATAGCTTGTTGGCAAGAGACACATTGTGGGTTCATGATTGTTGTCATTGATGGCAACAAAGTTCATCCCACACATCCGCAGGACATGGTGTGCCTATACCAGAAGTCAGATTGAAGAATGTTGTGGTCTGGTAAGCAAGAACAGAGCATGTGACAAGGTCTGACAGTCAGGTCCGAATATCTTAGAGGAAGCATCTTTGTAAAGTACAGACTTGCGGAAGTCAAGAGGAATACCTTGACTGATAGATTCCAAGGATTGAGCCTCTGATGATAAGAGAGTGAAGAGATATGAGTATCTAAGTATTGGGGTCTAGTTTGGCAGAGTAGACAGAGGAAGAACTGACAGACAGAGCATCAAAATTATTTCGGATGAGATATTGATGGTGATCAAGGTTCTTAAGGTATCATCCATGATTGGCTGACATGTTAGATGACTTCTATAAGTATCTCCTTGATCCACATCACTCGGTAAGCAAGGATTCAATCGACAGACTAGAGTTTGGGAAAATATTGACTATTCCAGATGCCAACTAGAAAGATGATAAAATCTGTTGTGCGGATATATATACCAGATGGATTTGATATGAAGGTTTGTGTTGTGTGTTGTGGTGTGCGAATAAAAGTAGAAGAGTAGTATAAAAGCAGTAAGGCAAGTCCAATATGTGAAAGGACAACAGCACAAAAGAAGAGGAAGAATGAAGTGTAGTAGATCAGTATACTAAGCCTAATCGGAACTGAACTCCAACATATGTGGATGCTTCTCATCAGATCAAGTATTTTGTTACACTCTTTATAACTTGTAGACAGTGAGTCTCTTATAGGTAGTGAGCCTCTTGTGAGCAGTGTGCTTGGGCAGTGAGCCCTAATTGGCAAGTGCCATTTTGTATTTCTATTCTTCTAACAGAGAATACATTCTTGGGTTAATCACCCCATGTTTTTCTCCCTTAACAGGGTTTCCAAGTCAAAAACATTGTGTCATGTGTACTGAGTTTATTTTTGCTTTCATGTTCATTTAAGCTTATGTGTTTTGATACTGCACTAGTTGATAAAGAAGAACAAAAAGTTCAAATAATTAAGATAACTGATTCACCCCCCCTCTCAGTTATCAACAATTGGTATCAGAGCCAAGTTCCTCCTAACAGAGCCTAACAGCTTGAGGAAGATATGGGAATTTAAATGGATGTGTATGGTATGAGGGAACAACTTTAGACTGCCCTAGATGATCTTGAGCAATCTAACTCTGAAGTCAATGAATTGAAGGAAAGACTCAAACAGGATGATGATTTCATAAATGAACTAAATGGGAAACTGAGTATCTCTATGAAAAGAGAAAGGATCTACTTCAGCAATTGGCAAGTCAAGGTGAAGAAAATGATACAAATGAAGATCTGAAAGAGAAAACCAAGTTATGTGAAAAGTTATCAAAAGAGGTCATTATGGTAAGACATGAAATGGAATCAGGAGTCATAAAATTTACTCAAGAAATTGAAGAGAAAAGAAAAACAGAAGATGATCTAAGACTATCTCTCAAAGAGAAAATAGAAGACTGCCACAAGATGGATAGAATAATCAGACATCTTGAATCTGATCTTGAAGATGCTAAAGATAATGAAGAAAAACTTGAGGATCAAATTGTCTCTCTTAAAAGGGATCTTCAAACAGCAAATGAATACAAAGAGAAATTCAACATAAGTTCTACTCAACTTGAAGTTCTTCTTGAAAGCCAAAAGAGGGTAGATGACAAGTGTGGCTTGGGATATGAGAAAGGTGAAAGCTCCGGATCCGGTCAGAAGAAGTTTGGATCAAAAAATCTAAGGAATAGGCCTAGAAGACCTCCAGTAAGGCAACCTAATGCTCAAAGATATCCATCCTTCAATGGATACTGCTACAACTGCAATAAATTTGGTCACAAAGCTAATTAGTGCAAAAAGATAATGAATCAAACTAATACATCCTTCTTCGGACAATGTTTTAACTGCAAGAGGTATGGTCACAAATCTCATGAATGCAGAAATATGCAAATGAACAATTCATTCAATGGTAGATGCTTTGCATGCAATAGAATGGTTCATATGGCTAATCAATGCAGATCAAGAGGACATCAATCAAATATGCAAAGAAATGTTGTTTGTCACAATTGCAATAGATCTGGTCATATTGCCAAATTCTGTAGAAGAAAGAATCAGGACAAAAGAGGTCTGGTACATCATAATCAGAATTAAGACAATGGAAAAGGAAAAGTGAATGTGGATGAAGTTCAAAGTGAGATGAACAAGATTTGGGTGAAGAGAAGTACAGAAAATGTAGAGGATGGATCCGCACTAGAATCTGGTGCTGATATTCCTTCCAAAATTTAAAAAAGTGAGCTTTGGCTCAGGGGGAGACACAGGGAAAAACACTTTTCCCCCATCTAGTTAATTGGTGCCGGGATTGGCACAAGGAGAGTTGCGGATTAAAGGGTTCTTAGAGAAACATCTAAATAAACTGTGGTTAAGATATGGAAGATCCGCAAGATGTTTAGAACAAGATTGTTTCAATTCATCAAATCATCCGAATAAGGAAAACAAGGCAAATCAGAATGACTTAATTTGAGCATTTATTGCAACTTGGTATTAGGGTTTGCGGAGTAATATAAGGGTTTTTCTTATTAAACATTTGTTCATTCTGCATTCAAGAAGAAGCAAAAAGGAGCTCTGTAACAAATTGTCTCAAACTCTCAAAGATCAACCATTGAAGTCGATTCATCCAACAAATTAATTCGGCTCATTCAGCAAACCCTAAAAGTGTAAAAGGTATTTTCCATTGTTGAATATCTCTTTGTAAATCTTTTGAAGATGACTACTCTAAATGTTGTAAAGATTTCTGATAGGCCTCGACCCAAATTTAAGAAACATCCTTATAAATCTCTAGAAGTGGACCCCTTAGGGGCATTTTCCAGCATTCTGCATGGGGTTTTGCATGTTGAAGATGTTAGGGCATATATTCATGCGAACATTGAAGAGTTTGGTGAATCCAAGCTGTCAGATATCTATCACAATCAGTTAATAGATGACTCTTTTGATCTCAAACCTCAGTATAAGGCTATCCGAGACAAACATTTTGCACAGTGCATTCATTTCCCCTATTTTCTGGAAGACGAATGGGTCCGATATATTTTAAGCAGAATGCATGACAACTTCATGTGGTTGAACAGGCCATTTAAGATCACTAAGGATGCCATTAAGGTAGTAACCAGATTACACTCAACCGGTGAGATGCCCACTCTCAAATCTGTCAAAAACCAAATTGTAAGTGAGGCTACTAGATCAAAGTTTGATAAAGAGCAATGACAATTGAGGATATCGCAAATCTGGATATCAAGTTTGCATCAATGATAATTGGATATAAGATATATCACTCCAGTAGGGAGAACTTAGTATCCGGAACTGCTATATATACTGCTTATAAAAAGTTGAGGAAGAATGCAGACTATGATCTTTGTGAGCTTCTTCTGAACCAACTCTTGGAGAATCTACAGCAGATAAAGAAAGATAAGAAGAACTCTTTCAAATATGGTGGTTTAATACTCTGCCTATTCTTTTACTACATGAATGAGCTACCTAGATCTAATGGATGGATATGGCAAAATAACAGACCGGTTGCAATTCAGATAAAAGATTACTTGCATGGGCTTGGTGATCCCAAGGCACAAAACACTGCACTATGGGGCTACTTCAAAAACTTCCAATGCATGATGCAAGCTAGAGAAGAATTCCCCAATCTCTAGTTGAGAAGTACAAAGATTCAGTGTGCTTTATGGTAGAAACTGATCAGTGCCTTATGGAGGCTGTGGAGCCTAGAATAGTATGGATCATGCCAATGGGGTATGAAGTGGATGAGAAAATTGTAGAGCTGCATGTTCAGCACATGCTAACTCAGCCCAAAGATCCCAAGGTAGAAAGGTTTGGAACCTTTGAAGAATTGAGTATAAAGATTCATGTGGAACTAAGACAACCGGAGATAAAGAGAAAAGTGAGAAAAGAAGTAGAGAATGTTGCCAAAAGATTTGGCATATCAAAAGAAGCACTTGATGCTAACAAAGAGAAGTTGGAAAGGGCAAAGAAAGAGAAGGAAGAAGCAAAAAAGGAAAGTGATCTGATAGAAGCACCCTCCTGGACCAGATCCTCTAAGAGGTCTGCACCTACCACTGATAAGAGTTCAAAGACATCAAAACTAGAAGCAAAATCATTTGGTAAAGTAGAGAAAAGAACTAAGACAAAGGCCACAAGGTCTTACATTAGTCAAAAGGATGATGAAGATACTGAGTCAGATGAGGAGGTAAGGGAAATGAGGAAAAAGAAGAAAGTATCTGGTGAACCTTCTATCGGTGAAGACAAGGAAGAGATGGTAGAAGAGTTTGTTGAAAGGCCCACTCTATCCATTGATAATGTAGTCAAATCAGTCACTGTGGATGGGAACTTGAAGCCAATAACTGAATTTTATGATGACTACAGTGAGGCTGATCAGAAGATCCTGTAAGAAGCCACAGTCAGGTACCTTAACATTTATAATAAAGCATTCATTGAGATTATATCTCTAATTCCAAAGATCCTAGAGAAAGAACTAGAAATCAGGAAGAACACTGCCAAGGCCAAGGACCTTAAGATCAGGGAACAAATAGCTATTCAGCTATATCCCTCAATCACTCAGAAACAAATGAATATGATTTTCAAAGATTGCAATGATGAGTTTCGGAGCAAAGCTAGAATGAATCAGCTTGTGCTTGGAGAAACTGACAAAATAGCTAAAGAAACTGAAGAAATCCTCCAGAATGCCTACAAAAGATTCAACATTCCTATCATAGAGGACATAAGTGATGAACCCTCTGCCATGGACAACAAAGAAGAATCTATTGAGACAGTGGCTGAAGAGGAAAAGGAGTCAAATAAAGAGAAAGCTAAAGACTTAGATTCCTCTGTTCTGGAAGAGGAACCTCAAGGAGAAGTAAATCCAAATTCACCAGCAGTCTCTGGATCTAAAGAAGAAAGAAAAGGGGAGAAAGAAGAAGAAGTGAAGGGAAAAGAAGAAGGAATAGAAAAGACCACAGATGACAGTACTAAGGCTACAGAATGGGACAACATTCTGTCTCCGACAAGAGACACAGCAGAAGCAATCAAGGATTTCTTAACCAAAGAGATGATGGAATTTGATGAACCAAAGTTGCTTCAAGGTCCATTCAACTTTGATTCCCTCTCTCCAGTGCAAACCATGAAGCTAGCATCCTTCACTCAGGAAAAGGCAAAAGAAAAACTTCTAAAGTCTCACATGGAAGACTGTGAGCTCATAGAAGCTGCATCCAGTGTATTGGAAAAGATTATGCCATCTTTCCAAAAGGATTCTTTGGCCTCTACATCCGATAATCTAAAGTCTCTTGTAAATTCTGTTCATATGCATTTTGATTCTTTAGAAAAGTAGCAGAAGAAAAGGTCTGGAAGGAGTTTTTAGGAAAGAGATTCTCTGAAGTACAAGGTCTAATAACTAATGATAGGAGAGTTATGGATATTGGGATAAAGAGCTTAGAAAATGCTCTTAAAGATGGTGGAGATATATATAAATTTTGTTTATCCTAGACTAAAGTAACCAAGGAAATTGAGAAGAAAGTAAAAGAGCAAGAGGATAAACTGACAAGTTTATCTCAAAGTTTTGACCCTCTCTCCTCTTCCATAGTAAATCAAGAGTGCCAGACTCTTGCAACTATAAATGAAATAAAGAAGCTTGAGAAGGAGAAGAAAATAAAAATAGGTAGGCTAAGTGAACTAAGAGGGATTATTGTCCCTAAGTTAGAGGCCATGCATGAGGCTCTAACTGATGCTCAAACCACAGCCCGAACCAGTGATCCGACAGATCTGAAGAGGGCAGAAACCTTTGCATTCATGTTGAGTGGTCACATTTCAATTTTGGACAGGATGAAGCAGAGTTGGGCAATAGAACTTGTCAAGTTGAAGACAACTTTTGCAGACATACTACAGTATATGTAAGTATAACCTGTTTATATACTTATGCGGCTAAGTATAATTGAATTTTTGGGCAATTTTGGTGTATGAACCCTACCCTTTGCCATTGACGTCAAAGGGGGAGTGAGGAACAGTGAAAAATGTGGAATCCAGCTAAGGGGGAGCTCCGGTAAAATGTACATTAGAATAGAGCATCAACCAAGGGGGAGTATAGTATAACACTTAGTCATTTTTCACTAAGTGTTGCCATCAATGCCAAAGGGGGAGATTGTTGGCAAGAGACACATTGTGGGTTCATGATTGTTGTCATTGATGGCAAAAAAGTTCATCCCACACATCCGCAGGACATGGTGTGCCTATACTGGAAGTCAGATTAAAGAATCTTGTGGTCCGGTAAGCAAGAACAGAGCATGTGGCAAGGTCCGACAGTCAGGTCCAGATCTCTTAGAGGAAGCATCTTTGTAAAGTGTAGACTTGGGGAAGTCAAGAGGAATACCTTGACTGATAGATTCCAGGGATTGAGCCTCCGGTAATAAGAGAGTGAAGAGATATGAGTATCTAAGTATTGGGGTCCGATTTAGCAGAGTAGATAGAGGAAGAACTGACAGACAGAGCATTAGAAATATTTCGGATGAGATATTGATGGTGATCAAGGTACTTAAGGTATCATCCATGATTGGCCGACATGTTAGATGACTTCTATAAGTATCTCCTTGATCCACATCACTCGGTAAGCAAGGATTCAGCCGACAAACTAGAGTTTGGGAAAATATTGACTATTCTGGATGCCGACTAGAAAGAGGATAAAATCCATTGTGCGGATATATATACTAGATGGATTTGATATGAAGGTGTATGTTGTGTGTTGTGGTGTGCGAATAAAAGTAGAAGAGCAGTATAAAAGCAGTAAGGCAGGTCTGGTATGTGAAAGGACAACAACACAAAAGAAGAGGAAGAATGAAGTGCAGTAGATCAGTATACTGAGCCTAACCAGAACTGAACTCTAGCATATGTGGATGCTTCTCATTAGTTCAAGTATTTTGTTACACTCTTTATAACTTGTAGACAGTGAGTCTCTTATAGGCAGTGAGCCTCTTGTGAGCAGTGTGCTCGGGCAATGAGCCCTAATTGGCAAGTGCCATTTTGTATTTCTATTCTTCTAACAGAGAATACATTCTTGGGTTAATCACCCCGTGGTTTTCTCCCTTAATAGGGTTTCCACTTCAAAAACATTGTGTCATGTGTACTGAGTTTATTTGTGCTTTCATGTTCATTTAATCTTATGTGTTTTGATACTGCACTAGTTGATAAAGAAGAACAAAAAGTTAAAATAATTAAGATAACTGATTCACCCCCCCTCTCTCAGTTATCAACATAGCCAAGCATGATTTTTCCACTGTTGTGTAGTTGAGCTCATAACCTCCAAGAGTTCCTCTTATATAATAAATGGCATGTTCTTTTCCCATGTCATCATTCGAAGCCAATAGAGCACCTAGGGCAACTATCATTGAAGAAGTATACAAGAGCAAAGGTCGATCAGAGGTAGGAGGCACTAACATAGGCAGTGTTGCTAGATATTCTTTGATCTGATCGAAGGCTTGCTGACATTTGTCATCCCACATAAGGGTCTCTCCCTTCTGAAGCAAATGCTAAAAAGGGTGGCATTTATCTGCGAGCTGTGTAATGAACCTGCGGATGGATTGTAGGTGACCTTGAAGGCTACATAGTTGTTTCAAATTTGATGGAGGAGGCATAGTGACTATAGCTTTTACCTTAGGAGGCTCAACTTCAATACCTCTTCTAGAGAGTATGTAGCCCAATAATTTCCCAAAAGTTACACCAAAGATATATTTTTTGGGATTTATCCTGACTTGATATTTTTCCAACCTGTCAAAAATTTGTTCCAATAATTGTAGATGGCCTTCTCTTGTTTTAGACTTTCCCAAGATGTCATCAACATTGTCTTCCATAATGGTAAGGAAGAGGTCATGGAAAATAACGGTCATAGCTCACTAGTAAGTTGCACCCGCATTGTTGAGACCAAAATGCATGACCACCCAATAGTAGGTACCCCTGGACAGATAAAAGAAGTTTTATGTTGGTCCTCTTCTGTAATTCTAATCTAATTATACCCAGAGAATCCATCCATTAGTGAGATCATTTCATGACCAACTTTAAGGTCAACAATTGTGTTGATGCTTGGTAATGGAAAGTCATCTTTGGGGCAGGCTCTATTAAGGTCTCTGAAGTCATTACAGCAACGGATCCGTCCATCTAGTTTTGTGAGAGGCATAAGATTACATACCCACTCAGGATAATCAATGGGTTTGATAAACTTGGCATCCAAAAGCTTCTGAATTTCTTCTTTGACTAGAAGAGCTATCTGGGGATGCATTTTCTACAGCTTTTGTTTGACTGGTTTAGCATTTAGGGATATTGCTAGATGGTGCACTACCAGTTAAGGATCTAGACCAGGCATATCTGCATAGGCCCACACAAAATTGATTGTTCTTTTCATGAAAAATGTTGTGAAATTAACATTCTCCTCATCTGATAGTGATGCTACTAAAAATATGACTTTTAGTTTTGTGATGTGCCCAGATTGTTTTCCTTAGAATCCTCTACCAGTAGAGATGACCACTCTTGATGTGTGGTGGTCAAAGGAAGGTCAAATCTGGTGTAGGAGCACCAAGGCTCAATGCAGCCATACATAGTTTTGGTTTGTCAATTTTTAGTTTGCAGCTTGTGTTTTGTTTTTGTGTGTTTTCTTCGAGTTTTCTGAAGATGCAATGGCGGGAGAAGCATTTTGTTTTTGATGGGTTTTTGAGCCAAGTGCAAGTTTGAGTTGAAGGTGTTTGGTATTTGTTCAATGGTTGAACCACGCCGTTGAACCTATCAGTTGAACCTCTCGTTGAACCCGCGGTTGAACCTCGCGCCAGGGTTCAACGGTTCAACAGTTTTATATTTCTGTTTGGTGAAGTTAAGTGTTGGTCCATTTGTTCAAACGGTTGAACCGCGCCGTTGAACCTCTTCGTTGAACCTTTCGATTGAACCCGCTATTGAGGTTCAAAGGTTCAACGGGTTCATGCATAGAGGATGGTGGAGTTGAAAACGCTGATCATTTTGTTGGAGGTTGAACCTCACGGTTGAACCTGGCGATTGAACCGCTGTTGTGGTTCAATGGTTCAGCAAAGGAGTATGTATCGGGGTGATAAAAGGCATCGGCACAAGCTTCTTTTCTTGCACCGACAAAGTATTGTCACACCAACAGAAAGGAATGAAGGAAGCACATCGGCATGACCAAAGATATCGGTGGGATGAATGTGAAGGTTGCCGATAGAATGTGGTCTCACTGAAGGCGGTTGTTAGGACCGTCGGAGTAAAAATGCATATCGGCTAACCAAGGAAAAGCTACGCCGGAAATGTAATGTCTGAGCGATGAATGCTTAAAGCCGTCGGAGAGAAATGATATATCGGCGAAAGGGACTTAGGCTAGGCCGATAGTCATCCATTTTTCTGATACAATGTGTCAGAGAGACATCATGGTAAGTCTTGCCGACTGTCAAGAAAATGTAGAATTCAACCGACAGTTAGAATACAAACCGTTTGGTAACTGAATCGTCTTGTAATGGACATGGAATTCATATAAAATGTAACATTCTTCCTATAGAGAGAGTGGAGAGGAGAAGAATCGAAGAAGTGAATTTTGGTGTGTGAAGCACTTTGATGTAATCACAATTTTTGAATAGAAATAAAATACAGCAGTTCGATCATTTGTATATTCTGTTCTGTTTTCAGTTTACCATTCTATAGTAGATTAGTCATTTCTGTTTCTGAAATTTTGTTTTCTTTTGCAAACCATGACTCTGTTTTGATGATTCTTCAAATCCCAATGTACAGTATGGAGATCATCAAACAGAGCCATGATTTTTGTTTGTTTTTCTTTTGTGGGGTGGTTAGATTACCGGCTAGAGGCAATGCATGCTTGTTCTAGGCGAGCTCAGTGAGGAGTCCGGCTAGATAAACAAGTAGGAAAATATATTTGCAGGGGTGGAAAAATAGAGAGAAGGAAAGTGAGTACCAAGCAGTCTAGACCCTTGAACAGAGTGAGAAGGGTGGGCAACGGGCTCAGAAAGTTATGTGCCATTGAGGCAGCATCTTGGAAAGCAGTGAGGACAAGGTATGTGTCCCACACCAAGCAGTGAAATAGAGTTTTCCATCTCTGCAAAGAGTTGAGGAATTTAGCTGACATTTTTGTGTAGAAAGATGTCTGTTAGCACTTTGAATTGGTAGGGAGGCTAGAGTTGTCAAATGTTCTTGTACACCTACAGGATGCAGAAGCAGGCAGCCTAGAGTCCTCCCTATCAAATTGGTATCAAAGCAGTAAGATTTGGGTTATTCCTAGATAGGAATAGAAGAGTTGTATGTCATCACCGAGTTCAAGTGAGTCTGTTAGTTCATCCAAGAAAATGGTGACTAATGCAGAGTTAGCAAAGAAGGTTGAAGATCAAGAAGAGGAGAATAGACTCCTACAAGAAAGACTAGCAGAAATGGAGAGTAAGCTAGGTGTAATGTTGCAAAAAACTGAAGAAGTCAGCCAGAGAGTTAAAAATTCTGAGGATAAGGGAAAAGGTGTATCTGTAGAAGATGAAGAGCCCACACCTGATCCTAAGTTGGAAGAAGAACCATTCTTGAAAGCTTTGAAAGCAATGAGTGGTAAAACATTGGAAGGAGTGCCACTTTTCAGTGGGAAAATGGACCCAGATTTGGTCATGGAGTGGATAGAAGGACTTGAAAATCACTTTGAATGTGATGGTGTAAGCGAGGCACAGAAAGTAAAGGTGGCCAAATCCAGACTCAGGGGAGCTGCCTTAACCTGGTGGAAATTTGTGCAGACTGAAAGAGCAAAAGAAGATAAGAAGCCCATAGCTACTTGGAACGGAATGGTAGCTAAAATTAAAGAAGCATATATGCCAGAAGATTATGAAATACAGCTGCACAGGAAGAGACAGAATCTGAGACAAAAGGAATTAGATGTCAGTGCATACACTGAAGAATTCCAAAAGCTATGCTTAAGGTCCAAAGTAATGGAGGATGAAAGCATAAAGGTAGCAAGGTACCTTAACGGTCTGAAGTGGAATATACAAGAAGAAATCAGTTTATTGTGTCCTACAACAGTGCAAAAATGCTATCAGCTAGCACTGAAAGTGGAGGAAAAGAATAAGAGGAAACAAGACTCAAATAGCAGAGGAAGAGGAAGAGGCAGAGATAACAGAGGACACAGAGGAGGTTTTGGTGGAAGAAATACTGACAATAGATCCCAAGCAGAATCCAAACTCACAGAGCAGAGTGGGGAGTCAAGTGGTAGAGGAAACCACAAAGGAAGAGGGTCTAACAGAGGAAGGTCAGGAGGATCAGGCAGAGGATCCTATTTCACAAATATGAAGTGTTACAACTGTGGCAATCTAGGTCATCCAGCATATAGATGTCCAGAAAAGGCCACATCCTCTTCTCAAGGAGGTGATAAGAGAAATCACTATGTCCAAGATAATGCATCCAACAGCCAGTCACCTGAGGTCAATCTGAACTCAGAAGATGGAGAGAACCTGATGATAAGGAGAACTTTGATGAAGGTACCAGTAAAGTCTGAACCAAGCCAGAGGAGAGCACTATTCAGAATCAAGTGCAAGATTTTGAATAAGGTATGTAAAATTATCATAGACTCAGGATCCACTAATAATATTATTTCTGATGAGGCAGTTAAGAAACTGAATTTGAAAAGAATTACTCATGCAAACCCATATAGAGTCACATGGTTGAATAAGGGTCAACATGTGGTAGTAAATGAACAAAGTTGGGTAGAGTTTAGTATAGGTGGCTACCAGGATAAGGTATTATGTGATATACTACCCATGGATGCATGCCATCTCTTATTGGGCAGACCATGGCAGTATGACCGAAAAGCAGTACATGATGGTGAGAAGAATGCCTATTCTTTTCAGAAGGATGGTGTCACCTATAAGATTCAGTCATTGGAGGATGAAGATGCAGTTCAGACAAAAAGTCCTAATATCTTGGTTGTGAGTGGAAAAGAGTTTCTGAATACTCTTAAGGAAGATGGTATTGGTTATGCCATCATAGTGAAACCAAAAGAAGGACAGCAGGGTAAGAAGACAGAGGTTCCCAAAGAAGTGCAGCCTATACTGGAGAAGTATAAAGGCATAATCAGTGATGGTACACCAACCACATTGCCTCCACAGAGAGCAATAAGCCATCAGATAGACCTGATTCCAGGAGCATCTTTGCCAAACAAGGCACCTTACAATATGACTCCAGATCAGCACAAAGAGATTTCCAGGCAAGTGCAGGAATTGCTAGATCAAGGATTGATCAGGAAGAGTATTAGTCCTTGTGCAGTGCCCACAGTGTTGGCACCCAAGAAAGGAGGATCATGGAGATTGTGTACAGATGCCAGAGCCATAAACAAGATAACTATAAGGTATAGATTCCCAATTCCCAGAATTGAAGATCTCATGGACTGTATTGGAAAAGCAAAGTATTTCACCAAGATAGACCTGAAGAGTGGTTACCACCAAATAAGAATCAAGGAAGGTGACGAGTGGAAGACAGCCTTCAAGACCACAGAAGGACTGTATGAATGGCTTGTTATGCCATTTGGTCTATCAAATGCACCCAGCACCTTTATGAGACTCATGAATGAAGTCCTAAAGGATTACATTGGTAAATTTGTTGTTGTTTTTCTAGATGATATTCTAATTTTTAGTCAGACCAAGGAAGAACATCTAGAACATGTAAATACTGTTTTGCAAAAATTACATGATGAACAATTAACCATCAATCTGGAGAAGTGTGAATTCATGAAGCAGGAATTGGTATACCTTGGTTTTGTGGTGTCCCAGGGAGAGTTGAAGATGGACAAGTCCAAAGTAGAAGCCATATTGAGCTGGCCTACTCCGAGAGCAGCCACAGAGGTAAGAAGTTTTCATGGCTTAGCCCAGTTTTACAAAAAGTTTATCAGAAATTTCAGTGGAATATGTGCACCTATGTTGGATACAATTAAGGGTGGAATGAAAGCAAAATTCAGATGGACACCAGCTGCAAATAGAAGTTTTGAAAGGTTGAAGAAAGAGGTAGCAACACAACCTATTTTGTTGTTGCCTAGTTTTGATAAGCTATTTACTATTGAATGTGATGCAAGTAATATAGCTGTAGGAGCAGTGCTAAATCAGGAAAACAGACCTGTAGCCTTTTTCAGTGAGAGGCTGAATGAAGCAAAGAGTAAGTACTCTTCATATGACTTAGAGTTGTATGCTCTAGTCCAAGCATTGAGGAAGTGGAGACATCATCTCCTACCTAAAGAATTTGTGGTCTACACAGATAACCAAGCTCTGAGTTTTCTGAACTCACAGGATAAGTTAAGCAGCAGGCATATCAAATGGATGGAGTACCTGCAGTCTTATACCTTTACAATTAAGCATAAGAAGGGACAGCTGAACAGAGTTGCAGATGCTTTGAGCAGAAGATTGCTCACAGTGCAGGAAGTGCAATTGAAGAGCATTGGGATTGAAGATTTCAAGAATCTTTACCAAGATGATGAAGATTTTGCTGAGGCATACAAGGTATGTCAAGATTTTGAGAATCACTTTCACAGTGAATTTGCAGATTTCACCTTACAGTAGGGATTGCTATTCAAAGGTGGACAATTATGTGTGCCAAGAGGATCTATGAGAGAAAATCTCATACAGGAGAAGCATAATGGTAGTCTGAGCGGCCATTTTGGTCTGAACAAAACACTGGAGCTAGTCCAAAGGTTCTATCATTGGCCAAGGATGCACAGAGACATCAGAAGGTATGTAGAGCAGTGTATCGTATGTCAGAAGGCCAAGGGAACCACTTCTAATGCAGGACTGTACCAACCCTTACCCATTCCTTCCAGGCCATGGGAATGTGTAAGCATGGATTTTGTAGTTGGTTTGCCTAAGACTAAGACTGGTTATGATAGCATATATGTAGTAGTGGACAGGTTTAGCAAGATGAGCTATTTCATTCCCTGTAAAGTGACTCATGATGCCAGTCATATAGCACACTTGTTTTTCAGAGAAGTGATCAGAATTCATGGACTTCCAGCAAGCATTGTGTCTGACAGAGATGCTAAATTCATGGGGCATTTCTGGAAAACATTGTGGCAGAGATTGGGAACAAATTTGTCTTTCAGTTCAGCATATCACCCACAGACAGATGGTCAGACAGAGGTGGTAAACAGGACATTGGGCAACCTGTTAAGGTGTATAACCAAAGAATATGGACAGAGTTGGGATCTTGTCATTCATCAGGTAGAATTTGCCTATAATGACAGTGTGAATAGGACTACTGGTAAGAGTCCATTCGAAATAGTCTATGGAATGCATCCCAGAGGTATATGTGAGCTCAGAATTATGGGAAATATGGAGAACAGAAGTGGACATGCAGAGGATTTTGCACAATCCATGAAAGAAGTGCATGAGCAGGTGAAGAAAACCTTGACAAAGAACACACAGAAGATCAAGGATAGAGTAGATGCCCACAGAAGGGATATTCAGTTTGAGGTTGGTGATCTGGTTATGGTGCACTTGAACAAAGCCAGAATGCAGAAAGGAATGCCAACCAAACTGCAGATGAGGAGAATTGGTCCTTGCAGAATCCTGAACAAGTATGGAAATAATGCATACAGAATTGAATTGCCAAAAGATTTGGCAATCTCACCAGTGTTTAATGTCCAAGACCTGGTGCAATACAGGGGTCCTCAGTCAGCATCAGATGGATCCATTTCAGAGAAGGAACAGATAGAAATAGATGTGACTTTGCCACTCAAACCCAAACTACAGGCAGAGCGAATACTGGATTCCAGAGTACAGAAGCAAACTAGACATGGTGTCTACATGGAGCATTTGGTTAAATGGAAGCAGTTGCCTGAAGCAGAAGCTACCTGGGTTGCAGAGTCAGAATTCAAAAAGAGGGGCATTGATTTTGCCTCATTGTCACCGGAGGTGACTTAGCTTCTTCCCGCACAGGGGGAGTATGGTGCAGGAGCACCAAGGCTCAATGCAGCCGTACATAGTTTTGGTTTGTCAATTTTTAGTTTGTAGCTTGTGTTTTGTTTTTGTGTGTTTTCTTCGAGTTTTCTGAAGATGCAATGGCGGGAGAAGCATTTTGTTTTTGATGGGTTTTTGAGCCAAGTGCAAGTTCGAGTTGAAGGTGTTCGGTATTTGTTCAACGGTTGAACCACGCCGTTGAACCTATCAGTTGAACCTCTCATTGAACCCGCGGTTGAACCTCGCGCCAGGGTTCAACGGTTCAACAGTTTTATATTTCTGTTTGGTGAAGTTAAGTGTTGGTCCATTTGTTCAAACGGTTGAACCGCGCCGTTGAACCTCTTCGTTGAACCTTTCGATTGAACCCGCTGTTGAGGTTCAAAGGTTCAACGGGTTCATGCATAGAGGATGGTGGAGTTGAAAACGCCGATCATTTTGTTGGAGGTTGAACCTCATAGTTGAACCTGGCGATTGAACCGCTGTTGTGGTTCAATGGTTCAGCAAAGGAGTATGTATCGGGGTGATAAAAGGCATCGACACAAGCTTCTTTTCTTGCACCGACAAAGTATTGTCACACCGACAGAAAGGAATGAAGGAAGCACATCGGCATGACCAAAGATATCGGTGGGATGAATGTGAAGGTTGCCGATAGAATGTGGTCTCACTGAAGGCGGTTGTTAGGACCGTCAGAGTAAAAATGCATATCGGCTAACCAAGGAAAAGCTACGCCGGAAATGTAATGTCTGAGCAATGAATGCTTAAAGCCGTCGGAGAGAAATGATATATCGACGAAAGGGACTTAGGCTAGGCCGATAGTCATCCATTTTGCCGATACAATGTGTCAGAGAGACATCATGGTAAGTCTTGCCGACTGTCAAGAAAATGCAGAATTCAACCGACAGTTAGAATACGAACCGTTTGGTAACTGAATCATCTTGTAACGGACATGGAATTCATATAAAATGTAACATTCTTCCTATAGAGAGAGTGGAGAGGAGAAGAATCGAAGAAGTGAATATTGGTGTGTGAAGCACTTTGATGTAATCAGAATTTTTGAATAGAAATAAAATACAGCAGTTCGATCATTTGTATATTCTGTTCTATTTTCAGTTTACCATTCTACAGTAGATTAGTCATTTCTGTTTCTGAAATTTTGTTTTCTTTTGCAAACCATGACTCTGTTTTGATGATTCTTCAAATCCCAATGTACAGTATGGAGATCATCAAACAGAGCCATGATTTTTGTTTGTTTTTCTTTTGTGGGGTGGTCGGATTGCCGGCTAGAGGCAATGCATGCTTGTTCTAGGCGAGCTCAGTGAGGAGTCCGGCTAGATAAACAAGTAGGAAAATAGATTTGCAGGGGTGGAAAAATAGAGAGAAGGAAAGTGAGTACCAAGCAGTCCAGACCCTTGAACAGAGTGAGAAGGGTGGGCAACGGGCTCAGAAAGTTATGTGCCATTGAGGCAGCATCTTGGAAAGCAGTGAGGACAAGGTATGTGTCCCACACCAAGCAGTGAAATAGAGTTTTCCATCTCTGCAAAGAGTTGAGGAATTTAGCTGACATTTTTGTGTAGAAAGATGTCTGTTAGCACTTTGAATTGGAAGGGAGGCTAGAGTTGTCAAATGTTCTTGTGCACCTACAGGATGCAGAAGCAGGCAGCCTAGAGTCCTCCCTATCAAAATCCTCCATCCTCAAGCACCTCAAAGAGTTTTCACCCTTAGATATGTTCTTTATTTTTATTTTTTCATGGTCAAGAGGTGCCTTACAATTTTCACCTAATGACTTTTCTTTTTTATTTTATTTATTTCACTTTTACAACTAGAGGATTTGACGCTTCCACCAAAATATGCTAGCTAAGGGAGATCAATTGTGAATCCAACTTTGTGGTCTTCGAAGGGTAAACCTTTCCTTAAACCCATGAACTCCGCTATGGCCTCGTCATTTTGGAAAGTGTCCAAGATAGGTGCCCCCTGTTGGTCCCAATCAATTAGCTCAAGCTATACAAGTTGAAGGTCAGAGGATGCAGATGGTGAGGTGGATGATAGCATAAAGATGGAGGTTTCCTAGAATAGTTTGGTGATATGGAAGGAGGAGTCATCAATGGTATCGTGACTAATGGCCTCTTCTGCAAGAAAGGCCTTAGCAACTTCATCAAGGATAAACTGGATGTCCAAGGAAGGCAGACCCTCCTTCCGGTATCCTAGACCCTATTTATTGAACCTCTTGGTAACAATAATGGGTTCTAGAGGGCCTTGTTTCTACAATCCTAGTCCACCTGTTCCTTTGTATCCCATGTTCTTGATGATTCTAAACCCGTTGTTATACTATTCCAGCTCTAGAGCAACTTGATCATTTTCATCATAGAAAACCCAAGATGAAATAGCACTATCAACATCTTCATCATCAAGTAATCCTAATTAGATAAACATAGTTGGAGGCATGGTGATAGTGGCTTTGGATGAAGTGGCTTTGAAGACAGGTAGTTTACCATACGATTTGGGAGATAAGGGCATGCCTCCTACACAATAAGATTCCTGTAACCTATACTTGCCAAGTCCTCGTTCTTTGATTTCAATCTTGGGAATAGCCTTGCTAGTGGATGGCTTGGTTAGGTCAGATGGATCAACATAAGATGTGGATGGATGGGCCTCAGTATTGTTGGGTATATGATTGGGATTCTGATAGGTGGCTTGGAAGGCTTGGCAATATTCAAAGGCATTGGGATCTACAGGGATCATGATTTCCATAGCATTATATGGGAATTTTAGGCATTGATGATATGTAGATGCAACTACCTTTAAAGCATGTATCCAAGGATGGCCGAGGATAATATTATAGGGCAACTCATCATCAAGGACTTGGCATTTAGTAGTAGTAGTGACAAGACCAACCTTTAAAGGTAGTAAGATGATCCCTTCTAAATCTCTTTCTCCATCATCATAAACCCTAATTATTATTCTTTTAGAAGTGTTAATACTACCCTTAGTGTATCCGAATAGTTTCACTAACTTCAAGCAACATATGTTTGGTCCAGCTCCACCATCTACTAGTACCCATTTAACATGGCATTGGTTAATGAATACTTCGATATGGAGAGCATCATGATGGGATGGATCAGAGGATGTGAGGTCTTGATTGGACAAAGTCAAGTTATGAGGGGATACAATACTTGCATCATAGCTTGGAATTGCGTAATATCTATATCATTTGGTATCGAGGACTCTTGCAAAGCTTTATCAAGGATGGCTTTATGAGTGGGAGATATACACAATAGCTCTAAAATGGAGATATGAGTAGGAGTTTTACCCAGATGGTCAAGGATATTATAGTCAAGGTTTGGACAAATAGTAGGTGGAGGTACTCCTAGAATGGTTATGCAGCTATGATGAGTAGTGACAGCACAGTCAGGTACTCTTCCTCTGATAATAATAGTCGAGATTCAGGATTGCTCGATATGGCTGATGGTGGACTCATAAGTGTAATTGACATTCTTCCCAGTATTGGGAGCACTTGCTTTATCATGCGAAGGAAGGGGATTCTTATAAGCATCAAGGTCATAGTTGGATGTTTATGGTGGTGCTCTAACATTAACAAGTCCTTGATCGATGAGATTTTGAATCATGTGTCTAAGTTTCATAAAGCTAGTGGTATTATATCCCTTTACCATATGGTATTCACAATACTCATTGTCTTTATACCAATTTGGTTTGAATAGTGGCTCTTCATTTGGTCTGACTTTAGGTAAAGTGATGTTTCCTGCTTGCACTAGTTTCCTAAGAATAACCTCATTTGGTTCTCCCAAGGGGGTGAATTTACATCTTGGTGGCGGATTTGCTTTCATTTGGTCATGGGGTAGAAAAGGTGATGCGTTAGGTGCTGGTTGGACACAGGCAGGTGCTTGTATAGTTTACATGTTCTTTACATCTACAACCCCATCATTTATGACATTTTAATTCTTATTCCAGAAAGGGGATTTGTCATTAGACGATTGTGGATTATCCTTGTTTTCTTTAAAGATTTTGAAAAGGCCCTTTGCGATTAATACTTTTTGGATGTTGTTTCCTTTAAAAATAATCTCATCAAAGGAAGTTGCACTATGCATTTGTAATTGGAATGACAACTTGGGATGGAGGTTTTGGACAAAAATGTCTACTTGCTATTTTTTAAGCATTTGCCAAGAGAGTTTACTGGCCATGTTTCTCCATCAATGAATAAAGGATGAAAAGGATTCCCCATTTCATTGTTTATTATTAACAAGATCATTCATGGTGATTTCATGTTCTATGTTAAATGTAAAGTGAGACACAAATTTGTGTGCTAGTTCTTTAAAGGTTTTTATGCCTGGAGGCAAATGAGAAAACCATTTCATGGCTTGCCCCCCTAGGCTTCGAGGGAAGATTCATAAAAGATATGTGTCATTATAGGCCACATCGATATAGGCAACATAGAATGTTCAAAGGTGATTGTTTGGGTCTCCTTTCCGCTTATATCTATCAAATTGTTGTATTTCAAAGTGTGGGGGAAATGGTATCATTTGTAATGATTTGTCAAAGGGGTATGGGCACACTTCCTCAAAGGAAAATGTTTTCTTATTTTGGCCCATGCTCATGTCTATCATTCTTTGTTCCATTTGATGGAATCATTGTTCATACTCGGATAGAATTGATTGATGTTTTTGTATGGGATTTTAGTGACTTGGCGGAGGAATATGATAGGTCAATTGATGATTTGAGGAATGTTGTTGTGATGGATCGTATGATGGACCTGTTGGAAAGAGACACTATATGGATTCATGGTTGTTGTCATTGATGGCAACAAAGGTCATCCCACATATCCGCAAGTCATGGTGTGCCTCTACCGGAAGTCAGGATGAAGAACTGTTGTGGTCCGGTGAACAAGAACAGAGCATGTGGCTGTTGGCAAGAGACACTATATGGATTCATGGTTGTTGTCATTGATGGCAACAAAGGTCATCCCACATATCCGCAAGTCATGATGTGTCTCTACCGGAAGTCAGAATAAAGAATGTTGTGGTCCAGTGAAGAAGAACAGAGCATGTGGCAAGGTCCGACAGATTGGTCCGGACCTCTCAGTGGAAGTGTCTTGGTGCAGTGCGGATTTGGGGAAGTCAAGAGGACTACCTTGAGTGGTATATTCCAAGGATTTAGCCTCCGGTGATGGACAAGGAAAAAGATATGAATGGTTGAGTACCGGATTCCTGAGAGACAGTGAAAACAGAGGAAGAACTGATTGGCAGAGTATCAGACTACTTTCCGGATGGGTTACTGTTGATGACAGAGGTTGTGAAGGCATGAATCATGTTTGGCCGACATGATTAATGATATCTACAAGTATATGCTTGATCCGCATTGCTTGGTGAGGAAGGATTCAGCCGACAGAATGAGAGTTTATAAGAAACTAGACTGTTCCGGATGCCGACTAGAAAGGTGATGTAATTACTTGTGTGGATATATATAGAGGATGGATTTAGTTGTGAAGTGTGTTGTGATGTGGAGAGATATGCAAAGAAGTCCAAAGAAAGAGCAGAGGTAGCAAAAAGGATCCGGTATGTGGAAGATAGCAGAATAAAGAACAGAGGAAAGATGAAGTGCAGCAGATCAGTGTACTGAGCCTAATCGGAACTGAACTCCAGCATATGCAGATGCTTCCAATCAGTTCAAGACTGTGATTCTCATCACTTTGTAGACAGTGTGTCTTCTTGTAGGCAGTGGGCCTCTTGTGAGCAGTGTGCTCGGGCAGTGAGCCCTAATTGGCAAGTGCCATCTTTGTAATTTCCTATTCTTCTAACAGAGAATAATTTTGGGTTAATCACCCCGTGGTTTTCTCCCTTAACAGGGTTTCCACGTCAAAAATACTGTGTCATGTGTTTCCTGTTTTATGGTTAATGTTTATGTTTGATTTTATGCTGCATCAATTAAAAGGAAAGTTCAATAAGGGAAATAATTAGGATAACTGATTCACCCCCCCCCTCTCAGTTATCAACAATTGGTATCAGAGCTAAGTTCCTCCTAATAGAGCCTAACAGCTTGAGGAAGATCTGGGATTTCAAATGGATGCATATGGTTTAAGGGAGCAACTCAAGACTGCCCTTGAGGATCTTGAACAGTCAAATTCTGAAGTCAGTGAATTAAAGGAAAGACTCAAACAGGCTGATGAATTCATGAGAGAATTAAAAGACAAATTAAGTCTCTCTATGAAAAAGAGAAAGGAGCTGCTTCAACAGTTGGCAAGACAAAGTGAAGAAAGCAATACAAATGAGGAATTGACTGAGCAAACCAAGTTATGTGAAAAGTTATCAAAAGAAGTCATTATGTTAAGACATGAAATGGAATCAGGAACTATAAAGTTTACTCAAGAGATTGAAGAAAAAAGAAAGGCTGAAGACAATCTAAGACAATCTCTTAAAGAAAAATCAGAAGAATGCCACCAGATGGACAGGATTATCAGACACCTTGAATCTGATCTTGAAGATGCCAAAGATAATGAAGGAAAACTTGAGGATCAAATTGCCTCTCTCAAAAGAGACCTTCAAACAGCAAATGAATATAAAGAGAAATTCAAGATAAGTTCTGCTCAACTTGAAGTTCTTCTTGGAAGTCAAAAGAGGACAGATGACAAGTATGGCTTGGGATATGAGAAAGGAGAAAGCTCCGGATCCGGTCAGAAGAATCTTGGATCAGAAAATCCAAGGAGCAGGCCTAGAAGACCTCCGGTAAGACAGCCAAATGCTCAAAGATATCCATCCTTCAATGGATACTGCCACAACTGCAACCACTTTGGTCACAAAGCTAATCAGTGCAGAATGAGAATGAATCAGAATAATTCATCCTTCTCCAGACAGTGCTTCAACTGCAAAAGGTATGGACACAAATCCCATGAATGCAGAATTATGCAAGTAAACAAATCATTCAAAGGTAGATGCTTCACATGCAATAGAATAGGTCATACGGCAAATCAATGCAGATCAAGAGGATATCAGTCAAATATGCAAAGAAATGTTATTTGCCAAATCTGCAATAGGTCCGGTCATAATGCTAAAGTCTGCAGAAACAAGAATCAGGACAAAAGAGGTCCGGTGTATAATCAGAATCAAGACAAGGGTAAACAAAAGATGAATGCGGATGAGGTTAGGAATCAGATGAGCAAGATTTGGGTGAAGAAAAGTTCAGAGAATGTAGAGGTTGGATCCGCACCAGACTCTGGTGCTGATATTTCTTCCGGAAATTAAAAGTGAGCTCAGGCTCAGGGGGAGACTCAAAGAAAATCTTGTTCCCCCAGCCAAACAAGTGGTGCCGGATGTGGCACAAGATGCGGATCAAAGGGTTTGTAGATATGAATCTTGAGATACTTCAGTCAAGTTTTCAGAGGTCCGCATGAAGTTATGAAGAAGCTGTGATCGATCAAATAAGACCTGTTCAGGGAGATGCTCCGGTATGATAAAGGATTACAAAAAGGTCCGGAAAGATCCGGAAATGCACTATCTTGTTCTGCGGATTGGACAGAGTGTTTGAGATGATCTTGTAATATGCTACCTCGATTTATTCATGATTGAAAGATCCGGATGATATCCACAGATCAGGACTAATCCGGGCTATCCAGACAAGGCAAACCGGAATGATGTAGGTGAAGCATTTATTGCAGACAGGTATTAGGGTTCGCGGAGCAATTTAAGGGATTTCTCAAAGGTCATTTGCTCATTCTGCACTCGAGAAGAAGCGAAAAGTGGAGCTCTGCAACAAGGTTCTTCAAGCACACCAAGGATCTCCTGCCGAAGCTATTGGATAAAGAAATCAATCCAACCACTCCGTGCAAACCGAAGGCGCATAAGGTATTCTCCGTTTTTCATTACCTCACTGCAAATCTTTGAAGAATGGCTACTCCAAACATAGTTAAGATCTCCGATAGACCTCGCCCCTCATTCAAGAAACATCCCTACAAATCATTGGAGGTTGACCCACTAGGAGCCTTCTCTAGTGTTCCTCACGGAGTTTTACACACCGAAGACATTAGGGTTTACATACATGCAAACATTGAGGAATTTGGGGAATTCAAATTAAGAGACCTCTATCACAAGCAGCTGATTGACAATGCTTTTGAGCTTAAACCAGAGTATAAGGATATTCAGAAGAAACAATTTGAGCAATTTATTCATTTCCCCTGTTTTGAAGAGGATGAATGGGTCCGGTATGTACTGAGCAGGATGCATGACAACTTTCTATGGCTAGATAGACCCTGCAAGATCACAAAAGAGGCAATTAGAGCAGTAACTGGCCTATACTCCTCCGGAGGGGTACCTATCCTCAAATCTGTCAAGAACAACATTGTAACAGAGGCCACCGGATCAAAATTTGACAAGAGGGCAATGACCATTGAAGATATTTCGGATCCGGATATCAAATATGCATCAATGATAATAGGATACAAGATCTATCACTCCAGCAGGGAGAATTCTGTATCCGGAACTGCAGTATACACTGCCTATGAGATGCTAAGAAAGAATGCAGAGTATGATCTCTTCGAACTACTGCTAAGCCAATTAATGGAAAATATACAGAAAATCAAGAAGGATAAGAAGAATTCCTTTAAGTATGGTACTCTGATTGTATGTCTATTCTTCTACTTCATGAATGAGCTACCCGGAACAAGTGGATGGGTATGGCAGAATGACAAACCTGTTGCAGTCCAGATAAGAGACTACTTGCATGGACTTGGGGATGCAAAAGCGAGAAATTCAGCTCTATGGGGATACTTCAAAAACTTTCAGAGCATGATGCAAGCAAGAGAGAGAATTCCTCAGTCTCTCATTGAGAAATACAAGGACTCAGTGTGCTTTATGGTTGACACTGATCAGTGCCTAATGGAGGCAGTGGAGCCAAGGACTGTCTGGATCATGCCCATGGGGTATGAAGTTGATGAACAGATAGTGGAGCTGCATGTTCAACACATGCTAAGTCAGCCCAAAGATCCTAAGGCAGAAAGGTTTGGAACCTTTGAGGAGCTGAGTGTAAAAATACATGTAGAACTCAGGGAACCTGAGATTAAAAGAAAGGTAAGAAAAGAAGTAGAGCACATTGCTCAAGGCCTAGGTATCTCAAAGGAGGCACTTGATGCCAGCCGGGAAAAGAGGAGGAAGGCCGAGGAAGAAGAGAAAAGCAAAGAAAGTGCTCCGGTTGGAGCTCCCACCCGGACCAGATCAACAAAGAGATCTGCACCTCCCTCAACCAAAAGTTCAAAACCGGAAGTCCAGGCATCCGGTAAGAGATCCAAGACAAAAGCCACAAGGGCTTATGGAAGCCAAAAGGATGAAGAGGAAACAGAATCAGATGAGGGAGTAAGAGAAGTAAAGAAACAGAAGAAGAAAGGATCCGGTAAGCCCTCCACAGGCCAAGACAAGGATGAAATGGCAGAGGTAACTGTTGAAAAGCCCACTCTGTCACTAGAGAGCATAATCAAGTCGGTCACGGTGGATGGAAACCTTCAACCAATGACTGAATCCTATGATGACTTCAGTGAGGCAGACCAAAAGACTCTGCAGGAAGCCACAGTTAAATATTTGAACATATACAATAAGGCTTTCATTGAGATCATATCTCTCATTCCTAAAAGCCTAGAGAAGGAAATGGAAATAAGAAAGAATAATGCTCATGCCAAAGATCTTGAGATCCGGGAGCAGATAGCTATTCAGCTATATCCTCAAATTGATCCCAAGACAATGAACATTATCTTCAAGGACTGCAAAGTTCAGAAGCAAAGCCAGGATGAATCAACTCATGCTTGGTGAGACTGACAAAGTGGCCCAAGAAACAGAAGAGATCCTCCGGAAGGCCTTCAAAAGGTTCAATCTTCCTGTTGTAGAGGACTTAGGTGCAGAAACAGCTGCTGATTTGGAATCTTCTGTTCTGGAAGAAGTGAGCCCTGAACAGACAAGTGAGGACTTGGGACCCTCTGCTCCAGAAGAAGGGGCCCATGAACAAGTTAGCATCTCTCCTCCGGTTTCCCCTACAGTCTCCGGATCCAAAGAAGAAGAGCAATTACAGGAGAAGGAAGCAGTGGTGAAAGACAAAGAGGTTGACAGTTCTAAGACTGCAGAAGAAAAGAAACATCTGTCTCCGGCAAGAGACACTGCACAAACTGTTCAACAATTTTTGAGTAAAGAAACTTTAGAGATTGATGAACCGGAGCTTCTAAAAGGCCCATTTGATTTTGACTCTCTCTCTTCGGTACAAACAATGAAGATAGCTTCATTTGCAAATGCCAAGGCAAATGAAAAGCTCCTGAAGTCTCATATGGAAGACTGTGAGTTGATAGAGGCTGCCTCCAGAGTACTTGTGAAGATCATGCCATCAATCCAAATAGATCCGACAGCCTCCACTTCCGGTAATCTAAAAACCTTAGTCAGCAGTGTTGATACACATTTTGATTCTCTAGAAAAATCAGCTGAAGAAAAGGTCCGGAAGGAATTTTTGGATAAGAGATTTTCAGAGATATTAGAATTAATTTCTAAAGATAGGAAGATTGTAAGCATTGGAATAAAGAGCTTAGAAAATGCTCTTAAGGATGGCGGTGATATCTATAAATTTTGTATATCCTGGTCAAAGGCAACAGTAGCATTTGACAAGAAAATAAAAGAGGAACAGGATAAGCTACAAAGCTTATCTCAAAGTTTTGATCCTCTCTCTTCCTCTATAATAAATCAAGAATGTCAGACTATTGCAGTCTTGAACGAAATAAAGAATCTTGAGAAGGAAAGGAAGAACATCACCAACCGGATGGGAGAACTTAGAAGGATTATAATCCCTAAGTTGGAAACCATGCATGAGGCCATCAGTGATGCTAGGACCACCGCCCAAACAAAAGATCCGACAGATCTCAAGCGGGCAGAAGCGTTTGCATTTTTGTTAAGTGGTCACATTTCAATTTTGGACAGAATGAAGCAAAGTTGGGCTACCGAAATGATTCAATTACAGACATCCTTTGCAGACATTCTTCAATATATGTGAGTATGTAAATATGCGGCTAAGTATAAGAAATTTTTGAAAATTTTGATATGCGGACCCTACCCTTTGCCATTGATGTCAAAGGGGGAGTGAGGAGCAGTGAAAAATGAGGGATCCAACTAAGGGGGAGTTCCGGAAATTGTATATAAAGACAGAGCATCAGCAAAGGGGGAGCATAGTGAAAACACTTAGTCATTTTTCACTAAGTGTTGCCATCAATGCCAAAGGGGGAGATTGTTGGCAAGAGACACTATATGGATTCATGGTTGTTGTCATTGATGGCAACAAAGGTCATCCCACATATCCGCAAGTCATGATGTGTCTCTACCGGAAGTCAGAATAAAGAATGTTGTGGTCCGGTGAAGAAGAACAGAGCATGTGGCAAGGTCCGACAGATTGGTCCGGACCTCTCAGTGGAAGTGTCTTGGTGCAGTGCGGATTTGGGGAAGTCAAGAGGACTACCTTGAGTGGTATATTCCAAGGATTTAGCCTCCGGTGATGGACAAGGAAAAAGATATGAATGGTTGAGTACCGGATTCCTGAGAGACAGTGAAAACAGAGGAAGAACTGACTGGCAGAGTATCAGACTGCTTTCCGGATGGGTTACTGTTGATGACAGAGGTTGTGAAGGCATGAATCATGTTTGGCCGACATGATTAATGATATCTACAAGTATATGCTTGATCCGCATTGCTTGGTGAGGAAGGATTCAGCCGACAGAATGAGAGTTTATAAGAAACTAGACTGTTCCGGATGCCGACTAGAAAGGTGATGTAATTACTTGTGTGGATATATATAGAGGATGGATTTAGTTGTGAAGTGTGTTGTGATGTGGAGAGATATGCGAAGAAGTCCAAAGAAAGAGCAGAGGTAGCAAAAAGGATCCGGTATGTGGAAGATAGCAGAATAAAGAACAGAGGAAAGATGAAGTGCAGCAGATCAGTGTACTGAGCCTAACCGGAACTGAACTCCAGCATATGCAGATGCTTCCAATCAGTTCAAGACTGTGATTCTCATCACTTTGTAGACAGTGTGTCTTCTTGTAGGCAGTGGGCTTCTTGTGAGCAGTGTGCTCGGGCAGTGAGCCCTAATTGGCAAGTGCCATCTTTGTAATTTCCTATTCTTCTAACAGAGAATAATTTTGGGTTAATCACCCCGTGGTTTTCTCCCTTAACAGGGTTTCCACGTCAAAAATACTGTGTCATGTGTTTCCTGTTTTATGGTTAATGTTTATGTTTGATTTTATGCTGCATCAATTAAAAGGAAAGTTCAATAAGGGAAATAATTAGGATAACTGATTCACCCCCCCCCTCTCAGTTATCAACAGTGGCAAGGTCCGACAGATTGGTCCGGACCTCTCAGAGGAAGTGTCTTGGTGCAGTGCGGATTTGGGGAAGTCAAGAGGACTACCTTGAGTAGTATATTCCAAGGATTTAGCCTCTGGTGATGGACAAAGAAAAAGATATGAATAGCTGAGTACTGGATTCCTGAAAGACAATGAGAACAGAAGGAAGAACTGACTGACAGAGCATCAGAATCTTTTCCGGATATGTTACTGTTGATGGTAAAGGTTGTGAAGGCATGAATCATGTTTGGCCAACATGACTAATGATATCTACAAGTATATGCTTGATCCGCATTGCTTGGTAAGCAAGGATTCAGCCGACAGAACAGAGTTTGTAAGAAACTAGACTGTTCCGGATGCCGACTAGAAAAGTGATGAAATTACTTGTGCGGATATATATAGAGGATGGATTTAGTTATGAAATGTGTGATAGTGTGATACAGCATGCGAATAAGTACAGAGCAGAGCAGAAGTAGTAAGAAAGATCTGGTATGTGAAAAGATAGCAGAATAAAGAACAGAGGAAAGATGAAGTGCAGTAGATCAGTGTACTGAGCCTAACCGGAACTGAACCCCAGCATATGTAGGTGCTTCCAATCAGTTCAAGTATTATATAACATTCTTTGTAGACAGTGTGTCTCCTTGTAGGCAGTGGGCCTCTTTGTGAGCAGTGTGCTCGGGCAGTGAGCCCTAATTGGCAAGTGCCATTTTTGTAACTCCTTATTCTTCTAACAGAATAATCTTTGGGTTAACCACCCCGTGGTTTTCTCCCTTAACCGGGTTTCCATGTCAAAAATACTGTGTCATGTGTTTCTCATTTCATGATAATGTTTGTTTGTTTAATTCAATGCTGCTTTGATTAATAAGAAAGATCAAAAGAAGAAACAATTAGGATAACAGATTCACCCCCCCTCTCAGTTATCAACAATTGGTATCAGAGCGAGGTTCCTCCTAATAGAGCCTAACAACTTGAGGAAGATCTGGGAGTTCCAATGGATGCATATGGTTTAAGGGAGCAACTCAAGACTGCCCTTGAGGATCTTGAACAGTCAAATTCTGAAGTCAATGAATTAAAGGAAAGACTCAAACGGGCTGATGAATTCATGAGAGAACTAAAAGACAAATTAAGTCTCTCTATGAAAAAGAGAAAGGAGCTGCTCCAACAATTGGCAAGCCAAACTGAAGAAAGCAATACAAATGAAGAATTGACTGAGAAAACCAAGTTATGTGAAAAGTTATCAAAAGAAGTCATTATGTTAAGACATGAAATGGAATCAGGAACTATAAAATTTACTCAAGAGATTGAAGAAAAAAGAAAAGCTGAAGACAATCTAAGACAATCTCTTAAAGAGAAATCAGAAGAATGCCACCAGATGGACAGGATTATCAGACATCTTGAATCTGATCTTGAAGATGCCAAAGATAATGAAAAAAAACTTGAGGATCAAATTGTCTCTCTCAAAAGAGATCTTCAAACAGCAAATGAATTTAAAGAAAAATTCAAGATAAGTTCTACCCAACTTGAAGTACTTCTTGGAAGTCAAAAGAAGACAGATGACAAGTACGGCTTGGGATATGAGAAAGGAGAAAGTTCCGGATCCGGTCAAAAGAATTTTGGATCAGAAAATCCAAGGAATAGGCCTAGAAGACCTCCGGTAAGACAACCCAATGCTCAAAGATATCCATCTTTCAATGGATACTGCCACAGCTGCAATCACTTTGGTCACAAAGCTAATCAGTGCAGAAAAAGAATGAATCAAACTAATCCATCCTTCTCCGGACAGTGCTTTAACTACAAAAGGTATGGACACAAGTCTCATGAATGCAGAAATATGCAAGTAAACAAATCATTCAATGGTAGATGCTTTACATGCAATAGAGTAGGTCATATGGCTACTCAATGCAGATCAAGAGGTTATCAGTCAAATATGCAAAGAAATGTTATTTGCCAAATCTGTAATAGGTCCGGTCATAATGCTAAAGTCTGCAGAAGCAAGAATCAGGACAAAAGAGGTCCGGTGTATAATCAGAATCAAGACAAGGGTAAACAAAAGATGAATGCGGATGAAGTTAGGAATCAGATGAGCAAGATTTGGGTAAATAAAAGTTCAGAGAATATAGAAACTGGATCCGCACCAGATTCTGGTGCTGATATTACTTTCAAAAATTAAAAAGTGAGCTCTGGCTCAGGGGGAGACTCAAAGAAAATCCTGTTCTCCCAGCCAATCAAGTGGTGCTGGATGTGACACAAGATGCAGAGTAAAGGGTTTGAAGATATAAGTCCTGAGATGATCCAGACAAGATTTTAGAGGTCCGCATGAAGATGTAAAGAAGTTGTGATCGATCAAGTAAGACCTGTTCCGGGAGATGCTCCGGAATGACAGAGGACTACAAAAGGGTCCGGAGAGATCCGGAAGTACATTATTTTACTCTGCGGACTGGACAGAACGTTTGGGATGTTCTTGTAATGTGTCACCTCGATTTATTCATGATTGAAAGATCCGCATGATGTTCATAGATCAGGACTGATCCAGGATACTCCAAGTTATCCGGATAAGGCAAACCAGAATAATATAGGTGGAGCATTTATTACAAACATATATTAGGGTTTGCGAAATGATATAAGGGATTTCTCAACCATCACTTGATCATTCCACATCCAAGAAGAAGCGAAAAGCGGAGCTCTGCAACAAAATTCATCAAGTTCACCGAAGATCTCCTGCCGAAGTCATTACATACAAAAATTAATCCAGCCACTCCATGTAACCGAAGACGCAAAAGGTATTTTCCACTTCCGATATCTTGCTACAAATCTTTTGAAGAAATGGCTACTCCAAATATAGTAAAAATCTCAGACAGGCCCCGACCTGAATTTAAGAAACATCCATACAAGTCATTGGAGGTAGATCCCTTAGGAGCATTTTCCAGTGTTCCTCATGGAGTTTTACACACAGAAGACATTAGGGTTTACATACATGCAAGCATTGAGGAATTCGGGGAATTCAAATTGAGAGATCTCTATCACAAACAACTGATAGACAATGCTTTTGAGCTTAAACCAGAGTACAAGGGTATCCAGAAGAAATAGTTTGATCAATTCATTCATTTCCCCTGCTTTGAAGAAGAAGAATGGGTCCGATATGTATTGAGCAGAATGCATGACAACTTCCTATGGCTGGATAGACCTTACAAGATCACAAAAGAGGCAATTAGGGCAGTAACTGGTCTATACTCTTCCGGAGGGATACCTATCCTCAAATCTGTCAAGAACAACATTGTAACTGAGGCTACCGGATCAAAATTTGATAAGAGGGCAATGACCGTTGAAGATATTTTGGATCCGGATATCAAGTATGCATCCATGATAATAGGATACAAGATCTATCACTCCAGCAGGGAGAATTCTGTATCCGGAACTGCAGTGTATACTGCCTATGAAATGCTAAGGAAGAATGCAGAATATGATCTCTGTGAACTGCTCTTAAGCCAATTAATGGAAAATATACAGAAAATCAAGAAGGACAAAAAGAATTCCTTTAAGTATGGTACTCTTATATTATGTTTATTTTTCTACTTCATGAATGAGCTGCCCGGATCAAGTGGATGGGCATGGCAGAATGACAAACCTGTTGCAGTCCAGATAAGAGACTATTTACATGGGCTTGGGGATGCCAAAGCAAGAAATACAGCCCTATGGGGATACTTCAAAAACTTCCAAAGCATGATGCAAGCAAGAGAAAGAATTCCCCAGTCTCTTGTTGAAAAATACAAAGACTCAGTGTGCTTTATGGTGGACACTGATCAGTGCCTAATGGAGGCAGTGGAGCCAAGGACTGTCTGGATCATGCCCATGGGGTATGAAGTGGATGAACAGATAGTGGAGCTGCATGTTCAACACATGCTAAGTCAGCCCAAAGATCCAAAGGCAGAAAGGTTTGGAACCTTTGAGGAGCTGAGTGTAAAGATCCATGTAGAACTCAGGGAACCTGAGATAAAGAGAAAGGTGAGAAAAGAAGTAGAGCATATTGCTCAAGGCCTAGGCATCTCAAAAGAGGCACTTGATGCCAACCAGGAAAAGAGAAGAAAATCTGAGGAAGAAAAGAAAGAGGCAAAAAAGAAAAGCAAGAAAAGTGCTCCGGTGGAATCCTCAACCTGGACCAGATCATCAAAAGGATCTACACCTATCAAAACCAAAAGCTCAAAACCGGAAGTCCAGGGATCCAGTAAGAGATCTAAGACAAAAGCCTCAAGAGCTTATCAAAGCCAAAAGGATGAAGAAGAAACTGAGTCAGATGAGGGAGTGAAAGAAATAAAGAAACAGAAGAAGAAAGGATCCGGTAAACCCTCTTCTGGCCGAGACAAGGAAGAAATGACAGAAGAATTTTCTGAAAAGCCCACCCTGTCTCTAGACAGTGTAGTCAAATCAGTCACTATGGATGGGAACCTTCAACCGGTGGCTGAATTCTATGATGACTACAATGAGGCAGATCAAAAGATCCTGCAGGAAGCTATAATTAGGTACTTGAACATCTACAATAAAGCTTTTATTGAGATTATCTCTGAAATTCCAAAGAGTCTAGAGATGGAACTAGAAATAAGAAAGAACAATGCCATGGCAAAAGACCTTGAGATCAGGGAACAGATAGCTATTCAGCTATATCCCTCTATTGATCACAAAACCATGAACATGATATTCAAGGACTGCAAGGATGAATCAGCTTATGCATGGTGAGACCGACAAAGTAGCCAAGGACACTAAAGAGATCCTCCGGAATACATACAAAAGGTTTAATATTCCTATTACAGAGGACTCAGGTGCAGAAACAGCTGCGGACTTGGAATCATCTGCTCCAGAAGAAGTGCCACTAGAACAGACTAACATCTCTTCTCCGGCTTCTCCTACATTCTCCGGATCCCAAGAAGAAGAAAAATTACAGGAGGAAGAAGCAGCAGAAAAAGAAAAAGAGGCTGACAGCACCAAGGATGCAGAGAAAGAGAAAAATCCAACAGAGAAAACCACAACTGTAAGTGGTAAGAATGTGGAAGGAGATAAGACTCCTAAGGACAAAACTGCAAAAGAAAAGAAACATCTGTCTCTGGCAAGAGACACTGCACAAACTGTTCAAAAGTTTCTAAGCCAAGAAACTTTAGAGATTGATGAACCGGAGCTTCTAAAAGGCCCATTCGACTTTGACTCTCTCTCTCCGGTACAGACAATGAAGATAGCTTCATTTGCAAATGCTAAGGCAAATGAAAAACTCCTAAAGTCTCATATGGAAGACTGTGAGTTGATAGAGGCTGCTTCCGGAGTGCTTGAAAAGATTATGCCATCAATCCAGATAGATCCGACAGCCTCCTCTTCCGGTAATCTCAAAACCTTAGTCAGCAGTGTTGATACACATTTTGATTCTCTAGAAAAATTAGCTGAAGAAAAGGTCTGGAAGGAATTTTTGGATAAAAGATTTTCAGAAGTATTAGGATTAATCTCTAACGATAGGAGAAATATGAGTATTGGAATAAAGAGCTTAGAAAATGCTCTTAAGGATGGCGGTGATATTTACAAATTTTGTATCTCCTGGTCAAAGGCAACAGTAGAAATAGATAAGAAAATAAAAGTGGAACAGGACAAACTACAAAGTTTATCTCAAAGTTTTGATCCTCTCTCTTCATCCATAGTAAATCAAGAATGTCAAACTATTGCAATCACAAATGCAATAAAGAACTTTGAGAAGGAAAGGAAGAATATCACTAACCGGATGGGAGAACTTAGAAGGATTATAATCCCTAAGTTAGAAACTATGCATGAGGCCATCAGTGATGCTCAGACTACCGCCCAAACAAATGATCCGACAGATCTCAAGAGGGCAGAAGCTTTTGCATTTTTGTTGAGTGGTCACATTTCAATTTTGGATAGAATGAAGCAAAGTTGGGCTACAGAACTGATCCAACTGAAGACATCTTTTGCAGACATTCTTCAGTTTATGTGAGTATGTAAATATGCGGCTATGTATAGAAAATTTTTGAAAATTTTGGTGTGCGGACCCTACCCTTTGCCATTGATGTCAAAGGGGGAGTGAGGAGCAGTGAAAAATGAGGAATCCAACTAAGGGGGAGTTCCGGAAATTGTATATAAAGATAGAGCATCAGCAAAGGGGGAGCATAGTGTAAACACTTAGTCATTTTTCACTAAGTATTGCCATCAATGCCAAAGGGGGAGATTGTTGGAAAGAGACACTATATGGATTCATGGTTGTTGTCATTGATGGCAACAAAGGTTATCCCACATATCCGCAAGTCATGGTGTGCCTCTACCGGAAGTCAGGATGAAGAACTGTTGTGGTCCGGTGAACAAGAACAGAGCATGTGGCAAGGTCCGACAGATTGGTCTGGACCTCTCAGAGGAAGTGTCTTGGTGCAGTGCGGATTTGGGGAAGTCAAGAGGACTACCTTGAGTAGTATATTCCAAGGATTTAGCCTCCGGTGATGGACAAAGAAAAAGATATGAATAACTGAGTACCGGATTCCTGAAAGACAATGAGAACAGAAGGAAGAACTGACTAACAGAGCATCAGAATCTTTTCCGGATATGTTACTGTTGATGGTAAAGGTTGTGAAGGCATGAATCATGTTTGGCCAACATGACTAATGATATCTACAAGTATATGCTTGATCCGCATTGCTTGGTAAGCAAGGATTCAGCCGACAGAACAGAGTTTGTAAGAAACTAGACTGTTCCGGATGCCGACTAGAAAAGTGATGAAATTACTTGTGTGGATATATATAGAGGATGGATTTAGTTGTGAAATGTGTGATAGTGTGATACAGTATGCAAATAAGTACAGAGCAGAGCAGAAGTAGTAAGAAAGATCCGGTATGTGAAAAGATAGCAGAATAAAGAATAGAGGAAAGATGAAGTGCAGCAGATCAGTGTACTGAGCCTAACCGGAACTGAACCCCAGCATATGTAGGTGCTTCCAATCAGTTCAAGTATTATATAACATTCTTTGTAGACAGTGTGTCTCCTTGTAGGCAGTGGGCCTCTTTGTGAGCAGTGTGCTCGGGCAGTGAGCCCTAATTGGCAAGTGCCATTTTTGTAACTCCTTATTCTTCTAACAGAATAATCTTTGGGTTAACCACCCCGTGGTTTTCTCCCTTAACCGGGTTTCCACATCAAAAATACTGTGTCATGTGTTTCTCATTTCATGATAATGTTTGTTTGTTTAATTCAATGCTGCTTTGATTAATAAGAAAGATCAAAAGAAGAAATAATTAGGATAACTGATTCACCCCCCCCCTCTCAGTTATCAACAGGACCATATGTGTCTTAGTTTGGGTAAAAGTATTTTGGATATGACTACCAAGTGGGGGTGATGTGTATGAATTCAGTGTTGGGTTGATAGTATAGGTAGGTATCGCATGTGAGCCAATGGTGGTGTTAGTATAAGATGGGGGTTGTGTCAAGATCAATGGAACTTGGGAGATGGGTGGCAAAGTTCCATAAGGTGGTTGTTGTCCAAGAGAAAGTAGTTGATCAACATATGAGATTTTAGAATGTGCATTTGATACAATAGGTTGATCTATGAGGGTCATGTTTGGATTGGATGCGACATGTGGGGTTTGAATGGGTAGACTAGGGGGTATAGTGATATGTGAAGTTGAAATTGGTTGACTAGGGGGTATAGTGATTTGTGAAGTTAGAATTGGTTGACTAGGGTGTATAGTGATATGTGAAGTCAAAATTGGTTGACTAGGGGTTATAGTGATATGTGAAGAGGTACTAAGCATTCGAGATGGCCCAACATGTGACACATCTAGGTTGGACATAGGTGGGGCTTGAGTAGCTTGAGTGGAAATGACATTCATGGAAGCAGATGGAATGGGACCTAACATACGAAGGGTCCACCCATATTAGAGACCGTGGAAGTAAGAGCATAAGATGGGGTCAATAATGGCTCAATGGATGTAGTAACATGTGACACACTAGGTCTCATAGGTGCAGATAATGTTTGGGATGTATGAGTGGGTTGGTTGGATAAGGATGGTGTGGAAGGTATGGTGGACTTGGTAGACATAGTGACAATGGTTGTGGGGCTCTCTGTAGTAACATTGGTAGGGTTCTCTTTATGGATTGTAGACACATCAAAGTTGCTAGGTATTTTAACTTTGGCTTGGATCAATTGTAAAAGGATTTGTTCTTGGTTAGCTTTTATTATTCTATTTACGTGTCACAATTCTTTGGGATCTTGTAAATCTTCTTGGTCATCTGATGAATCATCATAGACATGTGAAGGTTGTGGCATCAATGTAGAAGATGAGGGCTCAAAATGATGTTGTTGGGCTAAGATTGATGAAGATGATGGTCCAATGGTATAACCCTTAAGTAGAAAGATATTGGGTGGCATGCCAGTTGTGAATTGTGAAGCATCCTTGAGGGCATGGATTGGAATTATTTAAGGTTAGCTTCCATGGTTGCTTTATACTTGCTTCTGGTTTGAGGCATGATATGGTTGGATCTTGATTTGATTGATTAGGGTGGATTGATCAGATTTTGATGATTGGATGGTTTTAATGGTGGCTTCTTTTGACTTGGTCAGATTGCATTAATCTAATTTTGATGGGTAAATTTATTGATGGGGTGATTGATTGATTTGGTAAAAAGATTGATTAAGGGATGGATTGACCAAAGGCAAAAGGGATTGATTGGTTGATGTTGGTTGATTTGACTGGTGTTGAACAACTAACTGGGATGCTGTGATGATTGTAGGTGATTAGGTTTGACAGACAAGGTGACTGAAATAGGATTTTGGCCAGAAGGACAATTTACAAACTATGGAAAACCAGAGGTGATGCTAAATGACTTAAACGTGACTGTCAATAAACCAGAGGTGACTAGGGATGGTCCAAAGGCAATTTTCTGTAGTTCAAAGGCGATAGACTGATGTGCATAGGTGACCAAGGATAGTTCATAGGTGACTAGTAATAGGCCAAAGGTGATGGTCTATGCTTCAAAGGCAAGGCTGGATGATTCAAAGGTGGCTTTTTACATAATGATAAGAAAGCCAAAGGTGAGGGTCTATGCATCAGAGGTGACTGGCTAAGTTTCAAAGGTGAGTGACTGCTGTTCAAAGGCAATTTCTATGGCAAATTTTTATTTTAGACATTGTTTGTTTGCAAATTTGGCAGAGAAGACACAATGACAAACACTCATACACAAACCATGCTCAAAATTTACAACCTATGGCTAGGCAAGGATTGTATCTACTAGGTTCTGACTTGGATATCTCCAACCACACCTACTTATAGTGGATTGTTGGCAAGAGACACATTGTAGCTTCATGAGTGTTGTCATTGATGGCAACAAAGTTCATCCCACACATCCACAGGACATGGTGTACCTATACCGAAAGTCAGACTGAAGAGTGTTGTGGTCCAGTAAGCAAGAACAGAGCATTTGGCAAGAGCTAACAGTCAGGCCCGAATCTCTTAGTGGAAGTATCTATGTAAAGTATGGACTTGGAGAAGTCAAGAGGAGTACCTTAACTGATAGATTCTAGGGATTGAGCCTCTAGTGATGAAAGAGTAAACGGATATAATCACCTAAGTATTGGGTTCCTGTTTAACAGAGTAGACAGAGAAAGAACTGACCGGTAGAGCATCAGACCTTAATCCGAATCTAATATTGATTGTGATCAAGCTTCTTGGGGTATCATTCATGATTGGCCGACATAATCAAAGACTTCTATGAGTATCTCTTTGATACGCATCACTTGGTAAGCAAGGATTCAACTGACAGACTAGAGTTTGGGAAAATATTGACTATTCCAGATGCCGACTAGAAAGAGGATAAAATCCTTTGTGCGGATATATATACCAGATGGATTTCAATGAGAAGGTGTGTATTGTATTGTGAGTAGTGCAAAGAATAGCAGAGAGCAGTATAGTAGCAGAAAGAAAGGTCCAGTATGTAACAGAACAGCAGTCTAAGACAGAGGAAGAATGAAGTGTAGTAGATTAGTCTATTGAGCTTAATCAGAACTGAACCTCAGCATATGTGGATGCTTCCCATCAGTTCAATCACTTGGTTAACTTCATTATAACTTGGAGATAGTAAGTCTCTTGTAGGTAGTGAGCCTCTTGTGAGCAGTGTGCTCGGGCAGTGAGCCCTAATTGGCAAGTGCCATTTTGTACTACCTCATTCTTTTAACAGAGAATACAATCTTGGGTTAATCACCCCGTGGTTTTTTCCCTTAATAGGGTTTTCCACATCAAAAATATTGTGTCATGTGTATTGAGTTTATTTCTATTTCCATGGTTATCTTTGCTAATATGATTTGATATTGCTCTAATTGTTAAAGAAGAAAAGAAAGTTAAATAATTAAGATAATTGATTCACCCCCCCTCTCAGTTATCAACAATTGGTATTAGAGCCAAGTTCCTCCAAATAGAGCCTAACAGCTTGAGGAAGATCTGGGAATTCAAATGGATATGTATGGTATGAGGGAACAACTTCAGTCTACCCTAGATGATCTTGAACAATCTAACTCTTAAGTCAATGAATTGAAGGAAAGACTCAAACAGCCTGATGATTTCATAAATGAACTAAATAATTAAATTAAATAATTAAGATAACTGATTCACCCCCCTCTCAGTTATCAACAATTAGTATCAGAGCCAAGTTCCTCCAAACAGAGCCTAACAACTTGAGGAAGATCTGGGAATTCAAATGGATATCTATGGTATGAGGGAACAACTTCAGTCTACCCTAGATGATCTTGAGCAATCTAACTCTGAAGTCAATGAATTGAAGGAAAGACTCAAACAACCTGATGATTTCATAAATGAACTAAAAGGGAAACTGAGTATCTCTATAAAGAAGAGAAAGGATCTACTTCAGCAATTGGCAAGTCAAGGTGAAGCCAATGATACAAATGAAGACCTAAAGGAGAAAACCAAGTTATGTGAAAGTTATCAAAAGAGATCATTATGGTAAGACATGAAACAGAATCAGGAGTTATAAAATTAACTCAAGAAATTGAAGAGAAAAGGAAAAATGAAGATGATCTAAGACAATCTCTCAAAGAGAAATTAGAAGACTGCCATAAAATGGATAGAATAATCAGGCATCTAGAATCTAATCTTGAAGAAGCTAGAGATAATGAAGAACAACTTGAGAATCAAATTGACACTCTTAAAAATGATCTTCAAACAGCAAATGAATACAAAGAGAAATTCAAGATAAGCTCTGCTCAACTTGAAGTTCTTCTTCAAATCCAAAAGAGGGTAGATGACAAGCAAGGCTTGGGGTATGAAAAAGGTGAAAGCTCTGGATCTGGTCAGAAGAACTCCAGATCAGAAAATCTAAAAAAAGCCTAGAAGACCTCCGGTAAGGCAACCAAATGCTCAAAGATATCCTTCCTTCAATGGATACTGCCATAATTGCAATAACTTTGGTCATAGAGCAAATCAGTGCAAAAAGAGAATTAATTGGACTAATTCATCCTTCTCCGAATAGTGCTTCAGCTGCAAAAGGTATGGTCACAAATCTCATGAATGTAGAAATATGCAAATGAACAACTCATTCAATGGTAGATGCTTTGCATGCAATAGAATGGAACATATGGCTAATCAATGTAGATCAAGAGGATATCAGTCAAAAATGAAAAGAAATGTTGTTTGCTACAATTGCAATAGATCCGGTCATATTGCCAAATTCTATAGAAGCAAAAATTAGGATAAAAGGGGTCCGGTGCATCATAATTAGAATCAAGACAAAGGAAAAGGAAAAGTGAATGCGAATGAGGTTCAAAGGGAGATGAACAAGATTTGGGTAAAGAGGAGTACAGAGAATGTTGGGGATAGATTCACACCAGAATTTGGTGCTGATATTCCTTCTAGAAACTAAATAGATGAGCTCTGGCTCAGGGGGAGTCACAAAAGAAAGTATTTTTCCCCAACCAGTCAATTGGTGCCTGAAATTGGCACATGGAAGGTTGCAAACTCAAAGAGCTCTCAGAGAAATATCTAAATAAGGCATGGTAAAGATATGGAAGATCCACAAGAAGTTTTGAAAAGATTAATCTTCCAAGATTGATCTGATTAAATAGTCATCCGATAAGAACATGGTTTTCACAGTTAGATCCGATATGATTCGAATTTGAGGAATCTTGATCTACGGATAGATGAAATGTTTGGGGAAAGGAAGATAGATTGTCAATAATCACCAAGTATAATTCAAAGCATATCTCAGTGATCCAGAAAAAGATCTTTCTCAGAACAAGGAGAACAAGGCAACCGGAATGACTTAAGTTGCGCATTTATTGCAATATGAAATTAGGGTTTGCTCAGTGATAAAAGGGTTCATTTACTCTTCGTTTGCACATTTACATTAGTGAAATAGACAAGAAGAGCTCTGCAAACAAGCTCACCTCATCTCTCTCAAGGATATTCATAGAATTCAAATCAGCTAGTAATCTTTTTGGCTCATTCTGTGAACCCTAAAAGGCATAAGAGGTATTTTCCATTCTTTCTCTGAATCTTTAAAGATGACTACTCTGAATGTTGTGAAGATTTCTAATAGGCCGCACCCTAAATTTAAGAAACATTTCTACAAATCTCTAGAAGTGGATCCTTTAGGTGCATTTTCCAGCATTCCACATAGGGTTTTGCATGTTGAAAACGTTAGGGCATACATTCATGCGAACATTGAAGAGTTTGGAGAATCCAAGCTATCAGATATCTATCACAATCAGTTAATAGATGACTCTTTTGATCTCAAACCTCAGTATAAGGCTATCTGAGACAAACATTTTGCACAGTGCATTCATTTCCCCTATTTTCTGGAAGATGAATGGGTCTGGTATATTTTGAGCAAAATGCATGACAATTTCATGTGGTTGAACAGGTTGTTTAAGATCACTAAGGATGCCATTAGGGCAGTAACCAGATTACACTCAACTGGTGAGATGCTTACTCTCAAATCTGTCAAAAACTAAATTGTAAGTGAGGCTACCGGATCAAAATTTGATAAAAGAGCAATGATAATTAAGGATATCACAGATCCGGATATCAAGTTTGCATCAATGATAATTGGATATAAGATATATCACTCCAACAGGTAGAATTCAGTATCTGGAACTGCTATATATACTGCTTATGAAATGTTGAGGAAGAATGCAGACTATGACCTTTGTGAGCTCCTTCTGAACCAACACTTGGAGAATCTACAGAAGATAAAGAAGGATAAGAAGAATTCTTTCAAATACGGTGGTTTAATACTCTGCCTATTCTTTTACTACATGAATGAGCTACCTGGATCCAATGGATGGGTATGGCAAAATAACAGACCGGTTGCAATTCAAATCAGAGATTACTTGCATGGGCTTTGTGATGCCAAGGCACAAAACATGGTGCTATGGGGCTACTTCAAAAACTTGCAATGCATGATGCAAGCTAGAGAAAGAATCCCCCAATCCCTAGTTGAGAAGTACAAAGATACAGTGTACTTTATGGTAGAAACTGATCAGTGCCTAATGGAGGCTGTGGAGCCAAGAACAGTGTGGATCATGCCAATGGGGTATGAAGTGTTGATAACTGAGAGGGGGGGGAGTGAATCAGTTATCCTAATTATTTCTTCTTATGAACTTTCTTATTAATCAATGCAGCATTAGATCAAACAAACAAACATTACCATGAAATGAGAAACATATGACACAGTATTTTTGATGTGGAAACCCTGTTAAGGGAGAAAACCACGGGGTGATTAACCCAAAGATTATTCTCTGTTAGAAGAATAAGGAATTACAAAATGGCACTTGCCAATTAGGGCTCACTGCCCGAGCACACTGCTCACAAAGAGGCACACTGCCTACAAGGAGACACACTATCTACAAAAGAATGTTGTACAATACTTGAACTGATTGGAAGCATCCACATATGCTGGAGTTCAGTTCCGGTTAGGCTCAGTACACTGATCTGCTGCACTTCATCTTTCCTCTTCTCTTTATTCTGCTTTCCTTTCACATACCGGATCTCTCTAGCTGTTTCTGCTCTGTTATGCACTTATTCACACATACACATCATACTACCATACTTCTCACAACTAAATCCATCGTGCATATATATCTGCACAAGTAATTTCATCACCTTTCTAGTCGGCATCCGGAACAGTCTATTTTCTCACAAACTCTGTTCTGTCGGCTGAATCCTTGCTCATCAAGTAATGCGGATCAAGCATATACTTGTAGATATCATTAATCATGTTGGCCAAACATAATCCATGTCTTCATAACCTTTACCACTGTCAAAAACACATCCGGAAAGCAATCTGATGTTTTGTTAGTCAATTCTTCCTCTGTTCACACTGTTACTCAGGAATCCGGTATTCAACTGTTCATATCTTTTTCCTTGTCCATCACCGAAGGCTAAATCCTTGGAATCTATTACTCAAGGTAGTCCTCTTGACTTCTCCAAATCCGCACTACACCAAGATACTTCTTCTGAGAGATCTGGACAAAACTGTCAGACCTTGCCACATGCTCTGTTCTTGTTCACCGGACCACAACAATCTTCATTCTGACTTCCGGTAGAGACACACCATGACTTGCGGATATGTGGAATGACCTTTGTTGCCATCAATGACAACAACCATGAATCCATATAGTGTCTCTTGCCAACAATCTCCCCCTTTGGCATTGATGGCAACACTTAGTGAAAAATGACTAAGTGTTTACACTATGCTCCCCCTTGGCTGATTCTCTATCTTTATATACAATTTTTGGAACTCCCCCTTAGTTGGATTCCTCATTTTTCACTGCTCCTCACTCCCCCTTTGACATCAATGGCAAAGGGTAGGGTTCGCACACAAAAAAATTTTAAAAAAATTTCACTATACTTGGCTGTATATTACATATTCACAAAAACTGAAGAATGTCTGCAAAGGATGTCTTCAATTGGATGAGTTCTGTAGCCCAACTTTGCTTCATTCTATCCAAAATTGAAATGTGACCACTCAACAAAAATGCAAAAGCTTCTGCCCTCTTAAGATCTGTCAGATCATTGGTTTGGGTGGTAGTCTGAGCATCACTTATGGCCTCATGCATAGTTTCTAACTTAGGGATTATAATCCTTCTAATTTCTCCCATCCAGTTAATTATATTCTTCCTTTCCTTCTCAAAGTTCTTTATTGCATTTGTGATTACAATAGTTTGACATTCTTGAGTTACTATGGAGGAAGAGAGAGGATCAAAACTTTGAGACAAACTCAGTAGTTTGTCCTGTTCCTCTTTTATTTTCTTCTCAATTTCTACTGTTGCTTTTGACCAGGAGATACAAAATTTGTAAATGTCACCACCATCCTTAAGAGAATTTTCTAAGCTCTTTATTCCAATACTCATATTTCTCCTATCATTAGAGATTAATCCTAGTACTTCTAAAAATCTTTTATCCAAAAATTCCTTCTGGACCTTTTCTTCAGCTGATTTTTCTAGAGAATCAAAATGTGTATCAACACTGCTGACTAAGGTTTTGAGATTACCGGAAGAGGAGGCTATCGGATCTATCTGGACCAATGGCATAATCTTTTCAAGCACTCCAGAAGCAGCCTCTATCAACTCACAGTCTTCCATATGAGACTTTAGGAGTTTTTCATTTGCCTTAGCATTAGCAAATGAAGCTATCTTCATTGTCTGCATTGGAGAGATGGAATCAAAGTTGAATGGGCCTTGTAGCAGCTCCGGTTCATCAATCTCTATTGCTTCTTTGCTCAGAAATCTTTGGACAGTTTGTGCAGTGTCTCTTGCTGGAGACAGATGTTTCTTCTCTTCTGCAGTCTTGGTTCTATCCATTGGAATTTTCTCTTCCTCTACATTCCCACCACTGACAGTTGTGGTTTTCTCTGGTGAAGTCTTCTGTCCTTCTGCAATCTTTGCACTGTCACCTTCTTTTTCTTTCACCACTGCTCCTTTCTCTTGTAGTTTCTCTTCTTATTTGGATCTGGAGACTGTAGGGGAAACCGGAGGAGAAATGTTGGTTCATTCAAGGCCCATCTCTTCTGTTGCTTTCTCAGAAGTTTCTTCTGCAGCACTTGTGGATGAGGGATTAGTACCCAAGTCCTCTACAATAGGAAGATTAAACCTTTTGAACACCTTCCGGAGGATCTCTTCTATCTCTATGGCCACCTTGGCAGTCTCACCAAGCATGAGTTGATTCATCCTTGCTTTACTCCTGAACTCATCTTTGCAGTCTTTGAATATTATGTTCATTGTCTTGGGATCAATTTGAGGATATAGCTGAATAGCTATTTGCTCCTAGATCTCAAGATCTTTTGCCTGGGCATTGTTCTTTCTTATTTCTAATTCCTTTTCTAGGCTTTTAGGAATTAGAGATATAATCTCAATGAAAGCCTTATTGTATATGTTCAGATACTTGATTGTGGCTTCCTGCAGAATCTTTTGGTCAGCCTCATTGTAGTCATCATAGAATTCAGTCATTGGTTGAAGGTTTCCATCCACAGTGACTGACTTGATTACACTCTCTAGAGATAGGGTGGGCTTTTCAACAAATACCTTTGCCATTTCTTCCTTGTCTTGGCCTGTGGAGGGTTTACTGGATCCTTTCTTCTTCTGCTTCTTTATTTCTTTTACCCCCTCATCTGATTCTATTTCTTCATATTTCTGACTTGTATAAGCCCTTGTGGCTTTTATTTTAGACCTTTTCTCTCCTTTATCGGATGTCTGACCTTCCGGTTTAGATATTTTTGAGCTTTTGGTTCTGACAGGTGTAGATCCTTGTGATGATCTGGTCCGGGTTGAGGTTTCCACCGGAGCACTTTTCTTGCTTTTCTTTTTTGCCTCTTTCTTTTCTTCCTCAGCCTTTCTCCTCTTTTCCCGGTTGGCATCAAGTGCCTCCTTTGGGATGCCTAGGCCTTGGGCAATATGTTCAACTTCTTTTCTTTCTTTCCTTTTTATCTCAGGTTCTCTGAGTTCCACATGGATCTTCACACTCAGCTCCTCAAAGGTTCCAAACCTTTCTGCTTTTGGATCTTTAGGTTGACGAAGCATGTGTTGAACATGCAGTTCCACAATCTGTTCATCAACCTCATGCCCCATGGGCATGATCCAGACTATCCTTGGCTCAACTGATTCCATTAGGCACTGATCAGTATCAACCATAAAGTAGACTGAGTCTTTGTATTTTTCAACAAGAGACTGGGGGATTCTTTCTCTTGCTTGCATCATACTCTGGAAGTTTTTAAAGTATCCCCACAGAGCTATATTTCTTGCTCTGGCATCCCCAAGTCCATGTAAGTAATCTCTGATCTGGACTGCTACAGGTTTGTCATTCTGCCATACCCATCCACTTGATCTGGGCAGCTCATTCATGAAATAGAAAAATAGACATAATATAAGAGTACCATACTTAAAAGAATTCTTTTTGTCCTTTTTGATTTTCTGTATATTTTCCATTAATTGACTTAAAAGAAGTTCACAGAGATCATAATTTGCATTCTTCCTCAGCATCTCATAGGTAGTGTATACTGTAGTTTCAGATATAGAATTCTCCCTACTGGATTGATAAATATTGTATCCTATTATCATAGATGCATACTTGATATTCGGATCAGAAATATCTTCAATGGTCATTGCCCTCTTATCAAATTTTGATCCGGTGGCCTCAGTTACAATGTTATTTTTGACAGATTTGAGGATAGGTATCCCTCCAGAAGAGTATAGACCAGTCACTGCCCTAATTGCCTCTTTTGTGATCTTGCAGGGTCTATCCAGCCATAGGAGTTGTCATGCATCCTACTCAATACATACCGGACCCATTCATCTTCTTCAAAGCAGGGGAAATGAATGAATTGATCAAACTGTTTCTTCTAGATACCCTTATACTCTAGTTTAAGCTCAAAAGCATTGTCTATCAGTTGTTTGTGATAGAAATCTCTCAATTTGAATTCCCCGAATTCCTCAATACTTGCATGTATGTAAACCCTAATGTCTTTTGTGTATAAAACGCCATGAGGAACACTAGAGAATGCTCCTAAGGGATCTACCTTCAATGACTTGTATGGGTGTTTCTTAAATTCAGGTCGGGGCCTATCTGAGATCTTTACTATATTCAGAGTAGCCATTTCTCAAAAGATTTGTAGTAAGATATCAAAAACAGAAAATACCTTATGCGCCTTCAGTTACACGGAGTGGTTGGATTGATTTCTGTATGTAATGACTTCGGCAAGAGATCTTTGGTGAACTTGATGAATCTTGTTGCAGAGCTCCACTTTTCACTTCTTCTTGAGTGAAGAATGAGCAAGTGATTTATGAGAAATCCCTTATATTGCTCCGTAAACCCTAATATCTTATGGCAATAAATGCTTGACCTACATTATTTCAGTTTGCCTTATTCGGATAACTTGAAGAACCAGATCAATCCTGATTTATGAACATCATGCAGATCTTCCAACCATGAACAAATCAAGATGTGACATCACAAGGACATCCCAAATACTCTGTCCAATCCGCAGAATAAGATAATGCACTTCCGGATCTCTCCAGACCTTTTTGTAATCCTCTGTTATTCTGGAGCATCTCTCGGAACAGGTTTTGCATGATAGATCATAACTTATTCACATCTTCATGCGAACCTCTGAAATCTTATCTGGATTATTTCAAGACTTATATCTACAAACCCTTTACTCCGCATCTCGTGCCTAATCCGGCACCACTTGATTGGCTGGGGGAACAGGATTTTCTTTGTGTCTCCCCCTGAGCCAGAGCTCACCTTTTAATTTTCAGAAGGAATATCAGCACCAGAGTCTGGTGCGGATCCAACCTCTACATTCTCTGAACTTTTCTTCACCCAAATCTTGTTCATCTGATTCCTAACTTCATCCGCATTCATCTTTTGTTTGCCCTTGTCTTGATTCTGATTATACACCAGACCTCTTTTGTCCTGATTCTTGCTTCTGCAGACTTTTGCATTATGACCAGACCTATTACAGATTTGGCAAATAATATTTCCTTGCATATTTGACTGATAACCTCTTGATCTGCATTGATTAGCCATATGACCTACTCTATTGCATGCAAAGCATCTACCATTGAATGATTTGTTTATTTGCATATTTCTACATTCATGAGACTTGTGTCCATACCTTTTGCAATTAAAGTACTGTCCGGAGAAGGATGAATTAATCTAATTCATTCTCTTTCTGCACTGATTAGCTTTATGACCAAAGTGATTGCAGCTGTGGCAGTATCCATTGAAGGATGGATATCTTTGAGCATTGGGCTGTCTTACCGGAGGTCTTCTAGGCCTATTCCTTGGATTTTTTGATCCAAAATTCTTTTGACCGGATCCAGAGCTTTCTCCTTTCTCATATCCCAAACCATACTTGTCATTTGCCCTCTTTTGACTTCCAAGAAGAACTTCAAGTTGAGCAAAACTTATCTTGAATTTCTCTTTATATTCATTTGCTATTTGAAGATCTCTTTTGAGAGAGACAATTTGATCCTCAAGTTTTTCTTCATTATCTTTGGCATCTTCAAGATCAGATTCAAGATGTCTGATAATCCTGTCCATTTAGTGGCAATCTTTTGATTTCTCTTTAAGAGATTGTCTTAGATTGTCTTCAGTTTTTCTTTTCTCTTCAATCTCTTGAGTAAACTTTATAACTCCTGATTCCATTTCATGTCTTACCATAATGACTTCTTTTGATAACTTTTTACATAACTTGGTTTTCTCGGTCAATTCTTCATTTGTATTACTTTCTTCACTTTGTCTTGCCAATTGTTGGAGCAGCTCCTTTCTCTTTTTCATAGAGAAACTTGATTTGTCCTTTAGTTCTCTCATGAATTCATCAGCCTGTTTGAGTCTTTCCTTTAATTCATTGACTTCAGAGTTTGACTGTTCAAGATCCTCAAGGGCAGTCTTGAGTTGCTCTCTTAAACCATATGCATCCATTTGAACTCCTAGATCTTCCTCAAGATGTTAGGCTCTATTAGGAGGAACTTAGCTCTGATACCAATTGTTGATAACTGAGAGGGGGGGTGAATCAGTTATCCTAATTATTTCTTCTTTTGAACTTTCTTATTAATCAATGCAGCATTGGATCAAACAAACAAACATTACCATGAAATGAGAAACATATGACACAATATTTTTGATGTGGAAACCCTGTTAAGGGAGAAAACCATAGGGTGATTAACCCAAAGATTATTCTCTGTTAGAAGAATAAGGAATTACAAAATGACACTTGCCAATTAGGGCTCACTGCCCGAGCACACTGCTCACAAAGAGGCACACTGCCTACAAGGAGACACACTGTCTACAAAAGAATGTTGTACAATACTTGAACTGATTGGAAGCATCCACATATGCTGGAGTTCAGTTCCGGTTAGGCTCAGTACACTGATCTGCTGCACTTCATCTTTCCTCTTCTCTTTATTCTGCTTTCCTTTCACATACTGGATCTCTCTAGCTGTTTCTGCTCTGTTCTGCACTTATTCGCACATACACATCATACTACCATACTTCTCACAACTAAATCCATTGTGCATATATATCCGCACAAGTAATTTCATCACCTTTCTAGTCGGCATCCGGAACAGTCTATTTTCTCACAAACTCTGTTCTGTCGGCTGAATCCTTGCTCATCAAGTAATGCGGATCAAGCATATACTTGTAGATATCATTAATCATGTCAGCCAAACATAATCCATGTTTTCATAACCTTTACCATTGTCAAAAACACATCCGGAAAGCAATCTGATGTTCTGTTAGTTAGTTCTTCCTCTGTTCACACTGTTACTCAGGAATCCGGTATTCAACTGTTCATATCTTTTTCCTTGTCCATCAACAGAGGCTAAATCCTTGGAATCTATTACTCAAGGTAGTCCTCTTGACTTCCCTAAATCTGCACTGCACCAAGATACTTCTTCTGAGAGATCTGGACAAAACTGTCAAACCTTGCCACATGCTCTGTTCTTGTTCACCGGACCACAACAATCTTCATTCTGACTTCCGGTAGAGACACACCATGACTTGTGGATATGTGGAATGACCTTTGTTGCCATCAATGACAACAACCATGAATCCATATAGTGTCTCTTGCCAATATGAAGTGGATGAGAAAACTGTAGAGTTGCATGTTCAGCACATGCTAAGTCAGCCCAAGGATCCCAAGGCAGAAAGGTTTGGAACCTTTGAAGAATTGAGTATAAAGATTCATGTGGAACTAAGACAATTGGAGATGAAGAGAAAAGTGAGAAAAGAAGTGGAGAATGTTGCCAAAAGATATGACATCTCAAAAGAGGCACTTGATGCACATAGAGAAAAGATGGAAAGGACAGAAAAAGAAAAGAAAGAGGCAGAAAAAGAAAGTGCTCCAATAAAATCCCCCTCTCGGACCAGATCCTCTAAGAGCTCTGCATCTGCCACTACTAAGAGCTCAAAGGTGTCAAAATCGGAAGCAAAATCATCCAGTAAAGGAGAAAAGAGAACAAAGACAAAGGCAACAAGGTCTTATATCAGTTAGAAGGATGAAGAAGAGACAGAATCTGATGAAGAGATCAAGAAGATGAAGAAGAAGAAGAAAGTATCTGGTGAAGACAAGGAGGCAGAGGCAGAAGAGTTTGTTGAAAGGCCCACTCTGTCCTTAGATGATGTAGTTAAAGTAGTTACTATGGATGGGAACCTGCAACCAATAACAAAATTCTATGATGCATATAATGATGCAGATAGAAAGATCTTGGAGGAAGCCACAGTTAAGTACTTGAACATATACAATAAAGCATTTATTGAAATAATTTCTCTAATTCCTAAAAGTTTAGAAAAGGAACTTGAAATGAGAAGAGAAAATGCCAAGGCTAAGGACTTAGAGATTAGAGAACAGATAGCTATTCATCTCTATCCTTCAATTACTTTGAAACAAATGGATATGATCTTCAAAGATTGCAAGGATGAGTTCCAGAGTAAGGCTAGAATGAATCAGCTCATGCTTGGAGAAACTGATAAAGTGGCAAAAGAAATAGAAGAAATCCTGCGGAATGCCTATAAAAGATTCAATATTCCTATTATAGAGGATTTAGGTAATGATCCCTCGGGAATGGATAACAAAGAAGAATCTACTGAGATGGTAGCAGAAGAGGTAAAGGAAACAGGTGAAGAGAAGGATAAGGACTTAGAATCCTCTGCTCCAGGAGAGGAGATCCATGAACAAGCAAACATCTCTCCTCTAGTTTCCACTACTGACTCTGAATCTAAAGAAGAAGAAAGAGTAGAAGAGAAGATTAGTCAACAAGCAAAGGAGAAGGAAAAAGAAGATAATAGTAATAAGGGTGCAGAAGGAGAGAAAAGGCCAACAGAAAAGACCATAGATGATAGTGGTAAGGCTGCAAAAGGGGACAAAACCCTGTCACCGACAAGAGACACAACAGAAGCAGTCGAAGAATTCTTAACCAAGGAGATAATGGAATTTGATGAACTGAAACTTCTTCAAGGACCGTTCAATTTTGACTCCCTCTCCCCAGTTCAAACCATGAAGCTAGCATCCTTTACTTCAGAAAAGGCAAAAGAAAAACTTCTGAAGTCTCACATGGAAGACTGTAAGCTCATAGAAACTGCATCCAGTGTATTGGAGAAAATCATGCCATCTTTTCAGAAGGATCCCTCAGCCTCTTCATCTGGTAATCTCAAATCTCTAGTAAATAGTGTTAGCACACATTTTGATTCCTTAGAGAGGTCACCAGAAGATAAAGTCTGGAAGGAGTTTGTGGAAAAGAGATTCTCTGAAGTACAAGGACTAATAACCAATGATAGGAGAAATATGGATATAGGGATAACGAGCTTAGAAAATGCTCTTAAAGATGGCGGAGAAATGTATAAATTTTGTCTATCATGGTCCAAAGTAACAGTGGAGATTGAGAAGAAAGTGAAAGAACAGGTGGGCAAACTAAAAAAACTATCTCAGAATTTTGATCCTCTTACCACTTCCATAATAAATCAAGAATGTCAGACTATTGCAGTCTTGAATGAAATTAAGAAGCTTGAGAAGGAGAAGAAAAATAGAATAAGTAGGTTGAGTGAGCTTAGAGGGATAATTATCCCTAAGTTAGAGGCCATGCATGAAGCCTTAAATGATGCTCAAACCACAGCCTAGACAAGTGCTCCGACAAATCTAAAGAGGGCAGAAGCTTTTTCATTCCTGTTGAGTGGTCACATCTCAGTTTTAGACAAGATGAAGCTAAGCTGGGCAACAGAAGTTGTACAATTGAAGAATACTTTTGCAGATATACTAAAGTATATGTAAAGTATAACTAGATAATATACTTATGCGATAGATTGAGTTTTAAAAATTTTGGTGTGCGAACCCCACCCTTTTCCATTAATGTCAAAGGGGGAGTGATGAGTAGTGAAAAATGAGGAATCCAGCTAAGGGGGGAGCTCTGGAAAATGTACATAAGAACAGAGCATTAGCCAAGGGGGAGTATAGTATGACAGTCATTTTTCACTAAGTGTTGCCATCAATGCCAAAGGGGGAGATTGTTGGCAAGAGACACATTGTAGCTTCATGAGTGTTGTCACTGATGGCAACAATGTTCATCCCACACATCTGTAGGACATGGTGTACCTATACCGAAAGTCAGATTGAAGGGTGTTGAGGTCTAGTAAGCAAGAACAGAGCATGTGGCAAGAGCTGACAGTTAGGCCCGAATCTCTCAGAGGAAGTATCTATGTAAAGTGCGGACTTGGGGAAGTCAAGAGGAGTACCTTGACTGATAGATTCTAGGGATTGAGCCTTCGGTGATGAAAGAGTAAATAGATATAAGCACCTAAGTATTGGGTTCCTGTTTAACAGAGTAGATAGAGAAAGAACTGACCGGCAGAGCATTAGACCTTAATCCAGATCTGATATTGATTGTGATCAAGCTTCCTAAGGTATCATTCATGATTGGCTGACATAATCAAAGACTTCTATGAGTATTTCTTTGATACGCATCACTTGGTAAGCAAGGATTCAGCCGACAGACTAGAGTTTGGGAAAATATTGACTATTCTAGATGCCGACTAGAAAGAGGATGAAATCCTGTGTACGGATATATATACTAGATGGATTTTGATGAGAAGGTGTGTATTGTATTGTGAGTAGTGCGAAGAATAGCAGAGAGAAGTATAGTAGCAGAAAGAAAGGTCCGGTATGTAACAAAATAGCAGTCTAAGACAGAGGAAGAATGAAGTACAGTAGATCAGTCTATTGAGCTTAACCAGAACTGAACCTCAGCATATGTGGATGCTTCCCATCAGTTCAATCACTTGGTTAACTTCATTATAACTTGGAGACAGTAAGTCTCTTGTAGGTAGTGAGCCTCTTGTGAGTAGTGTGCTCAGGCAGTGAGCCCTAATTGGCAAGTGCCATTTTGTACTACCTCATTCTTTCAACAGAGAATACAATCTTGGGTTAATCACCCCGTGGTTTTTTCCCTTAACAGGGTTTTCCACGTCAAAAATACTGTGTCATGTGTGTATATCAAAAAATTTGGATTTATAAATGGAAATGATCAAACAATTGAAATGCATAACCTAAACCCAAATAATTCAATACCTCGAAGATGCAAGATGAGCTTGATTGATCAATTTGTTGTGTTGGTTGCTCGATTCCGCAGCATAACGTTGATAAGGAAGATGCTAGAATGAATGATAGATGAAGGATGCAAATGCTCTAATGATATTTCAATAGAATAATGTTACTTGAGGCTCAATGCATGCTAAAAGATTTGGCAGGATAAGGGTACTTGAGGTTCAATGCATGCTAATGGCTTGTGAAGGGTTTGATTTATAGGAAAGGCTTGGTTTCAATGGATGGTTGAGATTAAAAAGCTAATTGATTGATGTGGACGGCTAGGATTGATTCGGTTATTCCCACTCTTCAAGGGAGTTGTAGTCATTTGACAAGTGTCAAGGAGAATAGGGCTCATGTGTACATAAAAAGTACTACATATAAAAGATATTAAATAAAAGGCTGTAGTACCACTTATCTTTTTAAATGAAAGAGGCACGCATGTCGGCTAAATGATAAGATAAATTAATTAAATAAATAAAATTTATTTAATTAATTGGAAAGTCGGCTTATAATGAGAACTTAATTCAAATAAAATATTTGAATTAGTTGGGATATGAGTTGGATATTAATTAAATAAATAAAATTTATTTAATTAATTGGATAAATGAATAGGATGAGATAAGATATGATATGAAAATTAATTAAATAAATAAAATTTATTTAATTAATTGGGATGAGGATAGGATATGCTTGGGATATGATGTGGAAATTAATTAAATAAATAAAATTTATTTAATTAATTGGCTAAGTGGGATTAAGAGTGGGTTTTAGGACAAAATGCTACATGATGTCTAGATAATATTTTTGACAAGGTGTTGCTAGACATAGACAAATTTAGGACAAATTTAGGTGTCTACATTTTGCCCCTCTTTGAGATGATGTTCGAGATGATAAGATTTATGTTGAGTAACATCATTTCAAAGAAGCTAAGGTATGGATAGAGGGAAAAGATATGGGATGATGATGTAAGGATGAAATGGGATAATGATGATGGAAAGATATGATGATGATGCCCCCTCGAGAGGATAGGTGGGTTGGGCAAACACGGGTAGGCTCTCGAAAAGAAATAGTTTGGCTAAGAAAGATAGCTAAGGGAATGGATAGAAGAAATGAATGATGCGTTATGCTGCAATGAAAGTGAGCAACCATGATGTTTGATATAGCACTAGATGTTATGCACCAAGGTATAAGGACTAGGTTGACGATGTGTCTTGTGCCCCAGCGTAATACAACCTTGTCTGGATACAAGATATGAATATTAGTTGGATTGATACTGATATGATGCAAATGCAAGATAAAATGATAACACACACAAGCAAGCAAGCAAGCATGCACAAATGATTCAAAAACAAACAAGGTATTGCCCCTGTCAAGCTGTAAACCAATGATTAATTGCTGATTGTTGATAGTTGAGAGTGTTGTCATTGCGGGGAAAGCTATATCCCTAGATCAACACAAGGTTGTTTGCTGAGTTGGTTGGCTGATTGACTGATTGCTTTGGCTTACAACAAGGCTAGGATCAAGACCATAGATTGCGTTTGGATAACTTGGCTTGATTGATTAACTTGATGGGTATGGCTTTAAGGATTGACTTGCATTTGGATCATTGCTTGGAATGATTGGAAGATGATTGAAGGATGATTAGATGAAGTGATGACTGGATTGATGTGCTATGATAGATGGATTGGAAGAAGTTGTTTATTGATGATGTATAAGATAGATGATAGAAGAAATGATGAGAGAAGAAAGAGGAAAATCGCTTGTGCCTGAATCTGGGCACTTCCTTCGTACTCCAGACTGCCTACATACCCTATATCCACGGGATCAAGGCACTTAATGATGGAAATGAGATGTAGTTCTGATGTTGTGTTTTATTGATGAGATGATAAAAATGGATTGAGATTGATGAAATGTTGATGATGTGATGATATGTGGTGGATTGAGCTACTTTTGATTTGCTAAAGTTATTGGATTTGTTTTGAATGATGATAGTGGTGGTGTGATGATTAGAGTGTCCACTCAGTCTAAGTATAAGCAAGTGTTCTTAGTATGCTCAAAGGATGCAAAATAAACAAGGTATTGCCCTTGTCAAGTCATAAACCAATAATTGATTGTTTGATGATGATAGTGTTGTCATTACGGGGAAAGCTATATCCCTAGAACAATATAAGGATGTGAGAACGCTATATCCCATTGATGATGATTGATTGGGCTCATGACATGATTTGGATCAAAACCTGTTGATTTGATTGGATAATGTTCCTTGATTGATCAGCTTGCTTCATATGGATTATTGTGACTTGGATTTAAGATCATTGCTTAGAGTGATTTGATTGCTATGATTGGAAGAAGTGATTGATTGAAATGGATGAATGAATGTTATTGATAAGAAGAATTGATGATGATGATTGTGATTGAATGTTGATGGAGTGGATGGTTTTGGATGATGATTGAATCGATCTTATTGCTTGGATTGTTTTGGATATTGGATTTTTTGGATTGTTTGACATATTTTGATTTTTTTTTTTGTGTTTTTGGGAATATTTTGATTTTTTTGTGTTTTTGGGGATATTTTGATTTTTTTTGTGTTTTTGGGGATATTTTGATTTTTTTGTGTTTTTGGGGATATTTTGATTTTTTTTTGTGTTTTTGGGGATATTTTGATTTTTTTGTTTTTTTGAATGTTTTGGAACATCAATGGATTTACAATTTGGGTAGCCTTTGTGCTTGATACCAATGACAAGGGAGAAAACCAAGTCTAGGTGCAAGGATGGATAAAAGGATGGGCTCATAGTAAATGGGATGAAAGGCTCATGATAGATGGATAGATAAGAGGATAGGCCGTATAAGGTATGTATGCATGCCTCATGATAAATGGGTAGGTAGGCTATAGTGGAAAGCTCATGATAAATGGATGGGGATAAGCTATAAGATGGAAAGCTTGTGATAAGGATACGCCATAGTGGATGGATCATAAGGGAGCTAGGATGTGATTTCCAAAGGCTATGTTGCATAGGAAGAACTTGCCCCATTTTAGGTGGTAATGCTTAGGATTCTTTGCATGACAAAGCTTCATGACCATGGGATGACATGATAGGTTTTATATGACAAGGTGTATGATAGGTGGATAATGATAATATGGATTGATGAGGAAGGTATGAGGTATACCAAGAGATATCCACAGCATGTTTCAAGATTTTGCCCCTATGTCTTCATCAAAATCAAAAGGCAGAAGGATGGATGAATGGATAAATGGGTTCAATAGGATAGGCTTGTTTATGTAATGGCTAAGGATGGTAGGATGGTATGGTAATAGTTTGGAAATGGATAGGATGGATGAGACAATGTGCCCCCAAGTGTAAGTGACATAGAAGATCAACCTACACATGACGCCTGTTTGCTAGGTTTTCATCATGGTACTTATCCAAGGTGCCTGTTTACCAGGTTTTCACCATTGGACGAAGGGATTTCTCTTTACTATTTTGATTTTTTTTTCTTTTATTTTGCTTTTAGATGGGTTGACAACTACACATGGTGCCTGTTTGCCAAGTTTTCACCATGGTAATGGATAGGAGGGACTCAAGTGGCTAGTGCTATGAAGGTTGGTAGTGTCCCTTTAGAGATGGATGTCATCGCATGGACCATGTCATTATGCTCATAGATGTTGATAAGGGATTGCATGGATGGGAGATGGATTAGGTAGATAATGGATTATGATGTAGAATTATGGTAGGGTAGGCTAGTAGCTTATGGTGTGGATTTATATAGGCTTATGGAATGAATATGGATGAAAAGTTTATGCCAAAGCATGGACCATAGGGTTAGCATGGGGGAGATATGTAGGATAATGGATAGAAGATGGGGAGATGTAGGCATGTGTGAATGTTTTGGAATGGAAGGGAATCATGACCAACGGCTGCACACTCCGTGATAAACATTGAATCTTTTGATGGGATGGTGGTGTAGGAAGCAATGGAGATGTTTGCTTAAGAAATGGTTGATGAAGTGATTTAGGAACCCACATAGATTTAGTATGTTTAGTGCTTTTGTTTTGCTTGTGGGATTTTTGAAGGGAATGGAAGTTTTAGATGGAAATAGGCTCTTGGATGGAGATAGGTGGTTGGGATTCTTGAGATGTGGATGAGGATGCCTCATTTGACTTTCTAGCTATTTGTTTAGGAACCCAAATCATTTTGCTTTTAGGCTTTGCTTGTGGATGTATGGGCTTGGATAGCTTTGTGAATGTACTTTGCTTAGAATATGGATGATTTAGAGGCTTTTCACATTGATTCCCTAAGGCATGAGGGTCCTTAGGAGTTTTAGTTGGATTTTTGGCTTTATAGATAAAGGCATCCAAATGTTTATTTTGGAATCCCATGGGATGGATGGAGTGGATGGAATGATTGGAAGCTTTATGCTTAAATGATGTGTGCTTTTGTTGGCCATGATTAGGGATGCAAGGATACTTATGAACAATAGGTATGTTAGGTGTTGGAAGCAGCGGTGGCAAGGTGGATGGAGGGATATTTGGAGTTGGTAAAAGTGGAGGCAAAGTGGATGGTGGAAGGTGTATGGTCACATGCTTTTGACATTTATAGGATGATGGAGATGGAATGGCTACATATGTCTTGGGTATATGATAAGGTTTGCGATGGAAAGTGGTAGGTTTAGGATGCATGAAGGGATTACCAACATCTTGGCCTTGTTTACCTTGGGGTGTGTATCCAAAGTCATATGAGCATGGAGGAACTTTGACATGGTTTGGCTCCAAAATAACTTGTTTGGGAAGGCCTAGACCTTTGCCTTGGTAGTTCATGTTTTGGATTATGCGATTGACTATAGGACTTGGTGTGCTTTGAACATTAGACTTGAACTCTTTATTGGATGGAGAAGATGAAGTAGCTAAACGTCTTTGTTGTCCTAAGGAAGAACATTCATGGAGGAAGCTGGTAAGACCAAGTGGACATGATGGTGGATTTGAAGTGGAATCGATGGTGGATGTGGAAGGATGATCATTAGGATCTTGATTATGTTCGCTAAGATCCAAGCTAGTTGTTTGATCTTCTATGCTTATGTGTTCTTGAGAGGCACATGTCTCATTATGACAAGTGGATGTTTGCTCATTATGAATAGGGCTAGATGGTAGATGACTAGGAGCAATTTGGATATCTTGCTCATGGATAGCTTCTTCATAGGTATCATCTTGATCATAGAGAAGGTACATGTTATGGATAGGTTGAATGAAAGTGTTTTGATCTTGAGTTGGACTAGGGCTTAATGTTTCCACATGTTTAGGATTAAACCTTTGACATACCTCTTGGGTTGCTTGAATGGAGGTAGATGACTCTTGGTCAACAACATGAGAACATGATGATTCTTGACTTGGATTCACAATAAGAGACTCTTGAATAGGCTTGATGTCTTGTAGGTCACATGATGGGCTTGAAGGGCTAGGTATGTTAATGGAAGGCTCTTGGATAGGCTCAAGGATAGGTGGACCACATGATGGGATTATATGATTGGACATGACCTTTGGAAGATCTTTAGTAGGCTCATGAATGGGTGTTTGACATGGAGATAGTTTATTCCTAGCTAGTAGCCAATGGATCACATCCTTTGCAAGGGTATGAGTGGATGGGCAATATAATGGATGGATGATAATAGTAGATGGTGATGTAGGATTATGATTAGGATTAGGTTGAAGGCTAATTGGATTGGGTGGATTAGGATTTGGACTAGATGAGGGTGACACATGGGATTGGGATGATGTGGCATGTTTTCCCATTATAGGTAGGTACACCTTGTAAACAATTGGAACAAATATTGGGCATTTATTTGTATTATGGCCTTTGGTCCTATGGTATGCATAATAATCATGTTCATCATATGGACTTTCTTCACATGGTTTGACTTCAGGAAGTTCAATGAGTTTTGCTTCAAGCATCCTTTGTAAAACTCTCTCAGCCGCATCCTTAGGTGAAGGATTAGAATGACATGGTGATGAAGGTAATGAAGGGCTTGGTGGTTTGGAAGGTTGATGGATTAATGGACTAGGAATGGGATCACATGATGGTGTTGGGATAGGACTTGTTGGCTCATGTGTTGGTGTGTGATTAGATGATGAAGGCCACTCTAGATTGGTATCTCCCTTATCAAAGGTTATTGGATCTTGCATAGGATAACTTAGGCTTGTTTGATTTATGTACAAGGGGCCATTGGGATTTGCATTTGTTTCTTGTTGCAGATGTGGACTTAGGTCTATCAATGGTGCTTGATGGTCTTGTTGAAAAGGTGTATTTGGACTTACTTGATTTATGTACAAAGGACCATTGGGACTTGCATGTTGTTCTTGTGATATCACTTGATTACTTTTTGGATGGGCTTGGTAGTGCATCGGAATGTCAGCATGAGGGATTGGATAAGCTTGAGGTGGATGTTCATATGTTGATGTGATATTGACTTGGTGGATAGGTGGATTAAGTTGATAGGAGGTGGATGGATATGACATGTGGCTATGAGGTGGATTAGGTTGGTATGGAATGGCTAAGGATTGCTGTACTTGTTGAGCTTGACTAGTGGCTAAAAGGTGTTGAACTTGGGTTACGAGGTTTTGCAGATGAGGTGATCGGCTTACGTGGGGTTGAGCTTTTTGGATGAAGAATTGTAATTATTCAATGGCGTCTTGGTTTAGGGGTTGTGATCCTTGATAAAGATTTTGGAGGAATCTTTGGAATTTGATTGTTGGGTCCTCTAGTGTAGACATGTTGTCACCAAGTGTTTATCTTAAGTCCTTTTAGCAAGTGCTTGTTTAGGGATTTGGATGATGATGTGGCTTGTTTGGATGACTTGGCTATGTTTGGGATGAAAGTGATTGGGTTTGAATGTTATTGGAAGAATGTGTAGGATGATTTGTCTTTATGTGTTTGGGTGTTTAGAGCTTGATGTGGCAATATTCAAACAAATGATTATGCATATACACACATGAATCACTCACGCAAGACACATAAGCAAGTTTTAGTTTAGAAGAATGTGATGATGGTTAAGCAAGCACGAGAAGACACTCAACAAGTCCTAGTCAAGGCAAGGCCACTATCACAAGGAGGTTCTAATGAAAATCCGGGGGACCGGCACCCCACGAGCATCCAGCAAGCCACTTAAGACTTTAACTAACCCTACTAGGAGTTTTAATATACACAAAGGTACACCTCCTTTCGAGTTAGCACTATATGGTGAGCGCTAATACCGATTAGACTTGGCTTTCGCCTTATCCTCTAATTTTTATAGCGGACCGGATGAAAGTACCGCTTGAGGTCGTTCCCTTGGGGTGGATACCAAGGCAGGCCTCTCTAAGGCTAAACAAAAGCAACACAAGTAAATGTTTTTGATCTCCAAGTTCGTGTTGGGACGCGAGGAGAGAGCATACACAATTACTTGGTCGCACTTGCATGGGGTTCATTAACCTTAGAAGTTCAATGTGTGGAAGACAATGCAAGCACTTGTTTGTTTTAAAGTCCAAATCTAAATGTGATGAAAGACAATGGTTTGTTTTAGCCCAATTTTTCAATGGTGTGATAGCAAACAATGTTTGTTTTAATCCCAAAGTCCAAATGTGTGATCAATCAAGACTAAGAGATGAAAGATTAGAATGAGTGCACCTGATACAATCACTTTCCAATTTGCTTTAGATATTGATGCCAATGCTGCTCCAGCTCCTTAGATGCCTCTACAAGTCACCAATTCCAAAAAGAAACAAGTAAACTTGCAAAGAAGATGATGACATGAAAAAGATGAAATCTGAAAATTCTAATGAAAATGATCTGATACAGAAAAATAGATTGCATAAACAGAAAGTTTAGGAGATTCTAAGCAACTTGAAAAAAGGTTTCGCTGAAAAACGATCAAAATTGCTCAAGTTATGCTCAAATGAAGTTTGCAATGAACCTGAACTTTGACTGATAAAAAAGCCTAAAAAATAGTACAGTCACCTAATAAAAGTGGTACAGTTGTGAAGCTTGTCGTCCCAGCTTTCCAATGAGTCCTTGTTTGTGCGATTTGGCCTCCGTATGTGAAAGTTATGATAGAAATACCAAGATGCACAATGACAGCTACCAAAAGCAAGTTACAGTTGCCAGATGCGACATACTGTTGATCAAAGGCGATCTGTATTTGCAATAGGTGGGATCTTGCAGATCAAATGCGACATGAAAAATACTAGATGTAGTTCCTGTAGGCTTATAAGCGATGAAGAAAAGCCAAAAGCGACCGATTTTGGCCTATAAGCGACCTGTATCTGCAAAATAACAATACGCTACAGAAACCCTAACTCTGCAAAACACGATCATTGTTAGATTGAAAGCGATTCATTTATACCAAAAGCGGGTACTTTCAAGATAAAAGCGATACAATTCATGCCAAAGGCGATGTCTATCCGGATAAAAGCGATCCACAAAAGCATTATAGGCGGATGATTGAAGTGCAGAAGCGACACGAATATGCAGAAAGCGGTGATTTTTTGGTCATAAGCGATGCAAAAATGGATGGAAGCGACAAGTAATAGCTTATATGCGACCAACAACAGTCCAAAAGCGATGCATAATAGCCCAAAAGTGACCTGGAGAGTTTCAGGAGACAGAATGCAAATGTTAACCATAAGCGACCAATTTTACCATATGCGGTCTCTTTTTGTTCAAAAGCGAGCACTGTTTGCTTAAAAGCGAGCTAGATTTGACCATAAGCTACTGCTGTTTGCCCAAAGGCGAGCTGATTTAGCCCAGGCGACTGCTGTTTGATCATAAGCGACCTGAATTACCAGAAGCACATTGTTGCAGTCCGGTTGTTGTTTTCTTCACCAAACGCTCCATTTTTCATCAAATTTAGGCAAATTTATACTCAAAGTTTATGGAAATGGCCTCCCGGACGCAATGGTGAGGTTAGATTTGGGCTAAGAGATCATCTACATACATTTTTAGCCAAATCTTTGCAAACTAGGGTTAGAAAAATGCAAATTTTTGCTACAAAAGCTTACAAAAATGAAAGATTGGTGCTCCAAGAGATCTAAACTTCATAAAAACAACTCAAACAAGAGAGGTTAATCAAGGACGTGAGTCCCACCGGGCGTGCCAAATGTATATCGAAAAATTTGGATTTATAAACCCAAATAATTCAATACCTCGAAGATGCAAGATGAGCTTGATTGATCAATTTGTTGTGTTGGTTGCTCGATTCCGCAGCATAACGTTGATAAGGAAGATGCTAGAATGAATGATAGATGAAGGATGCAAATGCTCTAATGATATTTCAATAGAATAATGTTACTTGAGGCTCAATGCATGCTAAAAGATTTGGCAGGATAAGGGTACTTGAGGTTCAATGCATGCTAATGGCTTGTGAAGGGTTTGATTTATAGGAAAGGCTTGGTTTCAATGGATGGTTGAGATTAAAAAGCTAATTGATTGATGTGGACGGCTAGGATTGATTCGGTTATTCCCACTCTTCAAGGGAGTTGTAGTCATTTGACAAGTGTCAAGGAGAATAGGGCTCATGTGTACATAAAAAGTACTACATATAAAAGATATTAAATAAAAGGCTGTAGTACCACTTATCTTTTTAAATGAAAGAGGCACACATGTCGGCTAAATGATAAGATAAATTAATTAAATAAATAAAATTTATTTAATTAATTGGAAAGTCGGCTTATAATGAGAACTTAATTCAAATAAAATATTTGAATTAGTTGGGATATGAGTTGGATATTAATTAAATAATAAAATTTATTTAATTAATTGGATAAATGAATAGGATGAGATAAGATATGATATGAAAATTAATTAAATAAATAAAATTTATTTAATTAATTGGGATGAGGATAGGATATGCTTGGGATATGATGTGGAAATTAATTAAATAAATAAAATTTATTTAATTAATTGGCTAAGTGGGATTAAGAGTGGGTTTTAGGACAAAATGCTACATGATGTCTAGATAATATTTTTGACAAGGTGTTGCTAGACATAGACAAATTTAGGACAAATTTAGGTGTCTACAATGTGTATTGAGTTTATTTCTTCTTCCATGGTTATGTTTGCTAATGTGATTTGATATTGCTCTAATTGTTAAAGAAGAAAAGAAAGTTAAATAATTAAGATAACTGATTCACCCCCCCTCTCAGTTATCAACATGGATGGCCTAGGAATCTGGTAGTACTGGCTCCCCTTACAATGTACTCACTTCTTGGGCATACTAGACTCTAAATTTCTAAAGATCTGAAGACCTCCAAAATTTTGCCATCTCTACTATAAGCCACAAAAGTGTTGGATGGCTCCAGAGGTCAATCTTCTAACCTCATACGCCAGTAGATAGAGGGTTTTTAACTTGTAAACATAGTTTTTAGTATGGGCTTCCATTTGGGTGGCTATACATGTGGCAATTCACTCTGATAAGGAGGCTTCCTAGCCTATAGAGGTTACGCTCTGCAGGGTTTTAGGGGAAACATTCACAGTATAGTGAAACAACACCCGTCGTTTGCGACTTTTGACACAAAGGAATTATTTTATATAGTGGTTTGGAAGGGTTTGTCTTTAACCTATTGTTGCTTGGGTCATACCCTTCTCACAGTGGGAAGGCATGCCCTCTAGAGTTAGCAAAAATTTCTCTTGCACCCTAGATCCATTGGTTAGGTGGGGGGAGAGAATACTCTCGTTGCTAAGTTGGCTTACACATAGACTCAGCAAACTCAAAAAAGATAAAGAAGACACAAGGAAGACAAGTGTTCATTTTAAAGTACCCAAACAAAATGTTCCTACTTTAATATGAAAATTTGTTTAAATCCTTGGACTGATCAAATCTGAAAACAACGTTAGCATGTTTTTACCCTCCATTCTTCGACAATTGTGAATGACAAGCTGCATCGAGAAGCCATTAGTTTTCCAAGAAAAACAAAGTTTAACAAATAGAAACTAGAGGCATGTTGTGATAACTAGATGCAATTTTCTGAGATTCAAAGGCGGTTAAGTTTTTACCATAGGTGATTACCTATTTCACAAAGGTGACTCTCTATTGATCAGAGGTGATTCTCTACGAACCAAAGGTGATCCACTACCCATTAAATGTACATGCAACCTGCAAGTGCAAGAAAAGCATAGGGCAAAGGGAAAACCAAAGATCTAGACATCATAGATGAATGTTATAACCCTAGAAGATGATTAGTTGTCAGATCTAAGCTTGCATGTCGCAGAAATAGAGAAAAAGAAACCCTAGGATATGATCAAGTCAAAAATAACAATAGATCCCATGACAAAACAACCTGCATGCTAGAGAAAATAACAAGGGTTAGCAAATACAACTTGCAACCCTAATCTAAGCCACCCAGATGGTCAAATCCTAAAAACATAAAAAAAGAAAGCTAAAACTTTAATTACACCAAAGGCAATCGACTATGAGTCAAAGGTGATCCTCTTCATGCCATAGGTGATTGCATGTCCTTTATAGGCAATTCTCTGCAAATTAAAGGCGATCAAAAACTATGCAGAGGTGATTTTATGCCCTTTAGAAGTGATCTATTGTGGATCAAATGCACATCTGTGCACCTGAACTTCACAAAAACACAATTTTTAGCAAATAAAAAACTAACCAATCAAGCGAGTGGTCCCACTGGGCATGCCATTTTATGTATGTAGGAAATTTTTACTATTTTAACAACTAAAATAATGCAACCTACAAAATACAAAGAATCTAATCTAGACGAGCAACTAAAATGTAGAAATGAAGCAAAAACCCTCTATATTGTGTGATTCTTCGTGTGCATGTGGATTGCTTCATTGATAAAATGCATCCAATGTATCAAAAGCTACCATGATTGATGATGGAGGTGACATGCAAGTGCAAGAGATGCAACAAAGCTAGGACTAAGTGTGTAGAATGATTTGCAAAATCTAAGAAGAGAACAATGATCGTGGAAGAGGCCGAAATGAATGCACACACGTGCATTTATAGAGTGAGGATAGAAAATGGACAATGGAGATGTAAAGGCATGATCAATGGCTGAGAGAAAAATGAGAGAAGAGGACGAACGTGCACGTGCCATGTGTCTTTACTTACTTTTCTCGATTTTAGAAGTTTCCATTGTTTAGTGGAGACAACATGCCTTTGTATTTCATTTAATTTTGATTTTGATTTGTTTCCCATTTGAACTCATGTGCACGTGGAGAAGAATTAGAAGGTGGGAAAAATAAATTAAATAACCACTTTTATTTAATTTATTTATTTGGAAATGGATAAATAAATTAATTAAAAATATTTATTTAATTTAATTGAATGAAAGATGAGCCGATAAGGGCATGGTTCGGTGGTTAAGTCGCTTGGTTGTAGTGGCGGCCACCAGAGTTCAAACCCCCGCTGGGCCAATGAGCTCGCAAGGTGTTACGCCTTCGCTGGGCCAACGAGCTCGCGAGTTTGAAGTGTTCTTTCTTGGGGATGAGGTCCCCCATGTTGTGGCCTCACTGGTTCATAGCTCCGGGCAAAAGCGTTGTGTGGAGCCGGAGGGCGTGTCGCACCAGCATCACCCGTCACGTTAAAAAGTTTACCAAGCGCATTAAAAAAAAAATTTGAATGAAATATGAAAAGGAAATGAAATAAATAAATTAAAATTTCATTTAATTTATTCATGTGTGGAACGAATAAATAAAAACTTAGGTTTTTTATTTATTTTATAGGATGGCCAATGACATAATTAAATAACCTAGGGTTATTTAATTATTAGAGGAAGATTATAGAATGATGGATAATAATTAAATAAAATTATTTAATTAATTAAGATGTAGGTGAAAGTGAGATTCATGTTGTAAGTGTGTTAGATGACCTAATGCAAACGAGTGCGAGAATACAACAAATGCCTAAGTGTAGAATGGGCCAATTTTGGGTGTCTACATAAACATTTGGATTAGAATGGCATCAAGTGAACCCAACTGATAGAAGGAAAGATTCCATCTTGGCATACCAATCCCTAGGGGTCTGTTTGAGGCCATAGAGAGACTTTCAAAGATGAAAAACAAGTGAAGGATTTTGTACGAACCTCTATGGTTGCTCCATATATATCTCCTCCTGAAGGTCACTATGAAGAAATGAACTCTTCACATCCATGTAATGAACTTCCCAATGATGGGCTACAACAATAGCAATAACAATTTAGAAGGAATTCATTTTGGCAACTAGCTCAAAAGTCTCATAGTAGTCAATCCTAGGAACCTGGGAGATATTGGCAAGAGACACTACTCTGATGAATAATTAAGTGTTGTCATTGATGGCAATAAGGCAAAGAGACTTTACTCTAGCAGGCCAAATTGATCTGGTATCAAGGCATGCAAGTCTTCTGGTCTGGATGGCCAAAATGACTAAGTGTTGGTAGTACACAAGAAATAGTGACAAAGAGGTAGTGTAATGGTTGGCATTGGTCCATAGTTGAAAATTAGATAATGCAGTTTTGGTATGTTGTTTGTAGTCCTTGATTGATCTTACATCCAAGACTTTAGCCCATGTTAAGTACCGAAAGCATATCTTCAAACACTCTAAGTTTGATAGAGCAAAATACAGTGCTATTAAGAGCAAAACACTTAGTTGATTTGGTTTGCATTCCTCTGGTGTTGCATATCTTGATATGCAATTTTGAGGTGTTGTAAACACTTGTATGAAGTGTCTAGATCTAGAGTTGTAGGTCCTAAAGACCACTGAAAAGATAGTTACAATCTATTGAGTATTGCTACATTGTTTGATAGAGTTTGACTGTAACAGGGTCTGAGTTCTAAGGGTCCGCATTTTGCCAGAAAAGGATAGTTTGCTTTGTGGTTTTGAAGGTATGATCTATGAAGTTGAGGAGTCTTCAACATGATTTTGAGCAAGTCTTGTGGTCCGCAGTAAAAGATGTAGTCTGATAGATGAACTGAATTAGTGGCAGTCTAAATTGGAGGCCGACATGATAAATTTGAATTGTAAGGGGTAAGTTCTATTATTTCAAACTTAATCCTAAGTGGTGGAATAGTTGAGGCCGAAATATGTAAATGCAATTCAAGTGTTGTTTGGGTCCGCTGGGAGTTTTGGTGAATGAATTTGACTGACAAGCTACTCAAGGTATGACTACATGCTACACCTTATTAGGCTGACCTAATATGAAGATTTTAAGTGTTGCAGATATATATGGGATCAAAATTTAGTGTTTGTAAAGTGAAGGTGAATGGGAATAAATGTATGTGTGACATGTGAAGTAAGGTGTGTTACTACATTTTGTTCACACTAAATTTAGTTGGACCTAATTTGCAGTTGTTTCAAAAGGAGTAAAAGAAAACTTTTAAGTTATTACAATAAGTGAATATTTGATGTCTTGACAAGAGGAACCAATGATCATTTGTCATGATAATCCAACAGTCCAATCAAGACTGTCAAATCATCATAACAAGTGAATGTTTATGTCAAGAAATCAAACAGTCAATGAGAGATAGTTGATCTAACTATTTTTATCTTTCAAAGTTATAAGACAATTTGATTATTCAAATGATCATATTTGAAAGCAGGAAAGAAAGGTATTCATTTGAACTGTCATTTCATATCATATTTGGAACATACATCAGTTTCAGTTATTCTACCCTATGCATTGATTGAAAAGGAAACATATATAAATCAATTGCATAAGGTAAATTAATTGAACATGTTTAAAAGAAGTGTTTAAATGTGTCCCACACAATCCATGGAAGTGACTAAACTGAGCAATGTAGACATATGCAAGCAATAGATCTGATGATAAAAGGGAATGGAAAAGAACACATGAGAATATTAAATATCCATCATTGCCTTTTGTTTGAAGGTTGATGCCTTGTTGGTGGCTGATCTTTGTATCTTCATCTTTAGCTCCAGTCATGTCAGTGAACCTGCAAATTTTTTTGGGAAGATTATGTTAGAAGCTTCGGATATTTAAAATTATCATATGCTTTTATCAAACAGACATATCAACTTGCAAACATCATGCATTTCATATGAAGGAATCAAATCAAACATGTGTAATAAATCAGATCATCATAAGAAAGATCAATCAGCTTCAAGAGGTATGTTTTTATGCTAACTTGTTTGTTCATTCTGCAAGTATAGGAAAAGTAATGTTGTTGATTTCAAGACATTTAAAGCATGTGGAGAAAATGTGGCTCCCACAAGGGTAGAGCCCAGTATGTTTCCTTCTTATTCACCCAAGAAGGATATCGGATTGCAATAAACAGAGTACTCTATTCAAGAGATGTTATACTTTGTAATAGTCAAATCAAATGATCATTCCAGAACAACATTTAAAGACAAGTATTTATCATTTTTCTTGTGAATAAAGTATGAAATTGCTATTAAGTACATGAAAAAACCCTCAGTCATCAAAGGTGACATCAACAACATCAAAACAATCATACCATGTAGTAGCATGACAGACAATTCACATTCTTGTGCCGCCATACTTCATAATGAGAGTAAGAAGTGACGAAATAGAGAAAGCAGTGTTTCAAGATAAGCATTTCATTTTGGTACAATTAATAGTTTTTTTGCTATAAAAGGGACTGAAGTCATTACAACATAGGTTACAATGAAACTAAATCTTATAATAGTCATACATGATTGTACTAGAATAGCCATTAGCAGGTACAGGAAAGTCCTATATGATTGTTATGTGATTTAAGAAATAATGGATCTTATCAAAAGAATGTCAACCAATAGATGCAGTGGAATCTCAAAAAGATATATAAAGGTTTACAACTCACGACAGTCATGAAAGACTATGAGGATAGTCATGTTTCATCACATGAAGGATAGTCCTTAGCATAGCACATTCCTCTTTTACTCATAATAGTTAAAGATCACATCCATATAGGGCACAGTCATGTGTTGATAAATTTTATCAGTGGACAAAGAGAAGGAAAAAAGACAGGAGGTAAGCAAAGAGTTTAAGACTGCTAAAAGATGTATTCTCTATTACATTGCTGAGAGGACCCAAAGGGATAGGAATGAGGTCTATTTCCTATGCAGAAAGAATAAGCCCAAGAAAGTATACAACCAGTTTTATGTTTGTCTTCAAAAGAGAAAGAATATGAGGTAGCAAACAGTACCTCATCTTTGACAAAGTATAAATGCCAAAAGAGAAACAAAGTCTTTAAAATAACAGTAATAATCATGGTAAACCTCTCTGAATAGTCATACCATGGATCAATGAACAAGCATGAAGAACATTAAAGCTATTATTAACTCCATCTGATGAGGGGGTTAAATCACAAAACACACAACAATAGAAATTGAACACAGAAAATAGAACTTTCTTTTATTGATCTGGGCAACTCATTACATTACAAAAGCTTAATTACAATCAGAGGAATCTATCCTCCACAAGCTACAACACACTACAGCTTCCTGTCACAAGACTCTAGAATCCCCTGCCTTCTGTAACCCCCAAATCAGCTAGGGTTTCTATTTTCCCACCTATTCTTGACTCTATGCTTGCCCCCCCTTAACTCTACCCCCAAGGGTTCCCAAAGATGGTTATATATAGCCCTTTTTGGCGACCACCAGCTTATTTTTGAAATTTGCATCTCACTCCAAAAATAGGTCAACTTCACGGGGCCATAACTTTCGATCCGACCGTTGGATTTCCAATTATAATACCTTTTTGGAAAGCTCTTGAAAAGACAATGGAGAATCAATTAGTACAGATAGGTAGACTACTTGGGTTTCCCACCAAATTTTAGGCCCATCCGGAGCCTCTAAGTGCCTCAAATTTGACTTTGAATATTTGAATAGGATTTTTGGAATTAGAAATTTTAATATCTCACAAATGACAAATGATATTGAAGTGATTTCTTCACCATTAGCTTCAATTCACCATTCTAGAGGTTTGTGTAAGATTTTCTATCCAACCATGCACAAATGCAAACTTACTAAAAATAATAACCCTGCCAAATTTAGCCCTTATTGAAAAGAAACAACAATTTATTTTTTTTTGGTTGATGCAAGATTGCTCTTACACCCTAGATGCTCCTGCATCACCATCTCACATGATTGAGATTCATTATGACTGTATCCATGAATTTCAAATACAAATGAAGTCTTGGTAACTTTACAGAGTAGCTAAAGGATCTATTTTTAGGGGTAGCCATGAAAGTCTTAAATAAAGAGAAACAATGTCATAGACCCCAAAAAAATAGTCAGCAAAGATAGGACAAATATTTACCACTTTTCGTTATGAATGAAGTGTAAAATTACTATGGATTACATGAAACAACCCTATAATTTAAATAATAGGGAGCAACAGAGCAGTCATTATTGTTATTGATAGTGATAAAGACAAAATACAATGTGAAGGGCAGTGATAATGATAGCCATGATAGCCTTGTATTTTTGCAACGATCAATCAAAGGAATTCAAAAGACATGAGAAAATAATAGGGCGACCATCTTTGAGATGTAGAGCAGATCAATCAATAGGACAGTCATGAAGCATGCAAATAGTATGAAGCCAGCATGCAGAGGCAGTCACGAGGTCAAATGAAAGATAGCAAGGAGCAATAGATGAACATCAAAAAGGGCATGACAATGCATTCTAAACTGTCAAACAAGGGTAATCTTGCGATGAGAATATTGAACTATTGAAATGGAGGACATTTTAACAGAGCCTGTAATGATCCAGTCAAACAAAATTTAGGAATCAATCTCCAAAGTTCAGGAACAACATCATGATGATAGTGATAATGCCAACAAGAAAGGTCATCATAGGGTGAAATGAAAGAACAACGTGAAGAACACTGTGACTGCATATAACAATGACAAAACAGTCATAAATGACTCTCAAACAGTAACAAAATAATCACCCATAACTGTATCAAAGTAGCTATGTCAAAGAAAAGCATATATTTGACACAGCTACAACAAGAAGATTTCATTCTTCAAGCTATTCGTATAGTTTTTGTTCCTGGTTTCAAATTCTTGCCCATAAAGAACAACAGGCGACTTTGGAAACTAGAAAGAGAAATAAATAGGTCATTGAAAGTATTGATTGAAGGGTAAGAGAGAATATTAAGCATGGGTAAAGCTGAAAGATATAGTAATGATCTACTAGGTACCATGATGGATTCAAATAAGAAAGAGCCAGGAAGCCTTGAAAATTCTTACACAACAGTTGAAGAGATCATTGATGAAAGCATAATTTTCTTCTTCGTTGGCCATAAAATAATAGATACACTTTTGACATGGACTAGGGTTTTGCTTGGGATACATCAAGAATGGAAAAGGAGCTTCATGAAGAGAAGAAACCCATAGCAAGCAAAAGTTTTGTAGGACAAAGTTTTCTCAAATCCAAAAAAAGAAGAATCAACAAGAAACTAAGCACTTTTCATTGTTTTGTTCTCCATAACAGTCCTTTTCACAATGAGAATAGGTATGCAGACAGGTCAAAATGAAGATCTCACAGTGACAACAAATGAAGAGTTTTGTTTTAGTTTTGCTCATTAAAACTCAGGAAAAGAAGGATAGTAAAACTTACTGAAGTGAGAGAAGAAGCAGTGGCCTGAAATGCACCACCCACCGGACTCAATGACCACTATGGCACTTATAGAAGCTCTGGTGAGGGTCTCAAACCCTAACCTCCATGGCGACTCAGGAGGAACACAAATGAAGCAAAGTGAGGAATGAAAGAAAATTGTAGGTTTCAAGTTTTTTTGCTGCCCTAATTTGAATGATGAGTTTTTTTTAATTTATCTTTTAAAATAAAATCTTGTCATTCGAATGATGCCTGTGGTCAAGACTTCTAAAGTCTTGAAAACCTAATAATGTCACAAAGGCCCATGAGTTTATTCCTTTCCCTTCAAAAGTCAAAAATCACATGATTTGAAGGTTGAAAGATATAATATGACTTGAAGGTGCTAAGGCATGAAATACATCCAAAGTCAAAACAAGCAGATGCATTATGAAGACAAATGACAAGGTGGATAAGGTAAAAGATTTTATGAAGATATGGTCAAGAAAAAGGTGAGGTGGCAGTGAACAAGGATTTTTACAAGGGTAAAATGTTTTGAAGACAAGGCATGTATGTGGATAAGGTGAAGGTATTTTTGCAGGGTGATATGCCTTATGAAGGCAGAGGGTATTATTTTTGCCTTAATGCATTGATGGTTGTGTGATGCAATCTTTTTCTTCTTGGCAATAAAATGGAGCAATAAGGGTTAATTTTTGTGTTGATGGATGTGAGATGCAACTAGGAGATTATTTCTTGCATGGAGGCATAAGGGGATCTTTTCTTTCTCTTAAGTCCTATTTGCATTAAATCATGCAAATTTGTGCAAATTAGGCAAGTGTAATTGGAGAGATAAGGTGTTTGTTTTTCATATTTAAAGCATGACTATAGAACTAAAATCAATGTAAGTAAATAATAAAGTAATATTTTACAAATTGCTTAAGTTTTTTTCACAAGTTGTAAAATCATAGAAAAATAGTACAAAATGTAACTAATAATAAAGTAATTAAAACACCTAATTACTTTATTATTTACCTACATCATTTTTGCACTGTAAAATCATGCAAAATAGATGAGTTGAGTTAACTGAGGCTATTTGGAGACTTTTGTATGATTTGGAGGACATTTTGGAGAGTTTTGGTCAACTTCTTGGTCAAACACATGGAGAGGATCAATTTGGATCTATTTTTGCTCAATTTGGGGCAGTTTTGACCCTTCTTTTTAGGGATTTCTTGGTTTGCTCATGAATCAATTTTGAGGGCTTATTTTTAGAGGCAGTTAACTGTAGTTATTTTTTTATGCCTCTTAGAGAGAGCAAGCTATATATTGTAAAGCAAACCTTAAATTTTTCCAGTTCTTGCTTTTTTGCTCTTTACACTTTGAGAGAGGAAGAGGTTTTGTAACTCATTGATTACAAATTTTATAGAGATTACAATTAGTTACAGGTTCCATTTTCTTGTCTTTCATGCAATATTTTCCTTTATTTTTTATTGAAATCAAGTGTTTACCTTTCCATTAATGCTACTTATATTGATGATTTGATGAAATTTTAATGTGTTTGAATATCAAAACCTTTAAAATTATTGTCTCATTCTTACTTGCAAGTGTTAAGCATAGTGATATCATAGGTCTTAGGTTGTGTTACTAAATTATTTTCTTTCATGTTGTGAGAAAATCTTTTCGTTCATAAAGAAAATAATTTCTAGCCTTCCTTAGAAACATTTTTGTGATCTCTTTTGCCAAAAGTGGATTGTGTGGGTAAGATTTTTGAGATCTATTGTGAATCAGATTTTGCAATTTTTTCCATCATTATTAGGTGCATCACCAACTTTTATAGTTTTATTATCTTTAGAAAATCCTCTTTTACCCTTTTCCAAACCACATTAATAGATTCAAACTAAATATTTTAAGGGAACCAACCCATAATCTGGAGGTTCAAACTTAATATAGGTAACTCACAGCTTGAGTTTGTTCCCATATTTTGAAGGATTGCAGAGTTTCACAACTTTGCATAAGGGTGCGATCCTCATCGACAACAGTTTTTGGCACGCCTGGTGGGACATTGAACTGATTTTCAGTTCAAAAAAAACTTATTTCTGCTATTGTTTTTGGTATGAACAATAGATTTTCAACATTTTTAGAGGTGTTATTTCAAAATACCTAGTGACTCTAGCTTTCTGGTTTAATAGATCAGATTTTGTAGCCCATGAAAAGTGTCACAAGACCAGCTATATCAGATCAGCCATGCTGCTGGTTTTACCTCTGATTCCTTTGATTTACAAATAAACCAGCATACACAGTACTCTTGCCACCCACCCACCCCTGCTCAACCTTCATATCAGCATTTACATGTCTGAAATTAGTCCGAAGAGGTTAGTGATATAAAGTATAGCATGAGTGATATCAATGATACATTGTTAGAAGTCATAATGCAGCTAGAAGAATTCAGAAGGCTACATGAGTATCAACAATAGTAAAAAGAGATAGATTATCAGGTGTAGACACCTAAAAAATGTCTCCATCGTCAAACTGACTCCCGACATCCTTAAACATACCAATTTCCCTTCTAATCAATTAATTAAATTTTTATTTTATTGATTATCCCTTCATCACCTAATTTTTCACCATTCTATCCCCAACAATTGGATTAATTTTATTAATTCAATAGTTCAACATTAACCAATTAATTAAATAAATATGCAATATTTATTTGGTTAATTTCCCCTTTCTCACTAAATCGAATTAATTAGGTAAATCATGTTTAACTAATTAATTCAGCCTATTAATTAACCTATCCCTACCCTAGGTAATTAAATAGTCATTATTTAATTGCCTACCCTAGCCTATATCATCCTAGCCTTAGGATTAATTAAATAAAACCTTATTTAATTAATCTTAACCTCCCATTAACTCATTCCCTAATTTTTTCAGCCATATTAATTAGGCTAATCACCCTAATTAAGATGGTCAAACCTCGATTAACACTCCTCCCCACATCCCACAAATAAAAAATTGAATAAATCAATTTTTTATACACGTGTCATAATCCTCATTTAATACCTCTTACACCCCTTACACATGTCATAACTCATTAATATCCAATCTTCCCCAAATAAATTTTTAATTCATTTTACTCTTCCCCATGTGAATTTTTAATTCACAAATAATCCATCTCACCCAACCTCATTTAATTCACACCTTTTTAAAGATGAATATAAAATTCATCTTTATTCCTAGCTCTCCATTTTCTAAGATGAAATCTAGGCCCTCCACATCATCTTCATCCTCCACCATTGATCTCCCAAATCAATCTCAACCATCGGATCAAAATCTCTCCAAAATGTCATAAATACAACATCCTCCAAGCCATTTCATCATCTAATTTCTAAGTAATGTTACCATGCCAAAATATCTATTGAGCTAAGTAGATTCTTGAGTTGCATTTGTGAGCTTGAGAGCATTTCACATCTCTTCTTAGTATCTAGGGTATATCTTGGAGTATTTGGGTGTAAGCTCTTTTAACCCTCATGAGATTGGGTCTTCCTATCAAGGTATAACTTCTTGTTTTGTATGCATTAAGTTTGTATTTTTACCTTAATTTGAATCTCTTAATCACATTGGCACGCCCGATGGGACCCACAAGGTCTCAATCTAATAATTTTTTTGTGATTTTTTGTTGTTTGAGCCATGTTTACAGGTGTGGTGCTATCTACCTGCGTAGTGGCACCATTTGTGGTGAATTTTAGTGATATCTTTTGACTGTTTCAACACTATTTGACATGGTAGTTTTTGTCAGATCTTACTCATACTTTCTTCTACTTTTTTATTTTTCTACTGACTTCCTAGGTTATTGGCTCTTAGTTTTGCAGGTGTTTAGGCGAAAACAAGGGGGAGGTCATGCCAAAATCTTCTTAAGAACCAAAAATACACTTTTGCTTTCATCTTGTTTTGGTTTCTTATTCACTAGGCTGTTCTATTGCTAACAAGACCCCTCTCTTTGCAGTCTAACCCTCTATTTTGGTTAGGAAAACTTTTGTTTTGTAGGCCTGACAATTTCAACCCCGTATTAGCGCTATCAGCACCCAGAGCGGCGCTATATTCCACTGTCAACCAGACCATTCAGATGCACACGTAGTGGCACTTTGTTCCATACATATTAGCGCAATCTTTATTTTTAGTGCTTTCTGTAACTTATTATAGCGCTATCCTTTTTTCTAGCACATTATGTCTCTCTTTTTAGCGCTATGTTGTATATCAATGCTATCTGTACATATTTCAATGCTATTTTCTAGGGCAGTCAGGTTTTGGGTCAGTTTTTGTTAGTAGTGCCATTGCAGTTGATGGTGGCACCATTTGGTGTCTGTTTTAGCACTATTTTTATAGGCTAACCTCAGGTTCTGTGTAGGGACTGATAGCTATTTGCAGGTCATCATCATCATTCTAAAACCACTAACAAGTTCTTGCAGGGTTTTTTATCTTTAGGTTAAACAAAACACTTCAATTGGTGCTTAAAAAGAGCCCTTGTATGTTAGCATAAACAACATTTCAATTTGGTGCACTAAAATTGATCAAACAACAACAAGCAACAAACAAAATCTTTGTGTGCCTTAGCATAGAAAAAACATTTGAATTTGGTGGTCTAAAATTAACAAGTGCTTGCCAAAAAATCTACAAACATCTCGATTTTGGGCTTAAAAAGAACCACAAAGTGCATCATAATTCATTGGATTAAAAAGAACAACAAATCTGTATTTTTCACTCATCTAAACAAGAAAATAAATCAATTGTATGAAGTGTTTTGTGATAATGTTTGTGTGGTGAAAAGTGTATGCTCTTCCCTCGCACCATTGGTGATCTTGGGAATTAAAAGCTTCTCACAACACTTGCATAAATCACCCCCAACATAATCCAAGAACTAAAAAATGAACCTTGTTTAGTGTAACCCAAGCACAAAATATACGTATGCTCTCCCCTTGCATCCTTGTATGAACTTGGGGATCAAAAGTAATTTTGTGTTTGTGTTTCTTTTGTTAAACCTTTAGAGGGTGTGCCATCCCACTTCAAAAGGTGGGAATGACCCAAGCAGCAACAAGCTAAAGCCAAGTTCTTTCGAGCCACTATATAAATAATGTGTTTGTGACAAAAGTCACAAGCAATAGGTGTTGTTGTGTCATACCGATAGCCAACCTCCCCCAAAACCCTCCAAGGTGTAACCCTTGGAGGCTAGGAGACTCCATAATGGAGAGTAGCGATGTCGCACGTATGGCCACTTGAACGAATGCACTTACTACGAACCTTTGTTTTAGTAAGCCAAAAACCTTCTATTTGTTGACGCAGAAGGGTAACCTTTGAAGTGGCCACGATTCATGCGGTTCTTAGTAGAGGTAATAGGGACAAGCCTTCGTGGAAACCTAGATCTTGGTATGTGTGAGAAGTGAGTGCACTATAAGGGGGAGCTAGTGCTAACAAGATCTTGGAGCTACCCGCTTTGAATAAGCACAGCTAGGGGATTTAACAAATATTGTCCTATCTTCGCCTTAGGTTGTACAAAGTGCTTGTTTAAGAAAATCCCACATCTTTTCACAAACAAAATCTTGGTTATTGTGTGTTATTGTGCTTAAAGTGCTTTGAAGAAACTTGCCAAGAAATAACAAAAATTATTTGATCAGATTTCATATCAATACAAATCCAAATTTGTCATCAAAATCTATCTTTTTTCAAAGCCTCGACCAACATTGACCTATTTTAGCGCCATCTCTGTCTGTTTTTGGTGCCATTTCACCTGTGGATTGGTGCTATTTGCAGACTAACCTGCCTGAAACTAAGAAAAATTCCATTGTGATCTTTAGCACCTACCTGACCATAATCCATAATCACTTTCCCAAAAATTCGTCAATACCCCGCCCATTTTCTTCTAAAAATTCCAATCACACCTTCATTTTGACCTTAGAGAATCAATCATTATCATTATCAGACCCCTTGCTGTACCACAATCCACTCAATTTCATATCCATTCATCCTCATTAATCTTTGCATACCTTTTGGACCAAACAAACATGCTTGTCACAAGAAATCATATTTTACATCAAAGAACCATCAACCAACATCCAAAACTCGTCATCCCTTTGAGCTAAAGTTAGATCGTGATTTCATCTTTTACATCATATTTTTCTTGGAGAGTCATTAGTCAACCTCTTAATTAAAATAATCATCCTTCTTTGTGTAAGGTCATTAGTCTACCCCAAACAAAGAGAAACATCCATATGTGCAACACAAAACTAGATCTTACTTAAGCTCATTCATTGACCTTCAAATCCTTCTCAAAAACATCATACCCAACATCTAGTTCATCTAAAAATTTCACCCTCCAAATCAACATCAAAAATCCCTTCCATGAAATCATCCTCAAGGAAACTTCATCTATCATCTACCATTTTAGTCCAAATTTTTATAAAAAATCAATACCATCCACTCTTATCATCCTTAGATTAACACTTTTTTGAAGACTTATCTCTTATAAGTGAAAATCTATCCTTTATCACACTACAATCACCCCTTCATCTTTTCCTTTACTCCATTCCACTACCACATCCATCTTTGGGTCCAACAAATCAATGGGAATTCTCTAAGGTCTCCATCTCCCTTTCATTCACCTCAAAATCAAATCCATACACTTGCATGCCCATAACTAGATCACAACACAAAAATAATTAAGCAATGGCAAACTTTGGACAACACATGGGCGTAGGGATGCCTAACACCAATGACAACAACCTACCAATCGACCAAACATTCAACCTACCTTCGGTCTTTCAAATCCCAATGAAAATCCCTTCCATTTCTTACAACCACCACCACCACCACCCATCCAAAATGTCACCACCATTAGCCAAGATGAGCAAGATGTCTTGAACTTTACATAAGATGCCGACAACATGGACATGCTTGACAAAGTCCTAAGGTCAGATCCAAAGAGATATCTTGACTACCTCCTTAAAATTGGTGCCCAACCACCCCACAACACGACATCATCCCAACCATCCACCTCTAACAACAATCCTACCACATCTTCTCAACCATCTACATCAAACACCCAACCTATCATCTCTTAAACCTCAACTCCTACCGTATCTACCGCCCCCACAAGCTCTAATGTTACCACATCTACTATTTCCACAAATGTCTCCAATCCTACCTCCTCCCAACCCATCATCTCATCCACTACCATAACTAATGTAAACCCTTCCGTGCCGCAAATCACCTTGGGCATCTAAGGGAACCTCACGTATGCAAGTGCCTCCACAAGTGTGCCTCCACTCAACCAGCAAACCATAGCCTACATGAGACAATTCTTTTCACAACCACCTTACAACATGACCGACCCATCTAATGTCCATGCATCTCATGTCAATCCATCCAATGTCAACCCATCCAATGTCAATTCATCTAATCTCACGTATCTACAAAACCCCGTAGCGTCATCAACACAACATAATCCCAATCCTCAAATGCCTCCCCATATTCTCCAACAAATCCATGCTTACCAACAATATCTCACACAACTCAACCAAAATACCACCCCACAGTACCAAAACATGATCTCCCAAAACCTCCAACATCAAATCCCACCCAATCTCCAACATCTCATCAATCAACAAACCTACACACCACAACCGCCACCAACCCCAGATCTAACAAGTGTTGTACAAGCCTTGATTCAAAAAGTAGACGATATACAAATTGGGGTCAAATGCAAGCATTATTCTTTTGAGGATATTTGTCCCTATCCGTTTGATCAAACACTGTACATGCCCCCTTTCCCCAAAAATTTTGAAACACCAAAATTTGACAAGTACAAGGGAAAGGGAGACCCTAGGGATCATCTTAGGGAGTTCTACCTTGCTTGCTTAGAAGTCTCAAACAATGATACATATCTAATGTACTTGTGGATGTTTGATTTTGTACATGTTGGATGAGATGAAGACCCTCGAATTGGAGGCACAAAGGATACAGTTTCAAGCGAGTCTTAGGAGGGAGATAGCAGCAAAAGAGGAATAGATGAAGTATTTGCTTGCACAAATACAAAAGCAAGAGATCTAGACATCTGCATTTATTCTAGATTAGCCTTCTCAAAATGAGGTTAGTAGGTATCAAGTTTCAAGTTTTAAAAGTTCTGATTTTGTTCAGGAACTTATTTGCATTCAAACTCAGTCTATTAGTCCTCAATATCAGCCACATCAAGTACCTGAATCAAACCATCAGGCTTTTAAACAAGTATGGCAGCCTTCTTGGACCAAGCACCCTGATGAAGAAATGTCAAATCTTATTAAGGCTACCTCTTCCATACCAATCCTAAATCAGGAAGAGGTAGAATTAGAAATTTCTGAACCAATTGAAATTCCAATTTTTAATTTAGCAGCTAAAGGTCCATACAATTCTTCTTGTCTCACCAAATCAAAAAAAATAGAAGATGTGGTTTCTTTGTTTGATCAACTGCCTTATTTTGTTCACCAAGATGAAGACTGTTAGATTCAGGACAGACAACTGAGAGGGGGGGTGAATCAGTTGTCCAAAACTTTATTCCAATTAAACACTTAATCCACTTTGTAATTCAACAGCATAATAATAAATCAGTCATGGAAACATAATGCATTAAATCAAGAGTAGAAACACATCAACACATAAGACACCAAGATTTTGACGTGGAAAACCCGGTTAAGGGAAAAACCACAGGGTGATTAACCCAAGATTGTATTCTCTGTTAGAAGAATAGAAAGAACAAATGGCACATGCTAATTAGGGCTCACTACCCGAGCACACTGCTCACAAGAGGCCCACTGCCTACAAGAGACACACTGTCTACAAATAATAAGTATCACATACTTGAACTGGAGAATAGCATCTTCACCATGATTGAGTCAGTTCCATGTAAGCCCAATACTTCTACTCTGCCTTTCGCTCTCCTCCTCGCTACCACACTCTCATCTCTACCAAATCACTTTGAAATGAATTTACAATTCCTTATTTATACAAGACATCGACTTAGGAATGATCATCTAAGTCGGTAAACATTACAGAGAAAATACATAAATACATCATGAGTAATTACAAAAGACTTACGCGGAACAACACACTGTCAGCCACATAGATCTGAATCTTCTTCTTCTAGGAACATGCCAATCTTCACATAACATCTTCTAGATCATCCGTAGGATGTGTAACTCATCTGGTCGGCTAGACTTAGGAAGAACACCATCATCTAGAAGTAATTCTTCAATTGTGAACTCAAACTCCAATGTGGACCACCAACACAAACTGGACATGATCCAAAGACCTCCACAAGCTTGCCTGAATCACCAAGAACATCCACACTACATCTTCTTATTGAAATCCTTATCTCCTTCATCTAGAACCTCAAGAACACAGTTTGTCATTACTGTCACAATGGAATAGATGCTTGCGGACCTCTAGACCATGAACCAATTGAGTTGTCAATTCACATTGACTTCCTAAACATTCCCTCAAATCTGCAGAATAGGATATTGCATTTTTGGATCTCACCAGACTTATCTATGTCACTCTGTCACCTCTGAACACTTGCCGGAACCGGTTTTACTTGAGCAGTCACAACTTCTTTAGATCTTCATGCGGACCTCTAAAATCTTTACTAGATCACCTTAAGACACATATTTACAAACTCTTTGATGCACATCCTCTGATCTTCATCTTAGCTAGGATCTTTAGCTCACTATGTTCACTGTTCTTCTCTGTTCCTAATTAGGACTAATTTTCTCAATATCCACAGCACATAGCTCATCCAATCCTTATCATCAATGCAACAGGAGTATGTTGACATTAATGACAACACTGGTTAGGCCCATACTTGCAACAGTCTCCCCCTTTTTCATTGATGGCAACATATGATGTGAAAAACTATTTTAATCATCAAGACAAGAACTTCTCCTCACTGTCACAACTCCCCCTATCAGCAACAACCATTCACATGTCTTCTCTTCCTTTCCTACTCCCCCTTTGATCAGCAACCACTTGTTTTTCACATGTCTTCTCTCCCCCTTTGACATCAATGGCAAAGGGCACATACTTGTAACTCCACCACTTCAGAATCATACCAGCTACTCCCCCTGAGTAGCAGCTCCCCATCATCAATCTGGACCACAAGATATTACTATGATATCCACTGGACTGATGCACATAAGTGCACCTTAGTTCATCACCGGAGGGGTAATAACCCCTAACTTCTCCCTAAGATACTCAAAAGAGTCCTTAGGTAGAGGTTTAGTAAAGATATCTACAATGTGATCCTTAGAAGGCACAAACTCCAATCTGACTTCATTCTTGTTCACTTGCTCTCTCAAAAAGTGAAACTTGATGGATATATGTTTAGTCTTTGAATGCAACACCAGACTCTTAGATATATTTATTGCACTTGAATTATCACAGAAGATTGTGATAGGCTCCTCATATTCCATTCTTATGTCTCTTTGCATTTGCTTCATCCACAAAACTTGAGTGCAACTACATGCTGCTGCAATATATTTTTCTTCTGCATTGGACAGAGATATTGCCTCTTGTTTCTTGCTCAGCCAAGAAACCAATCTCTTCCCCAAAAAGAATGCTCCACCACTGGTACTCTTCTGGTCATCCACATCTCCTGTCCAATCCACATCTGTATATGCATGAAGAGAAAAATCATGATCTCTAGGATACCACAATCCATACTCAACTATCCCTTTTAGATATCTAAAAATCCTCTTGATTGCCATGACATGAGATTCTCTAGGATCAGCTTGGAATCTAGCAACAAGACCAACAACATTCATAATGTCAAGTCTAGTTTGAGTGAGATACAATAATCCTCCAATCATTGACCTGTACTTTTTCTAATCAACCTTAGGAGAATCATCATCTCTGCTCAATTTACATCCAGTTGCCATGGGAGTACTCATTGATTTTGAGTCTTTCATCCTAAATTTCTTCAACAATTCTTTCACATATTTGGTCTGAGAAATGAAGATTCCTTTCTTTGTTTGAGTGATTTGTAGACCCAAGAAGAAATTCATTTCCCCAAGCATGGACATCTCAAATTCACTTTTCATTTGATTTTCAAAAGTTTTACACATACTATCTCTTCCTCCAAAAATGATATTATCAACAAACACTTCAACAATCAAGATGTTTTCATGATCAATTTTGAAATACAAATTACTATCAGTAGTACCTTTGTTGAAACCAATCTTCAAAAGATGCTTATCCAATCTTTCATACCATGCTCTTGGGGCTTGCTTGAGTCCATATAGTGCTTTCTTCAACTTGCAGACCATATCACCATGATCAGACAATTGAAATTGATCTGGTTGCTTAATGTATACTTCTTCTTCCAAGTCACCATTCAGGAAGGCAGACTTGACATCCATCTGATATACTTTGAAATCCTTGAAGGCAGAAAAAGCAAGAAATAATCTGACTACTTCAATTCTTGCCACCGGAGCAAAAGTTTCTTCAAAATCAACTCCTTCTATTTGAGAGTAACCCTTGCAGACCAATCTGGCTTTATTTCTAATTACTTCACTGACTTCATTCAGTTTGTTCCAGAAGACCAATTTGGTTCCAATCACATTCTTGTTTTTAGGTCTAGGAACAAGATCCCAAGTGTGATTTTTCTCAATTTGCATCAACGCTTCCTCCATTACTTTAGTCTAGTTTTCATCATTGCAAGCTTCATTCACTGTCTTAGGTTCAATCTTTGAAATCAGACAATACTCTTTTGAATCTTGAGCAATCCTTCTTCTTTTTTGTACACCTTTGCTTTTATCACCTATAATCTGATCTTTAGAGTGATTCAGTCTTACATACCTGGGAACTTTGGGAGTTTCTTGCACTTCTGATTCATGAACAGGTTCATTCAAACTTATCTCTTCTTCCTGATTTACCAAATCAGTTTGAATTTGAATTTCAGAGGGAGCTTGGACTTCTTGAACAAAAACATCATTTTGATCATGTTCATCATATTCATAAAACCTTGAGGGTTTTTCAATACCTTCATCAACCTTCACATTTATACTTTCCACAATCTTCCTCAATATCTTGTTATAACACCGGTATGCTTTGCTTTGAGTAGAATAACCCAAGAATATTCCTTCATCACTTGTAGCATCAAATTTTCCTAGATCTTCATCTCTTTTAATGTAACATTTACTACCAAAGACTCTGAAATACCTCACAGTAGGAGTGATGACAAACCAAAGGTCATAAGGAGTCTTACCAGTATTGCTTTTGATTTGTACTCGATTAAGAGTATAGACTACAGTGCTGACTACTTCTCTCCAATAGATCTGAGGAACATTTGCTTCCATCATCATGGTCCTAGATGCTTCCTGGATGGTCTAGTTCTTTCTCTCCACTACTCCATTCTACTGTGGAGTCCTAGGAGCAGACAACTGTCTCTTTATTCCATGTTTCTCACAGAATTCTATGAACTCACCGAATGTGAATTCTCCACCTCTATCAGACCTCAGACATTTTAATTTTAATCCAGTTTCATTCTCTACCATAGCCTTGAACATTTTGAATTTCTCAAGAGCTTCTGATTTCTCTTTCAGAAAAGTAACCCACATCATCTGGGAATGGTCATCAATTAATAACATGAAGTATCTATCACCTTGCACACTCCTGATTCTTGTCCGTCCACATAGATTAGTATGAACTAAGTCCAATAATCCAGTAGAAGATTGTTCCTTGCTTTTGAATGAGACTCTACTTTGTTTCCCCAACTGACATTCTTTGCACAAACTATTTGTAGGTTTCACCAGTTTTGGAAGATCTCTTACAACCTAATGTTGCTTATCTTGATGATATTATCAAAATTCACATGACATATCCTCCTTTTCCATAACCAACTCTGATCAATTTGCACAAATAGACAACTTTTACCAGTACCAACTAAATGGAAGATATTACCTTTTGTTTGAGTACCGGATGCAATCTCTGTTCCAGAACTTTCAAAGATCTTGCATTTTCCATTCTTGAATCAGGGATCATAGCCTTTGTCCACCAACTGTCCAACACTGAGAAGATTGTGCTTCAGACCTTCAACATATAGTACATTACTGGTTTTGTTCTTTCCATCAAAAGAAATGGTTCCTCTTCCTCTGATTCTGCCAGCAGAATTATCACCAAACTTTACCACTCCTTCATACCTTTCCAAATCTATGAACTTATTTTTGTCACCTGTCATATGGTGAGAGCATCCACTGTCAATGACCCAATCATCCTTTTCTTCAACTTGGGCAGCTAGAGCTCTCTCAACAATTTTATGATTGATAGATACAAAGGACATTGGATCTTCTTCCTTGATGGCAATGAACACCCAGTCACTTCCGGATTTGTTTCCTATCTCTGATTCATCATCTGTTACTCCTTCATTATCATCATCTTCATGAACATAGTAACAATTCTTTTGGAACCTTGATCTATTAGGATTTGGCCTTGAAAATATTTCTGGACACCTTGAGGCAAAATGACCAATCTTATTGCAGTTAAAACACTTAAAAGGAAATTTCCCTTCATACTTACCGGATCCTCTTGGCAGTCTTTTTGCAATAAGGGCTTCAAGTTGAGCAGTTTATGCTTCTTCTTCTTCCAGGTCTTTTCTTGCCTTTTCATACCATGATAGTTTCCTTGAAGAGTTCTCTCCCGGATCAAACCTTTGTTTACCTTTTACAGAGGTACTAGCTCTGAATGTAGATTCAGTCTTGGGGGGCATCTCCAAACTTGGTTAATTCAAATGCAGCCAATTTACCAACCAATTGATCTCTTGTGACACCTGAATGGGCTCTGAATTCTTCAATGGCAGTAACCGTGTATTTATAAGAAGCGGGAAGGGATCTGAGAACTTTGCCAACAATCTCATCTTCATCCAAGACTCCACCAGTACATCTAATGCCACACACAAGCTCATTTACTCTTGGCATAAAAGTAGTGATATTTTCATCTTCTCTCATCCTTAGATTTTCAAATTTTCCTTTCAGACTCTGTAGCCTTGTACATTTACCACACATGTCTCCTTCATGCAAAAGTTCCAGTTTTTCCCAAATCTCAAAAGTAGTTTGTAGGTCAACAACATTTGTCAGCTCTGAATCAGACAAGGCACTTAGAAGAGCTTCTTTAGTCTGTAGATTATTTTCAGCATCTGTGATTTCATTTGCAGTTTTTGGGCCATTCTGTGGAGGAGTATAATTCTTTGAAGCCATGGTCCAATACTGCATTCCCATACATTGTAAGTGACATTGCATGCAACTTTTCTAAAGATTAAAATTGGTTCCATCAAACTTCAGACTATCCTTCTTGTAGGACGACATCCTAGATCTCCTCAAGCGGTTAAGCTCTTTTAGAGGAACATAGCTCTGATACCAATTGTTAAATTCAAGATAGACAACTAAGAGGGGGGGTGAATCAGTAGTCCAAAACTTTCTTCCAATTAAACACTTAAATCCACTTTGTAATTCAGCAGCATAATAATAAATCAATCATGGAAATATAATGCATTAAATTAAGAGCAGAAACACATCAACACATAAGACACCAAGATTTTGACGTGGAAAACCTAGTTAAGGGAAAAACCACAGGGTGATTAATACAAGGTTGTATTCTCTATTAGAAGAATAGAAAGAACAAATGGCACATGCCAATTAGGGCTCACTACCCGAGCACACTGCTCACAAGAGGCCCACTGCCTACAAGAGACACACTGTTTACAAATAATAAGTATCACATACTTGAACTAGAGAATAGCATCTTCACCATGCTTGAGTCAGTTCCATTTAAGCCCAATACTTCTCCTCTGCCTTTTGCTCTCCTCCTCGCTACCACACTCTCATCTCTACCAGATCACTTTGAAATGAATTTACAATTCCTTATTTATACAAGACATCAAATTAGGAATGATCATCTAAGTCCGCAAACATTATAGAGCAAATACATAAATGCATCATGACTAATTACAAAAGTCTTCACATGGAACAACACACTGTCGGCCACACAGATCTAAATCTTCTTCTTCTAGGAACATGCCAATCTTCACATAACATCTTTGAGATCGTCCGCAGGATGTGTAACTCATCCGGTCGGCTAGACTTAGGAAGAACACCATCATCCAGAAGTAATTCTTCAATTGCGAGATCAAACTCCAATACGGACCACCAACACAAACTGGAAATGATCCAAAGACCTCCACAATCTTGCTTGAATCACCAAGAACATCCACACTACATCTTCTTACTGAAATCCTTATCTCCTTCATCCGGAACCTCAAGAACACAGTCTGTCATTACTATCACAATGGAATAGATGCTTGCGGACCTCCAGACCATGAACCAATTGAGTTGTCAATTCACATTGACTTCCTAAACATTCCCTCAAATCCACAGAATAGGATATTGCATTTCTGGATCTCACCAGACTTATCTGTGTCACTCTGTCACCTCTGAACACTTGTCGAAACTGGTTTTACTTGAGTGGTCACAACTTCTTCAGATCTTCATGTGGACCTCTGAAATCTTTCCTAGATCACCTTAAGACACATATCTACAAACCCTTTGATGCGCATCCTCTAATCTTCATCTTAGCTAGGATCTTTAGCTCACTGTCTTCACTGTTCTTCTTTGTTCCTGATTAGGACTAGTTTTCTCAATATCCTCAGCACACAACTCATCCAATCCTTATCATCAATGCAACAGGAGTATGTTGAAATCAATGACAACACCGGTTAGGCCCATACTTGCAACAAAGACATCATACAAGTACCTAAAGTACCATCTGATTTAAGACAACCAGTTAATATTGCAAAACATGATGTACTATTGGTCCTTAATGAGACTGAGGTTTCATTTCAGCTAGAAGAGTAAAAGAATAGTACCATTTTTTAGGCCAACACTCTTGTTTTGCATGAACATGAGTTTTACCAAGCTGAATATGAAACTAAATCAAATGATATTCTCTGTGAGAATAATATATTTGATTTGTTTTTAGAGCAGCCAAGTGAACCAATTGAATAATTTCAATCTTTTCAAGATATTTCTGTTTCTGATTGTCAAGACCCTGACTATTCAGCCTATAGGGAGCTTTCCAATCTACTGGATTCTTGTAGTGATCTAAAGATTAAGTCAGGAAATGATGAGTATATAGTTTCAGTGCAGGATTTTAAGTTAGATGAATGCATGTTTTTAGGTATTATAGAGGATTTTTGTTCTAACATTGATAATGATCTGATATCATGTGAACCAGCAGTGTGTGATCAACAAGATTAAATCAAAGAGGCAAGTATTCATCCTTTTCATTAATATGAACTAACTCTTTCAAATCAGATTGAAATTGTAAGTGATCATATGATAGCAGATATAAATGAGGACAGCAGAAGCATCAGCTAAAGTTACATCATTGCAAAAGGATGTCCCATCAGATATATGGCTGTCAGAAAGCTAGATAAGTAGGTACAGATTGCTGTTGTACCCACAGAGTAGTTTTTAGCCTTAGAACAATAGAATGAGACTATCCATTCATCCCATAACAATAGTATCAATGATCAGGCTTGGGTAATCAATGAGTTTGTTTTCATTCTTCATAACATTTTGCAGCATTCTGTGAAGTATATCCTTATGAATCATTGAATGTAGTGTTTCAGGATTAAACTATGTTTGAGAGAAAAAACTCTAACATAGTTTAATCCTGAAACACTACATTCAATCATTATGGACTGTGGAAATCTGATGTCTATCTTATGAATCATGTTATGTTAGTAGCCAAAAGCTTTGCAGAACATCATTTCTTAATCAGAAAGGGAAGTTATTTTAACCAAACAGTTAGTGGATTTGTTTGACCAGCTTCAATGGATGGTTAGTGTAGGGTAGAGTAGAATTTTAGTTCAATAGTTAATTTTCCAAGAAGTGCTTTTGCACATGTTACTGGCTTTGTCTTAAGCAAGCCAGTTTAATTTCAGTTTCAGTTTTGTTGCTGCTATAGTTTTCTTTTAGTTGGAGCTGTAGAAGTTTTTTTTTTTTAAGGTTTAAGACAGAAGAAGACTCATGTGCCCAATGGAATTGAGAAGGCTACTGGTTCTAAGTTGTTTAGGAGACAAATACGCTTGAGAGGTCGCCAGAAATGTTAGTAAATTTTGTCCACACTAAATTTAGTTGGACTTAATTTGCAGTTGTTTCAAAAGGAGTAAAAGAAAACTTTTAAGTTATTACAATAAGTGAATATTTGATGTCTTGACAAGAGGAAACAATGATCATTTGTCATGATAATCCAACAGTCCAATCAAGACTATCAAATCATCATGACAAGTGAATGTTTATGTCAAGAAATCAAACAGTCAATGAGAGATAGTTGATCTAACTATTTTTATCTTTCAAAGTTATAAGACAATTTGATTATTCAAATGATCATATTTGAAAGCAAGAAAGAAAGGTATTCATTTGAACTGTCATTTCATATCATATTTGGAACATACATCAGTTTCAGTTATTCTACCCTATGCATTGATTGAAAAGGAAACATATATAAATCAATTGCATAAGGTAAATTAATTGAACATGTTTAAAAGAAGTGTTTAAATGAGTCCCACACAATCCATGGAAGTGACTAAACTAAGCAATGCAGACATATGCAAGCAATAGATCTGATGATAAAAGGAAATGGAAAAGAACACATGAGAATATTAAATATCCATCATTGCCTTTTGTTTGAAGGTTGATGCCTTGTTGGTGGCCGATCTTCGTATCTTCATCTTTAGCTCCAGTCATGTCAATGAACCTACAAAAAAATTGGAGAAGATTCTGTTAGAAGCTCTGAATATTTAAAATTATCATATGCTTTTATCAAACAGACATATCAACTTGCAAACATCATGCATTTCATATGAAGGAATCAAATCAAACACGTGTAATAAATCAGATCATCATAAGAAAGATCAATCAACTTTAAGAGGTATGTTTTTATGCTAACTTGTTTGTCCATTGTGCAAGTATAGGAAAAGTAATGTTGCTGATTTCAAGACATTTAAAGCATGTGGAGAAAATATGGCTCCCACGAGGGTAGAGCCCAGCATGTTTCCTTCTTATTCACCTAAGAAGGACATCAGATTGCAATAAATAGAGTACTCTATTCAAGAGATGTTATACTTTGTAACAGTCAAATCAAATGATCATGGAACAACATTTAAAGATAGGTATTTATCATTTTTCTTGTGAATAAAGTATGAAATTGCTATTAACTACATGAAAAAATCCTCCGTCATCAAAGAAGACATCAACAACATTAAAACAATCAGACCATGTAATAGCATGACAGACAGTTCACATTCTTGGGCTACCATATTTCATAATGACAATAAGAAGTGACCAAATAGAGAAAGTAGTGTTTCAAGATAAGCATTTCATTTTGGTACAATGAATATTTTTTTGCTATAAAAGGAACTGAAGTCATTACAACATAGGTTACAGTGAAACTTTAAATCTTGTAATACTCATACATGATTGTACTAGAATAGCCATCAGTAGGTAGAGGACAGTCCTATATGATTGTTACAAGATTTAAGAAATAATGGATCTTATCAAAAGAATGTCAACCAAGAGATATGCAGTGGAACCCCAAAAAGATATATAAAGGTTTACAACTCATGACAGTCATGAAAGACTATGAAGATAGTCATGTTCCATCACATGAAGGATAGTCCTTAGCATAGCACATTCCTCTTTTAGTCATAACAATTAAAGATCATGTCCATATAGTCCACAATCATGTGTTGATAAAGTTTATCAGTGGACAAAGGGAAGAAAAAAAGACAGGAGGCAAGCAAAGAGTTTAAGACTGCTAAAAGATCCGTATGTAGAAAGAATGAGCCCAAGAATGTATACAATCAGTTTTATGTTTGTCTTCAAAAGAGAAAGAATATGAGGTAGCAAACACTACCTCATCTTTGACAAAGTATAAATGCCAAAAGAGAAACAAAGTCTTTAAAATAACAGTAATAATCATGATAAACCTCTCCGAATAGTCATACCATGGATCAATGAACAAGCATGAAGAACAATAAAGCTATTATTAACTCCATCTCACATGATTGAGATTCATTTATGACTGTATCCATGAATTTCAAATACAAATGAAGTCTTGGTAACTTTACAGAGTAACTAAAGGATCTATTTTTAGGGGCAGCCATGAAAGTCTTAAATAAAGAGAAACAATGCCATAGACCCCAAAAAAATAGTCAGCAAAGATACGACAAATATTTACCAATTTTTGTTATGAATGAAGTGTAAAATTGCTATGGATTACATGAAACAACCCTATAATTCAAATAATAGGGAGCAATAGAGCAGTCATTATTGTTATTGATAGTGATAAAGACAAAATACAATGTGAAGGGTAGTGATAGTGATAGCCATGATAGCCTTGTATTTTTGCAACGATCAGTCAAAAGAATTCAAAAGACATGAGAAAACAATAGGGCGACATCTTTGAGATGTAGAGTAGATCAATCAATAGGATAGTCATGAAGCATGCAAATAGTATGAAGCCAGTGTGCAGAGGTAGTCACGAGGTCAAATGAAAGATAGCAAGGAGTAAAAGATGAACATCAAAAAGGGCATGACAATGCATTCTAAACTGTCAAACAAGGGTAATCTTGCAATGAGAATATTGAACTATTGAAATGGAGGACATTTTAACAGAGCCTGTAATGATCTAGTCAAACAAAATTTAGGAATCAATCACCAAAGTTCAAGAACAACATCATGATGACAGTGACAATCCTACCTACAAGAAAGGTCATCATAGGGTGAAATGAAAGAACAATGTGAAGAACACTGTGATTGCATATAATATGACAAAACAGTCATAAATGGCTGTCAAACAATGACAAAACAATCACATTAACTGTATCAAAGCAGCTATGTCGAAGAAAAGCATATATTTGACATACAACTAGAACAAGCAGATCTCATTCTTTAAGCTATTTGTACAGTTTATGTTCCTGGTTTTGAATTCTTGCCCTCAAAGAACAACAGGGGACTTTGGAAACTAGAAAGAGAAATAAATAGGTCATTGAAAGTATTGATTGAAGGGCGAGAGGTAATATTAAGCATGGGTGAATCTGAAAGATATAGTAATGATCTGCTAGGTACCATGATGTCTTCAAATAAGAAAGAGCCAGGAAGACCTGAAATGCTTACACAACAGTTGAAGAGATCATTGATGAAAGCATAATTTTCTTCTTCGTTGGCCATAAAACAATAGTTACACTTTTAACATGGACCAGGGTTTTGCTTGAGATACATCAAGAATGGCAAAGGAGCTTCATGAAGAGAAGAAACCCATAGCAACCAAAATTTCTGTAGGACAGAGTTTACCTAAATCCAAAAAAAAAGAATCAGTAAGAAACTAAGCACTTTTCATTGTTTTGTTCTCCATAATAGTCCTTTTCACAATGAGAATAGGTATGTAGATAGGTCAAAATGAAGATCTCACAGTGACAACAAATGCAGAGTTTTGTTTTAGTTTTGCTCATTAAAACTTAGGAAAAGAAGGATAGCAAAACTTACAGAAGTAAGAGAAGAAGCAGTGGCCTATAATGCACCACCCATCAGACTCAATGACCACTATGTCACTTACAGAAGCTCCAGCGAGGGTCTCAAACCTTAACCTCCATGGCAGCTCAGGAGGAGCAAAAATGAAGCAAAGTGAGGAATGAAAGAAAATTGTAGGGTTCAAGTGTTTTTGCTGCCCTAATTTGAATGATAAGTTTTTTTGACTTATCTTTTAAAATAAAATCTTGTCATTCGAATGATGGATGTGGTCAAGACTTCTAAAGTCTTGAAAACCTAATAATGTCACAAAGGCCCATGAGGGCATATCCATTCTCTTTATTCCTTTCCCTTCAAAATTCAAAACTCACATGATTTGAAGGTTGAAAGATATAACATGACTTGAAGGTGCTAAGGCATGAAATACATCCAAATTCAAAACAAGTAGATGCATTATGAAGACAAATGACAAGGTGGATAAGGTAAAAGATTTTATGAAGATATGGTCAAGAAAAAGGTGAGGGGGCAGTGAACAAGGATTTTTACAAGGGTAAAATGTTTTGAAGACAAGGCATGTATGTGGATAAGGTAAAGGTATTTTTCCAGGGTGATATGCCTTATGAAGGCATAGGGTATTATTTTTGCCTTAATGCATTGAAGGTTGTGTGATGCAATATTTTTCTTCTTGGCAATGAAATGGAGCAATAAGGGTTAATTTTTGCCTTGATGCATATGAGATGCAACTAGGAGATTATTTCTTGCATGGAGGCATAAGGGGATCTTTTCTTTAAGTCCTATTTACATTAAATCATGCAAATTTGTGCAAACTAGGCAAGTGTAATTGTAGAGATAAGGTGTTTGTTTGTTTTTCATCTTTCATGCATGACTATACAACTAAAATCAATGTAAGTAAATAGTAAAGTAATATTTTACAAATTACTTTATTATTTTTCACAAGTCGTAAAATCATAGAAAAATAGTACAAAATGTAACTAATAACAAAGTAATTAAAACACCTAAGTACTTTATTATTTACCTACATCATTTTTGCACTGCAAAATCATGCAAAATAGATGACTTGAGTTAACTGGGGCTGTTTGGAGACTTTTGCATGATTTGGAGGACATTTTGGAGAGTTTTGGTCAACTTCTTGGTCAAACACATGGAGAGGATAAATTTGGAGCTATTTTTGCTTAATTTGGGGTAGTTTTGACCTTTATTTTTAGGGATTTCTTGGTTTGCTCGTGGTTCAGTTTTGAGGGCTTATTTTTAGAGGCAGTTAACTGCAGTTATTTTTTTTATGCCTCTTAGAGAGAGCAAGCTATATATTGTAAAGAAAATCTTAGATTTTGCCAGTTCTTGCCTTTTTGCTCATTACACTTTGAGAGAGGAAGAGGTATTGTAAGTCATTGATTACAAATTTTATAGAGATTACAATAGGTTACAGGTTCCATTTTCTTATCTGTCATGCAATATTTTCCTTTATTTTTCACTGAAATCAAGTGTTTGCCTTTCCATTAATACTACTTGTATGGATGATTTGATGAAATTTTAATGTGTTTTAATATCAAAACCTTTAAAATTATTGTCTCATTCTTACTTACAAGTGTTAAGCATAGTGGTATCACAGGTCTTAGGTTGTGTTACTGAAATCTTTTCTTTCATGTTGTGAAAAAACCTTTTCCTTCATAAAGAAAATAATTTCTAGCCTTCCTTAAAAATATTTTTGTGATCCCTTTTGCCAAAAGTGGATTGTGTGGGTAAGATTTCTGAGATCTATTGTGAGTCAAATTTTGCAATTTTTTCCATCATTATTAGGTGCATCACCAACTTTTGTAGTTTTATTATCTTTATAATATCCTCTTTTACCCTTTTCCAATCCAAATTCATAGATTCAAACTAAATATTTTAATGGAACCAGCCCATAATCTAGAGGTTCAAACTCAATATATGTAACCCATAGCCTGAGTTTGTTCCCATGTTTTGAAGGATTGCAAAGTTTCACAACTTTGCATAAGGGTGCAATCCTCATTGACAACAAGGTGATTTTGTGAAGTGATAAGAGCAGAAGAAGATAGATCTTGTTCCTATGTAAAAATAGAGTAGTGAAACAGAGCAGTTAGAGATGAAGAGTTTTGAGACAATATTTATGGCTTCATTGGATTTGTAATAATGCATGTGTAGATGCAATCTGAGTAGTTCAACTTGGCAGTGATCCATTCATCCTTCTTTCTTTCTCTATGTAGTGAGCCTATTTTAGCAATGAGCCTTTTCTTGCAATGAGCATTCTCTTTGGGCAGTGAGCCTTCTTGTAATCCAGTATTGTGCTATAATAATATATTGTGAGCTAACACTCACCATGGTTTTTCCCTCTTTCGGTTTTCCATGTAAAATCCTGGTGTCCATGTGTTATGTCTTTGTGGTTTCTATTCATATGCTTGTTCTCCTTTCATATTATTAATTTTAGAAATTAGATTAATAAACTTGTTAAGTAGTAGTTTTATGGAATACTGATTCACCCCCCCTCTCAGTATTCCTTAATATCAACATTTGGTATCAGAGCAGGGTTCCTTGGAAGAAACCTAACAGCTTGAGGAAGATTTGGGAGAGCTCACTCATGGTAGATAGGAGATTTGGAAGTTTCTCAAACAATGTTGAGCTAGAAGCAGCTCTTATTGATCTTGAAAAGTCTAAAGTAGAAGTCAGGGAACTTGTTTAAGGTAAAATTGGATTTTGTTAATCTTTTGTTGTTAGATGTTAAAATCTGCCTCTCCACTAAACATTGAAGGATCTAGGGTCGAGTGGCGAGCACTATCATACCCTAAAGTAACTTTTAGATGTAGGGAAACTTGGATTATGGAATTAATTATCAATTTTTCCTTCTCTTATGTCCAATTGACCATTAAAACCCTAATTATGCAAATACGACAACAAATTAATGATTTACAGAAAAAGCTCTTGCAGATGGGAGTAAAATACCAAATTATAGAATACCTATTTTTAGGGTTCCAATGACAAATAGTCGAGGACACTGGAGCGGGTGCCCAAGTCCAAGGTACCCACTTTTTCAGGGAATCTGGACCTTCTTTGGACACTGATCAGCCCTGCAACTTCTATTTTCTGGAATCTGTCTACAGAGGACACTAGAACGAGTGCCCTAATCCTGGAAGTGCTCCTTTGTCTGTCTTTCCTTCAGATCTTGAATCCCTAATGTCTGCCCAACCTTCCTGCAACTTGATTTTTCCCAGATGCGACACCTGTAACCTGCAATCACAAGACTTGGTTTGGGGGTTGTGGTGTTTAGAGGTTTGCCTCAGTCAAACTTCAAAGGACACTTAAGTCTCCAAACACCGTTGTCAGATAAAGAGGGCATGCCCTTATGAGGTAGAGGCTAGAACCAAAGGAATCAATGATAAAAACACAATATTATGTCACCTTGTAGTGAAGCTCTCATGGAGGAAGATAGTCTTCATGCCATGAGGAGATTGATGCTCAAATCTACAAATGTCAACACATAAAACATATAAGTCTACTCTTGCAACACAATAGAAGCCTTCAATCACCTTGAGAATCACAATGATCATCTAATAATGCTCTAGTTTACAAATGAACACCTAAGCTTGTTTATATATGCATCTAAAAGCACTCCCGCCAAGATATTTGAAATTCAAACTTACTGTGTCGGTAAAGGAACCTAATAACGGTCACTAACCGACACCCACAAATTGGGGCTGCCCCAAAATAGGGCAGGACTAGGGTGTGGGCGCCCAAGTCCTCCCCCCTATTTTGGGTAGGGTATAGCTCAAGGTGTCCACCTAGGCCCTATTTGTTAAGGAACCTAGGTCTCATTCCATTAGGGTGTTAAAATATGAACTAAAATGTCCTAAATGCATGCTAAATACCCAAAAGCTAAACCTTATGAGGTAAAAGCCCCCAAGGGGACATTTTTTGATGTTACATTTAGCCCCCACTTTAATGTATGTATAAACATGAGGCCCATACATGCATTAAAGTAAGGTCACAAACACAGCAAACACATCAAACACAGAGAAGACACGCCAAGCACATAGAAGACAGTAACAGGGACACAAAACATGGAGAAGCCAGTTACAGTCATGTAAAACATAGAGCAAACAGTTAATGCATAGGAGACACATTAATGCACGGAAGATAGAAATGATATCTTTTCTTTTCTTTTTCTCATATATATATGAAATGCAAATGCAAGTACTGGAAAGTAAACAAACCTCCCAAAATGTAGGAAGCACTACTCGAAGGTGCTGGTCTCTGCATATGGGGCAACACACACACAAAACACACAAAACCTCCCAAAATGCACGAAGCACTACTCAAAGGTGTTGGTCTATGCATATGGGGCAACAAACATGCCACACAAAACAAGAACACCAAAACACACACAATTGAGGACACAGAGAAAACATGGTAGACAAGTGATGGTGTGTTCCCTATTTCTAGGCTCATCACCATCTCAGGCACATTACAGGCACACACCGACGATTGTGCTTTGCCACAATAATTGTTGAAGACATGTTTAAGGGTTGAGTTAGTCACAGAACCACTCCCCGCCTCCACAGAGGACTTTTGAAAATGACAGGATGATGCAATCTGCTCTGAGAAATACACCATCCCTGCCTCCGCAAAGGGCTTAAGAAAAAGGATATGCATGATATCCCACCTCCGCAGAGGGCTTACATGATTGATTGATTGATTGCAAACAAACTCAGGATGCACGATGCACTACTCTGGGGCGCAAGTCTATGCATCTGAGGTCAAACACACTACTAACACCTATAACAAATAGCTTACCTTATATACCCCCACCTTAAGGTAGTTGATATCATGCATCGATATCAAGCACGTTAAGGTAGGAAGAAAACACACAAGGGAACACTAACTTTTGCAAAGCCCATGCCCCCTCGGAGGTGACTTGTACTTTACGATTGCCAAATGATCCCACAAACACATCCCTGCAAGAAACATGTTAGTGTCTATAACATCATGATAAACAACAATATCAATGCATATGATTAACCATACAAAGAGCCAAGGTTATACAACGAATTTAGAGTTTAAGGATAACCGTAGGGCTATATCACGAAGCTCTCCTAATCGAGTACCACTAAGGCTAGATTCAAAGGCAAACAAAGGTGCATAGAGTAGTAGTATTGTTAAGGTTTGTAAATGCGACAAAAACATCATCAAATTCACTACACGGAAAGCACGAGTGCTTCCACTAGCCAAGCATCGCATAAGATATGCAACCCCATCATCATATTAAGAACTATAGTCCATTTTTTGATTGCTCTCGAAAGGGACACTAGGTCCGCATCAGTATAAATGTTTGTCGTCATCCGCCCGCTTGATAGAAACACTAGAGGAAGGGAAACAATAAATAAGAGAGGAGAAACAAGTGTCTTAGGGACAATCACATAGAAGGGTGCCCCCAAGTCATGAACCATGATGCTATTTCTGGAAGACACAACACACAACAATGAAATCAGACAGAGAGGTAATATAGAAGAATGATGATACTGTAAATAGAAGAAGGTCACAATAGAGGCAGTCTCCTGGTATCCTGAACCTTACGGGAGAATCTGAGGTCATCCCAGGAGGCCTAAACAACATATAACACATCATGGGGGAAGCACATCATGAGAGAGATAAAGGGTAAGAGATACTTACCTATAGGGTCTTCATATTATATGTTGGAGCTCGCTAACCTCTTGGAGAGGTATTCGATCATATTTATTGTAAAATTTGAGTTCTTCTTATGAAAGTCTTGTTTGTTATCATATGATGATTATTCTGTAAATCCTTGTTTGAATGAGGCTTTTTGTTGCTTATGAGGGGGAGAACCACTATTATTTCTGACTATTGATTGTCGTCTTGCTTTTTCCAATTTTTGGCGAGTTTTCATTGGTAAATCTTTCTAGAACAGTAACAAGATTCATCCTGTACCATCTTTCTTGTCTGTATCGGTTGTTGTTCTTTCTTTTCAAAGGTATTCTAATTATCTCCCAATCCATATAAGGATAATGGAGGAGGAACCTCAGCATAAATTCCATTTCTTCGTGGATGAGGTGGGTTATCCATTTGTTTCTTATCCACTTCAATCATTCTGACGATACTATCATAGTCCAAGTAATCATCCTCGTCTACTTCTACTAAACCTTGTTCCACCATATTATTTTCAGTATGTTTAGGAAAGGGATTAGTAAAGATTTGTAAATTCTAATTCGGCGGAGCAACCAACTTGTTTCCATTATCATTCACACCTGATACCTGGATGACATTCGAATCAATAAGGTCCTATATCTCATGTTTAAGACTCATACATCGTTCAGTGTCATGTCCTTGTGTTCGATGATAATGACAAAATGCATTAGCATCAAAGTGAGGTCCTTGTTTACTAGGATCAACATGCTTGATTAGGGGAAGCTTCAGAATGTTATTACTCACAGCTTGATTCATGATAGAATGATAGGACTCAGATATCGGAGTAAACTTCCTTGGTTGATACGATTGTTTCTTTGGATTGTTTATAGCATACACATTTGTATTTGGTCCATTGATCTTGATGAAACCTCTATTATTGTTCCTCTTAAAGTTGTTTTGTGATGATCCACACATGGATTGTCCAACTTGAGCCAATGAGTTTTGGTTTTCATACTAACTAGACGAAAGTTGATAATCACAAAGGGCAGTGCATAAATGTTGAAAGGAGTTGTACTTCATCAAGAGAATATTATCACGAATATTAGGTTGTGAATTTGTAATGAATATCTTCTAGACATCTTCATCTTTCATTTGATATTGAATCTATACATAAAGACCTTGATACTGACGAATGAATTCAGTCAACTTTTCCTTCGAACCTTGTTTGCATTGAACCAAGTCAATCAGAGTGACTTGGGGTCCAACATTTGCTTGAAAATGTTGTAAAAATTGATCAATCAACTACGAGAAGAAGTGAATTGAATTTGGAGGCAAAGAGCAAAACCATTCTAAAGCAGTATCTTTGAGAGATCGCGGAAAATGTTTTGCTAACAAATCTTCTTCAAAATAGAAATCACTACACATAGCTGTGAATGTTGCCACATGGATATCAGGATCTCCTTTTCCAACATATTTTTCAAAGCAAGGAGTCTCAAACCTCTCAGGTATAGAGGTTCTCAAGACTACATAGGATAACAGATTATGGGCATGATATGTCGGTAGACTAGGCTGTGAAGAGTTTGTCAAGTTTGTTACCTTTTGTTGCAAAGCAGTCATGCCCTGTAAAAGTTGGTTTATGATGGCATCATTTGTAGATGTGGTTTTTTGTGAGGAATTGGAACCAAAGTGAGGAGGTGAATGAGCTTGAGATATGACAGGTAAAGGCTAGGAATAGGTCAACGGTTGTTGGACATTTTGGTAGGTGGAGGATGGTTACAAATAGGTAATAGGTTGCTGGAAATGAGTGGAATAGATAGGAAGTTGAAAACAATTATTCATAGAAGATGTCCCTTTAGAAATCAAATTTTGATAGTTAAATCCCACAGCTTTGTAATTAGTGTCATTAGATACTCTGATACCAGTGGTAGCATTACTATAAGAGTTTGCATTAGTTGTTAAGATCATTGATGAAAAAGTGGACATTCTTGTAGTTGGTATAGGTGCCAAAACTTGTGTATGAGATGATGATAGAGTGTTCTTTATCACTTGTGCACATTTGGTCACTGGAATAATGTTATTTTGCATGATATGTGTTAGACCGCAAAGTGCATTAACACCATCTTGTCCTTCTTTTATGAATTCTCTTATATTATGAATTGTAGGAACGACTTCTTCATCTATTCTCTTAGTTTCCATAAATGATTGAAATTTGGCTAACTCTTTATCCAATTTTTCTATTTGCTCATCTGATACATATACTCATAGGAGTGCTCTGTGAGTTCATCCCACTCATACTCGTTAGAGTCTATGTCACTGTCTTCTTGTAGGTTATGGATCTGTTCCACAAAACAAGCATTGGCCTTAGCTTTGCCTTTGTCATTGTATCCTAGCCCTTTTGTATTTCTTGCCAATGAGGATGAGGAGGGTTGGATGGCTTCTATTATTCCTTCTTTTCTTAGACCAATGGGACCTTGTCCTTCATAACCCATTCTATGTAGGATAGACTCACCACGCCCATAGATTTTTGTTGGGAGCTTAGGTGGTTCTTGTTGTGTGTTATCTTCCCCTATGTAAAGCCATTGCAAGACATCTCTTTCCTTACTCTCGTCTGATAGGGTCCCCCATTTTACAAAGGGAGTTGTGGGAGCTTCGAGAGAAGCAGATGGTTTTGGAATGTACTTAGGTGTAGGCCGCCTAAAGGATCTTGGAGATAGAGGCATTTTGTCTAAGTTGAGGCTATGCTCGATGGAGTATTCCCCTACCCCTGTTTCTTTGATTGTGATTTTCTACTCTTTGGGCTTGGACGAGGAAGCTTCGGAGGTAGAATCATGCTGTGGGATGGGGGATGTGGAAGCTCTATTGTTGGGAATGGTGCAATCAGGGTTTGAGTGGATAGAGTTGCAATGTTGAAAAGGATCCGGATCACCTTGGATGGTGATCTGCTTACCGTTATGAGGGAATTTGATACATTGGTGATAGGTAGAAGGCACATCTTTCATGGCATGAATCCAAGCTCTACCTAGGAGGATGTTATAGGCTAGCTCCCTGTTGAGGACATGGCAAACAATGTCCTTTATTACTGGTGCAACTCATATTGGTAACACCACTATTCCTTTAGTAGTTCTTTCTTCTTCATCATAGGCCTTTATGGTGATCTTTTTCCTTGGATCCACTACATTTTCTGAGAACCCCAATGTAAGGACTAGCTTGAGCATGCAAATATTTAAACCTGCTCCTCCATCAATGAGAACTCTTTTGATATGGTGTTTATGAATGAAGGCAATGATATGTAAGGGTGTGTTATGAGGATGGGATACTGAAAGGTCATTCTATTCAGTGAATGATAGGGTGCTAGAGGATGTTCGATTTTCTACCATGGCTTGAAATTTCTCTTGGGCCAAGTTTGTGGGCACAGTTGTTTCCACTAGGGCTTTATTGAGAATTTCCTTGTTGGAGGGAGACAGACACAACAACTCTAAGATAGATATGTGGGCAAGAGTTTTCCAAAGTTGGTCTATGACACTGTACTTATGGGAGTTAGATGAAGAAGGTGATGACCTTGGAGGAAGCATGTTTAATGTGACCTTAACACTGTAGGTGATGATGCTGCAATCAATTTTTTTGGGTCTTGACTATTGGTTGAATGTGACCACATTGACTTGTGGGATGTGCTCCGATATGCAGTTGACGGTATAATCGAATGACATGTTCGCATAGTTAGCATTGTTGTGCCCAGGCATTTTGTGTTGGCAAGAGACACTATATGGGTTTATGTATGTTGACATTGATGGCAACAAAGGCTATCCCACACATCCGCGAGACATGATGAATCTCTACCGGAAGTTAGATTAAAGAAGTGTTGTGATCCGGTAAGAAAGAACAGAGCAGTCAACAAGGTCTGACAGTCAGGTCCGGATCTCTCAGAGGAAGCATCTCAGTAAAGTGCGGATTTAGGGAAGTCAAGATGAGTACCTTGACTAATAGATTCCAAGGATTTAGCCTCCGGTGATGGAAGGGTGAAAAGATATGAGCACTTGAGTGTTGGGTTCCTGTTTGGCGGAGTAGACAGAGGAAGAACTGTACCGAAAGAGTGTTAGACCCAAATCCGGAAGAGATATTGCTGATGACTAAGTTTCTTGAGGTATCATTCATGATTAGCTAACATGATTGATGACTTCTTCAAGCATCTCCTAGATCCGCATCACTTGGTAAGCAAGGATCCAGCCGATAGATCAAAGCTTGGGAAAATATTGACTATTCCGGATGCCGACTAGAAAGGTGGTAAGATTACTTATGCAGATATATATACCAGATGAATTGAGATATGAAGTTGTTGTTGCGAATGTGTAATTATGCGAATAAAAGAAGAAGAGTAGTGGGAAGGTAGGAAGACAAGTCCAAAATGTGACAGGACAACTAAACCAAAAGAAAGTTAGAATAAAGTGCAGCAGATCAATTTATTGAGCTCAACCGGAACTGAATCTTAGCATGTGTGGATGCTTCTCATCAGTTCAAACATTGTGTTATCTTTCTCTCTTGTAGGCAATGAGCCTCTTATGAGCAGTATGCTCAGGCAATGAGCCCTAAATTGGCAGGTGCCATTTTGTACTTCTATTCTTCTAATAGAGAATACATTCTTGGGTTAATCACCCCGTGGTTTTTCCCTTAACCAGGTTTTCCACATCAAAATCATTGTGTTATGTGTATTGACTTTGTTTCTACTTTCATGCTTGTTTTCTTTGATGCTACACTAATTATTAAAGAAGAATAGAAAGTTGAATAAATTAAGATAACTGATTCACCCCCCCTCTCAGTTATCAACAATTGGTATCAGAGCCAAGTTCCTCCCAATAGAGCCTAACAGCTTGAGGAAGATCTGGGAATTCAAATGGATGTGTATGGTATGAGGGAGCAACTTAAGTCTACCCTTGATGATCTTGAGCAGTTAAATTCTGAAGTCAATGAATTGAAGGAAAGACTCAAACAGGTTGATGATTTCATAAAAGAACTAAAAGAGAAACTGAGTCTCTCTATGAAAAAGAGAAAGGAGCTACTTCAGCAATTGGCAAGTCAAGGTGAAGCCAATGATACAAATGGAGATCTAAAAGAGAAAACCAAGTTATGTGAAGAGTTATCAAAAGAAATCATCATGGTAAGACATGAGATGGAATCAGGAGTTATGAAGTTCACCCAAGAAATTGAAGAGAGAAGAAAATTTGAAGATGATCTAAGACAATCTCTCAAGGAAAAATTAGAAGATTACCACAAGATGGATAGAATAATCAGACATCTTGAATCTGATCTTGAAGATGCTAAAGATAATGAAGAAAAACTTGAGGATCAAATTGTCTCTCTTAAAAGGGATCTTTAAACAACAAATGAATACAAAGAGAAATTCAAGATAAGCTCTGCTCAACTTGAAGTTCTTGAAAGCCAAAAGAGGGTAGATGACAAGTGTGGCCTGGGATATGAAAAAGGTGAAAGCTCTAGATTCGGTCATAAGAATTTTGGATCAAAAAATCCAAGGAACGGGCCTAGAAGACCTTCGGTAAGGCAGCCTAATGCTCAAAGATATCCATCCTTAAATGGATACTGCCACAACTACAATAACTTTGGTCATAAAGCTAATCAGTGCAGAAAGAGAATGAATCAGACTAATACGTCCTTCTCCAGACAGTGTTTCAACTGCAAAAGGTATGATCACAAATCTCATGAATGCAGAAATATGTAAATGAACAATTCATTCAATGGTAGATGCTTTGCATGCAATAGAATGGGTCATATGGCTAATCAATGCAGATCAAGAGGATATCAATCAAATATACAAAGAAATGTTGTTTGCCAAATTTGCAATAGATCCGGTCATATTGCAAAATTGTGTAGAAGCAAGAATCAGGACAAAAGAGGTCTGGTACATCATAATCAGAATCAAGATAAGGGAAAATGAAAAGTGAATGTGGATGAAGTTCAAAATGAGATGAACAAGATTTGGGTGAAGAAAAGTATAGAGAATGTAGGGGATGGATCCGCACTAGACTCTGGTGCTGATATTCCTTCTAGAAATTAAAAAGTGAGCCCTGGCTCAGGGGGAGACACAAGCAAACAATTTTCCCCCAGCCAATCAATTAGTGCTAAAACTGGCACAAGGAGAGTTGCGGATTAAATGGTTCATAAGAGAAACATCTAAATAAACTATGGTTAAGATACGGAAGATCCGCAAGATGTTTAGATCAAGATTGATCCGGTTCTTCAAATCATCCGAATAAGGCAAGCCAGAATGACTTAGGTCGAACATTTATTGCAACTTGGTATTAGGGTTTGCGGAGTAATATAAGGGTTCTTCGTATTAAACATTTGTTCATTGTACATTTAAGAAGAAACAAAAAGGAGCTCTATAACAAATTTCCTCAAGCCCATCAAAGATCATTTGCAGAAGTCGATTCATCCAGAAATTGATCCGGCTCACTCCGTGAAACCTAAAGGCGCAAAAGGTATTTTCCATTGCTAAACACCTCTCTGTAAATCTTTTTAAAGATGACTACTTCGAATATTGTGAAGATCACTGATAGGCCTCGCCCCAAATTCAAGAAAGATCCCTACAAATCCTTGGAAGTAGATTCCCTATGAGCATTTTCCAGTGTTCTGCATGGTGTCTTGCATACATAAGATATTAGGGTTTACATTCATGCAAACATTGAAGAATTCAGAGAGTTCAAATTGAGGGATATCTACCACAAACAACTAATAGATGATTCATTTGAGCTCCAACCCCAATACAAGGCCCTCTGGGACAAGCACTTTGCACATTGTATACATTTCCCCTGCTTGGCAGAGGATGAATGGATCCAGTATGTCTTGAGCAGAATACATGACAACTTCATGTGGTTGAATGGACCATTCAAGATCACAAAAGATGCCATTAGGGTAGTTACCGGTTTGCACTCATCTGGTGTGTTACCTTTTGAGTCGCCCTTATTTATTTATTGATAATATTTCTTGAAAAAGAGTCGGTTTGCTTGTTATATTTTTGGTCATACCTTTGCTTCTTAAATTGACTCTTGGTTCTTCAATTTTTACCCGTTTATCGTCTTTGTGAGTAAGGGTACTTAAGGTTTGAACCTTTGAACCTAAACCCTTTTCAAAGTTCAAAGTTCAAATGGTTCGATATACCTAAAGTGTCTCAAACAACAAGTTGCTGTTCCATGTATTTCAAACGTCTTTGAGTTTTCAGGTTGAACTTGAACCCTTTTGTTCAAAGTTCAATGGTTCAACGACCTAAAGTTCAACACTCATTGCCTTCTAATAAGTCATGTCTTGCAGTTATCCTGTGTAATTAATGTACCGTTGAACCCCTATTACAAAAGTCACGTGACTGTCCGTTGGTCTCTGTAGCCTTTGTGTCTTTGAACCTTCATATTGAACCATATCCTAATAAGTTCAATGGTTCATGAGCTTAGGTTCAATATTCCCGTAAGTGAATCCTTTGCCCATTTATGTGATTCAATTGGTATGGTCGAACCACCACATTGAATCACGCCCTAAAGGTTTAATGGTTCAATAGTTCAAAGATTTGGAGATTTTGGTCTCATTTATTCCCGTGGTTTTCTGAGTCAAATTTAGCGAGAAAGTTGGAGGAAAATATGTCAGAGACTCATTATGAAACCGAGAGTTCTAATTTGGCGGAGTTTACAGATAATCATTATACCATCATGATGGTGCGTGAATAATACTTGCCATTAATGAAGAGGTCAGAATTCATGTCTTTTCAAATATGTTTAGCACGTATTGCTCCGAGTGATAACTATTCAATCTGGTTAATGCCATTATTAACTAAGAACAAGCTGAATTCAGCAACTAAACATACTGTGCAACACAGAGGAGAATAGCGCAGGAAGTGTAAGGTTCTTGTTACTCAAATTTTATAGTGAATTCAGATATCTTGAAGGTGAGTTCTATTCCTCCTACGTGCTATTCCTATTTCTTAGCTGGAAAGAAGAATTTCTTGAGTCTCTGTCATTATTTTCAAAATTTGAAGTGTTTTTCATTGTAATCCTCCAAGTATGGCTTTAAAATCTACATGTTTGGGGAGTGAACATGGTTCTAGTCTTACCTATTCTCACTCTGAATTTGGGGATATTGCACTGGTACAATATGATTTAGAAGAATTTAGAGAAAGGTCTAGAAACCCTGTGCAAACCCCCATGATGAAGAAAATAATAGACAGCGGTTTAGTTGAAGCTGCGGCTTTTCCTAAGGCTGTATACTGCCCAGAACTGGTTTAGGAATGTATAAATAGGTATGAACCTGAAAACAGGTGCATCAAAAGTGCAAACGGTGATGTGTTGTTTCATGTCAGCAAACAAACCCTCATGTCCATAATGAAGATACTGCCTAAAGAGGCATATTCCAGCCTTGATATTACCTCTTCCTATGGGTATTTCTCAGAGAAGAAATCAACTTATAAAAGTGTGATAGCAAGGAACTGGCTACTGAAATTTCAAAAGGGTGGTTCAAGGTTGCCCAGACCACTTACAAGGGATCATCTAATTAAAGAAGTGAGGGATATTGTGGTATTATTGCACAGATTGAAGGGCAGTCAACATGCATATTATTGGGAGGATTGGATGTACTTTTTCATACAAGTTATCTTCCAAGGAGAGCAATATTTAGATTGGGCAGAAATTGTGGCCAATTGTTTGCATCAGGGTTTGAGTAATTGTCTGGGTGACAGAGATTTTTATGTCTTCATACTTATTTTATTGCCTGGCATCAACAAGAGAATGGTTTGATCTACCTCATGCACCATTGGCTGAGGGTAGTAGGATTTATGAATATTATTCACAGTTGCAGAAACAAATCTGTTATGAAAATTATAAAAGGGTTAATGATGTTTTCACTGGAAGAATGACTTATGAACTGGCAGGTAATTTGGGTAAAAGGATGTCCAATGAGGCAATGCAATTGATTAGCATTTATGGTAGCTTCTTTATTCAATTTTTTGAGTTCACTTACATCAGAGTTGGGGGATTTGACGGTGAACCTGTCAAGCTACCCAGATATGTGTTCGACCGTTTCGTGTTGATAGAGGTCTGCAGACAGCTAGCACATGTAGATAAGAAACTCTTAACAAAGAGGGGTTTTGGTATCTCTTTTCCCATTGAACTTGGGCATTACTCGTGCTAGTCAAAATCTGATGATTTGAATTTAGAGGTGAACCTTAAAAAATTCAATTTTCAGTTCTTCACTGCCAGGTCTCAATTTGACAGCAAAGGATTTGTCAGAGATAACCTAGATCCTAGAGCGGGGCTTTCACACATTCCTAAGCTAGAGGATTACTGGGAAGACTGTTCAGATGAGTTTGAGGTCAGGAGAAGACTGTGGTGTAGGTTCTCTTTAGAGCAGATAATTACTCTCAATTTAAATATGGATATTTCTAGAATTATTGATGATGGGGAACAAGTGATTGATCCGCAGTTTGAACGAATAGAGCAATTACCTATTCCAGAAGTTGACTGGAGCAAAAGGGAGGAAGATAGGATTGAAGTTAAAACTCTACCAGTGATAAGGAGAACCGAGAAATGGTTAAGGGAAAAGAGACAGGGAGGGAGCCAAGATAAAAGTGCCCAACAATTCACCTCAATGATTGAATCATCACTTCCCATAAGCTCTTCTAACCGACCTATTGCTATCTGTGCTGCAGGTGCTTCCAAGTCATCAACTGGAAGGAGCCCTACTACTAAGAAATCTAGAAGAGCCCTCACAGCTATTTTACCCCCTCGTGCTACCAGGCTGAGGACTAAAAGTAAAAGAAAGGAACAACTTACGAAAACAATAGTTGTAGATCTGAATTCAGAGGAAGATTAAGGGGAACCTATGGGTGATAAGGAATCAAGTCCACACAGAATAGAGGAAGTTGATACTGGACCACAGTCAGAGGTCATTCTAGAGACTCCTGAGATGTTAACAATTTCAAATGTATCCTCTGACGGATTGAACCCTGAAAAGGAAACCTTAACCCCTGTACCTAAGTGGCTGGAGAGTTCTATCTCTGACAAGAGAAAAATAATTCCTTTTGCTTTCCCCTTAGAGGACATGGTGAGCAAATGCTTAGGAAAAACATCCAAGTCTAAGAAGCTAAAGATGACATCCAGAATAAATATTGATCCAAATACTGGAAACTGGAGTGCTGAGATAGCCAAACCAGTGACTGAGGAGGAGGTACAAGATCCAACTGTGTAGGATTTCACTATTGAGAGAGTGGATCTCAGTGTTGCTTCAAGAGTTGCAGATGTTCATCACCTTGAAGCATCCACCAAGAGGATAGTTAGTTGAACTTGGAAAGACAAAAAGGACAAAAGGGAATTGAAGCAGACTCTGTGTTCAATGGCAGAGTACATTCATGTTATCCACAACCCTAACCCACAGCTGGTTTCATAGCTCTCCCTATTTTTTGACCCTAAATCACCAGCTAACCAAAAGATATTGGATCAAGTTCATAGAAACAAGATGGTGGCAAACACATTTGATAGTTGGTTGGACCGCATTGTAGAGAAGGGAACTGAATACATTCGTGAACTCAAGGATATATATGATCTAACTGTTGCCACCATTGAGGACCTTAAAGCACAGATTACTGCTTGGATGAAAGATGAAGGTAAATGGGTAAATGTGATAAATCAGATTGATGAAGTTTAGAAATATGGGTTAGCAAAGTTTTTGACATAAAAGAGCCTGACTGGTTTGGATGAAGATTTATTATATGTGAATAAGAAAAATATTGAATGGAGAAATTCCATATCACGGCAGGGACGCTTTGAACTTACAAAGTTGATTAAAGAAATAACTGAACTCACTCAATCGTTGCAGCATGACTTGCAATGCATTGATGTTAAATACATAAAGGACGATGGGAAACTAGAGGATGATGTTGACATAGTGGTTCAATCCTTTAAGGATAAAATTAACTTTGTCAAAGAAAATGACAATATCTTAATTGAAGATTTCTCTCAAATCTCTAAGGTGGAGTCTCTACTTTACCTCTGTATCGATGCACTTCCAGAGCATAAAGGAAAATTTGGGAAAATGCGAAGGGATAAAGAAGTTTGGAAATCAAGAGTGAAGCACATAGGCATCCCCAACTTCCCGAAGATTCAGGAGTTCGTTGCAGCTTTTCAGGAGTGGAAGACTCAACGTGCTTCCCAAACCACTGATGGCAAATCTGGAGATGCAAATCCGTCATCCCAGCCATGATCTTATTGGTTCACTTTCTTTTATTCAGTTCCTCTGTTATGCTATTTCTGTAATCTTGATCTTTAAATCAGTTGGTTATAAACTAAATCCCGTACGGGTCAGAGTTACTTTAACTCTCGGTTTGATTTACTTGATGACATTATTAAGACATTCATATATATAGGTTTTTAAATCTTTGAAAGGATATAGAAAGTTAGGAAAAGGAAAGAAAAAAGGAATTTTAGCTAAACCGTTTTATGGTTTTACATTATGTGATGATTGTCTGAGAAATTTTTCATCTGTGAATGAGAAGGAGAAACAATTACTGCTTACTTAGATCTGTGCGTCTGAGTGTTTGGAATTAGATTTTCTGTGTGAAATCTCCTTTCATCTGGTAATTGCTCTTTTATTTGACAACTCGCCATATGTGTTCTATTATTTATTGATTCAGCAAATCCATATGTATGTGTTCATGTATTTCAATGTATCAAAAGTAGAATCTGTGCATTCTATTACTCACTGTTACTGCATAAATTTACCGCATTCATAACATAGTTATGTATGAATGTCAGTTTGCCTTAAGCATTTTCTAGTTAAAAGTGCATTTGGATAGTTGAATAGATTAAATTCATTGGAAATCTTAAAGGGAGCTATACCTAAATTCAGAGGGGAACTAATTAAAAAAGTTCACCTATTTGTTGCTTAACTCATTTGTTCTTCAAAGAGGGGTATAGAGTCAAAATAAAACATTTTCAGAATAAGGACAAATCTGTTAGCCAACAGTTTTTGGCGACTCTACTAGGGAACAAAAATCATTAATTAAAAGATTGGTCACCTGAATATGAAGCAACAATGGTGCTTCCACACGAAAACATAATTCTTGTTCTACAGTCCAATCTTGGATTTCAGGATGAGAAGGAAGACATTATTGGCTAGTTGAATACCCTTGCTTAGCATACTCGTCAGAATAGTCAAGATTACAGAAGAGCAAGCAGAGTATTAGAACAAGAAGAGGAGTTGGCCGATAACTTGAGATTGTTGTTACTCAGGCAGAGAAGAAGGCAGGCACAAAATGCAGTAAGAAATTAAATCCTTGAAGTGCAAAGAAATCAAGAACAACACAGAAATTAATAACTGCCTATCCAGCTATAATATTTTAAGCTAGATTCTAGACCATATACCAGGTCTTTGAGAAGAGAGGGAGTTGAGGATTCTACCTTTCAAGCACTACAAAATTTTAATTTTCCTTATATCCCTACTCGTGCAAGAAGAGCTAGAAGTAGAACCCCTAGCCCCCCTAAACCTTCTACCTCCCCTGTCTGTCAAGCTTTAACTCTTTCAAGCACCGTTATCCCTTCAGCTATAAATTTTCTACCCATGGCTTAACCTTGGGGATTAGCCATAGGGCCTCTGAACCTAGGGGCTAACCTAAATCCTTTACCTAAAAATGCAAGAGAAAATTTGCCCAGGTTCAATGGAGACGGCAAACAATCACTAGAAGAACATTTGTGTGCCTTTGCAGCAGCATGTAGTGTGTTAGGTGTACAACACCAAGATGTTGCCATAAGCCTCTTTATGCAAACTTTGACTGACACTGTGGCACAATGGTTCTACCACCTAACTAATTCCTCAATTTCAAATTGGAATGACATGAAAACTACTTTTGAAAATAGGTTCAAAAGTGTAGAGGACGAGCATTACCTCCTTGCACAGCTGACTCAGCTTAAGAAAGAGATTCATGAACCTATGAGGGAATTTGTGGCTAAATTTAACAGAATTGTGAACAAAATCCCTACTGCTAAGAGACCATCCGGTGAAAATCAAAAATGTTTTTTTATTAATTCTATGCCTCCTGATATTAGCTTCCATCTCAGGAGGGGTGTAATTGCTGATTTACCAGCTGCACAAGCCTTGGCAGTCAGGTTAGAGGATGATCTCATTATGGCCGGTAAATGGAAGAAAGAGGTCCAGATGCCAAATGTCCAGCCTTCATCATCTATGGATCCTGTAGTGCAAAAGTTGGTGAATGATATGATTGCCTTAAAGAGGCAACTACCTAAAACTGGTGCTCACTTCCAACAATCGTATCAAGATATAAGCAGAAGGAATTTAAATCAACAAGCAAATACTAGTAGAGCTTTACCCCTGACATCAACACAACCAAGACTGGCTATTGAAGCTCCTTCTGGGAGGGGAAATATGTGTATCTTTCATTTGACTATCGACCATGATGGAAACTCTTGCTCAGAAATGCTCAGGTATGCCCAGATGACTGCTACTCAAGATATGCTAGGGGAATCTACCAAAGAAGAAAGGAACTTTGAGGAACCTGGCAGCTCTGAAATACACTTCCTTGAATATGAGTCTGATTCAGAAAGGGGAGGTGAAATATTGGTTACCCTTGAAGATCCTTCATGCACCGTGCTCACTAGGAGTCAGAGGAATATGAGACCCTCTAATACTCAAGAAGTACCTGGCAAAGATAAGGAGCCTTTAACTAGAACTCATGATGCTAATTTGAAGGCTCAGGAAAATAGATTGTTACATAGAAATGATCCAGATGCTTCTTTTAATATTGTAGATTTCTGTAAGTCTGCAAAAATTCAAATTTCTCCTATTGAGTATCTCAAGTTGAAGCCTAATGAGCTTGATAAACTGGTTGAACATGTTAAGGGTAGTCCTGCACAAACTGAATTCGAGAATCAATTAGAGGTTGATACTGAATCCCCCATTGCTCGACTATTTGCTTCCTCATCTGAGTCATCCTTGGCTGCCCTTAAAACGACTCCCAATTCATCAACCAATGCTCCTTATACTGATTTGAAACCCAATCTTTTCTATGTGTCTTTGTTTATCAATGGTCATAAACTTAGTAACTATATTATAGATTCAAGAGCCTCTGATAACATTATGCCCTCCTCCATGGCTAAAGCCCTAGGGTTATCACTCACAAAAATATTTGGTAGATGTTATTCTATGGATGGAAAACAGGTTTCCTTGCTTGGGCAGATTAAGGATGCACGAGTCGCTCTTGCAGCTTACCCTGACAAAAAAGTGAAATTGACTATTTTGGTGGCAGATATCCTTGCTAGTTATGCAATGCTTTTGAGCAGGACATTTTGCAAGGACTTGGGTGGACAGATCAAATTGGATTGGTCAGAAGCTGCAATCCTAGTGGGAAAGCAAAAAGTGAAGCTGGAACCTGAGCCTAAGTGCAAGTTCACCGTCTAGCCCTCTGATGATCCCAAGGCCTAGATCTTGTTTGAGGAATGTGAATTTGGCAACTATTTTCTCTCCTCTGAACAGAGTTTTGGAGTAAACCCCAACAAAGAATTAATGCAAAGATCTGTACATTCTGATGACCTACGGGTTATGGAATTTGACGGTAGTTGTGCTACTGCTGGTTCAGGGGCTGGGGTTGTGTTGATCTCACCTGAAGGTGAAATTTTTTCTTATTCTTTTAAGCTAGAGTTCAAAAACACCAACAATACTATAGAATATGAAGCTTTACTGCTTGGGCTATTTGAAGCCAAAGGAAGGGGTGTGAAGGTACTTAAGGTGAAGGGTGATGCTGAATTAATTGTGAAACAGGTAAGGGGGATCTTTTCTGTTAAGAATGAAAGACTAAAGCATTACAGAAATAGGGTATGGGATGAGATTGAATATTTTGATGCCTTCTCTATCGAAACAATTCCCAAAGATCAGAACTCCCGAGCAGATTCTTTAGTAGTATCAGCTTCTCTCCTTTTACCACATCCAGATTTCAAAAAAGATTCTTATAGAATAGAAATGGTGTATCATCCTAATGTCCCTGACAATGCTAAGAGCTGGCAAGTTTTTGAGAGTGATAATCAGATCAAAAAGTTTTTAGAGAATGCTGAAATGTTCCTGGGGACCTATTTTGAAGGTTCCGAAACAGAGTGTAAAGAATTCAGTCCTGACCCTGGGATTAATCCAAAAGATGATGTAATTCAGTTAAAGGGAAACAAAATTCCTAAAGGGCTAGTCTCTTTAGAACATCTGTTTTCTCGAAGAGATGAATATATGAGAGGCAAACCTCCTTATAATCGTGATAAAGTAGAAGATTATGAGAAAATAAACATTGGGGATGAGGTTGATCCTAAATGGGTATCCATTGGTAGGCACTGCTCTTTAGAGGAGAAAAACAAATTCATCAAATTGTTAATCAAGTATAAGGATGTTTTCACCTGGTGCTATGATGATCTTAAAAATTTTAGACATGGACAATTTCAACACCATATTCCTTTGAAAGCAAATGCAGCTCCATTCAAGCAGAAGTTGAGGAATTATAATCCGAAAGTTGCTGAAGCCATTTTTAAGGAGATTGATAAAATGTTGAAAGCTAGAATTATCTATCCAATCCATCACTCCACTTGGGTGGCAAATATTGTTCCAGTATGAAAGAAGAATGGAGAAATAAGAATCTGTGTTGACTTTAGGAACTTAAATCAGGCTAGCCTGAAAGATAACTATCCATTACCTGTGATGGACCACATCTTGCAGATAGTTGCTGGGTTTGAAATGATGTCTATGCTAGATGGTTTCTCAGGTTACAATCAAATAGGTGTAGCTGCAGATGATCAACATAAGACTGCTTTCACTACACCTCATGGAACTTTTGCCTATAACCGAATGCCCTTTGGCTTGATTAATGCGGGAGCAACTTTTTAGCGGGCAATGGATTCATCTTTTAGAGATCTAAAGGATAGAATTATTGTTATTTATCTTGATGATCTGACTATTTTTTCCAGAAATAGAGGAGATCACCTAAGAGATCTGGAAACTATCTTGCAAAGGTGCCGAAGCCATGGCATCTCACTCAATCCCAAGAAGTCAGTTTTCTGTGTGACTGAGGGAAAATTGTTGGGACACCTAGTCTCAAAAGATGGAATCAGAATTGATCCGGAGAGGGTCAGGGCGATTCAACAGCTTAGTCTCCCTTCAAATAGAACTGGAGTCAAGTCCTTCTTTGGTCAAATCAATTTTCTCAGAAGGTTCATTCCTGACTTTGCTGAGATTACAAAACACATTGTTGGAATGATGAGCGAGAAATAGCCATTCAAGTGGAATGAAGTTGCTAAGAAGGCATTTGAAGATATTAAGGAAGCGATTGCAAACACTCCCACTTTGGTAAACCCTAATTTTCAAAAAGATTTTATTATTTACTGTTATGCTTCGAAACATACCATGTCGAGTATTTTGTTATAGAAAAATGAATTGGATGAAGAGGTTCCCATAGCTTTCATGAGCGTTCCCCTTAAAAAGCATGAGCTGAAATATTCTTTGGTTGAAAAACAAGCTTTCGCTGTGGTTAAAGCTGTTAAACAATTCAGATATTATACACTTCATTCTCATTTAGTTGTATTTGTTCCAAATTCAGCTGTGAAAAGTATTTTGACTCAACAAGAAGTGGGATTAAACAATAGAGCAATGTGGGTTGCTAAAATGCAGGAATATGATCTGGAAGTTAAGCCCACTAAGCTAATCAGGGGTCAAGGCTTATGTAAGTTAATTGCTGAGAACAAAGAACAAGAAGGAGAAGGGCTCCCCACAGCCTTATTGGTAAGCTTGCAGGACCCATGGTTTCTAGATGTGGCACACTATCTTACATATGGGGATTGTCCTAATCACTTATCTCCTAAAGAGAAAAGAAACCTGAAGCTAAAAGCAGCAAAATATGTTATTTGGGGGGATGTCCTTTACAAGAAAGGATTAGAGGGAACTTTCCTGAGGTGTGTAGATAAGGAGCAACAGGATAAGCTCTTGGAAGTTTTCCATAATGAAGCTTGTGGTGGATATTTTTCTTCTTCAGTTACAGCTTTCAAAATCCTCAGAAATTGTTACTACTGGCCAGGGATGTTTAAGGATGAATATAGATGGGTGGCTAACTGTGAAAAATGTAAAATGTTCTCAGGAAGGCCACAACTTGTAGCTCTACCTTTGAGGCCCATTGTTATCGATGAACCCTTTAAACAATGGGGATTGGTTTTTATTAGGTCTATCTCGCCCTCCTCAAATGCAGGACAGACCCACATCTTAACAGCAACTGATTATTTCACAAAATGGGTTGAAGCAGCCCCTATAAAAAGAACAACTTTGGAGGTGGTTTGTAATTTTCTTAAAGAAAATATTTTGGTACGATTTGGTGTTCCCTAGAAGATTGTAGCAAATAATGCTACCAGTTTCTCTTCAGTTGAAATGACTTCTTTTTGTTACAAACACAGTATATCTCTCTCCCATTCATCAGATTACTATCCCCAAGGGAATGGACAAGCTGAGTCTAGTAACAAGAACCTGATTGCTATCATGAAGAAATTGGTGAGTGACAACCCTAGAGATTGGCATAAGAAACTGTATGAAGCACTCTGGGCCGACAGAATAACTCCAAAAAGAGCAATTGGGATGGCACCTTTTGAATTAGTTTATGGAATAGGTGCCCAATTATCTTTGCCTCTGGAGCTATCTATAGCTAAGCTACAAAGTATAATCGAGGACCAATACTTCCAAGATTCCTTGGAGAAGAGGATTATGTATTTAACTAGGATTGAAGAAGAGAGAAATGAGTTGGTCGACCGGATTACTGTACATCAAGCTAGAGTTAAAGAAATTTTTGATAGGAAAACAAGACCTAGGAAGTTTATGGAAGGAGATGAAGTATTATTGTGGGATAGAAGAAGAGAACCAAAGGGTGCACATAGCAAATTTGACTCACTTTGGAAAGGACCTTTCAAAATTCACCAGGTATTGGGTCCAAATTCTTTTAAATTGGGATATCCTGATGGAACTGTTTTACCCCTGTCTTATAATGGACAGGATCTCAAGTTATATCGTCTGTAAACAGGGTCCCTTATTTTGTACATAGTCTTCCCTTTTGTTTGGTTTTGTGTTTTCCTTTCCCATTTTTGTTTTGTCCCGTTTTGTTTCCTTTCTTCTCTATTTTCCTTTTTCTGTGAAACCAGAGCTTCTGAGTTCTCTAGATTTTGCCATAAAATGCAGTCCCCAGTAAGAGCCAATGTTACCTTTTGAGTCACCCTTATTTATTTATTGATAATATTTCTTGAAAAAGAGCCAGTTTGCTATGTTATATTTTTGGTCATACCTTTGCTTCTTAAATCGACTCTTGGTCCTTCAATTTTTACTCGTTTATCATCTTTGTGAGTAAGGGTACTTAAGGTTTGAACCTTTGAACCCGAACCCTTTTCAAAGTTCAAAGTTCAAATGGTTCAATATGCCTAAAGTGTCTCAAACAACAAGTTGTTGCTCAGTGTATTTCAAACATCTTTGAGTTTTCGGGTTGAACTTGAACCCTTTTGTTCAAAGTTTAATGGTTCAACGACCTAAAGTTCAACACTCATTGCCTTCTAATAAGTCGTGTCATGCAGTTATCTTGTGTAATTAATGTATCGTTGAACCCTCCGCTCGTACTCTATAGCGAAGTTCAATGGCTCAAGGTTCAATAGTTCACTGTCTCATGGTTGGAACCCCTGTTACAAAAGTCACGTGACTGTCCGTTGGTCTATGTAGCCTTTGTGTATTTGAACCTTCATATTGAACCATATCCTAATAAGTTCAACGGTTCATGAGCTTACGTTCAATATTCCTGTAAGTGAATCCTTTGCCCATTTATGTGATTCAATTAGTATGGTCGAACCACCACATTGAACCACATCCTAAAGGTTCAATGGTTCAATAGTTCAAAGATTTGGAGATTTTGGTCTCATTTATTCCTGCAGTTTTCTGAGTCAAATTTAGCAGGAAAGTTGGAGGAAAATATGTCAGAGACTCATTATGAAACCAAGAGTTCTAATTTGGCGGAGGTTACAGATAATCATTATACCATCATGATGGTGCGTGAATAATACTTGTTATTAATGAAGAGGTCAGAATTCATGTCTTTTCAAATATGTTTAGCACATATTGCTCTGAGTGATAACTATTCAATCTAGTTAATGCCATTATTAACTAAGAACAAGCTAAATTCAGCAAGTAAACATACTGTGCAACGCAGAGGATAATAGCGTAGGAAGTGTAAGGTTCTTGTTACTCAAATTTCACAGTGAATTCAGATATCTTGAAGGTGAGTTCTGTTCCTCCTACGTGCTATTCCTATTTCTTAGCTAGAAAGAAGAATTTCTTGAGTCTCTGTCATTATTTTCAAAATTTGAAGTGTTTTTCATTGTAATCCTCCAAGTATGGCTTTAAAATCTACATGTTTGGGGAGTGAACATGGTTCTAGTCTTACCTATTCTCACTCTGAATTTGGGGATATTGCACTGGTACAATATGATTTAGAAGAATTTAGAGAAAGGTCTAGAAACCCTGTGCAAACCCCCATGATGAAGAAAATAATAGACAGTGGTTTAGTTGAAGCTGCAGCTTTTCCTAAGGCTGTATACTGCCCAGAACTGGTTCAGGAATGTATAAATAGGTATGAACCCCAAAATAGGTGCATCAGAGTGCAAACGGTGATGTGTTGTTTCATGTCAACAAACAAACCCTCATGTCCATAATGAAGATACCGCCTAAGGAGGCATATTCCAGCCTTGATATTACCTCTTCCTATGGGTATTTCTCAGAGAAGAAATCGACTTATAAAAGTGTGATAGCAAGGAACTGGCTACTAAAATTTCAAAAGGGTGGTTCAAGGTTGCCCAGACCACTTACAAGGGATCATCTAATTAAAGAAGTGGGGGATATTGTGGTATTATTGCACAGATTGAAGGGCAGTCAACATGCATATTATTGGGAGGATTGGATGTACTTTTTCATACAAGTTATCTTCCAAGGAGAGCAATATTTAGATTGGGCAGAAATTGTGGCCGATTGTTTGCATCAGGGTTTGAGTAATTATTTGGGTGGCAGAGATTTTTATATGTCTTCGTACTTATTTTATTGCCTAGCATCAACAAGAGAATGGTTTGATCTACCTCATGCACCATTGGTTGAGGGTAGTAGGATTTATGAATATTATTCATAGTTGCAAAAACAAAATTGTTATGAAAATTATAAAAGGGCTAATGATGTTTTCACTGGAAGAATGACTTATGAACTGGCAGGTAATTTGGGTAAAAGGATGTCTAATGAGGCAATGCAACTGATTAGCATTTATGGTAGCTTCTTTATTCAATTTTTTGAGTTCACTTACATCAAAGTTGGGGGATTTGACGATGAACCTGTCAAGCTACCCAGATATGTGTTCGACTGTTTCGTGCTGATAGATGTCTGCAGACAGCTAGCACATGTAGATAAGAAGTTCTCAACAAAGAGGGGTTTTGGTATCTCTTTTCCCATCGAACTTGGGCATTACTCATGCCAGTCGAAATCTGATGCTTTGAATTTAGAGGTGAACCTTAAAAAATTCAATTTTCAGTTCTTCATTGCCAGGTCTCAATTTGACAACAAACGATTTGTCAGAGATAACCTAGATCCTGGATCAGGGCTTTCACACATTCCTAAGCTAGAGGATTACTGGAAAGACTGTTCAGATGAGTTTGAGGTCAGGAGAAGACTATGGTGTAGGTTCTCTTTAGGGTAGATAATTACTCTCAATTTAAATATGGATATTTCTGGAATTACTGATGATGGGGAACAAGTGATTGATCCGCAGTTTGAACGAATAGAGCAATTACCTATTCCAGAAGTTGACTGGAGCAAAAGGGAGGAAGATAGGATTGAAGTTAAAACTCTTCCAATGATAAGGAGAATTGAGAAATGGTTAAGGGAAAAGAGACAGGGAGGGAGCCAAGATAAAAGTGCCCAACAATTCACCTCAATGATTGAATCATCACTTCCCATAAGCTCTTCTAACTGACCTATTGCTATCTGTGCTGTAGGTGCTTCCAAGTCATCAACTGGAAGGAGCCCTGCTACTAAGAAATCCAGAAGAGCCCTCATAGCTATTTTTCCCCCTCGTGCTACCAGGTTGAGGACCAAAAGTAAAAGAAAGGAACAACTTCCTGAAACAATAGTTGTAGATCTGAATTCAGAGGAAGATTCAGGGGAACCTATGGGTGATAAGGAATCAAGTCCACACCGAACAGAGGAAGTTGATACTGGACCATAGTCAGAGGTCGTTCTAGAGACTCCTAAGATGTTATCAATTTCAAATGTATCCTCTAACGGATTGAACCTTGAAAAGGAAACCTTAACCCCTGCACCTAAGTGCCTAGAGAGTTCTATCTCTGACAAGAGAAAAATAATTCCTTTTGTTGTCCCCTTAGAGGACATGGTGAGCAAATGCTTAGGAAAAACACCCAAGTCTTGTTGTTATATGGAGCCTAATCAGACTCGGAGGTTATATTTACCCCACTTTTATTGGTGCGGTTTCCCCCCAAATTCCTACGGGGTCAAGGGGCAGCGCCCCTTGCGGGGGTTTGGGGGCAGCGCCCCCAAGACGGGGTCAAGGGGCAGCCTCACACGGTTTTTTATTATTTTATAATGCACCGGGAGTTAATTTTTTCATTGACCGACATAAGAAAACCCTATTTTGTAACCGACAAAAAGCTTGATAAAAAGCGGCTAAGGGTTAGGGTTTTGAGATATTGTATTGTAGCATTTGCAGCGGTATTGAGTTGCAGGGATTGCTAATTGTAATCGGTTTTATTTACTGGATAATAATATTGGACTCTCTGTTTGGTGGATGTAGCCCGAGTTTGGGTGAACCACGTTAAAACTTGTCTCTCGCTATTATTATTTCTGTGTATTTCCATTTCTCTGTTTAATCTTTATTTGCATTTAATTGATATCTTCTGCCAGCTAACCCTAACAAGTGGTATCAGAGCGAGGTTGTGTTAGATTATCGTCTGTAGGAAAGTCTCACGGTTGAGTGGGAGCAATGGCGGACGAGGGAAAAATGAAGGTTGATAAATTCAATGGGCAGAACTATCAGTTATGGAAGATGCAGATGGAGGATTACCTCTATCAAAAGGATTTATGGAGGCCGTTGGAAGGAGTAGCCAAGAAACCGGCAACAATGTCTGATGAGGATTGGAATCTTCTTGACAGAAAGGCACTGGGAACCATTCGGTTGTGCCTGGCACCGTCGGTGGCATTCAATATAACAGAAGCGAAGACAACAGATGGTCTGATGAAAGCTTTGGCAAAATTGTATGAAAAACCCTCAGCCTCAAATAAGGTATTTCTCATGAAGCAGTTGTTTAATTTGAAAATGGTTGAAGGTGGATCTGTGACAGGTCATTTAAATGAATTTAATACGATTGTCAGTCAATTGACTTCTGTAAATGTAAAATTTGATGAAGAAGTTAGAGCTCTCTTGATATTATGTTCATTGCCTGAAAGCTGGGATAGTTTGGTAATGGTGGTTAGTAACTCTGTTTCTGGTTCAAATACCCTAAAATTTGATGATGTTGTTGGTGTTATTCTGAGTGAGGAAATTCATAAGAAAAGCTCAGGTGGATCCACATCAGGCAGTGTTTTGAATACAGAAAGCGGGGGCAGATCAAAGGAGAGAGGAAAAGGTTTTTGAGGTCATGGGAAGTCACGAGGAAAATCAAAGGACAAAAGATCCCAAACCAGAGGACAAAAGGATTGTTGGTATTGTGGGACACAAGGTCATCTAAAGAAAGATTGCTGGTCTCGAAAAAATAAAGGAGACAAACAAGAAGGCAATAAGGAAGCAAATGTGGTAAGCAATAAGTCTGAAGATGATGCTTTGATTCTTTCCCTAGATAATGCTGATGATTCATGGGTTTTAGATTCAGGGGCCTCATTTCATGCAACGCCCCATAGAAGTTATTTTCTTGATTATGTCCAAGGGGATTTTGTGCTGGTTTATTTGGGAGATAACGAACCCTATCAGATTGTTGGAAAGGGAAGAATCAAAATTAAGTTGCAGAATGGGAATCATTGGCTACTATAAGAGGTAAGGCATGTTCCAAGGCTCAGTAGGAATTTAATTTCAGCAGGGCAGCTAACTGAACAAGGTTGCACTGTTACATTTACTGATAAAAATTGGAAGGTTTCAAAAGGTGCCTTCGTAGTAGCAAAAGGTTGAAAGTAGGCACCTTATATCTTTGTACAGGTCATACTGTTCCTTCTACTTTAGCTATTACAGAGAAAAAACAAACAGGTTCAGGAACAGTTGCTGCAGGTTTGCAGGAAGAGACTGGAAAAGTTGCTGCAGGTTCTGAGACAACACTGTGGCATAACAGACTTGGGCATATGAGTGAAAAAGGTATGAAGGTACTTCATTCTAAGAAAGTTTTACCAGGTCTGAAATGTATTAATATGGATTTCTGTGAAAGTTGTGTGTATGGAAAACAAAAGAGAGTCAGTTTTCTTAAGGATGGGAAGCAAAAGAAAAATGAAAAGTTGGAGCTTGTGCATATAGATGTATGGGGACCAGCTCAGGTATCTTCTCTTGGTGGCTCTCGGTATTATGTTACATTCATAGATGATGCAACTAGGAAGGTCTGGATTTATTTTCTTAGACAGAAATCTGATGTATTTGAAACATTTAAGAAATGGAGAAGCTTTGTTGAGAATGAGATGGGTAAAAGATTAAAATGTCTCAGATCTGATAATGGTGGTGAGTATTGCAGCAAAGAATTTGAAGATTATTCTTCCTTTAATGGAATTCGTAGGCAGAAAACGGTTCCAGGGACTCCACAGGAAAATGGAGTGGCTGAACGCATGAATAGGACAATAATGGAGCGTGCAAGGACCATGAGATTGCATGCTGAGCTGCCTTTAAACATGTGGGCAGAGGCTGTCAACACTGCTATATATTTAATTAACAGAGGTCCTTCAGTTCCTTTGGGTTGTGGTATTCCAGAGGAAGCATGGACAGGCAAGAAAGTGAGTTATTCTTTTCTGAAAACCTTCGGCTGTGAAGCATTTGCACATATAGATTCTGAAAATAGAACCAAGCTGGATGCAAAATCAAAAAAATGTACCTTTGTTGGATATGGCATTGATGAATTTGGTTATAGGCTATGGGATTTTGAAAATCAGAAAATTGTGAGAAGCAGGGATGTTATATTCAATGAGAAGGTGTTGTACAAATATCAGTTGCAGCAGCATGAGAAGAAAGAAAAGGATTATGTGGTGCTGGATGATACTCCAAATAGTGATGTTCCAGTGGTTCCTCATGCTCCGCAACAGCAACCAGAAATACCACAAACTCCAGTGAATGTTAGATGGTCCACAAGGATAAGTAGACCTCCTGAAAGGTTTTCTCCCTCTTTGTATTCTATTTTGTTAACAGATGTTGGTTGACCAGAAGGGTATGATGAAGCTATGCAGGTGGATACACAGGTTCAGTGGGAGCTTGTAATGAAAGAAGAAATGGACTCTTTGCTGAAAAATCAGACTTGGGAATTATGTAAGTTACCTACAGGTAAAAAGGCTTTACCAAATAAATGGGTTTACAAGCTGAAAGAGGAAGATGGAGGTAAGAAAAGATTTAAGGCCAGGTTAGTTGTAAAAGGATTTGTACAGAAAAAGGGCATTGATTTTGATAAGATATTTTCTCCAGTTGTCAAGATGACTTCTATTCGTACTGTTTTAAGTATTGTGGCTGCTGAAGATTTACATTTGGAACAGCTAGATGTTAAAACTGCCTTTCTCCATGGTGATTTGGAGGAGGAGATCTATATGGAACAGCCCCAAGGATTTGAGGTCAAAGGTAAGGAGAAACTAGTGTGCAGATTGAAGAAGAGTTTGTATGGCCTGAAACAAGCACCTCGGCAATGGTATTTGAAATTTGACAGTTTTATGGCTGAGCAAGGCTACAGCAGGTGTAATTCTGACCATTGTGTTTATTTTAAGAGGTTAGATAATGACAGCTACATTATTTTATGTTTATATGTTGATGACATGCTTGTAGCTGGGTCTAACATGGATCACATAAGAGAGTTGAAACAGCAGTTGGCACAATCATTTGATATGAAAGATTTGGGGGTAGCAAAACAAATCCTTGGTATGAAAATTTGCAGAGATAGGCCGAACAGAAAATTGACTCTATCTCAGGCTGCTTATGTTGAAAAGGTGTTGCAGAGATTCCACATGGAGAATGCAAAAGTTGTCAGCACACCTTTGCCTAGTCATTTGAAATTGACTAAGGACATGTGTCCTAAGACACAAGAGGAGGAAGAGAAAATGTCCAAGGTACCATATGCTTTAGCTGTAGGCAGTTTAATGTATGCCATGGTATGCACGAGACCGGATATTGCACATGCTGTAGGAGTCGTTAGCAGGTATATGAGTCATCCCAGATTAGAGCATTGGAATGCGGTAAAATGGATTCTCAGATATTTGAGAGGTACATCTAATAAACACTTATGTTTTGGGGGCTCTAATACTGATTTAGTAGGTTATGTAGACTCAGATTTGGCAGGGGATATTGATACCAGGCGGAGTACTACAAGTTATGTCTTTACTGAAGGTGGAACAGCGGTGAGTTGGATTTCCAGGTTGCAAAAGGTGGTTGCTTTATCCACCACAGAGGCAGAATATGTAGCTGCAACAGAGGCAAGCAAGGAGATGATATGGCTGCAATCTTTCATGAATGAATTGGGCACACAACAGGTTAACAGTTATTTGTTTATGGATAGCCAGAGTGCCATACATCTTGCAAAGAATTCTGCCTTGCATTCAAAGACCAAACATATACAGTTGAGGTATCACTTCATTCGGTCGGTGTTGGATGATGGATAGTTACAGCTGGCAAAGATACATACAGATGACAATCCAGCAGATATGTTTACAAAGGCAGTGACAAGGGAGAAGCTGAGCTCCTCTTCAGCTTCGGTTGGTCTTCTAGACTGAACACAACAAAAACAGAACAGCAGAGTCCAGGGTGCTTATTTACAGTGGGAGCTACAGGGTTAGTGGTGTTATGATCAGTCTCCAAGTGGGAGATGATATGGTGTGGAGTCTGATTAGTCTCCAAGTGGGAGATTGTTGTTATATGGAGCCTAATCAGACTCGGAGGTTATATTTACCCCACTTTTATTGGCGCAGTTTCCCCCCAAATTCCTACGGGGTCAAGGGGCAGCGCCCCTTGCAGGGGTTTGGGGGCAGCGCCCCCAAGACGGGGTCAAGGGGCAGCCTCACACAGTTTTTTATTATTTTATAATGCACCAGGAGTTAATTTTTTCATTGACCGACATAAGAAAACCCTATTTTGTAACCGACAAAAAGCTTGATAAAAAGCGGCTAAGGGTTAGGGTTTTGAGATATTGTATTGTAGCATTTGCAGCGGTATTGAGTTGCAAGGATTGTTGATTATAATCGGTTTTATTTACTGGATAATAATATTGGACTCTCTATTTGGTGGATGTAGCCCGAGTTTGGGTGAACCACGTTAAAACTTGTCTCTCGCTATTATTATTTCTGTGTATTTCCATTTCTCTGTTTAATCTTTATTTACATTTAATTGATATCTTCTGCCGGCTAACCCTAACAAGTCTAAGAAGCTAAAGATGACATCTAGAATAAACATTGATCCAAATACTGGAAATTGGAGTGCTGAGATAGCCAAACTAGTGACTGAGGAGGAGGTACAAGATCCAACTGTGTAGGATTTCACTGTTGAGAGAGTGGATCTCAGTGCTGCTTCAAGAGCTGTAGATGTTTGTCACCTTGAAGCATCCACCAAGAGGATAGTTAGTCAAACTTGGAAAGATGAAAAGGACAAAAGGGAATTGAAGCAGACTCTGCGTTCAATGGCAGAGTACATTCATGCTATCCACAACCCTAACCCGCAGCCAGTTTCACAGCTCTCCCTGTCTTTCGACCCTAAATCACCAGCTAACCAGAAGATATTGGATCAAGTTCACAGAAACAAGATGGTGGCAAACACATTTGACAGTTGGTTGGACTGCATTGTAGAGAAGGGAACTGAATACATTTGTGAACTCAACGATATATACGATCTAACTGCTGCCACCATTGAGGACCTTAAAGCACAGATTACTGCTTGGATGAAAGATGAAGGTAAATGGGTAAATGTGATAAATCAAATTGATGAAGTTCAGAAATATGGGTTAGCAAAGTTTCTAACAGAAAAGAGCCTGACTGGTTTGGATGAAGATTTATTATATTTGAATAAGAAAAATATTGAATGGAGAAATTCCATATCACGGCAGGGACGCTTTGAACTTACAAAGTTGATTAAAGAAATAACTGAACTCACTCAATCGTTGCAGCATGACTTGCAATGCATTGATGTTAAATACATAAAGGACGATGGGAAACCAGAGGATGATGTTGACACAGTGGTTCAATCCTTTAAGGATAAAATTAACTTTGTCAAAGAAAATGACAATATCTTAATTGAAGATTTCTCTCGAATCTCTAAGGTGTAGTCTCTACTTTACCTCTGTATCGATGCACTTCCAGAACATAAAGAAAAATTTGGGAAAATGCGAAGAGATAAAGAAGTTTGGAAATCAAGAGTGAAGCACATAGGCATCCCCAACTTCCCGAAGATTTAGGAGTTCATTGCAGCTTTTCAGGAGTGGAAGACTCAACATGCTTCCCAAACCACTGATGGCAAATCTAGAGATGCAAGCCTATCATCCCAGCCATGATCTTATTGGTTCACTTTCTTTTATTCAGTTCCTCTATTATGCTATTTCCGTAATCTTGATCTTTAAATCAGTTGGTTATAAACTAAATCCCATACGGGTCAGAGTTACTTTAACTTTGGGTTTGATTTACTTGATGACATGATTAAGACATTCATATATATAGGTTTTTAAATCTTTGAAAGGATATAGAAAGTTAGGAAAAGGAAATAAAAAAGGAATTTTAGCTAAACCATTTTATGGTTTTACATTATGTGATGATTGTCTGAGAAATCTTTCATCTGTGAATGAGAAGGAGAAACAATTACTGCTTACTTAGATCTGTGCGTCTGAGTGTTTGGAATTAGATTTTCTGTGTGAAATCTCCTTTCATTTGGTAATTGCTCTTTTATTGGACAACTCGTCATATGTGTGCTATTATTTATTGGTTCAGCAAATCCATATGTATGTGTTCATGTATTTGAATGTATCAAAAGTAGAATCTGTGCATTCTATTACTCACTGTTACTGCATAAATTTACCGCATTCATAACATAGTTATGTATGAATGTCAATTTGCCTTAAGCATTTTCTAGTTAAAAGTGCATTTGGATAGTTGAATAGATTAAATTCATTGGAAATCTTAAAGGGAGCTGTACCTAAATTCAGAGGGGAACTAATTTAAAAAGTTCACCCATTTGTTGCTTAACTCGTTTGTTCTTCAAAGAGGGGTATAGAGTCAAAATAAAATATTTTCAGAATAAGGACAAATCTGTTAGCCAACACGGTGGGATACCTATTCTCAAATCGGTCAAGAATCAGACTGTAAGTGAGGCTACCGGATCTAGGTTTGACAAAAGAGCAATGACAATAGAAGATATCACTGATCCGGATATCAAGTTTGCCTCCATGATCATCAGATACAAGATATATCATTCTAGTAGGGAGAATTCAGTACCTGGAACTGCTATCTACACTGCTTATGAAATGTTAAGAAGGAATTCAGATTATGACCTTTGTCAGCTTCTTCTAAACCAACTCTTGGAGAATCTATAGAAAATAAAGAAAGATAAAAAGAATTCATTTAAGTATGGTGGGTTAATGTTGTGCTTATTCTTCTACTTTATGAATGAGCTACCTGGATCCAATGGATGGGTATGGCAGAGTGACAAACTAGTTGCCATACAAATTAGGGACTATTTGCATGGACTTGGTGATGACAAAGCACAAAACACAGCTCTCTAGGGTTTCTTCAAAAACTTCCAGAACATGATGCAAGTTAGAGAGAGAATTCCCCAATCTCTAGTTGAGAAATACAAAGACACAGTATGTTTTATGGTAGAGACTGATCAGTGCCTAATGGATGTATTGGAACCAAGATCAGTGTGGATCATGCCAATGGGGTATGAGGTGGATGAGAAAATCGTAGAGCTGCATGTTCAGCACATGCTGAGTCAACCAAAGGATTCCAAGGCAGAAAGGTTTGGAAACTTTGAAGAATTGAGTGTGAAGATCCATGTTGAGCTAAGGCAACCAGAGATGAAAAGAAAGGTAAGAAAAGAAGTATAAAACATTGCCAAAAGCCTTGGCATCTCGAAAGAGGCACTTGATGCCAATAGGGAAAAGAAGGAAAAGACTGAGAAAGAGAAGAAAGAGGCAAAAAAGAAAAGTGTTCCAATAGAATCCTCCTCTCAGACCAGGTCTTCTAGGAGCTCTACTCCTACCACTGATAAAAGCTCAAATAAATTAAAACCAGAAGCAAAATCATCCAGTAAAGCAGAGAAAAGAACTAAGACAAAGGCCACAAGGTCTTACATCAGTCAGAAGGATGATGAAGAGACTGAGTCAGATGAGGAGGTAAGAAAAATGAGGAAAAATAAGAAAGTATCTGGTGAACCCTCTACTGGTGAAGACAAGGAAGAGATGGCAGAAGAGTTTGTTGAAAAACCCACTCTATCATTAGATGATGTCATCAAATTAGTTACTGTGGATGGAAACCTTCAACCAATGGCTGAATTCTATGATCATTATAATGAGGCTGACCAAAAGATCTTGTAGGAAGAAGCAGTTAGGTATCTGAATATCTACAATAAGGCTTTTATTGAAATTATATCTCTTATTCCCAAAAGCCTAGAGAAAGAGTTAGAAATAAGAAAGAATAATGCTATGGCAAAAGATCTTGAGATTCGATAACAGATAGCCATTCAGCTTTATCCTTCAATTGATTCAAAGCAAATGAATATGATCTTCAAAGATTGCAAGGATGAGTTCCGGAGCAAAGCAAGAATGAATCAACTTATGCTCAGAGAAACTAACAAAATAGCAAAAGAAACAGAAGAGATCCTCTGGAATGCATACTCAAGATTCAACATTCCTATTATAGAGGACTTGGGTGTTGATCCCTCAGCTACAAGTGTTGAAAAAGAATCTACTGAGGCAATGATAGAAGAAGTAATGGACACCGGTGAAGAAAAAGATAAGGACTTGGAATCCTTTGCTCTGGAAGAGGTGGTTCATGAACAAACAAACATCACTCCTCCAGTTTCCCCTGCTGACTCTGAATCCAAAGGAGAAGAAAGAATAGAGGATAAAGAAAAAGGAGTGAAGGAAAAAGAAGATGACAGTACTAAGGTTACAGAAGGAAAGAAGACTTCAGTAGAGAAGACCACAGCTATTAGTGGTAAGAGTGTAGGAGAGAAAGCTCCAAGAGACAACTCTAAGACTGCAAAAGAGAAGAAGAATCTGTCTCTGGCAAGAGACACTGCAGAAACTGTCAAAGAATTCTTAAACAAAGAGACAATGGAGATTGATGAACCGGAACTTCTACAAGGGCCATTTAATTTTGATTCTCTTTCTCTGGTACAAATAATGAAGATAGCTTCATTTGCTAATGCAAAGGCTAAAGAAAAACTTCTGAAGTCTCACATGGAAGACTGTGAGCTAATAGAAGTTGCATCCAGAGTATTAGAAAAGATCATGCCATCTTTTCAAAAGGATCCCTCAGCCTCCTCATCTGGTAATCTCAAATCTCTAGTCAATAGTGTTAGCACACATTTTGATTCCCTAGAGAAGTCAGCAAAGGATAAGGTCCGGAAGGAATTTTTGGCAAAAAGATTATCAGAGGTACAAGGGTTAATAACTAATGATAGGAGGAATATGAAAATTGGGATAAAGAGCTTAGAAAATGCTCTTAAAGATGGTGGGGAAATGTACAAATTTTGTTTATCATGGTCCAAAGTAACATTGGATATTGAGAAGAAAGTGAAACAACAGGAGGACAAACTGACAACACTCTCTAAGAATTTTGATCCTCTCTCCTCTTCCATAATAAATCAAGAATGTCAGACTATTGCAGTCTTGAATGAAATCAAGAAGCTTGAGAAGGAAAAGAAAAACAGAATAAGAAGGTTGGGTGAACTTAAAGGGATAATTATCCCTAAGTTAGAGGCCATGCATGAGGCCATAAAAGAAGCTCAGATCATAGCCTGGACCAGTGATCCGACAAATTTAAAAAGGGCAGACGCATTTGCATTCCTGTTGAGTGGTCACATCTCAATTTTGTATAGGATGAAGCAAAGTTGGGCAATAGAATTCATCCAATTGAAGACAACTTTTGCAGACATACTTCAGTATATGTAAGTATGCTATATATATATATTTACGCAGCTAAGTATAGTTGACTTTTTGAGAATTTTGGTGTGCGGACCCTACCCTTTGCCATTGATGTCAAAGGGGGAGTGAGGAGCAGTGAAAAATGAGGAATCTAGCTAAGGGGGAGCTCCGGAAAATGTATAAAAAAACAAAGCATCAACCAAGGGGGAGTATAGTGTGACACTTAGTCATTTTTCACTAAGTGTTGCCATCAATGCCAAAGGGGGAGATTGTTGGCAAGAGACACTATATGGGTTTATGTATGTTGTCATTGATGGCAACAAAGGCTATCCCACACATCTGCAAGACATGATGAGTCTCTACTGGAAGTCAGATTGAAGAAGTGTTGTGATCTGGTAAGAAAGAACAGAGCAGTCAGCAAGGTCCGACAGTTAGGTCCAGATCTCTCAGAGGAAGTATCTTAGTAAAGTACAGATTTGGGGAAATCAAGACGAGTACCTTGACTAATAGATTCCAAGGATTTAGCCTCTGGTGATGGAAGGGTGAAAAGATATGAGCACTTGAGTGTTGGGTTCCTGTTTGGTAGAGTAGACAGAGGAAGAACTGTACTGACAGAGTGTCAGACCCAAATCTGGAAGAGATATTGCTGATGACTAAGTTTCTTGAGGTATCATTCATGATTGGCTGGCATGATTGATGACTTCTTCAAGCATCTCCTAGATCTGCATCACTTGGTAAGCAAGGATCCAGCCGACAGATTAAAGCTTGGGAAAATATTGACTATTCCGGATGCTGACTAGAAAGGTGGTAAGATTACTTATGCGGATATATATACCAGATGAATTGAGATATGAAGTTATTGTTGCGAATGTGTAATTGTATGAATAAAAGTAGAAGAGTAGTGGGAAGGTAGGAAGACAAGTCTAGAATGTGACAAGAGAGCTGAACCAAAAGAAAGTTAGAATGAAGTGCAGTAGATCAGTTTATTGAGCTCAACCAGAACTAAATCTTAGCATGTGTGGATGCTTCTCATCAGTTCAAACATTGTGTTATCTTTCTCTCTTGTAGGCAGTGAGCCTCTTATGAGCAGTATGCTTGGGCAGTGAGCCCTAAATTGGCAGGTGCCATTTTGTACTTCTATTCTTCTAACAGAGAATACATTCTTGGGTTAATCACCCCATGGTTTTTCCCTTAACTAGGTTTTCCACATCAAAATCATTGTGTTATGTGTATTGACTTTGTTTCTACTTTCATGCTTGTTTGCTTTGATGCTGCACTAATTATTAAAGAAGAACAAAAAGTTGAATAAATTAAGATAACTGATTCACCCCCCTCTCAGTTATCAACATTTTGATTAGGCCTGTTGTGTTGTTAATGTTGTTGCTGGTGTTGTTGGTATTGTTGTTGTTGTATGGTCTATCGTGGTTGAGGAGTGGATCCTTGTATGCCACATGCGTCTCGTTAGAGGTATGTTCTTTAGTGTCTACCTGATTTTGGTCAAGTATATCTTGAATGACATGTTTCAAATGGATACAGTCATTGGTCTTATGGCCTCTTCCTCTATGATATTCGCAGAAATCAACATCTTTCCAATAATGAGGTTTAACTTGCGGTTTATAGTCGCTAATGGTAGGAAGAGTGATCTCATTGTTGGATAATAGCTTTCTTAAGGTAGACTCCTAGGACTCCCCTAGCAGTGTGAATTTTTGTCTAGGAGCGGAGGTGAACCATTGCTTTGGCTCGCGAGAGAAGGTTTTGTTTGGTGTAGCATTGCTTACTTCTCCTTTGAGAGTGAAGATTGATTCATCTAGAAACTCAAACTTCATTGGAGTAGTATCCTGTAATGGTGCCTCTGCCAATTGATCAGCAATGACTTGACCTTTGATAGCCTTTCGTTCTACATACTCAATGTCATATTCGCTTAGGAGCATTACCCACTTAGCTAGGTGACCTGTGAGAGTTGCTTTGCTTAATAAGTATTTCAGGGGATCTATCTTTGCAGAAGCTTGATTGAATGTGCAAGCATGTAATGTCATAGTTTTTGGGAAGCAAAAACCACAGCAAGACAAGATCTTTCGATTTGTGAGTATTGTGGTTCATACTCCACCAATGTGCGACTGATGTAGTATATTTCCCTTTTCCTTGTCTTCATTGTCCCATTATGCTAGAAGGGCGCTCAGAGCTATCTGTGTAGTAGATATGTAAAGTAATAGTGACTTACCTTGTATAGGAGGCATCAAGATAGGTGGATTCATAAGATACTCCTTAAGTTTGCAGAATGCTTCTTCACACTTCTCATCCCATCTAAATGGAATGTTTTTATGTAAGAGATGACTGAAAGGTTGGCACTTGTCTGCCAGTTGTGATATGAATCAACATATTGCTTGTAACTTGCCCTATAGAGGCACAGTTGAGTGATATTCTTTGGTGGTAGCATTTCCATGATAGCTTTGACTTTGGCAGGATCCACTTCGATCCCATTTGTTGATACAATGAAGCCATAGAGCTTGCCAAAACTCAATGAATATCAATAATACCCAATAACTCAATGAAATAAGAAACAAAGAAGATTAAACAAACAAAAAACTCAAACCTTGCAAACCTCTTTACTTCGTGGCTTCCATTGATCGCCTATCTCAAATGATCTTGTGTATGAATATGGCCCTGAAAAGGTGCACTTCCTTGCTATTTCCAAGATGCCAAGTGGGAATGGCTATGACAGATTTGCAATGAAGAGATTCTTCAACACAATTGCAATGATAAAAGGGTGATCGTAACAAGTTAATCACAAGCAATGGAGGAATTTGGTGTCAAAGGTGCACTATGATTCCTATAGAGTAAGGGTACTAAAAGCTTGGATGATAGAAATGGAGGAATTGGGTTCAATTTATAGACTTGTGAGAGAGAAGATCAATGGTATAGAAAGAATAAGAAGATCAATAGTTGAGAAACCTTGAGAGGATGTGTGCAAATAGAAAGAAGACAAGTGTCACACAAAAAGTTGTTTTGTTTGAGTTAACTACTTTTTTTTATAAAGATAAGATTTGATTTCATAAATTAGAATATTTTTTTTCTAATTTAAGAGTTATTGACAAAAACAAGGTTGTTGAGTCAATTAACTCAACTTGTGATTTTCTTTTGCATGATTTGAGGGAAATTAAATAATAAATTATTTAATTTTGTTTGGATGAAGAAGAAGATCTATTTTTAGAAGATTTGGAAGATTTTTGAGGAGTTAGAAGATAAGAAAGCAAATTAAATAAATAAATTTATTTAATTGTTTGTGCATGATAGAAGAATGAATAAAATATTTTATTATATTTTATTTTTAGAGATTGAGAGAATTTAAATAAATTTGATTGATTTATTTAATTTTGAAAGAAGAATTTGACTTAATTAAATAAATTATTTAATTGTAGATACTAGGATTTGGAAGAATTTAATTAAATAAAAGAATTTTATTTAATTATTGGAAGACATTAGAAAATGTAATTAAATAATTTGATATTTAATTAACTTAGAGGAATATGAATCGAATAAATAAATTGATTTATTTATTGATAGATGAATTAGAATGAAATAAATATTAAGAATATTTATTTAGATAGAGTCGTGTCATTTTTAGGTGTATACAATATATATCTCCATGTAAAATTGTCATTTTAACACCTAGCTACTCTAACTCTAGATCAAACAAAGAAACTAGAATGTCAATACTACCTAAATAGAAACAAGCTTCAACACTGGTGAAAAATTTTATGGAAATCAATACCTTCCTTTTGAGCATACCCTTTTGCTACCAATCTTGCTTTGTACCTTTCAACTTTATCATCAACACCCTTCTTCAGTTTGTAAATCCTCTTGGAACAAACAATTTTTTTCCCCTTTGGAAGTTCTACCAAGTCCCATGTTTTATTCTTTTCCAAGGCATACATTTCTTCTTTCATTGCTATTTTCCATTTAGCACCTTCAATATCATTCATTGCTTCCTAATAACAACTAGGTTCCCCATCATTAGAAATCAAAGCAATAGATAAATTATAATCATCATACCTCTTAGGAGGATTTCTGACCCATGTAGATCTCCTTAGATTTGGTTGTGCAATTTCCACATTTTCTTGTATATTTTCTACATACTCATCTTCTTCTTCAGAAGCTTCTTCTTGCTCCCTCTTTTCTAAAGATGGTTGAGTTTGTAATTGAATTTTCTAATGTTCTGGTACTTGTTCATGTTGTCTCTCAAATTTGCACCCTTGCTGAGTTGTGGAACTTGGCAATTTGGAGAAACATGGGATCTGTTCAGGTCTGTGGGTCACCTGTGATGGAAAGAACCTCCGGAGAAGGCCGGCTTCCTGTTGATACTCCACCTAAACTACTTATACTAAAGTCTTTGTAGAGAAAAGGGTAAGAAAGATTACATGAAAATGAAACCTACTGTCTAAGGTGATGCACCAAAAGATCATCAGAAAATACACAGAAATGACATACTTTAAAACCAGTAATTATAAGAACCCTTTACACAACCCAGTAAATCATAATCCTTGCATCATTACTTTGTAAGGAGGCTAAATAACAACAGTCCTGCAAAGGAGAAAGAGGTTTTTCTCACTACCCAAAACTGATTGTTATCCTTTGCACATCTCACAACCTGCAAAAAATATGCAACCCCTGCATAAAGGCACCAACATGAAAGACAGCTCCAAGGACAAAGAACATCACCAAGATCTGTTCTAACACTGAGGACACACAATATCAGAAGAAATAGGAAGATATAAACTACTTATTACTGCGAAAAAGGTGTTACAATACTATATATCTCTGAAAATGGGTTACAAGACTGTTCACTTCTGCAAAAGAACTTAGAAAATTACAATATACAGAGCAGTGAATAGCCAGAACCTTTTAAAAAATGAATAAGGAAGAAGACTATATACTTCCTAAACAGCTATAAACAGATAAACATCCACCACCTCCATTCCCGTGCATCTCATAAATGCCCACAAAATATCTCTCTAAAGTCCTCCAAAAAGGGTTCCTAAGGCATAAATGGTCAAGACATGCCATCAACTATCATAAAGGCACATGAAAATGTCATAAAATGCCTTTAAATGATCTTTAAGGCTTCTGACATACGTCAGATCTGTGTCATAATCTCCTGCAACATCATAAATAACTGAAAAATATCCCAATAAATGACATAATGACACATTTTTTGCATTTAATTAACATTTAACTAAGAGGCTTATAATTTCACCACCTTAGTAAATGTTTTACAATCCAAATTACACAAACCTATGCAGAAAAATGGCATAATGACATAATCATCTAATTCCTGATTTCAAGATTATGCAAAAAATGACATAAAAAACATTTGTGACCCCTGGGCAAAATGACACAACTCACATCTGCATCATCACGATTTTCAAACCACCTCGTAACTCTCTACACACACCAAGTCTTACATACATCACTTCATCCATTATCACCACCTTATATCTCCCACCATTCATCGAATCCTACATGCATTACTTAACCCACCTTGTAACTCCTAGCCATAAAGCCCTAGCAAAATATACACTCGGCCTTATATTTTCCACAATACATTTGGCTTGGCTTTGAAACATAAACAAAAGGCATAAATGCCACGACCCCTTTTGAATCACCATTAGGTTCGAACATATGAAGTCCTCCCCATTTTTCCATAATGATATTTCAAAAATAAGAATCAAAAATATGAATGGAATTAGGTCTACTCGTCCAAAAAGGAGGAAAAACCTAAAAAAGACTTCATTTTTTTGCATTTGCTTCTATTGCTTGAGCTTGGCCGCCGCCACCATGGAGGGTTTGTAGGCAAAAAATGCCATGAAAATGGATCGTTTTGAGCTGATATTGGTTGATTTTATGAGGCAAAATGCAAGGTAAGTTGCATTTTTTAGATTTTGACTCCTTGTTTGGTCGATTCTGGGTCAATTCCATTCCTCTCTGGCTACGTTTTGACTGGCTTTTGATGCATTCTTTTGGTGTTTTTCATGGCCGCGAACTTCTATGTTTTTTGTTGTGTGAGGACGTCGTGGGAAGGCATTCTGAGGAAATCTCTGTGATTTTGACAACAACATACAGCAAAAAATAGAGGTAATCACTTTACGGTCGAGTTTCCTTCATTTTTTTTCTGTCTTTTTTTTTTGCTGCATCTAACCTTTGACTGGGCCGTGATTCTGAGGCATCTATGAGAACTTTGCCTAAAATGAACCAAAAGACCTTCATTTTTCTATCATTTTCATTCTAAAATGAGTTGAAACTTCAATTTTGCCATGTCTGCTATTCAAACTTGCAAAAGAAAATTGCATTTCTTTGAAAATCGCTGCCAGAAGGCATGATTTTGGACGTTTTTTGAGTGTATGTTTGAAAAACTGCAAAAAACTTTACTTCCCCTTTTGGTATTTGCATTCTTTTTTATTTTCTAAGCACAACACAACAAAATCTTGAAAAGCTGCAAAAAAGACATCTCATGCATTCTAAATTCGAAAAAAAAATTATATTTTCTGTTGTTTTTCTGTCAGCAAAAAGGCTTGAAAAACTTCATAGATTTTACTCTGTATCTGCCTTATTCTCTATATTTCACTATGTTGAAGTGTGATTTGAGGGGTTCTGTGTATTTTGTGGTTTAAAAAGAGTTGAAAACTCTGTGTTTTTCCTTCTGTACCTGCATTCCTCTTGCTATTTGAACTCCATCTTATGACAAAACCTTAAAAAAAAAGGCATCTATGAGTGTTGCAACTGGAAATATCTGTATCTTCTGTATGTTATGGCATGATCTTGAAACTCCATTTTTAGTGATTTTCTAGAGAGTTCTATAGCATTTGAACTTGGACAATAGAAAAACTGTATTTTCCTTTGTCTATTGCTGCTGGTAGGCACAATTTTTGGACATTTCCTAAGCATATTGTGTGAAATGAGTTTAAAAAAACTTACTTTTTCCTTTATATCTGATGATCTCCTCCTCCTCCTGAGATTCATTGCTCTATTTGTTGTTTGGTTGACTAATCTACCGTTTTGCAAAGACAAAAAAAATAGATTTTCCATAGCTTTTTCTATTGCGTACTGGTAGTTTCTTTTGTTTGTATGACTATATGTAAGACTGAGCTCTATATCACTGTCTTGGAGTCTCTTTTTATTGGGTAGGGTTTATGCAAGCCTTTCTAGATTTCATACCACAAACCTTGACTGTCTTCCCGTACTCTTGACTGTTTCTTTCAAGCTCTCTTTGTCACTTTCATACTATGTGGCATCTCTTCATGGCTATGACAGTGTTTTATTCTTAGACAGCTTTTAGTTTCTATGCTTCTTTGTAACCTCACTATCTTTTACCATGATCTCATCTTGACTCAATAAAGGTGCAGGTATGTTAGGGTCTTCATTAACAACATAAGACCTTCAAATATGCCCAAGCCTCTTCTATTTGTGCATATTCAACCCTTAAACCGAATTGTGGTGCTTCCAAAAACTAAAACACTGTCAAAACTGTAAATGATCAAGTATACCTTCTGTCATACCCCTTTGGACTACTCCTACCCTTATTTGTGCATGTTAAATCATTGAGAACAACAACTATGATATGCTCTTGTGGCAACAACAACTCTCAGCACTATGCTTAATGATGACTCTCTAAAATTTGTGTGCATATATCTTGGTGTTGGATGAATACAAACCTCCTTTCTTTACTCACATATATTGATAGGTATGTAGACAGTGAATCTTATTTTATTCTGAGTATTACATGATTCATACAGAGAACTGAAATGTGGACTGTATTTGCTTCTTTGTAATCTCACCTTCAGATACTTGATACTCCTCTATAGCTGACTTCCATCATTGTCTCCTATCGTTGATCTCATACATATATTTAACATGCTTTATTAGTGTTTTAATATCTTTTTGTTGGCTGTCCTTTTGCTGATGTGCTTGAAGCCAGTTTGCTTGTTGTTCCATCATACCTTGCTGCTCCGTCTCATGCACCTTTCCAATGTCTTTTATGACTATTATTTTCATGGTGACTGCTTGCTGTCCTACCATGACTAAAACCTCTTGAAAGCTAAGATCCACCTTTTATGACTGTCTTCACTTTCCTTGCAGTTTGTCTTGCATTTGTATATGGCATATGAAATGTTTTTGTAAGGACCATGAGTTGGGCTCAATCCTTGTGGGAGCCACACTTCCTCCACTCATAATGTAACTGATGGATCAAACAAAAACATAATTACACCTGTATCTGCACATGAAGCAAACATGTTAAGAAAAACAAGGGCTCGTAGTTGATATACTTGATTTGTATTCTCAACAATTTATGTGATACTATTGGTTTACTGCATCTGAAAAGACAAATTGTATGTTTATAGGTGCATATCATGTGATGTATGATGCCCCGTCATTGCTCTAACATTAGTTCTTTTTCAAAATTTTATGCAAATGACTAGGGGACAGCAAGGAGACAACGTCTGGATGCAGGGACACGCAGACAATCCAGGACAACACAAGACACGGCAACAGTCTGAAGGCTCATCATTCAAGCAATGACAAGTCACCCTACCTCATATGATATTTGCTTTTTTCTCTTTTATAAATGTATAGTTTGTCTTTTTCATTTTGCAATGAAACAGTTAGTCTCACGGCTTGTGTGAGATCTTATACACTTATTTTTTTAATACAAATTGCTGATCTTTTAAAAGATTTGTACAATCTCTTAAGTTCTGAAAAACATCTGAATGCAACAATACAATTTAATCTCAACTTGTACCAAATACGCACATGGATATAATGCAGCAGCAATAAAATGTACCTTCCTCTCCTTTCAAAAACTGGAAAGTTCTGCTTGATTTAGCTAGTAGTGAATACTAGGTAACATCTTTTGGCAACCTCTGCTATATGTTTTCCTGCTAAACATCAGACCAGTGCCTGAAGCTTAACCATTGGGCATAGAGTTACACGTACTTGATAAAACCTTAAAAAAAAAACCTCTTCCTTTCTTGCTGCAACTGACCTTTGACTGCTATCTCTTCTAAACCATCAAGTGCATGGGTATGGTTGGTGACGGTGAATAAAATCACTGCTACTGATGATATGCATCTACTTGATGAGTTAGAAAGAATTAATCAACAAGAATACCCCCTTCTAACTGTTGTGATTTATTATAGCTCTATGAGGACAGGTATGATGTGTGACAGTGAATACATGTATTTACTGTTTCATATGATGGTTGTCTTTTCATACGGCTATAGTACATTACAACAGTTTCAAACCTTTCACAACCAGACTGAAGAAAAACTAACAACTGTGCGGAAGCACACTTAGGGAAAAGAAATATGCAACTAATCTATTGTGCAGCAACACTTATTCAACAACCAAAACTTCATGAAATATGTACAAACAGTCTAGATCCTACCTCAGAAGCAATGTTTGAGGTGAATCCCATTGACTGGGATTGGCTCGACGTTACCATCTAGCTTAGATAGCTAGAAAGTATTATGCTATTTGCATTCTGAAACAATGTATGGCCCACTCCAAAAAGCGTCAAACTTGGAGTGCTTCCCAGGTTTGCTTTTCAGCACATCCCACTTCAGCACTATGTCACCCTCCTGGAATGTTCTTGGAGATGCCCTTTTGTTGAAAGACCTTTTCATTTGGGCTTGATGATGCTCTATGTTTCTCATAGCATCATTTCTGGTTTCTTCAAGCTCAACCAGTTGAGCTAGCCTTATCATCATAGGGCCTTCCTCTAGCATGTCCAGCTGATTTACCAAATCAAGTGCTGGTAACTCAAGTGTGATAGGAAGCCTTGCTTCCCTGCCATACACTAACATGAAAGGCAGATGCCCTATTGACTGTATTGTAGTGATTCTATCAGCCCATAGTGCTGATTTTAACTGTGTGTGTCAGGATCTCTGGTTGCCCTCCATGGTCTTCTTGATGATTCTGATTAGGTTTTTATTTGTAGATTCTTCTTGGCCATTGCCTTACGGATAGTAATTTGAGGATGTATTGAAATAAATGCCACTCCTTACAGCCCAATTAGAAATTTTGGAACCAATGAAAGCAAGGGCATTATCTGAAATGATGGACTCGGGCACCCCAAATCTGATAACCAGCTCTTCATAAAAATTCAAAACAGCAGACTCATTAGCTTCCTTAAGTGCGACTGCTTCAGTCCACTTAGTGAAATAATCAATGGTTGTAAGAACCCACTTATGGCTAGCACTGGATGAAGGGTTTATAACCCCAATAAAGTCTAAACCCCACCTCATAAAGGGTTGTTCCACCTGAACTGGCTGCAAAGGTAAGGCTGCCAACTTTTCTTTTCCGGCGAACAGAGCACACTCGCATTTTCTAACCCATAAGTGTGCATTTTTAAACAAACTGGGCCAATAATAGCCACCTTTCATTACCTTAAGAGCTATTGCTCTAGGCAAAAAATGGCCTCCAGCTGACCCCTAATGAAATTCATGCAACACCTTTTCTATTTGGCTAGGTCCAATGCATCTCAGCAATACTCCATTAAAATCCTTCCTAAAAAGCAAGTCATTAATGAGCACATAAGGTATGGAATGCAACCTGAAATACCTTTGTTTGGCTCTATCCAAGCCCTGAGGACACTCACTGGTCTACAAGAAATGAGCCATTTCCTGCACCCAATCAGCAACATGATCTGAAACAACTGTTTGTCCTTGATCCTGCATTGATAGAACAACTTCTTGATCACGTTCCCCTTTGCTGGTAACACCATCAACAAGCTGTTCGCGTAGCCCTTTTCCTCTGACCAACTTGGTAACCTTAATGTCCACATCATACTCCATGACCTTAGTCACCCAACTAGCCCTCTTATCACTGAGATATCTACTTAGCAGAAATTCTTTCACGCTCGAATGAGCAACCATTAAATTAATCTTGTTAGTTGATAACATGTGTTTAAACTTTTTTAAACTTCTTATAACAACAAGTACATGTTTCTCAACAAAAGTGTACCTCAGCTCATAGTCTTTCAATGCCTGACTGAAAAATGCTAAAGGCTATTCCATTTCTTGCTCATTTTTCTGTACCAACATGGCTGAAACAGAATCAATATTACCATATGCATACAAGGTAAAATCCTTAGAAAAATTAGGATTTAGCAGTGTAGGTGCAGCAGCCAAAGATTCTTTGATAAGCTCAAAACTCTATTTTCTGTCCCTAGTTTAGCTGAAAGACATGTTCTTCCTCAACATAGCAGTCAATGGATTTAACAAATCAACAATATCAGGGATGAACCTCCTGACAAAGTTGATCCTACCAATGAAACTTTGTAGGCCCTTCTTGTGTGCTGGCAAAGGCAGAGCCAAAATCACACTTATTCTCTCAGGATCAATGGTGATGCCTTGCTTTGACACCACATAACCAAGGAATCTACCCTCATAGACAACAAACACACATTTTTTGGGATTAAGTGATATCCCAAATTCCCTACACCTCTCAAAAATCTGCCTTAGGTGATTGAGATGATCTTTGGCTTCTTTAGAGAAGACGGTAATGTCGTCAAGCTAGACTAGGATGATCTTGTACATCAGCCCCTGAAAGGCCATATCCATGGCCTTTTGAAAGGTTGCTCCAGTGTTGGACAAACCAAAAGGCATCTTTTTGTAAGCCATAGTCCCTCATTTTGTGGTGAAGGCTGTTTTGTACTAGTCTTCCTCCTTTACTAAAATTTGATTGTATCTGGAATAGCCGTCCAGCAAGGAAAACCTTTCTGATCTTGAAACTACTTGGAGTATCTACTCCATAGAAGGTAAAGGATGACGGTCCTTCAAAGAAGCTCTATTTAATTCACGAAAGTCCACACATAGCCTTATCTCCCCGTTTTTCTTCCTAACCGGCACAAGGTTGGAAACCCATGAGGTGTGCTTGATAGGAAAAATTATGCAACTCTCAATCAACTTATTCAGTTCCATCTTCATGAGAGGCTCTAATTTAGGATTCAAAGGCCTCTATTTCTGCCTAACAGGCTTGGCATCATGTTCCAACTCAATAGTGTGTTGAGCAAGCTGGGGATCAAACCCCTTTAAATCACCATATTCCCATGCAAAAATGTCACTAAATTCTTGGAATAGCTGAATAAATGCACGTCTTTCCTTTGCTATACATACCTTGCCCAATTTAAGGAGTTTACCCTTAAAGATCTCAAATTCTTCATAATGGTCTTGCTGAACCTGTAGGCTGGACCTAGGTTTTACAGCTTCATCATCAGTGTTAAAGATGGATTCTAAGGTGACCAAACCCTTTGGCATCTTGTTGTTTTTCAACTGAATGATTTGGTCACCGTACTGGTGATGTAGCTTCCCCTGATTTGCATGAGAAAATTCAGCCTCCTCTCTCAAGAAGTTTATAATCTGCTGATCACTATCAAACACCTGCCAATGTATGTTATTATCTGACACAGCAGGCCTAACAACAATCTTAATATGCTAATTTTTCTTACCATTACTGATTTCCTTGGGGATGTCAAATTCTGCCCCTACAGCAGCCAACCTATCAGCGTGTTTATTCTGATTTCTGGGTATGGAGATTAAATTGAATGCATCAAAACCTTCTAAAAGGTCCCATACTCTATGCTTGTAAGACTTGAGCAGGTCATTTTTTGTGACATTAAGCTTTTTCACCTGATTTACAACCAGTTCACTGTCCCCATAAACTTTCAGACAGCCAATACCTCTTTGTCTTGCCCATTCTAGGCCTTGAATTAGAGCTTCATATTCAACCACGTTGTTAGTGCAGCTGAAACAGAATTTGAAAGCTGAATAGTACTTTTCAGCCTTAGGGGAAACAAGCATGCATCCACCTCTGGCACCCATTCTACTCCTTGAGCCATCAAAAAATAGCTCCCAGACTTCATTTTCTTGCTACCCATTCTACTGTTCTACACTTTTTTCAATGTTGGGTAGAAATAAATCAGCCTCGTGCATCATATACACGCCCAAACCAACCTCGTCCAGGTGTTCACATGGCTCAACCACTTGAGTTTGATCTGCCCATTCATCAAGAAGGACCTCTGGTATGCCTTTAATCAATGTATTGCCTTCTTGAATAGCAGGTTGTTCCGTTTCTGATTCACTTACAACCAAGTTGGCATTGATGGGGCATGTAGTGTAGGGCTCAATATGGTCTTTGGCAATGGGCTCTGACTTGATAGTCACCTTAGTGCCGTACTTGGTTTTGAACATCATATGAGACCAATCTAAGGATAGGTAACCCCCTATCTTTGTTGTAAAATCCCTTGACAAGCAAATGACAAAATAAGGCGGCAACTTAATAACATATATGTCCTGCGGGATAGAAAAATTTGGGCAGGCATGCAGAGTTAAACTCAGTCCTTTGATGACACCCACCGTATTGACAGTGGTTCCATCCAGCTGAACAACTCCCTTTTCTAACGACTCATATTCAATGCCTAGCTTGTCAACAATCTGTTTGGGCATGACAGAACTACTAGCACCTAAGTCTATCATGCAGTTATGAACTAGATGATCCCCTATGATCAAAGATACGTAAAAAGGTGGGGGTTTGACCTCTGAAGCTTGCTGCTTTGCATTTTTCTCAAGGTTATTTGTCAAAACAGCTTTGGACTTACCTAGATCAGACTCTTGAGACAACTTTAAATTTGACAAGGCTGATTGGAGCAGGTCTTTTTGGCCATGGATACTCAGGGAATCCCACATAGTCATGGATACATTTACTTTTTTCATATGCTCAAGGATATTGAAAGCAGATGTACCTAATTTAACTTGGCTTTTGGGGGCAGCCACGTCACCTTGAGTGCAAGTTGGCTGAACTGATGGATTAAGCTATTCCTTGCCTATCAAAGGCCAATCCTTTGATAGGACTTGAGTTTTTTCATCCTTTGATGGGTTAGAAACACCTTGACTGATGTTCGACACTTGATGCCCATGAGTTTGAACTTTACCAGCTTGCTGCCCCTCATCAATAGCCCTTTTCTTGCTACGTGTATTGTCTGCAATTGAAGCACCAACCTAGTTCATACCACAAAATTCTTCTCCCTGCCAGTTTAGGAGTGTTGTTTCATGTGCATGTTCTCCTTGCTGCTGAATAGTAGGTTCTACAGGCACATCAGACTGCACTGTTGGAGTGTTCTGAACCATTAGAGCTTGGTTAATCACCCCATTGGCACATGTATTTTGGTTATGGGGCTGGTTACAAGGAAAGCACCAGTCATATTCTTGAGCAAAATTGTTTTGTGTGGGCACAACCTCCTTCGAAGAACTAGCAGCATTTGGATTGTAGGCCTGATAAGGTCTAGAGTTAAAGGTTTGCCTTGTACCTTGATTATTAGGCTGATAAGGTGGCCTATTTGTCTGATTTTGCTGGTAATTGGACTGGAATGGGGGCTGATAAGGTCTAAAATTTTGACCTTGCTGCCTCTTAAGGTTCACAATCTCATTACCAAAAGATTGCAGCAGTCCCTTGATTTCTTGTAACTCAAAAGACTGAGTTTGAACATCATTTTTTTATTTATTGGACTGCACATTAGGTGCTGGTAACGTTGGCACAGCAGGTATAATAGCTATAGGAGGCACATGCATTGGCATTGGTGGCTGAATAGCTGGGAATATTGGCAAAGGAGGTCTAGGGGTGATTTTACCAGCAAGTATGAGGCTGTTTTCAGCTCTTATGGCTATGGCATAAGCCTGTGGTAAGGAATTTCCTCCCATGGATTGAATCATGACAGAAATGTCACTGTTTAAAGCTCTTAAATAATATAAGAATGCATGGTCAGCTGTAGGCCTTACCGTTGGTGGGATTCTATCCCACATTTTTTGAAAAACGGTGATTGAAGTCTGACATAACTTCGTGAGGAGCTCTTTTTATTATGGATAGCTGCTCCACCAATGACAGATGGTCTGATTTGTCTTCGAAGAAGCTGCACAACTCCTCTCCCAGATGATCCCTTGAATCTATGGAGTTCATCGGCAAACTTCTGAACCACTGCAAAGCCTTCCCTTTGAGAGAGGCTGCCAATAACCTGATTGCGACATTCTCTTTTGTCACATGATGGACAACACACAGGTTTGCAATGTCTTTTATGTGTTCAGCCGGAGTAGTCTGATCTTCACCATTAAAATATGGTAAACTTTTCACTGGCGCAATCTCTGATGCATTTCAACTGTACAACTTTTCAACCCTAAAAGACTGGAAGCTCTACAACACCTCAGAAGAGATCAAGTATTTCGCACGATTCGATTCATTTTCGAGGAGAAGGGAAAGGTTGTGGATATCCGGCTACAGAGTTAAAAGCAATCCCCATACCACGTCTCCCACATCATATATACTAGGCTATATGAGTATGAGTGATGACTGTCACTTGCTGTAAGTGTGTCCATTAGAATGGTAGAGGTGTCAACAAGTCTATGTGTTGTCAATCAGTTCTAGTTAGCTATCCAGTTGAGTTAAGTTGAAATCCATATTTTTATGGAGTTGTTTGAGCTTTTCTAAAGTTATAAAATTGTAATCTCTTTATTGGATAAATGAGAATAATTTGTACAATAGTTTTATTCTCCAATTTGGTATGAGAGCCATTGGTGTGTTCATATTGTTGGCTGCATCTATTGTGTTTACAAACAAAAGTGAAATTTGCCGACAGAGTGAAGGTGAATGCAGTTAAATATCTATTGCAGAAACATACAAAATAGTTTATTGAAGGAGCTGCTTGTTGTTTGTTGAGGCAGAGGCTCAATCAAGCCATTCGGTCTTGGTCTGTTGTTGGTGCGGTAGAGCAACCAGTGATTTGTGGAGAGCATTTTTTGTTGCAGTAGTTTGCTAGTTTGAGACTGATTGTCCAAAGTGTATTGTGGTGTTAAAAAATGTCTCTAATACATGTTGAGGATGAATTTTTAGGAGAAAATTTTCACACATGGAAGGTTAAGATGCAACTTCAGTTAATTGAAAAGGATTTATGGAATATTGTCCAAGGGAAAGAGCTGAAGCCTGCTACGAATGCTAGAGATATAGCTAATTGGGAAACTAAGGACACAATGCTTAAAAAGTATAAAAGGGCTACAAATCTACTTAAAAGAAGTACAACCAATGGTGATGAAGAAACACACTTCATTAATGACATCATTGATGAGGTTGATTAAGAAATCATCTTTTTTTTTAATGTTAGTTATGTTGGGATCACAAAAGCACAATTTAGAAAAGGTTGTCAGAGGAAATATGAGTTCCTTGAGCTGCCTCCATTTATAGTTTTAGAGGAGAGGTGCATGAGATCTCAAAGGAGCAGTGGTGTGCTCATGTGACAGTTTAGGAAGGACGTTGGTTGGAGATATTATTAGTTCTTCATTAAGGGGGATTGTTAGAGAGTAATGAATAACTGTATGAGTGTGAGTGCTTATTGTCACTTGATGTAGATGACATGTCAACTAGAATTATAGAGGTGTCAATAAGTCTTAGTGTGTTGTCAATTATCTTTAGTTAGTTGTCCAATTGAGTCAAGTTGAAATCCACATTTGTAGGGAGCTATTTGGCTTCTCTAAAGTTATAAAATTGTAATCTCTTTATTAAACAAATGAGAATAATTTATGCGGCAGTTTTATTCTCCAATTGTCATGACATGTATTGCATGTTGTCATACAAGTCAATTTAATAAATCAATACATGCTAGAGTTAAGTTGGAGATATAATATTTGATGATAATTACATACATAAGTATAATAAATGGTTAATTACCAATGTCAATATGGTGTAAATGGGTATGTGAAGTGTTGTGGAAGTTTAATTGTTGTCTCTTTAAACAAATGATGATTGCATTCTAAAGCATGTTGATTACTAAATTTTGATAGTGAGTTGAGAATGGGCCAAACAATTTTGAGGATGTTTGCAATTTTCCAATTTGGTAATCCTTTCTTCCTTAGTGCATTTTTTATTACTAGTGAATCCCCTTGTATATGAACTAAGTTTAACCTATATTGTTTGCATACTTGAAGGTCTAATAAGAGAGTCTTGATACAACTTTGGCTCTGTTATGTCATAAAATGTCCCCACTAGGACCTTTTACCTCTGAGTTTAGCTCCTAGGTCCCCTTAATGTAATCATGCATATTTAAAACTTATCCTAGGGAAAATTCCTCCTAAATCCATGACAAATGGGGCTTAGGGGTCCACATTAATGTTTAATCAAGACTCAAAATAGGCCTATGGACTTGGGCTCCCACGTCCTAGTTGAGACCTATTTTGCCAGGACCTAAATTTCAAAGTGTCAGTTTATGACCATTAAAAGCTTTCTCTTTGTCAATCTTTTCTATTTAATAGATACGAATGCTAGTGAGAATGCATATATAAACATGTTTAAGACTTCATTTTAACTAGAGTTGATTAATGCAAACGTATGATCATCAAGAAAAGAGCATTCAAGGGATTCATTGTGTTGCAGAGAAACATTGTGTTGTATTTGTATATGTTTGTTGCAGAATTAGGTCCATCAACTCATTTCCTCATAATTTGAAGGCACTTCATCTCTGTGATGGTTCCATCTCCAAAGTGATATCTATTTTATGTTTCAATCAACCTATCTTATCATTTGATTTTGCCTCTGTCCACCAACGACACACACTCTATCTAACAATGGTGTTGGAAAGCTTGAAAGCCATTCCAAGGCTTGACCGAGGCAAGCTCCTAAACACCACAACCCCCAACCCCTCTCTTGTGATTGTAGGTTATAGGTGCATGATCTTGCAGAGAGGAGTTGCAGGAGATCAGAGTAGAGGATAAAGATTTGGGATCTGAAGAAAAGAGTAGAGAATATTCCCTTCTTGATTAAGGCACCCGCTCTAGTGTCCATCTAATTGTCAGTGCCAGAAACTTTGAAGTAGGTTGATGTCTACATCACCCCACTGTTCCAGATCTATAGAAAAAGTGACTTGTTGGACCAGGGTGCCCACCCCAATGTCCCTGAGGTTTTTGCCTTCACAAATCTAAATCTTTGTATGTTTCTAATCTGTATTTAGTGCCTTTCTATGCGATCATTTGTTGTATCTTGTTCGTTTGTATCTAAAATCATAAAATTAGAGTTTAAGGCTTAATTGAACTAGGATTTGACATATCTAACAATTTAATCTATCTTTACATATCATTCCTAAGTGACACTCAACCTATAACTGAGTCCTCTCTATCTATAGTGACTTGGATTAGTTGTTGTCCTTGAATGTTATTGATGAAAGGTGGATTTGATTGAATTTACCTTAACTACATTTCAACCTCATCCCCCCTTTTCCACATAACATTTTGGTGAACTTGTGTTTTTACTAAACTTGCATCTTGTTGAGTGTTGTAATCAGATTTGTGTTCATTCGTATCATATTTATCATTATACATTCAAAAATCTTGCATAAATTTAAAAAAATTGAAAAAAAAAAAGCATTTTTTGCTTGCATTAAGACACAATTTGCACTATTTTCCTTGCATATCATTGAAAGCATTTAATATTTTAATATTTACATTAGATCTAAGACAAATTGTAGCATTTCATCATTTCATAATTGAAGAAACGGTGGATCATCAGAGATAATAACAAGCACAAAATATAGAATAGATGAAGTCACCTAATGCTTTAATGAATAGTAAATGATGAGTACATATAAGCTTGAGTAACCTTGAGTTAATGGGAGTCAATCCCATAAATTAAGGAGATCTCAAGTAGATGTGGCAACTTGCAAAAGATATGTGGAGTGAAAGAGTTTGAAAGACTCTTCATAACTGCCACACACCCAACTAAGGGGTCTTATGCCATGTGCATAAAATGAGGCTTCCATATGAGGCCAAATGAATGCCAAATTAAGCCAAATGAAATGTGTACACTAATAGCCCCCCCTTAAGCACAACTTAGGTGGGTGAAAAAGAAATGGGTCCTCGCTACTAGCCTGGTAAGGTACCCAGGTACAATGAAAGCTCACAAAAAAATGGAGTAAGATAGAAAACCCAATGGGAAAAAACTATCCTCCAAAAATAGAGAATTATACAGGTGAAGAAGTACTACTTCTTTCACTAAGTACAATAAAGGATCCCCCCCATAAGAGAGAAAAAGAGAGAAGGTTTATGAGACCCCCCCATAGTACATGTCCTACTACAATGATGTTGAATAGTTGACAAAGGATGCAGATGTAGATCCAAGAACGCTGAGTAATGTTCCTTCCCTTGGGAAGAAAAGAAACCACATGAAGATGCAGGATATCTTCCTATGCGAGAAGATGTATGTATTATCTTGAATCATGCTGAAGTTGATACAAGGATGATGGTGCCCGTGGTGATGCCTTCAAAGAGTGCTCATGTGTCCCCATGTTGATGTCGAAGGATGCCATAATCAAATCAAGTGCATGTGCAATAGATGATGATGATGATGATGATGATCCAGAACCATGTGTAGGACAATGTAGAGCACGAATATCTGAAGTGGACAATGTTAATGCAGCCTCATCGAAACTATCATCGAAGAGAAGATGTATGTCCTCAATGTGTGCTTCCATGTCCACAATGTGGGACTCTACAAATAGACAAGTGATGTCAGGTAGAAATCTGTCCCAATCAACAATGCTAGGAAGATTGATTATCTGTTGCAAAGAAGCACTAGAAGCTTTTGAAGAAGCGACTCTAGAATCTGATGAAGCAACAGTAGGAGGTACAATCAACTCAATTTTCATCAAGCCTACCTATTTTCTAGATCATCAGACTCAATTTCATCCCAATTGACAGAAATTGACAGCCAAATAGGGTCTTATGCCACCAGAATGCGCACGCAAACCAAGAAATTGAAAAAGTTGAAAAAATTGAAAAAATGGCTAAGTGTTGGTAAACCAAGCGCCCTAGATGACTTGGGGCACCCAACTTGAGCAGTGTTAGAATACTTTTCATGTTCACAGTGTTTTCTGACAGTTTTGTGCCCAATCTTCGCCCGTTGGTAGTTTTTGGGAGGTCAAACTTAGTCAAACAATGCCAGATCGTCAGTCGGAGGCAGGGGATGGAATCTTAGTTGATCAATCTCCAAAATGTTAGGATCAGTCAGCTTTTTTAGTCAACAGTGACATTTTTCTGCCTTGTCAAAGTCAGAGACAGGCCATATTTAAGTCAAAACGAGTGTTGAAGTGTCAAAAACGAAGGAAAATTGGTTAGCACTTCTTTCAACTCATGTGTTCGATGACATCATCAAAAGAAGATATTTTTCGTCATCTTACACATGAAGCCATAGGCAGCTACAAAATAGGGATTCTTCCTATTCGAAGACATCCACTTGGATTTATGCTTTAAAAGTTGTTTTCTTCATAGATGAGGTCCAAGTTTTATTCTCACACAAATAAAGCTACTTTTTCACCCAAAAGATTTGTAAAGACAAGCATTTGACTTCTTTATTTCATTATCTTTTGCAGGTTGCATCCAGAGGAAAGAATTTTATTTTTCTTTCAATGAAGATTTGAAGACCCAAACGAGGTGCTTTTTCAGTGTTCTTCATAGTTTCGGGTTGAGGAAGCAGGGAGGCTTACTTTTTCAGGGTCCTTGTTTCAAGGGGATCATTTTTCAGAATTTTGACCAAAGCTTTTTAGTTTTCGTCGAGATGGGTCCATCCAGTATTTCATCCTCTTGAAGATTGGGAGTTGTGCTTTTTTAGAGAATCTACTTTTTTCCTACTTTTTTAGGAAAATCTCTATTTTTTCAAAATCTGACAATCTGGGTTGCTTCAAAACAGAATTATCTACAAAACCAATGTGCCAGCTTTTTTTGCTCAGAATCAGCTTTTTAGAAGATATTATTTCCAAAAATACCAGTGGATGACATCACCAAAAAACAAGAATGTTGATGAGGATGTATTTCAAAAGAAAGTAGTTTTAAAACAAACGCTTTTTATTTTAAAAGCGTTTGCTTTCATCCAAAGCTCATCCATTCTTTATTTAGAAAGAAATCACTTTGTGATAGTTGGAATCTTCTTTGCTTTAAAGCACTTCGCTTTAAAACATTTGTTTATTATATCTTTGTCTTGGAATAGTAATAAATCTTGCGAGTTGGCAAGTTAGGGTTAATCAAGGAGATTTTAGGGTTCCCTACTCCTTTGATTTTAGTATAAATGAGGGCATCCTTGCCCATTGTATGTAATGGTAATTGTGATAGCAAGTTTGCTATGCCTATTCTAGCCTACAAATCTTGATATTCCAAGTGTCTGTTCACTTTGTGTTCATTGTTCTCCAGTGTTTGATCACTTGTTGTATGCCTGTCTTTTGCTGCAGCATTGCTATCCTGGAGTTGTGCCAACTTTGTGATATTGAATAGAAGTCTCATGCCTATTTTGCTTTGATATTCTATCTCAATTCATCAAGTTATCGTCATCGGATGTGTAGCTTTTTGTAGCTTTCATTTCAGATTTAATCATTAAAGTACTTTTAGTCTTGTGGTGTAAACCTGGAGGAAAACTGCTTAAGTTTTTGTGTTAACAATCATTCTTTGTTCACTTTCAATTTTCTTTGCTCTGAATTTACTGAGGAGATTGAAAGTGTCGTTAGTCTTTGCTTAGTTGTAGTAGAAGTTTTAAAAAAGGAAAAAACCTCTTCTGCAGCGTTTAGAGTTTTATAACCTTGTACTCATAGCTGAGAATCAAAAAGAAGATAGGCGAAGTCTCATTTAATTATCTTTTCAGCGAACATTAGCAAGAAAGGGAACTCCCCCTTCCAATAGGAGAGCAATTTATCTGTGCATAGTTGTCCGTTTCCAAATCGCATTCCAGAGGTGCAAATTGAAACGCCAACAGGTTCAGAACGTCGAATTCAATAGAATACATGGGTGTATCATAGTAGATTGGATATTACAAGGATGTTTCTTAAGGAGTATGGTTTGCAGGCAATCTACCTTCAGATTCATGGAAGCACAGAGGAGCTTTGCAATCAAGGATATTTCAGCCTCATTGGTTGTTGTAAGAGATTAAAAAAAAAAAAAGAAAAGAAAAGAAAATAGTAAAGAGAAAAATCATCCTCTGGTGAAAAACATATTCATGGTGCCTTGGACAAGTACCATGATGAAAACCTATTTACAGGCATCATGAGTAGAATATAATCATTACGAAATAACTTGATGGAGCAAGTTGTAGGGTTTTGGATCCAAGCAAAGCTTTTGAAGGGAATGAATCACATGCACACAATTATAAGTTTGAAACATCGTCTTAATATCGTTACAACAATCTTCTTGTTTATAGGGTTTGTTGTTTTATTGATCATCCTTGATGGATTCAAGCTTAGGACTTTTGAGAAATTTAGGGTTCTACATTCCAAAATGTCGTGGAGCATTTTCTAGTTGAGTCACCATTTGTTATGCAGTTGAATGTTGTTGAAGACTTGTGATACAGAAGACATTATTTCATTATATTCATGTAATTGTATAAAGTTGTAAGTCACAAGTAATGTGACCTTCAGACATTGTACTGAACAATTATTATGTAATCATAAATGTACTTGCTTTACTTCTCGTGATCAAACAAAACAAAAGAATATAGTGAATTGTCAATTATTTGTAATTATTTTTCAAAAGTTAATTATTGCATTCATATTTGAATGTTACACCCCCAATCTCCCCCATGCGCTCTGGTTCTTTTTTTTTTCTTGCAAAAATCCTCTATCCTTAATGCTTTGATGGGTGTCCATACCCTACGTGCCTCTATCATTGCTTGCAATGTCGTAACAAGCGATCCCATTCCTTCTTAAAAGATGTTGCATGTCCTTCTCTCTGTTAGGGCACCCATGTTGATCCATTACTCTCTATCTCTCCCGTAGAAAATGGTCTTGACCGCTTTAAAGATAGGTCTTTTTGTTTTATTTATTTTTATTATCATTTTCTTTGCCACCTATTTTCCACAAGAGGTCTCCCTCCATGGGGGATGTGACATATACCAACCATGTACATCTAAGAATGTAATATTAAAATTTCTATACCAATTCCAATACACATGACAATTCATTTTTTAGGTATAAATATTCCAAGCAGATTCAGACACAATATTAAGATCTAAAATTGTCAATAACCAGTATCACACAAGACACACAAGTAATGAGGTGTGCAAATTTTCAGTCAAAGGATAAGTATAATGTGATTAATTTAGTTTGTATAAATACATTTATTTATTAATATTTTGTTAAAAAATATATTAGCATACCAGACATTGACGATTGATGAAACTCTTATTTTGCAAATGTCTTTGATGCACCTACTTGTTAATTTCTAACTATTTAGAAAATAATATTACTATATTATATATTTATATTAATAATAAATTGTTCACAACTATAATCTTCACCAACTTAGTATAATTATAATACATTAATGTTCTTTTTTATTGGATAAAAGCTAAACAATTACAAAAAACAGCAACAGCTGTACAGTCAGACACGCTCAACAACAAACCCAATGTGCAAGAAGACACCAGAAATAATACCTGTGCATGATATAAAACAAACACAGCACCAAACAAGAAGACATAACACCCAGAACAAACACCAACATTACACAGAATGCCCTGCCTGCCAACAACCCTCCTCCTCTTTAAAATGCCATGCCATACCTCAACTACAAAACACATACTATAATAGTACTACAAAAATAGGTACTCCACTAGCAATTATTATTCATGGACAAACTCACTATGCCTCTGATATTTTTATAGTGCTTGCAATTGATTTAGACCTCTGCCCGTGAAAGACCCACTGTTTTCCTGCAAACACGAGCCTCGTTCCAAATTCTTCCCTCTCGGCAGAAATATCCTTTGTCCGGAGCACAATGTTTATCTTCTCTACACTTGCACATCTTATCCAGAGCACATCCATCCCTCAACTGCTCCACGCCTCTCCCTCCGATCCCAAACAAGCCATCAGTCCAATCATTAGAAAAAAGTCCATTGGGATCAAACCTATTCTTCACCTCCAGAAACTTCTCCAGGCTTACAGCCCGTTTGGCGACATCTCCAAACAAGTGACCTCCAGACTTTCCCCAGTGTAGTGTCCCTCTGTGCTTCTCTATCACCATTTGCTCAATTTCTTGAAACACATCTTCATTCCACTTCGGTATGCCTGCTTCCCTTGGCCGATAAGTTTGCAGCTCCAAAGTCACCTGATCTTCTGCAGGTCCAAGATATGCATCTGACTTCTTAACAGAACGCATGTATATTCCACCAGTTGAACCCCAGTCACACAGACTTGGGCAATTCAAATCCCTAATTTTCTTTATGTCCTCAATTGCCTCATGGAGATGAAACATTGGTACTCTCAGCTCCACGTCGAAGAACAAATGAGTTCGCACCCGTCGATCCCAGAAACAGACTGTATTATTTTTATCCAAAGTCATGGTGGGTGTGCTTCTCTTCTGGTTATCTTGATAATTAGGGTGACTTCCTTGGCATCCACCAGATGCTTGCATCCGATGATTGAATCCAATTACAGGGTACCCTGTGAACTCTTTTCCGTCATTCAAGAAGCCACTGCCCTTTGTCGCGGATGAGATCATCAGCTCCACTACGTTGCAGATTGCATCCACATCTTCTTTAGCTTGGATTGTGTGATCTGGATAGCAGAACAAAGCAAGATTACCATGGTCAACAAGCAGAGTAATTATTCAATCTCTCACACGATAAAAAACACCGTTGTCTCCTTATCCTTGGTAGTTTTTCTCTGTTATAAATGATTATACTTTGAGTGCCATTGTCCTACTTTGATCATATATTACACATTTAAAAATTTATTTCCTCCCTTCTAAATTTCTTTTCAGAGTCTAATTACTGGTAGCCTATAGTAACATGTGGCTGAGGGCATTACACCTGTCCCTAAAATATACAAATGTTCCAAAAAAAAAACCAACCAAATCATTAAAAACAGAGCATCAATAAAAGTGAATAGACTGCTAAAATGTCTGAAAAGTGAACAGAGCATCAATGAAAGTGAGTAGCCCCAATAGATCCACTACAATATCTTCTTATATAGATTGTAGGCGAACAGGCAGGCTAATGTCTTTTAGTGGGTAAGTGTGAAGATCATACTCACACTGATAAGCACTCGTTTCAATGCTCATTGCTTTGGTTGGACAGCGAATTGCAATGTTGAGGCCATCTCCAGGTACATCAACAGAAACAACATTGTTGGTTAGGAAAATTGCCTTCCCATGTGAGGGAAACCAATGTATATATGCATATTCACTGGCTCTTAGGAAACTCTCGGCTTCTTTTTCTAGATCATTGTCATCTTTCACACTGGCTGAAAATGAGCACTTGAACATAGGCTGCAATGTGAAGGTTATTTCAGAGATCGCTCCGAGGGTTCCAAGAGATATCTTGGCAGCTTTCAGATCTGAATCTGATTCTGTCAAGAAAATAAAAAGAAACAATCTATATTAATGCCCACACAAAGGAATGGAGTCAATAGACCCCAAAGTATAAGCAATCATAATAGAAAAGAACTAGAAGCAAGACAATTAACCAAGTGAGAGAATCACCGCTCAAGGTGATGAGCTTTGCATAGCCTTGGGAAGAAGGTGCAGGGACTACCAATTTCATCCCAACAACATATTCATAAACCCCACTGCCTCTTCCCGAGAGACCACTGCCATGGGCTCCAGTAGAAACAACTCCAGCTGCAGAAACTCCATTCCAGTAAATCATGGCAGGCAGAGCCAGTCCTTCCTTTGCAGCTTCTTCAATCACATCTTTCATCAGTGCTCCGGATTGGACAGTAATTGTCATTGCAGTTTTGTTGATTGCAATTACTGAATTATAGTTTTGGGTGGAGATGATGAGCCCTTGCTTTCCGACACAGGCTAATTTTGATAGACTATGAGCTGGCCCACTCACCACATTAATCTTTTGATTGTTTTTCACTGCCTGGGCAACTGCCTGTATAAGCTCGGATTCTGATTTGGGCCATGCAGCGTCTGCAGCCTCACAAGTTCCTCGGTCATCCCAAATGCCCATAGGATTGAATATGTGGCATCCATGGCTTAAATTGCTTTCTACTGATGGAGGAGGCACACAAGTCTCCTGGTCATCCCAGATGCCCAGAGGATTGAAGATGTGGGATCCATGGTTTATTTTACATTCTATTGATGGAGGGGGCATACAAGCTGATTGCAAGTCCAAGATAAGGTCAAAGAGGAGAACAATTACAAGGAGGGAGCTAGCCATCATAACATATGAATACAATCCCAGAAATTTAGCTGATGGGGAATCTATATAGGAAAATTTTAATCTGTTGGTGGGCATTTCATGTCCATATAGGCCTGGATTTTAGGATACGTGTCCTGCACTAATCCACTGTTCAACTTGTTAAGATTTGTATAGATTTCGTCCTGCATCAATGCTCTTCGAGGATTGTATCAGCTATGTCAAAAAGTTTTTTGTCATTTTGTGAGAAAAAGAGTACAACAAAGCACTTCTTTCAACATAAACCTACTACATTTTTTATCACGTGATAGTTTTATAAAGTAGATTAAAAACTCATATTAGTAACTGCCATGGTATGGTATTCTTTTGTTTTTTTAATATTGAAGGAAGCAAAATTACAAAACTTCACAGAATAGTAATAGACACAGAGCAACGAACAGAGCAGTTGATGATGAATCATCCATAGCTGCCAAACAATACAGAGCAGCATGCAAAGACCAGAACCAAAGCTGTTTTTTTTTTTTTGTTTTTTTTACATATCAAACAGTGAACAGCATAAGGCAAACTAGAAGCAAGTAGTAAGGAACTCATAAAACAACAGTGCAAGAAGACACTCAAGCTCCCAAACCACCAGAAAACTGGAACAACTGATAAACAACAAATGCGAACTCTGATACACATGATTACCCTTACTTCAAATTCACATCGTGGTCTGCATCCTAGAAATGCCCATTCGCTGCAAGCAACATAAAGTTCGACGTCCACTGTGAGACCAATATAATCACTGTAAACTAGTTTGTTGTGTCAGCAAAAAAACTGTTGAATCTACTACTTGCGTTGACCTGACCAGCGAAACTCTTCAAATTAACCTCCCATCTTTGTAGGTGAGATTTCAAACAAATGCCCTGATTAGCAAGGTCTTTATTAGCCTTGAGTTGTTCCTTGTTTGCAAAGATCAGATTATACACCTAGAGAGATAAATATGCACAAATCCCTTGAATTTCAATCTGCAGGGGAAGGAATGTATGTGAAAGGGCAGCCAAGCATTGAAGCTTCCAGATGTGATTAATGATAATAATACGACAAATATTTGAGATCACGTTGTGAGAATTGGAACAATCAAGAAGGGTTGATTTCCAAGCCAGGGAAAATGGAAGATGGCAGGCAATGTGGTCATGAGGGAAAACCAAAGAGATCTCGCATGTGAGCAAAACCAAAAACTATGTAGGATGGACTCGACCTTACAACAAAAGGGGCAAGAGGGAGTAGGATGCAAGAATTTAAGGCGTTTCCCAATAGGCGGCTAACCATGGAGGAGTTTCCAAGCAGTGAGTTGGAAGTGCGAGTCATCTTTGGATTGCCATATCTGATAACTAAGTTTATTCCATTTAGCCCTACTAAATTTACTCCTCCAAATCATGATAAGGCGGTGAGCAAGGGGCAAACTAGACAGCAACTATTTGTAGATTATCTTGAGAGAGAAATTTCGAATGTTGCAGCCATTGGGCCATCTCCAATCTTTAAGGAAGTTAGAATGACAACAAGATAAAAAGATTGGCCGCAACAAGTTTTTAGATTTCAAGCATAGTTGACTTGTCACTATATCTAAGGTTAAAGCAACCTTTCAAATGATGCTAAGGTCTCCAAGCGAAGCTTGTGGGGTCCCATAAATCCTGAAACACTCGAATGCCTTTTTTGAATAATCGTTTAGCTTTGAGTTCAAGAAGCTTAGCAAGGGGTTTTTCGTTGAGCTGAATCAACCTATTCCACCATATGGAAGAAATAGCAAAACTTAGACCATGGCTAAAAGTTTGATCAAACCAAGATAGCTTGTGAGAAACCATCTGCCAAGCTTTCCAAATGCTGTTAAATGGGGCTGATCCATGGGTCTTGAAAAATGGTGCTAGCAAAATCTTATCATGCCAATGACTTAAGTTCTAAGCATTACCTGCTATAGTAGTTTGTATGCGGAAATGGATTATGTGCTTCCAAGGTGTATCTCCTTCCAATGCTCTCACAATCCACTTGGCTAAAAGGCAAACTCCATGCGTGAAAGGGTCAATGATACCCAATCCACTTTTATCCTTTGGCAAGATGTAGTGTGACCAAGATGTAGTGGGCATGCCTTTCTTTTTTCCCTAGTTGGCCCAAAGGTAATTGTGGATGAGCTGTGTTAGCTGATTGTAGCATGTTTTAGATGGCAGCCAGTAGGAAGAGATGTAAACATGGCTGGCCAAAAGGATTTTATTTGCCACTTGAATTTGACCCGTCATTGACAAGAAACAATTTGTCCATTGTAATATTTTGTTTTTTATTGTACATAGAAACCAATTCCACATCTTCTTTAGAGATACACCAATTCCATAAGGAATGCCGAGATACCTCATAATGGTTGCATGCTTCACCTCCTTCCACTCCTTGGGCATCCATGGTGGCTGAGGGTTGGGACGAGTCATCAAGAATTTCATTTTGTGCATAGCCAGCTGAGATCCTGAAACTGCACAAAAATATTCTAGAATATCTAGTGTATTATTCACCTCCTCAGCTTCATTTTGAATGAAGATCATGTTGTCATCAGCAAAATGACAATTAAGAGCTATACTATTACCAGGAAGAGATATTCTCTATATTAAGTTAATAGATATCCAAGAGCATCTATTCTAAGGACATAGAGGAAGGGGGCGAGAGGGCAGCCTTGGCCGATGGATTTTTTGAGGGGAATCCGGGGAGAAATGTTGCAAATATGTGCCTCATTGGTGTTGTCATTGATGTCAACATATCTTTGTTGTCATTGGTGTCAATTGTATCCTATACTGCTATCTATATAGAGGACTGGATTGTTGAGGATATTGAGAAAATTATAGACAATTGATACATGTGGATTATACAGCTGTGTAGAGGATTGTTAGAGGGTGCTCCAGTTAAGAATTGAGAGGTTCGCATAAAGATTTGGTGAAGTCATGGACTTCTGAGTAGAACAAGCTTTAGCAACTGTTCAATGCTGACAGAGTGGTAAGAAGTTGGTCCGGATCGGTCCGGTATTAGTACTCTATGATCTATAGATCTAGAGGCATGTCTGGGATGTTGGTGTGTTTCCTCAACTCGAGTGGTTCGTGGTTTAGAGGTCTGCAAGCAATCTTTCTAGTCTGACAGTCATGGCAGAATAGTGTTCTTGAGGTTCTGGAGGAAGGTGTAAGAAATTTTGGTAATGTGGAGAGGTGCAGATGTTTTTGTTGAATTCATTGTGCTTGTGGGGCTCTCTGGATCATGTATTTGCTGCGTTGGAGGTCCGCATTGAATTTGGAGCGTGTTGCAAAAGATTTCTTTCCTCTAGTGCTGATGTTCTTCCATGTTCTTGGCCAACCAGATAGTTTTAACATGCTACAGATGATCTAAGAAGTATGTTGTGAAGCATGGTGAGTTAATAGAGGAAGATTCAAGTCTCAGTTATGTTTTGGCCGACAGTGTGAAGATCCGCATCAAGATTAGCCGACTTTGTTGAGGAATTGTCGAAAGGTGTCCTTGAACCGATGAGTTAAATCATAAGAAAGGATCAGAAGCAGAACTGAGCAGAAGTGGAGCGGAGGAAGAATAGAGTGCAGAGTCAGTGAAGAAGAAATTATGGATAAGAGTAAAAAATTTTGAGCCTTCAAAGGGACTAATTTAGGCATGAACATAGATGTTATTTCTCAGTTCATTACTTCTATGTTAACTACAATTCTCTTTAGGCAGTGAGCCTTTCTCTTGAGCAGTGAGCTCTAGGCAGTGTGCCCGAAGGCATGTGCCTTCCATTTTCTTAAAGTACTTTTAATAGGGTACACATTTTTGTGGGCTAACATCCACCGTGGTTTTTCCCTTAACTGGGTTTTCCACGTCAAAATTTTGGTGTTGTGTGTTCATATTGTTTCTGCTCATGTGTTGATTAATGCTTTAATGTTATCATTATTAATCTGGTTCACAAGGAGTTTCTAAAAGTTTAACTATAGGGACAACTGATTCACCTCCCCTTCTTAGTTGTCCAGACTACTTCTAACAATTGGTATCAGAGCCAAGTTCCTCAAAAAGGGAGCTTAACCGCTTGAGGAAGATCCAGGATGTCGACTTACAAGAAGGATAGTCCAAGATTTGACGGAACAAATTATACTGTGTGGAAGAGTCGCATGGAATGCCATTTACAATGCATGGGCGATGTCTATTGGTCAGTAACCTAAGATAAGTATGAACCTCCGGAGAAAGGTGCCTCAACTCTAGATGAACTCAAGGATGCTGAAAATAATCTTCGAGCTAAAGAAGCTTTATTGAGTGCCTTGACTGATTCAGAAATGACAAATGTTTTTGGACTAAAAAATGCTCATGAAATCTGGAAGAAGTTGGAGAATCTGTATGAAGGAGATAAATATGTCAAATATGCCAAACTACAAAGTCTGAGAGGAAAGTTTGAAAATCTAAGGATGAGCGACGATGAAAACATCATAATCTACATGCAAAAGATAAATGAACTTGTATGTGGGATCAAGTGTGCTGGCAGAATTTTGGAAGAATCAGAGATTGTGGCAAAAGTGCTCAGATCTTTCCCCAATTCATACAAACACAAGGTTGCTGCTATAGAAGAGATCAAAACTGTTACAAACGTAACAAGGGAACACTTGATTGGCAAAATTTCAGCTTTTGAACTCAATGAATTTGGTGACTCTCTTCCTAAATCCAAATCAGCATTCAAGGCCAGTGTGCATGGAAAACAAAAATATGATTCGGGTGAAGGTTCTTCCAAAAAATCAAGCAGATTTATCAAAACAAGGAAGGATCTTGAAGATGATGAAAATGAGACTGCGGATCTTGAAGCTCTCATTGCCAAATGGATGCTAAGAGGATTCGGTAAGTATGAAGGAAAGTTGCCACTCAAATGTTTTGCTTGTAATAAGATTGGTCATTTTGCTTCAAGATGTCCAAAGAGGTTTTCAAGACCAAACCCTAATAGATATAGAAATCAGAAGAATTGCTACTATGTCCAAGAAGCTAGAGAAGAAGGAGTCACAGATGATGAATCTAATCACGGGGAAAATGATTGGGTGTTCATTGCTATTAAAGAAGAAGATCCAATATCTACTGATTCTACTAGTTGTGCAAATGTGGAAAGTGCCTTGGCTGCTCAGGTTGTTGAAAAGGATGAATGGGTGATTGATAGTGGATGCTTTCATCATATGACTGGTCGCAAGAGTAAGTTTGTGAGTTTTGAAAATTATGAAGGAGGATTTGTGAAATTTGGAGACAACTCAGCTGGTAGAATTCGTGGCAGAAGATCCATCTCTTTTGATGGCAAGAAAAACACCAATGATGTTCTGTATGTGGAAGGACTGAAACACAATCTTCTCAGTGTTGGACAGTTGGTTGACAAGGGTCATGATCTCCAGTTCAAGGATGGAAAATGTAGAATCTTGGAAAGGTCCAGAACTGAAATTGCATCTGGTACTCAAACTAAGGGTAACATCTTTCATTTAAGAAGTTCAAGCAAAAGTTGTTTGATTGCTCAAATAGATCAAAGTTGGTTATGGCATAGGAGGATGTGTCATGTGAATTTTGATAACATTGTCAAAATAAGTTCCACTCAAGTTGTAAGAGATCTTCCAAGACTTGTGAAATCGGATAACATGTGTAGAGAATGTCAATTGGGCAAACAAAGCAAAATTTCATTCAAGAGTAAGGAACAAGGTTCAAGTGAGAGATTGGAACTAGTACATACTGATCTCTGTGGTCCTGCCAGAATTAGGAGTGTACAAGGAGACAGATATTTCATGTTGTTGATTGATGATTACTCCTAGATGATGTGGGTAACCTTCCTAAAAGAAAAATTAGAAGCTCTTGATAAGTTTAAAGTATTCAAAATGATGGTTGAAAATGATATTGGTGGGAAATTGAAGTGTCTGAGATCTGACAGAGGTGGAGAATTCACTTCAAGTGAGTTTGGTGCTTTCTATGAAAAACATGGAGTAAAAAGATAGTTATCAACTCCTAGGACTCCTCAGCAAAAATGGGTCATGGAAAGAAAGAACCAGACCATTTAAGAAGGTTCCAGGACCATGATGATGGAGACAAATGTTCCTCAAGTTTATTGGAGTGAAGCTGTGAGTACTCTTATCTACACTCTTAACTGGGTATAGATCAAAGGAAATTCTGGTAAGACTCCTTATGAACTATGGTTTGGTCATCCTCCTACTGTGAGATACTTCAGAGTTTTTGGAAGCAAATGTTATATCAAAAGAAATGAGGATTTAAGCAAGTTTGAAGCAAGAAGTGATGAAGGAATATTTTTGGGATACTCAACTCAAAGTAAGGCCTACCGACGCTTCAACAAAAGATTAAGAAAGATTGTTGAAAGTGCTAATGTTAAAGTTGATGAAAGCAAATGACACTCCAGGTATTGCGGATATGATTCAGATGATCAAGAAGAAGGTCAAAGTCAAGAAAGACAAGCTCAAATCCAAACCCAGATTGATCCGGTAACACCAAAAATTAGTATAGAAGATAAAGAACAAGTTCAAGAAGCAGAAGTTCAAATAACTCCCAAAACTCCCAGGTATATAAGAATGAATCATCCTGAAGAACAAATCATAGGAGATAAAAGTAGAGGTGTTCGAATTAGGAGAAGAGTTGCTGAAGATCAAGAAGAAATTTGTTTGATTTCAAAGATTGAACCTAAATTAGTAAATGAAGCTTGCAATGATGAAAATTGGGTGAAGGCAATGGAAGAAGAATTGATGCAAATTCAAAAGAATCACACTTGGGATCTTGTTCCTAGACCTAAGGACAAGAATGTGATTGGAACTAAATGGGTCTTTCAGAATAAGCTAAATGAAGAAGGTGAGGTTGTAAAAAACAAGGCAAGATTGGTATGTAAAGGCTACTCTCAAGTGGAAGGAATTGATTTTGAAGAAACTTTTGCTCCGGTGGCAAGGATAGAGGCAGTTAGATTATTTCTTACTTTTGTTGCTTTCAAAGATTTCAAAGTTTATCAAATGGATGTCAAATCAACATTTCTAAATAGAGATTTGGAGGAAGAAGTCTACATTGAACAACCGGAAGGGTTTCAGTTGTCTGATCAGGGAGATATGGTTTGTAGATTGAGAAAAGATTTGTATGGTCTCAAGAAAGCTCCAAGAGCCTAGTATGCCAGATTGGATAAGCATTTACTTAATCTAGGATTTAGCAAAACAACCGCTGATAGTAATTTGTACTTCAAGATTCATCATGAGGATATTCTAATTGTTGAGGTCTTTGTTGATGATATCATTTTTGGTGCAAATGATTGCATGTGTAAAACATTTGTTGATCAGATGAAAAGTGAGTTTGAGATGTCAATGTTGGTGAGATGAACTTCTTCTTAGGTCTACAAATTATTTAAACAGATAAAGGTATCTTCATATCCCAGTCCAAGTATGTGAAAGAATTGTTGAAGAAGTTTGGAATGGAAGACTCAAAACCGATAAGTACTCCTATGGCAACCGGATGTAAGTTGAGAAAAGATGATGACTCTCCCAAGGCAAATCAGACAAAGTATCAGTCAATGATTGGGAGATTGCTTTATCTAACTCAGACTAGACCAGACATCATAAATACAATTAGACTTGTTGCCAGAATTCAAGCTAATCCAAAAGAATCCCATGTTATGGCAGTCAAAAGAATTTTTAGATATCTCAAAGGGATAATTGATTATGGATTGTGGTATCCAAAGGATAGTGATTTCACTCTTCATGCATACATAGATGTTGATTGGGCAGGAGATGTTGATGACAGGAAAAGTACTAGTGGTGGTGCATTCTTGTTCTCAAGTTCTATGACAAGTACTAGTGGAGAAAATTGTGATTGGCTCCTCAAAGTTCTGTGACAATTCAAGTGCTATAAGTATCTCAAAGAATCTAGTGTTGCATTCTAAGACAAAGCATATATCCATCAAGTTTCATTTCTTGAGAGAGAAGGTAGGTAAATGAGAATGAAGTCAAGTTGGAGTTTGTATCTTCAAAGGATCAGATTGTGGATATTTTCACTAAACCTCTTTCCAAGGATAGTTTTGACTATCTCAGAGAGAAGTTAGGGGTTATTACCCCTCCTGGTTAGAACTAAGATGCACTAAAGTGCATCAGTCCGGTGGAACTCACATTCATATCCTGTGGTTCAGATTGATGTTAAGGAGGTACTACTCAAAGGGGGAGTAGTTAGTATACAAATTTTGGATCAGTCTGAGGAAAAAGGGAGAAAAGATAGAAAATATGTGCCCTTTGCAATTGATGTCAAGGGGGAGAGAAGTCATATGAAAAACTAGTTGTTGGTGTAAGGGGGAGCAATAAAAGAAGAAATTGCAGAAGTCAGAAAGGAAAGGGGGAGAAGTTTCTGTCTTGATGGTTGAATTTAGTTTTTCACATCATATGTTGCCTTCAATGACAAAGGGGGAGATTGCTGCAAATATGTGCCTCATTGGTGTTGTCATTGATGTCAACATATCTTTGTTGTCATTGGTGTCAACTGTATCCTATACTTCTGTCTATATAGAGGACTGGATTGTTGAGGATATTGAGAAAATTATAGACAATTGATACATGTGGATCATACAGCTATGTAGAGGATTGTCAGAGGGTGCTCCAGTTAAGAATTGAGAGGTCCGCATAAAGATTTGGTGATGTCATGGACTTTTGAGTAGAACAAGCTTTTGCAATTGTTCAGTGCTGACAAAGTGGTAAGAAGTTGGTTTAGATCAGTCCGGTATTAGCACTCTATGATCTGCAGATCTAGAGGCATGTCTGAGATGTTGGTGTGTTCCCTCAACTCAAGTGGTTCGTGGTTTAGAGGTCCGCAAGCAATCTTTCTAGTCTAATAGTCATGGCAGAATAGTGTTCTTGAGGTTCCGGAGGAAGGTGTAAGAAATTATGGTAATGTGGAGAAGTGTGGATGATTCTATTGAATTCATTGTGCTTGTGGAGGTCTCTGGATCATGTATCTGCTGCGTTGGAGGTTCGCATTGAATTTGGAGCATGTTGAAAAATATTTCTTTCCTAGTGCTGATGTTCTTCCATGTTATTGGCCAACCAGATGGTTTTAGCATGCTGCGGATGATCTAAGAAGTATGTTGTGAAGCATGGTGAGTTAATAGAGGAAGATTCAAGTCTCAGTTATGTTTTAGCTGACAGTGTGAAGATTCACGTCGAGATTAGCCAACCTTGTTGATCATTCCAAGGTTTATGAAGTGTATAAATACTTGTTGAGGAATTGTCAAAAGGTGTCCTTGAACCGATGAGTTAAATCATAAGAAAGGATCAGAAGAAGAACATAGCAGAAGAGGAACGGAGGAAATATAGAGTGCAGAGTCAGTGAAGAAGAAATTATGGATATGAGCAAAAAATTTTGAGCCTTCAAAGGGACTGATTCAGGGATGAACATAGATGATATTTCTCAGTTCATTATTTCTGTGTTAACTACAATTCTCTTTAGGCAGTGAGCCTTTCTCTTGAGCAGTAGCTCTGGATAGTGTGCCTGAAGGCATGTGCCTTCCATTTTTTTAAAGTACTTTTAATAGTGTATGCATTTTGTGGGCTAACACCCAGCGTGGTTTTTCCCTTAACCGGGTTTTCCACGTCAAAATTCTGGTGTTGTGTGTTCATATTGTTTCTGCTCGTGTTGATTAATGCTTTAATGTTATCATCATTAATCTGGTTCACAAGGAGTTTCTAAAAGTTTAAATATAGGGACAACTGATTCACCCCCCCCCCCCCCCCCCCCCGCGGCCCCTCAGTTGTCCAGACTGCTTCTAACAAGAAAGAGACCCATTAATCACCAATCTGCAATTTGCTTCCATGAATAGCATTTTAACATGAGCACAAAATTTAGGACCAAAGCCTAACCATTGAAGCATTTTGAGAATGAAGGGCCAACGAATATGATAATAGGCTTTGTCAAAATCGAGTTTGATAACGAGAGCATCTTGAGCTAATTGTTTTGCCCATTCAGTTGTCTCCCAAGCAAGCATCAAATTATCCAATATAAATCATCCCCCTAGAAATCTAGTTTGTTCAGGTCTAACAATTTCTTGAGCAATAGGCCTGATTCGTTTTGCCAATGCTTTGGCGATGATTTTGTAAGATGTATTAAGCAAGGTGATGGGACGCCAACCATTCACCATATCTTCTTCTTTTCCCTTGGGAATGATTTTAATTAAACCTTGATTAATGATAGCTCCTAAGGTACCAGTTTCAATGCCCTCAAGATAAAAGTTGTAAAAGTCTTCTCTAATGTATGGCCAAAGAGCTTGATAAAATTCTACTGGAAGATCATCCATTCTTGGGCTTTTTTCCAAAGGCATACTTAGCATAGCTCCTTGGCATGGTACTCTTGCATTAGATATTCAAAATTTTGCATTAATCTTTTAAATTATTGACCAATCATTTTGTTTTATTTTTCTTCTCACTATAGTTTGTAGTGTTGGCCAAAAATTGTGATTGGCTATGAAACTTTACCTCTTACTCCTAGCTTCACTTTAATCTATGCAAGCGATAAATACTTGAGTCAATATCACCCATCAAAAATGAAATCAAATGAATTAGTCCATACTGAAAATCAAATCAAATAGACTTTGTCGTACAAAAGTCAATATTAAAATAAATGAGAAATTACTGGTAATTGAGACAAGGCCAACTTGGGGCACTCATTTAATGATATTCTCATACCCAAAATCATTTCAATTTGATATTGAAGATATGAGAATCAATTGAAATCCAAAAAAAACTTTCAATATCAAATAATATTAATTAAAAAGACTAACATTTGAGTCCAAGGAATAGGGATTTGACATTTATATTGAAAGATTAGACAATTTGCAGTACATTTGTCTTGCGTACACTGTTTTACTGTTCCACTTAATTGCCTTTATGGGTATATAATCACCGGATTCTCCGTGAGACCGGCGTGGGAAAGCATATGATGTTGGTCAACCCTTTTCCTATCCAATTTTGATTCGTTGTTATTGTGCTGCACACTTATTTGTTTGGATCTTCTTTTTAGGCTTAAATTTTTTAGTCTCCACCTTTTTTGTCAACCTTCTTCCTTTTCTTTCTGGTTCAAATTTTTAGAGATCTATCTCAGTTTTAATATTTCACATATTTCGCTGACTGCTTGATTGGCTTTAGATCTTATTTTAGTTGGACTCACAGATTGAGAATCAACTGGAAACTGGGAGATATCTGTTTTCTGTCAGTTAGTTACAATTGTATTGTTCTCAAAAAGTCTATTTTGTTCCGTGCTTTAAGCAATCTGATGTGCAAAAGTCTCAAGTTGATAATTCCTCACATAACAATCTCTGTGGACTTTTATGCATTGTAAAGATTTGAATTGGTGATTTCTTACTTGTGTGACATTTCCTCTAGATACTTTTGTAAATTGCAAGGGTTGGCTACAAAGTCAGGCTCCAATACTAATTGGCAAATCATATCGACTAGAGAGAAATAGGAGAAAGGATACTGTTATCAGATTTTATATATTTTCTGATGGGTGCATGAATTGTTATATATGTGCAACTACATGGAGAGATGTCTAAGAAGCTTGGTAGAGTTGTGTATAGTATGATGAAAATATTTCCTTCAGTAGAAGTGGCACGCTCCAGGTGTCAGTCAGGCGTACAAGCCTTGTGTGCACTTGAGAAAGCAAAAACTCTTCTTCAGCACTGTGCAGATTGCAGCACACTATACTTGGTAATGTGTCTTTGTCCTAACTTCCTCAGAATTGGACAAAGGCAAATAATAATACAAATTTATAACATTTTTCCGATGTTGATTATAGAAAGATAATTCCCTGGTAACTTGTCAAGAAGAGTATATCAGATGAAAGGAAAAGAAGTTAGTCTAACTTATAATCTGTCTTTATCTTCAAAAAAGATATAATCATCTTAGGTCGATACTTCTGTTAGAAAACTATTTGGTCACTTTTTCATTTCTATGTCAGAACTTAACAGATATTGACATGAACGTAGTATTTAAACAGATATTGACACGATCTTAACATTCATGATTCAAGCAATCAAAGTTTGAACTATGCTTGAGATTTAGGCTTTAGAATTTGTCTTAAAACTCCGTTCAAGTCCCGTTAAATTTTTAAATTTTTCTAGCAAGGAATTCTCAATAGAACTAGATGATATACATTTCATGACTAAAAAGGCAGAAGTTTGTTATATTGTTTTTCCTCATTCTTATCATTTCTGTTTTTTCAGGCCATTACTGGGGATTCATTTTTGATAAAATTTGAAAGCGCCAAGAGTGCTATGGATCGATGTTTGAGGCGTGTTGAATCCATAGTACCACAGATACTGGGGCAGCAGGTAGTTAGCTAACAAATCAAACTTATTATTCCTTTGCAGTATTGTTTTTGCATATGCCTTTGTGCAGTTGATCCATGCATGCTAAATTGTGAGAATAATGGGGAATATAATTTTTTTTCCTTCTTTTCTAACCTGTGGTTGGGCATCTATCTGTAAAATTTTGCTTGGAATCACCAAACATAATGCTAGATCCTAGATGACCTGTTTATAGTAAAAAAGTCAAACTCAAGACCTTGATGTTACTCCTCAATACTGAATTCTACACACAATGCTAGTTGTGCAATGATATAACAGAATATTCTACCTCTGAGTATCCTTTTCACAACGACAATGATACTATAGAATCAGGTTTGTTGGATCAGGTAATCCAGAAGTTCCTTCTTCAATAGGACCAACTATAACTGAAGAATTAACGTTTGTAAACTATATTCTATTACGATGTCTCATTCCAATGCATTCATATATGTTACTGGACTACTACAATACATATACATACACAAACAAATGGCAAGTACTAGCCACTATGTGGCACTTGTTGTAAAGAGAATCCAACTCTATCATTAGAAATATTTTTAAGGCACTTTACTAATTTTGAATGCTTTGATTTAAAAGGTAGTGAGCCTTGAATAGTTTCTCTTCTTAACCTCATTCTCATCATTACAGTAAATCCAATAATTTTGTAAACTAAGCTAATGTTTGTACAATTCTCCTATAGACTTCTCCATTTTTCCTTTGTATGAGATCAAAATCTATTGTTTTATCATATATATAGATATAGATTCACCTTTGGCATTTTAGATTGAGAATTCCTTGCATGAAGTAGTGATGTACAAGAGTGTGGACCAATAGTGATAGAAAACTAAACACTTAGTTCGTGTTTTGTAGTTAATAAATTTTACACTTCACTAAGTTGTTGACAAAGTTCACCAATTTATCATTCACATACTTAGGTGGCTTATATGGTGAACTTGAGAAACCACCTACTCTAATGTATGTAAAAGATGATAATTCAATAAACCAATTCGCCTTTTCAACAATGTATATTGTGGCCTAGTTATTATTCAAATCATTCATCAACTTGAAAAAGTAAAATACGAAAACATCATTAACCATTTTAAAATGTTTTTTATTCTTTGTGAGTCCTAATTAAGGATAAGACTCATATACGTTCTTTTGTCCAAGGGCTATTACTACATCTATGTTCAATTATAGAAACAGTGCCTCTTCGCCATCAAATACAGTAGTTAAGAAGTCATATAGAACTTTTTACTATCTTAAATTTTATATAGCTATTGACTACAAGTTGTCATTGGTGAAAGTTCCCCATCCAATCTCGACTTATTTTCCAAAATAATAGAAATAAAGCTAAACATCCTATTTAAGAGAGTGATAAATTCATTTATCACTATTTGAAAGTCACTTTGATAGAGTATCTTAGGTAGTATTGATGTACATAGTCTTGTTTTTGTTAATCAATTCTTTTTTATGACTTTAGAACAAAGATCATGATCTTTGTTGTAGAGATTTATAGAAAAAGTGGGAGGTGGTGTAGCATATTATTAATGAGTTGGAATTTGAAAAGTCTCTTCTATGCTCTATTGTGTGATGTCCAAGAACACTAGATTTGCCAAACCAATGATCTTTGTAGTTTGAAACTCATAAATTTAGAACAATTCATAACTAATTTAGGGGACTAGATTGGTGTAGGAAATGCAGTAGCTTGGAGAATTTCACTATCTACATTATACTTGGCATGTGTTGTTCTATCCTCTACATATATCATCTTCAAAAAATATGCCATGTCTACATGACTTAAGTCTGTATCTAATACCTTCGTAGGTGTAGATGTGATCTAAGAAGGATGAAATTGACTCCTTTAAACTTATACTTCATCTCTCTAGGCTTTGGTGATGTCATGGAGGAAGCCTTGATAGGGGTTGAGATTCAAAGAAGAAGAAATAATCAGGTGGCGAGTGCAGATTTCCTTTGGTTCGTCGACAAAACTTTTGCCAATAGGACAAAAGGAAGTAAAAAGAAGTGGTGAAGAGGAAGGTTCAGTAAAAAGAGGTTTTCCCGATAAAGAGGCCTAGGTTTACAAAAAGTGACTTTTGCCGATAAGGTAAAAAAAAAGTATAAATGGTTCAACAAAATAGTATTTTGTCAATAAAGAGAAAAAGCAAGGCCAAAAGGCAAAGTTTGCGAAAGTGAACTTTTGTTGATAAAGGAGCGAAAGTTGGCCAAAAGGCTCAGTTTGGGAAAATGTTTTTTTGCTGATAAGGCAAAAAATCTGATACTTGGCCAAGGTTTGAAAAAGATAGTTTTGTTGATAAGGCAAAAATAAACATAAGATAGAGAAAGCAAGAAGAGTTCAAAGAAATGGATTTTTTGCCGATAGGGGCAAAAATGAAGAAATAAGCCAAAATTCAGAAACAGACAAAGTTGTTGACTGAAGATAGAAAGATGCAGAGAGCAGATCTGAATGATTTGTAATAAGAAGATTTTTTCGATAGGGCAAAATATATGTTAGAAACATGCAAAGATCGATAAAACAAAGAATTGTGAAGTATTGTAAACATTAAATATCTGGATGTGGATATTTGAAGTGTTGTAAAAGCTCTGTGACAAGGGATTTTGGAGGGAAATTCCATTTGAATTTTATCATCAGCCATTAATGTCAAATCTTATCTGCTCAACTACCCCATCTATAGATATTTTGCATTGATTGTTGTAGGTGATGAATCAACTGGTTGCATTGAAGAGGAAAAATATCTCCTAGCTACTCCATGACCCAAGGGATTTTTACATTGAATTCTTGTAGACAGACATTCCTTTTGTAGGGATATTTTTTGATAGGCCCATGGGGCAAATTTATTGATGAAATGACTGAGGTCAATGTAATTCAAATGCTATATATGCATGTTTGTAAGATGTAAAAAAGGTTGGAAAATAGTTGGATTTTCATGCTTTTGTATTCCAAATAGAGCCCTCCTCTGTTGTAACTGTCCCTTTTGTTGAAATACACATTGTGTTTTTACCTTTTCTATTTTTTTAGCTTTGTGTAATTCATGACTGATTGTCTGTGAATGTTTATTTCCTCTCAATCTTGTTCATTTATTTACCTCTTCTAAGAATTTGTTAGATTTGTGTAAATGATCAGCTATATCTCTTTATTTTGTGCATTGTCAGTTATGTGAGAGATTTTATATTCAAATTTGGTGTATCACCCCTTATAATTTTTAGTTTTATCCCTCTTCCTCTTTTCCTCAATGGTGGATAGATTAGGTTTAGTCTAAGGAATAGTTGAATCTCTTATTCAGCGAAGGAACCGACCTCTCTTTAGAGATTTGGCCTCCTTGCAAGATCCCACAGTTGGAGGTCATCTCAATGTTTCACTAGATTTTTGAAGACTATTAAACCTCTCCAAAATAGGGTGCAAATCAAAGTGACAATAGTATATGGCATGCCCGGTGGGACCGTGAGTAATCTAAATCAAAGAATCAAGCCGAGACTCTGGTATTCTTCTTAGTATTATGCATTTTGGCAAACTTTTCATGTACCTGACAATTCTACAAGCTTCTGGTTTTGATCAGTGCAATATTTTATGCTTGTACAAACAAGGGCTTCTTCAAGAGGTAACTACCAATTTACTGAATTACTTGTTGTTGCTTCAAGGAGAAGGTCTAGGTTAAATCTAGGTCTCCTATGAAGAGGAATAGCAACCCTATTTTTTTCTCATCCAAGAGATCAATCTACACCCCCTCTTGTTAGGTTTCAATACACTAGAAGAAGCTTGCACATTCCTAGATTGAATTTGAATATCCCTAGGATGGCAAGAAATTTGCCTTTTGTAACATGAATGGAGGCAATGCTTTAGCTTTGGCTGCATATAATGACATACCAGATGCAACCTTTAAAAGTATTTCATCCTTTATGGGTGATGGTTCTACAACCCCTACTAAACACATTAAAGATATATCTAATGTGTGTTTAGTTCATCACATTCAACATGAAGATGTTGCAGTTCAACTCATGGTCTTATCTTTTAAGGGGAGAGCTCTTCAATGGTTCAGGAACTTAACCTCTATTTTAGTACACAACTGGGATGAGCTGGGAGAATCCCTCTATAAGAATTTTGGAGAGAGGGTAGATAATATTTCATTGCTGGAACAACTGACAATAATCAAGAGAGCTCCAAGTGAGATGCTAACAGAATTCAACTTCAGATTCCAGAGGACGTGGGAGAGAATTCCAGCTACCCTCATGCCATCTCCACAAGGTACCTTTTTGTACTTGTTAAGAGCTTTAAATTCTGATATTGTAGTAATGATGCAATCTATGAGTGCTGAAACCGTACCTGCTACTTATGATAAAACTTTGAAACCTAGAAATAGTTTAATACAGGCTGGGAAAATTGCTCCCAAACCTAATGTACCCCTTTTTTCTAGAGTTCCGTTCATCATCCCCGCAACCCATTATTTCTCCCATTCCAGAGCCTAAAGCTTCCACTTCTTCTCTTTCTAAAGAAGAGAATGATCTTAAAACCCTAATGGCCAATTTGACCAACAAAATGAATAGTATTGCTATTCAAATTGCCCCCAAACCTCATCAAAACTATAATCAGGGGTAGTCTTCCAACCAAAATTAGAATCAAGGTTACACTCCAAATAGAAATTAGAACTGGAATAAGGGTTACCAACAAAATAGATATCAAAACCCTAACCCTGCTCAACCTTTACAAATAGTTAGACCAATCTAGTAGATCCTAGCTGTCAATCTAGTAGGGCCCTTGTCCCTGCTCAAAACAATCTAGCCCAAGAGGTAGATTGGTGCTACCCATGCAACCAACCTCACAATCAGTCCACTTGTGCTTTTGGAGCACACGAAAGAGCTTTACTAGTGTAGAACTTTCATACCCAGCAAGCATCATTATCAAAGGAAACCAATAGTAATCCAAAAGTATCACATGAGGCTACCTCTGATGCCAATATGATGCTATGGACGTTTGAGGATCTTTGTGCTATCAATCAGCCCATGGACAGTGTTTTTATGCCCATTGCAGACAACCTAAGGTCAAAAAAAAGGTAGTAGGAGGCCAGCCCCATGCCTACTATTTTACAAAAGGAGTATGTTTCAAAGGCAAAAGTGGCAAGTGCCACAATTCCAATTCAAAATAGTAAATCTACTACTACAAAACAAATTCCATCAAACTCAAAAGTACTTAAGCAAGCTACAGACCAATCAAAGAAGGGAACATGGATTCCCTCAATGCATAAAGCAGTAGATGTTCCCCTGAATATTGTGGAACAAATGAAGAAAATGAATATAAACATATCAATGTGGGAAGTATTGTCAATCTCCTCTCAAAGGGATTTGTTAGAAGAAGCCTTAAGGCAATTCCCATCAACTGAATCAGCAGCAACTGACTTATCAACAAAATAGAGGGAAAAGATCCCTGCTAACCAAGAGAAGAACAAGTAAGTTCAGCAAAGAAGCCATCCCCTTTCTACTTGTCTTTAATCATTGGCAAGTTTTTAGTACACAATTGTATGATCAACTCGGGGGCTAGTGTTTTAGTCATGCCCAAGAAGATAGTAGATGCATTAGACATCAAGTATACCTCTATTTCATCAAGAATATTACAATTGGATGGAACTTCTATAAACACTATAGAAGTAATCAAAGGACTAGACTTGATTCTACATTCATGTCCAAACTTGACTTTTAGTTAAGACATTTCGGTCATTGATCTTCCTCCTTTCTTTGTCATTTGCTTGTCAAGAGACTTCACAACCAAGGTAGGTGGCCACCTCTCTTCTGACTAGTCTCATATGTTGTTGAGAATTAGATATGGCACAAGGTTCACCATTATGGCTAAACCAATTTCAAACTACCATGTGGAGAACTATGACCATAGCCTGGTGAATCCTCATGTTATTATTCATGCTGAGGAAGTGCATGACTCAGAGTCTTTAGAGACAATATCTTTACTTCTTCCAATCTCTGATTTGTTTCTTGATGAATGGGCAAGGGATCATTGTGATTTTGATCCTTATGGCATCACTAAGGAAACTGACATGGGCACTTACATGATCCATGAAGGGAATTTTTTAGCCCCTTCTGTACTTAAACCAGATGATGACTCCAATGCCCCATGGAAAATGTTCTTTGATGGTGCCAAGAGCAAAAATGGAGCTGGTGTAGGGGTTTACTAGTCTCTCTAACTGGTAAGAAGTTGCATTTTGCTCACAGATTACATTTTTCTTGCACAAATAATGTAGCAGAGTATGAGGCATTGGTTCATGGTTTGCTAATTGCTGAGAAGAAGAACACCAAGCATTTGGAGACTTTTAGGGAAATTGAGTTGGTGGTCAACCAAGTTAAAGATAAATGTACAACAAAAAATTAGCTCCTAAGAGCTTACAGACATAGGGTTTGAGGCATGTTTGAGAGTTTTGATGCTCTCAACCTACAGGTAATCCCAAGAAAGCTGAATGTTGAGGCTGAGGCTGATCAACTAGCAACAGTTGGGGCCCAATTTTCTTTACCTACAGATTTGTTTTAGGGTCCTAATCAGCATGTGAAAATAGTAGTCAGGCCCTCTATTCCTGACAATAATATACATTGGTAAATTTTTGATAGCAACCAGTAGATTGCAAGCTCCATTCAGAATGAAGCTAAGTTTTCTTCCATGGCTCAGCCCAGGCTATAGGAAAGTTATAGTGGCCAAATCATTCATCTCAAATCGAACAAGCTACCCAAGGGTTTAGTCCCCTTGAGGCCATTTTAAACCCAGATGATGAGTTCAGGGGTGAAAGAAAGAATATGACATTAAAAAAGGAAGATTACCAGAAGGTCGTCATTACCCAAGATAAAGAGTTACTGTTGGGAAAGGTATGCAATGATGTTGAACATCAAGAGTTTATATGCCTTTCTCAGAAGTATGGTGATGTTTCGACATGGAGTTATGAAGACCTGAAAGGTTTTAATCCAGATGTGGCTCAGCATGCCATCGATCTGGATCCAAATGCCAAGCTATCCGTCAAAAGCAACGACCCATAAATCCTAAGATTGAGCCACTTATGAGACAAGAGCTTGCTAAACTCATACAAGCAAGGATCATCTTCCCCATCAAGTATTCCACTTGGGTTGCCAATCTAGTGCCTATGAGGAAGAAAAATGGTGAAATAAGGCTCTTTGTGGACTTTAGAGACCTAAATTGGTCTTCTTTGAAGGATCATTACCCTCTGCCTTCTATGGATCAAATTTTGCAAATTGTTGTAGAGGCAGAGAGGTTTTCACCACTTGATGGCTTTTTTGGCTATAATCAAATATTTTCAAAGAGGAAGATAGATTTAAAACAACATTCACAACCAAGTGGGAAACCATGGCATATGCAAAAATTCCATTTGGTCTTTCTAATGTTGGTGCCACATTTCAAAGGGCAATGGACATTGCCTTCAAAGGTTTTATAAACAAGTTCATCCTAATTTATCTAGATGATATTACAATCTTCTCCAAGAAAGGAGAAAATCATATGGAGCATCTGGAGAAATTCTTCCAAAGATGTAAAGAGTTTGGGGTGTCTTTGAACCCCAAGAAATGTATTTTTGTTGTTGCTCAGGGTGAGCTGTTGAGCCATATAGTATCTAAGGATGAGATCTCCATAGATCTTGAAAGAACATAAGCTCTTCTTTCTCTTCCCCTGCCTACTCACAAAAAGGATTTACAATAATTTCTAGGGCAGATCAATTTTGTTAGGAAGTTCATTCCTAATTGTGTTGGCTTGTTAAAGCCTCTAACCCTTATGATCAAGAAAGATGTTGTCTTTAAATGGACTAAAGAAGGGAGAGGGGGTTTTGAGAAGATCAAAGAAGAGATTGCCCAGACCCCTACTCTCATGAAGCCAAATTGTGAGAAAGAATTCGTCCTTCATGCACATGGAGGAGATAACAACATTACTACTATCCTGATGCAGCAAAATGAACAAGATATGGAACAACCCCTGGCCTTCTTTAATCATATCTTGAAGGATTATGAGGTCAAATACAACCCCATGGACAAACATGTATTTGCCATTATTAGAGATTTACAAAAATTTAGATATATGATGGCAAATAATCATATCAAAGTTTTAGTTTCTCATTCTAGTGTGAGATATTATATAATTGGCATTGAAATTAGTGAAAAAAGAGCCAGCTAGGTCACTAAGATCCTAGAGTATGATGTGATCATCAAATCCATTAAGCTAATTAGAGACAGAGTATTGTGTGAATAGATAGCTCAGACTTCTATAAATGAAGTGAGTTCATCTTACCACTTGAGTGAGGAAGAACCTACAACTGAGCCATCAGCTGTGAGTTCTTGGACAGCAGATATGGCCAATTTCCTATCCACTGGTGAGTATCCCTATGGATTGGACATAACAAAGAGAAGACACTTCAAGCTACATTCTATTCCTTATGCTTTGGTGGATGGTGTTCTCTTCAAGAGAAACCTGGATGGAGTCTTACTAAGGTGCATAGAAGAAGATCAAATTGATAGAATACTCAGTGAGTTTCATGCTAGCCTAGTTGGAGGTCACTTCTTTGCTAGAGCTATGACAATGAAAATAATAAGGGTAGGTTACTTTTGGCTCACATTACTCAATGATGCCATTGAATGGGTAAGAAAGTCCAAAGAGTGTGCTCTCTTTGTAGGAAAGAAAATATTGGCAACACTCCCACTCTATCCTATTCAGGCAGATCAACCTTTTTCATAGTGGGGATTGGACTTCATTGGCATGATAAAAACCCCACTTCTAGTGCTGGTAACAAGTGGGTTTTCACTACAACAGACTACTTCACCAAGTGGGTTGAAGCAACCCCACTCAAAGAGGCCACTAAGTCAGTAATCATGCATTTCTTGGAAGAGATCATGATGAGGTTTGGATCTCCTCACACCATTATTTCTGATAATGCAAAAACTTTCACTAGTTTTAGAATTGTTGATTGGGCTCTTAAATACAATGTGTTCTTGAAGATTTCATCCAGCTTTTACCCCCAAGGTAATGGGCTGGCTAAATCCACCAACAAGAACTTAATTAGAATTTTGAAAAGGACCATGGAGACAAACCAAAGGCAATGTCACAATAAAATCAAATTAGCTCTTTGGGCTAACAGGATCACTTGCAAGAGAGCCATTGGAAATCTCCTTTTGTTCTTGTGTATGGAAGAGAGGCTATTTTTCCTATGTCTTTGGAGTTTCTTGCATTAGAATTGGCTCAACAATTAGTATTGGAAGGAGAAGATGCCAGGTCTGTCAGACTGGCTGAATTGACTGAACTAGAAGAATAAAGACAGTTAGCCATGAATACCTTGGAAGAACATTAAAGGTAGACCAAAAAGTATTTTGACAAGAAAGCCAAGGTTCAGACCTTCAAAGAGGGGTGATCTTGTTCTGAAGTGGGATGCTGACCAAGCCAAACCTGGAGCCCACACTAAGTTTGATGCACTTTGGAGTGGGCCATTTATCATCATCAGTTGCAATAAAATAAATGCTTTCATTCTTTCAAAGCCAGATGGTGAAGTTCTACCGATCTTAGTCAATGGGATCCATCTCAAACCTTACCATTAATTCTATACAATTATTTTTATTTTTATTTCTTCTTTAGTTTTCCCTTCAATAAGTTCTTTCGCACATGATACATTATCATTAGGAGAATGCGGACCTTGTTTTCCTTTTGGTGTTGTTTTGAGAGGTAGGGTTTCAATTATTTTAACCTATTGTAGTCCCTTTTAGACTCCATGCCCAATGGATGCTTAAGGCCTCTAATCCATTTGTTTAGCAAGCAAACATCCTTGAGAGGTCACTAAAATGTTGACCTATTTTCCATTGCCCAAAGTCAAATAGCCCAACTCAAAAATCTTGTTGAAATCCCTTGAAATCTAGCTCTACAAGCCTTAAAACCTTTAAATTCCAATGTTTTGCCTTGTAAAAATCCCTAAAAATTCAACTCGGGAATCCCTACAAAAAACCCAGAAAAACCTAGAAAATTTGAAGCTTTTGCATTAATTTTTGTCCCCCTTTTGACCTTTATCGACAAACTTTCAGTTTCCTAAAATAACCAAAAAATGACTAAGGCATGAAGCCTTTCTTCCCCTTTGTTGGCAAAACTTCAAGTTCTCAAACCGGCCAGTTCACCGACAAAGGTGGGAAGTTCCCAAAAGTGGCTAAGTAAAGGACGTTTTTTCCATTTATCGGTGAAGTCTATCAAATGTGAACTTTCCAAAGGCTCACTTTTCCATCGGTTCTACTGACTCAGGGATTTGCTGACAGAAGCTAAGGGGAACATGTTCTTCAAATAGTGTAAGGAAAAAGAAAAGCAAAGGATTGTCTTTATCGACGAAGTAAGAAAACCGTGAACCTTTCAAAGGCTGTAAAATCTTCAAGTTCCCCAACATGGATTTTCACCGATAAGGCAAAGAGGCTGAGTGAAAGTTTCAATAAAAGGGAAATGGGTTGATGATGCAAAAATGGCTAAGGCATTGATCAATTCAAAGTTTCTATAGTTCACCGATTCGGCATTTTGCTGATAAAGCGGCACAAGGCAGGCCTCTTCATAAAAGGTGTTTGGCGCATGCAAATTTCCTTTGGTTTGTCAACATAACTTTTTCCAATAGGACAAAAGGAAGTAAAAAGAAGTAGCAAAGAGGAAGGTTCAGTAAAAAGAGCTTTTGCCAATAAAGAGGTCTAGGTTCACAAAAAGTGACTTTTGCCGATAAGGCAAAAAAAATAAAGCATAAATGGTTCAGCAAAATAGTATTTTACTAATAAAGAGAAAAACATGTAACGTCAAAAAATGTCCCCTTGGGGGATTTTCCCTCCTAAGGTTTATCTCTCAGGCCTTTTATCTACATTTAGGACATCTTACATCATATTCTGACATCCCGATGAAATGAACCCTAAGTTTCATGACAAATGGGACCTAGGGGGATCCCTTGAACCTAACCCTAACCAAAATAGGGAGGGAGGACTTGGGCACCCACACCCTAGTCCTACCCTATTTTTGGTTAGTCCCAAATTTTAAGTGTTGGCTTGTGACCATTATTTGGGTCTTATGCCGACATGGTAAGTTTCAATTACGAAATTCTTGGCGAGAGTGTTTGTAGTTGCATATATGTTTAAGCATTCATTTGTAAACTAGATGGACATTAGATGATTACTAGCGAGCAATTGTGATCTTTTGGCATTCTAAAGGTTATTCAAAGAATTCATTGTGTAGCAAGAGAAAATTTGTGTTGTCTATGTGTTTGTATTTACAGATTTGAGCAATCATCTCCTCATGCCATGAAGAGCTTCTTCCTTCCGTGAGATCTTCACTTCAAGGTGACATCATTTGTGTTTTTGAGCATTTATCATTTGGTTTTTGCCTCTACCTCACAAGGGCATACACTCTCTATCTGACAACAGTGTTCGGAAGACTTGAATATCTCTCTGAGGCTTGACTAAGGCAAACCTCTAAACATTACAACCCCCTCCCCATTTTTCCGTGATTGCAAGTTATAGATTGAAGAAGCAGGAAAAGTGGAGTTGCAACAAAGTGTTGCAGAATGTTGGAATTGCATATCAAAGTTGAAAATAGGGCTCTATACTCGAGCGCCCTCTCATTAGTCCTAAAGATTCTGTAATGGAGAAATCTCTATGACAACAAGAACAGGTTGTAGACTAAGTTCCTAGATCCTGACAAAAAGCATGGCACTAGACTAGGGTGCCCCCTCATTAGTCCCTGACTGTTCCACTTCCTGAACTCTAGAAACTGGTACACATTTATCTATTATTTTACATCTTTTTGTAGCAGCATTTTCTGATATTCGTCTGTTTGCTTCCATATTTGCATAATTAGGGTTTTGATGTATAATTGAGTATAAGTGAGCATAATTGACAATCAAATCATACAAATCTAAGTTTCATTGCATTCCTAAGTGACCAAGAGTATGATAGTACATTGCCACTCTACTCAAAGTCCTTGAATGTAAAGGGTGAAAGGAGGATATACACATAAACTATCAAAAACCAATTATCCAAATTTTACCCATTATAAAACCAAGGACAAAAGGCAAAGTTCATGAAAGTGAACTTTTGCTGATAAAGGAGCGAAAGGTGGCCAAAAGGCTCAATTTGGGAAAATGATTTTTTGTTGATAAGGAAGAAAAGATGATACTTGGCCAAGGTTTGAAAAAGATAGTTTTGTCAATAAGGCAAAACTAAGCATAAAAGAGAGCAAGCAAGAAGAGTTCAAAGAAATGGATTTTTTCCAATAAGGGAAAAAATGAAGAAATGAGCCAAAGTTTAGAAACAGACAAAGTTGTTGACTAAAGATAGAAAGATGCAGAGAGCAGATCTAAATGATTTGTAATAAGCAGATTTTTCCAATAGGGAAAAATATAGGCTAGAAATATGCAAAAATTAGTAAAACAAAGAATTGTGAAGTATTGTAAACTTTAAATATTTGGATGTGGATATTTGAAGTGTTGTAAAAGATCTGTGAAAAGAGATTTTGGAGAAAAATTCTATTTGAATTTACTCATTGGCCATTAATGCAGAATCTGATCTTTTCAACTACCCCATCTGTAGATATTTTGCATTGATTGTTGCAGGTGATGAATCAACTGGTTACATTGAAGAGGAAAAATATCTCCTAGTGACTCCCTGATATAAGGGATTTTTGCATTGAATTATTATAGACTGACATTCCTTTTGCAGGGATATTTTCTTATAGGCCGATGGGGTGAATTTATTGATGAAATGACTGAAGTCAATATAATTCAAATGCTATATATGCATGTTTGTAAGATGTTAAAAAGGTTGGAAAATAGTTAGATTTTGTTACACCTCATGTGTTTCTATCTACTTACTATTTACCTAGATTGGTTAATTTGTTTGGAAAGTGAGTGATTATGAATTTCTGCATCTATATATGTGTTTTTATCCATTTACTGTAGATTGGATATTTTCTGAAAATTGAAGTAATTATGAATCTTTGCATCTGTGTGTTATCTATCTTGAATGCAATATGATGAGAAAGAGAATAATGTAATGTCTTGTATTAAATGAGGTTATTGTTAATTAATGATGATATTTTGATCAACTAACTACTATGATCTAAGTGGATGCAGGAACAGGTTGCTCCTCTAGAAGGGAGGGAAAGTATCACTCAGGAGAAGGACTTAGTAGGGTAACCTTAGTAAAACCTAAACTGAGCAATGCACACACCACTATCCTATTTTGACCTAGGTTGAGTCAAGTCAGTGTGGGTAGCAGTAAGTGATCTAAGTTTTCAGTCTCGAATCTTGATTTCATTTTGGATGATCATGAGAGAACTATGGTTTAATTTGCATGTTGATAAGTTTACGATTGCATAGACAATGTTTATCATGAAACAATTTTATGTTATGCATGTGTTTATGTGGTTGTCGATCATGTCACCAATGTATGTGTGGTTTCCATTCATTTGTGTCGTCAGTATGTGGGTCATGAGTTTATTTGGTTTTGAGTGTAGTTGATATACCTATTTATGCATATATATGATAGCTATTTTATATATGTGTGTGTGTCTAGTTATTTATGATTTGCAAGATACTGATGAATTGATGAGAACGTTATCATGTCTATGTGAATTTCATGTCAATTTTATTGTAATACGTGAATGCATGATCAATATGTTATAAGTGATTTTATTTACAATTTATGATATATATATACGTATATATTATAATATAATATTATTATACTCCTATATTTTTTAAAAAATAAATAATTTTAATGCTTTTGGAAAAATAATATTGTTTTATTAAATATTATCTATTTGATATATATATATAATATGCTTATAAAGTTAAAAAGTATGTTATAAGTCTAAAAAGGCACGTATCCCTTAAAAAGGGGAAGAAGTTTATTAAGGGGGTAAAGTTTTAAAAAGATAAGAAGGCATATGAGCGCTCCCTATGGAGGCACATGACTCCTCAAAGGAGCGATGAAACTAAACACCACCCCATGTTACACATGTCCTAGCCGTTTGAAGGAGGTAGTGGGTAAGACTTGGTCTTACCACCTTACCTCGTCCACTTCCTACTTTTTATAAGAAAGTCATGTGAAACACTCATGTAAGCGCATGAGTTTAGGGAATATATGCTATTACTTGGTGAATTTTTTTTAACCAACACTTTAATTTTTGGAAAGTTAGAGTCCATGGGAAATGAAACTAATTTTAGATTTTTGTTAAGAATGTCACCATTGTGTTTAACATTTTTACTAATTTTAGATTTTGTTAAGAATGTCACCATTGTGTTGACATTTTTGAGTTGGTTCCTTAGTTTTTTTGTATAAAAGGGGGTGCTCTCCCTCATTTTTACATGCACATTTTTCAAATCAAGAGCCTTCTCTTTTCAAATTTTGAGTTTTGTCTTAGTGTCGAGAGTTTATCTTTTTGCTTTTGTAAGTTGTTTTATTTGGAGGAGCAATCTAGAGTGTTGGAAGGACTTAAGAAAAAGAGTCTTTAATTTATTTGGAGCTATATTCTCAGGCATGGTGTTTTTCTCCTTCTCTATATTTTCTTGCTTTCACAACATTATGTGTTTGCATTGTTGAATTATCGATGTGAATGTCTATTGATTGTATAATAGCATTTATATTTATATATATCTAAGTAAGTGAAAATTATGTTCTGAAAGTAAAATTAATCTCAGTAATAGAAATTTGTGTCTATATGGGACTTTATGTATATTTATTAGTTTGAGTATAATTAGTTGGTTGTATAAGGGGAAAAACAGTAAACTATAATTTTGCAAGTAGAGTTATTTCAACATAGGTGTCATGATGAAACTTGGGATAGGTTAACCTTGGGATATGTGATCCATGGAAGAGGGGGAATAACCTAGAATAGAGTTTGATGTAATTGTTAAGTGGGAATATTCCTGGGATTTGTTGGTCCATGGGAAAGGGAATATCCTATGTGTAGAGAATGATGCATTTGTTAAGTGGGGTTATTCCTGGGATTTGTTGATCCATGGGTAAGGGAATAACTTTTATATAGAGATTGTTGTCTTTCCCAATTGAGATAGAAGGGTGGGTGAATATGAGACAAGAAAACTTTGGCAAAAGTGGTTTAAATTGCCAATGTTTACACTATCTAGGTTCACTATGATCTAGGTTTGCATTTCTAGTAGGGATTTCATATTTTGATAGTTGTAGCCATAGTATGATAGTACTAGTTAATGTAGGACACAACACCTTGCTCAAATTAGACCTATTTTATTTGAGGTTACCATATCAATCCCTTCATCGAAGGGTAGGGTCGTTTACCAATTTGGTAAATGTGTGAGGGACTGTAGTTAGTCCATGGTTGGAGGTAAATCGCTTGAGTGATGCTTCCCCTCATGCAGTTGGTGGCTGAGAATATTGAAGACAAACAAGTATACAATCATATGTATTTAGTTTATTGAGGAAATGTAATTTGATTATGCAACGGAAGTTTGGAATGTATTTCAAATGTGCATTTTTCAAATAAAGGAAGGAAAATTTTTATTACTCATGTATTGGATTCATGATTTATTTACTCTTGGGTTAAAACTTAGTTGTTTTTACTTGGTAGAACAAGTGGTATGTTACAGATTTTCATGCTTTTGTATTCCAAACAGAGCCCCCCTTTGTTATAACCATGTCTTTTGTTGAAATACACACTGTGTTTTTACCTTTTCTATGGTTTTAGCTTTGTGTAATTCATGACTAATTGTCTGTGAATGTTTATTTCCTCTCAATCTTGTTCATTTCTTTACCTCTACTAAGAATTTGTTAGATTTGTGTAAATGATTAGTTATATCTCTTTATTTTGTGCATTCTCAGTTCTGTGAGAGCTTTTATATTCAAACTTAGTGTATCATCCATTATAATTTGCAGTTTTATCCCTCTCCCTCTTTTCCTCAATGGTGGACAAATTAGGTTTAGTCCTAGGAATAGCTGAATCTCTTGTTTAGCGAAGGAACTAACCTCTCTCTAGAGATTTTGCCTCCTTGTAGGGTCCCACACCTAGAGGTCTTCTCAATGTTTCACTGGATTGTTGAAGACCATTAAACCTCTCCAACACAGGGTGCAAATCCAAGTGAAAATAGGTCTTGGGTCAGATATGAGAACAAGGAATTATATCCTTCAAACATGACTCGCACCTATCTTGAATTGGCTAGTATGTTCAATATGTAATCAATTTAAATTTTGTTGCTCACAAACCATGCGCAAGTCTCTTGGAAGATCCCTTAAACATTGGAGCCTATCAAATATCTACAATCTCCTACATTGGCTACATGGGCTTCTCACTTAGGTACAACCTTTAATGGCATTGTCAATTTTACATATACATTATCATCTCATTCGTATGGCCATGGGAAGTAATATATGACATAGTCAATATGCATTAACCTCAATGTGATAGTGGAGGATTACATTGTAAATTCCTTGTTAATCTCCTTCATGGCACATTCTCTCCATCATGAGTGGTGAACATAACCAAGCAATATGAAGGATCGGTCTCCCCTATATGGACAATAGGTAATAACTTGCAACATTACATTTAATCAAACATATGCTTGCACATCTTCCTCGGAGAACCTAGTAGAATCATTACTGGTTTGAATGTCTTTTAATCTCCCATATGCAGCTTGGTCCACAATGGCCTAAATGTCAAATGACGCTCATATATTTTGCTCAGCATTCTTCCCCTAGTGAAGGTATTCATCTCTCAAAGTCTTCTTACACACATACCGTATTTGGTCAAACATATCACAGGTTTTCTCACATGGTATCCATTGTTTGGACTATTGGAATTAGTCCAGACAACCTGTTAAAAGTACTTAAAAATAGGAAGGCACTTACCTTCAGGCGCACTGCCCAGAGCTCACTACTCAAAAGAGGCTCACTACCTACAAAAATTTAAGTTTAATACATAAAGAATTAACTGAGTAATAGCATCTTCTTCATGCCTGGTTTAATCTCATTGAATGCTCACAAAACTTCTGCTTCTCCCAAATACTTCTTCACTATCTCTTCATCCTTTACTGTTCTTGTTCCTTTTCTCCTCCTCTTCTCTGCTTTGACTCTGATCCTTTCTTAGGATTTTATTATTTCACACAAGGATGATTTTCCACAACTCAACTGCGTGCGTTTATATGCTTCATCAACCTTGGAATAAACATCAAGGTCGGCACTACAAACATCTAACTTAATACAAATCACTAAGCTGTCAGCCAAACATAACTGGGACTCAAATCTTCCTTGATCAACATGCCACACTCCATAGAATTGCTCATAGATCATCCACAACACGCTTAAATCATTCGGTCGGCCAAGACTGGGAAAAATAGCAACACTAAAGAAGAAATCTTCAACAACGAGCTCAATCTTCAATGCAGACCTCCAACACAATAGTCACACAATCTAGAGACCTCCTCAAGCTCATTAAATTCAAAAATAACATCCGCACCAATCCAAATCATCAGAATCACTTGCATCTTCATCCAGAACCTCAAGAACATTGTCTGCCATGACTGTCACATTAAAAAGATTACTTACAGACCTCCAAACCATGAACCACTTGAGTTGATGATACACACTAACTTCCCAAACATGCCTCTAGAACCGCAGATCATAATAGACCAATTTACTGTCACTCTGTCTCTTCTAAACATAGCAAAACTTGGCTCTACTCAGATGGCTATAGCTTCTTCAAATCTTGATGCGCACCTCTCAAAACTTAATTGGAGCTACTTCAGACAATCCTCTACACAACCATATGGTCCACATACATTAATTTTCTCAATATCCTCAACATTCCAGTCTTCTAAATAGGTAACAAAATAGGATACAGTTGACACTAATGGCAACAGAGATATGTTGACATCAATGAAAACACTGATTAGGCACATATTTGCAACAATCTCCCCCTTTGTCATTGATAGCAACATATGATGTGAAAAATTTATTCAACCATCAAGACAAGAACTTCTCCTCCTTTCTCTTATCACTTCTTTAATCACTTTCTTCACTGCTCCCCCTTTCATCAGCAAGTAGTTTTTCACATGACTTCTCTCCCCCTTTGACATCAATGGCAAAGGGCACATATTTGCAACCTTTTCTCCCCCTTTTTTTCAGACTGATCTTAAAATTTGCATACTGACTACTCCCCCTGAGTAGTATCTTGTTAACATCAATCTGAATCACAAGATATGACTGTGAATTCCACCGGACTGATGCACCCTAGTGCATCTTAGTTCTAATTAGGAGGGGTAATAACCCCTAACTTCTCTCTAAAATACTCAAAAGTATCCTTGGGTAGAGGCTTAGTGAAAATATCTGCAATATGATCCTTTGAAGAAACAAACTCAAATCTGACGTCATTCACATTAACCTTCTCTCTCAAAAAGTGAAACTTGATTGATATGTGCTTTGTCTTTGAATGTAACATCGGATTCTTTGAGATGATTATTGCACTTGAATTATCACAAAAGATTGTGACAAGCTCCTCAAACACAATTTTGATGTCCTTCAACATTTGCTTCATCCACAGAACTTAAGTATAATTTTTTGTTGCTACTATATACTTTGCCTCTACTATAGATAGGGATATTGCCTCTTGCTTTTTGCTCAGCCAAGAAACCAATCTACTTCTCAAGAAGAATGCACCACCACTAGTATTTTTTCTATCATCCACATCTCCTACCCAATCAGCATCTGTGTATGCATGAAGAGTGAAGTCATTATCCTTTAGATACCACAATCCATAATCAAGTGTCCCTTTGAGATATCTAAAAATTCTCTTGACTACTACAACATGGGATTCTCTAGGATCAACTTGAAATCTAGCAACAAGTCGAACCGCATTCATGATATCAGGTTTGGTCTGAGTCAGATAGAGTAGTCCTCCAATCATTGATCTATACCTTTTCTAATTTGCCTTAGGGGAGTCATCATCTTTACTCATCTTACATACAGTTACCCACTAGCTTTGAATCTTCCATTCCAAACTTTTTCAACAGTTCTCTCACATACTTAGATTGAGATATGAAGATACCTTTATCTGATTGAATGATTTGCAGACCTAAGAAGAAATTCATTTCACCAAACATGGACATCTCAAATTCACTTTACATTTTATCAGTAAATGTTTTGCACATACTCTCATTTCAACCAAAAATGATATCATTAACAAATATCTCAACAATCAGAATGTGCTAATGATCAATCTTGAAGTAAAGATTACTATCTATAGTGCCTTTGCTATATCCTAGATTTAGTAGATACTTATCTAATCTTACATACCAGGCTCTTGGGGCTTGTTTGACTCCATATAGTGCTTTCCTCAACCTGCATACCATATCTCTCTGATCAGACAACTGAAATCCTTTCGGTTGCTCAATGTAGACTTTTTCTTCCAATTCTCCATTTAGGAATGCTAACTTGACATCCATCTGATAGACCTTGAAATCTTTATAAGTAGTAAATGCAAGAAATAATCTGACTGCTTCTATTCTTGCTACCAGAGAAAAATTTTCTTCGAAATTAATTCCTTCAACTTGAGAATACCCTTTGCATACCAACCTTGCTTTGTTTCTTACAACTACACCATCTTCATTTAGTTTATTCCGGAAGACCCATTTAGTTCCAATCACATTTTTGTCTTCAGGTCTAGGAACAAGATCCCAAGTGTGATTCTTTTCAATTTGCATTAATTCTTCTTCCATTTCTTTTACCCAATTTTCATCATTGCAAGCTTCACTTACTGAATTTGGTTCAATCTTTGAAATCAAACAAATCTCATCTTGATCTTCAACAATTCCTTTTATAGTTCGAACACCTTTATATCTATCTCCTATGATCTAATCTTCAGGATGATTCAGTCTTACATACCTAGGAGTTTTGGGATTTATTTGAACCTCTATTTCTTGAGCTTGTTCTTCAACATCTGCACTATCTTCTTGAGTCACTGGATTTTCTGGATCAATCTGAATTTGAGTTTGGGTTTGAACTTGTCTTCCTTGACTTTGACTTTCATCTTGATCTTCTGATTCATATCTGCAAGACCTGGAATGTCCTTCTTTGCTCTCATCAACTCTAACATTTGCACTTTCAGCAATCTTTTTTAATCTTTTGTTAAAGCACCAATATGCCTTGCTTTGAGTAGAGTAACCCAAAAATATCCCTTCATCACTTATTGCTTCAAACTTGCCTAGATCCTCATCTCTTTTGATATAACACTTACTACCAAAAACTCTGAAGTATCTCATAGTAGGAGGATGACCAAACCATAGTTCATAAGGGGTCTTACCAGAATTGCCTTTGATCTGCACCTAGTTGAGAGTGTAGACAACAGTACTCACAGCTTCTCTCCAATAGACTTGTGGAACATTTTCTTCCATCATCATGGTCTTGGTAGATTTCTAAATAGTCCAGTTCTTTCTTTCCACAACTCCATTCTGCTGAGGAGTCCTAGGAGTAGATAACTGTCTTTTTATTCCATGCTTTTCACAGAATGTATCAAACTCACCAGAGGTAAACTCTCCACCTCTGTCAGATCTCAGACACTTTATTTTCTCACCAATCTCATTTTCCACCATAACCTTGAACACCTTAAACCTATCAAGAGCTTCTAATTTTTCTTTTAGGAAGGTTACCCACATAATCCTGGAGTAATCATCAATCAGCAACATAAAATATCTATCTCCTTGCACACTCCTAATTCTAGTAGGACCACATAAATCAGTATGCACAAGTTCCAACCATCCATTTGAAGACTGTTCTTTTCTCTTGAAGGAAATTTTGTTTTTTTTACCAAATTGACATTGTCTACACATGCTATCAGTAGGTTTCACAATTTTTGGAAGATCTCTCATAGCCTAACTAGAACTTATCTTGACAATGTTATCAAAATTTACATGACGCATTCTCCTATGCCATAACCAACTTTGATCAATATGAGAAATCAAACAACTTTTTCCAGAACTACTTAAGTACCAGATGTAATTTCAGTTCCAGAGCTTTCTAAGATTCTGCATTTTCTATCTTTGAATCAAAGATCATAACCCTTGTCAACCAACTATCCAACACTAAGAATATTATGCTTCAATCCTTCAACATATAGAACATCATTAGTGTTATTCTTACCATCAAAAGAGATGGATCCTTTGCCATGGATTCTACCAGCTGAGTTGTCTCCAAATTTCACAATTCCACCTTCATATTTTTCAAAGATTACAAACTTACTTTTATCACCAGTCATATGATGAGAACATCCACTATCAAACACCCATTCATCCTTTTCAAGAACCTGAGCAACCAAGGTACTTTCCACATTTGCATAGCTAGCAGATTCAATAGACATCGGATCTTCTTCTTTGATAGCAATGAACACCCAATCACTTTCAGTGGAACCTCCATGATCAGATTCATCATCTGTGACTCCTTCTCCAGCTTCTTGGACATAGTAACATTTCATCTAACTTTTATATCTATTAGGGTTTGACTTTAAATCCCTCTCCAGACACCTTGAGGCAAAATGACCAATCTTATTATAAGCAAAACAATTGAATGGCAACTTTCCTTCATACTTACCAGATCCTTTTGGCAATCTTTTGGCAAAAAGGGCTTCAAGCTCATCGAACTCAGTTTCATCATCTTCAAGATCCTTCCTTGTCTTGTCAAACTTATTTGGTCTACTTGAAGAGCTTTCACCCAGATCATATATTTGTTTTCCATGAATATTGGCTTTAAATGCAGATTCATACTTAGGAAGAGAATCACCAAACTCACTCATTTCAAATGTTGAAAGTTTACCAACCAATTGATCCCTTGTAACAGTTGTCACAGTCCTGATTTCTTTAATGGCAACAACTTTATGTTTGTAGGCCGGAGGTAAGGATCTGAGCACTTTGGCAACGATTTTTTATTCTTCCAATTTTCCACTAGCACACCTTATACCACTCACAAGTTCATTCACTTTTAGCATGTAGGAGGTAATATTTTCATCTTCACTCATCCTTTATCTTTCATATCTACCCGTTAGGCTTTGTAGCTTGGCACATTTGACATATTCATCAACTTCATGCAGGGTTTCCAACTTCTCCTAGATTTCATGCACAGTTTTCAATTCCAGTACATTTGTCATTTCTATATCAGACAGGACACTCAACAAGGCTTCTTTAGCTCGAATGTTGTTCTCAGCATCTTTGATTTCATATGGAGTTGTAGGACCTTTTTCTAGAATCTTATACTCATTCTTAGTTATCGACCAGAAGACATCACCCATACATTGCAAATGACACTGCATGCGCATCTTCCACATAGTGTAATTTGTTCCATCAAATCTCATACTATCTTTCTTGTAAGTCAACATTCTGGATCTCCTCAAGTGGTCAAGCTTCTTTCAGAGGAACTTGGCTCTGATAACAATTGTTGGAATTAGGCTAGACAACCTATTAAAAGTACTTAAAAATAAGAAGGCACTTGCCCTCGGGCGCACTGCCCAGAGCTCACTACTCAAAAGAGGCTCACTGTCTATAGAAATTTAAGTTTAATACAAAAAGAATTAACTAAGAAATAGCATCTTCTTCATGCCTGGTTCAGTCTCATTGAATGTTCACAAAACTTCTGCTCTTCTCCCAAATACTTCTTCACTATCACTTCATCCTTTACTATTCTTGTTCCTCTGCTCCTCCTCTTCTCTGCTCTGCCTCTGATCCTTTCTTAGGATTTTATTATTTCGCATAAGGATGATTTTCCACAACTCAACTGCATGCCTTTATATGCTTCATCAACCTTGGAATAAACATCAAGGTTGGCACTACAAACATCTAACTTAATGTGAATCACTAAGCTATTGGCCAAACATAACTAGGACTCAAATCTTCCTTGATCAACATGCCACACTCCATAGAATTGCTCATAGATCATCCGCAATGCACTTGAATCATCCAGTTGACCAAGAGTAGAAAAATAGCAACACTAAAGAAGAAATCTTCAACAATGAGTTCAATCTTCAATGTAGACCTCCAACACAGCATTCACATGATCCAGAGACCTCCTTAAGCTCATTAAATTCAACAATAACACCTGCACCAATCCAAATTATCAGATACACTTGCATCTTCATCCAGAACCTTAAGAACACTATCTGCCATGACTGTCACACTAGAAAGATTACTTACGGACCTCCAAACCACGAACCACTTGATTCGATGATACACACTAACTTCCCAAACATGCTTCTAGAACCGTAGATCATAATATTTCAATGTGGAGCAATCCGTACCAATTTACTGTCACTCTATCTCTTCTGAACCAGCAAAACCCAGTTCTACTCAAATGGCTATAACTTCTTCAAATCTTCATGTAGACCTCTCAAAACTTAACTAGAGCTACTTCAGGCAATCCTCTACACAGCCATATGGTCTGCATACATTGATCTTCATTATTTTTTTCAATATCCTCAACATTCTAGTCTTCTAAACAAGCAACAAAATATGATATAGTTGACACTAATGGCAACAGAGATATGTTGATATCAATGACAACACCAATTAGGCACATATTTGTAACATGGACAACATTCGCATACGCTCTTTAATAGTTATTGGCCTTGCTAAGCTTGTAATCTAACATATATATGATAGCACAATTGCAGGAACTCTACCAAGTCCAGAATTGTCATAAATTTCATCTAATTTACTTGTTTTAGCATTGACACTAGAAGAGGCCTTGGATCATTCCCAATTCTATTTGAATAATAGTAGTTGATGCCAATCTAGACCACACACAACAAAACTAAAAACAAAAACTAGAAACTATTTTTGGGTGATGTCGATTACACTACGCTTGGGTGATCCTACATCAAACATGTTGGGTAGGAAAATTTTGTGAGTAGAACTCATAAAAGGGAATGGAGTAGTATAACTACTCTTTTAGGTCCTGCAGCAAAATCCATCATTGGTTTAGACAGAAAGAATTTCTTCCTCCACCTCTTCTAGCACTTAACTTGGACACTTATTGTCATCCTCCACCAAATGTGCACCATCTTCTTACCCTTCCTCCTCGTGGACTCATGTCCACCATAGCCTGACCTACTCCTCCAAATACTCTCTCCTCTCCTCTGCTCCTTCGTGGGATCCATCCCACCATTAACCGACCACCTTCACCAAAATCTTCCTACCTACTCATCTACACACAAGTTGATATAAACAACTTTATGGAAATTAAAGTTTTCCATATCCTCCCCTATCTTCCCCTCATCATACTCTTCAATTTCTCCTCTCATAAATGAAGGTAAACAAAAATCATGATAGAATTCATAAATTTCAGAAAATACCTCATCCTTCTTTGTTACTATGACATCTTCCTCTACATCCTTCACTACGATGTTGTCTTCAACTGCTGCAACATATTTCTCTCCATTCGCTGCGATCTTCTCAAACCATTCACCCTCTATTGCTAAAATTTGTGCCAACAAATCTTCTTCACCTTTGCCATTCACTACAATCTCTTCACTGCTCACTTCATTCTTTGCTTCCTCAATTACTGCTACATCCAATTCCACTTCTTCACTCTTTTCTTTGATGCCTTTATCATGGCATGGTTTCACTGAAAACTCTTCTTCTCCATCATGTCTGACAATTTTACCACACTGCCATGCTTCCATCCAATCCAACCTCACATTTATATCAACCATTATCAAGGAGATCTTCCTCTTTTCATATTGTCTCCAACCATTCCACATCACGGGTTTCTTCACAAAAACTTTCATCTCATCTACTGCAATCTTTCACTATTTACATACCACACTCTATAATCTGCAAAAATGCATCTCTGTGGTTTCCTATCTCTCAATTGCTCAGGGCTTCTCTCTCTTACCTACAACAATCCTCTCGAGCTCTTCTCTACCACTCTTCATTCTCCACCCATAGGTCCTAGCATAGGTTGCCTCACATTCGGTGCTCTGCCTATACACATATAACCTTTGGCTTTGATACCATTTGATGCAAAGCACCCCCTTCACTACAAACACACTCTTAAAAGACCAATACACAAGCATATATTTTCCCAAATTGAAATTTCAACTCAATAGATGATTGCAACAACATGATTAAATTGATTCATTATAGAAAAAAAAATCTACATTACAAACTTTACAAATCTTGGCCTTCAATGGTCTTTCTCTGCACAATGTCTCTCCCACTGGTGCTCACTTTGCACACTCTTATCCCCTATACGTGTGCATCTGCATAGTCACATATGCATCCACACATATGCCTACACACTGGCTTTACCACCTCTTTACACCTTCAGGTGCCTCAAACTCACCTCTCTACAAGTTTCCTCTGTAGACATTCCACTGGCCGATCCCTTTCTCTTTCTTGGGCAGCAACCCCTTCTTATCTCAGCTCTCTCTTTTTTTATAGATAACCCCAAAGTCTTTTCATGATCTTCCATCTAGAAAGGTGAAGGGACATAGATGAAAATAAAATTCAAAATTGTTAAAAGACTTCTCATTTCCCTCTAGGCCTGTGACCTTCTGTGTTAAGCAGTTCAAACCATGATCTTCTGGTGCTGTGGTCTTGGGTCACATATGAGAATAAGAAATTATATCCTTCTATTACATCAGAAATTTTCCTCCTATATGGAATGGTACAATTTCCCTCAGTTTAGGTCCTCGCCTTTGGTGACCTCTCAACCTCTTTGTTTTTGGCCTTCCCAGAACCTTGATTGGCTAGTGTCTAGTTGCAAAATGTTTATTTTCTAAGATAACTATTAATCAAACGCATAAAGAGAACTTGGATTATTGGTCCCTGGGACACCCTAGATGCAGATCTATTCAAAAAATGGGGGACTGGACTTAGGTACCCACACCCTAGTCCTACCCCATTTTTTGAGATTTTGAATCTTGGCAGGGTGTGTTAGTGCCTGAATTGACTGGTAGTTTTCTGAGAAATTTTCATTCAGGCACTCTCCCTAAGTATCCAAAAAGTGTTCTAAGTAATGGACCTCCTCAGCAGTTTTCATCTGCATCATCATATTTCTTGAGGAGGAGGTCATCATCATCATGTTTGTTTCGATGATGGTCATCATCATCATGTTCTTCGTCGACTTGTTTTTCTCATCGTCATCATCATATTTCAACTGTCGGGTGATGTTTGCTTATTATCCTGATGATACTGGTGAGCTACAGTGCGCCCTCAGTTGCTTGCGGGGGTGATCTTTTCAAGTATCCGGTGATCTTCCGAATATCACCTTGCTCAAACATGATGACGATGTTGCCCCGATATCTTGAAGGGGTTATTCTCTAAGTTGTCGACCTGACTTGTTTTTTCCTAAGGGTCGTCATCATCATGATATTTCCAGTTATCATCCTGCTGCTTGCGGAGGTCATCATATTTTCTGCCTTCATGATATTTCGCCGGGGTGATATTTTTATCATCGGGTGATCTTGGTTATGATCATCCTGATGATGTTGTTGAAGAATTCTAAGTGCGACCCGATATTCACTAGGGTCATCATATTTTGAACGTCAGGATGATCTTGGTCAATATCATCCTGATGATGTTGTATCACTTCTTGTTCGTTGTTTTGACATCCTGATGATGCTGACGTCATCCTTATATCAGGGTGATATTTGTTTCTCTGCCTATCTGCATCATGATATTTCCGAAGGAGGGGGTGATATTTTCATATCACCCGGATATATGTTTTGTTCGAGCATCATGATGATGCTGATATCAAGGAGATATCCGCCTGCCGGCTTCGCGCATTATCTACTAGGGGTGATCTTTTCAAGCATCATCATCATATTCAGTTATCGCCCCGATCTTATATTGGAGCTACAGTGCAACCTGATATTTGAGCATCAGGAGGATATTTCCAAATATCCGGTTGTCTTCCGAATATCATGATGATGTTAATATGATGATGACGTCATCAAGGTCCGGGGGGGTCATATTTCTAACACTGATCATCTTGAAGAGACCTCCTGATATTTGCAAACATGATGATGACGTCATCCGGATATGCGAGTTGGTGCACAGTAGGCAGATATGATGATGACGTCATCAGGATGTTCATCGGCCAGACTTTTGGAATAAGCTCAGCAGGAGGATGTTCCTCCGATGGATCAGGTTGTGCCGATTATCATGAAGGTTATATTTCAAATATCATGATGACGTCAGGGTGATATTTCGAACAACAGGATATCATGCTGCTGGAAGATCATGATGATGAAGTCTTATACTAGTGTCGTCAGGAGCAAAAGCACCGACATGATATATGCTCATGACCTAGTATATAAAGTGTTAAGGAGGTTGCTGCGGGGTGCATGTGGGATAATATTATCCTGCATATTCAAAATATCATGATGATGAACCTCAGCGGGAAGTGGTTGCGATCAACTATTTGATGTTCTTCCCGAGGCCGCGGGTTGGTGCGCCATCAATGGCGATTGTTGCAGAGGTATGGGCAATGGCGTGGACGGATGTAGTACCTGATTGAAGATCTGAATCCCTAGGCGGCGGCGCAAGGCTCGAGAAATCTTCCTGTCTCCTCCCCTACCTGCTGCATTCAAGTTTGGGCGCCAATCTGGTAGTGTTTGAGCGCCATTTCTATGATACTGTATATCTGGCGGGAGTTTTGGTCAACCTAGTAGTTAATACTGAATACATCCTCCTGCTATATAGGGCAGATGGTGTTTTTCATTCAAGGTTGTTGAAAGTTGTGGATTTTTGGCTCTGTAATCCAAAACCAGATGATCTGGTTGCTCTGTACAGCTTGATCTTGTGAGTTTATGTATCTCCTGTTGTAGGACTTGGCATGAATCCACTGGTTTCATGGTTGATCTTATATGATTAATGCTATCTTAGCATGTGTTGTGTTAATTCTGTCTCCAGTACTGCATGTATTCTTCTTCTGGATCTGGATATTTGTGTGATGTTTAGATTCTAGAGCATAGAATTCCTATGTTGAATGTCTGATCTTTTAACCTCTGCTCAAGGGGCAGATTAAACTGTTTTCAGGTTGAACATTGGGAAGGGTATACTGCAGTAGGGATGCCATAAGTAGAGATAGCTCAACACTCTATATTGGGAGATATCTGTAAGGCAGATATCATGTGTATCCCCCTGAAATCCAGTTTTAGCTATTCATGCTGATCATTCACAGGTGTATGTCTACCAACTCCAAGCCCTGGATAGGCACCAGTCATGCTGTGTTCTTGTGTTATACACCATGTCCAGCTTTGCATCCAAATTCATATCAAAACACTTCATACCTCCACCTGTTAGTTATAGGAGTAGGATTAGGAACCCCCTGCATACTCTCATACCCAACCAGACATCATGTCCAAGAATGTTGCCAGCCTTGTGATCTATCATGCAGATCTTGGTCCATACATGAGAGTATTCTGCCTGTTGTTGTCAAGTTAGATCTTTCTATCTTTGAGCTAGTCAAGGTTACATCTTGAGTTATAGGGATACCCCCCTTGGTGCGGCAGAACCAGAAGTGAAGGGGAGGAGCTCACGCAACCTCCTGTATTCAGTTGGCCTGAATCTGCCTGTGCATTAGAAGTGGCAAACCCTAATGCTGATTCAGAAGAAATGTCAACAAAATGGCGACTCCGCTGGGGATTGAACAGTAAAAGTATTATCTAATCATCTCCAGTAATATATCTTGTGACCCATCCGAGTCACCAACAAAATGGCGACTCTGCTGGGGAAGGACTAAAAAATGATATACTTGTGGCCCATTCGAGTCACTAACAAAATGATGCTCTGCTGGTGGAATGAACCTGGAAAAGTAGCTTTCAGCTATTGAAGATTTTGTCCTCTCTGGAGAGGTGGCGACTCTGCAAAAAAGATCCAAATGCACATGAAAGATGGATGTATGTGATGTGACAGAAATGTGTTGTTCATTTTTCTGCATCTGTATGAGAAAAGGTACCTTATTCCTTCCCCTTTATTTGCTGTTTTACTGCATAGGTTAGATGCCAGGGGAAGCCTTAGGTCTTAGACAGACAAACAATGTCTAAGAGTAAGATTTTTATGAATTCAAGTATGAGTTATCCCACACTCAGTGGTAAAATGTTGGATAAAGGAATAGAAGAGATAAGAAATAGGTTGATATTCTTAGAGGCTGAGCAGGCCCAGTTAAGAAGCAGTAACCCTGTTGTGTCTGCCTGTCAGAAAGCTAAACCTCCTGTCAGCCCTTTTGATCCTTTGTATGACCAACTGGATTTGTCATGGGTGGATTATGAAGTAGAAATTATGCCTGCTAGGATATACTGTCAGATGCCTAGATTTAGTGGTCACAATGTATGTGATGGGAATGCACATATCCAAAATTTTCAAAATTTTATGGGAAAACATTCATTCAGAGATGAGGATATGTGGATGAGGTTTCTTGTTAGGTCCTTTGATGCAAAAGCAAAAGACTGGTATTTGAGCTTTCCAAAGAAATTTTTTGCCTGTTGGGATGAGCTTGCTGACTGTTTTAAGGAAGAATTTGCAAAAGAACCGGCTGATCTTGTTGCAGAATTGATGAGAATCAGAAAACAAGATGAAGAGCCATGTGTTGATTTCAGTCATAGGTTTGCAGTAGCCCTTTCACATGTCCCTGAAAGTTTCAGACCTGATATTTCAGCCTGTGTTGGCATATTCTTTGAAGCTTTTGAGGAGGGCTCTAGTGCATTACTAAAGGATTTCAAGGTGACAAGTATGCAGATGGCATACAAATTTTTAGAAAATGTAGAAGAAATGAGAAATGTGCACCTGCTGAAACCCCTGTCCCCAGGCCTTGGTGTGAGAAATGGTTGTGAAGCTGCAAATGACCAAATGACTATGGCATCATGTGCAGATAAAAATGAGAATAAAAGCATAGAGGTTGAGACTGCTGTATTTGAACATAATGCTAACAATACTGCTCAACTGGATTGTTACCAGTTGAGGATGCCAGTGAAAGGACTAATGAGGATTCCCATTGCAATGATGAGGCAGCTGACCATGAAAACAATAACGAGGTTGTGGACAGCAATGAGCAATTTTTAGAATGGACCTGTGGATACAATTGTGAGTATTGTACTCAAGACAGAGAAGATATAAGCAAACAAAGAAGCAGTCCTATGTGTGACCCATTGCCTACCTTTCAAACACATGGAAATCATGAAGAGCAGTCAGAAATTGAAATAAGTGCTAGTTCAGAGCATGGTTGTTTTTCATTTGATGGCTGTTTTGCTTATGATACACAGGCTGATACTCCTCCACAGAATGAATCCATTGATGATGAAGAGGTGTGCTCTGCTGCCCATGAACAAATGGCATACTATGATGAAACTGATGCACCTGGGTCACCCATTTATGACACATATGGTGATGAGGATCTGTCTGAGTATGGTGAGGATCTAGACATTATTTTTGGCTTGGATTCTATTTCTCATCCTGATGAAAGAGGAAACAACATACATTAGGTAAGTGACTGTGAAAGTGTGCCTGACTTAAAAGAGATGCCAGAGCTTGATCTTTTCCAGCCTGGTGTACCAGATGGTTGTGTACATGATGTACACAATTGTGATTTTGAAAGCTTTTCTTTTGATGAGCTAGCATATAATACAATGAGCCTTGATCTTCCTAGTTTTGTGGTGGACTCCGAGTGTTTCCTATTTGCAGTCCAGCTAGGAGATCATGTTGCAATGCATGATGATGATATAGGTGATAAGTGCTATATGCCATATGAACATGCATTGCCTGATATATTCTGCACCCACATGTCACATGATGCTGAGGGTTATCTGCACAAGGGTGATAATGACAAGCCAAATCAGAGGGTTGAATTTGCAGATGACAAGATTTGTTTGTGGGTGGATCTTTGTAGTATCTCCAAGCTTGACCCAGTGCATGCAGATGAAAACAAAATATTTGACAAAGGGAGATACATGTTTTTCTTTTCTTGGTGGCCTTAGGCCATCAAGTGTGTTTGGTGATGCAGGTATTTGACTCTGTGCCCAATGGATAAGGGACTGGTCTGCATCCCAGAGATCTGGTGTTCTCGCTGCAGGTTTTCACCTGCACGTCCCCAGACAGAGCCACTGTTAGTGCCTGAATTGACTGGTAGTTTTCTGAGAAATTTTCATTCAGGCACTCTCCCTAAGTATCCAAAAAGTGTTCTAAGTAATGGACCTCCTCAGCAGTTTTCATCTGCATCATCATATTTCTTGAGGAGGAGGTCATCATCATCATGTTTGTTTCGATGATGGTCATCATCATCATGTTCTTCGTCGACTTGTTTTTCTCATCGTCATCATCATATTTCAACTGTCGGGTGATGTTTGCTTATTATCCTGATGATACTGGTGAGCTACAGTGTGCCCTCAGTTGCTTGCGGGGTGATCTTTTCAAGTATCCGGTGATCTTCCGAATATCACCTTGCTCAAACATGATGACGATGTTGCCTCGATATCTTGAAGGGGTTATTCTCTAAGTTGTCGACCTGACTTGTTTTTTCCTAAGGGTCGTCATCATCATGATATTTCCAGTTATCATCCTGCTGCTTGCGGAGGTCATCATATTTTCTGCCTTCATGATATTTCGCCGGGGTGATATTTTTATCATCGGGTGATCTTGGTTATGATCATCCTGATGATGTTGTTGAAGAATTCTAAGTGCGACCCGATATTCACTAGGGTCATCATATTTTGAACGTCAGGATGATCTTGGTCAATATCATCCTAATGATGTTGTATCACTTCTTGTTCGTTGTTTTGACATCCTGATGATGCTGACGTCATCCTTATATCAGGGTGATATTTGTTTCTCTGCCTATCTGCATCATGATATTTTCGAAGGAGGGGGTGATATTTTCATATCACCGGGATATATGTTTTGTTCGAGCATCATGATGATGCTGATATCAAGGAGATATCCGCCTGCCGGCTTCGCGCATTATCTACTAGGGGTGATCTTTTCAAGCATCATCATCATATTCAGTTATCGCCCCGATCTTATATTGGAGCTACAGTGCAACCTGATATTTGAGCATCAGGAGGATATTTCCAAATATCCGGTTGTCTTCCGAATATCATGATGATGTTAATATGATGATGATGTCATCAAGGTCCGGGGGGGGTCATATTTCTAACACTGATCATCTTGAAGAGACCTCCTGATATTTGCAAACATGATGATGACGTCATCCGGATATGCGAGTTGGTGCACAGTAGGCAGATATGATGATGACGTCATCAGGATGTTCATCGGCCAGACTTTTGGAATAAGCTCAGCAGGAGGATGTTCCTCCGATGGATCAGGTTGTGCCGATTATCATGAAGGTTATATTTCAAATATCATGATGACGTCAGGGTGATATTTCGAACAACAGGATATCATGCTGCTGGAAGATCATGATGATGAAGTCTTATACTAGTGTCGTCAGGAGCAAAAGCACCGACATGATATATGCTCATGACCTAGTATATAAAGTGTTAAGGAGGTTGCTGCAGGGTGCATGTGGGATAATATTATCCTGCATATTCAAAATATCATGATGATGAACCTCGGCGGGAAGTGGTTGCGATCGACTGTTTGATGTTCTTCCCAAGGCCGCGGGTTGGTGCGCCATCAATGGCGATTGTTGCAGAGGTATGGGCAATGGCGTGGATAGATGTAGTACCTGATTGAAGATCTGAATCCCTAGGCAGCGGCGCAAGGCTCGAGAAATCTTCCTGTCTCCTCCCCTACCTGCTGCATTCAAGTTTGGGCGCCAATCTGGTAGTGTTTGAGCGCCATTTCTATGATACTGTATATCTGGCGGGAGTTTTGGTCAACCTGGTAGTTAATGCTGAATACATCCTCCTGCTATATAGGGCAGATGGTGTTTTTCATTCAAGGTTGTTGAAAGTTGTGGATTTTTGGCTCTGTAATCCAAAACCAGATGATCTGGTTGCTCTGTACAGCTTGATCTTGTGAGTTTATGTATCTCCTGTTGTAGGACTTGGCATGAATCCACTGGTTTCATGGTTGATCTTATATGATTAATGCTATCTTAGCATGTGTTGTGTTAATTCTGTCTCCAGTACTGCATGTATTCTTCTTCTGGATCTAGATATTTGTGTGATGTTTAGATTCTAGAGCATAGAATTCCTATGTTGAATGTCTGATCTTTTAACCTCTGCTCAAGGGGCAGATTAAACTATTTTCAGGTTGAACATTGGGAAGGGTATACTGCAGTAGGGATGCCATAAGTAGAGATAGCTCAACACTCTATATTGGGAGATATCTGTAAGGCAGATATCATGTGTATCCCCCTGAAATCTAGTTTTAGCTATTCATGCTGATCATTCACAGGTGTATGTCTACCAACTCCAAGCCCTGGATAGGCACCAGTCATGCTGTGTTCTTGTGTTATACACCATGTCCAGCTTTGCATCCAAATTCATATCAAAACACTTCATACCTCCACCTGTTAGTTATAGGAGTAGGATTAGGAACCCCCTGCATACTCTCATACCCAACCAGACATCATGTCCAAGAATGTTGCCAGCCTTGTGATCTATCATGCAGATCTTGGTCCATACATGAGAGTATTCTGCCTGTTGTTGTCAAGTTAGATCTTTCTATCTTTGAGCTAGTCAAGGTTACATCTTGAGTTATAGGGATACCCCCCTTGGTGCGGCAGAACCAGAAGTGAAGGGGAGGAGCTCACGCAACCTCCTGTATTCAGTTGGCCTGAATCTGCCTGTGCATTAGAAGTGGCAAACCCTAATGCTGATTCAGAAGAAATGTCAACAGGGTGACAACTCTTGTCATGCACCTCAGGATTCCATTTTTAAATTATTTTTTTCACATGATATCGAGACATTTTTTCAAAATTTGAATTTCCTAAGGTTAGATATAAAAAGACATTTGAAAATAATTTTATCACACACAATCTTTATGGAAGCTTGATGCCAAAACTCTATTGAAATTGCCATTGAAGATCAATGACTTGTTGAAGCTTTTGAAAGTTTTTTAAATTTGCTATCATGGAGACAATGGATGGAGATTAGGAATCAAGATCTTGAGACTATCTTTCTCTTCATAGGGTTTATATACCTTTTGCATGATCAGGAGAAGGGTTGAAGGCTCCAACATCGAGCTTGGAGATCCTCCATAAACATTGCTAATTCACCTTCTTGTTCATGCAAGTCTTCATTTGTTTTCATCTCCTTAAGGTGAATTTACATATGTTTATTGAATTGAAGCAAGTTATTGATCTTCCCTTGATTGAGACATCTAGGGTTTGATATTTTTGCATACACTTGTTTAGGTTTGTACACACTTTTGCAAATCTATATCTCTAGCTATTGTTGAGGTAGGAATACTGAAAATGGGGCTTGACTAAGGCAAGCTCCTATATAGACACAACATCTTTCTCCTTCTTTTGTAGGTGCAGATCATTTTTTGTAGGATACGATGAAAAGAAGTGGCAGAAAGATGGATATTACAGATACAGTCATCATTAGATTTCAGAATTTCAGATTATGACACTTTCAGGACTAATGAGCGGGTGCCCTAGTCCAACTGGGGAAAATTTCTAAGATCTAGAAGCTTTTGGAGGTCACTGAACAGTTGATGCAAAAAAATTTCATGGATGGGAAATTGTAGGACTAATGAGTGGGTGCCCTAGTCTAATCAGCCTTCAATTTCTAGGTGCATGATCTTTGAACCTTATTCTCTGTGTTTCTGTGATTAGTTTTGCCTACTTCATCTATGAATTCAGTCAATTTTTGTTACAAGGTGTAATTAGGGTTTATTTGATTAGTGAATAAGGACACTTGATAAAATCTTTATTAGACACCTGAATCAGGCCTAATTAGCATTAGTGAACAGACAAGTGATCAGTAGCTTGATCCCGAGTTCGGTCCTTGTCCTCCCAATGTTTAGTTAGGTGGAAGAATAGGACTTAACCTTGTTTAAGAGAAACCTACTTTTTCACCCTAAACATTTTGGTGAACCCATGCTCTAAAGAATTTGCATCCTTTTAAAAATTTCAAGATGTGGATTAATTTTTTGTCCTAAAGCACATTTAGATTGCAAACTCTCTTTTGTGAAATTGCATGCATTGAATTTGAATCATATTATTTATATTTTCACTAAAAGAGTTGGAAATTATCATTTGGTGTTTTGCACAGTGCTTCATTTTCATAAAAGTTCATAAACCATCCTTTTACATTTAAATCTTGGGTTAAGTAGAGCATGTTAAAATGTCAGATCTTTTTTTTTGCAAGATTTTCATGTATATGATGAGCCATTTAGTCGTGATGACTTTGATATGTTAGATGAAGCCCTTGAGGACTTTATCTCAATTGAACATTCCACTACGACTTCTAAACTATCATCATTTCAAAGGGTTGTAAATGCAATTTATGTTCCTAAAACCAAGGAAGATTCTGGGAAATCAAAAATAGTAGTCACATTATGTTCATATGTGGTTAAACCACCTTCTAAATCAGTGCTCACCGTTAGAGGTCTTCCACCTTCTTCTCGACCTACTGATCACATTTACAACTATGCTAAACAAATAGCACATCAAAATTTACAACAACCTAATCATAATATGGTTGCTCATGCATATAACACTCAGAATAACAAACAAAGCAAACAACAATCAAGTATTATGATATCTTTACCATCTTCTCAACCTATGCTTCCTCAAGCACCTCGTTTAACACAAAAGGTTGGTCAAGATTATGATCTTGTAGAGCAGCTTCATGCTACTCTTGCAAAGATATCTCTTTGGGTGCTTATACAAACTTTGCCTACTTATCATGGAATGCTCCAAGAAGCTTTACAAAAAGTGATTATTCCACCCACTGTCAAGCCAAATAATGTAGCATCTCTATTATATTGTATGCATGACAAAAATGGATATTTTGTTTCAACAACATGAGTTGCCATCTCTTGAAGTTCAAAATTAGTATGATCCTTTGATTATCTTCATTACAATAAATAAGACACTGGTTAAGAGAGTTATGATTGATAATGGATCAAATCTTAATGTTTGTGGCCTTAACTTACTACATAAGATTAAAGTTGATACATCCTTGATTAAGTCGAAAATGATAAGTATTTGTGGTTTTGACAATGTTGGATGATAATCGGTGGGCACTATAACCCTACATGTACAAGTAGGACTTGTCATTGTGCCTACCCTGATTCATGCCATGCCTTGCTCTCTATCTTACAACATGATTCTTGGTAGACCTTGGATCCATGCATTGGGGGCAGTTCCTTCTACTTTACATCATTCAATTAAATTCATATTCAAAGATAAGATGCACACTATTCATGTTGATCATGAACCTAACAATTGTTTGCAAATTGAATTGCAAAGACAAATCATCTATCCTAAGATGTAAATAATTTGAAAGTTGATTTATCAATTCCTCTTTCCCTAGATAGTGTTGTACAAGAGTCTAAACAATTGAATGCATTTCTTGGTGACGATTGGGGTTCATTATATTTTACATCTTCCTCCATGGGAGAATATAAAGTTAAAAATCCCATCCTTGAAACATCAAATATTGCATCAATATCATCTCATGCCCTGAATGATAAACATAAAGCTTCTTTAGTAATGAATTCAGATAATACTATTACTTACACTACATATTATGAAACTTATGAAGCTCCACCTTCTTCCAAAGAAATGGTTTCTCTTTATGGTAGAGGATTTCAGATCCTTTATAAGAACTGTGATTATGTAGGTAATGGTTGTGGTATTAATCAACAAGGAATCAAAGTCCCTATAGAATCCGCTTCACAACATTACCCAAGTGGCATTGGATATAATCCTTTCAAGGAATCTAAATCTTGTAAACATCCTACTCTTAATTTGAATACAATATCAACACTTAACTTGATATTTCCTGAGATGATCGACACTAGTTGTTCTCCATGAGTGATTCCTTCGGATATATTCTCAACAGATGAAGAGATAATGGAATTCTTGGGTGCTTATGACAACATTCCTCATTACCATCATAAACGTGGTTTACCTTATTGTTTGAATAATAGTACATATTTTGGAAAAACTACTAGCATGATAAATACCACTTTAAAGTTTGAGGAAGCATCTAGAGACCTACCACAATCACCTTGTTAATTTAAGGATAGACAACTGAGAGGGGGGGTCAATCAGTTGTCTCAAAAATTATGTTCCTTAATCACTTAATACCTTCTTAACAGAAAAATAATGATTTAATCATGGAAGCATAATGCAATAAATCAAGAGCAGAAACAAACTCAACACAAATAACACCAAGATTTTAACATGAAAAACCCAGTTAAGGGAAAAACCATGGGGTGACTAACCTAAGATTATATTCTCTGTTAAAAGAATATGGAGAATAAGATGGCACTTGCCAATTAGGGCTCACTGCTCGAGCACACTACTCACAAGAGGCCCACTGCCTACAGGAGACACATTGTCTACAAAAGAATATAAGTATTACATACTTGAACTGGAGATTAGCATCTTTACTATACCAGAGTCAGTTCCATTTAAGCTCAACACCTTTGCTCTACTTTTCGCTCTTCTTTGCTACCACTATCTCCTCATCATTACCATACATATTTGAATGACTTATCAATTCTTATTTATACATGACATCGAGTTTGGAATGATCATCAAAGTCGGCATAATCATACACTTATTTTATTACAAAGCAGTTACAAGAGTACAACTTGACTTATTACAAAAACTTTATGTGCATCACTACACTATCGGCCACACATAGCTGAGACTTCAATCTTCTTCAAGGAACACGTCATGCTTTGCAAAGCATCTTCAAGATCATCTGCAACATCCACAAATCATCCGGTCATCCAGGACTAGGAAGAATATTATCATCCAAAGGTAAATCTTCAATTACGAGCACAAACTTCAATGCAGACCAACAACATGAACTAGACACAATCTGAAGACCTTCACAAGCTTTCTTGAATCACCAAGAACATCCGCACCACTTCTGCTTATTGTAATCATTTGCATCTTCATCTGGAACCTCAAGAACATAATCGGTCATCACAGTCACACTAGAATGATCACTTACGGACCTGCAAACTATGAGCTGATCAAGTTGTCAATTCACATTAGCTTCCCAAACATGCCACTAGATCCGCAGAGCATGATATTGCATTTCTAGATCTCAACGAACCTATTTGTGCCACTCTGTCACTATTGAACAACTTCTAGAACCAGTTTTACTCATATGATCATAATTTTTCCAAATATTCATGCGAACCTCTCAAATCTTGACTGGATCATCTTTAGACACATATCTACAAACCCTTTGATGTGCATTCTCTGATCTTTATCTAGCTGGGGTCTTCACTTCATAGAGCTTCATTGTCTTTATTGTTCTTCTATGTTTTTGATAGGACTAATTTTCTCAATATCCCCAACACATAGCTCATCCAATCCTTGACATCAATGCAATAGGAGTATGTTGACATCAATAACAACACCAGTTAGGCCCATACTTGTAACAATCTCCCCCTTTGTCATTGATGGCAACAAATGATGTGAAAAACTGTTTTGACCATCAAGACAAGAAATTAACTGACATAGCTCCCCCTATCACCAAAAATCATTTACATGTCTTCTCTCTTTTTATAGCTCCCCCTTTGATCAGCAACCACTTTTTTTTCACATGTCTTCTCTACCCCTTTGACATCAATGGCAAAGGGCACATACTTGTATCAATACTTTAGAATCATACAGATTGCTCCCCCTGAGTAGCAGCTTCCTATCATCAATCTAGACCACAAGATATGACTGTGAGATCCACCAGACTGATGCACATCAGTGCACCTTAATTAAGAACTAGAGGGGTAATAACCCCTAACTTCCCCCTAAGATACTCAAAAGAGTCCTTAGGTAGAGGTTTAGTAAAAATGTCTGCAATCTAATCTTTTGAGGGCACAAACTCCAATCTGACTTCATTCTTGTTCACCTGCTCTCTCAAAAAGTGAAACTTGATGGATATATGTTTTGTCTTTGAATGCAACATCAGATTTTTTGATATATTTATTGCACTTGAGTTATCACAAAAGATTGTGATAGGTTCTTCATACTCCACTTTGATGTCTCTTAGCATTTACTTCATCCACAATACTTGAGTGCAACTACCTGTTGCTGCAATATACTCTACTTCTATAGTGGATAGAGATATTGCCTCTTGTTTCTTGCTCAACTAAGAAACTAATCTTTTCCCCAAAAAGAATGCACCACCACTGGTACTCTTCCGGTCATCCACAGCTCCTTCCCAATCAGCATCTATATATACATGAAGAGAGAAATCATGATCCCTAGGATACCATAAACCATACTCAACTGTTCCCTTTAGATATCTGAGAATTCTCTTGATTACCATGACATGAGATTCTCTAGGATCAGCTTGGAACCTGGCAATAAGACCAATAGCATTCATAATGTCAGGTCTAGTTTGAGTAAGATATAGTAGTCCTCCAATCATTGACCTGTACTTTTTCTGATCATCCTTAGGAGATTCATCATTTTTACTTAGCTTACATCTAGTTGCCATGGGAGTATTCATTGGCTTTGAATCTTCCATTCCAAATTTCTTCAATGATTCTTTCACATATTTGGTCTGTCATATAAAGATCCCTTTCTTTGTTTGAGTGATTTGTAGACCCAAGAAGAAATTCATTTCCCCTAACATAGACATCTCAAATTCACTTTTCATTTGATTTGCAAAAGTCTTGCACATACTATCTTTTCCTCCAAAAATGATATTATCAACAAATACTACAACAATCAAGATATTTTCATGATCAATTTTGAAGTACAAGTTATTGTCAGTAGTACCTTTGTTGAAGCCAATCTTCAAAAAATATTTATCCAATCTCTCATACCAGGCTCTTGGGGCTTGTTTGAGTCCATACAATGCTTTCTTCAACTTGTAGACCATATCACCATGATCACATAATTGGAATCCATCCGGTTGCTCAATGTATACATCTTCTTCCAAATCACCATTTAGGAAGGCAGACTTGACATCCATCTGATATACTTTGAAATCCTTGAAGGCAGCAAAAGCAAGTAATAATCTAACTGCTTCAATTCTTGCCACTGGAGCAAAAGTCTCTTCAAAATCAACTCCTTCTACTTGAGAATAACCTTTACAAACTAGTTTGGCTTTGTTTCTTATTACCTCACCATCTTCATTCAGTTTATTTCGGAAGACCCACTTAGTCCCAATCACATTTTTGTTTTAGGTCTAGGAACAAGATCCCAAGTGTGATTTTTCTCAATCCGCATCAACTCTTCCTCCATTGCTTTAGCCCAACTTTCATCATTGCATGCTTCACTTACTATTTTTGGTTCAATCTTTGAAATCAGACAATACTTCTCTAAATCTTGAGCAATCTTTCTTCCCATTTGAACACCTTTGCTTCTATCTCCTATGATCTGGTCTTTGGAATGATTCAATCTTACATGCCTAGAAGTTTTGGGAATTTCTTGTACTTCTATTTCTTGGACAAGTTCATCCAGGCCAGTCTCTTCTTCTTGTATTTCTGGATTCTCTGGATCAATCTAAATTTGAACTAGAGTTGGGACTTGTTCCTCTTAGACTGAAACATCATTCTGATCATCTGTTTCATACTCATAAAACCTTGAGGGATTTTTAATACCTTCATCAACCTTCACATTTGTACTTTCTACAATCTTTCTCAACCTCTTGTTATAACACCGGTATGCTTTTCTTTGAGTGGAATATCCCAAGAATATTCCTTCATCACTTCTAGCATCAAACTTTCCAAGGTCTTCATCTCTTTTGATATAGCACTTGATACTAAAGACTATGAAATATTTCATAGTAGGGGTGATGCCAAACCAAAGTTCATAAGGAGTCTTACTAGTCTTGCCTCTGATTTGTACCCATTAAGAGTGTAAACAACAATGCTCACAACTTCTCTCCAATAAATCTGGGGAATATTTGCTTCCATCATCATGGTCCTAGATGCTTTCTGGATGGTCCGGTTCTTTCTCTCCACCACTCCATTCTACTATGGAGTCCTTGGAGCAGATAATTGTCTCTTTATCCCATGTTTCTCACAGAATTCTATGAACTCACCGGATGTGAATTCTCCACCTCTATCTGACCTTAGGCATTTTATGTTTATGCCAATTTCATTTTCTACCATAGCCTTGAATATTTTGAATTTCTCAAGTGCTTCAAATTTCTCTTTCAAGAAATTCACCCACATCATTCAGGAGTAGTCATCAATCAGCAACATGAAATATCTATCTCCTTGTAGACTCCTGATTCTAGCTGGACCACATAGATCAGTGTGTACCAAGTCTAACAATCCAGTTGAAGAATGTTCCTTGCTTTTGAATGAGACTCTATTCTGCTTACCTAACTAACATTCCTTGCACAAGCTATTAGTAGGTTTCACTAATCTTGGAAGATCTCTTACAACCTGGGTGTTGCTTATCTTAATAATATTTCCAAAATTCACATGACACATTCTCCTATGCCACAACCAACTCTGATCAATTTGAACATATAAGCAACTTTTTCCAGTAACAACCAAGTGAAAGATGTTACCTTTTGTCTGAGTACCGGATGCAAGCTCAATTCCAGAGCTTTCAAAGATCTTGTATTTTCTATTTTTGAATCAGAGATCATAACCTTTGTCTACCAACTGCCCAACACTGAGAAGATTATAATTTAGACCTTCAACATATAGAACATCACTAGTTTTGTTCTTTCCATCAAAAGAAATGGTTCCTCTTCCTTTGATTTTCCCGACAGAATTATCTCCAAATTTTACAACTCCACCTTCATATCTTTCCAGGTTTATGAACTTATTCTTATCACTAGTCATATGGTAAGAGCATCCACTGTCAATGACCCATTCATCCTTTTCTTCAACCTGAGCAGCTAGAGCCCTTTCTATCTTAAGATTGTCAGATTCAATAGGCATTGGATCTTCTTCCTTTATGGCAATAAACACCCAGTCACTTTCGGATTTGGTTCCTATCTCAGATTCATCATCTGTTACTCCTTCATCATCATCTTCTTGAACATAGTAACACTTGTTTTGAAAATTTTCTTTATTAGGGTTAGGCCTTGAAAATCTTTCTGGACACCTTAAGGCAAAATGACCAATCTTGTTGCAATTGAAACATTTGAAAGGCAATTTTCCTTCATACTTACTGGATCCTCTTAGCAGTCTTTTTGCAATAAGGGATTCAAGTTGAGTAGCTTTTGCCTCATCTTATTCCAGATCTTTTCTTTCTTTTTCATACCATGATAATTTCTTTGAGGAACTTTCTCCTGGATCGTATCTTTGTTTGCCTTTTGCAGAGACACTAGATTTGAATGCAGATTCAGTCTTGGGGAGAGCATCTCCAAACTCAGCCAATTGAAATGCAGCTTACTTCCCAACCAATTGATCCCTAGTAATATTTGATAAAGATTTGAATTCCTCAATAGCAGCAACCTTATGTTTGTAAGTAGGAGGTAAAGACCTGAGAACTTTGGCAACAATCTCATCTTCATCCAAGGTTCCACTAGCACTTCTAATGCCACAAACAAGCTCATTTACTTTTGGCATGAATGTAGTGATATTCTCATCTTCATTCATCTTCAAGGTTTTAAATTTTCCTTTCAGACTTTGTAGCTTGCGACATTTGACATATTTGTCTCCTTCATGCAAAATTTACAGCTTTGACCAAATTTCATATACAGTTTCTAATTCCATAACATTTGTCAGCTCTGTATCAGATAAGGCACTTAGTAAGGCTTCTTTAGCTTGAAGATTATCTTCAGCATCTTTGATTTCATCTAAAGTTGTTAGACCATTCTTTGGAGGAATATACTCCTTTATAGCCTTGTTCCAATATTGAAATCCTATGCATTACAAGTGACATTCCATGTGGCTTTTCCAAAGAGTGTAGTTTGTTCCATCAAACCTTGGACTGTCCTTCTTATAGGTTGACATCCTAGATCTCCCTCAAGCAGTTAAGCTTCTTTTAGAGGAATCTAGCTCTGATACCAATTGTTAATTTAAGGACATACAACTGAGAGGGGGGGGTGAATCAGTTGTCTCCAAAATTCTATTCCTTAATCACTTAATACCTTCTTATATTTCAACAGCAAAACAATGATTCAATCATGGAAGCATAATGCAATAATTCAAGAGTAGAAACAAACTCAACACAAATAACACCAAGATTTTAATGTGGAAAACCTGGTTAAGGGAAAAACCATGGGGTGACTAATCTAAGATTATATTCTCTATTAAAAGAATATGGAGAATAAGATGACACTTGCCAATTAGGGCTCACTGCCCAAGCACACTGCTCAAAAGAGGCCCAGTTCCTATAGGAGACACACTGTCTACAAAAGAATATAAGTATTACATACTTGAACTGGAGATTAGCATCTTTACTATGCCAGAGTCAATTCCATTTAAGCTCAACACCTCTGCTCTACTTTTCACTCTTCTTCTCTACCACTATCTCCTCATCATTACCATACATGTTGGAATGACTTATCAATTCTTACTTATACATGACATCAACTTTGGAATGATCATCAAAGTTGGCATAATCATACACTTATTTTATTACAGAGCAATTACAAGAGTACAACTTGACTTATTACAAAAACTTTATGCTCATCACTACACTGTCAGCCACACATAGCTGAGACTTCAATCTTCTTTGAGGAACATGTCATGCTTCACAAAGCATCTTCAAGATCATCCACAACATACACAAATCATCCAGTCAGCCAGAACTAGGAAGAACATTATCATCCAAAGGTAAATCTTCAATTACAAGCACAAACTTCAATGCAGACCAACAACACAAATTGTACACAATCTAGGGACCTTCACAAGCTTGCTTGAATCACCAAGAACATCCACACCACTTCTGCTTATTGCAATCATTTGCATCTTCATCCAGAACCTCAAGAACATAGTTGATCATCACAGTCACACTAGAATGATCACTTGCGGACCTCCAAACTACGAGATGATCAAGTTATCAATTCACATTAGCTTCCCAAACATGCCACTAGATCCACAGAGCATGATATTGCATTTCTAGATCTCACTGAACCTATTTATGCCACTCTGTCACTACTGAACAACTGCTAGAACTAGTTTTACTCATATGATCATAACATTTCCAAATCTTCATGCGGACCTCTCAAATCTTGACTGGATCATCTTTAGATGCATATCTACAAACCCTTTGATGCACATTCTCTGATCTTTATCTAGCTGGGGTCTTCACTTCATAGAGCTTCACTATCTTTACTATTTTTCTTTGTTTCTGATAGGGCTAATTTTCTCAATATCCTCAGCACATAGCTCATCCAATCCTTGACATCAATGCAAAATGAGTATGTTGACATCAATGACAACACTAGTTAAGCCCATACTTGCAATGCACCTGATCTCCTAGACCACAGTACTCTGCTTAATGGAAAGACTATTGATGTTTTCATGGAGAAAGATAATATTGAAAAATTAATCCCTATTGGTGATCGTTTACATGCAGAAGAAAAGGAAGAAACAACTAAGCTACTACATGAATTTTCTGAACTGTGTGCTTGGAACTATTCAAACATGCCTGATATTGATCCTCAGATTGTAATGCATAATATCGTCTTGAAACTAGATGCTAAGCCGTTTAAACAAAAGATTCACAAGATGAATCCTAAGGTTGCATTACTTGTCAAAGCTGAGATAGAAAAGCTTCTACAAGCTAGCTTTATCCACCCTATTGACTATTCACCTTGGATCTCAAACATTGTCGCCATCACTAAATCTGATGGTCGTATAAGAATGTGTACGAATTTTTGAGATTTGAATCTTGCATCTTTGAAAAACAATTTTCTACTTCCTAACATTGATATGATTGTCGATTCTATAGTTGGCCATTAATTACTCTCTTTCATGGATGATTTTTTAGGATATAATCAAATTCTAATTAATCCTCAGAATCATTACAAAACAACTTTTATAACACCTTGGGGTACATTTTGTTGGTTAGTCATGTTGTTTGGACTTAAGAATGCAGGAACTACTTACCAGTGTGCAATAACCCTTATATTTCTTGATTACATGCACACTATTTTAGAAGATTATGCTAATGACATCTTGGTGAAGTCCATTCATCGCCAAGATCATGCTACAAATCCTTGAATGCATAAGGAAATACAACATGTGATTAAATCCCTGTAAGCATGTTTTTGGTGTAGATTATGGAAAACTATTAGGATTTATTGTTTCAAATCATGGAATTGTAGTGGATATGAAGAAGATAGATACAATTGTCAATATGTGAACACCTAAGAACATATCCCAACTTCATAGTTTGCAAGGGAAGATATAGGCCATCCACCGATTTGTTTCACAACTCGCAGATAGGACCCACCCTTTTACACAATTACTGAAGAAGGATTCAAAATTTCAGTGGAATTTTGAATGTCAAAAAGGTTTCAAATATTTAAAGGCTTATTTAGCCAATCCTCCTATTTTATAGCCTGTTGTCCCTAATAAACCCTTCCTATTGTATATCTCAGCATCTAATAATGCCCTAGCAGCCTTTTTAGCACAACATAATGTTGAAGGCAAAGAATGTGATGTCTACTATATCAGTCAAACTTTGCTCAATTATGAAGTGTTATACACTTTTATTGAGAAGCATTGCTTAGATTTAGTGTTTACAACACAAAAGCTTAGACATTATCTTTTAAATGATGAATACATGTGATGGTAAAATTTGACCCTTTGAAACACCTTTTTTGCAAAAATAGACTTATCGGGTCATCTTGCTAAATGGGTTATGTTGTTAACTGAGTTTGATCTTAAGTTCATTTCTTAGAAAGCAATTAAAGGTCAAGCATTAGTTGATCAGTTAGTTGAAGTTCCTTCACCTTTTACTACACAACATCAAGACATATTTCCTGATGATCAAATTTTAGCAATTACTGAGGATGATAAATGGGAATTGTACTTCGACGGATCAAGATGTTGAACTAGCTCTGGTGTTGGTGTTATATTAGTACCCCCTACAGGTAAGCCAATTCCTATGTCTTACTACCTAGATTTCTCATGCACAAACAACATTGCCAAATACGAAGCTCTTATCGCAGGACTTCATGCTGCCTTGGCTCTTAATATCAAAAATATTACAATATACAGTGATTCATAGCTAATTGTATGACAAATAACTGGATCATATCAAACTAAGCATGACAAACTATCTTAATATCATGTGATTGCTCTATCTCTCTTAAAATAATTCACACTATTTTCAATAAATACTATTCCCAAGAAACACAATCAACATGCAGATGCAATGGCAAGCGTAGCTTTCCTTATATCCCCTGATGATTCACTTGAGGAATTTACTTTTGCTATCCATAATCTTAAAACACCAACAATTGAAGATCCTATAATTGCAAATTCAGAACTCTGTGGTAATACATATACTAATGAATGGTTCTCCTATATATTTAATTATTTGCATGACAGAACCATTCCTAATTCAACATCTAAGAATGCTTGAATTCGTCTGCGTAAACTAGCAGCATGATACATCATTTTGTCAAATGTGCTATATAGATGAAGCTATAACAGTCTTACTTTGATGTTTAAACAATTTAGAAATTTTGATAGCTTTAGAAGAAGCTCACTCTGGTGCCTATGGAGAGTATTTTGGGGGAAAATCATTGGTACAAACATTGTTACGAATGGGTTACTATTGGCAACACATGGAACAAGATTCCTTTGTCTATGTCAAGAGATGCCCACAATGTCAATAGCACAAACACCTAATCCGAGCTCCCACTCAAATTCATGCTCACCTTGGCCATTTTCTATTTGGGGCTTGGACCTAATTGGCAAAATCTTTCCACCCTCCTCTCAAGGGCATACATTTATCATTACTGCCACTGTTTACTTCACAAAGTGGGTCGAAGCTGTCCCCTTATGATCCACAACCACTGATGTAATTTGTCAGTTTATACAAGATAACATTATTTATCGATTTGGAATACCTTCCTTGTTTTTGACAATGGTACATCATTTAAGAATAAGGATGTGAATAAATTTCTTGAAAAATATATATTCAACATCGCTTCTCTACACCTTATTATCCTCAATCAAATGACCAAGAAGAAGCTTCAAACAAAATTATTAGGTAGATTTTATGAAAGACTACTAACAAACATCAAAATGATTGGCACATTTAGTTATCCTATGCATTATGGGCTATAGAAAAAGCATTCAAATGGCTACTGGCAATACATCGTATAACCTTGTCTATGGCACAGATGCAATAATGCCCTTAGAGTTAGAAATTCCTTCATTGAGAATTTCCTTAAGAGACGTTATTGACGACAATACCGAACGTGAGAAAAGAATACAAGAACTTGAGATGCTTGATGAAAGGTGAATAAACACTCTTGAGCACCTCAAGGCTCATTAGAAAAGCATACAATGATCATACAATGAACATGTTATATAGCATTCATTCGACGTTGGGGATCTGGTACTCTATGAAAATCAACACAATATAAATGCGCCTCCTGGAGAAAAAGGTAAGTTCAACCCTAACTGGCTCGGACCGTACATAGTAATTGAAGCTTTTGGATCAAGAGCATATCGACTCGCTGATGAACAAGGTATGTCACTTAAGGAACCTATTAACATTGTGCACCTCAAGAAATTTCATGCTTAAGATTTGATGTTAAATGTCATAAAGCAAATTTATTATATAGATCAGCTTCAATTTTGACAAGATCTTATTATTTTGTTTTCATTCATTTAACATTACATCTTTGCTCAGTTAATCATTACTATATCTTGTTTATACATTCTTTTTTTAAGATCACTTTGGTATTAATTGAACATAGCATAGAAATTTGGATTGTATGTGAAATTGTTAATCATTGTGTTTGTTACTTTATATTCTGCAAAGAATTGTTAGTATGTCACATTAGCATTAATAACATTTCCATACTAGCCTTCAACATTCATCACTAGTTGCATTTTACAAAAATCACATGTGACAGATTAAAACCATTGCACATAGAGACAAAAAGACAAACATCATATATATCATCAGTTTCAACTATGCATATGAGTTGACTATCCCTCATAACAAAATGGGATGCTGTAGTACATAATATATACACATCATATAGCTGAGCCTCAGTCACCTATACCCTTGGGCCCTCATGGTGTGCATGTGATAGAGACCTAACCGTGTATGGCTATAGATCATGAATGACTCCTAGAAACACTACGCAATTGTAACCCCCAGATCTCCCCTCTTAGCCCTATCACCTCATCATGTGCCTCCTAGTACATTCGATGTTACTGGCCTCTCTCAACCTAAGCTTTATCTTTGTCATCTCTTGCTTGATAGACCTCAAGCAGTAAGAACTCACCGACGACTGACTCTCTCTTCAATGTAGGTACCACTACTGTCTAATTCCACTGCACCTGAAGCTCATCCTCGGCGCGCTTAGCTCTTTAAAGTAACTCCTCTCTATCCCATGTAGACTGCTCTAGAATAGCCTCTATCACTATCCTGTACCTGATGAAAGGCATGAATATCTCTACATGTCACCTAATAGATGGTCATGGTGAATACCTCGCCCACACGCACTGCTCAGATACATCTGAAGGTACTATGTCCACTATGATGCAACTCACAAAGTATCACCAAGCATTAGCCTTGACTGTAAAATAGAAACAAGATAGATATTAGACTCTAACATAAACATCATAAGCAGTAAACATAAAGAGCATCAAACTAGTAAAATAAGGCTAACTTGGATCTCCATCTCACCAGGATGGATCTCAGATCGCTAAAGGTGTCACGAGCTCTGCAATCTAATCTATAGCTAGGGGCATAGACCTACTACACTCCCCCCTCTCGCTCTGACTCAGTCTCTCAACACCTACAAGAACTAGATCACGAGCTCTAGACCATTGTCTAGACTCAGTCTCCTCGTCCGTGCCCACCTCCTACTAGTCCTGTCATGGTCTCACCCTAAAGGCATACTATGATGGAACCTCCTTTGACTCATCATCATCATCCCTCGCATCCTCCTCAAGATCGTAGTATCCTACGAAGTCACTAACATCATCCTCTACCCTTGTGTCACTAGCGTGATTGGCCCAAGGTCAAGCATCGCCTGTGAGGTGACTAGGAGGAAAGATAGGAGCAGGTTGTGTTGTATGCCACCAGGTCTGATATGCTCAGGTACAACTGACATCATCTGCATTTGATACTGATGTTGCATCCTTAGAACCATCATAATCACTGAGAGGTACATCTATTACTGTCGGTCGTCAGGTGCTATTCTATTGCAAGTATGAGGTTAACCAGTGTTGTCATTGATGTCAACATACTCATATTGCATTGATAAGAAGGATTGGATGAGCTGTGTGCTGAGGATATTGAGAAAATTAGTCTCAATCAGGAACAGTGAAGAACAGTGATGAGAAGAAGGAAAAAGTACTCAATAGGTTGAGGTTCAGAGGATGCAGATTAAAGAGTTTGTAGATATGTGTCTTGAGATGTTCCAATTAAGATTTCAGAGGTCCGCATGAAGATCTGAAGAAGTTATGATCGATCAAGTAGAACTAGTTCCAGGAGATGCTCCGGAGTGACAGAGTGTTACAAAAAGGTCCGGTGAGATCCGGAAGTGCATTGTCATATTCTGCAGATTGGAAGGAGTTTTGGGATGTCCTTGTGATGTGTCATCTTGGTTTGTACATAGTTTAGAGGTCCGGAAGCACCTTGTTCAGTATGACAGTTGTGATAGACTGTGTTCTTGAAGTTCTGGATGCAGGAGAGAAGAGATTCTAAATAGTAGAGGAAGTGCGGATATACCTGGTCATTCAGGAAAGCTTGTGAAGGTTCTTGGATCATGTTGAGGATGTGTTGTTAGTCTGCATTAGTGTTAGAGCCCGGAATTGGAGATATACTTCTGGATGAAGATGTTCTTGTTTAGGCTGGCCGACTGGATGAGTTATTCATCTTGCGAATGTTCTTGTGGATGATTGCCGACTTAGATGATTGCTCCTAAGTTGATGCCTTGTATAAATAAAGGTTTGTGAATCCATTTTGAAGAGTGTTGCGGAGTGGATGAGTGTGGTATAGCAAAAGAGCGAAAGGAAGAGCAGGAGTGTCTCAGGCTTAAATGGAACTGATCCAGACATGGTAAATATGTAAATCTCCAGTTCAAGTTTGTAATGCTTATGATCTTGTAGACAATGTGTCTCTTGTAGGTAGTGTGCCTCCTTGTGAGTAGTGTGCTCAGGCAGTGAGCCCTAATTGGCATGTGCCATCCATTTTTCTTATTCTTCTAATAGAGAATAATCCTTGGGTTAATCACCCCGTGGTTTTTCCCTTAACCAGGTTTTCCACGTCAAAATCTTGGTGTCCAATGTGTTAATCTTTATCTGCTCCTGTGTTTATGCGTTATGCTTTCATGAATGGTTAGCTGATATGCTGTGTTTGAAGTAGAAGCAAGTTTTTGTACAACTGATTTACCCCCCTTCTCAGTTGTGTGCCCTAGATCTAACAATTGGTATCAGAGCCAAGTTCCTCTAAAAGGAGCTTAACCACTTGAGGAGATCCAGGATGTCGTCATACAAGAAGGATAGTCCGAAGTTTGATGGAACCAACTTCTCTCTCTGGAAAGGTCGCATGAAATGTCACTTGGAGTGTATGGGAAAAGCATACTTGTCCATGGTCACAAAACCATATGTACCTCCACAGGGTGGTCCGACAACTCTAAATAAAATCACAGATGCTGAAAACAATCTGCGGACCAAAGAAGCTCTTCTAAGTGCATTGACTAACTTAGAACTTTCAAATGTTATTGACCTACCAACTGCCTATGAGATCTGGGTTAAATTGGAACTTCTGCATGAAGGAGATGAGTTTGTTAAGAGTGCAAGGTTGCAAAGTCTCAAAGGGAAATTTGAAAGATTGAAGATGAGAGATGATGAAAATATCACTACCTTTATGCCAAGAGTAAATGAGCTAGTGTGTGGAATTAGGAATGCTGGTGGAATTCTGGATGAAAATGAGATTGTTTGCAAAATTCTCAGATCCCTTCCTGCTGCTTACAAAATCAAGGTTGCTACCATTGATGAATTCAGAGCCCATACAACTATCACAAGAGAGCAATTGGCTGGCAAATTGGTTGCATTTGAAATGATTGAGTTTGGAGATGATCCCCCCAAGATTGAATCTGCATTCAAAGCTAGTGCCTATGTGAAAGGCAAACAAAGATTTGATCCGGGAGAAAACTCTTCAAGGAAGCTGTCATGGTATGATCAAGCAAGGAAAGACATGGAAGAGGAAGAAGTAGAAACAACTCATCTTGAAGCTCTCATTGCAAAGAGACTACCAAGAGGATCTGATAAGTATGAAGGAAAATTACCCTTTAAGTGCTTCAACTACAATAAGATTGGTCATTTTGCTTCAAGATGTCTGGAAAGATCTACAAGGTCAAATTCTAATAGACAAAGGTTCCAAAAGAATTGTTATTATGTTCATGAAGAAGATGATAATGAAGGAGTAACAGATGATGAATTTGAGATAGGAGACAAATCTGGAAATGAATGGGTGTTTATTGCCATCAAGGAAGAAGAACCAATATCCTCTGAATTTGTCAATCATAAGGTTGTAGAAAGAGCTTTGGCTGCCCAAGTTAAAGAAAAGGATGATTGGGTTATTGACAGTGGATGCTCTCACCATATGACAGGTGACAAGAACAAGTTCTTAGATTTGGAAAGGTATGAAGGAGGAATGGTAAAGTTTGGTGATAATTCTGCTGGTAGAATCAGAGGTAGGGGGACTATTTCTTTTGATGAAAAGAGCAAAACTGGTAATGTACTATATGTTGAAGGATTGAAGCACAATCTTCTCAGTGTTGGTCAGTTGGTGGACAAAGGTTATGACCTCCGGTTCAAGAATGGAAGATGCAGGATCTTTGAAAGCTCCAGAATTGAGATTGCATCCGGTACTCAAACAAAAGGTAATATCTTACATCTAGTTTGTTCTAATAAAAGTTGTTTGTTTGTTCAAGTTGACCAGAGTTGGTTATGGCATAGAAGGATGTGTCATGTGAATTTTGAGAACATCATCAAGATAAGCAATACTTAGGCTATAAGAGATCTTCCAAAATTGGTAAAACCTACAAATAGTTTGTGCAAAGAATGCCAACTAGGTAAGCAGAGCAAAGTCTCTTTCAAAAGCAAGGATTAGTCCTCTACCGGATTATTGGAATTAGTTCATACTAATCTATGTGGTCCGACAAGAATCAAGAGTATGCAAGGTGATAGATATTTTATGTTACTGATTGATGACCATTCTCGGATGATGTGGGTTACCTTTCTAAAAGAGAAATCAGAAGCCTTTGAGAAGTTCAAAATCTTCAAAGCCATGGTAGAGAATAAAACTGGGTTGAAGCTGAAATGTCTGAGGTCTGATAGAGGTGGTGAATTCACATCCGGTGAATTCATAGACTTTTGTGAGAAGCATAGTATAAAGAGACAATTGTCTGCTCCTAGGACTCCACAGCAGAATGGAGTAGTTGGGAGAAAGAACCGGACCATTTAGGAAGCATCCAGGACAATGATGATGGAAGCAAATGTTCCTCAGATGTTTTGGAGAGAAGCTGTCAGTACTGCAATCTACACTCTCAATCGAGTTCAAATCAGAAGCAATACCGGTAAGACTCCCTATGAACTTTGGTTTGGTATAACTCCTATTGTGAGATATTTCAGAGTATTTAGTAGCAAATGTTACATTAAAAGAGATGAAGATCTAGGAAAGTTTGATGCTAGAAGTGATGAAGGAATCTTCTTGGGTTACTCCACTCAAAGCAAAGCATACTGGTGTTACAATAAGAGACTAAGAAAGATGATAGAAAGTACAAATGTGAAGGTTGATGAAGGAGTTGAGAAGCCCTCAAGGTTTTATAAATATGATGAAGATGATCAGGATGGTGTTCTGGTTCAAGGAACTCAATCCTCTCCTGAAAGTCAGATTCAGACTGATCTGGTAAATTAGGAAGAAGAGGTTTATCTGAATGAGCCTGATCAAGATACAGTAGTGCAAGAAACTCCCAAAGTTCCAAGGTATGTAACTCTAAACCACTCTGAAGATCAGATCATAGGTGACAAAAGCAAAGGGGTACAAACAAGGAGCATAATTGCTCAAAATTCAAATGAATAATGTCTGATTTCAAAGATTGAACCTAAGACAATTAATGAAGCCTGCAATGGAGGAAGAGTTGATGCAAATTGAGAAAAATCACACTTGGGATCTTGTTCCCAAACCTAGAAACAAGAATGTGATTGGAACCAAATGGGTCTTCCGAAACAAACTAAATGAAGTTAGTGAAGTAATCAGAAACAAAGCCAGATTGGTCTGCAAAGTCTACTCTCAAAAAGAAGGAATTGATTTTGAAGAAACATTTGCTCCGGTGGCAAGAATTGAAGCAGTCAGATTGTTTCTTGCATTTGCTGCCTTCAAAGACTTCAAGGTATATCAGATGGATGTCAAGTCTGCTTTCCTAAATGGTGATTTGGAAGAAGAAGTATACATTGAACAACCAGATGGATTTCAATTGTCTGATCATGATGATATGGTCTGCAAGTTGAAGAAATCACTGTATGGATTGAAGCAAGCCCCAAGAGCATGGTATGAAAGGTTGGATAAGCATCTTGTGCAGATTGGTTTCAACAAAGGTACTGCTGACAGTAATCTATATTTCCAAATAGATAATGAAAATATCTTGATTGTTGAAGTATTTATTGATGATATCATTTTTGGAGGAAGAGATAGTATGTGTAAAACCTTTGCAAATCAAATGAAAAGTGAGTTTGAAATGTCAATGCTTGGTGAAATGAATTTCTTCTTGGGTCTGCAAATTACTCAGACAAAGAAAGGCATCTTTATATCTCAGACCAAATATGTGAAAGAATTGTTGAGGAAATTTAGAATGGAAGATTCAAAGCCAATGAACACTCCTATGGCAACCAGATGTAAGTTAAGCAAAGATGATGACTCTCCTAAGACAGATCAAACCAAGTATAGATCAATGATTGGAGGATTATTGTATCTCACTCAAACTAGACCAGATATAATGTAGGCTGTTGGTCTTATGGCAAGATTTCAGGTTGATCCCAGAGAATATCATGTTATGGCAATCAAGAGGATTTTTAGATATCTAAAGGGGATAGTTGAGTATGGTCTATGGTACCCTAGAGATCATGATTTCTCTCTTCATGCATATACAGATGCAGATTGGGCAGGAGATGTGGATGACCGAAAGAGCACCAATGGTGGAGCTTTCTTTTTGGGAAAAAGATTGGTTTCTTGGTTAAGCAAGAAACAAGAGGCAATATCTTTGTCTACAACTAAAGCAGAATACATTGCAGCCGTAGGTAGTTGCACTCAAATCTTATGGATGAAGCAGATGTTAAGAGACATTAAAGTAGAATATGAGGAGCCTATCACAATTTTCTGTGATAATTCAAGTGCAATAAATATTTCTAAGAATCCGGTGCTGCATTCTAAAACCAAGCACATATCTATCAAGTTTCACTTTCTGAGAGAACAAGTGAACAAGGATGAAGTCAGATTGGAGTATGTACCCTCCAAGGATCAGATTGCAGATATCTTTACTAAACCTCTTCCCAAGGACTCTTTTGAGTATCTCAGGGAGAAGTTAGGGGTCATGGCCCCTCCGATGATGGACTAGGATGCACTGATGTGCATCAATCTGGTGGATATCATAGGCATATCTTGTGATCCGGATTGATGATGGGAAGCTGCTACTAAGGGGGAGCAGCTGGTATGATTCTGATGTGTTAAAATTGCAAGTATGAGCCCTTTGCCATTAGTGTCAAAGGGGGAGAGAAGACATGTGAAAAATAATTGGTTGATTATCAAAGGGGGAGCAGTAAAGGAAGAGAAGACATGTGAAGAGTTGCTGCTGATAGGGGGAGCTGTGACAGAAAAGAGAAGTTCTTGTCTTGATGGTTTTTCACATCATATGTTGCCATCAATGACAAAGGGGGAGATTGTTGCAAGTATGAGGTTAACCAGTGTTGTCATTGATGTCAACATACTCATATTGCATTGATAAGAAGGATTGGATGAGCTATGTGCTGAGGATATTGAGAAAATTAGTCTCAATCAGGAACAGTGAAGAACAGTGATGAGAAGAAAGCAAAAGTACTCAATAGGTTGAGGTTCAGAGGATGCAGATTAAAGAGTTTGTAGATATGTGTCTTGAGATGTTCCAATTAAGATTTCAGAGGTCCGCATGAAGATCTGAAGAAGTTATGATCGATCAAGTAGAACTGGTTCCAGGAGATGCTCCGGAGTGACAGAGTGTTACAAAAAGGTCCGGTGAGATCTAGAAGTGCATTGTCATATTCTGCGGATTGGAAGGAGTGTTTGGGATGTCCCTGTGATGTGTCATCTTAGTTTGTACATAGTTTAGAGGTCCGGAAGCACCTTGTTCAGTATGACAGTTGCGATAGACTGTGTTCTTGAAGTTCTGAATGCAGGAGAGAAGAGATTCTAAATAGTAGAGGAAGTGCAGATATACCTGGTCATTCAGGAAAGCTTGTGAAGGTTCTTGGATCATGTTGAGGATGTGTTGTCAATCCACATTAGTGTTAGAGCCCGAAATTGGAGATATACTTTTGGATGAAGATGTTCTTGTTCAGGCTGGCCAACCGGATGAGTTATTCATCTTGCGAATGTTCTTGTGGATGACTGCCAACTTAGATGATTGCTCCTAAGTCGATGCCTTGTAAAAATAAAGGTTTGTGAATCCATTTCGAAGAGTGTTGTGGAGCAGATGAGTGTGGTATAGCAAAAGAGCAAAAGGAAGAGCAGGAGTGTCTCAGGCTTAAATGGAACTGATTCAGACATGGTAAATATGTCAATCTCCAGTTCAAGTTTGTAATGCTTATGATCTTGTAGACACTGTGTCTCTTGTAGGCAGTGTGCCTCCTTGTGAGCAGTGTGCTTGGGCAGTGAGCCCTAATTGGCATGTGCCATCCATTTTTCTTATTCTTCTAATAGAGAATAATCCTTGGGTTAATCACGCCGTGGTTTTTCCCTTAACCAGGTTTTCCACGTCAAAATCTTGGTGTCCAATGTGTTGATGTTTATCTGCTCTTGTGTTTATGTGTTATGCTTTCATGAATGGTTAACTGATATGCTATTAACTAATAAAGAAGAATCAAGTGTTTGAAGTAGAAGCAAGTTTTTGTACATCTGATTCACCCCCCTCTCAGTTGTGTGCCCTAGATCTAACATGTTCACCCTGACTGCGCTACACATGATGTGCGCATAGCTTGGACACACTGCAAGAACATCCTGTACCTATCCCAACTATTGTGCCACCCTATCAAAGTAGAACCAAACCACAACATGATCGAGGTGACCGGTCATTAGCTGATCCCTCTGCATCTTTGCTAACTATCTCCACTGACCAAGCCATAAGATATAGCCACGATATGATCTCCAGATAATATAATTGGGCTGCAATCTAACAAAGACAACTCTCTAGTACAATAGATCACCATGTCTCTAGCATCTAACTAGTGGATAAGCATGAATGCGTTGATGGGTGAATGTTGACTCTATGGGAAAACCTATCGGTCATGTACACCTGATATGCTCAAAATCCCAAACCTATAATAAAGTGTAGATCATAAAACTGTGCATCTCGTAATGGACATATCATCCCAAGTCACGATAAAGGTGCACAAGCATACTGTGCCCCCATGTGTATACCGTTTGATGCTCCTCCATCACTCTAATGGTGTGAACAAGACCCCCGTGAAGGTGAATGGCTCATCCATCTAGTGCGACAACTAGTGCGATAGTGACTATCATGATCCTCCAAAACCAAGGGGATGTCACCACATCCCTACTCTAGAAGTTGAAGCTGAATATGTCCTCACTCTGCCTGTGAAGCTATGTGACCTAGACAATACAACTAACTCTCGTGAATATACTCCATTATGCGATGTCCCAAGACCCTCACTGTTTGTCCTTGGATAGGTAGTCACAAGATCCTATACACATCCTCCAGTGTGTTAGCCATCTTGCTTGTAGGCAAGTGAAATGTGGATGTATTTGCAATCCACCTCTCCATTAGAGCCATCAATGTGTTGTAATGAAATCTGATTGTGGGAATATCAAACACCCACCATAAGCCCACCATCTACAAGTATTCTCTCTCTATGGTAGACATGGTACTAGCACGCTCTCAAAGCAGTGCCATCAAGTGACTGCCTGTGTGCTCTCGTGTCTCTGAAACATCCTATAGGTCAAAAAATAAGTAATGGTATTAGTTTTTCATAATCAAACAAGAAAAATACTATCTAAAATAGTAATAAGTGTATGTGCCTAGGGCCCGTGTCCTCTATAGACCTGGGTGCCCCAGGAAGACCTAGGTACCTCAGAGGGACACTGGCGCCCCTGAGGGACTAGGGCGCCCCAATGAGACTCTGGCGCCCTAGGTGGACCCGATTGCCACTAATAGGGCCCCCATCCATGGTATCTCCCTTAGCATAGTAAGTGGTAAAAACAACTAAAATAAAATAGAAATATGACAAAAGCATAAGATTAGGACCCTACCTCAGCCTTGAAATGCCTCTCTACCACTCAGGCTTGGAGCATCTCCTATTGTGGGGGTTAACACAGGTGTTGGGTTAGCATGGTTGCCCTCCTCTTCTCCTCTCTCTCTCCTCTACTTCTCTACAAAGAGATAAGAATGAATAAGTGATAAGTGAAAACTCCCTTTACATAAAGTAAGTGGATGAGAATTCATATCCCTAACTAGGTGCAAAATTGATCTATTTCACTCTTAAGTCACTATCTTGAGCTGCCGAACTTGGATTTTCATTCTGTCTATTGCATTGGAATCTTGGTTCTACTCACTATCTCACCTAATGTGTTGTGCTTGAGCGTTGTTCTCCAAACAACCCTTGCAATGCATTTCTGATCAAGTTTCCCTCATAATTGACATGTGTGGATATCTCCTTGTTTCTCCTTTTCAAACTAAGCAAGCAGAAACAAGGGGGCATATATCTCCCTCGATTTCCTCCCTCATCATGTCTCATCGCTCAACCCCCTTAGTGTTTATGTACTGACTCATTGTTGGTGGTTGCAGGTTGATTTAATTTTGATTTTCTGACAAGTGTTCCTTTATAGGTTGCAATTCTTAACTTTGTAGTCTTGCAAGATTGCGGACTTGGGGGCTTCTTCCTTCTTGGCAACAACACTTCAGCTTCCTCTACAATATCCTTTTGGGTACTCTTTTCATGATTGATGCATTTACTTTCCTTTAGTTGCATATGCACATAGTGTCATATGGCCACTAAAGTGGGGGCTAAATGTTACGTCAAAAATTTTCCTCCTATATGGAATGGTATAATTTCCCTTAGTTTATGTCCTCGCCTTTGGTGACCTCTCAACCTCTTTGTTTTTGGCCTTCCTGAAACCCTAATTGGCTAGTGTCTAGTTGCAAAATGTTCATTTTATGAGATAACTATTGATGGAACCCGAAATGAGAATTTGGATTATGGGTCCCTAGGACCCCCTAGATGCAGATATGGTCAAAAAATGGGGGACTAAACTTGGGTGCCCGCGCCCTAGTCTTACCCCATTTTTTAGGATTTTGAATCTTGGCGGGGTGTCAGCTCCCGCCATGCACCTCAGGATTCCATTTTCAAATTTTCATTTTTTGCGTGATATCGAGATGTTATTTCAAAATTTGAATTTCCTAAGGTTAGATATAAAAATATATTTGAAAATCATTTTATCACACACAATCTTTATGCAAGCTTGATGCCAAAACTCTGCTGAAATTGCCATTGAAGATCAGTGACTTGTTGAAGCTTTTAAAAATTATTTGAATTTGCTATCATGGAGACAATGGATGGAGATTAGGAATCAAGATCTTGAGACTATCTTGCTCTTCCTAGGGTTTATACACCTTTTGCATGATTGGGAGAAGGGTTGAAGCCTCCAACATCGAGCTTGGATATCCTCCATAGACATTACTGATTTTCCTTCTTGTTCATGCAAGTCTTCATTTGTTTTCATCTCCTTGAGGTGAAGTTACATGTGTTTATTGAATTGAAGCAAGTTATCGATCTACCCTTGATTGAGACATCTAGGGTTTGATATTTCTGCATACACTTGTTTAGGTTTGCAGACACTTTTGCAAATCTTTATCTCTGGCTATTGTTGAGGTAGGACTACTAAAAATAGGGCTTGACTAAGACAAGCTCCTATATAGCCACAACATATTTCTCCTTCTTTTGTAGGTGTAGATCATGTTTTGCAAGATATGGAGAAAAGAAGTGGTAGAAAGATGGATATTGTGGATATAGTCATCACTAGATTTCAGAATTTCAGATTCTGACACTTTCAGGACTAATGATCGGGCGCCCTAGTCCAACTGGGGAAAAGTTCTAAGATCTAGGAGCTTTTGGAGGTCACTAAACAGTTGATGTGGAAGATTTTCACGGATGGGAAATTGTAGGACTAATGAGTGGGCGTCCTAGTCTAGTCAGCGTTAAATTTCTAGGTGCATGATCTCTAAACCTTATTCCTTGTGTTTCTGTGATCAGTTTTGCCTGCTTCATCTTTGAATTTAGTCAATTTCTATTACAAGGTGTAATTAGGGTTTATTTGATTAGTGAATAAGGACACTTGATAAAATCTTAATTAGACATTTTAATCAAGCCTAATTAGCATTAGGGAATAGACAAATGATTAGTAGCTTGATCCCAAGTTCAGTCCTTGTCCTCCCAATGTTTAGTTAGGTGGAAGAATAGGACTTGACCTTGTTTAAGAGAAACCTAATTTTTCACCCTAAACACCCTCAAACATGACTCACACCTATCTCAAATGGGCTGTCAAATTCAATATATAATCAATTTAAATGTTGTTGTTCACATACCACGCGCAAGTCTCTTAGCACATCCCTTAAACATTAGAACTTATCAAATATTTGCAATCTCCTACATTGGCCACATGGGTTCCTCACTTAGGTGCAACCTTTAAGCATTGTCGATTTAACATAAACACTGTTGTCTCATTTGTATGGCCATGGGAAGTAACATAAGACATAGTCAATATGCATCGACCTCAATGTGATAGCGTAGGATTACATTGTAAATTCCTTATTAATCTCATTCATGGCACATTCTCTCCATCATGAGTGGTGAACATAACCAAGCAATATGAAGGCTCAGCCTCCCTTTTCTAAACAACAGACCTAATAACTTGCAACATTACATTTAATCAAACATATGCCCGCACATCTTCCTTGGAGGACCCAGTAGAATCATTACTAGTTTGAATGTCTTTTAATCTCCCATATGCACCTTGGTCCACAGTGGCTTGAATGTCAAAGGATGATCATATATTTCACTCAACATTCTTCCCTTGGTGAAGGTATTCATCTCTCAAAGTATTCTTACACACATACTGCATTTGGTCAAACATATCACAGACTTTCTCACATGGTTTCCATTGTTTGGACAACATTCACATACACTCTGTAATAGTTATTGGCCTTGTTAAATTTGTAATCCAACATAGATATGATAGCAAAACTACAAGAACTCTACCAAGTCTAGAATTGTCATAAATTTCATCCAATTTACTTGTTTCAACATTGACACTAGAAGAGGCCTTGGATCATCCCCAATTCCATCTGAATAATAGTAGTTGATGCTAATCAAGACCACACAAAAAAACTAAAAAAAAAGACCCAGAAACTATTTTTGGGTGATGTCGATTACATGTGCACCTAGGTGCTCCTGCATCATGAGCCTATTTAAGGAAGAAAAATTAGATCCAAATGAGTTAGTTAACTCCTAACAAGGGTCATTGTACCTCATCATTTAATCATATTTCAGATGTCAAATGTAGGGCTGTGTCCTTGGCTATCTGCAATTAGGAATCCTATAGTCGCCAATTTTATCTAACTAACTCTAATGACTTTTACTGATTTAAAGAAACTGATCTATCTGCTATGAAATAAATTCCAAGAATATTGAAAATAGAACTAAACAATGAATTACTTAAAGCAAATCTACAAAATGAAACATGCATCTATCTATGAAAACAGTAAGTATCACTTTAAACAAAATTTGAAACAACAAAACAATAGTACTAGCCTTTTGCCTTGGTGGTGAGAGTGGGCCCTTGCTCCACACCCTTAGGGATGAAGACCAAAGTAGAGAATCAACACAAAAGAATAATATCACAACTTGATTCAGTCCAATTCCATCCACTTTGTATTCAGGAAAATATTGATATCAAAATGAGATTACAGAAATTAGAAGAATAATTGCTGTCCTTTGCTGCTACTTCTATAAGTTTATATCTAAATCTATGAGGAGAGATCACTCACTTTATTCTACTAGTTCATCTAAGAGATAACATCAATCTCTTTATTCTACTAATAGTCTAACTACAGAATGGATATCCATACAATTAAAATAGATTTAGTGGAACAGCAGTCCATAGTAAATCTGAGTCTTAGGTTTTAAATACACTTGGGTATCGAGGCCCTGAAATATAGGTATTTAAATTAGTTTATCAGTAACTCATGCAAAAACTAAAAAGAGATAAAAACTTCCAGTAGTTAACTATAGACTACCCTTAATTACTCAGGTGATGATTTGAGTAACATCAAGAGCATCCTGATCACCACTGGAAGTGTCTGACCGATAGCTATGCTAGAAATCTACACTATTCTAAAGAGGCACTGGAGATGTATGTTTATGTCTGTAGCTCCAGAGATATGTTTTTAACCTTCTTGTTCAGCTCCAGAGATGTTTAAGACTTCAGTCCAGCTCTGAAGATGCTTCACCTTCTTATCCCAAAAGCTTCTCCAATCAAATTTGAAGCATTGGAGACTGGTCGTGGCAGTCTGATGTCAGCTCCAAGATCATTAGGACTACCTCAGGAGATGCACAAAATTGTCTACCTGAACACCTACACCTGATGATTCAAAAAGAGAAGATTTCTGCATATTTCCATCAATTCAATGCACATTAGTCCTTCAATCAGAAATCATGATCTTAAGTAATTCATCTCTTATTAATCATTATTTAGGACAATCTTGTTAGCCTATTTTGGTGTAGTCATCAAGATAATGGAATAGGAAGAGGGAAAAAGAGAGGTACAAAGATGTATTTCATGTGTGCTACCTGGCACTCATCATCCCCCCCGTACTTAAGGATTAGCAGGTCCTCCTGCTTTTCACAATCTGGACTTATTCTGGTGGAGTATCCTATCAATCAAGTTGTAGTCATGTGCATAGGTAGTCTAAGTGGTGTAGTTTACATTACCATTTCCCCTGTATTGGTCAACCTACTTCATCCACTCCTGCAACTTATCATCTTCCATTTATTCAACCTAGACAGGGAGTGGCTCAATGATGAGAGGGGGTCTGAAATGGCCACCTATCCACTCCTGTTGGTATTTATCCATCATTTTGGATATTAACCTGGCCTTCCTCATAAATAATCTCAAGTTAGCAGGAGTCACTACTTCTCTCATTTTCTTCTCTAAAGTTAGAAGGTTCCACCTTTTCTTTGCTACTGCAAGCACTGGGTTAGCTGAACTGTTCATAACAAGACCAAAATCAATGGAACACTCCTGCAAATTTTTTAGATACAATGGCAAAATCTTGGTCTTACTTTCAGGGTGATAGACATATGCTCTGAATTGGACCTTAAAAGCATGAGGGTTTGGACACTCTTTTCTAATAAAAAGACCTATTTTTGTATCCTTCTTGAGATGAGCCTCCATTCTCTCATTCCAAATATGATTATTTCTCATCAATGACATAAATGCTTTAAGCTGACATTCTCCTACAAAATGATTAATAATGAAGGTCATATCATCAACACAGAAACCATGTAAATATAACTCACACAAATTTTTTTGTCTTGATTAGAACTCCTTATATATGCTTCCATGAATCCCTCTATTGTTTCTGTGTTCTCAGTCAGATTAGACAGGACCAAAGATAGCTTCCTCTACAGGACTCTCTCTTGTAAGAACATAGCATAATTGACACTTGGAGGCCTGCAAGATAGAATCTCAAAAGAGATGGAGGCTATCTGAATGACTTTTTCCTCCAGGATTTCTACTTTTTTTGTCATGGCAATGACTGCCCTCTATAATTGTAGCATAGGCTTAGAAGCCTCATATTCTCTACATCACCTTTCCCAATGGAACAAGGCCTGAGGAATATCAATGGGGATTGGACCCACATATGGATTTGTTTGTACCTCCTATTCACTGGTTGCCCCTAGGCCAACTAACTCATGAATATATTCCTCCTGATCATCTATTTTATTGTTGGCCCAAGTCAATTGTTTATCTTGGCTCTGTACTTTCTTAATTAATTCTACAATTATTATGAGACCATTGTCTCTAGCTTTGGTAAGATTAGAAATGTTCTGTACTGCCCCAGCCTCATTTTCCTTAAGGATTTTAGTTGTCTAAGTCTTCTGGGCTTCTAATTCTACTTCCTTCTCCTAAATTATTTGTTGTTTAGTTTGGAGCTCTATTTGTAGTTTCTGAATTACCTATTTTTTCTCCATCTCTATCTCCATCCTAACCTTCTTGAGGTCAATGATGATAAAAATTTTCCCCCATAATAATCTTTTCAAATTATCAATCTCTTCTAACATCTGATGTTCTTTTGAAATTTTAGTATCCTCTTGATCAAAGCGGTGAGAGTAGGTTCCTTTTTTTCTTAATCTTGCTATACATTAGGGTCTCCCACAGCCATTGGCTCTTTACTGCCAGCTACATCCAATTGCTCTGCTTCAACTTCCCCTGCAGCCTCCCTGTCTTGAATTTCTTCTTGGGTCTTTTCTACAAATACTAGCATTGATGAAGGCCCAGCTTTCTCCTCAGAAGTTCTAAAGCCCAAAAGGACTTTAGCTAGGAGAGCATTATCTTTTTTAGCTTGGGAAAGCTGTCTTTTTCTTTTACTTCTTCATAGCATAGGTGGAGCAGTTATATCATCCTCAAAATCAGAGGAAATAATATAGGTTTCTTTTTGTTCTAACTCAGGAGTAGGAGAATGTTGGAAACTTGGACTTAGATGAATAGATGGCTCAGGAGAAACCTCTCTCTATTTCTTCTTTCTTATTAGAGGGATGTCATCTAAGTCATGGGATGGTTCTTTAGCCCAGTAATGTATGTCAGAGTCAATTTTCTTCAAAATTCTCTTTGTTTTCAGACCCTGGCTTTCCTTTGTTGGTCTTATTGGGGTAGATTCCTCAGCCAAGATCATTTTTCTCCTTACTGAGCGAGTCATATATGGTGTATGCTCAATAATAGCTTCTCTAATTTCTTTTCCTTTCCTTTTCTTGTCACAAATAGGAGTAGCAGATGAAGTTGCCTCCAGTGAGGACTTTTTACCTTTTTTAATAGCTGTAGAGGAAGTTGAAGGCTCTGTCTCCTCTTCTTGTTGGGTAGAGGAAACCTCACCCACTTCTTGAGCCCTCTCTAGTTCTCTATCCTGGGGTTTGTTATCTAGAAATGTCTTCCATAATGCTTCCCCATCATCTTGGGATAGAAAGTGATGTTTGACTATCAAAAAAATGAGGCCATGGTGTTTCATAGGACCCTTGTTTTGTTGATATTTTTCTACAGTTGCTATAATGGCAGAGTACAAAAAGTTGGGAATATTTATGCTGAATTCAGGGTGTACATTCCCATGCCTTAAGAAAAATCAACATTTTCATTATTGGTCATAGAACTAAGAATTATTGAGCATCACATGTGAAATATTTCATCAACCATGTAGCTATAGATTGCCAAGGGTTTGGAAGTGAGGACCTAAGAATTCCTTTAACCTTGTTTTTGCTTAAGTACAACTATATTGTAGGTTCACCTTCAACAGAGAAATTCCTAATCAAATTAGCATATAAAGTTTTCAAATGGTAGAACCTCTTACCTTGTTCAGGCAATCTAGAAATATGATTGATATGGTTGCAGCGAGATTGACTTGAACTCCCCTTACAACTGTATGATTGTTCCTCAGGTTTCTTAGGAAGTCATCAACAATATCCTCTTGAAACCCTTCAAACTTTTCTAGAAACTCCAGCCATCCTGCATTCCTTAGAATGTCTGCTACAACATCATCTTGTAAAAGACTTGTAACACTTTTTGGCTCTAATTTCTTCTTAACCCTCATTTCTAAGTCCTTTTTCCACCCTCTATGCTAAAATTCTCACTTACTCCATAGGCTTCAAAGGACTGTATCAACTGACTCTGTTCTTTAGGGTATTTTGCAGTTTTGAATGAGGATTATTATGCTAATTCATTTAATGGATTGGACTATGGAAAAGGAAATTAAAATTGGTTAGAGTGCCTATGTGGTCATAATTACAGCAGAGTGATGGGACACTCCGTAGGCATGGTGACAGTGTAGCAAAGATGGCGGCATGCATGAATTTAGGAAGAAAAATAATGGCAAGAGGATGTGTCATAAGGACAACACCCAAAAATAGAAATGACAAGATAATTTCTAATTAATGTTAAAATAAGACAGGAGTACCTAAACCAATCTTAATGATGAAGGATCTGTGTACTTGGCTAAAATGTTGCGGCGTTGATGGGACTTAACGCGATGTGGCACCTGAGAAGCTTCTTCGTGGCTTGAAAGGACGTCAGCTTCTTTATTGTCACACAACTTGCATTCATTCCCATAGAGTGGTTCAAGAATCCATGGATCCAGGTGACGTCAGCATAGTTCTTGTAAGTATCCATACAAACAAGAGTAATGATTTCTCTCGGAATGCGTGTGACTTCATCTTTGTCCCTGTCATAAGTGGAGGATGAGTCATGATGACCTCATTAGATGACATCTCTACTTTATTACCTAGAGAGGTGGGTCCCCTCCCAATTTATTATATTTATGTATAGTTCTTTATTGGTGGAGCGCCGGAGGTACCCCTATTTTGCGACTGCCGGAGATGCTCCAAGTTCGTGAAGCACCAGAGGTGATCCTTATTTACAAGCATAGGAGGTGTGTTTGAGTAACTCTTGGCACCTGATCACCTCTATAGCTTGATTATTCTTATTTGGCATGAAGAAGGGAACCACCATTTGCTAGTTTTCAATCCCCTTGGTTGAGAAAGATAGCCATTTACTAGTTTTCTATATTCCTTTTTTTCTTAAAGAAGGTCGCCATTTGCTAGTTTTCAACCTTCTCATTTTTTTTAGTCTAAAACTATGACAGAGGATGTGTCCCCTGTAACCAAACACAAATCTCTGATGAACTCTTCCTTAGTGGATGGCCTTTTATAGAGTCTAATTCGGTGGCCATTCACTAAAAATGTGTTTGTGCTTCCATCAATAGGTTCCAGCAGCACTGTTCCATTCTCAAAAACTTTCTTTATCTGATAAGGACCCATCCAATGAGTTTGTATCTTCCCCTTCAACTCCTTGAATTTAGAATCATAAATAAGAACGTAATCACCTTGTTGAAATGTCCTCCTTTTGATGTTTTGGTCATGCCATTGCTTCCTTTGATACTAAATCAGTTATGTTTGCTAAATAGCTTCTGTCCGAATTTCATCTAACTCATTTAGCTGAAGAATTCTTTTCTGTTGGGCTATGGACAATGGTAGACCAATATCTAATATAGTTTTGAGTGTCTGGAGTTCAAATTCTATAGACAGAATAAGATTCTTTCCATAAACTAATTCATATGGTGAGAATTTCGTTGTGGACTTCCAAGTGGTATTGTAAGCCCAAACTACTTCAGGTAATCAGGTAGCCCAATCTTTTCTACTCATTGCCACTATCCTTGTTAGAATGTTCTCAAGTTCCCTATTAGTCTGTTGGCAAGAGACACTATATGGATTCATGGTTGTTGTCATTGATGGCAACAAAGGTCATCCCACATATCCGCAAGTCATGATGTGTCTCTACCGGAAGTCAGAATAAAGAATGTTGTGGTCCGGTGAAGAAGAACAGAGCATGTGGCAAGGTCCGACAGATTGGTCCGGACCTCTCAGAGGAAGTGTCTTGGTGCAGTGCGGATTTGGGGAAGTTAAGAGGACTACCTTGAGTGGTATATTCCAAGGATTTAGCCTCCGGTGATGGACAAGGAAAAAGATATGAATGGTTGAGTACCGGATTTCTGAGAGACAGTGAAAACAGAGGAAGAACTGACTGGCAGAGTATCAGACTGCTTTCCGGATGTGTTACTGTTGATGACAGAGGTTGTGAAGGCATGAATCATGTTTGGCCGACATGATTAATGATATCTACAAGTATATGCTTGATCCGCATTGCTTGGTGAGGAAGGATTCAGCCGACAGAATGAGAGTTTGTAAGAAACTAGACTGTTCCGGATGCCGACTAGAAAGGTGATGAAATTACTTGTGCGGATATATATAGAGGATGGATTTAGTTGTGAAATGTGTGTTAGTGTGGAGATAAATGCGAATAAGTCCAGAGAAAGAGCAGAGATAGAAAAAAGGATCCGGTATGTGAAAGATAGCAGAATAAAGAACAGAGGAAAGATGAAGTGCAGCAGATCAGTGTACTGAGCCTAACCGGAACTGAACTCCAGCATATGCAAATGCTTCCAATCAGTTCAAGACTGTGATTCTCATCACTTTGTAGACAGTGTGTCTTCTTGTAGGCAGTGGGCCTCTTGTGAGCAGTGTGCTCGGGCAGTGAGCCCTAATTGGCAAGTGCCATTTTTGTAATTTCCTATTCTTCTAACAGAGAATAATTCTTGGGTTAATCATCCCGTGGTTTTCTCCCTTAACAGGGTTTCCACGTCAAAAATACTGTGTCATGTGTTTCTTATTTCATGGTTAATGTTTTGTGTTTGATTTTATGCTGCTTCAATTAAAAGGAAAGTTCAATAAGGGAAATAATTAGGATAACTGATTCACCCCGCCCCTCTCAGTTATCAACAATTGGTATCAGAGCCAAGTTCCTCCTAATAGAGCCTAACAGCTTGAGGAAGATCTGGGATTTCAAATGGATGCATATGGTTTAAGGGAGCAACTCAAGACTGCTCTTGAGGATCTTGAACAGTCGAATTCTGAAGTCAGTGAATTAAAGGAAAGACTCAAACAGGCTGATGAATTCATGAGAGAATTAAAAGACAAATTAAGTCTCTCTATGAAAAAGAGAAAGGAGCTGCTTCAACAGTTGGCAAGACAAAGTGAAGAAAGCAATACAAATGAAGAATTGACTGAGCAAACCAAGTTATGTGAAAAGTTATCAAAAGAAGTCATTATGTTAAGACATGAAATGGAATCAGGAACTATAAAGTTTACTCAAGAGATTGAAGAAAAAAGAAAGGCTGAAGACAATCTAAGACAATCTCTTAAAGAAAAATCAGAAGAATGCCACCAGATGGACAGGATTATCAGACATCTTGAATCTGATCTTGAAGATGCCAAAGATAATGAAGGAAAACTTGAGGATCAAATTACCTCTCTCAAAAGAGACCTTCAAACAGCAAATGAATATAAAGAGAAATTCAAGATAAGTTCTGCTCAACTTGAAGTTCTTCTTGGAAGTCAAAAGAGGACAGATGACAAGTATGGCTTGGGATATGAGAAAGGAGAAAGCTCCGGATCCGGTCAGAAGAATCTTGGATCAGAAAATCCAAGGAGCAGGCCTAGAAGACCTCCGGTAAGACAGCCAAATGCTCAAAGATATCCATCCTTCAATGGATACTGCCACAGCTGCAACCACTTTGGTCACAAAGCTAATCAGTGCAGAATGAGAATGAATCAGAATAATTCATCCTTCTCCGGACAGTGCTTCAACTGCAAAAGGTATGGACACAAATCCCATGAATGCAGAATTATGCAAGTAAACAAATCATTCAAAGGTAGATGCTTCACATGCAATAGAATAGGTCATAGGGCTAATCAATGTAGATCAAGAGGATATCAGTCAAATATGCAAAGAAATGTTATTTGCCAAATCTGCAATAGGTCCGGTCATAATACTAAAGTCTGCAGAAACAAGAATCAGGACAAGAGAGGTCCGGTGTATAATCAGAATCAAGACAAGGGTAAACAAAAGATGAATGCGGATGAGGTTAGGAATCAGATGAGCAAGATTTGGGTAAAGAAAAGTTCAGAGAATGTAGAGGTTGGATCCACACCAGACTCTGGTGCTGATATTTCTTCCAGAAATTAAAAAGTAAGCTCAGGCTCAGGGGGAGACTCAAAGAAAATCTTGTTCCCCCAACCAAACAAGTGGTGCCGGATGTGGCACAAGATGCGGATCAAAGGGTTTGTAGATATGAGTCTTGAGATACTTCAGTCAAGTTTTCAGAGGTCCGCATGGAGTTATGAAGAAGCTATGATCGATCAAATAAGACCTGTTCAGGGAGATGCTCCGGTATGATAAAGGATTACAAAAAGGTCCGGAAAGATCCGAAAATGCACTATCTTGTTCTGCAGATTGGACAGAGTGTTTGAGATGATCTTGTAATATGCTACCTCGATTTATTCATGATTGAAAGATCCGGATGATATCCAGAGATCAGGACTAATCCGGGATACTCCAAGCTATCCAGACAAGGCAAACCGGAATGATGTAGGTGAAACATTTATTGCAGACAGGTATTAGGGTTCGCGGAGCAATTTAAGGGATTTCTCAAAGGTCATTTGCTCATTCTGCACTCGAGAAGAAGCGAAAAGTGGAGCTCTGCAACAAGTTTCTTCAAGCACACCAAGGATCTCCTGACGAAGCTATTGGATAAAGAAATCAATCCAACCACTCCGTGCAAACCGAAGGTGCATAAGGTATTCTCCGTTTTTCATTACCTCACTGCAAATCTTTGAAGAATGGCTACTCCAAACATAGTTAAGATCTCCGATAGACCTCGCCCCTCATTCAAGAAACATCCCTACAAATCATTGGAGGTAGACCCACTAGGAGCCTTCTCTAGTGTTCCTCACGGAGTTTTACACACCGAAGACATTAGGGTTTACATACATGCAAACATTGAGGAATTTGGGGAATTCAAATTAAGAGACCTCTATCACAAGCAGCTGATTGACAATGCTTTTGAGCTTAAACCAGAGTATAAGGATATTCAGAAGAAACAATTTGAGCAATTTATTCATTTCCCCTGCTTTGAAGAAGATGAATGGGTCCGGTATGTACTGAGTAGGATGCATGACAACTTTCTATGGCTAGATAGACCCTGTAAGATCACAAAAGAGGCAATTAGAGCAGTAACTGGCCTATACTCTTCCGGAGGGGTACCTATCCTCAAATCTGTCAAGAACAACATTGTAACAGAGGCCACCGGATCAAAATTTGACAAGAGGGCAATGACCATTGAAGATATTTCGGATCCGGATATCAAATATGCATCAATGATAATAGGATACAAGATCTATCACTCCAGCAGGGAGAATTCTGTATCTGGAACTGCAGTATACACTGCTTTTGAAATGCTAAGGAAAAATGTAGAATATGACCTCTGCGAACTACTGCTAAGCCAATTAATGGAAAACATACAGAAAATCAAGAAGGATAAGAAGAATTCCTTCAAGTATGGTACTCTTATTGTATGTCTATTCTTCTACTTCATGAATGAGCTACCCGGAACAAGTGGATGGGTATGGCAGAATGACAAACCTGTTGCAGTCCAGATAAGAGACTACTTGCATGGACTTGGGGATGCAAAAGCGAGAAATTCAGCTCTATGGGGATACTTCAAAAACTTTCAGAGCATGATGCAAGCAAGAGAGAGAATTCCTCAGTCTCTCATTGAGAAATACAAGGACTCAGTGTGCTTTATGGTTGACACTGATCAGTGCCTAATGGAGGTAGTGGAGCCAAGGCCTGTCTGGATCATGCCCATGGGGTATGAAGTTGATGAACAGATAGTGGAGCTGCATGTTCAACACATGCTAAGTCAGCCCAAAGATCCTAAGGCAGAAAGGTTTGGAACCTTTGAGGAGCTGAGTGTAAAAATACATGTAGAACTCAGGGAACCTGAGATTAAAAGAAAGGTAAGAAAAGAAGTTGAGCACATTGCTCAAGGCCTAGGTATCTCAAAGGAGGCACTTGATGCCAGCCGGGAAAAGAGGAGGAAGGCCGAGGAAGAAGAGAAAAGCAAAGAAAGTGCTCCAGTTGGAGCTCCCACCCGGACCAGATCAACAAAGAGATCTGCACCTCCCTCAACCAAAAGTTCAAAACCGGAAGTCCAGGCATCCGGTAAGAGATCCAAGACAAAAGCCACAAGGGCTTATGGAAGCCAAAAGGATGAAGAGGAAACAGAATCAGATGAGGGAGTAAGAGAAGTAAAGAAACAGAAGAAGAAAGGATCCGGTAAGCCCTCCACAGGCCAAGACAAGGATGAAATGGTAGAGGTAACTGTTGAAAAGCCCACTCTGTCACTAGAGAGCATAATCAAGTCGGTCACGGTGGATGGAAACCTTCAACCAATGACTGAATCCTATGATGACTTCAGTGAGGCAGACCAAAAGACTCTGCAGGAAGCCACAGTTAAATATCTGAACATATACAATAAGGCTTTCATTGAGATCATATCTCTCATTCCTAAAAGCCTAGAGAAGGAAATGGAAGTAAGAAAGAATAATGCTCATGCCAAAGATCTTGAGATCCGGGAGCAGATAGCTATTCAGCTATATCCTCAAATTGATCCCAAGACAATGAACATTATCTTCAAGGACTGCAAAGATGAGTTCAGAAGCAAAGCCAGGATGAATCAACTCATGCTTGGTGAGACTGACAAAGTGGCCCAAGAAACAGAAGAGATCCTCCGGAAGGCCTTCAAAAGGTTCAATCTTCCTGTTGTAGAGGACTTAGGTGCAGAAACAGCTGCTGATTTGGAATCTTCTGTTCCAGAAGAAGTGAGCCCTGAACAGACAAGTGAGGACTTGGGACCCTCTGCTCCAGAAGAAGGGGCCCATGAACAAGTTAGCATCTCTCCTCCGGTTTCCCCTACAGTCTCCGGATCCAAAGAAGAAGAGCAATTACAGGAGAAGGAAGCAGTGGTGAAAGACAAAGAGGTTGACAGTTCTAAGACTGCAGAAGAAAAGAAACATCTGTCTCCGGCAAGAGACACTGCACAAACTGTTCAACAATTTTTGAGTAAAGAAACTTTAGAGATTGATGAACCGGAGCTTCTAAAAGGCCCATTTGATTTTGACTCTCTCTCTCCGGTACAAACAATGAAGATAGCTTCATTTGCAAATGCCAAGGCAAATGAAAAGCTCCTGAAGTCTCATATGGAAGACTGTGAGTTGATAGAGGCTGCTTCCGGAGTACTTGTGAAGATCATGCCATCAATCCAAATAGATCCGACAACCTCCACTTCCGGTAATCTAAAAACCTTAGTCAGCAGTGTTGATACACATTTTGATTCTCTAGAAAAATCAGCTGAAGAAAAGGTCCGGAAGGAATTTTTGGATAAGAGATTTTCAGAGATATTAGAATTAATTTCTAAAGATAGGAAGATTGTAAGCATTGGAATAAAGAGCTTAGAGAATGCTCTTAAGGATGGCGGTGATATCTATAAATTTTGTATATCCTGGTCAAAGGCAACAGCAGCATTTGACAAGAAAATAAAAGAGGAACAGGATAAGCTACAAAGCTTATCTCAAAGTTTTGATCCTCTCTCTTCCTCTATAATAAATCAAGAATGTCAGACTATTGCAGTCTTGAACGAAATAAAGAATCTTGAGAAGGAAAGGAAGAACATCACCAACCGGATGGGAGAACTTAGAAGGATTATAATCCCTAAGTTGGAAACCATGCATGAGGCCATCAGTGATGCTAGGACCACCGCCCAAACAAAAGATCCGACAGATCTCAAGCGGGCAGAAGCGTTTGCATTTTTGTTAAGTGGTCACATTTCAATTTTGGACAGAATGAAGCAAAGTTGGGCTACCGAAATGATTCAATTACAGACATCCTTTGCAGACATTCTTCAATATATGTGAGTATGTAAATATGCGGCTAAGTATAAGAAATTTTTGAAAATTTTGATATGCGGACCCTACCCTTTGCCATTGATGTCAAAGGGGGAGTGAGGAGCAGTGAAAAATGAGGGATCCAACTAAGGGGGAGTTCCGGAAATTGTATATAAAGACAGAGCATCAGCAAAGGGGGAGCATAGTGAAAACACTTAGTCATTTTTCACTAAGTGTTGCCATCAATGCCAAAGGGGGAGATTGTTGGCAAGAGACACTATATGGATTCATGGTTGTTGTCATTGATGGCAACAAAGGTCATCCCACATATCCGCAAGTCATGATGTGTCTCTACCGGAAGTCAGAATAAAGAATGTTGTGGTCCGGTGAAGAAGAACAGAGCATGTGGCAAGGTCCGACAGATTGGTCCGGACCTCTCAGAGGAAGTGTCTTGGTGCAGTGCGGATTTGGGGAAGTTAAGAGGACTACCTTGAGTGGTATATTCCAAGGATTTAGCCTCCGGTGATGGACAAGGAAAAAGATATGAATGGTTGAGTACCGGATTTCTGAGAGACAGTGAAAACAGAGGAAGAACTGACTGGCAGAGTATCAGACTGCTTTCCGGATGTGTTACTGTTGATGACAGAGGTTGTGAAGGCATGAATCATGTTTGGCCGACATGATTAATGATATCTACAAGTATATGCTTGATCCGCATTGCTTGGTGAGGAAGGATTCAGCCGACAGAATGAGAGTTTGTAAGAAACTAGACTGTTCCGGATGCCGACTAGAAAGGTGATGAAATTACTTGTGCGGATATATATAGAGGATGGATTTAGTTGTGAAATGTGTGTTAGTGTGGAGATAAATGCGAATAAGTCCAGAGAAAGAGCAGAGATAGCAAAAAGGATCCGGTATGTGAAAGATAGCAGAATAAAGAACAGAGGAAAGATGAAGTGCAGCAGATCAGTGTACTGAGCCTAACCGGAACTGAACTCCAGCATATGCAGATGCTTCCAATCAGTTCAAGACTGTGATTCTCATCACTTTGTAGACAGTGTGTCTTCTTGTAGGCAGTGGGCCTCTTGTGAGCAGTGTGCTCGGGCAGTGAGCCCTAATTGGCAAGTGCCATTTTTGTAATTTCCTATTCTTCTAACAGAGAATAATTCTTGGGTTAATCACCCCGTGGTTTTCTCCCTTAACAGGGTTTCCACGTCAAAAATACTGTGTCATGTGTTTCTTATTTCATGGTTAATGTTTTGTGTTTGATTTTATGCTGCTTCAATTAAAAGGAAAGTTCAATAAGGGAAATAATTAGGATAACTGATTCACCCCCCCCTCTCAGTTATCAACATAGTCATCTCTACCTTCCCATTGGCTTGAGGATGGTAAGGTGAAGATTTTCTATGCTTGACTTGATATAGATCTGTGAATGCTCTGATTACCTGTGAAGTAAACTAAGGTCCTCTAATTGAAACTATGGATTTTGGGGCTCCAAACCTCAAGAAAATCTTATTATAAAGGAAATCAACAACTTTCTCTTCTCACCCATTTAGTCACATAGTCTGTGCATACTAGAATATACTCTTTCCCTAATGAAGGTGGAGAAATTGGTCCCCAAAATTCTAGACCCCACTGTTCAAATGGCTCCATCATTACTTGAGGATGCAGTAACATCTACTAGGTGAAGGTTGGTTATCCCATCCTTTGGCACTGATCACACTGCTACACATACTTCTTGGTATCCCTATTAATAGAGGGGCAGTAGTAACCAGCTCTCAGGATCTTGTGGATAGTTGTGTGAGAAGAATATTGCCCACCAGATGGTTCATCATGACATGCTCTCAACACGTAAAACATTTCATCAGCTTTTAAACACCTACGTAAAATGAAATCAAGACCACATTTAAATAGCAAACCATTTAACCATTTGTAAGATAAGCTTTCCTTAATTAAGCGTTTCTTTTGTTTTGAGGTAAAATGGGATGGATACAGGCTTGTATCTAAGAGATTAGCTATGTCAGTAAACCATGGTGCAGTAGAGGATATAGAAAAAAGATGTTCATCTGGAAACCTATCCTCCACTGGTTGGTTTTCTCCTCCTGTATGCAATCTTGACAAAAAGTCAACAACCAAATTAAATTTGCCTGGATTATCAACTATGGTAATGTCAAATTCCTGCAATAGTAATAACCACCAAATAATCCTTGCACCCACTACTGGCTTATTCATTAAGTATTTGATGGTTGCATGATCAATATGAACAAATATTTTATATCCAGTGATATAATGCCTGAATTTGTTTATAGCATAGATGACTGCCAAGAATTCTTTTTCAGTTGTGGTGTAATTTATTTTTGTAGAGGTAAGGTTTTTGTTGATGTAATAGATGGCATGCATACTTTCTCCTTCCTCCTATCCTAAGACCGCCCCAATGGACTCATTTGAAGCATCAATTTGTATGTGGAATGGTAAAGTCCAATTAGGTCCTCTCAAAACAAGTGTGACAACTTAAGCTTCTCTTTTAGGGTTTCAAATGCTAATTGACAGTCTTTTGTCCATAAGAATTTTGTGTCTTTGTTAAGCAAGGTAAATAGGGGGGCAGCTGTTCTGCTAGAATTTTCTATAAATTTCTTATAGTAGCCTACATGACCTAGAAAACTTCTAACATCTGTTTGATTTTTGGGTGAAGATAATTGTTTTATCACTTCTATTTTGTTTTGGTCCACTTTGATCCCATTTGCTGAAATGTGGTGTCCCAACACAATTCCTTCCTCTACCATCATGAAGCACTTTTCATGGCTCAGTGATAATTGGTTCTTCTCACAACATTTTAGTATTTTCTCAAGGTTTATGAGATCTTCTTCAAAGTTGTCCCCATACACAGTAAAGTCATCCATATAGATGTCATGCCCGCAACTCCTGTGCAGACATGACACACAAATGCCCGTATCACGACCACATTTGCCATGTGGTCATGACACGGGCCACGAAAAATTTTTCTCCCTATCCCTAAGAGCCCCCTCGCACGCATCTACGTGCTCGGTGGCAATACGCGTAGGCGTAAACATGTCGACATAACCGCGTTGGTGCGGGTCGTCTAGGGAAAATACAACACGAAATGTGTTGCTTCTAGGGATAGATTGATTCCAATCTGTACCCTAAGTAAACTAGGTGGAGAAGAATCGCCGGCATCGATCCCTAACTACTCAGATCGAAAGGTGGAGTTTTATGATGTCATGATGGCGCACGGTTGAAGGTGAAAGATGGAATGGAATAGATGTAACTTCGCATTGAAAATACCCTAGAAATCTAGCAAATGCATTTTTTGATAAACGCAAAGAAATAAATATTTAAAATGATTCACTAACGAGAAAATAGATTTTATAAGTAAAATTAAATGAAATCTATGGACAAAAATTTTATTAAACAACAAAAAAAAGGTAAAATAAAATAACGGTAAATATTAATTAACCTAGAGCGAAATCCACGATAAAACATAAAATAATAATAATAAAATCGATTTAAAAATAAACATAAAATTTAATGATGACATAACGCGATAGTTGAATCAAATGCGAAATAATATCACATTCAAATCTAGAAATTAAAATTATTAAAAACAATTCTTCCAAGGGTTAAATTAAACAAAGGAGGGATGAGGGTTTTTAAATAAGGCTCAATTAAATTCCCTCCCAAGAATTTTAATTCACAAATTATTAAGATCACAAGTAAAACTTAATCCTATCTCCAAATTAGAAAACAGTTAAAAAGCCCCCATGAGATAAATAAGAATAAGAGGATAAAAATAAGATTAAAAATAGTGTTAAAATTTAAAATCCTCACCCTCTCAAATAAATTTTAAAAGGATTATTATCCTCTAAAATAGAAAACCCTAATTGCTATAACTCTAAGTATTTAATATGAAAATTAAAACAATATTCTAAAATCCCCTCTTCTCTAATCAGCCCTAATCCCATTCACATATCAATTTGCCCTAATCTCTATTTGTTTCATTTTGCTTTCTCTTTTGTGTGTTTGTTTTTCCCATGTGCAGGTTAGGGTTTCGTGGACAAGGGAAGCCAATGGAGGTATCCATTCAAGCCACAGTCTATGCACATGCTGGAAATGAATGTGTTTTTTTTAATTCTAATGGAGGGGTGAAAAATCTCTAAAATGCTATGAGTTTTTTTTTTTTTTTTTTGGTTATGTTGCAGGATAGAGGGAAGAGGTAGGGCCGACGGGAGGAAGGCAATGACGGAGGTCGTGGCACAGGGAAATGGCCGGTGGTGGGAGTAGAGGCACGCAGGGCTCAAGTGATGCAGAGGGAAAGGCAGAGGTAGCCATGGTGGCGGCCATGTGTGAGGTGCTGCACATAGGAGGGAGGTCACAGTGGGGAGCGGTGCTATCGACAGGGGTGGTGGGGCACGGTGGAGGTAGCGGTGCTGTGTGGTGGCAGAGCAGAGGTGTGTGGCTGCGGAGGGGTGGGTAGAGGGTGTTTGGAGGTGCAGCTGTGCGCTGGCTCGGGGATTGTAGGCTGTGTGTGTGTGTGTGTGTGTGGGGTGTGGGGGAGGTGGAGCCCCCACCCACACCTGCAGGTGTGGGTGGAGGCTCCGCCTCCCCCACACCCCTTGTAACTTGTAAAGCCCTTTCAGACTATGGGCGCTACCCATAGTCTGGCTCCCTCTCTCTTTTTTTTTGTTATTTTTTTCCCCTTTTTTAAAAAAAAAAAAGAAAAAAAAACTTAAATGTTACAAATGACATGTATTTATATTTGTATATTCATATATATAAATATATATATTCGTAAGTATATATATGTATATCTTTTGCAATAAATCTATTTTAAATAATATACACAGTAAATATATGTGTATATATATATATATATTTATTTTTTATTTTTTATTTTTTAACAATAACTTAGTAATGTAACAGCCAAAATCATCAACAGGAAATGCCTACTTAAATATTCTTTCCCTTCTTCCTTGCATTTACTAAATTTTATCTCGACATTCACATGTGTATATTTATTTATTTATTTATTATTATTATTTTTTAAAAAAATTTATCCTACAACTCAAATGTGTATCATACCTAAAGAGAATAATGGCAGAAAATGTAAGCACAATTTCTCTTTCTTTTCTATATGCTTTTTCATTTATTTGATAGCACTCACATATAAATTTTTTTTGAAAGATAAGTGACAAAATAGAAAATGCATTTTTTTTTATCTAAGTAAGATTTGAACAGCAACCTTTTAACAATGCATATTTTCTTTTCTGAAGGTCAAATGACTGTAAGACATATAACATTTGTTTGGGAAAATTTATTTAAACAACAAATACATCTTTTTTTTTTCTATTTACTACAACACACTAAAAAAACCTTCATGCACAAATCAGATAACTACTTTAATCTCTTTCTTTAATCTAAAACAAAATCTGAACAACAACTTCATATCACATGTAAACTTTTTTTTTTTTCTTTTCTGAATATCAAATGACAAAATGCAAATAACATTTTCCATATTTCTTTTTTTTCTAAAAACATCCTTACTCGCAAAATGGGAAGATAAACAGTATTTGACAGATTGAAAAACATTGTTTACATTTCACAATTCCTTTTGACAGCTAACTTCATAAAATAGGAACGAACAACAGTATGTAGAATAACATAGTGTTTACATTTCTCTATTTCTTCCAGCCATCTCTATGGCAGATATCATAGTAATCTTCCACTAGAAAAATGAAACACAATAAGGCCATACTGGCCATGGCTTCAATAGCCACTAAACACTACAAAGGAACTCCAAAATAACTCCATCTCTTTACTCAAAATCCTGCAAGAGAACACAACAACAAGGACAACCAAAACCAACCACTATGAAAGGAAAGCTCTCCTCCCTACCGTAGACTCGCAAGAGGGTCACCCCCGAGCTAGGGAGGTAGAGAATTCACACAGGGTTTCATTCCACAACAACAATTCAATCACATTAGCACAAAATCAGAACAACCCCATAGGTTTATCACATAACTATGCTCATAAAAATGAGCTTGGTGAGGGTAGGGAATAGACCTCTCAACTTAAAGGGGCTCCCAAATGATAAAACAAAAATCTCAACACATGGCCTCAAGCCAAAATCTCCAAATCACAAGTACTCCATGGCACTCTTTCCATCCAATTAAATCACAAACCATGGCCTCAAGCCAAAAATCTCCACAACACCAACCTCCACAAATATCACATAAAATCTCCATGGCACTCTTGTCATTCAATAAATCACAACCTATGGCCTCAAGCCAAAAATCTCCATAACACCAACCTCCACAGATATCACATAAAATCTCCATGGCACTCTTTCCATTCAATATTCTCCTCCACAAATAAAATCCCTCAAGGCACAAATACATCTGTGGGAGAGCCCCCAAGGATTGTTCCTCTCCCCTACCCATACAAGTTGAGCATTACCTCCATCGAAGGTGCTCTCACCATAACACCCAACCCAACATCACAATACAAACATCACAATGCAAACAACACAATGCAACAACACACAACCAAAATCTAAAATATGGATCATCATATAAGCAAGGTAAGAAGCAAGTTAAGTGGCCTACCTTCAAGGCCTTGGCAATGGAAGTAAAATTGGTGAAGAGCTCCAAGCCTTCCCAAGCCTTCCAACTTTCAGAATTTCTCCAACCTTCTCTAATTCCTTCAAACTAGAAAGGAAAATTAAAATTTGCAAGAACTCCCAAATTGCAAGGAAAAAAGACTAGAAGAGAAGAACCCCCACTCCTCTACAAGAGGAGCTATTATAGGCCATCCACTTGGCCTTGAGGAAATGGGAAGGTGACATTTGTCACCATCCCTTCCTCCTCCAAAGGCCACTTGTAAGAGTGAGAAGGTAAGAGGATGACAAATGTCCTCCTCTCATTCCACCTCCATCTCCACTTCCTCCACTAATGCTCCCACACAAGTGGGAGGGGGACAAATGGTGAGTTGGATTCCCACTCACACCTCAAGGAGACAAGGGTCTTGAGTGGTGCTCCCACTCACTTGGGAGTTTGGGAGGACTCTTAGAGACCTCCCAAGTCTTCCTTGGGAATGATTCCCAAGACTTAGGGATGGGACATGAGTTCTTCCCAAGGCAAGGCCCATCCCCCATCTTCTCTCTTTTCCAAATTCGTCATTTTTACTCAACCATGGTTTAGGGTGACCTAAGGTGAGTCAAAACTAGGGTTAAATGGTCCAAGTTGACCCTAGACTCATGGTTGACCACCTAGGGTAACTTTTGGGACCCTAGGGTTCATGAAAAGGGTTAAAAATCCACATTTAAATGGCCCAAAAAAAAAAAAATCAAATGGCATAAATCAAATCAAATTTTACAACACTTATTATTAATCAAAAATAAGGAAAAGAAAGGGTACTACGGCTAAAAATAATTAAAATTAAACCAAGCACAATAAATCATCATTCAATTACACACGTGATCCTTATCCCTCTCGAGAATGGATCGGCTTTACAGGGAATAACATGGTGTGAGTCCTACCTCTGATTTCCCATGGCTAGGGAATGTAAAACCTACACATCTTGATCAAGTGTTAGTCCTGTCATGGAAAGTCATAGCCGAAGCAACTGGAAATAAATTCACACAATCGAATACAACAATAAACATCAATACATAAATCCAAATTAAACTACATTATCCAATCACATGTCAATTAATCCATATCACATAAACAAATAGAATCTCATCACAAAACATCATCAAATATAAACTCGTAAAACCAATTTCCACAAATAGCATCACTATGATCAAAATGAATCACATATGTCAAATCAATGTCCTAACATAAACAGTGGATAAAAATCAAGTCTACATAATGAAACATAATCACTAAGGTCTGATACTGTCATCTACTACATGGCATAATGATCACAATAAGGGAGGTAAAATAATCAGCCTCACAATAGACCTACATGCACTCATTAGCTAATTCAGTAAAGATGGCTAAAACAAGCCTTTGAAATGTAGCTGGGGCATTACATAGACCAAATGGAAGAACTTTGTAGGCAAAAGTTCCCCAAGAATAGGTAAAAGTGGTCTTATCCTAATCTTCAAGTGCTACTTGAATTTGGTTATACCCACTGAACCCATCTAGGAAAGAAAAATACTTTCTCCTAGCAAGGTTGTCCAACACTTGGTCAATGAATGGTAAGGGAAAGTAGTCTTTTTTTGTAGCTTTGTTTAACTCCCTATAGTCAATACACACTCCCAATTTCCCATTCTTTTTAGGCACTATGACTAGGGGTGAGCCCCATTGACTGTCTGAGATTGGATATATAAACCCTGCTTGCAACATTTTTTCTATTTCAATCTTAACAATGTCTTTTAAAGTAGGATTCAATCTACTCTGGGGTTGTCTGACAGGTTTGATATCTTCAGTGTATATATGATGGGTACATATCTTAGGAGGGATGCCCTTCATATCTTTGTATTCCCAAGAAAAAGTTGTTGAATGGAAAATCAGGATTTGGATAAGTTTTTCTTCCTGATTTGCTGCTAACTGGGTATTGATATTAAGTGTCTTTCTTGGTAAAATCATGACCTATTTGGTGATTTGATCCATGGATGTAGTCAATCCATATACTAGAGTCATGGTATTAAGGGGACAAGAATGTGGAAGCAACATGTGGAATGTGGCTAAATCTCTGTAAAAGGTCTCTCTACAAGGAATGATATTTGCTAGGGTACAATGAGTAGAAGTGAGAAGTTCTCTCCCATAATCTTGGCCAAGCTCCATTACATCCTCATTGATTAGGATTTGGGTAATATCTTCTATTGTATCATAGTAAATTTCTTCTTCCAACTCACCCAAATGTTCCTTGATGGTAACCATAGCTATTGAGGCACTATTTTCTATGTTATTTGGCTCATCTACCCATACTCTTCTCTTATAATGTATTGATAGTTTAGCTGGAGGATACAGAGATATTTTCTTCAAATCTATCCCATTAGAAATGACCATATCCCTAGTTTGAAAATCAATAGATGCTGCTGTTGTAGCCAGCCATGGTCTTCCCAATATCAGTGGATAAGCATTTCTCTGGTTTCTTGGTTCTAATATTAGGAAGTCTACTGGGAATTCCCATGATTCTATCACAACTGGAACATTAGTAATCACCCCTTTTGGAATAGCTACTAACTGGTCAGCAAGTTGAAGGATTGTAGATGTGGATTGGATACCTGTGAGAGCTAATTTGTCCATTGTATGGACTATAATCACATTTATTGTTGCTCCCAAATCAACCAAAACATTTGAAATTTCTACCCCTGAGATGTTGTAATGTCCCCATTTTCATGAGCATCAATTCGCACAGGGTTTAGCCTATTCCTGGCTCTCGTAGGCTAATACGGTTTGATTAGAGGGTCTTCTTGGTAGTTTCCCGATCAGCGATTGGCTTTCTTTCATGGATTTGGTAATTATATGGAGGTTCTACTATGTTATTACAAATGTTTCTAATTTGGAAAACCTCCTGTTATGTTTTGACATTATGTTTTGCACTTTACATATTTTAATGTTATATTATAATATTATAATAAAGTGCAAATAAAAAAGTACAACTTTTATCCCACATTGACAAGAAAGTGTGTGAGCTTCCCCAAAAAAAGAATAAAAGGATCTTATGGGCTCATTCTTAGACATGAAGAATTGGATATTTGACTTAAGTTTTTTTGGTGGTGAGTTCAGCTAGGGTTCTGCCATTTTTCCAGCCACAGGGAATGAAAACTCCCAATTGGTTATGCAATTTTGATGTTGTGAAATATCAGCTGAATTATTGCTCCATTGTGGGCTTCACTTCAGGGGTCCAATCTATGCTACATTGGAGGATTTACATATTTTTAATTAGAGTTTATTTTTAGTCATTGGAAGGGTTTTCTGAGGTCTGCAATTTTACACCACTTTGTTGTTATGGGGTTTGAATAGCCTATGTGAGACATGGATATTTGTGCATCAAATCATTCTGGGTATTTAAGCAATTAATTCCTTTTTCCAAGACAATCATTTCAAGGGCAAATTGGAGGAGGTTCAAGGCTGCAATTAATTAATTTTGAGGACTAATATACTATAGCAAGGGTGCCATTAGCAAGACATTTTTGTTCATATCTCATCATTGAAGCATCCTATAGTTCTGGGTATTGTTGCATTTTGATCCTTTGGTCCTACTGATCATTTTAGGTGCCAAGAAGTGGAGCATTATTGCTGCATTTATTTATCTAAAATATTACCAGGAAAGGGTAGGGGTGACTTCACACATAGAGGGGCCATTTCACCATTTTTAGTGGGGTTTCATCATCAACAAGTGTTGCTTCAATATCTCAAGCATATCGACTATGTGTATTAGGTTCCTTAATGTTTTGTTAGAGTATTTACATTGTTAAGTCAATTTGCATTAGGTGCTGCTCTAGATGAACATTTATATTAGATTGGCATTGTATTGGGATTTCATTATAAGTCAAGAGTATTGGCTAGTTATATCAGCATTGTACTAGAGATTGCATTCAATTAAGAAGGGGAAATTTGTATGCATGCCAAATGTTTGTGAAAATGCCTATTGGTTGAAGGTGGTTGTTTGTATAGTGATTTGCATATTTTGTCAAGAGCCTTTGCTTGTCAAGTGTTTGCATAAATACCTAGTGGTTGTGGGTGTATATTGGCTGTATTGGGATGCATGGAAAGTGTTTGTCTTAATGTCAACTAGCTGTACTAGTTACATATAGTCACTTATATGTATGCCAAAGGTCTGAAACAGCTAGTATATCATTTCTATAACAACCTTGCATTGTTAGAAGAATTCAATAACATCATTAGTACCAAAGAAAATAATCAAAAAAATTGTAACAGTAGGTTCAGACTTTGTATGCCAAGTGTTTGACAATATTCCTTGAGCTTTATATCAACATATTGAGTTCAAATGCGACAAGGGATATTACAAATGTAAATAGTTATGACAAGATTTCTAGGGTCTCCATATTTTGAGAGGAGCATTTCTCCCATTAATAGATCTACTACTTTTCCTTCCACCTGTATGGTAGAAGGGAAGTTTTTCTTCCTGTCCTGAGTCTTGACACAATATTTTTTGATGAATTGGTTTAGTTCTAGTACATCTCTGATTCCTTGGAGGAGTGGAATTTTAATGTTCAGTTGTCTAATTTTTTGTAACAATTTTGATTCAAGGGTAGATTAGACTTGTTTTTGTAAGATCTTTTTCTAGGGAGCATGTTGTTTGAGTCGTTCTGGGTATGGTGCTAGTTTACTAGAAATGTTTCCAGGAATGTTCTCCAGTGTCAGCCTTTTAGGAGGAACTCCAGAGTTTTCCAAGGATGATTCTTTTTGCACCATTTCCATAGTAATCTCCTTTGGAAGTTGAGTGGATGAATTTTTAGGTTCCACATCATTGGTTACTTCAACTATAGTTGGAGAAGATGGTCTTGGGAATGCTTTCCCAGAACACATCTAGAGATTATTAGGATATATATCATTAATACTAGCCATGTTTTCTTGTTCTAACATGTAAGCAGCTACTCCCTATTTATTTCATGGATTTGGTATAGGTTGAACTGGTAAGGGTGGTTGGCTAATTGGTTCATTTTGTGACTGACCTTGTGTGTTGGGGGGTCCATTTAGCAATGCTTGTTGTTGAGGTTGGAAACATCTAGGTTGTCCCTGATATTGTTGATTATATCCCTGTTGTGGACCCCATTGAGACTGCATGTTTTGTGATCCGAATTGTGGTGGCCACTGTTGATTTCCCCAGGGTTGATTTTGCCAATGTTGGTTTTGCCATTGTTAATTTGGCCAATCCTGTTGTCCCCAAGGGGGATTATTATGAGGCGCATGCCAAGTTGGATTCCATTGATTATTTCCCCAATTAGAAGGTTCCCTATAAGAAGGTTGGCTTGGATACTAATTATAAGGGAAATTTCCAACTTGTTTTTGTCCTACATAGTTCAACTCTTCTTCTATGATGCATTCTTCTTACTCAAACTTTTTAGGGTTGGAAGTTGACTACATTGACTGGTAGGATGTTCCCTCTCACAAATCTGACAAATCTCTAATTTGTCTAAAGGGCATTCTCTCTATAGATGCTTGTTTCTACACCTAGGACAATAGATGGAGAGTGGTTCAGTTGTTCTACCTTGATCAATTGTTCTAGTTTTTGCCTGAATCCCATCCAATGTGGTATTTAGTTGGACTAGGATATTTGTTTTCAGATTTGCAATCTCTTTCATTAATTGTCCTATTTCATTATTCCCTTTGAAAGATTTGGGCGTTCTCACTCCATCTTGGTTCTGGAATAGTTCCTATAGAGTTCTATGGCAGGCATAGCCATTTTATTGATATTCCCTTTTCTCATCAGATCCAGTGCCTATTTTGATTCTTTGTCTAATCCTTTTATGAACAGGGTTTTGGCTAAAGAATGATTTACAGGATTGCCATATCTTCTCAAAGCAAATTTGAACCTATCCACATAATCCTCTAAGGTCTCTTCTTCTCTCTATTTAATTTTGAATAATTCCTCATTCTTATCATTGACTCTACAATAATCTTGGTATTTTCCCAAGAATTTTGTCTCCATCTGATCCCAGGAATGGATGGAATTTTAGGGCAGGCCCATAAACCATCTCATTGTAGAATCCTTTAGGGTTGAGGGAAACAGTTTGAGTTTTTGATTATCTAATCCATAATCATAAGTCTGGCATACCACTTTAAATTCAAACAAAAACTGATCTGGATCCTCAGAAGCAAGACCCCTAAAATTTGGCAAATGTGTAGGTGAAATATTTTTCATAGGGGCATTATCTCCAACAGCCAGAACAATGGGATATGAGAAGGTTCTTGGAGCCTGATTTTCCTCATCTTCATGATTATCATCCATGTCTAGTATTGGTTCTTCTCTTTGAGGTTCTAGGAAATTAGGTTCTATCAAAGGATCTACCTAGAATTTTTTTTGTAATTCTTGGATATGGTCAGCGAGTGGAAGATTTGGAGGATTGAAAGGATTATTAATTTTAGATGCAGCTTCCAAGGTAGGTTTTAGATGTCTCTCTTCAACAAGATCTTATGCCACCCCACTGCTTTCTCCTATAGTTTGTTGATGGGGTATTTGTTTTATGTATCTTCATTTTGAATCTCTAGCTCTAACCATATAGATCTATCCTAAAACCATTTAGCTAAGTTTTCCTAATTAACACAACATCCCCGACAACGATGCCAAAAATGACAAGGGTTGTTGTACCTCATCATTTAATCATATTTTAGATGTCAAATCCAGGGCTGTGTCCTTGGCTATCTACAATTAGGAATCCTATAGTCGCCAATTTTATCTAACTCTAATGACTTTTACTGATTTAAAGAAATTGATCTATCTGCTATGAAATAAATTCCAAGAATATTGAAAACAAAACTAAACAATGAATTACTTAAAGCAAATCTACAAACTGAAACATGCATCTATCTATGAAAATAGTAAGTATCACTTTAAGAAAAATATGAAAGAACAAAACAGTACTAGCTTTCTGCCTTGGTGGTGAGAGTGGGCCCTTGTTCCACACCCTTAGGGCTAAAGACCAAAGTAGAAAATCAGCACAAAAGAATAATATCACAACTCGATTCAGTCCAATTCCATCCACTTTGTATTCAAGAAAATATTGATATCAAAATGAGATTATAGAAATCAAAAGAATAATTATTGTCCTTTGCTACTACTTCTATAAGTTTATATCTAAATATATTAGGAGAGATCACTCACTCTATTCTACTATTTCATCTAAGAGATAACATCAATCTCTTTATTCTACTAACAGTCTAACTACAGAATGGATATCCATGCAATTAAAATAGATTTAGTGGAATAGCAGTCCATACTAAATCTGAGTCTTAGTTTTTAAATACACTTGGGCAGCGAGGCCCTAAAATATAGGTATTTAAATCAGTTTATCAGTAACTCATGCAAAAACCAAAAAGAGATAAAAACTTCCATCAGTTAAAATAGACTGCCTTTGATTACTCAGGTGAAGATTTGAGTAACATCAAGAGCATCCCGATCACCACTGGAAGTGTCTGATCGATAGCTGTGCTAGAAATATGCACTGTTCTAAAGAGGCACTGGAGATGGATGTATGTTTATGTCTGTAGCTCCAGAGATATGTTTGTGACCTTCTCATTCAGCTCTGAAGATGCTTAAGACTTCAGTCCAGCTCCGGAGATGCTTCACCTTCTTATCCCAAAAGCTTCTCCAATCAAATTTGAAGCATTGGAGATTAGTCATGGCAGACTGATGTCGGCTCCAGAGATCACTAGGACTACCTCCAAAAATGCAGAAAATTGTTTACCTAAACACCTGCACCAGATGATTCAAAAAGAGAAGATTTCTGCATATTTCCATCAGTTCAATGCACATTAGTCCTTCAATCAGAAATCATGATCTTAAGTAATTCATCTCTTATTAATCATCATTTAGAACAATCTTGTTAGCCTATTTGGGTGTAGTCATCAGGACAATGGAATAAGAAGGGGGAAAAAGAGAGGTAAAAAGATGTATTCCATGGGTGCTACCTGGCACTCATCAACTCCTTTTTTATATAATTTTTCAATTAATATTTTTAGTATTTGTGGAATTGATTTATTTATCTTATTTGTAAAAGTGACTTGATGTCTTCTCAATGAGGTCACAAATATCATTCACCAATTTTGCACCTAGATCATGAACTTTTTTATTCCCTCCTCCAAAAGATAAATTCTTAATTTTGATGCCTCCTACCATTGTATCAATAAGGGATGATCTTCTTTATCAAAAATACCTTTTATAAATACAAGTATTTCAAAATTAGGTTTTATCATCTCTTTATTTGAGGAAAGTTATATGGATGAATTTATAATTCATCCTTAAAATTTTTGATTTGTTTGTCTAGTAACTATATGTTTTCTCTAACTCTATCATGTAGAACCATTGTATCATAAATAACCTTTAACCCTTGTGATAGTAGGTCACGGGCATCCATTATTTTGTTGCTTTAGTGATGCATTTCATCTCTTCAATTGTATATACATCTTTATTAGATATAGATATTGGTAGAGAAACTATTGCTAATGAATGTAGAATTGTCCCAACCATATTTTATGTATGAGGTTGATTGTTCAATTTGTTCCTTTAGCTATGTCTTGGTTTTGTAGTCTTTATCCATTCTAGAGATAATAGTTATAATAACTAATTACATATTTTCTTTTCATCTTTCCTTATCTACTTACCCAAATCAACTTTGATAATTTTATCATTTGAAGCATGTACATCTCTTTTATCTTTATCAACAATGGGAGAGACAAATTTTACAAATCTTGATCCTTGTGCATCTATAAAAATAGAATAAATAATCCATACTTTCTTGGATTTAGAGGGGTTTTCAATTAGTGAATAAATTGTAAATAAATCATCTATTAATGGTTTAGAAACCATCTTTCTCTTCTTTATCATGAGTTCCAACCATGTAGGAATGTCCAGAAGTAGGTAGATCTACTTGCCTTGATGATTGTTCTTTCTCTAAAGTGTGTTGAAAATTTTGTACATGAGGTTGCAAAGGAGGAGAATGGGGAAGTGGAGGCAATACAAGAGAAGGAGAAAATTGACCACAAAGTATGGAATTTTTAGGAACATACTATTCTTGTAGTGATCTTCAATGAGAAGCAAGATTTTGTAGAGAAGAAGATTCATGTGAGGGAATAAGGGGAGTATGTTCGTAAGTTATTTTGTCAAGAGGTGGATGAGGAGGAGAAGGGGTGGGAGTATTAAAAGATGTTTACTCTATATTAGATTATTTGACTATTCTCCAACCTTGAAAATGAACTTTGATTACTTTTTCCATTGAAATGGTTCTTCTTCTCCTAATTACTCTTGCTCAAATTTAATGCATTACAATTTGAAGAGGAGGATCGTGTACAAATGGTTGATCCTAAGGTGATATTTCTCTATTTTTCTTGGGAGGGGGTTTAATAGATTTATCTTTCTTCAAGCGGTACTTCCTTTTTACCAAAATTAAGATCCTTGATTGTATTGCTTATCCATGTTAGGCTTCTATCAATAACTTCTTTACTTCTAGCTTGTATGATGTCATCCTCCTCTATAGACCAATTAATTATGTGAATAGGCATATTGAAAATCCCTCTTTTTTTTTGTAAATAGAATCTAGAACATCTCCATCATCAAAAACATTTTAAGGCACTTTACTAATTTTGACTGCTTTGATTTGAAAGGCAACTAGCCCTGAATAGTCTCTTCCTAACCTCATTTTCATCGTCACATTTAGCCCAATAATCTTCTAAACTAGGTTGATATTTATAAGATGCCCATGTATATTTCTCCATTTTCCCTTTCAGATCAAACCCTATTCTCTTATCATAGAGATATAGATTCACCATTTATATTTTAGTTTGAGAATTCCTTGCATGAAGTAGAGAGGTACAATACTATCAATCAATAGTGATGGGAAACTAAACACCTAGTCTATGCTTGCTATATAATATAATTTTCACTTCACTAAGTTGTCAACAGAGTTCTAGCAACATCGATCTATCACTCACATATGTAGGAATCTTATAAACTGAACTTGAGAAATCACCTACTCTAATGTATGTAAAAGATGAGAATTGAACAAACCAATTCCCCTATTTAGCAATGTCTATTGTGGCTTCTAAAAATATGATTATGTAAAATACAAACACATCATTAACTCTTTTGAAATGTTTTTTTATTCTTTATGAGTTCTAATTAAGGATAATGCTTGTATACCTTCTTTGTCCTATGGCCATTACCACATCTTTATTCAATCTTGGAAACACTTTCCTACTCACCATAAAATACACTAGATAAGAAGATGTACTTTTTACTACCCTAAACTATAGATAGTTTTTGATGCAAGTTGTCACTAATGAAAGTTCTCCTGTCAATCTTTACGTTATTTTTCTAAAATAATATAAATGAAGCTAAACATCAATGGTTAAAATTTTCTTGCATTTTGGTCGCCTAGAAACAATAGAAATGAAGCTAAACATTCAATAGAGTGATCAAGTGTCATTGAGGGTGTGGTTCAGTGGTTAAGTCGCTCAATTGTAGTGGTAGCCACCAGAGTTCAAAAAGCATTCATGTGGATTCAGAGGGCGTGTCATACCAGCGTCACTAGTCACGTTAAAAAGTTTACCATGTGCATTGAAAAATATAGAGTGATCAAATAATCTATCACTTTTTAAAAGTTACTTCCATAAAGTATCCTAGGTAGTCTTGATGTAGTCACTCTTATTTTTGTCAATCAATTCTTACTTATGACTTTATAAGAAAGGTCATGATCTTTGCTATATAAATCTATAGAAAAAGTGAGAATTAGTATAGCATATTCTTGATGAGTTAGAATTTGAGAAGTGATATCTTGCATGTGTTGTAGAATTTAATACATGAAGCTTTACTATTAATTCCTGGGAATGGAATTGTGATTAGGGAAATGCTATGTAAGTCCTAACTTGGGTAGTAGTCTTAACCTCACACAATCACTATGATATTTTAAGACCAATTTTAGCAAATTGATGTGATTTCTATGATGTGGTTAATTATGTTATTATCTTTTAGGTGATGATTAGAATTGTGGAATCAAACCTTTAACACTATAGATAGTTTATATACTCTTACCTTTTGTTTACGTTAAATGTCATCAAATTGATAAGTTTTATCCTTTGGAATGGTAAAGGAATGCCTAATATTTTTAATACTTTCTTGTTATTTGTGTCTAGAACATATATGGTCTTTTTATGTACATTATTAAAATATCCTTGTAGGTGTCAATACTTAAATATACTAGATCAATTGATATGATTATGTAAGGGAAATTTAAATGTCCTTGGGCTGAGATCCTTTTTTTATGAATGGTGTAGGGTTATATTATTACAAGATTAGAATAAATAGTTTAAGATAAATTTTCATGTGATATGGTATTAAATGTTAAGTGGTACAATTCTTGATTATGTTTTTATCTAGTAGTTAGAATGGATAGGGTAAAAATAAATTGGTTACAAGATAAGTTTATAAGGTGATAGGGACTAGGCAACCCCACATCTCTATCCATGAACCTCATCAACTTGGATTCTATACTTATTAAGTTACACCCTAAACTACATATATATTACTATATTTTAACTATGGTGAGGCTATAGTGGTCTCTTGATTGATATGATGTATGCATTTGTTTTCACATAGTATTGGGTATGAGAGATAGATATTGGTATATATTTCATTTTGTGATTTGTCAGCAATAGGTGTGCAAGTTAAGTAGAAGGTAAAGTTAGTAGCTTATCTTATCCTATTATATTAGATTAGGTGGATTTTCCAATTGTCCATAAGGGGTTAATATTGACTTATGAATAATTGGGTACAATTATGAGATTTCATACATGAACCTTCTATGGTCATCTTATTTGTTAAAAGGATGAAAGAGGAATAACTAGTTTTGTCCTTGTTTGACCTTTATTGAGGCCAAGAAATTTAGTCTTCCCCATACATAGTAAGAATGGATGTTATATTGATATGTTGACTTAAAAAGTCATGTAAATGTGTAGTCCTTATGATACACACAATCATACATGAGTTACTTTTCTTATGGAATTGTCAACAAGCAAATAGAATGAATAGCCTTTGAGATTACTTTATAAATGTATGTTGGTTTATGTACATGTGTTTGAATAAAATCCAATTCAAGAGGGATTAATATATTGATTACTTGTTGATAAATCAAAATCCCAAAAACCTATAGGACCATGTTCATAGGTTAATGTATCACCCTATGTGGTAACATAACAAGATCAACTATTTTAAAGTATGAACCCTTAGGGAAGTATTTTGTAGATCTATTGTCATTTACCTTTTGAATGTTTGAGTGTAAAAATTGAGATAGATACATGATTCAAATTCTTGTGCATCACAACTAGGATTGAGAGGACACTACAAGGGAATAGGTAAATAAAAATTATTCTCTTAAGGGTATCTCATCCTACTCATCCTTAGGTGATCACAAAATTATAAAACCTATGACTTGTTTATAGATAAGCTTATTACTCCTCCACCAAGATAGAAGTCATGGAGCGTACTCTTCTAAAATAAATATTTGACTGTATCATAGGGTTAGTCATCTTTCACCAATAGCATACAGGTAATAGATTCTAGAAGCTATAGACAAGATTTTCTTAGTAGCATGTAGGAAAATGATGTCATGATCTACACATCTTAGGAGTTCAATATAGGCATTCATTTATTAGAAGGAATGTGTGTGTTGCAAGTGTTGTGTCTTGCCTAAGGTTATGTTTCTCAATTTTAGTGTTAAACCAATCCAAGTTTTTGATAGTGTAGCCACTAGTCTTAGGTGATGTAAAACCTTACTACAAAATAGCAGGCCTCTTTCCTAGAGTGATGAGGGTAAACCTTTAAGGTGTCAACTGTCACCAAAAATTGTTGCTCAAGTGGTTCTACATGTGATTATAGGTCTGATGATTTTTGGATGAGGTATACAACACATGATTTACATGGTCATTATGTTGGTTTACATGTCAAAGAGGATGCAACATACGGTGAAGCACATCATACTTCTACATTGGATAATATAGTCTTGGCTGATGAGTTATTGGATGTGACATTTGGTATTGACCTATAGGTAATTTTCAATAATTTTGCACAATTTAGTATAATTCCTATTAAAATTTACAATTAAGTATATTATTCCATTATGAATAAAAATTAATACAAAAAATTGCATGTATTATAAAATTCCAAGGTCAAAGTATGCATCCTACATATGTCGACACTTCAACACATGCTTATGTAGATGTGTCAAGTCCATAGGTATGTAACTTGTAATAAAATAATAGATATACTAGATGCAATTTTTTTGTCATATATCAATGCTAATCTTAAAATAATAATTTGATGATTAATAGCTAGATATTAGACCTTTAACATTAGGAAACATTGACAATACTAATCAGTTATCAACTTTCACTAAGGTAAGTTTTACTATTTTTAATCATTATATATGTAAATAATGTTATGTACATTTTGGTTAGATAATGTTGTTCCAATTTTTAGTCTATGATGTCAAGATAGATTCTTGATATTTGTGGATCAATATATATGGGTATTATTGCAACAGTTTTATTTTCTATGCCTCTCACACAGGTATGAGCTAGTTATGTAAATATCATTATGTATTTCTTATTTTATCTAGCAATTTATATTTAGACTAATTTTCTTCTTGATGCTTTCCAAAGGAAGAGGTGACAACTCCACTTTATGCACTTGGCCTTAGGTGGATAAATAGAAGCAAAGGATGATTGAGGAGGATCATTTGTTTGCGGTAAGTTATTATTTACTTGTATCATTTTATATGTCATGTTTTCTATATACATTGTTTAATTTTATTAATGGGTGGAGCTACAAAAGGTCTTGAGCTTAGGAGTTTTGATCCATGGACAAGAGCTATCAATTATGATATTGGTTCTCCATCTTCCTAGTAGAGTAAGATTCATTGATTGTACAATGCCTCTGTTATTGTTATCACTAGGAATTGCACCTGTATGTAAGGCTAGAAAAGCTCTACAATTCCATGTAATATGGGACTAATTTTAGGTTGTGGGTGCCCTATGGTGAAATTAGACCTCCAGATTATGGGCTGGTTCCCTTAAAATATTCTATTGGAATGTATGATTTTTCTATTTTGAAAAAGGGTACGAATGCAACTATAAGGAAATGAAAACTTTGAAATCTGGTGATGCACCTAATATGGGTAAAAATATGCAATCTGGTTCACAATATAACTTAGAAATCTGACTCACACAATCCAATCTTGGCACGAATATCACAAAAGTATTTCTAAGGAAGGCTTGAAAATAGACTTTCTATGAAGGAAAGGGATTTATCACAACACAAAAGGATTATTTTCATAAACACAACCTAAGACCTACAATAACACTATGCTTAATACTACAAGCAAAAGTGAGACAATAATTATAAAGGTTTAATAATTAAACACAATAAAACTTCATCAAATCACTTCAAACAATTAGCATTAAATGGAAAGGCAACTACTTGATTTCAAAGAACAAAAGAAATATTGCAAGAGAGACAAAATGGAACCTATAACCTGCTGATCTCTATAAAACTGTAAAATATGAGCTACAAAATCTTCTTCTCTCAAAGTGTATAAGAGAAAGAAGGAAAGAACTAGAAAAAACAAGTTTTGTTTTACAATATATAGCTTTGCTCTCACTAAGAGGCATGCAAAATATGAACTGCAGCTAAGTGCCTCTAAAAAAAAATCTCTCCAAGGTGATCCACGAGCAAACTCAAAAATCCCCAAAAATAAGGGCTCAAACTGTCACAAATTGAGCAAAAATAGCTTCAATTTAGACCTCTCCATATACTTGACCAAAAAGTTGACAAAGAACCCTAAAAATACTCCTCAAATCATGCAAAAATCTCCTAGGTGGCCTAGTTAACTCAACTCATCAATTTGCATGATTTTGCTTTTGCAAAATTGATTGTGAGTAAATAATAAAGTAATTAAATAATTACTCTATTATTGGTTACAACTTGTACTTGTTTGATTTTACAATTTGTGAAAAATAATAAAGTAATTTGTAAAATATTACTTTATTATTTATTTACAATTGATTTATTTGTAAAATAATGCATGAAAAATATAAACTCCTTATCACTCCAAATACACATGCCTAATTTTCATGATTTGAGCAAAAAATAGGACTTGGAGAAAAAATAGAATCTCCTTATAGCTCCTTGTGAGAAAATACATCCACTTGCATGTCAATATGCCTTAAGGGAAAAAATTACCTTATTACTCCATATACATTATCAAAATGTATCCTTTCTACCACAAATACTTACCATGCAAAAACAAAACCTAAGTCTTCATATCACCTTGCCATATGTATTATTATGCCAAATACATCATATTCTCCTCATAGCTTCTTCATGTAAATAATATTATCTCTGTCACCTTGTAAACTCCTTGTCTACCATCTTTGTCTTCATTTGATGACTCTTTGTCTTTGACTTTACAAGACATAAGGAATACCCATATTTTCAAAAAGATATAAGGCACAAAAACTATTCATTGACCATGTAATATTGGCATCATTCGAGTATGAAATTGTTTACCTCAAGGTAATAATTATTATTTGATTTTCTTGCAAGGTATAACACTTACCTTTGACTGTCAACCACCTTTTGGAGTGTAATACATACCATCTGTCGGCCATCTCTTATGATGATTACTAGGTAATACATCTTTGATGTTTTGACCCCGACAAGCTTTGGATAATGTAATAATTTGTTTTTTTTTACATAAGTCAAAAGATGGGAAAAAGAACCCATCGAGCTCCTTGACAAAACAAGGGTTTGAAACCCTAAAACATCATTTGTATTTGTCACTCCTTTGGCTTTACTGAGCTGCCACCATGTTGTTCAAGGGTTTGCAAGCTTCTTCACTGGTTTTTATGTATTCTGAGGTTCCTTCGATGCATCTTCTGTGTCTTCAATCGGGAATGGAAGGTAATCTTGATTCTCTTAAGTTTGAAGTAGCTTTTTAACTTTCTCCTGTATGAAAATAGCCTACAAGCTGTGGCTTCTGAGGTATTACTGAGCATATCTGATGTGTTCTTTTCTTTTTCTATGTACTCTATCCTGTGTCTTTTGAGGTCATTGTTCTCATACAATTTCAAAAGCTTCTCCAAGTGAAGAAACCTACGGCCTGTAGCTTCTTTTCATGCAAGAGCACTAGGTAATGTTCCACTTTCTTATATCTGTTCTTCTTTTGGCTTCATACCTGCTGTTCTTTATTGTAGATTTGATATTGATATGGATTTCGAACAACAGAAGGTGGATCTTTTGAAATTTTTAAGAAGACTCCCTTTTGGCCATGACCATGATTATTGTGTCTGTTCCTTTGACTTAGCCTTTCCCTGCATATTTGTGACAATAAAGGTTTTGAAATACATATGAGGGTTTACATTTTCTTGAAGAAGAAAACTACTCTTCTAGCTATGGCCATGAATGCATTACATATATACTTCTGCTTTTGTAAGAAGGAAAAAAGATCCATATGAAAGTTTTGCAGGTGTATTTATCCACTTATGGCAAAAGGACACTCCTTTTTCGGCCCTCCTATATCACTCTTGTTATTTTCATATGACTTGATGTTAAAGTCACTTAAGATTGCTTTTTAGCCATTTAGATTGCCTATACGGCCATTTCAATTGACTATAACAGTAATTTTACACCTCATTCACAACAAAAAGTGGTAAATATTTGTCCTATTTTTATTTACTTGTACTTTGATGAGGGATGTTCTTTATTGGGAAGACTCCAAGTAAATTGGCAGAGTTAGACTTCTCTATGTTTAGTGAGGATATGACAAGTTGATATCATGACATAACCCTTTGCAAAATGCATCTGATGGTGCTTTCTATGCTTGACACTATAACTAGTCTGTAAACAATTTAGACCCTAATCACATGCCATATCTTCTAACAGGTCTATATGCAGTCATATAATTTCATCCCTATCTACAAACATTTAGACTGCTTATCTCTTGTGTATGTATATTCCTTGACTACTTGATTTTTTGATGGAGTTTCAATCACCTTGTTAACTGCCTTTTTGGGGTCTGCGACATTGTTTTTCTTGCATTTATACTTTGTCAAAGATGAGGCACTCTTTGCTACCTCATATTCTTTCTCTTTTGAAGACAAACATAAAACTAGTTGTATGCTTTCTTGGGCTCATTTTTCCTTCATAGGAAATAGATCTCATTCCTATCGCTTTGGGTCCTCTCAAAAATGTAATACAACATATATCATTTAGCAGTCTCAAACCTTTTGCTTACATCTTGTCCTTTTTGCTTCCCTTTGTCCATTGATAAACTTTATCAATACATGACTGTGTACTATACGGGTGCAATCTTTAATTGTTATGACTAAAAGAGGAAAGTACCATGCTAAAGACTGCCCATGTCCTTACTGTGATGGAACATGACTATCCTCTTAGTGTTTCATGACTGTCATGAGTTGTAAACCTTTATGTATCTTTTTGAGGTTCCACTACATATCTTGGTTGATATTCTTTGGATAAGATCCATTATTTCCTAAGTCTTGTAACAATCATACAGGACTATTCTACACATTTGTTGATGTTAGCATACATTGGCTTGTAGTTTTTTATTGCATCTCTCTTTATATGTTAATTGTGGCATGCTTGTCACTTCACTGTGCTTGATGTTGAACTCCTTCATTGTTTTAGACATGACTGTCTCTTATCCTTTTGACTTTATACATGACTGTCATGTCAGTGATGACCTTACATTGTATACCCTAGTATTTGTCATGCATCATGTGATTCGTCTTTGGATGTTGCCCCTTTGTATGTCTCATCTGTACCTTTTTGTATCTTGATGCTTTGAAGCTTTGAGGCATTGATGACTACCGTTTTGCAAAATGAATATCCTTCTTTCAAGATGACTTTGTTGCAAGTATGAGGTGAGCCAGTGTTGTCATTGATGTCAACATACTCATACTGCATTGACAAGAAGGATTTGATGAGCTTTGTGCTGAGGATATTAAGAAAATTAGCCTCAGTCAGGAACAGTGAAGAACAGTGATGAGAAGAAGGTAAATGTACTGTATAGGTTGAGAACCGGAGGATGCGGATTAAAGGGTTAGTAGATATGAGTCTTGAGATGCTACAGTTAAGAATTCAGAGGTCCGCATGAAGATCGGAAGGAGTTGTGGCTGCCGGTATAGAACCGGGTCCGGCAAGTATCCGGAGGTGATAGAGGATCACAAAAAGGTCCGGTGAGGTCCGGAATTGTATTATCCTAATCTGCGGATTGGAAGGAGTGTTTGGGATGTCCGTGTGATGTATCATCCTGATTTGTGTATGATTTGGAGGTCCGGAAGTACCTCTTGCATTATGACAGTGGCGACAGACTGTGTTCTTGAAGTTCCGGATGAGGAAGACAAGAGATCCCAGTAAGCAGAGGAAGTGCGGATGTATCCGGACATTCAGACAGGCTTGTGAAGGTTCTTGGATCATGTTTAGGTTTTATTGTTGGTCCGCATTGATGGTAGAGCCCGGAATTGAAGTTATTCTTCCGGATGAAGTTCTTGCTTTGTGTAGCCGACCGGATGAGATGTTCATCCTGCGAATGTTCTTGTGATGGCCGACCGGATGCGTTATTCATCTTGCGGATACTCCTATGGTTGTTTGCCGACTTAGATGCTTGTTCCTAAGTCGATGTCTTGTATAAATAATGATTTGTGAATTCATTTCAGAGTGGTGTGAGGATGAGTATGGGATAGCGAAGAAACGTGCGAAAGGCAGAGCAGAGATTGTTGCGCTTAAATTGGAACTGATCCGGACATGGTAGAGATGTCATTCTCCAGTTCAAGACTGTGATTTTCATCACTTTGTAGACAGTGTGTCTCCTTGTAGGCAGTGGGCCTCTTTGTGAGCAGTGTGCTCGGGCAGTGAGCCCTTATTGGCATGTGCCATTCATTTTTCCTTATTCTTCTAACAGAGAATAATTCTTGGGTTAATCACCCCGTGGTTTTTCCCTTAACCGGGTTTTCCACGTCAAAATCTTGGTGTTCAATGTGTTGATGCTTATCTGCCCTTGTGTTTATGTATTATGCTTCCATGGATGATTATTTGATATGCTGCTAACTAACAACAGTGAGTTAAGTGTTTGAATAAGGAGAAGTTTTATACAACTGATTCACCCCCCCCCTCTCAGTTGTATGCCCTAGATCCAACAATTGGTATCAGAGCAAGGTTCCTCTGACAAGAGCTTAACCGCTTGAGGAGATCCAGGATGTCGTCATACAAGAAGGATAGTCCGAAGTTCGATGGAACCAACTTCACTCTCTGGAAAGGTCGCATGAAGTGTCACTTGGAATGCATGGGAAAAGCATACCTGGGTATGATTTCAAAACCATATGTACCTCCACAAGGTGGTCCGACAACCCTGAATGAAATCACAGAAGCTGAAAACAATCTGCGGACCAAGGAAGCTCTTCTAAGCGCATTGAATGACTCAGATCTCTCGAATGTCATTGACCTACCCACTGCATATGAGATCCTAACTAAATTGGAACTTCTGTATGAAGGAGATGAGTTTGTCAAAAGTGCAAGGTTGCAAAGTCTGAAAGGGAAATTTGAAAGATTGAAAATGAGAGATGATGAAAACATCACTACCTTTATGCCAAGAGTAAATGAGCTAGTATGTGGAATCAGAAATGCTGGTGGAACTTTAGATGAAAATGAGATTGTCTGCAAAATCCTAAGATCCCTTCCTGCTGCCTACAAAATCAAAGTTGCTGCCATTGATGAATTCAGAGCCCACACAACTGTCACAAGAGAACAACTGGCTGGCAAACTAGCTGCATTTGAAATGACCGAGTTTGGAGATGATCCACCCAAGACTGAATCTGCTTTCAAAGCCAGTGCCTATGTGAAAGGCAAACAGAGATTTGATCCGGGTGAAAACTCATCAAGGAAAATGTCATGGTATGATCAAGCAAGAAGAGACATGGAAGAAGAAGAAGCAGAAACAGCTCAACTTGAAGCCCTCATTGCAAAAAGACTGCCAAGAGGATCCGGTAAGTATGAAGGAAAACTACCCTTTAAGTGTTTCAACTGCAATAAGATTGGTCATTTTGCCTCAAGATGTCCGGAAAGATCTGCAAGATCTAATACTCACAGACAAAGGTTTCAAAAGAATTGCTATTATGTTCATGAAGAAGATGACAATGAAGGAGTAACAGATGATGAATCAGAACCAGGAAACAAATCCGGAAATGAGTGGGTGTTTATAGCTATCAAGGAAGAAGATTCCATGCTCTCTGAATCTGTCAATCACAAAGTTGTTGAAAAAGCCTTAGCTGCTCAAGTGGAAGAAAAGGATGATTGGGTTATTGACAGTGGATGTTCTCACCATATGACTGGTGACAAGAATAAGTTCTTAGACTTGGAAAGATATGAAGGAGGAATGGTAAAGTTTGGTGACAATTCTGCTGGCAGAATCAGAGGTAGGGGAACTATTTCCTTTGATGGTAAGAGCAAAATAGGAAATGTACTGTATGTTGAAGGATTGAAGCACAATCTTCTCAGTGTTGGTCAGTTAGTGGACAAAGGCTATGATCTCCGGTTCAAGAATGGAAAATGCAGAATCTTTACAAGCTCCGGAACTGAAATTGCATCCGGTACTCAGACAAGAGGTAACATCTTTCATCTGGTTGGTTCAAATAAAAGTTGTTTGTTTGTTCAAATTGATCAGAGTTGGTTATGGCATAGAAGAATGTGTCATGTAAATTTTGATAACATCATCAAAATAAGCAATACTCAGGCTGTGAGAGATCTTCCAAAGTTGATAAAACCTACAAATAGTGTGTGTAAAGAATGTCAGTTAGGCAAACAAAGCAGAGTCTCTTTTAAAAGCAAAGATCAGTCCTCTACCGAATTGTTGGAATTAGTACATACTGATCTATGTGGTCCGACAAGAATCAAGAGTCTGCAAGGTGATAGATATTTCATGTTGTTAATTGATGATCATTCCCGGATGATGTGGGTTACCTTTCTAAAAGAAAAATCAGAAGCCTTTGAGAAGTTCAAAATCTTCAAAGCTATGGTGGAGAATCAAACCGGATTGAAACTAAAGTGTCTAAGGTCTGATAGAGGTGGTGAATTTACATCTGGTGAATTCATTGACTTTTGTGAGAAACAGGGTATAAGGAGACAGTTGTCTGCTCCTAAGACTCCACAGCAGAATGGAGTAGTTGAGAGAAAGAACCGGACCATCCAGGAAGCTGCTAGGACAATGATGTTGGAAGCAAATGTTCCTCAAATGTTTTGGAAAGAAGCTATCAGCACTGCAGTCTACACACTCAATCGAGTTCAAATCAGAAACAACACCGGTAAGACCCCCTATGAACTCTGGTTTGGCATCACTCCTACTGTGAAATATTTCAGAGTATTTGGTAGCAAGTGCTATATTAAAAGAGATGAAGATCTAGGAAAGTTTGATGCTAGAAGTGATGAAGGAATTTTCTTGGGATACTCCACTCAAAGCAAAGCATACCGGTGTTACAATAAGAGATTGAGGAAGATGATAGAAAGCACCAATGTAAAGGTTGATGAAGGAATTGAGAAGCCTTCAAGATTTTATGAGTTTGATGAAGATGATCAAGACAGTGTTCAAGGACCTCAATCCTCTCCGGTGAGACAGAGTCAGCCTGATCCGGTAAATCAGGAAGAAGAGATAGGTTTGAATGAGCCTGATCAAGAAACAACAGTGCTGGATACTCCCAAAATTCCAAGGTATGTAAGACTGAATCACTCTGAAGATCAGATCATAGGTGACAGAAGCAAAGGTGTACAAACTAGAAGGAATATTGCTCAAGATCAGAATGAATGTTGTCTGATTTCAAAGATTGAACCTAAAACAATAAATGAAGCCTGCAATGATGAAAACTGGACCAAAGCAATGGAAGATGAACTGATGCAAATTGAGAAAAATCATACTTGGGATCTTGTTCCCAGACCTAGAGACAGGAATGTAATTGGAACCAAGTGGGTCTTCCGGAACAAACTAAATGAAGCTGGTGAAGTAATCAGAAACAAAGCTAGATTGGTCTGCAAAGGCTACTCTCAAATAGAAGGAATTGACTTTGAAGAGACTTTTGCTCCGGTGGCAAGAATTGAAGCAGTCAGATTACTTCTTGCATTTGCTGCCTTCAAAGACTTCAAGGTATATCAGATGGATGTCAAGTCTGCCTTCCTAAATGGTGATTTGGAAGAAGAAGTTTACATTGAACAACCGGATGGATTTCAATTGTCTGATAATAATGATATGGTCTGCAAGTTGAAGAAAGCTTTGTATGGATTGAAGCAAGCCCCAAGAGCATGGTATGAAAGGTTGGATAAGCATCTTGTGCAGATTGGATTCAACAAAGGTACCGCTGACAGCAACTTATATTTCAAAATTGATCATGAAAACATTCTGATTGTTGAAGTGTTTGTGGATGATATCATTTTTGGAGGAAGAGATAGTATGTGTAAAACTTTTGCAAATCAGATGAAAAGTGAGTTTGAAATGTCTATGCTTGGTGAAATGAATTTCTTCTTGGGTCTGCAAATTACTCAAACAAAAGAAGGGATCTTCATTTCTCAGACAAAATATGTGAAAGAATTGTTAAAGAAATTTGGTATGGAAGACTCAAAGCCTATGAACACTCCTATGGCAACCGGATGTAAGTTAAGCAAAGATGATGATTCTCCAAAGGCAGATCAGACAAAATATAGATCAATGATTGGTGGGTTGTTGTATCTCACTCAAACTAGACCAGATATAATGCAGGCTGTTGGTCTTGTGGCAAGATTCCAGGCTGATCCTAGAGAATCTCATGTTATGGCAATCAAAAGAATTTTTAGATACTTGAAAGGAACAGTTGAGTATGGTCTATGGTATCCTAGAGATCCGGATTTCTCTCTTCATGCTTACACAGATGCAGATTGGGCAGGAGATGTGGATGACCGGAAGAGCACTAGTGGTGGAGCATTCTTTTTGGGGAAGAGATTGGTTTCTTGGCTAAGCAAGAAACAAGATGCAATATCTCTGTCTACAACTGAAGCAGAATACATTGCAGCAGCAGGTAGTTGCACTCAAATCTTATGGATGAAGCAGATGTTAAGAGACATCAAAGTTGAATATGAGGAGCCTATCACAATTTTCTGTGATAATTCAAGTGCAATTAATATTTCCAAGAATCCGGTATTGCATTCTAAGACTAAGCACATATCTATCAAATTTCACTTTTTGAGAGAACAAGTAAACAAGGAAGAAGTCAGATTGGAGTATGTTCCCTCCAAGGATCAGATTGCAGATATCTTTACAAAACCTCTTCCCAAGGACTCTTTTGAATATCTCCGGGAGAAGTTAGGGGTCATGGCCCCTCCGGTAATGAACTAAGATGCACTGTTGTGCATCAGTCCGGTGGCTATCACAGTCATATCTTGTGATCCGGACTAATGGGGAGCTGCAACTAAGGGGGAGCAGCTGGTATGATTCTGATGCATGAGAATTGCAAGTATGAGCCCTTTGCCATTGATGTCAAAGGGGGAGAGAAGACATGTGAAAAACAAGTGGTTGATGATCAAAGGGGGAGCAGCAAAGAAAGACATGTGAAGAGTTGTTGTTGATAGGGGGAGCTGTGACAGAAAAGAGAAGTTCTTGTCTTGATGGTTTTTCACATCATATGTTGCCATCAATGACAAAGGGGGAGATTGTTGCAAGTATGAGGTGAGCCAGTGTTGTCATTGATGTCAACATACTCATACTGCATTGACAAGAAGGATTTGATGAGCTTTGTGCTGAGGATATTAAGAAAATTAGCCTCAGTCAGGAACAGTGAAGAACAGTGATGAGAAGAAGGTAAATGTACTGTATAGGTTGAGAACCGGAGGATGCGGATTAAAGGGTTAGTAGATATGAGTCTTGAGATGCTACAGTTAAGAATTCAGAGGTCCGCATGAAGATCGGAAGGAGTTGTGGCTGCCGGTATAGAACCGGGTCCGGCAAGTATCCGGAGGTGACAGAGGATCACAAAAAGGTCCGGTGAGGTCCGGAATTGTATTATCCTAATCTGCGGATTGGAAGGAGTGTTTGGGATGTCCGTGTGATGTATCATCCTGATTTGTGTATGATTTGGAGGTCTGGAAGTACCTCTTGCATTATGACAGTGGCGACAGACTGTGTTCTTGAAGTTCCGGATGAGGAAGACAAGAGATCCCAGTAAGCAGAGGAAGTGCGGATGTATCCGGACATTCAGACAGGCTTGTGAAGGTTCTTGGATCATGTTTAGGTTTTGTTGTTGGTCCGCATTGATGGTAGAGCCCGGAATTGAAGTTATTCTTCCGGATGAAGTTCTTGCTTTGTGTAGCCGACCGGATGAGATGTTCATCCTGCGAATGTTCTTGTGATGGCCGACCGGATGCGTTATTCATCTTGCGGATACTCCTATGGTTGTTTGCCGACTTAGATGCTTGTTCCTAAGTCGATGTCTTGTATAAATAATGATTTGTGAATTCATTTCAGAGTGGTGTGAGGATGAGTATGGGATAGCGAAGAAACGTGCGAAAGGCAGAGCAGAGATTGTTGCGCTTAAATTGGAACTGATCCAGACATGGTAGAGATGTCATTCTCCAGTTCAAGACTGTGATTTTCATCACTTTGTAGACAGTGTGTCTCCTTGTAGGCAGTGGGCCTCTTTGTGAGCAGTGTGCTCGGGCAGTGAGCCCTTATTGGCATGTGCCATTCATTTTTCCTTATTCTTCTAACAGAGAATAATTCTTGGGTTAATCACCCCGTGGTTTTTCCCTTAACCGGGTTTTCCACGTCAAAATCTTGGTGTTCAATGTGTTGATGCTTATCTGCCCTTGTGTTTATGTATTATGCTTCCATGGATGATTATTTGATATGCTGCTAACTAACAACAGTGAGTTAAGTGTTTGAATAAGGAGAAGTTTTATACAACTGATTCACCCCCCCCCTCTCAGTTGTATGCCCTAGATCCAACAGACTTTACACTTTGTTGTTTATGAAACAACTCAAGCAACTATGTTTCCATACATATGTACTCATGATAGTTCTTTTACTTCATCTCTGCTCTTACAAATGATAAATGATTCTCATTGTTTCTAGTTAGTATATGACTGCCTATACTGTGCTTATCATGATACAAGGATAAGCATAGTATAGTTAGTCATATACTAACTAGAAACAATGATAAGCATCTATCATTTGTAAGAGCGTAGATGAAGTAAAATAACTTTCATGAGTACATATCTATGGAAACATAGTTGCTCGAGTTGTTTCATAAACAACAAAGTGTACAGTCATCTTGAAAGAAGAATATTCATTTTGCAAAAAGGTAGTCATCAATGCCTAAAAGCTTCAAAGCATCAAGATACAAAAAGGTACAGATGAGACATACAGGGGGGTAGCATCCAAAGATGAAGCACATGATGCATGACAAATACTAGGCTATACAATGTAAGGTCATCACTGACATGATAGTCATGTATAAAGTTAAAAGCATAAGAGATGGTCATGTCTAAAACAATGAAGGATTTCAACATCAAGCACTGTGAAGTAACAAGCATGCCATAGTTAACATATAAAGAGAGATGCAATAAAGAACTACAAGCCAATGTATGCTAACATCAACAAACGTGTAGAACAGTCCTATATGATTGTTACAAGACTTAGGAAATAATGGATCTTATCCAAAGAATGTCAACCAAGAGATGCAGTGGAACCTCAAAAAGATACATAAAGGTTTACAACTCATGACAGTCATGAAAGACTAAGAGGATAGTCATGTTCCATCACTTGAAGGACATGGGCAGTCTTTAGCATGGTACTTTCCTCTTTAGTCATAACAATTAAAGATCGCATCCATATAGTACAAAGTCATGTATTGATAAATTTTATCAATGGACAAAGGGAAGCAAAAAGGATAGGATGTAAGCAAAAGGTTTGAGACTGCTAAAAGATATATGTGCTATTACATTTCTGAGAGGACCCAAAGGTATAGGAATGAGACCTATTTCTTATGCAGAAAGAATGATCCCAAGAAAGTATACAACCAGTTTTATGTTTGTCTTCAAAAGAGAAAGAATATGAGGTAGAAAAGAGTGCCTCATCTCTGACAAAGTATAAATGCAAGAGAAACAATGCCGTAGACCCCAAAAAAGTAGTTAACAAGGTGATTGAAACTCTATCAAAGAATCAAGTAGTCAAGGAATATACATACACAAGAGATAAGTAGTCTAAATGCCTGCAGATAGGGAAGCAATTATATGACTACGTATAGACTGGTTAGAAGATATAGCATGTTATTAGGGTCTGAATTGTTTATAGACCAGTTATAGTGTCAAACATAGAAAGCACCATCAGATGCATTTTACAAATGGTAATGTCATGATATCAACTTGTCATATCCTCACTAAACATAGAGAAGTCTAACTTTGCAAATTTACTTGGAGTCTCCCCAATAAAGAACATCCCTCATCAAAGTACAGACAATTGAAAATAGGACAAATATTTACCACTTTTTGTTGTAAATGAGGTGTAAAATTGCTGCTATAGTTAATTGAAATGGTTGTATAGGCAATCTAAATGGCTAAAAAGCAATCTTAAGTGACTTTAATAGCAATTCATATGGAAATAACAAGAGTGATACAGGAGGGCTGAAAAAGTAGTGTCCTTTTGTCATAAGTGGATAAATACACCTACTAAACTTTCATATGGATCTTTTTTCCTTCTTACAGAAGCAGAAGTATATATGTAATGCAATCATGCCCATATCTAGAAGAGTAGTTTTCTTCTTCAAGAAAATGTAAACCCTCATATCTATTTCAAAACCCTTGTTGTCACAAATATGCAGGGAAAGGCTAAGTCAAAGGAACAGACACAGTAATCATGGTTGTGGCCAAAAGGGATTCTTCTTAAAAATTTCAATAGACCCACTTTCTGTTGTTTGAAACCCGTATCAATATCAAAGCTATAGTAAAGAACATTAGGTATGAAGCCAAAAGAAGAATAGATACAAGAAAGTGGAACATTACCTGGTGCTCTTGCATGAAAAGAAGAGGCTGCGGGTTTCTTCACTCACAAAAGCTTTTGAAAATGTATGAGAACAGTGACCTCAAAAGACACAAGAGAGAGTGCACAAAAAAAGTAAAGAGCACATTAGATATGCTCAGTAATACCTCATAAGCCATAGCCTGTAGGCCATTTTCATATAGGAGAAAGTTAAAAAGGTGCTTCAGACTTAAGAGAATCAAGATTACCTTCCATTCCCAGTTGAAGACATAGAAGATGCATCGAAGGAACCTCAGAATACATAAAAACCAGTGAAGAAGCTTGCAAACCCTCGACCAGCATTGCGGCAGCTCAGCAAAGCCAAAAGAGAGACAAATACAAATGATGTTTTAGGATTTTAAACCCTTGTTTTGTCAAGGAGCTCGATGGGTTCTTTTTCCCATCTTTTGACTTATGTAAAAAAAATCAAATTATTACATTATCCAAAGCCTGTCAAGGTCAAAACATCAAAGATGTATTACCTAGTAATCATCATAAGAGATGGCCAACAAATGGTATGTATTACACTCTAAAAGGTGGTCGACAGTCAAAGGTAAGTGTTATACCTTACAACAAAATCAAACAATGATTATTACCTTGAGGTCGACAATTTCATAGTCGAATGATGCCAATATCACATGGTCAATGGATAGTTTTTGTGCCTTATATCTTTTTGAAAAGATGGGTATTCCTTATGTCTTGTAAAGTCAAAGACAAAGAGTCATCAAATGAAGACAAAGATGGCAAACAAGGAGTTTACAAGGTGATAGAGATAATATTATTTGCATGAAGGAGTTATGAGGAGAATATGATGTATTTGGCATAATAATACATATGGCAAGGTGATATGAAGACTTAGGTTTTGTTTTTGCATGGTAAGTATTTGTGGTAGAGAGGATACATTTTGATAATGTATATGGAGTAATAAGGGTACTTTTTCCCTTAAGGCATATTGACATGCAAATGGATGTATTTTCTCACAAGGAGCTATAAGGAGATTCTATTTTTTCTCCAAGTCCTATTTTTTGCTCAAATCATGCAAATTAGGCATGTGTATTTGGAGTGATAAGGAATTTATATTTTTCATGCATGATTTTACAAATAAATCAATTATAAATAAATAATAAAGTAATATTTTACAAATTACTTTATTATTTTTCACAAATTGTAAAATCAAATAAGTACAAGTTGTAACCAATAATAGAGTAATTATTTAATTACTTTATTATTTACTCAATCAATTTTGCAAAAGTAAAATCATGCAAATTGATGAGTTGGGTTAACTAGGCCATCTAGGAGATTTTTGCATGATTTGAGGAGTATTTTTAGGGTTCTTGGCCAACATTTTGGTCAAGAATATGGAGAGGTCCAAATTGAAGCTATTTTTGCTCAATTTGTGACAGTTTGAGCCCTTATTTTTGAGGATTTTTGAGTTTGCTCGTGGATCACCTTGGAGAGATTATTTTTAGAGGCAGTTAGTTGCAATTCATATTTTGCATGCCTCTTAGTGAGAGCAAAGCTATATATTGTAAAGAAAAACTTGTTTTTGCTAGTTCTTGCCTTTTTTCTCTTATACACTTTGAGAGAAGAAGGTTTTGTAGCTCAATTTTTATAGTTTTATAGAGATTAGCAGGTTACAGGTTCCATTTTGTCTCTCTTGCAATATTTCCTTTGTTCTTTGAAATCAAGTAGTTGCCTTTCCATTTAATGGTAATTGTTTGAAGTGATTTGATGAGATTTTACTGTGTTTAATTATTAAACCTTTAAAATTATTGCCTCACTTTTGCTTGCAGTATTAAGCATAGTGTTATTACAGGTCTTAGGTTGTGTTTATGAAAATAATCCTTTTGTGTTGTGAGAAATTTTTTTCCTTCATAGAAGGCCCATTTTCAAGCCTTCTTTAGAAATACTTTTTGTGATATTTGTGCCAAGATTGGATTGTGTGAGTCAGATTTTTGAGTTATATTGTGAACCATATTACATATTTTTACCCATATTAGGTGCATCACCAAATTTCACAATTTTTATTTCCCTATAGTTTCATTCTTACCCTTTTCCAAAATAGAAAATCATACATTCTAATAGAATATTTTAAGGGAACCAGCCCACAATCTAGAGGTCTAATGTCATTATAGGGCACCCACCACCTGAAATTAGTCCCATGTTACACAAAATTGCATAGCTTTTTTAGCCTTGCATATGGGTGCAATTCCTAGTGATAATAGTTATTTCGTAAATTATGCTCCTACTCAGATTAGCACAATTTCACTATGTTTAGCTCCTACCCTTTGGTGTCCTTTAACCCCTTTCATCTTTGGACCTATTTAAAACCTAATCAACACTTATCCTTTTGATGAAATGTCGTATTTCAGAGTAATTATCGACAAAACCCAAAAAAGAAATTGTAGATTTCAGAGATTTGGGCCACCCTTAAGCTTGATCCAAGGTTTAATTTGGAGGGTAACTTGGGTGGTACCACCCTGGTCCTTCCCCTAATCTCAAAGGTTGCAAATTGAACTTTTGTGTCAGCTTCTGCATTAGTTTTAGTGTCTCTGAATTCAAATTTCTGCTCCTGCTTGATGTCGTCCTTTTATTTTGATTTATTTCATTTCTAAGGTTGGATATTTAAGGAGATCTCAAAATCATTTCATCACACACAATATTTATGCAAGCTTATTATGCTAAAAGTCTACTACTACTTCAATTGAAGGTCTGCAAATGTTGAAGATCATTGAAGATTTGGATCTTTGATATCTTGGAAGGATGTTGTGAAGATTAGGAATCAAGATATTGAGTCTATCTTGTGCTTCCTAGGGTTTGTGAAGCCTTTTGCATGATTGGAAGAAGGGTTGAAGCCTCCAACTTGAGTTTTGGAATACTATCCTCCATGGATACAACTGCCTCGCCTTCTTGTTCTGCAAGTCTTCATTGATATCGTCTCCTTGAGCTGAAGTTGTTTGTTTGTTTTGGTATCTCCTTTATGCTTGAGTCATTTAGGATCTTGGATTTGATTGAAGTATTGCATTGTTCTTCTCTCACTTAGGGTTTTTGAGCACACACATCTACATCTTTTGACATTGGCTATCATTAAGGTAGAAATACCAAAACAGTGTTTGACTGAGGCAAACTCCTATATATCCACAACAAGATTTCTTTGTCTTTTTCTTGTGTAGGTTAGATTCAGAAAGATCTAACAAAAAGGAACGAACAAGAAATAGTGGTTACTATCACAACTACTACATAAGTTTCAGATCTAGTACCAGACAAGAATAGGGACCTTGGTGATACTGCCCAAGTCCACTGTACCCCCAGATTTGGGATTTGTAACCTCCATTAGAGACTCAACAAGTTAGTACGGAAAGTTTACTCTTGAGGAATATTCTAGGACCTGGGTGGTACTGCCCTAGTCCTCTAGGCATTTAGAATTCAGGTGCACAGGCCCTGTCATTGTCCATTTACATTTTTGTCTTAGTTCAGTCATTTTCTATTTCTGAAATCTATTTGTCTGAACAAATCTTCTCAACTAGAGTTTTATTTAATCCATAAATTTGGTGTTTGTAAAATCATGGTTAAACATCTTGTCATATACAACATAAAGGGATAAGATACCTATAGTGGGTAAATTCACAAAAATGCGGGACCAAAAAGGGGTCTTAAGATGCCACTCTTTTTCTGAAATCAAGAAAGACAATGTTGGATGCGAAATTGAAGGTAGTTATACTCAAAATTTGAAGATACAACAAAAACAAGAGTCATAGTGCTCTTAATCTAGTTTCTAAACTACCATTTTTTTTTCAAAAATGGTTGAGATTAAGGGGTTCAAAAAGGGGAAGCACACAAATTGGTCCTATTTTTTCAAAAAAACATAACATAGCATCTGGTGTGCTCCCCCTAAAATGTTAACTTTTTTTTAGTATTTCAAAAATCGCTTTGATGAGAAATTAGCTAACACATTGTAGTTTATCCTTGATTTTCTAATAATTTTTTTTATGAATAATTGATTTTTTACTAATTTTCAAAGTGGACACATCCTGAAAAATAGAAAATTGAGCGTGCTCCCCCCTAAATTTTATGAAAATTAATTGAAAATCCAATTTTCTTTTGAATATGTGTAGAATGGAGTCTAGTATTCTAAAAATGTAATTTATTTGAAATTTTTGATGAATGGCTAAAAAAAGTCAAAATTATCATGCACACTGATTTTTGAAAAAAAAATACAATAGCAAAAGAAATTAAAGATGAAATCGTTAACATACTCAAAACGTGAAAAAAAATTATATGGCTAGAAAGCTAAGAGAGAGCTTAAGATTATGCTGGTATTTTTTTGACTTGTCATTGAAACACGTGGAAACCTGATGGGAAGCACACTCTAGATTATGTAATTTTTATTACAATCCGGAAAAACATGTGTTTGGATGTCCAAAATATAGTCCAAGCCTTTGGTTTGGAAGCCCAAGGCAAATCAAAGTCAAAAGATTAGAAATTACCAAAGCAAAGCATAACATGAGCTTGCTCTAATATGCTCATGTTATGGTGAAATAAAATCATCTCTCCCTCCCTCCTTACCCCTTTCTATTATTCTCTCTCTCTCTCTTCCCCTCTAGATCTCTCCCTCCCCTCCTCTCTCTCTCTCTTACCTCTTTACCTCCTACCCTCTCTCTCACTCTCTACTTCCCTTCCCTCTCTACCTCCTACCCTCTCTCTCACTCTCTACTTCCCTCCCCTCTCTCTCTCTCTCTCTCCCTCTCCCTCTCCCTCTCCCTCTCCCTTTCCCTCTCTAGAGAGAGAGAGGTTTTGGGTTAGGGATTAGGGGCATTATTTAGGGTTATGAGTTTAGGGTTTCTCAAGTTTAGGGTTTAGGGTTTAGGGGAATTATTAGGGTTTAGGGTTTAAGTGTTAGGGGTTAGGGTTTAGTGGTTTAGGGTTACTCTAGTTTAGAGTTTAGGGGTTAGGGTTTAGGGACTTATGGATTAGAGAGAGATAGAGAGAGGGGACTGATAGAGATTGGGAGAGATATAGGATATAGAGGGGAGAGATAGGGAGATAGAGAGTGAGGGACATTTTTAGAGACATAGGGAGAGAAATTGAGAGGTAGAGGGATGATAAAGATAGGGAGATAGATGTTTAGGGTTACTTGGGATTAGGGTTTAGGGGTTTGGGGTTTAGGGTTTAGGGCTTAGGGCTTAAGTCTTAGGGGCATTATTTAGGGTCTATGATTTAGGGGTTAGGGGTTACAATTTATAGGTTTAGGGTTTAGGGTTTAGAGAGGGAGAGAGAAAGGACTGATAGGGAGATATAGAGGAGACCAAAAGAAGAGATAGGGAGATAGACAGTGAGGCACATGGCCTGAGACATAGGGAGAGAGATTGAGAGGTAGAGGGATGATAGAGATAGGGAAATAGGGGAGAGATCTAGGGAGATAGGGATTTAGGGTTTCTTGGGTTTAGGTTTAAGGTTTAGGGGTTTGGATCTAGGGGTTAGGGGTTAGGGGTTAAGGTTTATAGGTATAGCATTTAGGGCTTAGAGAGAGAGGGGATTGATAGGGGGATATAGAGGAGATCGAGGGGAAAGATAGGGAGATAGAGAGTGGGGAACTGTTGCAAGTATGGGCCTAACCGGTGTTGTCAATGATGTCAACATACTCCTATTGCATTAATGATAAAGATTGAATAAGTTATGTGCTGAGGATATTGAGAAAATTTGTCCAAATCAGGAACAGTGAAGAACAGTAATATCATAAGGTGAAAAGTCCAAGATAGGTTAAGGATCAGAGGATGCAGATTAAAGGGTTTATAGATATGTGTCTTAAGATGTTCTAGTAGAGATTTTAGAGGTCCACATGAAGATATGAAGAAGTTGTGATTGCTCAAGTAAAACTGGTTCTGGTAAAGTGCTCAGAGGTGACAAAGAGTTACAGAAAGATCCGGTGAGATCTGGAAATGAATTGTCCTATTCTATGGATTTGAAGGAGTGTTTGGGAAGTCCTTATGATGTTTCAACTAGATTGGTTCATGGTTTTAAGGTCCGCAAGCATCTATTCCTTTGTGACAGTAATGGCACACTGTGTTCTTGAGGTTCCAGATGAAGGAGAGAAGGATTCTAGTAAGTAGAGGAAGTGCGGATGTTCTCGGTGATTCAAGAAAGCTTGTGGAGGTCCTTGGATCATGTTTAGTCTGTGTTGATGGTCCACATTAGAGTTGGGGCCTAAAAATGAAGAATAACTTCTGGATGATGGTGTTCTTTCTGTGACTGGCTGACCAAATGAATTATACATCTTGCGGATGTTCTTATGATTGTTAGCCGGCTTAGATGATCATTCCTAAGTTGATGTAGTGTGTAAATAAGGGATTGTAAGGTCATTTCAAGTGTGTGTATCGAAGATGAGTATGTGGTAGCGAGGAGAAGAGCGAAAGGTAGAGCAGAAGGTTTGGGATTAAATGGAACTGACTCAAGCATGGTGAAGATGCTATTTACCAGTTCAAGTATGTGATACTTATTCTTTTGTAGATAGTGTGTCTCTTGTAGGCAGTGAGCCTCTTGTAAGAAGTGTGCTCGGGCAGTGAGCCCCAATTGGCATGTGCCATTTTGTTCTTTCTATTCTTCTAACAGAGAATACAATCTTGGGTTAGTCACCCCGTGGTTTTTCCCTTAACCAAGTTTTCCATGTTAAAATCCTAGTGTCTCATGTGTTGATATGTTTCTGCTCTTAAATTAAATGCATTATGTTTCATGATTGATTTATCATTATACTGTAAGTGCTTGGATAGAAGAAAATTTTTGGACAACTAATTCACCCCCCCTCTCAGTTGTCTGCCCTGAATCTAACAATTGGTATTAGAGCCAAGTTCCTCTAAAAGGAGCTTAATCACTTGAGGAGATCCAAGATGTCGTCTTACAAGAAGGATAGTCTGAAAGTTGATGGAACCAATTTTACTCTCTGGAAAGGTCACATGAAATGTCACTTGCAATGTATGGGAATGGCATACTGGAACATGGTTACAACATAGTATACACCTCCACAGGGTGGTCCAAGAACCCTAAATGAAATCAGTGATGCTGAAAACAATTTGCGGACCAATGAGGCTCTTCTAAGCGCATTATCTGATTCAGAGCTCTCAAATGTCATTGACCTACCAACTGCTTATGACATTTGGCAAAAACTAGAAGTATTGCATGAAGGAGACAAGTATGTTAAAAGTGCAAGACTACAGAGTTTGAAAGGGAAATTTGAAAATCTAAAGATGAGAGATGATGAAACTATTACTACTTTTATGCCAAGAGTAAATGAGATTGTTTGTGGAATTAGAAATGTTGGAGTCTTTAGTGAAGATGAGATTGTTGGCAAAGTTCTCAGATCCCTTCCTACTTATAAAATCAAGGTTGCTGCAATTAAAGAATTTAGAGCTCACACAACCGTCACAAGAGATCAATTGGTTGGTAAATTGGTTGCTTTTGAGATGGCCGAGTTTGGAGATGATCCCCCAAAGACAGAATCTGCATTCAAAGCCAGTGCCTCTATAAAAGGGAAACAAAGGTTTGATCCAGGAGAAAACTCTTCAAGGAAACTATCATCGTATGAAAAAGCAAGAAAAGACCTGGAGGAAGAAGAGGCTGAAACTGCTCATCTTGAAGCTGTTATTGCAAAAAGACTGCCAAGAGGATCTGGTAAGTATGAAGGGAAATTGCCTTTTAAATGTTTTAATTGCAATAAGATTGGTCATTTTGCATCAAGGTGTCCAGAAATATTTTCAAGGCCAAACACTAATAGACCAAGACTCCAGAAGAATTGTTACTATGCTCATGAAGGAGATGATGAAGGAGTAATAGATGATGAATCAGAGAAAGGAGACAAATCTGGAAGTGACTGGGTATTCATTGCCATCAAGGAAGAAGAACCAATGCCCTCTGAATCTATCAATCAAAAGATTGAAGAAAAGGACGATTGGGTCATTGATAGTGGATGCTCACACCATATGACAGGTGACAAAAATAAGTTCATAGATTTGGAAAAGTATGGAGGAGTGGTAAAGTTTGGTGATAATTCTGCTGGCAGAATCAGAGGTAGAGGAACTATTTCTTTTGATGGAAAGAACAAAATTGGTAATGTACTGTATGTTGAAGGATTAAAGTACAATCTTCTCAGTGTTGGATAGTTGGTGGACAAAGGCTATGATCTCAGATTCAGGAATGGAAAATGCAAGATCTTTGAAAGTTCCATAACAGAGATTGCTTTCGGTACTCAAACTAAAGGTAATATTTTCCACTTGGTTGGTGCTGGTAAAAGTTGTTTATTTGCTCAAGTTGATCAAAGTTGGCTATGGCATAGGAGAATGTGTCATGTGAATTTTGATAATATCAGCAAGATAAGCAATACTCAGGCTGTAAGAGATCTTCCTAAATTGGCGAAACCTACTAATAGCTTGTGCAAAGAATGTCAGTTGGGTAAGTTAAGCAGAGTCTCATTCAAAAGTAAGGAACTATCTTCTACCGGATTATTAGACTTAGTTCATACTGATCTTTGTGGTCCGGCAAGAATTAGGAGTGTGCAAGGTGATAGATACTTCATGTTGCTAATTGATGACTATTCCCAGATGATGTGGGTAACCTTTCTAAAGGAGAAATCAGAAGCACTTGAGAAATTCAAAATATTCAAGGCTATGGTAGAAAATGAAACCGGATTAAAATTAAAATGTCTAAGGTTTGATAGAGGTGGAGAATTCATATCTGGTGAGTTCATAGACTTTTGTGAGAAACATGGAATAAAGAGACAATTGTCAGCTCCTAGGACTCCATAGCAAAATGGAGTAGTTGAGAGAAAGAACTGGATCATCCAGGAAGCATCCAGAACCATGATCATGGAAGCAAATGTTCCTCAGATCTATTGGAGAGAAGTTGTCAGCACTGCTGTCTACACTCTAAATTGAGTTCAAATCAGAAGCAATACCATTAAGACTCCCTATGAAATTTGGTTTAGTATTACACCTACTATAAGGTATTTCAGAGTGTTTGGTAGCAAATGTTACATCAAGAGAGATGAAGATCTAGGCAAGTTTGATGCTAGAAGTGATGAAGGAATATTTTTGGGTTACTCTACTCAAAGCAAAGCATACTAGTGTTATAACAAGAGATTGAGAAAGATTATAGAAAGTACAAATGTGACGGTTGATGAAGGAATTGAAAAACCCTCAAGGTTTTATGAGTATGATGAAGATGATCAAAATAATGCTTTGATTCAAGGTGCCCAAGTCCCTCCTCAAAAACATATTCAAGCTGATCCAGTAAGTCAGGAAGAAGAGATAAATTTCAATGAGCCTGATCAAGAGTTAGAAGTACAAGAAACCCACAAAGTCCCAAGGTATGTGAGACTAAACCATTCTGAAGATCAGATCATAGGTGACAAAAGCAAAGGTGTACAAACAAGAAGGAGAATTGCTCAAGATTTAGATGAGTATTATCTGATTTCAAAGATTAAACCTAAGACAGTAAATGAAGCCTGCAATGATGAAAACTGGACTAAGGCAATGGAGGAAGAACTGATGCAAATTGAGAAGAATCACACTTGGGATCTTGTTCCTAGACCTAGAAATAAGAATGTGATTGGAACTAAATGGGTCTTTCGGAACAAATTGAATGAAGTTGGTGAAGTGATCAGAAATAAGGCTAGATTAGTTTGCAAAGGTTACTCTCAAATAGAAGGAGTTGATTTTGAAGAAACTTTTGCTCCAGTGGCAAGAATTGAACCAGTCAAATTATTTCTTACATTTGCTGCTTTCAAGGATTTCAAGGTATATCAAATGGGTGTCAAGTCTGCCTTCTTGTATGGTGACTTGGAAGAAGAAGTGTACATTGAGCAACCAGATGGATTTCAACTATTTGAAAATGGTGATATGGTCTGCAAGTTGAAGAAGGTACTGTATGGACTGAAGCAAGCCCCAAGAGCCTGGTATGAAAGACTGGATAAACATCTCTTAAAGATTGGTTTCAACAAAGGTACTGCTGACAGTAATTTATATTTCAAAATTGATCATGAAAACATCTTAGGTGTTGAAGTGTTTGTTGATGATATCATTTTTGGAGGAAGAGATAATATGTGTAAAAATTTTGCAAATCAAATGAAAAGTGAGTTTGAGATGTCCATGCTTGGTGAAATGAATTTCTTCTTGGGTCTATAAATCACTCAAACAAAGAAAGGTATCTTCATTTCTCAGACCAAATATGCAAGAGAATTGTTGAAGAAATTTGGGATGGAAGATTCAAAGCCAATGAATACTCCCATGGCAACCGGATGTAAATTGAGAAAAGTTGATGACTCTCCTAGGATAGATCAAACAAAATATAGATCAATGATTGGAGGATTGTTGTACCTCACTCAAACTAGACCAGACATTATGCAAGCTGTTGGTCTTGTTGCTAGATTCCAGGCTAATCCTAGAGAAGCTCATGTCATGGCAATCAAGAGGATTTTTAGATATCTAAAAGGGATAGTTGAGTATGGTCTATGGTATCCTAGAGATCATGATTTCTCTCTTCATGCATATACAGATGCAGATTGGGCAGGAGATGTGGATGACCAGAAGAGTACCAGTGGTGGAGCATTCTTTTGGGGAAAGAGATTGGTTTCTTAGCTGAGCAAGAAACAAAAGGCAATATCTCTGTCTACAACTGAAGCAGAATATATAGCAGTAGTAGGTAGTTGCACTCAAGTGTTGTGGATGAAGCAGATGTTAAGAGATATCAAAGTGGAGTATGAGGAGCCTATCACAATTTTCTGTGATAATTCAAGTGCAATAAACATATCTAAGAATCTGGTGTTACACTCAAAGACCAAACACATATCCATCAAGTTTCACTTTTTAAGAGAGCAAGTAAACAAGAAAGAAGTCAGATTGGAGTTTGTGCCTTCCAAGGATCAGATTGTAGACATCTTTACTAAACCTCTGCCTAAGGACTCTTTTGAGTATCTAAGGGATAAGTTAGGAGTTATTGCCCCTCTGGTGATGAACTAAAGTGCACTGAGGTGCATCAGTCCGGTGCATATCACAGTCAAATCTTGTGGTCCAGACTGATGATGGGGAGCTGCTACTCAAGGGGAGCAGCAGATATGATTCTGAAGTGGTAGAATTGCAAGTATGTGCCCTTTGCCATTGATGTCAAAGGGGGAGAGAAGACATGTGAAAAACAAGTGATTGCTGATCAAAGGGGGAAGAGTAAAGGAAGAGAAAACATGTGAATGATGGTTTCTAATAGGGGGAGTTGTGACAGTAAGGAGAAGTTCTCGTCCTGATGGCCAAATCAGTTTTTCACATCATATGTTGCCATCAATGACAAAGGGGGAGATTATTGCAAGTATGTGCCTAATCGGTGTTGTCATTGATGTCAACATACTCCTATTGCATTAATGATAAGGATTGAATAAGTTATGTGCTGAGGATATTGAGAAAATTAGTCCAAACCAAGAATAGTGAAGAACAGTAATATCATAAGGTGAAAAGTCCAAGATAGGTTGAGGATCAAAGGATGTAGATTAAAGGGTTTGTAGATATGTGTCTTAAGATGTTCTAGTAGAGATTTCAGAGGTCTACATGAAGATATGAAGAAGTTGTGATCGCTCAAGTAAAACCAGTTCTAGTAAAGTGCTCAGAGGTGATAGAGAGTTACAGAAAGATCCTTTGAGATCCAGAAATGAATTGTCCTATTCTACAGATTTGAAGGAGTGTTTGGGAAGTCCTTATGATTTGTCAACTTGATTCGTTCATGGTTTTAAGTTCTGTAAGCATCTATTCCTTTGTGATAGTAATGGCAGACTATGTTCTTGAGGTTCCAGATGAAGGAGAGAAGGATTACAATAAGTAGAGGAAGTGTGGATGTTCTTGGTGATTCAGGAAAGCTTGGGGAGGTCCTTGGATCATGTTTAGTTTGTGTTGATGGTCTGCATTAGAGTTGGGGCCCGAAAATGAAGAATAACTTCCAGATGATGGTGTTCTTTCTATGACTAGCTGACCAGATGAATTATACATCTTGCGGATGTTCTTATGATTGTTAGCCGACTTAGATGATCATTCCTAAGTTGATGTAGTGTATAAATAAGGGATTGCAAGGTCATTTCAAGTGTGTGTATCGAAGATGAGTATGTGGTAGTGAGGAGAAGAGTGAAAGGAAGAGAAGAAGGTTTGGGCTTAAATGGAACTGACTTAAGCATGGTGAAGATGCTATTTACCAATTCAAGTATGTGATACTTATTCTTTTGTAGACAGTGTGTCTCTTGTAGGTAGTGAACCTCTTGTGAGAAGTGTGCTTGGGCAGTGAGCCCTAATTGGCATGTGCCATTTTGTTCTTTCTATTCTTCTAACAGAGAATACAATCTTGGGTTAGTCATCCTGTGGTTTTTCCCTTAACCAAGTTTTCCACGTTAAAATCCTGGTGTCTCATGTGTTGATATGTTTTTGCTCTTAAATTAAATGCATTATGTTTCATGATTGATTTATCATTATACTGTAAGTGCTTGGATAGAAGAAAAGTTTTGGACAACTGATTCACCCCCCTCTCAATTTTCTACCCTGAATCTAATAGGAACATGGCCAGAGACATAGGGAGAGAGATTGAGAGGTAGAGAGATGATAGAGATAGAGAGATAGAGGTTTAGGGTTGCTTGGGTTTAGGGTTTAGGGGCATTATTCAGGGTTTAGATGTTTTTGCTCAATTTTAGGGTTTAGGGGCATTATTTAGGGTGGGTTTAGGGTTTCTTGAGTTTAGGGGTTTAGGGTTGCTTGGGTCTAGGGTTGCATGTCAAAAGCAGTATCTCTACCTTTATCTCTCTCCCTCCCCTCTTTACCTTCTCTCTCTCTCTCTCCCCTCCTTACCTCCTACCCTCTCCCTCCCCTCTATACTTCCTATCCTCTCTCTCTCACCTATGTACCTCTCTCTACACTTTCCATGCACTTAAAACACTTATAATTTTCCATGCATGACAACACTTAAGACTTTTGATGCGTGAAAGCACTTAAACTTTCCATGCTTGACAAAATGTGCTCACATTATAACGTGAGCACATTTTGGTGAACCAAAAAATGGACAAAAAACATGTGGGATCCATGTTTTAATCCCACATGCTCTATTATTCCCTACTTTTCATGCACAATAGGGCAACAAAACACTTTTTTAACTAGTTGACATTTTGACAATCATTGTTTTCTTAATCTACTACCTTTTCTATTTTTTCAACATAGAAGAAGTAAATTGCATGTTTTTAGACATAATTTGATTGTTTAATCTAATAGTTTCATGTTTCATATTGTTTCAATGTTAATTTTCATGTATTTAGATTGTGTTTGATGATATATGTTTATTTTTTTCTTACATTTCACTAATCTTATTAGAGTTATATAGAATTCAACATTGAATACAAAGGAACTTGCCAAAAAGATCAAATTTTTTAGGATTTTGAGCCAAATTTTTGAGGATTGGGCAACTCGAATCTCAAAATTTAAGGTATGTTCTTTAAATGTATTCATTTAATTTACTTTATGATTATTTTAAAGCATGAAATCTCATGTTATAGGAAATTCATGAGGGAAGCAAGAGGATTATCGTTTTGACAAGTTAAATTATCATGAGAAAGTGAAAATTTATATTTATTTGAGATAACAATATATGACAACAAGCCATATCACCATGGCAAGGAAATCATCTAGATATATTGGTATATATTTATGAAGGGATTCTTATCAACACTCAAAGATAATCCTAAACTAGAGCAAGGCCATGGAAACACTTTTACTAAGGAGTAGATGTATAATAACATGTTGTTATTATCCTAATTCAAACACTAACCTAAACAATTAGAAGGATACTAAGGGAAATCATGTTAGTAAATGAATTATCATCATGGTAAAATGAAGCTAAGGATTGTCACTTAAGTATACTAGCTTGGAAGAACTATCATATCAGCCTAAAGACTAAATTATACCGCAACAACTATCATGCAACCCTAGGAATAATTATGAACTCTCACCCATGGGTAGGATAGCAATTGATACACAAGGTGGCAATCAAGACTAAATGATAAGTCAATTAATCTCAAATCTATGCAAAAAGATATCCATGATACTATATAAACATATCTAGGTGGTCTTGAAAGGATATTCATATGGTAGGGAAGATTATCATCAACTAAAAGATAACCATACATTTCATTGGCATAGTTATTAGGATAATTATAATCACAATGAAGTTGTCTTGAATAGATAGTGACTTGTCAAGGAGTTATTAGATAGTTAAGGAAGATAGAGTATTGATATTGGTGGGTGCATGTACTACGGTATAGTTAAGGAGGGTATGATGCCATCAAGATAGTCCTGAGTAGAGCCTCCTTGCATGATAATATAACTATTCCTTTGTGATGTACCTAAATCTCCATGAGGGTGATTAAAGTTCTAGGGTGGAGGAAGGATAATATAAGTTTCTTAAGTTGCCCAAGACTATGACAATCTAGAAATATACATATGATCTACAAATGTTCCCTTATACATTGCACAATCATCTTGAATATGGGACTTTTATAGAACCTCAAGTTGTGATCCAAATGTGTCATAATGTCACCTACTGTCTGAGTATAGTTAAGGCGTTGATGAGGTTCACTAGGGCAATCATGAAGCCTCCATGCATTATAATGCATTTAGTCCTTTTGTGATATGTATGTACTCCAAGAGCAATTATAGTAAATAGGATTGGGTTTTGGGATCCTAGCTTGTCAAATAAGTTTTGTAAGGAGGTCTATAAGGTCTTTGAAATATTAACAGTCATAGAGGACTAGTTTTCATTTCATTTTGGAATCTCTTGAGCCTTAAGATCTCCATAAAGCACATCATGTTTTAGAGAGAAGATTGATCAAGGCCATCCACCTAGACCCTCTAATAGATGGTGTTGCAAGTATGTGCCTAACTGGTGTTGTCATTGATGTCAACATATTAGTGTTGTCATTGGTGCCAACTATGCTCTTGTTTTGATGCTTGGTTGTAATGAGTTAGATGTTTTGTATTTGCCTATGTAAGTGTTGGAAATCCTGATATTGAGGATATTGAAAAAAATTTCTCCTCCAATAGAAACAGTATGTTGCCTGGAATATTTGTTTTCGACAGAATAACAATCCAACAGATTGCTCTGCATTTCCTATAGAATGAATATCTTTGTCTGTGGATTGGAAGTTGTTTATAGGCATGTTTGAAGATGCTATATTCCAAGTTTGAGCCTCTGGTATGAAGATTTGAGTGAGTTATCCTCACTAGAGTAAAAGCTACTTTTTCTGAGTATTCACGGGTGATAGGGAGAATGTATTATGCTCTGTATTCCTCTGCATTGAAGTATTTTGATTTGCAGTGCTAGAGTTAAGTAGGAGATAATGTTGTGTGCCTTCAACTTTAATGGTTCATGATTTGGTGGTCCGCAAGTGATCTTTTCCTTATGACAGTAACTGATAATGTTGTTTATGAGCTCTAGTTTGAAGAATCCTTTTGACATAGTGGTTAGAGGTTGTACGATTGTTCTTGATGATTTTAATGTGCTTGTGAATGTCTCCTAATTGTGTTCCTACCTTTGGATTGGTCCATAAAGAGAAATTTGGATCAAAGATAAAGAATGTTCTTGAAAGTCTTAATGTGAACACCAATCTTGGCTGACTTGGTTGCTTTCACTAATTGTGAAGATGCATTGAAGATTGTAATAGTGTGTTGTGGTGTGGAAGATTGTATTTGAGTCCCATCTAAGGCGTTGTGTTATCCACATACATCATTACATCCTTCCATTAGAAAATTTTTTTATTAGGTCTAGACCTATTTTCTATGTATGTTTGTAATGTCGACCTTGGAGATTGCTCCAATGGTTGATGAATGTAATGCCGAACTTGATGTACATTCCAAGGTTGATGAGTTGTATAAAAACATGTAATGAAAAAAGTATGTAAGTGTGAAAATGAAAAGATAAGTGTGAAGGTGTAAAAGAGCAGAGCAGAGGAGATATGATGTGCTTCAATAGAACTAAACCCAAGCATGGAGTAGATGCTATCAAATCAATTCACCAATCTTGGCAGTGAGCCAAACCTTGGCAGTGAGTCACCCCTTGGCAGTGAGCCACCCCTTGACACTAAGCCGATCTTGGTAGTGAGCCTTAACATTTGCAGTGAGTATTTTGGGTAGTGAGCCTCTGTTATTGTTATAACTTATATATTTCTATGGGCTAACACCCATCGTGGTTTTTCCCTCATAGGGTTTTCCACGTAAAAATTTGTGTCTCATGTGTTGATTGCATTGTTGTGTTAAGTTTTTTTAATTCATGCTTTCATTGTTAACTATAAATAACAGTAATCAAAAGCTTGCTGAGTTAATGTTCATAAGAGGTTAAAGTTATGGAGACAACTAATTCACCCCCCCTCTCAATTGTGTAGTACATTTTAACAGATGGGGTAGTAGATCATAGGATATATTTGTGTTTTCTTGGGATACTCAATAGACCTTTGGGTCTGTTAGGATAGTTTTCACTATTCTACACACCGCTAGAGGTATATCATGTGTTGGTGGGACTTCCACACTCCAAAAACTACCTTAGACATTGAAACAATCATATCCAGACCATCTTATTTAGAGGATGATTAGGGAAGAGCAATAATAAGATAGCTTGAGGGTTTTATTTGAAGGCATAATCCAAATTACAAGTATTGTCATAAACTACATATGGTGTGTGGTAATGACTTTATGTTTGGATGCTACCTTTCATAAGGATCCTAAATGGAGTATTTGGCAACCATTGTTAGCAATTGAAGTCATGATGTTATTCCTGTTGTTTAAGACTGACCTTTAGGTACAACAAGAAGGATCCTTTAGACATGTGAAGGATACAACATAAGCCTCCCCACCATTTCAAACATTGTTAAAACATAAACCTGGGGTGTGAGTAGTGAAGACAACATGAAGATCTTTTGGAGATATAAATAAGGGTAGACTATTGTATATGAGGTTCTTACGGTGATCATCCAACGTTTACATATCACTTCTCTTTAAGCCATTCTAGAGTATGGGGTATTAAGGTCTATGGATATTGCATGTAAAATCCATCAAAGTGGACAACAAGTTCATGGTTTTCACAAAGCTAAGAACCCTTACACAATTAGTATAAGCTACCCTAAGTCATTATCATGATCAAAGCCTAGACTGTCACAGTTTCATCAAGTTGTCACTAGCCTCTTATTGCAAATTATAGGGTTAACTATGATTTATGAATCATAAAAGGCACCAATGACAAGGGTAAGTGTAATAACTACTTTGTTAATCAAATTAATCATTGTTAACTTGTTAGGGCTATTAAGGACTATCCCACTATCTACAGTCCTACCAACAAAGGGTTGAATATACTTACCACTCATGTTAATACTTTTATGTATTGGTTGAGTGGTCACTATGATGAAGGATACAAAAGAAGAGACATTTGTAGTAGTGGTAATAACTATCTTTATCAAGGGTTAGTATCAAGAGTTTATCTTTGCCTAATAAAACCATGAGTATCATGCTAAATTATTCAACATGGTTATGAAGTCAAATGATGGCAAGACATCATGAAGAAGTTATGGTAACTAGATTAGATGTACAAAACCTCCATTATCCCTATCAAAGGCACACAAAGATATAGCAATCCTGAGACTATAGCAGCAACAGGAAGTTTTATTTTTTTTCCATATGCATGGACCCTAGGTTTCAATGGGGAAGAGTTGTGGTACTTATTGGATTCAAGGCATCATTATGTGTGAAAGGAAGGCTTCCAAAGTTTCAAGAACCTCTAATATTTCAAAGAATATTCATTTGCATATCCTTTTCATGATTTAATAGAAGAGTCATGCATCATCAAGTAGCAGTCAAGATCAAAAGAAGGACACCAAATTTGGTGAAGCTACAAAAAGAAACTAAATTTGACACTTGATAATAATTTCACAACCAATTTGACTAGGAATGGGAGAGGGATCAGAGAAGGGATTCATCCTAAATAGAAATGAATATGTTGCATCTTTAATCTAACTTGTCATGTTTTCAGATCTTTCATTGATCTTGATTAAACTCTTTGTGTTTCATTTTTTGTTTATCTCAATTTTTTTCTAGCTAGTAGGAGGTTGCTCTACATACACTAATTTTAATAAAAATATGATAGAGGAAGAAAGTACTAAAAGTTAACCTAAGACAAGATCAAAAAAAATGTTTGAGAAGACATGTTAAGAAAATGTTCAAAATTAACCTAGATATTGTGTCTACCACCATTTGTAAACATTGACCATATCTTAGCCATTGATGTAATGCTAAAAACTTAGTATTTCTATGATACATTCTTAAATATCATCTGAACGATGAATGTTAGTTACTCCATGAAGTACAATAATGGTATAATATATGTCATCTTGCCTTGTAATTCAAATGTTATCCTATCTTGATCTTGATTTGCAAAAGATTACTAGTATATGACATGTGTGTGATCTTTACATTTCAGGTTGGACCACCCTAGGAAACTATAAATTTTCAGATTTATAATCATTTATTCAATTTAATTATATGATTATATTTTGATATTTGTGTGTGAGATTACTTTACTCTATTATACCAAATGGACTAATTTACCTATATCTTATTCATGATGCATATAGAAATCAACATCATGCCAAGGGAATGAGCAAAGACTCTAACTCCAAAAGAGCGTGAAGCTGAGAATGAAAAGAAAAGAGAAATAATGAGGCAACTTCATGAAAGTAGGAAATTGTCCACCATAGAAGAAGACATGCCACCAATTCAAGAGGAACATGAATCACCTAATCAAGCTAAGAGAGAGATATGGAATTGGTGACACAAAGGCAACGAATGCAAAATCCTTGTTCAATGAGGAAATTGAATCTTGAAGTTGGAGGCACTACATCTTTCATAGGTCAAGATGAAGGTACACCATCATTCTCTTCTCAAATTGGAGGTACTCCATCTTTCATAGGCCAAGTTTAAGGTACATCACTACAACAAATCCATGTGATTAGCTCCCTTTTTTGCTTCCACCCACTGTTTTAATGTTTTTTTCTCCAATTTTTTGAAAAAGTCAGTGCTATTTATCGGGATGGTGCTACTTTTGGCATTTCTTGTGCCGATCAAAACAAGTAGGTGCTAAATTAGGTGCAAATTAGCAACTAAATTAGTGCTGACTTTAGTGCTGACTTTAGCACCTAATTTAGGGTTACTGGGGTTTAGGGGTATTATTTAGGGTTTAAGGTTTATGGTTTTGGAGTTAGGGGTTAAGGTTTAGAGGTTTAGGATTTAGGGTTTAGAAAGAGATAGAGGACTAATAGGAAGATATAGAGGAGACCGAGGGGAGAGATAAGGAGATAGTGAGTGAGGGACATGGATAGAGACATAGGGAGAGGGATTGAGAGGTAAAGGGACAAAGGCAATAGGGAGAGAGGGGAGAGATAGGGAGATAGAGGTTTAGGGGTTTCAAGTTTAGGGGCATTATTTAGGGTTTAGGGTTTAATGTTTAGGGGTTAGCGGTTCAGGTTTAGAGGTTTAGGGTTTAGGGTTTATAGAGAGAGGAATGATAGGGAGATATAGAAGAGTCTGTGGAGAGAGATAGGGAGATAGAGAGTGAGGTACATGGACAAGGGCATAGGGAGAGAGATTGAGAGGTAAAGGGATGATAGAGATAGGGATATAGGGGAGAGATAGGGAGATAGAGGTTTAGGGTTTCTTGGGTTTAGGGTTTAGGGGTTTGGGGTTTAGGGTTTCTCAAGTTTGGAGATAGCTAGATAGAGAGAGAGAGAGAGGAGATAGATAGGGAGAGATAGAGGAGACAAAGGGGAGAGATAGGGAGCTAGAGAGTGAACAAGATATCTAGAAAGATAAGGAGAAGGATTGAGAGGTAGAGGGATGATAGAGATAGAGAGATAGGGGTTTATGGTTTATTGGGTTTAGGGTTTAGGGGTTAGGGGTTAAGATTTAGGAGCATTATTTAGGGTTTATGGTTTAGGGTTTAGTGTTTAGAGAGAGAGGACCAATAAAGAGGTATAGAGAGTGAGGTACATGGCCAAAGACATAGGAAGAGATAGGTATATGGAGAGTCAGGGACATGGCCAGAGACATGGGGAGAGAGATTGAGAGGTAGAGGAACAATAGAGATAGGGAGATAGTACTTTAGGGTTGCTTGGGTTTAGTGTTTAGGGTTTAGGGGTTAAGGGTTAGGGCTCAGGGCTTAGGAGCATTATTTAGGGTTTATGTTTTAGGGGGTAGGGGTTAGGGTTTAGGGTTTAGGGGCATTATTCAGGGTTTATGGTTGCATGTCAAAAGAAGTCTCTCTAAATCCCTTAACCCTAAATAATGCCCTTAACCCCTAAACCCTAAAATTGAGCAACCCTAAACCTCTATCTCCCTATCTCCCCCTTATCTCCCTCTCTATCATCCCTCTGCCTCTCAATCTCTCTCCATATATGTCTAGACATCTCACTCACTCTCTATCTCCCTATCTCTCCCTCTGTCTCCTCTATCTCTCTCAATCTATCTCCTCTCTCTCTACTTATCTATCTCTCCCTGTCTCTTGCCTCTCTCTCCCCTATCATTCCTCTATCTCCCTATCTCTCTAGACATCTCTCTCACTCTCTATCTCCCTATCTCTCCCCTTTGTCACCTCTATCTCTCCCTATTTGTCTCATCTCTATCTCTATCTCTTACCTCTCTCTCCCTATCATTCCTATATCTTCCTATCTCTCCCTTCTATTTCTCCCTCTCCCTTATTGATGAAGGAAATGATAGAAAGATATAGAAATTTAGGGTTTAAGGATTTGGGGTTAAGGGTTTAGGGGTTTGGTGTTTAAGGTTTAGGGGTTTAGGGTTTCTTAGGTTTAGGGGTTAGGGTTTATTGTTGAGTGGTTAGGGGTTCAAGTTTAGAGGTTTAGGGTTTAGGGTTTATAGAGAGAGTTGAATGATAGGGAGATATAGAGGAGACTGAGGAGAGAGATAGGGAGATAGAGAGTGAGGCACATGGCCAGGGACATAGGGAGAGAGATTAAGAGGTAGAGGGACAAAGGTGATAGGGAGATAGGGGAGAGATAGGGAGATAAAGGTTTAGGTTTACTTGGGTTTAGGGTTTATGGGTTAGGGGTTTAGGGTTTCTAGGGTTTAGGGGTTAGGGTTATGGTTTAGGGGCATTATTTAGGGTTTAGAGTTTATTGTTTAGTGGTTAAGGGTTGAAGTTTAGAGGTTTAGGGTTTAGGGTTTATAGAGAGAGATGAATGATAGGGAGATATAAAGGAGATTAAGGAGAGAGATAGGGAGATAGAGAGTGAGGCATATGGCCAGGGACATAGGGAGAGAGATTGAGAGGTAGAGGGATGATAAAGATAGGGAGATAGGGCAGAGATACGGAGATAGATATTTAGAGTTGATTAGATTTAGAGTTTAGGGGTTTAGGGTTACTTAGGTTTAGAGATAACTAGAGAGAGAGAGAGAGAGATCAGGGAGATAAAGGATACAAAGGGGAGAGATAGGAAGATAGAGAGTGAGTGAGATGTCCAAATAAATAGGGATAAGGATTGAGAGGTAGAGGGATGATAGAGATAGAGAGATAAGGGAGAGATAGGGAGATAGGGGTTTAGGGTTTAGAGGTTAAGGTTTAGGGGCATTATTTAGGGTTTAGGGTTTAAGGTTTAGAGGTTTAGGGTTTAGTGTTTAGAGAGAGAGGACCAATAGGGAGATATAGAGAGTGAGGGACATGGCTAGAGACATATGGAGAGATATTGAGAGCTAGAGGAGTGATAGAGATAGGGAGATAGAGGTTTAGGGTTGATTGGGTTTAGTGTTTAGGGTTTAGAGGTTTGCGGTTTAGGATTTAGGGGTTTAGGGTTTATGGGTTAGGGGTTAGGGCTTAGGGGCATTATTTAGGGTTTATGGTTTAGGTTTTAGGAGCATTATTCAAGGTTTATAGTTACATGTCAAAAGAAGTCTCTCTCTCTCTAAATCCCTTAACCCTAAATAATGCCCCTAATCCCTAACCCATAACCCCTAAACCCTAAACTTGAGCAACCCTAAACCTCTATCTCTAGGTATTTCCCCCTTATCTCCCTCTTTATCATCCCTCTACTTCTCAATCTCTCTCCCTCTATCTCCTCTATCTCTCCCAATCTATCTCCTCTCTCTACCTATCTCTTATCTCTCTCTCTACCCTATCATTCATCTATCTCCCTATCTCTCTAGACATCTCACTCACTCTCTATCTCCCTATATCTCCCCTCTATCTCCCTATATCTCCCCTCTATCTCTATCTCTCCCTATCTGTCTCCTCTCTATCTCTCTCTACCTAGCTATCTCTCCCTATCTCTCTCTCTCTTGCCTCTCTCCCCTATCATTCCTATATCTCCCTATCTCTCCCCTCTATCTCTCCCCTCTATCTCTCCCTCTCCCTTATTGATGAAGGAAATGAAAACAAGAAAACTAGGACTCTCTCTCTCTCTCCCCATATATATATGTATATGTATATATACATATATATGTGTATATATATATACACATATATATGTGTATATATATACATATATATGTGTATATATATATTTACATATATATGTGTATATATATATTTACATATATATGTGTATATATATATTTACATATATATGTGTATATATATATGTGTGTGTGTATATGTGTGTGTATATATATATATATCCCATTAGGTAAGCTATTTTTCATATGGTGGTCATATCCTTTAGGTCCAATCACCTCCAAACTTCACAAATAGACATAGAGCATAATTCTAAGCATCTTTCATAAAGATCACTTCTCTACATAGGTGCAACTAATACCACTTTTTCATTTTTTTCCACATTTAATACTAATTCTTTTCCATTTTCCAAGTCCTACATGTGTCCAAGTTGTATTGTTTGTCAAGTTTTTAGTCTAATTGTTAGTCCTATCTCTCATAGTTATTAAAATGTTAGTATAGATCTTTCCATCTAGTACTCTTATTTTATAATCCTATCCCTATATCATACTATTGTTGTTGACTTTTCTTTCCATCTTCATCATCATAGTCCTAGTTATCCTATTTTGAGCCTACCATTTATCCCCTCTTGTACTTCTTCTATTCATGTCAATTTTAATGATCGAACCAAATTTTCCATAAATTCTTCTCCACCAAACCTTAGACCCTCACCCAAATCCTTACTTTCCTAAGAAAATCCCTTCCCCAAACATCATTTGATCATGTGGCTCCTTCCATTACTAGACAGGTGCCCCTACATTCCATTATTCATCCAATACAATCCTAATGTCATAGCTCACATTCCCACACCTACATTCATAGACTCCATTCCCCCTATCAACACCATCATTGATAATCATTTTAAGGAGTCACCCTTGAATAATTATCAAACCATGGATTATCCCATATCCCCATCTTACACTTTCCTCACCTTTGAACCCTTAGAAGATGACATTTATCTACCTCACATAAGACACCTTACCCATCACTTCACCTAGGTCATCACCAATTAAATCACCTAATTACTCTATTCAACCATACCCATACCACCTCTTTCTCACTCCACAACCTGTATTAATGCATGATTCACCCCATGACATGCTATAGTCACCACAATGCCAATTCACTCTACCATCATTCTTCATATTATCTTATGAATCACCATCCTTTCTTCCTGTGTATATGGAAAATCGATCTATTCTAAACTAATAAAAACCAAAAATCCAATAACATAAAGAAAATGAATTTAAATAAAAGCCATGACAAATAATCAATGCAATAAAGACTTTTACCGAAATTTGTGTTGTTTCCTTTGGATTGAATGTAGAATTGCTCAATGAAATTGCAAAGCCATAGCTGCAACAAGCAAGTGTAGTGCTTAAGAGATCAATGTCAAATGATCGTAAGGTTGCTCAATTGACGCGTTGTGTATACTCAAAGCTCTGTTAAGTATGCCTGAAAATACAATCGAAGAGAGAGCGATAATGAATGAGATGAGGGGGGTTTATATAGGTTTCATCAAAGATCGATCAACGGTCCAGATAATTCAGAAGAATCAACGGAGGAGATAAGTTGAGGAATGTGCAACGAATGAGAAGAAGACATGTGTCTTGCTTTCTTTTGCATGAGAGGAGTTATCAAGAATAGAAGAATAAGTTAACTGAAGAGATAAATCAATTAAAAGAATAAAGCAATCAGTTAAGTGATTTAAAACAAGAAGAAGGGATTTGCATGAGAAAAGAAGATATTTTGCTTTATTAAATATAGAAATATTTAATTGATGAGCAAGAAAGCTTGAGTTATTTTAGAGATAACTCAAATTAGAAGAAAAAGCAATTTAAATAAATAATTGATTTATTTAAATTTAGGGAAGATATTTTGGAAGAAACAATTAAATAATTGGAATTATTTAATTTAGAAGATTTAAAAGCAAATTAAATAAATAAATTTATTTAATTGTTGTGCATGATTTTGGGAGAATGATTTTTGATTTAATTAAATAATTTAAGAATTATTTAATTTTAGATAAGAGGGAATTTGTTGAATTAATTAAATAATTGGATATATTTAATTAATGTGGAATTGAAATTTGGAAACAGAATAATGATTTAATCAAATAATTAAAATTATTTAATTGTGGAAGAATATAGAGGAATTTAATTTAATTAATTAAATAAAGAGGATTTATTTAATTAATGTTGAATTTAGGAGATTTAGAAGAATTTGATGATTAATTAATTAAATAATTAGATTATTTAATTAACGTTTGCAATGCAGGTGATTAGACAGATTATGAAATGCAAGTAGCATGACAAGTTGGTCATTTTAGGGTGTCTACATTTTGCCCCTCTTTGATGCAATGTAGCATGTAGCGTTGCGTCAAAGAAATTAATTGTCGAAGATGTGATACAATTTTTATGATGCCCCAGTGTAGGTAGTTGCCCCAGCATATGCCCCCTCGAGCGGGAAGGCGGGGAAGCGGTAGAAGAACTGTGTTGATGCTCGACTAGAAGATTTGTTGGAGATAGGCGAGGTTGAATAGAAGAAAGTGGAGATAGAAAAGAACATAAGAGAAAGACTGTTGATTGATCTTTGCTGGAAAACTATATAAGGCCATGGAAAAATGGATGAATGAGCTTGTTGCAACGGTTTCACAAATATTTAAAAAGAGCAATCCTTATTTTTGATATAGCACATGGATAGTTTGGCACCAAGGTATAGAAGACCAAGGTGCAGTAATATCTGAGTGCGTGGACGTTGACTCTGCAAGCAAGCGGTTTGAACTTAGATCCCTTAGACAGCATATAACCTTGTTGGGACATGTGAATAAGACATATTCTTGAACATAAAATAAACTTCAATACATGTAAATGCAAGAAGAAATATTAATATGTAAGATGCTAGGTCCTAACACACACAAGATAAATAGAATGCTAAGAAAGATACTGAAGATCATTCCTCAAACACGGCACACAGAAAGCAATGACTATGCCCCCAATCCATACTGCATCGCAACATACCAAGATTATAGATAAATCAAGGTAGTCTTGAATAGGTATTGGAGAAGGAACAAAAGATAAACCATAACACAAATTGATGGACTTACAAAGTAAACATACAGCCAACATATTCTCTTGCCAAAGAGGTTGCTCAGGATAGATTGGATAGGAAAGATAACAACCTTATCGTAGGAACACTGTGTCCGTTAAAGGGTGCTATCTACCTAAAAAGACAATGTCTTGCTGCGGGAAATGCCACATGTCGTAGGAGACGCGTGTGTTGGTCTCGACAATGGAACAGTTCGTAGAAGACAAGCTTGTTGATCTAGGGCTTGGTTAAGCGGTACTTAGCTGATGTTGGCAATCGGTATGCAGGACAGTAGATGACTCTGGAAGTAGGCCTCTTTGCTTCAAGTTTGTTAAGGACTTTTGCTTTGAAAGGATGCGCTAGCTTGCGGCTTGAGTTAGTCAAGTCGAGGTGAATGGATTTTGACAAACGGAAGACTAGAAGGATGGAATGCAAATGGATTGAAACGGGTGGAGAATGATGGATCGTGTGTGCCTGAGTACTAGAAACATCCTTCATATTCCAGACTGCCTACATACCCTGTATCCACGAGATCAAGGCACACTTACGATGGAAGGTGAACACGATAAATATGTAGTTCTGGATAGAGTGATGAAATGGGTCAAGATGGAAGGGGGAGATCTTATGTACCTGAGTACTGGATACTTCCTTCGTATTCCAGACTGCCTACATACCCATATCCATGGGATCAAGGTACCTTAAGATTTAGAAGAGATGATATGTAGTTCTGGTTATTGTGATGATGTAGAAGAAGAGCGGAGAAGAGGTGATCTTATGTACCTGAGTACTGGAAACGTCCTTCGTATTCCAGACTGCCTACATACCCATGTCCATGGGATCAAGGTACCTTAAGATTGAGAAGAGATAATATGTAGTTCTGGTTGGAGTGATGATGTAGAAGGAGTGTTGTGAAGAGGTGATCTTATGTATCTAAGTACTGGAAACGTCCTTCATATTCCAGACTGCCTACATACCCATATCCATGGGATCAAGGTACTTTAAGATTGCGAAGATGATAGTATGTAGTTCTGGTTATTGTGATGATGTAGAAAAAGTGTTGAGAAGAGAACAGCCTTATCGTAGGAGCTTTGTGTCCGTTAAAGGGTGTTACCTATGGAAATGAGACAAGATTGAAGTATGCGCTGCGAACCATGAACAAGGAACCAATCCTAGACTGAAGCTAAGGAAAGAGTGGCCCCCATTCTGGTAGAGGAAACTGTAGGGGTGACCGCCGAAGAAGACACAGAAAGACTTGACCTAGGACAAGACAGTGTTAACTATAGACACAGATCAAGACGTGGGATGACAATGAGGGACATTGACAAATTTCCAAGCTATACTAGGTAGGGAGATGGAAATGCAAACAAAGTCAATGGTTTTATTACGGATGGATGGATGAAGCAGGTTGCGAACTGGACAAGGAGTGGATAGGACTCGATAGACAATGGATGCTGACTCTACGCATAGTGCCTATTTGCCAGGTTTTCACTATGGTACTTATCCAAGGCACCTGTTTGCCAGGTTTTCACCAGAGGATGAATGTTTTTGTATTTTTGTATTTTTGTATTTTTTGATTTTTTTTTTGATTTTTTGTGGGAATACTCTGAGGATCAGGCATAGAACTTCTTGAGATGGACACTGTAAGGTGGCTCATCTAGAGGAATGCCGTCAGGTGTAGCTAAAGTATAAGCTCCCGAGCCATATGCTGCTGTGACAATGAAGGGACCTAACCAGTTAGGCTCAAACTTGCCCTTCTTCTCTCGATCTGCTTGATTTCTCTGATTCTCCTTGAGTACAAGATCACCAACTTGAAACCGTCTTTCTTTGATCTTTTTGTTGTAATTACGCTGGAGGCGATTTTGATAGACATGGAGATGATTAAGTGCGGCAAGACGCCTCTCATCTAGTAGTTCAAGCTCAGCTAATCTGGAAGTGCGATACTCATCTCCGCCGATCAGGTCCTGCATGGATACTCTGAGGGATGGGATCTCGACCTCTATAGGTAGGATGGCTTCAGAGCCAAAGACCAAGGCATATGGTGTGGCACCAGTTGGTGTTCTGATACTAGTGCGGTAGGCCCATAGGGCGGGATTAAGTTGCAAGTGCCAATCACGACCAGCTTCATTGACTATTTTCTTGAGGATTTTGAGAATGGTTTTATTGGAAGCCTCAGCTTGGCCGTTACTCTGCGGATAGTAGGGAGTTGAAAAGCAATGTTGGATATTGTATTGTATGCATAAGGCACGAACATCTTGGTTCTTGAATGGTCTCCCATTATCAGTGACAATAGCTTGGGGAATACCATACTGGCATATGAGGTAGTTTAGGATAAACTTGGCTATTTGTTTACCGGTGATATAGGTCATAGGAATGGCTTCCACCCACTTCGTGAAGTACTCAGTGGCGGTAATGATAAACTTGTGGCCATTTGAGGAGGAAGGGTGGATTTGCCCTACGAGATCGAGACCCCATTGAGAAAAAGGCCATGGCGTTGTCACAGGTTGTAACTCATGAGCTGGTGCGTGAATCGGATCTCCAAGCTGCTGACATTGTAGACACTTCTTAGCAAACTGTGCGGCATCTTGCTCTATTGTAGGCCAATAATAACCTGTTCTGAGTATCTTCTTAGCAAGATTAGGACCGGTAGAATGTGCGCCACAGACACCTTCGTGTATGTCTCGTAAGGTAGCTTCGGCTTCTTCCGCGTTAAGACATCGTAAGAGGATACCATCGAGACTCCGGCGATATAGTGTATCACCCAGAATGATGTAACGAGAGGATCGACGGATAAAGGTTTTGCGTTGAGTGGATGATAGGTCAGGGGGAAAGGTTTTGTTCTTGAGGTATTCATAGATATCTTCGTACCATGGGGAATTGGGACCAACAAGTTCGCAGATGATTTCAGTAACAGGAACATCGACGGCAGGTATCAACAATTGCTTGATCAAGAATTCACACTTCTGTGTATTTGCAGGCATGTCAATCAGTGACCCTACAGAAGCCATAGAATCTGCAGCTTTATTATGCTCTCTTGGAATTTACTCAAATGTGATGCTAGAAAAGTGTGGTTTGTAGGCATCCACTAGTTGCTTGTAGGGGACCAACTTTTCATCCTTTGTTTGGTATTCATCTGTGACTTGGCGGATGACTAGCTGTGAGTCTCCATATACTTGTAATTCTGTGATGTCCCATTGAACTGCTGTGTTGAGACCTATGAGGAGTGCTTCATACTCGGCTATGTTGTTGGTGCAAGGGAATGCGAGCCGATATGACTTTGGAATGTAGTCATTCTGAGGTGTAACAAATAAGATGCCAGCTCCTGAGCCATGCTGTGTGTAAGAACCGTCAAAGTACAACTTCCACATTATGGAGTTGGAAAGAGTGAAGAGATTCTCATCAGGAAAGTCTACTACCATAGGGTGTGTATCCTTCATAGGTGCGTCTGCTAGTTGATCAGCGAGGGCTTGCCCTTTAATTGCTTTACGATCTGTGTACTCAATGTCGAACTCACTAAGGATCATGACCCACTTAGCTAGTCTACCTGTGAGAGCTGCTTTTGCTAATAGATATTTCAAGGGATCAATCTTGGCTATCAGATTTGTGTGTTGGTTCAACATGTAATGCCGCAATTTTTGAGAGGCGAACACTACTGCTAAACAAGCCCTTTCCATTGGTGAATAATTGAGCTCGTATCCCACCAAGGTTCTACTGATATAGTAAATTGCGTGCTCTCTGCCTGAGTCATCATTTTGTGCTAGCAGGGCCCCTAGGGCCGAATTTGTAGTGGAGATGTACAATATCAAGGGTTTGTCCGCCACTGGTGGAACCAATACAGGAGGTGTAGCTAGATACTCCTTAAGTTGATCAAACGCGGCCTGACACTTGTTGTCCCATCGAAACGAGACATCCTTTCAGAGCAAGTGCTGAAAGGGTTGACATTTATCTGCTAGCTGTGATATAAAATGCCTGATGGACTGTAACCTTCCTTGGAGGCTCCTTAATGCTTTAAGGTTCTTTGGTGGAGGCATCTCCACTATAGCCTTTACTTTTGCTGGATCTACTTCGATGCCCCTACGAGATACTATGTATCCCAACAGCTTCCCTGATGTGACACCGAAGACACACTTCTTAGGATTAAGTCTTACTTGGTATTTTTCAAGCCTGTCGAAGATCTGTCCTAGGACCTGTATATGTTATGCTCTAGAAGATTTAGCCAATATATCATCCACATAGTCTTCCATGATGTGATGAAATAGATCGTGGAAGATCACTGTCATAGCTCGCTGATAGGTTGCTCCTGCATTCTTCAGACCAAACGGCATAACACACCAATAGTAATTGCCCCAAGGACATGTAAAGGTTGTTTTGTGTTGATCCTCCTCAGCTATTCTAATCTGGTTGTAGCCTGAGAATCCATCCATAAGAGAAAGCATCTCGTGACCTGCTGTCAAGTCCACTATAATGTCAATGTTTGGTAGTGGAAAATCATCTTTGGGACATGCCTTGTTGAGATCTCTGAAATCATTACACATGCGGATGCGCCCATTAGGTTTAGACACAGGTACAATGTTTGAGACCCAATCTGAATAGTCAATGGGTCGTATAAACTTTGCATCTAACAGCTTCTGTATTTCTACTTTCACTAGGAGAGCGATCTGTGGGTGCATCTTTCTCAACTTCTGTTTGACTAGTTTTACTTTGGGATCAACTGTGAGATAATGAACTACCAGCTTAGGGTCGAGCCCTGGCATATCCACATAGGTCCATGCAAAGTTGATGGTTCGTTGTAAGAAGAAGTTGTTAAGGTTTCTGTGCTCTGTATCAGATAATGATGCTGCTAGGAATGTTGTCTTTGGATTCTGTTCTGTACCTAGGTTGATCTCTGTAGAATCTTCCACTAGTAGAGCTGATTTCTCTTGATACTTAGATGGTAAGGGAAGGTCAAATCCTCCATCCTCAGGTGCCACAGTTGGGTTTTCACCTTTGGATACGTCCTTTATTTTTACTATTTTATGATCAGGAGGTGCCACAGTGTGGTTTTCACCTAGAGATCTTTCTTTATGTGCGCTTTTGCGACTAGAGGATTTGGCATTCTCACCAAAATAAACCGTGGGCTCAAGTTCCATTACAAAACCTGCCTTGTGATCGCCAAGAGGGATACCTTCTCGAAGTCCCATGAATTCAGCTAAAGCTTCGTCATTCTGAAAGACATCTATAACGGGGGCCCCTTGTTGGTCCCAATCGATAAGTTCAGGGTAGACAAGCGTGACATTCTGGGTGCTGGTGGTGGAAGTTAAGGATATAGAGTATAGTGTAAAAATGGAGGATTCTGCGAATAGATTGGTTATGTGGAGGGAAGAGTCATCGATGATATCCTCTGTAGATGTCGAATCAGCGGGAAACTTGTCAGCTACCTCGTCGAGGATATACTCGATGTCCGAGGCGCGTGGTACCTTCTTACCAAATCCTAATCCTTTCTTGTCTAGCTTCTTTGTTACCACAATGGGCTCCATAGTGCCTTGATTCTGTTTCCCAAGGCCACCTTTGCCTTTATAGCCCATGTTTTTCACTATCCTTAAGCCATTGCCATATTGCTTGACTGGTATTGTGACTGGTTCTTTCTCCTTGTAGAGCCAAGAAGAGATGTCCTCAATAGTTTCCTCTTTCAATAACCGTCCATGTTGGAATTGGGTTAGGAATGTTGGGGGAGGAATAGCTGCTTTTTTGATAACTTTAGCAATGGGTGGTTTCCCGTAAGATTTTGGAGATAAGGGCATCCGCCCTACACAACAAGATTCGGAGATATCATAAGTGCCAAACCCTATATCTCGGACACGAGCTGTGATTTTGGGGAGGGGTGTAGGCTCACTTGTAGAGGCTTGCGTGAGAGTTGCAGGGTCAACATAGAGAGGGGACTCAAGGGCTTTGTCATTTTTAGGCACTTGGTTGCAATTCTTATAGCTTCCTTGCAAGACACGGCAAAATTCAAAAGGATTAGGGTCTCCTGGGATGGTGATCTCCGTACCATTGTATGGGAACTTGAGGGACTGATGGTACGTGGAGGGAACAGCTTTCATTGCATGGATCCATGGGCGGCCCAGAATAATGTTGTAAGGCAGCTCGATATCAAGGACTTGACACCTGGTTTCAAGCATGACAGGGCCCAGTTGTATAGGCAAGTGAATAACACCTTCTGAACGGCGTTCTGCATCATCATACCCCTTGATTGTAATACTATGCTTAGTGTTGACGTGATCCTCAGAGTATCCCAATTGCTTTAGTAACTTTAAAGAACAGATGTTGAGACTAGCACCACCATCTATGAGGATGCGTTTGATTTTGCGCTTATGGATGAGCACTTCAATATGGAGGGCATCGCTGTGACAAGGATCATGGGAGGGAAGGTCTTTCTCAGGGAAGACCACATTGTAAGGCGAAGCAATATTACCCACTATAGCTTGGAAATCTGCGACTGCTATGTTGTTAGGAATGGACGACTCTTGGAGGGCTTTTTCTAGCACCACTCTATGTGCAGGTGGTGACCGTAGAAGGTCCAAAATAGAGATCTGTGCTGGTGTTCTCCCGAGATGTTTGACAAGATTATAATCAGACTGAACCGGAAGCCTAGGTGTAGGTGCACGAATGGTGACATGACCTCGACGAGTAGTAACAGCACAATCCGTAGATTTGCCTTTAATGGTGAGGGTAGACACTCGACTCTCTTCAAAACGACCTACAATGGAATCGAAAGACATGGACGCGTGATTGATACCTTTACCTCTATCCTGAGGAGGGGGTGGACCGTGATGAGGGAATGGTTCCTTGTACATATCGAGATCCTTGTTCGTGTGTTGCGGTGGTGATTCATTCTCAAAAGTGATTTGATTACCGTCGATGAGGTTTTGGATGAGGTGCTTAAGCTTCATGCAAGACGCAGTTCTATGACCTTTGCTCATATGGAACTCACAATACTCATTGTCTCTGTAACGTGCAGTTTTGTAGACAGGTTCTCCATATGGGGGAGCATCAGGTAAGGTTATGAGCCCTTTCAGCAAAGCTTGCTATAAGACCGATTCGATGGGCACTCCCAAAGGAGTAAATTGACGTCGCAGAGGGTAATCTTGTTGGGGCCGCTCTTGTTGTCGTTGATTTTGATAAGGCTGCCTTTGTTGCTGCTGTTGTTGAGGTGGAGCTTGACTTGGTTTGGAGAGTTGCAGCGGTGTTTGCAACGTTTGGACATGCTTAGCATCGACCACTCCATCATTGACCACGTTTTTGTTCTTGTTCCAATATTTGGGTTTATCGTTCGATTGTTGATGAGAAGAGCTATCTTTCATCTCTTTAAAGATTTTGACCACACCCTTAGCAATGAGGGCCTTCTCAATGTTGATACCCTTGTATGTGATTTCATCGAAGGTTGTAGCACTAAGGATTTGCAAATGGAAACCTAACTCTTGGTTGAGGTTCTGTACAAATATGCTAACAAGCTATTTCTCTGGAATCTTGAAAGGGAATTTACTAGCCATTTGCCTCCATCGCTGGAGGAAAGAAATGAAAGTCTCACCATTTTTCTGTTTATTGTTGCATAGATCCGTCATGGAAATCTCATGCTCTGCATTGTAAGAAAAATGGGTAGCAAACTTTTCTGCTAGCTCGTTGAAAGACTTGATACCCGTCGGTAAGTGTGAGAACCATTCTATTGCTTGTCCTCCAAGACTGCGAGGAAAAATATGCATAAGATATGTGTCGTTGTGAGAGACCTCGAAGCAAGCAAGATAGAATTCCCTAAGATGGTCTTTTGGGTCACCTTTTCCTTTGTACTTATCGAACTTGGGAATAGTGAAATTTTGAGGAAAAGGGATCATTGGTAACGACCGATCAAAAGGATAAGGGCACACTTCCTCCAAGGAGAAGGTCTTTTTGGTGTGGCCAAACGTAAGATCAGATAGTTGTTGTTGCACCTCCGCAATCTTTAGTTCCATAGTCATGGGAGGGGTTGGTAACGTCTCCTGTTGTCCAAAAAGCGGTTGGTGTTGCCCGTATGGAAGATTATATTGTAAACCATGCATACTGGTATTGTAAGGGTCGTAAGATTGATTGGGTTTGTACGGATGGTATGATTGGTTCAGATTGGGTTGGAATTGGAGGCCTTGATTAGGCAGAGGTGGAGGTGGCGCTAGGTAAGAATGTTGGCTTTGCGATGGTTGAAGAAAAGTATTGGGGGGAGGAAAGCTAAAGTGCGTTTGATTAGGTTGTGATGGTGGCACATAGCTTTGGGAAACCTGATGTTGGGAATGTTGAGAGTGGCTAGGCAATGTATGAAAGAAGTTGAGCGTGGATGAACATTGTGGAGGAGGAACATAGGTAGAAGTGATTTGCGACAGTTGGGGTTGATTGAAGATGAGAGTGGAAGAATGTTGTGGTGGAGGAACATAGGGAGAAGTGATTTGCGACGGTTGGGGTTGCTTGAGGATGAGAGTAGAAGAATGTTGGGGTTGGGGCTGTGTGACTCCAATTGGTTGAGAGACATGCAGGTGTGATGATATAGGAGGTGGCATTTGTTGAGACCCTTGTTGCATGGCTACGTACGTGTTCCCCGGATTATAATTGGGTGGGAAACCTATGCGTGATGGGGTAACCAAGATTCCGCTTGCGCTTGGGGTGGACACTTTGGGAGGTGGTTGCACATTGGATTGAGCTAAGGTGGCTTGCTTAGCTAACTCTGCTTGACGTTGGAGAGTTTCTTGTTGGTTTTGATAGATCTCCATAGGAGTCAACAGTGGTGATACGGGCCTCTCCTCTGTTGGATTTTGAAAGAGGGGATTCCTATACTGTGAGCTTTGAGTAGGTAAGGGCGTAGTGACTGTGGACATGGTTTGCACCGCTTGTATGGTTTCTTGGGTGTTGTTGCTCTCCTTGAGAGTGGACACATCAAAATCTTGAGGTAACTTGGCACCTTGCTTTGCAAGCAAGCGAAAGAAATGATCCTGGTTTTCACTAAGGATTTTATCAAAGGCAGCTATAGCTCTAGGATCTTGTATAAATTCATCAAGATCTTGCCCATCTTCTTGAGAGGATTGACCTATTTCAAAGTGTCGCTCTTCTTGAGATGGGGTTTGATCTACGATATAACCTTGTGGGACAAAATCCAGAGGCAAGCCTGTGGTATACTGCGGTGCATTTAGCAAAGGGGTTCTATCCTCATGAGGATTGCTTGGTTTATCTATGTGCGGCATGTTTGGAGAGCTGATTGGTTTTGCCGCGGGTGTATTAGGAGTCACCTTGGGAGTAATGTTGAGACGACCTGATTGTGGTGTGTGAGGGGGTGACTTGTGCTTCTTAGGGACAACTTGCCTAGACTTCATAGTTTGCTGTAGCCTAGTGGTGACCATGGGATATGCCTAGGACACAATGTGATGCTGGGAATCTGTGAGATGCTTTGAAGAAACAAACAAACTCTGATGCACAAAGTACTAGACCAAAGGTGCTATACTATTTGACCAAAGGCGCAGGACTGTGCTACCAAAAGCGTGCTACTGTGGGCCGGAGGCGACGGACTGAGCTACCAATAGCGAGCTATTGCTATGTCAAAGGCGAGCTACAGTGACCAAAAGCGAGCTACTGTTATACCAAGGGCGCTGAAGTAGAGTTTTGCCAGAGGCGGGTTACTGCTGACCAAAGGTGATCTACTGTATTACCAAAGGCGAGCTGCTGTAATACCAAGGGCGCTGAAGTAGTGTCTGATGTTTTTCAAGGGCAAGATTTTTCTGTTTCTGATTGGATTGGTTTGGTAAGAGAAAACACAGCAAACAAGTGGTCAAAAAAGGCACAAGGACTGACACAACAGATAGTGTATGTTCAAGGCTCCAAACAAGCCCAATGTTTCCACAGGTCTAATACAGTGCAATCAATAACAAGCACTTTTTATCCCTAGAGACAAGGTTTCATTGCAGTAGATCAGCTCACAGCTTAATACTCCGTCGATAAAAATATCATTCCATAAAGATGTCGGATATTTAGTATCTTTGCGAGAGACGATAGGTAGGGATATCTCACCCTCCCCTTGGAAAGCTCAAGTAGGTCACAAGAGCTTTATGTCCGAGGGAATACTATCTCTTCTCAAGGGAGCCAATGGTGAGTGTCTTAAGGGTTTAAATCGATTTCCCTTGCACTGATGATTACCGCAATGTTCGGAGGTAGGTCGGGTAGTCTCTATCTAAATTGGTTCTTAGTGACTTTGAGGGACCAACGCCTTACGAGCAATGCAACAAGCTACTAAAAGCTTTAGCCAATCCTACTAAGAGTTTCAAACACTTCGCTCAAAGTGAAAATCATTTCCACAAAGGGCTAGTACACCTCTTTTCAGTTTGGCATCACAAGGTAAGGCTGACGTCGGTTAGGACTTGGCTTTCGCCTTATCCCTTTTATATAGCGGTTCAAACGAAAACTCCGCTTAGGGTCGTCCCTTTTGGATGAAACGCAATCCAAAAGCAGGCCCTTCTAAAGGAAGTACAAAAAATGTAAAATCAAGCACGTCAAACAATGGTTCAATTGTCCCGTTATAAGAAAAAATAAGGTGCAACTAAGCTATGCACACACACGATTGTAGTTGTAAATTGTCCCTTATGAAATGAAGTGTTTGGCATTCATGTCCATTATCCTTTAGAAAATTGAGGTGTTTGTTCATACATGTCCATTGTCCCTTAAGAAAAGTAGTATGTTCCTAAGACTTAGATTGCAAGAAAAGATTTGTTCAATTACTCCTTTTAAGCATGCAATGTGTTTCTAAGACTTAGTGAGGTAAAACAAAATGGTCTTCAACGCTCGTCCTGCATAAACATGTTAAAAATGCCTATTGGCTCTGTGTGAGTAGTAAGAAGCTGCAACAATTCCGTTAGTTCCACCAAAAATTCACAAGTTAGCAAAAATAAATCAACTTTGACCAAAAGCGTGTTACTGTCTTACCAGACGCGATTCACTGTAAACAAAAAAATGCTTACAGACAGACCAGAAGCGTCAGAGAATATAGCCAGATGCGTTGTAGAATAACCAGAAGCGTGGTAGTATGATTCCAAAAGCACTGCGATAAATACCAAAAGTGTGCAACGATAATAACAAAAGCGCTGTAACAGATCCAGGAGCGCTTCACTGTGTAACCGAGAGCGCGATACTATGTGGCTAAACGCGCTGTTCTATCTCAGATACAGAAAATATTAGTTTTGTTAACAATAACCAGGTCAAAATAACTTGTCATGGTGGACCTATTATCTGAAGGATGATATCTGATAGATCTGGGTTGTGTAATCTGGAAAACTCAGAAAAATGGATCAGCCCAATAGATTAGCACAAAAAACAAGGATATTCCTAAATAAATCAGTTTAGGAGATATCGAAAATCAGGTTTGGAGGACAAATACAATAGCTTGTCCGACAAAACGACAGACCTGAAATGAGAAGTTATTGCAAAAACCCTGAATGAAGTCAAAAACCTAATTTTAACCAAAAGCGCCTAATAGCACGCCAGTAGCGCTTCTCTGTGTTACCGATAGCGCTTCTCTGTACTACCAGAAGCGCGGCCGTGCTGCAAAGAGTGCTGAACTGTTCCTGCAAAAGCGCTGTAAGATACTGCCAGAAGCGCTGTGAAGTGCCGTAAGCGCCGTGCCGTACTGTGTCTTCAAAAAAACAAATTTCTCAAAGAAACCAAGGGATTAGTGGGTCCCATCGGGCGTGCCAGAATGTGTATATGGAAAATCGATCTATTCTAAACTAATAAAAACCAAAAATCCAATAACATAAAGAAAACGAATTTAAATAAAAGCCATAACAAATAATCAATGCAATAAAGACTTTTACTGAAATTTGTGTTGTTTCCTTTGGATTGAATGTAGAATTGCTCAATGAAATTGCAAAGCCATAGCTGCAACAAGCAAGTGTAGTGCTCAAGAGATCAATGTCAAATGATCGTAAGGTTGCTCAATCGACGCGTTGTGTATACTCAAAGCTCTGTTAAGTATGCCTGAAAATACAATCGAAGAGAGAGCGATAATGAAGGAGATGAGGGGGGTTTATATAGGTTTCATCAAAGATCGATCAACGGTCCAGATAATTCAGAAGAATCAACGGAGGAGATAAGTTGAGGAATGTGCAACGAATGAGAAGAAGACATGTGTCTTGCTTTCTTTTGCATGAGAGGAGTTATCAAGAATAGAAGAATAAGTTAACTGAAGAGATAAATCAATTAAAAGAATAAAGAAATCAGTTAAGTGATTTAAAACAAGAAGAAGGGATTTGCATGAGAAAAGAAGATATTTTGCTTTATTAAATATAGAAATATTTAATTGATGAGCAAGAAAGCTTGAGTTATTTTAGAGATAACTCAAATTAGAAGAAAAAGCAATTTAAATAAATAATTGATTTATTTAAATTTAGGGAAGATATTTTGGAAGAAACAATTAAATAATTGGAATTATTTAATTTAGAAGATTTAAAAGCAAATTAAATAAATAAATTTATTTAATTGTTGTGCATGATTTTGGGAGAATGATTTTTGATTTAATTAAATAATTTAAGAATTATTTAATTTTAGATAAGAGGGAATTTGTTGAATTAATTAAATAATTGGATATATTTAATTAATGTGGAATTGAAATTTGGAAACAGAATAATGATTTAATCAAATAATTAAAATTATTTAATTGTGGAAGAATATAGAGGAATTTAATTTAATTAATTAAATAAAGAGAATTTATTTAATTAATGTTGAATTTAGGAGATTTAGAAGAATTTGATGATTAATTAATTAAATAATTAGATTATTTAATTAACGTTTGCAATGCAGGTGATTAGACAGATTATGAAATGCAAGTAGCATGACAAGTTGGTCATTTTAGGGTGTCTACACTTCCCATTCCTTAAGACACCATAACATGACACACATCCCTTCCTCCATTACATCCTCCCTAATCCTTTCCCAACATTGATAACCCACTACCCATGCCACCTCATTTTCATAACACATTTGATCATAACATTGCAACAACAATCATCACTCCTCCCAACACAATCCTCCACCATGTGACATTTATCTAACACATATTCCCAATTATAATTATATCTACACAAAAATCAAGGTGTTGTAAGTACAATTAGAAGACCTTAACAATGTTTAAATGATAGGCATTAAATTAGGCACAGCTAGGTGTTAAATTAGGCGCACTTTGCGCCACCTTTAGCACCTCAAAGAGATTACATTATAGATTTAAATTTGGCGCTAAAGTCAGCATTAACTACGCTGACTAATGAATCAAAAACAAAAAATTTAAAATTCCCACCAAGCACAGGGTGAAGATTCATTGTTTGACCAAGAAAGATAAGGGCCTATCTCATGATGGAGAAGTATCCTCCTTGCCAGATATGGAAGATGAGCTAGTCAATCCAGATTCTGAGTACTCCCTTTCATGGGATCAGTACTTGATAATCATCCCGTTGATACTTTCTGATTATAGGAGATGGAGGAGAAGACACTATTGACTGATAGAGACAGAACCAAGTTTCTCGCTCGATCTGTAGCGGCACATTGAAAAGGCCATTAGATGCAGGCCTGAAGGCATCTTTCCCCTTCGCATTAGAATTCCATGTCTCAGGTTGGGGATTGGAGAAGTGAGGCCTACCTAACTTTGTAGCCTGCCATTCCATAGTGGGTTGATCGTTAGCCATGGAATTGATCCAGTAATCAATAATTAGCCAATTTATAGGGTTGGGTGAATAAAAAATAGGGCCTCATTTACATGCATCCCTCCAAAAGCTGGGACTGAGAAATGGGAGATGGGGAATGGGGGGAAAGCATTGCATTGGGTGGGGAAATATAAGAATATCATGGAAGGATGGAGATGCGACCCAGGGATCAAGTGAACATATGGGATCGACAATCGAGGTAACCGAGCCAATAGAGGGAGATGAGGAGCTAGGATGCCAATCAAGGAATAAGGGCTAATGATCCCCCAACCCAATGTACCAGCGGGAAGGAGAGCATTAACAAGGTCCATGGCTTTGTGGGTAAGCCTGAACCAGAGATTCCCCTTCGTGGGGTGCTTGTAGACCTAAAAATGCAAGGGTACTTCTTTAGGAATGATCCTGCACCTCTCTTCAAGTGGAGTTTGTCCTGTAGTATGGTGAGATATTGAAAGGGAAGAGCCTTTTCCTGGCTACCTAATACAATTGTCTGCACTAAGACCACTGTGAATAGTTTTTTGTGTTTGTCCATTAATTTTTCAAATGTGGGGTCTCTTGTCCTCTGTAACACATATTGAGTGGATGTCTTGCATCTCAGTCCCACTAATCATGTATCTTACTGTTTGCACAGTACATGTTATTTTGTATATAATTTCCACTACATTTTAAACACGATGCCATTGCAACAAAATGATATGAATGATCACTGTGTATATGACATCATTGAGAAATTTACAACCATCACAACTCCTAGACAATCATCTATCTTGGGCAGATTAAGAATTTGAGGGATTCGTCACTTCTTAAATTGCTTTCCTTTAATTAGCTCTTGCCTTTCCTTACAAGCTATATATGGATGACAACTATGGATTGTGATGGGGTATGAGGTATTAAAGTAGTGCAACCTTCTTCTGTACTCACTTTGCTTAATCTACATCATTAGAATCCACTCGTTGCAAACTTTCACAATATTTACTAGCCTTCCTTTCCCCTTAAGCACGTAATATCTTTGCTCAATAGTCTTTCTCTGTCACAACTACCATCCTATATAATAAAAAATAATGACCCACAAGGTATAGCCTTGAAGTAATCCAGGTAATATAGGCCTCTAGTCACATTAACACCCTGGTATCTCTTTATCAAATGAATGAAGTCAAGTTGTCCCCGCAGCACAACCAAAGGTAATATTTGCAAAGACATTCACCATACTTCTAAACTTTATCATTGAGATACCTGTTAAATCTATTGAAAAAGCATGTGAACTGTATGACAAAATCCCTGAAAGAAATGTGGTCTAATAGACTGCAATGATTGCATGATATGCACAAAATAGATTTGTTGAAAAGGCATTGCAAGGATGCTCTCAAAATCTTTGAATTAATTAAGCACTCTGGAACATATCCTAACATTGTAAGCTTTGCTTGTATTCTAGGTGCATGTAGCCATGTAGGTTTAGTGGATGAGAGCTATACATACTTCAATCACATTTGTAACCCTTATTGCATTGCACCTACAGTTGATCATTATGTGTGCATGGTTGACCTCCTTGCTCATGCTGGCTATCTTGAAGACACCCTAAACTTTATCATTGAGATACCTGTTAAATCTATTAAAAAGGCATGCGAACTGGTTGACAAAATCCCTGAAATAAATGTGGTCTAATAGACTGCAATGATTACATGATATGTACAAAATGGATTTGTTGAAAATGCTTTAGAAATTCTAAAGAAAATGCAATTATCTTGTGTAAAGCCAATTTCCACAACCTTTGCTAGCATCCTCCCTGCCTGTGTCAAAATGGGAGCTTTGGAATAGGGTATGGACATCCATCAAAACATAAAGAATAGAGGAATTTTGTCAGATGTTGTAGTTGCAACTACCTTGTTAGACATGTATGCAAAATGTAGAAGCATAGACAAGGCACGTGAACTATTTGATAGAATGCCTCAAAGAAATGTGGTCTTATGGACTGCATTGACTACAAGATATGCACAAAATGGATTTGTTGAAAAGGCTTTAGAGATTTTAAAGCAAATGCAATTGGCTGGTGTAAAGACAAATTCCACAACCATTGCCAGCATCCTCCTTGCCTATGTCAAAATGGGAGCTTTGGAATAGGGTATGGACATCAATCAATACCTAAAGGATAGAGGAATTTTGTCAGATGTAGTTGCAATTGCCCTGTTAGACATGTATGAAAAATTTGGAAGCATAGACAAGGCACGTGAACTGTTTGATAGAATGAATCAAAGAAATGTGGTCTCATGGACTACAATGATTACAGGATATGCACAAAATGGATTTGTTGAAAAGGCTTTAGAAATTTTAAAGAAAATGCAATTGGCTAGTGGTGTAAAGCCAAATTCCACAACCTTTGCCAGCATCCTCCCTGCTTGTGTCAAATGGGAGCTTTGGAATAAGGTATGGACCCATCAAAACATAAAGGATAGAGGAATTTTGTCAGATGTTGTAGTTGCAACTGCCTTATTAGACATGTATGAAAAATGTGGAAGCATAGACAAGGCACGTGAACTATTTGATAGAATGCCTCAAAGAAATGTGGTCTCATGGACTACAATAATTGTAGGATATGCACTAAATGGATTTGTTGAAAAGGCTTTGGAAAATTTAAAGCAAATGCAATTGGTTGGTGTAAAGCTAGAAACATGAAAGAAAATAAATGCAAAGTCTTTCCTATTTTAACTAGTGGCATCATGGTAGGGGGATTTTTGTGAGATATTATAGTTTGAAATGCTCTCATAGACATGTATACAAAATATGGAATCATAGACAAAAAACGTGAACTATTTGACAGAATTCCTCAAAGAGATGTCATCTCATGGAATGCAATGATTGTAGGATATCCACAAAATGGATTTTGCAAGGACGCTCTCAAAATCTTTGAATTAATTAAGCACTCTAGAACATATCCTAACATTGTAAGCTTTTCTTGTATTCAAGGTGCATGCAAGCATGCAAGTTTAGTGGATGAGAGCTGTACATACTTCAATCACATTTGTAACCCTTATTGCATTACACCTACAATTGATCATTATGTGTGCATGGTTGACCTCCTTGCCTGTGTTGGCTATCTTGAAGACAACCTAAACTTTATCATTGAAATACCTGTTAAATCTATGTTGGTTGTATGGATGTGTTTTCTTGGTGCATGTAGATCACATATGAATATAGGCTTAGGAATATTTACAGCAACACTACTTTTTTATTTGGATCCTAAAAATGTTGCACAACTTATGTTCTTCTCTCAAACATCTATCCACAAGTGGGTAGGTGTGGTGAGGTAAGGAGATTGGTGAAATGTAGAGGAATTAAAAAAAAATCCTTGGATGCATTTGGATTGAAGGGCATAAAATGGTACATGCTTTTTGTGTAGGAGACATATCACATCCATAGACAAAGGAGATCTATGCAAAGTTGGAGAAATTGGCTTGGAAGATGAAGGCGGCAAGGTATTTTCTAGATTCAAGAATTTACTTAATGTTGTGGAAGGATGGGAAAAAGAATTATTTCTCTACCACCATGGTGAAAAGTTGTCAATTGCATTTGGTTTGTTAAACATACCCCATGCAACAACTATTAGAGTTGTTAAGAACCTTTGAGTATGTGTTGATTGCCACACTGCAACAAAATTTATCTCCAAGATTGTCACAAGAGAAATTGTTTCGAGATGTGAACCCTTTCCATCATTTTTAAATAGGGACAATGTTCTTGTGGAGATTATTGATGATGCTAAATGAAGCAATCTAAAAAATAGGCTTACACTATAATAATGTGCACTTCGTTAGATTTCCTACTGGCGGGTATAAAGCCCAACTCCTCAACCTTAGCCAGCATCATCCTTGCCTATGCACAAATTGAATCTTTGGATGAGGATATGGACATCCATTAAAGCATAATTGGAAGTGTATTTTTGTCAGATGTTTAGTTGCAAGTGCCACTTCTAATCATGAAAGCCATCACAAATACTTATGCACAAAATTCAATAAAGAAGAATATAATTTATGCAAAAATTCTCTCATGAATGATTTCAAATTGTAATCAATTTCTTTGTAGCTTATAATGTGTGGATAAGAATTGACGTTCCTTGTAGTTTCCTATGCCAATAATTAAAAGGAATCTAGATCTACACATTCATCTTAGATGCATTTGCACAGTTGAAGCCTATTGTTTTAAATCCTTTACACAAGTTTTCCATGGGTTAACCTATGATAACATGTCTCCTAGCAACATAATGGCAATCCTCTCAAGGGGTTCTTAAATACCACTAATCTAGGTTAATTTATGCTGAGTTGTGTGCATAAAATAGATTACATCCCTTAAAGAAATGTGGACTCATGGACTGCAACAATTCCATGATATGCACAGAATGGATTTGTTGATAAGGCATTAAAAACTTTCAAGCAAATGTAATTGAATATACATATACAAAGAGAGAGATGTATGTGGAAGCATAGACAAGGCATGTGAACTATTTGACAAAATCCTTGAAAGAAATGTGGTCTAATAGACTGCAATGATTGCATGATATGCACAAAATGGATTTGTTGAAAAGGCTTAAAAACTTTCATGCAAATGAAATTGGCAGGTGTAAAGCCACATTCCACAACCTTTGTCAGCATCCTCTCAGCCTGTATCAAAATGGTAAGCTTTGGAATGGGGTATGGACATCCATCAAGGCATAATAGAAGGCATATTTTTGTTAGATATTATAGTTGGAAATGCTCTGATAGACATATATGAAAAATGTGGAAGCACAGACAAGGGACACAAACTGTTTGACAAAATGCCTCAAAGAGATGTCATCTCATGGAATGTAATGATTGCAGGTTTGCACAAAATGGATTTATTGAATAGGCTTTAGAAACTTTCAAGCAAATGCAGTTGTCAGCTGTAAATCCAAATTTTGCAACCTTTGCCAGCATCCTCCCTGCCTGTGCCCAAATGGGAGATTTGGAACAGGGTATGGACATCCTTTAAAGCATAATGGTAGGGGGAATCTTGTGAGATATTATAGTTTGAAATGTTGTCATAGACATGTCTGCAAAATATGGAATCATAGACAAAAAACGTAAACTGTTTGACAGAATTCCCCAAAGAGATGTCATCTCATGGAATGTAATGATTGCATGATATGTACAAAATGGATTTTGTAAGGACGCTCTTAAAATCTTCAAATTAATTAAGCACTCTGGAACATATCCTAACATTGTAAGCTTTGCTTGTATTCTAGGTGCATGCAGCCATGTAGGTTTAGTGGATGAGAGTTGTACATACTTCAATCACATTTGTAACCCTTATTGCATTACACCTACAGTTGATCATTATGGGTGCATGGTTGACCTCCTTGCCTGTTTTGGCCATCTTGAAGACACCCTAAACTTTATCTTTCTTTCTAAATCCCCAAATTTTCCCTATTCCCACTCACATTGAAGACCTGTGAGTGGGAATATATAGGGCTAACATTTTTTCTTTCTAAAATTGGTCGGATAAAGCCATATTGCTAACTTCATTTTTTTTTTAAACAAAATAGACCTTTGTCTTAAGGTTACTCATGAACCTTAAGATAAATAATTATTGAAAAAAAACTATGCATTCCTTAATGACATGTAAGAGAATTTAATCAGCTACTACTTAAAAACTCTTTAATGTTTCTGTCTAATGCAGGTTATTACATTAATAGTGAGAAAGAACATACATTGACCAAGCAATTTGTGGCACTTAAGGTTATGTAATAGAATTTACAATTGATAGTTAAATTGTATAACAATTTTTTTTATGATCTTAACTAACGTTTATTAGAATTGTTGTATGTTTTACATCATTGGAATGACATATTAGCTGTAACTTTTTTGAAATTTTATTATGGTATGTGCACTTTGATATGATGTAATATGATTATGGTTTCATTTCATATGTTGTAATATTAGATATATAACAGAAAAATAAATTATTGCATTAAATAAATAATAACTTTTCATTTTAAATGTTTTTTTTTGCAGAACATGGGTCTTCTAAAAAATCAAGATGATCCTCATGATATAGATCTAGATTATGTTGGTTTTGGTACAGATCACATGGCAAAGGATGATGATGACATAGATATAGAAGACACCGAGGCCAATGACGATGATGATGATCATGATAGTGATGATGATGATGAGGTAGTTGCTGGTATTAGCCAATGGCATTCATGATCATATAGACTACATCATGGATCATTGTTGATATATCGTTATGATGCCTCTTTTCATGGTTACTATCATATGTATCATTTTCATAGCCTGCAATACCATATTATTGAGTTGTATCATTTTGACATGTATCATTTTGACTTATATTATTTGGACATGTATCATCTTAATTTGTATCATTTTGAGTTACATAATTTATCATGTTTACTTATATCATTTGAACATGTATCATTTTGACTTATGTTGACTACTGCACATGTATCATTTTGACATGTTATTTGTCTACTGGCATATTTGAATTTCACTTGTTTTAGTTATATATGATGATGATCTTATCAGTATTGACTTGTCAATTTATATATGTTGAAAGTGGTCAATGATCTTTGGATGGATATTTATTACGTATGATGATTTTAATTTATTGCTCAGGATGGATGTTGTCAAATTCAATTAAATTATAGATATTTGACTCACTTGTTTTAATTATAGATGATGATCATGTTATAATAATTATCTTGTTATTTAATCATATGAGTTAAATAATTAAATTACTTACAATATAATCATATGAGTTATTTAAGAGACATGATATATTTAACTAATTAAATTGAAATAAAACATATTAAATTAATAAATGTAAGCAAACCAAGAAGCATTTTTAGAAGCAAAAAAGGAAGCAACAATCGAAGCCAAACTAGAAGCAAATCAGAAGCAATCTTGGAAGCAAAACTTGGCATTATCTAGGAAGCAAAAATAGAAGCAATCCAGGTAGCAAACAAAGAAGTAATAATGTAAGCAATTTTAGAAGCAACAAAAGATGCAATAATAGAAGCCATATTAGAAGTAACAAAAGACAAAAAAATGGAAGCAAAGCTAGATGCAACAAGCGACATTATATCAGAAGCAAAATTGGAAGTAAAACCAAAAGCAAAACTGGAAGTAAAACTAGAAGCAAAACTAGAAGCAAAACTGGAAGCAAACCTAGAAGCAAAACCAAAAGAAAACCTAGAAGCAACACAAGAAGCAAAAGCAAAAGCCAAACTGGAAGAAACAAAATCTGGCGTTAAATCTGGCACCAAAGTGAAAATGCAATTTAGCACTGAGTTTTGTTCAGGCAGAAATGTCCAATTCATAAACTCAAATGCACTAAAATCTAGTGCTATTTTAGGTGCTAATTTTCTGTTTTGTTGTAGTCCATCTTCATTCTCTTCTCAAGTTGGAAGTACATCTTCATTCTCTTCTCAAGTTGGAGGCACACCATCATTCACATGTCAAGTTGAATGTACACAATATTCTCCATCTAAACTTCAAGGATTTTCATCTTTTCCATCTCTAATTGAAGGTATGCCATCTATCCCATCTCAATTAAATATTGAAAAAATTCCTAATACTGAGTCAACTTTACCATTGAAAATGTCTCCTAGAATTTTGCATAGAAAGTCTAAGTTTCTAATTTTGATATCGATGCGAATGTTTTGAAGCCCATGCAAGATAAGATTCCCAAGCGTACTTGCTAAAGATATGCCAATAAGATATGGAAATCATTCTTTAAGAACTTAAATGAAATCGAAAGATGTCAACTATTTGTTGAATTGATGAGAAATCTAAAATTCAGGCCCACTATATGAAGATTCTTGGCCTAAGAAAATTGGATGCTTCAGGTGAAAAATCAATTGTAAAGAATCTAATGAGTGCATATGAGAGTGTGGGTTTCACCTCACACACCAAAGATGGTAGTGTCACATGACATGTCATTACATTGACAATAGTAAGCCAACAAACAAAGAAAGCTTGCCTCATTAAAAAGACAAGTGAATCATTGAAAATAAGTAGAAAAAATCTAATGAGAGCCATTGGAAGATGTGAAAGAGTTGAGGATTCAAATACCAATGAATTGTGGGCATTCTCTAGGAGACTCCCATGAAAAGATAAAGTTGTCGTTGAAGCCTTAAGATCCCTCATTGAAGAATTTTGGAGAAATAACACAAGGGTCGATGAATGTGAGTCAAAGGAGTGGGTCGATGAATGGTCTACAAGAAGCCTAAGCCCGGTTGACACATATCAACTATTGAATCATTAGCTGACTTTGACAATGTTTCAGATCTAGTTCAACTAGGTATTATCAGCATTCAAATTTAATAAAATTCAATAATTCATCTTATTTTATAGTTTTTTTTGTATTGTTGACTATATTCATCAAATTGAATGCACATATCAATCTAGGGCATGTTTATGCAGTTATTGCAACTGAAGACAATGAAGAAGGAACAAATTATTATTTATCATTTTGTTGAGGCAAAAAAGAAATTAGATGCCCTTATTATAGATGGAGAAAACATCGAGTACCCTATAGAATTAATGGTTGTTACTGGAACATGGCTTAGAAGGTACCCAGTGAAGAAGTCTGATGTGTAGTTGTTTGAGGACTTTGACACACATAGGAAGATTCTTCATTATTATAACCTTGTAAACCCTATTGCAATGGTTTCCATTGTTCTTGGAAAGTTTCAAGGTTCTTGGATAGTTTCAACATCCTTGGAGATAGGTTGTTAATTTTGTAAATTTATTCATAAGGGATGAAGGTTTCACCATCAATGGTAAATTATTTTTATTGGTATAGTAAATATGTATTTATTAGCCTTAGTAATTAATTAGTTACTGGCAAGTTGTTACAGAGTTACTTTTATTGCTCAAGGCATCTTGGTAAATAGTAAATGAGGTGAGGTGAAGAATCTTGGTGCCTATCTTAGGGAAATGTATTTTTAGATTGTTATGACACATGTCATAAGTTTGTAAGAGCATCTATGACAACTTACACCATCAATGGTAAATTATTTTTCTTGGTACGGTAAATAATTATTTATTAGCCTTAGTAATTAATTAGTTACCGGCAGGTTGTTACAGAGTTAATTTTACTTCTCAAGGCACCTTGGTAAATAGTAAATGAGGTGAGGTGGAGAATCTTGGCGCCTATCTTAGGGAAATGTATTTTTGGACTGTTATGACACATGTCATCATTTTGTAAGAGCATCTATGACAACTTACAATTGTCATAAGGTGTAAGAGATTCTATGACAACATGACAACAATTATTGTCTTGTAAGTTCTTATTCTTGGTTTTAGGTGCCTATGAAAAGTGTAAGGGAATCTATAAGAAGATGATTTTGGTGTATCCCAAGATAGAAACATTGGATTTTGTCCATCTCCCATGAATTTATTTGGTGGGTACCCATTTAGCATAAAAATGAGAGTTGAGAGTGAAGGTTGAGTGAGGAAAATTTGTTTGTAGTTAACAAGTTGCACGAGAGAGTTCTTCTATACACAGGTGTTGTTGGATTGAAGACTGAAGAGGAGATTGGAAGTGGATGTATTGTAATCTTGTTTTGAGTATAATACAATGTGAGCCTCTCTTCTTGGTGGAGTTTTTTTCTGCAAGGGTTTCTCCATGTAAAACTATGTTATGTGTTTGATCTTCTACTCCATTGCTACCTTGTGTTGTGAGATCTTGAATTCTTTTATTGTTGATTTATGCCTCTTTGTTGCTGCTATCTTATGGTGATGTTATTTCTATTATAAGTTCATCTAAGGTGGTTTTATCAAGCATGTTAAAGTGGCTAATTTTAGCATCGTAAAGAAGTTGAATCTCTTCATGGTATTTCAAGGATTAAGCAAACTTATTTTTAGATTTGCATACAACTTTTAGATTTCTATTTTGTAGTAGTCAAAGCTTTGTATCTCACCAATTGGTATCATATCTTGGTGATTTGATGACTAACAATTGGATTAGAGATTGTTCATTTATTCCAACAATTGGTATCAGAGCATAAGGTTGTTCCATAGCTTGTATGTGCTTGAATGTTCTTGCATGTGAGTTGCATGTACTTGCATGGACTTTCATGTTTCTTGCATGTAATGGATTCATGGTAATTTGGTTTTAGATATTCCTCCATTTTTGAATTTATCTTGTGAATCTGTTGGAAGGAATTGTAGAATGTTAGAGATTTTTGGGTTGTAGTGGATGTTCTATATGTTGGCATTGTTTTGTAGATCTATGAGATTGGAAGCCATGGCATCTAACTTTCAGATGGATATTGTCAATGAGATCTATGGTGGGCTCTTGAGGCTTAGGGTTATGGATCTTCATGGAGTTGATCTTGTGGTAGTGATCTGGAGCTCTAGTTTGGCAATATGTGAGTATCCTCTTGTTTGGTGGTTTTATTCCTTTACCTTGTGGTCATGTGAAGTGAATGGGTGTTCATGTTGGATGGATTCTTTTGGTTCCCTGGTCACATGGAAGAAGATTTACTTTTTGGACTATAGTATGGAGTGCTTATGTTGGATTCATGGTTTTAGCCCTTGGTTACATGAAAGCACTGAATGTTTTTCCACTGGTTGCATGTGGGTTGTGGAGTTGGTATTTTAGTGCTATAGAAACTCCTAAACAACCTAGTTCCTCCTTTATCATATTCATGTTATTTTGGATATGTAGGTTTTACAGTTTTCCTATTTCAAAAAGTTATGGAATAGTAGATATGTGATATTTCATTATTTTAGATGACATATATGGTGTGAATATTTGGATGTTTAAGTGATTTCATATTTTTTGAGAGATGGTTTTGCAGGTTTTACATGTTAAAAAAAATATGTGGTTTATAAATCTGTGGAAATATTGTATTCAAACTCTTAGAGTATTCTGGATGGAAACAATTATAGATTTGTAGGGTTGTTTGTTGGGTTCTTATGATCTATGGTTAAACTCTTATGCAGATTTGTTTGGCAAATCAGGTCTGACATTGATCCTAGTGTTTGAGTCTTGGAAATCTACATTTTATAACTGGTTATCTTTGTTCTATATGTTACTGATGTGGGGTAGAATCTAGTTTTTTAGTTATTTGAGATTGGAGCACTAACCATGTTGCATGAGTGCAAATCTTGTAAATTGTCTGATAAGGATTTTGTTTGGTTGACCTCTTCTTGGTCCCCTGATTGCATTGGGATGTTTATTGAAATGAGATAAAAGGATGGTTTGGAGTACCTAATATAGTTGTTCATTAGAATCTATAGCAGTAATTTATGGTGCATGAGAAGCTCTATTCACTTTTAGTGGAGTTTTGGTAATGATGTTGGTCATGAAACCATGCATAGCTCAGTATCACTTTCAGTGGGAGTTTTGTGCAGTTACATAGTGTGTTCTATCTTCTTTGTTTTCAGGATTTTGGTTCTAAGTTGTTGTTGCAGTGTATAGTAATCCATGGATAAATCTTTGGTTAGAAGATGGATCAACTTTCGCAATAGTTGTTGGTGTCATAAATAGCTCTTGTATTCTACCCTTAGGTTGTAGTGAGGGTTTATTGACATCTTTGGTTCTATTGACAAAGGATGCTTAATATTCATGTTATTTGAAGAGGGATTAACATCTTGTTTCATGGAGGACTCTTAGAGTCTTTGATAAAGGTGTTATTGTTCCTCCTTTGGAGAGGATGTAGTACTCTTTGCTTTTGAGTATTAATCATTTGATTGGAGCTTCATGCTTCTATAAGTTGCATTTGAAGTTGGCATGGATTGATTGGTTGGTTGTCATGGATACTAGAGCGACTTGGTTTAGCCTGGAAATCTCTTATACTTAGAGATATGTGTTGGAATGGTTACTTGTTATGAAATTTTTTCAATAGTAGAAACTGAGTCTACACCTAGAAATGGATGTGAGTCCACCATAGACCTAATGAGAAGGTTGTCTTTATTGAAAGATTATATTTCTTGGTGTTGTATGCACAGGATAGTCTTGTATCCAGCTCTCGGTCTACTCGGTAGGTGAATGATCTAAGAGGTGTTGCCCATGTGATTATTAGATGCATTCTTTATATTATCTTGTCTTCTCTTGTGCATTAGTCTTGAATGCTAAGTTCTAAAGGCTTGTTGAGAAGTAGATGCATGACTTTATGTACTTCCATTGTTCTCCTTCTGAGGATTTGTTAGGAGAGGTATAGGAGATGGTTAGTGGCTTTGGGCATATTCCCTTATGTTGTGGGAATGTTTGGCTAGTTTTATCTACTTTCCATGAGAGGTTTACATCTATTGTTGCCTTGTTTCATCATAAGTTGAATGGTTAGATGTTGATATCATTTCAATTTGGGAGTGTTGAAGGAGATCTTACTTTACATAGTTTGGCACATGTTAGTGTGGTATAAGGACATGGTTTGATTTGAAAGTTCTCTCTTTCCTAGTATATTGTCTTCTTTCTAAAGGTTCTTATGTTTATGGAGTTGAGGTTTTGAATGGATTCATGTGTTGTTGTTTGTACTTCATTATTCTTGTGCAAAAATTTGGTAGCTCCTTGATCTCTTTCTTTGTTGGTTTGGAGGACTTGGGAGAGTCATTTGGATTGGTAATGAGAGATGTATTTTGCATATCATTGTATGTTTCTTTGACACCATGATAGAGGAGTTAGCCACATGCTCTATGTGAAGTGCTATAGGAGGACTTGTTAGTGTTGTGATCTTGTTTTCAGATTTGACATTACCTATGTAGTGGGAGATCCAGAAGGTATATGTGTTTTGCATGAGAGGGGGCACCTCTCTTAGACTGGTTAAACTTTATTGCAATGAGTTACCTCAGAGGTTTTTTATCGAATGTCTATGTGTGTCATACCTTGGAGTCTTCTTTTGTAGGATGGTAGATATACAGAGACTTGTTTACATATTTCGGTTGTTATGTTGATAGCATGAAGTTATACCTATGATAGTTTGTTTAACCTCGTTTGAGGTATGGATAGTTTGGATGAGAAAACAACTTGTGTTTTCTATTCAAATTTGGTATGAGTGTGGAAGTCACTTAGAGTCATTTGTCATCATTTGAATTTGATGCTTGTGTTCATTTATAGATTGGTGCAGGTTTCAGTGACAATTGATATGTTTCAATTTGGCATGTTCCTTGTCCTATCATTGGTGACATGATGTGAGGAGTTCTTGCTTGGAATGGTTGTTATCATGGTTGTTTTTTTGCAAGTATCTTGTTGGAGCACAAAAGCATGTTGAAGAATCAATGACACATGGTTGGATAAGGGATGTTTTTCCCTTGTTGATTTTTCCTATGGATATGTATTTACAATGTATGATGTCAAGTGAGAGAATGTTGGGATTAATGTGCCATCAACCTTGTAAATCCTATTGTAATAGTTTCCACTATTCTTGGAAAGTCCAAGGTTCTTGGAGAGTTACTTTTACTACTCAAGGCATCTCAATAAATAGTAAATGAGGAGAGGTGGAGAATCTTGGTGTCTATCTTAGGGAAATATATTTTTGGACTGTTATGACACCTATGATAAGTTTGTAAGAGCATCTATGATAACTTACAACTGTCATAAGGTGTAAGAGATTCTATGACAACAAATGACAACAATTATTGTCTTATAAGTTCCTATTCTTGGTTCTAGGTGACTATATTGGGAAGATGTCTATGACAAGTGTAAGGGAATCTATAAGAAGATGATTTTGGTGTATCCCAAGATAGAAACATTGGATTTTTTCCATCTCCCATGAATTTATTTGGGGGGTACTCATTTTTCATAAACATAGAGTGAAGGTTGAGTGAGGCAATCTTGTTTGTAGGTAATAGGTTGCATGAGAGAGTTCTTCTATACACAGGTGTTGTTGGATTGAAGACTGAAGAGGAGATTAGAAGTTGATGAAGGGGGTAAATCACAAAACACATAACAACAAAAATTGCACACAAAAAGTAAGAATGTTCTTTTATTGATTTGGACAACCCATTACATTATAGAAGCACAAATACAATCAGAGGATGAATCCTCCATAGGCTGCAACACATTACAACTTCCTATCTCTAGACTCTGGAACCTTATGCCTTCTATAACCCCAAATCAGCTAGGGTTTCTATTTTCCCACCTTTTCTTGACTGTACATTTTTCCCCTTATCTCTACTACTGCCTGGGGTTCCCAAAAATAGTCATAAATAGCCCTTTTTGGCGGCCTCCAGCTAAATTTCAAAATTTGCAACTCCCTCCAAAAATAGGTCAACTTCTGGGAAGCATAACTTTTGATCTAGGTGTCTGATGTGGAGCATCATGCCTACATTTTGGCTTTCTTGCTTTTGCTATTTTTGGTTTTTAGTTTTATTTTCTTTCCTTGTTTTTGGTGGTGTTTTCTTTCTTCTGTCCTTATCTCATAACTCCATCAATTTTGAAACTAAAATCTCATTGAGGAGTTCTTGTCACCTTGTTATTTTTTCTCTTGTCGCTTTCTAGGAATGAAGCCTCCTGTCGCCCAAGTGCAGAGCCGTTATTTATCTGGGTTAAATTGTTGTAATCCTTTCTATAGATTGACAGATGGTGTATTTGGGAATAGTTGTTGAGTCATTTCATTACCAACAAAGAGTCCCTTAACACCTTCAAAGGAATCCTAAGCATGACAGTAAAGAACCTTCCATGCATGCGACAGTTTAAAACAAATACTAAGAGTAGTTCACAGAAAATGATAACATCATTGGAGCCTAAGCAGAAGCTTCTGGAATTGACCCAGTTGACAATAAAAAGTTTGCATAGAATTACAAAAAAGAAAGGAGAGGTCAATGGTGCAGTGGGAGAGTTAGAAGAACAGAATAGATGATAGTTAGGAAGTTTGATTATACTCTCAAGCCATCTGATATAGGCTGATTGTTATGGCCATAGTAATGTTTTTGAAAATGTTTTGTAATGAAAGAGAATAGTGAAAATCTATGTTTCATGTGTCTCTAAGTTTTTCTATGTTAATTTATTTCTGAATCAATTTCTTCCTATCATTTTTCTCCTATTTGATTGGGGAACTCCTGTCGATGTTATTGAATCTTGCATTGTTGAGTTTGTGACTAGCTGGATGCCATCAAATTGGTACTAGAGCCTAAGTTATTTTGGGCATTGGTAAAGGGTCAAGATGCCTCTAAGAAGAATGGGCAGAGGAGGCCGAGGTCATGGTAGAAGAGACCAAGGAGACCCTGAGTTGTTGTAGAATTTAGTTACAAGGATGGAAGCTCTTGAGAGAGAACAGAGGAGAGGAAACCCTAATGTTGAGGATTCAAGTGATATGGAAGAAGAACCACAGAGAGAAGAGAATGAGGAAGGACAGGTAGATCAAGAAGAAGACTTTGGTGACAAGTTATTGAAGTCAATCATGAGCCTGGGTTCAAAACCCAAGATAGAGGTGTCAACATATGCTGGAAGCCTCAATGGCAAATATTTGATCGATTGGATCAATGACCTGGATAAATACTTTGAGTATGAAGGTGTAGCAGAGGAGAAAAGAGTGAAGTTTGCTTGCAACAAATTGAAGGGCCATGTTGCCATGTGGTGGGACTTTGTCCAAGTTGAGAGGAGAAGAAGAAATAAGGAGAACATTAACTCCTAGGATCGAATGGTGGCCAAGTTTAAGCCAAAATTTCTACCAAGTGATTACCAAGCTAATCTCTTTAAGAGGTTACAAAATTTGAAGAAAAAGGATATGTCTGTGAAAGATTACATTAAGGAATTTTACAAATTAATAATCATATCTGGGCGTGCTGAAGAGGAAGTGGAAAAGATAGCACAATATGTGAATGGTCTCAAGTATAGTCTGTAAGATGAAATAAGTCTCATGTCCCCAAGGAGCCTAGAAGAGGCTTATCAACTTGCTCTTAAGGCAGATGAGAAGTTGCAAAGTAAGCAAAGTCAGTAAGAGAAGAAGAGAGGAAGAGGTTTTAGAGGTAGGGGACAACAAACAAGTACGGTACAGCAACACCATCAAAGTGAAGAAGTTGGGAGTTCTAGTGCGACAACCCATAATGATAGAGGTGGTTTTCAAAATAGATGAGGAAGATCTTATGGAAGAGGTGGGTCACAAGGTAGAGGAAGAGGATTTTCCAGAAAATGTTTCAAGTGCAATCAATTTGGGCACAAGAGTTGGGAATGCTCTGAATCATCTCAAGGAGGACATTCAAAATTTAAGAGAAGTAATCAAGTTTTTCATGCTAATCAAGAGAGTGTGGGATCTCTAGTGCATCACAAGGAAGAATTAGAATTGGGAGAGTCTTTAATGCTTAAGAGGGTGCTATTGAAGCCACAAAAAGAGAGTCAAGAGCCAATTCAAAGGAGAGCATTGTTTAAAACCAAGTGTAAATCACAAGGTAAAGATTTTAAGCTAATTATAGATAGTGGTAACACTGATAATATTGTTGCAATTGAGATGGTAGAAAAATTGAATCTTAATAGGATTAAGCACCCTACTCCATATAAAGTGACTTGGTTACAAAAAGGTCATCAAATATTAGTTAGTGAGAAGGCCTATGTTGATTTTTAGATTGGTAGCTATAAGGATTGTGTTTTGTGTGAAATAATGCCTATGAATGTGTGCCATGTTTTGCTTGGGAGACCATGGCAATTTGATAGGAAATTGATGCATGATGGAAAGGAGAGTGAAGGTTGAGTGAGGCAAACTTGTTTGCAGGTAATAGGTTGCATGAGTGAGTTCTTCTATACATAGGTGTTGTTGGATTGAAGACTCAAGAGGAGATTGGAAGTTGATGAAGGGGGTAAATCACAAAACACACAACAAAAATTGCACACAAAAAGTAAGAATGTTCTTTTTTTGATTTGGACAACCCATTACATTATAGAAGCTCAAATACAATTAGAGAATGAATCCTCCATAGGCTACAACACATTATAACTTGCTATCTCCAGACTCTGGAACCTTCTACCTTCTGTAACCCCAAATCAGCCAGGGTTTCTATTTTCCCACCTTTTCTTGATTGTACACCTTCCCTGTTATCTCTACTACTTCCCAAGCTTCCCAAAAATAGTCATAAATAGCCCTTTTTGGTGGCCTCTAGCTAAATTTCAAAATTTGCAACTCCCTCCAAAAATAGGTTAACTTCTAGGAAGCATAACTTTTGATCCAAGTGTCTAATTGATAACTATTTAAAGCAATGGAAAGATCATGAAGTGAAATATCACACTATAAATCTATAAACATATTTCCATAAACTTTTTGGGGTGTTATGGGATGTTTTAGTGCCTCATATCTGATTTCAAAAAATTTTAGTGGACCTCGCGAAATTGAAACTTTAATATCTTGAAATCCAGACATGATCTTGAGCTAAAATTTATCAAGAATGCTTATTTGACTATTCTGAAGCTTTGGGGAAAATTTTGGACTCAACTACTTCTTTGATATAGACTTACTAAAAATAGTAAATTTTGGTATTCTTAGCCCTGTTGGAAACTTTGAAGGTTCTAAATCATTATTCAAGCAAATGGGTATCCAAAAACATAAATTTTGAAAAGTAATGAAAATAAAGTCATCAATTTTGAATCAACATTATTTTTGGGTGATGCAAGATTGCCCTTACACCTCTAGATGCTTCTGCATCAGACACCCAGGGTAATTTGAGAAGTGACCCCATTACATCTCAGGAGTTAGAGGGAAACCAAGATGGTTAACCATGGCCTTAGATAACTAGGATGTATCTTCAACTGGCCTTCCTCTCCATTTAACCAGGTACTCTTCATATTGTTTGTTTCTTATGCTTCTACCCACATGGCTATTTAAAATTTATTGTTGGTTTCAAGCACCTCCCAAGAGCACAACTTGCAAATAAATCTTCACGATGAGAGAGGCACAATGCTATTTCACCAAAGATGAAAATATATATTGAGAGAGATGATAAATTACATAGTATACAAGCCTTTTAAAGGCATGAAATATGTGACAGGTGAACAACTACTCAATATGGAACAAAACCGCCTACATGATTAACCCTAAGTGAAAACTTAACTTTACACTAACATTTCTTCTATCTCCTCCTTTTCTAAAGTAGGTGTTGGAATACTCCACTGTTCTTCTATTGGTCCATCCTCTATTCCACCTTCATGATATTCTATTTAATCAGCAATGTTGAACACAAGAGAAATGTTGATCCCACTTGGCAGCTCTACCTCATATGCATTTTCTGAATCATGCTTCTTCAGAATCCTACATGGTCCAAATTTATTCATTTTCAAGTTATTATATGTTCCAACTGGAAACCTTTCTTTTCTCAAGTGAACCATGACTTCATCTCCTAACTAAAACTCCTTATATCTCCTATTCTGATCTTCCTTAGCCTTGTATTAAATATTCATCTTATTAATGTGCTTTCTCACCTCTTCATGCAAATTCTTGAGGTGTTCTATAAAGTCTTTGGCTTTGGCACTTGTCTTTTCTCCCTTGTCTAACTTCCTTAACTATGAAGCATTTCTTGGACTACTCCCATATACAATCAGGAATGGTGATTTACCGGTACTCCTATAGATAGAATTATTATAAGCAAATTTTTTCCTGTAGTAAAATCAAATCCCATCGCTTGGGCTTATCTCCTACTTAGAGCATCATGGTAGGTACCCAAACTCCTATTCACCACTTCTGTCTATCCATAAGTCTATGGATGGTGTGCAAAATTGAACTTCAAATCTATCTTCAACTTCTTCCGCGATGTTCTCCAAAAATAACCAACAAACTTGGTGTCTCGATATGAAACTATGCTCTTAGGTAGACCATGTAGTATTACCAACTCTCTAAAAAATAACTCTACAATATGAACAACATCATTAGTCTTCTTACAAGGAATAAAATGTGCCATCTTCAAGAACCTGTCCACCACCACAAAAATGGAATCATGTCCTCTCTATGTCCTTGGTAATCCAAGAACAAAATCCATACTAATATCATCCCATGGATTCTCTGGTACAGGTAATAGTTGATATAGCCCTGTATTCTGACTTGTTCCTTTTGTCATCTGACACAATCTGTAACTCTACACAAATTTTCTCACATCCTGCTACAACTATGGCCAATAATAATGCTCACCAACAATACCAATGGCCTTATCTTGACCAAATTGTCTAGCTAATCCCCCACTATGCTTCTCCTTAATCAAGTTCTCTCTCATGGAAGTCCTTAGAATGAACAACTGGCTTCCCCTAAACAAAATGACATCTTGGATTATGAAAGCCAACCATTTTGTCATGTCCAAAGTAATAGCTTCTAAACAATCTTTCCAAGCCTTTGCAAAATCTGGATCCTCAAGATACAAACTTTTGAGCTCATCAAACCCAACAACCTCTATCTTCATTTCTATCAACAAATTTTGCCTTCTAGTTAAGGCTTCTGCAACTCTGTTTGACTTCCCACTCCTGTGCTTCAAAACAAAAGTATAACTCTACAAAATTCAACCCATTTTAAGTGCTTTTGATTTAACTTTCCTTGACTATTAAGATACTGCAAAACCTGATGATTAGTATATACAACAAACTCTTTGGGCAAAAAATAATGTCTCCATTTCTTCAAAGCTTGAACTATAACATAAAACTCCTGATCATAAACAAAATACTTTTTCTTGGCATCATTAAGCTTCTCACTAAAATAGGTAATGGGCTTAACTTCTTAACTCAAAACAACTCCTATAGCACTATCACTAGCATCACAATCTACCTGAAATACCTTATTAAAATTTGGAAGTGCCAAAATAGGTTGTTCTATGACTTTCTACTTCAATGTATCAAAGCTCTTGGTTTCTCTTGTAGTCCATCTAAACTCTTTTCTATCCCATCTCACTATCTTAGTTAGGGGTGAACAAATGCTATTAAAATTTCTAATAAACCTTCTGTAAAAACTTGCCAAACCATGAAAAGTTTGTACCTCTGTAGCACTCCTTGGCATAGCCCATTCAATGATAGCCCTCACCTTCTCTAGGTCCATCTTAAGATCTTCCCCCAAAGATAACAAATCCTAGGTATACCAACTCCTTCTTTGCAAAACTACATTTCTTTATATTAATCAACAACTTCTCTTCCCTCACCTTCTCTAAAAGTCTTCTGATATGCATCAGATGTTCATCCCAAGTCTTACTAAAAATCATAATGTCATCTAAATAAACAATAACAAAACTTCCCAAAAACTCTTTCAATACCTCGTTCATGAGCCGCATGAATGTGCTCGATGCATTGGTTAGCCCAAATGGCATGACTAACCATTAATACAAACCTTCCTTTGTCTTGAAGATTGTCTTCAATTCATCTCCTTCTCTAATTCAAATCTGGTGATACTCACTCTTCAGGTCAATCTTCGTGAAGTACTTGGCTCCACTCAAACAATCCATTATGTCATCCATTCTAGGCAATGGAAATCTATACTTGATCATGATTTTATTGATGGCTAGGGAATTTGTACACATTCTCCGCTCTCCATCTTTCTTGGATGTTAGTACTGTAGGTACCGCACATGGACTTAGGCTCTCCGTTATCAGTCCCTTCCTTAACAACTTGTGAACTTATCTATTTAGCTCTTCATTCTTTGTAGGAGTCATTCTGTGGGCTACCTTATTTAGCAAACTAGCTCCTAGTATCAAATCCATTTGATGACTTATCTTTCTCACTAGTGGTAAACCTTCTGGTACATTATCAAAGACAATGTCTTGAAATTCTTCCAACATATCTGAGACTTTCACTAGTACATCTTCACATTTCTCTTGACTGATCTTAGGAATCAATGCAAAGCAATGACACTCATGCTTCATACCCTCCAAAAATTTACTACCATCTACCAAGAAAATTTTGCTAGTACTACATACCTTTTCTTCTACCTCCTTCAAGGGCTTCAACTTATGACGAACTCCATCCTTTGTTAGGGAATATGTGTTTGCATGGCCATTATGGACAATGTACCTATCATACTACCATGACCTCCCTAATAGAATATGATATGCATCCATCGGTATGATATCGTACAACACCTCATCATGGTAGTCTCTAATCTTGAACTTGACTAAACACTATTCATTGACCAAAGCTCTATGGTCCTTCTACAACCATGCAATCCGATATGGATGTGGATGCTTTCTTCTTGTCAACTTCAACTTTTCAACCATCTCCTCTAAAACAAGATTGTCAATGCTTCCACTATTAATAATAATATCACAACACTTACCTTCACATTTTCACCTTGTGCGGAATAAAGTCTTCCTCTGATTTTTTTATTTCTCCTTATTCAACAAGGTTCTTCTGACAACTAGGGTTTCTCCCCTTTCAGAATCTTCAGAATATTCAAACTATGCATCTTCATCTATATGTGTAACTCATGCATTACCTTCATGTCTTCTGTTTGTCCTTCCTTGATGCTGTGGACACTCATATGCTCGATGTCCTTCTTCTTCACATTGGAAACAAGTTTCTATGAAACCTCCTCTTCCAGGTCCTTGCCCAAGTCTGCCTCTTCCTCTTCCCCTTTGTTTGCCATTGTTTTGGTCACGAGGGTGGTAGGCATTATCTCCTCTCTGACTTTGCCCGGTGCCAGCTTCTTCACTTTTCTTTTGATATTCATTATGGCCTCCATAGGATCTTCCACTAGTCCTTCCACCTTAACCTCTTCCTCTTTGCTTGTTTTTGAATATTTTAGTCATCTTCTCCTCCACCTTTAAGGAAAACTGGTATGTATCTTCTATGGTGGTCATTCTAACTAGGCTTATCTCCTCTTAAATACTTAGCCTCAACCCATTAATGTAGCAGGCTACCTTCTCCTTGTTGGCCTCTACATGGCCTATCCTAATAGTAATCTTATAAAAATCTTTTGTATACTCTTTAATAGACTTGTTACCTTGCTTCAATCCTTGCAACTTCTTTAACAACTCCAACTCATAGTCCATAAGAATGAACTACTTCTTTAATTTTTCCACCATCCAATCCCATCTGGTAGTCTTTCCTTCTCCTCTTCTATTCCTCTCCAACTAGACCTCCTTCCACCAAATACTAGTATGGCCTTTTAACTTTGTTTTTACAAACTTGACCCATTCCAGATCCTCTACATCTTCATACTCATTATATTCCTCCATATCATTGATCCAATCAATAAGCTTTTCTAGATCCAAATCTCCAAAATAGGTAGAAACTTCAATCCTGGGCCTCTTTCTGATCTTTAAAATGGTCCTCAACAACCTAACTTCTACAGGATCTCCTGCAACTTCTTGTTCTTCCTTAGATAGATCTTTAGCTTCATCTTCTCTTTCTTCTCTTGTTCTCGGCTCAAACCCTCTTCACAGCTCCTCTTGCAATGCATCGATTTGCCTTTGCAAGGATCTAAAACCCTCTTCTGTCAAAGCATTTTTTCCAACATAGTTTTTTCATGGGGCCAATTTGATCTCTACAGCAAACCCACAACCTTAGGTCCTGGTGCAAACTGCCTCATGGTTGATGATTTGTCTACACTTCAAGAACCCTTGCTCTGATGCCACTTGATGAAGGGGGTAAATCACAAAACACACAACAACATAAATTACACACAGAAAATAAAAATATTCTTTTATTGATTTGGACAACCCATTACATTACAGAAGCTCAAATACAATAAGAGGATGAATCCTCCACAGGCTACAACACATTACAACTTCATATCTCCAGACTCTAGAACCTTCTAGCTTCTGTAACCCCAAATCAACTAGGGTTTCTATTTTCCTACCTTTTCTTGAATCTACACTTTCTCCCTTATGTCTACTACTACCCAGAGTTCCCAAAAATAGTCATAAATAGCCCTTTTTGGTGGCCTCCAGCTAAATTTTGAAATTTGCAACTCCCTCCAAAAATAGGTAAACTTCTAGGAAGCATAACTTTTGATCTGGGTGTCCGATTGATGCACTGTTTGAATCACCAGAAAGCTCGTAAAGTGAGCTATCACACTATAAATCTATAAAATAATTTATATAAACTTTTTGAGATGTTATGGGATGTTTTAGTGCCTCATATCTAATTTCAAAACTTTTTAGGGGACCTCGCAAAATTGAAACTTTAATATCTTGAAATCCAGACATGATATTGAGTTAAAATTTACCAAGAAATCTTATTTGCCTATTCCAAATCTTTGGGGAAAATTTTAGGCTCAACTGCTTCTCTCATATAGACTTACTAAAAACAGTAAATTCTAGTATTCTTAGCCTTGTTGGAAACTTTGAAAGTTCTAAATCATTATTCAAGCAAATGGGTATCCAAAAACACAAATTTTCAAAAGAAATGAAAACAAAGTCATCAATTTTGAATCAACATTATTTTTAGGTGATGCAATATTTCCCTTACACCTCTGGATGCTCCTGCATTAGAAGTGGATGTATTGTAATGTTGTTTTGAAGATAATACAACTTGAGCCACTCTTTCTGGTGGAGTTTTTTCCGCAATGGTTTCTCCACGTAAACACTGTGTTATGTTTTTGATCTTTTGCTCCATTTCTACCTTGTGTTGTAAGATCTTGCATTCTTATGTTTCTAATTTATGCCTCTTTGTTGTTTCTATCTTATGGTGATGTTATTGTTGTTATACTTGTTCATCTAAGGAGGTTTTATCAAGCATGTTAAAGTGGTTGATTTTAGCATTATAAAGAAGTTGAATCTCTTCATGGTATTTCAAGGATTAAGCAAACTTATTTTCAAATTTGCATACAATTTTTAGATTTCTATTGTGTAGTAGTCAAATCCTTGTATCTCACCAATTAGTATCATATCTTGGTGATTTATGATTAACAATTGGATTAGAGATTATTCATTTATTCAAATAGTTGTGGCATCAAACGTTCTTTTGATCAAATATGGGGGTAAACCATTGAACAAGACCTTGTGGAAGGTTCGTGAGTCTGACCATAAGGTAATACTTGACACAATAAAGAGTAGAGCATACCTAGATGGTTTGTTAGATTGAATCAATGGAATGATAGAAAGGTATCTTATCTATCCTCATTTCACCTTCTATATTTTTGACAGCTATCTTACCTTCTAATATGTGCTCCTTGGTCCTAGTTGATTAGCTTCATTTCTAGCTCATACCTTAGTCATAGGATTTGAAGACAACACAGCTACAACAATTCCTACCTCCACTGATTGATGAAGATGAGGAGTCTCCATGTTCAACATCTGAAAATAGAGTTCAAGGATATTTGACCAAAATAGATACATAGCATTATTTAAATGCATAATGATTACAAATGGTTAAATTTACCTCTATAAAATTGGTTCTGTATCTAGGGGACCAAGGAAATCATGGAGCTGGTTGTGAATCTCCCTATTGAAATTATCAAATTATCACTAAATAAGATTACCATTTATATATGTAGTATATTTACGATCATGTGATAAATTACACACCTGCTAACTCGACCTCCTCTCATAACCTATCATTGGATGGCTAATAGAGACAGGATGAAGACATTGATCCTAGAATTTCATTATGCAAATAATTACATACATTAATTTTGACTTATAATATAGATAGTCATATAAATTTTTTTACAAATTTCAAATACAAATATATTAAATCAAGATGAAACTTGTAAAAAATTACCTAGGATTCAATACCAAATGTACACTATAAAACATCATTTGTGAGAACAAGATCATCCAATATAGATATGTCCATCACTAGTTGTTGCCCCTGTGTCACAGCATCTTACCAAGAGTCCTACATCCCATAATCACACAAGTTCCCACATGAACTGCAAATATGTGGAGACAACTAACACCTACTACTCTCTCCCTCATCAGCTTGGGTGAGATCATCATCATGTTGTGCTAGAGACTGTGTGAAAGAACTCAATGAATGCAATGTATCCACCTCAACACTATCTTGGGAAGAGCCACCACCTCTACCCTAGAACTCTCTAATGTCAAAGTAATTAGGAATCTCCTTGAGGAAGAACTCACAATGGAGTTTCCTCAAGAAATATTGTAGTACCTCATTGTTATTACATGGATGCTCATCAAAGACCATGTACCATCTATCCCAAAAGTTTTGTGATATATCTTGGTTCACACACCAATGAATCGAGAAGCATCTGCAAGTCTCTTCTAATGTTTGGCCACTTTTAGGATTGATAAAATGTGAACATAATGTAGATTTTATAATTTTTTGTCCTTCACTTGTTGGTAAGACAATTTGTCTGCATAGTATTTCTAAAACCTCTCCCTATAGTCATTCCATTCAATGATTTGGTTTGTCGCTGATTCAATGTGAGAAATAATCACCTCTAATGACTTGGCAAGGGCTCTCCTACGATCGGTGCTTGCAATTGGAATATTTAACGTTTCAATCAGGGTTTGAAGATGTTTTTTGTTTCCTTCAATTTTCCCTAAATAGTTTTCATGTGTGTATCTTTCATGGTGAGGATGTGAAGGTGGGGGGATTTTGAGGGTTTTAGGGATTATTTTTAGCCTCCTCTATTGGATTGGTGTTCTGTGGTACTTCATTGACTATAAATTTAACATAAAAAACCAATCAAACATTGTAAAAGTAAGAATTTCTTTTCAAACTCACAAGAGTCAGTCAAACCCTACCTTCTTCAGCTACTACACCCTCTACATTTTGTTCACAACATCCTCAAGATCAAGATTGGTGAGGCGGCATGGTGAAAACACTAATTACACTTAGAACTTGCTTTATTTCTCCTTCCTCTAATGCTCTCACACTCTTATAACTAATTTTTGCTTGCAAAAATGTAGAATGGGCAGTGGGTTTGTCTTTTTCTTTTTTTCACTTTATAACATAGGAAAACATGAGCGCATTATAACGCTAGCATTTTCCCTTGCATGGGACCAAAAACCCAAGTGGTGACTTTTTGGTCCCACAACTTTGTGCATATCCCCTATCTTTCCCCTTCACTGAAGTGGTGAGTAAGCTCAGTTCATATTCCTAATGTTAGTGTATGAAGAGGGAGGTTTGACCTAATTTGGTTATGCTAGTTGTCCTCTTTTCACCATACCACATCATTTGACTCATAAAGTTGCTAGAATTAGGCCACACAACTGAGAGGGGGGTGAATCAGTTGTCCCAAAACTTTAACAATTGCAGCAATTAATTCTTCTTTACCACTTAAAAATAGATTAATGATGTAAACATTAAATCATGAATCAACAACACATGAGCAGAAACAAATGAACACACTTGACACTAAGATTTTTAATGTGGAAACCCGGTTAAGGAAAAACCATGGTGGGGGTTAACCCATAAGATTCATACCCTGTTAAAAGTACTTGAAAGAAATGGGAAGGCACTTACCTTCGGGTGCACTTCCCAGAGCTCACTGATCAAAGAGGCTCACGCTTATAGGAATTTATGTTGAATACAGAAAGATTTAACTGAGAAATAGCATCTTCATCATGCCTAGTTCAGTCTCATTAAAAGCTCACAAAAAATTCTACTCTGTCCCCAAACACTTCTTCACTATCTCTTCATTCTTTACTGCTCTTGTGCTTCTACTTCTCCTCTCTTCTGCTCTGCCTCTATTCCTTTCTTATGATTTTATCATTTTCACACAAGGACAACTTTCCACAACTCATCAACAAGTATTTATATGCTTCATCAACCTTGGAATGAACATCAAGGTTAACTTGACTTAATGTGGATCACTATACTGGTAGCCAAATATAGCTGAGACTTGAATCTTCTTCCAACAACATGCCATGCTCCAGAGAATTGCTCTTAGATCATCTGCAACATGCTTGAATCATCTGGTCAACCAAGACTGGGAAGAATAGTAGCATCAAGGAAGAAATCTTCAAAAATGAGCTCAATCTTCAATGCGGACCTCCAACATAGTAGTCACTCGATCCAGAGACCTCCACAAGCACATTGAATTCAACAAAAACATCTGCACTCCTCTAAATCAATAGAATCAACTGCATCTTCGTCTGAAACCTCAAGAACACTGTCTTCCATGAATGTCACACTAGAAAGATTGCTTGCAGACCTCCAAAACATGAACCACTTGAGTTGATGATACACACTAACTTCCCAAACATGCCTTTAGATCTGCAGATCAAAATACTTCAATGCAGATCAATCCAAACCAATTTACTGTCACTCTATCTCTTCTGAACACAACAAAACCCAGTTCTACTAAGATGGCCATAGCTTCTTCAAATCTTCATGTGGACCTCTCAAATCTTCACTGGAGCTATTTCAAAGAATCCTCTACATAGCCATATGGTATACATACATTGATCTTCATTAATTTGCTTAATATCCTCAACATTTCAGTCTTCTAAATAGGCAACAAAATAGGATATAGTTGACACCAATGACAACAAGGATATGATGACATCAATGAAAACATCGATTAGGCACATATTTGTAACAAAAGTTGGTCAAGATTATGATCTTGTTGAGCAGCTTCATGCTAATCTTGCTAAGATCTCTCTCTAGGAACTTATACAAACATCACCTACATAACACAAAATGCTCCAAGAAGCTTTAGAAAAAGTGATTGTACCACTTGTTATTAAGACAAATGATGTAGTAGCTCTGTTAGATTGTATGCATTTGACAAAACAAATATTTTGTTTCAACAACATGAATTACCATCAATTGAAGTTCAAAACCAAAACGATCCTCTTGTAATCTTTTTCATAATAAATAAAAAGTTGATAAGGATAACTATTATTGATAATGGATTAGCTCTTAATGTTTATGGCATTGATTTGTTACACAAAATCAAGGTTGACACCTCTTTAATCAAACTAGATAAACTTAGCATTTGTGGCTTTGATATCATTGGTAGACAATCACTAGATACCATAACTTTACCTGTAAAGGCTAGACCTATGACATTATCTACCCTTATCTATGTCATGCCTGATGTGCTTTCATATAATATGATTCTTGGTAAACCATGGATTCATGGCATGGGGGTAGTTACGTCTACCCTTCATTGATCAATAAAGTTTATTTATGCAAATAAACTTCAAACCATTGAAGTTGATCTAAATTCATAAAGTTATTTTATAGCTTGAAGCACAAAAACTAGTTATCAATTACAAGCTTCTCAATAACTTAAAAGTAGGTTCATCAATACCTCTTGCCACAAATAATGTTGTGCAAGATTGTAAATCACCATCAAACGCACTTCTTGTTGACAATTGGGGTTAATTAGATTTTACTCCTACCTTTCTGGGGCAATATAAACTCAATAACCCTAAAAAATCAAAATTTGGATTGATCTCATCTAAACAGTTTTTGGAAATTCCTAAAGAACCTAAAGTGTCTTTAGTAATGAATAAAGATAACACTCTTACTTACACTACACAACATGAGATCTATGAGGCTCCACCTTCTTCTAAAGAGATGGCATCCCTTTATGGTCATGGATTTCAAATCCTTTACAAAAATTGTGACCACATAGGCAATGGTTGTGGCGTAAAACAACAAGGAATCATAATACCCTTAGAAGTTGTTGCACTTAACTCTTCGGCTGGTATTGGATACTGTCCTTTGAAGCCCACCAAAGCTTATCATCATCCTAAACTTAGTGTTAATACAATATCACTAAATCCAACACTCAATTTGATATATCTTGAGATCATAGACATTGAATGTCCTCTAGGAAATGTCCAGTTAGACACTTTTTCAATAGATGAAGCATTAATTGAATTTATTAGAGATTATGACAATTTGCCCGGTTATCATCACATTCATGGATTTTCCTATTCTTTAAATGTAGAGGCATATTTTAGGAAAAACACTTGTTTTTCAAAAGATATCCTAGCATCTAATGAAGAATCCATGAAATCATCACATTCACCTAGCCTCCTAGACCACAGTACTTTACTTAATGGAAAGAGTATTGATGTCTTGATGGAGAAGGATAACCCTGAAAAAGTTATCCCTATAGGAGATTGCTTAAACAAAGAAGAAAAATAAGAAACATCAGAACTCTTACATGATTTTCCTGAGTTATTTGCTTGGAATTATTTAGATATGCCTGACATTAATCCTAAAATTGTAATACATAATGTAGTGTTACAACCCGATGCCAAGCCAATAAAACAAAAAATTTGAAAGATGAATCCAAACGTCGCATTATCACTTAAAGCTAAGATAGAAAATCTTTTACAAGCTAGTTTTATCCACCCTATTGATTACTCACCTGGATTTCAAACATTGTGGCTGTCACTAAACCTGACAATCATATTTGAATTTGCATTGACTTTAGAGATTTAAATCTAGCTTCTTTGAAAGATGATTTTCCTCTTCCAAACATTGATATGATTATTGATTCAACAACTAGCCATGAATTACTTTCCTTCATGGATGGTTTCTTGGGTTATAATCAAATCTTTATCAATCCTCAAGAGCAATACAAGACAACATTTATCACCCCATGGGGAACATTTTGTTGGGTGGTCATGTCGTTTGGATTAAAGAATGCTAGAGCAATTTATTAATGTGCCATGAAACTTATTTTCAATGATTACATGCATAACATTTTAGAGGATTATGTTGATGACATTCTAGTGAAGTCTATTCATCACTCACAGTCCTTCGTCAAATCTTTGAATGGATATGGAAATACAACATGAGCTTAAATCTCCATAAATGCGTCTTTGGGGTAGACAATGGTAAATTGTTGGGATTTATAGTTTCACATCAATGTATTGAAGTAGACATAAAGAAAATTGATGCAATTGTTAACATGCCTCCTCCTAGAAACATATCTCAACTTCATAGTTTACAAGGGAAGATACAGGCCATCCATAGATTTATGTCTCGAAAGATTTTTGGCAATTCAAATACCATTGGAATTTTGATTCTTTCTTCAGTAGTTGAGTGAAAGGATGAGTCCTATATGTGAATTGTGACACAAATCGGTGGATGGCTAAGTTGTTCAGGACAACAAGCTACTGGCAAAGTTACTTAAGATCCTAAAACCAAAAAACTGTCAAAATTTGATAGAGCAGTTGTCAAAACTCATGGTAGCTAGAAATGTTCTATTTAGACCTATAGGTGTACTCAGATCCATCCACAATAACCTCTCTCGATTTTAGTCAACTCCAATCCATTTAACCCTGCCAAAATCAAATGCATTCTTGCAAAATGCTTTAGTTTCATGTAGTGGAAAGGTGTTAGGAGTGACATTTTGCATTCCATATGTCATGGGGTCAAACTAACCATGCCAAAATATTTGGGTGGGAAGGTAAATTCTAGGGGAGGTCTCGTTTCGTGTGCCAAGTGTCCCAATCATTCCAGGCTGCAAGCTACTAGTAAAGTTGAAAGGTGCTAGGAGTAAAATTTTGCATTTGACAGGTCGTATGGCTGAACCGACTATGCCAACACATCGAGGTGGGTGGGAAAATGCTAGGGGAGGTATCGTTTCATGCACCAAGTGTCTCAGTCATTCCACATTGCAAGCTACCAACAAAGTCGAAAGGTGCTAGGAATGACATTTTGCATTACACAGCTTGTGTGGCCAAACTAACTACACCAATGTATTAGGGTGGGTGGATAAATGCCAGGGGAGGTCTCATTTCATGTGCCAAGTGTCACAATCATTCGGGACAACATGCTAACAACAAAGTCACTTAAGATCCCTAAAACTAAAAAATTGCCAAACTTTGACGGAGTAGTTCTCAGAATTTGTGGTAACTAGGAATGTTCCATTTGGACCTTTAGGTACACATGGGGTCTATCCACAATAACCCCTCTTAGTTTTGGTCAACTCCAATCCATTTAACCGTGCCAAAATCAAATGCATTCTTGCAAAATGCTTCAATTTCATGTAGTGCAAAAGGTGCTAGGAGTGACATTTTGTATTCCACATCTTGTGTGGTTGAATCAACCATGCTAACACATCAAGGTGGGCAGTTAAATGATAGGGGAGGTCTTCTTTTATGTTTCAAGTGTCCTAGTTATTCGAGGTAGTAGGCTACTGACAAAGTTACTTAAGATCCTAAAAACTGCCAAACTTTGACAAAGCAGTTCTTAGAAGTCATGGTAGCTAGGAATATTTGTTTAGACCTCTAGGTACATGTGGGGTTCATTCACAATAACCTCTATTAGTTTTGGTCAAATCCAATCTATTTGACCATGTCAAAATCAAATGCATTCTTACATAATGCTTCAATTTCATGCAGTGGAAAGGTGCTAGGAGTGACATTTTGCATTCCACAGCTCATGGGGCCAAACTAACCACACCAAAATGTCAAAGTGGGTAGGTAAATGCTAGGGGAGGTCTCATTTCATGCACCAAGTGTCCTAGTTGTTGGGGGAAGTAGGCTACTAGCAAAGTCACTTAAGATCCTAAGACCAAAAAATAGCCAAATTTTGACAGAATGATAAGACACTTGGCACATGAAATGAGACCTTCCTTGGCATTTACCCACCACCCCAATATGTTGGCATAGTTGGTTCATCTCCATGACAAGAAGAACAACAAATATGGCACTTGGCAATGTTGTGCTGCATGAAATTGAAGCATTTTGCAAGATTGCATTTAATTTCTGCATGGTCAAACAGAGTGGAGTTGAACAAAATTGAGAGAGGTTATTGTGGATAGACCCCACATGCACCTGTAGGTCCAAACAAAATGTTCCCAACTGCCATGAATTCTGAGAACTACTCCATCAAAGATTAGCAGTTTTTGGTCTTAGGATCTAAGTGACTTTGCCAGTAACCTACTGCCCCAAACGATTGGGACCCTTGGCACATGAAACAAGACCTCCCCTAAAATTTACCTGCCCACCTTGATGTTTTGGTGAATTTTGTTTGGCTCCATGAGCTATGGAATGCAAAATGTCACTCCTAGCACCTTTCCACTACATGAAACTGAAGCATTTTGCAAGAATGTATTTGATTTCAGCATGGTCAAACGAATTGGAGTTGACCAAAACTGAGAGAGTTTATTGTGGACGGACCCCACATGCACCTATAGGTCCAAACATAACATTCTCAGCTGCCATGAATTCCAAGAACTGCTTTGTCAAAGTTTGACAGTTTTTTAGTCTTAGGGATCTTAAGGGACTTTGTCGATAGCCTACTACCCCGAACAACTGGGGCACTTGGCACATGAATTGAGACCTCCCCTAGCATTTACCCACCCACCCTAACATGTTGCTAAATTTCATTCAACCCCATGACCTATGGAATGCAAAATGTCACTCCTAGGACCTTTCCACTGCATGAAATTGAAGCATTTTGGAACAATGCGTTCCTTACCACCATAAGCAAATGAAATTGATTTAGCAAAACTTGAGGTAGGTGCTTATAGCTGGACCTGACATACACTTATACATGCAAAGAAGATGTTCCTAGGTATCATAGTTTAACGGAATAGTCAATCCAAAGTTTGTCACCTTTTTTTTCTTAGGGCTCTTGAGAGATTGTCTACGTTCGATATAGCCAAGAATGACTATGAGGCTTTTCCACCAAAAAGACATCCCCCTTAGCATTTACTTGCCCACCCAGATGTGTTGGCACCATCTGTTTGGTCCTAGGAGATGTCAAATGTAAAAATTCAGTCATAATACCTTTCTGGTAGATAAAACTTTAGTACTATAAAGGTGTTCTCACTTGATCTAATGTCTTGTAGGGCATCAATTGAGGTTGCCCTTACTATTTCTATTAATTATTTGTCATTGAAACTCATTAAGACTCATTGTGAAATAGTAACATCATTAAAACAAATTAGAACTCATAGTAACATCATTAAAACTCATTATGAAATACAAAGTAAAGGACATATCATCCTAAAATAATCATGAAAACCTACCTTACTTTCCTTGCAATGGCAACTTCACAAGGATTATGCCTACCTCCATCATACTAAAATCCTGCATGCAAATGCAATTGCACTATTTAGCTAAAATGAGTAGCTAAAATATACAAGGTGAAATGAGGATAACAAAGAAAAATAACATACCTTTATGTCACTCCACTAATTCAATCCAATGAACCATTAGGGTCTTCTTTACTGTATATTGTGTCAAGTATTGCCTCGTGATAAAAAACTCATGAACCTTCCATAAGGTCATGTTTAATGGCCTACCCCCATATTTGATCAAATGAACATTTGAAGCCACAACAAGGTTAGAATAATGAAGAATCTTCCTATGTGTGTCAAAGTCCTTGAACAACCACACATTAGAATTCTTCACTGGGTACCTTCTAAGCCATATTCCAGTAACAACCACTGATCCTGTAGGGTACTCAATTTTTTCTCCATCTATAACAAGGGAATCTAATTTCTTTTTTGCCTCAACACAGTGACACAAATAATAATATGTTCCTTCTTCATTGTCTTTAGCTGCAATAACTACATAATCATGCCCTGCATTGATATGTACATTTAGTTCAATGAATATAGTCAACAAAACAAGAAAAAATACAAAATAAGATGGCATATTAAATTTTATTAAATTTGAATGCTAAAAATACCTTGTTGAACTAGATCTGAAACATGGTCAAAATCAACCAATGATTCAATCTTTGTCATTTGTAGTGTTGTTGGTAGTCGACACATGTCAATCAGGCTTAGGCCTCTTATACACCAATCATCAACCCACTCTTTTGACTCACAATCATACCAAGCTTCATATGTACATGAAGAACAAAAGCATGCCATCTACCACATATGAATGCTCCATGAACCTCCTGTTGAACACCTAAAGTACTGAGAGGGGGGGTGAATCAGTACACTATTTGAATTCTTACTTATTGAACTAGTAATCCATTTACTGCATGTAATAACAAAGCAAATTAAACATAGAAGAAACAACCATAATCCATCACACATGAACACTAGGAATCTTACATGGAAAACCCAAAACTGGGAAAAACCACAGTGAGTGTTAGCTCACAATATAATATGTAGTAACAATATCGGATTACAAGAAGGCTCACTACCCAAAGAATTACTCACTGCAAGAATGGCTCACTTCTTAGAGAAAAAAATAAGAAGAAAGAATGAGTCACTGTCATGTTGAACTACTCAGATTGCATCTATACATGCATGGTTACAACTCCAATGAAGCTCAAAACATTGTCTCAAAACTATTCATCTTGACTGCTCTACTTTTACATTAAGCAAGATCTCTCTTCTTCTGCTCCTATCACTTGCAGTATACTTCACATACCACACGTTTTCATATTTGCATCTCACATTTGAAACACTAAATTCAATTATATATATATATATGCAGTAATCAAAATCTTCATAGTAGGTTCGCCTAATAAGGTGTACCGTGTAGTCATGCCTCAAGTAACTTGTCAGCCAAAAATCATTTACCAAAATATACAGTGGATCAAAACAACACTTGAATCATATTTACATATGTTGGCTCCATTCATATAATCACTTATGATAAGATTCCAAACAATAAAACTTATTGCACACACATCAAATTGTCATGTCAACCTCAACCACAGATTGTCACTGGTTCAGTTCAACTATCAGACTACATCTTCCACTGCGGACTACAAGACTTGCTCAAATCCATATCAAAGACTCTTCACATATCATAGATCACACCTTCAGAACCAAAGAGCAAAATTTTCTCTTGTGGTAAAATGCAGACCTCAAGAACACATGCCCTATCACAGTCAAAATTCACCATATCAATTACTGATACTTAAACATTCATAACTAACTCTCTAGTGGAACTCAAAACTTGCAACTCTAGATATAGATACTTCATACATGTGTCTACAACACCTCAAAACTGCATAACAAGATATGCAACAACGGAGAAACATAAACCAATTCAATTGAGTATTCTGTTCTGATTTCCTCTATTCTCTGAACTGCCGGACTTAGACTTTTTGAAGATAGGCTTCCGGTACTCATCAAGAATTAAAATCTTGGATAAATGATCATTTGATAAATATGAACAACATACTTGAACCTCATGATATGATCTTCTACTATGGACCAATATCAGCTCAAACACTATCACCTTATCATTGCTTCAGTTTACTGCCAACACTTAGCCAAAATGGCTAAGTCTTCTTTTCCAGACCCAAAACACTATTCTAATCTTGTTCCTTTGCTTGTTTCCATCAATGACAACATCTTCAAATATCATGCACAAACACTCTTCATAATATTATTGGTGTCTCTCTCTTTATGATGTTTGCCAAGTTGCCAACAATCTCCCCCTTTGGCATTGATGGCAACAATTAATGTAAAAAACTATCTATTGCTCCCCCTTTCTCTTTACAAACTGCTCCCCCTAACTTCATGCTTCTCAAATGTTTTTCACATGCTTCATTCTCCCCCTTTGACATCAATGGAAAAGGTATATGATACATAGATATGTACAAGTTGCCAAAATTTTAAAACTATTTTTCTACTATCTGCATATGTACAAGTAAGATCAATGACCTTTCTAACTTGCTAGGAGAATATCTGAATATAATTTCTTCAATTGCACCAAATCTTCATCCCATCTAAATTTTTCAACACTCAATACTAATATATGCCCATTTATTTGAGCTACCAAATCTTCTACTTTCTTTACAGTTTCAGGGGCCTCATTGATTTGCTTGATCTTCTCTGTTGATGCCACCAATATGGCCATGGATGCAATTTTAAAGCTCACAATCTCCCAAAGGTGACTCATTATGTGCTTGATGACCTCTCTTTGGGTATGCAGCTTATGAATAGTAGAATGAATTATTTCCACTTTAGCTCTCTAAGTGCAAATAGCATCCTTCACTAGATCATAGATTCTAGAGATCTTCATGATATTATCTTCTAGCCCATCTATTTTCTCCTTTATATCTTTTGTCTTGTCAGGCCAAGTGAGACAACATTGGTACACTTCACTAGCTTCCTTTTCTACCATTTGTGTATACTCTATAACAAGACTAAATCTTGAGAGGCTTTTTCTAATAATTCTACTAACCTTTTATCATCAATCTTTGTTCTCACTTTCTTTTCTACAGCCTTTTCAAGAGATTCAAAATGAGTATTGATGGATTCCATTAACTTTTTTACTTGTGCAGCAGGACCCAAGGATGTGTCTCTCCTTATTCCAAGCATTAGCTTTTCAAAATTTGTTGATGCATCTTCTAACAGCTCGCTATCCTCTATATGAGATTTTAGTACTTCCTCTTGTGCATTAGTTTGGAGAATTGTCCCAAGTCTTAACTTATGTAGAGGGGACATAGAAGCAAGGTTGATAGGCCCTTGCAAAAAATTAGGAGCAGTCAAAATTTGAGCTTCTTTCTGCTTTTCCAAGAACTCCCTTAAGGAGTCAGCAGTGTCTCTCTTCTCTTCACCATGAGACACCTCAGCTTTTTGTCTTTCTGGATGCTGTCCTTGGCTATGTTCTTGTTCATTTCTTTCTAGCTCCAGGGTAGGAATGTCCATCATTTGTTCATTTTCCTCTTCTTTTTTCTCATCTTGTTCCTCAGATGCTTCTTTAGACTTCTTCTCTTCTTCAGTTTCTTTCATTTCTTCATCCTTTCTTGATCTCTCCAAAGGAGTTATTGTGCCTTGGTCCATGCTTTGCTCAACATTCTCTTCTAGAGCAACATTAGAATTGTCAATATTGTTAACTTGCTCTTCCCCATCAATGTCTACAATAGTTGTGATTTGCAATTCATGCAACACACTCAGGGTTATCTCCTTTGTCTCTTTTACCAACATTTCAATGTCACCAGCCATAAGTGTATTAACTCTTCTCTTTGTTCTAAATCTTTTAGTTAGTATCTTTGTGACTTTGGCTCTTTCTTCATTTGTTATATCTGGGCAAAGACTCAATAGGACATATTCTCTTATTTCAACATCTTTGGCCATAGCCACTTCCTTCCTTGCTGACATGATGATGGCTACGCTATATGGTAATTGATCTACAATTTCAATTAAATCCTTTCTGTCTCCAGTTGTTTCTATTCTAGGTGCACTTTCATTGATTTTTCTTCATAGGTTCCAAATCTTTCATCTTAATCTTTAGGCTTGCTCAACATCAAGTCTACCAAACTTGCTAAGATGTCCTTTGTGACCTCGTATCCCAGTGCTGGCACCCAAACTATTCTTGGTTCTACGGCCTCCATGAGGCATTTATCTTTATCCACTATAAACAAAATATCCTTTTCATATTTCTCCACCACACTCTAAGGGATTTTGACCATGTTCTACATATTCTTTTAAAAGGTCTTAAAGTAATCCTATAAGGTATCATTTTGTTTATCTATATCCCCAAGACTGTTCAGATGGTTTCTAATTTGTACAACTACAAGATAATTACTCATCCATGCAATGTTACTCATATTTAGTAATTCCTTCAAGAAGTAGAAGAGCAAGAAGATGATCGAAGTTCCATACTTGAAAGGATATTTGGTGTCTTTTGTCCTCTTTAGGTTCTCCATCAACTGTTGTTGGAGCAACTCACATAGGTCATAATCAGTATTGTTCTTAACCATGTCATATGTTGTGTATATTGCTATTGCGAATATAGAGTTCTCCCTGTTGGAGAAGTAGACTTTGTAACCAATGACCATTAAGGCAAATTTGACTGCCAGATCCTCAATGTCATTCACTATTAATGCCCTCTTATCAAATTTTGTACCAGTTAACTACATTACTATATTGTTCTTCATTATTTTTAGGGCTAGAACCCTATGGGTGGAGCTCATACCGATTACATCTTTAATGGCATCTTTTGTGATCATGTGTGTCATGTCCAACCACATAAATTCATCATGAATTCTGCTAAGGACATATCAGACCCAAGCATTTTTAGAAAACATAGGAAATTTGATCCAAACATCTAGCTTCTTCTTATGCAACACACTAAACTCTTCCTTCAGCTCATAATTATTATCAGTTAGTTTCTCCACAAAGAATTTCCCTAGTTTTATGGTTTCAAACTCTTCTAGGTTTGCATGGATATAAGCCCTAATATCCTTTGTATGCATGATACCATAAGGAACCTCAGAGAGTGCACCTTCTAGATCATTTTTGAATGATTTATATGGGTGATTTTTGAACTTCAGATGGGATCTCTCAGAGATCTCAACTACTTGTGGAGTCAACATGCTTTATTGCTCAAAATAGAAATCTTTTTAATAGAGAAAACAATAAATACCTTTTGTTTTCATTAGGGTTTCTTCACCAAATGATTGAAATTGCCTTAGCTCACTCTTTAGATCTCTTCAATCGCTTGAGGGTTTGGATGCAAAGTGATTTTCCCCTCAATTAAATTCCTTATATCTTCTTTTGATCAAGGCCTAATCGTCATAAATGCTCATCATAGAAAGTTGTAAAACTTTTTCTCTGCAACTCACAGTCGATCAAGATTGATCCACAATTCACCACATTAGATTCTTTTCTATTGGAATCTTCTTCATAGGATATGTCATTCAGTCTTACAACTCATATCCTTGTGTTGGATATCAGCACCATATCTCTAGCTGAGGGAGTGGGATTTTGCATTAAGATCCCCCTGAGCTAGAGCTCTTATCTGGTGTGGACTCACCCTTGACTTCCTACACTTCCTTCTTAACCCAAATTTGATTCGTCTCCTTGATCTCTGCTAGATCTTCCTTTTGTACTGGTTTGTTCTTCTCTACCTAATTGTTCCTTTTTATGTTCTTGCTTCTGTAAAATATTGCAATATGTCTAGGCTTGTTGCAATTGAAGCATACAACATTTCTCTATCTATTGTTTCTTTCATTCATCCTTGATCTGCATTGGTCAACCTTGTGCCCAAATCTATTGCATGCAAAGCAATTCCCATTGAAAGATTGAGCATTCCTTCCATTGTTATAGTTGTTCCTTATCTGACTTCTGCATTCACTAGATTTATGACCAAACCTCTTACATATAAAGCAATTACCTTTGAAGGTTTGAGCATTCCTTCTATTGTTATAACTATTCCTTATTTGACTTCTACAATCATTAGCCTTGTGACCTACTTTATTGCAAGTAAAACACTGACCAAAGAATGATGGAATATTTTGATTCACTCTGCTCCTACATTGAGTAGCCTTATGACCAAACTTATTGCATGTATTACAATAACCATTGAAAGAAGGGTGCATTTGAGCATTTGGTTTCCTAACCGGTGGTCTTCTAGGTTTGTTCCTTTGATTTTGAATCTATTTGCCTTTGTCCTTCTTGATCTCAACATTCTTTTCTTGACTAGTTTTGGAACTTTCACCTTTCTCAAATCCCAAGCTTTCTTTATCATTAGGACTCTTCTGACTAGCAAGTACTCTATCAAGTTGAGTAGCACTTACTCTAAATTTATCTTCCTGAGTCCATGCATGTTTCAGATCAGCTTTTAGATTCACAACTTCTTGTTCAAGCTTTATGCAGTCTTTAGTTTTGCTTTTCACGAATTAATTTAGGTCTTCTTCTGCTTTTGCTCTTTTTACAACTTCCACTTTTAGATTACTTAAGGTGTCATTTGCAAATATCAATTGTTTACTAACCTCCTTATATTTTTCTTTGAACTTCTTGACTTGCCTCCTCATTTTTTTGATGCACTCATATGTTTCCTTAACATTATCTTTTAGATCCTTATTTTCTATCTCATCCTTTTCAAGATTTGCAAGTGCAAGCTTGAGTTCTTCTTCATTGACAATAGTGCATTCTTCTTCAGTTTCAGTTGCATCAATTTCTTCAGGAGGAGTAGGACATTTTTTACTTGCCATGTGTTCAGTCTCTAAGATCTTCCTCAAGCTGTTAAACTTCTTCTGAGGAACCAGGCTTTGATACCAATTGTTGAACACCTAAAGTACTGAGAGGGGAGGGTGAATCAATACACTATTTGACTTCTTACTTATTGAACTAGTAATCCATTTATCACATGTAATAACAAAGCAAATTAAACATAGAAGAAACAGCCATAATCCATCACACATGAACACCAAGATTTTTACATGGAAAACCCAAAATTGGGAAAAACCATGGTGAGTGCTAGCTCACAATATATTATGTAGTAATAATACCAAATTACAAGAAGGCTCACTGCCCAAAGAATTGCTCACTACAAGAATGGCTCACTAACAAAAGAGGCTCACTACCTAGATAAAGAAAGAAGAAGAAAGAATGTCTCACTGCTAGGTTGAATTGCTTAGATTGCATCTACGCATGCATGGTTGTAGTTCTAATGAATATCAAGACACTATCTCAAACCTCTTCGCCTTGACTACTCTATTTCAGTGCTATGCTTTTACATTAAGCAAGATCTCTCTTCTTTTGCTCTTGTTGCTTGCACTATACTTCACATATCACACATATTCATATTCACATCTTACATCTCAAACACTGAATTCAATTATATATAATCAAAATCTTCATATTAGGTCGGCCTAATAAGGTGTACCATGTAGTCATGCCTTAAGTAACTTGTCAGCCCAAACTCATTTACCAAAATATACATCAGATCAAAACAACACTTGAATCATATTCACATATGTCAAATCTATTCATATAATCACTTAAGATAAGATTCCAAACAACAAAACTTACCGCACACACATCAAATTGTCATGTCGGCCTTAACTATAGACTGTCATTGGTTCAATTCAACTGTTAGACTACGTCTTCCATTGTGGACCAAAAGACTTGCTCAAATCCATATCAAAGACTCTTCACATATCATAGATCACACCTTTAGAACTACAGAGTGAAATATTCTCTTGCGGTAAAATGCAGACCTCAAGAACACATGCCTTGTCACAGTCAAACTTCTCTAGATCAAGTAGCGATATTTGGACATTCATAACTAACTCTCTAGTGGAACTTAGAACTTAAAACTCTAGATATAGATACTTCATACGTGTGTTTACAACACCTCAAAATTGCATAACAATATATTCAACAACAGAGAAATGCGGACCAATTTAGTCAAGTGTTATCTTTTGATTTCCTTTGTTCTTTGCACTGTCGGACTTATACTTTTTGAATATAGGCTTTCAGTACTCATCAAGAATTGAAATCTTGGACAAATGATCATTTGAGAACTATGAACAACATACTTGAACCACATGATATGATCTTCTACTACGAACCAATACCAGCTCAAACACTGTCTCCTTATCGTTGCTTCAGTATACTGCCAACACTTAGCCAAAATGGCTAAGTCTTCTTCTCCAGACCAAAAACATTATTCCAATCTTGTACCTTTGCTTGTTTCCATTAATGACAATATCTTCAAACATCATGCACAAACACTCTTCATCATATTAGCAATGTCTCTCTCTTTATGATGTTTACCAAGTTGCCAACACTTGCATTAGAGCTTCTAAAAGAGTGTAGCTCACTCGATCCTCTCGATGTACAATAGTCCTCATATTTTGCAATGTTAGTATCATCAACCATCCAAAAATATCGACAATAGATCTTTCATCTGTCAACTTTGCCTTGTCTTTGTACTTCAACTCTTAGATCGTGTCAATGCTCTTGCTCCTACACCATCATGCTCCTCCTTTCCATGCCCAACCTCACAAAAATTCCACCTATGTTAAACATCATTCATCGTATGCATCCTGCTCAACCAATAGAACATTTGTACATTCTTGAATTGTGATGTACAATTTTCTGACCATATGATATGTTGATGAAATGATATGCTCCTACTGGCCAAATTATGGTAGAACATCTGAAAGTAACCTTGCAAAAACTTTTTAGAATGTGTGCGATCATCACTAATATAAAAATGATATTCCCTCAAGATCTTCCTGTCATCCTCTATACTATCTTCTGTATGAATGAATGTTATTTGCACAAATATAGCAACCTGCATAGAGTTGTAATATTGTGATTGAACCTCAATCTGTGGCTACAATGTGTAGTTCTCTGCAAAGTCAACAACTGAAAGAATGGTGATTTATTTTGACATAGAAAGGTTTTAGAATTTCAAAATATCTTTGACAAATTTTAATTTGAGGATACATCTCTTGCAATTTCTTGAAAATTTGTGTTTGGATCATATCCAAAAACTACTTTGGATCAGGCTCACGATTTCGACAACTAATTCTCCTACTCACAACATCTCTTGCATTAGGAGATACCCTTGTTTTATTTTTCCAAAATTATTTAATGAGGGATCTCAAGGCTTGAACAACAACTTTGTCTTTTCGTGGGAGTCTCCCAAAGAATGCCCACAATTCAATGGTGTTTGGGTCCTCAACTCTTTCACATCTTCCAATGGCTCTCTTTAGAGTTTTTCTACTTATTTTCAATGCTTGACTTGTCTTTCTAATGGGGTGAGCTTTCTTTGTTTGTTGGCTTACTATTGTCGATGTAATGACACATCATGTGGCATTACTATCCTTGATGCCTAAGGTGGAACCCACACTCTCATATGCACTCATTAGATTCTTGACAATTGAGTTTTCACTTGAGGAATTTGATGTTCTTAGGCCAAGAATCTTCATAGTGGGCCTAAATTTTAGATTTCTCATCAATTCAACAAATAGTTGAAATCTTCTAGTTTCATTTAAATTCTCAAATAATAATTTCCATATCTTATTCACATATCTTTGGCAAGTACACTTGGGAATCTTATCCTGCATGGGCTTCAACACATTCTCATCGATATTGATTAGAAACTTAGGCTTCCTATGCAAAATTCTAGGAGGCATTTTCATTGGTAAATTTGACTCAACATTAGGAATTTCTTCAATATTTACTTGAGATGGGATAGATGATGTACCTTCAATTGGATATGAAAAAGATGAAAAGACTTGAAGTTGAGATGGGGAAGATGGCATACCTTCAACTTGATGTATGAATGATGGTGTGCCACCAACTTGAGAAGAAAATGAAGATATACCTTCAAATTCACCTTTGAAAGATGAAATGTCTCCAATTCAAGAAGATTATGATGGTGTTCCTTCAACTTGGCTTGTGGATGATGGAGTGCCTCTAACTTGGAGATTCAGTTTCCTCATTGAACAGAGGTTTTGCATTTGTTCCCTTTGTACCACCAATTGCATCTCTCTTAGCTTCATTAGATGTGTCATGTTCCTCTTTAATTGGCAATGGTGGAATGTCTTCTTGTATGGTTGACAATTTCCTACTTTCACGAATTTGCCTCATTCTTTCTCTTTTCCTCTCATTCTTAGCTTCATGCTTTTCTAGTGTTAGAGTCTTTGCTTGTTTCCTCGGCATGGTGATGATTTCTATTAGCATGATGAATAAGACAATGATAATTAGAACTTTGAGGGGGCTTTTGCAACAAAAGCCAAAATTGGAGAAGGAAGCAACATCTCTTGACAATTCCCAATAATGAAAATGGTAGACAATTCTTTTAGAATAGAGGAGTTTGGGCAGATTGTAACAGTAGACTTTTTCTTCTTTTATCAACCCTCATTGGAGCCTATCCTTTCATAATTTGGTATGTACACATGTGTTCATTCATAACAGTAGATCCTTATATATGTAATTTGGTTCATAACAACAGATCCTGATTCATAACAACAGATTCATAATAGCAGATTCATAACAATTGATTCATAATAGCTGATTCATAACAACAGAGCCTATCCTTTATCAACTATCTTGGTATGGTTCTACAAGTTTGATTTTAAGTAGAGTTAGGGTTAGGAAAGAATAACAAGGTGTAGAAGTTCAGGGCAGAGTTTTGTTCCATGATGACCTACTTGTAAAGGAGGATCTTTTGTGAGTTTTAGCACTATCCTATCAACCATGACTATCATGAAGTTGTTTATAATTCTTTGTCCAAATATCTTTGATATTTTTCCATGGGTATCAATAAGGTGAAGGTAGATCATTAGTGCAAGGTTTCCAAGATAAATTATCACAAGTAATACATAACCATCACCCTACGATGCAAAGATATTGTCCCATGATGAAAAGATAGCCACCACTATCATAAACATTATTGGAGGTATTTAGGATTATCATGATATATTTGACTAAAGATCATCATTTCATGTAAAAAAAGTTGTCCTAAACTATATTTTGAGTATATATCCCATATGTAAACATCATCATATACAATGATAGACAAATTGCTTATGGAGGTGAAGTTGAGGGAAAAGACTATCAAATTATGTTGACTATTACAAACAACCACATAGACTATCACATCATAAACATAGAAGATTGTCATGAAACTCTAGATCACTATTAAGGTTAGATATTCAAAATATGTAACAAGCTCTCACTACCCTATTCACATGAAATATTACTACATCAAATGCAAAGGTATTGGCACTTTGGGGGAAGACAATTATAGTTTGTAAGTTGAACAAATGCACACTATCAATAACAGTCATGTTGAGTTCTCCTCATTTCATATTGTTTGTTATGTATCATGAAAAGATAACCCTAAGAATAAATCCCTCATAGATTGTATCAAATCCTAAGAACATTACCACTTATATGCAAAATAACTAGTGACCTAAGAATACCTAGAAACAAACTACTTGTTAGTCTATCATGCCTAGGTTTATGGATAGTTATTTTTCTACTAATTTTGGATGATTATGAGGATATCAATGCATGGTCACCTATATTGTATGGTACTCCTTAGGATTACAAGGTAAGAGATGACAATGATGAAAAGGACTAATTATATATAGATTAGAATCATCAAGCACCTTAAATGGACTATCAAAACAACTAGGACTATCATGACAGTCAATAGGAACATCAAACCCTATGAAGATAATTTGATATCTTGTCAAGGTGTAAAGGAGGGATTTTCTACGAATCATAAATCTATAGGATAGTTGTTGTAACCTTACGAATATCACATGACATTGTTCGAACAATAGTCCAAACTAAGAATGATCAAACCCTAGGACTTTCATAAGTAAATTGGTACATTAAAGGGCAATCACAAGATCATTGAAGGATAAATGATGAGATAGGTTATTAAAGAAGAATATAATGATGAGAAGATGAGAAGGAAGAAGATCTAGAATGAATAAATAAGGAAGAATTTCTCATGACAACAAATAGAAGATCCAAGGAAGAAGTTCTCATGACAACTAATAGAATGTTTCTATTGTAAATGTGTTTATTAAAAATAGATTTTCTCTAAAAGCAACTCTTGAGGATACAAATTGATTATGTCATGTGGTCAGTACATGGTCAATTAACATTTAAGGACTTGAACTTGTTACATACTAAGATTTTTGGATTGTTCAAGATCTTGTTGAAGAGTTTGATCATAACTTGATAAGATAGTGATAGAAGTCTATGTGGTAACCATGCATTGAGAGTTGGATATTGTGCTATGGCATGGAGATTTATTACAACCAAGTGTTTCTATGGTAGAAATTGCAAGATGCTTGGTGAAGAAATCGCTATTGCATCATGAGCTAAGTGAGTTGCTAGAGCATGTATGGTAGTGCAAAGGCACATGTCGTAGTGTTGGAGTGCATGTAGTGACAATTGAGAACATGTGTATGTTCTAGGGAATGTTTTGAGGTATCACAAGTGATAAGAAGCAATTGAGAGTTTGTCTTTGTTATCGCAAGCCATAGTTTGATTTTGGTTGCGGTGTAGGAACACATACATACATGGTTCATGTGTTTTTGTAAACAACTTTTGACTAAGTATGAAGACAAGTATGACAAACAAGCTAAGTATCTAGTATACCCTTGTGAGCACTGAAAGTATTGAACTATCACAATCAATTAATACAAATCAGTCAATTGGTAGTAAAGAAGACATTGAGTATGATGGGACACCTAGTCCCAATGATGAGCATGAGTTGAACGGCCAAGAGGATGATAGTGACAACTCATTACTATATGAGAACCAAATATATATCAGATTTGCAACATCAATAGCACTATATTTTAAATGTTAATACAACTGTACAACTGGTTACATTAGAGAGAATGATGATAATACTTTATTATAGGGAGGTATCGATGACATAGTTCAAATTTAAGATACAACAAATTCTATTAATGATTCAAGATACAACAAATTCATGTATTTATCATATTTTAATGATTCTAATTCTATTAATACATATAATGATGACTTTTTTTAACTTAGATAGTTCCACATTTAGTGATTGTGAGTGTTCCACATAAAGTGAATTAAATTGGACATAAAGAACATACCTTAGAATTTGATATTTGAGTTACCAATCCTCTAAAATTTGGCTTTAAAATCCTCAAATTTTTCTTTTTCACAAATTTGATTATGAATTATATATAACTGTAGAATAGGATTAGTGAAATTTATGGAAAGAAGAAACATATATCATCAAATTCAATCTATATCAATTGCAATTATCTTTGAAACAATATGAAACATGAAACTTTCAATTTAAATAATCAAATTTTGTCCAAAAACATGCAAAATCAGTTCTTCTATGTTGAAAAAAAAAAGGTGGTGGATTGATCAAAAAATGATTCTTAATATGTCAAACAACATGAAAAAGTGTTTTCTTGTCTAATAGTATGCATGAAAAGAAGGGAATAACATACATGTGGGGTCTGAATTACGGATCCCACATGATTTTTCCCCAATTTTTTTTGCTTCCCATAACATGAGTGTGTTTTGGGAAGCATGAAAACATTAAGCTTTCGTGCATGCAAACAAGTAAATTTAGTGTTTTATCTCTATATATAAGTATATATTTATAAGTATATATGTATAAGTATATATCTGTATGACATATATCTATCTCTCTATCTCCCTCTTTCTCTAAACCCCTAAACCCGATCAGCCCTAAACCCTTATCTCCTTGTCTCTATCATCCCTCTACCTCTTAATCTCTCTGCCTATGTCTTTGGCCATGTCCCTCACCCTCTATCTCCCTATCTCTGCCCTCGATCTCCTCTATATATCCCTATCGGTTCTCTCTCTCTAAACCCTAACCTAAACCTCTAAACCATAACCCCTAACCCCTAAACCCTAAATAATGCCCCTAAACCCTAGCCCCTAACCCCTAAACTCTAAAATTGAGCAACCCTAAACCCCTAAACCATAAACCCTGGAAGCAACCTTAAACCTCTATCTCCCTATCTCTCCCAATCTCTATCAATCCCCTCACTCTATCTCTCTCTCTCTATACACTAAACCCTAACCCCTAAATCCTAAACCCAAGCAACCCTAAACCCCTAACCCCTAAACCTAAGAAACCCTAAACCCTATACCCTAAACTTGAGCAACCCTAAACTCATAAACTGCAAATAATGCCTCTGACCCATAAACCCTAAACTCAAGCAACCAAGCTAAACCCCTAAACCATAAATAATTCTCCTTTAAACCTAACCCCTAAACCCTAAACTTGAGAAACCCTAAACTCATAAACCCTAAATAATGCCCCTAAAGGTCTGAGAAAGCCTAAATAATGCCCCTAAACTTGAGCAACCCTAAACCTCTCTCTCTCTAAACCCTAAATAATGCCCCTAAATCCTAACCCCTAAACCATAAACCATAAACTCGAGCAACCCTAAACTCATAAGCTTGACCAACTCTCTCTCTCTCTCTCTCTCTCTCTCTCTCTCTCTCTCTCTCTCTCTCTCTCTCTCTCTCTCTCTCTCTCTCTCTCTCTCTCTCTCTCTCTCTCTCTCTCTCTCTCTCTCTCTCTCTCTCTCTCTCCCCTATCTCTCTCCTCTCTCTCCCCTCCATCTCTATGCTCTCTCCCTCTTCCTCCCTCTCCCTCTCCTTTATAGACAAAGAATATGGAAACAAGAAAACTAGGACATGAAAAGAGGGATGAGGATATAAATTGGGATGATGAAATGGAAACAAGATAATTTGAGAAATTTCATTATATGGGAAGAATGATGAGGAGAGGTAGAGAGGGGAGGGAAGTAGAGAGTGAGAGAGAGAGGGTAGGAGGTAGAGACAAGAAGGAAGTGGAGAGTGAGAGAGAGAGAGAGGGGGTAGGAGGTAGAGACTGGAGGGAAGTAGAGAGTGAGAGAGGGTAGGAGGTAGACAGGGGAAGGAAGAAGAGAGTGAGAGAGAGGGTAGGAGGTAGATAGGGGAGGGAAGTAGAGAGTGGGAGAGAGGGTACAAGGTAGAGAGGGGAGGGAAGAAGAGAGTGAGAGAGATGGTAGGAGGTAGAGAGGGAAGGGAAGTAGAGAGTGAGAGAGGGGAGGAGGTAGAGAGGGGAGGGAAGTAGAGAGTGAGAGAGAGCATAGGAGGTAGAGGGGAGGGAAGAAGAGAGTGAGAAAGAAGGTAGGAGGTAGAGAGGGGGGAAGCAGAGACTCATAGAGAAGGTAGGAGGTAGAGAGGGGAGGGAAGTAGAGAATGAGAGAGAGGGTTGGATGTAGGGAGGAGAGGGAAGTAGAGAGTGAGAGAGAGAGAGGAGGGAAGTAGAGGTGAGAAAGAGAGAGGAGGGAAGGGAGTGATTTAGCTCAGCATAACGTGAGCACGTTATAACATGCTCCAATTATGTGAATGCACATAAGGTGAGCACATTATAACAAGCTCATGTTATGCTTAGGCTTGGTAATTACTAATCCTAAGTCTTGGATTTGCCTTGGGTTTCCAACCCAAAGGCTTGGACTATGTTTAGGTCATCCAGTTTCTAACAAAATTCAAATAATCTAGCTTGCGTGCTCCCCATTAGGATTGCACTTTTTAATGAAAAGTTGAAAAAATACCACCATAATCTTAATCTCTCTGTTAGCTATCTAACCATATAATTTTTTTTTATATTTTGAGTACGTTAAGGGTTTCATCTTTAATTTCTTTTGTTAGTATATCCATTTTTTGTCAAAAACCAGTGTCTAGTATTTTTGACTTTTTTTTAACCATTCATCGAAATTTCAAATAAGTTACATTTTTAGAAACTAGACTCCATTCTACATGTATTCAAAAAATTTTGATTTTTGATTAGTTTTCAAAAAAATTAAGGGGGAACATGCTCAATTTTCTATTTTTTAGGATGTGTCCACTTTGAAAATTACTAAAAAATGAAATATTCATAAAAAAAAATTATTAGAAAAATCAGGGATAAACTACATGGTGTTAGCTAATTTCTCATTGAAGCAATTCTTGAAATACTAAAAAAAAGTTAACATTTTAGGGGGAGCACACTAGATGCTATGTTATGTTTTTTTGAGAAAAACAAGACCAATTTGTTTGTTCCCCCTTTTTGAACCCCTTAATCTCAACCATTTTTTAAAACAATTAGTAGTTTAGAAACTAGATTCAGAGCACTACAACTTTTGTTTTTGTTGTATCTTCAAATTTTGAGTGTAACTATCTTCAATTTCTCATCCAACATCAATGTTTCCTGATTTCAGAAAAAAAGTGGCATCCTAAGACCCCTTTTTGGTCCCTCATCTTTGTGCACTTACCTAAATGCCTTTTATGAAGAGGCCCGCCTTGTGATGCTTTATCAAAATAGTGTCAAATCAATGAACTATAGAAAATTTGAACTGATCAATGCCTTAGCGATTTTTGCATTATCGACCCATTTCCCTTTTATTGAACCTTTCACCCAGCCTCCTTGCCTTATCAATGAAAAACCATGTCAGCAAACTTGAAGATTTTTTAACCTTTGAAAGGTTTGAGGTTTTCCTACTTCACTGATAAAGACAATCCTTTTCTTTTCTTTTGCCTTAGACTATTTGAAGAATGTGTTTCCCTTCCCTTCTATCAGCAAATCACCGAGTCAGTGAACTGGCAGAAAAGTGAACCTTCAGAAAGTTCGTGTTTGATAGACTTCATCGATAAAGGGAAAAAATGTCCTTTACTTAGCCACTTTTGGGAACTTACCACCTTTGTTGGTGAATTGGCCAGTCAATGAACTGTCCAGTTCAAGAACTTGAAGTTTTTTTGACAAAGGGGAACAAAGGCTTCATGCCTTAGTCATTTTTTGGTTAGTTTAGGAAACTAAAAGTTTGTCGATAAAGGCCAAAAGGGGGACAAAAATTAAGGAAAAAGATTCAATTTTTTTGGGTTTTTCTAGGTTTTTTGCAAGGAATCTCCAGATAAAATTTTGGGGATTTTTACAAGGCAGACCATTGGGATTTGAAGGTTTTAAGGCTTGTAGAGCTAGATTTCAAGGGATTTCAACAAGATTTTTGAGTTGGGCTATTTGAATCTAGGCAGAGGAAAATAGGTCAATAAGACCATAGCACCAAGAGATCATGGTTCAAACTACTTGACATAGAAGGCCATGGGCCTAGAGGGAAAAGAGAAGTCTTCTAACAATTTTGAATTTTATTTTCATCTAAGTCCCTTCGCCTTTCCAGATGGAAGATCATGAAAATACTTTGGGGTTATCTATAAAAAAGAGAGCTTGGCTAAGAAGGGGGTTGCTGCCCAAGAAAGAGAAAGGGATTGGCCAAAGGAAAGTCTATGAAGGAAACTTGCAAAGAGGTGAGTTTGAGGCACTTGAAGGTGCAAAGAGGTGGTAAAGCCAGTGTGTAGGCATCTATGTGTGGATGTAGATGCGAGTGTACATATGCAAACATATAGAGGATAAGAGTGTGTAGAGTGAGCACCTATGGGAGAGATATTGTGCAGAGAAAGGCCATTGAAGGTTGACGTTTGTTAAGTTTGTAATGTAGAATTTATTTTCTATAATGAATCAATTTAATCATGTTGTTGCAATCTTTTATTGAGTTGAACTTTCAATTTGGGCAAATATATGCTTGTGTATTGATTTTGTAAGAGTGTGTTTGTAGCGCAGGGGGTGCCCTGCATCAGCTCATGAGAATGAGATATTTATTTAAGGATTTTGATAAACAATTTGGAAAAAGTGTAGAGTTTCTTGTTAAATTTTAGATACATATATTTTTCTTACAATTTTTGCTTCAACTATATTGAAGAACCTGATTAGAATGTGACCAAAGAAACATTAAATGTAATCAGTGATTATCACACTAGATTCAAAGAGTGGAAAAAGAGGATACAATTGTGATCAAAGGAGATAACTCAAGCAAGGAATTAACCTAATAAGAATACATTGATAAGCATATGCATGTTAAATTTTGAGTTAAAAGTAATATTTTTATATATTAATAACTTTGTAAAACTTGAAATTAATATTTTAAATCCAAAATAAAAGCACATATAAGTGATGAAATATTATTATTTATATTCTTCATAACTACTTTCCATCTATGAAATTAGTTCTATATATTTGGGAAAGCATCATTTTAAAGGACTTTGAGACTTTTGCCAAATTTTACACAAGTTGTATAAGAAAAGTAATAATACTTTGAATTTTTTCAATTCTAGCTAATAATAAAGTTATAGATTAGAAATTTGAGTCTCACTTGTGCTTGCTTTTGTCTTTTCTTATGTTAGGTGTAATTATTACTTTCCAAAATATTCTCTTATAATTTATAGATTTGATTATTGGTTTTTACCTAATCATTCTAAAGTTCTATCTTATTGAGGAGTTGATCAAACTCTATATTCTATTTGGTTAATCTCACATTCCTATTTTATTTTTCAATTTTGTAAGCATGTTTGTTATACATGTTTCAAAAATCTTAAAAAAATCAAATGCAAAGTTTATAATGTACAACCTTAGGATAGTTTTTAGTTTTGGTTTTTAATAAGACAATCTCACCATCTTGAGGAGAGGTTTTTACCCTAACAACTATTTGTGAATTGGTAATTATCAAATCGCTTACCAATAAATCTAATGGGTACATTAAAGATTAATTAGATGGGTGAATGTTTTACCATTTGTTTCTTCTGAATCCTTCTCTATTAAGTGGATGAATGTCTCTCTTGCCTTAAATTATGAGTTAGAATGACTTGTAGTGATATCTTTAATTCCATGCCCTACACATGCACTTTGAAACTTTTAGTGCATTAGTTGATGAATAACGATCACAATTTGGAATAGTTGGCTCAAGAAAACTTTAAATTTGAACTTAAAATAAGCACTACTATAATTTCATTTCTATCTAGGGATCAATCCAAAATCATAGATTTGTCCAATAAGACATATACACTAGGAAATAAGTTAAAATAGTATTGAGGTAGATAATTGAGTGTTCTAAATTGAGAGGTACAAACTTGGGTCAACTAATGTGCCAAATATATCAATTAGGTGCTAGAATTGTGTATTTGTAATGTCCACACAAATTAAAATAAAACAAATAATGTAAAGTATAAGAGTGTGTAATTTTCTCCTTTATAATATTATAAATATATTGTCTGTATAAAAGTTAATGTATGTTCTATGCAAAAAATTTCTCTTGTAAATATACAAGCCAACTAATTTAAAAAGGTTCTTGAGAGCTCATTTTTAACTTTGTTTTAATTTCATGTTCCAGGGTTAACATAATTTTTGGCTTAGGCCTTGTTAAAATTTCAATCCCACTCAATTATAATTGAACTTCAATACCAACTCAAAAATTAATTAAATTTTTTTCAAAATTATTGATCTAATTTAAAAGAATAACTCATAATCAAATATTTTGTAAATTTAAATCCACACACAAAAAAAATGGATGTTTTGGTAAGAAACTCTACAATTAAAAAAGCTTTATCTTTCCTTGATAATTGGATCTAGTAGTGTGGGTTGAAATGTCTAAACTCTATAGAACTAGCATCTACACTCTTAAGATAAGAAGTGCAGTAGATTCATCAATTGAAACTATAAAAACTAGAAGTGTTCTATTATAAAAAGAAGATTTTTTTGTCATATAATGAAATAATTTCCACAACTAAATAATATTTTATAGCCTTTTTTTTTTTTTTTGGACATTTTCAAGACTTGAAAGTGTACATAAAGACATATCAACAAACTAGCCAATTATTTTTTAACATTTTTTAGACTAGAAAGTACAAAAAATACTAGCCAATTAATTTTTTACATTTTCATGACTTGAAATCTTAGAAAGATGAAATCTATACAACTATTAAAAAGTTGAAAAGTGGATTAGTGTGAACCCCATATCCTCAAATATAGACCTAGGACATGAATTAAAGTTTTATAATTTTTACTTTTCTAATGAATTGAAAGTGTTGCTCACAATCACTTCTTAACTAAAAAAAATGTTTTCTTACATATAAATCTCCATTACTTAAAAATTAATATATATTTTATTTAATAACAGAAAACAAGAGTTACTTATTTTGTTGGATCTGAGGAATACATTAAGTGAATGTAACTCGTATAACATTAAAGAAAGTTTCTCTTTCACAAGAATTCCATCCCAAACTATAAACTATTTCAAATAACATAGACCTATTATAATCCATATCTTAGAAAAAAAATTTAAAATAAATTTAAATTATTTATAACAAATCCAAATTATTTGAAAATATCCCTAGTTTACTTTAATTTAGATGAAAAACTTATCCCTAATCCAATTTTAAACTATAGGTCCAAATTATTTGAAATAATTCTAAACAATATGCTCTTAAGCAACTATTCTAAATTAAATCTCATAGACTAAACAATCTACATTTTAGATTACAACTTTAATAGTCCATTCTTTATGACACATTCTATGGTCTCATCAAAAATCTCTTCTAAACTATACTTGTAAGAGAAACCCATATCCAATAATTTTTTTGAAGATGTCGGAAGATATTTATGAATTTGATCATCCTCATCTAACCTGTACCAAGCACAAGCCAAGAATTAGAAAATTATTACAATTGATTTTTTTTAAACCAATCAGATAACCTTCAAGATTAAAATAGAAATTGTTTGCTTACTTGATAGAAGTCTTGAGTTGTACATAATGTTTAGCAACAAAATCTTTGAGACATTTTAGACTCAGAATCAAATACACAAACATAGTGATTTTGAGCATTGGGATGTTCCATCAAAAATATGTGGGCATTGCAAACATTGTCAATATGAACAATTGGTGAAGATTCCAACATGAAATCCATAAACTTAAGAAATTCATAATAGTCACCATTCCCTATTAAATCACATCACATTAAAATTTTACAAAATCATGGATATATCATAAAAAGTTAACAATAAACAAACAAATGTTTAAATACCTCTAATGAGCGATAATATTGTTTGAGCAGATGTTAAAGCAGGCATAGTTGTAATCCAAGGCCCAACCACAAGAGCTGGTAGGATGCTTGCCACCTCAATGTTGTTATTAAGGTTATTTTGAAGGGCTTCTTGTTTTACTAATGTCTTGGCCATCATATACCAAGCCAATTTATTTGTTTGAGACTTAAGGAAATTTAGAGGGCTCTAACAACTTTCATCATGGCATGTTTGGGTGAACTCTCCCTTTTCATTCATTGGAGAAGCCACAGTAACTGATGAAGTAAAAACTAAACGTCTAACAGATTTGGCTCTTATACATGCTTTCATGATATTAAATACTCCATTAATTGCATGTGCAATAAAATCATCCTTTAAAACTGTTGATAACTGAGAGGGGGGGTGAATCAGTTATCTTAATTATTTGACTTCTAGTCCTTTTTAATTAGTGCACAATCAGATCATACAAGCATACATAACAATGAAAACAGAAATAGCTTCAGTACACATGACACAATGATTTTGATGTGGAAAACCCGATTAAGGGAAAAACCACGGGCTGATTAGCCCAAGATTTTATTCTCAGTTAAAAGAATAGGATAGTACAAAATGGCACTTGCCAATTAGGGCTCACTACCCGAGCACACTGCTTACAAGAGGCTCACTACCTACAAGAGACTCACTGTCTACAAGATACAAGAAGGTAACACTTTACTTGAACCGATGAGAAGCATCTATACATGCAGAGGTTTAGTTCCAGTTAAGCTCAATAAACTGATCTGCTACACTTCATTCTTACTCTCCTTAGGTGTTGTTGTCCTGTTACATTCTGGACCTGTCTTACTGATTTCACACTGCTCTTCTTCTTTTCTTTGCACAACACCACATACAACGCACACACCTTCACATCTAAATCCATCTGGCATATATATCCACATAGGTGATTTCAACACCTTTCTAGTCGGCATCCGGAATAGTCAATATTATCCCAAATTCTGGTCTGTCGGCTGAATCCTTGCATACCAAGTAATACGGATCAAGGATATGCTTGCAGAAGTCATCAATCATGTTGGCCAATCATGAATGATACCTCAAGAAACTTAATCACCAACAATATCTCATCCAGATTTAGGTCTGATGCTCTGCCGGTTAGTTCTTCCTCTATCTACTCTACCAAATAGGAACCCAACACTTAAGTGCTCATATCTTTTCATTCTTCTATTATCAGAGGCTAAATACTTGGAATCTATCAGTCAAAGTACTCCTCTTGACTTCCCCAAATCTGCACTTCACTAAGATACTTCCTTTGAGAGATCTGGACCTGACTGTCGGACCTTGCTGACTGCTCTGTTCTTACTTACTGGACCACAACACTTCTTCAATCTGACTTCCGGTAAAGACACATCATGTCCTATGGATGTGTGGGATTAACTTTGTTGCCATCAATGACAACATTCATGAATCCATATAGTGTCTCTTGCCAACAATCTCCCCCTTTGGCATTGATGGCAACACTTAGTGAAAAATGACTAAGTGTGATGCAAAGTCACACAGTAGAAGCTTGCAGACAGGATGAAAAACCCATTAAACCCACCAAATAGCTAATACTACTTCCTATTGGCAAGATCATCATATTCACCTACCAGCATCATCATCCTATTCGGTGAACACAATTATCCTCCTGATGATCACTATTCACCTTACCGCCAAACTCTATCTACATCATCATGATGTTCGACATCTATCAGCAGCATCATGATGTATGGCATCTATTGGCAGCATTTATCAGTAGGATATAAAGTATCAAGTTCATCAGCAGGATATAAATTATCAGGTTCCTCCCGTATATCCTGATGACGACAACCTCATGCACCTCTCTTCTGATGCTTACGTCACCCCGATATTTGACCCACTTACACAACCAACATCAGGATGTAACTTATCAAGTTACATTGACACATCCTGATGATGATACTCAACTTTATGCACACGATGAATATTCCACCGAATATTCCTCCCGTCGGTGAACACTTCACACCGATCACCCCGATATCCTGCGCCTATGCCAAACACTTGTCGTCGGTAGGATAAACCTTTTATCAGGTGATATTTGAAATGTCCTAATGACGATGATGTCACATGCACTATTATTTCCTCCCGTGTCGACGTCACCCAAATATAAGACTCATTTACATACTCTGCAGCATGATATGAATTGTCAGGTTATATTCTAATATCCTGATGATGATCTATGCAAGCCTCGGCTACCCGATGTTCAACAAAAAGATGATCCTCCTTTTTTTGGAAAATGTGACTTTGACTCGCCATTGACCTGTTTGATTTTACCTTCACCTACATGTATACTCCAGCATACAACCACGATATGCAGATGATGGATACACACAAAATGATGATCTTGACGATGATATATATAGGAAATATATATCCAAACTAATTTATCTTGATGCCTTCAAAACATGCATTTTTCCTAAGTTTCATGACCTGATCCGGATAGCGATATGCGCATAGATGTAGATACGATATACACAGTCTGTAATGTTGCATGCGAATGTTGTATATCCGTCAGGTGCATATTTTTGACATAACTCTCAGAACTTCACAATTTCACATAGAAAGCATGATGATCGGGGGGCCGGATCATCTCCTGTTCAATTCAAACTTAGAAATTTATCCTCCTAACCCTAGCACATGAGGATGCTAGGATAATTCACAGCATGCTACAAATTGATCCCACAAACATGAAATCCATAAACAGAAAAACAAAAATGTAAACTAAACTACTGTACATGTCCATTCCACCGATTCAGAGAATCAACCGGTGGAAGGGTTGAATGAATCCATTCTGCCTACAATAAGAGAGGCAACACACAGATAGCTTGTAAACTAGACAAATGAAACCAATGGGATCCTCTTATTTTCAATAATAGAGATGCATACAAGATTCACAGTCTCACTATATCACAAATGTCCTTCTTCTGCAATGCAAAAAAACTCACTAAACTATCAATTTCTCCACTATCTAGACTACTCTATCTAAAACCAACTGATCTAGGGCATAAATAGAAATTCCTCGCAAGTACTACCAACTTGATTCCCAGTGGCTGGGAGGAGATAGCTAAGACAGTTGTCATAACAAACTTCTAACTAACCTGCACATCCTCCTAGACAGTACATCCTCCTAGATGGATTTAAAACGTACGCATTGGTCCAATGGACCTTATTACATCATGAAGTCAAACATACTAAAAATAGACTTATGTTCTATTTTGCAGGGGTGCTCCTGCACCATACTCCCAAGAAGAAGAAATCTCAAGTCCACTTGAGATGAGAGTATGTAGATCTGCACCATGTTTCTGGATCTGCTCTTCAGTCATCCACACTGCTTCTGAATCAAGTTTTCCCTGCCAAGACACCATATATTCCAAATAGGTTTTGTTTCGGGTCTTCTTGATCACTCTTGTGTCTAAAACCTTCTACAACTATGGTGGATCATGCTTTGGAATATCATCAGCTGCTGTATCCTGTAGGGGTTCCTGTTCTTCATCTGGATTATGCTTGTATGGGGTTAAATCACATACATTGAAGATAGGTGATAAACCAAGATCTGGAGGGAGTTGTATCTCATAAGCATTCTGTCCATGCTTTCTCAAAATCTGACATGGTCCAATCTTCCTCTACATGAGTTTAGTATACTTACCCTTAGGAAGTCTTTCCTTCTTAAAATGAACCCATACTAAATCTCCAACATCAAACTGTACATCCTTCTTCTTTTTATCAGCATATTCTTTATACTTCAAGGTAGTTTGCTGTAGCTAGGTCTTAACTTGATCATGAACCTCTTTTATAGCTTCTGCAAAAGCTTCTCCCTCTGCACTAACAGGATCTGTTGTAGGTAGATCTCTCAATTCTAAAATTTCTCTTGGATGCATACCATACACTATCTGAAAAGGTGATTTCCCTGTACTCCTATTGACAATATCATTATAGGAAAATTCAGCCTGAGATAGGATATTATCCCACTTTTCTCCATGTTGTTTTGTCAAACATCTGAGCAAATTTCCTAAGGAACGATTGACTATTTCAGTCTGTCCATCCGTTTGAGGATGATATGTGGATGAAAAAGACAATTTTGTGCCCAGTTTCTCCCAAAGGATTCTCTGGAAATGACCAATGAACTTCACATCCCTATCTGACACTATGCTCAATGGCAATCCATGTATTCTGACTATGTCCTTGAAAAACAAATGTGTAATGTATGAAGCATCAGCAGTGGTTTTGCATGGCAAGAAATGTGCCATTTTGCTGAATCTGTCCACTACAACAAAAACACTATCAAATCCTTTCCTTGTCCTTGGCAAACCCAAGACAAAATCCATACTTATGCTTTCCCATGGTCTGGAAGGAATGGGTAAAGGCTGATATAGACCTGCATTAGTTGATCTCCCTTTTGCTTTCTGACATATCACACATGTCTCTACAAACTTTCTGACATCTGATTGTAACTTAGGCCAATAATAATGTCTCCTAACAAGATCAAGATTCTTATCCAAACCAAAATGACCTGCCATAGCTCCACAATGTTTCTCTTTAATGATGTTTAACCTCATAGAACACCTTGGAATACACAACTGTCCACCTTTGAACAGCAATCCATCCTGGATCAGAAATTCAAAGAACTCAGCATGATATTTATCTCCAAAAGAAGTACATACCTAATATATCTCTCCAAAATCTTCATCAACATCATACATGGTCTTCAATGAATCAATTCCAATACTCTCCAACTGAATCTGGTTGACTGTTAGAGCTCTCCTGCTCAAGGCATTTGCTACCTTATTCTTGACTCCTTTCTTATGCTTCAATGTAAAAGTAAAAGCTTGTAAGTTTCTACCCATTTCATGTGTTTGTGGTTCAACTTTTCTTGGCTGTTTATGAAACTCAGAGCCTGATTATCTGTGAATACTATGAATTCTTTTGGCATCAAGTAATGCCTTCATTTCTTAAGTGACTGGACTAAAGCATACATTTCCATATCATATGATGAATACCTCTTTTTAGCATCATTGAGCTTCTCACTAAAAAATGCAATTGGCCTACCTTGTTGGCTGAGTACTGCTCCAATGGCCATGTGACTGGCATCACATTCTACCTGAAAGATTTTGTTAAAATCTGGAAGTGCAAGGACTAGCTGCTGTGCCACCTTCTTCTTTAATGTTTCAAAAGAATCATCTGCTTCCTTAGTCCAAGCAAATCTGCACTTCTATCCTCCTTTTATAGTATCAAGCATGGGTGTACAAATATGACTAAACCCTCTTATAAACTTTCTGTAGAAGGTTGCTAACCCATGGAAACTTCTGACATTATTCATAGTCCTTGGAGTTGGCCAAGACAATATGGCACTTACCTTCTCCTTATCCATTTGCAACTTTCCTTGTGAAATGACAAAACCCAAATATGTGATCTCCTCTTGCATGAACAAACACTTGTCCAAATTTATCATTAGCTGCTCTTCATGTAACCTCTTGAGAACCAAATCTATATGTCTGAGATGTTCTTCCTTTGTGTTGCTGAAAATCAGAATGTCATCTAGATATACTATGACAAACTTTCCCATGAATTCTCTCAAAACCTCATTCATCAACCTCATAAAAGTACTAGGTGCATTAGACAACCCAAAAGGCATAACTTTCCACTCATACAACCCTTCATTGGTTTTAAATGCTATTTTCCATTCATCTCCTGGCTTAATCCTGATCTGATGATAACCACTCTTCAAATCTATTTTTGTAAAATACTTAGCACCTCCCAAACAGTCAAGTAAATCCTCTATCCTAGGGATTGGAAACCTATACCTGATTCTGATCTTATTAATAGCTCTGGAATCTGTGCAAAGCCTCCAAGTGCCTTCTTTCTTTGGTGCTAGTATAGCTGGTACTGCACATGGACTTAAACTTTTACCAATTAGACCTGTGTCTAACAATTCCTCAATTTGTCTTGCTACTTCTGCATTTTATTCTGGAGTTAGCTTATATGCTACTTTGTTTGGAAGTGTAGATCCTAGGATTAGATCTATGCAATGGCTGATATCCCTTACAGGTGGTAGGGATCTTGGCATTCCATCAAAAATGATACCTTTATACTTATCCAATAGCTCTTGGACAGCTGGGTCTATGAACCTCTGTTTCTTCTCTTTCTTGACTTCTTGCTGTTGTTCTTTATTCACTGCCATACATGGAATTAGGGCATATGCAACTACACCTTCTGCTGCTACTTCTTTCATGAACTATTTTCCTTCCATCAGCATTACCTTCACTTCTTTTCCTTTTGATTTCTCCTCCTTCTCTGTTAATGGTAGTAACTTTGTCACTGTACCATTCTTAGTGATTGTATAGGTGTTTCTAACACCATCATGGCGTGCCTTCAACTCATACTACCATGGTCTACCAAATAAAAGATTGCAAGCATCCATCTTGGTAATGTCAAACAACAACCTATCTTTATATGCTCCAATCTGAAAATTCTACCCAAGCATGTTCTTCTACAATTGTTTGCTAACCTTGGGTAAGCCATGAGACCTTATATGGGGATGGGTGAGGCAATCTTCTAAGCTTAAGCTTTGTTACCATCTCATTAGATACAAAATTTTCAGTAGAACCAGAATCAATTAAAACTTTACATGCCTTACCTTCTGCTTTGCAAATGGTTCTGAAAAGAGACTTTCTTTGTGGGGGTTCTTTGTCAGGTACCTTCATGGTAGTCATTGTTCTCCTCATCATCAGAGATTCTCCACTCTCTGGATATCCGTAATTGTCAGGAGCATTCACACTCTGAAAAGTGTGTGAGCTTGTTGCACTTTGACTATCAGGTTCTTGGATCAGGTTCGTTCTCCTTTCTCCTGTTGAGCTTGTTACCTTTTCTAGACATCTGTTGGCTATATGGCCTTCTTTGTTATAGTTATAATATCTGATAGATCCTCTACCCTGGGATCTTCCTCTGAAAGGTCTTCTACCTCTGAAGTTTCCTTGCTGGTTGTAACTTTCTCTTTGGTTTTGACTGTTATTTCCCTTGCTATTGTCATGACTGGATTCTCCCTGATATCCATGTCCATGTCCTCTGCCTCTCGAAGGACTTCTTCCACCTCTTTGTTGTTTACCTCTTCCTCTATTGTTCTGTTCTTGTCTTCTCTTAAACTTCTCTTCCACTTTCAATGCCAATTGAAAACATTTTTGAACTGTATTTGGATTATGCAGATTCAAATCTTCCTGAATGTTGAACCTCAATCCATTAAGGTATCTGGCTACCTTTTCTTCCTCACTTTCTTTTACCTTTGTCTTCACACAAAGTTTCATGAATTCCTCTATATATGAGCTGACATCTAGCTCCTTCTGCTTCAGGTTTTGCTTCCTCTTGTGTAATTGGATACTGTAATCCAATGGAACATAGGCTTCCCTCACTAAAGCCATCATCTTCTTCCATGTAGCAACTCTACGCTTTCCTTCTTGTACTTTGTCATCTTGGAAAAAATTCCACCATGTCAATGCATCTTCTTTCATCTTTGATTTGGCTATCTTCACTCTCTGTTGTTTTGGTATCTCCTCTGTTTCAAAGAAATTGTCCAGGGAGTCTATCCACTCCATCACTGAATCAGGATCCATCTTTCCTGTAAACACTGGCAAATCCAGTTTCACATCCATGGTTCTCCTCTCCATGGCTTTGAGGGCATTCAACAGTGGCCTCTGGTCTGCAGGAACGACCTCCTCATTCCACCTAGGGATCTCTTCTTCTTCCCTATCTTCTTCTCTACCAGAACCTACTTTGTCCCTCAACTTCTCCAACTCATCCTTCAATTCTTGATTCTGAGCCTTCACAGCCTTGCTCTCGACAATCTGCTTCTTTACTAGAATTGCCAACTCAGCGTTGGTCATTTTTGTCAGGAACTCTGATGTTCCTTCTTCATCCAACATCTTTACTGTCTTAAATCTTCCCCAAAAGATTCAACCTTTGCTCTGATACCACTATGATGCAGAGTCACACAGCAGAAGCTTGCAGATAGGATGAAAAACCCATTAAACCCACCAAATAGCTAATACTACTTCCTATCGGCAAGATCATCATATTCACCTACCAACATCATCATCCTATTCGGTGAACACAATTATCCTCCTGATGATCACTATTCACCTTACCACCAAACTCTATCTACAGCATCATGATGTTCGGCATCTATCAGCAGCATCATGATGTTCGGCATCTATCGGCAGCATTTATTAGCAGGATATAAAGTATCAGGTTCATCAGCAGGATATAAATTATCGGGTTCCTCCCGTATATCCTGATGATGACAACCTCATGCACCTCTCTTCCGTTGCTTACGTCACCCCGATATTTGACCCACTTACACAACCAGCATCAGGATGTAACTTATCGGTTACATTGACACATCCTGATGACGATACTCAACTTTATGCACATGATGAATATTCCATCAAATATTCCTCCCGTTGGCGAACACTTCACACCGATCACCCCGATATCCTGCGCCTATGACAAACACTTGTCGTCGGCAGGATAAACCTTTTATCAGGTGATATTTGAAATATCATGATGACGATGATGTCACATGCACTGTTACTTCCTCTCACATTGACGTCACCTGGATATAAGACTCATTTACATACTTCGCAGCATGATATGAATTGTCGGGTTATATTCTAATATCCTGATGATGATCTATGTGAGCCTCGGCTACCCGATGTTCAACAAAAAGATGATCCTCCTTTTTTTGGCAAATGTGACTTTGACTCACCATTGACCCGTTTGATTTTACCTTCACCTGCATGTATGCTCTAGCATACAACCACGATATATGGATGATGGATACACACAAAATGATGATCCTGATGATGATATATACAGGAAATATATATCCAAACTAATTTATCTTGATGCCTTCAAAACATGCATTTTTCCTAAGTTTCACGACCTGATCCGGATAGTGATATGCGCATAGATGCAGATGCGATATACACAGTCTATAATGTCACATGTGAATGCTGTATATCCGTCAGGTGCATATTTTTGACAAAACTCTTAGAACTTCACAATTTCACATAGAAAGCATGATGATCAGGCCGGATCGTCTCCTGTTCAATTCAAACTTAGAAATTTATCCTCCTAACCCTAGCACATGAGGATGCTAGGATAATTCACAGCAAACTACAAATTGATCCCACAAACATGAAATGCATAAACAGAAAAACAAAAATGTAAACTAAACTACTGTACATGTCCATTCCACTGATTCAGAGGATCAACCGGTGGAAGGGTTGAATGAATCCATTCCACCTGCAATAAGAGAGTCAACACATAGATAGCTTGTAAACCAGACAAATGAAACCAATGGGATCCTCTTATTTTCAATAACAGAGATGCATACAAGATTCACAGTCTCACTGTATCACAAATGTCCTGCTTCTGCAATGCAAAAGAACTCACTAAACTATCAATTTCTCCACTGTCTAGACTACTCTGTCTAAAACCAACTAATCTAGGGCATAAATAGGAATTCCTTGTGAGTACTACCAACTTGATTTCCAGCGGCTGGGAGCTTCCAAGTGGTTGGGAGGAGACAGCTAAGACAGTTGTCATAACAAACTTCTAACTAGCCTGCACATCCTCCTAGACAGCACATCCTCCTAGATGGATCTAAAACATACGCATTGGTCCAATGGACCTTATTACATCATGAATTCAAACATACTAAAAATAGACTTATGTTCTATTTTGCAGGGGTGCTCTTGCACCAAAGTGTCACACTATACTCCCCCTTGGCTGATGCTATGTTTTTTATACATTTTCTGAAGATCCCCCTTAGCTGGATTCCTCATTTTTCACTGCTCCTCATTCCCCCTTTGACATCAATGGCAAAGGGTGGGGTCCACACACCAGAATTTGCGTAAATAAATTGTACTTAGCTACATAAGTATATAAACAGGTTATACTTACATATACTTAAGTATATCTACAAAAGTGCTTTTCAATTGTACAAGTTCTATTGCCCAACTCAACTTCATCCTGTCCAAAATTGAGATGTGACCACTCAACAGGAATGCAAAAGCTTTTGCCTTCTTAAGATCTGTCAGATCACTGGTCTGGGCTATGGCCTGAGCATCAGTTAGGGCTTCATGCATGGCCTCTAACTTAGGGATAATGATCCCTCTGAGTTCACTCATCTGGTTTATTATGTTCTTCCTTTCCTTCACAAGTTTCTTTAATTCATTTATCACCGCAATGGTCTAACACTCTTGATTTACTATGGAAGAGGAGAGAGGAACAAAATTTTGAGACAAGCTTATTAGTTTATCCTCTGGCTCTTTTATTTTCTTCTCAATATCCTTGGTTATTGTAGACCAAGAGAAACAAAATTTATATATATCTTCACCATCTTTGAGAGCATTTTCTAGGCTCTTTATTCCTATATCCATAACTCTCCTATCATTGGTTATTAGCCCTTGTACTTCTGATAATATTTTATCCAAGAACTCTTTTCGGACCTTCTCCTCCGTTGATTTCTCTAAAGATTCAAAATGAGTACTGATAGAACTAACAAGAGACTTGAGATTACCAAATGAAGAAGCTGAGGAATCCTTTTGAAAGGATGGCATGATCTTTTCAAGCACACCAGATGTAGCTTCTATAATCTCACAGTCTTCCATGTGAGACTTTAGGAGTTTTTCTTTTGCCTTTGCTTGAGTGAAGGATGCTAGCTTCATGGTCTAAACCAGGGAAAGGGAATCAAAATTGAATGGACCTTGAAGAAGTTCTGGTTCATCAAAGTCCATCATTTCTTTAGTTAAGAAGTCCTTGATAGTTTCTGCAGTGTCTCTTGTCGGAGACAAAGTTTTCTTTTCTTCTTCACTGTCACTTATGTTTTTCTCAGCTTGACCTTCTTCTCTTCCCTTCACTTCTTCTTTCTCATCTATTCTTTCTTCTCCTTTGGATCCAGAGTCAGTAGGGGAAACCAGAGGAGTGATGTTTGTTTGTTCATGGGCCTCCTCTTCGGGAACAGAGGATTCTAAGTCCTTATCTTTTTCTTCACCAGTGTCCATTACTTCTTTTGCCACTATCTCAATAGATTCTTCTTCAACACCTGTAGCCGAGGGATCAACACCCAAGTCCTCTATAATAGGAATGTTGAATCTTTTGTATGCATTCCAGAGGATCTCTTCTATCTCTTTTGCTACTTTGTCAGTTTCTCCGAGCATAAGTTGATTCATCCTAGCTTTGCTCTAGAACTCATCCTTGCAATCTTTGAAGACCATATTCATTTTCTTTGGATCGATTGAAGGATATAGCTGAATGGCTATCTATTCTTGGATCTCAAGATCTTTTGCCATAGCATTATTCTTTCTTACTTCTAACTCTTTCTCTAGGCTTTTGGGAATAAGAGATATAATTTCAATAAAAGCCTTATTAAAGATATTCAAATACTTGACTGCGGCTTCTTGCAAGATCTTTTGGTCAGCTTCATTATAATCATCATAGAATTTAGCCATTGGTTGAAGGTTTCCATCCACAGTAACTGATTTGACGACATCATCTAAGGACAGAGTGGGTTTTTCAACAAACTCTTCTGCCTCTACTCCTTATCTTTACCAGATAATTTCTTCTTCATCTTCATCTTCTTGATCTCTTCATCAGATTCTGTCTCTTCTTCATCTTTCTGGCTTGTATAAGACCTTGTTGCCTTTTTCTTTGTTCTCTTTTCTCCTTTACTGGATGATTTTGCTTCCGGTTTTGATGCTTATGAGCTCTTAGGTGCAGAGCTCTTAGAGGATCTGGTCCGGGAGGGGGCTTCTACCAAAGCACTTTCTTTTTCTACCTAATTCCTTTCTTTTTCTACCCTTTCCATCTTTTCTCTGTTAGCATCAAGCGCCTCTTTTGAGATGCCATAACTTTTGGCAACATTCTCTACTTCTTTTCTCACTTTTCTCTTCATCTCTGGTTGTCTTAGTTCCACATGAATCTTCACACTTAATTCCTCAAAGGTTCCAAACCTTTCTGCCTTGGGATCCTTTGGCTAACTTAGCATGTGTTGAACATGCAGTTCTATAATTTTCTCATCCACTTCATACCCCATTGGAATGATCCAGACTGTCCTTGGCTCCACTACCTCCATTAGGCATTGATCAGTCTCTACCATAAAGCATACTGTGTCTTTATACTTTTCAACTAGAGATTGGGGATTTCTCTCTTTAGCTTGCATCATATTCTGGAAGTTCTTGAAGAAACCCCAGAGAGCTGTGTTTTGTGCTTTGTCATCACCAAGTCCATGCAAATAGTCCCTGATTTGTATTGCAATTGGTCTATCATTTTTCCATATCCAACCACTGGCTCTGGGAAGCTCATTCATGAAGTAAAAGAATAAGCACAATATTAACCCACCATACTTAAATGAATTCTTTTTATCCTTCCTTATTCTTTGCAGATTCTCTAATAATTGATTCAAGAGAAGCTCACAAAGGTCATAGTCTATATTGTTTCTTAGCATTTCATAGGCAGTGTAAATTGTAGTTCTGGGTACTGAATTTTCCCTGCTGGAATGATATATCTTGTAACCAACTATCATGGAGGCAAACTTGATATCTAGATTAGTGATATCTTCTATTGTCATTGCTCTTTTGTTAAACCTTGATATGGTTGCTTCACTCACTGCCTGATTCTTGACTGACTTGAGAGTAGGTATCCTGTCGGATGAGTGTAATCTGGTAACTACCCTAATGGCATCTTTTGTGATCTTGAATGGTCCATTCAACCACATGAAGTTGCCATGTATTCTACTCAAGACATACCAAACCCATTCTTCCTCAGCAAAATAGGGGAAATGTATACACTGTGCAAAGTACTTGTCCCAGAGGACCTTGTATTGGGGTTTGAGCTCAAATGATTCATCTATTAGTTGTTTGTGGTAGATATCCCTCAATTTGAATTCACTGAATTCTTCAATGTTTGCATGAATATATGCCCTAACATCTTCAACATGCAAAACTCCATGCGGAATGCTAGAAAATGTACCCAAAGGATCCACTTCTCTTATGCCTTCAGGGTTCACAGAATGAGCTGAAGAGATCGCCGATTGACTTGAATTCTATGATTGATCCTTGAGAGAGATGAAGCAAACTTATTTGCAGAGCTCTTTTCCTTTTCTTCTTGAGTGTAAATGTGCAAATGACGAGTGAATGAACCCTTATATTTTTTTACAAACCCTAATTCTTCATTGTAATAAATGTGCAACTTAGGTTATTCCGGATACCTTGTTCTCCTTGTTCAGAGAGGGAGAAACTTATCTGGATCATTGTGATGCACTTAGGATTGATGTTAGAGATGAATCATAATGACTATCTTCTCCTCAGATTGTCCCATTGGTCTGCAGATCAAGATGTTTTAATTTAGAATCATACCGGACCAAACTAAAAAAAAACTACTTTTACCAGAAGACTGTTAAATCGAATCAATCTGGAAGGATTAGACTCTTCAAAACTTTTTGCAGATCTTCCATGTCTTTACCAAAGCTTATTTGGATGTTCCTTTGTGAACCCTTTAATCTACAACTTTCCTTGTGCCAATTCTGGCACCAATTAACTGGCTGGGGGAAAATGTTTTTCCTTGTGTCTCCCCCTGAGCCAAAGCTCACTTTTAAATTTCTAGAAGGAGTATCAGCACCAGATTTTGGTGTGGATCCATCCGCTACATTCTCTATACTTTTCTTCACCCAAATCTTGTTCATCTCACTTTGAACTTCATCCACATTCACTTTTCTTTTTCCTTTGTCTTGATTCTAATTATGATGCACCGGACCCCTTTTGTCCTAATTCTTGCTTCTACAGAATTTGGCAATATGACCGGATCTATTGCAATTGTAGAAAACAACATTTCTTTGCATATTTGATTGATATTCTCTTGATCTACATTGATTAGCCATATGTCCTATTCTATTGCATACAAAGCATCTACCATTGAATGAATTGCTCATTTGCATATATCTACACTCATGAGATTTGTGGCCATACCTTTTGCAATTGAAACACTATCCGGAGAAGGATGTAATAGTCTGATTCATTCTTCTTCTACACTGATTTGCTTTATGACCATAGTTTTGCAATTGTGGCAATATCCATTGAAAGATGGATATCTTTGAGCATTTGGTTGCCTTACCAGAGGTCTTATAGGCCTGTTTCTTGGATTTTCTGATCTAGAGTTCTTCTGACCAGATCCAGAGCTTTCACCTTTTTCATACCCCAAGCCACGCTTGTCATCTACCCTCTTTTGGCTTTCAAGAAGAACTTCAAGTTGAGCAGAGCTTATCTTGAATTTCTCTTTATATTCATTTGTTGTTTGAAGATCCCTTTTGAGAGTGTCAATCTAATTCTCAAGTTGTTCTTCATTTTCTTTAGCTTCTTCAAGATCAGATTCTAGATGCCTGATTATTCTATCCATATTGTGGCAGTCTTCAGACTTCTCCTTGAGAGATTGTCTTAGGTTGTCCTCAATTTTTCTTTTCTCCTCAATTTCTTGGGTGAATTTCATAACTTCTGATTCCATTTCATGTCTTACCATAATGATCTCTTTTGATAGATTTTCACATAACTTGGTTTTCTCCTTCAGATCTTCATTTGTATCATTTGCTTCACTTTGAGTTGCCAATTGTTGAAGTAGATCCTTTCTCTTTTTCATAGAGAGACTCAGTTTCCCTTTTAGTTCATTTATGAAATCATCAGCCTATTTCAGTCTTTCCTTCAATTCATTGAATTCAGAATTAGATTGCTCAAGATCATCTAGAGCAGACTGAAGTTGTTCCCTCATACCATACATATCCATTTGAATTCTCAGATCTTCCTCAAGCTGTTAGGCTTTGTTTGGAGGAACTTGGCTTTGATACCAATTGTTGATAACTAAGAGGGGGGGTGAATCAGTTATCTTAATTATTTGACTTCCAGTCCTTCTTTTTAATTAGTGCACAATCAGATCATACAAGCATACATAACAATGAAAATAGAAATAGCTTCAGTACACATGACACAATGATTTTGACGTGGAAAACCTGATTAAGGGAAAAACCATGGGGTGATTAACCCAAGATTTTATTCTCAGTTAAAAGAATAGGATAGTACAAAATGGCACTTGCCAATTAGGGCTCACTGCCCGAGCACACTGCTCACAAGAGGCTCACTGCCTACAAGAGACTCACTATCTACAAGATACAAGAAGGTAACACTTTACTTGAACTAATGAGAAGCATCTATACATGCAGAGGTTCAGTTCTGGTTAAGCTCAATAAACTGATTTGCTACACTTCATTCTTACTCTCCTTAGGTGCTACTGTCCTGTTACATTCTGGACCTGTCTTACTGATTTCACACTGCTCTTCTTCTTTTTTTCGCACAACACCACACACAATGCACACACCTTCACATCTAGATCCATCTGGTATATATATCCGCATAGGTGATTTCAACACCTTTCTAGTTAGCATCCAAAATAGTCAATATTATCCCAAACTCTGGTCTATCAGCTGAATCCTTGCATACCAAGTAATGCGGATCAAGGATATGCTTGTAGAAGTCATCAATCATGTCAGCTAATCATGAATGATACCTCAAGAAACTTAATCACCAACAATATCTCATCCAAATTTAGGTCTGATGCTCTGCCAATTAGTTCTTCCTCTATCTACTCTACCAAACAGGAACCCAACACTTAAGTGCTCATATCTTTTCATTCTTTTATTACCAGAGGCTAAATACTTGGAATCTATCAGTCAAAGTACTCCTCTTGACTTCCCCAAATCTGCACTTCACTGAGATACTTCCTCTGAGAGATCTGGACCTGACTGTTGGACCTTGCTGACTGCTCTGTTCTCGCTTACCGGACCACAACACTTCTTCAATTTGACTTTCGGTAAAGACACATCATGTCCTGCGGATGTGTGGGATTAACTTTGTTGCCATCAATGACAAAATTCATGAATCCATATAGTGTCTCTTGCCAACAAAAACAACATCCATTTAAGCAAGCATTAGAATATTAACAAATAACAAATATTTCCTAAATTACTTTATCCATTAATTTTTTTTTTCATAATTTCATAATAATCCAAATAACGAAGAGAATATTTTAAGAATCCCCAAATAATGAAATGAGCAAGAAAATATTAGACCTTAAAATCAAGAAGTCACTTAAACAAAACTAACCTGTCTTTCAAAATTATTTTAATATGTCTACTTTGACTAAAATATAATTTATATTTTTTGATGAATACTTCCTATTTAACTTACATTAAAAATAATAAATAGTACAATATTTATAGAAAAGGGAGAGGGTAGTCAAAAAGGTACACCCATAAAATCTTTGAGAACAAAAGCCAAGATGGAGTCATTTGAATTTATATTTTTTTTTAAATCCTAAGTGTTTAGAGATTGAGTCATTTTATCTGCTTACCCAATTAGTTTTTGTAAAATCCATGACACCTGCCACATAAAAAACTCCTTGACAACCCTCTACTATAGAATCAAAGCTTCCTTCTACACATAAATCTGCTTTAAAGAGATTAAGCCTTTCATCTGCCCTGGGCAGCTCCAACAATGGCCCAGATTTGGCTCATCTCCTGCATATCATCAACCCATATAGAACTAAAACTGCTAAATACATCACTAGAACTGTAATGTTAATTTTTATACTCTTTGCTAGAAAAACAAGTACATGGTTCTCTAAGTGTGGCATTGACTGTATAGCCTCTTTCTAGGAGATTTTTCACCAGCCATGATCCTATGTATCCCGCTGCTCTAGTCACACACATTTATTTTATAGATTTGTTAATCTCGTTAGCCATTAAAATCCTACTAAAAAGAATTAATGTGGAAACTTGTGAGAGAAAGAACCTGAGATTGTGGGTATTTCTAGAGGCTCTGCTGTTGAAAGATATTATTATTATTTTTTAATGAAAATGCATATCTATATCTATTACTAAATGAGTAAATCAATAAAAATATATAATCACAAAAAATGGGTTGAGTGACACAAGGTCACCCCACAAAGTTTAGCATCACATGGGCATAGCCTAGAAACAAAATCAAGTAAACAACATAAGCCAACTAAGCGACAAGAGCAATCCCAGCAGGTGGTGGTGGAGGATCCTTATCCTCCGAGTGGCCCCAGATATCATGGGGGTCTAGGGTAACCTCAGGAATAGACTAGCCATCCTTAGCATCTCCTTCTCCTTTGTCATCATGCACCGGGGAAATAGCCAAGGCCAAAGTGGGGAACACTTTAGAAGAACCCGGCCAACTAGAATCCTGCCAGCCATTAGCACCATCAATATGTTGCTCAGCCCTTCCAGTACCCCACAAAGAGTCACCACGTGGAGGGGAGGCAAAGCACCGTTGAGAAGCTCCACCCTACGAGGGAGAGGTAGAGCGTCGTCGAGTAGCTCCACCCTGTGGGGGGAGGTAGAATGCCACCTAGGAACACCACTACCACTAAAGTGGCACCGAGACTGGGGGTTCTAAGAATGGCAGTCAAGAGAACTCCTGCCATGTCTTCCTCCCCAAGAGGGGGAATATCCCTAAGAAGTGGAAGCATCAAGAGGGACCCGAGCCATAGTGCAAGGGGCATTGTCCCAATGGGCCAGGAGCTCCTAGAGGTGAGAGACTTGCAAAGCCACTTTGTTGGCTTGAACTTGAATCTAAAGAAGCACATTGTTGCAAATACAAGCTTTAGAGAACATAGAAATAGCAATAGTAATAGTATGATGAGAAAATCTCCCCCCAGAAAACATGCCATAATTGAGTAAATTTGGATGGAAGACGAGGCCAATCTACCAAAAGAATCATATGCCAAAAAAAAGGTTCTAGATGAAACAACCAAAAAAAGTCATGAATCTAGTTCCAAAGGTTTTGCGTACGTCGGCAAACCAGAAGATATGCATGAAAGTCTCTGGCTGGCCACATAACGGGCACCGAGGATCAGCAATGCCTAAATGGTAGAGGTGAGATCCAATTGGCAATCCTTGAAAGATCACACACCATGCAAAATGAGCCAACTTAGGTTCCAAAAGTGTAGACCAAATAGTCTGGAATTGCCTTTGCCAAACAGAAGGTGAAGACTACAAATGCCACCTGTTGTTCATAGACGAAACCATTCGCAGATGTCGAGATAACCAACAATAACCAATCTGTGGCTTATACCAACAAAAAGCGGTCTTAGGAGACCACAACCAATCCTTCCACTAACGTTTAACAGAGGAAATACCAATCTTGTGAATCATATTCAATGGGAGAGCTAACATGAGAATGTCAAAAGTTTCACAATCCAAACAGTTAAGATTGAATTGGACCCATATATCCTTCCATGAGCATAAATTCATTAAGGCTCTAGAAAATAAGTCTCTGGGAGTGCGAATACCCCACTTGTGAAAACACAAAGCATGAACCCAAGGAAGCTTAGTGAGAGGCTAACCTTGAACTTGAATGAGAGGGCACCACCAAAGGTTGTAACAATTAAATGAAATGCCTTCACAAAAACCTAAACCATTCCAACGAAGCCATGGTTTGATGGTTTCCCAGGCCCATGCTTTTGGCAACAAAAGAACCTTCAATATGAACAACTTCTTTCATCACAAGAAGGGTTTGAAAGCCAATTCCCTTCCAAGCTAGGCAGTGAACATGGTAGCCTGAAGAAATATAGTGTCAAAGCAACACTTTCCAAGCCTCGTCACTAGAGACTGCCCATACAATCTATTTGGCACAAAGAGCCATACCTTGGCAACGAGTGGAAAGGAGCCCAAGCCCTCCAGAGACTCTCGGGAGGCAGCAAAATTCCCAGGAAACTTTGTGAAATCCTCTATGCTCCTCTGAGGAGGCCCATAAAAAATCTTTGAGAAGCTTGTCCAACTTCATGTATGAAGCTTTAGATAGGGCCCAACAAGAAGAGTAATAAACATGAGTAGCTGCAAGAATTTTGGAGCATACTTGAAATTTACCAACCAAAGAAAGTGGCTTGGTAATCCAAAATTAGAGCTTTTTCTCAATCTGAGAGAGCACAGCATTCCAAAGATCCACAAAGGAGGCATGGAAAGCAAAAGGAATGCCTAAAAAGTGAAAAATTTCTCCATGATTGATCCACTTCCATTGATAGTGAAGGATCCATTAAGGAGTCAGAAGAATGGATTGCCTATAACATTGAGTTTTATTCCATTGAATTGTAGAGCCAAAAGCTAGGCAAAAAGTGTCAAGGCAGCGAAGAGCTTCTTTGACATTTTCCTCTTCTTCAATCAGTGTAAGAAAGGAATCATCTGCAAAGTGACCATTCATGAGCTGAGCAGAAGAATTAGGGAGAGCAATCCCTCTGACCCTTCCAAGAGAAATGGAATGAACCAGAAGATAACCAAAACCTTTAGCAGCAAGGACATATAAAGAAGAAGCAAGCGGGCATCCTTGCCTGATAGAATGATAGAGGCCAAAAGCTTAAGATTGGTGACCATTAATGGTAATGCAAGCAGAAGCATTTCCAAAGAGTATTTTCACACATTGAATAAAGCAAGGACCAAAACCCAGAGCCTTTAGCATGGCAAGGATGAAAGGCCACTCAATGCGACCATAAGCTTTAGCAAAGTTGATTTTGAGGAAAAGGGCCTATTACTGAGACTGACGGGCCCATTCCATACCTTCTCATATAGCAATAATATTGTCCAGAATGAATCTGGATTTAATGAAGCCTATTTGCTCTGGGCGAACAATCTACGGAAGCAGATGAATTTTTAAAGCTAATGCTTTGGCAATGATCTTGTAGGAAACATTGAGTAGCGTGATAGGAAGCCAATTGTAGATATCTTTAGGGTCGCCAGCCTTAGGTATAAATTTGATATTTCCCTTGTTAATTAAATTACCTAAGGATTGATTATGAAAGGCTTCCAGGTAAACTTTGTGCAAGTTAGGACCCACACAGTGCCATAATGCTTTATAAAATTCATAAGGAAAACCATCACAGCCTGGAGCTTTGTCAACTTCCATGGAAAAAGCAACTACCTTTAGGTCTTCAATAGTGAGAAATTGCTCACAAAAGGCATGTTGAGTGTCTGAGAGCTTAGTAGGAACCACTTGAAGGCATTCCTACAAGGCTCTATCATCCTCTGGAGAAATCTCTTGCACTTTGAAAACTTTCTCACAATGGCAGACAAAAGCTTGAATAATATCTGGCAACTCAGAAAGCACCATGTGGCCTTCCCAAATTTTCTTAATCCCTGGTGAAGAATAGTGAGAGCATAGAGCCAGGAAAAACTCCTTCAAAGCTCGGTCTCTAATTTTAAGCCAATGAAGGTGAGCCTTAATCTGCGCACCTCGTGCAACATAGCTATCAACGACCTATTTTTTATGATGAAGCTGAGCCACCCTGGCCTGTAAAGGTTGAGAAAGAGGGTTGACGGTAAGTTCTTCTGTAGCACAGTGAAGATCTGAGGTGGTTACCTCGTATGAGTGCTATCGAAAGGTAGAAAGTTGGCGGCCATAGATGTAGAGAAACTAAGTAGTGTGGCAACTAGTGTCATTCCACCAATCAATCCAACCAGAATGTTGAGGTGGATGACATGCAAGATTCCAAACTCGCTAGATGTGTGCCAACATGGGTTGATGACTTAGGGGTAAATGCAAGAATTTATGTCCACTTAAGGTGGAAGTTTCAGAGTTAGAAAAAAATCTGAAATCAGGTAACTAAAAATAGGATCCTGTTTTAGAATAGAATCCCGAGCCTAAAATAAAAAATGAGATCCCGTTCTTCATGGGATCCCGAACCTAGAACACAAAAATAGGATCCCATTTCACAAAACAAGATCCTGTTCATAACGGGATCGTGTTTTATGAAACAGGATCTCATTTACAAACAGGATCTCATTTTTAAGAAGTATTAAATTTTAAAAAAAAGCTATGACCCCATTTTCCCCAGCAACAGGCAACAGGTGATAACAGGATCCCAAGTTGAAGAAGGACGATTTTCACCATCAAAAACACCAGGTAAGTGGATTTTTCCACTTCTACAATTTGGCAATGAATGTTTTGAAGTTTCTTTTTTCTTTGGTGTAAAATACAATCAAAATTGAAATTATAATGTTATTTAGGGTTTCTATTTATGAATTCAATGGCTATATTTTGACATTTTAGTTGTAAAATACAATTGAAATTTTGAAAGACTATAGCATATAAAAGGATAGAATTTGAACAAACTATCAAAATTTTGTTTAAATTTGAGAATTGAATAGCTATATTTAGACATTTTAGCTGTAAAATACAATTGAAAGTTTGAAAACACTGTATCATATGAAAGGAGAGATTTTGAACAAACTATTAAAATTTGATTTCAATTTGAGTGTTGAATAGTTGTATTTAGACATTTTAGCTGTAAAATACAATTGAAATTTTGAAATGACTATATCATATGCAAGGAGAGATTTTGAACAACTGTCAAAATTTATATAGCATTGGGATGATATATATATTTGGTTTTTATAAAATTTACTTATATCAATGTATGTCATTGTATTTTAAAGGCATTATTGAATAGGTAACTGTCATGTAAAAAAATTACAACAAACCATAATAAAACCTTTATCACTTCCTTCATAATCAAACCTTTAGAGACAACCAACTAATCAAGAATTGAGAAGATTTTAGAGTTTTTGTGATAGCCAACTAATCAAGAATGAAATCAAGCCAACAAACGTAACTTTAGAGACACTTGTAGCTATCCTCACTAGCTAGGTTATGTCCCTGGGATGAACATCGTGATGTTAATGGTGATATGAGCCTAACCTCATTGGTAATGCTTCCCCTAATCTTAATTACATTGATGTAGGCCCCACTCATGATCCTTATGAAGATCTTGCCACCACTAACCTCTTTCATGATAGGTCACTATATCCTCACCATCTCCTTAGACCTATAATACCTTGAGCTTATCGATTGGGACCAACACGGCCCTTTATGATTTGATGTTTTCCAAAATGATGAAGCCATCATGAAACTTATGAAGTGTCAAGACCACATCCCCATGGTAATCATAAGAAAGACTTTTCCACCATACTGAACACCTATGCTTATTTTGGAGAGAAAGAAGAACCCTTTAGTCCTAAGGCACCCTAGTAGGCAGAATAGCAACAAGATATAAGAACAAACTTGTGATCAATTAAAATAATACAATAAGAGCTCCTCAATGAAAAACTTCACCTTCCATTAGATACCACTCAGATACAAGATGACTCCCCTCTCCTTGTTGAGGACACTATAGACATCAACCTGTGAATAGAAGAGGACCCTAAACTCTCTAAGATAGCAACTCTACTGGAGCTTGACATCAAAGAAGGCATAACCATCACCCTTAAATATTACGTTGATTTCTTCATGTGGTCTTGGTGATATGCCTTGAGACTCCATCTTTAGTCATGCATAATCTTGTGGTTCACCTCAATGCCAAACATATTCAACAAAAGCTAGGCAAAATGCATCCCCAAGTAGCCCTCTTGGTGAAAGAAGAATTGTATAAACTCTTGGATGTGGGGTTCATTCAGACTATTACTTATCCTAAATGGGTCTCTAATGTGGTCTTAGTTATCAAGAAAACAAAGAGAATTCATGTTTGCACTAACTTTTGAGACATCAAAAAAGGATACCCTAAAGATAACTTTTCTCTACCAAACATTGATATGATCGTGGATCTCATAGCCATATATATAAAATGTTATCATTAATCTGGATATAATATCCCTTGAAACATTTGAGTTAGACATGGAGACACCTATATTATGGAGAGGTCTATGTAAGAAAACACCTCCTGTAGACTCAACATGAACTTATCCCTCAACCCTCTAAATTGTGACTTACATCATTTGATTACCCTGGAACACACTATAGACAACTCTATACAAATTTGGCAAAAGATATTTTCTCCTAACAGAAACTTGTATATGTAGAAGTAGACTACTACATAGAGTTTTAAATTGTTCTTAAGGTTTGGGACAATCATAGTGTTAAGATAGTGCAAATTTTAAAACTATATAGATTAATTAAATGGGCTTAGTCTCAAGCTCAATAACACACATAAGAGTTGGGACTAACAACTAAATAGAAAACAATAATTTTGCAAATACGTATGAATAGGAAACAAAATCAAGCTAGAACCATCAACTAATATCTTTTTCTAGCTAGATTGAATCCCTACAATCACAAGTTAATCAAAGCATCAAATTCTTCATTAAATTTAAATCACAAATCATCATAATATATTCATCTTCATACTCAGATTAGTCCTAGGCAACTAGTATTCAACCCTAGATCTCCATTATCAAATTTGGTTGCCATAGCCTACAACTTCACCAAATTTAGGTTTTCAGATCATGTGGCATGCACAAGATATCCACCTCAAGGTAGTTTTCCAAGTCTAGTTATAGTCTCAAGCAGATGTTCATTATGATTTTACCTAGGTGGTATGATAGTCCACTAGTTTCTATGACATCATTCAATAGCATAGATGCATCTATTCTAATTCATTTATTTTGTCCAAAATGGTTGTGACAATAAAAAAGAAGCTTATTGAACTCATAATCAATAGGAAACCCTTGGTGATAATAGGAGGTCTTGAATTTGGTACCAATGATTGTGAGTTCCTTGTAGAATATGATGAACCTTTTGAACAAGAGAACCTTGTAGACCATGATGCATATCTTGATTTAAACTTGAACATTATCATCATGTGAATGCTTTTATCCATCCTACAACCTCCTATCACACTTCATTCTCTGACAAGGATATGCCATACAACCTCTCCAAGTTGACCATGCCAAACCCAAAGTCACAATCCTAAGAGATCCCCAATTTCCTCCCAATGATCATGAGAACCTTCTAGATCATGATGCATATATTTTGAACAACAAGATGAAATACAAAGACTTCAACATATGTGGAAATCCATCCCAACACAAGAGAAAAAGATCCTAGCCCAACAACAATTTCGAGCACAACAACAAGCCCTCATTCAACAACTCCTAGCCACCCACCAATCCCAAACCCAACAAACACAACCACAACATCAACAAATTCCACCTCAATCCTATGTGTCACCTCCATCATCATACCAACCTAGTCCATCCACATGTCACATGTCAATTCTAAATCAACCTATCCCACTTATTTCAATATCAACCAATATCAATATCAATCCATACCCAAAGATCATCCAACTACTTATTCCAACATTTCAGCTCATCATCAAATACATTTACAAGACTATCAAGTTCCTTCACAACAAGAACGTGCAAGTCCAAGTTACCCTTTTCACCAAGATCAAGTGTCCTTAAGTCCATATGTTACCTTTGACAAGGGGAACACCAATCTAGATTATGCATCTTATGGGTATCCTTCATCATCATCCAATCGAATGCCTATCCAAGAGCCTACTAGTCCTATCCCAACACCACCATGTAATCCCAATCCTAATTCTTTGGTCCATCCACCTTCTAATCCATCAATCCCTTCATTACCCTCACCACCATCTAATCCTCCAACTTCACATCCTAAATTTAAATCACCTCTCTTAAATGACCTCTATAGATGTACTATGAACTATATTACAAAGACATACCTATATGCCATCCCTTTCTATTAAGTTTGATCACTCCCAATCCTAATCCATTTCCTCCTATTATCCATCCACCTAATCCTAGACATTCACCCTTCATTGATATATATTGATAGTAAAATAGACTTTTAAATTGTTCTTAAGGTTTGGGACAATCATCTAGTGTTAAGATCTAGTGCAAATTAAGACTATTTAGACTTTAAATTAAATGGGCTTAGTCTGAAGCTAAATAACACACATAAGAGTCAAGTGACTAACAACTAAATAGAAAACAATAATTGCAAATAGGAAATACGAAACAAAATCAAGCTAGTTCACCATCAACTAATATCTTTTTCTAGCTAGATCATCCCTACAATCACAAGTTAAACAAAGCATCCTAACCTTCTTACCTCATCATCTATCTTAAAAGTGGAAGATTTAATCATTATCACATGGTTATATGTCTCTTTGATTATCTTGATAATGCAATTGAATCTCTAGAGGAGTCTTACATCTTAACAACAATTTCATTGTCCCTTTGTAGTTCATTGTCCCTCATGACAAGCCTGTTATTGGTTTAAGGCTATCTTAAAGGTCCATATAACAATCTAGGAATTTAATAACAATTAATTTGTTTAGTCCTTAATGGTCATGACAACATTATACAAGATACTAAAGTTCACATTCAATGATTTCCTTTTTCCTATCAAATGGTAAGGATTCACTCAAATTTTCACATACTCTTGAACACATATATCCAATTTACGAATTCATGATTGATCCAATGCAAGCATGACTATTGTTTGTTGACCAAGCTTATTAGTCATATTTAGTTAGAGAAATTCATCCAAAACCATTACAAACTATTTGTAGCTTTGCCATAGGAAATGTTGGATCTCCTAAAATGAGTACTTAACATCAAACCAATAGCCAACTCCATAGAAAAATTAACAAAATTGAAACCTTGGACCTAACATATGATAACAAACGTTGAGAAAAAATTCATTATGGTAGTCCTAATAGCCCTACTATTAAATTGATCTGTATAGTATTAAATTGATCTTTCTTGTCTCCCTCACTATAAGAATCAAAATTTAGCTCTCGAATTCAAAAATCCCTTGATTTCAATTTGAAAATTACATCTAGTTCAAGTTAAATATAATAGCTCTCTTACATTTTGAAATTTGTAAATGCATGTATACATTATCTGTATGTTTAATTTAAATTTATTTCAAGTGTAATTTCTTGAAACATACATATAATTTATAATTTTTGAACATGTACATTATATGTTTATTTATAATGAATATATATATATATATATATATTCTTGATTTAATTTTAAATTTGTACTCAAGTTTGTATGTTTATATGTATATATGCAGGTTCATATCTATTTTTATATATATCATGAATCTGGATGATATTCTCTTTGATGTTGAAGACTTCCTCAATGCACAAGATGATTTGGCCCCACCCCTAGTGCTAGATGCCCCACCTCCAGATGCCCCAGCTCTAGATGTCCCACCTCCAAATGCCCCACCTCCACCCCCACCTAGAACTGACCAGGCTTGCTTGTGAGCCATAATTAATAAAAATGTGGATTCCATACAAGAAAAATTGAATTCCATTTGCAATGAATAATTCATGCCACCTCGCGTGTTCCATTTTGTAGCTTTGATGTAAAACATTGTAGATTCTGTGAGGTCTATTGACTCAGACTTTGATGGATTCTAGAAATGGAGAGAGGAGAGGCACCAATTTTATGCTGATGGCCTCTCCTATAAGAGTATTTTGGATCTTAAAATCACAAAAACTCATTTAGCGCAATATTTTAGACATCCTATTACAAATGAACCTATTCCTGCAAATAAGAAAAGAATATCAATCAGGTGGTGTAGGCATGAAGGCATGTCTACCAATTTTTGGGACAGATGGTGGATGGTGTTTGATTATCCACCTCATGCTAATTGTGAGGTTCCTTTATATTTTTTGAGAAAATTATATGCAGAGTTTGTTCTGAATAAAAAACCCAACTACTTTGATTTTAAATCATTCTAGGGTATTGGTGGTGGCATCCCACAATAGAGGTTGCGGGCATGGGTTGATCCCCAATGACCCGTACCTATTCAACCTCTTATTGACCCTCTTGTTGCTACCATTCCTTTGCCCTTCCAGCATCGTGTAGTGGTATCCACACTAGGCACATTGAGTGCACTCTCAGGTAGCCTACATGAGCAGACTTCTATGATGGTAGCTCAAGTTAGAGAGCATGGAGGAGTTGATGATGGAAGTGGTCCTAGTACCACTCCACGTGTCGATGCCTCATACATGTACGAGTTGCAATCAGTTGTGTTATGGACCTTATCAAGCAGCTACACCCACTTCAACTACACATGCATCATTTGATAATGTGGGCACTGAATCATTTGTTGATTATCTATTTGCTGAGGATCATCCCACTAATCATTCAACATAGGTATATATAGGTTATGTACACATGTTGAATTTATAACAATTTTTTAAGCATGTGTTTTTAATCAACATATAGATCAATTAAATTGTAATATTTTAACAATTGAATTGTTTGGTGTAGATGATGGCAACAGGGACCATTGATCAAATTAATTTTTCATTGACACCTCTTCATCTCGGGCACCCATTTGGGGTACATTTTCAATCATTTATATTTGAAATATTATTTTTATTTACTTTATTTTAATTTGTAATTCAGTCTTTAATGTGTGTACATTAAATAATTTATGAACTAGTTCAGGGTTCTTCCACATTGAATCCTCCATCTCAAGGTGTCTCAAGCGCTCCTCCATCATTGGGCATCTCACATAATACTCTTACAGTATGTATATTGTTTTAAAAAACTATATATACTTAGATTTTTCTATTTTGATATCACTGTATCTAAAAACATGCATGTACTATTTAATATATATTAAAAATATGTCTATGCAGGTTGACACAACAATGAGGATGGGCATTGCAGCACACTTGGATAATCCAAGTTTATATCAGGAGTCAACTGCATTTTAGGTTGTTCAAAAACATATAACATGTACACAAGTCAATTATATATATGTTTTAAAACCTAATTTGTACACACATGTGCTAACTTATAAATGACCTTGTACGAGCTTGTTAGTGACACATTTCATCAACACACAACACATGCAGAGCAGGAGGACAGAGGAGATGGGCAGCTTGATACGGTATAATTTAAAATTTATATTATATTTAAAGTCAATTAAAATATACATTGTGAACTTAAGGTAAATTTCTTGATAGATATATATATGTTGACATGTGTTCAAATTTCTTTTTCTTTTATAGCTTGAGACATGTCATGTAGCTAAGCCTGAAGAGACAGGTCCTAGAATAGAGGATGCACAACAAGTTCCTCTTACAGTATAATAATTTAAATATGATAAATTATAAATTGAATTGAATTAAATCATAAATTTTAAAATCATCTTACATCTAATTTCAACTTGAACTTTCTCTTGTATTAAATAGATTGATTCAAAGCATGTAGAGACAGGTCCAGGTGCACCAGAGCATGCCTCTTAGCCTCACACGGTAATTTAATTTTATGATAAATTATAAATTTAAATATTGTCATTAAATCATTTTTAATCATCTTACATCTAATTTCATCTAAATCTTTCTCTTCTATAGAGTGATTCAGGTCATCTGAGTAGTTCGCATGGTGTGAAGAGGACTCTTGATTATAGAGATAGTATGTGATAGGTTATTGAACATGGGATACATAATTTGACTATTTCATGGACTATGTTATATATTGTTTGTCATGGACTTTATATATATATATATTGTTGAGCATGGACTTTATATATTTTTTGAACATGGACCTGGAGTTTATACAACCTAGCCTTCCTCTATTTGTTCTTGTGTGGGTTATTTGGATAAACAAATGAATACAATTTAAATAAGAAACCTTATTGATCATCATCTATGGCATCTTCTTGCTTAATATGACATACTTCTGTAACATTAGTCCATCTTCCATTGAAACAATCCTTTCTTGAACTCAAAGAATTTGAGCAAAGTAGGCATTGTTTTCTTCTTATGGATATTGTTGCTTTATTTATAGTTTATAATTATGGATTTTGTAAGGTTATATATTTGTAATCTTCCCCTTGTGACTTTATATAAAGGAAGTTGTAAATGAATAATTTATGTACATTTTAAGCAATGGTGAAATTAGCATGTTATTTTCAAAAATATTGTTTTCAAATTTTGAAAACTGAATCTTATTGTTGGTAGAAAACATATGCAAAAGTCTCATCTTTCTTTATAGTTTAGGAGAAATTGTAGAATTATAGTGGTATCTTGGATTTTGTGTTAGATTCATGGGTTTTGTGGTGGCATCTACTCCCCTATGGCAGGATCCTCATGTTGACTTTTCTAGAACCCTTTGGGGGTCTAGTAGTTTCCTCTATACTCTTTTATTTGGTTGAAAAGTATTTCAATTTAACAAATTTATGAGAAGTTCTTTCCAAAACTTGTATATACAAAAAAAACCACCTAAAAAAACATGTTTTGAAGGTCTTATTTGATTTGAATCCTAGGAGGATTAGAGGATGTCCAAACTTGTAATTTAGTGTGTTATGTTATAGAATTTGTAGAATATCCATAAATATCTCTAGATTAGTATGCAAATACACATTCAAGATGAGCATAAGACTTTTGTAATATAATTGTATTGGATGAAAAAAGAATTGTATAGTGTTATACATGCCATGTAATTTAATGGTATGAACTTCTCTATCTATACATTATATAGCACATGTATTTATAGAAGTGATTGTATAGCTGGGCCTTCCAGAATATGCTAACATATGTTATGCATATATGTGTGATTCACAAGTAGACATGAGTGCAAGAGGTTTCAAACCTTGAAGGCCAAAGTAATGGTGTTAGAGTGGGTAAAATACTAGATATATAAATGATCCGTGAAAACTTGAATAATTATATAACTATAAAGTACAATAGAATAGAGCATATAAACCCTAACAAGATATCCAAATATGATAAACTAATTAGAAATTATTGATATAAAAAACCCTAATGAAAGAGAAACCCTAAGGGGGAACCTTAAGTCATGTAAGCAATGTTGGGTTCACTAATAAATGTAAATAAATAAATGATTTACATAAATTATCTAGGATAATTAATCTAATGCAAATAATTAAGCATTATTAAACCAGATAAAATCTAGAGTCGGGTTGATAAATTGATAGTAATAATATGATAATTAAATGAAGAATTAATTACTTAGTTCTAATATCAACAATAGAAGAATAATGTTGATGATGTGCAAAATTGATTCACCACTTGTTGATGCATATTCTTGTTACTTAGCAAGAAAGATAAAGAAAACATGTACATGTTCAATTTTAGACATTCATTAATAATTTCATACATGAATACATACAAGTCCTACCAAGGAATTTTAACAATTTCAAACATGGTAAAAATTTAACATCTTAGACTAGATACTAATCTAGAATACTAAGTTTAATCCCAATCTAATAGATTTTATAAGAAAATTGCAAAATAAAGGTGAGAAGGAGAAGCTACACTCTTCAATTGCTTTGTCTTGGTAAGATTTATTAGTGGAGCTTTGGCTACCCTTGTGCCCCATTTCTTGATATCTTTCACTAGGGCTTCTAAGATTTGTCACCTTTTCTTCACTCTAGAAAATATCAACAAATTAACACATCAATTATATTTGAAAATTTTCCAATACAAAAAAAAAACAACCACAAATTCTAGTTTATATAAGTGCACATGAATGCTAATAGAAGAGGGTAGAGGATTGTTGGCTATTGATGAGCACCCCAAAAGGCTGCCATGTGTTGATGTGTACTAGCATGTCTTGCTTTCACATATAGGCTTTACTAGACAAGTTTTCTAATTATGGCTAATAATAATAATTTTTGATTGTTAATATTTTCTTAACAATATCTATTTTAATTTTTAAAAAAAACTTTTTTTTTTTTTCTAGTCTAGGATTGTGTAGGAAAATAAACATAGCCTATAGTTATTTAGGTCTAATAGAATGCTTTTTAAATTTTATTAATTAGTTAAAATAAAATAAATGAGTTGAGACTCATAAATGCAAATATAAACAAGAGGCTTAGAATAGCTTATCTCTCTTTGTAGATTTTATATGGTTGATGGTAGATTATTTCTTCTAAAATGTGCTTGATAATCAAGATCTAGATTATGCTATTGGATTAGAATTTATTTGACAATCATGGATTTTCTCATTACTTTTTGTTTACATTGGGAAGAGGTCATCACTATAAATCTAAACATCAAAGGCTTTGTCACCACATAGATTATTCCACTACTCCTTTTGACATATAGAATTTGTTTGAACCCATGTTTGTACCTATGTATGAAAACTTGATGGTGTTGAAAAGTACCTTTAGAAGTATGTTATAAAAAGATGAAACACCATTTTAACTTCCTTAATAGTAGTCAAGATTCATGGCCAATGTCTATAGTTTGAAAACATGCATGTTGATGTAACTATGTCTAATTGGTGAGAATGATCTTGTTTTATATTGTCCTTCAATTTAAATCTTTGAGTAGACAAATCTAATCAAAGTCACTATTACTCAGCAATTGAAAGCAATTGAGGACCAATACTAATCAATTACATCATTCTAGATATATGATGTATATTATTAGACTTGATGAAGATATATTAGGTGATATCCATGTAGTTTTGAGTCCCTCTCTTAGATGTAGTGACATATGTTAATTTCATATCATTGCTAACATAGAGAGGACACATACATGCATGATTCACATCATGGACATATAATAGGGTAAGTGCAAGGAGATGGGGGGCCAAAAAGTTGCCAAAAAATTTTCAAAAAAATTTAAGTCATAATGCGAGCGCGTTATAACGCGCTCGCGTTATAACCTATTATAAATAAAAAAAAGCAATTTCATTTCATTTCATTCTGATTTTCTCCTCTGCCCGCAGCTTCAAAACCCTCAAAAACGCGCTCGCGTTCTACAAAATGCCAATCAACACAAAAAGCTTGTCGATTCATCGCCAAAATGCCGCCGCGATGTCGAGCATGCCAAAGGGGTGAGTTATCTTTATTTTTTTGTTTGAATTTCTTCCTAAATAGGTAGGTTTTTGTTGATTTTTTATGTATATTTCATTAATTGTAGGAAATGTTAATGCACCTCCTCCTCCTCCTCCTCCTCCTCAAAATCCACAAAATCCTGAGGAGGAAATACTTGCAGAACAACAACCTCCTCCATTCATTCCTCGACATGCCCCTGGAACACAAGATAATATAATGGGGCAAATTGAAAACAACAAAAAATAAATTGAAGATATAATTGCAAGGTTGAAAGATCCTTCCACTTCAACCTTGCATAGGTCCACGCTTGCCAAATCTCTTAAGTCTATGTTATCAAATGTAAATTCAATTAGCAAGCAAATAACTAGTTGGACCGATAAAAAGAGAGAGTTTAGAGATTACTATGTAGATAAATTGTCATACCAAGATGTCAAAAAATTACAAATTACAAAATTAGACTTTTGTTCAATTTTCACAAACCCACAAACAAATCAACCTCCACCCATTACATGCAAGAAGTTCCCTATCCATTGGTGCAACAACCAAGCGATAAGGGACAATTTCAGGCAGAGGTGGTGGATGGTTTTTGACCATCCTCCATGCAATAATAATGAGGTTCCGCAATACTTTTTGAGGAAACTCTATTGCGAGTTTGTCCTCAATAAAGTGCCAAACTATTTTGATATGCGGGACTTCCAGGGTAGAGGTGGGGGCTCAGCATAGGATAGACCAGGGGCACGTCTTGACCCACAATGGGTAGTGAGATGAGTAATTAGCAGACCAGCCCACGAGCATGTTTCTATCCCTTCCATTGTGAAGGAGAGTGTTGAGGTCGATACACTGAGGTCAATTAGTGCCTTGACCTAGAGCATCATAGAGCATGCCGATCCTACAACACAGAGTGGGTTGGGAGATAGTGCGAGGAGTAGGGTCCCACCGCATACTTGCCAGGCTTGCGGGTCAGCCTATGGTTATAACCCCATAGATAGTCAGGACGCAGGTGCACAGGCTACATCTGCAACTGAGCAGATAGTGATGATAGATACCCTCCTGAGTGAGACTTTTGGCCTTGATACTCAGGTAAATATTAGCAAGTTTATTGAATTTAATTTATTAAATTTCATTTTTGAAATACAAGATTAACTAATTTAAATTGATGATTTTAATGAAATTTCAGGGTCATAGCGTCGATGCAGTTTTCAGTGGTTCTCCACCTACATTTTTCACTAGATCATCTACTGTCGAGGTATGTAACTAGTAAACAATTATAAATATTACATGTGAATAGCATCATTATATGAATGGTATTCTAATTTCTGATTTTGGATGTTGAATAGGTTAACACTGTAGATTTCATGGCAACACCTGCCAGCGGTGGTGGACTTCAAAGCTTTACGGAGGTAATAAAATAAATAGTTTAATGAATGAATTGTACTTACTAAATTTTTGTATGTGATTTGTGTGTTTTATTGTGTGTACTTCCATGTTTAGATGAACGTGTGTGTATGTTAGGAGCCATGATTTGCATCACTATTATAGTTTTCATAATTGAATAATGTTGTTTTATTTCTAGATGATGCAGGCTACGGATACACCTCCCCATGTTCATAGGGCAATGGAGCAGGGTGTGGCCTCTGTGATTCATAGCTCTATGGCATTGATAGGGGTATGAGGTAGATTAGTAAATTTCAATTTACATTCATTGTTATAGTTGTCTATTTTTGAAAAATCAAAAGATTATTGATTTGAAGTTTAATTTCTATCTGGATGGTTTCTATAGGACATGACATCACTAGGGCCTATTCCTGCTACTGAGGCAAGTGAGGAGATAGATTATATGTTAGTGGTAAGTGATTATTTTGTTAAATGTTTCATTTTTTTATAACATGTAATTTCTATATATTAATGTCTATACTTTTTTTTGTAACAGGTAAAGGTGCAGGAAGAACTAAATAGGATGAGTAGCCCTCGGGTTCGTAGTAGACCACCCACATGCATGTCTCCATCCCCTAGAAGATCAAAGGCTGCTCGTGATTTATTCTCTTCACCAGCCAGAGGGGAATGACTTTTTATTGTGTTCCTCTGTTGTATGCCTATATGGCATTTGTGGACATATATTTTGTATTGTACATAGTTGACATTGTATGCCTATATGGCATTCTTGTAAGCCTATATGGCTATTTTGTATATATGTTATACTTATATTGATAGATATTGATGTATGCCTATATGGATATTTGGTTAATACAAATCTTTTTTATTGATGGCATCCATACTTGCATTATAAATCCACTTTTGAATGGATATTTGTAGATGGCTACTTCAAATATTTAAAGTCCAATTGGATTACATAGGATGTTTGCATTTTCTTTGATAGGCTTGATAGGCCATGGATTACATGATGGTGTTTGATGGAAAAGTATGGTACTCGAAGACTCTAGTTCATTCTTAATAGGCTTGTGATTGATAATATCTTTGCATGATTGCACTTGATCTTGGATCATGGGCATGTTAGGATTTTGATTGCATTGTGATGTTTGATGGATAGGCATGGTGTAAGATACCCAACTAGTTCTACGAAAATTTTTCCTTACTTAAACAATTTTACTTGCTATCAATTCATCAACTACTTCAACAACACAAAGATATACATCAAAGATAACTACTTGAATGAATCAACCTTAGAGTTGGGTACTTGTCTAGTTATTTGACTCAATCAACTTGCAATGTCTTATTACATGGATAATGCTTTCAATAGCATGAAGTTACAACTTATTCAATGGAGATACAAAAGAAAGGCCTTGAAGCCTTGATGTTTACAATGGCGTCTACACTTGATCAACTCAATCAAACTCAATAATGTCAACTGAATGTCAACACCTCACAATATCACAAGGGAGCATCACCTTGCTTGTTGCATGGATGAACATCATAGTTGCAAGACTCCTAGGGTTAGGCGCCAACTGAAGGTAGTAGAGACCAGACTAGGTGCCATCCTAAGCTGGGCGCTTCGTTGAGGTGGTAGAGACATGGATGAACATCTGGTGGGGTTTGATGACTCTATATTGACACTCAAATTCACTTAGGTGCAATATTAGTGTTCTTCTAACTAGGCGCCAGATAGGAGGATTCTCAGGGGTTTTGGCGCCTAGGTTACAACTTGTCAATTTCTCAAAGAATCTTTGAAACACTTGACTTCCAAGGATTATCATCTTACCCTCTGATGGAGCGCCTTATTTCAAAATTGGTCTTGGGGACTTGCATCTCTCTTAGGTGCATGTTTGGAGTAATGTCAACTGGTATCAGCGCCTATTATCTCAATTCACACTTGACATCAAACTTTTGAAGCTCTTTTACCCTAGTGCCTTTATCTTCTATCAAGCGCCTAACATTCTGGAGGTGAATTCCATCTTAATCCAAGTCTTCAAGGTACTTCCAAGTTTAGGCACAAAAACAAGGTTATGGAGGAGCAGAACCATGCCTTAGGAGGATGACTGAACCCTAGGTGCCAATTTGAGGTTGCAAGAGCATAGGTATGTGCCAAGTAGAGTTTGATGCTCAAAACATTAACATTATTCAGTGAAATCCTTTTTTGACTCTAGGCGCCATTTAGAGGCTAGAAAGAGGGAAGTTGACACCAACTGCATTAGGTGCATTTCTGAGGTGATGGAGACCAATAAGTGTGCCTTATCCTCTAGCTCTATTCCTTGTTAACTTTACAACTTAGATTATCTGAACAACACTGAGAATGCTTCCCTTCTTCCTGATACAAGTTGAAAGATCCACTGGGTGCCATTTCAGGTGTCTGGAGAGATCATCAACCAAGGGCGCTAATAGAGCCTTTGGCAAATGGAAAGAGTGCCTTACTTAGATTTGATTTCTGGATGCCAGAATTGAAGAATTTTGCACCTTGGCTAGGAGTTTCTCATTTCAATCTTTATTATTCATCTAAGTGACTTTCCTTAGCTCCCAAGCCTTCAATCTATCCATTACCCCCTGCTAGGCGCTCAAAATAGAGTGTTAATGCCTTATGAAGGTTAGGTGCATTCTGAGTGTGGGGTAGGCAAGTGAGGGTGCCAGACCAGGCCTTGAGACTTATCTCTTCATCAAAGGCTTTCAATCCTAGGTGCCAGATCCAAGGAGTTCCAACCAACACATGCGCCTAGTGCTGTGAGTTCACCCAAAGGACATCTTTAACTTGAAAACTTTCAATCTTCATCCATCTATGCTAGGTGCTCAATTGGAGGATCCCTAGAAACATGTATAGGCGCCTTGAGGTTCTTAGGTGCTTAATTTGGATGATCCTTGTGCTAGGCGCTTAGTAAGGAAAATTGGAGTGAAATGGACGCCTAGGCTCCCAAGCTTCCATACTTAGTCAAATTTTAGGGTTCTGACCTTGTTCCTGCAAAACAAATAGATAGAGTTAGTCTGAAACCAATTCATTCCCTCATCATTTGGAATTAGCCTCCGGGAATGAGGAATAGGCTAATCCATTATACACTTGATGATCAAGCCGGGAACGGGGACATGACACATGGTACTAGGCTAATCATTTTGGGTTTTGCATGAGCCTCAAACAAGGTAGTGGGATGACTTGAATGCATATTGCCTATATCCATGAGATGACTTTGTTATTTTTCCTTGTCTATGCTCATTTGCGCATTGGTATGTTGCATTGGGATGAGAGGATGGATGTTGCTTTGATAGTGATGTGTATTCGTCACCTAGTGATGGATGATCTTATATAGTGGTTGGGTGTAATGGTTATCTTCATGTGGTTGTAGATGTTGATCCTTGGTTTAGAGGTGTTTGGTAGTGTGTCTTGGTGGACTCTTGATTCTAGATTAGAGTATTAGCATGATACAAGTTCTCTTGAGACTAGGATGTCTATATTGGTGCATGTGATCTTCTAGGAGGAGATGTTAGATCATGATGTCATGTTTGGATACCTAATTTTGTAGTTCAATTTTTGACAGTGGTCTTGTTGGTTCTCTTGGTATTGAATACATTGGTCATGTGCTTGGGAGCTTCATGATAATGTGGTGTTGCATTTGGAGCTTAACATGGATTGATTGGTTGTAGGTTCTCATACATACTTTGAGACTTGGGTGAGGCTAGAGTTCTCTTGGGATTAGAGACACTTGTTGAGATGGTTACCCTTTAGAGGTTTTAGCAGGAAGACCAAGGAGACTTTCACTTGGATATGGGCGTGAGTTAATTATGGAGCTAGAGAAGATTCTTATTGGTTCTAGAGGGTTCATTCGAGGGGTGTCTCTAAACATGTTTTTTCTCAGGCGCTAAACTGGAGTTGTCTAGATGCACAAGTGCGCCTCCCTCAATGAAGTTCCTTTTGTTAACTTAGTTCATCCTAGTGAATGAAGGGGTTGTTATATTCTTTAGGTGCAATCTTTCATAGACTAAAACATTCACTCCATGTTAAGGCGCTCAAAGGAGGCTCTGGAGATGGAAAATGGCACCTTAACTCACTTATGTAAATTTTAGACTTTTAGGCAATTGCAAGATGTCTTGGAGGGCTCAATTCTTCAAGACGCCCATTTTGTTCACCACTTGTAGCATCACTTGTTCAAGGCACATGTGTGATTTGGTCAAAAATAGGCGCCTAGAGTGAATAGGCTTTCATCCTGACTTAATACACTGCCTCCTTCTGACGATTTTTGGGGCAGCAGAAAACCTTTCACCACGGGCAAATGCCTAAGAGCTATAAAAAATTGAGAGAGTTTATTGTAGAGGCACTCTACGTGATCACGTTGCCTTAGACAGAATGTTTCTATGTGACACAATTTTTGAGTAACATCTCGTCAAAGATTGCTGCCTTTTTGCACTTTGGACTCTTCAGGGATATCGTCGGTACAATGTAGCTTTGACTGTTTCAACATATTTGGGTGAAAAATAGGACCATGCCTAGCTTAAATGTACCCATTCAGACGCGTTGGAATAGTTAGTTTGGTCACATCAGGAGCAGGACAAAAGTTACACCCCTTTGCAACTTTCCACTGCCTCCTTCTGATGATTTTTGGGGCAGCAGAAAACCTTTCACCACGAGCAAATGCCTCAGAGCTATAAAAAACTGAGAGAGGTTATTGTAGAGGCACTCTACGTGATCCTGTTGCCTTAGACAAAATGTTTCTAAGTGACATGGTTTTTGAGTAACATCTTGTCAAAGATTGCTGCCTTTTTGCACTTTAGACTCTTCAGGGATATCGTCGGTACAATGTAGCTCCGACTGTTTTGACATGTTTGGGTGAAAAATAGGACCATTCCTAGCGTAAATGTACCCATTCAGATGCTTTGGAATAGTCAGTTTGGTCGCATCAGGAGTAGGACGAAAATTACACCCCTTTGCAACTTTACACTGCCTCCTTCTGACGATTTTTGGGGCAGCAGAAAACCTTTCACCACGGGCAAATGCCTCAAAGCTATAAAAAATCGAGAGAGGTTATTTTAGAGGCACTCTACATGATCACATTGCCTTAGACGGAATGTTTCTAAGTGACATGGTTTTTGAGTAACATCTCGTCAAAGATTGCTGCCTTTTTGCACTTTGGACTCTTCAGGGATATCGTCGGTACAATGTAGCTCCGACTGTTTTGACATGTTTGGGTGAAAAATAGGACTATGCCTAGTGTAAATGTACCCATTCAGGTGTGTTAGAATAGTCAGTTTGGTCGCATCAGGAGCAAGATGAAAGTTACACCCCTTTGCAACTTTACACTGCCTCCTGATGATTTTTGGGGCAGCAGAAAACCTTTCACCATGGGCAAATGCCTCAGAGCTATAAAAAATTGAGAGAGGTTATTGTAGAGGCACTCTACATGATCGCGTTGCCTTAGACAGAATGTTTCTAAGTGACATGGTTTTCGAGTAAGATCTCATCAAAGATTGCTACCTTTTTGCACTTTGGACTCTTCAGGATATCATCGGTACAATGTAGCTCCGACTGTTTCGACATATTTGGGTGAAAAATACAACCATGCCTAGCGTAAATGTACCCATTCAGACGTGTTGGAATAGTCAGTTTGGTCACATCAAGAGCAGGACGAAAGTTACACCCCTTTGCAACTTTACACTGCCTCCTTCTGACGATTTTTGGGGCAGCAGAAAACCTTTCACCACAGGCAAATGCCTTAGAGCTATAAAAAACTGAGAGATTTTATTGTAGAGGCACTCTACGTGATAACGTTGCCTCAGACGGAATGTTTCTAAGTGACACAGTTTTTGAGTAACATCTCGTCAAAGATTGTAGCCTTTTTGCACTTTGGACTCTTCAAGGATATCGTTGGTACAATGTAGCTCCGACTGTTTCAACATGTTTGGGTGAAAAATAGGACCATGCCTAGCGTAAATGTACCCATTCAGACACGTTGGAATAGTCAGTTTGGTTGTATCAGGAGCAGGACGGAAGTTACACCCCTTTACAACTTTACACTGCCTCCTTCTGACGATTTTTGGGGCAGCAGAAAACCTTTCACCACGGGCAAATGCCTCAGAGCTATAAAAAACTGAGAGAGATTATTGTAGAGGTACTCTACGTGATAGTGTTGCCTTAGACAGAATGTTTCTAAGTGACACAGTTTTTTAGTAACATCTCATCAAAGATTGCAACCTTTTTGCACTTTGGACTCTTCAGGGATATCGTTGGTACGATGTAGCTCAGACTGTTTCAACATATTTGGGTGAAAAATAGGACCATGCCTAGCGTAAATGTACCCATCCAGACACATTGGAATAGTCAGTTTGGTCACATCATGAGCAGGACACTAAAAATGCAAAAATTGCTTTGTGCAACTTGACAACATTGACACTTTTTTGCAACATGACTCAAAGACTCAAACTGACCCCAAATGACTCAAAGTGACTTAAAATCACCTTGATTTGGTGCCTAATGTACATTATAGAGGTTGAGGTACTCCTATCATTCAAACATCTTAGATGAGCGCATAGGAAAGGAAAAAGCTATAAGTTTCATCATCATGAGCGCCTAATATCAAGAGACTTTAATGGCTCAAACCTTAGCATGGAGTCCTAAGGCGCATTTCATGTCTCCTTTCATCCAGTTTGGCGCCCTTATGTAGATTTTTCAACTTGATTTGGCACCCTATATGTGAAGGAAGATCTAAAGGCATGAAAGTGGATGTCATATTGCAAGAGTTTGGATCATCAAAATTGAAAGAAATAAGTCTATTAAGCTTGGGCGCCCTTGGTCTTCTTTTCATTCATTATGAGCGCCTTGGGAGAATGGTATATAGGTCATCATCATGATTGGGCGCCCTGGATCCAGAGTGTTGGAGAGATCATCAAATGGTGTCTAGTAGGGTGAGTTATGAGTTTGGTTGCATCAAGAGTAGGACACCAAAAATGCATAACATGATGATGTAAAAATGTGTACATATGTGTAAAAATGCAGGAGGAAATAAAAAAAGACAAACCTTACAAATTAATGTGCATACTTACAACTCAATGTAACATAACTTTACAAAATCAATGTGAATACTTACAAATTAATCCAATGAACCATCCGGGTCTGCTCTACTCTTTATTGTGTCAAGTATTGCTTCATGGTCAGACTCACGCACCTTCCACAATATTTTGCTCAAAGGTCTACCCCAATACTTTATCAAATGAACATTGGATGCCACGACAAGGTTTGAGTAATGAAGAATCTTCCGATGCATGTCAAAGTTCTGAAATAGCCAAATATTAACACTCTTATGTGGGTACCTTCTAAGCCATGTTCCAGTAATAACCACTGATCCTGTAGGGTATTCGATGTTTTCTCCATCTGTAACAGGGGCCTCCAATTTCTTTTTGGCCTCAACACAATGACATAAGTAATAATTTGTTCCCTCTTCATTATCTTCATCTACAATAACTGCATATACGTGCCCTACATTGATATGTGTAGCAAATTAGATGAAATTAGTCAACATTACAAAAACACTACAAAGTAAGATGACATTACCTGGTTGAACTAGATGAAATTAGATGCATATACGTGCCCTATCTTACCTGGTTGAACTAAATCTGATATGTGGTCAAAGTCAACTGACGATTCCATCTGTGTTAGTTCCAGTGCCGTCGGGAGTCGATACGTGTCAAGTGGGCTAAGATAACTTAACTGCCATTCGTCAACCCACTCCTTTGACTCGCACTCATCCTAGACTTGAATTATATAGGAAGAACAAAAGCATGACATCTTTCATGTACGGATACTCCATGAACCTGCAATTGAGCTTCTGAAAGAGTGCATCTCATTTGATCCTGTCAGTGTACAACAATCCTCATATGGTGCAATGTTAGTATCATCTATCAACCAAAAAAATCTACGAACTAAAGACTTACCTTCATTACCTGGACCCATGGAAGCATTACACCACTCGACAATCAATTTTGCATCTGTCAACTTTGCATTGTCTTTATACTTTAACTCTTCTCGTGCTATGGCTCTTTTGATACATGCTCCTGCACCATCATGCTCCCCCTTTCCATGCCCGGCCTCACAAAAGTTCCACATATGTTGAATACCTGTAAAATTATACCTCCTACTCAGCCAATAGAAATTTCGCGAGTTCTTGAATTGTGACGCATAATTATCCGACCATATGATATGCTAACTGAACGATATGCCCCTTCTAGCCAAATCATTGTAGAACACCTGAAAGCAACCTTGCACAAACTCCGTAGAATGCGTGCGATCATCACTAATATAGAAATTATACTCCCTTATGATCTTTCTATCATCCTCTATACTATCATTCGCATGAATGAATGCGATGTGCACAAATATAGAAACCTGTGTGGAGTTGTAATATTGTGATTGCACCTCACGCTGTGGCTGTAGACTGTAGTTCTTTGCAAAGTCGATGACTAAAACAATGCTACCAACCAGAAATGTGTCCTTGCATAACTTGAATTGCAAGTCCAACCATCGAGCTCTATGGGCATGTCTTGCATACTCATACACTATGCTGTCATGAAATATAGGCATAAACTGATACACTGGAATCTTTTCAATAACTAATTCACACCTCTTTGCTTCTTTACCATCTTTTGTATTGTATGCCACTGTTTTATACTTGCCAAACTCTACTAGTTCGTTTCCAACCGCATGTGTTATTTCCATATGTTCACATATTGGCAAATGTTGCAAGCCACCGCAACGATGACATGTGCCATCCAAGCATAATTTCTTGTAGAATATTTGACCTTCCTCTCTTTCACATAAAATTCTTGATATGAAGTCTCTTGAAGATGTTGGTGGGGCACATATGGCACAACCCTGCAAATCATTGTTAGTATGCATATCTAAACATATAGACCTATAAGCATTAAAATGGTTAGAAAATTCAATATGTAATCTACAACAACAAGTAGTGCGTGTGTGATTTATCTTAACGTAGAAAGGTTTTAGCATTTCAAAATATCTTTGACAAATTTTAATTTGAGGATACTTCTCTAGAAATTTACCATAAAACTGTGTTTGAGTCTCATCCAAAAAATGCTTTGGATGTGGCTTGCGGTTCTGACTACCGATTCTCCTTCTTACCACATCCCTTTGATTCGGAGATACCCTTGTGTAATTCTTCCAAAAGTCTTCAATTAGTGATCTCAATGCTTCAACAATTGGTTTATCTTTTCGTGGTAGTCTTTGGCGTTAGTGTCCTCAATTCTTTGGCGTCTTCCAACGGCTCTTGATAAAGTTTTCCTATTAATTCTCAATTCTTGACTTGTCTTTCTAATGAGACGAGCTTTCCTCGTTTGACTACTTACTATAGTCGATGTAATCACACGCCATGTTGCATTACTATCTTTTGTGCGTGAGGTGTTACCCACACTCTCATACGCACTCATTAGATTCTTGACAATAGATTTTTCACTTGAAGCCTCTGATCTTCTCAACCCAAGAATCTTCATGATAGACCTATACTTTATACTTTGCATCATTTCAACAAATAGTTGACATCTTGCAGTCTCATTTAACTTTTCAAAGAACAATTTCCAAATCTTATTAGCATATCTTCTATAAGTGCGTTTTGGAATCTTACCTTCCATTAGCTGCAAAATATTCTCATCAATATCAATCAAATACTTTGGCTTTCTATGCAAAATTCTAGGTGGTGTCAAGTTAGGTAAATGCATCTCAACATTAGGAATTTCATCAATATTTAAATGAGATGGGTTAGATGGCATACCTTTGATCGAAGATGGAATAGATGACATACCTTGAGGTTGAGGTGGGAACAATGGCGTACCTCCTTCATCACATGTGAGTGATGATGTACTCTCAACTTAAGATGTGGTAGATGGTGTCCCTACATGTTGACTTGTAGTAAAAGACGTGTCTCCAACTATGGTATTCAAATCTCTCGTACCACGAAGTTTTTGCATTCGTTCTCTTTGTGCCGCCAATACCATATCTCTTTGTGATGGTTGTGGTTCCTCTTCAATTGGTATGTCTTCATTTATCGTGTCCAATTTCCTCTTCTCACGAAGTTCCCTCATAGCCATTGCTTTTTTTGCATTCTTAGCTTCTATCTGTTCCTATGTTGGTTTAATTCTTGATCATTTCCTCGGCATGATGGAGAATTGGTCTGTAGCATGATAAAGAGACCAATATTAGTTCCTAAGAAATGAATACATGATAATAGTGGGATTGTATTTTTTTATGTTGTAAGGATTTATTCTTGTATAGTTTGACATCATGGTATGAACTAAGGTTTGTTTATTACACATAATTATTAAAGAGCCCAAGTGTAGAAAATATACATGGCATCATGTGAGATTGTAGGTTGCTTTCTTGATTGGGAATGTGTCTATTTTAAACATGTATGATAAAGCATGATAAAGTAATTCAATCCGAAATAAGGAAAATGTAAAGAACATGCATGTAAAGACTTGACATACCTAGAAAATGAAGATTTGAATGGAGAGAGTACCCAATTATGTAGTGTTTTTATCTTCTTGCATCAAACTCCTCAACAATTTGAGTTTTTCACCACTTGCTTCCTTTTCAATGTTAAATTCTTAAAATTGAATCACAATTAACATTGCAACACTACAAAAATTGAAACTTGAATAGATATATATCAAACTTGGTGTGAAAACTATGTTATTTCCTCCTTCTCAAGTTGGCAAAGCAGAAAAGGTGGTGGAAAGATCATGCAAAGGTGGTACAATGTGTCAAATGTGCATGTGAACTTCCCAATAGCATGAAAGCACTTCTTTTTTGTCGGAGCATGCACAGAATCAGTAAGAAAATAGAGCATGTGGTCCTGGATCACGGGGCTAACCACTTTTTTACCATTTCAATAGAAATACAAAACGTGAGCACGTTATAACGCACTCGCGCTATAACGCGCTCACGTTTTGTCCTGCTATAGATTCATCACATCCTTTGCATTGATCACATCTTTTTCTTGCAAGGGCTTGCCAGATGCTCCGCCATATGATAGGCATAACAATGAAGGGGCAAGCCTTCATAATCAAGTTTGTGATAGAAAATGCCCTCAACCCTCAACGTTAAACCCTAAACCCTCAACTCTGATCCCTTAACCCTCAACCCTCAATGTCAAATCCTAATCCCTCAACCCTATCCCTAAACCCTCAACCCTCAACGTCAAATCCTAATCCCTCAACCCTAATCCGTCATCCCTCAACATCAAATCCTAATCCCTTAACCCTAATCCATCATCCCTCAACTCTAATCCCTCATCCCTAAACCCTAAATGCTATCCCTAATCCTACACCCTCAACAGACTCGATACTATACCTTAAAATCTAATCCCTTATCCCTAAACCCTCCAACCCTATCCCTAATCCTTACAACCCTCAACCCTAATCCCTCAAGCCTTAACTCTGATACATCAACCCTCAACACTATACCTTAAACCCTAATCCCTTCAACCTCAACCCTATCCCTAAACCCTTGACCCTCGAACCTCAACCCTCAACCCTCGACGTCAAACCCTAATCCTTCAACCCTTAACTCTGATCCCTCATCTCTCAACCCTAACCCTAAACCCTCAACCCTCAACATCAAATCATAATCCCTCAACCCTTCACTCTAATCCCTCAACCCTAAACCCTATCCCTAAACCCTCAACACTATACCTTAAACCCTAATCCCTCAGCCCTCAACCCTAAACCTTATCCCTAAACCCTAATCCCTCAACCCTCAACCCTAATCCGTCATCCCTCAACTCTAATCCCTCATCCCTAAACCCTAAATGCTATCCCTATTCCTACACCCTCAACAGAATCGATACTATACCTTAAACCCTAATCCCTTATCCCTAAACCCTCCAACCCTATCCCTAATCCCTAAATGCTATCCCTAATCCTACACCCTCAATAGACTCGATACTATACCTTAAACCCTAATCCCTATCCCTCAACCCTTAACCCTTAAAACTTAAACCCTATCCCTACACCCTCAACACTTGACACTATATCTTAAGCCTTAAACCCTCATCCCTAAAGCCTCAACCCTCAATCCTTAAACCTTCAACCCTAAACCCTATCCCTAATCCCTCTACCCTCGACACTCTAACCCTAACCTCGACATTAAATGCTAATCCATCAACCCTAAACCCTAATCCTAAACCCTCCAACCCTATCCCTAATCCTTATACCCTCCACACTCTACTTTAACCCTAATTCCTTGACCCTCAACCCTATCCCTAAACCCTTGACCCTCGAACCTCAACCCTCAACCCTCAACATCAAACCCTAATCCCTCAACCCTTAACTTTGATCCCTCGACCTTCAACCCTAACCCTAAACCCTAAACCCTCAACGTCAAATTCTAATCCCTCAACCCTTCACTCTAATCCCTCAACCCTAAACCCTATCCCTAAACCCTCAACACTATACCTTAAACCCTAATCCCTCAACCCTAACCCTAAACCTTGTCCCTAAACCCTAATGCCTCAACCCTCAACCCTAATCTATCATCTATCATCCCTCAACTCTAATCCCTCATTCCTAAACCCTAAACGATATCCCTATTCCTAGACCCTTAATAGGCTCGATACTATACCTTAAACCCTAATCCCTCTACCCTCGACACTCTTATTTAACCCTAATCCCTTGACCATTAACCCTATCCCTCAACCTCAACCCTCAACCCTCAACCCTCAACTCTCAACATTAAACCCTAATTCATCAACCCTAAACCCTAATCCCTCAAACCTAAACCCCATCCCTAAACCATCAACCCTCAACACTATACCTTCAACCCTAATCCCTCAACCCTCAACCCTAAACCTTATCCCTAAACCCTAATCCCTCAACCCTCAACCCTAATCCCTCATCCCTCAACTCTAATCCCTCATCCCTAAACCCTAAATGCTATCCCTATTCCCAAACCCTCAACAGACTCAATACTATACCTTAAACTCTAATCCCTTATCCCTAAACCCTCCAACCCTATCCCTAATCCTTATACCCTCCACACTCTACTTTAACCCTAATTCCTCGACCCTCAACCCTATCCCTAAACCCTTGACCCTCGAACCTCAACCCTCAACCCTCAACATTAAACCCTAATCCCTCAACCCTTAACTTTGATCCCTCGACCTTCAACCCTAATCCTAAACCCTACACCCTCAACGTCAAATTCTAATCCCTCAACCCTTCACTCTAATCCCTCAACCCTAAACCCTATCCCTAAATCCTCAACACTATACCTTAAACCCTAATCCCTCAACCCTAATCCTAAACCTTGTCCCTAAACCCTAATCCCTCAACCCTCAACCCTAATATGTCATCTGTCATCCCTCAACTCTAATCCCTCATTCCTAAACCCTAAACGCTATCCCTATTCCTAGACCCTCAACAGGCTCGATACTATACCTTAAACCCTAATCCCTCTACCCTCGACACTCCTATTTAACCCTAATCCCTTGACCATTAACCCTATCCCTCAACCTCAACCCTCAACCCTCAACCCTCAACTCTCAACATTAAACCCTAATTCATCAACCCTAAACCCTAATCCCTCAAACCTAAACCCTATCCCTAAACCATCAACCCTCAACACTATAACTTAAACCCTAATCCCTCAACCCTCAACCCTAAACCTTATCCCTAAACCCTAATCCCTCAACCCTAATCCATCATCCCTCAACTCTAATCCCTCATCCCTAAACCCTAAATGCTATCCCTATTCCTAAACCCTCAACAGACTCGATACTATACCCTAAACTCTAATCCCTTATCCCTAAACCCTCCAACCCTATCCCTAATCCTTATACCCTCCACACTCAACTTTAACCCTAATTCCTTGACCCTCAACCCTATCCCTAAACCCTTGACCCTCGAACCTCAACCCTCAACCCTCAACATCAAACCCTAATCCCTCAACCCTTAACTCTGATCCCTCGACCTTCAACCCTAACCCTAAACCCTAAACCCTCAACGTCAAATTCTAATCCCTCAACCCTTCACTCTAATCCCTCAACCCTAAACCCTATCCCTAAATCCTCAACACTATACCTTAAACCCTAATCCCTCAACCCTAACCCTAAACCTTGTCCCTAAACCCTAATGCCTCAACCCTCAACCCTAATCTGTCATCAGTCATCCCTCAACTCTAATCCCTCATTCCTAAATCCTAAACGCTATCCCTATTCCTAGACCCTCAACAGGCTCGATACTATACCTTAAACCCTAATCCCTCTACCCTTGACACTCTTATTTAACCCTAATCCCTTGACCATTAACCCTATCCCTCAACCTCAACCCTCAACCCTCAACCCTCAACCCTCAACTCTCAACATTAAACCCTAATTCATCAACCCTAAACCCTAATCCCTCAAACCTAAACCCTATCCCTAAACCATCAACCCTCAACACTGAACCTTAAACCCTAATCCCTCAACCCTCAACCCTAAACCTTATCCCTAAACCCTAATCCCTCAACCCTCAACCCTAATCCCTCATCCCTCAACTCTAATCCCTCATTCCTAAACCCTAAACGCTATCCCTATTCCTAGACCCTCAACAGGCTCGATACTATACCTTAAACCCTAATCCCTCTACCCTCGACACTCCTATTTAACCCTAATCCCTTGACCATTAACCCTATCCCTCAACCTCAACCCTCAACCCTCAACCCTCAACTCTCAACATTAAACCCTAATTCATCAACCCTAAACCCTAATCCCTCAAACCTAAACCCTATCCCTAAACCATCAACCCTCAACACTATAACTTAAACCCTAATCCCTCAACCCTCAACCCTAAACCTTATCCCTAAACCCTAATCCCTCAACCCTAATCCATCATCCCTCAACTCTAATCCCTCATCCCTAAACCCTAAATGCTATCCCTATTCCTAAACCCTCAACAGACTCGATACTATACCCTAAACTCTAATCCCTTATCCCTAAACCCTCCAACCCTATCCCTAATCCTTATACCCTCCACACTCAACTTTAACCCTAATTCCTTGACCCTCAACCCTATCCCTAAACCCTTGACCCTCGAACCTCAACCCTCAACCCTCAACATCAAACCCTAATCCCTCAACCCTTAACTCTGATCCCTCGACCTTCAACCCTAACCCTAAACCCTAAACCCTCAACGTCAAATTCTAATCCCTCAACCCTTCACTCTAATCCCTCAACCCTAAACCCTATCCCTAAATCCTCAACACTATACCTTAAACCCTAATCCCTCAACCCTAACCCTAAACCTTGTCCCTAAACCCTAATGCCTCAACCCTCAACCCTAATCTGTCATCAGTCATCCCTCAACTCTAATCCCTCATTCCTAAATCCTAAACGCTATCCCTATTCCTAGACCCTCAACAGGCTCGATACTATACCTTAAACCCTAATCCCTCTACCCTTGACACTCTTATTTAACCCTAATCCCTTGACCATTAACCCTATCCCTCAACCTCAACCCTCAACCCTCAACCCTCAACCCTCAACTCTCAACATTAAACCCTAATTCATCAACCCTAAACCCTAATCCCTCAAACCTAAACCCTATCCCTAAACCATCAACCCTCAACACTGAACCTTAAACCCTAATCCCTCAACCCTCAACCCTAAACCTTATCCCTAAACCCTAATCCCTCAACCCTCAACCCTAATCCCTCATCCCTCAACTCTAATCCCTCATTCCTAAACCCTAAACGCTATCCCTATTCCTAGACCCTCAACAGGCTCGATACTATACCTTAAACCCTAATCCATCTACCCTCGACACTCTTATTTAACCCTAATCCCTTGACCATTAACCCTATCCCTCAACCTCAACCCTCAACCCTCAAACCTCAACTCTCAACATTAAACCCTATTTCATCAACCCTAAACCCTAATCCCTCAAACCTAAACCCTATCGCTAAACCATCAACCCTCAACACTATACCTTAAACCCTAATCCCTCAACCCTCAACCCTAAACCTTATCCCTAAACCCTAATCCCTCAACCCTCAACCCTAATCCATCATCCCTCAACTCTAATCCCTCATCCCTAAACCCTAAATGCTATCCCTATTCCTAAACCCTCAACAAACTCGATACTATACCTTAAACTCTAATCCTTTATCCCTAAACCCTCCAACCCTATCCCTAATCCTTATACCCTCCACACTCAACTTTAACCCTAATTCCTCGACCTTCAACCCTATCCCTAAACCCTTGACCCTCGAACCTCAACCCTCAACCCTCAACATCAAACCCTGATCCCTCAACCCTTAACTCTGATCCCTCGACCTTCAACCCTAACCCTAAACCCTAAACCCTCAACGTCAAATTCTAATCCCTCAACCCTTCACTCTAATCCCTCAACCCTAAACCCTATCCCTAAACCCTCAACACTATACCTTAAACCCTAATCCCTCAACCCTAACCCTAAACCTTGTCCCTAAACCCTAATGCCCCAACCCTCAACCCTAATCTGTCATCCGTCATCCCTCAACTCTAATCCCTCATTCCTAAATCCTAAATGCTATCCCTATTCCTAGACCCTCAACAGGCTCAATATTATACCTTAAACCCTAATCCCTCTACCCTCGACACTCTTATTTAACCCTAATCCCTTGACCATTAACCCTATCCCTCAACCTCAACCCTCAACCCTTAACCCTCAACTCTCAACATTAAACCCTAATTAATCAACCCTAAACCCTAATCCCTCAAACCTAAACCCTATCCCTAAACCAGCAACTCTCAACACTATACCTTAAACCCTAATCCCTCAACCCTCAACCCTAAACCTTATCCCTAAACCCTAATCCCTCAACCCTCAACCCTAATCCCTCATCCCTCAACTCTAATCCCTCATCCCTAAACCCTAAATGCTATCCCTATTCCTAAACCCTCAACAAACTCGATACTATACCTTAAACTCCAATCCCTTATCCCTAAACCCTCCAACCCTATCCCTAATCCTTACACCCTCCACACTCTACTTTAACCCTAATCCCTTCAACCTCAACCCTATCCCTAAACCCTTGACCCTCGAACCTCAACCCTCAACCCTCGACGTCAAACCCTATTCCCTCAACCCTTAACTCTGATCCCTCATCTCTCAACCCTAACCCTAAACCCTCAACGTCAAAGTCAAATCCTAATCCCTCAACCCTAAACCCTATCCCTAAACCCTCAACACTATACCTTAAACCCTAATCCCTCAGCCCTCAACTCTAAACCTTATCCCTAAACCCTAATCCCTCAACCATCAACCCTAATCCATCATCCCTCAACTCTAATCCCTCATCCCTAAACCGTAAATGCTATCCCTATTCCTACACCCTCAACAGAATCGATACTATACCTTAAACCCTAATCCCTTATCCCTAAACCCTCAAACCCTATCCCTAATCCTTATATCCTCCACACTCTGCTTTAACCCTAATTCCTCGATCCTCAACCCTATCCCTAAACCCTTGACCCTCGAACCTCAACCCTCAACCCTCAACGTCAAACCCTAATCCCTTAACCCTTAACTCTGATCCCTCGACCCTCAACACTATACCTTAAACCCTAATCCCTATCCCTCAACCCTTAACCCTTAAAACTTAAACCCTATCCCTACACCCTCAACACTTGACACTATATCTTAAGCCTTAAACCCTCATCCCTAAAGCCTCAACCCTCAATCCTTAAACCTTCAACCCTAAACCCTATCCCTAATCCCTCTACCCTCGACACTCTAACCCTAACCTCGACATTAAATGCTAATCCGACAACCCTAAACCCTAATCTTAAACCCTCAACCCTCAACCCTCAACACTATACCTTAAACTCTAATCCCTCAACCCTCAACCCTAAACCTTATCCCTAAACCCTAATCCCTCAACCCTCAACCCTAATCCATCATCCCTCAACTATAATCCCTCATCCCTAATCCCTAAATGCTATCCCTATTCCTAAACCCTCAACAGACTTGATACTATACCTTAAACCCTAATCCCTTATCCCTAAACCCTCCAACCCTATCCCTAATCCTTACACCCTCCACACTCTACTTTAACTCTAATCCCTCGACCCTAAACCCTATCCCTAAACCCTTGACCCTTGAACCTCAACCCTCAACCCTCAATGTCAAACCCTAACCCCTCAACCCTATCCCTAAACCCTAAACCGTAATCTGTCATCCCTCATCCCTAAACCTTAAATGCTATCCCTATTCTAGACCCTCAATGGGCTCTATACTATACCTTAAACGCTAATCCCTTATCCCTAAACCCTCCAACTCTATCCCTTATCCCTTAACCCTCATAATTAATAGCCTTAAACGTAAAAAAATTTGAGTGGGACATAATGCGAGCACGTTATAACGCGCTCGCGTTATGTCAAACATGACAAAAGACAGACTTGCGGGAAAGAAAAATGCAAGGCAAAACATAACACGAGCGCGTTATAATGCGCTCGCATTATTTATTGCTTTGGGAATCCCAAGCCTTGGGCTTGGGATTTGCTTTGGATTTCCAACCCAAAGGCTTGGAGTGCCTTATGAACAGTCACAGACGTGTTTTTCTATATTCTTCAAAATTTCACATAATTTCGTTCGTGCTAACCCTAAGATTTGCACGTGTTTCAAGGTTGAACAAATCGAACACATGGGTAATGTTAGGCCTTCTCTTATCTATTTGACGATGTGATTTTTTTCACATTTTAACAATGTTAAGCCTTTCATCTTTAATTTCTTTTGTTTGTATGTCCATTTTTAGGCAAAAACCACTGTTTGGTCTTTTTTTCATTGTAAAATAACTATTCATTCAAATTTCAAAAAAATTACATATTTAGAAACTAGACTCCATTCTACAAATATTAAAAAAATAAAAAAAATGATTTTCAATTAGTTTTCAAAATTTATAGGGGTAGCACGGCCAAAATTCTATTTTTTAAGATGTGTCCACTTTAAAAATTAGTAAAAAATCAAATATTCATCAAAAAATTATTAGAAAAATCAGGCATAAACTACATGCTATTAGCTAATTTCTCACTGAAGCGATTTTAAAAATACCAAAAAAAAGTTGACCTTTTGAGGGAGCCACAAAACATGCTATGTTATGTTTTTTTGACAGAAACAACACCAATTTCTATGGCTCCCTCTTTTGAACCCCTTAATCTATGCCATTTTCAAAACAAAATAGTAGTTTAGAAAGTAGACTCGAAGCACTACGAACATTGTTTTGGTTGCATCTCCAAATTTTGAGTGTAACTATGCTCAATTTCTCATCCAAGGCCAGTATTTCCTGATTTCAGAAAAAAAGTGGCCACTTAAGACCCCTTTTTGGCCCCCCATCTTCTTGCACTTACCCAATAGTTTATCTTCATTATTGAGCATGTCAAATAAATAAGAAATTTTAAGGATAGAATAAAGATGATAGTGTAATGGTTGGGTTAAGAGATATATGGTTATTGAATCATAGAAGTAATATAATTGCACGTAGGATGTACTGTAGTCCATTAACAACTTCAAATTGGCCATGTTAATTAACCTACAAAGATGCTAACTTTTTGGATGTCTTAAGGGGTCCTAATTTATGATGTCTTAAGGGGACGTCTTAAGTTCTCAAAATTTGGTGAAGTTGCCCAAGGCAACCAAATTTAACAATATAATAAAATTAAATTTAAAATAAATTCAAAGTAGAAAAATATGCGCATTTAACAAATAAAATATATAAAATAACAATTTTGATATATAAAAGTGTAGAGTATAAAATTGTGTACATACACATGTATACAAATTTGTGTACAAAATGTGTAATAATGTAATTGTGTATGTACATATATGCCAACTCAAAATAATGTTTACAAAATGTGGTTATGCCATCTCAAGAAATTCCAAAACTTGTTGGGAATTTATCTGGTCTTCACGCCACCTAATATAAAAATAATACAAGTAATTTATTAATATATCATCAAAATATGTATTTTAATTTATATAAAACTATCTAGATATACACAATTTGTACCTATATTTACAAGTGCCTCTCAAGTTTTTGTTTCAAAGTATGTGATGAATTTGTGATGATGGCTTAAGGATATAAAAGGACAATTTAAATCAATTTCAACTAATAATGTAGAAGAAATATCAAAACATGTATTTAATGTATTTAAAAGAACAATATAAATCTATTTAACTATATTTACTTGTGTTTACTTATTCCATTGTACCATCTCCATCCTCTCTTTTTTCCAACACATTGATGATTGTCTCATGGTCTTCCATAGAAATTATCCATAGCTCTTTATTTGTAGGTTTCCCACAATAGCTCTCTAGTTTTATATTTGTTGCCAACACCAAATGTGAGTAGTGTATAATCTTCTTATGTGTTTCATAATCTTTGAATGCAGGCAAACCATTCTTCCTTATTAGGTATTTCCGTAGCCAAGTGCCAACAACCACCACTGAACCTATTGGATAATGATAGCCATCATCAAAGAAATTCTTAAAATTTGCTTAAGGGGATCAAAGAAGTTCTTAAAATTTGCTTAAGGGGATCAAAAACTTGTTATCAAAATTTTCTTAAGGGGGTGTCTTAAGGGGATCACCAAACCTGTTGGATAAGGAAAGCCATCATCATCTTCTCGAGGTGCTGTTAATTTATGTTTAGTCTCCACACAACGAGCCAACTAATATTTTGTTTCCTCTTTATTATTCTTTGATGCAACAACATACACATGTCTTGCAAACAAATTTTGATTCAATAACTTGCACATGTCCATAAAATTTGACCAATCAACATACATGCATTCATATGTAGACATATAAATAAATAAAAGCACTAAAAATTAGTAATGAAGTGAAATAAAATGAAATAATTTGAATTAAATTACCTTCTTGTACAAGGTCTGAAACATGGTCATAATCGTCTGATGCAAACAGTTGATCATTATTTTCAATTGTTGTTTCACTTTGATCATGTGCTTGTGCAAGTGTCAATGGTCTTTTCTTCCACTCTTCAACCCATTCTGTATTCTCGCATGCTTCCCAATCTCCTGAAATACAAAACTGACAAAAATATGTAAGCTCCCTTGTCCATATAGTCCATCTACTTGCATTCAAACTCCTAAATGACTGCCATTTAGTAGATCCACTGATTGTCTGGCAATCAAGTCTAGGTAGAATGTTTTCTTCTTCAACCAACCAAAAGAATCGATGAACTATAGAGTGTTGCAAGTATGAGGTAAACTAGTGTTGTCATTGATGTCAACATACTCATATTGTTTTGACAAGAAGGATTCAATGAGCAGTGTGCTGAGGATATTGAGAAAATTAGCCTCAGTCAGAACAGTAAAGAACAGTGATGAGAAGAAGGCAAATGTACTGTATAGGAAGCGAACCAGAGGGTGCGGATTACAGGGTTTGTAGATATGAGTCTTGAGATGCTTCAGTTAAGATTTTCGAGGTCCGCATGAAGATCTGAAGGAGTTGTGGCTGTCAGTGTAGAATCAGTTCCGGCAAGTATTCAGAGGTGACAGAGGATCACAAAAAGGTCCGGTGAGGTCCGAAACTGTATAATCCTAATCTGCGGATTGGAAGGAGTCTTTGGGATGTTCTTGTGATGTGCCATCTCAAGTTGTGTATGATTTGGAGGTCTGGAAGTACCTCTTGCACTATGACAGTGGCGACAGACAGTGTTCTTGAAGTTTCGGATAAGGAGGATAAGAGATTTCAGTAAGTAAAGGAAATGCGGACGTACCTGGTCTTTCAGACAGGCTTGTGAAGGTTCTTGGATCATGTTGAGGTTGTGTTGTTGGTCCGCATTGACAGTAGAGCCCAGAATTGAAGATATTCTTCCGAATGAAGTTTTTGCTCTGTTTAGCCGACCGGATGAGTTGTTCATCCTGCGAATGTTCTTATGGTGGCCGACCGGATGTGTTATTCATCTTGTGGATATTCTTATGGTTGATTGCCGACTTAGATGATTGTTCCTAAGTCGATGTCTTGTATAAATAAAGGTTTGTGAGTTCATTTTGAAGTGTGACTTGTGTGGATAAAGGTGGAGTAGCGAAGAGAAGTGCAGAAGGCAGAGCAGATGTTTCTGGGCTTAATGGAACTGATCCGGACATGGTAAAGATGTCATTCTCTAGTTCAAGACTGTGATTCTTATCACTTTGTAGACAGTGTGTCTCCTTGTAGGCAGTGGGCCTCTTTGTGAGCAGTTTGCTCGGGCAGTGAGCCCTAATTGGCAAGTGCCATTTTGTAATTCCTTATTCTTCTAACAGAGAATAATTTTTGGGTTAATCACCCCATGGTTTTTTCCCTCAACCGGGTTTCCACGTCAAAATACTGTGTCATGTGTTTCTCATTTTATGATAATGTTTGTTTGTTTGATTCAATACTGCTTTGATTGATAAGAAGGTTCAAAAGAAGAAATAATTAGGATAACTGATTCACCCCCCCCTCTCAGTTATCAACAATTGGTATCAGAGCAAGGTTCCTCTGAAAGAAGCTTAACCGCTTGAGGAGATCTAGGATGTCGTCATACAAAAAGGATAGTCCGAAGTTCGATGGAACCAATTTTACTCTCTGGAAGGGTCGCATGAAATGTCACCTGGAATGTATGGGAAAAGCATACTTGGCCATGGTTTCAAAACCATATGTACCTCCACAAGGTGGTCCGATAACTCTGAATGAAATCACAGAAGCTGAAAACAATCTGCGGACCAAGGAAGCTCTTCTAAGCGCATTGAATGACTCAGATCTCTCAAATGTTATTGACCTACCAACTGCATATGAGATCCTAACTAAACTGGAACTTCTGTATGAAGGAGATGAGTTTGTCAAGAGTGCAAGGTTGCAAAGTCTGAAAGGGAAATTTGAAAGATTGAAGATGAGAGATGATGAAAACATCACTACTTTTATGCCAAGAGTGAATGAACTAGTGTGTGGAATTAGAAATGCTGGTGGAACTCTGGATGAAAATGAGATCATTTGCAAAATCCTTAGATCCCTTCCTGCTGCCTACAAAATCAAGGTTGCTGCAATTGATGAATTCAGAGCCCACACAACTGTCACAAGAGAACAATTGGCTAGCAAGCTAGCTGCATTTGAAATGACCGAGTTTGGAGATGATCTTCCCAAGACTAAATCTGCTTTCAAAGCCAGTGCCTATGTGAAAAGCAAACAGAGAGTTGATCCGGGAGAAAACTCTTCAAGGAAGATGACATGGTATGATCAAGCAAGAAGGGACATGGAAGAAGAAGAAGCAGAAACAGCTCAACTTGAAGCCCTCATTGCAAGAAGACTACCAAGAGGATCCGGTAAGTATGAAGGAAAACTACCCTTTAAGTGCTTCAACTGCAATAAGATTGGTCATTTTGCTTCAAGATGTCCGGAAAGATCTGCAAGGTCTAATACTAACAGACAAAGGTTTCAAAAGAACTGCTATTATGTTCATGAAGAAGATGACAATGAAGGAGTAACAGATGATGAATCAGAACTAGGAAGCAAATTCGGAAATGAGTGGGTGTTTATTGCCATCAAGGAAGAAGATTCAATACTCTCTGAATCTGTCAATCACAAAGTTGTGGAAAAAGCTTTGGCTGCTCAAGTGGAAGAAAAGGATGATTGGGTTATTGACAGTGGATGTTCTCACCATATGACTAGTGACAAGAATAAGTTCTTGAATTTGGAAAGGTATGAAGGAGGAATGGTAAAGTTTGGTGACAATTCTGCTGGCAGAATCAGAGGCAGGGGAACTATTTCCTTTGATGGAAAGAGCAAAACAGGTAATGTACTATATGTTGAAGGATTGAAGCACAATCTTCTCAGTGTTGGTCAGTTAGTAGACAAAGGCTATGATCTTCGGTTTAAGAATGGAAAATGCAGAATCTTTACAAGCTCCAGAACTGAAATTGCATCCGGTACTCAGACAAAAGGTAATATCTTTCATCTGGTTGGTTCAAATAAAAGTTGTTTGTTTGTTCAAATTGATCAGAGTTGGTTATGGCATAGAAGAATGTGTCATGTAAATTTTGATAACATCATCAAGATAAGCAATACTCAGGCTGTAAGAGATCTTCCAAAATTGATGAAACCTACAAATAGTTTGTGCAAAGAATGTCAGCTAGGTAAACAGAGCAGAGTCTCTTTCAAAAGCAAAGATCAGTCCTCTACCGGATTGTTGGAATTAGTACATACTGATCTCTGTGGTCCGACAAGAATCAAGATTCTGCAAGGTGATAGATATTTCATGTTGTTAATTGATGACCATTCCCGGATGATGTGGGTTACCTTTCTAAAAGAAAAATCAGAAGCAAGTGTTATATCAAAAGAGATGAAGATCTAGGAAAGTTTGATGCTAGAAGTGATGAAGGAATTTTCTTGGGTTACTCCACTCAAAGCAAAGCATACCGGTGTTACAATAAGAGACTAAGGAAGATGATAGAAAGCACTAATGTGAAAGTTGATGAAGGAATTGAGAAGCCCTCAAGATTTTATGAATTTGATGAAGATGACCAAGACAGTGTTCAAGGAACTCAATCCTCTCCAGTAAGACAGAGTCAGCCTGATCCGGTAAATCAGGAAGAAGAGATAGGTTTGAATGAGCCTGATCAAGAAGCAGCAGTGTAGGATACTCCCAAAATTCCAAGGTATGTAACACTAAACCACTCTGAAGATCAGATCATAGGTGACAGAAGCAAAGGTGTGCAAACTAGAAGGAATGTTGCTCAAAATCAGGATGAATGTTGTCTGATTTCAAAGATTGAACCTAAAACAGTAAATGAAGCCTGCAATGATGAAAACTAGACTAAAGCAATGAAAGATGAATTAATGCAAATTGAGAAAAATCATACTTGGGATCTTGTTCCCAGACCTAGAGACAGGAATGTGATTGGAACCAAATGGGTCTTCCGGAACAAATTAAATGAAGCTGGTAAAGTAATCAGAAACAAAGCTAGATTGGTCTGCAAAGGCTACTCCCAAATAGAAGGAATTGATTATGAAGAGACCTTTGCTCCCGTGGCAAGAATTGAAGCAGTCAGATTATTTCTTGCATTTACTGCCTTCAAAGACTTCAAGGTATATCAGATGGATGTCAAGTCTGCCTTCCTAAATGGTGATCTGGAAGAAGAAGTTTACATTGAACAACCGGATGGATTTCAATTATCTGACAATGATGATATGGTCTGTAAGTTAAAGAAAGCATTGTATGGATTAAAACAAGCTCCAAGAGCATGGTATGAAAGGTTGGATAAGCATCTTGTGCAGATTGGATTCAGCAAAGGTACTGCTGACAGTAACTTATATTTCAAAATTGATCATGAAAACATTTTGATTGTTGAAGTGTTTGTAGATGATATCATTTTTGGAAGAAGAGATAGTATGTGCAAAACTTTTGCAAATCAGATGAAATGTGAGTTTGAAATGTCTATGCTTGGTGAAATGAATTTCTTCTTGGGTCTGCAAATTACTCAAACAAAGAAAGGAATCTTCATTTCTCAGACCAAATATGTGAAAGAATTGTTAAGAAAATTTGGTATGGAAGATTCAAAACCAATGAACACTCCCATGGCAACCGGATGTAAGTTGAGCAAAGATGATGACTCCCCAAAGGCAGATCAGACAATGTATAGATCAATGATTGGTGGATTGTTGTATCTCACTCAGACCAGACCAGATATAATGCAGGCTGTTGGTCTTGTGGCAAGATTCCAGGCTGATCCTAGAGAATCTCATGTTATAGCAATCAAAAGAATTTTTAGGTACTTGAAAGGAACAGTTGAGTATGGTCTATGGTACCCTAGAGATCCGGATTTCTCTCTTCATGCTTACACAGATGCAGATTGGGCAGGAGATGTAGATGATCGAAAGAGCACCAGTGGTGGAGCATTCTTTTTGGGGAAGAGATTGGTTTCTTGGCTAAGCAAGAAACAAGATGCAATATCTCTGTCTACAACTGAAGCAGAATACATTGCAGCAGCAAGTAGTTGCACTCAAATCCTATGGATGAAGCAGATGCTAAGAGATATTAAAATTGAATAAGCGGAGCCTATCAGAATTTTATGTGATAATTCAAGTGCAATTAATATTTCCAAGAATCCGATATTACACTCTAAGACTAAGCACATATCTATCAAGTTTCATTTCTTGAGAGAATAAGTGAACAAGGAAGAAGTCAGGTTGGAGTATGTTCCCTCCAAGGATCAGATTGCAGATATCTTTACTAAACCTCTTCCCAAGGACTCTTTTGAATATCGCCGGGAGAAGTTAGGGGTCATGGCCCCTCCGGTGATAAACTAGGATGCACTGATGTGCATCAGTCCGGTAGATATCTCAGTCATATCTTGTGATCCGGATTGATGATGGGGAGCTGCTACTAAGGGGGAGTAGCTGGTTTGATTCTGATGTGTTAAAATTGCAAGTATGAGCCCTTTGCCATTGATGTCAAAGGGGGAGAGAAGACATGTGAAAAACAAGTAGCTGATGATCAAAAGGGGAGCAGTGAATGAGGAGAAGACATGTTGCTGATAGGGGGAGAAGTGACAGAAAGGAGAAGTTTCTTGTCTAGATGGTTTTTCACATCATATGTTGCCATCAATGACAAAGGAGGAGATTGTTGCAAGTATGAGGTAAACCAGTGTTGTCATTGATGTCAACATACTCATATTGTTTTGACAAGAAGGATTCAATGAGCAGTGTGCTGAGGATATTGAGAAAATTAGCCTCAGTCAGAACAGTAAAGAACAGTGATGAGAAGAAGGCAAATGTACTGTATAGGAAGCGAACTGGAGGATACAGATTAAAGGGTTTGTAGATATGAGTCTTGAGATGCTTTAGTTAAGATTTCTGAGGTCCGCATGAAGATCTGAAGGAGTTGTGGCTGTCAGTGTAGAATCGGTTCCGGCAAGTATTTAGAGGTGACAGAGGATCACAAAAAGGTCCAGTGAGGTCCGAAACTGTATAATCCTAATCTGCGGATTGGAAGGAGTCTTTGGGATGTCCTTGTGATGTGCCATCTCGAGTTGTGTATGATTTGGAGGTCCGGAAGTACCTCTTGCACTATGACAGTGGCGATAGACAGTGTTCTTGAAGTTCCGGATAAGGAGGATAAGAGATTTCAGTAAGTAAAGGAAATGCGGATGTACCTGGTCATTCAGACAGGCTTGTGAAGGTTCTTGGATCATGTTGAGGTTGTGTTGTTGGTCCGCATTGACAGTAGAGCCCGGAATTGAAGATATTCTTCCAGATGAAGTTTTTGCTCTGTTTAGCCGACCGGATGAGTTGTTCATCCTGTGAATGTTCTTATGGTGGCCGACCGGATGTGTTATTCATCTTGCAGATATTCTTATGGTTGATTGCTGACTTAGATGATTGTTCCTAAGTCGATGTCTTGTATAAATAAAGGTTTGTGAGTTCATTTTGAAGTGTGACTTGTGTGGATAAAGGTGGAGTAGCGAAGAGAAGTGCAGAAGGCAGAGAAGATGTTTCTAGGCTTAATGGAACTGATCCGGACATGGTAAAGATGTTATTCTCCAGTTCAAGACTGTGATTCTTATCACTTTGTAGACAATGTGTCTCCTTGTAGGCAGTGGGCCTCTTTGTGAGCAGTGTGCTCGGGCAGTGAGCCCTAATTGGCAAGTGCCATTTTGTAATTCCTTATTCTTCTAACAGAGAATAATCTTTGGGTTAATCACCCCGTAGTTTTTTCCCTCAACCGGGTTTCCACGTCAAAATACTGTGTCATGTGTTTCTCATTTTATGATAATGTTTGTTTGTTTGATTCAATACTGCTTTGATTGATAAGAAGGTTCAAAAGAAGAAATAATTAGGATAACTGATTCACCCCCCCCTCTCAGTTATCAACATAGAGTACTTGCTTGATCCAGGTGTACATAATCTTGTATTGCACCAATCTACAATCCCACGTGCATCTTTAAATTTTACTGCATCCTAAAATTTCAATTATTGTCTAGCAAGAATTCTTTTAACACACGCATCAACTCCATCATGTTCTCCTTTACCATGTCCAGCTTAAAAAAAATTCCACATATGTTGGACATTATTCTCCTTGTGAACCCTACTTAACCAATAGAACATTTGAGCATTCTTGAACTACCCCGTACAATTATCTGACCATATAAGATGTTCAGTCATCTAGATTCCTCTTTCTCTTAAATTTGTATAAAATATATTGAAACAATATTGAACAAACTCTGATGAGTGTAACCAGTTGTCACTCAAATAGAAATGATACTCCCTCAAAACTTTTCTATCATTCGCTGTGCTATCATTTGCATGTCTATAAACAATATGAACAAACATAGCAACCTGCACTGAATTGTAATATTGTGATTGAATTTCCTCTTGCGAAGCTAAAGTATAGTTTTCTACAAAATCAACCACTGATAGTATAGTACCAACTGGAAATGTGTTTCTACATTCACAAAATTGTCCATCAAGCCATCGACCTTGTTGAGAGTGCTTGACATATTTTGGTACAATTTTACTCTTAAATTCTGATATGAATGCATGCACACTAACCTTTTCTGTAATTAAATCACAATGCTTTCTAAATTTTTCATCTTTTAAAGAATATTCAACATTCTTAAATCTTTTAATATCCACTAGTTGTTGTCCAAAATTATTTTCAACACTTTCATGCTTACAAACTCTTAACAAAGAAAGATTGCCACAACTAGTGCATTGTCTAAAAATACATAAACTTAAATAAAATAATTTTTCATTAGATCTTTCACAGAACAAACTTGATATAAACTCTTTTATTGCTTCAATTGGCATATTAATATCACATTCTAGTATAATCATGTTACGATGTAAAGTATAACATATATATTGAAACACATCATAATAATAACGAAATTGAACATGCATTTTACAACAACAAGATATTTGTTGCTTATTAATCTTTACATACCATGGTTTGCATTTTTCAAAAAATTTGACTTATTTTAATATTACCAGGTAACACTAATTCATCACAAAATTTTCTATAAAATTTAGTTTGCATTGTATCTGATAGGTGTTTTGGATGAGGATCGCGAACTTTGGACCCCACTCTTAATTTTAAAACATCTCTAGCATTAGATGATACCCTAGTATTATCATGCCAATATTTTTCAATCAAAGATCTGATTTCAACATTCAGTTTCATGTTAGATCTCAGGAGTCGACCACTAAAACTCCAACATTGGTTAATTGGATCATTTTCTATACTTTCTCTTCTTTTTGCCGCTCTTACCAATGTTTTAGGATGTATTTTTAGAATTGCACTAATATTGCTTATCATTCTTCTATTCAAAGTTGTTTTATTCACTATAGCAGTTGTTATAACTTGTCTTGTTGCATTCTTATCTTTGGATCAACTATTACTTCCAATAGACTCAATGGCACTAAAAACAGTAGACATAGCATGTTTTAGTGATTGATCTTTTCTTCTTGGTTTAACAAAAATGCCTAACATTTTCATTACTTTTCTCATTTTCCACATTCTCATTAATTGCATCATTAGTTGACATTGAAATGATATTTTTTACAATAAAAAAATTCCTTGTATAATCTATTGGCATGTGTTCTTATTTGTCTCCAAGAAATTTTACCAGGAAGATTATCCAAAACATCTCTTTCAATTTTGAAAAAAAATTTCTCATTTTCAACATCACATCCTGGATTTTTATTTTTATTTTCAACTTCAAAACGATTTTAATTTTTAACAACAAAACAGTTTTCATTTTCATTTTCAACAAAAGGATTTTCATTTTCATTTTCAACAACAAAATAGTTTTCATTTTCATTTTCAACAACAAAACAGTTTTCATTTTCATTTTCAACAACAAAACAGTTTTTATTTTTATTTTCATTTTCAACAAAAGGATTTTCATTTTCATTTTCAACAATAATTTGTTTCAAATTTTGATCTCTACGAATATTATCAATCTCAACATTGTTATATCCAACTTGTTTTAAATCTCCTATCAACACTATTTCCATTTCATTCAAAGGTGGATTTGAAGAAGTACCTAGATTTGTGCCTATTGAAACATTCTCCATAGCATTAATAGAGGGATTTGAAGACATACCAGGAGTAGTTTGTATAATCGTATTAGTTTCCACATTCACCTCTTGCAAATTTGCATCGTCTACATCCATGGTCTCCTCAATGTTTTTATCTTCAATAGTTGTGGAATTGGATGCTTCAGCATTATTCATTGATTGAATCTTTATTGTTCTATCTCTTTGCCTTTTTGCCTCCTTCTCTCTCTTTTCTTAAATTTATTTAGGGGTTAATAGCTTCCTATATTTCCTCTTATTACGACTTTGTGATCCCATGATTAAAAAATTTATGAAGCATGTACAAATGAATGTCAAAAACTTGAAATCCTTTCTTCTTTGTTCAAGTCCTTCAAATAAGTACCAATTCAACAAAATTTCACTCAAACAGTGTCTCAATGATGACTTCTATCAAAATTCAAACAATATTCCAAATTGATGGACTTGCAAAAGAAAAAAAGATGGTAGAGAATGCTACAAGTGTCGCTGTCGGCCGTACTGTAGAGCAAGTTGCAAGGCTGACAGTCATAGTACAGTCTTATTAAAAAAATAGACAAATAATAAACAGGATCCAGTTTAATAAATGGGATCCTGTTTCATATGGGATCCCGTTTTATTTTCCACCGATGCAGTAAGAAATGGGATCTCGTTATTGAAAATTTGAATTTTAAGCTCGGGTTTTGCTTTGTAACCCAGTTCGGGAAATGCTTTGGGGACTCAACCCTAACCTTTGGACCTAGTTTGACCTGCAACTTGAAGGTCCTATCAATGTCACAACAAAATAGTGATTTTAGGCATATATCTAAAGGTCTATTTTGCAGAATATTTTGACGAAATTAAAACCCATTATAGATGAGACAGTGTAGATTCCAAATATGTAATTTTTTTTACAATTGGATTATTTTTTCTATTTTTTAATCATTTTTTGATAAAAATAGGTCCATAAACTTGAATTATCAAGGTTTTTAGTATTTTAATAACTTTTTATTAAAATATTTTTTTGTAAAAAAAATTGTACGAAAACAGACTTTAGACAATTCTTTTCAATTTAAAAAAAATTCAAAAAATGTTAAGTTTAGGTCATCTTATGCATGATGTACATGATGATTTTTTAAAAGACCAAAAATGGCCAATAAAAAATTAATAAAAAAAAGTATTCAATAAAAAATTACAAAAAAAATATGGAAAACGTGCTTCAGTGATCTTTTCCCAAAAAGATTTTGAAAAATATGATTATTTAGGTCAAAATATGGATGACGTACACGTACATGGTATAGTAAAAAAAAGTGACTTTTAAATAGTGGTTTTTAGAAACACCTATTCAAAATCAATTTCTATCATCTGGGTATTGAAAAAAATTACATATTTGGAAACTAGACTCCAAGTACTACATTTCATATTTTGTGACTTTTTCCAAGATTCCACCTTTAAGTGCTTCAAATTTTTAGGTCAAATGTGACAAATTTTGAAAATCAAAGAAAACACTAATAAGTGGACACAACTTCTTGCACACACCCTTAGCAGAGATGTGTTGAGAAAAATTTGCATTTTTAGGGGCCGAGAAAACCCCACTTGCCATTTAATGCCAAATTTAATAGGAAGGTGGTCTGACAGTGTGACCTTCGAGAGAGGCATAACTGGCAGCTGTTGACAAGACGTAAAAGAGAAAAAAGATTGTGCTGATAGCATGGCATGATCAAGACGTTTAAGAACTCCGTCAAAACTGACTTGAAAATTACTCCACATATGCCAAACAACATGTTGATGGCGGCGGGTGGTATTGGGGTCATAAAGGCCCAATTTATTGCGCATTTAGAACCATGCCTCCCGTAAACTAGTTGTCCATCAAAAAGGCAATAAACCTTCCTTGTCAGAGGCCATCTCTACCATATTAAAGTCATCGTACAAAACCCAAGTAGTTGGGGGGAGAGAATCTATGATCCAACGCCAAAGAGAAGATCTTTCAACAGCATCATTGGGAGCATAAACATTAATGACTCCAAAAGAATGATTGTCGATCAACATGAGAATCCAAACTAGCTGCATGGAGGGATTTGACCCATGATTGTCCATTTTGCTTCTTCTCTGACATACCATTTCCCTCCTCTGCATGCCCAGAGGGTCTATGCAAGTGGCGAAGGCAAGGGGTATGAGTTGGAATAGACGAGGTGGGTTGCGGAGTCCACACACCCATAGCTCACCCTGAAGTTTCTATGACTGGCATAACTGGATTTTTCTTCCCCTTCACCGAAGGGTTTGAAGCTAGTGCCAACAGGCGATTAATAGGTTCAACCTATTTAACACTATTAGAAGCTACAACTTTCCCTTTGTGGGAGACTGTGATCCATTTGTCATCAGATTTGGAAGCTCCCTGGGACTCTAAAGGGTCAGCCACCTTAGGTGGGGACTTATCCCTCTGAACATTCAAAGGATAATCTTTAATTTTGTGCTCTGATGCTTGATAATGAAAGCAAGTATTGGGCAGGTTGAGGTAAAACACACATTGGGTATGAGAAACCCCACCTATCTGGATATCAATAGTGTCCTTGAGGTCACGGGACAAGTCAACCTCCACATAGACCCGTTTCTAGGGTTGAGCATGAAATAAATAGTCAGGCTCTACACAAACCACTTTACCCAAAGATTGGGCAATGAGGGGCAAAAAATGCCAAAAAGGCAAAGGTAGGCCAGGGAATTCAACCCATATAGGGACATGAAGTCTCTTCTCTTCAAAAACTATGAAATCATGTGACCATGGTTGAAAAACCAAAAGAGAAGACCTCACATACTAGGGCCCATTCTGAAGAATGCCCTAGACATGGTTGACTATAGCAAAATGAAACAAGAAAAAACCTTTGGATAGGTTTTGAATGCCGTCAAGGCGGATCCCATGAGGGGTCCATGCCTTGGCGATCCAATCCCTAAGAATGCTTTCTGAGGGAACCCTCCCAACAAAATATCCTATTAAAGTATGTTGCTCAAGCCATTGGCAAGCATTATCAAAATCATGAACAGGCAAAATAACATCTACAGATTTATCAGTATGCATACCTCGTGAAACACCTTGGGTATTAATATGGAAACTTGTGAGAGAAAGACACTAAGATTGTGGGTATTTTGTAAGGTTCTGTCGTTATAAATATTATTGGTTTCTAGATGGCAGTGTTGCAGTCAGATACTTCTAAATAGGAGTGTTGTAGGGGATACTTCTAAATAGGAGTGTCGTAGGGGATACTTCAACTATATTTAACTATCATTCATTTCAACAATGAAAGGTTAATTTTGGCCAATAAAAATAGGACAAATATTTACCACTTTTTATTGTGAATGAGGTGTAAACTAGCTATTGATTGTTTGGCTATTGAAGTGGATGATATTTAAGTAAAGTGGGATACTTCTAAATAGGAATGTTGTAGTGGAATATTTCTTCCGGAAGATCAAGACCTGTCCAAAAAGGTGGAAGGGTTTATAATATATAATTTATGTGAAATATTTTTAGGTGGGACTCTGTCCAAAAAGGTGGAATGGTTTATAATATATAATTTATGTGAAATATTTTTAGGTGGGACTCTGTGGGAGTGTTGCAGTAGAATATTTCTCCCACTCCTAATCATTTAGTGGAAAATGCCCAAACCTGATAAAAAAGGTAGAAGGGTTTAAAATATATAATTCATGTTGAATATTTCTAGATGGGAATGTTGGAGTTCAATACTTCTCCAACTACCAATCATTTAGTGGAATGTGGAAGACTAAGACCTAGTCCAAAAAGGTGGAAGGGTTTAAACCATATGATTTGTGTAGGATACATCTAGATGGGAATGTTACATTCAAATACTTCTCTCATTACTAATCATTTTAAGATGAAAGGGTTTAAAATATATATTTTATGTTACACATCCACTTCAATGGTGAATAGCAATTTTACACATCATTCACAACAAAGAGTGATCAAATATTTGTCTTATTTTTATTGGCTAAAATTGACTTTTGACTGTTGAAGTCTTGTCATCCACTATGTGTCTCAATCTCACAGCGTTATGTAAAAGGGCTAGTTGAAGGAAGCACTACATATTCTACTTACTACACACAACCCCTCTGAAGACTCCTCTACATATCTTCAATTATTGCAAACCTGCATTCTCAAGAACGTGCTTTCTCAAGAGAAAAGTTCACTCTTTCATTGTCCATAGGTGATTTGGATTTGCTACACGCACAAATTTTCATAGTAACCTTATCAATATGTAAGTCAAGTGCAGAAATTTAGTTGATGCTTGTAACGTGGCTCTACCGTAAACAGCTGGCACGTTGTTGTGTCGACTGTTTGCAAATTTTTCGACCCCTGTTTATTTTGACGGATCTATTCGACCTGCTCATCTAACCTGTTCAACTGTTTTGAATCCTTTTGTTTTTCAATTTAGTCAATTTGTATGCATCAGTTGCTAAGTTTTCGACAACATACCAGCTCTTTAAGCTCTTCCCGTAAAGTGTTTGATGAAATGAAAGAACAAGAACGTCTGATCATGGAATACCATAAGTGCAGCATACCAAATACATGGGTATCCTCAGGAGGCAGTCACACTGTTTCACCGAATGCAACGATCAAATTTCCTTCTTGATTGGTTCGCATTTTGCAACGTACTCCCAGCTTGTGCTAAAATGCGAGCTCTGGAACAGGATATGGATCTTCATTAATGTAGAATGGAAGATGGTTTTTGTCAGGTGTTGCAGTTGCCACTGCACTGGCCGCGCCTGTAACGAAGGCAGCAAGAATGCAATGATTGAAGAATATGTACAAAATGGGATTTGTTGGAAATGCTTTATAAACTTCCAAGCAAATATACACTTCCACCTTCGTTTCTGGTTCCTTTGTAAACTACACTATATTTTGGGTGGGCATGATCAAGATCCATCAAATGTTATTCCAGATCTCCATATTTTAAAGCACTTGTGGAGGCATAAAAGATAATGGACAAGAGAAGTGATGTGCAATGACTCTCCAAGGGCAAGACACGGTGACTCTGCAAAGGCAATGCGCAGAGCTGATAAAAATGTCCAAAGCCTAAAGAAGAAGGTTAATCACTTCGATTTCTTTCACGATTGCTACTAAATTGCTTTCTCCATGTTACAAGTTTGAAATCTTTTATGTATGTCGGCTAAAAATAAAGTTCCAACAACCTCGTTATGAGTCTTATTTTAAAAAGGTTAGAAGTGCATATCGGCTCCCCACAGAGTACTCATAACCCCATAAAGTGTGAGTAGTTCTAAAATGTCAGCTAAAAATAAGTTCCAACAACCTCATTATAAGCCGGTAAGTCTTATTTTAAAAAGGTTAGAAGTGCATATCGGCTCCCGACAGAGTACTCATAACCTTATAAAGTGCCGAGTAGTTCTAGAATATCAGCTAAAAATAAAGTTCCAACAACCTTATTATAAGTCAATGAATCTTATTTTAAGAAGGTTAGAAGTGCATATCGCTCTTGACGGGGTATTCATAACCCCATAAAGTATCAAGTAGTTCTAGAATGTTCTCAAAGACCAGATATTTAATAAACATTTTGAACAATTAAATAAAATACTAGCACCACTTTTCCTTGAGTCTGAATAATGAACATGGGCTTTGTAAGATGGATCTATGAATATGTGCAATGAGGGTAGCGTCTCCCTCTATCATTCTCCTTGACAAGATAGATGATCTAGTTGTGGCATGTAAACAAAGAAGTGACATTGTATTTGTTGGTGATAGGGTTGTAACCTAGCTACTTTTTGAAATGTGTGGTTTGTCACTAAGGGTTGGAGTGACTGTGGTTGCTGCTATCAATCATCCAGATAAGATAAATGTAGCACTCTTGCATCTAGGACATAGTCATATGGGGCCACATTACAAAGGCTTTAGCTGTCTTTAACATAAGTATAGCGGGAATAATTGCATTCTATTTCTTCCTGAGCAAAAACACTCTATTGTAACATTGGTCATGATACTTTTTGACAAATATTTGTTGTTTGGAAATATGCTACATATTCTCAAGTGAGATTCTTGTAATTGTGATGCTCTCTGCTTTCATTGGTAATTGTACATTCTCTTCACTCTAGGATTGGCAGAAGACAATAATAGGGATTAATTGGATGGTTTATCTTTCTCATGCTTTTCACAAGATATTCATCTGCTAGGAGTTCCTTTTTGTCCAATCATAAGTGGAAATGGTAGAATAATATAATTTTAGATATGAGGTATTTGTAGGGCATCCATGATACAACATGTTATAGGCAATCACAACAATCTAGTTCATAAACAATCATGAAATGGTTGTGTGAGTGAAATTGGAAGAGAATCTCATAGGAAAAGGAGAATATTTCAAGATTCAAATGACGACAACGAGATTAAACAATATGCTCAAACAAATAAATTCTATGGCCTTTATAGGGCCCTTATGTCTGCCAATAATGTTGAAGGATTATAATTATACTTCAAATAATGGGTTCATAATCTATTGAATATGGTAGGGCAAATCACAGAAAGAAAACATATATTATATTAATGTCTTCAAATAATTTTACAATGCAATACAATGGCTTTTTAAAGCCTTATTTTTTCTGTGTATAACCTCTTATGGGAATAAAGTGCCCAAAAATTAACTATTCTTTTATTTACATAAACTATAAACAAGCCTATTAATATATGCATACTAACTATAAACCTTATTTATTCTAACACCCCCCCTTAAGGTCTACATATAATAAAACCAACATTCCCCCCCTTATTACATTAACTCGAACAAAGGATGAAACACTCAAGAGTTGATCACAACAACCCTTCTGGAGACTTTGATGAATCACCTTCACCAATCCTCCTCGCTCACCCAGGAAACACCAAACTGATGCCATAGCAAATCTCCTGACTGTAGAAGCTGCAACCTCTGCACAACATGAGAGAACATAAAGTGTCCCCAACCTCCTTGCACAATGAGACAACAACTTTCCTCTGAAGTCCACATCTCCTCTGAGTGCGTCAATATCCCTCCTCCAATGTTGTGGAAACAATCCCTCCTCTGTTGTACAAAAAAACTCAACCACTACACGAAGACACTAATCCCACCTATTTCAGAGATTGTACACTATCCACAAACTCCACTATGAATACAAGTTAATCCCACCTATTTTAGAGATTACACTATCCACAAACTGCATAAATGCAGATACACTAACTCCACCTATTTTAGAAGTTACACTATCCACACATACTGCCACAAACTGCCAAGCCCCCCTTGCTCCATAAAGGGACACAAATTGAAAATGGGTGCTCCTCATGCAATGAATAATCCCTAAGCAAGAAGCTAGCTCAAGATGACAAAAACTCCTCCTACCTCCATTGCCTCCTACCTCCAATACATCATCTTTATGCTCTATCCATTTGACGTCTTATTTTGTTCTCCAATACCACAAGTATTTAAGTTCCTAAAATTCTTTTCAAGCATAGCATGTATAGATTCAAGAACACAAACATTTGGTGACATAATGAAACTAAACATTATTATATTTAATGGTGTCAGTTTCCACCGATAATGCACCTTTTTATGAAGTCCTCACTATTTCTCGAAATCAACTTCTTACAATCCCTTATTTCATCATTTACAAAACAAACATCTCAAATAAATGTGTACAAAACAAACACGCACTTATGAGATTTGAAAACCTTTGCATCCAATATTTGTTAGAATCACTTTAACCAATTCTTCCATGCATCAAGCTAATTTCACTCTCATCATTTCCAATATAATCAAGACTATTAAATATCCAAACTTCAAACAAGGAATTAGGGCTACAAGTGAAAAATTGATATTCAAAAAGAACTATAGTTATTTTAGTTAAAAAATAACATACTATATACCATATATTAGGGTATCATCACCATAGACCTTCCTCAAATTATATTTCTCCAAAATTCCTATTCTCAAGAGAATCTACTACAGCCTTCCACAACATGGACTTCCATGCGGGATCTCTGATTCACAATCAAACTTTAAAATAAAACATCATCCAAAATGTGTATTTGTGTTAGATGTTGAGCTATATATGGTATCCAATGCATTCTATGATTTTATAGAGGAGATTAGAAATTTACCAGACTTCACAAACCAATGACATATTGAAGTTTTGGAGTATTGCATGACAATTGCAAAGACTTGACAATGAAAAACATGCAGCCTATTAACACGCCTGTATCATTTGTACCATAATGTGCCTCATCCACCAACATACAAGGAAGAACAATGTCTAAACAGTAATCACGTGAGTGGGAAACACCATATAAGAAAACAATATTATCACTCCCTTGAAACCAAAACTTCTTTGACATAGTTATATTCTTCTATTTCTCATGCATTGGTCTGGGTCTTTCCACACATAGAACTATTCTCTCATGTCATTATTCAAAACTTTACTGCAGCAAGACATATCTGTTCATATCCACATTGGGCTGATTTTCACAAGTAGATGTAATGCTTGATCAAGAAACAAACGCATGCAACAATTAATTGCAACACCCAACAAATAGCATATTAGATGCCCAGCAATGTAAAATGCCTTCTTTCTTTTGAATGCACCTTCAAGCAACCAGTCGATGTTTGTCAAACTTTTCAAACGTCTTCATTCACCTGGATTTGAACATGGGATAACTTCTTCATTATTCAATCTCCAGATTTGATCACACAGGCACAGGAATAAAATTGCTCCGATACCATATTGAATATGGTAGGGCAAATCATAGAAAGAAAACATATATTATATTAATGTCTTCAAATAATTTTACCACTACAACAAATCCCTGTGATCAACTCCCTTTTTTTCTCCATTTTTTGCTTCCACCCACTATTTTAATGTATTTTTCTCAATTTTTTTGAAAAAGTCATCACTATTTATCAGGATGGCGCTATTTTTGGCATTTTTTGCACTGATCAGATCAAGTAGGCGCTAATTAGCACCTACGTTAGCGCCAATTTAGTGCCTACTTGAGCACCTAATTTAACATCCAATTTAGTACCTACTTTACACCTAATTTAGCGCTTGATTTAGCACCTAACTTATCACATAGTTTAGCGCCTAATTTATGGTTACTTGGGTTTAGGAGTATTATTTAGGGTTTATAGGGTTTATGGTTTTGGGGTTAGGGGTTAAGGTTTAGAGGTTTAGGGTTTAGGGTTTAGAGAGAGATATAGAGGAGGTTGAGGGGAGAGATAGGGAGATAGAGAGTGAGGGATATGGCTAGAGAGATAGGGAGAGAGATTGAGAGGTAGAGGGACAAAGGCGATAGGGAGAGAGAGAGAGAGAGGAGAGATAGGGAGATAGAGGTTTATGGTTACTTGGGTTTAGGGGTTTAGGGTTTCTTAGGTTTAGGGGTTAGGATTTAGGGGCATTATAATTTAGAGTTAAGGGTTTATTGTTTAGGGGTTAGGGATTCAGGTTTAGAGGTTTAGGGTTTAGGGTTTATAGAGAGAGAGGAATGATAGGGAGATATAGAGGAGAATGTGGAGAGAGATAGCGAGATAGAGAATGAGGCACATGGCTAGGGACATAGGGAGAGAGATTATTGAGAGGTAGAGGGATGATAGAGATAGGGAGATAGAGGTTTAGAGTTGCTTGGATGTAGGGTTGCTTGGGTTTGGAGATAGCTAGATAGAGAGAGAGAGAGAGAGAGGAAATAGATAGGTAAAGATAGAGGAGACATGGAGGGGAGAGATAGCGAGATAAGAGTGAGATATCTAGAGAGATAGGGAGAAGGATTGAGAGGTAGAGGGATGATAGAGATAGGGAGATAGGGGTTTAGGTTTTCTCGAGTTTAGGGTTTAGGGATTAGGGGTTAAGGTTTAGGATCATTATTTAGGGTTTATGGTTAATTAGTGTTTAGAGGTTTAGGGTTTAGTGTTTAGAGAGAGAAGACCAATAGGGAGATATAGAGAGTGAGGTACATGGCCAGAGACAGCTGAAAGAGATAGGGATATGGAGAGTGAGGGACATGGCTAGAGACATAGAGAGAGAGAGATTGAGAGGTAGAGGAATGATATAGATATGGAGATAGGGAGATAGAGGTTTAGAGTTGCTTGGGTTTAGTGTTTAGGGTTTAGGGGTTTTCTGAAGTTTAGGATTTAGGGGTTTAGGGTTTCTCAGGTTTAGGGTTTAGGGGTTAGGGCTCAGGGCTTTGGGGCATTATTTAGGGTTTATATATGTTTTAGGGGTAGGGGTTAGGGTTTAGGGGCCTTATTTAAGGTTTAGAGGTTTAGCATTTCTTAGGTTTAGGGTTTAGGGGCATTATACAGGGTTTACAGTTGCATGTCAAAAGAAGTCTCTCTCTATCTAAATCCCTCAACCTTAAATAATGCCCCTAATCCCTAACCCATAACCCCTAACCCCTAAACCATAAATGGCCTGAGTAACCCTAAACCTCTATCTCCCTGTCTCTCCCTTATCTCCCTCGACTCTCTATCATCCCTCTACCTCTCAATCTCTCTCCCTATCTCTCTAGACATCTCAATCACTCTCTATCTCCCTATCTCTCCCTCTATCTCCTTTATCTCTCCCAATCTATCTCCTCTCTAGTCTCTCTACCTATCTATCTCTCCCTATCTCTTGCCTCTCTAGACATCTCTCTAGTCACTCTCTATCTCCCTATCTCTCCCCTCTGTCTCCTCTATCTCTCTCTACCTAGCTTTTCTGCCTATCTCTCTATCTCTTGCCTCTCTCCCCTATCATTCAACCTATATCTTCTTATCTCTCCCTTAATCTATTAATTCTCCCTCTCCCTTATCGATGAAGGAAATGAACAAGAAAACTAGGACTCTCTCTCTCTCTCTCTCTCTAGTCTCTTCCTCTTTGCCTCTATATGTCTCCCTTATCAACAAAGCAAATGGAAACAAGAAAACTAGGACATGAAAAGAGGGATGAGGATATAAATTGGTAGGATGAAATGGAAACAAGATAAAACTAAAGTTCATTAGATGGGAAGAATGATGAGAGGAGAGGTGGAAAATAGTAAAATAGGGAAAAATTAGTGGGATCTAAAGGGAAATTGGAAAGGAAAAGGAAAACTAGCTAGGAAAGCTAGGAAAAGGATTTAACTAGGATGTAGATAGGTCAGAGAGAGAGAGAAAGAGAGAAATCATTCTTTTTTTCATAATGCATTAGTTAATCACACACTTCACATTTGACATCATGCTAAAAAGATCAAATAAGTTTTGTATTTCTTCTCAACCATTTCATTTCTCTATCTTCATTACTTAATATCTCAATATTTTATTCTACTCTCAACTCCTTCTACTTTAAAGTTTAATTAAATCTAGGATTGGACTTAAATCTTCTATTATAGGGTATGATTTATTTCCCTACATTTTTTTGAACTCGCAATTTCCATGCCTATGTTTAGGATTAAAAAAGATTGATTTTTTATTTTAAGATTTTTGTGGTTTGCATTTGTTGGAAACAACCCAATGCCTTTAATTTTGCATTCCTAAGAAACATCTAGGATCCTTATTCTTCTATATATTTCCAAAATCCAATTTTTTTTTTCTATTTTAGGAGTAGGATTTAAAGATTTATAGAAAACATTAATCCATTGTTATGTTCTTGTGTTGACCATTTGTTGCCAGTTGTCGATCCTTTAAGTCACAACCTTAAGTCCTAATGTCTATGGGATGACCGGCCCCTTAGCCTAGTCATTACCTGTTCCCGTTAGCAATTCCTAAAGTCTTATAAAATGAAAATCACACCATCATGGAGCATGTTAGGATGATGTCATACCTAGTCGCGACAGGCCACCACCTGTCCATGTAACCTTTACCTGCGAAGTGTCTACCTCAGCTAATTGTCCACTACCACATGTCAAAGTGTTGAGTGTTTAGATCCAACAGTTGTGCACCAGTGTAGGGGAATCTTTTCAGAAGGAATATTTGCCACAAGATGGCGAGATAGAGACATGTGGCATCCATCGATTAAAAAGTAACTATCATAAAGGTGCATGGGTGCTATGTCGCACCATCACACGGTAGGTATATGGCTGGCCCACCTCGACTACGATGCCATGAAGAGATGACATGCATCCAATCCGTGCTAAAGACTTGGCTCATTCCCATTGAACAATGACTTGTCAACCAAGATGACTAAGATTGTCAAATCTAGTTAGTGAATCAAAGCTATAGATTTTAGGAAAGGTAATGAAAGATCAACAGTCTAAATTCAAAAATACAAACAATGAATATTTTTGAATGACTGTGGCATGAGTAGAGTTATGGTTGTTGCAACCTCCATTAATATATAGAGTGGTACATGAATTCAATGTTATAACAACATTATTCAAGTTATTTCCTGTCATTCTTCAAGAAGCAATCGTATTCAGAGCCAGAGAATCATTAGAACAAGTAAAGAGAAGCAATTCAAAGCCTATGTGATGTCCAAAACTAGTAAGTCATTGTCTCTCCCCTGCACTTAGTTTTCTATCTATAAGAATTCTCTGAAACATTTAGGGTGGCAGTTAATTGCATAAACCCTAGGTTGCCTACATAAAATACAAAATGAGTCAGTCCAATGAAGCTTCGACCTCCAAACGCAGCCTTGATGAAGACATCGCGATTTAGTGTCCTAGCTCATCTAAAAGACCTTTGACAAATTTAGGAGAGGTTGGTGGAAATAATAAAATATATGACCTTTGTGTAGATTGTAGAGATGCTAGGCTCCCTGTGTCTGCTTGGAGTCTATTTAAGCATTGGTACAAATGAAGTGACTACAGAGCCCCAGTCTACCATGCTTGGACATTAGACTTGGCTAGATTGATATGCCGTAATGTTTTCATAAACACAAACTTAGTGAGAGTTGTAGCAACTAGGTATGACACTAAGACCATGTCTATCTTGTTTGGAAATGGTATTGTTATCATTACATTCACAAAGGCCTACATTGCTACTGTCTTCAATCTTAATGAACTATTGCTGGTATACCTATAGACTTGAATGCTTTTAGAGAAAAATACAGACATCTTAGGTATGCATACAGTTCTTACAACTTGGTCAAGCATAGATTGAAGGGGGTTAATGGAACTCTGATCAAAATCCCTATCACAGAAGAGGAACCTCTCTGATGCAATCTATTCATGGAATATTTTTTTAAAACTTATCATAGCTTGTGTCATGTGCTCGGGAGGGATGCATCAAATAGAATGTCGGTAACTCTAATGATGATGATAGTATATATCCAAGATTATGAAGCTGACAAGCCACATGATTATGCAGGGTACTTGTCAAAGAAGATGCATGAATAGATGATGGCCATTAAGAACAATATGTATACTCCAGGGCCCCATGTAAGGTCCACTTGGTATTCATTAATGTGCCACATGATTCTGTTTTCTCTGTCTGGCCATTGGGACAAGGAATTGCATTTGAGAATGACTGATGTAGAAGGAAATGCCATGTCAGTTCAGATGTGGACCTGTATGCTAGACATGCACTTCAAATATGCTAGTTATGTCACCATTAAGGAGCATTTTGTGAGGAGAGTATTAGGATTCCTGGAGCCTGCTACAGAAAGGACACCAAAGGAAACTAAGAACTTTCTAACCAATTGAGAGAACCCCCCATCTGAATATCAATCGCAATTAGGGAGATTGGTTTTTACATGAAAATACAACCTGTATTAGAATCTATGGTGTGAGGCTCCACCCTATTCCTTACCAAAATTTGTGCCTAGAAGAATAGGATTTATGGAGATCATCAAATAGCTGAATGCAACAAATAAGGAACATTTTAGAAAGCATAAGAAGGGATCTCTTATCCCACCATCTCTAAAGCTTCATGATTTTATTACAATTGACAAGAATGGTTTAGACCAAATCAGTTTCATGTTGCAATGTTATAGGATGAATATGGAGGCAATAAGGCTCTTTGATCCTAAAGGATTTATTCATGACACAAGGCGTAAAATCGGTAGGCCTGCATATCCACACCATGTCCTTCTTGATGAGGATACTGTCAGAAATTGTGAATCAATGCAGCAAGTGTTTTTCTTGAGAAATAAATGGAAATTGATAATGGATGCAGAGAAAAGGAAGAAAAATGCCAACTCTGCATATTAAGGGGCATTCATTGAAATTCAAGACCCCATTGAAAGAATCAAAATGTTCTTTGAAAAGGAAGATGAATTGATTGTCGAGGTACCTACTAGAGAGGAAAGGTCCACTTATCAACCGAGCAATTCAAAGGGCAAATATATTAGGAAAAGTTACCCTGACTCCCCTAATGCCCCTGCCCCAAAAAGAGAAAAGATAATTGATCTTGAGATAGAAGAAAAAATGGAAGTTGTGAATTTGGAGGAAGAGGTGGCAGAGGAACAATATCCATTGCCCCCACATCAATTGCATTCTCCCCCAAGGATAGCACCATATGCCTCCCCAGAGAATAGGTTGATAAGGTCCATAGTCAACAATGAGGTGGACACTGAAGATGTGAGGGAAGTGGCATGCAATCAATTTATCTCTGATGATGCATTCATTGCCACCCCAACATTCAAATCCTTTGTGTTGAGAACAAGGAGTGAAGAGTTCTAGAGAAGGATAGAAGAAGCAAAAAGTGGTGCAAACCCTTCAGAATATGATGCTAACACAAGGAGGGTTTTGGCTGAGGTGAACAAGGATATCAATGCCATGACTCCTGAAGAAGGGAGAGCACTTGTGAAGAAAATAAAAATCTTACTATTGTCACATTGGACATTATCAAATGCTATTGCATTTGATACCATTACTAGGGATGATGCAGATGTAAGTGGAGAACAAGCCAAGAGAGCATTGTAGGGTGTTATCTTTGACTCTAAATTTGATACCTTGGCTTTCTAGGCATTGGCCCCAAACGATAAGAAACCAAAGGTAGGCTTGGAGGAATTAACTAGTAATGTGATCATCAAGAGGGTGTTAGACACCCTGCTCCTCAGGTAGCCAACTTGAATGTATAGACAACACATTTTGTAGAGGCAACAACACTTAAACTGTAGAAAGATTACAATGAATTATTGGGGAAACACACAGAGGCAATGGATAGGCTTAGTGTCTATGAGAGTCAACCTCAATTGGAAGCCGGTCCATGCCAAACTCCCCCAATCATACAGACTATAGAATCATTGTCAGTGGACACACAACCCCTACTTCAAGAGATAAAGGAATTGAAAGAAGAGAATAAGAAGTTGAATGAAGGAATGGAAGGTAAAATGAAGGATGTGGCCACAAATTTAGTTACGTATAGAGTTAACAAGATATTGGCCAGGTTGGAGGAGACCCATAAGTCTTACTCCCTATTAAGGATAGCACATGAAAAACATGAGTCAGACAAACAGAGGCTATCAACTATGAAGACCAAGTGGCTGCTAAGGACTGGGAAAATCAATGAATTTCTTAGGTGTTCTAGATATGATTCAAAGGCTCCTCCTAAGATGCAGTTAGTAGCAGGAATGCTGAAAAAATTTGAGGAGGTGGTTTCTTATCAACTAAAATTTGATACAATATTAAAGGATAAAATGCAGGTACTTGAAAAGTTGGATGCAAAATGGTTGCCTCATATTTTAGAAGCCGATGGGACTACAAAAGACTTGAATAAGTGGAGGAAGGAAATCATTGATAATAGTAATCAGTTAATTCTAGCTTGTTATGATAAAGGAGACCCAGCTCAGCATGTGTTAAGTTGGACACTTGAAAGACTGCATGTGGTAGACATTACATTTGACTTATTTGGTAAAAGTGTCAAAGGTATCCTAAATGCACAATATGTCAGCCACAATGATAAGATAGCAGAAATCATCTCATTTCCTTGGCCAGCTAAAAGAACATACGGTGGGTGGGAGGACATATATGGAATGAAATAATGACAACTTGTCTATCATCTTCCAACCACAACAATGTAGATCCCTAGGTAGCTCCTCATGTTTCTCAAGGCCAACCACTCCTTCCTTTCTATTTCCTTCGGTGCAATTAATGTTTCTCCAATGCATTTAGGCGCTTCTCTATATTCATTGAATTTGAAAGACAATGTATTAATTGCTAAGGGTACACGTTCCTGTTATATAATGGAATGCATCACTCATTTCTTGTTGTTGAAGACTTGGAAAATTTTGAAGAATTAATGAAAATGCAAAGCTTTCTGTGTTGTTCTATTTTCTTTGCTGTGAGTTTATGAGTTGTATGTTCATTTCCCTATCTTAATTACTTAATATCTCAATATTTTATTCTACTCTCAACTCCTTGTACTTTAAAGTTTAATTAAATCTAGGATTGGACTTAAATCTTCTATTATAGGGTATGATTTATTTCCCTACATTTTTTTGAACTTGCAATTTCCATGCCTATGTTTAGGATTAAAAAAAGATTGATTTTTTATTTTGAGATTTTTGTGGTTTGCATTTATTGGAAACAACCCAATGCCTTTAATTTTACATTCCTAAGAAACATCTAGGATCCTTATGTCCCCTTCAACAAAGTACTAGGTCAAACCCTCACCTTGAAAACATGACTACCTCTTTCTCCTACTTCCTATGACGATCACATGTTGCATTCTAATGATGAAGAAGAATATTATGATCATGATGTCTTTAATTAAAATGTTGAAAATGATAGAAACATGAGATTGTTGATAAATTGAAATATTTGTGCAATTAATTAGCTAATATAGATGATAATATGTCCACTTCATTTTTCACTGATCATCTTACTCAATTAATTATCACAATTAGATAACATGGCATAGATACAATTAAGGATATATATGAAAAATAATTAAAGATAAACAAACTCCTCATGTGGCAGGCACCGGTCATTCTCTTTTGAAAATCATTCCCTTGTATATATTTTCAAAATCCAATTTTGTTTATCTGTTTTAGGAGTAGGGTTTAAAGATTTATAGAAAACATTAATCCAAATCATATGCCAGATTGGGTTAAGTGAAGTGGATGATTTCATTGACAAAATTACATAAGCTCCTTAATCTATTTTGAAGTCACCAACAAACTTGAAAGTAAATTGTCATTAGTGAAACAAGGTAACACCCACCTAGGCTTGAACAGAGCCTAAAGTGCAGAGAATTTTGATTAATCTAAGCAATTCTATTAGTTGGCCAAATTCACATATAAAACATAGTCATAAGATTTGGCATATCTTTAGGCTAACATACATTAGCAACAAAAGTAGCTGCTCTCAATGTTCATACTGCTATGTTTACTCATGCTACTGTGAAGAAGCTGGAACAAAGGCTACAAGATTATGAGAAAACTCAGAAAGTAATGAATGACGAAGTAAATAAATTGTATTTTGAAAATGTGAAATTAAAGAAACAATTACAAGCTAGAAATGGATAAGACATAACTCAAATAAAAGTGGATTATGCTTGATTTCTCCTATGATATCCTTTGATTACTAGGGGTAATGCATCAACTTTACTTTGCATCTCATCAATACTTCTAAGGATGACATCTATGTTGGAAGGATGAACATTACAAGTTATGATTAAAATGGGAGTGGAAGTGGCAACATGAGATAATACGTGAAGTGTATTTGTGTAGTAACATTATTGCTCAAATTCATAAAGGTTTGATATAAGTATTTATGTAGTAAGATGCATGTCTTGTCTATCCATATGTGCAACATGTGCATCATGATCAAAAACATCTTCTCCATTAAAATATGTAGTAGTCATCAAATCCTCAATCATAACTTCCTTGTAAAATGAGGATTAGGTTGACATTCAAGAAAAATATAAAGCAATGAAAAGGAAATTGCATCCAAGTAATCCTAATTTTTCTGCCAACAATTCATACCAAAGATTGAACAATTTAAGGATATTGTAGTAGGTAATTTGTATCAACACAAATAATATTATTGAAGCATTTCAAAATTTAGGCTATAAGAATCATCCTTTTTTAAACATGGATTGCAAATAATTCTAAAAATTTAGAAGTCTTGGTCATTAACATTATTGTCTGCTACAATGTCATCCAATGTATCATTGTCAATGTTCATATGTTCTTTCAAGTATTTAATAATATCATCATCCTCATCTTGACTTGCATCATCTTCATCATCATTGAAATTTGACTGTAGACCATCTATATTGTTACTAGATTTATTTGGATCATCATTTTGTTGGAACTAGACAACTGAGAGGGGGGGTGAATCAGTTGTCCCACAAAAAAAAAATTCTTTTAACCTTCTTTATTATCTTACTATCAAATTAGTGATGTAAACATTAAAGCATTAATCAACAACATAAGAGTAGAAACATCATCAACACACTTGACACCAAGATTTTGACATGGAAACCTGGTTAAGGGAAAAACTATGGTGGGGGTTAACCCACAAAATATGTACCCTATTAAAAGTACTTAGTAAAATAGAAGGCACATGCTTTTAGGTGCACTGCCCAGAGCTCATTACTCAAAAGAGAGGCTCACTGCCTACAGAATTTATTTAGAAAGAATTAACTGAGAAATAGCATTTACTTCATCCATGATTCAATTTCAATGAATGCTCAAGAACTTTTGCTTTTCCTCAAACTCTTCTTCACATTCAACACTACTCTCACTCCTTTTTCTTCTCTACTATGCTCCTGATCCTTTCTTCAGATTTTATCTACTTTACACAAGGATGATTTCAATACCTCTTCAACAAGTATTTATATACTTCATCAACCTTGGAATGATCAACAAGGTTGGCTAAACTTGACGTGGATCATCACACTATCAACCAAACATAATTGAGACTTGAATCTGCTTCTACAACCACTCCACACTTCATAAAAATCTTTTTAAGGCATCCACAATAGGCTAGGAACATCCGGTCGGCCAAGACTAGGAAGAACATCAACCTCAAGAAGAAATCTTCAATCAACAAGCTCAAACCTCAATGCAGACCTCTAACATAGTAGCCATACAATCCAGAGACCTCCACAAGCACATTGAATTCACCAATAACATCCATTCTAAACCAAATTATCAGAAACAATTGAATCTTCCTTCGGAACCTCAAGAACACTCTTTGACATGACTATCAAACTAGAAGAATAGCTTGCGGACCTCCAAACCACGAACCACTAGTGTTGATGATACATATTGACTTCCTAAAGATGCCTTCAGATCTGCAGATCACAATTTTATATTACCAAAGCAATCTGGACCTCTTTCCTGTCACTCTGTCTTTCCTGAGTATTGCAAGAACCGGTTCTACTCAGATGGCCATAACTCCTTCAAATCTTCATGCGGGCTTCTCAAATATTAACGGGAGAAATCTTTGACAATCCTCTACATAGCCACATGATCTACATGCATTGATTATCATTAATTTTCTCAATATCCTCAATAGTCCAGTCTTCTATGCAGATAGCAAAATAGGATACAGTTGACACCAATGGCAACAAGGATATGTTGACATCAATGACAACTCACTTAGGCACATATTTGCAAAAATCTCCCCCTTTGTCATTGATGGCAACATATGATGTGAAAAACTAAATCTAACCATCAAGACAAGAACTTCTCCCCTTTCTCTTCTCACTTCTACAACTACTTTCTTTACTGCTCCCCCTTACATCAGCAACTAGTTTTTCACATGACTTCTCTCCCCCTTTGACATGAATGGAAAAGGGCATATATTTGCTATCTTTTCTCCCCTTTTACTTTAGATTGATCCCAAAATTTGCATATTGACTACTCCCCTTTGAGTGGCACCTCCTTAACATCAATCCGGATCACAAGATATGAATGTGAATTCCACCAAACTGATACACCTTAGTGCATCTTAGTTCTGCTCAAGAGGGATAATAACCCCTAACTTCTCTCTGAGATAGTCAAAAGTATCCTTGGGAAGAGGCTTAGTGAAGATGTTTGCAATCTGATCTTTGGAAGGCACAAACTCCAACTTGACTCCATTCTCATTTACTTTCTCTCTCAAGAAATAAAATTGGATAGATATAAGCTTTGTCTTTGAATGCAATACCAGATTCTTTGAGATGCTTGTTGCACTAGAATTATCATAGAAAATTGTGATTGGCTTCTCAAACACAATTCTGATGTCCTTCAACATTTGCTTCATCCACAAAACTTGAGTGTAATTATTTGTTGCTGCTATGTACTCTTCTTCTGCAGTAGATAAAGATATTGCCTTTTACTTTTTACTTATCCAAGAGACCAATCTTCTCCCCAAGAAGAATACACCACCACTAGTACTTTTTCTATCATCCACATCTCCTGCCCAATCATCATTTGTATATGCATGAAGAGTGAATTTATTATCCTTTGGATACCATAGTCCATAATCAATTGTCCCCTTGAGATATCTAAAAATTCTTTTGACTGCCATAACATTGGATTCTTTTGGATCAGCTTGAAATTTGGCAACAAATCCAACTGCATTCATGATGTCAGGTCTGGTCTAGGTTAAATAGAGCAATCATCCAATCATTGATCTATATCTTTTCTGATTTGCCTTGGGAGAGTCATCATCTTTGCTTAGCTTGCATCCGGTTACCATAGGTGTACCTACTGGCTTTGAGTCTTCCATTCCAAATTTCTTTAGCAATTCTTTTACATACTTGGACTAAGAAATGAAGATACCTTTATCTAATTGAACAATTTGCAGACCTAGGAAAAATTCTTCTCACCAAACATTGACATCTCAAACTCACTTTTCATCTAATCAAGAAATGCTTTACACATGCATTCATTCTACCAAAAATGATATTGTCAACAAAAACTTCAATAATTAGAATGTTCTCATGATCAATTTTGAAGTAGAAATTACTATAAGGAATACCTTTGCTAAATCTTAGCTTAAGCAAATGCTTATCCAATTTGGCATACCAGGCTCTTAGAGCTTGTTTGAGTCCATACATGGCTTTTCTCAATCTACAAACCATATCTCCCTTATCAAACAACTAAAATCCTTCTGGTTACTCAATGTAGACTTCTTCCTCCAAATCTCCATTTAGAAATGCTAATTTTACATCCATTTGATATACTTTAAAATCTTTCAAAGAAGCAAATACAAGAAATAATCTAACTGCCTCTATCGTTGCCACTGGAGCAAAAGTTTCTTCAAAATCAATTCCTTCTACTTGAGAGTAGCTTTTACATACCAACCTTGCCTTATTCCTTACCACCTTGCCATCTTCATTCAGTTTATTCCAGAAGTCCCATTTGGTTCCAATCACATTTTTGTCATCTAGGAACTAGATCCCATGTGTGATTCTTTTCAATTTGCATCAATTCCTCTTCCATTGCTTTGACCCAGTTTTCATCATTACAAGCTTGACTTACTAATTTAGGTTCAATCCTTGAAATCAAACAAATCTCTTCTTGATCTTTAGACATTTTTCTCCTAGTTCAAACACCTTTACTCTTATCTCCTATGATCTGATTTGTAGGATGATTTAATCTTACATGCCTGGGAGTTTTGGAGATTGTTTGAGCTTCTATTTCTTGAACTTGTTCCTCATCATCTGTGTTAACCTCTGGAGTCACCAGTTCAAACTGAATATGGGTCTGAACTTGAACTTGCCTTCCTTGATTTTGAGCTTCATCTTGATCATCTAAATCATATCCAGAGTACCTAGAATGTCCTTACTTGCTTTCATCAACTTTAACATTTGCACTTTCAACAATCTTCTTCAATCTTTTATTGAAGCACTGGTAGGCCTTACTTTGAGTTGAGTATCCCAAAAATATTATTTCATCACTTCTTGCCTCAAAATTACGAAAGTCCTCATCTCTTTTGATATAACATTTACTACCAAAGACTCTGAAGTATCTCACAGTAGGAGGATGACCAAACCAAAGCTCATAAGGAGTCTTACCAGAATTTCCTTTGATCTACACCCAGTTAAGAGTGTAGACAACAGTACTCACGGCTTCTCTCCAATAAACTTGAGGAACATTTGTTTCCATCATCATGGTTCTGGTAGGTTCTTGAATGGTCCAATTCTTTCTTTCCACAATCCCATTTTGTTGAGGGGTCCTAGGAGTATATAACTATCTTTTTATTCCATGCTTTTCATAGAAAGCATCAAACTCACTGGAGGTAAATTCTCCACCTTTGTCAGATCTCAGACACTTTAACTTCCAACCAAACTTATTTTCAACCATCATCTTGAACACCTTAAACTTGTCAAGGGCTTCTAATTTTTCTCTCAGAAAAGTTGCCCACATCATTTAGGAGAAATCATCAATTAGCAACATGAAATATCTATCTCCTTGCACACTCCTAATTCTAGAAGGACCACAGAGATCAGTATGTACCAGTTCCAATCTCTCATTTGAACCTTGTTCCTTACTCTTGAATGAAATTTTGTTCTGTTTGCCCAATTGACATTCTCTACATATGTTATTAGGTTTCACAAGTCGTGGAAGATCTCTTATAGCTTGAGTGGAACTTATTTTGACAATGTTATCAAAATTCACATGACACATCCTCCTATGCCATAGCCAACTTTGATCTGTCTAAGCAATCAAACAACTTTTCCCAATGCTACTAAAGTGAAAGATATTACCTCTAGTTTGAGTACAGGATGCAATTTTAGTTTTGGAGCTTTCTAAGATTCTACATTTTCCATCCTTGAACCAAAGATCTTAACCCTTCTCAACCAACTATCCAACACTAAGAAGATTATGTTTCAGTCCTTCCACATACAGAACATCATTGGTGTTGTTCCTGCCATCAAAAGAGATGGATCCTCTGCCACGGATTCTACCAGCTGAGTTGTCTCCAAATTTCACAAGTCCTCCTTCATAGTTTTCAAAGTTCACCAACTTACTCTTATCACCAGTCATGTGATGAGAACATCCACTATCAATCACCCATTCATCCCTTTCAATAACTTGAGCAGCCAAGGTACTTTCCACATTTTCATAGCTAGCAAATTTAGTAGACACCAAATCTTCTTCTTTGATAGCAATAAACACCGAATCATTTTCAGAGGAACCTCCATGATCAGATTCATCATCTGTTGCCCATTCTTCTCCATTTTCTTGGACATAGTAACATTACTTCTGGCCTTTATACCTATTAGGGTTTGGTTTTAAAAACCTTTCCAGACATCTTGAGGCAAAATGACCAATCTTATTATAGGCAAAGCATTTGAGTGGTAATTTTCCTTCATACTTGTCGGATCCTCTTGGCATTCTTCTAGCAATTAGAGCTTCAAGATCTGTTGTTTCAATTTCAACATCTTCAAGATCCTTTCTTGTCTTAACAAATCTGTTTGATCTTGCAGAAGATCTTTCACCTAGATCATATCTTTGTTTTCCATACACATTGGCCTTGAATGTAGATTCAGACTTGGGAAGAGAATCACCAAACTCACTTAATTCGAAAGCTAAAATTTTGCCAACCAGATGATCTCTTGTAATGTCTGACTATCCTGATCTCTTCTATAGCTACAACCTTATGTTTGTATGAATCTGGTAAAGATCTGAGTACTTTTGACACAGTTTCTGATTCTTCCAAAGTTCCACCAGCACACCTAATGCCACACACAAGTTCATTTATCTTTTGCATGTAGATTGTGATGTTTTCATCTTCTCTCATCCTCATATTTTCAAATTTTCCTCTCAAACTTTGCAGCTTTGCACATTTGACATATTTATCACCTTCATACAGATACTCTAACTTTTTCCAAGTTTCATAAGTAGTTTTTAGACCAAAGACATTTGTCATTTCTAAATCAGTCAAGACACTCAACAAGGCTTCTTTAGCTCAAAGATTATTTTCAGCATCTTTGACTTGATCAGGAGTTGAAGGACCTTTCTCTAGAGGTTTATACTCAACACTGGTTATTGCCCAATAGGCATTGCCCATGCATTGCAAATGGCACTCCATGCAATTTTTCCAAACAAATAATTTGTTCCATCAAATCTTGGACTATCCTTCTTGTAGGTTGACATCCTGGATCTCCTCAAGTGGTTAGGATTTTATGAGAAGATCTGGCTCTGATACCAATTGTTGGAACTAGACAACTGAGAGGGGGGTGAATCATTTGTCCCACAAATTTTTTTCTCTTTTAACCTTCTTTATTATCTTACTATTAGATTAGTGATTTTAACATTAAAGCATTAATCAACAGCATAAGAGCAGAAACATAAACAACGCACTTGACACCAATATTTTGGCGTGGAAACCTAGTTAAGGGAAAAACCACAGTGTGGGTTGACCCAAAAAATGTGTACCCTATTAAAAGTACTTAGTAAAATAGAAGGCACATGCCTTTGGGCACACTGCCCAAAGCTCATTGCTCAAAAGAGAGGCTCACTACCTACATAATTTATTTAGAAAGAATTAACTGAGAAATAGCAACTACTTCATGCCTGATTCAGTTTCAATGAATGCTCAAGAACTTTTTCTTTGCCTCAAACTCTTCTTCACATTCAACACTACTCTCGCTCCTTTTTCTTCTCTGCTCTTCTCCTAGTCTTTCTTTAGATTTTATCTATTTTACACAAGGATGATTTCAATACCTCTTCAACAAGTATTTATATACTTCATCAACCTTGGAATGATCAACAATGTCGGCTAAACTTGACGTGGATCATCACACTATTGGACAAACACAACTGAGACTTGAATTTGCTTCTACAACCAATCCATGATTCATAAAAAATGTTTTTGAGGTATCCACAATAGGCTAGGAACATCCGGTTGGCCAAGACTGGGAAGAACATCAACCTCAAGAAGAAATCTTCAATCATCAAGTTCAAACCTCAATGCGGACCTCTAACATAGTAGCCATATGATCCAAAGACCTCCACAAGCACAGTGAATTCACCAATAACATCCATTTTAAACCAAATTATTAGAAGCAATTGAATCTTTCTCTAGAACCTCAAGAACACTCTCTGCCATGACTATCAAACTAGAAGGATAGCTTGCGGACCTCCAAACCACGAACCACTGGTGTTGATGATACATATTGATTTCCCAAACATGCCTTCAGATCTGTAGCTCACAATTTTATATTACTGGAGTAATCCGGACCTCTTTCCTATCACTCTATCTTTCCTGAGTATTGCAGGAACTAGTTCTACTCATATGGCCATAACTCCTTCAAATCTTCATGCAGACTTCTCAAATCTTAATGAGCGCAATATCTAACAATCCTCTACATAGCCACATGATCCACATGCATTGATTATCATTAATTTTCTCAATATCCTCAACAGTCCAGTCTTCTATGCAGACACCAAAACAAGATACATTTGACACCAATGGCAACAAGGATATGTTGACATCAATGACAACTCACTTAGGCACATATTTGCAACACATTTTACATACCATCCATATTGTTGTCTTCCATAACATCATCTAACTTTGGATTATTGTCTTCTTGTGCCTAAACATAACCATCTTCAACATCATCATGGATGTCAATTTATTCGATGTTTTCTAATCCCTCTCTCTCATTTTGTTGGCCATCATTATTTTGCTTAGTATCCACTAATGCATCATCAAATACATTCCTTAATCTTGGATCATAATGTATGACAAACATCCATTTCAGGTCCCAAATATCTTCATAGAAAAATACCTGCACATGAATGACATACATATATTAGACGTATGGTATAACAATTTTATTGATTAATAAACACATGTATATATTCACAATAAACTATGAATTAATTAATTAATGATCACTGTTGCTTCTTATTTGGTTAAAGAAATACCTGCTTACAATGAATTGGTAGAACATAAGGCTCCTTATCCTCTGGTAGGAAACATGAGGAATCTATAGAAAACAATCCACTATGAGTATCATGTCTTTGTGTCCTCTCAAATGCTTCATATCATCTACACTTAAAAATACAACATTTAAAAGAGCAGTAATCTAACTCAATAATTTCATGTATTTTTCCAACATATTTTAGATTCCCTTCAATTATATTCTTATCTTTTGAGCTTGATCGACTGGATTGCTTGAAGTCAACCATGATGCCACAATCGAAGGATCATCTCTTTACATCTACACTTTCTATATGATAATGTCGACCATATGCCCACATTGCTAAATATTTCCTCGCCTGTGAAAGACCATTTATTTCAGTGAAAAAAATATAATGAGGAATATTAAAATAGTTAATAGTGTCAAAACTATAAGGAAACAACATTTTGTAAAATTCCAACTGTACCTTTCTTTCACATCCTCTAGACATGTTGATTTCATCTTCTATTATGTTTGAATCTATACCTGCATCTTCTATTTGATTTTGAATTTGTTCAGTAACCCATTAAAGTGGGCAATCTTTGCCCCATTCCCCAAGTAGATCAGTGGGAAGTGGAGTATTCCTTGAGTTTGATCTCTTAAATTGTCTCCTTGCTTCTAACATTTCTTCTCTCTTTTTATCACACCGATCAATCCATTTGTTCATAAAGTCCATGCAGTATAGAATGAACTTGTCAAGTATAGCACTTTCATCTACACCTATTACATGTCAACATGTTTATTTCAAACTCCAAATGTCATGTTGTTAATTTGACAAATAAATTACAGAGTAAATTAATGATTGCAAGAAAAAAACCACACTAATCATGAATTTACTTACTAATTTCTACTTGAACACCATTAGATTGTGGTTTTTCTCCATCAATAATATTTGATTCTCATTCTTCATCCTAGAAGCATGGTCCATCTTCGAAATCCTTACCAAGGAATTCACACAAGAAGAAAAAATGCTTCATTCAATACATACCCTTCAGCCATGCAACCCTTTGGATGTGCCTTTTGTTAGACATATCTTTTTAGAGTTTTCATATACCTCTCAAAGAAAATATCCACCTCATTGATACGACACCTACCAATTCAATGTCATCGACTAGGTGTATAAGTAAATGGACTTGTAGGTCCATGAAACTTGTAGGGAGCTCCTTCTCAAATACACATACAATTTCTACAATTTCCTTCTTCCATTTTGGCACTTCACATTCGTGGATCTCCTTGGAGGTCACCCACCTAATATAAGAATAGTAAATTAGTATGAACCTTTAGTCAAAATTTAAAATGCAATATAATATCCCTATGTCTCTCACACATGAACATTTCATATAACCACATACCTTGTAAATGCTGACAATTGACTTATGGCATTCCTTAAGTCCACTGTAAGACATGAATCCCCCCTAATTGCTAATGGCATGATATGCTATCAAACACATTTATGAAAAGGTCATTAGTAATTTTTTCTCACACAACAAAATATCAAAATATATTTAGTACTTAATCAATGTTACTAATAAATGTTAAATGATGATATATAATACCTTCATAAAATTATGAAAATCATGTGTTTTAAATCCTGTGATATGTCCATCAACTATAAAAGTTTTAGCCAATAATGACCCATAGCCAATAGGTGTCCTTATTGAATGGGTGACATTTTTTAGTTGGTCTAGCTCTTGTTTTTTCAAAATCCATGGAGCTTCTGCATATGTTTCATTTTCCTTGTTTGGCCACAAATGTTTTCTATCAATTTTGGTACCCGAAAGAGCAATATCTCTCCTTGAAGACAAGGTATCCTTCTCTTTGCCTGATATATGTTGAAATATAAAATCTGGGAGATTTTTAAGACGTGCATAGGATCTAATAGGTGAGATATTAATAGATCCTTCCAGTAAGGGAGCTCAAAAAATATGGATTTCCTTTTCTTTCCTTCTGGCATATTAACTACAACTTGTTCTGGTTCTTCAATTGAATCACCCCAATCAAAAAAATCCTCACAATCTTTCAATTCAGCATCTTCATTGTTCTCAAGGCAATCACCTAGACCCATAATCATGGGAGGGCCTCTATTTTCAACTTTTCCATCAAATTGATTCTTCAAGCGATTTCTAAACTTATGATCTAGTGGTAGAAAAACCCTGTTATTTGCATAAATAAATGTATGTAGATCTTTAGAATGCCACCCTTGAAATTGTTCTTCACATCTTGGACATGAAAATATCCCCTTTGTTTGAAGCCCTGCAATTCAATAAGTAATGTTAATAACATCAAAAAAATAGTATAAAACTAAATATGAAAGTTGGGATGAAAATAAATTATGAGTGTAAATACGTAAATATTTTATCTTACCAGAACAAACACCAAATCCTGGGAAATCATGAATAGTCCAACATAGCACACCATACAACATGAAGGCCCTATTTGATGGGGGAAATGATATGCCATACATTCTTATGCCTTTCCATAGCAGTTACATCTCATCAATAAAAGGTGTAAGATAAACATTCATGTTTTTAACTTGATGTTTTCTTGGAACAATGAGAGTCAGCATAAGGTGCTCCTTTCTAACACTCATCCATGGGAGAATATTGTATATTATCAATCCGACTGGCCAAACACTATAATTTGAGTTCAGGAAAGAGAATGGGCAACTCCATCAATTACAAGACCAAACTTGATACTACAGGGTTCATCTTTGAATTTTCTTGGCCATTTTTCCTCTATGTGTTTCATTTCTTTGGAGTCAGTCAGAATTCACATGAATCTATCTTTACTTCTATTCTTTGCATGCCAGTCCATCAATTGTGTAAGTGACTTGCAACGAAACATTTGTTGAAGTCTAGGTATAATTGGCATGTGACGTAAAACCTTCTTTGGAACTGTAGGACCTTGTACATTTGTACGATATCTCTTCTCTTTGCATATAGGGCATTCTACCTTGTTTTGATATCCATCTCTGTATAAAATGCTATATTCAATCCCCAACTCAACCAACAATAGACACGCCTCTCTGCAAGTTGATGGCAACACATTCTCTTCAGGGAATATTTTAGTTTTAGTGCCCTGTAAGATTGCCAAAGATTAAATCAATTGAATGTTTGACTTATGATGAACATGTTTGATATGTCAATCTATACTAGGACTGTTTATATACAATATATGGTTTTAAAATCACCTTAAAGAAATATAAACAAAGTTGATGAATTTTTACAAATTATGTACACCAATTGACAATTGCTAAGAAAGAAATAGATTTCAACTCACTTCAGTAGGGTAGTGAATCCTTTCTCTGACCAACCAATTAGTGCTTGATTTCTAATAATATTAATGTGCATGTTAGTTTTGAGGTTCTACTTGCACCTGATTTGAACATGGGTGTCTTCACTGCTTGCTTGATGGAGTCTTTCAAGTTGTTATCATCAACATTATGTTGATGGTAATTACCCTTGCTATCATCATTACTGTCAACCATATGATCATTATTGTCATCATTATTTTCATCCCCAAAGAAATCTGTAAGCATTTCATTCAATCCTTCTTCATGCACTGCATTTTCACTATCATGATCATCATCATTAAGGCTAGGTGGCATGTCATCACTGTATGCGGATCTCATTAGCTCTTCAAATTTCTCATCTGGTAGTATTCTCTTCAATAATGCTCTTTTCATCTTGGTATTGTTTAAAGGATGGTTTGGATCATCCCGTCCAAATCTTAATAACCCAGTTGGATCTTGGGTATTAGTATGTGTTTCATCAACATCTTCTACCTATCAACAAAAGCAAGCATTATTTAATACTTGGCAACAATTGGATAAATCATAAATGTATCAATTTCAAAGAAACATAGTCAAATATGGCTTAAGAAATAAAAATTTAAATTATATGAACATATATAAATCAATTGAATAATGGAACATTGTTTTATAGACTACCTTTCTTATACAATAATTTAAATAAAACACAATTTTGACAACATAGTTTATAAAACATCAATCCACACTCATTTATTATTCTTTGGTTTTCTACCCTTAAGAACATCCTTAGGGAGACCTTGTTCTTCCCTCTTCTTTCAAGCAAGAGTGCTTTTTAAAAGGGGTAATCAATCAATAACTCATCACCAATGGTAGGGTCCATAATAGCTTCAACCATTATCAATCTATCAACCTCTCTTTCTATATTCCCATCTTTATCATTTATAACCTCATAAATTGACAATTCGGTCTTATAATAGGGTCCCTTCCCTTATGACTATCTATAAATCCTGCAATATTTTTGTGTGTGTATGCACGCCCATCTATATACATAAGATGACCTCTATTCATTTCTTTTCCACTTTCCAATTGGAGACAATGTGTATACATATTTGAATTTAGACCATATGCTAACATGCTAGGCTTATATTCTAATAGCCTTCTTCATTCACCACTGTAATATGATGGACCATAATATGGCATTAATCTCCTAGTGGTTTGTTTTGAATTATTTCTATGTTTGGATCCCACATATACATTTTGGACAATAAAAAGGCCTAGATTCGCTCCATGAATATTAGAGGGTCGTATCATGTAGCTGTATCCCCAAAATTGAAACATCTTGTACACTCTATGTAGTTGTTGATCACTAGGCCAAGTGCAATATAGTCGACGATCAAATGTCTCTTTGTAAATTGATCTCAAACTTAGAGGCAAGTCATCATCTCTATCACATTCATTCTCATAAGGTATGTAGTCCACCTTCCCCTTGTCTTTAAGAAAATTATGCATCTTTAAACCAATTCTTGTTCTGATGCTTGTTTTCATCAATTCCTCATCTTCCGAAATGGTATATTGGCACATTTTTATTATATGTATCATCTGATAAATGATCATTGCCCTCTAGTCTGGAATTCGGTGATCCAGGAAACTTTAAACCAAGAACTTTATCTTGAAAATATCCATTAAGAAAAAAATTAGTTATTTAAATAATATAAAACAATGTTTAAACAAAGTATACATGTTATTTATATCAATTTGGAAAATTCCTTACCATGATTCCTATTAGATTTGAATCAATTGTAGGAGGCATACTACCAACTGGAAGCTCATCATATATGTAATATCTTTGTACAATCGCTCGTTTTAATTGTTTCTTTTCACAACATACAGAACATCCACAAACAATAATTTTCTAAAAGTATTCATCCCATGTACTATAGTCCTGACCAACCTCTTGTTCAATGCAATCATTTGTTGTGTCTATAGGATCCATTGTCATATCCTATTCCACCCACTGTCGTCTATGTGATTTAACAGTTTTAGGTCCACGTCCACGTACATATCTTTTTTGTTTGCTAGTTGAACACTCAGTCTCTGCATTTGCTCCAATCTCCATCTAAAATAATTAACAACATGCATTAATTTATGTCAAGATTGGATAATACATAATAAATTTCAATAATACTTTGAAAAAAGATGGACATATCTCAAAATGCCATTAGATCATTTTTTCCTAAGGAAATTAGATTTGAGTACCTGATTTCTCGGTTCATCCGTTGTGTCCTCATTTGATATGATACGATCTGTTGCCATGGCCTATTTGACATATTGATATCATGTTTTGGCCATCCTAATTTTCAAACTTTTCTCTTGATCATAGAATCACATTTAATCACCATTCCTGTGCCTTTTCAACCAATAAGTTTGTCCTCAGAGGCCTCGTGGATAGAAAAATGACTTTATCTCCTCTATGTTGTAGCATTTGTGAATTCATAAATACCTTCCTCCTTTGGTTGAGGTTGGTTTCTCTTATTACCTCTATTGTATCTGTAGATTCCGTTGTCATATCTATTTCCACCCACTTTCCTCTCTACGATTTAGTAGTTCTACGCCATCCACGTCCTCTCTCCATGGGCTCCTTTGGATCCTGTAATACACAACAATGACAATAGTCACATAATAGTTGTGCACCAAGAGAATATTCCTAAATTTATCTTGTTAATACACTCACTTTTCATTAAGATGCACTATGAAAAACAAAATAGCACATTGCAACATTTTGCTCTTCAAAAAAAGTTTACATGCGGAATCTTGACAACTAGAGCTCAAATCTTATGATTACAAGATTATTACAAATTCACATCAAAAAGAGATTTATTTCATATATGACTCTTCTTTTTCTTTTATGGGTCATTTTAAGGCAATCTATATCTCTCCAAGTGGCCATAAAACCCTCAAAACTATCATAGAACCCTCAAAATAGTCTCAAAGAGTCTTTGGTGCCAAAATTTTAAATTCTTGATAGAGGGAAGGATAATTTGGATGTTAATTTTGAAATCACATTGTTAGATCTTTGTTAGGTTAACTCTAGCCATTGGATATTCTTTAATTATAGGGACTTTGTGTTATATTTCACCATTACCTGTCACTCTAAAATTAATGGTTTCCTTTGAACATAAAACCCTCCATTAGCTAGCATAACCCCAACCATCTGTTGAAGTGAACTTAAACATTATGTGCAATTGTCATTGCTCATATTAAGTACCTACCTCCCTTCTTAGTGGTTCCACATGTGTGATGTATGCGAATGAGTCATATGGTACCTATGCTACATGTTTAAAGTTTGAATTTTGCTCATATTGTTGGAAAAAGGCCTAAAAAGACCTTTGATTTTTGAGTTTTATACTCTATAACATGCATCTCCTTGATCTTTTCAACTAATCTATGACTGGTTTCTACTCTTTCAAACCATATATGCAATAAGTCATTAGTTTGAGAGAGGGAAGTTTTGAGTTACCATGAAATCCAACATTTATTCTAGTTTTTTTCCCTCAAATGTGAGAGTTTTGTCACCTATAGTCGGAGCAGTAGTCGGCCCTATTTTACACTGATAGGCACTAAATTAGGCACACTTTGCACCACCTTTTGCACCCCAAAAAGATTATATTTAGGCCTAAAATTTAGGGCTATAGTCAGAGCAGTAGTCAGCGCTAAAGTCAGTGATAACTGCTCTGACTATAGCACCAACTAATGGATCAAAAAAAATAAAAAATTTCTCGCCTACACATACCCCAAAACAAAAAAACACAAAACAAAACTTTTTTGATTTTTGGTGTTCATTTTGTGTTAGGGGATCGAGCATTTGGCATGCAGAGATCGAGCTTTTGGGTTTTTTGTGTTTGCCCTTATTTTGGGCAAATCCTTAGCAAGGTTTTTTGTGTTCACCCTTATTTTGGGTAGAGCCTTTGCTTCCAGATATCTCAGCCTTTCAATTCATATTGCTCTTCTTCTATTCGTGCCGGGTAAGGGCATCGCCTCTCTTTTTTTCCCATCAGATGTAATATTATAAATGTGGACAAATGCGGGTCTTGTAATATTCATAGGGCATCTGTTGAAGATAATTCTGAGCAAGGCTTTGCATAATAGATGACAAATTTCCACATTCCATAATATTATAAATGTGTGCTTCAAGATTAAACCATGTGAATCAGATATCTCAGCCTTTGCTTAAAGGAAATTGTTGTCTATCTTGATATGGATGAAATCACATTTTGCCACGAGTTGATATAATTTCTCTCCCAAGGCACCAATTGATTCAGAGGAAAACAACTTCATGATTTGCTCTACAAAGTAAAGGTCAAAAACCTTGAGGAATACAGAAAAACTAAACAAAAACTTTCATACGTTGCAATGTGTACTTCATTTGCCTCCACAGACTGAATGAAAATAATTTGCCCTAAGTCACCTCAAAATGTCAATCAATAGAGGGAAGAGAGGAAAAGGAGCATACTTTGGCCACAATGAGGTAATTCATTGTCAATTTACAGATTTGTAAATGTTTCCATTGTTTCTTTGATTTTTAGTTTTTAGTTTTTTATTTGTAAATTTAAAAGAAGAAATTTATTTTATATATATATATATATATATATATATATGTATGTATGTATGTATGTATAGGGACATGAGACTGACAAAGATAAAGAGGCATTGGCTTCCATATTGGGGATAGAGGTGCAGTGAACAAATTGGATGGTGTGGACTTGACAATTCTTGCCAGATACATAGAAAAATGATCTGGTAAAGCCACTAAAACATTACAACCAAATCAACAGTGTCAAAGGGAATCAATTGATTTCTCAACCAGTTCTAGATCGATCAAAAGATCTAGGAGGGAAATCAATAATAATAACCTCTAAGAATGTGGAACACAGAACAGAGTCTTCCAATGTCCCACCCACTTCTGGGACATAGACTTCTTTCACCACCACGCCATGTTTTGCATCTTGCATTGGTACCTACAATACCAAGATAGAATACGATGTAGTTTCAGGGGAAGTCTGAATGACAGATGCTGGAAAAACATTTGTGAATAGGTTGAAGGAATCATGCCTTCAATGATTCAAAGACCATCTACATTTGCCATTCTCAAAGATACCCATGCACCTACAAAAAGAAGTTATCCATGACATGGAGACTGAATTTGGCATAGGTTGGTCTGTAAAGAAGATAAAGCTACAAATGTCTCAACGCTGCAAGAGATTTTGGTGCAACCAAATAAAGAAGATAAAAAAACTCCCTCCTGAGCTAAGGCTCAAAAAAAGGCCAATTGATGTAAGTGTGAAAGTATGGAAAGAGCTTGTAAAAGAATATGAGAAGTCCAATGTACAGAGGAAGTTCGGTGAGGAGACTACACAAGTATTTGAATTTTCTCATAAGATTATATCAAATTTATTAAACCATTTTTAAATTTTATTTGTGCATAGGTAAATTGAATTAGTATATGTTTCAGGACAAGGCCTCCAAGGCTAGGCTTGACAAACTTTGTGCCATGCATCACAGTGGCCAAAAAGGTTTACAGGCCTTGATCTATACATTTGTAAGTATATTTAATATGTTAAATGATATTTTTTTTATTTCCTACGAAAAAGTAAATGATTGCATATTAATTACTTTAACTAGTCCATGTGCCATGTTTTGACAGGTGGAGAAATATGGTCAGTATCCAACACAATTTGAAAAGGATATGTTATAAAGAAAAAATTTGACCGATTTCGTAATCTGGATGGAGAACGAGGTATCAATAGTTAACTTTCAATAACTTAGTTAGATATTGTTGTGTTAATATGTCAATTTGCATTTCTTGTGTTGAGTTGTTTATTGATGCGTAGGATGAGTTCTAAAGTGCTTCTCTGTTGGCCCTAGCGCCCTTAAATGTAAGATTTCTCTTAGATGACAAATGATTACTCTTATATCATTAGGGACCCTTCTTGGTGTCATTAGGATCATAATGAGTATACTAGTCTTGTGCTTGCTTACAAAAAGTGGTTGCAATTAACCTAATCATGTAGTCATTATCCACAACATTTTATGTGTGTCATGCTATCTCATATGCTTAAGTTTAATAGGCTAATAATGAACAAAAAACCCTTGTTTGCCTGCCTCCAACTAATGGACTTGTTGGAACCTCAAATGTCCTACCATTTTTTGCAAAAAATTAGGTTCCCATGATGAAAAATCTAATTGCAAAACTCAAAAATGCACCTATACAATATACTCTAGTGGCCTACTTTCAAGGGTTATAATTTGAAGCCTATTCATTTTTATGCCAAACCAATTGGTAGGCATACTTATCTATCATATGTGAGTGTACATGCTTGATTTCAGCTTCCCATGATTAGATTGGACAAGTTTTTGCAATGCCAAGTTAAAAGATCCTGGTGGTATCTGGTGGTATCCACCTAGGGTTAGGGTTTTAAGTCGAGTCTACAAGCCTATATTTTTATTCCTTTAAACCCCTTAATGCCTTAAGTTTTCTTGTCCTTTGGCCTCTTCCACTTTATCTTTTAAAACTATATTGACTTCCTATATTAAAGGGCAATTGTCTTGAGGTCTTCTTAGAGGGGTGATATGTGACTAGGGTATGAAGAATAGGACTTTGTATGTAATCTTAAGCCCTCCTTTTGGATTTTTTTGAAGCCTTCTTCACTGATACATAAGGACTATTAAGACTCCTATGATAGTGCATTAGAGAGGCATTGAAATCACAAAGGAGATAAATGTTATTAGGCCATCACCCAATGGAGAAGGGATTGTCATAAAGAGCATGATAGTGTTAACTTGTCATAGTCACAAAGGGGATAGTCTTTGTGGTGGTAATTAAAGTCACTAAGTTTACATCCACCTTCTTAGGGTCTACAGAAATGCCTGAAGTTGAATATGCCTATTTTAAAGATCTTGCCATGAGTATTTTCCATGTTTTTACCAATGGAGACCTCCCCAATCCTCATCTCAAGTTTTAAATGCACAATGAAACAATGGAGGATGATCATAACTGTCATAATAGTACATTAGCATTTTTTTTCTCAAGGTGGCCCTTGATACTACCAAGAGGATGGATATAGAGTTGGGATTATGGTTTTTGTTTAAAAGCCTTGTGTCATTGAGCTAATATTTATTTGTGGCAAGGATCCCAATAGTCTAAAGATTACAAATTGTTGTCAAGAAGGGACTATCATAGTTAAGTGTGGTACAGTGATACAATTTCATCTTGGTTAAGTATTGTAATCTCAAGCTATTTAGAATACATGGGGTATTAGGGTGTGGTATCACTATATAGCTAACCATCAAGTGATTTCTTCAACCCAATCTTGGCCTATATAGTACCCAGTGTGAAGAGCAAGATAGTGTTGTCCAAGAACCTTGTTATGGTCACAAATGAGAGTAATCTTAGCTATTGTAACCATAGTTTGAATCCCTTGTTGTTACCATAACATGTGTGACCTAAAACCATGACTCTATGAGTATGAGTTGTTTGAAACTCCTCTAAGAAGAGTCCACTTTGGGAATGAATCATAATTCAGTGTTAAATAAGATTGTTGTCATTACAAAAAATCTAGGGCAGTCATTGTATCCTCTCATTACCATCATAGAATTAATGCAACTATAGTTTTCAATATGAAAGTAATCAAATTGATGGTAACCATAAGGTCTGTGTTGACTACTCTCAATCATCCATCCCTTGATGGTAAAAAACAATGTCCCAAAGGAGACAATAATGATGATACAAATGCAGACACAAAATAAGACCACTTTATATTCTTCTATTTTAGAGGATTGTCTCTACATTGCTAGTCCAGATTAAGGAATCTACATGGTTTAAGATTTCATTGGATTTGATGGCTACAAGCCATTCATCAAATCCATACAAGGTGGCATGGTAGAGTTTCTGAATGCTTAAGTTCAAATTTTGTCAGATGTAGTTGCAACTGCCCTGTTAGACATGTATGCAAAATATGGAAGCATAGACAAGGCACGTGAACTATTTGACAGAATGCCTCAAAGAAATGTGGTGCCATGGACTACAATGACTGTAGGATATGCACAAAATGGATTTGTTAAAAAGGCTTCAGAAATTTTAAAGCAAATGTAATTGGCTGGTGTAAAGCCAAATTCCACAACCTTTGCCACCATCCTCTCTGCCTATGTTAAAATGGGAGATTTGGAATAGGGTATGGACATCCATCAATACATAAAGGATAGAGGAATTTTATCAAATGTTGTAGTTGCAACTGCCCTGTTAGACATGTATGCAAAATGTGGAAGCATAGACAAGGCATGTGAACTATTTGACAGAATGCCTCAAAGTAATATGGTCTCATGGACTGCAATGACTACAGGATATGCACAAAATGGATTTGTTGAAAAGGCTTCAGAAATTTTAAAACAAATGCAATTGGCTGGTGTAAAGCCAAATTCCACAACCTTTGCCACCATCCTCCCTGCCTATGTCAAAATGGGAGCTTTGGAATAGGGTATGGACATCCATCGATACATAAAGGATAGAGGAATTTTGTCAAATGTTTTAGTTGCAACTACCCTGTTAGACATGTATGCAAAATGTGGAAGCATAGACAAGGCACATGAACTATTTGAAAGAATGCCTCAAATAAATGTGGTCTCATGGACTTCAATGACTACAGGATATGTACAAAATGGATTTGTTGAAAAGGATTCATAAATTTTAAAGCAAATGCAATTGGCTGGTGTAAAGCCAAATTCCACAACCTTTGCCACCATCCTCCCTGCCTATGTCAAAATGGGAGCTTTTGTATAGGGTATGGACATCCATCAATACATAAAGGATAGAGGAATTTTGTCAAATGTTGTAGTTGCAATTGCCCTCTTAGACATGTATGTAAAATGTGGAAGCATAGACAAGGCATTTGAATTGTTTGACAGAATGCCTCAAAGAAATGTGACCTCATGGACTGCAATGACTATAGGATATGCATAAAATGGATTTGTTAAAAAGGCTTTAGAAGTTTTAAAGCAAATGCAATTGGCTAGTGTAAAGCCAAATACCACAACCTTTACCACCATCTTCCCTGCTTGTGTCAAAATGGGAGCTTTGGAATAGGGTATGGACATCCTGTTAGGTCTCAAAAATGTTGGTTATTAAACCATAAGAGGGTGACAATCTCTTAATATGTTTTTGGCTAATGAAACAGGGTTTATGTAATTGAAAACCCCCTACTCTTTAGGCTCTGCAAACCTAGGCAGTGTACCTAAATGATAAAGCAGATTTTGAAAGTCTAAAAATGATTTTGATTTTGAGCAATCTACTCACTATGGCACATAGGTGTGAGTTAGATGCAGAGTTTTACCTATTAGTTCCTAATGAAAGTATTTGAAGTTTGAAAATTATGAATAGGATTGTGAAATGATATTTGTGATGATGAGTGCTTTCATCTATTGGGGAATAGAGTCAAAAGTTAATGGTATATGGATCCCTATAATTGGTCTAACTCAGATTATTGGGCACTTAGGTGAATCTACATCTTGTGTAGATGTGCAAAGATGTTGAGTTGTAAGGTTTTTCTTACTGATCCCAATGATATTTTCTTAAATCGTTGTGATCATAGGAAAGGATTTTTATTCAAGTGGAAAGAAAACCTATCAAGATGACCAGTCTTATAGGCTTTTTAACTCTTAGGCAGAGACTAATAAACACAGGTAGCTTTAGTAGGAATTAACTCAAATTTCAACATAAAACAATCAAATTGATCACACAGAAACAACAATTGAGTTCTGAAAAATTAAACATACCCTTGATATATTAATTTGAACTAATTTAAGAAATCATTCTGGAGACAACCACACAGCTCATAAACATGAAATTCCACACAGCAATTGAACACCAAAAATATAATCCACCAGATAACTTCTACTCCTTTGCATTAAATTATAAGTTCAGAGCACATGAGAATATAACATAACATAAGTATTGCAGGTTTTAGATTTGCATATATATATATATATATATATATATATATATATATATATATATTAAAGAGTCGTGTAATTGTTCTCATAATTTGAAGCAGCCTTGGTATACCTTATTTATGGGATGCAAAACAAGCTTCAAGTTGAAAGGACATGTCTTTCATAAACATACTCCTAACTAATGCAATGATTAAGGAAATAAGAAAATAATTTGTAGATACGCAAGGTGATCAATATTATGCTCGGTTATTCATCAGAGGTAGACTTGTGACTCATAGGTCTAGCAAAGTCATCTCTTCAAGATTGGTTTTGACATGTCCAAGGTATCTGCTTAAAAATGTATCTCCGCACTCCTGTATATTCACTGTGTCCTGGATATAAACATGTTTACTCTGGCTAGGTGATCAATGTACCCCTATTCAACACATGTATTTGAAGCAATTATATCACTTATAGCAAATTACAGGGTGAACAACTTCTCGAGGCACTGATAGGTATTATCCAATACTTTTTCTTCATCATTCACCTTATCTAGGAGTGGTTGCAGCATTTGGCTCATTTCCCTTACCCAGTCATCCTTATCTCGAAGATCACTTCCATAATAGAAGTTTGGAAATGTTAACTCAAGGTTTTGATCAAAATCATTTAAGTCATCAGTCAATGTAGTGTTATACTTTTAATGCTCGACAATTAAGTTGTTATATTCCTCAAGTATTTGACCCTAGAGACCTGACTTAGTGCTCATTTCTTCTTTCATTTCTAATAGCCTCAAATGAAGCCTTTTATGCTCTTGATGTGCAAGATATTTCCTTTTATGCATACTCCAAGTTTGGTCACTGAGCTTCATTATTTTATCAAATAGATTCTTTCAATCAATGTTGAGTCCATGTGGTATTTGATTGATTTTATCTCAACCTCAAGCTGTTCACTTTTCTTTTGAAAATTTTCTACTTTGATCTTCCAATAATTTGAATTGGCTTTTGCTTCAAGGATCTTTTGATCTTTTTCCAAGTAGGGTGAATAAGAACTTGAAGGCAATCTATCCTTGTAAGTGGCCACCTCTTGTCTTAGTTTTGCATTCTCAACCATATAAGCATTGTTTTTCTTTATCAACTACTCAATCTGAGCCTTAGTAAATCTTGCCACATTGATATTGAGGTTAGCAGTTTCAAGAGGGTCTATGTCCACAACTCTCTAGATCAACAAATGGCCAAATGCTTCATCAGGATTATTTATAACCTAAGGTTTCTTATGTGAAGGATAGAGGGACCATATTAGCAATATCTTTTTATCAGGGTCATAGCCTGATCCATTCTAAATCTTATCCAGTGCCTCAATACTAAGCTGTATTTTCTTTTCTTGATTCTTTCTGAAGGTATCAAAAATAATGGCTGAAGTCATGTCCCACCCAGGGACCAATACCACTCCTACTTCTTTGAGCAATTGTCTACCTTTTTCTAGTGTCATGTCACTCATGGCATTGTCTATTCCTAACTAAAGTTCTTATAGAACTTCCTCTTGAACTTCAAGAGTAATGTCCTCCATCCTTTCCCTGGCCTGTTTTCCTTTGTACTCATAAAGGAAGGCTTTGAATTCTAAGGTTTTAATGAAATCAGCATTTGCAATGAATTTCTGACTGGCCAAATCTCTCACATCATCTATTAATTCATCAAGAGTTTCTATTCTAACTTCCTCTCTATCCACAGGGGGCTCATATTCCTCAATAAGTGAAGAGGATGCTTGCAAGTCTTTATTTTTCCCCTCTTCACTTTCTTCTTCAAAAGAAATTTCTAGAGTTTGTTGAGGAGATAATTGGCAAATAGGAATCTCATCTTCTGCTTGAGTTCCTTTAATAGCTTTTCCTTTTCTTTCAAAAACATAGGAAGGGACATTTTGAATCAAATCTGCAACATTTATTATCAATGTATCCAAGCTTTCAATAGGATCATTCACATCCATGAAGGCTCTGCTATAAGTGGGGTTTTTGGCTACCCTCCAAGCCTCAGCAAGTGTTACCTTATAATACAAATCTCTTCTTTCAATTGCAGCTTGCTCATCACAGTTTCTAACCAAGTCATCATCAACAAATAAAACATGGTCATATCCTCTAAGCTTTTGTTTTGTCTTGACATTGTTTATGAAAACTTCTAGATCAAAGCTTTCTCTGTAACTCCCTGATGGTAGCCTATAATGTTCCAATATTTTGTCAATTAACTAGTACCCCTTGTTGGACATAACTATGAAATCACCAAAACATGGAGTGTCTGGCATAAAAGACTACTTATTATGTCTTTTAAAGTGCATAAAAGAAGAAAGAGCAAGCTGTCTTACAATCTCCAAATAAGCCACCCTATCAGGACAAGTTTTTGGTAGTAGCAGAGGAGACCCTTCAAACCCAAACACTCTTATTTTGTACAGTCAATGTAAGAATACCAATCTCCCCAATTATGAGCAAATTTTCTAGTCTCATACTTGTCCTTTGGCATCAAAAACTTCTGAATTTTAGGTGATAGGTTGTAATTATAAGGATGCCCTAAGTGTTTATACACTGGTTTCACGATGTACTCTTCAAAATATATATAATGGGATTTGTCACACCTACTATCCCATATGGCAGTCCATCTTTGGATGGGCTTCACATCTCCATTTATATCCAAGTCCCTTACTCCTAGGCATTTGTCCCACAATCCAAAGGTTTGGCCTTCATACAAAATGAGATGCATTAATAGGGAGTAATGCCTGAATTTACTACCTCCTCCCTTGATGGAAACTAGTTTGTTATGAAGGGTACTAGCTAAGAACTCGGCATAATCAAAATGCAGGGCCTGTTGGCTTTGGATATCAGTTGTTAAAACCATGGGAGCTACTTCCATAAACATTAAGGCGTCCACTCCTAACAATTGGCATACAGAGTAATAAGTATGCTAAAAGTATTCTTCAAATAGTTCAATGGAAAATGGGGGATCCTCTGCAATTGAAAAAACCTTTAATTTGTTGTTTCCATCATGAGGTCGGTGCATAGGCAACCTCCATCTTTTGTAATTGTTACTCAAGTTATAATATTCACCAATTGAATCCCTAATTCTGAGTTTCACATCAAAGCTACTATATAGTTGGAACACCATTGAAATGTAGTCCTGCGTGATAGGGAAAAATCCCATTCCATCCTTTAATTCAATCATGTAGTTCTACAGGTTGTAGCTTTCAACTAACATTTTTAGGAATTCCACATTCATAAAAACATTTGGCACTACCAACTTTCCTAAATTCAGCCACCATGGGTTTGACAAAGGGGAACACCTATGCATTTTCTTGTAGTGGTAGATGAAAAGATCATACCCCCTTATGGGAGTCCACATATCTCCTACTTGTTTGTAATCATTCTCTAATTTCTCTATGTTTGGATTTAATTGGGCATTCCTCTGGGATTTTTTCCCTAATTTTGGACATTGGTCTATTAAGTCCTTGTTCAGGTGTCTTTTGTTTAACTTTTGCCTTTTAGCCTTAGGATTATTAGATGTTTCTTCCATGATGGAATGCAAGAGATTTTTCTTAGATGCAATTCCTAATCAGAAAGCTTAAGCTTCAGAATACTTGGAAAATTGAACTGTATCAGTTGCAGATGCTTTCCCCAGCTCTCGTGCTTGCATACTGAACCAAATATTTCAAGATTTCCCCTTTTACTCTACTCTGATCATTAATAGTGGCTTTCAAATCATCGGGGAAACATTAAATTTTCACAACATATCACCTCCTATCACCTTGCCAAAATAATCATTTCATTTGAAGGATTTATTATTTCTTTATTTATTGAGACCTTGTTATAGCTCAAATGGTGGTCTTGCTGAAATCCCCTTCTTTCGATATATGTGCCTGTCCTTAATGTTTTCTTAATTATCGGCATGTTTGCTTTTTTGGGGAGACTGAATATGGACTCCCTTCGACACTTTGAAATATCAGTCGTTTAATAGGACATATCTCTAAGTCACCCCATCATGTTGAAATGGAATGTCACTTCTATATTTTGAAATCTCATCGATAGGTTCCTTTCAAGCCAGAATGTCAAAGAGACCTTAGAAAGATTCATCCTAACACTCTGATATGTTTGTCTCTTCAAACTTGAAATGTCAGCTTGAAATACTTGTCAAGTGTTCAGGTATGTGGATATTGATTTAATCATTTTATCGGTGTGACACATTAAAGGTGTCACACTGACCTCCAGATCACCTTTTAACAATTTTAGGGTGTCAAAGTGATTTTTTGAAGAAGTCCCACCGATATGTTGAAGGTTCTTCCATAAAGACTAAGGCTTTGACACACCACATATGAATTTTTCGTGGGTCAAAGTCAAAAATGGTGGGGATGCTGATTAAATAAATGAAAAGTACATGGCGGGAAATGGATCTTATGGGTGAATTATTTAGGGTTCAAAATTTTGTCCCAACACATTCATCAATACATAAGGGATAGAGAAATTTTGTCAGATGTTGTAGTTACAATTGCCTTGTTAGACATGTATGCAAAATGTGGAAGCATAGACAATGCATGTGAACTATTTGACAGAATGCCTCAAAGAAATGTGGTCTCATGGACTGTAATGACTATAGGATACGCATAAAATGGATTTGTTGAAAAACATTTAGAAATTTTAAAGCAAATGCAATTGGCTAGTGTAAAGCCAAATTCCACAACCTTTGCCACCATCCTCCCTACCTGTGTCAAAATGGGAGCTTTGGAATAGGGTATGGACATCCATCAATACATAAAGGATAGAGGAATTTTCTTAGATGTTGTAGTTGCAACTGCCAGGTGTTAGACATGTATGCAAAATGTGGAAGCATAGACAAGGCACGTGAACTATTTGATAGAATGCCTCAAAGAAATGTGGTCTCATGGACTACAATGACTACAGGATATTCACAAAATGGATTTGTTGAAAAGGCTTTAGAAATTTTAAAGCAAATGCAATTAGCTAGTGTAAAGCCAAATTCCACAACCTTTACCACCATCCTCCCTACCTATGTCAAAATGGGAGCTTTGGAATAGGGTATGTACATCCATCAATACATAAAGGATAGAGGAATTTTGTGAGATGTTGTACTTGTAACTACCCTATTAGACATGTATGCAAAATGTGGAAGCATAGACAAGGCACGTGAACTGTTTGACAGAATGCCTCAAAGAAATATTTTTTTTTGGTAAACACTACCAGATATGGGGGTAGCTCCCTATATTAAAATATAAAAAAAAAAGTTACATAGAAAGCTGAGGTATTACATCTAGTGATATATATATATATATATATATAACCTATGCCTTCAGTAATATCCACCATCCTAGCTATTACATTTTCATCAATCAGACCGAGGTTGGCTTCCAGGAATTTCAAACACTCTCCTATGTTAATTTCTTTCTCCATGCCCTTTTTGTAGAGAGCCCAGGCTTTGTGCAGCTTCACCTTCTTCTTCTCCTCATTCAAACTAAGGGTGGAAAGAGAAAATCACTATTTGGACTCCACTACCACACAATCGATAGTAGTCCTAACCATGTCCATCAGATCTTCCCTCACCAATCTCATCGCAGCTCTTAGTCCCTAGAGCCTTGCTCCCACAACATGTACATAGTTCTAGAAAAAATGTTCCAGCACTTGTCCATCATGCGTGTGCCCTCCTGACTAGAAACTATCCCTGATCACTTTCAAGATGGCCACTTTTTCTTCATCTGAAGCTTTGTTGAACAGGTACACAATCTATTGCCCTCCACTTTCATCCTCCTTGCAGTGGCACTCCACTCTGAAATGCTAAGGCATCACTTTGTTTGGACCATTCCTAAGAACAAATAGCATAATCTGCTTCAATCTCGCCTTAGCTTAAAAATAAGCCTGTGGGCAAGTTCTCCCCCGACCTCCAATCCCGAGGATCACCATTCCATGCGCGGGATTTTGCCACCTATGGGAAGGTGGTACGTGTTGGATCTAGGGCATACAACTGAGAGGGGGGGGGGTGAATCAGTTGTATAGAACTTCTTCCATTTCAAACACTTAGTTCTCTGTTGTTAGTTAGCAGCATATCAAATAATCATTCATGGAAGCATAATACATAAACACAAGAGCAGATAAGCATCAACACATTGAACACCAAGATTTTGACGTGGAAAACCCGGTTAAGGCAAAAACCACAGGGTGATTAACCCAAGAATTATTCTCTGTTAGAAGAATAAACAAAAATGAATGGCACATGCCAATAAGGGCTCACTGCCCGAGCACACTGCTCACAAAGAGGCCCACTGCCTACAAGGAGACACACTGTCTACAAAGTGATAAAAATCACAGTCTTGAACTGGAGAATGACATCTCTACCATGTCCGGATCAGTTCCAATTAAGCCCAACAATCTCTGCTCTGCCTTTCGCACGTTTCTCCGCTATATCATGCTCATCCTCACACCACACACTGAAATGAATTCACAAATCATTATTTATACAAGACATCGACTTAGGAACAAGCATCTAAGTCGGCAAACAACCATAGGAGTATCCGCAAGATGAATAACACATCCGGTCGGCCATCACAAGAACATTCGCAGGATGAACAACTCATCCGGTCGGCTAAACAGAGCAATAACTTCATCCGGAAGAATAACTTCAATTCCGGGCTCTACCATCAATGCGGACCAACAACACAACCTAAACATGATCCAAGAACCTTCACAAGCCTGTCTGAATGTCCGGATACATCCGCACTTCCTCTGCTTACTGGGATCTCTTGTCTTCCTCATCCGGAACTTCAAGAACACAGTCTGTCGCCACTGTCATAATGCAAGAGGTACTTCCGGACCTCCAAATCACACACAAATCAGGATGACACATCACAAGGACATCTTAAACACTCCTTCCAATCCACAGATTATGATAATACAATTCCGGACCTCACCGGACCTTTTTGTGATCCTCTGTCACCTCCGGATACTTGCCGGACCCGGTTCTATACCGGCAGCCACAACTCCTTCCGATCTTCATGCGGACCTCTGAAATCTTAACTGTAACATCTCAAGACTCATATCTACTAACCCTTTAATCCACATCCTCCGGTTCTCAACCTATACAGTACATTTACCTTCTTCTCATCACTGTTCTTCACTGTTCCTGACTGAGGCTAATTTTCTTAATATCCTCAGCACAAAGCTCATCAAATCCTTCTTGTCAATGCAGTATGAGTATGTTGACATTAATGACAACACTGGCTCACCTCATACTTGCAACAATCTCCCCCTTTGTCATTGATGGCAACATATGATGTGAAAAACCATCAAGACAAGAACTTCTCTTTTCTGTCACAGCTCCCCCTATCAACAACAATTCTTCACATGTCTTCCTTTGCTGCTCCCCCTTTGATCATCAACCACTTGTTTTTCACATGTCTTCTCTCCCCAATTGACATCAATGGCAAAGGGCTCATACTTGCAATTCTCATGCATCAGAATCATACCAGCTGCTCCCCCTTAGTTGCAGCTCCCCATTAGTCCGGATCACAAGATATGACTGTGATAGCCACCGGACTGATGCACATCAGTGCATCTTAGTTCATCACCGGAGGGGCCATGACCCCTAACTTCTCCCGGAGATATTCAAAAGAGTCCTTGGGAAGAGGTTTTGTAAAGATATCTGCAATCTGATCCTTGGAGGGAACATACTCCAATCTGACTTCTTCCTTGTTTACTTGTTCTCTCAAAAAGTGAAATTTGATAGATATGTGCTTAGTCTTAGAATGCAATACCGGATTCTTGGAAATATTAATTGCACTTGAATTATCACAGAAGATTGTGATAGGCTCCTCATATTCAACTTTGATGTCTCTTAGCATCTGCTTCATCCATAAGATTTGAGTGCAACTACCTACTGCAGCAATGTATTCTGCTTCAGTTGTAGACAGAGATATTGCATCTTGTTTCTTACTTAGCCAAGAAACCAATCTCTTCCCCAAAAAGAATGCTCCACCACTAGTGCTTTTCCGGTCATCCACATCTCCTGCCCAATCTGCATCTGTGTAAGCATGAAGAGAGAAATCTGGATCTCTAGGATACCATAGACCATACTCAACTGTTCCTTTCAAGTATCTAAAAATTCTTTTGATTGCCATAACATGAGATTCTCTAGGATCAACCTGGAATCTTGCCACAAGACCAACAGCCTGCATTATATCTGGTCTAGTTTGAGTGAGATACAACAATCCACCAATCATTGATCTATACTTTGTCTGATCTGCCTTTGGAGAATCATCATCTTTGCTTAACTTACATCCGGTTGCCATAGGAGTGTTCATAGGCTTTGAGTCTTCCATACCAAATTTCTTTAACAATTCTTTCACATATTTGGTCTGAGAAATGAAGATCCCTTCTTTTGTTTGAGTAATTTGCAGACCCAAGAAGAAATTCATTTCACCAAGCATAGACATTTCAAACTCACTTTTCATCTGATTTGCAAAAGTTTTGCACATACTATCTCTTCCTCCAAAAATGATATCATCCACAAACACTTCAACAATCAGAATGTTTTCATGATCAATTTTGAAATATAAGTTACTGTCAGCAGTACCTTTGTTGAATCCAATCTGCACAAGATGCTTATCCAACCTTTCATACCATGCTCTTGGGGCTTGCTTCAATCCATACAAAGCTTTCTTCAACTTGCAGACCATATCATTATTATCAGACAATTGAAATCCATCCGGTTGTTCAATATAGACTTCTTCTTCCAGATCACCATTTAGGAAGGCAGACTTGACATCCATCTGATATACCTTGAAGTCTTTGAAGGCAGCAAATGCAAGAAGTAATCTGACTGCTTCAATTCTTGCTACCGGAGCAAAAGTCTCTTCAAAGTCAATTCCTTCTATTTGAGAGTAGCCTTTGCAGACCAATCTAGCTTTGTTTCTGATTACTTCACCAGCTTCATTTAGTTTGTTCCGGAAGACCCACTTGGTTCCAATTACATTCCTGTCTCTAGGTCTGGGAACAAGATCCCAAGTATGATTTTTCTCAATTTGCATCAGTTCATCTTCCATTGCTTTGGTCCAGTTTTCATCATTGCAGGCTTCATTTATTGTTTTAGGTTCAATCTTTGAAATCAGACAACATTCATTCTGATCTTGAGCAATATTCCTTCTAGTTTGTACACCTTTGCTTCTGTCACCTATGATCTGATCTTCAGAGTGATTTAGTCTTACATACCTTGGAATTTTGGGAGTATCCGGCACTGCTGTTTCTTGATCAGCCTCATTCAAATCTAACTCTTCTTCCTGATTTACCGGATCAGGCTGACTCTGTCTCACCGGAGAGGATTGAGGTCCTTGAACACTGTCTTGGTCATCTTCATCAAACTCATAAAATCTTGAAGGCTTCTCAATTCCTTCATCAACCTTCACATTGGTGCTTTCTATCATCTTCCTCAATCTCTTGTTGTAACATCGGTATGCTTTGCTTTGAGTGGAGTAGCCCAAGAAAATTCCTTCATCACTTCTAGCATCAAACTTTCCTAGATCTTCATCTCTTTTAATATAACACTTGCTACCAAATACTCTGAAATATTTCACAGTAGGAGTGATGCCAAACCAGAGTTCATAGGGGGTCTTACCGGTGTTGTTTCTGATTTGAACTCGATTGAGAGTGTAGACTGCAGTGCTGATAGCTTCTTTCCAAAACATTTGAGGAACATTTGCTTCCAACATCATTGTCCTAGCAGCTTCCTGGATGGTCCGGTTCTTTCTCTCAACTACTCCATTCTGCTGTGGAGTCTTAGGAGCAGACAACTGTCTCCTTATACCCTGTTTCTCACAAAAGTCAATGAATTCACCAGATGTAAATTCACCACCTCTATCAGACCTTAGACACTTTAGTTTCAATCCGGTTTGATTCTCCACCATAGCTTTGAAGATTTTGAACTTCTCAAAAGCTTCTGATTTTTCTTTTAGAAAGGTAACCCACATCATCCGGGAATGATCATCAATTAACAACATGAAATATCTATCACCTTGCAGACTCTTGATTCTTGTCGGACCACATAGATCAGTATGTACTAATTCCAATAATCCGGTAGAAGACTGATCTTTGCTTTTAAAAGAGACTCTGCTTTGTTTGCCTAACTGACATTCTTTACACACACTATTTGTAGGTTTTATCAATTTTGGAAGATCTCTCACAGCCTGAGTATTGCTTATTTTGATAATGTTATCAAAATTTACATGACACATTCTTCTATGCCATAACCAACTCTGATCAATTTGAACAAATAAACAACTTTTATTTGAACCAACCAGATGAAAGATGTTACCTTTTGTCTGAGTACCGGATGCAATTTCAGTTCCGGAGCTTGTAAAGATTCTGCATTTTCCATTCTTGAACCGGAGATCATAGCCTTTGTCCACTAACTGACCAACACTGAGAAGATTGTGCTTCAATCCTTCAACATACAGTACATTTCCTGTTTTGCTCTTACCATCAAAGGAAATAGTTCCCCTACCTCTGATTCTGCCAGCAGAATTGTCACCAAACTTTACCATTCCTCCTTCATATCTTTCCAAGTCTAAGAACTTATTCTTGTCACCAGTCATATGGTGAGAACATCCACTGTCAATAACCCAATCATCCTTTTCTTCCACTTGAGCAGCCAAGGCTTTTTCAACAACTTTGTGATTGACAGATTCAGAGAGCATGGAATCTTCTTCCTTGATGGCTATAAACACCCACTCATTTCCGGATTTGCTTCCTGGTTCTGATTCATCATCTGTTACTCCTTCATTGTCATCTTCTTCATGAACATAATAGCAATTCTTTTGAAACCTTTGTCTGTGAGTATTAGATCTTGCAGATCTCTCCGGACATCTTGAGGCAAAATGACCAATCTTATTGCAGTTGAAACACTTAAAGGGTAGTTTTCCTTCATACTTACCGGATCCTCTTGGCAGCCTCTTTGCAATGAGGGCTTCAAGTTGAGCTGTTTCTGCTTCTTCTTCTTCCATGTCTCTTCTTGCTTGATCATACCATGACATTTTCCTTGATGAGTTTTCACCCGGATCAAATCTCTGTTTGCCTTTCACATAGGCACTGGCTTTGAAAGCAGATTCAGTCTTGGGAGGATCATCTCCAAACTCGGTCATTTCAAATGCAGCTAGTTTGCCAGCCAGTTGTTCTCTTGTGACAGTTGTGTGGGCTCTGAATTCATCAATGGCAGCAACTTTGATTTTGTAGGCAGCAGGAAGGGATCTTAGGATTTTGCAGACAATCTCATTTTCATCTAAAGTTCCACCAGCATTTCTGATTCCACATACCAGCTCATTTACTCTTGGCATAAAGGTAGTGATGTTTTCATCATCTCTCATTTTCAACCTTTCAAATTTCCCTTTCAGACTTTGCAACCTTGCACTTTTGACAAACTCATCTCCTTCATATAGAAGTTCCAATTTAGTTAGGATCTCATATGCAGTGGGTAGGTCAATGACATTCGAGAGATCTGAGTCATTCAATGCGCTTAGAAGAGCTTCCTTGGTCCGCAGATTGTTTTCAGCTTCTGTGATTTCATTCAGAGTTGTCGGACCACCTTGTGGAGGTACATATGGTTTTGAAATCATACCCAGGTATGCTTTTCCCATGCATTCCAAGTGACACTTCATGCGACCTTTCCAGAGAGTGAAGTTGGTTCCATCGAACTTCGGACTATCCTTCTTGTATGACGACATCCTGGATCTCCTCAAGCGGTTAAGCTCTTGTCAGAGGAACTTGGCTCTGATACCAATTGTTGGATCTAGGGCATACAACTGAGAGGGGGGGGGGTGAATCAGTTGTATAGAACTTCTTCCATTTCAAACACTTAGTTCTCTGTTGTTAGTTAGCAGCATATCAAATAATCATTCATGGAAGCATAATACATAAACACAAGAGCAGATAAGCATCAACACATTGAACACCAAGATTTTGACGTGGAAAACCCGGTTAAGGGAAAAACCACGGGGTGATTAACCCAAGAATTATTCTCTGTTAGAAGAATAAAGAAAAATGAATGGCACATGCCAATAAGGGCTCACTGCCCGAGCACACTGCTCACAAAGAGGCCCACTGCCTACAAGGAGACACACTGTCTACAAAGTGATAAAAATCACAGTCTTGAACTGGAGAATGACATCTCTACCATGTCCGGATCAGTTCCAATTAAGCCCAACAATCTCTGCTCTGCCTTTCGCACGTTTCTCCGCTATATCATGCTCATCCTCACACCACACACTGAAATGAATTCACAAATCATTATTTATACAAGACATCGACTTAGGAACAAGCATCTAAGTCGGCAAACAACCATAGGAGTATCCGCAAGATGAATAACACATCCGGTCGGCCATCACAAGAACATTCGCAGGATGAACAACTCATCCGGTCGGCTAAACAGAGCAATAACTTCATCCGGAAGAATAACTTCAATTCCGGGCTCTACCATCAATGCGGACCAACAACACAACCTAAACATGATCCAAGAACCTTCACAAGCCTGTCTGAATGTCCGGATACATCCGCACTTCCTCTGCTTACTGGGATCTCTTGTCTTCCTCATCCGGAACTTCAAGAACACAGTCTGTCGCCACTGTCATAATGCAAGAGGTACTTCCGGACCTCCAAATCACACACAAATCAGGATGACACATCACAAGGACATCTCAAACACTCCTTCCAATCCGCAGATTATGATAATACAATTCCGGACCTCACCGGACCTTTTTGTGATCCTCTGTCACCTCCGGATACTTGCCGGACCCGATTCTATACCGGCAGCCACAACTCCTTCTGATCTTCATGCGGACCTCTGAAATCTTAACTGTAACATCTCAAGACTCATATCTACTAACCCTTTAATCCGCATCCTCCGGTTCTCAACCTATACAGTACATTTACCTTCTTCTCATCACTGTTCTTCACTGTTCCTGACTGAGGCTAATTTTCTTAATATCCTCAGCACAAAGCTCATCAAATCCTTCTTGTCAATGCAGTATGAGTATGTTGACATCAATGACAACACTGGCTCACCTCATACTTGCAACAGTACGTTCACATCATTTGGACTGCCTCCATTTGCAAGTTCATTTTTAGTGTCTGCCATCGTATCCTACTAGAGGATTCTCCTACTTCTCCTATGGTGGCCTCTTGTTTTATAGAATCCTTGAGAGGCTTCATCAAAGCTTGTAGATCCCAAGGCTAGCAAAGGAGCGGATGGACTATGTCGAGCCTGCAATTAATTTGCACTTTATCAGTACTTTTGCTCTCATTCCACCTGCCTCCATTCAGACTTACTTCCATCCTTGCCTTTAAGAGATTGATGTGTGACAAACCTTGCACTAGTAATGGTAGGAACATCCTTTCACTTTTGCAGTAGTGGACAATTTCATGAGTCTCATGACATATGGTGCAATTAGGTATCTATTGAGCAAGAGGGAAGTATATGGCATTAATATCTTGAGCTCCCACCACTAGATAGTTTGTAGTTGTATGCCCCTTGGTGTGGCACTTTGTTCATCATAAACAGAAAAGGATAGAGGAATTTTGTCAGATATTGTAGTTGCAACTGCCCTGTTAGACATGTATGCAAAAAGTGGAATCATAGACAAGGCACGTGAACTGTTTGATAGAATGCCTCAAAGAAATGTTGTCTCAAGGACTACAATGATTGCAGGATATGCACAAAATATGGAATCATAGACAAAAAAATGTGAACTGTTTGATAGAATTCCTCAAAGAGATGTCATCTCATGGAATGCAATGATTGCAGGATATGCACAAAATGGATTTTGCAAGGACGCTTTCAAAATATTTGAATTAATTAAGCACTCTAGAACATATCCTAACATTGTAAGCTTTGCTTGTATTCTAGGTGCATGCAGCCATGCAGGTTTAGTGGATGAGAGTTGTACATACTTCAATCACATTTGTAACCCTTATTGCATTACACCTACAATTGATCATTATGTGTGCATGGTTGACCTCCTTGCCCATGCTGGCTATCTTGAAGACACCCTAAACTTTATCTTTCTTTCTAAATCCCCAAATTTTCTCTATTCCCACTCACATTGAAGACCTATGAGCGGGAATAGAGCTAACATTTTTTCTTTCTAAAATTGGCCGGATAAAGCCATATTGCTAACTTCATTTCTTTTCAAACAAAATAGACCTTTATCTTAAGGTTACTCATGAACCTTAAGATAAATAATTATTGAAAATAAACTATGCATTCCTTAATGACATGTAAGAGAATTTAACCAACTACTACTTAAAAATTCTTTAATGTTTCTGTCTAATGCAGGTTATTAGATTAATAGTGAAAAAGAACATACATGGACCAAGCAATTTGTGGCACTTAAGGTTATGTAATAGAATTTACAGTTGGTAGTTAAATTTATAACAAAATTTTTTATGATCTTTACTAACATTTGAACCCAAAATTTTTCAAATTTTAGTGCATAGGGATCAATGCAATCATCGCTTTGCCTCAGTCCAGTCATTTTCCGTCCCAAAATTTTTAAGTCTTGAAAGAATTTGTATGAGTCTTTGTCGTCGAGCGTTCTTCAAGTTCTTGAATCCTTTATTTCCCCAACTTATGTTCTTAAGTTCAAGAAATGGCCAACTTCCTGACTTCTCCTTTATGTCGGGGAAGTTCAAAGTTTTTGAATGTCACTCTAAAATAGTTCGAAGGATCACAAGAGCTCTGACACCTCAACCTCACTCATTGTTGGGAGTTTTCAAATTTTGAGAACTTTGCCTTAAGGTTCAAAGTTTGGAATCTTCTCTGACTCCCGAATAATCAGCATCTTCACAATTCTCGGTGACGTTTCCCAATTTTCAAGATATCGCCAGCTCATCTAATTACTCGTGTGGTATGTAATGAGAATTTCTTTTTAGGAGTTATGAAACGCAAGATAATCAATGATGCATTAATTACCTCTTAAATGACAAGTGTAATGGAGCTTGCTAAGGTGGTAGCATGGCAATAACAAGTTTAAAAACCATCATTACTTGCTAACATAATTAAACAAACCTGACTATAGAGAAAGGTGACGGTGTTCTCTGAGTTCAGTCTTTCTTGTCAACCAAGTCATCTTTTAGAATGGGACTTCCTGTGAATAATGAAATTTGGGATGATGAGCCTATGCATGTTCTACAACATGATTTACATTAGCCCGAGGAGGAATAGATTGATATCACCTCTCAATTATGCACAGTTGCTTGGAAGGAGAAAACCAGTTATGTTGAATACCGTAGAGCAATTTTCATCCTGGAGGAAGAAGAATAATGTGCTGAGTTGCACCAACTTTTTATGGAAATACACGTGGAATTGGGGGTAGTTTAGTGCCACTTGTCTTGCATGTATGAAATTCTTTTGTAATTAGTGATGATAATTACATTTTTGATATAATGTAACTGTAACCGTTTTAAGGTCACTTTCTTGATAACAGTTACTTAAAAATACCATTTCGAGTAGTTATAATTTTTTGGGGAAGATTTTGAAAAACTATAAAAGGGGAAGAACTTTCGAAGGGAAGGAATCTTTTTCCACCTAACGAGGGTCGTTGCAGTCATCATCATTTAATTTTAATAAATATAAATCCAAGGCAGTGTCCATGGCTGTATGCAAAAGGGAGAAGGAATAACTTGCATGGCAGTCCTTTCTACAAAAGGGAATTGACAACAATTGCATGAAACAAACTGGGTTTAAAATCTGCTAAAAAAAACAACCTAATTTAAGGAAAGCAATAACTTGAATAGCTAATCTAATTCTGGAATAAAAAAATTGGAACAACTAAAGGAATTCTGAATAAAGGAATTGCATAACAGCAAAGCAACTAACCAAACTAAGAAATGTAATATCTGCCCTTTGGTTGGAGTGGGCCCTTGCTCCTTCCTCCAGAGAGACTAATCAATTCCAGTAATCAGCAAATGGGTAGAACAACTTTCTTTATTCAAAAATCTTCAAGATCCAAATTACATGCTGCTATAAAAAAATAGAGTTCTTTCCTTCAAAATAATTCTTTTACAACTTCCTTCCTCTAATCTATGCCATAGTTCTCTATATATAACTATGGTTATTAAATTCTAATTGAGAGTCTCTATAGAGTAGAGAACTTTATTCATGCAGCTAACTAAACTTGTTTATCTAGTTAACTAAACTTATTCATTTAGTTAACTGATTATACAACTGCTAATTACAAGGAAGACATGCAATATCTTTTAAAAAGACATGCAACACTAAATGTGTATTCTTTGCATGGAATACTTACTCTTTAGTTAGATCCATTAATTTACGAGTAATTATAGCCAATCTATCCTTCAGAAAATCTTGGAGTGTGTGTTGGTAGATTGGAAGAATTCACAGCAACTTCATAAAGTATTTCTTGAACATCTCCAGAGCTTGTAGAATAGTCAACTTCTATCATAAACTGCTCATTTTTTACCATATGTCCTCAAATAATTTCTATGTTTTGTTCCCCTATCTTTCATCTTTCCAAATCATTTTTAATTTCTAAATTTCATTAAGAAATGAGAGAGATATCATGGTTTTACTAAAACTGGTTTTCTTGACTTTTTACGTTCTGTATCTTCGCGCTATGTAACAGTCAACTTATATCATTAACCATTTATTCATTTTAATGAATCTCTTCAAAATGCATTCATAGATTTGTTCCTCTCTCTTTAATCTTTTTGGATCATTTTGAAATTCTAATTTTTATTAAGAAATGAGTGAGATATTGCAATTTTACTGAAACTACCTCTTTGACTTCTACATCTCCAAAGCTCTGTGCATCTCCGGAGCTCTGTCCATCTCTAGAGCTCTGTGCATCTCTGGAGCTTTGTCCATCTCTAGAGCTCTATGCATCTCCAGGCCTCTGCAACTCTGAAACTCTGCAACTTGACATAAAATAGACTTTCTTTTCACTTTATTGATAAAATAATTGCTCATCTCGAAGTGAACATGTAATATCAAGATAAACTCATGCATGACATTGATCATTGCATTTAGACAAGTTTATTTGATATTTAGCTACAAATCTTCAAACCCATACTCAAGTGCACTTCAAAAACTGATTTAATGAAGAGAAAATATATGCTTTTATTTGACTAAAGATGAGACACTTTATGGTCTCATCACCAGTTGTCTATGAACAAGGGAAGGAGAGCAAGTTTATTTTGTTTTACCTTCCAATTATATTTTTCTTAGCTCAGCTTATGTATAGAGGCATCACAGAAACTTTGAGTTTTGTTATATTGAAGAAATGAAGAATTACTTATAGAAATTTGTGTCTCCAAGTGTCTTCTATGATTGCAATTGTTCTTGTGTCAATTCGTAATCTATCTTCAATATTGCTTCTTTTATGTTGACATGTGTTAAGGCAGAATATAACTGTATCTTTCAATCAATTTATCCTTGTTTATGAATGTTGGATAAGTGGGTTGTGTATCATTTATCTACATTCATTTCTTTCCGTAATCAGTCATGCACATCTATTTCATGGTGATGGGTAGATATTAATGCACCTTTTCTACTTTCTGGTTAAAAGCACACCCCATATTTTTATTCACTGCATATCTTAAGAGGGAGTTGTACCTCTAAAATTTAGAGGAAAGTTGTCAATCCAATGACAACTTCTCCAACTGCTAGTACTATTTGTTCTTCTCCCTGGGCATCTTGAGTCATTCTCTGCATTTATTTTTGAAGAACAAATCTGCCCACTAATAGATTTTTGGTGACTCTATTGGGGATTCAAAAGTGAAAGAACAGTGTTCCTAGAAAAATTGAAGGTGCCTCCTTGAGGACGGAGGCTAGCGGCTTTGTTTGATGAAATGTACTCAGAAATATTCTATTCTAGCAAAGACACGTTGCTGATTTATTCTTCAGAATTGCACTATGGCATTGATTTCCTCCCAGCCATGGGGAAATCATTTTAGGCCTCTTTCTTTGCATATATATTCATCGTTGCCTGAAGGATCAAGAAAGCATTTTCTAAAGTTCAGTGGAGAAGACTCTCAAGATGTTGAAAATCATATTCTTGCATTCACCATTGCATGCGGAGTTTTGGGGGTAAGTAAAGAAGATATTTTTATTCGACTATTTATCAAATCTCTTATTGGGCTTGTAGCAGAATGGTTTCATCATTTAGAAGAAAAATGTATTACTAATTGGGATTCATTCAAGAATAAATTCTTGGAAAGATTTAAAGGCCTTGTTGATGAAGTTGCTTTGCTGAATCAATTCTTCCACATCCACAAGAAAGAAGAAGAATCCATCAAAGACTTCATGGATAGATTCAACCAGCTACTCAAAAAGCTTCCTACTTCTATTCAACTAGGTAAACAACTCCAGCTATGTACTTTTATTTTTGCATTTCATCCAGAGGTTCAATTTGAGCTGAAAAGGAGTAAAGTAAATGACATAAAAGTTGCTCAACAAGAGGTTGTGACAACTCAAGATGACTTGATATTGAGTGGTCTATGGAATCTAATGAAAAAACCTATGAACAAGCCTAATATGCACAGACAGAATTTTCAGCCTACATATTTCCATAATGCTCAATCTCCTTCTATTGAATGCTTCAATCTCTTTATTTTTTATTCCAAACATTTTGGTAGAAGTGAAGTAAGTGCTGCAGAAATTAAAACCCGTATGGATAGAAGAGTTGAAGCTTATTATTTGCATTATGAGGAAGACAATAATAAATCTGTAGTTTTCCCATGTAATGTAGAAGATGAACAATCCTCCCGTGGTGTAAATGGTAGAAAAGGTTATGCAAATTGCACTATTTTGGCTCCCTTGTCTACTGCAGAGATGGAATCAGTTACTTTTTCAAGCCATGAAGAGAAACGTGGGAGTACACAACATGAAGAAAAGGTGTTGGATACCTTTCCTCTAGTATGCATGCAAGTTGAAAGCTTCACATCTCCTGAGTCAAATAATATAGAAGTACGACTGCAAAAAGAGGTCATAAATGTTGAAATTTTCAAGCAAGATTTGAAAGCTGAGGTTAAAAATGGTCATGATAGCTATAGATGTAGCAAGTCTCATAAGTACTTTAGCACATGTAATGATGACTTTTTATGTGGAGTTCTAGACAAAGATGGTCACATAACTAAAGTTGAAATAACTGCAACCACTTGTGTCCCCAATGATATGAAAGAAGCATTTGATAAAGTAGACAAAGAAGGGCCTAGTGAAGAATATACTTATCTTATCAGTAACGATGAAGACTTCACCTCCTGCACATCTACATCTTGAAATGATCAGGTACTTGATGATTCTGCACAAGTGAGATTTTTAAAGAATTTCTATGGTAATATGCAATTTTAATCTGATAAACCAAGCCTTGCTTAGAAATTTGCAAGAAATTGAACAAAGGGATGGGAAGGATACACATTTCTTTGCTTGCATCCATGAAGATAGCCCTATTTGTGAAGGAGTTACACCAAATGGACAATCTCATGCTACCACACATCATTTGCAAGGAGAGAATAGTAGCTCTAAAGCAAAAAAAATTCTTGCAGAAGCATCTTCTCATGGAGTAGTTGATGGATATGAGAGTAAATCAGAGTTTTTAAGTGAGGAGCACATTTCATCAAAGTTTGAGGGTGAAGGCCCTGGTTTGATTTATCCTCCACAATATTCTTTTTCTTCTGGGTGTTGTACTTTAAACAATAATCCTCTATGTATGGGCTCATTTGAGCATGCACAAAGTTGTGTCAAAGAAGAAGCTCCTGTTGTGTCTACTTGTGATGGTACGTATAAGATGCAGGATCAAAAAGAAGAATTTAAAGAGACAGATCACTTTGAGTGTGATAATGAGGCTGATGCAGTTGATGAAAAGGAACACGGTGAAGTATATATTACAAATTAGAATCAATGTGTGGGTTGCCCAATCCGGGGGATGGTTTCTCTGTGCTTATAAAATCATATGCATTTTGACATTATATATGAGGTCATTCAGATAGACGCTGGTAATTATATGTTGGATGATACTGATATGAGTCATCCATTTGGAGAAGCATACAATGAAAAATGGCTTTTTGGGCATCAAGACACATCCAAAGAGTTTTTACATGAAGTCATTTTTATCATTTTGATCATGGTGGTCGCTAATTGGCAAGTGGTTGTTTGTGGGCTACTCATTTATCTGGCATTACTTTGCATAGGAAGCTATTTCTCCCAGCTAGTTAATTGATTTGCATGACCATTCTAGAGTCATCTGGAGGTAGGATCTTCCTTCCATGTATATATTAGGAGTTTTTGTTGTGATGGTAGTCTAGTTTTCTTTCCTATTTGCCCTATTTTTGGCTTGTTTTGGCTCCTTTGTCTCCTGTGTTGTCTAACTCTATTGCCCAATGGATAAGGCACTGGTCTGCACTTATGATTCTAGGTTCCTTGTTTTGTCCTTTGCAGTCCTCATCCCCAACTAGAGCCTATTGTTACCCCAAAAATTTGAACCCAAAATTTTTCAAATTTTAGTGCATAAGGATTAATGCAATCATCGCTTCGCCCTGGTCCAGTCATTTTTTGTCCCAAAATTTTTAAGTCTTGAAAGCAATTGTATGAGTCTTTGTCATCGGGCATTCTTCAAGTTCTTGAATCCTTTGTTTCCCCGACTTATGTTCTTAAGTTAAAGAAATGACTCACTTCCTGACTTCTCCTTTGTGTTGGGGAAGTTTAGAGTTTTTGAACGTTGCTCTAAAATAGTTCGAAGGATCGTAAGAGCTCTAACACCCTGACCTCACCATTGTCAGGAGTTTTCAAATTTTGAGAACTCTGCCTTAAGGTTCAAAGTTCAGAATCTACTCTGACTCCTGACTAATTAGCATCTTCGCAGTTCCCGGTGGCATTTCCCATTTTTCAAGATATCACCAGTTCATCTGATTACTAGTGTGGTATGTAATGAGAATGCCTTTTTATGAGTTATGAAATGTGAGCTAATCAATGATGCATTAATTACCTCTTAAATGACAAGTGTAACAGAGCTTGCTAAGGTGGTAGCACAGCATTAACAAGTTTAAAAACCATCATTACTTGTTGGCATAATTAAATAAACCTGACTGTAGAGAAAGATGACGATCTTCTCTAAGTTTAGTCTTTCTTGTCAACCAAGTCATCTTTTAGAATGGGACTTCCTGCGAATAATGAAATTTGGGATGATGAGCCTATGCATGTTCTACAACCTAATTTACATTAGCTTGAGGAGGGACATATTGATATCATCTCTCAGTTATGCACAGTTGCTAGAAAGGAGAAAACCAATTATGCTGAATACCACAGAGCAATTTTTGTCTTGGAGGAAGAAGAAGAATGTGCTAAGTTGCACCAACTTTTTATGGAAGTACACCTGGAATTGGGGGCAGTTTAGTGCCACTTGTCTTGCATGTATAAAATTCTTTTGATTAGTGATGATAATTACATTTTTGATATAATGTAACTGTAACCGTTTTAACGTCACTTTCTTGATAACAGTTACTTAAAAAGACCATTTCGAGAAGTTATAATTTTTTGGGGGAGATTTTGAAAAACTATAAAGGGAGAAGGACTTTTGAAGGGAAGACATCTTTTTCTAGCTGTCTGTGAATAGGGGAAGGAAAGCAATTTTATTTTGTTTTATCTTCCAGTTATATTTTTCTTAGCTCAGCTTATGTATAGAGGCATCGCAGAAAATTTGAGTTTTATTATATTGAAGAAATGAAGAATTACTTACAGAACTTTGTGTCTCCAAGTGTCTTCTATTATTGCAATTGTTCTTGTGTCAATTTGTAATCTATCTTCAATATTGCTTCTTTTATGTTGACATGTGTTAAGGCATAATATAATTGCACCTTTCAATCAATTTATCCTTATTTATGAATGTTAGATAAGTGGGTTGTGTATCATTTATCTACATTCATTTCTTTTCGTAATCAGTCATGCACATCTATTTCATGGTGATGGGTAGATGTTAATGCACCTTTTCTTCTTTCTGGTTAAAAGCACACCCCATATTTTTATTCATTACATATCTTAAGAGGGAGTTGCACCTCTAAAATTCAGAGGAAAATTGTTAATCCAATGACAACTTCTCCAACTGCTAGTACTATTTATTCTTCTTCCTGGGTGTCTTGAGTCATTCTCTGCATTTATTTTTGAAGGACAAATCTGCCCACTAACAAATTTTAAATATTTTTTTACAGAACACAGGTCTTCTAGAAGATCAAGATGATCATCATGATAGAGATCCATATTATGTTGGTTTTGGTACAGATCACATGGCAGAGGATGATGATGACACAGGTATAGAAGACACTGAGGCCGATGATGATGATGACGATGACAATGATGATCATGATGATGATGATCAGATGGTGATGATGATGATGAGGTAGTTGCTGGTAGTAGCTAGTGACATTCATGATCATGTAGACTACATCATGGATCATTGTCGATATATCATTATGATGCCTCTTTTCATGGTCGCTATCATATGTATAATTTTCACAGCCTGTAGTACCATATTAATGAGTTGTATCATAAATTTATGTATCATTTTCATTTATATCATTTGGACATGTATCATCTTGACTTGTATCATTTTGAGTTACATAATTTATCATTTTACTTATATCATTTGTACATGTATCATTTTGACATGTTATTGGTCTACTGGCATATTTGACTTTCACTTGTTTTAATTATATATGATGATGATCTTATCAGTATTAACTTGTCAATTTATATATATTGAAAGTGGTCGATGATTTTTAGATGTATATTTATTATGTATGATGATTTTAATTTACTGGTCAGGATGGATGTTGTCAAATTCAATTAAATTATAGATATTTGACTCACTTGTTTTAATTATAAATAATGATCATGTTATAATGATTATCTTGTTATTTAATCATATGAGTTAAATAATTAAATTACTTACTCTATAATCATATAAGTTATTTAAGAGGCATGATATATTTAACTAATTAAATTGAAATTAAACATATTAAATTAATAAATGTAAACAAGACAAGAAGCATTTTTAGAAGAAAAAAAGGAAGCAACAATGGAAGCCAAACTAGAAGCAAACCAAAAGCAATCTTGGAAGCAAAATTTGGCATTATCTAGGAAGCAAAAATAGAAGCAATTCAAGTAGCAAACAAAGAAGTATTAATGCAAGCAATTTTAGAAGCAACAAAAGATGCAATAATAGTAGCCATATTAGAAGCAACAAAAGACACAAAAATGGAAGCAAAATTGGAAGAAACAAACAACGTTATATCAGAAGCAAAATTGGAAGCAAAACTAGAAGCAAAATCAGAAGAAAAACTAAAAGCAAAATTGGAAGCAACAGTGGAAGCAAAACTAGAAGCAAAATCAAACACAAAATTGGAAGCCAAACTAGAGGTAAAACCGGAAGCAAAACCAGAAGCAAAATTGGAAGCAAAACTGGAAGCAAAATTTGAAGCAAAATCGAAAGCAAAATTGGAAGCAAAACTAGTAGCAAAACTGGAAGCAAAATCGGAAGCAAACCTGGAAGCAAAATTGGAAGCAAAACTAGAAGCAAAATCGGAAGAAAAACTGGAAGCAAAACCGGAAGAAAAATTGGAAGCAAAATCAGAAGCCAACCTAGAAGCAAAACTGGAAGCAAAATTAGAAGCAACATTGGAAGCAAAATCAGAAGCGAACTTGGAAGCAAAATCAAAAGCAAAACTGGAAGCAAAATTAGAAGAAAAACTAGAAGCAAACTTGGAAGCAAAATAAGAAGCAAAACCAAAAGCAAAATCGAAAACCAAACTAGAAGCAACAAAATCCGGCACTAAACCTGGCACTAAAATCTGGCACTAAACCTGGCACTAAAATCTAGCGCTAAACCTGGTGCTAAACCTGGCATTATAATCGGTGCTAAATCCGGCGCAAAAGTGAAATGTAATTAGACGCCTAATTTGGCACCGGCAGAAGTGTCCAATTCATGGACTCAAATGCGTTAAATTCTGGTGCTATTTTAGGTGCTTGTGATCATGGAAAATCAATATGAGGTAAATGATAACAAATGCAAACCTTCACATTGATCCACAATCCATCAATAAGGTGGATAGTGTTGCAGCCAAAATACTCTAGCTTTACCCAAATAGATTAATGTTGATTGCTTGATTCTGCATCATAACGTTGATTGGATTGATCAGTCATAGAAAATGATAGATGAAAATGGATGAAAGAAAATAGATAGAGGATTAGAAGAAGACTAGAAGTAGATTTCAACAACGTAAGGATATCAAACCCAATCCATACAAAATGGCTTATGAGAGGCCATATTTATACACAAGGGGTTGATTTTTGATGTGGAGGGAAGAATATAAGATAAGATTTAATAAGGATTTGAATTGATTTAACTTTTGCTTTATTAGACAAAAGAGGAAATAAAAAGAAATGAGATAATATTTAGAAAGATAGAAAGCAATTTGATTTTTTGTTTTAAAGGAAATAAATCCTAAAAAGATGAGAGGAATAAATCAATAAATTATCTAATTATATAAATTAATTAGATATACATGAGTTGCAATTTTAGAAAGAATGCAAGAGGATTTTATTAGGATTTTATTAATTAAATAAATATTTAATTTATTTAATTAATGTTGGATTTATGATGAAAGATGATGTGGAAAGATAATTAAATAAATAAATATTTATTTAATTATAGATAAAGATGGAAAATGATAATTAAATAAATGAAAATTTAATTAATCATAGAAAAAATAGATAAATGACTAATTAAACAATTAAAAATAATTATTTAATTAGAGAGGATTAAATGGCCATGAATAATTAAATAAATAATTAAAATTTATTTAATTATAGAAGATAGGATTATGGGATTGAAAGGGGAATAAAATTAGGTGAATGATATGTGTACCTAGGGCAAAACATGTTGGTGATAAGGTGTTGGACATTTTTAGGTGTCTACATTTTGCCCCTCTTTGAGATGATGTTCGAGATGATGAAATTTGTGTCGCATAGCATCATTTCAAAGAAGCTAAGGTATGGATAGAGGAAAAGGGGTGGATGATATAGAAAGATAGGATGATGATGCCCCCTCAAGAGAATAGGTGGGTTGGACAAATATAGGTATGCTCTCAAAATGAAATGGATTGGTCAAACAAGAAAGGTAAGGAAATGGATAGAAGAAATGAATAATGTGTTATGTTGTAATGAAAGTGAGCAATCATGATGTTTGATATAGCACTAGACATTATGCACCAATGTATGAGGACCAAGGTGACGATGTGTCTCGTGCCCCTAGCGTAATACTGTTGATAATTGAGAGGGGGGGTGAATCAGTTATCCTAATTATTTCTACTATCTGACCTTTATTAATAATCAATGTAACATTAATCCAAATGAGCAAACCCTGTTAAGGGAGAAAACCATGGGTGATTAACCCAAGATTGTATTCTCTGTTAGAAGAATGGAAATACAAAATGGCACTTGCTAATTAGGGCTCACTGCCCAAGCACACTGCTCACAAAAAGGCACACTACCTACAAGAGACACACTGTCTAAAAAAAGAGTGTTATACAATACTTGAACTAATTTGAAGTATCTACATATGTTGGAGTTCAGTTCTGGTTAAGCTCAGTACACTGATCTGCTGCACTTCATCTTTCCTCTTCTCTTATGCTGCTTTCCTTTCACATACCGGACCTTCCTTACTGCTTCTATTCTACTCTTCTGATTTTACTCGCACATCACCAACAACCACAACACCTCTCACAACTAAATCCATCGTGTATATATATCTGCACAAGTGATTTCATCACCTTTCTAGTCGGCACCCGGAATAGTCAATCTTTTCACAAACTCTGATCTGTCGACTGAATCCTTGCACATCAAGTAATGCGGATCAATGATATACTTGTGGAAATCATTAATCATGTCAGCCAAACATAATTTATGCCTTCATAACCTTTACCAACATCAGTAACACATTCGGAATAAAGTCTGATGTTCTGCCAGACAGTTCTTCCTTTACTCACACTGTCACTTGGGAACCCAACACTCAAGCATTCATATCTCTTTATCCTTTCCACATCGGAGGCTCAAACCTTGGAATCTATTAGTCAAGATACTCCTCTTGACTTCCCCAAATCTACACTTTACCAAGATACTTCCTCTGAGAGATCTGAACCTCTATGTCAGACCTCACCACATGCTCTGTTCTTGTTTACCAAACCACAACATTCTTCACTCTGACTTCCAGTAGAGACATACCATGTCCTGCGGATGTGTGGGTTGAACTTTGTTGCCATCAATGACAACAATCATGAATCCATATAGTGTCTCTTGCCAACAATCTCCCCCTTTGGCATTGATGGCAACACTTAGTGAAAAATGACTAAGTGTTTACACTATGCTCCCCCTTGGCTGATGCTCTATTTTTATATACATTTTCCGGAGCTCCCCCTTAGTTGGATTCCCCATTTTTCACTGCTCCTCACTCCCTCTTTGACATCAATGGCAAAGGGTAGGGTCCGCACACCAAAATTTCCAAAAATAGTCTATACATATCCGCATAAGTATGTATACAAGTTGTACTTACATATACTTAAGTATGTCTGCAAAAGTATTCTTCAACTGTACAATTTCTATCACCCAACTCTGCTTCATCCTATCTAAAATTGAAATATGACTGCTCAACAGGAACGCAAAAGCTTCTGCCCTCGTAAGATCTGTCAGATCATTGGTTCGGGCGGTAGACTAAGCATCACTTATGGCCTCATGCATGGCCTCTAACTTAGGGATAATGATCCTTCTAAGTTCATCCATCTGGCTAATTATGTTCTTCCTTTCCTTCTCAAAATTCTTTATTGCATTTGTGATTGCAATAGTCTGACACTCTTGATTTACTATGGAGGATGAGAGAGGATCAAAACTTTGAGACAAACTTAGTAGTTTATCCTCTTGATCTTTTACTTTCTTCTCAATATCTTTGGTCACTATGGGCTAAGATAAGCAAAATTTGTACATGTTTCTGCCATCTTTAAGAGCATTTTCCAAGCTCTTTATCCCAATATCCATAACTCTCCTATCATTTGTTATCAGACCCTGTACTTCGGAGAATCTCTTATCCAAAAACTCCTTTCGGACCTTTTCTTCAGCTGATTTCTCTAGAGAATCAAAATGTGTACTAACACTGCTAACTAGAGTTTTGAGATTACTGGAAGAGGAGGCTGTGAGATCCTTCTGAAATGATGGCATAATCTTTTCTAGCACTCCAGAAGCAGCTTCTATCAACTCACAGTCTTCCATGTGAGACTTTAGTAGGAGTTTTTCTTTAGCCTTTGCATTAGCAAATGAAGCTATCTTCATTGTCTATACTAGAGAAAGAGAATCAAAATTGAATGGTCCTTGTAGAAGCTTCAGTTCATCAATCTCCATTGTTTCTTTGTTCAGGAATTCTTGGACAGTTTTTGCAGTGTCTCTTGCCAGAGACAGATGTTTCTTCTCTTCTACATTCTTAGAGCTGTCTTTTGGAGTTTTCTTTCCTTCTACATTCTTACCACTAGCAGTTGTGGTCTTCTCTGTTGAGGTCTTCTCTCCCTCTGCAACCTTGGTACTAGCATCTTCCTTTTCCTTTACCTCTGCTTCTTTCTCCTGTGTTCTTACTTCTTTAGATCCAGAGACTGTAGGGGAAGCCGGAGGAGAGATATTTGATTGTTCATGAGCCACTTCTTCCGGAGTAGAAGATTCCAAGTCCTTATCCTTTTCTGCACTGGTGTCCATGACTTGCTTAGTGGATTCTTTTTCAACACTTGTGGTCGAAGGGTCAGTACCCAAGTTCTCTATAATTGGAATGTTGAATTTCTTAAAAGCATTCTGGAGGATCTCTTCGGTCTCTCTTGCCACTTTTTCAGTTTCACCAAGCATTAGCTGATTCATCCTGGATTTGCTTCGAAACTTATCCTTGCAATCTTTGAATACCATATTCATTGTCTTGGGATCAATTGAAGGATATAGCTGAATTGCTATCTGTTCCCAGATCTCGAGATCTTTTGCTCGAGCATTATTCTTCCTCATTTCAAGCCTTTTCTCTAATCTTTTGGGAATTAGAGAGATAATTTCAATAAAAGCTTTGTTGTAAGTGTTCAAAAACTAAACTGTGGCCTCCTCCAGAATCTTTTTATCTGCTTCATTATATTCATCATAGAATTCTGTTAAGGGTTGCAAGTTCCCATCCATAGTGACTGCTTTCACTACAACATCTAAGGATAGAGTGGGTTTTTCAACAAATTCCTCTTCCTTCTCTTCTTCTCCTTGACCGGTAGAGTGTTCACCAGATGATTTCTTCTTCTTCTTCAGTTTCTTTATCTCCTCATCTGATTCGGTTTCCTCATCATCTTTTAGGCTAACATAGGACCTTGTTGCCTTTTTCTTTGTTCTCTTTTCTCCTTTTCCGGATGCCTGGACTTCCAATTTTGATGTTCTTGAGCTTTTGGCTATGACAAATGCTGATCTCTTTGATGATCTTGTCCAGGTGGAAGATTCTATCGAAGCACTTTCCTTACTTCTCTTTTCTGCCTCTTTCACCTCTTTCTCTGCCCTTTGCCTCTTTTCCCTATTGGCATCAAGTGCCTCCTTTGAGATGCCTAAGCCTTTGGCAATTTCTTCAACTTCTTTTCTTACTTTCCTCTTCATTTCCAGTTGTCTGAGTTCCACATGAACTTTTATACTTAGCTCTTCAAAGGTTCCAAACCTTTCTACCTTTGGATCCTTTGGCTGACTTAGCATGTGTTGAACATGCAGCTCCACAATTTGTTCATCAACTTCATACCCCATGGGCATGATCCATATAGTTCTTGGTTCTACTGCCTCCATTAGGCACTAATCAGTCTCTACCATAAAACAAACTGTCTTTGTATTTCTCAACAAGAGATTAGGGAATCCTTTCTCTTGCTTGCATCATGTTCTAAAAATTCTTGAAATATCCCCACAGAGCTGTATCTTGTGCTTTGTCATCACCAAGTCCATGCAAATAATCTCTGATTTGGATAGCTACTGGTCTATCATTCTTCCACACCCAACCACTAGATCTAGGAAGCTCATTCATAAAGTAGAAGAATAAGCACAATATTAATCCACCATACTTGAATGAATTCTTTTTATCTTTCTTTATTTTTTGCAGATTCTCCAAGAGTTGGTTCAAGAGAAGCTGACAAATATCGTAGTCTGCATCCTTTCTTAGCATTTCATAAGCAGTGTAGATGGCAGTTCCAGGTACTAAATTTTCCCTACTAGAATGATATATTTTAATGATCATGGAGGCAAACTTGACATCCGAATCAGAGATGTCATCTACCATCATTGCTCTTTTGTCAAACTTGGATTCGGTAGCCTCACTCACAGTTTGATTCTTCATGGATTTAAGAATAGGAATCCCACCAGATGAGTGTAATCCGGTAACTACCCTGATGGCATCTTTTGTGATTTTGAAAGGTCCATTTAACCACATAAAGTTGTCATGTATTCTGCTCAAAATGTACCTGACCGATTCATCCTCAGTAAAATAGGGGAAATGTATGTATTGTGCAAGGTGCTTATTTCAGAGGCCCTTGATTGGGGTTTGAGCTCAAATGAATCATCTAACAATTGTTTGTGATAGATATCTCTTAGTTTGAATTCCCCAAACTCTTCAACATTTGCGTGTATGTAAACCCTAATATCTTCAGTGTGCAAAACACCATGCAGAACACTAGAGAAGGCTCCTAGGGGATCTACCTCCAAGGATTTGTATGGACGCTTCTTAAAAATAGGGCTAGATCTATTAGAAATCTTTACTATATTCAGAGTAGCCATCATCAAGGACTTTTACTGAAAGATATCAAGAACAAAGAATACCTTTTATGCTGTTTAGGGCAAACACAATGAAATCCGGATTGAGCTAAATGAAGAATCGTCTTGATCTTTGGGAGAATTAGTTGTAGAGCTACTTTTCTCTCTTCTTTGCATGCAGAATGAACAAGTGAATAATGAGAAAACCCTTATATCACTCTGCAAACCCTAATGTCAGGTTGCAATAAATGCTCGACTTAAGTTATTTCAGTTTGCCTTATTCAAATGACTTGAAGAACTGGATCAATCCTGATCTTAAAACATCTTGCAGATCTTCCAAATCTTAACCATAGTTTGTTTGGATGTTTCCCTTATGAACCCTTCAATCCGTAACTCTTCTTGTGCCAGTTTCGGCACCGATTGACTAGCTGGGGGTTTTCTTTGTGTCTCCCCCTAAGCCAGAGCTCATCTTTTAATTTATAGAAGGAATATCAGCACCAGAGTCTAATGTGGATCCATCCTCTACATTCTCTAAACTTTTCTTCACCCAAATCTTGTTCATCTCACTTTTGACTTCATCCGCATTCACTTTTTGTTTACCCTTATCTTGATTCTAATTATGATATACCGGACCTTTTTTGTCCTGATTCTTGCTTTTACAAAATTTTGCACTATGACTAGATCTATTGCAAATTTGGCAAACAACATTTCTTTGCATATTTGACTGATATCCTCTTGATCTGCATTGATTAGCCATATGACCTATTCTATTGCATGCAAAGCATCTACCATTGAATGATTTGTTTATTTGCATATTTCTGCATTCATGAGATTTGTGACCATACCTTTTGTAGTTAAAACACTGTCCGGAGAAGGATGAATTAGTCTGATTCATTCTCTTTCTACACTGATTAGCTTTATGACCAAAGTTATTGCAGTTGTGGCGGTATCCATTGAAGGATGGATATCTTTGATCATTAGGATGTCTTATCGGAGGTCTTCTAGGCCTGTTCCTTGGATTTTCTGATCCAAAATTCTTCTGATCAGATCTGGAGCTTTCTCCTTTCTCATATCCCAAACCACACTTGTCATCTACCTTCTTTTGACTTCCAAGAAGAACTTCAAGTTGAGCAGAACTTATCTTGAATTTCTCTTTATATTCATTTGTTGTTTGAAGATCCCTTTTGAGAGAGACAATTTGATCCTCAAGTTTTTCTTCATTATCTTTAGCATCTTCAAGATCAGATTCAAGATGTCTGATAATTCTATCCATCTAGTGGCAATCTTCTGATTTCTCCTTGAGAGATTGTCTTAGATTATCTTTAGTTTTTCTTTTCTCTTCAACTTCTTGGGTAAACTTCATAACTCCTGATTCCATTTCATGTCTTACCATAATGATTTCTTTTAATAACTTTTCACATAACTTGGTTTTCTCATTCAACTCTTCATTTGCATCATTTGCTTCACCTTGTCTTGCCAATTGCTGAAGCAGCTCCTTTCTCTTTTCCATAGAGAGACTTAATTTGTCTTTTAGTTCTCTCATGAAATCATCAGCCTGCTTGAGTCTTTCCTTTAATTCATTGACTTCAGAGTTTGACTATTCAAGATCATCAAGGGTAGTCTTGAGTTGCTCCCTTAAACCATATGCATCCATTTGGATTCCCAGATCTTCCTCAAGCTGTTAGACTCTATTAGGAGGAACTTAGCTCTGATACCAATTGTTGATAACTAAGAGGGGGGTGAATTAGTTATCCTAATTATTTCTACTTTCTAAACTTTATTAATAATCAATGTAACATTAATCCAAATGAGAAAACATAATCATGAAATGGAAATGCACATGACACAATATTTTTGACGTGGAAACCCTGTTAAGGGAGAAAACCACGGGGTGATTAACCCAAGATTGTATTTTATGTTAGAAGAATGGAAATACAAAATGGCACTTGCCAATTAGGGCTCACTGCCTGAGCACACTACTCACAAGAAGGCACACTACCTATAAGAGACACACTATCTACAAAAAGAGTGTTATATAATACTTGAACTGATTGGAAGTATCTACATATGCTGGAGTTTAGTTTCGGTTAAGCTCAATACATTGATCTGCTGCACTTCATCTTTCTTTTTCTCTTATGCTGCTTTCTTTTCACATACTAGACCTTCCTTACTACTTCTGTTCTACTCATCTACTTTTATTTACACATCACCAACAACCACAACACCTCTCACAACTAAATCCATCATGTATATATATCCGCACAAGTGATTTCATCACCTTTCTAGTCGGCACCTGGAATAGTCAATCTTTTCACAAACTCTGATCTGTCGGCTGAGTCCTTGCACATCAAGTAATGCGGATCAATGATATACTTGTGGAAATCATTAATCATGTCGGCCAAACATAATTTATGCCTTCATAACCTTTACCAACATCAGTAACACATCGGAAATAAAGTCTAATATTCTGCCAAACAGTTCTTCCTTTATTCACACTATCACTTGGGAACCTGACACTCAAGCATTCATATCTCTTTATCCTTTCCACACTGGAGGCTCAAACCTTGGAATCTATCAGTCAAGATACTCCTCTTGACTTCCCCAAATCCACACTTTACCAAGATACTTCCTTTGAGAGATCCGGACCTCTCTATCAGACCTCGCCACATGCTCTATTCATGTTTACCAGATCACAACATTCTTCACTCTGACTTCCGGTAGAGACATACTATGTCCTACGGATGTGTGGGTTGAACTTTGTTGCCATTAATGACAACAATCATGAATCCATATAGTGTCTCTTGCCAACAAATGCAACCTTGTCTAGACATATATGGAAGAAAACTTAGAGCATTAAAGTCCTAATGCACAAAAGGTATGATGTGACCTTAGATACAAAAGATAATGCAAAAAGCTATTCCAACAAACACAAGATATGAATATTAGTTTGAATGATATAGATGTGATACAAATTCAAGATAAAAAGATAACACACACAAACAAGCAAGCAAGCATGCACAAATAATACAAAAACAAACAAGGCATTGCCTGTGTCAAGCTACAAACCAATGATTAATTGTTGATTGACTGATTGATGAAGGATAGTTTTGTCATGGCAGGGAACGATATATCCCTAGATCAACACAAGGATGTGGGAATGATATATCCCATTGATGATGATGATTGATTGATTGATTTAGTTTATGACAAGATTAGGATCAAGACCAAGAATGTGATTGGATAATTTGACAAGATTGGTTAACTTGATTGGTATGGATAAAGGGTGACTTGCAATTGGATCTATTGCTTGGATTGAGATTGATTGGAAGAATTGATTTGGTTAACTGACGTTAAACCTGGTGCTAAATCTGGTGCAAAAGTGAAATGCAATTGGGCGCTGAGTTTGGCGTTGATAGAAGTGTCCAATTCATGGACTCAAATGCACTAAATTCTGGCGCTAATTGCCTATTGTTTTAGTGTACAATACAATATAATAGCTTTTTAAAGCCTTATTTTTCCCGTGTATAACCTCTTATGGGAATAATTGCCCAAAAACTAACTATTCTTTTATTTACATAAACTATAAACTAACCTATTAATATATGCATACTAACTATAAATCTCATTTATTCTAACAAAATCTTGTCATAAGCATTGCAATACTATTGTCAAGTCACTAGCAAATTGAGTGATATCATGGGTGGAAGCAATGACTATGCAATGGAGCTATATTAGGATATTTATTCTATACTCATTAAGGATTAAATGTAGATCCTTCGACATTGCAAAGATTGGAGAATCTAGAATAGATAAGCAAGAGGAAGATTCAGCATTTCCAAGTTCATATCTAGTGTCACATTGTGGCTAATTACCTTACAGAGGTGTTTTAAAGACAATTCTACAATGATCTCTCTTTTCCCATTCCAATTCTCCACTACTTTTTGAAAAGTCACTCATGTCACTTATTGTAACTAAAAGTTAGTGTTATCACATAAATTTGCACCCTATTGTTGAAGCTTTTGGCAATTTCAACAAATTCAGTAAAACATAGGATTGGTCTCAAGGTGTGAGACCTTGCAAATGAGACCAAACCTCTAGAGAAGGTTGGTTCCCCTTTCTGGGCTTAAGGTTCAAAGAATAACAACTAAATCTAATGTTCACTCATAGGGAAAAGGGGAAGAATAAACTGAAAGTAAAAGGGGGTGATGCACTAGAGTTATAGTGTTAGCTGGGACTAATATAACACAATAATGATCTCAAATACTTACAGAGACTCACATAGAATTACAACTTTAGCAAAGGTTCGAACTAGAAAATTGTAACTACATGAGGGACCGTTTTATCCATAGAATAAGCTACAGATTTCAAGTAAACACATAGTAAAAGCATGAAGAGAGGCAAAATATCAGTGATTGTATTGATCATGAAGGCTAAATAGCCATTACAAAAGAAAGATAATTTATTACAACAGACATAGACACAAAATAACCAGTTACTTTCCTAAGGGTGAACTACTATCAGAGACATCAAAGGCTCAGCTTCAAGCACAATGCATCAGATCCGAAAGGTTCTTGTAAATGCATTACAAGGTTTCTGATTGCAAGAAACTACCCAACCTACATAATAGCCCATAAGAACAGATAACATTAAAAATATCTTTATTACATGTATATATAGCTTTTCATAAGCTATCATTTAGCTATAGGCATTGAAAATTAGTCAACATGGCCCTATCAGGAAACTGACAGAATGGGACGATAGCCATGCCTTGTCAGGTCTGTGAAATTGGTGGAAGAAGATTGCCCACACGCATGGGTACCTGATGCATTGAAGAAGGATGGTCTGAAATCCTTCCATGGTACTCACAAATCCATCTTTTGTCCCTCATTTTTTATCGATGCATTGAAAATTCCTACTATGCCAACCACCTTTACCTAACTAATTTGCAATATCATCCTTCAAGAATTTAATGGTTCTGCAATAATGGTGTGTTCTCAACAAATTGTGCATCTTTCAATTCTGCCTTTGGTGCCACTTGATTTATTTTCTATCGGTGAATTCACCCTTGGGCGAACTCCCCTTCTTCATCGCTTCCTTTACTAATCTCCCTTTGGTTGGTGAAATATTCATTTGGTGAACCATTAGGCTCTATTCCTAACTTCTTTCAACTTCTTTGGCTTCCTAATCACTTTATTGATGAATTTTAAAAATCACAAACAAATTGGAGGGTTTGCAATTTTGCCAACTCATCAATCTCCCTACTTCTCTCTATCTTTTTCCTTACATATCACCTTATCAGTGAATCTTTATTTGCACAAACCAATTCTTCTTCTTTCTCCATCTTCTTTTCTCCTTTTCTATTATTTTTTGCCTTATCAGCGAATTTCTCTTTCTGCGAACTTGCATTGGCTTGCCTTTTCGCCTTATCAGTGAAATCTTCATTTGGTGAACCATCACCTTGCCTTTGCCTTTGTCACTTTAGTTGAGGCCTTCCCCCTCTTGAACCCTGGCTTTATTTTGCCTTTTTCAGTGAATTCGTTGATCGACGAATTTGCCGATCGGCAAACTTAAGGTTTGCCAAACCTTAAGTTTGCCAAACCTTAAGTTTGCCAACAAAAGTAAACTCTTTTTTTTTTGTGGCCAACTTTCTTCTTCGGTAACCCTCGGAAAACCTTCCCCTTTTACCTTGCTTTAATTTCTTCCCTTTATCTCTACCTTTTCACTTTTTGTTGGCAAATTTTTCGATCAACAAACTTGTTGATCAATGAACCTTAGGTTCGGCGAACCATCACTTTGCCAATAAAGGCAATTTCTTCCTCCTTTGCTTTTGCCTTTCACTTTGAGCTCATCATATTATCTTTTATTCCTTTGTCGGTGAACCTGCTGGTCGGTAAACTCACCGATTGGTGAACTTAAGGTTCACCAAACCATTATTTTGTTGACTAAGGCAAACTTTGCCTTCCTTAGCTCTTTTGCCTTTCCTTTTCTATGCACCTGATGGTTCCCTTAGTCAGTGAATCAGCCAATCGATGAACTGGCTGATTAGAAAACCAAAGGTCTACCAAACCAAAACTTTACCCATTAAGACAAAAGACAAAGGCAAAACAATTAGAAATTTTTGGACTTTGAAAGGAGCTTCTTCCATTTAGGTTTTCTCATATCAGATATTTTTTATGGAAGAAGATGGGATTTTTTGGGCTAATTTGGCCTGGGCAAAATATGACAACATTTTGCTGACTATGCAGGGGTGTTTGCCTACCTAAACACAAGTATCCAGTAGCCTTATAAAATCCATTGGGCACAGAGTCAAAAGGGAAACTACAACAACATGACCATACATAACTGAAAATTGCCTTTAGAAAATAAAACAAAACGAACAACAAGGCAAACAATCTCCTAATGAGATGTTGCCTGTCTAAAAGCACTTATTGAAAGAAAAACTATACAAAGCAAACCTATCCTAAACCTAAACTACCAAGGAAATGACCTTAGAGAAATCCATTAACTGGTTTCTCAAAATAATTGCCTTTTCTCAATAATTTACAATACTTTACATGCATGTGGACTGTTAACAGGAGGTGGGGAAGGGATGGGCATACACTAAAGTGGTGAACTACTTCCCTAAGGACAAAGAAAAACATACCTATCCACTTGCATTGATTGAAAATGTGGCTACCTGGAAGTGGATAAATGGGTTAATCTAGCCCTTCTCAATGCTCAACCTCATGCTTTAAAGAAAGCAAGACAGGTAGGGACTCTTTCTCATATGTCTCCAATTGGGCCTAAGGCCTGATAGGGCATCCCTTTGAGATGACATGCAAATCAATAGAGTTGATCTCATGCCTCTACTCTATTTCTTTCTTCTTTTGCTAGTTTGAATGCTCTAAATCTTGCATATCAATTGGAGGAATGACTGCCTCCTCAATCTGCTCAAACTACTCAGGATTTGCTTCATTGAGGGGCATTGATTTACTATTTAGGTTTGAGTAGAAAACATCAAGACCAACCCAAAAATGATCCTCCTCCAAGTCCTCTGCACTCTCCAGTATGGGGTTGCTTATATGCTCCTCTTCATGAGATGGGACCTCATTGTTATACTTGGTCTCAACCTGCAACAATTTGTCATCATCTTCACTACCCTTATGTTGCTCCAAAACTGCAACCAATGTTGGCATTTGCATGCCTTCTTTGTCTTCAATGTAGCTGGGTAGTTCATGAAATAGAGTGGCATCATCCACTTTTGGAGCAATTGCAACAACTTCCTCCTCAGCATCCTCAACCTCTTGCTAATTCAAAAGCACACATTCAACTTGCATTTGCCATTGTCCCACCATAGCTTGCTGATTAGGTCCAACCTATAGTTTTGGGACTACTGATGGATTGCATGGATGGCGCCACTCATAACCCTAAGCTAGGTTGTTTTGAATTGGAACAAGTACACCTGATGTAATTGTAGCAGTTGAGTTTATAGATTTTAGGGGCCTAACATAGATCAGTTGATTTTGTCTTTAACTATTCCCCTAAAAAGGTTGCCCGCTAGACTAATAAGGCTAATTGAGAGCTTGGTATAGCATGTTAGCTATAGGAATCGGTGCCATAATTGGTTGAAGGGTTGGGGCTTCTAGGAATAATGAAATTAGAGGCTTGGGAGCAATCTTTCCAACCAGAATCAAATAGTTCTCTGCCCTAGCAACCTCATAGGCATTAGGTAGCAAATCCCCTCCTAAACATTGGATCATGACAGTGATATCACTAATCAGAGATCTCAAATAATACAAGAAGGTAGCATTAGAGCAAGGCCTCACCAATGGTGGGATTCTATACCAAGTCTTTTGAAACCTAAAATTAAAATCCACCATGAATTCATAAGGAGCCCTTTTTATTATGGACAGTTGTCTGTCAGGGACAAATGATCACCATTATCTTCAAAATGTTGAAAGAGCCTATCTCCTAAATTGTCCCAATTATGAATGGAGTTCACAGGTAACCCCCTATGCCACTGGAGAGCTTTTTCATTTCAAGGAAGAGGCAAGGAGCCTTACTGCAACATTGTTTTGGGTAACATTGTGAATGGAGCATATATTGGCAAGGTCTTGAATGTGCTCAGCAAGGGTAGTGGAAGTTTCACCTACGAAAATGGGAATAGCCCTTAGAGCTAAAATTGGGATGTCATCATATTGGGCATGATCAAGATGTCTTCCATCATTGAAGGCCATAAATGTTCTATTTCTTGGCAGAACCATGACAATGGTGTGAATGCTATGATGAGTGTATGGAAGCCTATTCTTGATGGAGGGAAAAGCCCATGACTTCCATAATAGCTTGACATACTAGAGCATTGGAGATGCATCATGATATTCTTTGAAAATAAGGGTAACAGGTCTACTTTTGGAGACTGTGAACATGCTAGAAGAGAGTGGCTAATTGATTTGAGAACCTTAAAGGTTGGAAAAGACCAAGAGCATCACTGAACTTTGATCTTTGATGGAGCCTTAAGCACTTGGGATGCTTTCACCAACAGATGTTTATTAGAGTCACCATGGTGCTTGTTGAAATCTTTCACAGCTGCACATGAACTAAGAATAACACCAAATTTTCTCAGTTCAACTCTTACTCAGAGCAGAGGGTCCCACTAGGTGTGCCAGAAAATGTTATCACCTAACTTTGCACCCTATTGTTGAATCTTTTAGAAGTTTCAACAAATTTAGTGAAACATGGGATTGGTCTCAATGTGTGGGACCTTGAAAATGAGACCAGACCTCCAGAGAAGGTTGGTTCCTTTTTCTAGACTTAAGGTTCAGAGAATAACAACTAAATCTAATACTAACATTCACAAGGAAAAGGTGAAGAAGAAACTAAAATTAAAATTGGGTGATGCACCAGAGTTATAGTGTTAGCTAAGACTAACATAACACAACAATGATCTCAAATACTAACAGAGACTCACATAGACTTATAGCTTTAGCAAAGGTTTGAATTAGAAAACTGCAACTACAAGAGGAATCATTTTATCCATAGAATAGGCTACAGATTTCAAGTAATCACAGAGTACAAGCATGAAGAGAGGAAAAATATCAATGATTGTATTGATCATGAAGGCTAAATAGTCATTACAAAAGAAATACAATTTGTTACAACATAGGTAGACACAAATAACCAATTACATTCAAAGGTGAACCACTATCGAAGACATCAAAGGCTTAGCTCCAAGCATAATGCATCAGATCTGACTAGTTCTTGTAAATGGATTACAAGGTCTATCATTAAAACAAACTATAGAACTTGCATAATAGCCTAGAAGAACAAATAACATTAAAAACATCTTTATTACATGTATATATAGCTTTTCATAATCTATCATGTAGCTACAGGCATTGAAAATCAATCAACTACCTGCCCTGTACTACATTAAATTTGGTCCATGGCCCTGTCAAGAAATTGGTAGAATGGGATGGCAATCATGCCTTCTCAGGTCTGTGAAATTGGTGAAAGAATATTGCCCATACACATAGGTACCTGACACATTAAAGAAGGAAGGTCTAAAATCCTTCCATGGTACCTGCAAATCCATCTTTTGTCCCTCATTTGTACCGATACATTGAAATTTCCTACCACACCAACCACCTTTACCTAACTAATTTGTAATATCATCCTTCAAGCATTTAATGGTTCTACAACAATGGTGTGGGGTAAGTGCAAAAAGATGGGGGGCCAAAAAGTGGCCAAAAAATTTTCAAAAAAATTTTAGGCATAACGCGAGCGCGTTATAAAGTCCTTTATATATTAAAAAAAAATGCTGTCATTTCATTTTATTTTATATATTAAGGGGTTTAGGGTTGCTGGATTTTAGGGTTTAGGGTTAGGGGTTAGGGGCATTATTTAGGGTTTAGGGTTTAGGGTTTAGAGGTCTATGTTTATGGTTTAGGTAGAAGGGAGAATAGGGATCCCTATCTCTTTCTCTCTAGACATATCGATCCCTATCTCTTAATCTATCCCTCGCTACCTCTCTCTCCTCCTCTTTATCTCTCTCCCCATCCTTCTACCTCTTGAAATCTCTCTCCCTATGTGTCTAGACATCTCTTGATCTCTTTCCCTATCGAGCTATCTATCCTCATAACCCCATCTCTTAATATACCCCTCTCTACCTCTCTCTCTACATTTCCCTATCTATCTCTCCCTTGTTAGATCTATCTCCCTAAATCTCCCCTCTCTATATATATGTATCTCTATCTTTCCCCCTCTATAAACCCCTTTCTCTATTTCGATCCCCATCTCTCCCTTTCCTCATCTCTATCTCCACCTATCCTCTCTAACTACATGTCCGTCTCTATCTCTCCATGTCTCCCAATCCCTCTTTATATATAGGATAGAGAAATGAAGAGAGAGAGAGAGAGACTCTCTCATGTAGATACAAGGTTACCTTTATGTTATAATGCTTCCCATAATGCGCTCACGTTATAACGCGAGCACATTATTGGAAGCAAGGAAAATGGTAAAAAAGCATGTGGGATTCGTGTTTCAGACCCCACATACCTGTTATTCCTACTTTTCACGAGTATATAAGACAAAAAAATGCTTTTCATTTTGGTTGACTAATTGAGAATCATTTTTATATGAATCCGCCACCTTTTTTTATTTTTTCAACATAGAAGAAGTGATTTTTCATGTTTTTGGAGAAAATTTGATTATTTAAACTAAAAGTTTCATGTTTCATGTGTGATTTTATTTCAAAGATAATTACCATTGATATATAGATTGAATTTGATGATATATGTTTGTTTTTTACATAAATTTTACTAGAATCCTATTCTAGAATTATATAGAATTCATAATCAAACTTGAGAAAAATAAGAATTTGACGATTTTGAAGCCATCTTTTGGAGAATTGGTCAACTGTAATATCAAATTCTAAGGTATGTTCAATTTTAATTCACACACACACACACACACACACACACACACACACACACATTACAGTTGACCAATTCTCCAAAAGATGGCTTCAAAATCCTCAAATTCTTGTTTTTCTCAAGTTTGATTATGAATTCTATATAATTCTAGAATAGGATTCTAGTAAAATTTATGTAAAAAACAAACATATATCATCAAATTCAATCTATATATCAAATTCTAAGGTATGTTCAATTTTAATTCACACACACACACATATGTTTTTATGTTCTTTATGTCTTTAAATGTCTTTATGTCTTTATGTTTTTTATGTTCTTTATGTTCTTCTTGACATATATGTGTCTAGGTATGTCAGTTAGTTCAGTCAAAGAGACTCCAAATTCCTCATGTTTCCACCTTGTTTTGGCTCTTCATGCCTTTATTTCACCTATTTTCAGCTATACAAGAGAAAAACATTACCAAATACTTCATAAAATATTTTTAGTGAACAATTGTTTGTCATACCCATATTCGAGTGTATACATGGAGCCAAAATTGATTTTGGAAGACTCTTAATTTTTTCCCTAGGATGACATAAGATGATACAAAGGGACTTACAAGGAGATAAAACACTAAAAAGGAGATTTTCATGAGTGTAGGATAGTCATGTAAGTCTATATAACAGTCCACTATCATAGTCTATATATAACCCTACTGCCATGTATGATCCTCCTTGCATTTGAAGGTCATTTTACAATGCTATGAAAGTTATGATTTATTACAAAGTGGTCCTTCTTATTGCATCTATGTACAATGAAATTCATATATTTATACATTGTTTACAATGAATGTGTAAAGAGTTCTCTTCCTACAACTATGCACATGCTATAGCTGAGATAAGAGTTTGTGCACATTACAATAATGAAAACCATCACTATTATGCTACAACATGCTACAAGTCATCTGTGTTACATGCTACAACATTTATGTTACTATGGAGCACAAATGTGCATGCTTACAACACCCAAAACATGTCATCACTAGCTCTTACATTCTCTATTTTCATGTCCTTTCTTGACCTCCAAGTGGCCATACTTCTCATACTTGTTGATAACTGAGAGGGGGGGGGGTGAATCAGTTATCCTAATTATTTCTTCTTTCTGAACTTTCTTATTAATCAATGCAACATTAATTCAAATAAGCAAACATTGCCATGAAATGAAAAAACACATGACACAGTATTTTTGACGTGGAAACCCTGTTAAGGGAGAAAACCACGGGGTGATTAACCCAAAGATTATTCTCTATTAGAAGAATAAGGAAATACAAAAATGGCACTTGCCAATTAGGGCTCACTGCCCGAGCACACTGCTCACAAAGGAGGCACGCTGCCTACAAGGAGACACACTGTCTACAAAAGAATGTTATACAATACTTGAACTGATTGTAAGCATCCACATATGCTGGAGTTCAATTCCAGTTAGGTTCAGTACACTGATCTGCTGCACTTCATCTTTCCTTTTCTCATATGCTGCTTTCCTTTCACATACCGGACCTTTCTTACTATTTCTCCTTTTCTCTGCTTTTCTTCACATACCACATAACACAACAACACTTCTCACAACTAAATCCATCCTATATATATCCGCACAAGTGATTTCATTATCTTTCTAGTCGGCACCCAGAACAATCAATCTTCTCACAAACTCTGTTCTGTCGGTTGAATCCTTGCACATCAAGTAATGTGGATCAAGTATATGCTTGTAAAAATCATTAATCATGTCGGCTAGACATGATTCATGCCTTCATAACCTTTACCACAATCAGTAACACATATGGAAAGTAGTCTGATGTTTTGTCAGTCAGTTCTTCCTCTGTTCACACTGTCACTTTGGAATCCAGTACTCAACTATTCATATCTTTTTCCTCATCCATCACCAGAGGCTAAATCCTTCGAGTATACCACTCAAGGTAGTCTTCTTGAATTCTCCAAATCCGCACTTCACCAAGATACTTCCTCTGAGAGATTCGGACCTGTCTGTCGGACCTTGCCACATGCTCTGTTCTTGTTTACCGGACCACCACATTCTTCATTCTGACTTCCGGTAGAGATACACCATGTCCTACGGATGTGTGGGATGAACTTTGTTGCCATCAATGACAACAATCATGAATCCATATAGTGTCTCTTGCCAACAATCTCCCCCTTTGGCATTGATGGCAACACTTAGTGAAAAATGACTAAGTGTTTACACTATGCTCCCCCTTGGCTGATGTTCTGTCTTTATATACATTTTCCTTAGCTCCCCCTTAGTTGGATTCCTCATTTTTCACTGCTCCTCACTCCCCCTTTGACATCAATGGCAAAGGGTAGGGTCCGCACACCAAAATTTTCAAAAATTTTACTATACTTAGCCGTATATTACATATTCACATAAACTAAAGAATGTCTGCAAAGGATGTCTTCAATTGGATGAGTTCTGTAGCCCAACTTTGCTTCATTCTATCCAAAATTGAAATGTGACCACTCAACAAAAATGCAAAAGCTTCTACCCTCTTAAGATCTGTCAGATCATTGGTTTGGGCGGTAGTCTGAGCATCTCTTATGGCCTCATGCATGGCCTCTAACTTAGGGACAATGATCCTCCTAAGTTCACCCATCCGGTTGATCATGTTCTTCCTCTCCTTCTCAAAATTCTTTATTGCATTTGAGATTGCAATAGACTGACACTCTTGGTTTGCTATAAAGGATGAGAGAGGATCAAAGCTTTGAGACAGACTTAGTAGTTTATCCTCTTGCTCTTTTATTTTCTTGTCAATCTCCATTGTTACCTTGGACCAGGAGATACAAAATTTGTACATTTCACCACCATCCTTAAGAGCATTTTCTAAGCTCTTTATCCCAATGTTCATGTTTCTCCTATCATTAGTGATCAAACCCTATACCTCAAAGAACCTTTTATCCAAAAATTCCTTCTAAACCTTTTCTTCAGTTGATTTTTCTAAAGAATCAAAATGTGTATTAACGCTGCTGACTAAGGTTTTGAGATTACCAGAAGAGGAGGCTGTGGGATCCTTCTGAAAAGATGGCATGATCTTTTCTAGTATTCCGGATGCAGCTTCTATCAACTCACAGTCTTCCATATGAGACTTTAGGAGTTTTTCATTAGCCTTAGCATTTGCAAATGAAGCTATCTTCATTATCTGTACCGGAGAGAGAGAGAATCAAAATTGAATGGACCTTGTAGAAGCTCCAGTTCATCAATCTCCCTTGTTTCTTTGCTTAGAAATTCTTGGACAGATTGTGTAGTGTCTCTTGCCGGAGACAGATGTTTCTTCTCTTCTACAGTCTTGGAGCTGTCCTTTGGAGTTTTCCCTCCTCCTACAATCCCACCAGTAGCAGTTGTGGTTTTCTCTGCTGAAGTCTTCTTTCCTTCTGCAATCTTGGCACTGTCATCTTCTTTTTCCTTCACCTCTACTTCTTTCTCCTGTGATTTTTCTTCTCCTTTAGATCCAGAGATTGTAGGAGAAACTGGAGGAGAAATGTTTGTCTGTTCGAGGCCTACCTCTTCTGACATTTTCTCAGGAGTTTCTTCTGCAACATCTGTGGTGGAGGGGTCAGTACCCAAGTCCTCTATGATAGGAAGATTAAATCTTTTGAAGGTTTTCTGGAGAATCTCTTTAGTGTCCTTGGCTACCTTGTCCGTCTCACCAAGCATAAGCTGATTCATCCTTGCTTTGCTCCTGAATTCATCCTTGCAGTCTTTGAATACCATGTTCATTGTCATGGGATCGATTGAAGGATATAGCTGAATAGCTATCTGTTCCCGGATCTCAAGGTCTTTTGCCATGGCATTGGTCTTTCTCATTTCCAACTCCTTTTCTAAGCTCTTAGGAATTAACGAGATGATTTCAATAAAAGCCTTATTGTAAATGTTCAAGAACTTAACTGTGGCTTCCTCCAAAATCTTTTTATCTGCTTCATTGTAGTCATCATAGAATTCTATTAAGGGTTGCAGGTTCCCATCCACTGTGACTGCTTTAACTACATCATCTAAGGAGAGAGTGGGTTTTTCAATAAATTCCTCTTCCTTCTCTTCCTTGTCTTGTCCTGTGGAAGGTTTACTGGATCCTTTCTTCTTCTGTTTCTTTATTTCCTTTACCCCCTCATCTAATTCGGTTTCCTCTTCATCTTTTTGACTTGCATAAGCCCTTGTGGATTTTATTTTAGACCTTTTCTCTCCTTTTCCGGATGACTGACCTTATGGTTTTGATGTTTTTGAGTTTTTGGTTGTGACAGGTGTAGATCCTTTTGATGATCTGGTCCGGGTTGAGGTTTCCACCAGAGTACTTTTCTTGCTTTTCTTTTCTACCTTTTTCTTCTCTTCCTCGGCCTTTCACCTCTTTTCCCGGTTGGCATCAAGTGCCTCCTTTGAGATGCCAAAACCTTTTGCAACTTCCTCAACTTCTTTTCTTACCTTTCTTTTGATTTCTGGCTGCCTAAGCTCAGTGTGAATTTTCACACTTAGTTCTTCAAAGGTTCCAAATCTCTCTACTTTTGGGTCCTTTGGTTGACTGAGCATGTGTTGGACATGCAATTCTACAATTTGTTCATCCACTTCATACCCCATAGGCATGATCCAGACTGTTCTTGGCTCTACTGCCTCCATTAGGCATTGATCAGTGTCTACCATGAAGCACACTGTATCCTTGTATTTCTCAATTACTGATTTGGGGATTCTTTCTCTGATTTGCATCGTAGTTTGAAAGTGTTTGAAGTAACCCCACAGAGTTGTATTCCTTGCCTTAGCATCCCCAAGTTCATGTAAGTAATCTCTTATCTGGACTGCTACCGGTTTGTCATTCTGCCATACCCATCCACTTGATCCGGGCAGCTCATTCATGAAATAGAAAAATAGACATAATATTAGTGTACCATATTTGAAAGAATTATTTTTGTCCTTTTGATCTTTTGTATGTTTTCCATTAATTGGTTTAATAGAAGTTCACAGAGATCATAATCTGCATTCTTTCTCAACATCTCATAGGCCGTGTATACTGCAGTTTTGGATACTGAATTCTCCCTACTAGAATGATATATCTTGTATCCTATTATCATAGATGCATACATGATATCCGGGTCAGTAATATCTTCAATGGTCATTGCCCTCTTATCAAATTTTGATCCGGTGGCCTCTGTGACAATGTTGTTTTTGACAGATTTGAGGACAGGAATTCCTCTGGAGGAATGTAAACCGGTTACTGCCCTAATTGCTTCCTTGGTGATCTTGCAAGGTCTATTCAGCCACATGAAGTTATCATGCACCCTACTTAAAATATACCGGACCCATTCTTCTTCTTCAAAGCAGGGGAAATGAATGAACTAATCAAAATGCTTTTCCCGGATGCCCTTATATTCTAGTTTAAGCTTAAAAGCATCATCTATCAATTGTTTGTGATAGATGTCTCTTAGTTTGAATTCCCCAAACTCTTCAATATTGGCATGTATATAAACCCTAATGTCTTCTATGTGTAAAACGCCATGCGGCACACTAGAGAATGCTCCTAGGGGACCTACCTCCAAGGATTTGTATGGATGTTTCTTAAATGTAGGGCAAGGTCTATCAGAAATCTTTACAATATTCAGAGTACCCATTATCAAGAGATTTGTAGTGATATATTTGAAAACGGAAAATACCTTTTGCGCCTATCGTTTTCACGGAGTAGGTTGGATTGATCTCTAGAAGTAATAATTCCTGCAAGTGATCTTCGATGAACTTGAGGAATTTCGTTGCAGAGCTCCGGTTTTTGTTTCTTCTTGAGTGCAGAATGAACAAGTGATTAATGAGAAGACCCTTATATTGCTCTGCAAACCCTAATATTAGATTGCAATAAATGCTTGACCTACATTATTCTGGTTGGCCTTATTCAGATGTCTTGAAGAACCGGATCTGTCTTGATCTATGAACATCATGCGGATCTTCCAAACCATGAACAAATCAAGATGACACATCACAGGGACATCCCAAAAACTCTGACCAATCCATAGTATAGGACAATGCACTTCTGGATCTCACCGGACCTTTTTGTGGCACTCTGTCACTTCAGAGCATCTCCCAGAACCAGTTCTACTTGATCGATCACAACTTCTTCATATCTTCATGCGGACCTCTGAAATCTTAACTAGATCATTTCAAGACTCATATCTACAAACCCTTTAATTCGCATCCTCTTCTTATGCCAATTCTGGCACCACTTGACTGGCTGGGGGAAGAAGGTTTTCTTAGTCTCCCCCTGAGCCAGAGCTCACTTTTTAATTTTCAGAAGGAATATCAGCACCAAAGTCTGGTGTGGATCCATCCTCTACATTCTCTGTACTCTTCTTTACCCAGATCTTGTTCATCTCTCTTTTAACTTCATCCGCATTCACTTTTTGTTTACTCTTATCTTAATTCTGATTAGGATATGCCGGACCGCTTTTGTCCCGATTCTTGCTTCTACAAAATTTTGCACTATGAACGGATCTATTACAGATTTGGCAAACAAAATTTCTTGGCATATTTGACTGATATCCTCTTGATCTGCATTGATTAGCCATATGACCTATTCTATTGCATGCAAAGCATCTACCATTGAATAATTTGTTCATTTGCATATTTCTACATTCATGAGATTTGTGACCATACCTTTTGCAGTTAAAGCACTGTCCGGAGAAGGATGAGTTAGTCTGACTCATTCTCTTTCTGCATTGATTAGCTTTGTGACCAAAGTTATTGCAGTTGTGGCAGTATCCATTGAAGGATGGATATCTTTGAGCATTAAGCTGTCTTACTGGAGGTCTTCTAGGCCTGTCCCTTGGATTTTCTGATCTAAAATTCCTCTGACCGGATCTGGAGCTTTCTCCTTTCTCATATCCCAAACCACACCTGTCATCTGCCTTCTTTTGACTGTCAAGAAGAATTTTAAGTTGAGCAGAACTTATCTTGAATTTCTCTTTATATTCATTTGTTGTTTGAAGATCCCTTTTGAGAGAGACAATTTGATCCTCAAGTTTTTCTTCATTATTTTTAGCATCTTCAAGATCGGATTCAAGATGTCTGATAATTCTGTCCATCTGGTGACAATCTTTTGATTTCTCCTTGAGAGATTGTCTTAGATTATCTTCAGTTTTTCTTTTCTCTTCAATTTATTGGGTAAACTTCATAACTCCTGATTCCATTTCATGTCTTACCATAATGATTTCTTTTGATAACTTTTCACATAATTTGGTTTTCTCATTCAGCTCTTCATTTGCATCATTTGCTTCACCTTGTCTTGCCAATTGCTGAAGTAGCTCCTTTCTCTTTTTCATAGAGAGGCTTAATTTGTCTTTTAGTTCTCTCATGAATTCATCAACCTGCTTGAGTCTTTCCTTCAATTCATTGACTTCAGAGTTTGACTGTTAAAGATCATCAAGGGCAGTCTTGAGTTGCTCCCTTAAGCCATATGCATCCATTTGGATTCCCAGATCTTCCTCAAACTGTTAGACTCTGTTAGGAGGAACTTAGCTCTGATACCAATTGTTGATAACTGAGAGGGGGGGTGAATCAGTTATCCTAATTATTTCTTCTTTTTGAACTTTCTTATTAATCAATGCAACATTAATTCAAATAAGCAAACATTGCCATGAAATGAAAAAACACATGACACAGTATTTTTGACGTGGAAACCCTGTTAAGGGAGAAAACCACTGGGTGATTAACCCAAAGATTATTCTCTGTTAGAAGAATAAGGAAATACAAAAATGGCACTTGCCAATTAGGGCTCACTACTCGAGCACACTGCTCACAAAGGAGGCACACTGCCTACAAGGAGACACACTGTCTACAAAAGAATGTTATACAATACTTGAACTGATTGTAAGCATCCACATATGCTGGAGTTCAGTTCCGGTTAGGCTCAGTACACTGATCTGCTGCACTTCATCTTTCCTCTTCTCATATGCTGCTTTCCTTTCACATATCGGACCTTTCTTACTATTTCTCCTTTTCTCTACTTTTCTTCACATACCACATAACACAACAACACTTCTCACAACTAAATCCATCCTATATATATATCTGCACAAGTGATTTCATTATCTTTCTAGTCGGCACCCGGACTAGTCAATCTTCTCACAAACTCTATTCTGTCGGCTGAATCCTTGCACATCAAGTAATGCGGATCAAGTATATGCTTGTAAAAATCATTAATCATGTCGGCCAGACATGATTCATGCCTTCATAACCTTTACCACAATCAATAACACATCCAGAAAGTAGTCTAATGTTCTGTCAGTCAGTTCTTCCTCTGTTCACACTGTCACTTTGGAATCCGGTACTCAACTATTCATATCTTTTTCCTCATCCATGGAGTATACCACTCAAGGTAGTCTTCTTAACTTCTCCAAATCTGCACTCCATCAAGATGCTTCCTCTGAGGGATCCGGACCTATCTGTCAGACCTTGCCACATGCTCTGTTCTTGTTTACCAGACTACCACATTCTTCATTCTGACTTTTGGTAGAGATACACCATGTCCTGTGGATGTGTGGGATGAACTTTGTTGCCATCAATGACAACAATCATGAATCCATATAATGTCTCTTGCGAACAATACTCACCCATAGTGAGTAAAACATACTACTTGCTTGCTCTACAAGTGAAAAACTTGAACACAACTCAATCCATCGGAAAAACTTGGAGTGCTAATCAAATGCCCCTACAAATGAAAGCAACCCACACTTATCTCCTTTGCAAATCAAGTAAATACTCTATCCAAGTATGATTACATACTAACATCATTGAATGTTGATGTAGACTCATGTGAGAGTTGTTCCCTTTTTGAATTTGATGTTTTAGTGTGCATTTTTTTCCTTTGTGGCTGCTTACTCTTGCGTTTGTCATTTGGGTGAATCTCTAGACAAAGCTTCCAACAATTGTCATAACAATATCCTCCAACCTTGAAATAAGACCAATAGTTGTTATCTTTGTACATACTCAAATCAACTTGTTTGTTATCTTCTTTGAGTTTGTTTTGGCCTTTCTCTTCCCTTATTTTTGGAGAGTTACTTCTTTTTCCATCCTTTCTATGGAAAATATGCTCCTTAGTGGTGTTTTCTTTGTGCATCATTCTACAATTTACTACTTCAGCTTTCTACTTCTTCAAACTTTCCATAGACCCCTAAACTCAGTAAACAGTCCATATTCAGGTTGCCAAACTCCCAAATCCACGCTCACATTCAAGTGGAATGATCATTTATGATGTAGACACAAGAAGGAATTCAAAGCATTGATACCATATTTCACAAATCAACTCAACCATAAACCAAAATCTTGCAATGGCCCAACTAGGTACTTAAGGGCATCATAAGGCATAAGGGCTCCAAGCTATTCCCCAACCTTAACACAAGCATACACCATGCCAATATAATGTATTCAAACCAATTTTTTCACTTTTAGTGCCTGCAAATATCAACCAATGTCTAATCCACAAATCACTCCTTAAGGCCTAGTAGCCTTCAAAACTTAAAAATGTGCATAACTTTGTGTAACCTCAGCCAACCCCCAAACCAAAAAGTATTTAGACACCCATTATGGAGTAGAACAACATATCAAAAGATTTCATGCCCTTCTTTCAAGAAAAATGTGAGTTCTATGACTGGCCCTCTCTAGAAATAGGTCCAATTTGGTCCAATTAACAAACCAAGTACCCTAGGATCATTCAATAACCACTCCAAACCCTAAAAAAATAGATCTATATGTCACAAAAATTCAAATTCCACCATTTTTTAGTATAGCCATGCTCATCTAGGTTGCAAACAAGAAAACCCTTCATTTCTTCACAAATAAGGGGGTTTTAATGAAAATCTCATATCCACTCCAACCTAGAACAAAATAAAACTTGATTCACCTTTAAATAGGCCTGCATATGCTATAGAAACACTTACTTGGCTAGGTTGAATTCAAATTCACAAAGAACCACTATTTAGCCACCCTTTCCACTTGGAAAATGCATGAAAACAGGGTATAATGAGTTGCAGCAGGAAAAAAGGGTATAACTTCTTATTTTTTCCTCCAAGTTTGTCCTCCTCTCTTCTATTCAAACTAGATTCAAGTGTATATGTGTGTTCAAATGCATACTCCATGACTTATATATGTTCAAGTTATCTTGATATGAGGTATCTTAATCATAAGTTTGTAAAACCTTGTTATTCATTCTGACTGTGCTATTCATTGTCATTATAAAATTTCTAATGATCATTGTCTTATTCTTCATGCTTGTAGAAATCATCATCATGCCAAACTTTGATGAGACAGTTCTCAAAATTCATGGCAGCTGGGAACATTTTGTTTGGGCCTATAGGTGCACATGGAGTCATTCCACAATAACCTCTCTCAGTTTCATTCAACTCCAGTCTGTTTGATCGTGCTGAAATCAAACTCATTCTTGCAAAATGCTTCAGTTTCTTGCTATGGAAAGGTGCTAGGAGTGACATTTTACATTTCATAGCTCGTGGGTCCGAACGGACTTCGCCAACATGTTAGGGTGGGTGTGTAAATGCCAGGGGAGGTCTCATTTCATGTGCCAAGCGTTGCATTCATTTGGGGTAGCAAGCTACCGGCAAAGTCCCTTAAGCTCCCTAAGATGAAAAAATTACCAAACTTTGACAGGACAGTTCTCAAAATTCATAGAAGCTGGAAATATTTTGTTTAGACCTATAGGTGCATGTGGAGTCCATCCACAATAACCTCTCTTAGTGTCATTCAACTCTAGTTTGTTTGACCGTGCTAAAATCAAACACATTCTTGAAAAATGTTTCAGTTTCATGCAGTGGAAAGGTGCTAGGAGTGACATTTTATATTCCATAGCTCGTGGGGCCAAACAAACTTTGCCAATGATTAGGGTGGGCAGGTAAATGCCAAGGGAGGTCTCGTTTTGTGTGCCAAGCATCGCATTCATTCAGGGTAGTAGGCTACCGGCAAAGTCCCTTAAGCTCCCTAAGATGAAAAAACTACAAAACTTTGATGAGACAGTTCTCAGAATTCGTAGCAGCTGGGAACATTCCATTTGGATCTACAGGTGCACATGGAGTTCATCCACAATAATCTCTCTTAGTTTCATTCAACTCCAGTCTGTTTGATCGTGTCGAAATCAAATGCATTCTTGTAAAATGCTTCAGTTTCATGCTATGGAAAGGTACTAGGAGTGACATTTTGCATTCCATAGCTTGTGGGGTTAAACGGACTTTTCTAATACATTAGGGTGGGCGGGTAAATGCCAGGGGAGGTCTCGTTTCGTGTACCAAGCATTGCATTCATTTGAGGCAGCAGGCTACTAACAAAGTCCCTTAAGCTCCCTAAGACAAAAAAATTGCCAAACTTTGACATGAATTCATGGTAGCTGGGAACGTTCCATTTGGATCTACAAGTACATGTGGAGTCCATCCACAATAACCTCTCTCAGTTTCGTTCAACCCCAGTCCGTTTGACCATGTTGAAATCAAACGCATTCTTGCAAAATGCTTCAGTTTCATGCAGTGGAAAGGTTGTCAGGTGCCAAATTTTTTGCTCTGCTCATCATGGGGCCGAATGGATTGCATCAACATGTTGGGGTGGGTGGGTAAATGCTAGGGGAGGTCTTATTTCATGTGCCAAGCATCCCGGTCATTATGGCCTACAAGCTACTGAGACCTAGCACTTTTCAAGTTTATTGGTAGCTTGTAGCCTAGAATGACTAAGACACTTGGTGTATGAAATGAGACCTCCCCTAGCATTTACCCACCCACCCCCGACGTGTTGGCATGGTCCATTCGGCCCCACGATGAGTAAAACAAAAAATATGGCACCTAGCAACCTTCCCATTACATGAAACTCAAGCATTTTGCAAGAATGTATTTGATTCTAGCACGGTCAAACGGATAGGAGTTGAATGAAACTGATAGAAGTTATTGTCGATGGACTCCACATGCACCTGTAGGTCCAAACAAAACATTCCCAGCTGCCACGAATTCCAAGAACTGTCCCTTCAAAGTTTGGTTGTTTTTTCATCCTAGGGAGCTTAAGGGACTTTGCCAGTAGCCTACTGCCCCAAATGAATGCGATGCTTGGCACATGAAACGAGACCTCCCCTAGTATTTACCTACCCACCCCAACATATTAACAAAGTCCATTCGGCCCCACAAGCTATGGAATGCAAAATGTCACTCCTAGCACCTTTCCACTACATAAAATTGAAGTATTTTGCAAGAATATGCTTGATTCTAGTACGGTCAAATGGATAGGAGTTGAATGAAACTGAGAGAGGTTATTATTGAAGGACCCCACATGCACTTGTAGGCTCAAATGAAATGTTTCCATCTATCATGAATTCTGAGAACTGTCCTGTCAAAGTTTGGCATTTTTTTCATCTTAGGGAACGCTTAAGGGACTTTGCCGGTAGCATGTTTCCCTGAATGAATGCGATGCTTGGCACATGAAATGAGACCTCCCCTAGCATTTACCCACCCACCCTAATGCATTGGCAAAGTCTGTTCGGCCCCATGAGCTATGGAATGCAAAATGTCACTCCTAGCACCTTTCCACAGCATGAAACTGAAGCATTTTGCAAGAATGCGTTTGACTTTGGCATGATCAAATAGACTAGAGTTGAATGAAACTGAGAGAGGTTATTATGGATGGAGTCCACATGCACCTATAGGTCCAAACAGAACATTCCCAGTTGTGACGAATTCTAAGAACTGTCCCGTCAAATTTGGCAATTTTTTGTCTTAGGGATCTTAAAGGACTTTTCTAGTAGCCTGCTGCCCCAAACGAATGCGAGATTTGGCACACAAAACAAGACTTCCCCTAACATTTACCTACCCACCCCGATGTGTTGGCAAAGTCTGTTCAGCCCCACGAGCTATGGAATGCAAAATGTCACTCCTAGCACCGTTCCACTACATGAAACTAAAGCATTTTGCAAGAATGCATTTGATTTATGTTACCTTTTTATTCACCCTTATCCAGTTTTTCATAATCCTTCCCTGAGAAAATAGTCAATTTACCATTTTCCTTTATTGGTCAATATATTTACTCCTTAAGTTGGCTTTTTGTTAGTAGAGATCATCCACCTGTCATCTTTATGTACAAAATAATTTGTAGTCTTGAACCTTTGAACTTGAACCTTTTTCAAAATTCAATGGTTCATGGGTTCAAAGGTTCACCGTCAATGTTCTTAGAAAGTTTGCTTACCCTTGGTCTCTCGTGCAGCACAATTTGTATCTTTGAACCTCCCAATTGAACTTCATATCGGAGTTCAAAGGTTCAAAGGTTCAATGGTTCGTCATGAAATGTTCTGTAATAAGTGTACCTATGTGTTAAGTATCATTTATTCCCTAAAACCTTCTTTGAGTCAAAATTTGCAAGAGATTAAAATGAAAAAAAATCATTCGGAGGCAAATATATTTGGAACACCTTATGAAGTGAAAAGTTTTAACTTTTAGAGGTTAAGGATAATGATTACACATCAAGGTCGTGTGCGGGAATTACTTGCAATTAATGCATGTGTCAGAATTTACGTCTTATCAAGTAAATTCAGCACGAATTAATTGATTTAGTAATTATTTGACCAGATTTTATGCCTTTTATCAAAGAAGGAATAGGCCAATTTTAGCAGTAAAACATACAGGGTGATACAAAAGGAAACCAACGCTAGAGATAAAGGACTTTCTTGCCCAATTTGATAGTGACTTCAAATCTATTAAAGGTGAGTTTCAACTTTTCTCATAGCTGTTGCTATTTCTTTGTTGGAAAAAAGAGTCATTTTGAGTTTCTAATACTGTAAAAGTACTTCAAGCATTTTTTGTTCTATTTATCCAAACTGTAGTCATGAAAGCTGCCTATCTGGGTTTCGAACATGGTTCTAGCCTTGTTTGCTCTCTATCCAAATATGGGGTTACCTTTTTAGCTCAGTATGATTTAGAGGATTTTAAGGAAAGAGCTAAAAATCCTACGTCTACTCCTATGATGGAAAGGATTGTGGAAAGTGGTCTAATTGAAGCCGCAGCTTTTCCTACGGCGGTAAAATGCCCTGAGTTAGTCCTTGAATGTACGAGAAAATATGACCCTCAAGGTAGATGTATTAGAGCTGCCAAAGGAGATGTGTTATTGCCTATTAATAGATAAACCTTAATGGACGTAATGAAGATCCCGTCAAAGGAGCCATACTCAGGTCTTGACATTACTTCCTCTTATAGTTATTTTTCATTAAAAAAGGCAAATTACAAGAGTGTAATTGCAAGGAATTGGCTGCTAAAGTTTCAAAATGGAGGTTAGAGATTGTCCAGATCATTAACAAGGGAACATATGATACCAAAAGTAAAAGATATCATGGTGTTGTTACACAGATTAAAGGGTAGTTCTCAAGCGTTCTATTGGGAGGATTGGATGTATTTCTTTATTCAAGTGATTCTTCAAGGAGAACAATATCTAGACCGGGCAGAAATCATAGCAGAATGTTTACATCAGGGTTTGAGTAACTATTTGGGAAATAAAAACTTTTACATGTCTTCATATCTCTTCTACTACCTGGCATCTACAAGGGAGTGGGGAGGGCTACCCCATGCATCCTTAGTTGAAGATATCAGAATTTATGATTATTACTCTCATTTACAAATGCAGAAGTGTTATGAAAATTATGGAAGGGTTAATGATGTTTTCACTGGCAAGATAGTTTACGAATTAACAGGCAATGTTAATAAAAGGATGTCTGATGAAGCCATGTAGTTAATCAGCATTTATGGTAGCTACTTCATTCAATTTCCCAAATTCACTTACATCAGGGTTGGAGGTTTTGAAGGTGAACCTATGAAACTGCCCAGATATGTCTTTGATCACTTTGTGTTAATTGAAGTATGTAAGCAGTTGGCACATATTGATAAGAGATTCTTGATGAAAAGGGAGTCAGGTATCTCTTTTCCTGTTGATCTTGGTCACTATTCATGTCAATCAATTTCTGATGCTTTAAATCTAAAGGTGGGTCTAGAGAAGTTTAATTTTCAATATTATAATGCCAGACTTAAGTTTGATAGCAAGGGTTTTGCTAGAGACAATTTGGATTTTGGAGAGAGATTTTTACACATTCCCCAAATAGAGGATTACTGGGAAGATTGCCTAGACGAATTTGAAGTTAGAAAAAGGCTTTGGTGCAGATTTTCCCTAGGGAAAATAGTCACCCTTAACCTAAAAATGAATATTATTGGTATAACAGATGATGAGGAATATGTGATTGATTCTCAGTTTGAACAAGTAAAACAGCTACCTATTCTAGAAGTTGATTGGAATAGAGATGAAGAGGACCAGATTAAAGTTAAAACCCTCCCTGTGATAAGAAGAACTAAAAAGTGGTTAAGAGAACAGAGATTGGGAAAAGTTTAGAACAAAGATTCTCATCAGTGTGCACCCATTGATGAATCACAATCTCCTGTAAGCTCTTCTAATCAACTTATTAATATTTGTGATGTAGGTACTCCAAAGTCAAAAATTAAAAAGGGTTCTGCCACCAAAAAGTCTAAGAAAACCCTTGTGACCAATCTGCCTACTCGCACCATCAGGTCAAGAACTAAGAGTAGGAAGAAGAAGGAAATTTCAGAAAGAATAGTTGTAGACCTAAATACTAAAGAAGATTCAGTAGAAATGATGATTGATCAAGGGCTTGGTTCATCAATGGTAGAAGAAACCAATACGGACCAACAGGTAGAGATCGCTTCAGATTCTACCAATTTAATGATATTGCCAAATGCACCTTACTCCTGATAAAGAGATTTCAATCACTACACCTCGATGGTTGGAGAGTTCAATTAATGATAAAAGGAAAATAGTTCCATTTTCTTTGCCACTAGAAGATATGGTTAGCAAATGTCTGGGAAAGGCTCCAAAATCTAAAAAGTTGAAAACCACTTCCAGGGTAGACATTGATCCCAATACAGGAAATTGGAGTGCGGAGATAGCTCAGCCAATAACTGATGAAGAAGTCCAGAACCCCACAGTCTAATATTTTACAGTAGAAAGAATAGACCTTGGAATTGCATCGCGAGCTGCAGACGTACACCATCTCGAGGCGTCTACTAAAAAGATAGTAAATCACACATGGAAAGATGAAAAAGATAAGAGGGAGCTCAAGCAAGAATTACGGTCGATGGTAGAATACATTGATGCCATTCACAATCCAGATCCTTAGCCCGTCTCTCAATTACCTCTGTCTTTTGATCCAAAGTCTCCAATTAATCAAAAGATGCTTGATCAGATACATAGAACTAAGATGGTGACTAAAGTGTTCGATGACTGGCTAGATGGTATCATCCAAAAAGGTACTAAATATATTAATGATTTGAAAGGTATATGTGATGAAACCATAGCTACTCTTGAAGATTTAAAAGTACAAAATGCCTCGTGGGAAAAGGATGAAGCAAAATGGATGACTGTAATAAATCAGATGAGTGAAATTTAGAAGTATGGAGTGACTAATTTTCTATCAAAAAAGAATGTAACAAACTTGAATGATAATATGCTATATGTAAGAAGAAGAAACATTGAATGGAGAAAATCAGTGTCAAAACAAGGACGAATAGAGTTTACAAAGTTGATTAAGGAGATAACTGAGTTTACTCAATCTCTGCATCACAATTTAGAATGTATTAATGTAAAGTACTTAAAAGATGATGGTGAGCCAAGGAAAGATGTTGATACTGTTATACAGTCCTTCAAAGAGAAAATCAGCTTTGTCAAAGAAAATGATAATCTGATCATTGATGATTTCTCCCGAATATCAAAAGTGGAATTGCTACTTCACCTTAGCGTCGATGCCCTTCCAAAACATGCAGAAAAAGTAGCTACCATTCGAAAAGAAAAGGATGTTTGGAAGGAACTAGTTAAGCATATTGGCATCCCTAACCTCCCAATGATTCAGGAGTTTATTGATACATACAAGGAATGGAAGACACAACGTGTCTCTTCGGTAGAATAGAGCAAATCTAGAGATTCCAATGTGCTATCCCAATCATGATCGTGCTCATATAATCTTTTTGTTCAGTTATTTAGTTCAGAATTATGTTTGAAAACTCTATATTTTTAATCGGTTTCAAAAACTAAATCCCACTAAGGGTCAAAGTTTGTTTAACTCTGGGTTTAAAGAACAGTTATAAGGGAAATCTATATATATGTTTGGTTAGAAACCTAAAGGGGATAGATAGGGAATAGAAATAAAATTTTTTGCTGAACTTTACGTTTATAATGTATGTGATGTTTATCTCAATATATTTCATCTATGAATGAAAGGAAGAAATGATTGCTATAGACTTAGATCTGTGTTTAAGTGCATGAAATCAAGTTTCTATGTGAGCTCTTCTTTTTATGTGGTAATTATTCTTTTGCTGGAAGACTCATCACATATGCTTTATCATTTATTGGTTCACAAGAATTCAGTCATACATATACATATATATTTGATTATTGTTGAAGATAGAATCTGTGCGTTCTGTCATTGAATGATTTCATAGGAAAGAAAAGATATCGCATTCATAACATGGTGATGTGTGAATGTTAGTCTACCTTAAATGCTTTCTAGTTAAAAGTGTATTCAAATGTTAGAATAGTTCAAATTCATTGAAGATTTAAAAGGAAGTTGTACCTTAATTTAGAGGGGAATTATTTATGATAGTTCACCCACTTGTTGTTTAACTTATTTTCTCTGAAAAAGATAGGGTTATAGAGTTAGAATAAAATATTATTAGATTAAGACAAATTTGATAACCAACAGTTTTTGGCAACTCTGTTGGGGAAAACTGAATCATTTGTTTTGGATTAGTCACCCTAACATGAAGCAAGATGGTGCTTCCTCATAAAAATATAATTCTTGTTTTACAACCTAATCTTGGCTTTCAACACAAATAGGAAGATATAATCGGTCAATTAAATACCTTTGCATAGTGCACTTGTTGAAATATTGATTATTATAGAAGAGCAAGTCAAGCGTTAGAAAGAGAAGAAGAATTGGTTGATAATTTAAGATTGTCGTTGCTAAGGCAAAGAAGGAGGCAAGCTGAAAATGTAGTCAGAAATCAAGCCCCTGAAGTCCCAAGAGGTCAAGAACAGCCTAGAAACTAATAATTGGTTGCCTAGTTACAGTTTAACAAGCTAGAGTTTAAAAGATACACAAGATCTTTGAGGAAAGAAGGAATTGAAGATTCTACTTTTCAAACGCTGCAAAACCTAAATTTTCCTTATATTCCTACTCCTATTTGAAGAGCCAGAAGTAGACCTTCTATCCCTCCTAAACCCTCGGCATCCTCTATTTGTCAAGCTTTAAATCTCTCTAGCACTGTCATCCCTTATGCCATAAACTTTTTACCAATGGCCCATCCTTGGGGAGCAGCTATAGGGCCTCTGAATTTAGGGGCCAACCTAAATCATCTACCTAAAAATGCAAAAGAAAACTTACCCAAGTTTAATGGAGATGGAAAACAATCACCAAATGAACATCTGAATTCCTTTGCCATAGTGTGTGGTGTATTAGGTGTACAACATCAAGATGTGGCTATAAGACTTTTTGTGCAAACTCTAACCGACACTGCAGTGGAATGGTTTTATCACCTACCTGACTCTTCAATTACAAACTAGAATGATATGAAAGATGCATTTGAGAACAGGTTCAAAAGCATAGAAGATGAACATTCTCTCCTTGCTCAATTAACTCAGCTCAAGAAAGAAATACATGAGCCTATGAGGGAATTTATAGCCAAATTCAATAAAATTGTGCACAAAATTCCAACTGCTAAAAGACTGACTCTCGAGAATCAGAAATGTTTCTTTATCAACTCTATGCCTCCTAATATTAGTTTTCATCTTAGAAGAGGTGCAGTAGCCAATTTAGCAAATGCACAAACAATGGTAGTTGGATTAGAAGATGATCTTATTATGGCTGGAAAATGGAAGAAAGAAGTTCAAGTATCTAATGCTCAACCCTCATCTTCTACAAATCCTGTGGTTCAAAGGTTAGTAAATGATATGATTACTCTGAAAAGACAAATTCCTAAGGTTGGTACTTCATTTCAACAACCATATCAAGATGCCAGCAGAAGAAATTTTAATCAATAGACAAATACTGGTAAAGCATTCCAACTTACACTAGCACAACCAAGGTTAACCATTGAAGGTCCTCCTGGAAGAGAGAACACATGTGCCTTTCATTTGACTACTGATCATGATGGAAATTCTTGTCCAGAGATTATTAGATATGCTCAAATGGCTTCTACTAAGGATATGCTGGGGGAAATTACTGAAGAAGAAGGAAACTCTGAGGAACCTAGCGACTCTAAAATACACTTCCTAGAATATGAATCAAACTCAAAAAGAGGTGGTGAAATATTGGTTACTCTTGAGGATCCTTCATGTGTTGTGCTCACCAAAAGTCAGAAGAATCCAAATTTCCAAATGCTCAATCTTCTCAAGGAGTGCCTATCAAAGGTAAGGAACCTCTCACTAGAACCCCTGATACTAGTTCAAAGGTTCAAGAGGTTCGATTGTTACGAAGAGATGACCATGAAACTTCTTTTGATATTATATTTTGTAAGTCTTCAAGGATTCAAATATCTCCTGCTGAATATCTTAAGTTAAATCCCAAAGAGCTAGATAAATTGGTGAAATATGTTGAAGATGATCATCTGCAAATTGAACCCAATAGTCAACAAAATATTAATGTTGAGTCCTCAATTGCTCAATTATTTGCTCCTTCGTTTGAATCACCTACATACACACATAAAACGGCCATCAATTCATCCAATGATACATATTATATGGTTGATGTGAAACCCAACCCATTTTATGTCTCCTTATTTATAAATGGTCATAAACTCAGTAATTGTATTATAGACTCAGATGCTTCTGATGATATCATGCCTTCTTTTGTATCCAAAGCCCTAGGCCTATCCCTTACAAAAACATTTGGTAGGTGTTATTCTATGGATGGTAAGCATATTCCTTTACTTGGGCAGAGTAAAGATGCACAGGTTGTTCTTGCAGCCTACCCTGATAAAAGAGTGAAGTTGACTATCTTGGTGACAGACATTCCTGCTAGTTATGGGATGCTGTTGAGTAAAACTTTTTGTAAAGATTTAGGTGGGGAAATCAAATTGGATGGGTCAGAGGCTACAATTCTAGTGGGAAAACATAAAGTAAAACTAGAACCTGAAACTAAATGCAAGTTTACTGTGTTCCCTTCTGATGATCCTAAGTCTCATATTCTATTTGAAGAATGTGAATTTGGTAATTATTGCCTCTTCTCTAAGGACATGAAGGAGGAATCCACTTCAAAATCAGTTCATTCAGATGATCTATGGACCATGGAATTTGATGGCAGTTGTGCCACCATTGGCTCTAGAGCAGGAGTAGTTCTGATCTCTCTAGAAGGTAAAAATTTCCCTTACTCCTTTAAGTTAGAATTTAAAAATACTAATAACACTGCAGAGTATGAAGCTCTATTACTTGGATTAAATAAAGCCAAAGGGAAAGGTATAAAGATGCTCAGAGTTAAAGGAGATGCAGAACTAATTGTTAAACAAGTGAGGGGCATTTTTACTGTTAAGAATGAAAGATTGAGACATTACAGGAACAGAGTTTGGGATGAAATAGAATACTTTGATGCTTTCTCTATTGAGGCAATTCCAAGAGATCAGAACACATGGGCAAATTCTCTGGCAGTATCAGCTTCTCTTCTTCTTCCTCACCCCAATTTCAAAGAGAATTCATATAGAATAGAGCTGATCTACCATCCTAATGTCTTGGATAATGCTAAATATTGGGAAGTTTTTGAGAATGATCGACAAATTAGAAATTTATTAGAAAGTGTTGAGATGTTCTTGGGGACTTATTTTGAAGGGTCCAAAGAAGAATGTAAAGAATTTAGTCCTTATCCAGGAATCAACTCAAACGATGGGGTAATTTAGTTAAAAGGAAAGAAAATTCCCAGAGGTCGGGTTTTTCTTGAACATTTGTTCAGTCGACGAGATGAATATATCAAAGGTAACATACTCAGGCTCCTGACAAATTGGGAGATTGTGAAAAGGTAACCATTGGGAGTAAAACCAATCCTAAATGGGTTTCTATTGGTAGGTGTTGCTCACCAGAAGAGAAGTATAATTTGATTAATTTGATAACTAAATATAGGGATATCTTTGCTTGGTGCTATGATGACCTAAAGAATTTTAGAGGTGGTCAATTCTAGCATCATATTCCTTTAAAAACAAATACAACTCCATTCAAGCAGAAATTAAGAAAATACAATCCAAAAGTTATTGAGGCCATTTATAAGGAGATCGATAAAATACTGAAGGCTAGGATCATCTACCCAATTCATCACTCTACTTGGGTGCCAAACATTGTCCCGGTACATAAAAAAATGGAGAAATAAGGATTTGTGTTGATTTCATAAACTTAAATCAATCCAGTTTGAAAGATAATTATGTCTTACCCATGATGGATCACATTTTACAAACAGTTACTAGATCAGAGATGATGTCCATGTTAGATGGGCTCTCTGGTTATAATCAAATAAGTGTGGCCGCAGAAGATCAACATAAGACTGCCTTGACTACACCATGGGGAATTTTTGCTTATAGCCATATGCCCTTTGGTTTGATCAACGCTGGTGCAACTTTTTAGCGGGCAATGAATTCATCCTTTAAAGATTTGAAAGATAAAATTATTGTCATTTATCTTGACGATTTGACTGTTTTCTCTTAAAAGAGAAAATCATTTGAAAGATCTCAAGACTATTTTGCAAGAGTACCAAAATCATGGATTATCTCTTAACCCTAAAAAGGTGATATTCTGTGTAATAGAAGCTAAGTTACTCGGGCATTTGGTTTCAAAGGACGGAATCAAGATCGATCTAGAAAGAGTAAGAGCAATACAATAGTTAAGTCTTCCTTCAAATAGGACTGGAGTCAAATCTTTCTTTGGGTAGGTTAACTTCCTCAGAAGGTTCATTCCTAATTTTGCTGAGATTACAAAACATATTGTAGGAATGATGAGTGAAAAACAAGCATTCAAATGGAATGAGACTGCTAAGAAAGCTTTTGAAAATGTTAAAGAAGTGATTGCACAGGCACCTACTTTGATAAACCCTAATTTTCAAAAGGATTTTATCATTTATGCTTCAGAACATACCATGTCTAGCATCTTATTATAGAAAAATGAATTGAACATAGAAGCACCAATAGCCTTCATGAGTGTCCCTCTCAAGAAGCATGAAATTAAATATTCTTTAATGGAGAAACATGCTTTTTCTATGGTAAAGGTTTTCAAACAATTTAGGTACTATATACTTCATTCTCATTCAATTTTATTTGTTCCTAGTTTAGTTGTAAAGAGTATCTTGACTCAGCAGGATGTTGGGATGAATAATAGAGCAACATGGGTTGCTAAGATTCAAGAGTATGACTTGGAGATCAGGCCAACTAAATTAATTAGAGGTCAAGGCATGTGCAGATTGATTGCTAAGAATAAGGAAGAAAAAGAAGAAGAGCTTCCCACTACCCTATTGGTGGGTTTACAAGATCCATGGTTTGTAGATGTGGCACATTATCTTACTTATGGAGATTATCCCAGTCATTTATCCCTGAATGAGAAAAGGAACTTGAGATTGAAAGCAGTGAAATATGTCATATGGGGTGATGTCTTGTACAAAAAGGGACTGGATGGAACTTTTCTAAGATGTGTAGATAAAGAACAATAACATATGCCTTTGGAGGTTTTCCATAATGAAGCCTATGGTGGACACTTCTCATCTTCAGTTACAGCCTTTAAAATTCTTAGGAATTGTTATTATTGGCTAGGCATGTTCAAAGATGCATACAGATGGGTGGCTAATTGTGAGAAATGCAAAATATTTTTAGGAAGACCACAACTTGCAGCATAACCTTTGAGACCAGTTGTTATTGAAGAACCTTTCAAGCAATGGGGTTTAGACATTATTGGGCCCCTTTCACCTCCTTTGAGTGCTAGACATACACATATTCTAACAGCTACAGACTATTTTACAAAGTGGGTAGAGGTGATCCCTGTGAAGAGAACTACCTCAGAAGTGGTGTGTAATTTTCTTAGAGAGAATATACTGGTGCATTTTGGTGTCCCTCAGAAACTCATGGCAGACAATGCTACCAGTTTTTCTTCAATTGAACTTATTTCATTTTGTTATGATCATAGTATCTCTCTTTCTCACTCATCGGACTATTACCCTCAAGGGAATGGTCAAGTTGAGTCCAATAAAAAAAATTTGATAGCCATCGTGAGAAAATTGGTGAGTGATAATCCCAAAGGTTGGCATAAAAGGTCGTACGAAGCACTCTGGGCTGATAGGGTAACCCCAAAAACAGCAATAGGGATGGCACCTTTCGAGCTAGTTTATGGAATAGGAGCTCAATTGTCATTACCCCTTGAATTATTTGCAGCCAAATTACAAAAGATCATTGAAGATTAGTATTTCCAGGATTCTTTGGAAAAGAGGGTTATGTATTTAACAAGAATTGAGGAAGAAAGGAATGAACTGGTTGATTGAATTACCGCTCATCAAGCCAGGGTTAAGAAATTTTTTGATTGAAAAACTAGGCCCAGAAAATTCATGGAAGGAGATGAAGTGCTTTTATGGGATAAAAGGAGAGAACCTAAAGGAGCTCATGGAAAGTTTGATTCACTTTGGAAAGGACCATTCCAAATTCATTAGGTATTGGGTCCTAATCCTTTCAAATTAAAATATCTTGATGGATTTGTTCTACCCCTGTCCTATAATGGGCAGGATCTCAAGTTGTATCAATTGTAAAATAGGTGTCCCCTATTTTATACATAGTTGTTCCTTTGTTGTTGTGTGTTGTCTTTTTGTTTGTTAGTTTTGGTTTGCCTTGGTTCTTTCCTTGACCCCTATGTCTTAGTTTGTTCGAAACCAGTGATTCTGAGTTCTTTGCATTTTGTCATAAAATGCAGTCCCCAGTCAGAGCCAATGTTACCTTTTAATTCACCCTTATTCAATTTTTCAAAATCCTTCCCTAAGCAAATACTCGATTTACTATTTTCCTTTATTGGTCAATATGTTTACTCCTTAATTTGGCTCTTTGTTATTAAAGATCATCCACCTGTCATCTTTATGTACAAAATAATTTGTAGTCTTGAACCTTCAAACTTGAACCTTTTTCAAAATTCAATGGTTCATGGGTTCAAAGGATCACTGTTTAATGTTCTTAGAAAGGTTGCTTACCCTTGGTCTCTCGTGCAGCACAATTTGTATCTTTGGACCTCCTGATTGAACCTCATATCAGAGTTCAAAGGTTCAAAGGTTCAATGGTTCATCATGAAATGTTCCCTAATAAGTGTACCTATGTGTTAAGTCTCATTTATTCCCTAAAACCTTCTTTGAGTCAAAATTTGCGGGAGATTAAAATGAAAAAAAATCAACTGGAGGGAAATATACTTAGAACACCTTATGAAGTGAAAAGTTTTAACTTTTAGAGGTTAAGGGTAATGATTACACATCAAGATCGTGTGCGGGAATTACTTACAATTAATGCATGTGTCAGAATTTACGTCTTATCAAGTAAATTCAGCACAAATTAATCTATTTAGTAATTATTTGACTAGATTTTATGCCTTTTATCAAAGAAGGAACAGACCAATTTTAGCAGTAAAACATACAGGGTGATACAAAAGGGAAATAGCACTGGAGGTAAAGGACTTTCTTTCCCAGTTTGACAATGAATTCAGATCTGTTAAGGTGAGTTTCGACTTTTCTCATAGCTGTTGCTATTTCTTTGTTGGAAAAAAGAGTCATTTTGAGTTTCTGATACTGTAAAAGAAGTTCAAGCATTTTCTGTTCTATTTATCCAAACTGTAGTCACAAAAGCTACCTATCTAGGTTTCGAACACAGTTCTAGCCTTGTTTGCTCTCTACCCAAATATGGGGATACCTTTATAGCTCAATATGATTTAGAGGATTTTAAGGAAAGATCTAAAAATCCTACGTCTACTCCTATGATGGAAAGGATTGTGGAAAGTGGTCTAATTGAAGCCACAGCTTTTCCTATGGCAGTGCAATGCCTTGAGTTAGTACGTGAATGTATGAGCAAATATGACCCTCAAGGTAGATGTATTAGAGCTGCCAATGGAGATGTGTTATTGCATGTTAATAGACAAACCTTAATGGCCATAATGAAGATCTCTCCCAAGGACCCATACTCGGATCTTGACATTACTTCCTCTTATAGTTATTTTTCATTGAAAAAGGCAAATTACAAGAGTGTAATTACAAGGAATTGGCTGCTAAAGTTTCAAAAGGGAGGTTTGAGGCTACCTAGATCATTAATGAGGGAATATATGATACCAGAAGTAAAAGATATCATGGTGTTGTTACACATATTAAAGGGTATTTCTCAAGCATTCTATTAGGAGGATTGGATGTACTTCTTTATTCAACTATTTCTTCAAGGAGAACAATATCTAGACTGGGTAGAAATCATAGCAGAATGTTTACATCAGGGTTTGAGTAACTATCTAGGAAATAAAAACTTTTACATGTCTTCATATCTCTTCTACCGCCTAGCATCTACAAGGGAGTGGGGAGGGCTACCCCATGCATCCTTAGTTGAAGATATCAGAATTTATGATTATTACTCTCATTTACAAATGCAGAAGTGTTATGGAAATTATGGAAGGGTTAATGATGTTTTCACTGATAGGATGGTTTATGAATTAACAGGCAATTTCATAAAAGGATGTCTGATTGAGCCATGCAGTTAATTAGCATTTATGGTAGCTACTTCATTCAATTTCCAAAATTCACTTACATCAGGGTCAGAGGTTTTGAAGGTGAACCTATGAAACTGCCCAGATATGTCTTTGATCGCTTTGTGTTAATTGAAGTATGTAGGCAGTTGGCACATATTGATAAGAAATTCTTGACAAAAAGGGAGTCAGGTATCTCTTTTCCTATTGAGCTTGGTCACTATTCATGTCAATCAGTTTCTGATGCTTTAAATCTAGAGGTGGGTCTAGAGAAGTTTAATTTTCAGTATTATAATGCCAGACTAAAGTTTGATAGCAATGGTTTTGCCAGAGACAATTTGGATTTTGGAGAGGGATTTTCACACATTCCCCAAATAGAGGATTACTAGGAAGATTGCCCAGATGAATTTGAAGTTAGAAAAAGGCTTTGGTGTAGATTTTCCCTAGGATAAATCGTCACCCTTAACCTGAAAATGAATATTACTATTATAGCAAATGATGAGGAACAGGGGATTGATTCTCAGTTTGAACAAGTAAAGTAGCTACCTATTCTAGAAGTTGATTGGAATAGAGATGAAGAGGACCGGATTGAAATTAAAACCCTCCCTATGATAAGAAAAACTAAAAAGTGGTTAAGAGAATGGAGATTGGGAAAAGTTTAGAATGAAGATTCTCAATAGTGTGCACCCATTGATGAATCACAATCTCTTGTAAGCTCTTCTAATTGGATTATTAATATTTGTGATGCAGGTACTCCAAAGTCAAAAATTAAAAAGGGTTTTGCCACCAAAAAGTTTAAGAAAACCCTTGTGACCAATCTGCCTACTCGCACCACCAGGTCAAGAACTAAGAGCAAGAAGAATAAGGAAATTTTAGAAAGAATAGTTATAGACCTAAATACTGAAGAAGATTTGGAAGAAATGATGAGTGATCAAGGGATTGGTTCATCAATGGTAGAAGAAACCAATACGGACCAACAGGTAGAGATCGCTTTGGATTCTACCAATTTAATGATATTGTCAAATGCACCTTCTGAACAGCTTACTCCTGATAAAGAGATTCCAGTCACTACGCCTCAATGGTTGGAGAGTTCAATTAATGATAAAAGGAAAATAGTTTCATTTTCTTTACCACTAGAAGATATGGTTAGCAAATGTCTAGGAAAGGCTCCAAAATCTAAAAAGTTGAAAACCACTTCCAAGATAGACATTGATCCCAATACAGGAAATTGGAGTGTAGAGATAGCTCAGCCAATAACTGATGAAGAAGTCCAGAAACCCACAGTCCAAGATTTTACAGTAGAAAGAATAGACCTTAAAATTGCATCGCAAGCTGTAGACGTACACCATCTCAAGGTGTCTACTAAAAAGATAGTAAATCACACATGGAAAGATGAAAAAGATAAGAGGGAGCTCAAGCAAGCATTTCGGTCAATGGAAGAATACATTGACGCCATTCACAATCCAGATCCTCAGTCCATCTCTCAATTACTTTTATCTTTTGATCCAAAGTCTCCAGTTAATCAATAAATTCTTGATTAGATACATAGAAATAACATGGTGACTAAAGTGTTTGATGACTGGCTAGATGGTATCATCCAAAAAGGCACTAAACATATTAATGATTTGAAAGGTATATACGATGAAACCATAGCTATTGTTGAAGATTTAAAAGTACAGAATGCTTCATGGGAAAAGGATGAAGCGAAATGGATGAGTGTAATAAATCAAATGATTGAAATTCAGAAGTATGGAGTGACTAAGTTTCTATTAGAAAAGAACATAACAAACTTGAATGACAATATGCTATATGTAAGCAGAATAAACATTGAATGGAGAAACTTAGTGTCAAAACAAGGACAAATAGAGTTTACAAAGTTGATTAAGGAGATAACTGAGTTTACTCAATCTCTGCATCATGATTTAGAATGTATTGATGTAAAGTACTTAAAAGATGATGGTGAGCTAGAGAAAGATGTTGATACTGTTATACAATCCTTCAAAGAGAAAATCATCTTTGTCAAAGAAAATGATAATCTGATCATTGATGATTTCTGTCGAATATCAAAAGTAGAATCGCTACTTCACCTTTGCGTCGATGCCATTCCAGAACATGCAGAAAAAGTAGCTAACATTCGAAAAGAAAAGGATGTTTGGAAGGCACGAGTTAAGCATATTGGCATCCCTAACCTCCCAATGATTCAGGAGTTTGTTTCTGCATACAAGGAATGGAAGACGCAACATGTCTCTTCGACAGAATAGAGCAAATCTAGAGATTCCAACATGCTATCCCGGTCGTGATCATGCTCATATAATCTTTTTATTCAGTTATTTAGTTCAGAATTATGTTTGAAAACTCTATCTTTTTAATCAATTTCAAAAATTAAATCCCGCTAAGGGTCAGAGTTTGTTTAACTCTAGGTTTAAAGAATAGTTATAAGGGCAAGCTATATATATGTTTGGTTAGAAACCTAAAGGGGATAGATAGGGAATAGAAATAAAAAAATTTGCTGAACTTTATGTTTACAATGTATGTGATGTTTGTCTCAATATATTTCATCTATGAATGAAAGGAAGCAATGATTGCTATAGACTTAAATCTGTGTTTAAGTGCATGAAATTGAGTTTCTGTGCGAGCTCTTCTTTTTATGTGGTAATTATTCTTTTGCTGGAAGACTCATCAAATATGTTTTATCATTTATTGGTTCACAAGAATTTAGTGATACATATACATATATATTTGATTATTGTTGAAGATAGAATCCGTGCATTCTGTCACTGAATGATATTATAGGAAAGAAAAGATATTGCATTCATAACACGGTGATGTGTGAATGTTAGTCTACCTTAAATGCTTTCTGGTTAAAAGTGTATTCAAATGTTAGAATAGTTCAAATTCATTGAAGATTTAAAAGGGAGGTATAACTTAATTTAGAGGGGAATTATTTATTATAATTCACCCAATTGTTGTTTAACTTATTTGCTCTGAAAAAGATAGGGTTATAGAGTTAGAATAAAATATTATTATATCAAAACAAATCTGTTAGCTAACAATTTTGGCACGGTCAAATGGACTGGACTTGAATGAAACTAAGAGAGGTTATTGTGGACGGACTCCATGTGCACCTATAGGTCCAAACAAAATATTCCCAGCTGCAATGAATTCCAAGAACTGTCCTATCAAAGTTTGGCAACTTTTTTGTCTTAGGGATCTTAAGGGACTTTGTCGGTAGCCTACTGCCCCAAACGAATGTGACACTTGGCACATGAAACTTGACCTCCCCTCTAGCATTTATCCACCCACCCCGAAGCGTTGGAGAAGTCCATTCGGCCCTGTGAGCTATGGAATGCAAAATGTCACTCCTAGCACCTTTCCACAACATGAAACTGAAGCATTTTGCAAGAATGCATTTGATTTCGGTACGATCAAACAGACTAGAGTTGAACAAAACCAAGAGAGGTTATTGTGGACAAAATCCACATGCACTTGAGGTCCAAATGGAACGCTCCCAACTGCCACAATTTCTAAGAACTGTCCTGTCAAAGTTTGGCAATTTTTTCATCTTAGAGAGCTTAAGGGACTTTGCCGGTAGCCTACTACCCCAAACGAATGCAACGCTTGGCACATGAAATGAGAGCTTGGTGTGTGTGAAGGTTTCTATATGTGTTTACAATAGTTCCAATCGATCATAACTAACTTTCAACCTATTTGACCATTGGGTAACCTCCTTTTTACATGATTTGTTAAGTTGACAAAGCAACTTCTTACCACTACTTGCATTATTAGACTTTTTGTTTGACAACAACATAAAACATGAATCCAAATACAAATGGCATTGGTCATATGACCTTATTACATGTAAAATGATGACACAAGACCATCAACTTGTCCTATGATGTCCTAGGACCTTGTTATGACATGCTCCTAGCCAAGATTGGCTATGGCTAAGGTGCTCCTACACCATGAAATATGTTTCCATGGTGTTGAGTCATCCTCCTTACCTACTACATCACCCTTGTAGATATGTATGCAAAGTGTGGAAGCATAGACAAGGCAAGTGAACTATTTGGCATGATGCCCCAAAGAAATGTCACCTCATTAAATGCAATGATTACAAGGTATGAACAAAATAGATTTTTTGATTAGGCATTAGCAACTTTCAAGCAAATACGATTGGTGGGTGTAAAGAAAAATTCCACAACCTTAGCCAATATACTCCTTGCCTATGCCAAAATGGACATCCATCAAAAGGATAAAACATATGGGAATTTTGTTAGATGTTGTAGTTGCAACTGCCCTCAAAGACATGTATGCAAAGTGTGGAAGCATAGACAAGGCACATGAACTATTTGGCATGATGCCCCAAAGAAATGTCACCTCATTAAATGCAATGATTGCAAGATATGAACAAAATAGATTTTTTGATAAGGCATTAGCAACTTTCAAGCAAATGCCATTGGTGGGTGTAAAGAAAAATTCCACAACCTTAGCTAGTATCCTCCTTCCCTATGCCAAAATGGACATCCATCAAAAGGATAAAACATATGGAAATTTTGTTAGATGTTGTATTTGGAACTTCCCTCAGAGACATGTATGCAAAGTGTGGAAGTATAGACAAGGCACGTGAACTCTTTGGCATGATGCCCTAAAGAAATGTCACCTCATTGAATGCAATGATTGCAAGATATGAACAAAATGGATTTTTTGATAAGGCGTTAGCAACTTTCAAGCAAATACAATTGGCGGGTGTAAAGCAAAATTCCACAACCTTAGCCAGTATCCTCCTTGCCTATGCCAAAATGGACATCCATCGTGTTGGTTAACAGATTTGTCCTTATTTAAAAATACTCTATTCTGACTCTATGCCCCTTTCTTTCTTAAAGAACAAACGAATTAATCAACAAATGGGTGAACTTTCAAAATTAGTTCCCCTCTGAATTTAGGTACAGCGCCCTTTAAGATTTTCAATGAATTCAATCTATTTTAATTATCCCAATACACTTTTAACCAGAAAGTGCCTAAAGGCAAACTAACATCCATACATCATCATGTTATGAATGCGATATCCTTTCTCTAAAATACCATTTTGTGATAGAATACACAGATTCTATTTTAAATATCAATCAGATACATAAACATACAAATGTTGCTAAACCAATAAATTATAGAACACATATAATGGATTGTCTGAAAAGAGCAATTACCATATGAAAGAAGATTTCACACAGAAAACCCAATTTCAAATACTCAAACACACAGATTCAAGCATGCAGCAATTATTTTTCCTTTTCATTCACAGATGAAAAATATTTCAGACAAGCATCATGTATATTCTGAAATAACAATAGTTCAGCTTTAAAAAAAAATTATCTTCTTTTCTTTCCTCTCTCTTCTCCCTTAGTTTAGCAAATGAAAAGCATATATATATGACTGCCCTAATTATCTGATCAAGTAAATCCAAACCCAAAGTTAAAGTAACTCTAACCCATATGGGATTTAGTTTTTACAAATTGATTTAAAGATTAAGTTTTTGAAAATAGCATAACTGAAAAACTGAATAAAGGAAACTGAGTGAATAAGATCACTACTGAGGTAACAGGTTTGAATCTCCAGATTTACTATCGGTGGTCGGGGAGGCACGTTGAGTCTTCCACTCCTGAAACACTGTAACAAACTCCTAAATTTTTGGAAGGTTGGGGATCCCTATGTGTTTCACCCTTGTCTTCCAGACGTCTTTCTCCCTCCGTATTTTCCCAATCTTTTCCTTGTGTTCTGGGAGTGCGTCGATACAGAGGTAAAGCAGTGACTCCACCTTAGAAATTTAGGATAAATCTTCAGTTAAGATGTTGTCACTCTCTTTGACAAAGATGATTTTATCCTTAAAGGATTGAATCACTGTATCGATATTCTCCTCCGGTTCCCCATCATCTTTTATGTATTTTACATCAATACATTGTAAATCATGCTGTAATGATTGGGTGAACTCGGTTATTTCCTTAATCATCTTTGTAAGTTCAAACCGCCCTTGCCATGATATGAAATTTCTCCATTCAATATTTTTCTTATTCACATACAGTAGATCTTCATCCAAACCTGTTAAACTCTCTCCTGAGAGAAATTTCACTACTCCATATTTTTGAACCTCATCAATTTGATTCATTACATTCATCCACTTGCCTTCATCTTACATCCAAGAAGCCGTCTGTGCCTTAAGGTCCTTAATGGTGGCTGTAGTTTGATCATATATATTCTTAAGTTCATGAATATAGTCAGTACCTTTATGTATAATACAATCCAACCAATCATCGAATACCCTAGTCACCATTCTATTCCTATTAACCTGGTCCAACATCTTCTAGTTAGCTAGCGACTTAGGATCAAAAGACAGAGAAAGTTGTGAAACCAGCTATGGACTGGGATTATGAATGGCATCAATATATTCTGCCATGGAATGTAGAGTTTGCTTCAATTCTTTCTTGTCTTTCTTGTCCTTCCAGGTCTGACTGACTATCCTTTTGGTGGATGCCTCAAGATGATGAACATCTGCTGCTCTTGAAGCAACTCCAAGATCCACCCTTTCAATAGTGAAATCCTGCATAGTGGGGTCCTATACTTCTCCACAGTCGCCGGCCTAGCTATTTTTGTGCTCCAGTTCCCAATACTCGGGTCAATGCTTACCCTGGATGTTGTTTTCAGCTTCTTGGACTTAGGTGTTTTTCCCAAATATTTTCTCACCATATCTTCTAAAGGCAAAGAAAATGGAATTGTTTTTCTTTTGTCACTAATAGAATTCTCCAGCCACTTAGGTGCAGAGGCAGCAGCTTCCTTCCTAGGGTTCAATTGATCAAAGGATACATCAGAAATCATCATTAAAATTTAGGGGTTTCTAAAACAACCTCTGACTATTGCTTTGCACTAACTTCTTCTATTCTCGGTGAACTAGATTCCTTATCACCCATGGCTTCCCCTGAATCTTCCTCAGAATTCAAATCCACAACTATTCTTTCAGAAACCTACTTCTTTCTCTTGCTTTTGGTTCTCGACCTGGTGGCACGAGGGGGCAGAATAGTTGTGAGGGCTCTTCTAGATTCTTTAATGACAGGACTCCTTCCAGTTATTGACTTGGAAGTACCTGCACCATAGATAGCAATAGGCTGGTTAGAAGAGCTTATCGAGAATGGTGATTCAATCATTGACGTGCAATATTGGGCATCTTTATTCTGGAACCCTTTCTGCTTCTGTTCCCTCAACCATTTCTCGGTCCTCCTTATCACTAGGAGAGTTGTCACCTCAATCCTATCTTCTTCCTCTTTACTCCAGTCAATTTCTGGAATAGGTTATTGTTTTATTTGTTCAAATTGTGGGTTAATCACCTGTTCTTCATCATCAACAACTCCAGAAATGTTCATATTTAGATTAAGAGTAATTATCTGTCCTAAAGAGAACCTACAGCATAGTCTCCTTCTGACCTCAAATTCATCTAAACAGTCCTCCTAGTAATCCTCCAATTTAGGGATATGTGAAAGCCATGTTCCTGAATCCAAGTTATCCCTGACAAAGCCCTTGCTATCAAATTGGGACCTGGCAGTGAAGAATTGAAAATTAAACTTTTTAAGGTTCACTTCTAAATTCAAAGCATCAAATTTTGACTGGCACGAGTAATGCCCAAGTTCAATAGGGAAAGAGATACCAGATCCCTTCTTTGTTGGGAACTTTTTATCTACATGTGCTAACTGTCTGCATACCTCTATCTATACAAAACGGTCAAACACATACCTAGGTAACTTAATAAGTTCACCGTCAAATCCCCCAACTCTGATATATGTGAACTTGGAAAATTGAATAAAGAAACTACCGTAAATGCTAAGTAGCTGCATTGCTTCATTAGACATCCTCTTGTTCAAATTACCTGCCACTTCATAAGTCATTCTCCCAGTGAAAACATCACTAACCCTCTTGTAATTCCCATAATAGTTATGCATCTGCAATTGTGAATAATATTCATAAATTTTACTATCCTCAGCCAAGGGTGCATGAGGTAGTCCCAACCATTGTCTTGTAGACACCAGGCAATAAAAGAGGTAGGAAGACATATAAAAATCTCTATTACCCAAACAATTACTCAGACCCTGAAGCAAACAGTCAACTGTAATTTCCACCCACTCTAAATATTTCTCTCCTTGGAGGATAACCTATAAAAAAAAGTACATCAGGTCTTCCCAATAATATGCATGTGCATTGCCTTTCAATCTATGCAATAACACCACAATATCCCTCACTTCTTTAATCATGTGATCCCTAGTAAGTGGTCGAGGTAGCCTTGAACCACCCTTCTGGAATTTCAACAGCTAATTTCTTGCTATCACACTTCTGTAATTTGATTTCTTAAGTGAGAAATGTCCATAAGAAGTAGTAATATTAAGGCTAGAATATGCCTCTTTGGGCGGTATTCTCATCACAGACATTAGGGTTTGTCTGTCGACATGAAACAATACATCACCATTTACATTTCTGATGCATCTGTTTTGGGGTTCATACCTATTCATACATTCCTGAACCAGTTCTAGGCACTGTACAGCCAAGGGAAAGGCCGCAACTTCAACTAAGCCACTTTCTATTATCTTCTTCATCGTAGGAGTCGGCACAGGATTTCTAGACCTTTCTCTAAATTCTTCTAAATCATATTGCACTAGTGAAGTATCCCCAAATTTAGGATGAGAATAGGTAAGACCACGATCATGTTCATAATCCAGACAAGCAGATTTCAAAGCCATAATTGGAGGATATAACGAAAAATGCTTCGAATTTTGAAAATAATGTCAAAAACTCAAAGGATTTTTCTTTCCTACTTAAGAAATGGAAATGGCATGTAGGAAGAACAGGACTCACCTTCAAGAAATATGAAATTACCGTGAAATTTGGGCAACCAGACCTTATACCTCCTGCGCTATTCTCCTCTGTGTCGCACAGTATGTTTACTTGCCAAATTTGGGTTGTTCTCTCTTAATAATGGCATTAACAGATTGACTAATTATTACCCAAAACAATACGTGCCAAAAAATGTTTAAAAAGACATGAAATCTGACATCTTCATTAATGGCAAGCATTATTCATGCATGACCATGATGTATAATAATTATCCATAACTTCCCCAAAATTAGAACTTTATGTTTCATAATGAGTTTCAGACATATTTTCCTCCAGCTTTCCCGCTAAATTTGACTTAGAGGGCCTCGGGGAGTGGTAAGATTATAATCACCGAACCGGTGAACTGTGAACCATTGAACCTTGGAAATGTGGTTCAAAGCGAAACTTCAAAGACATGAGAACTACATAAACCGACCAACATCACATGGCTTGTAAAAGACCTTTGACTATGAAACAGTACAGCATTGAACTTGGAACCATTGAACCTTACTACAGAGTTCAAACGGATGGTTCAACAACACATTAAACTTGACAAAAGAACTGAATAATGTGACTCATTACAAGGCACCGAGTGTTGAACCTTGAACCATGGAACCTTTGAACCATTGACAAAAAGGTCCAAGTTCAACCCAAAAAATCAAAGACGTTTTAAATACATGGAACAAAACAGCTCGCTATTTGAGAAACTTTAAACACATCGAACCATTGAACCTTGAACTTTGAGAATAGTTCAGGTTCAAAGATTCAAACCTTATGTAACTTCATACACAAAGATGATAGGCGAGTAACCTTTGAAGAATAAAGAGCTGATTTAAGAAATGAAGGTATGACCAATGAGACAAAACAGCAAATCGACTCTTGCTTAGGGAATTTACAAATAAAATAAATAAGGGCGACTCAAAAGGTAACATAATATATTCATAATCCTCCACTTTGTTAGGATTCTGGGTAGGTTTGCCTTTAATATATTCATCTCTTTGAGTAAACAAATGTTCTAAGGAGACCAGTCCTTTAGGGATTTTGTTTCCCTTCAACTGAATTACATCATCTTTTGGATTAATCCCTGGGTCGGGACTGAATTCTTTACATTCTATTTCTGAGCCCTCAAAATAAGTTCCTAGGAACATTTCAACATTCTCTAAGAATTTTTTGATCTGATTATCACTCTCAAAAACTTGCTAGATTTCAGCATTGTCTGGAACATTAGGGCGATATACCAACTCTATTCTATAAGAATCCTTTTTAAAATCAGGATGTGGTAGAAGAAGAGAAGCTGATACTGCTAAAGAATCTGCTCGGGTGTTCTACTCTCTGGGAATTGCTTTGATAGAGAAGGCATCAAAATATTCAATCTCATCCCAGACTCTATTTCTGTAATGCTTTAATCTTTCATTCTTAACAGAAAAGATGCCCCTTACCTGCTTCACAATTAATTCATATAGCCCAAGCAATAAAGCTTCATATTTTATAGTGTTGTTGGTGTTTTTGAACTCTAATTTAAAAGAATAAGAAGAAAATTCACCTTCTGGTGAGATCAACACAACCCCGGCTCTTGAACCAGCAGTAGCACAACTGTCATCAAATTCCATAATCCATAGGTCATCAGAATGTACAGACCTTTGGATCAATTCTTCCTTGCGCTCTTCTCCAAACTTTTGTTTAGAAGAGAGGAAATAGTTACCAAATTCACATTCCTCAAACAAAATTTGGGACTTGGGATCATCAGAGGGATAGACAGTAAACTTGCACTTAGGTTTAGGTTCAAGCTTTACTTTTTGGTTTCCAACTAGGATTGTGGCTTCTGACCAATCCAATTTAATCTACCCACCCAAATCCTTGCAAAATGTCCTGCTCAATAACATCCCATAACTAGCAGGGATATCTGCTACCAAAATAGTCAATTTCACTTTTTTGTCAGGGTAAGCTACAAGAGCAACTCGTGCATCTTTAATCTATCCAAGCAAGGATATTTGTTTGCCATCCATAGAATAACACCTACCAAATGTCTTTGTGAGTGATAATCCTAGGGCTTTGGCTACAGAAGAAGGCATAATGTTGTCAGAGGCTCCTGAATCTATAATACAGTTACTAAGCTTATGACCATTGATGAACAAAGATACCTAAAATGGGTTGGGTTTCAAATCAGCTGAATAGGAAGTATCATTTGATGAATTGAGAGCCATTTTAGGGGTAGTCATGGATGACTCAGCATTTACATTTAGTTGACTCTCGGGTTCAGTTTGTATAGGACCACCCTTAACATATTTAACCAATTTGTCAAGTTCATTAGGTTTTAACTTGAGATACTCAAAAGGAGAGATTTGAATTTTTGCAGATTTACATAATTCTACAATATCAAAAGAAGCTTCTGGATCATTTCTATGCAACAATTTAATTTCCTGAGCCTTCAAATTAGCATCACGAGTTCTAATAAAAGGCTCCTTAGCTTTACCAAGTACTTCTTGTGTATTAGAGGACCTCGTATTCCTCTGACTCCTAGTGAGTACGGCACATGAAGGATCTTCAAGGGTAACCAATATTTCACCTCCCCTTTCTAAATCTGATTCATATTCAAGGAAGTTTATCTCAGAGTCACCAGGCTCCTCAAAGTTCCTTTCTTCTCTAGTGAACTCCCCTAACACATCTTGAGTAGCAGTCATTTGGGCATACTTGAGCATCTTTGGACAAGAATTTCCATCATGGTCAGTAGTCAAATGAAAAGCACACATGTTCCCCCTCCCAAGAGGAGCTTCAATAGTCAGCCTTGGTTGTACTGATGTTAGGGGTAAAGCTCTACTAGCATTTGCTTGTTGATTCAAATTCCTCCTGCCAATATCTTGATATGGTTGTTGGAAAGAAGCACCAGTTTTAGGTAATTGTCTCTTTAGGGCAATCATATCATTAACCAATCTTTGCACTACAGGATCCATAGATGATGAGGGGTGAGCATTTGGCACCTGGACCTCTTTCTTCCATTTACCGGCCATAATAAGATCATCCTCCAATCCGACTGCCAAAGCTTGTGCAGCTGGCAAATCAGCAATCGTACCTCTTCTAAGATGGAAGCTAATATCAGGAGGCATAGCATTGATAAAGAAACATTTCTGATTTTCACCAGTTGGCCTTTTAGCAGCAGGGATTTTGTTCACAATTCTATTGAATTTAGCCACGAATTCCCTCATAGGTTCATGTATCTCCTTCTTAAGCTGAGTTAGCTGGGCAAGGAGGGAATGTTCATCCTCTACGCTTTTGAACCTATTTTCAAACGTAGTTTTCATATCATTCCAGTTTGTGATTGAGGAGTTAGTTAAATGATATAACCATTGTGTTGCAGTATCGGTCAAGGTTTGCACAAAAAGCCTTATGGCTACATCTTGGTGTTGTACACCTAACATGCTACATGCTACTGCAAAGGCACACAAATGTTCTTCTGGTGATTGCCTCTCATCTCCATTAAATTTGGACAAATTTTCCCATGCATTTTTAGGCAAAGGGTTTAGGTTAGCCCCTAGGTTCAAAGGCCCTATGGCTGCTCCCCAAGGTTGGGCCATTGGTAAGAAGTTTACGATAGAGGGGATGATAGTACCAGAAAGAGATAGAGCTTGACAGATAGGAGATGTAGAAGGTTTAGGGGGGCTAGGAGGTCTACTTCTAGCTCTTCTAACATGAGTAGGGATATAACGAAAATTAAAATCTTGTAGTGCTTGAAAGGTAGGATCCTCAACTCCCTCTCTCCTCAAAGATCTTGTAGATGGTCTAGAATCCAGCTTATAATATTGTAACTGGATAGGTAGCTATTGATTTCTATGCTATTCTTGATTTCCTTGCACTTCAGGGGCTTCATTTCTTGCTGCGTTTTCTGCTTGCCTCCTTCTTTGCCTGAGCAACAACAATCTCAGGTTATCGGCCAATTCCTCTTCTTTTTCTAATACTCTGCTTGCTCTTCTATAATCTTCACTATTCTGGCGAGTACGCCAAGCAAGGGTGTTTAATTGGCCAATAATGTCTTCCTACTCGTCTTGAAAACCAAGATTAGGTTGCAAGACAGGAATTATATTTTCATGTGGAAGCACCATTGTTGCTTCATATTAAGGCGACTAATCTTTCAAACCAAACTTTGAAGAATTATTCCCCAGCAGAGTCACCAAAAACTGTTGGTTAACAGATTTGTCCTTATTTAAAAATACTCTATTCTGACTCTATGCCCCTTTCTTAAAGAACAAACGAATTAATCAACAAATGGGTGAACTTTCAAAATTAGTTCCCCTCTAAATTTAGGTACAGCTCCCTTTAAGATTTTCAATGAATTCAATCTATTTTAATTATCCCAATACACTTTTAACCAGAAAGTGCCTAAAGGCAAACTAACATCCATACATCATCATGTTATGAATGCGATATCCTTTCTCTAAAATACCATTTTGTGATAGAATACACAGATTCTATTTTAAATATCAATCAGATACATAAACATACAAATGTTGCTAAACCAATAAATTATAGAACACATATAATGGATTGTCTAAAAAGAGCAATTACCATATGAAAGAAGATTTCGCATAGAAAACCCAATTTCAAATACTCAAACGCACAGATTCAAGCATGCAGCAATTGTTTTTCCTTTTCATTCACAGATGAAAAATATTTCAGACAAGCATCATGTATATTCTGAAATAACAGTAGTTCAGCTTTTAAAAAAAATTATCTTCTTTTCTTTCCTCTCTCTTCTCCCTCAATTTAGTAAATGAAAAGCATATATATATATGACTACCCTAATTATCTGATCAAGTAAATCCAAACCCAGAGTTAAAGTAACTCTGACACATACGGGATTTAGTTTTTACAAATTGATTTAAAGATTAAGTTTTTGAAAATAGCATAACTAAAAAACTAAATAAAGGAAACTGAGTGAATAAGATCATGGCTGAGGTAACGGGTTTGAATCTCCAGATTTACTATCGGCGGTCGGGGAGGCACGTTGACTCTTCCACTCCTGAAACACTGTAACAAACTCCTAAATTTTTGGAAGGTTGGGGATGCCTATGTGTTTCACCCTTGTCTTCCAGACGTCTTTCTCCCTCTATATTTTCCTAATCTTTTCCTTGTGTTCTGGGAGTGCGTCGATACAGAGGTAAAGCAATGACTCCACCTTAGAAATTTAGGAGAAATCTTCAATTAAGATGTTGTCACTCTCTTTGACAAAGATGATTTTATCCTTAAAGGACTGAATCACTGTATCGATATTCTCCTCCGATTCCCCATCATCTTTTATGTATTTTACATCAATACATTGTAAATCATGCTGCAATGATTGGGTGAACTCGGTTATTTCCTTAATCATCTTTGTAAGCTCAAACTGCCCTTGCCGTGATACAGAATTTCTCCATTCAATATTTTTCTTATTCACATACAGTAGATCTTCATCCAAACTTGTTAAACTCTTTCCTGATAGAAATTTCACTACTCCATATTTTTGAACCTCATCAATTTGATTCATTACATTCATCCACTTGCCTTCATCTTTCATCCAAGAAGTCATCTGTGCCTTAAGGTCCTCAATGGTGGCTGTAGTTTGATCATATATATTCTTAAGTTCATGAATATATTCAGTACCTTTCTGTATAATACAGTCCAACCAATCATCGAATACCCTAGTCACCATTCTGTTCCTATTAACCTAGTCCAACATTTTCTAGTTAGCTGGTGACTTAGGATCAAAAGACAGAGAAAGCTATGAAACTAGCTATGGACTGGGATTATGAATGGCTTCAATATATTCTGCCATGGAACGCAGAGTTTGCTTCAATTCTTTCTTGTCTTTCTTGTCCTTCCAGGTCTGACTGACTACCCTTTTGGTGGATGCCTCAAGATGATGAACATCTGCTGCACTTGAAGCAACTCCAAGATCCACCCTTTCAACAGTGAAATCCTGCACAGTGGGGTCCTGTACTTCTCCATCAGTTGTTGGTCTAGCTATTTCCATGCTCCAGTTCCTAGTACTTGGGTCAATGCTTACCCTGGATGTTGTTTTCAACTTCTTGGACTTAGGTGTTTTTCCCAAACATTTGCTCACCATATCTTCTAAAGGCAAAGAAAATGGAATTATTTTTCTTTTGTCACTAATAGAATTCTCCAGCCACTTAGGTGTAGAGGATGCAACTTCCTTCCCAGGGTTCAATTGATCAGAGGATACATTAGAAATCATCATTAATTCAGGGGTTTCTAAAACAACCTTTGACTGTTGCTTTGCACTAACTTCTTCTATTCTCGGTGAACTAGATTCCTTATCACCCATGGCTTCCCCTAAATCTTCCTCAGAATTCAAATCCACAACTATTCTTTTAGAAACTTGCTTCTTTCTCTTGCTTTTGGTTCTCGACTTGGTAGCACGAGTGGGCAGAATAGTTGTGAGGGCTCTTCTAGATTCTTTAATGACAGGACTCCTTCCAGTTATTGACTTGGAAGTACCTGCACCACAGATAGCAATAGGCTGGTTAGAAGAGCTTATCGAGAATGGTGATTCAATCATTGACATGCATTGTTGGGCATCTCTGTTATGGAACTCTTTCTATTTCTGTTCCCTCAACCATTTCTCGGTCCTCCTTATCACTAGGAGAGTTTTCACCTCAATCCTATCTTCTTCCTCTTTACTCCAGTCAATTTCTAGAATAGGTGATTTTTTTATTTGTTCAAATTGCGGGTCAATCACTTGTTCTTCATCATCAACAACTCCAAAAATGTCCATATTTAGAGTAAGAGTAATTATCTGTCCTAAAGAGAACCTACACCACAGTCTCCTTCTGACCTCAAATTCATCTGAACAGTCCTCCCAATAATCCTCCAATTTAGGGATATGTGAAAGCCATGTTCCTAAATCCAAGTTATCCCTGACAAAGCCCTTGCTGTCAAATTGGGACCTAGCAGTGAAGAACTGAAAATTGAACTTTTTAAGGTTCACTTCTAAATTCAAAGCATCAGATTTTGACTGGCACGAGTAATGCCCAAGTTCAATAGGGAAAGAGATACCAGATCCCTTCTTTGTTGGGAACTTTTTATCTACATGTGTTAACTGTCTACATACCTCTATCAGCATAAAACGGTCAAACACATACCTAGGTAACTTAACAGGTTCACCGTCAAATCCCCCAACTCTGATATATGTAAACATAGAAAATTGAATAAAGAAATTACCGTAAATGCTAACTAGCTGCATTGCTTCATTAGACATCCTCTTGTTCAAATTACCTGCCAGTTCATATGTCATTCTCCCAGTGAAAACATCACTAACCCTCTTGTAATTCCCATAACATTTATGCATCTGCAATTGTGAATAATATTCATAAATTTTACTATCCTCAGCCAAGGGTGCATGAGGTAGTCCCAACCATTCTCTTGTAGACGCCAGGCAATAAAAGAGGTAGGAAGACATATAAAAATCTCTATTACCCAAACAATTACTTAGACCCTGATGCAAACAGTCAGTTGCAATTTCTGTCCAGTCTAAATATTACTCTCCTTGGAGGATAACTTGTACAAAAAAGTACATCCAGTCTTCCCAATAATATGCATGTGCATTGCCTTTCAATCTGTGCAATAACACCACAATATCCCTCACTTCTTTAATCATGTGATCCCTAGTAAGTGGTCAAGGCAGCCTTGAACCACCCTACTGGAATTTCAGCAGCCAATTTCTTGCTATCACACTTTTGTAATTTGATTTCTTAAGTGAGAAATATCCATAAGAAGCAATAATATTAAGGCTAGAATATGCCCCTTTGGGTGGTATTCTCATCATAAACATTAGGGTTTGTTTGTCAACATGGAACAATACATCACCATTTGCATTTCTGATGCATCTGTTTCAGGGTTCATACCTATTCATACATTCCTAAACTAGTTCTAGGCATTGTACAACCATGGGAAAGGCCGCAGCTTCAACTAAGCCACTTTCTATTATCTTCTTCTTCATAGGAGTCAGCACAGGATTTCTAGACCTTTCTCTAAATTCTTCTAAATCATATTGCACTAGTGAAGTATCCCCAAATTCAGGATGAGAACAGGTAAGACTAGGGTCGTGTTCATAACCCAGACAAGCAGATTTCAAAGCCATAATTGGAGGATATAACGAAAAATGCTTCGAATTTTGAAAATAATGTCGAAAACTCAAAGGATTTTTCTTTCCATCTTAAGAAATGGAAATGGCATGTTGGAAGAACAGGACTCACCTTCAAGAAATCTAAAATTACCGTGAAATTTAGGCAACCAGACCTTATACCTCCTGCGCTATTCTCCTCTACGTCGCACAGTATGTTTACTTGCCAAATTTGGGTTGTTCTCTCTAATAATGGCATTAACGGATTGAATAATTATTACCCAAAACAATACGTGCCGAAAATGTTTGAAAAGACATGAACTCTAACATCTTCATTAATGGAAAGCATTATTCACCCGTGACCATGATGTATAATAATTATCCATAACTTCCCTAAAATTAGAACTTTTTGTTTCATAATGAGTTTCGGACATATTTTCCTCCAACTTTCCTGCTAAATTTGACTTAGAGGGCCTCAGGGAGTGGTAAGATTATAATCACCGAACCAGTGAACTTTGAACCATTAAACCTTGGAAATGTGGTTCAAAGCGAAAGTTCAATGACACGAAAACTACATAAACTGACCAACATCACATGGCTTGTAAAAGACCTTTGACTATGAAACAGTACAGCATTGAACTGGGAACCATTCAACCATTGAACCTTACTACAGAGTTCAAACAGATGGTTCAATGACACATTAAACTGGACAAAAGAACTGAGTAATGTGACTCATTACAAGGCACTGAGTGTTGAACCTTGAACTGTGGAACCTTTGAACCATTGACAAAAAGGTTCAAGTTTAACCTGAAAACTCAAAGACTTTTTAAATACATGGAACAAAACAGCTTGTTATTTGAGAAACTTTAAACACATTGAACCATTGAACCTTGAACTTTGAGAATAGTTCAGGTTCAAAGGTTGAAACCTTAAGTAACTTCATACACAAAGACAATAGGCGAGTAACCTTTGAAGGATAAAGAGCTAATTTAAGAAATGAAGGTATGACCAATGAGACAAAACAACAAATTGACTCTTGCTTAGGGAATTTATGAATAAAATAAATAAGGGCGACTCAAAAGGTAACACATCGAAAGGATAAAACATATCAAAATTTTGTTAGATATTGTAGTTGCAACTGCCCTTAGAGACATGTATGCAAAGTGTGGAAGCATAGACAAGGTACGTGAACTGTTTGGCATGATGCCTCAAAGAAATGTCACCTCATGGAATACAATGATTGCAAGTTATGAACAAAATGGATTTAGTGATAAGCCTTTAGAAAGTTCCAAGAAAATGCAATTGGCAACTGTAAAGCAAAATTCCAAAAGCTTAGAAATGGTATGTTTTAAGCACGGTATAGACATCTATCAAAGCATAAAGGATATAGGAATTTTGTCAAATGTCATAGTTGTAAGTACCCTGCAAGACATGTATGTAACTTGTGTGGAAGCATATATAATGAATATGAACTGTTGGACGCGATGCCTCAAAGAAATTTTATCTCATGGAATGCAATGATTGCAAGATATGCATGAAATGGATTTTTTATGAGGCTTTAAAAACTCTCAAGCAAATGCACAAAAATAAATTTCAACCATTTACACAAATTTTGGCACATCTAAAACCAAATTGCACAACCTTAACCAACTTCCTCCTTGCCTATGCTATAATGGGATCTAGAGAACATGGTGTGGACAACCATCAAAGCATAAATGATATAGGAATTTTCTCACATGTATTGTATTTGTAAAGTTACCCTTGTAGACATGTATGGAAAGTATGGAAGCATAGACAAGGCACATGAACTATTTAAAATGATGCCTCAAAGAAATGCACAATTTGACAGAATTCAATGATTGCAAGATATGCACAAAATGAATTATTTGAAAACGATTCATAAACTTTCAAGCAAATGCAATTGGCACTTGTAAAACCAAATTCCTGTAACAATAATTGATTATCATATTAAATATTTAATATAAAATATCATATATACATAATGTCATGAACATAACATCTAGTTTATATAAAAAGCCATATAGGCAAATATACATCATATTAACATACAAAAGTATGTATACAAAGCCATCTAGAAGCATAGAAAAAATTCCCCAAAACCAGTTTCCTATGGACTTTTAGGAAATAATCGGCAGCCCTTCTTTGACTGTGAAGATGGAGAGCCAGTCAGTGACACATCCTCTCTCTGCCATCAAGTAGACCTCTTGGAATAAAGTTCATCCAACTACACCTTTTAATACAAACAAACAATATGTGCATTAGTATAAAAAATGTATGAAATATATAACATCACATATGTAATTGATCACTTACTGCCAATTGATGATCGCTCTCCATCATCTTGACTCTCTCTTTGTCCATAGTTGGACAAACTGGTGTTGTGACCTCCTGTGAGAAGCATCAAGAAGAAAAATTGACTAAACATAAATATCATTTATGTACATCAAATGACATGAGATAAAAAAGAAATACAAAATTATGATTTTTTCATGGTATTGGCTCATACCTCAGTCAAAGGATTTGCAGACATCATGGCTGCATCAATGCTTATCTGTGCTAACTCACGAAGATGAGGAGGAGTCTCCATCGTATTTAGCATCTGAAAATCAAGTTCAAGATTACTAAAACAAAATAAATACATAAAATTATTTTTGAAATGCATAATGATTAGAAATGGTTAAATTTACCTCAATAAAAGTGGTGGTTTGGCATCCAGGAGACAAAGGAAACTGTGGATGTGCTGGTAACTATTGAAATCATCAAATCAAGTCACAAAATAATATTACCATTGACATATCTACAATAATTATGAATATTTGATAAATTACATACCTGCTAACTTGACCTCCGCTCATAAGCTGCCAATGGATGGCTAACAGAGGCAGGATGAAGACTTTGACCCTAGAATTTCATTGTACAAACAATTATATACATTATTTTTGACTTATAATATAAATAATCATATAAAATTAATTACAAATTTCAAATAACAATATAATAAATCAAGATGAAACTTGTAACAAATTACCTGAGAGTCAATACCAAATGTATGCTGTAAGAGATCGTCACTGAGAACAAGATCATCCAATATGTCCTGCCCCTGTGTCGTATCATGTTGCCCCTATGTTGCAGAGTCCTGTCATGCCTCCTGTGTCCCATAATCACATAGGTTCCCACATGTACTGCACAAATGTGGGGAAACATGATGCCTACTACTCTCACCCTCATCGCCCTGGGTAAAATCATCCACATGCTGTGATAGATTTTGGGTGAGAGTAGTCAGTGAATGTAAAGTCTCTAGCTCAACACTCTCCTTCAAAGTCAAGGGGAGTGACCTATGTTCTAGCCTCCCTCGGGGTATAGGCACATGTTGTTCATCTTGCTGAGCCTCAGGTCTATCTTGGGCAGAGCCACCACCTCTACCGTGGAAATCACAAATACAAAAATAATTCAGAATCTTGTTGAGGATGAACTCGCATAGAGTTTCCTCAAAAAATATTCTGGTACCTCATCATTGTTGTATGGCCACTCATTAAAGACCATGTACCATCTATCCCAAAAGTTTTGGGATATGTCTTCATTCCTACACCAATGTATAGGAAATCATTTGCAAGTTTCCTCTAATGTTTGGCTAGTTTTGAGATTAGTAAATTGTGCACATAATTGAGATTTTGTAATTTTTTCCTTCTTCACTTGTTCATATGACAACTTTGCACCATAATATCGCCGACTCCTCTCCCTAGTCTTAGAAATCAAGGATTTATTTCGTCACCAAATCCATGTGGGAAACAATCTCCTGTAGTGATTTTACAAGTGCCTTCCTATGCTCAGTGGTTCAATTTGAATTGTTTAGGGTTTGAATAATAGTTTCAATATATTTCTTGTTTTCTTCTATTATCCCTAAGTAGTGTTCTTGATTATCCCTTACATGAAAAGGAAGTGAAGGAGGGTTTGGAGGGTTTGGAGGGTTCTGGGGATTGTTTTCACCCTCCTCAACTAGATTTAGATTTTTTTCTTCTCCAATAATTGTAAATGTAATATAAACATAAATCAAACATTGCAAAACTAAAAAAATGTTCTAAAACTAACAAAATTAGACAAACCCTACCTTCTTCCTGTGTTGGAGCCTCCAAATTTACATGATGATGTCTTTGGCAATGAGTTGGCATTGTGAATTTCTTATTTTCTCACATGCACTTGATTGAACCTCCTTTTCTTCAACGCGATCATGTTGTGCTTAAGTTTCTTTGCTGGTGTCAAGAGAAAAGCTATAGGTGAATGTGCAGAAAATGTTTCTTTTTTTGCTTTTATTAAAAGCAAAATGTGAGCGCGTTATAATGCACTCACGTTTTGCTTTAATTTTGGAGATGGTGGTGACTTTTTGGTCCCCCATCTCCTTGCATTTACCCCAATGTAGCTATGTAGTTCATGAAATATAGTGGCATCATCCACTTTTGGAGCAATTGTAAAAACTTCCTACCCTCAACATCTTGCTAATTCAAAAATGCACATTTAGCCTACATTTGCCTTTGTCCCACCATAGATTGCTAATTAGGTCCAACCTGCAGTTCTGGGATTGCTAATGGATTGCATGGATGGTTCCACTCATAACCCTAAGCCAGGTTATTTTGAATTGGAACAAGTACGCCTAATGTACTTGTAGTAGGTGAGTTTATGGATCTTAACGGCCTAACATAGCTTGGTTGATTTTGTCTTTAACTGTTCCCCTAACAACATTGTCTGCTAAACTGATAGGGATGATTGGGAGCTTGGTATAGCACATTAGCTATAGGAATCAATGCCATAATTGGTTGAAGGGTTGGGGCTTCTGGGAATAATAGAATTGGAGGCCTGGGAGCAATCTTTCAAGTTAGAATCAAATAGTTCTTTGCCCTAGCAACTTCATAAGCATTAGGTAGCACATCCCCTCCTTAAGATTGGATCATGATAGTGATATCAATGTTTAGGGATCTCAAATAATACAAGAAGGTAGCATTAGGGGAAGGCCTCACAAATGGTGGGATTCTATACCAAGTCTTTTGAAACCTGAAATTAAAATCCACCATGAATTCATAAGGAGCCCTTTTTATAGTGGACAATTGCTCTATCAGGGACAAATGATCACCATTATCTTCAAAATGTTGACAGTGGCTATCTCCTAAATTGTCTCAATTATGAATGGAGTTCACAGGTAAACCCCTATACCACTAGAGATCTTTTCCTTTCAAAGACGAGGAAAGGAGCCTTACTGCAACATTGTTTTGCGTAACATTGTGAACAGAGCATATATTGGCAAGGTCTTGAATATGCTCAGCAGGGTAGTGGAAGTTTCACTAGTGAAAAAAGTAATAGCCCTTAGAGATGAAATTGGGATGTCATCATATTGGGCAAGGTCGAGAGGGCTTCCACCATTGAAGGCCACAAAGGTTCTGTTTCTTAGCAAAGTGATGACAGTGATGTGAATGTTATGATGAGTGTATGGAAGCCTATTCTTGATGGAGGGAAAATGCCACGACTTCCATAATATCTTGACATACTAGAGCATTGAAAAGAAGATATGCATTAAAATATTCTTTGAAAATAAGGGTAACAAGTCTACTTTTAGAGATTGTGAACATACCAAAAGCGAGTTGCCAGGTGATTTGAGAAACTTGAAGGTTGGAAAAGACCAAGAGCATCACTGAACTCTAATCTTTGATGGAGCCTTAAGCACTTGGGATGCTTTCACCAACAGATGTTTAGCAGAGTCGCCATGGTGCTTATTGAATGCTTTCACGACTACATGAACTAAGAACAACACCAAATTTTCTCAGTTTAGCTCTTACTCAGAGTAGAGGGTCCTACTGGGTATGCCAGAAACTATTTATCTAATGCTAACACTCATAGGGAAGGCTGGTTCCTCTTTCTAGACTTAAGATCTAGAGAATAACAACTAAATCTAATGCTCACTTATAGGAAAAAGGGGAAGAAGAAACTAAAATTAAAAGGGGATGATGCACTACAGTTATAGTGTTAGTTGAGACTGACATAACACAACAATGATCTCAAATATTAACAAAGACTCACATAGACTTACAACTTTAGCAGAGGTTCAAATTAGAAAACTATAACTATAGGAGGGACCATTTTATCCACAGAATAAGCTACATATTTCAAGCAAACACAGAGTAAAAGCATGAAGAGAGGCGAAATATCACTGATTGTATTGATCATGAAGGCTAAATAGCCATTAAAAAAGAAAGACAATTTTTTATAGCAAAGGTAGACACAAAATAACTAGTTATATTCATTGGTGAACCACTATCGGAGACATCAAAGGCTTAGATTCAAGCACAATGCACCAAATCTGACTGGTTCTTGTAAATACATTACAAGGTCTATCATTGCAACAAATTACCTGACCTATGTAATAGCCTAGAAGAACAACTAACATTAAAAACATCTTTATTACATGTATATATAGCTTTTCATAATCTATCATGTAGCTACAGGCATTGAAAATCAATCAACTACCTGCCCTGCACTACATTAAACTTGGTCGATGGCCCTGTCAAGAAATTGGTAGAATGGGATGGCAATCATGCCTTCTCAGGTCTGTGAAATTGGTGAAAGAATATTGCCCATACACATGGGTACCTGACACATTGAAGAAGGAAGGTCTAAAATCCTTCCATGGTACCTGCAAATCCATCTTTTGTCCATCATTTGTACTGATACATTGAAATTTCCTACCACACCAACCACCTTTACCTAACTAATTTGTAATATCATCCTTCAAGCATTTAATGGTTCTACAACAATGGTGTGTTCATAAGAAATTGCACCCAACAAGCCTTTACAACACTTTAAAGTGTTTATCTTTCAATTCTACCTTTGGCACCACTTGATTTTTTTCTATTGGTGAATTCACTCTTTTGCAAACTCCCCTTCTTCATCACTTCCTTTACCAATCTCCCTTTGGTTGGTGAAATCTTCATTTGGTGAACCATCAGGCTCTCTTCCCAACTTCTTTTAGCTTCTTTGGCTTCCTAATCACTTTATCCACAAATTTTGAAAATCACAAACTAATTGGAAGGTTTGCAATTTTGCTAACTCTCCCTTCTTCTCTTTTTCTTTTGCCTTACATATCACCTGATTGGTGAATCTTTATTTTCATGAACCAATTCTTCTTCTTGCTCCATCATCTTTTCTCCTTTTCTATCATTTTCCACCTTATCGATGAATTTCTCTTTCCGCAAACCTACCTTGGCTTGCCTTTTCACCTTATCAGTGAAATCTTCATTTCATCAACCATTGCCTTGCCTTTGCCTTCATCACTTTAATTGGGGCCTTCCCCCTCTTGAACCCTGACTTTCTTTTGGCTATGTCATTGAATCCATTGATCAACTAACTTCTTGATTGGTGAACTTAAGGTGTGCCAATCCCTATGTTTTCTGACAAAGTTGAACTCTTTCCTTTTCTATGACCAACTTTCTTCTCCAGAAACCCTTGGAAAACCATCCCCTTTTACCTTGCCTTTGCCACTTTCCTTTATCTCTACCTTTTCCCTTTTTGTTGACGAATTCGTTGATCGGTGAACCTTAGGTTCATCGAACCATCACTTTGCTGGTAAAGGCAATGTTTGCCTCCTTTTCTTTTGCCTTTCACTTTGAAGTCATCCTACTTTCTTTTCTTCCTTTGTCGGTGAACCTGTCGATTGATGAACTCGTTGATCAGCGAACTTAAGGTTCGTTGAACCATTATTTTGCCAACTAAGGAAAAATTTGCCTTCCTTAGCTCTTTTGCCTTACCTTTTCTACCTGTCTGTTAGTTCCCTTAGTCAATCAATTGGCCAATCGGTTAACTGGCGGATCGACGAACCAAAGGTCCGTCAAACTAAAACTTTTCCAATTAAGACAAAAGACAAAGGCAAAACACTTAGAAATTTTGGGATTTTGAAAGGGCCTTCTTCCATTTAGGTTTTCTCAGATTGAATATTTTTTATCAAAGAAGATGGGATTTTTTGGGCTATTTTGGCCTGGGTAAAATATGACAACAGTTAGAAAATGAACTTTATTTCTAGAAGACTTAAGAGAAACATAACCAAAAATAAGGTTTATTGTAATTTATTTTATTTCAAGAAGTGGTTATAAAGTAGTTACCAAATTGTTAGCAAAGGAAATCCTATAAATACAAGGTTGTTTTGTATTGTAAGGGCATTATTTGGCTCTCACATTTTGGATAGAAGAGTTTTTGGAGTCATGTGTGTAACTTTACAAAGATAATAAAGAAAGCATTTGGATCATATGTTTTAGGTGTTTTTCTATGTTATCATTACTAATTTTTCATATTTTAAAATTGGTAATCCCCTTGTGTCATTGTGGAAATCATTGGTCATCTATTAAAGCATTAATACAAATTGTGCAATTGATGTAAACAAAATGATCATTTCTTGGTGTCTTCATTTGAATGTGTTGATATAACCTATCTCATAGTGTGTGGGATTGCATGTCACTCTTTCATTATTGTTACAACATCATGCTTATTATTGTTATTGCCCATCATATAAATCTAGGAATGTGTATTTATATTTTGTGATGAACCCTCATCATGTTTGAATAAATCTATGAAATCCAAGTTGGTATTCATGTGTCTACCACTATGGTTTTTGTAATCATTTTCCTTTAGTTTTTTCCTTTGCCTTTTGGTATTTTGGGTTAAAATATCATAAAAACTATAAAACCCCCATAATACAAGGGGGATTCCCCTCTCAAATGTAAAGGAAAGTTATTAAAACATAATAACTTCTCCAACTATTGGTACATTTGACACTACCCATTGGGTGAATCACATTAAAATCCATAGTGACAAATCTGTTTACTAATAGGACCATAGAATTTGGGTGCAAGCTTAATGCTTTTATACTTCTTAACTCGCATTTTTTTGTAAGGTTACAACTAAAGGAATACTAGAATTTTCCTCCTCAAAATGCCTCTCATTGCTATGTTGATCTACTAGTTCTTTCATCCTATTCCAAGCCACAACTAAATTATCCTTAAGGATTTGAAGTGTTTCTTATTGGTGTTGAATATGATCCTCTATAGTAGGGGCTTTTGGATGACCCTGTATATAAGAAGTAGTAGATGGTGCAGTATCCATAAAAGTCTCAAATGGAGTCATCTTTGTTGATGTGTGAAATGATGTGTTATATGTTAAAAAATAGAGTCACACTATTGCAGCATTAACATAAACTTTGTACAAATTTTAGTGAACCTACATTAAGCCAAATATGTGAATGGGTATGGAAAGCACATAAAATTATCAAACCATGTACAAAAATACCACAACACTAGATTTACATGGAGAAACCCTTTTAGGAAACACTCCACCAGGAAAGAGAATACCAAGTATGTATTAATCTTCATAAACAAGAATACAATATTCAACACTATGAGGAAAAGTACTCGCAAATCCCTTATCAATTAAATCTTATTAAACAAAGTTAATAACCATTGTAGGCATTCCCACAATAACCCTTCAAGGAGATTAACACATTAATTAGATCTATAAAAAATTAGCAACATTCTAGCATGTAAACAACATAGAAAATAAAGAATGAGAAAGATAGAAAAAGAATCAACCATGAGAAAGAGAATGACATAGATATACCCTAGAAAAACCCTTTCAGAAAAAAACCTGACCTCTAAAGTACTAAACCAATATATTATTTAGTAGTAATAAACATATTCCAATACAATATTAGGATTTTGCCTCCATGGATCTCAACATTGTTAGAAATGAAGGCAACACCTACTAAATGGAAATTTGATTTCTATATGTTTGTGATCTTAAAATAGTGTAATACGAATGGAGATTGTAAACTAAAATCAAACTATGCAACACAAAAGAAACAAATCTGAAAACTAATCACACAACACATGTAACGTGGAGAAAACCCTTTCACGTAAAAAACTCCACATAAGAAAGAGGCCCAAATTTGTATTGATCTACAAAAGAGAATACAATACATCAACTACACCAATCTCTCCTTCATTCTTCATTCTAGCAGCATTCTGGTAGCACCTGTACAAGTCTACAACTCTAACCACTAAACAACACTTACACATACATCAATAAATAGATGAGCAACCAAATGAGATGCCCATGTTGGGAATCTCAACACCCCCTAGGTATCTTGCATGCATGCAAGCATTCAATGCCCTCTTACACACCTCTACACCTATAATATTGCATGTTGCATGCATGAGTACCTAGGGCTAAAAATAGCTCTTGCAATGTCATAGATGTTGTCATAACCGTCATAGAATCTTATGACAACTTACAATTGTCATAGATGCTCTTACAATTTATGACACATGACAAAAATAGCATATTACAAGAGGTGGTAGATTTTCCCAAATCACCTATTTATCGTTACCATGATGCATTATATAGTAAATGTAACTCCGTAACAACCTACCCCATAATAAATAATTATTGTTGTTGGTCAAACTACTTCATCCCTTATGGGTAAATAGTAAACAATAATAGGAATAAATAATTACAAGGATTTACAAGGTTAATGGAACCTTAATCCCAACATTCTCCCACTTGACATTATACATTGTAAATACTCATAAGAAAACATAAAACAACTAAGTACAAGAAACAAGGCCCATGGCCTCCCTACACCAAGTAAACTTTTCTGTGCTCACAAGTTTAGTCAAAGAATCTACAACATTCTCCTGAGTGTCTTCCTTCTTCAGCTCAATATGTCCACTTGCAACCATTTCCCAAACAAAGTGATATTGAACATCAACATGCTTAGTCCAAGCATGATACATAGGGTTTTTGGTCAAACAAATAGCACTCTAGCTATCAAAACCAATACATGCACACAATCTCCTCAACCATGCTGCCTCCTTAGAGACATGAGTAGCATCCATATACTTTGCTTCTATGGTGGACAAAGCAACCATGGAATACCTTTTGCTCATCCAACTCACTACTACTCCAAACAAAGTAAACACATACCCACTTGTGGACCTTAAACTATCCAAGTCACCTACCCAATCTGCATCAACAAAACCATGTATGTCCAATATCTTTTCCACACTGTCAGGACCTAAATAAACCAAATAGTAATCAAAAGTACCTGCTAAATATCTAAACACCCTCTTAACATAATTCCAATGTATGTTGTCTGCCAAGGTTAGACATAAACCTACTCAAAACTCCCACTGTACATGTGCAATATCTGGCCTAATACAAACCATTGCATATATCAAACTCCCTACAGCACTAGCATAGGGTACATTAGTCATATCCTCAAAATCATCCTCATTCTTCTGACACATGTCTAATGAAAGTTTAGTACTAATAAGCAAAGGAATTTTAACTTGGTTACAATCCTGCATACTAAATCTCTGCAAAATGGTATGCACATACTTAGTCTAAGATAACCAAAGCTTTATGTTACCTCTGTCCCTTCTAATCTCCATATCTAGAATATACCTAGCTTGTCCAAGATCCTTCATATTGAATGCACCTAAAAGTTGGGATTTCAATTCATTGAGCATACCCTTAGTAATGCTAAAAAATAACATGTCATCAACATACAATGCAATGATTAGTATAGAATCATCAATACAATGAATGTACACATAGTGATCCTCCTCACTTCTAAAAAAACCCAATTTCAAAATGAATGAATCAAACTTCTAGTACCACATTCTAGGTGAATGTTTCAAACCATAAAGAGACCTCTTTAATCTGCATACCCAAGGTTCCTTTCCTTTCACCTCAAAACCTATAGGTTGTTGCATATAAATTTCTTCCTCAAAATCTCTATGCAAGAACACTGTCTTAACATTCATTTGCTCTATTTCTCAATCAAAAGTAGCAACAATAGATAAGAGAAATCTAATAGGAGATAATTTACAGACAAGAGAGAATATTTCACCAAAATTAGCTCCCTCTCTCTGCAAGCAGCGCTTGGCTACCAGTTTAGCCTTGTACTTCTCTAATGAACCGTCTGCTCCAAACTTCTTCTTGAAAACCAGCTTGCAACCTATGGCCTTTCTTCCTTTGGGAAAAGGAACAAGATCCTAGGTGTCACAAGAGTCTAAAGCCATCATCTCCTCCTGCATGGCTAGCTACCAAGACTTGCTATCATTTGCATGAATAGCTTTCCTATAGGATCTAGGTTCATCATCAATACTCAATAAGGAAAATACACAATGCAAATTTGGTGGGCTATACCTATCAACTGGGTTTTGTTGTCTTGTGGGTCTCCTCAGGGGTGGAGTAAGAGACTCTTCTGGTTGTTCTGGATGCCCAACTTCTTCTATAACAACAGAGTCCTAATCATCAAAACTACTCCCACTCAAATCTTCTTCTTCTTCACCCCCAATCCATCATTCTATTCTTCTTGAGGTGCATCTTCTTCTTGTAAATCAAAATGCACTCTCCTTCCCTTTTCTTTCTCTTTTGGTTGTATAGGATCTGAAATAACTCTAAGTTGCCTAAAAATAACATCTCTAGAAAAGATAATCTTATGGGTTAGTAGATTCCAAATCTTATAACCCTTAACATTATCACCATATCTAATGAAAGTGCACTTTTCTTTTGGATCCAACCTAGATCATTTTTCCTTAGGCACATGAACAAAAGCCTCATAGCCAAAAACCCTTAAATGTGAAAGAAAGGGTTTCTTACCTATCCACACTTCATAAGGTGTCATAACAAGAACCTTACAAGGAGTTATGTTAATCAAGTAACAAGCAGTACACACATCCTCCACCCAAAAGTATTTTTCCAATTGTGAGTAACTCAACATACTTATGTCTCTTTCCATGATTGTTTGATTTATCCTTTCTACAACACCATTTTGTTGTGGTGTATACGGAGTTGTCTTTTGTCTGATAATACATCTTGCAAAACTCATCAAATTCCTTAGAGAAATATTCCCCTCCATTGTTAGATCTTAATATTTTTATCTTAAGTCCTAATTGATTTTTTACTAAGACTTTAAAATCCTTAAACTTAGTGAAAACTTCATATTTGCTCTTCATAAAATAAATCTATGTAAATCTAGATACATCATCAATGAAGGTGACGAAATGATGAGATTTTTTTATAGATTCGTAATCCACATGACCAATCACATCTATGTGAATAATCTCTAACTTCTCTTTTTCTCTATTACTTCCTAAAGGAAATGATGTTATGTTTTGTTTACCAAAGACATAATGCTCATAGAAATCATAGTGCTCATTAGAATAAGAGAAATCATCCAACAATTCTTTATTCTTGATTGTTTTCAAAACATTATTACTTCTTTGGCCCAATCTACGGTGCCACAACATACAAGTTGTTTTAGTAACCTTAGAAACATAATAGTTAATACAAACTATAGTGGCATCTAGCCTAAACAAGGTTCCTGGTCTCTTCCCCTTTGCTACCACCAAGTTTCCTCTCACCAATTTGCAACGATGCTTATCAAATGTTACATGCATTCCCAAATCATTCAACTTTGAAACTGAAATTAGATTTCTAGCCAATCCAGGAACATGCAAAATACCAAGGAGGGTTTTAATTCTCCCATCACTGAAACACAACATTACCTTACCTTTCCCAACTATCAGATATGTAGAGTTGTCCCCAAGGTACACTTTACCTCCATCATACTCCTCGTATGTGGAAAACCATTCTTTGTGCGGAGTCAAATGAATCAAGCATCCTGAGTCAACCAACCAATGATCATGAGAAATAACATTACATGCACAGAAAGTAAAACCTCATCACCTACATTCGAGGACTTCTTTGTAGCAAAATCCCAATATTTCTTCAATTTTCTACATTCCTTTTTTGACATGCCCTCTTTTCTTACAATTCAAACACTTAACTTTGTTCTTCTTTCCAGGAATCTTAGAACAACCCTTAGACTCATCTTTATCCCTTCTGATCTTGTTTCGGTCCTCTTTCCTTAGACCTTCCCCTAACACTAAGAGCATCACTTGAACTGTCTAAACCCTTCTTCCTCAATTCCTATGACAACAAAGTTGCAACAAGAGCATCCAACTTTGGATCTTTGAGGTTAGCAGTGATAGCAAGAATAATATTCTCCCAAGACAATTGTAGCACCTATAGAGACTAGTTAGCTCAAAATTAAATTAAAAGAATTTAAATTATTTGCAATAGATTCACCTTCCTTCATTTTTAGAGAAAATAACTTCTGCTTCAAGAAGAGTTTGTTTATAATACTTTTGTATTGGTGGATCTCACCCAGACGCTTCCACAATTTATGTGTAGACTTCTCAGTCACGACATTTAACACAGCTGGATTGTTCCTCGTGCCTTTTTATCTAGTCTATCCCACTCATCTTGAGCAACATTGTTAGGTTTCTTCTCTTTCATAAAAATCAACCATTGATTTTTTTCCTCCAAGAAATCCTCCATTTTTATCTTCCATAATACATACCCCATACTGTTGAACTTCTCAATGTCCATACGAAAGGTTGAAGTAGTGGATTTAGCCATCAATACTACACAAGGTTTGCAAAACAAAACAACCAAATCTCCCACTGCAACTACACAACCTTCACACTACCACTCAAGAATCAAAATTGGCCAAGCTCTAATACCAAATCTTAGAAATGAAGGCAATAACTTCTAAATAGAAATCTAATATCTATATTTTTGTGATCTTAAAATAATGTAATACAAATGGAGATTGTAAACTGAAATCAAACTATGCAACACAGAGGAAAAAAATATAAAAAATGATCACACAACACATGTAACATGGAGAAAACACTTTCGGGTAAAAAACCCCACATAGGAAAAAGGCCAAAGTTTGTATTAATCTATAAAAAAGAATATAATACATCAACTACACCAATCTCTCCTTTAGTCTTCACTCTAGTAGCATTTCGGCAACACCTGTACAAGAATGGCAACACCTGTACAAGAATGCAACACCTATACAAGTCTACAACTCTAACCACTAAACAACACTTACACATGCATCAATAAATAGATGGGCAACCAAATGTGGCACCCAAGTTGGGAATCTCAATGCCCTCCTAGGAATCTTGCATGCATGCAAGTATTCAATGCCCTCAAGTGCACACCTCTTACACTTGTCATATTTCATGTTGCATGCATGGGCACATGGGGCTAAAAATAGCTCTTACACTATCATAGATGTTGTCATAACCGTCATCGAATTTTATGGTCATAGAATTTTATGGTCCAAGTTACAGTTGTCATAGTTACCCTTACAATTTATGACACATGTCAAAAATAACATATTCCAAGAGGTGGCTCCTAGATTTTCCCAAATCACCTATTTACCTTTACCATGATGTAGTAAACAATAAATGTAACTCCATAACAACCTACCCTGTAATTAAATATTTACAATTGTCCATGAAACTACTTCATCCCTTATGGGTAAATTACAAACAATAATAGAAATAAATAATTACAAGGATTTACAAGGTTAATGGCACCTTAATCCCAACAAACATCCTCTTCCTATGGTAGAAATTTGATAGCATAACCCTGTAAAAACTCCTCTTCCATCCTCTATCTCATGCCTCTAATATGTAGATTTTCAATCTCACTCAATTTCTAAAAGGCCTAGTTAAAATTTCAATCACTCAATTATATTTGAACTTCAATAACAACTAAAAAATTAATTAGATTTTTTTTTCAAAATTATTGATTTAATTTAAAAGAATAACTTATAATCAAATATTTTATAAATTTAAGTCCAAACAAAAAACAAATGGATATTTTGGTAAGAAACTCTACAATTAAAAAATATATATCTTTCCTTGATAATTGGATCTAGTAGTGTGGGTTGAAATGTCTAAACTCTATAAAACTAGTACCTACACTCTTAAGATAAGAAGTGCAAAACTAGTGCCTACACTCTTAAGATAAGAAGTGTAGTAGGTTCATCAATTGAAACTATAGAATCTGGAAGTGTTTTATTATAAAAAGAAGACTTTTTTGCCATAAAATGAAATAATTTCCACAACTAAATAATATTTTATAGTGAAAAAAACTTGACATTTTCAATACTTGAAAGCACACTTAAAAACTAGCCAATTAATCTTTGACATTTTCAAGACTTGACAGTGCACTTAAAGACATATCAACAAACTAGCCAATTAATTGGCTAGTTTTTTTTGTACTTTTTAATCTAAAAACTATACAACTATTAAAAAGTTGAAAAGTGGATTAGTGTGCACCCATATCCTAAAATATAGGCCTAGGACATGAATTAAAGTTTTATAATTTTTATTTTTTCTAATGAGTTGACGAGTGTTTAGATCACAATTACTTATTAAATAAAAAATTTTGTTGTCTTATATATAAATCTCCACTACTTAAAAATTATTATATATTTTATTTAATAAAGGAAAACAAGACTTCCTTATTTTGTTGGATCTAAGGAATACATTAAGTAATTGTAACCCATATAACATTAAAGAAGATTTCACTTTCACAAGGACTCCATCCCAAACTATAAACTATTTCAAATAACATAAACCTATTATAATCCACATCTTAGAAAAATAATATAAAATAAATTTAAATTATTTAAAATAAATCCAAATTATTTGAAAATATCCATACTTTTACTTTAATTTAAATGAAAAATTATCCCTAATCCAATTTTAAACTATAGGTCCAAATTATTTGAAATAATTCTAAAACAATATGCTCTTGAGCAACTATTCTAAATTACATCTCATAAACTAAATAATCTACATTTTATATTACAACCTTAATAGTCCATTCTTTATGACACATTCTATGGTCTCATCAAAAATCTCTTCTAAACTATACTTGTAAGAGAAACCCATATTCAACATTTTTTTTGAAGATGCAGGAAGATATAATTTATGAGTTTGATCATCCTCATCTAACCTGTACCAAACACAAGTCAAGAATTAGAAGATTATTACAATTGAATTTTTTTCTAAACCAATCACATAACCTTCAAGATTGAAATCGAAATTGTGTGCTTACTTAATAGAAGTCTTGAGTTGTACATAACGTTTAGCAACAAAATCTCTAAGACATTTTAGACTCATAGAATTAGATGCACAAACATAGCGATTTTGAGCATTGGGATGTTCCATCAAAAATATGTGGGCATTGCAAACATCGTCAATATGAACAATTGGTGAAGATCCCAACGTGAAATCCATAAACTTAAGAAATTCATAATAGTCATCATTCCCTGTTAAATCACATCAAATTAGAATTATACAAAACCATGTGGATATATCATAAAAAGTTAAAAATAAACACACAAATGTTTAAATACCTCTAATGAGTGATAATATTGTTTGAGCAGATGTTAAAGCAGGCATAGTTGTAATCCAAGGCCCAACCACAAGAGCTGGTAGGATGCTCACCACCTCAATGTTGTTATTAAGGTTATTTTTAAGGGCTTCTTGTTCTGCTAATGTCTTGGCCATCATATACCAAGCCAATTTATTTGTTTGAGACTTAAGGAAATTTAGAGGGCTCCAACAACTTTCATCAAGGCATGTTTGGGTGAACTCTCCCTTTTCATTCATTGGAGAAGCCGCAGTAACTGATGAAGTAAAAACTAAACGTCTAACAGATTTGGCTCTTATACATGCTTTCATGATATTAAGTACTCCATTGATTGCAGGTGCAATAAAATCGTCCTTTAAAATAACATCCATTTAAGAAAGTGTTAGAATATTAACAAATAACTAGTATTTCCTAAATTAAATTATCCATTAATTATTTACCTTTTTTTTTCATAATTTCATAACAATCCAAATAATGAATAGAATATTTTAACAACCCCCAAATAATGAAATGGGCAAGAAAATATTAGACCTTCAAATCAAGAAGCACCTTAAAAAAACTAACCTATCTTTCAAAATTATTTTAATATATCTACTTTGACTAAAATATAATTTATATTTTTGATAATACTTCCTATTTAACTTATATTAAAAGTAATAAATAATACAATATTCAAAAAAAAAGGACAGGTTAATAAAAAGACATGGGCACAAAATCTCAAAACCTTAACAAGCTAACAAAAGCCAAAATGGAGTCATTTGAATTTATATATTTTTTAAAATCCAAAGTGTTCAGAGATCGAGTCATTTCATCTGCTTACCCTATTAGTTTTTGTAAAATCCATGACACCTGCCACATGAAAAACTCCTTGACAACCCTCCACTGCAGAATCAAAGCTTCCCTCTGCACATAAATCAGCTTTAAAGAGCTTAAGCCTTTCAGCTGCCCCGGGCAGCTCCAACAATGGCCCAGATTTTGTCTCATCTCCTGCATATCATCAACCCATACAGAACTAAAACTGCTAAATACATCACTACAACTGTAACGTTAATTTTTATACTCTTTGCTAGAAAAACAAGTACCTGGTTCTCTAAGCGTGGCATTGACTGTGTAGCCTCTTTCTAGAAGATTTTTTACCAGCCATGATCCTATGTATCCAGCAGCTCCAGTCACACACACTTGTTTGATAGTTTTGTTAATCTCGTTAGCCATTAAAATCCTGCAAAAAGGAATTAATGTGGAAACTTGTGAGAGAAAGAAGCTGAGATTGTGGCTATTTCTGGAGGCTCTGCCGTTAAAGATATTATTGGTATTAATGTGGAAACTTGTGAGAGAAAGACACTGAGATTGTGGGTATTTCTCGAGGCTCTGCCCTTATAAATATTATTGGTGTCTAGATGGTCATCGCCCATGGGAGTGTTGCAGTCGGATACTTCTAAATAGGAGTGTTGCAGTCAAATATTTCTAAATACGAGTGTTGTAGATTGGTTTTTCTAAATAGGAGTATTGCAGTGGGATACTTCTAGTTGCAGTCAAATACTTATTCCATTACTTATCATTTAGTGGAAGGTCAAGAGTAAGATCTGTTTAGAAAGGTGGAAGGGTTTAAAATATATAATTTAAGTGAAATATTTTTAGGTGGCAGTGGTAGTGTTCAATGGAATATTTCTCCCACTCCTTGTCATTTAGTGGAAGGCCAAGACCTGGTCAAAAAATTGGAAACCTTTAAAATATATAATTTATGTCTAATATTTCTAGATGGGAATGTTGGAGTGGAATATTTCTCCAAGTATCAGTCATTTAGTGGAAAGCTAAGACTTGGGCCAAAAAGGTGGAATACTTCTCCAACTACCATTCATCTAGTGGAAAGCTAAGCCCTGGTCCAAAAAGGTGGAATACTTCTCCAACTACCAGTCATTTAGTGGAAGGCTAAGACCTGGTCCAAAAAGGTGGAAGGATTTAAGATATATAATTTATGTGGAATACATCTAGATGAGAGTGTGGTATTCAAATATTTCTCTCACTACTAATCATTTTAAGATGGAAGGGTTTAAAGTATATAATTTATGTTACAATTTATTTATATTATATGGTAATTTTATATCTTATTTATATGACAAATTTTGATTTTTTTTTTTTAAATAAGTGTCTTATATATTAATTATATAAAGAAGTATATTACACACTATATTCATATTTAAGAAATGGGATTACACTTCAAAATTTACATAAGGTAAAGTTTTAAAGGAAACTATCAAAGCAAGATCATAAATAATATATATCAAGCAATTAAACCACTAACCAACAAAAGCTATTGAATCAATTGGGGACACTTTCGTCCATTTTTACTAGTGTTGACACTAACTTAGCTTGTTTTGTAGCATATAAATTCAATGCTCTTATAGATGATAGTGATGATCTCATAGGTCATGATGTTCCACCTAGTTGTAGTTCTTAGACACCTATTCCACAATTGTACATGTCATTATTGTGTCCTCTCTTTGTAGTTGTGCTTATTGTGCCCTACTTTGTGAATGAGGAATGATGTTTTTTGCATATATGCTAACATATGGTAACGAACAAAGTTTGATGTTAATTATTTTAATCCTTTTCCTCTATTTGTTACCTAACCTATGCTTCCATGTATGTAGCATTCTTACCCTTCTTCCACAATATTTGCGGATGATGTAAAGCATTAAGGCATCACACCCATCTTCATTTTGACCTAAGTATTGTAGATGTAACTATTTTTATATGGTCCATTTCTTTCTATATGTTGTGATAACTTGTGTGCTTTTCACTTTATGTTGTCATAACTCTATATTTTTATTTCTATGTTTTCTTGGAGATAATACAAGACATTAAGGTATAAAACCTCTCTTCACATTGACCCAAGTATTACATATTAGTTGACTTTAACCTTTGTTGTGTTGTGTTGTTGCCTATTTTATCCTGTATATATGTTGCTCTATACAAATGGAGAATAATGATCCTAGATCTATGATTAGATTATGTAGCATCCTTGTTGGGACTGACTCCATCTCACCCATCAACCTTTATGTCTACTCAATTTAACAAATATTCCACAATAGATTTCTTAATATTTTTCACACTAATATATCTTCTATTTTGTTTCGCATTCTCATGATTCTTCATCCAATGGTGGTATTTATGTTGAATAGTGACAACAAGAGAAAAACCGCACATTATTACAAACATTAATATCCCAACAATAAAGAAAGTATAGGGTAGGTAGTAGGGATGGGGAAGGCATTTGACTTGGACAAGTGGAGAGCCACTCCCATAACGACTCTTAAAAAAAACACATACTTGTTAAAAACAATAAATTATAGAAGAGGGTTACATGCAGATAATAACCAAGAGTAAGGCACTTGGGATAAATATAATACAAAACTCCAACACCAAAAGTGCTATTCCACTAGCTTATATTAAAATTACATAAAGGAAATTCTACTTATGGAGAGTATTATTTCCAATACATATTTCCATGAAAAGAGAACATAAAGCTACATAGCTTATGAAAACAATCACTTTTATTGGTAAGGATTTTTTTTAAGAAGTTTTAGTACAATTCAGTTGTATAATTGATGAAAACCACATATTCTTAGTCTTAAGAAAACTAAGTTTCTGTATCTCGATAATTTTTTAGCTACAATTTTATAAGAAGTTTTTTTAGTTATTAATAATTTTATAGTTAGTTTAAATTTAAAGTATTTTTTTAAATTCAATATTAATAATATTTTTTTAAATTCAATATTTAATAATATTTTTTTAAATTCATGCCTCTTCTCTTGCTCTTTTTTCTCCTGATGATGGATCACGGAGTGTGATCCGAAACGTTAGGGAAAAATCTCGCTCACAATCAAATCCAGAAGCCCTCATGCAATATTTATAGGTATTATTAAATGGTTAATAAGTATAAATTTTTTTGGTCAAATTTTAAGAGTTATTTTATGTGGGGATTTGCTAATAGGAAATTATAAATATTTATGTCTATCAATCATTTGATAGTGCTTTTAGATGTTATTAGTTTTGGAGAATTTTAGTGGTATAATAATTTAAGAGATTTTCAATGATTTTATGAGAAAGAAACGACTTTGAAAGTATTTTAATTTATTAATATTGATGATGATTTCCAAAGATACTAAAAGAGTAAGATAATAAGTATTAACCATAAAAAAGAATAAATTATAATTTTCTTTTTAAGATATGTATTTTTCCACATTAATAGCATGAAGAATAGTTAAGTCTTTAGTGTTTTAAATGTGCTTTTTATTTCTTAGGTGGAAATCTCAAGATTCGGTGTCCCTAAATTAAAATATTTATTTAAAAACATTTATGTGGCATCATCTACATTCCAACTAGGAGATAAATATTTAATATAACTTCTACTTGTTTAAAGTCTATCACTTCTACGAGTATACATCAATTTTATGTTGCTAATCAATTGTCAATCAAATTGTACAAATTGAAGTAATTAAAATTATATAATATATAATTAACCATGTCAACTTTATTTTATTTTATTTTAAAAAATTTGGTCCATGTGTCAGTTCCTAATTTATCATTTGTTAAAAGGTTATTACTTAGGAAACTAATAGTTTGAGCAGGATGTTTGAGAACTTGGGAGGCATCTAAAGATCATCCTAGTGGGTAGTCCAAAGGCATGATGAACCTCCTTCCCTTCATGGGTTTATTCTTGCTTAATTTATTTTTATCATTTTAGATTGTGAATTCATTTGTTTTTGGGCAATATGTTTTTGGGTTGTACTTAATGAAAAAAGTTTAATTTACAATGTTAGAAGTGTTTCCAACAAAAATTAACATGTAATTATTTCAAAACAATGGGACTTTGAACCTTATAATATGTGAAAAGAAGCTAAGCTGAGAGAACTGATTAAGACATAAAGATGCCTTATGCCACAAAAGCGTAATGCTCACTGAAATGATATGCAAACTGTAACAATATCATAAGGATGTTGTTGACAAAGAAACCAAGTTATCCATCACCAATATCTGGAAGATGCTTTGGTGAGCTTTTGTGATCACAAACAAAACCAAGCTATCAAACTAATATTATGTATTCCATGAAAACATAGATTGGCCCCAAAGTAAAAGAGCATGAAACTTGACATCACCAAGTTATCATCACCAATGAAACTTAACATCACCAAGTTGTCATAAGATCAATAGGAGTCCACAAAAAAACATGTTAGAAGCCCACAATGTTAGAAGCCTCACAAAACCACGTGTATGTGTTTGAACAATGTGTATGTGTTTGAACAATGTGTTTGAACATCAAGGACAACAACTAAGGAGAAAAACAACAATACTCCCCCTTTGTCGATGATGGGAAAACACACAGCAACAACATTTTTTATTCTTCTCCCCGTTTTTGTCATCAAGACAAAGGGAGGACAGGAAAGCAAATAGCTGTGATAAACAAAAAAATTGGAATGAAAAACATATCAAGCATACCAGAATTTGCACAGCACTGAGAAGTATCCAAAAGAGCTGAAACAAGAAGAGGATATCAGTACCAGAAAATAATAGTAAGCAGAAACAGACAACAACTAAGGAGACCAAGAGAACTAATACATGAAGCTGAAAACTGTCAGGGTACTAAAGTATGCAAGAAGCTCCCCCTGAAACCAAAAACTGAGAAACATTAATGCAGAGAAGAAAAAGAGAGAACCCCAAGCTTATCCCTGAGACCCTCAAAAATAGCTCTGGAAAGTGGCTTAGTAAATATATCAGCCACTTGATCAGCTGAAGAAACATAGTCTAATATGACATCATTTAGGAGCACTTTATCATGAAGAAAATGATATCTAATATCAATATGCTTGGTACGAGAATGCATCACAAGATTTTTAGAGATATTGATTGCACTGATATTGTCACATAGAATTCTGACAGGCTTACAAACAGTAACCTTGTAATCATTCAAAGTCTGAACCATCCAGAGAATCTGAGTGCAACAAGATGTGGCTACAATATATTTAGCCTCAGCTATAGACAGAGAAACAGAATCTTGCTTTTTGCTATTCCAAGCAACTAACCTTCCACCAAGAAAGAAAGCACCACCTAAAGTGCTTTTTCTATCATCAAGACTGCCAGCCCAATCAACATCTGTGTATGCTGTCAGTGTGAAATTTGAATGCCTAGAATACCAAAGTCCATAATCAAGTGTTCCTTGTATATATCTAAAGATCCTTTTTACTATGTTTAGATGAGCTTGCTTAGGAGCAGATTGAAATCTAGCTGCTAAACAAACTGCATGCATTATGTTGGGTCTAATGGCAGTCTAATACAACAAGCTGCCTATCATAGACCTATAAAAAGTATAATCAATATTAGGTTTATCAACATCAATACTTAGTTTACAGCCAGTTTCCATAAGTGTGCTTACCGGATTACATTCATCCATTTGAAAACGTTTTAACAAGTCTTTGGCATATTTTGTCTGAGCAATAAAAATGCCATTTTTTAACTGAGAAACTTGTAAGCCAAGAATGAAAGAAAGTTCACCCAACATTGACATCTCAAATTTTGAAGTCATGACCTGTGGAAAGTATGCACTTAATTCATCATCATCACTGCCAAATATTATGTCATCAACATAAACAACCACTATCAAGATGTGATCATTTTTAGTCATAAAATACAAATTACTATCAGCGCCCCCTCTAGTGAAGCCTTGTGATTGTAAGTGTTTGTCTAATTTGGCATACCAAGCTCTAGGAGCTTGTTTAAGGCCATATAGTGCCTTTTTCAATCTATACACATGATGTGACTTATCTTTGCAAGCAAAACCTTCAAGTTGATCCATATAAACTTCCTCTTCTAAGTCCCCATTCAAAAATGTTGTTTTAACATCCATTTGATATACTTTGAAGTTTTTATAAACTGAAAATGCAAGAAATAATCTAATTGCTTCCATCCTCGCTACTGGAGCAAAGGTCTCATCAAAGTCTATGCCTTCTATTTGAGAGTAACCTTTACAAACCAGTCTAGCTTTGTTTCTAACAACAATTCCATTTTCATCAAGTTTATTCCTGAAAACCCATTTAGCCCCAATAATATTTTTATCTTCTGGTCTTGGAACAAATTCCCAAGTGTTATTTTTTTCTATCTGGGCTAACTCATCTATCATAGCCTGAACCCACAAGTCATCTTAGCTAGCTTCAGCATAGGTTTTAGGTTCTAATTGAGACACTAGACAAATATGAACCTACTGATTTGCTTGAGCAGTTTTTCTTCTAGTTTGTATGCTAGATTCTAAGTCTCCAATAATATGTTCATTTGGATGATTCTTTTGCAACAATCTTCTAGAAGGAGTATAAGAAGATTTAGGAGTATTAGTTTTAGGACTTACTGATTGTCCTTGAGGTACTCCAGAATCTGATTCTACATCAGATTTTTCTGACTCTTCTTTTGTGCTTGGCTCTTCTTGAATGATTTCTTCAACTTGTTGAAACTGAGATTGACGTTCTTGCTACAAATTCTCAAGCACTTTGACATTAGAGCTTTCAACTATTCTTCTTAACCTCTTATTATAACATTTGTAAGCCTTGCTATGAGTAGAGTAACCTAGAAAGATCCCTTCATCACATCTAGATTCAAAACTTCCTAGATGATCTTCTCTTCTTATATAACATTTTCTGCCAAAGATTTTAAAATAAGATACATTAGCTGTGTGACCATACCAAAGTTCATAGGATGTGTACCTGGTTTTGACCCTTATTTGTACCATGTTTAAGGTATAAACTGATGTATGAACTACTTCTTTCCAGAAAGCATTTGATAGTCCAGCATCCTAAAGCATAGTTCTAGCCATCTCTTTTACTATCCTATTCTTTCTTTCAGCCACCCCATTTTGTTGAGGTGTTCTAGGAGCTGAAAATTATCTTTTTATACCATGTTTTTCACAATATTCAAAAAAAGCAGTAGAAGTATATTCTCCTCCATTATCAGACCTTAAACATTTCAATTTCAAATATGTTTCTCTTTCTACCATGCTTTTAAAAATCTTAAATTTCTCTAAAGCCTCAGACTTATGCTTTAAAAAAGTGACCCAAATCATTCTTGTGTAATCATCTATGAATAACATAAAATATCTTTCACCATTTAAAGATTTTGTTCTGGTTGGACCACATAAATCCATGTGAACCAACTAAAAAGGTTCTACAGAAAACTGTTCTTTAGATTTATGAACATTTCTTGTTTGTTTACCCTACTGAAACTCTTTGCAAATCAAATTTTTAGGTTAGAAATAGCAGGCATATGTCTGACATTTTTGTTGTGACTGATTTTAACTAAGTTATCAAAATTTATATGCCCCAACCTCCTATGCCAGAGTTTGCTTTCCTCAATTTGACTTATAAAGCACAAATTGTTTTTGCATTCATTAGCAGATCCATGTAGATTATAAATGTTACCTTTCGTTCTCAAACCTGAAGCAATGACCTGTTTTGAATTTTTGAGAACCTTACAACCTTGTGATGTGAAAACTACATCAAATCCACTATCACAAATATGACTTACACTCAACAGATTATGAGTTAGTCCTTCAACAAAATAAACATCTTCTAGAGGTGTGTTATCTTCTAAAAGAATTGTACCTTTTCCTGTGATCTGTAAACAATAATCATCACCAAACTTAACTGACCCACTTGAACAATTTTCAAATGAAGTAAATTTACTTCTATCTCCAGTCATATGATGAGAACATCCATTGTCTATAACCCAGATTTCATTTTTCTTTGCATGAAATGCAACTTCAACAACCATAGGCTTGTTGTTTTTGGGTAGCCATTTCATTTTGGGTTGCTTAGTAAGAGAAATAATTTATGATTTACAAAACTTGGCAATATGTCCAAGTTCTTTGTAGTTGAAGCATCTTATTTTGCTCAGAAAATTAAAAGTACTGCCATTCAGAAAATGGGACTGCTTTCTAAATGTAAACTTACATTCAATTGCTCTATGCCCATATTGATAATAGTAAAAACAATAACCAGAGAATCTAAAAGGCATCTTACCTTTGAACTGATTATCATTAGAGCATTGGCCTTTTGAGAAGCTGAGACCAGTCATGTCATTATACTCTTTTTGTTTTCCTAGCATATCAGCAAGTTTATCACTTTTGTTACACATTTCAAGTTCTCTTCTTAGTTTAACTATTTCAGCTTCCTTGGAACAATATTCTTTATCCTTGGATTTTAACTGTTCTTGAGTATCTAAAAGAATTTTTCTGTTTTCTTCAAGACTTAATTTTAAATCAAAAATTTGTTTTTCTTGATCAGATATTAACTTGCTTTGCACTCCATTTTCCTTTTTAAACATTCTAATTTCACCAAAAGCACATTTTAATTCTCCTTCTAAGTCAACTTCATTTTCAGACATTTCTGCTTGTTCTTCTTCTAGCACAGCAATAGTTGCTGCCATGAAAAGAGTTTCATCTATTTCATCAGAGGATTCCTCTGACGCACTATTAGTTATTCCAGCAATTAGACTCCTTTTCTTGAAATTATTTTTCTTGTTAAAGTTGAAAGGTTTTTTCTTATATTGTTTTCTATTATCTTCTTGTTCACTGTCAAGTTCTAGATTATGACACTTTGCTACATAATGTCTTATTTTTTCACAGTTGAAGCATTTAAAAGGTAATTTTCTTTTATATCTACCTGAGCCTCTTCTGAGTTTACTAACAAAGACAGATTCATCTTCACTGATATTTTCAGTTTCATGACTGGTTTCATTTTCCTTTTTCACAGTTTTAAAAGCTGCTTCCTTAACTTCTTTGCTGGGGTTTTCATTTTCCATTCTCATTTCATAAGCAGTAAAGACTCCTAGAAAAGAATCAATAGTTATAGTTTTTGGATCTTTATCTTCAACCACAAAGGTTTTAGAGTCATATTTGGGAGTTAGAGTCCGTAAGACCTTTTTAACTACAGTTATCTCTTCTAGTTTCTCCCCTAGACCTCTAATACTATTAACAGTTTCCTAAACTCTTTGAAGGTATTCATCTATCTTTTCATCATCTGTCATTCTCATTCTTTCAAACCTTTCTCTAAGAGCTTGTAACTTAGCCTCTTTAATGCTTTCATCTCCTTCATAAATATTTGAGAGTTTATCCCAAATACTTTTAGCTGTATCACATTCCATAACTTTATTTAAGACTTGATTAGTCAAACCACAACAAATAGCACTAGTAGCTTTTGAGTCACAATCAAGTGCCTTTTTTTCATCAGCATTAGATGGTTTGCCTGTGACAGTACAGCTAGTTTCAATGGCTTCCCAGACATCATATCCTAAAGCTTTGATATGATGAGTCATTCTATATTTCCAGAAAGTATAATATGTACCATCAAATAATGGTGCCTTGGATGAGGAAAGACCATCTTGAAAAGACATGGTTACCACTCAACCAGGAATCCCCTTAGGCTGATTAGGCCTTCAAGACAAAGGGTTTGGCTCTGATACCACTTGTTAGAGTGGTGAGGATACTAAGAGGGGGGCTGAATCAGTATCCTAGATATTTTTTGCTTTCAGTAGAAATAATTGCAGATTCTGACTTGCATTCCAAATAAATACATTCAACTAAATTTAAATGCATGTGCCCATAAAATAAAATAAATCTGTATAATTGTATGTAGAAAACTAAAATATTCAACAACAGATTGAAAGCATACCACAAAAATGGAAAACACAGTGATTTGTCCTGAGTGGAAAGCCCCTGGCATAAAACCACTCGAAAAAGTGCCTCGCTAGCTTAAAATCTCACTAATTACAGGCCTCACTGGCTTACAACTTGCCTCACTGGCATTTTTAACAAGACTGTCATAAGAAAATTTACATACAGAGGGATACTCTATTTCACTTCATTCCTTACTTATATAATATCAATAATGCATGAACAAACTTTGTACTCACTGCATCATACATACTATATGAGTATCATATATATATACACATATATATATATATATACACATATATATACACACATACATATATATATACATATATATATATATATATATCATGTACAAGAAAAAACATATTTTGTTTCTCTGTTTTATAGGTAAAACCACTTTTGGAAGTTCCATAACTGTCACACAGTTTTTTTGTCAGAAACCCATTTTGACATCAGTTATTGATCATAACAGAGAAACATATGTAACATATTTAACCAGACTTTGTAATCTTTTATTGAACAGGATATTCATGGAGTTCCTTTATCAAAACCCTAACCAGGGTTGTAACCACAAAACACAGTCATGATATCATTTCAAAATAATTTCTATCCATTTTGAAACCCTAACCAGAGTTGAAACCCCGATACACATTACTTAAGCCAAAGATTTCTGGCGGAAAAGAAACAATATATATGCTTTACAAAAAAAACATATCTCAAAAACCACATTTCCCCTAAAACATGCCCGACAGCCTATAACTGTCAAAATAAAACTATATGCAAGAGTAATCATAACCGCCACAGTCAAAAAATAGCTGACAAAAGAGAAGGGAAATCATAACAGTATCACCTGCTGCCAGAAGTCAAACTGATTGCTATGAAATCCAGACCTTTTCTCCTCATCATTTCTGCTTAGGGTATGAAACCCTAAGTATAGAATGTATAACCGAAGCTCAACTATTATCAAATGAAGAAATAGAAACATAGAATGCCTTTTTTTCCCACTAGATATCATGTAATCGGAGCTGTAGGTAACCCTAAAGAGACCGGTGACTTTCAACGTAAAACTTGCATTTTGCCATAAGAAAAACTCCATAAACTTGTTTGGGAGGTCAACATTTAAGTGCATGCCGACGAAGAGTATGTGTAACATGTGGTGCTTACTAGGAATATGTTACAAGATACACCCAATCATGGTGAACAACATTGCAAACCATAGACCATAACTCATAGGTAGAAATAAAACTGTTCCCATGTGAGTCAACAATCACTACAAAAGTATAATATGTGAAAAGAAGCCAAGATGAGAGAACTGATTAAGACATAAAGATGCCTTATGCCACAAAAGTACAATGCTCACTGAAATTTCATACTCACTAAAATGATATGCAAACTGTAACAATATCATAAGGATGCTGTTGACAAAGAAACCAAGTTATCCATCACCAATATCTAGAAGAGGCTTTGGTGAGCTTTTGTGATCATAAACGAAACCAAGCTATCAAAATAATATCATGTATTCCATGAAAACATAGATTGGCCCCAAAGTAAAAGAGCATGAAACTTGACATCACCAAGTTATCATCACCAATGAAACTTAACATCACCAAGTTGTCATAAGATCAATAGGAGTCCATCACTAATGAAACTTAACATATCCAAGTTGTCATAAGATCAATAGGAGTCCACAAAAAAAACATGTTAGAAGACCACAATATTAGAAGCCTCACAAAACCACATGTATGTGTTTGAACAATGTGTTTGAATATCAGGGACAACAACTAAGGAGAAACACAACAATGTGAAGCTTGATAATAGAATTCTCTATGGATTGTTTAACACAACACATGCAGATGGAAACATCATGCAATTGTCAATGCTTTGGAAAGTATATTACTATATTTATTACACCATTATAATTATTATTTAGTCACTAGACTAGAATTTGCTTATTCATAGGGCCTTATTTCCATTAAATAAGTTGTTTAGGTAGTGTGGCTTTTGACATGAGCTTCATGTTCCTCTTTTGTCTTGCTTACTATCATAAGTAGAATAATGTTGTTTCTGAGTGTATACACAACATAGAATTGAACAATACCTATTTAATATTAACCATTTGAATGTTAACAAGTGATATCATCACCATTTTACTTGTTGGTATCATTAATGACAAGATTTCCACAAGAAGCAATTCATTTGTATTTGCAGTGGGAGGTATTATTTGTATGGTATTGATGATGTGGGCTAGTAACTCTTTCAAATATAAAAATTGTTGAATGCACAAGACAACTGAGAGGAGGGTGAATCAATTGTCACTTATAATTCCAAAACCCTTACACATATTCAGATCCACAATGATTCAATTAACCCTTAAACTATTAAGATGATTAAGTATGGAAACAAATAATAGAAACTAAACCAAATCAACAACATACACAAGGAGACACCAAATTTACATGGAAAACCCAGTAAGGGAAAACCACGGTGAGGATTAGCTCACAATATAAAGTAATATCAACACCAAATACAATAGGGCTCACTGTCAGAACAAAAAAGAAGTATTGAAGAATGTTACAATGAGAAAATCATCTCAATGCAACAGAGAAATCCACCATAACATCACCAACACCTTCACAGGACTTCATACTGAAGAATTGTAGACACCTTCTTCTCACTACATCCAGTAATCTAACACATGAAAGCTTGCACTGCACTTTGCACTATACCACACTATTATCTACATCTCATTAACCATACACACCTCTACCTCAACAACTCAACACTTATTTATACCATCTTTAACCTTGAAAACATTCTCCAAGGTCAGCAATACACCTTCACCTATTTCTGAATGCTTTTGACTGTTGAAGTTTTGTCATCCACTATGAGTCTCAATCTCACAGCATTATGTAGAAAGGGCCAGTTGAAGGAGGCACTACACATTCTATTTACTACTCACAATCCCTCTGGAGACTCCTCTACATGTCTTCAATTATTGTAGACCTGCATTCTCAAAAATGTGCTTTCACAAGAGAAAAGTGTTCACTCTTTCATCACCCACAAGTAATTTTCATTTGCTACACGTACAACTTTTCATAGTAAACTTATCAATATGTATGTCAAGTGCATAAATACCAATAGTCCCTTCAACTAAGCAAACATCAATGAATTTGGCAAACCAAAGAGCAAAAGCACACAAATTGTAGGATCAGATCAACGACCCATAAAACAAATCTACTTGCAAAAATGACCCGAACCTACGGACTCAACTAAAAAATATACAATACCTACACTAAATCTGAAACAAAACACACAAAAAAGAGGATCCAGTTCTATTCCCAAAATAATCACTTTGCAAAGCTACATCAGAATTATCCATCTCCATTCCTAGAAGTAAATACATCTTCCTCCATTCATAGCATAGCATTTAATTGTCAATTATCACATGGAGGGCCATTATTTATTAATCTAAGTTAATTTATGCTGAGTTGTATACATTTTATTGGTTTAACCTAAATTAACATTAGAAAAAATTTACTTTCATTTACAACTATATTTATTTAATTATTTTACCCTTACTAAAAGGATTTTTTTTTTGACTCATGGGTATCCCCACGACCCAGTCCAGCGACCCCACCGTCCTTGCCTTGGTCTTACAAGCTGGCAAGTTGGAGACGGGAGAAGGCAAGCTGAGGTGAGACTAAAAATGTATTAAAAATATTTGTAATTTATAGTCAGAATTTTAAATTGTTAAGCTCAAGGTAAGTTGAAATTCCAGGCCCTATAAACGGAATCCTAAGCCTTATATATAAACTCTTTCCACAATCTTCTTGTTTTTATATTGATTGCAACCCATACTTATTGTGGGCTTTGCTTAAATTGATGGACTGCAAAGTTTATTGTTGGACGTAGGAAACAGTTTTAATACTTCTTATGAGAACTGATTAATGGTAATAATATTGACTTCAATATCATGCAAGTTAGAATAGATTAATGGTATTAATGACTTAAAAAATCTTCATCATGAGAATACAATTTCAATTTCATGCAAGTTAGAAGATGTTCTTGATTTTTTACCTATCATAAAAAGCTTGGTATATTGATGAGATGCAGGCCCCTCTAAGAAATATCAGAATGCACTAAAACATTACTTGCGCAGGATTCCAACATTACAAGTAAAACAATCGTTAACATCAAATAAACTAATTAAGTTTATGAATGCTTTAACACTGATTTCACTGATAAATGCAACTATGAATGTTTCTATATGGTTTTCTCATCTTTCCATGTTGCATCTTCAATTGGCAAATCCATCCACTTGATTAGGAATTCAAAATGACTCAACTTCACAATTGCTTCACTCATTTCTATATGGCCACCTCAGGTTCCAAAATAAACTTCCTTTCTTCATCTAACTTGCAATTATGACTAGCTAGGAAGTTTGTTACTTGTTACTTTCTTCAATCAAAAGACATGAAATATAAGACAAATTTTTGAAGAGAGTGGAAGTTCCAACTTATAAGCTACACTATCAATTCATTGGAGAGCCTTTTAGGGAGACCTATTGTCCTTATTCCAAGTCAAGTCAAATTTTGGTGCATTTTCAAGTTTTCATAGTTCTACGATGGCATCATATTGTTGAAAGTTGAATTTACCTTAAAAAGTCCTTACTTAATTGTTTTGAAGTCCTCAAAGCCTTTGTGAAGTGTTTGGAAAAAAAAAAGATTTCAATGTTATCGATATTTTAGCTAGGTTTCAAGACCCCGTTGGAGTCTGACAAGAACCCCTTTGATCCATGTCATCACTTTCACAACCTTTCATAAGTTGGCTAAAGTCCACTAAGTGTTCTTTACTGTAGTCTTCGTCTGCATTTTTGAGAGGTTTCAAAACCTCTATCAACCACATTTCAAAGCTCATCCAAGTCAAAGGAATGAAGTTCTAAGAAATTTTCAGTATTCATCAGAGGTTTAGGGTGGTTTTGAAAACTCCATTGAATCCTGCCAAAGTATTTAAAACGTTATCGAAGTCTTATAATCTTTTCATAATCAATTCAAAAATTGAAGGAACAACCAAGTTTAAAGGGCTTCAGTGTTCATCGGCATTTTACATTGGTTTCAAAACTTATGTCGACATCCAACACTTGTTTCACAGTCAGAATGAAGTTTTACGAGGAAAAGTCTTTGGAGCATAATTGGCAAATCCAGTGGCAGTTTTATGTGGTTTTATAACAACTTCGGAGCCTGACCCCCTCTCATAATCCACGTAATAGTCAAAAGAAAGTTCTTAAACCAACTATGAAAGATATTGTCAGCAGTTTTATAAGGTTTTAAAACCCACTTTGACGCCCATAAGATTATTGAAACTTCATTCAATTAGAAGAGAATAGGTGGTGACAAATAACTTCGGTTCTATAACCATCATCGAGAGCCACTGATAACACAAAGAATTAATGTCTAGAGAGTAAAAGGTTGTGACAACATTATTTCCAAATGACCAGCACTTAATTTCGAGGATTTAAAGAATTGTCCTAACCATTAAAAGAGCTAACATTGGTTCTATAACCTAAGACAAAATTCAAGTGTTCATCGACAATTCTATGTAGTTCTATAACCATCTTCGGAGCATGAACAGGTTTTCAAAACCTATCAATTTCTCGACTTGCACAGAGAAAAAGAGTATGCCAACAGTTATCAAGTTTTATAAACATCACTGAAGCCGCCGAAGGAAGAGGAAGTTATTACTAGCAATCGCACCTTGGTGTGCAATGGGTATGCCGAAGAGTTTTGGAAGTGCAATTGGTATGTCTTTAAGTGAATGATGATTGTCTTGTATTCCTATGTAACACCTATAATTTTTTTTTTTTTTAGTGTCGTGAATTAATTTGCATATTCTTAATGGAGTTCAAGATCCTTATGTTTTGCTTAGTATCTACTTCAAATATGTGAGCTTCCATGTTTGGTGTGTAGTCTCTATTTGCATGCATCTCCTTTGTAGATTCTTGTTCATGCACAACACTTGGGTTGACCTGGATTCCATTAGTCAGCACCTATGTATATTATTTTGAGCATGTATGTTTGTTTATCAAAAGCCTTTTATTTCACATCTTGACACCTACATTGAATAAACATTCTCTTGCAAATATAAGCATGGTCACTAGCTACTTCATGTTTATTGGTCATCTAGCCTACCATCATGCATCCTCTAATGGGGTGGCACTTGATACACAGATCAATCAAACTTAGTGACTATCATGTTTTTGTAATTTGACACATTTTCATAACTTGGACCTCAAATAGATTAAAATTAAATTTAGACATGGTATAATTTTAGATTGAGAATTCGTAATTGTCTAAAAATATTTAATTTGAAGGGAAAAACTTTTGATTTGTTTGAATTTGCAGATGATATCGTAATGATCTCGAAACCTCAAAAATGACATGCATTCTATATCATGGAGCCCATTGTGTTCAATCTTGGTTTGGAAAAACTTTTATTAGTCAAAAATAGGCCCACCATCTAATTGAATAAATCATTTCATCAAGGTCTTAACATGTGGTCTTGATGTTGGACGGAACCATTATTGATTTTATTTCACTCCATTCTTGTGGTTTGTTAATGTGGTCCCCTATGTATTCAATTCCTCCATTCGTTATACACTCAATAATGGTCTTTTCGTGCTCTTACCAAAATGGTCTGCAAATAAGCATCAGTATAATAAATATAATTAAATAATAATATAGATAAATATATGTAAAGTAAATATAATTCAATAATAATTATAGATAAATATATAATATATATTAGATTTAATGTAAATATACATTTTTTACAAATTCAACTCTTTCACAAATTAAAAATAATTAAAAAATTCCAATTAGATATGTAGGTAAGCAAGATCTTACTCTTCCTAGAAAACTTTTTATTGACATGCATACCCATGCTCAATCTCCGAAAAAAGGGGCTACTCTTTTATATACAACATTAGTGGGTGCTTCATTTGGAACAAATCTTCTTCATAATATTGGTACCTTGTTGGCTTTTTCAAATGGTGTATCCTCTTATTATTCATCCTTAGTGATATAGGAGAGGGATAATCAAATAGAAGGGAAGGCAATAACAAGGTTCGTGAAAGATGAAAAGTCATATACACAATGAAATATTGCATCCATGTATTTTCATCCTCATGGTAAATGAACATGATGTCATCAAGGATAAATGGATTTGAGCTAACAATTTGTAAAATACATTGAAACCCTTAAGGCATGTTTCAATATAAGCTAAGGACAAGGGTTGGCAGAAATCCATAGTAAACAAATCATTAGCGAGGTCAAATCACTATGGATAAAGGAAAGATGACCTACAAATTTTAGATCTAATTTAAAGATAATATGAAAACTAGAGAAATTTGCTTTTGGATTACACTGTATGAGACAAAAACACACACAGTGTAATCCAAAAGCAAATTTCTCTATTACTATGGACTGTGGAAATCTCATGCCTACTAATATGAAAACTTGAAAAAGTTAGAGATGTGAAGCAGGTCAAACCGTATGGAAAATTCTTTGGAAGGGTTTGGAGATTTTGGCTTCGCAAAAAATATAAATAAAATGAGTGAAACCTAGAATGCAATTGCATGCATGGCATGAGGTATGAAAAGGAATCACAATGCATGAGGAAATTAGTTTTGACTAAGACATCTCCCACAACACATGTAGGAATGAATCAATGTAAATGTCTGGTGTAAAATGGAATCATGATACATATAATACAATAATAAAATTGTGACCAAGTTGACACCCATTGCTCAAACAAGCATAAGACCATGTAAGATTGAAAATACATGGATGCAATATTTCATTATATATACAACTTCTCATCTTTCACGAAGCTTGTTATTGTCTTCCCTTCTATTTGATTATCCCTATATCATGTATCACTAATATTAGTGATGATGGTGTTCTTAATGTCAGCTAATGATGGTGTTCTTAATATCAGCTATAATCTGGTTAGGGATAAGCCTAATGTTGATGATTCTTCTTTTATATCTACGAATAGAAATTATCCCTTAAGTACTTTCATTTCTTTTCATACTATATCTATTGAGGAAAACTAAGATGCTCTTTCAAAAGGAAACAACCAATTTTTATAATAATAATAAATATAGAATTTGTCTCTTATAATATTGAACGTTGGTAGACTAAAATTATAATAATATACAACATAAAATTATAATAAAACTTTCTTAATAGTTATAATAAAATTAAAGCTTTCATTAAAAAAAAGATAAGATTACTAAGCACGTGTTTTGTTGGTGGGATCGAATTTGGTGACATTTAAATACACAACTTTACCATCGTTTCATGATTGTATGCATCATAATTCCACATATGATTTTAAATAATAAATGTATTTAATTAAACTATACAACTTTACAATATAATATTATATTGAAAAAATTACTAATTTACATTATTTAAAAGGAAAAACATAATAATAAATATTTTTTAATATAGATTTTTTATATATAAAAATACATAACACAATATATTATAAAATGATATACTTATTTTGTATTATTTCATGTATATTTTCTTTATGATTTCTTTTTATACAATTTTATATATCATATAGAATATATTTTAATATTGTACATTTAAATTAAAAATACTATTTTTAAAATATTATTATATTATAAAGAATATGTCTATATTAAATATTAATTATATTATATTTATTTTAAATGTAATATATAATATCTATAATAATAATAATAAATTATTAAATATTTTTTATTTAATACATATTTATTATTTATATTTAATTATATCTTAATACTATTTTTAAAGTACTATTATATTATAAATAATATGTCTATATTAAATATTAATTAAATTACAATCTATATGAAATAAAACTATTTATTTCTCCAATTACAAATTGTTTATTTCATATTTTAGTATTTCTATCTTTATAAAATAAATAAGGTTTCACAACCTTACCATGATGAATTTACCTCTTTGGTTTTTAAAAGCATTAGAAAAGTGATATTTTAAAGGCCAATATTTACTATCTCTAGTCACACAAAATTTGCTACAAGGGGATTCTACTTGTAACAACTTGATGGTGAATTGTATTTGTGCAATACATGTTCATTGGCCAATTGCAATTCAAACATTTATTTCTTTTATTACGCTCTCTTCATTATTTCAATGCTAGATTTTAGTTTCTAAATTTCTATTATAATGTTAAAATTGACAACATATTATAAACTCTTACCTCCTCCTTTATTATGATTTCATTTTCTCATCTTAATTACTTGAATCTCACCTTATTTAAATCTCAACTCATTAAAATCTGAAGTTTTGATAAATTTAACCTAGATCATAAAGTATATTTAGTTTATTACATTACAAATCTATCCTAATAATTAGAGCCGCCACAACATTGACTTTCAATCTATTAAAATGTAAATGTGCAGTTTACTCCTCAATTATTAAACATTTTGCCCATATTAGCTTATTACCTAATAAAATATAAGTATTTATTAATAATCAATTATTTTAAATATAATTAAATTTTATTTAATATAAACAATCATAACAATTAAAATATATATATAATTGTATTAAATATTTTAAATAAATAATGTATAACTAAAATTTCATGTTATGTAAAATTAAAATATTAATAACTATATATATATATAATTAAACTATTCATTTATGAAATTTAAAAATCAATATATATTTAAAAAAATTGAATTCAACCTTAAACTCAATCTAAATTATATTTTATACAAATTTAAATGAATGAACGTATTAAAACTATTAAAAGTAAACTATAAAACATATACATTAAATCTTTTTTTTAATTACAAAAGCTCAAGCTAATAATTAAATTCTTTCAATGTCTTCATTCGTTAAGAGTAAATGCACTTTCTAAAATTAAATTATTACCATCCAAATGCAGCCATCCCGCCAGGAAAATTGACTAAGCCTTTCACCATTGATAAAATAGTTTGTGGGATTCGGTAAAAACAAAAACCTTTCTAATACCTAAATTTGCTGAACGACTTTGCAGGATAACGATTCATGACAGGCGGGTGCATCAAGGAGGGAAAACGGACGCGTCCCCCATTCGTTGGAAGACGATTCTTTTCTTCTCACCTCAGAACTTGCAATTTGATATGCTCGCATTATTTGCTTTCAACCGTTTTCCCTTTCCTTTTCCTTTGAAAAAAACTAAAATAGAAATTTCAGGTATCTGGCAGCGGACATTTAAACGATATGAGACTTCTTCTGACACGATTTCTTTTCCAGCATGAGAACAATGGACGAGTTTACAAATTTTCCTACAGCATGAGAAAACTTTCCCGGCGCAAAATATCTCAACTCGAAAAAATGGAGAAAACTTTCCCGGCGGAAAATATCACAACTCGGAAAAATGGACAGCGTCATTAAGGAAAAAGTGGCAATAGCGACCAAAAAAAAAAAACTGGTGAAAATAGCAAAAAAATGATCGAACGGCTACAGATGGTTCAATAGTCTTGCTAGCCTCGGCGTAAAAATCGAAGCCATTGATCTGAAAAGTCAGCCCTTCGTTTAACAAAGGGAACGCCTTCGGCATAATAATAATTACCCATGAAACTGAATGCCTCAAAGAAATGCAGTCTCTTGACAATGTCATGAAAGAAGTCTGTGCACCATGGTTTTGTTGAAAACACTATTGCAACTTTCAAGCAAATGCAATTGGCTAGTGTAAAGCAGAACTCCTCAACCTTTGCCAACTTCCTTCCTTCCCGTCCCAGAATGAGAACTTTAGAGCAGCGTATGGAAATCCATCAAAGCATAATGAAATCAAAATTTTTTTGTTAGATATTACATTTGGAAATCTTTGGGTAGAGCTATATGCAAAATGTGGAAGTATAGACACGACACATGAATCATTTTCATGGCCATTTCACTTTATTTAAACATCATCCATTTTAATGGTCAAATAATCAATAACAATTTTATAGACCATTCACAACAAAAAGTGATAAATATTTGTCCTATTTTTATTGGTCAAAATTGACTTTTGACTATTGAAGACTTGTCATCCACTATGCGTCTCAATCTCACAGCATTATGTAGAAAGGGACAGTTGAAGGAGGCACTACACATTCTACTTACTAGACACAATCCCTTTGGAGACTCCTCTACATGTCTTCAATTATTGTAGACCCGCATTCTCAAGAACATGCTTTCACAAGAGAAAAGTGTTCACTCTTTCATTACCCACAAGTGATTTTCATTTGCTACATGCACAACTTTTCATAGTAAACTTATCTGTTGATTTTGGTAGCTAGGTCGGATCCCTCCTAGAGACCGACCTAGTCATAAAATGTTGAATGGCCTATTGGCCTTAGCATTTTGTGAATCTCAATTATATCCGATTTAAGGCAGGCCCTATTTGGGCGAATTCATTCAATGTATCTTGAAATTGCAGATAGGTCTGGACCTATTTCAATGTAACGTGTATGTAATTATTTGAATTATTATAACTTGGCGCCAAATTGTATAAGGCCAACCAAGGATATTGTTTGTGCGATCTCATATAAATGTAAAGTGACTTGTAGTCACAATTCATATCACCACGCACCGATTTCTGCTCTGCAAAAACTTTCGATCGGCGATTTACTTCATCTGCAATTAGCAAGGAGTTCTGCCGATAGTTGAACTGTTAGATAGGTTCAACGGTTCAACGGGTTCCAAAGGTTCAATGGTTCGTTCAGCAGGTTCAATTGTTCACCATTCTGCCGATAGTTGAACCGTGCGACAGGTTCAACGGTTCAACAATTTAATAGGTTCAACAAGTTGCAAGGAGCTCTGCCGATAGTTGAACCATGCAACAGGTTCAACAGTTCAATAGGTTCAACGAGTTGCAAGGAGCTCTGTCGATAGTTGAACCGTGCGACAGGTTCAACAGTTCTACAGGTTCAACAGTTCAAAGGGTTCGACGGTTCAATGGTTCAACCGATTCAGTGGGTCGATAATTGATTTGACCATCCTGTCAAAGACGAATCTACGAATTGGTGAAGTGAATCTGATCTTGCATAGGCGAAGTTGCTAAGGATTATTTAGGGCTGCTGAATCTTTGTGATTACTATGCAATCATCTCATATGTAAGCGAACTTAAGTTCAGATAAGTTGTGCCTATGATTTGTGCCCTAGCTGGGCAAAGTTGTAATCTGCCTCCGCCATTAATATAATCGGATCTGAGATTTTTCTTGCTGGGTTTTTCACCTCTAAGAGAGAGGTTTTCCCAGGGTATATGCGTGTTATGTGTGCATTTGAGTTTTATTGTTTCTTACTGTCAATCTGCTTATTAAAATTTAACATTATCAATATGTATGTCAAGTGCATAAATACCAATAGTCCCTTCAACTAAGCAGACATCAATGAATTTGGCAACCCAGAGAGCAAAAGCACACAAATTGTAGGATCAGATCAACGACCCATAAAACAAATCTACTTGCAAAAATGACCCAAACCTATGGACTCAACCAAAAAATATACAATACCTACCCTAAATCTGAAACAAAACACACAAAAAAGAGGATCCAGTTCTATTTCCAAAATAATCACTTTGCAAAGCTACATCAGAATTATCCATCTCTATTCCTAGAGGTAAATACATCTTCTTGCATTCATAGCATAGCATTTAATTGTCAATTATCACACTTAGGGCTAGATTATTTATTAATCTAAGTTAATTTATGCTGAGTTGTATACATTTTATTGGTTTAACCTAAATTAACATTAAAAAAAAATTACTTCCATTTACAACTATATTTATTTAATTATTTTACCCTTACCAAAAGAATTTTTTTTTGACTCAGGTATCCCCGCTATCCAGCCCAGCGACCCCACCCTCCTTGCCTTGGTCTTACAAGCTGCCAAGTTAGGGACGGGAGAAGGTGAGCTGAAGCGAGACTAAAAATGTATTAAAAATATTTATAATTTACAGTCAGAAAATTTTAAATTGTCAAGCTCAAGGTAAGTTGAAATTCCAGGCCCTATAAAAAGAATCATAAGCCTTATATAAACTCTTTCCACAATAATAAAAAGAATCATAAGCCTTATATAAACTCTTTCCACAATAATATTGTTTTTATATTGAGTGCAACCCATAATCCTTGTGGGTTTTGCTTAAATTGATGGACTGCAAAGTTTATTGTTGGACGCAGGAAACAGTTTTAATACTTCTTGTGAGAACTGATTAATGGTAATATTATTGACTTCAATATCATGCAAGTTAGAATTGATTAATGGTATTAATGACTTAAAAAATCTTCATCATGAGAATACAATTTCAATTTCATGCAAGTTAGAAGATGTTCTTGATTTTTTACCTGTCATAAAAAGCTTGGTATATTCATGAGATGCAGACTCCTCTAAGAAATATCAGAATGCACTAAAACATTACTTGCGCAGGATTCCAACATTACAAGTAAAACAATCGTTAACATCAAATAAACTAATTAAGTTTCTGAATGCTTTGACACTGATTTCACTGATAAATGCAATCCGTGTTAATATTAATGGAGCCGAAATCGCCATGTTCCCTATCAAACATCTGGTCTGCTTAGCTAATGCCTGGCATGCCTCCCCTGGCATTTATTGTAGCAGGTTTGTTGATATAGATTTGACTACTTTGAACTGGTTTAACTTTGAAATGATCTGCAACGCTGGAATTCCAACAACCCAAAAATGGAATGCATAAACTGGTTTAACTTCGAAATGATCTCCTAGATTGCAGAGATATCAAACATTAAATTAGATACGTGTGGATGATATGTATGCCATTCATCAACGGGAATGCTTGTTGAAATTTTGAAAGGATGTTCGACTTTGAACTTCTCTATTTTTATTTTTCTTTAAGAACAAAGAATTATATATAGGTAATGTTTGAGCATCCCTAAATCTTTTTGGCGACAGACATTTGCCACAATATGCTTTCACCGGCTAAATCAGCAACCCAACGTTCCTTGTCTTTTATGTATTCAGTTTCAAAGTCATATTAACTGAGAAATTATAATCAGCACCTCTAACGTGCATTTAGATTAGGCTGGGTGAAGATAGGGGAGAGGACCCTGTAGTTGAGCACCTTAATTTCACACCTCTAAAATCATACGTTGTAATTTTGAATCATTTCAAAAAAATTCTAGCAGATTATTTGGCAATGCCCCTGCTTATAACTAAGGTTTCAAGGCCACATCGTCAAATATGATGCCACATCAGCACGCTTTTTGTTGAGGTGTCAAATAGTTCCTCCAAAAAAGGGTGGACCAATAGGTGTGCATTAAGTCATGTTTTGTTGGTGCGTTGATGTGGCATCACATGATTGGTTGCTTTTTAAATCTAATGAGCACATTTCGTTCAATTATAAGTACTTATAGTAACACTAACAACCTTAAAGTCACAACTACTAGTGCTAAACTTTTAGAAATATTGGGCCTTAAATACACAAATACTAACACACCTATTAGAACATGCTCAGCAATTGAGTCTTCTCCCCTATACCTCAATCCAAATAATCAGTTTTTATTTCCAATGGCTTTTAGGAAGGAAATGACGTCATTTTTTAATGCTTGAACTATGGCAGCACATTTAAGATCGTGTGGTGCATAATTTATCTCATATGGTTTCAGATTTCAAGATTCATGGGCAACTACTCCTCCATCCTACATTAGGGGAGAGGACCCAATTGTTGAGCATGTTCCAATAGGTGTGATAGTATTTGTGTATTTAAGGCCCAATATTTTAAAAAGTTTAGCACCAGTAGTTGTGACTTTAAGGTTGTTAGTGTTACTATAAGTACTTATAATTGAACAAAATCTGCTCATTAGATTGAAAAAGAAACCAATGTGATGCCACATTTGTGCACCAACAAAACATGACTTAATACACACCTATTGGTCCACCTTTTTTTTGGGGGGGGGGACTATTTGACACATCAATAAAAAGTGTGCTGATGTGGCCCTGAAACCTTAGTTATAAGAAGGGGCCTTGCCAAAGAAGCTGTTGTAAAATTTTTAGAGTGATTTGAAATTGCACGTATGATTTTGAGAGGCATGAAGTTAGGGTGCTCAACTACTAGGTCCTCTCCCCTAATACTCGTTTGAAGCCTTCTAGAGAAGCATTTGTTACAACAATGAAGTGACCATTAAAGTTTGGTACCCTAAGAGTAGGTGGTGTAGTCAATTTCTACTTGAGTAACTCAAATGCCTTTTGACACCTCTTTGCCCATTCAAATATCTTACCCTTACATTGCAAGGATGTAATGGGATTTCTATCCTTGACAATGCTTTTACATACCTTCTATAGTATCCTTCCAAACATTCTATAGTATCCCTCCAAACCCATGAAGCTTTAGAATTTGTGCACATTCCTTAGTGCCAACCTCTCCATGATGGTTGAAATCATTGATGGATCCACTACATTTCCTTCTACAAAAATTATGTGTCCTAGATGGTACAGTTCCTTATGGAAGAAAGTACACTTAGACAATTTCCCATATAATTTATGCTTTATTAGCTTTTACAGTTTTAATTGAAGAAACATTTTATGTTCCTCTTCATTATTCGAGTAGATGAGGATCTCGTCCAAGAACACCAAGACAAAGGAATCCAAGTACTTGTGGAATACATTGTTCATCAGATTCATAAATGCAGGTGGTGCAACCATAGTGAACTTGTAATGACCATAGCGGGTGATGATGGTTGTCATATGAATGTCATCCTCCTTAATATGGATTTGAGGATAATTGGACTTGAAATCCATATTTGAGAACATAGTTGACCCTTCATTTGGTTAAATCTAGGTCATCTATCGTTAGCAAAGGATGTTCCACCCTTCTTCTTAACCAAGATAACTACTACATCCTAAGGTGAAACATTAGGCCTAATTAGACCTTTATCTAAAACATCTCCTACAATTGTGTTTTTAGTTCAAAAAACTCAGTTGTGGTCATTTGATATTCTAAGGAACCTTTGAAATAGGATCGGTTCTAGGAAACACCTCTATGGACAAGTCGAAGTTCTTCGTAGGTGGTTGTCGAGGAAATTTCTTAGGGAACACATCACAAAGAGACTGCAAGGTTGGATATTCCTCAAATATCAGTGCTTTGTCCATTCTACCTCTTCTATTTTCACGCCATCAGTCTGACACCCTTTCCTTTGTGCCCTTTTCACTTACATGGCATTGACTTGCCTAACATATATAGGCCTAGGATTACCTTGAAGTAGCACTCTATTGCCATATGTGTTCGAACACTATTATTTTTAAAAAAAGGTAAATAAGGGCCTTGTGATGATACAACTAGTGACTCCCTAATATGACATCATAAGGCCTAAGCATAGCTTCATACAAATTCATATATGCATAAAAGTTGGGCAACATCAATTGTGCCTCAAAAAGATGCTTCTAGACCCAATAGATTTGGCTACCATAGACTACATCACATGTGTGCTTCATAAATTGGGTAGATTTACTTATTCTCTTTAAAGCTTAAGTGGAAATAAAACATTCAATTAAGCTTGTATTAATTAAAACACTAAAGGGATATCTATGACATACACCTTGCAACTAATTAGGTGCTACCTAATGCTCAGCTTGATAGTTGTGTATTGTTGCATGGATACAGTGTATAGAGGAAGACGTCTTGGAAGAAGCACTCTACCTCTGATGGTTGTTTTAATCTAAGTTTCCCTTATACTTATTCCTTTTAAGTAATGAGGTAGTGTAGTGGTTATGTCTACAAATGAAATAAGAACTATTCGAATCTATCTCTCTACCATGATTTAGCAATATTGTGTTGCTTAACTCTTGGTTTCTAATTCTTGTTTCAGTTATTGTCATGATTAGTGTTAGGATTACCATTCTTGTTGGTGTTAGGAACAACATTCCTACTATTATGGTTGGCATTATTTTTCTTAAAGTTTTTATTTCCATTGAATCAACCAAACCTGTCAAATGGCAAGAACTTAGGTCTTTTGACTAGGTTAAATCCTTCTTTGTTATTCATTCACAAGTTGGAAAGACCTTACAATTTTTGCTCTTACTTTAAGAACTTTTCAAAAACTTTCAAAGTATTTGGATTATGTAGATCCACCTCAACACCAATTTGTATATTTAGGCCCATGATAGACTTACTGATCTTGAATCTTTCTTCCTTTTGATATTGTGGCACATACCTTAGTAAACAACATTGAGTTACTATCATTCCTCCCTATCTTGTGTTATATAAATCTATCATCTTTTGATCATAGAACAATTAAGGCAACCATCACCTCTTGAACAAGGTAATATTAACTCACATGTGGTTCTCTATTGAGTGAGACCTTGTTCACCTCATAGGTTCTCCCACCAAGAAATAACTTCACCTATGAGCTAATAAGCTCCCTACTTAGCCTTCTAAGTTTTTGAATAATTGTAGATCTCAAAATATTTCTCCATCTGAATCAACCATGTCTTCGCACCATCTCTTATGTTAGCCCAGATACTTAGGAGGTAGTACCTTCTTAATCTCCTTAAACATCTTTATTGACATATTGACTTCCCCTCAAAATTTCTCTTCATGACCATCTTCCTCCCTTTCTTTGCCATGGCTATCCTCACCTTGTTGGACCCTCAACTCATTCAATTTTTTCTCAATGGCACCCATTCAATCATGTTTCTCGACCAACTTGGCAAAGATATCATCTAGCGCCCTTCGAGGGTCACCACTATCAAGATTTATGTCATCATCATGCTTGGGCCCCATATCAAGAGGTCCATTATTTTCCTCATGCAATGGTACAAAAAATATGTAAGGTATGCTCAAAATGTCTTAAACAAGTTCATTCCATCATACATTAGCATAACTAAAAAGGAATTTCAAACTTAAACGTGGCACATATAATTTAACAATATATTATGAGTAACAATCATGCTTTATTTATTGACTTGAAGGTTACAATCCACTATTTGTGGTTACTTAAGTTTATTCTCTCATATTACATCATTCATAAAGTTTTATTTTTGGGTTCTCTCATAATGGGATGGGGTCGATTTGACATGATAGGTTTAGGTCCACTTTCTTCTTAGTCCAACATAGTGGTAACTTGATGCCATTGTTGATAATCATGATGTTGTTAGGTTTTGAAATAGTACGAAGATGTTGAGGGCCATGGCAGGTTGCAGGCATGTGCAAACAAGTGTGGGAGTGAGGTTCCAACTTATGAAAAGGAGCATATGGGCAACCCTATATTGGGAGGTGTAGAGGATGATGATGTAGATTTGTTTGAGGAGTTCCCATCTTTTGTAGAAGATAATGATGTGGAGATTGAGCATGGACAAGAACAAATTAAAGATTTGTTCTTGATTATCTGGCAGGGATATCAACTTCTTGGTGGAGGAGATTTCACCATTGAGCAAGTTCAAGGATTCATTTCAAAGCTTATTTTAGATGGCCTCCTTGAACAACATGATCACAAGGTGGAGGTAGTCATATTTCTAGTTGAGCCATAAGAGTCAGACCAACAAGAGGAGAAAGAGCTAGAGCAAAAACATGAGGTCTCCATTGATTGTTCAAGCATAGTTTCAAGGGGATGCCCCATCAAACATTTAGCCCGGCTAGAGACAAACTATGAGGAGTCACCACTTGTCATGCTTACCTCTAAGCATGAAGTTAAGCATCAAAATGAGCAGGATCAACACACTTATCCACTTCTTAAAGCAGTTGCATTTCCAATCAGTTCAAGTGGGTAAGTGAGTTTGTTCCTATTCTTGGGGAAGCGTTTCACCAATTTTTTATATGTCAACTCTTTCCCCTCTCTTGTTAACTGCCCACAATCTTGTGAAGTATTGTAAATTGTTAAGAAAGGGTATTTATTTTTAAAAACTAGTTAATGGATTTATTTAAGTTAGTTTCTTGGTTGGTTACTCTGGGTTTAGGTTAGTTTTATTTTTGTTTTAGTTTTCCTTTCAATAAGTGCTCTTGTACAAGCTGCATCCTCATTAGGAGGTTGTTTCCCTTGTTGTTTTGTGTTGTTTTGTTCCTGGAGGCAGTGTTCAGTTTTATGTTGGTCTAGCCAACCCCTGTTCTTGTTGTTGCAACCCTTTTGACTATGTGCCCAATGGATTGATAAGGCCACCAGATCCTTGTGTTTAGTAGACAAACACCCCTGCATAGTCACCAAAATGTTGTCCTATTTTAGCACAAGCCAAAATAGCCCAAGGATCTCCAAAACTTGCAAAAAATATTGCCAAAATCCTAGATGTTTTGCTTTGTTCAAAACCTACACTTCTTCCATCAAAAACATTTGATCTGAGAAAGCCTAAATGGAAGAAGTCCCCCTTCAAATATCCCAAAAATTTCTAAGTTTCTACCTTAGTCTTTTTGCCTTATCGGCAAACTTGAGAGTTGGCAAACTAAAATTTTTGTTGATCGGTAGGTTCCTCGATTGACGAAATCACTGACTAAGCAAAAGAAAGAAGACAAGTCAAAAGAGGAAAAAGTTAAGTGCTTATTGGTGAACTTAACAGTTTGTGAACCTGCCGATTCGCCAACTAGCAAGTTCACTGATAGGCCAAATCACCAATTGGGTGAGGTGCTAAAGAAATAATTCTTCAAGGAAAAAAATGAACTAAGTAAAGGAATCGGCAAGGTGAACATTTCACAAACCTCTTAGTTTGTCGATCAACAAGTTCACCGACTAGAAAACTCATCGATAGGGGAAAGAAGCAGAAGACAAAGACAAAGTGGGTGATAAATGAGAAGATCCCCCAAAATTCAAAATTTTATAAGTGTTTTTGCCCTTTGATGATTTACCTTTTTAGAGCATTAGAGGTTGAGGTTGTAGTCTTCCTTCTTCCATGCAAGCAGTGGGTGGAAAGCCTGATCGTTGAAGTCACCCAGGTCCATAAAAATTTGCCTAAGTCATTCAGGTGTCATAGGTCAGGGCGGAAACCTTCCTTCTTCTTCCAAGCAGCCAGTTAGCAAGAAGCCTAATCGCTGAAGTCTAACGAAGCTAAATTCTTCTAAGTGTTTCAGGTGTTAGAGGTCGGGAGGTTCCTCTTCCTCTTTCTTTTTCGAAGGCAAAAGGGTGAGGGTCCGATGACTGACATCCGACAAAGTTTCATAAATTCTCTAAGTGTTTCAGATGACGATTATCAAGGGTTTTCTCTTCCCCTTTTTTGTTTAAAGGTGGAAGGAAGAAGGTTCGAGGCTTGATCCTTGACAAGATTCATAAAATTTATCTAAGTCTTTCAGAGTTGGGGATCGAGCAGTTCTCTTTTCAAAATGCACGATGCATGGTGAATGCCTAATCTCCAAAGTCCAATGGTTTCCCTTTGTTCCTTTTGGACTTTGGAGATTAGGGTTTCCTTCTTCAACCTTTTAGATGTTGATTGATTCGTGGAATCCTGATTGGTTGGGGCCCAACTATTTTTCCTTCTAAGCTCTTTCCAAGGCAGAAGGAAGAATGTCTGAGGCCCAATCCGCAACAAGCTTCATGAAATTTGCCTGTCTTTCAGAGTTAGGGATTGAGCAGTTCTCTTTTCAAAATGCATGATGCATGGTGAACACCTGATCTCCAAAGCCCAATAGTTTCCCTTTGTTCCTTTCTGACTTTGGAGATCAAGGTTTCCTTCTTTGCCCTTTCAGATGTCAATTGATCGGTGGAAGCCCGATTGGTTGGGGCCTGACTATTTTTCCTTCCCAACTCTTTCCATTGTTTAGAACGTGATGGGACTACTCAGTGACCTTCCTAGCCGCCATTAATGTTTCTTCAAAGCCTGATTGCTTGTGGAAATGGATTTCTTGCCCCCTATGCCACTGTATCTCCTTTTGCACTGAATTGTTGTACCCAAGCCATGGGTAGATGGTCTTCTTCAGCGGATTTCTAGGGTAGAATTATGTGGTTGTGCTCCAAGGACACATAGATGAATTTATTGCAGCATGGGTGACTGGTTTTCCTTGTTGACCACTCTTCCCCACATCCATGGCTGCTATAGTATGATCCAAAAAGCTATATATATGCATATATTTGAGATGTATTTCTGTTGGTTGGCTATTCTTTGGGTCATTACCTAGGCAGAAGAATTTGTTGTAGTTGTAGACCTTGTATGTTTTACAGGAACCGATTGGATTTGATGCATTGTGCTTGATTCTCAGCCTTTGATGTCTCTAGTTTTTGTTCACCCATGAATGTAAATTGTTATTTTGTGTCTATTTCCTTTGCAATGAATCTTCTCTTCCTTTGTAATGGCTATTTAACCTCTATGATCAATATAAATTGATACTTTTGCCTCTCTCATTGTTCTTACACTATGTTTATTTGATAGATACAAGTTGTGTATTGTGGATAAAGCATTCCATTTCATAGTTTTATCTTTCTACCTTAACCTCTGTTTGAACCTGCATGAGTGTGTGTGAGTTACCCTCCTCATTTGAGATCATTACTGTGCTAGGTTAGTTTGAGCTAAACACCCTAAATCCAATGCACCACTCCTCTTTTTTTCAGTTTTTCTCTCTCCCTTTTTCCCTATGATCAGTAGCATTATATTTAGCTATTTACTCTAAACCTCAAGTTTAGAATGAGGAACCAACCTTCTCTAGGGGTCTGATCTCATCTGCAAGGTCCCACACCTTGAGATCAGTCCCATTGTGTCATTGGAATGCTTGAACAAGCTTCAAGTAGGGTGCAATTCCAGGTGATAATAGAATCCTAAGATATTAAAGTGTGAATCCACTTCTAGGTTGTCTAAGCAAGAGGACGAGTCCAAAATAAAAGCTTAAAAGTTTCAATTTGATGTCATGTAGGATGCTTGGGATGCAACATCCCTAGGTGACAAGTCTTTCACCTAAGCGTAACCCTTGAGACTATACATGAACTTTAAAGGAAATGCACAATCTTGGGCTCAAGTGTATCCTACCAAACTCTCTAAAGTTTGTGAAACCAAGTGCAAGGAAAATAATGAATATCCTTGAGTGTTGGTTCAAGCTTAATAAAAGGCAAGGAAAAAGGACTAAGAACTCTATATAGGAGACATGAAGTATAATTATGAAAGATAGTATCACAATTCCACCTCCAATATTTCCACCAAGCACATGGAGATTGAATGGACCCAACTTATGTAACATAACATTATGGATAAGCTAATGTACGAGAAGGATAGAAGGTAAATCCAAATCCATAAGATTAATTTTTTACCTAAAATGACAATGGGATCTAGTTTATAGAAGAGGAAAATCTCAAATGATGTGTATGCCTATGTGAAATGGTCTAATAGATTTAATCCTAGGAGCCTCCACAAGAGGTAAACTAGAATTATTTAGAATGGGGGACTGCCAAAAATTATGGTCATTGAAGGAAGGTCCATGTTTGAATCCATCACCATTACACTTGAGGATGGGTTTCACAATTTGAAAAGACTTTTAAATGATTTGAGTAATAATTAAATATGAATCTTGATGGGAATATTAATAATGAGAAGAGAATGGAAACCAATGCTCTTCCAATACTGCTTACAATACAAAGAACTCACTTTAATGAAATGCTTGAGATTAAATTTTCAAGTTTTGGAGTTACCAGTGGCACAAATAATCCACTTAGCATAGAGTTGCATGCTATGCCTATGCACATCAATAATTCCCATGTCGTCTTTATCTTAAGGGAGGCAACATATATTGATTTGAGAAACAAGAAAACCTTGAAGTTTGATGGGAGTATTGATGATGAGATGAGAATGGAAACCAATTATCTTCCAACACTACTTACAATACAAAGTACCCACTTTAATGAAATGATTGAGAAGAAATTTCCAAGCTTTGGAGTTATAAATGACACAAATAATCCACTTAGTATAGAGTGCCATGCTCTACCTATGTACACTAATAACTCTCATGCTTCCTTTACCTTAAGGGAGGCAACATATATCCCAAGAAACACTATGGAAACCATGGGACTACTCACCATTAGCCCAAAGAAAATATTGCAAAAGCTTCACCAACCTATCATAAGAGGCTTTGAAAGGATCCCAAGATAATAATAATAAACATAGGTAGCTAAAGGACTTTTGTATAAATTTGAGATTTTAGGTTGTGATAGAAAGTGGATTAAAGGGGATAGAAATAGATCTTTTTCTCCACCCATTGAATGGCATACTACTATATAGAGTGGTGAGCATACTTTTAAAATCAAAGGGAATGCCAAGGATTTTGAACATCTCCCCTTTATCAATCTACTTCCATTTAAAGTCCTTAAACAAAGAAGCTATGGTGAAAGAGATTTATTTTTAGCATTGAGTCTTATTCCACTAAAAAGCAAGGCAAAAGTGTGTCAAATGGGACATGACCTCCTTGAAAAACTCATTATGCTCTGCTAAATTAAGAATAAGAATCATACACAAAATGCTTATTGATAAGCTACTAGGAAGAAGGAAGTAAAATACCCTTACCTAAGCTAAGTGATGCTTTGTGAGCCATAAGATACCCAAAGGTTTCAATGGAAAGAATATACAAGGAAGGAGTAATAGAAGAACCTTTTCTAATAAAGCTAAAGAGGCAAAAACATTTAGATGCTTCAAGCCATTTATGAAAAGTAAATTTGAAGCATTAAATAAGAGAATTTAAACTCCTTATAGAAAAGTCACCAAATCCCAACACTTTGAGCATGGACAAAATAAAGGGCCATACAATACAATCTGTAGGCCTTTTCAATGTCCAACTTAAGAAAAATAATACATTGCTTGGACGCTTTTGCTCATTTTATCCCTTCCCAAACATCAATAATGTTATCAAGAATATAGTGGCTTTTAATAAAACTAGTTTATTAGGCCTCACAATGGATGACACAAGGAGATGGAAGTGAAGAGCTAAGGTTTTGCCACAAATTTATAAGAGACATTTAACAATGTGATGAGATGATAATTGATGATAAGATCTCTATATATCCCTAGCCAAGTGGGAATAAACTTGATGTTTTCCATGTGGAACTGATAATAGATCTTAGAGAATGGTTTCAAATCACTTCCCTATATACAACTAGAGTAGGGTCAATCCTATGAAGTTCTAAGAGGTCTTATAAAAACCACAAGGAAAATCATCAAGGCTTGGTGCCTTACCATTCAATATTTACATAAGTGTAGCATAGTCCTCCTCTAAATTAAGTTGAGAATCATAGGCAATTTGACATGTGCAGATAAGTTTGGTGGGAACCACCTCCAAACACTAATAAAGCCCATTCAACATTGCTCCAATGTGTCTTCCTATGATTGAAAGACCAACTTATAATTATACAAGAAGGCTTGTATCAAGCCTCCCATGAGCAATTTTAACTGCTTTGATTTGGGCCCATGCTTGCATGACACACATATTATTAAAAATATCTTTGGTGGTTCTATCACCCACCTTGAGATGAAATAAGTGAGTTTAGGTTTAAGTACCCTTAGTTTGATGACTATTAGCAATCACCAAGTTCTACTACCAAATCTAGTTGGTGGTCACTGAAGAATGTGGCTCTAAATTCCAAACTGATGTGATGAGGTAGACTTCCCTTTGATGATTAAGGAGTGACATGTTTAGGAAAAAATGAGTGCTTGGAAATTTTAATGATGCACTACCCCACTTAATTTTAATTAAAACTGATGGTTTTATGGTTTGAGAGAATGATCTCAAGATGAACTCTCATTGATTTTCCATTATGGTTGAATAGGTGGAACAAGTATTGCTAAAAGATCATACATGATAAAGATGTTTAAGTATATGTCCTATCTAGGTTGCAAAATAGACCACTATTTGATGTGGCAAGCTACCATTGGAAATATAGGTCTAATAGTGCCCAACCATTTTTAAAATAAAACCAAGCTTCTTGGTATCCCACACACCAACTAATTGGTAGCATGCTAGATTTATTCTCAAGCACCTACATCGTATAATAGCCATTGTAAAAAATCCAATTAGAACAAGGCATGTTGTCAACCAACCTTGATGTCATAATGTTGTTCTTTTTGGACCATCATTAAGAGCATAGATATTGGCAACTCTTATTAGACAACTGTGGATGTCAAGCATAACCCGTGCATGATATGATAGTTGGGCTCTTCTCCAAAGGCAATAGTACGATAACATAAACTTGGAGAAATCGACATACATACACTACCACATCCATCCTCATGTGAGGTGACAAGCTAAAAGGCATGAAGTCAAATTGACCTTGAGGTAGCTTGTTCAAAGTAAAAATTTAACAACTTTAAAACTTGTTATCGACAAGTCACCCAAACTGAAAACTTGCATCAAGATTTTGTAAGGTCGTGAATTTTCCATTAAATAGCATTCATGTGAAGGGGTCCTCCATAGAGTGCTCAATCTGGTCATCATCTCTATCTAGTAACACAACAAATTGGTTACCAAACAAGGGATGCTGGTTTGGAAGGATATAATCTTTGAGTGTTCAAATAGAGTGGTGTTTGCTTCTAAATTCTCCCCTTGGTGAATCCTCATCACTAGATAGGTCGTAAGATTGCATGGAGGGTTGAATAATAATAAGAAATGTCCTAACGACCACATGCTGACATAGAACAACAACCAATTGTGAAGATGGGCTAGTAGTTGGGATCTTGGTCATTAAAACATCATTTTTAGTTGTGGTAACAATATCACTAGGTTATGAACAAATTAGTTTTTGGGTGGGGATTCATTGGGTTTGATTTGTTTAACCAAAACTAGCTTTTTACTAATGCTCATTGACGACTTAATCTCTTGGACTAAGGGGTTGGAGACTTAATTTTTGGCTTAATAGGTGGTTTGGGCATAAGCAAACAATCCCTAATTCTATGGTCGAGTGCTTGGCACCTAAAATAGGTGGTTTGGGCATAAGCAAACAATCCCTAATTCTATGGTCGAGTGCTTGGCACCTAAAATAAGTGTTAGGTAGGTTGATATATAGATGCACTTCTATGTAAAGTGCAAACCACAGACCTAAATCTCAATAGTTAAGGTCTGAGCCACCTCTACATACACCCATCTTTAGGGCCTAGTAGTAAAGAATTTTTAGATTCATGGAAAATAACAATGTCAAGAAGTTGGACAATTTACTTTAGGAAACTTCAATTATTAATGAGAGAGCCTTAGGAGTTCAACCCATACCAAGACTTTTAAAAATGTTTGTTTAGAGAGTTTGAAATTTTAATTTGAATGAAAAAGTACCAACAAACAATTTCTTCTTATAAATCAACAACTAAACAAACAATATATCCTATTAATATCCAACTCTTATACATAATCTTACACTAGAAAATATAATCTTTAACACATTAATTTTGAAAGGTATTTCTCAAATTTGAAAAAGACTATTCTCCTAGGAAACTATATATATATATATATATATATAAATCGTATCCACCTATTCCATTAAATACCAAAATTATATACGAACACTATTTTCTTTAGTTTTCAATTCAAATCATTTGAATTGAAGTAGTGGTGACTTTTCTCTGCCATAAATATCATGTACAGCTGGTATCAATGAAACTAAGTAAATTCTCTGACTTTCGTACGTATCAAATTCAATTCTTGGGTATGGGAAGAACTAGATGTCTGCAAGGCTGCAATGAATAATAACACGAGGGAAAAAATAGCACGTATGGAATGTCTCTCTCAGAGATCTTTCAATGAAACCATATGATTTATACTACGCAAAATCTGATAGCCCATCCAAATCAATTAAATCAATTATACCCTGTGCTTTCTGTTTACAAGTACAAAGTTTTCTTTGCTGAGTTCCTTGACCAGAGATGGTTTCTTATTAGTTTCAAACAAGCAGCTTGCAACTGATATTTGGTGGGGTGGAATTGCACGTGAGAAAGTTATCAGATTAAATTTGCGAGTTCAGAGTAGCCATGAAATTGACGGGGGAGTGCAGTAGGAGTGGAGGTTCGCAGCACAACAATGTACAAGAAATGTTCGAGGAATTGGTGCTTAAATGGACTCTCCGCGACATCATGGATGAAAATCTCTTTGCTAAGGAGGTCAGATATGTATAAAATGTATATATAGAAATGTTTTTTATGCTCAAAACTGTATCTAAATGATTTTGGGAATGGGTTAGTTTAAGATAACGATTATCTCAAAATTTAGATCTCATTTGGGTAATACTTATTTATCTCATTCTCGATTATCTCAAAATTTACAGATTGTTTCACTAATAGGTTTACATGATAATATTAAGTTTCCAACCTAGCTTTCAAGCTGGTTGTCTGTACCTAATGTTAGATTTCATAGAAATGTACCAGCGAAGAAGAAGATTGCTCAAATTACCAGAAGAAATGCGACCAGAACAAACCATGGACATTCAATTTCATAGCAGTAGCATTTTATCGTTCAATGCTTAGTCTTTGTGCAGTCTTTGGAGATACCTTACCTTAATTGTCAAGTGGATGTTCTGTTGGTTTGCATAAGGAAGATCAAGTAAAGAACAGAGAATAATCAGCTAATAACTTCTCAGATTGGTCAAGTATTATATAGAGTATACCTATAAACAATAGTATTAGTACCCATGCAGGTAATCTGAAAATGAACAAAATTCTGTTGAAAAGCTTTTTCAACATGAAGCAGCCTTTGAAGCTCATAGCTTGGGACTGTTATCTGCACGATGCGAATAAGATGCAGGGTATTCAGTACAGTGGCATATCTTTATTGTTGGTTTTTATTCCACATCACTTCTCCTATCTTCAATACTTGTATAAAGATTTTCTCTATAAAGTGAAAATCTGAATGCCTCTGTTCACGGAATCCATGAGGAGCTGCTTGATGTTTCTATATACAGGCTATCCACTAGTGTGGCATATTCCTGTGGTGGTATTTCATTCAACATAATTAATCCCCTAATTCCTTTTTTCAAGCTTTCCAGGGTCTGAAAGCAGAAACTGAAAATTAGAATGCTTTTGTCCACAGAGTTCATGTGAAGAGTTTTCTTAAAACATTGACAAAATTCATCACGACAATCTCTGAATTCATCAGGTCCAGAGTCCAAGCTGTTCTATTCTCCCTATCCGAAAAAGCCCACTAAAATTGGAACTCCAAAAATCTGTTAGTTAGGCTATGGTTCTCAGGTGACGGTTTTTTTTTTTAATAAACTGTAGAACCACTTCAGCACTCTTAGGCTCAACACACAGAAACAGGGATGACAGTCATGCTAATTTTCTATTCCAGTAACATGTCTTCTGGCATGCATTGTTTTGTTTATCAGTATATATACTATTTTATTGATACTGGCATACGGTATCTATCCTTAGAAAAGAGACTCCTCATAAACTCGACATTACCAGATCTATGCCTTGAATTACTCCTATCGATTTTTCTTTCAGTTAAGGAAAGCCAAAAGGCTAATCAGAAAACCAAATAGCCTCTACCTTCAAAGTACAATGCATGGGAAACTCTGATGTATTATGAGGATTTTTTAGTGTTAGAAATAATTTTAAGATCTGATTTTTTAAAATGTACTAAATTTCAATGGAAAAGCATTTTTAAAAACCTGAAGGAAGAGAATTTTTAAAAAAAATTAATGAAAAAAAGGAAGACTGAACAAACAAACTACTTATCAAGAAACATACCCATACATCCCTAAAAACTAACTATAAAAGGAATGTAACTCAACTACTTGATCAACAACCACTAGTGCATACAGAGCATTACAAGAGTGCCTTGTGTGAAGAGTTCTAGTCATTAGATTATCAAGTCATTATTCGAAGGGCTAATGAAGGGCAAGGCAGAAAAGCCCCCCAATCACCTGAACATTAATTCTTGCCAGCGTAATACCAGTAAAACTTGGCCCAACAATCGTGGATTTGGCTCTTGTTTTACATTTAAACAGTCTGCAATGCGAAGCCCGTTGCTCCTCCAAGCCTGTACCAACCAATAAGGACCTGCTCCTCTGAGTCTACTTAAATAACCCGCTCCTCTCCACATAACCTCTTCCAACTGGTCACATCGTCCATAGAGGTAAAGAGGAATAGAACAGACTTGTTCATGGGTTGTACTACTTTCTCAAATACAGTAATCTTGCTGCAACTTTTCAAGTTTTTTCTTTGCATATTCCTCCAAAGCTTCCCTCAAGCATCCATCCCATCAATGAGCAGAAATTCTATCAGATGAAATGAGAAGGGGATATGGTAGGAGAAGCTACATTAAGGAGATTGTTCCAAGACATCTTATATTTAGTGGGAAGCAATCCATTTCCATGGATTCAACTATATTCCATGCTTATATTAATCAAGCTCACAATTCTCGTAGTTGTAAATGTTCCCAGCTCCAACTAGCATGTATTTAATAGGTTTATTGTTATTTATTGTCCTAGATGGGAGTGAAATTCTATTTTGTAAGTCTTCTTTTAGAGTCTACTTTATTATCGCATGCCTCAATCTTAAAAGATGGGAGTGAAATTCTATTTTGTAAGTCTTCTTTTATAGTCTACTTCATCATTGCATGCCTCAATCTTAAAAGAGATGGATAGGAGGTAAGGATTAAATTTGATGGTATATGGTTATATTTAGATATTTTTGTTGTCAAAATTTATAAAGAATTATGATAATATAATATTTGGTTTATATATAAATACACCGAGAGTGTTATATAGTCACATTGGGGTGTGGATGAGAGCATTTTTTCTGCCTAAATTTATAAAAAAAAATTAAAATACGAAAAAGGAAATAAAAAATAAAACTTAAGAAAAAAAAAAAAAAAGTGTTGAAGGAGAAGGAATCAAAAAAGAAATTGGAAAAAATAAAAAATAAAAACCAAAAACAGAAATTGGAAACTATTGGAAGGAGAAAAAGCTGTAGAAAATACGAAAACTATGGAAGCAAAAAAGAAATTAATTTTTTTTTTAAAATAAAAACCAACAAAGAAATTGCAAATTAAAAAAATGAAAATCAAACTAACTATAAAAAAGGATATCCTTGGTATACTTAGATATTTTTTTAAAATATAAATATACTAGTACAATCACATTAGGGTAGGGTGGGGATGAGAGCACTCATTTTTTCTCCCTAAGAAAAAAAATTAAAATACCAAAAAAGAAATAAAAATAAAACTTAAGAAAATCAAAGAAAAAAAACTAAAAAAAAATTAAAAACGTTAAGGAGAAAAAGCCAAATCACAAAAACTATGGAACCAAAAAGAAATTGGAAAAAAAAAAAAAAAAAAAAAAAAACTAAAAAGAAATTTGGAAAAAATAAAAAATAAAAAATAAAAAGGAATTGGAAAGTGTTGGAAGGAGAAAAAAGTGGAGAAAATCATCAAAACGAAATTGGAAAAATAAAAAATAAAAACAAAAAAAATTACAAGAGAAAATCGAAGAAACTATGGAAAAAAGATATAGCTCGGCTTATTTTAGATATATTTTTTTAAATATAAATATACTAGTTAGGTGAATTAAAAGTGATGCAATATAATTGATAAAATTATTTATAATTTTTGTAAAAATTCTATATTTAAATTTATTTTAATCCAAAATCTATTGGGAAATAATTGATTTTAATTTTTAAATGCCTATTAATAAATTCCAGTATATCTATTTATCAATGGATTCCAATAAGAATATTATCTCATTCGAACAATGTTATTATTGAAGTTCAGTAATACCAATTGTGAATATTGTTAATGGTGTTATCAGATATTGAATTTCAATATTGCCCTGCTGAACTCATTGTTAAATCCACCCTTTCTAAATTCTCGACATGTCTTCTGCGCTTCTTCTCGTATGCGTTCGAGCCCTTGTCCTTCCTCTACTGCGGCTAGATCTTCTTCCTTATCAGACCTTTATGGCGCTAGCTCACATAGGAAGCCCTCAAAGTCAAATGTTTTGCTTCTGCTGCATACAGGGATTTTTCCCTTATTCTATGTGAATTGGAGGAAAACAAGAATATGATCCTCAACTCCAGGCTGTGGATTTGGGATGGTTTCTTTTTGTATTTGAAACCTGGTATGCCGCTTTCGATCCTTTGCTTGATTCTCTCTATAGTTTCTACATGGGTGCGCCTGCAGTATCTGGCTGCATACAGAGACTTTTCATTATTCTATGTGAATTGGAGGAAAACAAGAATATGATCCTCAACCCCGGGCCGTGAATTTGGGATGGCTTCTTTTTGTTTTGAAGCCCTGGTATCCCAGTTTCGATCCTTTGATTGATTTGTTCTTTATAGTTTCTATATGGGTGCGTCTGCCAAATCTGGCTCTGCATTTTTGGTGTGAGTTTGGCCTTACAACCATTGGAAATTCTTTAGGGAATTTTCTGATGAGATCTGTGGAAACCTCTTCGTATTCTTGCACCACCTTTGTTCAAATTTGTTTGGAGATGGATTTGGAGAAAAGGCTACTTCAAGTCATCACTCAGAAGAATGGTGTAGAGTTTGGACACAATTGTTGGATTATGTAAACATCTTCTTCATCAAGATAGGCTAGTAGTTCAGTGGTAGAGAAATCCAAGCAGTAAATAGGTGGTTTTAGGTTTGAGTGCTAGACGATCCATGTGTCAAGCACATGGAGTGTGACTTAAGGAGGGTGTTGGAAAATGAGCCACATTGGAACTAAAGATGAACTGTTCACTAAGTGGGATAATAATTCTCTTGTAGAATATCTCCACAACAAAAGAGAGGTCCTAGGTTTGATTCCTAACTGATCTATGAGAACATTTAACACAAGTGTCATAGCCTATTTTCAGTTAAACCACATTTTGTTTCACTTTACCCTTAGAGGGATAATTTTTATTTTGAAGATTTGAGGATAAATTCCTTCTCAAATTCTACTTGGTGGCAGGATTATTCTGCTTTGATTTCGTCTAACTCTGCTCAGCATTTGAATTCAAACTCTTCTTCTCCATTAAGGAACACCAGGGTTGTAGAGGCTGACTCATCGTTGAAGTTTTCCCCTCCTTCCAAAGCTCCTAATCTGGCCGAGATTAAAGTTGAGTTCTCTTTGATCAAGGAGAGCCTGAAGGATGTAGCAGCTTCTCTCAATCCTCTAAGGGGTGGTGTTTGATCTCCCGCTATCACTACGAAAGAGATCCCCTTCCAACCAGAATATGCGTTGATGGTAGACGCGCTTCTTGCAGATGGCATTTTGGATTTGATTTCAGAGTTATGGACAGTGGTCCAAAAGAAGAAATATTCATCTAATGAAGTGTAATATCCCCTTCAATTCTGTCCTGAATTTTCACTTTCCTCTACCTTGGAATTTTGTCAAACACTTTGCAAGTATAGTCTGATTAAGTTTTCTGGGTGATTTGTTTAATGTTTTGTAGCTTTGTTTGATGCACAATGGCACATTCATAAGGATATTTGCTTGAAAATGAGACACAACATACATCAAATGAAGAACAAATGAAAATGTGATGAAATGGCCACTTGAATCCAATTGCAACAACACTGGTTACAATGTTCAGAAGGCTGATACAGTCTATATCAGACTGAGACGATCAATTACATTCATCATTCAAGACATATGATTCAATATAAACATACCCGAAATACTCTAATTTCTGAACATTACCCCAAAGCTAAATATACTGTGTGTAATCCTTTGTTTCCAACAAACTCACCCTAACAAGCTCACTGCCCTTTCTCTTTCCAGCTAACATATAAACCTTTAAGAATGTCTCTGAATTCACAGTTCTGCCACAAATCAGTGTTTTTCCACTCTGTAGCCTTCTTAACAATACATCAAAACACATATACTCTTCTTAAGTGTTGAATAGAGGTTGTAAACAGTGAACATATTAAGTGCTGCATACACATCTGATAATCACGAAGCTCTATTTGTAATCCTCACGCGAGCCTCCTTTCATCCACAACTCTTACAATCTTTCTTTTATTTCAAATACCACCCTTTTAATCCAATTTAATCTTTAATGAAAGAAATGAAGATCAAATAGTATATTAAACTTACCTCTAAATTGCCACGAATTCTTTACTGGGACCCACGGCCTTAGTAACTATGACGCCACCTCAACTCTTCAGAGATTATTCATTGAAGACCTTTTAGAAAGCAACGAATTACTCAATAAATCTGAAATTGGCTTTACAATACCTTGATAACTCCTTATATCTCATAGACAAGTTTGAGCTGCTTGAGGGACCCACGCTATCAGGACTTGTCCCCTGGTTGCCAACAGCAAAATTCTAAAATCCCAAATCCTTATTCAAAACCGACATACTATCTTTATAAAACTTGCGTTAGCTGCTCTAAATCTCCATATGATTCTCCTTATAACCGACAGATGAAATGCTGATTAGGCAGGACTGTAACATATGTCAGAAACTGTCTCCTCTTTGCCAACAATATGAATTCTCAAACCCTATTCTGATATGCAATAAACTTTCCCGATTGCAAGGATTTAAACTAAATCATATCACACAAACACTCTACACAATTATTCAAAAGACTATTCAAAAGCGATTGCTAATATAAATGAAACCATATAATACCCTTAATTATACATATAAGATATTCAGAGGTATAAAATAAGCAGAGATATATAATTCAATTTCAATCCGATAAATCACTGAATTTGCATGAACATTATTCTGTAATTTGCATACATAAACCTTCCATGAAAATCGATTAAATGGTCTCTGACCAGATATCAAAAACTCTAGCAAAATACCAAACTCAAGACACTTTGAAGCCCAACCGTGAAATCTGAGTGATTTCACCTCTACGATTCACCAAGGGGTCATCTCCTCGGTTCAATGAATGCAAGGGGACATCACCTTGTCAATCAGCTGAATACAAATTGTCAGAAGACACAAACACAAAATCAAACATCTGAAAACATACATGCTCAACAATGACTCTCAACAACCCTTTTAAAACTTTCATCAATTAGGACAAACCCTAATTTTATTAAATTAAAGTTTTTATGTACACCGTCACACCTAAATATTATTAAATGCTTGCACTTACACTTTTTAAATGTGTGTGTACAATAACACTTTAATTTATAAAGTGTTTTTAAACCGACTTAAGTAACTTAAAATAAAATATTAATTTTATAAAACAAAATAAAAATACTTTATAAAATTAATTTACAATTAAAAGAATTTTAAGTTAATTCAAAAATGGGGACAATGTGTGAAGTTAAAGGACCTAAGCAAGATGACCCTTCAGTCTCAAGTTAAGAAGGATTACCAGTTTGGTTTCAAGGCTTTTGTCTGAATAGGATACGAAGGTTCATTTACTGACAAATGTTGGAATTCTATTTATCCTTGTGTGTATATTGCCACGAGGCTGATGTAATATTAAAGCTTCTATTGTTTTTATCGTGTTTTTAATATACAGAGGTCCACACTTGAACTCTAAATTTTGGAAAACATTTGTGAAGGAATTCTAGCATTTGAACTTAAGAAATAGTAATTTGTTTAAATAGCTTAATTAAAAAAAATGATGAGATTCTGTGTAGTCACTTAATTTTTATACAAGTTACACTTTTTAGATCAAATATAATCAATCAAATTTGTTTAACATATATAGTTGTATTTATAAGTATAAAATTATTACCAAATAATAATTTGTAGAATAAATATAAATAGTTATTTGTTTTAGTAAATATGTTTTTTTGAAGAAGTTGGTTTTTTCCATTTACATTAAAGCAAAGTAACAACTTTATAAAAGTACCCATAGATGTAATGACAAACCATATTTGATTTTCTCAATCTCCAAATGGGATGTGCTTGCGATGATCTCAACCACACACAAATATACAAGGCCACTAAATCAAATGCTCCAACTACAAAAAAACCCACAACACTCCAAGAAAATTGCACCTCTTTATTCAAGTTGTAGTATTGATACCAAATGTTGAGTATAGGGTAAACAAATATAGTAAAAACATAAACCAATAATGTTTAAATCTGATTAAACTAATTAAATTACAAGTGATTATACCATTAAACTAAAATAAAACATGAAGTAACACATAAAATCAACAAACCATAATAAACGCCAAAGTTATGTTGAGGAAAACACTTTTGGAAAAAAAACTCCTACCACCAAAGTGACATTGAGCTTATATTAATCTCAATGAAACAAGTACATCAATATAATCTACTCTAACTCTTGGATCCGATAGTATTTTGGCAGTATAATAGTACACTTGCATAACACTATGAAACCTCTATCTCATGCTCAATTTATAGAGCAATCAAAAACCAAATATCATAAGTGGTATCTAAAACTAGAGTGTAAAACCATGCGCCCAAACTAGGAGCTTATACCTCCACTCACAAGAACCAACGCCTCGTGATGCATTGAATCAAAATTCTAGACAAAAAGATTGCCACAAACAACTTTGACATTATTTGTCTAGTAGGCAACACTATAACAACTTAGTGCTCCATGATGAACATCATAACATGAGAGGGGCCCACCATAATGATGAAAATGCTCCAATCTCATAAAAGTAACTCTAAAGCACTCCATGAGGGAGATGCTCAATTACCTTTATGACAACGATTTTAACTCCCATTTTTTTACCTTTCTTTGTAACCTCCCAATTCAATGACCACTTACAATCAATATTCCAATTTCTTAGGAGAATAATAATAATAAAATAATCTTCCAACTCTTAATGGATGTCTAAGTACTCATTCTAAGAAGTTTAGAAAACACATACCCTATACATAGGATTGCAAGGTGAATATCACACTAAATCCTAACACCCGATTGATAATATTTCTTAGGATTTGTTTTAAAGAGCTTATTTGTAAACCTACAAAAGGTTAGGACTAGTAAAATGCTAGACCTGTTACTTTGAAGAACTCACTAGGGAAGTCTTCAAGGCCACACAATTTCTCATTGGCCATTTGCATAATTATCAAATGAAGCTCATCAAGCATAAACAAAGCATCACGAAAAATTTGAGTTGAAGCTAAGCTAGGAAGGAACAATGTTAAGGCATTTTTGCAAAGCATGAGTGCATTCCATAGAATTTTCCTAGACTTGAAAACTCAATTTATAATGGTCCATAAAAGCTTTGGAAATCTAAGGGAGAAACATGACTTGTCAGTGAGGGGATTGAATAGCCTTAATTTGCTCCTTGGCTTGCTTCAAATGGAGGGATTTAAAGAAAGCCTTAGAGACCTAACCACCAACTTTAAGCTAGTGAAGACAAGCTTTGACCTAAGCACCCTTAGCATGATGACATTCAATGAGATTGAGTTTATACTTATGCTTGAGTTGACTAGTTAGGTTCTGGAGTTGGGAATTGAAGGGGTTATTTTCTAGCAAAGTGGAAATACTCTCAAATTTTAGTGATAATGCCATCAATTTGCTTGCAAATTGTCATGTTTCTCATAGTGCCTTAGAAAAGTGATAACGTATGTACAACCACATCATTCCACCACTCAATCTAGCTAGCAAAGAGCGGTGAAGGTAGACGATTCCTAAACTATGCTATGAATTCCAAATTATTCCCTTATGGAAATATTGGATGTGTTCAAATAGAACCACATGTCGGGGATTTCTTCAGGCTCACTATCTCCCCCAAGATGAAAAGTGACAGGAAAAAGGTTAGAGAGGGTGATCTTTGGATGCACTTTCTTTGATCATCCATTAAAAGAAAATTGGAATGTGTATCATTTTGTTGTCTAGATATTAGGGCACAAACAAGCCATTTGAGGACCTTGTCATGACTTGCATGCAAGTTAGACCGTGTAAACCAAGGATTTGTCTTGTCAAGCCATCACCTAAAATCTAGGTTTGACAAGCCCCCAATATTTTTTAAATTAAAACCATACTTCATGCTTGCTAACACATCATCTCATTATCAAAGGTTTGTCCTTGTCCTAAGGCAATTCCACCATATTAAAGTCATCATAGATGAGATAATAAAAAGAGATAGACTATTAACCAACCATCTCCATAATGTCATTCTTTCTGTGCCATTAATAGGTGCATAAATGATGATAATCCAAATAGATCAATCATCAACGTCAAACTTAAACTTGCACAGTTGTTAGTTCGGATCTTCCTCAAAGAAAATGATGGAAGAAAATAAAAGTGGAAAAAGCAAAATGCACGTGCATCGTGGCCATCCTCATGCAAGGTGGTGAATTGCTATAGATGCGGTTGTATCCTTAAAGTTGTATGTAACTAAAAACTAGAGAGCTTTACTTTTTGAAGCTAGATAGTATTGAAGGGTCCAAGCTTTTGATATGTAGATTGAATAAAAATGTTGTGAGAGACTTTTATATAAGGCCACAAAAATTCCATGAAACAACCCTCATATGGAGGAATCCTTGGTGAGGAGGTTTGGCTAGTCGTCGCCATTCGTTAAAATTGAAAACATATTACCTAGCAATGAATATTGGTTCAATAAGAAGAAATCACTAAGCAAGATTGAACATTGCTTACCCCTAGAATCTCACTTTGATGAGTCATCATCGCTAAGCAATGACATATGTGATTGCCTTGAGGGTTGAGCACTCATTGATGAATTCCTAATGGAAGATCAACAACCTTGAACCAACAAAGCGTGAGTGTTTTAGCTAGGAGTAGACCCATTAGAGGGGAAAATTAGGTCAGGCTTACGCATGTGTTATTGGGTTTTATAGAAAGGAGCTAGATCACTAGGTTTTTTAAGTTTCAAAGATGAAGGTTTATTCCATCCTACATTATTCCAACTTTTATCTTTAGTAGATGAAATTGTAGTCTTGATAATAGGCTTAGGGGTCGGTTGTGGTATAAGAGGATAATCTTCAATTCTATGATCAGGAGATTAACACCTAAGGAACGTGTTAGGGAAGTTGATGTAGGTCATCTTTTGCAAAAAGTGGAGGCGCCCAACCTAAATTTCCATAGACTCTTAAAGGTTAGTGGTGGGGTCCACCTCAATACAAACCCTTCGATGAGGATAAATAAAATAGAACCTATTGAGCTCACAACATATACAATGCCCTACGGATGGTGGATAATTTGCTCCAAGAAAGCTTAGAAATGGTTGAGGAGACTTGGAAGATCAACCCATATGGGGGGATCTTGAGTGAGGCTTGTTTAGAGACCTTGAAATTGTGGGTCAAGAGAGACAAACACCAAAGGAACACCAAAGAGTGTTTCACATGAATCAATTGTTGGAACGGTTCAAAACATGCCAATTTGATAGGGATCTTTGAAAAAAAACTAAGAAAAAACCCTTAAAGATTTAGAACCCCTATCAATTTGATATCATGGAACTCCCATAAATACTTAACCAAGGTAGTGAGGGCTTGCTTTGAGGGGATGTGGCTGACATAATAAACAATTAACCAAAAATTCTAATTCTACTAGCAAATAGTGTCTATAAGAATAGATCATTGGGGTTGGCAACTTTCGGCCCAAACTTCCGTCTTCTCTTTGAGACCATACCTTTATCATTCCGGAAGTATGGGAAGGGCCATATAAATATTCTTTATTCACTATTAAAGAACAAAATTAAATTCCTAAAGCCATTCCATGACAACAACATTAAGTTGACACAAGCCGCCGCACAGCTCCCTTAAAGCTATTGTCAAAGCAAACTTTCAAGATGTTATTCAAATTTTCAAAATTCAAACGTCCGAGTATCGCACTCTTATGCCATATCTATTCTATCTCTTAACCTACATGAATTTTTCCTCACAATCCTCTAACCCTAATGCCAGGACTAAAATTCCCTACACTATTTGCCACGCCTGCAAACAATGGACGTGTCTTCCTCTTGGCAATGCCGGCAATTAAAAAAAACATTGATTCTCGTCCTTTGCATTTAATCTTGCTTCTGTAAGAAAATATTAACCCTAGGCATATCTTTCAAAAGGTTCAAATACAAATCAGCGCACTGGGTGCCTTGACACACTGCTCTTGGTTCAGCTGGTCAGGAAAAAATATGGCGCCTCTGACCTATTTCTATTTATCAAATGCAAAGTGTCATCTTAACTTGTTCAAGTCAACACGGACTAGAGGTTATAAAGGTAAAGATCCAATCTCACATTCCTGCTGTGTTGATTTCTAAAGCCCTTGCAATGAAAATTAACTTAGTAGGGGTGTTGAAATTCAAGATGAAGTAGAAATCTTTTGACTATTCTGATTCAGCCTTAGCTTTCCAATTGTTTGCATTGAGTCAAATTTCCACCATTAATAGCGTGCAAACTTTCAATCCTGTTGCAACAATCATGTTTGACAGCCCATTCCCAAATGTGGGGCTCTTCCTAGCCCCTCAAACTCCCCTTTGCAAAGCCATCTACACACGAGCTCCAAACTTTGCTCCTTGGCACCCTATTCATGCACTTTCTATTGTTTAAACCCCTCAAGAGGATGGCGGCCCACATAAATTTGCAATTCCATAAGCTGAAAACACCCAAAAGTTGATCCCAATCTATTTGATACATTGCATGAAATTGCAGAAGCTATCCGCACCCAAGGCAAATATATGAGGAAGGTCAGCATGTGTTTGTTATATGTGGCTGGAAAGCAGTAAAAGAAAATTGACACAAGGAAAAATTACATTGATAAACTCAATGCAGCTCTTCAGAATCACAAGCATACTCTGCAAGTCATAAATTCACTGTTGTTATTTGAAAATGCTTGCCATTGCATTGTAAAAATCATCGCAGAGCAAGCTGAACTCATCCTTGCCCATATGCCAAATGTTTTGAGCAGAGAGTCTGAATATCGTGGCCACACCAACGATTAATTGGCAAGCAGGTTCTAGTTAGCAATCCATTTACAATCAATCCTTGGCAAGTAGTCCAAGAAGAAGGCCGTCGTCACTACCCCCACAATTATCACGGGCCAGGCAAGTAGTAGCCCAACCTAGCTCTTTTATGATTTTTAGATGGAACTTCTGTTTGATAGATGTGAACAGTTGTCAAATTTTAATGCAAATATCAGTGTCTTTTCCAACTGTGTAATGTCCCCTTTTTAGATTTTTTTGTATTTTTCTGAATTTTGAAACAAAACCAAAACTGAAACAGCAAATTGAAAATGGAAACAAGTGGCTGGAAATCAACTTCAAATCCTTATATACTGAAAATTGACCAAAATTGAGAGTAGAACTGAATACTATATTGCTGGATAAATTATGACAACATGCATAAACATGGATGCACCATTATAGAAACCCCAGATCTGATATTTCAATTAATTATGACAGCTAAAACAAGTACAATGCTGATATACTCAGCTAAAAAAGCTATTTTCAGGATTTCAAATGGACAAATATCCACTCAGAAGATGACATAAAACAGATCTGGATAATTTATTGGTTGTATGTAATGTCCCTTTTGGGGATATTCCCGATTTCTTTGCCTGCAAACACTAATAATCACTAGAAATGATATTAGAAATATTAAAGATCAAGAAATTATGATAATATTCTGATCAATACATCATAGCACAACCCTCACAGCCAATCAAAATCAAGAATTTCTTGGAAATACTTGCAAATGACAATATCAAGGCTGGTTGTCCTTAACTTGCCGAGAGCATGGAAGGTGGGTGTAATGTCCCCCATTTAGCTCACCACATCAGAGGATTAGGATTAGCCTATTATTCGACTTCCGTAGGCTAATGGGGATGTTTAGGAAGTCTTTCCAGTGACTTACTATTTATAGTAAGTTGTGAGCCGGGTAGTTACTAATTTTGGCAGGGCAGTTGGAGATGACCCTTGGCACATATCTCATGAGTCGGAAGTTTTGAGAGCTCCAATAGACATAATATAAGTTAAATTAAAGATTTAACTTATATCTTTATGTATTATGTTATGACTTTACATTATGTTATAAAGTCACTTTATATATATTTAAGTTATAACTTAAAAAAGTGACTCCTAGGGATGAACGCCCCTCCATGATGAAACAAGGGGTTAAAAATGAATTAAAAATTAAAAAGAATTCCCCCTTCTTGGGCGTCGAGATGAGAAGGAAATAAAAGAGGGAAAAAGCTCTCATTTTGGATAGGCTATTGTGAATGAATATTGCTCTTGTTTGAGTTGTGCCCGTGCATAGGGTTTGATGCTTGGCTTTGTGGTTGAAGAACGAATTGCAGAGACAAAAACCTTTGCAAATTCGCCTTTTCTCGTGTATGAAAGAGTGCATCAGGAAGGGATTTGAGGAGCTTCATTCAAGGGTTCCATTTGTGCATTCACGAAGGTCATTTTGGAATTGTTCCGAGTAAGAAAAGGTTATATTCTTCGAAGAGACTACTTGCAGTTGTGGACAGGGGTTTAATGAACAGATTTGACGAAGTCTTGAGCAGATTTGAAGTTGTTTTTATTTCTTTTGCTGGCCGTACTTCACCTGTAGCAGGCCGTACCTCTCATAGAGGTCGTACCCCTTGCTGTGATCTATTTGATGTGAGTTTGGGTGATAATATTGTTAGTTTGTGGTCACTTGGGGTTAAGAAGGACAGCTGATTAAAAACAAAAACAATAGTAGCAGATTTTTGTGAGTTTTCTGTAGTTGTTTGCTGCTAGAAGGGCCGTACCATCCAGCCATGGACGTGGGTCATGAGGAGTTGTGATTTCTCATTGTGGGGTTGCTTTGTTCCATCACATTCTTGGCATTTGGAGCTGGTTTCAGGGTTGCTGCTGATTGTATCACAAAAACCGTTGATTCTAGTGGTGATCTGAGCATTTCTGTAGAGTGCCATTGTTGGTCCAGCTTCAGTGTCTGGACGAAGTTGTAAAACTCCATATGGGTATGTTATTGTAATTCATATTTTGGTCAAATACAATTTGGGTTGGTGTTATTTCGTTGATATCTATTCCAGATTTTCTGGGTTTTCTTTATATGTTGCATTTTCTATGATATTGGTGCAAAAACCATACATGTAAACACATGCAATAAAAACCTAAACCTCAAACTGGCAAAAACACAAAATAATTAGTCAGAGCAGAACATATACCAGGGGTGTATGTTACAGTGGGCCATCCTTCCAACTCTCAATCCACCTTGGAGGGTTTCCGTCCTCCTTGATCAAACCCAAGAGCATGAAAGACTGTCCATCCTTCCAACTCCTGTCCAAACTTGATAAGAGCATGAGAGGGGGGCCATCCTTTCATCTCTCGTGAACTTTGAAGGGGGGCCATCCTTCCTATTTGCAAATCACTTCCTTAAATTCAAAACTGATTGCTTAGGGAATTTGCTAGATGATTGCTGATTGAGTACCTCTTGATGGATTGACAAGTTTATTATCAAATGACTGCAATAAATTATTCTCTGCTGTATATATTTTTGTTTTCTGCTATAGCTCTTTGTTATATATATTATTTTCTTTATTTCTGCTTCCTTGCCTTTCCCAAGAAATGGTTTCTTTATATATATCTTATTGTTGGAAGAGACATGACTCTCCACATGCAGCCGCTGCTCCAAAAGAGACGCACCTCTTCTAACCATCCGCTGCCCCTTGATGATGCAAATGTAATTAATCTTTTATTATAATTGTTAGCGCCACTTTCCCTTAGATATTTCTCTATCGCCTATGAGATATTGGCGCCACCCTTCATTTGATTTCTTTTTTTTGGTTGGTTTAATAGTTATTTAAATCTGACTTTGGCAGTGATTTAATATTTAGGCGGGGGCATGACAACCTGCCCTACCCAAGATTGCTTGTCCTTAAGAAATCACCAGCTAGGATCCCGAATCAATCTTGTAGATTTGTAATTCCTAGACATTGGTTGCCATGGAAGAATTGTTGTTAGTTTACTTGTTTTAATCCAACCGCCAACATAGTTCATTAATATCATATGGTTGATAATATCTTCTAAAGTTTGAGGACAATTTATTGTCCAATATTCTTCTAGTTCATGTACCGGTATTCCCCAATATCACTCAACAACAAAACCAAGAGTTGGTAACTGGTAAGGTCCGTAACTTAAGACAAGTTTTCTCTCATCGTTAGGGGGGGAGAAACCAAAAGACATCTTGCATTCGTATAGTTTGAAACCAAGTAAAAGAGGCATCAATCCCAAGATCAATTTCTTCTTTTGGCATCAACTACATCTTCAAAGAACCAAATGGGTTGGATCAACCTTCAAACATGGATATTGCTTTGAGTCAAAGCAATAAAGTGACCTTCCCATATATTAAGGTGAGGATTTGAAGCACGACACACATCTATGACCTTGAATGCACTGTTCTTTTCTGGAATGATTTTATATCTTTTTGGTTTACTTTCAAGATTCTCATATTTTGTAACTAGTCCCAAGAGTTTTTAGACATATCACAAGATTCCTCTCTCCTTTGATGGGGCAATTCGAGATCCATGGGGTGGTTATGTTCTCTATTATTTTTCTTTCATCTTCGATCTTGGGACGAGATATATTCGGTCTTTGTATAGAATGAGCTTATCCACCACCTTGTACTTTTCCATGTTTACTACATGGAAATCTTCGCTTATTTGGTGTATTCCTAAGGTAAGGTTGATTTGTTGAAATCTTTGTGTACAAGGGGTAGTGAAACCATCAGTCATAACTACCTTGAAACCTTCAAAGTTTTCAGCCTTTAAATTCATCCTTGTTACTAAACCTTCATCAATAAAGTTATGTGTAGCATTGCTAGCAACTAATACCATTAACTTTTGTCCTTGTAACACACTATGAATCCTAAAAGGGTGATACTTGGGGGCACCTGAAAGTGTTGCTAATGCACTACTTGCAAAACCCTTCTTCATCTTGTTTCCACTTCTTTTTAGGTTCAGTTTCTTCTTCCTCCACTTCCTCATCCGTCATTGCTTCTAAGTTGTATACTTGTCCCTTTTTTGAACATCGATGACCTGGCTCCCATCTTTCCTTACAAGTAAAACACAACCCTTTCTTTCGAAGTTCTTTCCTAGTTTCTTTCGTTATGTTGGATTGAGGAGGCAATGCCTTTGGTTGCCAATTTCTCTTGTAAGAGGGTTGCTTATGCGACCTCAATGGTATATTCTTGGAATAGGTCTTGTCCTTAGTTGTTGTAACTTCTAACCTTAATGCCTTTTGGATCGCATCTTGTAGGGATGTAGGATCAAGAGCGCCCACCAAGCCACAGAGTGACTCCATCAATACCTCAATAAATAGGTATGTGAGCCTTTCCTCGGTAACACCTGGCACCATGACTGAAATTCTTTGAAACTCTGCCACATAATCCTCCACTGAACCTTGTTGCTTTAATTGTGTCAACTCTTTGAAATGTCTTTTGGGATGCTTTTGATCAAATCAATTTATAAGCCTTTGTGTAAATTCGTCATATGTCTTCACGTGTTGATGCCCTTGTGTGGATTCTAAGGTCAGGATCAATTCTTGAATATGCTTCTACACATTCATCAATGTCATTTGCTGCCATGTTGGGTTCTTCTTCTCTTGGCTGCTCTTCTCTAGGTAAGAATGTAGGCCTTGTTAATCTAGGTGATGATCTTAATGGAGTTCCATTGTTATTCTCGGAATGGTTGGAATTAACATCTCTTCTATTGGTTTGGTTAGGCCTAAGAGCATTGATTGTATTGTTCATGTTTTGAAGTGTTTGGAGAAGCAACTGTGTTGTCTTCTCTTGTCGCTCCATAAAAGCCCTCAATTCATTTCCCTGATTTACCTCATGATCACCCATTTTATTACCTTTAATTGGGTTGCTAGTTGCATGTAGTTTTCTCCTTTCTCTATCCAAAGCCCGTTGAACTCTTTGGCTTAATTGCATATAGTACCTTATTAGATCCCTAGGCTGGCAGGATCATTGCTCTAGTACCAATTGTAATGTCCCTTTTGAGGATATTCCTGATTTCTTTGCCTGGAAACAATAATAATCACTAGAAATGATATTAGAAATATTAAAGATCAAGAAATTATGATAATATTCAGATCAATACATCATAGCATCATTAAGTGCCCTATAGTCGATGCACATCCTCATAGTACTATCCTCTTTCACCAACACCACGGAAGAACCAACAGGACTAGAGCTCGATTGCATGTGACCCATCTCCAACAACTCCTTAATTGCCTTCTCGATCTCTTCCTTCTACCTGTTCAGATGACGTTATGGCATAGTGATGACTGGCTTTGATCCCTCCTTCAACTCAATGATGTGCTGAAATCCCCTATCTAGAGGTAATCCTAGAGGAATATCATTAAACACCATGCTATGCTTATCCATGATAGGCTGAATATCTATATGAGTAGTCTTTTCACTAGTGTGTGAAAATCCATCTGTAACCAAACATTGGGCTGCCCAATCAACTTGTCCCTTGCGAAAGGCTCTCTCCATCCTCTTGGCTGAAACAACCCTCGGTGCTGTTAATTTTATGGATAAAAAAATGAACAGAAAGCATAACAGTAATAAATAAACACAGAACAATAAACACATAAATTTTATCCTGGGAAAACCCTTCTGTACAAGGGAGAAAAACCTAGTAAATCCCTACTGATTATATATATATATAATAATAATAAGACTTAGCACTGTAAGTAGTGCGAATTTCAAAGCAGTGATAGGTTTCCTTCTTGAATAGAGAATCTCCTCCTTCTTGGTCGATTGAGAAAATTTTAATTGAATTAATGTGTATGAGGAGAGTCTCTCTCCTACACATACACACACACACACACACACACATATATATACATCCAACAGTGAGTCTTCTTGGCCGACCTAGCATAATTATCTTTTGTTTGAGACTAGGCTGACTGGACCTATAGCTTACCTCCCGAAGCTACCACGAAAACATCAACACTCCCTCTTAGCTAGGGAGGTATGCTCATCAGCAAGGATTTCTTCGTCATGGATTCTCTCAACATGACTTTGTAATGTCCCCTTCTTATAAGAAACACTTAAACCTGAATCTGCATTCAAAGTGATTCTCAAGGAGACATTAGAAACATTATAGATTAATAATTTTTGATGATAAGATCAAATAAGATCAATGATAATATAATTATTTCATTCCTTGTTGACGGATTATTCATTTCACAATTGTTACTTATTATTGATAACTATTCTATAATACGTTCCATAATTCAATCATGCATATTTTCCTTATTACTCTTCTTCATAGAACTAGGCTTTACATGTATAGGGCGCGTTGAAACCATCTCTTGAACCAGCCTACGGGAAATATGTCCCAACCTTCGGGCCTTAATACGGATGAAATTACTCTGCCTCTCCCCACAATACCTATCATTCCTTAAAGGATGAAGTAATAGAGAAATATACAAGTAATAATCTAAGTTCATCTTCCCATATCATCTCCCTTCTATTCCTTAACTATGGATGGGGAATTATTTGTCTAGGGCGCGTTGAACCCTCTCCAATGCGATTGGGAATGGAATTACTCCGCCTCTCCCTAGCATCCTTGTCTAGGGCGTGTTAAACCCTCTCCAATCCATTGTGATGGAATTACCCCGCCTTTACCTAACAAGACCGCCTCTCCTATGGTGGTAAGAGATGGAAGGATGAGATGGTTATGTTTTTCTCTTTAAGCTTGTATATATATTCACATATGACTTGATCATGCTTCTTATTTAAGAATGTATTTCTGATCATATATTATTCATTGTTCACCTAATATATTTCTGTTTGTTATACAGTAGACTTCCTATTTCCTTACATATAAGTTTAGTTATCCTAATGAGCATTATCTAAAACCATACATTCAGATTTCTATTATGCATCCGTGTTACACTTCCCTCTACTTATACCATTTCCTGTATATAATACTTATTAATTATAACATATTCATTATTCCACATACCTGTTTGCTGCCTCTGCCGTCAGCAATCTCTGCGTTTGTTTCCCTTTTGCTGCTTTCTTCTCCCGATCTTCTTTCCTATTTCGATGATGCTTGGCAATGGGCAGGAGCGGACCTTTTAAAGACCCGAAGGGTCTTGATGTCAAGCGACGCATCACTTAGATATTTCCGTTTGCTTTGATTTTAATGAGATCGGGCTTATTTAGGGAGTCCGCTCACTTTAGAGGCCCGATATATAATAATTATATGTTATGTATTATCATATGTATAGACACACTTTTAATTGTGTTATATATCTATTATTATTATATGTATTTACTATTATAATTATTGAGTCATATTTAATATACTAAATTTTATATAATTCAGTATGTGTATTTTGTTTATCAATATTACTATCTTAACATATATTTTGTATTTACACATGAATGCAATTTATAGAAGTATATTATAATATATTTGAAATATATATGTGAATCATACTTGTACAGTGTGATTGTAGAGGGAATATGACAGACTTCCACAATTGCTACATCCAATTGTGGGAAACACAACTCAATCTTAGAGATTGTACTGTACAAGGGCCTTCACCTCATATTTCTCCGTCTCAGAGAAATATACGTTACAAGGGCTTTCACCTCATATTTCTCTGTCTTAGAGAAATATACGCTATAATAGATCTTAATGATGCTGAGATTCCCTCTCAGCAAGGGCGTCATTCTCCACCACACCAAGCTTGTCTCGGAAGTATGCAAACTTTACTTTGGAAAGAGGCTTGGTGAGGATATCAGCCGTCTGATCATCAGTGCCAATATATTGGAGTTGGATTGCTTTCCTCAGCACCATGTCTTTGATGTAATGGTACTTGATCTCTACATGCTTTGACCTATCATGAAATACGGGATTCACTGAGAGCTTTACACAACTCTGGTTATCACAATGGATCAATGTCGGCTCTAATATCTGACCAAACAATCCTGCAAGAAGCTTTCGAAGCCATACAACTTCACGTGCTGCTACACATGCTGCAATGTACTCAGCCTCTGCTGTGCTTAGAGCCACAGAGGTCTGTTTTCTGCTACACCAGGAAATCACGGCAAACCCCAAGCTGAAGCAACACTCGAAGGTGCTCTTTCTATCAGCCACACTCCCAGCCCAGTCAGAATCAGAATAGCCCTGTAATCTCAGATCAGCACTGGAAGCATACTTCAAGCCATATCCCACAGTACCACGCAAGTATCTCAGTATGTGTTTTGCTGCAACCAAATGTATTTGTCTTGGCTCACACATGAACTGGCTGAGAGCACTCACTGCAAAGCAGATGTCTGGTCTGGTGTTGACCAGGAACATTAGTGATCCGATCAATTGTCGATACATGGTGGAATCTACTAAATCTGAATCAGAAGCTGAATCACTCAACTTCTTCAAATTTGTCTCCATCGGTGTAGCCATGGACTTACAGTCCAACATCCCAAATCTTTTAAGTATATCTATAGTGTATTTCCCTTGACTTAGAAAGATCCCATCAGGTCTCTGCCATACTTCCAGTCCCAGGAAGTAATGCATAAGTCCAAGGTCCATCTCAAACTCAGAGGCTAACTCTTTCTTACATAGGACAATGAGTTTCTCTGCTCTAGTGAGAAATAGATCATCAATGTAGAGAACCAAAATTAAAGCCTCACCACCAACAATCTTGAAATAAAGGTTGGAATCTACATCATTTTTGGTGAATCCCAAGCTCATCAAATATCTATCAATCCTTTCATACCATGCACGAGGTACTTGTTTAAGACCGTACAAGGCCCTCTTCAATCTGCACACGTGACTCCTTCCCATGAATCACAAAACCATCTGGTTGCTCGAGATAAACTTCTTCCTCAATCACACCATTTAGAAATGCAATCTTTACATCCATTTGATGTATCTTCTAGCCTTTGGCGGAGGCAAGAGCAATACTCGTCCTGATGGAAGTGTATCGAGCAACAGGAGCAAATGTCTCCTCATAATCTATTCCTTCTTTCTGAGAGAATCCTCTTGCCACAAATCTCGCCTTGTGTTTCTCAATGCTGCCATCAGCTGCATGTTTGATTTTGTAGATCCATTTGGAAGTCACTACTGACTTCCCTTCAGGTCTTGGAACAACATCCCATACATCATTTTTAATGATGGACTAATACTCTTCCGTCATAGCATCTCTCCATACCTGCTGGCTAGATGCCTCCTCATAATTGGAGGGCTTAGAGTTAATGATGTGACTCATCAATGCCACATAACCTAGAAACTTCTGAGGTCTTTTGCTTTCCCTGAAAGTGCCTCATGGAGCTGCATATTTTTCTGCCTCTTGCATAGTTTGTCAAGCCCAAAAGGGCCTCTTTTGGCCTACAACAATGTCTATAGGTCCATCAGTTGGTTCTATAGGGTCAACTAGATCAATAGTCTCAGCTGGTTCGTGAGACTCCCTCTGAATGGGAGGAGTATAATTGAGTGATGAATCCATATCCTTTGGAGCCTCTTGCTCCTCACTGTCTATCTCTATGTGATATCCTTTAGACTTCTTGAAAGCTATCTCTTCCTCAAAGGAGACATCTCAGCTAATCTCAATCTATTTCTACCCTGGGATGTATATTCTGTAAGCTTTTGAAGACTCACTGTAGCCCACAAATATACCCTTCCTGCTTGAAGGTTCCAATTTTGTTCTTTTATCCCTGTGCACATGAATATACACTGGACAACCAAATATCCTCAAGTGACTAACCTCAGGTTTCACACCTGTGAAGGCCTCCTCAGGGGTCATGTTCCCCAATATCTGATGAGGACTTTTGTTCTGAACATATAATGTGGTTCTGGAAGCCTTAGCCCATAGGAAATTTTGCAAATTCTAATCATGGATCATAGCCTTAGCTGCCTCTACTATAGATCTGTTCTTCCTTTTGGCAACTCCATTTTGTTGAGGGTTGTACGGAACACATAACTCCCTCTTGATCCCTGCCTCAATGTAGGAATTATGAAATCCTCCGGAAGTGTACTCTCCTCCATTATCTGATCTCAGAACCTTAATCCTTCTCCCGGACATGTTCTCAGCTTGTGCCTTGAATTCTCGGAATCTATCAAGAACTTCCTCAGACTCCTTGGATTTCAAGAAGTAAATCCAAGTCTTCCGGGAATAATCATAAATGAAAGTTACATAGTACCAGAATCCACTCAGTGACCCTACAGACATAGGTCCATGCAAAGCTGAATGAATAAGATCTAAGATCCCCTTGGATCTATTGTCGCTGCTATGAAAGGGACTCTTAGTGTTCTTACCAAGTGCACATCCTTTGCAGATGCCATCATGCTCTATACTGAGCTTTGGAAGATCAGTGACAATCTTTTCCATGGTGGGAAGGGCTCTGTAATGTAAGTGAGCAAGTCTCCTATGCCATAGTTCACTCAGACTGATAGAGTTGTGTAACAAAGCCTGAACTGGTTGAATTGACAATCTGTATAGGCTCTCCCGACGAATACCAATCACACGAGCTGAATTTATGCTGGAGTTCTTGGGCGATGCAAGAACCTTTCCTTCAAAGAAGGTGTTGTACCCATGTGAAATTTTTCGTATATGTGCCCAAACACACCTCCCCAGCACCATGTAGCCTTGTCATTATTGCGTTAACCCTGCAGGTACAAAGATATATCAAAAGATGGCGATCCAAGGCTCAAATGGAGGGAGATTCTGACAAGCCAATCAGGCTTGAGGCAGTGAAAGAACATCAAAAAAGAAGTCAAAGTGGTGAATTGAAGGTCAAAATGACATAAAGTAACCAAGGGAAGCAATGCAAATACATCTGGCAAATAAAAATTCAATTTTGAAAATTTTAAAATTTTGGTAAATTTCGGAAAATTTTCTAAGGCATTTTTGGGCGTTCTTGGCTAGAATGTGCTCTATTTGGGAGTATAATTCATGGAGGAGGAGCTTAGATGATAGATTCGGATCATATGAGCTTGGTTTCAAAACTTCAAGACATTCCGTCGTTCGACGGAGAAGTTATGGCAAAAATAAGATCCAAAAACGGTGATAAATAATGATGATCCAGACTACTTCCGTCAGAGTTTCAAAGCCAACATCAAGATTTCTCAAGGTCGAATTCATGATGAACGAGCATAGAAATGATGAATCAATTGCAAGGCTCATACACCAAATCCAAAGAAGGATCATGAGGTTTTTCAATGGCCAAATGGCGAAGATTTGAACAAGGCGAAGTCACCAAGACAAAGGCGCTCATTTTGCCCAAAAGGCATGCCTATTTCACTCCTCCAAGAGGCGCTCACTCCAAGCAAATCTCACGCCTATTTTGACTCCTTCAAATAGGCGCCTAAAAGGGGGAAAACTCACGCTTATTTCATGCATCCAATAGGCATCCATATTGATGAAAATACATGCCTTTTTGTGCTCTTCCAAAAGGCGCTTAGATTGGCTAAAACTCACGCTATTTTGCATCTCCAAATAGGCGCTCATTTTGCCTGTTTCTCACGCCTATTGTTTCATCACCCATAGGCGCTCAAATTGATCATATCCCACACTATTCTATACCTCCAAAACGGCGCCTAAAACCCTAGAATTGCACACCTTTCTCAAGCATACCAAAGGCACCTAAAAGCATGAAATTCCACACCTATTTTTGCCTAGTAAATAGGCATCCCAAACCCCCAATTCTCACGCCCTTTTGCTATTGGTAAATGGCGCTCAAATACACCAAAAGGCACGCCTATTTAGCTCAAGCAAAAAGCGCCCCTTTTTGATCATTTGCACTCCTTTTGAAGGTGCCTAGTTTGCATGAGGATTGGCGTTGAGGAGAGAGAGGATTGCAATCAGGAGAGAGAAAGGTTGAGCCTATAAATATACCTCTTCCTTCTCATTTCATTCATTATTTTTGCAAGGTTGGAGAGGCAGAGCAAAGCCAGAGTAGAAGAATGAAACCCTAGGAGGAGGGCTTCCACTAAATAGAAGATATTTGGCATAGTTATTAGCATCTTCAAGGCAAGAGGATGTTATTGGGGCTGCACTTCCCACATGGCGGCCATTAAAGGGTGAATAAAAGCTTGCATGAGCCGAATTCAAAGGCTTTGAAGATTGGATCTTCACATAAAGGGCAAAGATTATCCATTCTTACATCATTCTACATCTTTATATCACACTCCAAGGCAAATTTGTCCACTGGAAGGCCTCTTTCTTGCACTGGCGGCCATTGTTGAGGGTTTTTCAAGCTTTTTATCACAAATTTGAAGCTTTTCCGGACCAACAAAACATAAAGAGGGCAATTCGATCACTTCTAAGCCCCTTCTCCATTCTTTTCCTTCACAGGGTCCATCTTCATGTTCCTAAGGCAATATCCAAACCCAGGAGGCCATTTTTGATAATTTTTCAAGGAATTTCTTCGCTGGTCATGGCTTTTCGAAGGCAAAATTACCACCTACAGCCAAGATAAAATTGATTTTTGAGGCTTATTTGTCCAAAATTTCCCATTTCCGGCACATACCCACCTCGGCAAAAGGCATTTTCCATTATCCTGGACCAGTTGAGCTTAGATTTGTAGAATATTTGAGGGTGCAACTCCAAAATTTCATTTTCCAAGGGCAAAATTTTAATTTTTTTTACAAAAATTAAATTTTGGCCAGTGAAAAGAAAAGTTTTTTTCTTGGGCCGCAGATACACAGAAATCCAGATTGGCCATTTTCAAAGCAGAAAGGTTGTCAGAACAAGCTTCTTCAAGCCATCATGCAATATTCATCAGTTACTGTTGAGGCTAAATCCTTGCTCAAACATGAATATTCTAAGGTCAAGGAAACAAACTTGTGTCAAGTCTCGCCTGAAGGTTTTGACTTGGAGCCACTGATAAGCTCAGGTAATGCAGCAGCGAAGAACTTGAAGAATTGACGGCTTATTCAAGCCGGATCATTTCCTATTGCTACCGATAGTCTTGAATTTGTACTCTTGTGCATTCAACACTATGATCCTGAATTGAGAGAAGTCAGATCGAGGGTGTTGGTGCCTGATTTCACTGTCAGTTTCTGAGCAATTTTCATGCAGGCACCTTCCCAAAAAATCCAAAAAAGTTCTAAGTCTTTGGGCCTCCTTAGCATGTTTTAACATCAGCATCATATTTTCTTTGGAGGAGGTCATCATCATCATATTTCTGGACATCACCCCGATGTTGCTTACGAGGGTCATCATATATTCTGTCAGCATGATCTTTCGCTGGGGTGATATTCTAACATCGGGTGATCTTACTTAAGATCATCCTGATGATGTTGCTGCAAAGTCCTAAGTATGATCCGATCTTCATCGGGGTCATCATATTTGAACATCGGGTGATCTTAGTCAAGATCATCCTGATGTTGTTTTATCACTTCATGTTCGTTGTTTTATCACCCTAATGATGCTGACGTCATTCTTATGTCAGGGTGATATCCGTTTTTCTACCTGTCTGCATCATGATATTTCCGAAGGGAGATATTCGCCTGTCGGCTTCATGCATTATCCAGTGGGGGGTGATCATTTCAAATATCTGTCATATTCATATATCACCCCGATCTTATAGCGGAGCTACAGTGCAGCATGATATTTGTGCATCAGGATGATATTTCCAAATATCCGGTTATCTTCCGAATATCATCCTGATGCCGACATGTGGTGGTGACGTCATCAAGGTCCGGGGGGTCATATTTCTAACATTACTCATCTTATGAAGATCCCCCAATGTTGCGAATATGACGATGACGTCATCCGGATATGAGGAGGTGCGCACTAGGCAGATATGCTGATGACGTCAGCAGGATATGACGGTGACGTCATCAGGATGTTCATCGGCCAGACATTTGGTATCGGCTAAGCAGGAGGATCTTCCTCCGATGGATCAGGTTGTGTCGATGAAGGCGTTTATCATGCAGGTGATATTGCGATATGATGCTGACGTCAAGGTGATATTTCAAGCAACAGGATATCATGCTGCTGGAGGATGATGATGAAGGTTTATACTAGTGTCGTCGGGAGCAAAAGCACCGACATCATATATGCTCGCGACCTAGTATATAAGGTGATGAAAAGGTCGCCGCGGGGTGCATGTGGGATAATTGATATCCTGCATATTTTCAAATATCATGACGATGTATCTTGGCGGGAAACGGTTGCGACGCACAGTATTCTGCATTTCCCAAGGCCGCGGGTTGGTGCGCCATTAATGGCGATTGTTGCAGAGGTATGGGCGATGGTGTGGACGGATCTGGTACCCGATTGAAGGTGTACATCAACGGACAGTGGCGCAGGGCTCGAGGTTTCTTCCTGTCTCCTCCCCACCTACTGCATTCATGTTTGGGCGCCAATCTGGTAATGCGTTGAGCGCCATTTTTCTGATACTGTGTATCTGGCGGGATTTTTGGTCAACCATGTAATTAATTGCTGTGGTACACTTTCTGGCTGTTATAAGCAGACTGTGTTACCATTTTTCAGGTTGTTGAAAACTGGACATTTTGGCTCTGTAATAAGATACAACTGGTTTTGGTTGCTCTGTGCAGCAAAACTTGTGAGTTTATGTATCTCCTGTTGTACGATTTGGCATGAATCCACTGATTTCATGGTTAATCTTATATGAATAATGCCATGTTTGCATGTGTTATGCTGATTCTGTCTCCAGTTTTGCATGTATCTTTCTTACTGCAGTAGGGATGCCATAAGTATAGACAGCTTAACACTCTGTATTGGGAGATATCTGTAAGGCAGATATCATGTGTATCCCCCTGAAATCCAGTTTTAGCTATTCATGCTGATCATTCACAGGTGTATGTCTACCGACTCCAAGCCCTGGATAGGCACCAATCTAGCTTTGTGTTGAGGTTATACACCAGGTCCAGGTTTGCATCCAAACATCATTTCAAACCATCTCATCCTTCCACCTGTTAGTTGTAGGAGTAGGATTAGGATCCCTGCATGCTCTCATACCCAACCAGACATATATGTCCAAGAATGTTGCCAACCTTGTGATCTATCATACAGATCTTGGTCCATACATGAGAGTATTCTGCCTGTTGTTGTCAAGTTAGATCTTTCTATCTTTGAGCTAGTCAAGGTTACATCTTGAGTTATAGGGATACCCCCCTTGGTGCGGCAGAACCAGAAGTGAAGGGGAGGCAGCTCACGCAACCTCCTGTATTTAGTTGGCTGAATCTGCCTGTGCATTAGAAGTGGCAAACCCTAATGCTGATTCAGAAGAAAAACCAACAAAATGGCGACTCTGCTGGGGAGTCTTTCATGTGAAAAATGATGCTCTGCTGGTGGAATGAACCTGGAAAAGTAGCTTTCAGCTATTGAAAATTTTGTCCTCTCTGGAGAGGTGGCGACTCTGCAAAAAAGATCTGAATGCACATGAAAGATGGATGTATGTGATGTGACAAAAATGTGTTGTTCATTTTTCTGCATCTGTATGAGAAAAAGGTATCTTGTTCCTTCCCCTTTATATTTGCTGTTTTGCTGCATAAGTTAGATGCCAGGGGAAGCCTTAGGTCTTAGACAGACAAAGGATGTCTAAGAGTAAGATTTTTATGAATCCAAGTATGAATTATCCCATACTCAGTGGTGAAATGTTGAATAAAAGAATAGAAGAGATAAGAAATAGGTTGATATTCTTAGAGGCTGAGCAGGCCCAGTTAAAAAGCAGTAACCCTGTTGTGTCTGCCAGTCAGAAGGCTAAACCTCATCTCAGCCCTTTTGATCCTTTGTATGACCAACTGGATTTGTCATGGGTGGATTATAAAGTAGAAACTATGCCTGCTAGGATATACTGTCAGATGCCTAGATTTGGTGGTCACAGTGTATGTGATGGGAATGCACATATCCAAAATTTTCACAGTTTTATGGGAAAACATTCATTCAGAGATGAGGATATGTGGATGAGGTTTTTTGTTAGGTCCTTTGATGCAAAAGCAAAAGTCTGGTATTTGAGCTTTTCAAAAGGATCCTTTACCTGTTGGGATGAGCTTGCTGACTGTTTCAAGGAAGAATTTGCAAAAGAATCGGCTGATCTTGTTGCAGAATTGATGAGAATCAGAAAACAAGATGAAGAGCCATGTGTTGATTTCAGTCATAGGTTTGCAGTAGCCCTTTCACAGATCCCAGAAGTCTTCAGACCTGATATTTTAGCCTGTGTTGGCATATTCTTTGAAGCTTTTGAGGAGGGCTTTAGTGCAATACTGAGGGATTTCAAGGTGACAAGTATGCAGATGGCATACAGGTTCATAGAAAAGATAGAAAAAATCAGAAATGTGCACCTGCTGAAACCCCTGTCCCCAGGCCTTGGTGTGAATAATAGTTGTAAAGCTGCAAATGACCAAATAATTAAGGCATCATGTGAAGATGAAAAGATGAATGTTGAGGATGCCAGTGAAAGGACTAATGAGGATTCCCATTGCAATGATGAGGCATCTGACCATGAAAACAACAATGAGGTTGTGGACAGCAATGAGCAATTTTTGGAATGGACCTGTGGAGATAATTGTGAGTATTGTGCTCAAGATAGAAAAGAAATAAGCATACAGGCTGATACTCCTCCACAGAGGGAATCCATTGGTGATGAAGATGCATGCTCTGCTGCCCATGAACAAATGGCATACTATGATGAAACTGATGCACTTGGGTCACCCATTTATGACACATATGGCGATGAGGATCTGTCTGAGTATGGTGAAGATCTAGACACTATTTTTGGCTTGGATTCTGTTTCTCATCCTAATGAAAGAGGAAACAACATACATCAGGTAAGTGATTGTAAAAATGTGCCTGATTGTAAAGAGGTGCCAGAGCCTGATCTTTTCCAGCTTGGTGTACCAGATGGTTGTGTACATGATGTGCACAATTGTGAATTTGAAAGCTTTTCTTTTGAGAGGCCAGCATATGAAATGAGCTCTGACTTTCCTAGTTGTGTGGTGGACTTCGAGTGCTTTCAATTTTCAATCCAGCTAAGAGATCATTTTGCAATGCATAATGCTGATACAAATGATAACATGTGTTATATTCCCTTTGAGTATGCATTGCCTGATACATTCTGCATCCACTTGTTGCCGGATGCTAAGGGTGATCTGCACAGCGATGACAGTGAGAAGCTAAATCAGAGGGATGAATGTGCAGATGACCAGGTTTGTTTGGGGTCAGATCATGGCAGTATCTCCAGGTTTGATCCAATAAATGCAGATGAAAACAAAGTGTTTGACAAAGGGAGATACATGTTTTTCTTTTCTTGGTGGCCTTAGGCCATCAAGTGTGTTTGGTGATGCAGGTCAGTGCAGTATTTGACTCTGTGCCCAATGGATAAGGGACTGGTCTGCATCCTAGAGATCTGGGGTTCTCGCTGCAGTCTTGCACCTGCAAGTCCCCAGACAGAGCCACTGTTGGTGCCTGATTTCACTGTCAGTTTCTGAGCAATTTTCATGCAGGCACCTTCCTAAAAAATCCAAAAAAGTTATAAGTCTTTGGGCCTCCTCAGCATGTTTTAACATCAGCATCATATTTTCTTTGGAGGAGGTCATCATCATCATATTTCTGGACATCACCCCGATGTTGCTTACGAGGGTCATCATATATTCTGTCAGCATGATCTTTCGCTGGGGTGATATTCTAACATCGGGTGATCTTACTTAAGATCATCCTGATGATGTTGCTGCAAAGTCCTAAGTATGATCCGATCTTCATCGGGGTCATCATATTTGAACATCGGGTGATCTTAGTCAAGATCATCCTGATGTTGTTTTATCACTTCATGTTCGTTGTTTTATCACCCTAATGATGCTGACGTCATTCTTATGTCAGGGTGATATCCGTTTTTCTATCTGTCTGCATCATGATATTTCCGAAGGGAGATATTCGCCTGTCGGCTTCATGCATTATCCAGTGGGGGGTGATCATTTCAAATATTTGTCATATTCATATATCACCCCGATCTTATAGCGGAGCTACAGTGCAGCATGATATTTGTGTATCAGGATGATATTTCCAAATATCCGGTTATCTTCCGAATATCATCCTGATGCCGACATGTGGTGGTGACGTCATCAAGGTCCGGGGGGTCATATTTCTAACATTACTCATCTTATGAAGATCCCCCAATGTTGCGAATATGACGATGACGTCATCCGGATATGAGGAGGTGCGCACTAGGCAGATATGCTGATGACGTCAGCAGGATATGACGGTGACGTCATCAGGATGTTCATCGGCCAGACATTTGGTATCGGCTAAGCAGGAGGATCTTCCTCCGATGGATCAGGTTGTGTCGATGAAGGCGTTTATCATGCAGGTGATATTGCGATATGATGCTGACGTCAAGGTGATATTTCAAGCAACAGGATATCATGCTGCTGGAGGATGATGATGAAGGTTTATACTAGTGTCGTCGGGAGCAAAAGCACCGACATCATATATGCTCGCGACCTAGTATATAAGGTGATGAAAAGGTCGCCGCGGGGTGCATGTGGGATAATTGATATCCTGCATATTTTCAAATATCATGACGATGTATCTTGGCGGGAAACGGTTGCGACGCACAGTATTCTGCATTTCCCAAGGCCGCGGGTTGGTGCGCCATTAATGGCGATTGTTGCAGAGGTATGGGCGATGGTGTGGACGGATCTGGTACCCGATTGAAGGTGTACATCAACGGACAGTGGCACAAGGCTCGAGGTTTCTTCCTGTCTCCTCCCCACCTACTGCATTCATGTTTGGACGCCAATCTGGTAATGCGTTGAGCGCCATTTTTCTGCGGCGGGATTTTTGGTCAACCATGTAATTAATTGCTGTGGTACACTTTCTGGCTGTTATAAGCAGACTGTGTTACCATTTTTCAGGTTGTTGAAAACTGGACATTTTGGCTCTGTAATAAGATACAACTGGTTTTGGTTGCTCTGTGCAGCAAAACTTGTGAGTTTATGTATCTCCTGTTGTACGATTTGGCATGAATCCACTGATTTCATGGTTAATCTTATATGAATAATGCCATGTTTGCATGTGTTATGCTGATTCTGTCTCCAGTTTTGCATGTATCTTTCTTACTGCAGTAGGGATGCCATAAGTATAGACAGCTTAACACTCTGTATTGGGAGATATCTGTAAGGCAGATATCATGTGTATCCCCCTGAAATCCAGTTTTAGCTATTCATGCTGATCATTCACAGGTGTATGTCTACCGACTCCAAGCCCTGGATAGGCACCAATCTAGCTCTGTGTTGAGGTTATACACCAGGTCCAGGTTTGCATCCAAACATCATTTCAAACCATCTCATCCTTCCACCTGTTAGTTGTAGGAGTAGGATTAGGATCCCTGCATGCTCTCATACCCAACCAGACATATATGTCTAAGAATGTTGCCAACCTTGTGATCTATCATACAGATCTTGGTCCATACATGAGAGTATTCTGCCTGTTGTTGTCAAGTTAGATCTTTCTATCTTTGAGCTAGTCAAGGTTACATTTTGAGTTATAGGGATACCCCCCTTGGTGCGGCAGAACCAGAAGTGAAGGGGAGGCAGCTCACGCAACCTCCTGTATTTAGTTGGCTGAATCTGCCTATGCATTAGAAGTGGCAAACCCTAATGCTGATTCAGAAGAAAAACCAACAGAGGGATGGAAGATTGATTGCCAGTTTGAAACCGGATGACATAGAAATTGCCCATGGCATTCCTCTTTTCGAAGAATCACTAAGTCTTGATCTTGAAGAGAGTGACAGAGTTTGGACCTCCACCACTGATAAATGTCAAAAGATAGCCTGCAAATGGCTAAAAGAAAGAAGGAATACACTTCCAAGGGACATGGAGCTGGTGTATTATAGACTAATGGTCAGATTGTGTGCACTTGGCTTGAGGCCTATAACGGCAGAACAAAAGGCTACTATTTTCTCCTGGACTCACTAGTATTCTTTCTTGGTTTACACCTCAAAGAATATACCCTTGGAGTTGGCTACACGGAAAGAGAAGCTTCTAGGCATTGAAAGATATGCCATTGATTTTGTCCAAAACATTCCTTGCAGGTATTTCAGCGATGAAGGCGTAAATTCCCTTGTTCATGTTTTGCAAGAAGAATTCATTTAGCTGATCCGTGGAAGGTTTTGTGGTGATCCTCATGTAGACAAAATGTACCTCCTAGTTGATATTGCATCAAAATGTGCCAAGGCTGAGAAAGACTTTGAAGTTTTTGAGAAAATCACAGAGGATGCTGCCATAAACTTGCAAATGAGGACGGTTCACCTTGAGTCCATGATCATGCTAGATGAAGCCAAAGTTGAGGAATTTGAGAGGGATCGCAATTCTCAGACTTAGCTTATTTTTCATATTTTGCAATTAGGTATTATTTTTGGCAGCAAAAGAGATTTCCAAAGCAGCTTCTATTTTGAGAATTGACTTTGTTATCTAGAGTTAAATTTATTTTTAGATTTTGCTTTTGGAAATCATGCAAATTATCTTTGAGTTGGAACTCAATGTGTAATAACATGCAAGTTTAGTTAACTGAAATTGCATGACAAGATACTTTTAGTTTTAATTGCTAATAAGCTTGCATGCTTCCCATGCAGCAATTAGATCTAGAGTGAAGAGTGTTAGTTAACTCTTCCTTTTATTTCCTTGTGTTGGTTTTTTCCCAGACTGGATGCTTATTCCCAGATTTCCCTACAAGGTAGCCATCAGTGATCAACAGGATCTCTGGGCCAGGGGCCAACAGTGTAGGAGATAGACTCTGTATTTTATCTCCTCTTCTTCTTCAGGCTCTGCAAGACTTAGGGGGGTATTCCCTACTCAACATCCATGAGGATATGCATACAAGGCTGGGATGCTGACAGAAAGCAGATAAGTCCTCCTGTAAGTAGACCAAAACTGAAAGATAAGAGCAAAGGGGCTAGCTTTGGGCCTATTTGCAGTTGTAGACAGAGGACTGAGGATCCTAAAACTAATTCTAATGTCCTAAAGATTGTTTTAGATTTAAATTTTGATTTTAAGTTTGGATGCAAAGCTGGACATGGTTGTAACACAAACACAAAGCAAGATTGGTGCCTATCCAGGGCCTGGAGTCAGTAGACATACACCTGTGAATGATCAGCATGAACAGCTAAAACTGGATTTCAGGGGGATATATGTGTTACCTGCCTTACAGATATCTCCCAATACAAAGTGTTAAGTTATCTCTACTTATGGCATCCCTACTGCAGTATACCCTTCCCAATGTTTAACCTGAAAATAGTTTAATCCACCCTTCGAGCAGAAGTTAAGAGATCATACATTCAACACAGGAATTCTATGTTCTAAAGTCTCAAATATTGCTTAAATATTCAGACTCAGAAGAAAGATACATGCAATACTGGAGACAGAATTAACAAAACACATGCTAAGATAGCATTTCTCATATAAGATTAATCTTAAAATCAGTGGGTTCATGCCAAAACATATAACAAGAGATACATAGACTCACAGGTTAAGCTGTACAGAGCAACCAGATCAGCTTGTTTTGAATTACAGAGCCAAAAATCTTCAACTTTCAACAACCAAAAATGAGTAACACTTCCTGCTTATAACAGCCAGGTAGTGTACCATAGCAATTAATTACATGGTTGACCAAAAATCCCGCCAGATACACAGTATCAGAAAAATAGCGCTCAACGCATTACCGGATTGGCGCCCAAACATGAATGCAGTAGGTAGGGGAGGAGACAGGAAGAAACCTCGAGCCCTGCGCCACTGTCCGTTGATGTACACCTTCAATCGGGTTCCAGATCCGTCCATACCTCTGCAACCTTCGCCATTAATGGCGCACCAACCCGCGGCCTCGGGAAAACGTCAAACAGTCGATCGCAACCACTTCCTGCCAAAACACCTCGTCATGATATTTGAAAATATGCAGGATATCAATTATCCCACATGCACCCCGCGGCGACCTTTTCAACACTTTATATATTAGGCCACGAGTATATATGATGTCGGTGCTTTTGCTCCCGACGACACTAGTATAAGACTTCATCATCATTATCCTTCAGCAGCATGATATCCTGTCGCTTGAAATATCACCCTGACGTCAGCATCATATCGCAATATAACCTGCATGATAATCGCCTTCATCGGCACAACCTGATCCATCGGAGGAAGATCCTCCTGCTTAACCAATATCAAAAGTCTGGCCGATGAAAAATCCTGATGACATCACCGTCATATCCTGTTGATGTCATAAGCATATCTGCCTACTGCGCACCTCCTCATATCCGGATGACATCATCATCATGTTTGCAAATATCGGGGGATCTCCACAAGATGATCAGTGTTAGAAATATGACCCCCCCGGACCTTGATGACGTCATCATCATATCGACATCAAGATGATATTCGGAAGATAACCGGATATTTGGAAATATCATCCTGACGCACAAATATCATGCTGCACTGTAGCTCCACTATAAGATCGGGGTGATAGATGAATATGCCAGATATTTGAAAAGATCACCCCCCACTAGATAATGCACGAAGCCGACAGGCAGATATCTCCCTGATATCAGCATCATCATGATGCTGGAACAAACATACATCCGGGTGATATTCAAATATGAAAATATCACCCCCTCCTTCGGAAATATCATGATGCAGATAGGCAGAGAAATAGATATCACCCTGACATAAAAATGACGTCAGCATCATCAGGATGATAAAACAACGAACATGAAGTGATACAACATCAGGATGATATTGACTAAGATCATCCTGACGTTCAAAATATGATGACCACGATGAATATTGGGTCACACTTAGAACTTTACAGCAACATCATCAGGATGATCTTAACAAAGATCACCCGATGTTAAAATATCACCCTGCGAAAGACCATGCAGGCAGAAAATATGATGACCCTCGCAAGCAACACGGCGATAACTGGAAATATGATGATGATGATGACGACCCTTAAGAAAAAACAAGTCGGGTCGAACAACTCAGAAAATAACCCCTTCAGAAGATCGGGGTGACATCATCATCATAAAAGGGCAAGGTGATATTTGGAAAATCACCAGATACTTGAAAAATCACCCCCGCAAGCAAATCAGGGCACACTGTAGCTCATCAGCAGGATCGGGATGATATCCAAACATCACCCGATATTGAAACATGATGATCCTGATGAAAAAAAATCGGTTGAAAGAAAACATGATGATGCTGACCTCCTCCTCAGGGAAATATGATGCTGCAGCTGAAAAATGCCGAGGAGGTCCAACACTTAGAACATTTTGGATTTTTAGGGACGGGGCCATGCAGAAAAACCTTGGACATAAAATATCACCAACATAGGCTCCGATTGGGGACGTGCAGGTGCAAGACTGCAGCGAGAACCAGATCTTCGGGCAGACCAGACAAAAAGCCAAAAAGCACGAGCTGTACAAGGCATTTACACTATACATAATTTTACACATGTGCACAGAGACAAGTCATCTATGCAAAATAGAATTTAAGGAATTGACCATGCACAGGCAATTCCAGAACTTCACCATCTAGGGCTTGGAGGAAATAAGAATCCTCCCCGTGAGTGCTGCAAATCTGATATGGGCCCATCCATAAGGGTTCAAATTTACCATGTTTACCCTTTTCTTGACCTTTTGCATTCCAAATGAGCACCAGATCATTGACTTGAAACTTCCTTTTTGTAGGTTCTCCTGTCAAACTGATATTTCACATCTTGTTGTCTTTTGAGATTGATCTGGTGGGCTTTCCTTCTGTTTTCATCCAATGCAACCAGCTGGTTCACTCTTTCTGTCATGGAGTCTTCAATCTCCTCATCATTTTCCTGAATGAATCTGTAAACTGGTAGGAGATTGTTTATGGGCAATCTGGCTGATGCACCATATACTACCTCAAAGGGTGACATCCCAATAGCCCTTTTTACTGTCACTCTGTCAGCCCATATTGCTAAGTTCAATTTTGAGTCCCAAGCTCTCTTGTTCTTGTCCAGTATCCTCTTGATAATTTTCATGATGCTTTTATTGCTTGATTCTGCTTGACCATTCCCTTGTGGGTGATATGGTGATGGATATGATAGATTTATCCCATACCTGTTGCAAAAATCAACAAATTCACCTGATCTGAAGCACATAGCATTATCAGTGACTATCTTGAATGGTGCTCCAAACCTGATGATAATATTTTCTAGCATGAAATCTGTCACCACCTTACTTGTAGCTCTCTTAGTTGGAATGGCCTCAATCCATTTGGTAAAGTAATCAGTTGCCACCAAAATCCAACTGTGTCCCCCACTTGATTTGTCTGCAATTTCCCCTATGAAGTCAATTCCCCATTGCTGAAATGGAGCATCCACAGTTACAGTTCTGAGGGGTAAAGCACCATCATATTTCAGCTTTCCTGAAAATCTTTGGCAAGGGTCACACTTCCTCACTAACTTTTGTGCATCTGAAAAGAGAGTGGGCCACCAATATCCTGCTCTGAGAATTTTATGAGCTGTTGTTTGGGCAGTATAATGTCCACCACACAATCCTTTATGCATATCAATCAAAACATTGTTAGCCATATCCTCATCCACACATCTCAGTAGCACACCATCAGGGTTTTTCCAGTATAGCTCACCTTGAACAATAACATACCTGATTGCATGTAACTTTAAAGTCCTCTTTTGACTGTCACTGAAATGGGAAGGACAATTCAGATTTTGTAAGTAGTAGATAATATCCTTGTACCATTCAGATCCTGATACATTTACACTCTCATTTTGGACTGCATTAACTTGGCATGCTTCCAAGTTTGACTGTGCCATCATTTTGGCTAATCCTTGTCCTCTTATCAACTTGGTAATCTGTATGTCTATGTTGAACTCTTGCAGTTTGTTTATCCATCTGCACCATCTTCCAGTCACCTCCTGCTGAGTGAATATGTCTTTGACTGCTGCATGGGGTACATATGCAATTATATATGATCCTACCAAGTATGGTCTAAAACTTTTGATGGCTCTGACTAGTGCATATGCCTGTTTTTCCATAATATCATACTTGAACTCAGAGGCCTGCAAGGACATACTGAAGAAAGCGATGGGCTGTTCAAAACCATCTTCGTTTTTCTGTAGCAAACATGCAGCAACAGTATGAAAGGAAGCAAATGAAAATACTTGGAATGGCCTAGAAAAATCAGGAGATTTAAGAACAGGGGCCATCTTGATTGCCTCTTTGATACTCTGAAATGATTCTATTGTTTCCCTTTCCCAGTGGACAGTTGCATCCTTCTTCATCATCTTGGAAATGTTCCTTGTGGTTTCTGCAAAGTTGGGAACAAATCTCCTAACAAAATTTATCTGTCCAAAGAAGGACTGAACTCCTTTTACAGTTTTCGGCATTTGAATTCTGTCAATAGCAGCCACTCTCTCTGGATCTATCCTGACTCCATCCTTGGAAACAATATGTCCCAGGAGCTTTCCTTCAACTACCCCAAAGGCACACTTCTTTGGATTTAAAGAAATACCATACTCTAGTGCTCTTATGAAAATCTGCTCCAGATGCAAACAATGCTGCTCTTCTTTCTTTGAGTAAGCAGTCAAGTCATCCTGATATACAGCCAGGATTGAATCAATCAACCCTGCAAAAGCAACATCCATTGCTCTTTGAAATGTAGCACCTGCATTGGTTAGTCCGAAGGGCATTCTAACATACACATAAGTTCCCCATGGAGTGGTAAAGGCGGTCTTATACTGTTCTGATTCCTTTACCTTCACCTGATTATAACCTGAAAATCCATCCATCATGGATAAGAGTTCACAACCAGTCACTCTCTGCAACATAGCTTCCATATTAGGCAGTGGATAGTTATCCTTTAAAGAGGATACATTCAAGCTCCTGAAGTCAACACAAAGCCCAATATCACCATTCTTTTTTCTAACTGGGACAAGGTTAGACACCCAAGTTGAATGCCTGATTGGCACAATTATTCCAGCTTCCCTGAGCCTTTTGAGTTCTTCTCGCATCTTGGGAGCTAAGGTAGGATTAATAGGTCTTTGCTTTTGTCTAAATGGCTTAGCTCCAGGCTTCAATGGGATCTCATGCTGGAATAAATCTTCCCTATAGGCTTTTAGGTCCTCATATGACCAAGCAAAAACATGTTTATACTTTTTCAGTAATGCAATCAGCATACTCCTAATGTGTGGTTTGAGCTGTTTACCAATGTATACCTTCTGAGGGGCCTGAGATGTCCCCAAATTTATCTCTTCTAAATCTTCCTTATTTGTGGGAGGTGTCCTTGTGACCAATTTATCTTTACTGTCAAAAGCTCTTTCCAAAGCTACCAACCCTCTAGGGATTTTATTAGTCCTCAATTGAATTATCTCTTTTCCCACAAGAGTTTCTTTTCCATCTATAGTCTCTACAAAAGCTTGGAAATCAATTTCTTGATTCTCATATTCATCTATGCAGTGCAAAAATTTTAACAAGTCCCTATCATCATTAAACACTTGCCAACTGCATATATTTTCTGGTACTGCAGGCCTAATTTTAACTTCTACATTTGTAACATCTGACAGAGTGATGTCATCTGGCCTTATTGCAACATTGGCTAAGAAATCAGCCATAACATTCTTTGACCTCTCTACCCAGCCTATTGAAAATGCATCAAATAGTTCAATGGTATCCCAAACAGCATGCTTGTATTGTTTCAATCTTTTGTTTTTTGAAGCATATTTATCTCTAATTTGGGATACAATCAGCTCAGAATCCCCAAATACTCTTAACACTTTAATTCCATGTTTGAGAGCAATATTTAGGCCTAAGAGTAAAGCCTCATATTCTGGAATGTTGTTTGTGCAATCAAACCTCAGCAAGAAAGAGAATTTGAGGAGCTTACCAGCTGGAGACAGGAAAACAACTCCAGCTCCAGAGCCTTCTTTTGCACAAGCTCCATCAAAAAACATGGTCCACAAACCTCGCTGATCCAATTCTTCAATGCAGGCATTTTTCTTTTTATCTTCTGTATCATCTGAGACAACCTTGAAGTTATCACAGTCAGTGTCTACAAAGCATACCTGTTCCTCTGCTTCTTGGTCTTCCACTATCTCTGATGATCTTTGTTCTCTGATTAGCTTAACATCCCTGCCATTCATTGGAATCATGGCATATGACAGGTCCAGCTGCATACTTCCACCAATTAGTGCTGCCCATCTTCTTGACAACAACATACCATACTGTGGCTTGATGTCAACCACTGTTATATTCATTTTATATCTCTTTTCAGGAAATGCTGCCAGTTTGAAATCTACATCCTTCATGATTCCAATAACTGGTACCTCTCTGGCATCCATAGCATAACATTTTCCACATGCCTTGTCAATTTTCAATCCAGCTTGTTGCATGATGGCCAAAGGCATGACATTTGTAGATGCTCCAGAGTCAAGCATACAATTTCTAATTATTTTTCCATTTATAACCAGGGAAACATAAAATGGTTCCACTTGTGAAGGACACTTTGTCATAGTCACTCCTAAATAGACTTCAGGAGCCTCATCTTCTTCATTGCACATGACATGTTTCTCACCCTGGATCTGAACATTTTGTTTAGCTTGAAAGGGCACCCCTGAAATTAGGGATACTGTCCTATTCTTGATTTCTTCCACTTTCATGAGTTCCATAAGTGGAACAGAGACTTTTACCTGGGAGAGGACTTGAGCTATATCAAATGGAGCATAATTTTGTGTAACAGCTGTAGCTTGCTCCACAATCTTGTTTTTATCCTGAACTGATTTAGCTCTTACTTTCATAGTTCCCTGATCATCATTCTTGTCTTGGGAACCTTTACCTTGATCTTCAGCCTGAGGGATTCTATTTTCTGGTCCTTGGGATTCATGACCTGTTCTATGTCTAAAATTCTGTTTATTATTACCCCACTGCCTTTTTTGTAATTCCATCCCCTTATTACCATGCACTGGCTGTCCTGCAGAAATACCTTCTGGCTGATGTGGGTTGCTTACTTGATTTTTACCTCTGAGATTGTAGTTGCTCTTGACTTGAGCAACTGCTGCAGCTGTGAAGGCTCTAATTTCCTCATCAAAAGGTCGTTGTAAGTTACTCAGAAAATTGTGTGAGTTCTGAGCATAGGCATAGTTAACTTCATCATCTTCATCATATGGGAATTGTTGGCAGCCCTGAGTTCCATCATTTGTACTCTCATCAGCATCATAAAGAGTGTATCCATTGCTTATGGACATCATATTTACATCATCATCTTGCACATAATGTGGCTCATTGCATTCATTGCAAGATGTAATATTATCACACAAGGACTGAGCAATCATACACTGTAACTGTGAATGTGGCATCTGGCAAATCATACACCATGGAGCATCATCAACAATATTTACAGCTTTCTTTAGAGGATCAGGAGTTTCTTTGACATGTTGAGCTCTTTGATTTGTGTTGTTGCGCGGGAATATAGGTTTACCATCATGCCAATTGGTATTATAAGGCATATCATGCAATGATGGCCTCTTTTCCTGCCTTTGATAGACTTGCCTATCAGGACCTATCCCTTTTTCACTTCTAGCTAATCTATAGCTTAGGTCCTTAACAACATTTGCCAATTTGTCTATCTTATCTTCAGGGGCAGATGTATTACCTTGAGTGTTCTGAGGTTTGTTTGGATTCTGCAGAATTTTTATATCATCCCTTCTATTTGTCTTGCCCGATACTTTCCTGTTGTTTTCAATATTCACTGCAATTCTGAAAGCATCCCTGAGAGTAGCAGGACCTTTATCTCTTAATCCATATGCAGTTTTTGCATCAAAGGCATTGATATACAATATTATGCACATTGGTTCATTTGGCCTCATGTGATGTGGCAATTTGTTTAACACTTTAGTAAATCTTGCATTAAAATCTGCAACCTGCTCATTTGACCCTTTAGTGATACTGGTGAACTCATTTACAAAAAAGCTAGAGTCAGTTTTGTCACCATATTGCTCCTTGAACATCCTTTTAAAATCATCCCATGATGAAATACTCCGGTTAGGCAGATTCTTGTACCATTCTCTTGCCTCATCTATTAAGGATTGCATGAATGACTTCATGAAAACATCCTCATGTTCAACCTCAAAGTTATCCATGACATTTTGAAAGGCTTTTAGATGATCTTCTCCTGACACAGTGTTGTTTCCTGAAAATTTAGGCACTTGCAGCCTCAGATGCTTATCAATGGGGTTAGGATACCCAGGAATACCATCAAATACCAGCTGTCTGAATCTATCTAGCTGCATTGGCTGTCTGTTTAACTGATTAACATTAATATTTCTGTTTGCATTCTGGTTTCTTACATTGTTCAGTGGTATCCTAGCATCATTCACATTTTGTCTCTCATCATTATGCTGATGTTGCACTTCATTTCTCTGTTGATGTCTCTGCACATTTGCATTCTCAAGGGTAGGAATTGAATTATTCTGGGCAGTCCTCAAAGCTTGCACTTTCTTCCTTAAGTCATCTCTGATTGATATTGCCTGCTGATATTCAAACTTGGCCCTTAAGCTCCTAATTTCATCAGCTAGTTCTTCCTCACTGGGCCTAGAGGAGGATGGTTTTACCATATTCTGATCATCATCTTCATCATCCCTCAGAGACTCAGCCTCTTCAAACCTTTCACTAGGGTCTAGAAATGGGCGTTCTTGGAACACCTCTGACCTCATTCTCATGTTACCACCCTGTTGCCTCTCATATGCACCCTGAATATCAGCTTCTGCATTTGAAAAGTAGGGCTCATGCTGTCCTGATGGCCTAGGGTTATCTTGCACATCATCATTTTTTCTGGGGGAACCCTCATGACTAACTGAGACAGCTCCCTTTCTTCTGTACATCATTCTTCTTGTTACTGGTAACTCTTCAAATAAAGGATTTTGTTGGGATCTTCTCCCCTGCATATAAATTTTACTTTGACCGGTTGGGAGATTACTTCGGAGTCGCCAATTTCTAGGAACTGTTTTCTTTTGAAAACCACGGTTCTTTCAAAAATAACAATTTTCAAATCACCGTCCCTAGCGGAGTCGCCAATTTCTGTTGGTTTTTTCCCAGACTGGATGCTTATTCCCAGATTTCCCTACAAGGTAGCCATCAGTGATCAACAGGATCTCTGGGCCAGGGGCCAACAGTGTAGGAGATAGACTCTGTATTTTATCTCCTCTTCTTCTTCAGGCTCTGCAAGACCTAGGGGGGTATTCCCTACTCAACATCCATGAGGATATGCATACAAGGCTGGGATGCTGACAGAAAGCAGATAAGTCCTCCTGTAAGTAGACCAAAACTGAAAGATAAGAGCAAAGGGGCTAGCTTTGGGCCTATTTGCAGTTGTAGACAGAGGACTGAGGATCCTAAAACTAATTCTAATGTCCTAAAGATTGTTTTAGATTTAGATTTTGATTTTAAGTTTGGATGCAAAGCTGGACATGGTTGTAACACAAACACAAAGCAAGATTGGTGCCTATCCAGGGCCTGGAGTCAGTAGACATACACCTGTGAATGATCAGCATGAACAGCTAAAACTGGATTTCAGGGGGATATATGTGTTACCTGCCTTACAGATATCTCTCAATACAGAGTGTTAAGTTATCTCTACTTATGGCATCCCTACTGCAGTATACCCTTCCCAATGTTTAACCTGAAAACAGTTTAATCCACCCTTCGAGCAGAAGTTAAGAGATCATACATTCAACACATGAATTCTATGTTCTAGAGTCTCAAATATTGCTTAAATATCCAGACTCAGAAGAAAGATACATGCAATACTGGAGACAGAATTAACAAAACACATGCTAAGATAGCATTTCTCATATAAGATTAATCATAAAATCAGTGGGTTCATGCCAAAACATATAACAAGAGATACATAGACTCACAGGTTAAGCTGTACAGAGCAACCAGATCAGCTTGTTTTGAATTACAGAGCCAAAAATCTTCAACTTTCAACAACCAAAAATGAGTAACACTTCCTGCTTATAACAGCCAGGTAGTGTACCACAGCAATTAATTACATGGTTGACCAAAAATCCCGCCAGATACACAGTATCAGAAAAATGGCGCTCAACGCATTACCAGATTGGCGCCCAAACATGAATGCAGTAGGTAGGGGAGGAGACAGGAAGAAACCTCGAGCCCTGCGCCACTGTCCGTTGATGTACACCTTCAATCGGGTACCAGATCCGTCCATACCTCTGCAACCGTCGCCATTAATGGCGCACCAACCCGCGGCCTCGGGAAAACGTCAAACAGTCGATCGCAACCACTTCCTGCCAAAACACCTCGTCATGATATTTGAAAATATGCAGGATATCAATTATCCCACATGCACCCCACGGCGACCTTTTCAACACTTTATATACTAGGCCACGAGCATATATGATGTCGGTGCTTTTGCTCCCGACGACACTAGTATAAGACTTCATCATCATTATCCTTCAGCAGCATGATATCCTGTCGCTTGAAATATCACCCTGACGTCAGCATCATATCGCAATATAACCTGCATGATAATCGCCTTCATCGGCACAACCTGATCCATCGGAGGAAGATCCTCCTGCTTAACCAATATCAAAAGTCTGGCCGATGAAAAATCCTGATGACATCACCGTCATATCCTGCTGATGTCATAAGCATATCTGCCTACTGCGCACCTCCTCATATCCGGATGACGTCATCATCATGTTTGCAAATATCGGGGGATCTCCACAAGATGATCAGTGTTAGAAATATGACCCCCCCGGACCTTGATGATGTCATCATCATATCGACATCAGGATGATATTCGGAAGATAACCGGATATTTGGAAATATCATCCTGACGCACAAATATCATGCTGCACTGTAGCTCCACTATAAGATCGGGGTGATAGATGAATATGCCAGATATTTGAAAAGATCACCCCCCACTAGATAATGCACGAAACTGACAGGCGGATATCTCCCTGATATCAGCATCATCATGATGCTGGAACAAACATACATCCGGGTGATATTCAAATATGAAAATATCACCCCCTCCTTCGGAAATATCATGATGCAGATAGGCAGAGAAATAGATCACCCTGACATAAAAATGACGTCAGCATCATCAGGATGATAAAACAACGAACATGAAGTGATACAACATCAAGATGATATTGACTAAGATCATCCTGACGTTCAAAATATGATGACCACGATGAATATCGGGTCACACTTAGAATTTTACAGCAACATCATCAGGATGATCTTAACAAAGATCACCCGATGTTAAAATATCACCCCGCGAAAGACCATGCAGGCAGAAAATATGATGACCCTCGCAAGCAACACGGCGATAACTGGAAATATGATGATGATGATGACGACCCTTAAGAAAAAACAAGTCGGGTCGAACAACTCAGAAAATAACCCCTTCAGAAGATCGGGGTGACATCATCATCATAAAAGGGCAAGGTGATATTTGGAAAATCACCAGATACTTGAAAAATCACCCCCGCAAGCAAATCAGGGCACACTGTAGCTCATCAGCAGGATCGGGATGATATCCAAACATCACCCGATATTGAAACATGATGATCCTGATGAAAAAAAATCGGTTGAAAGAAAACATGATGATGCTGACCTCCTCAGGAAAATATGATGCTGCAGCTGAAAAATGCCGAGGAGGTCCAACACTTAGAACATTTTGGATTTTTAGGGACGGGGCCATGCAGCAAAACCTTGGACATAAAATATCACCAACACCTTGCATATTTGCTTTTAAGGTATAAATAAGTGTATCCTACACACTTAGAATCTAATGGTAAATGTTGAGACTAATTTTACTCGCATTTTATTGTTCAAACAGTGTTATTGATTCTTGTCTTTGATTAGTGAGAATATGCATCATGGTTTCTGAGATCTATCTTGTTATCGAGAGTTGTGTAAATTGTTCATGACTTTGTGCATGAGCAATTGTCATTGAGTTGTATTTGTTCTTTTGTGTTGAAAATCTCCAAGTTGTTCTTTTGATTTCTTTATGCTCTAGATTTACTTAAAGAAATCAAAATTGTTTTTAGAGTTAGTTATTTTCTTTTGGAAAGCTTTAGAAAATTTTATAGCCTTGCAGAAGAGCTTCATTGTGTTGTGCTCGTGCCCTGAGAAACCAAAAAGATAGGTTATTTTTTGAATGTCTTTTTAATTTCCTTGTTGAGGGAGCTTCCTCTCCTAATTTGAAGAACAGTCCCACTATACATGCTGTCCATTTTTCTTTCTCATCGAAAGGTGCGAAATTAAACGCTAACAATTTTTTGGCGCCCACCGTGGGGCACGAGATTTTTACTTTGAAAGCTAACACTCTATTTGTTTGCATAAATGACCATCTAGAGACCTGTTGCACCTGTTTTGCAGCCGCATATGAGTCTGGTTGAATAGGGGCAATAAGATATTGCTGACAGCTTGAGAAGATTTGTGTTCCTTGAAAGAAAGAATCCTGCACATTGGAGAGCTGCTGCCACCATCCTTGACGAAGAAGAAAGAAAGGCAGATCTTGCAGTAGGAAGACCATTGTTACCTTGACCTGCGTGGAATTAAGCAATCTGGCGTACCGAGTATAACAAAGGTGGAATCGAAGAAGGAGTCTTGCTGATCCACTTGCTTCAACTCTTGGTACTGTGGACGTTGAAGGCTCATCTTCTACCAATCCTGATATCCCAGATCTGACAGGAGAAGACATGGGTGATAACAATGCAGGAGTTGGCAACAATGGCAATAATGGCAATAATGGCAACAACGGCAACAACGGCAACAATGGCAACAATAGGCGTGCACCTCCTTTACCATGGGGAAACACAATTGGTCCTCTCGCACTCACTGGAAATCATGATCTTCCAAAGGGGTCCAGAAAGCACTTTCCAAGGTTTCATAGAGATGGAAGCCAACACCCTAACGAGCATATTTCAGCATTCATTACGGCTTGTGCTGTTTTGAGTGTGGCTCATGAAGATGTTGATGTACGTCTCTTTGTTGAAACTTTGACTGGCAATGCAGCAGATTGGTTCAACCATCTTGAAGCACGTAGCATTACAAACTGGAATACTATGAGTGAGAAATTCTTAGCTAGATTCAAGCCTGCTGAGGATAGCCACTTGTTGTTTGCCCAACTATCAAATTCAAAGATGGAGTCTCACGAGCCAATGAGAGAATTCATTGCAAGATTTAATTGTCTTGTCACCAGGCTGTCGGTTACTTTGAATCCATCACCTGAGATCCTGTTAAGCAGCTTCTTCAATGCTTTGCCATCTGAAATTTTCTTTCTTCTCAAATCAGCTCATGAGACAGAATTGACAGATGCACAAGAGCACGCCATAGAACTGGAGGATCACATGAACACTTCAGGAAAAATGAAGAAGGATTCTATCAGACCTCTGATCCAGAATTCTGCAGATCCACTCCTCCAAAAGGTGGCGAATGATGTCACAATCATGAAGAGGCAAATGCCGCAGCAGGCACCACCTCTGTAGCAATATCATCCACCCTACAGAAGAAACAATTTCCAGCCCTATAATAATAATTATAGGTCGAGGCTACCAGCAATTCCAACGAAGCCAGTAGCTGAAGCTCCACCACCAAGAACATATTTTTGCTCTTTCCATGAAACCAACGAACATAATGGAGCTACTTGCCCTGAAAATCAAAGAATGAATCAAATCATGGGCTTTGCTGATGCTGGACCCTCAAGTTCAAGTGTTATTCATCCTGATATGGATGACCTTGATGGCGACTCTGCTACGGGATACATTCAAAATGAATCCACATTTGAAGAAGAAGACCACGACAATATTTCACAATATTCTCTTGCGGTCAATGCCGAACATTACTCCATGCCAGTCTTTACTCGGGCTCAGCACTTGAAAACTCAAAAGGAGGAAGAAGAAAAATTGAAAGCAAAGGAGAAGTCCAGAGAAGCGGCTAAGTTACCTCAAGAGGACGTCAAAGTTAGCACTTCGGATTCAGCCCCGACAAATTTTGATATTGTCGATTCCATGATGAAGACGAAGGTCCAAATCTCTCAACTAGAATACCTCCAAAATCATCCTGATCAGCTGGGAAGAATTGTCAAATTCGTAAGGAAAGAGACTCCAATTCAGCCTACTCTTCTAGAATCTTCTGCAGCAGCAAGAGAAAAGCTGAAGCCTTTCTACATAACTCTATATATTGGTGGCTTCAAGCTAAGCAATTGCATCATAGACTCCGGTGCATCAGATAACGTCATGCCATTGCAGGTGATGAATGCACTAGGACTCTCATGCACCAAAACCCAAGGCAAGTGTTATTCACTTGAATCAAAATCAGTGCTGTTGGTTGGACAGTTGAAAGATGCGCAAGTTGCCTTAGCAGCCTCTCCAGAGAAGAGAATTATGATGACAACAGGGGTGTGAGTGCTATGACATTCATTGTCAATTCCTGAATTAAAACTTTCATCAACATTGGGGGCTGCAGGAGAAAAAAAATTTTCAGAAAAATAACCCTTTTGAATTCCATACCTCCAATTGTTTTCAATATCTATTGCAAACTGATGTGCCTGATGCAATGTGGTGGGCTCCTTGTCTCTCAATCTATAACTCATTTTTTTGTCAAAGGCTCCCAAATAGACGACTAAGCACAGTGCATCATTAGGTCTCATACATTCTGGAATTCTATTCAATGCCCTCATAAATCTAAGGTTAAAGGCTGGGATCAACTCATCTTCTTCAATATGGATGTACATGAAGTTACTAATAACTGCATATTCAGAAATTCTTTCACCATATTGTACTAGAAATGCAGATTTAAAATCATGCCAAAAGCTGACAGAGCGAACTGGAAGGTAGGAGAACCAATCCCTTGCATCTTCTTCTAGAGATTGAACAAATAATCTCATAACTACATCTTCACGGTCAATCTCGAAATCATCTATAACATTTATAAACTGCTGCAAGTGTCTCTCAGCTGATTCATCCTTTGCGCCACTAAATTTGGGCAAATATCTTTTGATTTTAGGTGGAAGAGCATTTGGGTAGCCACAAATGCCACTAAAATTTATGGGCTTATATCTATCTATGTTGAAACTTCTTTTATTACATGGTTGGGATTGACTGTTATACATTTTTGCATTTGACACTTCACAAGGGTGCATAGGCAGATAATACATCCTTTATGTTTTTGCAACCCTCCTCTCTACTCAGATTTTATACTAACAATGACTTTAGGGACTCAAAATTCAAACTATTTTTTCAAACTTTCTTAAAGTCCTTTAAATGAGTCTTTTGAACAACATTGCATGCCCTTTGAAATACAGGGTAAGTTCTAATAAAAGCATGCAAGCTCTGTTTTCACCAATGTTTCCCTTTTAACCAGTGCTATCTCACCAAATAGGGAGTCTGTCAAACAATATGAAATACCTGGATATGTTGCAGGAGCTGCAAATTCTTCTCTGACTGATTTTGTTCTTTTATCAGGTTCTTTGATGCAGAGTCGCCACCTCCTTGAAGAGGAATGAGCTTCAAACAAGCTGAAGCTGCAAATTGATTTCTTTCTTTCTAGGTCATCCACCAGCAGAGTCACATATACAACCTTTTTTCTCTGCTGCAACAAACAGTTTCCAGGTCTAATTTTTTAATCTTGTAGACTCAAACTTTCGTGGATATGACATTGATCTCCCCAGCAGAGTCGCCATTTTGTTGGTGACTCGGATGGGTCACAGATATATTACTGGAGATGATTAGATAGTACTTTTACTTCTCAATCCCCAGCAGAGTCGCCTTTTTGTTGGTTTTTCTTCTGAATCAGCATTAGGGTTTGCCACTTCTAATGCACAGGCAGATTCAGCCAACTAATACAAGAGGTTGCGTGAGCTCCTCCCCTTCACTTCTGGTTCTGCCGCACCAAAGGGGGTATACCTATAACTCAAGATGTAACCTTGACTAGCTCAAAGATAGAAAGATCTAACTTGACAACAACAGGCAGAATACTCTCATGTATGGACCAAGATCTGTATGATAGATCACAAGGTGGGCAACGTTCTTGGACATATATGTCTGGTTAGGGATGAGAGCATGCAAGGGTTTCCTACTCCTAATCCTACAACTAACAGATGGAAGGAAGAGATGGTTTAGTTTGAATTTTGGATGCAAAGTTGGACATGGTGTATAACCTCAACACAGAGCTAGATTGGTGCCTATCCAGGGCTTGGAGTCGGTAGACATACACCTGTGAATGATCAGCATGAATAGCTAAAACTGGATTTCAGGGGGATACACATGATATCTGCCTTACAGATATCTCCCAATAAAGAGTGTTAAGCTGTCTATACTTATGGCATCCCTATTGCAGTAAGAAAGATACATGCAAAACTGGAGACAGAATCAGCATAACACATGCAAACACAGCATTATTCATATAAGATTAACCATGAAATCAGTGGATTCATGCCAAATCGTACAACAGGAGATACATAAACTCACAAGTTTTGCTGCACAGAGCAACCAAAACCAGTTGTATCTTATTACAGAGCCAAAATGTCCAGTTTTCAACAACCAAAAATGAGTAACACTTCCTGCTTATAACAGCCAGGTAGTGTACCACAGCAATTAATTACATGGTTGACCAAAAATCCCGCCAGATACACAGTATCAGAAAAATGGCGCTCAACGCATTACCAGATTGGCGCTCAAACATGAATGCAGTAGGTAGGGGAGGAGACAGGAAGAAACCTCGAGCCCTGCGCCACTGTCCGTTGATGTACACCTTCAATCGGGTACCAGATCCGTCCATACCTTTGCAACCTTCGCCATTAATGGCGCACCAACCCGCGGCCTCGGGAAAACGTCAAACAGTCGATCGCAACCATTTCCTGCCAAAACACCTCGTCATGATATTTGAAAATACGTAGGATATCAATTATCCCACATGCACCCCGCGGCGACCTTTTCAACACTTTATATACTAGGCCACGAGCATATATGATGTCGGTGCTTTTGCTCCTGACGACACTAGTATAAGACTTCATCATCATTATCCTTCAGCAGCATGATATCCTGTCGCTTGAAATATCACCCTGACGTCAGCATCATATCGCAATATAACCTGCATGATAATCGCCTTCATCGGCACAACCTGATCCATCGGAGGAAGATCCTCCTGCTTAGTCGATACCAAATGTCTGGCCGATGAACATCCTGATGACGTCACCGTCATATCCTGCTGACGTCATCAGCATATCTGCCTACTGCGCACCTCCTCATATCCGGATGACGTCATCGTCATATTCGCAACATTGGGGGATCTTCATAAGATGAGTAATGTTAGAAATATGATCCCCCGGACCTTGATGACGTCACCACCACATGTCGGCATCAGGATGATATTCGGAAGATAACCGGATATTTGGAAATATCATCCTGATGCACAAATATCATGCTGCACTGTAGCTCCGCTATAAGATCGGGGTGATATATGAATATGACAGATATTTGAAATGATCACCCCCCACTGGATAATGCATGAAGCCGACAGGCAGATATCTCCCTGATATCAGCATCATCATGATGCTGGAACATACATCCGGGTGATATTCAAATATGAAAATATCACCCCCTCCTTCGGAAATATCATGATGCAGATAGGCAGAGAAATAGATATCACCCTGACATAAGAATGATGTCAGCATCATCAGGATGATAAAACAACGAACATGAAGTGATACAACAACATCAGGATGATATTGACTAAGATCATCCTGACGTTCAAAATATGATGACCACGATGAATATCGGGTCGCACTTAGAACTTTACAGCAACATCATCAGGATGATCTTAACAAAGATCACCCGATGTTAAAATATCACCCCAGCGAAAGATCATGCAGGTAGACAATATGATGACCCTCGCAAGCAACACGGCGATAACCGGAAATATGATGATGATGATGACGACCCTCCTAAAGAAAAATAGGTCGGGTTGAACAACTTAGAAAATAACCCCTTCAGAAGATCGGGGTGACATCATCATCATATAAGGGCAAGGTGATAATTGGAAGATCACCAGATATTTAAAAAATCACCCCCCGCAAGAAAATTAGGGCACACTGTAGCTCATCAGCAGGATCGGGATGATATCCAAACATCAACCGATATTGAAACATGATGATCCTGATGAAAAACCGGTTGACAGAAAACATGATGATGCTGACCACCATCGAAGAAAATATGATGCTGCAGTTGAAAAATGCTGAGGAGGCCCAGAGACTTGGAGTATTTTTTGGATTTTTTGGGAAGGTGCCTGCATGTTTATATGCTTGAAAACTGACTGCTCATGCAGACACCAACAATGATGATGTAAATATGATGTCCATAAGCAATGGATACACTCTTTATGATGCTGATGAGAGTACAAATGATGGAACTCAGGGCTGCCAACAGTTCCCATATGATGAAGATGATGAAGTTAACTATGCCTATGCTCAGAACTCACACAATTTTCTTAGTAACTTACAACGACCTTCTGATGAGGAAATTAGGGCCTTCACAGCTGCAGCAGTTGCTCAAGTCAAGAGCAACTACAATCTCAGGGGTAAAAATCAGGTAAGCAGCCCACATCAGCCAGAAGGTATTTCTGCAGGTCAGCCAGTGCATGGTAATAAGGGGATGGAATTACAAAAAAGGCAATGGGTTAATAATAAACAGAATTTCAGACATAGAACAGGTCATGAATCCCAAGGACCAGAAAATAGAATCCCTCAGGCTGAAGATCAAGGTAAAGGTTCCCAAGACAAGAATGATGATCAGGGAACTATGAAAGTAAAAGCTAAATCAGTTCAGGATAAAAACAAGATTATGGAGCAAGCTACAACTGTTATACAAAATTATGCTCCATTTGATATAGCTCAAGTCCTCTCCCAGGTAAAAGTCTCTGTTCCACTTATGGAACTCATGAAAGTGGAAGAAATCAAGAATAGGACAGTATCCCTAATTTTAGGGGTGCCCTTTCAAGCTAAACAAAATGTTCAGATCCAGGGTGAGAAACATGTCATGTGCAATGAAGAAGATGAGGCTCCTGAAGTCTATTTAGGAGTGACTATGACAAAGTGTCCTTCACAAGTTGAACCATTTTATGTTTCCCTGGTTATAAATGGAAAAATAATCAGAAATTGTATGCTTGACTCTGGAGCATCTACAAATGTCATGCCTTTGGCCATCATGCAACAGGCTGGATTGAAAATTGACAAGGCATGTGGAAAATGTTATGCTATGGATGCCAGAGAGGTACCGGTTATTGGAATCATGAAGGATGTAGATTTCAAACTGGCAGCATTTCCTGAAAAGAGATATAAAATGAATATAACAGTGGTTGACATCAAGCCACAGTATGGTATGTTGTTGTCAAGAAGATGGGCAACACTAATTGGTGGAAGTATGCAGCTGGACCTGTCATATGCCATGATTCCAATGAATGGCAGGGATGTTAAGCTAATCAGAGAACAAAGATCATCAGAGACAGTGGAAGACCAAGAAGCAGAGGAACAGATATGCTTTGTAAACACTGACTGTGATAACTTCAAGGTTGTCTCAGATGATAGAGAAGATAAAAAGAAAAATGTCTGCATTGAAGAATTGGATCAGCAAGGTTTGTGGACCATGTTTTTTGATGGAGCTTGTGCAAAAGAAGGCTCTGGAGCTGGAGTTGTTTTCCTGTCTCCAACTGGTAAGCTCCTCAAATTCTCTTTCTTGCTGAGGTTTGTTTGCACAAACAACATTGCAGAATATGAGGCTTTACTCTTAGGCCTAAATATTGCTCTCAAACATGGAATCAAAATGCTAAGGGTATTTGGGGATTCTGAGCTGATTGTATCCCAAATTAGAGATAAGTATGCTTCAAAAAATAAAAGGTTGAAACAATACAAGCATGCTGTTTGGGATACCATTGAACTATTTGATGCATTTTCAATAGACTGGGTAGAGAGGTCAAAGAATGTTATGGCTGATTTCTTAGCTAATGTTGCAATAAGGCCAGATGACATCACTCTGTCAGATGTTACAAATGTAGAAGTTAAAATTAGGCCTGCAGTACCAGAAAATATATGCAGTTGGCAAGTGTTTAATGATGATAGGGACTTGTTAAAATTTTTGCACTGCATAGATGAATATGAGAATCAAGAAATTGATTTCCAATCTTTTGTAGAAACTATAGATGGAAAAGAAACTCTTGTGGGAAAAGAGATAATTCAATTGAGGACTAATAAAATCCCCAGAGGGTTAGTAGCTTTGGAAAGAGCTTTTGACAATAGAAATAAATTGGTCACAAGGACATCTCCCACAAATAAGAAAGATTTAGAAGAGATAAATTTGGGGACATCTCAGGCCCCTCAGAAGGTATACGTTGGTAAACAGCTCAAACCACACATTAGGAGTATGCTGATTGCATTACTGAAAAAGTATAAACATGTTTTTGCTTGGTCATATGAGGACCTAAAAGCCTATAGGGAAGATTTATTCCAGCATGAGATCCCATTGAAGCCTGGAGCTAAGCCATTTAGACAAAGGCAAAGACCTATTAATCCTACCTTAGCTCCAAAGATGCAAGAAGAACTCAAAAGGCTGAGGGAAGCTGGAATAATTGTGCCAATCAGGCATTCAACTTGGGTGTCTAACCTTGTCCCAGTCAGAAAAAAGAATGGTGATATTAGGCTTTGTGTTGACTTTAGGAACTTGAATGTATCCTCTTTAAAGGATAACTATCCACTGCCTAATATGGAAGCTATGTTGCAGAGAGTGACTGGTTGTGAACTCTTATCCATGATGGATGGATTTTCAGGTTATAATCAGGTGAAGATGAAGGAATCAGAACAGTATAATTCTGCCTTCACCACTCCATGGGGAACTTATGTGTATGTTAGAATGCCCTTCGGACTAACCAATGCAGGTGCTACATTTCAAAGAGCAATGGATGTTGCTTTTGCAGGGTTGATTGATTCAATCCTGGCTGTATATCAGGATGACTTGACTGCTTACTCAAAGAAAGAAGAGCAACATTGTTTGCATCTGGAGCAGATTTTCATAAGAGCACTAGAGTATGGTATTTCTTTAAATCCAAAGAAATGTGCCTTTGGGGTAGTTGAGGGAAAGCTCCTGGGACATATTGTTTCCAAGGATGGAGTCAGGATAGATCCAGAGAGAGTGGCTGCTATTGACAGAATTCAAATGCCAAAAACTGTAAAAGGAGTTCAGTCCTTCTTTGGACAGATAAATTTTGTTAGGAGATTTGTTCCCAACTTTGCAGAAACCACAAGGAACATTTCCAAGATGATGAAGAAGGATGCAACTGTCCACTGGGAAAGTGAAGCAATAGAATCATTTCAGAGTATCAAAGAGGCAATCAAGATGGCCCCTGTTCTTAAATCTCCTGATTTTTCTAGGCCATTCCAAGTATTTTCATTTGCTTCCTTTCATACTGTTGCTGCATGTTTGCTACAGAAAAATGAAGATGGTTTTGAACAACCCATAGCTTTCTTCAGTATGTCCTTGCAGGCTTCTGAGTTGAAATATGATATTATGGAAAAACAGGCATATGCACTAGTCAGAGCCATCAAAAGTTTCAGACCATACTTGGTAGGATCATATATAATTGCATATGTACCCCATGCAGCAGTCAAAGACATATTCACTCAACAGGATGTGACTGGAAGAAGGTGCAGATGGATAAACAAACTGCAAGAGTTTAACATAGACATACAGATTACCAAGCTGGTAAGAGGACAAGGATTAGCCAAGATGATGGCACAATCAAATTTGGAAGCATGCCAAGTTAATGTAGTCCAAAATGAGAATGTAAATGTATCAAGATCTGAATGGTACAAGGACATTATCTACTAGCAAAATCTGAATTGTCCTTCCCATTTCAGTGACAGTCAAAAGAGGACTTTAAAGTTACATGCAATCAGGTATGTTATTGTTCAAGGTGAGCTATACTGGAAAAACCCTGATGGTGTGCTGTTGAGATGTGTGGATGAGGATATGGCTAACAATGTTTTGATTGATATGCATAAAGGATTGTGTGGTGGACATTATACTGCCCAAACAACAGCTCATAAAATTCTCAGAGCAGGATATTGGTGGCCCACTCTCTTTTCAGATGCACAAAGGTTAGTGAGGAAGTGTGACCCTTGCCAAAGATTTTCAGGAAAGTTGAAATATGATGGTGCTTTACCCCTCAGGACTGTAACTGTGGATGCTCCATTTCAGCAATGGGGAATTGACTTCATAGGGGAAATTGCAGACAAATCAAGTGGGGGACACAATTGGATTTTGGTGGCAACTGATTACTTTACCAAATGGATTGAGGCCATTCCAACTAAGAGAGCTACAAGTAAGGTGGTGACAGATTTCATGCTAGAAAATATTATCATCAGGTTTGGAGTACCATTCAAGATAGTCACTGATAATGCTATGTGCTTCAGATCAGGTGAATTTGTTGATTTTTGCAACAGGTATGGGATAAATCTTTCATATGCATCACCATATCACCCACAAGGGAATGGTCAAGCAGAATCAAGCAATAAGAGCATCATGAAAATTATCAAGACGATACTGGACAAGAACAAGAGAGCTTGGGACTCAAAATTGAACTTAGCAATATGGGCTGACAGAGTGACAGTGAAAAGGGCTATTGGGATGTCACCCTTTGAGCTAGTATATGGTGCATCAGCCAGATTGCCCATAAACAATCTCCTACCAGTTTACAAGTTCATCCAAGAAAATGATGAGGAGATTGGAGACTCCACGACAGAAAGAGTGAACCAGCTGGTTGCACTGGATGAAAGCAGAAGGAAAGCATACCAGATCAATCTCAAGAGACAACAAGATGTGAAATATCTGTTTGATAGGAGAGCTACAAAAAGAAAATTTCAGGTCAACGATCTGGTGCTTGTATGGAATGCAAAAGATCAGGACAAGGGTAAACATGGTAAATTCGAACCCTTATGGATGGGCCCATATCAGATCTGCAGTACTCATGGGGAGGACTCTTATTTCCTCCAGGCCTTAGGTGGTGAATTTCTGGAATTGCCTAAGCATGGCCAATTACTTAAGTTCTATTTTGCATAGACGACTTGTCGCTGTGCACATTTGTAAAAAACATGTATATAGTGTAAATGTCTTGTGCAGTTCGTGCTTTTTGGTTTTTTGCCTGGTCTGCCCAGAGATCTGGTTCTCGCTGCAGGTTTTCACCTGCACGTCCCCATTCGGAGCCAGTGTTGGTACTCATTTTGACCTGGAGGTTGATTTTTCATGTTTAGGGGGTTTCTTCATTTGAACCCTATACCTTCTTGCCCATTTTCCTAAAGTGTTGGACCTCCTCAGCATTTTTCAGCTGCAGCATCATATTTTCTTAAGGAGAGAAGATCATCATCATCATGATATTCTAAGGGAGGGGGTCATCATCATTATCATTTTCTATTGACCGGATGTTTCATCAGGGTCATCATGTTTCAATATCGGGTGATGTTTGGATATCATCCCGATCCTGCAGTGAAGCTACAGTGCAGCATGATATTTGCGCGTCAGGATGATATTCCCAAATATCTGGTTAACTTTCCGAATATCATCCTGATGCCGATATGGGAGTGACGTCATCAAGGTCTGGAGGGTCACATTGCTAACACTAAGTCATTTTATGGAGATCCCCCGATCTTGCGAATATGACAATGACGTCATCCTGAAACGTATAAGGGCGGCGAACATGCTTCTGCTACAGTGCGATGTACAAGTGGTCTTGTATATCGAGCTACATACAAAGCTGCCAACATGCATTTCAAACATACAAAGAAAAGATACATAGCGGGTATATTCCCGGGAATATTCCCGCTTTGTATATCGGGTCATGCACAAGCGAAATGTACAAAGGAGGTGCGCATATACAATTGCTACAGTGGCGAACGGAAGATACATTCATCGAATATTCTGTTGAAGATGCTGCAGTTGTATATTGAAGGTTTGTATATTCGCGGATATGCAAAGGAACAAAATATACAATGGCTGATATACAAGTGATGGGGCCCTCCAGTTGTATATACATGCAAAGGTATATAGGTCAAGATACAAGCCGGACCCGAATATGCTTCCAATCTGCTTCATAAAGGTTTGGGGTCCGCCTTGTATATCAAACAATTGTATATGCATAGGTGTAGGATTTCTCAGTTGGGCCGACAGAGATGTTTGGCTGATGGAACTGTATCGGCGTAACATGTGATGTCGGCGAATGAGATTGTTGTTCTACCGATGGTGTTGGTTTTGCCGACGGGGTTAAGTCATGTATTCATCGGCAGGAGTGGGAGCTATCGGGTGAGCGGTCAGATGTTGGGCCGACAATGTGGTGTTTGGCCGATGAAGATTCATCGGCGTGTGTCTTACCGAAGAAAGTGGGGTTGACGTTTGGCATCGGTAAGACTACTGTGATCGGCCAATGTGTTTTGTGGTCCGCCGATAGAAGGAAGTCACCCCGATGGGGAATGCCATCGGGATGACTTTGTGTTCAGTTTGGCCAACGGTGGAGTATGTAGGATTTGGCGATCGGCGAGACTTTTGAGATCAGGCTAGCAGTTGGAGGGCCCGCCGATGGGTAATGTTTGGCCGATGAGGTTTCATCGGCATGTGTTTGGCCGACGGAGGGATGAGGCCATAGTTCATCGGCATGAGTTGTTATATCGGCGAGGGAGTTTTGAGCTGGGCCGATGGTATATGTCACGGCGATAGGTTCTTGGCGAAGGGTTGTGTGTCAAGCGTGGCAAAACGCTCGACACCTATCATGTGTGCGACCATGTTTATAAACTACTGATGTGAACTCCTCACCATGCATGTGGGATTATTCCCCTGTGTATTTTCGAACTTTGAGCGATGCACTTTTGGCGGGAACTTCTGTTTGAAGTGTTGCGACAGTTTCCAAGTGGTCGCGGGTGGTTGAGGCCCTTAATGGCGACATTATAGAGTTATGGGCGATGGTACAGGCGATCAGGTTGCCCAATTTTTGAGCGGAGGCTCCAGATAATGGCGCATGGCTCGAGGCTCCTCTTTGTCTGCTACATTTACATTTTCTAAGCGCCATTCCTTCTGAGGGCTGTATCTGGCGGATTTTTGTCAAAGCCATGTAATTAATGCCGAGTACGCTTCTTTGGCTGTTATAAGCAGGAAGTGTTACTCATTTTAGGTTGTTGAAAGTTGAAGATTTTTGGCTCTGTAATTCAAAACAAGCTGATCTGGTTGCTCTGTACAGCTAAACCTGTGAGTTTATGTATCTCTTGTTGTATGTTTTGGCATGAACCCACTGATTTTATGATTAATCTTATATGAGAAATGCTATCTTAGCATGTGTTTTGTTAATTCTGTCTCCAGTATTGCATGTATTCTTCTTCTGAGTCTGGATATTTGAGCAATATTTGAGACTCTAGAACATAGAATTCCTATGTTGAATGTCTGATCTTTTAACTTCTGCTCAAGGGGTAGATTAAACTGTTTTCAGGTTGAACATTGGGAAGGGTATACTGCAGTAGGGATGCCATAAGTAGAGATAACTTAACACTCTGTATTGGAGATATCTGTAAGGCAGGTATCATATATATCCCCCTGAAATCCAGTTTTAGCTGTTCATGCTGATCATTCATAGGTGTATGTCTACCGACTCCAGGCCCTGGATAGGCACCAATCTTGCTTTGTGTTTGTGTTACAACCATGTCCAGCTTTGCATCCAAACTCAAAATCATAATCAAACTCTAAAACAACCATTAGGACATTAGAATTAGTTTTAGGATCCTCAGTCCTCTGTCTACAACTGCAAATAGGCCCAAAGCTAGCCCCTTTGCTCTTATCTTTCAGTTTTGGTCTACTTACAGGAGGACTTATCTGCTTTCTGACAGCATCCCAATCCTTGTATGCGTATCTCATGGATGTTGAGTAGGGAATACCCCCCTAGGTCTTGCAGAGCCTGAAGAAGAAGAGGAGATAAAATATAGAGTCTATCTCCTACACTGTTGGCCCCTGGCCCAGAGATCCTGTTGATCACTGATGGCTACCTTGTAGGGAAATCTGGGAATAAGCATCCAGTCTGGGAAAAAACGAACAGTATGTAAGAGAGTGCCCAATATGTCAACAAAACAAGCAAGAGCACTCACTTCCAGGAGGTTTATTGCAGCCCCTACCCATTCCTAACAGGAAGTGGGACAACATTTCTATGGACTTTATCACAAGGTTACCTAAAGTCCAAGGCAGGGATTGCATTTATGTGGCGGTGGACAGATTGACGAAGTATGCACACTTCTTTGCTATTCCTACCACTCACAATGCAGCTCAGGTTGCAGAGTTGTTCTTTTGTGAGGTATTTCGACTTCATGGGTTGCCTAGGAGTATTGTCAGCGACAGGGACAGCAGGTTCCTCAGTAATTTTTGGCAGGAGCTCTTCAGGTTGTCAGGGACAGAACTCACACCCAGTACAAGTTATCACCACCAGACTGATGGTCAGACAGAGATAGTGAATAAATGGGTGGAAGGATACCTCCAAAACTATGTTTCAGGGCAGCAAAAGGCATGGTTTAAGTGGCTTCACATGGGAGAGTATTGCTACAATTCCACTTACCACATGTCCATTCAGATGTCACCCTTCATGGCATTATATGGTTATGAGGCACCAAGCTTTGTTGATTTACTGTTTGGTGATAGCAGGGTGTCGAAGGCCAAAGAATTCCTTCAGGAGAGTCGGGATATCATGAGGGCATTGAAGGAAAACATATAGAAGGCTCAGAATCAACAGAAGCAGTATGCAGATCAACAAAGAATTGAGCGATCATTTGAGGTTGGTGACATGGTGTACCTCATGTTGCAGCCTTATAGGCAATCTACTCTTAAGAAGAGTGGAGCGGAGAAGTTGAAGCCACGGTACTATGGACCTTTTAGGGTCTCCAGGAGGATTGGTGAGGTGGCTTATGAGTTAGAGTTACCAGCAGGGAGCAAGGTACATAATGTGTTCCATGTTTCTTGCCTCAAGAAGGCACTGGGGCACAATGTGACACCTTCAGTGGAGTTGCCTCCTCTTGATGAAGAGGGGAAGTTGATATTGGTACCCGAGGCAATCATTGACACCAGGGATCACAATTTGAGGAGGAGGATTATCAGAGAGTACCTGGTCAAATAGAAAAATCTGCCAGTTCAGGATGCTATGTGGGAGAGCGAGCGGATTCTGGAGCATCCTGAGCTGAGATTGCTTGAGGCAAGCAATCTTAGGGAGGGCGGACTGTAATGTCCCCTTCTCGACACATGGTTAGTCGATCATGGAGTTCCCGTGGGCTAACAGTTTGGTTAGGGAACTGTGGTTAGTTGACTCTGGAGATCCTTGTCAGTGGATGAGTTTGTTCGCATTCAGAGGATCCAGTTGGCACCCTCGTGGTTGGTTCAGTGGGCTCTTGGTCATTACTTACTATTTTTAGTAAGTTCGGGTACTGTGTCAGTTCAGGATTTTCAGAGTTGGATCAGATGCGTTTCGTTGAGACCTTTCCGACGAGCTAAAGATTAGCGAATTCCGATACCGTCTTCATACTTATTTTAAAGTCCGAAGATCTATTAATTTATATTAACATGGACTTTATTATATTTTGCCGGAAAAAGTGAAATTAATGAAATGGAGACAAAGTGAAAGTAAATTGTTTTTCTCCATCCCTAGGAGACAAAGTGAAATTAATTGTTATTTTCCCTCCTAATTGCCCAACGCCTATTTTGGAGGAAGATAAAAAGGTCATTTGGAGCTCATTTGGGATTATGCTATGTTGGATATTTTGTTTATGAGAGCTCTGCTAGGGTTTCAGAATTGGAGTTTTTGCATCAGGCTATTGGAGACGGAAACCTCCATTAGTGACGGTATCCCACAGGTGTGCAATACCACCCAACGGTGCCATTGACAGTGGATGTATTCGGCATTCACAAATGTGCTGATAATGGAGATATTCGAAGAGTTGCTGAGCTGAATGTGATATTCTTTGTTATATTGTCATTTGCTGATTAAGAAGGACTGTGTTGACAGATTTCGGAGTGTTTGTGGTAGTTTTCTTGCTGCTGTCTACTTTCCCTTGGCTGGCCGTACATTCGAGCTTGGTCGTACCATGTGAAGGAGGTCTTTGGTGATTGCAGACTTCATTGTTTCTCTTCCATTCTTGGCATGAGGGTTTATCATGTTGGTGCAGCCTTTTTAGAGAGAGTGCAAACCTGTTCTTCATGTATTCCTTGCTGTCCATTGCTGGCTGGGCCGTACATTCGTACTTGGAGGGCATGGGGTCTATGAGGACTCAATATACTCTTTAGTAGCTGGTCTATTTCCCATTTCTGAAGGAGTTTAGAGTTGTTTATCATTACTGAGGCATTGTAATACATATCTGACATATTCTTGGGAGTTTAGAGTGATTCCAGCCATACCCACTTGTTTGTCCATTTCCGGCAGTCATACCAAGTTGCATATTTTCATATGGGTATGTAATATTAATTATTTTCTGGCTATTCTACTATCTGGTTTGTTCTTACTTTCTCCGGATTCATTGTATATTTTCTGGGTTTCTGTTATATGCAAAATATTGTATGCTTCGGCACTACATATGCAGGAAAACATAAAACCCCCTTCTGCATCTTCTGTCTATCTGAAAGAACACACAAAAATCTAATAAAAATCACACAATTAAGATTTTAAAAAATACAAACAGGTACAGCACATTACATGGGCAGACCTCATAATGTGAATAGTTATGTTATTACTTGTGCAGGGTATTTTTCATGATACAAGTCTTTAATAGGTGCTGATATGATGATTTAGGTCTTTTTCTAAGTAGTGTTACATATTATTTACTTCACTTGTAATCATTTTATTTATGTTGCAAACACATAATAATCCCCTGGATGGTTCAACCGCCAGTGTGGGCAAAATAGATCTTTATCTTTCATGTTCTCTCTACCCACTGAATAAGTGGTGAATACCCACGGGATAAGTGGATGGTTTGTAATTTCATTCTTGTATTCCCACCCACTAAAAAGTGGTGAATTCCCATTGCAATAGTGGATGCCTGCTCATAGCAGATGAATGTATTACTTTGTTGCACAATGCTTTAGTTTGTAAGCCAAAACACATTATGCTCTCACCTCGTCCGAATCGGGATCTTGGTGATCAGAAGTGTGGAAGTCATTTAGTTGTTCATGAAAGATTGTGCTAACATTGTGTTATCGCTGTTTAAATTTTCAAAAAAATTTTGGGTAGATTGTTACAAAATTTCTCGACTTAATGCATTTATGGTAATAAACTCATCTAAGATGGTCAACAGAATAATGGACAGTCTATCTACGTGACAAAGCATTCAATGGTTTTATTTGTAATTTGGGAAGATGATGCCTAGAGCTTTAGATGCCCATCTTTCTTGAATAACAGTACCACCTCAACATGGATATCAGGCTGTTGTGCTGTAGAAAAATCGTTCTAGATAAATTTTAGGAATTATTGAGTACCACCACAATATTAGCTTACTGGTTTGAATGTCCCATTCTATGGGACTGCACACTTGTATTATTTTATAAAAAATGGAACAGATTTCTATCAAGGGTAATGTTAACTCATTTCTTCACAACTTGTTTTTTGGGCATGGGTTATAATTAGTGCTTATGGATGAGTTTACATTTTGTGTTTTCTTTTTAGTGATCCATATTACAGGGCATAGAGAGCCTAGAATGTTATGGAAGGTTCTGGGGATAGCTCCCTACTCCCTCATAAGATTGTCTAACCTGCCCTCCTTATTTGTTGGAATTTCCCTATCATGGTGGTGCATGATCGTGTGATCAGCTTTTCTTCTACCTCAAGCTTTGAGACAAGCGTGTGGTATTGCTGACCTCTATCTTCGGTTCTCATCAGCTTATTGTTTCCTTGAGAGATCTTCTCCTCTCATGGCTTAATGAATGTACACTTTTGGATCATTTGGCTAGGATTTATCTGTTTTGGGTTAACCTTAAGATAAATAGATTATCGTCACTGTTCTCTAGGGTCCTATAGGCTGTAGTATATTTGCTGGTGTTACACATCCTTTAATTCATTGATGGAGTTTCTACTTTTCTTTCTTTTGTTATTCCATTACGCTGACAATATTTTTTACTTTCTAGGTTACTAGTAACCTTCAATATACTTTGATTGGTTCATTTACAATAGTCAAAATTACATTTTCGTTTGAGAATCACAATGGTATATGACTGTTTGCTCTTTCATAAGTAATAACCATGGTTTTTCTCATCTACGTTATTCTGTTTTAGATAAGAATTATTTATTTTTCACTATGTCCACACCATCTGCATGAAAAATCCCAGTCACAATGTAACTTTGATCTTGATCAGGGTAATTACTTGAAAGTGTCACTACTTATTCAACTTTGGCAGTGGCTAATACTCTTTTGTGTGATATAATAATGTAAATGACACCCAGTTGCCAATTTTGTTATTATGCCCGAGTGTTTTCTGTGGGCTATTTGTGGAAGCAATCTTCTACATGAATCCATCCTAGGTCAGAGATTACTTGTTAGTTGTCCTTCCTCTTCCTCTTTGACATTGAAAGCGTTGTGCCAATAGAGTGGCCTACTGCCTTGTGTCATTATGTTTATTCCACAATTATTATCTCTATCTGGTTTGAAGGATTTCATTGAGTGCAGTAAATGGCACTGCCTTTCTTCTTTTTAACATATCTTATTTCAAGCTTCCCTTTGCCACCTTTTGTATGGTTTTCCTGTGGCACACATGTATCTGTTGTGAGATTCGTATTATCCATTTTAGACATTTCTTCGTGTGTATCTTTAGATAATATGGGCTTATTTTTGATTGAGAATTTGATTGGGTTTTGTATGCACTCATTATTAGGAAAAACCTGATGGCAATTTGTAAACCTTCAAAAACTGAGAGCAATTTGTAAGTGTTCAACATAGTTTATGCATTCTTCTATTTGCATTTTAGATTTTTATTCTGTGTAATATTTGCGCAAATCAAATTATATGCATAAAGTATTGAATTTACTAATTTGCAAAGGTTTTTTGTGAAAATGAACAGATGTTCAATGAGAAAAAATATGACATGGCATTTATTTGCTTTGAGAAGGCTGGAGATGTGACTATGGCTAAATGGGCAAAAGCTGCAAGGCTTCAACAAAATGGCGAGGGAAATCTTGAAACATTCAAAGAAGCTGCCAAGCAGTCTCTAACAGAGGCAGCAAACATTTTCCTTTCAATAGGGAAGCCAGATTTTGCTGCTAATTGCTTCATTATATTGGGAGAATATAGCAAAGCTGGTAGGAACACTTTTTTTTAGTAGATGGATCTAGAATCTTTGTGGCATCCTTAACCCAATTCTGACTTATATGATGAAATTCAATCAGTCATTAGCCAAGATAAAGGAGGGTAATTTCTTGGGTACATGTCATCATATATCAGGTCAAATGTCATTTAATTTCTTTTTTAAAAAGAATATTAATCATGATAAGTAATGCTCTTGCTACCAAGTTTTATCATTTCCTGAATATATAACAAAAAAAGTTAATAAATAGATAAGATTTGACTTACGTACTAGTAAATCTAAGATTGAGCATAACATATAGGATAATCTCATCAAACTATTGGATGAATAATCCAGATTTGATTGGTATTTTGGTGAGCATATTCTCATCTCATGAAAAATCGTACAAAAACAGAAAATAATACTGCAGAATAGAAGTGCCAAATACTTACTGACAATGTGGTTGATAAGAAATATCCCCCATTGACAACAATTGTAAATCAGGGTAGACTTATAAGGCATTACACTTATGGTTAATAAGGCATTACAAGTACTAGAAGCTTTGCCAATCTAGAAGTATGATTTTGTGGGCACAAGTCTCAGGTTGATGTGTTAACATCTTCCTTAGTTTACAGTAACAACATCGGTTTGAGGTGCTTGTGTGATTTGTTGGCCTCCTTGTCTTGTCATTATTATCAAGGTTCATGAGTTAAACAGCATAGAAGTGATGCCAAGTTATTGAAAACATTCATTGAAGTCATTACTTGATCTGTAATCAACATGAATATTTGATTGTACAATTCATCAACATGAACCAATTTCCAACACATTGTTGCTCACAAGTTCTATGCTTAACTTAAAAACATTTAAGGCTGCATTTTATGATGTTCCTACAGCTCTATGGCTGGTTTCTAACACCTTATTTTTAACATTCAATGTTCAACATGACTGCATTATCCATAACTGCTTTTGCTATAGATGTTAGCTACTCACAAGTCACAACAATCAAACATAAGCAAGTAAAGGGAAGCAACACCACATGAAGTAGATAATACCATAGATGGAAAAAACCTATGAGTACTTGCAAGACTCGCAAATACTCCCTAACAAAAAACCCAAACTATTAATCTCTTATATAACTCAGGGCCGATTTTTAGATAAAAATCACCATGAGTTTTTTCAAAAAAATCACTTGAATCATAGGAACCCGCCAAACTCACATTTTTCAAAAAAACTTGATGGGGTTTTATGTCCAAAAATGTGATGCAACTTGTTTTTTTTGTTCTCAATTCATGAATGAACTCTTTGAGTGATAGATAAGGAACAACCAAAGATTTTGCAACTTTTGTGAATGGATTTAGGGCACAATTTAAGATTTTCTAACTATTGCGTGTACAATGGTGACTACAACCTCCCATTTTCGAGTTTTCTAATTGTTTATTGTTTCATGCTTTCTAATCTAATGCTTTTATTGTACCCTATGTTCCACGAGGACACATCCCCAAACCTCTAAGTCCCATCCCCATCCCCAATGATATTTCGGGTACGATGAGATGGCAAGGGACATCCCCAAATATGTTGAAAATGGTGAAACGTTTCGGAAACATGGTATATGGACAAGAAACGCAACAGGGATGATTGGTTGTCCTAGAGGTAGTCGAGAACGTCTAAGGCATCCCTCGATTGTCCTGCAAATGTTTAGTCATCTCGGAGGCGGTTAGGGACATCTAAGACATCCCTTGACCATCCCAAGTTGTGCAGGAGCACCTACAAATCATGTTTTCTTTTGTAATAAGGTCGTTGACCAATGCATTTTCATTTCGGTTGGTGTCTAGGTTCATTTTGTAAGTCCCAAGTGACTTAGGGGACATTGGTCAAATTGTAATCGAATCATGCTAAAAATAGCAATAATGCCAAAAATAAGCAATATTGTTTCCCAGCCGCTTGGATTGATCTCCCAGCTGCTTGGAGTCAGTTCGGTACTACTCAAGGCAAGTTGATAAATGCCCAGAGGAATGAGCAAATGATCATCGAATGTAATCAGATTGAAGAAGTGATCGAATGTGATTGTGTTGTGTTTAGGAGAAATAAAGCATTTCTGTTGTGTCCATTTGATTTCTGTTTTTATAACTGCAAATCGCGCAACTGTAAATTTCCATTCATTTTACATTTTCCATTGTTGTCGTATGTCGCCGTGAAGCATTCCACTGGTGAGATTTCTGTCGAAATCAGTGGAATGGCTTCAATGTACCATATATGTCTGTTTCCTGTTTTGTTTTCCTGTTCGATAGCGCAGATGTTCCGGATCGAGGGTTTCGCGCAGTAAGGACGGCCTAGCATCTCCATGTGCTAGGGTTAGGAAGGAAGTAAATTGTGCGACGGTGTTTTTGGCGAATCGGTCAAAGGTTACAAGCGTTCACTGATGGAACGAACCTCACCAAAGGGCAAATGCCATCGGGGTATTTGCAGAAGGATGATAGACTTGGCCAATGGAGTTAAATCGGTGGCTCAGTTGTTAGTTCGTTAACTGCGAAAAATTTAGGGCATAGGTCTGTGGTATCCACTGTGCGCTCCCCATCATATTGGTATCAGAGCTTGGAAAAAGATTTGGGCTGCAAGTTGAATTGAGGATTTGCAGGAGTATTGGCATTTGGGTGTTGTCTGTGAATGTTTATGTCAAACAAAGAAAGCGAGACAAAGGCGGAGAGGATGCCTCCCAAAAGTATGTCGCAGGTCGCCGTTAAGAAGCTGATCGAGGAGATGCTTGCATCCAAGTTGGGAGAGTTCAAGCAGTCCAAAGGCAAAGAGAGGGAAGATGAAAGTGACAGTGATGAAGGCGATGCGGAAATTGCCGAAACCAGTAAAAAGACAGAGGAGATACCAGTAGACCAGAGGGCATTTTCAAATGCATTAAAGTCAGTCAATAGGGACACCATAGATGGGTTACCTATGTATAGTGGAAGTATGGAAGCTAAAGAGGTGATTGACTAGATTGAGGCATTGAACAATCATTTCGAATATAAAGAAATCCCTGAGGATAAGAGGGTTAAGTTGGCAAAGGCAAGATTGCAAGGATCTGCTCTTGCATGGTGGAATTATGAACAAGGAGAGAGAGTCAAGGAGGGGAAGAATATGATAACCTCCTGGGAAAGGATGAAGACCAAACTCAAGGCACAATTCTTACCCCTGGACTATGATGTACAGATGTATAAGAAGTTGCAGAACCTCAGGCAGAGAGACCTTGATGTGAATGCATACACACAAGAGTTTCATAAACTCAGTCTCAGATCAAAGAGACAAGAAGAAGAATCAGAGAAGGTGGCCAGGTACTTGAATGGCCTAAGGATGAACATCCAAGATGAGATCAACATTTTAGCACTAGAAACAGTGAACAAGTGTTTCCAATTGGCCTTAAGGGCTGAAGAGAAGATAAAGAGGAAGAGTGAGCAGAACTATAGAGGTAGAGGTGGAAGAAATTTCAGAGGCAGAGGCAATTTTGGAGGAAGGGGTCCTAACCAGAGGCCTAGTGGTGAGTCTATCCAAGAAGAGCAGGTTGGAGACTCAAGTAGCAGAGGAGGCTATGGAGGAAGAAGGCCTAATGGAAGAGGTGGGACAAATGGATCAGGTAGAGGATCCAAATTCTCCAATATGAGATGTTATAACTGCAATCAGTTAGGACACCCGGCATACAAGTGTCCAGAGAAGATCTCAACTTCTCATGGTGGTGAGAAGAGAACCACTTTGATTCAAGAAGATGCAAGGAGTGTGACATCTCCTAAAGTGAATCTAGAATCAAAAACGAGAGAGAATCTGATGATCAAAAGGACGCTGCTCAAGCAACCAGTGCAGGCTGAAGCATCACAAAGAAGGGCTTTGTTTAGGATCAACTGTAAGATCCAAGGTAAGGTTTGTAAAGTCATTATTGACTTTGGTTCTACTGATAACATATCTTTGGAAGCAGTGAATAAGTTGAAGTTAGAAAAGATACCCCATAGCAGTCCATATAAAGTCAGTTGGCTGAACAAGGGGCAGCACGTACTCATCAATGAACAGGTATGGGTAGAATTCAGCATTAAGGGGTATAGAGACAAGATTTTGTGTGACATCCTTCCAATGGATGCTTGCCATCTTTTGTTAGGCAGACCATGGCAGTTTGACAAAAAGGCTCATCATGATGGAGAAAAGAATGCTTACTCATTCCAAAAGGATGGTGCGACTTATAGGAAACAGTCATTGGTAGAACAGGATCCACAGCATGTAGGGTCTAGTGTAATGCTGGGAGGAGAAAAAGAATTCATGGACACATTAAAGGAAGGTGATGGAGTAGGTTTTGCCTTGATTGTGAAGCCTAAGGAGGAAAATAAGGAAAGTGTGAGAGAAGTAGGACCTAAAGAGGTTAGGAATTTGAGAGTTACAAAGGAGTGATTGCAAAGGATATACCTGATTCCTTGCCACCAATCAGAGACATAAGCCATCAGATAGATCTCATACCAGGAGCAGTACTCCCTAACAAGGCAGCATATAAGATGACACCCCAACAGAATGAAGAGATAGCAAAACAAATTCAAGAACTCCTAAACAAAGGGCTAATAAGGAAGAGTCTTAGTCCCTGTGCAGTACCTACTGTTTTAGCCCCAAAGAAGGATGGGAAATGGAGACTGTGTACTGATTCTAGGGAAATAAATAGGATAACCATCAGGTATAGGTTTCCTATTCCTAGAATAGAAGATCTAATGGATTGTTTGGGAGGTGCTACCTATTTCTCTAAGATAGACTTGAAGAGTGGGTACCATCAGATAAGGATAAGAGAAGGGGATGAGTGGAAGACAGCTTTCAAAACCAATGAAGGGTTGTATGAGTGGCTTGTGATGCTGTTTGGTCTTTCAAATGCCCCTAGCACCTTTATGAGGCTGATGAATGAGGTGTTGCAGGAATTCATAGAAAAATTTGTGGTAGTCTACCTTGATGATATTTTGGTGTTTAGTAAGAGCAAGGAAGAGCACTTGAAACATTTGGAGATAGTCTTGAAGAGGCTGCAAGATCAGAAGTTACTGATAAACTTGGAAAAGTGTGACTTCATGAAACAAGAATTGGTGTACCTAGGTTTTGTCATCTCTAAGGGTGATTTGAAAATGGATCCTTCCAAGCTAGAAGCTATTTTGAATTGGCCTACACCCAGGACAGCAGGAGAGGTCAGAAGTTTCCATGGTTTGGCCACATTTTACAGGAAATTCATTAAAAACTACAGTGACATCTGTGCACCTATGTTGGAGACCATCAAGGGTGGAGGTAAGATGAAATTTGTATGGACGAGAGAAGCAGATAGGAGCTTTGAAAGTCTGAAATAGAAAGTTGCTAAGTTCCCTGTTTTAGTGTTACCTAATTTCAATAAGGTTTTCACAATTGAATGTGATGCAAGTGGGTTGGCCATAGGAGCAGTGTTGAGTCAAGAAGGCAGACTAGTAGCCTTCTTTAATGAAAAGTTAAATGAAGCCAAGAGGAAATACTCCTCTTATGATTTAGAGCTGTATGCTATGGTACAAGCGCTGAAAAAATGGAGGCAGTACTTGCTTCTTAAGGAATTTATTGTATACATTGACAATCATGCTCTTAGTTTTTTGAATGGACAGGCAAAGCTCAGTCATAGACACATGAAATGGGTGGAAAGTCTTCAAGCATACACCTTCATCATCAAACATAAGAAAGGAATAACCAATAAGGTTGCTGATGCTCTAAGCAAAAGGGTGTTGACAGTGCAAGAAGTGCAGTTTAATATCCCTTCTAGAAATGACTGAAATTTTTTGCAAATTTAGATAAGATTTCTTGCACACTTCAATTAAATAACTTCACCAAATGAATAAGGAATTGTAGCACATCAAACTCACATCAACTTTGCACATATGAAAATGAAACATGAAATGTCAAGTGGCTGGAATTTATTTCAGTCCATGTCTGATTTTATATCAGACTTAATTACAAGTCAATTTGAAGCCCAAATACATCAAACTTTGCATACAAATATAGCCCAAAGCCTCTAGAATGATGATAGTTATTAAATGGACACAAAACACTCTTGAAAGAACTTCAATAAAATTCTAATGAAAACTTTCTGTATGCTGATCTGACTGCTGAAAGTGTACTTTTTGCCCAGCCAAGGGTTTACAATGAAATATCATGAAATAACTCCTCCAAATGCATTCTATGGATGCATAGGAATGTCTTCTATCAAGCACAACTCTTCAATCTTCAAACCCTTGATCAAATTCACCTAAAAAGCCCTGAAATTCCAATGTAAAGTCGCTGTTATAAAAATCAGACCCTGCTGTTGCAAAATCAGACCCTGCAAAACATGAAAATACCATCCAAAATGTATTCCAAATTCACTAAACTACCTTGGTAGTCAATCCTCTACACCAAGAGCTTCAAATAGATATCAATGTCACTTCCAAACTCTTCAAATAATCTGCAAATGTAATCCAATGATGAAATCTGTATGACAACATCTCACAAATTGTTATGGGATTATCACCACAACACTCAAGGGAACATCTCCTTGAAAAATAACTAGAAAATCGGAATTTTCAGTCATAAACAATAATAAAGAAAACATACCATAGCATCATTCATTGCAAAATGAAGCTCAAGTCATCTATTTAAACTCCTCAAGCTTTGATGTCCATCCTCTTGGCAATTTTGGAATGCATTTTGAAATCCATCAATAGAAATTAAGGAAATGGAACAATATTGAATGATCTTCACTTGAAATGCTTTCATTTAGAACAATCTTCAATTATTTTAAATGAATTTTGCTCCTCCTCTATGGATCGATCCTCCTTAAGCTTGGCCTTTGACACTTGCATTGAATTTTGAGATTGCAATCATTTAAAATCTTCCTCTTTGCTTGGGCGATCAGCTACATGCATTTAATTTTGTGTTTGAAATGCATTTAAAATCTTTCTAACCTCCAACTAGTACTTGCAATGATTGGGCGATTGCATTAAATAAACCAATCTATCCAAATGCAAGCATTTAATAACCTTCAAAGCATTTAAAATCTTGATCCTTGACATAACCAACTTGGCATTTAATTTATGAACTTGCATGTAAAATGCTCCTCTATTCTTGCTTCAATCCACAACTACCTCATGTGCATGCATTAAATGATGATATTGGCATGTAATAAAAACCCTCAACCGCTCCAATGCAAATATTTAATAATAAAATTTGCATTTAAAATATTTTCAAAGCTCAATATCAAATTAAATGCAATCATTTAATTTCCACAAACCCAATCGACCTCATATTCCATCGATCCAATGCAATCATTTAATAAATAAATGTTGCATTTAATATATCCTTCCTTCATGTTTGGCAACCAGCTATGAATCATATGCAATCATTAAAAATCAAAACCGACCTCATAATTGAAGATACAATTCCAATATTGCATTTCTCATGTAGCTCAAAAACACACTTAGCTCATAATTTGGGACATTACATGCAGCTACAAAGTATTGGTGTTGAGTCACTCAAAGGATTGTATGAAGAGGACCATGATTTTAAGGAGATTTACAGGGTATGCAGTGAGTTTGCCAATGCTTTTCACAATGACTTTTCAGATTATACATTGCAGGATGGACTTTTGTTTAAGGAAAGTCAACTATGTATCCCTAAGTGTTCAATGAGGGATAATATTGTGAAGGAAAAACATAGTGGTTGTTTAGGAGGACATTTTGGGCTCAATAAGACCTTAGATCTTGTCAGAAGGATTACTTTTGGCCAAGGATGCAATCTGATATCAGAAGGTTTGTTGAGAGTTGTATGATTTGCCAGCGAGCAAAGGGAGTCTCAACCAATGCAAGATTGTACCAACCTTTGCCCTTACCAAACAGGCCTTGGGAAAGTTTGAGTATGGATTTTGTGATGGGATTGCCCAAGACAAGGACAGGTTATGACAGTGTGTTTGTTGTGGTAGATAGATTCAACAAAATGGCACACTTTATTCCTTGTAAGACCACCAATGATGCTAGTTACATTGCAGGTTTGTTCTTTAAAGAAATTAACAGGATTCATGGATTACCTTTGAGTATTGTATCTGACAGAGACAGCAAATTTGTGGGGCATTTCTGGAGAACCTTGTGGAAAAGATTGGGTACAAGTTTGTCTTTTAGTTCGGCCTATCATCCTCAGACTGATGGTCAAACTGAGGTTGTCAATAGGTCATTAGGCAATCTGCTGAGATGTTTGACAAGAGAACATGGCAATAGTTGGGATGTGGTACTTCCACAAGCAGAGTATGCCTTTAATGATTCTACAAACAAAAGCACAGGTTTAAGTCCTTTTGAAGTTGTTTACGGTAGTGATCCTAGGGGAATTTTTGAATTGAGAGATGTTCAAGGGATGGACAAAAGGAGTGGACATGCTGATACATTTGCAGAGGCTATGAAAGAGATCCATCAACAAGTTAGAGATACTCTACACCAGAACAGTCAGAAGATCAAAGCTAGAGTGGATCAACGAAGAAGGGATGTGCAGTATCAAATAGGAGATATGGTCATGGTTCATCTCAACAAGAACCAACTACCCAAAGGAAGCCACAACAAGTTGATGATGAGAAAAATTGGACCTTGTAAGATTCTGGAGAAATATGGTCCTAATGCTTACAAAATTGAACTCCCTGATGATATTGCTATTTCACCTATCTTCAATGTTGTTGATCTAGCATTATATATGTAATGTCCCCATTTTCGGATTCTCTTGTAGATCAGTCAAAGCTGACTTTCTGGGTTGGTGACAGCATAATCAAAGAAGTATTTCTTTGTCACCAAGGTGTTTCGGTGATCCAGATGAGCTGGTTGACACTTTCCGGAGGGTTTTCGGACAACTTGTCCATACTTACTATTTATAGTAAGTGCTTGCATATCATTAATCTTTTTGGATTTTTCTAGGTTTGTTCTTTTTGGTCCCCGATGGTCACTGCTATTTTGAGTAAGTGGCAGTTTGGCGCTGTTTGGACGACTTGGCAGTCGGCCGTTGGCTCTCATAGACATTGCACTAAGCTCGGAGTTATCAGATGGTTTGTGGATTTAGTTGGCACCCTCTGAGTTGGCTCAGTTTGCTTATGGCCGTTACTATTTTTAGTAAGTTTGGGATTGGCACCGGAACGGGATTTTGAGAGTGGGGTTGGATTCGTCTTGTCAAGACCTTTCCAACGAGCTATAGATCATTTGTTTCTGACATCATCTTGGCCTCCGTTTTAAAGTCTGTAAATTAAACATTATTATTTAATATTGGACCTTGGTGCCTAGGCTCAACAACTTAATGTTGTTTTAAAAGAGGGGACTTTAAGGGTGATGTTGAGAAAAGAATTAAAGAGAATTATTTTTAGAGTGTTCTTTCAGACTAGAGAGAAGATGCAGAAGGGTTTCAGTTTTCTTGCAGTGTGATGTGCCGGAGGCTTGGAGCAATACACTATTGAGCATATATTTCAAACCCAGAAAATATACAACAGATACAAAGAAAATAACTGATACCCAGATCATAAAATGTTATATAATGACTTACTATAACATACCCACATGAAAATATGCAACTTCATAACAGTGTTGTAGCTGATCCAGCAACTAGGTATGCCAAAATCACTCCAAAATCATCACCTTATGCTAGAATATGATATACAATGCAAGTGGGGGCTGCTAAAGCCCTAGACGCCTCAATATGAATAGATAGTACTGCTATAAAAACAAGAAAGAGCCTCCAGGGAACCCAACGTCACTCTAGGCAAGGTGTATGGCCTCAAGGATGAATGTATTAGCAACAAACAACAACGAATACTCTGCAAATATGATTGTTTCTTATCTGCACACAAGGGTGGGGCTAGGCGACCAAGCTAGAGGGTGAAATATGCTCCAAACATGTCATAAAACCCTCCACAAGAAGTACGGCCAGCAAGGTTGAAAGAATGCAGTCCACAACTCCTTCAAAACTCTCCACAAATCTGTCATTAATCCTCTGATATCAGCTGAGCTTCAAAACTTGCGAATGGTATTACAATGAAATCCACAAACCCTCAACATTAGAACTCCATTGAAGCACAAATGCGAATACTGGATGTATCCACCTCAGAAGCACCTTTGGGATGGTATTGCACATCTGTAGAATGTTTTTACTCGGGGAGGTTTTCATCTCCAAGAGCCTCTGGTTCGAATCCTTCAAACCCTCACACCAAAAAACCCTAGCAGAGCCAAATAGAAGAAAATATCACAAAATATAGCATATCCAAATGACTTGCTTTTTTCCTCTTTTATTTCCCTCAAGTTGGGCGTTGGCTTTTTGTGGGGGAATATTTAATAGTTTTAATTTACTTTTACCCCCCTTGGGATAGGTGCCCATGTCCCCTTTAGTGACCCCTTCTAATATTTTTTTTTATTAGTCACTTCACTTAACATTTATAAAGTCCCATTAAATAAACATAATATGACTTCTGACTTTAAAATAAATGTCAAGACGATGTCGGAATGCCATGATCTTTAGCTCGCCAGAAAGGTCTAGACGAGACGAAACAGTAAGTATAATCTTGAGCAAGCCATGTCACCCCTGTCAACTACCAACTGGCTCCAACTGAATCCAAACCACACCTACATCTCTGAATTACACATCCAAGGCCAACTAGCCATGGTTCCCTAACCAAACTGTTAGTCTACAGGAACCCAATGATAGACTAACACTGTAGCTAGAAAGGGGACATTACAGTCCGCCCTCCCTAAGATTGCTTGCCTCAAGCAATCTCAGATCAGGATGCTCCAATATCTGCTCATTTTCCCAAGTAGCATCCTCCACTGGCATATTTTTCCATTTTACCAAGTATTCTCTGATAGTCCTCCTCAAAGTGCATTCCCCCTGGTATCAATTATTGCCTCAGGTACCAAAATCAATTTCCCCTCTTCATCAAGAGGAGGTAACTCTGCCAATGGTGTCACATTATGCCCCAATGCCTTCTTAAGGCGTGATACATAAAACACATTGTGTACCCTGCTACCTGCTGGCAACTCCAATTCATAAGCCACCTCTCCAATTTTCTTGGAGATCCTAAAAGGTCCATAGTAGCGTGGCTTAAGCTTCTCTGCCCCACTCTTCTTGAGAGTGGACTCCCTGTAGGGCTGCAACATCAAGTAAACGATGTCACCTATCTCAAATGATCGCTCAATCCTCTTCTGATCGGCATACTACTTCTGTTGATCGTGAGCCTTCTGTATATTCTCCTTGAAAAACCTCATGATATCCTGACTCTTCTGAAGTAGGTCTTTGGCCATAGGCACTCTGCTATCACCAAACAGTAAATCAACAAAGCTCGGTGCCTCATATCAATATAGAGCTATGAAGGGTGACATATGGATACACGTGATAAGTAGAATTATAGCAATACTCTCCCATGTGAAGCCACTTAATCCATGCCTTTTGCCGCCCTGTTACATAATTTCTGAGGTATCCTTCCACCCATTTATTGACAATCTCTGTCTGGCCATCAGTTTGTGGGTGGTAGTTCATGTTGGGGGTGAGCTCTATCCCTGTCAACCTGAAGAGCTTCTGCCAAAAATTGCTTAGGAACTTGTTGTCCCTATCACTCACAATGCTCCATGGCAACCCATGAAGACGGAATATCTCTCTGAAAAATAACACTGCAACCTGAGCTGCAATGTAGGTGGTAGGAATGGCAAAGAAGTGTGCATACTTCGTCAATCTGTCCACTACCACATAAATACAATCCCTACCTTGGACTTTAGGTAAGCTTATGATAAAGTCCATAGAAATGCTATCCCACTTCCTCTCAAGAATGGGCAGGGGCTGCAATAATCCACCTGGCAAAGAGTGCTCCTATTTATTCTGCTGGCATATCGGACACTCTCGCATACTGCATAACTTCTGTCTTGTGGCCCTTCCAAGTGAACCTCTCTTTGACCTGCCTATATGTCTTGAAGCAACCAGGATGTCCAGCCATAGGCAAGTCATGGAACACTCTCAAAACCCTCTGCTTCATCTCTGATCTTGGCACTAAGAAGATCCTGTCCTTGTAAATGATTAAATCATTTACCACTGTGTATCTGTCGTCCCTGATAGTGCCATCTATTATCCCAGTAGCGCATTTGTCCTTAGCATATTCTACAGATATCATCTCCCTCCAATCATCTATAATGGCATCTAGTGCACACAAATGGGGTCTCCTGGACAAAGCGTTAGCAACTATGTTTTTCTTGCCTTTGACATAAACAATGTCAAAGTCATAGGCCTAAAGTTTGCTAACCCACTTCTGCTACCTCTCGTTCAGGTCCTTCTGCCCAAGGAAATGTTTCAGACTATTATGATCTATTTTCACCACGAACTTGCTCCCAACCAGATATTGTCTGAACTTAGCCAACGCATGCATGATGGCTAACATTTCCTTGTCATAAATGCTATAACTCCGCTCTACACCCCTCAACTTCCTGCTCTCAAATGCTATGTTGTGTTTGTCCTACATTATTACCGCACCAATGCCTTCCCCTAAGGCATCACATTGTAACTCACAAGGTTAGCTAAAGTCTGGAATAGCAAGTACAAGACAAGTATTCATAATCCCCTTAAACTTATCAAAGCACTCCTATGTACCTCCTGTCCAACTGAATGCATCCTTCTGAGTCAAGTCTGTAAGGGGGGCAGCTGATTGTGAAAACCCTTTTCCAAATCTGCGGTAATACCCACAAAGACCAAGAAATCCCTTAAGCTGAGAGAGATTCTTTGGTGGAGGTCAGTCAATGATTGCCCGAATCTTCTTCAGGTCCACCTTCACACTTCCAACACTGATAATATGACCCAAGTATAACAACTCAGTCATCCCAAACTCACACTTCGACATTTTTGCATATAATGACTCCCTCTCTAAAATGCTCAAGACAATGTCAATGTGTTTTAGATGCTCCTCCCAAGTCCTGTTGTATATCAATATGTCATCAAAAAATATCAGCACAAATCTCCTCAACTGTTCTCTGAACACCCTGTTCATATAGGATTGGAAGGTGGCCGGTGCATTGGTCAAACCGAATGGCATGACCAGGAACTCAAAGTGCCCATAATGACACCTAAAAGCTGACTTCTCCACATCTTCATCCCTGACCCATATCTAGCGATAGTCGGATCTCAAATCTATTTTGGAGAAGTAACAGGCCCCGTGCAACTCATCAATACGGGGTATTAGGTACCTATTTTTAATGGTCTTATTGAGCTCCCTGTAGTCAATGCACATTCTGAGAGTCCCATCCTTCTTCACTAAAACCACTGATGATGTTAATGGGCTTATGCTTGGCCTTATGTGCCCCATCTTGAGAAGCTCTTTGATAGCCTTCTTGATCTCATCCTTATATCTCTTTGGGTGTCTGTAAGGTGTGGTAATCACAGGTTTAGCACCCTCCTCTAACTCAATAACGTGCTCAATACCCCGATCTAGGGGTCTACCTAGTGTTGGTACCCATTTTGGCCTAGAGGTTGAGCTTGCTTGTTGGAGGGTTTCTTCTTTCAAACCCTAAGTGTTCTTGTCCATCGCCAAGACTATTGCCTATCGGCAAAGGATATTGTGGTTCCGCTGACGGTGTTGGTTTGCCGATGGGGGCTGAGTCATGTGTTTATCAGCGAGACTCGGTGTATCGGCGGGGAGACTTTTGGGTTGGCCGATGGTGTTGGTCACACCGACAGCGGAGTATGGAGTAGCGATCGGCGAGACAGTTGTCGTCGGCGAAGGTTTTTTGGGAGCTGCCGATATGTGGATGTTTGGCCGATGTGATGTTATCGGCGTGGGTCACACCGATGAAGGGATGTTTTGAAGGTTATCGGGGTGACTTATGTTATCGGCGGAGGGGCTTGGTGTTGCTCCGATGGCCTTTCTCTGGCCGATGGGGAAATGTGTTTCTTTTGGTCATCGGTGAGAGTTGGTCTGTCGGTGGAGGTCTGGAGGGCTAGCCCGATGGTCTATGTCTGGCCGACAGAAGGGAGCGTAGTGTTGTATCGGCCAGACTGATGAGGTCGGCGAAGGATTCGTGGGTTGGGCCGATGGTTTGTGTCATGGCGATGGGCTATGGGCAAAGGGTCGTGTGTCGAGCGCGGCAAAACGCTCGACACTTGGTATGTATGCGACTATGCTTTTAAAGCGCCGAAGTTGTCTCCACACCATGCATATGGGACTAATCCCCTTGCATTATTTTTGAACCCGCGGTAGAACGTGTTTTGGCGGGAAACTTCTTTTTGACTGCAGTGATGGTTTTCAAGCGACCGCGGGTGGTTGAAGCCCTTAATGGCGACTGTAGCAGGAGTATGGGCGATGGTACAAGCGATCAGGTTGCCTGATTGAGAATGAAGACTTCCAGATAGTGGCGCGTGGCTCGAGGCCCCCCTTTGTCTGCTGCATTAACATTTTCTGAGCGCCATTCCTTCTGAGGACTGTATTTGGCGGATTTTTTGTTATAATCATGTAATTAATTGCTGTGGTACACTTTCTGGCTGTTATAAGCAGACTGTGTTACCATTTTTCAGGTTGTTGAAAGTTGAACATTTTGGCTCTGTAACACAATACAGTTCGTTTTGGTTGCTCTGTACAGCTAAACTTGTGAGTTTATGTATCTCCTGTTGTACGATTTGGCATGAATCCACTGATTTCATGGTTAATCTTATATGAATAATGCTATGTTTGCATGTGTTATGCTGATTCTGTCTCCAGTTTTACATGTATCTTTCTTACTGCAATAGGGATGCCATAAGTATAGACAGCTTAACACTCTGTATTGGGAGATATCTGTAAGGCAGATATCATGTGTATCCCCCTGAAATCCAGTTTTAGCTATTCATGCTGATCATTCACAGGTGTATGTCTACCGACTCCAAGCCCTGGATAGGCACCAATCTAGCTCTGTGTTGAGGTTATACACCATGTCCAGCTTTGCATCCAAAATTCAAATCAAACCATCTCTTCCTTCCATCTATTAGTTGTAGGAGCAGGATTAGGATCCCTGCATGCTCTCATACCCAACCAGACATCATGTCCAAGAATGTTGCCAACCTTGTGATTTGTTACACAAATCTTGGTCCATACATGAGAGTATTCTGCCTGTTGATGTCAAGTTAAATCCTTCTGTCATTGAGCTAGTCAAGGTTATACTTTTATCAAGTAGGGAAACCCCCCTTGGTGCGGCAGAACCAGAAGTGAAGGGGAGGAGCTCACGCAACCCCCTGTATTCAGTTGGCTGAATCTGCCTGTGCATTAGAACTGGCAAACCCTAATGCTGATTCAGAAGAAAAACCAACACCTAGTAGTATATCACTAAACACTTTGGTGTGTTTAGTCAAGAGCCTGTATATCAGGTGGATACTCATGCTTCTGCTGTTCTAACACTGCAGGCATCACCATCACTTCTACTGCCTCACTGCACCTAATCATGTCGAATTAATCTCTCCATTCTCTTGAGTGAAACCTCTCAAGCCACCATCTGAAATGCCCCTGAGCACATGTCATCTCCCATTCACCTCAAACTTCATCTTTATAGCCCACAAGTTGATGGTGAACTCTCCAATCTCATGTAACCATCTCATACCCAAAACAATGTCCATATCACCCATGCTGACCACATAAAATTCTGACTAGCAAGTATAATCATTCAGCATGATAGATAAGTTGGGTATTCTCCTAGTACAAGTGAGAACAAATGCATCTGCCACTCTCACCTTAAACCCTTCAAACTCTTCAGTTTTGAGTCCTCTCTTCGCCACTAGGCCCTCATCTATGAAATTATGAGTAGCACTAGTATCCAATAAGGTGATCACTCGCTGTCCACCCAATACTCCTCTTATCCTGAACAAACCTTTTCTCTGAATGCTAGAGAGGTGCTGTAGGGAGGTCAGTCTGCTCCTCTGTATCGGATGCCTCAGATGCACCCTTTATACCTGAATCACTGGCTTCTGATTGCTGCTCCGAATGTGACTATGACTCCACAGACTCATCTGCTAAAAAGTACTCTAACTGTTTTGCCTTCCCTTGGGCAGCACACTTGTGCTTAGGATCCCAAGGCTCTCTGCAATGGAAACAAAGTTTCTTTCTCCTCAAGTCATTCAACTGATCATTATCTAACCTTGAAGAACTCTTATGCTGTTGTCCTGAATCTCTCTAAAAGTGTCTCCTGTCCTTCTCCTTATCTCGCCTATGCTAAAAACCCTTGGACTGAAACTTTTTTCTCCAAACAAAAGACTCCATATCACGGGCCTTTTTCATAGCGTCCTATAATGATGCAGGGTCTAAACCCTTAACCCATCCTCATAGAGGATCTGTCAATCCATTAATGAAGAGCATGATCAATCTACGCTCTGAAATATCTAAGACCATCACTGAAAGGCCCTGGAACTCTTATATGTACGAATCCACTGATCCACTTTGTCCAAGTTGAGCCAACTCCTTGAACTACAGTTCTAGATCCTTTTTATCAAATCTATCAATGAGTCTAGCTGTGAACTCGACATAGGAAGTGATCTGGTCATGTCCCAAGGTGACCATACCGTTGAGAAACTATGTGACGAGATAGCAAAACACTTGGATCAAGTGGCTTTATTTGGGGGAATATTGCTATAATACCACCCACCATATGTCCATAGGAATGAGCCCCTTCCGAGCATTATATGGGTACACCCCGACATCCTTTGGAGATTTGATTCGATCAGATAGTCGTGTGCAAGGAGCCAATGATTTCATACAACAAAATACGGATATTATGAATGCACATAAGGACAACCTTCTTCAAGCCCAAAACCAGCAAAAGGTATATGCAGACAAGAAGAGGATCGAACGAACATTTGAAGCTGGTGATTTAGTCTTCTTGAGGTTGCAGCCATATAAGTAGTCATCACTCAAGGTTAGTGGGGCAAAAAAGCTTAAACCCCGATTCTATGGACCATACAAGGTATTAAGCAAGATAGGAGAAGTAGCCTACGAATTGGAGCTCCCTACAAATAGTCGAATCCATAATGTATTCCATGTATCTCGCCTCAAGAAAGTCTTGGGACAACACATTGTTCCCTGTGAGGAATTACCCTCACTTGACAATGAAGGCAAGTTGATCTTGGAACAATATTAAGGAACAGGACCATTGAAGAGTACCTTGTCAAATGGAAAGGCCTACCCGTCGAAGATGCAACTTGGGAGGGAGCTAGAATATTTGATCACCCAAACCTTAAGTTGCTTGAGGACAAGCAAATTTGGGAGGGGAGGACTGTCATGCCCCCATAATGCAAATTATTGAAGTTCAATGAATATCAAAGAACAGATATAAAATTGCAATTCTATTATTATAATTATCATAAATAATGCTATAATTGTAAATTGATAATAGTAATGTTATTCAAGAGAAGTAATTAATATAGTAACAAAAATAGATATGAGCATCCATTTAATATTAATATATTATATATATATATATGTACATTCAATTAATGATAATATATAAATATTTTATTATTATTATTATTATTATTATTATTATTATTATTATTATATACAATATTAATATTAATAATTTATTATTATTATAAATGTGAATGCAAATTATAATAAGAGGTCAGCGGGCACTTAAATAGGCAACGAATGCCTCCAAAGAGGCACGATCTAATGTGCCGTACCTGTTTGTATTTTTTAAGATTTTTTTATGTGTTATTTTATTATTTTTATTGTGGTCTTTCATACTAGAGAGAGAAATGCAGAAGGTGTTCAGTTTTCCTGCAGATGTGTTGCCAGAGCATACAATATAGAGCATATGTAATGTCCCCATTTTGAGCTAAGTTACATTTATTAGTTGAGTTTGCTTCTACACATGGAGATTTGGAAAGTTAGCTCAACTAGTGTATTTGAGCTTTATGGAAAATGCAATATTAAGATTGTATTTTCATTCATTTGAATTTGAATTTGAATTTGATAAATAAGGAGGGAAAATGAAATCTTTAATTACATTTTCTCTAATCTATTTTTATGGAGATAATGCAAATATAGATAGCTCCAGGTAAGACCTATTGGTGAAGGAATATTGACAAGTCAAAGATGGGCCCAATTCAAGTTCAAAGACCAAGGTATATGGATCGATGCAAGAGATATATTTAATATTATTTGTTTTGAGCATTGCTATTGGAGCCAACGACAATGTTTGAGGGGTTTCAATTTGCATAGAGGAATGCTAAATTCCATTCGCCCAAGATTGAAGTCAATTACAATTGCAAATTGTTCATTGTATGAAGCACCGACGGCTTAGAGGGAGGCGATTATGAGGTAAAAACATTTAAATTTGTTTTGTTGATATTTTTAAATGCAAATCCCTCATGTATAGAGCGGCGGCGGCTATGAGGTTGGAGCGATGGCGGCTAGGAAAGGAAGTTTTTAAATGCAAATGTCAATATTAAATGCAATCACCCAAGAATGGAAAGGATTGGTTGGGTGGTTAGAAGGTTTTTAAATGCAAATTGCCTCATTAAATGCATTCACATAAGCAAGGAGAGGATCGATGGGGAGTTTGAAGGAAATTAAATGCATTTCAAATACAAAATTAAATGCATTTAACTGATCGCCCAAGCAATGAAGAAGGTTTTAAATGATTGCAAATCAAAATTTCAATGCAAGAGTCCAAATGCCTAGCCCAAGAGGATCGATCCATAGAGGAGTAAATTCATTTAAAATAATTGAAGATTGTTTTAAATGAAAGCATATTTGGTGAAGATCATTCAATATTGTGTTCCAATTCCTTGATTTTCATTGATGGATTTCAAAATGCATTACATAATTGCCAAGAGGATGGACGTCCAAGCTTGAGGAGTTTAAATAGATGACTTGAGCTTCATTTTGCAACTTTTGATCTTATGGTAAGATTTTGCATTTTATCTATTTTAGCTGGAAATTGCATTTTCTAGTTATTTTCTTCAAGGAGATGATCCCTTGAATGTTGTGGTGATGATCCCATAACAATTTGTAAGATGTTGTTATACAGATTTCATCATTGAATTCAATTTGCAAGTTATTTGAAGAGTTTGGAAGTGATATTGATATCTATTTGAAGCTCTTGGTGTAGAGGATTGACTACCAAGGTAGTATAGAGTATTTGGAGTATATTTTGGATAGTATTTTCATGTTTTGCAGGGTCTGATTTTGCAACAGCAGGGTCTGATTTTTATAACAGCAAGTTGGCATTGGAATTACAAGGTTTTGTAGGTGGATTTGATCAAGGGTTTGAATGTTGAAGAGTTGTGCTTGATAGAAGACTTTCCTATGCACCCATAGAATACATTTGGAGGAGTTATTTCATGATATTTCATTGTAAACCCTTGGCTGGGTTAAAAGTTCATTTTCAGCAGTCATATCAGGATACAGAAAGTTTATATCAGAAATTTATTGAAGCTTTTTCAAGACTCTTTTGTGTCTATTTGATAGCCATCATCATTCTAGAGGGTTTGGGCTATATTTGTATGCAAAGTTTGATGTATTTGGGCTTCATATTGATTTGTAATTAAGTCTGATATAAAATCAGACATGGACTGAAATAAATTCCAGCCACTTGACATTTCGTGTTTTATTTATTTGTTGGTTTCATATATGCAAAGTTGATGTGGGTTTGATATACTACAATTCCTTGTTCATTTGGAGATGTTATTTAATTGAAGTGTGCAAGAAATCTTATCTAAATTGGCAAAAAAATTTAGTCATTCTAGAAAGGTATTTTACAGCATAGAATATAAACTCAGAAAATATACAATAGATATGAGGAAACTATCAACTACCCAGATAGTTAAATGGCCAAAAAACAATTATTATCACATACCCATATTGAGATTTACACCTTCATACATCAACCGTAGCCGGACCAACAATGGGTATGGCTGAAAATCACTCCAAACTCCAATTTATATCAGCAAGGTAAAAGGCCCTAGACGCCCTATATGAAGAAGATACAATGGCTGCAACTCAATAAAGAGAGCCTCTATGAAGCCCACATCCACTAGGCTGGGTAGTACGACCCCTATGAAGGCTGCAACAGCAAAGAACAACAACAAACCTCTTGCAACTGGAACTATTTCTGATCCGCAGTCAAGTATAGAGCTAGGCAACCAAGATACAAGTAGGTTCTTGCACATAAACTCCCCAAAATCCCTCCAAATGTGGTACGGCCTCCTCCTAGTATGTACGGCCAGCAAGTAATGGCATATGCAGTCTCTAAATCCCCACAAACTTGCCTCAATCTGCCTCTAATCAATAGTAACAACTGCTGCAAACAAACTCAAAAGGGATATGATCTTTGTAACGTCAAATCCGTCAAGTCTCCAACTCCATTGCAACACAATAGTGAATATTGAATGCATCCACCTTGAATAGCACCTTTGGGTGGTATTGCACACCTGTAGAATGTCATCACTAATGGAGGTTTTCGTCTCCAAAAGCCTGGTTCGAATATTCAAACCCTCAAAACCCTAGCAGAGCTCCAAAGAGAAAATATTATAAAGTAAGCATAACAAATGAAATCCATTTTCCACTTTTTATTCCTACTCAACGGTGGTGTTGGGTATTTTGGAGGGAATGTTTGTTTAAAAATCACTTTTATTACCTAGGGATGGGTGTCCAAGGTCATAACTTGCTTATGTCTTCATTCCCCCATAAAGTCACTTTTCCCCTTTTAATATTTTTAAGTCCAAATTAAATATAACATTAATAAACTTTGGACTTTAAAATAAATATGAAGACGGTGTCGGAAAGCAATGATCTATAGCTCGTTGGAAAGCCCTCAACGAGACAAATCTCATCCCACTCTGAAAATCTCGAACCGACATTGAACCCGAACTTACTTAAAATAGTAACAGCCAAGAGCCAGCAGAACCAACTCTGAGGATGCCAACTGGATCTACTAAACTCGAACCACAACCTTTTCACCAACAATCACCACCATTGCCAAACTAACCCTAGTTCCCTAACCAAAACTGCTAGTCCACGGGAACTCAATGATGGACTAACCATGTATCAAGAAGGGGACATTACAGTCCGCCATCCCTAAGATTGCTTGCCTCAAGCAATCTCAGATCAAGATGCTCCAATAGCTGCTCATTCTCCAAAGTAGCGTCCTCAACTGGCAGGTTCTTCCATTTAACCAGGTACTCTCTGATGATCCTCCTCCTCAAATTAGGTTCCCTGGTGTCAATTATTGCTTCGGGTACCAAGATCAACTTCCCCTCTTCATCAAGAGGAGGCAACTCAACTGATGGTGTCACATTATGCCCCAATGCCTTCTTGAGGCGAGATACATGAAACACATTGTGTACCCTGCTACCTGCTGGAAGTTCTAACTCATAAGCCACTTCTCCAATCGTCTTGGAGATCCTGAAAGGTCCATAATAATGTGGCTTAAGCTTTTCTACCCCACTCTTCTTGAGAGTGGACTGCCTATAGGGCTACAGCATGAGGTATACCATGTCACCAACCTCAAATGATCGCTCAGTTCTCTGCTGATCTGCATATTGCTTCTGCTGATTCTGAGCCTTTTGTATATTCTGCTTCAAAGACCTCATGATATCCTGACTCTCCTTAAGGTCTTGGGCATTAGGCACCCTGCTATCACCAAACAGCAAATCAACAAAACTCCTTGCCTCGTACCCGTACAATGCCATAAAGGGTGACATCTGAATGGACATGTGGTAAGTGGAATTGTAATAGTATTCTCCCATGTGAAGCCACTTAATCCATGCCTTCTGCTGCCCTAAAACATAATTACGGAGGTATCCTTCCACCCATTATTAACTATCTCTGTCTGACCATCTGTCTATGGGTGGTAGCTTGTGCTGAGGGTGAGTTTTGTCCCTGTCAACCTGAAGAGCTCCTGCGAAAAATTACTGAGGAACTTGTTGTCCCTGTCACTGACAATGTTCCGTGGCAACCCATGAAGTCAGAATACCTCGTGAAAGAACAACTCTGCAACCTGAGCTGCAGTGTAGGTGGTAGGGATGGCAAAGAAATGTGCATACTTTGTCAATCTGTCCACTACCGCGAAAATACAATCCCTACCTTGGACTTTTGGTAACCCTATGATAAAGTCCATCGAGATGCTATCCCACTTGCTCTCAGGAATGGACAGGGGCTGCAATAATCCTCCTGGAAATGAGTGCTCTTGTTTATTCTGCTGACATATTGGGCACTCTCTCACATACTGCATCACCTCAGTCTTGAGGCCCTTCCAGGTGAACCTCTCTCTGACCTTCCTGTAAGTTTTGAAGTACCCCAGATGTCCTGCCATCAGCAAGTCATGGAAAGCCCTCAAAACTTTCTGTTTCATCTCTAATCCTGGCACCAAGAAGATCCTATCCTTGTAAATGATTAAATCATTTACCACTGTGTACCTGTCATCTTTGATGGTGCCATCAATTATCCCAATAGCCCATTTGTCCTTGGCATACTCTGCAGATATCATCTCCCTCCAATCATCTGAAATGGCACCTAATGCACACAAATGGGGTCTCCTGGATAGAGCATCGGCAACAATGTTCTTCTTACTCTTGACATAAACAATGTCAAAGTCGTAGGCCTGAAGTTTGCTGACCCACTTCTATTGCCTCTCATTTAGATCCTTCTGCTAAAGGAAATGTTTCAGACTGATATGATCTATTTTAACTACAAACTTGCTACCCACCAAATACTGTCTGAATTTAGCCAATGCATTCATTATGGCTAACATCTCCTTGTCGTAAATACTGTAATTGCGCTCCACACCCCTCAACTTCCTGCTCTCAAACGCTATGGGGTGCTTGTCCTGCATAATCACTGCACCAATCCCTTCTCCTGAGGCATCACAATGCAACTCGAAGGGCTTGTTGAAATCTGGTATGGCTAACACAGGGCATGTACTCAGAATCTACTTAAACCTGTCAAAACACTCTTGAGCACTACCTGTCAACTGAAAGCATCCTTATGAGTCAAATCTGTGAGGGGAGCAGCTGACTGAGAGAACCCCTTCACAAATCTGTGGTAATATCCACATAGTCCAAGGAATCCCTTAAGATGTGAGAGATTCTTTGGTGGTGGCCAATCACTATTGCCCAAATCTTTTCGGGATCTACCTTCACGCTACCAGCACTGATGATCTGACCCAAGTACAACAACTCGGTCATCCCAAAATCACACTTTTAACATTTTTGCATAAAGTGACTCCCTCTCCAGTATGCTTAACACAATGTCAATTTGCTTCAAATGCTCCTCCCATGCCCTACCGTAAATCAAAATATCATCAAAGAATATCAAAACAAACCTCCTCAACTGCTCACGGAAAACTCTGTTCATGCAAGATTGGAAGGTGGCTGGTGCATTCGTTAAACCAAATGGCATGACTAGGAACTCGAAGTGCCCATAGTGACACCTGAAAGCTATCTTCTCCACATCCTCATCTCTGACCCAAATCTGATGATAGCCGGATCTCAAATCTATCTTGGAGAAGTAACAGGCCCCGTGCAACTCATCTATCCTAGGTATTGGGTACCTGTTCTTGATTGTTTTCTTGTTGAGTTCCTTGTAGTCAATACACATTCGAAGAGTCCCATCTTTTTTCTTAACCAGAACCACTGATGATGCAAATGGACTCTTGCTCGACCTAATATGACCCATCTCGAGAAGCTCTTTGATGGCTTTCTCGATCACGTCCTTGTACCTTTTCGGGTGCCTGTATGGAGTGGTAATCACTGGTTTTGCACCCTCCAACTCGATCACATGCTCAATACCCCTGTCCGGAGGTTTACTTGGTGGAATGTCACTAAACACTTTGGTGTGTTTAGTCAAAAGATCCTATATGTTAGGTGGATACTCCTATTTTTGCTACTCTGTAACTGTAGGCATCACCATCACCTCTGCTGCCCATTGCACCTGATCATGACGAATCAATCTCCTATCTGCTATAGAGAAACTACTCTCAATCCACCGTCTGAAATGCCCCTGAGCACATGTCGAACTTCGTTCACCTCAAACTTCATTTCCATCGTCCTCAAGTTGAGTGTGAACTCTCCTATCTCATGTAGCCACTTCATACCCAGCACTACATCCATGTCACCCGTGCTAACAACGTAGAACTCTGACTGGCAAGTGTAATTGTTTAGCTGGATGGTCAGGTTGGGAATCCTCCTAGTGCATGTGAGTACAAAACCATCGGCTACCTTCACCTTAAACCCTGCAAACTCCTCAGTTTTCAATCCCCTCTTGGCAACCAAGCCTTCATCTATGAAGTTATGAGTGGCACCTGTATCCAGTAATGTAATGCATCTCTGTCCACCCAATACTCCTCAGATCCTAAATGATCCCTCTCTGTATGCTCGATATATGGGATGTAGGTAGGGGACTCTCCTCATCCTTATCTGATACCTCAGATGCAACATCTGTCCCTGAATCATTATCCTTTGTATGTTGCCCTGAATGTGTCTCTGACTCAACGGACTCATCTGCTGAAAAGTATTCTATCTACTTTGCCTTTCCTTGGGCAGCACATTTGTGCTTAGGATCCCAAGGCTCTCTGCAATGAAAACAGAGCTTCTTCCTCCTAAGATCATTCAACTGGTCATTGTCTAGTCTGGAAGAACTCTTGTGTGGCTGGTGTCTTGAGTCCTTATGAAAATGCCTCATGTCTCTCTCCTTATCTCTCCTATACTGGAAGCTCTTAGTCTGAAACTTACTTCTCCCCGCAGAAGACTCCATGTCACGGGCCTTCTTCATGGCCTCCTGCAATGTCAAAGGGTCCAACCCCTTAACCCATCCTTGTAAAGGATCAGACAACCCGTCAACAAATAGCATGATCAACCGACGCTTCGAGATGTCCGAAACCATGACTGAAAGGTCATGGAACTCTGCAATGTATGAGTCCACTGATCCACTCTGTCTAAATTGTGCCAGCTCCTTGAATTGCAACTCAAGGTCCTTCTTGTTGAACCTGTCTATGAGTCTGGCTGTGAACTCTACATAAGAGGTAATCTGGTCATGTCCATGAGTTACCTTCCCATTACTCCACCACTTGTGTGCGCTGCCCTCCAAGTGTAAAGCTACATTGGTCTCTGGCATGGGGCTGATCTGGAGATAATTGTCCAACTTTTGGACCCCAGCTCTTGATGAAGTTTTTTCGGAACCATCAAAGAAGGGTAAGGTCATCTTACTTTCTTTTGTAGCTCATTATTCTATTGCCTATTACCCCCTCTAGGCCTATGCCTCATCCTGAGATTTGAATAGTCCCTAAAAGTCATTTCAGCTTGAAACTCTGCACTAGAAGCTTGCCAATCTCTCCAAATCTCATCCTGAAACTCCACCTGTGTAGCATCCCGTTCAAGAATCTCATCCCTCGGTACAAAAATAGGCATGCCTGGTCTATCTGTAGTTGTAAGCTGTGTGGCACCCCGGTTATTCACAGAAGCCTCTCCCTTAGGATCCCTGTATCTATTCTGGTCACCATTGTTTCTATCCCCATTGTTTCTTTCTCCATTACCTCGGTGTCTCTCTCGATCATTCCAATCTCTGTTTCTATCTCCATTGTTCATATCTTCCTCCAAATCAGGAAACAAACGGGTGAAAAGTCGTGCCAGTGCAGTCTGTGACTTGTCCAACCTATCAAGCAACTGCTGCTGCCCCCTTGCCAAATCATTAAGAATATCTCGTGTGCTAGGTTCTTCGACATCTTGATCTCCCATTTCTTCTGGTTGTTCTGGAAGGACACTGGAGAAAGGATCTGTGCGTGGTACTTTGAGATCTTCGTCACTATAGAATACCACTGGTTGCTCTTCAGCAGCTACAATCTTGTTGTGCCCAATCAAAATTTTTTGCTTCATTAAGGCATTTTGAGCAACTCTAGAAAAATTTTCGTCAAAAAGTTAAAAAAGCAAAATTTCTAAAAATAGAAATTTCTATTTTTAGAAAGTTTCTAAAAATAGACGTCAAATTAGGTTTTCTGTGTTTCTTGAGATACGGATGTTGGCAAAATTTTCTAAAATTAGAAAGTTTCTAAAAATTGAATCTCCGATTCAGGTGTCATGTCTACTTCTGATTGGAAGATTTTGCTTCGTGATCAGTGTGGTCTAGATGGAATCTGCAAACGATCAAGTTTTCTCTACTGGGTCATTTTTTCTTTTTCGGAAGGCAAAGCATGAGCTCTGAAGTCGTCAATGGAGGAAGTTCATCTACCAGAGCTTGTTTTTAGGTTTTCAACGCTGTTCCAATGACGCAGAATCGACGAACAGTCGTCGATTCGACGAAGAATGCAAAACAGAGCAGGATGGATCCGAGGTGAGGAGAAAATTTGGAAATCATGAAATTTGACTAAGTCTGAAGATTTCAAGCGCCCCGTGAGGCTTGGGGCACCGAGTCTCACCAGTGTTAGTTTTTTTTTTCACGTTTTTTGAGAAAATGTGAGAAATGTCTCCGTAGATCTGTTCCGATGGGCGTAAAAGCAGTCATTTTGATCATCAGATCCTGAAAAGCTGGAAATCACGTCAGATGTACCCAGGCTACCCAGTTCATTCATCATCCAGTGGCAGTTGACTGACGAAAATGTTGAAATCGACATCAGGAAGCAGCTGTCGGCACGCAAAAAGGAGCAAATTGCAAACGAAGGTTGAAGATCAGGAATTTGGCTAAGGCATTGGATTTCAGGTGCCCCTAGAGGCTGGGAGCACCAAACTTCTCAAGTGTTAGATTTTTTTCACGTTTTTCAAGAAACGTCGAAAATGCCTCCATCAGCTCATTCTCGGTTGGTCAAACTCAGTCAAACGGCGGAAAAAGTTGGGATTTCATCACAGATGTGTTCAGGCTACTCAGATCATCCCCCGTCCCGCCTCAGCAGTCATTCGGACGACCAAAAACAAAGATCGAACAGGCGCTGTTGGCACGAAAATCAAGAAATGGCAATAAAATTTGAAATTTCCAAAAAATTTCTAAGGCATTGAATCTTAGGCGACCCTGGAGGCTAGGGGCGCCCAAATCCACCAAACGTAGAATATTTTCTAAGTTTTTTCCGGAAAATGAAAATCTTCCTCCGTCAACCCAGTCAGGTTCGCAGTAAATCAGTTTGGCACATTTTTCGAGGCAAATAGAAGATACAGTCAGCTCAGTTTTCATCAGGCCTGCCTATCTGCCAGATCATCAGGCTCAGTTTTGTCCCAGCAGATAGAAATTGACAGCCAAACAAGGGTCACCTGTCACCGAAAAGTGCGCGGGAATCGAGAAGTTGAAAAATTCAAAATTTTTGAAAAAATGACTAAGGCATTGAAAGTCAGGCGCCCCTAGAGGATAGGGGCGCCCAATTTCGCCAGAGATAGAAAATTTCATGATTTGCTGATGTTTTCTAACAACCGCATCCAAACCTTTGCTCGGCGACAGTTTCCAGAAGTTGAATTCGTAGTTGAACGACGTCAAAACGTCAATTTGAGGCTGGGGATGGAATGACAGTTGGTAGGTCTTCAAGGTGCCATGATCAGTCAGCTTTTTCAATCAACGGTGTCAGTTTGACATCTTGTTGAAATCAAAGACAGGCCATACTGGAGTCAAAACGAGTGCAAAATTGTCGAAAACGAAGGGAAAATTGGCTAACACTTTTGCAAGCTCGCGTGTTTGATGACATCATCGAAGAAGATATTTTTAGTCATCTTACACATGAAGCCATAGGCAGTTATAAAATAGGGATTCTTCCACATGAAATCAACAAACATCAAAAATGCCTCCGTCAGCTCATTCCCGGTTGGTCAAACTCAGTCAAACGGCAGAAAAAGTTGGGATTTCATCACAAATGTGTTCAGGCTACTCAGATCATCCCCTATCCCGCCTCAGCAGTCATTCGGACGACCGAAAACGAAGATCGAACAGGAGCTGTTGGCACGAAAATCGAGAAATGGCAATAAAATTTGAAATTTCCAAAAATTTCTAAGGCATTGAATCTTAGGCACCCCTAGAGGATAGGGGCGCCCAAATCCCCCAAACTTAGAATATTTTCTGAGTTTTTTCCGGAAAACGAAAATCTTCCTCCGTCAGCCTGGTCAGGTTTTCCAGTAAATCAGTTTGGCGCGTTTTTCGAGGCAGACAGAGAATACAGTCAGCTCAGTTTTCATCAGCCCTGCCTATCTGCCAGATCAGCAGGCTCAGTTTTGTCCCAGTAGACAGAAATCAACAGCCAAACAAGGGTCACCTGTCACTGGAAAGCGCATAGGAATCGAGAAGTTGAAAAAGTTGAAATTTTTGAAAAAATGACTAAGGCATTGAAAGTCAGGCGCCCCTGGAGGCTAAGGGTGCCCAAGTTCACCAGAGATAGAAAATTTCATGATTTGCTAATGTTTTCCGACAACCGCATCCAAACCTTCGCCTAGCGACAGTTTCCAGAAGTTGAATTCACAGTTGAATGACATCAAAACGTCAGTTTGAGGCTGGGGATGGAATGATAGTTGATAGGTCTTCAAGGTGCCATGATCAGTCAGCTTTTTTAATCAACGGTGTCAATTTGACATCTTGTTGAAATCAGAGACAGGCCATACTAAAGTCAAAACAAGTGCAAAAGTGTCGAAAACGAAGGGAAAATTGGCTAACACTTTTCCAAGCTCGCGTGTTTGATGACATCATCAAAAAAGATATTTTTAGTCATTTTACACATGAAGCCATAGGCAGCTATAAAATAGGGATTCTTCCTATTCAAAGACATCCACTTGGATTTGTGCTTTAAAAGTTGTTGTCTTCATGGATAAGACTCAACCTTTATTCTTTCACAAAGAAAGCTGTTTTTTTGCCTTAAAGATCTATAAAGACAAGCATTTTGCTTCTTTTATTCATTATCTTTTGCAGGTTGCATCCAGAGGAAGAAGATATACTTTTCTTTCCATGAAGATTTGAAGACCCAAACGAAGTGTTTTTTCAGCATTCTTCATAGTTTCGAGATGAGAAAGCAAGGAGGCACGTTTTTTCAAGGTCCTTTTTTCTAGGGGATCGTTTTTCAGAAACAGGACCGAAGCTTTTTTAGTTTCATCGAGATGGGTCCATCCAAAATTTCATCCTCTTGAAGATTGGGAAATTCGCTTTTTTCGGAAATCTGTTTTTTTCCTGCTTTTTCGAGAAATCCTCCGCTTTTTCAAAATCCAACAATTTGGGTTGCTTCGAAACTGAATTGCCTACAAAACCCATGTGCCTGCGTTTTTGCTCACATTCTGCTTTTTCTAAAAAATCAGCAAGTAATTTTTAGCCATTTGTCCAAGATTTTTTCTGACATAGGCGTGTTCACAGTCAATTTTCAAATCTTTCAATATGCAGTACTCTCCAACACAGATCAAGTCCAAAACGGCGTTGGTTCACGATTACCTTAGAACTTTCGAGACAGACTTGCATAAAGTACTTCCAGTAATCAATTTACATTCTTTGGAAGATGCAGGAAGCAATGCTATTAGGAATTTGGGTCACTCCGGTTTGCTTGTAGCAGCTTCATTCCCCATTTCAGTGCAAAGTACCGAATTTGTAATTGCTTGTGTGAAGCATTACAACCCAGTTACAAGAGAGATTCAATCAACAAATGAGAGGTTGCTCTGCAGTCTCAACCCAAACGAAATTGAGAAGTGTTTTTCAATACCAATCTCGGAGAACTTAGCTATTTCGATTGAAGAATGCAAGAGAATGTGGCACAAAGATAAAGACAAGTACCGGAAAATGATTGCTCAGAGGTGGTTGAAGGAAAAGTAGAATGTTGTGCCAAAGAATGTTGGACGTGGAGAATTCAAGGAAGAACATGCAATAATGATTACTCTGCTAAGCCAGATCACAGGTCAAGCAGATGCTAACAAGTTTCAGCCTTGGATGTTTTACATCATGTCCCAGATTGTTGACGGAACCGAATTCTATGATTGGTCGGCACTCATCAGTGATAGTCTTCACTAGCAAATAATTGATTTTCAAAGGGCCCATGAGTTTCACATGATATCATACCTTGTGTATTTGATGGCTTTTCAGGGTCGATTCTGAGGTTTGAATGTTGTTGGAACTCTGGACATTCAGCATGTATATCACCATTTCCCGCAGTTAGAATTTTCCCAAGCTAAACGACATTATAGGCGGGTAAATGATTCATTCCTCATGCATACAGTGCGAGATCTGGATAATGAGTTGCATATATGGTTTTCAGCCAATGCTAGAATGGCGATGGCAGAATGGGCTGACTGGTTTATTCAGTTTCCCACCTCCTACATCAGAGTATATGGCTTCTCAGGAGAGCCAAGAATACTGCCGAGATATCCTACAGATGAGGTAGCATTCATGGAATTTTTTAGGCAAGCCTATGAAGTTCATACATTTTTGCGCAGCAGGCGCAAGGCGACTTTCAATTTTCCAATCGGGATGGGTATTTACAGATGTAGATCTGGAGCAGATGCCAAGGTAATTGGTAATCAATCTTCCAAGTATGGTCTTAAGTTTTTCGACAGGAGGACTTCATATGACCCGCGTGGTGTTTTTGCATCACCTTTGCCAAAATTGTGTACATACACCTGTAGTTGAAGATTTCTGGGCTAATTGTGCAGATGAGTTTGAAGTGCGGAAATGCAGTTACAGCAAGTTTACTCTTCAACAAATGGTTGATACCCTGTCAGAAGATGTAGAGGGTTTGATAGAGGATGGTGAAGTTTTACTTCCCACATATTTCAGAGATCAAGTTGAGCAACAACCGTTGCCGCTAGTTAATTGGTCAGTCAAAGAGAACACCTCCATTGAGGAAAGAACGAGTCGAGTTGTCAAAAACAATTGGATATTCTTGAAAAATAAGTGGAAGACATTCCGGTAGCAAAGCCACCAGTTGTACAACCATCAGAGCCTTCCACTTCCAAACCAAAACAAAGAATTAAGGCTATGAGCGTCCTTCCAAAAGGAATAAAAATGGCCAAGTTAAAGAGAAAAAAGGTTGAGTCTCCAATTCATTTTCAGCAGGAACAACCAGCAGTTGCATCAGAAGTTTCTGCAGAACCAACACCACAGATTGAAACATTGCCTTCAGTTCATGTTTCTCCGGCTTCACCAATTTCTTCTCCTATCCACAGATTCAGAGCCAGATTCACTGGTTCGTAACTCTGATACACATATTGGTTCATCAGGAGCAGAGGAAGTTAGAACCAAGTTTCCAAGAGAATAGCTCATCCTGGCTTGAAAACATTTTGGGAAGGAAGAGGAGAAAGCCATCATATCAGTTGGATTTGATAGAGCTTAAAAGCATCTACCAAGACACGTCAGACAAGAAGCTGAAGAAGCAGGTTCGCATTCAAAAGAATGCGGATGGAGAAATAATCCTTGAGACTGCAACTCCATCGAAGGATAAAAATGTTGATGACATTGATGTTGATGACTTCAAAGTTGCCAAAGCTAACCTTGGTAGGAGTACTCGGCATACAGATGTCAATTTATTTGAGGTTGCAGCGGACAATTTGAAGGAGAGGGTGTTGAAAGATGGAGAGGATAAAGCAACCCTCAAGGCTGAAGTCAAGCAGTTACGGCAGTACATTTCCAACCTTTTTCATGGTACATCACAGGCTAATTTACTGCTTCCTCCAAATCTAGAATCACAAGTCGATCAACAACAGTTCAATCAGTTGATCATCTATGGGAGGCACATGAAGGATTGGGTGGAAGAATTCGTGACTAAAGGTAGAGTTGTACTTTCCCAGATCTATCAGTTAAAGTATAATGCCCATGATTTGCGTCAAAGTATTCAGGGGTTACAAAAAACCTTGGCTGAAAATAGACCGGTATTTGAGATCATTATATCTAACTTGAAGATGGCACATAATTCTGTTGATTCAGTTGAGGATAAGAAGATTGTTTCTACTTGGAAAGCACAATACCTTTTAACAGTAAAAACTTATGACAGTGTGACCTCAGAGTTAGCAGAATGGAAGGAAAAAGTGGTGAATGTTCTCAAGTTTGTCAGATCTTTTGTTTCTCAGATCCCATGTTCGTATGAAAAGGAAGATGGTACCCTGTTTGATCTCAGGGAAGTACAGACAGAGTTTCAGACTCTTGTCCGCAACTATTTTAATGGTGATATCAGTGCTGGCAAGATGGATCGTTTTGCCGCAATGACAGTGAAGTTTGACAAAGCTGTGGGTGAAGTCCATGAATTCCTTCAGATGGTTGCGAATGGTGAAGAAATGCTGGAAAATCAAAATGTCATTCTAGAGAGTATCAGTGTTCCTGGCAAAGATGCAGTCACGCGCTTTTTAGAAGATATTATCTCCCAAAATTTCAATGGATGACATCACCAAAAAAGCAAGAATGTTGATGAGAATGTGACTCAAAAGAAAGCAGCTTTAAATCAGATGCTTTTTGTTTTAAACCATTTGCTTTCATGCTAATCTCATCCATTCTATTTTTAGAAAAGAAATCACTTTGTAATAGTTGGAATTTCCTTTGCTTTAAAGCAGATTGCTTTGCTTTAAAGCGTTTGTTAGTTGTAATCTTTGTTTTAGAATAGAAATAAAGTTTGCGAGTTGGCAAGTTAGTTAGGGTTAATCAAGGAGATTTTAGGGTTCCCTACTCCTTTGATTTAGTATAAATAAAGGCAGCCTTGCCCATTGTATGTAATGGTAATTGTGATAGCAAATTTGTTGTGCCTATTCTAGCCTACAAATTTTGTTATTCCAAGTGTCTGTTCACTCTGTGTTCATTGTAAGGGAGCTACTTTTGTGATAGCCAATTTGTTGTGCCTATTCTAGCGTGCAGATCTTGTTATTCCAAGTGTTTGTTCACTCTGTGTATCTGTTCTCCAGTGTTTGATCGCATACTGTATGCCTGCCTTTCGCTATAGTATTGATGTCCTGGAGTTGTATTAACTTTGTGATATTGGAATAGAGATCTCATGCCTGCTTTGCTCTGATATTCTATCTCATTAATCATCAAGTTTTGTCGTCAGATGTGTGGCTTGATTAAGTTTTATTTCAGCTTTCATCATTAAAGTACATTGAGTCTTGTGATGTAAATCTGTGAGATTTACTTAAGTTTTTGTGTTAAAACAATCATTCCTTGACCACTTTTAATCCCTTTGCTCTGAATTTACTTAGGAGATTAAAAGCGTCATTAGTTTAAGCCTAGTTGTACTAGAAGTTTTATAAAGGAAAAAACCTCTTCTGCTGCGTTTAGAGTTTTATAACCTTGTGCTCGCAGTGGAGAATCAAAAAAAAGATAGGCAAATTTAATTTATTTATCTTTTTCAGCAAACATCAGCAAAAAAGGAACTCCCCCTTCCAATAGGAGAGCAGTTTATCTATGCATAGCTGTCCGTTTCCAACTCGCATTCCAGAGGTGCGAATTGAAACGCCAACAAATCTCTGTATCAGTATCAAAGGGATCTGTTGGTGGCACTGGATTCTCTGGTTCTACTAACTACAAAATCTCCCTGTGGATTTCGTGTTCCCTGTCTCTGTCTAAAATAGTATCTGTCTATAGGCCGCATGTCTCATTTTCATCTTCTGCATGTCATTTATAACATCACAGGATGGCAAGATACACCGCTCTGATACCACTGTAATGTGACGTACCTGTTTGTATTTTTTAAGATCTTTTTGTGTTATTTTATTATTTTTATTGTGGTCTTTCAGACTAGAGAGAGAAAGGCAGAAGGGGTTTTCAGTTTTCCTGCAGATGTGTTGCCGGAGCATACAATATAGAGCATAGAACATAAACCCAGAAAATATACAATAGATATGAGGAAACTATCAATTACCCAGATAGTTAAATGGCCAATAAACAATTACTATCACATACCCATATTGGGATTTGCAACTTCATACATCAGCCGTAGCCGAGCCAACAATGGGTATGGCTGGAAATCACTCCAAACTCCAGAGAGATACAAGAAATGATCATACAATTTATATCAGCAAGGTAAAAGGCCTTAAACGCCCTATATGAAGAAGATACAATGGCTGCAACTCAATAAAGAGAGCCTCTATGAAGCCCACGTCCACTAGGCTGGGTAGTACGGCCCCTATGAAGGCTGCAACAGCAAAGAACAGCAATAAACCCCTTGCAACTGGAACTGTTTCTGATCTGCAGTCAGGTATAGAGCTAGGCAACCAAGATACAAGTAGATTCTTGCACATAAACTCCCCAAAATCCCACCAAATGTGGTACGGCCTCCTCCTAGTATGTACGGCCAACAAGTAATGGCATATGCAGTTTCTAAATCCCCACAAACTCGCCTCAATCTGCCTCTAATCAATAGTAACAACTGCTGCAAACAAACTCAAAAGTGATGATCTTTGTAACCTCAAATTCGTCAAGTCTCCAACTCCATTGTAGCACAATAGTGAATACTGAATGCATCCACCTCAAATGGCACCTTTGGGTGGTATTGCACACCTGTAGAATGTCATCACTAATGGAGGTTTTCGTCTCCAAAAGCCTGGTTCAAATTCTCAAACCCTCAAAACCCTAGCAGAGCTCCAAAGAGAAAATATTATAAAGCAAGCATAACAAATGAAATCCATTTTCCACTTTTTATTCCTCCTCAAGGGTGGCGTTGGGTATTTTGGAGGGAATGTTTGTTTAAAAATCACTTTTATTACCTAGGGATGGGCGCCCAAGGTCATAACTTGCTTATGTCTTCATTCCCCCATAAAGTCACTTTTCCCCTTTTAATATCTTAAAGTCTAAATTAAATATAACATTGATAAACTTCGAACTCTAAAATAAATATGAAGACGGTGTCGGAAAGCAATGATCTATAGCTCGTCAAAAAGCCCTCGAAGAGACAAATCTGATCCCACTCTGAAAATCCCGAATCGACTCTACTAAAAATAGTAAGTAATGGCCAAGAGCCAACAGAACCAACTCTGAGGGTGCCAACTGGATCTACTAAACTCAAACCGCAAACCTTTCACCGACAATCACCGCCACTGCCAAACTAACCCCAGTTCCCAAACCAAAACTACTAGTCCACGGGAACTCAATGATGGACTAACCATGTATCAAGAAGGGGACATTACACACGATCCCATAGGAATCGCATCCCATTATTAGTATAAAAGAGGAGATCTGAGGGAGTATGAAGGCATCGTAGAAAGGTAAATAAAGAAAGAAATATTAATATTATAATACAGGAGCGAGTTAAGTTAGTAAAATACAGTCAACATTGCAATCAACAGCCAACATAAGGAAATACAGAATTAAGTACATCAGCATTCATCATAGTTGGTATACCTTGCACAATGTAGTTGTTGATAATTAATTAGAATGACGTATATCAGTCATTTAAATATGTATTATGCATTATGATTTTGTGTATATAGATAGGCATAACATCTCTTTCATAATCTTATATATATATGGATGAGTTAATGTGTTTATAAACAATTATATAAAAATAATGGTCACGATGATGGAGGAAATGTGGTGCAAGAGGGATAACGGCGATGGGGCAATTTTCTAAGTATGCCGCCCCTCTGGGGGGATTGATTAATCCCATTGGGGCCAAGGGGGTACAAAGGGTACAAGAGTACAGAGGGTATTGCCCTTGGGCTTAGAAGAGGTGGCTTTCGGGGCACCCTTGAGTGATTCCATCCTCCTATCATAGATAGACCAATTCCAAGGAACCCACTATAAAGAAAGGAAAAGGGAGTGACAAGATGAGGGGGAACAGGATAATGAATACCTCATTAGGTAAACCACCTCATATGGATGGCATGCGCCACATGAGGGGTGGGTGGTATATCCACTATTGGGCCTAAGGTAGAGGATTCGGGACACCCCATCGAAGTCATTCTCCTCAACTCTCTTGTGGTGAGTCTCGAAGATGTTAGATTTAGTTGATTAATAATGTTGTGAGTTGTTAATCATGCTAACTTGATTGTGAGAGATTTTATTGTAAGTATTTTCTAATGTGTTTTGTAGGACATCTTTGAGCTCATCTATTTGTGGGAAATTGAGAACCAAGGCAGATTTAGGGTATTCATAGAAAGGGACATTACATAATCTCAGCTAAACACCCAAAAATCTGCCACAAAACATAGTACGGGTGCTCCAAGGGAGGTACGGCCAGCATGCAAGGTGGTATGGCTGCAATGGAGTCCCGTAATCACTCTGAAATCTTCTCTCACACTTGTGATATCAGCTGAACATTTTCAAACTGAAATCACATCAATCGAACTCCATGAAAGCAAATATGTGAATACTAGATGTATCCATCTTAATAGCACCTTTGGATGGTATTGCACATCTGCAGAATGCTGTTACTCAAGGAGGTTTTCATCTCCAAGAGCCTTTGGTTCGAATCCTTCAAAGTTCAAACCCTCACACCAAAACCCTAGCAGAGCCAAAGCATCAAATATCATAAACATCAAGCATGCCCAATGACTTGCTTTTTTCATCTTTTATTTCCTTCCTTGAGGGTGTTGGCTTTTTAGGAGGTAATTTTATGTTTTAAAATTACTTTTTATCCCCCTTGGGATGGGCGCCCATGTGCTCCTAGTGACTTTTAACATTTCCTTTTCATTAAGTCACTTTACCATAAATCTTTATAAAGTCCCAATTAAATAAATATAAATAAACTTCGGACTTTAAAATAACTAGCAAGATGATATCAGAATTCAATGATCTTTAGCTCGTCGGAAAGGTCTCAACGAGACAAATCAAACCCCACTCTGAAAATCCCGAACCAGCACCAATCTCGAACTTACTAAAAATAGCAAGTATAAGCCTGAACAAGCCAAGTCACCACTGACAACTGCCAACTGGATCCAAACCACATCTACAACATCTGAATTACACATCCAAGGCCAAAATCACCATGGTTCCTGTTGGTGCCTGATTTCACTATCAGTTTCTGAGCAATTTTCATGCAGGCACCTTCCCAAAAAATCCAAAAAAGTTCTAAGTCTTTGGGCCTCCTCAGCATGTTTTAACATCAGCATCATATTTTCTTTGGAGGAGGTCATCATCATCATATTTCTGGACATCACCCCGATGTTGCTTACGAGGGTCATCATATTTTCTGTCAGCATGATCTTTCGCTGGGGTGATATTCTAACATCGGGTGATCTTACTTAAGATCATCCTGATGATATTGCTGCAAAGTCCTAAGTATGATCCGATCTTCATCGGGGTCATCATATTTGAACATCGGGTGATCTTAGTCAAGATCATCCTAATGTTGTTTTATCACTTCATGTTCGTTGTTTTATCACCCTGATGATGCTGACGTCATTCTTACGTCAGGGTGATATCCGTTTTTCTACCTGTCTGCATCATGATATTTCCGAAGGGAGATATTCGCCTGTCGGCTTCATGCATTGTCCAATGGGGGTGATCATTTCAAATATCTGTCATATTCATATATCACCCCGATCTTATAGCGGAGCTACAGTGCAGCATGATATTTGTGCATCAGGATGATATTTCCAAATATCCGGTTATCTTCCGAATATCATCCTGATGCCGACATGTGGTGGTGACGTCATCAAGGTCCGGGGGGTCATATTTCTAACATTACTCATCTTATGAAGATCCCCCAATGTTGCGAATATGACGGTGACGTCATCAGGATGTTCATCGGCCAGACATTTGGTATCGGCTAAGCAGGAGAATCTTCCTCCGATGGATCAGGTTGTGTCGATGAAGGCGTTTATCATGCAGGTGATATTGCGATATGATGCTGACGTCAAGATGATATTTCAAGCAACAGGATATCATGCTGTTGGAGGATGATGATGAAGGCTTATACTAGTGTCATCGGGAGCAAAAGCACCGACATCATATATGCTCGTGGCCTAGTATATAAAGTGTTGAAATGGTTGCTACAGGGTGCATGTGGGATAATTCGATCCTGCATATTTTCAAATATCATGATGATGTATCTTGGCGGGAAACGGTTGTGACGCACAGTTTTCTGCATTTCCCAAGGCCGCGGGTTGGTGCGCCATTAATGGCGATTTTTGCAGAGGTATGGGCGATGGCGTGGACGGATCCAGTACCCGACTGAAGTTGTACATCCACGGTTGGCGGCTCATGGCTCAAGATCCTCTTCTGTCCCCTCTTCTACCTGCCGCATTCAATGCGTTGAGCGCCATTTTTCTGATACTGTGTATCTGGCGGGTTTTTTGGTCAACTATGTAATTAATGTTGGGAACCTTCCTTGCTGTATATAGCAGGTTGTGTTGCTCATTTGAAGGTTGTTGAAAACTGGACATTTTGGCTCTGTAATAAGATACAACTGGTTTTGGTTGCTCTGTGCAGCAAAACTTGTGAGTTTATGTATCGCCTGTTGTACGTTTTGGCATGAATCCACTGATTTCATGGTTAATCTTATATGAATAATGCTATGTTTGCATGTGTTATGCTGATTCTGTCTCCAGTTTTGCATGTATCTTTCTTCCTGCAATAGGGATGCCATAAGTATCGACAGCTTAACACTCTGTATTGGGAGATATCTGTAAGGCAGGTATCATGTGTATCCCCCTGAAATCTAGTTTTAGCTATTCATGCTGATCATTCACAGGTGTATGTCTACCGACTCCAAGCCCTGGATAGGCACCAATCTAGCTCTGTGTTGAGGTTATACACCAGGTCCAGGTTTGCATCCAAACACCATTTCAAACCATCTCATCCTTCCACCTGTTAGTTGTAGGATTAGAAGTAGGAACCCCTGCATGCTCTCATACCTAACCAGACATATATGTCCAAGAACGTTGCCCATCTTGTGATCTATCATACAGATCTTGGTCTATACATGAGAGTATTCTGCCTGTTGTTGTCAAGTTAGATCTTTCTATCTTTGAGCTAGTCAAGGTTACATCTTGAGTTATAGGGATACCCCCCTTGGTGCGGCAGAACCAGAAGTGAAGGGGAGGAGCTCACGCAACCTCCTGTATTCAGTTGGCTGAATCTGCCTGTGCATTAGAACTGGCAACCCCTAATGCTGATTCAGAAGAAAAACCAACAGTTCCCTAACCAAACTGTCAGTCTACAAGAACCCAATGATAGACTAACACTGTAACTAGAAAGGGGACATTACAATTTCAAATCTTTAATTTGAAATTTGCATCGAAGTCATCTATGTTTGAGTCAGCTCTCTTAAAGGGAAACATAATTCAAATTTGTTTTGGCACCAATCTCTTATGTAAGTCGGCCAAGTTGAAGGTATTCGGCCCAGTGGAAAATCTATTTAGGTCGGCCTTAAGTCAGAGAAATGAAAGTGAGTCTACCCAACTTGAGTTGAAGGTCTGCTATTTTTGGTGATAAAAGTCGGCCTAGGTAATTGTTTTGAATTGAAGCACCGAAATTCAAATTAAGGTCGACCCTTTTGATGAAAAAGGAAATTCAAAGCGCCAATATTTTATAGGTCGGCCTACTGAATTCAAGTTAGAAAAACAAACGAATTTAAATTGTTTTGAGCGCCAAAATAACAAGATTAAATGGTAAGTCGGCCAGCATTGGAAAAAGAGAGAGATTTCAAGTATTTAAGAAGGCTTTGTGAAGAATTTGAGGATTATGTTCTAGCAAATTTTTTTTATTTTATCTATGTTCCACAGCGTTTCGGGGACGGGGACGACAGGGGACGCGTTTCAGGGACGGCAGTCCGAGGGCCAATTTTTGGGGATGGCAATATATGAATTTTTCAGAATATCCATATGAAATAGAGATATCATATATGTTAACAATGGGGAAGAAAAATGTAGAGGAGCCAACACATAATCCAAGCCTATGATATAATTTGCATTTATAAGTTTTAGAGGGCAACAGGTCATTCTAATTGGAGTCTGATGGCTTATTTGATTGGAAGTTAACTAACAAACAAACTACATTTTATTGACAAGGGTTAAATTTGATAGTAAACCTTAAAACAGAATATGCAAAAACAATTTTAATTAATAGCAAATTGGAGGAAAAATTAGTTTGCCTCAGCAATTGATGGAATTTTATGTATACCCTTTTTTCCCTTGCATGAAATGGTGATTTCTGTTCATAAAACAGTAGTTTTTATGCCTTGTCTATGCTTCCACATTTTGTAATAATTGAAGATATGTAGAGGAGCCAGCACATAATACAAACCTGTGATATAATTTGCATTTATAAGTTTTAGGGGGCAACAGGTCATTCTAATTGGAGTTTGATTTGTCTACCATTGCTTATTTGATTGGAAGTTTAATTTTATTAGATGTTAGATGTATAGTTTTTTATTTAATCAGATTTTTTTGGCGTTTAATTTTTTTTTTTTTAAAGAGAAGTCGTCAGGGACGTCTAGCCGTCTCCGGGACGGTCGAGGGACATCTTGGACATCCCCGGCAGTCCCCGATACTCTGAGAGTCGTCCCCGATTTTTAAGGCGCGTCCCCACAACGTTTCCTTTTTTTCTGTTTCGCAGGGAACGCCAAGGGGACGTCCCTAGCCATCCCTCCGTCTCGGAAACGTCATAGAAGACGAGGACGGGGCTGGAGGAGGTGGGGACGCGTCCTCATGTACCCCTAGATTTTATCCCTTATGATTTGCACTTTTGAGCGGACTTGTAATGTCCCCCACTTAGCCCAGTCAGTTCGACAGAGTAGATTAGCCTATCACATGACTCCCGTAGGCTAATGACTATGGTTAGGGAGCCAGTTGATGACTTACTATTTATAGTAAGCCAAGAGCAGGGCACTTACTATTTTTGGTAGAGCAGTTTTAGAAGACCTTGGCATGAGGATTCATGTTATTTGGAGGGCCCAAGATATGATAAGTCGATATATAAGTTAGATTAAATGTTTAACTTTTACTATTTGAAAGGTTAAGTCACTTAAGTTATAAAGTAATAACACTTTATAAAATGAAGTTATAACTTAAAGTTGAGTCTCTAGGGAATGGGTGCCCCACATGGAGTAATAAGGGGTTAAGTGATAATTTAAAAACAAATTAAAAATCCTTCATCTTGGGCGTTGGGAGATAGAAGAGGATTAAAAGGCAAAAAGTGACTTCATTTTCTCGTTCATGCTTGACTATTGTATTGGCTTTTCTCTCTATGAGATTTTCTCGTGCATTCTTGGGTTTTGGAGTTCAAGGGTTTGGATTTGGCTTTGCTGGGACAAAAACCCCTGCATTAGTCCCTTTCTTCGTGCTTGAAAGACCGCATCAGGAGAGGATATTGGGAGCTTCACTTTAGGAGTTTCATTTGGGCTTTGAACAATTCCGTTTGGTGGAGTTTTGAGTATGTAATGAGCATTTTGATGGAGTTATCGTTGTGCAGCTGAGAGAGATGGATTTACGAGTAGATTGTTATTGTTTTGGCACTGTTTAAGACTGCACTTCACCTCATTGGCTGGGCCATACTCTCCTAAGGCTGGCCGTACAAATTTGGGAGGAAGTTATGGGTTCGTTGTATGGAGTTTGGCATCAATAATCACTTGAGGAGAGTCGCCTTGCATCAGATATCATTTGCAGACCTGTTCATAGAGTTTTGGGAGCAGTTTCAATATTGTATTTACTGTTAGAGACTCCCTGCCAAGGCCGTACTACTGCAGGTTGGACGTGGGCTTCAAGGAGGAGTTTAAACTTGTAACTGTGGTCCATATCAGCTTCAAGGAGTCGCCCAAGGTCTGAGATTTCATTATTCGTGTTGGTATTGCATTGTCATACTTTGTATTGGAGTTTTGGAGTGATTCCTGTAGCATATGTTGCTGGTCCGGCAATGACCCTTACATGAAGTTGTGAAACCTGATATGGGTATGTTATTATAATTCATATTTTGGCTCAGTATCATATGGGTAGTTGCTATTTTGTTGATATCTCTTTTAGCTTTTCTGGGTTTTCAGTCTATGCTTTATATTCTCTGTATTTCATGCAAAAACAAACATGCAAGCAAAACCCATGAAACCCTAAAAATTAAACAAGCAGAAAACAGAAAAAAAAATATACAAAGCAAAACATATATCAGGGGGTGTATATTACAAGACTATTCCAAGGATGAAAACCCTTGAGAATAGAGTTGAGTTGGACAAAAACCTAGCTCAACTTAAGGAGGCTTCATAACGGGAGTCTATTGGAGCTTCATTGGCATTATTGAAGATATTGGTTAAAGACCTTGAAGATTTATAGCAGATTACATTGCATATTTTGGCGCCACCATTGAGGAGCAGCTTCAGATCTAGAGAGCAGATTTAGAGCACCATGTGAGAGCTTTGTGGCCGATTTCATAGCAGACTTTGTGGCGATTTCATATCAGACCTATTCTTTGCATCGGCAGGCTCCTTGTCACCCTTGGCGCCGTCACTTGAGAGCCAACCATCATTTGCTAGGAAGCGCTGGAAGTGTTGAGGCAGATCCGTCCTTGTTGTGAGTGTGTGTTGAGACTTGGCATCACTCTTATCACCATTAGGAGATTTTGGAGCTGGCAGACCTTTGACAGCAGCATGGCAATTCATATCAATCATTGAAGACCCCATTCTTGCCTCCATAGAAGTGGCGGTCAGCAGATAAGTGACAGCAACAGTTAGGAAAGGAGCGGCAGCATTGTAGGACATTGTCATCAGCTATTCTCCACATTTGAAGACCTCCTTGTTGGCCGATCTGGTATGGGTAGGAGTTCGCTGCCCTGAATTGCAGTATATGTCAATATAATTGGGATGTTACATCCCTGATTCTGTAGCAGCATTCTATGCTTGTACTTTGGCTGTCATAAAGCCATCTATCTGATGTAATTAAAGACTTGAACAATTGCTTTTGTAACAGGAAGATCTGAATTGAATCTATCATACTTTGTTATCATTTTGGTATGTCAATCATGACGTAATTCTTAGTAGAAGAAGTTGCATATGTATGTTATCTTTGCCATCATTAATGCTATGTATTTTGAACAATTTTGTATCCATATGCAGTCGCTGTCCATAGTTGTTTGAATCAGAAAGGGAAATCAGATCTAGGGTTTGAGAAGGAAAATCGAAGTTTAGAAATAAAGATCAGAATTCAGTCCTAGGGTTTCATGTTGGAAATTGCAAATTCAAAAATTTTGTTCAAACCCTAGAACGAGACATGACATTTGCGAAATGAAGATTTCGCCAACTAAAGGAAAAACAGGGTCAGAAGTGGTTTGCGATGGACAGATTTTGCCGATAAAGCAAAATAAAGGTCAGAATTGAAGTAAAGTGAAAATCAATGAAATAAAGCACGTGATATAATGTAATGTAATACTTCAGAATATTTTTAAGTGATTTTAAAATATTCTAAAGTGTTGTAAAGGCTTTATACATGAAATTTCGACGGGCATTATATTTTGAAATGTTTGCCTTCTCTCCATTCGCCATGATTGCAGGATCAGATCAGCACCAGCTGGAAGTGGTTGTCGTATATTTAATTGTGTAGTTGAATGAGTCAGCTACTAGTCTTCAATGCAGCAGATATTTCTTAGCTACTTCATCTTCAGATATTTTTGTATTAATTGTTGCGGATCAATTCTGGATATTTCCGCATTTATGTTTTGCATAACAAATGTATACAGACATTCCTTTTGCAAAATATCTTTTGACATGCCCATGGACAAATTTATTGGAGTGGATGACTTAAGTCAATATAATGGAATGCTATAAATAGATGAAAAATCAATGTAACAAGGGCTGGACGCAGAGGCTTATTTTTTTGTGCTCCAAACAGAACTCTACCCTACTGTAACCGTGCCTTTTTAATCAATACAATACTGGTTATTTTTACCTTTTCTTATTGTTTTTTAACTCTGTGTAATATGAAACTGGTTGTTGCTTGTGAATGTTTATTTCCTTGCAATTCTATTATGTTCTTTACCTTTGTTAGAAGCTGCAAGATTTGTGTGATCCCATCAGTTGTGTGAAATTTTCTGTGCATTTTGGCTCTATGTGTGTTCTTCATTAAACCTAGTGTATCACCTTTCCCTTTCAGTTTTCTCCTTCCCCTTTTCCCAGTGGTGTTAGATTAGCTTTAGTCTTACATCTTTCTCTGAATCTTATATTCTGAAAGAGGAACCAGCCTTCTCTAGAGGTTTGATCTCATTTGTAGGGTCCCACACCTTGAGATCACTCTGATGTTTCACTGAATTGTTGCAACAAACAGGCTTCAACACAGGGTGCAAATCCAAGTGATAACAGCAATCAAAATATCTTCACCATGCAACAATATGGAAGGACTTAATATGGATCCATATGATGTCTTACTATATGATGCAGGAGCATTCGGGCTCACAGGGAATCCTGCATCACCAAAAAAAAGTTTTATTTTTATGTTCAGATTTCAACATTTTTTTTGTAGGGTTGAGCTTCAGGAGCAACTTGTGAAAGGTTGGGAGGATAAAAAATATTCATTTGTGAGGACTTGGCTTTCATTTAAAATATCAAAGGTAACCAATATATTCAATGTGATTTTTAAAATTATCATATTTCACAAATTCAAGGTCCTACGAGTTGAAGGGGTTCATTTACCATGATAGAAGGGGCTTGTGAAGAAAAATTAAATAAAATTTATTTTATTTACTCAACTTGGACACCTTGGGAAGTGTGAAAAAAAATATTCTATTGTTGGTATTCCCTCACTTGCAATTTAATATTGCATTTATTCATTGAGTGGCTAAAATGGAGGAAAAAACTAGTGATTTTTGGGCAAAAAATTAATGACTTCAATTTCCATTTTTGGGTGGATAAGGATGGATTTATTTCTGATTTTATTTATTTTTCAAGGGCATCTACAGAAGAAAAACGTTGAAGAGGGACTAGCAACTTTGAATGCCACATTTTGGAAGAATAAATTAAGATTTTCTTCATTTTTCTATAGGAATCTCAAAGGACACTTTGGCGAAAATGAAAGAACAGATTTGGGCACCACATTTTGGTATTTCATGAGGGTTTTGGATTGAATAAAATGCAGCCATTAATGGTGTTATGGGGCAGCAATCAACAGCAGCAAGGTTGAGGAAAGAAAATTGCAGGTTGCTCAAGACAATGGCATGAAGAGATGCACAAATTAGCTTGCTGAAAGAGAGGAATGAAATAAGAAGAGAAGAAGAGATTTGCAAGTGTTCAAGGCAGCCAAGAGATCTATAGGATGAAGAGAAAAATTAAACTTGAAAAGAAGAATGAAGCCAAGAAAGTGGGAAGACATGAGGATTTGAAGTTTCGAAGGCTTGAAGTCCCTGAAAACCCTTAAAATTTCTGAATTTTATTTTTCATTTAAATTTGAAATGCATGTAATTGATTCCTGAAGCATTTGTTAAATGTAAATACATATGAGGGTTTTAAATTAGATGTGTTTTTAGATTTTCATTATCAAGAGTTTTATTGATTTGTGTGCAAAAGTGTGGGTTTTGATTCTTTGGCTGCAAGATTGGGCAGTTTGATAAAACCCCATTATCTTGTCTACGTCACTATAATATGATTTAATGATATCAAATATCATAGTCGTATTATAGTATGACATCCTTTGTATTGTCCCCCTTTTTGGGGTCTCTAGCACTGCAGTTGTCGTTGACCTTTTGGGTTTGTGTCATCTTGTTCAGAGGGGTAAATTAATATTACCAGTGAGTTCTAATGGTTTAGAGGGGTCATATGATGCTTTCAGAAGTTGTTTCCAGCTTTCGGTTTGGGCTCCAAGATTCTTGGAGAGGGCATCTATTTATAGAAAGTCACTTGGTTGGCTCCGTTCATCATTATTCTTCATCGGGCTCACTCCAATGCAGTCAGATTTCGATTCCGATGCATTCCGGTAGTTTCCGCAAAATGAGTATATTAATGGCTTTATTTAATTATTTTACTAAGGTTGCTAAAATATTAGTTTAAATATTTTAAGAGCACCTTAGTGTTATAGCTCATCGGAACCGAGATGAAATGTTTTAAATTATGGATGCATTAAATAGGGACCTTGTGTGTCAAATTATCATTATTTTATTTAAAAGGTCATTTTCGGAGCTAAATGGAGTTTAATTAAAAAAGTGACTATAATATGATGTTATAAAAGTGACTTAACTTTATGATGTTATAAGTCATAACTTTAAAGTTGTGTGCTAGGATATGGACACCCTTCATGAGGACTCGTGGGACTTAAAGAAATAAAATAAAATAAATAAAAGAATTCCCTCATGGGTGTTAGAAGTCAAGAAATAAAAGGAGCAAATGAGATTTTATTTGCATCTATGAACTTTGCGAAAAAAAGATATTGTTGTGAAGCTTGAAGCTTGGGTTTCTTGCTGATCTAGGGTTCTGCTGAGACAAAATCCAACCTAAAATCACTCGCTTCGTGTTTGGAAGACAACATCAAGTGGGTTGTGGGAAGTCTCATCCAGGGGCTTCACACTGAGCTAAGGTTGATACATTTTGGTGAAGATTTGGGGAAGCTATTGCTTATATTCTTATGCAGATTTATAAACAACTGAGAACAAAAATGGTAATGCAGATTTGATCAATTTTGAGGTGGTTATTTGGTGACTGATCTGTAAATCTATACTGGTTGTACTCCTTCAGCAGAGTTGTACCATATTTCTGTGATTTGTGGAAGGTGTTTAGTGCAATTTTCAACCTTCATATTGGGCGGCCAACACACACATCAACATTTACAAGGTCTTTTTGCATTTCTATAGAAATTTGGAGAAGATTATAGTTGTCATTTACTATGACAGCCCTCAAAATAGGTCGTCCAGTTGCAACAGAGGTGCGTGGGGATTCTTGGGAGTGAAAGCTCCAAATTTGTACCTCTTATCACTTGCTTTGAAGGTGTTTTGTGCCTAGTCATTGATCAATAACATCATTTTGGAGGATTTCTTAAAGAATAGAGCATTCGGAGCATATTTCATATCAAACCCTTGCTGGCCCATGTATATCAGAAATTCCAAAGTGAAGAAACTGATATGGGTATGTCACTGTAATTCATTTTGAATGATTTTATGAACTAGGTCTTTGTTACTTTGTGCATAGCTATTGTAGTTTTTTTGGGTTTTCATTGCATGCTTCGTTTTCATTGTAAGCTTGCCTATCTAGCTGGTTCACATACAACAAAAGTACAAAACTGAAGAAAAAGAAATGGGTATGTATCTATAATCCATTTTGAGCAATATTATGAATTGGGTCTTCGATACTTTGTGCATATCTATTGTAGTTTTTCTGGGTTTTCGTTGCATGCCTTGTATTTCATTGTTAAAATGCAATATCATATGCAAAAAGCATATGCAAACCCTATAAACAATCAGTGGTGAGAAATGGAAAAAAAAACTTTGGCATAAAAACCTACAAGGATGGTGTACATTACAGTGGTATCAGAGTAAGAGATCTTGCCAGCCAGTGGGTTTATCACCAAATTTTAATAGCAGAAAATTTCTAATCATAATGGGGGTTAACGGCTGAATGCTTGCACATTTTGGAATCCGGAAATTTGGGGAAAAAGAAAATCATTCTGGAATTGTTTTTGATGACTGGCACTCAAATTTGTTAGTTGAAGCAGTGTTGGGTGTTTCAGCGAGTACGATGACGTCTATACAGGAGCTTATGACAGAATTGTTGCAAAGCATGCAAAGATATGACAAGAATCTAACAAAATTGTTAGAGCATTCTGAGTTGTTGGAACCTCACTTACCAGTTGAAAAGAAAGAAGATTTGCAGCCTACAAATGACCATGAGGAGATCATAAATCAGCCTATGTATGTGGAAGATTGGGCCCCAAGCCCTAAAGAAGACAAAGCCAAGGGTACGCCTCAGTGCTATGAAGATATGATTGAAGAAGATGCAACCATGAAAGAGGAGGGTTTACTTGCTGATAATTGGCATCACACAAGTCACTATGTGGGTTTGAGCGAAGAGGTATCACACCTTGCAAAGGATGAATACCTAAGGCTTCATAATGATCACACAAAGGAAGGACATGCTAGCACAAAAATTGCCAAACTGACAATGTCAAATCAAGGTATGGATTCTTTGGAAGTTCCAAGTATTATTCCATCATCTTTACATAGTATTGGCTTGGATGTTTGTGAAATAGATATTGTTCATACATTTGAGGATGGTTCAGAAATGTTGCCATGTGTTGAACAAAGGGATGTTGTTAAGGTTGATTTGGATTGGCAAGAGTTGAATGATCCCTTGGAGGATAAGGAGGTCCGTGTTGTTTCACCCATTATGGGAGTGGTGCAAGAGCACCTTGGCAAATTAATGTTGCCCTAGACAAATCTTTGAGTTTGATTCAATTTTATATGATTCAATATTGTATTTAGGTCCATCAAGTTATTTTTATGTGTTTAGGTCAATAGGAGTTTCAAATATGCAAACCATGTAAAGGTTGTTATGTAAAAATGCAAAAAAATGATGCAAACTTGGAAGGTGAAGAGTCATTTGGCTCTTGGTTCGCTCCAAGTCAGTGAGACTTTAAAGAGTTATGAGTTTAATGCCTTTAAATAGGCTTTGTAACCTTTGTAAACTCGTGGGTGATTGAAGGAATGAAATGGAATAGTAAAAAGGCACTGTTTTTTGTATTTTCTTCAGAAATTCGCTATTTTCAGCCCTTGTACGGATCTGTACGGACTCATAGGCACGTGCAAGTGTATGTAAGTGATAGTACATACAATCACCCTCCATTTCCTTTTCATTTCATGCAAATTGGCTTTGTTTTAAGTTAGTTATTGCATTTTTAGTAAAAACTGTCAAAACCCTGATTTAGGGTAACCCGTTTTGGGAAAAACGCCATAACTTTTGTTTCCACCGTTAGATCTTTATGTAACTTGGGGAAAATGTCTGTACCTATGTTATCTACAATCTAACCGAAGTGATCGACTTCATTTTCGTTCGTGTGGAAGTTATGAATGACTATTCGTAGCATTTCACAGTGAAATTTCTGAGTTTGAACCCTTGTAGCAAAATTACCAGTCTGTTTTTAGAGCACATTTCCAAAGTAACCTATACCCATCTTGGAGTATGCTGTGGGGAGGCATAATGGGTATCTAATGCATGTCTTAGGTTGACATTTGAAGTTCTGTGCAAAAAGATAAGAGGATTGTTCTCTTTTTCTAGGGATACAAGCCATTTAGAGGATTTGTGAAGTAAGTGCATGTTCCGGGAGTGATCTGCCTTAACCAATGGGTGGGATGAGTCATTTGGTACCCCAATACAACCTTTCCATGGGCAAACAAAGATTCCTTTCCGTTGTTCCCACTTTTCCATGAAGGACTTGGTTTTGGACCTATAGGTGTGGTTGAGCCTTGTTGAATCGATTCCTCTTCCTTGCATCCCATATTCCTCTGCATCAGATTGGTATCAGAGCTGGCGAAAGATTTGTGTGTTGTATTTGTTCCTGTCACTGAGAAGGCAGGTGAAGAACTGAAGGAAAGAATGTGTTGGTGACCATTATTTTTGTTACTAAGTTGTTTGGTTGTAGGTGCTTGTTCCATCTAGCTGCTTGAAGGATGTTCTCTGAGGTGTTGTGTGTGGGCAGACAAGCTGAGGTCTGTCATGACCATTCTCCAATGGAGATTAGGCTGGATAAGGGTGCATAGAGAAACCACTAAGGAGAGAGTGGTAGGTGCATCACCAGGATCTGTTGTTGGGTGAGATGAATGGTTTGGTAAGTTGGTTTGTTGAGAAGCAGTGAGAGAGATGGATACTTGAAGAAGCACTTGAGGTTGCAGCCTGAAGAATACTCCATTGATGGGAGTAGAAGGAGCCTGAAGAAGCTCTAAAGTTGATAGTTTGATTTGTTGGTTGGTTGGTCACCTTTCTATGGATGAGAAGATTTGAAGCCTGAAGCTGAGAAGATTGAAGATAGAGGAGATGCAGAAAAAGACTTTTTGTTGCAAATATATTTCCAAGGGACTTGGAAATTTTGTTGGTTGGTTGTATGGTGCAAGAGCACCTTGGCAAATTAATGTTACCCTAGACAAACCTTTGAGTTTGATTCAATTTTATATGATTCAATATTGTATTGAGGTCCATCAAGTTATTTTTATGTGTTTAGGTCAATAGGAGTTTCAAATATGCAAACCATGTAAAGGTTGTTATGTAAAAATGCAAAAAATGATGCAAACTTGGAAGGTGAAGAGTCATTTGGCTCTTGGTTCGCTCCAAGTCAGTGAGAAACTGAAGAGTTATGAGTGTAATGCCTTTAAATAGGCTTTGTAACCTTTGTAAACTCGTGGGTGATTGAAGGAATGAAATGGAATAGTAAAAAGGCACTATTTTCTGTATTTTCTTCAGAAATTCGCTGTTTTCAGCTCTTGTACGGATCTGTACGGACTCATAGGCACGTGCAAGTGTATGTAAGTGATAGTACAGACAATCACCCTCCATTTCCTTTTCATTTCATGCAGATTGGCTTTGTTTTAAGTTAGTTATTGCACTTTTAGTAAAAACTGTCAAAACCCTGATTTAGGGTAACCCGTTTTGGGAAAAACGCCATAACTTTTGTTTCCACCGTTAGATCTTTATGTAACTTGGGGAAAATGTCTGTACCTATGTTATCTACAATCTGACCGAAGCGATCGACTTCATTTCGTTCGTGTGAAAGTTATGAATGACTGTTCGTGGCATTTCACAGTGAAATTTCTGAGTTTGTAGCAAAATTACCAGTCCGTTTTTAGAGCACATTTTCCAAAGTAACCTATACCCATCTTGGACTATGCTGTGGGGAGGCATAATGGGTATCTAATGCATGTCTTAGGTTGACATTTGAAGGTCTGTGCAAAAAGATAAGAGGACTGTTCTCTTTTTCTAGGGATACAAGCCATTTAGAGGATTTGTGAAGTAAGTGCATGTTCCGAGAGTGATCTGCCTTAACCAATGGGTGGGATGAGTCCATTTGGTACCCCCCAATACAACCTTTCCATGGGCAAACAAAGATTCCTTTCCGCTGTTCCCACTTTTCCATGAAGGACTTGGTTTTGGACCTATAGGTGTGGTTGAGCCTTGTTGAATCGATTCCTCTTCCTTGCATCCCATATTCCTCTACATCAGGGAGACCATAATGTTGAGGACTCTAACCATTGCTTTGATGGAGACCCCTTGCCCGAGCATAATGATGACTTCGTCTTGACACATGAGTATAATGATGCCATGGAGGGAGTTGATTTGGAGCAGCATGGTCATGATAGCAAATCAGAAATTTCACATGGAGGTGTTGGGTCTCATAAGTCACATCCGTTGGAGGGTCAACTACGGGTGAATGAAGGTATGATTGTGGCAACTCTAACTCTCTTTGATCATGTTCATAAGAGGATGGCAGGCTTGTGTTGGAAGGCTTTAGGGAAGCATGAAGACCTTCAAGAAGACTTATATCTTGCCAACCTACATGAGCTCAAGGAGGCCTTAGTGGTAGTGAAGTCCAAATACCTCCACTTGCTTGCGGATAGAGACCATCTTCTCACACTTGGTGAGATACACTTGGATGCCTTGAGAAGAAAGAAAGATGAGATGGATGATCCTTGTTGGGAGAGGGCACACTCTTTGTCATACACAGCAGAGGGTCAGTCTACTATGATAGCTACATGCAAGGGACAACATGTCAATCCAAAGTTGGTGAAGAATGGCCACATGGATGAAGAATTTGATGAAGTTATACATACTCCTAGGGAATCAACCAAGAACGATATTGGTGCATGGGTGGATAAGGATACATTTGGTTCAGATTTGGATGAGGCCACTTGTGAGGATGATCCATGGGTTGGGCATAAGGGTGACCAAATTTCAGAGCAGGAGTCATTTGAAGAAGAACCTGATTTACTGAGTATAGACAGCCATTCATTGTTTGGTGCAGCTGGCAACCTTGGGGAAAATGCTATGACAGGTAATGCAGATGGCTTTCAGGATGATACTCCAGTTGGGACATCAAATAATGAAGATAACATTGCAAAGTATGAGCCAAAAGCGAACTTCATCATTGTGAACAATAGTCCTTTGTCTTCATACGACTTCACAAATCATAAGGTGACAAAAAGGGTCTTGGTGGATGAATTTGGTAAGTGGCCTAATCTCGTTGATATGCATAGACCCATAATTGAAAGACCAAGTTACATACAACGTGTGTCACTCCACAATGAAATTTCTTATCTTGGTTTAATAACAACTCCATTTCTTGATTACACTTTGGGAAATCATGTGGTTTGTGAAGAACTTGATATCATGAGTCTCTTGAGGTTACATGAGATACATCCACCTAAGGGACAAAGTATAAGGTTGCTTTCAGTTTATATATGGTTTGATTGGCTGTCCAACCTTATTCATGTGGATGAACAAGGGCAGCAAGTGAAGAGAAGAATTTCAGAAATGGTGCACTGGCTTTCAGCTCACATCATATTACTCAGCTACTGTTCTACATTCTTTACCATAAAATTCTCGGTCTATAGATTCATGTTCACAGCTGTTTTGGATGAATTTGGGAACATGGGATTATTCCCACAGCACTTATAGATTACATAATCAGGAGGCTCTGTCATTCTATTGCAGCAGGAGCAATTTTGGGATGGTCATAGGTCTGATTTTCAGTTTGATCATTCATGGAGAAGTTATAGAGTTGGGTGATAATGTGATACAACTCTATCATCTTATTGATCCATTGATGGTACTAGAGGCTGTCCTATGTCTGAGTTTGGTGGCACTTGCATTGGAGGAAGACATTTCTGAGACTCATTTGGTTCACATGCCGAGGTATGGAGATGTTTCCATTTCTGATTTTGAGACACTAGGGGTTTTGTCACCATTGCGCTTTGACATTAGAGTTGGAGGTGAGCATGATGTTATTGACATGCCGGCCCTAGTACATTAGGTCCTTTTGCACATATGGGTGAGAGATGATTATTTTACTTCATGGTGCATAAATCTCATACGAAGTACATGGAGGACAGCCGTTGTGTTGAAGTCGAGAGGAGAGTTGGGTCACCTCTTCATCACTAGAGGATGGCCTATGGGTGAAATCGCTGTCCTAATTTACATCAGCCACCTTGGAGGAGCTGATATACATTTTCTTGCATCTAAGTTGAGATTTTTACACATTCATGGGAGGTCAATGGGTGTTGGAGTTTGGATGGGTGTTAGTACTTTGAGATGTCTTCCTTTCTCCATGATTGACAGGTGTGGTGATAGGATGATGTGGGATCTAGGTGGAGGTATGTTTGGCATATCACTTCATTGGTGTGTTGATGGGTCATTCCACATTTCATATATAGCAGAGTAGCGCAACGACAACATGATGGACATTTCCATAGATTGATTTGGGATCCTGGGATCACTCTTGGGTTTAGTTCGGATCAGTCTGATGATTGTGAGGTTGTTATGGCATTGCTTGAGGACAAGCAATATTTGGGGAGGGCGGACTGTAATGTCCCCCTTTTTGGGGTCTCTAGCAGTGCAGTTGTCATTGACCTTTTGGGTCTGTGTCATCTTGTTCAGAGGGGTAAATTAATATTACCAGTGAGCTCTAATGGTTTAGAGGGCTCATATGATGCTCTTAGAAGTTGTTTTCAGCTTCCGGTTTGAGCTCCACGATTCTTGGAGAGGGCGTCTATCTATAGAAAGTCGCCCGGTTGGCTCCGTTCATCATTATTCTTCATCGGGATCACTCCAATGCAATCAAATTTCGATTTCGATGCATTCCGGCAATTTCCGCAAAATGAGTATATTAATGGCTTTATTTAATTATTTTACTAAGGTTGCTAAAATATTATTTTAAATATTTTCATAGCACCTTCGTGTTATAGCTCATCGGAATCAGAATGAAATGTTTTAAATTATGGATGCATTAAACAGGACCTTGTGTGTCAAATTATTATTATTTTATTTAAAAGGTCATTTTCGGAGCTAAAATGGAGTTTAAATTTAATTAAAAAAGTGACTAGAATATGATATAAAAGTGACTTAACTTTATGATGTTATAAGTCATAACTTAAATTTGTGTGCTAGGATATGGACACCCTTCATGAGGACTCATGGGACTTAAAGAAATAAAATAAAATAAATAAAGAATTCCCTGTAATGTCCCCCACTTAGCCTAATCACACAGATGGAGGAGATTAGCCTATCACATGACTTCCGTAGGCTAATAACTATGGTTAGGAGGTCAATTCAGGGACTTACTATTTATAGTAAGTTGGAACAAGAGCACTTGCTATTTATAGCAAGGCAATGGCAGGGGGTCTTAGCACGAGGACTCGTGGTTTCAACTTCCCAAGGCATTAATCGATTAAATATAAGTTAAATTAAAGATTTAACTTATGTTTTATTTATAAGAGAAAAGGTACTTAAGTTATAATATAATGTCACTTTATAAAATGAAGTTGTAACTTAAAGTGACATGTCTAGGAGATGGGCGCCCAAGGTACAAAGGGGACATAAGGAGTTTAACATAAAATAATAAAAGAAATTGCTTCTTGGCCGTTGGGGAAGAGGAGGTTGAAAGCAAAATATGAATTCATTTTTGCATATGCGAAAATTATGAAAATTGCTCTCTTGTGAGTTCTTGTGCTTTGGGCTTTGGAGCTTGGCTCTAGGACTTGTTCTTGGCTGTGTTGAGACATCCTCTTCTTCATGTGTGAGAGACCACATCAGGTAGAGATTTCTTGAAGGCTTCAATTGTGCTTAGAATGATGCATTTTGATGGTGTTTTGAGCTAGTTTGGTGATATCTTTCATGGAGTTCGGACTGCAGATCTGAGAAAGGTTTCGAAGGACAGAAATAAGTATTGTGACTGAGATTTTTAGCAGTTGCAGAGTCTATTAATGCTAGTCGTACCATTCAGGCAAGTCATAGATCTCTAAGGAGGTCGTACTTTGCATAGTGGTGGATTTTGGGAGTTTGGCACTGATTTATGTTGCTATTTCTTGGCGTTTGAGGCTGTGGAGGGACTGCTGACAGATTTGAGCAGAGTTTGGAGAGTTGCTTTGTCATTTGTTGCTGTTAGAATACTCCAGGCTTTCTGTACACTGAGTCCCAGGTTGTGGGTGTTCTAGGGGATCGATCTCCACTCTTTATCATTGTTCATATTCTTATTTGGTGGTGTTGAGGACACTAATATTGCTGCAGCTTTGATTTTGTGGCCAATCTACCATTGTATGTGATTGTTGAAGAGTTTACATACCCTGTATTACTGGTCCGGTAGTGACCCCGACATGAAGTTGTAAATCCTGATATGGGTATGTAATAGAACTTCATATTTTGGCATTCTCCTATTTGGGTCTTCAATATTTTATTGTTATCTCTTTTAGGTTTTCTGGGTTTTCAGTATATCGTTCATATTCTATGTATTTCATGCAAAAACGCACATGCAAGCAAAACCCATAAAACCCTAAACAACTAAACAAACAAAACCCAAAAAATACGCAGAGCAAAAACATATACAGGGGTGTATGTTACAGTGGTATTAGAGTAGAAGATTTTGCCATCCTGTGAGAGTAGTACCGACATGCAGATGAAAAACTGAGATATGTTACCTATGCAGTCTTTGACACACCACTATAATACCAAAAGAAACAGGGTACAATAGGACATACAGGTACCACAGTTGGAAGAACCAAAGCATCTAGTACCCTTAACAGATCCCGTTGGAGGTGAGGTTCCAGTACAGGCCGAAGAAATGGGTGACAGAGATGTTGAGGAACCTAGCTTGCGGGATATTCTTAATTCATTGGCGAGGGGACAGCAAATGACAGAAAGAGGACTCTTACGGATAGATGAGACTTTCATAGAGTCACAGGCAGAACTAAATCATACCCTTGGCCAGTTGGTACCTCTAGAAAACAGAAACAATAGGAACAACAATAATAATGGAGGAAGTAGGAACCATTTTGGGGAAAGGAATAGGGCAAATAATGGTGGTGATACGCATTTGGGTGAGAGGAATAATGGAGACAGACAGAATGGTGACAGGCATATTGGTGATAGATATAGAGATAGAGAAGATGAGGGTGAAGCCTCAGTCACCAATAGGAGAGCTACATAGCCGACAGCCAGTGATAGACCTGGCATTCCTGTCTTCACACCTAGGAACAATGTTCCTGAGAAGGAGGCCACATAGTTGGATTTTCAGGAGGAGATTCTCAGAGATTGGAGGGCTTCCAACGAGGAGCTCAGAAATGAAATGACCTTTGGGGAGTATTCGGATCTCAAAATGAAGCATAGGCCCCGCAGAGGAAATAGGCAACAGAATCAGGAGTTACAGAAGAAAGTGAGCAAAATGACATTGCCCTATTTCAATGGGTCTACTAAGACTTCAGCCAGGGCTTGGGTCCAAAAGTTGGACAGCTATCTTCAGATCAGCCCTATGCTAGAGACAGATGCCATAACATATGCAACATTACACCTGGAGGGTAGTGCACACAAGTGGTGGAGTAATGGCAAAGTCACTCTGGGCCATGATCAGATTATCTCCTACATTGAGTTTACTACCAAGTTGATAGACTGGTTCGACAAAAAGGATCTAGAAATATAATTTAAGGAACTGGCACAGTTGAGACAGGTGGGTTCAATGGATTCATACATATTTGAGTTCCAGGACCTATTAGTGATGGTTTCAGATATTCTAAGCGTCGATTGATCATGCTCTTTATTGACGGATTGATAGATCCATTATGTGGTTGGGTCAAGGGATTGGACCCTTCTTCACTATAGGAGGCCATGAAAAAGGTCAGGGATATGGAGTCTTCAGTGTGGAGAAGCAAATTCCATTCCAAGGGTTTTCAACATAGAAGGGATAAGGAGAAGGACAGGAGACCCTTCCAGAAAGACAGTGGGCATACAAAGGAAAAATCAAATAACTAATAGATGATCAGCTCAATGAATACAAGAGGAAAAAAACTACGTTTTCACTGCAAAGAACCATGGGATCCATCACATAAATGCCCTCACAAGGCTAAGGCCAAATTGATAGAGTATTATTTAGCTAAGGAGACACAGTTGAAGGAATTAGATTTGCCTTCAGACCAGCCTTCAGACCATGAGGACAGTGGGGATGAGACTGCTTCTTAGCATAGTACTGGTAGTGATGGGAACCTTGCCCAGCTTTCTAGTTTTCAGAAAGTTGGCTCTTTCAGGGTGAGTGGAGTACTCAATGGTCAGCGTATCATCACTCTCATTGACACAAGGGCTACACATAATTTCATCGATGAGGGGTTGGCAGCTAGATGTGGATTGTAGGCAAAGGAATTTGAAGGCTTCAAGGTAATGGTGGCCGACGGGTTCAAAATGACATGCAACAGAAAATTTTAGGGTTGAAGATTGTTATGGGTGAGTATGAGTTGGTTGATGATTTCTATGTTGTTGGTATTGGGGATACTGATGTGCTAGGCATGCATTGTATGAGACAACTAGGAGAGTTCACCATGAATGTAAACAAAATGGAAATGAAATTTGAATACAAGGGGAAGAAAATATGTCTTAGAGGCTTATCAGATGGTAGACCACAGGTAGTGTCACTTAAGAGGATGGCAAGGATGCTACGACATGACCAATAGAGTGGGCAGCAGAATGCCTTATCATGCCAAAGTCTGAACCACAACCAAAGAGTAGTTACCATCCAGACATTCAAAAGCTCTTGACCAAGCACAACAAAGTGTTTGGGAATATACCTCCAGGAGTGCCACCAAACAGAGGGATAGAGCATGTCATAGAGTTGGAGGATGGGACCAAGCCCATCATGATTACTCCATATTGACATCCTAAGAGACTGAAGGATGAGATAGAGAAGACCATCAAGGAGTTGCTCAAGATGGGACACATTCGGTCGAGTAAGAGTCCCTTTGCTTCTGCAATTGTGTTGGTTAAAAAGAAGGATGGGACAATTAGAATGTGCATTGACTATCGAGCATTGAACAAGAAGACTATTAAGAATCGGTATCCTATCCTCCGCATAGATGAGTTGATTGATTAACTTCATGGGGCTTGCTATTTCTCTAAGATAGATCTTAGATCAGGATACCATCAGATTTGTATGAGGGCAAAGGACATAGAGAAGACTACTTTCAGGTGTCATTATGGCCACTTTGAATTTTTGGTGATGCCATTTGGGCTTCCCAATGCCCCCGCTACCTTCCAGAGTTACATGAACCAGATTTTTAGACAGCAACTTCAGAAGTTTGTATTGATCTTCTTCGATGATATTCTGATTTTCAGCAGGAGTTGGGATGAGCACATGAAACATTTGGAGGAGGTGTCGAGTATTTTGGAGAGTGAGTCCCTCTATGCCAAAGAGTCCAAATGTGACTTTGGCATGACTGAGCTACTTTATTTGGGCCATATTATCAGTGCTGATGGTGTCAAGGTAGACCCAAAAAAGATTAAGGCAATTGTAGATTGGCCCCCACCTACAAACCTCACACAGCTTAAGGGCTTCTTCGGGCTTTGTGGTTTTTACAAAAGGTTTGTGAAAGGCTTCTCACAAACAGTTGCACCATTGACAGATTTGACAAAGAAGGGAGCCTTTGAGTGGAATGACACAGCTCAGCAGTGCTTTGATCATTTCAAGCACTTAATGTCTACTTGCCCCGTGCTTGCTATTCTTGATTTCTCCAAACCTTTCTAGTCGCAGTGTGATGCTTCAGGAGAGGGAATAGGGGCAGTGTTAATGCAGGAAAAACACCCAATAGCATTTGAGAGTAGGAAGCTTCAGGGTGTTGAGAGGAGCTACTCGGTATAGAACCGAGAGATGTTGGCCATCATGCATGCATTGGCCCAGTTCAGGCCTTATCTGATTGGAGGTAAATTAATAATCAAACATAAGATCATAAGATCATAAGGACTTTCCATGACAATCCCATTGCTGGTCACCCCAGATTCTTTAAGACAAGCAAATTCGGGAACGATTCACATGGCAAGGACTTAAGGAGGAAGTCCTCAAGTATGTTCATGAGTGCCCTACTTGTTAGCAAAATAAGCATGAGCATACTTATCCTGCAGGACTGTTATAGCCACTACCGATTCCCAACCAAAAATGGGAATATATCTCCATGGATTTTATTACAGGGCTACCTAAGGCACAGGGAAAGGACAACATATTTGTGGTGGTCGATAGACTAACCAAATTGTTAATTTCTTTGCGATTTCAGCTTCTTTCACAGTTGTACAGGGGGCTGATATGTTCTTTAGGGAGATCTTCAGATTGCACGTGATACCCAGAGGCATTGTGAGTGACAAGGACAGCAAGTTCCTGAGTCTGTTTTGGCAAGAGGTATTCAAATTATGTGGCACTGAGTTGACTCCTAATACCAGTTACCACCCACAGATAGATGGTCAGACGGAGATAGTGAACAAATGGGTGGAGGGGTATCTCCGAAATTATGTGGCGGGGCAGTAGAAGGCTTGGGTTAGATGGCTACACCTAGGGGAGTATTGCTATAATACGACATACCATATGTCGATCAGGATGTCTCCATTCAGGGCTTTGTATGGATATGATGCCCCATGCCTTACAGATTTGCTATTTGGTGATAGTCAGGTGCCGAAGGCAAAGGATCTATTACAAGATAGTCAGGATATAGTGAAAGAGCTCAGAGATAACATCCAGCAGGCACAGAATCAGCAAAAGATTTACACTAATCAGCACCGGGTAGAGAGGAGTTTTGAGGTTGGAGATATGGTGTATTTGAGGCTCCAACCCTACAGACAGTCCACTCTGAAGAAGAGTGGAGCAGAAAAATTGAAACCCAAGTTCTATGGTCCATTCAGGATTATCAAGAGAGTGGGAGAAGTGGCATATGAGCTTGAGTTGCCAGCTGATAGTAAGGTGCATAATGTTTTCCATGTTTCCAGGTTGGAAAAAGCTCTGGGCCACAATGTGATTCCTTCAATTGAGCTTCCACCATTGGATGAGGGGAAGCTAATCTTGGTACCAGAAGCTATCATTGACACCAAAGAAAGGAATCTAAGGAAACGGATCATCAGGGAGTACCTAGTGAAGTGGAAGAATCTACCAATTGAGGATGCCACTTGGGAGAGTGAGCAGATACTACAGCATCCTGAGCTGGGATTGCTTGAGGACAAGCAATCTTGGGGAGGGCAGACTGTAATGTCCCCCATTTAGCCTAATCACACAGATGGAGGAGATTAGCCTATCACGACTTCCGTAGGCTAATAACTATGGTTAGGAGGTTAATTCAGGGACTAACTATTTATAGTAAGTCGAGACAGGAGCACTTGCTATTTATAGCAAGGCAATGGCAGGGGGTCTTAGCACGAGGACTCATGGTTTTGACTTCCCAAGGCATTAATCGATTAAATATAAGTTAAATTAAAGATTTAACTTATGTTTTATTTATAAGGGAAAAGGTACTTTAAGTTATAATATAATGTCACTTTATAAAATGAAGTTGTAACTTAAAGTGACATGTCTAGGAGATGGGCGCCCAAGGTACAAAGGGGACATAAGGAGTTAACATAAAATAATAAAAGAAATTGCTTCTTGGGCGTTGGGGAAGAGGAGGTTAAAAGCAAAAAATGAATTCATTTTTGCATATGCGAAGATTATGAAAATTGCTCTCTTGTGAGTTCTTGTGCTTTGGGCTTTGGAGCTTGGCTCTAGGGTTTGTTTTTGGTTGTGTTGAGACGAAAACATCTTCATAGTCCTCTTCTTCATATGTGAGAGACCACATCAGGAAGAGATTTCTTAGAGGCTTCAATTGAAGGCTTCAATTGTGCTTACAATGATGCATTTTGATGGTGTTTTGAACTAGTTTGGTGATATCTTTCATGGAGTTCGGACTGCAGATCTGAGAAAGGTTTCGAAGGACATAAATAAGTATTGTGACTGAGATTTTTAGCTGCTGCAGAGTCTATTAATTCTAGTTGTACCATTCAGGCAGGCCATACATCTCTAGGGAGGTCGTACTTTGCATAGTGGTGGATTTTGCGAGTTTGGCACTGATTTATGTTGCTATTTCTTGGCGTTTGAGGCTGTTGAGGGACTGCAGACAGATTTGAGCAGAGTTTGGAGAGTTTCTTTGTCATTTGCTGCTATTACATTACTCCAGGCAGGCCGTACACTGAGTCCCAGGTTGTGGGTGCTCTAGGGGATCGATCTCCACTCTTTATCATTGTTCATATTCTTCTTTGGTGGCATTGAGGACACTGATATTGCTGCAGCTTTGATTTTGAGGCCAATCTACCATTGTATGTGATTGTTGAAGAGTTTCCATAGCCTGTATTGTTGGTCCGGCAGTGACCCCGGCATGAAGTTGCAAATCCTAATATGGGTATGTAATAGAACTTAATATTTTGGCATTCTCCTATCTGGGTCTTCAATATTTTATTGTTATGTCTTTTAGTTTTTTTGGGTTTTCAGTATATCGTTCACATTCTATGTATTTCATGCAAAAACGCACATGCAAGAAAAACCCTAAACAGCAAAACAAACAAAACCCAAAAAATACGCAGAGCAAACACATATACAAGGGTGTATGTTACATTCACTCATGGGTGTTGGAAGCCAAGAAATAAAAGGAGGAAATGAGATTTCATTTGCATCTATGAACTTTGCAAGAAAAAGAGATATTGTTGTGAAGCTTGAAGCTTGGGTTTCTTGCTAATCTAGGGTTTTGTTGAGACGAAATCTTCAGTAAAATCACTCGCTTTGTGTTTGGAAGACAACATCAGGCGGGTTATGGGAAGTCTCATCCAGGGGCTTCACATTGAGCTAAGTTTGATACATTTTGGTGAAGATTTGGGGAAGTTATTGCTTATATTCTTATGCAGATTTATGAACAGATGAGAACAAAAATGGTAAGCAGTTTTGAGATGGTTATTTGGTGACTAATTTGCAAATCTATACTGGTTGTACTCCTTCAGCAGAGCTGTACCATGTTTCTGTGATTCGTGGAAGGTGTTTAGTGCAGTTTTCAACCTTCATATTGGGCGGCCAACACACACATCAGCATTTACAAGGTATGTTTGCATTTCTATAGAAGTTTGGAGGAGATTATAGTTGTCATTTGCTGTGACAGCCCTCAAAACAGGTCGTCCAACTGCAGCAGAGGTGTGTGGGGATTCTTGGGAGTGAAAGCTCCAAATTTGTACCTCTTATCACTTGCTTTGGAGGCATTTTGGGCCTGGTCATTGATCCATAACATCATTTTGGAGGATTTCTTAAAGAATAGAGCATTCGGAGCATATTTCATATCAAACCCTTACTGGCCCATGTATATCAGAAATTCCAAAGTGAAGAAAATAATATGGGTATGTCACTATAATTCATTCTGAATGATTTTATGAACTGGGTCTTTGTTACTTTGTGCATATCTATTGTAGTTTTTTTGGGTTTTTGTTGCATGCAATGTTTTCATTGTAAACTTGCTTATCTAGCTGGTTCACATACAGCAGAAGTACAAATCTGAAGAAAAAAAATGGGTATGTATCTATAATTCATTTTGAGCAATATTATGAATTGGGTCTTCGATACTTTGTGCATATCTATTGTAGTTTTTCTGGGTTTTCGTTGCATGCCTTGTATTTCATTGTTAAACTGCAAATATCATCTGCAAAAACCATACACAAACCCTATAAACAATCAGTGGTGAGAAACGGAAAAAAAAACTTCGGCATTAAAACCTACAAGGACTGTGTACATTACATCCTTCGTAATTGGAACGCAACATGCTAGGATACTAAACCATTTAATACAAAGTTCATTATATACAAATTGCCCAACATAGAGGTCTCATGATTAAAAAATCATCCATTGATCTTGTACTTAGACTTATGAAATAGAACTCCATATCATATATCATTGTCTTATAATTAATGCTAGAAATCCTGGTATCAAACTTTTAGCGTTATTCTCAGAATATCTTCTTCAAGATGAGTACACCATATAGACTATAGTGTATTATTTAGCTGTTAGGAACCATTCTCATTCAGTACTTAAAGTTCAAAGCATAGTGGAAACATAAACAAGAAGTTATATTATTATAATCATAATTGTCACATCCAAAAGTTACATCTAAATGCAAAATAATGTGAGGTTTTATCCTACTAGTTCAACAAGACCAAACAACACCCTTTAGGTACAATGTTACATAGTTTAGGACTTGACTGCTTCCATCAAGCATACCATTGGTGCACTTAAAGGTATCATTTACACCATGACTCTATACCTTCACACCCATTGAAGGTGAATATAATAGTGATAGTGTGAGAGTGATATTATGAAATGCTAATCTACATCCTAGACTAATTCATAGATCATTCATTCCTTTAACAAGTTTAATCCATAACTCACAAAAACATGGCTATCAACACCACAAACCTTATTTTAAACACAAACCACATAGTAGGTTTAGTTATCAAATACCTCTGCCTTTATGGAAAAGTCATTATAAAAAGGGATGGACGAGAAATGTGATACATGCCATAATCAACACTATATCAACTTAACCTTCAACCAAAACTCAACTACAATCACATAGTGTTTCCCTAAATGTACCGTACAGTGCCCAAGGTTAATCAAGACATTTGTTAACTAATCAACACTTCATTCACCACAATAACATGTAATGATATCATGTAGTTCACTGTCAAAATGCAAGGTATCATCTTGTGGTATCATAAAATGATTTGTCTGTTTTTTTTAATCATCATCATAAGAACATTTATCTTATTCAATATAAAAATCATTCAAGGACATTTATCTTTCAATTGAAACCTTCGAGCCATAACCAAGGAATAATTCTCCATTTCACTACAAAGTTATCTTAGTCTTTGACAATGAAATTTTATTTATACAAATAACTATGTTATCAATGTTCAATGTACATTAGACTCATCTGCTATAAGGTGCAAGGGATGTTGATATATCTATCTCAAATTATTTAGTTTCCAAGCTAAAATATAAAAATAATAATTCTATCACTGCAATATTTAGTTCATAAATACAATGGTTCCTCATAATCCCACTAAATATCCAGCTCTGTAAATATGCTAAGATCGTATCAATATACAGGGAACATACTTGGATCGCCTATAGGAAGATTCTTGGCAGAAATAAAACCCAGCTTGATCCCCATTTAAGTCTAAACATATAAGCTCTATGAAGAAGTATTCACCAGGTGCAAGAACTATTTGACTTCAATTTAAACCTCCAATCGAGCTCTAGACCAAGCATGCCTCCTCCATAGCTCGAGGATAGCTGAAGACTTTCCTGTGTCTCAGTTGGAAGATTTTTAAAACTCCATGGCCTCCAAATCCATCAACAAATCATCCCTTGCCAAAAGTGAATGCTGCCCCTTTTTCTTTCTACGAAACTTCTGTCATGTCCAGTTTTAAAAATAGTCGTGACTACCAGCCCATACCGAAGTAAATGGAGTCACAGGCCTGCCCTTCTCTCATCTCTACAACCCATACCTGCCATAAATCTTTTGTCTCTACTTTTATTTTAATTTATGTCCTTTCCCTTTAATTTGATCAGACCAGCAATTAGAGTTGGATGATGAAGTGATGGGGTAGGTTGACCCCTCATTTCACATTCATTATTATATTTATTTATTTTCAGCTGTGTAGTCCAGCGTGGCAGCCACCTTTTCACGGGGGATGTGACAGAGTGGTAATGATATACTCTCTAAAATATTGTTATTCTTAAACCAAGAAGAAACCGTAACTTTGGTTTTTCTCATTTTGAGCTAGGTAAAACTCTTTTCACTAAATGGTGTGTATTAACTCTTACTTGGGTCTGAATTAACCTTGTGCTTGCAACAAACTCTTAAGATATATACGAACAGATTCAATGGCCTTTGCTCTCCCTCCATACACGCATTACCAAATTTTCTTATGAATCCATCTTTATGATATCAATATTTAAGAATGCATATTACCATTCTATCTGCTGATGTTTTTACTGCTATGTTGGTTGGTGAAACAGGCAGAATATATTTGGAAAACTACAATGAAACAAGACTTGAAGATGCAGGAGATTGCTTTGCCGAGGCAAAAAGCTGGAATTGTTGGAGAGTAATTTCTCCCCCATAATAGAAAAGACAAAAATAGAAAAAGACAAAATGTTTCTAAAAGAGTCTAGAAAGAAAGAGTTCTAGAAAAGCTCTAGAAAGAAAGAGGTTTCCAGAAGAAAGAATAATCCAGAAGGATAAGATTTCTAGAAAAGAATTAGAATAGCCTAGAAGGCACAGGCATGTACCAAAGCCCTCTATAAAAGAGGCATGATGTAACAGAGTTGAGTAAAGCAAGTCGGTGATGATCAAGTGATCATGAATGCAGCAGCATTCCTGTATGTGATGTAATCATGTTTTGAAGTTAATGGATTAAGGTGCAGCAGCACGCATTTGAGTAATCTTGTGTTTCATGCTTCTGTATTTGTTATTTTTAAGTCTTGTGGATTTAATATCCACCACCAACAAGTGGTATCAGAGCCAGATTAGTCTGAAGGAGAAAGATTGATGAAGGGATTCGAGGTTGTCTGAAGACAGAGGGTTTGTGAAGATAAAATTACCGCTGCAAGAGTAGGCACAGTTGAAAAATGTGATTTTGTTTGCAGTTATCTCAAAAGAGATCAAGGGTTTGGCTGTAAAAATCATACAGAGGAATCGCTGTATTTGAAAGCATAGTGGAGGAGCCGTTGAATAAGGCCGCTGAAAATTGTGCAAAAGGGGCCGCAGAAGTTTGCTGAAGCCGTCCAATGGAATAAATCGCTGAAGAAAAATAAAAGAATGGAGATAGAAGATAATGCAAATCCGTACCAAGGAAAGGGAACCGCCAAGTTGAAATTGCACATTTGATGGTAAGACTAAGTCTTTTGTTTTATTAGCGATCGCTGTTTAAAAAAAAAGGCTGCTAAAATTGCACAAAGTTGTTCGTCAAAATTTGAAGCCGGTTGAGTAAAAATTTTTGGTCAAGTTGTTGCATTGAAGATTTTGTTGAAATTGTAAAGCGCCAATCAAGGTTGTCATTTTGTTTTAGATCCCGAGTTTTAGATTGCAGAAGTATGTATGTTGAAACTCTGCCGCAGCAGATAGTCTGGTGATTGGTTACTATGAATTTTTGTCAACACAAAGAATGTGAGACCGTGGGCTTGCAGAAGTCAAAGCCACAGATTGCAGCTGCTAAGAGGAGACCACAGCCAGTAAAGCCGTTGGTATTGGTGAAGATTATCCAGGTTCGTGTGAAGGAGAAAGCTACCCTAGGAGATCATATGCGCAAGTTTGCAGGACAAACGTTCGCTGTTTGAAGCCACCGAAAAGCATTGAAGTCATCAAAAGCAAAGTCCAGAGATTGTCAAGGGTTTGTATCAGGTAGTAAGAAAGTTTGAAGATAGTTTGCAGTCAAAGGTGAAGTGAAGCACACGAAGCCGCTAAACGAAGAAGAAATCAACAATTACAGCAAAGGGCAATAGTCTGAGGTAAGTTAATCATTTATTTTCAATGGGGAAAGCTAAAAGAGAGAAGATAGAAAAAGAGTGGCAAAAAGAAAAAAATGATTTGGAAAGAGAAAGAAAGGCATTATTAATAGATGTACTAGACTACAAAAGCAAAATCTATCATCTTGATATAGAATTGAAAAAAGTCAAAAGGAAAAATGAAGAGCTAGAAGAACATTTAAAATTGTTTGATGAGGTTAAGAAAAGGAATGGAGAATTAGAAGAAAAGTTGAAACTGTTTGATGGTGTTAAAAAGAGGAATAAAGAATTACAAGAAAAATTTGATGAAATGAACGAAAAGATAAAAAGGTTAGAAGAAGAAAATAATTTACAAAAAGATGAAATGTTAAGACTGAAAGAAGAAAACAAGCTACAAAAAGAAGAAATATCAACGTTGAAAGAAGAGAATGAATGTTTCAGGATAAAACCATTAGCTTGTAATGTTTCATGTGATACTAGTGATTTATGTGATGTAGCTGAAACTAAAGAATACAAAGTTGACGAGATTGGATCAGCAAAATTTGCATGTTGTGATATTATTGATGAAGAATGTAAAGCTAAAGATGACAAGTTGTTTGAATCTAAAAATCATGTTAATTGTAATAAAGAGAATGTTGATTTTAATATGATTAAGAAGATGGGTTATAAAGGACAAGGATTAGGCAAGTATGGACAAGGAATGAAGGAGCCAATTGAGCCAATAATGAGGCCAAAATATGCAGGTATTGGATATGGAAAAATAGATTATGTTGCAGGCAATACAAGTGCAAACAAGTTGGTTCATGAAAAGAAGAATGTCCAATGTTTTCATTGTCATAGGCAAGGGCATAGCAAGGAGATGTGTTGGGATTTACATTCATGTAGCATATGTGGATTGAGAAATCATAGTAATAAGATGTGTTGGCAAAGAGAATGGAAAAATATGACAGAATGCATAAAAATAGATTGTGGATTTCTTTCTGGATCGAGTTGGCAACAAATTACAGGCATGCTGAAAAAGGTGTTCAAGTATAGATATTCATTTGTGAAGGATGGCAATCAATCAAAGTTTGAAAGTTTGAGACATCGTGCAAAGTTGAAAGCTATAGATAGCCAGAGGACTTCCATTTTGAAGTTCTGAAAATTTGATGTACTGCAGCAGTAGTGGGTGAGAGTTGAAGATTAGCAGATCGTGAAGATGATTTGAAGGCATCTTGCAAGCAAAGGATTTGAGTCACCAGAATTGAAAGACAAAGATTTGGAAGATAAATTTGGAATGATAGGTGGTCGAAATTAAGGGGGAGTGTTGGAGAGTAATTTCTCCCACAAACAAAATAGTAATGAATTAAAAGAGAAAAAGACAAAAAGGTAAAAATACAAAAGAGGACAATAGAAAGTTTCTAAAGAAGTCTAGAAAGGCAGAGGTTTCTAGAAAGAAGAGAATGTTCTAGATAAGAAAGGTCCTAGAGGATATGTTTCTAGATGAGTCAAGAAAGATTGGAAGAATCTAGGCATGTACCAAAGCCCTCTATAAAAGAGGTATGATGTAACAGAGTTGAGTGAAGCGGTTAAGCTGGTAATGATCAAGTGATCAAGTCAATGTATGTGAATGCAGCAGCATTCGTGATATGTAATCATGTTTTGATATAATGAATATTGTGCAGCAGCACATTGTTGAGGATCAATTGTTTGTGTTTCATATTTTCTGTGTTTATGTGTCTTGTGGATGATGATATCCACCACCAACAGGAATGAGGCAGCAAGTGCATATGCCAGAGCTAAGTGTGTTTACAAATGTTTAAATGCCTGCACAAAGGGAAAACTATTTGAGATTGGATTGAAATTAATTGAGAAATTGAAGAAAGAAAACTGTAAATCTAACTGTGGAAAATGCGAGACTTGTGAAAGAGTAAAAATTGAAGTTGAGTATCTTAAAATATGTGCAACTGATTTTCATCAGAAAAAAGACAGCAAGACTATGATGAAATTTGTGAAAGCCTTTCCTACAGTGGACTTAATTAGATCTTTTCTGTGGAGTAGAGACTACTTTGATGAACTTCTGCCAATTGAAGTGGCAAATGGGAACTTCGTACAGGCTGCAGAAGTGGCAAAGATGAAAGGGGATTTGTTACTTGCGGCTGCCACGCTAGAGAAAGCAGAAAAATATGAACAAGCGATTAAAATAATTCTACATGTGCAGTTAAATTCTTTGTGGGGAATGAAAAATAGAGGATGGCCGTTACGACAATTTCCTGGAAAGAATGAACTTTTAGGGAAAGTAAAACGAATAGCTACACAAAACCTGCACCATGTACCTAAGGCCCTTGATTGTAAAGTATCAATTCTTTCAAACGAGTCTCACAATCTCTCTGAGTTAACAGAACAAATGGTCCTCGCACAGAAGATTGAAAATCTCAACTTTGAAGTTCTCTCTCTTCGTAAAGTTCTTGATGTGCACATTTGTTCTGATGCCAAAAATTTTCAGCATGAGCAAGTGGGAAGTTTTCTCAAGATGGATTATAATACTAAAATGCTGCTGGAGAATAGAGTCTCTTCAACAACAATGATGTTCCTTTGGAATGCATGAAAGGATAAATTGTTGTCCTCGGTGGATTCACTCTCAAAACTAGAAAAGCAACGGGAAAGAGAAGAAGATAAAGTCTATATTGAATTTGCTTTTGAATATTTTGGTGCCGGAGTGAGAAGAAATAGATGCTGCACTGTGTTTAACAGTGAGGCCTTCTGGCTTAAGGATAGGAGGGTTAGATTGCTGCAGAGACAAGGAAAGTGTGTGCAGATTAGTATTCAGAACTTTTCTATGCATGCAAAAGAGGTTTTTTTGATGGAACTGTTTTCTGTTGGAATCGAAGTTGTGAAAAAACTAAAAGAGATCTATCTTTTCTGCAGAAATCAACATCGCATTTTTAACGGCACTCGTATACTTCAGATTATGCAGGCTGAGGTTGACAAACTCCTCGACCTGATAGAGGCCACAATACCAAAGCTGAAACAAGGCAAAGTTCATCTTGATGAAGAAAATGATGTCTTAGAGAAAATCCATGGTATCCATGAAGAATTGTTGCGTTATTCCAAACTTTTTTGTCCAAGGTCAGTCAGTGATCTTGTATATATGCTCTATCTGTACCAGATTAGGAAAAGCTTTGGAAATGCATTACAAAGTAGGAAAGCAGAAGTCACTTTGTTTCTTAGAAGCATACTCTGTTTTGACAGTTATCTAGACTGAACAACTGACCTCATTATTTGATCTGCAGGCATGAGAAGCATGAAGAGTGTGACATACAATGGCTAGAGAATGACGCTATAGGCCATACTTCTATCAGGTTACAAGAAAGTAGACACCGACTGGACAGATTTAAATCTGTATTTGAAGATGACACCCGGACTGTCACTGAGTGCATTCAACAGCTCAATCATAAAATAAGCAAATGACAAAATTATGCCAAAAGGAAAGAGTCGCAAAGGAATGAAATAAAATGGAGAATGTTTGTGGGTGTACAAGGGATTTGATTTTATGTGACAACAATAATTGATTTTAGAAAATTTGATTTTATGTTTGTGGAGATCATGGATTCAGTGGCTCTTTCAACAGTGTAATTTGCCTCTTAGAGTATATGTGACAACACTACTCAAGTTATCTATTGGTTTTTTCTTCAATAGCATGTGATTTTATTTTCAATACTTCTTTTTCTCTTCCCTATGCTTGCAAATAAAATGAATGTGTTTTTAGAGTCTTAGAGGTCAATTTAGAGTATTAGGTTTTATCGATTAATTTATTTTTGTTTTATTTTTCTAATTTATATATTGTAATTGGGTGCCTAAGTCTTACCAATAGGACTCACTGGGTTTGGTAAGCCTAATAGACTTAACAAGTTTAACTAGACTCAATGGGTACTAAGGTCATGAGTCTTTGGCCCTTGAATTGCCTTATTTTCCTTGGGACTTGTCAAGTTTGGGTGGAGTGTAGGTAAGTCTTGTGACTATGCACTAGACTATGGATGACCTCCTCTCAAGCAAGGGGAGGAGGTAGCTTTTGGCCCAATCCTAGATTTTTGTCCTTCAAAATGGCTTGAGATTCTAAGTAGCTTGTCTTGGTTTCAAGCTTTGGTTGTTTTATCTTAAAAAATCATGTTGCTAATATTCACGTTTTTTTGGTCTCTGATGGCTTACTAGCAAGGCGATCTCAACTGTAATGAGCATTTTTCATCTATTTGATTTTTTGTTGAGTCATGGGAGAGGGCCCCAATATATTCCCTCACTTTAGCAATAAAAAATATGATTATTTGTCTTGGACAACCTTTTTGGAAAATAAACTCAAACTAAACAACACTTATTTATTGTGTAAACTCAACTATTCACAATCCAATGAGATATTTCTTGTGTATGCTTAAACCTAATCCATGTGAAAGTGATTATAAGCACGTCACTATTAGAAACCAAAAAGTGGTATTGCAAAACCATGGGTATTGTAGGCACCTAAAAAATACATGTCTTAATTACTAAATGTTGTCTCTCAGATTTGCACCCTTGCTGAGTTGTGAAACTTGGCAATCTGGAGAAACATGGGATCTTTCCACGTCTGTGGGTCACCTATGATGGAAAGAACCTCCGGAGAAGGTCGGCTTCCTAGCTGGTAATCACCTAAAATCTACTGGATTTGTAAAGGAAAAAAGGAGAAGAAATGCTTTTGAAAATGAAAGTTAAAAACTGGAAAATATGAAAATAAGGGTGATTCACCAAACTTGATATGGTTAATGAAACTCAGACCTGTATACACTTGGCCACAGACAATAGAAACTAAACCTGCACAACCTATCATTTTATGTTTACAAAAACACTTCACAAAGAGGCTTAAATGCATTAAAATATTTAAAAGGAAGCTAAACTTCACAATTTAAAGCCTTATAACACTTTAAGACACAGTTTGCAACCTGCATAAACACAACTTCTACTGAAAAGGGTATTGAAACATAAGACAGTCACAAGGAAACAAAATACCTCACAAATGACCTGATCAAACACTTGATAACACCCAATACTGCAAAACAAGAAGGCAAAATCTGACCATCAATGGTATCCAAGGTGTTCTCTATATTTCATATGCCCAAAAGAGTTACAAAAATATGCTCAAACTGAGTAGGATTGCAGAAAAAATCACTAACTCCAGAATGTACATGGAAAGAACTCTCTACAAAGAGTCAAATGAATGACTATATACTCTCCAAACAGCTGCAATGAGATAAAGATGAGCCATCTCTATTTTCGTGTATCTCATAAATGTGCCCAAAATATCTGCCTAAAGTCTTCCAAAATGGGTTTCCAATGCAGAAATAGTCAAGGCATGCCATCAATAATCATAAAAGCACCTGAAAATGTCTTTAAATGCCTTTAAATGATCTTTATGGCCACTGAAATAAGTCAAATTTATGCAATAACTCCTCCCTTTGTTTGTCAACTTCACCCTGCAGCATCATAAATATTTGATATTTTCACAATAAATGACATAAATACACAATTTTCTACATTTATCAAACATTGACTAAGAGGTTTATAATTGCACCACTTAGTTAATGTTTTTACATTCCAAATTTTATACAAAACTATGTAGAAAAAATGGCATTTAGGACACAACATTTAATTTCTCGATTTTGCATAGTTTGGGGACCAATCAAATGTCGTGAAAGGACAACAAAGTAATCAATGAGACTTACTTTGCCATTTGTGATAATCTGCCTAATATTGTCTCTTTGCATTTTATTACAAATGATAAAGTAATTCATAACTAATTACTTTATCATTTGTTTACAACATTTAATCTATCCCTAGATTATGCAAAATTGACAAAACAATACCTATAACTCCTAGGTAAAACAACACGACTCACACACCTGCATCATATTACATGTCACAAGGCGGCATCAAAACCCCTTACAATTCCTAGCCATTTCCATTTTCGCATACATCTCTATCAACAAAATACGAGGCCTAGTACAATATATTTCAAAAATAACCCTTATACCTCCATATACACATCACCACGCCGTATTGGATTACCCAGTCATCATAAGCCACATGCATCATATGCATATACTCCTTATTTCTCCCTTACCAAATAAAATCTCTCCTTACCTTTAAACCCTCCATTCGAATGATTACAAATTTTGACCTTTGAGAGATTAGGAACAAGGGACTTGGCCTCACGGGCCCCTTTGATGTATCATCATTAGGTTGGAAGACACGAAGTCTTGACCATGCCCCCAAAGCGGATAGCAATGATTTAACAAAAACAAAGTCAAAAAGGTAAAAAAAATGAAATGCTCATTCGAGCTCTAGCAAAAGGAAGGGTTTCGAAACCCTAAACATCATTTGCATTGTTGACTTTGTTGGGGAAAAGGCTCTTTGCCCAACCGCAGCCTCTGCTAGGGTTTGGATGAAAATATTTCAATCTCTCTGGCATTTCCGATGGGTTTCCATGCATTCTTTTGAAGATTTTGGTAGGTAAGTGGCCGTTGGTCATATATTTGAATCATACCTTTCATTCTGGAGATATATTCTAGCTTTAAAACCACGGTCATGACTTATTTTGATGCATTCTTATCTATGTTCGTTCCTTTGTTGTTGGTATACAATGTCTCTAGCCATGACTGTGCTACGAGGTCGCCATGATTTAGGTTTTGGAGCTTGAAAATACTAGTTTTTCTCGTTGTATTTCTTCATTTCCATGAAGATTTCTGACAGAAAAACAAGGTAAAGCATTATAAAACTTGAATCTGACATTTCTTCATCATTTTTATGCGATCTGGCCCTACAGGCCGCGAACTCTATCTGGTATTTCTGCATTCTGTGTTTGTCTTGGTTGACACATTGTCTTGCATTTTAACTGTTGAGGCACGATTTTCATGAAAATCTGAGCATATTTGCGTGAAAATTTGCATTTTCTTTTGTTGGCTGTGACTTGAGGCTCGATTTGAGCATTTCTGTGCACTCTATTCAAGAAAATCTGCATTTTTCTCCTTGTTGTAGCGTGAGGCTTGAAAAACTCCATTTTCTGTAACTTTCAGAGGGTTCTGTGTATTCTTGCTTGAAAATCTGCATTTCTTTTCGCTGGTTGTGACAGAAAACTTATAAAATGACATTCCTATGCATTCTAAAATGGAAAATCTTCATTTGTTCCTCGTGGCTGTCTATGGTTGATTTTCCTTTTGCCATTTGAAAAAAGACATACTGAAATGAAACCTTGGGGTTTCGACTGTGTAGCTCTTCTTCCACTTTTGATGATAATTTTGTCAATGCAAAAAAAACACAAAAAACCCAACTGGGTATTCTTGTTTGGCAAAAATGCAAACCATATTCCACTGTGGCATGATTTGAAGAAAATCTAAGTATTTCTTCTTGAAAATCTGCATTTTCTTTTGTTAGATGTAGCATAAGCTTGAAAGAAATTCATTTTTTGTGATTTTTGGAGGGTTCTGGGAGCATTTTGAACTTGGAAAATCTATATTTTACCTGCATATTCACTACTGAAGCGCAATTTGAAGAAAATCTAAGTATTTCCTTTTGAATTGAGTTAAAAAAAATGTCATTTGCTGTTTAAACCTGCACTTTGGCTCAAAACGAGCTCCAATTTTGCTGCATTTCATTATTTCTCTTAGTTTTGTCCCATTCCACATTTACGAACCAATTACGATACTCTTGCAGATGGAAATGACATCATGAACTGCTCCTTAACTTATCATACTCTTAGCAGATGATCTTTCATTTAAAATGAGGACTACTACAATCTTTAAAAGCATTGTCTATAATTTCTCCATTATTGTTCTATGACTGTTCTCTGATGGATCTTTTTAGTCTCTGTCAAGGCTCTATAGATGACAAGTCTTTTGTTGATAGTGTACCAACATGTTATCTTTGTTTATTGCCTTTTCAAACCTTTGTTTTCATACCTCTCTCATGACTGTCATGATGTTCTGGCAGTGACTGAATCTTGACAGTCATTTAAATTATTCCTTCTGCTATTATGAGTGTCATAACCTCATGTACTACACTAACCCTCCTTGGATAGCTGCCTCTATCTTTTGGGGTCAGTCGAGGTATTATGGTGAAAATGCAAACTTTAAAAAGAAAACAAAGCCTCAACATGCTCATGCAGAAATCTTAATATCTTGATGCATTGTACTCCCCTTGCCACTTTAAGCTCACTGTTTCAAAAGTTCCTAGTCCAATTAAAGGACTTCAAGTTTTTTTTTTAAAAACTCTTCATCATACTATTCTACTACTCCATGAAACTTCTGCATGTTGTTTCTTTATGGCAGTCTTTGAAATTGTCTTAAGACTGTTATGATAGTTACTTCATTTTCTATTTTAATCTTCTGTCACTGCTTAAACAGGAGAGCTTTGTATTTGAATGTCTTGTCTCTAAAAGACTTGGTGGCTGTTTATTGTCATTATTGAGTGCTACAATCATTTTCCCATGAGACTGTGATGCTTTTATGCTACATTACTATTATATCAGAATGATTGATTGTCCTGGAATGTACGGACTGTACTTTGTATGTTGTTCCTTTATTCATTCCTCAGCACTTATTGTTGTGTTTATCATAGTTTGCATTTGAATCTGAATCATGTCAATGTTGTAACAGTGTGACCTCTTTTTATGACTATTTTTGGAGCGCATTACAGTCATATAGTTTATTGTTGTTCCATTTGTCATTCAATGACTGATATTTCTATTTATATGAGCTCTTCTTGAGCAATTTCCTGTGTCACTTGAACGTATCATAGCTGATTATGCAAAGGAACAAAGGTTTTTTGATATTTTATGAAGTAAACACATAATCTCTGCACCAGATTACAACTCACTTCTGTTGTTCTTAATATTTGACTTCACATTTGTTGTGTAACTTCACATTCTATACCTTTGTATCTTTCACATTGCCATGGATTTGTACTTTCTCTCATGCTGTTGCAATTGCCTTACTGAGATTTCATATCTCCTGGCTACAATGAGAACAATGCACAAGCTACTTGATTGCTGATAGATAGTAGAGGACTATCATCTAACCTATCTTCTAACTGTTCTTTGTTGTTTGCTAACTATCATTATTGGTCTATTGCTCTTTTATAGCTGAGATTGTTGTCCCAACCTTATGATAGTCTGTTGTTTGATCATTCATTCTTCAACACTTATTACTGCTCCATACGACTGTATATGTATTAGACCAAAACTACCATGTTGGCATAGGATAATGCACTTTTCACCAATACAAAGGTGTTGTCATGTACTCATAAATATTTTCAATTGATGAATTTGCAAAAATGATCTTTAATTGGATATATTTCATCATCTAAAAGGCTATCACAAGATCTCTCTTTTGTCTTTGAACTTCCTGAATGCATGAAAATGAGAAGACATACACATTATATTGGAAATTGACTCACCTAGATAATTGGGCAACGTGCTTGCTGATGTGTGGTTGTTACTCCATCTTCTCTTTTCTTTCATGACTGTCTTTATCATGGCTATGCATGTGATTGCCTTCCTCCTGACTATTATTGCTCTTGACAGCTGTGATATGCCTTGTGAATGTGCCCCTTGGGCTGTGCTTTTGCATTTGTAGATTACATCTGAAATGTTCTGTAAGGACTATGAAGTGGGCTCAACCCTTGTGGGAGCCACATTTTCTCCACTCATAATGTAACCTGATGAATCAAACAGAAACATAATTACACCTGTATCTGCACATGAAGCAAACTTGTTAGAAAATAAATGCATGTGTTGGATGTGTTTGATGACTGATTGTTCTCTAGGACATCCAAGGTATACATTTCTTGTTTAATGTAATTGAGGAACAGTCTATACATGTATGGTATCTTGTTCATGTATGGTTTGGGACCAATCATTTCTTAGAGCATTGTTCTAACACCATTGTTTTTGCTAGATGCAGGAACCAGGGACGACATGAAGCTAGGAAGGACAAAGACGACTCGGGGCGATAGGACAACACGCCAGAACCAGAACCAGTCATTCTCAGGCAATGACTGGCCTCTGACCTTACATGCGCATTACTTTTATTTACTTATTCATGTATAGATTGTTCTTCTATTTCATTGAATAAGACAGTTAACCTCACAGCTTGTGTGAGATAATGAACATTTTACATTCAATAAAGATTATTTATTTTTTGGAAAAGATTTTGGATAAACCCTTCTTATGTTTAATGCACTTGGATAAATGCAGTAAACTAATAAACATAATCTCCTGAATTATTTCATTTATGCACTTGAATGTAATGTATGAAGGACTAGATTAGATGTACTTTATAAGTTTTGAGTCAAAACTCTACCTGAATGAGCTGTAGTGAAATTTAGGTAACATCTTTGGCGACATCTACTATATGTTTGCCTGCTAAACATTAGACCAGTTGCTTGAAGCTTAACCATTGGGCATAGAGTCACACATAGTTGACAAAACTTGAAAAACACTTCTTTCCATTGCTGCAACTCACTTCAGACTGCAATCTCTTTTAATCTATCAAGTGCATGGGTATGGTTGGTGATAGTGAACCAACAAAAATCACTGTTACTAATGATATGCATCTACTTGATGGATTAAAAGAGATAATCAATGAGAATACCTCCTTAGCAAACTACTACAATTTATTACAGCTCTATGAGGAGGACATGTATGATGTGTGACAGGGAATACATGTATTCACTGTTTCATATGATGGTTGTACCACATATAGCTGTAATACATTACAGTAGTCTCATCCTCACACATAACCAGACCCAGGAATAACTAACAGTTGTGTAGAAACACAATTAGGGAAATTAAATCTGCATCTAATCTATTGTGCAACAGCACTTATTCAACAACATAAACTTCATGAAATATGTACAAACATGAAAGATCCTACCTCAGAAGCAATGTTTGAGGTGAATCCCATTAACTGGGATTGGCTCGATGTCACCATCCAGCTTAGATAGCTGGAAAGCATTATGTTGTTTGCATTCTGAAACAATATATGGCCCACTCCAAAAAGTATCAAACTTAGAGTGCTTCCCAGGTTTGCTTTTCAACACATCCCATTTTAGCACTATGTCACCCTCCTAGAATGTTCTTGGAGATGCTCTTTTGTCAAGTGACCTCTTCATTTGAGCTTGATGATGCTCTATGTTTCTCATGGCATCATTTATGGTTTCTTCAAGCTCAACCAGTTGAGCTAGCCTTACGGTCATAGGGCCTTCTTCTAGCATGTCCAACTGATTCACCAAATCAAGTGCTGGTAACTCAAGTGTGATAGGAAGCCTTGCTTCTTTGCCATACACCAACATGAAAGGTGAATGCCCTGTTGATCATTTTGTAGTAATTTTGTCAACCCATAGTGCTGACTTTAACTGTGTATGCCAGGCTCTCTGGTTACCCTCCATGGTCTTCTTGATAATTTTGATCAAATTCTTATTGGTGGATTCTGCTTGGCCATTGCCTTGCGGATAGTAATTGGAGGATGTATTGAGATAAATATCATTCCTTACATCCCAATCAGAGATTCTGGAACCAACAAAAGCAAGGGCATTGTCTGAAATAATGGACTCAGGCACTCCAAATGTGATAACCAACTCTTCATAAAAATTTAGAACAACACACTCATTGGCCTCTTTAAGTGTGACTGCTTCAGTCCACTTAGTGAAATAATCAGTGGCTGTAAGAACCGACTTATGGCTAGCACTGGATGAAGGGTTTATAACCCCAATAAAGTCTAATCCCCACCTCATAAAGGGCTGTTCAACCTGAACTGGCTGCAAAGGTAAGGCTACCAACTTCTCTTTTCTGGCAAACAGAGCACATTCCTTGCAGTTTCCGACCCATAAGTGTGCATCCTTAAACAAACTAGGCCAATAATAGCCACCATTCATCACCTTAAGAGCTGTTGCTCTAGGTGAAAAATGGCCTCCAGCTGACCCCTCATGAAATTCATGCAACACTTTTTCAACTTTGTTAGGTTCAATACATCTCAGCAATACTCCATTGAAATATTTCCTAAAAAGCAATCCATTAAGGAGCACATAAGGTATGGACTGCAATCTGAAATACCTTCATTTGGCTCTATCCAAGCCTTGAGGACACTCACTAGTTTGCAAGAAATGAACCATTTCTTGCACCTAATCAGCAATAGGATCCGAGACAATTGTTTGTTCTTGATCTTGCATTGATAGAACAGCTTCTTGTTCATGTTCTTCTTTGCTGATAACACCATCAGCTAGCTATTCACACAACCCTTTTCCTCTGACTAGCTTGGTAACCTTAATGTCCACGTCATATTCCATTACCTTAGTGACCCAACCAACTCTCTTATCACTGAGATCCTTACTTAGCAGAAATTCCTTCACACTCAGATGAGCAACCATTAGAGTAATCTTGTTACTTGACAGCATGTGTTTAAACTTTTTCAAACTCCTTATAATAGCAAGCACATGTTTCTCAACAAAGGTGTACCTCAGCTCATAATCTTTCAATGCTTGACTGAAAAAAGCTAAAGGCTGCTCCATTTCTAGCTCATTTTTCTGAACCAACATAGCATAAACAGAATCAACATTACCATATGCATACAAAGTGAAAGCCTTAGAAAAAATAGGATTTAGAAGTTTAGGTGCAACAGCCAAAGCCTCTTTAATAAGCTCAAAACTCTGTTTTCCTTCTCTAGTCCAGCTAAAAGACATGTTCTTTCTCAACATAGCAGTTAGTGGATTTAATAAATCAGCAATATCAGGGATAAACCTCCTGACGAAGTTAATCCTACCAATGAAACTCTGTAGGCCTTTCTTGTGTGCTGGTAAGGGCAGAGCCAAAATTGCATTTATTCTCTTAGGGTCAATGGTGATGCCTTGTTTTGACACCACGTAACCAAGCAATCTACCCTCATGGACAGTAAACACACTTTTTGGGATTAAGTGATATCCCAAACTCCCTACACCTCTCAAAAATCTGCCTTAAGTGATTTAGATGATTGCTGGCTTCTTTGGAGAAAACAATAATGTCGTCAAGGTAGACTAGGATGGTCTTGTACATTAGGCCCTGAAAGGCCATATCCATAGCCTTTTGAAAGGTTGCTCCAGCATTGGACAAACCGAAAGGCATCTTCTTATAAGCCATAGTCCCCAATTTTGTGGTGAAGGCTATTTTATATTGGTCTTCCTCTCTTACTAAAATCTGATTGTAACTGGAATAACCATTTAGTAAGGAAAACCTCTCTAATCCTGAAACTACTTGGAGTCTGCTCCATGGAAGGCAAAGGATGATGGTCTTTCAAGGAAACTCTATTCAAGTCACGAAAGTCTACACACAACCTTATCTCCCCGTTTTTCTTCCTAACTGGCACAAGGTTGGAAACCCATGAGGTGTGCTTAATAGGAAATATTATGCTACTCTCAATCAACTTGTTCAGTTCTTTTTTCATGAGAGGCTCTAATTTAGGATTCAATGGCCTTTGTTTCTGCCTGACAAACTTGGCATCAGGTTCCAACTCAATAGTATGTTGAGCAAGTTGGGGATCAAACCCTTTTAAATCACCATATTCCCATGCAAAAATGTCACTAAATTCCTGAAAAAGTTGAATAAATGCATGTTTTTCCTTTGTTGTACATACCTTGCCCAATTTAAGGAGTTTACCCTTGAAGATCTCAAATTCTTCATAATGATATTGCTGAACTTGTAGGCTGGACTTGGGTTTTGTAGCTTCATCATCAGTGTTAAAAATGGACTCTAAGGTGACCAAACCCTTTGGCATCTTGTTATTCTTCAGCTGAATGATTTGTTCACTGTACTGGTGATGTAGTTTCTCTTGGTTAGCATGAGAGAATTCAACTTCTTCTCTCAAGAAGTTTACAATCTGCTGATCACTATCAAAAACCTACCAATGTATGTTATTATCTGGCACAATAGGCCTAACAATAATCTTAATATGCTGATTAGTCTTATCATTACTAATTTCCTTGGGAATGTCATATTCAGCCCCTACAGTAGCCAGCCTATCAGCGTGTTTATTCTGATTTCTAGGTATGGATATCAAATTGAATGCATCAAATCCCTCCAAGAGGTCCCATACTCTATGCTTGTAAGACTTAAGCAGATCATTTTTTGTAACATTAAGTTTTCTCACCTAATTTACCACCAGTTCGTTGTTCCCATAAAATTTTAGACAACCAATACCTTTTTGTCTCGCCCATTCCAAGCCTTGAATAAGAGCTTCGTATTCAGCCACATTGTTAGTACATCTAAAACAAAATCTAAAAGCTGAATAGTACCTCCCAGCCTTCGGGGAAACAAGCATGCATCCACCACCGGCACCCATTCTACTCCTTGAGCCGTCAAAAAATAGCTCCCAGACCTCATTATCTTGCTGCCCATACTGTTGTTCTGCACTTTTTTCAATGTTAGGCAGAAATGAATCAACTTCATGCATCATATACACACCCAAACCAACCTCTTCCAAGTGCTCACACGGCTCAACCACTTGAGTTTGATCTACCCATTCATTAAGAAGGACTTCTGGTATACCTTCAATCAGCATACTGCCTTCTTGGACAGCGGGCTGCTCCATTTCTAACTCACTTGCAACCAAGTTGGCATTGATGGGGCGTGTAGTGTAAGGCTCAATATGGCATTTGGCAATGGGTTCTGACTTGATAGTCACCTTAGTGTCGTACGTAGTTATGAACAACATATGAGACCAATCTAAGGACAGATAACCTCCTATCTTTGTAGTAAAATCCCTTGACAAACAAATGGCAAAATAAGGAGGTAATTCAATGACATATATGTCCTGTGGGATAGAGAAATTTGGATAGGCATGTAGAGTTAAATTTAGTCCCTTTATGACACCCACTGTATTAACTCCCTTCTCTAATGGCTCATATTCAATGCCTAACTTATCAACAATTTGTTTGGGCATGACGGAACTGCTACCACCTGAGTCAATCATGCAATTATGAACTAAATGATCCCTAATGATCAAAGACATGTAAAATGGTGGGGATTTGACCTCTGAAGCTTGTTGTTCTGCATTTTTTTCAATGTTATTTGTCAAAACAGCCTTAGACTTATCTATATCAGACTCTTGAGATAGTTTTAAATTTGATAAGGCTGATTGAAGCAAGTCTTTTTGGCCAGGGATACTCAGGGAATCCCACATAGACATGGATACATTCACTTTTTTCATATGCTCAAGGATATTGAATGCAGGTGTACCTGATTTAACTTGGCTTTTGGGGGCATCCACGTCACCTTGAGTACAAGTTGGCTAAACTGGTGGATTAAGCTGCTCCTTGCCTATCAAAGGTTGACCTTTTGATAGTACTTGCATTTTCTCAGCATTTGATGGGTTAGAAACACCTTGACCCACGTTCAGCACTTGATGCCCATGAGTTTGAACTTTACCAGCTTGCTGCCCTTCATCAATAGCCCTTTTCTTGCTGCGTGTATTGTCTACAACTGAAGAACCAACTTGGTTCATACCACAGAATTCTTCTCCTTACCAGTTTAGGAGTGTTGTCTCATGTACCTATTCTTCTTGCTGCTGAACAGGAGGTTCTACAGGCACATTAGGCTGCACTGCTGGACTGTTCTAAACCATTAGAGCTTGGTTAATCACCCCATTGGCACATGTATTTTGATTATGGGGCTGGTTACAAGGAAAGCACCAGTCATAGTCTTGAGCCAAATTGTTTTGCATGGGCACAACTTCCTTTGAGGAACTAGCAGCGTTTGGATTGTAGGCCTGATAAGGCCTAGAGTTAAAGGCTTGCCTTGGACCTTGATTATTAGGCTGATAAGGTGGCCTATTTGGCTGATTTTGCTAGTAATTGGACTGGAATGGGGGCTGATAAGGTCTAAAATTTTGACCTTGCTGCCTCTTGAGGTTCACTATCTCATTACCAAAAGATTGCAACAGTCCTTTAATCTCCTGTAACTCAAAGGATTGAGTTTGAGCAGCATTCTCTTGGTTATTGGGCTGAGTATTAGGTGCTGGTAACGCTAGTGTAGCAGGTATAACAGCTATAGGAGGCACATGCATTGGCATTGGTGGTTGAATAGCAGGGAATATTGGCAAAGGAGGCCTAGGGGCAATTTTACCAGCCTGTATGAGGTTGTTCTCAGCTCTTATGGCTATAGCATAAGCTTGTGGTAAGGAATCTCCTCCCATAGATTGAATCATGATAGAAATATCACTATTCAAAGCTCTCAAATAATATAAGAAAGCATGATCAATAGTAGGCCTTACTGTTGGTGGGATTCTATCCCACGTCTTCTTGAAACGGTGGTTGAAGTCTGACATAACTTCGTGAGGAGCCCTCTTAATCATGGACAACTACTCCACCAATGACAAATGATATGATTTGTCCTCAAAGAAGTTGCATAGCTCCTCTCCCAAATGATCCCATGAATCTATGGAGTTCACCGGCAGGCTTCTGAACCACTGCAAAGCCTTCCCTTTGAGGGAAGCTGCTAATAACCTAATTGCAACATTCTCTTGTGTCACATGATGGACAACACACAGGTTTGCAACATCTTTTACGTGTTCATCCGAAGTAGTCTGATCTTCACCATTAAAATATGGTAAACTTTTCAAGGCAACTATAGGAATATCATCATGCTGAGCTAAATTCAGTGGGCTGCCTTGGTTGAATGCAACAAATGGCTGATTTCTGGCTCCAAGAATCATTGTAACTGGGATTCTTGGGGCAGTATATGCTCCAACAGCAGGAGTAGACTTGGCTCTCCTAGAATAGACACGAGTTTTCTTGGGTTTCTCAGCTATTATCCCTCTTCTCCTAGCTGGGGATAATTGCAAATATTCAAAAGAGGAAGAACTACTTCTGGTTTGTATTCTTTTCATAAGCTGAAATAAATTGATCTTGTTAAACCAAAGCTCAGAGTCGCCAGATATGCAGGTTTTAACCTCTTACAGGTCTAAAAATCATTGGCTGCACCTCAAACCAACAAGAAAAGGTAGTATTTGAACTGCTTCTAATTCCACAGTCCCACTGGGCATGCCAAAAACTGTTCTCTCAAATTTGCACCCTTGCTGAGTTGTGAAACTTGGCAATCTGGAGAAACATGGGATCTTTCCATGTCTGTGGGTCACCTATGATGGAAATAACCTCTGGAGAAGGTCAGCTTCCTACCTGGTAATCACTTCAAATCTACTGGATTTGCAGAGGAAAAAAGGAGAAGGAATACTTTTGAAAATGAAAGTTAAAAACTGGAAAATATGAAAATAAGGGTGATTTATCAAACTTGATATGGTTAATGAAACTCAGACCTGCATACACTTGGCCACAGACAACAGAAACTAAACCTGTACAACCTATCACTGTATGTTTACAAAAACACTTCACAAAGAGGCCTAAATGCATTAAAATCTTTAAAAGGAAGCTAAACTTCACAGTTTAAAGCCTTATAACACTTTAAGACACAGTTTGTAACCTGCATAAACATAGCTTCTGCAGAAAAGGGTATTGAAACATAAGACAGTCACAAGGAAATAAAATACCTCACAAATGACCTGATCAAACACTTGATAACACCCAATACTGCAAAACAAGAAGGCAAAATCTGATCATCAATGGTATCCAAGGTGTTCTCTATATTTCATATGCCCAAAAGAGTTACAAAAACATGCTCAAACTGAGTAGGATTGCAGAAAAAATCACTAACTCTAGAATGTACATGGAAAGAACTCTCTACAAAGAGTCAAATGAATGACTATATACTCTCCAAATAGCTGCAATGAGATAAACATGAGCCATCTCCATTTTCGTGTATCTCATAAATGTGCCCAAAATATCTGCCTAAAGTCTTCCAAAATGGGTTTCCAATGCAGAAATAGTCAAGGCATGCCATCAATAATCATAAAAGCACCTGAAAATGTCTTTAAATGCCTTTAAATGATCTTTAAGGCCACTGAAATAAGTCAAATTTGTGCAATAACTCCTCCCTCTGTTTGTCAACTTCACCCTGCAGCATCATAAATGCCTGATATTTTCACAATAAATGACATAAATACACAATTTTTTTGCATTTATCAAACATTGACTAAGAGGTCTATAATTGCACCACTTAGTTAATGTTTTTACATTCCAAATTTTATACAAACCTATGCAGAAAAAATGGCATTTAGGAAACAACATTTAATTTCCCGATTTTGCATAGTTTGGGGACCAATTAAATGTCATGAAAGGACGACAAAGTAATCAACGAGACTTACTTTTCTATTTGTGATAATATGCCTAATATTGCCTCTTTGCATTTTATTACAAATGATAAAGTAATTCATAACTAATTACTTTATCGTTTGTTTACAACATTTAATCTATCCCTAGATTATGCAAAATTGACAAAACAATACCTGTAACTCCTAGGCAAAACAACATGACTCACACACCTGCATCATATTACATGTCACAAGGCGACATCAAAACCCCTTACAATTCCTAGCCATTTCCATTTTCGCATACATCTCTATCAACAAGATACGAGGCCTAGTACAATACGTTTAAAAAATAACCCTTATACCTCCATATAAACATCACCATGCCATATTGGATTACCCACTCATCAAAAGCCACATGCATCATATGCATATACTCCTTATTTCTCCCTTACCAAATAAAAGCTATCCTTACCTTTAAACCCTCCATTCGAATGATTACAAATTTTGACCTTTGAGAGATTAGGAACAAGGGACTTGGCCTCACGGGCCCCTTTGATGTATAATCATTAGGTTGGAAGACACGAAGTCTTGACCACGCCCCCAAAGTGGATAGCAATGATTTAACAAAAACAAAGTCAAAAAGGTAAAAAAAAATGAAATGCTCATTCGAGCTCTAGCAAAAGGAAGGGTTTCGAAACCCTAAACATCATTTGCATTGTTGACTTTGTTGGGGAAAAGGCTCTCTGCCCAGCCACGGCCTCTGCTAGGGTTTGGATGAAAATACTTTGATCTCTCTGGCATTTTTGATGGATTTCCATGCATTCTTTTGAAGATTCTGGCAGGTAAGTGGCCATTGGTCATATATTTGAATCATACCTTTTGTTCTGGAGATATATTCAAGCTTTAAAACCACGGTCATGACTTATTCTGATGCATTCTTATCTCTGTTCGTTCCTTTGTTGTTGGTATACAATGTCTCTAGCCGCGACTGTGCTACGAGGTCGCCATGATTTAGGTTATGGAGCTTGAAAATACTGGTTTTTCTCGTTGTATTTCTGCATTTCCATGAAGATTTTTGACAAAAAAAAACAAGGTAAAGCATTATAAAACTTGAATCTGACATTTCTTCATCATTTTTATGGGATCTGGCCCTACAGGTCGTGAACTATATCTGGTATTTTTACATTCTGTGTTTGTCTTGGTTGACACATTGTCTTGCATTAAGACTGTTAAGGCACGATTTTCATGAAAATCTGAGCATATTTGCGTGAAAATTTGGATTTTCTTTTGTTGGCTGTGACTTGAGGCTCGATTCAAGAGCATTTTTGTGCACTCTGTTCAAGAAAATCTGCATTTTTCTCCTTGCTTCTGTAGCATGAGGCTTCAAAAACCCCATTTTCTGTAACTTTCAGAGGGTTCTGTGTATTCTTGCTTGAAAATCTGCATTTCTTTTCGCTGGCTGTGACAAAAAACTTATAAAATGACATTCCTGTGCATTCTAAAATGGAAAATCTTCATTTGTTCCTCGTGGCTTTCTGTGGTTGATTTTCCTTTTGCCATTTGAAAAAAGACATATTGAAATGAAACCTTGGGGTTTCGACTGTGTAGCTCTTCTTCCACTTTTGATGATAATTTTGTCAATGCAAAAAAAAACCCAACTGGGTATTCTTGTTTGGCAAAAATGCAAACCATGTTGTTTCGCTGTGGCATGATTTGAAGAAAATCTAAGTATTTGTTATTGAAAATCTGCATTTTCTTTTGTTGGCTGTAGCATAAGCTTGAAAGAAAATCATTTTCTGTGATTTTTGGAGGGTTCTATGAGCATTTTGAACTTGGAAAATCTGTATTTTACCTGCATATTCACTGTTGAAGTGCGATTTGAAGAAAATCTGAGTATTTCCTTTTGAAATGAGTTAAAAAAAAGTCATTTGCTGTTTAAACCTGCACTTTGGCTCAAAACGAGCTCCAGTTTTGTTGCATTTCATTATTTCTCTTAGTTTTGTCCCATTCCACATTTACAAACCAATTACGATACTCTTGCAGATGGAAATGACATCATGAACTGCTCCTTCTTAACTTATCATACTCTTAGCAGATGATCTTTCTTTTAAAATGAGGACTACTACAATCTTTAAAAGCATTGTCTATAATTTCTCCATTATTGTTCTATGACTGTTCTCTGATGGATCTTTTTGGTCTCTGTCAAGGCTCTATAGTTGACAAGTCTTTTGTTGATAGTGTACCAACATGTTATCTTTGTTTATTGCCTTTTCAAACCTTTGTTTTCATACCTCTCTCATGACTGTCATGATGTTCTGGCAGTGACTGAATCTTGACAGACATTTAGATTATTCCTTCTGCTATTATGAGTGTCATAACGTCATGTACTATACTAACCCTCCTTGGATAGCTGCCTCTATCTTTTGGGGTCAGTCGAGGTATTATGGTGAAAATGCAAACTTTAAAAAGAAAACAAAGCTTCAGCATGCTCATGCAGAAATCTTAATATCTTGATGCATTGTACTCCCCTTGCCACTTTAAGCTCACTGTTTCAAAAGTTCCTGGTTCACTGAAAGGACTTCAAGTTTTGAAAAAAAAACTCTTCCTCATACTATTCTACTACTCCATGAAACTTCTGCATGCTGTTTCTTTATGGCAGTCTTTGAAATTGTCTTAAGACTGTTATGACAGTTACTTTATTTTCTGTTTTAATCTTCTTTCACTGCTTAAACAGTAGAGCTTTGTATTTGAATGTCTTCTCTCTAAAAGACTTGGTGGCTGTCTATTGTCATTATTGAGTGCTACAATCATTTTGCCATGAGACTGTGATGCTTTTATGTTGCCTTCCTGTTATATCAGAATGATTGATTGTCCTAGAATGTACAGACTATACTTTGTATGTTATTCCTTTATTCATTCCTCAGCACTTATTGTTGTGTTTATCATAGTTTGCATTTGAATCTGAATCATGTCAATGTTGTAACAGTGTGACCTCTTTTTATGACTATTTTTGGAGCGCATTGCAGTCATTTAGTTTATTGTTGTTCCATTTGTCATTCAATGACTGATATTTCTATTAATATGAGCTCTTCTGGAGCAATTTCATGTCACTTAAACGTATCATAGCTGATTATGCAAAGGAACAAAGGTTTTTTGATATTTTATGAAATAAACACATCATCTCTGCACCAGATTACAACTCACTTCTGCTATTCTTAATATTTGACTTCACATTTGTTGTGTAACTTCACATTCTATACCTTTGTATCTTTCACATTGCCGTGGATTTGTACTTTCTCTCATGCTGTTGCAATTGCCTTACTGAGATTTCATATCTCCTGGCTACAATGAGAACAATGCACAAGCTACTTGATTGCTGATAGATAGTAGAGGACTGTCATGTAACCTGTCTTCTAACTGTTCTTTGTTGTTTGCTAACTATCATTATTGGTCTATTGCTCTTTTATAGCTGAGATTGTTGTCCCAACCTTATGGCAGTCTGTTGTTTGATCATTCATTCTTCAGCACTTATTACTGCTCCATACAACTGTATATGTATTAGACCAAAACTACCATGTTGGCATAGGATAATGCACTTTTCACCAGTACAAAGGTGCTGTCATGTACTCAAACATTTTTAATTGATGAATTTGCAAAAATGATCTTTAATTGGATATATTTCATCATCTGAAAGGTTATCACAAGATCTCTCTTTTGTCTCTGAACTTCTTGAATGCATGAAAATGAGAAGACATACACATTATATTGGAAATTGACTCACCCAAATAATTGGGCAGCGTGCTTGCTGATGTGTGGTTGTTACTCCATCTTCTCTTTTCCTTCATGAATGTCTTTATCATGGCTATGCATGTGATTGCCTTCTTGCTGAGTGTTATTGCTCTTGACAGTTGTGATCTGCCTTCTGAATATGCCCCTTGGGCTGTACTTTGCATTTGTAGATTGCATCTAAAATGTTCTGTAAGGACTATGAGCTGGGCTCAACCCTTGTGGGAGCCACATTTCCTCCACTCATAATGTAACCTAATGAATCAAACAGAAATATAATTACACATGTATCTACACATGAAGCAAACTTGTTAGAAAATAAATGCATGTGTTGGATGTGTTTGATGACTGATTGTTCTCTAGGACATCCAAGGTATACATTTCTTGTTTAATGCAATTGAGGAACAGTCTATACATGTATGGTATCTTGTTCATGTATGGTTTGGGACCATTCATTGCTTAGAGCATTGCTCTAATACCATTGTTTTTGCCAGATGCAGGAACCAGGGACGACATGAAGCTAGGAAGGACAAAGATGACTCAGGGCGACAGGACAACACGCCAGAACCAGAACCAGTCATTCTCAGGCAACGACTGGCCTCTAACCTTACATGTGCATTACTTTTATTTACTTATTCATGTATAGATTGTTCTTCTATTTCATTGAATAAGACAGTTAACCTCACGGCTTGTGTGGGATAATGAACATTTTACATTCAATAAAGATTATTTATTTTTTGGAAAAGATTTTGGATAAACCCTTCTTATGTTAAATGCACTTGGATAAATCCAGTAAACTAATAAACATAATCTCCTAAATTATTTCATTTATTCACTTGAATGTAATGTATGAGGGACCAGATTAGATGTACTTTATAAGTTTTGAATCAAAACTCTACCTAAATGAGCCATAGTGAAATTTAGGTAACACTAAACTATCCCAATTATTCCCTCATTTTCCTAAGTCCTAAACCATTTTTCCAAGGTCCTAATCACATAGTCCCCTTCCCACTTCACATGATTTAATTAATTTATTAATTAAATCTTTCTTTATCTCACTTGACCACCTAAAAAGAATAAAAAGAATTAGAAAATTATTTTTATTCTCTACCTCTTATTTTATAACTATCTCCCAAAAAACAATTAAATATTACAAAAATCTGTTTAATCCTCCACCATCCATCTCTTAACTATCTAACCAACTTAATCTGAATCATTGATCTATTAATAGTTCTCCACCATCGATCATCTAACCAGAAAACCTATAAATTGACTCTTTAGGAGCCATTTTCCATCATTATCTATCAATGCAATGTTATGTTGGTGCCATGAGAAACCACATTCCAACATTGCAACACTTTGAGCACAACCGCCTTCACAATACAACAAGAGTAGATGTGGTTAAAATTTATGTTTTGTTCATTGTTTGTTATTCCTTTTCTCTAACTGAGGTTGTTTTTAAAGTAGATTGAAGGTTTTAAATTCATTTGAAAAACTAAAAATAAAGGATTCAAATAAAATTTAAAACCTTCATTCTATATTAATTGCAACCTTAATTAGAGCAAAGGAATCAAAAATAATGTACAAAACATAAATTTTACCCACATCGACTCCTCTTGTATCGTGAAGGCAGGTGTATTCAATGTGTTGTAATGTTGGAATGTGATTGCTCATGGCGAAATCATGACATTGCACTAATAGTTGATAATGAAAAATGGCTCCTGAAGGGTCCATTTATAAGTTTCCATGTTAGATGATCGATGGTGGAGATCAACAGTGAGGATCCAGTTGGTTAGGTAGTTGGGAGATGGATGATGAAGGATTAAAAGAGATTTTGTAATGTTTAATTGAATTTTGGTAGATAGTTATAAAATGAAAAGTGAAGAATAAAAGGAATTTATAATTCTTTTTATTCATTTTAGGTGGTTAAGTGAGAAAATGATTTAATAAATTAATATTTATTAAATCATGTGAAGGGGATTAGGTTATTAGGACCTAGGAAAATGAAGGAATAATTGGGATAGTTTAGCAATCAGGACGTGTATTTTTCAAGTGTCAACAAGTATAAACCGAACTCTAAAAAATCACCTATAACGACCCAAAAATGAGGCCTCATATTGCTTAGCTAGGATTGTGTCCCATACCCCACTAGGTATGGCAATGCGCAAAACATACAATTATAACACATCCAATAAATCTTCCACTTGTAAAATACTTTTCATAAGGGCCTTACTATCAGGCCCAGGAATAAAATGCAAATAAAATATTAGCAAATGAAATGAGTAGGACAACAAAAAAACATTCAATGAAATTCATAACCATTGATCCATTGATCAAAATGAGATGCAATGTACATATTTAACAATAAGAAAATGATTGTTTAGTTCATCTTCTAAACATGACTATTCAATTTCTAGTGTAGCTAGGAAATACAAAATATAAAATGTTATTCTACTTCTCCTATGATTATGTACATTATTGTTACATCCCCTCTTAATACATAGAGTAATGGTAAAACCACTATTTGTGTTGTGCATTGAGCAACTTGTTTATGGCACCTTATTTTCTTGATATGAAGCTCCAGTGTTTTGCAAAAGCTTTTCCCTGAGTGATAATTTGTTCCCCTTTGCATTTTTTTAAGAACCAAGATATTGAATTGGTAAAAACTTGAGTTTATTTTCTCAAGTCATCTATCCATGATACTATATCCCATTTTGAGAGAATAGCACACCCATTTTCTATGAATTTTTTCACCACCATTTTTTGTGCTAATTGAAAACTTAACATTACTTCTAAGTAATGAATTTTGTAAAAGAAAGCTATTCAACTTCTACATCTATCACTTCTATGAGTAAAAATTGGAGAACCTAAGATAATTGCACCCATGAGTAGTCCAAAAGTGTGGTAACTACACCATTTGACCTGAAAACTGGATATCCCAAGCTAATTGTTCCCATGAGTAACCTAAAGGAGTGTTAAAGCATGCACTGAATGACCTAACTTTTGTTAAGCTAAAAATGTGAACCACTTATTGTCCATAATGTCAACACATAAAACTCCTCTTGTGGTAAAAAAAACTACACTGAAAAGGAAGGTATATGATGATCTCACTCTATGCATAGTCATCAAAAACCAAAATGAAGTGTGCAATCTCAAGTGTTTAGGTGTTGAGATAAACATTAATTGTTGAGATGCTATAGTGATAAGTGACAATATGCTATAATTTACAATATGCTACAATGATAAATCGTCAATGGACAATGTGAGTGATCTTCTAGTACCATGCTCGAGGAACTCAAAATCTAAATCTTTATGTTTCTCCAAGCACCATGCTCGAAGAACTCAAAATCTAAATCTTTATGTTTCTCCAAGTACCATGCTTGAAGAACTGAAAATCTAAATCTTGATGGTCTTGCTTATAATGAGAATGAAGAGCTATTGGAAAGACCCCCTTCCCTTGGAAAGAGAACAACATATATGATCTTGTGTATAAAGATACACAACTAAATGGCACCCCTTCATATTTTCATCACAAATCTCCATTAAGTCATCATTTTGGATTTTCAACTTACAACTCAAGTGCAAAAGTATATTCAACAAGAGGCAATGTGCATAGCCTCAAATAATTTGTACTGGGATGCATATCTAGCAATCTCAATGTGATCATTATCAATATCCCAATCAAATGGGAAATCATAGGTACAAAAAGTCATCGCTCCTATGAACTCCATGGAGACTAAGTCCATAATTATCCTCTGTCAGAATGGAGTGCAACTCTACAATTTTCTTAGTAAGCTGTCACACAAAAGTACACATATCAATAGTATATGTAATGTTAAGCTCATCATCAACTGGAATGACAATAGCATCGACATCATGAGTAGAGAAACTCAACAAGCTTTTGTACCAATTCTTAACAATATCTATGATCTTAAGTTTATTATCAACCGGATTGATAACATCATCCCCATCAAGAGTAGCAAGCTACCATTTGAAATGGTGGATTGGACTCTGCTATAGGATTTTGACAAAAGGTGAGCCATAGTTTTCCATCTAGAATGATCTATCCATCTAAAATGTATGTGTCTCATTGATTTTGTAGGAAAATCTCTAACATAACATTGTTTGGCATAATGTGTGTGTTGGATGTAGATCAAAACAATCACTAGAGGTATATCCTTGACATCCACAATGACATGTTTGGACTTGATGGGTTTTAGTGCAAGATGATTTCTATCAGCATGATAATTTGTCAATTTTACATGGCTGACCCATAGGTGAAGACTCGACTATTGTTCAAAATACCTTCAGACATAATTTGATAGGTTTGGAATTTTGGTATATGAAAATTCAAAACACCTATATATCCTAGACCAATATGATGTTTGTTGGATTTTACTGCCTCTAAGACATACATGTCAAGTGGAGATTCAACAATAAGAGGACTAACAAGTATTGTATTGATGATGGGTTTCGAAAACACATTTTTTGATTTAGACAGAACATTGTTCTATGAAATGAGAGAGAGATTAACACTTTTCTTCAAGGACTTTTTGTATTTATCTACCTTCTAATTTAAACTGCTTGAAGAAGTTTGTTGAGGCATTAGATGTCTAATTTGTAATTGATCTTGCAACCTATTGATTTATTGTCACAACATCTTGTAATGATTACAAAACTACATACATATAATCTTGTATTGACACCATCATTCAAATATTATTTTTGTTTCTTATTGGTTGCTGACATTAATTTGCAAGGATAGCATACCATTGTTGTGAAATGTGGACATGATTACAAAGATTACAAATGTCTCAGTCAGATTTCACTGTTAATGCTCAAAGCCAATTCAATTCTCAATGCCTAATGACTTTTGTTGTCACATAGAAACGGTTCGGTTTCTTATCACTCTAATAGGTTTCATTTTCTATATACTATCAGACCGATGTACCAAGCCTCTTCATACACTCGTGCTTCTAATATAGATGTCAGTACGTGGAAGAAGTCCATCCTTTCGATATACCCATTGGTACATGAAAGAGACATTAAAGCATGTGAGAGCAGAGAAGTACATGGCACTTAAGTAGCATGTGAAAAAGATATGTCCTATCAATGACACCTACTTAGTAAGAAATCAAAATTTCTTTTAGTCAAGATTTATGTCTTATGATAGCAACGAATAAGTAACCGAAAGAAATTAAAATTAAAATGATAATGTCATTATTTCTCCTTGATGATTTATAAGGAAGAAGCCACAGATGCCATTGTTACAACTGTTATAGGCATTAGATATAATATGAGAGTGCTTTTGGATTCAATGTGTATGTTTTTGTTTCAACATTTTGGATCATACTCAATGATCCATCATCAAGAAGAGGAGAGATCGTTGAGTATGATCCAAAATGTTGAAACAAAAACATACACAGTTGAATCTAGAAGCACTCTAAAAATTATTGACATGGACTATGGAAAACTCACTCCTTCTATTAGATATAATAGTTCAATTGTAACAACTTGACCCATAAATGTGAACTAAAATCATTGTGTATACCAAACACTGCATTTTGTTTTGGTTTACAAAATTTGTTTTAAATTTTAGACTTTTGATAAACTAAAAATAAAAACCTAACATGACCTCCTAAATGAATTTTTCCACTAATAAATATTCCCCCTTTAATTAAAAAAATACTATAGTTTTGATATTAAAAAATCCCAACTAAAAAAGACAATAAAATCAAAGCATGCCCTTTTTAATTTTTATTTAACCATTCAACTTGACTCATGCCCTATGAAAAATCCCTAAATTTAGAACAAAAAGTGCCAAAACAAAATACTCCCAACAATATTGAAAACCAAAACTCTCTAAACCTAAAATTCAAGACTCTTGACCTCAAAATTTTGCAATTTCCATGAGGAGCCTTGAACCAAAGGTGTTGGTGGTAGGCCATGAACAAGGAGCAAGAATGGGAGGCCGTGAGTATTTGTGAGCCAGGGATGTAGTTTCAGTTCAAAACAACCCATGTGGACTGAACCACAAACCAGACTGACTAAAGGGGTCTCTAAAAGATTGCAACCAGGCACAGGAATCATAATGGGAAGCAAGGGTCTATAGGAGGGCCGCAAACATAAGGCATGGTAGAGACTTCAGCAAAAACAAGGTTGGGGGAGTAATCAGAAAAGCTCACACATACGTTGGCAACAGGGATCACAACAGAGAAATTTTGCAACACAAGAGTGAGGCTGATTCTAAAACTTGAGGCCAAAAGAAACAAGGTTGACTACTGCAAAACAAAGAGGTCCCGTCTTGATTATTTTAAGGTCATGTGGTGTGGTAGCTATAAGAGATAGAAGGTGATGTTTGAAGGGATGGAAGAAATTTCACATTCGAGTTGTTGGTTGATACAACCCTACTTCCAGTCACAAGTCTGAATCTCTGAATTGATATCTGATAAGTGAGCACTTCTTAAAAGCACAATTCCTCCCAATCCTGCACCGATGAGGACAAGAATCTAAGTAGTGGATGTTAAACAATAAATGGCAGATAAAAATAAAAATAGAGATTCAAAAACAAGAACACAACAACACAAATTTATAGTGGTTCACCATAAAGGCTATATCCACTCTCCAAGCAAGGCAATATATTATTCACAATCTCTCCAATACATAACAATACACAGCAACATGCTTTATATAAGCAAACACTACAGAATGTGAAGAGCCAAGATTCATTGGAGGGAAAAACCAAGTGACTGTTGGGTTTCACATTCAACAATCTCCCACTTAAAACCCAACAGCAGCTGTTAGGAACGATGATACCCCCTACATTCCCATTCCGATCATCACTTTGAAAACTCCACAGGCCTATCCCTTGGCCCACTTTCCTCAATAGCACCAACAAATCCTTTATCAAGCCTGAACCAATCAATCTAAAACACCTTATCAATTTTACTACTACTCAAACCATTTATTCATCCCACAACCACATCATGAGTCAAAAATGAAACAAACCCAAAGTCTCTATGCTTAGCATTGACATATTCTATGCCAGCTGAAGTTTCTCAATTTCAGCATAATTTTTAAATTGCTATCTCACTCAATCCTCATCCCAAGTGGCCAGCAAACCATTGACAAATATAGTTTTAACCTGTGCCATAACTGATGGACTAAATGTTTGTCTTGTTTTTCCACTAATTTTAGCCCATACTTTAGTCCTTTCTCTCCGGATTGCCATAATAATTTTATAAGATTAAAAGTGATTAATATGAATTAGAGGATAAATGTACCCTAGAAAGTAATCGGTTAATTAGTACTAATTTTAATGTTTATGTGTGAAAACAGGGTTCCTGTGGCCACGAGGAGAAATAATGGAAATGATTGTCTTCATCCTTTTTGTTGCCAACTCCAAAATAGCATTGTTAATATATTTCATATAATAATAGCCAATCAGTTCATAGTCTTTAGCAGAAGTTAGGTAGTCAGTGTCTTTTTGCATAATTATTAGTAATTAGTTTTTGGCTTTTAAGAAAGAATGGTCATAGGCCACTTCATTCTTTCTTTAATCGATCTAAATCTTGTTGAACCTTAAAACCGCTTGTATTATTTAGATGGTTCGGTTTTCATGTAAAAGACTATATAAGTCTCCTTTGCATATCAGACATTGCTAACTTTTCTAGAACAAGCAATATAATACTGCAATTATTACTATCTGAATTAAACTTAAGAGCTCTTAATTATTCTCTTCAATCGGCCGACTGGGCGGCAGGTCCCACTCTTCAGCCACCAGTTGAATTTATTGTTTAAGTTGTTTTGTGAGTATAGTTTATATTCAATGATTGTTATTTATTCTATGAGATTAAATTAAGTATAACTCAATCGTAATTATTTGTTTGTAAGTGAGGATTATATGTTAAGCTGGTTTGCCACATTTTGTTTAAGTATTTAAAGTTAACAATTGTGTCTTTTGGAATCAATATTCGTTGCACAAGCTCATGTCATCATGTTCCACAGGTCCTGTCACTAGAAGTAATAGGTCCTATCGCCAGCATTCTGCCAACACAGGCTGTTGTAAAATTTAGGAATCTTTTTAGAATTAATAATATTAGATATAGTTAAATCATGTCTACATCAAAGGGTTTCGAGTGTTAATTTAATTGGATGATTTCAAAGGATTGCTTTAAGTACAATCTAAGAGTGTTCTTTCCTATTATTCTTCCAAAGCATTTAGGCTTAATTGTTTTACATTCCATTCCCACTCAACCTACTACTTTTAGCCCTTAGGCAAACAGCCCCAATACCTTTCATCAGTCTACATCCCCCAGATTGACAGATATAGGAATAAACTGAGGAAAAGTCATATCAGTTGAACTATCAAAGATAAAAATTTACCCATTCATAGTCCACAGTTTTTCCCTACATTTTTGGCGTCGTTGCCGGGGAAAGGTATTAAAGGCCCGAAATCATAGTGAGTTGAGTTAGGACTAGTGTGTCAAGGTGAAAGTATGTGCAATTGTTGACCTTGTCTAGGCAATTAACCTTGGTTTGCTCTATTATAAATCATATAGGTGCATGAATCGTAGTAGAGGTAGTAGATGTAGATTTATTAAAAAATAGAAAGAAAGTAGTGCACAATCAAAAAAATTGAAAAATAAGTCAAAACCATCCATTGAGGGAAGAAGTTCACAACCTAAAAAAATTGAAAAACAAATCAAAACCATTTGTTGAGGGAAGAAGTTCACAACAAGAAAAATTGAAAAATAAACTACAACCATTAGTTGTACACACATCACCTGAGAAAGAGAGTGTTGACCCTGATATCGAAAAGTGTGTTATTGAGACTACCATTGTTGAGACCCCTTCTAGAGTTCGTCCAGAGTCTTCAAAAGAATTGTGTAAAAGGGTTGCAAAGCTATTCAAAGAATCTTACGAGCTTCGAGCTGGTCCGTCCTTAGAAAATCAAAAACCATTTAAAACCTTTTACTCCCCTTGGACATTCAAAATAGTGGTCGACCTCAATAACAATCTCAACAACAACAACAATAACCACAACAACGATGACAACAATGATGAGAGGGCATTAGCCCAAAATAATCTGATCACTTTTGAATTTCCAATTGCACATCCTGATGAGAATGCCCCTATGAAAAACATTCCTCATTCAGCCTTGCCCATTTTTTGTGGTCTCTCTATTGAGGATCCTGATATGTTTTTATTTGAGTTTGATGTGTTGTGCCACAGTTATGACTATCAGAGCAATGCACAGAAGCTCAAGTTATTTCCGGCCACATTGAAAGATGCAGCCCTACGTTGGTTCATGAACCTCTGAAACATTAGAACATGGGATGACATGAAGGAAATATTTTTGACAAAATACCAGGAGTATTGCAAAATGAAAGAGGTTTGGGATGAGATTTTCTGAATGACACAGAAAGAAGATGAATCCATGGAAGACTATCTTGAACGCTTCATGTTCAGCCTGCAACGATCATGACAACAAGGGCTAACTCTTGATACTATTAAAATGTTGTTTCTTAGGGGAATAAGAGATGATACTATGGATGCATTGAATTTAATAGGTAAAGGTAACATCTCTAAATTAAACTTTGATGAAATTTGTGACATTTGTAGGAATTACTCTAGGTCTCAACGATCAGGGAGGAATTATTCAAGTAAGCTTTCTACTTCAGGAAATGCCACAGGTATAACCAAGCATGAAATAGGTAATTTGCTTGAAGATCTTAAAATTGATTTATTAAATCATATGGGCAAGCATATTGACACCCTATATACTCATAGAAAGCAAGAGGAAGCCGAAAAGGCCTTAGTTGTATTTTGTCTGACCTGTCATAAGAGACATAGTAGTGAGGATTGTCCCTATAATAGGACAAATATTTCATCCTTAGAAGAAGCCAACAAGAGTTCCATCTTAAGGCCTCTTCCTATAGGAGTAACTAATGTGGAATATTTCGAAGAACCTATCTACTACATGGCCCCAAGGCAACCTTTTCCACCTCGAGTGATGCATCCAGGGATGACGAATGAGCATTTTCCTGTTGGACCTAGCTAATCCAATTCCTTTCCCAATCAACTTGGATGGTACAGGGGTTGGTAACAACCTCCACAATACCCCCAATGGATGCAACCATATCAATATGATTCATAGCTGTGGCAACAGGCATGGAGGCCACAACCACCACAACCTTTACCATATCAACAGCCATACCCACCACAATCACAATTTCCACCTCCTCCTATGATTAACCCATATCAACAACCACAACAATTTTTTCCACCCATACCATCATCATCTACCTAGCTAGCCAATCCACCACAACCACCAATGCCAACTCAACCAAACCCAAATCCCAATAATAAGGCAACACAACCTATATATAATAATGACGTGAGAAGTTATCCTACTTATCCTGTCAATGCTATAGAAATAGACAGAGTCCAATTAAGGTCGGGGAAGGCTCTTCAAGGACCTACTATTACAAAAATTAATGAAGAAACTGAAGAAGACCTAGTAAAAGAACCTCCATTTCTTGACTGATTTCACTCAGAACCAGTACAAAAGGAAGTCTCTCAACCTGAATTTGATTTTTTTAATGAGTTACGTAATGTTAACATTAAGATTCCTTTGTTACAAGCCATCAAGGATATCCCAGTATATACAAAAATAGTTCAAGATCTTTGTACTTGGAAGCAAAAGAAAAAGCAAGATCCAAAGACTTCCAGGTCATTGGATAGTTAGCAAACCTTATGCTTGGGAATCTAACCATTCCTAAGTACTCAGATCTAGGGAGTCCTATCATCAAGGTGTGTATCGGTAAAGTTACTATTCCTAATACACTTGTTGATTTACGTGTTACAATTAATGTTATGACAAATGAAACAAAGGAAAAATTATCACTTAAGGGACTTAGACCTACTCCCACAGTTCTCCAAATGGCAGACAGATCATTGGTCAAACCGGAAGGTATGATTGAAGACGTAATTCTTTCTATTGATTCATGGGAATATCCTACTGACTTTATGATTTTGCAGCCAAAAATTATGCTGGGGGGTACCCCTTAATCTTGGGGTGACCTTGGTTAGCGGCTATAGATGCATTCATCAATAGTTGGTCAGGAAACATGGTCATTTCTAATGGGGAGCACACAAAACAATTGACTTTATACCCACCGGCACAACCCCTATTGGAAACGGAGGATCAAGTCTGGGTGGATAGTGATTTGGATGAGTCCCTACCAATCCTCACGATTGATCAAGCATTAGACATTGAAGAACCTAATGAAGATAATATTCTTGTTAATTTTCTTCAGAATAGGTATGCATCTAATGAAATCTTTGAAAGCATGGTTCTTCATTCAGGTATCAATACTCCTTGCCCTTTTGGTAATTTCCCTTTGGTAGGTAGCTCACAATTTGTTTAACACTTTGTCACATTGCATCAATTGCTACCCCATAATTGTTTGTTTAGTCCATATTTACACTCTAAAAAGTCCAGCAATACACCATCCACTTCACAAGTACTAGCCCTCAATTAACCTGCACAATCTGAGGCCATGGAAGTTTTACCTGGTCGTACACTAAACATCAATCCACAATTCAGCTCTGAACAAATCCAAGATCTTATTGCCATGCTTAGAACTTATAAAGATGCATTTTCCTGGGAAAACCAAGACATGTGTGGCATTCATCCTGACACCTACACACATCATATTTATTTTGAAGAAGGTAGTCATCCAGTTAGGCAACCATAGCGATGACTCAATCCCGTCCTACGAGATATAGTAAAAGAGGAGTTACAAAAATTGTTAAATGTCAGATTTATATATCCTATTTCAGATAGTCAATGAGTCTCTCCTCTAGTCGTGGTTCCAAAGAAAAATGGTAAAACGTTCTTCTCTTTTCTAGATGGGTTCAATGGTTACAACCAAATCTGCATAGCACTTGAAGACTAGGACAAGACTACTTTTACCTGTCCTTGGGGAACCTTTACCTATAACGTCTTACCATTCAGATTACGTAATGCTCCTACCACTTTTCAAAGGGCAGTTTTGAGTAATTTTGTAGATCTTGTAAATGATTGTGTTGAGGTGTATATGGATGATTTTATAGTGCATGGTAACACTTATGAAGAGGCTAAAACAAACTTAGAAAAGGTACTTAAACGTTGTATATATACTAATTTATCATTGAGTCATGAAAAGTGCCATATGCTAATGACAAAGGGTATAGTGCTTGGCCATTATATTTCTTCCAAGGGTATTCAAGTTTATCCCAAAAAGATACAGATTATTCAGGACTTGCCAACACCCTCCAGCCAAAAGGATGTGCGCAGCTTTCTAGGCCATGTAGGTTACTACAGGAGGTTCATCCAAAATTTTAGTAAGATTGCCTCCCCCTTGTTCACCTTTCTAGCAAAAGATGTCGCTTTCTCCTAGACACCAAAATGTCAAGAAGCCTTCAAAACCATTAAGACCAAGCTAGTAACAACACCAGTACTTAGAGGTCCAAATTGGGAATTGCCTTTTCATATATACACTGTTGCTTCAGATTGTTCTATGGGAGATGTGCTCATATAGAAAGAAGATAATCTTTTCTATTCCATTTACTATATCAGTAAGAACTTCATTGGAGCTGAGATAAATTATACGGTAACTGAAAAGGAGTTTTTGGCTGTTGTTTATGCTATTAATCAATTTCGTCATTATATTACTGGATATAAAATGTTTGTTCATACAGATCATTCTGCAATTCAATTTTTAATGAAGAAACCTATTGTAACCGGTAGAGTTATTAGATGGTTACTTTTTCTTCAAGAATTTGACATCACTATACTTGATAAGCCTGGTCGTGAGAATGTGGTTGCAGACTTTTTGTCTAGGTTACAACAACAAGATAATGAACCAGTTCCAGTTGATGATGCCTTCCCAGATGAGTATCTTTTCGCTATATCAGCCAAAAGTCCATGGTTCACCAACATTGTGAATTATCTCATCACTTGCAAGTTCCCACCTCATTTCTCTCCAAGGGAATGTCAAAAATTGGTTGGACTCAGTGGACAGTACACGTGGATCGATGGACTGCTTTTCCGCACCCGTATTAACAATATCATGTGACGTTGTGTACCTGAAGACGATGTCTTCGATATACTTCATGTATGCCACATAGAACTTTGTGGGGGGCATTTTGCCGCTCAAAGGACTGCCTAGAAGATTTTGACTACAGGCTACTAGTAGCCTACAATTCATAAGGATTGTAAGCACTATGTTCATCGTTGTGACAAGTGTCGGCATATGGGCTGCCCCACACACTCAGATGAAATGCCCCTGCATCCTTAGCTATCCATTGAGCCCTTTGAAAAATGGGGGCTTGATTTTGTTAGACCATCAACCCACCGTCGAGGAACAAGGAATACATCTTTGTCTACACAGATTATGTCACCAAGTGGATTGAAGTTGTCACTTTAAAACATGCAAGGGACACCAAAGTAGTTAACTTCCTCTACTCTGAGATTTTTACCAGGTTCGGTGTTCCACGCAAGATAGTCATGGATCAAGGTCCACAGTTTACATCTGAACTAATTTCTACCTTGGTTCATGAGTATGAGATCAGACATCACAAGTCTTCACCTTACCATCCTCAAGCCAACAGACAGTTTGAAGTCACCAACAAAGAAATTGAGAACATTCTTACCAAGATAGTTGCTCTCCATAAGCGGGACTGGGGATCACGGCTTCCTGAAGCAGTGTGGGCCTACCGTACAACATGGAAAACCACCACTGGTTTGACACCTTATGAACTTGTCTATGGTAAGAAAGTTGTTCTTCCTATTGAATTTGAAGTAAAAAATCTTCCCACCGCACTCCAGTTGGGTATGAGTCTGACCGATGCCCAAAAAGAAAGAATTGCTCAACTCCATTCATTAGATGAACTCCGTAAACAAGCTCTTTTCCATATAGAGATAGTTCAACAGTAGCAAGCCATCTGGCATGATTGTTTCATTCGACAACGATCCTTTCAGCTAGGTGACTGGGTGCTCTTGTATGACAGCAGATTCTAGGATTTTAAAGGCAAGTTCCACACTCGATGGCTTGGGCCTTATGAGATTGAAGTCATCTATGATAATGGTGCAGTTAAGCTTTGCACTGTGGACTCCGATCGCATGGCCCTTGTCGTTAACAGACACCATTTAAAGTTGTACAAGCGCCCTATTTCAAAGGAGAATTTTGTCTGAAGTCTGTGGAAGGAACTCAATATTCTTGAAAGAGTTCCTGTCACCTCTTCAAGTACCTCTAAGGTACTTTTCAATTCAAAAAAAATGCAATAAAAGATCCAACAATGAAAACCTCCGGGCATTGTTGGCTAGTTACTACCTAAAAACTAGATTTTCAGCAAGTAGTAACTGCATAATAAATCTAGATGTGAAAACTGATTTCCTGGCACCTCTAGGCGATGATAGGGTGAAAACTGAGATACCGGTGGTCTATCATCATACAACTAAAAAAATAAAATTAAAATTAAAAAAAAATGATGAAAAGAAAAGCAAAAGGGCAGCAATAACTTCCTATCACACTCGTGACAGGAAACCGCCTCTATAGTGCTCCTGCTGCCATTGCGACAAGATATCAGCTTTCCATTGCTCCTGTCACTTCCATTTTGTGGCATGTGAGTCCTATGGTTAGCTTCGCTAGACCTGTCATCTCGCGTCCATTTACTCCATGTTCTTTCCCTAAGGAGGTCATTCTGCACCCACGTCAGCTTTTATTACACGTTAGTGTTGGTTGAACCTCTCTACTTCACGATGTCACATCCATCTTGTCCGCTGTGTCCTTCCAGTATGATACTTCATTGACAGCCGCGGATCTTATTTCTCCATCATATCGCTGGCTTCCAATATCCTAGTTGCATCATGATTAGGCATGACTTCCAACTTTGACACGTCACATGGCAGTTGTCTGCTTGTGCCAGCTTGGCCGTCATCTCATCATTGCTCGTTTGTTTATGACTTCCTCCATCTCTCTTTCGCCGGCTTCTTTCTCCACATCTTCCTCTGATGTACTTTTAATGGTATACTTTCATGCGGTATGTTTTCCTTTAATTCATATTATTGCTTTTATATTATATTATTATTTGTGGCAACTCCAAGGACAACGTCGTACCTTCAACTGGGGGGTTCGTCATATCACATATCTCCATTATTATCTCTTGGTTATTCGCTTTATGTGATTCAATCAGGATAATTATGGTTTTACACTCTGAAAATTACCTATGTTGCAAATATCATATCTTATTTACCTTCTCCATTTTCTGATCGTCGTGTTCTCCATACTACAGTTCACAACTACCATTTCCTTTCCCAGTTATCCTACTATTTTTCTTCAACCACCATTTTTTGTTTCTAGTTGTGCATTTGTTGCCATCGGTGGCCATCACATTCGACAGGAGCCCACTACTGTGAAGAGTTTGCAAGCTAACAAATAGGTTTATAAGATTTTTAAAGTTGCAAACTAGCATGTCTTTTTCAAGAAACTATGTGGGTTTGATGATGACATAGCCTATGAATTTGCCATGGCCTTCAATGCAAATGATAATTGTATAATGGTGCGGGGTTATTTCTTCCCAGTCACTACTCAACTTATTTTCTTGGTCAATGGATTGCCTCTTCAAGGAGAGGCTTATTTCCCTACACTTGCAACCAAAAACACTGACTTGCAACACCTTACGACACAGTTTCTATGGGGATGGGAGAAATTGAAGATAGTTTTGGGGCAAGGCACATTGTGCAACTCACTTCCTAAACCCTGGTCTGAAGTTTGCAAGGTTGTAATTCAATATATCACTTGAGAGAGAAGGTATACATCTTTCTCAGCATCTCAGGTTATTATGTCATTTACGGCACAGTGAACTGGTGAATTTGCCACATTATTTGTTTCGTTCCATAAAACGAATGAGTTTAGAAGTTCAGAAAGGTCGTCGCAACTCTGTAGCACATCATGGTCTGATTAAGTTAATTGTTATAGAGGGTTTGAAACAAGTTGTTCCCCCAGTCAGTTGGCCTATTTTTGTAGGAGAAGAAATCCCTTCCCATGTCTCGGCTTCAGGGGGTGAGCTAGAGGCTCACGAAGCTGAGGATAGTCAAAATGAAACAGAAGATTAGGATAGTGAGGACGAAGATTCAAGTGATTATGTACTAGATGAGGACCCTAAGAGTTTCAGTGAAACCCTAGGACAAGACATAAAATTAGATGCTCGTAATTCAACCCAAAAGGATATTGAACTTCAAGACCAGGAGGGTAACCTGCAAAATGATGAACTTGAACATCCAAGTCAGACTAAGCCGAAGAAACAAGCTAAGAGCAGGGTTCGGATTGCTAGTCAAAATAAACCCCAAGAATATGTTAAAGTTTTTCATATTGAAAGGAGATCTTATAACACTTAGAAAAAGAGAAGAGTAGACATGGAAAACCCTTCAACTTCCAGACTGCAAAAATTAGCTAAAGTAGCTAGTGATATATGTCAGTAACAACCAAAACCAGGTGTGGAAATGTTGACTACTTACTCCCTGAGAAGTGGAGATAAGCACAAACGGGAACAAAGGAGGCAAAACTGAAACTGAAAAAAGAAAAAGGCTCAAGCCCAACGTAAGGAGTCTAAAGAGCAAGATAAACATGACATTTAGGATGAATATGATGCTAAAGATGAGGGTATACCCAACCAAAACAATGTTGATGACAACCCTGTACAAGAAGGAGGGTATAATTTGGTACTACATGAAACCAGTATTTTGCTTCCTCATATTACTGCTGGTAAGCCACCTATTAGCCAAGAGGATATGAGTTTGAAGGGCACAAATGACATTCCATCTAACTTAGGCCAGTATCAGGATAGTGACCCCAGGATCAAGATCATAGAGCAACTATCACAGGAGAAGTCACACATATCAAAAGAATTTAGTGTAGAAGAAATGTTTGCCAAACAACAAAAGGAAATTCATAGTCTACAGGCCAGGGTACAACATCTGGAAGGATAGGTCTAGATCCTCCAGAGTTGGGTGCAACGAATTGAGGAGAATAGGAATAGATCAGAGAACCAATTGCCTCAAAACTAGGAATTAGACATGGTAGACTTGAGGAATATTGTTGCCCAAGAAAGTGTAGATAGTTACATAACCATAGCAGAGCACAAGCAAATGGTCAACAACCAAAAAGCCTCATGGGAAGAAACTCTTGCTGAAGAGTTTATGTCTGTAGAATACCATAAAGAAAAAGTTAATGAATTGAGAACCTCAATGGAACAAATGATTTTCGCTAATTATATTTCTAGGACAGAGCACCAACAAATTGTTCAGAGCCTAAAAGATAAGTGGAGACAGGAGATCATGGCAGCAATAAAGAATTTGACAGATGAACAAGCTGAGCCTGTAAGTCATGCATGAGGACATGCAATATCCTCAGTTGGGGGGAAAATGATGGGCTAAATGTTTGTCTTGTTTTTCCACTAATTTTAGCCCATACTTTAGTCCTTTTTCTCTGGATTGCCATAATAATTTTATAAGATTAAAAGTGATTAATATGAATTAGAGGATAAATATACCCTAGAAAGTAATCGGTTAATTAGTACTAATTTTAATGTTTATGTGTGAAAATAGGGTTCCTGTGGCCATGAGGAGAAATAATGGAAAAGATTGTCTTCATCCTTTTTCTTGCCAACTCCAAAATATCATGGTTAATATTGTGATTAGTGAAATCCAAAATGAAGTGAAAACACAAATCTAATGCATAAAAACAAAGATTATTGATCTGAAAAACTTTAGAGTATGCTTACGCAACTAAGTTCTTCAGTTGTCAGATTTGAAATCAGTTTCTTAACTTAATCTCAAGTCCATGCCAAGATCTTCAATTAATGGTTTGAATCCAATATGCAAACTCAATCCATCAATTTACTGAGCTCATTGATTATTCTATGTGCGGAATTAAAACATAAGCCATCATCAAGAACAAACCAAAAGACCAGAGACACATTTGATTACAGAGTTCACCTCTCTGGGCTACATCTCTGGATCCGCTCAATAAGCGTGATCAAATTGCCATTAGTGTTGCCACCTACAAATTGCTTACAACATCATCTATTCTTCTGACTGCATATACAAAGTTGTCATTGCTAGGAAGTTTCAAGCCCTACAAGCACTTCCTAAATCCACACTGCACAAGTGCTTCCAACAATAACAACAAAGCAATCCTAGTTCTTAAAGCATTAACTGAATACAAACTAGATATAGAGGTATCTTGTCTCTCTTACATACATGATTCCAAAATAAAGTCAAGTATTAAAAACACTCTGATTATACCTGATATTGGATTCACAAATGCAATAATCTTTTGCAACATTGCAAGAGAGAAATATTCAAACTAGATCTCAAACAATACTCCTTCAAGTGCAAATTCCACAATATTCTGACGTATCTGCACAGAGTTTCAGAATCACAATTGTCCTCTCAGCTCGTTCTACAAAATCCTGTCACTTGGACTCTAGACTAGATGCTTGATCTGAATGAATTGGGTCAAAAATGGATGCTCCTTTTCAAAAAGCCCATACCCCCTTTTTATACCCAAAATTTACTATATGGGGTTTAACCACCATAATTAATAAAATAACCTCCTTTACAACAAAAATAACCCCTCATATTTCGTTTAACCCCTTTTGTTATTTTTGTTTGGATTTATTTATTTTTAAGGGGTAGTTTTAACCATATAAGGTTGTTTTGTTAAGGTTTCGGGCTTAAGACAATCTTTAAATAGAATATTGCCCATACAAATATCGAAGCAGTTAATTGGCATGGCAGTGACTTAACATTTTAATAGCGGGGAGGTTGTGGGTTCAACCCCCGCCGCTTTCTATTTTAAAACCACTTCCCAGATATGGCTTTAATAAAACAAACTGCTTCCGCTATTAGGAGACCGCCGCATGGTGCAACAGTGGAACCCCACCCCAACAAATTTTGGTTAAACCATTCGAACTGATGATGTGAGGGGTGCCACCTGATTGGGCCACGTGGCATCTCATCATTCGCTGCCCGATACTCAACCGACAACTTAGCATACAGAATGCTGACTGGATGCCATGTCACCTTACCACCTCCTTCCCTCGTCACTGTACGGATGCTACGTGTCACACTCTAACAGGTCCAACTCTACTGTATGGCCATATTGACGTCATGCTGACGTCAACATCCGTTCTACCTGGTCAACCCTGAAAGCTGCCAACTTTGATCAGTGATATCTTTTGCATATGGACTCAGTTTTCGGATGAGTTCTTTGATTTGACGTTGATTTCGACTAATTCTGAGTTGATCATTTTTTTCCTTTTTGATAGCCTTAGGTACCTGTTTGACCAAACTTTGACTGGCCATAACTTGAGCGTACAAGCTCCTTTTGACCCCGTTCAAGTTGCGTTGGGTTTAGATTTTCAAGCACTTTGACATGGTGCTATTTTCAAGGATAATTGAAATAGTTGAACTTTTAGGGTTTTGAGATCCACCTGGATCAATTATACCTCAATATTGGATCAACAATCCAAGATAGGGTGGAGAATGAGGCACCCAACTCACTCTAGCTATACCCAAGATGATAGAATGGATGTCAAATGCTCTCAAGTGTGCACAATGAAACTCACAACTCACTTAGCTCAAAAGATATTTTAGCATGATAACTTTGCATAGAAATCAGATGATACAATGGCTTAGAGGATGTTGTAATTATAGGCATTTTGGAGAGATTTTGATCTAAGGGTTGAGATTGATTTGAAAGATCAATGGTGGAGAAATGAATATGATGTGGAGGGCCTAGATTTAATCTTAGAAAATGGAGGGCTAGGAATAAAGATGAATTTTAAATTCATCTTGGGAAAGGGGTGGAGTTAATGAGGTTGGGTGAGATGGATTAGATGTGACTTAAATATTCACATTGGGAAGACTAAAATGAATTAAAAATTCATTTAGGGAAGAGTGGGATTAAATACTTATGACATGTGTAAGAGGTCTTAATGAGGATTGTGACATGTGTATAAAAAATTATTTTATGTGGCATAGATAATAATTTTTTATTTGAGATGTGTGGGGAAGGGTGTTAATTGGGGTTTGACCATTTTAATCATAGTTATTAGCCTAATTAATATGGCTAGAATAAATTAGGAAATGGCTTAGTGAGAGGTTAAGATTAATTAAATAAGGTTTTATTTAATTAATCCTAGGTCTAGGGTCATGTAGATTAGGCTAGGTAATTAAATAATAGATATTTAATTAGCTAGGGTAGGGATAGGTTGATTAATAAGCTAAATTAATTAGATAAACATGATTTAACTAATTAATTAGATTTTGTGAAAAAGGGAAATTAACCAAATAAATATTTGCACATTTATTCAATTAATTGGGTAAGGTTGAACTATTGAATATATTAAATTAATCTAATTGTAAGGGATAAAATGATGAAAAATAGGTTATGAAGGGATAATTAATTAAATAAAAATTTAATTAATTGATTGGAAGGGGAATTGGTATGTTTAGAGATGTCGAGAGTCGGTTTGATGATGAAGACATTTTTAGGTGTCTACAAATATCTTTCATATAATAATAGCCAATATGTTCATAGTCTTTAGCAGAAGTTAGGTAGTTAGTGGCTTTTTGCATAATGATTAGTAATCAGTTTTTGGTTTTTAAGAAAGAATGGCCGTAGGCCACTTTATTCTTTCTTTGATCGATCTAAATCTTGTTGAACCTTAAAACCGCTTGTATTATTTAGATGGTTCGGTTTTCATGTAAAAGACTATATAAGTCTCCTTTGTACATCAGACATTGCTAACTTTTCTGGATCAAGCAATATAATAGTGCAATTATTACTATCTGAATTAAACTTAAGAGCTCTTAATTATTATCTTCAATCGGCCAACTGGGAGGCAGGGCCCACTCTTCAGCCACCAGTTGAATTTACTATTTAAGTTATTTTGTGAGTATGATTTATATTTAGTGATTGTTATTTATTCTGTGAGATTAAATTAAGTATAACTCAATGGTAATTATTTGTTTGTGAGGATTATATGTTAAGCTAGTTTGCCACATTTTGTTTAAGTATTTAAAGTTAACAATTGTGTCTTTTGGAATTAATATTTGTTGCACAAGTTCCTATCACCAGGTTCCACAGGTCCTGTCACCAGAAGTAATAGGTCCTGTCGCCAGCATTCTGCCAACACAGACTGCTGTAAAATTTAGGAATCTTTTTAGAATTAATAATATTGGATATAGTTAAATTGTGTCTACATCAAAGGGTTTCGAGTGTTAATTTAATTGGATGATTTCAAAGGATTGCTTTAAGTACAATCTAAGAGTGTTCTTTCCTATTATTCTTCAAAAGCATTTAGGCTTAATTGTTTTGCATTCCATTCCCACTCAACCTGCTAATTTTAGCCCTTAGGAAAACAACCCCAATACCTTTCATCAGTCTACGTCCCCTGGATTGACACATATAGGAATAAACTGAGGAAAAGTCATATCAGTTGAACTATCAAAGATAAAAATTTACCCCATTCATAGTCCACATTTTTTCCCTACAATAAGTTTCTCGTTAGGCTCAACAAGAGTTTTTGCAAATGACACTTTGGCAAATCTGTCAGTGCCAAAAACAACATCTCGTTTCATAGCATTAGAACGAGTAAAGAACTCCAAAAAAGCAAATCCATGGTTCATTTCTTCAATGACCTCTCTTATCGACTGCTCATCTGTAAAGGTTACGAATCCAAGCCCTCAAGATCTTCCAGTCTCTCAATCGCTCACAACCTTGGAATCCAAGACTTCACCGAAATCCCTGAAGGTGTCTTTCAAGCTCCTATCATTGGTAGACTAGGAAAGACCACCAACAAAGCAACAAAATTCAACATCAATAGCAGACTCTTGGCTTTCCCTCTCTTCTTCTATTGACACTCAGAGAGCGAGAGGTAATTCTGGATCCAAACTTGTATCAACACCAAATTCAAACCCCATTCCACCTTCAATTCCAACTACAACAACTCCTCAATGCACAAAACACAAAATATACAGCAGATAAACAAAAATAAAATCAGAGATACAACAATTCTAGCAATTCCACCAAATTCACTAACAACTTTGACAGGAGTCTTCTTAGATTTAGCTGCTCCATCTTCCATATTGGTCGACATATTTACAGATGCATAAGTTTCGCTACCAGCACCATTACAAACTGACTCCAAACTTTCACTCTGATCACCATTACAAATGGTCTCATCTTCAATTACCTTCAAATTGCCATTGATTTCATCTGCCTCATGTTCTTTGGCATCATCAAACTGATCCCCAAAACTTTCTCCGTCAAACATACTAAGAAAATCATTAATAATAGAATCAGTTTCAACATCTAATTGATCCAAAAACCTTTGCTGAGCAATCCAATTTTCACACAATGATGAATCTGAAGTAGGATAAACAACTCCCACTTCAGCATGACTCTCTATTACATACAGGGTGCCTAATTTGCTACCCCTTGCAATTACCAAGGCCCACTTTTTAACTTTGCATCTATTGGATTCAAAACTAATATCACAACCTTGAGAACCTAATTGTCCAGTCCAGATTACATTTTGTTTGAGCTGGGGAACATATCTAACATCACGTAACAACCAACTATATCCATTTTTTAGCTTTAATGAAATATCCCCTTTGCCAACAACATCACAAGATTCATTGTTACTAAGAAAAACCTTACCAAAGTCACCAATTTGCAAATTTTCAAAATACTCCTTGCACAGAGTGACAAGAAATGATGAACCTAAATCAAGCACCCAAACATTAGTTGGAATTTATTCTTCATTTAAAATAAGAACACTTGCATCTTCTTAGTATGCTACATTGGTTTCAACTTCCTTTAGCCGTTCTATTATTTTATTGTATGACCACCAGTTTCTTTTTATGTGACCTTGCTTGCCACAAAACCAGCAAACACTATCTCTACCTTTAGATTTAGATCTTCCTTGCGACTTTCCACACTCTATTGGATTCTTCTCTCTTTCTCTTGATCTTCCTCTATCTTCTACCTTCAAAACGATACGCATTGTTGAAGTTGTTGTCTCTCAGATTTGCACCCTTGCTAAGTTGCAGAACTTAGCATTCTGGAGAAACATGGGATCTTTCTAGGCCTATGGGTCACCTGTGATAGAAAGAACCTCTGGAGAAGGCCAGCTTCCTAGCTGGTTATCACCTAGAAACTACTCGATTTGCAGAGGAAAAGGGAAAAGGAATGCTTTAAAAATGAAAGGTAAAACTAGAAAATGAGAACAAAGGTGATAAACCAAACTTGATATGGTTTATAAAACTTAGATTTGCATACACTTGGCCAAAGACAACAGAAACTAAACCTGCACAACCTAATACTATATGTTTTACAAAAATACTTCACAAAGAGGCCTAAATGCATTAACTTTTTAAAAGGAAGCTAACTTCACAGTTTAACAAGCCATATACTTCTTTAAGACATAGTTTGCAACCTACATAAACACACTTTTTTGCAGAAAAGGTATTGAAACATGAGAGAAAGTCACAAGGAAACAAAATTACCTCACAAATGACTTGATCAAATACTTGATGATACACAATACTGCAAAAATAAAAAGGCAAACTCTGACTATCAATGGTATCCAAGGTGTTCTTTATATTTCATATGCCAAAAGGGTTACAAAACATGCTCAAACTGAGTAAGGACTGCAGAAAAATCACTAACTCCAGAAATTGTATGAAAAGAACTCTCTTACAAAGAGTCAAAAGAATGACTATATACTCTCCAAGCAGCTGTAACAAGATAAGGATGAGAAACCTCCATGGTCGTGCATCTCATAAAAGCCCTCAAAATATCTATCTAAAGTCCTCCAAATGAGTTCCCAATGAAGAAAAAGTCAAGGCATGTCATCACCCACCATAAAAGCGTCAAAAATAGCCTCTTAATGCCTTTAAATGCCACTGAAAACAAGTCAAACCACCACAATAAATCCTCCACCAGTTGGCCAACCTCTCCTGCAGCATCATAAATGTCTGATATTTGCACATAAATACTCAGCCACATCTCATTGACCACATCTACAAACATCCTCAACTTGCCCCTTGCACAATAAATGTCATAAATACAATTATTTTTGCATATAATTAACATTAACTAAGTGGTTTATAATTACACCACCTTAGCTTAATGTTTTACATTCCAAATTTATTACAAACCTATGCAGAAAATAATGGCACTTAGGACATAAACATTTAATCTTTTGATTTTGCATAGTTTGGAGATAAATTAAATATTGTGAAAAAATGACAAAGTAATCGACGAGACTTACTTTGTCACGTGTTATAAATTTGCCTAGTATTGCCTTTTGCATTTTTATGACAAGTGATAAAGTAATTCATAACTCATTACTTTATCATTTGTTTATAACGTTCAATCTATTTCTAGATTATGCAAAATCAAAATAAAACACTTATAATTCCTAAGCATAAACACGAGTCTCCCTACATGAAAAACATCTCTCCTATGCGTTACAAAGCCTCATGCACTTGCATAAATCTCATGTCTAATGTAATACATAATTAAAAAAAAAACTCTTATGACTCCCTATGTATTACAATGCTCCTTATGCATAACCTATTATACCCACCTTATGACTTCAAAACCAACTCATACCTTAGCAAAATAAGGCACTCGGCCTCCTCAACTTCTCATTATGTTTCTTGACTTTAGAAAAAAATCAAAAGTCAAAAGTATGCTCTCACAGCCCCTTGCATCATCATTAGGTCGACACACTTTAGTGTTGACCTTGGGCAATGTTTAGATGACAATGATTTTTATAAAACAAAAGTTTAAAATGAAGAAAAAATGTGAATTAGGTTTGTTCAACCCAAAAAGAGGAAAACCAACCATAAAATGCATTTGCATTTTGTTCTTTTCTGCTGCCCATTCTACACCCGCCACCATAGAGGAAGGGTTTGAAGCTCAAAACGTACCATTTTTGTCAATTCTGGAGGCAATTTTGGGGATTTTCTGTGCAAAAATGCTTGGTAAGTTGCTTTTGCCATAAAGAACTGAGAGTTTGACCCTACTTTTTGTCGATTCTGAGGGCGATTTTGGGCCTCTAAGGCCACGATTTTGACTAGTTTTTGATGCATCTTTCTGGTTTTTTCTTTGGCCGACCACTTTGCATCTGCTTTTACTGAGTTTGAGGCCGGTCTGGAAGGTCGACTGAGGAAAAAAAAGTAATTTTGACATAGCAATGAGCAGAAAAAAGAGGTAAGTCACTTTTGTTGTTGATCTCTCTTCATTTTCTAAGTTTTCACTATGGAATCCGCTGCCTGGGGGCGCAATTTTGAGGCATTCTGAGTATTTTTTTTCTGAAATGAGTTTGAAAAAAGCTCATTTTCTTAAACGTCTACAACCTTTCTTCATTTTCTAAGTTTCTTCTACTGTATCTCATTGCCAGAGGCGCGATTTTAATGGTATCTCTGAGTATTTTGTTTAAAATGAGTTTGAAAAAACTTTTGATTTTCCTTTACATCTACACTTTGGCTCAAAACGAGCTCTAGCTATGATAAAAACATGAAAAACTTGCAAAAAGAAGACGTCTCTCCCCTCGGGTTACTATTTTCTGAGTATTATGAAATCAAAGGTCTTCACTATCTCTGAGTAATGAGCAACCTTATCAACTAGAAGATACCTTCCATTTGCTGATTACACTTCAAAGGCAAGAATATGTGCTTCAGCAACATCCACAACACTCACCCATCCAAAAGCTATATTTGGAAATGTGGAAGAACCGCTCATCAATTGCAAAATTGCAGCACAGCTTGTATTCAGGGTAGGCTACAAGAGAGGGCCAATCACCATTGTCGGATGTATTGTGACAATATCAATGCCCTTATCCTTTGCCATTTTCCATGTAGTTTATTCTGCCAATGTCTTGCCTTGGACAGTCTTGTCACTGCTGCAACTCATTTTTTCTCTGTCCCTTTGCAAACCTTCATCAACACTATTTTGCCCTACCTCTCAAAACCAAAGTTCTCTGAAAGCCCAGGCCTTGAGATAGACACAATGGACTTAAATCAAGACATAAATTAAAGTTTGTATGAAAAGAAATGCATGAACATACATGGGGTTAAGCATACCCTCAAAATAGTTTTAAAGGCCCGACTAACCCTTTTAAGATTCCTACACCTTGCACTACCCACAGGAAAATGGCTACTTCAGAGGACCTACTAATGACTGTGACTCCATCCTCTCTTGGACTGTCAATCATAGATGAGCATTTGTTGCTCCACTATTCATCTCTCAGGCACATGATTGTATCTTCATTTGTTGAGATGTGATTTCATTTATGCATAGAGAGCATGATATCTTTAAGATTAAATGATGCATTGTTCTTTTAATTCTGTAGCAACATTTACTTCATTTTAATGTTGCTCCAATCTATTATGTCGTTTCAATCATATTGCTATTCCAAATGGCTTTTGATGTTGCTCCTATGTACTATTCTACTGCCATTGATTATTTGCTCCTGTTGTGTATGCAAAACAACATCTTGAGATCACCACAAGCATCCTTCCATGCATTAGTGATTGGTAACTGTAGGCCTGCATGGTTGTTTCCCTTTCACTATTTATAGTATCTGCATACTATTCCACAAACCTGTAGGTTACTCAATACTGCCCCTCATTTACCTTTCACATGGTGACTTGCCTTCTTGAGGACAGGCCTCAATGACACCTCTAGTTAAGGACTGTTTATTACAGTCATCATTGACTACTTCTCATGACTGCTGCCCTGAGTCTTCATGTCTCTGCACCAGCATTGATGACAACTACATATCATATTGAGTGGTGGAGGCTACTTCACTCCGCTGGCTAAGGCATAAATATACTATGTATAACTTGCAACTGTATCTTTATGGCTCTTGGTTGAATGTTCATATTACTCGGATGAAAACATTTTGGATGTTCCAATGACAACTTTATAATCCTTATATGCACTTGATACTTGACAATCCATTTGATGGGTATATATGTAGTTCAAACTACACATTTGCATCAAATATGACTGTGACAGCCAACTGGAAATGTGCATTCTTCATTGGTAACTTTGCATTATCATGTTGACTGTAATTGCTCATCTAATTTGTCAATTCCACCTTGACTGTACTTTGTGGCTCTCTTTATGGCATAATGGATTCTTTAGCAATTCTAAATCATATCCACAATAAAAAAGGTAAAAAAATACCTGTTCTATTTATTGTTCCAATGTGATTGATCATTCATTATGGCTTAAAATACATGGTTACAATTAGGATACTTCTGCATTAACAACTATACTTTGTGCATGCTGGGCTCAACCCTTATGGGAGCCCATTTCCTCCACATGTCATTTCATAAGAGATGAATCAGAAAATTGATTTCTCATATACCTGCACAAGAAGCAAACATGTTAGCATATGAAATATACCTTTGTTGACGATGTGAGGTGACTTGTATGATCTTCCTTCTTGATATGGCACTAGTATCTGCTCATTCTATTTTTTTTTCATGCAACTGATACCTTATTGCAAGTTATATATATGCTAATACATAAAAGTGAATAGTAATTTTGAAGTTTTGATTGTGTATGAAAAGACTTTGTACCCTGAGCATTAACAAAAACTATTTTCCAAGTACGTCAAAGGTTAAACGGATGGAGGAAGATAGTAGCCAGCTCAACCACAGGATTCATCATCCGCAGGAAATGACATGTCCCCTTTCTTTTCCTATGCATTTATTTTCTTTCAAAAGTAAAATTCACTTTTATGTTGCCTGTTTCAGTTACTCCTATGACTTGTGTGGGAGCATTTCATTTGACATTCATGAATAATGAAAAAGCCTTTCAAAATATGCAATGTTGTATGGTTCTTCTTGATTGTAAACAATTACATTTAATTGAAGTTCTTTTATGGCATTTTTCTCTTGGAAAAACACTCACTAATAATAGACATGCACCCCTTAAAATTGTAAAACTTAACCAGCTCCACTTGATTGAGCTGGAAAATAAAAATGGGTAACATTTCTGGCGACATCTGCGCGGTGCTTGCCTGCTACGTACCTGGACCAACTACCTAAAACTATCTGTTGGGCATAGAGTCACTCATACTTGACAAAACTTGGATAAACAGATTCTTTCCATTGTTGCAACTAACTTCAGACTGCAACCTCTTCTAATCTATCAAGTGCATGTGTATGGTTGGTGATAGTGAACCAACAAAAATCATTGTCATTAATGATATGCATCTACTTGATGGGTTAGAAGGGGATAATCAACAAGAACATCTCCTTACAAACTATTGCAATTTATTACAGCTCTATGATGGAGATAGGTATGATGTGTGATAGTGAATACATGTATTCACCATTTCATATGATGGTTGTCTATTTCAAACAATTGTAGTACATTACAACAGTTTTATAACTTGTGCACAACTAGACCCAGGAACAACTAACTAACTATGTAGAAATGCACTTAGGGAAATGAAAATTGTATCTAGAAACCTATTCTAACCTACCCTAACCAGCAAAGAAGCTAGTCAAACAAAACCATCAACTGGCTTTGCAAAATAACACCCCTTTCTAATCAACAACTGATGCATTGCATGATTATATATTGCTGAAAGAAAATGAAACACATGCAAATATTCAATAGAATGTTGTAATGTTTCATGAAAGGTGCAAATAAACTCACTTACACCTTGATTTTGATCATGCCTATTGCTGCCCTGGACTGGACAAGTGAGCTGAATTTGATCACTTTCAACTACAACTCCAAAATCAGTTTCTTCTTCAATTACATCCTCATACTTGGGTGCAAGCATGACCTCTGGTACTTTAGTGGCCTCCATACTAGCTAAATATCTGATTGGACAGCCCCTAGAACAGATAAAACTTGGACTCCCATTGTTGGTTGCTTCACATTCTTCCCGCCTTTCATGGTTGTCCTGCTTCATGGCTAAGTTTGGACTATAGAGAAAATAATCTGGACGCTTAGAAAAAATAGCATTACCTTCACCTTGCATAATAAGTTGCCATGTTGATTCCTCCTCCATGGTCAATGGACAATCCTCTTCCACTAGGGTGTCTAACAACTCATCAAGGCTATCAGCTCTTGGAAGGCTCTTAGGGACAACTGGTTCAAACTCAAAATCCTCATTATCACTCAAGGAGGTACACTTCAAATCGGGAATTTCTTCTTCAATGAAGGAAGGCAAAAACTCAAACATTGAAGTAGCCTCTTGAAGCAAACTTTTAATTGATATATCAGCCTCAAGCTCTTCAGTATAGCAGAAAGGAAGCTCCTCCAACCAACTAAGACCTTGTAAATGAGAATCATGAGAAGTTTCTTGACTTGAGAGAATGAACTACTCTCTATCAGGACCATACTTCTCCTATTGCTTCAGCACTTGTTCAAGCTTGTGAACTTGTTGTTCTAGTTCATCATGATTGTCAACTTCTCCTAAAAGATCTAATTCCTTGTCATCCAACATTGAACAAAATTGTTCAATTATGCCTGTGCACATCTCTCCAAAAAGCTCAACATTAGCTTTCTCATGCATAACATGCTCGAATATATCAAATCTCATAACTTGAAAAATGGTGTCAGGTTCAGATTTATGCTCTTCTTCATGGTCCAAGGCTCCATTTTCATACTAATTATTGTCAATCAGCAACTCCTTAGATTGTTTGATGTCCTCTTGCTGTTCTAAAACTGCTGCTAGAGTGGAAAAACTCACACCTTCTTCATTCCAAACTATAAACTACTCTTCTCGATCAGCCTCTTTGACCATTTCACCTTGCTGTCCTATAAGAACATTTTTACCATCTTTTACGAAACAAGGAAGCTGATAAGTTAGAGCATTCAAAGACTCTTCTTGAAAGGTCTTTTCCTGTCCAATATTCTTCTGTTCTAATCTATATTCCTCCATAGTTAAATGCAGCAAGTTTATATTTCTATTTTCCTCCATGCTATGATGGTCAAGAGTCTGCTCTTCTTTTTCTTTCTGGATGTTAGAGCATGGTTCCATTTGCATGATAGGTGGAGGAACCTCACACGGCAAAAAAGATGACCCTTTCCAACTTGGAATCTTAAGGGTAGAAGGCTCATTGGTAGGCTCACTAAAGGGCTCAAAAGGTTTCTCTTATTTAAAACTAGGGAACTTGTACTTGGAAAACTCTTCATTCACAGGATGATTCAACCTTACAGAAAGAATTGAGCTGAAACTAGGAATGGAAAGGGCTGCCTAGGTTTCACACCTTTTTTGGCATTGATAATCTGAGTAAGCTCAACTACTTTGCACCTGAGCAGACAAAAACTTCATTTGCTTCTTTTTAGCAGCTATCTCTCCTTCAAGACTTCCTTCAAACTGTATTCTTTTTGTCACCCACTCTTGATCATAAACAAAGGATTTCTCAGCCAACTCTTGTTGCTGCAAGATAATCTTTTTCTACTTCTTGATGTCAACCAACATCCAATACATGTGTGAGAACTCCTTAATAACATCACTAATCTTCATATGTTCAAGATTTTGGCTCAAAACCCACAAAACACCGTCAAACTTTTGAATCAGATCCAACACATTCTGGTAAGGGTGCTCTTGAGGCTAATTATGTGAATAAACATGTTGGTTGGCATCAAAAACCTCTTCTTGGGGTTGAATTGGATCATATATCAGCTGATATTGAGATTGAGCAGGGATGGGAGGGTGGAAAACATGATAGGGTTGTTGGTAATCTATTGTTACAGGGTCATTTGGAATAAAACCAGCAAGCCACTCTATGTGATATGGTTGGTAAGAGGGCACATATGCATGATTTTCATGGAATGGAGGTGAAAAACCATCACAGTATTGATAACTAGACATTGCAAGAGTAAAACATATAACATCGACAAGTCTAGATAACTGATTTGGAATGAATATAGTTAAAACAGTCTTAAAACACTAGGATATGGGTTAGAACACCAAATAGAGTCACCAGGTGCTAGGAAAATATTTTCAAATGGTAGAAAACTAACAAGTAGCACCAACCTCGTTAGTTGCATGTACCTAGACTACTAAAACTAGCTGATTCTTCACCTATAGAGTCACTAGGTGTGTGAATATTGCCTCCAAAGGTTGATGTTGTTGACATAAACACCAAATATCAACAATGAATAGAGGACTTGTGGACTATGATAGTCCAATCGATCCCACCGGGCATGCCAAAAACTGTTGTCTCTCAGATTTACACCCTTGCTAAGTTGCAGAACTTAGCATTCTAGAGAAACATGGGATCTTTCCAGGCCTGTGGGTCACCTGTGATGGAAAGAACCTCCGGAGAAGGCCGGCTTCCTAGCTGGTTATCATCTAGAAACTACTGGTTTTGCAGAGGAAAAGGGAAAAGGAATGCTTTAAAAATGAAAGGTAAAACTGGAAAATGAGAACAAGGGTGATACACCAAACTTGATATGGTTTATGAAACTCAGATTTGCATACATTGGCCACAGACAATAGAAACTAAACATGCACAACCTATTACTGTATGTTTTGCAAAAATACTTCACAAAGAGGCCTAAATGCATTAACTTTTTAAAAGGAAGCTAACTTTACAGTTTAAAAAGCTATATACCGCTTTAAGACACAATTTGCAACCTGCATAAACACACTTTTTTGTAGAAAAGGTATTGAAACATGAGACAAAGTCACAAGGAAACAAAATTACCTCACAAATGACTTGATCAAATACATGATGATACACAATACTGCAAAAATAAAAAGGCAAAATCTGACTATCAATGGTATCCAAGGTGTTCTCTGTATTTCATATGCCAAAAGGGTTACAAAACATGCTCAAACTAAGTAAGGATTGCAGAAAAATCACTAACTCCAGAAATTGCATGAAAAGAACTCTCTTACAAAGAGTCAAAATAATGACTATATACTCTCCAAGCAGCTGTAACAAGATAAGGATGAGAAACCTCCATGGTCGTGCATCTCATAAAAGCCCTCAAAATATTTGTCTAAATTCCTCCAAAATTAGTTCCCAATGAAGAAAAAGTCAAGGCATGTCATCACCCACCATAAAAGCGTCAAAAATAGCCTCTTAATGCCCTTAAATGCCACTGAAAACAAGTCAAACCATCACAATAACTCCACCAGTTGGCCAACCTCTCCTGCAGCATCATAAATGTATGATATTTGCACATAAATACTCAGCCACATCTCATTGACCACATCTACAAACATCCTCAACATGCCCCTTGCACAATAAATCTCATAAATATAATTATTTCTGCATTTAATCAACATTAACTAAGTGGTTTATAAATAGACCACCTTAGCTTAATGTTTTACATTCCAAATTTATTACAAACCTACGTAGAAAATAATGGCACTTAGGACATAAACATTTAATCTCCTGATTTTGCATAGTTTGGAGATAAGTTAAATATTGTGAAAAAATGACAAAGTAATCGACGAGACTTACTTTGTCACGAGTTATAAATTTGCCTAGTATTGCCTTTTGCATTTTTATGACAAGTGATAAAGTAATTCATAACTCATTACTTTATCATTTGTTTACAATGTTCAATCTATTTCTAGATTATGCAAAATCAAAATAAAACACTTATAATTCCTAGGCATAAACACAACTCTCCCTACATGAAAATCTCATGTCTAATGTAATACATAATTAAAAAAAACCCTTATGACTCCCTATGTATTACAATGCTCCTTATGCATAACCTATTATACCCACCTTATGACTTCAAAACCAACTCATACCTTAGCAAAATAAGGCACTCGGCCTCCTCAACTTCTCATATGTTTCTTGACTTTAGAAAAAATCAAAAGTCAAAAGAATGCTCTCACGGCCCCTTGCATCATCATTAGGTCGACACACTTTAGTGTTGACCTTGGGCAACGTTTAGATGACAATGATTTTATAAAACAAAAGTTCAAAATGAAGAAAAAATGCGAATTAGGTTTGTTCGACCCAAAAAGAGGAAAACCAACCCTAAAATGCATTTGCATTTTGTTCTTTTTTGCTGCCCATTCTACACCGGCCACCATAGAGGAAGGGTTTGAAGCTCAAAACGCACCATTATTGTCGATTCTAGAGGCGATTTTGGGGATTTTCTATGCAAAAATGATTGGTAAGTTGCTTTTGCCATCAAAAATTGAGAGTTTGACCCTGCTTTTTATCGATTTCGAGGGCAATTTTGGGCCTCTAAGGCCGTGATTTTGACTGGTTTTTTATGCATCTTTCTAGTTTTTTCTTTGGCCAACCACTTTGCATCTGCTTTTAATGTGTTTGAGGCTGGTCTAGAAGGTCAACTAAGGAAAATAAAGTGATTTTGACATAGCAATCGATAGAAAAAAGAGGTAAGCCACTTTTGTTGTTGATCTCTCTTCATTTTCTGAGTTTTCACTATGGAATCTGCTGCCTGGGGCCACGATTTTGAGGTATTCTGAGTATTTTTTGTCTGAAATGAGTTTGAAAAAGCCTCATTTTCTTAAACATCTGTAACCTTTCTTCATTTTCTAAGTTTCTTCTACTGTATCTCACTGCCAGAGGCATGATTTTAATGGTATCTCTGAGCATTTTGTTTGAAATGAGTTTGAAAAAACTTTCCATTTTCCTTTAGATCTACACTTTGGCCCAAAACGAGCTCTAGCTATGATAAAAACTTGAAAAACTTACAAAAAGAAGACGTCTCTCCCCTCAAGTTACTATTTTCTGAGTATTATGAAATCGAAGGTCTTCACTATCTCTGAGTAATGAGCAACCTTATCAACTAGAAGATACCTTCCATTTGTTGATGGCACTTCAAAGGCAAGAATATGTGCTTCAACAACATCCACAACACTCACCTATCCAAAAGCTATATTTGGAAATGTGGAAGAACTGCTCATCAATTACAAAATTGCAGCACAGCTTGTATTCAAGGTGGCCTGTAAGAGAGGGCCAATCACCATTGTCGGATGTATTGTGACAATATCAATGCCCTTATCCTTTTCCATTTTCCATGTAGTTTCTTCTGCCAATGTCTTGCCTTGGATAGTCTTGTCACTGCTACAACTCATTTTTTCTCTGTCCCTTTGCAAACCTTCATCAACACTATTCTACCCTACCTCTCAAAACCAAAGTGCTCTCAAAGCCCAGGCCTTGAGATAAACACAATGGACTTAAATCAAGACATAAATTAAAGTTTGTATGAAAAGCAATGCATGAATATACACAGGGTTAAGCATACCCTCAAAATAGTTTTAAAGGCCTGACTAACCCTTTTAAGATTCCTACACCTTGCACTACCCACAGGAAAATGGCTACTACAGAGGACCTACTGATGACTGTGACTCCATCCTCTCTTGGACTGTCAATCATATATGAGCATTTGATGCCCCACTATTCATCTCTCAGGCACATGACTGTATCTTCATTTGTTGAGATGTGATTTCATTTATGCATAGAGAGCATGATATCTTTAAGATGAAATGATGCATTGTTCTTTTAATTCTGTAGCAACATTTACTTTATTTTAATGCTACTCCAATCTGTGATGTTGTTTCAAGCATATTGTTATTCCAAATGGCTTTTGATGCTGCTCCTATTTATTGTTCTATTGTCATTGATTGTCTACTCCTGTTGTGTATGCAAAACAACATCTTGAGATCACCACAAGCATCCTTCCATGCATTAGTGATTGATAAGTATAGGCCTGCATGGTTGTTTCCCTTTCACTATTTATAGTATCTACATGCTATTCCACAAACCTGTAGGTTACTCAATGCTACCCCTCGTTTACCTTTCGCATGGTGACTTGCCTTCTTGAGGACAGGCCTCAATGACACCTCTAGTTAAGGACCATTTATTATAGTCATCATTGACTGCTTCTCATGACTATTGCCCTGAGTCTTCATGTCTTTGCACCATCATTGATGACAACTACATATCATATTGAGTGGTGGAGGCTACTTCACTCCACTGGCTAAGGCATAAATATACTATGTATAACTTGCAACTGTATCTTTATGGCTCTTGGTTGAATGTTCATATTACTCGGATGAAAATATTGTGGTTGTTCCAATGACAACTTTATAATCCTTCTATGTACTTGATACTTGACAATCCATTTGATGGCTATATATGTTGTTCAAATTACACATTTGCATCAAATATGACTATGACAACCAACTGGAAATGTGCATTCTTCATTGGTGACTTTGCATTATCATGTTGACTATACTTGCTCATCTGATTTGTTAATTCCACCTTGACTCTACTTTGTGGCTCTCCTTATGGCATAATGGATTCTTTAGTAATTCTAAATCATATCCACAATAAAAAAGGTAGCAAAATACCTGTTCTATCTGATGTTCCAATGTGATTGATCATTCATTATGGCTTAAAATACATGGTTACAATTAGGATACTTCTGCATTAACAACTATACTTTGTGCATGTTGGGCTCAACCCTTATGGGAGCCCATTTTCTCCACATGTCATTTCATAAGAGATGAATCAGCAAACTGATTTCTCGTATACCTGCACAAGAAGCAAACATGTTAGCATATGAAATATACCTTTGTTGATGATGTGAGGTGACTTGTATGATCTTCCTTCTTGATATGGCACTAGTATCTGCTCATTCTAATTTTTTTTCATGCAACTGATACCTGATTGCAAGTTATATATATGCTGATACATAAAAGTGAATAGTACTTTTGAAGTTCTGATTGTGTATGAAAAGACTTGGTACCCTGAGCATTAACAAAAACTATTTTCCAGGTACGTCGGAGGTCAAACGGATGGAGGAAGATAGCAGCGAGCTTGACCACGGGATTTGTCATTCACAGGCAATGACGTGTCCCCTTTCTTTTCCTATGCATTTCTTTTCTTTCAAAAGTAAAAATCACTTTTATGTTGCCTATTTCAGTTACTCCTACGGCTTGTGTGGGAGCATTTCATTTGAAATTCATGAATAATGAAAAAGCCTTTCAAAATATGCAATGTTGTATGGTTCTTCTTGATTGTAAACAATTTCATTTAATTAAAATTCTTTTATGGCATTTTTCTCTTGGCAAAACACTCACTAGTAATAGACATGCACCCCTTAAAACTGTAAAACTTAACCAACTCCACTTGATCGAACTGGAAAATAAAAATGGGTAACAGAAGTCTCACCCATGCTCTTCTTATGTATTTCTTCACTCAAAATTATACCAACAACATCATCAAATTTTAAAGTATTTGAACCAGAAATAGAATTACGAACATCCATAACCAAGTTATCCCAGCTTTCTGGCAAAGAGGACAAAAGTAAAAGAGCCCAAACTTCTTCATCAAAACTTATTTTTACCAAAGCTAATTGATTGGTAACTATATTAAAATTATTTAAATGTTCAGCTACAAAACTACCTTCAGCCATTTTCATATTAAATAGTCACCTTATTAAAAATATCTTATTTGATGCTAAGGGATTCTCATACAACTTGTCCAAAATACTCATTAACTCCATAGATGTGGTTGCTTGAGATATGTTAAATGCTACAGATGGAGACAAGCACAATCAAATACCTCCCAATGCTTTTCTATCCAAAATATCCCAATCTTTATCTGGCATATTAGCTGGTTTCTTTGCCTTACCATGTAATGGTTTCCACAGATATTTCTGGTATAGAAAATCCTCCATTTGCATCTTCCACAATGGATAATTATGGCCATTTCACCTTTCGATCCTTCCTTCTTCAATCAACATTGCTCCCACTCAAACTCGAATCTCTCATGCCAAACGATCGAGCACAACTAGCTCTGATACCAATTGTTAAACAATAAATGGCAAATAAAAATAAAAATAGAGATTCAGAAACAAGAACACAACAACACAAATTTATAGTGGTTCACCATAAAGGCTACATCCACTCTCCAAGTAGGGCAATATATTATTCACAATCTCTCCAGTACATTACAATACACAGCAACATGCTTTATATAAGCAAACACTACAGAATGTGAAGAGCCAAGAATCATTGGAGGGAAAAACCAAGTGACTGTTGGGTTTCACATTCAACAGTGGAAGCTCCTACCTACACTGCCATGGCATCCCAAAAATCTGATGACATATAATCACATTTGAGCCATCAAAACCAGATGATTGTACAAAGAATGGTGAGAAAACTAGCCAATGGAAACTTTAGTAAGTAAATGAGACCTTCGCCTTGATTCGACTAATCAAACCTAGTGATGCAGTGACCATTCAATTTAAATATCATCCACTTCAATGGTCAAACAATCAATAGCAATTTTACACCTGACTCGAGGTTGGCTCCTCCATCGACCAAAGGGAACATCACAATTCCTCTAATGCCCCCAAATCCTTTCAATTCCCAAGAACTCAATCAATTAATAGGAATATATGTGAAAATTTTCCCACATATGTGATAAATAAATTCAATATTTTTCTTTGTCCTGCAATTTTGAGCTAACATTGTGAAGAAGTGCAAGAAGCATGAATAGAGTAAAGGTGAAATACGGATTTAGGGATAAGTGACATTATGAATATCGTGGCTCTTCTATTCACATCTAAACAGCTAGGGCTCGAATTTTAAAGGCAGGAGAGAAGACATAGACATGTATTAAAACTAGAGCTAGGGATGAGTGATGCATGAAAAAATTAACCTGCTCGGGTCTTGGAATGAAATGCAGATAAAAAGATTGACAAATAAAATGAACTAAACCAAAAAAATATATATTCAATGAAATTTATAACCATTCATCTATTGATTTATTGATCAAAATGAATTTTATAACCATTCGTCCATTGATTTATTAATCGAAATGAGATACAATAGACATATTTAACAATAAGAAAATAACTCCAAAATAACTCTTTAATTTCTAGTGTAGCTAAAAAATATAAAATATAAAATATTATGTATATTATTGTTATACTTGCATACAAAGATCAACATTTAAGGGTAGTTATATCTTGTACCCATTGCTATCTTGTACCCAAAAAAAATATAAGTATTAACTTTGTTAATAAAATTTTCTACAATAGCAACCTTCTTTAACAATAACTTTAGCTCTCTAACCATGTCTACAACAAAATGATATCATACATCAATATGTTTTCTTTGAGCATGATAAATTGAGTTCTTTGTCAAACAGATTTGTTATTATTTTGTTCATTGTCGTGATCCTCTTAAAGTTCAATAAATGGAAATCAAAAGGCTAACAAATTCATAACTAATACCCTCTTCCTTTCGTGTTCTAAATCAATTTCCCATCTTGTTTTAAATCAATTTCCCGTATCAAAAAGGTTCGTCATGATCCTCTTAAAGTTCAATTAATGGAAATCAAAAGGCTAACATATTCATAACTAATACCCTCTTCCTTTCATGTTCTAAATCAATTTCCCATCTTGTTTTAAATCAATTTCCCGTATCAAAAAGGTTCATCATTGTTCATAATTGATGCAAGATTAATAGTTGAAAAGGTCTAAATGTTATATTCACTTCTAGAAGAGGGATGGGTTCTTTGTGTTCATGGTCTTTAACACTTTGAAGAATCAACTTTATATCAAAAAATGGAGAATCCATCATTTGAGATGAGGTTAGTTAAAATGACAAGCTTTTTAATCAAGATTTTATAATAGAAGATACAAAATCAAAAAGGGTTTCGAAATTCTATAAAACTTTTTTGGAGCTCCTTTATAACTTTAGTCGGAGTAGTACTGGGATGGGTGACATCCCGGGAAGTCCTGATGCTTCACCCCTATGTGCATCACCTAGATGCAATGAGTGCTAAGTGGACCATTCATTAACATGAGAGATGGGTTCATGCGAACCACTACTCATGAAATATGGGTCATGTGTTTGACTCAAAAACTACGCAGTTAAACCCTAAAATATAATATCATAACTTTAGTTGTGTTGACCTTGTGCTCTTTTACTCTTTTCCCTAAACTGTTTACCCCATGTCCCCATACGGTTGCTTAATTTATTTTTCGGCTACTATTTAGGAATTGCCAGTAAGTTGTGGAAAAAAAGGAGGGTCTGAAAATAAGCAGCATAATAAAAAATATGCAATGTGGCTGCATATATTTCCTTCCCTCCTTTTTTTAAATTTTCTTCTAAACTATAGTAATTAAGATAATTTGTTTTTATTTTTGTATATAGTAAAAATTACAAATTAAAATAACTACTTAAGATAAGCAGAAAAATAAAATATTCATACAGTCACTGGCTCCAAAAATATCTCCTAAAAAAATTGAATCCCTTAATATTATCAATATGATAATATGGTGCTGTTTTTCTACTCTTGATTCCATAAAAAGCTTAATCTTATATCCACATAGTGCTCTTTTTCTACTCTTAATTACATAAACTGCTTAAAAATGCTTAATCTTATATCGACATAGTGCTCTTTTTCTACTCTTAATCCTATAAACTACTGTATCTTTTAGATGTTATTAAAATCTTTCTTCTTTCATTCCCACATAAGAAGCACTCATAAAAACGCAGGTCTTCCAGCGAAACAAATTTACAATCAGGATATCCCCGTCTAAACTACACATCAAAAGATATGGCGTAGAGAGGGAGATTTATTTGAATGTGAACTCATTCAACAGGAATTAGTATGTTCATCAAAATATGAGAAATCATGGGCGCTGGAATGAATAAAAGCCAAAGTCGATCCTCCGCAGAAAGCCAACACAGAGGAACCAACAATAGGAAAGAAAGCGTCAAAGCAGATAAGCATAAGAGGTATTGTGAAGGTCGTTCAAAGCTCGTGGATGAGCTCTCTAGTTGACAGCAACTGGGATAAGGAGAATGGCGCATGTTAAATGAAGAAGGTAATGGTGTATACGGTGGAAAATGTGGTTGTGAGTATGTTCAAAGTGCTTCACATAAACAGTCAGTATGTTGTGTGTCGATTGTTTTTCTGAATTTTCAATTTCTAAATATTTCGACTTCCTCTTTCTACTGGTTCAATCCACTGTCCTCCATATTCTCGATAGAGAAGTTAATAAGATTTTGACTAAAAATAATGAATAGATTTCGACAAAATTTCTGCGTTGCTTGTTTAAGCTCTTCCTGTTCGAAGTGTTCGAGAAGCAAGCCAAAATCATTGCATGTAGCAACTTCTTTGACTAATTAGAATGCATATTGGAGACAAACCTTGACACCCTTTTCGTGAATGGACAATTATGTAGATCGTTAGAGAAATTTGCAAATTGTTCATTTTGGCGAGAAGCTTGATGCCACAAGGCACAGATTGCTTAGTCAATTGTAGCAAGTGACAAGTCTAATGGATGACGATGTGAGACATGCAACAAAGCATATGGGTCAGCATTCTCATCATTCTCATCATCTCATGTGCTCGATGTCTCTCGTGTCAGTACAGATCAACGAAATCAAGAAGCATATGCATACTACACTGATCTTCATGAAGCTGGTATAAATATCAGAAGGAACAGAAATTATTTTGTGTGTAATCTGGGTGACCGATTAAGTTGTTCAATTTGGTCTACCTCAATGACAAGGAGTTTGTGTCATTTTGTTATGGGAGCATAAGCCAACGTGATGCAGGTCAATTGTTGCAGGAGTGCAGGAGTACAGAGAAAGTGTGACATCACGAGGTGTCCTATTTAGTCGACGAGGATGTGCGGCCCCTGCTACAAGTTTATATTTTAAAAGTGACTTTTTAACTTTTGCAAATGGAGCCCCCTTTAAATTTTTGAACTGATTTAAGTTTGGTTGTTGGTGAACTATTTGTTCTCTTGAAAACCTAGAGGGGTAGGGTATGTATGCCTCACCTAAATGCAGTCTAAGGAGGTGTCTCTTCATACAAGGTCACGAGGTAGTCTCATATGCTATAAGTCACCTGTAAACCCGAAACTAGGTTGCCCAACATCATGGACTATAAAAAGATTCTTTCTTTCTTTCTTTGAAGTTATTTTACAGTTTAAAGTGGATGGGATAGTTATGAAGTAGTTATAAGTGTTAGGGAAATAAATTCTTGATACAACTAAGTGAGAGATTGGGATATTGGAACACATTAAGATTATGTGATATAAAATAGGTATGTTTGTTATATAATTCAATTAAGCAATGTTGAAGGAAGCACATGAAAGAATAAACAAGTCATAGATACACATGTGATAGATTTGTGTGGAAAGATCATGGGAAAAAATCAACTAGCAAAAGAATAGTAGCAATTGTATTCATAGAAAAATATTACATCAATACAACAAATCTCTCTTGTAGAGTATCTCAATCTGCAAACTATAGCATACAATCTCACAACAAGTTTTCACACCTTCAAACAATCAACATTCAACCAACTAAATCTCATTCCATTGATACGAATGGATAGATATAACCATCTTTATAAAATACCAACTATCTAACTCTCTAACTACTAAGTACAATATCAATAGTCACGCAACCATCTCATGATCGTACCATAGTGTGAATATACTACACATTATTTAAAATATGACTTCTTCATATGAATGATCATTGCACATAATAAGCTATTGTCGCTCACACTTGGTCAAAGGTTGTTGACCTTCTTTACTTGAATTGTGTACATGTCTTCTTGCACTACTACCAAACATTTTTCATGGCTTGCAGTAGTACAGACAAAAACCTAATTACTTCTAGCCATTTGTGGTACCTCTAAGCATCCCCTAGAAAATTACTATGCTTCTAACCATAATTGCATATACTCTAATAGTGCCACAAGTGCACCTACACTATCATACACACTCTAGTGACATACTCATATAATTATGCAGTTGTGAGTTCTCTTTCAAATGACTTATAGTTGAGGACATAGCAACACTAGACTTAGACAAGTCTCCATCCTAAATCACAACATTTGAAACTCATCGCAACTTAGCACAATTCACTGTAACTAACTCTATAGTTGTTTGTCAATCTATGAACAAACACTTAAACATAAATTTATAACAAGTTCATCAACTTTTTTCACTATGAACCTTAACAATAACTTTCTATAAGTGAATAACACACCAAAGTTCCAACATTCTCCCACTTAATATTTTCTATAGGAGAGTTTGTAGTATCCAAAGAAGCTAATCTCATTTATGAGACTAAGATGAATACATCTTATTCCTACACCACAAAAATTTAGCAATACTCGCAAGTTTTATTAGAGAATCTATAATATTTACTTGAGTGTCAATTTTCTCCACCTAAATTTTTCTTACTTCAACCATCTCCATAACAAATGATATTGCACATCTACATGTTTAGTTCTAGCATGCTAATTTATAAGATTTTTAGCTAGACAAATTACACTTTGAGAATTATAATTCCATACTAAATAACTCTTAAAACCAATATTATTACCTAGTTGATGTAATTGTTTAAATTTTTTTCAATCATGTGTTCCTACTATGTACTCTAGTTCAACTGTGATCAACGCAACTATCTATTGTTACTTACTCGTCTAACTTACTACTAGTCCAAACAAAGTAAAGACATAACCACTTGTTGATTTCTAATTATCCAAATCTCCAATCCAATCAAAATCAACAAATCCCTATATATTCAACATGTTTCCAACATTAATAGTATTATGATAATGCAAATAATTCAAAGTTCCTTTCAAGTACATGAAAACTCTTTTATCCTAGTCTCAATGCTCTTTTCTAAACTTTGACATGAACCTACTTAAAACTCTCATTGCTTGGGTTATGTTTGGCCTTGTATAAACCATGTCACACACAGGGTTGCCTACAACACTTACATATGGAACATTGAGCATATTCCTTGAAGCTTCTACAAACTTAGAACACTATTCCAAATTTAACTTAGTGTATACTAATAAAGAAATACTTACAAGATTATCTTCATGTATGTTAAACCATCACAAAATGATCTCAAGATACTTAATTTGGTTTAACCACAACTTCTTGCTAACCCTGTCTCTATGAATCTCCACATCAAGTATGCATCTTACAACACCTAGATCTTTCATTAAAAATCTACTAGCCAACCAAGCCTTAAATTTTCTAATCAATGTTTTATTGTTCCCAATGATCTATATACATCATCAACATTTAAAGCAATGAACGTGATCACCAACCTATTTCTAGTACATATAGTGATCAACATTACTCCTTGTAAAATTTGGTTCTAACATATATGAATCAAACTTTTGATACCACATATGTGGTGGCTACTTCAACCTATATGGAGGCCTTTCAAGTTTACAAACCAGATGTTATTTACCCTTCACCTTGTATTCTTTAGGTTGGGTCATTTAGATTTTCTCATTTAAATCTCTATGTAATAATCTTATCTTGACATCTATCTACTCCACTTTAAACTTAAATGTCATAGTTATGGATAACATCCTAATGGAATTCAAATTAGCTACAGGGGAAAATATCTCATTGAAGTCTATTCCTTCTACTTGGAATATCACATTGGCATCAATAGTGACTTGTAAGTTTCTAATGTGTTATCTACTTTGAATTTTGATTTGAACACCCACTTGTAGCCAATGGGTTTCCTACCTTCAATTAAATCAACTAAGTCACAAGTCTTATTTTGTTACAGCTCCATCATCTCCTCTTTCATGACATTTTTTTAAGACTTGTTCTCTTTAAAAAAAGTTTCTCCTATAGGAACAGTCATCATTAGTACAACTTAAAGCAAAAACACATCGAAAGTTAGGTGAACTATAACTTTTGTTGTCTTGTAGACCTCATAGTTGACATCCATTGAGAGCTTCTTGTCAGTTTGCATCATATTCTTCTCCATAATTAGCATCAAATATGCTTTCCTTCTCTCCATCCTCACTATCATGTCCACTTGATTGTTCACTACCATATGCATCTTGTTGCTCTGATTTATGTTCAAAAGGCATCTTATTATTCTTTTCTTTTCATTTGACCATTTTTTTCTAAACAAACCTCCAAGTTATTTAAATATGACATTCCTTAAATTGAGAACCTTCTAGGTTACTAGATTCCATTGCTCATATCCTTTCACATTATCACCATATCCAATGAAAATGCACTTTTCTACCTTGAAGTTCAACTTAGACCATTTCTCCTTTGGCACATGAACGAATGGCTCACATCCAAATACTCTTAGATGTGTTACAATAGGTTTCTTACTTGTCTACATTTCATATAGTGTCTTTTCCTCAAGCACAAGAGTAAGAGACTTATTTTTCAAGTAACAAGTAATGTTAGTTTCCTTAGCCCAAAACTTATGTGTTAGACCAAAACTACTCAACAATTTTCTAGCATGATCTAACAAGGTTTTATTTTACCTTTCAGCCACTCCATTTTATTATGGTGGGAAGGGTGGTGTCCTTTGTCTGATAATAGCATTTGCAAAATGACTCAAACTCTTAAGAGAGAAATTCTCCACCATTATTTGACCTTTGATTTTCTTAACAATCTAGTTTTCTATAAGTGTTTTGAACTCCTTAAACTTAAAAAATACTTTAGACCTTTTCTAAGAAAATGCATCTAAGCATATCTAGAATAATCATCAATGAAAGAGACATGGTACTAGAATTTACCAATTGAGTGTACATCCACATGATGAAAGACATCACTATAAATCACTTCCAGCACATCACTTCTTGAAGTAAATTGCACCCTATTTCTCTTTCTAAATACACAATGTTGACAAAATTCAAATCCAATAGAATAGACTAAAATATCTTCCACCATATTCTTACTTACCAACTTTTTCAAGTCTTTTCTCCAATATGACCCAACTAGTTACACCATAGAAAACCTAAATTTTAAGGTTTAGTAATGTTGAGAGTTGCACAATGGTGATCTGCCTCTAGCCTAAACAAAGTATCATGAATCATGCCTTTAACCAACACCACATTGCCTCTAACCAACCTACACTATTTTTCATTAAATGTGACATGCACACTAGAATCAATCTTTTCATCTTAGAGATAAAATCAAATTTCTAGCCAAACTTAGTATAAGTAAAACATTAGAGAGTGTTGTCACTCTCCATCTATGAAATACACTTTCACATTTTCTCAACCAATTATCTAATAGAGTCCTAATCATTAAATAAAATTTATCCTCTATCACACATCTTATAATCAGAGTACCACTCCCTATGAGGAGTCATGAGATATGATGCACCTGAGTCAATCAACCAAAAATATCTTCAACAATGTTAGCAAATACAAAAGCATCACTAGCATACTCATTAGTGTTAGAGGATCTATTAGATGAATCATCCTTCTTCTTAGACTTGCAATCATTCTTTATGTGACTTCTCTTACCACAAATTTAACACATCACATGAGGCGTCAACACTTCACTTGAGGCTTACCAAGAGACTTAGACATGTCATTCTTCTTGGACTTTTTATCTGCACCATATTTGTTCCTATCCCCTCTATCCTTAGACCCACCCTTTACAACTAGGGCATCATTAGAGTTGTTAGCACAGTAAAAATTTGAAATTTTTACTATCTCCTTGCCCCATCATATTTGAATAAATCCTGAAGAATATCCCAAAAAGACCATAATAAAAAATTGTTTCTCACAAGGTGTCTATGGATGAGCAGTGCCAAATTTCATCAAAATCAATCCATCGGCAAGAGGTTGTGTTGCTTACACCGATACATAAGGAGTCATTTGAAAACAACCATCGGCGTGAGAATAGAGATCGGAAGAATAATCATGGAAAGTCACCGATGGAGTGAGTAATGCCGATGACATTACATCGGCAAGAAAGGCAAGTGGTCATGCCGATCGGTACGACAAATATCTATCGGATAACCTTTTAAAAGTTGCCCCGACGGTATATATCATACCGATGAAGCATTTCGGCAGGAGTCTCACCGAACATCCTGTGGGGGTAATGAAGCAAATAGTCATCGGCGAGAAATAAACTATCGGGATAGCAAACAGCTAAGCTTCCGATGGTTAGAGTCTTAGCGATAAGAAAGCTTTCGGCGAGACTCACAGCGATACACATCTATCGGGATAACTCAGCATATCGGGATAAGGGAATTAGGTCTCGCCGATTCACAAGTCACGGCGATCAAAAGGCATTGGTAACACTTCAACATACTCTGTCCGATGAAGGATATGAAAAGGGCCATAGGGGAGATGATTTGGATCGGGATATCTTGATTTAGCTATCCCGATAGTGTATGTCATTCCGATAAAGATAAAGTTCATATATGAAAATGACTATCGGCGAGACAATAAAGATCGGGAGAACATAAATTTATTACCCCGATAGTATTAATCATCCTGATAAGAAAATCATATTGGTGGGACTTGCTATATCGCGGAGAGATCTAAAATACTTGGCAATGAGAGAAGTCATGCCGATGGCCGCGCCCACTTAAAACATGACATTACATAGCGTCGGGAATACAATCAAGGGGTCACGCCGATTGACTGTTCGCGCCATAAAAAATGTTGAGGTCGCCCAGACATTTCAAAAATCACGTCGATAAGCAGAGTTATGGCGATGTGACACTTCACAGCGATGAACATTGAATTGATCAGGTGATTAATGCAAACGATTACGAAATTCATACGATCATTATAATTGCAAAAAACCATCCGAGAGGAGAATACAGAGGAATTCTTAGGGCAAAAGCAGAGGCTTCCAATTCCAGCCATCGAACAATAGGTACACCTACACAAACCATTATATTGCCTGTATTTGAATTTCCTGCCAAAGTTTTAAAATGGAAAATCCGGGAAAGGGAAAAGGAAGAAAGTCACAAGGGGAAACCAGTAAGCCTAAAAAACAAAAAACTGATCAAACCCTTGAAGAGAAAGTGAAAGATAGAAAATTAAATCAGGACCTAATTGATCAATTACCTGGGTCAACTCCCAAGGCCAGGAGGTCTGCCCAACTTAGAGCAGAAGTAGAAAAACTGGAAGATAAACATAAACGCCTGGGAGATATCTGGACCCCAATTTGGGGGTATGAGCTTTTCAAATTTCACTATAATAGACGGTTTAGAAATGCTCCTGTGTCAAACCCATGGCACATGAATTTAGGCAAACTGGTTGTACCTAATGTATTCTTGAATGTAGAACTCCTTCAACTGCTAGCCAGACATTACAATTCAGGCCTGAAAGCTATCTGCAACCCTCAAGGAGAACCAATTGTACACCTGTCAAAAAATGCTATTTGTGAGGTGTATGATTTAGATGATTTGTGCACTGTCCCTATTGTTTATGAAGATTTGGATAAAGAATATTGGAGAATGGATACAACTTACAATGGATGAAGGTTACCCATTCATAGGCCCAGGATTGAAGGAGAAGTGATACCCTTGACTGAGAATGATGGCCCTCCCTTTCATGTAGCCATTTTTGAACCATACATACAATATACTTACTATTCTGTAGGCCAAGTCCTTGTCTCAGAGGTCCCTGAGTTCATGACTATTCCTCTGATGGTCATAGCCTCTGATATTCAATGTCACAATGCCAAACAATTTGATTATGCCTCCTATGTTGCTACTAGAATAGACTCTGGTCTATCTGCAATAAAAAACAATGCTCCAGCATGCTCTTTTGAGCATTACTCGATGCTTATGCATATGGTGTTATACTATGGCCAGGAAGTAGGATTGTGGCCAAGTGAGTTTCAAGTTGTTGCTGTGGATAAGAAAGGGGAAAAGATACCTGTACAAATGTGGACCAGAATCTGGGATAGCAGGTATGCCAACTCCAGCTATGCTAAATTTGAAGAGCATTGTGTTAAAGTGCTATATAGGTATTTCAACCACCCCTGTGAATATTCAATTTCAAATGAAATAAAAAGGTTCCTCAGACCTAAAGATTTTGGTGGTCCCCCTACTGTCACTCATAATTGGGGAGATTGGTACTGCTTTGAGGATGCCACTATGATCAGAGTTTATGGATTTGAGGATACTCCATTCATATTGCCTAAAACTGTCCCTGACAGACTTGCATATTTAGAAATAATTAGGCAAATGCATTGTTCGAATGTGATGCATCTAAGTTCACATGATAAACAATCATTCATGCCCAGCACTTTGTGTTTTGGTGATTTTACTGTGGTTTCGAAAGAAGGATACAATCTCATTTTGGATAAACTAATGCATTATAACATGGTGACTGCTGAGGCGAGGAAAGGGTTTGACCCTGAAGGTTTCATTGACTCTGCAAGAAGAAAACAAAATCTCAGTGGATACATGCACATACATTATCCACATGATGATGTCATTAGAAATTTGGAAGAGGCTGAAGTCAACTTGGTGGTAGAGAAATATAACAAAGATTTAAATGAAAAGAAAAAGCAGTTGGCAGAAGTTGAAGTGGTATCCTCTGAAGATGAAGAATTGACTGAGCAAGAGCAGCCACAAGATAAAACAATAGAAATGTCTAAAAGAAAAATGCAACAATATCAGCCTCCAGTTGTGATACATGATGAGGAGGGGTCTGCTGATGAAGATCCACGCCAAAAGGCTTATGATTCTTTCATTTCAGATGATACATTCATTCAGTCAAAGGAATTTAAATCATTCCTGTATAAATACAAGGGAAAAGAAATTAGAGAGTCAGTAGATGATGTTTCTGCTGATAATGAAAAACAGTTATTAGATATGTTGATGGAAACAGTGGATAAAGAAATGAAAGACATGACACCTAGCAAGGGTAGACAGTTGCTCAAGGATGCAGGGGTTATGATTTTTCATGGTTTAGATTTAAATTCTGCTTTGGTTTTTGATAGCTTTTTGAATAGTGCTAATGACAAGTATAAGCTTACTCCAGAAGGAGTTAATGAAGTATATATGGGGACTAGATACAATAATGATGAAAATTCTTTGATGATATGGGTGTTGTATCCTCCCCATAAGAAGACGGCCATCATAGACACTGAAAAAACTTTTGGCCATGTTATGACTTTCAGAGCAGGTGAAACTAACCCTATAATTACTGCAGACATTGGTATCAATGTTGCAAAGTTAAATAAAGCACAAGCTCAGATGCTGATCAAAGAAAGAGATTCTTATAAACTGAATTGTGAGAGATTAACAAAAGAAAATGATTACTTGAAGGATGCTGTTAAGAGCACTTTTGGCCAGTCCACAAAAAGAATAACTCAAGGCAAGAGCTCTCAGGGCATTCAGGCATTATCCCCTGATCAGGCCACACAAATTCAAATAGATGCATTTGTTACAATACTACAGAGCAGGTATGCAAATATGGTATGATGGTTAAACCAGTTTTGGGATAACTACTCAAAAAATCATAAAGCAGTCAAAGAACATGAAAGGCTTGATAAGAGGATACAGGAAAAGATGATTGAGTTACAAAACAGAAGTGCCACTGATGGTACAGACATCTCTGATGCAAGAGCATTGTTCAAATAGCACCAGAATTATTATGACAAACTTAAAGCTGATGCTAAGGAAGGGACTGATGCCTCAGGTGCAGGAGTGCCCTAGATATTCAAAGATAACGGAGAGGTGAAGAGCAAAGAAGAATGGACTGTTGATTGTCAGGTTATATTGTACAAAGCCACAGGAGCTCTGAAAGATAAAGCCTCTGCATCTAAAGAAGCTTGCAAACAATTGGAGGAGATGGTTACTCTTGATGTAATTACCAGAAGCGCTATTGAGCTTACTGATTCTCACCGTGATCAAGAGTATCTAGATCATCTGGCTAAAGTTTATTTATGGCTGAATAGAGCCTAATTACGCTTATGTAAGTGTTGTTAATACTTGTTAAGTTCCCAAGAGACTTATTGAAGAGTTGTATCTCTTCATAGAAATATCTATATAAGTTCAAACAATCGATGCTGAAATGATCATCAGCAGTAGAAGATATTTATATATACATAATATACAATGTCTCAAAGTGACTACGTTGCATATTTTATTTGAAGAAGAAATTTGAAGTTTTCTGATTCAGTATTTCTATTTTGGTATCAGTTGCTTGTTGAAAATATTCAATTGTGTGGCTGTCTCCATTTCTGCATTTCCTTGTTATTCAGATTAAGATATCAAGTATATAGTTAATCTGTCATTACACACTTGCTGTATCTGTGTGATTAATTTGGTTGGTGTCCATCTAAGGAATTAAACCCTTCTAATTTAGTCGCAGTAGCCTGGAAGTAGTAAGTTGGGATTACTAAGTAGAGCCATACAATTAGGATTACCATTCTGTCTCCAGTGAAATATTATCTGTTAATCCTGCCCATTCATTTCATTTGGTTCCTTCAAGTAAGGATTAAAATACCTTCTGGTGAATTATAAGATAATTGATTATATTGGTTGGATTGCTAAGAAGAGTTTGTCAATCACTTTCTTGCACGTTTATACAAGCTATAAACCAAAACTGTGCCAAGCAATTAGAATTATTACCATTAAGAAACTACTGGTCTAGGTCCTTCAAATTGACTCTGTTACCCAACAAGGCACTAGTCTCATTCAACTCATTATTTAAAACCTTGATATTGCTTATACAATTTCTACCAATCATTTATTAAACATTATACATAGAATTAATTAGTTAGCTTTTTCATCTATCTTACATCCTATGCCATCATAGATAGATCTCGTTAGTCCACTCATCCACACTCAGACTGCTTTAATATTTTAAGGTTCACCCACCTAGGTGTAGCAGGACCTAAAGTGTAGGAAATCATTAAACCTTGAAGGTTGATTTTGTCAAGTTAGTTCAAAAATGTTGCAAATCCAAACATAGAGCCTGGCATCCTCTTAGGATTAGCAACCTGCATTTTTGAGACCTAACAAGAGTAATCATCCATATTTTTTCTCATAGTCTTAGTTTTTCTCATAGTCTTTTCACTTAAAAAATTCCAATGAGTTCTTCTAATTTAGGTGAAATAGAGCTACCAATGATTGTCATAACTAGATTTCCCATGAATTAGGTAAGGAAAACAATAACAAAATACATTTATCCTCTTCTTTTATCTTGACTCCTATTGACATTAATTAACTCAAGATCAAATTGAAGGTGTTGAGATGATCATTTACTGAATCTCCCTCTTTCATATTTAAGGAATATAACTTCCTTTTCAAGAAGATTTTTTTACAAGACTCTTGGATTGATACAAAGTTTATATCTGCTTTCACAATGAATAAATAGAAGTCTCTTCCAATACATTCATTAACATAGAATAGTGAAATACATAAACAAATAGTACCTCTAGCTTTCTTATCTAATTTATTTGTCTTCATCAAACGTACATGTAGGTTATACCAAAGAAGATACTATTGGACCTATTAACCTCTCCCTACCATGAGGTATTCAACCTTCAACTTCCATAACTCAAAGTTTTGATCAATGAACTTTTCAATTTCAGATCTTAATGTACTCACCATGAATATAACAAAGCACTTTCTTTGCATTTTTACATGATCCTTCAAAGGCTCCCACTAGAACTAGTTATACACATATTGCACCAAACTTGCATAAATTAGGGTTTCACAACTATTGAGGATTACACAACATACACAAGGATATGACTCCAAATGATGTGGCACTTAAATTTCAATACATTTTGACACCAAATGTTAAGAAATAAATCCTTGATATAGTCGACCAATAGACTAAGCTATTGGAACATTTTAATATCATGTGATCAAATGCAGTTATGTTTGTTGTACAATTCAATTAAACAAAATTAAAGGAAGCAAATGAAAGAATACACAAGTCATAGATACATGTTTCAAACACATATTTACATAGAAAACCCTTTGAGAAAAAACCTAAGTTAGCAAAAGGATAGTAATAATTATAGTTACAACAAAAATTACATCCAATACAATAATTCTCTCTTGCAAAGTATCTCAATATGTATACTACAACATACAACCTCACAAAAAATTTCCACGCCTTCAAACAATCAACATTCAACCAACCAAACCTCATTATATTTGTATGAGCAACTAGCTATAATCATCTTCATGGAATACCAACCATCTAACTATATAGCTACTACATATAATATCAACAGTTAGATAACCATCTCATGATCATACCATGACATCAACATACCACACATTACATGAAACATGACTTGTCCATATGGATGATCACCCACACATAATAAGTCATTGTTGCCCATGCACTTGGTCAAAGTTGTTGACCTACTTTACCTAAACCATGTACATGTCTTCCTACACTATAGACAAATAACTTCCATGTCTTGTGATAGTAGAAATAAATTCCTTATTACTTCTAGTTACTTGTGGTACCTCTAAACATCTCCTAGAACATTAAGTTTCTTCCATACATCACCACAAGTACTTTAGAAATGTCACAAGTGCACCTACAATACCATGCAAACTCTAGTGACATACTCATAAAATTATGTAGTTGTGAGTTCTCCAAATGACTTGCAATTAGGAACATAGCAACACTAGACTTAGACAAGTTTCTCTAAATGACTAGCAGTTAGGAACATATCAGCACTAGACTTAGACAAGTCTTCGTGCTAAACCACAACATTTGAAACTCACAACTTATCATATCTCACTACAACAAACTATGCAGTTTTTACTAGTGTGCAAATAAACACCTAAACATGAACTTAGCACGGTTCATCAACTTTTTTCACCCTGAACCTTAACAAGAACAAAATCCATACTTACATGCTCCCAAGGTCTCTCTAGTATAGGCAATGGTTGATACAAGCATGTATTCTATCTTACACCTTTGACATGTTGGTAAATTATGCAACTTTGTACCATTTTCTTTACATCTCCATTCATCCTAGGCCAATAATAGCCTTCATTCAACTGTGCCAATGTCTTGTCTACTCTAAAATGTCCACTAAGACCTCCACTATGTTTTTCTCTTATCAAATTCTCCCTTATTGATCACTGAGGTATGCACAATCTTCTTCCCTTAAATAACAATCCTTCTTGTATGAAATATTCTAGCCATGGAGTTCTATCATTTTCTACTAGACTTTTACACATTGGGCATGCTTCTTTGAAATCTACATCTTCTTCATATAATTCCCTCATAGAATCAAAGCCAATAACATTTACTCTTAACTCATTCAACAACGAACACCTTCTACTTAGGGCATCAACTACCCGATTAGATTTGCCACTTCTATGATTTAAAACAAAAGAAGAACTTTGAAGAAACTCAACCCACTTCATATGTTTTTTATTTAACTTACCTTGATTGTTTATGAATTGTAATGCATAATGATATGTGTACAACACAAACTCCCTAGGTAGCAAATAATGTTTCCATTTCTTGAGTGCTTGCACTATTGCATAAAATTCCTAATCATACACTGAATATTTTTTTTTCCCTTCATTCAACTTCTCACTAAAATAAGCAATGGGCTTACCTTCTTAACTCAAAACTCCTCCAATAGCAGTTCCACTTTCATCATAGTCAACCTGGAACACTTTTTGAAAATCACCAACACTGGTTGTTCTATCACATTTTCCTTCAATAGCTAAAAACACTTCTCTATTGCAGCTATCCAACTAAACTCTCTCCTACCACCCTTCATGGTCTCCGTGATAGGTGCACATATCCCACTGAAATCTTTGATAATTTTTTTATAGAAGATTGCTAACCCATGAAAACTTCTTGCTTCAAACATACTTCTCGGTGAAGGCCAATCTACAATTGTCGTGTCACCTTTTTCGGATTCATTTTCAATCCATCTCCAAAAACAACAAATTCTAAATAGACCAATTCCCTCTTCATGAAACTACACTTTTTTAAATTCACTAACAACTTCTCTTAGATTTCAACCTCTACAAAACTGCCCTAATGTGCAACAAATGTTCTTTTATTTTATTGAAAATTAAATATCATCTAAATATACAATGACAACTTACCAAGGAATGGTTTCAGTACTTCATTCATCAATAGGTCATGAATGCACTTGGATTATTTGTCAATTTGAATGGCATTACCAAGCACTCATACAAACTATCCTTTGTCTTAAAAGTTGTCTTTATTCATGTCCTTCTCTTATCCTTATATGATGGTATCCACTTTTTATTTAATGAAGTACTTGGCTCCACTCAAACAATCCATCATGTCATCCATCTAGGGTAATGGAAATCTATACTTTATAGTTATCTTATTTATGGCTCTTGAATCTTTACACATTCACCATTCTCCATCCTTTTTAGGCGCCAGTATGGCTAGTACAACACATCGACTAAGACTTTCCCAAGTTATCAGACCCTTGTCCTACAACTCTTGCACTTGCCTATTGATCTCTTCATTCTCTATTAGTGTCATTCTATATGGTGCTTTATTTGGAAAACTTATCGGGGGTATCAAGTCCATACAATGGCTTATGTTTCTCACAAGCAGAAATCCATTTGGTAACTCCATCATTATCTTTGCATAATAATATGGAATATCCTAAATTTCTATTGGTAGTTCTTCAGTTTTGTCTACTATCCTAGTTTCTGCAGACTTAGAAATGAAAGCAAAGCATGCACTCTCCTTCTTCAACTCTTTCAAAAATTTCTTTCTAGAAATCAAACAAACCTTTGGACCACTCTCTACTTATTTTTCTTTTTCCTTGAATGGGTTCAAAGTATATTCTTTTCCATCTTTCATTATTTTATGTGTATTTGTTCTACCATCATGTATATCCTTTCTATCATACTGCCAAGGTCTACCCAATAGGATATGACATGCATCCATAGGCATCGCATCACAAAGAATTTTGTCCTTATAACTACCAATTTGAAAAGTAGCTAAACACTTGTGCAAACTTTGGTGAACTCTCCTTTCAACATATTTGATGGTACATGAACTAGGAGGCTTGTTGAAACATCACATGTGGCATAATTCAAACTATGAAATATATTGTCAATGAACATAAAAGTTCATGATCTTTCAAAATCGTCGAAGACAAGCTCTTTTGAAAAAATTAAGAGTTCAAGAACCTCCAATTTTGCTTCAAAAGGCTAAGTAAATGTGATTTGGCCGAGACTTGACCAATTTTAGGAAAAGTAAAGTTTGTCGACAAGTACTTTCAGTGAAATGAATATTTCAAGAACTTGAACATTCGCTAAAACAGGTTCATGGACGTGGGTTTTTCCTGAATTTCTCCAAACTACTCCAAATTCTTCCAAACTTTTGCCAAATTGAAACTACATAGACCCATTTAGCCCTTCTACATAGTGGTGTCATTAAATTGACTGAATTGACTCTAAAATTCCTCCTAAAATAGATGAATAGAAACCAACTGAAACAAAACAAAAATAGAACTGGAACTTAAAAAAACCTAAAATATTTTTGGTTGACATAGGATTGCTCATGAATTCAAATGCTCCTACATCAAATTAACTCCTACAATATGGTAGTCATATGCAACCACCTATTATGGGCATGGAAATAGATGGAAATGGAGAATTTCCATTTCAATTTAAAATTAAAGGCATGTGCAAAAAGGGGGAAAATGCCTTCTAACAAAATCCCCATCTTTTCCTTTTGTGAAAATTCCCTAAACCCTTTTCCATATTTTCCTTCCTTTTTCCACTTAAATTAGATATTTTAAATGTGCCTTTTTAAAAATTAAAATAATTCTAAAGGTATTTTCACACTCGTTAAATAAAGTAAAGCTAATACATTTCAAATGGCTTATGAATAATATTTTCCATTAACATTTTAATTAACTTAAATTCCCAATTTAGTAAGGAAAATCTATTTTCCATATACAAATTATTCTAATTCCATAAAGCAATTATATTTACTTTAATATTCTTTTCACCTATCTAATAATAAAATACTATAGGCCTTTCCTACTAAAGCATAATTACTATTTTTTTACAAACACATAAAACATGTATTTTGAAATAATTTTAAATACAACTAACAGGATAAAATAACCATACGCAAAGGACACACACTTTTCAAGTTTTCACAACATGTGGATTCTAGAATCACCACCGATTCAGGTCTAGGTTTACACAAGGATGTACAAGATCCATCTTGTACTCAAATGGAGTGAGATAAATGTTAAAAATAAGTTTTATCCATTATGAATGTCTCCTTTATAACCATCATTGGGGAATAACCCTGTACCTGCACACTCAAGTCAAACACCAAGCATACCTACACCATATAAAATAGTCAAAGCAAAACATAAACACCCAATGTTGCATCATATCATATAAATCAACTAAGCATCACATCTAACATGAATCATTAACCATGAACATAAAGATGCAATAACCAACAAGTCGAATACTCATACATGTATAATCACATCTATACAATATATGGCAAAAGCAGTGGAATAACAACACTATAAAGTCAAACATAAAAAATCATAACATATATGCATCCATAGACAAAAGTATAGATGTCAATTATACAAACCTCATTAGAAACACATCGATGGAATAATATAATATTATGGCTAATAATAGTAGTACATCTAAACAAAAGTCAATAGGTGACAAGGCACAACCACTAGAGGCATTATAAGGACTTCTTCAACTTGCCAACCAAGTCCTCCTTAACTATAATTTTTTATTTTTTGTGACCAATTTCTTCTTCAAGGTCTTCATGCAGGAAGGTTATCTTCACCTCTATTTGTTCTATGTCAAAATTAAAAGTAGTAGTTCAATCAACAAATAAAATTTAATAGAATTTAATTTAAGAATATGAGAGAAGATCTTCGTAAAATTAATTCCCTCCACTTGGAAATATCACTTTAACCTTTTAACTTTTTTTTAACTTGAAACTTTCTTTTCATCCTTTTGTTTTACACCTCTCTTTTACAATTAAATAATTTGTTTTTCTTTTATCTTTTTTATTCTTTAATAAAGTTTTATAAATTTTATTTGTTTTATTTTTTTCTTGGGGAAAAATCCCATAACAATATCTTTGGGAGTGGACCACTATCATACTATATTCAGTTATTATTATGATGGAAGTTTCTCTAAGGTTGCTTGCAAGTAGACTTGTTTATAACTTTGGTGCCAACTTTGGCTTAGAATAATGTCAAAACATCAAAAGAATAGACTATTATTTATGAATTGTACTAATAATGATCTCATCATTTTTATATGTATTCTACATATGGTACATTTTAAACATCCTATGTTTTACAAATTGCTCATCTAGACAAATTATCTTAAATATTTTATAATTTTACTCGATGCTTGTGTTAATAATTACCTTTGCAACTTCTTGTGGACTTATGGCATTAATTTTATAGAGCTCTTGGCTAAAGTCCTGTTAAGTACCTCTCAATAAGTAGTTACCCATGCAATATAAACATTATACTACTAAAGATTTTCAATATTTTTTTGGTTTTATTATTTACTGGTAAGGATTTAAAAATAATTAGTCACCTTTTTTTACAATAATTGTGCTATATAACTAGACATGATATAATGATTTCTATGTGACTATTGACTAGCTGTCACATTTGGTAATTTACTAACTAGTTTTTGTATTTTAGCACAAATTAAATAGTTTTTTAACATTTGTGAATAAAGTAAGCATTTGGCCTAGGTAGTAATAAAAATCATAAAACTACAAAAAAACATCATGATGTTTACTAGTTTTAAAGTTGTAAATTTAGAAGTATAAATAGTAAAAATTCAAACAACTAACCTAACAAACAAATTTTACTATCAACCATCTCTTAGCATAGAACAATTATAGATAAAGAATCTATAATAGCTATAACAAGAACATTTCAATGGAACTAGAAATTACAATGAATAACAAATAACATAGGTATAAATATGATATTGGCAACCCAACAAAACATATTAATTGTTCAATAGAAGATTTAGTTGAACATAGAACAAGTGTCACCACCATGCCACTCCACTTGGTTCTATCAATTCATGAAATAAATGAGGTGATAAATATAATCCCATACAATATTTCTCACAACAAAAATTGCACAATGTTGATGACTCACCATTTCTTTGACGTGATTTGGGAAAACAATTCATGTTTGGTGTGTACTTACACATATCTCATATAGGTCCACCATCAAAATTTAAGGTACAATATTTCACCATTCCTTTGGCACACTTTGGGAAAAAAATTCATGTTCATTATGTGTACTTAAACATTTTACATCTACATCCACCATTGTGATGGACATTACAATTCATGTTCATTATGCATACTTGCACATTTTGCATATACGTCCATGCCCTACTCCAAACTTAAGATAAAAATGTAAGTTTAGAGCATGTTGACAAATCTAAATTGGATGGATTGCAAACTTGTCCATTACATTTTCAAAAGTGGATAAGGGACATTTTCCAACAACTCCTTAATAATGCCAAATTTCTAAATGTGGCAGATTCTAGACATGACTAAAAAACATAAGGCCCATTTGACAGAGCATGAAGTGCATGTATATTGCTTTGCATAGTATTTCTTGCAAGCAAGTGTGCAATTATTTTTTGTGTACACCTATACATTTTGCACAAATAAATCTAATGAAATTTACACAACATTTCATGAAATTCCTCTTTCCTCTATATTTGATCAATGTCCATACATATTCTAAACCCAATTTTTTTACAAAGGAAAACAACACATTGGCAAATCTAACCTAGCCAAGATGTAAACTCGTTCATTGCATTTAGAGAGACATGTGTCTACCTTGCCATCTTATCCATGACTTTGTGATACACAATAGTTGTACTTTATGAGACATCTCATCCTTTCATCCACTCAAGCACTTTATAAACATATAGCAACCTTTCACATTTGCCATATATAGGCCTTTTTTAAAAAGCTTTTTATCTGAGAAATGCAAATTGCATGTGGGCAATGAGAAAGTGGGATTTCCTCCATTTCAAAAAACTTGTTCTTAAAAATATAAAATTGAAATAATAAAGGATATGCAGATAACTCTCTAGGTTTGAAAGCAATTAGAAGGTCTCCAAAAAAGATACTTCTTTCATTGTACATTTGATTCATAATTGAGCACAAAGCAAAATGCATTTTATTGATATAACTTAAATCTGATGGAAAATCTTACTTGTGAAATAAATCTATTGTTATAACAACTTTTTGCTATATATTCTATAAACACACATTAGCATCTAACTATTAAATTAAAACTCGTACATATCTAATGCATAATGCTTTACATTTTCACATAAGCCAAATACTAAGATTGCAAATAGAGAATACATGTGAATTGTTTTGCACAAAATCTTAATTAAAAATGTTCTATTATAACCTTTATAACAATGCTGACATGTTGAAATGCTTTGTAAATGATATGTTTTTCTTTGCTCACCATTTTTGACAATTCTAAGTCATAGTTTTTTAGCAAAATCCAGATTCTTAATATTGTTAAATACATAAATCCATACACCATTGTAAAGTGTTCTAAACAATGCAATCTTAATAAATAATTTACTAGAACTCATTTTCCAAAATATTTTTATGAGTTGAAATAAACAAACCAATATTGTTCTTTACAACCCATTTTTTGCAAAAGCAAACAACACATTGGCAAATCTAAATTGGCCTAGATGCAAACCTACTCATTGCATTGGGAGAGACATGTGTCTACCTTTCCATCAAAGCCATGTATTCGCAATGCACAATAGTTGTTCTTTATGAGACATCTCATCCTCTCATCCACTTACGCACTTTACAAACATGTAACAACCTTCACATTTACCATATAAGCCTTTTTTGAAAATCTTTTTGTCTGATAAATGCAAGTTGTAAGCAGGCAATGAGAAATTAGGCTTTCCTCCATTGCAAAAAACACATTCTAAAAAATATAAAATTGCAATAATAAAGGATATGTAGATAACTCTTTAGGTTTAAAAGCAATGAGGTCTCCATCAATGAAATATGTTATTTCTTTCATTGCACACTTGATTCAAAGTTGACCACCAAGCAAAATGTATTTCATTGATACAACTTAAATTTGATGGAAAATGTTGCTTTTGAAATAAATCTCTTGTGATGAATGACATTTAGATGATAAGGTGAACCCTAAAATTTTTGCTATATATTCTAAAACCACACACTAGCATCTCACTATTAAATTAAAAACTCGTACATATCCAATGCATAATGCTTTACATTTTTACATGAATGTGCACAATGCAAATGTTGTCACAAGTTGGATTTGCACCCTATGTTGAAGTGCTTGGCTACAACAATCTAGTGAAACATTGGAGTGATTTCCAGGTGTGGGACCCTGCAAAGGAAATCAAACCTCCAGAGAAGGTTGGTTCCTTCCTCTAAATATGCAATTTAGAGTAGACTAAGACTTAACCTAATCTAATCACCACTAGGAAAAGGGAAAGAGGGAGAAACTGAAAGGGAAAAGGTGATACACTAGGTTTAAATGTAGGCTCTCATAGCAACTACTTATGCACAGAATAATACCAAACAATAGACCAGCATACACAATTCATAAAACACCTGCAGAGGTAAAAGAAACTAATTGAAATCCAAAAGAAAAGAAGCTTTCACAAATGGATACTCAAATAAAAATATTACATAGAGCATAAGAAACCTGTATGAAAATGTAAAAGGGTAAGTGCAAGAAGATGGGGGGCCAAAAAGGGGTCTTAAGTGGCCACTTTTTTTCCGAAATCAGGAAATACTGACTTTGGATAAGAAATTGAGCATAGTTACATTCAAAATTTTAAGATGTAACAAAAACAATGTTCGTAGTGCTCTGAATCTACTTTCTAAACTACTATTTTTTTTTAAATGGTAGAGATTAAGGGGTTCAAAAGAGGGAGCCACAGAAATTGGTGTTGTTTCTATCAAAAAACATAACATAGCGTGTTTTGTGGCTCCCTCAAAAGGTTAACTTTTTTTTGGTATTTTTAAAATCACTTCAAAGAGAAATTAGCTAACAACATGTAGTTTATGCCTAATTTTTCTAATAATTTTTTAATGAATATTTGTTTTTTTACTAATTTTCAAAGTGGACACATCCTAAAAACAGAATTTTGGCCGTGCTACTCTTGTAAATTTTGAAAACTAATTGAAAATTATTCTTTTTAATATGTGTAGAATGGAGTCTAGTTTCTAAAAATGTAATTTATTTGAAATTTCAATGAACGGTTAATTTATAATGAACAAAGACCAAACACAGGTTTTTGACCAAAAACTGACACACAAACAAAAGAAATTAAAGATGAAAAGCTTAACATTGTCAAAATGTGAAAAAAATTACATCGTTAAATAGCTAAGAGAAAGCCTAACATTACCTAGGTGTTCGATTTGTTTGACCTTGAAACACTGCAAACCTAAGGATTAGCACAAACAAAATTATGTGAAATCCTATAGAATATGCAAAAACACGTCTTTGGACGTTGAGAAGGCACTCCAAGCCTTTGGGTTGGAAATCCAAACCAAATCCCAATTAGGCTTGGGATTCCCAAAGCAAAATATAACCCGAGCATGTTATAACGCGCTCGCCTTATGTTATGCTTTTTTTCATTTTGCAGGTTTGCCGATGTTTGCCTAGTTCAACATAACGCGAGCACGTTTTAATGCGCTTGCATTATGTCTCGCTTGGAAGGATTTATGTTGAAGGTTCCTAACTATATTTGATGTATGTATATATGTATATATGTATGCTTGTATGTATGTATTTATGTACATGTATCCATGCTTGTATATATGTATATATGTATGCATGTTTGTATGTAATGTATGTAATGTATGTATGTATGTATGTATGTATGTAAAGGTTTTGGGTTAGGGTATATAAGGACCTGAGTCCGTATAGTTTTTAGGGTTGAGGGTTGAGTTTTTTGGGTTTAGGGTTTAAGGTATAGGGTTGAGGTTTGAGGGATTAGGGCTTAAGTAAGAGGTGGAGGGTAGAGGGTAGAGGATAGAAGTTAGAGGGTTGAAGGTTACAGTTGAGGGTTAATATTCAGCTTGTTGAGTGTATAAGATTAAGTGTATAAGGCATGGGGATTAGGGTTTAGGATATTGGGTTTAGGGTTTACGATATGGATTGAGGGTATATAAGGCATAGGGTGACTTGGGTTGAGAGTGTATGGTTTAGGTTTAATTTAAGTATAGGGTTAAGGCACAATATTTAGGGTTTAGGGTATAATGGTGAGGTTATAGGGTATAGGGATGGGTAAATGCAAGAAGTTGTGTCCACTTAAGGTGGAAGTTTTAGACTTAGAAAAAAACCCGAAATCGGGTTAACCAAAATGGGATCCCGCTTTTTATGAAACGGGATCCCATTTTGCTTCGGGATCCCGAGCCAAAAGCGGCATCCCGTGTTCTAGAAACAGGATCCCGTTTTGAGTTTCATAAAAGGTTAATTATTTAACCTTTATGAAATGGGATCCCATTTTGAAACGAGATCCCGTTTCAAAACGGGATCCCGTTTCATAAAAGATTAAAATATTAACCTTTTATGGAACGGGATCCCGTTTCAAAATAGGATCCTGTTTCTAGAATGGGATCCCGTTTTATAAATTTTGAATTTCTGACCCACTTTTTGCTAAGGGTTTTGGGTCGAAAAAAAAGCTTGGGAACCCGACCCTTGGCTTTGGACCTGGTTTGACCTGCAAGTTGAAGGTCCTGTCAATGTCACAACAAACTAGTGACTTTGGGCATATGTTTGAAGGCCTTTTTTGTAGAATTTTTTGACGAAATTAAAACCCATTATAGATGAGACAGTGTAGATTCCAAATATGTAATTTTTTTTACAATTGGATTATTTTTTCTATTTTTCAATTAATTTCTAATGAAACAGGTCCATAAACTTGAATTATCATGGTTTTTTAGTATTTTAATAAATTTGTTAAAAAAAAATTCAAAAAATGACAAGTTTAGGTCATCTTATGCGTGACGTACATCATGATTTTTTAAAACATGAAAAATGGCCAATAAAAAATTAACAAAAAAAATATTCAATAAAAAATTACAAAAAAATATGGAAAACGTGCTTCAGTGAGTTACAAATCTTTTTCCAAAAGGATTTAGAAGAATATGATTATTTAGGTCAAAATATGGATGACGTACACGTGCATGGTATAGTAAAAAAAAAGTGACTTTTAAACAGTGGTTTTTAGAAACGCCTATTAAAAATCAATTTGTATCATCTGGGTATTAAAAAAATTACATATTTGGAAACTAGACTCCGAGTACTACATTTCATATTTAGTGAGTTTTTCCAAAATTTCACCTTTAAGTGCTTCAAATTTTTAGGTCAAATGTGACAAATTCTAAAAATCAGGGAAAACACTTCCACTTTCTGGCCAATAAGTGGACACAACTTCTTGCACACACCTGGATGAGGGTTTGTGGGTGTAGGCTTCAGGGTTTAAGGTATAGGGTTGAGGATTGAGGTATTAGGGTTTAAGTATAGGGTTGAGGGTTGAGAGTTTATAGTTGAGGGATAATGTTCAAGGTTGAGAGGTGGAGATGAAGGGAAATTTCTAGAGAGCTGTGAGAGATATACAATTGAGAGACCTACAACCTAGGGAGAGAGGGGTGAGAGAGATAGGGGAGAGATGGGGGTGAGGTAGATAGGGGAGGAGAGGGATGGATAAGGGTTGAGGGTTTAAGGGTTTAAGGGTCAAGGGTTTAGGTTTTAAGGGTTGAGGGTTAAAGGGTTGAGGTATTAAGGGTTTAAGGGTTGAGGGTTGAGGGATTAGGGTTTAAGGTATAGTGTCGAGGGTTGAGGATTTAGGGATAGGGTTTAGGATTTAAGGTTTAAGGGTTGAGGCTTGAGGCTTTAGGGATGAGGTAAATGGTTTAAGGTATAGTGTCGAGGGTTAAGGGTTTAGGGATAGGGTTTAGGATTTAAGGTATAAGGTATAAGGGTTGAGGCTTTAGGGATAGGGTTTAGGGTTTAGGGATAAGGGATTAGGGTTTAGGGATAAAGAAATAAGGTATAGTATTTAGGGTTGAGGGTTTAGGGATAGGGATTAGGATTTAAGGTTTAAGGGTTGAGGGTTGAGGCTTTAGGGATAGCGTTTAGGGTTTAGGGATAAGGGATTAGGGTTTAGGGTTGAGGGATTAGGGTTTAGAGTTGAGGGATTAGGGTTTAAGGTATAGTGTTGAGGGTTTAGGGTTTAGGGTTTAAGCTTGAGGGATTAGGGTTTAGGGTTGAAGGATTAGGGTTTAAGGTTGAGGGTTGAGGGTTGAGGGTTGAGGGTTTAGGGTTTAGGGTTGAGGGATTAGGGTTTAAGGTAAGTGTTGAGGGTTGAGGGTTGAGAGTTGAGGGATTAGGGCTTAGGGTTGACAGATTAGGGTTTAAGGTTGAGGGTTGAGGGTTTAGGGTTGAGGGTTTAGGGATAGGGTTGAGGATCGAGGGGTTAGGGTTAAGGTAGAGTGTTAAGGGTAGAGGGATCAGGGATAGGGTTTAGGGTTGAGGGATTAGGATTTAAGGGATAGTGTCGAGGGTTGAGGGTTTAGGTATAGGGTTTAGGGTTGAGTGATTAGGGTTTAGGGTTGATGGATTAGGGTTTAAGGTTGAGGGTTAAGGGTTTAGGGTTTAGGGTTTAGGGATAGGGTTTAGGATTAAGGGATTAGGGTTTAGGGTTTAGGGTTTAGGGATAAGGGATTAGGGTTTAAAGTATAGTGTCGAGGGTTGAGGGTTTAGGAATAGGGATGGAGTTTAGGGTTTAGGGTTGAGGGATTACGGTTTAGGGTTAAGGGATTAAGGTTTAGGTTTGAGGGATTAAGGTTGAGGGTTGAGGGTTGAGGGATAGGGTTTAGAGTTTAGGGATAAGGGATTAGGGTTTAGGACCTTGAGGGATTAGGGTTTAGGGTTGAGGCTTTAGAGATAGCATTTAGGGTTGAGGGATTAAGGTTAAGGTATAGTGTTGAGGGTTGAGGGTTTAGGGATAGGGTTTAGGGTTTAGGGTTTAGGGCTTAGGGTTTAGGGTTGACGGATTAGGGTTTAAGGTTGAGTGTTGAGGGATAGGGTTGAGGGTCGAGGGATTAGGGTTAAGGTAGAGTGTAAAGGGTAGAGGGATTAGGGATAGGGTTTAGGGTTGAAGGTTTAAGGATTGAGGGTAGAGGCTTTAGGGCTAAGGGTTAAGGGATTAGGGTTTAAGATATAGTGTCGAGGGTTGAGGGTTTAGGGATAGGTTTTAGGGTTGAGGATTGAGGGATAGGGTTTAGGGTTTAGGGATAAGAGATTAGGGTTTAAGGTATAGTTTCAAGGGTTGAGGGTTTAGGAATAAGGGATAGCGTTTAGGGTTTAGGGATAAGGGATTAGGGATTAGGGTTGAGGGTCGAGGGATTAGGATTAAGGTAGAGTGTCGAGGGTAGAGGGATTAGGGATAGGGATTAGGGTTCAAGGTTTAAGGATTAAGGGTTGAGGCTTCAGGGCTAAGGGTTAAGGGATAAGGGTTTAAGATATGGTGTCAAGGGTTGAGGGTTTAGGGATAGTTTTTAGGGTTTAAGGTTTAAGGGTTGAGGGTTGAGGGATAGGGTTTAGGATTTAGGGATAAGGGATTAGGGTTTAAGGTATAGTGTCGAGGGTTGAGGGTTTAGGAATAAAGGATAGTGTTTAGGGTTTAGGGTTGAGGGATTAGAGTTTAGGTTTTAGGGATAAGGGATTAGGGTTTAGGGTTGAGGGTCGAGGGATTAGGGTTAAGGTAGAGTATCGAGGGTGGAGGGATTAGGGATAGGGTTTAGGGTTGAATGTCTAAGGATTGAGGGTTGAGGCTTTAGGGTTGAGGGTTAAGGGATTAGGGTTTAAGATATAGTGTCGAGGGTCAAGGGTTTAGGGATAGGTTTTAGGGTTTAAGGTTTAAGGGTTGAGAATTGAGGGATAGGGTTTAAGGTTTAGGGATAATGGATTAGGGTTTAAGGTTTAGTGTCGAGGGTTGAGGGTTTAGGAATAATAGATAACATTTAGGGTTTAGGGTTTAGGGATAAGGGATTAAGGTTTAGGGTTGAGGGATTAGGGTTGAGGGTCGAGGGATTGGGATTAAGGTAGAGTGCCAAGGGTAGAGGGATTAGGGATAGGGTTTAGGGTTTAAGGTTTAAGGATTGAGGGTTGAGGATTTAGGGTGAGGGTTAAAGGATTAGGGTTTACGATATAGTGTCGAGGGTTGAGGGTTTACGGATAGGTTTAAGGGTTAAGGGTTGAGGGATAGGGTTTAGGGTTTAGGGATAAGGGATTAGGGTTTAACCTATATAGTGTCGAGGGTTGAGGGTTTAGGAATAGGGATAGTGTTTAGGGTTTAGGGATAAGGGATTAGGGTTGAGGGTTGAGGGATTAGGGATTAGGGTTGAGGGTTGAGGGATTAGGGTTTAAGGTATAGTATTAAGGGTTGAGGTTTTAGGTATAGGGTTTAGGGTTGAGGGTTGAGGGATTAGGGTTGAGGGTTGAGGGATTAGGGTTTATGGTTTAGGGATAAGGGATTAGGGTTTAGGGTTGAGGGATTAAGGTTTACAGTTTAGGGTTGAGGGTTGAGGGTTTAGGGATAGGGTTTAGAGTTTAGGGATAAGGGATTAGGGTTTAGGACCTTGAGGGATTAGGGTTTAGGGTTGAGGCTTTAGGGATATCATTTAGGGTTGAGGGATTAGGGTTGATGGTTGAGAGATTAGGGTTAAGGTAGAGTTTCAAGGGTAGAAGAATTGGGGATAGGGTTTAGGGTTGAAGGTTTAAGGATTGAGGGTCAAGGCTTTAGGGTGAGGGTTAAGGGATTAGGGTTTAAGATATAGTGTCGAGGGTTGAGGGTTTAGTGATAAGGTGTAGGGTTTTAGGGTTTAGGCATTAGAGATTAGGGTTTAGGGAATAGGATTTAAGGTAAAGTGTTAGGGTTTAGGGATAGGGTTTAGGATTTAAGGTTTAATGGTTGAGGGTTTAGGGTTAAGGGTTAAGTGAGAGACTTAGATAGCTAAGGATAGATAGAGAGGTAGACAAGGAGTGACTAAGAAACATAGAGAGGGGAGAGGTAGAGAGGTGAGGGGGAGAGATAGGTGAGAGATAGAGAGGTGAGAGATATAAGAAACACATGGAGAAATGAATAATATAGATTTTTCTATAGCAGGCCAAAACACACTCGCATTATAACACAAGCACAATATAACGTGAGCGCATTTTGGATTGCTATACAAATAGTAAAAAGGCTTGGAACCCCGTGATCCAGGCCCACATACTCTATTTTCTTTTGTTTATACACATGCTCCGACAAAAAAAAACATTTTCATGTTGTTGAGAAGTTCACATGCACATTTTTCAAATTCTACCACCTTTGCATGATCTTTCCACCACCTTTTTCTGCTTTGCCAACTTAAGAAAGAGGAAATAACATAGTTTTCACATTGAATTGGATATATATAAATTCAAGTTTCAATTTTTGTAGTGTTGCAATGTTAATTGTGATTGAATTGTGGAAATTTAACATTATAGATTGGTTAATAGTATTGTTGTTACTAATTCTATTTGAGTGTTATTCAATTTAATGTTGAAAAGGAAGCAAGTGGTGAAAAACTCAAATTGTTGAGAAGTTTGATGCAAGAAGAAAAAAACACTACATAATTGGGTACTCTCTCCATTTGAATCTCTGATTTTTAGGTATGTCAAGTCCTCACATGCATGTTCTTTACATTTTCCTTAATTCTATTTGAATTATTTTATCATGCTTTATCATAAATGTTTATATCACTTATATGGTTTACATATTTTGTGTTTATATTAGTCTTGCTTTTTTTTATTTTATAATTCATCTACCTTGTCTATGCTTCTGCATTTTGCATACATGTCTTGCATTTTGCATTTATAGTTCATCATAGTTCTTACTACCTAAACTGCTTAGTCATCACACACAATGTCCTTATAATAGACTATGTTTTAAATTAGTTCATGTTATGCATAATAAAATATATCTCAAAGGTCAACATTAATTAAAATAGACACAATCATGGTATCATTGTTAAGTCCCTTTGCATAATAAACCTTATAATACAAACTCATTAATGTCTATCTAATGAGATTCAACATAAAAACCTCATGCAAAATTACATCATGTGTGTTTCCTTTAAACCTACATAGATAGCCTTAAGATAAATCTCTAGATTTTATTACTCAAGAATCCATAAGGTCAGCCTACAATCTCACATGGTTCCATGTATATTTTCTACACTTGGGATCTTTAATAAGTATGTGCAATAATGAATTAAGCAAACCTTAACATACCGTGATGTCAAATTATACAAGAATAAATCCTTACAACATATAAATATACAATCTCTTAAGCATAATGAAATACTATTATCTTGTCATAACAAGTTAAAATACAAATGAATAGGTGCCAAGATCATGCAAGTAAATCCCAATAGGCTTAATCCAATCATGATCCATGCTATGCTACATTATTCTTCATGTTGATAGTTCATACCAACCTTGTATACCAAATGTTTCCATTCCCGTATCTATGACAATGTACCAAGTTAAATACTCCAAATCGGTCACATTGCCATGGAAAATTGATATATGGTCTCAAGATAGTTCAGTCACATCAAAGTGCAAAGTTCAAAATGAGTGTCTCCATGAAAATCATAAGCCTTAAGGTTGATCCTCTTGGGTGTCATAACATGATAATGTGAAGATAAGGGATTGTTGTCACACATCAGAAAATCAGTCCTTACCTCATGCCCTAGTGTGATGTCTCCCACAATCTCAATCATCTCTCCTTTCATGACTAGATGGTTATCAACAAGTGCTAGCCCACAAGACGTCTCCAAGTGAAAATCAAGTGTATCATGTGTCCTAAATTTTGTCCCATGGCTACAAGTTGAATCTTCATGTGTGAGGAGATGATCTCTATCCGCAAGTGTAGGTAGTTTGATGCAACTAGCACCAAGGCATCCCCCACATATTCAACCTTGTAGTCAACATGAAGTCCCATGTAGGTGACTCTCCTTTGTCCTTATCCTCATAGGACTAAAGTGAACTTTGTACCATAATGCTTTGTATGGCTGCAATAACATTGTGCAATAATGCTTTGTATGGCTGCAATAATGCTTTGTATGCTTTGTACCTATTTGGTTGAGTGACATTTACTCTTCTACGTGATGATTGTATGTACATTTTTTATTAAGGGTTGAATGACATATATTTCAGTTAATTGTATGGATTCATTTCTTAGGAACTAATATTTGTCTCTTTATCATACTACAAATAAATTCTCCGTCATGTCAAGGAAATGATCAAGAATTAAACCAACACAGGAAGAGATAGAAGGTAAGAATGAAAAGAAAGTAGCATCTATGAGGGAACTTTGTGAGAAGAGGAAATTAGACATGATAAATGAAGACATGCCAATTGAAGAGGAACCACAACCATCAAATAGAGATATGGTATTGGCGGCACAAAGGGAATGAATGCATAAACTTTGTGCTATCAAAGATTTGAATACCGTAGTTGGAGACACGTCCTCTACTACAAGTCAACATGTAGGGACACCATCTACCACATCTCAAGTTGAGAGTGCATCATCACTCACATGTGAGGAAGGAAGTACGCCATCATTCCCACCTCAACCTCAAGGTATGTCATCTATTCCATCTTCGATCGAAGGTATGCCATCTAGCCCATCTCATTTAAATATTGATGAAATTCCTAATGTTGAGATGAATTTACCTATCTTAACACCACGTAGAATTTTGTATAGAAAGCCAAAGTATTTGATTGATATTGATGAGAATATTTTGCAGCCAATAGAAGGTAAGATTCAAAAATGCACTTGTAGAAGATATGCTCATAAGATTTGGAGATTGTTCTTTGAAAAGTTAAATGAGACTGAAAGATGTCAACTATTCATTGAAATGATGCGAAGTATAAAGTATAGGTCCATCATGAAGATTCTTGTGTTGAGAACATCAGAGGCTTCAAGTGAAAAATCTATTGTCAAGAATCTAATGAGTGAATATGAGAGTGTGGGTAACACCTCACGCACAAAAGATAGTAATGCAAAACGGCATGTCATTACATCGACTATAGTAAGTAGTCAAATGAGGAAAGCTCATCTCATTAGAAAGACAATTGAAACATTGAGAATTAATAGAAAAACTTATCAAGAGCCATTGGAAGGTGCCAAAGAATCGAGGACACCAATGCCAATGAATTATGGGTGTTCTCGGGGAGACTACCACGAAAATATAAACCAATTGTTGAAGCATTGAGATCACTAATTGAAGACTTTTGGAGAATTACACAAGGGTATCTCTAAATCAAAGGGATGTGGTAAGAAGGAGAATCGGTAGTTGAAACCGTGAGCCACATCCAAAGCATTTTTTGGATATGACTCAAACACAGTTTTTTGGTAAATTTCTAGAAATGTATCCTCAAATTAAAATTTCTCAAAGATATTTTAAAATGCTAAAACCTTTCTATGTCAAAATAAATCACACACGCACTACTTGTTGTAGATTACATATTGAATTTTCTAACCATTTTGATGTTTATCAGTCTATATGTTTAGATTTGCATACTAACAATCTTTTGCAGGATTGTGGCATACATGCCCCACCAACATCTTCAAGAGACTTCATATCAAAAAAATTATGTGAAAGATGGGAAGGTCAAATATTCTATAGGAAATTGTGCTTGGATGGCACATGTCAGCGTTGTGGTGGCTTGCAACTTATGCCACTATGTGAACATATGGAAAGCACACATGCAGTTGGAAATGAACTAGTAGAGTTCGATAAGTATAAAACTGTTGACCTGTTTTCCTCTGACCAGAGTTAAATACTTCACCTTGTATTTTTCTTGAAAATCCTTTAGAAAATGACCCAAAGAGGCTTAAATCCTTCAAATACTCATGCTATTCCTTGTCAAAAATCCCAAAAGCTTGCCTGAAGAATCCTTGCAGAAAACCTAGAAAAACCCAAAAATCTTTTAGCTTCAAGTATCTTCCATCGCAAGGTTTCTCAGTTTTATACTTGGCCATTTTCATATGCATATACAATTGTATGTTTCATTGTATGTTCACATTGTATGTCCACATATACAAGAGAATATACAAAGGCAAATGATACAAAGGAAAGATGCAAGGGTGAATGTACAAGGCATACATACAAAGGATCATAACCGAGACAAGCCTCATTGGTAGCCAGGTCCAAGGTCTTTCCGATAGGCCGATGGAGATACGAAGGGTCACATACAAAGGACTTTTTGGTGTAACATGGTGCATCCGCGTCTCAATCCAAGTTCCTGCCGATAGGTCGATGGAGATGAAAAGAGTATACAAAGTGTCATCGGCCAAACCTTGCTTATCGGCGGCTCATTCCGAGGTCTCCCCAACGCTCTGATGAATTTGAGTGTGCAAAGGTCCGGATACAAAGGTGATTGTATATCGGGCGATTGTATCATGTATACAATCACATATACAAAGCAGCAAATAAAGCCAAGATACAAAGGGTGGGGTCCACTAATTGTATGTATATACAATTGCATGTTTGCACATACAATCGAACATACAAGGGATATGCAATCCTGAGATGCAAAGCCCAGACCCGAAAGATATTGCATTCTGGTTGATAAAGGCACAGATGATTGTATGTATCTTTTGTTTGTATGTTCGCATTGTATGTTCAAATATACAAAGGTAGTATGCAAGGTAACATACAAAGGGCAGGTACAAGTTCAAATGCATGTTTGTATGCAAGTGTTTACATGCACTTTTCCTTTGTATATATCACATTGTATATGCGATACACAAAGGTTAGACACAACGGCGACATACAACCCGGACGCGATTGGAGAATCAAATGCAGTGAATAATCATTTTGGGGTCCGCAGTTTGCATGTTGAAGTGCTTGTATGTTTGCATATACAAAAGGGAAAAGGTACAAAAGCTGGACCTATTTTAAGTTACAATATGGTTGATGATCCTTTGAATTCCACCTTGTATGTATAACGGGCGATTGTATCTTACATACAATCAATATTCAAGGGTCACATACAATGGTTTTCAGCATGACAAAGTGCATCGGTCGCTCTGTTTTTAGTCATTCCAATGGCCGATAAGGAGGATGCATTGTTCAGTGATAGGTCTCAAAGCTCAACTCAGCAACTAATCAAGTGGTGCCACGTGTCAGGGCTGATCCAAAGGCCAATTCAAAAGGGGCCCACTCTTATATGTATCCATTGTATTGTATATGCAAGGCGACATACAATTGAATATACAAAGGCATTTCAAAGGCGGATTTAGATGCCGAATGCAAGCGCACATACAAAGAACATTTCGGCAAGACCATGCTTATCGACAACTCAGCTGGAGGTCGCTCTGACAACCCAATGCATACAAAATAGTTTGCATATGCAGAGTGATATGCAGATACAGATGCAGTTTGACCATAACTTTGACCATGAATATCTTGCGCATCCTGGCAAATTTCAACATGCTTCAAAAGGCAAAGTGCTTGTTTTTACCTCCTCTGTCATTTGGCAGGCTTTTGAGGGGAATATTCTCACTTTCAAAATTTGGATCTGGATTTGCATGCTGGATCGACTAGACATTTCAGCGACCAATTTGAGTTATGCAGATGCAGATATTTGTGGCATTTATGGGTGCAGATTGATGATTCAGCAGCTTACATTGAAGACTTCAAATATCTTCCATCTGCCCCTATTCCAAATATTGTTATGCCATGAATTCTTACAGATGGACATCCCTTCTGATATAGATATTTTCCTGATACAGCCCATGGGGCGAATTTGTTGTAACCGACCTAGGTCATATGAAAATGCTATATATGCATAGAAGTGAGATGTAAATAAGGTTGGAAATTTTTAACATTTCTGTCTTTCTGTTTCCAAACAGAACTTTCTTCTATTGTAACTGTGTCTTCTTATTGAATATATGCAAGTTATTTTGACCTCTTTTACTATTTTTTTAGTTTAGTGTGAATCTGCATATGATTGTCTATGAACATTTTTGTTCCTCTCAACCATTTTGTTTCTCACCTCTACTATAATCATCTGAATCTGTGTATGTCTACGTGTTGTATTCAGTTGTGTTATGCATTTTCTCAGTTTTGTGAGGGCTCTTTTATTCAACTTAGTGAATCACCCTTACTTTCAAGTTTTTCCAGTTTTATCTTTCATTTAAAAAGGATTCCTTCTCCCTTTTCCTCTGTAAATTCAGTAGATTTTAGGTGATAACCAGCTAGGAAGCTAGCCTTCTCTGGAGGTTCTTTCCAAACATAGGTAACCCACAGACCTTGGAAAGATCCCATATTTCTCCAGATTGCTAAAGTTTTACAACTGTAGTAAGGGTGCAAATTTGGGTGATAACAGTTTTTGGCACGCCCGGTGGGACTATGGAATTAGAAAATAATCAAATACTCTACCTTTTATTGCTGGTTTTGATGTGCAGCTAGTGATTTTCAAACCTGTAAGAGGTTAAAACCTGCATATCCGGTGACTCATACTGAGGAAAGACAACTAGATCAATATTGTTGTTACATTCTATGAGAAAAATTCAAACGCGGAGTTCGAGTTCATTTGATTATTTGTAGTTGTCTCCGCCTAGAAGACAGAGTAGAGCTGTGGTAAGAACTCTAGTTTCAAAAAGAATACAATCAACCCCACCAAGTTTCAGGCTAGTAGCACCTGTAGTTCCTGCACCGGTTCAGGCAAACCTACCTCTAGCTATTCCAATGGCAAGAAATCAGCCATTTATGGCCTTTGATGGGGGAGCCAATTGAATTTGACAATGCATGACAATATACCCATGGCAGCTTTGAAGAGCCTGCCCTATTTCACTAGGGAGGATCAAACCACCCTAATTGAGCACATTAGAGACGTAGCTTCTCTATGTGGTGTTCATCATGTAACTCAAGAAAATGTAGCCATCAGGCTGCTGGCTGCCTCATTTAAAGGAAAAGCATTATAGTGGTTCAGGAGTTTACCAGTGCAGACCATAGGAACCTGGGATGATCTAGGTGATAAGTTGAACAAACAATTTCAAGATAAGTCAGATAACTTATCGCTGGTTGAACAGATGACTACAATAAAAAGAGCTCCCCAGGAGCAAATGATGGATTTCAACTTCTGATTTCAGAAGACATGGGACAGAATTCCTGCCATGGTAAGGCCTCCATCAGAATATGTTTTTCTGTATTTTTTGAAATCTCTAAATAGTGATATTTTAGTAATGATACAATCATTGGGAGGAACAAGTTTACCTGATGCATATGAAATAGCTATTAGAGAAGAAAACAACTTGATTCAAGCTGGGAAAATAGCACCTAGACCACCAATGCCCATTTTTCCTGAGATTCAAGCTTCAATGCCTTTACCAATTCTGTATTTTGCCCCTTTACCTGCTACTGCAGCATTGCCAAATACTGTCAATTCTGAAACTGCTGCTTCTAGCTCATCACAAGAGTTAAGAGAGATAAAAAATAGCCAACAAAAAATAGAGAACATCTTGCAAACTTTTGGGAATGAACTGGTGAATATCAAAAAGCAGCAGTCGCAAAATAGACAGCCTTATCAATCACACAATCAAGGGCAAAATCAGCCTTACCAAGCCAACCGGCCTCCATATCAAGGCATTTACCAGGGTACCAGGCAGAATGTTAACCAGAGGCCTTTCCAGCCTTACAATCCCGTACCCATTAATGCAGTTGGGGACCTTGTCCCTGTTCAGAATAACCTTGCAGCTGAGTATGAATGATGTTATCCATGTAATCAGCCACACAGTCAGGTAACCTGTTCAAATGAGGTGATAAATCAGGCTCTAATGGTGCAAAATGTTGCAGTCTCACAATCGAACACACCAAATGATGGGGCTGTATAGCAGCAAGAACAGCCTCAGAATGATTCTGCCTTACTAAACTGGCAGGAAGATGAGTTCTGTGGCGTAAACAACGATAATACTTCAGATGTAGCAAATACAAGAGCTAAAAAGAGGGGTTATGAGATAGACCAAGCAGCAAACAAAGGAAAAGGACCTGTTGATACTTCTATATCCTAGATTCCCCATATTTTGCAAAGAAATACTCAAGCAACTGCCAGGGAGCAGCCTCATTTGCAGGCTAATATTGTTGCTACAAGGTCACATCAGAAGGTAAATGTTACTCCACCTTTTAATATCATTGAAAATATGAAGAAAATGAACGTGACAATATCTATGTGGGATTCCTTAGCTATCTCAGGCCAAAAGGACATGTTGCAATCTACCTTATCTAATTTAAAAGTGTCAAATGATGCAACTATCGACCCAACTAGGGCTGTCCTTACCAATTCATCCCAGGACAACAGCAAATGACCAAGTAAAAGTGCTAAACCACTTCCATTTTATGAGTCATTAATAATTGCTGACAAGTTAGTACATAATTGCATGGTGGATAGTGGTGCAAGTAGTTCTGTAATGCCAAAACAGATTGCAGACCAATTAGGATTGAAATACCGACCCCTTGAGAAGGGTGTGATCCAGCTATATGGTACAACTGTTAACACTGTAGGTGTGATGAAAGATCTAGGTCTCACTCTGCATACCTGTCCAAACGTTTCCATTTCACTAGAGGTGTTCATCATAGATTTACCTCCTCATTTTGCCATGTGTTTGTCAAGAGAGTTCACAGCCAAGATAGGGGGATATTTATCCTCAGACTGGTCCTAAGGCACAAAAGTGACCCTAAAATATGAATTGCTTGCCAAATATCACATAGAGCCTTATGTCCCAAGTGTTGTTAATGCAAATTGCATTGTTTCTGATGATCCTGAGCTTGTTGTTGCTCAAGAGCTGCAAGCTGAGAGTATACCAGAAGTACTTCTAAAGGATTGGGCCTCAGAAAATATTGTAGATGATTTTGAAGGACACATTCAAGAAACTGGTATGGGGGTTTACATACTACACGAACCTGAAACAACAATTCCAAACATTGTAAAGAGTATAGAACAGCAGATAGAACAGCAAGATGAGGTATGGAAAATATACTTTGATGGCTTTAGGAATAGGAATGGATCTGGTGGTGGTACGATGCTTGTGTCTCCACAAGGTGACATATATTGTTCTACATTTCATTTTGCTTTTTCGTGTACAAATAATACTACTGAGTATGAAGGGTTGATTCAAGGTTTGCAGTGGGCAAGAAAGAGAAAAATTGGCTATTTACAGGTGTATGGGGATAGTGAACTTATTGTAAATCAAGTGAGGGGACTACATGTTACAAATAATGATGCTTTGAAATGCTATAAACATAGGGTATGGGATATGATTAAGGAGTTTGACACTTTCAATCTAATCTCTATTCCAAGAAATCAGAACTATCATGCTGATAGGTTAGCTACAACTGGGGCTCAATTCGATATCCCCAGTGATATTCAAAGAGAAAAGGTACAGCCTCATGTGAAAATAGTTGATAGGCCTTCTATCCCTGACAATAACATTCATTGGTAGGTTTTTGAGAGTGATGAGCAAGTTCTGTGTTTCTTGTTAGAAGAGGATGAGTTCTCTGTGATGAATCAGAACAAACTCAAACAGCAATATGATGGTGATCAAGTTGTTCAGTTAAGGACTAATAAGTTGCCCAGAGGATTGGTAACCTTGGAATCCATTTTTGGTACTAATGATCAGCTAAAGAAGAACAAAATCAGCATGCAAGTCAAAGAGGAACATTACGAGGAGCTAGAAATTTTCAAAGGTAAGCTTCCCAAAATTGGTAAAATCTGTTCGCCTGAGGATAGGAAAGCTTTCATTGCTCTTTGTCAAGAATTTGAGGATTTGTTTGCTTGGGATTACTCAGACCTAAAAGGGTTTGACCCTCATATTGCCCAACATACTATAGAGTTAGAGCCAAGTGCAAAACCTGTAAGGCAGAAACAAAGACCTTTAAATCCAAAACTTGAGCCTCTGATGATTAAGGAATTATCCAAGTTGATCAAGGGAAACATCATTTTTCTGATCAAGCATACTTCTTGGGTCTCGAATCTTGTTCTTGTGAGGAAGAAGAATGGAGAGATTAGGTTATGTGTTGATTTTAGAGACCTTAATAGAACCTCCAGAAAAATTCTCCTTGCTTGACGGATATTCTGGTTACAATCAAGTATTAGTCAAGGAGGAAGATCGGTTTAAAACTACTTTTACCACCAAATGGGGCACCATGGCCTACAAAAGGATGCCTTTTGGTATGTCAAATGCTGGCTCTACTTTTCAGAGAGCTATGGATATGGCTTTTAAAGGTTCGTTTTATAAATTGGTGCTTGTGTATCTAGATGGCATCATAATTTTCTCTAAGGATGCAGCTGAACATTTATCCCACCTGAGGCAAGTATTTGAGAGATGTAAAGAGTTTGGGATATCTCTCAATCCCAAGAAATGCATTTTTGATGTGCATGAAGGAAATCTTTTAGGACACATTGTGTCAAAAGAGGGAATTACCATTGATGCAGCAAGAGTAAGGGCTATTTTGGGGCTGCCTTTACCCAGTCACAAGAAAGGACTGTAAAGTTTTATTGGCAGAATTAATTTTCTGTGAAGATTTATACCTGACATTGCAAATTTATTGAAGCCATTGACCTCTATGCTAAAGAAAAATGTAGTTTTCAGTTGGACAAAAGAGGGCAAACTCAGCTTTGAGTCCATAAAAGAAGTGTTATCAGCTACACCAACTCTGGTGAATCCTGATTTCTCAAAAGATTTTATTTTGTATGCTTATGGCGGTCTAGATACCATTTCTGCAATTCTGGTACAGCAGCAAAGTGAAGGCTTTGAACAGCCAATCACTTTCTTTAGTCAAGGACTGGAGGAGTATGAATAGCAATATAGTTTCATTGAAAAGCATGTCCTTGTAGCGGTAAGAAGTCTCAAGAAGTTTAGGCATCTTATTTCTAACAATAAGATACATTTGATGGTTGCTCACCCTGGCGTGAAGGAGTTCCTGTTAGGTAAGGATGTTAATGAGAAAAGGGCTAGTTGGATTACCAAAGTCATGGAATATGACGTAGATATCAAGATAACCAAGCTCATTAGAGGTAGAGGACTCAGTGAACAGCTTGCTACTAGTTCTAAAAATGAAACAAAGAAAGAAGAGAGGGTGCTTCTAATTGTTGAAGATCAATATTAGGATAATATAGCAGCAGTTGGAATAGGTTGGGTTAATGACATGACCTATTTTTTGTGAACTGGTGAATGTCCAACAGGTTTAGATAGAACCAAGAGAAGATATTTTAGATTGCAGTCTATTCCATATGTTTTAATAAATGATATCCTTTTCAGAAAAGATTTTAATGGTGTGTTGTTAAGATGCATTAACAATAATCAAACTGATAAGGTGCTGCTTGAGTTTCATGATGGAACAGCAGGGGGTCATTTTGCCCCAAGGACTACTACTTGGAAAATAATGAGAGCTGGATATTACTGCCCAGCTTATTCAAGGATGCCCATGCATGGGCTAGAAAGTGTGTAAAATGTGCCATTTTTGCAGGCAAAGAAAGGCTGCCAGCTTTACCCCTGCATCCAATTCAAGTAGAGCAGCCCTTCATGAGATGGGGTATTGATTTTATAAGTCCCATTAACCCACCATCAAGTGCAGGCCACAAGTGGGTACTTACAGCAAAAGACTATTTCACAAGGTGGACTAAAGCAGTGGCTCTGAAGGAATCCAATGAGAATATTGTTTTGAACTTTTATCATGATTTGGTATCCAGATTTGTAGTGCCTGAGTCAAGTATCTTAGATAATGCTTTAGCCTTTGTTAGATTGAGGATAACTGACTGGGCTGTGAAGAATGGAATCTATTTGAACACTTCATCAAATTATTACCCACGGGGTAATGGATTGGCTGAATCTATAAATAAGAATCTCATAAGGATTATCAAAAGATCAATGGAGAACAACCAGAGGACCTGGCACACCAATCTGAAATCTACCTTATGGGCAGATAGAATAACTCTCAAGAGGTCTATTAGAAACCCCCATATATGTTAGTTTATGGAAAAGAGGCAAGATTGCCTATGTCTGTGGAGCTGCCAGCACTAGATATCATGAATCAGCTGGAGATGTTTGAAGAAGAAGACCCCATGGCTATCAGATATGCTCAACTTATGGAGCTTGTAGAGATCAGAGATAAAGCTATGAAAACTATGGAGTATCATCAGCTTTAGACAAAAAAAATTTTTGATAAGAGGGCCACTCCCAGAATTTTTAGAGAGGGTGATATGGTACTCAAATGGGATGAATTGAAAAGTAAGCCAGGGAAGCACTCCAAGTTTGACAGCATGTGGAGTGGCCCATTTATCATTACTGAATGTAAGGAGCACAATGCATTTCAGTTATCAAACATGGATGGAGAAAATTTGCCTATCCCAATCAATGGGATACACTTGAAGAGGTGTTTCTGAGGTATGACTTGCCTTGTAAATCAGTAGATTAGGTTTCTTGCTTTCAATAAGTGTTGTTACACAATAGTTTAGATCCCTTTTATTTTCCTTAAGTGTTGTCTAGCACAGTTAGAGGAGTTGCTTAGCTTTTTTGTTTTATTTTGGTCTTCCAGTGTTATTCATTGCTGATATGCTGAGTTACTATGGTTAGGATTGTTTGTGAAAGGTATATTTTTAGTCTCTGTGTGACTCCATGCCCAATGGATACTTAGGGCCACTGGTCTAACTGTTTAGCAGGCAAACATCCCTTAGAGGTTGCCAAATTGTTGACATGTTTTCCTCTGACCAGAGTTAAATACTTCACTTTGTATTTTCCTTGAAAATCCTTTAGAAAATGACCCAAAGAGGCTTAAATCCTTCAAATACTTATGCTATGCCTTGTCAAAAATCCCAAAATCTTTTCTGAAGAATCCTTGCAGAAAACCCAGAAAAATCCAAAAATCTTTTAGCTTCAAGTATCTTCCATCGTAGGGTTTCTCAGTTTTATACTTGGTCATTTTCATATGCATATACAATTGTATGTTTCATTGTATGTTTACATTGTATGTCCACATATACAAGAGAATAAAAAAAGGCAAATGATACAAAGGAAAGATGCAAGGGTGAATGTACAAGGCAGACATACAAAGGATCATCGTTGAGACAAGCCTCATCGGTAGCCAGGTCCAGGGTCTTTCCGATAGGCCAATGGAGATACGAAGGGTTGCATACAAAGGACTTTTCGGTGTGACATGGTGCATCGGTGGCTCAATCCAAGTTCTTGCTAATAGGTCGATGGAGATGAAAAGAGTATACAAAGTGTCATCGGCGAAACCTTGCTTATCGGCGGCTCATTCCGAGGTCTCCCCGACGCTCCAATGAATTTGAGTGTGCAAAGGTCCGGATACAAAGGTGATTGTATATCGGGCGATTGTATCATGTATACAATCGCATATACAAAGCAGAAAATAAAGGCAAGATACAAAGAGTGGGGTCCACTAATTGTATGTATATACAATTGTATGTTTGCACATACATTCGAACATACAAGGGATATGCAATCCTGAGATGCAAAACCCGGACCCGAAAGATATTGCATTCTGGTTGATAAAGGCATAGATGATTGTATGTATCTTTTGTTTGTATGTTCGCATTATATGTTCAAATATACAAAGGTAGTATGCAAGGTAACATACAAAGGGTAGGTACAAGTTCAAATGCATGTTTGTATGCAAGTGTTTACATGCAGTTTTCCTTTGTATATATCGCATTGTATATGTGATACACAAAGGTTAGATACAATGGCGACATATAACCCAGACGTGACTAGAGAATCAAATGCAGCAAATAATCATTTTGGGGTCCGCAGTTTACATGTTGAAGTGCATGTATGTTTGCATATACAAAAGGGAAAAGGTACAAAAGTTGGACCTGTTTTAAGTTACAATATGGTTGATGATCCTTCGAATTCTGCCTTGTATGTATATCGGGCGATTGTATCTTACATATAATCAATATACAAGGGTCACATACAATGGTTTTCGGCATGACAAATTGCATCGGCCACTCTATTTTTAGTCATTCCGATGGCCGATAAGGAGGATGCATTGTTCAGCGATAGGTCTCAAAGCTCAACTCAGCAACTAATCAGGTGGTGCCACATGTCAAGGCCGATCTAAAGGCCAATTCAAAGGGGGCCCGCTCTTGTATGTATCCATTGTATTGTATATGCAAGGCGACACATAATTAAATATACAAAGGCATTTCAAAGGCCGATTTAGATGTCGAATGCAAGCGCACATACAAAGAACATTTCGGCAAGACCATGCTTATCGGCAACTCAGCTGGACGTCGCCCTGACAACCTGATGCATACAAAATAGTTTGCATATGCAGAGCAATATGTAGATACAGATGCAGTTTGACCATAACTTTGACCGTGAATTTCAACATGCTTCAAAAGGAAAAAGTGCTTGTTTTTGCCTCCTCTATCATTTGGCGGTCTTTTGAGGGGAATATTCTCACTTTCAAAATTTGGATCTGCATTTGCATGTTGGATCAATTGGACGTTTCAGCGACCAATTTGAGTTATGCAGATGCAGATATTTGTGGCATTTATGGGTGCAGATTGATGATTCAGCAACTTACATTGGAGACTTCAAATATCTTCCATCTGCCCTTGTTCCAGATATTTTTATGCCATGAATTCTTGCAGATGGATGTCCCTTCTGATACAGATATTTTCCTGATACAGCCCATGGGACTAATTTATTGTAACTGACTTAGGTCATATGAAAATGCTAAATATGCATAGAAGTGAGATGTAAATAAGGTTGGAAATTTTTAGCATTTCTGTCTTTCTATTTCCAAACAAAACTTTCCTCTATTGTAACTACGCCTTCTTATTGAATATATGCAAGTTATTTTCACCTCTTTTACTAATTTTTTTTAGTTTAGTGTGAATTTGCATATGATTGTCTGTGAACATTTTTGTTCCTCTCAACCATTTTATTTCTCACCTCTGTTACAATCATCTGAATCTGTGTATGTCTACTTGCTATATCTAATTGTGTTGTGCATTTTCTCAGTTCTGTGAGGGCTCTTTTATTCAACTTGGTGAATCACCCTTACTTTCAAGTTTTTCTAGTTTTATCTTTCATTTAAAAAGCATTCCTTCTCCCTTTTCCTCTGCAAATTCAGTAGATTTTAGGTGATAACCAGCTAGGAAGCCGGCCTTCTCTGGAGGTTCTTTCCAAACATAGGTAACCCACAGACCTTGGAAAGATCCCATGTTTCTCCAGATTGCTAAAGTTTTACAACTGCAGCAAGGGTGCAAATCTGGGTGATAACAAAAACATTGGCCTACAATACAAAAGATGATAAAGAAGTAAAGAGGTGTGAATTAGTTATTGAAATGATTCCAGTGTATCAGTTTATGTCTACATTTTGTGATAGTATAGTGTATGAGTATGCAAGGCATACCCATAGAGCTCGATGGTTAGACTTGTAATTCAAGTTATGCAAGGACACATTTCCACTTGGTAGCATTATTTTAGTCATCAACTTTGTAGAGAACTACAATCTATAGCCACAATGTGAGGTGCAATCACAATATTACAACTCGACACAGGTTTCTATATTTGTGCACATCGCATTCATTCATGCGAATGATAGTACAGAGGATGACAGAAAGATCATAAAGGAGTATCATTTTTATATTAGTGATGATTGCACACATTCTACGGAGTTCATGCAAGGTTAATTTCAAGCGTTCTACAATGATTTGGCTAGAAGGGGCTAGAAGGGGCATATCGTTCAGTCAACATATCATATGGTTAGATAACTGTCCTTCACAATTCAAGAACTCACAAAATTTTTATTGGCTGAGCAGGAGGCATAATATTATAGGTGTTCAGCATATGTGGAACTTTTGTGAGGCCAGGCATGGAAAGGGGGAGCATGATGGTGCAGGAGCATGTATCAAAAGAGCCATAACACGAGAAGAGTTAAAGTATAAAGACAATGCAAAGTTGACGAATGTAAAATCAATTGTCGAGTGGTGTAATGCTTCGATGGGTCCAGGTAATGAAGGTAAGTCTTTAGTTTGTGTATGTTTTTGGTTGATAGATGATACTAATGAAGAGGGAACATATTATTACTTGTGTCGATGTGTTGAGGCCAAAAAGAAATTGGAGACCCTAGTTACAGATGGAGAAAACATCGAATACCCTACAGGCTCAGTGGTTGTTACTAGAACATGGCTTAGAAGGTACCCACATAAGAGTGTTAATGTTTGGTTGTTTTAGGACTTTGACACACATCGAAAGATTCTTCATTACTCGAACCTTGTCATGGAATCTAATGTTCATTTGATACAATTTCAGGGTAAACCTTTGAACAAGACCTTGTGGAAGGTGCGTGAGTCTGACCATGAGGCAATACTTGACACAATAAAGAATAGAGCAGACCCAGATGGTTCGTTGGATTAATTTGTAAGTATGCATAAAACTTTCCTAGATGGTTATTTGTACTTTATTTTGTATATAAACAGTAGTACAAATTACTTCACTCCAGTATACATCCGGTAGGTTTGCTTCTCTTACGATTGTCCTTTAAGCTTCTTGAACAATCCTATTCTTTCTTTCAACCACTCCATTCTACTGAGGATTCCTATCCTATGATCGAGGTATGAGCCAATAACATGAAAAAGTCATAATTTTGTATTTCTTATTTTATTTCATGTCATTTGATTTACATAAATGATATTTATGTTTAGTCAATTATGCTTCTTGATGCTTCTCACAGGAGGTCACAACTCCAGCCCATCCAACTACGGATGAAGAGAGAGACAAAATGATGGAGAGTGATCATCGTATGGCGGTAAGTGATCGATTACATATGTGATGTTATATATTTCATACATTTTCTATATTAATGTGCATATTGTTTGATTGTATTAATAGGTGGATCTAGATGAACTTTTATCGAAGAGGTCTACTCAACGACAGATAGAGGATGAGTCACGGATTGGCTCTCCATCTTCACAGTCAAGCAATGGCCATCAATTATTTCAAAAAGTCCATAGGAAACTAGTTTTGGGGACATTTTTTGTATGCCTACATGGCTTTGTATAAATACTTTTATATGTTACCGATGTATATTTTTGTATATATGCATGTATGGCTTTGTTTGGACATGCATATATGGCTTTGTATATAAACTAGATGTTATGTTCATGACATTATGTATATGACAATTTATATTAAATATTTAATGTGATGATCAATTATCGTTACATGAATTTGGTTTTACACGTGCCAATTGCATTTGTTTGAAAGTTTATAAATCATTTTCAAATAATCCATTTTGTGCATATCTTGCAATCATTGCATTCGGTGGGACTGTGCATTTCTTTGAGGCATCATTTCAAATAGTTCACGTGCCTTGTCTATGCTTCAACACTTTCCATACATGTCTACAAGGGCAGCTGCAAATACAATACATGTGAAAAAATTCCTATATCATTTATGCTTTGATGGTTGTCCACACCATGTTCCCCAGATCCAATTCTGGCATAGGCAAGGAGGAAGTTGGATAAGGTTGTCCACACTTGCTTCTTCGTAGAGTATGTGATGTGATGCACAGAGTCGTAGTGCTTCAATACAAGGCATGAACTTGAATAGTGAAGATCTCACTCAAGCAGTGGTATGAACTTGACAAGCAGTGGTATGAACTTGAGCAGTAAAAGCCTCATGGTTGGTTTGATTTGTTTGCTATGGTATACAGTTGATGTTTGCATCATCATCATTTTATGCTTCATGGGGTTAGATCTAAGTGATGGATGAGGTTGATACTTATTGGTCTTAATTCTGTTCACTCATGTTTCACTCATGTCATATCAAGATTGATGTCACAGGGTTTGGATGTTAGTTCATAACATTCATGTTTATCATGTTACAATAGCAGGACATAGTTTCTTATGTCATTGGTTCATGCCATTGGATCATTGGATTTGGTTGTGGTTCTTCATCATAATATGTCATGCTTTTAGGAGTTGGATTGGGTTGTGGTTCTTCCTCATGACAGGAGTTTATTCATGTCTTCATGCTTCTTTGTGCTCCATGTCTTTAGTGCTCTCAGTGTATTCATGTGTCAAATATTTCTTCAGTGTCCTCATGATGTTGATGTTGATCACAAAATATGGTGTTAAGGTCATGTTGATGTTGATTGATGAGTTGTGGTTGTTGTTGGAAGTTTTGGAAGTCTAAAGGATGTCATAGTGACAATGTTCATATCACAGCTGCAGACATTTAAACATTCAAAACTATTTAGGGTTTTAAGTTAAAGTTATTAGTTATGTTTTAAACCCTAAGTGTATTGTCTTTAAAGACCTAGTTTGGTAAGTTTTGTTTGTGTTATTCTTCTGTTTAATCTGTCTCAAATAACCTTGGGTAAATGCAAGAAGTTGTGTCCACTTAAGGTGGAAGTTTCAGAGTTAGAAAAAAATCTGAAATCATGTTAACCAAAACAGGATCCCGCTTTTTATAAAACAGGTTCCCGTTTTGCTTCGGGATCCCGAGCCAAAAGCGGGATCCCGTTTTCAAGAAATAGGATCCTGTTTTGAGTTTCATAAAAGGTTAATATTTTAACCTTTATAAAACGGGATCCCGTTTTGAAAATGGGATCCCGTTTCAAAACAGGATCCTGTTTTGAAAATGGGATCCCGTTTCAAAACGGGATCCCATTTTATAAAGGTTAAAATATTAACCTTTTATGAAACGGGATCCCGTTTTAAAACGGGATCCCGTTATTTAAAATTTGAATTTTAAGCTCGGGTTTTACTTTGTAACCCGGTTCGAGAAATGCTTTGGGGACTTGAACCTGACCTCTGGACCAGGTTTGACCTGCAACTTGAAGGTCCTGTCAATGTCACAACAAAATAGTGACTTTGGGCATATATCTGAAGGTCTATTTTACAGAATATTTTGACAAAATTAAAACCCATTATAGATGAGACAGTGTAGATTCTAAATATGTAATTTTTTTTACAATTGGATTAATTTTTCTATTTTTTAATCAATTTATGATGAAATAGGTCCATAAACTTGAATTATTAGGGTTTTTTAGTATTTTAATAACTTTTTATTAACATATTTTTTTGTAAAAAATTTGTAGGAAAACGTACTTTAGACAATTCTTTTCAATTTAAAAAAAAAATTCAAAAAATGTTAAGTTTAGGTCATCTTATGCGTGACGTACACGATGATTTTTTAAAAGACCAAAAATGGCCAATAAAAAATTAATAAAAAAATATATTCAATAAAAAATTACAAAAAAATATGGAAAACGTGCTTCAGTGAGTTACAAATCTTTTCCCAAAAGGATTTTGAAAAATATGATTATTTAGGTCAAAATATGGATGACGTACACGTACAAGGTATAGTAAAAAAAAAGTGACTTTTAAACAGTGGTTTTTAGAAACACCTATTCAAAATCACTTTCTATCATCTGGGTATTGAAAAAAAAATACATATTTGGAAACTAGACTCCGAGTACTACATTTCATATTTAGTAACTTTTTCCAAGATTCCACCGTTAAGTGCTTCAAATTTTTAGGTCAGATGTGACAAATTCTGAAAATCAAGGAAAACACTTCCACTTTTTGGCCAATAAGTGGACACAACTTCTTGTACACACCCCCTTCTACTTTCTTCATGTGGTCTTCAACACTTAGGTTGTATTATGTTTAGGATTAGCTAGTCCTCAATCTCCTAAAAACCCTATTCTTTACTTTTCTCTAAAATCTAAGTTAATACCTTACACCCTACCAGCGATATCCTTGAAAAGTCCAAAGTGCAAAAAGGCAACAATCTTTGATGAGTTGTTACTTAGAAACCATGACAATTAGAAACATTCCATCTGAGGAAAAATGATCACGTAGAATCCTTATACAATAAGCTCTCTCAAGTTTTATATCTCTGAGGCATTTGCCTGTGGTGAAAGGTTTTTTGCTGCCCCAAAAATTGTCAGAAGGAGGTAGTGTAAAGTCGCAAAGGGGTGTAACTTTCATCCTTCTCCTGATACAACCAAACCAACAATTCCAACGTGTCTGGATGGGTACGTTTAGGCTAGGCATGGTCCTGTTTTGCACCCAAACATGCTGAAACAGTTCGAGCTACATTGTACCAGCGATATCCCTAAAGAGTCCAAAGTGCAAAAAAGCAGCAATCTTTGATGAGTTGTTACTCAGAAACCATGACACTTAGAAACATTATGTTTGAGGCAACGCGATCACATAGAACCTCTCTACAATAACCTCTCTCATTTTTTGATATCTCTAAGGCGTTTGACCGTGGTGAAAGGTTGTATGCTACCCCAAAAATCGTCAGAAGGAGGTAGTGTAAAGTTGCAAGGGGGTGTAACTTTTGTCCTACTCCTGATGTGAAGAAATCGATAGTTCCAACGCATCCGTATGGGTACATTTAAGCTAGGCATAGTCCTATTTTGCACCCAAACATGCTGAAACAGTTCGAGCTACATTGTACCAGTGATATCCCTAAAGAGTCCAAAGTGGAAAAAGGCAACAATCTTTGATGAGTTGTTACTCAGAAACCATGACATTTAGAAATATTATGTCTAAGGAAACACGATCATGTAGAACCCCTCTACAATAACCTCTCTCATTTTTTGATATCTCTGAGGCATTTTCCCATGGTGAAAGGTTTTCTACTGCCCCAAAAATCGTTAGAAGGAGGTAGTGTAAAGTTGCAAAGGGGTGTAACTTTCATCCTGCTTCTGATGCGAGAAAACTGACAGTTCCAACGCATCTAGATAGATACTTTTAGGCTAGGCATGGTCATGTTTTACACCCAAACATGCCAAAACAATTCGAGCTACATTGGACCGTCAATATCCCTGAAGAGTCCAAAGTGCAAAAAGGCAGCAATCTTTGACAAGTTGTTACTTAGAAACCATGACACTTAGAAACATTCTGTCTAAGGCAACATAATCATATAGAATCCTTCTACAATAACCTCTATTGGTATTTGATATCTCTGAGGTGTTTTCCCGTGGTAAAAGTTTTTCTACTGCCACAAAAATCGTCAAAAGGAGGTAGTGTAAAGTTGCAAAGGGGTGTAACTTTTGTCCTACTCCTGATGCGACCAAATCGACAGTTCCAATGATTCCGTATGGGTACGTTTATACTAGTTATGGTCCTGTTTCACACCCAAACATGCCAAAATAGTTTGTGCTACATTGTACCAGCGATATCCCTGAAGAGTCCAAAGTGCAAAAAGATAATAATCTTTGATGAGTTGTTACTCAGAAACCATGACACTTAGAAACATTATGTCTGAGGAAATGCGATCATGTAGAACCCCTCTACAATAACCTCTCTCATTTTTGATATCTCTGAGGCGTTTGCCCGTGGTGAAAGGTTTTTTGCTGCCCCAAAAATCGTCAAAAGGAGGTAGTGTAAAGTTGCAAAAGGGTGTAACTTTCATCCTGCTCTTGATGCAACCAAAATGATAGTTCTAAAGTGTCTGGATGGGTATATTTAGGCTAGGGATGGTCCCATTTCATACCTAAACATGTCAAAACAGTTCGAGCTACATTGTACTGGTGATATCCCTGAAGAGTCTAAAGTGCAAAAAGGTAGCAATCTTTGACGAGTTGTTACTCGGAAACCATGACCCTTAGAAACATTTTGTCTGAGGCAAAATGATCATGTAGAACCCCTCTGTAATAACCTCTCTTGGTTTTTGATATCTCTGAGGCATTTTCCCGTGGTGAAAGGTTTTTTGTTGCCCCAAAAATCGTCAGAAGGAGGTAGTGTAAAGTTGCAAAGGGGTGTAACTTTCATCCTGCTCTTGATGCAACCAAACTGACAGTTCCAATGCATCTGGATTGGTATGTTCAGGCTAGGCATGGTCCTATTTTACACCCAAACATGCCGAAACAGTTCGAGCTACATTGTACCAGTGATATCCCTGAAGAGTCCAAAGCGCAAAAAGGCACCAATCTTTGATGAGTTATTACTTGGAAACCATGACACTTAGAAACATTATGTCTGAGGTAACACGATCACGTAGAACCCCTCTACAATAACCTCTCTTAGTTTTTGATATCTCTAAGGCATTTGCCTGTGGTGAAAGGTTTTCTACTGCCCCAAAAATTGTCAAAAGCATGTAGTGTAAAGTTGCAAGGTAGGCTACTTTTGGTTTTGTTCTTCATGGGGCCAAACCGTTAGTGCCAACACGTCTAGTTTGGCACATATACACTACGCATGGTCACTGCCTTTCATCATCGCATGCATTCTATGGAATTAGTGATGATCGCACACATGTCATAAATGGTCATTCAAGCCCTTTAAAAACCCTTACATATTCTAAGTAGAGATTATTCCACATATACCATGGAGAGTGATTGTGACATCATACAATATTGAGATAAGAAAGCCCCAATCTATTGTGCATGTAGGACTAAGCTTCCATCTCACTAGTTATTTATTACACGAGGAGAAATTAGCATACTTGTTTGATGCCACTTCCACTATATTAAATTCACCACATAACCCAAGTTTTTATGACTTTAATATACAATCTTGTGTTGATATTCAACATGATCATTCATTTTTATTTTAAATACAACTTTTATCTTTTAGTTCCAGAATGAGGTTTAGGTGATACTTGAATAATAATCGCTGGCTTATTGGATCAACAAACATCCTATGTAATACAATTGGACTTTAAATATTTGAAGTAAACCATCTACAAATATCCATTGAAACGTGGATTTATAATGCAAATATGGATGCCATCAACAAAAAAGATTTGTATTAACCAAATATCCATATAGGCATACATCAATATCTGTTGATATAAGTATAACATATATACAAAATAGCCATATAGGCTTACAAGAATGCCATATAGGCATACAATTTCAACTATATGCAATACAAAATATATGTCCACAAATGCCATACATTCATACAACAAAGGAACACAATAAAAAGTCATTCCCCTCTGTCCGGTGAAGAGAATAGATCATAGGCAGTCTTTGATCTTTAAGGGGATGGAGATGCATATGAGGGTGGTCTACTATGAATCCAAGGGCTGCTCCTCCTATTTAGTTGTTCATGGATCTGTAGTTGTTATAATAAAAAGTATAGACATTAATATATAGAAATTACATTATAAAAAATGAAACATTTAACAAAATAATCACTTACCACTACCATATAATATGTCTCCTAATTTGTCTTAGTACCATGATCAGGTTGTGGCGTTGTAATGTCCTATAGAACCATCCAGATAGAAATTAAACTTCAAATCAATAATCACTTGATTTTTCAAAAATAAACTATAACAACGAATGTAATTTGAAATTTACTAATCTGCCTCATACCCCCGTCAAAGGCATGGAGCTATGAATCACAGAGGACACACCATGATCCATTGCCTTATGAACATCGGGAGGTGTCTCAACAGCTTGCATCATCTAAAAATAAAACAACATTATTCAATTACAAAAACTATAATAGTGATGCAAGTCATGGCTCCTAACATACACACTCATTCACGTAAACATGGAAGTACACACAATAAAGCACACAAGTCACATGCATATATATAAATTAGACAAAGATTCATGACTATTGTATGGTATAAGGGTCAACAAAGGAGGGACCATAGTAGCATCAAATTTTAGGTTTAAGAATTTAGAGAGGGAGTGAAGGTGTTAGTTTAGGTTTAAGTTGGTGGTAGGGTGGGGTAGGGTTGAGCTCAAATTTTTATTTGTTTGGTAGTCATGGAGGTAGGACAATGCCTAAGATAGAGTTTGTGGGTTTATGGGACAATGCCTAAACTACAAATCACATAGACATTAGGTAAGTTTATGGGTTTACGAGGAGGAATTTCAAGAGTTTGTGGGATAATAGGAGGGAGGAAAGATACTAGATAGGAGAAGAAAAACCTTATTTTAAAATTTTCTTATCATTTTCTTTGTCTTGAGGTTTGTCAGGGGATGGGTTGGAAGCAAACTAGGTCTGGGATGTCTGGTAGGGGTATATTAGGAAATAGGTAGGGTAGATATGGGTTGGTTAGTAGGTTGGGTGTAGTGTTGAGGAAGTTTCTTAGGCCTACTTTTAGAAGTGGATGGGGAAAGGTCCTACACTCTTTCTTTTACTTTATCTTGGAGGGGTGTTAGAGGGGAGATAGAAGTCAATGAGGAAGGTGAAGTAATAATAGGTGGATATGTGGTGGGGAAGATAGGGGCATCGCCAGTGGAGTAGGTGAAGTAATCGAAAGAGGTTGTGGGGTTGGGGCAGCAATGCGTTTAGAGGCATAAGATAGATAAAGGTGACAGAGGGAATTAGTATAGGTTGAGGTGGACTAGAAGGGATTGACAAAAAATAATCTAAGGAGAAGTGTCTTAAGCTAACAACTAGTTGGTATGGGCTATGAGAAATGGTGAAGACATTACAATCATGGGGAATTTAAGGCACTAGTGGATGACAGTTCAGGGACAACCCACATTGCAATGAGCTAAGGATGACCTAAGAGAATAGATAGTGCTATGCGGTGGGGATGATGCTACGCCCTTAATATTGGTGTACATAAGGTTATGAATAGTCAGCTTGTGGCTATCTTAACTCCTAATTAAGGCATGTTATCATTATTATATTATTATTTAGTTAGATAGGTTGGAGTAGGTGTTATATAGGGGTGTGTCTATTCATCCTAAGCATAATTAGGTATATATAGGAGGATGTGAGTCTTATTTCATCATCATATGGTGAAGTGTGTTCTCATTGGAGATATTTGGAGGTTGTCCCCTTGAAGTGGCCTGTTATTCTCAGCTATTATCAAGTATTTTCAGAATATTTCATATCATCTTCTTCCATTGTGAAAGTTATTTCATTACAAGTGGTATCAGAGCATGATCTTGGCACCGTAGAGGCAAGGTTTTTTCTCAATATTGGATGCGATTTTGGGAAGACCATAACTTTCATATTTTAACTAATTTTTTAAAGATTTTAAAGGGTTTTTGAAGACCATATTAAAGAAGCTACAGTCCCGATTTCAGAGAAATTGGAGCATATTTGACCGAATTATTGAAGAATTACAATTTCTACACAATTTATTTGGGATCTACATATCTCTCACATCCTACCGAATTGGAGCATAATTTTTATTGGGTTTTTGAATACTTAATAGAGGAGCCTACAGTCCAAAAATTGGAGAAATTAAAGAAAAAATAAGTTACTGCAAAATTAGGGTTTCCAATAAATTCACTCTCAAGGCTGCAAATCTGCTAATTTTTTGGAGTTTTTTCTGGGTAAGTGGTATCTTGGCCCTAATAAGTTACAGTAAAAAATTTAGAGAATTTACATTTAATTTGTGTGATTTATTTCAAAAATATTGGTTTCCATCATGACGGGGCCTGTAACAAGAGGCAAAAAGAATGTTGTCACACCGGGGAAATCCTCTGATAAGGATGGGGAAATAATAGAGGATAGTAATCCCAATGAGGAAATAAGTAAGGTCAAAGAAGAGGTTTCCTCAATTAAGAGGGATATGTGTGACCTAAGAGGAGATATATCAGATATACAAAGCATGTTAAGCGCCTATATGAATGAACCAAGAAAGAAGTTCTCAAGCAACCAAGGTGAAACCTTCTAGTTAGCTAATACTGACACAAATTTTAAAACTCCTATGGGATCTAAGAATTTGTTTCCAAAGGTGGATATGCGCAAGTTCAATGGCAAGGATCCTCTAACATGGATAAACCAAATGAAGAATTTTTTTGAACTACATCAAATCCCATATGGACAAAAGGTCATGATGGCTTCCCTATATCTAGAACCAGATCAATTCATTTGGTATCACTGGCTTTGTACACAGTGGAGGAAAAATGGTCTCACCATCTCATGGTCAATTTTTACAGAAGAACTTCAAGCACAATATAGCAATAGTGTGACAAACAACTTCTTCAGCCAGCTTGCTAAACTCCAACAAACAGGATCAATTAAGGATTATATTCAAAAACTCCAAAATCTATCCTTAAGAGTGGATACAATTATAGAGGATAACTTGAATGATTTATTCTTGGGTGGTCTCAAGGATCACATTCAACATGAGGTACGCATGTTTAGTCCTAGCTCGGTAAATGAGTCTTTTATCTTGGCACGCAGGGTAGAGAAGTATTTGATTCCTAGGAAGCAAGGGGCTAATGTGACAAGAGAGAAAGGATATTCAACACCTTATCTTCCTCAACATACTAGGTTGACTCCATAGAAAATTGAGGAGAAAAGAGCAAAAGGGTTGTGTTTCAATTATGATAGCAAATACAATCGAGGACATAAATGTAGTGAAAAGAAATTGTTCTATATTGAAGGTCCAAGTGAGGAAGAGGAGGAGGAACCCATATTAGAGGAGGATAGGGAGTCAAGTGAGGAATCACATGATTCTCAACCAATCATTTCTTGTCATGCACTCTCAGGTTTCAGTGTACCACTAACTCTCAAGGTAGTGGGTTTCTTAAAGAAGCAGAAAGTAACAGTGTTGATCGACTTAGGTAGTACTCATAATTTCATCAACAAAAAGTTGGCAACTCGTCTAAATTGTTTTATATATCCAGCCCCAGAGTTTCAGGTATTGATTGTAGATGGTGGTACAGTTAGTTGTTCGGGGAAGTGTCATAGCATTAAATTATCCATGGGAGATTATCAACTTGATACCCCAATGTATGCGATATCCATGGGTGTAGCAGATATTGTTTTGGGAGTACAATGGCTTACTATACTGGGAACAATTGAGATGAACTTCCAAGAACTATTCATGAGATTTCAATTAGAATGAAAGGTAGTGGAGCTAAGGGGGTTGAAGGCAAAATCCCCACAAATGGTAAGCTCTCATCAAATGCAAAAGTTGCTTAAGAAAGGAGCGGATGGATTTGTGGCCCAGCTATGTTCATTAGAAGTCTCTCAATCTAATGCTCCTACTCATCCAAATTTACAAACAATAATTGATCGTCACTCAGTGGTTCTTGGAGATATGCCTAAAGGACTTCCTCCTAAGAGGGATCATGATTATGCCATACAACTAGCTCCAGGGAGCCAACCACCAAACATCAGGCCTTATAGGTACCCACACATACAAAAAAGTGAGATAGAAAAAATTGTTGAGGAGATGCTAGAGACAGGAATTATCAGGCATAGCCAAAGTGCTTACTCTTCACCTGTGGTGATGGTGCGTAAGAAGGATGAAACTTGGTGCATGTGTCCAGATTATAGAGTGCTCAACATGTACACCATTAAAGATAAGTTCCCTATTCCAGTCATTGATGATTTGCTAGATGAATTGAATGGAGCTATGTATTTTACCAAGTTAGATATTAGATCTGGTTATCACCAAATTCGGATTAAGGAGGAAGATATTTGTAATACAGCATTTTGAACTCATGATGGTCATTATGAATTTTTGGTGATGCCATTCAGTCTTACCAATGCACCATCTACATTCCAAAGTTTGATGAATTCCATTTTTAAGAAGTTCTTGAGAAAGTTTGTGTTAGTGTTCTTTGATGATAAATTGATTTATAGCAAGACTTGGGAAGAACATTTGCAGCATGTAGATCAAGCATTGCAATTACTCAAAGATCATCAACTCTACGCTAAGCCATCCAAGTGTGCTTTTGGTCTTAAGGAGGTGGAGTATTTGGGACACATAGTTTCACATGAAGGAGTAAAGGTGGACCCTAATAAAATTAAGGCTATCATGGAATGGCCTATTCCAAAAACCATTAAGAAACTGAGGGGTTTCTTGGGATTGACAGGGTACTATAGAAGATTTGTGAAGTATTATGGTCGTATAGTAGTACCCCTCACCACTCTATTGAAGAAGGATTCTTTTCATTGGAATGAGTCTGCTAATGTAGCATTTGAGAAATTGAAGGAGGCTATGTGTACAACTCCAGTGCTTGCCACTCCAGACTTCACCAAGGAGTTCATTGTGGAATGTGATGCTTCTGGAAATGGGATAGGAGTAGTTCTCATGCAAGAAGGTCGACCAATTACTTTTGAGAGTCATCAATTAAAGGGTAAGAATCAGCTTAAACCTATTTAGGAGAAGGAAATGCTAGCAATCCTTCACGCAGTTAAACAATGGAGGCCTTATCTAATGGGTCGACACTTCAAGATTAAGATTATCCTCTAAAGAACAACAAAAATGGGTCACTAAGATGTTGGGATATGACGTTGAGATTGTATATAAGAAAGGGAAGGAAAATATTGTGGTCGAGGCATTTTCTAGGAAGGATGAGAAAGATGAAGCCTTATTGTGTGCCCTTTCAATATTACAAGTAAATTGGGTGGAAGAAGCCAAAGCAGAATGGAAAAATGATGTTGTGACAAGTAATCTCACCCAATAATTAAAAAGTGATCCTAGTATTCTTTGGTATAAAGAGCGCTTGTATCTTTGTAAGAATTCCACTCTTAAACACAAGATTCTCATAGAGCTACATGAGTCCCCAATTGGTGGTCATTCAGGATTTTTGAAGACATATCTTAGGGTCAAGCAAGATTTTTCTTTGGGAAGGGCTAAGGCTAAAAGGTGATGTTCAAAAATTTGTGGCTGAATGTTTGGTTTGTCAAAGAAATAAGGAGGAGACAATTAAGACACTAGGTCTCTTGCAGCCCTTATCTATTCCTAGCCAGTGTTGGGAAGAGGTATCCATGGACTTCATCACAGGGCTTCCCAAATCTAAAGGTCATAATGCCATCATGGTAGTAGTTGATCGCCTCACTAAATATGCACATTTCATTACATTATCACATCCTTTTACAACAAGTACAGTGGCAAAAGTTTTTTTGGAGAATATCCAAAAGCTACATGGTACACCTAAGGTTATTGTCAATGATCATGATCCTATCTTTACTAGTCACTTTTGGAAAGATTTATTCTCATGTTTGGGTACTCAATTGGCTCATAGTTCTTCATACCATCCTCAATCAAATGGGCAAACTAAGGTTTTTAATAAGTGTTTGGAAGGATATCTACGTTGTTTCACTTCCGAGAAATAGTCTCAATGGGTAGATTGGCTACCACTTGCAGAATGGTGGTATAACACTTGTCTTCATAGCTCATCAAAAATGTCTCCATTTTTGGCACTTTATGGATATCATCCTCCTTCCATCACATCATCATTAAAGGTGTCACCAAGAGTTCAGGCAGTAGAGGACCACTTGATTCATCAACAACAAGTACTTTCAGGACTCGAGGAGAATTTAGCTATGGAACAAAATTGAATGAAACAATAGGCGGACCAACATCGTAGTGAAAGAAATTTTGAAGTTGGGGATTGGGTCTTCTTGAGACTGTAGCCTTATAAACAAATCTCACTAAAGAAACAAAAATAATAATAATAAGTTGTCTCCAAGATATTATGGGCCATACCAAATCATGCAGAAGATTAGTAGTGTTGCCTATAAGCTAGAGTTGCCACCAACAACAAAGATACATCCAGTTTTTCATGTTTCTTGTTTGAAAAAGGTAATTGGGCATAATATTCCTACTCAAACAGTACTACCAGAGCTCAAGGAAGAAGGAAGAATCATTTTGGAACCAGAGTGCATTCTTCAAACACGCACGAAGAAGCTAAGGAATAGAACCCTCACTGAGTATCTCATCCAATGGAAGAATTTACTAGTTGAAGAGGCCACCTGGGAGGACAAGGAGTTCATTCAAAAGAATCCACACTTGGTTAGCATTGAAGACAATGCTTCTTTGAAGAGGGGGGGCATGCTACGCCCTTAATATTGGTGTACATAGGGTTATGAATAGTCGTCTTGTGGCTATCTTAACTCCTAATTAAGTCATGTTATCATTATTATATTATTATTTAGTTAGATAGGTCAGACTAGGTGTTATATAGGGGTGTGTCTATTCATCGTAAGCATAATTAGGTATATATAGGAGGATGTGAGTCTTATTTCATCATCATATGGTGAAGTGTGTTCTCATTGGAGATATTTGGAGGTTGCCCCCTCGAAGTGGCCTATTATTCTCAGCTATTATCAAGTATTTTTAGAATATTTCATATCATCTTCTTCCATTGTGCAAGTTATTTCATTACAGATGATATGACACGAGACATCTAGGCATTTAGGTCCTACCTAGATTAGTAGGGTGAGGGAGACTAAAGTAGGTATAGAAGTGTCATTATGTGTACACTCGGAGATATTTGAGGAGGATAAGAATCTCTTTGCAATCTAGTGATATATAAGTGTTCCTTTATAACTGCATTAATTCCACCTTGATGTATAAGTGTTCCACCTTGATTCAACTATCATTTTATAGTGTACTTGTACCTCAATCTACAGAGGATCGTTATAATCATTAGTAGGCACACTTTCAAGCAAGAAGGTGATGGCAGGTGTAGGAGCAGGTTGAACAATGAAATTATAAGGTTGAATGTCTAATGTGCCTATCATCTCAAAGAATATAGTAGTATTAAAGGAAGGGTCCTCATTAGACTTAGGTGGGTTAGATGTAGGATCAAAAGTAGGGATTGAAGAAATTGAGCCAATAGGATTGACATAGTTTGTAGGGGAATGGGTTAGTGTAGATTCATTAATCAATGTAATCAACGATATGAATATAAACCACAAAAATCTAGTAAGTACAATTCATTAGTTAAACTATTTATTTTATTAGTTGAGTGAAGCTTTGAACTCCACCACCACTATGAGGTGTTGTCGTGAAATCTCCAAGATTAACCTATTCAACATCCAAAATTAGATATTAGAATACCATTTGTATAACAATGCTATTCACATGTAATATTTATAATTGTTTTCTAATTACATACCCCGGCAGTAGATGTCATAGTGTAATATGGAGGTGGAGAACCGTTGAAGACAGAATGAATGCTATGACCCTAAAATTTCATTAAAATCATCAAACTAAATTAGTTAATATTGCATTTCAAAAATAAAATTTAATAAATTAAATTCAATGAACTTGCTAACATTTACTTGAGTATCAAGGTCAAAAGTCTCACTCAGGAGGACATCTATCATCACCATCTGCTCAGATGCAGATGTAGCCTGTGCACCTACATCTTGACCATCCATGGGGTCATAACCACGGGCTGACCTACAAGCCTGACAAGTATGGGGTGGAACCCTACTCATTGAACTCTCCTACGGCCCACGCTATGCTGCAGGACTAGCCTACTCTATGATGCTCTGGGTAAAGGCACTAATGGACTGAAGTGTCTCAACCTCAACACTCTCCTTCACAATGGAAGGGATAGACACATGCTAATGGGCTGGTCTAGCGAGTTCTCATCTTGTTGGCCGCTGTGGGTCAACACGTGCCCCTGGTCTATCCTGTGCTGACCCCTGACATCTACCATGGAAGTCTCACATATCAAAATAGTTTGGCACTTTATTTTTTACAAACTCACAGTAGACTTTCCTCAAAACGTATTGCAGGACCTCATTATTGTTGCATGGAGGATGGTCAAAAACCATTCACCATCTCTACCCAAAATCTCCCTTATCGCTTGGTTGTTGCACCAATGGATAGGGAACCTCTTGCATGTAAGGGGTAGAGATTGATTTGTTCGTGGGTCTGGAAAAATGAAACACAAGTCTAATTTTGTAATTTGTTCTTTTTTGACTTGGTCATATGACAACTTGTCTACATTGTACTCTCTAAATTCTCTCCTCTTTACAAACCAACTAGTTATTTTCTTGCTAATTGAATCTACATTTGATAACATAGATTCAAGAGATTGAGCAAGCATGGATCTATGCGAGGTTGAAGTTGCAGGATCTTTCAACCTTGCAATTATATCTTCAATTTATTTTTTATTGTTTTCAATTTGCCCCATTAGGTTTTCTTGTGTTCTAGGGGCATATCGAGGAATGGATGGAGGAGTTTGTTGTTTGGGTTGTTCTTCAGCAGGTATTTGTTGTTCAAGTGATTCAGGATTTTGTGGATTTTCAGGAGGAGAAGGAGGAGGTACATTATCATTTCCTGTCAATTAAGGAAATTTATATCAAAAATCAACTTAAACCTACCTATTTAGAAACAAATTCACACCAAAAAAAATACAACTCACTCCTTTGGCCTCCCCGACGTCGTGGCGGCATTTTGGCGATGAATCGACGGGATTTTGGTGTTGAATTTGGTCTTCAATAATGTGAGTGTGCTCCTTAGGGTTTGTAGGCCACAGGTGCAGAGAAAATGGAAGGAAAAAATGAAAGGAAATGCTGCTTTTTATATATATAGTTGAAAAAAGATTTGGCCACTTTTTGGCCCCCCAACTTTTTGCACTTGCCCAAAATCTTATTATTTATTGTCAAAGAGGCATGGTTACAGCTGATACAAGGCATAGTTTTTTAGACCAACAGCCAACCATAATACATCTCATTTGCAAGTATATATAGCATTTTACATTGAGGCGTATTCACCTACTGCAATAAATTTTCCGTATGGGCTTGTCAGAAGATATTTCTGTAAAGAGAATGTTTGGATACATCTATTTTGTCTTTAACATAAATATAGAAAAAACATCTTCTCTGAAGTAGATAAAACAAATATTTGCATTGAAATTTTGCATCTGACTCTCTATCTTCAATAATAAATGCTCAACAATAAACTCCAGCTAGAGCTAAATGCTTGACCTTCAATTCTGGCCTGTATTCTACCTTATCGCCAAAATTTCATCCTGGTAAGCTATGGCGGACTTTTGGTTTTGCCTCTTTTTCCTTCACTTTTGAACACTGCAAAAGTTGTCAGAGGTTGGGCCTTGGGCCTTCAACCTTCTTCCTTCCAAGAGAAAGAAGGAGAAAGGAGAAAACCCTGCCCCCTGAGCCCTCTATACAAAAAGATAATTACAATTGGTGGACTTCAGGCCTCAAGCCCTCTACGTTACTCCTTCCATAAGAAGAAGGAAGAAGAGAAGAACCTTGAGCCTCGCAAGTTTAAAGACTTAGCCATTTTTTGAAGGTTTCGGCAAAAGTCGGGCTTCAGGCCTTCTGTATTTTGCCTTCCAAAAGGAAGGAGGAAGAAAGAAGGTCTGACCACTACAACAAAAGAGGCAATTAGCACGTAAAATAGCATCAGAATTTAGTGCATTTGAGTTCATGAATTGGACACTTCTATCGGCACAAAACTACATTTCACTTTGGCACCAGATTTAGCGTCGGGTTTAGCGTTCAATTTATCACTAGGTTTACCGCCAGGTTTAGCGCTGGAGTTAGTGTCAAGTTCAGTGTCAGGTTTAGCACTAGATTTAGCACCAAATTTTGTTGCTTCTAGTTTGGCTTTCAATTTTGCTTTTGGTTTTGCTTCCAGGTTTGCTTCCAAGTTTGCTTCCGGTTTTGCTTCCAGGTTTGCTTCTGGTTTTGCTTCCAATTTTGCTTCCAATTTTGCATCCGATTTTGTTTCCAGTTTTACTTCCATTTTTGCTTCCAATTTGGCTTCTGATATAACATCGCTTGTTGCATCCAATTTTGCTTCTGGTTTTGCTTCTAGGTTTGCTTCTGGTTTTGCTTCCAATTTTGCTTCCACTCTTGCTTCCACTTTTGCTTCCAATTTTGCTTCTAGTTTTGCTTTCAGGTTTTCTTCTAGTTTTGCTTCCAATTTTGCTTCTAGTTTTGCTTCCAGTTTTACTTCCAGTTTTGCTTCCAATTTTGCTTTCAGTTTTGCTTCTAGGTTTGCTTCTAGTTTTGCTTCCAATTTTGCTTTCGATACAATGTCGCTTGTTGCTTCCATTTTTGCATCTTTTGTTGCTTCTAATATGGCTTCTATTATTGCATCTTTTGTTGCTTCTAAAATTGCTTCCATTATTACTTCTTTGTTTGCTACCTAAATTGCTTATGTTTTTGCTTCCTAGATAATGCCAAGTTTTGCTTCCAAGATTGCTTCTGGTTTGCTTCTAGTTTGGATTCCATTGTTGCTTCCTTTTTTACTTCTAAAAATGCTTCTTGTTTTGCTTACATTTATTAATTTAATATGTTTTATTTCAATTTAATTAGTTAAATATATCATGCCTCTTAAATAACTCATGATTATAGAGTAAGTAATTTAATTATTTAACTCATGATTAAATAACAAGATAATTATTATAACATGATCATCATCTATAATTAAAACAAGTGAGTCAAATATCTATAATTTAATTGAATTTGACAATATCCATCCTGAGTAATAAATTAAAATCATCATACGTAATAAATATCCATCCAAAAATTATCGACCACTTTTAATATATATAAATTGACAAGTCAATACTGATAAGATCATCATCATATATAACTAAAACAAGTGAAAGTCAAATATGCCAGTAGATCAATAACATATCAAAATGATACACGTCCAATAGTCGACATAAGTCAAAATGATACATGTACAAATGATATAAGTAAAAATGATAAATTATGTAACTCAAAATGATACAAGTCAAGATGATACATGTTCAAATGATATAAGTCAAGATGATACATGTTCAAATGATATTAGTCAAAACAATACATAAATTTATGAGACAACTCATTAATATGGTACTGCAGGCCTTGAAAATGATACATATGATAGTAACCATGAAAAGAGGCATCATAACGATATATCAACAATGATCCATGATGCAGTCTATATGATCATGAATGCCACTGGCTACTACCAACAATTGCCTCATCATCATCATCATCACCATCGTGATCATCATCGTCGTCGTCGTTGTCATCATCGTCATCGGCCTCGGTGTCTTCTGTATCTGTGTCATCATCATCCTCTGCCATGTGATTTGTACCAGAACCAACATAATCTGGATCTATATCATGAGGATCATCTTGATCTTCTGGAAGACCCGTGTTCTGCAAAAAAAATATTTAAAATGAAAAGTTATTATTTATTTCATGCAATAATTTATTTTTCTATTATATATCTAATATGACAACATATGAAACGAAACCATAATCATATTACATCATATCAAAGTGCACATACCATAATAAAATTTCAAAAAAGTTAGAGCTAATATGTCATTCCAATGATGTAAAACATGCAACAATTCTAATAAATGTTAATAAAGATCATAAAAAAAATTGTTATACAATTTAACTATCAACTGTAAATTCTATTACAAAGCCTTAAGTGCCACAAATTGCTTGGTCCATGTATGTTCTTTTTCACTATTAATCTAATAACCTGCATTAAACAGAAATAGTAAAGAGTTTTTAAGTAGCAGTTGATTAAATTCTCTTACATGTCATTAAGGAATGCATAGTTTTTTTTCAATAATTATTTATCTTAAGGTTCATGAGTAACCTTAAGATAAAGATCTATTTTGTTTGAAAAAAAAAATCAAGTTAGCAATATGTTATCCAACCAATTTTAGAAAGAAAAAATGTTAGCCCTATTCCTGCTCATAGGTCTTCAATGTGAGCGGGAATAGGGCAAATTTGGGGATTTAGAAAGAAAGATAAAGTTTAGGGTGTCTTCAAGATAGCCAGCATGGGCAAGGAGGTCAACCATGCACACATAATCATCAACTATAGGTGCAATGCAATAAGGGTTACAAATGTGATTAAAGTATGTATAGCTCTCATCCACTAAACCTACATGGTTGCATCCACCTAGAATACAAGCAAAGCTTACAATGTTAGGATATGTTCCAGAGTGCTTAATTAATTCAATGATTTTGAGAGCATCCTTGCAAAATCCATTTTGTGTATATCCTGCAATCATTGCATTCCATGAGATGACATCTCTTTGAGAAATTATGTCAGACAGATCACATTTTTTGTCTATGATTCCATATTTTGTGCATATCCTGCAATCATTGCAGTCCATGAGATCACATTTCTTTGAGGCATTCTATCAAACAGTTCATGTGCCTTGTCTATGCTTCCACATTTTGCATACATGTTAACAGGGCAGTTGCAACTACAACATCTAACAAAATTCCTCTACCCTTTATGTATTGATGGATGTCCATACCCTATTCCAAAGCTCCCATTTTGACACAGGCAGGGAGGATGCTGGCAAAGGTTGTGGAATTTGGCTTTACACCAGATAATTGCATTTGATTTAAAATTTTTAAAGCCTTTTCAACAAATCCATTTTGTGCATATCCTGTAGTCATTGCAGTCCATGAGACCACATTTCTTTGAGGCATTCTATTAAATAGTTCACGTGCCTTGTCTATGCTTCTACATTTTGCATACATGTCTAACAGGGCAGTTGCAACTACAACATCTAACAAAGGAGGACTTAAGCATTCAAAAACCTGACCATGCCACCTTGTGTGTATTTGATGAATGGCTTGTAGCCATCAAATCCAATGAACTCTTAAATCATGTCTTCGTTAATCTGGACTAGCAATGTAGAGATAGTCCTCTAAAATAGAAGTGTTGTCTCTCAAAATTGTACCCTTGCTAAGTTGTAGAACTTGGCATTCTGGAGAAACATGGGATCTTTCCAAGCTTGTGGGTCACCTATGATGGAAAGAACCTCTGGAGAAGGTCGGCTTCCTATTGATACTTCACCTATAATTTCTTGTACTAATGCCTTTGTAGAGAAAACAGTAAGAAGGATTGCATGAAAATAAAACTTACTATCTAAGGTGATGCACCAAAAGATTGTCTGAGACTACATAAAACTGACACACTATAGAACCAGTAATATCAAGGCTCTCATACACAACCCAATAAACTATAATCTTTGCATCATCAATTTGTAAGAAGGCTAAATAACCACAGTATTTTAAAGGAGAAAGATGTTTTCTCACCACTTAAGACTGATTATTATTACTAGCACATCTCACAACCTAAATGTATGTATTCTTGCATAAAGGCACCAACATAAAATATAGCTCCAAGGACAAAGAACATCACAAAGATCTATACTAACACTAAGGACACACAATATCAGAAGAAATAGGAAGGTATAAATTGCTTATTACTACTAAAAAGGTGTTACAATGCTGTGTTACTCTCAAAATGAGTTACAAAATTGTTCACTTTTGCAAAAGAACTCAAAGAATTACAATATGGCACAAGTGAAAAGCCAGAACCCCTGAATAATGAACAAAAGAGAAGACTATATACTTCTCCAAGCATTTGTAAAAGGATAAGGGCCAGAAACTTCCTTGGTCCTGTAAAACATAAAAGCGCTCAAAATATCTATCAAAAACCCTCCAAAATGAGTTTCCAATGAGGAAAAAGTCAGGGCATGTCATCACCCATCATAAAAGCTCTAAGAACTGCCTCTTAATGCCCTTAAATGCTACTGAAAACAAGTCAAACCACCTCAATAACTCCTCCATCTGCTTTCCAACCTCTCCTGTAACATCATAAATGTTTGGAATTTGCATAATAAATGAGAACCACATCTTGAAAGTATCCTCAACTTGCCCTTGCACAATAAATGACACAAAACATTTATTTCTGCATTTAATTAACATTAACTAAGTGGTTTATAGTCACACCACTTAGCTTAATGTTTTACATTTTAAATTTATTTCAAACCTATGCAGAAAAGAAAGCACTTGGACATTAATATTCAATCTCTTGGTTTTGCATGGTTTGGAGATGAATAAAACATTGTGAAAAACTGATAAAGTAATCGATGAGATTTACTTTGTTACTTGTTATGGATTTGTCTATCTTTTCTTTTCGCTTTTTTACGACAAGTGATAAAGTAATTTATAATCCATTACTTTATCATTTGTTTACAATGTTCCGTATCCATTTCTAAATCATGCAAAAGAAAATAAAACCCCTTATATCTCCCATGCACAAACAAGATCTCTCCATTCGTAATGCTCCTCATGCACTACGATGTCCCCTATGCATCATTATCCCCTTGACTTAATCTTTTTCAACCTTTAGAAAAATTAAGAAAATAATCATGGCCCCACGGGCTCACTTGCATCATTAGGTCGAAACACTCAAAGTGTTACCCTGGGCATATTTTAGATGACAATGATAATAAAAGAAAGTCAAAAAATGAGAAAGAATCTCATCATGACTAAGGCATTCGACCAAAAGGAGGTGGAAACCCTAAAAACTCTTCATTCTTGCATTTTGACTCTCCTCCACTTTGCTGCCCCGCCGCCATGCCTATAGGGTTTGGAGCAAAAATTTCATCACTCTACAATTTTGAAGGGTTTTCCATGCATTTTTTGTGGGATTCGATGATTTATTTTCTGGAAATGAAAGGTTAAAAAAACCTCTATTGCTCCCTGTTTGATCTGTTTGCTTTCATTTTGGAGATAAAACTTGGCTTTTCAAGCCACGATTGGGCTATATTTCTAATGCATTCTCTTTGTTTTCTGGGTCGACACACTTTTGCATTTGTCTTTGACTGTGTTTGAGGTCGGTTCGAGCTTCTACCTTTCCTTTTGATGTATGATCTCCAGCAAGAAAAGAAGGTAAGTTTTTATCTGTCGATCTGCTTTAATTTCTTGATTTTTTCTGTGTATTTCACTACCAGAGGCCAGTTTGATATCATTTCTGAGCATTATGAATTTGAAGGCCTTCATTTTCTTTAATATTTGCAACCTTTCTTTCATTTCCTATATGTGAGGCTCGATCTCTTACTAGCTGCGAGCTCTATCCGGCATCTCTAAATATTTTATATTTGCATGAGCTCAAAACTTTTGATTTTCCTCTGTATCTGTATTTTGGCTCAAAACAAGCTCGACCCATGACAAAAAACTTGTAAAAGAAGACATTCATGTGCATTCATTATGGGCATGACTTTGTATGGAGAAAATACATTTCTTTTCTATTGTTGTTGCGGCCAAAAACATTTTGTATCTGAGTTCTTTAAAAAGAAACCCCAAGTGGGTTTGAGCATAATATACAAAAATGAGTTTCATTTGTATTTCCTATTTTTCTGTGTATGAAAAAAACCATATGAATTCCCTTGTGTATCCTCTGTAGAAGAACATAATGTCTATTGTCTTGAACTTATGTAGCCATACATGGAATTTGGCATTGATCTCTGAGTATGCATTTCTGCTCATAGGTGCACTTTTGGTCTTTTAACTGTTAATAATATGAACATACATTATGTATAAATAAAAGCATATACACCTTGTTGCACCTGTTTCATCCTCTTGTCTTGTTGATCCAAAATAACACCTTTCATAGCCCATTTGTATTTCAATGACATGTCAAATGTTGGATAAGCTACATCATGTAGCTGTAGCATAACATTGATATGGTTGTCTTCATGTTAATGACTGTTCTTTACCAGACGGAACATTTCTAATACACATTTGTTTTCTCCTTCTTAGCTGTGACAATGTGTTTGCAATATATAAGTGGTTTTAATGGAAATGAACCTTCCACTTCTCCTGATACAATCACACTGTTCATGATATGCTGCACCCTTGATGTGAATTGTCTCTTCTTAGATAGTGTTGTGAGTAGCATCTCCTTGATAAAATGTATTGTAACATCTCTTTATTTAGTTGGATCTCTCATGACTGTATATCTTATGGATGAACTTATATGATATAGGACTGTTCACTTGCACATATGATTAATAACTTGATACTTCATAACAGCAAAAGGAAAATACCTGCTTCATTGTGCCTTGTTGTCCTTTGTCCTTTATGACTATGTATGATCATGTTGACTGCACTTGTAAATGTTGTTCTACTATGACTGAAAGCTCTATTTCTTTGATGACATCATGGGCTCTTAATGACAGTAACACATGGCATTTGACTTGGCTGTCCCACATGGCATTTGTTCCAACTTGACTATACCTTCTCTTTTGTACTCGATACATCTGATATAGTAGCAACATGCATGTGATAAAAACATCATGATTCTTGGTCTATTGAATATCTCTACATTAATGTCATTACTCTGAGCATGTTGGGCTCAACCCTTATGGGAGCCCATTTTCTCCACATACTACAATATTAAATGAAGTAATTAGCAATGAAACTTTACCTGTATCTACACATTGGACAAACTTGTTAGATAAAAATGCACCTTTGTTTATGATTTGAGGTGACTTGTATGATCTCTCTTTCTGATATGGCACTTGTATCTTCTCATTTTGACCTCTCTTATGCTTATGTGATTACTAATATATTGTCGCTACATAAAAGTGAATGGTACTTTTGAAGTTCTGATTGTGTATGAAAAGACTTGGTACCCTGAGCTAACAAAATTTGTTTTCTAGGTACGTTGGAGCTCAAATGGATGGAGGAAGATAGAAACTGGCTCAACCACGGGATTCGTCATTCGCAGGCAATGACGGGTCCCTCTTCTTTTCCTATGCATTTCTTTTCTTTCAAAAGTAAAATTTACTTTTATGTTGCCTATTTCAGTTACTCCCACGGCTTGTGTGGGACACTTTGATACATTCTTTTGAATCTAGTCAGCTATTTCATCCTATGCAATGACTTATGTATATTTCACTTTCTGAATCAAATTTATAGCATAAAACAACTAATCTTTCTTTGAAACTCATGTATAAATCATGATGTATAATTTGGCAGTCTATAAATACCTCTATTTCTTCCACTGAAACATAATGAATAATCAGCAACTGAAACATGAACTCCATCAATTCTCTTCATTCTTTGAATGCTTGTTTTCTTGTCCATAGACGATTTCACTTACCGGGACAGTGTAACATCTCAACTTGAGCTGTTACATGATTTTGATAAGTGATTTTGTACTTGTCTTTTGTCAAGACATCAGACATTGACTGGATGATCCTGCATAAGCAAAAAAAATTGTACTCCTTCTAAACAACTGATGTTTAGGCTTTGCTAAATTAGGTGTGAACATAATTTAGTAACAAGAAGAATATAAAGTGGTCTTATGTTGTGTTTGCATTTGTATCATCATTAATGTTGATATGGTGTGGAGTCTGATCAGTCTCCAAGTGCGAGATTGTTGTTATATGGAGCCTAATCAGACTCGGAGGTTAAATTTTCCCTACTTTTATCAACGCGGTTTCTGCCCAAATTATTTAACGAGGTCAAGGGGCAGCACCCCTTACGAGGGTTTGGGGATAGCGCCCCCAAGACAGGGTCAAGGGGAAACACCCCTTGCGCGCTCCCTATCACAATACAGGGTGTGGTCGATGGGCAGCACCCCCGAAACCTCCAATGATTTTTTATTATTTTATTAAGGCATCAGGAGTTATTTTTCTATTGGCTGACATAAAAAACCCTATTTTTGTAACCGACATAAGGATTGATAACAACGGCTAAGGGTTAGGGTTTCCACTGATGTATTATAGCATTTTACAACAATATGCCAGAAAGCTGGAATAGCTTGGTAATGGTTGTAAGTAACTCTGTCTCAGGTTCAAACACTTTGAAATTTGATGATGTTGTTGGTGTTATCCTTAGCGAGGAAATGCGATAGAAAAGCTCAGGAGGGTCCACATCAGGTAGTGTTTTGAATGCAGAAAGTAGGGGCAAATCAAAGGAGAGAGGAAAAGGCTCTGGAGGTCATGGGAAGTCATGAGAAAAATTGAAGGACAAGAGGTCCCAATCCAGAGGACAGAAGGATTGCTGGTACTGTGGGAAACCAGGTCATCTAAAGAAAGATTGTTGGTCTCTGAAGAATAAAGAAGGAGACAAACAAGAAGGCAATAAGGAGGCAAATGTGGTACTTGTAATAAATCTGAATATGATGCTTTGATTCTTTCCCTAGATAATGTTGATGATTCATGGGTTTTAAATTCAGGGGCCTCTTTTCATGTTATGCCCCATAGAAGTTATTTTCTTGATTATGTCCAAGGGGATTTTGGGCTGGTTTATTTGGGAGATAATGAACCCTGTCAGATTTTTGGAAATGGAAGAATCAAGATTAAGTTATAGAATGGGAATCATTGGCTACTACAAAAAGTAAGTCACGTTTTAAAGCTAAGTAGGAATTTAATTTCAGTAGGGCAGCTAGCTGATGAAGGTTGTATTGTTACATTTACTAATAAAAATTGGAAGGTTATGAGAGGTGCCTTAATAGTAGCAAAAGGTGTGAAAGTAGGCACCTTATATCTTTGTACAGGTCATACTATTCCTTCTACTTTAGTTGTTGCAGAGAAAAACCAAACAGGATCAGGAATTGTTGATGTAGGTTTGCGGAAGAGACTGAAACAGTTGTTGTAGGTCCTGAGACAACACTATGGCATAACAAACTTGGGCATATGAATGAAAAAGGCATGAAGGTACCTCATTCTAATAAAGTGTTACTAGGTTTGAAATGTATTAATATGGATTTCTGTGAAAGTTGTGTGTATGGAAAACACAAGAGAGTTAGTTTTCTCAAGGATGGGAAGCAAAAGAAAGATGAAAAGTTAGAGCTTTTACATACAAATGTATAGGGACCGGCTCAGGTATCTTCTCTTGGTGGCTCTCAGTATTATGTTACATTCATAGATGATGCAACTATGAAGGTTTGGATTTATTTCCTTAAGCAAAAACCTGATCTATTTGAAACATTTAAGAAATGGAGAAGCTTGGTTGAGAATGAGATGGGTAAAACATTAAAATGTCTCAGATCTGATAATGGTGGTGAGTATTGCAGCAAAGAATTTGAAGATTATTGTTCCTTTAATAGAATCTGTAGGTAGAAAATGGTTCCAGGGACTCCACAGGAGAATGGAGTGGCTGAGCGCATGAATAGTACAATAATGGAGCATGCAAGGACCATGAGATTGCATGTTGGGCTGCCTTTAAATATGTGGGCATAGGTTGTCAACACTATTGTATATTTAATTAAAAAATGTCCTTTAGTTCCTTTGGGCTATGGTATTCCAGAGAAAGCATGGACATGTAAGAAGGTGAGTTATTCTTTTCTCAAAACCTTCAGATGCGAAGCATTTGCACATGTAGATTTTGAAAATAGAACCAAGCTAGATGCAAAATCAAAAAAATGTACCTTTGTTGGATATGGCATTGATGAATTTGGTTATAGGCTTTGGGATTTTGAAAATCAGAAAATTGTGAGAAGTAGGGATGTTGTATTCAATGAGAAGATGTTCTACAAAGATCAGTTGCAACAGCATGAGAAGAAATAAAAGGATTATGTGGTGCTAGATGATACTCCAAATAGTGATGTTCCAGTGGTTCCTCATGCTCCACAATAACAACAAGAAATACCACAAACTCCAGTGAATGTTAGACGGTCAACAAGGTTAAGTAGACCTCCTGAAAGGTTTTCTCCCTCTTTGTATTCTATTTTGTTAATAGATGCTGGTGAACCAGAAGGGTATGAAGAAGCTATGCAGGTGGATACACAAGTTCAGTGGGAGCTTGCAATAAAAGAAGAAATGGACTTATTGCTAAAAAATCAGACTTGGGAATTATGTAAGTTGCCTACATGTAAAAAGGCTTTACCAAACAAATGGGTTTATAGGATGAAAGAGGTAGATGGAGGTAAGAAAAGATTTAAAACCAAGTTAGTTGTAAAAGGATTTGCACATAAAAAGGGCATTGATTTTGATGAGATTTTTTTTTCGGTTGTTAAGATGACTTCTATTCGTATTGTTTTAAGTATTGTGGCTGCTGAAGATTTGCATTTGGAATAGCTAGATGTGAAAACTACCTTTCTCCATGGTGATTTGGAGGAGGAGATATAAATGGAACAGCCCCAAAGATTTGAGGTCACATGTAAGGAGAAACTGGTGTGCAGATTGAAGAAGAGTTTGTATGGATTGAAACAAGCACCTTAACAATGGTATTTGAAATTTGATAGTTTTATGGCTGAGAAAGGCTACAAACAGTGTAATTCTAACCATTGTGTTTATTTTAAGAGGTTGGATAATGACAGGTACATTATTTTATGTTTATGTGTTGATGACATGCTTGTAGTAGGGTCTAACATGGATCACATAAGAGAGTTAAAATAGCAGTTAGCACAATCATTTACTATGAAGGATTTGGGGGCAAAAAAACAAATCCTTGGTATCAAAATTTGTACAGATAGGAAGAACAGAAAATTGACTCTATCTCAGGCTGATTATGTTGAAATGGTGTTGCAGAGATTCCATATGGAGAATACAAAAGCTATCAGCACACCTTTGCCTAGTCATTTAAAATTGACTAAGGAAACGTGTCCTAAGACACAAGAGGAGGAAGACAAAATGTCCAAGGTACCATATGCTTCAGCTATAGGAAGTTTAATGTATGCCATGGTATGCACGAGACCAGATATTGCACATATTGTAGGAGTTGTAAGCAGGTATACGAGTAATCCTAGATTGGAGCATTAAAATGCGGTAAAATTGATTCTCAGATATTTGAGAGGTACATCCAATAAACACTTATATTTTGGGGGCTCTAATACTGATTTAGCAGGTTATGTAGACTCAGATTTAGTAAGAGATATTGATACCAGGCAGAGTACTACAAGTTATGTCTTTACTGTAGGTGGGACAGTGGTGAGTTGGATCTCTAGGTTGTAAAAGGTGGTTGCTTTATCCACCACGGAGGTAGACTATGTGGTTGCAATAGAGGCAAGCAAGGAGATGATATGGCTGCAATCTTTCATGGAAGAATTGGGCAAACAATAGGCTAACAGTTTTTTGTATATAGATAGTTAGAGTGTCATACATCTTGCAAAGAATTTTGCCTTGCATTCAAAGATCAAACACATACAACTCAGGTATCACTTCATCTAGTTAGTGTTAGATGATGGACAGTTAAGGCTGGAAAAGATATATACAGATGAAAATCTAGTGGATATGTTTACGAAGGTAGTGACAAGGGAGAAGTTGAGCTCCTCTTCAGCTTTAGTTGGTCTTCAAGACTAAAAACAAAAAAAAATCAGAACAATAGAGTCTAGGGTGCTTATTTCCAGTGGGAGCTATAGGGTCAGTGGTGTTATGATTAGTCTCCAAGTGGGAGATTGTTGTTATATGGAGCCTAATCAGACTCAGAGGTTAAATTTTCCCTACTTTTATCGACACTGTTTCCCCCCAAATTATTTAATGAGGTCAAGGGACAGTGCCCCTTATGATTTTTTATTATTTTATTAAGGTGTCGAGAGTTATTTTTCTATTGGCCGACATAAAAACCCTATTTTTGTAACTGACATAAGGCTTGATAAAAGCAGCTAAGGGTTAGGGTTTCCATTGATGTATTGTAGCATTTTGCAGCGGTATTGAGTTGCAAGGATTGTTGGTTGTAATTGGTTTGATTTACTGGATAATAATATTGGACTCTATGTTAGTGGATGTATCCTGAGTTTGGGTGAACCATGTTAAAACTTGTCTCACTATTATTATTTCTGTGTATTTTCATTCCTCTGTTTAACCTTTATTTGCATTTAATTGATATCTTCTACCGACTAACCCTAACAACTGTCTCCTTTAGGACATTATTTTTTACCATCAAGGGATGAATGATTGAGACTAGTCAAAATAGACCTTATGGTTACCATCAATTCCATCTCTTTGGTATTGAAAACTATAGTTGCATTAATTCTATGATGGCAATGAGAGGATACAATGACTGCCCTAGATTTTTTTGTAATGATAACAATCCTATTTAACACTAAATTATGATTCATTCCCATAACGAGATCTTCTCAGAGGAGTTTCAAACAACTCATACTCATAGATTCATGGTTTTAGGTCACATATGTTATGGTAACAACAAGGGATTCCAACTATGGTTACAATAGCTAAGACTGCCCTCATTTGTGACCATAACAAGGTTCTTGGACAACACTATCTTGCTCTTCACACTGGGTATGATATATGCCAAGATTGGGTTGAAAAAATCACTTGATGGTTACCTATATAGTGATACCACACCCTAATACCCCCATGCATTCTAAATAGCTTGAGATTTATACAATACTCAACCATGATGAAATTGTATCACTGTACCACACTTAATATGACAGTCCCTTCTTGACAACAATTTGTAATCTTTAGACTATTGGGATCCTTGCCACAAATAAATATTAGGTCAATGACATAAGGCTTTTAAACAAAAACCATAATCCCAACTCTATATCCATCCCCTTGGCAGTCTCAAGGGCCACCTTGAGACAAAAAATGCTAATGTACTACTATGACAGTTATGATTGTCCTCCATCGTTTCATTGTGCATTTGAAACTTGAGATGAGGATTGGGGAGGTCTCCATTGGTATTTTGTCATAGACAATTTGGAAATAGAAGACCCCCATCTTATCAATAAGGAAGATTATATAAATCTTGAATAAAACAAGAAAAACCTCATGACTATCTTGCATGTTAGCAAATTGACTATGACAGTAGTAAGGTTAGTCAATAATTTCCACACCTTTATATTTGATCTTCTTATCATTAGGGAGGTAAAAGCATGAAAAATACTCATGGCAAGATCTTTAAAATAAGCATATTCAACTTCAGGCATTTTTGTAGACCCTAGGAAGGTGGATGTAAACTTAGTGACTATAATTACCACCACAAAGATTATCCCCTTTGTGACTATGACAAGGTAACATTGTCATGCTCTTTATGATAATCCTTTCTCCAATGGGTGATGGCCTAATAACATTTCTCTCCTTTGTGATTTCAATGCCTCTCTAGTGCACTATCATAGGAGTATTGACAGTCCTTATGTATCAGTGAAGAAGGCTTCCAACAAATCCAAAAGGAGGGCTTAAGATTACATACAAAGTCCTAGCCTTCATACCCTAGTCACATATCACCCCTCTAAGAAGACCTCAAGACTTTATGGGTTCCAAACATAATACAAACCTAGTCCTATATGACTATCACTACCCCAGGTCCCTCAAAATTCTTATATCAACCTTCCCTTGGCTGGCAAGGGTCTTGAAACTCCATTGTCCCTGCTAGTCTGAACTTGGAATGGTCAATATAATGATTCTACTACAATGCATAGTTAGGGCTACACTAAGGAAGTCCTACCTACCCTAAGGAAGTCCTACCCATGCCTAAACTATGATGTATTTGTGATCTTATAAAGCATGATCTTATGATACTGTTTGGACTGAACTTGTATAGTTTTAGGGCATTCACACATCTCAGTTACAGTGTGGTGTGTGAGGAATTATTACTAAATGGTTGCTACCATGCACATAAACTATACACATATCTGAAGACTGTAATATGACATTATTGTGATGGAATCCTAGGTTGGAATGAAAGCTAGGCCTCAGACCATTTTAAATTGATTCCTTGCAAAATTTTTTGATATGAGAGCCATTGTGTCCTCGAATACCATTCCACCAACTTGTGTACCTAGTGCAAGGTGTGCAACAAGTCTAAGAAGCAACAACATCCTTCTTTCTGTCATACTAAGAACCACAAAATAAGGGATTTAAATCACGAAACATATATAATTGATACCTTTAATGCATCTTCCATGCAAGTGAGTTTAAAACTGAAGATTTGGGTGTAGGATAGGGCTTCTGAATAAATGTTCATTAGAAAAGAAAGAAAACAAATAGTTTTGAAATGGAAAAAAACAAAAATCACAAAATCTAAAGGCTTCCATATTCTGCTAATCCCTTCTTTATCCACACATCTACTTGGGGTGCAACTTTGATCTTCCTTCAAATCATCTTGACTTCATAAGGAATCCAAAATGGGATCAGTCATGAGAAGGAGGCAGCAAACAAGGGTTTGTTGTTCATTATTACCCTATCAAACTTAAGCATATGAGATAGCATGGCACACACAAAATGTTGTGGATAATGACCAAAAGATTAGGTTAATTGCAACCACTTTTTGTAAGCAAGCACAAGACTAGTATACTCATTATGATCCTAATGGCACCAAGAATGATCTTGGTAAACTACTAAGAGATTTTCTTTCCAATTTCAATTTCCCTAAGATGGTGCATCGTAATATTGTGGCATTAAAGGAAATAAGGCAACAATCGGGAGAAATTGTGTGTAGGTATGATCAACGCTCTAAGGAATTAGTGTTAAAGATTGACCCAGCTATAAAATGTTGAAATTTAGAAGGAATGATTTATTGGTAGGCTAATTTCACATATCCAACATGAACTAATTTATCTCACTCTCCCTAATAAAAAAGTTGCCTTAAAAGTTGTGTTGAGATTATAAGAATTTGGGGAGCCCCCAACATATGATTCTACTACATGCCTAAAAGAACAAGTGGAAAAATGGTCATGCAAATAGCACAACTTGCAAGTGAAACTCTTAATCAATGTGGTTTATTATGAACAAAGTGCCACACTAAGGGGCATACAACTACAAACTATCTAGTGGTGGGAGCTCAAGCTATTAATGCCACATAGTTCCCTCTTGCTCAACACATACCTAATTACACCGTATGTCATGAGACTCATGAAATTGTCCACTACTACAAAAGTGAAAGGATGTTCCTATCAATTACTAGTGCAAGGTTTGTCACACATCCACCCATGACACTACCACCTACAAAGTAGTACAAGTCCTCCACAACTCAAGAGGAAAACAAAATTAAACACAACCACACAACCCCAGGCACAACCACAATAGATGGTGTTGTGCTATTAGGAGCCATAATATATGGATCATGGAGGAAATCAAGGAGGCCATGGTAGAGTATGCAATAGAGGAATCTATTGCTACTAGTGTAGAGAACCTAGGCATACCTCACATAGTTGCACAAAGTTTCCAATGTATACTTATTATGACGTTGATCACAAGATAGAGGATTGCCCTACATTGTTGCAACTATTGGAATATTCAATGGTGTGCCTTTGATAAGGGACTCATCATTTTTATAAGTTCTATCACCACCTGATGATTCAATAAAGGATCTGCTAAGTATACATTAATTCAATATAAACAAATGTGTGGATGATTCAATGGCCTATTCATATAACTCATGTTTGTATATAAGTGATTGCCCTTACAGCTGTCGAGCTTTGTGGATTAAAATTATTGTGAAAAATGTCCAAGGATTATTCTGTAAAGGTAAAAAGGTGCATTCATAATGAAAGTGACTGAAGTTCAAATCTCAACACTGCAATAAGGTAACTAGGAGGACATGTGCACATGTCTAGGACTGCAAATAATGGGACAATTGAGTGGGATCTAGGGCCAACAGAGAAGCACTTTAGAACTCATCCTACACATCAATAAACAACTCAAAATAAGAAATGCAAATTGACATATTAACACAACAATATCCAACTAAGTTATTGAAAGTCAACTATTGATACCTCATTCTCCATCCAGATTACAAAATTGGTCCACTTTTTGCTTTGTAACATTTCCTTTTCAAATTGGCTTGGATGTCGGCCATATTTCTCCTCCTATCAAAACATGGTACATGGACTAGTTAAACTAATTAATATGCAATCATTAACTTTTTCCTAGGAAATAAAAAATATATCATTTAACATATTAAATATACTTACAAATGTACAGATCAAGGTCTATAAACCTTTCTGGCCACTGTGATGCGTGGCAAGAAGTTTGCCAAGCCTAGCCTTGGAGGCCTTGTCCTGAAACATATACTAATTCAATTTAACTATGCATAAATAAAATTTAAAAATCGTTTAATAAATTTGATATAATCTTATGAGAAAATTCAAATACCTGCGTACTCTCCTCACTAGACTTCCTCCGTGCATCGAACTTCTCATATGCTTTTACAAGCTCATTCCATACTTTCACACTTACATCAATTGGCCTTTTTTTGAGCCTTAGCTCAGGAGGGAGTTTTTTATCTTCTTTGTTTGGTTGCACTGAAATCTCTTGCAGTTTTGAGACATTTGTAACTTTATTTTCTTTACAGACCAACCTGTGCCAAATTCAATCTCCATGTCATTGATAACTACTTTTTGCAGGTGCATGGGTATCTTTGAGAATGGAAAATGTAGATGGTCTTTAAACCGTTGAAGGCATGATTCCTTCAACCTATTCACAAACATTTTTCTAGCATCTGTCATTTGAAATTCCCCTGAAACCACATCGTATTCTATCTTGGGATTGTAGGTACCAATGCAAGATGCAAAACATGGCATGGTGGTCAAAGAAGTCTGTGTCCCAAGAGTGGATGGGAAATTGGAAGCCTCTACTCCCTATTCCACATTCTTAGAGGTTATTGTTATTGATTTCCTCCTGGATCTTTTGCCCAATCCAAGACTGGTTGGTGAATCAATTGATTCCCTTTAACACTGTTGATTTGGTTGCAATGTTTCAGGGGCTTTACTAGATCATTTTTCTATGTATGTGGAAAGCATTGTCAAGTCCACACCATCCAATTTGTTCACTGCCTCTACCCCCAATATGGAAGCCAATGCCTCTTTATCTTTGTCAATCTCATGTCCCTAATATATATATATATTTATAATTTCTTCTTTTGAATTTAGAAATAAAAAACTAAAAACTAAAAATCAAAGAAACAATGGAAACATTTACAAATATATAAATTGACAACGAATTACCTCATTATGGCTAGAGTCTGCTCCCTTTGGTCTCTTCCCTCTATTGCTTGACATTTTGAGGTGACCTAGGGCAAATTATTTTTATCCAGTCTATGGAGGCAAATGAAGTACACACTGCCAAGTATGAAAGTTTTCATCCATTTTTTCTGTATTCCTCAAGGTTTTTGACCTTTACTTTGTATAGCAAATCATGAAGATGTTTTCCTCTATAAGTTTGTTACAAGAAAGTAAGCTTTTACATCAATTGAAATAAAGCCAAAGAGAAATTTTATCAACTAGTGGCAAAATGTGATTTCATCCATATCAAGATAGACAACAATTTTCTTTAAGCAAAGGATGAGATATTTGATTCACACAGTTTAATCCTAAAGCACACATTTATAATATTATGGAATGTGAAAATTTGTCATCTATTATGAAAAGCCTTGCTCAGAATTATCTTCAATAGATGCCCTATGAATATTACAAGACCTGCATTTGTCCAAACAAATCTGACATCTGACAATAATTAAATGTTGTTAGTGTTTCTTTTAAACCTCCTATGGTTGTTACCTATGCCTCGTGGTATGACAACCTCTACAATGTTAATTATGATATTCATATGATGGTGAATATTGGAGCTATGGTTTGGATGACCTAATAGCATTTGTGATAGTCCTTTGGGGTTGTGATAGACCTTTTGGGTTGTAACAATACTTAGGATGATTGTCCATCAGCTGTAACAAGGCATAATCATGGCCCTTAATATCATCCCCCTATAATGATAGCAATCCACCATATACCAATAATTATATAAGTTATAACAGTCCTAATGGTTGAAAGATGATCTTTGATACCCCTATTAATAGTCAAGGCAACATCTTAAGGTGGTTGCTATAATATAATTTATTAATAATAAATGATTACCTAACTTATAATATTAGCAATGCCTTTGCTTATTTTTATCAGTCACAGTCCTATATCATATGGTGGCTACCCTTTATTCCCATATCAGTCCATTGACTTGCTAATAAAGATTCTAAATCATTGTTAGTACAACATTACATGGTATTTGGATGATAGCAATGATATGACAACCTTTGAATCCTCAAGATCCCACTACAATAGTAGATCAACACTATGATGGTCCCCTGACTTATCATTTTGACACCAATTATTTTAGTTGGAGCCATGACCTTCCATCTAACATTTCAGAGTTGGATTTGGGATTAAGGACAATCTTAAGATATGTGATAGGAGATTGACAACATTTTAGCTAAGTCATGACAATCTTTGTTTATATTATGTGACTTCACTATAATATTGAGGCTCGGTTTAAGAGGCCATGAACTATCTCCTTCACTATCTGACAACCTTCCACTTCCTGACATACCTGTTATAGTCCTATTTATACATCTAGTTATTCCTTAGATCTTGTCATTCCTTAAGGCATGATGACAGCATCCCTAAATACCCCAACTACATCTCAATCATATCAAAATTTCATTGTAATTTCACTTTCCTACCATGACTACATACTCCTAATTCATCCTTTGTGACATAGATCACAGGGTTGTTACATCAATGCCAAGGGCTCAGAATTTCAGCACCTAGGAAAGTATGTTACCAAGATTTGATGGATTACCCATTATGCAATCAAATCTTGGTATTCAAAGGATCTTTGCCTCTCTCTTACACCATGCCCTTTATCTTCTTAATTGTTACAAACCCTACAAGCAAAAAAAAGGATCATTAAGTCTTTCAATGTATCTATACATAAATTATAACATCAAACCCCTCTACTAAAACTCCAAAATATCAAACCCTAGGTGACAAAACTCTCACATTTGAGGGAAAAAAACTAGAATAAATGTTGGATTTCATAGTAACTCAAAACTTCCCTCTCTCAAACTAATGACTTATTGCATATATGGTTTGAAAGAATAGAAACCAGTCATAGATTAGATGAAAAGATCAAGGAGATGCATGTTATAGAGTATAAAACTCAAAAATCAAAGGTCTTTTTGGGCCTTTTTCCAACAATATGAGCAAAAATCAAACTTTAAACATGTAGCATAGGTACCATATGACTCATTCGCATACATCACACATGTGGGACCACTAAGAAGGGAGGTAGGTGCTTAATATGAGCAATGACAATTGCACATAATGTTTAAGTTCACTTCAACATATGGTTGGGGTTATGATAGCTAGTGGAGGGTTTTCTTTTCAAAGGAAACCATTAATTTTGGAGTGAAAGGTAATGGTGAAATATAACATAATGTCCCTATAATTAAAGACTATCCAATGGCTAGGATTAACCTAACAAAGATCTAATGACGTGATTTCAAAATTAACATCTAAATCATCCTTCCCTCCATCAAGAATTTAAAATTTTGGTGTCAAAGACTCTTTGAGACTATTTTGAGGGTTCTATGATAGTTTTGAGGGTTTTATGGCCACTTGGAGAGACATAGATAGCCTTAAAATGACCCATAAAAGAAAAAGGAGAGTCAAATATGAAATAAATGTCTTTTTGATGTGAATTTGTAGTCATCTTGTAATCATAAGATTTGAGCTCTAGTTGTCAAGATTTCACGAGTAAACTTTTTCTGAAGAGAAAAATGTTACAATGTCCTATTTTGTTTTTCATAGTGCATCTTAATGAAAAGCGAGTGTATTAACAAGATAATTTCAACAATATTCTCTTGGTGCACAATTGTTATGTGACTATTGTCATTGTTGTGTATTACAGGATCTAGAGGAGGCCATGGAGAGAGGACGTGGACATCGTAGAACTACTAAATCACAGAGAGGAAAGTGGGTGGAAATAGCTATGACAACAGAATTTGCAGATACAATAGAGGTAAGAAGAGAAAGCAAACTCAACCAAAGGAGGAAGGTGTTTATGAATTCACAAATGCTACAACATAGAGGAGATAAAGTCATTTTTCTGTCCATGAGGCTTCTGAGGTCAAACTTATTAGTTGAAAATGCACAAGAAAGGTGATTAAATGTGATTCTATGATCAAGGGAAAAGTTTGAAAATTAGGATGGCCAAAAAATGATATCAATATGTCAAATATATGACTAAAGTGAGGTTTTGTGTTAGATAGCATATTTGTTGAAATGATATAATTGGTGTACTAAACATTATTTACTATGTTGTGTATTATAGGGGCCAGACGAGGCCATGGCAACAGATCGTGTCATATCAAATGAGGACACAACGGATGAAGCAGGACATCAGGTACTCAAATTTTGACTTAACTTAGGAAAAAATGATCTGATGGCATTTTGTGATACATCCATTTTTTTTCAAAGTATTATTGAAATTTATAATGTATTATCCAATCTTGACATAAATTAATGCATGTTGTTGATTATTTTAGATGGAGATTGTAGCAAATGCAGAGCCTAGGCGTTCAACTAGCAAAAGAAAAAGATATGTACGTGGACGTGGACCTAAAACTATTAAATCACGTAGAGGATAGTGGGTGGAAGAGGATATGACAATGGATCCTGTAGACACAACAAATGATTGCACTGAACAAGAGGTTGGTCAGGACTATAGTACATGGGATGAATACTTTAAGAAAATTGTTGTTTGTGGATGTTCTGTATGTCATGGAAAGAAATAATTCAAACGAGTGATTGTACAAAGACATTACATATATGATGAGCTTCCAGTCGGTAGTATGCCTTCTACAATCAATTCAAATCCAATAGGAATAGTGGTAAGGAATTTTCCAATTTGATATAAATAACATGTATACTTCATTTAAACATTGTTTTATATTATTCAAATAACTATTTTTTTCTTAATGGATACTTGCAAGATAAAGTTATTGGTTTAAAGTTTTCTGGATAACCGACTTCCAGCCTAGAGGGCAATGATCATTTATTAGATGATACATCTAACAAAAATATGTGCCAATATACCAGCTCAGAAGATGAGGAATTGATGAAAACAAGCAACATAACAAGAACTAGTTTAAAGATGCATAATTTTCTTAAAGACAAGGGGAAGGTGGACTACATACCCTATGAGAATGAATGTGATGGAGATGATGACTTGCCCTTGAGTTTGAGATCAATTTACAAAGAGACATTTGATCATTGACTATATTGCGCTTGGCCTAGTGATCAACAACTACCTAGAGTGTATGAGGTGTTTCAATTTTGGGGATACAGCTACATGATACGACCCTCCAATATTCATGGAGTGAATCTAGGCCTCTTTATTGTCCAAAATGTACATGTGGGATCTAAACATAGAAACAATTCAGAACAAACCACTAGAAGATTAATGCCACATTATGGTCCATCATATTACAGTGGTGAATGGAGAAGGCTAACAAAATATAAGCCTAGCATGTCAGCATATGGTCTAAATTTGAATATGTATACACATCGTCTCCAATTGGAAAGTGGAAAAGAAATGAATAGAGGTCATCTTACGTATACATATGGATGTGCATACACACACAAAAATATTGTAGGATTTATAAATAGTAGTAAGGGAAGGGACCCTACTATAAGATTGAATTGTCAATTTGTTGAGGTTATAAATGATAAAGATGGAGATATGGAAAGAGAGGTTGATAGATTGATAATGGTTGAGGCTATTATGGACCTTACCATTGGGGATGAGTTATTGATTGATTACCCCTTTTTAAAATGTACTCCTGCATGAAAGAAGAGGGAAGAACAATGTCTGCCTAAGGATGTTCTTAAGAGCAGAAAACCAAAGAATAATAAATGAGTGTGGACTAATGTTTTATAAACTATGTTGTCAAAATTGTGTTTTATTTAAATTATTGTATAAAAAAGGTAGTTTATAAAATAATGTTCCATTATTCAATTGATGTATATATGTTCACACAATTTATATTTTTATTTTTTAAGCCATATTTGATTATATTTCTTTGAAATTGATACATTTATGATTTATCCAATTGTTGCCAAACATTAAATAATGCTTGCATTTGTTGATAGGTAGAAGATGTTGATGAAATGCATAGTAATACCAAGGATCCAACTGGGTTATTAAGATTTGGAGGGGATGATCCAAACCATCCTTTAAATAATACCAGGGTGAAAAGAGCAAGATTGAAGAGAATACTACCAGCTGAGAAATTTGAAGAGTTGATGAGATCCGCATACACTGATGACATGCCACCTAGCCTTAATGATGATGATCATGATACTGAAAATGTAGTGCATGAAGAAGGATTGAATGAAATGCTTACAGGTTTCTTTGGGGATGGAAACAATGATGACAATAATGATCATATGGTTGACAATAACGATGATAGCAGGGGTAATTACCACCAACGTAATGTTGATGATAACAACCTGAAAGACTCCATCAAGCAAGCAACGAAGACACCCGTGTTCAAATCGGGTGCAAGTAGAACCTCAAAACTAGCATGCACATTAATATTATTAGAAATCAAGTCACTATTTGGTTGGTCAGATAAAGGATTCACTACCCTACTGAAGTGAGTTGAAATCTATTTCTTACTTTGCATTGTCAATTGGTGTACATAATTCATAAACATTCATCAACTTTGTTTATATTTCTTTAAGGGGATTTTAAAACCATATATTGTATATAAACAGTCCTAGTATAGATTGACATATCAAACATGATCATCAAAAGTCAAACATTCAATTGATTTAATCTCTGAAAATCTTATAGGGCACTAAAAACTAAAATATTCCCTGAAGAGAATGTGTTGCCATCAACTTGCAGAGAGACGCATCTATTGTTGGTTGAGTTGGGGATTGAATATAAGCAAATTCATTCATGTAAAAATGATTGCATCTTATATAGAGATGAATATCAAAACAAGGTAGAATTCCCTATATGCAAAGAGAAGAGATATCATACATATGTACAAGGTTCTACAGTTCCAAAGAAGGTTTTACGTCACATGCCAATTATACCTAGACTTCAACGAATGTTTCGTTGCAAGTCACTTGCACAATTGATGGACTAGCATGCAAAGAGTAGGAGTAAAGATGGATTTATGTGAATTTCATCCGACTCCAAAGCAATGAAACACAGAGGAAAAATGGCCAAGAAAATTCAAAGATGAACCCCGTAGTATCAGGTTTGGTCTTGCAATTGATGGTCTTTCCTGAGCTCAAATTATAGTGTTTAGCCAGTCAGATTCATAGTATACAATATTCCCCCATGGATGAGTGTTAGAAAGGAGCACCTTATGCTGACTCTCATTGTTCCAAGAAAACATCAAGTTAAAAACATGGATGTTTATCTTGTGTCTTTTATTGATGAGATGCAACTGCTATGGAAAGGCATAAGAATGTATGACATATCACATCCCCCATTAAATAGGTCCTTCATGTTGTATGGTGTGCTATGTTGGGCTATTCATGATTTCCCAGGACTTGGTGTTTGTTCTAGTAAGATAAAATATTTACGTATTTACACTCATAATTTATTTTCATCCCAACTTCCATACATAGTTTTATACTATTTTTTTTATGTTATTAACATTACTTATTGAATTGCAGGGCTTCAAACAAAGGGGATATTTGCATGTCCAAGATGTGCAGAACAATTTCAAGGGCGGTATTCTAAATATTTACATAAATTTATTTATGCAAACAACAGGGTTTTTCTACTACTAGATCATAAGTTTAGAAATCACCTAAAGAATCAATTTGATGGAAAAGTTGAAAATAGAGGCCCTCCCATGATTATGGGTCCAAGTGATTGGATTAAGAAGTATCAAGATACTGAATTCAAAGCTTGGGAGGATTTTTTTGATTGGGGTGATTCAATTGAAGAACCAGAACAAGTTGTAGTTAATATGCCAGAAGGAATGAAAAGGAGATCCATATTTTATGAGCTCCCTTACTGGAAGGATCTATTAATATCTCACATATTAGATCCTATGCACATCTTCAAAAATGTCCCAGATTCTATATTTCGACATATATCAGGCAAAGAGAATGACACCTTGTCTTCGAGGAGAGATATTGCTCTTTCACGTACCAAAATTGATAGAGAACATTTGTGGTCAAATTGGGAAAATGAAACATATGCAGAAGCTCTATGGATTTTGAAAAAAAAAGAGCTAGACCAACTAAAAAATGTCATCCGTTCAATAAGGACACCTACTGGCTATGGGTCATCATTGGCTAAAGCTTTTATAGTTGATGGACATATCACAGGATTTAAAACACATGATTTTAATAATTTTATGAAGGTATTATATATCATCATTTAACATTTACTGGTAACATTGATTAAGTACTAAATATATTTTGATATTTGGTTGTGTGAGAAAAAATTACTAATGACCTTTTCATAAATGTGTTTGATAGCATATCATGTCATTGGCAATTAGGGGGGATTCCTGTCTTACAGTTGACTTAAGGAATGCCATAAGTCAATTGTCAACATTTACAAGGTATGTGGTTATATGAAATGTTCATGTGTGAGAGATATAGAGATATTATATTGCATTTTAATTTTTGACTAAAGCTTCATACTAATTTACTATTCTTATATTAGGTGGGTGACCTCCAAGGAGATCCACGAATGTGAAGTGCCAAAATGGAAGAAGGAAATTGTAGAAATTGTATGTGTATTTGAGAAGGAGCTCCCTACAAGTTTCATGGACCTACAAGTCCATTTACTTATACACCTCTAGATTCAATGACATTGAATTGGCGAGTGTCATATCAATGAGGTGGATGTTTTTCTTTGAGAGGTATATGAAAACTCTAAAAATATATGTCCGACAAAAGGCACATCCAGAGGGTAACATGGCTGAAGGGTATGTATTGAATGAAGCATTTTTCTTCCTGTGTGAATTCCTTGGTAAGGATTATGAAGATGGGCCATGCTTCTGGGATGAAGAATGAGCATCAGATATTATTGATAGAGAAAAACCACAATCTAATGGTGTTCAAGTAGAAATTACTAAGTAAATTCATGATCAGTGTGGATGTTTTTCTTGCAATCATTAATTTACTCTGGAATTTATTTGTCAAATTAACAGCATGACATTTGGAGTTTGAAATAAACATGTTGACATGTAATAGGTGTAGACGAAAGTGCTATACTCGACAAGTTCATTTTGTACCACATGGACTTTATGAACAAATGGATTGATCTATATGATAAAAAGAGAGAAGTGTTAGAAGCAAGGAGACAGTTTAAGAGATCGAACCCAAGGAATACTCCACTTCCCACTGATCTTCTTGGGGAATGGGGCAAAGATTGCACACTAGAATGGGTTACTAAACAAATTCAAAATCAAATAGAAGATGCAGGTATAGATTCAAACATAACAGAAGATGAAATCAACATGTCTAGAGGATGTGAAAGAAAGGTATAGTTAGAATTTTATAAAATGTTGTTTCCTTACAGTTTTGACACTATTAACTATTTTAATATTCATCATTATATTTGTTTTCACTGAAATAAATGGTCTTTCACAGGTGAGGAAATATCCATCAATGTGGGCATATGGTCGACATTATCATGTAGAAAGTGTAGATGTAAAGAGACGATCCTTAGATTGTGGCTTCATGGTTGACTTCAAGCAATCCAATCGATCAAGCTCAAAAGATAAGAATATAATTGAAGGGAATCTACAATATGTTGGGAAAATACAAGAAATTATTGAGTTGGATTACCGCTCTTTTAAATGTTGTATTTTTAAGTGTAGATGGTATGAAACATTTGAGAGTACACGAAAACATGATACCCATAGTGGATTGTTTTCTATAGATTCCTCATGTTTCCTACCAGAGGACAAGGAGCCTTATGTTCTATCAATTCATTGTGAGCAGGTATTTCTTTAACTCAAACAAGAAGTGGTAGTGATCATTAATCTATTAATTCATAATTTATTGCGAATATATACATGTGTTTATTAATCAATAAAATTGTTATACCATACGTCTAATATATGTATGTCGTTCATGTGTAGGTATTTTTCTATGAAGATATTTTGGACCCGAAATGGATATGTCATACATTATGATCCAAGATTAAGGCATGTATTTGACGATGCATTAGTGGATACTGGGCAAAACAATGATGGCCAACAAAATGAGAGAGGGATTAGAGAACATCGAAGAAATTCACATCCATGATGATGTTGAAGATGGTTATGTTCAGGCACAAGAAGACAACAATCCAGAGTTAGATGATGTTATGGAAGACAACAATATGGATGGTATAGAAAATGATGATCCAAATACATCTGGTAACAATATAGATGGTCTACGATCAAATTTCAGTGATGATGAAGATGATGCAGGTCAAGATGAGGATGACGATAATATTAAATACTTGAAAGAACATATGAACATTGACAATGATACATTGGATGACATTGTAGTAGACAATAATGTTAATGACCAAGACTTCTAAATTTTTAGAATTATTTTCAATCCATGTTTTAAAAAGGATGATTCTTATGGCCTAAACTTTGAAATGCTTCAGTAATATTATTTGTGTTGATACAAATTACCTATTGCAATATCCTTAAATTGTTCAATCTTTGGTATAAATTGTTGGCAGAAAAAATTAGGATTACTTGGATGCAATTTCCTTTTCATTGCTTTATATTTTGCTTGAATGTCAAGGTCTCAACCTAATCCTCATTTTGCACTAAGAAGAAACCTTAGGCTTCACTCTACAATGGCCTCAATTCATTGCAAGGAAGTTATGATTGAGGATTTGATGACTACTACATATTTTAATAGGGAAGATGTTTTTCATCATGATGCACATGTTGTACATATGGATAGGTAAGACATGAATCTTACTACACAAATACTTATATCAGACCTTTATGAATTTGAGCAATAATGTTAATTATTCAAATTTGATTGATGGTCTTCATAACTTGTTAATGGATAATCCTTATGTGATGGAAGTATTAAGTGATATAGGCAAAGGATAAGCTCATCAAGTTCCTTAAATAGTGTGTCTCCTCCCCTTCCTTCGCAAGCCTCTTCATCTAGTGTGCCTCCTTCCACATCTTCTCCTACATTAGCCAAACCACATATTTCTTCTCTTATCTGTATTGCTTATCAATTTTTCATAGCTCCTATCATTTATCCTCTCATTGTACCTACTTCTCATATTGTACCTTAAACTCATCCCCTGATTGTGTTTACTTCTCACCCACTACTCATGTTCCCACTTCTAGTCCTGTCATTCCAACTTCATTCTTTGTCCCCCAATCAACCTACACTCCACGTATTATCTCATGTTGCCACTTCCACTCCCTTTTTAATCATAACTCCTAATGTTCATCCTTCCAACATAGATGTCATCCTTAAAAGAATTGATGAGATGCAAAGTAAAGTTGATGCATTACCCCTAGTAATCAAAGGATATCATAGGAGAAATCAAGCATAATCCACTTTCATTTAAGTTATTTCTTATCCATTTCTAGTTTGTTCAATGGCCCCTAGTTTTGTAATGTATAGTGGTAAAAGGGACCTTATGACACAATTAGGAGTTTGTTTTGATTATGTTTATGATGATAAACTTGTTACAAATCTCTTCCCTAGAAACTAAAAGGATTATGCAATTGAATGGCTTTATTCTCTTCCTCATAGTTCTATTCATTCCTTAAATAATTTGGCCAATGCTTTTGTACATCACTTTAATGTCAATATTGGTTTTGTTGATACTCAAATTTGCAAATTATAAAACCCTAAAGATATGCCAAATCTTATGATTAGGTTTTATATGTGAATTTGGCCAACTAGCAGAATTGATCAAATTAATCAAAATTTCTTGCACTTTAGGTTATGTTCAAGCCTAGGTGGGTGTTACCTTGTTTCACCAATGACAATTTACTTTCAAGTTTGTTGGTGACTTTAGAACAGATTAAGGAGCTTATGTAATTTTGTCAATTAAATCATCACTTCACTTAACCTAATCTGGCATACGATTTGGATTAATGTTTTCTATAAATCTTTAAACCCTACTCTTAAAACAGAAAAACAAAATTCAATTTTAAAAATATATACAAGGGAATAATTTTCAAAAAAGAATGACCAATGCCTGCCTTTAGGTTATGGAGTTTTCACTCTAAGAAGAATATGTGCTTCCCTTTTAGCCACAACTTAATTTGCTTGGCAATTCTAGGTCTATGACTTGCATAGACATGCAAATATGTAAGTTATCAAATTCTTCTTTAACAATCCAATTTAGCTTTCCAAAGTTACTGTGATTCACCTATAGGATTTTAATCCTTTCTTGAAGGAGCCCAATAAACAAACCACACAAGAAACATCAAATGTGTTCTGACAAATCAACAATAAACTTGATAGGTTGATTTGAATAACAAAGAAAAAGTAAATTGGAGACAACCAGATAAATTATTAGCAATACAATTCAACAAACAAATGAGAACCAAAAGTTGAGCACCAAAGAATAGCATCTTTCATATTGATTTGCTTCAAAGTATAGGCATTGCAATGTCTCTTTCAAAAAATCAAAATCCTAGATAGATCTCGAGCCATAAGGTCTTGGTTTCCTTTTATAAAGGAAGCAACAAGCTTTAGACCTTTCACATGCAAAATGGCTCTTTGTATTCCTAACCCTTGATATTACAATATTTGCCTTTTATAAGTCCAATTCAGATTTTCAAATATATTTGAATACATTTTGAAAACATGAAGAAAACATAAAAAGATAAAAGGAGAGTGTTCAAGATGCGGTGGTGCTATTTAATGCTAGCATATGGTTCATTGCTCCTCTACACCTAAACTGTTGTTGTTGATGATTCATTTCTAAGATATTTCTCCTCCCATTTATATATTGTAAAATCACCAGGCCATTGGTAAGCCTGAATCTGAAGCAAGTTCTCTTGATGATCTTTCCATCTTTTATCAAGCAAAGCTCTGACATCCATCACAAATTTTCCATACCCAGCATCCAAGGCAATTACTCGATCTAATATCATGTTGAAACTGAGAATGCTGACATCTCCATCCTTCTTCAAAAATCCATAACTTGGAATATTGTTTGGCTAAATTCCATCTTCTATGTGTCAAGACTTTTGATTTTCTCTTCTTCTATCAGTATGAAAGGAATAAATTTATGCTTAAACATAGTAAAACATTCAACCTTTGCTTGTATCTTCTAGCTTTCCCCATTCACATACTGGTATTCATCAATGATTATTTTGACCATTTGCTCAATGGGCTTCAAAGCTGTAGGGGCATCAAGATTCCTTTGCACTACTAAGCACATCGTAACCAAAGTGTGATGATAGGGTTGTCATTTTTTATACAAAAAATCCAAAATAGAAAAGTTTATCTTCAATTGCTCAATGGCCTAAGATAAAGAAGAGTAGCAATCATGCACACTCCCAAACTTATCCACAACCAATTTTACTCTATGCTCCAAAATTTTCTCAAAATTTTCAAAAACTTTTATCTTTGCCTCATTCTTTGTCATTTCATTTTGTTTATTCAAACTTTCAATTTCCTTTTCAAATTTCAATCTTGTTGCATTAAATTCTTCAGTAGACACTGTGACATCACTAGATGTTTGTGGAACAGGGGGCTGATAGGGTACAATGGCTTGACCTTGAGAAGAATTCATAGCTTGCAATTATTTCTTTAATTTCACATTTTAAAAATACAATTTGTTTACTTCATCATTCATTACTTTTTGAGTTTGCTCATAATCTATTAGCCTTTGTTCTAACTTCTTCACAACATCATGAGTAAACATAGCAGTATGAACATTGAGAGCAACAACTTTTATTTCTGATGTATCTTGAAAAGTCTTTACCACAGTTGTACCCCTCATTTCTTGAACAATATCAAGCAATCTTGGTTTTCTTGTATTCTTCTGAGTAGTCCAGATTGCAAGGGTCTCTGCCTTTGGATTAAAACCACATCCACTTATGCCATCTTCATAATCAAATTATGAAACAAGTTGTGGATCATCCTGACTTCTAACTTGGTCAAGCAAAAATACCTTTTTCAATTCAAGGCTGGGGATGATGAGCATATTACTTTTCAAGACCATTTATCTTGCCTCCTCTGGACTCACATCAATTTGATCTACTTTCAAATCTTTGAAAGTTTGTGTAATAATTTGATCATGTTGTGCTTCATCAACACCCATTTTATTTATTGCCACTTTTTCATTATATTCTTTCTATAAACGAGAAATTTGGATAAAATATGAAGATAAAATAATAAATGCAATTACCTTTTTACCCAAACCTTTCAAATACCTCGAATGATGAATGCATGATTGATTGCTCGATTTGATTGGATGTTGATTGCTCACATTCGCAGTGTAATGATAATAGGATAGAGATTTGATGAAACAAGATAGATGAAAATGGATGAAAATATATAGATGATGGATGAAGAAGAAGAAATTCAGCAGCATAAGGATATTAAACTAAAATGCATACCAAATGGCTTATGAGAGGCCATATTTATAGACAAGGGGTTGATTTTTGATGTGGAGGGAAGAAGATTTGATAAGATTTGATACGGATTATATTTGATTTGATTTTTGCTTTATTAGACAAAAGAGGAAATAAAATAAGATGAGATAAGATTTAGAAAGATAGAAAGTGATTTGATTTTTTTCTTTAAAGGAAATAAATCCTAAAAAGATGAGAGGAATAAATCAATAAATTATCTAATTAAATAAATTAATTAGATATGCATGAGTTGTATTTTTAGAAAGAAAGCAAGATGATTTTATTAGGATTTTATTAATTAAATAAATATTTAATTTATTTAATTAATTTGGATTTGTGATGGTAGATGATGTGGAAAGATAATTAAATAAATAAAATTTATTTAATTATAGGAGAAATAGATAAGTGACTAATTAAATAACTAAAAATAATTATTTAACTAGAGAGGATTAATGGTCATGAATAATTAAATAAATAATTAAAATTTATTTAATTATAGAAGATAGGATAAATGGATAAAAAGGGGGAAAATAAAAATTAGTTAAATAAACAAGATTTATTTAACTAATTAGGTGAATGATACAAGTACCTAGGGCAAAACTTGCTAGTGACAAGGTGTTGGACATTTTCAGGTGTCTATACTTTCATTTTCATTTTTAGCCAAAAATCCTTAAACTCTGGAGTTTTGATGAAGTCATCATCTTCTATGAACTTCATGGATGCTATAATCCTTTAATCCTCCTCCAACTCTGGTTTAGCTTGGGTTTGCTTACCCTTCCTAGCCTCGAGCTTATGTGCATCAGTGGGTTGACCAACCAATGGATGATCAGCCTCTTGCTCATCTCCCATGTGCCTCAAGATGTTAGCCACCTCATCAGTATCCCCCACCTCTTCAGTCATTTTAGAGGGGACAAGTGGAGATACCTCTTCTACCCTCTGCTTCTTTGCTGGTGGTGATTATGGGACCTGTGGATCTTGCACTAACAAAGCATCAGGATCAGACTCATGAATCTCAATCCCTACAGACCTTTTCACTGGAAGTTTAATAGCCTTAGGAGGCTGCTTCTCAAATTTACCATAAATACTTTCAAAATTATCAATGATTGCATCAATTCTCTTTAGAGGGTCTTTTTCTTCAACAAAGAATCCAAGAAATAGGGGATTCTACTTTTTCTTTTCATCTTCAATCTTTTTCAAGATATCCCATTTTCTCTTCCTATTGTATACCTCATCAAAAGTGACAAGATTTCTTATCACATCCTCATCAAACAGGACCTGATGGGATACGACCATTTTAGTTAGAATTGATTGTCTCACAAGATTCATATGACCCTCAGGGTCACAATTCCTCTCGATGCCCAATTTCAAAGAATATTTCACCTTTAAAAAGGCTTGCAAATTTTCAAGAGTGTCAGAGCCAATAGACCAATCACCAAAAATTGTAGCATCAGGTAGAAATGTACCTTTCTTTTGTCTTTTCATTACCTCCTTTTCCATCCACATCATTTGCCACATAAACTCCATGAATACAATTCTATCCAATATAAATTTTGGCAATATGTGAGGTGGCTGGGGGCAACCATACACTCTAATTATAGTATGATCTAACATAAAAAACCAATCAGCAAAATTACAGTTGTGGCCCTGCTCTGGTTTGTGTGCAAGTGGCCTCAGCATTACCATGACTTCCTTACTCACCTAGGAAACTAGATACCAAGAGAATTTAATATCTTGACAACAAACAAATCATGTAATACAATGTAGTTACTATTCTGACAATAGGAATCCCACTTATAACACCAATACTGAGTCGACAATCTTTGTCCTTTCTCATCAACCATACTCAAATCCATTTTGCTTGACCATCTCCCTCTGTTCTAATATAGAATCAAGTGACACAATAAAGAATAGAATTTGAAATCTAAGGGTTGCTTTTTCTCCTTTACACACAAGAATCCTTCATGCAGTTTTTTCTCAATATGAGATGCAAAGTCATATTCACTGTTCACCTCTAGATGTTGTATTTTCATAGCCATCATCATTAAGCTAGTTGGCATTCTTCCTTGTGCATCAATTCCCAAGACCCGGCACAGTGCAAAATAGGTTCTCTTGAAATATACAATAAATTCTTCCACAAGGAAAGGCTCAATAGCATTTGATGGAATCTCATTTTTTATGTTGTTGGCCCCTTCTCATATATATTGGCATTTCATCTCTCCTAAGTGTTTTCCTTAGGCTTGTGTAATTTTTTTCACTTCTTTACAAATCCACTTGAGTGAGAGCTTGCTTGTTCAACATAAAACAGTCAACAATTGCATTCCTGTCTACTGTCACCAATGGCAATCCATTTGGCATTCTGACTGTTTTAGTTGCAGAATGGTAATATTGTGCTAGTGCCCTAATCAATTCCACATCCACAAATACAACGGGCACCACCAACTTTTCCAAATCTAATTTCCATGGATTTCCCACTTGTACCTCGGCATCCTTTTTTGAATAAAAATACCAAAACAAATCCCACCCGAAGATAGGGATTGTAGCATCCCGACACCCTTCTGCTGTGTCTCTGAACATCTTCTTTGGACCCTTGTCTATGGACAGAGACAATACTTCTAGCAGAGATTGTTGAAGTGGTCTTTCTTGGGAAATATAGGCTCATTACCTTTACTGGTAGATTCAGACCTCTTAGGTGCCATGTTTAATGACTTGAGTAGGCTAGGGTTTTTTTAATTCAACTTACTATACCAGCAACTGAAAAATAGAGCGAAATATACGCCAACTTCTAATCAAAGAGTGTAGGAATGAACTTACATGGTCAATTGCAGTTTGCAGGAAACACACTGAGCTAAGTTGCACCTTCTCCAAGTTACGTTTGAATTCTCTAAAATGAGTGAATGCCAAGAAATCTTTGAATCTTATTCAACCAAGGAGTTCATCATATCATCATTACTCTAGTTTGTGCCACGAGATCATGAAATCTCAGCATTTAATTCCTTTCAAATATTGGCCATTGATTTGATTTGATCTGACGATTGGGTATACATATCAAAATTTGACAACAATTCTCGATAACCGCAACCCCGCATTGAATGTGCTTGCCATTTATTTATTTTATTACATCGCCGCAAGGCTCACCCAAAATGGCTGCGGGACAATGGGGGCTTACAACCACTACACTTTTATTTCATCCTTTACCACTAGACTACAAATGCTTAGATTGACCCCTGGGGGACTGTGGGAAATTATTACCTGATGTCCTTTTGTTTACCGCCCACCCGCAAATGTTATGAATGACTGTCGCAGGATGGCGAGGTGAAAACCCATTACATTCTCCTCTTGCTACTCTACCATGGGCCTCGGTTGAAACCCTTGGGGGGATGTGGTAAGTGATACCTCCTGATGTTATTACTCCAATGCCGCTGGTTACTTTTCAAACCTCCGCAGGACTGCGGGAAGAGACTATCTGCACCCGAACACTGCCAAGCTGCAAGCGTGAGATGAACGGTCCATGGGGTTGTTGGTTTTTCTTCTGAATCAGCATTAGGGGTTGCCAGTTCTAATGCACAGGCAGATTCAACCAACTGAATACAGGAGGTTGCGTGAGCTCCTCCCCTTCACTTCTGGTTCTGCCGCACCAAGGGGGGTGTCCCTATTTGATAAAGGTATAACCTTGACTAGCTCAATGACAGAAGGATTTAACTTGACAGCAACAGGCAGAATACTCTCATGTAAGGACCAAGATTTGTATAACAAATCACAAGGTTGGCAACATTCTTGGACATAATGTCTCGTTAGGGATGAGAGCATGCAAGGGTTTCCTACTCCTAATCCTACAACTACCAGATGGAAGGATGAGATGGTTTGAAATGGTGTTTGGAGTGATGGGACTTTCCTAGACCCATTGAACAGACAAATTCCCAAACCAGTGCCTTATCTGGGCAGCAGAGTCATATCTAAGACTGTAAATGTCTCCCCATGACAACATAAATTCATATCTAGAGGACCTGAGAATAATGCTATTGCCTGACAGCAACATGTCCAAGAAAGAGTATCATTAATGATCATGCTTAATAGATCCTATGATGCAATCTATTTCCCTTTGTATCTGATCAAAAGCCTATTTAACCACTCCTTGAGCAGACGCAATAAATCAAACACACAGTATGCATACACTGAAAAACTTGGAAGTCCTTGACAACCTTGTTTGAAAGGAAAACAAATGACATACAGGAGACAATCAGAAACAATACACACACATGTGTTTTTCATTTAAAATCAATCTGCATAGAAGGCCATCACAGAGAAAATCATCATTTACAAGCCAAGATAGATTAGTACACCAGACTAAGGACCGAGTCTGTAGCAAAAAATGCCTTTCAAAATGTGAACACCTTATGTTCAGAGCCAGAGCAGAAAGCCCAAAAATGTCCAACCCCTAAAATGTAACATAGCCAGACCAATATATATAGAACCGTGTACATTCAGTAATTAATTACATGGCCAAAAGTCAAAAATTCGCCAGATACATTCCTTCCATTTGAAAATGGCCTTCATAGATTAAATGCGACAGACAAGGGGGATCTCGAGCTTTGCGCCGCCATCTGAAAGTCTTCATCCATGATCAGGCATCTTAATCGCTTGTACCGTCGCCCATACCCCTGCACTGTCGCCATTGATGGCTCAACCACCCGCGGCCACCGAGAAAACCATCGCAACTTTCAAACGGAAGCCTCCCGCCAAAACGCACTTCACCGTAGGTTCAAAATATGTAGGAAAATAATCCCACATGCACAGCGCAGAGAGCCCTCTATCACTTTAAAAACATAGTCACATGCATACTAAGTGTCGAGCATTTTGCCGTGCTCGACACACGCTCCTTCACCCAAAGCCCATCGGCCAACCCAGGCCAACGGCCAACTCCCAAATCCCCCTGCCAATCTATCAAGTCTCGCCGACGACACGTCCGCAAGCCTCTGTCGACCAGACATAGTCTATCGGCCAGCCCAAAAGCTTCCTTGGCCGATAGACCAACTCTCCCCGATGGCCACAAAAACACCCTCGTCGGCGAAACCTCCACTATCAGCTCAACAACTAATTCTCCTACCGACAACACAGGTCATGCCGAAGACCACTTCATAATCCCTTGTCGTCAAGACATAGACCATCGACACACCAATGAAAGCTCCCACCGACCTCAATAATCTCGCCGATGGCCATTCCACATACGCCGATGAACATCTCATCGGCAAAACCAAACACAGTCCACCTGATACCAAACACCATGCCAATGACACCATCGGCCAGACACCACTCCATCGGTGAACCCCACGCCGGCTCGCCCGATAGCCAAAGTCATGGCGATAGCACTTCCCTCGGTGAGACCAAGCATGAAGTCAACCCAATGGCCAAACTCCTCGCTCCCATTGGCCAGACACACATCGTCGGAGCAACATGAAATTCCCTCGCCGATGCCATGAATCCTCCCGATGGCACACCACCTTCGGCGAGACACATGCTGATGACACCTCATCGGCCAAACTTCCCACTATCGGTCCAACATCTGCCTGTTCACCCGACAGTCTATGTCATGCCGATGGCACATCTCACATCCCCATTGGCCAGACCAACACCGTCGGCCTAGCACAAAACTCCTTTGCCGACATAACAACACCTGCCGATAACACATCGGTTTCCCACCTCCGTCGGTGTGACTTACACCGTCGGAGCAACACCTCAAACCTATGCCGATGACGCCGATCACTCCGATAACCTTCAAAACCCTCATCGGTAAGACTAACACCATCGGGCAAACACTCCTCCATCCATTCGATGGCCCATGTCACAGCGATAGAAGAAAACACACCATTGGTAACAATCATGATCGCCAAGACATATACAAACTCATTCCGATGGAGAAAACATGAAGACCACCACCTCAAGAACTATGATGCAGATGCTGAAGAACGCTGAGGGGCCCCAATACTTAAATTTTTTTGGATTTTAGGGAAGGTGCCTGCATGAAAAATGCTTTAAAACTGACAGTGAATTCAGGCACCCAACAGGGGTAGCGGTAGCTTCTTCATATTAATCGCTTCTACCACCAGGCCGCAACTTGTTCTTTTATGCTCTATGAGAATGCGGTATGTGCCATATTTCATTCCTCTTGTTCCCGCATACCGCAAAAGATATTCAATAACCTGCGGGACAACAGTAATAAACAAAAACACACATATAGTAAACAATAGTCAAGATTGTTTCACAACGGCCATGATATATATTCCAAAGACTGGATGTTAGAGCATTTTGGCAAAATTATAGGTTCTAAGATAGATTGAAGGAAAAGGAGAGCATCAAACCGAATAGGATCAAGCAAATTCAGGGAGGTCCTAACAGGTTTAAAGGTTAGAATTTTAGATTTAGTAGGATGTAAACAAGGATCAAATGAGTGCAATCATGATTATGTTATTAAGATTTCAAACTTTGTCAACAAACATACACTATCAAATTCCTAATGATGAATTGCAAAGAATATTTGTTAAGGGCTTATTACCTACTATCCAAGCTGAGACAATGTACCTAAACAACTATTATTCTTCCATGGATTTGTGTGCAAATGTAAGAAACATTGAATTGAAACTTCTTAAGTCTAAGGCACTTAAATATGGATCTCATCCTTCAAAATTTCAATAGGAAATTTAGTTTTCGAAAGGGTGAAAATAATCAAGAAAAGCAACAAATGCTCACCATGTTGTTAATTTATAATCAACTTCAGATGTTATGTTGAGTTTTCTCCCAAACTGGATGTTTCCCAATTATCCCTACAAGGTAGCCATCACTCATCAACAGGATTCTCGGGCCAGGGGCTAACAGTATAGGAGATAGACTCTATAAATATCTCCTCTCCTTCTTTAGGCTCTGCAAAACCTAGGGGGTATTCCCTATTCAACATCTATGAAATATATTTGTAAACTCACTGAGATGCTGATACAAAGCAGATAAATCCTCTCTAATGAAGACCAAAACTGTAAGATAAGTGCAAAGGGGCTAACTTTGGGCCTTATGTTCAGTTGTGACTCAGAGGATTTTGGGTCCTAAAACTACTTCTAATCCTACAGGTTTGTGAATAATATTCTGATTTAGTTTTTTTGTATTTTGGATGCAAAACAGGGGTTTTAAATCATAACTTCAACACAAGAACAGACTGGTGCCTATCTCAAGGCAAGGAGTCAACTAGACGTATATATGTGAATGATTTGCATAAACTTGAATAGCATCAAGTTTTATGGGCATAAATTGGTATTTGCCTTACAAACACCACCCAAGATTGAGTATTCAGTTATCTTTGCTTATGAATATCTTTATTGCAATATGTTCTTCCAATATTTAACCTAAAACATTTAATCTACTCCTTGAGCAGAAGTAAAAGATTAAACATCCAATACAGAAAAACCCATATCCCAGAACCTCAAATAACCCTTAGCTATTCAGATTCAAAAGAAAAACACACACAACTTGGAGACAGCTAGCTAAATACATGCAATGAAGCATCACTCATATAACATCAACATGAAACTGAAAACATATATGCAAACTGCAATGTTGAAAAATGTCCCCTTGGGACTTTTCCCTCATAAGGTTTAACTCCTGGATCTTTTGCATGCATTTAAGACATCTTACTTTATAATTTGGCATCCTGATGGAATGAGCCCTAGGTAACATGACAAATGGGATCTAGGAGGACCCCTTGAGCTTAACCCTTCCCAAAATAGGGGGGGAGGACTTGGGTGCCCATGCCCTAGTCCTGCCCTATTTTGGTGCAGTCCCAATTTTTGGGTGTCAGCTTATGACTATTATTTGGGTCCTATGTTGACACGATAAGTTTGAATTACGAAAATCTTGGTGAGAGTGTTTGTAGTTGCATATAAAAGCATGTTTAGGCATTCATTTGTAAACTATATTTCAATTAGATGATTACTAGCAAGCTATTGTGTTCTCAAGGTGATTTAAGGCTTTCATTGTGTTGCAAGAGTAGATTTGTGTGGTCTATGTGTTTGTGTTTGCAGATTTGAGCATCCATTTCATCATGGAATGAAGAGCATCTTCCTCCCATGATATCTTCACTACAAGGTGACATTATATTATGTTTTCATCATCATTTCCTTTGGTTTTTGCCTCTGCCTCAGAAGGGCACGCACTCTCTATCTAACAACAGTGTTCAAAGACTTAAGTGTCCTCCGGGGCTTGATTGAGACAAGCCTCTAAACACCACAACCCCCTCCCAAAGTTTTCATGGTTGTAGGTTACGGGTTGAGGAGCTGGACAAAGTGAAGTTGCAGGAAGGCATCTTGAAGTGTCAGAATTGCAGAACAAAAGAAAAAATAGCACCCTGGACTTGGGCGCCCGCTCATTAGTCCTCTAACTTCCGTGACGGGAAAATCTATGGAACAATAGGAAAGAGTTGCAGACTGAGTTTCTAGATCTCGACAGAAACTAGGACCTTGGACTTGGGTGCCCACTCCTATGTCCCTAAATTTTCTGCCTCAGATCCCCAAAAATAGGTACTCTATGATCTGATATTTTACTTCCCTCTGCAAGAGCTTTTTCTGTTATTCTTTCATTTACAGTCGTATTTGTGAAATTAGGGTTTTAATGGTCAATTAAGTATAAGAGAAGGAAAATTAATAATTAAACATCCTAATCCAAGTTTCCCTACATCTCACAATGACCTAGGGTATGATAGTGCATTGCCACTCGACCCTAGATCCTTGAATGTATAGGGTGGAAGGAAGATTCAAACATCTAACAACATTAAACTAAACAATCCCAGTTTTACTCTAAACATTTTGGTGAACCTGTGCTTTTGGACTTAACTTGCAACTTTCAAAGTGTGTGTCTTTAGATTTGGATTGATTTCATTCATACATATAGTCATTCATCTTATTAAATTACAAAAAAAATTGAAAATTTTGAAAAAAATTCAAAAAAATTGCATTGTTTGGCTTAGTAATTTGTATCAATTCTTTCTAAATTTCCCTAATTCATGATTTTTGCATTAAATATAATATAAACTACATAAAAATATAAAAATTCAATAATTTGCATTGCATTTTCATCATTAATTTGCTAGGCTTTTGTAGAAATTTTGACAATTTTCATTAAACCTAGTAATTCCAAAATCTAGCGTTAGTAGGCAAAATCTTCTTTCAGATTTTTCTACTAATTTTATAGGCTCATTCAAATTATAATTTCTCTTTATTCTTGCATTTTAATGTAAATTTGCATTTAGATTTAAAATATTTGCATTTTTGCATAGAAAATTTCAACAAAAAAAACTAGCAATTTTCATGCATTTTCATTAGATTTGCATTGGCATTTTGCATATTAAAGCTTGGAATTCATTTTAAGATCTGAGATTAATTCATTTTCAACATAAATTAGACTTATAAATATTCACATAGCATTTTGTCCCAAGATCTCAAACGTAGTGCTTCAAAAACACCGATTTTCACTAAATTTGGCCTTATCGACTCTCTAAACTTGCACCATAGGCATGTTGTGAAGGGTATTTTTGAATTAATTGGATTTTATCAAGGTAATAATTTTCTTCCCCCCCTAAAAATCTTCACAACACCCTTTTAATGGGCTCTTATAGTGAAAATTCGGTGAAAAACTACACATTTTGACTATTTTTGCCCTAGGGTTTGACCTAGTTTACACTCCAAGTGTGTTGTGACAATTTTTTTGGATTAAGTTGAATGATATCATTGATTTTATTTTCTAAACATCCTAAAATTCATTACAACAACCCTTTTTCCAGGTCTTGGAGTTGAAAAACCATGAAAAACAGTCTATTTTTGCTATATTTTCACTAGGGTTTGACCTTAAGTGGCTCTAAAAGCGTGTTGTGTTGGATATTTTAAAATTAAGTCACTATTATTACTGATATAATTTTCTTTCCATCATCACTTTCCTCACAACACCCTTTGTTATGCTCTTTTACATTGAGTTTTGGTGAAAATAGTGTTTATTTCGACATATTTTCACTAGAGTTTGACTTGCCATTATCCTAGATTTGCATCAAGAGTGTGTTGTGAAGGATATTATTGCTTTTTTGTACTAATATTATACATATAATTTTCTTCCCTTGATCAAAATCCTTACAACACCCTTTGTTTCACTTAATTGCATTGAAAAAATACAAAAAATCAAGCATTTTAGGCTATTTTGGGGCATATCGCTTTGCACTTGCCTTTGATATACTTTTGGAAAAAAAAATTCAAATCTAAATTAATCATAAAAACATGGCCTCTAATCATAACAACAATAATAGGTTACCTCCTAGACCTTACATGAAAAGAAAAGCACCTAAACCTGAAATTGTGTTTACACCTCATGATAGAACAACTGGGGACAAGGAAGGACCTCTTTACATCACTATGAAAATAATGGGAAACCCTGTGGATGGAACTCTTATTGATCCTAATTTCATGACTAATGTTTCCACTGAAGAGTTCCTCTTTTCACATCAACAAATGCAAGGTTCTTATGACCCTTCGAACATGATGATTAAAACACATAAGGGAACCTTTATCAAGCCTTTGGGTAAGATATCATTGTTGGTAACACTATTTGGAAAACATGTCAAACAATGGTTTGATGTTGTCCCTATTTTTGACCTCTTTTGTATTAAATTGGGACATCCTTGGCTAAAATAAATGAAAGTTATCCCTTCAAGAATACACCATTGTCTAAAATTATCTTTTGATAGACGCATGATTACTATCCCTCGCAAAAAATATAAACCTTTGGTTGAGAAAACGCATTACACATTGAATTATTTTTGGGATAAAATTGAAATACCTAGTCCTTCTATACAAGAAATGACAAAAGATAAACAATCCACATGTGAAGAGAATCTTAGACCGAAAGGCAAGGTCCCTACGCTGGGTTCCTCCCCCGAAATCCTTACAAGGATTGGGAGGTCATTGTCAACAAAAAAATACTCCACCGCGTCAAATGAGGTTTGATACTAGTGCTTCATCTTCTAAATTACATAAGCCTGTGAAAGAGGATAGCCCTATCTTACAAGAGATAAGTGGTAAAAGAAAATGAAATAGAAAAGCAAGAGAAAGAGAAATAAGAAAAAGAAGTCAAGCTTATGCTATAAACCTTGCCTCTCAACAAGAAAACATTGATCCCAACATTCAAAAAAATAGAAATGATCCTAACAATGAACAACATGATGAGCAAGACATGAATTTAGCTATGATACCTTATGTCCCACTTTCCTCCAACATTAGGGAGTGGGAAGATGACAACAATGATTTGCTTATAGACAACCTCTAGCCTGGCAAGGGTCCTACAGGTAAGTATCTCTAATCCTTTATCTCTCTCATGATGTTCCCCTGTGATGTGTTATATGTTGTTTAGGCCTCCTGGGATGACCTTGTTAGATTCAGGACAGACAACTAAGAGGGGGGGGGGAATCAGTTGTCTGAAACTTTCTACCAATTAAACACTTAAATCCACTTTGTGATTTAGCAGCATATTAATAAATCAATCATGGAAACATAATGCATTAAATCAAGAGCAGAAACACATCAACACATAAGACACCAAGATTTTGACATGGAAAACCTGGTTAAGGGAAAAAACCACGGGGTGATTAACCCAAGATTGTATTCTTTGTTAGAAGAATAGAAAGAACAAAATAGCACATGCCAATTAGGGCTCACTGCCTGAGCACACTGCTCACAAAAGGCTCACTGCCTACAAGAGACACACTGTCTACAAGATAATAAGTATCACATACTAGAATTGGAAAATAACATCTTCACCATGCTTGAATCAGTTCCATTTAAGCCCAAAAACTTCTGCTCTGTCTTTCGCTCTCTTCCTCGCTACCACACTCACATCTCCACAACACACCCTTTGAAATGACTTTACAATTTCTTATTTAGACAAGACATTGACTTAGGAATAATCATCTAAGTCGGCAAACATCTACAAGAACATCCACAAGATGTGTAATTCATCTAGTTGGCCAAACTTAAGAAGAACAACATCATCCAGACGTTATTCTTTAATTACGAGCTCAAACTCTAATGTAGACCACCAACACAAACTAGACACGATCCAAAGACCACCACAAGCTTGCCTGAATCACCAAGAACATCCACACTTCATCTGCTTACTGAAATCCTTATCTCCTTCATCCAGAACCTCAAGAACACAGACTGTCATCACTATCACAATGGAATAGATGCTTGTAGACCTCTAGACCACTAACAAATTGAGTTATCACTTCACATGGACTTCCTAAACACTCCACCAAATCCGCAGAATAGGATATTGCATTTCCGAATCCCACCAGACCTATCTGTGTCACTCTGTCACCTCTGAACACCTGCCGGAACTAGTTTTACTTGAACGGCCACAACTTCTTCAGATCTTCATGCGGACCTCTAAAATCTTTACTGGATCATCTTAAGACTCATATCTACAAACCCTTTGAACCGTATCCTCTAATAGTCATCTTATCTTGGATCTTTACCTTACTGTCTTCACTGTTCTCTATTCCTGATATGACTAATTTTCTCAATATCCTCAGCACATAGTTCATCCAATCTTTGTCATCAATGCAACAAGAGTATGTTGACATCAATGACAACACCGATTAGGCCCATACTTGCAACAATCTCCCCCTTTGTCATTGATGGCAACATATGATGTGAAAAATTGTTTTAACCATCAAGACAAGAACTTCTCCTTGGTGTCACAACTCCCCCTATCAGCAACAACCATTCACATGTCTTCTCTTCCTTTCCTGCTCCCCCTTTGATCAACAACCACTTGTTTTTCACATGTCTTCTCCCCCCCTTTGACATCAATGGTAAAGGGCACATACTTGCAATTCCACCACTTCAAAATCATATTAGCTGCTCCCCCTGAGTAGCAGTTTCCCATCATCGATCTGGATCACAAAATATGACTGTGATATCCACCAGACTGATGCACATCAGTGCACCTTAGTTCATCACCGGAGGGGCAATAACCCCTAACTTCTCCCTGAGATGCTCAAAAGAGTCCTTAGGTAAAGGTTTAGTAAAGATGTCTGCAATCTGATCCTTGGAAGGCACAAACTCCAATCTGACTTCATTCTTGTTCACTTGCTCTCTCAAAAAGTGAAACTTGATGGATATATGTTTAGTCTTTGAATGCAATACCGGATTCTTAGATATATTTATTGCACTTGAATTATCACAGAAGATTGTGATAGGCTCCTCATACTCCACTCTTATGTCTCTTAGCATTTGCTTCATCCACAAAACTTGAGTGCAACTACCTGCTACAGCAATATATTCTGCTTCTGTAGTGGACAGAGATATTGCCTCTTATTTCTTGCTCAGCCAAGAAACCAATCTCTTCCCCAAAAAGAATGCTCCACCACTGGTACTCTTCCGGTCATCCACATCTCCTACCCAATCCGCATCTGTATATGCATGAAGAGAGAAATTATGATCTCTAGGATACCACAAACCATACTCAACTGTCCCTTTTAGATACCTAAAAATCCTCTTGATTGCCATGACATGAGATTCTCTAGGATCAGCTTCGAATCTAGCAACAAGACCAATAGCATTCATAATATTAGGTCTGGTTTGAGTGAGATACAACAATCCTCCAATCATTGACCTGTACTTTTTCTGATCAGTCGTAGGAGAGTCATCATCTTTGCTCAATTTACATCCGGTTGCCATGGGAGTATACATTGGTTTTGACTCTTCCATCCCAAATTTCTTCAACAATTCTTTCACATATTTGGTCTGAGAAATGAAGATTCCTTTCTTAGTTTGAATGATTTGCAGACCCAAGAAGAAATTCATTTCCCCAAGCATGGACATCTCAAATTCACTTTTCATTTGATTTGCAAAGGTTTTGCACATACTATCTCTTCCTCCAAAAATGATATCATCAACAAATACTTCAACAATCAAGATATTTTCATGATCAATTTTGAAGTATAAATTACTGTCAGCAGTACCTTTGTTAAAACCAATCTTCAAAACATGCTTATCTAATCTTTCATACCAGGCTCTTGGGGCTTGCTTGAGTCCATACAGTGCTTTCTTCAACTTGCAAACCATATCACCATGATCAGACAATTGAAATCCATCCGGTTGCTCAATGTATACTTCTTCCAAGTCACCATTCAGAAAGGCAGATTTGACATCCATCTGATATACTTTGAAATCCTTGAAGGCAGAAAAAGCAAGAAATAATCTGACTACTTCAATTCTTGCCACCGGAGTAAAATTTTCTTCAAAATCAACTCCTTCTATTTGAGAGTAACCCTTGCAGACCAATCTGGCTTTATTTCTAATTACTTCACCAACTTCATTTAGTTTGTTCTGAAAGACCCATTTGGTTCCAATCACATTCTTGTTTCTAGGTCTAGGAACAAGATCCCAAATGTGATTTTTCTCAATTTGCATCAGCTCTTCCTCCATTGCTTTGGTCCAGTTTTCATCATTGCAAGCTTCATTCACTATCTTAGGTTCAATCTTTGAAATTAGACAATATTCATCTAAATTTGAGCAATCCTTCTTCTTGTTTGTACACCTTTGCTTTTATCACCTATGATATGATCTTCAGAGTGGTTCAGTCTTACATACCTGGGAAATTTGGGAGTTTCTTGCACTTCTAATTCTTGATCGGGCTCATTATAACTCATCTCTTCTTCCTGATTTACCGGATCAGTTTGATTCTGAATTTCAGAAGGGGCTTGGGCTCCTTGAATTAGAACACCATTCTGATCATCTTCATCATATTCATACAACCTTGAAGGTTTTTCAATTCCTTCATCAACCTTCACATTTGTACTTTCTGTAATCTTTCTCGGTCTCTTGTTATAACATCGGTATGCTTTGCTTTGAGTAGAGTAACCCAAGAATATTCCTTCATCACTTCTAGCATCAAACTTGCCTAGATCTTCATCTCTTTTAATGTAACATTTGCTACCAAAGACTCTGAAATACCTCACAGTAGGAGTGATGCCAAACCAAAGTTCATAAGGAGTCTTACTGGTATTGCTTCTAATTTGAACTCGATTGAGAGTATAGACTGCAGTGCTGACAGCTTCTCTCCAATAGATCTGAGGAACATTTGCTTCCATCATCATGGTCCTAGATTCTTCTTGGATGGTCCAGTTCTTTCTCTCCACTAATCCATTTTGTTGTGGAGTCCTAGGAGCAGACAATTGTCTCTTTATTCCATGTTTCTCACAGAATTCTATGAACTCACCGGATGTGAATTCTCCACCTCTATCAGACCTCAAACATTTTAATTTTAATCTGGTTTCATTCTCTACCATGGCCTTGAATATTTTGAATTTCTCAAGAGCTTCTGATTTCTCTTTCAGGAAAGTAACCTACATCATTTGGGAATGATCATCAATTAGTAACATGAAGTATCTATCACCTTGCACACTCCTTATTTTTGCCGGACCACATAGATCAGTATGAACTAAGTGCAATAATCTGGTAGAAGATTGTTCCTTGCTTTTGAATGAGACTCTGCATTGTTTCCTCAACTGACATTCTTTGCACAAACTATTTATAGGTTTGACTAGTTTTGGAAGATCTCTTACAGCCTGAGTGTTGCTTATCTTGATGATATTATCAAAATTCACATGACACATCCTCCTATGCCATAGCCAACTCTGATCAATTTGCACAAATAGGCAACTTTTACCAGTACCAACTAAATGGAAGATATTACCTTTTGTCTGAGTACTAGATGCAATCTCTGTTCTAGGACTTTCAAAGATCTAGCATTTTCCATTCTTGAATCGGAGATCATAGCCTTTGTCCACCAACTGTCCAACACTGAGAAGATTGTGCTTCAATCCTTCAACATAGAGTACATTACCGGTTTTGTTTTTTCCATCAAAAGAAATAGTTCCTCTACCTCTGATTCTACCAACAGAATTATCACCAAACTTTACCACTCCTCCTTCATACCTTTCCAAATCTAAGAACTTATTTTTGTCACCTATCATATGGTGAGAGCATCCACTATCAATGACCCAATCATCCTTTTCTTCAACTTGGGCAGCCAGAGCTCTTTCTATAACTTTATGATTGACAAATTTAGAGAGCATTGGATCTTCTTCCTTGATGGCAATAAACACCCAATCACTTCTGGATTTGTTTCCTGTCTCTGATTCATCATCTGTTACTCCTTCATTGTCATCCTCTTCATGAACATAGTAACAATTCTTTTGGAACCTTGATCTGTTAGGATTTGGCCTTGAAAATCTTTCCGGACACTTTGAGGCAAAATGACCAGTCTTATTGCAGTTAAAACACTTAAAAGACAATTTCCCTTCATACTTACCAGATCCTCTTGGTAGTCTTTTTGCAATAAGGGCTTCAAGCTGAGCAGTTTCAGCTTCTTCTTCTTCCAGGTCTTTTCTTGCTTTTTCATACCATGATAGTTTCCTTGAAGAGTTCTCTTCTGGATCAAACCTTTGATTTCCTTTCACTAAAGCACTAGCTTTGAATGCAGATTTAGTCTTGGGGGGGACATCTCCAAACTCAGTCATTTCAAATGTGGCCAATTTACTAACCAATTGATCTCTTGTGACACTTGAATGGGCTCTGATTCTTCAATGGAAGCAACCTTGATTTTATAAGAAGCAGGAAGGGATCTGAGAACTTTGCTAACAATCTCATCTTCATCCAAGACTCCACCAGCACATCTAATGCCATAAACAAGCTCATTTACTCTTGGCATAAAGGTAGTGATATTTTCATCTTCTCTCATCTTTAGATTTTCAAATTTCCCTTTCAAACTCTATAGCCTTGCACATTTAACATACTTGTCTCCTTCATGCAGAAGTTCCAGTTTTTCCCAAATCTCAAAAGCAGTTTATAGATCAACAACATTTGTAAGCTCTAAATTAGACAAGGCACTTAGAAGGGCTTCTTTAGTTCGCAAATTGTTTTCAGCATATGTGATTTCACTTGCAGATTTCGGGCCATTCTGAGGAGGCGTATACTTTGTTGTATCCATGGTCCAGTACTGCATTCCCATACATTGCAAGTGACATTGCATGTGAATTTTCCAAAGATTAAAATTGGTTCCATCAAACTTCAGACTATCCTTCTTGTAGGACGACATCCTGGATCTCCTCAAGCGGTTAAGCTCCTTTAGAGGAATCTAGCTCTGATACCAATTGTTAGATTCAAGACAGACAACTGAGAGGTGGGGTGAATCAGTTGTCTGAAACTTTCTACCAATTAAACTCTTAAATCCACTTTGTGATTTAGCAGCATATTAATAAATTAATCATGGAAACATAATGCATTAAATCAAGAGTAGAAACACATCAACACATAAGACACCAAGCTTTTGATGTGGAAAACCTGGTTAAGGGAAAAAACCACGGGGTGATTAACCCAAGATTGTATTCTCTGTTAGAAGAATAGAAAGAACAAAATGGCACATGCCAATTAGGGCTCACTGCCTGAGCACACTGCTCACAAGAGGCTCACTACCTACAAGAGACACATTATCTACAAGATAATAAGTATCACATACTTGAACTAGAAAATAGCATCTTCACCATGCTTGAATCAGTTCCATTTAAGCCCAAAAACTTCTGCTCTGTCTTTCGCTCTCTTCCTCGCTACCACACTCACATCTCCACAACACACCCTTTGAAATGACTTTACAACTTCTTATTTATACAAGACATCAACTTAGGAATAATCATCTAAGTCAGCAAACATCTATAAGAACATCCACAAGATGTGTAATTCATCTGGTCGGCCAAACTTAAGAAGAACACCATCATCCGAAAGTTATTCTTTAATTGTGAGCTCAAACTCTAATGTGGACCACCAACACAAATTGGACATGATCCAAAGACCACCATAAGCTTGCCTAAATCACCAAGAACATCCACACTTCATCTGCTTACTGAAATCCTTATCTCATTCATCTGGAACCTCAAGAACACAGACTGTCATCACTGTCACAATGGAGTAGATGCTTGCGGACCTCCAGACCATTAACAAATTGAGTTATCACTTCACATGGACTTCCTAAACACTCCACCAAATCCACAGAATAGGATATTGCATTTCTGGATCCCACCAGACCTATCTGTGTCACTCTATCACTTTTGAACACTTGCCGGAACTGGTTTTACTTGAGCGGCCACAACTTCTTCAGATCTTCATGCGGACCTCTAAAATCTTTACTGGATCATCTTAAGACTCATATCTACAAACCCTTTGAACCGCATCCTCTGATAGTCATCTTATCTTGGATCTTTACCTTGCTATCTTCATTGTTCTTCTCTGTTCCTTATATGACTAATTTTCTCAATATCCTCAGCACATAGTTCATCCAATCCTTGTCATCAATGCAATAGGAGTATGTTGACATCAATGACAACACCGGTTAGGCCCATACTTGCAATAGACCAACAAACCCCTGATTCTCCTTTAAGGTCCGGGATACAAGGAGACTGCCTCTATTGTGACCTTCTATTTGTATCATCACTCTTCTATATTGCCTCTCTCTGATTTCATTGTTGTGTGTTGTGTCTTATGGACATAGCATTATGGTTTGTGACTTTGGGGCACCATCCGACGTGACTGTCCCTAAGACACTTGTTTATGCTCTCTTATTTATCATTTCCCTTCCTCTAGTGTTTCCATCTAGCGGGCAGATGACGACAAACATTTTTACTGATGCGGACCTAGTGTCCCTTTCGAGAGCAATCAAAAAATGGACTTAGTTCTTAATATGAGGATGGGGTTGTATATCTTATCCCACGCTTGGCTAGTGGAAGCACCCGTGCTTTTTGCGTAGTGAATATGATGATGTTCTATCTCATTTACAAACCTTAACAATATTGTTACTCCATGCACCTTTGTTTGTCTTTGAATCTAGCCTTGGTGGTACTCGATTCGAAGAGCTTCGTGATATAGCCCCATAGTTATCCTCAAACTTTGAATTCATTGTATAACCTTGGCTCTTTGTGTGGTTAATCATATGCATTGATGTTGTTGTTTATCATGATGTTGTAGACACTAACATGTTTCTTATAGGGATGTGTTTGTGGGAACATTTGGCTATCATGAAGTACATGTCACCTCCAGGGGGCATGGGCTTTACAAAAGTCTATGTTCCCTTGTGTGTTTTCTTCCTACCTTAATGTACTTGATATCAATACCTGATATCAACCACCTTAAGGTGGGGGCATATATAAGGTAAGTTGTCTATTATAGATTTTAGCAATATGCATGTCCTCAGGGGTAGTTTAAAGACCAGCACGATGAGTGCTTCCTGCATCTTGAGTTTGTTTGCAATCAATCAATCAATCATGTAAGCCCTCTACGGAGGTGGGACATCACGTATATCCTTTTTATCTTAAGCCCTCTACGGAGGTGGGACATAACGTATATCCTTTTTATCTTAAGCCCTCTATGGAGATGGGGATGGTGTATTTCTCATAGCAGATTACATCATCTTGTCATTTTCAAAATTCCTCTACGGAGGTGGGGAGCAGTTCTGTGACTAACTCAACCCTTAAGCATGTCTTCGATGATTGTTGTGGTGAAGCCCAATCATCGGTGTGTGCCTGTAATGTGCCTGAGATGGTTTTGTACCTAGAAATAGGTACACTCCATCCCTTGTCTGCCATGTTTTCTCCATGTCTTCAAGTGTGTGTGTTTGGCATGCTTGCTTTGTTTGCCGTGTTTGTTGCCCCATATGCAGTATAAAGACTAGCACCTTAGATTATGCTTCCTACATTTTGGGAGGTTTTGCGTGTCTTGTGTGTGTGTTGGCCCATATACACAAAGACCTATGTGATGAGTGTATCATGTATTATGGGAGGTTTGTTTACTTTCCAATACTTACATTTGCATTTCATATATATGAGAAAAAGAAAATGAAAGAAATTATGCATGTCTTCTATGCATTAATGTGTCTTCTATGCATTTACTGTCTTCTCCGTGTTTTGCGTGACTGTAACTGTCTTCTCCATGTTTTGCATCCTTGTTATTGTTTTCTATGTGATTGGTGTGTCTTCTCCGTGCTTGGTGTGTTTGTTATGTTTGTGACCTTACTTTAATGCATGTATTGGCCTCGCATTTATACATACATTAAAGTGGGGGCTAAATGTAATGTTAGAAAATGTCCCCTCGGGGGCTTTTCCCTCATAAGGTTTAGCTCCCGGGTCTTTTACATGCATTTAGGACATCTTACTTCATAATTTGGCATCCTGATGGAATGAGCCCTAGGTAACATGACAAATGGGACCTAGGAGGACCCCTTGAGCTTAACCCTGCCCAAATTAAGGGGGAGGACTTGGGCGCCCGTGCCCTAGTCCTGCCCTATTTTGGGGTAGTCCCAATTTTTGGGTGTCAGCTTATGATCGTTATATGGGTCTTATGCCCACACGGTAAGTTTGAATTACGAAAATCTTGGCGGGATTGTCTGTAGTTCTATATAAAAGCATGTTTAGGCATTCATTTGTAAACTAGATTTCAATTAGATGATTACTAGCAAGCTATTGTGTTCTCAAGGTGATTCAAGGCTTTCATTATGTTGCAAGACCAGATTTGTGTGGTCTATGTGTTTGTGTTTGTAGATTTGAGCATCCATTTCATCATGGAATGAAGAGAATCTTCCTCTCATGATATCTTCACTACAAGGTGACATTATATTATGTTTTCATCATCATTTCCTTTGGTTTTTGCCTCTACCTCACAAGGGCACACACTTTCTATCTGACAACGGTGTTCAGAGACTTAAGTGTCCTTTGGGGCTTGACTAAGGCAAGCCTCTAAACACCACAACCCCCTCCCAAAGTTTTCATGGTTACAAGTTACAAGATGAGGAGCTGGACAAAGTGAAGTTGCAGGAAGGCATCTTGAAGTGTTAGAATTACAAAATAGAAGCAAAAATAGCACCTTGGACTTGGGTGCCCACTCATTAGTCCTCCAACTTTTGTGACGGGAAAATCTTTGAAATAGTAGGAAAGAGTTGCAGACTGAGTTTCCAGATCTCGACAGAAACTAGGGCCTTGGACTTGGACGCCCGCTCCTGTGTCCTCGACTTTTCCGCCTCGGAGCCCTGAAAACAGATACTCTATGATTTGATATTTTACTTCCCTCTGCAAGATCTTTTTCTGTTATTCTTCCGTTTACAATCGTATTTGTGAAATTAATGTTTTAATGGTCAATTAAGCATAAGAGAAGGAAAATTGATAATTAAACATCCTAATCCAAGTTTCCCTACATCTCATAGCGACCTAGGGTATGATAGTGCATTGCCACTCGACCCTAGATCCTTGAATGTATAGGGTGAAAGGAGGAATCAAACATCTAACAACACTAAACTAAACAATACCAATTTTACCCTAAACACAAACATACATTCAACATATAACTCATAAACTTACAGCACATGAGATAGAACAACCTAGAAAGCTCTATATTTTCATTACTTTTCCAAAATTTTCCAAGTCTTCAACAACCATAAAATGAGTAATACAACTCCATTATATAATAGGAACGTGTACCCTCAGCATTTAATAGATTGTTTTTCAAATACAATAGATACAGAGAGGCGCCAAAAGGCATTGAAGAAACATTAATTGCATTGAAGGAAAAGAGAAGAGGAAGTGGTTAGCCTTGAGAAGCACGCAGAGCTACTTGGGGATCTGCATTATTATGGTTGGGAGATAGTGGCTGAGTTGTCATTCATGAGGTCCATATCTATCCTACCACTCACAGTATGTACTTTTAGTTGGCCAAGGGAATGAGATGATTTTTGCTACCTTACCATTGTGGCTGACATACTGTGCATCTATGATACTTTTGGCATTTTTACCAAATAATTCAAAGGTAATGTCCACAACATGAAACCTATCAAGCGTCCAACTTAACACATGCAAATATGGGACTCCCCTATCACAACAAGTTGGAATTAACTAATCACCATTATCAATGATTTCCTTCTTCCATTTGTTCATATCTTTTGTTGTCCCATGAGTTTCTAGAATGTGAGGCAACCACTTCGTTTCCAGCCTCTCAATTGCTTGCATTTTATCCTTCAATAGTATATCCAATTTTAATTCATGAGCAGCCACATCCTCAAATTTCCTCAGCATACCTGCTACCAACTCCATCTCAGGAGGGGCATTTGGATCATATCTAGAGCACCTAAGAAAATCTCTGACTTTTGTAGTCCTTGGTAGCCACATGGTCTTCATAGCTGAAAGCCTTTGTTTATCTGATTCATGCTTCTCATGTGCCGTCCTTAATTGGGGGTAAGACCTATGGGTCTCCTCCAACCTGGCCAATATCTTGTTGATCCTATACTTGATCAAATTCGTAGCTACACCCTCCACTTTACTTTCTATTTCTTCCTTCAACTTCTTATTCTCCTCTTTCAGTTCCTTTATTTATTGAAGTAGGGGTTGTGTGTCAACTGGTAATGACTCTGTAGTTTGTATAATTGGAGGGGTTTGAGATGGACCAGCTTCCAACTGAGGTTGACTCTCATGAGTATTAAGTCTGGCCATTGCTTCTATGTATTTCTTGAATAATTCATTGTACTCTTTTTACAGTTTGAGTGTTGTTGCCTCTACAAAATGTGTTGTTTGTACATTTAGGCTACCTGCCTGAGGAGTAAGGGTGTCTGACACCCTCTTGATGATCACATTATCGGTCAACTCCTCCAAACCTACCTTTGGCTTTTTATCATTTGGGGCCAATGCCTAGATAGCCAAGGTCTCAAATTTATGGTCAAAGATAGAACCCTGTAATGCCTTTTTAGCCTGCTCTCTATGTGCATCTAAATCATCCCTCACGATTATATCAAATGCAATAGCATCTGATAGCATCCAATGTGGCAATAGTAGGATGTTACTTTCTTCACAAGTGCTCTCCCTTCCTCAAGAGTCATGGCACTGATGTCCTTGTTCACTTCACTCAAAACCCTCCTTGTGATGGCATCATATTCCGAAAGGTCTGCACCACGTTTACTTCTTCTATCCTTTTCTAAAATTCTTCATGCCTCGTTCTTGGCACATATGATTTAAATTCTGGAGTAGTAATGAATGCATCATCAGAGATAAACTTATTACATGCCACCTCCCTCACATCTTCTGTGTCAACCTCATTGTCGACTGTGGACCTTGTCAACCTATTCTCTGGAGAGGCATATGGTACTATCCTCGGGGGAGAATGCAATTGGTGTGGAGGCTCTGGGACTTGTTCCTCTGCTACTTCTTCCTCTAGATTCACATCTTCCATCTCTTCCTCTGTTTCAAGGTCAATTTTTTTGCTTTCTTTGGGGCAGGGGCATCAGGGGAGTTAGGGGAATCTCTTCTAACATACTTGCCCCTTGAACTGCTTGGTTGATATGTGGGCCTTTCCTCTCTAGCAGGTGCTTCAACAATCAAATCATCTACTTTAGCAAAGAATGTTTTTATTCTTTCAATGGGGTCTTGAATCTCAGTGAAAGCCCCTTGATATGCAGAGTTAGCATTCTTTTTCCTTTTCTCTACTTCCATTATAAAATTCCATTTATTTCTCAAGACATGTACCTGTTGCATTGATTCACAATTTCTAACAGTGTCCTCATCAAGTAGGACATGGTGTGGATATGCATGCCTGCCGACTTTATGCCTTGTGTCATGAATGAAACTTTCAGGATCAAAGTACCTTATTCTCTCCATATCCATCCTATAACTTTGTAACATTAAACCAATTTGGTCCAAGCCACTCTTATCAATTGTAACAAAATCATGAATTCTCAGATATGTTGGGATAAGAGATCCTTTCTTAAGCTTTCTGAAATGTTCCTTATCTACTTCATTTAGTTATCTGATGATCTCCATAAATGTTATTCTCCTAGGCACAAATTTTGGTAAAGGAGTAGGGTGGAACCTCACACCCATAGATTCTGATACAAGTTGTGTTTTCATGTAAAAATCAATCTCCCCAATTGTGATAGATCTTCAAATGAGGGGTTCTCTCCATTGGTCTCAAAAAATCCTTTATCTCCTTTGGTATCCTATCTGCAGTTGGCTCTAGGAATCCCAACACTTTCCTCACAAAATGTTCTTCAAAAGTAACATAGTTAGCATGTTTGAAATGCATGTCTAGCATGCAGGTCCACATATGAACTAACATGGCATTGCCTTCTGCATCAGTCATTCTCAAGTGTAATTCTTTGCTCCAATGGCCAGACAGAGAGAACAGGATCATGTGGCACATTAATGAATACCAAGTGAATTTTACATGGGGAGCTGGAGTGTACATATTGTTCTTAATGGCCACCATCTACTCATGCATCCTTTTTGACAAATAACCTGCATAATCATATGGCTTCTCGGCTCCATAGTCTTGAATATACACTGTCATCATCATTAAAGACACCGGCATTCTATCTAATGAATCTCTTCTGAGCACATGACATAAGCTATGATAGGTCTTAACAAAATATTCCATGAACAGGTTGCATCAAAAAGGTTCCTCTTCTATATCAGGGATTTTGATCAAAGTTCCATCAACTCCCTTCAATCTATGCTTGGCCAAGTTTTGAGATCTGTATGCATACCCAAGAGTTTTGTATTTTTCTCTAAAGGCGTTCAAGTCTATAGGTATACTAGCGGTAGGATCAAGATTGAAGATAGTAGCAACATAGGACTTTGTGAACCTAATGATAACATTTCCATTACCAGACAAGACACACATGGTCCTAGGGTCATACCTAGTTGCTACAACTCTCATCAAGTTTGTGTTTTTGAAGACATTAGGGCATATTACTTTGGCTAAGTCAAGTATCCAAGCATGGCAGATTGGGGCTCTATAGTCAAGTCGCTTGTGCCAATGCTCAAACAAACTCCAAGCAGACACAGAGATCCTAGCATCTCGACAATCTACACAGAGGTCATATATTTTATCATTTTTGCCAACCTCCCCCAAATTTGTTAGAGGTCTCCTAGATAATTTGGGACACTAAATCGTGATATCCTCGTCTAGGCTATGTTTTGAGGTTAAAGATTGACATGACTGACTCAATTTGTATTTATACAAGCAACCTAGGGTTTATGCAATCAACAGCTGCCCTAAATGCCTTAGAAAGTACTTACAGACATAAAGACTAAGTGTAGGGGAGAGACAATAACTTACTAGTTTTTTTGACATCACAGAGGCTCAGAATTGCTTCTCCTTGCCTGTTTTGATGATTCTCTGGCTCTAAACACGATTGCTCCTTGAAAAATGATAGGAAATACTTTGAATTATGTTATTATAACATCAAATTCCTGTACTATTCTCTATATTAATGGAGGTCGTGACAACCATAACTCTGCTTGTGCCACAGTCATTTGAGAATTTTCTTTATCTGCAAGTTTGAATTTGGACCGTTGATCATTTCATGCCTTTCTGAAATCCACGACTTTGATTCATTGACTAGATTTGACAATCTTAGTCATCTTTGTCAACAAGTCATCACCCAATGAAAATGAGCCAAATCATCAGTAGCTTCCCTACTCATTATGTCATCCTTAGCCCAGACTGGACGCGTGTCACCTTTTCGTGGCATCGCAGTCAGGGAGGGCCCACCATATACCTACTGCGCAATGGTATGACATAGCATCCATGTGCCTTCATTATACTTGCTTTTCAATCGGTACACGCCACGTGTCGTCATCTTGCTACCTCACAACAAATATTCCTCATGGAAAAACTCCCTTGCACTAGAGCGCATCTGTTGGATCTTAGGCTTGCTCTGTGGACCATTAATACTTTGACATTTGGTGGTGGACAGTTGACTGAGGCAAGATTTTGAAGTGAACACTTCATAAGCAAAGGTTATTGGACAGGTGGCAGTTTGTCACAGCGTCACGTCTGGGTACTGACGTCATCTGATATGCTACATGACAATGTGATATTCACTTTATAAGACTTTAGGACATTAAACATTGATTTTACCAGTGGCAACACGTAACGGCTAGGCTAAGGGGCCGGTCAACTCATGGGCTTCAAGACATAAGGTCGTGACTTAAAGGATCAACAGCTGGCTATAAATAGTCAACACAAGAATATAACAATACAGTGCATGACCTAAAGAAAAGGGACAAAGGGTTTTTGAAATCGAACACTTAGAAATTTTTAAACCTAAAACCCTAACCCTAAAGGAGGGAACCACCATGTTATTTAATCTAATTCCCAAGGTGAACTAAGGGACAATCCTATATTATATATTAATTTAATAAGATCATAGAATACATAAAGGAAAATAGATATGTAAACCAAAACACATTCAAATATAGAAGGGTTCTAACATATATGTCACTTCTATTCAAAATGAACAAAGGAAATATATAGAGAGGTAAGATGAAAATTTGTTATACCTCTTTTACTCTACAAAATGTACAAAGTAGGCATTTGTTCAAGAATACCATCAGTTATGCTCCATGTAGATGTTGACAAGTATCCAACATGCATGGTGCATTTCTTATATGGATGGGATGAGAACAAATGTACTCAAACTTGTATGGTGCCAACTAGATCATTATGGAATGTGGCATATGTGGACATCACCATGTGTCAGACACATACAGTGCCAATTATATGATCATGTTTTGCAGTATAAATGCCATTAGGTGGCACACGTGTATGGAAGCATAACATGTGGTTATTGATGTTCCATGTGTCTAACTAGACACCAACATGTGTAGCAATGTGTATAGCCACACTATCTAGATCCTTGAAGATCCGTAAACCCTGAATAATGCCTCGAAACCCTAAACCCTAACTACTAAACCATAAACCCTAAATAATGCCCCTAAGCCCTAACTGTTGATAACTGAGAGGGGGGGGTGAATCAGTTATCCCAATTATTTCTCTATCTGAACTTCCTTATTAATTAATGCAGCATTAAATCAAACACAGAAAACATTACCATGAAATAAGAAACACATGACACAGTATTTTTGACGTGGAAACCCTGTTAAGGGAGAAAACCACGGGGTGATTAACCCAAAAATTGTTCTCTGTTAGAAGAATAGGAAATTACAAAATGGCACTTGCCAATTAGGGCTCACTGCCCGAGCACACTGCTCACAAGAGGCTCACTGCCTACAAGAAGACACACTGTCTACAAAGTGATAAGAATCACAGTCTTGAACTGATTAGAAGCATCTGCATATGCTGGAGTTCAGTTCCGGTTAGGCTCAGTACACTGATCTGCTGCACTTCATCTTTCCTCTGTTCTTTATTCTGCTATCCTTTCACATACCGGATCTTTCTTGTTACTTCTGCTCTGCTCTGGACTTGTTCGCATATTACTTCACACACATTCCTGCCCTTCACAACTAAATCCATCCTCTATATATATCCGCACAAGTAATTTCATCACCTTTCTAGTCGGCATCCGGAACAGTCTAGTTTCTTACAAACTTTTGTTCTGTCGGCTGAATCCTTCCTCACCAAGCAATGCGGATCAAGCATATACTTGTAGATATCATTAATCATGTCGGCCAAACATGATTCATGCCTTCACAACCTCTGTCATCAACAGTAACACATCCGGAAAGCAGTCTGATACTCTGCCAGTCAGTTCTTCCTCTGTTTTCACTGTCTCTCAGGAATCCGGTACTCAATTATTCATATCTTTTTCTTTGTCCATCTCCGGAGGCTAAATCCTTGGTATATACCACTCAAGATAGTCCTCTTGACTTCCCCAAATCCGCACTGCACCAAGACACTTCCTCTGAGAGATCCGGACCAATCTGTCGGACCTTGCCACATGCTCTGTTCTTGTTCACCGGACCACAACAATCTTTAATCTGACTTCCGGTAGAGACATATCATGACTTGCGGATATGTGGGATGACCTTTGTTGCCATCAATGACAACAACCATGAATCCATATAGTGTCTCTTGCCAACAATCTCCCCCTTTGGCATTGATGGCAACACTTAGTGAAAAATGACTAAGTATTTACACTATGCTCCCCCTTAGCTGATGCTCTGTCTTTATATACAATTTCCGGAACTCCCCCTTAGTTGGATTCCTCATTTTTCACTGCTCCTCACTCCCCCTTTGACATCAATGGCAAAGGGTAGGGTCCGCACACCAAAATTTTCAAAAATTTTCTATATATAGCCGCATATTTACATACTCACATATACTGAAGAATGTCTGCAAAGGATGTCTGCAGTTGAATCATTTCAGTAGCCCAACTTAGCTTCATTCTGTCCAAAATTGAAATGTGACCACTCAACAAAAATGCAAAAGCTTTTGCCCGCTTGAGATCTGTCGGATCTTTTGTTTGGGCGGTGGTCTGGGCATCACTGATGGCCTCATGCATAGTTTCCAACTTAGGGATTATAATCCTTCTAAGTTCACCCATCCGGTTGGTGATGTTCTTCCTCTCCTTCTCAAGATTCTTTATTTCATTCAAGACTGCAATAGTCTGACATTCTTGATTTATTATAGAGGAAGAGAGAGGATCAAAACTTTGAGATAAGCTTTGAAGCTTGTCCTGTTCCTCTTTTATTTTCTTGTCAATTGCTGCTGTTGCCTTTGACCAAGATATACAAAATTTGTAGATGTCACCGCCATCCTTAAGAGCATTCTCTAAGCTCTTTATTCCAATGCTTACAATCTTCCTATCCTTAGAGATTAATTCTAATATTTCAGAAAATCTCTTATCCAAAAATTCCTTCCGGACCTTTTCTTCAGCTGATTTTTCTAGAGAATCAAAATGTGTATCAATACTGCTGACTAAGGTTTTTAGATTACCGGAAGTGGAGGCTGTCGGATCTATCTGGATTGATGGCATGATCTTTACAAGTACTCCGGAAGCAGCCTCTATCAACTCACAGTCTTCCATATGAGACTTCAGGAGCTTTTCATTTGCCTTGGCATTTGCAAATGAAGCTATCTTCATTGTTTGTACCGGAGAGAGAGAGTCAAAATCAAATGGGCCTTTTAGAAGCTCCGGTTCATCAATCTCTAGAGTTTCTTTGCTCAAAAATTGTTGAACAGTTTGTGCAGTGTCTCTTGCCGGAGACAGATGTTTCTTTTCTTCTGCAGTCTTAGAACTGTCAACCTCTTTGTCTTTCACCACTGCTTCCTTCTCCTGTAATTGCTCTTCTTCTTTGGATCCGGAGACTGTAGGGGAAACCGGAGGAGAGATGCTAGCTTGTTCATGGGCCACTTCTTCTGGAGCAGAGGGTCCCAAGTCCTCAGCTGTTTCTGTACCTAAATCCTCTACAACAGGAAGATTGAACCTTTTGAGGGCCTTCCGGAGGATCTCTTCTGTTTCTTGGGCCACTTTGTCAGTCTCACCAAGCATGAGTTGATTCATCCTGGCTTTGCTTCTGAACTCATATTTGCAGTCCTTGAAGATAATGTTCATTGTCTTGGGGTCAATTTGAGGATATAGCTGAATAGCTATCTGCTCCCGGATCTCAAGATCTTTAGCATGAGCATTATTCTTTCTTACTTCCAATTCCTTTTCTAGGCTTTTAGGAATAAGAGATATTATTTCAATGAAAGCCTTATTATATATGTTAAGATATTTTACTGTGGCCTCCTACAGAGTCTTTTGGTCGGCCTCACTGAAGTCATCATATGATTCAGTCATTGGTTGAAGGTTTCCATCCACCGTGACCGACTTGATTATGCTCTCTAGAGACAGAGTGGGCTTTTCAACAGATCCTTCTGCCATTTCATCCTTGTCTTGGCCTGTGGAGGGCTTACCGGATCCTTTCTTTTTCTGTTTCTTTATTTCCTTTACACCCTCATCTGACTCTGTTTCCTCTTCATCCTTTTGGCTTTCATAAGCCCTTGATGCTTTTGTCTTGGATCTTTTACCGGATGCCTGGACTTCCGGTTTTGAGCTTTTGGTTGTGGAAGGTGCAGATCTCTTTGATGATCTGGTCCGGGTGGGAGTTTCAACCGGAGCACTTTCTTTACTTTTCTCTTCTTCCTCAGCCTTCCTCCTCTTTTCCCGGCTGGCATCAAGTGCCTCTTTTGAGATGCCTAGGCCTTGAGCAATGTGCTCTACTTCTTTTCTTACTTTTCTTTTAATCTCAGGTTCCCTGAGTTCTACATGTATTTTTACACTCAGCTCCTCAAAGGTTCCAAACCTTTCTGCCTTAGGATCTTTGGGCTGACTTAGCATGTGTTGAACATGCAGCTCCACTATCTGTTCATCAACTTCATACCCCATGGGCATGATCCAGACAGTCCTTGGCTCCACTGCCTCCATTAGGCACTGATCAGTGTCAACCATAAAGCACACTGAGTCCTTGTATTTCTCAATGAGAGACTGGGGAATTCTCTCTCTTGCTTGCATCATGCTCTGAAAGTTTTTGAAGTATCCCCATAGAGCTGTATTTCTCGCTTTTGCATCCCCAAGTCCATGCAAATAGTCTCTTATCTGGACTGCAACAGGTTTGTCATTCTGCCATACCCATCCACTTGTTCCGGGTAGCTCATTCATGAAGTAGAAGAATAGACATACAATAAGAGTACCATACTTAAAGGAATTCTTCTTATCCTTCTTGATTTTCTGTATGTTTTCCATTAATTGGCTTAGCAGTAGTTCACAGAGATCATATTCTGCATTCTTTCTTAGCATTTCATAAGCAGTGTATATTGCAGTTCCGGATACAGAATTCTCCCTGCTGGAGTGATAGATCTTGTATCCTATTATCATTGATGCATATTTGATATCCGGATCCGAAATATCTTCAATGGTTATTGCCCTCTTATCAAATTTTGATCCGGTGGCCTCAGTTACAATGTTGTTCTTGACAGATTTGAGGATAGGTACCCCTCCGGAAGAGTATAGACCGGTTACTGCCCTAATTGCTTCTTTTTTGATCTTGCAGGGTCTATCCAGCCATAGAAAGTTGTCATGTATCCTGCTCAGTACATACCGGACCCATTCATCTTCTTCAAAGCTGGGGAAATGAATAAATTGCTCAAATTGTTTCTTCTGGATACCCTTATACTCTGGTTTAAGCTCAAAAGCATTGTCTATCAGTTGCTTGTGATAGAGGTCTCTTAATTTGAATTCCCCAAATTCCTCAATGCTTGCGTGTATGTAAACCCTAATGTCTTCGGTATGTAAAACTCCGTGGGGAACACTAGAGAAGGCTCCTAGTGGATCTACCTCCAATGATTTGTAGGGATGTTTCTTGAATGAGGGGCGAGGTCTATCAGAGATCTTAACTGTGTTTGGAGTAGCCATTCTTCAAAGATTTGCAGTGAGGTAATGAAAAACGGAGAATACCTTATGCGCCTTCGGTTTGCACGGAGTGGTTGGATTGATTTCTTTATGCAATAGCTTCGGCAGGAGATCCTTGGTGTGCTTGATGAACCTTGTTGCAGAGCTCCACTTTTCGCTTCTTCTCGAGTGTAGAATGAGCAAATAACTTTTGAGAAATCCCTTATATTGCTCCGCAAACCCTAATATCTGTCTGCAATAAATGCTTCACCTGCATTATTCTGGTTTGCCATGTCTGGACAGCTTGGAGTATCCCGGATTAGTCCTGATCACTGAATATCATCCGGATCTTCAAATCATGAATAAATCGAGGTAACATATTACAAGAACATCCCAAACACTCTGTCCAATCTGCAAAACAAGATCGTGCACTTCCGGATCTCTCCGGACCTTTTTGTAATCCTTTATCATACCAGAGCACCTCCCTGAGCAGGTCTTATTTGATCGATCACAGCTTCTTCATAACTTCATGCGGACCTCTGAAAACTTGACTGAAGTATCTCAAGACTCATATCTACAAACCCTTTGATCCGCATCTTGTGCCACATCCGGCACCACTTGTTTGGCTGGGGGAACAAGATTTTCTTTGAGTCTCCCCCTGAGCCTGAGCTCACCTTTTAATTTCCGGAAGAAATATCAGCACCAGAGTCTGGTGCGGATCCAACCTCTACATTCTCTGAACTTTTCTTCACCCAAATCTTGCTCATCTGATTCTTAACTTCATCCGCATTCATCTTTTGTTTACCCTTGTCTTGATTCTGATTATACACCGGACCTCTTTTGTCCTGATTCTTGTTTCTGCAGACTTTAGCATTATGACCGGATCTATTGCAGATTTGGCAAATAACATTTCTTTGCATATTTGACTGATATCCCCTTGATCTGCATTGATTAGCCATATGACCTACTCTATTGCATGTAAAGCATCTACCTTTGAATGATTTGTTTACTTGCATAATTCTGCATTCATGGGATTTGTGTCCATACCTTTTGCAGTTGAAGCACTGTCCGGAGAAGGATGAATTAATCTGATTCATTCTCATTCTGCACTGATTAGCTTTGTGACCAAAGTGGTTGCAGCTGTGGCAGTATCCATTGAAGGATGGATATCTTTGAGCATTTGGCTGTCTTACCGGAGGTCTTCTAGGCCTGCTCCTTGGATTTTCTGATCCAAGATTCTTTTGACCGGATCCGGAACTTTCTCCTTTCTCATATCCCAAACCATACTTGTCATCTGTCCTCTTTTGACTTCCAAGAAGAACTTCAAGTTGAGCAGAACTTATCTTGAATTTCTCTTTATATTCATTTGCTGTTTGAAGGTCTCTTTTGAGAGAGGTGATTTGATCCTCAAGTTTTTCTTCATTATCTTTGGCATCTTCAAGATCAGATTCAAGATGTCTGATAATCCTGTCCATCTGGTGGCATTCTTCTGATTTTTCTTTAAGAGATTGTCTTAGATTGTCTTCAGCCTTTCTTTTTTCTTCAATCTCTTGAGTAAACTTTATAGTTCCTGATTCCATTTCATGTCTTAACATAATGACTTCTTTTGATAACTTTTCACATAACTTGGTTTGCTCAGTCAATTCTTCATTTTTATTGCTTTCTTCACTTTGTCTTGCCAACTGTTGAAGCAGCTCCTTTCTCTTTTTCATAGAGAGACTTAATTTGTCTTTTAATTCTCTCATGAATTCATCAGCCTGTTTGAGTCTTTCCTTTAATTCACTGACTTCAGAATTTGACTGTTCAAGATCCTCAAGAGCAGTCTTGAGTTGCTCTCTTAAACCATATGCATCCATTTGAAATCCCAGATCTTCCTCAAGCTGTTAGGCTCTATTAGGAGGAACTTGGCTCTGATACCAATTGTTGATAACTGAGAGGGGGGGGTGAATCAGTTATCCCAATTATTTCTCTATCTGAACTTCCTTATTAATTAATGCAGCATTAAATCAAACACAGAAAACAATTACCATGAAATAAGAAACACATGACACAGTATTTTTGACGTGGAAACCCTGTTAAGGGAGAAAACCACGGGGTGATTAACCCAAAAATTGTTCTCTGTTAGAAGAATAGGAAATTACAAAATGGCACTTGCCAATTAGGGCTCACTGCCCGAGCACACTGCTCACAAGAGGCTCACTGCCTACAAGAAGACACACTGTCTACAAAGTGATAAGAATCACAGTCTTGAACTGATTAGAAGCATCTGCATATGCTGGAGTTCAGTTCCGGTTAGGCTCAGTACACTGATCTGCTGCACTTCATCTTTCCTCTGTTCTTTATTCTGCTATCCTTTCACATACCGGATCTTTCTTGTTACTTCTGCTCTGCTCTGGACTTGTTCGCATATTACTTCACACACATTCCTGCCCTTCACAACTAAATCCATCCTCTATATATATCCGCACAAGTAATTTCATCACCTTTCTAGTCGGCATCCGGAACAGTCTAGTTTCTTACAAACTTTTGTTCTGTCGGCTGAATCCTTCCTCACCAAGCAATGCGGATCAAGCATATACTTGTAGATATCATTAATCATGTCGGCCAAACATGATTCATGCCTTCACAACCTCTGTCATCAACAGTAACACATCCGGAAAGCAGTCTGATACTCTGCCAGTCAGTTCTTCCTCTGTTTTCACTGTCTCTCAGGAATCCGGTACTCAATTATTCATATCTTTTTCTTTGTCCATCTCCGGAGGCTAAATCCTTGGTATATACCACTCAAGATAGTCCTCTTGACTTCCCCAAATCCGCACTGCACCAAGACACTTCCTCTGAGAGATCCGGACCAATCTGTCGGACCTTGCCACATGCTCTGTTCTTGTTCACCGGACCACAACAATCTTTAATCTGACTTCCGGTAGAGACATATCATGACTTGCGGATATGTGGGATGACCTTTGTTGCCATCAATGACAACAACCATGAATCCATATAGTGTCTCTTGCCAACACTAACCCCTAACGCATAAACCCTAAACTTGAGCAACCTCAAACCTCTAAACTCTAAATCTAATCAACTCTAAACCTCTATCTCCATATCTATCCCCTATCTCCCTATCTCCCTATCTCTATCATCCCTCTACCTCTCAATCCTTCTCCCTATTTCTCTGGACATCTTGCTCACTCTCTATCTCCCTATCTCTCCCCTCTGTCTCTCCTGATCTATCTCCTCTCTCTCTCTCTCTCTCTATATATATATATATATAGCTATCTCTGAACTGAGCAACCCTAAACCCCTAAACTCTAAATCCAATCAACTCTAAACCTCAATCTCCATATCTCTCCCCTATCTCCCTATCTCTATCATCCATCTACCTCTCAATATCTCTCCCTATATCTACCATGTGCTAAACCCTAAACTTGAGCAATGCTAAACTCATAAATAGTAAATAATGCCCCTAAACCATGACCCCTAACCCCAAGCATCTCTCCCTCTCTCTCATCAACAAAACAAATGGAACCAAGTAAACTAGGATATGAAAAGAGGGATGAGGATATAAATTGCAAGGATGAAATGGAAACAAGATAAAACTAAAGTTCATTGGATGGGAATAATGTTGAGAGGAGGGTGTAAAATAGTAAAACAGGGAAAATTGGGTGGGATCTAAAGGGAAATTGGAAAGGAAAAGAAAAACTAGGAAAGCTAGGAAAAGGATTTAACTCTGAGAGAGAGAGAGAGAGAGAGAGAGAGAGAGAGAGAGAGAGAGAGAGAGAGAGAGAGAGAGAGAGAGAGAGAGAGAGAGAGAGAGGAGAGAGAGAGAGAGAGAGAGAGAGAGAGAGAGAGAGAGAGAGAGAGGAGAGAGAGAGAGAGAGAGAGAGAGAGAGAGAGAGAGAGAGAGAGAGAGAGAGAGAGAGAGAGAGAGAGAGAGAGAGAGAGAGAGAGAGAGAGAGAGAGAGAGAGAGAGAGAGAGAGAGAGAGAGAGAGAAGAGAGAGAGAGAGAGAGAGAGAGAGAGAGAGAGAGAGAGAGAGAGAGAGAGAGAGAGAGAGAGAGAGAGAGAGAGAGAGAGAGAGAGAGAGAGAGAGAGAGAGAGAGAGAGAGAGAGAGAGAGAGAGAGAGAGAGAGAGAGAGAGAGAGAGAGAGGACTTCTTTTAAATGCAATCATAAACCCTGGATAATGCCCCTAAACCCTAACCCCTAAAACATATATAAACCCTAAATAATGATCCTAAACCCTAAACCTAAGAAACCTTAAACCCCTAAATCCTAAACTCCAAACCCCTAAACCCTAAACACTAAACCCAAGCAACCCTAAACCTTTATCTCCCTATCTCTATCGTTCCTCTACCTCTCAATCTCTCTCCCTATGTCTCTAGCCATGTCCCTCACTCTCCATATCCCTATCTCTTCCTATGTCTCTAGCCATGTACCTCACTCTCTATATCTCCCTATTGGTCCTCTCTCTCTAAACACTAAACCCTAAACCCTAAATAATGCTCCTAATCCTTAACCCCTGAACCCCTATCTCCCTATCTCTCTGGATATCTCACTCACTCTCTATCTCCCTATCTCTCCCCTTTGTCTCCTCTATCTCTCCCTATCTGTCTCCTCTCTCTCTATCCAGCTATCTCCAAACCTGAGCAACCCTAAACCCCAAACCCCAAACCCCTAAACCCTAAATCCAAGCAACTCTAAACATCTATCTCCCTATCTCTCCCCTATCTCCCTATCTCTCTCCACAGTCTCCTCTATATCTCCCTATCATTCCTCTCTCTCTCTATAAACCCTAAACCCTAAACCTCCAAATCTAAATCACTAAACAATAAACCCTAAACCCTAAATAATGCCCCTAAACCCTAACCCCTAAACCTGAGAAACCCTAAATCCCAAACCCTTAAACCCAAGTAACTCTAAACCTCTATCTCCCTATCTCTCCCCTCTCTCCCTTTCGCCTTTGTCCCTCTACCTCTCAATCTCTCTCCCTATGTCTCTGGCCATGTCCCTCACTCTCTATCTTTCCATCTCTCCCCTTGATCTCCTCTATATCTCCCTATTGGTCCCCTATCTCTCTCTAAACCCTAAACCCTAAACCTCTAAACCTTAACCCCTAACCCCAAAACCATAAACCCTAAACCCTAAATAGTACTCCTAAACCCGAGTAACCATAAATTAGGTGCTAAATTAGGCGCTAAATCAGACACTAAATGAGGCGCTAAATTAGGCACTACACGAGGCACTGAAGTAGGTGCTAAATTGCGCCTACTTGTTTTGATCGGCACAAAAAATGCCAAAAATAGCGCCTCGTGATAAATAGCATCGACTTTTTCAAAAAATTGGAGAAAAATACATTAAAACAATGGGTGGAAGCAAAAAAAGGGAGCTAATCATAAGGATTTGTTGTAGTGGACCCCTGACACTCAAAATACTTAGAGAATTTTATGAAAAAACCTAGCTATGTGTCAGCACCGCGCAATAGTGTGCCTCACATATTTTTCACTTTTGTCACCGCGCTACAGCCTTTCCTTTGAAAATGACAGACTTCGGCCTTTGGGCCTTCTAGCTTCCAAAACAAAGGAAGAGGGGAGAAGAAAAGTCTGACGTCCAACCCCTCAGAATAGTTAGAAATATTTCCAAAGGAAAAGAGTGGAGCCTGGACTTCGGGCATTCCATCTACCACCTTCTACCACAAGAAAAGGAAAAGAGGAAACTCCCAATCTCTGGTGTTCGAAGCACTTAGAGAAATTTTGCAAAGAACAAAGCGGAGTTCAAAGCTAATTAGGATGGCATGACGAAGGGGAGAGGGAGAACTCTGGACTTTGAAACTCCGAAAATGCTTAAAAACACAAGGAAAACTCAAGATATTTTGGACTTGATTTTGGGGGGTTTTTCCTTGCATTCCTAAAGGGGAAAACACTTCGAGATTTCATGGATTTGGGCTATTTGGATGGGGAGCAAAATAGGACAACAAATATTGTGATTGTAAATAGACAAGGCATGTGAATTGTTTTACACAAAACATCAATTACAAATGTTTTAGTGTAACCTTTGTAGATATGTTGACATGTTTAAATGCTTTGTAAATGGTGTGCTTTTCTTTGCTCAGTACTTTTTTTACAATTCTCAGTCATAGTTTTTTAGCAAAAGATAGATTCTCAATATTGTTAAATGTATTAATGGATATAATATTGTAAAGTGTTCTAAATAATGCAATCTTAACGACAAATTTTCCAAAACATTTTCTATGAGCTAAAGTAAACAAATCAACATTGTTCTTTGCATTGTAAATGTAGATACAATAATAAAAAGACATAAAATCCTTGTAGAAAAATGCTTATGGTTCAAATTTAAATATAGTTTAACTTCTAGCCTTTATCCTACTTGTCTTGTTGAATAATTGCCAAAAAAAGTGCAAACATAATAGATTGTTGAATACAAGTTACTTTAAATGAAGCTACAATTTTGTAATGTCCCCTTCCTAAATAGTTCAGTTTGGTGGACAATTAGTCTATTTAGTGGGTTCTCGTAGGCTAATGAGTTAGGGTTAGGGAATTCTTAGAGTCAGTTGATCTAGCTGGATGGCAGTATCAGGTGTCTAATTGAGATTCCAAACATTTTGTTGGGTGGTACGTCATTTTCTGAGGTATTTTTAGGTGCTTTCTTCCATACTATTTTTAGTAAGTCAGTTGCGAGCATCAATGGGCCAGTTGTCAGTGTTACTCTTTTTAGTATTGCTGGTGGATGCCATTTTCAGTGTCAGTCTGATATTTTTTATGGTCTAGTATATTTATTTTAAATAACGTAAAGGAATTAAAGCTAAATTAATATTTAACTTTACGTTATTTATTTTATAATGTGACTTTATAAAAAGGACCATTGGGAGACATAAGTTGTTTTAAAAGAGGACCAAAGATCACTTCCTAGGGATGGGTGCCCACTTAAGGAGACATTAATGAATATCTAAATTAAAGTTAAAAGTGAAATTCCCTCTACTTGGGCATGCAAGCTTGAGGAAGATTAAAAGTGAAGTTGGAGCTCATTTTTGACATTCATGTGCATTGATATTTTGATATTGTTCTTGCTTGGAGGAGTTGGTTCTTCCTAGGGTTTGTGAGGATGAAATCCCTTGCAGACTACATCTTGTACGTTGTTGAAAGATACAAGTTGGAAGAATTTTTTTGGGTGATTTCACACCAGAATCACAATGAGACTTTAAATGGCAGATTTCTAGGGTTTTGCATTGAGTGTTTATTTACAGATTTATGAGAAGGATTTGAGGGCATATTTTTAGAGTGAAATAAAGAAGTTTTTTATTGTGTTTGGAAGCTGCTATGACCTCCTTATGCTGGTCGTACCCTTCTAGAGGAGGTCGTACCAATTTCATTTGCTGGTTTTGATGTTTTTGGAGTGTCAACTCTCTTCATTCTTGGCATGGAGTGTAAGGATCATGTTACAGATGTTTATGGACTGGTTTGGAGTAGATTTTGAAGGTTTTTAGATGTGTTTTCTACTGATGCACTTTCCTGCACACAAGTTGTACAACCCTCTACACCAGGTGTGGGCTTCCTAGGCAGAAACACCTAGTTTTTGGGCATTGTTTTGAGTCCATTGGGGGTGCTTGGGACCTAAATACTATTGTATACCATTTGACAGGAGGAGAAATGAGTGGATACTAATTTTAAGGGAGATTTTGATAGCTACATGTGGCTATTACCTCTATTTCTAGACTTACAAAAATTAACCAACAAAATGGGTATGTTGTTATTTGCATTGTAATGTGATTTCTTCAATTGGCTCTCTTTACTTTTGATGAGATAATGTAATTTTAGATTTGTGTTCAATATGGGTGTTGAAAATATGTGATTGTGAGACATTTTTAGTTCTATTCATATTGCAATTATTTCTATTTGTCAAAACACTTCTGCATATCCGTCTCTTTCTAAAAACAAAATAAAACCTAGTTCTCAAAAACACAAAAAAAAAAGGGTGGACAATACAAATTTTCACGTGTTATTATAACTAAATCTAAATTTATTGTATTGCCTTAATAGAAATTGCAATTTGCCTATTAAGTTTTGAATTTGGTCAATGCAAGTCAAAACACAGTTACATCTTGCAACACATTCATTTTTCCATCTACTTCTTGTATTAATTACTCAACATTTAATGCATTTTAAGAGCTTCTAATAGCCTTTATGTATCTCTTATCAAAAAAGACCTTACAAAGCTATAGATTGTATGAAAAAAAAGAACAACTCTAAGTTAAATTTCAGATCTATCAAAACTTAGCTATAGTATTCCCAAATTTCCATCTCACATGCAAACACAATAAGAAACATTCTTCATGAATAACCCACTATTGGAACCCACAGTATCATAAATTGCATTGAAGTTACATAAATAGTTCTTAGGCCTTGGTATAATGTTATAGATGATTATCATATTATAATAAACAAACTCGTGACCAACAAGCCATGGGCATTCTTATTTTTCTTTCAATGACCTTTACAACAAGCACTTTTAATGCATGAACTAGAAAAAAGGAATTTGATCATATCAAAAATTGTATTGATGTTATAGAAAGAGTACTAGAAGTTTTCTATTAGGCTACAAATAATGTTTACGTCCTTTCAATGCCGATATTACTAAGCTTAAATGCAATCAACCAGTTCAAGAAATTGCAAATTGCACCAAGTGCTTCAAGCCCAGTTAAAACTTTGCCAGGTTAATATTTTCTAACATAGAACATGCCTTGCTAAAGTATCAAAAGTTCCAAAGCATAAAATTTGTTGTGCAACACAACGTGCTTTTGAAACATCAGCTACTGTTACACACTCTCATAATTGGATTTGGATAATTAGTAAGTGAAATTACAATTTCATTTCTTTGTCTACTTTTTCTATACATTTCTCTACAAGAAATGCATGTTGAGAGTTAATGACACTCTAAATTTATTATTGAACAAATAAAACCTCATAGAACTGTGAATATATTCATATTTGCTAAATGTTGCACCATACAAGCTGCTCATTAGATGGCTTTGTGTAGCCGTGCCCTCCGATAAACACAATAAGCTATAGAATTTGAATCAATTTGAGTTATCAGAAATCCACTAATCCTGGTTAATCATGTCAAGCCATCACAAATTGAAAGCCTAACTCATTAGCACCTAAATAAAAATCCCTTAAAGCAATTGGCCATTAGGCAAGTAGGAGCTCATTCTAGTTAATAGTTCACTTATGTTCAAACAAAAAATCAACATATCTAGAATGAAGCATGCCACCAATGGTCTGACTAAATAAAACATGCCACCAATATTGAAAATTGTATTGTCATTGCTAAAAGAGTTTTGGAAGTGTAAATATCCAATCACACTCATAACTAGCACTTGCCCCATTGTAAATTACACCTTGACCTTATAACACTTGGTAGGAACTATAGCTACCTTGCACTCTTGTAATTAAAATTGATAAGAAGTTTTTCAAATTTATTAACGATAGTATTAAATAATATAAAAATGATTATTTAAGCAATAATCAATAATAATTTATATTAAGCAATTTAAATATATAATTTATGACAAGGAATTTATAATATATTATGATAATTATAAATTTATAATAATTATTATCAATATATAATTACAATTATACGTGTGATCTCATTTTGTAACAAAAAATTTGTAACTGCAATAAATATAATAATTGTAAACTTATAATTAACATACCCCGTTAATGGGGGTTGCGATGTTTACATCCAAAAAAGGAGAAGGGAGACAAGGTGGAGACTTCTGGCAGAGGGATGGGCAAAGCTGAATTTTGATGGTGCGTCAAAAGGAAACCCAAGTAGCTCAGGAGCTGGATGTTTGTTTAGAGATTGGTAAGGTAATACTATGGGGAAGACGGCGAAGAAGTTAGTGCAAGGGACCAACAACGAAGTGGAGTTCCAAGCGCTTATCCTTGGTCTTAATTTATGCCAATGCCTAGGAGTCCTAAGGGTAGAGGTGGAAGGGGACTCAATGTTAGTTATAAATAACCTGCGAACTAGGATTATGGCAAATTGGAAATTGAAGCTATTATTAAGTGAGGCCCTTGGTTTATTGGAAGGATTCGAACAAGTAGTGTTTAACCATGTGCTTTGGGAAGGAAATAAGGAAGCCGATGAATTAGCAAACCAAGCTATCATAGCTACAGATGATCTGGTGTGGGAGGTTAGAAATAATGATGGTGCCAATGCATCCTCCTGTCAGGCCATCCAATCCGACCAGGGAGTGGTGGTTGGCAAAGCATGTGGGGAGTGCTAAAATATCTGAAGAAAATCGAAGGAAGCATTCCTTATTTCGCAGTGGCAACTTGCATGAATGATAGCGGTAGTGATGGACACCCCTATTTGGCTTGTTTGCAGGAAGCAATAAATGCCATTCCTCAGCCAAATAATGGACAAGAGGCTAGGTACGATGTTTAAGCCGAAGAGTGGAATAGTACTCTTCACCATTGAATGTGTACTGGGAGAGGATTTCATGGTAAATTATAACAAATACAGGGTGAATACAGATCTATCCTCCATGTTTCTAGCAATAATGCTAGACTTAAACAAAGAAAAATCCACTATACAGAATTTGATGGAGGAGTTTGTGGAGCTGGATTTCAGAGGTGGATGGAAGGAGGTGGTGGGAGTGGTGCGATATGGTGTTGGAGTGCCGTTGCCTAGAGACTTCCACATAATTAACTTTGCAGGGGATGCAGTGAATTGGTGGCCCTTCGTCACGGAAGCAGGGGAGGACAAAATCGCTAGTCGTCCTCGCTGAGCAGCGCAAGGGTTAGCCTTTCTGAAGGAAACTTGCAGGGTTGGAGGTGGAGTATGACTGGATGAATGAGGTTCTGGAACAATATTATGCGGAGGACGAAAATGCCTGAGGTGGAATTTCCAGTGATCTTTATCTTTTTTTTTGTAATCTCTAGCATATGTAGTATGGAACAAATATTAGAGTAGATAGATAAGAAGATTAGAAGCTTGTAATAGGTAGTAGGGGTAGGAAGATTAACAAGGATTTTACAAAAACCCTGGTTATAGTGTTTTTATGTTCTCATGCTGAACTTTCACTGTTTTGTTAAATTTGGTTAAAAATATAATATAAAGGGAGTTGACCCCATGTCAGTAGTTTACCAACCAAAAGAAACTTATAATTAACATAAGTATAATAAATGTAACAATAGAAATGACAATAAACAATAGATAAAAGATATAAGAAATAAAATATATCTTATATCTTTTAAAGATAAAATATATGTAATAATAAAAGTAAAAGATATATGAAAAAAAAGCTTCATATAACTTACATTAATTAATAATTAATTAATAATTGAGAGTTTATAATAATATTGATAATTTGTTGTAAGTAATTAAATGTGAGAATGCAAATAAAAATAAGTGTATTTAGTTCAATATTTAAAGAAGGCACAAATACTCGTGGATATTCTAATTTGAAAATGCTTTCGGATTAGGAACAATAGATGATATATTGGTAAGCACCCCAAAATTAAAATCTCTTTTAACACTATGTAGGCACAAGCTTAAAGATTAGGTATGAATTTGTAATCACAAATTTGTGCCATACTTGTAAATTTGTATTGTGTGATTTGTAGACCTTTGTTCTATACCTCACTTGATTCATCTTGACTTCCTTTGTGTCTTCTAATATTTGATGGACTAATGATGTTTATAAATACCTTGGTAGGGCCACTATTAAGTCACAAGGGGACATGTTTTCCTAGGTCAACCTATGGAAATGTGCAATAATGATAGTAAATAACACTCTTCAATTATGCATATGCTTTTAAGATGCTCGTGCAAAACTAGATTCCTTTTAATGCACTAATCTAGATGTGTAAATGTGAATGATATTCCTTGGAATTATTAGAGGATATGAGATGATCCCATTGTTTAGAATGAATGTATTGAATGCCTTTAAATACAAGGACATACTAATATATTTTATGAATTTGTGTTTAGTTAGCCTAAGATGAGAAGGGTAAAGGTGGGAAGTCAATCAATTTTAAATTAGGGTGGGACAAGTCCTGACCACAAGAATGACCTTACAACCACGAACTAGACTCCGACATGAAAGAGGCCAAATCAAGGCGAATAACATGTGCATGAGAGTATGTGCTTGTGTAATTGTGATGAATAAGTGGATAGAATGAAAGGGATGCATAATTTCATATGAATTGGAATGAAGGATAAATGTATAGAAATATATATAATGGATAGGTGAATAACATAGAGCAAAAAGATATTATTATACATAAAATTATACCATTTGTCAACATATCTCTATATGGAAACACTGTCTTCAAAATAATTACAAAATAAACAAGTGCTATGTAGTGGCTAGTATCTAAGATATTGTAATTATAGAATTTGTTTTGTAATAGAAAAATTTAATATTGATAGGACCATGCCCTGAGTTTGATGACCATTGCCATACAATGCAATCATAATTTTAGGGCACACAAAATTTGCTTGACAAGTAAGGTTAATCATCAAATTTAGGTGTTAAATGGGACTAAAGTAGTATGCATTGTAATCACATTAAAGTTGATAGATAATGTAATAAAATATTTTATATTTTGCATTGTAAGTTTGACTCAAAAACTATCATGATACAAATATCATAGTTTGGCACATTTTAGAAAACACCTCCTACTCGTCCATGTAAATTTTGTTTTATATACTAATATTAAGCGAGGCCCTTACATGTGGATAATGTTGGTGCTTGCCATGCTATGCAAATTAATTAAAGGATTTCTAAATAAATTTCATTGGTGTTAATATACTCTTAAATGTGCCATTTGGAATGTTTGAGCATCTAATTTGAAAATGTAAAATACCAATGCCAAAACCACACATGCACATTAATTGTGAAATAATGATTGTATTTGTATTTGTTTCTTGATACAAATATCATAATTTGACACATTGTAGAAAACACCTCCTACCTATCCATGTAAGTTTTGTTTTATATACTAATATAAAGCAAGGCCCTTATATGTGGATAATATTGGTGCATGATTGCCATGCTATGTAAATTAATTAAAAGTTTTCTAAATAAATATTACGGTGTTAATATACTCTTAAATGTGCCATTTGGAATGTTTGAGCGTCTAATTTGAAAATGTAAAATACCAATGCCAAAACCACACATGCACATTAATTGTGAAATAATGATTGTATTTTTATATGTTTCTTGATACAAATATCATAATTTGACACATTGTAGAAAACACCTCCTACTTGTCCATGTAAGTTTTGTTTTATATAGTAATATTAAGCAAGGCCCTTACATGTGGATAATGTTGGTGCATGATTGCCATGCTATGTAAATTAATTAAAGGTTTTCTAAATAAATATTACTGGTGTTAATATACTCTTAAATGTGCCATTTTGAATGTTTGAGCGTCTAATTTGAAAATGTAAAATACTAATGCCAAAACCACACATGCACATTAATTTGAAATAATGATATTATATGTATTTGTTTCCTAGGCATACTGATGTTATTGGAGTTTGGGATGTAGGCCAGTCAACGAGCCAACTCAATAATGCCATTGATTGCTAAAATGACCCTTCGAGTTCATACATCCCAATTGTTGGATGTTCAGCTCGGTCCTTTGCTCTCTCATGTCATATAATGAAAAATTAGTATGATAAAATTATTGAGGGGCATCCTCTCATGTTTGCTACCATCAAACCAATTGTATTTACTTATTGTTGTACAAAGAAACGTGATACCTATAGATCAATTGAATGCTTTTTCAATTTATGTGAAGCCTAAGATCACCGCCTCAAAATTTTCGGCCCTGATTCAATTTCAAAAATCAATTCGACCTGATGAGTTCATAATCGTCAACGGATTGAAATCAGCGATTTTTTTATTATGGTCGATTTATTTCAAGCCCATCTAGAGATTTTCGACTGCCGATGCGATTAACTGTTTAAGCTCTTCCTAAATCATTAATAAAATTATACATAATTAATTTCTTAAATGTTTTTGGTTAAAAGGTATATATTTACATTAACCTATAAAAATAAATATAAACGTTCATTAAAAAAAAATTGATAATTAATATTTTTTCAAAAAAATAATTAGTAGATAAGTAGTTGATTACAATTAGTATCTGCTAAAAACAATAATATGTCAATTACACCATTACACCTGCTTATTTAAGGAAAGTACTAATGACTTATCTTTGTTGTAGATAAATGTACGTTGGAAAGTTGGAATCGACAATATCAAAGAAAATCTCTTCTGACATTAAAAGAAACCAAAAAGCCGCTTTGGTCGGTACGAATTAAATTCTCCTGCCGCCATTCCTTCCCGCCTTCCAAGAAAATTCATGCGATGTGGAACATTGGGAGGCCTGGAATGAAAATAAATAACAGCAGCGGGAACAGGCAGTTCCCTAAAGAAAATATTCATTCATAAAGGGGCTCAGATAACTGGCACTGGAAGTCGTATATTCATTCCAGATTACTTGGTATGCGTGCACAGATTTGAGCCTCTTTAAGGAATTCTGGAGGGGAAAATTTACGTAGTACGTTTTTCAACTGAACCATAAAATACTATGCATGCAGATACAAGAAGCCTATTAAAATCAACTCAATTCCTTATTTGTTGTGCTCTATGTGTGCAGATACTTTGATTTTCATTGCTTATCGAGCAAGATTCACCCAACTGATCTTCCTCCTCAAGAGAGATGTTTCCTTTTCAATTTGTAACATGAGGGTTACAGATGATATGTAGTGGAGCGGTAGTGTAAGTTGTAAGATAGAATTTACAGTTTGAAAGCAGCCATGGAATTTATGGAGGAGTACAGGGGGAGTGGGGATTGGCAGCACACCAATGCGAGAGAAAAGTTCGAGGAAATGGTTCTCAATGGACTCTCCCGACATTATGACTGAAGATCTCTTTCAACACAAGGTCAGATATGTATGAAATATATAGAGATGTTTGTATGTTTAGAACTGCATATGAATGCTTTTCAAGATGGGTTAGTGGAAGGTATTTATTTCCAGTTATTAGGTTTAGGCTACGGTAGGTTTGGGAATGAGAAAACAGTAGAAACTACTTTTGGGAAGTGAGGTCAAATTTTCTTAAACTAAAAGTTAATGTTACATTTTTTGAAGTATGCTTATATTATGGTAGAGGTTATGTGTTCGAATTTACAGGGATAGGGCTGTATATTCCAAAAATAATGGAGGTGTTTGTATAAAAAAGGTTCATCTATAAATGTTTGAATTTGGAAGAGTAGAGTTGTATAATTTATCAGAACTTCTAGCTGAAAAAGATAGATAGTCAATGGGTAAGTATTCTACTCGTGAAGTTGAATTTTGTTGAATAAGTCAACTTGGAATCGACTCTTGCTGAGTGCAATGTTCTGACACAAAAAGGATGAGGCCAGGGCTGCGCCCTAGACATAGGGCTTAAATTTGATGGTAGACCCTGCCTGTCAAACAGAATTTTCAGATGGTTTTCTACTCAAACTTGCCCTTTAAATGCTGACATTAATATTATAAAAAAAAATATAAACCAAATACTTTTTTGGGCTGGTGAAGGCATATATTATGGTAAGAGGTTATGTGTTGGAATTTACAGGGATAGAGCTGTATATTCCAAAATAATGGAGGTGTTTGTATAAAAAGGTTCATCTATAAATGTTTGAATTTGGAAGAGTAGAGTTGTATAATTTATTCAGAACTTCTAGTTTAAAAAGATAGATAGTCAATGGATCCTTATTCTACTGGTGAAGTTGAATTTTGTTGAATGAGTCAACCAGTCTTGTTCAGTGCAATGCTATGACACAAAAAGGGAGGAAGCCGAGGCTGTGCCCTGGACGCAGGACCTAAATTTGACGGTGATACAATCTTCCTTTTCATGTGATACAATTTACCCTTTCATGTGATATAATCGAAAAGATTCTGAAGCAAGGCAGTATTATTGAGCTTTTTGAGGAAGCAAGACTGCACATAATGACCCACTTCTTGGTTAAGATTCATAGTAGGAGAGATGACATCAGCTCTTTTGGTCCTTAGACTGCTTGGTCTTGTGGAAGTCATTAAAATTCATTCATTCAATCTTTCTAAAATTTTGATTGTATTTTACAATAAAATAGCTAAATATGACCATACAACCATCAAATGTAAACCATGTCTGGATGACTTTGACAAAATAGCTAAATAATTCTGTAAGGTGATATAAAACTTAAAAAAGCAAAAGAACACAGATTGATATAAAACCTTAAAGAAAGAAGACGACATAATAATATATGCTTTCCATATTTATTCAGAACTTTTAGTTTGAAAAGATAGTGCATATATGTGATTCCTAAGGTGCTGTCTTGGGACAGCTCCTTAAATTAGTAATGATGAAACTATGTACATTGCTGCATCTATTCTGAGGTTTGCAGGCCCGTTCTATCCTTAGTTGTCATGCAAGCCCCTGATTTTCATACCCAAGCATTTAAAAAGAAGCACTTTGTCATTCCACTGCTTGTGGCCGCTGGATGGGGATTCGTATCACCCGTGCGATGGTGCGTTGAGGGTGAGGAGATGCAGCCCCTGAACAATTTGTTGCAGCCTTTCACATTTTACCTTTGAGAGTTGGTCTCCGTTGTCTTCGATGATTCTCCAGGGTTTGTCCAAATCTCCTGCCACCAAACCCTCGCAGACAGCCCTGGCAATCCCCTACAGCTATTCCAATATTGCCACAGCTGCCATAGGAAACACCCCTCCAAGGTCATTTTCGCTGCCATGTATATCATATTCGTTCAATTCCGTTGCCGCAATCATCTTGAAATCTCTGTGTAGATATGCCATTGATTACTGCCTTGACGGGTTTTGCATCTTGTATGACATCCATAGCATTGGAAAGGAACAATGCCACCATTTCGCTGTTGAACAGGGAGCTTTCGATTTGGTCCAATGCTCCATACCCAATCACGGCCCGTAAAGCGCCTGTCACCATTGGAGATCCCGTGCAGGATGCATGGGTGATTTCATTCATATCATATTTTCCCACAATTTTTGTTTCCATCTTCCTCTCGGCATCCGAATTCTGCGAGGCATTTTGGTCTTTGTGTGAAAACAGTTTTAGAATGTCCATTTATAGAAGATGTTGCAGTTGATGTCCTGGGTTTGAAGCTGAAGATCTTAATAAAACATTATCTATCTGTGATTGTTCGTGCCAAGCGTAACGCCCCCTTACGAGTTGTACCATGCAGCTTTAATTAGAATGCCTTTTATCTGCTTACTGCTCGGTCAGTCTAGTAACCTCCCATGCTTTGACATTATCCGTAATTATGGGGATGCAGGTGAACATTAGCAAGACTAAAGTCATGATCTTCTCTCTAAAAAGGAAACAAGAGCAAATTAGTTTTATCTTTGAAGGCAGCCCGCTGGAAATTGTGGAAGAATACAAATACCTTGGCATTATTTTTCACAATAGGCTCAATTGGAACGTGCAGAACGCAAAGGATACAGGGGGGATGGAGAGCTTTTTATCTTCTCCAGAATAGGTGCAGGAAAGCTGAGCTTTGGGATTGGAAAACCAAGAGAACCCTTTTTGGGTTGTTAGTGACACCGGTCGTTCTATATGGTGTGAGGTTTGGGGGAGCAGCATTTCGAATCACAGGTGGAAACAGTTGGAAAAGAATCCAAAAACATCTCATCACTAGTAGCCTTAAAGTCAAAGCTACAGTTCCGTATGAGATCCTATTGGCTAAAGCTGGTGCTTACCCAATGGAGGCAGCAGCGGTAAACTCGGTTACTAAGTTATCTAAAAAGGTTGAAAACATGGGGAGTCATCGGTGGCCCAATATAACGGTGAATGAGGTGTTAGATCGGCGGAAGAAGACTTGGATGAAGCAAAAACATCAAGTGGCTGGAAAAGTGGGGCATTAAGTTACATGATTGTCCTAACTCCAAAGAGAACATAAAAAAGTTTGTGTTAGATAAATTCAGGGCTGCCATGTGGTCGAATCCGATTGGATGAAAAAAAGCGCATTACATAAAAGAGTTCAATCCATCAGGGGAGCATGGGATAAAGCCTACTTATGTGCCAATCTCAAAAGGTAAGGCTAGGATCTTAATTGCTCAATTGAGAACCGGATCGCACCATCTCAGGTGTGAAACTGGTAGATGGACGGTTCCCAAGAAAGGTGGGAAGATAGGACCTGCATTTTCTGCAGTAAAACTGCGGTGGAAACTGAGCGGCATTTAGTCATGGAGTGCGAGGCTTACAAGGATATCCGTATGCAACAGGATAATGACATGAATGTTGACAGTCTAAGTGAGTTATTTGAGGAAAAGAGGCTTCACAATACAGCCCGTCTCTTGGTCAAGATCCATAAGAGGAAGAGCAGACATAGAAAAGAACTTGACAGGGGCTTAACGTGTTGGTGCTAGGTCCCTTAGACTTCGGGTCTCGTGGACGTTATTAAAACTCAATCATTCATTCTTGGGTATTGAAATCAAAATTGGCGGACTTATCTGCCATTTTGTTCCCTTCCCTATAGCAGTGCTGTATCGAATATGAATTTTAGGTTTTCCAACATTGGCCATATTTGCTGCAAAATATTTTGTGATTTCCAGCTTGGGGGCCTACGGTTTCGGATTACATTTCTGGTGATCCTTCAGTCCCTCAATCAATATATCTGTATTGTTTCTTACTTTGCATAGAATAGAATAGAATAGCTTTTTAACGAGACTAAAAAACTAAAGGCTTGTCATTGTTTGTTCCAGCCTAAGTTTCGTTTTTAATGCTACCATCTCGATTTACACAATCGCCCCGGATGTTCTGGGCTTACCATGCATCAGTTCAATTGTTACTCTGCCACTAGGAGGGGAGTGTCACTTAAAGTTTTTCCTGGCAGCGTTCTTCTTGCTGTCCAACCAGCTGTCCCTTGAACTGGTGAAGGTATTTGTTCTTCACAATAGAGGTTAAATGTTAGAATTTAGAGGGACAGGGTTTTTTGGAGGTATTTGTATAAGAATATTAGAAATGTTGAATTTAGAGGGGGTGTATAGTTGCATACCTCAAACATGCCCATTAATATGGTTTGTCTTCCCAACTCTATGGTGTAATCTTTACACACTTTGTCCATCTTCTTGTATCAAAAAATATCCACTTAATCTTTTGATCACACTTGTGGCCAATGGGATATAATTTTTTTATCAATTCCTTGAATTTGTCCCAAGTGCCTGAAATTGATTTAGATTTATTTTCACAATTAATTTGCCACTAGGAGAGGAATGTCAATTTTTTTCTTGTAAATATTCTTCTTGTGGTCCAACCTAGCTGTCCCTTGAATAGGAATAGGTATATATATATATATCTATATATATGTGCGTGTTTATTTATAAATAATATATGCTTTCCATATCTATTTAGAACTCTTAGTTGGAAAAGATAGTGTATATATATAAGTATAATTTTTCTGATGGTAAAGGCATTTGTACTTCATAATAGAGATTAAATGTTAGAATTTAGATGGATATAGTTTATATACTTTAAATAATGGGGGGTACTTGTATAAGGAGGCCTGATATAAAAATATTAGTGTCTTTTAGAAATGTTTGAATTTAGAGGGGGTGTATAGTTGTATACCTCAAAATAATAATAGTACTTGTATAAAAAGGTTACATACAACAAATTAGTGTCCTGCGAGTTGAAAGTAACAATTTAAGAGTTAATATTAAAAAACAATATTACTTCGGCCTTCGAGGCTTCCACCTTGACACTTACCATAAAGAAGACCTGTTATCGTTTAATTTTTGTACCTTTCGGTGAGAAAGAAAAACGCGCAGATGTGCAATAGAACCGCTCTTCGAATTGGAAGGGGAAGCTCCCTGTAAAAATAAAACTTAACTAAAAACTTTACAATCTTTTTGGGTTTTTGCAACACGTGGACAGGTAGAGACGCACATTCAACAGCGAAGCAAAGATTTTTATGCTTTTTGACTGAAAACAAAACCTAGGCTAAGCGCTTACATTATTTCAGCTAAATACAGAGGTTGAATAAAGCAACTACACAATTTTGGATTGATTGGACAAATTAACATCACACAATTATGAATGCCAAGACTAGATCAACTATAAGGCGATGCACATATATGACTTATTCTTTCAATTTTCACTTGCAACGCAAAGTTTGCAGTTTTGTTGAATCAACCTAACCTTCAGCACAAATAATACATTTTAATGGATATTTGGAAGCAAAATAGGCATACTGGAATCCATTAATGAACAAAACAAGAACACGATCAAGAGAATATTAGACAAATAACAATTTAAGCAAGTAGAGGCATGAGAATTGCTATTGCTTTATTCTTTGATTGAACACAAGACTAGATACTGAACATTGAATACTTTTGATTTCTTTGATTAAATCCAGAGATCGAAGGAAACAATTGAACACAGGTGAGTTGATTTTACATGAAAAACACTTAAGAACAAAGAAAATGTGAAACAAATGTCTAAGCACAAAGTCCTAAACATTTATCTTAATCTCAACAACACAAAAAACTTCCAGAAAGGCAACGCATATATTCATTCTCAAAGCATTCAAGATACACAAAATCATTGAACAATAAGATGTGAACAATAAAAGCTTCAGCATTTACCATTCCATTCCCTATCCCCTTTTGAAGTGCGTAGAATACACTTATTTATACCCTAGAAAGCAAAGATGCAAGGAAATAAAAGGAGAGTTAACTAACACTCTCCACCCTAATCCTAATGCTGCATGGGAAACATGCAAGCTTATTTAGCAATTAAAAATAAAAAATATCTCTCATGCAATTCAGTTAACTGAACTTGCATGTTATTACACATTGAGTTCTACTTAAAGATATCTTGCATGATTTCCAAAACAAATCCAAAAATAAGTTTATCTTTGAAAAAGAAAGTCGGTTTCAAATAGAAATTGCTTTGGAAATCTCTCCAACTACCCCAAAATAGAATTCTCCTGCAGATTGAAAAATGGCTAAGTCTGAGAATTGAGATTTTTCTCTCGAATTCATCAACTTTAGCCTCATTTGGTATGATAATAGAATCGAGGTGAACTGTCTCATCTGCAGGTTGACACTTGCATCATCAATTATCGTCAGTAGATCCATATGCCCCTTCATGGTGATAGAAGAATATTACATGTTGACTTTGTGGCTTGGAGAAGCTTTCCTCTTCGCTGTCCCACGTTGAAAAAGACAAAATCAGACCTTTTATGCTCGCTGTCCCAAAAAATCAGGCTTTTCTTTTTGCTGTCCCAACTCTGATTTTTCATAAAAAAATGTATTTTTTGCCTTTGGAAAGTGAAAATATGTAGCTGGACCTTAAAAAATGTATCGGATCTGAGCTCTAAATGGTCTAGAAAAATGAAAAATGCCTTTTCCCGAGGTAGGTATGCGATAGAAATGAGAAAATTTGAACATAAAGGCCTTAAAAATCACTTTTCTTTGGCTGTAGGTGGTGATTTTGGCTGGAACATTCATAACCAGCAAGGAAAAAGCTTGAAAAACCTCAAAAATGGTCTCCAAGGATTGAGTGCTGTCTTATGAGTGTGCAAAAGTGCCTCTAGATGATGTAAAATGGAGGAAATGTTGCCTTGGAGTGACAAATCTGCCTCTTTATTGAACTGCTGCCCAAAAAGTGTCTTTAACCTATCATAGAAAAGCTTGAAACCTCAACAATAGCTGCCAATGTGAAGAAATGACTCCTCTTGTGTGGACATGCCTTGGAATGCAAGAGAGGGTATGAATGATGCAAGAATGTGTCAACTTGGCTTTGTATATGAAGATCCACTCCTCAAAACCCCTCTACTCTGCCTTTGAAGCTTCATGAACCCTCAACAATGGCTGCCTAGCTTTGAATGCTGCCTTTACTCCTTTGCTATGCCTTGGAAAGTGTCAAATAACAATGAATAAAGCCTCCTTTATAGTGAAAGCCACCTTTTAGGGTTTCCAATGTGCTTTACTCTAAAAATAGAGTGCTTTTTTAATTCTCCTCCATGCAAAAAAAAAGAATAAGTGAAATAAAAATAGAAGAGGAAGCCTATTTATAGCCTTTGTATTTCTCTCTCCTAGGCGTTTTTTTTTGGAGGGTTGAAAAAGGACGTGCAAATCACCCAAAAGGGGCGCCTTTTTCAAGGCTCAAAAAGGAGTGCATTTAGGCAAAAAAGGAGCATCTTTTTGGAGTTTTTCAAAAAGGAGTGCATTTTGGCAAAAAGGAGCGCCTTTTTGAGGTTTTGCAAAAGGAGTGCAAAATGCCCAATTTGGGCGCCTTTTGCCAAGGCACTTTGCCTTAGTAACTTTTTCAGATTTTGCTTTTTAAAATCTTGATTTTTGCCTTAACCATTTTGACAGAGATTGCTTGGATTAATATCATTTGTCTCTGCCTGTGAAGCTTTTTCGCCGTTCCTTTGCATCATTCAATAGTTCTACGTCCCCTGAACAACACTGAAAACTTGAATTTGATCCCTGACAGATGAACTTCTTCAACTTTCTATTTTTAGAAATTTTTCTAGCATCCATATCTCAAGAAACCCGGAAACCTAAAATTGACGTCTATTTTTAGAAATTTTGACTTTTTGACTTTTGACGACCAATTTTTTAGAATCTCACAAAATGCCTTTTATGAAGCAAAAAAAATTTATTTGGCATAACATAGCCAATTTGGCTTCTTTGAATCCTTCTCCATTCGGGCCTTGTATCAATTTCCTTTGATATATTTTGTACCTGCAGGGTTAGCAAATAATGACAAGGCGACATGGTGCTTGGGAGGTGTGTTTAGGCATCTTTTTAGGTGTTTTGTATGCATAGACGAAAAATTTCGTATGGGTACAACAAGACCGAAGGTAAAAGGCCCGAAGTCCATCCTACGAAACACTTAGAGAAAAATAGAACTCGTTAGACTCCGGCCTCCAGGTCCTTCTCCTTCCAACCACAACAGTGAAGAAGATGAAAGGCTTAAACTCCGACCTCCGAAACTCTGACCTTTGAAGTACTTAGAAGAATTTGCAAAGAATAACACTTAGAAAGATTTTGGAGTTTGATTTTGGAGCCGATAGACAACACAAGGCGGGAGGCAGGAACTCCGAAACTCTGAAACTTCGAAAGAGGTGAAAATACAAGGAAATGTTACAAGAACTTACAGTATATTGATTAGAAGTGAATGAATAACAAGATACAACAAAGCTGTATATATAGAATGTACAAAGGCTAAAAATAGCCATAAGGGAAAAAAGCAGAAGGGATAAGAACAAGATAAGAGATGACCATTAGGATGTAACTAACACTAGTTTAACACCCTCCCATAATGGTCAATCGGTCAACAACACCAAGATGCCTCCAAAATTTGATAAACTTATCCGGGCTTAGAGACTTGGTGAGAATATCGGCAGTTTGGTTCTCTGTAGGAACATACTGCAACACAACAGAGCCATCTTCAACAAGCTAGCGAATAAAGTGACAATGAAGATCAACATGCTTTGTCCGCTCATGAAAGACAGGATTTTTGGCAAGTTTTAGCACCCCTTGATTGTCACAATACAAAGGTGAAGGACCGGCTGGAGACATGTGGATATCTGAAAGCATCCTTCGAAGCCAAACTGCCTCAAAGGCAGCTTTAACCGCTCCCCTATATTTAGCTTCTGTGGAGGAGAGAGCCACTGCCTGCTGCTTCTTGCTGGTCCAAGTGACTGCACCTGTGCCCAAATTGAAAACATAACCAGAGGTAGATTTTCTATCATCGACAAAGCTTGCCCAATCGGAATCTGTAAAACCAACTAGCTGAGGATCTTTGCACCTGCCCTACAAAATGCCAAAGTCAGAAGTGCCATGCACATACCGTAACACACGCTTGGCTACAACCCAATGTTCAGTTTAGGAGTTGTCATGAATCGAGAGATGTAGCTGACTACAAAACTAAGATCAGGTCGAGTGGCAGTGAGATAGATGAGACTGCCAACTAATTGCCTAAATGATGATTCATTCTCTACAGGACAGTTTGAATGAGCAGAGAGTTTCAGGCCTTTCTCCATTGGTGTAGAAGCCGGTTTGCAATCTGTCATCCTGAATTTGTCCAACAAACTCTGAGCATACTTCGATTGAGAGAGAAAGATACTGTCAGATTGCTGCCATACCTCAATACCGAGGCAATAATGCAAGAGGCTCAAGTCTGTCATGTCAAACGTGTGGCTGAGATCATGCTTGATCTGATGAATCAACGATTCTGAGCTGCCAGTAATGATCAAATCATCAACATATACAACAATAAGTAGTTTATCATCAGCATACTGATTGATATACAGATTGGAATCAGATGGACTCCGCTGAAAGCCCCGATCAACAAGATACTGATCAATCTTGAGATACCATGCGCGTGGAGCCTGTTTGAGGCCATAGAGAGCTTTCACCAGTTTGCATACTTGATGTTCTTTCCCAGCAACCTTGAAACCAGGAGGTTGCGTCATATAGACTTCTTCCTGCAACTCTCCATTGAGGAAGGCACTCTTGACGTCCATTTGATGGACTTTCCACCCAAATTGGGCTGCCATAGCAAGGACAAGCCGAATGGTGCTCATTTTTGCTGTAGGAGCAAAAGTCTCCTCATAGTCAACACCTTCTTTTTGAGAGTAACCTTTGGTGACCAACCTAGCCTTATATTTATCAAGAGTCCCATCGGCCTTGTACTTGAGTTTGTATACCCATTTGCAACCAACAGGTTTCTTTCCAGGAGGGAGATCAGACAAAACCCAAGTATTGTTCTTCATAAGACTCTGGTGCTCAGCATCCATAGCCTGTTCCCACTCAGGTACACACCTTGAGTCTCATAATAAGATTGAGGTTCTGAAATGCTGTGAAGATTGGCCATAAGAGCAAAATTGACCGAATTTGACTGCTTGCTCTTCTTCCGAGTAGATTTTCCTTCGAGGAGTTCATTATCATGAAGGTCACCAATGGTTTTGGCCCACCATTTCGGCCGGAGAGTAGAGGAGCCAGCATCTGGAAGAGGGACAACAAAATCATCATCTGAAGGAGTCGGAACAAGATCAGGAGGATCCAGAATATCCTGAGTTGAGGCAAGTGGAGATCCAGACTGAGAGGCGGGCAGAACAGTAGGAGCCCTTCCATCAAATGAAGCTAGAGGAATGCAAACACCTGAATCTGAATCCGTCAAACGCTGATCCTTAAGAGGAATAGATGAAGGAGATAGAAGAAAGGGCCCAGTAGTCTCATCAACAACTACATCACAATTGAATATAAGACAGTCAATATCTATATCAATTAGTCTGTAAGCCTTATGATTTTCACTATACCCAGTGAACATAAGTTTCTGACTTTTGGAATCCAGCTTAGTGTGCTTGGCATCTGGGATCCAAACATGAGCAGTGGAACCAAAAATTTTCAGATGGTTGACACATGGCTTACGACCAGACCAGGCTTCCTCAGGAGTCTTTTTTCGAACGACATAGGTGGGAGATCGATTCAAAAGATAGACGGCAGTGTAAACTGCTTCAGCCCAGAATTTCTTAGGAACACTTTTATGTTCCAACATAGACCGTGCCATTTCTGTAATAGTGCGATTGCGACGCTCAACCACACCATTCTGTTGAGGTGTGTATGGTGTAGTCAGCTGGCGTTTAATACCATGTGCAACACAGAAATGAATGAAGGAAGAAGAACAAAACTCCCCTCCATTATCAGATCGAAGAGTGATTATTGGACAGCCGGACTCTTTTTCCACCAAAGCCTTGAACTGCTGAAATGTACTAAAGACATCTGATTTCCGTTTTAGGAAATACACCCACATCTTTCTGCTGAAATCATCAACCAGAAGCAGGAAATATCGACATCCAGTAACTGAAGGGGTATTCATGGGTCCACAGACATCAGCGTGAACTAACTGCAAAACTTTGGATGCTCTCCATTTATCACTATTTGGAAATGGAGTACAATGTTGCTTGCCAGCTCGACATGTATCACAAACACTAGGAATTAGAGTCTGAATTTCTGGAAGACCACCAACCAGACCCTCTCGAGCGAGTTGAGAGAGATAGTACATATTGAGATGCCCATAATGTTGATGCCAGAGTTTGTTGATGGAGGTATTCCCAGCTGCCATGGCATGTTTGTGAGAATCACCAGAGTCTACGAGCCTATAAAGACCATGATCCTCAAGACCCTTGGCAACAACAGTACGTGTCTCATGATCCATTATACTGCAAGTATGCATGCTGAAAACGACATCCAAATGAGGTGAATGTTGCATGATCTGACTGACAGAGAGGAGGTTCAGCTCCATTCCTGGTACGAAATATACATCGAGAAATATTAAATTTCTCCCGCCAGACTGGATTTGTACGTTGCCTTTTCCAACAACAGTGTATTCTTCACCTCCACCAAAGATGACAGAATCCTTGAAAGGCGTGTATTCCGTAAACTAGTCTCGTCGGTGTGTGAAGTGTCGAGAGGCACCGGAGTCAATGTACCAAGCAGAAGATTTGACATGATCTGCAGGTCGTTTGGCCATGAAGGTAGAGACCGCAGAATCGTTTTGCTCAAGAGACCCCATTTTCACGTTTTTCCAGGCACGAAAAACGAGATGCTTGAAGGGGCATAAGCACTAGAGAACACAAATGTTGAGGCATAAAGGTTGACGTATAAGCCCAAACACAATTGTTGAGATAAAAAGAAAAAATTAGCTGCTGAGATCAAACACTTTGTATAGAAAGTTCAAAATAAATAGAATACCCATGTTCATCAAAGAGGACACTTGCCAAAGACCCACCGAAATTAGGAGGCAGCTACTGAAGAAAACCCACCAATAGAAAAGAGAAATCGGATCTAGAAATGATGATCACAAAAGAAATCGCGAGCAGATAAAAACGGAATTGCGACCAAAATCTTGCCGAAATCCGTCAAAAATCGTGCGTTGGGTTTTTCAGGGCAGACCATGCGCTAAAAAAATCGGAAATCGCGATGCAATCCGGAACAGAACAAAATCGTGACCTCCTTTGCACGCTTGTACCCTAGCCGTTGCGGCCTCAAAAGAAGAAACCCGCGAGACTATAACAAAAACGGATTTTGCAAAATTCAGGGCACAGAAAATGCGGCCCAAAAAAATCGCCAGAACGCCACAAAAAAATGCCCAAAGGGTTTCACGAACTGTAAAAAAATAGCCTCCAGAGAAGCGCGATTAGCCTACAAAGTGTTGACGTATAAGCCCAAACACAATTGTTGAGATAAAAAGAAAAAATTAGCTGCTGAGATCAAACACTTTGTATAGAAAGTTCAAAATAAATAGAATACCCATGTTCATCAAAGAGGACACTTGCCGAAGACCCACCGAAATCAGGAGGCAGCTACTGAAGAAAACCCACCGATAGAAAAGAGAAATCGGATCTAGAAATGATGATCACAAAAGAAATCGCGAGCAGATAAAAACGGAATTGCGACCAAAATCTCGCCAAAATCCGTCAAAAATTGTGCGTTGGGTTTTTCAGGGCAGACCATGCGCTAAAAAAATCGGAAATCGCGATGCAATCTGGAACAGAACAAAAATCGTGACCTCCTTTGCACGCTTGTACCCTAGCCGTTGCGGCCTCAGAAGAAGAAACCCGCGAGACTATAACAAAAACGGATTTTGCAAAATTCAGGGCACAGAAAATGCCGCCCAAAAAAACCGCCAAAACGCCACAAAAAAACGCCCAAAGGGTTTCACGAACTGTAAAAAAATAGCCTCCAGAGAAGCGCGATTAGTAACTGGGAAAGTCGCGATTTCCAAAATGACGACCTCAAACAAAGATTTTAAAAACGTTTATCCATGAAGAAACAAGGCTGTGAATGGCCTCCTCGTGAAAAAGAAAAACGACCTTAGATAGAGTCGCGAACATAGAAAAAAACACGTCTAAAAAATCACGGATTTTATCAAAACATGACCTTCAAACTGGAACCGTCGTGATTTTTGTATAGATCACAAACGTGACTTTTAGACTGAAAACCCTCAAATCGTTGCTAAATGAAAACAATCATTCTTTCATCAAGAAATCCTTGACAACCCAAAGAGCTCACCCGGGCTCTGATACCATGTTACAAGAACTTAAAGTATATTGATCAGAAGTGAATGAATAACAAGATACATCAAAGCTGTATATATAGAATGTACAAAGGTTAAAAATAGCCATAAGGGAAAAAAGCAGAAGGGATAAGAATGAGATAAGAGATGACCATTAGGATGTAACTAACACTAGTTTAACAGGAAACACTTGAGTGTTTTTGGACTTAGTCATTTTTTGGGTTTCCTACCTTGCATTTTCAAATGGCAAACACATCCTATGGAAGACATCTCAGATCGGTTATAAACTATAGGTTTAACAATTGAGGATTCAAATGGAGATTGAGGGTAAAAAAGGGCATTTTGGGGATTGATTTATCAAGTGCCAATAGGTTTGATGTATGAATAAGATAGAAGAGTATATAAGACAAAAGGAGAAGCTGTGATTAGTATTTTGAAAAGCTACGATTTGCAAAGAAGAAACATCATTTACAAAAGGCAGCTATCATTTGTTGAAGAGAATAAGACAAAAGAGAATAGGACAAAACAGTGTAAAGTGTAAATAAGACAAAAAGGAGGACGATGACTTGGAAGGCAACGATCCAAAAGGAGAAATTAATATAAACTAAGTCAAATGCAAAAGGTGTGATCAATAGATGACAAGAAGAATTATTAAGAAAGGCTATGATTTGTTTTTGGATAGCAGTGAACCATTTGAAGAGGTACATCCATCGTGGAAAGTCATAAACATTGTGAAAGGGTATGTCCCTTTCTCTTATTGAAGACATATAAAAAGTAAGAAGAAAGTTGGATAGAATGTAAGAATTGAATGAATATTATGTGAAAAAAGGAAGATCTTGAGGAAGAGGAAAAAGCAAAAATATTAAGTACAAAGATTTATTTTGAGTGTATATGCAGCCCATGGATGAATGATAAATGCAAATATATACGACGAATACATGTAAATATCAAAAGCAGAAATCTATGTGAAACATTGGCATGATGATGGCCAGTTCTATGAAATGAATTAGTGCATGATTTGGATCATATGTGTGAACAAAAGATAGTGTGTGGATTGAGATTAGATTTGTGAGAGAAGTAAAGTATATGTGTGTGAACCTAATTTGAAAAGGAATAACTTACATCATACAGAACTAGATTTGTGATTGGATTAGAGTTGCAAGAAGGAAGGGAAGTTGTTTTTTGGATCAGATTTGGAAGAAAGTTATTGTGTGGATTGTGATTAGAGTTGAAAGAAGGATATCGTGTAGATTGTGATTAGTTTTGTGGGAGGAAGATCTTGTGGAGAAGTAAACCGGATCAGCCATTGAAGGATTAATAGGTTGGAGCCTATCAAATAGAGGTTGGATCCTCTTGTTGGGTTGGAGCTCAGTTTGTGTGTGGGGGTTGGAGCCTCCAATAGGTTGGTGCCTATAATTTTGTAAAGTGGAGATTGGTGTGTCTTGTGAGTTGGAGCTCACTATTTGTATGTGAAGTAGGTTGGAGCCTAAAAGAATAAGAAAGGATATATATATATATATATATATATATATATATTGTGCCGTGGTTTTCTCCCGAAAGGGTTTCCACATAAATCGTGTGTTCTTCATGTGTGCTTAATTGTTAGATCTTGCATGTGATATTATTGTGGTTGATTAAAGTTAGAAAAAGTAAAAGTTTGTTAGATATTGATTCAACATCCCCCCCCCCCCCTCTTAGTATTATCACCGTGTGCTCATCAGTATATTTATGGAATATGGTGATACTGAAATTTTTTTTCTAATGACAATATCTCTATAGTGCCTATAATACCATATGGGTGCAATGTTCCACTGGGTGAAGCATTTTTTAGATTTTAGTGTGCCTTTAGATTGGGTTCCTTGTTTGTTTGGTTCTTAGCCATAGTTCATTAAAATGTATGATAATTGGCGACTGCATTTTCTGTATACTGGGGTGCATTCTGGATATGTCGGTTGTACTATTGATCTGTGTGCATTTCAATGTGTTGATGATCAAGGTTTCCTTTGTCGGTTCTCTTTTCTCCTCCTAGTTGAAACCATCCTTGTAGATTGTTGTCCATAATTCATCATAGGATGTTCACTAGTTGTGGAAAGATCAGGTTGTTCAAGTTGCTAGTTGTAATCATTAGCACAAATGTCCTTCCTTTACAACATTGTCACAAGTTTGGAAAACCTTACCTAATGTTGATTACTTGTTTTCTTTGTCATCTAGAAGACGACTTTTCTTTTGGGTTGGATGATTTAGTTAGCGCACAATGCCTTTGTTATGTTTTATTAATATGGTTGTATTTGACTATGTATTAATTGCTTCTTGGTTTTTGGGTAGTTATAGGAGTTAGTTGGTAGACGGTTGTGTTATGCTTGGCAATGGATTCTTTAAATAGACTTTGTGTAGTTAAGGAAAGGAGTCTGATCCTTGGTTGATCATCTCTAAGCTACTTCTATAAGAACTTCATGTGAAGAAAGATATATTTTTACTACTCTATTTGGTATGCATTATTATTTTTTTTATTATTTTAAGTGTTAGTTTTATCAAATAGAAGAATAAAAACCTTGTATTGGCACTTGTCTGAGCATGACTCACACTTTTGTATTTTGTCCAACATTTGGCCACCTTTCACAATGGTGCACTCCAAGACATTCAGGGCCACTTTGTGTTTTTGTTGCTTTATTGGGACACCCAATGCATTGGTGTGCTTGAATGTATTGGGATGTCCATTTTCATGCCCTAGACAGTTTCTTGCCTTTTCTTTCAAGTCCAAGTTCTGTTCTTTGCCTTGTCTGATGTGTTGGAGAGCTTCCTCTATCGGCTATGCAAAGACACTGATTAGAGCTTACAAATGCATCATTCATGACAATGGGAGATGAGGATTTAATCAATGACTTACAAGACAAGCAATGGTATTCTTTTGGATCTAAAAGTGACTTAATATGAAATTTGTTGTATAGGTACAACAAAGCTATTATACCAATACTCTTTGGTGACATTGGATGACTTACCACAAACATGTGAAGTTAATTTGTGTTGCTGAAACATTTTCTTTTTCTGGAAGACCTTCCCTTTTCATTTGGAAGAAAGAGCCCTTTCTTCTTCATTCTCACCTGCTTGCTGTGTTTCTTATTGAAGTAATTGGACAAACTCTTGATAGGCAACTTGGCGAATGTCAACACTCAAGGAGATAACAATCACTTGGAATGAGAAAGGAAGAGCACAGAGTATGATAATCACCAGTCGATCTTCATTAATTTCTTGCTCAGCTTCTAGTATATGGTTTTTAATGCCTGGTAGTGACATTAGAATTTTGTTGAGCTTTTTTTGTTGTGCTTCATCTTTAGCATGTGTAGCTTCTCTATGAGATAAAACACTCACTACTTTTTGTTTACCTAAAAGTCTGTCTTCAACTTTTTTCCAAGCATGCTGTCTTTAATTGACAAGGAAATGAGCATGCCCATTGCTCTTCTTGTGCATTGCTCAAGTTGTTTGGTTTTTCGACCCTAGCTACATCCCAGCCTGAAAACATTAGGATTGTTTTAATTTTAGTCTTCTATGCTGTATAATTTGACCTGTTCAATAGTTGTTTTGTCCATAAACATTATTTTTGCCCTTGTCATTTTCTGTGGGCTATTTCAGTTTATAAGATTCGGCCTCTAAAATTAAGGAAAATTTTTAATTTGAGAGGATGGGATGGCTGACAAAAAAAGAGAAAGATATTAGAAATACAGTGTGTGAAAACCTTAATTTGGGAGGATGGGAAGGCCAAAGAAAAAGAAAAAGATTAAGATTTCCCCAGTGTGGGATATATATGCTTTTTCAGCATGTCTTCTAGACTTTGAAGACTTAAACCCATCCTCCTTCCTTTGCTAATATACTCCCTATAATCATTCACAAGCCTCTATAACTTCAATTTGATGCTATGGATTTGCTCCAGGACTAGGACAATGGCAGCGAAAAGGACCGAAAAAATACAATGTTGACATTTTTCTAATTGCAGGGGTTGTGCCGCAGCTCATACAGATGCTACAAAATCCAACACTGATGCAGATGATGCAAGGATTACTTTCAAATCCTAAATAGATGAATCAGTTTCAGCCATTGTTAGATAACAATTCTCAATCGAGAGAAATGATGCAGAGTCAAGAATTTCTTGTCAGTTGGCAAGTCCTCAGAGTGTCCAAATTGCTGAGAGAATATAATTCTTGCTTGTTCTTGGAGAGAAATGCTGGTTTTTTCAATGTGCCAAGAGCGATTTCATTGCTGATGAACCCCAAGATTACTGTTTCTCATGTTAAATAAGTAACTAAGAATTATAAATAAAGTAACTAATTAGATATTCTTAATATTTCTAATATTTTCATTTTCTTTCAGCAATATAGGAAATTCAATACTAATTAGATATGCTTAATATTTGTAAGAATTTCTTCTTTAAGCAATATAGGAATGTAAGATACCCAACTAGTTTTACGAAATTTTTTCCTTAAACAATTTTACTTGCTATCAATTCATCAACTACTTCAACAATACAAAGATATACATCAAAGACAACTACTTGAAGGAGAGTTGGGTACTTGTCTAGTTACTTGATTCAATCAACTTGCAATGTCTTATTACATGGATAATGCTTTCAATAGCATGAAGTTACAACTTATTCAATGGAAATACAAAAGAAAGGCCTTGAAGCCTTGATGTCTACAATGATTTCTTTACTTGATCAACTCAATGATGTTAACTGTATGTCAACACCTCACAATATAACAAGGGAGCATCACTTTGCTTGTTGAGGGAGCATCACCCCAACACTTGAAACTCGCAGGCCTCAAGATTACAAGCTCAATAGCTTTGCAGAGAGGATTTTGTCAAAATGAACAGATGCCAAATGAATGAGAGAGCTCCTCCTTTTATAGGCCTTCCAAAGGCAATGAAGGCACGTTTTTCAATGCACAAAGAGGAACCAAGGCACGTTTTCCAAGAAGCATATCCATAGAGAATATTCCATCTAACAACTCAGTCTGAGGTGGCAACCTTACCCAATGCAGTGGAACGGATCCTAATGTCATCCTGTCGACCAATGAGAGCTCAGGTGCTTGAAGTTGCTACAGCTTATTCTAGGCGCCCAATTGAAGTAATTTGATCATGAACTTGGGCTCAACTGAGGACTAGGTGCCAACAGGAGGTGATGTAACTAGGGAATGATCCCTTGTGTTGTCTTCACATTCCGAAGGAAGTCTACTAGCTCCAATGCTAAGTCAATCTACTTGAGGCGCATATTTAGTGCTCCAGAGACTTGGTATTGTGCCTAACACCTTTGTGATGATATTTTACTCTATTCAAGACTTTCAAACACTTGTTTGTAAACCTTTTGATGCTTCTTTATCCAAGTGCCCATATCCAGAGTATTTAAAACCTTGTTTTAGTCCTCATCTTCACTTAGGCGCATTTGTGGGTATAAAAAGTGTAGATTGGCGCCTTAGGTGTTGCAATGGAGAATTTGCGCCTTGGGTGTTTGATGATTTATCTTACCAAGTCTTCATGTGTTTGTATCCTTGAGAGTAGCAATGCAACATACCTTGTTGAGCGCCCTGATTAGAATGTCCAAACTCACTTCCCTAACTTCATTCTTCATCTAGGCGCACATTTGGAGAATTCGACATTGGATTTGCGCCTAGTGTGTGACTTAACCAATTCTACTCATTATTTGCAAAGTCTGAGGTTTCTGAAAATGATAGCATCTTCTTCAATGCTAGCGCCTTGATCTTGAAGGATGTTTTGATACTCATTTTCTCTTTAGGCGCATATTTGAGGAGTTTTTTTTTTTTTTACCAAAGGTGCGCCTCATCCATGATCTTGTCTTCTTTAATGATTCCACTTGAGTGGATGTCTTCTAAACTTCATCTTTAACCTTTGGTGATGCACTCTTACCCTTCCAATGACTTTTCTTGCTAAGGCGCACTTCTAGGAATTGATCTTAGGCGCACTTCTGAGTCTGTGTAGGAGGAAACTAGCGCCTTGAATTGGATTCACCTTCATACATGTGGCGCTCACACTTGTAGTCTTTGTGGTGAAGTAAAACACCTATCTCACCAAGCGCCCTGACTACTTGAAGTGATTGGGAGCTACCTTCCCACTTAGGTGCACATCAGGGGAATTCGTCATGGTATTTGCGCCTAGAGTTTACTTGATCCCTTTCCTCGAGGAGTATGCTTGGTATGAGACTTCTGACTGGGCGCCAACTTTGGAGGATTCACAGTGGTTCTAGCGCCTTCATCCCTTTCAAAGATCCTCGAGAGCAACTTGACTTTAAATGATCATCATTTCATCTCCTGATGGAGCGCCCTGCATCTAGATTGGATTTGAGGACCTGCTCCCACCTTAGGCGCACTTATCTGGAACAAGATTTTTAGGCGCAACTGGGTGTCTGTGGAGAGGTGAATTGGCGCCCTAGTTGAAATGTTTAGGGAGCTTCAAAATATGATGTTTCTATGCTAGGCGCTCATTCAGGAGGTTCGTTTTGAAATGGGCGCCTAGACAACTTTCAGCTTGTTTGGCCTCCAGACTTAACCAAATTTTAGTTTCTGACTTAGATCTTGCAAAATATTAAAACAGAGTTAGTCAAAAAAACCAATTCATTCCCTCATCAGTTAGAATTAGCCTCCGGGAATGAGGAATAGGCTAATCCATTGTACACTTGATGATTAAGCCGGAAACGGGGACATGACAAGGAAATGGAAAACTTGTTTGATGCCTCAAATTTTAGTTCAGCATATATTTCTACCTTCTAAATATCAACCTTGACTTCAAAGAATATTCAGTAAGCGAAAATAGCTGTTAGTCTTTAATCTATGTCTTATTTTCTAACAAATTCATTATTCTTGCCATCTTTCATTTGTAGTGACAGTATTTCTACAGTTGTTTTTCCCAAATTTTATTATATCTGATGATGACTGGACAATAGGAATTGTTGTGTGGCTGAGAATCTTCCTAGTTGAATTTGATTAAATTAATGTTTTTTAAGTTAATTGTTTTCATATAGATGCATATGGTAGACAATCCATCTGAACAGTAGCTTTTGACGATAAAAATGAACTTGCTTTTACAAATTTCCGTAAGGCCTATTTTGGATTGAGTAAAAAGAGGCATTTAAATGGTGGTTGAGTTCATTTCGTGCTTTTTCAGGTGAAACATATTCCAGAGAGATTTACATCTGTAGAAGAATACCTCAGTTCATTTGTTTGGCCTCTAATTGAAGAAATGCGAGCAAAACTCCAGCAGAGTTTGGAGTCTATATCTCAAGCGCAATATGCAATAATGAGATTTCAGGAAAATACACATCTATTAGAAGGTGTAATAGAGACATATGAGATGCTTATTGACAGGGAGAATGATACAAAAGGAGAGAAGAAAGAGAGAGAAAATTTGAAGTTGAAAGCAATGGACATTCTTATACTATCCACAAAATTACCTGAGAATGTGGATCACTTCCATGATGATTACTTGTTAGCTTTAGTTAATAGCACTGACTGTGATGATGCAACTCTGGATGAATTGACAATGATGGTGAAGGTGAAGGTATATGTGCGGCGTGGACATCCTTTTACAGCAACAAATTACAATATAGAAACTAAATTCTTTGCTTTCTATCTTAGTAGTATTATATCATGTTGGAGAATCTGGAATGCTTTACATACTCATTTGGGAGTGAAGGAAAAAAGCACGACCATGCTTCATAAAGCAATAAACCCAAATACAGAGGTATGTACTTGAATTATTTTAAGCTTTATGCATATGGTGTTTTTTTTGTTTGGACATGGTTTATGAAAATTAGAGTGACATTTCTTGCAGACAAGCTGGAAAATGTGTACTAATCTTACTTTGATGGGATTTGTAGGATTATTATGAAGCATTTGCAGAAGTGAAAAAAGATGGTTTTGAGAAATTCAGAAGCAAGCACTTCATGCCCCATAACTTCAATGATTCTCAAGCTTCTGCTGTATTTCAAGCAGTTAATGCTATTGAATCTAATTTTTCTTCTGATATAAAGCTGATCCAGGGTCCTCCGGGAACAGGAAAGACCTCAATGCTGATCTCGCTTCTTTCCATCTTAGTCCATAAGGCATTCAAAGTACTTGTGTGTGCACCCACAAATGCAGCAGTATCAGAAGTTGCAGTGAGATTCATCAATATTGTTAAAAATCCATCTGGATGTTGTACTCGTACAGACAATTTTCTTTGTATCTTGAATTTGAGTGACCTTGTACTTATAGGAAATAAGGACAGATTTGATCCTGAAGGTATTTTTGGAGATATTTTCCTTGCATATCGAGTTGATCGTTTGGCCAAATGTTTCCTGCCAATGACGGGATGGAGGCACAAGGTGATATCTCTTCTTGACTTTCTTGAATCAGCTGTTTCCCAGTATGAAGATTTTCAACAAACACTACAAGAAACAAGCTTGATTGATTTTTCAGAATACATCAAACAGACGCTGAAAGAATTAACCTCAGAATTTTATGAAGGTGCAAGAACATTATTAAATGATTTACCAGGGGCCTTATCAGGAAAACAAGAATTGAAATGCTTGATCGACATTGTTCAATCTTTTGTAAATCTTATTGAAGAAAATAAAGTCAAAGAAAGAGTCCTTAGAGAATGTTTTTGTAGTAACAGTAAAGGCCTGGGAGAGGCAGAAGGGTTAACAAGTAAATTTAATGAGAATATGCTTGGTAGTAAGAAAGATTTAAAGGTTATTCTTTATTTAAAAAGATGTGAGTGTATCCAATTCCTGAGAGAACATTTATCCAGTGGAACTGATATTGCCTGCATGGCCCAAAAATCCATCTCAACTGAGACAATAGAGAAAATGTGCTTGTCGCATGCAAAATTGGTATTTTCAACAGTCGTATCTTCTGCAAAAAGGTGCATGAGTGTGGTGGAATCATTTGATGGCTTGATTATTGACGAGGCAGCACAGCTTACAGAGGCTGAGTCAACTATTGCATTGCAAATCAGAGGTTTGAGGCATGCAATACTTATAGGAGATCCAAATCAGTTAGCTGAAACAGTTATCAGCAAGGTTTGTTTCTATTAGGTTACTTTGTTGTCACTTTATTTCAATTTGTTATAAGTTCAATTTAAAGTTTACTTCCATCTTGTGTTGGGTTTGTCAGATATCGCAGGAAGCAGGATATGGTAGAAGTCTCTTTGAAAGATTACAGCTTCTTGGACATCCAGTTCATCTTCTAAATACACAGTACCGCATGCATCCATTGATATGCCAATTCCCAAATAAGGAGTTTTATGAAAATTATATAATAGATGGTCCCAATGTTAAAATGGAGGCATATGGCAATGCATATATTGAGCGTGAAATGTATGGAACATATGCTTTTCTTAATGTAAAAGATGGAAAAGAAGAGGAAGATGAATTTAGCAAGAGCAAGCGGAATATTGTTGAGGCTGCTGTTGTCTTGTACATACTCTCTAAACTATACAAAGGTAATTTTTTCTTTCTGCCTGACCCATAGGCCTACCAATATGTAAACAACGATATTTATTTTATCATCAATTTAAATCAGTAGATGTTGGTGGCTACTTACTTTCTTCTTTTATTTAGATATTTGTTGGTGGATAACGATATTCTTCTCTTATTTAGAGATATTTTTTCAATTAATAAGTTGTTCATATCTTTGCTCTTGGTACTTGGTTGAACTGGGTCTTGAGATCGAGTTATTTTTTTAATATGTTAAGACTGTGAACATTGATAAGGGAAAATCAGAAGGAATGCCGAAGGAAATACAACTGTGATTCTATAAAATGAGAAGCAAGTAGAGTATTGTTTGTGTTTTTGCATTTATTAAGATTTGAGATTTATGTTTATTCTAATTTGTTAAACTGAATTCCTTCACATTTGTTGGTAGAATATTTAAAGTTTAGGTTCATTTGGTAGACGGTAAAGGACAGTCAAGCAGTTAATTGGTTGTCAGTGGTTGACATAAATATGTATGGTTGAAATAGTGTTAGGTTTAATCTAAATTAGAACATGTATCTTCCTTCAATAACTCAAGAAGGTTCTTGCGATTTGTGTCCATTTGTTTATTTTAGAAGTTTGGGAGAATGGATTTTGTCCCATTCCTAAATTCATTATATAGGTTTTGGAAATGGTAGTTACAACCTCATTAATGAACTACAACCACACTGATGACCACTAACCACTTATTATTATATAAGTGTGAACATACACTTTATCATATCATTATTCAAATATTCTAATACCTCTCTTTATGACTAATAGAAGAATTTGGAGGTTTAGTCATTAAATTAGTATATGGCTCCTAAAATGTGCAGAAATTGGGAGAAAATTTTGCGCAACTACCTACAACAGGCACCTGAGAAAGATATGCAAAAGGAACAAAATGAACATGCTCTACTACAGAATTATCATCTGGATTGCTTGTCAAAATACCTCTTTTAGACACCCACAACTACAAGTATTTGATGCCAATTGTGACTGGAAAAATCGCGTGCCCTCACGTGCAAATATGCTTTTACCTTGTGTGCACTAGCATGCAAATATATCTGCATGTGACTAGCAAATGCCTTTTGTTTTTCAGATGCTTGTGGCTGTAGACTTTCCATAATGCCCTTAGATTATAAACCAGGGAAAAAAATTCTTGCAAATTGCGACCCTCGAGTCCCATGGCTATTCTCGTAACTCAGGACCTCTGCAATTTGCGATCTCCTCCAAACATGATTTAGAGATTTTGTGACCTCTACAAATTGGAGGGAATCAAACTCCTATGAAAAAATCTTCCTTCTTGATCGTTGTGGATCTTAGTGTCTCTTTTTTGTCGTACAACCTTTCCACATGACCCACTATTTTGCGCTTACAACTTGCATGTTCCATAGATTGAAAATGGCGATTTAACTTGCGAACTCTTCTTCAAATCATTTAGGCAGAAATCTTCACAATTTTCCTTCAAATCATGATGTCGCAATTCCTATTCCTAACTTTCTTCACTAATTGGTATGATTAGTGTTGTACCTGATTGACGAAGCTTCCTCAAACACGATCTGACTTTGATACCAATGTTTGTAAAACATGAAGAAATGAGATTGAGAGAAATTAGTGTGTATCTCTTGGAGAGAGTACCACATTAGATGGATTCAAGAAATGGTAGTTACAACTTCACTAATTATCTACAACAACTGTAGTCAATGTAAAATGCCGATTATTATATTTGATAATTTGGGTTATCCGACTACGTATTAATTGTTTGTCGGCTCTTGGGTGGTTGTAAGAGTCAGTTAGTTTGAGTTAATTAGTGGATGGTTGTGTTGCTCTTGACAACCGTTGGGTCTTTTAAATAGTCTTTGTATCGTCAAGGAAAGTAATATGATGTAGTCGGATCGACTCTGATCCTTGGCCGACCATCTCTGGTCTACTTATGTAATATTTTCATGTGCGAATAAAGATATACTTTTACTCTATCTGGTATGCATTATTAATTCTGTATATTTTTGCAAATATTTATTTATCAGATAGGCAAGTAAACAACAACTTCATTGATGACCACTAACCACTTATTACATACGAGTGTAAACATACATTTTATTATATCATTATATTGTAATTATAAATGGGTTGATGTATAAGATGGGACCTAATCAAGTGTTACGTTGGTGTGTTATAAAGGAGGAGATTCGAGATTTACTCCAAGAAGCACACAAGGATTTGGTGGGGGCTCACATGAGTCCTAATGTTACAACAAGGAAAGTGCTTCATGTGGGCTTCTAGTGCTCGACCTTGCACCAAGATGCCAACAAGTCGGTATAAGGATATGAGGTGAAAGTTTAGAGCTGTGTTGCACTCTGGGCCAACATAATAGTTTTGGGCAAAACCCTTTCGCCCCAAATAGTTTCAGGTGAAACTATTTCGCTCAAAACCATGTGGCCCTTGTGTGGCATAAAGAGTTTTGGGTGAAACTATTGAATTGATATAATTTGATATCAAATTTGAAACACATTTATTTATATACAATATTTTGGCCCAAACAATTTAGGGTGGAAGAGTTTCGGTTGAAACTCTTTTGCTTAAAAATTTCTAGGTGGCAGTCCATGTGGTAGCCTAACCCCTCATTTACAGTAAATTCAAAAAAAATTGAACGACTCTAGATTTCTCCAACCAACGATATTTTCATGAAAATCTAAAATACTCTTTCATAGAGCTCAGAGTCTAGAATCCAACAATATATTTTTTTAATATTTTAATTAGTTTTATTATATATATATTTTTAAATGTAAGGTATTATAATCAAATGTGAGGATGATTAGAAATTATTTTTTTTTTAAATTTTTTTTAAAAAAATATGACACACTAGAGAGTGTTAGCAAAGATGCAAAGAAGAGAGATGAGAGAAATTTGCTAGAAAGACTTACTTAACAAAGAGTGAAAGAAACATTATATAAAGTTTTAAAAGGTCCTATTACAACTACCATATTAAATGGTACAACTATTGCAACTACCTGCTTTAATGACTACACCTAACAATACTAATTATTTACACTTTATTACATTATTATACTAATACCCCCCTTAATGACTAAATTAGAAACAACACCAAGCTTGTCTCGAAATTTGACAAAGTAACCAGGACTAATTGGTTTAGTCATTAAACTAGCAGTTTGCTCTTGAGAAGAACAAAAATGAAGGGAGATATCTTCACAGTCCACCGATTGTCAAATATAGTGATGATGAATCTTGATTATGTTTGGTTTGAGCATGATACACTAGATTTTTCACCAATTTCAATACTCCTTGATTATCATAGAAAAGCGGTGCAGGAGTATTTTGATGAAGCTAAAAATCTGTCAAGATTTTGCATAACCAAATTGTTTCACAACTGGCACTCACAATTGATTTGTATTCAGCTTCGATGGAGAGGATAACGCTACTGTTTGCTGAAGCTTACTTTGCCAAGAAGTCACTTTTGAGCCCAAGGAGAAGATGTAGTTGGTTGTAGATTGTCGAGTATCCATAGATCCTACCCAATCGGAGTTTGTATACCTAATTAATCCAAAGTCTTTTGTCCTATGATAGAGTATGCCAAAGTCAAGAGCAGCTTTGACATATCTCAGAACTCACTTTGCAGGTATCCAATGAGAGAGATTCTGTTTTGATAGAAACCGAGAGGGATAGCTAACAACAAAGCAAAGACTCGGTCTAGTGCTTGTAAGATATATCAAGCTGCCCACCAATTGTCTATAATGTGATTCATCAACCGTGGATTAATCATCGGAGGCTGACATGTCATGTCCCCGTTTCTGGCTTGATCATCAAGTGTATAATGGATTAGCCTATTCCTCATTCCCGGAGGCTAATTCTAAGTAATGAGGGAATGAAGTGGGTTTTGTCTAACTCTGTTTTATTATTTTGCAGGATCTAAGTCAGAAACCAAAATTTGGTTAAGTCTGGAGGCTAGATAAGCTGGAGGTTGTCTAGGCGCCCATTTCAAATCCTACTTCTTGGATGAGCGCCTAGCATAGAAATATCATATTTTGAAGCACCTCAAACATATCAACTAGGGCGCTCTAGGAGGAATGAATGTTCTGATCTCCAAACTGACTCCAACATGCGCCTAGGCATTTCTGGGTGCCAACCTTATATCATTTCATCTCAAAAATGCGCCTCATGGATCAAATGGACTTCAAACCCTCCAAGCCATCTAGGCGCCAATAGGCATGATGTTCTGGACTTACCTCAATGCCTCCGGAAGTGAACACTTGAATGGAAATAGGCCGTTCAAGGGAGGGCGCCAATTCACCTCTCCACAGACATCCAGATGCAATTGCAGACCAAGACAAGGTATAGATACTCTGAAGAAGGCGCTAGTTTAAAAGAGCATCAATAAGGAATGATTGCAAGTGTTTGAGAGTTTGAATAATGTGGAACATCTTCACAAAGGTGCTAGGCGCAGATACCAGTGGAAACTTCTTCAAATGTGCGCCTAAGGTGGGAGCAAGTTCTCAAGTCCAATCTAGATACAAGGCGCTCCATCAGAAGGTGAGATAATGATCATTTAAAGTCAAGTTGCTCTCAAGGATCTTTGAAAGGATGATAAGTTATGATCAAGGCGCCACTTCCTGATCAAACAAGCTACAATGAGCGCCTAGCTTTCAGGATGACTTCTGGCACTCAATAATGGTCTTGTGAAGGGAGGCGCTCAACATGGTTAAACTCTTTCAATAAGGGCGCCTAGTTTAATGATGAAGATTTGATATCTACTATGAGATTTCCACACCCAGGCGCCAGCTCCACAATGCCAAGATCAAATGAGCGCCCAAGCAAGAACAGGAGTTTCTAAAGGATGAATGAATGGCGCATTGATTGGTGAAGATATTTTTAACTTCAAGAAGCTTCCTACCTCGCCAATCTAGGATGAATTTGGCCTAGAAGACTCTAGGCGCATACTCTAACTGAAGACCCCTGTTCTAGCGCCCAGCTATAGAGTGAACTAAAAGAAGAAGTGGAAGATGCCAGGGCGCACAACCAAGACTCTTCAACCTTCAATTGGTACCCACCAATGGTAAGGCGCAGTTTCATGAAAAAACTATCTCAAATGGGCGCCAAGGCATAGAAGCAACATCAAACGCTATTAGAGAACTATCAATGAGCCTTCAATTAGCGCCTAGACTCCAGAGGGATCATTTGGGCGCCTAAACTGGAATCAAGGTCCAAAAGTCTTCAGTGAATAATGGATGAGTGTTAGAGACTTCATTAGATGCATCTTCATGACTCAGATTGGCGCCTAGACTCTTTGCAATCCTCAATTTGGCGCCTATCCCTAGCAAGGCGCAATATCATCTCAAGTTGGTACTTGGTCACTTCCAGATGAAGCATTCCACCTCCCTGAACATCAAGACTTCATGCAAGGCGCACTTCTGTGTCCATGAAACATCATTCTGGCGCCCAACATCAAGTAGCACTTTGATCAATTTTCAGTGAGCGCCTTGGGCAGATTGGGTGAGTGTAGTATCATGATTCTCTTCTGGATCTCGCCAACAACCTTTAGAAGTTCTTTCCAGATAGGCGCAACCTCATGATGGGCACACTTTGACACTCCAGATACTTCAACTAGGCGCCCAGTCAGAAGAACACTTGAAACTGCGCCTAGGTTGAGGTGGTTCAGGTAGTTACACAACTTGAGCTCTCATTGGTCGACAGAATATCTTCGGGATCCGTGTCGAGGTCTCTGGATAATCTAGCCAACTCAGAATGAGTCATCAGATGGCATATTCCCTTGGATATGCTTCTTGGAAAACGTGCCTTGGTTCCTCTTTGTGCATTGAAAAACGTGCCTTCATTGCCTTTGGAAGGCCTATAAAAGGAGGAGTCCTCTCATTCATTTGCTATCTATGCATTTGACAAAATTCTCTCTGCAAAGCTCTTGAGCTTGTAATCTTGAGGCCTGCGAGTTTCAAGTGTTGGGGTGATGCTCCCTCAACAAGCAAGGTGATGCTCCCTTGTGATATTGTGAGATGTTGACATTCAGTTGACATCATTGGGTTCAATTGAGTTGATCAAGTATAGGCGCCATCGTAATCATCAAGGCTTCAAGGCCTTTCCTTTGTATTTCCATTTGAATGAGTTGTACTTCATGCTACTAAAAGCACTATCCATGTAATAAGACATTGCAAGTTGATTGAATCAAATAACTAGACAAGTACCCAACTCTCATTCAAGTAGTTGTCTCTGATGTATATCTTTGTATTGTTGCAGTAGTTGATGAATTAATAGCAAGTAAAATTGTTTAAGTAAGGAAAATTTTTGGTAGAATTAGTTGGGTATCTTACATGACAACTTCAGCCCGACCTCCATAGGTGTAGAAGATGAGTTACAATTTGCCATCCCAGAAAGCTCCAAAAGTCTCTTGGCATATTTGATTTGAACCATGAAGATGTTGTGATCAGATTGCCAAAACTCAACCCCTAGGTAATAATGTAGGAGGCCTAGATCTGACATGTCAAAAGATGCACACAATTCTGATTTTACTTGCTAAATTGCAATGACTGTGCTACCGGTGATGGCGAGATCATCAACATATACAATAACAATTACAATATCATTACCATCGCTTTTGACATAAAGATTTGGATTAAAAAGATTCCATCTGAATCCTATATCTTTTATATGTTTATCAATTTTAAGATACCAGGCTGAAGGAGCTTGTATAGAGACTTATTAACCTGCAAATCAGATGTTCATGTCTAGGAACTTGAAAACCCTTAGGCTGTACCATATAGACTTCTTCATCCAAGTCCCCATTCAAGAAGGCACTTTGACATGTTGATGATGTTTTTGTGACAACACAACAATAGAATAAAATAATGAGTATTGTATCCTCTCTTGATCAAAGCTTCCTGAATGCTAAATTATATGAACAAACAAGAAAGCTCCAAGGTTCCTTTGATGTCAGGTCTTGACTTGTACATAGATAAACTTAGTGAATGAATGTGATCTTGTTGGTAATCACAAAGGGACTTACACTAAATTCCTCCTTCGTCATGAACATGTATGAAATTTCTTACTCCTTGGATGTGAATGAATAGAACTTCCTCAATCAAACTCAAAGAAATATCAAAAGATAAAGGTTTAAAGAAATCTAATCTAAGGTCAATGAAGCAATGATGATGCATGAATAGACAAACTCCTCAACAAACCTAACTCCACTTCGCCAAGAATGCCTACAACTACATGGAGTAAGTGCAATCCCCCAAGGTTAGCGAATGGTTTTCAAATCATGCAAGCTCATATAAGCACCCATTGGACGGCGCAACTCAAACAAACATCCACAATCGAACTTAAGCAAATTATGACGAAGCTCAGACTAGCTTTACACAACACTTCACCAACGATGAATGTCAAAAGCATGAGCTAGGAGTTGATCAAATATCCATTACAAACATGCATTACATCAATGAGCTACTACTCTACTTTTAATCTATTTAGAAACATCTCTCCATTTCATCAAGATACAAGAAACCATGTTATTCCACAAGACAACACTTAGCACCAAGTGAGCTCCAATGTCATTGCATTAATCTTGAGAAATATTTACAACAATCTTCAAATACTCTTAGAGAATTTCAAGAGTCTCTTCCTACTTTACTTCTCTACTTTACTACCCGCTCATTCACTACGAATTGACTATTGCAAATGAGGCAACAAGGCCTTTATATAGTTTTCCAGAACATAACCGACGGCCGAGATTGATTTGTAAATGGATGGTCCAGATCTTTACAACAAGGCAATTATGCCTATTTTTAGTATTTTTCAAATATAGTTGACATATTTTTAACATAGAAAAGAAGGACTGACAGCACGCTTCCCAAGGTGATAAAGATGATGAGTTGGAAGACCTCTCCCTTGAAGCGCCCTAATCTTGTTTGTGCATGCAGGTACAATGTACTTAGACAAGGATGACGTGGCAACATTTGATTGTTGAGGATGATGTGCATGCCACGTAGGTACCAACTCAGCAACTCTTATGGATTCCAACAGTTTATTCAATTTGCTTTTGGGCATATTCCCAAATTGCATCATCTGTGTGATGTCTTCGAATGTGATTGCTTTGATGAACTTGAATGTTTGGGGATGTACCCTTGTTGATCTTGCCTTGTCTCTTTTACAAGTGGAATGTGTATGACACATGTTGCCCATTTGTCTAACTTTATGATACTTCTCTTGGTAGGATATATGTTGATCTTCTTTGCTTCTTCATGGAGAGTAGTGTAGATGATGATACTTCCTTCATAGCTTGAAGTAAGAGACTTCTTAGAGACTTGAGGATTGAGGAAGAACTTGTAGTATGATGGATGGATGTCTTCTCTTGGTGCAGATGATGAAGTGTTCTGGCATGATGACCTCTTAGGAGTGGCTACCTCTTGATTTGACTCCTTGCATGAAGGTGATTCCAGGCGCTTGGCTCCTTAGATGACTCCTTAGCTCCATCAACGCTCCTGCAACATAAACAAAGAAACAATATCAATCCTTTTGATAAACACTTTATAATACCAAGAATCATCTTTAAACGTTTAAATAACCCTTCCCAAGTTTAGGCGCACATCTAAGGTTCTGGAGGTGCAAAAGTGCGCCTAGCACAACTGGCCTTATACCTATCATTTCTATGATTTTCAACAATTGAAATTGACTTGAAACATCTCTCTTCCTTAAGGCGCCCACTCCAAAGTGTGGATTCAAGCATTCTACTAAGGCGCTGATTTAAGGATGTAGAGACTGAGAAGTGCGCCTAGACCAAGTAGTGCAGTTTAGTGATCTAAAAACCTTCATTGATGCTTAATGATACCTATTCCTGACAAAGTGAGGTATCTCAACAATGATTCATACCCTCTCACTTAAGGCGCAGTTTTGAGGTTTCAGAGATGAACAGTGCGCCTAGGATAGTTAATCACTACATGACTTCTCTCAACATGGATTCCAGTGCTTTCAATTGAGGCGCTCATTTGAAGTTGAAGGAGGTGAAAAGTGCGCCTTAATATGGATGAACGTTTACTTCAACTTCTATCAATTCAAAACATGAAGTCAAGCATATTTAACTTAGGCACACATTGATGGTTGATAAGTAGAAATTGGCGCCTAGGATACTTAGCTTGTTCTTTGACATTCAATGATTTCAAATTCATGTTTAAATGCTTAGGAAACTCTCCTTTACCTTAGGCGCCAATATTAGTTTCTAGAGATGGGAAGGTGCGCCTCATCTTGGAGACAGTAAATTGTTCAATCTATGGTTCCAATTTCAGTGCGCAAGTGTTTAGATGACCTTTGCTTCAAGTTAACATCCCATTTCAAGTCCTTCTACAAGGCGCACATTTGAGGTTGAAGGAGTGGGAAGTGCGCCTAATCTCTTTAGGCTATTTCTTGGCATGTTGTGATTTCAAAATACTTTTTCAAATTCTCTTAGAGACTCTTCATTTCTAGGCGCAAATCTGTGATCTTAAACTCCATGCTCCCTAGGCTCACATTTTGAGCTCTACAAGTGGAAATCAGCGCCTTGCCTTCTTAGGTGATTTCATCAAGTTTTAAAGGATTCCAATCAAATGCATAGGTACTTAGAAGAGTCTGTTTAAAGGATTCCAATCAAATGCAACGACTCTATAACTATCCAACCGTCGGGGTTAATTCCCGATAACACTCCTAACATAACAACACTAATTAATTTATGATTATTTACTTGGCCGACTACGACCGACTACAATTATGACCGACTACAGAGTCCTTGCCTTATGGTGATCAAATTTTAGGGTTCAAGTCTTTATTCTTGCAAGGCGCAGATTGATGATGGTAGAGGTGTGAAATTGCGCCCCTATATGAATGAGTGATCTCTTCTCTTTCATGGATTCAAGGTGTTGTGTAGACTCAAAGAGAAGCCTTGACACTCAGGTATCTTCAATATTCTCAAAACTCATGAAGTCAAACATATTTCTTCATAGGCGCAAGGTTGATGTTCTATGAGTGACAAGGTACACCTTGATTCCTTGACTTCAAGCCTAGTTTCTCCTAGGCGCAAAATGATGATTGTACAAGTGACAATAGGCGCCTAGGTTGAATGAATGTATTCTGGACTTGAGTGATTAAAGGTATCTTTGATAGATCAAACTCTCTTCAAGGCGCCAATTTCCTCTAGCAACTCCTCACTTCTCCTTCTCTAGGCGCACATTTGTGTCTCAACAGATGGTAAAATGTGCCTAGGATTCTTAGTCTAATTTCCTACAAAATTTTCAATGTTCAAGCATCCTAAGGATCAAAACACCATTTTCTAATAGGGCACCTTAATTTTAAATGATTTGAGCCTAGTTCTAGTGGAGGCGCACATTTGGGTGTCTTCAAGTGCATATTGGGTCCTTGACTCTTTGGGTGATTTTCAAAATTTTTTAAGTCAAGCACTTCATCTCACATCCTTAGGTGCAAAAAAGGGTCTTTGAATGATGTCTTGTCCTCCACCCATCTTAGGCGCACTTTTAAGGTTGTACAAGAGCAAAATTGCGCCTAGCACTATTGTGCCATCTTCCTGCAAGTCTCCTAAGTCTAAACCACTTTGAGGGTCAAAATAATCAATCTCATGTAGGGCGCCTTGGTTTAAAGTTGTCACTTATCATGATCTTACCTAAGTCTAGAACTCCCCACTCGCTTAGAGTCATGCAACTTACCCTATCATTGCCACTGACTTCATCATGAAACAAAACTTAAGACATCATCCAAAACTCAATGCAAAACGTCGGAGCATCAAAAAAAAAGGGGGGGGGTCCCCATTTGCAATGGGGCGATGTGTGATTAGGTCACAACATGACATCCATTTGATATACTTCCAAGCAAATTGAGTGGAAATGGATAGAGGCAATTAGAATGTGACCATCTTAGCAGTACGAGCAAACGTCTCTCGAAGTCTATACCTTCTTGTTGCGAATATCCCTTAGCAACAAGACGTGCCTTATATTTATCCAATGAACCATCAGTTTTGCATTTGACTTTATAGACCCATTTGCACCCAATGGGATTTTTACCTCGAGGTAGTTCAACCAACTCCCAAGTTCTATTTTTTGTCAAAGCATCATATTCAACCTTTATAGTAGTTTCCCATTCTCGTTTCTCTTGTGCCTTAGAAATTTTTTGTGGTTCAAAAAACTTAAAAAGATTAGAAGATGGGGCAAAATGACTTCTCAATAGCTGAACTAGTCCTTGGCCTTTTCTCCAAGGATGTTCATTTGATTTAGGAAGTTCATCCACACGTACACCTTCCAAAGTGGAATAATACCATTTAGGTTTCTGGTGTGTCTTAGGTGAATGCTGGAAAGTTTTCAACTACAGTCTTACTTGGAGTGGAAACATTTTTAGTTTTGCATCTTTGATAGACAAGTGGTCTAGAACCAACCCCAGATTGACTTATAGATTGACTTGATGAACTGGAGGGTTCATCCTTCAAAGGTACCGTTGTGACCTAGTCACACATCACCCCATTGCAAATGGGGACCCCCTTTTTAAGCTCCTGTCCTTTGCATTGAGTCTTGGATGATGTCTTTGGCACTTTTGATGATGAAGTCAGTAGTGTTTGAGTCTATAAGCTTTGTGGTGGATACAATAGTCTCTGATGTCCTGATATCCTGATGTTCTGAGATCTTGAAAATGACTAAGTTTGATATCCTGAAAATCCTGAAAATTTGCTAAGTCTGAAATCTGGTGGATCCTTAAAAATCTATAATCTACATGTTAAATCCGGTGGATCCGAGACCTATCTCAAACATCCTGAAAGGTATATTGAAAAATATTTAAAGTATAAGAAATTCTTATACTTAAATATATTTTTCAATATACCTGACCTTGTGGATTTCCATTTCTAGGTGCAAAATTGCTCTCTCCACTTGCAATGACTCAAAATTGCGCCTACAATTCAAGGCGCGTTTCATCATCCAAACAACCTTAAATTTGCGCCTTGACATGAAATGAGCGTAGGAGCTTACATAAGATGGCGCTTTGATTGAAATTGATGTCAGAAAGCTTTAAGCTTTGAAAATTTACAAGAAAATTACTCTAACACTCAGGGCGCAAATCCACTCATGAGTAGACTCAAATGTGTGCCTAAGGTAGAGACCCAAAAGGAGCGCCTAGTGTTGGAAGCCTCAAAATGTCATGTCCCCATTTCCGGCTTGATCATCAAGTGATGAATGGATTAGCCTACTCCTCATTCCCGGAGGCTAATTCTGAATGATAAGGGAATGAAATGGGTTTTGACTAACTCTAGGTGTTATTTTGCAGGAAGAATCAAGGAGTTTTGAGTCAGAATCCACCAAGTCATGAGCAAGGCGCCCATTTTGGCAGAACACACCCCTTCTGGCGCCTAGCTTCAAGAGTCACTTCTAGCATTGAAGATGAGGATTCAAACAGAAGGCGCTCCACCTGGATGGGTTCCACCAACCAAGCGCCTAGAGCAGATATGGACTTGAGCAAGGTATAATGAAGTTTTCATGCTTGGGCGCCCATGTCATGATGAACCTACCAAATGTGCGCCTTGGGTTTTGAAGGATGTAATCAAGAGGATGGAGTCATCTAAGGGTATGATATGAACCTATTGAACTTGCAGGATCCTCCAGTGTTGAGTTTGGAATCACTGAAGTGGTCTAAGTGAGTTAGGCGCACTTCCTAGCCTTCACAACACTCAAAGTGCGCCTAGTCCTCATATTGCGCCTAGATTCCTTTACAAATGGTGAATTCCTTGAAGGATTGATCAAGTGAAATCTCGCCTTCAAAAGATCCAGTGGAAATGGTTGATTGATCATATGATGAAGTTTTCTAAGTGAGGCGCTAGCATCATGTTATATCATCCAACATGAGCGCCTAGAGCATCAAGGCGCCAATGCATGATTCCAGGACACTGAATTTGCGCCCAAGGTTGAAGAAGGAGTTTTGTCGGAGGCAAGTATGGTTGAGTTGTTAAATTGAGTCTCTGGCACTCTAGATATGCGCCCTAGTCCAGAAGTCATTTGTGAAGGCAAGATTCCAAGGCATCAAAGGTAGTGGACTTTCAGTTGAGCGCCCCTCCATATCAAACATATGCTTAAGTGACAAGGTGCCATTTCTTGTTGAGGTAATCTCCTAAAGGCGCCTAGGCGCTAGATCATGACAGAAGCAAACCTTAAATAGCGCCTTATGTTAGATGATAGTTTGATGTTCAATGGAGATCAAGTTGTTTGATGAAGTGATCTTTGGCGCCTAGATGCTGTTGGTTTTTTCCTAGACTGGATGCTTATTCCCAGATTTCCCTACAAGGTAGCCATCAATGATCAACAGGATCTTTGGGCCAAGGGCCAACAGTGTAGGAGATAGACTCTATATTTTATCTCCTCTTCTTCTTCAAGCTTTGCAAAACCTAGGGGGGTATTCCCTACTCAACATCCATGAGGATATACATACAAGGCTGGGATGCTGACAGAAAGCAGATAAGTCCTCCTGTAAGTAGACCAAAACTGAAAGATAAGAGCAAAGGGGCTAGCTTTGGGCCTATTTGCAGTTGTAGACAGAGGACTGAGGATCCTAAAACTAATTCTAATGTCCTAAAGATTGTTTTAGATTTTGATTTTGATTTTAAGTTTGGATGCAAAGCTGGACATGGTTGTAACACAAACACAAAGCAAGATTGGTGCCTATCCAGGGCCTGGAGTCAGTAGACATACACCTATGAATGATATGCATGAACAACTAAAACTGGATTTCAGGGGAATACATATGATACCTGCCTTACAGATATCTCCCAATACAGAGTGTTAAGCTATCTATACTTATGGCATCCCTACTGCAGTATACCCTTCCCAATGTTCAATCTGAAAACAGTTTAATCTACCCCTTGAGCAGAAGTTAAAAGATCAGACATTCAACACAGGAATTCTATGTTCTAGAGTCTTAAACATTGCTTAAATATCCAGACTCAGAAGAAAGATACATGCAATACTGGAGACAGAATTAACAAAACACATGCTAACATAGCATTTCTCATATAAAATTAACCATGAAATCAGTGGATTCATGCAAAAACGTACAACAAGAGATACATAAACTCACAGGTTTTGCTGTACAGAGCAACCAAATCAGCTGTATTGTATTACAGAGCCAAATGTTCAACTTTCAACAACCTAAAAATGAGTAACACTTCCTGCTTATAACAGCCAGAGAAGCATACTCAGCATTAATTACATGGCCTTGACAAAAAATCCGCCAGATACAGTCCTCGGAAGGAATGGCGCTCAGGAAATATTAATGCAGCACACAAAGGGGGGCCTCGAGCCATGCGCTACCATCTGGGGTCCTCATTCAAAAAATCGGGCGACCTGACTGTTCAACAACTTGCCCATACCCCTGCTACAGTCGCCATTGATGGCTCAACCACCCGCGGCCACTTGAAAACCGTCGCAGTACTTCAAAAAGGAATTCCCGCCAAAATGCTTCTTCGCAGGTTTAAATTATGCAGGGAGATTAATCCCACATTGGTGCCGCGGAAACACCTTCAGCAGTTTATAAACGGGGCCACAAACATAATAAGCATCGAGCGCTTTTGCCACGCTCGACACACGCCTCTCAGCCCAAAGCCCATCGCCTAGACTTAGGCCATCGGTCCGCTCCAAAAAACTCCTTCCGATCTCAACGGTGTCGCCGACCGCTACCTTCGCATTCCCCTCCATCGGCCAGAGATGCACCATCAGGCCAACTCTTCAGATCTCCACCGATAGTATGAGTCTCTCCGATGACCAGCTTGCACCCTGTTAGCAGTTACCATCCTACCACCATCGGCCAGACCAATATCGTCGGCCAAGCAAAAAACCCCTCGGCCGACAGCCAATCACGCCGATGAACAACTCCTGAAAGCCTCCAACATCCCCATCGGCCAGAGAAGAACCATCGGCCTAGCCAAAAGCTCCTTCACCGACAGGCCAACTCTCACCGATACATCAACAGGCTAGGCCCTGCCCCTTCGTCGGCCAGACCCACGCCATCGGCCAACCTGAAATTCCTCTGGCCGATCTTACTAGCCTCGCCGATAGACATCGGCCTCCCATCTCCGTCGGCCAAACACACGCCGATGACTCCTCATCGGCCAAACATCCACAGTTGGCCGAACAAGAAACTGCTCCATCGATAGCATAAATCACACCGAAGACCATCAACTCCATCATCGGCCAGAGAAAGACCATGTCACAGCGATGTCCCTTGATCGGCAAGAAAATCACATCGGCAAAGCACTCCACAGTCCACCCGATCATACAAGTCACTTCCGATGGCTAGGCAAAACACACTCGTCGCCAAGACATAGACCATCGACACAACAAGAATGAAGCTCGCCGACAGAACCGATCACCTCGATGATCACAAACATACCTTCAAATAACCCTGCATCCCGCATCGGCGAGACCTAAGTCATCGGAGCAAGAAAAAGATCCCTCGCCGATAGACCATACTCTCACCGATACACCAACGGCCAAACAAATGCCATCGGCCCAACACCTGCCCGCTCACCCGATAGTCTATGTCGTGCCGATGGCACATCAATCCAAACTCCATCGGGAACACCCAATGCATCGGTGAATCACCTATCTGCCTGGCCGATAAGCAAACTCTTACCGATGAACACCTAAAAAAAACCCTCATCGGCCTGACCATCTCCTTCAGTGGGACAAAAATTACCTCCGCCGATAGCACAAAGTCCCAGCGACATACAAAGAACACACCACAATCCCCATCGGTGAGATCAAAACTGTCGGAATAACAAAAAGCTTCCCTCCCGATAGGCAAAGTCTCAGCGATGACACCATCCATGCCATCAACCTGATCGCCAAAACCCCTGCGAGGTCATGCCGATGGGCAAGAAAATATAGGGTTTAAATGAAGAAACCCTCTAAAAATGAAAAATCAACCTCCAGGTCAAAATGAGTACCAACACTGGCTCCGAATGGGGACGTGCAGGTGAAAAACCTGCAGCGAGAACCAGATCTCCGGGCAGACCAGGCAAAAACCAAAAAGGCACGAACATGTACAAGACATTTACACTATATACATATTTTTACAAATGTGCACAGCGACAAGTGATCTATGCAAAATAGAACTTAAGGAATTGGCCATGCACAGGCAATTCCAGAACTTCACCATCCAGGGCCTGGAGGAAATAAGAGTCCTCCCCATGAGTGCTGCAAATCTGATATGGGCCCATCCATAAGGGTTCGAATTTACCATGTTTACCCTTTTCTTGACCTTTTGCATTCCATATGAGCACCAGATCATTGACTTGAAACTTCCTTTTTGTAGCTCTCCTGTCAAACTGATATTTCATATCTTGTTGTCTCTTGAGGTTAATCTGGTGTGCTTTCCTTCTATTCTCATCCAATGCAACCAGCTGATTCACTCTTTCTGTCATGGAGTCTTCAATCTCCTCATCATTTTCCTGGATGAATCTGTAAACTGGTAGGAGATTGTTTATGGGCAATCTGGCTGATGCACCATATACTAGCTCAAATGGTGACATTCCAATAGCCTTTTTTACTGTCACTCTGTCAGCCCATATTGCTAACTTTAATTTTGAGTCCCAAGCTTTCTTGTTCTTGTCCAACATCCTCTTGATAATTTTCATGATGCTCTTATTGCTTGATTCTGCTTGACCATTTCCTTGTGGGTGGTATGGTGGTGCATATGATAGATTTATCCCATACCTATTGCAAAAATCAACAAATTCACCTGATCTGAAGCACATAGCATTATCAGTGACTATCTTGAATGGTGCTCCGAACCTGATGATAACATTTTCCAGTATGAAATCCATCACCACCTTACTTGTAGCTCTCTTAGTTGGAATGGCCTCAATCCATTTGGTAAAGTAATCAGTTGCCACCAAAATCCAACTGTGTCCCCCACTTGACTTGTCTGCAATTTCCCCTATGAAGTCAATTCCCCATTGCTGAAATGGAGCATCCACAGTTACAGTTCTAAGGGGTAAAGTACCATCATATCTCAATTTTCCTGAGAATCTTTGGCAGGGGTCACACTTCCTTACTAACCTTTGTGCATCTGAAAAGAGAGTGGGCCACCAATATCCTGCTCTGAGAGTCTTATGAGCTGTTGTTTGGGCAGTATAATGTCCACCACACAATCCTTTATGCATATCAATCAAAACATTGTTAGCCATATCCTCATCCACACATCTCAGCAGCACACCATCAGGGTTTTTCCAGTATAGCTCACCTTGAACAATAACATACCTGATTGCATGTAACTTTAAAGTCCTCTTTTGACTGTCACTGAAATGGGAAGGACAATTCAGATTTTGCAAGTAGTAGATAATATCCTTGTACCATTTAGATCTTGATACATTTACACTCTCATTTTGGAGTACATTAACTTGGCATGCTTCCAAGTTTGACTGTGCCATCATCTTGGCTAATCCTTGTCCTCTTACCAACTTGGTAATTTGTATGTCTATGTTGAACTCTTGCAGTTTGTTTATCCATGTACACCTTCCAGTCACCTCCTGCTGAGTGAATATGTCTTTGACTGCTGCATGGGGTACATATGCAATTACATGTGATCCTATCAGGTATGGTCTGAAACTTTTGATGGCTCTGACTAGTGTATATGCCTGTTTTTCCATAATATCATACTTCAACTCAGAAGCCTGCAAGGACATACTGAAGAAAGCTATGGGCTGTTCAAAACCATCTTCATTTTTTGTAGCAAACAGGCGGCAACAGTGTGAAAGGAAGCAAATGAAAATACTTGGAATGGCCTAGAAAAATCAGGAGATTTAAGAACAGGAGCCATCTTGATTGCCTCTTTGATACTCTGAAATGATTCTATTGCTTCACTTTCCCAGTTGACAGTTGCATCTTTCTTCATCATCTTAGAAATGTTCCTTGTAGTTTCTGCAAAGTTGGGAACAAATCTCCTAACAAAATTTATCTGTCCAAAGAAGGACTGAACTCCTTTTACAGTTTTTGGCATTTGAATTCTGTCAATAGCGGCCACTCTCTCTGGATCTATCCTAACTCCATCCCTGGAAACAATGTGTCCCAGGAGCTTTCCTTCAACTACCCCAAAGGCACACTTCTTTGGATTTAAAGAAATGCCATACTCTAGTGCTCTTATGAAAATCTGCTCTAAATGCAAACAATGCTGGTCTTGCTTCTTTGAATATGCAGTCAAGTCATTCTGATATACAGCCAGGATTGAATCAATCAACCCTGCAAAAGCAACATCCATTGCTTTTTGAAATGTAGCACCTGCATTTGTTAGTCCGAAGGGCATTCTAACATACACATAAGTTCCCCATGGAGTGGTGAAGGCAGTCTTATACTGTTCTGATTCCTTTACCTTCACCTGATTATAACCTGAAAATCCATCCATCATGGATAAGAGTTCACAACCAGTCACTCTCTGCAACATAGCTTCCATATTAGGCAGTGGATAGTTATCCTTTAAAGAGGATACATTCAAGTTCCTGAAATCAACACAAAGCCTAATATCACCGTTCTTTTTTCTGACTGGGACAAGGTTAGACACCCAAGTTGAATGTCTGATCGGCAGAATTATTCCAGCTTCCCTAAGCTTTTTAAGTTCTTCTTGCATCTTTGGAGCTAAGGTAGCATTAATAGGTCTTTGCCTCTGTCTGAATGGCTTAGCTCCAGGCTTCAATGGGATCTCATGCTGGAATAGATCTTCCCTATAGGCTTTTAGGTCCTCATATGACCAAGCAAAAACATGTTTATACCTTTTCAGTAATGCAATCAGCATACTCCTGATGTGTGGTTTGAGCTGTTTACCAATGTATACCTTCTTGGGGGCCTGAGATGTCCCCAAATTTATCTCTTCTAAATCTTCCTTATTTGTGGGAGATGTCCTTGTGACCAATTTGTCTCTACTGTCAAAAGCTCTTTCCAAAGCTACTAATCCTCTAGGGATTTTATTAGTCTTCAATGGAATTATCTCTTTTCCCACAAGAGTTTCTTTTCCATCTATAGTTTGTACAAAAGCTTGGAAATCAATTTCTTGATTCTCATATTCATCTATGCAGTGCAAAAATTTTAACAAGTCGCTATCATCATCAAACACTTTCCAACGGCATATATTTTCTGGTACTGCAGGCCTGATTTTAACTTCTACATTTGTAACATCTGACAGAGTGATGTCATCTGGCCTTATTGCAACATTAGCTAAAAAATCAGCCATAACATTCTTTGATCTCTCTACCCAGCCTATTGAAAATGCATCAAAGAGTTCAATGGTATCCCAAACAGCATGCTTGTATTGTTTCAATCTTTTATTTTTTGAAGCATACCTATCTCTAATTTGGGATACAATCAGCTCAGAATCCCCAAATACTCTTAGCATTTTGATTCCATGTTTGAGAGCAATATTTAGGCCTAAAAGCAAAGCCTCATATTCTGCAATGTTGTTTGTGCAAACAAACCTCAGCAAAAAAGAAAATTTGAGGAGCTTACCAGTTGGAGACAGGAAAACAACTCCAGCTCCAGAGCCTTCTTTTGCACATGCTCCATCAAAATACATGGTCCACAGACCCTGCTGGTCCAGCTCTTTAATGCAGACATTTTTCTTTTTATCTTCTCTATCATCTGAGACAATCTTGAAGTTATCACAGTCAGTGTTTACAAAGCATATCTGTTCCTCTGCTTCTTGGTCTTCCACTGTCTCTGATGATCTCTGTTCTCTGATTAGCTTAACATCCCTGCCATTCATTGGAATCATGGCATATGACAGGTCCAGCTGCATACTTCCACCAATTAGTGCTGCCCATCTTCTTGACAGCAACATACCATACTGTGGCTTGATGTCAACCACTGTTATATTCATTTTTTATCTTTTCTCAGGAAATGCTGCCAGTTTGAAATCTACATCCTTCATGATTCCAATAACTGGTACCTCTCTGGCATCCATAGCATAACATTTTCCACATGCCTTGTCGATTTTCAATCCAGCTTGTTGCATGACGGCGAAAGGCATGACATTTTTAGATGCTCCAGAGTCAAGCATACAATTTCTGATTATTTTTCCATTTATAACCAGGAATACATAAAATGGTTCCACTTGTGAAGGACACTTTGTCATAGTCACTCCTAAATAGACTTCAGGAGCCTCATCTTCTTCATTACACATGACATGCTTCTCACCCTGGATCTGAACATTTTGTTTAGCTTGAAAAGGCACCCCTGAAATTAGGGATATTGTCCTATTCTTGATCTCTTTAACCTTCATCAGTTCCATAAGTGGAACAGAGACTTTTACCTGGGAGAGGACTTGAGCTATATCAAATGGAGCATAATTTTGTATAACAGTTGTAGCTTGCTCCACAATCTTGTTTTTATCCTGAACTGATTTAGCTTTTACTTTCATAGTTCCCTGATCATCATTCTTGTCTTGGGAACCTTTATTTTGATCTTCAGCCTGAGGGATTCTGTTTTCTGGTCCTTGGGATTCATGACCTGTTCTATGTCTAAAATTCTGTTTATTATTACCCCACTGCCTTTTTTGTGGTTCAATTCCTTTATGACCATGCACTGGCTGACTTGCAGAAATACCTTCTGGCTGATGTGGGCTGCTTACTTGATTTTTACCTCTGAGATTGTAGTTACTCTTGACTTGGGCAACTGTTGCAGCTGTGAAGGCCCTAATTTCCTCATCTGAAGGTCGTTGTAAGTTACTCAGAAAATTGTGTGAGCTCTGAGCATATACATAGTTATCTTCATTACCTTCATCATAAAATTCCTGTTGACAGGCCTGAATTCCATCATCTATACTCTCATCAGCATCATAAAGAGGGTATCCATTGTTTGTGGACATCATATTAACATCATCATCTTGCACATAATGTGGCTTATTGCATTCATTACAAGATGTAGCATTATCACACAAGAACTGGGCAATCATACACTGTGACTGTGAATGTGGCATCTGACAAATTATACACCATGGAGTATCATCAACAATATTTACAGCTTTCTTTAGAGGATCAGGAGTTTCTTTGACATGTTGAGTCCTCTGATTTGTGTTGTTATGTGGGAATATAGGCTTACCATTATGCCAATTGGTATTATAGGGCATATCATGCAATGATGGCCTCTTTTCCTGCCTTTGATAGACTTGCCTATCAGGACCTATCCCTTTTTCACTTCTAGCTAGTCTGTAGCTTAGGTCCTTAACAACATTTGCCAATTTGTCTATCTTATCTTCAAGGGCAGATGTATTACCTTGAGTGTTCTGAGGCTTGTTTGGATTTTGCAGAATTTTCACATCATCCCTTCTGTTAGTCTTGCCTGATGCTTTCTTGTTGTTCTCAATATTCACTGCAATTCTGAAAGCATCCCTGATAGTAGCAGGACTTTTATCTCTTAATCCATATGCAGTTTTTGCATCAAAGGCGTTGATATACAATATTATGCACATAGGTTCATTTGGCCTCATGTGATGTGGCAATTTGTTTGACACTTTAGTAAATCTTGCATTAAAATCTGCAACCTGCTCATTTGACCCTTTAGTGACACTGGTAAACTCATTTACAAAAAAGCTAGGGTCAGTTTTGTCACCATATTGCTCCTTGAACATCCTTTTAAAATCATCCCATGATGAAATACTCCCATCAGGCAGATTCTTATACCATTCCTTGGCTTCATCAACTAAGGATTGCATGAATGACTTCATGAAAACATCCTCATGTTCAACCTCAAAGTTATCCATGACATTTTGAAAAGATTTTAGATGATCTTCTCCTGACACAGTGTTGTTTCCTGAAAATTTAGGCACCTGCAGCCTTAGATGCTTGTCAATGGGGTTAGGATACCCAAGAATACCATCAAATACCAGCTGTCTGAATCTACCTAATTGCATGGGTTGTCTGTCAAACTGATTAATATTAATATTTCTGTTTGCATTCTGGTTTCTTACATTGTTCAGTGGTATCCTAGCATCATTCACATTTTGTCTCTCATCATTATGCTGATGTTGCACTTCATTTCTCTGTTGATGTCTCTGCACATTTGCATTCTCAAGGGTAGGAATTGAATTATTTTGGGCAGCCCTTAAAGCTTGCACTTTCTTCCTCAGGTCATCTCTGATTGTTATTGCCTGCTGATATTCGAACTCGGCCCTTAAGCTCCTAATTTCATCGGTTAGTTCTTCCTCGCTAGGCCTAGAGGAGGATGGTTTTACCATATTCTGATCTTCATCTTCATCATCCCTCAGAGACTCTGCCTCTTCAAATCTTTCACTAGGATCTAGAAATGGGCGTTCTTGGAACACCTCTGACCTCATTCTCACGCTACCACCCTGTTGCCTCTCATATGCACCCTGAATATCAGCTTCTGCATTTGAAAAGTAAGGCACATGCTGTCCTGATGGCCTAGGGTTATCTTGCATATCATCATTTTTTCTGGGGGAACCCTCATGACTGACTGAGACAGCTCCCTTTCTTCTGTACATCATTCTTCTTGTTACTGGTAACTCTTCAAATAAAGGATTTTGTTGGGATCTTCTCCCTGCATATAAGTTTTACTTTGACCGGTTGGGAGATTACTTCGGAGTCGCCACCTATTACTAGGAACTGTTTTCTTTTGAAAATCAGGGTTCTTTCACAAACTCCCCAGCAGAGTCACCAATTTCTGTTGGTGACTCGGATGGGCACACAGATATTTCACCAGGGAGGACAAAAATAACAATTTTCAAATCACCATCTCCAGTAGAGTCGCCAATTTCTGTTGGTTTTTTCCCAGACTGGATGCTTATTCCCAGATTTCCCTACAAGGTAGCCATCAATGATCAACAGGATCTCTGGGCCAGGGGCCAACAGTGTAGGAGATAGACTCTATATTTTATCTCCTCTTCTTCTTCAGGCTCTGCAAAACCTAGGGGGGTATTCCCTACTCAACATCCATGAGGATATTCATACAAGGCTGGGATGCTGACAGAAAGCAGATAAGTCCTGTAAGTAGACCAAAACTGAAAGATAAGAGCAAAAGGGCTAGCTTTGGGCCTATTTGCAGTTGTAGACAGAGGACTGAGGATCCTAAAACTAATTCTAATGTCCTAAAGATTGTTTTAGATTTTGATTTTGATTTTAAGTTTGGATGCAAAGCTGGACATGGTTGTAACACAAACACAAAGCAAGATTGGTGCCTATCCAGGGCCTGGAGTCAGTAGACATACACCTGTGAATGATATGCATGAACAACTAAAACTGGATTTCAGGGGGATACATATGATACTTGCCTTACGGATATCTCCCAATACAGAGTGTTAAGCTATCTATACTTATGGCATCCCTACTGCAGTATACCCTTCCCAATGTTCAATCTGAAAACAGTTTAATCTACCCCTTGAGCAGAAGTTAAAAGATCAGACATTCAACACAGGAATTCTATGTTCTAGAGTCTTAAACATTGCTTAAATATCCAGACTCAGAAGAAAGATACATGCAATACTGGAGACAGAATTAACAAAACACATGCTAACATAGCATTTCTCATATAAAATTAACCATGAAATCAGTGGATTCATGCAAAAACGTACAACAAGAGATACATAAACTCAGGTTTTGCTGTACAGAGCAACCAAATCAGCTGTATTGTATTATAGAGCCAAATGTTCAACTTTCAACAACCTAAAAATGAGTAACACTTCCTGCTTATAACAGCCAAAGAAGCATACTCAGCATTAATTACATGGCCTTGACAAAAAATCCGCCAGATACAGTCCTCGGAAGGAATGGCGCTCAGGAAATATTAATGTAGCACACAAAGGGGGGCCTCGAGCCATGCGCCACCATCTGGGGTCCTCACTCAAAAAATCGGGCGACCTGACTGTTCAACAACTTGCCCATACCCCTGCTACAGTCGCCATTGATGGCTCAACTGCGCGCGGCCGCTTGAAAACCGTCGCAGTACTTCAAAAAGGAATTCCTGCCAAAACGCTTCTTCGCAGGTTTAAATTATGCAGGGAGATTAATCCCACATTGGTGCCGCGGAAACACCTTCAACAGTTTATAAACGGGGCCACAAACATAATAAGCGTCGAGCGCTTTTGCCACGCTCGACACGCGCCTCTCAGCCCAAAGCCCATTGCCCAGACCTAGGCCATCGGCCCGCTCCAAAAAACTCCTTCCGATCTCAACGGTCTCGCCGACCGCTACCTTCGCATTCCCCTCCATCGGCCAGAGATGCACCATCGGGCCAACTCTTCAGATCTCCACCGATAGTATGAGTCTCTCCAATGACCAGCTTGCACCCCGTTAGCAGTTAGCATCCTACCACCATCGGCCAGACCAATATCATCGGCCAAGCAAAAAACCCCTCGGCCGACACAGCCAATCACGCCGATGAACAACTCCTGAAAGCCTCCAACATCCCCATCGGCCAGAGAAGAACCATCGGCCTAGCCAAAAGCTCCTTCACCGACAGGCCAACTCTCACCGATACATCAACAGGCTAGGCCCTGCCCCTTCGTCGGCCAGACCCACGCCATCGGCCAACCTGAAATTCCTCTGGCCGATCTTACTAGCCTCGCCGATAGACATCGGCCTCCCATCTCCGTCGGCCAAACACACGCCGATGACTCCTCATTGGCCAAACATCCACAGTCGACCGAACAAGAAACTGCTCCGCCGATAGCATAAATCACACCGAAGACCACCATCAACTCCATCATCGGCCAGAGAAAGACCATGTCACAGCGATGTCCCTTGATCGGCAAGAAAATCACATCGGCAAAGCACTCCACAGTCCACCCGATCATACAAGTCACTTCCGGTGGCTAGGCAAAACACACTCGTCGCCAAGACATAGACCATCGGCACAACAAGAATGAAGCTCGCCGACAGAACCGATCACCCCGATGATCACAAACATACCTTCAAATAACCCTGCATCCCGCATCGGCGAGGCCTAAGTCATCGGAGCAAGAAAAAGATCCCTCGCCGATAGACCATACTCTCACCGCTACACCAACGGCCAAACAAATGCCATCGGCCCAACACCTGCCTGCTCACCCGATAGTCTATGTCGTGCCGATGGCACATCAATCCAAACTCCATCGGGAACACCCAATGCATCGGTGAATCACCTATCTGCCTAGCCGATAAGCAAACTCTTGCCGATGAACACCTAAAAAAAACCCTCATCGGCCTGACCATCTCCTTCGGTGGGACAAAAATTACCTCCGCCGATAGCACAAAGTCCCAGTGACATACAAAGAACACACCACAATCCCCATCGGTGAGATCAAAACTGTCGGAATAACAAAAAGCTTCCCTCCCGATAGGCAAAGTCTCAGCGATGACACCATCCCTGCCATCAACCTGATCGCCAAAACACCTGCGAGGTCATGCCGATGGGCAAGAAAATATAGGGTTTAAATGAAGAAACCCTCTAAACATGAAAAATCAACCTCCAGGTCAAAATGAGTACCAACAGATGCCACTCTACAACACTCCAAGTCCGCCTAAAACATCAAGGCGCCAAGACAGGATTCAATGACCTTGAAAATGCGCCTAAATAGGAATATGCTCTCCAAACTCATCAAGAGGTCAGGGCGCCTGGTAAGGGTAGTATTTTGTTTGATTTCAAGACTCCAGAAGCGAGCATTGGCATAGAAGATAAGGCTTTCAAGGTAAGGCGCCAATCTGGTTTCTTTCCTGCCAATAAGTGCGCCTAGATGAAGTTGAAGACTTTGACAAGATGTTAATGTTCTGTATGAGGGCGCTAGATTAAAAAGGAACTTCAAAGGGTTTGATTGCAAGTGTTTGAGAGTTTGAATAGTGTAGAACACCTTCATAAAGATGCTAGGCGCAGATACTAGTCAAAATTACCTCAAAGGTGCGCCTAAGGTGGATACAAGTCCCCAAGACCAGTTTAGATGCAAGGCGCTCCATCAGGGGGCAAGGTTATGTTCATGTGAAGTCAAATTGCTTTCAAATTTCCTTGGAACGATGACAAGTTAGAACCTAGGTGCCAAAACCCCTGTAAATCCTTCAAATATGCGAGGTGATGAGTTGAACATTCCAAATCTTCAAATGTTTAAGTATGGATCCAGAGGAGTTCACTTCCAAAGACAGTATCTTCCAAGGATGAGAATTTATGACTTAGGCGCACTTCCTGGTGAGATCCTCCACAGCTGGTGCCACAGTTAGAAGAACCCTAAAACTGCGCCTAAAGTGTTTCAAGAAGTGGTTAAGGTTGTTACAACTGTCTGAATGCCCATTGGTCAGAAGGATAGCATTTGGATCCGTGTCAGGACCTTTGGATAAGATCGCCAACTCAGGATGAGTTGTCAAGAAGAATATTCCTTTGGATATGCTCCTTGGGAAATGTGCCTTGGTTCCTCTTTGTGCATTGAAAAACGTGCCTTCATTGCCTTTGGAAGGCCTATAAAAGGAGGAGCTCTCTCATTCATTTGGCATCTATGCATTTTGACAAAATTCTCTCTGCAAAGCTATTGAGCTTGTAATCTTGAGGCCTGCGAGTTTCAAGTGTTGGGGTGATGCTCCCTCAACAAGCAAAGTGATGTTCCCTTGTTGTATTGTGAGGTGTTGACATTCAGTTGACATCATTGAGTTGATCAAGTGAAGAAATTATTGTAGACATCAAGGCTTCTAGGCCGTCTTTTGTATTTCCATTGAATAAGTTGTAACTTCATGCTATTGAAGCATTATCTATGTAATAAGACATTTGCCAGATGATTGAATCAAACAATAAGACAAGTACCCAACTCTAAGGTTGATTCTTTCAAGTAGTTATCTTTGATGTATATCTTTATGTTGTTGAAGTATTTGATGATTTGATAGCAAGTAAAATTGTTTAATTAAGGAAAAATTTTAGTAGAACTAGTTGGGTATCTTACACAAAATGACTAAAAATTTACTAAGGAAGTCTAGGCGCCTATTGTCACTTGTAATATCATAAAAGTGCGCCTAGGAGGAAGGAGATTCAACATCAAGAACAAGGCGCACTTTTGTGTTTAAACAACCCCATTTTGGCGCATTGAAGCGAAGTGCATGAAAATCATGAGGATGAGCGCCTAGGGATGAGATAGTCTTTATAGGAGTTTAAATAAGAACATCATCAATATGCGCCTTGGTAGAGAGACTTGAGATTATCATCAAATGCCTAAAACAAGCCAAAATATCTATCTCCAATCTAGGCGCAAATTCTAGCTCCTCCCAACTCAAATCTGCGCCCAAGCTGAAGTAAACTTTCATGTATTTCAAGGCGCCCATTGACACCTATTCCACCATCAAATTGTGCCTTAGGGTGAGAAGGCATGAAACAATGTTGAAAGGTCTTTTTACTTGTCCAAATGAACATCCATGAGCATCCACATGACTCTAAAGAGATCAAATTCACTAAGCAAACTTAGGCGCACTCTTCCGTCTCTGCAAACCAAAATGAGCGCCTAGGAGGAGATTGTATAAAATGGAACATTAAATGAGCACCTTCAAGGTAAAGGGGTTTGAAACCATCATAATTGGTGCCAAATGATGAAGTGTTCTCTTGAAAGTTTAGACAAGTGATTGAAACCATTAAAATGCCAAAAAACTAGCCTAAGACTTCAAGGCCCACTTTTCACATCCTATAACCTCACATTGGCGCCTAGGAAATCACTTGGATGTACATCATGAAGTGGGCGCCTTGAAGGGAGTGAAACATTTTAAGTCAATTTTTAGTGTTGGAAGCCTCAAAGTGCCAAAAAAGAAGCTAAGTCAAGATAAGGCGCAATTTCTTGCTTCTATAATCACCTTTGAGCACCTAGGAGACAGAGTGTTTGCAATGATGAGTATGAGCGCCTAACACCCAAAGGGGCAGTCGTCAACCAATTTGAGGCAGTATAAGTATCAAGGCCCACTTATTGAAACTCCACAAGGGTTTGGATCCAAAAAAATGAAGTATCCTTTCAAGATTAAGACACACTTTTTTTGTCTCTACCATCCAATTTTGGTGCCTAAGAGTAAAGAGCTTGAAACCTTGAAATCTAGCATATAGGTGATGAGAGGATCTCTTGAAAGATTGAATAAATGATCGAAAGTGTTTTCAAGGCCAAGAAATTGCCTAAGTGTAGCTAGGCGCTAATCCATATCTATGCAACTTGGTTTTAACGCCTAGGCTTGAGAGACATGATTCCTTGACACCTAAGTGAGCACCTTAATTGAAAAGGCATAAATCAATTGAAACTAAGCAACTGTAAACGTTCACAAGTATCAAAAGACATCAATTTGCACTAAAATAGCTTAGGCGCACTTTCCATCAATACCAACCTAGATTTGCGCCCTAAGGAAAATCACTTAAATTCATGTTCATAAGTGAGCGCCTTTAGAGGAGGGATTATTTTAAGCCATTACAATTGTTTGAAATCATAAAAATGACAAGTATGAAGCTATCTTGTGCTAGGTGCACTTTAGCCTCCCTATACACCAAAATCTGCGCCTAAGCTTGCAGAGGGTTAATAAGTGTTGAAAAGTGACTTCTTTATGTTATAAAGTGATTGATATTGTTTCTTTATGTTGCAGGAATGTTGGTGGAGCTGAAGAAGTCATCTAAGGAGCAAGCGCCTGGAGTCACCTTCAAGCGAGGAGTGAGGCTAGAAGGCCATTACTAAGGAAGAGACATCATGTAGCTGTTCCAAAGGATCACATCAAGTTCAACACTTCATTATCAATGACATCAAAGAAGACATTCATCCATCATACTTCAAGTTCTTTCAAACTTTAAGACTCTCCATCTTCAAGAAGTCTCCTACTTTGAGTTATGAATGAAGCATCATCATTATCTCCTACTACTCTCCATGAAGAAGCAAAGAAGATCAATATATATTCTGCAAGAGAAGAATCACAAAGTTAGACAAATGAGCAACATGCATCATACATCCTACTTGTAAAAGTGACAAGGCAAGTTCAACAGGATACATTCCCAAACATTCAAATTCAAGCAATCATGTTCGAAGACATCATACAAATGATGCAATTTGGGAATATGCTGAGATGGCACCTACGTGGCAGATGTACCTATTATCAGTCCAATCATAATCAGCCACATCATATGACTACATTCAATGTATCATTTAACAAGCAAGAAGCCAAAGAGGACGTCCATGTGGAAGATGCTCTAAAAGATTCCATTTTATCCTTATCTTCTTGGAAAACATGCCTTCATTGCCTCTCTTGTGTACTAAAAATAACAATTTCTTGTAACAAACTGCCTTGTTGGCATAATCTAGTCCATTGGCTTTGCCAATCGATCCAGGCCATTCATTGTAATTCTGGAACTCTATATAAAGGCCTTGTTGCCTCATTTGAAAGATACAGTTTATAGGAGTAGAGTAGGAAGAGACTCTCGAAATTATCTCACAGTGCTGGAAGTTGTAAATATTTCTCAAGATTAATGCAAAGACATTGGAGCTTGTTTGGTGTTAAGTGTTGTCTTGTGGAATGACATGGTTTCTTGTATCTTGATGAAGTGGAGAGATGTTTCAAAGTAGATTAGAAGTAGATTAGTAGCTCATTGATGTTATGTATGTATGTGTTGAATATTTGATCAACTCTTAGCTCATGCTTTTGACATTCATCGTTGGTGAAGTGTTGTGTAAAGCTAGTCTGAGCTTCATTTGCTTAAGTTCGATTGTGGATGCTTGTTTGAGCTGCGCCGTTTAATGGGTGCTTATATGAGCCTTCATGATTTGAAAACCTTTCGCTATCCTTAGGAGATTGCACCAACTCCATGTAGTTGTAGGCATTCTTGGTGAAGAGTTAGGTTGATTAAGGAGTTTATCTATTTATGCATCATCATTGCTTCATTGACCTTAGATTAGTTCCTTTAAACCCTTATCTTTTTTCCTTTTCTTTATTATTGAGGCATTGTACATACATCATCCACACTGAAAGGAGAAATAAGCTAAATGAAATAAGAAGTCTGTGTAAGTCCCTTTGTGATAATCAGCAAAATCACATGCATTCACTGAGTTCATCCAATGCAAATCATGAGAAAAGGAACCTTGAAGTTACTTCACTGGATCACACAGCTTAGCCTTTGGAGGACTTTATTCAAGAGAGAGTGGGATACTTAGTGTTTTACTCTATTGTTGACTTGTCTAAAAATAATCATCAACAGGTACCATAATACTAGATTCAAGGTCTTCATTGACTTCCTGTTGAACATTTGAAAAATACGGCTCTATTTCTTTTATATCAACATCTCGACTAACAATGAATGACCTTGTTAGTGGAAATATCAATAAGCTTGTATGCCTTAGATTGTTCACTATAACCAACAAAGAAATATGTAATGCTTTTGGTATCCAGTTTATGTCTTTTTTGTTAAGGAACTAAAGTGTATTTGGTTGAACCAAAAATACGAAAAGAAGTTACCTCAGGTTTGTGACCGGTCCAACCTTCCTTTGGTGTGATTTTCTGCAAAGCTTTGCATGGACATCTATTCAAGATGTAAATCGTTGTGTTCACAGCTTTTTCCCAATACTGGTAAGGAACGTTCCTATTGTGCATCATGCACTATGCCATTTCCATGATAGTCTTGTTACGCCTTTCAACCATTCCATTTTGTTGCAGAGTGTATGGTGTTGTTAATTGGCAATGAGTACCTTCTTTTTAATAGAATTCCTTGAATCGAGTGGAGGTGAATTTCCCCCATTATCACACTGTAGAGTCTTGATCCGATGCCCTATGAATGTTTCCACCAATGCCTCAAATTTGAGGAAGGCACCATAACATTCAGACTTCTTCTTTAAGAAGTATTTACTCACATCTTTTTGGAGAAATCATCCACCAATAATAGAAAGTACTTGAACTGTTGACAATGGGAGTCTTCCAAGAAGGCTCACAAAGATCTACATGAATGAGATCCAAAAAACCTCTAGCATGCCATGCACCTTCTATAGGAATCGACTTCCTCTTCTGCTTTCGAGCCAAACACCCAGCACACAAATCTTGTTTTTCTTGGATAGAGGGCAACCCGTGAACCATATGGGCTCTAATGAGTTTGGCCAAATATTGAAGATTCAGGTGACCAAATCTTTCATGCCAAAAAAACACTAGTATTATCTTCGATAGCCAAGGCATGAACACTAGTTGTATGTAATGTCCCCTTCTTCGTCCTAGGTGTTCGGAGTGGATCCTTTAGCCTATTTCATTCCCGTAGGCCAGATCGGGTTTTGGAGAGGGGATAAATTAATTAATTAAATAAGGGTGCCTCAATTAACTATCTTTCGAGCAACTCATATTTAATTAATTTTGTTTAATTAAATAATATAAGTGACTTAAGTGGGGTTAAAGGTAAAATAATATTAAGTCACTTTAATGAGGAGTTATAAGGTTTATTATTTAAAGTGATTTTATTTTAAAATAATAGAAGCGCTTAGACGGGAAGTGATTTTAAAATAATAAAAAGGCATAGGGATATAAAAGGAGCAGTGAGAAGGAAAAAGATCATCTTTGTCATTTCATATTTTCTCATTGTGAAGATTGGACATCTTGTTCAACTCAAAGCCTAGGACTGAAACCCTAAGGGTATTTGGCTTCAAAGAAGTGATTTCTTCTTGGTCAATTTAAAGGTGGATTCAGGCAGGATTCACAGTTGCACTAAAAGGGAGCAATGGAGATTTGAGTTAGATTGCTAAAAATTTCATAGGATCATAGGAATATGTCACCAACAAATTTATAGAGGTTTGCAAGCAAATATAAATTTGTAAGACACGAAATTATTGGAGTGTTTTCAGACAAATTACATTGATGAGACTTAATGAATGAGAAGCTGGTCGATTCATCTTAAAAGTCATATCTTACCATTTGCATTTCCTCTTAGTCTATTGTGAGTATGAATAAGGGCTGCATTAATTAAAGAGGAGCGAACTTTTAATGGGGCGCACTCCATAAGGGAAGTTGATTTCAAAGTGGCCGCAGCAGTCAAAGGGAGGCAACCCAAATAAGTGACATGGAGAATATAGAAAGGTTGGAAAAATATTACTGAAGATGCCACACCATTATCCTCAGTAGCTGCATCTTGGAAAGAGGGTGCAGATTGAAGTGTAAGCTTGTTTCTGTTAGGGTTAGCCGACAGAAGATATCAATTAAATGCAAATAAAGATTAAACAGAGGAATGGAAATACACAGAAATAATAACGGCGAGAGACAAGTTTTAACGTGGTTCACCCAAACTCGGGCTACATCCACCAAACAGAGAGTCCAATATTATTATCCAGTAAATCAAATCGATTACAATCAGCAATCCCTGCAACTCAATACCGTTGCAAATGCTACAATACAATATATCAAAACCCTAACCCTTAGCCGCTTTTTATCAAGCCTTTTTGTCGGTTACAAAAATAGGGTTTTCTTATGTCGGTCACAAAAATAGGGTTTTTTATGTCGGCTCGCCCCCGAAGCCCGGCGAGGATACATGGCTAGTGTACAGTACTTTCCTGATCAATCGCCACCTACCAACAATCTCCCACTTGGAGACTGATCAGGCTCCACACCAAACAATCTCCCACTTGGAGACTGAGCCGGGACGAGACCGCTGCGCATGCAGCTCCCACTGGAAATAAGCACCCTGGACTCTGCTGTTCTGTTTTTGTTGTTTTCAGTCTAGAAGACCAACCAAAGCTGAAGAGGAGCTCAGCTTCTCCCTTGTCACTGCCTTTGTAAACATATCCGCTGGATTTTCATCTGTATGTATCTTTTCCAGCCTTAACTGTCCATTATCCAACACCGACCGAATAAAGTGATACCTCAACTGTATGTGTTTGGTCTTTGAATGCAAAGCAGAATTCTTTGCAAGATGTATGGCACTCTGACTGTCTGTATACAAAGAACGGTTAGCCTGTTGTTTGCCCAACTCTTCCATGAAAGAGGTCAGCCATATCATCTCCTTGCTTGCCTCAGTTGCAGCTACATACTCTGCCTCTGTGGTGGATAAAGCAACCACCTTTTGCAATCGTGAGATCCAGCTCACCGTTGTCCCACTTACAGTAAAGACATAACCTGTAGTACTCCGCCTGGTATCAATATCCCCTGCTAAATCTGAGTCTACATAGCCTGCTAAATCAGTATTAGAGCCCCCAAAACATAAGTGTTTAGTGGATGTACCTCTCAAATATCTGAGAATCCATTTTACTGCATTCCAATGCTCAAATCCGGGATGACTCATATACCTGCTAACAACGCCTACAGCATGTGCAATATCCGGTCTCGTACATACCATGGCATACATTACACTGCCTACAGCTGAAGCATATGGTATTTTGGACATTTTTTCTGCCTCCTCTTGTGTCTTAGGACACATCTCTTTGGTCAATTTCAAATGACTAGGCAAAGGTGTGCTGACAGCTTTTGCATTCTCCATGTGGAATCTCTGCAACACCTTTTCAACATAAGCAGCCTGAGATAGAGTCAATTTTCTGTTCATCCTATCTCTGTAAATTTTCATACCAAGGATTTGTTTTGCTGCCCCCAAATCCTTCATATCAAATGACTGTGCTAACTGTTGTTTTAACTCTCTTGTGTGATCCATGTTAGACCCAGCGACAAGCATGTCATCAACATATAAACATAAAATAATGTAGCTGTCAATATCCAACCTCTTAAAATAAACACAATGGTCAGAATTACACCTGCTGTAGCCTTGCTCAGCGATAAAACTATCAAATTTCAAATACCATTGTCGAGGTGCTTGTTTCAGGCCATACAAACTCTTCTTCAATCTGCACACCAGTTTCTCCTTACCTTTGACCTCAAATCCTTAGGGCCGTTCCATGTATATCTCCTCCAAATCACCATGGAGAAAGATAGTTTTTACATCTAGCTGTTCCAAATGCAAATCTTCAGCAGCCACAATACTTAAAACAGTACGAATAGAAGTCATTTTGACAACCGGAGAAAATATCTCATCAAAATCAATGCCCTTTTTCTGTGCAAATCCTTTTACAACTAACCTGGCCTTAAATCTTTTCTTACCTCCATCTTCCTCTTTCATCCGGTAAACCCATTTGTTTGGTAAAGCCTTTTTACCTGCAGGTAACTTACATAATTCCCAAGTCTGATTTTTCAGCAAGGAGTCCATTTCTTCTTTCATAGCAAGCTCCCACTGAACTTGTGTATCCACCTGCATAGCTTCATTATACCCTTCTGGTTCACTAGCATCTGTTAACAAAATAGAATACAAAGAGGGAGAAAACCTTTCAGGAGGTCTACTTAGCCTTGTTGACCGTCTAACATTCACTGGAGTTTGTGGTATTTTTGGTTGCTGTTGCGGAGCATGAGGAACCATTGGAACATCACTATTTGGAGTATCATCCAGCACCACATAATCCTTTTCTTTCTTCTCATGCTGCTGCGACTGATCTTTGTACAACACCTTCTCATTGAATATAACATCCTTGTTTCTCACAATTTTCTGATTTTCAAACTTCCAAAGCCTATAACCAAATTCATCAATGCCATATCCAACGAAGGTACATTTTTTTGATTTTGCATCCAGCTTGGTTCTATTTTCAGAATCCATATGTGCAAATGCTTCACAACCGAAGGTTTTCAGAAAAGAATAACTCACCTTCTTACCTGTCCATTCTTCCTCTGGAATACCACAGCCCAAAGGAACTGAAGGACCTCTGTTAATTAAATATATAGCAGTGTTGACAGCCTCTGCCCACATGTTTAAAGGCAACTTAGCATGCAATCTCATGGTCCTTGCACGCTCCATTATTGTCCTATTCATGCGTTCAGCCACTCCATTTTCCTGCGGAGTCCCTGGAACTGTTTTCTGCCTACGAATTCCATTAAAGGAACAATAATCTTCAAATTCTTTGCTGCAATACTCACTGCCATTATCAGATTTGAGACATTTTAATTTTTTACCCATCTCATTCTCAACCAAGCTTCTCCATTTCTTAAATGTTTCAAATACATCAGATTTCTATTTAAGGAAATAAATCTAGACCTTCCTAGTTGTATCATCTATGAATGTAACATAATACCGGGAGCCACCGAGAGAAGATACCTGAGCTGGTCTCCATACATCTGTATGCACAAGCTTTAACTTTTCATTTTTCTTTTGCTTTCCATCCTTGAGAAAACTGACTCTCTTTTGTTTACCATACACACAACTTTCACAGAAATTCATATTAATACATTTCAGACCTGGTAAAACTTTCTTAGAATGAAGTACCTTCATACCTTTTTCACTCATATGCCCAAGTTTGTTATGCCACAGTGTTGTCTCAGAACCTGCATCAACTTTTCCAGTCTCTTCTTGCAAGCCTGCAGCAACTGTTCCTGAACCTGTTTGTTTTTTCTCTGTAACAGCTAAAGTAGAAGGAACAGTATGACCTGTACAAAGATATAAGGTGCCTACTTTCACACCTTTTGCTACTACTAAGGCACCTTTTGAAACCTTCCAATTTTTATCGGTAAATGTAACAGTGCAACCTTGTTCAGTTAGTTGCACTGCTGAAATTAAATTCCTACTGAGCCTTGGAACGTGCCTTACCTCTTGTAGTAGCCAATGATTCCCATTCTGCAACTTAATCTTGATTTTTCCCTTTCCAATAATCTGACAGGGTTCGTTATCTCCCAAATAAACCAGCCCAAAATCCCCTTAGACATAATCAAGAAAATAACTTCTATAGGGTGTAGCATGAAATGAGGCCCCTGAATCTAAAACCCATGAATCATCAGCATTATCTAGGGAAAGAATCAAAACATCATCTTCAGATTTGTTGCTTACCACATTTGCCTCCTTATTGCCTTTTTGTTTGTCTCCTTTATTTTTCCGAGACCAGCAATCTTTTTTTAGATGACCTCGTGTCCCACAGTACCAACAATCCTTTTGTCCTCTGGTTTGAGATCTTTTGTCCTTTGATTTTCCTTGTGACTTCCCATGACCTCCAAAACCTTTTCCTCTCTCCTTTGATCTGCCCCCGCTTTCTGCATTCAAAACACTGCCTGATGTGGATCCACCTGAGCTTTTCTTACGAATTTCCTCACTCAGAATAACACCAACAACATCATCAAATTTTAGGGTATTTGAACCAGAAACAGAGTTACTAACCGCCATTACCAAACTATCCCAGCTTTCAGGCAATGAACATAATATCAAGAGAGCTCTAACTTCTTCATCAAATTTTACATTTAAAGAAGTCAATTGACTGAGAATCGTATTAAATTCATTTAAATGACTTGTCACAGATCCACCTTCAACCAGTTTCAAATTAAACAAACGCTTCATGAGAAATACCTTATTTGAGGCTGAGGGTTTTTCATACAATTTAGCCAAAGCTTTCATTAGACCATTTGTTGTCTTCGCTTCCATTATATTGAATGCCACCGATGGTGCCAGGCACAACCGAATGGTTCCCAGTGCCTTTCTGTCAAGAAGATTCCAATCCTCATCAGACATTGTTGCCGGTTTCTTGGATACTCCTTCCAACGGCATCCATAAATCCTTTTGATAGAGGTAATCCTCCATTTGCATCTTCCATAACTGATAGTTCTGCCCATTGAATTTATCGACCTTCAATTTACCCTCGTCCGCCATTGCTCCCACTCAATCGTAAGACTTTCCTGCAGATGATAATCGAACACAACCCGCTTTGATACCACTTGTTAGGGTTAGCCGACAGAAGATATCAATTAAATGCAAATAAAGATTAAATAGAGGAATGGAAATACACAGAAATACTAACAGCGAGAGACAAGTTTTAACGTGGTTCACCCAAACTCGGGCTACATCCACCAAACAGAGAGTCTAATATTATTATCTAGTAAATCAAACCGATTACAATCAGCAATCCCTGCAACTCAATACCGTTGCAAATGCTACAATACAATATATCAAAACCCTAACCCTTAGCCGCTTTTTATCAAGCCTTTTTGTCGGTTACAAAAATAGGGTTTTTTATGTCGGCTCTAAACTCGGGGGCTGCGCCCCCGAACCCCTGCTTCTTGGGGGCTGTGCCCCCAAACCCTTGCTTCTCGGGGGCTGTCGCCCCCGCCTCGCTCGGCCCCGAACCCCGGTGAGGATACATGGCTAGTGTACAGTACTTTCCTGATCAATCGCCACCTACCAACAGTTTCAGTCGCTAGGTCATTACAAAAGGCGCCTATTGTTGCTATGCTTTATTGTGAATAATTGTATTAGCAAAAACAAGGTTAGAAAGTGAAGCATTGCTTTTCTTTATGCTTTAATACAGCAATATCTTTGTGGTTGTAACTTCCAAATTATAAGAAATTGGTCGTATGAAATTGAATGAAGTCCAATATGCTCTGACATTATATTTGTAACCAATTTCTTAATTATTTCAATTAATTTCTAAGTTGTAATATATCTGTAACCAATTTCTTATTCCAATTAATTTCTAAGCATACAACTTAGTTTAGCAAATCAGATATTCAATTGAGTTTGTGTGCCAAGTGTTCGATAAAATGCATGTTAGCTGAAAATTATCAAATTTGCAAAAAAAAAAAAGTTATTTGTGAAACCTTGGAAGGGAACATTTCACTGTAGCACAATCAACAAGCTTATATAGGCCTCCTTGCCCAATGCCTATGGCAACAACCTTGTCATATTTCAGATTTGATACAATACACTTCTTTCCACAAAACCTGACTTGATTGTTAGGGTTCTCAATAAAATGACTAATAGATAATAAATTCTTGTTCATGGCAGGAACATATTAGACATTGCATACCAAAAATTTTAGGGAATCATTTAATACAAACCTAACATCTCCTATCTTGTCGACCACATGTGATCTACCATCACCAACTGAAACTATATCTTTATGACTAGAATTAACACTAGTCTTTGTGACATGTGAAATGTCGAGATGGTCTTGAATCAAAAAACTAGTATCTGTTGTCAGCATTGTCTAAAACAGATGCCATGAGTGCAGACTTGTCATCTGAACCATACTCTTCGTTGACAACGGCCAATTTAGCTTTACCATGCTTCTTGTGGGATAGATTTTATAGCCTTTTTATGCATTCATTTTCGACATGCCCGAATTTGTTACAATAAAAACATTTCACCTTTTTCTTGGATGGAGTGGAAGGAGTGTTGCCATAAGAATTCTGAGGTTTGTTGCCAAATGAGTTTTGGGGTTTGCTCTTAAACCAAGAGGCAAAAATACTTTCCGCAGTCTTCAATGTAGATTCCCTTATTTGCTCGTCTTCACTCCTTCTGCAATAGATACTAACTCACCTTATCAAAAGTCAAAGTTTGACGGTCAACTAGTAGACTCAATGATTCCACAAAGGTCTCATAGGAGGGCGGTAGGCTGTTAATGGTCAGAGAAACCATGTCCTCATCATCCACTAGTTTATTATCGGTGGTAAGTTGATCATTAAGATCCTTGATTCTTGGGAGATGTTCTGACAATGACCCACTCATGCAGTTTTGTAGAAAATAACAAATTCTTCAAATACAAAACCCGACTTTTCTCAGAGACCTAATACTTGTTTTTAAGGTTATTCAATAGTGTAGATGCAAATGTGGCATTTCAGACTTGAGAGATTAAGTCATTGGACATTGACAACTTGAGTAACAGTAGGGCTTCCCTATGATGCTTGTCAAAGTCATCTAGGTTGGTTGCAGGCTTGGTTTTGGTCTCTAGGATAATTCCGTCACACATCCTATAATGATTGTGAATATTTTGTGACACCACATATTGTAATTTTTCCCAGTGAGTTTCAATGCCTTTGGTACACCAGATTTTGAATATTTGTGATTATCCCAGAAAATAATTAATTCCCAAAACTTGAACAACTCCTTTAAAATTTGACCTTGAAAATTTTCCTAGAAAATTAAAAATTGATCTTGTTGTCCCATTTTGCCCTAGACCAAAATAACCCAGAATCCCTGAAACTTGCAAAAAATATTGCCAAAATCGTAAGTGTTTTGCCTTATCAGTTGGTTTGGCGTTTCACGAACCTGTTGGTTCGTCGGGTTCGCTGAGTGACTGGTTTGCTAATTGGTGGGTCCGATAGGCAAACCTGCCGATCAGAAGGATGAAGTTTTCTAAGGAAGAACAAGGTATAAAGTGAAGGAATTGACGAGGTAAGTATTTTGTGAACCTCTTGGTTCGCCGATCGGCAAGTTTGCCGACTGGTGAATTCGCCCGATGAAGACAAGCGAAGAATTTTCAAAAGGAAAGACAAGACAAAAAGGGAAGAAGTTAAGCGTGTTACATGATTAAAAAACTAAATAATGTATTATTGAAATGAGATATCGTACAATGATAGAGCCCAGCTCTATTTAAAGAGATTTACATGATGTTTCTATAATGAGCATAGGAGTTTCATAAGGAAACTACAACTAATAAAGCACACAGATAGAAACAACCTAAAAGACGGAATTAAAAACTATCTAAAAGAGAACTAGATTGACCACTAAATAACTAGATATTATATTAATACCCCCCGTAATGGTCAATGTACTAACTCCACTATGATGCCCCCTAAAACAGAGTGCCTTCCGAGATAGATGGACGGCATAAACAGAACCCAAGCATGGGTGTCAAAAGACAAATCCCAAGGAATCCGAAGAAGTAGAATGGTCGCTTGGCAAACACAAATGCTGACTGCTAGTTCAGCTGGTGATGAGAAGGGGCTAAGCGCTATATGCGCAGATCAAAGAAGCCCTCAAAGCTGTGAACCACGACGAAAAAGGGAGACCAAAATCTCCAAAAAGTAGCGACTAGGCACAAGTTGTCGAACAAGGAAGCCGTTGATCAAGAAAACAAAAGCCCATTCAAAAGGCTACGGAACAGGAACCCAACTCTGATGAGATCCTGTAGAAAAACACCGACGATCGAAAAGTTTGCTGCCGCTGAACTTCTGATTGCTTTCCAACATAATGTTGGTCAAAGATGCCATACTTTACATTTTTCAAGGCACGAAAAAATGGCACAAATACCGAAGCAAATAGATGGCACAGATTCTGAGATAACAGAACCTTACCACCGATTACGAAATACGTAGGCTCAACAATCTGGAACACGGATACAAATCTCGAGAGAAATCCGAATCACGAATTTCAAGGCACAGATCTCGAGATTACGAAAATCATGGTCTCAGAAAATCCAAACACGGATTTCGAGACAAAAAGGAAAATATGTCTTCATTAATGGTGGGACCCACAATTGGCACGGATGCCCTCAGGTGTCTAAGCCTCAGTGAGAGCTTGTGCACTTAGCGTAGATGAGGTTGGGGGTTGGCTGTAACCGCCAGAACATAGAACCCCGAACTACCACCAAAACCAAAACAGAAGATACCAAGAAACAAAAAGCGTCTGCCAAAACGTGAGCCCGCCACTCTGATGAAACTGCAGATCATGGCTACAAAATCTTGCAGAGAGAAATTTGCAACTTGGATTTTACAAATGCCGTTTGTAATGTCTTCAAAGACACAAAATTGCCAGGAGCCGATAAAAAAGCCAGAGAGAATCTACTGAAGGCAAATTGCCTGTGACAGACCAAGGGATTCTTCACCAGATATCCCGCCACAAAAAAAAATGCATGTAAAAAATAAATGCCCATGAAAGGGCTAGATTTGTCGATGAAATGTGACTGCAACATAAAACCTTGAAGGAAACAGAGATTGTGAGCATGAAACTTGCCAAAACCCACGAATTGCGGCCTCAACACATTGAAACATGAACGATGTCCAAAATCCTTCTAGAAACACAGTCAAGTGCAAAACGCCTCAACCCAGATGCAAATCGCGATGAGCAGAACTGTGAAGGTCACAGAAATCGCGACCAGGGTTTTTAAAAGCGTGGGTAAAATAAAACGATACCCAGAAAACAAACACAGAATCGCGAGTTGCTGATAGTAGAAAACAAGAACGCCCAATAAGCGCGACCATTGGTGAGGGTTAAGAACTGCAGATCTAGAAATTGCGATGCAACCAGATACCCTTCAAAATGCCACCACAAGTCATGACTATAAACAAAAAACGCCGAAATCCTTAGACCTGCGATTTTATTTTAGAAGAGGATGCAGAAAACAGACGGGTATGGCCGCTCGTACGGTGCCGTACGATCTATACGATGTATGGAATATGAAGAGCCCATTCTGGCTCTGATACCATGTTACATGATTAAAAAATTGAATAATGTATTACCGAAATGAGATATCTTACAATGATAGAGCCCGGCTCTATTTAAAGAGATTTACATGATGTTTCTATAATGAGCACAGGAGTTTCATAAGGAAACTATAGCTAATAAAGCGCACAAATAGAAACAACCTAAAAGACAGAATTAAAAACTATCTAAAAGAGAACTAGATTGACCATTAAATAACTAGATATTATATTAATAAAGTGCTCATCGGCAAGGTAAGTATTTCACGAACCTCTTGGTTTGTTGATAGCAACGTTCGCCGATTGGCAAATTTGCCGATGAAGACAAGGGAAGAATTTTCAGAAGGAAAGACAAGGCAAAAAGGGAAGAAGTTAAGTGTTCATCGGCAAGAAAGATGGTTCACGAAACAAGTGGTTCGCCGACGGTTGTAGTGCCCCACCCCGATTTTTTTTGTGTTTTCTGTATTGCTGAGTTATATGTTTATGTTTGTATGGGATTTTGCATTGCAAATGACGTACATATAAAAATAAAGCATTCTAAAGATACCCAGATGCTTATTTATGTGGGAAACAACAATAAGAACAATATATCAAATACGTAGATGAAAATATGACATTAATATCAAAGTGCAATCATACCCATTCGCTGATTTGAAGGTACAAGTCTGATAATAGTCTGTTACAGGAGACAGAAACCCTAGTTTGGCATGAAAATGGGCCAAACCCTAGCTGCTCCCACTCCAAAATATTGAACAGCAATCTCCAAGTATTTTGTGCCTCAAATGGAGAAGGAAAGAACCCCAAACCCTAAGCACTTGGCTTTAGGAAACCCATGCTTTCTTCCCTAGCTGGTACGGCTTGGATTGTGACCAACAGCAGCAACAAATGCTCATGAAAAAACCCTCCAAATCACCCTTAATTTTCTGCTCTCACATCTGCTAAACAAAATTCAAGTATCCATGCCAAAAATGAAGAGTATAAGCAACCACAAAAACTCCAAAACTTCCTTTGTATGGTACAACTATCATGAAAGATGGTACGACACAGCAATGTAATAAATCACACTTCATTTACTTACAAAACCCTCCAAAAATTACAGCTAAGCAATTCAAATATGCATTCCTCAACTACACCAATTATTTGCAATTAAACCTTTGTTCAAAATAATAAAAAATCGTCAACAATGAAGTTCCAACATAACCCTTGTATGGAATTTTCAGCAAACAACCTTGGGATGTGTTTCAATCCTACAGCTGTTGTTCCTCGTGAGGGATTCTGTCCTCATGAAGCCAAGAAGATGGTGAACTCTGTTCAGCCAGCAAACCCTGTGTAAAAATATATTTTCAAGCTTATAAAAAAATGAGCTCAAACCCCCTTTTATTCTCTCCTTCACTTCTACGCACATCTTGGGCAATTAAATAACATTTTAAATTTCACTTTATTTCCCTTATATCTCCCTAAGTTGGGAGCTCCACATTTCTTTATTAAAATATGCCTTTTACTTTTTTCCCCCAACACCCCTTTAATAATTTAATTAACATTAAGTTAAATCTTTAATTTAACTTAAATGGCATTAACGTTAATTAAAATAATATTACTCTGCCCAATGAATACCAACGAACAACCGAAGGAGTGACCAATCATGCAGTGACATGGAAACGGTGCTGCGTGAAGAAGTTGGTGCAGAACGGTGACCCTGCTAAAAATAGAAACTTGCGAAAAATAGTAAGAATGTCCCAAATGTTCGAAATCACCCAGACATACATCACCGCGAACCTTCTGATATCATTGAGCTCAATGCAAGATTTGAGATAGCTAAACAACTGAATTGTCAAATCACCAAAAACAGTGCCAAGCTGACACTAAAAATAGCAGTGTTCTCCAAGGACCAACGAGAACAAACCCAGAAAAACCCAGAAAGATTGTCGCATGCAAGCACTTACTATAAATAGTAAGGACAAGTTGTCCTAAATCCCTCTAGAAAGGGTCATACCACTGGTTCCCCTGAGCACACTGGTGACATCGATATACTCCTTTGATCAGGTTGTCACAAACCCAGAAAGTCAGTTCCAACTGTGTTGCAAGAGAACTTGAAAATGGGGACATTACAATTCGCCCTTCCTAAAGATTTCTTGTCCTCAAGCAACGTTGATGCAACTTCCAAACAACCAACCGATCCAGACTGGAATCAAGAATGATTCCTGTGTCCCAAGTCAACCTAGGAGATCTGTAGCACCATCTGCTCAAAGCACTGGCCTGCCAGGTACCAACACAAGAGACCTGAAAATTTCCTATAAGAAGAGTAAACAGATATTGACTATACTCAATCAACTCCTCAGGAAATTGCTCTTTGAGAGAGCCAAACTGAGACATCATAGGGATAATCTCCAGAAAGTCAACATTGACTCTCACTCCCATCAACTGTCGTATTGTAAACCAACGTGATCCCAGAGTTCCAAGTCCATCTCAGAATGGAACCACCATGTAGATGTTGCACCTCTCTGATCAAAACTGTCAACCCGTCATGCCTTAACTGTTCTTTCCTCTGTTGGAACCCCAAAGAACAAACATCATCAAAGCACATACCGGAAAACCTGAGAGGGCTGAAATCAATGCCACAAGATATTTCCTGCCATGGCATCTCAGAGACATCAATACTAACAATCTCACTGCCAATCATGATCCCGGGGAACAAAAAATTAAACCTGCTCCGCCAATAAGAAATAAACTCAACAAAACCTCTCATGACATCCCAAAGATGAAGCAAACCAATCACAGTTATCACTCTGAAATCTGCCAACCAGGGAATGTTAGTACTTGTAATGTCCCCTTTTTGCAAGTCAAAATTCTCTTTACCTTGCACACAATTTCAACTCACGAAAAGAGAACATTAGTAAATTTTCATTTAAAGCCATATATAATTTACATAATAACATTGCCTTTATCCTTTCTATGATCAAATGTCAACTTATAACTTAGTTCATCATGGATTACTATCAATACACATTGCTATGATCAATGCTATGTTTACTTTCAAATGCAAATCACTATTATTAATCTATGATCATTTTCTATGCATATCACTACTATCAATCTTGTGATTGTTTTCAATCCATTATCTATCATACATGCTATTCTTATGATCATTATTCATATGCCTTGCATATCATTAACATTTCACATGTTACTCTCATGATCATCAGTAATGTTAGGTCTCAAAAATGCAAATTGCTAATCCTAAGAGGATGCCAGGCTCTATGTTTGGATTTGCAACGTTTTTGAACTAGCTTGACGAAATCAACCTTCAAGGTTTGATGATTTCCTACACTTTAGGTCCTGCTACACCTAGGTGGGTGAACCTTGAAATATTAGAGCAGTCTGAGTGTGGATGAATGGACTAACTAGGTCTATCTACAATGGCATAGGATGTAGGATAGATGACAAAGCTGACTAATTAATTCTATGTATAAGTAATTGGCAGAAATTGTATAAGCAAATAAAAAAAGGTTTTAATTAATGAGTTGAATGAGACTAGTGCCTTGTTGGGTAACAGAGTCAATTTGAAGGACTAAGAACAGTAGTTTCTAAATGGTAATAATTCTAGATATTTGGCACAGTTCTGGTTTATAGCTTGTATAAACGTGCAAGTAAATGACTGACCGACTCTTCTTGATAATCCAACCAAATAAAATCAGATATCTTATAATTCACCAGAAGGTACTTTAATCCTTGCTTGAAGGAACCAAATGAAATGAATAGACAAGATTAACAGATAATATTTTACTGGAGACAGTGTGTCAATCCTAATTATATGGCTCTACTTAGTAATCCCAACTTACTACTTCCAGGCTACTGTGAATAAATCAGAAGGGTTTAATTCCTTATGATGGACACCAACCGAATTAATCACACAGATACAGCAAATGTGTATTGACAGATTAAATATATACTTGATATCTTAATCTGAATAACAGGGAACTGCAGAAATGGAGACAGCCACACAATTGAATAATTTCAACAAATAACTGATACCAAAGTAGAATTACTGAATCAGAGAACTTCAAACTTCTTCTTCAAATGAAATATGCAACATAGTCATTTTGGAATATTATGTATATGTATATATGAATATCTTCTATTGCTGATGATTTTTCAGCATAGATTGTTTGAACTTATATAGATATTTTCATGAAGAGATACAACTCTTCAATAAGTCTCTTGGGATTTTAACCAATATAAACAATAATTACATAAGCTTAATTAGGCTCTGTTTAGCCATAAATAGACTTTTGCCAGATGATCTAAGTACTCCTGCGCACGGTGAGAATCAGTAAGCTCGACTGCACTCCTGGTGATTATATCAAGGGTGACCATTTCCTCCAGTTGTTTGCAAACTTCTGTAGATACAGAGGCTTTATCTTTTAGAGCTCTTGTGGCTTTGTGCAATATAACTTGACAATCAACAGTCCACTCTTCTTTGCTCTTTACCTCTTCGTTATCTTTGAATATCCTGGGCACCCCTGCGTCTGAGGCATCAGTCCCTTCCTTAGCATCAGCTTTGAGTTTATCATAATAATTCTGGTGCCGTTTGAGCAATGCTCTTGCATCAGAGATATCTGTACCATCAGTGGCACCTCTGTTTTGCAACTCGATCATCTTTTCTTGTATCCTCTTATCAAGCCTTTCATGTTCTTTGACTGCTTTATGATTTTCCGAGTAGTTATCCCAAAACTGGTTTAACCACCGTACCATGTTTGCATACCTGCTCTGCAGTATTGTAACAAATGCATCTATTTGAATTTGTTTGGCCTGATCATGGGATATTACTTGACTACTTTGTGAGCTCTCACCTTGAGTTATTCTTTTCGTAGATTGGCCAAAGGTGCTCTTAACAGCGTCCTTCAAGTAGTCATTCTCTTTTGTTAATCTTTCACAATTCAGCTTATAAGCATCTCTTTCCTTGATTAACATCTGAGCTTGTGCTTTATTTAACTTTGCAACATTGATACCAATGTCTGCAGTAATTATGGGGTCAGTTTCACCTGCTCTGAAAGTCATAACATGGCCAAAAGTTTTTTCAGTGTCTATGATGGCCGTCTTCTTATGGGGAGGATACAATGCCCATATCATTAAAGAATTTTCATCATTATTGTATCTCGTTCCCATGTAGACTTCATTAACTCCTTCTGGAGTAAGCTTATACTTATCATCAGCATTATTCAAAAAGCTATCAAAAACCAGAGCAGAATTTAAATCCAAACCGGGAAAAATCATAACCCCTGCATCTTTGAGCAGCTGTCTGCCTCTGCTTGGTGTCATGTCCTGCATTTCCTTATCCACGGTCTCCTTCAACATATCTAATAACTGTTTTTCATTGTCAGCAGAAACATTATCTACTGACTCTCTAATTTCTTTTCCCTTGTATTTATACAGGAATGATTTAAATTCCTTCGAATGAATGAATGTATCATCTGACACAAAAGAATCATAAGCCTTTTGGCGTGGATCTTCATCAGCAGACCCCTCCTCATCATGTATCACAACTGGAGGCTGATATTGTTGCATTTTTCTTTTAGACATTTCTATTGTCTTATCTTGTGGCTGTTCTTGTTCAGTCAATTCTTCCTCTTCAGAGGATACCACTTCAACTTCTGCCAACTGCTTTTTCTTTTCATTCAAATCTCTGTTATATTTCTCTACCACCAAGTCGACTTCAGCCTCTTCCAATTTCTAATGACATCATCATGTGGATAATGTATGTGCATGTATCCACTGAGATTTTGTTTTCTTCTTGCATAGTCAATGAAACCTTCAGGGTCAAACCCTTTCCTCACCTCAGCAGTCACCATGTTAGAATGCATTAGTTTATCTAAAATGAGATTGTATCCTTCTTTTGAAACCACAGTAAAATCTCCAAAACACAAAGTACTGGGCATGAATGATTGTTTATCATGCGAACTTAGATGCATGACATTTGAACAATGCATTTGCCTAATTATTTCCAAATATGCAATTCTGTCAGGGACAGTTTTAGGCAATATAAATGGAGCATCCTCAAAACCATACACTCTGATCATAGTAGCATCCTCAAAACAATACCAATCTCCCCAATTATGAGTGACAGTAGGGGGGCCACCAAAATCTTTTGGTCTGAGGAATCTTTTTATTTCATTTGAAATTGAATATTCACAGGGGTGGTTGAAATACCTATATAGCACTTTAACACAATGCTCTTCAAATTGAGCATAGCTGGAGTTAGCATACCTGCTATCCCAGATTCTGGTCCACATTTGTACAGGTATCTTCTCCCCTTTCTTATCCGCAGCAACAACTTGAAACTCATTTGGCCACAATCCTACTTCCTGGCCATAGTATAAGACCATATGCATGAGCATCGAGTAATGCTCAAAAGAGCATGCTGGAGCATTGTTTTTTATTGCAGATAGACCAGAGTCTATTCTAGTAGCAACATAGGAGGCATAATCAAATTGTCTGGCATTGTGACATTGAATATCAGAGGTTATGACCATTAGAGGAATAGTCATGAACTCAGGGACCTCTGAGCCAAGGACTTGGCCTACAGAATAGTAAGTATATTGAATGTATGGTTCAAAAATGGATACATGAAAGGGAGGGCCATCATTCTCAGTCAAGGGTATCACTTCTCCTTCAATCCTGGGTCTATGAATGGGTAACCTCCATCCATTGTAGGTTGTATCCATTCTCCAGTATTCTTTATCCAAATCTTCATAAACAATAGGGACAGTGCACAAATCATCCAAATCATACACCTCACAAATAGCATTTTTTGATAGGTGTACAATTGGTTCTCCTTGAGGGTTGCAGATAGCTTTCAGGCCTGAATTGTAATGCCTGGCTAACAGTTGCAGGAGTTCTACATTCAAGAATACATTAGGTACAACCAGTTTGCCTAAATTCATGTGCCATGGGTTTGACACAGGAGCATTTCTAAATCTTCTGTTGTAGTGGAATCTGAAGAGTTCATATCCCCTAATTGGGGTCCAAATATCTCCCAGGCGCTTATGTTTGTCTTCCAATTTTTCTACTTCTGCCCTGAGTTGGGCAGACCTCCTGGCCTTGGGAGTTGACCCAGGCAACTGATCAATCAAGTCCTGATTTAGTTTTCTGTCTTTCACTTTTTCTTCAGGGGTTTGATCAGTTTTTTGCTTTTTTGGTTTACTGGTTTCCCCTTGTGATTTTCTTCCTTTTCCTTTCCCCGGAGTTTCCATTTTTTGAAAAATTTGGCAGGAAATTCAAATACAGGCAATATAGTGGCTTGTGTATGTGTACCTGTCGTTCGATGGCTGGAATTGGAAGCCTTTGCTTTTGCCCTGAGAATTCTTCTGTATTCTGCTCTCGGACGGTTTTTTGCAATTATAATGATCGTATGAACTTCGTAGCCGATCTGTATTAATTATCTGATCAATTCAATGTTCATCGCTGTGAAGTGTCACATCGCCATAACTCTTCTTATCGGCGTGATTTTTGAAATGTCTGGGCGACCTCAACGTTTTTTTATGGCGCGGACAGTCAATCGGCGTGACCCCTCAATTGTATCCCCGACGCCATGTAGTATCATATTTCAAGTGGGTGCGACCATCGGCATGACTTCCTTCATCGCCAAGGGTTTTAGATCTCTCTGCGATATGGCGAGTCCCACCGATATGCTTTGCTTATCGGGAAGATTGAGACCATCGGGATACTAAAATTATGTTTTCCCGATCTTTATTGTCTTACCGATAGTCTCTTCATGTATGAACTTTTATCTTTATCGGAATGACATTCACTATCGGGATAGCTTTCTCAAGATATCCCGATCCAAATCATCTCCCCGATGCCCTTTGTCATATCCTTCATCGGGCAAAGTTTAGTAAAGTGTCACCGACACCTTTTGATCGCCGTGACTTATGAATCGGCAAGACTTGTTTCTTTTGTTCCGATATGTCAAGTTATCCCGATAGAGGTGCATCGCTGTGAGTCTTGCCGATGGCTTTCTTATCGCCAAGACTCTTGATCATCGGAGGCTTACTTGTTTTCTATTCCGATGGTTCATTTCTCACCGATGACTATTGCTTTGTTACCCTCACATGCTGTTCGGTGAAACTTTTGCCGAAAGTGCTTCATCGGTATGATATATACCGTCGGGGCAGCTTCTAAAAGATCATCCGATAGATATTTGTCATACCGATCGGCATGACCACTTGCCTTTCTTGCCGATGTAAAGTCATCGGTGTTGCTTACTCCATCGGTGAGCTCCATAATTCTTCTTCCGATCTCTATTTTCACGCCGATGGTTGTTTTCAAACAATTCCTTGTGTATCGGTGTAAGCCACACGACCTCTTGCCGATGGATTGATTTTGATGAAATTTGACACTGCTCATCCCTAGACATTTTATGAGATACAAAAATTTTATATTATGGTCCTCTTGGGATATTCCTCAGGGTTTATTCAAATATGATGGAGTAAGGAAATAGTAAAATTTTGAAATTTTTACTGTGCTAACAAGTAATATGCCTTGCATATTCTTATCATGACATTTCACATGATCTATAATTTTAATCAATATATATTGCAATCTTTTTATTGATTCATATGTCATTTGTTAACAACTTATGGGAGATTAGGGGAGAGTTACCTTTATCCACTATGGGGCTCTAATGTCTCTATCCTTAGACTCAATATGGTATCCTTAATACCATAGAGTCAAGGCCTCTTGAGACTCTTTGGTACTCTTATGATACCTTACATCAAGTAACCAAGGCCTATATATCACTATCCTTGCACTATGGGTACCTTATACCTCATGTGACAAGGCCTCTATGTGATAAGCATCCTTTGCATCATGGGTACCTTATACCTCATGTGACAAAGGCCTTTAAATACCCATGTGGCCTCTTGGTACTTTCGCTTCTTATCCCTCATATGAGGTTAGCAAATCACATGGCCTTATACAAGATATATTATTTGAGTTATTGCATACTAGATATATTATAAATGATCATTCTATATGGCTATCTATATTTCATTATTCATTATGACTATATCTTATCATTATGACTAATGGAATGTACACATCTTATTGCTAAGAATGACTGATCATAAACCAACGCTATCATAATCGATACATTCATGAATACAAGCATATGACTGTCATAAATGTATATTTTGGAATGAATGACAAAGAACTATAAGTAAATCTGCGTACCTGATCATGTCACCTAAATCAGAATTATTGAAAGATTATGAAAGATTAGAGGCTTACTTGTTGTTGTAACTGGACTGCAGTCTTGAATATCTTCTTGAATGAATTAATGATAATGTCCAATTCTTGGACCCATGCTTGGAAGAATTAAAATAATCTGCTGCAGACGTCCGTACTTCTCAGATATTCAGATGTATATTTCCATACTTATCAGATATTCAGATGTATATTTCTTTTGTGTGTTCGATGATTTTTGTAATTAATTTAAATTGTATCTTGGTTCTTATCACAATAGCACAATTAACTTTAGAATACCCATATACTCTTAGAAATCATAAGATATATTATTTTCTTCTATACACCCAGCAGATGTGTATATATATTTGATTTCTTGCCAGCACTTGAATTCTATTGTTATTTTATTATTAACATAACTATATAATATATTACTTATTCATTATCATTATAATATTACTATTATATATATATATATATATATATATATATATATATATATATAATTTATTATTGTTATTATAATATCATTATTATTATAGTATTATCATAAATATAATTTTTAATAATGTTTAATCATGCCGATCTCTATCGGGCATCACATCCTTTATCTACTAAATATATATTTATTTTTACTTGAATCATTTCTCCCTTTTGTTGCTGATGTACATATCTCTATATATTAATTTATGATATCTTTCTTACTTATGACTCAAAAATATATATATAATGCAGATCTAAATATATGTATTTATACGATACTCTTTTTATATTTTCTTCCGATGATATTTTCCTTCTATCTCACAACCTTTATTTATTTAGGACAAGCAATCTCGAGTGGGGAGGACTGTCATGTCCCAATATTACAACATTGTTTAAATTAAAGATTTAAACATTAAGATAAGACAAAGAAGTCACTCTTGATGATAATCGTGCATATGATCATATTTAATAAACATATATAATTATTAAATAAATTGTATAAATACAAATTTATATATCATTATAATTATAAATTATATATATTATTATAATATACAAATATGTATAGATATATTATAATATGTATAGATATATTATAAAGTGATTGTAAATATATATATGTGAAATAATAATAATATAGAAGCAATTATAAAATATATATATATATATATATTATCATAATATATAATACATATATGTTATATAAATAAGATGTTAATATAAATATAAATTTAAATAATATATTATACAAAATAAATATTAAATAACCTATATTAAGATTGAATAAAAAGGGGGAGCAATATCTCTAACCCCGATACCTCTAAGTGATGCTGCTAATATATAAGACGAGGCTGCAATGCATATTACAAAAAGCAGCGATGCATTAAGAATTAATAAAGGATTGTTAAGGAAGGGTATGACGTATGAGGGGATACGTCACCCTTCACAAGAGCCATTTATAATATTTAAAAAGACTTCGTGCTCCAAGAGGAAAGAAAAGGAAAGGAGTATTATAATATTACAACCTATAATATTTAAAGGGGACTCCATTACTTCAAAGGAACACATCGATCAAGCAAGGAACAGCAGACCATCATGAATAAGAATATATTTCTGAGTTGTATATAATTGGGAAGGAAGATATGTGAAAAGAATAAGAAGATAGCTTCGGGGTTAAGTATATATTATAAAGGGTAAAATGGTATGGGCAGAAAATAATATATTGTGTATATATATAACAACAACCACCAATCATAATATTTATCTATTTATAAGGAGGATGAACATAAGGATACTCCATAATGATGAATCTATATATATATAAATGTAAAAGTATAATAGAAAAACGTTATATATATAAATGTAAATGAAAAGTATAATAGAAAAACGTTATATATATATCAGTATATAGAGGGATTATGATTTCACCAAAAAATCAATCATGAATAAGAACAATAGGCTTATAGAGTCCACAATGGACATGAACATAATATTCTAAATTATAAGAATATCCCTATCATTATCTATGCTTATGAGTCATCATATCTCCTTGGTTACTACTTCTTATGGGATAATGGATATGACGGGGAATGGCGGAGTAATTCCTATATGGAATTGGTAACTTGGCGCCTTACATATCCATGGATTTGGTATGTTAAGGAGGGGTGGGTATAATTCCTTCCATGTATTGGTATCTTAGCACCACGCCATGAAAATCCTACTTTCTGGACAAGTGACAAAGGGGGATATGGATCTCAACTTATACTCAATCATATACTTGTTCTCTATCACTCCAACTACATGGGAATAGCATAAGGAGGGGCAGTGTAATTCCGGCACGTGAATTGGTATCCATGCGCCCTATGAGGTATCATAGGGAGGGGCAGTGTAATTCCTTCCGTGTAAGGGTATCCAAGCGCCTTATAGCTAATTTTCTGATGGAGGTTAAGAGAAAAGGGATATGAACATTAGAATATGCATCATGATCACTTTACGTCACTTATAGTATATGAAATCAAGGATGTTAATTAAAATGATAAACATGGAATAATAATCATTTAACAAGTAAATGATGTTTTTGCATTATCATTGACCTTATCTAATCTTATCATTACGTTTAATGATCTTTAATAATTCTTCGAGAATTCATTTTTTGAATGTAGGTTCAAGTTGAAGTGTTCTCACTAAAAGGGGACATTACAAGTGCTTGGAAGACACCTCCAAGCAATCACCAATTGAAAATCCTCACTACCTTGACCAAGAATAGTGTGCCAACTCCCCTGAATGAGAGCAAACCATGATGTAAAGTGGCTGGCCTGCAACCAATCAGCAGTCTCGAAACTGAAATTCTGATTCATTCTTTGCCAAGTGACATCCCCAAGAGTGATCATTCGTTCAATGCTCCAATCCTCACTTAGAATCTTTCTCCAATCCACCTGTAGATGAAGTAGTGGAATCACATAGTGGTTGGTAAGAAAAAGAACACTTTTTAAGTCTGAAATTTTGACCCTTATCACTCCTAAGGTCACTCTTATGACTCACAATAATCTCTGTCAATTCTTGTTGAGAATCCCAAGCATGGATACCCAACCAAGAGTAATCTCCAAGGATCAATACATCCCATGGGCATACTTCTCCTAGATCCCATAATCTGTTGGAATCAAGATAATGCTGGAAACCCTGTGTTGGTCCTAAGAATGCAACTCCCACTGCTCTATCATTCTGCTCCAACATATTATCATATGAAAATTCTTCTTCACATTTCCAATGGTAGTGTGGCTCCAAATCACAATCCTTATGGAGCTCATTAATTCCTTCAATCATATGTTTGACCTCCAAAGTTCTTATGTCACAATCTTGTTCCTTCAGAATGGCTGCAATAAGTGACTGATTTTCAGCTTTGTATAGAGAGTGATGATCTAAGCTAAGATCAAGGCAAAGGCTATCAACCTCTTTCTCCTTCTCTTGGCAGGTGTCATAGGTATCCTCCGCAAACTTAATGGCATTATCCCTATTTGAGAGCAAATGCAAATAATCTGTCTTTATTGATTCCAATGCTTCTTTGATGGTTTGTAGATTAGAAAGAGTGACTCCATCCTTAACTCCTTTCTATCTCTCTTCAATTTGAGCCTTCCAGTAGAGTTCTTCAATAAAATTGTGTGTGCTATCAAATCTTGATAAAGTTTTCGCAATCTTCTCTTCTGAAACCATTAATTTATCCTTCAAAACTTGCAGCTCCTTAGGCCCTTGATCACAATCAACAAAGAGGCTTTGCTCATCAAACATCAACTTTTCTGATTTGTTCTCTGTTGACCCATTTTCCTTTGTCCAGAGTCAAATAGTTCGCCTTGAAAATCTTCTGGATATCCCTTGGGGTATGCCCCTGCATCCTTAAATTCTTCAAATCCTCATGCTCTGCCTTGCAAAAATCCCTAAAAACTTGTTTGGAAAATCCTTTTAAAATACTCAGAAAAACCCAAAAATCCTTAATCTTCAAATGCCTTCCTTCGCAGCGATTTCCCATCTTCATGCTTAGTCATTTTGGTATGGATATCCTGATGACGTCATCCGGATCTTAGTTAACATCTAGATATTATCTTAATATCCGGACCTTAGCTAAGGTCTCGATATCCCTTTCATATTTGGACCTTAGTTAATATTCGGATGTTTTCTAAACATCCGGATCTTAACTAATAACCGGATCTTTTCCAATGTCCATGCCCTTGCGAATGTCCCGATGACATCATCCAAATTCCTCTCCAAAGAAATGCATATCCTGATGATGTCATTCGAGTATTTTGCCACCAACATATTATCTTGCATTGATAAAATATCCTGATGACATCGTCCAGATCTCCTCTTCAACGAAGCTCTTCATGCTGATGACATCATCAGGATATTCATAAAAGGCATCCAGATGTTAAGTTAGCACTCGGATATTAAAAGTTAATATCCCGACGGTATCCATGCAGATGACGGTTTCTCCATTCTGCGAAGAAAAATTTGACGGGTGCGTATTCGGATATTGGGATTATGAAGGCTCTTGTGTTTGATCTGGATATATCATTCGGATATTTGCGAATGTGCAGACCTGGGGGATATTCATGATTTCGCATGCCTACAGATTGCTAAAATTGACGTCATGTTCCAATTGCGCGGCTGCAAGATGATGACACGTGGCCTGTTGACCGCAATTTTGATCGCAGATATCTCCCTCATCCTGTGGAATTCCTATATGATCCAAAAGGCAAAAGTGCTTAGAATTTCCTCCTCTTTCATTTGGTGGGCTTTTGGGGGGGGGGGGGGGGGATATTCTCATTTCAAAATATGATCCAAATTTTATGATCTGGATTTGCGCATCCGAATAGCAAGGCGGTCGCCGACTGAAAATGAATATGCAGTCTTGGCTAAGAAGACATCTCAGCGACTGATCTAAAGTGTTGTGAGGACTTTTTAGATGCAGATATTTGTTGCATTTATGGTTGCAGATCGGTGATTCAGTAGCTCGCATTGAAGGCCCAAAGTATGTCCCATTTGCTCAGGCTCCAGATATTTTCTACAATGAATTCTTGCAGGCCGGCTTTCGGTTTGGTGGAGATATTTTCTGACAGAGTCCATGGGGTGAATTTATTGTAACCTAATTAGGTCCTTTGGAATCAGTGCTATATGTGCATGAATGTAAGATGTAAAAAAGGTTGGAAAATAGTTGGATATTCTTGATGTCTCTGTGTTCCAAATGTTAGGCGTACTTTACATAGTTTATTACTTTTGGCAAAATATGTTTTGTTAGTGGTTTTGGCTAGTATGTTTATGGTTTAGTTTCGGCGAGTAGTTACTCCCGATCGGTACAATGGTTGGCGACGGTTGGCAACCATCGGCCAAAACTATATATGTACTTGTTACGCCATTGTATGGGGGGGGGAGTTTTTGGATTGTTATTGTACTTGCTGTTCTGAGTTAATATATGTAGGTGATCTTTTGAGTACCAATTCTGGTTATTTTTCTCGTACAATGTAATTTATTCCAGTACACTGTGATAATGCAAATATCTTTCTCAGTTACTATGTATGAAACCAATTAGACCACTTAGGCAGTAAACATTTTGGCGCCGTTGCCTAAGCGAATACGGTGAACATCCAGATGGGAGAATGGCAGCATAATGGGGCAACCGGTCGATACCGACGAGGAAGTACGAGACAGAAAGCACGTAGAAGAAATAATACAAGAAATTCAAGAAGAACGTGAGGAAGGCGATAGAGAAGAGAATGAACCCAGAAGTCGAGAAGATGAAGTAACTCAGGAATTAGTCAAATTGTGGTTATTATCAGTCGGACAATACGTGCGAGACGAGTCTATCCGCAGAGAGGTCCCACAGGAGGTTATTTCAGAGAACCTGCGTGTTAATAGCGAAGTGGATAATCTTTTGGACTGCATTCCTCGACTTTTGGCAAGGAACTTGATAGCCTTCCAAGATATTCGAGAAGAAAGAGAGAGGGAAGTGCGACGACAACAAATTCTCAGAAGATATGAAGAACGTCTAAAACAAGAAGAGGAACGGGACGGTGATCGCCGTCGCACACCGTACAATTAAGAAAGGGTAAGCATAATTAATGCCCATACAATTGAATAAGGACAAGAATAAATTACCAGTGGGGCACGCAACACCAGAAGAAATAGTAAGAAGATCATTAAGACTAAAGGAACAAGAAGAACGTAGAAAAAGATTGAAACGGATTGTTGGAAAAGAAAATGAACAACATGAAGAGGTAGATCGAGGAGGTGATGAACATAGTTTTAGAACGCTAATAACCAATAGAGGAAAAGAAAATAATCTGACAAAAGAACTAGAGAATAGCATACGTCGGATTGTGGCATTGTCTATTTCAGACGAAAGGCCGCGGAACAGAGGACCTGAGCCCGAGACCCCTGCCCAGAGGGAAAACCAAGGAGAGCCAGAGGTAACTCGAAGTGTAGAGGACGCCAGAACCGGAAGTGGGAAGGAACCGTACGTGGCCGGCAGTGTCGGGGAGACACCGGAACGACACGGTAGAACCAGTCCAGTCGGGTCAAAAACACAAAGGGGGTACCTCGGGAAAAAGATGGTGACCCCACCGGCAAGTGAAAGGCAGAAGTTGCCGAAGTTCATGGGGAACGGGTCAGAGGATCCTGTCCGACACTGTAAGACGTGTGAAACCATTTGGGTGGCAAACGGACAAGAGGATGAAGATTACTGGGTAAAAGCGTTTCCAGCGACGCTAAGAGGTATTGCCATTGACTGGTACACAGAACTAGAGGCAGCACAAAAGACCTCATGGGATGAACTAAAGAAAGCCTTCGAGAACGAATTTAAACTTCTCAGAGACGACAACGAGATTGTCGCTGAAATCTACAATACTAAACAAGGGAAGAATGAAAACGTAAGGGCATATAATAGAAGGCTCAAAGAGTTACTCGGGAAACTGGAAACACAGCCAGCCGATGGACTGAAGAAAAGATGGTTCATTGAAGGGCTAGTCTCGTCATTAAGAAAAAAGATGAAAGTGGTACCCCCATCGTCGTACGCGGAAGCATACAACCGGGCAATGGACATAGAAAGCGAAAGCAAAACATCATCCCGAAGTAAAAGAAGAACGGAAGATGAGGACAGTACGGGGGATGACAGCAGTGAAAACGAGTCGAAAACCATTCAGGCGTTGAGAAGGGACATGATCCGCATGATGAAGGAAATGAAAACGGATAAAGAGACAACTAGAGAAAGTCGAGAGTTATGGTGCACAGAGTGTAATGGGGAAGGTCACATAAAGGCAAATTGCCTGAGAAAATTATTTTGTGACATCTGTCAGGTAATGGGACATTCAGTCAAGGAATGCCCATTTAACTTGAAAGCAAGAAGTACCCAAGTGTTGTTCACACAGGGAGAATCATCAACTCCGCCGACCACACCGCCAAAACCTCAAAATAGTCCGAATGCATCCCCCGGAGGATACAGGAATAGCAGAAGGTTTAACAACAGCCCTTGGAATAGATTGCAGTACGACAGCAAAGGGCGACCAATGATACAGTGCCGGCAGTGCAATGAGTGGGGAATCTTCGCCAGAGAATGCCCCAGCAACAATCAGAACACAGTAAATGCATTGTGCAAATGGTGTGGGCCTGGTGATCACGAGGAAAAAGACTGTCTGAAGCAGAAAGACGTTAACCTTATCAATCTCAAGGAAGATGAGGAAGAAATCCTGGCTATCACCCAAGCACAGTGGAAAAAGGCCACTTATCCAGATCCCCGTACGGAAAAAGAAAGACTCCGAGAGGCACGGAAAGAAGTGGAAGTTGCCATGAGAACCGAACGGAGGAACTCAGACAAAAAGGCAATACAATCGGAATCAGATAAGAACATAGCAAGTCAAGTATTGCAAACTACCGTACCAATCAAATTGGCAGACCTTCTCCAAAGCTTGCCCCAGTTAAAAGTAGCAATATCCAAGGTAATGGAGGACAACCCGCACGAAGACCAAAACCTCACAACGGAAGATGTTATAGTAGAACCACCGCCAACGGGAGAACAAGTACTCGACCCGAGGTTGCTGGCGATTGATACTGGGAAGAAACCGGCTTAGTACACATGGAAATCCTTGGATGGAATTTGACAAATACTATAGTCGATGGGGGATCCGGAGTAAACGTACTACCAGAAGCAACCTGGAAGAGCCTCGGGAAGCCTACTCTATGGCCACAAAACTTCTAGTTAGTGGGAGCCGACCAGCACGGGATTAAGGCGCTGGGAGTGCTAATGGCTCAAAAGGTAAGAATCGGTACCCAGCAATTCTTGTTAAATTTTGTAGTCATAACAGCACAAAATGCATCATATGATGCATTACTCGGCCGAGGATGGCTAATAGCCGCCAAGGCCAACCACAACTGGAAGAAAAACACTCTGTCCATAGAAAATGGACGTAGGAAGTTTGTCATTGACTTGAAGACACAAACCGTCAGTGAAGAGTTGGCGTCAGATTCTGACTCGGATGGAGGGGACTCGACAGAAAGTAGGAAAGGGCCGATGGAGCCCGATGATGAAGGGGTGCTGAAATTACAGGAATGCTCAGAAGATGAAAGAAATTCGTTCAGCGGGCTATTCCATTGGCAGATGGAAGACTACGAGTTTTTTCCGCCACAGTGCAACATGATTTCAATAAAAGAAATCAGTGAAAACTCGGGAACGACGAGTGAACAGAAAGACGACGGTGAAACATTGGAACGAACAAGTGAAAAGGGGAAGGAAGTAACCCACATGTTCCCAGCGGCGTACGGGGAATATAAGGAAGAGAATGCAGAAGTAGACAGTACGCCGGCACATCAGTTTGAACCGGAAAAGAAGATTATGTACGAGGAGCCGATAACGAAGAAAGTTAATCTCGGCAAGGAAAGTAACCCGAAAATAATTCTGGCCGGCGACGACTGGAATCCCGTACTCAAGGCAGCAGCATTCAGAATCTTCTTAGAGTACAAAGATGTATTTCCCTGGACCTACAAGGACCTGAAGGGGATACCACCAGAACTGTGCATCCACAGAATTCCACTCATACCAGGAGCACGTCCAGTACGGAAAAGGCCATACCGCATGAATAAGAACTATGCGGCAAAAGTACAAGAGGAAATTGAAAAAATGCTTGAGGCAGGAATAATATTCGAGGTGGAAACGTGTGAGTGGGTGTCACCGATTGTGATATCACTTAAAAAGGAAGGGGGACAAATCAGGATTTGCGTAGATTTCAGATGCCTCAATGCGGTAACAATCAAAGACCCCTTCCCCATCCCATTCACAGACTCCATTTTGGAAGAAGTGGCCGGTCACGAAATATATTCTTTTATGGATGGATTTTCGGGATATAACCAGATTAGCATCGCCGAGGAAGACAAACTGAAAACAACATTTGTGATTGAAAATGGAGTATATGCATACAACCGGATGCCGTTCGGTCTGTGCAATGCACCAGCCACCTTTCAGAGGATTATCCTACACATATTTGACAAAATGTCGGTGGGAAACTTCAAGGCATTCCTCGATGACTGGTCAATTTACAGCGACCAGTAAACACACCTTAAAGCCCTCACCGAATGCATGGAGCGTTGCAGAGCCGCACGGTTGGCCTTAAACCCGAAGAAGTGCCGATTCATGGTGTCCCAAGGGAAACTTCTGGGCCATATCGTATGCCAAGTAGGACTAAAAGCAGACCCGGACAAGATTCGGGTAATTGTAGAAATGGAGGCTCCAGAAGATGTCACCGGAGTAAAGTCCTTTCTCGGCCATGTCGGTTATTACCGGAGATTTATCAAAAATTTTGCTCAGGTATCACACCCACTGGACATGTTGACAAGGAAAGGGGTGCAGTTTGTCTGGTTGGAGGAACAATAGAAAGCTTTTGAAGAACTAAAGACAAGACTCATCAGTGCACCTATCCTAGCCTATCCAAACTGGGACAAGGAATTCCACGTGCACGTAGACGCATCAAACTTTGCAATTGGTGCCACTCTTGCACAGGTCGGATCCCATGGGTTGGATCATTCAGTATACTTTGCCAGTCGGTTGCTCTCCAAGGGAGAACGGAACTACAGTACTACAAAAAGGGAGGCTCTGGGAATGGTGTACTCTGTACAGAAATTCAGGCATTATTTCTTGGCAACACCATTCACTTTTTATGTGGATCATCAAGCTCTAATGTATCTAGTCAACAAACCGATTATTCAAGGCAGAATCAGTAGGTGGTTGTTGCTTCTGCAAGAATTTACTTTCACCATTATTGTATGACCGGAAAAAAGCCATGTAATTGCTGACCAGCTCTCAAGGATCAAATCCGGAGAACCAGGAGATGGAGTCAATGAGGACTTTCCGGATGCCCACCTATTCCACATTGCTGCCTTGCCGCCATGGTACGAGAAAATTGGTGAGTACTTGTCCACTTCAACGTTTCCACCAGAAATGTCTACAAGTGAACGACGGAAGATTGCACTGAAGAGTAAGACATTTCAACTGATAAACGGGCTGCTCTACAAAATGGGCCCCGATCAAATCCTCCGGAGATGTGTGATGGAAGAAGAGATAAGGGGTGTATTGGCAGAAGCCCATGAGGGACTGGCAGGGGGACATATGGGTCCCGACGCCACGGCACGAAAAGTCCTACTCGCCGGCCTATGGTGGCCGACGTTACACACAGATGCCCGGGAATGGGTAATTCAATGTGACACTTGTCAGAGGGTAGGAAAACCATTGAAGAGGGATTATATGCCACTCTGGCCATCACAACCTCAAGAACTTTTCGAAAGATGGGGGCTGGATTTTGTAGGACCCCTGAAGGTCAGCCAACTACACCGACGTCGGTACATAATAGTGGCTACAGAGTACTTAACGAAGTGGGCTGAAGCAAAGGCACTGGAGGATAATACTGCATTAAGCACGGCAAAGTTCCTATACGAACAGATTGTGACGAGATATGGAATTCCGATTCAATTGACGAGTGACTGTGGGGGACATTTCGTCAACCACGTCATCCGACTCATGACTACGGAATTCAAAATCCTGCACACCCTATCAAGTCCGTACTATCCAAGGGCGAATGGGCAGGCAGAGTCAACAAATAAGGTGCTCGTTTCGGTAATCCACAAGTCATGTGGAATCGAAGGATCGGACTGGGAAGAAAGGTTACCAGCGGTGTTATGGGCTTACCGAACCACTTATAAGGTAACGACTGGACACACACCTTTCCAGTTGATGTATGGGCAAGAAGTGGTAGTACCAGCAGAGTACCTTGTCCCAAGTCTGAGAATTGCAGTGGAAAACAGACTAGGAGATACTGAGAGCCTCGAGGAAAGACTGTTCCAGTTGACTAAATTGGACGAGAAAAGAATTTTGGCTCAATGGTCGACGGAAATCATGCAGAAACGCCGGAAGTATTGGCACGACAAACACCTACGGAAAATGGAGTTCCGGCCCGGGCAGTTAGTCCTGAAATATAATGGCTGTAACAAAATCAAACATGGGAAGTTCAAAATTCGGTGGTTAGGACCGTTCAGAATAGGGGAATTGATGGACAATGGAGCTATAAAGCTAGATAATCTCGATGGAAGTCTAATCAACGAAGCAGTGAACGGGTCGAAACTGAAGATTTACAAAGAGAGAAAAAGAGAAACAATACAAATCAACATGCTGGGATTCGCATTAACAAACCACGGCGTAAAGGAGGAAAGAGGCAAACAACGTGAGGAGACAGAAAGCAAAGTTCACGGAATGGTATTTGCAAGTATTCAGTTTGAACCAGTCACGGGATTCTTTGCACCAAAGCCAGTGCGGATGGTAGCCCGTGAGGGCCAGATCGATGAAGACTATGGTGGTAAATGGATTAACAAGAATTACCCAGAAGAAGAGGAAGAAGAGGAAGAGAATTGGAACAACTGGATAAAAGAATGCAATCAAGTGCGGGACAGATTTGAGTTCCTACTACCAAAGGAGGTCCGGGACTCGCCAAGAAGGAAATACTTGGCGGAAGCAATGTTCATTGTGGAAAGATCACCCTACTGTGACGAAGTCTGGGAATTAAGAAGGAAAAATTGGCCAGTCGGACTACCCCACGTACAGCTTCCGAGGAGTCGACTCTGGAAAGCGAGATATAGATGCAGGAACGTGAATGTAAAGATGAACGAAGACTGAAAGACATTCCAGTGGGTCCAGGAGCCAATGGGGTGGAATTTGACATAGGTAAGAGATCAATCAACGATCTTCGACCGGATATGGGAGTTAGAGGAAATTGATAAATATTGCTCAAACGATTGTCTAAGACAGAAAGGCTACATAAACTGCATCTTCCGTCAGCTGACAGAAATCGAGATCTTGGAGAACTGGGAGGACGAAAAGTTCGAGAAATCTGAAATCGACAAGTCAGGTAAGGGAAAAAGCAAAATAGAATAGAGCCAAAAAAAAAAAAAAAAAATTGCTGGCCGTACGGAAGGGCCGTACGAAACTATAAAAGGCCGTACGAAATAAATAATTCCTCATTGTCAACTACCGTACAAACCCTGCCGTACGGAAATCTTCCTCCTCTGCCGTACGCTTTCTGCCGTACATTTTCTGTTTTCCGTACGGTTTCTGCCGTACGTTTCCTGCTTTGCCGTACGGTGTCTGCTCTGCCGTACGGTCTCTACCGTACACTGCTGTTTCTTCCCTCTGCCGTACACTGCACAATCCGTACACTGTGTTGGCTGCCGTACGGATTCTGGGGAATTTCGGTTGAATCCTCTGCACCACACCGTACGAAGTCAAGCAATTTTTCTGCCGTACGGACTTTTCTCTGCCAGTCTAGCTACTGTGGTGGCGGATTCTCTCAGCGAGGCCGTACAATCGGAAGAGAAAATAACAGTCATAACTAAACAGAGGGAGTATAAAAGCGTCAGAATGTCATTTTTGCCAAACAACAGGGTTACTAGAGCTCAGGACAGGGGAAAGCAACTTCAGATATCAGGTCTGGCGGAAGACAAAAAGATGGCAGCAAAGGTAATTGTGGAAGAAAAACCAGCACAGACACCACAAATTGACGTAGGTTCATCAGCACAGAAGAAGCAGTCAAAAGGGAAAGGGAAAGACAAGGACAAAATCACAGTGGATTCCTTGCAGTGGGAAAGTCTTACGGCGAGCGAGTGCAAACAGTGGTGGAACAGCCATGCTGACGATCATCCTCTCAAGAAGGCACTGCAGAAGGCACAAGTAGACAAGGTAATACAAATGCCCTATTTCAATTTCAGAGAGTTTGAGGCAATATTGAAGAACATGGTGGCGAATTACAATCCCTGAGCAAAACACACGATCATCAGGTTCATGAATGTATCGGTCAAAATCACATTCTCGCCACAGGACTTCGAGAGAGTAATGGGTGTACCGCGCCAAGGATCTACAGTTGGCAAACAGAAAATGACCGGAAAACACAAGGACAGCATTATGGCAAAGGTTTGCAGACCAGACCTGAGTGAAAAAGAAAAGAATCAAATAAAGGCTGCAAGGAATCGAGGACTTCGCCGAGATCACTTGGCGAATGAGGAATGGCGGTGCCTAATGGATGTCATCCGGGGGCAGCTGACGGGAGTGTCACGCTCGTCAGACATTCCATTTTGGATGTCAGATTATATGATTGGCCTTAGCTAGGGTGCAATGTACAACTGGGCAGCAGTTCTCTCCGACAGGATTCACGAGTTCATGAAAATGACTCACAAGTCATTCTACATGACTCAACAGGCCATTGCGTTGTTCCTGGACGCCATCTGCACTCACGTCCCCTCTTTGGCGCGAGCTCCGTTTCAGCCAGATGCGCAGTACGACCCCACATGGCCGACCGTCTTCAGATGGACAAACCTGAAGGCTCCTGCACAAGGTGGGAAGGGAGAAGAGTCTCGGAGCAGCAAAAAGAGAAAGCAGCGGGAGTTACCTGAGACTTCGTCGGAAGCTTCGTATAGTGCACAAGGTGCCGAGGAGGATTGCATTGAGGCCTCGTCAGCCTCAGCCACTCCTGGCAACCCTGCCAGCCCCAGTCCTATAGTACCAGTAGGGGAGAACAGATGGGATTTTTCACTGGCAAAGAAGCATGCACACTTACACTTGGACACACGCACTCAAGCAGAGATTCCAGTTCGGCCTAGTACCACACACGTCTCTTGGGGGCAGGTCATGAGGATGAAGGGAGATAACACCGTACCAGTTCCTCTCCCATCAGGGCAGATTACTCCATTCGAGACTAGATCTCCAGAGAGCATAGCACATGCAGACAGCTCATTACAGGTAGATGCTTGGCTTCAGCTACTAGGCATGCCTTCAGAGTTGGTAGACATTCCTCCTCTAAGCCCCGCTCGATCTCTCTTACCGCCACCTGCACTTGAAGGTGAGATGGTACAGTCCGAGGAGGAGAAAGCAGTTGATGTTGCCATCACGATTAGTGACTCGGAAGCCAAGGAGGAAGGCACAGCCACAGGCAGCTCAGAGGAGGAAGGCACGAGTAGGACAGATAGTGCTAATGATATAGAGGATACTTCTCGCTCGGTTGAGCCAGCTGGGTTGACAGTACATATGGGTGCGCCAGATGAGAGTGACCCACTCGGCACCATTCTCCGGTATGCACAGGATTTGGGGTCTATGGGAACCATCCTTCAGAGGGTATCTGATATTGTTGCCAGGGTCAACCCCCAATACTCTTCGCCAGTAATACGTGTAGAGGTACAAAGAATTGAACATTTTGTCAAGAATGCTGAGACGGAGTTTTTACGGGTATTTTGGAATAAGGGTTGGCCAGAAGTAATTACCGAGGAGATGCAGAGGGCATGGAAACTAGAGAGACCAGACTTGGGAGTGAGAGATGCAGACAGTGAGCTACTGGCAGCCCTTCATAGCATTGAGGACCAGTTCAGAGCTTTGTACTATGCTCGATAGGAGGATCTTCAAAAGACAGAACGGTGCAACAAACGGCTGGAGGAGGCTGCAACTATGAGTAAGCAGCTGAGGGAAAAAATTGATGAGCAACAGGTGCACTTCCAACGGCAGTTGGCACAGGAAGCCGAGCTCATGCAGTCGGAAAGGAACAAGGCTGAGGCACTCAGAGTCGAACTAGAAACCACAAGGAAGGAGTTGGCCGAATCTCAGGCGACACAGGAGAAAACAAAACAGCAGTTGGCCGAGGCTATCCAGATGGTACGTCTCACCAGAGACAAGCATATCGTTGCCTCAACACATCTGAAACAAAGGACTGAGGAGGTTTACAGACTTCGGCGGTTAGTTCAACCTTAGCAGGGGACTCCTAGATCGGCACGGACAGCATCCACACCTCCAGGGACGTTCACTGACCCTCCTACTTCCTAGTTCATTTGGGCTCTTGTTTGTAGTCGTCTGGAAGACGACAAGTTTTTTTGGGGGGGATGATGTTAGGCGTACTTTACATAGTTTATTACTTTTGGCAAAATATGTTTTGTTAGTGGTTTCGGGCAGTATGTTTATGGTTTAGTTTCGGCGAGTAGTTACTCCCGATCGGTACAATGGTTGGCGACGGTTGGCAACCGTCGGCCAAAACTATATATGTACTTGTTACGCCATTGTATGGGGGGGGAGTTTTTGGATTGTTATTGTACTTGCTGTTCCGAGTTAATATATGCAGTTGATCTTTTGAGTACCAATTCTGGTTATTTTTCTCGTACAATGTAATTTATTCCAGTATACTGTGATAATGCAAATATCTTTCTCAGTTACTATGTATGAAACCAATTAGACCACTTAGGCAGTAAACACCAAATAGAACTTTCCTCCGCTGTAACTGTGCCTCTTGATTAATACATGTGGTGTTTTACTTTTTCATGCTTTTAACTTTGTGTAGCCTTAGAATTGGCCATTGTTTGTGAAAGTTTAATTCCTGGCAATCCATTCTTTACCTTTGTTAAAATCTTCATGATCTATGTAAATTTATCAACTGTATTTCTTTATTTGTGCATCTTAGCTCTGTGAATATTCTTTATTCAAACCTGGTGTATCACCTCCCTTTACTTTCAGTTTTACTCCCTCTTCCTCTTTTCCTATCAGGTGGATAAATTAGGTTTAGTCTGAGGATCGCTGGGTTTTTCTCATTCAGCAAAGGAACTAGCCTCTCTCTGGAGATTTGGCCTCCCTGTAGTGTCCCACACCTGGAGGTCGTCTCAATGTTTCACTAGATTGTTAGAGCTCTAAAAGCCTTCAACATTGGGTGCAAATCTATGTGACAACAGTTTTTTGCACACTCGGTGGGGCCTGTTGTGACCAAATTACACATCGCCCCATTGCAAACGGGGACCCCCTCTTTTTTGCCTAGGGCTTTTTTTGAGTCTTTCAGAGTTCTGCTTTGACCTTGTTTTGAGATATGAAGAGGATTACTTGAGGCATTCCTTTTGCCTTTCATTGGCATTTGATCTCCAATCTTATGGCTTCATCTGATTGAATCATGGCATGATGGAACCGAGATAGAATTGGACGTCTTCATGAACATTCAAGATGATTCCTCTGCATTTTATGATGTTTGAGAGTTATGATGTTGTAAGGTGTTGACATGGCAAAGTTGCCAAGTCTTCAGGAAGTTTCAAAATCCTCATCCAGTGTGCTGCTTTGTAGAGAGAGAATCCAAACATGTTCTCTAAAGCGCTCAAGGAGGTTTGTTGGAGTCTTCAAATTATGATCATTCAAGGAGAATCCAAACCCTTCAACCAATGCGCCAGCCTTAAAAAAGGGTTTGACTTGAGTTTGATGTTGTTTGTCCAAGAAGAAATCAAAACCTGATTTGCTGCACGTATTTTGAATGAGTTTTCAATTATGATATGAGTTTCAAAGTTTCAAGTGATTGATCAACTAGAGATCAAAATTCTGATCTGCTGCGCCTTATCCAGTGCGCCCACCTTAAATGGAATCAGATGGAAGTTTAGTGCAAGTTTTAAAGTCATTCAGGGAGTGCTCAAAACACCCATCCATTGCGCTCAATCTCATGCGCCTTGTGCATAAGGGTGAAGTGTAGGTTCTAATGAAGTTCAAGAAGAACACAAGTTGATGATCTCTTGCGCCCCAACTGCTGCGCCGATGTTGAGAAGGGAAGACAAGCTTTGAATCTCATTTGGAGGAAGTTCATGCACCTTAACTCATGCGCCTTAACTGCTGCGCCACTTTGGAGGGCAAAATAAAGTGAGTTTTTGAAGATGTGTTGAAAGAAAGATCAAAATGTGGATCTCTCACGCCCTATGTAATGTGCTTGTCAAAAGGAGGAAAGGATGACTTTAGAAAGCCTTTTACTCGAGCATCAAAATAATCATCCAATGCGCTTAAAAGAGAAAAAGATTGCAAATTTTAGAGCATGTTCATTAGGATTCAATAGGCTGATCTAATGTGCCTTGACTAGTGCGCCCTTATTAAGACAAGGATTCAAGTTCATCAATTAGAGCGCCACTTATGAAGGAAATTAAACTAAGTCTTGTGAAGTTTCTTAAGAGAGATTAAAATTCTCAATCATTGTGCCAATGATGAGGAAGAAGTCAAGATTACAAGTATGATACGATGAGGATCCAAAATCCCCAACCGTTGCGCCTAAGGAAGAAGGAATATTTTGGCTTTAAGTTTGAATCAAGAAGTCCCCAAAACATGGAACCAAAGTGCCTCAACCATAGCGCCATTATGAGGACAAGGTAAACTGAAATTTGAAGACATATATGGAAGAAACATTCAACATGATGATCTCTTGCGCCATAACTAACGCGCCACGTCAAGGTAGGGGTCAATGCAAGATAAAGATAGAATTTTAAAGACCTTTCAAGAAGCATTCAACATATTGAACCAAAATCCCCATCCGTTGCGCCAATGTTGAGAAGAGAAGCAAAGTTTTGAATGTCACAAGATGAGGATCCAAAATCCCCAACCGGTGCGCCTTAACCCACCTGCCACTTTGTATGAAATCCATGAAGTTTAGACAAATATAAAAAGATCCAAACAACCCCATCTCAAGCGCCTCATCCAATGCGCTATGTTTGCAAAGGTAAAAGGAGGTTTTTGGTGAGTCTCAAGAAGAGATTGAAATGCTTAACCGGTGCGCTCCAACCAATGCGCCTTACATGATGAGGATAAAGCAGCATGTTCTAAAAGGATGAATGAAGGAGAGACAAAAACTCTTAACCAATGCGCCACTACTACTGGGAGGTGAATTTCAAGTATCAAGTGTGAGTTTATCTAAAGCTCAAGATGATGATCTCATGCGCCCCATCCAGTGCGCCATGATGAGGAGTCCGAAGTGAATGTTTAATGTGATGAGAATAAAATGCTGATCCCTTGCACCCATCTTGTGCGCCACCTTGGAGAAAAGAAAAAGAAGATCAAATGCTCATCCACCACGCCAAAACCAAGAGGATTTAAAATCCCCATCTATTGCGCCCAAAACCAAAACATACGACCAATGCGCCTTTGCAAAGAATTGAATTTTCTAAGTCAAGATCCGACTCAGAGAAATTCACGCCACATTTAATAAGGAGAGGATAAATTAAATGGTTTTCATTGCATTTAATGAGGTCGGCCTAGGAGGAAGTAGTGCATTTTGATGTAAGTTGTCTATATAAGGAAGCATTTTAAGTTCATTTTCTCATTCACTAAGAAGCGATTGTGTCTTGAAGAGCAGAAATAAGGCAGATCCTAGAGAGTTTAAGGTCAAGTTTTAATCTGATTTTGTTAAGTTGGATCTGATTTTTGATTAAGTGTTAAAGATATCATCAAAAGGCAATTCATTGGTAAGTCTGATTTGAAGATAATATTCTGATTTTCTTTCATTTTTTCAGCAGACTTAGTTGTTTTAAGAACAAATTATGCAAGTATGAATGAACATTTGCAAGAAAGATACTAAATTATAATGATAAAGTCATAATTTTCTTGTGAAAATCCATTTTTTATATCCTTGAAAAATCAGAATTCCAATGCATATAGAAGGCTGAAGTGAGTTGTTTGATCATTCATATTTAAGGTTACTTATTCGTGTCTAGTTTGTAGGATCATGGCGATGACATCAAAGGAAAGGCAAGCAAGGATTCGCATGGATGCTGAAGGAAAAGTCTTGTAGTCAAAACTTGTTTCAAGATGGACGAATATTGGAGATACGAACATGGGCAACAACAATCTAGAAGACATCAAAACCTTGCTTCAAGAGTTGACTGGGAGTAGTCTTGCTAGAGCCATCACAAAGAGTGGAGTTATTGAAGCCGCTTGCTTTCCGTCGGTTCTACCTTGTCAAGAGATGATTATAGAATGTGTTAAGAAGTATGACAAGAATACTAGACAAATAGTGGCCAAAGATGGAACAGTGCTAGCCTACTTACAAAAGGAAGCAATTGAAGACACATTCAACATTCCAACCAAAGGTAGGATGATTGGCATATCTGTACACCAGGGTCAACAAGAGTATGATGTTGATTCAAAGAACAGATTGCAAGAAATGAAGAAGGAATGGATGGCAAATCCATCAATGAAGTTCAATACAAACAATCCTCCACAATTTCATAAATCGGATTTTCATCCGGAGATTGGATACTTGATCATGTTCCTCAACAGAGTAATAGGTATGCTGCAATCAGCAACCTTTCAGTCATGGATGTATTTTTTCATCAAACTAATCCTCAAAGGAAAGATGATTGATTGGGCTGGACTCATTAGTCAAAGCATGCATGAGCAGCTCATTAACTTTTCAAGTACTAAGTCATTCCATATGAGTTCTTATATAGTATATCTTCTGGCAAGGAATGAAGTTTATCTAGGTTTGACTAAAAAAGGAGAAGTTGGGATTGGACCGGATAAGTACTTGTCCCATCAATGTTATCCTCAGTTGCATCTCAAAAACATCAATCACTATATGCGATTCAATGATGCATTTGCTATGTTCATATTGAAGAGATTGAGAGGAGAGCTCCACAAGAGATTATCAAATGCAGCAAGGGAATTCATTGGAACATATGGACATTGGTATACACAGCATGAAAGATATACATACATAAGGATCCAAGGTTTCACATCTTATCCATACAGGTTACCAAGATATCCAACCAATAGGATGGTGATGTTAGAAGTTTCAAGACAACTCCTAGAACTCATCAGGCTGCAGAAGTTAAAGAAGAAAGGAGGAATCCAATTTCCACTAGTTCTTGGACAAAACCTTGAATGTCCATCATTGGCAGCAGCTGAATATTCTGAAACGGAGCTTCAAGCATATCATCTACAAACTCATGGCACTAAAAGGCTTAATTTTGATCCTTTCAAAGTTTGCTGGAAATATAACAGAGAATATAAACATGTCATGCAATTAGATCACTGGGCAAATGCAAAAGATGAAGATGATCTTTAAACATTCAAGTGTTCAAGACTTACATGGGATCTAGTAAGAGCAACCAAGGTATTCCGAATCCTAGATCAGTTTATAGAGGATGATACTATATTGATAGATGAATTGGAGAAAATAAAGGATTTGCCCTATACAGTTGATTGGTCAAAGAGGGATGTATCTGAAGAGGAATTGATGGAGCCAGTCTTAGCTAAGACACAAGCATGTACAAATCAATTATTACAAGAAATGAATGAGGAAGGACGGGTTCTTACATATGATAAGATGGATGAAGAAGAATCAGGACAACATAGTGAACATAGTGGACTTTAGCACGGTGGAAGTGATAAAGGTGACAATCAAGCTAGAAAGAGGAAAAGACCTAATCAAGATCAAGGAGAGTCAAGTCAGAGGCCGAAGAAGAAGAATAGTCAATCTACTTCATCTAGTTTACAAGAAGGTACTTCAAATGCTAATATTCCAGCACAAGAAGTTGAAGTAGTAGAAGAGATTGTGGTGGTTCCATCCGAAGAGATTCATTCAAGCCCGACTGTTGAAATAGAAGATGATGATGTTGCTGATCAAGAAACAGAAGGACAAGCGGAATCTGATGAAGATGCAGCACGTATACCATACAAGCAAGCACAACGACAATAGAATCTTTCTTCATTTCCACCCTGGTTGAGGAAGAGAATTAAATAGAAACCTGTCAGCCTACTCTGGTAGAAGAATTGCTTATGAGTGCATAGAAAAATAATCAAAAGAAGAAAACAACTGTCTTTTCAAAAATTACTCAAGATCCTTCTGGAAATAGAGAAATACATGTAGCTGTTCCTAGAGTTGAGAAGAATCTGGAAGACATGGCACCTGAAGATTACAATGTGACTACTATTGATATGGGTCCAATCACAGGAGAACAAGTAGAAGAGGAACTTCAGGAATCAGTTAACAGTGTAAAAATCATGCTAAGACAAGAAAGAGAAGCTAAGCAAAAGGTGGAGCAAGACTTCAATACACTAAGGCAATACATTCAACAAGTCATGTAGCCCATCCGATAGAAGGAAGCCACTCCAGTACCTCCATCCATTCTTTCACAAGAAACAGTATCACAACTTGAAGATATGAGAGCTTCATCTCACCTAATGAAGGGTTGGATAGGAAAAACAGAGGAGAAAGCATACACTTATCTTGAGGAAATTATACAAGTTTATGATAGAATCCTGTTGGTAAACAGATTTGCACTATAACATATGGATTATTATATTGACTCTTTACCCGGAAAACACATAGTGAAAATAAGTACCAACAGTTGGTAAAGTTGTAGTTTTTCTATCAACTTACCTCTGCGTGTAGAGGGGCAGCTCCCTTGTTTGATGATTTATGGATTTTTAGGATTTTTGAGAATGAAATGCAATTAAAGAACGGTTTGGAAGATTAAGACAATGGGCTTACGGACATTGACTCATCCCACATGTATAAAGTTTAACAATCCCACCAAGACAATCTAAGAATACTTCTTAAACTGTTAAAGTGAGTGTAGTATTAGAAAGAAGAAATGATTTAGGAGATATTCAACATACGTTGAAACCTTATCTAGTAATCAATTCTTTCATGACTAGTTATTCCACATTGCAGATGCAAGATTATGTAAAGAAAACATCATCCATCAACATAAAAGGAATGAATAATGTGAAAAAGATATTTGAGATCACACAATCCAAAATGTCTCTTATTTCTCCACACTGAGTTGTACAACTCTATTCCTTATAACATCCTTAGAAATGTGAAAACCAAAAAGTCCCTTATTACAAACACCAAGCCTTGTATATATAGACTTGTCTTAGTAACCAACTTTATAACTACCTTATAACCACTTCTCGTAACTACCCAAAATATTTTATGAAAATAAAAGTGCACTTTAATTAACCTTTATATGGTCTTTCAAAAGTCCCTTAAATAATAAAATGCACTTTTTACCTTAATTACAAAAGAGTGACATAGAGTCACTTTCATAGGAAGAGAACTTAAACCTATCATTTTTTAAACTTTGAAAAGTAGACCAATAAGATGGATCTCACAAGAAACCATTAGGTTTTATCCTCCCCATCTTTGGCACCATCTGAAGATGCTTCTGCTGCTACAAACTGCTGTGAAGGGAGAGTAGACTTTGTTTTGTATACTCTAAACATCCTGACTGCTGCAGCTATAAGTTTATTTTTGGGAACAATTACTCCTATCATGCGAAGTTTCCATTCTGATTGATCTCTATGGACATCATTCAAATTATGTCGATGACCTGATATGTGATCAATGCCAGAATTGACAGCAACAAAGATGAGATTCAATTTATCCATAAGTCCTTCATTGAAACCCTGTTTGTTGAACAATCCTGTGTTAATCATGTCTTCAAAGTTTCTTTTGATAGCTTGGGCTTCTAAAACTGAAAATTTATCTTTCTCAATTACATCAGGATTGATTGCCAATAAATCAGCTTGAATCTTCATCTTCACCTGTTCAGAAGTTTTCAAGAGATTTTCTTGAGCTGTCAACATTTGTCTTATATTTGACAATTTCCATTCAACCGAACAAAGCCAAGAACTAGATTGATTTTCCTCAATATTTGAGAAGACTTTTTCAGCAAATAATATATCATTATCAGTTTTGATCATCTCACTGAGGTCCTTGGATATTCCCTGCCATAACAATTCTTCCTTTTGGATACCTCTCATTTCTTTATCAATCTCTTCCCTCTTTGTTTCTGCTTCATCAAATAGACTCTTTGCTTGCTCAATGAAACTGAATGCTTTTAATTTCATATGTTCAACCCATTTTTCAGGCACCTTTCCATACAACTGATATTTGCTGACACTCTCAATAATTTCTTTTTCAACATTATTTTCAGGAGAGAAATTAGTGGAGGTATGTTGGTGTTAAGCCACACTCGGACCGAAGATGGACTAGTCCAAGAGGGGCCAATAGCTCAGTGGTAGAGCACTCCAGCAGCAAATGGAAGGTCCTAGGTTTGAGTCCTAGCTGGTCCATGTCTCAACATGGTATTAGAGCCAGGCCCAGGCTAGGAGCCCCAAGCACACGAGAGGTGTGGCTTAAGGGGGGGTGTTGGTGTTAAGCCACACTCAGACCGAAGATGGATTGGTCCAAGAGGGGCCAGTAGCTCAGTGGTAGAGCACTCCAGCAGCAAATGGAAGGTCCTAGGTTCGAGTCCTAGCTGGTCCATGTCTCAACATGGTATCAGAGCCAGGCCCAGGCTAGGAGCCCCAAGCACACGAGAGGTGTGGCTTAAGGGGGGGTGTTGGTGTTAAGCCACACTTGGACCGAAGATGGACTGGTCCAAGAGGGGCCAATAGCTCAGTGGTAGAGCACTCCAGCAGCAAATGGAAGGTCCTAGGTTCGAGTCCTAGTTGGTCCATGTCTCAACAAGGTAGAGGAAGTATCAAGAGGCAAAGTAGATGTATCTATGATGGCTTTGAGATAGGATGTCAAAACTTGCACCTGTTGCTTCAGTTGATCTTTCGTGTGTCTTTCTTTCTCTGTTCTTTTTATTAACTAGGCGACTGATACTTGAAAGTTTTGCATGTCACCCTGATATGTAGATGGACCAAGATCTATTTTAGTGATATTAAAATCACTTTCTGTAGCCTCTTTCAAATTCTTTTCTGAAACAGGTTGTGCAACCTCAACATAGACATTGCCTGATGAAGAATCCACTGCCATCCTTGATGTAACCTTGATCTTTTTAGATTTGGGAGACCTTTGCAGCAAATTGGAGACTGTATCAAAATCAGGCATGATTAATTGAGCATTGTTTCTTTTGTTTGACAAATTTTGTTGCAACCAGGAAGAAGGATTATGTGAGGATTCTGGAATATTCGTGGAAAGAGGTACTATGTTTGAGGGAAGAATATGCTCACTGAATATATTCATAGGTGGCGGGAGTAAAGATTGTAATGCATGAGGTGAATGAGGTGTTTCATGAGAAGGAGAAACAACAAGGAGTAAAGGAGAGACATTCAAATGTTCAACATTTTGATGGATTATTTCAGGACTTGTGGACTTGTTTACTGCAACTACTTCCTGTATGGGAGGCAATGCATTATCCTTCATTTTTGTTTTCCCTCTTTTCTGTTTTTCATCATTTTCACAGATGCTCTTAGGACCCTTTCTCCTTGATGGATCTTCTCCGTCATCTCCTCCTTGAGTACTCTTATGTGAACCAATTCTTAAAGATGGAGAATGAGAACGGAAAGAAGAAGAAGAAGAATTTGAATGCTTATCTTTTCTATTTGATGATAAAGCATTATTACATGTCGGTTTAGTAGCTGTTGCTTCAATAGCCTTTTTCTTTACCCAATCTTTAGTCTTTTGAATGATATGTGCAGTCCTTATACTCAAATCTTTGATTTCCTCATTAGCCCAATTGATTGGTGGTAAAGACTATGTTTCAATTTTATCAAAATACACAGGATCAATTAATTCTGAACCATCTTCCTCAATTCCATCTGTATTGCAATCTAGTTTGAATTCTCTGATCTGTGGAATGGTCATCCTCATCCAGTCCCGTTTACATACCTCATAATCATTTTCACAATCTTCCCAAAAGTCTTCAAGTTCTGGAAAGTGATAGTATCCTACACCAAGCCGTAGATTATCTCTAACATATCCTTTGCTGTCAAAAGGGAATCTCATAGTATAGGCATACAAGCTGATTTTTATTAGAGATCTCTCTATGTTTTGAGCATCTGTAGAAGATTTGCAGCTGTAATGGCTAAGGCCAATGGGAAATGGAACTCCAGGTTTCCTCTTGTCTTTGCATTTCTTATTGAGTGAACCAATTTGCCTGCGTAGTTCTATCAATATCATCTTGTCATCTACATATCTAGGTAACTTATATGGATATCCATCAAATCCGCCAACTCTCAGATAGGTAAATCTAGGATATTGGATGAAGTAGCTCCCATATATTTTGATTAAACTGGCAGCTTCTGGTGATATCCGGAGTGCAGTGTTACCTTGAAGTTCTCTTACTGTCAACATCGTGAAAGCATCATTTACCCTGCGGTAGTGCTTATAACTTTGTTCCAGTTGTAACTGAGGGTAATGATCATAGATCTGTGTCATGTTATCATAGATTCCTTTGGTAGCAAGACCTGGCCATGTTTTCATGCATGCAATTGCATAGAATAAGTAAGAGGACATGTAGAAATGTTCATTCAATTCAAAATTGGTCAACTGATAATGCAAATTGTCACTAATAATGCTGCCCCAATCAATAAACTGGTTTCCTGCACAAATAACATTTACAAAAAGGAACATCCACATTTCAAAATTAGCTGCTTTTTCATCTCCCATCACTCTATGGAGTAGGACAACCATATTGGAAATATCTTCTATGAAGCATGATCTGTGAAGGACTTTAGGCAACTGTGATTTTCCTCCTTTCGGTGTATGTAACCAATGTTTTGCAATGGTGTTGAGACATTGATGTTTCCTTTCGTTGAAATATTGATGAACAAGCCTCTTGTCTATGTTCACAAACTGTTCTCTGATAGGTAACCTGAAAGCAATACCAATTGAAACACTGTCTAACCTGACAATCAGTTTGTCATCAACGGTTCTGATCTCTCTGGTTTCCAGTTTGTAATGCTTTATACATTCTAAAACCAGGTCTGTGCATTGGACTGCCACGGGAAAACCAGCCGCTTGGGCTAATCTGCTGTCAAACAACTTCTGAGTCATCGGTGATTTCTTCTCCTATTCCATTGTCTCCCAGAAATCTGCCAAACTGATATGTCCTAGAGAGGTATCTGATATTTTTGGAAGCGTAGATTCGAGGACTGAGAGAAACTTAAACCCCTGATATCTGTATTTCATGATTAATATTTGCAATAAGATGTAAAATCTATCCGTAGCTGTTTTATTTCAAAATTTTCTAAATTGTTTCATCTGGTTTTTGTTTGATAATTTGCAATTTGCAATGGGTTTCAAGAGGAGATTTGAAAAACACATCATTCAAGCAAGGAGGCAGTATGTGTCCATACCCGAGCATCGGCAAGGAGCATGAAATTCTTTTGAGGTTGCTCTCACATCTAGTCCCTGTCTTCCACAATTGGCATTCGTGCTCTCATATACTCCAGTTAGAATGTAATCATCTGCCCAACCATTGAGTGAGTCAATCTACTAAACAACTTATGAGCATTCGTTGTGATTCTGTATTGAAAATTAACAAATCCAAAGCCTTTGGATTTTACATCCTCATTCTTCATGACAACTGTTGATTGTTCTCTTTCTTGGCGTAGAACAACATAGACCTGCTCGCCAGTAAGCAATAAACCGTGCAATTTGATCAAAACTCATGAACGTTACATGCAGACATCTTTAATCCAAAAGTCTTACTGTTAATTTTGTCGTTTTCTTGCAAGGAGATGGAAAACAAACACAGTGCTATACAAACCACGTTATTCTATTTTGGCAAAGAGTTATTTCACTTATTTGGAATTAGAGGGCCGATTGTCATTCTGATGAGATGGAAAGCATTTGTCGACCTTTCGCCATAGGGAATGAAAATGTGTTCTTATATCTTTCACATGGTCTTAATATAGGCAACAACAAATGTTTGCAATCAATGGCGCACTATGCAGCCTTTTCTTGGTCATACTGCACCAAACTATAACCTTTGGATTGGCCGTAACCGTTTGGCGAGAAAGAATGGTCGCAAAACTGGCAAATATAGCACACAATCTTCTATTGTCTATCGCTTTGTCTGGACTCCTGATGAAGATGTTCGCAGAGCTACTCTTGCGAATGCTCAGACCATGATGGGGAACAACATTATTCTTTTTTAGCTATTGGAATAACTGATAACCTTTCGAGCGCAGCTTAGAATAGAACTGGTCGACTGAAACTTAAAGTGCTCTTTCAAAACATTCCTTCGAAGCTTTGTGCGTGTATCCCCACGTTACAAATATTTCTGCAGGTCGGGTTTATGAAGCCGCGGCATTGAAGATAGCAGTTAACCTTTTGTTTCTTGTTCACAGCGGATATGCAAGGGTGATTTCTTCCCTTTCGGCCAAGCTGTGTCTTTAACATCACCACAATGAATAGCGAAACTTTGAGCTTACTGTTAGTACTTCGTCAGATAAATTTCTTCCTCGCGCTGTGATGACTGCATCGTTAAAGGGGTCCGAGAGCTTCTCCAACTGAAACTTCTCGTTCATAAGGAATTATACTAAAGAATCTTCATATGTTTTAATGTTCAGCATGCAGGTTCACGTCTCTCAACTGTCACACAGTTATTTGGCTTCATTCTGCCGAGAGAAAGGTGGCGACGATCGTAAAATGCTCCTCGAATACCGTAGATGACATGCCATGACAGCACATAGTTGAAGTTTTGTTTATTATTGCAACTGCTCACAGAAAATGCGTTGGTTAAATGTTTCTATTTCATAGCTTCTTGGCACGTCGACTACTTGATAACCATCATTAGAATTATGCTTTTGTTTGACGTGGTTAGTTTTTCCGGCATGTGCCACTTTCTTCGGAGTGTAAGTCTCGCTAAAATTAACATATGATCTATTGAAGAGTTAAAATATGATGTATTGGTTGAAGACAACAATGAACTCTTTACGTGGCCAGCTTACAAGCTTCAACAAAATTTAAGAGATGGATGTGCGTAAATATTTCACCCAAGCGAAAAAAAAAATGAAACTTTGGATGCTTGTAACTTTATGCCCCCCCCTTTTTAAATATTCTTCTTACACTTGTTTCGAAAGAGAGAAATGTGCAATAAGTGAAAACCAATTTTTTTTTTTAAATGCCGGCTACTACAAGTGGATGCAAATTTCTTCATCTCTCCGAACTTATGCCATCGGTTAAAGCGAACGTGTACAACTTAGGCAAATTCACAAGTCACGCATACTTAGCGAAAAACAGAAATTGGTGCGAGTTTTGTGAAGAGCAAAAGCTAATGCAAGATGGACTTGGCGAGAAACAAAAATTAATGCGGACTTAGCATAAAATGGAAAATAGACGCAAAATAAAATATTACTAAGCCGTGAGTTTTGCCTTGGCATAAAAATTGCTTTTGAAGCTTTAAATGGTAGAGAAAATAAGACGAGGGAAGATGCTATGATAACGAATTATCAACATGATTTAAATGTATGCAACACGACCCCAATGAATTGCAACGAAAAAGATGACTTAACACGGAGGATTAATTTTGCAAGAAGGTTTTAAACTTTGGATAGAAGGATTGGGGCAAACAAATCCTTAGCCTCAAAGGTAGAGTTCAGTCTTTATTGAAGATATGTGCCGAGTTCAAACCCATCAAGGAACAATACATGCCACACCTCAAGAATTTGATCGAAGCTTTGATAGAGGATCTAGTTCGAGATAAGGTGATTGATCAAGGTGCTTCGCATGATTTCAATACTTGGTATTTCTCTTTTCACAACAAGGGGCAGTTGGTTGAGAAGATTGAGGTGGATATGTCTAGACTAAGAAGTGTTCTTCTAAGAACACAAAATCATGTGCATACTTCATTGACAAAAATATGCAATCCATATGGAGAAATCACTATTGAAAACATGAAGCAACAAGTCAAGTCATTCTACTTTCAGAAGGATGGTGTTGATGAAGAACAAATGGATAACATATTCACACTTGCATTCAATCTTGAAGCAAACAAGTCCTGGATAGCTGATTGGGAGAAGACACTTGGCATCTATGAGTCAGATCTGACAACTGTAGATGGATCCATTAATGCTGCAACAAGTGTACCAATGGGAGATGTTCAAATTGTGTCCAGATTCATTGCACTTCATAGTACTACTATGGGATAGGATATGATGTGGCATCCTTATCTTTTTGGGAAATGTGCCTTTGTTCCCTCTTTTATATACTTAAAATAGAAGTTTGTTGTAACCACCTGTTTAGGTGGCATCATCTAGTCCATTGGCTTTGCCAATCGATCTTAACCACTCATGTATTCTTGAAGCCTATATAAAGGCTCTTTTGCTCTCATTTGTAGAGGTTGAAGATTCTGAAAAAATTGTTGCCAGAGCCCTTTTGAAATAATATAAGACTCATTGTTTGGTGATTCTTTTTATGTTTCAAAGTGTTGCATGGTTTTTGTTTCTTCAAGCGAATGTTAAATTAGATTAAGTTTTCTTTTAAGTGTTATGTTAGTTGGTGGAAGATTTTATTGTTTCTTGGTGGGATCCATATGTTCAAACCATTTGTGATTTGTGGCTTGCAAGTTGCAGTGTATGGTTAGTCTGAACGAAGTAAGCTTAACTTTGATCATTTATGTTTGTTGAACTTTCATGAACATAAGTGATTTGAATATCTTATATCACCTTTAGAAGATTGCATCAACTTTGTGTAGTTGTTCAACTTGGCGAAACAAAGTTGGTTGATTCCACCTGATCGATAATCATCTCTTGCATCTAGGATTAGAGTAGCATCCTCAACCTTTACCTTTTGCATTTTTTTTTTTATTCATCATCATTAGGAATTTAGAGTTGAAGAACCTTATTGCTATATCATACGCTAAAGGGTTGTAGTACTTAGATATTCCGAGTATTTGCCTCTAGTAAGTGAAACAAATCAAGTTGTTAGAACAATTGTGTAAGTCCCTTTGTATTCATCAGCAAAATCACATGAAGTCATTGAGTTAATCCATCGCGAATCATAAATAAGGAACCTTGAAGTTATCTCGACTGATCACTTTGTTTAGCATTCGAGGAGTTTTATTCAAGAGAGTTGGATGCTCAGTATTCTACTCTATTGTTGACTTGTCTAAAAACAATCATCAACAGGGCCGTGATCAATCAAAATCGAAAAATTAAGCTGAGAATCTAGTGTTCTTCTCAATACTCTGCATCTTGGCAGACATTTCATGCACCTGGTGACTCTACATACTACTGTTTCTGATCAGTGCCATCTTTTATACCTGTGCAAACTAGGGCATCTTCAAGAGGTATCTTCCATTTCACTGAATTGTCGGCTGCTGCTTCAAGGAGAAGGTCTAGGTTATCTAGGTCTCGTGTGAGAAGGAACAACAACCTTACTTTACCTCAGTCAAGAGCTTATTCGACACCCCCTCTTAGTAGGTTTTAGTATAATAGAAGAAGCGTGCATATTCCTAGATTGAATTTGAATATCTCCAAAATGGCAAGGAATTTGCCTTTTGTGACCTTTAATGGAGGAAGTCCATTAGACTTGGTTGCATCTAACGACATGCCTGTTGCAGCCGTGAAAAGTGTTTCACCCTTTACGGGTGATGGTTCTATAACCCATGCTGAGCACATCAAAGATATATCCAACGTGTGCTCGGTCCATCATGTACAACATGAAGATGTTGCAGTCCGTCTCATGGTCTCGTCTTTCAAGGGAAGAGCTCTTCAGTGGTTCAAGAGCTTGACCCCTGCTTTAATACATACTTGGGACGAACTGGGAGAGGCCCTCTACAAACAGTTTGGAGAGAGGGCAGACAACGTTTCATTGCTTGAACAGTTGATGACTATCAAGAGGGCTCCAAGTGAGATGCTGGCAGACTTCAACTTCAGATTCTAGAGGACGTGGGAGAGAATTCTAGCTACCCTCATGCCATCCCCACAAGGTGCTTTCTTGTATTATTTAAGAGCTTTGAATTCTGACATTGCAGTGATGATGCAATCAATGGGTGTTGAGACCCTACCAGATGGTTATGAGACAGCTCTGAAAGCTGAAAATTGCCTAATACAGGCTGGGAAAATTGCTTCCAGGCCTCCTGTTCCACATTTCCCAGACTGCCATCCTCATCCCAATAGCCCAGTATTGCTCCCATCCCAGAGCCTAAAGCTTCAACATCCTCTCTTTCTTAAGAAGAGAGTGACCTTAAGACCTTAATGTCCAAACTCCAATCTGACCAACAAGGTGAATAGTATAGCTATTCAAACTACTCCCAAGCCCCATCAAAGTTATAATCAGGGGCAGACATCTAATCAGAATTGGAACCAAGGGTATTACCCAAACAGAAATCATAATTGGAATCAGGGTTATCCATAGAATAAATACCAAAATCCTAACCCTGCACAGCCTTTACAAACTATTAGACCTATCCATCAGATACCTGCTGTGAATCTAGTTAGGGCTTTAGTCCCTACTCAGAACAATCTAGCCCAGGAGGCAGATTGGTGCTACCCTTGCAATCAACCGCATAATCAGCCCTCTTGTGTTTTTGGAGCACAAGAGAGGGCTTTAATGGTGCAGAACTTCCACACTCAGCAGGCATCATTGTCAGAGGCAGTAAATAGCATTCCTGAAGTGTCAAATGAGGTTACCAATGATGCTAATATGATGCTATGGACTGCAGAAGAATTTTGTGCTGTCAATCAGCCTATAGACAGTGTTGTTATGCCTATTGTAGACAACATCAAGTAAAAAAAGAGACAGTTGGAGGCTAGTCCTATGCCCTACTGTATTACAAAAGGAGCCTGTTCCTAAGGCAAAAATGGCTAGTGCCACAATTCGAATTCAGAGCAGCAAAGCTGCTGCTACAAAAGAAATTCCCTCAATGCACAAGGCAACCACTGTTCCATTAAACATTGTGGAACAGATGAAGAAAACAAATATAAATGTCTCCATGTGGGAAGCAATGTCCATCCTGTTGGTTTTTCTTCTGAATCAGCATTAGGGTTTGCCACTTCTAATGCACAGGCAGATTCAGTCAACTGAATACAGGAGGTTGCGTGAGCTCCTCCCCTTTACTTCTGGTTCTGCCGCACCAAGGGGGGTGTCCCTATTTGATAAAAGTATAACCTTGACTAGCTCAATGACAGAAGGATATAACTTGACAGCAACAGGCAGAATACTCTCATGTATGGACCAAGATTTGTGTAACAAATCACAAGGTTGGCAACATTCTTGGACATACTGTCTGGTTAAGTATGAGAGCATGCAGGGGTTTCCTACTTCTAATCCTACAACTAACAGATGGAAGAATGAAATGGTTTGATATGATGCTTGGATGCAAACTTGGACCTGGTGTATAACCTCAACACAGAGCTGGATTGGTGCCTATCCAGGGCTTGGAGTCAGTAGACATACACCTGTGAATGATCAACATGAACAACTAAAACTGGATTTCAGGGGGATATACATGATATTTGCCTTACAGATATCTCCCAATACAAAGTGTTAAGCTGTCTATACTTATGGCATCCCTATTGCAGTATACCCTTCCCAATATTCAATCTGAAAACAGTTTAATCTACCCCTTGAGCAGAAGTTAAAAGATTAAACATTCAACACAGGAATTCTATGTTCTAGAATCTCAGACATTCCTTGAATGCCTGGACTCAGAAGAAAGATACATGCAAAACTGGAGACAGAATCAGCATAACACATGCAAACATAGCATTATTCATATAAAATTGATCATGAAATCAGTGGATTCATGCACAAACGTACAACAGGAGATACATAAACTCGCAAGTTTTGCTGCACAGAGCAACCAAAACCAGTTGTATCTTATTATAGAGCCAAAATGTCCAGTTTTCAACAACGTCAAAAATGGTAACACAGTCTGCCTATATTGGCCAGAAAGTGTACCCGCAGCAATTACTTACATGGTCAAAAAAAAAAAAATTCGCCAGATACAGACTCCACAAAGGAATGGCGCTCAGAAGTTATTGCAGCAACAGACAAGAGAAGCCTCGAGCCCTGCGCCGCCATCTGGGAGTCTTCACTCAAAAATCGGGCGACATGATCATGTGTACCATTGCCCATACCTCTGCACCGTCGCCATTAAAGGCCTCAACCACCCGCGGCCTACCTGGAAATCGTCGCTGCGTTCAAACAGAAGTTCCCGCCAAAATGCACTTTATTGAAGTTTCAAATGTGCAGGAAGAATAGTCCCACATTGGTGCCGCGGAGACTCCTTCAATACCTTAAAAACATGGTCACGAGCATAATAGGTGTCGAGCGCCTTTTGCCGCACTCGACGCATAAGCCTTCTCCAAAAGCCCATCGCCAAAACCCAAGCCATCGGCACACCCCAGAATTCTCCTTCCGATCTCAACGGTCTCGCCGACCGCTACCTTCGCTTCCCCATCGGCCAGAGATGCATCATCGGGCCAACCATCCAAACCTTCGCCGATCTCATCAGTTACACCGATGAAGCCACCGCAATCCCCTGTCGGCCAGACCAATACCGTCGGCCAAGCAAAAGATCCCTCTGCCGATAGACCACACTCTCACCGATGCACCAACGAATTATACTCTGCTTCTTCATCGGCAAGACCTCCCACTGTCGGCCCACCACAATCCATCCTCGCCGACAACACAAGTCACGCCGAAGACCATACACAACACTTCCCTTCATGGGCCAGAGATTAGTCTATCGGCCAACCATTTCACCGTTCACCCGACAATACAACCCATGCCGATAGACCCTAGCTCTTCCCCTTCCGTCGGTGTAACACACACCATCGGAGCATCCAAAAAGCTTCCTGCCGATCTCAAAGGTCACGCCGACGACATCTTCGCCAACCACACACTGCTCCTCCATCGGCCAAACTCCTTACATCGGCGGGCCACAAATTTGCTTTGCCGATAGCCAAACACACGCCGATGGACATCCATCGGCCAGACCAAAACAATCGGAGCACTCAAGAAATCTTTCACCGATGAAGCCAATCACTCCGATAAGACCAAAAACATAAAGCCTTGAATCGTTGAACCCCGAACACTAGGGTTCAACGCGATGGTTCAGACATCAAAAATAATACTCCATAGGCAAAAAAGCTTCGAACCATTGAATCTTGAACCAAAACAAAAAGGTTCAAGTGGGAGGTTCAACGATGCAATATTTGCGCAAGGCAAATGCATAATGCGACCCGTTAGAAGAAAATTGAACCCTGAACCGCTGAACTTAGAGAAAAAAAGGGTTCAAGTTCAAACCGAAATGTCGAAGACACAAAAATGAACCCATGCCGATGGAGAAAAGACGAAGACCCCTCCTCAAGAAATGAGATGCAGATGCTGAAAAACACTGAAGGGGTGCCAAAACTTAGAACCTTTTGGATATTTTGGGATGGTGCCTGCATGAAAATTGCTAAATTAACTGACAGTGAATTCAGGCACCAACACATCCCTTCTCAGAGAGATCTGTTACAAGAAGCCTTAAGGCACTTCCCATTAGCTGAGTTAACAGCATCAGACTCGTCATCAAAACAAAAAGAGAAGATCCCTATCAGTCTTGTGCAACCAAATGAAGGACAAGTAAGTGTAGTCAAGAAACCATCTCCTTTCTACTTGTCTTTGATCATTGGCAAATTTTTATTGCACAACTGCATGATAGACTCTGGGGCTAGTGTTTTAGTCACACCCAAGAAGATTGCGGATGCATTAGGCATCAAGTATACCCCTGATTCATCAGGAGTATTGCAACTGGATGGCACCTCTGTGAACACTGTAGGAGTGATCAAGGGATTGGACTCGACTCTGCATGCATGTCCGAACCTGACTTTCAAACAAGATATTTCAGTCATTGATCTTCCTCCCTTCTTTGCTATCTGTTTGTCAAGAGACTTCACAGCAAAGGTAGGTGGCTACCTTTCTTCTGACTGGTCTCATATGTTATTAAGGACCAGATATGGCACACGGTTCACCATCAAGGCTAAACCAATTTCAGATTATCATGTGGAAAATTATGACCACAGTCTGGTAAATCCGCATGTGATGATTCAGGGTGAGGAAGTACATGATCCAGAGCCTACTGAGGCATAACCTTCACCTCTTCCTATCCTGACCTATTTCTTGATGAGTGGGCAGGGGATCATGAAAATTTTAATCCTTATGATACCACTGAAGCAACTGACTTGGGTAACTACATGATTCATGAAGGGGATCCTTCAATCCCTTCGGTACTTAAACACATTTCTTTTGTGTAGGGACTCATATGCAACACCAGATGCCATTAGTGCAGAGTGAGTTGGATCTTGGTTGGTCAAACAGTGTGGAGAGTTTAATGTTGCAGGCTAGATCAGTTGTAGGTGGTTGAAATAGTGTAGAACTTCAATGCGCAAGTATTGGAATTTAATGGAATGGATAAAATACCTTTGTGACCCGTGCTTTTGCAAGCCCCTCTTCATGACCAGATTGCAGTACTAAAATATGGGCAACCATCCAGACTGCAAATTCTTCAACATGCCAAGGCATCGGCATCCTTCCAAATCGTGCAAGTTCTAACAAGGCCTTTGAAGCTGAATTTATTGCAGCATGGGCCATTGGTTTTCCTTGTTGACCACTCTTCCCCACGTCAATGGCTGTTACAGTGCGATTTCAAATGCTATATAAGCATGAAAAGATGTATTTGGGTTGGTTAGTTGTTCTTCGTGTTATTATACACACAGAAGAATTCTCTACAGGTCCGAACCTTGTCTATCTTCCAGAAAACTTGGTGGATGTGATACATTATGCTCTATTCGGAGCCTTTGATGTCTCCATTACCAGTTTGCCAATGAATTGAAGGTATCATCTTGTGTTTATTTTCTTGTATTTGGGCTATTTTTCCTTTGTAATGGCTATTTGGCCTCTGCAATCAGTATAAACTGATATTTTCCCTCTCTCATTGTGTTTATTTAATAGATGCAAGTTGTGTATTATAATGTCCCCTTTCTAGTTGAAACACTTAAACCTGAATCCGCATTCAAAGTGATTCTCATAGGGACATTAGAAACATTAGAGATCAATAAATTTCAATGATAATATCTAATAAAATCAAAGATAATATAAATATTTCATTCTTATCAAAGGATTATTCATTTCCTTCTTGTCATTCAATATTGATGACTATGCTATAATATATTTCTTTAGTACATTAAGGTGAATATTAAACATATTTCACGGTCCATATCTTCACCTCCTATTCTTCATCAAGGAATTAGGCTTTACATGACTAGGGCGCGCTGAAACCATCTCCGACCCAGCTTCGGGAAACTAAGTCCCAACCCTTGGGGTCTATACATGAAGTCTCGGATCTAGCTTCGGAAAACTATGTCCCAGCCCTTGGGATCGATACGAGATAGTTGGAACCAGCTTCGGGAACTATATCCTAGCCATTGAGGTCTATAAAGGGGATGGAATTACTCCGCCTTTCCCTACAATACCCATGATTCCTCATTGGATGAAGTAATAGAGGCTACGGAGATATGATCTTTATGCAATATTCCCTTGTACTATAAATGGAATACCATTTACCATCATAATGCATGAATAGAATCATTCTTATCTTAATTTGGAATACCATTGTAAGGTATTCTTGTTTGTACAATTGCTCATCTTAGATCTATATAGTTAAGACAATTCCTTATTAACTACAATGATTCACATGGATTCATATCAACTATGAGATAACACTGTTATCCATGATAACAGTGTTATCTCATAGTTGATATGAATCCATGTGAATCATTGTAGTTAATAAGGAATTGTCTTAACTATATAGATATATATATGTGCATATATATATATATATGTGTGTGTGTGTGTGTGTGTGTGTGTGTGTGTGTGCATATATATACATACATACATACATATAATCTCACAAATCTTATACCTAATAATAATAAATTAAACATACTTACCTACTGTGCCTTTACCTCTGATTATTGCTGATCTGAATTACCTTGGTTGCAGACCTTTTAAATCCAAATCTGATCTTCTGTTTATTGTTGTAGTCCTTGTTAAGTCAGAACTGCTGTTCTCTTCCTCATTCCTTATCTATTGCTGCTGTCTTCTTTCTATTTTCCAATACTTTCCCTTTATATGATGCAGCCTGATTTTATACTTGATGCTGAATGCTGATGATAAATGCAGAAATATATAATGATTGGTTACTGCTGAATACCAAATTGTTGTTTGGTTGATTGATGGATAATGTAATGATTGATGGATTGTGAGTGATTGAATGATTCTCTTTATGCTGCTGTAATTTCTTGCTTCTGTTTATATATATTATTATTAAGATCGCTGCACTTCTTATGCAGATTGATGAGTTATATATATTCAAGTTGTGGTTGTCCCTTAGAGGGTTCGATGTCTTTGGACTGTGTTCCTCTTTATGTTTTATTGCTGATTGATGTTCCCATGCTTACTCCTTGATTTCTATTATGTATCTGCCTTATCATGAGACACGATCCTCACCAACCCGTGTGACTATTCTTAAACAATATTAATTACCTTTCAATCGTTAGCATTACTAGTACATAGATAGTTGGGGATTTCCTTTAGTTAATCCGCTGTTTATCATAATTCGCTGACTTGTTTATTTGTTTCACCTTTTATTTGATTTGCACCTCTATACTCTTTGCATCTTTTATGAATTAGATGATCGCTGCACTTATAATTCTAAGCGCTGGTCTTAAAGTCTTTTCCAAATGGAGTATAGCAACTCATATTCCTTAATAATACTTTGGGGTTCCACACATATAATAAGTCCACATCATAGTCTGCCATATATTGATCGATTGGTAGTATCTTCTCTTAGTGCATTCGCATCACATCTAAATTCCTTTTATTATGTCTTCTTTTCACATTTGTCTTATATGCTGTCAGACTTTTGTCATATTACAAATGCTAATTGCATTATATATCTCTACGTAGGAATAAGATACTTCATATTATTAAATATGTTATAAATTATAATATTTAATTTATAAATAATATTTAATTTATAATATTTAATATTTATATTTATATTTATAATTATATATATTTATAATATATGATAATTCTAATTTATAAATAATATTTAATTTATAATATTTAATATATATAATTATATTTATTTATATATATTTATAATATATGATAATTATAATAATATTTAAATTGATAATATAATATATCTCGTTATAAATATATATCATATATTTGAATTATATTAAAATATTTATATATTAATATTATTTAAATATATTAAATATATTCGATTTATAATATCATTCATATCTTTAATTTGAATGAATAATACATAATCGATTCAATTATAAATTACTAATATAGGGACATGAAATGTATTATGGGTAAAATGGTCCCTTTCATAGTTTTATCTTTCTGTCTTAACCTCTGTTTGAACCTGCATGAGTTTGTGTGAGTTCCCTTCAGCGTTTGAGATCCGTACTGTGCTATGTCGGTTGCAGTTAAACAACTTGAATCTTGGTGCATCACTCCCTTTCCCTTTAAGTTCTCCTTCTACCTTTCCCTTGGTGATTGTTAGCATTAGGTTTAGCATTTTACTCGTGGCCTTAAGCTCAGAAAGAGGAACGGACCTTCTCTAGAGGTCTAATCTCATCTGCAAGGTCCTACACCTTGAGATCAGTCCCACTGTATCATTGAAATGCTTAAACAGGCTTTAAATAGGGTGAATTCCATGTGATAACAGATCCTACAAAATTTCCAAACCCTTTTGAATTTTGAAACTCCGGATATTTAAAAAAACCTTACTTCACAAAGAATGAAAGCAACATTATATGAAGTTATAAAATGTACTATTGCAACTACCATATTAAATGGTACAACACCTATTGCAACTAGTTGTTTTAATGATTACACCTAACAACACTAGTTATTTACACTTTATTATATTATTATACTAATACAAAGAATCTCTTTAAAAGGGTGTAATTTTTTTTAATGATAAAAATTTTAGACAAAAGGTTATGTCCCATCAAAACTATGGCATTTTGAGTAAATTTTCACATAAAAAATTTATTTAAAAATAAACATTCATTGAATTTTTTTCCATGCACTATGTGGAAAAAAAGATCAAAGAAAAAAAAAAAAATTTACTATATTTTTTGCTATGTCCCATCGATTTCACTTGTTCATTTTTTTTAGCAATTAAAATATTCTCTTAAATTTATTAAAAACTATATCCAACTAATTTTAAAAAATTAAAAAAAAAAATTATAAATTACACCAAGAATTCCACATTTTATTAATTTATATTATGTTAAAATTGAAAATATACATGCTATTTTTAGGCACTTCAAGTTGAAAAACTATATTTGTGTAGGCCATTTCTTTTGTAAAAGTGATATGCAGTTATGAACTTTCACCCTATGACACTTGTCAATGGACATGGAAGCCACTCAAAAGGGACTTTATGCCCCTCTGGCCTTCCCAACCCCATGAACTCTTTGAATGTAGGGCCCTAGATTTTATCGAACCACTAAAAACAAGCAAGGTATAGCGGTGTAAGTATATAGTTGTTGCCACAAAGTATTTAATGAAATGGGCAGAAGCTAGAGCATCACCTGATAATAGTGTCCAAAGAACAAGATTCATCTACAATAAAATATTAACATGGTTTGGGATTTCTATACATATCACAAATGATTGTGTAAGAACCCTGTCTAGATCTGTCCAGAAAATAACGTTGCTGTCCTGAAATTTCTGATTTGTTTTTCTTGAGTTTTACTTAGGGTTTTGAAGTTTTGTTTTTACCCATGTGTTTGAAATGTTTTGTAGATGGAAAGGTTGCAATATGACAATTAAATTAACACCAAATGATGACTGAAAATGAAATAACCAGCTCACTTATGCAACCAAATATCAACACAAAACATGATAGAACATACCCGGATAGAAGATTGGCCTCTTTATTGAATAGTAGTTGGCTGATTTCAAACAATAATAGTCTGATATAAAAATCAGACTTGCATATATGAAAGAAAATAGTGTCCAAATATGATCAACAAGATGTACAAATGAGTCTCCAATGATGCAACAACATATGCCAACTTATTAGTGATGAATGCCGATGAAGATCTAGGCCAAATGTCAAGCCTTAGAAGTTTGATTATAATCCTGTAGTTGCTGATATGCAATCAGATCATGAAACCCTTGCCAAAACCACCAAAATATGCCTCCAAATGCTAGCGATAGGTGCCAAATTGAAGCGCTAAGGGTCTAGGATGAAAATATATCAATCCAACTCCAATGCCGTGGCTGGAAATTCACGGATCTGAACCTGTAAGTGAATTTCAGAGCTCTGATATGAAATTCAGCTTGCAAAGTATGAGATTCCACCTCCAATGAAGCTACCAAAACATGAAATATCATCAATACATCATAGCCATGAAACCAAATAGTGAAATCTGCCTCTTAATGTCTTCAAATCTGAATATTAAAGCCTTCAACATGCTTGATATCTTCAAACCCTAGCTAAACCAATAAACTCCATTGAAACCCTAGCTGATTTGAAGCTTTTAACTCCCCAATAACCTGCAATATGCTCAATAATGGATTCTAGTTGAATCTATCTCCCATGGTGGATTGGGTTTTCGCCCAAACCACTATTATCCAAGGGTTTTCGTCCTTAGATACCGCTGAAACTCTGTTACAGCCAAGAGACACTCTTCAAAACACGCAAAGGCCAAATGATCAATGATATGAAAATGATATAAATTGATGTCCTTTTATCCTCCTTAACTTGGGCGCCCGAATAAACTAATATTTTATTATTTTTCAATTCCACTGCCATAATAAAATATTATTTATTTATTTTCATTTGATTTATTGTTTCTTTTTCCTCCAAGGGCGGCGGCTAGGAGAGAGAAAATGCAAATAAAATATTATTTTTTTTCTAATTCTTCGAGCGCCAAATTTCCATGGGAAATAATAAAAAATATAATAATAAAATATTATATTTACTCTTTCACCTCCAACGTTCCCATTTTCCATCTTTAAGTTATTTTTTATTTCTGCCATTGGGTCATTTTTCCTCTTGGCACTATTATTTTATCATTTTGACTTTTCAATAATTTGTATAAAAATACCATAAGTCAAAATATCACTTTGTTCCAGCTTTCAAAATTAGTTGAAGCCGTAAAATTCAACATTCCATTCTTCAAGCCTCAACAACATTTGTTTTTCCAACCTTGTGCAAAAAGGCGACATTATAGATTGTGGGGGACATTTTGTCAACCTTGCAATTATGTTGATGACTATGGAATTTCATATCTTCCATTCATTCTCAAGTTCATATTACCTCAGAGCTAGTGGCCAAGTAGAGGCCACGAACAAGGTTTTGATTGGGGTCATCTAAAAGTCATGGTATAGGAGGAGGGGATTGGGAAGAATGACTCCCTATCATGTTATGGGCTTACCAAATGACATATAAGGTAACTGTTGATGCGGTTTTTGTGACTGCAACGAACATTAGGATAGAGGCATGGAGTGTATCTATCCTCTCTTGAACAAAGCTTCTCAGACGCTGAACTAGGTGATCGAATGAGACTGCTCGAAGGTTCCTTTTGTGTCAGGTCTTGACGTGCGCGGGAAAAGCTCTGTGGAATGATGTGATTTGTTGGTAATCACAAGGGGGACTTACGGATAGGACTTGGTGTTCTATGCTCAAGGCAGGAAAGATTTGGATTTTACCATGAGTTCCGGAGACTAGGTCTGGATTCTTCTACTTCGGAGTCGGATTTCTCAATCTATGGCAGAGGTGGAATCTAAGTTCAACTAGCTTGGTTTGTGCAGACAGGGAATGATTTCTCAGTAAGCTTTGGATGATTTATTCCTAACGCAGATTCGAAAGAAAATGAAAAAAGATGAAAGGGTTCAAGGAACTAAATGACGGGAAGGACTTGTTGGGTTTTTTCCCAAACTGGATGCTTCCCAGTTATTACTACAAGGTAGCCATCATTGATCAATAGGATTTCCGGGCCAGGGGCCTATAGTACAGGAGATAGACCCTATAAATATCTCCTCTCCATCTTTAGGCTCTGCAGAACCAAGGGGGGTATTCCCTATTCAACATCCATAGAATATGCATGTGAACTTACTGGGATGTTGACACAAAGCAGATAAATCCTCTCTTATGCAGACCAAAACTGTGAAATAAGTGCAAAGGGGCTAGCTTTGGGCCTATGTTCAGTTGTGAGACAGAGGATTTTGGTCCTAAAACTACTAATATCCTAAAGGTTTATATTTGAAGTTTGAATTTGTATTTTGTATTTGGATGCAAGACTGGGACCTTGGGTTGTAACCTCGATACAAGACCAGATTGGTGCCTATCTCGGGGCTCGGAGTCAATAGACATACATATGTGAATGATTACCATAAACTTGAATCAATAACTAAGTTTCAAGGGGAAATTTTTTAGTGTCTGCCTTACAGATACTTCCCAAGACTGAGTATTTAGTCATTCATACTTAATGATATCCCTGTTACAGCATACCTTTTCCAATGCTTAACCTAAAATATTTAATTTGTTCCTTGAACAAAGATAAGAGATTAAACATTCAACACAGAAAATCCATATTCCTAAATCCCAAATAACCCTTAGCTATTTAGATTCAAAAGAAAAGATGCCCACAACTTGGAGGCAAATAACCAAACACATGCAACAAAGCATTTCTCATGTAAAAACAACATGCAACCAGTAAACTATGCATAAAACATACAACATATGATTCATAAACTCACAAGGCACCAAACAGAACTACCAGCAAGACTGTATCTTATTACTCCACCAAAATTTTGCCGAGTCTTCCACCCCCAAAAATGAGTGACACAGTCCTCTTATACATCAAGAATGTGCACTCAGCATTAATTACACTACCATCTCAAATTGCCCTCAGATACACTACACCATCAAAATGGTGCCAAGAACATTGAATGCACCAAGGAAAAGAAGAGGGAAGGAGCAGTTGAACTCGGGAGATGTGCAGCCGCCTGAAGATTTTCTCCTTTAAGATGGTAGTTGGCCTGTCAATCCATTGACCCATACCTTTGCAACTTTACCATTAAAGCCAACCTACCTGTTTTCTGGAAGTGCAGCGGTTGCGTGCTATGAAGTTTCTTCCACTTGAAATGCAGCTACAGACATGAAGAAATCCCTCCTTCAAAAATTTGAAACAAGGCCGTTGATTTCCTCCTTCCCGTCGAGATCTACGGCATCAGCTAGATCGGACAATCCCAGTCACCCGCTTTGAAAAGTCATCATCGAATGAAAACGTGCCACGCAGGTGGCATTTTCCCTTTTTTGACTTTTCGCAGCGTAAAAACACTTTTTACCTTTTTCGCCGTATTTTGCCTTTAAATCTTTGCATATGCAGTTGTATATACATACAACTGCATTTGGACACGTGTTAGCACCTGATTGGATCACCATCGCTGAAAAATTTGCATCTCTGAGTTATCGGGACCCGCCACTGCATCCTATTCGCCATCGGACCATTGCATCAACATTTGTATCTGCAGTTGTATTTGAGATTGTATGCACATACAATCACCAACATACAAGGGCGGACCCCAAATCTTTATGAAACAAATTGAAATCGCAATCGCGTCCGGCTTGCATCTTACTTCCTTTGTATATCGCCCTGTATATTGCACATACAATGTGCAATATACATACAACTGCGGACTTCAGCTCATCTATCAATTAGATTGGAACAATTTTCAAATCCGGCATTGTATCTATACCTTTGCATCTCTCATTGTATATCGCACATACATACAATGTGCAATATACAACCCGCGGACCCAGCCTGAAATCCGCCATAACACATTTTCCTTTGTGTCCGGGTTGTATGTGTGCCCTTTGTATCTCGCATTGTATATGCACATACATACAATCCGGGACATACAACTGTGCGAGCCCCACCATGCTTTTGAAGACCGTTGACTTTGATTGCTCCCTCTTGTATATTTCTTTGTATCTGCTCGTTGTCTGTCTGATTGTACATTGGGAACATACAATCCCAATATACAACCGCGGATCTCACCTATTTCACAAATGCAGTTAACTCCTGGGCCGCGTCCACCCTTTGCACCTGCCTGCTTGTATATTTCGTTGTATATGCAATTGTATATCACATATACAAACAACTCGACATACAAGGAAATGCCTTTGACTTTCAACTCTGCCTTTGCATCAACATCCACCAGGCCCGATTTAATAAAATTTGGAATCCAGAATTGTATGTTATGCTTGTATGTCACTTTGTATATGCAAAAGTCACATACATACAATCCCTCCGCTGTTCACCTGTGGGCCTGGCCACCAATCAACCAAATTTGAATCTTTTTGAGATCCGCTGTTGTATCTTACCCGTTGTATATCAAATATACAACAACATATACATACAATCTCCTGATACAACTGCGGAATATTCTAGGAATCTGTGATGTACAACCATTTTTTCATGTTTGAAATTGTATTTGAAAGACAGATACAACCTGATATGTATGCAAAGATACATACAATGATTTTTCACCATTTTCAAAGGCCGATTGAAATTTCTTTTCGGGTCCAGCTTTGTACATATGCATCTGCACATACAAAGACACATACATACAACGATACATACAACAGATTTCATCGCCGCATAAAGGGTTTTTGGACTTGGCATTTTTTCTTTCTTTTCCTTTTTAGCGCGATGGGAGAAAACGGTAATGCAATGCAAAGGGGCCGGTCAACCTACGAGTGCTAAGGCATGAAAATGCAACTTAAGTGACTGGGGACCCGCTACAGGAGGTCAACGACAAAATAGAAGATACAGTGCAGGAGGCCAAGGGGAAATAAAACCTAAGGCATTAAGAGTTTGATGGAATAAAAATATAAGCTTGTAGACTCGACTCAAGACCCTAACCCTAGGTAGGCACCACCAGGACTATTGCTGAGGATTGACGTCGGAACCACGCTGTTGCTTTGTCATGCGACAATAGCTAGGCAGAGATGGTGCGATCTTTTGGGGTGGAGGCAGAGATTTTCATAATGTCCTGTCATGGAACATGGAACTGATCATATAGAAACAGTCAAAGTTAAGCTTGGAATAGGTCCAGACTAACCATACAAAGTGATTTGCAAGCCACAGATCACAAATGGTATGAACAAATCAGCATTCAATCATTCAACAATAACATTTTCCATCATATTATCTAACAAAAGCTTGAAAATAAATGAAATAACTTTAGTAACTTTTCAGATTTGCTTCAAGAAATCAAGGAGACCATGTCAAAAATCCAAAGAACTATATGAACATCAATCTTCAATGCTTATATTATTGCTTTGGAAGTTTGTATACAACAATCTAGTTGATTCTTGGAGTTTTTAGCTCAAAAGATAGTGCATAAATGAAAACTTGCTACTAGGGTGCTCTAGGAGCATCAAAATGATAGAGAGAGAGAGACTGAAATGAGGCGTCCCCCAGCCTTTATATAGGCAAGCAAAAGTACATTAGGTCAAAAAGGAAATCAGATTTCCTTGAAATGTGTGCCCAAGTCAGAAACCCTAGAAGGGGTAGGTGGGGTCGTCAGATCCATCAAGTAGGTGATTGGCACTTGTCTTGGACGTCAGAATGTGTGAATGGATGACCGCCATCTGTCCTGGGCATCCAAGCTAACTAGGACTCCTGGATAGGACAGTCCTGTCCTCCTGGAACATCCTTCTGCTCTTCGGTCTCTGCCTCCAGGAATCTAGTCAGGATGACTTCCAACTCCTCCATAGGAATGTTGGGCATGTTCTCGATCCGGAACTCCATGACGGATGTGGTGGTGTTACAGACAGCTAGAATATTCTCCCAATCCACCCTCAGCTCCTGAATGCTGTTCATGAAGGTCAGGAATGAAGATGCATCCTCCAGATGGGATTCCTGAGTAGGATACCCAGGCTTGAAGTACATGTTCTGCATCTTGCTCTTCAATTCTTCCAAGTTAACGATTCCATCCTCAGCTACCTCTAAGTCGAACCAGGCCTCCATGGACACAACGATTTTGTCCTGGATTTCTCTTAGCATGGCGTGGGCCTGAGTGACGTCACTGTCAATCTTCTCCAGATTATCTCTCTTCATAACCAAGGCAGAATACCAACTTAGGAAATCATATGCTGCACTAGCCTATATCACCTTGTCCCTTACCAAGTCCTACTTCAGAGTGTTCATCAGTGCCTTCAGCCTAGGAATAGTCTCCCCCCAGACAACAGTGAACTGTTGACAGACTTCCATAATTGCCTGAGTTCTGTCCATGAGTGCCGCAACTCTCCCGTTCACCTGGACGAGGTCTTCTATGAACTTATTGGCTCTATCCGAGACCACCTCCATCCACCCTCTCGCTATATGGCTAGCCGTTCTCAACCCTTCAAGCTCAGTTAACGATTCCTTGGTTAGGCTTGCAGGTTGGACTGTGACTCCTTGGGCAGACTGCAATGGGCCCACGAGATGCTAGATGTACTGTCTTAATTCCTCGTTCTCCCTCTTCAGCTGATTCTTCTTCTCTTCTTCCTTCATCAACGTTTCCTTGATGGCGGCGACGGAATCCTCCAGCTCTTCCATCTCTTGTCCCTTTGTAGTTGGTCCAAGATCGACCTTTATTACATCAAAATACTCAGGACTGATATCTTCAGCGTTTGCCCAGTGGTCCTCCACGTATACCTTATGTTTATGCTTCCTTCCGCAAGCTATTCGGGTGGTGTTGAATGGATCAAAGTTCTTCCGTAGGGAATGGGTCACTAGGCTTTAGAATTGCAGCTCCTCTTCGGATCTTTCTGCGGCTTGGAGGGATGGACACATTTCGACTGCATCTTCTGTCTGGACTAGGTAAGCGACCCCGGTCTTCTTTGTCTTCTTCTGAACTTTGTCATATGCCGAGAGTTGCCTTGTTAATTCTAGCAGGACCATTTTGTCCGAAGGATACCTCAGCAATCTGTATGGGTAGGCAGAGAATCCTTGTACTCAGATGTATGTGAACTTCGGGAATTAGCTGAGCCAGGAGCCATAAGTCTTGATCAACTGCTTGGACTCGGGTGACAACCTTTGATGAGTGCCTCCTTGAAGGGTCCTCGTGATATGCATGGCGAATGCATCATTATACGTCCTGAAATGAGCTATGTTCTGGAGGTGGAGCTAGGTATAATAATCGTAGACTCTGACTTGCCCCTCGGCATTCCCGACATGCCCCTTCCATGATAGTCCTCGGTATCTATTATTCCTTGCCAGCATATAGATCACATAGGAACTCATGTAAAAGGCCTTTGATTCCTCCAGGTTCTGGAACTGTGCATCAATGCTGTCACTAAGGATTCGAGCCTAGTCAATCATCTTTGCCTCAGTGGTGACCTCTTCGATGTAGTAGAACATCCATGGCTCGAAGGTTGAGGATTGAGGACTTCCCATGATTCTATTCAGCATGACGACAAGGTCTCCATGCTCCTGCTTGAAGTCGGATTTAAGGAGTCCCTTAGGCAACTTGGAATGGTGAGACCCCTTCTTCTGCATCTAGGACTTGTTGATAATTCCCATACATGTTGTCGGATCAGCTTTGAACATGTCAGAGTCCCCTTCCTTGCTCATGTACTCGATGGGCTTATAGACCGGAATGTTGAATGCTTCTGCGATCTTCTCCTTGGAGAAATAGGCTATCACTGTGTCGTTGCGGCTGACAATTATCTGCTCTTCAGGATCATAGTGCATGAAACATTCCATGATCAGTTCAGGACAAGGAATGGCGGGCGGGAAACATGCGGCGGAGTCAATTCCATTCTGAACGATCTTAGTTGCAAGGGGGGATGGAGGACGTCCGTCCATTCCGTACATTCACTTCCTAATTTCCTCCATGCTTGAGGGATGGATATTGGTGTCTCTCATGTTCGCCCACTTGGAGATGATTCTGGATTCCAGAAGTGTTCCTTTGAGGGCATCCTTCATTTGAGTTTGTCTTGAAGAGCTTAACTTGGAACTTGCCATTCACCTGTGGAATCAAGGAAAGAAATAGCAAAGTATAAGATTTTGAGGAGCCAAGGATGGAGGCGGGATGAGGGTTTTTTATTCCCAACGGAAGATGTAAAATATAATGAACTCATGCATGTGCGACTAAAATCATGAAATGTCAAGTGCATAGGAAGGAGAAAACAACAATATTCTAAGTAAGAAGAATTATCCTATGCATTCACATACCTTTTTTTTGGACAAGGAACTTTTGACCTTCAATGAAATTTCTGATTTTAGGATGGATTTCTGACCTCTTGATGGATTTTCTGATTTTTTGTGCAGGAATTTCTGAATTTTAATTGATTTTTGTCAAGAAATCTGCCTTAGGAATGTTCAGAAATTTGAGTCTTGGAGAAGGATTCGTCTTGGGATGAAGGAGTCTTGGTTTTGGAGGATGCAAATCTGCCCTTGGAGGATGAATTTCTGCCCTTGAAATCTTCAGAAATCTGCCTTTAACCTACAGAAAATCCGCTCCTTTGAGGGACTTTGCTTTGGAATTGGTGAAATCTGCAACCTCCTTGGATGAATTTGCCCCTCAAGTGATGAAATTTGTCCTTGGAATGATAAGGAATGAAAATTCTGCTCCTAGAAGGTGAAATTCTGCTCTTGAAATCTGCTTTTTCACCTTGGTTTTGTGTTTGAATGGTTTGAAAGTGACTTGGGCGGCCTCTTATATAGGCGTTTGGACTCATTGTGCCACTTGGCCGACCTAGGTTGGTGGAAGAAAAACCTAGCTGCCAAACTTTTGTCCTCTAGCTGACCTTTGATTTTTGTCCTTTTCTCCTTGGGTCGGTGGCGTGGATTTCAGGTGGTCGGGGAATCCACGTGGTCAGGGAATCCACTTGTCCTGGAGCGCATAATCCACTAGGCTTTGGATTTTACGCTCAGGACAAAAGTCTTCCTGGAGCGCATAATCCACTTGGTCTTGGATTCTGCGCTCGGGGACAAATTTTCTTCCTGAGTCCGGACTTTTTCCCTCTTGGACTTGCTTTCAAGTTCCTTTGTCAAAATTTTGCTAAGTTTTTGGAAATTTTCTCCTGTGGAATCTCGTCTAGATGGAAGGTTACAATTTTGCACTTATGAACAGGATTCCACTCATGTTGCATATCCCGGAGGGAACTGGAATCTATATGGCGCATTTCTCTACAGGTCTTGGAGTCCTGCTGTCCAAGTCGCATCCTCAGACTGGGTCAGGAGTGTTCCTTTGGAATCCTGTTGTCCAGGAGCGCATATTCCAGGAGGTCTTGGATTCAGCGATTTGGACAGAAAACCTCCGAGAGCGCAAAATCCAGAAGGTCAAGGAATTGGCGACCTGGACAGGACACTTTCCCTGAGTGCACATTTCAGCAGGTCATGGGTTTTGTGACTTCTGCCTTGCATGTTCAGTTTTCAAGATTTTGGCTAAGGGTTTCGTCACCCTGTGTTGGCAAGGATAGATTTCCTTCTACTTGGATCAGAGACTCCATCATTTGACATCAGAAGTATCTTCTATCCCCTTAGGGATTCCGGATTCCAAGGCGAGACTTTATAACAGGCTAGGAATCTTTTCATGTAGGAACTTGCAGACTGGATTCCAGAACCTCATTATGCAGATCACATATCCAGGCTGGATCAGGGATTTCATCTTGCAGGTCACAGGATCAGACTGGGTCAGGAGTGTCGTCTTGCAGTCTAGTTGTCCAGGAGTGCATATTCCAGAAGGCCAAGGAATTCGCGGCTTGGACAGAAAACTTCCAGGAGCGCAAAATCTAGAAGGTCTTGGATTATGCGACTTGGACAAATTGCCCAGTTTTGGCTAAGGACTTAACCTTCCGTTCAGTTTATCGTTTGAGTGAAGTTTCAGTTGTTTCACAGAGGTTTGATCATTGACACGGGATCCAGAACAAGGAGTTTTCCTCCATCTCCTTAGGGAGTTTCAAACTTCATGGCAAAATTTTCCTAACAGACGGTGAGTTCTTCATTCAGGCACTTATAGACCAGTCTAGGAATGATTTCCTAACAAGTTGCAAAGTTCAGACTAGTCAGGAAATCAGAGCAAGAATGCCCTGATCCTGGGGCGCATAATCCAGTAGGTACTGGATTATGCGACCGGGATTAAAAAAATCATCCCTGGGCGCATAATTCAGTACCTACTGGATTATGCGACGAGGAAGAAATTTCTTCCTTGGGCACATATTCCAGAAGGTACTGGAATATGCGACCAGGAACATTCTTGTGCAGCAGTTCTAAGGTCTTTAGGAGGAGTGTTCGGACATTCATCATTTCGAAATTGTTCTAAGTCCCTGAAAAACCCTATTGATTTGAAAATCCCCCAAGTTATGATCTGAGATTGAATGAGTCCTGGATCGGGATCGGAAGGATATCCTTTGGATTAGTCTTGCAGGATCAAGGTCATAGTTAGGAACGGAGTTCCATGCTGGGAGCGGAGAGGTTTTACTTCTAAGCTGGAACGACAGACTCCTTCCCTGAGGACAGTCTAGAACAGGTAGTTAGGGTTTCAAACCCATGCAGGAGGGATCCATCAAGTTCACTTCTTTGAGCACCCATGATCCATCTTGACTAGTAACATCATTCGCTGCCTGAAATTATGTTGGAAAGCCCAGGATCAGAGCAAGAACCCAGGCTAAGTCAAAAGAGGGGGACCCAATTTGCGATTGGGGTTGATGTTGTAAAAAGGTCACAACAGTAACCACAAGGCATACTCTCTTTTAGCTTATGTATGGATAAGAAGCACCAACCCTTATGGAATATTTAGTATTGAGTCTAAGAATAGCCACAAAAATCATAGTGTGATGAGAAAAGCCTTAGAGAATGACTCAATCAATTAAACAAATTAGTTGAATGATGACTAACAACATAGTGGGCTACATAGGTTGCACAAAGGAGAACGAAATATTGGCACAACAAGAACCTCCAAAGAATGAACTTTAAAGTCGGAGCATTGGTATTTAAAATAATGTGGTTGGAGCTGTTAGAAATATTGTCATTGATGTCATTGTTGGTGTAAGAAGGAAGGATACTGATGTCAAATCATAGGCCAAAGGCCATAAATCGTTTCGTCAAAAGAATAGCAAAGTTGGTTGACTTCATGTTATTTATGGCAGCACTCTAATTATAATTCCTATGTGTTGGTTTATAGATTTGTCACCTAACTCTATATTCTCTTGCCCAAACAGATGACAAATGTAACAACGGTTGAACCTACCGTAATGGTATTTTACAAAGGCTCTCTGCTTCTTTTACAAGGCGCAGCTACCTTCGATTGGTATTCTATGAATGGAAAAACTGGTATTGCTTTTAACCAGAAGCAAGACAAAGGTGGTGCTTTTAACCAGAAAGTAGTAAAGGCAGAGTACATCCAAATAATTAGAAGCTCAAAGACTTCCACCAGGCTAACATCTATAAATCAATAAAACAAATACCATTTACCACACAATCACCATCATGAACCATATGTCGAAAGATAAATAATTCCCAGCAGTGAGCAAGAATTAAAGATATCCCACCACTTCAATACATAAATATCATCAACATCAGTAGCAACACATCCAACATAGGAAGAATATGAATTCAAATAACCATAACACAAAGTTTACTATCATCCAAAACTCCACTACATTGATTTCTATTTCATGTATATAAAGCAATTGAACAGAAAGCCAAAATTGATCTATCACCAACACACAGTTTGGTTAACAGATTTGTCACTTGATTTTATACTCATTTGCCCACACTAATGACAATCTGACCAATAGTTGAGTCACTTGCAATGTTATTTGCAAGTGCTCTTTGCTTATTTTACAAGGCGCAGCTACCTTCAAAAGATGTGCAATGAATGAAAACACAGTATGCTTTTAACCCGAAAGCAGAAAAGGAAAAACTAACACTTATCCATAACCATGAAAATAGATGCGATTGATTGATTTAGAGTGAAGAGGATGCAAATAAATGATACAAAGCCCACCTATTCCACACCCACGAATGATAGTCAGGAAAAGAATGAACAACAGACCCCCCTTTCAACAGATGAGTTAATCTGAATTCAAAGCCTCAGAAATAAACACATGCACAATCTGTATAACAGATAAAACATTGAAGAGTAATTATCTATGCTCCCCCAAGTTTCCGGGGCGGGAGCGGGGGCGGGGGTGGGGGTGATGTTTTTTTTTGGCCATTTTTTAGGGGACGACAAGGGATGACTACTAAAAAAATTAGATTTTTTTTAAAAATATAAGGAGATTTCAAATATTTAGATGATAACATTGAGAAGGCATTCATTATAGACATTATAGAACATTAAAACATGCATACATAACCATAACATTACACTTGAACTTAGTTTTCAACTTGTCACATGATAATTCACAAACAAATAAACAAAATTTAATTGTTTTCATTGTTCAATGATAATCTGCATATATATTATATAAAATTATATCAAAATGCCCAAAGGCTGCAAGTTTCAACAATAAAATGACAAAAACATAGAGAATATATGGCTGTCCCTAATCAGCCTCTCCTAATACTGCATCAAAATCAGAATCTGAGTCCGAATCACTGCCATCGTGAGAGTCTACATCATCTAGTGGAACCCCGACCAATCCATCCTATGCCTCCTCATCAATCTGCATAACATCCTTGGGATCAACATCCCAACGTGCAGCTGGAGTCTAACGATACTCAGGTCTCTGTCGATCCTGTAGCCGCAAGGCACTATGCACTGCCACCAACTTCTCTAATCGTCTAGAGGTAAGGTTGTTCCTCTTCACTGACTGAATGAAGCTATATGTGGACCAATTCCTCTTTGCAGCAGAGGAACTGGCAATCTGTGAAAGGAGGCGAGTAGCAAGTGTCCTCAATTCTGGTGCATCCGTGCCATGCCACATCCACCATCCAATAGGTTCACTTTGAGCTAATGTAGCTCTATCCATCCTCGCCTCTTTTTCGTTGAAGTTTGGACCACGTAGATTGACAAAGGCCATCCATTGTGAGCGAAGTATAGAAGCCTCCTCCTTAGTATACATTTTTTCAAGGGCCCTCATGAACCCTTGTTTCACATCATCATCATGAGATGGAGGCACTCTTCCAGGTCTAGATACATACCATTTGGGATTTAGAGCATATGCTGCCATATGAAGTGGGGTGTTAATAGTGTCCCACCTCTGCGTCACAATGGGCCTAAGATGCTCCTCATAAAATCCCAAAGTAGGATCCTTGCTCTGAATGGCTTGCTTCATTTTCCCAAGCATGCTATCGAATGTCTCATAAATCTCTCCAAGACTAGGGGAGTCTATGTCAGCATATCTTATGACATCCACAACAGGTGCAATGAAGGAGCAAACATAGCTGCAAGTGAAAACAAGTTACAAAAATCAGCAATTTAAGAACAAAAATGAAATTTATAACAAAATGATAATCTCATAATATAAATAAAATGAAAATCAGCAATTTGAAATTTCAATTTCATACCTTATTGTGGACCACCAATCATTGTCAAGGACCTTTTGCCTCACACTTTTTCTTTCAGCTAAATTTGACTCTGGCCATCTATTCCATTCTGCATTAACCACCAATAATTGTAGAGGCTCCTTCACCTCAACCATCCTCTCTAACAAAATGAAATAGCTGGCATATCTAGTTTCCACAGGCTTGAGGAATTCCTTCTTCAAAAAAGTCCCAAACAATGCAAGTGAGGTTTGATGGTTGCAAATGAACATCTGCATATCTCTAGCTTTTGCCACTTCCTTCACCCAAGCAATCTTCCCAATGTCTTTCAATGCGTTGTTCAAAGCATGAACACAACATGGGGTCCAGAAAATGTGCTTATAAGCACCCTCCACCATCAAACCCGCTGACTTACATACACGGGTTGAATCTGTTACCACTTGGACAACATTAGATGCCCCAAACTCTTCTATGGCATCCTTCAAAATCTGAAATTGGAAGTGAGCATCCTTCTTCTTCCCTGTACAATCAATAGCTCTAAGAAAATAAGAGCCAGCTGGACATGTGACAATGATTTTGATGAGTGGCTGACGTTTGATGTCGGTCCACCCATCCATGACATTAGAGCAGCCATCCCTAATCCAAGTTTGTCTCATGTCCTCCATCAAGATACTCACTTGTGAATATTCCTTCTCAAGTAAGGTGGTGCGTAGCTTATGTTCTCCAGGGGGGACATATGAAGGACCAACAGTTGTAACATCTCTAAACATTTGTTTGAAATAGGGAGAGCGTACCACATGAAATGGTATGGCATGGGCAAAGAAAAATTTAGCAATGAAAGAGTCGGCCACCTCTCATGTTTGTGCATTAAACAACCCTACAACAGTAGTAGTTCTTTTCTTTCCCTTAGTAGAAACCTCTTCCACTTGGCTTTCTGTAGGAAATGACACACTAGGCATACTCTCCATTGACAATCCCCTAGATCTTGCCTCCCCCTCTATTTGCAACCTAGTTGCCTCGACCTTCTCAGCTAGGGTAATTTTTCGACAACTTTTTACCCCCAATCTACCCAAATGCAAAAGTTGAGAATAAACTCTTGTATAGCTGCCCCTATAGGTTTCATTGCAAATGTGACAAAGCCATACTCTAGACCCCCCAGTATTCTTTTTCTTCTCACTGTCTATGCGGGTTGCAAATTGTAAGAGAGGTTTTTTAGGATTTGTTGGTACTCATTTTGACCTAGAGGTTGATTTTTCATGTTTAGAGGGTTTCTTCATTTAAACCCTATATTTTCTTGCCCATCGGCATGACCTCGCAGGTGTTTTGGCGATCAGGTTGATGGCAGGGATGGTGTCATCGCTGAGACTTTGCCTATCGGGAGGGAAGCTTATTGTTATTCCGACAGTTTTGATCTCATCGATGGGGATTGTGGTGTGTTCTTTGTATGTCGCTGGGACTTTGTGCTATCGGCGGAGGTAATTTTTGTCCCACCGAAGGAGATGGTCAGGCCGATGAGGGTTTTTTTAGGTGTTCATCGGCAAGAGTTTGCTTATCGGCCAGGCAGACAGGTGATTCACCGATGCATTGGGTGTTCCCGATGGAGTTTGAATTGATGTGCCATCGGCACGACATAGACTATCGGGTGAGCGGGCAGGTGTTGGGCCGATGGCATTTGTTTGGCCGTTGATGTATCGGTGAGAGTATGGTCTATCGGCGAGGGATCTTTTTCTTGCTCCGATGACTTAGGTCTCGCCGATGCGGGATGCAGGGTATTTGAAGGTATGTTTGTGATCATTGGGGTGATCGGTTGTGTCGGCGAGCTTCATTCTTGTTGTGCCGATGGTCTATGTCTTGGCAACGAGTGTGTTTTGCCTAGCCATCAGAAGAGGCTAGTAAGATTGGCCAGAGGAATTTCAGATTGGCCGATGGCGAGGGTCTGGCCGACGAAGGGACAGGGCCTAGCCTGTTGATGTATCAGTGAGAGTTGGTTTGTCGGTGAAAGAGCTTTTGGCTAGGCCGATGGTTCTTCTCTGGCCGATATGGAAGTTGTAGGCTTTCGGGAGGTGTCGTCGGCGAGACTTGATAGATCGCCAGGAGGATTTGGGAGTTGGCCGATGGCCTGGGTCGTGGCGATAGGCTTTGGACAAAGGCTTATGCGTCGAGCGCGGCAAAAGAACTCGACATTTGTTATACTCGCGACTATGTTTTTAAAGTATTGAGGAAGTCTCCGCGGCACCAATGTGGGACTATTCTTCCTGCACATTTGAAACTGCGATAGAACGCGTTTTGGCGGGAATTTCTTTTTTGAAGTGCTGCGACAGTTTCCAGGTAGGCCGCGGGTGGTTGAGGCCTTTAATGGCGACGGTGCAGAGGTATGGGCAATGGTACACATGATCATGTCGCCCGATTTCTGAGTGAAGACTCCCAGATGGCGGCGCAGGGCTCGAGGCTTCTCTTGTCTGTTGCTGCAATAACTTCTGAGCGCCATTCCTTTGTGGAGTCTGTATCTGGCGGATTTTTGATTTTTGACCATGTAATTAATTGCTGCGGGTACACTTTCTGGCCAATATAGGCAGACTGTGTTACCATTTTTGTTGTTGTTGAAAGTTGAACATTTGGCTCTGTAATACAATACAGCTGATTTGGTAGCTCTATACAGCAAAACCTGTGAGTTTATGTATCTCTTGTACGTTTTTGCATGAATCCACTGATTTCATGGTTAATTCTATATGAGAAATGCTATGTTAGCATGTGTTTTGTTAATTCTGTCTCCAGTATTGCATGTATCTTTCTTCTGAGTCTGGATATTTAAGCAATGTTTGAGACTCTAGAACATAGAATTCCTGTGTTGAATGTCTGATCTCTTAACTTCTGCTCAAGGGGTAGATTAAATTGTTCTCAGATTGAACATTGGGAAGGGTATACTGCAGTAGGGATGCCATAAGTATAGATAGCTTAACACTCTGTATTGGGAGATATCTGTAAGGCAGGTATCATATGTGTCCCCCTGAAATCCAGTTTTAGTTGTTCATGCATATCATTCACAGGTGTATGTCTATTGACTCCAGGCCCTGGATAGGCACCAATCTTGCTTTGTGTTAGTGTTACAACCATGTCCAGCTTTGCATCCAAACTTAAAATCAAAATCAAAATCTAAAACAACCATTAGGACATTAGAATTAGTTTTAGGATCCTCAGTCCTCTGTCTACAACTGCAAATAGGCCCAAAGCTAGCCCCTTTGCTCTTATCTTATAGTTTTGGTCTACTTACAGGAGGACTTATCTGCTTTCTGTCAGCATCCCAGCCTTGTATGTATATCCTCATGGATGTTGAGTAGGGAATAACCCCCTAGGTTTTGCAGAGCCTGAAGAAGAAGAGGAGATAAAATATAGAGTCTATCTCCTACACTGTTGGCCCCTGGCCCAGAGATCCTTTTGATCATTGATGGCTACCTTGTAGGGAAATCTGGGAATAAGCATCCAGTCTGGGAAAAAACCAACAGAAATTGGCGACTCTACTGGAGAAGGAAATTTGAGAAAGGGTTATATCTTGTGACCCATCCGAGTCACCAACAGAAAATGGCGACTCTACTGGGGAATTTGTGAAAGAACCCTGATTTACAAAAGAAAACAGTTCCTAGTAATAGGTGGCGACTCTGAAGTAATCTCCCAACCGGTCAAAGTAAAATTTATATGCAGGGGAGAAGATCCCAACAAAATCCTTTATTTGAAGAGTTACCAGTAACAAGAAGAATGATGTACAGAAGAAAGGGAGCTGTCTCAGTCAGTCATGAGGGTTCCCCCAGAAAAAATGATGATATGCAAGATAACCCTAGGCCATCAGGACAGCATGTGCCTTACTTTTCAAATGCAGAAGCTGATATTCAGGGTGCATATGAGAGGCAACAGGGTGGTAGCGTGAGAATGAGGTCAGAGGTGTTCCAAGAACGCCCATTTCTAGACCCTAGTGAAAGGTTTGAAGAGGCAGAGTCTCTGAGGGATGATGAAGATGAAGATTAGAATATGGTAAAACCATCCTCCTCTAGGCCTAGCGAGGAAGAACTAGCTGATAAAATTAGGAGCTTAAGGGCCGAGTTCGAATATCAGCAGGCAATAAATATCAGAGATGACTTGAGGAAGAAAGTGCAAGCTTTAAGGGCTGCCCAAAATAATTCAATTCCTACCCTTGAGAATGCAAATGTGCAGAGACATCAACAGAGAAATGAAGTGCAACATCAGCATAATGATGAGAGACAAAATGTGAATGATGCTAGGATACCATTGAACAATGTAAGAAACCAGAATGCAAACAGAAATATTAATATTAATCAGTTTGACAGACAGCCCATGCAGTTAGATAGATTCAGACAGCTGGTATTTGATGGTATTCCTGGGTATCCTAACCCCATTGACAAGCATCTGAGGCTGCAGGTGCCTAAATTTTCAGGAAACAACACTGTGTCAGGAGAAGATCATCTAAAAGCTTTTCAAAATGTCATGGATAACTTTGAGGTTGAACATGAGGATGTTTTCATGAAGTCATTCATGCAATCTTTAGTAGATGAGGCAAGGGAATGGTATAAGAATCTGCCTGACCGGAGTATTTCATCATGGGATGATTTTAAAAGGATGTTCAAGGAGCAATATGGTGACAAAACTGACCCTAGCTTTTTTGTAAATGAGTTTACCAGTATCACTAAAGGGTCAAATGAGCAGGTTGCAGATTTTAATGCAAGATTTACTAAAGTGTTAAACAAATTGCCACATCACATGAGGCCAAATGAACCTATGTGCATAATATTGTATATCAATGCCTTTGATGCAAAAACTGCATATGGATTAAGAGATAAAAGTCCTGCCACTATCAGGGATGCTTTCAGAATTGCAGTAAATATTGAGAACAATAGGAAAGCATCAGGCAAGACTAACAGAAGGGATGATGTGAAAATTCAGCAGAATCCAAACAAGCCTCAGAACACTCAAGGTAATACATTTGCCCCTGAAGATAAGATAGACAAACTGGCAAATGTTGTTAAGGACCTAAGTTACAGACTAGCTAGAAGTGAAAAAGGGATAGGTCCTGATAGGCAAGTCTATCAAAGGCAGGAAAAGAGGCCATCATTGCATGATATGCGTTATAATACCAATTGGCATAATGGTAAGCCTATATTCCCACATAACAGCACAAATCAGAGGACTCAACATGTCAAAGAAACTCCTGATCCTCTAAAGAAAGCTGTAAATATTGTTGATGATACTCCATGGTGTATAATTTGTCAGATGCCATATTCACAGTCACAGTGTATGATTGCTCAGTCCTTGTGTGATAATACTACATTTTGTAATGAATGCAATGAGCCACATTATGTGCAAGATGATGATGTTAATATGATGTCCACAAACAATGGATACCCCATTTATGATGCTGATGAGAGTACAGATGATGGAATTCGGGCCTGTCAACAGGACTTTTATGATGAAGCTAATGAAGAGAGCTATGTGTATGCTCAGAGCTCGCATAATTTTCTGAGTAACTTACAATGACCTTCTGATGAGGAAATTAGGGCCTTCACAGCTGCAGCAGTTGCCCAAGTCAAGAGTAACTACAATCTCAGAGGTAAAGCTCAGATAGGCAGCTTGCGTCAACCAGAAGATATTTCTGCAAGTCAGCCAGTGCATGGTCATAAAGGAATTGAACCACAAAAAAGGCAGTGGGGTAATAATAAACATAATTTTAGACATAGAACAGGTCATGAATCCCAAGGACCAGAAAACAGAATCCCTCAGGCTGAAGATCAAAGTAAAGGTTCCCAAGACAAGAATGATGATCAGGGAACTATGAAAGTAAAAGCTAAATCAGTTCAGGATAAAAACAAGATTGTGGAGCAAGCTACAACTGTTATACAAAATTATGCTCCATTTGATATAGCTCAAGTCCTCTCCCAGGTAAAAGTCTGTTCCACTTATGGAACTGATGAAGGTTGAAGAGATCAAGAATAGGACAGTATCCCTAATTTTAGGGGTGCCTCTTCAAGCTAAACAAAATGTTCAGACCCAGGGTGAGAAACATGTCATGTATAATGAAGAAGATGAGGCTCCTGAAGTCTATTTAGGAGTGACTCTGACAAAGTGTCCTTCACAAGTGGAACCATTTTATGTATCCCTGGTTATAAATGGAAAAATAATCAGAAATTGTATGCTTGATTCTGGAGCATCTACAAATGTCATGCCTTTGGCCGTCATGCAACAAGCTGGATTGAAAATCGACAAGGCATGTGGAAAATGTTACGCTATGGATGCCAGAGAGGTACCAGTTATTGGAATCATGAAGGATGTAGATTTCAAACTGGCAGCATTTCCTGAAAAGAGATATAAAATGAATATAACAGTGGTTGACATCAAGCCACAGTATGGTATGTTGCTGTCGAGAAGATGGGCAGCACTAATTGGTGGAAGTATGCAGCTGGACCTGTCATATGCCATGATTCCAATGAATGGCAGGGATGTTAAGCTAATCAGAGAACAAAGATCATTAGAAACAGTGGAAGACCAAGAAGCAGAGGAACAGATATGCTTTGTAAACACTGATTGTGATAATTTCGAGGTTGTCTCAGATGATAGAGAAGATAAAAAGAAAAATGTCTGCATTAAAGAGCTGGACCAGCAGGGTCTGTGGACCATGCATTTTGATGGAGCTTGTGCAAAAAAAGGCTCTGGAGCTGGAGTTGTTTTCCTGTCTCCAACTGGTAAGCTCCTCAAATTTTCTTTCTTGCTGAAGTTTGTTTGCACAAACAACATTGCAGAATATGAGGCTTTAATCTTAGGCCTAAATATAGCTCTCAAACATGGAATCAAAATGCTAAGAGTATTTGGGGATTCTGAGCTGATTGTATCCCAAATTAGAGATAGGTATGCTTCAAAAAACAAAAGATTGAAACAATACAAGCATGCTGTTTGGGATACCATTGAACTATTTGATGCATTTTCAATAGGCTGGGTAGAGAGATCAAAGAATGTTATGGCTAATTTCTTAGCTAATGTTGCAATAAGGCCAGATGACATCACTCTGTCAGATGTTACAAATGTAGAAGTTAAAATCAGGCCTGCAATACCAGAAAACATATGCAGTTGGCAAGTGTTTAATGATGATAGGGACTTGTTAAAATTTTTGCACTGCATAGATGAATTTGAGAATCAAGAAATTGATTTCCAAGCTTTTGTAGAGACTATAGATGGAAAAGAAACTCTTGTGGGAAAAGAGATAATTCAATTGAAGACTAATAAAATCCCTAGAGGGTTAGTAGCTTTGGAAAGAGCTTTTGACAGTAGAGACAAATTGGTCACAAGGACATCTCCCACAAATAAGGAAGATTTAGAAGAGATAAATTTGGGGACATCTCAGGCCCTCAAGAAGGTATACATTGGTAAACAGCTCAAACCACACATTAGGAGTATGCTGATTGCATTACTGAGAAGGTATAAACATGTTTTTGCTTGGTCATATGAGGACCTAAAAGCCTATAGGGAAGATCTATTCTAGCATGAGATCCCATTGAAGCTTGGAGCTAAGCCATTCAGACAGAGGCAAAGACCTATTAATCCTACCTTAGCTCCAAAGATGCAAGAAGAACTCAAAAGGCTTAGGGAAGCTGGAATAATTGTGCCAATCAGACATTCAACTTGGGTGTCTAACCTTTTCCCAGTCAGAAAAAAGAACGGTGATATTAGGCTTTGTGTTGATTTCAGGAACTTGAATGTATCCTCTTTAAAAGATAACTATCCACTGCCTAATATGGAAGCTATGTTGCAGAGAGTGACTGGTTGTGAACTCTTATCCATGATGGATGGATTTTCAGGTTATAATCAGGTGAAGGTAAAGGAATCAGAACAGTATAAGACTGCCTTCACCACTCCATGGGGAACTTATGTATATGTTAGAATGCCAATCGGATTAACAAATGCAGGTGCTACATTTCAAAGAGCAATGGATGTTGCTTTTGCAGGGTTGATTGATTCAATCCTGGCTGTATATCAGGATGACTTGACTGCATATTCAAAGAAGGAAGAGCAACATTGTTTGCATCTAGAGCAGATTTTCATAAGAGCACTAGAGTATGGTATTTCTTTAAATCCAAAGAAGTGTGCCTTTGGGGTAGTTGAAGGAAAGCTCCTGGGACACATTGTTTCCAAGGATGGAGTTAGGATAGATCCAGAGAGAGTGGCTGCTATTGACAGAATTCAAATGCCAAAAACTTTAAAAGGAGTTCAGTCCTTCTTTGGACAGATAAATTTTGTTAGGAGATTTGTTCCCAACTTTGCAAAAACCACAAGGAACATTTCCAAGATGATGAAGAAGGATGCAACTGTCAACTGGGAAAGTGAAGCAATAGAATCATTTCAGAGTATCAAAGAGGCAATCAAGATGGCCCCTGTTCTTAAATCTCCTGATTTTTCTAGGCCATTCCAAGTATTTTCATTTGCTTCCTTTCACACTGTTGCTGCGTGTTTGCTACAGAAAAATTAAGATGGTTTTGAACAGCCCATAGCTTTCTTCAGTATGTCCTTGCAGGCTTCTGAGTTGAAGTATGATATTATGGAAAAACAAGCATATGCACTAGTCAGAGCCATCAAAAGTTTCAGACCATACCTGGTAGGATCACATATAATTGCATATGTACCCCATGCAGCAGTCAAAGACATATTCACTCAACAGGAGGTGACCGGAAGAAGGTGCAGATGGATAAACAAACTGCAAGAGTTCAAAATAGACATACAAATTACCAAGTTGGTAAGAGGAAAAGGATTAGCCAAGATGATGGCACAGTCAAACTTGGAAGCATGCCAAGTTAATGTAGTCCAAAATGAGAGTGTAAATGTATCGAGATCTGAATGGTACAAGGATATTGTCTACTACTTGCAAAATCTAAATTGTCCTTCCCATTTCAGTGACAGTCAAAAGAGGACTTTAAAGTTACATGCAATCAGGTATGTTATTGTTCAAGGTGAGCTATACTGGAAAAATTCTGATGGTGTGCTGCTGAGATGTGTGGATGAGGATGTGGCTAACAATGTTTTGATTGACATGCATAAGGGATTGTGTGGTGGACATTATACTGCTCAAACAACAGCTCATAAGACTCTCAGAGCAGGATATTGGTGGCCCACTCTCTTTTCAGATGCACAAAGGTTAGTGAGGGAGTGTGACCCTTGCCAAAGATTCTCAGGAAAATTGAGACATGATGGTGCTTTACCCCTCAGAACTGTAACTGTGGATGCTCCATTTCAGCAATGGGGAATTGACTTCATAGGGGAAATTGCAGACAAGTCAAGTGGGGGACACAGTTGGATTTTGGTGGCAACTGATTACTTTACCAAATGGATTGAGGCCATTCCAGCTAAGAGATCTACAAGTAAGGTGGTGATGGATTTCATACTGGAAAATGTTATCATCAGGTTTGGAGTACCATTCAAGATAGACACTGATAATGCTATGTGCTTCAGATCAGGTGAATTTGTTGATTTTTGCAATAGGTATGGGATCAACCTATCATATGCATCACCATACCACCCACAAGGAAATGGTCAAGCAGAATCAAGCAATAAAAGCATCATGAAAATTATCAAGAGGATACTGGACAAGAACAAGAGAGCTTGGGATTCAAAATTAAAGTTAGCAATATGGGCTGACAGAGTGACAGTAAAAAAGGCTATTGGAATGTCACCTTTTGAGCTAGTATATGGTGCATCAGCTAGATTGCCCATAAACAATCTCCTACCAGTTTACAGATTCATTCAGGAAAATGATGAGGAGATTGAAGACTCCATGACAGAAAGAGTGAATCAGCTGGTTGCATTGGATGAGAATAGAAGGAAAGCACACCAGATTAACCTCAAGAGACAACAAGATATGAAATATCAGTTTGATAGGAGAGCTACAAAAAGGAAGTTTCAAGTCAATGATCTGGTGCTCATATGGAATGCAAAAGGTCAAGAAAAGGGTAAACATGGTAAGTTTGAACCCTTATGGATGGGCCCATATCAGATTTGCAGTATTCATGGGGAGGATTCTTATTTCCTCTAGTCCCTAGATGGTGAATTTCTGGAATTGCCTGTGCATGGCCAATTCCTTAAGTTCTATTTTGCATAAATGACTTGTCGCTGTGCACATTTGTAAAAAATATGTATATAGTGTAGATGTCTTGTACATGTTCGTGCCTTTTTGGTTTTTGCCTGGTCTGCCCGGAGATCTGGTTCTCGCTGCAGGTTTTGCACCTGCACGTCCCCATTCGAAGCCAGTGTTGGTACTCATTTTGACCTGGAGGTTGATTTTTCATGTTTAGAGGGTTTCTTCATTTAAACCCTATATTTTCTTGCCCATCGGCATGACCTCGCAGGTGTTTTGGCGATCAGGTTGATGGCAGGGATGGTGTCATCGCTGAGACTTTGCCTATCGGGAGGGAAGCTTATTGTTATTCCGACAATTTTGATCTCACCGATGGGGATTGTGGTGTGTTCTTTGTATGTCGCTGGGACTTTGTGCTATCGGCGGAGGTAATTTTTGTCCCACCGAAGGAGATGGTCAGGCCGATGAGGGTTTTTTTTAGGTGTTCATCGGCAAGAGTTTGCTTATCGGCCAGGCAGATAGGTGATTCACCGATGCATTGGGTGTTCCTGATGGAGTTTGGATTGATGTGCCATCGGCACGACATAGACTATCGGGTGAGCGGGCAGGTGTTGGGCCGATGGCATTTGTTTGGCCGTTGATGTATCGATGAGAGTATGGTCTATGGGCGAGGGATCTTTTTCTTGCTCCGATGACTTAGGTCTCGCCGATGCGGAATGCAGGGTTATTTGAAGGTATGTTTGTGATCATCGGGGTGATCGGTTGTGTCGGCGAGCTTCATTCTTGTTGTGCCGATGGTATTGTCTTGGCGATGAGTGTGTTTTGCCTAGCCATCAGAAGAGGCTAGTAAGATCGGCCAGAGGAATTTCAGGTTGGCCGATGGCGAGGGTCTGGCCGACGAAGGGACAGGGCCTAGCCTGTTGATGTATCGGTGAGAGTTGGTCTGTCGGTGAAAGAGCTTTTGGGTAGGCCGATGGTTCTTCTCTGGCCGATATGGAAGTTGTAGGCTTTCGGGAGGTGTCGTCGGCGAGACTTGATAGATCGCCAGGAGGATTTGGGAGTTGGCCGATGGCCTGGGTCTTGGCGATAGGCTTTGGACAAAGGCTTATGCGTCGAGCGCGGCAAAAGCGCTCGACATTTGTTATACTCGCGACCATGTTTTTAAAGTATTGAGGAAGTCTCCGCGGCACCAATGTGGGACTATTCTTCCTGCACATTTGAAACTGCGATAGAACGCGTTTTTGCGGGAATTTCTTTTTTGAAGTGCTGCGACGGTTTCCAGGTAGGCCGCAGGTTGTTGAGGCCTTTAATGGTGACGGTGCAGAGGTATGGGCAATGGTACACATGATCATGTCGCTCGATTTTTTGAGTGAAGACTCCCAGATGGCGGCGTAGGGCTCGAGGCTTCTCTTGTCTGTTGCTGCAATAACTTTTGAGCGCCATTCCTTTGTGGAGTCTGTATCTGGCGGATTTTGGATTTTTGACCATGTAATTAATTGCTGCGGGTACACTTTCTGGCCAATATAGGCAGACTGTGTTACCATTTTTGTTGTTGTTGAAAGTTGAACATTTGGCTCTGTAATACAATACAGTTGATTTGGTAGCTTTGTACAGCAAAACCTGTGAGTTTATGTATCTCTTGTTGTACGTTTTTGCATGAATCCACTGATTTCATTGTTAATTCTATATGAGAAATGCTATGTTAGCATGTGTTTTGTTAATTCTGTCTCCAGTATTGCATGTATCTTTCTTCTGAGTCTGGATATTTAAGCAATGTTTGAGACTCTAGAACATAGAATTCCTGTGTTGAATGTCTGATCTCTTAACTTCTGCTCAAGGGGTAGATTAAATTGTTCTCAGATTGAACATTGGGAAGGGTATACTGCAGTAGGGATGCCATAAGTATAGATAGCTTAACACTCTGTATTGGGAGATATTTGTAAGGCAGGTATCATATGTGTCCCCCTGAAATCCAGTTTTAGTTGTTCATGCATATCATTCACAGGTGTATGTCTATTAACTCCAGGCCCTGGATAGGCACCAATCTTGCTTTGTGTTTGTGTTACAACCATGTCCAGCTTTGCATCCAAACTTAAAATCAAAATCAAAATCTAAAACAACCATTAGGACATTAGAATTAGTTTTAGGATCCTCAGTCCTCTGTCTACAACTGCAAATAGGCCCAAAGCTAGCCCCTTTGCTCTTATCTTATAGTTTTGGTCTACTTACAGGAGGACTTATCTGCTTTCTGTCAGCATCCCAGCCTTGTATGTATATCCTCATGGATGTTGAGTAGGGAATACCCCCCTAGGTTTTGCAGAGCCTGAAGAAGAAGAGGAGATAAAATATAGAGTCTATCTCTTACACTTTTGGCCCCTGGCCCAGAGATCCTGTTGATCATTGATGGCTACCTTGTAGGGAAATCTGGGAATAAGCATCCAGTCTGGGAAAAAACCAACAGGATTAAATGGGCCTTTTGCATAAGTGGCAAGTGTTTTGGAGAGGCATTCAAATTGATTAGATTTGGATGAACTCATATTCTCTGCTGTACCACTGCCACTAGCACAACCCCCACTCTTTTTACGACCTCTAGTACTAGATCTACTTGGTTGCACTTGCATTTCAATCTCATTTTCAGAACGTTCACTACTCTCACTACTGCTCATTGCTATTTTGTTTGAAAAATGATAATAGACAGCTGCAAGCAAACATAAAACTAAAAAAAAACAAAAAAACCCTTCCCATGTGTTTGAAATTTAAAAAAAACAAAAAAAAATACAAAGGAATATGAATAACAAAATAAAGAATGTCAATCTTAACTCAAATGATGATGATTTGATGCCCTAATGCCTTCTCTTCACTGCTGTTACCCTCTTCCAACTGCTGTTGCTCCTCTTCTAGCTGCTGTTGCTCCTCTTCAAGCTGCTGTTCAACAATGTGAAAATGAGGTAATGAGTTTGTTTTTTTGTTTTTGGATGATATAAGTTGTTTTTTAGGTTTATGTTTGTTTAAGAGGGAAGTGGGGGTCCTTGTGGGCCCTCCCATCCCTTTTTTTTAAAAAAATGTGTTTTTTTGTTTTTTAATTGCCATTTGGGCGTTGGGCCGTCGGGGATGGCTAATCGTCCCCGGTGTCCCCTAAAAAAAGGGACGTCCCCGGGGAAACTGGGATGGTGAGGGGACATTTCCTAGCTGTCCCCACGTCCCTGGAATGTCCCTGGGATGTGTATGGGGTTAAAATCATAGGGGACGTGCCCTTGGGGAACGTAGGTAATTACAAAGACTCAAAGGTCATTTACAATTGAAAGAAAACATTAACAAATTCACAGATTCAGAAATATTTCTTTTATTTCTCCAATGCCAAAATGTGAGTTCACGGACTCAACACCCCTGTACAACAAAACTGTGTTGAAAAGAAAACTAAGATGCTCCCTTGCTTACCCTGTTCACCAACAGCCGAAAAAAAAGATGCCTTTAATTTCTACCAATTGCATATTTATAGAATTTGCTCAAGAACTTTTCTGTTTCCGTAACTGCTTGTAAATATATTACAATGAAATGCCCTCTGTTTTCCCGAAATAGTTTCTTGAAAGGTCAGTTACAAAAGAAAATCTCCCTCCTTTTCCCGTGCACAAAAGAATTTAAGTCCAACCATGAGTTAAAATATTATGGAATGAATTATATGGCAAAACATTGTGCCTTTTCCATTTTTGGTGGGAGGAGCTTTAGATGATCCCTTTTAGGATTTCGATTGATCATATTGAGGCTCATAGTCTTGTGTAACATAGTCGGGCATCGGACACTTGTGTGAGCTTTTATTTTGACATTAGAATGATTTAGATATGCAGGAGAAATCGTGAATAAAACATTGAAGAGTCGAGGAACTTCTAGTAAAGCAGCAACTTCCTTGTTTTCTAGCTCGTCTAGTCTGATGTCCATCCTTGAACAAAGTGACTGCCTTTATACGCTCATGCCGAGATTTGTTTCCACGCACTGCAACAACATTCCATTCACTTCATCCTAACTACTTTGTACAATACAAAGACAAGAACACCGTTCCCGTGAGATTTGTGGTATTTTTCAAGCAATGAAATCAGTTATGTGTCCTTTACTCGGCCATCCTAAACTTCTACTATTCGTATCACATCATGGTTCAACCATGGCCTTCATAGGATTTGGGTCCATAAACTCTCTGGCTGGCTGATGAACACTTGATGGCCAAGTTGCAATGAACATAACCATCTTGAATCAAGGCCCCCAAACATCCCGAGGTAGCAACAACAACGTCCACTTCAGCTTTAATAGCGGAAACTTGCTGTCCTTTGGAAGTGCCACCGTACAAGCAAACCAACTTCACTCCACAATAATTTCCAGCATCAGCTATCACATCTGCAATTTGTTGAGCAAGTTCTCGAGTAGATGAAATTACTATGCAAAATGGTGTGGATTTTAATGACTGTTTTTCTATTCTCTCATTGCTAGAGATAGGGATTCCTCAAGGCCTTGGATCGGCCTTCTTCTTTATGGTGCAACATCAAACGAAACACTGGAGCATGCCATAGTTTCTCTGCATAATAAAATCTCGAGGTGCTACTATCATGTTCGCATAGAGCAAATGCTTCCTAATCCTCTTCGCCACTGTCAAACTTCGCCTCACAGCTTATCCATGGCAACACTACAATGATCTCCAAGACAGGTATCGTACTTTAAAGGAAGAGAGGGCTCCATTCCAGGACAGTATACTCTCCTTCGACATAGAGTATTCCCTTAATTCACCCATTAAACAATTGGCATCAAGTAAGTCTCCTGATATTTGAGTTTTCTCCAAAGATCTTCGGGGTTAAGAAGCCGTTATGCATATGATTCCCATACAGGATGCCCTTGTTGATCTTGTCCTATTGCCTCCAACGGAGCCTCTATAAGACTTCGTAACTCTACGAGTATCATCATTAAGGGAAGAAATTGATGATAATGTGGAGAGGAGCGACTTTCAAGTGCTGGTTGTGAAAGCATGGACCATTTCTCTAGTTCACCGACATGATTGATATTTTCTAGAACTGAACTTGTTGCATAAGAGTGCCTTGATGATAGATCTATCTTCCTTGCTTCTTTGAAACATGTTGATTCTCCTAGAAAATTTTCATATTTCCATCTAATACCATTTTCATAAGCGATTTCTTTTATCAACTTCAATTTCATATATCCACTTGGTTTGCAAAATGACACCTTTGTGCTCATCTCCTTGATATTGTAGATGTTTTAAGTAAAAACTGTTGTTGTTCAACCTTTGGCTAGTTAAAAGTATGAATCATTGGAGAGCCGTAGCCAAGGCTCTGTGACTTTGTGTTGTTCAATGACTGCAATAAGATTGTTGCTTGAAATGCTTAATTGCTCCTGCAACAATATGTTCACCCGCACAACAATGTTCAAGCCTTTGGCAACAAATGATGCATCTATTGGATATTTTCTACTAAGCAACTCTAGCAAAACAGCACCATAGCTGTATACATCAGATCTCTCTGTTGCTCACCCGCTTTGAAGGTATTCTAGAGTTCAGTAGTCGAGGGTGTTGGGCTGATCGGCAATGACATAACGAGCCAGATGATGTATCCATTCTCAATTTTTGTTCTAGTTCTGTAGGTCCATTCAGACCTTTATTAATGGCGAGACCTTGCCTATGCTTTCGCTCCATGCATATATAGATCTTCTATGGCAGTTTGTAGGTCACAGGAGGACGGTGCAAAGGTTGTGGAACTCAGCTTCACACCAGCCAATTTCATTTGTTTGAAAAACCCAAAAGTCCTTTCAACAAATCTGTAAATTTGTGAATATCTTGCAATGACGACATTCCATCCAACCACATTTCTTTGAGGCGTTCAGTAAAATAGTTCAAATGCGGTGTGAGGAGGATGCTAGCAAGGGGAGTCGGATGATCGAGCATTTTTGGAACCTTTGTACTTATAATATAAAGAGTTCAAAAACTTGCGAAACCACTAACAATGAAGAGAGTCGGGTTATCATGAAGTTCAAGAACCTTTCAAAGTGCCGACAATAAAGAGTTCTCCATTCATAAAGTCTTAAAAAATTCACGCGAGAAAAATTTAGAGTCACTAAAAATATGACTTTAATAAAGTTATTTATCCTTCAGACCATGGGACTTTATAACTTTCACTTTTTCACAAATGAAAATGTCTCCAAAATTTATCCTCATAAAACTTTAAAACCTAGAACCTTTGAAAGCAAGTTTTGTCTTAGAGACGAAAAACTCTGTATCTCTCAAAGGAGAGCTCCGTTTTCCACAAAAATTGGACAGTAGGATGATCAGGTCCCTCAGAGAAAAACCTAGAAACCTTTTTAGCTCCAGAACCCGAAAATCAAAATTTGTCTTTATTTACGAATCTTTGTCGGGAAAATCTAAAGCTTAAAATCTTTCAAATGGTAAGGTATTTAAGAAAAAAAACTGGTCACATTGGGTAGAATAAAGTTAGCATCGAACCCATAAAAGGATTTTGCACCAGGTCTTTGAGATTTCCAAAATTAATTGTTTTCATGATTTGGCAGGTTCAAGGATCTGGGTGCTCTGGAAATTTGAAATTTCTCTAGTTCAAAAATTCGGGCAACACTGCAAAATTGCCGACGTCCTTCAAGATATGGAGCTGTGAAATCTAAGTCTTTGTTTATTGGTGAAGTCAAAATAAAAATTAAAGTATTATATGGCTGACCCATTCAAGGGATAGCCACAATTGTATTGGCGCATAAAAGAAAATTTAAATATTCTCAAAATAGCCGACCTTGAGGAAAGTAAAATTAATTTAATGTCAAAGCCGACTTTGAGGAATTAAATTAAAATAAATATTCTTCAAATAGACCAGCTTGAAAATGTTGAAAATCTTGTTGAATTGTTTAGGTGCCTAATGTTTTTCAGGTCTAAGGGTGTTTTCCTTGTAAAAATCCCCAAAAATCCCTAAGGTTGAACCCCTAAAAAATCCAGAAATTTCCAAGCTTTGCCTTAGTCTTTTGCTTTATTCGACAAAAACTCAAGTTCGCGAACCCGCCAGTTCGCCGACTAAGGGAAGGTTCAAAAGAAGCAAAAAGAAACAAGTAAAAGAGAAACCTTTATCGGCAATTTTCAAATTCTGCGAACTTAGAGTTCGCCGATTGACAAAATCGCAGACTAAAGGGCTAAAGGGGAAGACTTTCTTTTAAAAAGCAATGGCAAAGACAAAAGGTTGCCTTTATCGACAAATTGTGTGGTTCGCGAACCCGCCAGTTGGCCGATCGGTTGGTTCGCCGATCAAAGGGATTGCCAACAAAGGAAGACAAAGGCGAAGCAAAGGCAAGGTGGAAATCACCTAAGGCAAGAGATGGTTCGTGAAAGAAAGAAATTGCCTAAGGCAAGAGATGGTTCGTGAAGGAAAGAAATCGCCGACTAAAGAGAGGCTGAAGGAAGACTTGAAAAGGGCAAATAAAAAGAAAGGCTTTATCGGGAAACCGGAAGAAACTCGAACTCACCAAACAGTTCTTGTTTTCCAAGGTTCGCTGATAAGGCAATTCGCAACAAGGTGAAGGTGAAGAGAAAAGTAAAGACGAGAACAAGGCAAAGTTCGATAAATGAAAAGATCATTGATAAAGAAGAAAAGTAACAAAGAGGAGGCAAGGTTCGCGAAAGTGGAACTTTACGGGCAAAGGAAGATGAAGGAGAGAAGAAGCCAGAGATAGTTCGCATAGTTCGTGAAAGAGTGATTTCACAGATTAAAGGAGAAAATGAGAAGACAAAGACAAGCCAAGTTCGTGAAAAAGAGATTTTGCCGATAAGGCAAAATAAAAGTTAGAAGTAAAGTAGAGTGAAATAAAATGAAAATAAAGCTTTTAATATAATGTAAAGCTTAAAAATATTTTAAAGTGTTGTAAAAGCTTTATAAAGGGATTTTGGCGAGAATATATATTTGAAATATCTATCCGCCATTATTACAGAGTCAGACCAGCTGGAAGTAGTAGTTGTGCATTTAATTGTTGCAGGTAGATGAATCAGTTGCTTGCATTCAAGGCAGCAGATATTTCCCAACTACTTCATCCTTAGGATATTTTTTGCATTTATGTTCTGTAGATAGACATTCCTTTTTGCAGAAATATCTTCTGACAGGCCCATGGGGCGAATTTATTGTAGTAGGTGATTTAGGTCAAATGTAAAATGGTATAAATAGATGAAAAAATCAATGCAATGAGGGTTGGATATAGAGACTTATTTTTGGTGCTCCAAACAGAACCCTCTTCTGCTGTAACTATGCCTTTTTGATTAATACATACTGATTTCTTTTACCTTTTCATGCTGTTTTCTAGCTCTGTGTAATCTAGAACTAGTTATTGCTTGTGAATGTTTATTTCCTTGCAATCCTTTTCTGTTCTTTACCTCTATTAGAATTTGTAGGATTTGTGTGAGTTTATCAGTTGTATTAAGTTATTTTGTGCATTTTAGCTTTGTGGGTGTTCTTCATTCAAACTTGGTGTATCACTTTTACCTTTCAGTTTCTCCTTCTTCCCCTTTTCCCAGTGGTGATTAGATTAGGTTTAGTCTTGGTCTACTCTGAATTTCATATTCAGAGGAAGGAACGAGCCTTCTCTGGAGGTTTGATTTCCAGTGCAGGGTCCCACACCTGGAAATATGTAATGTCCCCCATTTAGCCCATATGATCAGTTGATGGAGATTAGCCTATTATTAGACTCTCGTAGGCTAATGGTAGTGGTTAGGGGGTCTAATTGGAGACTTACTATTTATAGTAAGTCATGTCGGAGTGACTTGCTATTTATAGCAGGACAGATGCAGGGGATCCTAGCACGAGATTCATGGTTTCGAAATACCCGAAGCATTATTTGATAAAATATATGTTTAAATTAAAGATTTAACTTATAATATTTAAAGTGGTAAAGTGACTTATGTTTTAAAATGACTTTATGTTATAAAGTTAAGTCACAACTTAAGTTATGTCTCTAGGAGATGGGCGCCCATGGTGTAGAGGGGACATAAGGTGATAAAATAAAATAATAAAATATTACTCTTCTTGGGCGTTGGAAAAGGTGAGATGATATAAGGAAGAAATGAGCCTCATTTGCATGATGCTTGTATTATTCATTCACTCACTTTTTTTTGACACTCTTGTGCATTCTTGGAGCTTGAAGAGCTTTGAGGGTTTATTCTTGACTTGTTGAGATGAAAACCTTTGAATAGTCGCCTTTCTTCGTGTGTGAAAGACCACATCAGGAAGAGGTATTGGAGGCTTCACACAGGAGCTTTATCTGAGCTTTCGAATGATTCATTTTGTTGGTGATTTGAGCTGGAAATGATCATATTCATTGAAGTATGTTGATGGACAGGTGATTGCAGTTTGTGGAGGACCAATTCAGATTTTTTGGAGTTTATTGGCTGGAAACAGTCCTTTTTGACAGGCCGTATAGTACCCTTGCTGGCCGTACCTGGTACAATAGACTACTTTCTTTGTGGACGATTTGGAGCAGATTTCTGGTTTTATCTATCTCATCTTGGTCGCCATACCCTAGCAGAAACTTTCAGTGCAGATCAGTGACTTTGGGAATTGTGTTTCAGTTGTTTGGTGTTGTTTTATATGCCCAACTAGGCAGTACAACAAAGCCTTGGACGTGAGTATTTGTATGCTGGACTTGCTCTTCACTTGTATCATTTGTCTCTCCAAATCTTGGGACCTAGGGCCATTCTTGCACCTGCAACATTTGTATTTGAGTTTCATTGCTTTATGTGTGGATTCTAGCGACTTTCCCATAGCCTGTATTGCTGGTCTGGATTCGGCAGTTGTATGAAGTTGCAAAACTCAACATGGTTATGTACTTATAATTCATATTTTGCCATAATATAAACTGTCTTCAATATTTTGTTGATATATGCTGTAGATTTTCTGGGTTTGTTTATATGCTTTATATTCCATATGTTCAATGCAAAAAACTACTTGCAAAACATGCACATGAAACCCTAAACAACAGCATTCAGAAAACACCAGTGTTCCACGGAGTTTCCTGACGGGGACAGGGGGACAAAGGGTCTAAGTTTGGGGACGGCAGGGGGACAGCTGCGGGCGGCGGCGCTGATATACATATGGTACTTGAATAACTAGTTATAAAAAGATGTTTAAGAATAACATTTCAAATTAAAGTTTGGCAAATTAGTAAAATAGCAAAATTGCAAATACTAACATTTTAAATACTTGAATACTATTACTAAGAGTATAGTGAAATTGTCGAATTTGAGATTTCTATTATATCGAAAACGAAAAATATAACATGTCACATCATAATATCATATCATAAAGTCTTAAAGATGGTTACAATGAGTAGCATATGATGATATCAAAATAAGTACAAACTACAAAATGCAAAAATCAAAATGTAGTGAAGGGAAGCCTCTAATCGTTCCCAAACTCCTCATCACTCGAACTACTGGAATCCTCGCGGTCAAGCTCTGCCAAACTAACACCAACCAGCCCTGCATTTGAAGCCGAAACTGAAGCATCCTCATCAATCTGTGCTGGCTCCTTTGGCTCTACATCCCATCGTGTTGCTGGACTCTCTTTGTACACAAGTGTTTTGCGGTCAATGAGACGAGACGCAAAACACTATGTATAGCCACAAGCTTCTCTGCTCTCCTAGAGGTAAGTCTGCTCCTCTTAAAAGAGTGGATGAAGCTATATGTAGACCAGTTCCTCTCAGCAGCTGAAGAACTAGAAACCTGAGATAACAATCGGATGGCTAGAGTGGTAGTCAAAGATCCCGATCCATGGCAAGTCCACCACAAAATTGGGTCATCCTGCGCCATAGTAACCATATCCATCTTGGCCGCATTTGAATAACCCCTAAGAGTGGCAAATTTGGTCCACTTAGTGCGAATTGCGCTGGCATCTACATCATCATACATCCTCTCAATGCACTTGAAGAACCCCGCCTTCACCTCCGGATCCTCTATCGATGTCACTCTACCAAGCCTAGTCAGGTACCACTTAGGATTCAGTGCATAGGCTGCCATGTGCAAGGGAGTGTTGAGCTTCTCCCATCTCCTGTGAATGATTGGCTGAATGTGCTCGTGGTAGAATGCTAATGTGGGGTCCCTCTGTCGCACTACAACCCTCATTTGATCAAGCATAGAATTGATGCACTCATACACCTCTCCAAGGTTAGATCCATCCGCATCCCCATACCTGATTACCTGGAAAACTGGTTTAATGATGGCGACTATATTTTGCATCAGCCCAGAACACATCATTCTTCACCGTATCCTTCACCCTCATCCCCTGCTCTGTCTTAGACTCGGCCGACCTACTCCATTCTGCTGTCATAATCATGAGTTATAGTGCCTCTTGCAACTCAATCATTCTCTCTAAGAGAATGAAATAGGAAGCATATCTCGTATCAGTAGGTTTCAGTAACTCCTTAGCGAAGGTCCTGAAGAGTGCATGTGATGTGTGGTGGTTGCAGATAAACATCTGCACATCTCTCGCATCATTTACCACTGCTCTAATCCAACCAATCTTCCCCATGTCCTTAAGTGCATTGTTCATGGCATGCACATAACATGGAGTCCATCAAATATGCCTATAAGCTGCCTCAACAAGTCTCCCTGCAGCTTTGCACACATGTGCTGCATCTGTCACTACTTGGACCACATTTTGTGGCCCAACCTCCTCAATAGATTCCTTGAGGACCTCAAACTGAAAATGAGCATCTTTGCGATGCCCTGAACAATCAACTGCCTTAAGAAAATATGGGCCCTCAGTACATGTAACCATGATATTAATGAGTGGACGATGGCTAATGTCCGTCCACCCATCCATGGCTATGCTGCATCCTGTCTTGACCCAACACTCCATCTTCTCCATCAACAAATTGATCTTGGAATAGTTCTTATCCAAGATCGTGGTCCTCGATTTCGTCTCACCTGGTGGCACATATGATGGTCCTGCCCTTGCCACCATCGATATCATCTCTTTATAATAAGGAAATCGGGCAACATGAAATGGGATGCCATTGGCAAAGAAGAACTTGCCAATGGCATCATCTATGTCATCCTTGAGCTGCACTTTAAACAAATCTGCTATTAGGTTACTTTGCAATTTCCGTTTCCCCCTCCCCTCTCTTACATAGGCACTGGAAGAAGAACCCGGTGTGATTGTTGGTGTCCCTCCTCTCGTCTACAAAGCATGGCTGGAACTTTGTGGCTGGCTATGCTGAAGAAGTGCTCTATGGTGCAAAGTAGTAGGCACAGGTGCAGTTGGACTATCATCAGGAACACCCCATAACTTATTTAAAAAAATGAACTTTTTGCTGTCCCAGCACGGGAGATGTCCAGAAGTCCATGAACTTTTTGCTGTCCCAACGCGGGAGACGTCCAGAAGTCCCCGAGATGCTCGAGGGACGTCTAGAAGTCCCTGAGACGTCTCGGCGTCCCTAACATTTCCTGTGAGAATCCGATGTATTGGCGGCGACGAGACGTCTCGTAGGCGTCCCCAAGTCTAGGAAACGTCCCGTACTGGGGGACGGGTGGTTTTGGGGGGGGGGGGGGATGGGTCCCCGTGGAACACTGGAAAACACAAAAAAATTGATATAGAAACCCTAGTCGGAACAGTATATGTTACAAAATCACTCCAATGTTTCACTGGATTGTTGTAGCAAAGGTGCTTCAACACAAGTTGCAAATCCAAGTGACAATGCGACCTTTGAATGAATCCCCTGTTTTCAAGAAGAGTCGCCTCCCTTCATGAAGGCAATGAGGTATATAAGTAAGGAGAGTTTGACATAAAGGTGGCAAGGTTTTTAATGTGAAATCATTCGATTCTTAGCAGAGTTTTAATAAAGATATGTATAGAATTTGAAAAGAGATGAAGCATGGAATAATGGAGCAGCGATGGTATATGAAGGAGAATGTATGTGAGAGAAAAATTATAAAGGAAGTGTTGGGACCCAAAATAACTGTAACCCTAAACCCTAAAACATTCCTAAAACACCTAGGCCAGGGATGGTCGTTCTGGATGAGAGAAAAAGGTTCATCAACAAGTTCAGGGCAATTTTGGCCAACTAATAGGAGTGGGTTTACTCCTCTGCAGTTCAGGCTCAGCTTAAACCTAGGAGGGATATTCCAAGGGGTATACCTGAATAGGTATTGTGTTTAAACCAGATGAACAACTAAAAATAACAGGACAACCAAACCCAAACTGCCTTCTAGGCCCCAAAGATTGTAACTAGACCTAAAACAGTTGGTTGTCATTAATAACCCCTATATAGCTGATTACCGCAGTATGCACTTGCATTCAATCATGGCAATACTATAATCCTTGAAATGAATCCACTTAACTTCTCATACACAAGATACATAGTGCGGGCATACATGTTCATGATTCACAAATGGTTAAAACAATTTTGCATCACTTTAGATATATCCCTGGTTATAAAATAGAACCATGAACAACATGAGAAACCCTAAACTAAACCTACTCCTACAACTAACAGGATGAGAATTTGATTAAAATGATAATTGATCCATCACCAATATGGACCTGTGCCTATTCCATTGGGCAACTGAGTCATAAACAATGAAGAGGAAAGAATAGGGCTGAACCAGCGTTAACAGAAAACTAAAATATATTCACATGCATTTCTCATATTACACTTCATGCACTACGCATACTTAATTATCCAAAGCCAAACTATAATAACCCACTTGCAATAGAGAAATGACCCAACACAAAGCTTGTATTGATTTAAAATGCTGTCATACATTATCAAATCCCATTACAATCGCACCAGCAAATGTGGTGAAGGCAAAATACAAAGCTGCGACAATGCATTCCCCTGAATTATTACAAACAACCGTGGAGACATACCAATGCATGAAAATGCATGTTACAATCCTTCCTATGCTATATCAGAAGCATTCTTTCATTCACTGCCCAGACATTTTTCTTTGCTTGATGCCCTAAAATCTTCCTTAGGCGTTTTCCAGACCAGACAATTGGTTCAGCGACCAACACCTACACAAATGGCCCTGAATTCCTTTTATAAACAAGGCGCAACATGCCTTAGGCTATTATGCGTGTTACAATATTACTTGACAATCAGTATTGCATTATAAAATAACATGCTCATTCATTTCAAAACAATCCGATCTCAATCTTAGGTTCTGAACACATTGAATGTAGTTAGTTGTAGAGTAATGGTGCGAGTGAAAGCTATTGACCGATATTCACATTTTGGTTTGAACATAAATTGCCTTAAAAGCCTAGGATCAAATCTTCCACCGCCTGAAAAGAACATAATGATTTTTGCCATCGGGATGCCATCACAGAATTTACAATTCACCTGAAGTCTTTTGGCTGCATCCACGAAGGATTATGAGCTCGCTTAAGCGCCACATGGACTGCCACGTTGAAGTCAACAGTCTTCCTGTTGTTTAAAATCCTTTGTTGACGCCAACTTATACATTACCGCAATCCCGCACTTCATATTTGATGCTATGCAAACTGTCGTGGGGCTGCGGGCTACAACTCATATTTTACTTCATATCGTCGGCTCGCAAATATCCTCATCGACCTCTGCCGGTCCGCGGTGAACATTATATGCTTCATTTACCCCTTTACCTCAAACTCGTTGGAGTCCCTCAAGACCCCTTGCGGTATAGCGGGATCACATATGCTGCATAATCTAGACCATCTCGCCAACCCGCCACCACAAATAGAAGACCCCATGGGGCTATGGTTGGTGCTTACTTTGAGCCTCAGGCTCCCGCAAGCCCGTGCACACATTTTCTGACCGCTGTGGCAATGCGGTAAACATTACGTGTTTGTTTTAAATTCTCGCCGCTAGCCCGCAAACTTCTTTGTTGACTGCCGTGGTAGCATGATAAACCCCTTGCATTTTAATCTCGTCGTCATTTTGTAGACCGTTAATTGTTTACCGTCGGCCTGCAAACCAGAGAAAAGACTCCTGCGGGACCGCGGGAAACACCTTGTTCCCAGCTCAAGCCCTATTGCAAGCCTGCACACCAAACTTGTGACCGTCATGGTAGCGCGGTAATTGCTAACTTTTACCGCCAGCCCGCAGACAAGAGAAAAGACTCCTTGCAGTATAGCGGTAACGACTAGACACTTACCGCCGTCGCGCAGACATTTTTGCTGACTGCCGTGGTAGCGCGGTGACTTCTTTCTTGCCGCGATCCCGCGGGCTTCTCCCTTAACTGCGATAATGCGGTAACGATTTAGACTACTTTATTCCCGCAAGCCCGCAAGCCTTTCAACTAACGACCGCGGTGGCGCGGTAAATATGTTTCATGCTTGGACTAAATCCTAACCGCTATCCTGCGGGCTCGTGCACAACCTGTTGCGATAGTGTGGTAAAAGGCTTATTTCATGTTTTAGCTCCCGCCAATGCACAGGGTTTATCTGGCATATTCGCGGGGATGCGGTATTGGTTTAATATTGCAAAGATTTAGCATAACATGACAAGAAATGACTTAGTACAAATTTAGCAATGGATTTTTAGCAGTAGAAGGATTAAGGCAATTTTATGAAACTCTGGTTTGGGGTTTGAAGAATGACCTTCAAACTATTTAGACCCTAACCAAGGACTCTCAGGTTATGAATAATTAAGATTTTTACCAGAGTCCCTTCATATCGGTTATAAGCCACATGTTCAAGAATGAAATCATAGAGTGTGACATGAGGGCAAAATGGGGCATTTTGGAGATTGATTTTTCAGGTGTCAATAGGAAGAATATATGCACATTTTGTGAAGAAAACATGAAAAATCAGCCATAGTTAGAGGCAGATTTCTGAGTATAGTATCAGACTTTTGGATGTATAATAAGCAGATTTGTGAAGGGGGGAACATGCAGATTTGAAGGAAAGTATATGAAAGTGATGCAATGATACTCATGTGAATTAGAGCGAACTTAGAGCAGAACTATTTTGAAGGAAAACATTGATGAAAATGCTATAAGTTGATTTGTGAAAGAATTCATAAATGGTGCATCATCTAAGAGCAAATTTGTGAGAGAAAGGCTATGTACAATCTGATTCTATGAAGGCTTTGTCATCCATTGAAGAAGAAATATTTTGAGAAGGAGAATACTTACTCATTTGGAAGTGGGTGCTTCCCAAAAAGAAGAGATTGATGTCTCTTGCTGAGTTGGTGCTCAGTTGTGAGGATTGGTGTCTCCAGTGGGTTGGTGCCTACAAATCATATAAGAGGAGATTGGTGTCCCCTGTAGGTTGGTGCCTACAAAGCTTGTAAAGCGAATTTTTTATAAGCAATATTTTGCCGTGGTTTTCTCCCGAAAGGGTTTCCACGTAAATCTTGTGTTCTTAATTCTTAGATCTTATATGTTTATGGTTGTTGTGGTTGATTAAGTTTTGAAAAATTAAAAGATTAACTTATTGATTCACCCCTCCCTCTCAGTATAAGTGTGTGCTCATCAGGAGCTAGATCAAAATTTTCAAAATTTTAAAGAATGGAGTCTTTTAGTTGGAAAATTTGGATGGAATGGCAATTAGTGATGTGGTTAATGGCTTCAAATTAAAAATTTATTGCCTAAGTCCAAAGGTGTAAATATGATTGACATTGAAGTGACTAACCAAGTGGAGTAGATTAAAGGCATGACTAATGAGGGGAAATTAAATAATAAAGGTACAATAAATATTATTGATAAAGAATTAAAAATAAAAGTATTATAACTATTTCAAAAGATGAATAGAAAGTAATAAAGTTAAAACTAAAGAATATGAAAGTAAAATTGGTTATTTTAAAGTACAACCCATTGTCAAGCACGTTATCAATAGAGACCTCCCCATTAGCCAAATTACCATAGACCAAACCAATGGTAAGCAAACCATCGTCATTCAAAGGCAAGCTAATGTCAATCAACTTAGATCAAAAGAAAGCATGTGCCTTGGACATTGTGTCGATCATCCTACTATTGTACACCTTAATAATTGTGTATACAGATTGGGAATTGTGCCTTATGACCTAGCGTGACATTGTCGTACAACTTGCAAATTCGTCTATTGTAAGCTTTAGTCCTAGTGTTGCCGTACCTTTTGCTAATCCACATTGGGAGATCCTTGACATGATCACATACATTGGTGTTGTACTTCCTAGATGCCATAGCATTGTTGTATTTTTTGAAGCAATAAATGTCATTCAATCCCAAGTTGTACACCTTGATGATCATGCCGTTTAGAAACCCATTGTACAACTTGACACATTACAACACTAGTGATTATGTTGTTTAATTCATTCTTTATTAACTCGTAAGCATACTCATGAATACATAGATTCAAAACACCTCAAACACATGGAATCAAATTCACAATGTACATTTTCAACAATATGCACATCCCAAACAATCCTTCCAAGACAACCATGATTTCATGACACTTCACAACACAAGATTTCAATCGTCAAATACACATATGAATGCGAGGACATAAACATGCCAAATATGACCATCATTAAATTCCACAGGTCCTTCAATCCTACTAGGCTTGACTTAATACAAAACATTCAAGACCATATGCAACATCTATATGAATCACTATTCACATACCACAAAAGTTCTAGTCAAGTGATGCCATGACGTACTAAGAAATCCAGGCTCAAGGAAGGAAAACATGTATCCCACACTATATGCATCCTAACCTTAGTACAACACAAAAATCAACATACAGATAATAACAATTCAAATACACTAACACACAAAAGCAATAGCATACAATGACATATAATCCAAACATTCATGAATCAAATACACAGCCACATAGATAAAATATGCAAATTGAACAAAAAAAAAAACATTCCCTATGATTCAGTGAAATGGAGCAGAGCAAAAATCGCGAAAACTGCGAAGAAATTGCTGAAGGAAAAGGCAAAAACAAAGAAGGAAACTTCGAGCGAAAGGGCGATTCAATTGGCAAAGCAGAGGCAAGGTTTTCGCTCTTGGGTTGCTGAAGCAAAGAAAGAAATCTCCCTAGAGAAAATCCAAGATAGGGCAAAGACAGAGGAATGGTGTATGCATGCGGAGCAGCGAAGGTCCAAGATTCAAAATCATCAAGGAGGTTTTGGAAGATATCGACAAGATTCTAAAAGGAATCGCTCCTTCGGACGTTACAAAAGGTGGCAAGAAAACCACGAATCATGGGAGACCCAAGGAAGAATGAATTTCTTCCGCAGGAAAAACCCTAGATTCTTTGGAGAGGGAGGTATTGGTAAGAAGGCCTTTACAGAACAGGGAAGGACCAAAGAGCCGAGCAATAAAAAGACTATAGTGCTGGGATCAAAAATATTGTGCCCGTCAATAGAGCGACTTGAAAAATTGGGGTTAATTGCTAGACGGTTTGGTTTCAATCTAAATTGGGACGGCTTGATGCACTGGTGGCAAGAAAGATAGGCTAAGGATTTAAGTCTCAAAGCTTTATCCAATGGTTTTTCTCTGGTTATCTGCCCGATAGTGGAAATTAGAACAGAAATTTTGGAAGGGATTTAGTTAATGGATGGATACGGATTTTATTTTTGCAAATGGCAATTTGGCTTTGACCCTAGGAGACACAGGATGGGATATGTCTAGGATTGGTATAAATTGCCTAAGCTTCCAGTGGAATTTTGGGAACCGAATGTTTTGGAGGAAATAGGGAACCATCTGGGGAAATATGTTTGTGCGGAAGAATGGAAGGATCGAGAGGAAGAAGGTACCTCTATCAAGCTATGTGTGGTGGTTCAGCCATTTGAACCTCGATGGAGAGAAATCGAGATATACACGGATTGGGGTATTTTTAAACAACCTTTGGTCTTTGAACCCAAGCCAAAGGGTTGCTGGATCGGGACTTTGGGATGGCGCTCTTGGGACCAACCCCTTATTAATGTGAAGGAGACAAATCTAGTGCTAGGGGGTGGGGATCTAAGAGGCGACAGATCAAAAGGAATTATGGACCATCTTGAACCTTGTGGTTCTCACAATAAGAGTCATCAATCCTTAGTCAACAAAGAAAAATCAATGGAGACAAGCTTATTTAATCCTAACCAAATTCAAGTCAATAAAGACACCCCTGGTTTTAAAGATCCACAACTCTTGATTACGGATCAGATTTTGAAAGAAAAAAGTGCCCCAGTTGTGGACTTGGCTGATAGGAGTATGCCGGTACCGATTTCTCCGGAGAATGTGGTAAACATCACACAAAGTTTAAATATGAAGATCTTGGAGACTCTAAATGCCATGCACCCAAATCTACAGAAGGAGGATCTTGAATCTCTTATTGAAGTTGGCAATGAGCTAGTGGAATTGGCAAAAGCAGCCAAAGATGACTCCTTCAAGGAAGAAGAAGACTCCTTCAAGGAAGAAGAAGACTTGGCAGATGAATGGATGATTGATCCAAAGCAGGGAAATGGGGTTCTTTGGTCGGAGGAAGAAGTCACCTCCCCCTTTCCAAAACTCTTATGCTTGGAAAAAGATCTTCTGTTAAGTGGAGTTCTGGGACTAGGCCAGAAGGAGAATTCCAAGCTCTCCCCAGATTGCGGGGAGCATAAATCAAGAGGCCATATCCCTAATAAGGAAAAACTCAAGTGGGATGGGGAGGCAAGCGGCCAACTGAAGATTCATGACATGTTGAAAGTAGGGAAGGGGGGTCCCCTTCCTGAACAACAATGAAAATCACGTCGTGGAATGTTAGGGGCCTAAACGCCCCTAACAAAAGATGCCTTTTAAGGCATCGCCCACCTTTATTTCAGCATATATCTGCCTCTTACAAGAAACTAAATTGGAAGAATAGGAGAAACAAGAACTGGTAAAGAGTCTAAAACAATGGAAATCGCTGGGGGTTAATGTTCTTGGCCTCTCTGGAGAACTAATCACATTATGGAAACCACAGAACGTTTTGATTGAAGAGGTTGCTTCAAATAGGGGTTGGATAGCTTGCAAGGAAAGAAGTTTGGCATCTAATTTATGCTTTCTGTTAGTCAATGTGTACGGACCTAATTCTTATATTCTTAAAAGAGAAGTCTGAGGTGAATTAGATGCCATCTGTAACAACCCTGCCTTTGATTTCTTCATTTTGGGAGGAGACTTCAATGCCATTCTTAGAGCAGAGGACAAAGAAGGCGGAGTAGGCAGAAAACCGCAATCACAAATAGATTTCGAAGACTTTGTAGAAAGAAACATGCTGATAGACATTCAGATGGGCAACGACAGATTCACTTGGACTAATAGAAGGAAAGGTTTCTGCAATATTGCGGAGAAGCTTGATAGATTTTTGTTCAAGGGAGATATAAGCAGATTCCCCTTCAGCATGGAGAGTAAAATTATTCCTCTTTCAGATTCTGATCACTTCCCAATCAGCTTAGAAATACTTGGAGAAAGAAAACCTGCAAGATGCCCATTTAAATTTGAAAACATCTGGTTCAAAGATCCATCCTTCTTTGATCTAATCAAGTCTTGGTGGACAGAGTGTAACCCTGGAGGTTTTAAGCTTTTCAATGTTATGACTAAACTAAAGCTGATCAAGTCCAATTTGCAACAGTGGAACAAGGAACACTTTAAGAATATCTTTGAAGTCAAAAGGCATATAGAAGAAGAATGGGGGACTCTCAATGAGAAGATTTTCATAATAGCAAATGGTTGTTTTAGATAAATGTTTACAATACAACTATATTAAGATTTTCATAATAAATAATTTATAAAATAGATGAAATTAGAGGATGGTTTTCATCTGAGCAAATGAACACTCCAAGCCTTTGCATGAATCTCATTTCTTGTATTGGACTAAGAGATTTACCTAAGTTGCCGGTTCTGGTGCGGGTGCGGGTTCGGGTTCGCGGGTTCGGCCAAAATTTTTTTTGGGGGTTGGGTTCGTTTTTATATATATATATAAATATATATGTATATGCAAAAAAATTAAGCATAGAAGCAAGAATTAAGTGTAGAATTGCAAGAATAAAGTGTAGAACACCACATGGCATCATATAATCAACAAAACGACCATCAACTTGAATATCATAAAACATAAAACTCGAACTTCAAGTTCAATAACAAGATTCAAAATAATAATATCATGTTCAACAATCAATTTTCACTGTTTCAATGTCAAATGACAAGTGTCAATCATCATATGGATTTGCTAAATCCTCCACATCATCATCATCATCATCTTGGACATTAGCAGGATCATTTGAAGAACCACAACCAACACCACTGCCACTCGTGGCACTCGCTGAAAAAGTGTGCTTGCTCTTTGATCCCTCAAGTGCAACATGTTTGGATTGGGCAGTAGAAGCATCCATATCAATTTGCTCTAGCTCGACATCCCACAACTTTGATTCCCCCTCCTTATAGTCTTGCTTTTTGTGCAATGGATTTCCAACCTTCAAGATTCAATCTTCAAGCTTCTTTTTTCAACCACAAATTTTTTTTTGAGTTCAGCCACAATAGAGAGTTTTTTTGTTTTGGAATGAAAGAAATGAGTTGAAAATGGCAAAATTGTGTTTATAATGTCTTTTTAGGGTTTCATTTGCATTTTAGAATGTTTAAAAAATTAAAAAATTGATGTTTAAGTTGAAAAAAAATTAAAAAAAAATCAATGGGGGCGTGGGTGCGTTTTGGGTGCCATGTGGGTTCTTTTTTTTAGGCTGGGTTCAAACCCAGCGAACCCGGGTGCATCTGGGACGCACCCAGCCCCCTTCCACCGCACCCTGCCAGCACCCACAAGGCACCCGCACCCGCACCCGAGCCGCACCGCACCCGCACCAGGTCCTCTAGCAGGCGAACCCTGCAACTTAGAGATTTACAGTTAGTACTAGTTGTCTATAGCTTAGAGTTTTAGAATTGCTTGCACTATTTTTAAAACTATTTATTAGTTCTTAATTAAGGCTATCTGAAAACTATATTTTTTTGCTATGCCTCAATTGGCTAATCTTATATATCTCAGTTTCTATTGTATGATTAGTATCCGAACATTATTAATCCACGGCTGTATGTTCAGAGAATGTTGTTTTTTAGATTCTATATTTCATATTTGTCTAGGCAGACAGTTTATGCAACTTCTGTTGGAAAATTGGAAGATGTGATTATTTTTTTCCTCCTTTAGTGTGCTCTAAATCAATATAACAATGTTTAGTGTTCTGAGTAAATTTTAAAATGTGAAAAACAAAAAAAAAAAGGTTATATTTTTACTTTCCCTATATTGTTACACAGGAAATAGTATTTTATCAATTGGAAAAATTTTAACCAGTGTTTCTAATTTAAAAAATTAAATCAGTTTGTTCTAGCAGAGAAGGCTTGAAAATTAGTGTGGGTGTAATATCACCTTATAATGCTCAAGTTAGTTACTTGGAGAGTAGGCTAATGAAGAAGGATGAATGGAAGGCCACTATTGATGTAGAGGTCAAATCTGTGGATGGGTTTCAAGGTGGAGAAAAGGACATTATCATAATTTCCACTGTCAGATCTGACAAAATTGGCTTCCTTTCTGATTGGAGACGTGCAAATGTTGCTTTGACACGTGCAAGGTATGTTTTTTTATCTCTCTTGTTTCTTTGAGGATTATTGTTCTACCATCTCTTTGCTTTTTTCTTTTCATTTACTTCAATTATCCTCACAAAGAGCTTGTTTCCCTTGCATCAGCATCAGTAGAAACTGATTTGTTACAACTAGGATGCTATTGTGGTGTTGATTAACAGATTCTGTCTTTGGATTGTTGGGAATGGGTCCATGCTTGCAAAAAGCAAATCTGTATGGGAGAAGATAGCAAAGGATGCAATTGCAAGGAATTGCTTTCTTGATCCAAATGTAGACAGTGGAATGGTGAAAGTAATAAGAAATGCAAAGGCTGAGATGGACCAACTTCAAGATTTATTAAAGAAGGATTCTGCCTTATTTAACAACACAGTCTGGAAGGTAACGTGGCTACTAAAGTCATTCAGATTTGCTGTAATGACAATATTGAATAGCTTTTTTTTATTTTTTTATTTTTTATATCTAGTGTACATGATTAAATTCACTCCTAGAAGCTTATGATCCAAATATTTCCCTTTGTCTTTTTAACTCATCGTCAATGTTTATGTTTAAATATAATGTTTAATTTTTCTCTCTAGTTTGTTACTGGAGATTTTGTATACAATATCTTAAAAGTAATGAGGTTTATAAAGTTACGAGTTGTAACCTATAACAAAATTGAGAAACTTGTTGAAATTGCACTTGTCCATGGTAATTGGACATGGTTGACAGATAGTGCTACCACTTTATATCATGATGGCTGGAATTCCATTCCTGTTTTTAGTTTATTTACAATTCTTGATCCAACATGTGGAGGGTTTGATGTACTGAGCTTCAAAAGAGATGGATGCATATGATTGAACCTTCTTTCAATTTGATCTCTGGCCATGAGTATGGTGAGAATCTCTCAAATCCTCAGCCAAATCGTCATATCAGAGAAAACAAATCACTGTAATATCATGCTATCAAAGCCTTCGACATCAGTATTTCAAAAAATTTGGGGCTTTTTATTGACTGATTCTGATGGGTGCAACATGTTGTGGCACCCATATGATAGTTCCGATGTACATTAGTGAAGAGGTAGGTGCTGAACACTGAGCAGTTATTAGTGAGCCTATGCCATAAATGGTTCCTACAGAGGATGAACAATATTAAGAGGTGATAAGGAAACACATGTGGTTGTTATCATTCCTAAAGATGTGCTATGATAATAGAATTTCACAAGATATGTTCAAAAGGAAATGGAGTATCTTCAACAAATGTGGATAAATTTCAACGGGATGAAAGACTTGTTGTGACCTCATCACACATCGCCCCATTGCAAATGGGGACCCCCCAATTTTTGCTTAAGTCTGGTCTAGTTTCTGAGTCTTAGCTAAGTCCTAGTTCAAACATGTATAGGGAGGGACATTGGATAAGTCAGATGTGTCATACCTTAGAATGTCTCATAGGACCCTTTGAGTGATCGAGATCGAAGTAACAAAGTACATCTCCTCGGTCAGAGTCTTCATGCGAAAGGATTGATATTAAAGCTTGTAATGTTTTGATTTACGATTGAAGGGCTTCATGTTTGGCTCTGAGTTTAAATAAGTTTCAAGGTAAAATCCAAGAGGTACCTTCAAACCCGCCTTACTTGGGCGGTTTCAAGAGGTCCTTATGGACTATTTCGCCTCCCACATCAAATACTCCAAGCGTTACCTTCAAATCCACCCAAGGAGCACTCTATAAAGTTTACAGTAAGGTAAAATGCAATGAGGTGATGAAGATTTGATGAAAGTGCATAGCGTTTGGAAGAGTTATCCAAGGGGTACCCTCAAATCCGCCCTACCTGGGCGGCCTCAAGAGGTGGTCTTGGACAATATCACCTGTTACATGAAACTCTCCACCTGCTGCCTCCAGGACCGCTCAGGGGTTTAGGTGGTTCAATTTGAAAGTTTATTTGGTCAAGGATGAAGGAAGAGACATTCAGAGTCAAGGATGAAGGAAGAGACATTCAGAGAGTGAGATTATCAAAATTGATATGAATGAAATGTTTCAAGTATGGAAATCCAGAGGTCATGTCCTAACCCGCCCATTCTGGGCGGTTTCACAAGGTCTTCATGGATGATGTCTCCTGCCACGTGAAATTCTCCTCACACTGCTCCCAAAACCGCCCTAGAGAAAAAAATGGTTTAAGTGTTGAGGTTTTCATGTACAAAACACTAAGGTATGGTGATCTGTAAGTAAGGTTTATGAGTTTGAGTGAAGTCAAGTGGATGATAGGCAATATTCCAAGTGTCACTCTTGAACCCGCCCTATCTGGGCGGCTTTAGCATGGTCACATGGACAATGTCATCATCACCATATGATACTCTCCAGACAGTGTCTCCAAACCCGCCCTTGGAGGAAGTATTAAGTTTTGAAGTCTTTTAACCACAAAGCATTGGAATATCATGGAGTTTGAATGAAAAAACTTGGAGGTTTGAATGCATCAAGTAAGTTTTAATGCAAAGTCCAAAGGACACCCTTAAACCCGCCCTTCCTGGGCGGCCTCAAGGGGTCTTTGTGGATTCCATCACCAAACACATGAAATCCTCCATGCACTCTCTCTAGGACCGCTCAAGATGAAGGGTAGCACACATTGTTAAGTTTGTTTGATCTAAGGTATGCCAAGGAGAGGTAAGTTAGAATTAAGCTCAAAGGGTGAGAAGTTCTTAAGTGTCAAAATCCACACTACACCCTCAAACCCGCCCTACTTGGGCGGCCTCAAGAGCCCCAGGTGGACAACTTCATCTCCTTTCACATGAAACCCTCCAGATACTTACCCAAAACCTGCCCAAGATAAAGGACAATGCAATTTGCAAGGTTGTTAGATGAGAATGATCAAGATGATTTCACAAGGGAAAGAGAGTCAAGTCCAGAGGCTAAGAAGTTTCTAAGTGTTGAAATACACATCATACTCCTAAACCTACCTTACATGAGTGGCCTTGAGCTCCAGGGTTAAACACCTTCATCACCTGCACATCACACTCTCCATACAACTCAGTTGAACCCGCTCAAGGAAGAGACTTATCAGATTTTGAAATATTTTGAGTTCAAGTACAAAAGAGATCATGTAGGTTGGATGAAAATGCATAAGATTGAACGTTTTTGAGACATTTTGAAAGCAAATCCAAGGGGTATCTCCAAAGCCGCCCTACTTGGGCGGTCTCAAGGGATGTCTGTGGATAGTGTCATCTTTTCACATGAAATTCTCCATGCACTACCTTCAAAGCCGCCCTAGGACAAAAGAGATCAAGTTTGTTAAATGCTTCAAAAACCAAGCATTAGAAGGTGATGGTATATCAATGCAAACTTGAAGGTTTGAAGAGAACCAAATGAGTTTCAAGATAAAGTCCAAAGGTTGCTCTCAAACCCGCCCTACTTGGGCTGCCTCAAGAAGACTCTGTGGACTATGCCACCTGACAGATGATACACTCCAACCACTCACTCAAAACCCGCTCAAGATCAAGAACAATGTAAAATGCAAAGTTGCTTGGTGAGAATGATCGAGATGAAGTCTTGGGCAGGAAATAGTTAAAATCAAGAGTTGAGAAGTGGCTAAGTGCCAAAATCCACACATTGCTCTCAAACCCGCCTTACTTGGGCGGCCTCAAGGGGTGTCTGTGGATAGTGTCACCTTTCACATGATATTCTCCACTCAACATGCTCAAACCCGCCCTAGGTGAAGAATGACATAAGTTGCAAGGTTGAGTCAATGATAAGTGGAAATCCTTAAGGGAGGACAAGGCAAGTTTAAAGGGATTATATCGTCCACTCAACATGACATCCTCCATACCACTTAGCCTAGGCGGATTTCACCTTGATATGTGGATAAGGTTCATCAAACATTCCAAATTTGTCTTCTGACTTCCATCAATCATTCACCAACACTAAGTCATACAAGGACAAGTTTGGGAGATCATCAAGGTTAGGAAAAGATGTTATAGACAGAGAATCCACACCATGTGCCCAAACCCGCCCTTCCTGGGCGGTCTCAAGAAGGGGTCTTGGATTCATTCATGTCTTCACATACATCTCTCCATACAAACACTCCAATTCCACCTTTCTTAAGTAGACTTCATCTATGCAGATGGACATCATCATCTAACATCTCAAAGCTTACCTTCTCTCATCACAAGCATCTTAAAAGCGGCTAAGTCTTGGGCAAGTTCAAGAGAAGGGTCTTCAATGAGGAGAGGAATGAACATTAAGTGATAACAATCCACATATCTCTTTGAATCCCGCCCTTCCTAGGCGGATTTAGGACCCTCACTTGGACAAAGTTGTCTGCTTTACATGATATCCTCCATACATCAACCTCAAACCCACCTAGGAGAGAAGAAGGCATATGGATAACTTGCAAGTTCTGATCATACTCAAGAGATGAGATAATTAAGATCATTCTAGGAAGAAGGAAGTTTGAAAGTCACTAAATCATGGAGATGGAAGAAAAGTGTTAAAGGTTAAGATAGAGAAGTGTCCAAATATTGCAAAATCCATACCTACCCTTCCAACCCGCCCATCCTAGGCGGTCTTGGAACCTTCCTCTGAACAATGTTGCCTTCACAAGAAATCCTCCATGTGCTATCTCTAAATCCGCCTAGGGGAGACGACAATTGAAATTACAAAGAGAAATCAATGAACTAATGAAGCAAAGCACTTCAATGATGAGGTGATCATGTATGGAGAGGTTCAAAAGGTTCTAACTTGTAAATTCCAAACAACATCCCTAATCCCGCCCTACCTAGGCGGTATTCACTATGACAGGTGGACAAGTCCATGTTCTCATATGCATCACTCCATGTACTACATTCAAAACCGCCCAGGGTGCTGAAAAGAAGTCTTCATAAGGATGAGCTAAGTGAAGTAATCCATGTGCATTCTCAAGACTATGAGACTTTCTCTTTCATTCACCTCTTTTGCATCATCCACTCCAAGCACTCTCTTCAAGACCGCTCTTGCTAGGTGGACTTCACCAAGACACATGGACATTATCATCCAACATCTAGTATGTGTCTTCATATTCATAAGTATCTCAAGATTCCACTAAGCGTTTAGATTGATAGAGAAGACTTATCAAATGGGAGGAATGAACATCAAATCCTTACTTTACCTTCCAAACCTCCTATGCAAAGCGGCCTTGAGCCTTCCACAAGGACAACACCAAGTCCCTCACACCATTTCATCCACCTATCATCTTCAAAGCCGCCCTTTTCAAATGGTTTCATCATGTCTCATAAACAAAGGCATCAAACATCCTATACATCTCACTTAACTTCAAAGGAGGAAATGAACAACAACAAGAAATCACTAAGAAAAAGTCCATACACATCCTTGAATCCCGCCCTTCCTAGGCGGATTTAGACCCCACACATGGATAATATCACCTCATGTCTCCACATGAAATCCTCCACACACTGCATCCAAACCCGCCCTAGCAGGGCACTCTGAGCATGAAGACATGGAAAATGTCTAAAAAACATGAAATTTACCTCCTCCTAGGCTGACCTCATCACACTAGGCCGACCTACTTGAAGTAAAAGCAGTGTTTTATATATAAGAGGGTTTAAAATTGTATTTTTCTCAAATTCAAATCCAAATTTAATTCTGATTTTTACAGCAGAGCAGCAAGGAGCAGCAGCAGATTCCAAGGAAAAGGTCAAAAGTTAACAAATTTTTTCAAGTCAAATTTTCCAAATTTCTGATTTTTTTTAGAAAATCTGCTTTTTCTAAGGTATGTTATTTTGAAATTAATCATTTTTTTATCCCACATGCACAAGGAGATAGGGTAAATAGTAAAAAATTCATATTCTAAGAGGTCACATCAGCCTAGTGACATGTGTTGTCTTATCTTGTAGGAAGAGGTAGAGGATGAATGCGAAAGAAAGGCAAACCTTGATTAAGAGCGACAAGCAAGGAGTCATGCCGGAGACGAAGATCATGTCCAAGTGGAGGAACGTGAGTGACACCAACTTGGGTCACATCGACATGGAGGAGATCAAGAGGGAGCTCTACAAGCCAACTCACTCCAAGGTCATCCATGAGATGCTTCGCAATGGGATTGTTCAAGCAGCTTGTTTTCCGCCCGCCTTGCCAAGTGCCGAGCTTATATGGGAATGTGCTGATCATTACAACCAAGAGACTAGATGCATTGAGACATCCAATGGAGAAGTCTTAGCTCACTTGAGGAGGGAGGCCATCGCTGAAACATTCAACATCCCAAAGCATAGGAGGGTCACCGTCTACACTCAAGAGCAAACTCAAAGGGTGTTTGAAGGAGCGATAAGTAATTGTAAGCAAGAGATAAACGTCAATTGGGTAAAGCAACCAAGGAGTCATCATAGCAAGTTACCGAAGAAGCTTCATAAATCAGATTTCATCACAGAGTTTGGCTACATGGTGATCTTCTTGAACAGAATCATGGGTTGTCAACAATCGTCAACATTCGATGCGTGGATGTTCGTATTCATGCAAGAGATCGTCAAGGGTGAAGTGATGATCGATTGGGCCGGCATCATAAGCAACAATATTCATGAGCAGATGATCAAGCTAAAGGAGACTAAGTCCTTCTACATGAGCTCATATGTCATCTATATCCTCGCAATGTGTGGAAAGTATGATGGATTGAATTGCAGAGGTGACATAGGATATGGCCCTGAACAATTCAGCGTGTATGATTGCTACCCGCAGTTGCAGCTAAAGTCTATCGCCCATTACAAGCGTGTGAATGATGCATTCTTCATGTTCATCGTAAGGAAGCTTCAAGGAAATATGCATGAGAGGTTATCGAAGGATGCAAAGAGGTTGATTGGCAAATATGGACGATGGTACATCCAATTTCCGAAGTTCACCTACTTGAGGATCCAAGGATTTTCATCTTATCCTTATTGCTTGCCGAGGTATCCTACCGACAAGATGGTACTACTAGAGGTGACGAGGCAACTGTTGGCTTGGGACAAAATTCAGAAAGATAAGAAGAAAGCCGGAATCAGTTTTCCGATAGGAGTTGGAAAGTTGGAAACTTGCCCAACACTGCAAGCTGCACAGCATTCAGAATATGAACTTCAAGCTTACAATCTTGTGCTTCATGACACGAATCGAGATCACTTTGATCCATTTAACACGATTCGGAAGGCATTTGGGAAGAGGTTTAGACACCGAGAGCACCAAGAAGATCATTGGGTAGATGCGGATGATGATGAGCATATCAGAGAGAGGAGGTGTTTGAGAATGGCTTGGGATTTGGTGAGATCTTGTAATATAATGCCTATTCCTGATCAGTTAGAGGAAACTGAAAAGTTTTTTGTGCAAAAGATGTTTGACAAGGAAGGACCTATCATTATCAATTGGGCTGAGAGAGAAGATGGTCATGATGACTGGATACAGCGAGTTATATAGATCACCAAGAAATATGTAGATCGTCAAGTGAAGAAGCTCGAGAATGCAAATAAGGCCTTGACATATGACTTGATGGGAGGGACTGACTCGCAGCAATCACAAGAGGTGGATGATAGTGAATCTAGCAGTGAACATCACAGTGAGTCTAGTGGATATAGCATAAGCTCCAGAGAAGAAGCTTAGCCTGGTACGAGGAAGCATCTGGACGACTCACATGGAGAAAGTAGTCGAAAGAAGACAAAGTTGAGTTCACAACATGAGGTTAGTACTTCTTCCAGGCAAGAAGGTGGTCCTTCTCAAGATATGAATGTGACATCGGTAGTGGAGAATGAAGAAGGAGAAAACCAAGGAGCTCCACAGACATTGGATCAAGCACACATGCATGAGGTTCTAGCTGAAGAAGTCCGATCAAGTCCCTCCAAAGATCAAGAAGCTGTTACACATGAAATGGATATACACATTGAACCATCTGATGAGGAAGCATCGTCACCGGAATTAGAAGTTGAAGCTCAAGAACAAGATGTCCAAGAAGATTTGTCTGCCTTGCCAGAATGGTTGAGGAAGAGAGTACAGGAAACTTCGATCGTGGAAGTAGCGCCAGAAGTCAATATACAAGAGCTGTTAAGCAGAACCAGGGGAGACAAAGGAAAGGAGAAGGCGACTAGATTCTCCAAGATTACAAGAGACAGTTCTGGGTCCAGGAAAGTGCATATTGCAGCGCCCAAGGTAGAGAAAACAATTGATGATATTGCTCTTGAAGATTATGACGTGACTACTATGGATTTGGGACCAACAACAGAAGAGCAAGAGTTTGAAGAGTTGGAGGAATCAGTTTCAGTGGTCAGAGAAAGATTGAAGCGTGAGAGGGAAAGAGGAGATCGATTGGAGAAAGAAAACCTTGCCTTCAAGCAGTATATCCAGCAATTGATGAATCCAATTCGACAGCGTGAAGGGACGTCCACTCCACCTCCCATGCTTTCACAAGAATCTGTCGCTCAGTTAGAGGGTATGAAATCACAGTCCCAAGAATTGAAAAGCTGGATAGGAAGAGTTAGAAATCAAATAGATACATTCATCGATAAACTCATCCAAAAGTATGAAACCATTGCTCAGTTGTTGGAAAGACTTCAAGCAGTTTCAGTAGCATGTTCCCAATTCGATGCTGTCAAAAGAGAATATATGCCACACTTGGAAGATTTGATGAACACTCCACTGTCAGCATTGATAGAGGAAGGAGTAGTTGAAGAGGGTTCATCGTATGATTTCTCTACTTGGTACTTCACTATGGACATAAGAGATCAGCTTTTTGACAAGGTTAAAATGGATTGTGTTCGAGTGGATAGTGTTCTCCAGAGAGCTCATAATAAGATAGTTGGTGTAATGGATGATATGTGTGTACTTTCAGGAGAGGTTGCGTTCCATGACGTGAAGAATTACCTACATTCTCATTACTTCAACTCTATTCACTTCATTTCTGGTGAACAACTGAACAACATCTACTCCTTGATCTCACTTGTTGGTGGTAAGCAGGTTGGTCTAGCAGAGTGGGAGAGGACAATTGATGAGCATACACGAGATGTGAAGAAGGCAGAAGGAACCATTCGGAATGCGCCAAGTATCCCAGTTGCTGAAATGGCGAGGGTTGTTCCAAAGTTCGTGGCATTGGTCGAAAAGAATAAACATAAGAAATAAATGCCACGATGGTAGTCCACATAGGAGCAAGGTGTCACCTTGGAAAACGTGCCTTTATTGCTTCTTGTATATCTCTAATAATAGAAAGTTGTTATAACCACCTTTGATGTGGCATGATCTGGGCCATCGAATCCAAATTGATCCTGGCCATTCATTGTATTTTGAAGGCTATATAAGCCTCATTCTTCTTCATTTTGTATAATGAGTTTTGAGCAAATTAGAGCTGTTGCTAAGACATTGCTGAGATTAATACAAGTTCATTGTTGAGCTATTCATGGTGATATTGTGTTCTCTTCGCAAGTTGCATGGTTGCTAAGTACTCACTCGCATTCAATGTTTTAACTTAGTTTGTTCGCTTTAGTTTGTGGAAGTCATTGTCTTTCGATTACTTAGTGAAATCTCTATATGTTCATACCTTTTATGATTTGTCGCTGGCAAGTTGTAGTGTAAGGTTAGTCTGAACATATCACAAGCGTCACTTCGATTGTTCATAGAGCAATTTGAAAACCTTTAGCTTATCCTTAGAAGATTGCATCACCTTTGTGGAGTTGTTGTCTCATGGCGAAGCAAAGTGTGGTTGAGATTTCCAGGAATTGATGATAATAGCTTGCACTTAGATTAGATATTCTCTCTAAACCCAGTCTTTTGCATTTTTTTGAAAAAACATTGTTAAGAGTAGGACTAAGAGCTGAATTGCCATATCATAAGTTTATCATAGCGTGTAGCCTTGAAGCGATTGTTACAACCTGTGTGAGTGCAAACGGTATTTTCCTGCCGTTGGACACCAAAGTGTAAGTCCCTTTGTATGAAACAGCAAATCACGTCTTTGCCAAACAAGCTATCCCAAATTGAGAATTGAAGATAAGGAACCTTGAAGTCTACTCAGTTGATCACAAAGTTCAGCATCTGAGTGATTTTGTTCAAGAGAGGATAAAATACGTGAGTATTTTATGCTGCGTTGTCTGTGCAAGGAAAACACATCAACAAGACTATACTAAATAACTGAGCAATGATGAATTCTTACCTATGTTCCCTTTACATGAACTACAAAGTCTTATTGAGATTTTCTTCACAATAGATGCTTCATATAATGATTGAATTCTCAGCTTACAAGGAGAAGTTGCTACTTTTCATCTTGTAAATGGATTTGTGTAAGCTCTTTTGTGTCCCCCTCCTATCACGCTCATAAGAATGTTTATTTTTTGGTATTGTGTCGTGTTGTGTTTCGCCATTTGTGACATGGCAGTTATGTAGTGATGCATGTTGCATTTATGATGTAGTTTTTGTGTTAACTTAGTGATTTAGGATGATCTTTTTTAGACGATTTAGGAATAGTTTGACTTTGTACCTAACTAGTAAAGCGCCAATCTACTAGAAAACTAGAGATTGTGGAAGTTGTACATCCCAAGTATACACCATGGTCCCTAGACAAAGCCAATTGTTGCACCAATATGAAATTCTTTCATGTTGTCAAATTTCAAAGCTGAATTGTTGTCTTTTCAAGTGAAGATTTATGTCACAATTTACTTTGTTGTTTTTGCTGTCTCTAGTCAATGTCTTTGTAGGGCCAAATGAAGATGCTTGGACAAGAAGGAAAAGGCAGATGACTATTTTAAAAGATATCAAAGCAGACTTGAGAAGAAGAACAGCAATCATAATCAAAAGGCTGCGATCAGTTTTTGAAGGGTATTAATCTATAATAAAGAGTTATGTTTGTTTGAAAAGTCATCACTCTTTCAAAGGGAAGATATAAATAAAGTGTATGGAATGTGAAGAAAGCAAGCAATTTCAATGATTTAATTCTGAGTAAGAGCAGAAATAAAAGAGTGGAGTGTGGAAATAAAAGAATATATCTTGTAACACTTCAGATCTACATATGAAGAATCAAAAGAGGAAATCATAAGAGGCAGATTTGAAGGATTGATGGCAGATTTATAATAAGCTACGTTCCCCGGGGACGCGTCCCCTATGCTTTTGATCCCGTACCCGTCCTAGGGACGTGGGGACGGCTAGGAAACGTCCCTTGACCATCCCCGTTTCCCTGGGCATGTCCCCTTTTTTTAGGGGACGTTGGGGACAGCTAGCCTTCCCCGACGGCCCAGCGCCCAAATGGCAATTAAAAAACAAAAAAAAACACATTTAAAAAAAAAAGGGAGGGGGGGGCCCACAAGGAGCCCCACATCCCTCTTAAACAAACCTAAACTTAAAAAACAACTTATATCATCCAAAAACAAAAAAAACAAACTCATTACCTCATTTTCACATTGTTGAACAACAACTTGAAGAGGAGCAACACCAGTTGGAAGAGGGTAACAGCAGTGAAGAGAAGGCATTATGGCATCAAATCATCATCATTTGAGGTAAGATTGACATTCTTTATTTTGTTGTTCATATTCCTTCGTATTTTTTTTAGTTTTTTTTAAAATTTCAAACACATGGGGAGAGTTTTTTTGTTTCGTAGATCGCAGCCCTTTTAAACTATAATCACTACCAATATATAACTATAATCCTTGTTCTATGATTCCCTTTTAAGAATCGACGCCTTTTATTTAATCATATCTGCCTCATGATATGGGGTCGCAGCCTTTGAGATTACCGCTGCCCTCCATTTAGTTATATTCATATTCATATTCATATTAATAACCATCATAATAATATTCAATTTAATATTTATATTTATATTAATTATTATATTTGTTATTTATACTTAATAATATATTTAATTATTTAAATATATTATATATTATATTTTAACTATATTATAATAATTATTTTATTTATCAAATATATATCTTTATCTAAATATTAATGTATATGCAATTATCTCTATCACTCAATTTGACTAACACCCTGTTTACGGAAAACTTCATCGTCTTCTATTGTGATGTTTAAATCTTTAATTTAAACAATGCCTTAATATCGCGACATCACAAGGTGGAAGCTCCCTGTAAAATAAAACTTGACAAACTATACAATATGAAGACTTTTCGAGGTTTTTTCATACTTATGCCGAATGAAACATGAAATTTGCAATTTTTTGGATTTGCTGCAAGAGAAAGGCAGAAAAACACTCTCAACCTTGAAGCAAGAAATTTGTGCTTTTTGACTGAAATGAAAAACTTATCACTAAACGCTTACGCTATTTAGCTAAATATAGAAGCTGAATAAGGCAAGTACACAATTGGATTAAGTGAACAAATTAACACCACACAATTACAAGCGCCAAGATGATACGAAGCTGTGACTTCACCCTTAGCACAGAAGACAACACACTTCAACGGATAGTTAGAAGCAAAACAGGCGTACTAGAATTCATTAAATGAACAAACAAGAACACGATCAAGTGAATATATGAGAGTAATAATCTAATCAAATAGAGGCATGAGAATTGTCCTTGCTTTTTATTCATTGGTTGAATACAACACTGAATTCTGAACAATTGAACATTGAATGCTCAAAAAGCTAACTCCTAAAAAGCTTTGAATTCTAAAATCTAGATCCCTGACATTGTGCTTGTGCAAAAACACTTATTTATATTGTTGCAAATCAAATGCATGAGAATAAAATAAAATAAATAACTGAACTACTACCCTAGCTGACTAATGTTTGCCCAACATGCAAACTTATTACAAAGTATCTGCTCCACTTAAACTGAAACTAAAATCATGCAATTGCGGGTCCACTAATGGTCAAAATCATGCCAACTCCACTTGAACTTAAGCCTTTGTGCTTACATTCGATGCATGAGAGTTGACCAGGAGTTGACTTCGGTCAACGCTATAAATAACAAACGCCAAAAAATGGCAAGTTTTCTTATTTTATTTTATTTTTTACCTTGTCATAAGTTTCCTGGATATTGTTTTGACTTATTCTCCACAAACTGCCAGCTCTGACTATGTTGGGCGCTTTAGATATTTTTTTGGTTTATTTTATTTCTCCATGCTGAGTGAAGGCATATGTGATGTGTTGCATAGGTGCCTTCGGTTTGGTGTTAAATGTAATGTCCCCTATTGGAACAATGCTAATTTTACCTTAAAAATTCAAATCTCACAAGTTTAGGGTTAGGGTTTCAGAATTATCATGTTATAAATATATATTAAAATCTTAGATTTCTAATTCACTCTTCTTGGAACAAAATGGTTTGATAGGGTGCCCAAGAAACCCTCTACCCTAGGCCTAAGAGCAAGTACTTCACCCCTCTTGGCCCCATGTGGCCTCTTGCCATCCATATGGGGTGGCGTGCCTAGTGAGGCATCCTATCACCGTTCCCCTCATCAGAACCATTCTGTTTCTTCTTATGATTCAATTAACCACCATGATGGAAGGTTGGGGGTGCAACTACAGCAGGGTGTCCCGGAAATTATTCCTTCTAAGCCCAAAAGCGGCCTCCTATGCCCCCTTGGCCCACATGTGGCAGGCCTCAGCCATCCACCATGGGGTGGTGTACTTAGAAGATGATCCCAACGTCGTTTCCCCTCCTCGTAGGCCCTCAATTCCCTCATCATATTATCATACAAAAACATGAACGATCTTATATTATTTCACATTCACATTTAATGGTAAACAATAATTCATAAGATATATTCTTGTTAATGAAAACTCATCACTAATAATTATTGTCTGCTGAGTGTAATTAAGCTGATTTGATTGATGTAATAATACCGCAATAGAGTAATAGAAATATAGAATAATAGAAGAATAATCAAATGATAGAATAATAGAAGAGAATGATCGAAAGATAGAATGATAGAGTTATAGAGTGATAGAAGAGTAGAATGAAAGAATGATATAATAGAATGATGGAATAATAGAATGATAGAATAGGATGATATAATTATAGAAGAATAGAATGAGAGAATGATATAATAATTGAATAGTAGAAAATAATAGATTTAATAGAATGTGAAGAGGATAGAGTTATAGCATGGTAGAATGCCTGCAATAAATAATTCTTTGCTGTTATCAATTATGACATATATACTCCTTCGCTGATCTGTTCTTTTAACTCAAACATATATTCGTTTTTCTTTGCTGCTGTATGAAGTTCTCTTGCCCCTATTACATCTGCCTTCTTTGATGGTATTCTTGCCGATTCTGCGATTGATTTCTTATGCCTATTCCATGCCTTTCCTTTCCCACCGTATTGCCTTCTAAATCTCTTAATGGTTGTATTGTCTTGGTGATTGCACCCTTTCATGAAGTCCTGCCTCTTTATTAATATTATCACTGTCCTTTTAATAATCACTACTTCTAATGCTAATCGTTGTTTGTAACTAATCGCTATTTGTAACTAAACGCTGCATCCTTTTATGTGATTGATGCCTTCTCTTAACAGATCACTCCTCTTCATTTATTCATTGTTCCTCCCTTAATAATAATCGTTGTTGTCCTTAATTAACTTATCATAGGAGACTGCCGAACTGGAATATAATCATATTGATTTTCTAATCAATAGTCGCTATTTGTGAAGTTTGATCATAGACTTAGTAAATTCTGATATGAATCGTTTGCCTAATAATAATTAGTGATTTAAAACATGACCGCTGCCTTGGTCAAATATTTTGTTAATAAATGATTGTTTCAAATAAGACAAAGTTGTCTTATGTCATATAAAAGATTTGGTCTATTATAAGTGTAATTATATTTATTCTATATTATGATAATTATAATCATAATAATATTAAATTATTAATATTTATAGTAATATATATCGATATTTATATTTACTATTTATTATTTATAAATATAATAATATATTCTTAAAATAAATATATTATATTTTGATTATAAAAAATATTTATATAATGATAGTATTATTAAATATTAAATATTAACACATATACAATTATTACCAAAGGCATTCTATTATTCAAATTGACTAAACACCACATTTTACGAAAGTGACTTCACTGTTGTTATCGTGATTTTTAAATCTTTAATTTAAACAATGCCTTAATATCACGACATTACATTAAATCGCCCTACCTCCTTTAGAATAGGCGTGCATCCTCTGTTTGTGTAAGATACCCAACTAGTTCTACTAAAAATTTTCCTTCCTTAGACAAATTTACTTGCACTTAACTCATCAACTACTCAACAACTTAATGACATATAACAACTTGAATGAATCAGTCTTGAAGTTGGGTACTTGTCTTATTACTTGATTCAACTTATTGCAAATGTCTTATTACAAAAGATAATGCCTTCAATAGCATGATTATACAATCTTATTCAAATGGATTACAAGAGAGGCCTTGAAGCCTTGATGTTTACAATGATTCCTCGATTGATCAACTCTATTGAACCCAATGATGTCAAGTGGATGTTAACACCTCACAATGCAACAAGGGAGCATCACCTTTGTCAGTTGAGGGAGCATCACCCCAACACTTGAAACTCGCAGGCCTCAAGTTTACAAGCATAAAGCTTTGTAGAGAGAAATTCGCCAAAAGATTCAGATATCCAAATGAATGAGAGAGCTCCTCCTTTTATAGGCCTTCCAAAGGGAATGAAGGCACGCTTTCCAAGGAGCATATTTAGGAGAATATTCCACTTGACAACTCATCTTGAATTGGCAATCTTATCCAAAGACCTTGACACAGATCCCAATGTCATCCTGTCGACCAATGGGAGTTCAGGTAGTTACAACTACCTTATCTTCTGACTAGGCGCCAAGTTGAAGCAGTTTGATCATGGAATGGCGCCTAATGTAGAACTAGGCGCCCAACTGAGGTAGCAGAGGCATGGATATGCGCCTAGAGGAATTTGATAACTCCATATGCCTTCAAAACACTTAACAATGTTCAATGAAGGTCTCTTAGACTCCAGGCGCCAAAATGATGTCATAATTGCAAGATTTTCAAGGCTAGGCGCCAACTAAAGGGTAGTGGGGACTAGAATAGGTGCCTTTCAAAGATAGACGCTTCCCTGAGGTGGCAGAGACTAGGAAGTGCGCCTTAACAATAGAACTTGTCTTTTTGGCACTTAACCACTTATCCATCATTGGTACAAACTAGAATGCTCCTCTTGTGATTTTTACTTGCAGGTGACTGAGGAATTTAGGTGAGGCACATACAGGAGGCAGAGTGCGCCTTGGGCATTTTGATGTTCCCCTTGTCATTTGATCAAGATCTTGGCTTGGTGAAAGAACCCTTAAGCAAATTCAAACTTCAACAAAATGAAAAGTTAAGTTGTGATTCAAAAAGCCTTAACTGTCTTAGGCGCCTTTTCAAGGTTCTAGAGTCATGGAGTAGCGCCTAATCTCCTGGGAGCGAATTTTAACTTCATACAAGTCTTTCAAGGAGTTTCCAAGTTGAGACGCCAAAGTAGGGTCATAGATGAGTAGAACTGCGCCTTAGGAAGGTGTCTGGATCCTAGGCGCCAATCTGAGGTTGCAGTGGCATAGACATGCGCCTAGTGAAGTTTGATACTTTCAAACTCTTAACACCATTCACTGAAGACTCCTAGGCTATGATTAAAGACTAACAAGTTTAAGCGCCCAAAAGAGGTCTTCTGGAGTCTAGGCCCCAACTGGGGGTAGGGGAGAAGAAGATCTACGCCTAACTTGCTTAGGCGCCCATTTGAGGTGATGGAGACCTAGAAGTGCGCCTTCACTTCATAACACTTCTCTAGACTTAGATGACAATCTCAATTGAAAGGATGACTTCTTGAACCAATCTCGACCCTTTGAAGATGCAATTACCCTTTCAATTCATTAGGCGCTATTTCAAGTTTGTTTCATAATGATCTAGCACCTCAAGTATCAAGGTGCACAATTGGTTTGTTTGATCAAGGATTAGCGCCTTGCATTCCTTAAGCGACCTTTCATCTTGAAGTGACAACTTACCTTCAATTCCTCAATGAGGCGCCAATCCAGAGTCACAGAGTCTTACTCTAGCGCCTTGCCTCATGTTGTATGCTTTCAACACCCTAGGCGCACCTTGGGGTCAGTCTGGATGAAGAAGTGCGCCTAGTGCTCACTTGGTCATGTTCTCTGAAGTTTTGGCAAAGTATGAGTCACTTTGAAGATCAAAACACCCTTTCCTTCCAAGGCGCCCCAGTGGATATGATTGAAGTGCTTCATAGCTTGATGATTCTCTTTTAGGTGCCACTTGAGGTTAGAATAGAGACAAAGTGCGCCCTGACCCAGACTTAGCCAAATTTTTGGTTCCTGACTTAAATTTTGCAAAACAATAAAACGGAGTTAGTCAAAAACCAATTCATTCCCTCATCATTCTGAATTAGCCTCCGAGAATGAGGAATAGGCTAATCCATTCTTCACTTTTCGATCAAGCCGGAAACGGGGACATGACAGTTTGATTGAGTATTATCTACTTGAAGGCGCTTTCACCCTATGCTTTGTGTTTGAAAAATCTGTAGGTGCACCTTTAATGTTGTTTGATTTCTGTTGCAATCATTTGAAATCCTTGTTGAGGCATGTGATTTCCTCTTCTATTCTTGCATGATGGCGTTTCATTGTCTGAATGAGCTTTGAAGTGGAAGTGGATTTCTGTCTGCAGTGATGGAAATGTGGAGGCGTTTGGAGTCTAAGAAAGGCGCCTTTTGTTCTCTAATGATGCATGAACTTTAAACTGGCGCTTCCTCCTTGTGTATGGCGCACTTGAGCCTGGTGATGTGGAACCTTCGTATGGCTGACTGAGCATGTAGGTCTTCAACAAACTGTGTGGAATGGCATTCTCCCTTTTTCTCTGGCTCATTGAAGAGTCTACATGGACGTTAGAAATTTGGAGCAATTTTGTGTTTACTAAGGAGTAGAAGACTCCAAACGCATTGAAATGGCGCATTATTCCTTTCTTCTAGCGTCTTCTTTCATTTTGGCTAGCACGTTGGTGAGAGGGAGGACTTGTTTTTTACCTCTCGGCGCGCTCTTGCTGAAGGCACTTTGTTCTCCAAACTTTTTTTCCCTACCTGTGTTTGAAATTGGCACTTGATTTTGTGTGATGAATGGTTGCTCCAGTTGCATGAATTTTTGGTGAAAGCATCTTAATTTCTACAGGCGCGAATAGGTTAGTAGAGGCGCATATGTTTGGTTGGAAAGGCGCTTCAAAAAGTGCGTTGATTCTTGTATGAAGCGTTTTTAATTTCTTTAATTTTTAGCTCTTTGGTAAAGAGCATGTCAGAGCTTTTTAAGGCGTTTTTTATTTTTTACTTTATGATCTTTACTTGCCTTAGGAATAGGCGTGTGAAATGAGCGCATAGAGCGCCTTTTTTCTTTGGATCAATAAACTATAGACTTGGGGTCTGCTCCCATTTATATTAAAGCTTTAAAATAAAATATTAACAGAGTTTAATAAACTAGAAAAAAAACCACCACCTAAACTACTGAGCAGGGCCACAACAAAATCCCTGATATACTCCTATCTACAATTGTTACAGGCATACATAAAATTTTTTACAATTCGAGCTTATATATTACAATATCTAACCGTCTACTAAGACTAACTACCTTAGCTAACAAAGCCAACAAACTCAAGCATTGCAGTCCGCCGCATAATAAGTCTCCAAGATTTCTTGCATCCAATTGTCCTCCACATCAAGTCCCACGAGCTTCTTGAGAAAAGCAATGCCACGAGCTGCCCTCCTCCTGCGCCCTGGGATCTTTTCAACACCGGTTTCAACGACGAAGGGCCACCACTCAACTACATCCCCAGCCGCATTTACCCTGTGAAATTCCCCGAGAAGCGGAATGCCAATTCCACAACGTGCAACTCCCAGAACCTCTTTCCAACCCCCTCTGAATTCAGCTTCCACAAAGGATTCCATCAGCCTCCAAATCACCTCCTTCTCCTCATTCGAGTTTCGTAGGACTGACAAAAATATTGAGGCTAAATCCGAAATTACCCTATACATGTTCACATTCACCATGTATTCCTCACCTAGAACCCATTTAATGGCGAATAGGACAATGCCGCTCTTCGGTTTAAAGACTTGCTTCATCCGCTTGGCCGAAATGTGCCCCAAAAAAGACATTTGCCTTTTGCAACATACCAATCGAATCGGGGTATCCATTAATGACAGAGAGGGAAAAACTAAGGAAATCTCCACCCAGCAACTCTTCATTTCCACCCGACCCAAGCCGCTACCTAGAAAACAACAGCCTGCATGCTCCATCAGCTCCATCACACCTCATGGAAAAGACAATATGTCAAAGAGATGAGTGGGTGTTATTATTAATCTTTACCTCCCAAAGAATGGCATGCTACAAATTGATAGCCAAATTGGCTAACGTGTCGGCCTCGCCATTCCCCTCTCTATAAACGTGGTTAACTACCACACTCCCAAAGTCTTCTAATAATTGCAAAGCCTCTCTCAATAATACATTAAGTTTCCAATTTGAAATCTCCCTTTTTCTTATTGTATTGATAATAGTTAAGGAATCACCTTCAATTTTCACCTTGGACACTTTAAGTTGATGGCAGAGATTGAGCCCCAGGATGAGAGCCTGGAGCTCAGCTTCATTATTTGACCCATGAGCTAACTTCTTCGTCGCTTTGCCGATGATGTACCCTTTCTAATTGCGCCCTAGACATCTAGCACTAGACTCTCCCAAATTGCCCTTCGATGCTCCATCGAAGTTTAACTTAACCCAACCTTTCATTGGCGACACCCACGTAGTCTCCCTTTTCTTCAGGGAATCAACTCCCCCAACCCCATTAACGGGGAGCACTTATATATATATATATATTTTAATAAACTTACACTCCCTTTATAAGCGCGTCACACTTCAATATGAGTGCTTTTTGATTTTTTATAAAGCATGTTCATTGAAGCGCTTTGTTTCATTATTTTAGGATTATTTTTTATATTATCTTTTTTTAATTATTATTTTTAATAATAATTAATATTATCAAAAATAATAATGTTTTATAATTTTTTGATTTTATGTTTTGAGATAACAATAACAATAACAAAATGCTTATCGACTTCTAATTTTAAAAATAATTCAATAATCAATAATTATTTTAAGTAAAATAATTATCAATTAATAAGTAATATCTAAAATTATAAGCAACACACACAAATAGACAAAACGATGACAATATACAATTTAGAGTGTGAGAAGACATAACAACTTAAGGTGTTTTGACAACAGACAAATGACAACTTTTGACAATTTGATATTTCGGACTAGACGTAACAATGAAACAACTCGAACAACACATCGACAATGAGGAAGAAGTTTTCGATTGGGTGTAATAGATTTGATGTTGCAGATGATGGAGGATGTCGAAACATAACTTAAATCACCTCAAATACCTTTGAATTCATTGAAGAACAGGTCTATTACAGACTTGCAGCAGAATGAAGGTCTGAAATATGAACACAGAAACCCTAACTAGCAGCTACACTACTACAAAATCTGATTGGTTTTACTTCTAATGATGTAGAATGCTTCCTCAAGATGAAGTGATCTCCAAACAATAAGGAAACTTCCAAAAATGTGTAGAAAAATCCCTAAAAGCAAAATCGCCCCTTCTCACAAGGGGCGGCTAGTACCCACAATGGTACGGCTGTACAGAAACCATATGTAAACCTTGAAACAGCAGTGTGCAAGTGTGATCTCAGTCAAAATTTCAGCCAACTCCTCAAAATGATGCGCTAGGGTTTAGTACCTTGATTTAAATATGCAACGAGGTTGGTTCAGCCCTCTATAATATCTTCAATTAGTACCTAGGGTTTATCTGTAACATAAACCCCTTTGTATATGTTTGCCTCTGATTGTTTTTTTTTTTTGTTTTTGCTGTTTAAGGTTTTATGGTTTGTTTTTGCATGTCGGGTTTTTGCATTGCATGTATGAAATATGACATATATGAACAAAACCAGAAAATATAGAATGATTTTGCATAAAAGAAAAACAACCCAGATCATAAAATATGCCAAAACTAATTATGGAGACATACCCATGTGCAAAACTTGAACTTCATTTTTTTGCCGTACTTGGACCAGCATACAGATTTATAGAAAATTGTTTGTCTTCACACACAACTTGGAAGTTGATCAGCAATATAGATTTGCACTATAAAAAGGATCCCAAACGCCTACAATGAAGAGATTTGCAATCCCAAAAAGGTGAGATAAACACTCCTCCAAGACCCACGACCTCCTTGGGTGGTACGGCTTGGTGGTTGTAGCAATCAACAATAAACAACAAGCAAACTCTCTGGAAACACTTGGAATCTATCTGCAGATCTGAGACACCTCCAAACGCCAAGGTCCTATGTAGAATACAGTCCAAGACACCACAAATTGCTCCAAACAGAAGGTACGGCTTCCAAGGGAGTGTACGACCTGCCTAGAAGTTACGGCCTGCCTCTGCACTTTCAGCAACACTAAAAATCAGACTCTATAATATTAGTTCTGTTCTTCAAACCTCTTCTCATCAGCTGCAGCAATAAACCCTTTGAAATATCTCCATTTTCTGCTCAAACAATCTCTAAATGTGATTCCTGAATGCACAATGAAGCCTCTATGTGAAGCCTCCTCAAACCCTCTCCTGATGCACTCTTTCATACACAAGGAAAGGCAAATTTACAAAGATTTTCGTCTCTGCAAATTGATCTAGAAACCAAAGAGCCAAGCTCAAACCCCAATGCACAGGCAAACTCAATGTGAGAGCAAAATATCATAAACCAAGCATAGTGGAATGAAGCTTCATTTTGGTCTTTTATTTCCCTCAACTCCAACGCCCAAGATGAGAGGCATTTTAATTAAATTTTAATTTCAAAACATCCCCTTATCTTTCCATGAGGGTGGGCGCCCATCCCTAGGCACACAACATTGCACTTTAAGTTATAACTTAATATTATAAAGTTAAGTTATAATATAACTTAAAGTCACCTTAAAAATATAATAAGTTAAATTTTTCATTTAACTTATATAAATCGACAATGCTCTCGAAGATTCGACCTTGCGAATCTCGTGCCCTGGCTCCTGCACTGCCCTGCTAAAAATAGAAACTGACTCTATCACGACTTACTATAAATAGTAAGTCCCCAATCTGACTCCCTGAACACGACCATTAACCTACGGGAGTCTCGTGATAGGCTAATCTCTAACCAACAACTGACTGGGCTAAGTAGGGGACATTACAGTCCACCCTCCCCAAAATTGCTTGTCTTCAAGCAATCTCAACTCAGGGTGCTGCAATATATGCACTCTCCCAGGTAGCATCCTCCATTGGCAAATTCTTCCATTTGACCAAGTACTCTTTGATAACTCATTTCCTCAAATGTCTCTCCTGGGTGTCAATGATAGCCTTTGGTACTAGGATCAACTTTCCCTTCTCATCTAATGGTGGAAGATCTGTTGAAGGAACTATATTGTGGCCAAGAGCTTTCTTCAGCTTGGAAACATGGAACACATTATGCACCCTGCTGTCTGAAGGTAACTCAAGCTCATATGCCACCTCACCCACTCATCTGATATTCTTGAAAGGAGCATAAAATTTGGGTTTCAACTTCTGTGCTCCACTCTTCTTGAGAGTGGACTGCCTATAAGGTTGGAGCCTCAAATACACCATGTCTCCAACGTCGAAACTCCTCTCCACTCAGTGCTGATTAGCATACAACTTCTGCTGATTTTGTGCCTGCTGTATATTCTCCTTAAGCTCCCTTAAGATGTCCTGACTGTCTTGTAAGAGATCCTTTGCCTTAGATACCCGACTATCACCAAGCAAGAGATTTGTGAAGCACGGGGCATCATAACCATACAGTGCCCTGAAAGGAGTCATCTGAATCGACATATGGTGTGTAGTATTGTAACAGTACTCCCCTAGGTGCAACCATCTGATCTAGGCCTTCTGCTGCCTCAAAACATAATTACGCAGGTACCCTTCTAACCATTTGTTCACCACCTCTGTTTGTCCATCTGTCTACGGGTGGTAGCTGGTGCTAGGAGTTAACTCTGTACCACATAATCTAAACAACTCCTGCCAAAATAAACTTAGAAACTTGCTGTCCCTGTCGCTGACAATACTCTTGGGTACCCCATGCAACCTGAATATCTCCCAAAACAACAAATCAGCCACCTGAGCAGCTGTAAAGGTTGCTAAAATTGCAAAGAAGTGTGCGAATTTGGTGAGTCTGTCGACCACCACATAAATACAGTCCTTTCCTTGCACCTTAGGCAACCCTGTAATAAGGTCCATGGAGATACATTCCCACTTCTGATTGGGAATAGGTAATGGCTGTAGTAAACCCGTAGGAAAGGTATGCCCATGCTTGTTTTGTTGGCAAATGGGACACTCACGAACATACTTATGCACTTCATCCTTCAGTCCTTTCCATGTGAACCTCTCCTAAATCTGTTTGTATGTCTTAAGGATCGAGGATGGCCAGCCATTGGTGTATCATGGAAAGTTTTGATTACCTTATGCTTAAATTGCGAGTTGGGCACCAAAAATATCCTGTCTTTGTACATGATCAAATCACTCACCATAGAATATCTCTCATCTCTGATTGTGCCCTTAATGACTCCTACTGCCCAAGACTCCTTAACATACACTGCTATAATCATCTCTCGCCAATCAACAAAGATTTCCCCAACTAAACACAAGTGTGGTTGTCGTGACAAGGCATCTGCAACTATGTTCCTCTTACCCTTGACATACTCAATGTCGAAATCATATGCTTGTAATCTGCTGACCCACTTTTGCTGTCTGTCATTCAGGTCCTTCTGGTTCATGAAATATTTTATGCTATTATGATCAGTCTTGATTATGAACTTACCCCCAACCAAATATGGCCTGAATTTGGCCAATGCATGCATAATGGCCAACATCTCTCGGTCATAAACCGAGTAACTCCTCTCCACACCTCGAAGCTTCCTACTCTCAAAAGCTATCGGGTGCTTCTCCTACATGAGAATTGCTCCTATCCCCCAAAGCATCACACTGTAACTCAAACGGTTTGGTGAAATCTGGGATATCAAGCACTGGGCATGTAGACATCAAGTGCTTGAAGTGATCAAAGCACCTCTGAGTCTTGTCATTCCATTCAAAGGCTCCCTTCTTTGTTAAATTTGTCAACGGTGCAGCTATCTGAGAGAAACCTTTCACGAACTGTCTGTAGAATCCACAAAGCCCAAAAAACTCCTTAAGCCGTGTGAGGTTTGTGGGTGGAGGCCAATCAACAATCGCTTTTATATTCTTTGGATCCACTCTAACCCCATCAGCACTGATAATATGGCCAAGGTAGAGTAATTCTGTCATACCAAAATCACATTTTGACTCCTTGGCGTAAAGTGAGTTACTCTCCAAAATGCTCAGCACCTCCTCAAGGTGTCTCATGTGGTCCTCCCAAGTCCTGTTGAAAATCAATGTCATCAAAGAAAATCAAAACAAACTTCCTGAGCTGCTGTCTGAAGATCTAGTTCATACAACTTTGGAAAGTCGCAGGTGCATTGGTCAAACCAAAGGGCATCACTAGGAATTCGAAGTGACCATAATGACATCTGAAAGCCGTTTTTTCTATGTCCCCGGTCCTCATGCGGATTTGATGATACCCAGATCTCAAGTCGATTTTAGAGAAGTAACAGGCACCATGTAACTCATCTATCAACTCATCTATCCTCGGAATGGGGTACCTGTTCTTGATAGTTTCTCGTTCAAGGCCCTGTAATCTATACACATCCTGATTGTCCCATCCTTCTTTTTTACAAGTACAACTGCAGAAGCAAATGGGCTCTTGCTGGGCTGAATGTGTCCCATCTCTAGAAGCTCTTTGATGGTTTTCTCAATTTCATCCTTCAGCCTTTTAGGATGATGGTATGGAGTGATCATGATGGGCTTGGTCCCATCCTCTAGCTCAATCACATGCTCTATGCCTCTATCAGGAGGCATTCCAGGTGGTATATCCCCAAACACCTTACTGTGCTTGGATAGGAGCTTCTGTATATCAAGGTGATAGTTGCCCTTCTGCTGTGGTGGGGACTCTGGCATAATAAGGCACTCTGCTGCCCACTCAACCTGGTCATGACTCAAAAGTCTCTCCATCCTCTTCAATGATACTACTCGAGGTCCACCATCTGATTTACCTCTCAAACATATTTTCTTCCCATTACTTTCAAACCTCATCTCCATTTTCTTCACATTAATGGTGAATTCCTCTAACTGGCTCATCCAATGCATGCCAAGTACCATGTATGTATCCCCAATGCCAACCACATAAAAGTCATCAACCAACTCATAATCACCCATAATGATCTTCAATCCTGTTATTTTCCTATTGCACTGCATTTTGAATCCGTCGGCTACCATCACCTTGAAGCCTTCGAATTCTTCTATTTTCAACCCCCTGCGAGCTACCAACCCCTCGTCAATAAAATTATGCGTAGCCCCTGTGTCGATGAGGGTAATAATGCGCTATCCACCAAGTACACCATGCACCTTGAAAGAACCAACCTTCTGGAAACTAGATAGTTGAGCAATAATACCTCCACTGCCAGTATTGTGTTGTGAAGCTCTCTCATCTCCACTATCTCCATGATCGGAGGGCTGATCACAATCTGAATCGGATGCATCAGATTGGGTCTCCTCTGCTGAATAATACTCAATCAATTTGGCCTTAGCCTTGTGTGAACACTTATGCGAGGGATCCCATGGTTCTTTGCAGTGAAAACAAAATTTCTTTCTCCGATACTCGTTGAGCTGATCATCAGTCAACCTATTTGACCTGTCCCTGTGTTGCTCAACATCTTTATGAAAGGGTTTCTTCTCCTTCTCCTTGTCCCTCCGGTGTGGAAACCCCCTCGACTGAAATTTACTCTGCCACACTGATGACTCCATGTCTCAGGCATTTTTCATGGCCTCTTGGAGTGTAACAGGTTCAAAACCCTTAACCCAACCATGAAGTGGGTCTGATAATCCATCAATGAAGAGAATAACTAACCTGCGCTCAGAAATGTCTGCGACCATAACAGATAGGTCCTAGAACTCAGAAATGTAGGAGTCAATTGAACCACTCTTAGCTGTGTTAACTCCTTAAACTGTAACTCCGGGTCCTTGTCAAATCTATCGATTAGCCTGGCTGTAAACTCCACGTATGAAGTAATCTGATCGTGACCTAGTGTGACCTTCCCGTTACTCCACCATTTACGTGCTACCCCCTCCAAATGCAAAGTTGCATACGTAATGGCATTCTCCTTAGGCATAGGGCTGATTTGCAGGTAGTTGTCTAATTTCTGGACCCAAGCTCTAGTGGTGGTCTTACCCGATCCATCAAAATAAGGAAGTGTCATCTTACTCACTTTTTTCTGTAACCCTTGGTTCTGAGGTCTACTTGCTCTGCGAGGTCTATTTCTCATTCTAACATCAGAGTACTCCGCAAAGGTCATCTCTGCCCTGAACTCTGCACTAGAGGCTCTCCAATCCCTCATAATCTCCTCCTGAAACTCAGCCTGTGTGGGATCCTGCTCAAGAACTTGGTTCCTGGGAGAGAAAATGGGTATACCAGGTCTGTCACCTACTGTAAGCTGTGAAGCCCTCCTGTGAGTCACTGAGGCCTCATCCTCATTAGCTTTAAACCTGTATCTATCACCCTGGTTCCTGTCCCCATTATTCCTGTTCCCCTAGTTCCTGTCATCATTGTGTCTATCCCTCACATCATGCCTGTTCCTATCTCCCCCAATGTCTCTGTGCCTATCACCGTCATTGTTCTGGTTTCTATCACCGTCGTTTCTGTTTCTGTCACCTCCATTGTTCCTGTTCTTGTCACGGTGATTATCCCTGTTATGCCTTCCATCTCTAGGAGGCAACTGCTCGAGGGTATGTGCTATCTCTACCTGTGACTCCCTCAGCTCCTATCTAGACTCCCTCAGCTCTCTCTCTAAAGCCACCGAGCTCCTAGTGAGCACATTCAGGATCTCTCGTAGGCTAGGCTCCTCAACTTCCCTGTCACCCATTTCTTCTGTATGCTCTGTAACTAGAGGTAGTTCACCTGAAAATGGGTCTGACCGTGAAACTTGGGAATCTTTGTCAGTAGCTGCAACCTCTATCTCTGCCTCAAATGGATCTACAATGGGTACTGGTTGCTTAGGTTCTTCTAACTGTGGTACCTCTCTTCCTTGTGTTCTCTGTGGGTTTTGTGTTCCTTGTCTTGGTCTGAAATTATACCTATCTGTAGGCCGCATATCTCATTGTCAACTTTTGCATGTCATGTTTAACCTCACAGGATGGCAAGATTTTCTACTCTGATACCACTGTAACATACACCCCTCTACATATATGTTTGCCTCTGACATTTTTTTTTTTTGTTTTTGCTGTTTAAGGTTTTATGGTTTGTTTTTGCATGTCGGGTTTTTGCATTGCATGTATGAAATATGACATATATGAACAAACCCAGAAAATATAGAATGATTTTGCATAAAAGAAAAGCAACCCAGATCATAAAATATGCTAAAACTAATTATGGAGACATAACCCATGTGCAAAACTTGAACTTCATTCCTTTGCCGTACTTGGACCAGCATACAGATTCATAGAAAATTGTTTGTCTTCACACACAACTTGGAAGTTGATCAGCAATATAGATTTGCACTATAAAAAGGATCCCAAACGCCTACAATGAAGAGATTTGCAGTCCCAAAAAGGTGAGAGAAACACTCCTCCAAGACCCACGACCTCCTTGGGTGGCATGGCCCGGTGGTTGTAGCAATCAACAATAAACAACAAGCAAACTCTCTGGAAACACTTGGAATCTATCTGCAGATCTGAGACACCTCCAAACACCAAGGGAGAGGAAGCTTGTGCATTCTTATTAGGACAAGTTTCAATGCTCACGTTCATTCTTTTTTAGTTAGATCCCAAAAGACCAAAGAAATAATCTTGGGTGAAGAATAACACAGATGGTGACTTGATTATTGAGGGAAAAGCAACACAAGATATCGAGCCCATAGATTTTTAGGTGGTAGAAGCTAACTTGGGATCATAGTCATGGCGAGGTGATATCTATCTCTTTGATATAGCCCATGAGAACATAAAGGATGGTGAGGATAAGGTGACCCTCAAAACTGAAAACAAATAGTTACTGGAGTTTGTTTGTTGTTTTCTTCAGCTTGTATCTAGTTCTTTAGATTTTATGCCACAAATTTTGCACACTAGTGATCAACATAGTCGATTGGATCAGCTAGTCCCACATGGGAAAAATACAAAAAAAATGGATTAATAAAATTTGTCAATAGGTGTCGCAAGTGATTGATGGGTCATATGCTTTGTTGATGAAAGCAAAGGAGGTAAGAAATGAATTTTTAGAGATGGAACATGCCATGATGTATAAGGTCTTCACCTATGAGTATTTGTTGGAAAAAAACAACTTATCTAAAACCACTTTGTCATTGAAATTAATAGAAATGGGTGTAGTGAAGAGTGTAAAGGAGGATCCTTTTTTTAGTTGACTGGAGCAATAGAAATTTTCATTTCAATTTCTTGATGATGCTGTTACCATATTAAGGGATCAAAAGACTAGACTTGGTGAGATTGAGTAATAGATTGCCACCTATGTGACTTCCATTACTTGTGCTTTTACCAGTGACAATGCAAGAGATTGAACATGATGAAGTGTGGGCAGAGTTTCTAAGGTTGGTGAAGGAGCATAACATATGGAGCATATGGATAAGTAAGCTTTCATCACTAGGCATGTTCAAGTAGCAAAGGAGGGATTGGCTGAGATTGATACACTAGTGACTAAGAGCAGTTATGTTTTAGATGTTCAGGTTCTTCGTATGGATTCTATGGCATTTCCAGATGAGTCTCGACTCTCAAGTGTAGGTACTTGTCTGGAAAGCTTAGGATGTTGTTTCTACTTCCATGGCTGATGTGCCAAGTCCATCGGTCAAAGTTCCAAAATAGCTCTATTTAGCTCTCTTTTTTTGGATCACAACCACTTTTTTCTATTATCTTCTAGGTCTTATATATGGAGATTTTGTATTTTGGAAGAAATGTATGTTAGGATTTCTTATTTTGAATGGATATATTTTGGAACAATATTATATTTTTAGCTTGCTTTTGATTGCAAACAAACTATTGTTAGTATAGGAACTTCACTATGCATTTTATTTATTTTGAATAAATTGCATGCAAAATATTGTAAAAAATTTATAAATAAGTGTTATAGCACTTGCTATTCAAAGATATTTTTATGCCCATTTTCTGCTGAGATTATTGTTCAATCTTATTGTAAGATCTTGTATATGTGTTGATTAGATGATCAAATTTCTTTTATTAAAAGTTGAAGGCTTTGAATTGCACATATTAGTTAAGTGTGGTTGTTGTAGATTTGTATGCAATTCCCCTTGTTTGATTTGTTGAATCTTGTGTTGATGAATCCAATCATGCTTTTTAGTCCGTGCATTTAGTTGGAAAGTGAGCATTTTCTTCTCATAGATTAGCTTGCAGTGTTAGACAAAAATTTAGGTGCTGAATAGCCTTGTGCTCATACCCGAGAACAAAAGGATAGGGTTTACTATAAGTTTATTTATATTGTATTACTCAAATTAGAAAATCATCCTAATAGTTCTAGGTTAGTTTTGTTTACTTACAAGGAAGCTTCCCTTCCTAATTTGAAGAAATGTATATCTTTACACGATATTCCATTTTGTGTTGATATTAAAATGCTAACTTTAGTAAGGTAGAATCATATATTTGGATGAATATGGGAAACAAAGTGAGTGGTGACTCTTGTTCTTTGGTAAATATAAGTCTAGAGCCAAGGAATATTCTTCGAGTAAAGCCTTCCCTTGAGAAGAGAAACAATAGCAATAAAAGTTTTCTACTTGTTTGGGGATAATAGACATATGCTTTTGGAACGTGAAAATGTCGTATGCATGATTTTACAGAGGAATGAAAATAGTTTTGAATTTATAAGCTATATCTGTGTTTGATTAACATATTATTCATCATCGTTGATGGTGCTAGCATGTATGAAATTTATTATTTCGTTGTGGAGTAATTTGCTAGGGAGTGCAATACTTTACACAATGAAAATAGATGGTTTTGAATTTACAACTGTGATCTATGTTTTTGGTAAGATATTGCCTGTCATTTGCTGTCACTTGGGAAGAGAGACTTCCAAGGACACTGCATGCAGTAGCTGCATATACCACCCAACAAGTTATGATATACTTGGTTTTTAGTTTATTTCTTACTCCATGGATTTGTAAAAAGGTACCGTTTTAGTCCTAATTCCAACAACTGAGTTGCATAGTCTTACTAGTCTTCTTTCCCATAGTTTCCTCCTCTTATTTCTCAATTTAATTATCGTTATGACTTGGGGGTTCATGTTTCAGTAGTGATTTATTTAGTGTATTAACTTTTCTTATTTGTATTTTTTCAGGTTATGTTCAGCAATGAGTTTAAAGAATCATTTACCAAGTTAAATTCATTAAATGTGCGGCAGCAAATAATCAACACAATATTGAAGTTGGCTAATGGTTGGCGACAAAGGAGGAAACATGCTAGTTCTGTTCAGGAAAACCTTATAAATGAATATGCAACGTCAGATTTATTTATAATGTGGACAACTGATGTTGAACGAGGAGAGGAAGTATTCCAAGTATTAAAAATATGGAACGTTCTGACACTTGTCGAAGTTCCTATCCTCAGAGAACGCCTGGAAAATGTTTTCACAACATATACTCCAGAGTACATTGGACGGTGCAAAGCAAAGCTTCTCGATAAGTATGTTCCTGTTTCCTTTTAAATCCTGGTTTGTTAAATGCTCCATGAATTCTGAATCCTTTTCATTTTAATGTCTTTTTGGGATGGTGTCCCTTGAAGAAATAAGATTGGCTGAATGGCAGCTTATGTGATAACCATGTTTTAGTATATTATTCTAAATAAATCTCAAAAAATGACTTATGCATGTAGCTTGTCTTTAGTACTGTAAGAAAAGAAGGATGAGGTAATGTGGGCTTATTGATCATATTTGGCATATTTATGCAAATCTGTATATCTGAAGGCTATCTTGTTCCAGGGATGCAAAAACAGTACTACCGATGCGATGGAAGGCTGATCCTGGGTTTGTTTGGTATAGGCGTCTACAACAACCAGAAACGGTTGAATCTCTGCATTATGAAGCTCTTGGAGAGGAAACTATTACACTGGAGCATGCCAAAGTTGAAGAAAGCTTATTGCTGATGAAATTCTATTCCTTGTCTTCTGGCATTGCAAATCAATTGTTAACAGCCAAAGATGGATCGGAGATTGGCCTTCAGTTTGAGGTCAATGAGGAAGAATCACGAATAATAAGATATCCAAGAAGTTCATTTGTTCTTGGACGTTCTGGTACAGGGAAAACAACTGTACTCACAACCCGACTTCTTCAGAAGGAACAACAATTCCATCTTGCTACTCATGGTTTGTCATGGGAGAGTCAGGGTAAGGTAGAAAGTAAAATTGGGAGAAAAGATTTGCAAGAAGAATATCTTAATTCAAGTGGTCTTCGCCAAATGTTTGTCACCGTTAGTGCAGAGCTTTGTTCAGCAATAAGGAATCACATTAGTCGCATTGACAGGTAAGTTAGCGCTTTTTCATTTCTGAGGTATAGCAGCAATATATTCAATCTCAAATAGAGTGACAAGTTTTTTTAAATAAGTATGAAGTTTTAAATGGCTAATGAAGAAGTGTGAAAATCCATTCCTTTCATTTACATCATTAAAATATAAAGGAAAATTATAAATGATCTTTAATATTTTTCTTCGTTTTGACTTCAGCTTCGAGATCTGGTGCAAGTGTCGTAAGAGTGGAATTTGACATCTAATGCACAGTAGATTACAGCTTTGCTTGAAACACCCAATTAGTTATGAGTTTTGTTTTTTCCTTACTTTTCTCTTGTGCAATACATTGGAAATCCTCAATGATGCAAGAGAGAAATAAAATATCAAAGCCATGTAATAAGGGTAGAGGAAAATTTAACTATCGTTAGTGCTAAATAGGGATTATTTAGAATTTTAGACAACAATCCTTACGGTGCGAGATAAGTTGTTTTTTAGGACTGTACAGAGAGATCCTACAATTACCTTGTCCTCATAAATGCAACCCTTCAGGTTTTGCTCCCATTCGCCAAGTACAAAACCATGACTAAAACACCTATAAACAAATTAAAGTGTAATTAAAATAAACGTTTAAAAATTTGAACACAAAATTGAACACTATTTGTAATTAGAATTTAGAAAAAGTGAAATTAAAGGATACAATTGAAAATTGAAATAAAAGTTTGAAGTTACCTATATTCTCATTAGCTCTCTTCCAAAAGACATCATTGTTAGCATATTAAACTTCTTCTAATTGGATTAAATCTAAGTCACAAGGTTTAGGTTCGAGCTCAAGTTCCGCAATGATAAATTTTGGATAAGTTGGGCAAGGGAACAAAATTCGCCTAATATAAATTTGAATTTTTTAAAAAAATGTAGTAATAAATCCCTAAAATTGTCAAAATAGTTTAACATTGCTAAATACTAATTTTAAAAAAAATATAGTTTATTTTTAAAAAACATAAAAATAATAAATATATTAGATTTTTTAATAATTTATTTAATTTAAAAATACTAATTTTTATTTATAAAATCATAAAAATATAATAGTTAATTTATTTAGTAAATTAAACATAAAAATATAAAAATATAATTTAAAAAATTTATTTAAAATACATAGAAAGTATAGATATTAAATTTTATTTAAAAAGAAAACAAACAAAAAGAAAAACTTAGAAATTAAAATGTTAAAACTTAATACACACCCACAACTGATTTACTTACCACTTGCCGCGCCCTCATGGACTAGGTCTACAGGCTCGCGATCACGAAACAATGGCAGTCTCCACTCTCTAGAGCCAAAAACAGTAATAATAAAAATATTTGCAGGTGCTGTAGGCAGCGATAAGGGAAAAAACGGGAGAAAAACCTTAAAAAATGCTTTTTCAAAATATATTTAATTAAAAAAACGTCACCCCTCTATCCGTACGAACCTAAAGACGAATTTCAACGAATATTTAATATTGTTTTGGAGTCCGCCGAATTTCAAACTCCATAGCCGAAATTTGGTGAACCTTGTGATTTATGACTAAATGCTCAAAATTCAGCAAATCGAATGAAGGGAATTGCATACAAGGCTACAACAACACTTAATTGAAATCACAAGCAAGTAGAGGAGTTGATGATCACTCATATGTTATTCCTTGTATATTTTTTTATAACTATTTTTTAAAATACTATATATATTTGCACCACCGTCCTACCATCATCCCCAAATCTAGACCCTTGGTCCCCTCATCCCCTAGACATGTGCCCACATCCCCCTGTCCCGAGACTCTGTGGAACACAATTGCCAATCATTTAATAGGCATTTGTATCACCCTAGAATCATACGACCATGACTATGTATGGGTCCCTAAATTCTTTTTATTAGTCTTGTCCAGGGTATCGTTTATCTTGTTATAAGAGAACCTTCCCCCAGATGATAGAATTGAGTCTAATACAAGAGCTGACTTCTATGAGAACACATGAAAGTTGGGGTTAAGGGTTCTACGAGGGCATAGGTAGAGGGCTGCAAACCCCCTCAAGGCATAGCTTGTCCTTATCCTCACAAGGTGATCACAGAAATAGTAAAACCTATGACCTACACATAGATAAGCTTATCATTGGTTTAATGTGACAATAATGAGGGAGCATACTCTGCAAGTAGATGTGATTCAGCCATATCTTAGAGTTAGTTGGTTATCACCAAAATCGTGTCGGTGATAGAGGCTAGGAGCTCCTCGTAGGGCTTGGATGGCTTTCACTAGTAGCATGCACGTGATGGAGCCAATGGCATGCAGGCGATGGATGACACAATCCACCTGCTCAATAGGTTCTATGGACTATGGGAGAGACTTATTAGAAGATGAATCAGAATAGGCTGGAGCACTGTTTTTCCATTATATGTGTAAAGCAAACTATCATGCTCTTACCAATGAGGACCCTTAGAAGGAATGAACATTCGTCATTGCAACTAGTAGTGAGCTAGAAATAGGATGGCCACAATGTCGTATGGGTTGCACTAGTTTCTCTGTTGCCACACCCCTTTAAAGGAGTTATTGTTAAGGAAACAGATAATGAGAAGCTGGTCAGTATTATAGCGTCGCCTCCGCCTTTTGTTTGTTGGTGGTATATGTGTGTCAGTTTAGTAAAGTGAAAATAACTTAGAGAGTCTACATATTGTTATTTTGTGATTAATCATTTCATTGGAACAATGGCATTAGGAACCTCTTTCTCTGGAGGTCCTAGAATCAATCTGGATGGGGTGGACATGGATTTCTTATCAACATAGTTGGGATCATATTGCACCCTAGCACCCAAACTAAGAGCCATGCAAAACTAGGGGAAATGTACTAACTCTATCAAAACACCACAATGGAGGTATTACTCTTTTAATTGTTAGTATTTATTCTTATGTCACATGATTATTATTGGAAATGGTCATTTGAGGAAATTATATGTGTTCTTTTAGGATTTTACATGCAGTAGGAAGATTTGGGAATGTTGTATCCTTATATGCTGTAGAGATGATTTGTGTCAAGATTAGGTTTCACTATCATTACCTGATTTTCGTTACCAATGTGATGTAATTATAACTCAAGGATCTACAAGGTGGTACTAAATTTTGTAATTGCATTACCTATAGCATTCCTTGATGGTTAATTGCATAACTATGGTGGAATTAATAAGAGTTAATTACTGCACTAGTAGAACTGTATATGGGCAGAGATTTAAAAATAGATTATATTCAGATTGTTCTAAAAAAAATTGTAGTAACCAAGAAGGGGTTATTACAATTTACAGGGAAGTCCTGTTGGTTTATCTTCTCTCGTTTATTTTCTATATGTGTGTGAGTTTTTGTTTCCTGTATATGTGAGCGTTTACTTTTTGAATTTGCAACATCAATTTTATTTTACAGCATGTTTTGATTCAAAGAGCAAAGTATGTGTGGTTTGTGGCACGCCTAGAATAGTTTCAGACTTCCGCATTCTGTGGTTTTCCTTGCTTTTCCGGTATTTTCAAGTTTCAGCAAATAGAGTAGTTTGTTTTGAGCATCCTCTCTCATAGTTTAGGCATTCTTCCTTTTCATCATTCTTCTAGACTATCTCATTCCCACCTAGGAATGCATTCATTTAACTGTATTTACTCCTGGCTTTGAGCATACACTTTGCTATGATATGGTTAGAAGTTTATGTCCTTGTTTTAACAGGAGCATAGTTTAGCCCAAATTAGTATGCTATCTTGAAAATTGAGCTCGGGAAGGAGCCTATGGTTTTTTTAATTAAACTGGTTTTGTGTTAATTTGAGCACTAGAAAAGTAATGTTGAGGATACTGTAGATATTGCGAGCTTATACATTTTTAACATCAAGTTTGTTACTTTATGCTCCATGCATGGCAATTCAATGGGTTTGCATTTATTATAACTAGTATCTGCAGTCTTTTCATTTCATTCCATTTACAATGAATGCCTTTTAATAAAAAGATGATGACCATAGATAACAAGAAGTCAATCTAGCTGCAGATCTGGCTAAATGGTGATCAGATGGTAATTATGGATATATCAGAATTAGATAGTCCAACTACTCATGCATATTAGATTTCCTTTACAACAGAAAAACTTTATCAGCTCAGTGGTGGATAGAAAATAAGTTATAATAAATGTATAGCCAGTCTTGGTCTCCAAAAGAAGCATTTATGAATTTAAGTAATTAATCATAACAACATTTTCATGTTATCGGCAACTTAAGGGAATTAACTTAAGATAGAGTTAAAGAAAATAAGCAATTACTGCAGCTACAGAGATGGCTGAATAATAATTAGATGGAAGTATTGCCTTCTCATGTTGAAAGCCTTTTCTATATAGCACATAAGGATGACTGTTAATGTAGTTTGCATGAGCTGTCTATGTTAAATTTCAATAAAAAAGAAAGACAGCAAAAACAAGGAATTTGATAGCTTGCATTTATGCCTTATATCAGATAAATAAATGTCTTATTTTTTATTTCTCAGAAGTGATAGTTTGTTCTTTATAATCTCATTGAATTTAGTATGAAGAATAATCATGTTAATAGATAATCAGTTGCCTTGGACCTATTGGTTAGTAGATAATCTGGAAAAATGATTTTCGGAAGAGAAGTTGTGAGATCTTTGGTTGTATAAGTGCTAGGTCAAGCTTGGGAAAGTGGAAACAGAAGTTATATATTAAATTGAGCATATGCTAAAATAGAATTTCTTTTTGTTGTCAGTTTCGTACAGGGAAAGGATTGTACTCCCTGCCTGGCAATGCATGACAATAATGATAGTCTGCAGGAGTTTAAAAATATTCCAGATAGTTTTATTGATATAGATGACCAGCATTTTCCTATGGTCATCACATTTCAGAAATTTTTGACAATGTTAGATGGGAGTGTACAGAACCATTTCTTCCAAAATAGATGTCTTGAAGATCAAGGATACCAATTGGAAAAGAAAGATGTTTGTTCAACTGACAAGATTGGCAAGGAAGTGGGTTCAACAAAATCAGGAAGTAACAACAAGGACTTCGACGATGGTGGTGAAGCTACTGAAATACTTGATGATCAGGAAATTTTTGTTGGTGCAAAAGGACCCACATACAAAAGATCTCTTGCATTTATGCAAAACATGAGAAAAAATGAAGTCAACTATGAATGCTTTGACTCAGTTTATTGGCCACATTTCAATGTAGAGTTAAGAAGAGGGCTTGACTCTTCAGTGGTATTCACTGAAATAGTATCGCATATCAAAGGTAGTTTAAAATCTCTTAATTCTCCTGATTTCAAGATGAGTCGGGATGACTACATTGCGATAGCAGAAAGTCGTGTTTCTACATTATGTGTCAAACAAAGAGAAGCAATATACGAGATTTTCTTGCACTATGAAAAACAAAAACAAACGAATGGCAACTTTGACATTGCGGATGTGGTAAATCACTTGCATCGCGAGATCAGATCTAATGGATATTTAGGGGCAAAGATGAATTTTATTTATGTTGATGAAGTTCAGGATCTTCCCATGGCTCAAATTTCGTTATTCAAATATGTGTGCTCTAATGTTAGGGAGGGCTTTATCTTTGCTGGTGACACTGCCCAAACAATTGCAAGAGGTGTTTACTTTCGCTTTGAAGATATTAGAAATTTGTTCTATAAAGAATTCCTTGAAGCAGACAATGATCAGTCCAAGACAAAATTCATGCCTGACTTGTTTTATCTGAGCCAAAATTTCCGAACTCATACTGGCATAACGAAACTAGCACAGAGTGTTGTGGAGCTGCTGTATCATTTCTTTCCTTTTGCTGTAGATAAATTGAGCCCAGAGACCAGTCTAATATATGGAGAAGCCCCAATATTTCTAGATGCTAAGGAAGAGGAAAGTCTTATTACCACTATTTTTGGTCATGGAGGAAACATAGGAAGTGGAAAGTATGAGTTTGGTGCTGAACAAGTGATATTGGTACGAGATGATAGTCAGAAAGTTCAGGTCCTCGAGCAAGTGGGGAAACAGTCTCTTGTGTTGACAATACTTGAATGTAAAGGACTTGAATTTCAGGTACCATTTCTCCTCCCTTATACATTTCTATGAAAGAAGATTATGGATGATACCTATGTTTATCTTCATTCTGTTAAATATATGTAAGTTAATGTAGAAATTAATACTCTGATTTGGTTTTCTGTAGGATGTACTGCTGTATAATTTCTTCAGTAGCTCTCCATTTCGCATGAAATGGCGCGTAATCTATGACTTCATGAATCGCAAAAGTTTCCAAAGCTGTGAGCAAAGTCAATATCCTAAGTTTGACGATATCAAGCATAATCTTCTCTGCAGTGAATTGAAACATTTATATGTTGCTATTACCCGTTCAAAACAAAGATTGTGGATATATGATGAGAACCCTCCATATGCTCAACCGATGCTTGATTATTGGAAGCAAATGGGCATTATACGGGTCAGATGTTTGGACAGATCCCTACTGGAATCAATGCATGTTGTTAGTAGTTGTGAGGATTGGAAGCAACGTGGCATTCAGGTATGTTGACTGTATAAGTGAACAATTTTGTTTTTCTCTATTTACTACAAAAATATTATGTTTTTTTTAAATGTTTAATCTTTGAAGCCTGATTTTTGCAATGTTATGTTTTTGGTCAGTTGATTGAGTTGATTGGTCAACTGATGCGGTATTTCTTGTTTATGTCTCCAAGCACGCAGTTCAAAGCCATATGAAACAATAGAGAAGAAGACTGAGGAGGAAAGAATTAAAGAATCCCTGTGTTATGCAGACACAAAAGATGAAAAAATGGAACTGAAAATGAACATACCTTTTGGTTACTCAATGGAATACAAACTATAAGGATTTACCACTTCCCATTACATGGAAACCTTTGATGCACAAGTAATGAGTGACTCTTTGCAAGATAGTTAGGCAATGTAGGGTGTGTTGCCATAGTAAAATTTGGTCATAGATATTTAAACTTATCCACAAACAAATGTCAACTTTAAATCTAAGTTGCTGATATGTGTATGGGAACAAGTTTGGGCTTGGGTTTGGGATTCGGGTACGCCGGTATGCCAATTTTTTCCCCTAGGTATGGGTATGGCTGCATATATATATATATAATGCACTAGTGACTATACAAAATTTAAAATATATTTGATACTTGATACTAAAAGTAAGTTAAATGACAAAATTGAAAATACATTTTATAATTCATTCAATGTTATATCATATATTTATGTCAAATCATAATTCACATGTAATTTTGTAAATATCATACATCTACATTTCATTTCGTGAATGGAAAAGATAATTGATAATTCAATGTTATATCATATAATATATCTATATGTCAAGTCATTATAAAACTTGAAACTAGTAAATACAATCAAAAATTTATATCTTGCTCTCCATCGAAAGCATCTAGATCTAAGTCATCAGTTCATCTTCATTTAAACCACAAGCAATTGTAGTGTCACTTCCACTAGCTACATGAACATCATGTGTAGGGGCCTCGTCATCATCTATATTAACTCTAGGAAGCTCTAAGGCAGATGCATCCAAGTTGGCACACTCAGGGGCTATATCCCAATTCTTCATTGCCCATTCCGTGTAGTCAACTTTCTTATGTGATAGGAGGTGCAAGTTGGAATGGACATAGAACAAATCTTTTGCTTTTTTTGCAGCCAATTGGTTTCACTTAATTGAGTGGAAAAAGGAGTATGTACTCCAATTCCGCTTAGTGGAAAAAGAACTTGCAACATGTTGAAATTGGATAGAAAGTCAATACATCTTTAAAATGCGAAAGAATGGTAAGAATGTTAAAAATTAAAAATAAAAACTGCTTGTGATAGAATTTTGATTGCAAGAGGTTGAAGGAACATTTAATTTTACCCATGGAGGTACCACCATGTATGAACATGTCTTGTACTTGTCTCGAAGAGTGCAAATACTATGATCTCGTCTCATGATGAACCTAACAAACTTAGTCCTAACCCACTTTTGGATTTGAGAAGATTCTTTAGAATGCTTTCTTGTACCCATCAACAACTTCATTTTCTATATATGGTGTCATTCTCCCAGGCAAAAAAAGTATTTTCGTGCTATAATATTTGGGGGATATTGCATATGCAAGGAGATGCAAGGGCATGGTCATCTTGTTCTAGTAGTCAAGAATGATTTTTTTCACCCTTACGAAAAATGTTTCATTGGTGTCATTCTCCTACTTTGCTATTATGGCCCTTATTTTTTCTACAATGGAGTCCATGCCATCATAGATTTCTCTCAAACACGACTAGTCTGTATTAGTGAACCTGATCATACACATGATGGGCTCGATAAAACTCAAGACCTAGTACACACAAATTCACCAATCATCATCCAAGATAAATGATTCAACCTTTTGGGCCCTCTATGAATTTGATTTCATCCATAGACTCCATTAGTTGCTAATGACAATGCTACTCAATGCCTCTCGCACCTTCACAAGTTGTCTCAAAACGATTGTGTGTAATGCAAAACGAGTCTCAAAAACCTAATGTAGTGTAAAAAATAAGTGAACAACATATTAAAATTCAAATAAGTTAATATGTCAAATAAAATTTAAAATAAATATAGAAATTTCATAAAGTTACCTTCAACAATTCCAAATTGGAGAACGTCTTGAGGATGCCTTGTGACATATGATGGTTCATCACAACATATGAACCTTCTCACCCTTAGTGTATATTTTTTTCCATCCACTCTATTTGAGTGCCAATCTTTTGCATCACCAAGTTGAGGGAGTGGATGGTACATGTCAAAAAAAATGTGCTCATACCTTTCCTCAACCAAAGTACCTATTGCCCTGCAGTTTTTTGCATTGTCCGTTATGACTTGGACAATGTTCTCAACACCCACCATCTCTATGGACTCAATGAGGATTTTGGAAACGAAGTTTGCATCCTTACTTGCTCCTCACAATCAACTACCTTAAAAAACATTGCCCCTTTAGGGGACATTGCAATGCTATTTATTAAAGGCTAGTTTTTACAATCTTTCTATCCATCATAAATGATGGACACTCTTGTTTTGGCCCATGAATCTCTAATTGATTTTAGTGATGTCTCTACAGTTTTTTTTCTTTTCCCAATAAGGTGGTGCACACCTTTACATACCCAGGACTTGTGTAACAAAAGGGTGTATGATTGATTTCTGCAACCATTTCCTATTAATATGGTGATCTCACCAATTTGAAAGAAAGACCATTGGTGTAAATGCAATGTGCAATGTGTTAATCTACATTGTCGCTCGCCTCATTCCGAAATGCCTTCTCCAATGGGCCTCTTTTTGCGGGAAGAAATAGAGGGATCTTCTTCTTGGGTAGACGGTGTCTCCAAGAAAGGATGTGGGACAACCACTATTAAAGGAGACCTTGTAGGTGGCTTCCCTAATCCTTTCTTTGCTAAAGGATGAGATTTTAATTTTTCTCTCATTCACAACATCAACTTCTTCTTGTTCTCTAATATATTTCATAATTTGTTCCTTTGGCAACCCCTTCTTGTTTTCCCTTTGACAAGCTCTAATTCTTACGCTGGTCATAACACATAAGGTGAGCTTTCACTTGGCTACTAAGTTGTCGGTTCTGTTCAGATCCTGGTTCGGGTTTGCGGATTCGGTTCATTGATTTGGCTATTTTTTTTGACGCTGGGTTCATTTTGGGTTCGATCATACACAATATATAATATTGATTATAAATATATTAATAATATTTTATAATTATTATATTACAATAATATATTATAAATATAAATTTATTAATAATATGTAATATATAAATAATATTAAATGTTATACATATACAATATATAAATACTATATATAACATTTAAATTTTATATATTATTAATATATATTTATATTTATAATATTAAATATATTATTATAATAATTATAATATTAATATTTATATTATTAATATATATTTAGATTTATAATATATTATTACATCAACTACCTGATGATCCTTGACGCATATATTTATCTGACCCTAAATTAATGATCATACCCGACGCATATGTTTCTCTCCCAAAATGTAGTATATTTCTCTTGAAACACACATTTATCTCTTGCATGAACCCAGACGGACCAAAAATAAAAATCGCGTTTTTTGGAATGAAATTTGTCAAAAGAAAGACTTGGATTCGTCGTGTAGGTGGAAATACTGTCAAATTCGTGCCAGATTCGCCTAGGTTCGTCTGGAACGAACCGAAAGTGTTTTTTACGAACCTTGGATAGACCCATCCGCGGATCGGTTCCGAATCTAGACTGGGTTCGAATCGGACCCAGATCCGGCAAGGTTCTGAGCGAATCCTGTAACTTAGCTTGAATATATGAGCAATTATACTCAATCCCACAATGACTACAATGCTAAAGACAATGCCCACTTCCTAGAAGTTGTTCAATCACAGTAACATATTTTCATAGAGGTGATATTTGATCAAAATTTAAAGTGTCTACCTATCTCTAGGGCCGTTGAACTTGAACTAGTAGCCATTTTGCATAGATTGTTGTTACAATAAAAATTGAAAATGTAACCTTACATTACATATAAACATAATGAAAATAGAAAACAAATTAAAAAACACATTTTAAATGTATTTAAAAAAATCTTTTAAAAAACAAAACTTGAAAAAATCTTCAAAAACTTGAAAGAATCTTACAAAATACTTACTTTTGATCTATAAATGTCCTTTGTGTAAGCTAGTTCCTTCTCGTAGCTCCTAGCAAATGTTTTTGGTACCTTTACAATCCTTCCCCTTCAAAAAATAACTAGCTAGCATCACAAATACAATAATGGCAAAGAGGAATGATATTGGTTGTTTTTATGCTTTGTGATTGTGAAATGAATGATATTGGTCACTTTTAGGTTGTCAATCATGTTTTAGGGTTTTGTAGACTTTTAAAATGCATTTTTTAAAGTTAAAAAACATTTTTCTTGTTGAAAAAGGTGCATTGGGCGTTGGGCACGACTAGGAGCGCCCAAGCACATCATAGGACAACCAAGGTATGCCCCTGTTGCCTTGGGTACCGTAGATGTACCCATAGGGTACTTGGGGTAGTAGGGACATACCTTGTCCATCTTGCCATTGCTCTCGTTCTTGCTCTCGCTTTTGTTTGGTTCTACTCCTGTTTAGTGTTGTACTAGGTTCGATTCTTGTTGTTTTTGATAATGTAGCTTTAAATCTATACGTTAATCCCCATTTCAGATTAGACATTTTGGTTCTCAAAACTCATTGACCAAAAGAAGAACTATGGATTCATTGGAGAAGCTACTAGTCTAAGTTGTAATATTGATCTTAGAACACAATGGCTTCTTGTGTCTTCCATGCCATCTTGTCATTTTCAACTATCAAATCGAAAGTAACATCATCTAAAACATGAAGGTAAATGGATGACAATGAGGATATGAAATTGTAAATAATTGCATAGGTTGGTCATCATATATGGGGTCTTGTATCCTAAAACCTTATAGAACCCTCACATCAATACTTACATTTGCCATAGACATATAATTGATATGTGATTCTTTACAAACAGCTTTAGCAAAACAACTAGCTTCAATGGATTTATCGTAGTTGCACTTTCGAGATATGCACATTGCCATTTTTGCAGCATTGGTTTGCAACTCCAGAAGTCTCTCAAACAAAAGTTCAAATAGATGTTAATATCTAATTGATAAAAAATGGCTAATGGGACTAAAAAGTAGTTCAACATGTTGGAATTCTAATATTACATCTAAAGTATAGTTTATGTGTTAGAGTATAATAAATAAACCTTAGAGTGTTATTTGGGAGTTACTTTCCCATAAGATAGTTTGGGTAGTTTTGTATGACATTAAATGGCTTTATAAGCCAATGCATATGAATGTAAAAAACTATCCCAATAAACAATATAATATTTGCATATATTTGGTGTTTTGTACTTTCTATAACAATGGTTTAATTTTACTTTTTTTAATATGGTATTAGAGTGGGTATAGAAGGTGGATGATGTTAGCCTTTTTTTCGCACCTTCTAGTTCAACACAAAACGGAACAGATGTGTGGTAAAAACCACTTTTCGAATTAGAAGGGGAAGCTCCCTATAAAATAAAACTAACTTAAAACTATACAATATGAACTTGCAATTTACAAACTTTATAGTGTTTTCAGAGGTGCTTTCACACTTATTCTAAATGAAACATAAAATGCAATCTTTTTGGATTTGTGACGTGCAAAAGGCGAAGACACACTTTCAACCACGAGGTAAGGATTTTGTGTTTTTTGACTAGAACTTTATTGCTAGACACTTGCACTATTCAACTAAATTCAAAGGTTGAATAGGACAAGTTCACATGGATTGGATTGAACAGATTAACACAAACACATAATCACAAATGTCACGACAGTACAAAGCCACGACTTATATCTTCAATTTTGCCTACGACGCAAATTTCATAGATTCACTAAAATTACTTAACTTTTAGCACAAAGAACAACATAACTCAATAGATATTTAAAAGCAAGACAAGCATAATAAATTCTATTGAATGAACATAATCACAATCACGTTGAATATATGACAACAATTTCAGCATAATGTAGGCATGAAAATTCTTATTCCTCGCTATTCCTTGATTGATCATGATATAACACTAAAATCTTTACTCTGAATCCTATTCTCATAATGAATAATAATACTCTCCCCTCAATGTGCAAAAAGCACTTATTTATATTGTTTACAAAGCAATTGTATGAAAATAAATAACTGAACTCTAACCTAGTTGACTACTATTTGCCTGACATGCAAACTTAATTACAAATATCTGCTTCACTCAAACTAAAATTACAACCTTGCAACTGTAGCCCAACTGACGATTAAAATCATGCAACCATGCATTCAAAGCTCACATCTCGTGCATGACGACTGAACAAGAGTCAACTCTAGTTGATGCTATAAATAGCATATGCTAAAAATAACAACTTTCTGAATGTGCTTTTTCTTTTTGAAATCGATGATGAACTATTTTTGACACAAGCTAAAAATAGACTTCTAGGAAAGGTGGCTCTGGCTAGTTTTGACATCTCTAGCGAATCCTCCAATAAAATCTAGCAAACTTGAAGGGCTAAAAATTCATTTTGGCAATTTATCTTTGTGACTCGAATTTGATCAATGTGAACTTTCTGACATATTCACAATATTTGAATGCTAGTAATTCACATTTGACATCTTTGTCGAAGTTCTAAAAATCACCTCAATTTGTTTTCCCTTGCTCAGCTAATTTGATCAGATATCATTTGCCTCCTTTCAAAGCTTGATCCACATTAGACTGACCACCATCAGCTTATCAAACAATTTTATCTTCTTTTTCTATACTGACTTTGTTGTCTGCAGACTGCATGTACAAGCACATTTGGAGCTTGAAGGAAGCAAATTTGCTTTTTATTTGTTTTGATTTCCTATTTACTTTATGAGGTTGATGTAGAGGAATTCCTTCACTTAACACAACTTGACTAATTTAACACCTTTCAAACAAAGATTCATTTCAAACAATCATTGAATGCATAATAGTGCACTTGGAAACATTGATTTGAAGGCCTAGAGGACATTCACACAAAGAGAAAAGCATCAAAACTGAGAGCCTTGGTCTGTACAGGACCTTTCACAACATGTTTCATTTATTTCCAATCCAACTATACTCCAACTATGCATAGATTTGTAAAACATCAGCAAACTAGGGTTTCATGACTGTTCTTATGAAATGAACACACATAGGTTAGCATAACTTTCACATACAGTTGTTTGGTGCAATTTCCTTTAATATGTATCTGGATAATGGCCTTAAGAAGCTTTCCACCAAGTTTCAATAAATTTTCCACGGTAAAATAAAAGTTTTGAATTTATTACCCTTGCTGAAAAATCTAGGTCTGAAAGTAGGTTGTCAACACCATTTTGACCATAACTAGCTCAAGTTAACTCCAAATGAGACCCAAACCAAAAGCATATGAAACCATAGAACAGAACCCCAACTCCTCCAATGACTGTCCCAGCCTTACCAGGTCGTACAATTTACTGTTCTAACTGAAAATGCAGAAAAATTCACTTCTTTTTGCATTGTTTTTGCTATAACTTTTCACAAAGCATAATGAAAATCAGTCAACCAAAAGCATTTGAAGGCTAAAACCATTCCTCCAACTTTCCAAATCATTTGTAGGGCCATACTGAACCGTACATGGCTGTACGATGGAGAATACAATCTGTTACAAATAGAAAATGCAAAGGAAAAACGTGTAAAATTGAAGTATTTTCATTCCAAAATGTTCTCCAACCTTGGTGCTCGTCTATACATGTCATTTATGTCATTACATTCATTCTCATTGTTCAAAACTGATTCAAAACTTCCCAAACCAACTTTGCAAAATTGCATTGACAACATTGACAAGTTTTTGCAACTTTTGACAACTTTGCATTTTTTGACAACTTTGCACCTAAGCACCCAGAACTAATCCAATATGACCCCAAATGGTCTTAAATGACGTTATTTGATCAAAACACATCAAAATGACCTTAAAAACATATTTCAAGGTGATGCTCCTACATCAGAGGTGCAAATAATTCTTTGAATGGGCACCTCAACCTTAGCATAGGTGTGTCTCTTCCTGATGTTGTGTGCCTTTTCAAAAGCTTCGTTTTCATTTTATGTGAAGCATGAGTCTTTGGATGGCGCGTTAGATGCCTTTAGTAGGCGCTTTGTGCCTATGATTTTATTTTTATTTATTTCTTCTTTTTTAAAAAGTTTTTAATATTTTACTTATTATCTAAATAACCATTATTAATAATAAACTATCAATAATAATTAAGAAAAATAATAATATTTTATATTTTAAAATTTTAATTTTAAAAAGAAATTAATAGCTAATAATTATTTTAATTAAAAATAACTATCACTTAAGAATTAGCAATTAAAAATTAAAATTATGGATAGAACACAAAAGATTAACAATTGTGATCTTGACAGGACACTAAGCCTATCGACCCCAACACTAGCCTGAACTTTTTACGATGATTTTTCAAATTTTACGACAAACGAATGACTTGATTACAACTTTCGACATTTCAAATTTTGATGTCATGGCCTATGACAACGACAACAAACCAAAAATTGACAATGACGAACAACTCGACACATACAAGAATGATGATATGACGACGAGTTTATGACACAATTCAAGTTTCGGATGGGTGCATCATATGACAATGTGAAAAAGATGAGCTGCATTTGAGCATAGGAGAATTCCAACTTTGGATGCCATGAATCCATGACCATGAACAATGGATTGCAAGTAATTTATTTGTCCTTTGAGTAGAGAGAATAGTGCCATCAAAGAGAATTGAAGGTGAATACAAAGAAGAAAGCATTTCAATGTTGCAAAGTTGTGGCCCAGAAAAGAATGTCACTTTGAGGAATCTATGTTGAAGTAAAAGGAAAGTGTAGGCAGTGTTTAGAAGGCAGCAAATGGTTTCCCTTTGAATGGTAAATTATTTTTTCATTTTGCTAATCATTTCAAGATAGTGGCACTAGTGAGGAAATTTAAGGGTGTAGGGAGAGTTGTAGCATTCTTCTTGTGGTGATTTAGGCATTAGCAAACAAACATTGTGCTATGAGAGTGGTGATTGGTGAAATTTAGGCGTAGCACAAGTAAAGATATTGATATATTACTCTTTACTTGTTGGATCTTTTTGTTTGCACCTACATTCCAAAAGACGCACCTCTACCTCAAGCAATGAAGTTTTTCGAGTCAAACATGGTTGTGTGCAGTCATGATTTAACCTTTATGGCGCTGTTTCTGAACTCAACCATTAGCCTAGGGTATATTCTGTCAGGTATGTGATGATTTTAGTGGCCTATTTTCAATATTGCTCCCCCTTAACCGTTGGTAGTTTGGATTTTGGAACTCAATTTCAAGGGGTTCATTCTTGGCCATACATAGGCCTTTTTCTAAGCAATTATTTCTTATTTGGGCTATTTTTCCGCATACTTTGCAATGGTGTAGGTAATTTTTGATTTTGATACATGGTTTCCCTAGAATTTATAGATTCTCACAAGAGGCATTACATAGTTCTCATTTTGGGACCTTCTAAGCATCTGTTTGGGCACATATGGGCACCTGTTTTTTTAAGTGCATATTTTTTTGTGTACTTTGTAGTGGTGCTGATAGTTTCACTTGGTTCTATCCTAAAATTATACTTTCAACACTGTATAGCCTATTTTGAGCATTTGTAAAGCATTGGAAACAAGTCCACTTTGTGATTCTTGCTAGTTGCAATTGTACTTGCACTAATTATAAAAGTGCCAAATTAGTTTTACTTGGGGAGTTTATTGGTTGAGTTACAATGGAATCTTTAATGGGGTTGTTGTAATCATGAACTGAGATAAAGTTCCATTTTGGAGGGTTTTCATCATGGATTTTGGTATTAAATTCCATCATTTTGTTGTTAGGCTAAATTTAGAGAACTATTTGTCTTGGAAACAAGGAATAGTAAATTGTAATATCCCAAATGGGATACTATGCAATAAATCTGATTTTTCTGCTCAAACCCTAATTCTGATTTCTGATTTTATATTTTCAGCAGTCTAATACTGCATGAAACACCATAAATATCATATCAAAACATCAAAGGAACATTACATATGAATTCGCCCAAGCATGAGGAATAGATTTCACCATGAAATACACAATTGCAACCCAGATAACAATGCCCAAATGAAGAAACCAGTCTGCTGCTATAACTGAATATAGAAGTCTGATTTTTACATCCAATCAATAGGCAAACATGCCCAACACTATATATATATATATATATCTGCTGTTATGATTCATCCTTAATATGATAAGTACATACCAAATATGAGCCAATAATGCCCTCAAAAGGTGGCACTCCACAATAGGGTTGGAAACCTAGACTCATGATGCAAATCGCCTTATGTGCAACCTTCCACAATGGGCGAATTGGTCTGCTATAGCAAATCTGCTGTGAATGGAACCCTAGCAGCCCAAAACTCCACAAATCACCTTCAAGAATCAAGTCACCTATGCTCCCAAGAGGTGTGCTCCAAGCTAAGGCAAAACCCTAGTCTATTCACCCATGATAGATGCTCTCAAAGCTGATATAGATTTCTGCCCTTGATGATTTGAAGCTCAAATGAATCCCCGTTACGGAACCCACAACTAGAGAAGCTAGATTGGCGCCCAACTCCTTGGAATTTGGTCCCAAGTTTCTCTTAAGAGATCGCTCTCCAATGTATGAATGAATGAATGCTTGATTGATGATTTGAATGCCACCAAATGCTCTTATATTTATACATGACATTCACCCTTATCACATGCTGGCCGACCTAGGCTTTTTGAATTATTTTATTGAGTTTTCCTTCCATAACGGCTAACCATATTTAGTCCTAGGCGCCCACTCCCTAGGGCCGACCTAGACAGGATAAATACCCTTTTAATATTTTCTTTGATGAGCACTCCAATCAAATTAAAGATTTGATTATTATATCTTTTCTCTTCAAGTGCTATTATAGATGCAAGTAATATTATATTTCCATATTTCCATTGGGTGCCAAGCATCCAATGATCTCCTCCTTGTGATGGTATGTAGAGTACAAACTCAAGCTCGTCCATCTCTATGCATGAAGAACATGTTATATCACTTATTCAATCATCCAAGTGGCATCCATATGAAATGATATCATCTCTTGGCAAGATTATGTCAAGACTCCATATCTCATAGCATATCTCCATGTGAGTAGCTCTCCTAGGTGGTTTGCTCCAAGGAAGATAATCCTCCAAGAATCCCAGAGCGGTGTGATAAGCCCAAATCAACTTTAATGGCGACCATTCCAAAAATGGGGACATTACATAAATGACTGTATTATGCATGATCTATTGCCCTATCTCTTTGGACTTGTTCCTGAGCCAAGTGACTATGAACAAAAGTGTGCATGGTTTAACAACAATGACATGGTCTACAAACTAATATGTCTCATTGTTTTTGAGGATATTCAACATTAGCTTGGTACACTAAGTGTCCTTTCAGTGCTTGCACCATTATGCAACAGTTGTATGGAGACCTTGATCCTCCATCTAAGAGTGATGCTTGGTTGGAGAAGCTTTCACATATGGATGATATTGCTACAGATCCTCCTCCTCATATCCCATCTATAATTGAGGACTCTTGCATTCTAGCTTTGGTAGATTCATCCATAGGTGTTCATACTCAAACATCTTATGCGGACACATCATCATGGCATGGCTAGTATAGTTGGATGACATTTCTTGAGGACATTCCTCCTGTACCTATTTCTTCTTTAGAGTTCAGAGTCACTTCTTCAGGAGCTTCCAATGATTATTTGCAGTAGAATTATACATGTCTATAGGATCCACTTCATTGGGAGATCTACTTGCCAGACATCTCACATTTGTTTTTGAACTCTCACCTTTCAAATCTTGATGACACTATTGAGGATATCTGTCTTCTCTTTGATGATAGCTTTGATGAAGTTGCATCTCTTCTTTGGATGTAATGAGGGTACTTATACACCCTCCTACTCTCTCTCCTCCATTTCATGCATCCTTATTGCCATCTTCTACAGTTAGTCTTGGGACTCTTGATCAGACTTTGGCACATCTATGCATTGACTTCGAGATATGTGACCATTTTATAGAGATCTTGTTCCCGCTCTTCATTCCACCTTTTGAGTGGGAATTAAACAAACTTGCATCTCGGGGTTTCTTTCTTCCGAAAGGAAGGTGCATCATTTGTTGCAGAGGGACCTACTTCAACTCTAATTATGAGAAATTCTACATTCACATTCTCTCTCTACTATGTGGATTCATTGATCTTTCATTGGCATCAAGAGGCTTCATCTGAGGGGGCTATTTAGTTCTCTCTCTACATTTTGGGGAGGTGGATGTCCTCTCCGAGGGGAGTTTTTTCCTATGCATTTTTCTCCTCTACTTGTTTGAGGGGATCATTTTATACACGGTTACCTCATATGGATACACATTTTTCGGGACCCATTCATCTTCCTTTCCTACCCACCTAAGCTACGCTTGTGAGGTGTTGGGGCATATTTTGTTTTTCATTTAGTTTATTTACTTAATTGCATATTTGCACTTAGGATAGGATAAGCTTTCTTAGGTAGGTATCTACTTAGGTAGGTTTCACATGTGACTTGTACTTATTTGGTGGAGATGTTATGCACACGTGACTACATCTCTTTTGTTCCACATTGGGTGTACTTTCACATCTCTTGGTGGTGTATCCTATATATACCCACCTATTCTTTTCATTTGTATACACACACATTTGATCCTACTTGATGCATTCTATTGATCCTTTGGTCTATTTGTGCTTGCCTTTAGTCTTTTGGTCTTGGGTGGCTTTCATAGCCAAATCTTACAATTACATCACACTTCTTGGGGTTGCGGTTACTTTGGATTGAAAACACTAGGCATGATCCTCTCTTCCATTATCGACACATTGTTGTAAGATCAAAAGTCATTGGTGGTTAATTTTAATGGCTAAAGTGAAGCAGAGAGAGAGAGAGAGAGAGAGAGAGAGAGAGAGAGAGAGAGAGAGAGGTTCTTAGGCATAGCTAGGGTTTTATAATAGGGGATCTATCGTATGATTGTGAATCTCAACAAGTAGGTTGATAATTCTTGATGGATTGGGTAGCATAGGTTGGTTGGGTTCCATCATAGCCCATAGGACGTACATTTCTTGTGCTTTCAATGTGCAATTGTAGACAACTATTAGTTAGTTGTTCATGTGACCTAAAGAACATCAATTGCAATGTACCAAAAGTACTTACATAGCATAGAGAGTATACGAATGATTAAAGATTCATATATAGGTAGCGTTCAATGCAAATTGCTCAATATAGAGAGGACCTAATACACAACACCCATTCCCTAACATAAGAATTGAATTTGAATGACAAGACTTATAGTTGTTGGTTAACATGACTGCCAACAACTGAACCTAAAGTCAATGCATCACTACCCAAGGCCAACAAGGATTAACCAAATGTCATCTTACAAAAACAACACATTATTCATTTTCATGGTCTACAGTGGATGATTGTGCAATCAACTCTTCTTTTACTTAGAGTTTGAGACATGCATGTGGTAGCACAAATCTCTAGCTTTGGTCCTCGTTGGCTCAAGCCTTATTGTTTCCCCAAGGGATACTCCCGTCACATGGCTATTTGTGCATGCATTTGAATCAAATGGCTTGACTTTACCTGTTTTGGGCTAGCCTTCTTTCTACTTTTCTTTCCCTCATTTTTCCTTTCCTCCTTGACATTATATTTTTCATTTCTTCCTTGACATTATATTTTTCCTTTGTAGGTTACTACAAAGCTTCAATATATTTTACATAGATTCCTTTATAATCATCATGTATTGTTTTTCCATTTGGGAATCACAATAGTAGATCAGCTTCTTTGCTTGTCCATGAGTTGCAAACATGGTTTATTCATCTACTTTCACCTATATTAGATAAATAATTATCAATTTCTCAAGACATTTTTTTTGTAGCCATGTAAATTTGCCCACACCATCTGCATGATAAATACTTCTTTGATCTTGATTAGGGTGGTCACAAGCAGCTTTTATTTTACTTATTTTAACTTTGGTAGTGGACAATATCGCTTCTTGTGATATCATAATGCACATGACACCTTGTTTCCTTAAATGTCCATTGTTATTATGCTTGAATGTTTTCTGTGGGCCACTCATGGCAGCAATCTTCTACAAGGATCCATCCTAAGGCAGAGATTATTTGTTATTTATCTACAAGCACCAAGAGAGTGATCTACTACCTTATAAATATCATAATTTTTATTCCACAAGTAGTGTTTCTTTATTTGGTCAGCAGTATGCCATTGAGTGCAGTAAATGGCAATAGGTTTCTTCTTTGCAGTGCTATTATTTCAAGGCTCCATCACTAAATTTTGCATGGTTTTCCTATGGTACAGGTTTGTCTGCTCTATAATTTGTATTATCCATTTCAGACATTTCTTTGTGTGTAGCTTGATAATGTGGGATTATTTTTTATGTATCATTTGATTGGGTTTTGTGTGCATTCATTTCAGGCAAAAATTGTTAGCAATTTGTAAGCATTCAACCTAGTTTTTTGCATTATTCTATTTGCACTTTAGATTTCATGCTCTGTAAAATTTGTGAAAATTAATTGTATGCACGAAGCATTGGATTTACTAACTGGCAATGATTATTTTTTTTAATGGACAGCTGTTTAATGAGAAAAATTATGATATGGCGATTTTTTGCTTTGAGAGGTCTGGAGATGTGAATATGGCTAAATGGGCAGAAGCTGCAAGGCTTCGAGAAGATGGACAGAAAAAAATTGAGAAACAAAAAGAAACTGCCAAACGTTCTCTGATAGAAGCAGCAAAAATTTTCTTTTTCATAGGGAAACCAGATTCTGCTGCTAATTGCTTCATTATAATGGGAGAATATATTAAAGCTGGTAAGAACAAATTTTTTGTAGATGGGTTGAGAAACTTTGTAATGTTCTTAAACAAGATTTTGAATTCATTGATGAAATTAATTTTATTTTCAGTTAGCCATCAAACAAGATAAATAAGGTTTAGGACATAGGAGCATTTTAGAAACAAGTGAGCAATCGTTTCTCTGTTCTTCTAATAGTTAGGACAAATGTTGGTCCTATTCACCCTTTTTTGCATCAATCAGATGTTAGAAATTATGCTTTGTAGTACTAGTCATAAAAAGTGTTTGATTTTAGGCCATGTGTAGAGGGACCAAAGCAACTATACTTGACAAACTTATGAAAATATAGACAAAGGAGCCATCCTCTGTTATGAACCTGTGGATATGATATTATAATCATAATGTATATAGGTGGATGGAGATGTCGACATGTGGCATACATCCCTTATGGAAGAAGCCACTCCACTCTACATCTCAAAGAGATCCCAAACACAATCATACTCTTCACATGTCCTTACAATGATATTCACCGTCTTTATGTGGAACTCCTCCTAATAACATAATGGAGGAGTAAACCACTAAACCCAAAGTAGACCTACTCATTACCTAATATAATTAATTACACAAGTTGTCCGCATGACCCAATTTAACTAACTTAAGAGATATGTGCCACATGTCCACATCTCCATCCACCTATATAGATTATAATATCATATCCCTAGGTACAGAATATCCTCTTAGGCAAACATGTAGGTGAGGCCCTAGACAAGAGAAAAAAAGAACCACAACATTCTATAATCCTTAATGAATGTCCTCTTCCCCTTGGGCAAAAGTTTTAAAAAATGCATATATGGATTAGATTTTATTCAATTAAGTAGAATTTGTGAGAGGTTTGTTTTCCATAAGCATGTAGTTAGGCCAAAAATTTGTTGTGTCAGTGTGGTTAGTGTGAGTCATATACTTAGGCCAGTATGCAAACATGCATACAATATCCTGACATCCTCGGTCTCTAGGGCATTTATTAATGAAAAACATGCATTATCCATACCTAAGGCTTGAATCATATGGCCTTAATGATTGTGTAACAGAGATAAAACCATAACACTCATAAAAATAAATAAACTCATGATGGTGAGGAACCACGGAAACTGTACAAGTTGGCTCTTGTTTCAGAACTATTTTGTTTAAGAATCAAATAAAAACCAAACTGTCGGCTCCTAAATTGCCTCAGGTTTACTTTTCCATAATATTCTGAAGGCTGAAAAAGTACTAGAACTGTGCTAGAATGATGTAGTCCTCATGGAATGAAAAAATGATCTAGGAACTAGAACAGTTTCCAAGCAAAGGGGCTGCCCTTCATACCAAGCTGAGGCCCAAAGGGAAGATATCTATGCTGTTACAGATTCATTCCTTTGCTGTGATGCTGCAATTAGTGTGTTTATCTGATGAGCAAATGTTGAGGACACATTTTGGGGAGCTCACCTTGACTTTATATACAATTATATGTTAAAATTTCCCAATAATCTTAATCAGTATATTGGCCTACATCAATTATTCAACCATTTTTTAGCATAGGCCCACAACTATATGTTGAGGTGCTTGTAGGACCTTTCAAGTGTCTTCTTGAGGCTTTAACAGGACTGTTATACTTGTATACACTATACACCTTTCCTTATCCTTAATCTTGTCTTCATAATCCATTTGAACATGATTTGAGCTATGAGTACCAATTGTATGCTTGATTTCTACTCTTGGAGCCACAACATATTCAGTGATCATGATTGTCAAACTCCATAAACCATTGAATGGCATAGTGAGTTTGAGATTCTTTTCTTAAGACTCCTAATATTGAAAGTGTGATATGGTGATTTCACACCCTCCCTATTGGTATGGATTCTACAATCCACAAGACATTGACAGATGCGGACCCATATTTCTGATAGAAGATTCCTTTTTAGTAACTACAATACCTTATGTAACTCTTTGGCCATCGTTTTAAGAAGAGGAAAATGACCTTTATTACTATCACTTCACATTACCAATTTGGTGCTCAGGAGTGGCCTAGGCTCTATCCCTTGCTTGGGTGTGCATCTCAATCGCATCTGTGGCCTTAAGTAAATCTATAGCAATCTAATATATCTCCCACAGATTTGACATCATTCGGTAGGCTGCAATGAAATAATGCATCTTTCTATTGATTCCTTTCTGACTTAAATCTCCTACTTTCAAACACCCAATTTTTGTAGTAATATTACTCTCACAATTATTTTCAAGATTTTGGAAGTGTAATCTGATACTAACATCAATACACACATATTACTGCAATATTGGCACCAGATTATAATCTTACTATACTTAGTTTAAACTTTAAGGTATGATATTCTAGCACCTCTTATTTTTCTTTTCAACGTAGAAGAAGTATATAATGATTTAAGAAATTGATGCTGTATATATGGCCACAGTAGCTCTGGTGGACACTCAACAAGATGGATGTGAGACATGATAGGAGAGTTTAATGACTCTGAAAGAAATGCCAATTTTTGTTATCTAACAAGGAAATTGATCCTAATTTGCAAGAACATCTGCATTACTTAGGATTTAATTTTTAACATCCTGTAATTCATAAATTTATAAATCAATCATCAGACAGGTGAAGTAATGCTTTTATTTGTATTTTTGTCTGGGAAAGAGGACAAAATTCCCTGAGTAATCACAGCTATTGGAATTGTTAAACCAGGAAAGAACCTCTTTCAGTGTCTGAATTATCCTTATGCATGACTCTGAGTCAAAGATATATACAAGCAGATTCAATGGCCATTTACTCTCACTGCATATAACACAATATCAAGCTTTCTTATAAATCTATCCTGTTAATATCATTATTTAAGAATATGTATTTTGCCATTCTATGTGCTGATATCTTTTCTGTTGGTTGGTGAAACAGGTAGAATATATGTGGAAAAATGCGATCAAACACGACTTGAAGATGCAGGAGATTGCTTTGCAGAGGCAAAATGCTGGCATGATGCAGCAAGTGCATATGCCAGAGCTAATTGTGTTTCCAAATGCCTAGATGCCTGCATAAAGGGAAAACTATTTGAGTCTGGTTTGGAATTTATTCAAGTCTTGAAAAAAGAAAATTGTAAATCAAACTGCGGAAGATGTGAGGCTTGTGAAGGTGTAAAAATTGAAACTGAGTATCTTAAAATGTGTGCAACACATTTTCATCAGAAAAAGGATTCCAAGTCTATGATGCAATTTGTGAAGGCCTTTCCTACAATGGACTTAATTAGATCTTTTCTTTCAAGGAAAGATTGCTATGATGAACTTCTGGGAATTGAAGACGCAAATGGAAACTTCATACAGGCTGCAGCGGTGGCAGAGATGAAAGGAGAATTGTTACTTGAGGCTGTCTTGCTAGAAAAAGCAGAAAAATATGAGCAAGCGGTTAAATCAATTCTGCTACATGTGCAGTTAAATTCTTTATGGGGAATGGAACATAGAGGATGGCCGCTACAGCACTTTCCTGAAAAGAATGAACTTTTAGCAAAAGTAAAACGATTAGCTAAACAAAACCTGTGCCACGTACCTCAGACTCTTGATTTCCTTGATTGTGCAGCATCAATTCTTTCGAACCAGTCTCACAGTCTATCTGAGTTAACAGAACATATGATCCTTGCACAGATGACAGGAACTGTTAACATTGAAGTTCTTTCTATTCGTAAAATTCTTGATGTGCATCTTCATTCTGATGTCAAAATATTTCAGCATGACCAAGGGAACAGTTTACTCAAGAGGGATGATTATTGCAAAATGCTGCTGCAGAATATAATCTCTTCAACAACAATGACATTTCTTTGGAATGCATTAAAGGTGAAATTGTTATCCTCGGTAGAATCACTTTCAAAACTAGAAAAGCGCCGGGAAAAAGAAGAAGATAAAGTCTACATTGATTTTGCTCTTGAATATTTTGGCACCAGACTGAACAGAAATAACAGATTCTGCACTGTGTTTAATAATGAAGCCTTCTGGCTTAAGGGTAGGAGGGTTGAATTGTTACAGAAACGAGGAAACTGCACACAAATTAGTATCCAGAACTTTTCTATGCTCACAAGCGAGTTTCTTTTGACGGAATTGTTTTCTGTTGGAGTTGAGGTTGTCAAAAAACTACAAGAGATCTATCTTTCTTGCACAAATCAACATTGTACCCTTACTGTTGAAGGCACTCTGATACTTCAAATTTATCAAGTTTCAAAAGCTTTGGAAGATAGGCCATTGGCTAGGTTTGGACAGGTAACAAGTTTGATTGGGATTAAAACCCTTGAAGACCGTTTCTTTGAGATCTTTTTCCCACTGAAGACACAGTATGAAAATGTGAGGGAATTTATCTCTTTGCGTGAGAATCCAACAAGCAGTTTGATTCTCAAAGACGTAACTGTAAAAATAATAAGTGGAATTTGTAATGGCATAACTCTTGGGCAGATTGGAAGATTGCAAGTATTGCTCCCCTTTTTGTCAAAGGATCTGGTGACAGGGTATGGTAAGAAAATTATTGAGAGTCTCCATGAAAAAAATTGCTGGAATAATGAGCTGCTCTGGCTGCATATGGAAATGATCACAGGAAACAGTTTGCAAGATGGAAGGCTAAGTCTGATAGAAAGCTTTGAAACAGCTTTAGTCAATACTTTTCACAACTGGGAGGACCAAAATGTCTACATTTCTCCACATGTTTTTCTTTCTCTACTGGAAAAGCTGTTCTTTTTTTCATCTTCATGCGAATGTCTCTCGGGAGACGTATTTTTGCCAAGGTCTTTCTTTGTAGAGTTTATGACTGGGGAACAAGGGAACCCCTCCTGTGCTTGGTTTCTTCAATCGCAATGTCTACCAAGATGCCGGGGAAGGCTTGAAAACTTTTATCGTCCTATTTGTGATATAATTCATCAGCTATTAGTAACTTATAAAACTGAAACATTTACATGGATGAAAACTTCCAAGATTGACCACAGGACTTATTTTCCAGAGATGGCAACGCGTTTGATCAGTATACTTTGCTTGATAGGTGTCAACAGCAAAGATTTATATTGGAATGCTATGCGTGTGCTTTCAACTATCTTCCAAGATAAGCATATCAGAAAGAATCTGCCTCCTAAATTTGATGGAAAGATGCATCAATTTTTACAAAAGTACAATCAGAAGAGAGAAACATTTTTCGTTTACGTCTCTCGGTTAATGAAAGATATTGATAACCCTTTGGTGATGATTGATTTAGTTAAAAGTCCCAAGCTTGGTAGTAGTCATGCTGATTTCATTGTTCTTGTACAAGAGAGCTTTAAAAGTAAGGAAATTCTACTTCATACCATCTTTCAGGACAAAGGAAATATGACAGCTTTAAATGAAAAGGAAGGAGATCAAAAGGGTAAAGAGCTTCTAATACATGGTGAAAAGAACATGTGGCCATCAAATAGTAATATTTATGAAACAAATATAAAGCCTATTTCCGAATCTTTTAAAGCTGAAGAGAGTGTTTCTGAAAATGCTGAGTCTCTCAGAGATAAACAAGAGGAAAGGAATGCTCTCTTCACGCCCATATTGGACGCTAGGAGTTGTCTTAAAGAAACACTATCTATGAAGGACAAATACATCCAGGAAGCTTGCAGAGTTTTCCAAGGGAACAAAAATACTTATTATACTAAGGCTTTTATTTCAAGTTTGCCCTCTCAAGGTATAAAAAACACAGGACTGTGCATGTGGATTATAACAATCAACATGATATATTATACTACATATTATTTTCTTTTAGCTCGTTATTTCCAAAGAGGACAAAAGCTCAACTATGGTAAATAACAATCTCTGATAATTTGAAACAATCAATGCAGGCCGAGGTAGATGAATTCTTGGACCTGATACAGACCACAATACCAAAGGTGAAACAAGGCGAAGTTTGTCATGATGAAGAAAGTGATGTCTTAGAGGAAATGCATGACATCCAAGAAGAATTGTTGTATATATCTGAACTCCTTTGTCCAAGGTCAGTAACGGATCTTGTACATATGCTTTACCTTCACCAGATTATAAAAACTTTTGAATTGCAGTACAAAATAGGAGAAAAAGAAGCTATTTTGTTTGTAGAAGCATACTTTATATTCTCGGTTATCTAGTCTAAAAAAGTGCCCCCATTATTTGAATTGCAGGCACAAGAAGCATGAAGAATGTGACATCGAATGGCTAGTGAATGATGCTATGGACTATGCTTCTACCAGATTACAGGAAAGCAGGGACAGATTGAACAGATTTAAGTCTGTATTTGAGGATAACACCCAGACTCTCAGAGAGTGCATTCAAACATCCCAATCCGAAAATAAGCAAAAGATAAAGAACAAGACAAAGGGAAACAAGAAGCGTGGAAAACGGAGGAAGTAAAGTTCAGAAGATTTGTGGGTGTATATAGGATTGATTTATATCTGTAATTATTGCATTACATGGTTGAAAGTGCCAGTGAATTCATGATATTCGATGGGTTATGATTCTACATCTTTTTTTTGAGTCTCTTTTTTGATAATATATTTTATGACTTACCTTGGTAATAATTTTTACATTATATTATGTAACGGTAACGGAAAATAAGATGTCTGCTAATCTATGTTGAAGGGAAGGTATTTCCTTGAATCAAATTTACATAAACAGCTTGTCTTAACTCGTATTAGGAGTAAGGAAGAATAACCAATTTAAAGTACTTTCAGACACCTAATGGTCCATGGGATCAAGAGTATTACAACAGTCATTCAACACAATGGACAAATATTAGGCGCAGTGTTGTTTCCTTACAAAGTCCTATTCTTTCTTTGTGAATTTGGAGGAAATAATTCCCCAAGCTTTTTAATCTCTCCTCTTTCAGAAGTTCCTACTCTCAAGGTCTTCATGTAGCTGATCTGAATATCATTCTAGACGGGATATTCCACGATGAAATGTTTCTGTTTCTGCTGCTTTTGTGTTTCTTATTATAAACTCTTTTCTGAAACTAATTCTTTATTTCAGTTATGAGAATCTTCTCATTCGATTTGTTTTTGTGCATATACACTTCTTTTGATGCTCATAAATAGGGGTTAATTCGTGGAGAAAGTGCTGATGTTTCCTGCTTATGCTTAAGTTCGTTCTTTATAGCTTTATATATATATATATATATATATATATATATATGAAAATGTGATATTATTTATTAATCATAAGATAAGTAAAACACTTTCACAAAAATGGGTTGGGTGGTATAAAGGCACACCCCAAAATATCAGTCATATGGGCATAGCCTAGAAAGTCTAAGGGTAACAATTCGAAATTACATAGCTGAAATTATAAAAAGCAAAATAGAAATGAAAATCATGCGGCCAATGCAGTGCCATCATATGGAGGGTCCTTGTCCTCCAGATTGCCCCATACTGTTGCGGGGTTCGGGATGACATTAGAAAGAGCCTAGCCATCATCATTATGTTCATTCTCATTCTCTGCATTAACATTCTCTCGCTGAGGTGAAATGACCAGATCCAGACGTGGAAAGAATTTACTGGTGTTGTAATGTCTCCTTCTAGTAAGCTGAAATTTCACTATCTAACACAATTTCAACTTAGTAAAAGAGAACATTAGTAATCCATTTATCATTTCTTTCAACATGGAGTCATTAAGACTATAACATATTAGATCATATTCTCATTTTATTTCATATAATTCATTTCATCATTATTCATTATAACATTTCTGAAAGGAAGCTCAGTGTGCGGAAATCGCTTCCCACACTAATCTAATGAGGAGAGATGTATGCAAATTCAATTTAATTTTTACAACTACAGCAACATAGAACATCTAATAGAGATATAGCAGCAATACACATACACACAGAAAGTAGACAGAAGAGAGACAAGATATACGTGGGGAAAATCCTTACGGGTGAAAAACCCCACACTCCAAAACATAGCTCAAATGTATTACAGTAAACAATAACAGATTACAATACAGTTTCAGAGCCAATGCTCTTTCAGGAGTCTTCGAATGTCGAATCTGGAGATATTTCGACAGCATAACAGTACTTGTACCAAAGTTGTCTATCTCCCATCCAAGCACTTGTTTATATAGAGTTTACAAGGCAAATATGGAACCTTCTAGAGATGGGCGTCCATCTTGGACTCATGCCCCAAAACCTACGCCTAAGGACACTTGTCCACCGCCCTGTACTGCGACAAGGAGCGCACCAGGGGCACTGCCCCTGGACCCCGCAAGGGGCTATGCCGCTTGACCCTGTCTTGGGGGCGCTTACCCCAAACCCCCATTAATTATTCAAGGGGGAAACCGCGGTTGCCAAAGTCACCAAAATTTACCCTGCTGCATATACATAAGATGCTGACTATGCCAACTCAACATGGGATAAATAAATACAACATTAAGAATTTGCAAAGGTTGAGACACCTTAATTCCCAACATTCTCCCACTTGTCGAACACCTTGCAAGGGCCAAAAGCAATGACAAGATTTAACTGCTAGGGGCCAAGAGGCCCATAGACTCCGAACACCATCTGAACTTCTCTGTGCCCACTGGTTTCGTCAATGCATCTGCAACATTGTTCAAAGTATCTACCTTCTCCAAATTTACCATTCCATCCTCAACCTTGTCCCTCACGAAGTGAAACTGAACATCTATGTGTTTGGTTCTTGCATGGAAAGTTGGATTCTTTACAAGACAAATTGCACTCTGACTGTCACAACTGATCGTGATCTGACCTACATCAACACCAATATCTGAACACAATCTCTTAAGCCAAATGGCTTCCTTACAAGCATGAGTTGCTGCCATATACTCAGCTTCTATTGTGGACAAAGCAACAACAGGTTGTCACTTACTCATCCAACTAATAGCACCACCAAACCGTGTAAAAACATAAGCACTGGTGGATCTCCTGCTGTCAATGTTACTTGTCCAATCTGAATCCACAAATCCATGAATATCAACAGAATGCGGAGGTCCGGAAACATTACCATGATAGCAAATGGAATACTCAGAAGTACCCCTCAAATATCTGAACACTCGCTTAACTGCATCCCAATGAACCCGTCCAGGATTAGCCATAAATCGACTAAGGACTCCCACTGCTTGGGCAATGTCTGGTCTTGTGTAGACCATAGCATACATCAAACTGCCAACAGCACTAGCATAAGGTACTCTGCTCATGTCCTCCACCTCACTAGGAGATTTTGGACAATCCTCAACAGACAACTTTGTCCCCAAAGAAACAGGAACATACAACGGTCTACAATCTGCCATGCTGAACTTGTCCAACACGGTCTTCACATACTTACTCTGGCTTAACCAAAGTTTTTTATTGGTTCTGTCTCTTTTGATTTCCATTCCTAGAATGTACCTGCTGCCCCTAAAGCTTTCATTTCAAACTGTGCTGACAACTGAGATTTAAAATTAGAAATCATATTCTTACCCTTCCCAATGAGCAACATATCATCAACATACAATGCAACAATGAGAATATGATCACCATCAAACTTATAATAAACACAGTGATCCGATTTCGATCTCACAAATCCAATTGACAACACAAAGGCATCAAACTTCAAGTACCATCTCCTAGGGGATTGCTTCAAACCATACAAAGACTTCTTAAGTTTGCAAACCAAATTTTCTTTACCTTTTACCATGTAATGCTCTGGCTGTGACATGTAGATCTCTTCCTCCAAGTCACCATGAAGGAAAGTTGTCTTCACATCCATCTGTTCTACCTACAAGTCATAAGCTGCTGCGAGTGACAACAGGAATCGAATGGATGTTAGCTTTGCAACGGGAGAGAAGATCTCACCATAATCTATACCCTCCACTTGTGAATACCCCTTCGCAACCAATCTGGCCTTATACTTCTCAATACTGCCATATGCACCAAACTTCTTCTTGAACACCTATTTGCATCCAACAGGTTTCCGTCCAGGAGGCAAAGGCACTAAGTCCCAAGTTTGATTCTTTTCCAAAGAAGCCATTTTTTCCTCCATGGCCTCCTTCTAGGAACCTGCATCCTTCATATCCAAAGCCTCTGATATAGTTCTAGGTTCATCACTGTTAGTGAGCAAAGCATAAGCACAACTAGAATCAAGCAGTGTAAAACCAAACCTTTCAAGTTGCTTTCTTATCCGTGTAGACCTCCTCAAGAGCTGAGGTTGAGGTTCAGCTTCTTCTTCTGAGCTTTCAGAGCTGCTAGAGCTCTCCTCATCATCAGGGCCAACATTGTCTTTCTGTTTAGTCTTCTCAGGGGTGAGAGGAAACTAAACAACACCCTCTTTCTTTTCTTTTTCTTCTGGCTGCAAAATAGTGGAAGAAGGTGTAAGCTCTCTGAAGATGACACATCTGCTATACAACACTTTTTCAGCCACGGGATCCCAAAGCTTGTATCCTTTCACATCAACAGAATAGCCGATGAAGATACACTTAACATCTTTGTTCTCCAACTTTGACCGCTTCTCCTTAGGCATATGTGCATATGCCTCAACCAAAAACACGAAGATGCCTTATTGAAGGCTTTCTACCAGACCACACCTCCATGGGTGTCTTTCCAACAAGAGCTGATGTAGGAGATCTGTTTACCAGATAGCAAACAGTGGCAATAGCTTCAGCCCAAAACTTTTGTTCTAGACCAGCTCCACTAAGCATACTCCTAGCCTTCTCCATCAGTGCCCTGTTCATCCTCTCTGCAACTCCATTTTGTTGCGGTGTGTATGGAGTTGTCTTATGTCTTTCAATCCCAAGTTCCTTGCAATACTTATCGAATTCTGTAGAATAGAACTCACCACCATTGTCAATTCTCAAACATTTAATCTTTTTACCAGTCTGATTTTCAGCAAAGGCTTTAAACTCCTTAAACTTGCTACAGACTTCAGATTTGCTTCTGAGAAAATAAATCCACGTCCTTCTACTGTAATCATCTATAAAAGATACAAAGTATACAGATTTTGATAACGAAGGAACATTAATAGGACCAAACACATCAGAATGAATGAGGTCCAACACACCAGAAGACTTATGAGAACTCGAGTAAAACTGAACACGGTTTTGTTTTCCATAAATGCAATGTTCGCAAAAGTTGAACTCAAGATTACAATCATCTAACCCCTCAACGAGGTTCTTATTTTTTAGGGTACGCAGACCTTTCTCACCAATGTGGCCAAATCACTTATGCCATAACATTGTCTTTTCTGCAGGAAGTTTAACTTCCAATGCACGATTACAACCATCAAGATTAGAAACTACAGATTTCTTCACTGCTCATTCAGATGGTGGGGATGAAGTGACTGCTACCTTCTACCTTCAGTCAGAAGAACTATTGCATTGTGCAATGCATGCTTCTAGCTGAAACAGAGTACCTCTCCGAGTACCCTTAGCAAGCACCATAGATCCTTTAGTCATCTTGCATCTGTCTTTCGAAAAGACAACCTGCACACCTGCATCATTCAACATACTTATAGAAAGCAGGTTCTGTGCTAAGCCTACGATGTGCATAACCCCAGTGATCCCCTTCACTCGACCATCAGGGAATCGGATAGAGACTCTTCCACGACCAACGATCTTCAGATGAGATTCGTCACCCAGATACACCTTTCCACCATCGAACTCTTCATACTTAGTGAACCAGTTTCGATGCGAGGTCATGTGGAATGATGCACCAAAGTTGATTAGCCACACGTCATCAGATGCATGGGTTGCCAGGGCTACGATGAATGCATCACCGTCATCTTGTGATTTGTCAGAATCTGAATCAGGAGCTTTCTTCTTTTTCTTCTTCTCCTCTTTGCATTCCTTTCGAAAATGCCCGGTCTTGCCACAGTTCCAACAAAGAGCCTTGGACTTTCCAGGAGATTTGGATCTCCCATGGGAATTGGATCTATCCTTCTCAGCTTTCTTGTCCTTCTTCTTCCCTTTCTCCTTGGGTCTTCCATGAACTGTAAGGGCTTCTTTGGCTGCCTCAGAAGACTTTCTCCGCATCTCTTGAGATAACAGTGAAGAAACCATCTCTTCCATTTGAATGTGGATGTGGTGCTTCCGATTGCCTTGACAAGATGATCCCGTGAGTCCGACAGAGAACAAAGCAGGGTCATACACCGATCCTCCTCCATCTTTACACTAATAGATGTCAATTGTGCAACCAGCATGTTGAAAGCATTCATATGTTCAGCAACAGATCCTCCATCCTCCATTCGAAGAGAATACAACTTCTTTCTCAGAAAAAGTTTATTAATCAGGGATTTTTCTTGATACACATCTCCCAACTTCTTCCAAAGTAGTTTTGCAGTAGTCTCCTCATGGACATTTAACAACACAGAATCGGCAATACTAAGTCTTATGAGACCCTTAGCCTTCCGATCCTTGAGATCCCACTCATCTTGTGACATTGCAGCTGGTTTAGTTCCATTAACACTTTCCCAAAGGTCTCGGTCAACAAGCATGTCTTCCATCTTGAGCTTCCACAGCTCGAAATTATTGCCATTGAACTTCTCCACTTCAAACCTTCCTAATGTGGTTGCCATTTCCTTGCTGGAATAGAAAACAAAATACTCTGCACAGAGTCCCACTCAACCTAAGATTAGCTCAAAAAACCCTAACCCAACAACTAGGACCAAAGGTGATCAAGCTCTGATACCAACTGAAAGGAAGCTCGGTGTGCGGAAATCGCTTCCTACACTAATCTAATGAGGAGAGATGTATGCAAATTCAATTTAATTCTTACAACTACAGCAACATAGAACATCTAACCGAGATATAGCAGCAATACACATACACACGGAAAGTAGACAGAAGAGAGAGAGACAAGATATATGTGGGGAAAACCCTTACGGGTGAAAAACCCCACACTCCAAAACACAGCTCAAATGTATTACAGTAAATAATAACAGATTACAATACAGTTTCAGAGCCAATGCTCTTTCAGGGGTCTACAAATGTCGAATCTGGAGATATTCTAGCAGCATAACAGTACTTGTACCAAAGTTGTCTATCTCCCATCCAAGCACCTGTTTATATAGAGTTTACAAGGCAAATATGGAACCTTATAGAGATGGGCATCCATCTTGGACTCATGCCCCAAAACCCACGCCTAAGGACACTTGTCCAACACTGCCTTGTACTGCGACAGGGAGCGCACCAGGGGCGCTGCCCCTGGACCCTACAAGGGGCTACGCCCCTTGACCCTGTCTTGGGGGCGCTGCCCCCAAACCCCCGTTAATTATTCAAGGGGGAAACCGCGGCTGGCAAAGTCACCAAAATTTACCCTGCTGCATATACACAAGATGCTAACTATGCCAACTCAACATGGGATAAATAAATACAACATTAGGAATTTGCAAAGGTTGAGACACCTTAATTCCCAACAATTTCTAATTCATAAATACATTCACATATATGTTATTCCTTTTATCATTGGTTCATGATATGACTTGTGAGGGACTTATGGTAGACTCTTGCGTTAACCAGCTCTAGATCACCAAGTATGATTTCATTAAGGAAATAGTTCTACCATCTCTTATAGTGGCCCAAAGATTTCACTCACATGGAATCCCTCACCATTTGGCTCGTGGGATTTCACTCACACACGGAGTACCTCATCCAGACGAGAGTCACCATCTGTAGAGCAAAATTAACTTTTACAAGTTCTTCTAGGCCCAAGGATTTCACCCACACGCGGGGTTCCTCATCACTTGGCTCAAGGGACTTATGTCCAGTCGAAAGATACCTAGGCTAAAACAAACTATTCCAACTATGTCATACCTTAGAGGTGATAGAGGGGTTAAAGGGAGAGTCCAAGTCAGCTCCAAACATATCACCAATTTGTCTTTTTCATTGATTTTATAAATATCATAATTGTTCCTATTAACATTTTACACAAGATGCCTTATATTAGACATCATGGTCTTACATCAAAATTGATCATATATCATTAGTAACTTTGATTTCATAATTATGTTTATTCTTCATATTAGTTTATTATGCACATTTATATTCATATCTAAATTAGTTCATTCATTTTTCTTTGATTAACATTATAACTGTAAGCATTTGATAGTTCATTCACATTTGTAATCAAAATTGACTATACTATTTCTAATATTAACAGTCAGCCATAAATAGCAATAGCATGTGAACCTCAGCAATATTATTTATAAACACAGTATTCCATCCTTAAGAAGAGACGAGCATGTTGCATACCTTGCTATGATGTGTTTGTTGAGTTTAGATGATATAATTCCTTTATCAAATCTGCTCTTATGTTCTTTCCAATATATATTCCCTACATATTCCCTTTATATCTCCCGACATAAAAATCAGAAATATGTATGTCTATTCCCGGAAATGTATATGTAGAAATATATCTCTTAATCTCAGAATTATTATTCTCTTTTTCTATAAATTCATGTATATATATTTTATTCTTATAAACCTTGATTGCAATGTGCTAAAGAATGAGAATTGGGAGTGTTGTGGGTCCCACGGTCCACTACTCTCCATAATATTTCCCTTAGTGGGATTCTTCTTACTCCCACGTAAGCTTTTCAAATTGATTTAAGAGCCTCCAAGGCATTGGTCCCACCTTCCATTATAAGGAATTTCAAACATATGAAACACACTTTACTATCCTAAGGAAGCTCTAGGGAGGGACCCACAATCCACTAACCATTTGCACTTGAATTATTAATTTATTCTTCTCAAATTGCTGACTGGACTTTCAAATCAGAACTTGTCCCCTATTTGGACAGCATCATCCTTCTCTATGATGAGAAAGCTCATGCACTTGATACAAAAGAATACATGCAGTCGAATCCAAAAGCAATTCTTCTTCAATCTATGGACTGTGGAAAGCTCATGCCTATTATAGCATCATCCTTATTCATAAATTCAACTTATCTATAACAATATCCATATTCATTATGTAATACATTCTAACATGGCTGATCGCATCCTTCTCCATGATGAGAGGTATTCCAATGAGATTCGTTGTTCCTTCTTCTTGCATCGATCTTTCTTTATACTTGACCATTCATCTTTAACAAAGGGACGTCTCCCTTCATATTAGCGTTACCTTGTTAAACGTATTAATCGCAGTTGTTTATATCATAATTGTATTCCTTTAAGTGTGACTGTAGCTTAAAGAAACTCCCATCTTGTCTTATATGCATTCAATTATAATATAATTGAAGTTCATCCTTAATTAGTTCTAAGTTTTTGGAATCGACGCTCAAGCCTTCCATTAGGAGATAATATCGTTGTCTTTTATTTGTTACTCTTTCAAACATGATCGCTGCCTTAGTATGGCTTGCTTGCTAAGACAAGCTTATAATTTATATTATAATATAAATAGTATTATATTACATGTAATAATGATTATAATTGATACTTATATAATTAAATAATGATAATATTTTAAATAATATTTGGTTTATAATATACTATTTAATTCATAATATTGAACCAATATATATATATATATATTATTTTAATATATTCAATCTATATTATTTAATGTCGGGATATTTGATTTATAATATTAATATATAACTGATTCAATATAAGGACATGAAAGGTGTCCCAACCAGTATTGGTTGGATTGAAAGCACCATGGTTGGAAGCCCCAGAAGGCCAACCTGTATTGCCACCTGCATCTCCCATAGGATGACCAGAAGTCCATCCTCGATTGTGTGGAGAGGAAGATCGCCTGCGAGGGTGAGATCAACGTTGAGAAGGAGGCTGAGAATGGGGCCGAGAGTCCATGGCAGAGTCACTTCTTTGCCGTTGGTGTTAAGAAGGTGAGCGGCCTCTGGAAGAGGGAGGAGAGGGAGGTACCCATGCCACTGTGCAAGGTGCATTGCTCTAGTGGTCCAAAAGTTCCTGTAAGTGTGAAACCTCAAGTGCCACTTTCTTTGCCTAAACTTGAATCTGTACTAGAACATTAGAACATATAATAGCTTTAGCATATAGAGAAACAAATGTACCAATGTGGCTTTGAGAAAATATGCAGGAATTACGATCCTTCCAAATAGTGAAGAGAATTTCCACCTTGAAACTATGCCAAATCTGAGTAAATCTTGTAGGGAATCTAGGAGAATCACCCAAAAGAATCATTTGCCAGGAAAGAGGCTCCGATCTGAAAGGCCTAAAGAATTCATGAATCCACAACCACATTTGCTAAACCCTGGTGCAAAACTAGAAGAGATGTTGAAAAATCTTAGGTTGTCCACAAAAAGGGCAACGAGGGTTCTCAACCCCTAGATGAAAAAGCCTTGCCCCAACTGGTAAACCTTGAAAAAGAAGACACCAGGCAAAGTGGGCAAGTTTTGGCTCAAGAATGGCTGACCATACTGTAGAAAATTTGTTGTGCCAAACAACCACAGAAGAGTGGAGGAGCCAACCTTTATTGAGAATGTCTACCATTGGCAAATGAGGCGAAAGCCAACTATAGCCAAGCTGAGGCTTATAATTTTGCATTGGAGTTTCTGGATACCAGTTCCAGTCTTTCCACCAAGGCTTAATTGATTTGATTCCCACCTTGTGAATCATGTTTGGTGGAATGGCATTCATAATGCCAGTAAAGTTGGTTTGATCACGACTTTGAAGACCAAAACGAACTCGAAGAGTTTGTTGGGAATTAAGGTGTCTCAACCTTGGTAAATCCTTGCATTATTTATGTTTGTATTTATTAATTCATTGCCTATGTTGTAAATAATTGTAAATTCCATATTGTCATATTGTGGGATGTGGTACGATGATGTGTCATCCTACATGGAAGATGACAACTTGTAATTTTGTCCTCACATGAGGAGATAGGTGTCCCACTTAGTGGTAGGAGAATTTTGCCATGTGTCGACATCTTGGATGTTGTGTAAGGGAATGTTGACGGAAACGGTTATGACAGATTCTTATGACGAAGTTATGACATGTAAGAGTCGGAAATAGAAGCTTGTAAGACAGGTGAAGACATGTGTCATGAAGCATCTTTGAAAAATGCATATTTGGGCGCCCCAAGGTGGACTATGACATGTTGTAAGAGAATATGTTATTTATAGCCTGTGTATGACAGATTCTCTTACAGTTGTAAGTTGTAACTGCTCTGACAGATTCTATGACGGTCGTAAGAGCATCTGTCATAGCCCATTTTGGAAATAGGCAACCTCTTTGGGATGGGAGTTGTGGACAAGTGTCAGGAACATTCTACAATGTTGACCAAGTGTCCATAGGCGTGGGTTTTGGGCCATGAGGCCAAGTTGGACGCCCATTCCAAGATAGGTCCAATATTGCCTGATATATTCTATATAAACAGCTGCTTGGAGGAGGAAATGTATTACAGGTTTTACAGGTACTGTTATGCTGCCGGATTGACTCCAGACACGAGTGTCGAAGACCATTGAAGCTTGCATTGCAAGTGTATTGTAAACATTATTCAGTTTTGTTAATACATTGTGCAAGTTTCTGAGTGTGGGGTTTTTCACCTGGTAAGGGTTTTCCCTACCGTATATCTTGTCTCTCTTCTTCTATCTTCTTTCTGGTTCTATGTGTATTGTTGCAAATGCCATGTTAATGGTTTAACGTTGTTGTAGTAGTTAGGATTAAATTGAATTTACATAGCTTCTTTTCCGCACACCTAGCTTCTTTTCAGTTGGTATCAGAGCTTTATCACCTTTGGTCCTAGTTATTTGGTAGGGGTTTTTTGAGTTGATCTTAAGTTGAGTGGGAGTCTGCGTAGAGTATTCTGAATCTTATTGTAGCAAGGAGATGGCAAGCACATCTGGGACGATAGAGGTGGAGAAATTCAATGGCAGTAATTTCGAGCTGTGGAAGCTCAAGATGAAAGATATGTTTGTAGACCGAGACCTCTGGGAAACTATCAGTGGAACAAAACTAGTTACAATGTCACAAGCTGATTGGGATCTAAAGGATCGGAAGGCTAAGGGTCTCATAAGATTTAGTCTTGCTGATTCTGTGTTGTTAAATGTCCATGAGGAGGCTACTGCAAACTTGCTTTGGAAGAAGTTGGGAGATGTATATCAAGCCAAATCCTTGGTTAACAAACTTTTCCTGAGAAAGAATTTGTATTCTCTTCGAATGGAGGACGGAGGATCCGTTGCCAAACATATGAATGCTTTTAACATGCTGGTTGCACAATTAACATCCGTTGGTGTGAAGATGGAGGAGGAGGATAAATGTATGACCCTGCTTTGTTCTTTGCCGGACTCGTGGGATTACCTTGTCATGGCTATTGGAAGCACCACATCCACATTCAAAATGGATGAAGTGGTTTCTTTGCTGTTGTCTGAAGAGATGCGGAGAAAGTCTTCTGAGGCAGCTAAAGAAGCTCTTGTAGTCCATGGAAGACCCAAGGAGAAAGGGAAAAAGGACAAGAAAACTGAGAAGTGTAGATCCAAATCCTGTGGGAGATCTAAATCTCCTGGAAAGTCCAAGGCTCTCTGTTGGAACTGTGGCAAAACTAGGCATTTCTGAAAGGAATGCAAAGAGGAAAAGAAAAAGAAGAAAGCCCCAGATTTAGATTCTGACAAGTCACAAGATGATGGTGATGCCTTCATCGCAGCCCTGGCAACCCATGCATCTGATTATGTGTGGCTAATTGATTCTGGTGCATCATTCCACATGACCTTGCATCGAGACCAATTCACTAAGTATGAGGAGTTTGATGGTGGAAAGGTGTACTTGGGTGACGACTCTCCTCTGAATATTGTTGGTCGTGGAAGAGTCTCTATTCGATTACCTGATGGACAAGTGAAGGGGACCTTTGGGTTATGCACATCCCAAGCTTAGCACGGAACCTGCTTTCTATAAGTATGTTGAATGATGTAGGTGTGCAGGTTGTCTTTTCGAAAGAAGGATGCAAGATGACTAGAGGAGCTATGGTGCTTGCTAAGGGTACTAGGAGAGGTACTCTGTTTCAGCTGGAGGAATGCATTTCACAATGCAATAGTTCTTCTGATTCAAGGTAGAGGGCAGTAGTCACTTCATACCCACCATCTAAACGAGCAGTGAAGAAATCTGTTGTATCTAGTTCTGATGGTTGTAATCATGCCTTGGAAGTTAAACTTCCTGCTGAAAAGATAATGTTATGGCATAAGAGATTTGGCCACATTGGTGAGAAGGGTCTGCGTACCCTGAAAAATAAAAACCTCGTTGAGGGGTTAGATGATTGTAATCTTGAGTTTGATTTTTGCGAACATTGCATATATGGAAAACAAAAACTGTGTTCAGTTTTACTCGAGTTCTCATAAGTCTTCTGGTGTGTTGGACCTTGTTCATTCTGATGTATTTGTTCTTGTTAATGTTCCTTCATTATCAAAATCTATATACTTTGTATCTTTTATAGATGACTATAGTAGAAGGACATGGATTTATTTTCTCAGAAGCAAATATGAAGTCTATAGTAAATTTAAGGAGTTTAAGGCTTTTGTTGAAAATTAGATTGGTAAAAAGATTAAATGTTTGAGAACTGACAACGGTGGTGAGTTCTATTCTATAGAATTTGATAAATATTGCAAGGAACTTGGGATTGAAAGACATAAGACAACTCCATACACTCCGCAGCAAAATGGAGTTGTAGAGAGGATGAACATGACACTGATGGAGAAGGCTAGGAGTATGCTTAGTGGAGCTGGCCTAGAACAAAAGTTTTGGGCTGAAGTATTGCCACTATTTTCTATCTAGTAAACAGATCTCCTACATCAACTCTTGTTGGTAAGACACCCATGGAGGTGTGGTCTGGTAGAAAGCCTTCAGTAAGGCATCTTCATGTTTTTGGTTGTGAGGCATATGCACATGTGCCTAGGGAGAAGCGGTCAAAATTAGAGAACAAGACTGTTAAGTGTATCTTCATTGGCTATGGTGTCGGTGTGAAAGGATACAAACTTTGGGACCCTGTGGCTGAAAAAGTGTTGTATAGCAAGAGTGTCATCTTCAAAGAACTTACACCTTCTTCCACTATTTTATAGCCAGAGGAAAAAGAAAAGAAAGAGGATATTGTTTAGTTTCTTGCTACCCCTGAGAAGACTGAACATAAAGACAATGTTGGACCTGATGATGAGGAGAGCTCTAGTAGCTCTGAAAGCTCAGATGAAGAAGCTGAACCTCAACCTCAGCTCTTGAGGAGGTCTACACGGATAAGAAAGCAACCTAAGAGGTTTGGTTTTACATTACTTGATTCTAGTTGTGCTTTTGCTTTGCTTACTAACAGTGACGAACCTAGAACTGTGTCAGAGGCTTTGGATATGAAAGATGCAGGTTCCTAGAAGGAGGCCATGGAGGATGAAATGGATTATTTGGTAAAGAATCAAACTTGGGACTTGGTACCTTTGCCTGCTGGACGGAAACCCGTTGGATGCAAATGGGTGTTCAAGAAGAAGTTTGTGTAGATGGAAGTGTTGAGAAGTATAAGGCCAAATTGGTTGCGAAGGGGTATTCACAAGTGGAGGGTATAGATTATGGTGAGATCTTCTCTCCCATTGCAAAGATGACATCCCTTCGATTCCTATTGTCTCTCATAGCAACTTATGACTTAGAGGTAGAATAGATGGATGTGAAGACAACTTTCCTTCATGGTGACTTGGAGGAAGAAATCTACATGTCACAGCCAGAGCATTACATGGTGAAAGGTAAAGAAAATTTAGTTTGCAAGTTAAAGAAGTCTTTGTATGGTTTGAAGCAGTCTCCTAGGAGGTGGTACTTGAAGTTTGATGCCTTTGTGTTGTCAATTGGATTTGTGAGATCGAAATCAAATCACTGTGTGTATTATAAGTTTGATGGTGATTGTATTCTCATTGTTGCATTGTATGTTGATGATATGTTGCTCATTGGGAAGGGTAAGAATATGATTTCTGATTTTAAATCTCAGTTGTCAGCATAGTTTGAAATGAAAGATTTAGGGGCAGCTAGGTACATTCTAGGAATGGAAATCAAAAGAGACAGAACTAATAGAAAACTTTGGTTAAGCCAGAGTAAGTATGTGAAGACCATGTTGGACAGGTTCAACATGGCAGATTGTAGACCATTGTGTGTTCCTATTTCTTTAGGGACAAAGTTATCTGTTGAGGATTGTCCAAAATCTCCTAGTGAGGTGGAGGACATGAGCAGAGTACCTTATGCTAATGTTGTTGGCAGTTTGATGTATGCTATGGTCTGCACAAGACCAGACATTGCCCAAGCAGTGGGAGTCCTTAGTCAATTTATGGCTAATCCTGGATGTGTTCATTAGGATGCAGTTAAGCAAGTGTTCAGATATTTGAGGGGTACTTCCGAGTATTCCATATGCTATCATGGTAATGTTACGTGACCTCTGCATTCTATTGATATTCGTGGATTTGTGGATTCATATTGGGTAGGTGACATTGACAGCAGGAGATCCACCAATGCTTATGTGTTTACACTGTTTGGTGGTGCTATTAGTTGGATGAGTAAGCGACAACTTGTGGTTGCTTTGTCCACGACAGAAGCTGAGTATATGGAAGCAACTCATGCTTGTAAGGAAGCCATTTGGCTTAAGAGATTGTGTTCAGATATTGGTGTTGATGCAGGTCAAATTACGATCAGTTGTGACAGTTAGAGTGCAATTTGCTTTGTGAAGAATCTAACTTTCCATGCCAGAACAAAGCATATTGATGTTCAGTTTCACTTCGTGCGAGACATGGTAGAGGATGAGAAGGTAAATTTGGAGAAGGTAGATACTTTGAAGAATGTTGCAAATGCATTGACGAAGCCAGTGAGCACAGAGAAGTTCAAATGGCGTTCAGAGTTTATGGGCCTCTCGGCCTATAGTAGTTAAATCCTATTTTTCTATTGGCTCTTACAAGGTGTTCGACAAGTGGGAGAATGTTGGGAATTAAGGTGTCTCAACCTTGGTAATTCCTTGCATTATTTATGTTTGTATTTATTAATTCATTGCCTATCTTGTAAATAATTGTAAATTCCATATTGTCATATTGTGAGATGTGGCATGGTGATGTGTCATCCTACATGGAAGATGACAACTTGTAATTTTGTCCTCACATGAGGAGATAGGCTTCCCACTTAGTGGTAGGAGAATTTTGCCATGTGTTGGCATCTTGGATGTTGTGTAAGGGAATGTTGACTGAAACGGTTATGATGGATTCCTATGACGAAGTTATGACATGTAAGAGTCAGAAATAGAAGCTTGTAAGATAGGTGAAGACATGTGACATGAAGCATCTTTGAAAAATACATATTTGGGCACCCCAAGGTGGACTATGACATGTTGTAAGAGAATATGCTATTTATAGCCTATGTATGATAGATTCTCTTACAGTTGTAAATTGTAACGGCTATGACATATTCTATGACGGTCATAAGATTCGTAAAAGCATCTTTCATAGCCCATTTTGGAAATAGGCGACCTCTTTGGGATGGGAGCTGTGGACAAGTGTCAGGAACATTCTACAATGTTGACCAAGTGTCTATAGGTGTGGGTTTTGGGCCATGAGGCCAAGTTGGACGCCCATTCCAAGATAGGTCCAATATTGCCTGATATATTCTATATAAATAGGTGCTTGGAGGAGGAAATGTATTACAGGTTTTACAGGTACTATTATGTTGCTAGATTGACTCTAGACACGATTGTTGAAGACGATTAAAGCTTGCATTGCAAGTGTATTGTAAACATTATTCAGTTTTGTTGATACATTGTGCAGGTTTCTAAGTGTGGGGGTTTTCACCCAATAAGGGTTTTCCCCACCATATATCTTGTCTCTCTTCTTCTGTCTTCTTTCTGGTTCTATGTGTATTGCTGCAAATCTCATGTTAATGGTTTAATGTTGCTATAATAGTTAGGATTAAATTGAATTTACATAGCTCTCCCCTCATTAGATTAGTGTAGGAAGCGATTTCCACACACCTAGCTTCCCTTCAGAGTTTCCCATGACATAAGGCTCATGGTGGGTTTATGAAAAATATTTTGAAGAGTCTGGATACCCTTTTTATGAAATCTGAGAGCTTTTAACCAAAGGATTTTCCCTTTTCTGCTTTGCGAAAGTTAGTCATGTTTAAGCAATCTTGAATCATGGTCCATGGTATGTCCGGTCTTCCTTGCTTGTATTCCAACAGTGGACCTATGACTTTGTGGTTTTAGATGATACCAAATTATGGGTCCCCATGTGGATTGAATTCCCTGGTTTGCCCTTACCTTGTTTGCATTTCTTGCATGATATTGCTTCCTCTCTAGGGAGAGTTATTTGTGTCAAACCAGATAGGTTCTTTCAAGCTCACCCACAAAAGCGAGTCTGTGTAGAGGTGGATCTTTCGTAGGATCTGAAGGAATCCATTGATATTAAAATTGGTCCTCTTTGACATACTCAGAAAGTTATCTACTTCAATTTGCCAAACACTTGTTATCGGTGTCAGTCAGTTGAACATAAAATTAGGGATTGCCCTCTTGCTACTCCTCGTACCCAGGCTCTGCCTAGGGAGGTTGCCCAGCCTCGTCCAGTGGAAGTTGTTTCCAAGCTAGTGGAAACATGGGCTACGGTTACCAACCGCAAGCACAAGGCTAAGGCTCTTGCAGAGGCTCCCAAATCTGCTAGGTCACCTAAGGCCACTTCAAACCCTTCTACGAAGGGGAAGGACACCCTCAAAGGTTCTAATGCTTCGTCATTACAGCAAAAGTCATTGACCTCATCACAACCGGGTTCAGTTAAAGCTGTGTCGCCAAATGAGTCTCCTTAGAGGTGCTCATGCAGCCGTTCTTGACCTCTTGAAGAAGGAGAAATTGCTCAAGAGAAAAGGAGACAACCATCTCCTCCCATTCAATTTGGCACAAACCCCACCGAATTTTTGCAGAATCATTTTTCTTCCTTCAAAGATCTAGATTCTGAGGATATGGTGGAGGCTTTATTATGAAATTCCTCTCTTGGAATGTTTGAGGTCTAACTGACCTTGCTAGGAAGTACTCTGTTAGAGCTACTTTACAACAATATGTTGCAATTGATGTCCTGTGTCTGCAAGAAGTTAAAGTTGCAAGTTTTTTGCTTTCTTCGACTTGCAATTCTATTTGGCCATCCAGTAAATTATTTTGCACTGATCATGAGGCAGGGAAAGGTGGCATTGCTACACTTTTGTCCCCTTAGTGGCAAGATTCAGTGGTGGCTCATGGGGTGGACCCCACCCACCGACTAGTTTGGACACTGCTCAATATTGATAATCATTCCTTTGGGATTATTAATGTTTATGCATCAAATGATGCGTTGGAAAGATCTCTTCTCTAGGGGTGGATTGCGGACTCCTTGCTAGTGGCCACCTAGCTTATTTGTTGGGATTTCAACATGGTTCAGACGACGCATGAAAAAGATGGCATTCTTCCTTTTCAGTGGCTAGCTGGCAAGAGAGAGGTGTGGTTCCACATGCAAAATAAATTGGGTCTTTTTGATCCCAATATTGGCCGCCATCAGTTCCATCCTTTTTGCAATACTTGGTGCAATTTTCAAACTGGGTCTAACATGGTATTCAATCTTTCTTTTCATTTGTATAGTTCATTTAAATTCATTTTTATCTCTTATATTACTTTCTTAGACAACGTATTGGTTTCCATGGCATCTACTTTCTTCAATTAGCCTACGGGTCAAGTCATATAATATATATTTTTTGCCTGAGTATATTATAAAGAACCTAAGCATTGATCCTAAAATTGTTCAGGATCAGATGTTTCTAAATTCTTTTCTACCCCATTTTCTGACCTGTAATATTGGCATACAACACCATCTGAGTGTTAAGGTATTCAAATAAAGCCTTACTATTATGGTCCCATAGTCTGTATTCCTGCAATTATTTTGTAGTGTGTTTAATTCCCTTCCATCCCCATTGAATTCTCTTTATTTTGTGTGCTTCCCAATTGAGCTTGTTGTGGAAGTTTAGACTGAGATTTGTATATTGATATTTTTTGATTTGGTAAAATCAGGTTTTTAGCCTGGTCTGAGCCTAGAGGGACCACTTATGGGGGATCTCTTCCCAGTTAGCTTTATCGCCGAGACCACTACTACGCAGCCTCAATCCCCTAGGCATTATCACCTTGTTCAAACCCACAAACTCAATAGCCCAGCAAGGCCCACAGTCCGTGAGCACGAGAACCTAGGAAAGGCACATATCCTATGAGCACAACAACCCAGTTGAGACAAAGGCCTACGAGCTCAATGACATTTGTATATTGATATTACTTCAAGGGTTTCTCTTAAAATTAAAATCTTAATCGTTTATTTTTTCATTAGAGAATGAAGTCTAATATCCTAGTTTTGCCAATATTAACTTGCATTTCTTCTTTTGAAATGAGTTAAGGGACTTTAGATGTTCTCTCAAATTAATGATTATTTTGTGGTTAGAATGGGATAATCGCATGGGAGAGAATGTCACATAGCTTGCTAAGTGGGCCACACCCACTTGTTACAATGTAGGTTACAAAGGTGCTTGTGTATGGCATATCTTGTCTATCCGTTCTTCTGGTTTGTCAACATATAAACCATAAAGTAGGCAATAAAAGACGACCTTGGTAACCCCTATTTTACTTTTGAATCACTTTGATTTATATGCTTGTGTCTGGATTTTGGCACTCGCCACCTCAAAGTCTTATAGATTGCTTGTACTTGTTTAGCACTCCTTACTTCTCCAACTTGGTCCATAACTTACCCATTGGCACAATATCAAAAGATTCTTAAATTCATCAAAGAGAAAATAAACTTCACCCTTTTTTGTCCTAGGCTTTCTTGATAAAATATACATCATAACGATCTATTGTTGAATGCCATGGTCTAAACCTTGTTTTCTCTTTACTTTTTTTCATGCCTTTGCATCCAATTTATAATTTTGTGCTCTGTAAGGCTACTAAACAATTTTGGAAGGAGGGAGTTCACCATGATTTAACAATCTAGAGATTGTTGCAACCCCTTTTAAATAAAAGTATATCAACATTCCATGTCTTCTACATTTGGACTTTTACTAGAAATTGTACTTCACATTTTAAGTATTATTTTTAAAGGCCCTCAAGTTACAAGCTTTACTTGATGCTAGTTAGCTTCTTAATACCTTGCTTGATGTCCTCTAATGTAAAAGGTTATCGTTTATATTAGTTGTTTGGGAATGTCTTTTTCTTCTTCCATATTGTAACATTTTTTTGGTATGCATTTTAATTGGACAAATTTCTTTCCAAAATTTCTTAGGCTCATATTTCTCTTATATCAAGACTTCCGTTGCTCTCATGTTCTCTTTTTTCCTTTCTTTGTTTTGATGTGTGAGGGAAACTATTGGGGCCCTCTCCCATTAAAAAGAAAATAATACAACAAATTGAAAATCAAAGAACTCAATTGTCCAAAGGGACTCATAGAAGCCTACCAAATTGAAAGTTAAAAGTTAAAACTAAAACCCAAACCACCACCAAAAGAGCACCTCCAAAGCCAACCCCAAAAAATGACTTCACCAATTTAAGGGCAAGTCACAAATTATACATGAATTGAGGTCACCCTCCTGTTTTTGGAAAGGAGAGTTGCCATTGCCCATTGAGATCCCTCCCCAATTGAATATTGGGCCTCTAGTTGCAACCTCTCTAGTTTTGTCCCTCCCTCTACGTTTTTCCTTTCTACAATTTGGTTTGGATTTTTTTACTTCCTAATTGAGAGATAGTAAGGATGTTTGTTGAGGCTAAAAGATTTTTAGCATCCACCAAGTCCTTCAAATCCTTCCAACATATTTTGGCATCTTTCTCATCAATATCAATAACCAAGAGAGACAACTTCTCCATTTGACCCAAACCTTTCGGCTTGGAAGAAGCCACATCTAGTTGCCCGCTATCTTTTGTGCATCTAATTGTAGAGGAAGAAGGTAGGTCTTTAAAGAAAAGCCTATTGTTTCTCTTCTAAGTATGGATAGTAAAAGATCTCAAAGAAGACCTATAAATTCTACCACCTTGTGCCCCAAATCATTGTTTCAAAAACATTTGAATTGTAGCCCTTCATAATTAATAATTTGAGTCCAAATGCCTTGAGAAATCAAGATCTTAATGGAATGGGGATTGCCATGGAAACATTTGTTACGACACAAACCCTTAAAAATCTATTTTATGCATCATACAACTCCTTAATAATGTTGCTCACCTTTTCAACAAACATTTGAATCATACTAGGCTCTCTAATTACCAATGGGAGATTGTACAAGTAGATCTATATTAGAACCTTAGTGATTGAAACTACTATTGGATCAAAGAAGGGGGACCAAGGGAACAAAAAAAAAAACCACACCTTTAAGAAAAACCATGGTCCCTTGTTCATCACATACTTGTGATCCTCTAAAGTTTCAAATGTGACTAGGAAAAAAGCATTCTCTGGCAAGGACAAAAAGAAGCTTCACAATTTTGCTTCATGCAAAGTGCAATTGGTAGAAAAATTCCTCATAAGAAAGTTTCTTCTCTAGGCATTAAAAATTGAAGACTTACAATCAAGATCATCCTCAATCAAATCAATACGATTATCTAGCTAGAATGAATAAATCAAGCACCTCTTTTGCCATTTTTTTAATTGATTATATATTACTAATAGAATACATATACAATATGATCATAACCCATTCAGGGCACAATAGGAAAACAACTTAGCAGTCCCAGTCTAAAAAGGAGCTCAATACTTAGCTCATAAAGGTACAAACATTGATATCAACAAAATATACATCATACATAGTGTCTAGGACAATCAATAGGAACCAAGTGAAAGCTACTTGTGAACACTAAAAAAATGAACCAAAAAGGGATGGTTGGACAAGCCTAATTCACCCTACTTCACCAATCTAAGTCACCTCAAGACTAGGCTAAAGAGTGATGCATAAACTAACTAAATTGCACCCTATCACTATGCAATACTCTTGATTTGCCCTATGATATGATAAACTATATGTGAATGTTAATGATAATACTATGTCAAGTGCTTAATGAGACATAATTTCATTACATTCAAATTGCTTGTTGGAAATGAAGAGGAATGGCTCAATTTATAGATTTTTGGAGGTGAGGATGGAGGGCTAGGATCAATTTTAAAGATCAAAGCTCACATTGTTTGAGTATCCTCAAGCAAGGAGAATTGGACAAATGGCATGAAGAGATTGCATGAGGGAGATGCTCCAAGATTCAAGGAGAGATCAAGGGATGAGATTGAATAGTTGAATGGATGAATGGCTAGGATTGGGTAGGTGTATGATATGTAAGGCCTCATTTATGAAAAAACATGGTTTAGATTTTGTGAGAATTTTAAAATTAGGAAGAGAGGACAAGTGTAATTTTAAATTCCATGCAATAGTGCCACATGTAATTTAAAATTGGGGGAATAGAGGAAAGAAGGACAAGTATGACAAAAGGAAGATTTGTCCATACTTCCAAGGCACCACTTGTCATGTGCATGCATGTACATGAGATGACAAGTGTCCATCTAGAAGCATGGGGGAAAGGGGTAGTCTAGGTATAGGTTAATTAACCCATGTGCACATACTTAGGAGGAATTAATGATTGATTACAAAAGTAATAAAAATTAGACAAATTAGGTAAATAAATAAATAAATATATTTATTTAATTTTTTTGGAGATGAATGTGAACTATAGTCTTTTAAATGGATATTTGATTTTTGGACTATAGTAGGAGAAAGTGATTTTTTGTGATAGAAAGAGATGAGAAAATATTAAGTAAATAATTACGAAATATTTAATTAAATATTTGTTGGGTAGAATAGTGGAACTTATTGGATTTGGATTGATTTATTGTGTAGATGATGGTAGAAGGTGGTCATGACCATTTTCAGGTGTCTACATTTTGCCCCTCTTTGATGTGGTGTCATAACTGTGAGGTGTTGGTAGCATATCAAAGAAAATTTAGATTTTCAGTTTGCCCCAGTTGGCTGACGTGAAAGGAAAATGTGTTGAGGTGATGCCCCCTCGAGAGATTAGTAGAAAAAATAATTTTTTTTCTTCGATGTCTGATGCAGAGTGGCACAAGGGAAGCAACAAGGTTTATTCTTCTTTGCCCACTCACCCACTTCACCTAGTCCTCGACCAACCAAGGTCACTCACCAAGTGCAAATTAGGGATTTGCTACCTAGGCTCTTGTCCAACTCTCAAGACTATTTCTACACCTTCATACAGGTCTATAAACACCTTTTTAATAGTTGGTTTGGTTCCCAACTTCACACAACTCTCCAACCTCTAATTGGATTAGTAAGGCTACTAGCCCTCCAAATCTAGTTTTCTCCACACAACTTGGCAAAATCCTAAATGACCAGGCAAGAAAATGATGGATTTGAATACCCTTTATGGCATTTCAAGAAAATTCCAAACCTCCAGGTCCAACTCTACTCCAGTAACTCAGAACACCCACTAGGTCTCTAGGCCTAATTGATCAATTTAGGGCTAGGTTACAAAGCAAGTGGTCAAATTTGGGGTCATAGATCAGGGACAGGAACTTGGATTACCTCTAACATATCCAAACAACTCAAAACCACCATCCATTCACTCACCTTATTAGAGTTTTGTCATTTACAACAACAAATTGCATAAATTTGGTCAAATACCTATGAATACTTGACCTAGGGCATCACTTCAAAATTTGAAGATTGTCTTTCCCAGAAAAATGCTTTTGGAATTAGATAAAGTACATCCCTAGCCTACATTTCACTAATTTGCATGAGGTTTCATCAGTTAGAATGCATTCTAGGGCAGATTTTGTATGATAAACCCTAGAAAACAGGGTTTTAAACTAGTTCGAATAAAGATTGCAATAACTTTCTACTCAAATCACTTCAGGACCTCAAACTTGCTGCATTCAAACCCTGACTCCAAGTAGTTTTAGAAAAACAACATGGATCCACCTGGCCAATCCGTACAGGCCATACAATAGGAGAAAAATAGGGAAAAATAGTCAGTTTTCTTTATTTCTGTGCCCAAAACTCCGTACCAAAACCTCTTTGTCGTACAGGAGTGAGATGACAATAGTATAAACTGATCCAAGTTGGTATCCAACCTCCAACAATAGTTTTCAACTGTCCAAAATGAGTTGTAACCGGCCAATGTGTCATTGACACCATTGGCAACATTTGACACTACAGTATTTTTGCATTTACACCAAGATACCGATTGGTTCAACTTGTCTAAGGATCTCAAATGACCAACACACTCCCTAGAACATGCTAAAACACTAGAACAACCAAAAAGACTCAAAAACCAATCATTAGACCTACTAGGCCTAAGTGGCACAACGAGGGTCCAAATGGACTAAGAATGATTGAGGTTTATATAGTCACCCCAAACATCTTGACCACACAAAAGGACCTAACATCCATGGCTAAAAACCTTATTACAAACACATTGAACAAAAAAAACACAAATTAGCAAAATGCTTCAAAATGTTCTTAGGAATCAAACTGTTCCTAGGTGCCCTGCACCATACACCCACTGTCAAACAGAACTCAAGCCTCTTGAGTTGGGAATGTTGTCAAATGTGAATCCTGCCTTCTCAATGGCTGCTCTGCTCATCCAAGTTGCATCTTCCTGAGGCTTGTTGAGCCATTTCACCAAATATTCATAATAGGTGTGCCTCTTAGTTTGTTTTGCAATCCTTTTATCCAAAATACACTCAATCTGATCAGGAGATGAAGGAATCAGTTCTTGAAGTGTCTGATTAGTTTGTTGCTCTACAACAGATGTCTGAGGATCAGATCCCTTATAGGGATAAAGGTCTGAAACATTAAAAATTGGTGACAAGGCAATGCCATCTGGTAGCCTGATTTTGTATGCATTTTCTCCACATTTCTTGAGCACTTCACAAGGCCCAATCTTCTTCATGAGTAGCTTAATGTATTTACCTGTAGGTAGCCTCTCCTTTTTAAGGTGTACCATGACCAAATCCCCTTCTTTGAACTGCAGATCCCTTCTCTTTCTGTTAGCAGATTGTTTATACTTTTGAGAAGTGGACTGCAATTTATGTTTTACTTGTTCATGGACATCTCTCATCACTTGGACAAAGTCTTTAGGCAATGCACTACTCTTCTCCAGTCCTCTAACCTCTCTAAGTTCCAAAATACCCCTTGGGTGAGTGCCATAAACAATTTAAAAAGGTGACAGGCCAGTGCTTCTGTTGACAGTGTCATTGTATGAGAACTCTGCCTGAGCCAAAACTGAATCCCAACTAGCACCCTGCTCTTTAGTTAGGCACCTTAGGAGGTTGCCAAGTGACCTGTTGATCACCTCAGTCTGACCATCAGACTGAGGATGATATACAGATGATAAGGACAGATTTGTACCTAGTCTTTTCCAAAGTGTCCTCCAGAAGTGTCTGATGAACTTAGGGTCTCTGTCAGAGCTTATTGACCAAGGTAAACCATGTAACCTGACTATTTCCTTGAAGAAAAGACCTGCTATATGTGAGGCATCATGTGTGGTTTTACATGGGACAAAGTGAGCCATTTTTGAGAACGTATCAACAACCACAAAGATGCTATCATGTCCATTCTTTGTCCTAGGCAAACCAAGTACAAAGTCCATGCTTATGGAATCCCAAGGCTTTGAAGGAATAGGTAGTGGAGTGTATAGACCTGCATTTGATGTATGTCCCTTGGCTCTTTGGCAAATTTGACAAGTTTCTACAAACTTTCTTACATCAGTTGGCAACTTTGGCCAATAGTAGTATCTCCTAACCAATTCTAGGGTCATATCAATACCAAAGTGGCCTGACATGCTGCCACAGTGCTTCTCCTTAATAATATTCTCCCTAACAGACCCTCTTGGGATACATAACATACTATCCTTAAAAAGATATCCATCTTGTATCAAAAAATTAGAAAAATCAGTGTTATACCTGCCTGTCATGGCTTTGCAAGATTGGTAAGGTTCTTTGAAGTCTTCATCTTCTGCATACTAATCTTTGATGGCATGTATACCTGTACTTTCCAATTGAATGGTCTGCACAAAAAGATTTCTCCTACTTAAGGCATCGACTACCTTATTGGCCACTCCTTTCTTGTGCTTAATGGAGAATGTATATGCTTGGATGTACTCCATCCACTTGATATGCCTATGGTTTAACTTCTTCTGCCTGTTCAAGAAGCTCAAAGCATGGTTATCAGTGAAAACAACAAACTCCTTGGGTAATAAATAGTGTCTCCATTTTCTCAAAGATTGAACCATTGCATATAATTCTAGATCATAGGTAGAGTAGTTCTGTTTTGCCTCATTTAACTTCTCACTAAAGAAGGCTACAGGCCTCCCATCTTGACTTAGGACTCCCCCTACAGCCCTCTTACTTACATCACACTCAACCACAAAGGTCTTATCAAAATCAGGCAGCACTAGGACTGGTTGTTCTGATATTTTCTTCTTTAATAGTTCAAAGGCTTGATTGGCCTCATTTGTCCACACAAACACACACTTCTTTCTCCCTTTTATAGTGTCAACAAGTGGAGCACAAATGGCACTAAACCCTCTAATGAACTTTCTATAAAAACTACACAAACCATGGAAACTCCTTACCTCAGAGGCTGTAGTAGGTGTGGGCCAATTAAGAATGGCTTCCACCTTGCTTGGATCCATCTTGAGGCTGCCCTTAGAGATGCCAAACCCCAAGAATGTCAGTTCTTCTTGTAGGAAGATACATTTGTCAAGGTTAATTCTTAACTTCTCTTGAAGCCTCCTGAGCACTTGATGAATATGTCTTATGTGATCTTCCTTGTTGTCACTAAAAACCAATATATCATCCAAATATACAACAATGAACTTGTTAAGGAATGGTTTTAGCACCTCATTCATCAACCTCATGAAGGTGCTTGGTGCATTTGATAAGCCAAAAGGCATCACAACCCATTCAAATAGCCCTTCATTGGTTTTGAAGGCAGTTTTCCACTCATCCCCCTCCCTTATCCTAATTTGGTGGTAACCACTTTTTAGATCCATCTTGGTAAAATACTTAGCCCTACCCAAGCAATCCATTAAATCTTCTATTCTAGGCATTGGAAATCTATACCTGATAGTAATCTTGTTGATGGCCCTGGAGTCAGTGCATAGTCTCCATGTTCCTTCCTTCTTGGGTGCAAGTACTGCAGGTACTGCACATGGACTAATACTCCTCCTTATAAGCCCTTTATCCAACAAGTCTTGGATTTGTCTAGCCACTTCTGCATTTTGCTCTGAGGTCAGCTTATAGGCTGCTTGGTTTGGTAGGGTGGATCCAGGGATGAGATCAATGCAATGACTAATCTCCCTCTTTGGTGGAAGGGCATCCTTACTTTCATCGGCTATCACATCATGAAACTTCTCTAATAGTTCCTCCACCTCTTTTGGTCCAATCCTCCTAAGAGGCTGCTGCACTTTGATCTTCTTAGGATTTGCATCCTTGGGCTTGATGACCACTGCAAAACATGGCACTTTCTCCTCCTTGAGGTTAGCCAAAAACTCTTTTTCACCTACTAACATAACTGAACTAGGAATGATCTTCTCCTTGCTGTCATCAATCAAAGGTGTCATTGTGAAATTTTCACCATTTTTAGACAAATGAATCACATTTTGCTTACCATCATGTTGGGCACTTGTATCATGTTGCCAAGGTCTACCAAGAAGAAGGTGGCATGCATCCATATCTACTATCTCACAAAGAATCCTATCATGATATTCACCTATCTTAAATTCAACCCAACATTGTTCTTTCACCACAATTTGTTGGTCCTTGGTTAACCAAAAGACTCTATAGGGGTTAGGATGAGGTATCATTTACAATCCTAACTTATTCACCATTTCATTAGAAGCTAAATTTTCAGAAGAACCTGAGTCAATTATTACCTTGCAGACTTTTCCTTTCACCTTGCAAGTGGTTCTAAACAAATTGTTTCTTTGGGGCTGCTCCTTGGTGGCTGGCATGATGAGGGACCGGTTAAACATGATGCATTCTCCACTCTCTAGTGCTGCAGGTTTGGAAGAGGCTGTTTGATAAGATGTGGTGCTTTGACAGTCATCCTCTTGAAGGAGCTGCACCCTTCTATCTTTCTGATTTGCAGCATTGTTTCCCATCTTCTCCGGGCACCTAAAGGATTGATGTCCTATCTGATTGCAGGAGAAACACCTTCCAGTGAACACATTGGGACCCCTGCCCCCACTTCTTCCTCTGCCATTACCTCTCCCTCTAAACTGACCCTTATCAGCACTATTTTTGTCATCCTGCACTTGACTGCCCTCTTGTGATCTGCCATCTTGGTGTCTAGGAAAGTTATCTCTATTTTGAAATCTACCTCTGCCTCTGAAGTTCAGATTGCCTCTGCCCCTACTGTTTGAATCACCTCTCCTTTTTTGTTTGTCCTCAATCCTCAATGCCATTTGAAAACACTTCTGGACTGTCTCAGGGTTAAAGAGACTTAATTCATCTTGAATGGAGAACTTAAGACCATCAAGATACCTTGCAAGCTTTTGTTTTTCATTCTCAGGGATCTTGGCTTTCAAAGACATCTTGTGAAACTCCTCGGTGTATGTACTCACATCCATGTCCTTCTGTCTCAAGTTTTGTAACTTCTTGTGCAAGTTGACTTCATAATCTTTAGGAACAAATTGCTTCTTGATTTCAAGCACCATCTTCCTCCATGTAGAGATAGGGTTCCTATCATCTTCTATCCTCTCATTTTGAATAAAGTTCCACCAACTCAAGGCTGGCCCTTTCATTCTAGATTTGGCAATCCTCACCTTCTGATTTTTTGCCACTTCTTCACATTCAAAATAGTTCTCCATTGCCTCTATCCAATCAAGGCACTCCTCTGGGTTCTTCTTACCAGAAAACATAGGTAAGTCCACCTTACTGTCCTTCCTACTCAACTTTCCAAGTGCATCTAGGAATTGTCTTTCTGACATACCTCCTTGTGGCTCTTCCATGGGCACTTCTTTTTCTTCATCTTGATCCTCTTCATCTGAATCCAAGATGACCTTTGGCTTCTTCTTCTTATCCTTATCTTTCTTCAACTTTTCTATCTCAGCCTCCATCCTTTTGTTCTTGGCTGCTTGCTCTCTCACTATCTTTGCCAATTCGACATTAGTCACCTTTGAAGGAATTTCCTCCTCTTCTTCTCTATCTCCCATCTCTTTGATGGATCTGATACCACCTGATGCAGAATGACACAAGGGAAGCAACAAGGTTTATTCTTCTTTGCCCACTCACCCACTTCACCTAGTCCTCAACTAACCAAGGTCACTCACCAAGTGCAAATTAGGGATTTGCTACCTAGGCTCTTGTCCAACTCTCAAGACTGTTTCTACACCTTCATACAGGTATGTAAACACCTTTTTAACAGTTGGTTTGGTTCCCAACTTCACACAACTCTCCAACCTCTAATTGGACTAGTAAGGCTACTAGCCCTCCAAATCTAGTTTTCTCCACACAACTTGGCAAAACCCTAAATGACCAGGCAAGCAAATGATGGATTTGAATACCCTTTAGGGCACTTCAAAAAAATTCCAAACCTCCAGGTCCAACTCTACTCTAGCAACTCAGAACACCCACTAGGTCTCTAGGCCTAATTGATCAGTTTAGGGCTAGGTTACAAAGCAAGTGGTCAAATTTGGGGTCATAGATCAGGGACAGGAACTTGGATTACCTCTACCATATCCAAACAACTCAAAACCACCATCCATTCACTCACCTTATTAGAGTTTTGTCATTTACAACAACAAATTGCGTAAATTTGGTCAAATACCTATGAATACTTGACCTAGGGCATCACTTCAAAATTCAAAGATTGTCTTTCCCATAAAAATGCTTTTGGAATCAGATAAAGTACATCCCTAGCCTGCATTTCACCGATTTGCATGAGGTTTCATTGGTTAGAATGCATTCTAGGGCAGATTTTGTATGATAAACCCTGGAAAACAGGGTTTTAGACCAATTCGAATAAAGATTTCAATAACTTTCTACTCAAATCACTTCAAGACGTCAAACTTGCTGCATTCGAACCCTGACTCCAAGTAGTTTTAGAAAAACAACATGGATCCACCTGGCCAATCCGTACAGGCCGTACAACAGGAGAAAAAAGGGAAAAACACTCAGTTTTCTTTATTTCTATGCCCAAAACTCTGTACCAAAACCTCTCTGCCGTACAGGAGTGAGATGACAATAGTATAAACCGATCCAAGTCAGTATCCAACCTCCAACAACAGTTTTCAACTGTCCAAAACAAGTTGTAACCGGCCAATGTGTCATTGACACCATTGGCAACATTTAACACTATGGTATTTTTGTATTTACACCAAGATACTGATTGGTTCAACTTGTCTAAGGATCTCAAATGACCAACACACTCCCTAGAACATGCTAAAACACTAGAATGACCAAAAAGACTCAAAAACCAATCATTAGACCTACTAGGCCTAAGTGGCACAACTAGGGTCCAAATGGACTAAGAATGATTGAGGTTTATATGGTCACCCCAAACATCTTGACCACACAAAAGGACCTGACATCCATGGATAAAAACCTTATTACAAACACATTGAACAAAAAAAACACAACTTAGCCAAATGCTTCAAAATGTTCTTAGGAATCAAACTGCTCCTAGGTGCCCTGCACCAATGTCTCAAAAGAGGGAGGAGGGATGATGAGATAATAAGGTAGGAAGAAATCAGCTTAGGTGAGAAGAAATGAGTATAAACGGAGGTGGAGGAAAAATGAGGACAAGGGGTGGGGGAATTAGGTTATGGAAGAAAGATTAGGGAAAATGGGGCTATAAATAAGGATTTGGGGGGCCCATACCCCTCATTTGTTTACAACCATGTTGAGAATTTTGATTAGAGGAGATAAAAAGTGATTTGGATGAGATGGCGTGAATTCCACGTGAGGAGCATCGAGGGGAGCACATGTGCAAGTACCTATGGCCTACGGCGACTAGCGAGCTGGTGAGTCATCAACCTGTGCTTTGTGATTTTGGGAAAGGGTAGGTTAGGTGCAATAAATGTGGGGGTGAAATGGGGTGGGCTTGGGTGCTAAAGGGGTAGTTTAGAGCTTAAGTGTCATGATTAGCGCATAGGTGGTAGGGTTTAGCGCTTAGTTAGGGTTTAGCGCCTACTCTGGTGATTAGTGCCCATTGAAGGTGATTAGCGCTGAAGAAAATGATTTAGCACCAAAGAGGTAGAAAAGGGGAGGGACCGATTAGCGCCAAAATAGTAGGGTTTAGCCTAAAAAATGAAGGTTTTAGCGCCTAGTTCGAGATCAACGTGTTGGATTTTTTATCCGAATCAGCAAAGTGTTTTCCAGTTCCAATGCATAGGCAGATTTGGCCAACAAATACAGGAGGTTGCGTGAGCTACCTCCCCTTCACTTCTAGTTCTGCCGCACCAAGGGGGGTATCCCTATAGCTAAAGATTTAACTTTGACTCACCCAACAGAAAGATTTAGCCTTTTAGTCACATACAGAATACTCTCATTTTAGGACCAAGATTTGTGGGATAAATCACAAGGTTGGCAGTGTTCTTGGACGTATCTAACTGGTTAGGAATGAGAGTATGCAAGGGTCCTATTTCTACTTCTACAAACTAACAGGTTAGAATTATGAAATGATTTGTATTTTATGTTTTAGATGCAAGACAGGGGTTTTGGAAACATAAGACAACACAAGAAGTAGACTGGTGCCTATCTCAGAGCAATGAGTCAACTAGACGTATACAAGTGAATGATTTGCACTGGCATTCAAGTTTCAAGGAATCAGATAGGTATTTTCCTTACAAACACCACCCAAGAGTGAGTATTTAGCTATCTCTACTTACAAACATCCCTGCTGCCATACAATCTTCTTCATACTTAACCTAAAATAGTTTAATCCACTCCTTGAATGGAGGTCAAAAGTTAAGCATGCAATATAGAAATCTATATCCTAGAATCTAAGTAACCCTTAGCAACCAGATTCAAAAGAAGGGATGCATACAACAAATGGAGACAAACAGCTGAACACATGCACAGAAGCATTTTTCATATAAACATGACATGAAACTGAACATGTATGCAACATGCACTCAAATGCAACTCATAAGCTCACAAAAAAGATAGAACAGCCAAAAATCTCTATTTTTCGTTATTTCTCCAAAAAAAATTTGCCCAAGTCTTCCACCACCTTCAAATGAGTAACACAGTTCACCTTTTATAGCAAGAATGTGGACTCAGCATTAAGTACAATGTTATTTCAAAATTCTGCCAGATACAATGCATCTATTGAATGGCACCTAAAACATTCAATGCTCTAGGCAGAAAAAGGAGGAAAAATAGGTGAACTCGGGAAACACGCAGCCGACTGGAGATTTTCCCATTAAAAATGGTAGGTGGCCCATCATTCATCGACGATGCCTCTACAAATTTGTCATTAATGGCCAACCTACTCGCGGCTTTTGGAAATGCAACAATTTGCATGTTCAGGAATTTTTCCCGCCTGGAATGCAACTGCGAATGCATAGGAAAACCCTCCTATGAAATTTTGAAACAGGGCCGTCGATTTCCTCCTCATCGCCAAGATCAATGGCTTCAAATCGCGTTGAAAAGTCATTGGCCAATTAAAATGTGCCATGCAGGTAGCTTTTTCCCATCACAGACTTTTCATAGCTTGAACAAACATTTTTGCCTTTTTGCCTATTTTGCCTTTTTCTCCTGATGCACATTCAAATTTTGTATATATAGTTGCATATACATACAACTACATTTGGACATGTGGCAGCACCCGGTTGGATCTCCATCGCTGGACATTTGCATCTCCATCAGCGAGGAATTGCATCTTCTTCTGCACTTACGGTAGTAAATGAGATTGTATATACATACAATCGCTAGGCACACAAGGGTGGACCCCAAATCCTCATGAAACAAATTGAAATAGCAATCGGGTCCCGCGTTGTGTCAAACTCCCAATGTATATCACCTTGTATATTGCACATACAATGCGCAATATACAACCAACTACTGACCCTAGCCTAAAATCCGCCAAAATCAAACTCTCCTTCGTGTCTGGGATTGTATGTGCGCTTTGTATTTTGCATTGTATATAGCACATACATACAATCTGGGACATACAACTGCGCGGGCTCCACCAGGTTCTTGAAGAATGTTGACTTTGACCGCTCCTGCCTTGTATGTTTCTTTATATCTGCTCATTGTATGTCCGATTGTATATTGGGAACATACAATCCTAATATACAACCACAGATTTCACCTGGCTCATAAATACTGCTAACTTTCTGGCCACGTCCGCCCTTGCACATGCCAACTTGTACATTCACTTGTAAATGTAGTTGCATGTCACAGATACATACAATGCAAGATACAAAGGAAATCACTTTGACTTTTCAACTCTGCACTTGCATGCACCCCCTAGGCCCGATTTAATAGTTTTTGAAATCCGGGATTGTATATTGTGCTTTGTATATCCAATATACAACAACATACTTACAAGTTCACATACAAGCACAGAATCTGCAATGGAATATGCGATGAGCTACCGCCTTTTCACATCCAGAAAAGTATCCGAATAGCACATACAACCCAATATGCATGCAACGATGCATACAACCATTTTTTCCACTTTTTTGAAGCCGATTGAACATTTTTTCGGGCTCGCCAATGTATAATTGTGCCTGCACATAGATACAATGGCCATATACAAAGATACATACATACAACTGGAGGCCGAGGGACTTAGAAATTTTTTGGGTTTCTTTGAAAAGGCCTGCGGATGCAAATGCTCGAAACCGTAACTCCAGGTGGGCACCACCACAATGCTTGCTCTGGTGATTAATGCCGAGGAGGGTCGATTAGCGCCAAAGAGGCAAGTGGGAGAGAAGGTGATTAGTGCTGAGACGTGAGGTTTTAGCGCCTACACACCTTGTATCACAGAGAGGGTTGGGAATAGTACCTGCATGCCAATTAGTGTCAAGGCCTTAGGGATTAGCGCTAGATAGAGGAGAGGAAGTAGCCCCTATACATGGTGTAGCACTTAGGCGGTTGGGATTAGCTCCCAACTAGATTGATAGAGGAAAAGAGTGTTAATGAGATGAATTTTGATGATTGTAAGATGATGAGGACATTATGTAGTCTAGTGAGTTTCGGTCGCCTACCCACGTGCTCTAGGATTGATTGGATGGGATGGACAGACTCTTTCTATGCATGGTGGTTTTGTGATGGATAGTGGAGATGCCCGAGAGATGCGTGCATCGGACGATGATGGCAGCCTTGGTGGAGAGGTAGCAGAGTGAGTGATGCGCCTTCCTGTTACCTACATGAGAGATCACCATCACATTGGAGGATGTGTGGAGGATACTGCATATCCCCATTCATGGGGAGAGAGTAGTGTATCATCACCTGTAAGGAGCAATGTACATAGAGGCTATGTTTGCACTGGTAGTGGTACTGTTTGATGCAGGGAGGATGGAGATGATATATGCCCAAACTATGGGTAGGTTTAATGAATTGCCATTATTTGTGGCAGGGGTGATAATAAGGACTCTTGTGCCAGACAGAAGATCATGGGTGTTTCCAGTTGGATGGGGGTAGTACTACCACGGATGTTTCGAGACAGAGTGGTATTCGCGTGGGGGCCCTGTGTGCTAACCCACCGCTATCACGATATGGATGCAATGGTTTATCAGCATGGAGCGAGTTTGGGATGCAGAGTGACACTTCTGCACATTTGGGTGTGGGAGCATATTGTCATTACACGGTCGATTACAATTAGGACAGAGGAGCTGAGATGACCATATGTGTTTGACTATGGAGGAGTGCTATGACACCATAGATTGGGGGATCTAAGCTATTGGAGGAAGGTGATTGATGACATTTAGTCGGTGATATGGAGATTGTGGATATCATGCGAGAGGTGGTCAAGGGATGTAGTGTAGTTGACATATGTGCGACAACCTCGATATTTGGTGGGGTGCACGGAGTAGATTATAGATGGGTACATGCCTAATCAAGTTTTACACCAGTAGTGTAGTTGACATATGTGCGATAACCTCGATATTTGGTGGGGCACACGGAGCAAATTATAGATGGGTACATGCCTGATCGAGTTTTGCACCAGTTTGGCATCGTGCATGATGTCCCTCAAGAGGAGGTTGTATTCCCATGGGTACAGTCAGAGGCACCACGGTGGGGGGTACTGATCGATTTGCAATTGGGTATTGTAGAGTTCAATGGGTTGTAGTTGAGGGCTTGGGGTTTTCAGCCAGATGTTGCAGATGCAGGGATGACTCCTCTATATGATGCATGGTGGGCACATGAGTGACCTATTCAACTCACAATGCTAGTAGGATAAGCGGTCGGGCAGGGAGGTGATGGTGAGGAGGAGGAGGTTGCGGAGGAGGATGTAGAGGTGGGGGATGACGGTGCGGAGGTTTCTTAATTGCAGGCGAAGGTAGATCAGTTGTAGGTGCAAGTGGTATAGCTATAGGGGTAGATAATGCAATTACAGGATCAGCTTGCATAGGCCTAGGGAGATGCACAAGTAGCACAACTATAGGCGCAGGTAGTGCAGCTACATGGGCACATAGTGAGATACCAACGGGAGCAAGACGAGGCACATTGGGTGCTAGGGCCTAGGATGGCCGAGGTACTGAGGGGAGTGTAGACACGAGGGGATAAGGCCACCTGAGAGGCACAACACTATAGGACTCTTTATGAGCATCTAATGTTGGCTAGACATAGGGAGAGCTATAGGAGCTGATCAGGAGCTACTGCTTCTCAGAGGACAAGATAGTCAGAGTGGTTTGTGCATCAACCATCATAACAGTGGGCACAAGTACCAATGTAGCTAGTAGTGCAACAACTTATGGGGCCACCGCTTCCACGAGGAGTAGGGTCATCCTAGTTAGGGACTTCCTAGATAGATAGTTCTGCCTAGGGGCTAATATAGACATTTTTTGACATGTACGCCCATGGGATGATTTTGTAGATTGAGGGTTCTACAGAGCCCATGTATATATTGTATCATGATCTTTTTTTCATATTTATGTGAGATGGCATTTTGGCAGCGATCTATGGACTTTGGTGTATGTTTTATAGACGATGTGATGTGATGGTTGATTTATGTTTATGTATCATGATGTATGACATTTATTATGATAGGGATGATGTATGATATGGATTATGACGTGGATTATGATGATGTATGATTAGATCTATGATGATGGATTATGTAGGATGTATGATTAGATGTATGATGATGTAGGATTATAGTGAAGATGGATTATGCATGATGAATGATCGAGACTCTGATGTGAACTATGTATGATGTATGATTAGATCTATGATGATGGATTATATAGGATGTATGATGAGATGTATGATGAGATGTATGATGATGTAGGATGTATATTTATATGATGGTGCATGATAGATGTCATAGACTATGATGTGGATTACACATGTTATGGATGTCTTGTTATATGTATGGATTGTGGATAATGAGATTGATATGCTATATATTATGGATGTAAATAAATAAAAAAATGGATAATGAATGAATGCAATAATGATAATGGGATGGAATAATGGAATGCAATAATTAAATGGGTAATGTTTAGATTAATAAACATATATTATGGATGCAAATGAACAATAGATAATGAATAAATGCAATAATGATAATTAGATGGAATAATGAAATGCAATAATGGAATGGATAATGTTTAGATTAATAAACATATATTAATGATACAAATGAAAAAGGGATAATGAGATGATGAATAAATTCAATAATGATAACTGGATGGAATAATGAAATGGGTAATGTCACCTAAGTGTTGTATGCGAGGTATAGGGTATGTAATTGGGTCATGCATGTGGTTTTGTGTCTCTTTGTTGATAATGATACATGGGTCTTGAAAATGGTCATAGAGAATAGTATGGGTGGTATGAGGGTGAAGGGAAATACATAGGATGGGTGGTTAAGGAGAATATGCACATGAGATAAATTGGGTAGGAGGCGGTGAAAGGGGGGGTGGGTTCCAATCCAAGTTTTTTCAATGAAATGGTAAGGAGGAGAGGGTGATATGATGGGAAGATATCTTTGATGAATCTTGGAGTGAAAGGGGGATGATGGTAATGGGAAGAAATGTGTGATGTATTTATCGATATAAGATGTGGGTGGTGAGTCCAAACCCTGTGGGAGATACCAAACATCAAGATTCTTATAGGAAAGGGGGATTTTTGAATGTATGAAAATATTGCGTAGATTATGAGCACTTATGTTAATATAGCACAAGATATTATGCACCAAGGTATCAGGAACCAAGGTGACAATGTATCCCATGCATAGGACTTGACTTGGCAAACAAAGGATGACCTTATACATGCCCAAGATAATACAATCTTGTCTAGACGTGTGAGGAAGAAAAACTTAGAGCATAAGTCTGTTGTGCCCAAATCAATTTTTTTTGCTTCATTAAGGCATTTTGTGAAAGTCTAGAAAATTTTACGTCAAAAAGTCAAAATTTCTAAAAATAGATGTCAATTTAGGTTTTCTGGGTTTCTTGAGATACGAATGTTGGCAAAATTTTCTAAAAATAGAAAGTTTCTAAAAATAGAACTTCTGATTCAGGATCCTGCCTAATTTTGATTGGCTGATTTTGCTTCACGATCAAGGTGGTCCAGATGGAATCTGCAAAAGATTGAGTTTTCTCTACTGGGTCAATTCTGCTTTTTCAGAAGGTGAAGCACAAACTCTAAGTGCATTAATGAAGGGAACTCATCTGTCAAGGGTCAGTTTTAAGATGTCAGTGTTGTTCAGAACGCGAGGAGCCATCGAGCAATAGTCGATCGACGAAGAATGGAGAACGGAGTAGGATGAATCCAAAAAATGAGGAAAAGATGGAAATCATCAAAAAATGACTAAGTCTGGGAAATCCAAGTGCCCCTGGAGGCTGGGGGCATCCAAGCAACCCAGTGTTAGATTTTTTTTGCGTTTTTTGAAAAACGTCAAAAATGCCTCGTCAGCCCGTTTCTGGGTGGATAAAAGTAGTCAAACTCAGTCAAAAAGCCTTATAAAGCAAGGGATTCATCTCAGATATGCTTAGGCTATCTAGTCTACCCTCATGAAATCCTAAAATTGGCCAAGTTTGAAGTCTTGAAGCCCTGAAAAACTGACTAACTCTGAAATTTGGTGTATTCTCAAAAATCTAGAATCTACATGTTAAATCCCATGGATCCGAGACCTATGTCCAAAAGCACCCCTAGAGGCTAGGGGCACCTAAGATCTGCATAGATAGTTTTTTTCTTGTTCTGCTGATGTTATACATCAACCACTTCCGATCTTCCTTCGGTGAAAGTTTCCAGAAGTCAAAATTGCCGTCAAACGCCGTCGGATCATCAGTTTCAGGTTGGGGATGAAATCAAGATTGATAAAACTTCAAAATGCTATGATCAGTCATCTTTTTTAATTAACGATGACAATTTACCATCTTGTTGAAGTCAGAGGCAGGTCACACCGGAGTCAGAACGAGTGCAAAAGTTTTAAAATGAAAGAAAATTTGGCTAACACCTTTGCAACTTCGCATGTTTGATGACATCATCAAAGAAGCAATTTTTCATCATCCTCACATGTGAAGCCATAGGCAGCTATAAAATAGGGATTCATCCTATTCAAGCATATCAACTTGGATTTGTGCTTTAAAAGTTGCTATCTTCACAGATAAGCTTCAAGTTTTATGCTTTGATAAAGAAAGCTGCTTTTTCACCTTAAGTTCTATAAAAACAAGCCTTTGGCCTCCTTTATTCATTATTTTTGTAGATTGCATCCAGAGGAAGAAAACATCTTTTCTTCTCATGAAGATTTGAGAACCCAACCAGAGTGCTTTTTCAGTGTTCATGGTTTCGGGATTGGGAAGCACAGAGGCACGCTTTTTAAAGGTCCATTTTTCTAGGGCATCATTTTTTAGAAATAGGGCTAGAGGTTTTTCAGTTTTCATCGAAATGGGTTCATCTGGAATTGTGTCCTCTTGAAGATTGGAAATTTTTAGTTTTCCCAAAATCTACTTTTTTGCCGCTTTTTCAGGAAATCCTCTGCTTTTTCAAAATCCAATGATCTGGGTTGTTTCAGAACGAGATTGTCTACAAAACCCACATGCCTCCTTTTTTCTTCAAAATATGCTTTTTAAAAGAAATCAGCAAACAATTTTCAGCCTTTTGTGCAAAATATTTCCAAACATAGGCGTGTTCACAGAAATTCTTCAAGTTTTTCAGTATGCAGTACTTTGCAGCCTCAAGCCTAATGACATTGAGAAATGTTTCTCAATACCATCATCGAAGGAGAATTTCATCATCTCTATTAAAGAATGCAAGAAGGTGTGGCACAATGACAAGGAAAAATATCAGCAAAGATTGCTCAAAAGTGGCTGAAAGAAAAGCATAATGTTTTACCAAAGAACATTGGACATGGATGACTTCAAGGTGGTCAGATCCAATCTTGGTAGAAGTACTCGGCACACGAATGTGAATCTCTTTGAGGTTACAGCAGATAATTGAAGGATAAAGAAGATAAAGCAGCCCTCAAGGCTAAGAATAGGTAGTTGCGGCAGTATATTTCCAATCTTTTTCACGACACTTCGTAGGCTAACTTACTACTTCCTCTAATTCTGGAATCACCGGCTGATTAGCAGCAGCTGAGTCAGTTGGTAATTTATGGGAGGCACGTGAAGGATTGGGTGGAAGAATTTGTAACTAAAGGTAGATATGTACTTTCACAGATCTATCAATTAAAGTACAATGCTCATGATCTGCGTCAAGGCATTCAGGGGTTTCAACAGACTATGGTTGAAAATAGACCAGTTTTTGAGATCATAATCTCTGACTTGAAGATAGCATATAATTCCATTGATTCAACAGAAAATATGAAAATGGTTTCTACTTGGAAAGCACAGTATCTTTTCACAGTAAAAACCTATGAGAATATAACCTTAGATTTAGCGGAATGGAAAGAAAAAGTGACAAATGTTCTCAAGTTTGTAAGGTCTTTTGTTTCTCAGATCCCGTGCTCGTATGAGAGAGAAGATGGTACCCTGTATGATCTCAGGGAAGTACAGACAAAATTCCAGACTCTCATCTGTAACAATTTTAATGGTGATCTCACTGCTGGTAAGATGGATCGTTTTGCCACAATGACAGTAAAATTTGATAAAGTTGTGGGCGAAGTTCGTGAATTCCTCCAAATGGTTGCAGATGGTGAAGAAATGTTAGAAAATCAGAATATCATCTTAGAGAGTATCAGTGTTCCTGGCAAAGATGCGGTCACTAGATTTTTAGAAGATATTATTTCCCAAAATACTAGCGGATGACGTCACCAATAAGGTAGTAATAAAGATGGGGATGTGACTCAAAAGAAAGTGGCTTTAACTCAATACTTTTATTTTAAAGCATTTGCTTTCATTCAAAGCTTATCCATCCTTAAAATAGTAATAAAAAATCACTTTGTAATAGTTGGAGCTTTCTTTGCTTTAAAGCAAATTGTTTTAAAGCAATTGTTAGTTGTAATCTTTGTCTTAGAATAGAAATAAAGCTTGCGAGTTGGCAAGTCAGTTAGATAAAATCAAAGAGATTTTAGGGTTCCCTACTCCTTTGATTTAGTATAAATAAGGGCAGCCTTGCCCATTGTTGGGGAACGGTAATTGTGATAGAAAAATTTGTTGTGCCTATTCTAGCCTGCATAAATTGTTATTTCAAGTGCTTGTTCACTCTGTGTTATCTGTTATCTAGTGTTTGATCGCATATTGTATGCCTGCCTTTTGCTACAATATTGCTATCTTGGAGTTGTAATAACTTTATGATATTGAGAATAGAAATCTCATGCCTGCCATTTTCTTTGATTCTCTATCTCACGATCATCTATTTTGTCGTTAGATGTGTGGCTTGTGTAATCTTACTTTTAGTTTTCATCTTAAAGTACAATGAGTCTTTTGATGTGATCTAGAAGAAGTTTATTTGAGCTTTTATGTTAAAACAAATTATTCTCTGTTAACTTTTGATTCCTATGCTCTAAATTTACTTAGGTGATCAGAAGCGTCATTTAGTTTAGGCCTAGCTGTAGTTAGAAGTTAAAAAGAAAAACCTCTACTATAGCCATAGAGTTTTGTAACCTTGTGCTCGCAACTGAGAAGCAAAAAGATAGGCAAAATTTCATTTATTTATCTTTTAAGCAAACATCAATGAAAAGGGAACTTCCCCTCATAATAGAAGAGTGGTTTATCTATGCATAGTTGTCCATTTCCAACTCGCATTCTAGAGGTGTGAATTGAAACGCCAACACAGTCGTTAGTGCACAAAAGGTATTAAGGAAATGTTGACCTATTTTTGTCTTCCCAGAGTCGAATAGCTCATCTTGAAAAAATTGTTAAAGTCTAGCTCTGCAATTAAATCTCAGTGTTTTCCTTGTAGAAATCCCTAAAAATTTATCAAGAGAATCCTTGCAAAAAACCTAGAAAAACCCAGAAAATTTGAAGCTTTTGCCTTATGTTTTTGGCCCATTTTGGCCCTAGTCGGTAAAATTTCATGTTCATGAACTAACTCAAAAAATGGCTAAGGCATGGAGGGCTCCTCCCCTTTATCGGCAAAGTTCATGTTTCACGAACTTTTCACAAGTTTAGAATTCCTCGAGTTCACCGCTTGGGCGATTTACCGATTGAAGGGAAGGGAGCTGACCTCTTCAAAACATTGTCTAAGGCAAAAAGCAAAGGGAATGCCTTTGTCGGCAAACTTCACAAGGCGCAAACGTTTCATAAGTTTGAAATCTCCACGGTTCGCCGATGGAGCGTTTCGTTGACAAAGGGGCAAAGTGAACGGGTTCTGTCAAAAAGTAAGTAAAGGAGAGAAAAGAAATGCCTTTATCGACGATTTCCCAAAATTGCGAACTAAAGGAAAGTTCAAAAATACTTGAGTTTGCCAACAAGGCTTTTCACCGATAAGGGCAAAAGTGAAGGCAAAGGGGAAGGTTTGCCAAGGAGCAATTGGGTTGATAAAGTAAAATCGGTTAAGGCATTCAAAAGTTTGAAATCTCAAGGTTTCGTTGACAGAGTTTTTTTGATAATGCAAAAAGGCATAATGAAGCTTCGACAAAGCAAAAGTTCGAAAAAAGTAGATTTTTCCGACAAGAAGGCTTGGTTCGAAAGTTGATGATTTTGTTGATAAGGCAAAATGGAAAGTATGAAAATAGGCTAAGAAAAAGAAAGCCTCTTCGGCAATTTCCCAAAATCATTTTCAAAAGTTTGAAATCCTTCTAGTTCGCCGATGGAGCCTTTTGCTGATAAGGCAAGAGCAAGCTTAGTTCGGTAAAATAGAGTTTTGCCGATAAAGCAAAAGTCAAAGGTGGCGAGGTTAGGAAAAGTGAAACTTCACTGATAAGGGAGAAAGAAGCAAGAATGGTTTGGCAAAACAGGATTTTACTGACAAAGAAGAGATGGTTCAAAAATTGGGCATTTTGCTGACAAGGGCAAAAGATGGTCAAAAGGCAAAGTTCGTGAAAGCGAAGTTTTGCTGATAAAAAGGCAAAGTTTGGGAAATGGTGTTTTTGCCAATAAGGCAAAAAGTAAGCATGGTTTGACAAAATAGAATTTTACCGATAAGGCAGAAGAGAGACAACTGAGCGAAGTTCAAAAATTGAAGATTTTGTCGATAAGGCAAAACATGACCAAGAATAGTTCAGAAAAGATGATTTTGTCGATGAGGCAAAATAGAGATGAAAAGATGACAGAGTCATAAATAGTTCAGAAAAGTGGTTTTTTTTTATAAGGTAGAAAAGATGAAGACAAGCCATGGTTCATAAAAAGACAAAGTTGCTGACTGAAGACAAGAATATACAAAGGGCAAAGACATAATGGTTTGTCAAAGACTGATTTTGCCGATAGAGAAAAATATAGGCCAGAGTCCTAAGATATGTAAAGATTAGTAAAAAATAGAGTAACATAATGTGGACTTTACATATCTGAATATAGATATTTAAAGTGTTGTAAAAGCTCTATGAAAAGGGATTTTGGAGGGAAAGTTTATTTGAATTTCTCCATCAGCCATTAATGCAAAATCTGATCTGCTCAGCTACCCCCTTCTTAGATATTTTACATTGATTGTTGCAAGTTGATGAATCAGTTGCTTTCATTAAAGATGCAAATATCTCCCAGCGACTCCATGATCCAAGAGATTTTCTACATTGAATTCTTGTAGGCAGACATTCCTTTTGTAGGGATATTTTCTGATAGGCTCATGGGGGCAAATTTATTGAGAAATGACTAAGGTCAATGAAATCAAATGCTATATATGCATGTTTGTAAGATGTAATGAGGGTTGGAAAATAGTTGGATGCATTTGATTCTTCTGTATTCCAAACAGAGCACTCCTCTATTGTAACCATACCTTTTGTTGAAATACACATTGTGTTTTTACCTTTTTTGTTGTTTTAGCTCTATGTAATTCAAAACTGGTTGTCTGTGAATGTTTATTTCCTCTCAACCTAGTTCTTTTATTTAGCTCTATTAGAATTTGCTAGATTTGTGTGAGTTATCAATTGTATTTCCTTATTTTGTGCATTTTCAGTTATGTGAGAGCTTTATATTCAAACCTGTTGTATAACCTCCATTATTTCTTGTTTTATCCCTCTTCCTCTTTTCCTCAATAGTGGATAGAATAGGTTTAGTCTTAGGAATAGCTAAATCTCTCATTCAGCAAAGGAACCAGCCTCTCTTTGAAAATTTGATCTCCTTGAAGGGTCCCACACCTAGAGATCATCTCAATGTTTCACTGGATTGTTGGAGCCCTAAAAGCCTCCAACGCAAGGTCCAAATCCAAGTGACAATAGGAACCTATTATCACCTAAAATTGCACCCTTTTGTTGAAGCTTTGACAGTTCCAACAATTTTAGAGTAATATGGGATTGGTCTCAAGGTGTGGGAGCTTGCAGTTGAGACATGTTGCCATGTGAAATTGCACCCTATTTGAAGCTGGTTCAAATACTTCAATGACACAATGGGACTGATCTCAAGGTGTGGGACCTTGAAGATGAGATGATAACTCTAAAGAAGGCTGGTTCCTCTTTTTGAGCTTAAGGCTTAGAGAATTGAGCTAAATCTAGTGCTAATACTTGCTGGGGAAAAAGGATAGAAGGAGTACTTAAATTAAAAGAGGTGATGCACTAGATTAAGATGTTTAACTGCAACTAACTCAACACAGTAATAATCTCAAAACTAACGAAACTCACACAGACTCATTTTAATTCTAATAGAGGCCAGGACAGAGTAATGGAGAAATGAAAGGGACTGTTTTACCCACAATACACAACTCACATTAATCAGAAAAATAGACATAGTGTAAGAATCATGAGAGAGGCAAAAATATCAGTTTATATTGATTACAGAGGTCAACTAACCAGTACACAAGAGGATAATGTAGATAATTTAGACATAGAATAGTCAATTACATTCATAGTTGAACTGTCAATTGGAGACATGAGAGGTTCAGTAGAAGAGCACAATCCATTAGATCTAATTGGTTCGTATAATTGCACTACAGAGGCTCGGTCACTAAATTTTCTAATCTGCAATAGCCCAGAAGGACATCCAATAGAAATACACTGTTTTCAAATGTATTTATAACAATTTCATGAGCATTCTGTAATAGTGGATGCTAGAACTGGTCAATCGACTTAGGATAGGCCCATGCTTCATTAAATTTTTTGACCTTGAAGATCTGCTGAAAAACCTGCAAATTTGGGACAGAACCCATGCCCCTTGGAATGGTGGACATACCTTTGACAGGACTGCGACCTACAGAAGATCGCTTGCATGAATGGATGGCAGGCGTATTCAAGAGGGAATGCAGAAAGTCTTGTTTTGTCCCTGCAAATCTTACTTTGTAGCTGCATTTGTACTCCAACATTGAAGAGTTCATTGTTTCAACCAACCTCATTTGGCTCTAGCTTGCAGAAATTTAATATTGGTACCTCTCCCTGAAAAAATGGTGTGATTTAGGGAGAGGCAATCTTTTGCAACACTTCAAAGTGTTGTACCCTTTTTCTTCCATGGTGCCTCTACATTTTAATGGCTGACAACTTCTTCATAATTATCGGGCTTTATACCCGCCTTCGCAGATCATTCTAGCATGATCCTTTGCCTTATTGGCAAGGTCCAAGTTTTCAAAACCTGGCTTATCTCTTTATGTTTTCTTTTATCGGCAAACCTATCCTTTGCCGAACCAAACTTGTCTTTGCTTCTCTGTCGGGGATTTCTCACCTTCTTGAACTTTACTTATTTTTTCCTTGTCAGCAAAAGTTCCTTTTACTAAACCTTTCTTCTCTATTGACAAACTCTTGTTTTGTCAAACCTCGCTTTTGGCTTCATTTTCGCCCTTATCGGTGAAATGTTCATTTCCCAAACTTAGCCTTTGCATTCCTTTATCAGCTAATCGCCTTATCGATGAATCATAAGAAAATTGAACCTTTTCTTTGTTCTCAACTTCGCTGACTCGCTGACTTCATCTTTCATTAGCCATTTTTCACCTTATCAGTGAATCCTTATATTCTCAAACCTGGGCCTACTTTCGCTTTATCAGTGAAAGTAACTTTTGTCAAACCCTCTTCTTTATCAGTGACTTTCCCCTTTGTGGAACTCCGCCACCTTTCTTCATATTGTCAGCAAAGTCACCGATCAGTGAACTTGTCGATCGGCGAACCTATTCCTCCTTGTCGACAAAATGTCGTCTTGCTGAACCATTTGCTTCACTGATGCTTTCATCCTTTGCTTTAATCAACAATCTCCTTCATTTCAGAACCTGATCATCTTTGTCTTCTTTGCCTTGTCAGCAAAAGGCTCCATCGGTGAACTACAGAGATCTTGAAATTTGAGAAAAGTTCACAATTTGTGAACTTTGCCGACAAAGGGCTTTCCTTGCTTACTTTTAACTTAGCCAATTTTCCATGTATCCTCCCTTGCCTTCTCTTCATCGGTAAATCACCTTGTCGGCGAACTGCTAAAGATTTGAACCTCAGAAAAGTTCATGCATTGTGAAGTTTGTTGATAAAGGAAAAGCATGTCTTTATGCCTTAGTGGAATTTTGATCTCAAACTGCTCTTCTTGCTTTATTGGCGAATCGCCGAATCGGTGAACCTGGGGAGAAGTGAACTGTCTTCCAAGTTCATAAAAGATAAAGATTGCCGACCAAAGGGAGAAAACCCTCTTTCATGCCTTAGTCAAATTTTAATTTTTCTGTGAGTTCAGGGACCTAAACTTTTGCCGATAAAGGCCAAAAGGGCCCCAAAAACTAAGGCAATGGCTTAGATTTTTCTAGGTTTTCTGCAAGGATTATCCACATGAAAATTTGAGGATTTTTGCAAGGGAATTCATTGGATTTTGAAGGATTTTAGGTTTTTCCTCCTTTTATTTAGGTTCTCTCTGATCGGATCTATCTAATAGGGGGGAAACTAGCATATTTTGGGTGGGACAAAATATGACAACATTTTGGCAACTATGCAGAGATGTTTTCCTACTAAACACAGGGATCTAGCTACCTTATACAATCCATTGGACACAGGGTCAAAAGAAAGCAGCCTCATTGACCAAATAAAACTAAAAATGCCTCCCAAAAATTAAAAAAAGTACAACAATAAGGCAAGCATTCTCCTAATGAGAAATTTGCCTGTGCAACAACACTTGGAGGAAGGAAAACCTAGAACAAAAAGAAAATCTATTCTAAACCTAAACTAACCAACCAGAAATGACATTAAACAAAGCCATTAACTAGTTTTTCAAAAAAACTACCATTTCTCAACAATTTACAGTACCTCAAATGCTTGCGGGTAGTTAAAAGGAGGTGGGGAAGGGGTGGGTATATAACAAATTGACAAAACACTTCCCCAAGAATGGAAGCAAATTCACTTACCCACCTGAACTGATTGAAAATGTAACTACCTGGAAGTGGATAAATGGGTTGATCCCACTTATTTGGATGCTCTACTTCATGCTCAGGAGTGTGCATGACAAGTGGTGAGTTTTCATGGTTTGTATCCAATTGGGCTAGATGCCTTCTAGGCTATCCCCTTGAAATGACATGCAAATCAACAGAGTTGATCTCATGCCTCTACTCTGATTCTTTCTCTTGATGCTGCTGGTTTGAATGTTCTAGCTCCTGTGACTTGACTAGGAATATAATTGCCTCCACCTTATGAATAAGATGCTGCTCATGATTTTCTAAATTAGGCTCAAAAAATGAACCCTGCACATGCTCAATGGAGAAATCTCCTCCACCAAGGAGACGATATCCTTGTTGGATAATCAAGAACAAATATTTAATTTGTTCTTGCCCATGTTCGATCTCTAAATCATTATCTTTAATGGAATATGGAAGCTCCACAAACAAATCTTCCTCAACAACCTCCACACTTTCCACCATAGAGTAGCATATTTGATCTGGAACCTCATTGCCATGATCGACCTCACATCCCAACAACTTACCATCAGTTTCAATGTCCCCACACTGCTCCAGAACTACAACTAATGCTAGCATTTACATTCCTTCTTCATCTTCAATATAGTTGGGTAGTTCATCAAATAAAGTAGCATCTTCCACCCTTGGAGCAACTGGAGTCATCTCCTCCACCATGCCCTCATCCTTTGACAGTTGCTCCACTGCATTTTGCTTGAGTTGTCTTTGTAACTAGATCTCTTGTCCATGCTTTCCTTGCATTTTTCTTTCATTTCTCTTGTTAAAGGCATGGGAAAAATCTTCAAATGAGCCAAAATCCAAGGGACTCAACCCTGCACCTGACTCAACACTAACCTCATGCTTGATGCATCGCTGCTCTGATTGATTGGACTTAGTTTTTTCTTGTAGCAAGTTTGAATTCTCAGTTTTAAATATGCATGAGGGCTCACAATTAGTTGGCTACTTCACAATAGCCTCCAACACTTCCTTTACTGATTTGTAAAATCTAGTATCCCGCCAAAAAACTGGTCTGTCCTCCACTTTTGGGCTAGTGCTAGGAATAGAGGGCTGACATGGAATGGGGGCTAGAAGGGCTTCTTGAGAGGGTCACTCCGGTGGAATGATAGGCTGGATTTGTGCAGGAACAGGCTCCCGTGAAGGCTGGGTGCCTCTGAAACTTGGAATTTTAAAATTGGAAAGTGGTTTTAGAGGCCCATAGGGGTTATCCTGCCTAAAGCTTGGGATCTTAAATTTGGGGGTTATTTTTGCTATAGGATGAACTTGTGTAAAAGGGAGAGGCATCCTGAAACTAGGAATGGATGGGGGCGATTGAGCTTCTAATCTCTGGTGTTTGGCGAGCAGTTGCCTCAACTATTCTTCTTTAGCTGTAATATGCAAAGCCATGCTTTCTTGATAGGCTCTTTCATGGGCCTCCAACTGCTACTGGTGAAGATGAGCTAAATAAGCAAGCTCATCTTGTTGCTGGTTATACTTTTTCTCTCTGTCAAAGTCATTTAACATCCTTTCAACTTCTAACACAAGGTCTTTACCACTCAATTTGTCAAAATTATAGTCCAACTGAGGTGGGTTGGGAGGGCAGCCATATTGATTAGGGATGAAATGGCTTTCTTGGGGTTGATAATAGGCATTATTGGGCCGATAAGAATACTGAGTAGGGGTAGGAGGGAGGTAAGCATCTTGAGGATACTGATATCCTGTTGTTGCAAGGCTGTATGGCGTAAAATTAGAGGTATTTTGGGCTTGATACTGCTGGTATGGGGGCCAATTCCCATAAAAAATTGACATTTTATAGCATCTAAATGCTGGATAATCATAAAAATGTCAGAATTGGAGCAAAATAGGTCTACAACCAGAGAGAAACTAGATACATACCAAGAAAGAGTCATCAGGTGATTGAAGATGCTTCTGAAAGCTGGAAAAGATCAAGAAAATCACCGAAGTCCTGATCCTTGATGAATTTTTAAGTGTTTGAACTGGCTATACCAGTGGATTTGTTTAGCAGAGTTGCCATGGTGTTGAAGAAGATTGTCCTGAATGGCAAGATGCATTGAAGAACACACCAAATCCTTCAATGGATGATAAAGTTCATTGAACTTGTCCCACCGGGTGTGCCAGAAACTATTGTCATGTGAAATTGCACCTTGTTTGAAGTTGGTTCAAACACTTCAATGGCATAATGGGACTAATCTCAAGGTGTGGGACCTTGCATATGAGATTAGACCTCCAAAGAAGGCTGGTTCCTCTTTCTAAGCTTAAGGCTCATAGAATTAAGCTAAATCTAGTGCTAATACTTGCTAGGGAAAAAGGATAGAAGGAGTACTTGAATTAAAAGAGGTGATGCACTAGATTAAGATGTTTAACTGCAACTGACTCAACATAGTAATAATCTCAAAACTGAAAGAAGTCACACAGACTCATATTAATTCTAACAGAGGCCAGGATTGAGTAATGGAGAAATGAAAGGGATCATTTTACCCACAATATACAACTTACATTAATCAAAAAAATAGACATAGTCTTAGAATCATGAGAGAGGCAAAAATATCAGTTTATATTGATTATAGAGGTAAAATAAACATTATCCAAGAGAGGATAATGCAAAGAAATTAGACATAGAATAATCAATTACATTCATAGTTGAACTGCCAATTGGAGACATGAGAGGCTCAACAGAAGAGCACAGTCCATTAGATCCTATTGGTTTGTATAATTACACTATAGAGGCATGGTCACAAAATTCTCTAATCTGCAATAGTCCAGAAGGACAACCAATAGAAATACATTGTTTTCAAATGTATTTATAACAATTTCAAGAGCATTCTGCAACAGTGGACGCTAGAACTGGTCAATTGACCCAGGACAGGCCCGCACTTCATTAAATTTTCTAACCCTAAAAATCTACTAAAAAACCTACGAATTTGGGACTGAACCCATGCCCCTTGGAATGGCAGCCATACCTCTAACAAGCCTGCAACCTGCAATAGATCGCTTGCATGAAAGGATGGCAGGCACATTCAAGAGAGAATGCAAAAAGTCCTGTTTTGTCCCTACAAATCTTACTTTGTAGCTGCATTTGTATTCCAATATTGAAGAGTTCACTATTTCAACCACCCTCATTCGACCCTAGCCTACATAAATTTAATACTCGTACGTCTCCCTAAAAAAATGGCATAATTTAGGGAGAGGCAAGCTTTTACAACACTTCAAAGTGTTATACCCTTTTTCTTCCATGGCGCCTTTGCATTTTCATGGTCGGTGACTTCTTCAAAATTATCTAGCTTTATCCTCTCCTTCGTAGATCATTCTAGCACCATCCTTTGCCTTATCGGAAAAGTCCAAGTTTTTAGAACTTGGCTTATCTCTTTATGTTTGCTTTTATCGGCAAACCTATCCTTTTCCAAACCAAACTTGTCTTTGCTTCTCTGTCAGGGTTTTCTCACCTTCTTGAACTTTTCTTGATTTTTGCCTTGTCAGCAAAAGTTCCTTTTACTGAACCTTTCTTCTCTATCAACAAACTCTTGTTTTGCCGCACCCCGCTTTTGGCTTCATTTTTGCCCTTATTGGTGAAACATTCATTTCCCAAACTCGGACTTTGCATTCCTTTATTGGCTAATCGCCTTGTCGGTGAATCACAAGAAAAATGAACCTTCGCTTTGTTCTCAACTTCATCAACTCGCCGACTTCATCTTTCCTTAGCCATTTTTCGCCTTATCAGCGAATCCTTATATTTTTGAACCGGGGCCTACATTCACTTTATCAGCAAAAGTTACTTTTGCTGAACCCTCTTCTTTATCAGTGACTTTCCCCTTTGTGGAACTCTGCCACCTATCTTCATACTGTCGGCAAAATCGTCAATTGGCGAACTTGCCGATCGGCGAACCTATTCCTCCTTGTCGACAAAATGGTGTATTGCCGAACCATTTGCTTCGTCGATGCTTTCATCCTTTGCATTAATTGGTGATCTCCTTCATTTTGGAACTTGAGCATATTTGTCTTCTTTGCCTTGTCAGCAAAAGGCTCCGCCAGCGAACCATGGAGATCTTGAACTTTGAGGAAAGTTCACAATTTGTGAACTTTGCCGGCAAAGGGCTTTCCTTGCTTACTTTTAATTTAGCCAATTTTCCATGTCTCCTCCCTTGCCTTCCCTTTATCGGAAAATCGCCTTGTCAGCGAACCGTTGAAGATTTGAACCCCAAAAAAGTTCATGCATTGTGAAGTTTTCCGATAAAGGAAAAGCCCATCTTTATGCTTGAATGGAATTTTGATCTCAAACTGCTCTCCTTGCTTTATCGGCGAATCACCGAATCGATGAACCTGGGGAAAAGTGAACTGTCCACCAAGTTCATAAAAGATAAAGATTACCAACCAAAGGGAGAAAACCCTCTTTCATGCCCTAGCCAAATTTTGATTTTTTTGTGAGTTCAGGGACCTGGACTTTTGCCGATAAAGGCCAAAAGGGCCCCAAAAACTAAGGCAATGGCCTAGATTTTTTTAGGTTTTTTTTGGGTTTTCTGTAAGGATCCTCCACATGAAAATTTAGGGATTTTTGCAAGGGAATTCATTAGATTTTGAAGGATTTTAGGTTTTTCCTCCTATTTAGGCTCTCTCTGATCAGATCTTTCTGATAGAAGGAGGGAAACTGGAATATTTTGGGCTGGACAAAATATGACAACATGACCAAACCTCCAGAGAAGGTTGGTTCCTCTTTCTGAGCTTAACGCTCAAAGAATTAAACTAAATCTAATGCTACTCACAAGGAAAAGGGGAAGGAAATACTGGAATTGAAAGGGGGTGATGCACTAGGTTTGTAAATGTGTTTAACTGTGTCTGAATTAACACAACAATGACTTCAAGACTGAAAAAATCTCACACAGACTCATATAAGTTATATAGAGGTTCAGATAGAGAACTAGAGCTAAGAAAGGGACCATTTTGCCCACAATACTAGCATATAATTCACGAATGAACATAGTGTAAAACTTAAGAGAGAGGAAAAATCACACTCTGTATTAATCATAAAGGCTAGAAAGCCTTTACAAAAGTAGAACAATTCACTGCAAGAGGAAAAGGTACAAAATAATCAATTGCACTCATTGGTGAACCATACTAGAAGACATTAAAGGCCCAGATGCAGGCACAATACATCAAATTCTACTAGTTTTTGCAATTTCATTACAAGGCCTGTGATATGCAATAAACTCCACCCACGCGATGACCTAGAAGAAAAGCTAATGTTATTTTCATCTTTGCTTCATGTATATATAGCCTTTTGGATCTATGTGTAGCAATAGGCGCTGAAATCTGGTCAATTGACTCTGCAAATGCCCACGCTGCATTGAATTTAGTCAAGAGGAACTGTTAGAAGATCTGCAGAATGGGGCAGCAACCATGCTTCTAACAGGCCTGCAACTTTGCAGAGGAAGATTGCCCACATGCAGGGGTGTCAGGGACATTAAAAGGGGAAGGTCTGAAATCCTTCTATGTACCAACAAAGTCCATTTTCTCCCTTCTTGTACAATCACATTGAAGATTAACTATTTCAACCACCCGATTCTGACCTTTCTGCAGCATTCGTACTTCAGGTATTGAATCCCTTCTGCATCAATAGAGAATTGTGTCCTTCAAGCTTTTACAACACCTTAAAATATTTTAAAGCACTACGTTATGTTATATGTTTTAATTTTACATTAATTTTCGTTTTATTTTGCCTTATCAACAAAATTTTTATTTTGCGAACCACTTTGCTTCTTTCTTTTCTTTATCTCTGCTTTTTCTATCTTTGCCTTTTGCCTTATCAGCAAAATACCCACTTTGCAAACTATATCTTCCTTGCTCTTGGCTTCCTATTTTGCCTTATCGGTAAACTTGCAATTTTGTGAACCTGGCCTAAGAGTATCTCCTTTGGTTGGAGAAACCTCCCTCTCATGAACCATCGGGCCTTCTTCATTTCCCCATCTCCTTGTTTTTGGCTTCCTAGTTGCCCTATCAGTGAGTCCTAAAAATCACGAACTTGTTGGCAAGTTTGCCATTTTGCTGACTCCCCGACCTCCTTTTATCTATCTTTTACAATCTTTGTCGGTGAATCTACCGATCGGCGAACCTGTCGATCAACAAACTTAAGGTTCGGTGAACTAATATTTTTCCGATAAGGCAAACTTCCTCTTTCTTGACTTAGCCGCTTCTTGCTTTGCTCCTTCCTTAGTCGGCAAACTGGCGAATCGGCGAACCAAAGGTTCGCCAAACTTAGAATTTTCCAACAAGGCAAAAGTAAGGGCAAAATACTTAGAATTTTTTGGAGATTTTGAAAGAGAAAACTTCTTCCATTTTAGGCTTTCTCAGATCGGATATATTTGATAGAAGAAGATGAGGTTTTGGATTATTTTGGCCTGGACAAAATATGACAACATAAACTTAGATGCAAAAGGATAATTGTTATGCAAGAAGCCCTTCCAACACACACAATATATGAATATTAGGTTGGAGTAATAAGAACACCCAACACGCACGACATACAAAAAGTAATGACTATGCCCCATTATGAGTCCTTCACAACACACCAAGCTATAGAAAGATCAAGGCAGTATTGAAATAATCAGGAAATGGAACAAAAAAAGGAAAATCAACAAACAAAAGACAAATTGACCAAACACACAGCCATCATATCTCTTGCCAAGAGTTGTGCAGATTCTAGGATTCTGCCTATTGTAGGAAAGATGCATCCATAAGGCAGGGATTGATGATGATTTGGATAACTTGAATGATAAGAAGGTAGATATGTATGAAATGTGCTATGATCAAGGATAAGCTCGGTGTATGTGATTTTGATAGAAGTGCGATGCTATGGAAGTATGGTGTGGTATGCCTATCGTGTGAGGGTCAAGTCTAAGTGAGTGTGGAGATGGGATGGGATGGTGTTTGTTTATTATGAAACAAGTGTATATGGGTGATGTGATGTGAATGGTAGAGAAATCAAGCTCATATAGTAGGGACAACTGAAAAGGTTGGGGAGGTGGTATCCTATGTACCTACATATTGGATACATCCTTCGTATTCTAGATTGCCTACATACCCTATATCCACGAGATCAAGGCACACTAGGGTGTGGTTGGTGATATATGTAGTTTTGGTTGATTGATGAGTGGGATGATAGGATGATTGGATGTAGTAATGATAGAAAATGGGTGAATAGAGGATGGAACTACCAATTTTTAGATTGTACCATGGTATCAAAATCATGATAGTAGGTTGGTGGAGGTAGGGGAGATCAAGGCATTGTGGGAGGCTCAGTGGATGGTGAGGGGTAGTCCAGGGGTAAGGATCAACTAGGGGTCTTGTCATGGTAGAGGTTGATTGCCACTTTTATGTTACTCACTCTTTTGTTGGATGTGGACACCTTCAAATTTTGTAAATTTGAAGTGTCTATACCCTTTCGAGGTGTCGATGAAGGCTAGGTCGACAGGTTGCTCAATCTACCCCGGAGGCCACCTTCGGTGATTAAAATCTTGCAGCTCAAAAGTCATATTGCAAATCCGTTTGGTAGGATGTTTTTTGGCACATATGCTAACATGCCTGTTCAATTTTGTGCTCCTGGGATGAGTTTTGATGGGGTATTTAATTGTTTTCTAACTACGACCGGGCTAAATTTGGCATTTCAGAAAGTTGCAAGACCCAGTTGTCGATTTGGTCTCAAACATCTCCAGTTCTAATTTCATCAAAATTGGAGACCATTTGATGTAGAATTTTAATGAATTTTGGTTGCGGCGAACTCACCCGTCGGGTCAATTTACAAAGCAAGTGCCTGAATTTGGTCGGCGAAATGGATTTTGACCAAATGGGTTTGCTTAAAATAATTGATAATGCCCTTGTACAAGTCTTCACGGTTGTGCCCGGTTTGCCCACGGTGAAAAAGCGCCATGTGCCCGTCGAAGGAAATTCAAATGTCACTAATGTCTAAGGTTTTGAAATGCAAGATAATAAAATGCAAATATTAAATTAAATGTTAAAAGTGCATTAAAAGAGGTTTCAACTTGGTGAGAAAAGTCAAAGATTGAATGGAAAGTTTATTTAAACTTTAGTTTAAAGTCTATGAAGTGAAAGGAGAGCTGCGTTGGTGCTTATTGCACCATCTCCCTGCAGCCCCCTCTCAACCCCCTGCGATGGGTAGTTTTTGCCTTCTTCTCCCATCTGCAAACAACAAACGTGCATTTCCCTCTCCTTCGTGGCGGTTTTGACGAATTTTTAGCTGCTCAGGCAGAAATATTGCTGATTTAGAGCTGCAATCACGTTTTTTGGTCTCAGGGACTTTTTTGAAGGTGTTTTTTGGCCCAAATATATAGTTTAATGCTAAGAAATCTTCCTCATACCATTTCTCATGCATTGGCAAAGGTTTTTTGTTCATTTGTTTCAATTTTTTGGCTGCCAATAGGGTGAAAATGCCTCTGTTTCTTAGAAAACGACCTAGAAAGTTTGATTAGGCAAGAAATTAAGTTTGGAATGCTGCCGCCGCAACATTCCTCAGAAGTTGAATGAAATTGTAGAAGCTGGAGAAGAGGTTTTAGAGGTCACATATTGCAGAGAATTTGGAGGTATTCAGCTACTGCCATTTAAATTGGGGATGAGTAAAAAATGTAATTTTTAAAAGAGAAAATTAGAACATGTTTTATTTATTATTTAATCTTCTCCTCTTTTAATTGTAATATTTTATTCCCAATGCATTTTGGAGGGAAAATTGTAAAGAGAAATATCTCACCTACCTCCAGAATGAGTTAATTTTTAGGGCAACATGTTTTGAGCCTATAAGGCAATACTGGGCTTTCATTTTTTGCAGGAAGATTTTGGGAACTTTTGGGGAGTAAATGAAATACAAGTTCTTCTCAGTTGCTTCATCTCTTATTCTGTAAGTCTATTTGTTGTGTGTTGAATGGATTTCTGCATGAATTTTATTCAGTTTCATGTTGATTTTAAATGAGAAATGCTTAATGCATGTGTTCTGTTAGCTGTCTCCATGGTTATATATGTTTTTCTTCTGAATCTAATAACCAAGGGTTATCTCTGATTCTAGAATATAGGTTTACTGTATTGCACACTTAATCTTCTACTTCTGTTCAAGGAATAGATTAAATGTTTAAGGTTAAATGTGAGGAAGAACACGTTGCAATAGGGATGTATGTAAGTAGATTTAACTGACTACTCTATCTTGGGTGGTGTCTGTAATGCAAATACCAATTTAACGCCATGAAACTTGAATGTCAGTTGAGTTTATGCAAATCATTCACACATATACGTCTATTTGACTCCATTGCTTTGAGATAAGCACTGGTCTGAGTTTGTATTGAGTTTATAAGTCAAAACCCAAGTATTTCATCCAAGCATAAAACAAAATCAGAACATCATTTAGAAACTTTAGGATTTTAGGAGTAGGGTTGTTGCATACTCTCAAATTTAACCAGTGTGATAGTCCAAGAACATTGCCAGTCTAGGGTTTATCCAACAAATCTTGGTGCATAGTTGAGAGCATTCTGCCTAAGTCAAAAATAAATCTTTTGTTGTGAATGAGGGATACCCCCCTAGGTGCGGCAGAACCTGAAGTGAAGGGGAGACAAGTGCAAACAATCTCCCATCTTTGTTGGCCAAATCTTCCATTAAACTTGAGCATAAGAAATGGCAAATCTTTAGAGTTTGATGTCTACTGATTTGGGAACCAACAAGATGTATTAAAAAATGATGAAGGAATAGGTAAGGGACATAATAGGTGGGTGAGGTTGTGAGAGGGGGTGATAACCGGGGAGGTGTGATGGACCAAGTATGTTAACTAGAGGACAAGGGGATGGAAGCTCAGATAGCGGGGATGTCCCAGGGGATTGGAAGTTGGTGGAGATGGTGTATGTAGTAATGATGGAAAATGGATGAATAGTGGATCCAGTTTGAGACTACACATGACGCCTGCAAGCAGGTTTTCATCATGGTACTTGCCCAAGGTACCATAGGAAGTGGTTTTCACCATAGGACGAATGATTTTTCTTTGCTATTTTTTCTTTTTTAAATTTTTTTATATTTTTTGACAAGGTATTCAACAACCTAGGCATAGATCCTTTTGAGATGGATGATGTTCATGGGTCCTTCAATTTCTTCGCCTTCAAGAGTGGTGAGGCGATACTCCCCTGAACCATATTTAGAGACAACTACATAGGGGCCCAATCAATTAGGTTCAAACTTTCCTTTCTTGTCCCATTTTGAAAGGTTCTTTTGATTTTCTTTTAGAACCAGATCACCTACTACAAATTCTTTGGCATGGCTTTTCTTATTGTAGGATCTATAGAGCCGGTTCTAGTATGCTTGGAGATGATTTAAAGCGTTGAGGTCTCGTTCATCCAATAACTCTAACTCTTATAGGCGTGCAGCACGATATTCTTCCTTAGTGATGATATTACGCAAGGAAATGCACAAAAGTGAAGTTTGATCTCAATTGGAAAGATGGCTTCCGTTCCAAAGACAACTGAGTATGGAGTGGCTCTAGTTGGGGTATGGATGCTAGTGTGGTAGGCCCAAAGGGTAGGATAGATGTGGAGGTGCCAATCATGACCAGTTTCATTGACAACTTTCTTGAGGATTTTGAGCAGGGTCTTATTAGTTGCCTTGGATTGGCCATTCCCTTAAGGATAATATGGGGTGGACCAATGATGTTTAATGTGGAATTATTCACAAAGAGTATGAACATCATTATTTTTGAAGGGTTTGCCATTATCTGTGATAAGGGCAGATGGGATGCCGTACCGACAAATGATGTGGTAGAGGATGAATTTAGTGATCTTTGAACCAGTGGTAAAAGTGAGGGGAATAGCTTCAACCCACTTTATAAAGTACTCGATGGAGGTGATGACGAATTTGTGGCCATCAAAGGAGGGAGGGTGAATCTTGCCAACGAGATCTAGGCCCCATTGAGAAAAGGGCCATGGTATCGTGATTGGTTTCAATGCCTGAAAGGGAGTGTGAATGACGTCCCTGTGCTATTGACAAGGCTTACATTTCTTCACATATTCACATGCATCATGTTCCATTGTGGGCCAATAATATCCTGTGCATAAGAGATTTTTGGCTAGGACAATACCACTTGTGTGAGCACAACAGATACCTGCATGGACTTCATGTAGTGCGAGCGAAGCTTCTTTTGTATTTAAACATCGCAAGAGAGTGCCATCATAACTTCGGCGATAGAGTGTTGGTGAGGATAGTGTAGTGAGAAGCTTGGCGAATAAGGGACCTTTGTTGTTTGCAAGAAAATTTGGATGGGATAGTATGATGTTAGAGATAGGCATAGATGTTATGATACCAAGGGGTTTTAGGACCAGCAATCACACATGAATTCTAATTCGGTGACCTTATATGCTTGTAGGAGTTGTTCCACAAGGAATTCACATTGATGGCTATCATGGGCACATCCAAGAGGGATCCAATAGTAGCCATGGCATCAACTGCTTTGTTATGGAGTTGAAGCACCTGTTCAAATTGAATATTGGTGAAGTGAAGTTTGTATTCATCCACCATTTCCTTGTAGGGGATCAACTTGTCATCCTCAGTGTGGTATTCATCATTGACTTGTTTGCTGACCAATTGGGACTCTCCATAAACCTGTAATTGCTGGATATTCTATTGGGCTGTCGTCTTAAGGCCAATGATCATAGATTCATACTTAGCCACATTATTGGTTCAGGGAAATACAAGCCTGTATGCTTTATTGATGTAGTCGCATTGGGGAGTGACCAAGAGTATTCCAGCTCTAGAGCCATGATTTGTGAATGATCCATCAAAATATAGTTTCCAGATTGTTGTGTCTATTGTTGTAAGGATGGATTCATCTGGAAAGTTAATAGAGAGCGGTTGATGGTCAATGAGAGGTGCTTCGGCTAACTGATATGCAACAAATTGATCCTTGATGGTTTTATGATCCACATACTCAATGTCAAATTTCTTGAGTAGCATAACCCATTTTGCCATTCATCCTGAGTGAAGTTATGGAAAGTAGTTATTTGAGGGGGTCAACTTTAGAAATGAGCTTGGTTGAGTGACTTAGCATGTAGTTCCGTAGCTTTTGGGAGTTGAAAACAACATCTAGACATGCTTAATCCATGGGTGTATAGTTGAGCTCATAGTTGACATGAGTCTTGTTGATGTAATATATATCTCTTTCATGACTGGTTTCATCGTGTTGTGCTAGAAGTGCCCCCAACTCTACTGAAGTTGCTAAGATATACAATAGTAGGGGTTTTCCAAGAATAGGCACCATGAGAACTGGAGGTGATGTTAAATATTCCTTGATGTGATCAAAGTCTTGCTGATAGTTTTGGGCCCATTTGAAGTGTTGCAAGTATGGGCCTAATTGGTGTTGTCATTGATGTTAACATACTCCTGTTGCATTGATGATAAGGATTGGATGAGTTGTATGCTAAGGATATTGAGAACATTAGTCCTATCAAGAACATAGAAGAACAGTGAAGATAGTGAGGTGAAGATCCCAACTAAGATGAAGATCAGAGGATGCGGATCAAAGAGTTTGTAGACATGTGTCTTAAGATGATCTAGTAAAGATTTGAGAGGTCCGCATGAAGATCTGAAGAAGTTATGGCCACTTGATTAAAACTGGTTCTGGCAGATGTTCAGAGGTGACAGAGTGACACAGATAGGTCCGATGAGATCTGGAACTGCAATATCTTGTTCTGTGGATTTGGTGGAGTGTTTAGGAAGTCAATGTGAATTGACAACTCAATTGGTTCATGGTCTAGAGGTCTACAAGCATCTATTCCAATATGACAGTGATGACAGACTGTGTTCTTGAGGTTCCAGATAAAGGAGAGGATGATTTCAGTAAGCATAAGTAGTGTGGATGTTCTTGGTGATTCAGGCAAGCTTGTGGAGGTCTTTGGATTGTGTCCAGTTCACGTTGGTGGTTCGCATTGAAGATTGAGCTCGTAATTGAAGAATTTCTTCTGGATGATGATGTTCTTCCTAAGTCTGGCCAAACGGATGAGTTACACATCCTGCGGATGATCTTGAAGATGTTCTATGAAGCATGGTGTGTTCCTAAAAGAAGATTGAAGTCCCAGATCTGTGTGGTTAACAGTGTGATGATCCGTATGAAGTCTTTTGTAATTAGTCATGTTGTATTTATGTATTTGCTCTGTAATGTATGCCAACTTGGATGATTATCCCAAGGTCAAATGTCTTGTATAAATAAGAGGTTGTGAAGTCATTTCAAAAGTAGCTTGGTGGAGATGAGAGTGTGGTAGAGAGCAGAGAAGCGAAAGGCAGAGCAGAAGTATTGGGCTTAAATGGAACTGACTCAAGCATGGTGAAGATGTTATTCTTCAGTTCAAGTATGTAATACTTATCATTCTGTAGACAGTGTGTCTTCTGTAGGCAGTGGGCCTCTTGTGAGCAGTGTGTCTTCTGTAGGCAGTGGGCCTCTTGTGAGCAGTGTGCTCGAGTAGTGAGCCCTAATTGGCATGTGCCATTTGTTCTTCTTATTCTTTTAACAGAGAATACAATCTTGAGTTAGTCACCGCATGGTTTTTCCCTTAACTGGGTTTTCCACGTTAAAATCTTGGTGTCATATGTGTTAATGTGTTTCTGCTCTTGAATTGTTGCATTATGTTTCCATGATTGATTTATTATTATGCTACTGAATTATAAGAAGGATTTAAGTAATTAATTGAAAGAAAGTTTTGGACAACTGATTCACCCCCCCTCTCAGTTGTCTGTCCTGAATCTAATAATTGGTATCAGAGCTAAGTTCCTCTAAAAGAGCTTAACCGCTTGAGGAGATCCAGGATGTCGTCCTACAAGAAGGATAGTCTGAGGTTTGATGGAACCAATTTTACTTTTTGGAAAAGCCGCATGGAATGTCACTTGCAATGTATGGGAATGTAATATTGGATCATAACTTCAAAGAAGTATGTTCCTCCACAGAATGGTCTGAGAACTGTAGATGAAATCAGAGATGCTGAAAATAATCTTCAGGCTAAAGAAGCTCTACTAAGTACCTTATCTGATTCAGAGTTGACAAATGTTATTGATCTAAAAATTACATATGAGATTTGGGAAAAACTGGAACTTCTGCATGAAGGAGACAAGTATGTCAAATGTGCCAAGCTACAAAGTCTGAAAGGAAAATTTGAAAACCTGAAGATGAGAGAAGATGAAAATATCACTACATTTATGCCAAGAGTAAATGAGTTTGTTTGTGGCATTAGATGTACTGGTGGAATCTTAGATGAAGATGAGATTGTTGCCAAAGTTCTCAGATCCCTTCTTGATTCTTACAAATACAAGGTTGCTGCTATTGAAGAATTCAGATCTTTTTCAAATATCACAAGAGATCAATTGGTTGGTAAATTAGCTGCATTTGAATTGTCTGAGTTTGGAGATGCACCCTCTAAGACTGAATCTGCATTCAAAGCTAGTGCCTCTATAAAAGGAAAACAAAAGTTTAATCTGGGAGAGAACTCTTCAAAGAAACTATCATGGTATGAAAAAGCAAGAAAAGATTTGGAAGAAGATGAAGCAAAAGCTGCTCAACTTGAAGCCTTTATTGCAAAAAGACTGCCAAGAGGATCTGGTAAGTATGAAGGGAAATTGCCTTTTAAATGTTTTAACTATAATAAGATTGGTCATTTTGCCTCAAGGTGTCCGAAAAGATTTTCAAGACCAAATCCTAACAGATCAAGATTCCAAAAGAATTGTTACTATGTTCATGAAGATGATGATGATGAAGGAGTAACAGATGATGAATTAGAGACAGGAAACAAATCCAGAAGTGACTGGGTGTTTATTGCCATCAAGGAAGAAGATCCAATGCCCTCTGAATTTGTCAATCATAAAATGGTAGAAAGAGCTCTGGCTGCCCAAGTTGAAGAAAAGGATGATTGGGTCATTGACAGTGGATGCTCCCACCATATGACAGGTGATAAAAATAAGTTCATAGATTTGGAAAGATATGAAGGAGTTGTAAAATTTGGTGATAATTCTGCTGGCAAGATCAAAGGTAGATGAACTATTCTTTCGATGGAAAGAACAAAACCAGTAATGTACTGAATGTTGAAGGTCTGAAGCACAATCTTCTCAGTGTTGGACAGTTGGTGGACAAAGGCTATGATCTCCGATTCAAAAATGGAAAATGCAAGATCTTTGAAAGTTCCGGAATAGAGATTGCATCCGGTACTCAAACAAAAGGTAATATCTTCCACTTGGTTGGTACTGGTAAAAGTTGTTTTTTATTTGTTCAAATTGATCAGAGTTGGTTGTGGCATAGGAGAATGTGTCATGTGAATTTTGATAATATCATCAAGATAAGCAACACTCAGGCTGTAAGAGATCTTCCAAGATTGGTGAAACCTACTAATAGTTTGTGCAAAGAATGTCAGTTGGGTAAGCAGAGCAGAGTCTCATTCAAAAGTAAGGAACAATCTTCTACCAGATTATTGGACTTAGTTCATACCGATCTATGTGGTCTGGCAAGAATCAGGAGTGTGCAAGGTGATAGATACTTCATGTTATTAATTGATGACCACTCCCGGATGATGTGGGTGACTTTTCTGAAAGAGAAATCTGAGGCTCTTGAGAAATTCAAAATATTCAAGGCTATGGTAGAGAATGAAATCGGATTGAACATAAAATGTTTGAGGTCTGATAGAGGTGGAGAATTCACATCCGGTGAGTTCATAGAATTCTGTGAGAAACATCGGATAAAAAGATAGTTGTCTGCTCCAAGGACTCCACAACAGAATGGAGTAGTGGAAAGAAAGAACCAAACCATCCAGGAAGCATCTAGAACCATGATGATAGAAGCAAATGTTCCTCAGATCTACTGGAGAGAAGTTGTAAGCACTGCAGTCTATACTCTTAATTGAGTACAAATCAAAAGCAATATTGGTAAGACTCCTTATGAACTCTGGTTTGGCATCACTCCCACTGTGAAGTATTTTAGAGTCTTTGGTAGCAAATGTTACATTAAAAGAGATGAAGATCTAGGCAAATTTGATGCTAGAAGTGATGAAGGAATATTCTTGGGTTATTCTACTCAAAGCAAAGCATACCGGTGTTATAACAAGAGATTAAGAAAGATTATAGAAAGTACAAATGTGAAGGTTGATGAAGGTATTGAAAAACCCTCAAGGTTTTATGAATATGATGAAGATGATCAGAATGATGTTATGGTACAAGAAGTCCAAGGCCCTTCTAAAATTCAGATCCAGACTGATTTGGTGAATCGGGAAGAACAGATAAGTTTGAATGAACCTGTGCAAGAAATAGAAGTGCAAGAAAGTCCCAAAATTCCCAGGTATGTAAAACTGAATCACTCTGAAGACCAGATCATAAGTGATAAAAGGAAAGGTGTTCAAACAAGAAGAAAAATTGCTCAAGACTTAGAAGAGTATTGTCTGATTTCAAAGATTGAACCAAAGTCAGTGAATGAAGCATGCAATGATGAAAGCTGGACTAAAGCAATGGAGGAAGAGCTAATGCAAATTGAGAAAAATCACACTTGGGATCTTGTTCCCAGACCTAGAAACAAGAATGTGATTGGAACCAAATGGGTCTTCCGAAATAAACTGAATGAAGATGGTGAAGTAGTCAGACACAAAGCCAGATTGACCTGCAAGGGTTACTCTCAAGTAGAAGGAGTTGATTTTGAAGAAACTTTTGCTCTGGTGGCAAGAATTGAAGCAGTCAGATTATTTCTTGCCTTTGCTGCCTTCAAAGACTTCAAAGTATATCAGATGGATGTCAAGTCTGCCTTCCTGAATGGTGACTTGGAAGAAGTATACATTGAGCAACCGGATGGATTTCAATTGTTTGATCATGGTGATATGGCATACAAGTTGAAGAAAACACTGTATGGACTCAAACAAGCCCCAAGAGCCTAGTATGAAAGATTGGATAAGCATCTTTTGAAGATTGGTTTCAACAAAGGTACTGCTAATAGTAATTTGTACTTCAAAATTGATCATGAAAATATCTTAATTGTTGAAGTGTTTGTTGATGATATCATTTTTGGAGGAAGAGATAGTATGTGCAAAACTTTTGCAAATCAAATTAAAAGTGAATTTGAGATGTCCATGTTTGGGGAAATGAAATTCTTCTTGGGTCTGCAAATCATTCAAACAAAGAAAGGAATCTTCATTTCTCAGACTAAATATGTGAAAGAATTGTTGAAGAAATTTGAGATGGAAGACTCAAAACCAATGAGTGCTCCCATGGCAACCGGATGTAAATTGAGCAAAGATGGTGACTCTCCTAAGACTGATAGAAAAAGTATAGGTCAATGATTGGAGGATTATTGTATCTCACTCAAACTAGACTTGACATTATGAATGTTGTTGGTCTTGTTGCTAGATTCCAAGCTAATTCTAAGGAATCTCATGTCATGGCAATCAAGAGGATTCTTAGATATCTTAAAGGGATAGTTGAGTATGGTTTGTGGTATCCTAGAGATCATAATTTCTCTCTTCATGCATATACAGATGCGGATTGGGCAGGAGATGTGGATGACCGGAAGAGTACCCGTGGTGGAGCATTCTTTCTGGGGAAGAGATTGATTTCTTGGTTGAGCAAGAAACAAGGGGCAATATCTCTATCCACTGCAGAAGTAGAATATATTGCAGCAGCAGGTAGTTACACTCAAGTATTGTGGATGAAGCAAATGCTAAGAGACATCAGAGTGGAGTATGAGGAACCTATCACAATCTTCTGTGATAATTCAAGTGTAATAAATATATCAAAAAATCTAGTGTTGCATTCAAAGACAAAACATATATCCATCAAGTTTCATTTTCTGAGAGATCAGGTGAACAAGAATGAAGTCAGATTGGAGTTTGAGCCCTCCAAGGATTAGATTGCAAATATTTTTACTAAACATCTACCTAAGGACTCTTTTGAGTATCTCAGGGAGAAGTTAGGGGTTATTACCCCTCTAGTTCTGAATTAAGGTGCACTGATGTGCATCAGTCTAGTGGATCTCACAGTCATATCTTGTGGTCCGGATTGATGATGGGAAGTTGTTACTCAGGGGGAGCAGCTGATATGATTCTGAAGTGATGCAAGTATGTGCCCTTTACCATTGATGTCAAAGGGGGAGAGAAGACATGTGAAAAACAAGTGGTTTCTGATCAAATGGGGAGGAGTAAAGGAAGAGAAGACATGTGAATGGTTGTTGTTGATAGGTGGAGTTATGTCGGTGAGGAGTTCTTGTCTTGATGGTTAAAACAGTTTTTCACATCATATCTTGCCATCAATGACAAAGGGGGAGATTGTTGCAAGTATGGGCCTAACCGATGTTGTCATTGATGTCAACATACTCCTGTTGCATTGATGATAAGGATTGGATGAGTTGTATGCTGAGGATATTGAGAAAATTAGTCCTATCAGGAACAAAGAAGAATAGTGAAGACAGTGAGGTGAAGATCCCAACTAAGATGAAGATCAGAGGATGCGGATCAAAGGGTTTGTAGACATGTGTCTTAAGATGATCCAGTAAAGATTTGAGAGGTCCACATGCAAATCTGAAGAAGTTATGGCCACTTGAGTAAAACTAGTTCTGGTAGATGTTCAGAGGTGACAGAGTGACACGGATAGGTCCGGTGAGATCCGTGAATGCAATATCTTGTTCTGCATATTTGGTGGAGTGTTTAGGAAGTCAATATGAATTGAAAACTCAATTGGTTCATGGTCTGGAGGTCCACAAGCATCTATTCCAATATGACAGTGATGACAGACTGTGTTCTTGAGGTTCCAGATGAAGGAGAGGATGATTTCAATAAGTAGAAGTAGTGTGGATGTTCTTGGTGATTTAGGCAAGCTTGTGGAGGTCTTTGGATTGTGTCCAATTCGTGTTGGTGGTCCGCATTGAAGATTGAGCTTGTAATTGAAGAATTACTTCCAGATGATGATGTTCTTCCTAAGTTTGGCCGACTGGATGAGTTACACATCTTGCGGATGATCTTGAAGATGTTCTGTGAAGCATGGCATGTTCCTAAAAGAAGATTGAAGTCCCAGATCTGTGTGGCCGACAGTGTGATGATCCGCATGAAGTCTTTTGTAATTAGTCATGTTGTATTTATGTATTTGCTCTGTAATGTATGCCGACTTGGATGATTATCACAAGGTCAAATGTCTTGTATAAATAAGAGGTTGTGAAGTCATTTCAAAAGTATCTTGGTGGAGATGAGAGTGTGGTAGAGAGTAGAGAAGCGAAAGGCAGAGAAGAAGTATTGGGCTTAAATGGAACTGACTCAAGCATGGTGAAGATGTTATTCTTCAGTTCAAGTATGTAATTCTTATCATTTTGTAGATAGTGTGTCTCCTGTAGGCAGTGGGCCTCTTGTGAGCAGTGTGCTCGGGCAGTGAGCCCTAATTGGCATGTGCTATTTGTTCTTCTTATTCTTTTAACAGAGAATACAATCTTGGGTTAGTCACCCCGTGGTTTTTCACTTAACTGGATTTTCCATGTTAAAAACTTGGTGTCATATGTGTTAATGTGTTTCTGCTCTTGAATTGTTGCATTATGTTTCCATGATTGATTTATTATTATGCTACTGAATTATAAGAAAGATTTAAGTAATTAATTGGAAGAAAGTTTTGGACAACTGATTCACCCTCCCTCTCAGTTGTCTATCCTAAATCTAACATGAAGTGTATCTTTTCATTGAAAATGAGAGAAAGGTTGACACTTGTCTGCAAGTTGAGCTATGAACCTATAGATATCTTGAAGCTTGCCTTATAGACTACGAAGCTATTTTAGCGTTCTTGGTGGCAGAATTTCTTTGATAGCAGTGAATTTTGCTGGATCCACTTCAATTCCTCTACGGGAGACAATGAAGCCCATTTTTTCCTGATGTGACCCCAAAAACATACTTCTTGGGATTGAGGTGTAGCTTATATTCCCTGAGGCATTCAAATATTTTCTGTAAAACCACATGATGTTCTTCCCCTATTCTTGATTTCCCAAGGAGGTCATCTACATAGTCTTCCATGATCTTGTGTAGCATGTCATGGAAAATGGTGGTCATGGCACATTGATAAGTTTCTCTTGCATTTTAAGTCCAAAGGGCATGACTTGCCAACAATAGATTCCTCAGGGACATGTGAAATTTGTCTTGTGTTGATCTTTGGGAGCAATTCTAATCTAGTTATACCCAGAAAATTCATCTATGAGAGAGAGCATTTCATGTCCAGCTGTCAAATCCATGATGATGTCGATGTTAGGAAGTGGGAAGCCATCTTTTGCACATGCTTTGTTTAGATCTCAAAAATCTGTATAGACTCGGATGCCCCTAGGTTTCTTAGCAATTGAAACAATATTTGAAACCCATTCAAGGTAGTCTATAGGGCAAATGAAGCCTAGTTCCAATAGTTTTTATAGTTCTTCTTTGACAAGAAGGGTGACTTGAGGATTCATCTTTAAGAGCTTTTGTTTGACTGGTCGGGTGTCTGGATATACCACAAGATGGTGGACCACTAAGGAGGGATCTAACCTTAGCATATCTGCATAGGACCAAGCAAAGACATTTGGTGCCTCTTGAAGTATGGACGAGAGATTAGGTTTTTCTTTGATAGCGAGACTTTCTACAATGTAGGTGATCTTGGGTTGTTCCTTAGTGCCAAGGTTGATTTCTTGTGTGCCTTCAATCAAGATGGTGGAGCATTCCTCCCACTATGAAGGTATGGGAGGAAGATGGAGCTCCTTATTTCCTAACGCCTCAGAGAGGTTTTCACTAGGAGACATGTCCTTATGTTTCACTTTTGTGTTCGATAGCACGTCATAGAGGTTTTCACTAGGGGAATTTTTTATTTGGACTAAGGATCTCCTCTTCCCCAAAGTAGGCATCAATATTCAATCATATATCATATTGTGAGGTGTCACGGAGTTCCAGGAATGTAGTGCAAGCCTCGTCATTTTGGAATGTATCGAGAGGCGCTGGTTGTTGGTGATACCAATCAATGAGGTTGGTATGGATGAGGGAAAGGTTGATGAGGAAAATGGTGTCGTTAGGGAAGATACATGAGAGGTCAAGGTCTTCACATGAAGCTATGATGATAGTCAGTCTAATGTTTTCAACATTAGAAGAGGATTCAACCACATCTACCGAGGTTTTAGCAGGACCTTGTATTTCCACAGTGGGCGGAGCATATCCTAAGCCAAAATACTTGGCATACTATTTGGGAGATATGGGATCAACCAGAATCAGTTCAGTGGGCCCTTGCTCTTTGATTCCAAATCCTTTTCCATTGTAGGGCATTTTAGTGCACAATTGATATGGTACCAAATATTTTTCTTTAAAATATTCAAGGTCTGATTTTACAGGGTCGGTCTCATCACGATATAACCAATCATTCAAGGATTCTTCAATCCATTCTTCTTCTCAGAAGACCTTTGATGTAACAAAGGGGATCTTGTCATGTATCCTTCACTCTTGTTTTTGAATTCTTTTCTTTAATTGAAGACCAGGGGAGCAAGGGGAGAAATGCAGTTGTCCCACATGAAAGGCATTATGAAGCTCATATTCACCACACCCTTTATCTATGATCTTGACCTGGGATACCTGAGGAATCAGAGTGGATGATGAGATGGATTTGTATGAAGGATCAGATGTAGTGGATGAAGTGTCTTTAAGGTTTTCCCCATAAGTGTTGGGACAATGGAATTGCCTATCATAGACAACTTCCAAAGATTTACAATATTCAAAGGGTTGTTGATCGGTGGGGATAGTGACTTCAACGTCGTTATGAGGAAACTTTAGACACTGTTGATAGGTGGAAGGGATGGCCTGCATGGCCTACAACCATGGTTAGTTGAGAAGAAGATTGTATGGAAGGTCAAGATCAACCACGTGACACAGGGTGGGTAGTATTAGAGGATCTGCTTTAATAGGAAGACATATGGTGCCTATTGTCATGTGAAATTGCACCCTGCTTGGAGGTTGTACAAGCATTCCAATGACACAATGGGACTGATCTCAAGGTGTGGGACCTTGCAGATGAGATCAGACCTCTAGAGAAGGCTAGTTCCTCTTTATGAGCTTAAGGCTCAGAGAATTAAACTAAATCTAATGCTACACTCATAGGGAAAAGGGAGAATGGAATACTGAAATAAAAGGGGAGGTGATGCACCAGATTTTAATATGTTAGTTGGGACTGACATAACACAACAATAATATCAAATACTAAAAGGACTCACACAAACTTATAGTTTTGACAGAGGCTCGAATAGAAGATTGTAACTAATAAAGGGACCATTTTATCCACAGAATGAGTCACAAACTTCAAATAAACATAGAGAAAAAGCATAAGAGTGGTGAAATATTAGTGATTGTATTGATCACGAAGGCTAAATAGCCATTACAAAGGGAAGATAACCTGTTATAGAAGAGTAGACATAGAATAACCATCTACATTCATGGGTGAACAATCAACTAGAGATAGAAAAGGCTCAGAAAAAAAAACACAATGTATCACATCCAGTTGGTTATGTAGGTGCATTACAAGGTTTGAAAATAACAAATAATCTGCCTAGCATAACAGCCCAGAGGAATAGCTAACATAATTACATATTTTTTACATGCATATATAGCTTTACAAATCACATTGTTGTAGCCATGGACGTGGAAAGAGAAGTCAACAAGAATGAACATCACCCATGTTGCAATAACTTCATTCTGTGTCCTTGGAGCATGCCTGCATGGCTTTGTCCATGAAATTTGCTAAAATAGGAGGTTCGCCCATGCCATGAGTACAAAGATTTAATGCATATGAGGCTACAATAGCATGAGGAGGTGATGAATCCATCTTCTACAAGAAATTGGGCTCTAAAGAAGCATTAATGGTGACCAGGAGGGTCACTGAGTAGTCCCGTCACATTTTGAACAGTTGAAAATGCTTCTGGAAGGCAAAATGGTCAGGCTCTGACATTTTAGAATTCCTCCAATTAGTCTTCCACTGTGTTGGATTTTTCCCAGACTGGATGCTTATTCCCAGATTTCCCTACAAGGTAGCCATCAATGATCAACAGGATCTCTGGGCCAGGGGCCAACAGTGTAGGAGATAGAATCTATATTTTATCTCCTCTTCTTCTTCAGGCTCTGCAAAACCTAGGGGGGTTTTCCCTACTCAACATCCATAAGGACATGCATACTAAGGCTGGGATGCTGATAGAAAGAAGATAAGTCCTCTTGTAAGTAGACCAAAACTGAAAGATAAGAACAAAGGGGCTAGCTTTGGGCCTATTTGCAGTTGTAGACAGAGGACTGAGGATCCTAAAACTAATTCTAATGTCCTAAAAATTGTTTTAGATTTTGATTTTAAGTTTGGATGCAAAGCTGGATATGGTTGTAACACAAACACAAAGCAAGATTGGTGCCTATCCAGGGCCTGGAGTCAGTAGACATACACCTGTGAATGATCAGCATGAATAGCTAAAACTAGATTTCAGGGGGATACATATGATACCTGCCTTACAGATATCTCCCAATACAGAGTTTTAAGCTATCTATACTTATGGCATCCCTATTGTAGTGTACCCTTCCCAATGTTCAAATCTGAGAACAGTTTAATCTACCATTTGAGCAGAAGTTAAAAGATCAGACATTCAACACAGGAATACTATGTTCTAGAGTCTCGAACATTCCTTAAATATCCAGACTCAGAAGAAAGATACATGTAATACTGGAGACAGAATTAACAAAACACATGCCAACATAGCATTTCTCATATAAAATTAACCATGAAATCAGTGGATTCATGCAAAAAACATACAACAAGAGATACATAAACTCACAGGTTTAACTGTATAGAGCAACCAAAACGAACTGTATTGTGTTACAGAGCCAGATATTCAACTTTCAACAACCTAAAAATGAGTAACACTTCCTGCTTATAACAGCCAGAGAAGCATACTCAGCATTAATTACATGGTTTTGACAAAAATCTGCCAGATACAGATCCCACCAAGGAATGGCACTCAGAAGATATTAATGCAGTAGACAAAGAGGGGCCTCGAGCCATGCACCACCATCTGAGAGTCTTCATCCATGATCAGGCAACTTCACTATTTGTACCATCACCCACACCCCTGCACTGTCGCTATTAAGAGTCTCAACCACCCGCAACCACCAGGAAAAACACCGCAGCGTTCAAAAAGAAATTCCCACCAAAACATGCTTCGCTCAAAGTTTGAAAATATACAGGGGAATAATCCCACATGCATGGTGAGGAGATCACATCAGTAGTTCATAAACATGGTAGCACACATGATAAGTGTCGAGCATTTTGCCACGCTTGACACACAACCCTTCGCCAAATACCCATCGCTGTGATACAAACCATCAGCCAACTCCATAATTCTCCTGCCAACCACACTAGTCTCACCGATGCAAAACCACGTACTCCACCTCCCCAAACCTCCGTCGGCCACACCACTACCATCGAAACATCCAGAAAACCTCTGGCGGACCCACCAAGTCTCACCGATGCCTACATCGTAACTCCATCATCAGCCAGACCAGAACTATCAGGCAAACATCTCAAACCTACGCCGACACCTGCCATCATGCCGATGAACTATGGCCTCATCCTTCCGTCAGCCAAACACACGCCGATGATACCATCGGCCAGACACCACTCCATCGGTGAACCCCTCGCCGTCTTCCCTGATAGCCCCCATCATGCCGATGACAAATCTCCATCGGTGAGAACAACACAAAAGTCACCCCGACATGCCGAACATTAATTCCCCTATCGGCCAGACCTCCCCCCGTCGGTCTAGCATAAAATTACCTCGCCGATGAAGAGCGTTACACCGATGAACACCTCCCTACCACCAACCTGATCGCCAAGAAGCCTGCGAGGTCATGCCAATGGGCAAGAAGATATAGGTTTTAAATGAAGAAACCCTCTAAACATTAAGAATCAACTTCTAAGTCAAAATGAGCACCAACACTGGCTCCGAATGGGGACGTGCAGGTGAAAACCTGCAGCGAGAACCAGATCTCCGGGCAGACCAAGCAAAAAGCCAAAAAAGCATGAACTGTACAGAATATTTACACTATATATATATTTTTACAAATGTGCACAGGGATAGGCCATCTATGCAAAATAAAACTTAAGGAATTGGCCATGCACAGGCAATTCCAGAACTTCACCATCTAGGGCCTAGAGGAAATAAGAGTCCTCCCCATGAGTACTGCAAATCTGATATGGGCCCATCCATAAGGGTTCGAATTTACCATGTTTACCCTTGTCCTGATTTTTTGCATTCCATACAAGCACCAGATCATTGACCTGAAACTTCCTTTTTGTAGCTCTCCTATCAAACAAATATTTCACATCTTGTTGTCTCTTGAGATTAATCCGGTGTGCTTTCCTTCTGTTCTCATCCAGTGCAACCAGCTGATTCACTCTTTCTATCATGGAGTCTTCAATCTCCTCATCATTTTCCTGGATGAATCTGTAAACTGGTAGGAGATTGTTTATGGGCAATCTGGCTGATGCACCATATACTAGCTCAAAGGGTGACATTCCAATAGCCTTTTTTACTGTCACTCTGTCAGCCCATACTGCTAACTTTAATTTTGAGTCCCAAGCTCACTTGTTCTTGCCCAGCATCCTCTTGATAATCTTCATGATGCTCTTATTGCTTGATTCTGCTTGACCATTTCCTTGTGGGTGGTATGGTGATGCATATGATAGATTTATCCCATACCTATTGCAAAAATCAACAATTTCACCTGATCTGAAGCACATAGCATTATCAGTGACTATCTTGAATGGTACTACAAACCTGATGATAGCATTTTCCAGTATGAAATTTGTCACCACCTTACTTGTAGCTCTCTTAGTTGGAATGGCCTCAATCCATTTGGTAAAGTAATCAGTTGCCACCAAAATCCAACTGTGTCCCCCACTTGACTTGTCTGCAATTTCCCCTATGAAGTCAATTCCCCATTGTTGAAATGGAGCATCCACAGTTACAGTTCTGAGGGGTAAAGCACCATCATATCTCAATTTTCCTGAGAATCTTTGGCAAGGGTCACACTTCCTCACTAACCTTTGTGCATCTGAAAAGAGAGTGGGCCACCAATATCCTGCTCTGAGAGTCTTATGAGCTTTTGTTTGAGCAGTATAATGTCCACCACACAATCCTTTATGCATATCAATCAAAACATTGTTAGCCACATCTTCATCCACACATCTTAGTAGCACACCATCAGGGTTTTTCCAGTATAGCTCACCTTGAACAATAACATACCTGATTGCATGTAACTTTAAAGTCCTCTTTTGACTGTCACTGAAATGGAAAGGACAATTCAGATTTTGCAAGTAGTAGATAATATCCTTGTACCATTCAGATCTTGATACATTTACACTCTCATTTTGGACTGCATTAACTTGGCATGCTTCCAAGTTTGACTGTGCCATCATCTTGGCTAATCCTTGTCCTCTTACCAACTTGGTAATTTGTATGTCTATGTTGAACTCTTGCAATTTGTTTATCCATCTACACCTTCTTCCAGTCACCTCCTGTTGAGTGAATATGTCTTTGACTGCTGCATGGGGTACATATGCAATTACATGTGATCCTACCAGGTATGGTCTGAAACTTTTGATGGCTCTGACTAATGCATATGCCTGTTTTTCCATGATATCATATTTCAACTCAGCAGCCTGCAAGGACATACTAAAGAAATCTATGGGTTGTTCAAATCCATCCTCATTTTTCTGTAACAAACATGCAGCAACAGTGTGAAAGGAAGCAAATGAAAATACTTGGAATGGCCCAGAAAAATCAGGTGATTTAAGAACAGGGGCCATCTTGATTGCCTCTTTGATACTTTGAAATGATTCAATTGCTTCACTTTCCCAGTGGACAGCGGCATCCTTCTTCATCATTTTGGAAATGTTCCTTGTGGTTTCTGCAAAGTTGGGAACAAATCTCCTAACAAAATTTATCTGTCCAAAGAAGGACTGAACTCCTTTTATAGTTTTTGGCATTTGAATTCTATCAATAGCAACCACTCTCTCTGGATCTATCCTAACTCCATCCTTGGAAACAATGTGTCCCAGGAGCTTTCCTTCAACCACCCCAAAAGCACACTTCTTTGGATTTAAAGAAATGCCATACTCTAGTGCTCTTATGAAAATCTGCTCTAGATGCAAACAATGCTGCTCTTCCTTCTTTGAATATGCATTCAAATCATCTTGATACACAGCCAGGATTGAATCAATCAACCCTGCAAAAGCAACATCCATTGCTCTTTGAAATGTAGCACCTGCATTTGTTAGTCCGAAGGGCATTCTAACATACACATAAGTTCCCCATGGAGTGGTGAAGGCAGTCTTATACTGTTCTGATTCCTTTACCTTCACCTAATTATAACCTGAAAATCCATCCATCATGGATAAGAGTTCACAACCAGTCACTCTCTGCAACATAGCTTCCATATTAGGTAGTGGATAGTTATCCTTTAAAGAGGATACATTCAAGTTCCTGAAATCAACACAAAGCCTAATATCACCGTTCTTTTTTCTGACTGGGACAAGGTTAGACACCCAAGTTGAATGTCTGATTGGCACAATTATTCCAGCTTCCCTAAGCTTTTTAAGTTTATCTTGCATCTTTGGAGCTAAGGTAGGATTAATAGGTCTTTGCCTCTGTCTGAATGGCTTAGCTCCAGGCTTCAATGGGATCTCATGCTGGAATAAATCTTCCCTATGGGCTTTTAGGTCCTCATATGACCAAGCAAAAACATGTTTATACCTTTTTAGTAATGCAATCAGCATACTCCTGATGTGTGGTTTGAGCTGTTTACCAATGTATACCTTCTTGGGGGCCTGAGATGTCCCCAAATTTATCTCTTCTAAATCTTCCTTATTTGTGGGAGATGTCCTTGTGACCAATTTGTCTCTACTGTCAAAAGCTCTTTCCAAAGCTACTAACCCTCTAGGGATTTTATTAGTCTTCAATTGAATTATCTCTTTTCCCACAAGAGTCTCTTTTCCATCTATGGTTTCTACAAAAGCTTGGAAATCAATTTCTTGATTCTCAAATTCATCTATGCAGTGCAAAAATTTTAACAAGTCCCTATCATCATCGAACACTTGCCAACTGCATATATTTTCTGGTACTGCAAGCCTAATTTTAACTTCTACATTTGTAACATCTGACAGAGTGATGTCATCTGGCCTTATTGCAACATTAGCTAAGAAATCAGCCATAACATTCTTTGATCTCTCTACCCAGCCTATTGAAAATGCATCAAAAAGTTCAATGGTATCCCAAACAACATGCTTATATTGTTTCAATCTTTTGTTTTTTGAAGCATATCTATCTCTAATTTGGGATACAATCAGCTCAGAATCCCCAAATACTCTTAACATTTTGATTCCATGTTTGAGAGCTATATTTAGGCCTAAGATTAAAGCCTCATATTCTGCAATGTTGTTTGTGCAAACAAACCTCAGCAAGAAAGAGAATTTGAGGAGCTTACCAGTTGGAGACAGGAAAACAACTCCAGCTCCAGAGCCTTCTTTTGCACATGCTCCATCAAACTACATGGTCCATAAACCTTGCTGGTCCAGCTCTTTAATGCAGACATTTTTCTCTTTATCTTCTCTATCATCTGAGACAACCTTGAAGTTATCACAGTCAGTGTTTACAAAGCATATCTATTCCTCTGCTTCTTGGTCTTCCACTGTCTCTGATGATCTTTGTTCTCTGATTAGCTTAACATCCCTGCCATTCATTGGAATCATGGCATATGACAGGTCCAGCTGCATACTTCCACCAATTAGTGCAGCCCATCTTCTTGACAACAACATACCATACTGTGGCTTGATGTCAACCACCGTTATATTCATTTCATATCTCTTTTCAGGAAATGTTGCCAGTTTGAAATCTACATCCTTCATGATTCCAATAACTAGTACCTCTCTGGCATCCATAGCATAACATTTTCCACATGCCTTGTCAATTTTTAATCCAGCTTGTTGCATGATGGCTAAAGGCATGACATTTGTAGATGCTCCAGAGTCAAGCATACAATTTCTGATTATTTTTCCATTTATAACCAGGGATACATAAAATGGTTCCACTTGTGAAGGACACTTTGTCATAGTCACTCCTAAATAAACCTCAGGAGCCTCATCTTCTTCATTATACATGACATGTTTCTCACCCTGGGTCTGAACATTTTGTTTAGCTTGAAAAGGCACCCCTAAAATTAGGGATATTGTCCTATTCTTGATCTCTTCAACCTTCATCAGTTCCATAAGTGGAACAGAGACTTTTACCTAGGAGAGGACTTGAGCTATATCAAATGGAGCATAATTTTGTATAACAGTTGTAGCTTGCTCCACAATCTTGTTTTTATCCTGAGCTGATTTAGCTTTTACTTTCATAGTTCCCTGATCATCATTCTTGTCTGGGGAACCTTCACTTTGATCTTCAGCTTGGGGGGTTCTATTCTCTGGTCCTTGAGATTCATGACCTGTTCTATGTCTAAAATTTTGTTTATTATTAACCCACTGCCTCTGTTGTGGTTCAATTCCTTTATGACCATGCACTGGTTGACCTGCAGAAATACCTTCTAGCTGATGTGAGCTGCTTAACTGAGCTTTACCTCTGAGATTGTAGTTGCTTTTGATTTGAGCAACTGCTACAGTTGTGAAGGCCCTAATTTCCTCATCAGAAAGTCGTTGTAAGTTACTCAAAAAATTGTGTGAGCTCTGAGCATACGCATAGCTTTCTTCATTACCTTCATCATAAGAGTCCTATTGACAGGCCTGAATTCCATCATCTGTACTCTCATCAGCATCATAAACGGGGTATCCATTGTTTGTGGACATCATATTAACATCATCATCTTGCATATAATGTGGCTCATTACATTCATTACAAGATGTAGCATTATCACACAAGGACTGAGCAATCATACACTGTGACTATGAATGTGGCATCTGATAAATTATACACCACGGAGTATCATCAACAATATTTACAGCTTTCTTTAGAGGATCAGGAGTTTCTTTGACATGTTGAGCTCTCTGATTTGTGTTGTTATGTGGGAATATAGGTTTACCATTATGCCAATTGGTATTATAAGGCATATCATGCAATGATGGTCTCCTTTCCTGCCTTTGGTAGACTTGCCTATCAGGACCTATCCCTTTTTCACTTCTAGCTAGTCTATAACTTAGGTCCTTAACAACATTTGCCAATTTGTCTATCTTATCTTCAGGGGCAGATGTATTACCTTGAGTGTTCTGAGGCTTGTTTGGATTCTACAGAATTTTCACATTATCCCTTCTGTTAGTCTTGCCTGATGCTTTCCTGTTGTTCTCAATATTTACTACAATTCTGAAAGCATCCCTGAGAGTAGCAGGGCTTTTATCTCTTAATCCATATGCAGTTTTTGCATCAAAGGCATTGATATACAATATTATGCACATTGGTTCATTTGGCCTCATGTGATGTGGCAATTTGTTTAACACTTTAGTAAATTTTGCATTAAAATCTGCAACCTGCTCATTTGACCCTTTAGTGATACTGGTAAATTCATTTACAAAAAAGCTAGGGTCAGTTTTGTCACCATACTGCTCCTTAAATACCCTTTTAAAATCATCCCATGAGGAAATACTCCTGTCAGGCAGGTTCTTGTACCATTCTCTTGCCTCATCCACTAAAGATTGCATGAATGACTTCATGAAAACATCCTCATGTTCAACCTCAAAGTTATCCATGAAATTTTGAAAAGCTTTTAGATGATCTTCTCCTGACACTATGTTGTTTCCTAAAAATTTAGGCACCTGCAGCCTCAGATGCTTGTCAATGGGGTTAGGATACCCAGGAATACCATCAAATACCAGCTGCCTGAATCTATCTAACTGCATGGGCTGTCTGTCAAACTGATTAATATTAACATTTCTATTTGCATTCTGGTTTCTTACATTGTTCAGTGGTATCCTAGCATCATTCACATTTTGTCTTTCATCATTATGCTGATGTTGCACTTCATTTCTTTGCTGATATCTTTGCACATTCGCATTCTCAAGGGTAGGAATTGAATCATTTTGGGTAGTCCTTAAAGCTTGCACTTTCTGCCTCATGTCATCTCTGATTTTCATGGCTTGCAGATACTCTAATTCTGCTCTCAGATTTTGATTTCTTCAGCTAATTGTTCTTCCTTAGGCATGGAGGTAGATGGTCTCATACCGTTCTGGTCATCATCTTCATCATCCCTCAGAGACTCTGCCTCTTCAAACCTTTCACTAGGGTCGAGAAATGGGCGTTCTTGGAACACCTCTGACCTCATTCTCACGCTACCACCCCGTTGCCTCTCATATGCACCCTGAATATCAGCTTCTGCATTTGAAAAGTAAGGCACATGCTGTCCTGATGGCCTAGGGTTATCTTGCATATCATCACTTTTTCTGGGGGAACCCTCATGACTGACTGAGATAGCTCCCTTTCTTTTGTACATCATTCTTCTTGTTACTAGTAACTCTTCAAATAAAGGATTTTGTTGGGATCTTCTCCCCTGCATATAAGTTTTACTTTGACCGGTTGGGAGATTACTTCGGAGTCACCACCTATTACTAGGAACTAGGAACTATTTTCTTTTTGTAAACCAGGGTTCTTTCACAAACTCCCCAGTGGAGTCGCCAATTTCTGTTGGTTTTTTCCTAGACTGGATGCTTATTCCTAGATTTCCCTACAAGGTAGCCATCAATGATCAACAGGATCTCTGGGCCAGGGGCCAACAGTGTAGGAGATAGACTCTATATTTTATCTCCTCTTCTTCTTCAGGCTCTGCAAAACCTAGGGGGGTTTTCCCTACTCAACATCCATAAGGACATGCATACTAAGGTTGGGATGCTGACAAAAAGCAGATAAGTCCTCTTGTAAGTAGACCAAAACTGAAAGATAAGAACAAAGGGGCTAGCTTTGGGCCTATTTGCAGTTGTAGACAGAGGATTGAGGATCCTAAAACTAATTCTAATGTCCTAAAAATTGTTTTAGATTTTGATTTTAAGTTTGGATGCAAAGCTGGATATGGTTGTAACACAAACACAAAGCAAGATTGGTGCCTATCCAGGGCCTGGAGTCAGTAGACATACACCTGTGAATGATCAACATGAATAGCTAAAACTAGATTTCAGGGGGATACATATGATACCTGCCTTACAGATATCTCCCAATACAGAGTGTTAAGCTATCTATACTTATGGCATCCCTATTGCAGTGTACCCTTCCCAATGTTCAAATCTGAGAACAGTTTAATATACCATTTGAGCAGAAGTTAAAAGATCAGACATTCAACACAGGAATTCTATGTTCTAGAGTCTCAAACATTCCTTAAATATCCAGACTCAGAAGAAAGATACATGCAATACTGGAGACAGAATTAACAAAACACATGCCAACATAGCATTTCTCATATAAAATTAACCATGAAATCAGTGGATTCATGCAAAAAACATACAACAAGAGATACATAAACTCACAGGTTTAACTGTACAGAGCAACCAAAACGAACTGTATTGTGTTATAGAGCTAGATATTCAACTTTCAACAACCTAAAAATGAGTAACACTTCCTGCTTATAACAGCCAGAGAAGCATACTCAGCATTAATTACATGGTTTTGACAAAAATTTGCCAGATACAGATCCCACCAAGGAATGGCGCTCAGAAGATATTAATGCAGCAGACAAAGAGGGGCCTCGAGCCATGCGCCACCATCTGAGAGTCTTCATCCATGATCAGGCAACTTCACTATTTGTACCGTCGCCCACACCCTTGCATTGTCGCTATTAAGAGTCTCAACCACCCGCAACCACCAAGAAAAACACCGCAGCGTTCAAAAAGAAATTCCCGCCAAAACATGCTTCGCTCAAAGTTTGAAAATATACAGGGGAATAATCCCACATGCATGGTGAGGAGATCACATCAGTAGTTCATAAACATGTTTGCACACATGATAAGTGTTGAGCATTTTGCCACGCTCGACACACAACCCTTCGCCAAATACCCATCGCTGTGATACAAACCATCAGCCAACTCCATAATTCTCCTGCCGACCACACTAGTCTCACTGATGTAAAACCATGTACTCCACCTCCCCAAGCCTCCGTCGGCCAGACCACTACCATCGGAACATCCAGAAAACCTCTGGCCGACCCACCAAGTCTCACCGATGCCTACATCGCAACTCCATCATTAGCCAGACCAGAACTGTCGGGCAAACATCTCAAACCTACGCTGACACCTGCCATCATGCCGATGAACTATGGCCTCATCCTTCCGTCAGCCAAACACATGCCGATGATACCATCGGCCAGACACCACTCCATCGGTGAACCCCTCGCCGTCTTCCCTGATAGCCCCCATCATGCCAATGGCAAATCTCCATCGGTGAGAACAACACAAAAGTCACCCCGACATGCCGAACATTAATTCCCCTATCGACCAGACCTCCCCTCGTTGGTCTAACATAAAATTACCTCGCCGATGAAGAGCGTTACACCGATGAACACCTCCCTACCACCAACCTGATCGCCAAGAAGCCTGCGAGGTCATGCCGATGGGCAAGAAGATATAGGTTTTAAATGAAGAAACCCTCTAAACATTAAGAATCAACTTCTAAGTCAAAATGAGCACCAACACACTGATCAGGATTGGAAAGGGGAAAGAGGAAACCCTAGCCTTTGAAGTCTAAGAGAAGAGAAATTGTTGGGCTTCGGGGGTCGGACCTTCACCATTACATTATTCTTTGGAAGGAAGAACTTGACCTCTGTCTATGCAACACTTAGTCAATTTTATGAAATTGGCAGAGATCAAGCCTCGGGCCTTCCGCCTTACGCCTTCCCAGAGAAGGAAAAAGAGAGAAAGTCTGAGCCCCGCAAGTTTGAAGACTTATCCTCTTTTACAAAGGTTCGACGGAGTTCAGGGTGCAGGCCTTCAGCCTTCCTTCTTCCAAAAGAAAGGAAGAGGGAAGAAGAGAAGTCCAAATTCTGACTCCCTGAAACACTTAGAAATATTTTGAAGGAAAAGAAGAAGAGCTTAAATGCCAAGCCTTCCTCCTTGGATGACATCATGGCCACTTGGCAGCTTCCCGCTGTTCGGTGATCACCCTTTTCCTTAATAAAATAATCCTCATGGAATGGAGGAAACCAACTAGAATATGCCACGTGGCCTCCTGCAGGTCGCTTGGGTGATTAACTGTTGAACCTTGCCATGTGGCCTCATTTCGCAGTTCTGTAAGCCCTCATGTGGGTCCCCCCAAATGGCTCGGCAGAATGATGAAATGCCTTAGAAGAAATAACGCCTGCTAGAGTTTAGAACTCTAGCTTTCTGCCTTCCAAAGAAAGGAAGGGGGAAAAAGAAAATTCTTATCCTTGATAGCCGAAGAATGTTGAACACTTAGAGAATTTTGCAAAGAACAAAGTGGAGTTGAGAACCGATTAGGATGGCACGATGAAGGGTAGAACTCAAAACTCTGAAATTCTGAAAATACAAAAAACACAAGGAAAACTTAATAGTTTTTAGACTTAGTCAATTTGGGGTTTTCTCTTGCACTTCAAAGGGAAACATCCTTCCATTTAGTCTTTCTCAGATCAGATTTCTATGATGGAAGGGGGAATCCTTTAGGCTATTTTGGCTTGGGAAAAATAGGATAACGATGCCCTTTGATTCTTGTTTTGTGTTGTCATATGCTTTGATGGAGATGACCAATGGTTCTATATCGCTTGCTGAATATCCTGATAGTTTTACATGAACTTTAATGTACATATATGAACAAACCAGATCCATTATCTAGGAGGACTCTTTTGACTTTTTGATTAGTGATTTGGACCTCTATATGAAGGGCTTTATTATGTGCAGGGTTGATGGGCGGCATGTCGGATTGGTTAAAAGTGAGATGGTGAGGAGAAGACAATTGGGCTACTAAGTTTTGGAATTGTGTGGGTGGAATGTCGGTGGGGACATGAGTCTCTTGGAGAGCTTTGTCAAGGATGTCATGGTGGATGGGGGATGTCTTGAGAGTTCCAAAATGGAAATTTGGGTTGGCATCTTCTCAAGATGGTCGAGGAGGTTATATTCATAAGGTGTTGTGGTGGAGGATGAAGAGGGTATATTGATGGTTAGCCATCCACACAGTGTAGTGACATCGCATTTGTGGGTATTGCCTTTGATTTTGATGGTGGTGATATGAGTGGAGTCAAAATCGATCTGGCCCACTACATTGTCATAGGGAGGTGGAACATTGTTGTAGTTGATGTTATTGGTTTGATTATTGGGGTTGGTGTTGGAGGATGATGGATTGGATGAAGAAGTATTAGTGTGGTTGGAAGGGAGTCTTGGTAAACTCCTAAGCCATCATTTGGTGAGGTATTGTTGGTTCCTTCCAGTTGGATATCACCTCGATCAATGAGGTCTTGGATATAGTTCTTTAATTTCATACACTTTCTTGAAGGGCGAGAGAGATGTATTTGGTTCCTTTCTGATCAAGCGAATGGATGGTGCCTTCATAATAATAATAGTAGGGCGGCCCCTGGGGAAATATTGGTGGTCTTTCATCTTGTCCTTTGATATGATGATACTCACAATACTCATTGTCTTTGTACCACATGGGCTTAGGTTGGTTTTCATCAAAACATTTGGTTGTGGGAAATTCAACCATATTGGCTTGTACCATTTTTTGAAACACAACTTCAAGAGGTTCCCCTAAAAAAGTGTATTTGCATTTTGGATTGTTGGGAGGGTTTTGTTTTGGTTGTCCAGATGGTATTGAGACATTGTTTGAAACATTTTGTACCACTTGTGTTTCTTTTTTTAGGTGCGACCACTTGAATGTGTTTGGAATCGGTAGTACCGTCTCCTACATCATTTTTGTTCTTGGCACAAAACTTTGATTTATCATTTGATGGTTTTTTGTTGTCATTTATGTTGTAGATTTTGACTAAACCTTTTTCTATGAGGAGTTTTTCAATAGTGACCCTTTTTCTATGATCTCATCGAAGGTTGATGCACAATGTACTTGCAAGTGGAAGACCATTTCTTGGTTTAAATTTTGAATGAAGATATGGACGAGTTGTTTTTTAGGTGTTGTCCAAGGTAGCCTACTAGCAAGTGATCTCCATCTTTATAAATATGTAGCAAACCTTTTGCCATTTTGTTTCATGGTATTACAAAGGTCAAGCATAGTGATCTCATGTTATACGTTGTATGAGAAATGAGCGACAATTTTTTTTGACAAGTCAGCAAAGGTGGAGATGGTGCCATGAGGCAAGTGCATAAACCATTCTAAAGCTTGTGCTCCTAGGCTTCATGGGAAAAGATAAAAGAGGAATTGGTCGTCATAGGATACTTCTTGGCAAGCCATGAAGAACTCCTTAATATGATCATGAGGGTCTCCTTTCCCTTTGTACTTATCAAATTTAGGGATCTCAAAATGTTGAGGAAAAGCTATGGTCGTCATATTTCTATCAAATGGATATGGACACTTCAAACTTAAAATGTTTCTTTTGAGTCTCTAGTTGAAGATTCTTGAGGATAATTTTCATTTCTTTCCATTCTTGATCGAAAGGATTGGCAAGGGAGGGTTGTGGTGCATGTTGTAATGATGGTTGTGATAACTGTTGTGTATTGTGGGATGACATATTATTGTTGAGGATTATGTGATGGTGGGCCCATGGCTTGTGAATGGATAGGGGATTGGTATGTTTGATGTTGTGGTTGAGTGTAAGTAGAAGAGTGATACGTGTGTTGTGATTCAAGCAGTAGTTGTTGTTGTTAGGTGATGTTTAGGTGTTGCATGGATGCAACATTAGGGCCCGTTGTTGATGGGTAGTGGAATAATATGTTTGTTGAATTTGTGTATGTGTGGGATGCGTATAGCTCGTTAAGGGATTTTGAGCTTGATGTGGTGGTTGTGATGTGGGTGGATGTTGAGATTGGAGAGGTGGTTACAGATGTATGGTAGGGGTAATGTTGTTTGGATTATAGTCACCCTTTGTGGGATAACTAAAGGGGGAAGTGTTTGTGGAATGGTATTAGAAGTGTTTTGGGGAATGTTGGACATGTTTGCATTAATGGGTGGTGTGACAAGGATACTTGGATTAGTAGTTATGTCGGTGGAAGTTGGAGGGTTAGATGGCATCATATGTGGCGGCATGCCAAAAGGAGGGTTTGATACTTGTGGTTGTGAGGTGGTATTACCCCCTAAAGTTGATCAATGGTATGAATGATGTTAGTGGTTGCAGCGAAGTGAGCCCATGGATTATCATAGATGATGTTGTTGGGATTGAGGACATGGCCCCATGGTTGATCGTGAATAGGTGATGGTGGTTTGTCATGCATGATTGTCTTGAGCTTGTCTTGGTCAAATGAGTGGGGGAGTCGTGCCCCATGTTCAATGAGTTGTTTGAGGAATTCATCTTTGTGATTGTCAAGGAATTGTTCAAATTTTTCATGTAATCCTCTTTCATTAAGGAAATTGATGAAGGTGGGGGAGTATATGTGAGTGGGTATGAAGGTCTCTCATATCTTGGGTTGGTTGACATATCCCTCCATATTGCTTGTGGTGGAGCAATGTGGAGAGAGAGGATGATAGCGAGAGTCCATTTTTCTTCTATCTTGTGATCGTGTGATGGGAGGCATAAAATGATGAACTTGTAGTGGAGGTTTGTTTGAGTTGATGTTGGATGATGTGGATAGGCATGTCAAAGGGAATGGTTTGGAGGATAGATGATTGTTACAAGATGATGGTTCTACTGTTGTCATATTTTGCCTAGGTCAAAATAGTCCAAAATCCCTCCTTCCATCAAAGAAATCCAATCTGTGAAAGCCCAAATGGAAGGAAGTTCCCCCTGAAAAAATCCCCAAAAATTCTAATTTTTTTGCCCTTTCTTTTGCCTTAGTTGGAAAATTATAATTTTGGTGAACCTTTGGTTCACTAGTTCACTGATTCACTAGTTTGCCGACTAAGGAGTGAGTAGGCAGGAAAATCGCTAAGGCAAAAGGAAAGTAAGGGAAATAAGCGATTTGTCAACAAATCTTAAGGTTTGTGAACCTCATGGTTCGTCGATCGACAAGTTCACCGATCAGTGAATTTACTGACTAAGAAAGGCAGGCAGGGCAACAGGAGCATTCTATTTGAGGGAAAAAGGCTTTCAAAAGGGGACAACTCATCGACTAAAAAAAGATTTGGCAAACCAAATGGTTCGCCAATTGGCAAGTTCACCTATCGGCAAGTTTGCCAATTGGCAAGTTCGTTGATCGGTGAATGCATTGACGAAAGAACACAAGGAGAAAATGGCTAAGGCAAGGAAAGAAAAGGTTCTATCAAGAAGTCAAAGGAAATTAGAACTTGCCAAATGGTTCATGTTTTCTAAGGTTCGTTGATAAGGCAATTCGCTGACTAGGGAGGAAGAAAAGGAAAGAAAGAAGTTCACCAAGGTGTTAGTTTGTGAAAAGGTGATTTCATTGATCAAAGGAAAATCTAGAGCAAGAGAAAATCGGCTAAGGCATGGTTGGTTCTCAAAAGTGAAGATTCAGCGATAATGAAAAAAAGTGATGAAGAGTGACCAATCGGGGAATCGGCAAAAAGACAAACCCACCAACCACTTTGTGATCTCTAGAATTCATTGATAGGGCATTTTGCCAACCAAAGAGGCTAGGTTTACAAAATTGGAAATTTTCTGACAAGGCAAAGAAGAAAAGGAAGAAGACAGGCCAAGTTCGTGAAATGAAAATTTCATTGACAGAGAGAAAAACAACCAAGTTCACAAAAGGTGAATTTTTCCGATAAGGCGAGAAGTAACAAGGAGAGTCAAGTTCGCGAAAGGTGATTTTCGCCGATAAGGCAAGAAGTAACAAGGAGAGTCAAGTTCATGAATGGGGAAATTCACCAAGAAGGAAAAATGAAAGACAAAGCAAAATCAAGCTCAGTTCGTGAAAAGGAGATTTTACCAATAAGGCAGAATAAAGGCCAGAAAAATGAAAATCAATGAAATTTAAATAATGTAATATAATGTATTGCTTTAAAATATTTTAAAGTAAGTTTAAAATATTTTGAAGTATTGTAAAAGGCTTTTAAAAGGTGCGACTTTTCTGGGTGCCTTAAGACGCACTTCCAGGTGACACCATTATTGCAAGCCAAGGTCATCGAGGTAGCTGGAACAGTGGAGAAATTCAATGCATAGGTACAAGAAATGAATGAGGAGGATGAAGTGTCTCTGCAACCCATGCTTCTACAGGTCCTTCCTAGGACAAATTAGTGCCAGGGCATGGATGTTTCTCAATTTTCACGGATCTTCTAACAAGGCTTCTAGGCCAAATTAAATGTAGCATGGGCCACTGGTCATTTCAACGCCCAGGGCTGCTACAATGATTTGTAAAAGCTATATATGCATATGTAAAAGATGTATTTGAGTTTAGTTGGCTACGTTGGGTCACTTCCAGAGATAGAAGGTTCTTTGTAGGTTCAGACCTTGTGGTTTTCTCCAGAACTGGGCGGATTTGATGGACTGTGTTCTTTTGTTGAGCCTCTCATGTCTCTGTACTAGTTCACCAATGCAGGAGAGTTTGTCATTTTTGTCTATTTTATGCCTATAATGAATTCTTCTTCTTTTGTAATGGCTATTTAGCCTCTATGATCAATATAAACTAAATTTTGCCTCTCTAATTGTTCTTGCATTGTGTTTATTTGATATATGTAAGCTGTGTATTATGGATAAAATGGTCCCTTTCATACTTTCATCTCTCTGCCTTAACATCTATTTGAACCTACATGAGTCTATGTGAAACCCCTTCAGTGTTTTATATCATTACCATGTTATGTTAGTTACATTCATGCACCCTAGAACTTGGTGTATCACCTTTCCTTTTCTATATTCCTTCTCTCCCTTTTCTCTGGTGATCATTAGCATAGGTCTAGTCAATTTCTCTTAGCCTTAAGCTCAAAAAGAGGAACCAACCTTCTCTAGAGGTTTGGTCTCAACTGCAAGGTCCCACACCTTAAGACCAATCCCATGTTACTCTGAAATTGTTGAGATTGTCAAAGCTTCAACAAAAGGGTGCAATTTCAGGTGATAACAATTTTTGGCATGCTCGATGGGACCCTCCACTTTGAGTAAGAGCTGAACTGAGAAGATTTTATGCTTTTCTTAGTTCACGTGTAGCTATGATGGCATTCAACCAACACCATGGCGACTCTACTGGAAAAATCTACTGGGGCAACCAGTTGAAGTTCTTAAAGCTCCATCAAAGATCAGAGTTTAGTGATGTTCTTGGTCTTTTCCAGCCTTCAAGGCTCCCAAGTCACCTGATGACTCTTCTTGGTATCTATCCAATTTTCTCTTGTTACAAACCAATTTTTCTCCATTTCAAACATTTTCTATGATTATCTAGCATTTTTATATGCTAAAATGTGAAATTTTAATGGGAGTTATGGATACTCCCCTCCTCCTAGGTAACATGCAAGTTATTAGCCTCCACACCAGCAATGTTAGACCCAAAACACCTCTAGTTTTATGTCATATGACCCTGCTGCAACAGACCATCAACATCCTCATGATGCTTACCTCCCACCCACCCCTGCTGAGTACTCTTGGTAGTCTAATGATGCTTATTTTCAACCCCAAGAAAACCACTTCGTCCCTAATAAGTATGATTACCCTCCTATCCCGCCTTAAGTAGACTACAATTTTGACAATATGAGTTTCATGGACATATCGATGGACCTTCAAAGGAGGTTTGATCGAGTTCAGGGAGTGATGGAGTATAACAGACAACAAGAGGAGCTAGCTTATCAGGCTCATCTTCAACAACAATGGATGGAGGTCGAGGAAAGAGATTATCAAGAAATCCTGGCTTTGGAGATTGTAGCTAAAGAAGAACAGATGAGGCAATTGCTTGCCAAAGTCCAGAGATTAGAGGCTCAAGTAGTCCCCTCTATTCCTAGTTTCAGGCAACCCCTCCCTTCTACGCAAGTTCGACCTCTGAGACCACCTTACAGTTTCAAAATCCCAAGTTTCAGAGGCCCCCAACCTTCACGGGAGCCTGTTCCTACACAAATTCAGCCTATCACTCCTCAAGAACAACCTTATCAGCAAGTCCTTCCAGCTCACATTCTGTTTTATCCCTCTTGTCCTAACACTATTTCACTTTTCAAAGGTGGACCTGTTCTCTATCGGGCTAATTAGAGAGATGGGTCGGGGAAGGAGATACCTACAACTAGGGAGAAGCCACTTGCAAATAATGAGCCCTCATGCACTATTAAAATTGAAAATTTAGACTTGCTACAAGAAAAAACTAAGTCCAATCAGTTGGAACAACAATGCATCAAGCATAAGGATAATGTTGATCTTGGTGTAGGATTGAGTCCCCTGGACTTTGGCTCATTTGAGGAATTTTCCCATGTTGTGAACAAGATGAATGAAACCCAAATGTAGAGGAAGGATGGTGAAGAGTTCCAGTTGCAAAGACAACTCAAGCAAAATGTAGTGGAGTTGTAGTCAAAGGATGAGGGCATGGGGGAGGAGATTGCTCCAATTGCTCCAAAAGCAGATGATGCCACTCTATTTCATGAACTACTTGGTTACATTGAAGATGAAGAAGGCATGCAAATGCTGACATTGGTTGTAGTTCAGGAGAAACATAAGGACATTGAACATGAGAGCCATGATGAGTCACTGGCTCATGAGGCCAAGCATAATAGTGAGGTTCCAGCTCATGAACAGGGGCATGGAAGCTATCCTATGGTGGAAAATGAAGAGGTTGATGATGCAGACCTATTTGAGGAGATCCCATATTTTATTGAAGATAACGTTGTAGAGATCGAACATGGGAAAGAACAAATTAAATATTTGTTCTTGATTATCCAGCAGGGATATCGGCTCCTTAGTGGAGGATATTTCTCCATTGAGCATATGCAGGGCTTATTTTCTAAGTCTAATTTAGAAAATCATGAGCATCTTATTCACAAGGTGGAGGCAACCATATTTCCAGTTAAACCACAGCATCCAGAGCATACAGAGAAGCAGAATAATGAAGAATTAGAACAAAGGCATGAGATCAACTCCATTTATTTGCATGTCATTCCAAGGGGATGCTCTATCAGGCCTCTAGCCCAGCTGGAGATAGATCATGAAGAGTCACCACTTGTCATGCTTACCTCTAAGTATGAAGTTGAGCATCAAAATGAGTGGGATCAGCCCATTTATCCACTTCTAGGTAACTATATTTCCAATCAGTGTAGGTGAATGGGTGAGTTTTTCTTGGTCCTTGTGGAAGCATTTCACCACTTTGTTGTATGCCTATCCCTTCCCCACTTCCTATTAACTGCCCACAGTCATGTAAAGCATTGTAGATTGTTGAGAAAGGGTAATTATTTTGAAAAACCAATTAATGGCTTTGTTTAAGTCAGTTTCTATGTTGGTTAATTTAGGTTTAGGATAGGTTTGCTTTGTGTAGTTTCCCTTCCATAAGTGCTTTTGCACAGGCAACATTCTCATTAGGAGATGATTTGCCTCGTTGTTTGTTTTGTTGTGTTTTCTAGAGGTAGTTTTCAGTTCTACATGGTCATGTTGTTGTAGTTTCCCTATTTGACCCCGTGCCTGATGGATTGTATAAGGAAACTAGATACCTGTGTTTAGCAGGCAAACACCCCTGCATAGTCACCAAAATGTTGTCATAATTTGCCCAAGTAGAAATAGTCTTGTTGTCTTATTTTTGCCCAAGCCAAAATAACCCAAAAAATCCCTTCTTCCATCAAGAATATCCGATCTAAGACACCTGAAATGGAAGATGTTTCCCTTAGCAAAAATCCCCCGAAAATTCCAAGTTTTTTGCCATTTCTTTGCCTTAGTCGGTAAATTTTCAATTTGGTGAACCTTTGGTTCGTAGGTTTGAAAGTTAGCAAATTCACTTGTTTGCCGACTAATGGGTGAATCAGCTAAGGCAAAGCAGTATAGTGCAAAGGGAAAGAAGATAAAGAGCATGTTCTATCTGCAAAATGAATGGTTCGCGAACTTCATTGTTCACCGATCGATAGTTTTGCTGACGGGAATTTTGCCGGCTAAGGCATAAAGCAAGTCAGTGGGGATCTCTTCATCAAGATCAAAGAAAAGCTAATGAATGAAGTCAAATGCTATTAGTGAATCAGCCAAATATCTAACTGGTGAAGTAGTTCAAATTTTCTAAAAATCACCGATAAACGAAAGGAGTCAAAGACATTGGTTCGAGAAAATTTAAATTTTTTGATAATACAAAATGGTGCCAAGGCACAAGGTTCAAAAAATTTAAAGTTTGCTGATAAGGAAAAACATGGGAAAAGCCAGTGGCCAAACTTGGTTCATGGAGATGGAGTTTTGCTGATAACGCAAAAGCAAGACCAAATATGGTTCACAAAAGTAGGATTTTGCTGATAGGGCAAAAGGAAGGAGAAAGAAAGAGTCGGCCATGACAAGGTTTAGAAAAATAGAACTTTTTCAATTAGAAGGAAAAGTGACAAGGAAAAGAAAAAGATAGAGAAGTTTGGAAAATTGACATATCGTCAACTAAAAGAAGAAAGAAGCCATAGTTCAGGAAAATGAGATTTTGTCGATAAGGCAAAATAGAGAGCCAAAAAAAAGGAAATCAATAAAGTGTAATCTTTATAATATTTAAAGAAATTTAAATATTTTAAAGTGTTGTAAAAGCTTATTCAGTCCCTAAAATCATGCCATCATTACAGGATGAAGGTACCTAGCATTCAATTTCGTAGGCCAAAATCAATTACAGGCAGCTAAAATAGTGGAATTCTTCAATGTGCCTATACAATGAAGAGGCAAAATGGATTTGTAGGTACAAAAGAAGCTATTTTTAGGCCTTCTCTCATAAATGCATCTGACACCCATGAGTGTAGAAAACCTCCTCTGCAATTTGTAGAATTCACAGAGCATGGCCGTTGTCCTATGTGTACAGGGCCTCTGATCCTGTTTTTATTGTAGCGTGGGCATGTGCATGATTGGGCAGATTATTTTTTATTTTTAGACCTTGTAATGTACCTACAAAACCAACTAGATTTGATACATTGTGCTCAATTATGAACCTTTGCTATCTCTGGTTGATTTTCACCCATGAATGTAGATGATTATTTTGTGTCTACTCTTCTGTAACAGGTTAAATCTTCCCTTTGTAATGGCTATTTAGCCTTCATGATCAATCTAATTACAAATATTTTGGCTCTCTTATGCTTTTTCTATGTGTTTATTTGAAGCTTGTGACTCATTCTGTGGATAAAACGGTCCCTCTATTAGTCATAATCTTCTATTTGAGCCTCTATTAAAGCTATAATTCTATGCGAGTTTCTTTTAGTATTTGAGGTCATTGTTATGTTATGTCAGTTCCAAGTAAACATCCTAAATCTTGGTGTATCACCTTTCCCTTTCTGTATTCCTTCTCTCCCTTTTCCCTGGTGATCATTAGCATTAGATTTAGTTCAATTCTCTAAGCCTTAAGCTCAGTGTTGGCATTTCAATTCGCACCTCTGGAATGTGAGTTGGAAATAGATAGCTATGCACAGATAAATTGCTCTCCTATTGTGAGGGGGAGTTCCCTTTTTGCTGATGTTTCCTGAAAAGATAAATAAATAAAATCTGCCTATCTTCTTTTTGATTCTCAGCTGCGAGCACAAGGTTATAAAACTTTATTTCGCTACAGAAGAGGTTTTTCCTTTTAATAAACTTCTAACTACAGCTAGGCCTAAACTAATGACGCTTTTAATCTCCTAAGTAAACTCAGTGCAAATGGATTAAAAGTGGACAAGGAATGATTTGTTTTAACACAAAACTTAAGTAAATTTCTCCTAGATTTACATCACAAGACTCATTGTAATTTAATGATGAAAACTGAAATAAAAGTTACACAAGCCACACATCTAATGACAAAACTTGATGACCTGAGATAGAATATCAGAGCAAAGTAGACATGAGATTTCTATTCCAATATCACAAAGTTGATACAACTCCAGGACACCAATACTGTAGAAAAAGGCAGGCATACAGTATGCGATCAAACATTGGAAATAGATTACACAGAGTGAATGAGCACTTGGAATAGCAAGTTCTGTAGGCTAGAATATGCACAAAAAATTTGCTATCACAATTACCATTACATACAATGGGCAAGGATGCCCTTATTTATACTAAATCAAAGGAGTAGGGAACCCTAAAATCTCCTTGATTTACCTTAACTAACTTGCCAACTCGCGAGCTTTATTTCTATTCTAAGACAAAGATTACAACTAACAAATGCTTTAAAGCAAAGGAAATTCTAACTAATACAAAGTGATTTCTTTCTAAATATAGAATGGATGAGATTAGGATGAAAGAAAATGCTTTAAAACAAAAACATATGATTTAAAGCTGCTTTCTTTTGAGTCACATCCTCATCAACATTCTTGCTTTTTGGTGATGTCATCCATTGAGATTATGGGAGATAATATCTTCTAAAAAGTGCATGACCACATCTTTGCCAGGAACACTGATACTCTCTAGGATGATATTCTGGTTTTCCAACATTTCTTCACCATTCGCAACCATTTGAAGAAATTCATGAACTTCACCCACAGCTTTATCAAACCTCACTGTCATTGTGGCAAAACGATCCATCTTGCTGGCACTAATATCACCATTAAAATTTCTGTAGATGAGAGTTTGAAACTTTGTCTGTACTTCCCTGAGATCAAACAAGGTACCATCTTCCTTTTTATACGAACACGACATCTGAGAAACAAAAGATCTCACAAACTTGAGAACATTCACCATTTTTTCCTTCCATTCTGCTAACTCTGAGGTCACAATGTCATAAGTTTTTACTGTGAAAAGGTATTGCACTTTCCAAGTAGAAAAAATCTTCCTATCCTCAACTGAATCAACAAAATTATGTGCCATCTTCAAGTCAGAGATAATGATCTCAAATACCAGTCTATTTTTAGCCAAGGTCTGTTGTAACCCCTGAATGCCTTGATGTAGATCATGGGCATTATACTTTAACTAATAGATTTGGGAAAGTACAACTCTACCTTTAGTCACAAATTCTTCCACCCAATCCTTCATGTGCCTCCCATAGATGATCAACTAATTGAACTTCGGCTGATCAGCCGGTGATTCTAAATTTAGAGGAAGCAGTAAATCAGCTTGTGATGTGCCATGAAAAAGATTGGAAATGTACTTCCGCAACTACCTAACCTCAGCTTTGAGGGCTACTTTATCTTCTCCATCTTTCAACACCCTCTCCTTCAAATTGTCCACTGCAACCTCAAAGAAATTGACATCTGTATGCCAGGTGCTCTTACCAAGATTAGCTTTGGCAACTTTGAAGTCATCAACATCAATATCATCAACATTTTTATCCTTCGGCGGCATTGCAGTTTCAAGGATCATTTCTCCATCCGCATTCTTTTCAATGCAAACCTGCTTCTTTAGCTTCTTGTCTGGTGTGTCTTGGTAGACACTTTTTAAGCTCTGTTAAGTCCAACTGATATGAAGGCTTTCTCCTCTTCCTTCCCAGAATGTTTTCAAGCCAAGATGAGCCATCCTCTCTTCAAAATTCTATTTTTAGAAAATTAGAGATTCTATTTTTAGAAACTTTCTATTTTTAGAAAATATTGCCAGCATCTGTATCTCAAGAAACCAAGAAAACCTAATTTGACGTCTATTTTTGGAAACTTTCTAAAAATAGAAATTTCTATTTTTAGAAATTTTAATTTTTTGACTTTTTGACGAAAAATTTTCTAGACTTTCTCAAAATGCCTTAATGAAGCAAATTTTTTTGATTGGGCACAACAATTGGTTCTATCTGGGGACCATGTTGAATACTTATGCATAGGAGAACCAAGAATCTCTAGACTTTTCTAGCTTGGGCCAGTGCCTTATCAGTTGGGCAATAGAGTCAGGTCACTTTCCTAATCACCTAGAACAAGACTTTTCCCTACATCACCTAAAACTGGACTTCCTAAAATCACCTAAGAGTTGGAACTTCCTAGAACACAAAGAACACAACTGTTACATTACAAAAAGGTGAAATACATTACGACATAACAATCACATCACGAAAAGGGGAAATACATCACGAGAATAAAAAGGAAATGTTATTACTCCATCCCCGAAGGGATGAAGTTCTTTAAGTAAAATCTGTTGTAAGGCAATGGAAAAATCTTTCCATCCAAGTGTGAGAGAATATAAGTATTCTCTCCTGTGAACTCGTGGATCTTGTATGGCCCTAGCCACAAGGAATCAAATTTTCTGTGCATTCCCTTGGGCTCATGTCTTTTGTCCCAGAGTAGGACTTGATCACCGATCTCGATGTCTTGCTGGTGAGCCTTCTTATCAAATATTTTCTTCACTCATTCCTGGTGCTGAGTGATTTTGTCTACAACCTCCACCCTTTCTTCCTCTAATTTCATCAAATACAGGATGTGTTTTTCAATAGGATCTTTGAACTCATCATCCTCAATTGTGGTCGCCAGCTGTAAAGCGAACAACTCTAGCGTGATAGGTAGCATTGCCTCTGTACCATACAAAATGATGAAAGGTGAAGTACCAATGGCTCTCTTGCAAGTAATTCTATTAGCCCAAAGAGCATCATAAAGCTTCTTATGCCAAGCCTTTTGATTAGAATCAACTAGCTTGCATATAATAGTGACTATGTTTTTGTTTGATGATTCGGCTTGTCCATTACCTTGAGGGTAATAATTTGATGAGTGTGACAACATGATGCCATGATCATAACAAAACTCTAGTACCTCCTTAGATGAGAAACATGTTGCATTGTCAGTCACTCTCTTGCGTGGTACCTCAAATCTTGAAACAATATTTTCTTTTAGAAAGTCACAAACCACTTCCCAGGTAGCCCACTTGGTTGGAATAGCTTCAACCCACTTTGTGAAATAATCTGTACCTGTGAGGACATAAATATTTCCCTTACTAGAATGTGGATTGATAGGACCAACAAAATCTAATCCCCATTGCTGAAATGGACCATCAATAATTATTGGCTTGAGGGGAATGGCTACTAGCTTAAGTTTACCAACAAATTGTTGACAGATCTGACATTTTGACACCCATTCATACGCGTCGTGGAACATAGTCGGCCAGTAGAATTGTGCTTGCAGGATTTTGAATGCAGTGACCCTTGATGAGAAGTGGCCTTCACATGCTTGATTGTGAAATCCATCTAACAAATGTCATTGTTGATCTTTGTTAACACATAACAAAAGGGTTCCATCAAGCCCTTGCTTGTATAGAACGTCATTCCAAAGCACAAACTTTTGTGCTTTTAATTTCAATATTCTCTTCTGTTGTTTGTCCATATGAGTTGGACATTCTCCATAAGTCAAATAGTATACAATTTCTGCATTCCATTCATCTACAGAATCAACAAATAGGACCATTGGAAGGTCCTCTTCAGTTTCAGTTTTAGTTTCACCATCAGCTTGGTGCTTCAGATCACCGTCTTCTGCCTTCAATTAACAAAGACCTCTCCCGTGGACAAGTTTAGTCAGCTTGATCTCTAAGTCATATTCTTGAACCCTTGCGACCCAGTTACCTCTCCTGGTGCCCATCTCCTACCAAGTTAGAACGCTCTTAACTGCTGGATTAGTAACATACACTGTTGTGTAAGTAGTCAAGATATAGAATCTAAAATTCTTCACTACGAGAATATCGCATTTCACTATCTTTAAAGCTGCTACTCATGAAAGCAATTGGAGATTCGGTCTCTTTATTCATCTTCTGTGTCAATATGGTAGACATGGTGTGTTGTGACTCATAATAGTAAAGAATGAAGTCTTTACTAAAATCTAGACAGACTAACACTGGTGATTGACTGATAGCTTCCTTAATTGTGACAAACGCCTTCTTTCCCTCGTCTGTCCACTTGAAAGCAGACATTTTTTCATCATAGCTGATATATCTTTTGTAAGCTCTGAAAAGTTTGGGATAAACCTTTGTATAAAATTTATTTTGCCTAAGAAAGAATGCACCCCAGTTTTACTTGTTGGTAGAGACAGATTCCTGATGGAATCAACCTGACTCAATCCACATTCCCTCCTTAGAGATGATATGCCCAAGCAGTTTACCTTCCATCACTGCGAAGATGGACTTCTTAGGATTCAAAGAAATCCTGTGGTATCTGCATCTTTCAAACACTTTCACCAAATGTGCAAAATGGTTTCCCCACATTTTTGAGAAAACCATGAGGTCATCAAGGTAGATGACAATCAATTTGTTCTTCAAGTCTCCAAACGCCAGATCCATAGCCCTTTGAAATGTAGCCCCGACATTGATGAGGCTGAAAGGCATCCTTTCATAAGCGAATGTACCCCATGGAGTGGTGAAAGCAGTCTTGAACTGATCCTCCGGGGCCACAGTGATCTGATTATATCTAGAAAAACCATCGAGTAATGATAGCATCTCTAAATCAGTGACTGTTCATAACGTGTGCTCCATGATCGGTAGAGAATAATTATCCTTGAGAGATGATTGGTTCAAGTTTCTAAAATCTATGCAAATTCTGATTTCACCATTTTTCTTACATACAGGAACTATGTTTGACACCCATGTCGAATGCTGAATTGGAAATATAATCTTTACATCTACCATTTTCTAGATCTCCACATAAATTATGTCTTAGATTCGCGGATTGTAATATCTTTGTCTCTACTTGAAGGGCTTTGCATCAAGTTTTAATAGAATTGTATGAGACAATTCAATGGGTGTGAAGACTTTCAAGTCTTCATATGACTAGGCAAAAATTTCTCGGTATTGTCTGAATAAAGAGATAAACCTCTCAATTTCTTCTTTTGTACAACATTTGCCTAAGTTAACAAGCCTAGGCTTGTCTTCAAAACCAATATCCACTTGATAATACTCAGCAGAGGTCTTATCATCCACTCTCCTCTGATTTTGAATGTATCTGTCATGGTTGTCGAATATATCCTCCAAGGATACAAGACCTTTGGGAATCTTGTTACCCTTCAACTGGATAATACTTGAATCTACCTCTTCCACAGCTTTCGCATCCCTTGAAGCTTTCGTTGAAGATTCCTCAAACCAACCTTCAAAAGATGAGAGGAATGAATCAGATTCATCAGTACTGTAATCAGTGTCTTTGATCTTCAAAATAGATTCTCTGAAAGGAGCCAGACTCCCCTTAAAGAAAAGCCCCTTGAAATTATCTTCCATGGTGAGAAAGTCTTTGATGTGGTCATCATCATCAAAGATTTGCGAGTTGTCACAATTGTCAGGTACGGCTGGCCTGTATATTAGCTCAATAGAAAAAGCATTCTGACAAAAATCAAAATGAGGCATGAAAAGTGAAGCGGATACTGCATGGGCATCTGCTTTTCTATTATCTGAGCGTGGAATGTATTGGATGTCAAATGCCTCAAACCAGTCGATTACATTCCACACCCTGCTTCACGATCAGTTCTGCATCACCTTCAACTCTGAGTATTTAAATACCCATATCCTTTACATTCTTGAGACCTAACAAAAGTGCCTCATATTCTGTTGTATTATTTGTACATTCAAACTATAAGCGGTATGCAAATGGATATAAAACGACCATTAGGAGAAGTTATATCGACTCCTGCTCCTAAACCAGTAGTTGAACAACTTCTGTCAAATTGCATAAATTATATCTTTGGCTCTTCTTTTGATTTGTCAATGGCATAGACAGCTTCCTGATTCTCTTCGATTATTTCTAACAGCATGACATATGTACAAGGACCTGTCTCTTGATACAGCACTTGTGCTTGAGGATCCTGTGATTTCACAACAGTGAACCGTGACTTGGTTTCTGGTTCCAATTTGAAACTACCTTTCTTTAATGGAATGGTCATAGATGACCAATCCAGTTGTATCTCTCCTCCAAGATCTTTGCAGAAGCTTCTACTTAGCAGCATCCCGTAACTAGCTAAAATGTCAGCTACCAAGATAGTCATCATTATTTTCTTCTCAGGACAAGCCACCAACCGCACTTGAGCATCCTTCAATTGTCCAACCAATGGCACTGACTTAGACTCAAGAGAATAACATTTGTCATGTGTCTTGGTGCACGAGAGTCCTAATGTATTCATCACTTGCAAGGGCATGACATTGTCTAAGGCATCTGAATCAATGATACAATTGCTCAACTTATAGCCTCGTATATATAGAGAGATATAGAAAGGCTTGGGCTTCTCTGTCGCTGGAACAAAAGATTCAAGCAATGTAGGTTCTATGACAGTCTTCTTCTTGATATACTTAACAATTCTATCTAGCTGATCTGGATGATCCTGAAGATATTCCAACTGAGAAATCTGCACCTTTGTCTTTATCATGGAATCCACTATATCAAAATTCGTCGAAGACGGATCTTGAGTAGCCTTGACATTTTCTTGTTCTTCCTTTATTTGAACGGGTTCTTTCTGGAAGTATCCCATAGTAGAGTCGCCATCGAAGTTGTCCATCTGTGGTAAGACAACGTTCGCACTTGGGGAAGGGACAATGTTTGAAATAGGTGCAACATCAGCATATCCCATAATCTGATTCATTCTTAAATTTTTAGGACATGTGGCTCCAGTATGTGCATCGGTTTCATGAAAGGAGAAAAACATTGCATTTTGAGCAACATCAACTGGTTGTCTTGGGGGAGGTGCAAGTAACCTGGGCCTGTAATTATTGAAAGGCTATAAATTGTTCCTCTTAGGCTGATATGGTTGCTGTGGTTGATATTGTTGCTGCGGTTGGTATTGTTGTTGTGAAGGTTGTCCCTGAGTAGGCAACTGCCTCTTCATAATAGTCACTTCATTTGCTACCTTCTGTAGCAGTGGATCCCCAGAACTCTGAACAAGAGGTCTGAATGAATCTATCTTCATCTTTCCACAGGTGATCATGTCATCTTCTAACTTGATGGCATTTTCTTGTGCATTGGATAATTCTGTTTCATTAGCTGATCTCAAAAAGAAGGCTATCTCAAAAGGAAGAGCGTTAATGAAACTACTCAACAGAATTTGCAGAGATGGATTGAGTTTATGAGAAAGGTGAGTAACTAGGCGATTAAACCTTGCTACAAACACCCTCATTGGGTCATTATTTTCTATCTTTGAATTATAGAGTTGGGCAAACAATCTATGTCCATCTTCAATAGGCTTGAACCTTGACAAGAATTTCTTGCTCATAGTTGCCCAATTCGTAATGATGCTTGGCTCCAGATGATTGAACCAGTTGACAGCATTTCCCATGAGAGTCTTAATGAAGAGACCGACAGCAACATATTCATGTGATACATGTAAAATGGCGTAAGCTGTTGTGAATGCAGAGATATGTTCATCAGGATGTTGAGTCCCATCGCCATGGAACCATGGAAAGTGTTTTCCTGACCCCTTTGGTAACTCATGATGTGCTTGCAGGGCCAAAGGTCCAATGTTGTCACCCCAAGGCAATGGGGGTGGACGTCTCTGATTTTGATCATTTTGACTGTTGTTATTTGCATCGCCCATTGCTCTAGGCTAGATTACTGGTTCCTCTTGAGTTTCTTCCTGCTTGACTTCAAGAACTGTTTAGACTTCAGGAACTATGTTGGATGCTTCAACAACTTTTGTAGAAATAAGATCTTGGAAGAAAGGATTCGTAGTACTATCTTTCCCCCTTCTTGTATAAACCCTATGAGCCAGGATTATCTATTGCCACGTGGGAAGTGGTAATACAGGTCTTCTAGCTGCAAGATCTACTTTGTGTTCTTCTTCGTCAAGAATAGTAGCCACATTTCTCCACTGATCAGGACTTTCCTTTTGCGCAAATATGAAAATCCTCAGGCTACTAATGATGTCCGTTTGCTCACCTTCCACTCATACAAGAATTGGTTGAATAGAAGGTGGTGTAAGATTTGGTTGTTGAACTAGAACAGTAGGATGCCAGAGAGTCATTCTTGTGACATAAGCCTAAGCTTTCTTGAAGTTTTATACCTCATGTCCCACAGTGGGCACCAAAAAAATGTTGGTGTTTCAATTCGCACCACTGGAATGCAAGTTGGAAATAGACAGCTATGCATAGATAAACTGCTCTCCTATTGTGAGGGGGAGTTCCCTTTTTTCTAATGTTCGTTGAAAAGATAAATAAATAAAATTTTCCTATCTTCTTTTTGATTCTCAGCTGTGAGCACAAGGTTATAAAACTCTATTTCACTGCAGAAGAGGTTTTTCCTTTTAATAAACTTCTAACTACAGCTAGGCCTAAACTAATGACACTTTTAATCTCCTAAGTAAACTCAGAGCAAATGGATTAAAAGTGGACAAGGAATGATTTGTTTTAACACAAAAACTTAAGTAAATTTCTCCCAAATTTACATCACAAGACTCATTGTACTTTAATGATGAAAGCTGAAATAAAAGTTACACAAGCCACACATTTGACAACAAAACTTGATGATCTGAGATAGAATATCAGAGCAAAGCAGGCATGAGATTTCTATTCCAATATCACAAAGTTGATACAACTCCAGGACATCAATACTGTAGCAAAAGGCGGGCATATAGTATGCAATCAAACACTAGAAACATATTACACATAGTGAATGAGCACTTGGAATAACAAGTTCTGCAGGCTAGAATAGGCACAACAAATTTGCTATCACAATTACCATTACATACAATTGGCAAGGATGCCCTTATTTATACTAAATCAAAGGAGTAGGGAACCCTAGAATCTCTTTGATTTACCCTAACTAACTTGCCAATTCGCAAGCTTTATTTCTATTCTAAGACAAAGATTACAACTAACAAATGCTTTAAAGCAAAGTGCTTTAAAGCAAAGGAAATTCCAACTAATACAAAGTGATTTCTTTCTAAATATAGAATGGATGAGATTAGGATGAAAGCAAATGCTTTAAAACAAAAAGCATATGATTTAAAGCTGCTTTCTTTTGAGTCACATCCTCATCAACATTCTTGCCTTTTGGTGATGTCATCCATTGAGATTCTGGGAGATAATATCTTCAAAAAAGCGCGTGACCGCATCTTTGCCAGGAACACTGATACTCTCTAGGATGATATTCTAGTTTTCCAACATTTCTTCACCATTCGCAACCATCTAAAGAAATTCATGAACTTCACCCACGGCTTTATCAAACTTCATTGTCATTGCGGCAAATTGATCCATCTTGCTAGCACTGATATCACCATTAAAATTGCTGTGGATGAGAGTCTGGAACTCTTTCTGTACTTCCCTAAGATCAAACAGGATACCATCTTCCTTTTCATATGAACATGGGATCTGAGAAACAAAAGATCTCACAAACTTGAGAACATTCACTACTTTTTCCTTCCATTCTGCTAACTATGAGGTCACACTGTCATAAGTTTTTACTGTGAAAAGGTATTGCGCTTTCCAAGTAGAAACAATCTTCCTATCCTCAACTGAATCAATAGAATTATGTGCCATCTTCAAGTCAAAGATAATGATCTCAAAAACCGGTCTATTTTCAGCTAAGGTCTGTTGTAACCCCTGAATGCCTTGACGCAGATCATGGGCATTATACTTTAACTGATAGATCTGGGAAAGAACAACTCTACCTTTAGTAACAAATTCTTCCACCCAATCCTTCATGTGCCTCCCATAGATGATCAATTGATTAAACTTTTGCTGATCGACCGGTGATTCTAAATTTAGAGGAAGTAGTAAATCAGCCTATGATGTGCCATGAAAAAGATTGGAAATGTACTGCCGCAGCTGCCTAACCTTAGCTTTGAGGGCTACTTTATCTTATCCATCTTTCAACACCCTCTCCTTCAAATTGTCCACTGCAACCTCGAAGAAATTGACATCTATATGTCAGGTGCTCTTACCAAGATTAGCTTTGGCAACTTTGAAGTCATCAACATCAATATCATCAACATTTTTATCCTTCAGCGGTGTTGCAGTTTCAAGCATCATTTCTCCATCCACATTCTTTTCAATGCGAACCTGCTTCTTTAGCTTCTTGTCTGGCATGTCTTGGTAGACGCTTTTAAGATCTGTTAAGTCCAACTGATATGAAGGCTTTCTCCTCTGCCTTCCCAGAATGTTTTCAAGCCAGGATGAGCCATCCTCTCTTGGAAATTTGGTTCTAACTTCATCAACTCCTGATGAACCAATATGTGTATCAGAGTTATGAACCGACGAATCTGGATCTGAATTTATGTGGATAGGAGAAGTGCTCGGTGAAGAAGGTGGAGAAACATGAATTGAAGGCAATGTTTCAACCTGTGGTGTTGGTTCAATGGGAACTTCTGATGCAATTACTGGTCGTTCCTATTGAACATGAGTTGGGGACTCAACCTTTTTTCTCTTTAACTTGGCCTTTTTTTATCCTTAAGGAAGGACACTCATAGCCTTAATTCTTTGCTTTGGTTTGGAAGTGGAAGGCTCTGATGGTTGTACAATTGGCGGCTCTGCTATCAGAATGTCTTCCTTCCACTTATTTTTCAAGAATATCAAACTATTTTTGACAACTCGACTCGTTCTCTCCTCAATCAAGGTGTTCTCTTTGGCTGACCAATTAACTAGCGGTAACAGTTGTTGCTCAACTTGATCTTTGAAATATGTGGGAAATAAAACTTCACCATCCTCTGTCAAACCCTCTACATCTTCTAACAGGATATCTGCCATCTACTGAAGAGTAAACCTGCTATAACTGTGTTTCCGCACTTCAAACTCATCTACACAATTAGCCCAGAAATCTTCAACTGCAGGTGTATGCATGTAATTTTGGCAAAGGTGTGATGCAAAAACACCGCGAGGATCATATGAAGACCTCCTATCTAAAAAATTAAGACCATACTTAGAAGATTCATTACCAATTACCTTGGCATCTGCTCCAGATCTACATCTGTAAATACCCATCCCAATTGGAAAATTGAAAGCCGCCTTATGCCTGCTGAGCAGAAATGAATGAACTTTGTAGGCTTGCCTCAAAAATTCCATGAATGCTACTTCATTTGTAGGATATCTCGGTAGCATGGATGGCTCTCCTAAAAAGCCATATACTCTGATGTAGGAGAAAGTGGGAAACTAGATAAACCAATCAGCCCATTCCACCATCGTCATTTTGGCATCGGTTGAAAACCGTATATGCAACTCATTGTCTAGATCTCATACTGTATGCATGAGGAATGAATCATTTACCCGCCCATAATGTCTTTCAGCTTGAGAAAATTCTAACTGCGGGAAATGGTGATATACATGCTGAATGTCCAGAGTCCCAACAATATTCAAACCTCTGAATTGACCCTGAAAAGCCATCAAATACACAAGGTATGATATCATGTGAAACTCATAGGCCCTTTGAAAATCAATTATTTGTTGGTGGAGACTATCACTGATGAGTGCCAACCAATCATAGAATTCAATTCCATCAACAATCTGGGACATGATGTAAAACATCCAAGGTTGAAACTTGTTAGCATCTGCTTGACCTGTGATCCGGCTTAACAGAGTAATCATTATTGTATGTTCTTCCTTGAATTCTCCACGTCTAATGTTCTTTGGAAAATTGTTCTATTTTTCTTTCAACCGCCTCTGAGCAATCTTTTCCTGGTACTTGTCTTTATCATTGTGCCACCCCTCTTGCATTCTTCAATCGAAACAACTAAGTTCTCCTCCCAGATAGGTATTGAAAAACACTTCTCAATTTCATTTGGGTTGAGACTATAGAACAACCTCCCATCTGCTGATTGAATCTCTCTTGTAACTAGGTTGTAATGCTTCACACAAGCAATTACAAATTCAATACTTTGCACTAAAATGGGGAATGAAGCTGCTGCAAGCAAACCAGAGTGACCCAAATTCCTGATAGCATTGTTTCCTGCATCTTCCAAAGAATGTAAATTGATTACTGGAAGTACTTTATGCAAGTTTGTCTAGAAAGTTCTTAGGTAATCATGAACCAACGTCGTTTTTGACTTGATCTATGTTGGAAAGTACTGCATACTGAAAGAGTTGAAAAATGACTGTGAACACGCCTATGTTGGGAAAAATCTTAGACAAATGGCTGAAAATTACTTGCTAATTTTTTAGAAAAAGTAGAATGTGAGTGAAAAAGCTGGCACATGGGTTTTGTAGGTAATTCTGTTTCGAAGCAACCCAGATTGTCAGATTTTGAAAAAGCGGAGGATTTCCTGAAAAAGAAGGAAAAAAGCAGATTCCCAAAAAAAGAAAATTTCCCAATCTTCAAGACGATGAAATTTTAGATGGATCCATCTCGATGAAAATTGAAAAAGCTTCGGTCCTGTTTTTGAAAAATGATCCCCTAGAAAAAAGGACTTTGAAAAAGCGTGCCTCCTTGCTTCCTCATCCCGAAACTCTGAAGAATGTTGAAAAAGCACTTCATCTGGATCTTTGAATCTTCATGGAGAGAAAAATATATCTTCTTCCTTTGGATGCAACCTGCAAAAGATAATGAATAAAAAAGAAGCCAAAGCTTGTCTTTATATAAATTTAGGGCAAAAAAATAGCTTCCTTGGTGAGAGAATAAAGCTTGAGCCTTATCCATGAAGAAAGCATCTTTTAAAGCACAAATCCAAGTGGATGTCTTCGAATAGGAAGAATCCCTATTTTATAGCTGCTTATGGCTTCATGTGTGAGATGATAAAAATATCTTCTTTGATGATGTCATCAAACACGTGAGCTTGTAAAAGTGCTAGCCAATTTTTCCTTCATTTTCGACACTTTTGCACTTGTTTTGACTCCAGTATGGCCTGTCCTTGACTTCAACAAGATGACAAACTGTCCCCATTGACTGAAAAAGTTGATTGATCATGGCACCTTGAAGATTTACCAACTGTCATTCCATCCCCAGCCTCGGACTGACATTTTTACGACATCTAACCGTAAATTTAGATTCTGGAAACTGTCGCCGGAAGAAGTTTTGGAAGCGATAGTCGAAAAACACTGTCAAACACGAAAATAATCTAAGGCATGAGATGTTGGGCACCCCTAGCCTCCAAGGGCGCCTGGTTTTTGATGCCTTAAACATTTTTTTAAAAATTTCAACTTTTTCAACTTCTTGATTTCTATGCACGTTTCAGTGACAAATGACCCCTGTTTGGCTGTCGATTTCTATCTACTGGGACAAAGCTGAGCCTGATGATCTGGTAGATAGGTAGGCCTGATGAAAACTAAGCTGACTGTACTCTCTATATGCCTTGGGAAACACACCAAACTATTTTACTACGATCTTGATCGGGCTGACGGAGCATGATTTTTGTTTTTTGGAAAAACATCAAAAATAAACTAAGTCTGGTGGATTTGGGTGCCCCTAGCCTCCATTGGCGCCTAAGATTCAATGCCTTAGAAAATTTTTGGTATTTTTCAATTTTCATGCCATTTCTCGATTTCTGTGCCAACAGCTCCTGTTTGATCTTCATTTTTGATCATCCAGATGATTGTTGAGGTAGGATGGGGGATGATCTAAGTAGCCTGAACACATCTGAGATGAAATCCTAGCTTTTACAAGCTTTTGCCTGAGTTTGACCACCTGAAAACAGGTTGTCGGAGACTTTTTGATGTTTTCTCAAAAAATGTGTAAAAATTCTAAGGCACAAAAAGTTGGGTGCCCCCAGCCTCCTAGGGCACCTGGGATCCAATGCCTTAGCCAAATTTAGCCAAATTCTTGATTTTTAACTTTCATTTGCAACTTGCTCTGTTTCACGTGCCGACAGCTGCTTCCTGATGTCGATTTCAATGATTTTATCAGTCAATTGTCACTGGATGATGAATGAACTAGATAGCCTAGGTATATCTAACATGAATTCTAGCTTTTCAGGGCCTATTGACCAAAATGACTACTTTTATCCTCCCTAGAATTGACCGATGGAGACATTTCTTGCATTTTCATGAAAAGCGTAAAAAAACTAACACTTGAAAAAATAAGCACCCCAAGCCTCCTGGGGTGCCTGGAAATCTATGCCTTAGTGAAATTTCATGATTTCCAAACTTTCCACTCCATCCAGATCCATCCTGCTCCGTTTTGTGTTCTTCGTCAAATCGACGACTGGTTGTCAGTTCTGCGTCATCGGAACAACATTGAAAACTTGAAACTGATTTCTGGCATATGAACTTCCTCCATTGATGACTTCGAAGCTCATGCTTCACCTTCTAAAAAAGTAGAATTGACCCAGTAGAGAAAACTTGACCTTTTGCCAATTCAGTCTGGACCACGCTGATCGTGAAGCAAAATCAACCAATCAGAATCAGACAAGACACTTGAATCGAAGATTCTATTTTTTGAAAACTTTGCCAGCATCTATATCTCAAGAAACCCAGAAAACCTAATTTGACATCTATTTTTAGAAACTTTCTAAAAATAGAAATTTCTATTTTTAGAAATTTTGATTTTTTAATTTTTTGACAAAAAATTTTCTAGACTTTCTCAAAATGCCTTAATGAAGCAAATTTTTTTGATTGGGCACAACACTCAGAAAGAGGAACCAACCTTATCTGTAGGTCTGATCTCATCTGCAAGGTCCCACACCTTGAGATCAGTCCCATTGTGTCATTAGAATGCTTGGAAAACCTCCAAGTAGGGTGCAATTTCATGTGACAACAGTTTCTGGCACGTCCGGTGGGACCAGTTTGATGAGCTTTATCATCCATTGAAGGATTTGCTGTGTTCTTCAATGCATTTTGCCATTCAGGGCAGTCTTCTTCAACACTATGGCGAAACAAATCCGCTGGTGAAGTAGCCCAAGTGCTTAAAGATTTATCAAATATCAAAGTTCGGTGATACTTTTGGTCTTTTCCAGCTATCAGGGGCATCACAAATCACCTGGTGACTCTACTGGGGATGTATCCATTTTTCTGCTGACACAGACCTATTTTGCTCTAATTCAGACATTTCTATGATTATTTAGCATTTTGATGATTTAAAATGTCAAACTATTATGGGATTAATGGGTACTCCCCTCCTGGCCAGAATGCAAGTTATTGGCCCCAACACTAGGAATATTAGCATGAGTGGCAAAGACCTTTTGTTGCACATTAATAGGATGTTGGATGACATGGATAGAGAGTGAAGGTATAACCGGCAACAAGATGAGCTTGCTTATCAAGCTTATCTTCACCAACAACAGATGGAGGCATAGGAAGGAGCCTATCGAGAAAACCTAGCCTTGGAGATTGCAGCTAAAGAAGAATAGATTAGGCAACTACTTGCCAAAGTCTAGAGATTAGAAGCTCAACAACCCCCTCCATTCCCAGTTTCAAGCAACCCCTCCCTTCTACTCAGGTTCAGCCTGTAGCAGAAATAACCCCTAAATTCAGGATCCCAAGCTTCAGGTAGGGGAACCCCTCTGGGCCTCCGAAACCACTTTCCAGTTTCAAAATCCCAAGTTTTAGAGGTCCTCAACCTTCACGAGAACCTATTCTTGCACAAATTCAACCTATTATTCCTTAGGAACAACCCTCTCAAGAGACCCTTCCAACTCATATTCCATGTTACTCCTCTTGACCTGACACTATTTCTCTTTTCAAAGGTGGACTTGTTGTCTATCAGGATAATTGGAGGGATGATTTGAGAAATAAGACACCCGTAACAAGGAAGGATCCACTTGCAAATAATGAACCCTCATGCATCAACCCATTATGTAATGACAAACCATTTTTTTGGCGGTATATTGGGTTCTATGAGCCAAAAAAGGAAGTGTTGGTGGTAGCTGTGGAGCGACCTAATATTTGTGAATCCTCATGTGCTATTGAAACTAAAAATCCAGACCTACTGCAAGAAAAAGTTAAGCCAAATCAGTTGGAACATCAATGCATTAGGAATAAGGATAGTGTTGATATTGGTGATAGGTTGAGTCCCCTGGACTTTGGATCATTTGAAGAATTTTCCCATGTTGTGAGAAAGATAAATGAAACCAAAATGCAAAGAGGGCATGGTGAAGAGGTCTAGTTGCAAAGACAACTCAAGAAAAATGCAGTTGAGTTGTAGTCAAAGGACATGGGCATGGTGGAGGAGATTTCTCCAATTGCTCCAAACATTGATGGTACCACTCTATTTAGTAAACTGCCTAGTTGCATTGAAGATGAGGAAGGCACGTAGATGCCAACATTATACACAGTCCTAGAACAACATAAGGTTAGTGAAAATGATGGAAAATTGTTGCAATTTGAGGCCAAGCATAATAGTGAGGTTCCAGCTCATGACAAGGAGCATGCAGGTAGCCCTATGGTGAAAAATACAGAGTTTAATGATGCAGGCCTATTTGAGGAGCTCCCATCTTTTATAGAAGATAACGATGAAGAGATTGAACATGAGCAAGAACAAATTGAAGATTTATTCTTGATTATCCAACAAGGATATTAGCTTCTTGGTGGAGGAGATTACATCATTGAGTAGGTTCAGGGCTCATTTTCTGAGCCTATTTCTGATGGCCTCATTGAATAACATGATCATAAGGTGGAGACATCCATATCTCCAATTGAGCACCAGGAGTCAAAGCATTCAGACCAGCAGCAACAAGAGAGAAGTAGAATAGAGGCATGAGATCAACTCTGTTGATTTGCATGTTATCTCAAGGAGATGTCCTATCAAACATCTAGCCCAGATGGAGACATAACTTGAGGAGTCACCACTTGTCATGCTTATCTCTGAGCATGAATTTGAGCATCAAAATAAGTGGAATCTGTAGACACCCAAAATTGGCCCATTTCATTATTTATGCATTAAACTCATATTGCATCGCATACCTTCATTTTGTCTAACACACTTATAATCAAAAATCTCAATTTCTTCCCCATCTCCATAATTAATTAAATAAATTCTATTTATTTAAGTAATTTCCTTATTTCTTCTATTTGCCATCAATAATTAAATAATTTTAAATTATTTAATTATCCCATCTTTCATCCAAAATAAATAAAATAAAATATTTTATTTTATTTTATTTCATTCATTATGCACATAAATTAAATAAAATTTATTTGTTTAATTTATATCTCATCCACTCTTATCTTTATCATTTTCTTCTAAAATCGTGCAAGTGGGCCCCCTTGTCCATAAAATAGCAAAAATTAAAATGTGGGAAGATTTAATTTTTTAGAAAAAAAAAACTATCCTCATTATTTAAATCTCAAAATAGAAAAAAAGCATTCTATCTTGAGAAGGAATCTTATCTTCATCAACAACCCACCTAAGCTTTCTAAATAAAATGCCTTTTTATGGACACATGGTGCATGTACATTCATTGTTATCTCTCCTTCCTCTTCATCCATTGATTTTTCCTTTTATTCTTGACTATTGATAAAACTCAGCCCTTGTCTATAAATTGGCCCACAACCAAGTCATTGGGTATGCATTGAGTTCAAGTATCCTTATTCTACCAAATGTTGAGATGCATTGAGTTTCATATCCTTATGTTGTCAAAATCATCTCAGAACCTTTGCATCAATCTTCTTCTTCTCATCTTTCATCATGTATTTTCATCTATCCTCTAATCTATCTTCCTCCATCAATCTCAATCCAACGTTATGTTGTAGATTTGAGAAACCAACAATCTAATCACTCGAGCAAATCAAGCATGCATGCATCATCTGAGCTATTCGAAAAGGTTTGGATCAAGGTATTGCATTTAATTTCTTTTATCTTTGTTTTGTCCAAATTTTTCTCATCTACATTCTGGCACACCCGGTGGGACCCACTTTGTTTGATCATTTTTGTAGATTTTTGGTATAAAAATTTGTGTTTTCTTTAACCCTCATTTGCAAGTTTTGTAGAGGATCTATCACAAGTGATCTCCAGGACAAAAATTGACTGCACCATCACGTCCGGGAGGCCATTTCCATGAAAATCGACTATAAACTTGCTAGGTTTTCATCATTACAAAATTTAATCTATGCGGTTTAATCTCTTTACGTATCGTGTTTTTCATTTGAAGTTGCAGATTTTTGGATCTTCGTCAAAATCTGAATAATTTATTAAAGGTCAACCTTGCAAAGTTTCATTTGTTGAGGTCCCAGTTGTACATTGATGTTGCCTTGCTTCGACATTAAACAGTCTTCAACATCCACATTTTTTTGTGGTAGATTTTGTGGTGGATTTGTGATCTCTTCCAAAAATCTAGTTAAATCGGTAGTTTGTTCAATGGTTAATCTCAGTGGTCACCAACAGATCCAGTCTCAAGCCCAGTTGGTCTTCATTCGGCCACTTCAAGCCATGAAACCCATCATCGTTGCCATGAAACCCATCGTCACTGCCATGAAACCCATTGTCGCCACCCCAAATTCATTAATTTGTCGAACATAAATTTCAAGTCTATGTCATTCATAAAACCTCGACCTTGACCATTTAAACCACGATCGTCAGATTTCAACCTTTCTTTGACTACAAATCATGACCATCGCCTCTTAAAATCGTGACCCCCCTTTTTTGGATTCGATGCTTGCAAAAATCAAAAATCCCGTCACTTTAAACTTTAACTACTATCGAGGAGTTAGCATTAGGGATTTAGGGTTTAGAATTAGTATTAAGATATGGCATTTAACATTTAGATTTAACATTTGGTGTTTAGCAAGTAGCACTTGACATTAAGGGTTTTAGCTTAACTACTAGCATAAGAAAACTTGACCTCAAACTATTAGAAGCACGTGACCGAAGAATCTTGCAAAACTATTGAACTATCAAATAGTCAAATGGTCAACAAAAGTCAACCTAGTCAACCTGGTCTTCTTCACATGCCAAAGGAGTAGTTTTTTTTCTTTTCATCATAATAGGGGCATACGGCATTAAATATTCGCAAACAAACACTCATTAGAAAGTTGAGAACACGAAATTCGCAGTGGCGTCAACAGTTTCAAGTAATTTCTTGGTTAAAGTTCAGCTTCCTTCAAAACTTCAATTGAGCATATCTTTTGCAAAACTTATCCAATTTCAGTGAATTATTTTTTAAAAATTGCATATAATTTCGTGAACTTTCTGCTTATGCAATTTATTTTGCTGTATCAGGGCATTTATCATAGATTTTTAATAGATCACAGGTTTTTGACCTAACCCCCTATTAGCTTGCAAGTTTGGTTTTCTTCTGGTCTCAGTGACTTTAAGGGGCATATAAGGGGCTGGAACAATGTTGCATCAATCATACACAATAGAGCAGAAGCAAAATAATCAGGTGCATTCATTCTAATCCTTCATTTCTCATAATCATTGTTTGTCTCACATTTTGATTTGGGCTCTTAAAATGAACTCTTGCTTGGATTCACACATCAAAAGTCAAGTCTAAAATTAACCAGTGTCTTCATACACATTTGACTTTGGGATCTAAAAAGAACAAGTGCTTGAATTGTCTACCACACATTTCATTTCTTAAGGTTTAATTAACAACTGCGATTTGTCAAACCCTATCTAGGAGGCCTACTAGGGGATTTCAACACCCTTAGGGATGACATCAACCACATGTTCTGGTGGGGTATATCAAAGGGGGAAGAGAGAAAGTTGTACCTCAATCTAGCTACGTAGTCATTGGGACAACCTTGTGGCCCTGGGTGATTCCGGACACAAGGTGAAGTGGTATTCACTTACGCTTATGCCACATCCCTTCAACGAGCTAGTGTTCACAAATTTGGGCCCCTTGTACCTTGTGTATATCGGGGACACCCTTAGTTAACCCTTGTGCAGCCTAGATTAAGACCTATTGGCCATATCCTACCTGATTAATTTTTTAGGGCTTGTTGTTGTGTCTTCAAGTGTGTGCTTAATCATAACATCTAATCTTGGAAGGAAATCTATCATTGTGTTTGGTGTGCGTGCATGTGCATGTGAGATCTTGTGTTTGATATTGCCACATCAGCCTCAAACAACTTGTCATAACACATATCCTAATCCTTGCCAAATCACCCTAGTCATCCAATCAACCACATCCTAATCAATCCAACTCATCCAACCAAATCATTACACATCATCCTCTTTCTAATCCAATCAACATCATTTTCTGCCATGACAACATTAGAGGACCTAGCACAAGAAATCATTCACATATTTTACTAGGCACCAAAACCTCTAGAACAACAAATCATTCAAAAGGTCCATAATATGATCCCAAAACTCCAAGCAAGCCAATGCCTGCACATGCAGCACCTCTTAGCACAAATCCAACATCTCTTGGTCACTTGCCAAATCCAATCATCACATCAAAAACTTCTACATCAATCATATGTGGCACCTATGTCATCACATCGAACCTATCCATCCACCTATCATGTTACCCCCACACCAACTTATCCCATTTCTTCTAATATCAATCATTATCCATATCAATCCACCTATCAACAACCATTATCCTATACAATCCCTCCACCACAACACCATCACAACTTCCAACACATTCAACCACAATTCTATCTGCCACCTCATCACCCAACCCATTCACAAGGCAACCAAGTGTTCTCACAAGAAGCACATGCAAGCTCAAGTTTCCCATCCTACATAGGACAATATCCTTTACAGGAAGCACATAAATCAAATAGCCTTTTATACATAAATCAAGCAGCCTTAAGTCCACTAATGGAGCAAGATCTCATATCTTTTGATGAGGGAGATACCTATGTGTCACCTAATCCTATTCCAAGTGGCCCCTCGTACATAAGTCAAGTGTCCTTAAGTCAATCTTTGTAGCAAGATTTGATATCCTTTGATGAGGGAGATACCAATCTAGGTTATGCACCCTATGAGCATCCTCCATCACCATCCATTCCAATGCCAACACATGAGCCTACTAGTCCTATCTTGGCACTACCATGTATTTACCTCTTCCATGATCAAGATGATATCCATGAAGAAGCCATACATGAACACCTTGATCTTATCCATGATCCCATATCCATCCATGAGCAAGATATCCAAATTGCTCCTATACATATGCCACCTAGCCCTATCCATAATGAGCAAACATCTATTTCCCTTGATGAGACACATGCCTGCCAAGAAGACATAAGCATAGAAGATCAAACAAGTACCTTGGATCATAATGAACATAAGCAAGATCCTAATTATCCTTCCACATCCACCATCGACCATATTTCAAAGCCATCACATCCTATTGGTCTTACAACCCTCATTCATGAATGTTTATCCCTAGGAACACAACAAACATTATCTACCATCTTACCTTCTCCATCTAATAAGGAACTCATGTCTAGTGTTCCACCTACACATAGTCCCATAGTCAATCACATACTCCAAAAGATGAACTACCAAGGTAAAGGCTTAGGCTTTCTTTAACAAGGTATTTTAGAGCCAATCCTTGTCAAGGTCCCTCCTCGCTCATTTGGCCCTGGATATACACCCCAAGGACAACAATCTAAAGATGTTGGTACTTCCTCCATGCATTCTAAGTTGACTTCCTCCATCCCTTTAGAGTCCACCATTTCCTATCACAAATCCCATCATACCCCCAAGACATATGTTGCCATTCCACCTCCATCATCTTATAAATCACAAAAGCATGTGACCGTACACCTCCCACCATCCACGTTGCTTCCACTTCTTCCAACTCCTATATCCCTCCATTGAATCTGCCTCCACTACTTCCAACACCTTATCCATCTATCCATAAATCCTCTAAAAATCCCAACCATGGCCAACAAATGCACACATTGTCTAAACAAGGAGCTTCCACCAACCCCACTCATTCCACCATACCCATGGGATTCAAAAGAAAAAATTTAGATTCCTACAATCATAAAGCCAAAAATCCTAAGGGTCCTCATGCCTTAGGACACAAAAACAAAGAATCAAAGGAAAATCCATCTCAAAAGATGCATACACCCACACACCTCAAAGCAAAAATGAAAAAGGTGTGGGTCCCCAAACAACAAGCGATTACTTCAAATCCATCTCTAAACCTGCATACAACTACCCACCTCAAAACAAATCTGAAAAAGGTGTGGGTCTCTAAGCAAAATGTCATCAAGTCAAATGAGGCATCCACCTCTCAAAATCCCAATCATCCACTCCCTCTCAAAAATCCCAATCATCCACTCCCTCTCAAAAATCCCAACCATCCACTTGCACCTCTTCCATCCATTCCATTCAAATATATCCAATTCCTCCATCCCACATGAAAAGCAAAAATCAGAAAAATACTAAGTCTATGTGGGTCCCTAAATGCCTAAATTGACCATCTCCTAAGCAAACAACATCATTGCTTCCTACCCCACCGTCCAATCACAAGCTTCAATGTTTATCACAATGTATGCAACCATTGGTTCTAATTCCTTTTCACATCTCCATCATGCCATCATTCAACCATTATCCTACATATCTACCTTATCACCTTCCTATGGTCCATGCTTTTGCATAAGTATTTCACCCATCCTCTTGTAATCCACATCACAATCCGCCATCCTTCCATCCATAAGCCCTCCATAATCCACTATCACACCTTCCATAATCCACCATCTACCTAATCTCACACTCATGTAATTCCCTACCAACATCTATGAGCATAACGACACTTGACAAGGTCCATGCGATGACATCCATCTAATAGGATTATCACCTTTCATAGAACTAGACACTTGAGTCCCTCCCATCCATATCCATCTATCCCATCCAAAAAAAAAATCAAAAAATCAAAAAAAGTAAAGAGAAATCCCTTCGTCCAACGGTGAAAACCTGGTAAACAGGTGCCTTGGATAAGTACCATGATGAAAACCTAGCAAACATGCGGCATGTGTAAGTTGATCTTCTATGTCACCTACACTTGGGAGCACCTTGTCTCATCCACCATATCATTTTCAACATATCTTACCATGCTATCCTACCATCCTTATCCATCCACATACCTATCACATTGCATTCATCCATCCTCCCTAGTTCCTCCTTTTGATCTTGATAAAGATTAGGGGCAACAATGTTGAAACATGCCTTGGATAAACTCTTGATATACCTTATCTTTTCCCACAAACCGATCCTATCATTATCCTCTTATCATTAGCCATCTTTCCATCTATCCTATCGTCATAAGCGTTGTGATGAAAAATCCTAAGCATACTATCTAGAATGGGGCATATTATTCCTATGCGACATAGTCTTTGGAGATCACATCCCTTCTCTCTTATGCATTCATCCACTATATCATATCCTTGTATCTATCCATTTATCATGAGCATTTTGTCCTACCTATCCATTTTATCCACCCATCCACTATAGCCTACCTTTTTACCTATCTATCTATCATAAGATTTCCATTCTATCACCCATCTTTTATCCATCTATCCTACCTCCATCCTGCACCTAGACTTGGTTCTCCCTTGTCATTGGTATTTAGCACTAAGGCTACCCTAAATTATAAATCCATTGACATCTCAAACATATCAAAATACAAAAACAAAATTGAAACTTTTCAAAATCCAAAAAATTATAAGAGGTCCTAAAAAATCCAAAAAATTATAAAAAGGTCCTGAAAAAAATTCCAAAAAATCGTAAAATGTCCTGAAAAAAAACCAAAAAAATCATAAAAAGTCTTGAAAAAATACGAAAAAAGTCTTGAAAAAAATACCAAAAAAGTCACAAAAAGTCCTAAAACCATTCCAGAAAAATCATAAAAAGTCCTGAATAAATTTTTTTAAAAAAAATCATTAAATATGTCAAAAATACAAAAAAATTCAAATAACCAACAAAAATCCAAACAATCATCAAGATCAAATCAAATCATTCAATCCAATCATTCCAATTCAATCCAACCATCAAAATCCAAACAATAAATTAATCCATCAAATCACTTCTTCCAACCCCATCCAATCCTTAATCCATTCATCTGTTAAGAAAAGTGTCTCAACCTTGCAACTTCGAAAGATTACAATTCTTCCCAGTTTTGGTCTTTTTGAATACCCTTTATCTTGGATAATGGTCTAGAACTTTAAAAGTTTCCAAAAGTTTCCAAATGAGCTAAAAATAGTGAGACTTACAATTTTTAGTAAGTCCTTCAATTGAGCTCAGATTGACCTAAAATTTTTCCTAGAAGGTGCAGAACAACTAAATGAACATCTCGGGTGAGTTTTGTCTCAAGATCATATCAGGATTGCGAGATATTAAAGTTTCTATTTTTTGAAACTACCGAAAAAGTCTTTGAACTCAATTACCAGAATTGAAACTTCTCTAAACATCCCAAAAATTGGGATAACTAGCATAGATGGTTATAGGGTGATAGATTTTTTCACGAGATTTTCGACGCATTAAACGGTTCGTCAATCGGACACCCAGATCAAAAGTTATGGCCTCCGGAAGTTGGACCTTCTATTTTGGGAAATATAAAAACATGTTGGAAACATAAAAGAGTTGTAAAGGGGAGAGTTACATGTGTTGGTGTGTGGTTTGGCACATCACAAGGCATCTTTGATTGGAGATAATTTGGGCGCCACTTTTGGGTGGTTTTATCTCATGGTTTTGTAATTATCGTTGGTCATGTACTGTATTGTATCTCCTATATATCAGGAACTTGAGATGGAGATTGTATGAAAGAATCTTATAGATGTCAAATTACCTCCTAGATCTCTGGTTTGATATACTCTTGTAAAAGCTTTCTCTGCAAGTATATTGTAATCTTCGTGATTCCTAAATAATATATTGGGAGGCTTTGGAGTGTGGGGTTTTTACTTGAAAGGGTTTTCCCCACGTATATCTTGTGTTGTGAGTTTTGTGTTTGCATTTGGAAGTTGTTATTATCTTTCTGTTACTGTGCATATTAATCTACAACTGTAAAAGGTTAAAATTTGGATAAATCTTTCCTCAGTAGATCAGTGTAGGAAGCGTTTTTTGTATACCTTGCTTCCTTTCAATTGGTATTAGACCTTGATCACCTTTAGTTCTAATTGTTGGGTAGAGGGTTTTTTAAGCTGATCTTCGCTTGGGTGGGAGCTTGTGCAGAGGATTTTGGAATCTTTGTTGTACATAAGGGATGGAGAGCACATCTGGGAGGTTTGAGATAGAGAAGTTTAATGGTAGTAATTTTGAGTTGTGGAAACTCAAAATGGAGGACATGCTTGTAGATCAAGATTTATGGTAAGTCGTATCTAGTACAAAACCAATGGTAATGTCTCAAGAAGACTGGGATCTCAAAGATAAAAAAGCTAAGGGTTTGATAAGACTCTGTTTGGCTAATTCAGTGCTCCTGAATATCCATGAAGAGAAGACTGCAAAGGAACTTTGGAAGAAGCTTGGAGCTGTTTATCAGGCTAAATCCCTGGTGAACAAGTTATTCCTACGAAAGAAATTATATTCTCTGAGGATGGAAGATAGAGGATCTGTCACTGATCACCTGAATACATTCAATATACTTGTTGCCCAGTTGACTTCTGTTGGTATGAAGATGGAGGAGGACTAATGTATGATATTACTATGTTCCTTACCAGATTCATGGGACCACCTTGTTATGGCCATTGGGAGTACCACTACCACCTTCAAGATGGATGAAGTGGTTTCTTCACTATTGTCTGAAGAGATATGGAGAAAGTCTTTCAAATCAGCTAAGGAAGCTCTTTCAGTTTGTGGTAGATCTTAAGAGAAGGGAAATAAAAAGGATAAGAAGGAAGAAAAAGGAAGATCCAAATTCTGTGGGAGATCTAAGTCTCCCGGAAAGTCTAAGGCCCTATGTTGGAACTGCGGCAAACCTGGTCACTTCTACAAGGAGTGCAAGGGGGAGAAAAAGAAAAAGAAGAATTATGATTCAGATTCTGACAAGTCATCTCAGGATGAAGGAGAAGCATTTATCATTGCCGTGGCAAGTCATGCATCTGAGGATGTGTGGCTTATTGACTCTGGTTCATCTTTTCACATGACCTCGCATCAGGGCTAGTTTTCAAAGTATGAAGAATACGATGGTGGAAAGGTGTACTTAGGTGATGATTCTCACCTAGATATTGTTGGTCGTGGAAGAATCTTGATTCAATTCCCTGATGGACGAGTAAAGGGAATCAATGGTGTTCAACATATCCTTGGTTTGACACGGAACCTTCTTTCTGTAAGTAAATTGAATGATGTGGGTGTGCAGGTTGTTTTCTCAAATGGAGGATGCAAGATGACTAGAGGATCTATGGTGTTGGCTAAGGGTGTTCGGATTGGCACTCTGTTTCAGCTTGATGCATGTGCAGTTCAGTGCAATAGTGCCTCTATTTCTATGAAGAAAGCTTCAGAGTCTTCATCCTCACCATTGGAACCAACAGAGAAAAAGACTGTTGCATCTACTTCTAATGGTCATGCTTTATGGGTACCTAAGGGTGCTCATTCTATGGAGATGAAACTTCTAGCTGAGAAGATAATGTTATGGCACCAAAGGCTTGGTCACATTGGTGAAAAGAGTTGGAGTACCCCGAAGAATAAAAATCTTGTTGAGGGTATGAATGATTGTAACCTTGAGTTTGATTTCTATGAACATTGCATTTATGGAAAACAAAACTGTGTTTAGTTTTATTCCAGTTCTCACAAATCTTCTGAGGTGTTGAACTTGATTCATTCTGATGTGTTTGGTCCTGTTAATGTTCCTTCGATTTCAAAATCTATTTACTTTGTTTCATTCATTGATGACTATAGTAGAAGGACATGGGTGTATTTCCTTAGAAGTAAATCTAAAGTTTTTAATAGATTCAAAGAGTTCAAAGCTCTTGTAGAGAATCATAAGGATAGAAAGATTAAGTGTTTGAGGACTGACAACGGTGGTGAGTTTTGTTCAGCATATTTTGACAAGTTCTGTAAAGAACAAGGGATTGAGAGGCACAAGACAACTCCGTATACCCCTCAGCAGAATGGAGTTGCAGAGAGGATGAATAGAAGGTTGATGGAAAGGGCAAGTAATATGCTAAGTGGAGTTGGTCTTGAACAAAAGTTTGGGCTGAAGCTATTGCTACCACTTGTTACCTGGGTAATAGGTCTCCTACATCGATGCTCATTGATAAGACACCTATGGAGGTATAGTTTGGTAAAAATCCTTCATTAAGACACATTCAAATATTTGGTTGTGAGGCATATGCACATGTGCCTAAGGAGAAAAGGTCTAAGTTGGAGAACAAGGTTGTAAAGTGTATCTTCATCGGTTATGGCATCGGTGTGAAAGGGTACAAGCTTTGGGATTCAATGGCTGAAAGAGTTCTGTATAGTAGAAGTGTGATCTTTAGAGAACTCAATCCTTCTTCTATTATCTTGCAACCAGAGAAAGAAGAGAAGAAAGATGATGTGGTTCAGCTTCCTTCCACCCCTGAGAAAGTTGAACCAAAAAAATCTATTGGACCCGATAATGAGGAGAGCTCTAGTAGCTCTGAAAGTTCATAAGAAGATGAAGAACCTCAACCTCAACCTTTGAGGAGGTCCACACGGATAAGGCAGCAACCTGATAGGTCTGGTTATTCATTGCATGATTCTAGATGTATTTTTGCTTTGATTTCTAACACTGATGAGCCTAGAACTATGAAAGAGGCTATGGGTATGAAAGATACAGGTTCCTGGAAGGAGGCCATGGAAGAGGAGATGGCTTCTTTGGAAAATAATAATACTTGGAACTTAGTGCCTTTGTCTGAAAGATGAAAACCTATTGGATGAAAATGGGCGTTCAAAAAGAAATTCGATGTAGATGGCAGTGTTGAGAAATATAAGCCTAGATTGGTTGTGAAGGAGTATTCTCAAGTGGAGGGAATTGACTATGGTGAAATTTTCTCTCCCATTGCAAAGCTTACATCTATTCGGTTCCTATTATCTCTTGCAGTAATGTATGATCTAGAAGTAGAACAGATGGATGTGAAGACAACATTCCTTCATGGTGACTTGGAGGAGGAAATCTATATGTCACAGCCAGAGCACTACGTGGTGAAAGGTAAAGAAAATCTGGTTTGCAAGTTGAAAAAGTCTTTGTATCATTTGAAACAGCCTCCTAGGATGTGTTACCAGAAGTTTGATGCCTTCGTGTTGAGTATTGGATTTCATAGATCGAAATCAGATCATTGTGTTTACTACAAGTTTGACAATGATCGTATTCTCATTATTGCATTGTATGTCGATGATATGCTACTCATTGGGAATGGTAAAAGTTTGATTTCTGATTTGAAGTCTCAGTTGTCAACATAGTTTGAGATGAAAAATCTAGGGGCAGCTCAGTACATTTTGGGAATGGAAATCAAAAGAGACAGAACAAACATAAAACTTTGGTTAGGCCAGAGTAAGTATGTTAACACTGTGTTGGAAAGATTCAGCATGATGGATTGTAGACCTTTGATTGTTCCTATTACAATGGGGACAAAGTTATCTATTGAAGATTGTCCAAAGTCTCTTTTTGACATAGAGGATATGAGCAGAGTTCCTTATGCTAATGCGGTTGGCAGTTTGACGTATGCGATGGTCTGCACAAGACCAGACATTGCCCAAGTAGTGGGAGTCCTTAATCGATTTATGGCTAATCCTGGACAGATACATTAGGATGCAGTGAAGAGAGTGTTTAGATATTTGTGGGGTACTTCTAAGTATTCCTTATGTTATCATGGTTATCCTACAGGACCTCGGCATTCACTCTGTATTCATGGATTTATGGATTCAAATTAGGCAGGTGACATTGACAATAGGAGATCCACTAGTGCTTATGTGTTCACTATGTTTGGTGGTGCTATTAGTTTGATGAGTAAGTTGCAACCTATGGTCTCTTTGTCCACTACTGAAGCTAAGTACATGGTAGAAACTCATGCTTGTAAATAAGCCATTTGGCTTAAGAGATTGTGTTCTGATGTTGGGTCTGATGCAAGGAAGATTACTATTTGTTGTGATAGTTAGAGTGCCATATGTTTGGCGAAGAATCCTACTTTCCATGCAAGGACTAAGCATATTGATGTCCAATACCATTTTGTTCATGACATGGTAGAGGATGGGAAGGTAAACTTGAAAAAAGTTGAAACTTTGATGAATGTTGCAGATTCCTTGACAAAACCTATGAGCATAGAGAAGTTTAGATGGTGTTCAGAGTCTATGGGCCTCTTGGCCTCTTGGCCCCTATCAATTAAATCATGGTGTTGATACTCCCTTTTCTCTTGCAAGGTGTTTGACAAGTGGGAGAATGTTAAGAAAAGTGTCTCAACCTTGCAACTTTGAAAGATTACTATTCTTCCCAGTTTTGGTCTCTTTGAATACCCTTTATCTTGGATAATGGTCTGGAACTTTCAAAGTTTTCAAACAAGCTAAAAATAGTGAGACATACTATTTTTAGTAAGTCCTTCGATTGAGCTTAGATTGACCTAAAAAAATTTCCAGAAGATGCAAAACAACTAAGTGAACATCTTGGGTGAGTTTCGTCTCAAGATCATATTAGGACAGTGAGATATTAAAGTTTATGTTTTTTGAAACTGTCAGAAAAAGTCTTTGAACTCAATTAATGGAATTGAAACTTCTCTAAATGTCCTAAAAATTGGGTTAACCAGCATAGCTAGTTATAGGGTGATAGATCTCTTCACGAGATTTCTGATGCATTAAACAGTTCGTCAATCGGACACCCGGATCAAAAGTTATGGCCTCCGGAAGTTGGACCTTCTATTCTGAGAAATATAAAAATGTGTTTGACACATAAAAGAGATGTAAAGGGGAGAGTTACATGTGTTGGTGTGTGGTTTGGCATATCACAAGGCATCTTTGATTGGAGATAATATGGGTGCCACTTTTGGGTGGTTTTAACTCATGGTTTTGTAATTACCATTGGCGGTGTACTGTATTGTATCTCCTATATATCAGGAACTTGAGATGGAGGTTGTATGAAAGAATCTTATAGATGTTGAATTACCTCTTGGATCTCTGGTTTGATATACTCCTGTAAAATCTTGCTCTGCAAGTATATTGTAACCTTCGTGATTCTTGAATAATATATTAGGCAGCTTTGGAGTGTGGGGTTTTTTACCTGAAAGGGTTTTCCCCACATATATCTTGTGTTGTGAGTTTTGTGTTTGCATTTGGAAGTTGTTATTATCTTTCTGTTAATGTGCATCTTAATCTGTAACTGTAAAAGGTTAAAATTTTCATAAATCTTTCGTCAGTAGATCAGTGTAGGAAGCATTTTCCACATACGTTGCTTCCTTTCATCATCAATCTAGCAAATCAAATATCCATCATCAAATCTATCAAACAATCAAAATCAAAATCAATCATCATCAAACAATCCATCACATCAAATCTAATCAAACCTATCAAATCAAAGCAAATCAATCCAATCAAATCAATCAAAATCACATCAATCCACTCATCCCATCATCATCACAAAACAAATCAGAACTACATCTCATCTCTATCGTTAAATGCCTTGATCCCATGGATACAAGGTATGTAGGCAATTTTTTGTATGAAGGAAGTACTTAGATTAAGGCACAAAGTGATACCTTTCTTTCATCTTTCACCCTTCTTTTGATCATTCTCTTCTTCATTCATCTCATCTTCTTCTGTCATTCATCTCTCACATCATCAATAAACACATAGAACTACATATCATCATGTCTCATCATCATCATGCGGTGCCTTGATCCCATGGACACAGGTATGTAGGCAGTCTGGAATATGAAGGAAGTGCCTAGATTCAAGCACAAGATGATATTCCTATTTCTTCCATCTCATCATCTTCTTCTATCATCTATCTTCATCAATTTTTGCAATCAATTCTTCCAATCAACCAATCAAACCACTTCTTCAAATCATTAATCCATCACTTCTTCCAATTATCCATCAGTAATAAATCCAAATGCAAGTCATCTTTTATCCATACCAATCAAGTCAATCAAGCTTGTCAAATTAGCCAATTGCATCAATGGTCTTGATCCTAATCTTGTTGTAAACCCAATCAATCAATCAATCAATTAATCATCATCAATGGGATACATCATTCCCAAATCCTTATGTTGATCTAGGGATATATTGTTCCTCGCAATGACAACACTATCATCATCATCATCAATCAATCAGCAATCAATCATTGGTTTATAGCTTGACAGGGGCAATACCTTGTTTGTTTTTGAATCATTTGTACATGCTTGCTTTCTTGCTTGTGTGTGTGTTATCTTTTTATCTTGCATTTGTATCACATCTAAATCACTCCTAGCTAATATTCATATCTTGTATCTAGACAAGGTTGTATTATTCTGGGGCACGAGACACATCGTCACCTTGGTCCTCATACCTTGGTGCATAACGTCTAGTGCTAAATCAAACATATGATTGCTCACTTTCATTGCATCATAACGTATCCTTAATCTCTTTCCTACACTTCTTATCTTGCATCATTCATCTTATCCCTCCTTTATCATTTCATCTCATTTCGAGAGCCTACCCGTGTTTGTTCAACCCGCCTATCCTCTCGAGGGGGTATCATTCGCCAATTTCATTGGGGCATAGCCTGTTTATCCAACGTATCATATCTTCTTTGAAACAACGCCCTAACAGACATTGTCTCAAAGAGGGGCAAAATGTAGGCACCCAAAATTGGCCCATTTCATTATTTATGCATTAAACTCATATTGCATCACATACCTTCATTTTGTCTAACACACTTATAATAAAAAATCTCAATTTCTTCCCCATCTCCATAATTAATTAAATAAATTCTATTTATTTAATTAATTTCCTTATTTCTTCTATTTTCCATCAATAATTAAATAATTTTAAATAATTTAATTATCCCATCTTTCATCCAAAATAAATAAAATAAAATAAAATATTTTATTTTATTTCATTCATTATGCACATAAATTAAATAAAATTTATTTATTTAATTTATATCTCATCCACTCTTCTTTATCATTTTCTTCTAAAATTGTGCAAGTGGGCCCCCTTGTCCATAAAATAGCAAAAATCAAAATGTGGGAAGATTTAATTTTTTGGAAAAAAATCAACTATCCTCATTACTTAAATCTCAAAATAGAAAAAAGCGTTATTATCTTCATCAACAACCCACCTAAGCTTTCTAAATAAAATTCCTTCTTATGGACACATGGCACATGCACGTTCATTCTTATCTCTCCTTCATCCTCATCCATTGATTTTTCCTTTTATTCCTCACCTTTGATAAAAAAAAATTAGCCCTTGTCTATAAATTGGCCCACAACCAAGCCATTGGGTATGCATTGAGTTCAAGTATCCTTATTCTACGAAATTTTCGGATGCATTGAGTTTCATATCATTACGTTGTCGAAATGATATCAAAACCTTTGCACTCAATCTTCTTCTTCACATCTTTCATCATCTATTTTCATTTATCCTCTAATCTATCTTCCTCCATCAATCTCAATCCAACATTATGCTGCAGATTTGAGCAACCAACAATCTGATCACTCGAGAAAATCAAGCATGCATGCATCATCTGAGGTATTTGAAAAGGTTTGGATCAAGGTATTGCATTTAATTTGTTTTGTCCAAATTTTTCTCGTCTACATTCTGGCATGCCCAGTGGGACCCACTTTGTTTGATCGTTTTTGCAGATTTTTGGTATAAATTTTTTTGTTTTCTTTAACCCTCATTTGCAAGTTTTGTAGAGGATCTATCATAGGTGATCTCCGAAACAAAACCGACTAGGTCATCACGTCAGGGAGGCCATTTCCATGAAAATCGACTATAAACTTGCTAGGGTTTCATCATTGCAAATGTTTTTGTAGAAATTCAATTTTTTTTGAATTTTAGCAGCCATACTATATGTATCCGTACAGATCTGTACAGTACGGATCTACCATTGGGGGATTGACCTTGGCAAGGTATTTTCTAGTTCAATGTTGTGTAATTTTTGTTAAGTCTTGTTGCAAGTTTATTTTCAAGACATTTGGGTTTCCCATTAAAAAAAAGATATAAGGTACTGCGGAGGGATCAATTGTCATCTAATGACGTAACCTACCACTTCTCTCGATATACCTAGATTTAATATGCCTAAATTCTTGCCAATTTATCCATTTGTTTTGCGACCATGAAATGTAGTTACCTACATGCCATTACAAATGGACGCATTTATACAGTTTACAAGCTTTGTTTTTACTATGTTACCACGTCGTTTTGGGCTTAGAAGTTAGGAGTTTGTACGCCACCACCTAGCTCCGCCTTAGTTGATATCTAAAAGCCTCTGGTCAGCATAAAAAAACTCCCGAATCTCTAAGTCACCCTCACACCCACCATACTAGCTTGCCTTCATATTTGCTTGGTCACCTCAAAAGTATCTATGTGGTTTAATCTCTTTGCAAATCGTGTTTTTATTTGAAGTTGTAGATTTTTGGATCTTTATCAAAATCTTGACAATTTATTAAAGGTCGACCTTGCAAAGTTTCATCTGTGGAGGTCGCAGTTGCATATTGATGTTGCCTTGCTTCGATATTAAACGGTCTTCAACATCCACATTTTTTGTGGCAGATTTTGTGGTGGTGGTTTCTTTTGTGGTGGATTTGTGATCTCTTCCAAAACGCCAGTTAAATCGGTAGTTTATTTAATGGTTAATTTCAACGGTCACCAATAGATCCAGTCTCAAGCCCAGTTGGCCTTCATTTGACTACTTCAAGCCATGAAACCCATCATCGCTGCCATGAAACCCATCATTGCCACCCCAAATTCATCAAACCGTCAGATATAAATTTCAAATCTGCGTCATCTGTAAAACCTCGACCTTGACCATTTAAACCACGATCATCAGCTTCTGACCTTTCTTTGACTGCAAATTGTGACCCCTTTTTTTGGATTTCAATGCTTGCAAAAATCAAAAATTCTGTCGCTTTAAACTTTAACTGCCACCGAGGAGTTAGAATTAGCGATTTAGGGTTTAGAATTAGTATTAAGAAATGGCATTTAACATTCAGATTTAACATTTGGTGTTTAGCAAGTAGCGCTTGATATTCATAGTTTAAGCTTAACTACTAGCATAAGAAAACTTGACCTCAAACTATTAGCAGCACGTGACCGAAGAATCTTGCAAAATCGTCGAACTATCAAATAGTCAAACGGTCAACAAAAGTCAACCTAGTCAACCTGGTCTTCTTCGCATGCCAAAGGAGGTGTTTTTTTTCTTTTCATCATAACAGCGGCATACGACATCAAATTTTCGTAAACAAACACTTGTTGGAAATATGAGAGCACGAGCTTCACAATGGCGTCAACAGTTTTAGGTAATTTCAACATTTCATCAGGTAATTTCTCTTTTAAAGTTCTACTTCCTTCAAACCTTCAATCGAGCATATCTTTTGCAAAACTTATCCAATTTCAGTGAATTATTTTTTAAAATTGCATAGAATTTTAACTTTCTATTTATGCAATTTATTTTGATGTATCAGGTCATTTATCATAGATTTTTAACAGATCACATCTTTTTGACCTAACCCCCTGTTAGCTTGAAAGTTTGGTTTTCTTCTTGTCTTAGTGACTTTTAGGGGCATATAAGGGGTTGGAACAACGTTGCATCAGTCATACACAATAGAGTGGAAGCAAAATAATCAGGTGCTTTCATTCTAATCCTTCATTTCTCATAATCATTATTTGTCTCACATTTCAATTTGGCTCCTAAAATGAACTCTTGCTTGCATTCACACATCAAAAGTCAAGTCTAAAATTAACCAGTGTCTTCATACACATTTAGCTTTGGGATCTAAAAAGAACAAGTGCTTGAACTATGTACCACACATTTCATTTCTTAAGGTTTAATTAACAATTGCAATTTGTCAAACCCTATCTAGGAGACCTGCTAGGGGATTTCATCACCCCTAGGGACGACCTTAACCACGTGGTCTAGCAGGGTATATCAAAGGGGGGAGAGCAAAAGCTGTACCTCGATCTAGGTACGTAGTCATTGGGACAACCTTGTTTCCCTGGGTGATTTCAGACACAAGGTGAAGTGGTATTCGCTTACGCTTATGCCACATCCCTTCAACGGGCTAGTGCTCACAGATTTGGGCCCCTCGTACCTTATGTATATCAGGGGCACCCTTAGTTAACCTTTGTGTAGCCTAGATTAAGACCTATTGGCCATATCCTACCTGATTAATCATTAGGGCCTGTTGTTGTGTCTTCAAATGTGTGCTTAATGATAACATCTAATCTTGGAAGGAAATATATCATTGTGTTTGGTGTGTGTGCATGTGGACGTGAGATCTTGTGTTTGATATTGCCACATCATCCTCAAATAACTTGTCATAACACATATCCTAATCCTTACCACATCATCCAATCATTCCAGGCCAAATCACCCTAGTCATCCAATCAACCACATCCTAATCAATCCAACTCATCCAACCAAATCATTACACAGATCATTCTCTTTCTAATCCAATCAACATCATTTTCTGCCATGACAACATTAGAGGACCTAGCACAAGAAATCATTCACATACTTTACTAGGCACCAAAACCTCTAGAACAACAAATCATTCAAAAGGTCCATAATATGATCCCAAAACTTCAAGCAAGCCAATCCCTGTACATGCAACACCTCTTAGCGCAAGTCCAACACCTCTTGGTCACTTGTCAAATCCAATCATCACATCAACAACTTCTATACCAATCATATGTGGCACCTATGTCATCACATCAAACCTATCCATCCACCTATCCTATTACCCCCACACCAACTTATCCCATTTATTCTAATATCAATCATTATCCATATCAATCCACCTATCAACAACCATTATCTTATACAATTCCTCCACCACAACACCATCAAAACTTCCAACACATTCAACCATAATGCTATGTGCCACCTCATCACCCAACCCATTCACAAGGCAACCAAGTGTTCTCACAAGAAGCACATGCAAGCTCAAGTTGCCCATCCTACATAAGATAATATCCTTTACAGGAAGCACATAAATCAAAGAGCCTTTTGTACATAAATCAAGTGGCCTTAAGTCCACTGGTGGAGCAAGAACTCATATCTTTTGACGAGGGAGATACCTATGTGTCACCTAATCCTACTCCAAGTGGCCCCTTGTACATAAGTCAAGTGTCCTTAAGTCAATCTTTGGAGCAAGATTTGATATCCTTTGATGAGGGAGATACCAATCTAGGTTATACACCCTATGAGCATCCTCCATCATCATCCATTCCAATTCCAACATATGAGCCTACTAGTCCTATCTTGGCACTACCATGTGATCCAAATCCTAATCCATCTAACCTTACCATTCCTCCATCCAATCCTAATCCTAATCCAAACCCTGGTGTGTCCAATCCATCTAATCCCCTTGTCCCTCCACCCATTCTAAATCCTAATATGGCCAATCCATCTAATCTAAATCCTCATCCTAAACCTACCACACCATCCACCCTTATTGTCCATCCCCTATATTGTCCATTCACACATACCCTAATGAAGGATGTGATCCATTGGCTACTAGCTAGGAACAACTTATCCTCATGTCAAATACCTATCTTAACACCTAGCAATGAGCCTTCAAATGACATGCTTATCCCTTCATCCCCATCATGTGAACCACAAGCCATTGAGCCAATTGAAGAGCCTCCTATCATGAGCCTAAGTCAAAGTCTATCATACTCTCTTATGGATGAATATCAAGAACCCATCAAACTCATCCAAGAGCCTCCCACTATCTCTTCCATGAAACCACAAGAGTTATATCAAGAACATAATCCTAATCATATGAAAACATATGTCCCTAATCTGAGTCAAGATCAAATCCCTTCCATCCACCTCATCCACAACATTTACCTCTTCCATGATCAAGATGATATCCATGAAGAAGCCATACATGAACACCTTGATCTTATCCATGACCCCATATCCATCCATGAGCAAGATATCCAAATTGCTCCTATACATATGCCACCTAACCCTATCCATAATGAGAAAACATATATTTCCCTTGATGAGACACATGCCTGTCAAGAAGACATAAGCATAGAAGATCAAACAAGTACCTTGGATCATAATGAACATAAGCAAGATCCTAATGATCCTTCCACATCCACCATCAACCATATTTCAAATCCATCACATCCTATTGGTCTTACCACCCTCATTCATGAATGTTCCTCCATAGGAACACAATAACCATTATCTACCATCTTACCTTCTCCATCTAATAAGGAACTTGTGTCTAGTGTTCCACCTACACATATAGTCAATTGCATACTCCAAAAGATGAACTACCAAGGTAAAGGCTTAGGCCTTCTTGAACAAGGTATTTTGGAGCCAATCCATGTCAAGGTCCCTCCTCGCTCATTTGGCCTTGGATATACACCCCAATAACAACAATCTAAAGATGTTGGTACTTCCTCCATGCATTCTAAGTCCACTTCCTCCATCCCTTCAGAGTCCACCATTTCCTATCACAAATCCCATCATACCTCCAAGACATATTTTGCCATTCCACCTCCATCATCTTACAAATCGCAAAAGCATGTGACCGTACACCTCCCACCATCCACTTTGCCTCTGCTTCTTCCAACTCCTAATATCCCTCCATTGAATCTACCTCCACTACTTCCAACAACTTATCCATCTATCCATAAATCCTCTGAAAATCCCAACCATGGCCAACAAATGCACACATTGTCTAAACAAGGAGCTTCCACCAACCCCACTCATTCCATCATACCCATGGGATTCAACAGAAAAAATTTGGATGCCTACACTCATTAAGCTAAAAATCCTAAGGGTCCTCATGCCTTAGGACACAAAAATGAAGAATCAAAGAAAAACCCATCTCAAAAGTTGCATACACCCACAGACCTCAAAGCAAAAATGAAAAAGGTGTGGGTCCCCAAACAACAAGCCATTACTTCAAATCCATCTCTAAAGTTACATACAACCACCCACCTCAAAACAAATCTGAAAAAGGTGTGGGTCTCTAAGAAAAAATCCATCAAGTCAAATGAGGCATCCACCTCTCAAAAATCCCAACCATCCACTTCCACCTCTTCCATCCATTCCATTCAAACATATCTAATTCCTTCATCCCACATGAAAAACAAAAATCAGAAAAATACTAAGTCTATGTGGGTCCCTAAATGCCTAAATCAACCATATCCTAAGCAAACAACATCATTGCTTTCTACCCCACCGTCCAATCACAAGCTTCAATATTTATCACAGTGTGTGCAACCGTTGGTTCTGATTCCTTTTCACACCTCCATCACGTCATCATTCAATCATTATCCTACATATCTTCCTTATCAACTTCCTATGGTCCATGCTTTTGCATAAGTATTTCATCCATCCTCTTGTAATCGACATCACAATCCGCCATCCTTCCATCCATAAGCCCTCCATAATCCACATCATAATCCACTATTGCACCTTCCATTATCCACCATCTACCTAATCTCACACTCATGCAATCCCCTACCAACATCTATGAGCATAACGACACTTGACATGGTCCATGCGACGACATCCATCTAACAGGACTATCACCTTTCATGGAACTAGACACTTGAGTCCCTCCCATCCATATCCATCTATCCCATCCAAAAAATTTTAAAAAAATTAAAAAATCAAAAAAAGTAAAGAGAAATCCCTTTGTCCAACCGTGAAAACCTGGTAAATAGGCACCTTGGATAATTACCATGATGAAAACCTAGCAAATAGGTGTCATGTGTAAGTTGATCTTCTATGTCACCTACACTTGGGGGTACCTTGTCTCATCCACCATATCATTTTCAACCTATCTTACCATGCTATCCTACCATCCTTATCCATCCACATACCTATTTCATTGCATTCATCCATCCTCCCTAGTTCCTCCTTTTGATCTTGATAAAGATTCAGGGCAACAATGTTGAAACATGCCTTGGATAAACTCTTGATATACCTTATCTTTTCCCACAAACCGATACTATCATTAGCCATCTTTCCATCTATCCTATCATCATAAGCGTTGTCATGAAAAATCCTAAGCATACTATCTACAATGGGGCATATTATTCCTATGCGACATAGTCTTTGGAGATCACATCCTTGCTCTCTTATGCATACATCCACTATAGCCTATCCTTGTATCTATCCATTTATCATGAGCATTACATCCCGCCTATCCTTTTTATCCACCCATCCATCATGAGTTTTCTAGCCCATCCACTATAGCATATCCTTTCACCTATCTATCTATCATAAGCTTTCCATTCTATCACCCATCTTTTATCCATCTATCCTACCTCCATCTTTGCACCTAGACTTGGTTCTCCCTTGTCATTGGTATTTAGCACTAAGGCTACCCCAAATTGTAAATCCATTGACATCTCAAAACATATCAAAAAATTCCAAAAAAATCAAAACATATCAAAATTAAAAAAAAAAAATGAAACTTTTCAAAATCTAAAAAATTATAAAAGGTCCTGAAAAAATCCAAAAAAAATCATAAAAAGCCCTGAAAAAATTCACAAAAAGTGCTGAAAAAAATACCAAAAAAATCACAAAAAGTCATAAAACAATTCTAGAAAAATCACAAAAAGTCCTGAATAAAATACAAAAAAATTAAAAATTAAATATGTCAAAATTACAAAAAAAATCAAAAAGCCAACAAAAATCCAAACAATCATCAAAGTCAATCATCAAGATCAAATTAAATCATTCAATCCAATCATTCTAATTCAATCCAATCATCAAAATCCAAACAATAAAATTGATCCATCAAATCACTTCTTCCAACCCCATCTAATCCTTAATCCATTCATTAATCCAACAAATCAAATATCCATCATCAAATCTATCAAACAATCAAAATCAAAATCAATCATCATCAAACAATCCATCACATCAAATCCAATCAAACCTATCAAATCAAAGCAAATCAATCAAAATCACCTCAATCCACTCATCCCATCATCATCACAAAACAAATCAGAACTACATCTCATCTCTATCGTTAAATGCCTTGATCTCATTGATACAAGGTATGTAGGCAATCTGGTGTATGAAGGAATTACCTAGATTCAGGCACAAGGTGATACCTTTCTTTCATCTTTCACCCTTCTTTCGATCATCCTCTTCTTCATTCATCTCATCTTCTTCTATAATTCATCTCTCACATCATCAATAAACACCCAGAACTACATATCATCATGTCTCATCATCATCATGCAGTGCCTTGATCCCATGGACATGGGTATGTAGGCAATCTGGAATACGAAGGAAGTGCCCAGATTCAGGCACAAGATGATATTCATCTTTCTTCCATCTCATCATCTTCTTCTATCATCTATCTTCATCAATTTTTCCAATCAATTCTTCCAATCAACCAATCAAACCACTTCTTCAAATCATCAATCCATCACTTCTTCCAATCATCCATCAGCAATAAATCCAAATGCAAGTCATCTTTTATCCATACCAATGAAGTCAATCAAGCTTGTCAAATTAGCTAATTGTATCAATAGTCTTGATCTTAATCTTGTTGTAAACCCAATCGATCAATCAATCAATTAATCATCATCAATGGGATACATTGTTCCCACATCCTTGTGTTGATTTAGGGATATATCATTCTCCGCAATGACAACACTATCATCATCATCAATCAATCAATAATCAATCATTGGTTTACAGCTTGATAGGGGCAATACCTTGTTTGTTTTTGAATCATTTGTGCATGCTTGTTTTCTTGCTTGTGTGTGTTATCTTTTTATCTTGCATTTGTATCGCATCTGAATCACTCCCAGCTAATATTCATATCTTGTATCTAGACAAGGTTGTATTACGCTGGGGCACGAGACACATCATCACCTTGGTCCTCATACCTTGGTACATAACGTCTAGTGCTAAATCAAACATATGATTGCTCACTTTAATTGCAACATAATGTATCCTTAATCTCTTTCCTACACTTTTTATCTTGCATCATTCATCTTATTCCTCGTTTATCATTTCATCTCATTTCGAGAGCCTACCCATGTTTGTTCAACCCGCCTACCCTCTCGAGAGAGCATCATCTGCCAATTTCACTAAGGCATAGCCTATTTATCCAATGTATTATATCTTCTTTGAAATAATGCCCTAATGGACATTGTCTCAAAGAGGGGCAAAATGTAGACACCTAAAATTGGCCCATTTTATTATTTATGCATTAAACTCATATTGCATCGCATACCTTCATTTTGTCTAACACACGTATAATCAAAAATGTCAATTTCTTCCCCATCTCCATAATTAATTAAATAAATTCTATTTATTTAATTAATTTCCTTATTTCTTCTATTTGCCATCAATAATTAAATAATTTTAAATTATTTAATTATCCCATCTTTCATCCAAAATAAATAAAATAAAATAAAATATTTTATTTTATTTTATTTCATTCATTATGCACATAAATTAAATAAAATTTATCTATTTAATTTATATCTCATCCACTCTTATCTTTATCAGTTTCTTGTAAAATCGTGCAAGTGGGCCCCTTTGTCCATAAAATAGCAAAAATCAAAATGTGGGAATATTTAATTTTTTGGAAAAAGTCAACTATCCTCATTACTTAAATCTCAAAATAGAAAAAAAGTGTTCTATCTTGAGAAGGAATCTTATCTTCATCAACAACCCACTTAAGCTTTCTAAATAAAATGTCTTTTTATGGATACATGGTGCATGCACGTTCATTCTTATCTCTCCTTCATCCTCATCCATTGATTTTTCCTTTTATTCCTCACCGTTGATAAAAAAATCAGCCCTTGTCTATAAATTGGCCCATAACCAAGCCATTACGTATACATTGAGTTCAAGTATCCTTATTCTACCAAATTTTTGGATGCATTGAGTTTCATATCCTTACACTGTCGAAATCATATCAGAACCTTTGCATCAATCTTCTTCTTCTCATCTTTCATCATCTATTTTCATCTATCCTCTAATCTATCTTCCTCCATCAATCTCAATCCAACGTTATGTTGCAGATCTGAGCAACCAACAATCTAATCACTCGAGCAAATCAAGCATGCATGCATCATCTGAGGTATTTGAAAAGGTTTGGATCAAGGTATTGCATTTAATTTGTTTTATCTTTGTTTTGTCCAAATTTTTCTCATCTACATTCCCACTTATCCACCCACTAATCCTCTTATCCACCCACTTATCCACTTCTAGGTAACTACATTCCCAATCAGTTCAAGTGGGTAAATAAGTTTTTTCCCATTCTTAGGGAAGTGTTTTTTCAATATGTTGTATTCCCATCCCTTCCCCACCTACCCGCATGCATGAAAGGCATTGTAAATTGTTGAGAAAGGGTAGTTATTTTTAAAAACCAGTCAATGGCTTTATTTAGGTTAGTTTTTTGGTTATTAGTTTAGGTGTAGGTTAGTTTTATTTTTGTTTTAGGTTTCCCTTCCATAAGTACTTTTGTACATGAAACATTCTCATTAAGGGATTGTTGCTTTGTTGTTTTATTTTCTAGAGGCAGTTTCAATTTTGTATTGGTCTTGTGGCTACTTTTCTTTTGACCCTGTGTCCAATGGATTATATAAGGCAGTAATCCATGTTTTTAGTAGGCAAACATGGTTGCATAGTCCCCAAAATGTTGTCTTATCTTCACCCAGGCTAAAATAACCCAAAAAAACCCTTCTTCCATAAAAAATATCTGGTCTGAGACACTTAAAATGGAAGAAGTTTTCCTTAGCAAAAAACCCAGAAAAACTCCCCAAAAAATTCCAAGTTTTTTACCATTTATTTTCCTTAGTCGGCAAATTTTTAGTTTGGCGAACCTTTGGTTCACAGGTTCAAATGTTAGTTGATTCACCAGTTTGCTGACTAATGAGTGAATCAGCTATGGAAAAGCAGTATAGTACAAAGGGAAAGAAGATAAAGAGTGTGTTCTGTTGGCAAAATGAATGGTTCACGAACTTCATAGTTTGTTGATCAGCGGTTTTGCCAACAGACATTTCACCGGCTAAGGCATAAAGCAAGTCAGTTGGGATCTCTTCATCAAGATCAAAGAAAAGTTAAGGCATGAAGTCAAATGCTATCAGTGAATCAACCAAATATCTAACTGGCGAGGTAGTTCAAATTTTCTAAAAATCGTCGATAAAGCGAAAGGAGTCAAAGACATTGGTTCGCGAAAATTCAAATTTGCTGATAAGGAAAAATGGCGCCAAGGCACACGGTTCAAAAAAGTTAAATTTTTTGACATGGAAAAACATGAGAAAAGCTAGTGGCCAAGCTTGGTTTGTGGAGATGGAGTTTTTTCGATAAGGCAAAAGCAAGACCAAATATGGTTCGCAAAAGCAAGATTTCATCGATAGGGTGAAAGGAAGGAGAAAGAAAGAGTCGGCCACCACAAGATTTGGAAAAATAGATATTTTTTGATTAGAGGGAAAAGTGACAAGGAAAAGACAAAGGCAGAGAAGTTTACAAAATCAACATATCACCGACCGAAAGAAGAAAGAAGCCATAGTTCAGGAAAATGAGATTTTGCCTATAAGGCAAAATAGAGAGCCAAAAAAAGGGAAAATTAATAAAGTGTAATCTTTAGAATATTTAAAGAAATTTAAATATTTAAAAGTGTTGTAAAATCTTCTTCAGTCCCTAAAATCACGTCATTGTTATAGGATGAAGGTACCCAACTTTCAATTTTGCATGCCAAAATCAATTGCAGGCAGCTGAAACAGTGGAATTCTTCAATATGTCTGTACAATGAAGAGGCAAAATGGATTTTTAGGTACGAAAGAAGATATTTTCATGCCTTCTCTCATAAATACGCTTGGCACCCATGCGTGCAGGCAACCTCCTCTACAATTTTGCATAATTCACAGAGCATGGCTGATGGCCTATGTGTGCAAGGCCTCTGAGCCTGATTTTATTACAGTTTGGGCATGTGCACAATTGGTTGACCAAATTTTGGTGCCGATGTTTTTCCCAAAGAAAGTTCTTCGCCTACTATAGCTTATACATGTTAGAAGATGTAAAATTTTTGTTAGCTATTCTTCTAGGTTGTTCTTCTGGGTAGATTATTTGTTATTTTTAGACCTTGTAATGCACCTACAAAACCAACTAGATTCGATACATTGTGCTCAATTCTGAGCCTTTGTTGTCTCTGGTTGATTGTTCACCCATGAATGTAGATGTTTATTTTGTGTTTACTCTTCTGTAACAGGTTATCTTCCCTTTGTAATGGCTATTTAGCCTTCATGATCAATATAATCACTGATATTTTGCCTCTCTTATACTTTTTCTCTATTTTTATTTGAAGCTTGTGACTCATTTTATGGATAAAACGGTCCCTCTATTAGTCATAATATTCTATTTGAGCCTCTGTTAAAGCTATAAGTCTATGTAAGTTTCTTTTAGTATTTGAGGTCATTGCGGCGTTATGTTAGTTCTAGCTAAACATCCTAAATCTTGGTGTATCACATTTCCCTTTTTGTATTCCCTCTCTCCCTTTTCACTGGTGGTCATTAGCATTAGATTTAGTTCAATTTTTTGAGCCTTAAGCTTAGAAAGAGGAACTAACCTTCTCTAGAGGTATGATCTCATCTGCAAGGTCCCACACCTTGAGATCAGTTCCATTGTGTCATTGGAATTCTTGGACAACCTCCAAGTAGGGTGCAATTTCACGTGACAACTAGTCTAAAATCTCTCCTTCCATCAGAGAAATCTAATTTGAGAAATCCCAAATGGAAAGAGGTCCCCCCTGGAAAAAAATCTCAAAAAATTCTAAGTTTTTTGCCCTTTCTTTTGCCTTAGTTGGCAAATTCTAAGTTGGTTCGCCAGTTCGCTGATTTGCCGACTAAGGAGTGAGCAGGTAGGAAAATAGCTAAGGCAAAAGGAAAGTAAGGTAAAGGAGCACTTTGGTGACCAATCTTAAGGTTTGTGAACCTCGTGGTTCGCCGATCAGCAAGTTCATCAATCAGTGAATTCACCGACTAAGCAAGACAGGCAGGGTAATGGGAGCATTCTCTTCAAGGGCAAAAGGATTTCAAAAGGGGATGGCTCATCAGCTAAGAAAAGAGTTGGTGAACCAAATGGTTCACTGATTAGCAAGTTTGCTTATTAGCGAATGCGCCGACTAAAGAACACAAGGAGAAAATGGCGAAGATAAGGAAAGAAAAGACTTTATCGGGAGGTCAGAGGAAATTCAAACTCACCAAATGGTTCGTGTTTTCTAAGGTTTGTCGATAAGGTGATTCACTGACTAGGGAGAAAGAAAAGGAAAGAAAGAAGTTGGCCAAGGTGTTGGTTCATGAAAAGATGATTTTCCTGACTGAAGGAAAAGCTAGAGCAAGAGAAAATTGGCTAAGGCATGGTTGGTTCATGAAAGTGAAGATTCATCGATAAGGCAAAAAAGTGATGAAGAACGGCCAATCAGGGAATTAGAAAAAAGACAAACCCGCCAACCAGTTCATGATCTCTAGAATTTGCCGATAGGGAATATTGCTGACCAAAGAGGCCAGGTTCACAAAAGTGGAACTTTGCTGACAAGGCAAAGAAGAAAAGGAAGAAGATAGGCCAAGTTCGTGAAATGAAAATTTCGCCGACAGAGAGAAAAACAACCAAGTTCCTAAAAGGTGAATTTCGCCGATAAGGCAAGAAGTAACAAGGAGAGTCAAGTTTGTGAATTGGGAAATATTTTGATAAGGTAAAATGAAAGACAAAGCAGAAGCAAACTCAATTCGTGAAAAGGAGATTTTGTCGATAAGGAAAAATAAAGGCCAGAAAAGTGAAAATCAATGAAACTTAAAGCATGTAATATAATGTATTGCTTTAAAATATTTTGAAGTATTGTAAAAGGCTTTTAAAAGGCATGACTTTTCTAGGTGCCTTAAGACGCACTTCCAGGTGACGCCATTGTTGCAGGCCAAGGTCATCTAGGTAGCTGGAACAATGGAGAAATTCAATGCGCAGGTACTAGAAATGAATGAGGAGGATGAAGTATCTCTACAACCCATGCTTCTACAAGTCCTTCCTAGGACAAATCAATGCCAGGGCATGGACATTCCTCAATTTCTATCATCTTTTGACAAGGCTTGTGGGCCAAATTGAATGCAGCATGGGCGACTGGGCATAACTTGTTGACTTAATTTCAATGCCCAGGACTACTACAATGATTTGTAAAAGCTATATATGTATATGTAAAAGATGTATTTGATTTTAGTTGGTTGTGTTGGGTCACTTCCAGAGGAAAAAGGCTCTTTATAGGTTCAGACCTTGTGGTTTTCTCCAGAATTGGGTGGATTTGATGGACTATGCTCTTTTGTTGAGCCTCTCATGTCTTTGTTGTTGTTATATGGAGCCTAATCAGAGTCAGAGGTTAAATTTACCCCACTTTTATCGGTGCAGTTTCCCCCAAAATTCCTACGGGGTCAAGGGGCAACACCGATAAAAGTCGTGATAAAATTGGCTAAGGGTTAGGGTTTCTGTTAACATTGTATTGTAGCATTTTGCAATGGTATTGAGTTGCAGGAATTGCTAGTTGTAATCAGTTTGATTTACTGGATAATAATATTGGACTCTCTGTTTGGTGGATGTAGCCTGAGTTTGGGTGAACCATGTTACAACTTGTCTCTCGCTATTATTATTTCTGTGTATTTCTATTCCTTTGTTTAATATTTATTTGCATTTAATTGATATCTTTTGCCGGCTAACCTTAACAAGTGGTATCAGAGCGGGTTGTGTTTGATTATCATCTGCAGGAAGGTCTCACGGTTGACTGGGAGCAATGGTAGATGAGGGTAAATTGAAGGTCAATAAATTTAATGGGCAGAACTATCAATTATGGAAGATGCAGATGGAGGATTACCTTTATCAGAAGGTTTATGGAGGCCATTGGAAGGAGTATCCAAGAAACTGACAGGAATGATAGATGAGGATTGGGAACTTCTAGATAGAAAGGCACTGGAAACCATTCGGTTGTGCCTGGTACCATCTGTGGCATTCAATATAACAGAAACAAAGACAACAAGTGAACTGATGAAAGCTTTAGCTAAATTTTATGAAAAACCTTCAACCTCAAATATGGTATTTCTCATGAAACATTTGTTTAATCTAAAAATGATTGAAGGTGGATCCATGACAGATCATTTAAATGAGTTTAATATGATTGTCAGTCAGTTAACTTCTGTAAAAGTGAAATTTGATGAAAAGGTGAGGGTTCTCTTGGTTTTATGTTCTTTGCCAGAAAGTTGGAATAGCTTGGTAATGGCTATAAGTAACTCTGTCTCTGGTTCAAACACTTTAAAATTTGATGTTGTTGGTGTTATCCTTAGCGAGGAAATGCGATGGAAAAGCTCAGGAGTGTCCACATCAGGTAGTGTTTTGAATGCAGAAAGCAGGGGCAAATCAAAGGAGAGAGGAAAAGGTTTTGGAGGTCATGGGAAGTCACGAGGAAAATCAAAGGATAAGAGATCCCAATCCAGAGGACAGAAGGATTGCTGGTACTGTGGGAAAGCAACTCATTTGAAGAAAGATTTCTGGTCTCGGAAGAATAAAGAAGGAGACAAACAAGAAGGCAATAAGGAGGCAAATGTGGTAAGTAATAAATCTAAAGATGATGCTTTGATTCTTTCCCTAGATAATGCTGATGATTCATGGGTTTTAGATTTAGGGGCATCATTTCATGCTACGCCCTATAGAAGTTATTTTCTTGATTATGTCCAAGGGGATTTTGGGCTAGTTTATTTGGGAGATAATGAACCCTGTCAGATTGTTGGAAAGGGAAGAATTAAGATTAAGTTGCAGAATGGGAATCATTGGCTACTACAAGAGGTAAGACATGTTCCAAGGCTCAGTAGGAATTTAATTTCAGCAGGGTAGCTAGCTAAAGAAGGTTGCATTGTTACATTTACTGATTAGAAGGTTTCAAAAGGTGCCTTAATAGTAGAAAAAGGTGTGAAAGTAGGCACCTTATATCTTTGTACAGGTCATATTGTTCCTTCTACTTTAGTTGTTGCAGAGAAAAAACAAACAGGTTCAGGAACAGTTATTGCAGGTTCGCAGGAAGAGACTGAAACAGTTGATGTAGGTTCTAAGACAACATTGTGGCATAACAGACTTGGGCATATGAGTGAAAAAGGTATGAAGTTACTTCATTCTAAAAAAGTTTTACCAGGTCTGAAATGTATTAATATGGATTTCTATGAAAGTAGTGTGTATGGCAAATAAAAGAGAGTCAGTTTTCTTAAGGATGGGAAGCAAAAGAAAGATGAAAAGTTGGAGCTTGTGCATACAGATGTATGGGGACCGACTCAGGTTTCTTCTCTTGGTGGCTCTAGGTATTATGTTACATTCATAGATGATGCAACTAGGAAGGTATGGATTTATTTCCTTAGGCAGAAATCTGATGTATTTGAAACATTTAAGAAAGGGAGAAGCTTGGTTGAGAATGAGATGGGTAAAAAATTAAAATGTCTTAGATCTCATAATGGTGGTGAGTATTGTAGCAAAGAATTTGAGGATTATTGTTACTTTAATAGAATTCGTAGGCAGAAAACAGTTCCAGGGACTCCACGGGAAAATTTAGTGGCTGAACGCATGAATAGAACAATAATGGAGCATACAAGGACCATGAGATTGCATGTTGGGCTACCTTTAAAAATGTGGATAGAGGTTGTCAACACTGTTGTATATTTAATTAATAGAGGTCCTTCAGTTCCTTTGGGCTGTGGTATTCCAGAGGAAGCATGGACAGGTAAGAAGGTGAGTTATTCTTTTCTCAAAACCTTTGGATGTGAAGCATTTTCACATATAGATTCTAAAAATAGAACCAAGCTGGATACAAAATCAAAAAAGTGTACCTTCATTGGATATGGCATTGATGAATTTGGTTATAGGCTTTGGGATTTTGAAAATCAAAAAATTGTGAGAAGCAGGGATGTTGTATTCAATGAGAAGGTGTTGTACAAAGATCAGTTGCAGCAGCATGAGAAGAAAGAAAAGAATTATGTGGTGCTAGATGATACTCTAAATAGTGATGTTCCAGTGGTTCCTCATGCTCCACAACAACAACCAGAAATACCACAAACTCTAGTGAATGTTAGACGGTCAACAAGGCTAAGTAGACCTCCTGAAAGGTTTTCTCCCTCTTTGTATTTTATTTTGTTAACAAATGCTGGTGAACCAGAAGGGTATGATGAAGCTATGCAGGTGGATACATAGGTTTAGTGGGAGCTTGCAATGAAAGAAGAAATAGACTCCTTGCTGAAAAATCAGACTTGGGAATTATGTAAGTTGCCTGCATGTAAAAAGGCTTTACCAAACAAATGGGTTTATCAGTTGAAAGAGGAAGATGGAGGTAAGAAAAGATTTAAAGCCAGGTTAGTTGTAAAAGGATTTGCACAAAAAAGGGCATTGATTTTGATGAGATTTTTTATTCGGTTGTCAAGTTAACTTCTATTCGTACTGTTTTAAGTATTGTGGTTGCTGAAGATTTACATTTGGAACAACTAGATGTGAAAATTGCCTTTCTCCATGGTGATTTGGAGGAGGAGATCTATATGGAAGAACCAAAGGGATTTGAGGTCAAAGGTAAGGAGAAATTGGTGTGCAGATTGAAGAAGAGTTTGTATGCCCTAAAACAAGCACCTCGGTAATGGTACTTGAAATTTGATAGTTTTATGGCTGAGCAAGGTTACAACTGATGTAATTCTGACCATTGTGTTTATTTTAAGAGGTTGGCTAATAACAGCTACATTATTTTATGTTTATATGTTGATGACATGCTTATAGCAGGGTCTAACATGGATCACATAAGAGAGTTAAAATAGAAGTTAGCATAGTCATTTGCTATGAAGGATTTGGGGGCAACAAAACAAATCATTGGTATTAAAATTTGCAGAGATAGGAAGAACAGAAAATTGACTCTATCTCAGGCTGATTAGGTTGAAAAGGTGTTGCAGAGATTCCATATGGAGAATGCAAAAGCTATCAGCACACCTTTGCCTAGTCATTTGAAGTTGACTAAGGAGATGTGTCCTAAGACACTAGAGAAGGAAGAAAAAATGTCCAAGGTACCATATGCTTCAGTTGTAGGAAGTTTAATGTATGCCATGGTAAGCACAAGACTGGATATTGCACATGTTGTAGGAGTCATAAGTAGGTATATGAGTCATCCTGGATTAGAGCATTGGAATGCAGTAAAATAGATTCTCAGATATTTGAGAGGTACATCCAATAAACACTTATGCTTTGGGGGCTCTAATACTGAATTAGCAGGTTATGTAGACTCAGATTTGGTAGGGGATATTGACACTGGGTGGAGTACTACAGGTTATGTGTTTACTGTAGGTGGAACAGTGGTAAGTTGGATTTCCAGGTTGCAAAAGGTGGTTTCTTTATCCACCACAGAGGCAGAATATATAGCTGCAACAGAGGCAAGCAAGGAGATGATATTGCTGCAATCTTTCATGGAAGAATTGGTGAAAAGTAGGCTAACAGTTATTTGTTTATAGATAGTCAGAGTGCCATACATCTTGTAAAGAATTCTACCTTGCATTCAAAGACCAAACACATACAATTGAGGTATCACTTCATTCGATCAGTGTTGGATGATGGACAGTTAAGGCTGGAAAAGATACATACAGATGAAAATCTAGTGGATATGTTTACAAAGGCACTGACAAGGGAGAAGTTGAGCTCCTTTTCAGCTTTAGTTAGTCTTCAAGACTAAAAACAAAATCAGAACAACAGAGTCCAGGGTGCTTATTTCCAGTGGGAGCTACAGGGTCAGCGGTGTTATGATCTGTCTCCAAGTGGGAGATGATATGGTGTGGAGTCTGATCAGTCTCCAAGTGGGAGATTGTTGTTATATGGAGCCTAATTAGACTTAGAGGTTAAATTTACCCCACTTTTATCAGCTCAGTTTCCCCCCAAATTCCTACAGGGTCAAGGGGCAGTACCCCTTGCGGGGTCCAGGGGCACACAATTTTTATTATTTTATTGAGGCGTCAGGAGTTATTTTTCATTAGCCGACATAAAAAGACCCTATTTTGTAACTGACAAAAAGTCATGATAAAATTGGCTAAGGGTTAGGGTTTCTGTTAACATTGTATTATAGCATTTTGCAACGGTATTGAGTTGTAGGGATTGCTGGTTGTAATCAGTTTGATTTACTAGATAATAATATTGGACTCTTTGTTTGGTGGATGTAGCCCAAGTTTGGGTGAACCACGTTAAAACTTGTCTCTCACTGTTATTATTTCTGTGTATTTTCATTCCTCTGTTTAATCTTTATTTGCATTTAATTGATATCTTCTGCTGGCTAACCCTAACATCTGTACTAGTTCACCAATGAAGGAGAGTTTGTCATTTTGTGTCTATTTCATGCCTGTAATGAATTATTCTTCTTTTGTAATGGCTATTTAGCCTCTATGATCAATATAAACTAAATTTTACCTCTCTCATTATTCTTGCACTGTGTTTATTTGATAGATGTAAGATGTGTATTGTGTATAAAATGGTCCCTTTCATACTCTCATCTCTCTGTCTTAACCTCTGTTTGAACCTACATGAGTCTGTGTGAATCCCCTTCAGCGTTTGAGATCATTACTGTATTATGTTAGTCACATTCAAGCACCCGAGATCTTGGTGTACCACCTTTCCTTTTCTATATTCCTTCTCTCCCTTTTCTCTGGTGATCATTAGCATAGGTTTAGTCAATTTCTCAGAGCCTTAAGCTTAGAAAGAGAAACCAACCTTCTCTGGAGGCTTGGTCTCAATTGCAAGGTCCCACACCTTGAGACAAATCTCATGTTACTCTAAAATTGTTGAGACTATCAAATCTTCAACAAAAGGGTGCAATTTCAGGTGATAACAACTACCAAGGGCAACTTAATCTCAACTCTAGATCCTTTAGTTAGCTTTAACGATATTTTATCTTTACTTACTTAGGGTGGACAGAGAGCCTAATCATGGATATAACATGATTGCCTTACTTGGGGTAGACAAGAAACACCAAGCAAAATGGGATTCTTGAAGGCCACCAACTTAGGAGTAGTATAAGCTCCTATTATCACTTGGAATTTCACCCTTCTTGAAGCCTATTCAAGCATTCTAATGACACAATGGGACTGATCTAAAGGTGTGAGACCTTGTAGATGAGATCAGAGCTCCAGAGAAGGCTAGTTCCTCTTTTTGATCTTAAGGCTTAGAGAAAGATAGCTAAATCTAATGCTATTGATCATAGGGAAAAGGCGAGAGAGAGGAACTAAAATTAAAAAAGAGGTGATGCACCAGATTTAGTGTTTAGTTTGACCTGAATTAACACGACAATGACCTCAAAACTAAAACAAACTCACATAGACTCAAAGAAGTTATTACAAAGGTTTGGGTAAAATGGCAAAAACTATGAAAGAGACAGCTTTATCCATAATTCACAACTTGCATATATCAAATAAACATATTGTAAAGCTTTACAGAGAGGAAAAATTATAGTTTATATTGATCGTGAAGTCTAGAAAGCCATTACAAAAGAAGAAAGATTCATTACATAAAGATATAAACACAAAATGAGAACTCCCCTTCATAGGTGAACTGAAAATGGAAACTTCAAAGGCTCAGAATCAAGCACAATGCATCAAATCTATACAATTCTGGGAGATATCACAAGGTTTGTCACTACAACAAATCTTCTACCTATGTAGTGACCTAGGAAAACAACCAAATCGAAATACATCTTTTACACATGCATATATAACTTTTTGCATTCACTATATAGCCCTCGGTGTTGAAATTTAATCAAAATTTGGCCCAGAGGCCCTATATGCATATCTTTTACTATGTTGCATTAAAATTTGTCCCAGAGGCCCTATCAAAACTTGTAGATTGGAATAATACCCATGCCATGGCATGTCTAAAAATTTTGCAGAGGAAAATTGCCCACATGTCTGGGTACCTAACACATTAAGACGGAAGGTCTAAAATCCTTTTCTAGCACTTGCAAATCTATTTTGTCCCTTCTTTGTACTGGAGCATTGAATATTTTCACTATTTTAACCACCTGTGCTTGACCTTAGCCTGCAACATTAAATGCTCGGTACCTATCAACCTGCATCATCCTGTAACAATGGCATAATTTTAGGGATCTAGGAAATCACACGTTACAGAAACTTTTACAACACTTTAAAATGTTGATTATTTTGAATTCTCTCTTTGGCACCCTTTGTATTTCCCTTTATCAGTGAATTAGCATGTTGAAGAACTCTTCTCTTTCACTTTTAGGTTTCTTGTCAGTAAATCACCTTATCGGCAAACTTGAGAAATCGTGAACTGATTGGCGAGTTGTGATTTTTCTGATCCACCAATTTCTCCTTGTCTTTTTCTATTTGCTTTTACCTTTAGTCTCTTTTCTTCTCCATTGGTGAAATTTCCATTTCACAAACCATCCTTGTCTCTATCTTGCTTACTTTCTATTTGTCGACGGGTCGCCCTGTTGGTGAATTGACCAACTGATGAACCTCTCAGTCAGAGAACTTTTGGTTCACCGATGACTAAGTTCACCAACCACTTAGTTTTTCTTCCTTTGACCTTTCTTTTGCTTTAGTCAGCACCTTCTATCCTCCTCCCTTTGCCTAATTGGCACTTTGACCCGTCGGTGAACTAGTCAATAGGCAAACCTTTAAGTCTACGAACTGTCCTCTCTGTTGATAAATACTTCAACCTTGCTTCCTTTTGCCTTCACTACCTCTTGAAACTTCCTCCTTTGTCTGTGATTTCACTAATCGGTGAACTTTTAGTTTTCCAAACTCAAATTTTGCTAATAAAGACAACCTTCGCCATGCTTTTGCCTAGAAGGAAACCTTCTCATTGTCTCTTTAGTTGGTGATTTCACCGATCGACAAACTTAAGGTTCGACAAACTTAAATTTTATCGAATAAGGCAAAAGACAAATGCAAAATACTTTGAATTTTTTGGGACTTTTGAAGGGAGAGTTTCTTCCATTTAGGCTTTTCTTAGATCGAATATTTCTAATGGAAGAAAGATAAGACTTTTAAGGGGATCTTTGGGCTATTTCAGCCTGGGCTAAAATATGACAACATTTTAGTGACTATGTAGTAGTGTTTGCCTGCTAAACACTAGGATCTAGTGGCCTTATCAATCCATTGGGCACACAGTCAAAAGGGGGTTGCAGCAATATTGAAACAAGGGTTGGCCAGACCAAGACAAATTGAACATGCCTTCAGGAAACAAAAGAACACAAAAAACAAATAAGGAAAATAATCTCCTAATGAGGATGCAGCATGTGCAAGAGCAGTTATTGAAATAAAAATAGAAATAGAAATAAAACTAACCTAAACCAACCAACTAAGAAACTGACTTAAACAAAGTCATTGAATGGTTTTTCAAAATAACTGCCCTTTCTTAACAGTCAAACTCACTTACCCACATGAATTGATTGTTGATACAGTTGATTGGAGGTGAGTAAGTGGGTTGATTCTTCTCATCTTGATGCTCAACTTCATGCTCAAGAGTGAGCATGAAAAATGGTGACTCCTCTCTATCTGTCTCCAGTTGGGCCAGATGCCAGATTGGGCTTCCCCTTGAAACTATGCTTGAATGATCAATGGAGACCTCATGTTTTTGCTCTAATTTTTTTCTTCTTACTAGTATGAAAGCTCTGGCTCTTGTGGCCCAATTGGAATATGGATGCCTCCTCCTTAGATACATATTTCTCATGATGTCTATTAGAAATAGACTCAAAAAATGAGCCCTGAACCTACCCAATGATGAAATCGCCTCCACCAAGAAGTTAATATCCCTGCTGGATAATCAAGAACAAATCTTCAATCTATTCTTGCCCATGCTTAATCTCCACATCATTGTCTTCTATGAAAGATGGGAGCTACTCAAATAGGTCTACATCATCATCCTTTGCACCTCCCAATATAGGGTTGTCTATATGCTCGTCTTCTTGAGCTGGGACCTCATTCCCACACTTGTCTAGACATTCCAACAACTCATCATCATTTTCATTGTCCCTATTCTATTCCAAAACTTTTGGCAATGTTGGCATTTGCATACCATCTTTGTTTTCAATGTAGTTGGGTAGTTCATGAAGTAAGGTGGCATCAGCAACCTCTAGAGTATCAACAACAATCTCCTCCTCAGTGACCCTATCATTTGATTACAACTCCACTAGATTTTGCCTGAGTTGTCTCTGCAATAGGAGGCTCTCACCATGCAATCTTTGCATTTCATTCCCATTCATTTCATTAAAAGCATGGTAAACCTCCTCAAATGAACAAAAGTCCATAGGGCTCAACCCTGCACCTGAATTAGCACTAACCTTGTGCTCAATGCACAGATGCTCTATCATATTTTTCTTAACTTCTTGCAACGGGTCTGAATTTTCAATTTTAATGGCACATGAGGGTCCACAAATAGTAGACTACTCTATAGCTACCTCAAACATCTCCCTTTTTGGCTCATAGAACCCACAATCTCGCCAAACAACTAGTCTATCCTTTAAGAGTGAGCTAGCGCTAGGACAAGAGGGCCTATTATGAGCATGTGTCTCCTCCCTAGTTGCTAGCACCTCCCTCCCAGGACCATCCCTCCAATTAGCTTGATAAACAACATGTCCACCTTTGAAAAGTGAAATAGTGTTAGGAGAAAAGGGGTGACATGGAATGGGGGCTGGAAGGGCCTCTTGATAGGGTTGTTCTTGAGGAATAATAGGCTGGACTTGCATAGGAACAGGCTCTCATGAAGCTTGAGGGCCTCTAAAACTTGGGATTTTGAAATTGGAAGGTGCTCTCAGAGGCTTAGAGGGTTTCCCCTGCTTGAAGCTTGGGAGTTTAAATTTCGGAATTATTTCTGCTGCAGGATGAACATGTGTAGAAAGGGAGGGTTGTCTGAAACTAGGAATAGAGGGAACTAATAGGGCTTCCAGCCTCTCCTTCTAGGAAAGAAATTTCCTTAAGTTCTCCTCAGATAAGGTTACAAGTTGCATAGGAAGTTGCTCCCAGTAAGCTCTTTCCTCTACCTCCATCTATTGTTGTTGAAGATGAGATTGATAAACAAGTTCCTGTTGTCACTTGGATTTGCACCCTGTTTTGAAGCCCATTTGTTGCAACAATCTAGTGAAACATGGGATTGATTTCGAGGTGTGGAACCCTGCAAATGAAATCAAACCTCTAGAGAAGGCTGGTTCCTCTTTTTGAATATGCGATTCCGAGAAAAATATGAAGTAAACCTAATATAACACCGCTAGGAAAAGGGAAGGAGAGAACTAAAAGGGAAAGGTGATACACCAAGTTTAACATGTTTGGCTCTTAGATTAACCATTCATGTACAGAATAATATCAAACAATAAATGCACATACACAACTCATAAACTATCTACAGAGGTAAAGAATCTGATTAAAACTCACCAAGAAAGAAACATTCACAAATGAAGATTCAAACAACCATGCTACATAGTGCAAAAATTGTATGAGAAGGTAAAATATATTATTTATTTATCATGGAGGCAAGATTACAGTTGATACAAGATGTGGTTTTTTAAGACCAACAACCAACAACAATACATCCTATTTACATGTATATACAACACTACATTGATAGTGCATTCACCTACTGCAATAAGTTCCCTCTATAGGTCTGTCAGAAGACATTCTTGCAAAAGGAATGTCTGTATACATCTGTTCTACAAAACATAAATGTAGAAAATATCTTGAATGAAGTAGATGAAGAAAATATTCAATTCATCCACCTGCACAATAAATGCATAATGACTTCTTTCAGCTGGGGTTGACCTGATCCTGCAATCATTGCAACTTTGCTTTTCCTTTAGTCAGTGAACTTTCATCTCACAAACCATTGTCTTGACAATCCTCCCTTTCTTCTTTTATCTTCCATAGTCAGACCTCGACCAATCAAGCTTTCTCTGATTGGGCCTTTGGAAGGTGAAGAAAGAAACCCTGATCTCCAAAGTCTAAAAGAGACAATAGGGAAACTTTTAGGCTTCGAAGGTCGGGCCTTCACCATGCATTATGCTTTTGAAAAGAAGTGCTTGATGCCTGGATCTAAAATACTTAGAATAAATTGTGAAGCTTGGTGGGGATCGGGCCTCAAACCCTACGTCTTCTACCTTCCAACAGAAAAAAGGAAGAAGGAAACTCCTGCCTACCGCTACCCAAATGACTTAGTCATTTTAAAGGTTTGGCGGACTTTGATGAGAGGACCTTCCATCTTTCGCTTGCCAAATGGAAAGAGAAAGACTACAACCCCGACCCCCTAAGCTCCGCAATACTTAGAAATATTTGAAAATGGTGGACCTCAGTCGTCAGGCCTTCTACCTTCCGCCTTTGAAAAAGGAGGAAGAAAGAACTCCTGCCTATCGCTGCCTGAAACACTTAGAAACATTGTTTCTCATCAAGCTTCAGCAAGAGGACCTTCCATCTTCTACCTTATGAAAGGAAGAAAGAGGAAGAGAAAACTCTCGACCTTCGACTCTGAAAACACTTAGGTGATTTACAAAGGAAACAAGGCAGGTTTTAGAGTTGATAAGAATGCCATGACAAGGAAGAAAACTCTAAACTCTGAAACTCTGAAAAGGAAGAAAACACAAGGAAAACACTTGGGATTTTGGTCATAGCCATTTGGGGGGCCTTGTTCCTTACACTTCAAAAGGGAAACACTTAGAATTTCATGGATCCTTGGACTATTTGGTTGGAAGGCAAAAAAGGACAACATTTTGGTGACCTCTTAGGGATGTTTGTCTATTAAACAAAAGAATCCATTGGCCTTGAACATCCATTGGGCATAGATTCAAAAGGGACTACAGTATGTTGGGAACAACTGAAATGCTTCCTTAAAAAATATAACACCCAACAAAGGAAAAAAAATGAGGCCTGCATTCTCCTAATGAGAGTGTAGCCTGTGCAACAACACTTAGGGAAAAGGAAAACTAAAACAAAATGAAACAATATAGTATATACAAAATCTCAGACCAAACCTAGGAGTAAGGTGTGAGATGGATCCCATTGAATGAGATCTGTAAAACTTTACCATCTAGATTTGAAAGATTGAAAGTGTTGGCTTGCTTGCAGCTACTGATGATATATGGGCCACTCCAGATTGCATTAAACTTAGTGTGGCCTCCAGGCTTGGCTTTGTCAACATCCCACTTCAAAACAAGATCTCCTTCCTTGAAAATTTGATCCTTGGCCTTCTTGTCAAAGTATTTCTTGGTCTATTTTTGGTGTTCTTCCAATGTAACCAAGGCTAACTGTCTAAGTTCTTCCAATTTAGTTAATTCATCCATCCTCACAAATCTAGCATATTCACCTTCTAATTCCAACTGTTGGGCCAATTCTAATGAAGAAAGTTTCAAAGACAAGGGAAACCTAGCCTCTTTTCCATACACAAGAACAAAAGGAGAATTACCAATGGCTCTTTTATAGGTGATCCTATCATCCCAAAGAGACAATCTGATTTTATTATGTAATTGTCTCTGATTTGTTTCCATGGTCCTCTTCAAGATTCTGATTAGGTTCTTGTTAGTAGATTCAGCTAAACCATTACCTTGGGGATAATAGTTAGAAGAAGTTTTCAAATACATATTATATTTCAAAGCCCAATCAACTATCCTAAAACTAGTGAAACCTCTTGCATTATTAGAGATGATAGTGTGGGAAGCTCTAAACCTTGTCATGATTTCTTCCAACAAATCCATGATTGCCGATTTTGTAGCCTCTTTGAGTGGGATAGCTTCAACCCACCCTATGAAGTAGTTTGTTGCAGTTAAAACCCACTTGTGGCTAGCACTGGATGTAGGCTTGATCATGCCAATGAAATCTATGTCGTGCTATGAAAAAGGTTGATCTACCTGAATAGAGTGAAGTGGAAGGGCTTCCAATATCTTCTTTCCAACAAAGAGAGCACACTCTTTGCATTTCCTTACCCATACATGGGCATCATTGAACAATGTAGGCCAAAAATAACTTGCCCTCATTATCTTCATTGTCGTAGCTCTTACAGAGAAATGACCTCTAGCTGGGCCAGCATGAAACTCACTGAGCAATCTATCAATCTAATTTTCTTCAATGCATCTTAGTAAGATTCCATCCAGATTTCTTTTAAAAAGAATCCCATCCACCAGAGCATAAGGAATGTACTACAACCTAAAGTGCCTTCACTAATTTCTATCCAATTCAGGAAGATACTCACTAGTGAATAGGATAACCATGTCTACTGTCCAACAACTTACAGTTGTTGGTTTTGCTATGGGTTCTACCTCATTCAAGACATAGGATGAGTTCGCCTCATCCACTATAGTTTGACCTAATTGTTCACATAATCCTCTGCCTCTAATCAACTTAGTGGATTTGATAGTAACATCATATTACAGGATCTTTGTAACCCAGCTTGCCCTCTTTTCACTAATTTCTATTACTATTATATAGTATCTCACACTGGGATGATGAAACTAATACCTTTATGTGGTTATTTTCCAGCATATACCCAAATGTTTTCAACGCTCTTACAATGGAAAAAACTTGTTTGTCCATGGGACTATACCTAACCTCATAATCTTTCAATGTTTGACTAAAAAAAGCCAATGGTTTCTCCATACCTTGGTCATTTTGCTGCATCAGAACAACTGCAATTTTGCTTTCTCCTCCATGAGCATAAAGGACAAAGTCCTTCTCATAGTTAGGGTTCATTAGGGGAGGAGCCTGAATGGTTTCTTCTTTTATCTTCTCAAAATCATCCTTCCCCTCCTCGGTCCACCTAAAAAAAAAATCCTTTTTTAGCATTAGGGTCAGTGGTTTGACCAAACCAACACAGTTAGGAATGAATTTCCTAACAAAATTAATCTGCCCCAAAAATGACTGTAGAGCTTTTTTATGAGTAGGCAGAGGAAGAGAAAGAAGAGCTGAAGTTCTTTCTGGATCTATGGAGATACAATCCTTGGACACCAAATGGCCCTAAAGTTTGCCCTGAGAAACAACAAAAATACATTTTTGGGGGTTTAATGACACCTCAAACTCCCTACACCTCTCAAAATTTTTATCCAGATGCTCTATGTGATTTTCTCCTCTCTTAGAGAAGAATGTAATATCATCCAAATAGATCAGGATGATTTTGTTGATGAAACCCTTAACTGTAATGTCCATTGCCCTCTGAAAAGTGGCATCAACATTAGAGAGCCCAAACAGATTTTTTTCATACTCCATGGTTCCCCACTTAGTGGTGAAAGTTGTCTTGAATCTATCCTCTACCCTTACAAAAATTTGGTTATAACTAGAAAAACTATTGAGCAATGAGAATCTCTCTGCCCCTGCCACAGTCTGCAATATTTGGTCCATGGATGACAGAGGGTACTGATCTTTTAGAGAAGCTCGATTCAGATCATAGAAGTCTATGCACAGCCTTATCTCACCATTTTTCTTCCTCACTAGCACTAAATTAGCTACCTAGGTGGAATACTTGATGGGGAAAATGATTCTAGCCTAAATGAGCTTTGTAGGCTCCTTCATTAAAGGATCAATTTTGGGGTTTACAGGTCGCTGTCTTTAGTGAATAGGTTTGGCATTTGGATCAAGATCTATGGCATGCTAGGCAACATTAGGGTTGAAACCCTTCAGGTCCTTATAATTCCATGCAAAAACATCACCATATTTTTGAGAAAGGTGAATAAAACTTTTATGTTCATCATCAAGACATGCCTTTCCCAACAATAAATCTTTGTCTTGAGCGATAACAACATTTTGATAGCCCTCCTTTTTGAACGTGATGTTTTTCTTCTCGCCCATGAATTCATCATCATGACTAAAAATAGCCTCCAGTGTGACTAATCCTTTTGGCAACTTATTTGTTTTCAATTGCATAATTTGATTGCCATACCCCTCTTGCAATCTGGACTGCACACTTGATGAGGACTCTACTTCATTTTGGATGAAGTTTATAATTTGTTCATTGCTGTTAAATATATGCTAGTTCACATCATTATTAGAGACTAAGGGCCTGACCACTACTTTGACATGTTGATCAAGGACTTGAAAGATGTCTATGGGGGGATAAAACGGAGCACCAACTGTTACCAATTGGTCTGCCTAAACATTTAATGTCCTTGGGATCACCTATAGGTTGAGAGCATCAAAAATCTCAAATAGACCCCAAACTTTGTGTCTATAAGCTCTTAGAAGTTGGTTCTTTGTAGTACATCTCTCCCTGACCTGCTTGACCACCATCTTGTTGAAGGCACAAGACAACTAAGAGGGGGGGTGAATCAATTGTATCAAAACTTTAACCTCTTTAAACAAAATCACATTCACTTACTTTAACTCCTTAATCTATTATGAAGATTAAACATGAATTGTAGAATCAAAACATAAACACATCAACACCATACACACATGAACACCATATTTTTGTGTGGAAAACCCTAAAAGGGAAAAAACATGGTGAGTGTTAGCTCACAATATAATGTACAGTAACAATACCGAATAACAAAGAGGCTCACTGCCAAAGGACTCACTGTCGAGGGTTCACTGCCCAAATGAATGCTCACTGCAAAAAGGGCTCACTGCCAAAGGGTGGCTCACTACCAGGAGGGGTGGCTCATTGCCATGAACTGATTTGATAGCATCTACAACATGCATGAGTTTAGTTCCATTGAAGCGTAATATATCTCTCCTTCACTACCTTTACAACACACACACACTTTATCTTCACATCTTCTCACACTCTCACATCACTCATGCATTCATTACATATATTTATACCAATCATCAACCTTGGAACATTCATCAAGGTCGGCAATACAACTTACAACCATTGGAACTATCTCCAAGGTCGGCATACATACATGAATTAAATTAGGTTTGGACCTAAACAAACTTGTGGAGTAAATGAATGAAGTAAGAACATTTCACGGCTTAGCTCAGACCCAAATAGATCCTTATATGCTTCCTTATGCTTATACAATCCAAGAAACACATTCACAAAGAATGTTAACATCCAAGTCAACCAAACTAGTGCAATCATCAAGAATACTTAGACACACACTTCCAAGAGCTTCATTACAACTTGTAGATCAAGCACACACCTTCAATACATTATGGAGACATCCTTGAACAACATAGAATCATTCTAGAGTTGACAAATTCAACTGCAACAGATCTCACTCAAAGACAACAAATATCACTTGAAGATAGATTAGAGACTGCTCACAACAAACACTGTCGAACTCTGCTAATCAATAACTTGCTTTTCAGAGCACCAAATCACAAATCCTTTCGATGAAGATAGCTAAGGACCTTATAATCATATGTCCAAAACCACAAGACCAAAAACCAAAGTACAGAGAAATGCGGAGAAAAATACTTTCTCCTTATCACACTGCAAACACTGCTAGGCATGGTCTTCAAACTAGTGAATAGAACTTTTATTGTACAATGATCTAGACCACCAAATTCTAGATTTAGCATCTTCAAACACTTCTCTAAAACATATCCAAATCTCATACTCTGGTCTTCAACATAGAGGAAATGCAGAGAAAAAACTTAGACAATGTCCTTAACATGACAACTCAATCACTTAACAAACAACAATATCAGAAGACATAGTTGGCACCAATGATAACACAAACATGTTGACATCAATGACAACACCAGTTAGCAATTACTTGCAACAATCTACCCCTTTCTCATTGATGGCAACATATGATGTGAAAAACTGAACAACATGTTCCTCCACCAAGACACAACTCTGCATCAAAACTCCCCCTTTCTCTTTACACATCTGAGCTCTCTTTTTCTCTAAGTTTTTCACATGAACTCTCTCCTCCTTTGACATCAATGGAAAAGGGAAACACATCTCTTTCCACTGCACATACTTGCACTTGTTCTTAACTTCTTTGAATACTTCCCTTTAGGAGTACACACCAAACTGTATCAGCTCTTACTTACATTTCAGAGGACCTCAGAACCTTCACAAGCTAACACTTCTGGAGTAACATATCTTGTCTTCTCAAAACTTCAGACTAGACTCTTGCACAAATCAAGGTATGACATCCAACTGTTGAACTTTCCTTCTTCTTTGGGAACATAACATCACATCATTTATTATCCTTCATGACAGCTTATGAAAACAAAGCATATTATGATAGTATAGCAATGACAACATATATAGCTAATAATTTACTCATATGTCTATAACTTTTCTCCTACAGGCTCCTCCTATCATCAGTCATTGCTACCAGCTCCCCCTGAGAGATAGCCATCATTAGTCTAGATAAAACAATGTCTTCTTCAACCTTCCATTCAAGAAAGCATTCTTCACATCCATTGGATATACTTTGAAAGGCTTTATGTGTTGCAAATCCTAGAAACATTCTGATAGCCTCAATTCTTGCCACTGGATCATAAGTCACCTCAAAACCTATACTTTCAATTTGTGAATAGCCTTTGCATATAGGCTAGCTTTATTTACCACTTTTTAATTTCTAAAAACCCCTTTTGTTCCAAACACATACTTATCTGCAGGCCTAGGGACAAGTTCCCAAGTCTTGTAATTTGCATCAGTTCTTCATTCATTGTCTTGATCCAAAACTCATCTTTACATGCTTCAGTAACTATCTTAGGTTCAACCTTTGAAAGTAAACAAAGATTTACATGTTCATCTGCAATACCTTTGCTCTTATCACCAATGATCTGATCTTCAATGTGATGCTTCTACACAAACCCTAGGGGTCTTAGGAATCCTTTTCAGAGCTTATTCATTCTACAACTACTTGAAGACTCATCTGATTCATATCCATTCGCCTCTGAGTTCATCAAATACTTCCAATCATCATGAAAATTGCTCTGTACTAGAAACAACTGTGTTTTGTCAACCTAAACTTTTGTTACTCATTACTCTCAAGCCAATTATCCAAATTAGACAAAATTCTATATGTAGATGTAACCAACGATCAATAACCATATGCCAGAACCATAGAGCATTATCTTCAATAGCGGACCAATGCGTACCAAATTACCAGAACACTGTAACTTGATTTTACCAGATAGATACTTAGCCAAAATTCATAACCTGTCTTCTTTCCTGATCAAATCTTCTTGCATAGAAGATTTCTTAAACTACACAAATCTTCCTTTATCTTTTACAAACATAGTCTCTATTATAACTTAAACCTTTGTTGCTAATCCTTAACCTTGTCTCTTCGTGTTGAGGCATCAGCGCCAATCCTTTGGCAGGGGAGAAAAGATTTCTAATAAGACGCCCCCTAAGCCAAAGCTCTAATCTCAGTTTCTAGAGGGAATATCTGCACCAAATACCAATATAGGATCATCCTTAACCTCTATTACCTCCTTCTTCACCCAAATCTCATTCATCTCCTTCTTGGTCTCTGCCGAATCACTTTTTTGGATTGGTTTCTTCATCTTTGCTTGATTATCCTTCTTCATATTCTTGCTTCTGCAGAACCTTACAATATGTCCAGGCCACTTGCAATTGAAGCATACAACATTTCTCTAACCATAGTTCCTTCCATTCATCCTTGATCTGCATTGGTTAGCCTTATGTCCAAATCTATTACATGTAAAATAGTTACCATTGAATGATTGAGCATTCCTTCCATTGTTATAGCCATTTCTTATCTGACTTTTGCATTCACTTGCTCTATGACCAAATCTCTTGCATGTAAAGAAGTTACCTCTGAAAGTTTGAGCATTCCTTCCATTGTTGTAACTATTTCTTATCTGACTTTTGCATTCATTATCTTTATGACCTACTTTATTGCAAGTGAAGCACTGATCGAAAAATGATGGACCATTTTGATTCACTTTGCTCCTACGTTGAGTAGCATTATGAGCAAATTTATTGCATGAATTAAAATAACCATTGAAAGATGGGTACCTTTGAGCATATGGTTGCCTGACTAGTGGTTTTCTAGGTCCATTCCTCTAGTTCTAGATATGCTTTCCTTTGTCCTTCTTGATCTTAGCATTCTTTTCTTGACCTATTTTAGAACTTTCACCTTTCTCAAATCCCAAGCCTTTTTTGTCATTAGGACTCTTCTGAATTGCAATTATCTTATCAAGTTTGGCAACAATCACTCTGAATTTATCTTCTTGAATCCATGCTTATTTCAGATCATCTTTCAGATCCACAACTTCTTGTTCAAGCCTTGTACATTCTTCAGATTTGTTTTTTATTATTCCATTTAGGTTTTCTTCATCTTTTTCTCTTTCTACAACTTCCACTTTCAAATCATTCAAGGTATCATTTGTTGATCTCAATTGTTCACTAACCTCTTTATGCTTTTCTTTGAACCTCTTCACTTGCTCCCTCAATTTTCTGATGCACTCATCTTCTTCCTTGATATTTTCTTTCATATCCCTATTTTCTATTTCAGTCTTTTCAAGATCTTCAAGAGCAGGCTTGAGTTCTTCTTCACTGACAGCCATGCATTCTTGTTTAGTTGAATCAATTTCTACAGGAGGAGTAGAATACCTTTTACTTGCCATGTGTTCAATCTCCAAGATTTTCCTTAAGCTGTTAAACTTCTTCCAAGGAATCAGGCTCTGATACCAATTGTTGAAGGCACAAGAGAACTAAGAGGGGGGTGAATCAGTTGTATCAAAACTTTAACCTCTTTAAACAAAATCACATTCACATTCACTTACTTTAACTCCTTAATCTGTTATGAAGATTAAACATGAATTACATAATCAAAACATAAACACATCAACACCATACACACATGAACACCAAATTTTTACATGGAAACCCTAAAAGGGAAAAACTACAGAGAGTGTTAGCTCACAGTATAACGTAGTAACAATATGGAATAACAAAGAGGCTCTCTGCCCAAATGAATGCTCACTGCAAAAAGGGCTCACTGCCAAAGGGTGGCTCACTTCCATGAATTGATTTGATAGCATCTACAACGTGCCTGAGTTCAGTTCCATTGAAGCACAATATATCTCTCCTTCGCTGCCTTTACAACACACACACTTTATCTTCATATCTTTGCACACTCTCACATCACTCACAGATTCATTACATATATTTATACCAATCATCAACCTTGGAACATTCATCAAGGTCGGCAATACAACTTACAACCATTGGAACTATCTCCAAGGTTGGCATACATACATAAATTAAATTAGGTTTGGACCTAAACAAACTTGCCAAGTAAATTAATGAAGTAAGAACATTTCATGGTTTAGCTCAGACTCAAATACATCCTTATACACTTCCTTACGCTTCTACAATCCAAGAAACACATTCGTAAAGAATGTTAACACCCAAGTCAACCAAACTGGTGCAATCATCAAGAATACTTAGACACACGCTTCCAAGAGCTTCATTACAGCTTGCAGATCAAGCACACACCTTCAATACATTATGGAGACATCCACAAACAACATAGAATTATTTGGGAGCTGACAAATCCAACCGCAATAGATCTCCTTCAAAGACAACAAATATCACTTGAAGATAGATCGCAGACTACTCACAACAAACATTGTCGAACTCTGCTAATCAATAAGTTGCTTTCCAGAGCACTAAATCACAAATCCTTTGGAATGAAGATAGCTAAGGGCCTTATAAGCATATGTCCAAAACCACAAGACCAAAAACTAAACTATGGAGAAATGCGAAGCAAAATACTTTCTCCCTGTCACATTACAAACACTGCCAGGCACAGTCTTCAAACTAGTGAATAGAACTTTTGCTATACAATGGTCCGGACCACCAAATTTTGGATTTAGCATCTTCAAACACTTCTCTAAAACATATCCAAATGTCATACTTTGATCTTTAACATAGAGGAAATGCGGAGCAAAAACTCAGACAATGTCCTTAACATGACAACTCAATCACTTAACAAACAACAATATCAAAAGACACAATTGGCACCAATGATAACACAAACATGTTGACATCAATGACAACACTAGTCAGCACATACTTGCGACATAACTTAGTTTCCTAAAAGATCACCAGATGTTTGATTTTCTTCTTTTAGTTATCAACAAACCATGGACCAATGCTTCATATTCTGCAACATTATTTGTGGAGGAAAAATGCAACCTATGAGAAAAATGCAACTTCTTACTAGTCAAAGAGATCAGTAATAATCTTGCACTAGCTCCATTTCTACTCTTTGCACCATCAAAGAACATTGTCCATGGGCCATTTGAATCATCATCTTGTTTTAGTATAGAAGTCACAGAGGAATTTCCCTCATGAATCATGTAGGTGCCCAACCCAGTCATCCCAGTGGTGTCATAGGGATCAAAATCAAAATGGTCTTTCACCTACTCATCAAGAAAAAGGTTTGGGGTTGGAAGGGGTGGAGACACTTCCTCAAGAGATCTTGAATCATTCACTTCCTCACCCTAATCATGTAATGAGGGTTCACCAGGCTATGATCATAATTCTCCACATGATAACTTGAAACTGGTTCAACCTTAACGGTGAACCTTGTACCATATCTCATCCTCAGAAGCATGTGAGACTAATCAAAAGAAACGTAACCACCCATCTTAGCTGTGAAATCTCTCGACAAACAAATAGCAAAGAATGGAGAAAGATTAATAACTGAAATATCTTGACTAATAGTCAAGTTTGGGCAAGCATGCAAGGTCAAATCCAGTCCTTTGATCACTCCACCAGTATTAATAGAAGTACCATCTAGCTACAATACACATGATGAAATTGGGGTGTATTTAATGCCTAATGCATCTGCTATCTTCTTTGGTATGACTAAAATACTGGCTCCTGAGTCTATCATGCAATTATGCACTAGGAACTTCCCAATGATTAGAGACAAGTAGAACAGGGATGGATTCTTTGTTGGACCTACCTTCTCTTCACTTGGTTGTACAAGATTGACTGGGCCCCTTTCTTTCTAAGCTATTGATTTAACTGCTAGGAAATGCCTTAAAGCATCCTGTAACAAATCCCTTTGAGAGTGAATTGATAATGCATCCCACATGGACACATTCAGGTTTGTCTTTTTCATTTTCTCTACAATATTCAAAGGAAATCCCAATATTTTATGCATGGAAGGGATCCACATTCCTTTCTTTGATAGCTCTGTGGTTTGTTCAGGAAATTTTAGACATGATGGAACCTCATTTGCAGTAACAAGCCTGCTATTCTGAGTTAAATTTACAGGACCAACACCTTTTGCTTTTGATTAAGGTTGCTTTTGTAATACAACAGGCATGGGGTTAACCTATAATTGCCTCTTCTTGGATCTTGTGTTGCCTGCAACACTGTTTATAGGCATGATCATGCTATCCATAGGCTAATTAACAACACAAAAATCCTTAGGAGTCCAAAGCATTAAAGTGGAATCGAAAGTAGCCTAATTTGGTACTTTAGGGTTGTTGTTGACTACTTCTACCAATGATGCTTGTTGAGTGTGAAAATTTTGCACCATTAGGGCTCATTCTTACACTCCAAATGCACAAGTGGACTACTTATGAGGCTGATTGCAAGGATAACACCAATTTGCCTCATGGTCCTGATTGTTTTGGACAGGAACCAAGGTCTTAACTAGGTTAACAAATGATACTTGTTGAATGGGTCTAACCATTTGCAAAGACTAAACATGGTTATTATTTGGTGTCGATTTTGTTGGTAACTATTATTCTATTTTGCCTTCTAGCCAAATAGCCTAAGGATCCATGATCCTAGTGTTTTCCCCTTTAGAAATGCAAGGAAAAGCATCCCAAATCGACTAAGTCCAAAAATCCTTAGTTTTCCTTATGTTTTTAACCTTTTCAAAGTTTCAAAGTTCTCCCCTTCGTCATGCCATCCTAATCGGCTCTAATCTCCACTTTGTTCCTTGCAAAAAATCCTCTAAGTGCTCAAAGTTCTTCAGGTTTCGGGGGTTGGACTTTTCTTCTTCCCCCTTCCTTTCCTTTTGGAAGACAAAAGGAAGAAGGCTCAAAGCCTAAGCTCTGGCTCTTTACCTCTAAAAATTAGGCTAAGTGTTTTGGTGGGTTAGACTGTTGAATGCACAAGACAACTGAGAGGGGGGTGAATTAGTTGTAACTTATAATTTAAAAACCCTCATACACATTTAGATTCAATTAACCCTTAAACTGCTATGATGATTAAGAAAATAACAGAAACTGAACCAAATCAACAACACACACAAGAGAACACCATATTTACATGGAAAACCTAAGAAGGGAAAAACCACGGTGAGGATTAGCTCACAATATAAAGTAATATCAACACTAAATACAATTAAGCTCACTGCTAGAGGGCTCACTGCCCAGAAGAAAGGCTCACTGCCAAAAGAAAGGCTCACTACCAAAGGCTCATTGGTAGAATAGAAAAGAAGATAGAGAAGAAAGTTACAATGAGAAGACCATCTCAGTGTAATAGAGAAGTCCACCACAACATCACCAACACCTTCACAGTGATACCGAAGAATTGTAGACACCTTCTGCTCACTACATCCAGTAATCTAACACATGAAAGTTCACACTGCACTGCACAAATTCACACTCTATAACTCTGTAATTCACATCACATCCATCACACTCTTCTATCTTACTATCCTTCAATAGCTTAACACTTATTTATATCATCTTCAATCTTCAGAACATTCTCTAAGGTCAGCAGAGCACCTTAATCATGCAAATTCAAATTAGGCTAGCACCAAAACATTCCCACAGTGGAAAGGAATGGTGGACCACAACACACCTTAGCTTGGACCTAAATCCATCCATACACGCCACACCACTCTTCCACAAACATTAAAGCAACTCCACAATTAGTGTAAACACCCAAGGTTGGTCGAACCAGTGTTAACACCATAAATAATTATGTACACACTTCCTCAAAGCCAAAGATGACTCACAGATCACACACCATGCTTGAACACGATCTAGAGTATTCCAAAAACATCCTGAAATCCAACAAATTCCTCCACAACAACTTTCACTTGTCAAACAAACTTATCATGTTTACCCAACATACTCAACCATCTCTGTCATGCACTGTAACTCAAGAAATCAACTTACGGAGTACCATGCCACAAACAACTTCAATTGAAGATAGATATGAACCTTATAAAAAGACTTCTAGAACTGCAAGACCTAAAACCACTCTACAGAGAAATAAGGAGCAAAAACTTTTCTCCCAGACACCTCTACAAATCACAGTTCACACACTGGTGAACACACCTTCCTTTGCACATCATCCCAATATGCTGAATTTTGAATGTAGCACCTCTAAACACCTCTAATCAACATATCCAAACTGCATAAACAAATCTTCAATATAAAAGAAATGCAGAGCAAAACACTACTCTGCAACACAGAATACCACTGCCACACACTATTTTCTTATTTTATTCATTTTTTCTCAAATGTACTTGGAAACCAAGCACCATAAACATATCATCAACATCTTTAGTACTTCCCCATCATTAGAGATAGCATCCACTCAACACCAACCTACTGATGGGCCCGCATGGTGGTGTGTCAATTGAGGCTTGAGGTTTACTCCCTCTTGGTCTCGGCTTCGACTCACCTATACTGGGATCACCTGATGGGCATGGCTTGCAGGCTATGGCGCTCATCTCCAAAGGAATAGTCTCTCCTCTGCTCACCATCCCCCAAACCCCAACTTGGTAGTAAGTAAGCCCAAGGTAAGGCGAGGGTGGTCGTTGGGCAGAGTCGCAATGCTTGTGAATTTCCAGGCTAGGGGATACCTCTGGGTTAACAAAAAAAACTCCAACCTACTCACACTCTTGCAATATTCTCTTACTCATACAGTTGACACCAATGACAACATAAGCTTGTTGACATCAATGACAACACTGACTGCACATACTTGCAACAATCTCTCCCTTTGTCATTGATGGTAACACATGATGTGAAAAACCATCAATACAACAACATCCTCAATACTATGTTTCATACCACCTGCTTTCCTTTTTCTTTCTCTCCCCCTTACATACTACTCTCCTTTTGTCAATTGACTCTTTCCTTTTTTCACATTGATCTCTCTCCCCCTTTGACATCAATGCCAAAGGGCGACACAACTCTCTCTCATTCTCCTCTTTATATGTTACTCATGCTTGTACCTGCTCACCAGCACTTGGTCCCCCTGACTACATCAACCAATAATGCTACTATCTACTCCCCCTGAGAGGTAGCCTCCAACATCAGTCCAGAACACAAATGAATCTTGAAATCAACTGGACTGATGTATCTAGTTCAAAGAAGGAGGGGCAATAACCCCTAACTTCTCCCAGAGATACTAAAAAGTATCCTTAGGAAGAGCCTTAGATAATATGTGATCCTTTGTAGGCATATACTCAAGCTTCACTTCATTCTCTCCAGCCTTTTCTCTCAAAAAGTGATACTAGATTGAGATATGTTTTGTACTTGAGTGCATCACTGAATTCTTTGAAATATTAATGACACTTGTATTATCACAAAAGATAGGAGTTGGTTCATCATATGCAAATTTGATATCCTTCAAGGTTTGGCTCATCCACAACACCTGTGTGTACCAAGATGTTGTTGCAATGTATTCTGCCTCTAGAATAGATAAAGACACTGAATCTTGCTTCTTACTCAACCATGACACTATTCTGCATCCAAGAAAGAATGCACCACCAATTGTTCTTTTCCTATCATCCACACAACCAACCCAATCTGCATCTGTATAAGCACTTAAAGTAAAGTCAGTATTCTTTGGATACCACAAGCCATGATCCAGAGTGCCCTAAGTTAAATATCTGACCTCTTCACTGATGCAACTTGTGACTCTCTAGGATATTCTTGAAATCTAGCCACAAGACAAACTGCATACATAATATCCAGTCTAGTAGTAGTTAGATATAGCAATCCTCCAATCATTGATCTATACCTGCTCCGATCAACCTTAGGAGTTTCATCATTCTTGCTTAGCTTGCAACCAGTCACCATAGGGGTACAAACTAGTTTAGCATCTTCCATTCCAAACTTGTTTAATATTTCCTTGGCGTACTTTGATTGTGAAATGAAAATACCTTTATCTGTCCGATTGATCTGTAACCCAAGGAAGAAGTTCATTTCTCCACACATTGACATTTCAAATTCTTTCTTCATTTCATCTACAAAACTCTTATGCATACCTTCATTTCCTCTAAAGATTATATCATCCACATACACTTCCATAATCAGAATTTGATCTTCTTCTACTTTGATGCACAAATTGCTATCTGCGGTACCTTTATTGAATCCTTGTATCAAGTACCTAGCTAAACTTGCATACCAAGCTCGGGGCTTGGTTCAATCCATATAGTGCCTTATTCAATTTGTAAACTATAGTTTATTTGATGACTAAAATCCATCTGGTTGTTCTATGTATACTTCTTCCAATTCACCATTCAAGAAAGTAGACTTCACATCCATTTGATATACTTTTAAATCCTTATGTGCTGCAAAAGCCAAAAACATCCTAATGGCCTCCATTCTTGCCACTAGAGCATATGTTTCCTCATAGTCTATTCCTTCTACTTGTGAGTAGACTTTACACACAAGCCTTACCTTGTTTCTTACTAAGTTTATCCATTCTCATTCAATTTGTTTCAAAATACCAACTTAGTTCCAATCACACTTTTGTTTATTGGTCTTGGGACAAGTTCCCAAGTCTGATTCTTTTCAATCTGCATTAGTTCTTCTTCCATAGCCTTGATCAAATACTCATCCTTGAATGCTTCAATCAATGTTTTAGGTTCAACTTCAGAAAGTAAACATAGATTTACCTATTCTTCAACAACTTTCCTTCTTGTCAGCACATCTTTGCTCTTATCACCAATGATGTGATCTTCAGAATGATGCTTCTGCACATACTTGGGAGTTTTAGGAATCTTTTCTAGAGCTTCTCCTTCTTCAATCTGCACTTCCTTTTCTTTAGCCTTTTCCTCTTCACTACAGGAAGACTCATCTGACTCATATCCATTTACTTCTGTAGATCTTCATCAACTTTGACATTTGCACTCTCAACAGTATTTCTTAGCCTCTTGTTGTAGCACCGATAAGCTTTTCTTTTATTAGAATATCCAAGAAAGATACCTTCATCAGATCTTGCATCAAACTTTCCCAAGTTTTCATCATCTCTTCTGATATAGCAGTTTTTTCGAAACACTCTAAAGTATTTGACAGTAGGAATCCTTCCATACCATAGCTCATATGGAGTCTTTGTGTTGTTTTCCCTTTCTTGCACTCTGTTCAGTATATAAACAATAGTATGAATTGCTTCTCTCTAGTAGACTTCCAGTAGATTTGCCTCTTTTATCATCATCCTTGCAGCTTCTTGAAAAGTCCTATTCTTTCTTGTAACCACTCCATTTTGCTGAGGAGTCCTAGGGGCAGATAAATGCTTCTTTATTCCATGATTCTCACAAAACATGTTAAACTCATTGGAGGTGAACTCTCCACCTCTGCCAAACATCAAACATTTGATCATTATATCCATTTCATTCTTAGTCATTGCTTTGAATTCTTTGAACTTATCTAGGGCTTCTAATTTTTCTTTGAGAAAAGTAACCCATGTCATTCTAAAATAATCATCAATTAGTAGCATGAAATACCTGTCACCTTGAAAACTTTTTACTCTGATAGGACCACAAAGATCTGTATGCACCAAATCCAACAGTCCAGTAGAAGATTGATCTTTGACTTTGAAACTTCTTCTTGTTTGCCTTCCAACTTGACATTCCTTATAGATAGCATTGATAGGCTTTGTAATCTTTGGTAGATCTCTCACAACTTGAACTAAACTTATTCTTACTAGGCTATCAATAAATTGATGTGACACAATCTTCTATTCCATAGCCAACTCTCACTAATCTAAGTCATGAAACAATAACCATCACCACCTTTGAGATGATAAACATTTCCATCTGTCCTCTTTCTAACAGCTATCATAGTTCCTGAATCTTTTCTGATCTCATAGCCACCATCCTGAAACATAAGATTGTATCCTTTGCTACACATTTGTCCAACACTCAAGAGATTATGTTTTAAACCCTTAATATAAAGAACATCATCAATATTATGCTTGCCATCAAAACTAATTGAACCTCTTCCACATATCTTAGTAGATGTATCATCACCAAATCTAACTAGTCCTCCATCATATTTTTCAAGTTTAACAAACTTACTCTTATCATTGGTCATATGATTTGAGCATCCACTATCAATGACCCAGTAGTTCTTTTGTTGTCTAGTATGAAAAGTAGACATCGAAGTGCCTTCAACATTAATACTTACTTATGGATCCCTTTCTTGTACACATTCCTCAGAGTTAGCAGAAATAGTATAATCTTTTAAAGCTATGAATAGACATTCACTATCCTCATCATTTTCATAATCAGATTTCATCATCAAATATACTTGAATCTTCTCTAACATAATAGCTTTTCTTAAACACCTTACTTGTGCTCTCCCTATTTTTGCTTCTCAAAATTCTTTCTAAACATCTTGAAGCACAATGACCTATCTTACCACAATTGAAACATTTGAAAGGCAACTAACCACTACCCTTTTTCATTCTTCTTACAAAGTTAGCTTCCACATCATTAGAATCCTCCTGATCTGATTCCAGTCTTCTTTGATTTACTAGCCTTGAAGGTAGACTCAACCTTTTCACTACTTGTACCAAATTCTCTCATTTCAAAAGTAGTTAAGGTACCAAGCAACTGATCTTTGGTAAATTGATTTAGATTTTGTAATTCTTCAATAGCAGAAAATTTATGACTATAAGCTTTGGGAAGAGTTCTGAGTACCTTCAATACCACTTCTTTTTCTTCCAATTCTCCACCAAGTCCTCTGATGTTATTGACAACTTCATCCACCTTCTGTAAGTAGCTTGTAATGTTTTCATCTTCAAACATTCACGTGGTCTCAAACATGATCTTCAAATTTTGCATCTTAGCTTGCTTGACCTTATCATCTCCTTCGTAAATGCTTTTTAACTTTTCACAAATTTCATTAGCAATTTTTAGATTCATAACCTTTACCAATTCATAATTAGTAAGACCACTTAAAAGAGCATACCTTGCTTTACCATTGGTTTCATAGGCCTTGATCTCATTAGCAGTACTCAGTCCATTCTTAGGTATAGTATATGCAGTCACAACAAACTTCCACATTTCATATCCAAGAGAAATAAGATAACCTTCCATCCTTATTTTCTAGAATACATAGTTTGATCCATCAAATAGGGGAACATACTTCTTGTGCGCCATCCCAGATCTACCTCAAGCAATTAAGCTTTCTTCCAAGGAACCTCTCTCTGATACCAATTGTTGAATGCACAAGACAACTAAGAGGGGGATTAAATCAATTGTAACTTATAATTCCAAAACCCTCATACACATTTAGATTCAATTAACCTTTAAACTGTTATGATGATTAAAAAAATAACAGAAACTGAACCAAATCAACAACACACACAAGATAACACCAGATTTATGTGGAAAACCCAAGAAGGGAAAAACCACAGTGAGGATTAGCTCACAATATAAATTAATATCAACACCAAATACAATAGGGCTCACTGCCTAGAAGAAGGCTCACTGCCAAAAGAAAGGCTCACTACCCAAAAGAAAGGCTCACTACCAGAATAGAAAAGAAGATAGAGAATAATGTTACAATGAGAAGACCATCTCAATGCAAAAGAGAAGTCCACCACAACATCACCAACACCTTCACAGTCATACTGAAGAATTGTAGACACCTTTTGTTCACTGCATCCAGTAATCTAACACATGAAAGTTTGCATTGCACTGCACAAATTTGCACTCTATAATTCACATCACATCCATCACACTCTTCTATCTTACCATCCTTCAACATCTTCACACTTATTTATATCATCTTTAATCTTAAGAACATCCTCCAAGGTCAGCAAAGCACCTTAATCATGCAAATTCAAATTAGGTCAATACCAAAACATTCATGTGGTGGAAATGAAATAAGGCGGACCACAACACACCTTAGCTTGGACCTAAATCCATACATACAAACACACCACTCTTCCACAAAAATCAAAGCAACTCCACAATTAGTGTCAACACCCAAGGTTGGTTGAACCTATGTTAACACCATAAACAATTATGTACATGCTTTCTCAAACCAAAGATGACTCATGGACAACACACCATGCTTGAACATGATCTAGAGTATTCCAAAAACATCTTGAAATCCAATAAATTTCTTCACAACTTTCACCTATTGAACAAACTTATCTTGTTTACCCAACATACTCAACCATCTTTGTCATGCACTGTAACTTAAGAAATCAACTTGCATAGCACCAAGCCACGAACAACCTCAACTGAAGATAGATATGAACCTTATAAACACACTTCTAGAACCATAAGACCTAAAACCACTCTGTGGAGAAATGTGGAGCAAAAACTTTTCTCCCAGACACCTATGCAAATCATAGTTCACACATTGGTGAACACACCTTCCTCTGCACATCAATCCAGTATGCCAAATTATGAATGTAGCACCTCTGAACACCTCTAGTCAGCATATCGAAACCACATAAACATATCTTCAATATAAAAGAAGTGTGAAGCAAAACTAGAACACTACTCTACAACACAGAATACCACTGCCACACATTGTTTTCTTATTTTATTCAAATTTTCTCAAAAGCACTTGGAAACCAAGCACCAAAAACATATCATCAACATCTTCAGTACTTCCCCATCATCAAAGATAGCATCCACTCAACACCAACCTGCTCACACTCTTGCAATATTCTCTTACTCATACAGTTGACACCAAGGACAACAGAAGCTTGTTGACATCAATGACAACACTGACTGCACATACTTGCAACACAGACTTCAGACTTTTCTTCTTCCCTCTTCCTTTCCTTTTGGAAGATGGAAGGTGGAAGGCCCAAAGTCTAACTTCTGCCGAAACCTTCAAAATGGCTAAGAGTTTAGACTTGCGGGGCTCAGACTTTATTTTTTCTTCCTTCTCTGGGAAGGCATAAGGTAGAAGAACTGAGGTTTGATCTCTGCCATTTCAGTGTTCTAATGTGTTGCAGAGTGCAGATGTCAGGGTTATTGTCTTTTCCCTTTCCATCTGGTGGAGGGAAGAAGGTGGAAGGCTCAAAGGCCAAAGTCTATCAAACTACAAATATGGATAAGTCTTTAGGAAATAAGAGGTCAGAAGTTCTCTCTTCCCTCTTCTTCTTTCCTAAAAGTGACAGGCTAAAGGCCTGAGGCTCGATCTCTGCTAATTTCTCAAACCAGCTAAGTGTTACAGAGGCAGAGGTCAAGTTCTTCTTCTTTCCAAAGAAGAATGTAATGGTGAAGACCCAGCCTTTTACCTTCCAAGGGTATTTTCTACTGTTCAAAACAAGATGAGACTGCTCAGTGACTCTATTGGTCGCTATTAAGGCTTCTTTAGAGCCTGATTTCTTGTAGATGGATTTCTAACCTCCCCATGATACTCTAGCTTCATTTACATTAAATATTTGTACCCAGGGCATGTGCGGACACTTCTTTCTAGTGGATTTCATAGGCAGAGCCATATGGACATGCTCTAAGGACATCTAGATGAAGTTATTACAGTATGGGCGACAGTTTTCCTTGTTGACTTCTCTTCCACATCCCTGACTGCTATAGTTTGATCTAAAAAATCTATATATGCATGTAAAAAGATGTATTTATGTTGGTTAGTCACTAGGTCCTTATTCAAACTAGAAGCGCTTAATGCTTGATCTTGACCTCATGATATTTCCCAAAACTATATGAATCTGATTGACTGTGTCCTCTTCTGTGTTGAATAGCACAAGACAACTAAGAGGGGGGTGAATCAGTTGTATCAAATTTTTTAACTTCTATAAACCACAATCAGTTTCTCAATCACTTAACTTATTTCCTTATTCTATTATCAATAATAAACATGAATAGCAAAATCAAAAAACTTGAACACATCAACATCACATGCACATGAACACAAGAATTTTTACGTGGAAAACCCTAAATAGGGAAAAACCATGGTGAGTGTTAGCTCACAATATAAATGTGGTAATAATATTGAATATCAAATGGTGGCTCACTGCCCAAAAGGATGGCTCACTGCCGAGGGTGGCTCACTACCAGATGTAACTCTCTACTAAGGATTGAACTGATATAGTAGCATCTACACCATGCCTGAGTTCAGTTCCATTGAAGTGCAGTATATCTCCTCTGCTCTACTATGCTTTTACTACTCACACCTTATCTTTACATCTTCACTCTCACACTAAAACACAAATTCATTACATGTATTTATACAATTCATCAACCTTGGAATGTACATCAAGGTCAGCATTACAATAATCAACCATTGGAACAATCTCCAAGGTTGGTATACATACATACATCAAATTAGGACTAGACCTAAATAATCTTGCAGACTAAGTGAATAAAGGAGGAACACTTCATGCCTTAACATGCATTATACTTAATTACATCTTCACACATTACCACACATTTCTACAATTCAAGAGATTCATCCGTAAAGAGTGTTAATCATTCAGGTTAGCCAGACAAGTGCAATCACCAAGAACACTTGAACATACGCTTCCAAGGTCTTCATTGCAACTTATGGATTAATCACATGCCTTCAATTCATTTAGGGGACATCTATGAACATCATAGAATCATTTGGAGACCAGCAAATCTAGCTGCAATAGATCTCAACTTGTTTCACTTGAAGATGGGTCACGGACTGTTCTCAATCAGACATTGTCAAACTCTGCTAATCAGAAACTTGTTTTTCAAAGCTTCAAATCACTTATCCTTTGGAATGAATATGAATAAGGAACTTATAAGCTAAAGTCCAAAACCACAAGACAAAACTCCAATCTACGAAGAAATGCAGAGAAAAACACTTTCTCCCAGTCACCCTACAAACTTTGCCAGGCATCGTCTTCATACTGGTGAATAGAACTTTTTCTGCATAGTGATCTAGACCACCAAATTCTAGATTTAGCTTCTTCAAACACTTCTCTAAATCATATCCAAAGTTCATACTCTAGTCTTGAACACAGGAAATATGCGGAGCAAAATACTCAGACAGTGTTCTTCAATCCATTAACAAATAGCAATGCCATAAGATATAGTTGACACAAGTGACAACACTAATTAGCACATACTTGCAAAAATCTCCCCTTTTATCATTGATGGAAACATATGATGTGAAAAACATGTTCCACCATCAAGACACAATTCTACTTCAGAACTCCCCCTTTGTTTTCATGCTTCTGCACTCTTACTCCCCCTGCATTTTTCACATGATTTCTCTCCCCCTTTGACATCAATGGCAAAGGGCTTCACATCTTCTCCACTGCACATACTTGCACACTTCTGCTCTAATTATATTGGAATCATTCTTTACTCCCCCTGTCGACAATAATCATCTCAGATCACTACCTATTCCCCCTGAAGGGTAACCCCCGTAAATCAGTCCAAAAGAAAATATTTTTTGAGGTACATTAGACTAATGCATCTCCTTATGCACCTAGTTCAATTAAGGAGGGGCAATAACCCCTAACCTTTCTCGGAGATACTCAAATGTGTCCTTTGGAAGGACCTTTGTGAATATATCAGCAACTTGATCCTTTGTAGGCACATACTCAAGCTTCACAACATTCTTTGCAACTTTCTCTCTCAAAAAGTGATATTTGATTGAAATATGTTTTTTCTTTGAATGCATAACTAGATTCTTTGAAATGTTTATGGCACTTGTGTTATCACAAAGAATAGGGATTGGCTCCTCATACTCAACTTTGATATCTTTAAAGATTTGTTTTGTCCACAACACCTAAGTGCAGCATGTTACTGTAGCAATATATTATGCCTCTGCAATAGATAAGGAGACTTATTCTTGTTTCTTGCTATGCCAAGACACTTCCCTATCTCCAAGGAAGAATACACCTCCACTTGTACTTTTCCTTTCATCAACATAACCGGCTGAATCTACATCTGTATAGGCACTTAGGGAGAATTCATTATTCTTTGGATATCATAGACCATGATCTAGAGTACCTGAAAATCCTTTTCACTGCCACAACATGTGATTCTTTGGGATCTAATTAAAATCTAGCCACAAGACAAACTGCATGCATGATATCCGGTCTGGTGGTAGTCAGATAAAGTAGTCCTCCAATCATTGACATGTGCTTGCTCTGATCAACCTTAGGAGATTCATTATTTTTTCTCAACTTACATCTAGTAATCATAGGAGTGCTCACCGGTTTAGAGTCTTCCATTCCAAACTTCTTTAATTACTCTCTAAGATACTTTGATTGAGAAATGAAGATACCTTTGTCTATCTGATTGATTTGCAATCCAAGGAAGAAATTCATCTCACCATACATGGACATCTCAAACTCCTTCTGCATCTCATCTACAAAATTCTTACACATTCCTTCATTTCCACCAAATATAATATCAACATAGACTTCAATAATTAGGATCTGATCTTTGCTTGCCTTGATATACAAATTGCTATCTGCAGACCCTTTACTAAAACCCTATTGCAGTAGATACTTATCCAGTCTTGCATACCAAGCTCTAGGAGCTTGCTTCAATCCATACAAAGCCTTCTTCAACTTGCACACCATATCTGGTTGGTCTGATAACTAGAATCCATCCAGTTTCTCCATGTATACCTCTTCTTCTAACTCACCATTCAAAAAGGTAGATTTCATATCCATTTGATACACCTTGAAATCTTTATGTGCAGTAAAAGCCAAAAATAGTCTAATTGCTTCCAGTATAGCCACTAGAGAAAAAGTCTCCTCATAGTCTATCCCTTCCACTTGTGAGTAGCCTTTACACACAAGTCTTTCTTTGTTTCTCACAACTTCTCCAACCTCATTCAATTTGTTCTGGAAAACCCACTTTGTTCGAATCACATTCTTGTTTGAAGTATAGGGACAAGTTCCCAAGTCTTGTTCTTCTCAATCTACATTAATTCTTCTTCCATTGCCTTGACCCAATGTTCATTCTTGCAATCTTCATTTATTGTCTTAGGTTCCACCTTTGAAAGTAAATAGAGATTTACTTGTTCTTCTGCAGCTCTCCATCTTGTCAATACACCTTTCTTTTTATCACCTATAATATGATCTTCAGAATGATCTCTTTGCACATACTTGGGAGTCTTTGGAATTCTTTTAGGAGCATCTTCTTGAATTTCTTCTTCTTCAAGAGCAACTTGTTCTTCAATCTAAACTTCCTTTTCTTTGCCTTTTTCTACCTTCTCTTTGACAACAGGTTCATCTGATTCATACCCATCCAATTTTACATTTGCACTTTCAATGATCTTTTTCAATCTTTTATTATAGCACCGGTAAGCTTTGCTCTTGGTTCAGTAACTTAGGAATATGCCTTCATCACATCTAGCATCAAACTTCCCTAATTCTTCATCTCTTTTGATATAGCATTTGCTTCCAAACACTTTGAAATATTTGACTGTAGGAGTCTTACCATACCATAGTTCATAAGGTGTCTTGGTCTCTTTTGCTCTGACCTGCACTCTCTGCTGAATATAAATAGCAATGTGTATTGCTTCTTTCTAGTACACTTCCAGTAGGTCTGCTTCCTTGATCATTGTTCTAGAAGCTTCTTGAACAATTTTACTCTTTCTTTCAACCACTCCATTTTGCTGAGGAGTCCAGGGGGCAAACAAATGTCTCTTTATTCCATGTTCTTCACCAAAAGCATTGAACTCATTTGAAGTAAATTCACCTCCTCTATCAGACCTTAAGCACTTGATTTTTAGATCCAATTCATTTTAAACCATAGCTTTGAAAGTTTTGAACTTGTCTAGGGCTTCTGATTTTTCTCTAAGTAACTCAAGTCATTCTTGAATAATCATCAATAAGAAGCATGAAATACCTATCACCTTGTAGACTTCTTACTCTTGTAGGACCACAAAGGTTTGTATGCACCAACTCCAATAGACTGGTAGAGAATTGTTCTTTACTTTTGAAGGTGGTCTTTGTCATCTTCCCCAATTGACAATCTTTACATGTAACATTGTCAGGCTTCACAATCTTAGGTAGATCTCTTACAATATGAGTAGTACTTATTTTCACCAAATTATCAAAGTTGATGTGACCCATGCTTCTATGCCATAGCCAACTTTTATCTATCTTAGCTAGTAAACAACAGTTGTCAGAGGCTTTCAAGTGATAAACATTACCATGAGTCTTCTTACTAGCAGCAATTATGGTTCTAGAGCTTTTTCTTATCTCACATCCTTTGTCCTTGAACACGAGATTATATCCTTTGCTGCACATTTGTCTAACACTTAGAAGGTTATGCTTCAAGCCCTTCACATAAAGAATATCATATGTATTATGCTTGCCATCAAAAGTAATTGATCCTTTTCCACAAATCTTACTAGCTGCATCATCTCGAAATCTTACCAGTCCTCCATCATACTTTTCAAACTTGACAAACTTACTTTTGTCTCCAGTCATATGATTTGAACATCCACTGTCAATGATCCATTCATCTTCATTTTCAACATGAAATGCAGACAACTCTCTTGGACTTCTATCCTTCACACAACTAGCAAGGTTAGCAGAAACAGGTTCTTCTCTAAGTGCTAAACAAGCATTCACGACTATTACCATCATTAGTTACACCATCATCATCTCTAACATAGTAACTCTTTCTTACCATCTTTCCTTTATTTTCATTGAATTTTAAGGCTCTGTTAGGACATCTTGAAGCATAGTGACCAATTTTTCCACAATTGAAACATTTGAATGGTAACTTACCTTTGAATTTTTTTTTGCTACCTCTTTTTATTCTGCTTGCAAACTTAGCTTCAAGTTCTGCAAAATCTTCCTCATATGATTCCACATCATACTTGTCTGATCTAGAAGTCTTTTCTTCCTTGGCCTTGAAAGCAATCTCATTTTTCACAGGACCATCAGTAGTACCAAATTCCCTTATTTTAAAGGCAATTAGTTTACCAAGCAATTGATCTTTTGTAAGTTTAACTGACTCAAGAAATTCTTCAATGGCAGATACCTTGTGACTGTAGGACTTTGGAAGAGTTCTCAGTATTTTATCAATAACATCTTCATCTTCTAACTTTCCACCAAGGGCCTTGATGTTGTTGACAACTTCATCAATCTTCTGTATATAATTTGTTATGTTATCATCTTCAGACATTCGCATGGTTTCATATGTGGTCCTTAAATTCTGTAACTTAGCTTTCTTAACAGATGCATCACCTTCATAAACATTCTTCAATTTCTCCCAAATTTCATGAGCAGTTGTAAGATCCACCACTTTAACCATTTCAACATTTGATAAAGCATTCAATAGAGCATTCTTAGCTTTGTGATTCAATTCTAACTCTTGGATTTCTTCTTCAGTCTTTGGACCATTTTTAGGTTTTTCATATTTCATTTTGACTATCATCCAAACACTGTAACTTATGGAAATAAGATAACTTTCAATTCGTACCTTCCAGTATGCATAGTCAGTTCCATCAAACTAAGGTGTGTCCTTTTTGTGTGTCATCTTAAATCTTCCTTAAGTTGTTAGGATTTCTTCAAAGCAACTTGCTCTGATACCAATTGTTAAATGACACAAGACAACTGAGAGGGGGGATGAATCAGTTGTATCAAAATTTTTAACTTCTATAAACCATAATCAATTTATCAATCATTTAACTTATTTACTTATTCTATTATCAGCAATAAACATGAATAGAAGAATAAAAAAACTTGAACACATCAACATCACATGCACATGAACACTAGAATTTTTACTTGGAAAACCCTAAATAGGGAAAAACCACAGTGAGTGTTAGCTCACAATATAAATTTAGTAACAATACCAAATATCAAATGATGGCTCACTGCTAAAGGGCTCACTGCCGAGGGTGGCTCACTGCCGGATGTGACTCACTGCCGGATGTGACTCACTGCCAAGGATTGAACTGATATAGTAGCATCTACACCATGCCTGAGTTCAGTTCCATTGAAGTGCAGTATATCTCCTCTGCTCTGCTCTACTTTTACTACTCACACCTTATCTTCGCATCTTCGCTATCACACTAAAACACAAATTCATTACATGTATTTATACAATTCATCAACCTTGGAATGTACATCAAGGTTTGCATTACAATCATCAACCATTGGAACAATCTCCAAGGTCGGCATACATACATACATCAAATTAGGACTAGACCTAAACAATCTTGTGGACTAAGTGAATAAAGGAGGAACACTTCATGCCTTAACATGGACTTAATTACATCTTCACACGTTACCACACATTTCTACAATTCAAGAGATTCATCCACAAAGAGTGTTAATCATCTAGGTCAGCCAGATAGGTGCAATCACCAATAACACTTGAACATATGCTTTCAAGGTCTTCATTGCAGCTTGTGGATTAATCACACACCTTAAATGCATTCAAGGGACATCTATGAACATCATAGAATCATTTGGAGACTAGCAAATCTAGCCGCAACATATCTTAACTTGTTTCACTTGAAGATGGATCACAAACTGTTCTCAATCAGACACTGTCAAACTCTGCTAATCAGAAACTTGTTTTATGGAGCTTCAAATCACTTATCCTTTGGAATGAAGATGACTAAGGACCTTATAAGCTTAAGTCCAGAACCACAAGACAAAACTCCAATTTGCGAAGAAATGTAGAGAAAAACACTTTCTCCCAGTCACCCTGCAAACTTTGCCAGGCACTATCTTCATACTGGTGAATAGAACTTTTTCTGCACAGTAATCCAGACCACCAAATTCTAGATTTAGCTTCTTCAAACACTTCTCTAAATCACATCCAAAGCTCATACTCTGGTCTTCAACACAGGAAATATGTAGAGCAAAATACTCAGATAGTGCTCTTCATTCCATTAACAAACAACAATGCCAAAAGATATAGTTGACACAAATGACAACATAGATATGTTGAAATCAATGACAACACCAATTAGCACATACTTGCAACATTCTGGACCTCTCTATCTTCATTTTTGGTTCAACTATGAGGGGAAAACTATCATTCTGTGTCTCCCTGATCTATATTTAGCTTTTCTATCTTTGTAATGGCTATTTAGCCTCTATGATTAATATACAAAAACTGATTATGCATCTCTCATTTCTCTTCCACTGTGTCTATTTGAAATCATTACTATGTTATGTCAGCTCCAACTGAACATACTAAATCTTGGTGTATCACCCCCCTTTTAATTTTAGTTTCTCTCTCCCTTTTCTTTGGTGATCATTAGCATAGGTTTAGTCAATTACTCCTAACCTTAGGTTTAGAAAGAGGAACCAACCTTCTCTAGAGGTTTGATCTCATTTGCAAGGTCCTACACCTTGAGATTGGTCCCATTGTGTCATTGGAATGCTTGAACAGGATTTAAGTAGGGTACAATTTCATGTGATAATAGTTTCTAGCACGCCCGGTGGGACCAATTTGATGAGCTTTATCATCCGTTAGAGGAATTGGTGTGTCCTTTAGTGTAGCATGCCATTCAGGGCATTCTTCTTCAACACCATGGTGACTTTGCTGAACAAATCCACTGGTGAAGCATCTCAAGTGCTTAAAGATTCATCAAAGATCGAAGTTCGGTGATACTTTTTGATGAAGGGGATAAATCATAAAACACACAATAACAGAAATTACACACAAAAAATAGAATGATATTTTATTAATATGGGCAAAACATTACATTACGGAAGCTCAAATACAATTAGAGGATGAATCCCCTATAGGCTGCAACACATTACAACTCTCTCTCTCTCTCTCAAGAGTCTAGAATCTTCAGCCTTCTATAACCCCCAAATCAACTAGGGTTTCTATTTTCCTGCCCTTTATTGACTCTACACCTTCCCCCTTAACTCTACTACCCCAAGGGTTCCCAAAAATGGTCATATATAGCCCTTTTTGGTGGCCACTAGTTTAATTTCAAAATTTGCATCTTCCTCCAAAAATAGGTCAACTTCGCGGCGCCATAACTTTCGATCCAATCGTTGGATTTTCAATTATAATAACTTTTCGGAAAGCTCTCGAAAAGACGGTTGGGAAACAATACCTAAAGGTAAACTGCTTGGGTTTCCCACCAAATTTCGGGCCCATCCAAAGCCTCTAAGTACCTCAAATTTGACTTTGAATATTTCAATAGGATTTTTTTGAAATTTGAAATTTTAATATCTCACGAATGACAAATGTTATTGAAGTGATTTATTCACCATTATCTTCAATTCACTATTCTGGAGGTCCATGTAAGATTTTGTATCCAACTGTCCACAAATGCAAACTTACTAAAAATAGTAAGCCTACCAAATTTAGCCCTTATTGAAAAGAAACAACATTTTTTTTTGGTTGATGCAAGATTGCTCTTACTCCCTAGATGCTCCTGCATCAGACACCCAGGGTAATTTGAAAAGTGACCCTATCACTTCTCATGAGTTAGAGGGAAACCAAAATGGTTAACCTTAGTCTCAGATAACCATGCTGAATCTTCAACAAACCTTCCTTTCAATTTCACCAAGTATTCTGTATACTGCCCGTTTCTTGTACTCTTACTCACACGGCTATCTAGAATGCCCTCTATCTCCTCCTCTCAAATTGATGCTGGAATGTCCCATTGTGTTCCTTTATCCAGTCCATCATCATAATACTCTGTCAAATCTAAAATGTTGAACACTTGTGAAATATTGATGTCATCAGGCAACTCTATCTCAAATGCATTTCCTGAATCATGCTTCTTCAGGATTCTACATGGTCCAAATTTCCTCATCTTCAACTTATTGTATGTACCAACTGGAAAAATTTCTTTTCTCAAGTGAACCATGACTTCATCACCCTCTTGAAACTCCTTATGTCTCCTCTTCTGATCTGCCTTAGCCTTATACTAAGAATTCATATTATGGATTTGCTTTCTTACCTCTTTGTGCAAGTTATTCATGTGCTCAGCAAAATTTTCAGCTTCGGCACTACTTTGCTCCTCTTTATCCAATCCTCCTCAATTCAAAAGCAGTTCTTGGGCTACTTCCATACACAACCTGGAATGGAGATTTACCTGTGCTCCTATTGACAGAATTGTTGTAAGAAAATTATGTCTGTGGTAAAATCCAATCCCATCCCTTGGGCTTATCTCCTACTAAGCATTGTAGCAGGTTACCCAAACTCCTATTCACCACTTCTATCTATCCATCAGTCTATGGATGGTGTGTAGAATTGAACTTCAAATCTGTCTTCAACTTCTTCCACAATGTCCTCTAGAAATAACCAACAAACTTGGTATCTCAATCTAAAACTATGCTCTTTGGTAGACCGTGTAATCTTACCACCTCCCTGAAAAATAACTCTGCAATATGAACAACATCATTAGTCTTCTTGCAAGGAATAAAATGGGCCATCTTTGAGAATCTGTCCACCACCACAAAAATGGAATCATGTCCTCTCTGTGTCCTTGGTAAACCAAGAACAAAATCCATAATAATATCATCCCATGGCTTCTCTGGTATAGGTAATGGATGATATAGCCATGTATTCTGACTTGTTCCTTTTGCCATCTGACACACTCTACAACTCTGCACAAATTTCCTCACATTCTGCTGCAATTGTGGCTAGTAATAATGTTCACCAACAATAGCAATGGTCTTATCTCAACCAAAGTGTCCAGCTAATCCTCCACTATGCTTCTCCTTAATCAGGTTCTCTCTCATGGAACTCCTCAGAATGCACAACTGGCTTCCTCTAAACAACATGCCATCTTGGATTATGTAATCCAACCATTTTGTCCTGTCCAAAGTAACATGTTCCAAACAAGCTTTCCAAGCCTCTGCAAATTCCAGATCTTCAGGATATAAACTTTTTAGCTCATTGAACCCAACAACCTCTATCTTCATTTCTGTCAACAAATTTTGCCTTCTATTCAAGACATCTGCAACTCTGTTGGACTTCCCACTCCTGTGCTTCAAAACAAAAGTATAACTCTGCAAAAACTCAACCCATTTTAAGTGCCTTTGATTAAACTTTCCTTGACTATTAAGATACTGCAAAGCCTGATGATCAGTATATAAAACAAACTCTTTTGGCAACAAATAATGTCTCCATTTCTTCAAAGCCTGAACTATTGCATAAAACTCCTGATCATAAACAAAATACTTTTTCTTGGCATCATTAAGCTTCTCACTAAAATAGGCAATGGGCTTACCTTCTTGACTTAGAACAGCTCTTATACCACTACCACTAGCATCACAATCTACCTGAAATACCTTATTGAAATCTGGAAGTGCCAAAATAGGTTGTTCTATGACTTTCTACTTCAATGTATCAAAGCTCTTGTCTGCTCCTTTAGTCCATCTAAACTCTTTTCTATCCCCTCTCATTGTCTCAGTTAGGGGTGCACAAATGCTACTAAAATTCCTAATAAACTTTATGTAAAAACTTACTAAACCATGAAAAGATCTTACCTCGAAAGCACTCCTTGGCATAGGCCATTCAATGATAGCCCTCACCTTCTCTGGGTCCATCTTAAGACCTTCCTCTGAGACAACAAATCCTAGGTATAGTACCAACTCCTTTGCAAAACTACATTTCTTCATATTGATCAACAACTTCTCCTCCCTCAGCTTCTCCAAAACTCTTCTGATATGCATCATATGCTCATCCCAAGTCTTACTAAAAATTAAAATATCATCTAAATAAACAATAACAAAACTTCCCAAAAAATCTTTCAATACCTCGTTCATGAGCCACATGAATGTGCTCGGTGCATTGGTTAGCCCAAATGGCATGACTAACCACTCATACAAACCCTCCTTTGTCTTGAAGGCTATCTTCCATTCATCTCCTTCTCTAATTCGAATCTGGTGATACCCACTCTTTAGATCAATCTTCGTGAAGTACTTGGCTCCACTCAAACAATCCATTATGTCATCCATTCTGGGCAATGGAAATCTATACTTGATTGTCATCTTGTTGATGGCTAGGGAATCTATACACATCCTCCACTCTCCATCTTTCTTTGGTGCTAGTACTGTAGGTACCACACATGTACTTATGCTCTCTCTTATCAATCCCTTCCTTAACAACTCTTGAACTTGTCTATTCAACTCTTCACTCTCTATTGGAGTCATTCTATGGGCTGCCTTATTCGGCAAACTGGCTCCTGGTATCAAATCCATTTAATGACTTATCTTCCTCACTGGTGGTAAACCTTATGGTACATTATCAGAGACAATATCTTGAAATTCTTCCAACATTTCTGAGACTTCTGCCAATACATCTTCACATTTCTCTTGACTAATCTTAGGAATCAATGCAAAGCAATGACATTCATGCTTCATACCCTCCAAAAATTTCCTATCATCTACCAAGCAAATTCTGGTAGTACTACATACATTTTCTTCCACCTCCTTCAAGTTCAACTTATGATGAACTCCATCCTTTGTAAGGGAATATGTGTTTGCACGGCCATCATGGATAGCGCTCTTATCATACTGCCATGGCCTCCCCAACAACATATGACATGCATCCATTGGTATGATATCACACAGTACCTCATCATGGTAGTCCCCAATCTTGAACTTCACCAAACACTGCTCATTGACCAAAGCTCTATGGTCCTTCTGCAACCATGCAATCTAATATGGATTCAAATGCCTTCTTCTTATCAACTTCAACTTGTCAACCATATCCTCTGAAACAAGATTATCAGTGCTTCCACTGTCAATAATAATATCACAACACTTACCTTCATATTTGCACCTTGTGCAAAATAAACTCTTCCTCTAATTGCGTTCTTTCTCCTCATTCAACAAAATTATTCTGACAACTAGGGTTTCTCCCCTTTTAGCATCTTCAAATCACTCAAATTGCACATCTTCATCGACATGTGCAACTCGTACATTACCTTCAGGTCTTTTATTTGTCCTTCCTTGATGTTGTGGACACTCATATGCTTGATGTCCTTCTTCTCCACATTGGAAACAGGTTCCTCTGAAACCTCCTCTTCCAAGTCCTTGCCCAGGTTTGCCTCTTCCTCTTCCTCTTTGCTCACCATTGTTCTAGTCCCAAGGGTGGTAAGTATTATCTCCTCTTTGATTTTGACTGGTGCTGGCTTCTTCACTTTTCTTTGAATCTTCATTTCGGCCCCCATAGGGTCTTCCACAGTCTTTCCACCTCGATCTCTTCCCCTTTGCTTGCTATCAAATCTTTTATTCAGCTTCTCTTCCACCTTCAGGGAAAATTGGTATGCATCTTCTCTGGTGGTCATTCTGACTAGTCTCAACTCCTCTTGAATACTTGGCCTCAACCCATTAATGTAACAGGCTACCTTCTCCTTGTTGGCCTCTCCATGGCTTGTCCTGATAGTGATCTTATAAAAAATTTCTGTATACTCCTTAACAAACTTGTTACCTTGCTTCAATCCTTGTAGCTTCTTCAACAACTCCATCTCATAGTCCACAGGAATGAATTGCTTCTTCAATTTCTCCACCATCCGATCCCATCTGGTAATCTTTGATTTTCCTCTTCTATTTCTCTCTAATAGGACATCCTTCCACCAAATATTGGCATGGACCTTCAACTTTGTCTTTACAAACTTGACCCGTTCTGGGTCTTCCACATCTTCATACTCAAAATACTCCTCCATATCATTGATCCAATAAATAAGTTGTTCTGGATTCAAATCTCTAGAATAGGTAGAAACTTTGATCCTAAGCCTCTTTCCGATCTTTGAAATGGCCCTCAACAACCTAACTTCTGCAAGATCTCCCACAGCTTCTTGTTCTTCCTTAGATAGCTCTTCTTTAGCTTCATCTTCACTTTCCTCTCTCCTTCTCGTCTCGAACCCTCTTTGCAACTCCTCTTGCAATGCATTGATTTGTCTTTGTAGGGCTCTAAAACCCTCTTCCGTCAAAGCATTCCTCCCACCACAGTTTCTTCGTGGAGGCATCTTGATCTCTGCAGCAAACCCACAACCTTAGGTCCTAGTGGAAATTGCCTCATAACTGGTGATCTATCTACGCACTCAAGAACCCTTGCTCTGATACCACTTGATGAAGGGGGTAAATCATAAAACACACAATAACAAAAATTGCACACAGAAAATAGAATGATATTTTATTAATATGGGCAAAACATTACATTACGGAAGCTCAAATACAATCAGAGGATGAATCCCCTACAAGCTGCAACACATTACAACTCTCTCTCTCTCAAGACTTTGGAATCTTTAGCGTTCTATAACCCCTAAATAAACTAGGGTTTCTATTTTCCCACCATTTATTGACTCTACACCTTCCCCCTTAACTCTACTACCCCAAGGGTTCCCGAAAATGGTCATATATAGCCCTTTCTGGCGGCCACCAGTTTAATTTCAAAATTTGCATCTCCCTCCAAAAATAGGTCAACTTCACAGGGCCATAACTTTCGATTCAACTGTTGGATTTTCAATTATAATAACTTTTTAGAAAGCTCTCAAAAAGATGGTTGTGCGCAAGTAGTACCTAAAAGGTAGACTGCTTGGGTTTCCCACCAAATTTTGGGCCCAACCGGAGCCTCTAAGTGCCTCAAATTTGACTTTGAATATTTCAATAGGATTTTTTTGGAATTTAAAATTTTAATATCTCACAAATGACAAATGTTATTGAAGTCATTTCTTCACCATTAGCTTCAATTCACCATTTTGGAGGTCCGTGTAAGATTTTGTATCCAACCGTGCACAAATGCAAACTTACTAAAAATAGTAACCCTGCCAAATTTAGCCCTTATTGAAAAGAAACAACATTTTTTTTTGGTTGATCCAAGATTGATCTTACTCCCTGGATGCTCCTGCATTACTTTTGGTCTTTTCCACACTTTCAGGAGCATCACAATCACTTGGCAACTCTTCTGGGTATGTATCTAGTTTTCTACTAATACCAGGCCTATTTTTCTCTAATTTAGACATTTTGTATGATTATATAGCATTTTGATGCTTTAAACTATCAAATTTGTATGGGATTTATGGTTACTCCCCTCCTCCTAGCCAACATGCAAATTATACGCCTCCTTGCCAACAATATCAGGCCCAAAATACTCCTAATTTTATGTCATACGCCCCTACAATAGCAGAATATCAGCATCCTCATGATGCTTACCTCCCTCCCGCCCCTATTTAGTTTCCTTGCTAGCCTAGCAATGCCTATTATCAACCACAAGAAAACCATTGCGTCCCTAATTAGTATAATTACCCTCCTATCCTGCCTCAAGAGGACTATGATCTTGACAACATGAGTATCAAATATCTCATGTTGTACATTAGGAGGGATTTAGATGACATTGACAGAGAGTGAAGGTATAACCAACAACAATATGAGCTTCCTTACTAGGCTCATCTTCACCAACAACAGATGGAGGTGAAGGAAAGAGCCTATCGAGAAAACTAGGCTTTGCAGATTGTAGCTAAAGAGGAGCAGTTAAGGCAATTGCTCGCACGAAAGATATTGGAGGCCCAATCAGTTCCCTCCATTCCCAATTTTAGGCAGCAACTCCATTTTACCCAGGTTCAGCCTATAGTAGAAATAATTCCCAAATTTAAGATCCCAAGCTTCAACCAGGATAACCCCTCTGGGCCTCCAAAGCCACTTTCCAGTTTCAAAATCTCAAGTTTTAGAGGCCCCTAGTCTTCACGGGAGCCTGTTCCTACACAAATCCAACCTATTATTCCTTAGGAACAACCCTCTCAAGAGACCCTTCCAACTCACATTCCCTCTTATTCCTCTTACCCTGATACTATTTTGCTTTTCAACGGTGGACCTGTTGTCTATTGGGCTAATTGGAGAGATGAGCCGAGGGAGGAGCCACTTGCAAATATTGAGTCCTATTAGACATCTAGCCTAGCCAGAGACATTATGTGCATGAAGTGGAGCATCAAAATGAGCAAGATCAACCCATTTATCTACTTCTAAGTAGTTGCATCAACAATCAGTTCAAGTGGGTAAGTGAGTTTGTTCTTATTCTGGGGGAAGTGTTTTGTCAATTTGTTGTATGCCCATCCCTTCCCCACCTCTTGTTAACTGACCATAAGCATGTGAAGCATTGTAAATTGTTGAGAAAGGGTAGTTATTTTTAAAAACTAGTTAATGGCTTTGTTTAAAGTCATTTCCTTGTTGTTAGTTTAGGTTTAGAGTAGGTTTGTTTTGTGTAGTTTCCTTTCAATAAGTGCTTTTACACAGGCAACTTTCTCATTAGGAGATTGTTTGTCTTGTTGTGTGTTTTTGTGTTCTTTAGAGGTAGTGTTCAATTTTGTGTTGGTCTAGCTAACCCTTATTCTTGTTGTTGTGCCCTTTGACTCTGTGTCTAATGGATTGATAAGGCCTATGGATCTTAGTGTTTAGCAGGAAAACACCCTTGCATGGTTGCCAAAATGTTATCCTATTCTGCCTTCTACCTGAATAGCCTAAGGATCCATGATCCTAGTGTTTTCTCCTTTAGAAATGCAAGGAAAAACATCCCAAATCAACTAAGTCCAAAAATATTGAGTTTTCCTTGTGTTTTTAACCTTTTCAGAGTTTCAAACTTTGGAGTTCTCCCCTTCGTCATGCCATCCTAATCAGCTCTGAACTCCACTTTGTTCCTTACAAAAATCCTCTAAGTGCTCAAAGTTCTTCAGGTGTTGGGGGTTGAACTTTTCTTCTTCCCTCTTCCTTTCCTTTTGGAAGATGAAAGGTGGAAGGCTTAAAGCCTGAGCTCTAACTCTTTCCCTTTGAAAATTCGGTTAAGTGTTTTAGGGGGTCAGACTTCAGATTTTTCTTCTTCCCTCTTCCGTTCCTTTTGGAAGATGGAAGGCGAAACGCCTGAAGTCTGACTTCCGTTGAAACCTTCAAAACGGCTAAGACTTTAGACTTGTGGGGCTCAGACTTTCTTTCTTCTTCCTTCTCTGGGAAGGTGTAAGGCGGAAGGCCCGAGGTCCAATCTCTATTGTTTCAATGTTCTAAAGTGTTGCGGAGTGCGGATGTCAGGGTTGTTGTCTTTTCACTTTCAACCTGGCGAAAGGTAGAAGGTGGAAGGCCTAAAGGCCAAAGTCTGCCGAACTACAAATATGGCTAAGTCTTTCAGAAAGCAGAGGTCAGAAGTTTTCTCTTCCCTCTTCTTCTTTCTCGAAAGCAACAAGTTGAAGGCCCAAGGTCTAATCTTTGTCGATTTCTCAAATCGGCTAAGTGTTGCAGAGGTGGAGGTCAAGTTCTTCTTTCCAAAGAACAATGTAATGGTGAAGGTCTGACCTTTTGCCTTCCAAGGGAACTTTCTATTGTTCAAAACGTGACGAGACTATTTAGCAACCTGTTGATCGCCATTAAGGCTTCTTTGGAGCCCAATTTCTTGTAGAAGATGGATTTCTTGCCTCCCCATGCTACTATAGCCTCATTTGCATTAAATCTTTGTACCCGAGGCATGTGCAGAAACTTCTTTCCAGTGCATTTCATGGGTAGAGCCATGTGGACGTGCTCCAAGGACATCTAGGTGAAGTTATTGCAGTATGGACAACAGTTTTCCTTGTTGACTTCTCTTTCACATCCATGATTGCTACAGTTCGATCTAAAAAACTATATATGCATGTAAAAAGATGTATTTTTGTTGGTTGGTCATTGAGTCCTTATTTAGACTGGAAGCGCTTAATGCTTGATCTTGACCTCATGATATTTCCTAGAACTGTATGAATCTAATCGATTGCATCCTCTTCTGGACCTCTTTGTCTTCATTTTTAATTCAACTATAAGGGGAAAACTATCATTATGTGTCTCCCTGATCCGTATTTAGCTCTTCTATCTTTGTAATGGCTATTTATCCTCTATGATTAATATAAGCAACGGATTCTACCTCTCTCCTTTCTCTTTCACTATGTCTATTTGAATGCTTTTCACTTATCTTGTGGATAAAACCATCCCTTTATAGGTTTTAGTATTCTATTTTGGCCTCTGATAGAGAAAAAATGAGTCTGTGTTAGTCTATTCAACCTTTGAAATCATTACTGTGTTATGTCAGCTCCAACTAAACATACTAAATCTTGGTGTATCACCCCCCTTTTAATTTCAGTTTCTCTCTCTCCCTTTTCCTTGGTGATCATTAGCAAAGGTTTAGTCAATTACTTTGAACCTTAGGTTCAGAAAGAAGAACCAACCTTCTCTAGAGGCTTGATCTAATCTACAAGGTCCCACACCTTGAGATCAGTCCCATTGTGTCATTAGAATACTTGAACAGGCTTCAAGTAGGGTGCAATTTCATGTGATAACAATAACCTTGATTCTAGTTTTCATTTCTATTGGAATTGTAACCTTACCCTTAGGTCTAATTTGAAGACTGCCCCTAGTTATAATTTTGATGAGGTTTAGGGGTGGTTTAAATGGATATGGTATTGACTTTGTTAGCCAGGTTGGCCACTAGGGTTTTAATGTCATCATCCTCTTATGGAAGAGTAGATGTAGAGGCTTTAGGCCCAGAGATGGAAGCAATAGTAGGTTGTTCAACTTGTGAAGGAAATTCTTGGAATACAGGGACAAGAGGTCTGGGGGCAATTTTCTCAACCTGTATTAAACAATTTTAGCTCTCAAAGCTATCTCATATGCATCTAGTAAAGTTTGAGCACCCATGGATTGCATCATAACAGCTATATTAGAATTTAAAGCTCTCAGAAAATACAATAAACCACCTTGTGGAGATGGTCTAAGGAGAGTTAGAATACTTTCCCATGTTCTTTGAAATCTGAAATTAATGTTAGCCATCAGCTCGTTGGGAGCCCTCTTTATAGTTGTCAATTGTTCCAAAAAAGAGACATTGTCTGTTCTCTCTCTAAACTGCTTCTAGACTACTTCTCCTAGCTCATCCTAATCATGTATTGAAGCAGGGGGTAAACTCCTAAACCATTGAAGAGATCTTCCCTTGAAGGATGACACCAAGAGCCTAAAAGCCACATCCTCATATTGAATATGGTGAACTGAGCATACATTTGATATGTTCAGCAGGTTTAGTGGAACCATCACCCGTAAAGAGTGGAATACTCTTTAGGGCTGAGGCAGGTATCTCATTATATGCAGCCAGGCCTAAAGGGCTACCTCCATTAAAGGTTACAAAGGGCATATTTCTTGGTAGATCCATGTTTAGGATATTCAAATTTATTCTAGGTATGTGCAAGCCCTTTCTTGAATACTGAAACCTAACAGGAGGAGGTGTAGATTGAGATGTTGGATGAGATGAAATAGTACTGTTATTCCCTCTCATAGGAGACCTAGATAACCTAGTTCTTCTCCTTGAAGCAACAATAGGTAATTCAATAAATTGATAATTCTCACCACTCGAAGAAGCCCTCGTCTGCACTTTAGGCATATAACATTGTACTGATCTGAAATAGGAGCTTATAGAGTCACCATGTGCAAGAAACATTTCTACCAAACCATAGAATACTGAGAACAACACCAATTTCTCAGCTCAACTCTTAACTCAGAGTAAAGTTGTCCCACTGGGCATGCTAGAAACTATTCACTTGGATTTGTACCCTATGTTGAAGCACGTTTGCTGCAACCATCCAATGAAACATGGGAGTGATTTCAAAGTGTGGGACCCTACAAATAAAATCAAACCTCTAGAGAAGGTTGGTTCCTCTTTATGAATATGAGATTCAAAGAAAACTATGAAGTAAACCTAGTCTAACACTACTAGGAAAAGGGAAGGAGAGAACTAAAAGGGAAAGTTGATACACCAGGTTTAACGTGTTTGGCTCTCAGATTAGCAATTCATGCACATAATAATATCAAACAATAGATGCGCATACGCAACTCATAAACTATTTGCAAAGGTAAAGAAATCTGATTGAAACTTGCCAAGAAAGAAACATTCACAAATGAAGATTCAAACAGCCATGCTACATAGTGCAAAAATTGTATGAGAAGGTAAAATCTATTGTTTATTTAACATGGAGGCAAGATTACAACTAATACAAGATGTGGTTTTTTAAGACCAACAACCAACAACAATACGTCTGATTTACATGTATATATAGCACTTTACATTGATAGTGCATTCACCTACTACAATAACTTTGCCCTATGGGCCTGTTAGAAGACATTCTTGCAAAATGAATGTTTGTATACATCTGTTCTGCAGAACATAAATGCATAAAATATTTTGAATAAAGTAGCTGAAGAAAATATCGGATTCATCCACCTGCACAATAAATGCACAACAACTTCTTCCAGCTGGGGTTGACCTGATCTTGCAATCATGGCAACATTTATTTTCCTTTAGTCGGTGAACTTCCATCTCACGAGCCATTACCTTGATGATCCTCCCTTTCTTCTTTTTATCTTCCATAGTCGGACCTCGACCAATCAGGTCTTTGGAAGGTGAAGAAGGAAACACATAGTCTGAAAGAGAAAATAGGGAAATTGTCAGGCTTCGAAGGTTGGGGCTTCACCATGCATCGTGCTTTTGAAAAGAACAAGTACTCAATCATCGGCTTCAAAAAACTTAGAAGAAATTATGAAGCTTTGTGGGGATTGGGCCTCGGATCCTCCATCTTCTACCTTCCAATAGAAAAGAGGAAGAAGGAAACTCCTGCATGCTGCTACCTAAATGACTTAGTCATTTTAAAGGTTCTGCAGACCGCAACCCCAGCCCCTTGAGCTCCACAATACTTAGAAATATTTGAAAATGATGGACCTCAACCATTGGGCCTTCTACCTTCTGCCTTCAAAAAAGGAATAAGAAAGAACTCCTACCTATCGCTACCTGAAACACTTAGAAACATTGTTGCTCATTAGGCTTCGACAAGCGGACCTTCTATCTTTTTCCTTCCAAAAGGAAGAAAGATGAAAAGGAAACTCCCGACCTCTGACGCCCAAAACACTTAGGTGATTTACAAAGGAAACAAGGTGGATTTTAGAGCCGATAAGAATGGCATGATGAGGAAAGGAACTCTGAACTCCGAAACTCTAAAAAGGAAGAAAGCACAATGAAAACACTTGTGATCTTGGACTTAGCCATTTAGGGGGCCTTTTTCCTTGCACTTCAAAAGGGAAACACTTAGAATTTCATGGATCCTTGGACTATTTGGCTGGAAGGGAAAAAAAGACAACATTTTGGTGACCTCTCATGGATGTTTGCCTACTAAACAAAAGAATCCAATGGCCTTGAACATCTATTGGGCATAGAGTCAAAAGAGGCTGCAGTATGTTAGTTGTTGGTCTTAAAAAACCACATCTTGTATCAATTGTAATCTTGCCTCCATGATAAATAAACAATAGATTTTACCTTCTCATACAATTTTTGCACTATGTAGCATGGTTGTTTAAATCTTCATTTGTGAATGTTTCTTTCCTTGTGAGTTTCAATCAGATTTATTTACCTTTGTAGATAGTTTATGTGTTGTGTATGTGCATCTTTTGTTTGATATTATTCTGTGTATGAATGGTTAATCTAAGATCCAAACACATTAAACCTGGTGTATCACCTTTCCCTTTTAGTTCTCTCCTTCTTCCCTTTTCCTAGCAGTGTTAGATTAGGTTTACTTTATAGTTTTGTTTGAATCTCATACTCAGAAAGAGGAACCAACCTTATCTGGATGATTTCATTTGCAAGGTCCCATGCCTTGAAATAACTCCCATGTTTCACTATATTATTGCAGCAAATGGGCTTTAACATAGGGTGCAAATCCAAGTGACAATAGTTCCTCTTGTTGCCTGTTATACTCCATCATTCCTTTAACTTCATCCCACTCCCATTGGAAACCTAGGAGTATAGCCATCACATGACCTTCATTTCTGATGTTAAAGTTAAAGTCTTCCTAAGGCTGATTATACCCTACTTGTCTTTTAAAATCATCCAAATGTCCCTTAATCTCTAGGAGAGCAAGGCAGTCTTCTTGGGGTTGATAATAAGCATCATTAGACCACCAAGAAGACTAAGCAGGGGTGGGCGAGAAGTAATCATCACGAGGATGTTGATATAATAGGGGCATATGGCAAAGAAATATAGGAATTTTGGGTGTGAAATGGCTGGTAAGGACGTGCATCGATTGAATTTTGCTAGGGTGGAGGGGAATAACCATGATTCCCATAATAGCTTGACATAATGGAGCATTGAAAATAAAAAATTATTCAAACAACATTAAAATAAGAGAAAATAGATCTACCCTTCTGAGAAATGAGCACATACTAGGGAGTTGCCAGGTGATTGAAATGCTTCTAAAAGTAAGTTAGACTAGGAATATCACCAAAATCCTAATCTTTGAAGTTCTTTAACTGCTTCAACTGGCCGCACCAATAGATTTGTTCAACATATTTGCCATGATGCTTGTTGAATGCTTTCATAGCCACACATGAACTAAGAACAACACCAAATCTTCTCAGTTCAACTCTTACTTAGAGCAGAGGGTCCCACCAGGCATGCTAGAAATTGTTATCATCTGGAATTACACCCTGCTTGAAGCCTATTCAAGCATTCCAATGACACAATGGGACTGATCTTAAGGTGTGGGACCTTGCAGATGAGACCAGACCTCTAGAGAAGGTTGGTTCCTCTTTCTGAGCTTAAGGCTCAAAGAAAGATAGCTAAATCTAATGCTACTGATCACAGGGAAAAGGGGAGAGAGAGGAACTAAAATTAAAAGAGAGGTGATGCACCAGATTTAGTGTTTAGTTGGACCTGAATTAACACGACAATGACCTCAAAACTGAAATAGACTCACACAAACTCATAGAAGTTATTATAAAGGTTATTACAGAAAGGCAAAAACTATGAAAGGGACCACTTTATCCATAATACACATCTTGCATCTATCAAATAAACATAGTGTAAAGGTTTAGAGAGAGGTAAAATGATAGTTTATACTGAACATGAAGACTATAAAGCCATTGCAAAAGAAGAAAGATTCATTACACAAAGATATAAACACAAAATGAGAACTCCCCTTCATTGGTGAACTAAAAATGGAGACTTCAAAGGCCCAGAATCAAGCACAATGCATCAAATCCATACAATTCTAGGAGATATCACAAGGTTTGCTGCTACAACAAATCTTCTTCTTATGTAGTGACCCAGGAAAACAACCAAATCAAATACATCTTTTACACATGTATATATAACTTTTTTCATTCACTTTACAACCTTGGGTGTTGAAATTTAGTCAATCGTGTGCCCATGCTGCATTAAAATCTACCCACAGACCCTACCAGAACCTCTAGATTAGAAGAATTCGCATGCCCTGACATGTCTAAAAATTTTGCAGAGGAAGATTACCCACACATCTGGTACATGACGCATAAATGAGGGAAGGTCTGAGATCCTTTTTTGGCACCTGTAAATCTATTTTGTCCCTTCTTTGTACTGGCACATTGAAGATTTTCACTATTTCAACCACTTGTGTTTGACCTTGGCCTGCAACATTAAATGTTAGGTACCTATCAACCTACATGATCTTGCAACAATGGCGTAATTCTAGGGATCCAAGAAATCACGCCTTGCAGAAGCTTTTACAACACTTTAAAATATTTCATATTTTGAACTCTCTCTTTGGCACCCTTTGTATTTCCCTTTATTAGCAAATTTGCCTATCAGCAAACTCTTCTCTTTTTCTTTTAGGCTTATTGTCAGCAAATTGTCTTATCAACAAAATTGAGAAATTGTGAACTGATTGGCGAGTTGTGATTTCACCGATCCACTAATTTCTCCTTGTCTTTTTCTGTATTTGCCTTGCTTTCACCTTTAGTCTCTTTTCTTCTCCATCAGCAAAATTTCCATTTCTGGAACCATCGTTGTCTCTATCTTGCTTGTTTTCTCTCTACTGGCAGGTCGCCCTTTCAGTGCATTGACCAACCGGTGAACCTCTCAGTCCGTGAACTTTTGGTTCGCTGACCACTAAGTTCACCAACCACTTAGTATTTCTTCCTTTGACCTTTCTTTTTCTTTAGTCGGCACCCTATTTCTTCCTCCCTTCAAGTAATCAATGCTTTGAATCGTCAACAAACTAGCTGATTGGCAAACCTTTGAGTCTGTGAACCGTCCTCTCCATCAATAAATACTTTCACCTCACCTCCTTTTTCCTTGACTACCTCTTGAAACTTCCTCCTTTGTCAGTGATTTCACTAATTGGTAAACTTTTGGTTTGCCAATCTCAAATTTTGCCAATAAAGGCAACCTTCACCATGCCATTGCCTTAGAAGAAAACCTTCCCGTTGTCTTCTTAGTCAATGATTTTACTGATTGGCAAACTTAAGGTTTGCAAAACTCAAATTTTTCTGACTAAGGCAAAAGACAAATGCAAAATACTTAGAATTTTTTGGGATTTTTGAAGGGAGACTTTCTTCCATTTAGGCTTTTCTCAGATCATATATTTCTGATGGAAGAAAGGCATGACTTTTAAGGGGATCTTTGGGCTATTTTGGCCTGGGCTAAAATATGACAATAGCTCCTAATCTATCTTATCCAAGTGGGATGATATCTAATTCACAATAAGCTTAAGATAGACAAATTCTTAAGTCTAATGCAAACTTGAAAAGGATAACGAGATCTAGATTCTAACCTTGGTGTGTGATGGATCATATTTGTTTGATCTTTGAATGATGTGTTTTGATTTTGTCAGGATTGATTGGATTTGGATGACCTGTTTGATTTGACTTAACCAAGGTAGGAGAACTATCTTGGATGGATAAATGGGATGATTTTATCAAGGTTGGTTTCGGGTGGAGTTTAAGGTATGATGATGAAAAGAAAATGGTTGATGAATCACAATCTAAGGTTCAAATGAATGTAGTGGGTGATATCTTCACAAGGTGGAGATATTCCAATGAGGAGTACAAATATCAAAAATGTGGATGATTTTGCAATTGAGAGGATGTAAGGGGTGGTCGAATGAGGTGGTGGATTTGAATCAATGTTTGAAATAGTGAATACTCTTGTCTTTGTGTGGTTTCTAAAATTGGTGCTAAGGCAGGAGGTATAAGCACTGACAGACTAACTGGGTGCTAACAAATGGTGGATGGGCATTAAAAGATGATAGGTCGGCACTGAGAGATGATGAATGGGCACTGAGAGATGATGGATATGCATTGATAGATGATAGATGGATGCCAACAGATGACAGATGAACGCTAAGACAGAAGGTCTAGGTGCTAACTTTGTGGGTATAAGTGTTGATAGATGAATCTAGGTGCTGACAGATGATGGATAGGCGATGATAGATAGTTTGTTTCAATTGGTGATCCAGTGCTAATTGAGATTATTAGGGTGACAATACTAAGGTTTTGGGCACTAAGAGATAGGTGTAAGCACTGATGTGGTTTGTTTTAGTTTTCAAGATGTTTGTTGGATTGACATGGCAAGAGACATTCAAACAAACAATCACAATGGCTGATTTGACAACTTTTGGGGATAAGGATAATATGGATTTCATGGGTATTGTTATCACCTGGAATTGCACCCTGCTTGAAGCCTGTTCATGCATTTCAATGACACAATGGGACTAATCTCAAGGTGTGGGACCTTGTAGATGAGATCAAACCTCTAGAGAAGGTTGGTTCCTCTTTCTGAACTTAGGGTTCAAAGAAATCAACTAAACCTATGCTACCGATCACCAAGGAAAAGGGGAAGAAAGAAACTAAAGTTAAAAGTGTTACATCCCCAATTTTTGTCTTGCTATACTTTTACTTTTACTTGGACATAAGTAAATTTATTATGATGTTTAGATTAATGACAAGGAAAAATATGGATTATATTGAATGTCATTTATGAAAATATTGGAATGATTATGTTATTATTGATTTAATAATTGTATTATGATATTTGATTTATTATTTGAATGAATTGAATAATGATGCACTGATCTCATACTATTTGGTTACAATTTGAAACAGGATTACAGGTTATTTGATGACCCTCAAAGAAAAGAGAGAGAGGGTATCTTTCCAGGAGAGAGATATAGACCTCGGGTTACGAGTGGTTTATTTGCCAAATTGAGTATAAGTGTTTAACGAAAATGTGAACCAATGTGTCATAAGAGGTAAGCTTTGTCTTGTCAATTTACTTCTAAACCTAATCGACAGGTAGTTGATATAGTTTTCAATCTTTCTAAGTCATCTTAAGTCATTAATAATGTTAATGATGTCGTTTGAGTTTGATTTGTGACTATTTATGTTTAATGTAAATATTACGACGTTATTGTCATAAAATGGTTGTCATATTATTATTATTAAGTCACTTGACGTGTTATAAATGATCCTTAGCATTAAGACGATTTAGTCAAGTTAAGAATACGTGAATTATGTCGACAGATTATGATGGGGAGACAAGCTCAACCCAATCACAATATCCGTAATCCTTTGTTTAATAATATTATTTTATTGAATAAACCATATCTATCTAATATATAGGTGATGTTATGAGAATTATATTTGATGTAATCAAATATGTAAATGCATTAGCATCGTAAGAGGATTATACCTCTTAAATGAGTCGAAGGTAGTGATGAAGCTATTGGCTATATAATAGTAAGCCTTCATTAATATAAGAGGTGGGTCGAACCACACATATCTCTTGATCATTAAAGAGATCATTTTTGTTTTAAAAAGAGAGTCAGCCTCATCCTTATGAGGATGAATGTAGTATTAACTGCCCAACCGAATGAGCCCTGAGGCAGCTGTCTCTAGTCAACATGTGTTCATTTGCTAGATAATCAATTTCAGTTTGAGACTTAGTCGCTGATGTCTATTGGTGCAATTAATATTGCAACTAATTTATAGTTGAGGGACGAATGGGGGACAACTCTGTAGGAGTCATGCCCCAGTTCTATTTATTAAAAATGACTCACTTGAGCCGCATAGAAAAAAAAAAAAGTGAACAAGATTAGAACGCAGGGAGAGAATAGAATGGAATAGGAGAATCAAAATGCATTGAGGAAGAAGTGATCTGGCTGGAGATGTGAGGGAATATGCAGTGATAAGGCATCGGCATGTGTCTTATATGCATATCTCTGTCAACTCTTGAATTCATTACATTTTAGGTATTCTTCGATTGTATATTTGATATCAGTGAAGGAAATTGATTATCATATCTTAGGAAATACACCATAGTTTATGGTGACTGTATAAGTTCACCAAGGACTTAAATCTCTTAATTTATATTGTGTGACAGTTGATAACCAGTAAGCTTCAATGTAGGCAAAACACAGATAAATCTTGAGGAATCTAGGTCGATTTATCTCTATATTTAATGAGATTTAGAACACAAATTATAAGGTTGACATTGGTAGTACATGTGAGTACATGTTATAGTTATAGAATCAACCATTTGCTATTTATGAGAAACCATTTATCATATTGACTACTTAGCATGAAGGATAAAGCATCCATCATAGTTTAAGATTTTTTAAGTTGTCATTTACATTGAAAATAGATCACCTATTGAATAAGTTTGTAACTAGTCAATAGAATGATTGTGAGTTAACAAAACAATAGGTTCTCGAGTATTGTAGAGATAAATGAACTTTGTTATTATACTATCAACTTGAGCCGTATAGTATTGAAGTAATAATGATTTAATATATTGTCTTGATTAGACTATGTATTTATACATATAATAGAAATTGTTATCTATTCTTGGGAACTAGATTCATGGGAATCTTTCGTAAACTATTGTATCACATTAAACGAGAATAACTTAGAGATACTATGGAAGATAAAATAAGGTTCTTATGAGAATCCATTAATGTCTATTTGTCTTCATTATTCACGTTATCCTTGAGAAGATCCAATACAATGGAGTAGACTTAATCTACTAAAGGATGACCTTGTAGGAAACACATATTGGGTATGTTTTGTTTTATCACATTAGTAAAGGTATTTGACAAAGGTTAATATCTATTATAAAAGAACTATAGTGTTCTTATTCTTTGGTTGAATTAGCCATAAGTCAATTATGAATCTAGGTTGCCTAGATAAGAGATAAGGATATATAGCATTGTTATATTAGCCATGAGATAATAGGGTAACCCTAGAGCTGATTATGAACTAACTGTATAGTTTTGTCATAAGTACTTATTAAAGTCTAAAGAGATTATTATTATGACTCATGGATTAAACTCTAACATGATTAGGATTGGAAGAAGAATAAAACTAATAGAATATGATAATATCCAAGTCGAGTAGGGGTGGGTGAACACAACGACTACGTTCATTATGAATGATATTGATATTAAAAACTTTGGCCAAAGTAATACATTTGTTTTCTACATGCATTGTCAGTTCACTATATTCAGATTGCTCATCCTATCGGAAATCATACTTAGCTAGAGGGTATCTAGGGTTGTATGGTTGATAGAGTTGAGTAGAATACAACACTATGTACTTGGGAAAGGCAAATTACCACTGGTCACCTAAGGTCTATATTCCTTGAGAAGGGTAGGGCCACTTCCTATGTGGAAGATGTGTGGGAGACAGTCAGTCTATGGATGGAGGTAAATCACTGGAAAGATGCTCTCTCTCCAAGTAGGAAACATGCCAGGACTTGTGATAAAGATGTCAGATATTCAGAAGCAGTATTTAAATCCAAATTTGTAAATGTAATGGATTTACATTTGTAAACATTGTAAATGAGAAAGACTATGGTTTATTGTATTTTGTAAAAAGAATTCTTGTAACTGTAGTTACTTGACTATTTGTTGAATAAAAGAAAAATTTGCTCTATCTCATTTTTACCTTGTTGAGTTACTCTATGGTAAATTTTGGGTTTTACTATGTTTTTAGAAATTGGATGTTACAAAAAGGGAGGTGATACACCAAGATTTAGTATGTTTAGCTGGAGCTGACATAACACAGTGATGATTACAAAGGCTGAATAAACTAACACAGACTCGTTCTTTCTCTAACAGGGGTCAAAATAGAATACTAAAACGTATAAAGGGAACATTTTATCCACAAGATAAGTGGGCAGCATTCAAGTAGACACATTGAAAAAGATAATGAGAGAGGTAGAATTAGTTGCTTATATTAATCATAGAGGCTAAATAGCCATTAGAAAGACAGAAAAGCTAAATATAGATTGGAAAGACATAAAATGATAACTTTCCCTTCATGGTTGAATTAGAAATGAAGACAGAGAGGTCCAGAAGAGGACACAGTCAATCGGATTCATACAGTTCTAGGAAATATCATGAGGTCATGATCAAGCATCAAGCACCTCAATCTAAATAAAGACTCGGTGACCAACCAACAAAAACACATCTCAAACACATGCATATATAGTATTTTCGATCACTGTAGTAGCCATGGACGTGAGAAAGAGTGGTCAACAAAGAAATTAGTTTCCCATGCTACAATAACTCATTCATGTGTCCTTGGAGTGCGCCCACATGGCTCTGCCCTTGAAATCTGCTAAAGAGATTGTCCACCTATGCCTTGGGTATAAGAAATTCAATGCAAAGGAGCTACATTGGCATAGAGGGCTAAGGAATCTATTTTCAACAAGTAATCAGGCTCTGAAGAAGCATTAATGGCAGCCAAGAAGGTCACTGAGCAGTCCCATCATGTTCTAAATAGTAGAAAGAGCTTGGAAGGCAACCAGGTCGAGCTCCAACTGATCAGGCTTCCTCTGGTCCATCTTCCACTGATCGAGCCTTTGAAAGGTGAAGGAGGAAACCCTGATCTCCAAAGTTTGAAAGGGAGCAATAGGGAAACCGTCGGGCTTCAGAGATCGAGCCTTCACTATGTATTATGCTTTTGAAAAGAAGAATCACTAAATCCTTGACTATGCAATACTTAGAAGGAATTATGAAGATCGATGGGGATCAGGCCTCAGACCTTCCACCTTTTGCCTTCCCCAAGAAAAGAGGAAGAAGAAGACTCCTGCTTTCTGAAGTCCAAAACACTTAGGCAAATTCAAGGAACTTGGTGAACTTTGGCAATCGAGCCTTCTACCTACCATCTTCAAAAAAGAAGAAGAGGGAAGAAGAAACTCATGACCTCCAATGCCTGAAACACTTACTGGATTACAAGGGGGCCAAGGCAGAGTTCAGAGCCAACAAGAATGGCACAGTGAAGAGGAGAACCCCAAACCCCAAAACTCCAAAAAGGCCGAAAATATAAGGAAAACTCTTAAGATTTTGGACTTAGCCATTTTGGGGGGTTTTTTCCTTACACTTCAAAAGGGAAAACACTTGGAAATATCATGGATCTTTGGGCTATTTGGCCTAAAGGAAAAATAGGACAACATTTTGGTGACTATGCAGGGGTGTTTCCCTGCTAAACACTAGGATCCAAAGGTCTTATCAATCCATTGGGCACAGAGTCAAAAGGGAACACAACAACAAGAATAGGGGTTGGCCAGATCAACAAAAAACTAAACGTGCCTCCAGGAAACAAATCAAGGAAAACATCCTCCTAATGAGGGTGCAGCAGAGTGCAACGACACTTATTGAAAGGAAAAACACTTAACACATTTACAAAATCTCACAACCATACTAAAAGCAAGGTTTGAGATGGATCCCACTGACTGGGATTGGCAGAAACTCTCCATTCAGCTTGGAAAGTTGAAATGCATTGGCCTGTTTGCAGTTGGTAATAATATAAGATCCACTCCACATGGCATCAAATTTGGAATGTCTCCCAACTTTAGCTCTATTTTCATCCCATTTTAACAACTGCTCTTGGTGAGCCTCAAGGGTCTTCATGGTAGCATCTCTCTTCTCCTCTAGCTCCATCAGTCTAGCAAACCTCATAGTTATGGTATCATTTTCTCACAATTCCAGTTGATATGCCTCACAATTCCAGTTGATATGCCAACTCAAGGGAAGGCAACTCTAGTGATAATGGAAGTTTTTCTTCCCTTCCATAAACAAGCATGAAAGGTGAATTTCCTATGGCCCTCTTGGGGGTGATTTTGTCAACTCAAAGAGCTATTTTCAACTTGGAATGCCAAGTTCTCTGATTGTCATCCACTATCCTTTTGATGATCTTGATCAAGTTTTTTTTCGTGGACTCAACTAGGCCATTGCCTTGAGGGTAATAATTGGGGGATGTCTTCAAATAGATCTCATGCTTGCTTGGCCACTCACTGATTTTTGCGCCTACAAAGGCCTTAGCATTATCAGAAATTATGGTGAATGGAACACCAAACCTGGTAACTATTCCCTCAAGGAAATCTTAAATAGAGGTCTTAATGGCATTCTTCAAGGAAACAACCTCTGTCCACCGTGTGAAATAATTAGTGGCTACCAAAATCCACTTATAACCAACACTGGAAGGTGGATTAATCATCCCAATGAAGTCCAAGCCTCATTGGGCAAATGGCTGATCAACCTGAATTGGGTGCAAGGGAAGAGAAACCAACTTTTTCTTACTTGTAAATAATGCACATTCTTTACAGCTCCTTACCCATCTATGGGCATGTCTAAACAAATTGGGACAGTAATAACTAGCCCTCATGATTTTGATAACAGTTGTTCTTGGTGAATAATGGCCACCAAAAGGGCCATTATGGAATTCTTCTAGCACCCTTGAGGTTTGATTTTGTGCAATGCATTGAAGGAGAACTCTGTTGTTGTCTTTTCTAAACAAGACATCATCAACAAGAATGTAAGGAATGGGATGGAGTCTAAAATACCTTTATTTTGTTTGATCCCATCCATCTGGGCATCTACTTGACTGTAGAAAGGTGGCCATGTCATAGTACCAGTCATTTGGAGTATGGGAACTAGTTGGCTACGTCTGTTCAAGGACACATACATCCTCATTTCTAGCTTCAAAGTCTGCGGCCATCTACTTGCACAATCCTTTGCCTCTTACCAACTTGGTGATGTTTATGTTGACAACTCCATGACTTTTATGATCCACCTAGCCCTCTTCTCACTGACATCTCTACTCAAAAGAAATTATTTTACACTAGGGTGGTTCACCATCAACTGTATCTTGCTTTTTGAAAGCATGTGTTTGAATTTTTTGAGTGCTTTCATCACATAAAACACTTGTTTCTCAATAAAATCATACCTTAGCTCATACTCTTTGAGAAGCTATTTGAAGAAAGCAATTGGTTGCTCCAACTTCTCTTCATTTTGTTGTGTCAAGATTGTTGATATGCCCTCCTTGCCTCCAAAGGCGTAAAGGATAAAATCCTTTTCATAGTTCAGGTTTATCAATGTAGGAGCCTATGCAATGTCTTGTTTGACAGCTTTGAAACTATCCCTATCTTCTTTTGACCATGTGAAGGCAACATTCTTCTTAAGTATGGCGGTAAGGGGTTTTACTATTGAAGCAAAATTTGGTATAAACCTCCTCACAAAGTTAAGCTTTCCCAGGAAGCTCTGTAGACCCTTCTTGTGACTGGGAAGGGGAAGAGATAGAATAGCACTGGTTCTTTTTGGATCAATGGTAAGTCCTTCTTTTGAGATGACATGTCCCAACAATTTGCCTTCTGGGACAACAAACACAAATTTCTTTGGATTCAATAACACACTATATTCTCTGCATCTTTCAAAAACATTTCTCAAATGACCTAAGTGGTCAGGTACATGCTTAGAGTATAGTCAAATCATCAAGATACACTAGAATAATATCATTGATTAGGCCTTTAAAATCCAAATCCATTGCTCTTTGGAAGGTTGCTCTAGCATTGGTCAACCCAAATGGCATTTTTTGATAATCCAAGGTACCCCATTTGGTGGTGAAGGTTGTCTTATACTAGTCTGATTCTTTTACAAGAATCTGATTATAGTCCAAGTAGCCATCTAGGAGTGAAAACCTTTAAGCTCCTACTAATGTTTGTAAGATATGCTCCATTGAATGGAGTGGATAGTGGTCTTTAAGGGAGGCCTTGTTTAGGTCTCTAAAGTCCACACACAATATAATCTCCCCATTCTTCTTCCTAACTGGAACAAGGTTAGCCACCCAAGAGGAATGTTTAATCAGATAAATAATTTTTGCTTGAATGAGCTTGGATAGCTCTTTCCTCATTAATGGTTCTATTTTGGGGTTGATAGGCCTTTGCTTTTGGTGGACATATTTGGCATTAGGTTCTAAATTAATGGTATGCTAGATTAAACCAGGGTCAAAACATTTTAGATCCCTATAATCCCAAGAAATTAAATCATCAAATTCATTACAAAGCTCAACAAAACCTTCTCTTTGATCTTGGTTACATACCTTGCCATGCTTTAGAAATCTTCCCTGTGCAATTTCTACCTCTTCATAATCCTCTTTCTTGAATGGCATGTTTGTCTTCTCCCTTTTAGGTTGATCATCGCCACCAAATATGTTCTCTAAAGTGAACAATCCCTTAGGCAGTTTGTTGTTCTTTAGCTAGATCACTTGGTCACCATACTGCTCTTGCAACTTGGACTAATTACCAGTAGAAAACTCTACCTCATCTTGCAATAAATTTACAATCTGATGGTCATTCTCAAATAGTTACCATCTAGACACATTATCAGGCACAACAGGCCACACAACAACTTTCACATGTTGATCCAAGATTTGTTTGACATTCTTGGGAATGTTAAACTGGGCACCAACTGTAGCTAGCCTATCAACTTCCTTGTTTCTTTCTCTAGGCCCTGCCTAGATATTGAAAGCATCAAAGTGTTCAATCAGGTCCCAAACTTGGTGCTTATATTACTTCAACAAGTCATTTCTTGAAGCACTTTGTGATCTGATTTGGTGAACAACAAGCTCACTATCACCAAATGCTTGTAACATTTTTATTCCTATCTTTTGTGCCAGTTGTATACCCTAAATCAAGGCTTCATACTCAGTCACAGTATTGGTACAACTAAACTATAATCTGAAAGAAGAGAAATAATTTTCTTTCTGGTGTGAAATCAACACAACCCTAGCACCTTCTCCATTTTTACTCCAGGAGCCATCAAAATATAATTGCCATATCCCACTTGGATATGCTACTGACTTTTCAAGGTTAGGGATGATGGCATCCTCCTCATGGATACACTAAGTACCCAACCCTGTTTGTTCTACATAATCTAGGGCATCAAACTAAAAACAATTTACTCACTCATCAAGCAATATGTCTAGAATTTCTTCCATAGGAGTGGCAGCTTCATGAATAGGACTACCCTCTTCTTTTGAATAATGGATTGTGCAATTCATGTTCAAAGGGGTAGGAGTATAAGGCTCTATATGGTCATTGGATATTGGTTCATCCTTTATAGTCACCTTAGTGTCATATCTAGTTCTGAATAACATATAGGACTAGTCAAAAAATAGGTACCCGCCTATTTTAGCAGTGAACTCTCTAGATAGGCATATGCCAAAGTATGCAGGGAGGTCAATGATTGAAATATCTTGCAAAATAGAGAAGCCAGGGCATGCATGTAGGGTAAAACTCAAATCTTCAACTACACCTACTGTATTAACATCAATGCCATCTAACTGCACTACACCCTTTGCTACATGTTCATACTTAATGCCTAACCTATCAGCTATTTGTTTAGGCATAACAAAAGTACCTGCCTTCGAATCTATCATGTAATTATGCAATAATTTATCACCAATGATGAGAGAAATGTAGAAAGGAGGGCGCTTATTGGTTTTACTTGTGCTTGCCTCTTCTTTGGTTGGCAAAAGTTTGTTTGGGTGGCTTCTTTTTCTTTTGTTGTCTCCACAGCAGGTTGATTGAAGCTTGTTAAAGCATCTTTCAACAAATCCCTCTGTGAGAGGATTAACAAGGTATCCCACATAGTGACATTTAGGTTAGTCCTTTTCATTTGATCAACTATGTTGAAAGGGATCTAACTAACCTTCTGGGATACCTTTGCAACCACATTGTCAATTTTCTATTGTTGACTGGCATGGGGATTTTGTTCCAGCATTGGATTTGCCTTACCAATAGCCTGATCTACTTGTTTCGAAGAAGTCTTGGTTGTTGGACTTTCATTTGTAGTTGTAGCTAGGGAAATAAGATTTAGTGTCAAAAACAACAAACTAAACTAAACCCTAACAAGCACCATAAAGCACAAACTAGCATGAAAATGAAAATAGAAATATAAAGCAAATCGATCTTCAAGCTAGGTTTGATTTATCTCCATGGCTCTTCTCGATCTTGCACAAGAATGTAGGATGTCAAAGGATTGTTGATTGCTCACTGTTGCAGCATAACAGACCTCAAGCATTGTATGATTGTCTAAAAATGACTTGTGTGAGAGAGTGAGTTAGTGAGTGAGTGAGAGATGGTTTGGAATGGAAAATGAAGTTTGATTTATAGAGGGAAAGGGAATCAAATGGATGGCTAGGATTGAAAGCCAATTGTATGATGTGGATGGCTAGGATTAAAAGGCAATTTTAGTGCTTATGACGCACATTAAAAGGGTATGATAGGAGGCCAAAATTAGGAGAATAGTGGGAATAAATGGGAATTTTTTATTTATTTTGGATAGGAAGTGCTTATGACACACAATGAATTAGGTTAAAAATAGAGATATGAGTGGGGATAAACAATTTAAATAATAAAATTATTTAAATTATGAGAGACATGTGGAATCTAAATAAATATTTAATTTATTTAAATTGGATGATGGAGGAAAAAGAGCTTAAATAAATAAGATTTATTTAATTTGATGTAAGAGAAGGATTAGTTAAATAAATATAATTTATTTAACTAATGAGAGTGATGGAGGGGGTCATGAATGAGACCTAGGACAAAATATGTTGAAATGTAATGTCGTAGGATATAGTCAAATTTAGGTGTCTACATTTTGCCCCTCTTTGAGATGATGCTCGAGATGATGAGATTTATGTTGAGTAACATCATTTCAAAGAAGTTAAGGTATGGATAGAAGATGAAAGGATAGGATAATAATGTCCCCTCGAGAGGATAGGTGGGTTGGACAAACATGGGCAGGCTCTCAAAATGAAAGGGATTAGTCAAAGAGAAAGAAAAGGGAATTGATAGAAGAAAGGGAAGGATGTGTTATACTGCAATGAAGGTGAGCAACCATGATGTTTGATATAGCACTAGATGTTATGCACCAAGGTATAAAGACCAAGGTGATGATGTGTCTTGTGCCCCAACATAATACAACCTTGTCTAGATACAAGATATGAGTATTAGCTAGGAATGATTCAGCTTTGATATAAATGTAAGATAAAAATGATAAAGCACACAAGAAAGCAAGCAAGCATGCACAAATAATATAAAAATAAACAAGGTATTGCCCCTGTCAAGCTGTAAACCAATGATTAAGTGATTGATTGATTGATTTGATTGATAGTGTCTCAATTCAGGAATGAAACATGCCGTATAAGATGTCTGGTCTGGTTTCAACAATGCAACATCCTGTATAAGACAATTGATATGATTGATTGATCGATACTAGTGTTGTTGGCCATGCGAGAAACACTAGGATTTGATTGATGATTGATTTAGTGTTGTCATTGCGAAGATCGATATATCCCTAGATCAACACAAGGATGTGGGAATGATATATCCCATTGATTATGATGATGATCGATTGATTGATTTGGTTGACAGCAAGATTGGATCAAAACCAAGGATGTGATTGGATGATGTGTGTCGATTGTTTTGACTAGATTAGTATGGATTAGGAATTGACTTGCATTTAGATCATTGTTTGGATTGGTTTGATTGATTTTGATTGGATTGAATAATGATGATGGGTGATCCCACAATACTAGGTTACACATTTTGGCCAAACTTGACATTAAAATGAATATTTTGAACTAAATCTTCACTTTCAGACACCTATAGCTGCTAAACCATGAGGAATTTGAAGATGATGCAAACCAGTGATTTGTGACATTTTGTCTGTTGATTTTAAATATATATTTTTTAAATTTTTGGAATCAAATTACATTTTTTTCCATCTCCTTCGATAACTAGTTTTTAACAGTAAATGCCATTTTTAAATAGTGATGTGTACTATAAACCACATTTCTTTTTCTATGAAGGATAAAATTCTAATTTTTTTGAATTTAGATTTGTAACTACAATATCTAGAGGATACATTTGGTTTCATAATATTTTATTGAATATATTTTTTTAATTAAGTTTTGAAGTCAAACCAATTACAATTTAGACATAGGTGTACTATAAAGAGCATACATTTTTTTGTATGTATCGGAATTCATTTTTTTTTTGTGGAATAAGGACATCAATACTTAGAGGACATGTATTTTTTAGAAATTTTTTTCTATATTTTCCTTTTTTTTTGTATGTATGAAACAAAGACCTTGATGTTCATTGAAAAACCTACATTCACAAGAAATAAAAAATGAATATAATAATCAAATTAAATATAATTAAAATTATACTTTTTGGAATCTTATAATAAGGAATACATACTTACAAAACATAAATTTTAAATGAATTCATTTGATCCCCCAAAAGGTAAATCAAAAGTGGTTTTTTATCAACATTTTGATAGGTGTAGAGGAGACTCCATTATAGGTATGGTTTAAAACTAGCGGGGTTCTATCCAAGGGGGTTTGATCAAACCCTCTTCAATTAAAATCCTTTAAATGGAACCTTTCAAGGCTTAAATCATTATATTTTCTAAAATAATTTGATTTCAATAAAAATTAGGATGTCCCAGAAAGTGTAACCCATTATTGTGGTAGCACCCTGATGAATTGAATTGATTAGAAGAAGTGATTTGATAAAGATTGTTTTGATTAATTGAATTGAAAGGAAGAATTGATTTGATTGATTGAATTGAAAGGAAGAATTGATTTGAAGAAATGATTTGATGATTGGGTTGATTTTATTGCTTGGATTTTTGTTGGATATTTGATTTTTTTGGATTTTTTTGGAGTTTTGGAATGTTTTGATTTTTTTGGTGTTTTGAAATGTTTTAATTTATTTGGATTTTTAGGAATATTTGATTTTTTTGGATTTTTGGAATATTTGATTTTTTGGATTTTTGAAATATTTTGGGATGTCAATAGATGACAATTTGGGTAGCCTTTGTGCTAGATACCAATGACAAGGGAAAACCAAGTCTAGGTGCAAGGATAATGTAGGATTGGATGAATGGATAAAAGGGTGGACAAAAGCTCATGATAAGTGGATGGAATAGATGTATGCATATGAGGACAAGGATGTGATCTCCAAGGCTATGTCGCATAGGAATAACATGCCCCATTCTAGGTGCAATACTTAGGATTTTTCACGACAAAGCTTATGACAATAGGATAATGATAGGCTTGTTTGGAAGGATGAGGTATATCAAAAGATATCCAAAGCATTTGTCAACATTGTGCCCCCATATCTTAGTCAAGATCAAAAGGAGGAAGGGAGGAGGGATGAACTCATCATGATAAGTATATGTGTGTGGCTAAGTATGGAAATGCAATGATAATATAGGAAATGATAGGATGAAAATGATATGATAGGATGAGACAACGTGCCCCCAAGTGTAAGTGTCATAGAAGATCAACCTACACATGACGCCTGTTTGCTAGGTTTTCATCATGGTACTTATACAAGGCACCACCAAGGGTGGTTTTCACCATTGGACGAAGGGATTTATCTTTACTCTTTTTTTATTGATTTTTTTTATTTTTTGGAATATTTGGATGGGAGAAGGGGAATATGTAAACAAGGGACTCAAGTGTCTAGTTTCATGAAAGGTGATAGTGTCCCATTGGAGATGGATGTCCTTGCAAATGGATCATGTCAAATGTCAATATGCTCATAGATGTTGGTAAGGGATTGCATGAGAGGAAGTAGGATTAGGTAGATGGTGGATTATGATATGGACTATGAAAGGAAGGATAATGGATGGGGAAAAGTGGATTATCATGTGGATTATGTAGGACTTATGAAAAGGGATGGATGAAAGACTTATCCAAAAGCATGGACCATAGGAAGATGATGGTGAAGATATGTAGGATTATGGATGAGGAATGGGGAGATGGAGGTATGTGGAATTGTTGCGGGATGGAAGGGAACCATGACCAATGGTTGCACACACCATGATAAACATTGAAGCTTTTGATTTGGAGGTGGTGTAGGAAGCAATGGAGATGTTTTCTTAGGAGATGGTTGATGAAGTGCTTTAGGTACCCACATAGACTTAGTATTTTTATGATTTTTGTTTGACTCGTGGGATGGAGGAATTTGATATTTTGGAATGGAATGGGATTTTTGGATGGAAGAGGATGGTTGGGATTTTTGTGATGTGGATGCCTCATTTGACTTTCTTTCTTTTTGCTTAGGTACCCAAACCATTTTAGTTTTAGCCTTTTCTTTTGAATGTATGGGCTTGGATAGCCTTTTAGATGGATTTTTTAATGTACTTTGCTTTGACTTTTTGCATTGATGTCCTAAGGCATTAGGACCCTTAGGATTTTTGGCTTTATGGGTAGAGGCATCCAAATGTTTATTTTTGAATCTCATGGACCTGGTGGAAGCTTTATGTTTAGATGATGTGTGCATTGATTGGCCATGACTAGGAATTTGAGGGAATGTGTAAATGGATGGATTTGGCATTGGGAGAAGTGGTGGTAAAGTAGATGGAGGGATATTAGGAATTGGAAGAAGTGGGGATAAATTAGATGTGGAAGGTGTATGGTCACATGCTTTTGACACTTGTAAGATCATGGAGGTGGAATGACAACGTATGTTTTGGTGGTATGATAAGATTTATGATAAAAAGTGGTGGACTTAGGAGGAATGGAGGAGTTACCAACATCTTTAGATTGTTTACCTTGGCGTGTATATCCAAGGCCATATGAGTGTGGAGGGATTTTGACATGGATTGGATCCAAAATACCTTGTTCATGAAGGTCTAAGCCTTTACCTTCGTAGTTCATGTTTTGGAGCATGCGATGGACTATGGGACTATGTGTGGTTGGAATACTAGACTTGAGTTCATTATTGGATGAAGAAGATGAAGTGGTGGATAAAGATTGTTGTGTTCCTAGGGAGGAACATTCATGAATGAAGGTGGATAGACCAAGTGGATATGAAGGTGGACTTGGAACAAGGTCAATAGTGGATGATAAAGGATCATTAGGATCTTGATTATTATTATACTCATTAAGATCCAAGTTATTGGTTTGATCTTCTACATTTGCTTGGGAGGCATGTGTCTCATCGTGACAAGTGGATAATGTGGGATCATGGATAGGCTCTTCATAATAGATAATATCTTAATCATAGAAAATATATAGGTTATGGATAGGTTGAATGAAAGTGATTTGCTCTTGATTTGTATAAGGGGTTAATGTTTCCACATGCTTAGCACTAGACTCTTGACATAACCCTTGATTTTAGATAGGAATGGAAGTGGAAGTTGGAGACTCTTGGATAGTCTTGAGAGGCTCTAGATACTCAACGACATGAGAGTATAATATATCTTGACTTGGGCTCATGGTGAGAGACTCTTCAATGGGCTGTGGACTACATCATGGATTTGGAGAAATAGGCATGACATTTGAAGGTTCTTTGCTAGGCTTAGGGATAGATGTTTGATGACATAGGGATAGTTTATTCCTTTCTAGTAGCCCCTGGATCACATCCTTTGTAGGTGGATGGGTGATGGAAGTTGAAGTCTTATGATCACAATTAGGTGGGAGACTAATTGGATTAGGTGGATTAGGACTAGGAGTGGATAGGTCCCATGGTGGAAGGACAAGAGGGGTGTAAGATGGATTAGACTTAGGGCTTGGACTTTGAGTAAATGGAGGGTCAAAGGGATTAAATGGATTAGTGGATTTGGGTAACTCCATAGCTTTTCTTTTGATTTTAGATTTTGCAAAGAATCTTTCGAGAAAATTGTTCAAGGATTTGTTGGTTGATGGATTAGAGCTTGGAAAGTTTGATGGTGGTGTTGGTGTAGGCCTACTAGGTTTTGAGATAGGCATTCTATTGGATGGTGATGGAGGACTAGTAGATGGATTGGTATATGATTCCAAACTTAAGGTGGTATTTCCCTTGTCAAAGTAGCATTAAGATGGCTTAAGGATTTGTAATCTTGGTGTGAGGAGTGACTAGTACTAGCATGCTCATGTTGTGGAAGATTTGGAGATGGATATTGCATGAGTTGTTGGATTTCAACTAGGAGTTGTTGTATTTGAGGTGATTGGTTTTATTGAAGTGGTTGGATGATGGTTTGCAATCATTGTATTATTTGTTGGTTTAGGGGTTGTTCTAGTTGGTGGAAGGTTTGGGCAATGCCTTGCAGTTCTTGTGCTATGATCTTTTGCTCTATTGTTGGGATGGAGTTACACATATATTGAAGTCTTTGTATCTCGTCTTGTTCCTCAAGATATGCATTATAGTCCACAAAGTTCTCATCATCACTAGAAACAAATTTTGGGTCACCTCAGAGTATGTATGGTTTTGGATTTGGCCTAGATTTGTTGATGATCATGACCATTTTGACAAATGAAGATTGGACTACGTTCAAGGATGAGAATATGAGTAAAATGAGTAATATGAGTAAGGTTGGAATGTTATAGATTTGAGGTGTATTTTTTGGTTGAGATTGAAAATGTTTGTTTTTTAACACACATGCAAAACACAGTAGATAGAATGTTTTGGATGACTCTAATATAAAGTCAGAGTAAAAGTCTGAATGGGAGCCTAGATGAGCCCCAAAATTTTCACTGGTCTTGATAAATTTGAAAACACTTGTAAGCATGCACAACTTAGGCTGGAAAGAGGATACTACTTGTTGAGTCCCCACTTGGATTGCTCCATATACTGAGACAAGGCAGACAACTAGAGATTTTGGTGACACTGGATCCCCCACGACAGCATGGGCACACCAAATCTCTTACCCCGAAGATATGGAGATCTTATGAACTGAGGGATTTTCTGTCTCTACCCTGAATAGTACGTATAGGGTGGCTTCAGAGATCTGACCTCCTGTACCAGCAAGAAAAAAAGGTTTTTGGCCTCTACGACAAGTGGTTTCTAGTCAATGTTTTGGTATAATCTAGTGTTTATACATGTAGTGGTTCGCTCATTTAAGAGGTCTCCCAGCCCTCAAAAAGGGTTTTCACACATCTCATGGATACTAAGGGAGACTTCTATTGGTATAAAACATCGACACCAGGTGATTGATGACTTTCGTCCCAACCACAATTATTTATATAGTAGACCGAAATGAAAGTACCGCTTGGGTCGTTCCCTCTGACAAATTGGGAGGCAGGCCCTCTAAGGGATTAAAAACATAAAAGAGATGGGTCTGTCTTCTAATCACTGAGTTTGCACAAGGTGAGAGCATACACCTACCATCCTTACAAGCATAGAAAATAGTGATTAATTAACCCCCTAGTTAGTCTATGTGCAAACAGACATTTGAAAAAGATATCTAATCAATGAAAGCCCTGCAAAACCACCGTTAGTAGTTTGAATTTCTAGTCTTCAACAAATGAGACAGCTGCAATCAAAGTTTTAGCACAAAACCAAAGCCCTAAAAAATTAGAAAATAATGTCATAAAAAGATAAGCTCATCAGAAGATTGCAATTTCATATACATAATTTTTTAGATAGTGATATAGATTTGATCATTTTGAAACATTTTTTATCCCAAAATTAAAAACTTAGAGAAGAGACCCCTGTTAATTTTGTGAGACCTATCTAGAAATATAAAAATGTTAGAAAAATTCCCTGATTTGCGCCCAGAAATGTGGATTTATGAAAACTCTATAGTTGACAAATATTTGATCATTTTGCACCTCATATGAACTCAAAATTAAATCTGTAAAGAACAGACCCCCATTAAAATTTCAAGAGCTTTCCAGAAATGTAAAAATTTCTAAAAATTTTGCTGATTTGCATATAGAAATGTAGATTTATGAAAAAACTAAAATCATTATAACTCATTCAAAACTGATGATAAAGACATGATTTTCTACTGGAGCATGCTTAGACAATATAAAAACTACAGTTAAAATCTTGTAGAAAAATACATAGCCATTTGGAAGATATGATGAAATCTTTAAAACCTAGGGTTTTATCCAAAAATGGCATAAACCTGCAACAAAAAGTTAATAAAACCTTCAAAAAGCAAGATAGATCAAGGGATTCACGTCTGGTTCACCATTTTGTAGCTAGGGAAAATCATATTTAGTGTCAAAACAACAAACTAAACTAAACCCTAACAAGCACCATAAAGCACAAACTAGCATGAAAATGAAAACAAAAATATAAAGCAAACCGATCTTCAAGCTAGGTTTGATTTATCTCCATGGCTCTTCTCAATCTCACATAAGAATGCAAGATGTTGAAGGATTGTTGATTGCTCACTGCTGCAGCATAACAGAGCTCAAGCGTTGTATAATTGTCTGATAATGACTTGTGTGAGAGAGTGAGTCAGTGAGTGAGCGAGTGAGGGTTTGGAATGGAAAATGAAGTTTGATTTATAGAGGGAAAGAGAATCAAATGAATGGCTAGGATTGAAAGCCAATTGTGTGATGTGGATGGCTAGGATTAAAAGGCAATTTTAGTGCTTATGATGCACATTAAAAGGGTATGATAGGAGGCCAAAATTAGGAGAATAGTGGGAATAAATGGGATTTTTTATTTATTTTGGAGAGGAAGTGCTTATGATGCACAATTAATGAGGTTAAAAATAGAGAGATGAGTGGGGATAAATAATTTAAATAATAAAATTATTTAAATTATGAGAGACATGTAGAAACTAAATAAATATTTAATTTATTTAAATTGGATGATGGAGGAAAATGAGCTTAAATAAATAAGATTTATTTAATTTGGTGCAAATGGAGGACAAATGGAATTAAATAAATAAGATTTATTTAACTTGGTGCAAATGGAGGACAAATGGAATTAAATAAATAAGATTTATTTAATTTGATGTAAGAGAAGGATTAGTTAAATAAATATAATTTATTTAACTAATGAGAATGATGGAAGGGGTCATGAAGGAGACCTAGGACAAAATATGTTGAAATGTAATGTCATAAGATATAGTCAAATTTAGGTGTCTATAGTAGCCATTTGGGATGCATGAGAGGTAGATGATCGACCAACTATAGGGACTGATGCATCCTTAGTGGCTCTTCTTTTGGCCTTTGTGTTATGTGTTATTGGGCATGTACCTTGATTAACACTACAAAAGTCATCTTGTGTCCAATTCATCAAGGTAGAATTATTTTGTATTTGTTCCTAACCTCCCACCATCTCTTGGTGGTGCAGGAGCACCAAGGGCTCGGAGCCCATGTATATACTGCACATTTTTGGTGTGATGTGAAATTTTCTTATAATTGCATTTTGGCGTGATAAGCCTTGGCGGGAAGAAGTTTTTGCTTATTCAAAAGTGGGTCATCAGTGTGAGCCTTGGCATCAGGCTGAGGAAATAATCGTGAGCCGACAGTGTATCATCTCACCGATCAGGGTGATAAACATCGAGTTTCACCGATGTGGAGTTGGCCGAAGACATCGGCGTGAGTATAAGTATCGGGCTGAGGATTTGATCGTAGGCTGATGGATGAAGGTCTTACCGATGTGTGATGTCCATCGGCATGAGGGTGGTCATCGGCGAAGCCTGTGGTTGTGTCTCCAATCGCTTGGTGTTACCCCGATGGAGTGGTAAAGGTTGGTGAAGGCCATCGGCATGAGAATCACTATCAGTGAAGGATGTGGGTGTCACTCCGATATTAATTGTCTGTCCGATGAAGTGTTGCCGAGGCTTGTCATCGGTATGAGGCTTGCTATCGGCGATGGCTGGGAAAGTCACTCCGACAGCTATGTGTTACTCCGATGGAGTTGGACGTCGGTGCAAGGACTTCTATCGGCGTAGTTTTAAGGCTTTAGGCCAATGCACAGTGGTCACGCCGACGGAGGGTGAAAACTTGGTGTCGGTGAGACAAGGGACTATCGGAGTTCATGGTTGAATGTTGGCCGATAGTTTGGGTTGTGCCGATGGGGGTAGACAGGGGTCATCGGCGGCAAAAGTGCCGACAGGAGTTTACTAAGCCGGCGGATATATAAACCATAGTGGCTGACTTGAACGGGTGCATGTGGGACTAAAAGTTCTCATGAATGCGAAAGTCAATAGAATGCATATCGACAGGGGAAGAATATGATTGGTGCGACAAAGAATCTGTCTTGCCGATGGGAAAGCATAAGCATGTTTCGATGAGACATCTGTGTTATCTTGCTGATAGCACAAAGCTGAATCGACAGTTGGAATACCAACCGTTCTGGAATTGGAACCGTCCTGTAACGGACATGGAATACTTATAAAATGCAGCATTCTTTCTGTATGAGGTGTGGAGCAGAAGAAACGAGAAAAAGATTTCAATTTGAGAAGCATTCTGATGTAAAGGCAATTTTTGAATAAGAATCAAATTCAGTAGTTTGATCATTTGAGTATTTCTTTTCTATTTTTAGTTTCCTATTCTGAAGTAGATTAGTCCTTTCTGTTTCTATAGTTTTGTTCTCTTTTGCAAACCATGACTCTATATTGATGATGCCTCAAGTTCCATTGTACAGTATGGAGGCCATCTTGCAGAGCCATGCTTTTTGTTTGTTTTTCTTTTGTGTGGTGGTCGGATTGCCGGCTAGAGGAAATGCATGCTTGTTCTAGGCAAGCTCAGTGAGGAGTCCGGCTAGATAGACAAGTAGGATAAATAGATTTGCAGAGGTGGAAAAGTAGAGAGAAAGAAAGTGAGCACCAAGCAGTCCAGACCCTTAAACAGAGTGAGAAGGGTGGGCAACGGGCTCAGAAAGTTATGTGCCATTGAGGCAGTATCTGGGAAGCAGTGAGGACAATGTATGTGTCCCACACCAAGCAGAGAAGTAGAGTTTTCCATCTCTGCAAGGAGTATGTCTTTTAGCACTTTGAATTGGTAGGAAGGCTAGTGTTGTCAACAGTCTTGTACACCTACAGGATGCAGAGCAGGCAGCCTAGAGTCCTCCCTATCAAATTGGTATCAGAGCAGTAAGATTTGGGTTATTCCTAGGTTGGAATAGAAGAGTTGTATGTCATCACTGAGTTCAAGTGAGTCTGTTAGTTCATCCAAGAAAATGGTGACTAATGCAGAGTTAGCAAAGAAGGTTGAAGATCAAGAAGAGGAGAATAGACTCCTACAAGAAAGACTAGCAGAAATGGAGAGTAAGCTAGGTGTAATGTTGCAAAAGACTGAAGAAGTCAGCCAGAGAGTTAAAAATTCTGAGGACAAGGGAAAAGGTGTATCTGTAGAAGATGAAGAGCCCACACCTGATCCTAAGTTGGAAGAAGAACCATTCTTGAAAGCTTTGAAAGTAATGAGTGGTAAAACATTGGAAGGAGTACCACTTTTCAATGGGAAAATGGACCCAGATTTGGTCATGGAGTGGATAGAAGGACTTGAAAATCACTTTGAATGTGATGGTGTAAGCGAGGCACAGAAAGTAAAGGTGGCCAAATCCAAACTCAGGGGAGCTGCCTTAACCTGGTAGAAATTTGTGCAGACTGAAAGAGCAAAAGAAGATAAGAAGCCCATAGCTACTTGGAACGGAATGGTAGCTAAAATCAAAGAAGCATATATGCCAGAAGATTATGAAATACAGCTGCACAGGAAGAGACAGAATCTGAGACAAAAGGAATTAGATGTCAGTGCATACACTGAAGAATTCCAAAAGCTATGCTTAAGGTCCAAAGTAATGGAGGATGAAAGCATAAAGGTAGCAAGGTACCTTAATGGTCTGAAGTGGAATATACAAGAAGAAATCAGTTTATTGTGTCCTACCACAGTGCAAAAATGCTATCAGCTAGCACTGAAGGTGGAGGAAAAGAATAAGAGGAAACAAGACTCAAATAGCAGAGGAAGAGGAAGAGGCAGAGATAATAGAGGACATAGAGGAGGTTTTGGTGGAAGAAATACTGACAATAGATCCCAAGTAGAATCCAAACTCACAGAGCAGAGTGGGGAGTCGAGTGGTAGAGGAAACCACAGAGGAAGAGGATCTAACAGAGGAAGGTCAGGAGGATCAGGCAGAGGATCCTATTTCACCAACATGAAGTGTTACAACTGTGGCAATCTAGGTCATCCGGCATATAGGTGTCCAGAAAAGGCCACATCCTCTTCTCAAGGAGGTGATAAGAGAAATCACTATGTCCAAGATAATGCATCCAACAGCCAGTCACTTGAGGTCAATCTGAACTCAGAAGATGGAGAGAACCTGATGATAAGGAGAACATTGATCAAAGAACCAGTAAAGTCTGAACCAAGCCAGAGGAGAGCACTATTCAGAATCAAGTGCAAGATTTTGAATAAGGTATGTAAAATTATCATAGACTCAGGATCCACTGATAATATTATTTCTGATGAGGCAGTTAAGAAACTGAATTTGAAAAGAATTACTCATGCAAACCCATATAGAGTCACATGGTTGAATAAGGGTCAACATGTGGTAGTAAATGAACAAAGTTGGGTAGAGTTTAGTATAGGTGGCTACAAGGATAAGGTATTATGTGATATACTACCCATGGATGCATGCCATCTCTTATTGGGCAGACCATGGCAGTATGACCGAAAAGTAGTACATGATGGTGAGAAGAATGCCTATTCTTTTCAGAAGGATGGTGTCACCTATAAGATTCAGTCATTAGAGGATGAAGATGTAGTTCAGACAAAGAGTCCTAATATCTTGGTTGTGAGTGGAAAAGAGTTTCTGAATACTCTTAGGGAAGATGGTATTGGTTATGCCATCATAGTGAAACCAAAAGAAGGACAATAGGGTAAGAAGACAGAGATTCCCAAAGAAGTGCAGCCTATACTGGAGAAGTATAAAGGCATAATCAGTGATGGTACACCAACCACATTGCCTCCACAGAGAGCAATAAGCCATTAGATAGACCTGATTCTAGGAGCATCTTTGCCAAACAAGGCACCTTACAAGATGACTCCAGATCAGCACAAAGAGATTTCCAGGCAAGTGCAGGAATTGCTAGATCAAGGATTGATCAGGAAGAGTATTAGTCCTTGTGCAGTGCCCACAGTGTTGGCACCCAAGAAAGGAGGATCATGGAGATTGTGTACAGATGCCAGAGCCATAAACAAGATAACTATAAGGTATAGATTCCCAATTCCCAGAAATGAAGATCTCATGGACTGTATTGGAAAAGCAAAGTATTTCACCAAGATAGACCTGAAGAGTGGTTACCACCAAATAAGAATCAAGGAAGGTGACGAGTGGAAGACAGCCTTCAAGACCACAGAAGGACTGTATGAATGGCTTGTTATGCCATTTGGTCTATCAAATGCACCCAGCACCTTTATGAGACTCATGAATGAAGTCCTAAAGGATTACATTGGTAAATTTGTTGTTGTTTTTCTAGATGATATTCTAATTTTTAGTCAGACCAAGGAAGAACATCTAGAACATGTAAATACTGTTTTGCAAAAATTACATGATGAACAACTAACCATCAATCTGGAGAAGTGTGAATTCATGAAGCAGGAATTGGTATACCTTGGTTTTGTGGTGTCCCAGGGAGAGTTGAAGATGGACAAGTCCAAAGTAGAAGCCATATTGAGCTGGCCTACTCTGAGAGCGGCCACAGAGGTAAGAAGTTTTCATGGCTTAGCCCAGTTTTACAGAAAGTTTATCAGAAATTTCAGTGGAATATGTGCACCTATGTTGGATACAATTAAGGGTGGAATGAAAGCAAAATTCAGATGGACACCAGCTGCAGATAAAAGTTTTGAAAGGTTGAAGAAAGAGGTAGCAACACAACCTATTTTGTTGTTGCCTAGTTTTGATAAGCTATTTACTATTGAATGTGATGCAAGTAATATAGCTGTAGGAGCAGTGCTAAATCAGGAAAACAGACCTGTAGCCTTTTTCAGTGAGAGGCTGAATGAAGCAAAGAGTAAGTACTCTTCATATGACTTAGAGTTGTATGCTCTAGTCCAAGCATTGAGGAAGTGGAGACATTATCTCCTACCTAAAGAATTTGTGGTCTACACTGATAACCAAGCTCTGAGTTTTCTGAACTCACAGGATAAGTTAAGCAGCAGGCATATCAAATGGATGGAGTACCTGCAGTCTTATACCTTTATAATTAAGCATAAGAAGGGGCAGCTAAATAGAGTTGCAGATGCTTTGAGCAGAAGATTGCTCATAGTGCAGGAAGTGCAATTGAAGAGCATTGGGATTGAAGATTTCAAGAATCTTTACCAAGATGATGAAGATTTTGCTGAGGCATACAAGGTATGTCAAGATTTTGAGAATCACTTTCACAGTGAATTTGCAGATTTCACCTTACAGCAGGGATTGCTATTCAAAGGTGGACAATTATGTGTGCCAAGAGGATCTATGAAAGAAAATCTCATACAGGAGAAGCATAATGGCAGTCTGAGCGGCCATTTTGGTCTGAACAAGACACTGGAGCTAGTCCAAAGGTTCTATCATTGGCCAAGGATGCACAGAGACATCAGAAGGTATGTAGACCAGTGTACCGTATGTCAGAAGGCCAAGGGAACCACTTCTAATGCAGGACTGTATCAACCATTACCCATTCCTTCCAGGCCATGGGAATGTGTAAGCATGGATTTTGTAGTTGGTTTGCCTAAGACTAAGACTGGTTATGACAGCATATATGTAGTTGTGGACAGGTTAAGCAAGATGAGTCATTTCATTCCCTGTAAAGTGACTCATGATGCCAGTCATATAGCACACTTATTTTTTAGAGAAGTGATCAGAATTCATGGACTTCCAGCAAGTATTGTGTCTGACAGAGATGCTAAATTCATGGGGCATTTCTGGAAAACATTGTGGCAGAGATTGGGAACAAATTTGTCTTTCAGTTCAGCATATCACCCACAGACAGATGGTCAGACAGAGGTGGTAAACAGGACATTGGGCAACCTGTTAAGGTGTATAACCAAAGAATATGGACAGAGTTGGGATCTTGTCATTCATCAGGCAGAATTTGCCTATAATGACAGTGTGAATAGGACTACTGGTAAGAGTCCATTCGAAATAGTCTATGGAATGCATCCCAGAGGTATATGTGAGCTCAGAATTATGGGAAACATGGAGAACAGAAGTGGACATGCAGAGGATTTTGCACAATCCATGAAAGAAGTGCATGAGCAGGTGAAGAAAACCTTGACAGAGAACACACAGAAGATCAAGGACAGAGTAGATGCCCATAGAAGGGATATTCAGTTTGAGGTTGGTGATCTGGTTATGGTGCACTTGAACAAAGCCAGAATGCAGAAAGGAATGCCAACCAAACTGCAGATGAGGAGAATTGGTCCTTGCAGAATCCTGAACAAGTATGGTAACAATGCATACAGAATTGAATTGCCAGAAGATTTGGCAATCTCACCAGTGTTTAATGTCCAAGACCTGGTGTAATACAGGGGTCCTCAGTCAGCAGCAGATGGATCCATTTCAGAGAAGGAACAGACAACAAAAGATGTGACCTTGCCATTAAAACCCAAACTGCAGGCAGAGAGAATACTGGATTCAAGAGTACAGAAGCAAACCAGACATGGTGTCTACATGGAGCATTTGATCAAATGGAAGCAGTTGCCTGAAGCAGAAGCTACTTGGGTTGCAGAGTCAAAATTTAAAAAGAGGGGCATTGATTTTGCCTCATTGTCACCGGAGGTGACTTGACTTCTTCCGCACAGGGGGAGTATGGTGCAGGAGCACCAAGGGCTCGGAGCCCATGTATATACTGCACATTTTTGGTGTGATGTGAAATTTTCTTATAATTGCATTTTGGCGTGATAAGCCTTGGCGGGAAGAAGTTTTTGCTTATTCAAAAGTGGGTCATCGGTGTGAGCCTTGGCATCAGGCTGAGGAAATAATCGTGAGCCGACAGTGTATCATCTCACCGATCGGGGTGATAAACATCGAGTTTCACCGATGTGGAGTTGGCCGAAGACATCGGCGTGAGTATAAGTATCAGGCTGAGGATTTGATCGTAGGCCGATGGACGAAGGTCTTACCGATGTGTGATGTCCATCGGCATGAGGGTGGTCATCGGCGAAGCCTGTGGTTGTGTCTCCGATCACTTGGTGTTACCCCGATGGAGTGGTAAAGGTTGGTGAAGGCCATCGGCATGAGAATCACTATCGGAGAAGGATGTGGGTGTCACTCCGATATTAATTGTCTGTCCGATGAAGTGTTGCCGAGGCTTGTCATCGGTATGAGGCTTGCTATCGGCGATGGCTGGGAAAGTCACTCCGACAGCTATGTGTTACTCCAATGGAGTTGGACGTCGGTGCAAGGACTTCTATCGGCGTAGTTTTAAGGCTTTAGGCTGATGCACAGTGGTCACGCCAACGGAGGGTGAAAACTTGGTGTCGGTGAGACAAGGGACTATCGGAGTTCATGGTTGAATGTTGGCCGATAGTTTGGGTTGTGCTGATGGGGGTAGACAGGGGTCGTCGGTGGCAAAAGTGCCGACAGGAGTTTACTAAGCCGACGGATATATAAACCATAGTGGCCGACTTGAACGGGTGCATGTGGGACTAAAAGTTCTCATGAATGCGAAAGTCAATAGAATGCATATCGACAGGGGAAGAATATGATTGGTGCGACAAAGAATCTGTCTTGCCGATGGGAAAGCATAAGCATGTTTCGATGAGACATCTATGTTATCTTGCCGATAGCACAAAGTTGAATCGACAGTTGGAATACCAACCGTTCTGGAATTGGAACCATCCTGTAACGGACATGGAATACTTATAAAATGCAGCATTCTTTCTGTATGAGGTGTGGAGCAGAAGAAACGAGAAAAAGATTTCAATTTGAGAAGCATTCTGATGTAAAGGCAATTTTTGAATAAGAATCAAATTCAGTAGTTCGATCATTTGAGTATTTCTTTTCTATTTTCAGTTTACTATTCTGAAGTAGATTAGTCCTTTCTGTTTCTATAGTTTTGTTCTCTTTTGCAAACCATGACTCTGTATTGATGATGCCTCAAGTTCCATTGTACAGTATGGAGGCCATCTTGCAGAGCCATGCTTTTTGTTTGTTTTTCTTTTGTGTGGTGGTCGGATTGCTGGCTAGAGGAAATGCATGCTTGTTCTAGGTGAGCTCAGTGAGGAGTCCGGCTAGATAGACAAGTAGGATAAATAGATTTGCAGAGGTGGAAAAGTAGAGAGAAAGAAAGTGAGCACCAAGCAGTCTAGACCCTTGAACAGAGTGAGAAGGGTGGGCAACGGGCTCAGAAAGTTATGTGCCATTGAGGTAGTATCTGGGAAGCAGTGAGGACAATGTATGTGTCCCACACCAAGCAGAGAAGTAGAGTTTTCCATCTCTGCAAGGAGTATGTCTTTTAGCACTTTGAATTGGTAGGAAGGCTAGTGTTGTCAACAGTCTTGTACACCTACAGGATGCAGAGCAGGCAGCCTAGAGTCCTCCCTATCACTTGGCTAGAACTAGGTTGTTGCTTTGGGAGGACTGATTGGATTTGCACTGTTAAAGCCTGACTAAACTATCCACTTTGGCACAATTTTTTATCATGTGGCTTATTGCATGGATAACACCATTCACTTTCCTGATCCACATTGTTTTGTATGGGCACAAGAGGTCTAGATGTGCTTGAAGCATTGGGATGAACAACATTCAATGGCCTGATATAACTAGGTTAATTTTACCTTTGCATGTTACCCTAATATGGTGGTTTATTTTTGCTAATAAGCCTGATTGAATGGTTGATATGGCCTACTAGGTTGTACTTGTTTTCTTCTTGCCAACACCAATTCATTGGTCAGGATTCTGATCAGAGTGTCTTTATCATCTATCTTTTCCACTGTAGGTGTAATCAGAGGAGTAACAGGGCTGACCGTTGTAGGTATTGACACAACAACAAGTTGGATAACAGGTGCCTTTGAAAATAAGGGCATTGGTAGTCATAGGGCAATTTTTCCAGCCTAAATCAGATAATTCACTACCCTTATTTCTATGTCATATGCACCTGGTAACGCTATCCTGCCCATGGATTGGATCATAACAACAATGTTAGAGTTTAAAGACTTCAAATAGTATATAAATGTAGTGTTTGGAGAGGGCTTAACCAAAAAGGGGATTATGTCCCATGTCTTCTAGAATATATAATTAAATTCCACCATGAACTCATGGGGGGCTCTTTTGACTGTGGCAAACTGCTACATTAGAGACAAGTGGTCACTCTTATCTGAAAGTACTGGAAAAGTCTTGTTCCCAAGTCATCTTAGTTGTGAATGGAATTAGCTGGCATACCTCTATACCACTGGAGTGCTTTTCCTTTGAAGGAAGATGCAAGAAGTCTCACGGTGACATTGTTTGCAGTGACATTATGGACAGAGCACACACTAGCAATGTCTTGGATATGCTCGACATGGGTGGTAGAGTTTTCACCATTAAAAAATGGGATATCTTTCAGAGTAGAGGTAGGGATATCATCATATTGTGCTAGGTCAAGAGGGATTCCTCTATTGAAAGTAACAAAAGGGAGGTTCCTTGCCATGTTGGGGATATTTAGATTAATTCTAGGTATATGTAAGGTCCTTCTTGAATACTAAGATCTAATAGGAGGAGGGGTAGACTGGGCTCTTGAAGGAGATGGAACAACACTCCTATTTTTCCTCACAGGGGACCTAGACAACCTACTTCTTCTTCTTGAATTAGTAAAAGATAGCTCTATGAATCAAAATTTTTTTGAAGAAGAAGCTCTGGTCTACACTCCAGGCATGAAATGTTGGATTGATTCAAATACTGGACCAACAGAGTCACCAAGTGTTGTTGAATGGTTCCATAATAGAGAATGAACCAAGAACAATACCAATTCTTCCTAGTTCAGCTCTTACTCAAAGCAGAGGGGTCCCACCGGGCATGCCAACAATTGTTATCACCTAGAATTGCACCCTTCTTAAAGCTTGTTCAATCACTCTAATGACACAATGGGACTGGTCTTAAGGTGTGGGACCTTACAGATGAGATCAAACCTCTAGAGAAGATTGGTTCCTCTTTCTGAACTTAAGGTTTAGAGAAATCAACTAAACCTATGCTACCAATCACCAAGGAAATGGGGAAGAAAGAAACTAAAGTTAAAAGGGAGGTGATACACCAAGATTTAGTATGTTTAGTTGGAGCTGACATAACATAGTGATGATTACAAAGGTTGAATAAACCAACACAGACTCATTCATTCTCTAGTAGAGGTCAAAATAGAATACTAAAACCTATAAAGGGATCATTTTATCCACAAGATAAGTGAGTGGCATTCAAGGAGACACAATGAAAAAGACAATGAGAGAGGTAGAATTAGTTGCTTATATTAATCACAGAGGTTAAATAGCCATTACAAAGATAGAAAAGATAAATGCAGATCAGAAATACACAGAATGATAACTTTCTGTTCATGGTTGAACTAGAAATGAAGACAGAGAGATCCAGAAGAGGACACAGTCGATCAAATTCATATAGTTCTAGGAAATATCATGAGGTCATGATCAAGCATCAAGCGCTTCAATCTAAATAAAGACCTAGTGACCAACCAATAGAAATACATCTCAAAGACATACATATATAGCATTTCTGATCACTGTAGTAGCCATGGATGTGAGAAAGAGTAGTCAACAAATAAAATTAGTCACCCATGCTGCAAAAACTCATTCATGTGCCCTTGAAGTGTTCCCACATGGCTTTGCCCTTAAAATATGTTGAAGAGATTGTCCACCCATGCCTTGGGTACAAGAAATTCAATGCAAAGGAGCTACAGTGGCATAGGGGGGCAAGAAATCCATTTTAAACAAGTAATCAAGGTTTGAAGAAGCATTAATGGTGTCTACGAAGGTTGCTGAGCAGTCCCATCACATTCTGAATAGTAGAAAGAGCTTGGAAGGCAAACAGGTCAAAAACCTGACTGATCTAGCTTCCTCCGATCAGTCTTCCACTGATTGAGCCTTTGAAAGGTGAAGGAGGAAACCCTGATCTCCAAATTCTGAAAGGGGGTAATAGGGAAACCATCAGGCTTTGGAGATTGGGCCTTCACTATGTATCGTGCTTTTGAAAAGAACCACCTGATCCCTAACTCTGTAATACTTAGAAAAAATTATGAAGATTAGTGGGGATTGGGCCTCAGACCTTCCACCTTCCACCTTCCCCAAGAAAAGAGGAAGAGGAAGACTCACACTTGTTGAAGTCTGAAACACTTAGGCAAATTTGAGGAACTCGGTGGACTTCAACAATTAGGCCTTCTGCCTACCACCTTTGAAAAAGAAGAAGAGGGAAGAAAAAACTCTCGACCTCTGACGCCTGAAACACTTAGAGGATTACAAGGGAACCAAGGCATGGTTTGGAGCCAATAAGAATGGCATAGCAAAGAGGATAACCCCAAACCCCAAAACTCTAAAAAGGAAGAAAAAAAGGAAAACACTTTAAGATTTTGGACTTAGCCATTTTGGGGTGTTTTTTCCTTACACTTCAAAAGGGAAAATACTTGGAAATCTCATGGATCTTTGGGCTATTTTTCCTAAAGGAAAAATAGGACAACAGGTATTGCACAAAAAGACACACCAAGCACTTGATTACAATCTTAAATTATTCAAGTGGGAGTGACATACCCTATTGATTTGATGAAATAGTCGTGGGTCAATCTCAACTCAAAATAGAGAAGTGATTCCCACCCCCATTAATACCATAATGCTATAGCTTGGATATATAGGGAATATATAGTCATGTACCACGATATACCCCTTACCTTGTAGACTTTCATCTTGCCCAAAGTAGCCCCTATCTCAAGTATAACGATACGTGTGAGCTTCTTCCCCTCCTATTGCAGTAGTGCACCACAAGGTTTGACAACCAAAGGTCTTATCTAGGATATACAAGTTTCTAGGGGATGTCCCAATATATGCTAGGTATGAGGGATGAATCTATGAATGAGGGTGTCCCAAGCATCCAGCCAAGAGCACCAACCAAACCAAGTCTCGGCGGACAGAGGGTCTCAAGGTTTTTTCTTAGACCGAATCAGGTCCTTCCTTTGAAATGAGTCTTTCAATTCTCATAACATTTGTATACCATGCCAGAACATGTGGTTGAGGTCATCCCCTTAGTGATGAAATCTAAGGGAGGCCCCCTAAAGGGAAAGAATGTTGATCACTTTTGATCTCCAAGATCACACAAAGCGCAAGGGGAGAGCATATGTGAGCAACACCCTAGGGTTAACAAAATAACAAAGAGAACTCAAGGAAGGTCTTTGATCCCCAAGATAACCCAAGGGTATGAAGGGAGAGCATACACCTTCCTATAACTCAACAAACACAACAAACAAGTTAATTTAACTACTAACTAATTTAGTGCCTAATGCTAGTAGAAAAAGAGGCCTTTGACATGTGGGGCTACAAGCACAAATCATTACTAGTTTGATAAGAGGTCTTGGATAATCTAAATATGTTGTGAAAACAAGGATTAGTATAAGAAAATGTTGGCAAGTTGTCAAATTAAATCAAAACAAAAAAAGGCGTTGAGATAGTCTGTTCCGGTGCTGATAGAAGTAGACACTACAACAGATAATGAAAGCGCTACAACAGAGAATGTAAGTGCTAAAACAAAGAGTTTGGGTACTAAGACAAACAACCAAGTACTAAAATGTAAGTTGAAAGTACTAAATACAAAGGTTTGTACCTCACAAAATGAGTATTGAACAGTTCTGTGTAGGTGTCAATCTGACCCCGAGATAGTAATGGCTTGAAATTTTGATAAAATCTACAAAATAGAATGTTATAATCTTGCAAAACAAATTGTTAGGCATGTTAGGTACAAACTATAAATCAATTTAAACCCTTATGTGTAAAATAATGTGTTAACGAAAGGTCAAATTGACTCTAAACTAGGCACTAAACCATGGAGGATGGGCATTGATTTTTGTTGTCTAGGCACTGAAGGCTATTGTCTGGGCATTGAACTAATTTTGGAAGAGTGGTGGCTTGCAAATTCACTTACACCTTTAAAAAAAAATACCAAAGCCTACAAATAGAATGTTAAGAGGTATAAAAGGGCCACCAAAATAACTCCAAGTTAGTTAGACATTAAATTCATACCCAAATCAACAAGTAAAACTTCCCTGAATGCAAACACTAATTCTTGCAACATAGGCACTAAATCATGGAATCTCAACACTAATTCCCAAAAAATAGGTGTGGAAAGGTGGAAACGTGATCCAGTAGGTAGTAGGACCAAGGCTCTGAATAGAGAGGTATAAGTGTTGAAAGATGAGGTGTAAGTGCTAACAAGTGAGGTGTAAGTGGTACTACGACCTGCACATCAAAGATTCAATAAATATTCATAGAAAACATATAATTAGGAGGTGGGGGTTCCTCCGGGCATGCTAGAAATGTGAACACTAAAGAGATGAACCAAAAAGGGATGGTTATACAAGCCTAATTCACCCTAATTCACTAATCTAAGTCACCTCAAGACTAGGCTAAAGAGTGATGCATAAACTAACTAAATTGCATCCTATCACTATGCAATACTCTTGATTTTCCCTATGATATGCTAAACTATATGTGAATTGCTAATGATAATACTATGTCAAGTGCTCAATGAGGCAAAATTTTATTACATTCAAATTGCTTGTTGGAAATGGAGAGGAAGGGCTTAATTTATAGACTTTTGGAGGTGAGGATGGAGGGCTAGGATCAATTTTAAAGATCAAGGGTGTTGCAAGTATGGACCTAACCGGTGTTGTCATTGATGTCAACATACTCCTATTACATTAATGATAAGGTTTGGATGAGCTGTGTGCTGAGGATATTGAGAAAATTAGTCATATCAAGAATAGAGAAGAACAATGAAGACAGTAAGGTAAAGATCCAAGATAAGATGCCTATCAGAGGATGCGGTTAAAAGGGTTTGTAGATATTGTCTTAAGGTGATCTAGTAAAGATTTCAGAGGTCCGCATGAAGATCTGAAGAAGTTGTGGCCACTCAAGTAAAACCAGTTCTGGCAGGTGTTTAGAGGTGACAGAGTGACACAGATAAGTCCGGTGAGATCCGGAAATGAAATATCCTATTCTGTGGATTTGGTGGAGTGTTTAGGAAGTCAATATGAAGTGACAACTCAATTGGTTCATGGTCTGGAGGTCCGTAAGCATCTATTCCATTGTGACAGTAATGACAGATTGTGTTCTTGAGGTTTTGGATGAAGGAGATAAGGATTTCAATAAGCAGATGTAGTGTGGATGTCCTTGGTGATTCACAAAAGCTTGTGGAGGTCTTTGGATCATGTCCAGTTCATGTTGGTGGTCTGCATTGAAAATTGAGCTGGTAATTGAAGAATTACTTCCGGATTATGGTGTTCTTCCTAACTCTGGCCGACCGGATGAGTTACACATCCTGCGGATGTTCTTGAAGACGTTATGTGAATATTGGCATGTTCTTAGAAGAAGATTGAAGTCTCAGATCTATATGGCCGATAGTTTGTTGATCCGCGTGAAGTCTTTTGTAATAAGTCATATTGTATTTGCTCTGTAATGTTTGCCAACTTAGATGATCATTCCTAAGTTGATGTCTTGTATAAATAAGGAATTGTAAAGTCATTCCAAAGTGTGTCGTGTGGAGATGAGATTGTGGTAGAAAAGAGAAGAGTGAAAAGCAGAGCAGAAGTATTGGGCTTAAATGGAACTGATTCAAGCATGGTGAAGATGTTATTCTCCAGTTCAAGTATGTGATACTTATCATATTGTAGACAGTGTGTCTCTTGTAGGCAGTGGGCCTCTTGTGAGCAGTGTGCTCGCGCAGTGAGCCCTAATTGGCATGTGCCATTTTGTTCTTTCTATTCTTCTAACAGAGAATACAATCTTGGGTTAATCACCCCATGGTTTTTTTCCCTTAACCGAGTTTTCCATGTCAAAATCTTGGTGTCTTATGTGTTGATGTGTTTCTGCTCTTGATCTGATGCATTATGTTTCATGATTGATTTATTATTATGCTACTGAATTACAAAGTGGACTTAAGTGTTTAATTGGACGAAAGTTTTGGACAACTGATTCACCCCCCCTCTCAGTTGTCTGTCCTGAATCCAACAAAGGGCTCACATTGTTTGAGGATCCTCAAGCAAGGATAATTGGACAAATGGCATGAAGAGATTGCATGAGGGAGATGCTCTAAGATTCAAGAAGAGATCAAGGGATGGGATTGAATGGTTTAATGGATGAATGGCTAGGATTGGGTAGGTGTATGACATGTAAGACCTCATTTATGAAAAGGCATGGTTTGGATTTTGTGAGAATTTTAAAATTAGGAAGAGAGGACAAGTGCATCTTTAAATTACATGCAATAGTGCCACATGTAATTTAAAATTAGGGAATATTTGAAAGAAGGATAAGTATGACAAAAGGAATATTTGCCCATACTTTCAAGGCACCACTTGTCATGTACATGAGATACCAAGTGTGCATCTAGAAGCATGGGGGAAAGGGGTAGTATAAGTTTAGGTTAATTAACCCATGAGCGCATACTTTGGAGAATTAATGATTGATTACAAAAGTAATAAAAAATGGATAAATTAGGTAATTAAATAAATAGATATATTTATTTAATTTTTTTTTAGATGAATGTGAACTATAGTCTTTTAAATGGATATTTGATTTTTGGACTATAGTAGGAGAAAGTGATTTTTTTGTGATAGGAAGAGATGAGAAAATATAAATTAAATAATCATGAATTATTTAATTAACATATGTGTTGGGTAGAATAGTGGAACTTATTGGATTTAGATTGATTTATTGTGTGGATGATGATAGAAGGTGGTCGTGACCATTTTCAGGTGTCTACACCACCATTTGAGGAAATCACCACAACATCAACTTTAGTTTCAAAAACCCAAATTATGCTCCATACTCTGCCATTTGAGATTCAACAACTTCAAATACCAGAACAGTCACAAAAGTCCCTTGAATTTGTGTCAAAACCATGAATAGCCCAAACAAAATGTCAGGAAATTTTCTATAAAATTATTGCATTAAGCACATAGATATCAAAACATGTGGAATACATCTGTATAAATTCCACTGAAGCCCCTAAGTCTTAAAGACTCGACCATCAATCCCCCTCTCACTAAATCTATCCAATTCCCCAAAAAAACCAATAGGAGGAGAGATTTTGGAGATAACTATTGAAAACTTTGTAAAAATTGGCTAAGTGCCTATAGTTCTCTTTGGCTCTAGGTGTTTTCCTTGTAAAAAATCCCCTAAATTAAGGTTAAACCCTGAAAAAACCTAAGAAATCTCTAAGTCTTCGGCCTTGGTCTTTTTCTTTTGTCGGTGAATTCTTAGTTTGGTGAACTTTTAAGTTTTTCAATCAACGAAATCACCGACTAAAGGATCCAACGGGAAGTTTTTATAAAGAGACAAAGGCGATGGAAAAAGGAAGCGTTTGTCGGTAAATGTGTAGTTTGGTGAACCTTAATTCATTGATCGGCAAGTTCATCAATTGGTGAAATCACCGACTAACAAAAGGAAAAACACAAAGAGAGAAAAGATAAAGAGAACAAAGGTAAAGATAGAAAAAGATAGAGAAATCGGGAAATCACAAACTCACTGATTAGTTTATGGTTTCTCAAGTTTGCTGATAAGGCCATTTGCCAACTAAAAAACCAAAGGAGAAAAAGAGAAAAAAAAGAGCTAAGTGAAGGACTCAGAAAGACAAAGAAGTTTGTGAGCTTTAGAGTTCGCCGACAGAGAGAAGCTTCGACTAAAGAAAAAGAGGAAGGCAAGGCAAAGTTCATGAAAGGAGAATTTTGTTGATAAGGTGGAAAGTGACAAAGCAAGAAAGAAGAATGACAAAGAGAAAAAGAGAAGAAAGAAGAAATCAGCTAAAGTGATGGTTCGTGAAATGGAGATTTCTCTGACTAAGGGAAAAGCAAATCTAGAAATGGTTTGCGATGGAAATATTTTGTCGATGAGGCAAAATAAAGGCTAGAATTGAAGTAAAGTGAAAATCAATGAAAATAAAGCATGTAATATAATTTAATATAGTACTTTAGATATTTTAAAGTTATTTTAAAATATCTTAAAGTGTTGTAAAGGATTTATTTAGGAATTTTGACACACATTATATCTTAAAAATGTCTATCTTCTCCAGCCGCCATTACTGTAGGATCAGATCAACACTAGCTGGAAGAAGTTGTTGTGCCTTTATTTGTGTGGGTGGATGAGTTAGTTGCTAGCCTTCAATGAAGCAGATATTTCCTTCAACTACTTCATCCCCTGATATTCTATGCATTTATGTTTGTAGAACAGATGAACATAGACATTCCTTTGGCAGAAATATCTTCTGAAAGACTCATGGGTGAATTTAGTGCAGTGGGTGACCTAGGTCAAATAATATAATGTTATAAATAGACAAAAATCAATGTAACAAGGGTTGGATACAGAGGCTTCTATTTTGTGCTCCAAATGGAACTCTACCCTATTGTAACCATGCCTTTTTAATCAATACAATACTGGTTATTTTTGCCCTTTCATGTTGTTTTTAACTCTGTGTAATTTGGAGTTGGTTGTTGCTTGTGTTACCCTATTTTCAAATTTTTCTAAGTTATTCATATGGTAAGTCATTTCCCCTTCCTTATGAGTCGCGGCCCCTTTACTTAGTCATTTTCACTCATAGTCGGTGATCTCATGTCTTTTTGTATCTCAATCGATGAGTTCCAAAGTTCCTAAACCTCTCGATTCCCTAACTCTGCACAAAAGTGAACGTCATAAGACTTACCGTCGGCCTTGTGTTAATTCTTTGGAGAGTTATTTATAGTCAAAGAGTTGGAAGTTCTTTGAACTTTTGAACTCTCATTTGGATGGTTCATTTGTTCTTAAAATCCTCGACGCCCCGACTGAATGTGTTCCTTACTCCCAAAGCACCGTCCCTTCAATTTATTGATGTGTACAAAGAATTGACACTTGTCGGTCTGTCATAAATTCAGAATGTTGGGAAAAGGTGTTCACACACTTTTTGGAGGGAAATAAAGAGGGCCATTTATGAATTCTACAATACGGTCACCGCCAAATTTGAATGAAATTTGTGGAGAATTTAATAAGCTCAGATACAAAACATTGGTTAAATCTGCAACCTTGTAAGTAAAAGTCTCATTTTTCATTGCAAGGAGAATATGCCGAAGGAGCTCCAAGCCCCATAATTAACAGAGGATTTATAGAACTCTTCACAAACATGTTAGAATAATTGGATTTTCTCCTCATTTTTCTTACTATGATAGTTTACAATCTTTGATTTGTTTGGTTTGGGAAAAGTAATTCTCTGTTTATGAGTCTAGATAGCCTATTTTCCTTGAATCTCTTGTGGACCTCTCTAGTGTCCTTAACTTGTTTAAACATGTTTGCCCTCTAGTTTTTCAAACAAGTTAGAATGAAGTACAAATACCAGGGGTCTCCAATTACTCCTTTTATTGAGAATAGTTTGTTGAATGTAAGAGATACAGACCTTCGACATGTGGATTTGGGGGATTTCTGGGAGAGAATGTGGCAAGAAACCAAGACCTCAATTGCAGAGAAAATTGTGAGTAGGGTTAGCCTGAGTTGGAGGTTTCCCGCCTATCGTGTCATGCCCAGATTTGGTTATTGCTTGTGTAAATAAATATTACCCTGACTCATAGGAGATACGAGCCTTTGATGACTCTGTGATAACAAAGATTGATTTTGAAGTTGTATCACATGCCTTGAAGCTAGCAGACTATGAGGAATTTGTTGATGTGTCCGTCACCACTAGTTGGGGGTACTTCTGGGATAAGAAAGATTGGTGTCAAAGTCGTATTCCTACAAGATGGCTAAAAATTGAGACGAAGGGTAAATCTTGACTCCCTACCAGTTTAAAAAGAGGGCATTTCAAAGAAGAGATATATGACATGATCACTCTATTACATCATGTCGTCAGGAGTGCTAAGTCAGACTCTTTTGAGAGTTGGATGTGCCAATTCATTCTGTTGATTTGTAGTGAGTCTCAAAAAATAGACTAGGCAAAGTTAATAAGTGAACATATGCATGAGTAGTTAATGAATTTTCCTCATAAGGTATCATTTCACATGTGTTCACTTTTGGTCTATATTTTAGCTAGCAAAGAGGTTGTCTGGCTTGGTTTGGGAAGGCAAAGGTCTCTTACTCCAAATACGCCTATGTATTGTTATTTCCCACAGTTACAAAAAGATACTGGGATGAGAGACTTTCGCAAGGTAAATGATGCTTTTCTCATGCTCTCTGCTAAGAAAATTGAAGGTTCATTGGAGAAAAGAATATCTATTGAAGCAGCAGCATTAGTAATGGAGTTTGGAATATTTTATATCTAGTTTGATTGATTCTCTTATTTAAGAATTGGGAGTTTTGAAAATGCCCTGTTAAAATTACCTAGATATCATTCAGATTTTCTGGTTCTTTTAGAAGTTTGTCGCCAAATAGCGACTGTGAATAATAAGTACCATGCTATGAAGAAGAAAGGGTGTTCTTCCCTTGTGTTTTTATCTTTCTTTTCTTTCAAGAGCAATTATAGTTCCTAAAACATTGAGAAGATTTTAGCCGAGTATAATTTTCATTCACTACCTGTGAGACAAGCCTTTGATAGAAAAAACTTTGTGAAAAAGAATATGCATGGAGGTAGCTTATATCTACATAGGCCTCATCTTGAGGACTAATGGGAAGATTGTGTGGATGAAAAGGAAGTGCAATGGAGGAGTTGGATGAGGTTAACAATTGACCAAGTCTGGGATTTTGGTTTGCCATTACAAATCCTAGAGGATACAGATGATAATTTTGACATTTCAGATGAAGGATATCATAGTGCTATTTTGCAACCATTGCCTTAGGTACGTTGGTCAAAGAAGGAAATCATGGATGTTATGATTCATTCCTTTTCATGTGTTAAGTGAAAGGAAGCTAGGTGTGTAGAAAATGCTTCCTACACTAATCTAATGAGGAGAGGGCTATGCAAATTCAACTTTATCCTAACTATTACAGCAATGTTAAACCATTAACATGAGATATTGCAGCAAAACACAAGAACCAGAAAGAAGACAGAGAGAGAGAGAAGATATACGTGGGCAAAACCCTTACGAGTGAAAAACCCCACACTCCAAAACACATCTCAAATGTATTACAGTAAACAATAACAGATTACAATACAGTTTCAGAGCCAATGCTCTTTCAAGATTCTTTAAATGTCAAATCTAGAGATATTCTGGCAGCATAACAGTACTTATACCAAAATTATCTATCTCCCATCCAAGCACCTATTTATATAGAGTTTACAAGGCAAATATGGAACCTTCTAGAGATGGGCGTCCATCTTGGACTCATGCCCCAGAAACCATGCCTAAGGACACTTGTCCAACATCCCATCCCAAAGTGGTAGCCTGGTCCCAAGATAGGTTACGACAGATGCTCTTACGCACCGTACAGCTATCAGAGAATCTGTCATACACTGACTAAAAATATCATATTCCTCTTACATGTCATAACCTTCCTTGACCACCCAAAGATGCCTTTCTCTCATGCAGAGATACTCACCGACACTTGTCATTAATTAAAAATCATTTGAGGTTTCGGGGACGTTGCCCCCGAGCCCCCACGAGGGCGCTGCCCCTCGACCCTGCCCTGTACCATGACAAGGAACATGCCAGGGGCACTACCCTTGGACCCTGCAAGGGGCTATGCCCCTTGACCCCATCTTGGGAGCGCTGCCCCCAAACCCCCGTTAATTATTCAAGGGGGAAACCACGGCTGCCAAAGTCACCAAAATTTATCCTCCTGCATATACACAAGGTACTGACTATGCCAAGTCAACATGGGATAAATAAATTCAATATTAAGAATTTGCAAAGGTTGAGACACCTTAATTCCCAACATTCTCCCACTTGTCGAACACCTTGCAAGGGCCAAAAGCAATGACAAGATTTAACTGCTAGGGGCCAAGAGGCCCATAGACTCTAAACACCATCTGAACTTCTCTGTGCCCACTGGTTTCATCAATGCATCTGCAACATTCTTCAAAGTATCTACCTTCTCCAAATTTACCTTTCCATCCTCAACCATGTCTCGCACGAAGTGAAACTGAACATCAATGTGCTTTGTTCGAGCATGGAAAGTTGGATTCTTTGCAAGGAAAATTGCACTCTGACTGTCACAAGTGATCGTGATCTGACCTGCATCAACACCAATATCAGAATACAATCTCTTAAGCCAAATGGCTTCCTTACAAGCATGAGTTGCTACCATATACTCAGCGTCTGTCGTGGACAAAGCAACAACAGGTTGTCGCTTACTCATCCAACTAATAGCACCACCAAACAATGTAAAAACATAAGCACTGGTGGATCTCCTACTGTCAATGTCACCTACCCAATCTGAATCCACAAATCCACGAATATCAACAGAATGCAGAGGTCATGAAACATTACCATGATAACAAATGGAATACTTGGAAGTACCCCTTAGATATCTGAACACTCGCTTAACTGCATCCCAAAGAACCCGTCCAGGATTAGCCATAAATCGACTAAGGACTCCCACTGCTTGGGCAATGTCTGGTTTTGTGCAGACCATAACATACATCAAACTGCCAACAGCACTAGTATAAGGTACTCTGCTCATGTCTTCCACCTCATTAGGAGATTTTGGACAATCCTCAATAGACAACTTTGTCTCCAAGGAAACGGGAACACACAATGGTCTACAATCACCCATGCTGAATATATCCAACACGGTCTTAACATACTTACTTTGACTTAACCAAAGTTTTCTGTTGGTTCTGTCTCTTCTGATTTCCATTCCTAGAATGTACCTGGCTACCCCTAAATCTTTCATTTCAAACTGAGCTGACAACTGAGATTTAAAATCATAAATCATATTCTTACCCTTCCCAATGAGCAACATATCATCGACATACAGTGCAACAATGAGAATACGATCACCATCAAACTTATAATAAACACAGTGATCCAATTTCGATCTCACAAATCCAATTGACAACACAAAGGCATCAAACTTCAAGTACCATCTCCTAGGGGATTGCTTCAAACCATACAAAGACTTCTTAAGTTTGCAAACCAAATTTTCTTTACCTTTTACCATGTAATGCTCTGGCTATGACATGTAGATTTCCTCCTCCAAGTCACCGTGAAGGAAAGTTGTCTTCACATCCATCTGTTCTACCTCCAAATCATAAGCTACTGCGAGAGACAATAGGAATTGAATGGATGTCATATTTGCAACGGGAGAGAAGATCTCACCATAATCTATAACCTCCACTTGTGAATACCCCTTCGCAACCAATCTAGCCTTATAATTTTTAATACTGCCATCTGCACCAAGCTTCTTCTTGAACACCCATTTACATCCAACGGGTTTCCGTCCAGGAGGCAAAGGCACCAAGTCCCAAGTTTGATTCTTTTCCAAAGAAGCCATTTCTTTCTCCATGGCCTCCTTCCAAGAACCTAAATCCTTCATATCCAAAGCCTCTGATACAGTTCTAGGTTCATCACTGTTAGTGAGCAAAGCATAAGCACAACTAGAATCAAGCAATGTAAAACCAAACCTTTTAGGTTGCTTCCTTATCCGTGTAGACCTCCTCAAGAGCTGAGATTGAGGTTCAACTTCTTCTTCTGAGATTTCAGAGCTGCTAGAGCTCTCCTCATCATCAAGTCCAACATTGTCTTTCTATTCAGTCTTCTCAAGGGTGAGAGGAAACTGAACAACATCCTCTTTCTTTTCTTTTTCTTCTGGCTGCAAAATAGTGGAAGAAGGTGTAAGCTCTCTGAAGATGACACTTCTGCTATACAACACTTTTTCAGCCATGGGATCCCAAAGCTTGTATCCTTTCACACCAACAGAATAGCTGATGAAGATACACTTAACAACTTTGTTCTCCAACTTTGACCGCTTCTCCTTAGGCACATGTGCATATGCCTCACAACCAAAAACATGAAGATGCCTTACTAAAGGCTTTCTACCAAACCACACCTCCATGGGTGTCTTTCCAACAAGAGCTGATGTAGGAGATCTATTTACCAGATAGCAAGCAGTGGCAACAGCTTCAGCCCAAAACTTTTGTTCTAGACCAGCTCCACTAAGCATACTCCTAGCCTTCTCCATCAGTGTCCTGTTCATCCTCTCTGCAACTCCATTTTGCTGCCGTGTGTATGGAGTTGTCTTATGTCTTTTAATCCCAACTTCCTTGCAATACTTATCAAATTCTGTAGAACAGAACTTACCACCGTTGTCAGTTCTCAAACATTTAATCTTTTTACCAGTCTAATTTTCAACAAAGGCTTTAAACTCCTTAAACTTGCTATAGACTTTAGATTTGCTTCTGAGAAAATAAATCCATGTCCTTCTACTATAATCATCTATAAAAGATACAAAGTATACATATTTTGATAATGAGGGAACATTAACAGGACCAAACACATCAGAATGAATGAGGTCCAACACACCAGAAGACTTATGAGAACTCGAGTAAAACTGAACACGGTTTTGTTTTCCATAAATACAATGTTCACAAAAGTCAAACTCAAGATTACAATCATCTAACCCCTCAATGAGGTTCTTATTTTCAGGGTATGCAGACCCTTCTCACCAATGTGGCCAAATCTCTTATGCCATAACATTGTCTTTTCTACAGGAAGTTTAACTTCCAATGCACGATTACAACCATCAAGATTAGAAACTACAGATTTCTTCACTACTCGTTCAGATGGTGGGGATGAAGTGACTGTTGCCCTCTTCCTTGAGTCAGAAGAACTATTGCATTGTGCAATGCATGCTTCCATCTGAAACAGAGTACCTCTCCGAGTACCCTTAGCAAGCACCATAGATCCTCTAGTCATCTTGCATCTGTCTTTCGAAAAGACAACCTGCACACCTGCATCATTCAACATACTTACAGAAAGTAGGTTCCATGCTAAGCCTGGGATGTGCATAACCCCAGTGATCCCCTTCACTTGACCATCAGGGAATCGGATAGAGACTCTTCCATGACTAACGATCTTTAGATGAGAGTCATCACCTAGATACACCTTTCCACCATCGAACTCCTCATACTTAGTGAACCAGTCTCGATGCAAGGTCATGTGGAATGATGCACCAGAGTTGATTAGCCACACATCATCAGATGCATGGGTTGCCAGGGCTGCGATGAAGACAATCTGAATCAGGAGCTTTCTTCTTTTTCTTCTTCTCCTCTTTGTATTCCTTTCAGAAATGCCCAGTCTTGCCACAGTTCCAACAAAGAGCCTTGGACTTTCTTGGAGATTTAGATCTCCCAGGGGATTTGGATCTACCCTTCTCAGCTTTCTTGTCCTTCTTCTTCCCTTTCTCCTTGGGTCTTCCACAAACTGCAAGGGCTTCTTTGGCTACCTCAGAATACTTTCTCCGCATCTCTTCAGATAACAGTGAAGAGACCACCTCTTCCATTTTGAATGTGGATGTGGTGCTTTTGATTGCCATGACAAGATGATCCCATGAGTCTGGCAGAGAACAAAGGAAGGTCATACACTGATCCTCCTCCTCCATCTTTACACCAATAGATGTCAATTATGCAACCAGCATGTTAAAGGCATTCATATGCTCAGCCACAGATCCTCCGTCCTCCATTCGAAGAGAGTACAACTTCTTTCTTAGGAAAAGTTTATTGACAAGGGATTTGGCTTGATACACATCCCCCAACTTCTTCCAAAGGAGTGTTGCAGTAGCCTCCTCATGGACATTTAACAACATGGAATCGGCAAGACTAAGTCTTATGAGACCCTTAGCCTTCTGATCCTTGAGATCCTAGTTAGCTTGTGAAATTGTAGCTGGTTTGGTTCCATTCACACTTTCCCAAAGGTCTCGGTCAACTAACATGTCTTCCATCTTGAGCTTCCATAGCTCAAAATTACTGTCGTTGAACTTCTCTACTTCAAACCTATCTGATGTGCTTGCCATCTCCTTGCTGCAATAAGATATAGAATGCTCTACACAGACTCCCACTCAACCTAAGATTAGCTCAAAAAAACCCCACCCTACAACTAGGACCAAAGGTGATCAAGCTCTGATACCAACTGAAAGGAAGCTAGGTGTGTGGAAAATGCTTCCTACACTAATCTAATGAGGAGAGGGCTATGCAAATTCAACTTTATATTACAACAATGCTAAACCATTAACATGAGATATTGCAGCAAAACACAAGAACTAGAAAGAAGACAGAGAGAGAGACAAGATATACGTGGGGAAAACTCTTACGGGTGAAAAACCCCACACTCCAAAACATAACTCAAATGTATTACAGTAAACAATAACATATTACAATACAGTTTCAGAGCCAATGCTATTTCAGGAGTCTTTAAATGTCGAATCTAGAGATATTCTGGCAGCATAATAGTACTTGTACCAAAAATATCTATCTCCCATCCAAGCACCTATTTATATAGAGTTTACAAGGCAAATATGGAACCTTCTAGAGATGGACGTCCATCTTGGACTCATGCTCCAAAACCCACACCTAAGGACACTTGTCCAACATCTCATCCCAAAGTGGGTGCCTGGTCCCAAGATAGGTTACGACAGATGCTCTTACACACCTTACAGCTATCAGAGAATCTGTCATACACTGACTAAAAATATCATATTCCTCTTACATGTCATAACCTCCCTTGACCGCCCAAAGATACTCACTGACACTTGTCCCCTTGACCCTGTCTTGGGGGCGCTGCCCCCAAACCCCCATTGATTATTCAAGGGGAAAACCGTGGCTGCCAAAGTCACCAAAATTTATCCTCCTGCATATACACAAGGTGCTGACTATGCCAACTCAACATGGGATAAATAAATACAACATTAGGAATTTGCAAAGGTTGAGACATCGTAACTCCCAACAGGTATGTTGGTTAGAGAAGGAAATCATGGATGTTATGATTCATTCCTTTCATGTGTTAAGAAGAATGGAAAGGTGGCTTAACAAGAAATTCAAGGAACACGTTGGCTCCTCAGCACCAAAAGAATCTACAAATAAGGAATAGAACAGGTCTCAGGTGTCTCATACTCCAAGAGCTACAACAAGTTTAGAAACAACTCTTCATAGAGTTGGCTCACAATTAGGAGGAGATGGAGAACAACCTGAAGACAGTAGAAGGTTGAAGACTGCATGTGAGCAAGATGGTCAACCTGTGCCTACAAGAGAAAAAACTGAAAAGAGATTGGATGCTTTGCAACAATTGCAAGCAAACCATGTGCCTCCTTCCACTCCCCTGGTACCTGATAGTGATTCTTTAATCTTTAATCAAATTAGTGAAGACAATGTTTTTTAGTCTTTGCTTGGTAATCCTAATTCTCCTAGTTTGAGTGATCCTCTGGAACATAGTACTCCTGTTGTGCATTTAGATGGTGTTATTTTGAATACTAATATCAATGCTAGTGTTTCTACTTCACCCTCTCCCTCATGGTTAAAGAAGGATATAGAAAAGAAGAAGAGATATGCTCCCATGATAGATACAAACATAGACACTATAGCTAAGTTACTACAAGATATGCCTAAGCCCAAGAGGGCTAAGAGGATCTCTAGAATGGTAGCGGATCCTTCTATTAGACATCATATTTTGGAAATTTTTGATCCTATTGGTGAAAAGAATGAGGATGAAGTCACTGAGGCCGATTTTAACACAAGCCGAGTTGATATGGAGCCTTCCACTATTGAAGGTGAAATCTATCATGCTAAGTTTTCTATGAGCACTTTATCAAAAATAGTAAAAAATGAGTAGTAGGAGAAGGCCAAGCTACAAGCTTAGGTGAGGTCTTTGACTGCATTCATTCAATCCATTTTAAGGATTACTACTCAACCTTTAGAGGAAATACTGAGCATTATTATGGATGGTCTGGATCCCAACTTGTTGCAAGAAATCAAATGATGCCAAGTCATAGGTAATGTTGTTGATCAATGGGTGGAGAAAACCATTCTTGATGGCTTATTTTATATTGAGGAAGCTACAAAGTTGTACACCTTGATCTCTAGCAAAAGGGAAACATTGGCTGCAGAATTGCAAATTGTTAGGAAAGATAACAACAGTCTTTTGATGGTTTTTAAAGAAGTTCAATAAATGGCTAAGATTGACACTAGCATCCTCATAGCTAAAAAGATCTTAAATGACCCCGAGGAGAATGAATCTATAGGATGGTTAGATACAAGTGAATGGAGAATGAATGTGTTGGGGGGAGTTGAGGAATACATTGACTCAATATTTCTCTGATTTGAAAGATCTCAAGAGTAATTTTGCAATTTTAGGTTTAGAAGCTTTTAGTGAAGATGAAGATAAATTACTTTAGATCAAATATATAAAGCAAAATTTCAAGAAAATGATTACTAAGGAACTTGTGGCTACTGACATAGTCACTGGCGAATCAATAGGAAAACTTGGAAGAGTAACAATGTATCTCCAAACTTTCAAAAGAGAAATCAAAGAAGTCCATAATTAAAAGGTGGTGAATGCTAATCAGATGATAAGTAAATGAAAGTTTTAGGCTAATATCACTAGCAGCCCAAGTAGCAAAGTGTTGACACTGGTCATTGGCAGGTACAGAGCATACAAGGTGAAGTTACGAGTGCTAACAACTCAAGCAGTACAGGTTGATTTAGCTTCAAGAGATGGACAAAATAAAGAACATGAGGTGACGCAAAAGGAGGTGGCACTTGATGAGGATGTGACAATTGTCAATTAATGAATTTTCATATGCTTTGATATTTATTTCTTACAAAACTATTGGCTCTGGAGAGCTATCTTTTAAGTTAATGTTTATTTTAAAACATCTTTAAAATTGGTTGTCCCCAAGAAGCCGTTATTAGTTTTAAAGACGATTATGGTTGACAAGGCTATATATGTTGCAAGTATGGGCCTAACCGATGTTGTTATCGATGTCAACATACTCTTGTTACATTGATGATAAGGATTGGATGAGTTGTGTGCTGAGGATATTGAGAAAATTAGTCCTAATCAGGAACAGAGAAGAATAGTGAAGACAGATCCCAGCTAAGATAAAGATAAGAGGATGCACTTCAAAGGGTTTACAAATATGTGTCTTGAGATGATCCAGTAAAGATTTTAGAGGTCCGCATGAAGATCTGAAGAAGTTATGTCCTCTTGAGTAAAACTAGTTCTGGCAGGTGTTTGGAGGTGATAGAGTGACTCAAATAGGTCCAGTGAGATCCGAAAATGCAATATATTGTTCTACAGATTTGGTGGAGTGTTTAGGAAGTCAATGAGAATTAACAATCCAATTGGTTCATGGTTTGGAGGTCCGCAAGCATCTATTCCAATATGATAGTGATGACAGACTATGTTCTTGAGGTTCCGGATGAAGGAGAGAATGATTTCAGTAAACAGAAGTAGTGTGGATGTTCTTGGTGATTCAGGCAAGCTTGTGGAGGTCTTTGGATTGTGTCCAGTTCATGTTGGTGGTCCACATTCAAGATTGAGCTTGCAATTGAAGAGCTACTTCCGGATGATGGTAGTCTGGCCGACTAGATGAGTTACACATCCTGCGGATGATCTTGAAGATGTTCTGTGAAGAATGGTGTGTTCCTAAAGAAAGATTGAAGTCTCAGATCTGTGTGGCCGATAGTGTGTTGATCCACATGAAGCCTTTTTCTAATTAATCATATTGTATTTATGTATTTGCTCTGTAATGTTTGCCGACTTGGATGATTATCCCTAAGTTGATGTCTTGTATAAATAAGGAGTTATAAAGTCATTTCAAATGTGTCTTGGGGAGATGAGAGTGTGGTAGAGAGGAGGAAAGTGAAAGGCAGAGCAGAAGTATTGGGCTTAAATGGAACTGACTCAAGCATGGTGAAGATGCTATTCTTCAGCTCAAGTATGTAATACTTATTATTCTGTAGACAGTGTGTCTCCTGTAAGTAGTGGGCCTCTTGTGAGCAGTGTACTCAGGCAGTGAGCCCTAATTGGCATGTGCCATTTTGTTCTTTCTATTCTTCTAACAGATAATACAATCTTGGGTTAGTCACCCCATGCTTTTTCCCTTAACTAGGTTTTCCACGTCAAAATCTTGGTGTCATTTGTGTTAATGTGTTTCTGCTCTTGAATTGTTGCATTACGTTTCCATGATTGATTTATTATTATGCTGCTGGATTAAGAAAAGAATTTAAGTGATTAATTGGAAGAAAGTTTTAGAAAACTGATTCACCCCCTCCCCTCTCAGTTGTATGTCCTAAATCTAACAATATATTTGAAAAGTCTATCAATGTTCAGAATCTTTTGGCAAACTTTGTGTTGGTAGAAGGTCAATTTTGATGTTTTGCTATTTCAGTTACTTTGAAATATATGAATTGAAGTTGGTGTAGTGGAATTTAGAGATCATAAATTGTGGTATGGCTTATGAATGTTCATTCTTTTTATGTTGAACATGTTGTTGATTTGCTGATTCTCAGTTCTATATTGAAGTGATTGGAAAATTTTACTCTTGCTCATTGTTGTGGATGTTTATCTTTTGATGAATGATTTATAGTGGTGATTGTATGATAGTTGATTTGATTCTTTAATGATGTGAATGAGATAACAGTAATCAAAGTCTTTGTACTTCTTAGTTTTCAGATTATGTTGAGATTTCTTGTCTTTTAATGCATTTGGGTTAAAAGCACCACCTTTTTTACTTTCTGGTAAAAATCATATGTTGTTTCCATTCTTTGTATATCATTTGAAGGTAGTTGTGCCTTCTCAAATAAGAAGAGAATCACTGCAAAATATCATTGCAATTGATTCAACTGTTGGTCTAATTGTCACTTATGTGGGTCTGAGTATATAGAGTTAGGTGACAAAATCTATATACCAATAGCTTGTGAATGTTTATTTCCTTGCAATTCTATTTTGTTCTTTACCTTTGTTAGAAGTTGCAAGATTTGGGTGATCCCAGATCATCTGTGTGAAATTATCCTATGTATTTTGGCTCTGTGGGTGTTCTTCATTAAACCTAGTGTATCACCTTTCCCTTTTAGTTTTCTCCTCCTTCCCCTTTTCCTAGTGGTGTTATATTAGGTTTAGTCTTACATTTTTCTCTAAATCTTATATCTAAAAAGAGGAACCAGCCTTCTCTGAAGGTTTGATCTCATTTGTAGGGTCCCACACCTTGAGATCACTCCCATGTTTCACTGGATTGTTGTAGTAAATGGGCTTCAACATAGGGTGTAAATCCAAGTGACAATAGTTTCTAGCATGCCTGGTGGGACCACTTTACTATGAGTTAAGAGTTGAGTTGAGAAATTGGTGTTGTTCTCAATATTCTGCGGATTGGCAGGCAAGTTTCATGCACCTGGCAACTCTATAAGCTCTTGGTTTCAGACCAGTCCGACATTATATGCCTCGAGTACAAACTAGGGCTTCTTCAAGAGGTGAGAATTATCAATTTGTTGAATTACTTGTAGTTGCTTCAAGGAGAAGAACTAGGTTATCTAGGTCTCCTGCGAGAGGAAATAGCAATGTTGCTTAATCTCATCCAAGATCTCAATCTATACCTCCTCCTGTTAGGTTTCAGTATTCAAGAAAGGGCTTGCATATACCTAGAAAAATATGAATATCCTAAATATGGCTTTGCCAAGAAATCTACCCTTCATAACCTTCAATGGAGGTAGCCCTTTATCCCTAGCTGCACATAATGACATACTTGCCTCGACCCTAAGGAGTATTCCATTCTTTATGGGTGAGGGTGTTAGTGCCTGAATTGACTGGTAATTTTCTGAGCATTTTTCATTCAGGCACTCTCCCTAAGTATCCAAAAAATGTTCTAAGTGATGGACCTCCTCAGCATTTTTCAGCTGCATCATCATGTTTTCCGAAGGAGGAGGTCATCATCATCATGTTTGTTTCGATGATGGTCAGCATCATCATGTTCTCTCTCGATCGGTTTCTCATCGTCATCATCATATTTCGCTGTCGGGTGATGTTTGGGTTTTATCCTGATGTTGCTGAACAGCTACAGTGCGCCCTGATCTGCTTGCGAGGGTGATTCTTCAAAGTCTCCGGTGATCTTCCATTTATCACCGTGCGCAGGCATGATGATGATGTTACTTATTCTTTGAGTTGCTCGACCTAACTTGTTTTATCCTAAGGGTCGTCGTCATCATCATCATATTTCCAGTTATCATCCTGCTGCTTGTGGAGGTCATCATATTTTCTGCCTTCATGATATTTCGCCGGGGTGATATTTCTATCATCGGGTGATCTTGGTTTATATCATCCTGATGATGTTGTCGAAGAGTTCTAAGTGCGACCCGAGATTCACTAGGGTCATCATATTTTGAACGTCAGGATGATCTTAGTCAATATCATCCTGATGATGTTGTATCACCCCTTGTTCGTTGTTTTTTCATCCTGATGATGCTGACGTCATCCTTATATCGGGGTGATATCCGGTTCTTTCTGCCTATCTGCATCATGATATTTCCGAAGGAAGGGGTGATATTTTCATATCACCCGGATATATGTTTGCTCGAGCATCATGATGATGCTGATATCAAGGAGATATCCGCCTGCTGGCTTCACGCATTATCTACTGGGGGTGATCTTTTCAAGCAGCATCATCATATTCAGTTATCGCCCCGATCTTATAGAGGAGCTACAGTGCAACCTGATGTTTGAACATCAGGAGGATATTTCCAAATATCCGGTTGTCTTCCGAATATCATGATGATGTTAATATGATGATGACGTCATCAGGATGTTCATCGGCCAAACTTTTGTTATAAGCTCAGCAGGAGGATGTTCCTCCGATGGATCAGGTTGTGCCGAATATCATGAAGGTTATATTGCGAATATCATGATGACGTCAGGGTGATATTTCGAACAACAGGATATCATGCTGCTGGAGGATGATGATGATGAGGTCTATACTAGTGTCGTCAGGAGCAAAAGCACCGACATGATATATGCTCATGACCTAGTATATAAAGTGTTTAAGAGGTCATCGCGGGGTGCATGTGGGATAATGTTATCCTGCATTTTCAAATATCATGATGATGAATCTCGGCGGGAAACGCTTGCGATAGTCTGTTTGATGCTCTTCCCGAGGCCGCGGGTTGGTGCGCCATCAATGGCGATTGTTGCAGAGGTATGGGCGATGGCGTGGGCTGGTCTAGTACCTGATTGAAGATCTGGATCCCGAGGCAGTGGCGCAGGGCTCGAAAAATCTTCCTGTCTCCTCCCCTACCTGCTGCGTTAATGTTTGAGCGCCATTTTTATCATACTGTATATCTAGCGGGAGTTTTGGTCAACCTGGTAGTTAATGCTGAATACACCCTCCTGCTATATAATGCAGAGGATGTTATTCATTCAAGGTTGTTGAAAGTTGATGATTTTTGGCTCTGTAATCCAAAACCAGCTGATCTGGTTGCTCTGTACAGCTTGATCTTGTGAGTTTATGTATCTCCTGTTGTAGGACTTGGCATGAATCCACTGGTTTCATGGTTGATCTTGTATGAGTAATGCTATCTTAGCATGTGTTGTGTTAATTCTGTCTCCAGTATTGCATGTATTCTTCTTCTGGATCTGGATATTTGTGTGATGTTTAGATTCTAGAGCATAGAATTCCTATGTTGAATGTCTGATCTTTTAACCTCTGCTCAAGGGGCAGATTAAACTGTTTTCAGGTTGAACATTGGGAAGGGTATACTGCAGTAGGAATGCCATAAGTAGAGATGACTCAACACTCTGTATTGGGAGATATCTGTAGGGCAGATATCATGTGTATCCCCCTGAAATCCAGTTCTAGCTATTCATGCTGATCATTCACAGGTGTATGTCTACCGACTCCAAGCCCTGGATAGGCACCAGTCATGCTGTGTTCTTGTGTTATACACCATGTCCAGCTTTGCATCCAAATTCATAACAAAACACTTCATACTTCCACCTGTTAGTTGTAGGAGTAGGATTAGGAACCCCCTGCATGCTCTCATACCCAACCAGACATCATGTCCAAGAATGTTGCCAGCCTTGTGATCTATCATACAGATCTTGGTCCATACATGAGAGTATTCTGCCTGTTGTTGTCAAGTTAGATCCTTCTATCTTTGAGCTAGTCAAGGTTACATCTTGAGTTATAGGGATACCCCCCTTGGTGCGGCAGAACCAGAAGTGAAGGGGAGGAGCTCACGCAACCTCCTGTATTCAGTTGGCCTGAATCTGCCTATGCATTAGAAGTGGCGAACCCTAATGCTGATTCAGAAGAAATGTCAACAGAATGGCGACTCTGCTGGGGATCGAAGTAAAAGTACTATCTAATCATCTCCAGTAATATATCTGTGACCCATCCGAGTCACCAACACAGAATGGCGACTCTGCTGGGGAAGGATTGATAAAATAAAGAATAATACTTGTGACCCATCCGAGTCACTAACAAAATGATGCTCTGCTGGTGGACTAAACCTGGAAAAGTAGCTTTCAGCTATTGAAAATTTTGTCCTCTCTGGAGAGGTGGCGACTCTGCAAAAAAGATCTAAATGCACATGAAAGATAGATGTATGTTATTGGTTGAAAGATGTACATATTTCTGCATCTGTATGAGAAAAGGTACCTTGTTACTTCCCCTTTATTTGCTGTTTTACTGCATAAGTTAGATGCCAGGGGAAGCCTTAGGTCTTAGACAGACAAACGATGTCTAAGAGTAGGATTTTTATGAATCCAAGTATGAATTATCCCATACTCAGTGGTAAAATGTTGGATAAAGGAATAGAAGAGATAAGAAATAGGTTGATATTCTTAGAGGCTGAGCAGGCCCAGTTAAAAAGCAGTAACCCTGTTGTGTCTGCCAGTCAGAAGGCTAAACCTCTTCTCAGCCCTTTTGATCCTTTGTATGACCAACTGGATTTGTCATGGGTGGATTATAAAGTAGAAACTATGCCTGCTAGGATATACTGTCAGATGCCTAGATTTAGTGGTCACAGTATATGTGATGGGAATGCACATATCCAAAATTTTCACAGTTTTATGGGAAAACATTCATTTAGAGATGAGGATATGTGGATGAGGTTTTTTGTTAGGTCCTTTGATGCAAAAGCAAAAGACTGGTATTTGAGCTTTCCAAAGAAATTTTTTGCCTGTTGGGATGAGCTTGCTGACTGTTTCAAGGAAGAATTTGCAAAAGAACCGGCTGATCTTGTTGCAGAATTGATGAGAATCAGAAAACAAGATGAAGAGCCATGTGTTGATTTCAGTCATAGGTTTGCAATAGCCCTTTCACAGATCCCAGAAGTCTTCAGACCTGATATTTCAGCCTGTGTTGGCATATTCTTTGAAGCTTTTGAGGAGGGCTTTAGTGCAATACTGAGGGATTTCAAGGTGACAAGTATGCAGATGGCATACAAATTTTTAGAAAATGTAGAGGAAATGAGAGATGTGCACCTGCTGAAACCCCTGTCCCCAGGCCTTGGTGTGAATAATTGTTGTGAAGCTGCAAATGACCAAATGATTATGGCATCATGTGCAGATAAAAATGAAAATAAAAGCACAGAGGTTGAGACTACTGTATTTGAACATAATGCTAACAATACTGCTCAACTGGATTGTTCATCAGTTGAGGATGCCAGTGAAAGGACTAATGAGGATTCCCATTGCAATGATGAGGCAGCTGACCATGAAAACAATAACGAGGTTGTGGACAGCAATGAGCAATTTTTAGAATGGACATGTGGAGACAATTGTGAGTATTGTACTCAAGACAGAGAAGATATAAGCAAACAGAGAAGCAATCCTATGTGTGACCCATTGCTTACCTTTCAAACACATGGAGATCATGAAGAGCAGTCAGAAATTGAAATAAGTGCTAGTTCAGAGCATGATTGTTTTTCATTTGATGGCTGTTTTGCTTATGACACACAGGCTGATACTCCTCCACAGAGTGAATCCATTGACGATGAAGAGGTGTGCTCTGCTGCCCATGAACAAATGGCATACTATGATGAAACTGATGCACCTAGGTCACCCATTTATGACACATATGGTGATGAGGATCTGTCTGAGTATGGTGAAGATCTAGACATTACTTTTGGCTTGGATTCTGTTTCTCATCTTGATGAAAGAGGAAACAACATACATCAGGTAAGTGACTGTGAAAATGTGCCTGACTTAAAAGAGATGCCAGAGCCTGATCTTTTCCAGCCTGGTGTACCAGATGGTTGTGTACATAATGTACACAATTGTGATTTTGAAAGCTTTTCTTTTGATGAGCCAGCATATAATACAATGAGCTTTGATCTTCCTAGTTTTGTGGTGGACTCCGAGTGTTTCCTATTTGCAGTCCAGCTAGGAGATCATGTTGCAATGCATGATGATGATATAGGTGATAAGTGCTATATGCCATATGAACATGCATTGTTTGATACATTCTGCACCCACATGTCACATGATGCTGAGGGCTATCTGCACAAGGGTGATAATGACAAGCCAAATCAGAAGGTTGAGTATGCAGATGACAAGTTTTGTTTGTGGGTGGATCTTTGTAGTATCTCCAAGCTTGATCCAGTGCATGCAGATGAAAACAAGATATTTGACAAAGGGAGATACATGTTTTTCTTTTCTTGGTGGCCCTAGGCCATCAAGTGTGTTGGGTGATGCAGGTCAGTGCAGTATTTGACTCTGTGCCCAATGGATAAGGGACTGGTCTGCATCCCAGAGATCTGGAGTTCTCGCTGCAGGTTTTCACCTGCACGTCCCCAGACAGAGCCACTGTTAGTGCCTGAATTGACTGGTAATTTTCTGAGCATTTTTCATTCAGGCACTCTCCCTAAGTATCCAAAAAATGTTCTAAGTGATGGACCTCCTCAGCATTTTTCAGCTGCATCATCATGTTTTCCGAAGGAGGAGGTCATCATCATCATGTTTGTTTCGATGATGGTCAGCATCATCATGTTCTCCCTCGATCGGTTTCTCATCGTCATCATCATATTTCGCTGTCGGGTGATGTTTGGGTTTTATCCTGATGTTGCTGAACAGCTACAGTGCGCCCTGATCTGCTTGCAAGGGTGATTCTTCAAAGTCTCCGGTGATCTTCCATTTATCACCGTGCGCAGGCATGATGATGATGTTACTTATTCTTTGAGTTGCTCGACCTAACTTGTTTTATCCTAAGGGTCGTCGTCATCATCATCATATTTCCAGTTATCATCCTGCTGCTTGTGGAGGTCATCATATTTTCTGCCTTCATGATATTTCGCCGGGGTGATATTTCTATCATCGGGTGATCTTGGTTTATATCATCCTGATGATGTTGTCGAAGAGTTCTAAGTGCGACCCGAGATTCACTAGGGTCATCATATTTTGAACGTCAGGATGATCTTAGTCAATATCATCCTGATGATGTTGTATCACCCCTTGTTCGTTGTTTTTTCATCCTAATGATGCTGACGTCATCCTTATATCGGGGTGATATCCGGTTCTTTCTGCCTATCTGCATCATGATATTTCCGAAGGAAGGGGTGATATTTTCATATCACCCGGATATATGTTTGCTCGAGCATCATGATGATGCTGATATCAAGGAGATATCCGCCTGCTGGCTTCACGCATTATCTACTGGGGGTGATCTTTTCAAGCAGCATCATCATATTCAGTTATCGCCCCAATCTTATAGAGGAGCTACAGTGCAACCTGATGTTTGAACATCAGGAGGATATTTCCAAATATCCGGTTGTCTTCCGAATATCATGATGATGTTAATATGATGATGATGTCATCAGGATGTTCATCGGCCAGACTTTTGTTATAAGCTCAGCAGGAGGATGTTCCTCCGATGGATCAGGTTGTGCCGAATATCATGAAGGTTATATTGCGAATATCATGATGACGTCAGGGTGATATTTTGAACAACAGGATATCATGCTGCTGGAGGATGATGATGATGAGGTCTATACTAGTGTCGTCAGGAGCAAAAGCACCGACATGATATATGCTCATGACCTAGTATATAAAGTGTTTAAGAGGTCATCGCGGGGTGCATGTGGGATAATGTTATCCTGCATTTTCAAATATCATGATGATGAATCTCGGCGGGAAACGCTTGCGATAGTCTGTTTGATGCTCTTCCCGAGGCCGCGGGTTGGTGCGCCATCAATGGCGATTGTTGCAGAGGTATGGGCGATGGCGTGGGCTGGTCTAGTACCTGATTGAAGATCTGGATCCCGAGGCAGTGGCGCAGGGCTCAAAAAATCTTCCTGTCTCCTCCCCTACCTGCTGCGTTAATGTTTGAGCGCCATTTTTATCATACTGTATATCTGGCGGGAGTTTTGGTCAACCTGGTAGTTAATGCTGAATACACCCTCCTGCTATATAATGCAGAGGATGTTATTCATTCAAGGTTGTTGAAAGTTGATGATTTTTGGCTCTGTAATCCAAAACCAGCTGATCTGGTTGCTCTGTACAGCTTGATCTTGTGAGTTTATGTATCTCCTGTTGTAGGACTTGGCATGAATCCACTGGTTTCATGGTTGATCTTGTATGAGTAATGCTATCTTAGCATGTGTTGTGTTAATTCTGTCTCCAGTATTGCATGTATTCTTCTTCTGGATCTGGATATTTGTGTGATGTTTAGATTCTAGAGCATAGAATTCCTATGTTGAATGTCTGATCTTTTAACCTCTGCTCAAGGGGCAGATTAAACTGTTTTCAGGTTGAACATTGGGAAGGGTATACTGCAGTAGGGATGCCATAAGTAGAGATGACTCAACACTCTGTATTGGGAGATATCTGTAGGGCAGATATCATGTGTATCCCCCTGAAATCCAGTTCTAGCTATTCATGCTGATCATTCACAGGTGTATGTCTACCGACTCCAAGCCCTGGATAGGCACCAGTCATGCTGTGTTCTTGTGTTATACACCATGTCCAGCTTTGCATCCAAATTCATAACAAAACACTTCATACTTCCACCTGTTAGTTGTAGGAGTAGGATTAGGAACCCCCTGCATGCTCTCATACCCAACCAGACATCATGTCCAAGAATGTTGCCAGCCTTGTGATCTATCATACAGATCTTGGTCCATACATGAGAGTATTCTGCCTGTTGTTGTCAAGTTAGATCCTTCTATCTTTGAGCTAGTCAAGGTTACATCTTGAGTTATAGGGATACCCCCCTTGGTGCGGCAGAACCAGAAGTGAAGGGGAGGAGCTCACGCAACCTCCTGTATTCAGTTGGCCTGAATCTGCCTATGCATTAGAAGTGGCGAACCCTAATGCTGATTCAGAAGAAATGTCAACAGAGGGTTCCACTACACCTACTGAACATATTAAAGACATCAAATGTATGCTCAGTTCACCATATTCAATATGAGGACGTGCTTGTTAGGCTCTTGGTTTCATCCTTCAAGGGAAGATCTCTTCAATGGTTTAAGAGTTTACCCCCCACTTCAATGAATGATTGGGATGAGTTAGGAGAAGCAGTCTGCAAATAGTTCAGAGAGAGTAGATAATGTTTCTCTGCTAGAACAGTTGACAATTATAAAGAGGGCTCCCAGTGAGCTGATGGCTGACTTCAACTTCAGATTTCAAAGAACGTGGGAAAGAATTCAAGCTCTCCTCAAACCATCTCCACAAGGTGCTTTCTTGTATTTTATGAGAGCTTTAAATTCTGATATAGTTGTTATTATGCAATCCATGGGTGCTCAGACTTTACTAGATGTATATGAGATAGCTTTGAGGGCTGAAAATTGTTTAATACAGGCTAAGAAAATTGCCCCCAGACCTCCTGTACCTATCTTCCCAGAATTACCTTCACAAGTTGAACAACCTATTATTGCTTCCATACCAGGGCCTAAAGCCTCTACATCTACTCTTCCACAAGAAGAGGATGACTTTAAAATCCTAGTGGCCAACCTGGCTAACAAATTCAATACCATATCCATCCAAACCACCCCTAAACTGCATCAAAATTATAACCAAGGATAGTCTTCAAATCATACTTAGGGCCAAGGTTACAATTCCAATAGAAACCAAAACTGGAATCAAGGTTACCAGCCAAATAGATACCAAAATAATAACCTTGTTCAGCCTTTGCAAATAGTTACACCCATTCAACAAATATCAGTCGTTAACCCAGTTAGGACCTTGGTTCCTATCCAAAATAATTTGGCCCATGAGGCATATTGGTGTTATCCTTACAATCAGCCTCATAATCAGTCCACTTGCCTATTTGGAGTGCAAGAAGGAGCCCTAATGGTCCAAAATTTTCACACTTAGTAAGCATCATTGGTAGAAATAGTCAATAACAACCCTGAGGTGCCAAATGAGGCTACTTCTGATTCTAATTTAATGCTTTGGACTCCTGAGGATTTCTGTGCTATTAACCAGTCTATGGATAATGTGATCATGCATGTAAACAGTGTTGCTAACAACACAAGATCCAAGAAGAGGCAATTAGAGGATACCCCATACTTATTGTATTACAAAAGGAACCTGTATCAAAAGCAAAAGGTGTTGGCATTGCCAATTTAACTCAAGACAATAGACCTCTTACTACAAATGAGGTTCCATCATGCCCAAAATTGCCTGAACAAGTTGTAGAGCAGCCAAAGAAAGGAACATGGATTCCTTCCATGCATAAAACAACAACATTTTCTCTAAATAGTGTAGAGCAAATGAAAAAGATAAACCTAAATGTGTCCATGTGGGGCACATTGTCAATTCCCTCTCAAAGAGATTTATTGCAAGATGCCTTAAGGCAACTCCCAACAACTAAATCAATAATTCAAAAAGAAAAGGGTGCAATCAATCTTGTACAACCAAGTGAAGAAAAGGAAGGTCCAACAAGGAAGCCATCTCCTTTCTATTTGTCTCTAATTATTGGGAAGCTCTTAGTGCACAACTACATGATACACTCAGTTGCCAATATTTTAGTCATGCCAAAGAAGATAATAGTAGATGCATTAGGCATCAAATATACTCCAATTTCATCAGGTGTGTTGCAGCTGGATGATACTTCTGTTAATATTGTTTGAGTGATCAAAGGAATGGATTTGACCTTACATGCATGCCCAAACTTGACTATTATTCAAGATATTTCAGTTATTGGTCTCCCTCCATTCTTTTCTATTTGCTTGTCAAGAGATTTCATAGCTAAGGTCGATGGCTACCTTTCTTTTGATTTGTCTCACATGCTTCTAAGGACAATATATGGCACAAGGTTGACCATTAAGGTTGAACCAGTTTCAAGTTATCATGTAGAAAATTACGATCATAGCCTGGTAAACCCTTATTGCATAATCTAGGGTGAGGAAGTGAATGATTCGGGATCTCTTGAGGCAGTATTTTCACCCCTTCCAACCCTAGACCTTTTTCTTGATGAGTGGGCGAAAGATCACTTTGATTTTGATCCCTATGACACCACTGAGATGACTGGGCTGGGCACCTACATGATTCATGAGGGGAATTCATCTATCCCTTCTATACTAAAACCAGATGATTATTCAGTGCTCATGTTATTGAAAGGAGCATGCCTTGGTTGAATTTAAGGCTACAAATTTTTTTGCCACCAGCTCCAAGAGACAGGAAATGAGATAAAAATGAGGGTTCATCTTTAGGATCTCTAGTTGCAAAGAGTCATAAAACATAGACAAAGCCTCCTAAGACAACAAAGAGTGGAGTTTCTATTGATATTGGTTCCCCTGAAGATGTTTTCAAATTTGTCAAAGAAAAGTTTACTAAATATTTTATAATGTGTAAAGAGAGAGCAATAGGGATAACATCTAGCATAGGAGTTAGGCCATGTGCTCAAATCATTCCCCCAAGAGCCGCAATTGGTCAGCATCTGAGTGCAGCAGAACAAACACCTAAAATAGAAATGCCACAGGAAACATCTGGCATAGTAATGTTTCCACCTTCTACCTCTGAACAACAGCTTGATACTGAACAGTTAGAGCAAGAACAGAAAGAACAAGACAAGTCTCAGGAGGAGAAGGTTACGGAAGAAGAGATTCCAAAGGAATGCCCCAATGAAGAGGTGCTAGAACAAGAGCCTATTGTAGAACAATAATCTAAGGGGAAGCAAAGTCCTCAAAAGGAAGAGGAAGAGGAAAAATAAGAGGAATAAGAAGAAAAGAAAGAAGAGGAAGTGGATAGAGTTCAAGACGCAGCTAAAAATATTCTCTCTGGAGGAGAAGAAGAAGATTTAGGAGAAGAACATGTGTTGACTTAGGAAGAGCAGCAAGAATTGTTTGATGTTGTAGAGAAAGCAAAGAGGGTTGATTCCTCTGAACAAATTGAGTCTTCAAAGATAACAGAAAATCAACTTCATAAGGAGTAGCAATAGGAAGCTAAAGAGGATGAGGAGGTTGATCAACAACAACAGATAATGAAAAATCCACCTAATCATACCTTACAGGATCTAGCAACACCATCTTGGATTAATTTGAATTTAGCAAAGAGGCAACAAGTTGTCATCAAGCCTCTCAATTTTCAAGAGATGGTTGCAAAGATAGAGAAAAATAAGCCTAGGAAGAAACCTAGAACTTTACCAGTTGTTCACATAAATAATCAAGGAGAAAGGATTGTGGAAATAGGCATACCAATAGCTGTTAAAGATGACAGGGAAATGCAAGTAGAAGACTACCAAATCACGAAATTGAATTTGGGAAAACAAACCTGGGTAGAGGAGATAGACTCATTTGATTTTGCTTAAAACACTATCAAATCCAGGATGGAGAAGGATAAACAGACTAAGGACAGTTTGAAATTACAGCTGAGCCAAATGAGGGCATTTGTAAAAGGTCTTTTGACACCTATATCAGAGCAACCGGTAGTGACAGATGTGCCTATTTTGATGAGAAAGCAAGAAGTTGATGCTTTGCAGGTGATGAAAGAGAAGTCATCTATAATTGATAGATGGGTATCTAAATTTTTAGAAGAGGCCTTTGGTATTTTTGACAAATATTATCCTTATTATGAAGAAGCTTGGAGATTAGAAAGTGAGATAGATGCTTTTGTTGAAAATCATAAGAAAGAAGACACAAAGCTAGAACAAATTTTGAAAACTCTGAAGTAGATTGGTAAGCTGACTTAGGAAGAGTTAATGGAATTAGATATTTTGCAAGATGAGGAGCCTAATTTTGTTAATTTTTGTATAAAAATTACTAAGTATAAGATTGAGCAGATAGTTGAATATCATCCTCCATTACTAACATTATGACAAGACATATTTTAATATATTGCCATTTTTGAAACCTTTGTCAAAGCTGTTGTCGGTTCTAACGTGTATTCTCATAACAAGTTTAGACTGGACCCATTGGATAAAGTGAAAGAAATCTTCAAGAAGAAAATGGATGACTTGTTGAAAACTCCAGGTCTCGATGAAAATGTGTTGGATAGATTTGTGGAATCTAAAGCTAGTTTCAAGTTGGCGGTAATAGATATAAGTCAAATGGAGAGAAGGTGTGAACAGGTTTCTCGGTGCTTCAAAACCTTCAAGTTCAAGTATGAATGGTTGGATGGACCAGAGGTGGATAGATTAGATCGACTATTATCAAGTTTTGGTGAGTATAAAAAGACTCATTCTTCTACAGGGGTGTCCAGCTCTCACTAAGTTTTTTTTAGACTTAGTTAATTTTTGGTGTCAATGTATCTTGTAAATCCACTTTTGTAAAAAGGAAACCACTGTTCTATAAAGTGTGCCCTAGGGGATGTCTTTCTTTTTATTTTTATCTTTTTCAGTTGAAAAGTCAACTTAAAAATTGACATGCAAAAATAGTTCTATTTTTTAAATTGCTTTTTGAGTTGAATGGGAATGGTGATATAAACGAGGACAAAAGGTATTGCATGTAGTTTAAGACTATTGTAATTATTCTTTTGAGGTGTCTATAAAAGGGAAGGACTCATTTTGTTCAAGGGTCTGAAAGTTGCAGAATTAGGCTGTCGGTCCATACTTAGAAATTTTCAATTTTTTTTTCAGTAGTTAGTCATTTTTATAGCATGTTAGCATAGAGAAGGTGGTTCTTGTGGAAACAGATCTGTATTTCTGGTACCCGTTGCTGGATTTATTTTCTTGTATTCAAGTTCAAAGAAATTAATACAAGATGGTTGTCAATTCCTTGGGATCTATCGTCATGTATCTGGTGTAGTGCTTTGAATTTATTCTTTACTTCTGTATTTATCTAAAGAAATTATGAAATCTGGGCTTTAAAATTCTAGATTTTATTTCTGATTTGCATGTGGAATACAGTAGTCAAAAAATATAATTTGAATCTTACTTATTTTTGGGTATCCTTTGACTGTAGCACTGTAGTATGAATGATTGAGTTTGTAAAACTGATTTTAATATTGCAGTTAGTGAATTTCTTGGATGAATATGTTGATATAAAGTTTAAAATACAAAGTGATGTATCATTTACTTCTCATTTCCCTTACAATTTTTTGCTTTTCTTTTAAAAATAGTAGTAAGTAGATCAATTCCTATTCAATTTGAATGATTATTGGAAAACCAATACCCATTTGTGAAACTATCCATATTTACCCTGTGCTTGCATAGCATAGTTGTGACCCAGCTCCCAAGACCTTGGGGATAGTTGATTCTCTTTTGGTTTAGTTGTCCTTTTAGGAGAGGCAAGTTGAATCCCATCTTGTCTATGTTGCATGAGTGTGTTAAACAGACCATCAACAGGGGAATAGGGACCTAAATGGACATTGGAACCAGGGATGTTTTGATGTCCACAGAAAACCTAAAATTTCCAAAGTAGTCAAAACTTCAGAATGAAAGGTCCATTTGATGTTGGATGACATGCATAGCCACCATCTTTGAGATCATTTGAAAATTCTAATTTTTCACCCTCCAAATTGAGCGAGGGGGAATGGGGACCCAGAAGGACATTGAAACTAGGGATTAAAATTCTCAAAGTAACCAAAACTCATGAATGAAAGGTCCATTTGATTTTGTATGACACACATAGCCACCATCTCCAAGATCATCTGAAAATTCAAATTTTTGACCCTCTAAATTGAACAAAGGGGAATAGGGGTTCTGGAGGACATTGGAACCAAGAATGTTCTAGGTTCTAATAAGATTTGGAACTAGGGATGTTCTAGGCTTCGACAGGATTTGGAACTTGGAACCCTGCACCCAAAAGCTAAGAAAAGATAAGTGTTGACCTATTTTCCTCTTCCCAGAGTTAAATAGCTCATCTTGAAAACATTGTTGAAATCCCTTGTAAAATGCCTAAAATCCTTCAAATTTTCATGTAAATCTCTGCAAAAATCCTTGAAAATCCATCTGGTGAATCCTTGCACAAAACAGAAAAAACCCAGAAAATTTGAAGCTTTTGCCTTAGTTTTTGACCCACTTTGGCCCTAGTCAACAAAATTTCATGTTCATGAACTAAGGAAAAATGGCTTTCCCCTTTATCAACAAAATTCAAGTTTTATGAACTCTTCAAAAGTTCATTTTTTCTCAAGTTCATCGCTTGGGTGATTTGTCGATTGAAGGGCAAAAGGGCGGGCTTCTTCAAAATTGCCTAAGGCAAAAGGGATAAAGGAATGCCTTGTCAGCAAATTTCATAAGGCGCAAACTTTCCTCAAAGTTCAATATCTCCATGGTTCATCGACGGAGCATTTTGCTGATAAGGAAAAGAAATAGAGAAAAGACCAAGGAGCAAGCTAAGTTTGGTGGGATAAAGTTTTGTTGACAAGAGGGCCTGGTTCGCAAAAGATCACTTTTGTCGATAAGGCAAAATTGAAAACATAAAAAATGTCTAAGGCAAGGAAAAAGAAATCCATATTGGCGAATCGGTTAAAAGTAGAACTCTTCAAAAAGTTTAGAATTCCTCAAGTTCATTGATAAGGCGATTCGCCAATAGAGAAGAAAGCAAAAGAGGCAAAGTTTACGAAAGTGAAGTTTTGCTGATAAGGCAAAAAAAATGAAGAAAGGTCGACATTCAAGAAATTGCAAAATCCCTGACAAAGTGGAAAAGCTGGCCAAAGACGAAGTTCAAAATGTTGATATTTTGCGGATAAGGAAAAGAGGACAAATGGTTCGAAAGAGAAGAACTTCGCCGACAATGAAGAAAGGTTCGGCAAAGTAAGTTTTTGCCAATAAAGGCAAAAAAGGAAGAAAAGAATAAAAGTTCGCCAGAGGCCGATTTTACCGATAAGGTAGAAAAGAGACAACCAAGCAAAGTTAAAAAATTAAAGATTTTGTCGATAAGGCAAAACATGACTAAGAATAGTTCAGAAAAGATGATTTTTGCATATAAGGCAAAATAGAGATGAAAACAAGCCATGATTCAGAAAAAGACAAAGCTGCCAACTGAAGATAAGAAAATGCAGAGAGCAAGACATAATGGTTTGTAATAAGTAGATTTTGCTGATAAGGCAAAATATAGGCTAGAAATATGTAGAAATCAATTAGGATAGAGTTTGTAATGTATTATAAAATTTAAATATCTAAATGTAGATATTTAAAGTGTTGTAAAAGCTCTATGAAAAAGATTTTGGAGGGAAAATCTATTTTTATTTTCCTCATCAGCCATTAATGCAGATTTGATCTGCTCAACTACTTCCTTCCTAGATATTTTGCATTGATTTTTGCAGGTGGTGAATCATCTGTTTGCATTAAAGACCAAAATATCTCCTAGCTAATCCATGATCCAAGAGATTTTCTGCATTAAATTCTTGCAGGCGAACATTCCTTCTAGCACAGATATTTTCTGACAGGCCCATGGGGTGAATTTATTGTAAATCAATGACTTAGGTCAATGATATGAAATGCTATATATGGATGTTTTTAAGATGTAATGAGGGTTGGAAAATAGTTGGATAGATTTGATTCTTCTGTATTCCAAACAGAGCCCTCCTCTGTTGTAATCATGCCTTTTGTTGAAATACACACTGTGTTTTAACCTTTTCTTTTGTTTTAGGTCTATGTAATTTAGAACTGGTTGTTTGTGAATGTTTATTTCCTCTCAACCTAGTTCTATCCTTTACCTCTATTAGAATTTTCTATATTTGTGTGAGTTATCAGTTGTATTTCCTTATTTTATGCATTTTTAGTTCTGTGAGAGCTTTATATTCAAATCTAGTGTATCACCTCCATTAATTTCTAGCTTCATCCCTCTTCCTCTTTTTCTCAACAATGGATAGATTAGGTTTAGTCTTAGGAATAGTTGAATCTCATATTCAGCGAAGGAACCAGCCTCTCTCTAGAGATTTGATCTCCTTGCAGGGTCCCACACCTAGAGATCATCTCAATGTTTCACTAGATTGTTGAAGATCGTTAAACCCTCTCCAACACATGGTGCAAATCTAAGTGACAAGAGTTTTTGGCATGCCCGATTGGACCATTTGATGATCCATATCATCCATTCAAGAGTTCTAGTGTGCTCTTCAGTGCATCTTGCCTTTCAGGGTAGTCTCTCCAATACCATGGTGACTCTACTAATCAAATCTGGTGGTGAAAGCAACCCAAGTGCCTAAAGAGCTTCAAAGAATCAAGATTTTGGTGATATTCCTAGTCTAATGTGCTTTAGAAGCATTTCAATCACCTGGCGACTCTCTAGGAAGAGCCCGTTTCTCAAAAGAGCATATTTATTTGCTCTTTTTCCCATATTGTTTGAATGATTTATGTTTCTTAATGCTTCAAAATGTCAAAATTTTATGGAAACTATGACTATCCCCCTCCATCTTGTCAAAATACGTGTTGTTGGCCTCCATATCAACCATTTCAGGCCCAAAACACCTCTAGTTTTATGTTGTATTGCTTTGTTTCAGCAGAGTATCAACATCCTTACAATACTTGCCTCCCACCCGCCCCTACTCAGTCTTCTTGGCAGCCTCATAATGCTTATTATCAACCCCAAGAAGACTATTTTGATCCTAGCCAGTGTAGTTACCCTTCTAATCAGTTCCAAGATGTTGACCATGAGAATAGTGATGCATTCAAAGATCTCACGTGCATGTTTGTAGAGCTTAATAGACTTTTAGACGATAAGAAAAGAAAAAAAGGGTATAATCAGCCTCAGCAGGACTATGGTCTTAACATCAGAAACATTAGTGATCTAATGGAGGTGATGGTAGACTTGCAGAGGGAGTGGGATGAGTTTCAAGAAATGGAGTATGCTCAACAATAGAAGACACAAGAAATGGTTTTTCAAGAAAACCTTGCTATGCAGACTGTAGTTCAAGAACAATAGATGAGGCAAATAGCCTAGTCAGTTCCATCCATTCCCATCTTTAGGAAACCCCTCCCTTCTACCCAAGTTTAGCCTGTAGTAGAAATAACCCCTAAATTCTAGATCCCAAGCTTCAAGAAAGGGAACCCCTCTAAGCCTCCAGAACCACTTTCTAGTTTTAAGATCCCCTCATTTATCAATACAAGTCAGCTTAAAGCAGAGTAGCCTTGACTTCACAAATTTCAAGGTTTCAAAGGCTCTCTCCCTCTACAAGACCTTATTCCTGAGCAAACTTAGTTTATCACTCCCAGGAACAAATTTTCCAAGAATGCTCTCTCCTCCAATAAATTCAAGAAGATATCTAGGTCTCTTTCACTGATGCTATTTCAATTTTCAAAGGTGGACATGTTCTCTACCAGGCTAGTTAGTGGGATGAGCCAAAGGTAGAGGTGGAAGAGAATGAAACTAATGAGGAGAAGTTTGTTGTTCCTGTTGAACACAGAGAATACTGAGAGGGGGGGTGAATTAGTATTCTATGAAACCACTTGTTTTTTTGTACTTAAATCCAATTACCAAATTCTATAACATGAAAGCAAAATAAACATAGGAACAACAACCATAAAGACATAACACATAGACACCAAGATTTTTACGTGGAAAACCCAAAAAGGGAAAAAACACGGTGAGTGTTAGCTCACAATATATTATGATAACAATACCGAATTACATGAAGGCTCACTGCCTTGGGACTCACTGTCAAAGGAGTGCTCACTACAATAGGCTCACTGCAAAGAAAATAGAAGAGAAGATAGAAGAAGGATTGGCTCACTGCCAGGAGATGACAGCTACAAATGCATCTACAGAATGCTAAGGTGCAGTTCCATTTATAGCTCAGTGTACAGACTCAAAAGTCTTCATAATGTCTGCTCTGCTTTTTCTGCTCTACTCTACATAAAGTCTACTCTTCTGTTCTTACTATCTTTTTCTAGTTACAATTCTGATTTAGATCACATACATATTTAATTCACACACCTCACATGTCATTACACCCCTTCAACACCAAAATCCATCAAGTATATATATTCGCTACAAGATTTATCTCATAATTAGGTTGGGAAGACAAATATGAACCATGTATGCAAATGATATATTGTGTTGGCTTGAACTTGTGCACAATCTGCAATGCGAACTCAAACAATCATTCAATAGTCTTCATATAGGTTGGCACCAATCATTTAACTACTTAGATTGATTGTTCAAACAATATATATTTTCTGTATAAAGATCTAACATGCCTGTCAGCTTGGTTCTTAAGAACATGCTTGACCAATTCATCCGTCACATCATAACTCTCACTGCAGACCATAAGAGACTCAAAGATTCATAACCAACATTCATTCTGGACCTCTTAGTATACCTTCCGAACCGTAAGACAAAATATACAACAGCAGAAGAATGCGGACCCTTTTAATCTAGCACGATGCACTGTTCCTGTCTTTACTCTATTCACCCAGACTTAGATACATCACCATATGACTTCCAGAGGAAGTCAGAACTTGAGCACTGGAGCAAGTGATCACCAAGTATCTATGAATATCATACCTGAACTGCATATAACTATCTTCAATTGCAGAGGCGTACTGACACAAACATTATCATTTACACTATATAGTGTATATTGTCTATACTTAGCCATTTATCCTTCCAGAGTAAAGTCTCTTTTCCATGCTAATGGAATCTCCTTTCTTTGTTTCCATCAATGACAACACTCAATCATTCATCAGAGCAGTGTCTCTTGCCAACAATCTCCCCCTTTGACATTGATGGTAACACTTAGTGAAATATGCTTGTATGCTCCCCCTTTCTAAATATACTCTATTTTTCTTCTCCCCCTTAGATGTTTGCCTATTTTTCTCTGATCGTCTTCAACCCCTTTGACATCAATGGAAAAGGTGTATGTACAAGGGTCAAAATTTTGTCAAAACTACAAAACTGTCATATTCTTCCACATATGTACAGATACAATCTTCAACTTAGTTTGTTGTGGGTTGTAGGATGTCATTGAAAATGTTCTTAATTTGAACTAACTCTCTATCCCAAATCTTCTTAGCATTGTCCAGAATTTGAATATGGCCACTTATTAGGAAGACTAATTTCTCTACTTTTTGTATATCAGAAGGTGTGTCCATTAGTGCACTTGCTTGCAGTGCTTCTGCTACAAGATTTGACATTGAATCTAGCTTGGGACTTATTAGTCCTCTCAATTGACACATTCTATCTTGCATTTGGTCTCTCTTATTCACTAGCTTACTTATTTCATTATGGATATTGATCGCTTGTATCTCTTTGTTTCTTACTAACTCATTTGCCGTATCAAATGACTTAGAAATATTTGTCAACTGTAGTTTCAGATCGTTAATCTTCACTTTTGATTCCTTTGTAGCTTCTAGCCATGATACATAAAGTTTGTATAAGTCACAGGCTTCTTTGATGGCACTTTGTATATTTTTTATTCCAATGTCCAATAGATTTTTATCATTCGCTAACATGGACTTCAAGTTAGTTAATCTTTTCTCATCAAACTCTTTCTTCACTTTTGTTTCAGCAGACTTTTCAAAAGATTCAAAATGCATACTTACAGAGTTTATAAGTCCCTTCAGTTGATTTATTGAAGACATTGAAGTGTCCTTTTGATATGATGGCATCAACTTCTCCAAAATGCTAGATACCTCACCAATCAGTTCATTGTCCTCTATGTGTGACTTCAAAATTTCTTCCTGTGCCTTTTCTTGGACAATTGATACCAATTTAAATTTTTGTACTAGAGACATTGAGTCCAGGTTTATTGGTCCCTGCAAAAACTCAGGCTCATCCAAGACTTGTTTTTCTCTCTCCAAGAATTCCTTGACAGACTCCGTAGTGTCTCTCGCTATATCAGAGACTTCTTCTTGGTTTGGTTCTGGAGGATCTAAATCCATATCTTTATTTTCATCAACTTTTTGCTCCGAAGAAGGGTTTATCTCAGCTTGTTGCTCATTTTATTTTTTCTATTCCTCATTCTCTTTGAGTGTTTGATCATCTGTTTGTTATTTTGGAGGAAGATTTATCTCAATTTTGTCCTTGATAGATGTATCAGTAGCAGGAACTTGGCCTTCTTTGTCCTTTGGCTCTTTGTCTGGTCCTTAGTCCATGTTCACATCCAGAATAGATGTGTCATCTCCAACACTTATTTCGTCATTGTCATATATTGTTGGAAGATGAAATTCCTTTAACACTTTCAAAGTGATTTCTCCAGTCTCCTTCACTACTTTCTCAATGTCATCTGACATGAGAGTGTTCATCCTCTTCTTTGTTCTGAATTCTTTATGCAGTTCTTTGGAGACTTTTGCTTTTTCTTCCAGTGTGATCTCTGGACATAACTTTATCAATGTATACTCTATGAGCTCAACATCCTTAGCCATAGCAGTTCCTTTCTTGTAGACATTACACTACCCAAACTATCTGGGAGATCAATAATGATCTCAATAAGGGCTTTGTTGTAGATGTCTAAGTAGCTGACGACATCAATCTCAATGATCCTCTTGTTTGGATCATCATACTCATCATGCAGTTGAGCTATGGGTTTCAAGTTTCCATCAACTATTATGGATTTTAGGATGTCTTCAAGACTTATGGTGGCTTCTCCTGTCTGAGACTTGTCTTACCTTAGCATTTTCTCAACTCTACCCTTACCAGAAGGTTTCTTCTTGCTGCTCCCGGAGGCTTTGGTGGCCTCAGTTTTCATTTTCTTCACTTCTTCATTTGACTTTGTCTCTTCCTCATCTGCTCCTATAATGACATACATTCTATGACCTTTGGTTTTCTATCTCTTGTGGTTTGTTGCATAGGCTTCCACACTTGCAGAGGGTGTGGGACCAGAGGACATAGATGCAGTTTCTGTGGAAGTAGAACCTCTAGTTCTTCTTTTTTTTACTATTGGGTTTTCTGGTTGCCTCTTAGGCTCTTCCATAGCCTTAACTAGTTCACTTTCCTTCCTCTCTTTTGCTTCTCTCTCTGCTTGTACCTTTTCTCTTGTCTCTTTGGTTTGTACTTTGGTGAAACCCCTTTTTAGGGCATAATCTTCTGTTATCTTTTGGGCCTTCTTTGAAATTTTAGGTTTTCTCACCTCAACATGTATTTTTATAGACAATTCCTCATATGTCCCAAATCTTTCTTCTTTAGGGCCCTTGGTTTGCTTAGCATATGTTGGGCATAATTGTCTAGTACTTTTCCATCAACTTCATATCCCATTAGCATAACCCAGACTATTCTAGGCTCAATGGCCTCCATCAAGCATTGGTCTTTTGTCACAATGAAGCATATGGTGTGTTGGTGCCTGAATTGACTGTCAATTTCTGAGTAATTTTCATGCAGGCACCATCCCAAAATATCCAAAAAATTTTAAGTTTTGGGGCCCCTTCAGTGTTTTTCAGCATCTGCATCTCAGTTCTTGAGGAAGGGGCCATCATGTTTTCTCCATCGGCATGAGTTTGTTTTTGTGTCTTCAAACTTCTGGTTTGAACTTGAACCCTTTTCTCAATGGTTCAAGGTTTAATAGTTTGATGCTTCGAGTTTCTTGGCCGCCGGTCAAGTGTTTTGCCGATGGGAGTATTTTTGATGTTTGAACCTCGGCGTTGAACCAGTTCATCGGTTCAATGGGTTCACAGGGTTGCTTTTATGTTGCGACTGAGTTGGTATCGGTGTCAAACTTCTCGGTTGAACCTCTCTTTTGAACCATCGGGTTGAACCGGTTCAAGGTTCAATGGTTCAAAGTTTTATGTTTTTGGTCTTATTGGAGTGATCGGCTTCATCGGCGAAAGATTTCTTGAGTGCTCCGATTGTTTTGGTCTGGCCGATGGATGTCCATCGGCGTGTGTTTGGTCATTGGCGAAGCATTTTTTTGGGCCGCCGATGTAAGGTCTCTGGCCGATGAGGGGTGTTCAAGATGGTCGTCGGCAGGACTTGTGCTATCGGCCAACGATTTTCTTGTTGCTCCGAGGGATGATGGTCTCGCCAAAGACCTAGGATGTGGTATGCCATCAGAGTGAGATTGTGTATCAGGATAGCTATTGAAGGGTACACCGATGGAGTATTCTTTGGCCGACGGGAGGATAGAGTGGCTATCGGGCAGATTTCGCGTTGGTCTCACCAATGAAGTATTATCGGTGAGAGTTGGTCTATCGGCTGGGGAGATTTTGGTTGCTCCGACGGTGTAAGCCACATCGACAGAGGTGGTCTTCAGCGTGACTTTTGCCTATCAGCGAGGAGGTTTTTGGGTTGGCTGATGGTAGTAGTCTGGCCGACAAGGGATTGCGATAGGCATCGGTGTGACTGTTGAGGTCGGTAGGAGTTTTGTGTGGTTGGCCGATGGTAGTGGTCTTGGCGATGGGCTTTTGGAGAGAGAGGCGTGTGTCAAGCGTGGCAAAAGCACTCGACACCTATTATGCATATGGCCATGTTTTTAAAGTGCTGAAGGGGTCTCCGCACCAAGCATGTGGGATTAATGTTCCTGCGTAATTTAAACCTTCAAGAAATGTCTTTTGGTGGGAAGCTCCATTTTGAACGCAGCGACAGTTTTCTTGGTGGTTGCGGGTTGTTGGGCCATCAATGGCGACTATAGCAAGGATATGGGCGATGGTACAAATGATCAAACTGCCCGATTGAGAATGAAGACTTCCAGATGGCAGCGCAAGGCTCGAGGCCTCCCTTGTCTGCTGCATTGATGACTTCTGAGCGCCATTCTTTCTGATGGATGTATCTGGCGGATTTCTAAATTTTGGTCATGTAATTAATGCTGAGTACGCTTCCCTCTGGCTGTTTTTAAGCAGGAAGTGTTACTCATTTTAGAGGTTGGATGTTTTTGGGCTTTCGGCTCTAGCTCTGAACATAAGGTGTTCACATTTTGAAAGGCATTTTTTTTGCTACAGACTCGGTCCTTAGTCTGGTGTACTAGTCTATTTTGGCTTGTAAATGATGATTTTCTCTATGATGACTTTCTATGCAGATTGATTTTAAATGAAAAACACCTGTGTGTGTATTGTTTCTGATTGTCTCATGTATGTCATTTGTTTTCCTTTCAAACAAGGTTGTCAAGGGCTTCCAAGTTTTTCAGTATATGCATACTGTGTGTCTGATTTATTGCATCTACTCAAGGAGTGGTTAAATAGGCTTTTGATCAGATACAAAGGAAAATAGATTGCATCATAGGATCTGTTAAGTATGATCATAAGTAATACTCTTTCTTGGACATGTTGCTGTTAGGCAGTAGCATTCTTCTCAGGTCCTCTAGATATGAATTTATGTTGTCATGGGGAGACATTTACATTCTTAGATATGACTCTGCTGCCCAGATAAGGCACTGGTTTGGGAATCTGTCTGTTCAATGGGTCTAGGAAAGTCCCATAACTCCAAACATCAATTCAAACCATTTCATCCTTCCACCTGTTAGTTGTAGGATTAGGAGTAGGAAACCCCTGCATGCTCTCATACCTAACCATACATTATGTCCAAGAATGTTGCCAACCTTGTGATTTGTTACACAAATCTTGGTCCATACATGAGAGTATTCTGCCTATTGCTGTCAAGTTAAATCCTTCTGTCATTGAGCTAGTCAAGGTCATACTTTTATCAAATAGGGACACCCCCCTTAGTGCGGCAGAACCAGAAGTGAAGGGGAGGAGCTCATGCAACCTCCTATATTTAGTTGGCTAAATCTTCTTGTGCATTAGAACTGGCAAACCCTAATGCTGATTCAGAAGAAAAACCAACATGGTGTCCTTGTATTTATCAACAATTGATCTAGGGATCCTTTCCCTAGATTGCATTAACCTTTGGAAATTTTTGAAATAGCCCCATAGGACTAAGTTTTGTGCCTCAATATTTCCTATGTTGCTCAAATGATTTCTAATATGTATTGTAACAAGTTTGTCTCCAGTCCAAAATAGATTCTTCATGCTTGGTAACTCTTGCATAAAGTAGAAAAATAAGTACAAAATCAATGTACCAAATTTGAAGGGATATTTGGTTTCTTTTGTCTTCTTTAGGTTCTCCATTAACTGTTGTCGGAGTAGTTCACACAGGTCATACTCTGCATTTTCCTTGACCATTTGATAGGTAGTATATATATGGAAGTACCGGAGATAGAGTTCTCTTGGTTTGTGAAGTAGACCTTGTAGCCGATTACCACAGATGCAAATCTAACTACATGATCTTCAATGTCATTGATTGTCAATGCCCTTTTATCAAATTTTGCTCTAGTGGCTTTCATCACGATATCATTTTTCACAGCCTTCGATACAGGCACTGTATTGGTAGAGTTTAGTCCTGTGACCGCCCTTATGGCATCTTTGGTGATCTTGAATGTGGAATTAAGCCACATAAACTCATCATGAATTTGGCTTAAGACATACCGGACCCATTCATCTTCTTCAAAAACTGTAAAATCTATATACTGAATGAATTTGTTCTTTTCCAATACCTTATATTCTTCCTTCAAATCAAATTTATCTCCACTTAAATGTTTTATATATAGACCTGAGAACTGACTATCTCCATGTTCCTCTAGGGAAACATGAATATAGGCCCTAACATCTTCTGCATGCATCACACCAAATGGAATCTCTAAAAATGCACCATTTGGATCAACCTATGTTCATTTGAATGGATGCTTCTTGAATTTTGGTTGGGCTCTTTCGATTATATCAATCACATGTGGTGTTGCCATTTTTTTTTGCAAAGATTTAAACGAATTCATAGTACGGTTTTGAATCTAAAAAATACCTCTTTTCACTGAGTTAGGGTTTTGCTTGATCTTGTTCTTGATTTGCTTTGGAAATCACTATAGTCACTTGGAATTTTGTTTTAATTCACCTTAGATACTTGAGAGCTTGAATGCAAAGTGATTTTTTAATTTAGGATATAGTCCTTTTAATCTTGCCAAAACCTAAACATCATAAAGACTATCTTTCAAAAAGTTGTCAAACACTTCTCTGTCAGGCACATTCAATTAGGATTGCTCTGCACTTGAACCTTTCATCAGAATTCCTTTCAAAAAGATCTACCACATGCATCTTTTCAACATATCTTCATACCGGATCTCAGCACTGACAATCTGGCTAGGGGATTAAGCTTTTGATTTTAGCTCCCCCTGAGCCAGAGCTCACAATCTACTTCCCTAAGGAAGTATCTGCACAAAAAATTGGTGCAGATTCATTCCTGACCTCATTTATATCCTTCTTAATCCAGACCTTGCTCATTTCTTTCTTGATTTCCACTAGATCAATCTTGTTCTTGCCTTTATCTTCTCTTTGCTCTATTTTCCTCCTCTCTGTAGGATAGTCTCTCTTCTCATCCTTGCTTCTGCAGAATCTTGCAACATGTCCAAACTTATTGCAATTGTAGCATACCACATTCCTTTGTCCTTGATTCCTTCTATTGATTGGATTTGTTCTTGATCTACATTGATTAGCCATATGTCCAAATCTATTGCATGCAAAACACTTTCCATTGAATAATTGAGTATTCCTTGCATTGTAAAAACCATTCCTTACCAGACTTCTACATTCATTTGATCTATGACCAATTTTCTTGCAATTGAAACATTGACCAGAAAATGACGGAACATTATAATTTATTCTACTCCTACACTGAGTAGTCCTATGGCCAAACTTATTACAATTGAAACAATAGCCATTGAAAGATGGGTACCTTTGAGCATTTGGCTACTTGACCGAAGGTCTTCTAGGTCTTCTTCTTTGATTCTTGAACTGGTTTCCTTTGTTTTGCTTCAACTCAGAGTTTGCTTGACCTGAATTTGAACTTTCTCCTTTCTCAAATCCCAAGCCTTGCTTTTCATCCAAACTCTTTTGACTAGCAATCATTTCATCAAGTTTTGCAGAACTTATCTTGAACTTTTCTTCATAGCTCTTAGCTTTCTCCAAATCTAATTTCAAGCTTACAACTTCTTTTTCAAGTTTATCACATTGTTCTAATTTTCTTTTTGCCAACATTTTTTTATCTTCTTCTGATTTATCTTTTTCTACAACTTCCACTTTCAAATCATCCAGGGTTTCATTTGCCGATATCAATTGTTCACTAACCTCTTTGTATTTTTCTTTGAACTTTTTGACTTGTTCTCTTAGCTTTAGAATGCATTCATCAGCTTCTTGAATATTATCCTTCAGATCCTTGATTTATGCTTCAAATTTTTCAAGATCAATAAGAGCTGCTTCTAGTTCAACATTGTTCTCATATTAGAAATTTTCAAATCTTCTAGCTGCCATGAGTATATTATCCCAAATCTTCCTCAAGTTGTTAGGCTTCTTCCAAGGAACCTTGCTCTGATACCAATTGTTGAACATAGAGAATACTGAGAGGGGGTGAATCAGTATTCTACGAAACCACTTCTTTTGTTGTACTTTAATCCAATTACCAAATTCAATAACATCAGAGCAAAATAAACATAAGAACAACAACAATAAACACATAACACATAGACACCAGGATTTTTACTTGGAAAACCCAAAAAGGGAAAAACCACGGTGAGTGTTAGCTAACAATGTATTATGATAACAATACCGAATTACATGAAGGTTCACTGGCCTGGGACTCACTGTCCAAGAAGTGCTCATTGCAATAGGCTCACTGCCAAGAAAATAGAAGAGAAGATAGAAAAAGGATTGGCTCACTGCTAGGAGATAACTGCTACAAATACATCTACAGAATGCTAAGGTGTAGTTCCATTTACAACTTAGTATATAGACTCAAAAGTCTTCATAATGTCTACTCTACTTTTTATGCTCAGCTCTACATAAACTCTGCTCTTATGTTCTTACTATCTTTTTCTGGTTACAATTCTACTTTAAATCATATACATATTTAATTTGTGCACCTCACATGTCATTACACCCCTTCAACACCAAAATCCATTGAGTATATATATTCGCTACAAGATTTATCTCATAATTAGGTCAGCAAGCCAAATATAAACCGTGTATACAAATGTTATATCTTGTCAGCTTGAACTTGTGCACAATCTACAATGCGGACCCAAAAAATCATTCAATAGTCTTCATATAGGTCGGTGCCAATCATTTAACCACTTACATTGATTGTTCAAACAATATATCTTCTCCGTATAAAGAGCTAACATGCTTGTCGGCTTGGTTCTGAAGAACATGCTTGACCAATTCATCTGTCACATCATAACTCTCACTGCGGACCATAAGAGACTCAAAGATTCATAACCAACATTCATTCTGGACCTCTTACTATACCTTCTAAACCGCAAGACAAAATATACAACAGCAGAGGAATGTAGACCCTTTTACTCTAGCACTGTTCATTGTTCCTGTCTTTACTTTGTTCACCCAGACTTAGATACTTCACCATATGACTTCTGAAGGAAGTCAGAACTTGAGCACTAGAGCAAGTGATCACCAAGTATCTATAAATATCATACCTAAACCGCATATATTTATCTTCAAATGAGGAGGCGTACTGACACAAACATTGTCATTTACACTATATAGTGTATACTGCCCATACTTAGCCATTTATCCTTTCAGAGTAAAGTCTCTTTGCCATGACGGTGGAATCTCCTTTCTTTGTTGCCATCAATGACAACATTCAATCATTCATCAAAGCAGTGTCTCTTTCCAATAGTTCCTACGCTCACAGTGGTGGAATTGTTTAAACTTATTATACCTGTGAGTAATGTTGATCCAGACAAAGGGCTAAATCCTGTAGACTTTGGTTCTTTTGAAGCTTTTTCTCATGCATACGACCAAGAAAACAAGGGTGAAATACAAAGATTGCATGGGGAAAACCTTCAGCTCCACAGACAACTTGACCAAAATCTAGTGGAGTTGCAGTCAAGTGATGAAGGTATTAAGGATGAAGTTGTTATAGAGGTTGCTCCAATAGCTTTAGGGCTAGATGGTGCTAATTTTTTAGGAGTTGCCTGGTTACATTGAATGTGAGGAAGGCATGCAAATGCCAATACCAACAATAGTTCTAGAGCAGCATAAGGATATGGAGGATGATGGCAAGTTGTTGCCGAGTGAGGCCAAATATGACAATGAGGTCCCAGCTCATAAAGAGGAGCAAATAGGCCACCCTATACTGAAAAATGCATAGGTTGATGATACGGGCTTGTTTGAGGAGCTCCCATATTTTATTGAAAAGAATGATGTGGAGTTTGAATATGACCAAGAACAAATTGAAGATTTGTTCTTAATTCTCTAGCAGAGATATCAACTCCTTGGTAGGGGAGATTTCACCTTTGAGAAGGTGCAGGTCTCATTTTCTAAGCCTAATTTAGAAAATCATGAGCATCCCATTCATAAAGTGGAAGTATCCATAGTTCCAGTTGAGTCACAAGAGCCAAAACATCTAGACCATCGACAAAATGATGCAAAATCAGAGAATGAACATTGCTGCAATAGTGATGGCTTGCATTCCATTTCAAGGGGGTGCCCTATAAGGCATCTAGCCCAGTTGAAAATAGATCATGAGGAGTCACCACCTGTCATGCTTACTTCAAAGCATGAGTTTGAACATTAAGAAGGGCAAGATCAATCCATTTATCGACTTCCAAACAATTATATTTTCAATTATTGCAAGTGGATAGGTGAGTTCTTTTTTTTCCTTGGGGAAGCATTTCACTATCTAGTTATAGGCCCATCCCTTCCCCACCTCTTTTTAATTGCCCACATGCATGAGAAACATTGTAAATTGTTAAGAAGGGGCAATTACTTTCAGGAACTTATCAATGGCTTTGTTTAAGGTCATTTCCTTGTTATTAGTTTAGGTTTAGGATAAGTTTGTTTCTATTTTAGTTTTCCCTTCAATAAGTGTTATTGCACAGGCTGCCCTCTCATTAGGAAAATGTAGGCCTTGTTCCTTTTTGGTGTTGTTTCAAAAGGAAGGGTTTCAGTTGTTAATACCTATTGCATTCCCTTTTAGACTCCATGCCCAATGGATGCTTAAGGCCACTGGTTCTTTTGTTTAGCAGGCAAACATCCCTGAGAGGTTGCCAAATTGTTGACCTATTTTCCTCTTCCTAGTGTCAAATCACTCATCTTGAAAACATTGTTGAAATCCCTTGTAAAATTCCTAAAATCCTTCTAATTTCAGTGTAAATCTATGCAAAAATCCCTGGAAATCCATCTGGTGAATCCTTGCAAAAAACCCAGAAAAACCCATAATATTTGAAGCTTTTTCCTTAGTTTTTGAGCCCTTTTGGCCCTAGTTGGAAAATTTTCATGTTCATGAACTAAGGAAAAATGGCTAAGGCATGGTAGTTCTTTCCCCTTTATCAAAAAAATTCAAGTTTTTTGAACTCTTCAAAAGTTCACTTTTTTCTAAAGTTTGTCTCTTGGGTGATTTGCCGATTGAAGGGCAGAAGGGCGGACTTCTTCAAAATTGTATAAGGCAAAAGTGATAAAGGAATGCCTTGTCAGCAAATTTCATAAGGCGCAAACTTTCCTCAAAGTTTAAAATCTTTGTGGTTCACCGATGGAGCATTTTTCTGATAAGGCAAAGAAATAGAGAAAAGACCAAGGAGCAAGCTAAGTTTGGCGGGATAAAGTTTTGCCAACAAGAGGGCCTGATTCGTAAAAGACCACTTTTGTCGATAAGGCAAAATGGAAAACATAAAAATGTCTAAGGCAAGGAAAAAGAAAGCCTTATCAATGAATTGGTAAAAAGAAAAACTCTTCAAAAAGTTTGGAATTATTCAAGTTTGCCGATAAGGCGAATCACCGATAGAGAAGAAAGAAAAAGAGGCAAAGTTCACGAAAGCAAAGTTTTGCCAATAAGGAAGAAAAGATTAAGAAAGTTCGAGGTTCGAGAAATTGCAAAATCCCCAACAAAGTGGAAAAGTTGGCCAAAGACGAAGTTCAAAAGGTTGATATTTTGCTGATAAGGCAAAGAGGAGAAATGGTTTGAAAGAGAATAATTTCTCCGACAATGAAGAAAGGTTCAGCAAAGTAAGTTTTTTCCAATAAAGGTAAAAAGGGAAGCAAAGAACAAAGGTTCACCAAAGGCCAATTTTGCCGATAAGGCAGAAAAGAGACAACCAAGCAAAGTTCAAAAATTGAAGATTTTACCAATAAGGCAAAACATGACTAAGAATAATTTAGAAAAGATGATTTTTGTCGATAAGGCAAAATAGAGATAAAAACAAGCCATGGTTCAGAAAAAGACAAAGTTGTCGATTTAAGATAAGAAAATGCAGAGAGCAAGATAGAATGGTTTGTAATAAGTAGATTTTGTCGATAAGGCAAAATATAAGCTAGAAATATGTAGAAATCAATCAGGACAGAGTTTGTAATGTGTTGTCAACTTTTAATATCTGAATGTAGATATTTAAAGTGTTGTAAAAGCTCTATGAAAAAGATTTTGGAGGGAAAATCTATTTTATTTTTCCTCATCAGCCATTAATGCAAATCTGATTTGCTCAACTACTTCCTTCCTAGATATTTTGCATTGATTGTTGCAGGTGGTGAATCATTTCTTTGCATTGAAGACCAAAATATCTCCCAGCTACTCCATGATCCAAGAAATTTTTTGTATTGAATTCTTGCAGGAGGACATTCCTTCTGGCAGGGATATTTTCTGACAGGCCCATGGGGGTGAATTTATTATAAATCAATGACTTAGGTCAATGATATGAAATCTATATATGCATGTTTGTAAGATGTAATGAGGATTCAAAAATAGTAGGATACATTTGATTCTTTTGTATTCCAGACAAAGCCCTCCTCTATTGTAACCGTGCCTTTTGTTGAAATACACACTGTGTTTCTACCTTTTCTATTGTTTTAGCTCTATATAATTCAAAATTGGTTGTCTGTGAATGTTTATTTCTTCTCAACCTAGTTCTATTCTTTACTTCTGTTAGAATTTGCTAGATTTGTGTGAGTTATTTGTTGTATTTCCTTATTTTGTGTATTTTTCAGTTCTATGAGAGCTTTATATTCAAACCTAGTGTATCACCTCCATTAATTTCCAATTTTAACGATCTTCCTCTTTTCCTCAATGGTTGATAGATTAGGTTTGGTCTTAGTAATAGCTAAATCTCATATTTAGTGAAGGAACCAGCCTCTCTCCAGAGATTTGATCTCCTTGTAGGGTCCCACACCTTGAGATCATCTCAATGTTTCACTGGATTTTTGAAGACCATTAAACCTCTCCAACACAGGGTGCAAACCCAAGTGACAACAATAAGGAAAGCACAAAATGTAGGAATTTTATGAGATTTTTGGCAACAACAAAATATGGCCATGGCATGGAGATGGTAGAATAGTCATAACAACACAAAATAGACAAGAGTAAACCCACTGAAGATTTCTCAGATCGATTATTAGTAATGGGTGAAAAAAATTTAGACAAGGAGGTATAAAACTTGGAACTTTTTTTTAAAAATTAGGCATGTACCAACAATGGCTCTAATTGGGGATGTGTAACTCTTACAGGCATAGTGAGGATCTAGTTATCTTTGGGTTGCAGACCAAAAAGAAAGAGAAAGGACCCAGCCAAAACAAAGGGAAGGGTAACAAAAATAGAAAACCCAAACACCAAAACACACAAAAAGGAAAGACATATACATATGCATAAAGAACCACATACCATCAAGAGAAATTGTGCTTGAGGTACTTTCCATGGACTGGTTGCCCCAAAAATTCTTCATCCAAGCTCTTGAGGTAAAAAGTATCTTGACTACATTTTTCTACAATCTAATAAGGGCCAACCCATAAGGCTTCAAAATTTTCATGCTTGCCTTTATCTTCAAACCTAAAATTCCACATCAGGATCAGGTCACCAAGTTGAAAACTCATTTGAACTACCCTCTTGTCAAATAAATGTTTGACCTTCTGCTACTGTAACATATTTATTTCATGTGTAGTCCTCCTAGCTTCATCAAGTTTAGTCAACTCATGTATTCTTAAGAGAATGGAATCATCCTCATTTTCTTCAACTTCCTATAACATCTTGTACACAAGTAGGTCAAGACTAATTAGCATCTTAGCTTCTACTCTAAAAACCAACTCAAAGGGGCTCCTCCCAATAGCCTTCTTGAAAGTTATCTTATCAGTCCAAACAACAAGCTTGAGCTTATCATCCCACCTCTTCCTTTTTCATTCAAGTGTCTTCTTGATGATATTCATAATGCTCTTGTGATAGGGGAATAATGTATTAAATCTATCCCATACTTGGAACATGAGTCAAGGAGATCATGGGATCTAAAACACATTGCATTGTTAGCAATAATCTTCATAGGCACACCAAACCTTGTGATGATATTGTTCATTAATATGGCAATCACTACTTTAGATGTTACATTTTTGGTAGGTATTGTTTCCACTCAGTTGGTAAAGTAATCAATGGTTACAAGGATCTATTTGTATCCATTGTTGGATTTTTCCACAATCTCTCCAATAAATTTAAGACCCCACTATTGAAATGGAGCCTCAGTTGATATGGATGTGAGGAGGAGTGCACCTGCAAACTTCATCTCGCTTGAAAACCTTTAGCAAGGATCATACTTTCTAAAAAAATTGGTCATATCTCTAAACATTGTGGGCCACCAATATCCTACTCTAATTACTTTTTATGTGGTGGTCTTTGTTGGGAATTAAGGTGTCTCAACCTTGGTAAATTCCTTGTATTATTTCTTTTTATTTATTTATTTATTGCCTATTGTGTAATTAGGATGCAAATCCTATGTTGTCATTTTGTGGGAGTTGGCACGGTGATGTGTCATCCTACATGGACGATGACAAGTTGTAAATTTTTCCTCACATGAGGAGATAGGCATCCCACTTAGTGGTAGGAATATTTTTCCAAGTGTCGGCATCTTGTATAGTGTGTAAGGGAATATTGACCAAAACGGTTATGACATATTCCTATGACAAATCTATGACATGTAAGAGTCAAAAATGGAAGATTCTATGACAGGTGAAGACATGTGTTGAGAAGCATCTTTGAAAAAGGCATCTTTGGGTGCCCCAAGGAAGGTTATGACATGTTGTAAGAGAATATGTTATTTATAGCATGTTTATGACATATTCTCTTATAGCTGTAAGATATGTCAGTATGACGGATTCTATGATGATCATAAGAGTCGTAAGAGCATATGTCATTACCCAAATTGGGAATAGGTCACCTCTTTGGGATGGGGTGACTTGACAAGTGTCAGGGACATCTTACAATGTTGGACAAGTATCCATAGGCATGGGTTTTGGGCCATGAGGCCATGTTGGATGCTCATCCCAAGATAGAGCCATTTTTGCCTTGTATTTTCTATATAAACAGGTGCTTTGGAGAGGAGATGTATTATGTGATTGATAGGTACTATTATGCTACCGGATTGTCTCTAGATATGAGTGTCAAAGACTCCTGCAAGAGCATTGGCTCTGTGACTGTATTGTAACCTTCATTGTTTACGAAATACGTTTGAGCTATGTTTTGGAGTGTGGGGTTTTTCACCCGTAAGGGTTTTCCCCACGTATATCTTGTCTCTCTCTTCTTCTTACATTCTTGTGTATGTGTTTGCTTCAATATCTCTGTTAGTGGGTTATCATTGTTGTAACTGCAAAGATTAAAATGAATTTGCACTCATCTCTCCTCATTAGATTAGTGAAGGAAGTGATTTCTGCACACCTAGCTTCCTTTCAGTCTTTGACATGAAATGTCCTCCTCACAGTCCTTTATGACATTCATTCATGACCTTGATAGACTACCCATGATCTAAATATTTTAGGAGCAACCCATCAAGGTTTCTTCGCATAAGTTGGCCCTACATCAACACATACTTTTGGGCTACCAACTTTAGGGTTCTCCTTTAATGATCATTCAATCTTGGAGGGCAACTCAAGTTTTCCAAATAGAAAACTATGTCTTTATACCAAGGATCATCTTTCAAAGAGAAAGGAGAAGGTGTTGGGCTGGATGTTACCTGATGTACCTTTGTTGCATCCAAGTTTGTATCTACCATTAGATTGGAAAGGCCTTAACCTCTAACCATCCTTGTATTTTACACCTCCATATCATATTCCTGGATCTTATTGATCCACCTACACTGCTTACCAAAAGCCTCTTGCTAAGAAAAGATGTCCCTCATAGTTGTATGAGGGATATATGCAGTTATTTTGGCTCCTACAAGGTAAGGCCTAAAATTTTTGATAACCTTGAAAGGAGCATATGCATATTTTTACATGATGGAGTAATTTATCTCAACATTCTATAATGATTTTCTAAAGAATGCAATAGGCTGCTCATATCTATCAACATTTTTCTAAAGTAGCACTATAGCAATGGTGTAGAAAGAAGCAAGGAAAAGAGTTGAAAAGGCTTGGAATAATTATTAATATCCAATGTCGGTGCCTCCTTAAGTGCATCCTTAATATCCATGAAGGAGTTAGTTGATTTCTTATCCCAACCAATTGATTGTCCCTTCTTAATCACCTTGGAGATTGTCTTTATCTTCTCGACAAAGTTAAGAACAAACCTCCTAACAAAATTAATGTATTCAAAGAAGGAATGTACTACTTTAACTATTTTGGGTTGAGTAATGAGGTCAATTGCTTTAACTCTTCACACCATCCTTAAACACAATATGCCCCAGAAGCTAACCTTCTTCAACACTAAATATGCAATTCTTAGGATTTGAGGAAATCCCATATTCTAAGAACCACTAAAAAATTAATTCCAAGTGTTTTCATTGGTCATCCCTTTTCTTGGAAAAGGTCGTTAGATCATTCTAATACACCACCATGATCTTGTTTATCAATCCTACAAATGCAACATCCATTGTCCTCTGAAAGGTGGCTCCCACATTCTTGAGTCTGAAAGGCATCCTCACATACACAAATGTACCCCAAGGGGTAGTGAAGGCCACTTTATATTGCTCAAACTCTTTGATCATTACCTAATTATACCCTGAGAATCCATCCATCATTGACATTAACTCAAACCCTATTAGCTTTTACAATAAATGGTCCATACTGGGCAATGGGTAGTTGTCCTTAAGGGACTTAATATTCAAATTCTTGAAATCTACACAAAGCCTTATGTCCACATTCTTCTTTCTTATAGGAACCAAGTTAGAAACCCATTATGAATGTTTGATTGCTTTAATTATACCACCCTCCAATTTCATTAATGGCTTTTCCATTTGAGGGGCCAGTGTGGGATTATAGGCCTTTGCTTTTGCCTAAATGGTTTTGTGCCCGGTTCTAAAGGAATAGTATGTTGAGACAAATCTTCCCTATAGGCTTTCAATTCATCATATGACCATGCAAAACACTTCTTGAACTTCTTCAATAAACTAATCAGCAATTGCTTCTCTGGACCGGTTTCAACTTCTTCACAATATAGATCATCTTTGGAGTTGATTATGTCCCTAGATTTACTCCTACATCATCCTCATTGATTGGTTTTCTCCTTGTCTTGTAATCATTTCTATCAAAAATCATTTCACGAGCTACAAGACCTCTCAAAATGGTATTAGTCTTGAGCCAAATGACCTCATTTCCAAATAAATTCACATTTCCATCCTCTACCTCAATCATTGGCTACCAATCAATATGTTAGTTTTCAAATTCACTTCCATTCAAGAAATCATAGATATGCTTGTTATTATTGAATACTTGCCAACTATATATTATCAAGAATGCTAGGCCTAGTGAGAACTTCAACACTATAAGTGCAATGAGGTGATGACAAATATGCATCAAATTTTGAGGCTATCACAACAAGTGCATCAAGTGTGACATTTTAATTTCTATCCAATCACTTGGTATCTAAAGCATAAACCAACTCAATGGTATCACATACAACATTCCTATACACTTTTAATCTTTTCTCTTTTACTATATATGAGCCTCTAACCTGAGATACTATTAATTCATAATCACCAAATACATTGAGACATTTAATTCCATACTTGGAAGAAATATTTAACTTGAGCAACAAAGCCTCATATTCTACTACATTATTGGTGCATCCAAAATTCAACCTGAAAGTGAACCTGTAGGAGATGTCATCTAGTGAGATTAAAACAATACCTACACCATTTCCCTCTTGTGAACATGCATCATCAAAATACATTTTCCACACATTATTGCTTTCAAGGCGAGTGGGCATTGGGCATGAGGTCAGGTCAACACAGTTGTTAACATTTTCATCAAAGTTCTTAATTATGTTTTTAGGCTCACTATCTTCATAGTGCACATCATCCTTTGTCTTTTATGGGTCCTCCACAATATGTAACATTTTCTTTTCTTTGTGCAACTAAACTTATTTTCCAATAATTGGTATGGTGGCATAAGATAAGTCCTTTTGTATAATACCATCTATTGAAGATGCCCATTTTATTGATAATAGCATACTCCACTTGGCTAGACAATCAACAATGATTATGTCCATCAAGAAGCATTTACCAGGGTATGCAATGAGTTGTACCTCTACACCATTGACGACTGTAATAACATTTACCTACCTAGAATCCATTGCATAGCACTTTCCATAAGACCTAGAAACATTCAAGCCTAGAAAGTTCATGATTTCTATAGTCACCACATTACTTCATGCACCAGAATCCAAAATGCAATTATGCACCAACCATCTCTTTATCAGCAATTAAGTATAAGAAGGATCAAGCAAGGTTGAATTACTTATAGATACTATACTAAGGTAGAACTCAGGTATCCCTTGAGCATTTTTTTCAACAATTATACCTTCTGTGGACTCATCCAGAGGATTTGTTTGGTCTTCAAATATGGCTGGAGCATTGATATATTGTAGGACTCTATCTTTATGTTTAGTGATTCTAAGCATCTCCTAAACTTGTACCAGGACTTTCATTTGGCTCAAATTAAGCTCCATGTCAATAGGGACATAATCAGGTAGAGGGGTAGACAAGGGCACAGTTGTTGCATGAGTGTCAAGAATAAAAGGCATTGCCTAACCATCCTTGCCACCTCCAACTGCCTTGGCTACAGACTATCCCTCTTAAGGACTTTTCTTTGCTTGATTCTGCTTGTCGCCTACTTCTACCACCTTTTACTTTTCAACCTTGTCTACTAGTACATTTACATTTTTATTCTTTGGAACATATTTCTTCTACATAGGGACATCAGGTACAAATGATATTTTATTTTGTGTTGATCTTTTTGTAGACTTGCTCACATTATTATCTGTAGTGCTATTTTTCTAGCATCAATGTAATCTCAGCCCCTCATTGAAGTGAGTAACAGCATTATTAGAAGGCAAACCCTTCTCATTTATTACAACTTGATATGATAGATATTTTATTGCCCCCATCATATTGTCTACTTATCTTCAATAGTAAGAGTCTTGCTTGAGGTTACTACATTTGGCTTTAAAATATTTACATTAGCTCTTTTGAAATTTTTCCTAGATGCCCTCATGTTACTTTCTATATTGATTTCCATGGTATAATCCTCTCTCAAAGTTTGATGGTTTTTGTCATGAAGCCAATATCCTAATTTTGCATCAAATGCTCCACAATAAAGAACCAAGCACATAGATTCATTTGGTCTCAAATTGGGAGGCACCTTTTTCATTGTCATGACAAACCTATTGTTGAATTCTAAAACTATCTCATTTATACCCTTTTTGATTGCTATTAACTCTTTGGATTACAAATTTGGGATCAATCCTATCTCCATACTACAACCTGAAAACACTCATGAATTCCTCCCATGAGTAAATGATGCCTTCAAAAAGACTTTTGTACCATTGTTTTGCACTTTCCTCTAATGGCTACACAAACAGCTTCATCATAACACCTTCATCTTCAATTTCATACTCATTAGTCACATTGATGAATCTCCTAAGGTGTTATTCACCAATGAAAACATTATTGCCTTAAAATTTAGGCACCTTACCTCTGATTTCATTTGGTATCGGATTGAGATAATTTGGAATGTCATAAAGTTCCAATTGTCTATATTTTTGCATTCCTAGAGGATGTCTTGGTAGTGGGAACCTTTGAACATGCCTCCTATTACAGGCTCTTATAATCTGTTGGTTATGTTGTTGATTTTCTATAGGTTGATTAGGACTATTATGATGCTAAGGTTGATTTTGTTGTTGAACACTTTGTGCAAGATGAGCTTGTTGAAAATCAACTTGAGCTTGCAGTTCACTCTGTCTTTGTCTCAGGTGATCAAACAAATCCAACCTTTTATGAATTTCTCTTTCCCTACACTCATTTTTTGATTGTGTAGCAGTTGACATCATGGAATGAAGCATTTTTTAAGATCAACCCCATGTGCAGAGGTAGGGGAATAAGGATGTGATCCTACTCTTGTAGTTTTTATGTTTGTAAGATTTGATGCATTAAAATCTTCACATTGTGCCTCTTTAGATATGTTTCTATCCCTTCCAGTCATGTTTAGTGAATATTTTGGCATGTCATATTCATGTCTAGAGTTTATTGTACTAGATATAACTATTTTATCACTATAATCATCTAAAGTATAGGGATATTGATTGACATGCACATCATCTCTAATAGAAGGACCCACATCATCTCTTTTAAAAATGTGTCTGGTAGGCATACATTTGCTTGTAGCTTTCCAAGCACTACGTTGCCTCCCTAAGTGTGTTTCCGTATCATTAGGTTGTTGTGAATTCTTTGAATGCTTTCCTCTTTCCATCTTTGATTCTTACTTCAATTTTTTGTGGGTTTAGCTCAAAAGAGTCGCCACTCTTCACTTGGGAAGATATTGTTTTCTTTACCAACAAAGAACTCAGGATAACAACCAAAAACTTAATTCATCCCTGACAATGATGCTAGTTTTGTTGGTTTTCAAAGTTGAGATTCCTCAAATCCCTAAAGCCAATCATTTCTTAAGTTCCAGGGGTGTCAAACTTAAGACAAAGATTACAAACTTATACTCAGGATGAGACAACTAAGGAAAACATTGATAATATGGGTAAGACTTTCTTCTTCTTTTGGCTCTACTATACCAAGAGGGGTATTCCCTAAGGTGTATGAAAACAAGGATTGATAACAATGTAAAACTAAACCTTGAATCAAACTATACCCAATGCACAAGAAGCTCCAATTTCTTGTCATTGAGTGCCTATGTGTTGGTTTGAGAAGTTAAAGGGTATTACACCTTCATATAATAGATACATAACCATGTAGAGAGTCTAAATGATGCTTTGATAGCCCCTAATGTAGAAGCAGACATCTATACATGGATGTAGGTAGGAAAAACAACACAAATAAGGTAAACGATTAAGATTTTTGTTGTTTTTGAGTGTGTTAGAGGGAAAAGGAGTTGAATAGAATGCAGATTGGTGCCTTAGCCTAGTGGGAACAATAGAGTATAGATCCCAAATCAAAGGGGACATCAATGTAACCAAATAATGATATCTTAGTCAAGATACCAACAAAGACCAAAATCTTAATGTTTAATGCATAAACTAGGCTCTATACATACAAACAGGTAGTTAGAAGAAATTACAGAACATCAATTCAAGGATTCTTTAATGATCCATGAAAAACCTACAAACTTCATGTATTGTCATGAAAAGATACTTTACAAAAGAATTCTAAAGTGTTTTACAATTTTTGGTTATTAACTAATGAATAACAATACTCAAATCAATAAGTGTGACTAGGGTAAATTGCCACAATACCAAAAGTTTACAAAATGCTCATGGAGATAGTTGAAATATGTTGAATCTACATTTTAAATTCATTATTTGAATGTTACAATGCCCTATCATAACCATTGAGAGAAAACTTAGATGAAATTATAATGAAAATGCTCTTTTTGTATCTGTTAGAAGAAACCCTAGATATCCAAGCTTGTCTTCTTCTATCTCTGCTCTACAACTAAAAATCCATCCTTTGCAAATGAGTTATAAATCCATTAAATACCTCATTCAATCCATCAATAAGCCTTGGAAGGAGGGATTTGATGTCATCACGACCACATGTGTTATGTTGCATCCCAAAATAGCTAATCCCAATCCCTAGAATAATTATTCACTCCAAGGCCAGGGATGTTGTCAAGGAAGTGAAAAAGGGGGGTTCATTAATAGGATGAAGGTGATTAAGGGCCAACTGGTAGGAGTGGGTATTCTTCTCTTCGCTTTTGTCTCAACTAAACCATGGAGGGTATTCCAAGAGGTATCCCTAAGTAGGGATCAACTATCATGCAAATGATATACAAGACAAAAACAAGGGCAGTGATACTTGAAATGTTATTCTAAACCTTCTAATTGTCACTAGTTCAAACAAAAGCTCACTACCTCAAATAACCTCTCTTTAAGTTGAAAACATCATTAAAACAATGCAAGATGGGGGTATACATGCCTATTCTGAAAGGATAAAACACAACTACTTTTCCAAAATATATAGCCTAACTTCAACACAGAGCAAGGATGCATACAAAACTATAACTACACATTGAAGTTGATATATTTTTTGAGTTTTAATGAGTGTAGGTGATCATAGGCCTCTCAAATCAGTGCCTATCCAATGGGCTATAGAGTTTCATGTTTATCAAAGGAAAACACTAATAAAAGTGTGTATGACTACCTATCTAATAGATTCGGATGCACAAAAGTCAATATCAAACCATGAGAATACTTATTATTCCAAACCATACAACATTCATCCATATATAACTTTGAAATGAGAAATCTTGTCATTATGTCTGAAAAACCCTAGGTTTTATGCAAGTGTCAGGATACCTTTTCTTCTAATTCTATGCTAACCGCGGAAGGTTGCCATGTGTCAGTTATGTACCACTAAAGGATATGCGATGACTGCCGATGGCATGTGGAAAGGTTGTCATAGTATGAAAGGGAACTTGAAAGGTAAAGTTGACTTGTGCCACGTGGCATGATCTAGGAGTTTCTGCCATTTCGCGGGCCCTCGTTTGCAGCCTAGTCTCATGACTGCAGAAGTGCAGAAAACTACCACATGCATTCTTTTGACTTTTCTTTCCAATGGTGTGGATGAGGTGGCAATTTGGGTGGCTTGTTCTTATTGATCCATGAACCTTTTTCATGGATGACTAATATTTTCACCTCATTGGACCTATATGTGTCGTTGATTCAGATGTTCTATTCTGTAATCGATGATCCATTTTCAAATGAAGGTAGCGGAGTGGTGGCGTGTAGTAAATGATGAACTAGTGTAGTGATAGGGTTTTTCAAGCATGTAATGATCATTCCTCACCGCCATAGTACAAGATGATAAGCTTGAATTGAGACTAGCATGATATGCGATCAACCCTTGGGGATTTGTGTTCAATCTTGACGAGATTTTTCACATGACGTCGTGATATAATTTGAGCAGGGTGTGTTGTTTAAAGTGGATAAGGTGTTGTGACAAAAGGAACCTAACTTGGAATCCTCATTATGGAAACTAGCATATACAGGTGCTCTGGGTTCTAGGAAATCAATGTGATGAAGGAATGTCGCCTCCTTTTCCCTTTCTGGCAACATTGGTAGAATATTAAAGGATTTCTATTTAAGACCAATGTGTCGTGGTACTAGTTAAACTAAAATAATCAATAATTTGGCAGAGTGTGACTATTTAGATATGGGAGCCTCTATAATTTTGCTATAAATAAGTGTCTTTGTTGTTACTACATTCATCTTTCCTTTTGTGCAGACATAATGGATACTCCTCTTTTTAGTGTGCTATATCTTCCACCCTATTCTTTAGGAAGTTCATCTCTCTTCTCTTGGCTAGTATTGTTTTCCTACAGAATTAAGGAACTAAAGATTTTTCCTAAGGGATGGGAGGATCTGGTAAGATTTAGGGGAGGAGGCACCAGGCGTTAATTGCCTTCATTTCCATGCTATCCTTTGGTCTCATCCCGGTGAGGGATTCAACTTCTTGTCTGGCAATTCCAATAACTCTATGTTATTGTGAGTTTCCATATTATGCTTGGGGGAAGAGAAGACTTATTTATCCCTCTTCCCTTCCCTTAGGATGGTGGCACTCGATAGAGCAATAACTGCAATTGAAGGAGTGTTTCCCACTAGGATGAAACAATTGGTGATGGAAAGAAGGAACTAAGTTGACAAGAACAGTTAGTTCTTTGTTTAACTGACATATGACTATTGTTGCTTCCTCTTTAGCTAGAATTATGGCACTGCGAGAGTCATCTATGTGTGGCTTCGTCAGGCTTCTTGAGGGTTGGGGTGGTTGGAAACCTGCTCTCAAAATATGAGGAGTCACATCCCTTTGCTTGGAGCATGGAACAATGGTGGGGATGCTTGCCTTTGGGGGTTCCGTGTTCTTTTGTTCCAGGCAGGTATTCTTATATCTTCGTGTGTGGTTGGAGAGGTGAAGCAGAGGATACATGTTTTATGAAAAAGTATCTAGATTTGAAGGGTGGATGAGCTAAAAAGGCATCTAACAAACCACCATCAATTAGCATCATTGATTGCCTCCACGCCGAGAATGGGAAGGCATATAAGACAAAGATAGTTATTCCTATCTACTGGAGAAGATGATTTATTATAGAGGTGTGCCTAGTTGGTTAGGGACAGAACTATATTAGCATCTTGCTGATGTAAAGATTGTCAAATGAAAATGTGACACTTGTCATAAGGCCTGAGGCTTGTTTTCTCCCTTGTTTCTATAAAGGTAATTCAGGGCCTTTAACAAAGGATCTTGGAGAATTTTTGTATCACAGTACACATAGTTGTAGAGTCATTTTTTTCTAGTTTAGGTGTTATTTGAGAATAGATTTTGATGTACTTGCCAATTTTGTATGACAGTACCAGTTCATAGCTTAAATATATTGTCAAAGTTTAAGACTAAATTGTCTCCTACAATTGTATTCTTCATTCCATTTATGAATAGAAACTGATCAAGGATCATTTTATTCATCTTCATAGTCTTTCTTGTGTAAGAATGTTCTTCTTATAGCTTTTACTCAAAGAGTGAATTTAACATTTTAAGAGAATATTGAATGCTATGAATGTTTAAATGGATTCTTAAGTAGAGTTGGTTTTGAACTAATCAAAGTATGATAGTGTAATGAATTATTACAATGTTAACATGATCTAGGAAAAATATTGCTGTATATGGTTTCATTTATATCTATTTTGACTCTGTAGCCCGGGATTTAGGGACCGATCTCTTAGAAATTTTGTCTGATACAACTCCTTGGTCATTTATATTGAAAACCAAAATGAATTTTCATTCTTGTTTTAAGTTATTTGTTAATGTTATTCCCATGTTCTCCTACAAGTGACTTATTTTAAAGCCTGAAGATCTAGCCCATTATTTCAGCATATCAATAACTCTTTTGGCATTTTAGAGAGAACATATCTACTAGGAATAGTATTTGAGAAAATAGTAAAGAGTCCAGGATAAATACTGTAAAGGATTACCCTCCTAGGTTTTGCAGAGCCTAAAGTTCAGAGGAAAATGATTTAATCATCTTTTCCTGTTCATTGGCCAATCAATCATTAGAACTGGCTATTCTTTAGATTGTCCTTTGAGATCAAGTTGGGAATTAAAAACAACCAACAAATTGGTGACTCTACTAGGGACTATTTATTAGTATTCAAAATTAGTCTATGTTGCAAGTATGGGCCTAACCGGTGTTGTGATTGATGTCAACATACTCCTATTGCATTGATGATGAGGATTGGATGAGTTGTATGCTGAGGATATTGAGAAAATTAGTCCTATCAGGAATAGAGAAGAATAGTGAAGACAATGAGGTAAAGATCCTAGCTAAGATGAAGATCAGAGGATACGCATCAAAGGGTTTGTAGATATGTGTCTTAAGATGATCTAGTAAAGATTTGAGAGGTTTGCATGAAGATCTGAAGAAGTTATGGCCATTTAAGTAAAACCAGTTCTGGCAGATGTTCAAAGGTGACAGAGTGACACAGATAGGTCTGGTGAGATCCAGAAATGCAATATCTTGTTTTGCAAATTTGGTGGAGTGTTTAGGAAGTCAATGTGAATTGATAACTCAATTGGTTCATGGTTTGGAGGTCTGCAAGCATCTATTCCAATATGACAGTGATGACAGACTGTGTTCTTGAGGTTCTGGATGAAGGAGAGAAAGATTTTAGTAAGCAGAAGTAGTGTGGATGTTCTTGGTGATTCAGACAAGCTTGTGGAGGTCTTTGGATTGTGTCTAGTTCATTTTGGGGGTCCGCATTGAAGATTGAGCTCGTAATTAAAGAATTATTTCTGGATGATGATGTTCTTCCTAAGTTTGGCTAACCAGATGAGTTACACATCCTGCGGATGATCTTGAAGATGTTCTATGAAGAATAGCATGTTCCTAAAGGAAGATTGAAGTCTTAGATCTGTGTGGCTAACAACGTGTTGATCCGTGAAGTCTTTTTGTAATTAGTCATGTTGTATTTATGTATTTGCTCTATAATGTATGGTGACTTAGATGATTATCCTAAAGTCAAATGTCTTGTATAAATAAGAGGTTGTGAAGTCATTTCAAAAGGATATTGTGGAGATGAGTGTGTGGTAGAGAGGAGCAGAGTGAAAGGCAGAGCAGAAGTATTGGGCTTAAATGGAACTGACTCAAGCATGGTGAAGATGCTATTCTTCAGTTCAAGTATGTAATATTTATTATTTTGTAGATAGTGTGTCTCCTGTAGATAGTGGACCTCTTGTGAGTAGTGTGCTCGGGCAATGAGCCCTAATTGGCATGTGCCATTTCATTCTTCTTATTCTTTTAATAGAGAATACAATCTTGGGTTAGTCACCCCGTGGTTTTTCCCTTAACCAAGTTTTCCACGTTAAAATCTTGGTGTCATATGTGTTAATATGTTTCTACTCTTAAATTGTTGCATTATGTTTTCATGATTGATTTATTATTATGTTGCTAAGTTACAAAGAGGATTTAAGTGATTAATTGGAAGAAAGTTTTAGACAACTGATTCACCCCCCCTCTCAGTTGTCTATCCTGAATCTAACAGTCTAGTAGTCGGTAATGGGTGCTAGAGTTTGCATATGAATAAAGTATTATCATTCCCTTTAGAGGGTGGTGACTCTACTTTCTTTTGAACTGGTTGATCAAAGGGAAAACTGACTGTGTATTGAGAAGAATTTTTTGTGTAGCTCTGTTGTTGGGGAAAACACAGAATAAACATGAGCTTTAAAGAGCTATGTGTTGTTTGAAATTCAGTCCTCTATGAAAAGAGGTGGTGACTCTGTGAGAAAGAACTTGATAGAAGTATGAAAAATATCTCAATACTCAAAGTTCTAGCCATAAGAAGAAAATGGTGAAGTCTGCAGTGATTTCCAAGTATTTGGTCGTTCATTCTTATTTCATTTTCAAAGTAGAATAAATTAGATGAATAGAAGTTATTTATGAAAGTGCTTTGTGTAAAGTGTTATTCACATGTCAAATGAAAGTCTATAATGGAGAAGTAAGGGTTTCTTTGGAGAAACTTAAAATTTTGTTAAGATGTAGAACTATGTTAAAGTAGTTGTGAAGGAGATAGGCTTTTGTTGAAAGCATATTTGAACATGGGCTGGTATTCTTTCCATCCTCCTACACATTTAAATGTCACAATACAAGGTTCACAACAACAATAGTCATATCCTTGGAGAAGGGTCTTCTCTATTGAAAGATATAAAGCACTGGATTTCAGTGGTATCCAAAACTATCCAAATCCCATTTTTGACGGGGTTAGAGAGCATCTGTCAAAGTCCAATGATGATAATTTTGAAACAACAAATAAGCATTTGCAGGATTTCAGTGACCTAATGGGACATTTTGAGGTTGATGCAGAAGATGTTGTCATGAAGTTATTTGTTCAATCTCTAAAAGGAAATGCAAGAGATTGGTTTTCCGATCTACCTATGCATTACATTTTTTCATGGCAAGATTTTATAATAGCATTTATTGATTAGTTTGGTGAGAGGGTTAATGTAAGTTCATTAATCAATAAGCTTGTTCACATTGAAAAGGATGAAGGAGATCTGGTTCCAGCTTTTAACCTAAGATTTGCAAAAATGATAAGAGATATTCTTGAAAGCATTAGGCTAAAGGATGCAATGTGTTTGGTTTTCTATCTAGGTTCATTTAATGAAGAAATGAGTTATCTACTAAGAGATAAGAGTCCTACAACAGTCCACCAAGCATATTCTATGGCTATGGACATTGAGAACAACTTGAAGCATATGAGGGTGAGAGAGTGTGGATTTTCAAGTACTGACTTTATTGTAACAACTCTCACAAATAATAGATGTGGATCAGATGATAGCACTATCTACCAAGATGGAAAAGACCCTGATCTTTCAGATGACCTTTCATTTGGTCATTTGATAAACAGTGATTTGAGCGACATGCATGAAAATAGAGAAAGCATTCAAAATATGGGAAATGAGGTTATGGATGGTGCTCATAACCAATTCATTGGTTATATTGGTGAAAGTTGCAGTTGTAATATTCTGGAGATAGGATACAATGAACATAGAAATATATATGGGTTCACTCCTTATTGCAAACCTGTTATTCTAGAAGTGGAGAAGGATTTGAGTATTCAATGTGAAAAAGTGTCTTACATAGAAGATGATATGAAAGATGAATATACAAACATGTTATTTGGAGGGTTGAAATGGGATTCTATAGTAGAGGTGTCTCTTTTTTATGATAATTATGATAACAATGTATATGATCATTCCTTTGACATTTAAAAGGGCACTTACCAAGTGGAAGCAGAATGCAGTGCCTCAGTCAATAAATGTGTTGCTATGAGAGACTATGAGGAAGCAAATTTATCTAATAATGAGCAAGTGGTATACCTGAGTAAATGGTCAAAGTTTAAGTCTGAAGGGCTATGTTAGTGTGATAAATGAAAATGAGAGTATGTCTAAATGTTCTTTTGAGGGTTATGATGACTTAGAATATATTGATGTTGAAAAGGACTTAGATCCTCATGTTGAAAAGGATGAAATTTTTATGGAAGAAATGAATATAAGGCACAACCCCCTCTATAATGAGCCTCCTAATTCACCAGAGACAAGAAATGTTAATCCTCACTGGAGCAGAATTAATGCCATCTTTACAAAAAACCAAGAATATGAAGAAGATGAAAAGTTTAAGGGAGATAAAACCATGATCCAAGTAGAGTTTTCTAATCATGGTTTATGCTTAGAAAAAGATCTAACTCTATGGGGAGCTAAATCTTTTATGCTCAACACAAGAGTACATAACAGTGTTAATGGGCTACAAGATATGACTGATTACTGGTATATGTCAACACAGGTTAGAGGGATGCCTACATATGAGCATTGTTGTTCTTCTTATGAAGGGCAGGATTCAGATGATCTCTCAGCTGATATATTTCATTCCTTTACTTTTGATCCACCTGATTTACTAGACTTAGAGCTGAATTATGGTTTTGATGAGCCAGAGTTGATACATCCTAAATTATTCTGAGAAGATGTCACTTATGAATGCTTCAAGTTTGACATAAGTGTGGTAGGTGAATATAATGATACTAGTGCCAATCACCTAGTGGATTATGAGTGTTTTCACTTTTCAAATCAGTATAATAAGCTTGTAAGTGTCTAGGAAGGTGATCATGCAAATTGTTACAATTGGCATGATACAGTGGATCCATATATTACACTCATGTTTTGTGAAGGAGTAATTCAATCAGTATTTGGTTATAGAAATCAAAGAGGCACGAGACATTTTGACAGTAACAGGTTCAAGAGTTTTGTGAGATGGATAAGCATCCATGTTAACAACCAAATGGATTATGGTGATACTTCCAATTATGGCTTAATGCAATCATTAGAAAACAAAATCTTTGGTAGAGGTAGATCCTATTTTCCCTTTTATGGTGGCTTTGGGCTACCATGTGGATTTTAAGGGTTGGGCATTTCTTGGGTTTGGTGGTGTTCTATGGTCTGCTTCTCCAGAGATTTCTGGGATCTCACTTTGTTCTATTTGAACAAATGTCCCAACTAGAGCCACCGACAAGACTCTGATCATTTTCCTTGGCTTCTTACATTGGCCCTGCTTCAAGCACCAAATATGAAAGTCCTTTGCTAGGGTTTAGTGTTGAAAATGTTGAGAAATCTTGTCATTATGTCTAAAACCTTGAACCCTAGGTTTATGCAAGTGTTGGGATACCTTTTCTTCTAATTCTATGTTAAACACAGAAGGCTACCATGTGTCAGTTCTTTAGCACTAAAGGGACGTGATGATTGTCGATGACACATGGAAAGGTTGTCGTAGTATGAAAGGGAACTTTAAAGGTAAAGTTAACTTGTGCCACGCAATATAATCTGGGGGTTTCCATCATTCTATGGGCCCTCATCTGCATCCTGGTCTCATGAATGCAAAAGTGGTGAAAATGACCACATGGGTTCTGTTGACTTTTCTTTCCAACGGCGTGGCTGAGGTGGCAGTTCGGGTGGCTTTTTCTTATTGATCCATGACCCTTTTTCATAGATGACTGATATTTTCACCTCATTGGACCTATCTATGTCATTGATCTAGATGTTTTATTCTATAATCAATGATCCATTTTCAATTGAAGGCAGCAGAGTGGTGGCACGTAGTAAATGATGAACTAGTGTAGGGATGGGTTTTTTAGGCATGTGCCAAGCATTCCTCACTACCATAGTACAAGATGATAATCTTGAATTGAGACTAGCATGATACGTGATCAGCCCTTGGTTATTTATGTTCAGGATTGACAAGATTTTCCACCTAACGTCATGACAAAATTTGAGCAGGGTGTGTTGTTTAAAGTGGATAAGGTGTTGCAACCAAGGAACCTAACTTAGAATCCTCATTGTGGAAATTGGCATATGCAGGTGCTCTGGGTTCTAGGAAATCAATGTGATGATGCAATGTTGCCTCCTTTTCCCTTTCTGGTAGCATTGGTAGAATATTGAAGGATTTATATTTAAGACCAACGTGTTGTGTACTAGTTGAACTAAAATAATCAAGAAATACGAAGTGTGACTATTCAGATATGGGAGCCTCTACAATTTTTCTATAAATAAGTGTCTTCATTGTTACTACATGCATCTTTGCTTCTGTTTTCCACCCTGTTCTTTAGGAAGTGCATCTTTGTTCTCTTGGCTAGTATTGTTTTCCTATAGAATTAAGGAACTAGAGATGTTTTTCCTAAGGGATGGGAGGATCTGGTAAGATTCAGGGGATGAGACAATAGGCATTTAATTGCCTTCCTTTCCATGCTATCCTTTGATCTTATCCTAGTGAGGGATTCAATTTCTTGTCTGGAAATTCCAATAACTCTATGTTATTGTGAGTTTCCAGATTGGGCTTGGGGGAAGAGAAGCCTTGTTTATCCTTCTTCCCCTCCCTTGGGACGGTGGCACTCGACATAGCAACAACTGCAATTGAAGGAGTGCTACCCACCAAGATGAAATAACTGGTGGTGGAAAGAAGGAACTAAATTGACAAGAACAGTTAGTTCTTTGTTTAACTTAGACATACGACTGTTGTTGCTTCCTCTTTAGCTGGAATTATGGCACTGCTAGAGTCAGCTATGTGTGGCTTCCTCGGGCTTCTTAAGGGTTGAGGTGGTTGGAAACCTCCTCTCAAAATATGAGGAGTCACATCCCTGTTCCTAGAGTGTGGAACAATGGTGGGGATTCTTGCCTTTGGGGGTTCCTTGTTCTTTTGTTCTTGGCAGGTATTCTTATGTCTCTATGCGTGGTTGGAGAGGCGAAGCAGAGGATACTTGTTTTATGAACAAGTATCTGGATCTAAAGGGTGGCTGAGCTAAAAAGGCATCTAACAAACCACCATCAGTTAGCATCATTTATTGCATCCACACCGAGAATGGGAAGGCATTTAAGACAAAGGCAGTTATTCCTGTCTATTGGAGAAGGTGATTTACTGCAAAGGTGTGCCTAGATGGTTAGGGATGGTTATATTAGCATCTTGCTGGTGTAAAGATTGTCAAATGAAAATGTGACACTTGTCATAAGGCGCGAGGCTTGTTTTGCTGCCTTGTTTCTATAAAAGGGAATTCAAGGCCTTTGATAAAGGATCTTGGAGAATTTTTGTATGACAATACACATAGTTGTAGAGTCAGTTTTTTCTAGTTTAGGTGTTATTTGAGAATAGATTTTGATAGTACCAATTCATAGCTTAAATATATTGTCAAAGTTCAAGACTACATTGTCTCCTACAATTGTATTCTTCATTCCATTTATGAATAGAAACTGATCAAGGATCATTTTATTCATCTTCATAGTCTTTCCTGTGTAAGAATGTTCTTCTTATAGCTTTTACTCAAAGAGTGAATTTAATGCTTTAAGAGAATATTGAATTCTATGAATGTTTATAGGGATTCATAAGTAGAGTTAGTTTTGAACTAATTAAAGTGTGATAGTGTAATGCATTATTACAGTGTTAACATGAGCTGGGAAAAATATTGTTGTATGTGATTTCATTTATATCTATTTTGACTTTGTAGTCTGGGATTTAGGCACCCATCTCTTAGAAATTTTGTCTGATACAACTCCTTGGTCATTTATATCGAAAACCAAAATGATTTTCCATTCCTTCTTTAATTTATTTGTTAATGTTATTCCCATGTTCTCTTGCAAGTGAATTATTTTAAATCCTAAAGATCTAGCCCATTATTTCAGCATATCAGTAATTCTTTTGGCATTTTAGAGAAAACATATTTTCTAGGAATAGTATTTGAGAAAATAGTAAAGATTAAAGGATAAATATTGTAAAGGATTACCCTCCTATGTTTTGCAGAGCCTAAAGTGCAGAGGAAAAGGATTTAATCATCTTTTCCTGTTCATTGGCCAATCCCTCAAGGAAAACCAAGCATTAGAACTGGCTATTCTTTAGATTGACCTTTGAGATCAGGTTGGGAATTAAAAACAACCAACAACCCCTTTGGCCACCTGACATATTATGCATCTTTGCACACATTTATTCACATTCTGGTGCAACTCTGGACAGTAGTAATTCTCACTAACAAGATAAATAGTCTTATCTTGACCAAAATGTCCTGCCAATCCTCCATTATGCTTCTCCTTGATCAGATTATCTCTCATGGAACTCCCCAGAATGCACAACTGGCTTCCTCTGAATAACATACCATCTTGGATCATGAAATCTAGCCACCTGGTCCTATCCAATGTAATAGGTTCCAAACAAGCTTCCCAAGCCTCTGCAAAATCTAGATTTTCAGGGTACAAATCCTTGAGTTCATTGAACCCAACAACCTCTATCTTCATCTCTGTCAACAAATTTTTCCTTTTGCTTATGGCATCTACAACTCTGTTTGATCTTCCACTCATGTGCTTCAAAACAAAAGTATAACTCTGCAAAGACTCAACCCATTTTAAGTGCCTCTGATTTAACTTCCCTTGACTATTAAGATATTGCGAAGCCTGATGATCAGTATATAAAACAAACTCTTTTGACAACAAATAATGTCTCCATTTCTTCAAATATTGAACTATAGCATAAAACTCATTATCATAAACATAATACTTTTTCTTTGCATCATTAAGATTCTCACTGAAATAGGCAATGGGCCTACCTTCATGACTCAAAACTGTTGCAAGTATGGGCCTAACCAGTGTTGTCATTGATGTCAACATACTCCTGTTGCATTGATGATAACGATTGAATGAGCTGTGTGCTGAGGATATTGAGAAAATTATTCCTATTTAGGAATAGAGAAGAACAATGAAGACAGTGAGGTAAAGATCCCAGCTAAGATGAAGATCAGAGGATGCGCTTCAAAGGGTTTGAAGATATGTGTCTTAAGATGATCTAGTAAAGATTTCAGAGGTCCGCATGAAGATCTGAAGAAGTTATGGCCACTTAAGTAAAACCGGTTCTAGCAAATGTTCAGAGGTGACAGAGTGACACAGATAGGTCCGGTAAGATCCAGAAATGAAATATCTTGTTCTACAGATTTGGTGGAGTGTTTAGGAAGTCAATGTGAATTGACAACTCAAGTGGTTCATGGTCTAAAGGTCCGTAAGCATCTATTCCAATATGACAGTGATGACAGACTATGTTCTTAAGGTTCTGGATGAAGAAGAGAATGATTTCAGTAAGCAGAAGTAGTGTGGATGTTCTTGATGATTCAGGCAAGCTTATGGAGATCTTTGGATTGTGTCTAGTTTGTGTTGGTGGTCCGGATTGAAGATTAAGCTCGTAATTGAATAATTACTTCTGGATGATGATGTTCTTCCCAAGTCAGGCCGACCAAATGAGTTACACATCCTGCGGAGGATCTTGAAGATGTTTTGTGAAGAATGGCATGTTCCTAAAGAAAGATTGAAGTCTCTGATTTGTGTGGCTGACAGTGTGTTGATCCACGTGAAGTCTTTTGTAATTAGTCATGTTATATTTTTGTATTTTCTCTATAATGTATGCCGACTTAGATGATTATCCCTAAGTCAATGTCTTGTATAAATAAGGAGTTGTAAAGTCATTTCAAAAGCATTTTTTTGAGCGGAGATGAGTGTGTGGTAGAGAGGAGCAGAGAAAAAGGTAGAGCAGAAGTATTGGGCTTAAATGGAAGTAACTCAAGCATGGTGAAGATGCTATTCTTCAGTTCAAGTATGTAATATTTATTATTCTGTAGACAGTGTGTCTCCCGTAGGCAGTGAGCCTCTTGTGAGTAGTGTGCTCGTGGTGCAGGAGCACCTTCTCTATGGTGCAGGAGTCATGTTTTGTTTATATTTTCAATAAGGCTTTTTAAGCCACATCATGTTTGTAATAAGGTTTTTTGTCAATTTGGTCACTAGACCTATGTAGACCATGTTTCGGTCAAGTTTGATGTAATAACACAATGAAAACAGGTAGTTTTCTTGTGAGAGGAGAAACCCAATGGCTAACTGACTTTCAAAATTAGTTTGTATGGTTGGGAGGGATGTAAATAAAGGTCTCAAGCCTTTTATAGGCGAGGAGTTGGATGTAATGACATGAATGAAGGAATGAATGAATGAAGATCTGGATTTTTAGGTGTGTTGAAACATTGTTCTTTCTGAGTATTTTTCTGTAACAGTCATTCTGTACAGCCTGTACAGATAGGTGATTGTCTAAAACTGTCTGGAAGTGTTTATTGATGCAGAGCGCATAGTGGATACAAGAAAAAGGACAAACAAGACAAGGTTCTATTCACCCCAAAAGCCCAAAAACAAGGATCTTCATGGAAAAGTGGGAACAGTAGTTAAGGTTCTTGAATTCTTCCTAGAAATGGTGTTTAGACATGTATTAGAAGCCATCCCATCCATTGGCAAAGGTGGATAAAACTTCAAACTAGTAGTTCCTTCACAAACCTCAAGAAAGGCAAGTAGCCCGACAAACAGAGAACAGTCCCAATAAAATTTTATACAGACATCCAAATACAACTCTTAGACATGAAATAGATACCCATTATGCCTCCCCACAACATACTCCAGAATGGGTTTGGGTTGTTTTGGAAAGTATGCCCTAACCAATAATCCTCCTAATGGTTTTAAGCCCTAATTAGGCCTAGTTTGTGAAGTAAGTACCCTTGGATGGAACCACCAAACTCTTTGGACCCCTTGGACACTTCACATGGATGGTAAAACAATGTATTTCAAGGTTTTTGTGGTCAGGATGCAAGACAATTTCATTCTATGCTTGTTTTCCCACTTCAAATGCAAAGATAACAAGGAAAATGTTGCTACAGTCACCTAGGGCATCAATTTAAACACACCAAAACAACTTTTTCAGTCTTGAGCCTTGGTTAACCTGTCAATCACTCCCTATACTTCCATTCCACTCAGTTTTAGAGGATTCCCATGATGGAATGAGGTTTTATGACATTTTTCCTACCAAAACCCTAGTTAACCTAGTTAATAGAGCAGTTTTAGAAAAAATGTGATATCTTCCTCTAGGAATCGATTTAAGACCTCATACCAGATTCATTTGAAAGGTAACTCAATCCTCGTTCCAACCATATATGGTTTGTCCCTGTATATATCTGTACAAAACCATACCAAACGCTGCAACAGGACTGTTATAGGAGAATTCTAGAAATTGCAGTCACTAAAACGGTCATAACTTCCTCAATATTGCACCAAATTCGATGAGACAAAAAGGAAAGGGAGGGTGATTGAATATAATTTCATTTGAAATCAAAAATATATGTCCTCCTACCCATACTGGGCTGTACCATGCAAGAAAAATAGCAAATTTCTGAAGTAGAATACAGAAAACAATGTCTTTTATCATTCCATGTTCAAATCTCCAATCACCCACGACTTCACAAATGGATACAAGGCCTTTTAAAGGCATTACAACATGACCTTTCAGTTTCTAACTTCCTTGGAATGAACTAAGAGCCAAATGACCCTTCAACTTCCAAGTTTGCATCTTTTTTTCAATTTTACATGACAACCTTTACATTGTATGCAATATTTTGCATATTTGAACCTCCTAATGACCTAAACACCTAATAGTGACTTGATTAACCTCATTACAATGTTGAACCATTAAAATCTAGTCAAACTCCTATGGAAGTATCAATTTGTTAAGGTGCTCCTGCACCATACAACCAACCAACAAAGATTTCCAAGTCCCTTGGAAATGTATCTGCAAAACAAAACTCTTTTTCTGCATCTTTGTCTGTCTCTTCATCTTTAGCTTCAAGTTTCAATCTTCACACAAATAGAAAGGTGACCAACCAACCAACAAAATCTGAACTACCATCATCTTAAAGCATCTTCAGGCTCCCTCTACTCCCATTAGTGGAGTACTCTTCAGGCTGCAACATCAAGTGCTTCTTCAGTCAGGTATCCATCTCTCTACTGCTTCACAACACCAACTCACCAAACCATCCATCTCACCCAACAGCAGATTCTGGTGATGCATCCTACCACTCTCTCCTTAGTGGCTTCTCTTTGCACCCTTATCCAGCCTAATCTCCATTGGAGAATGGTCATGACAAACCTTCTCTTGTCTACCCTCACACACAACCTCAGAAACTTCTTTCTCGCAGCTAGATGGACCAAGCACCTGCAACCAAACAACTTAGCAAACAAAATAACGGTCACCAACACAACTCTTCAACTTTCCTTTAGTTCTTCACCTGCCTTCTCAGTGATAGGAAACAAATACACACCACCCAAATCTTTCACCAGCTCTGATACCAATTTGATGCAGAGTGCACAGTGGATACAAGAAAAAGGACAAACAAGACAAGGTTCTATTCACCCCAAAAGCCCAAAAACAAGGATCTTCATGGAAAAGTGGGAATAGCAGTTAAGGTTCTTGAATTATTCCTAGAAATGGTGTTTAGACATGTATTATAAGCCATCCCATCCATTTTCAAAGGTGGATCAAACTTTGAACTAGTAGTTCCTTCACAAACCTCAAGAAAGGCAAGTAGCCCGACAAACAAAGAACAGTCCCAATAACTTTTTATACAGACATCCAAATGCAACTCTTAGACATGAAATAGATACCTATTATGCCTCCCCACAACATACTCTAGAATGGGTTTGGGTTGTTTTGGAAAGTATGCCCTAACCAATAACCCTCCTAGTGGTTTTAAGCCCTAATTAGGCCTAGTTTGTGAAGCAAGTACCCTTGGATGGAACCACCAAACTCTCTAAAACCCTTGGACACTTCACATGGATGGTAAAACAATGTATTTCAATGGTTTTATGGTTAGGATGCAAGACAATTTCATTATATGCTTGTTTTCCCACTTCAAATGCAAAGATAACAAGGAAAATGCTGCTACAGTCACCTAGGGCATCAATTTAAACACACCAAAACAACTTTTTCAGTCCTAAGCCTTGGTCAACATGTTAATAACTCCCTCTACTTTCATTCCACTCAGTTTTAGAGGATTCCCATGCTGGAATGAGGTTTTATTATATTTTTCCTACCAAAACCCTAGTTAACCTAGTTAACAGAGCAGTTTTAGAAAAAACGTGATATCTTCCTCTAGGAATCGAGTTAAGACCTCATACCAGATTCATTTGAAAGGTAACTCAATCCTCATTCCAACCATATATGTCTTGTCCCTGTATATATCCATACAAAACCGTACCAAATGCTGCAACAGGACTGTTATAGGAGAATTCTAGAAATTACAGTCACTAAAACGGTCATAACTTCCTCAATATTGCACCAAATTCGATGAGACAAAAAGGAAAGAGAGGGTGATTGAATATAATTTCATTTGAAATCAAAAATAAATATCCTACTACCCATACTGGGCTGTACTAGGCCATACCATGCAAGAAAACAGCAAATTTCTGAAGTAGAATACAGAAAACAGTGTCTTTTATCATTCCATGTTCAAATCTCCAATCACCCACGACTTCACAAATGGATACAAGGCATTTTAAAGGCATTACAACAAGAATTGTCAGTTTCTAACTTCCTTGGAATGAACTAAGAGCCAAATGACCCTTCAACTTCCAAGTTTGCATCTTTTTTTCAATTTTACATGACAACCTTTACATTGTATGCAATATTTTGCATATTTGAACCTCCTAATGACCTAAACACCTAATAGTGACTTGATTAACCTCATTACAATGTTGAACCATTAAAATTTAGTCAAACTCCTATGGAAGTATCAATTTGTCAAGGTGCTCCTGCACCATTTATGTATTGAAGTATCTTTCATTTGGAAGTGGTTTGGTGTCTTGAAGTGTCATAGTCAGTGAGAAATTGTTCTTCTTGCAGAGACTAGTTTGAAAACCTAGAAACTAGGGTTTGGTGAATAAATGGATTGTTATTCCTCTGTCCACTGAAAGCAAGATTCTCATTTTCAGTGTGATGGAGGAATACAGTGTATAGTTTGTGTTTTATGTAGTTATGGGTCAAACACTCAAGGATCCAAGGAGTTTGGCATGAGTTGACTAGGCATCTCTATGTGACTAGTCATCAAAACGATAGGAGAAGTGTTGTCATGGAGTGACCAAAGTGACTAGTGATCAAGTGTTTATAGAGGATTATAGACCCCCTTCTGTGCTGTTGAATCTTTGTTTCTGTTTCTGGTTTGGTGCCCACGTAGTTGCAAAGCAGCAGAGGTTGCCATCAGTGTAACATATCCCTCGGGGAAGCTTTTAGAAGTTACACTAATCAATGGTGTTAGGCTGACAGAAAGTGTATTGGTGAAGAACGAAGGAAGTCTCATCAAAGAAACATTAATTGGCATAAGTTTCGCATCATTTCACTGAATGTATATTGCGTATGCATATCGCAAAAGCATGTTGAGAATGCATGTTGAGAATGTATCTTTCGTTGGATACAAACGGTGACTAGTCGTAATGGTGAAATCATGGTATAGAAACTTTAGTCCACCGATAATAGCAAGTCACGCCAAGCATATACTAAGTTGATACATCGACGCCTCGAAAGGAGAGTAAAAGATCCTACCGACGAAGTAAGTCTTGCCGACAAGTATGGTTCGAAGGTAAAATCAGAGTGACCGGTGTGTATTGGCGGAGTAGTTTTCAAACTCGTCGATGGTATGTAGTCTCACCAAAGACAAAGCATTGCATTGAGTTGTCGGGGAGAGTTGAGAGATCGGTCAGAGAAATTGCAAGGTGGCCGACGGGGTATGTTTGGCCGATAAGAGTAGATCGCCAAGACATAGGTCACTCTCTCACTGATCAAGTTTGTTGATCTATTAACCGCTTCTACTGTACGCTCTGCATCATATTGGTATCAGAGCCAATATTTGAATTGGAGCAGTGTATGTCAGACGATGAGATAGAAACTAAGGCTAGCACAATGCCTCCCAAGTCTATGAGCCAGGAAGCCATCAAGAAGATGGTAGAGGAGATGCTTGAAGCAAGGTTGAAAGAAGAGAGGTCCAAGGGTAAGAGTAAAGAGGATGGAAGTGCTTCTGATGCAGAAGAAGAAGAAGAGGCAGATGAGAGCCCTCAAGAACAAGATATGTCTGTAGACCAAAAGGCATTCTTGAATGCACTCAAAGGTGCTCATGGAGATAGTGGCCATCCAAAGATGGATGTTCCTACATTCAATGGGAAACTAGATGGAGATGCCCTCATGGATTGGATTGAAGCCATGTGTAACTATTTTGACTTCAAGGAGTATAATGACAGCAAGAAAGTCAAGTTTGCTAAGACAAGATTGAGAGGTTCTGCCCTAGTTTGGTGGAACTATATGCAAGGTGAAAGAGAGAAAGTTGGAAAGAACCCTATCACCAAATGGAGTAGAACGGTGGCCATGCTAAGAGACAAGTTCATGCCATCTGATTATGAGTCGCATACCATTAGGAAGTTTAATCATCTCAGACAAAAGGATATGGATGTGGCTACATATACTAAAGAATTTCATAGATTGAGCATGAGAGTCAATCACAAGGAGGAGGAGAAAGAGATGGTGGCCAGATATCTCGATGGCTTGAGGTATAACATACAAGATGAATTTAGTATGGTGGTTCCTAAAATAGTGGATGAGTGTTTTCAATTAGCCTCTAGGGCAGAGGAGAAGTTGAAAAGAAAGAGTGATCAAAACACCAGAGGAAGAGGTTGCAGAAATAATAGGGGAAGAGGCAATTTTGGTAGAGGACAGTCAAGTAGAAATGAAAACCTAAGTCAACAAGAGTCTCATTCTGATGTAGAACATAGATGTGGTGGTTTCAGAGGTTGGAGAAGACCAAATGGTAGAGGTAGAAGTGGTGGTGCAGGCAGAGGACCCAGAGTTTTCACTGGTAGATGCTATGGCTGCAATCAAGTAGGCCATACCATGAGCAAATACCCTGAGAAGGCAACTAGTTCCCATGATGGTGGAAGAAGGAATCAGTTGTTGAAAGATGATTGCCAAAGTGTGAATTCACCCATTGGTAGTGTTGCACCAGTCCTTGAAGGAGAGAACATGATGATTAAGAGAACCTTGTTGAAGATGCCATTGAAACAAGAACCCCCACAAAGGAAGACTCTCTTCAGAACCCAAGGTATAGCATATGGTAAAATTTGTAAAATCATTGTTGATTCAGGTTCTAATGAGAATGTAGTGTCTACTGAAATGGTAGAGAAATGCAAGTTGAAAAGGCTGCCCCATGTTAGTCCTCATAAGATCTCTTGGTTGAATAAGAGTCAAAATTACATGGTAGAAGAACAAACTTGGGTTGAGTTTGAGATAGGTGATTATAAGGACAAGGTACTATGTGAGATTATTCCTATGGATGATTGTCACCTTCCTCTTGGACGTCCATGGTAGTATGATGTGAAGGCACAACATGATGGTAAGAAGAACACATACCTCATCACCAAGAATGGAAGGAAGTTTAGGATGGATCCTATGCAAGAGCAGATTGGAGAGAAGAGTAATGACACCAATGTCATGATGGTTAGTGGAAAAGAGTTCTTGCACCTCATGAAGGAGAAGGATACCCAAGGGTATGTCTTGGTAATGAAGCCTAAAGATGAATCAGGTCAACAAGACAAAAAGCAGAAAGAGATTCCACTAGAAGTGCAGTAATTGTTGGATAAGTACCAAGATCTTGTGGTAGAGGATACTCTTAACTCCTTACCACCCATGAGAGATATAAGTCATCAAATTGACTTGATCCTAGGTGCCACATTGCCCAATAAGGCTACCTATAAATTGACACCACAACAAAATGAGGAGGTGAGTAGACAAATTCAAGAACTCTTAGAGAAAGGATTGATTAGAAAGAGTCTTAGTCCATGTGCAGTCCCTAGTGTCCTTGCTCCAAAAAAGATGGGAAGTGGAGACTACGTATGGATTCAAGGGCCATAAATAAGATCACAATAAGGTATAGATTCCCTATGCCAAGGATTGAGGATCTTTTGGACTATCTTGGAGGGTCATGTTATTATTCAAAGATTGATTTGAAATCTGGTTATCATCAAATTAGAATTAGGCAGGGAGATGAATGGAATACTGCCTTCAAGACAAATGAAAGTCTCTATGAGTGGCTTGTCATGCCATTCAGCCTTAGCAATGCCCCAAGCACATTCATGTGTTTGATGAATGAGGTACTTGTTGAATTCATTGGCAAATTTGTAATTATTTATCTTGATGACATACTTATTTTCAGCAGGACAAAAGAAGAACATGTAAAGCATCTTGGACAAGTGATGAAGAAGTTGCATGAGAGTAAGTTGATGATCAACTTGGATAAGTGTGATTTCATGAAAACTGAACTTGTGTACCTAGGTTTTGTGATTTCTAATGGTTGTTTGAAGATGGACCCCACAAAGGTTGAGGCCATTCTCAATTGGCCTACTCCTAGGACACTGGGAGAAGTTAGAAGCTTCCATGGCTTGGCAACTTTTTATAGGAAGTTCATTAGAGGATTAAGTCACATAAGTGCTCCTATTCTTAACAACATCAAGGGTGGCATAAAGTGCAAATTTCAATGGACAAAGCAAGCAGATGATAGCTTTGAATCGTTAAAGAAGAAAGTGGTTGAATTACCTACATTGGTGCTCCCTGATTTTGACAAAGTTTTTGTAGTGGAATGTGATGCAAGTCAGCAAGCAATAGGTGTTGTTCTCAGTCAAGATGGACATCCAGTGGCCTTTTTTTTAGAGAAGTTGAATGAGGCTAAACAAAGGTACTCTACCTATGACCTAGAGCTTTATGCAATGGTGCAAGCTCTCAAAAAATGGAGACACTATTTGCTGCCCAAAGAATTCATTGTTTTTACTGATAACCATGCTCTTAGCTTTCTAAATAGTCAAGAAAAGTTGAATCATAGGCATGTTAAGTGGATGGAACAATTGCAGGCCTATACCTTCACTATTAAGCATAAAAAGGGTGTTGCCAACAAAGTGGCTAATGCTTTAAGTAGAAGGATGCTTGTCATACATGAAGTACAAATGGAAAGCATGGGAATAGATTGTTTGAAGGAGTTATACAAGGAGAATGCAGATTTCAAAGCTACTTATGAAGTTTGTACTAATTTGGCTAACACTTTTCATGGTGAATATTCAAATTTTGTGTTGCAGAAAGGTCTCTTATTCAAGAGCAGTTTGCTATGTGTTCCTAAATGTTCGATGAGGGATAACATCATCAAAGAGAAGCACAATGGAACCTTAGGAGGACACTTTGGGTTGGACAAGACTTTGGAACAAGTCACTAGATTCTACTATTGGCCAAAAGTACAATCGGATGTAAGGAGATATGTTGCAAGTTGTACCATATGTCAAAAGGCCAAAGGTATGTCTTCTAATGCTAGTTTGTACCAACCCCTCCCTATTCCCAATAGGCCTTGGGAGAGCATTAGTATGGATTTTGTACTTGGTCTTCCTAAGACAGCAAGGGGTGTGGATAGTGTTTTTGTCATTGTGGACAGATTTAGTAAGATGGCTCATTTTGTACCATGCAAATGTACAAATGATGCATCTCACATTGCTGGTCTCTTTTTCAGAGAAGTGGTTAGAATTCATGGTTTTCCCCTTTCAATTGTCACTGATATAGACTCCAAGTTTGTTGGTCATTTTTGGAGGACCCTATGGAGAAAATTGGGAACACAATTGTCTTTCTCATCAGCCTATCATCCCCAAACTGATGGTCAAACTGAGCTTGTTAATAGGTCCTGAGGAAACCTTCTAAGATGCCTTACCAAGCATCATGGGTTGGCATGGGACTTGGTTCTCAGTCAAGTTGAGTATGCTTACAATGATTCAATGAATAGAAGCACTGGGAAGAGTCCATTTGAAATTTTTTATGGTTTCCATCCATGAGGACCACTTGAACTCAAAGACCTACAAGGTTGGGATAAGAGGAGTACTCTAGGAGAAGATTTTACTACCACCATGAAGGCAGTTCATGATCAAGTCAAAGTTTAGTTGAAAAAAATAATCTCCAAATACAAAGATAGGGAAGATCTCAAAAGAAGAGATGTACAGTTCAAGGTGGGAGATTTGGTGATGGCCTATCTAAGGAAGGAAAGGCTGCCTAAAGGATAGCCAACCAAGCTTCTGATGAAGAAAATAGGACCATGCAAGGTAGTGCATAAGTTTGGTCCAAATGCTTATGAAATAGAACTGCCATCCGGTCTTGGTATTTCTACCATATTCTATGTTTCAGACCTCTTTCCATACAGACCTCCATTGAATGTTGAAGATGGATCAGATGTTGTGATTGAAGATGAAGATTGGGTCAGAGATCTACCTCCAACTAATCCTTTACAATTGGAATGCATCTTAGATTCCAAGGTTGTCAAAAAGACAAGGAAGGGTGTGTACAAGGAGTACTTGGTCAAGTGGCAGGATCTTCCTGATTCAGAGGCTACATGGATGAGTGAGGTAGACATTTTGAAGCATGGGAAGACACTCCAATAGTTAGCAACTCAAGGGACTTGAGTTTTTCTTGCAGGGGGAGTATGGTGCAGGAGCACCTTCTCTATGGTGCAGGAGTCATGTTTTGTTTATGTTTTCAATAAGTCTTTTTAAGCCACATCATGTTTGTAATAAGGTTTTTTGTCAATTTGGTCACTAGACCTATGTAGACAATGTTTCGGTCAAGTTTGATGTAATAACACAATGAAAACAGGTAGTTTTCTTGTGAGAGGAGAAACCCAATGGCTAACTAACTTTAAAAATTAGTTTGTACGGTTGGGAGAGATGTAAACAAAGGTCTCAAGCCTTTTATAGGCAAGGAGTTGGATGTAATGACATGAATGAAGGAATGAATGAATGAAGATCTGGATTTTTGGGTGTGTTGAAACATTGTTCCTTTTGAGTATTTTCTATAACAGTCATTCTGTACGGCCTATACGGATAGGTGATTGCCTGAAACTAACTAGAAGTGTTTATGTATTGAAGTAGCTTTCATTTGGAAGTGGTTTGGTGTCTTGAAGTGTCATAGTCAGTGACAAATTGTTCTTTTTGCAGAGACTGGTCTGAAAACCTAGAAACTAGGGTTTGGTGAATAAATGGACTATTATTCCTCTATCCACTGAAAGCAAGATTCTCATTTTCAGTGTGATGGAGGAATACAGTGTATATTTTGTGTTTTTTGTAGTTCTAGGTCAAACACTCAAGGATCCAAGGAGTTTGGCATGAGTTGACTAGGCATCTCTATGTGACTAGTCATCGAAATGATAGGAGAAGTGCTGTTGTGGAGTGACCGAAGTGATGGGTGATCAAGTGTTTACAGAGGATTATAGACCCCCTTCCATGTTGTCAAGTCTTTGTTTCTATTTCTGGTTTGGTGCCCACATAATTGCAAAGCAGCAGAGGTTGCCATCGGTGTAACATAGCCCTCGGGGAAGCTTTTAGAAGTTACACCGATCAACAGTGTTAGGCTGATAGAAAGTGTATCGGTGAAGAATGAAGGAAGTCTCACTGAAGAAACATATATCAGCATAAGTTTCACATCGTTTCACTGAATGTATATTACGTATGCATATCGCAAAAGCATGTTGAGAATGCATGTTGAGAATGTATCTTTCGTCAGATACAAACGGTGACCGGTCGTAATGGTGAAATCAGGGTAAATAAACTTTAGTCCACCGGTAATAGTAAGTCACACCAAGCATATACTAAGTTGATACATCAGCGCATCAGAAGGAGAGTAAAAGATCCCACTGACGAAGTAAGTCTTACCGACAAGTATGGTTCGAAGGTAATATCAGAGTGACCGGTGTGTATCGGTGGAGTAGTTTTCAAACTCGCCAATGGTATGTAGTCTCACCGAAGACAAAGCATTGTGTTGAGTTGTTAGGGAGAGTTGAGAGATCGATCAGAGAAATTGCAATGTGGCCGATGGGGTATGTTTGACCGATAAGAGTAGATCGCCAAGACATAGGCAACTCTCTCACCGATCAAGTTTGTTGATCTATTAACCGTTTCTACTGTGCACTCTACATCATCTCGGGCAGTGAGCCCTAATTGGCATGTGCCATTTTGTTCTTCCTATTCTTTTAACAGAGAATACAATCTTGGGTTAGTCACCCCGTGGTTTTTCCCTTAACTGAGTTTTCCACGTTAAAATCTTGGTGTCATATGTGTTAATGTGTTTCTGCTCTTGAATTGTTACATTATGTTTTCATGATTGATTTATTATTATGTTGCTGAATTAAGAAAATGACTTAAGTGTTTAATTAGAAGAAAGTTTTAGACAACTGATTCACCCCCCTCTTAGTTGTCTATCCTAAATCTAACAAAAACAACTCCTATAGTACCTCCACTAGCATCACAATCTACCTGAAATACCTTATTGAAATATGGAAGTGCCAAAATAGGTTGCTCTGTGACTTTCTGCTTCAATGTATCAAAACTCTTGCTTGTTCATGTAGTCCATTTAAACTCTTTTCTATCCCCTCTCATTGTCTAAGTTAGGGGTACACAAATTCTACTAAAATTCTTGATAAATTTTCTATAAAAACTTGCCAAACCATGAAAATATTCTACCTCTGTAGCACTCCTTGGTGTGGGCCATTCAACAATAGCCCTTAATTTTTATGGGTCCATATTAAGACCCTCAATTGAGACAACAAACCCCAAGTATACCTCTTTCAATATCTAGATAAACAATAACAAACTTTCCCAAAAACTCTTTCAATACCTCATTCATGATTCGCATGAATGTGTTTAGTGCATTGGTTAGCCCAAATGGCATGTCTAACTACTCATACAGACCCTCCTTAGTCTTGTAGGTTGTCTTCCATTCATCTCCTTCTCTGATTCAGATCTGGTGATATCCACTCTTCAAATCAATCTTCGTAAAGTACTTAGCTCCACTCAAGCAATCCATAATATCATCCATCATTGGAAATGGAAATTTGTATTTGATTGTAATTGATCTCGCAAAGATTCAGAAGCATTAGGGTGAAATTTGTTCAAGCAACTATATTCTAGTTTTTTAGTATTTGTTTCTAGTTTTGTCTACATCCTAGTAATTGGCATTTTTTTGGAGGCCTTCGGAGTGGAATTTGGGGTCAAGACTTTCTCTCGTTGCTTTTGAGTGGTAGCCGCAGGCAGGGCTCAATGCAAGTCAATCTAGCTCTTTAGGAGATCTTTCCAACGAGTCTGAAATGTCCAGATTTTGACTAGCTAGCTAGAAGTTATGACCCTGCCTAGTGGGGTCCAAAATTTACTAGTTTTTTGAAATTTTGAAAATTTTAAATATTTAAATTTTAGTAGTTTTGTCACCTTCCAACTATCCAGTTCAAATTCTATGGATAAGGTGACCTTTCATATTCTTTCTCATTGTATATATTCAACTTTTGATGCAATAAGAAATCCTCTTTGGTTGCCTGCAACTTCTTACAAGTTTTGCACATTGAGCATTTTGTTTATTTTTACAATACCACAGGCCTAGCGCTAGGTATTATTATCTGAATTCTCCATTAAAATTTAGATCAGTAATTTTATTGATGGCTTGAGAATCTGTACACATTCTCCACTCTCCATCTTTCTTCGGTGCTAGTATTGTAGATACCACATGTGGACTTAGGCTCTCCCTTATTAGTCCTTTGCTTAGCATCTCATGAACTTTTCTATTCACCTCTTCTCTACAGGAGTCATTCTATGGGCTTTCTTATTCGGCAAACTAGCTCCTAGTATCAAATCCATTTGGTGACTTATCTTCCTCATCGGTGGTAAACCTTCTGATACATTATCAGAGACAATGCCCTGAAATTCTTCTAATAGGTCTGAGACTTCTGCTGGTACATCTTCACATTTCTCCTGGCTGATCTTAGGAATCAATGCAAAGCAATGACGCTCATGCTTCATACCATCCAAAAATTTCGTACTATCTACCAAACAAATTATGGCAGTACTACATACCTTTTCTTCCACCTCCTTCAAGGGCTTCAACTTATGACAAAATCCATCCTTTGTCAGGGAATAGGTGTTTGCATGGCCATCATGGACAACCTACCTATCATACTTCCATGGCATTCCCAATAGCATATGACATGCATCCATTGGTATGATGTCACACAACACCTCATCATGGTAGTTTCCAATCTTAAACTTGACTAAACATTGCTCATTGACCAAAGCTTTATGGTCCTTCTGCAACCATGCAATCCGATATGGATGTGGATGCCTTCTCCTTGTCAACTTCAGCTTGTTAACCATATCCTTTGAGACAAGATTATTAGTGCTTCCACTGTCAATAATAATATCACAACACTTAACTTCACACTTGCACCTTGCACAAAATACAATTTTCCTCCAATCTGGTTCTTTCTCCTCATTTAACAAGGTTCTTCTGACAACTAGGATTTCTCCCTTTTTAACATCTTCAGAGTGCTCAGACTATGCATCTTCATCTACATATGCAACTTGTGCATTACCTTCAAGCCTTCTATTTGTCCTTCCTTGATGTTGGGGATACTCATAGGCTCAATGTCCTTCTCCACATCAGAAACAAGTTCCTATGAAACCTCCTCTTCTAGGTCATTGCTCAGGTATTCCTCTTCCTCTTTTCACACCATTATTTTGGTCATGAGGGAGGTAGGCATTATCTCCTCATTGATTTCGACTAGTGCATGCTTCTTCACTTTTCTTTTGATCTTCATTTCGAACTCCATAGGATCTTCCACTAGTCCTTGCACCTTGACCTCTAAACCTCTTTAATTTCCTTTGAATCTTTTATTTAGGTTCTCTTCCACCTTCAAGGAAAATTGGTACACATCTTCTATGGTGATCATTTTGACCACGCTCAACTCCTCTTGAATACTTGGCCTCAACCCATTAATGTAATGAGCTACCTTCTCCTTGTTGGCCTCTGCATGGCCTATTCTGATAATAATCTTATAAAACCCTTCTGTATACTCCTTAACAGACTTGTTACCTTGCTTCAATCTTTGTAGCTTCTTCAACAAGTCCAACTCATAGTCCACAGGAATGAACATCTTCTTTAATTTGTCCACCATCTGGTAATCTTTCATTTTCCTCTTCTATTTCTCTCTAACTGGACCTCCCTCCACCAAATACTGGCATGGCCCTTCAACTTTTTTTTTGCAAACTTGAGCCATTCTCGATCCTCCACATATTCATTCTTGAAATATTCCTCCATATCATTTATCCAATCAATAAGATCTTCTAGATTTAGATCCCTAGAATAGGTAGAAACTTCAATCCTAGGCCTCTTTCCAATCTTCGAAATGGCCCTCAACAACCTAAATTCTGCAGGATCTCCTATATCATCTTGTTCTTCCTTAGATAGCTCTTCTTCTTCAACTTCATCTTCACTTTCTTCTCTTATTCTTGGCTCAAACCCTCTTCCCAGCTCCTCTTGCAATGTATTAATCTACCTTTGCAGGGCTCTAAAACCCTCTTAATTGTGTCAAAGCATTTCTCCTGGCACCACCACAGTTTCTTCATGGAGGCATTTTGATCTCTACAACAAACTCACAACCTCAGCTCCTAGTGCAAATTACCTCATAGTCAGTGATCTGTCTACACACTCAAGAACCCTCACTCTGATACCAATTGATGAAGGGTTACTTTACCCAACACTCACACACAAAACAACAACACATATTCTCACCAAAAATATGAGGAATGAAATCAAGCAACTTTTAATTCTTCAGTAAAATGGAGTACAAAATCTAGTATTATAAGCTACAACAACATGGGTTGTTTCACAATAGAGAAAATCCTACTCTATCAAATATTTCTATAATCTGGAGCCACAACCACACATATGAAACTGTCCCTCATAACCTTTATGTTCCCCTTTTTATTTGCCACCAATAACTTCCACCCACTTCTCCACTACCTTCCTGAATGTTCTAGAAAGTGTAACTCCCCTTTTTGGGCGCCAAGTCTAGTTGTCCATTTTTCCACCCAAGAAATTGGAAATTTGAAATTTTAAAGTTTTTGAAATTTTGTAACACAACTTTTGGGGACCATAACTTTTGAACCGGGCATTTGATTGACAATCATAACTAGGCATTAGAAATCTCGTGAAGAGCTCTACGATGCACAAAATTGTCTAAATATCATTTTGTTCGCTTTTCAAACCCTAGTGAGGCTTCTAAGAGCCTCAAATTCAAATATGAAGTTCATCAGGAGCAATTTTTCAAGATGGAAACTTTAGTATCTCTCAAACTATAAATTATATTTAGATGATTTCTTCGCCATTTGCTTATTTTTACAATTCCTCTTCTTGGGGTAAATTTTTAGGTCCATACGTACCTAAATAGGTGAACTTACTAAAAATAGCAGGTTACTATTTTTAGCCTTTTTAAACTTCTAGCAGTCCTGAACCACTGAAGTGTCAACATGGACTCCAACACAACTAAAGAAACCTAGAAAAAGAAATAAATTCAAAACAACTTCAAATATATTTGGGTGATGCAAGATTGCCCTTACACTACTGGATGCTCCTGCATGACATAGGTACCCCAAGGAGTCATGAATGTTTGTCTTGTATTGTTCTGACTCTTTAACCATCACTTGGTTGTACCTGGATAATCCATCCACCATGGACATCAATTCCTATATAGTCACTTTTTGTAGAAAATGGTCCATTCTTGGGGGTGGATAGTTATCCTTAAGAGATTTGATATTCAAATTTTACAAATCTACACACAACCTAATCTCCCCATTCTTCTTTCTTACCAGGACAAGGTTGGATACCCACTCAGAATGTCTAATGGGCATAATGATACCTCTCTCTTTCATCTTTGACAATTATTTCTGCATCTTGGTAGCCATGGTAGGGTTTATAGGTCTTTGCTTCTATCTGAATGGTTTTGTATCAAGTTGGAGGGGAATAGTATGCTAAAACAAATCCTCCCTATAGGCCTTGAGTTCATCATAAAACCATGCAAAACACTTCTTGAATTTTCTCAACAGAGTAATCAACATCTGATTCTCATAAGACTTCAACTTCTTACCTATGTAAACCATTTTAGGTGCCTCCTCAATCCCAAGGTTAACACCCTCAACATTTTCTTCTTCAATTGGTTTACCTTTGCTTTTATGGCAATCAACATTATCAAACATACTTTCAAGAACTGCCAATCCTTTCAGAATGGTATTCGTCTTCAATTGCACAACCTCATTGCCAAACAGGGTTTGCTTGCCATCTTCAACTTCTATCATAGGTTACCAATCAATCAATTGATTGTCAAACTCATCTATGCAATTCAGGAAGCTATAAATCTGATTGATGTCATGGAAAACCTACAAACTATAAATGTTATCTAGAATTGTTTGCTTAGTGAGAACTTCAACAGTGTAATGGGGAAAGTGAGAGGAATCTGATTGTGGATCAAACTTTGAACCGGCAATAGCCAAAGCATCTACCTTTTCATTTCTATTTCTCTCAATCTATTTAATGCCATTGGTTTCAAACAATTCCAAAGTGTCCCAAATTGCATTTTGGTACAATCTTAACATGTCATCCTTGGATGCATAAACATTTCTGACCTGCTATACTACTAAGTCTGAATCTTCTAAAACTCTCAAACAATTTATCCCATGCTTGTGAGCAATATTCAACCAAGCAAAAGAGATTCATACTCTGCAATGTTGTCAGTGCACTAGAAATCAAGCCTAAAGAAAAGCCCAAAATGTTCATCATCTGGTGATATTAAAATCACACCTGCACATGATCCTTCTCTTGAATATGCACCATCAAATTACATTGTCCAGAAATCATCTACATCACAAGTAGGAGTAGCGGGGGTGGAAGGTAGAATATCAGGGCTATGTTCATCCTCACTACAATATCCCATGAAGTTGTCAATTCAATGTCAAAGAAGTTGGCATCATCATCCTGTGTCTTATATCGGTCCTCAATATTTTCATCTGCCACATTTTTCTACCTATACAACTTCACTTCTACCCCATGGACCAGAATGGTAGCATACAAAAGATCCATCTAGATACTTTCACCCATAGAGGTTGCCCATTTTCTAGATAACAACATACCCCACTTAGTAGGGCAGTCTATAACAATGACATCCATCAAGAATGATTTGTCTGGGTAAGCAGCAAGTTAGACCTCAACATCCTTAACCAGAAAAATCATGTTAACTTCCCTAGAATCCATGGAAAAGCACTTGCCAAAAGACCTAGACACTTTCAATCCCAACTCATTCATTATCTCCAAGGGCATAATGTTGTTGGAAGCACTAGAATCAAGCATGAAGTTATGTAATAGTCAACTGTTTATGATCAGTGTTGTGTAGAAAGGGTCTACACCCACCCTGTTGTTAACAACAGTTGATCCTAGATACACCTCTATAGTTTCATCATGGCCTTTACCCTTATCATATTCACTAGAAATTACAAGTTATTTTTGTGCATCAACAGCAGTGACGAATGATATCACCCTATCTCTATGTTCAGGGATTCTAAGAAGTTCCCCTACTGGCACTAAAATTATAACTTGGCCTAAGACTTGGGCCATGTCAATAGGGCTATAAATTTCTAAAGGAGTATTGTAAGGGACAATAATATCATCAACACAAGGATTGCAAGGTATTAATTGATTGGAAGAAACATCCATACCTTTTGACTCCTTCATCTTCTCTTTGCTCTTATATGGTTCCTTTGGTACCTGAGGCTGATCACATTTTTCACTTCTCTTTGGATTGTGTACCTTTAGAGTGGATGCAACAACTGACTGTACTACTTGTGTTGGATTTTCCTGCACATATTTCTTCTTTGTTGTTGGTAGCTATGCAAGAATTTTCTCCTTTTCTGACACATTCTTCTTGGGAGTACTACTATCTTTCTTCTCCACATTTGACTTATGTTTTTCCTTCTCACCATCCAAACCACATTGTCTTGACTCTATAACAAGAGATTTTTGCATAGGCATTTGCCTATTTCTCAACTGATAACCTCCTTGGACCTGCATAATGGTTGCATCAGTTAAGGCTTTCATATCTTCCTCAGAAGGTCTAGACTTCTTGTAATTTTTGTGCATAAGATCCCTCAAGTGCCCAAAATCATGAGCTGGCAGATGATATTTCTTTGGACCTACAACATGAACGTATTGGAAGACATGATCATCCTCTTGATAACTGTTGTAGTCAACATCCTCACCCATCTACTCATAATCTTTAGTATCAAACTAATTTATCTCATCCTCATAATACTCAACTGCACCTTCTTCATTTGGAAACTCTTTGTTTATGCCCATTGAATGAGAAACAACACAATTTGTTGAATCATGTGGAAGATAACATGAATTACACCAAGGCAATGCATCATGATAGTTTATCTATTCTTTTCTCAATGGGTCAGGTGTATCCTTTTCAGGTTGCTTGAAACTGACCTGCCTAACGGTAGCTTGTCTATCATTTTATTGTTGTGGACTTTTAGACCAATCGATGTTGTAAGGTCTATTATGCAATCTTTGTCCTTTGTTTAAATGTGGTGCAGCACCCTGTGGACGCAACCCTTTCTCATTTCGTGGTATCTTATAGGACATGTCCTTCATGACTCCCATAAGTTTATCCAATTTGTCTTCTATTGTGAGGGGTTTGCTCGAAACTTCCCTATCTGGCTGAGAGATCTTCACATCAGATATCTTAACATGTTTTCTAGAGGCTCTCATGTTCCTTTCAATGTTAATGCCTACAGCAGAAGTTTCCCTCAGTGTTTTTTAGAATCAAACACACCATAGTATAGCTCTAAACACATTGATTCGTTCAGTCTGAGATCAGTGGGTACCTTTCTCATCATCATGATAAATCTTCTATTGAAGTCTAAATAGTCTCATTGATTCCTTTCTTGATTGTAGTGAGCTCGTGGATGGAAAACTTGGGGTCGATCCTATCTACATACTGTAGTCTAAACACTCCCATGAATTCTTCCCATGAGTCAATACTATTATCACCTGGAAGTGCCTTATACCATTCTTTAGCACTTTCCTCCAATGAGTATACAAATAGCTTCATCATCACATCTTCATCTTCAATCTCATACTCATCTATGATGTTGATGAAGTGTCTCAAGTGTTCCTCACTGGTGACTACACTGTTACCTTGAAACCTTGGAATTTTCCCCCTTATCTCATTCAGAATCGGGTTGGGAAAATCAAGAATACCGAAAAAATCCAACTATTTGTATCTTTCTGCACCCAGGGTTTTCTAGGCAGATTGTTGTCATATTTTGCCCAAGCCAAAATAGCGTAAAAAAACTCTCTTTTCTTCCATCAAAAATATTCGATCTAAGAAAGCTTAAATAGAAGAAAGCCTCCCTTCAAAAATCCAAGAATTTATAAGTATTTTACCTTTACTCTTGCCTTAGTCAACAAATTTTAAGGTTTAGCGAACCTTTGGTTTGCTGATCGGCTAGTTCATCGATTCACCAATTCGCTGACTAAAGGACTAGTAGACAGGAAAAAAGTCTAAGGGAAAAGAGCTAAGGTAGGCAAAGTTTCCCTTTATCAACAAAGTGTTGGTTCGACAAACGTAAGGTTCACCGATCGGTAAGTTCGCCAACTAAGGAAGACAGGGAGATAGTGGGAAAATATTCACCAAAGGGATGCAGCTAAGTCATAGACAAAGAGTTTGCCCTTGTCAGAAAAACTTAAGGTTTGGTAAACCTTAAGTTTGTTGATCAGCAGGTTTTCCGATCAGCGACTTTGCTGATTAAGGGAACAGAGCCAAGGCAATTAGGAAACCAAGGAAACCAAAAAATGTGAGCCAAGGCAAGTTCGCGAATATGAATGTTCATCGATAAGGAGAGAATAAGGCAAGGATCAAGCAGAAAAGGAAAATCGGGAGATTGGTAAAGTTACGAACTCACCGATCAGTTCATAATTCCTAAAGTTCACCAGTTTGTCAATTAATGATCCCAAAAAGGCAAAAAGAAGAGAGCCTGATTGTTCACGAAATGCAGATTTCATCGACCAAAGGGAAATTAAGGCGAGGAAGATAAAAAGGCAAGGTTGAAGAGTTTGGCATGAGACAAATTTGCTAACAATGGAGAAAATAAAGGTGCCAGGAGCAGAATTAAAATATGAAATACTTTAAAGTGTTGTAAAATCTTTAAGGACACAATTCTCTGCATCACACCATTGTTGCAAGGTGAATTTAATGCCTGAAGGACAAATGTTGCAGAAAGGTCAGATTTAGGTTGTTGAAATAATTAAAATCTTCAATGTGATTGTACAAAGGAGACACAAAATGAATTTGTAGGTACATAGAAGGATTTCAAACCTTCCTTCTTCAATGCATCAGGTACCCATGTGTGTGGGTGATCTTCTACTATTTTATAGACTTGACAGGGCATGGCTGTTGTCCCATTCTATAGGTCTTTTGACAGTGCTTCTAGACTAAATTCAATGCAATGTGGGTGCCTGAACAAGGTAGTTGACTGATTTTCAGCACCTATTGTTGCACAGTGGATTTAAAATACTATATATACATGTAAAATGGATGTAAATAACTATTAGTTGTTCTTCTGGGTCATCACACGAGTAGAGGAGTTTGTTGTAGATTACAGACCTTGTAATACATTTGCAAGAACCAGTCAAATTTGATGTATTGTGCTTGAATCTAGGCCTTTAATTTCTTCGATTGTGGTTCACCCATGAATGTAATTGATTATTTTGTGTCTTTTCCTTTTGTAGAAAATTATTCTACTTTTGTAATGGCTTTCTAGCCTTCATGATCAATAGAAACTGTCACTTTGCCTCTCTTTGTAACCTTACACTATGTTTATTTGAGAATTGTATGCTTGTATTATGATCAGAATGGTCCTTTTGATAGTTTTGGTTTTCTACTTGAACCTTTGTGATGGTTTATACAAGTCTGTGTGAGTTTATTATAGTTTAGAGGTCATTATTGTGTTAATTTGGGTGCAATTAAGCATATTAAATCTGGTGCATCACCTTTTAATTTCAATTCTCTTTCTTCCCCTTTTCCCCTAGTAATAATTAGAATTAGATTTAGTTAAATTCTCTAGACCTTAAGTCCAGAAAGAGGAACCAAACTTCTCTGGAGGTTTGGTCTAAATTGCAAGGTCCCACACCTTAATACCAATCCCATGTGTCATTGGAATGCTTAAATAAACTTCAAGTAGGGTGCAATTCCAAGTGATAATAGTTTATGGCACGCCCAGTGGGACACCTCTACTCTGAGTAAGAGCTGAACTGAGAAATTTTGATGTTGTTCTTGGTTCATTCACTGTTGTGGAAGCATTCAACAAGCACCTAGCGACTCTACTAGTCCAGTATCCAAATCAGTTCAAAATTTCACGCCTGGAGTACAGACCAGAGCCTCTTCTTCAGGTAATTTTTTATTCATAGAGCTATCTTTTAATGATTCAAGAAGAAGTAGATTATCTAGGTCCCCTATGAGAGAGAATAGGAGTATTGTTCCATCTCCTTCAAGAGCCCAGTCTATGCCTCCTCCTGTTAGATTTTAGTATTTTAGAAGGAGCTTGCATATATCCAAAATCAATTTGAATACCCTAATATGGCAAGGAACCTTCCCTTTGTTACCTTCAATGGCGGAAGCCCTCTTGATCTAGCCCAATATGATGATGATATCCCCACCTTTGCTCTGAAAGTAATCCCATTTTTTAATGGTGAAAACTTTACCACACCTGCTGAGCATATTCAAGATATTGCTATTGTATGTTTTGTCCATAATGTCACTGCAAACAATGTTGTTGTGAGACTTCTGGCTTCTTCCTTTAAAGGAAAAGCCCTCTAGTGGTACACAGGTATGCCTGTTAATTCCATCCATAACTAGGATGACTTGGGAACAAGACTGTGCCAACATTTTGAGGATAAGAGTGGCCACATGTCTCTGATGGAGCAATTAGCCACAATCAAAAGGGCCCCCCATGAATTCATCAGAGACTTTAACTATAGATTTCAGAAAACATGGGACATGATTCCATTGTTGGTGAAGCCCTCTCCAAATACTACATTTATATATTATTTGAAGTCTTTGAATCCTGACATTTTTGTTATGATCCAATCCATGGGTGGGACAGTGTTACCAGGTGCATATGACATAGCCATAAGTGCATAGAACTATCTAATTCAAGCTGGAAAATTTTCCCCAAGACCACCGATGCCTCTATTTCCAAAGGCACATGTCATCTAGCATGCTACAACGCTAGTACCTACAATAGTCATCCCTACTACCCCTCTAATTATACCTACAGTGGAAAAGGAAGATGAGAAATATGCTCTGATCAGAAGTATGAATAATGAATTGGTGTTGGTAAGAAGAAAATAGGCACAACCTAGTAGACCATATCAACCATTCAATCAGGCTTATCAGCAAAACATACTATTGTATCAGGAGAACGTGCAGAGTTAAGGTCAACTTATCTATATCAAGCCACTAAATGTTCTCCATACCAATACTACAAGCACATCTAGACCTCTGGTGCCCATATAGAACAACATGGCTCAGGACAACGAATGGTGTTATCCATGCAATCAGCCACATGATCAGAATTTGTGCCAAAGCGGATAGTTCAGTTAGGCTTTGACAGTGCAAATCCAATTTGTCCCCTCAAAGAAACAAGTCACTTCCAATCAAGAGGTTGGGGGAGGACAAGAGAAAAGGCAGGAAAATTCCACCTTGATGAACTGGACACAGGATGATTTATGTGGTATTAATCAAGGTGCAAGCCCAATAGCACACAACACAAGGGCCAAAAGAAGGGTGACCAAAGATGTGTCGGTCCCTATAGTTGCTCACACATTTACACCTCATGCATCCTCAAAAAGTACAACAAAGGAAAGAGCATTAGAAATGCCTTCAGTGCAAGCAGATAGTGTTGTTGGGCACTTAAATACTGCACCAACATCACAGCCTCAGGCTGGTCAATAAGCAAAGGCTGACGTTGTGGTTGCAAAGACATCCAAGAAGGTCATCCAAATCCCCTTCAACATCATTGACCAAATGAAAAGGACTAATCTGAATGTCACTATGTGGGATGTACTGTTAATCCAATCACAAAGGGATTTGTTGCAGGAATCTTTGACAAGCTTCAACCTGCCTGTTGTAGAGACAACAAAAGAAAAAATTGTCACACCAATGAACCTGTGCCAACCAAAAGAGGAGGCAAGCACAAGAAAAATTAGTAAGACCCCTCCCTTTTATGTTTCTCTAATAATTGGTGATAAATTGTTGTATAACTGCATGATAGATTTTGGGGCGGGTATTGCTAAGGAAATAGTTGATCTATTGTTGGGCATTAAATATGAACATGTAACAAAAGGGGTTATGTAATTAGATGGAACTTCTATTAAAATAGTAAGTGTAGTCAAAGATTTGAAGCTCACCCTGCATGCATACCCTAGCTGCTCTGTTTTACAAGATATCTCGGTCATTGATCTCCTCGCGTACTTTGGCATATGCCTATCTAGAGAGTTCATTGCTAAAATAGGTGGGTACCTATCTTCTAACTAGTCCCATGTGTTATTCAAAACTAAATATGGCACTAAGGTGACCATTAAGGTTGAACCAATATCTAATGACCACATATAGCCTTATACACCCACCTCTTTGAATGTGAATTACACAACCCATGATCCAAAAGAGGAGGGTAGCCCTATTCATGAAGCTACAACACCTGTAGAAGAAATTCTAGACATACTACTTGATGAGTGGGCAAATTGCTTTCAGTTTGATGCCCTAGATCATGTAGAACAAACAGGGTTGCATACTTATTGTATCCATGAATAAGATGCCATCATCCCTAACCTTGAGAAGTCAACAACAAATCCAAGTGGGGTATGGAAGTTATATTTTCATGGCTCCAGGAGTAAAAATGGAGCAGGTGTTCGGGTTGTGTTAATTTCACCCCAAAAGAAAATGTATTTCTCTACTTTCAGATTATAGTTCAGTTGTACCAATAATTTGGTTGAGTATGATGCCTTAATTCAAGGTATGCAACTAGCACGAAAGAAGGGAATAAATTTTTTACAAGCATTTGGTGATAGTGAGCTTATCGTTCACCAAATCAGGTCACAAAGTGCTTCAAGGAATGACTTTCTGAAGTCATATAAACACAGAGTTTGAGATCTGATTGAAGACTTTGATGCCTTCAATATTCAGGCAGTCCCTAGATGAAAAAATAAAGATGCTAATAGGCTCGCTACAGTTGGCACCCAGTTTGACATTTCAAAAAATGTCAAACAAAACTCAGAACAACATGTGAAAATAGTGATGTGGCATGTTGTACCTGATAACATATCTAGCTGGCAAGTATTTGAAAATGACCGGCATATTGTCAATTTCTTGCAAGATGAGGCAGAGTTTGCTGCCAAGAATCAGTCAATATTGCAAAACAGTATGGCAATCAGGTGATCTAGTTGAAGACCAATAAACTTCCCAGGGGATTGGTCACTTTAGAGAATATATTTAGCATTGATGGTCAACCTAAAAGGGAGAAGATGAACATGACAGAAAAAAAGAGGACTATGAAGAGGTGGAAATTGCACAGGGCATATTTCTAAAACATGGCAAGGTATGTGACCAAGCTGAGAGACAAGGTTTTGTTAAACTTTGTAATGAATCTGATGATTTAATTGCTTGGGATTATAGGGATCTAAAATGCTTTGATCTTGGTTTAATCCACCATACCATTGATTTAGACCCCAATGCCAAACTCATCCGCTAAAAACAAAGACCAATCAACCCCAAAATTGAACCATTGAAGAGGAAAGAGTTGTCCAAACTCATAGAGGCCAAGATTATCTATCCAATCAAACACTCCTCTTGGGTGGCTAACCTAGTTCTAGTTAGAAAAAAGAATGGGAAAATCAGACTGTGTGTGGACTTTAGAGACCTGAATAAGGCCTCCCTTAAAGACCACTATCCACTCCCCTCCATAGAATAGATTTTACAAGTAATGGCTAGAGCTGAAAAATTTTCACTCCTAGATGGCTACTCAAACTATAACCAGATTCTTGTAAAAGAATCAAACCAGTATAAGATAGCCTTTACCACCAAGTGGGGTACCTTGGCTTATCAGAAGATGCCATTTGAGTTGACCAATGCTAGAGTGACCTTCCTGTTGGTGTTCCCAACTGATTGTCTGAGTGTCCCTAAAAAGTAACCATCTTTTATCAATAGGACCCTCAGGTCAGTGGCCAACGAACATGAGACTGACTCTTTGTCTCCTCTGTACTTCAGGTTTTGTAGCACCTAGGGGGGATTCCCTTAATATCACTAGTATAAACCCCTTCTTCAACTGGATATTGATTTACAAGTAGATATGTTCGCTTTTATGCAGACCAAAACTATATGATGCTTACAAAGTGGCTAGGTTTGGGCATTTGTTCATTTGTAGGTCAGAGAACATGGTATCTAAAATCCTACTCCTAAAATCCTAAAGTTTTCAAATGATGTATTGGTTTCATTTTTATATTTTTGGTTGTAAGATTAGAGTTTGAATCATAAAATTTGTCCAACTGTTGACCGGTGCCCTATCTTAGGGTTCAGAGTTAATCTTTAGCATGCAAAGTATTTCTCATGAGTAGAACACACATATAAATTTTAGAGGGTTTAGCTTGCATCTGCCTTATAGATAACACCCAAGAATGAGTATTTCTATTGACTCTTAGAAACATCCCTACTATCAAACATTCCTCTCCATATTTGATTTAAAACTTTTAATCTGTTCCTTAAATAGAGGTAAGAAACCAAATATGCAATACAACAAATGTGTATTCAAGAACTTAGATACCCTTAGTAACTCAGTTCAAAAGAGAAACATAGATAACATTGGAGACAGCAAATAGAAATACATGCCACAACATTATTCATTTAACACAATCTAAAACTAATAAATTGCTCATAAAAATGCATTCAACATACAGAAAATGAAACTTACAACACAATAAAATAGGGCAACCAGTCAAAATTGCACTAGTATTTCACTCCTCAAAAAGCTTCCCAATCCTTCAACAACCTTGCAATGAAACATCACTCATTCTCTTATAGACAACAAAATGTGGCACCAAAAAGTACTACATTTAAGGCGGTTAGGTGAATCTTGCATTACAAGCCACCATGAATGAGCCTTGGGAACAATTAGAAATTACAAACAAAAGAGGAGAGGACAAAAATAAATAAATCCTAGAGCTACCAAAGACCAATCAAGTTATCGTTGCATTAAACTTTACTATCTATCGCACAGTCGCAGTCGCACATTAAAGGGCCCCTCATCCCTCCGCAATGCTATGAAATGAGCTCCTTGATTGCACCTAGCCTTTCAAAAGCACAGAGAATCAAATATTGCAGCTTCACAAACCATATTCATCCAATTCATTTTTCCATTGTTGGGTTGTTTTTATGGTAGTGCTGGGTGTTTTTAGCCATTCTGGCACTCAAAATCCATCACAAACATACTTAAAATCTCTGCCCAGGCATTAGGAATGGTCAGGGGATGAATTTAGATCATGGAGTAGCAATTTCAAGCTCAAATAGACTCCTAAAATTCTATCAGAAAGCCAAAAACGTGAGAGTTGTTCATTTGCAACAAAATCTGCTCGATTCCACCCAAAAGAGCCCCATAGAAACCTCCATGGAGAAAGAAACACAATAACCATCACTGCAAAAAAGATTGCATACCAAAATTTGCTCAAAGGAGGCCATTTTGCACTATCGTACAACTGTAGAGGGGAGGCAAAATGGGCTGTGCACTCATGCAATAAGCCCCAAAAATACATTTATTTTGCCTCAAACATTATAAAGTAATGTTTACTTTATAAAATTTATCACTTAAATTATTAAATATGCCAATAATTGTCTTTTAAAATTACATTTTTTTAACTTAGGCAAATAGCAAATATTTAATTCCTCCTAGGCAAACGACACCTCTTCGCTACGGGCATACGGGATATCGAAGGGCCGTGAAAATTTGCGTAGGGTCATTATCAATTATTTAAAACATACCCATTTCCTCAAAATCTGCATCGTCGGAAGAGTTCTAGAACCTCCTTTGTAAATTGGCCTACCAGATGCCTTCGCCGCAATCAAAATACATTAAAATACTAAACCATATGGGCTTCTATTTTGATGAAACTGGAACTAGAGAAGTTTTAAACCAAAATGAGAAATGGGTCGCCTTCATAATTGCAAAATTTGCAACTTTATGCAACACCAAATCTAGCCCGGTCACAGTCAGAAAAGCATTAAATAGCCCATCAAAACTCATCCAGGGAACACGAAATTGAACAAGCATATTACCATATGTACCAAAAAACTTTCTGCCATACGGATTTGCAATATGACCACTGAGTTGCAAGATTTTAACCGACAAAGGTGGGCTCCGAGGTAGATTGAGCATCATGTTGACCTAGTCTCTGTCGACACATTGAGAGGAGATAGGCACTTCAAATTTGCAAAATTTGAGGGTGCCAACAGTGGCTCATGTTTAGGGACACATGCCTCCTGTAGGCATGATGAGATTCCAGTTATCTTCGAGATGTAGACCATGTGCCTAATCCATTGGGCTATTGTGCAAATGCTCCATCTTACATTAGAATCATATCTTCAAACTTGATTGGGTGGCCCCGGGCCCCCAAATATGAAAAACTAGTATTCTCCTTTATCAAATACTCTATTTTCATCCAACTACTTCAGGTCAGACTTGGAAGGACCATGTTGACTGCATCTATCACGGAAGCATTTCATGTTACTACTAGATGTGCCTCTGCTAATTTCATCTTTCACTTCCTTAGCAAATCTACAGTAATCTTGATCTATTTCTGATGTCCATAGTTGTAGATTATCTTCATCATATATCATCTTTAGATTAGAAGAAGTAAAAGGCTCATATAAAACAATTGAATCCATATCTAAATTTTGCCTTCTTTCAAGCAATGAGACACCCTCTGTACTGAACATGTGATACTCAGGCACAAGCAGTATTTCCACTTGCTTTGTTGAATATTGTTCCTTCAACCTTGAAAATATCTGCAAAGCATGCTCTGACAAGTGATTATAAACAACTAATACTTGATCATACTTACAGTTATCATGACCAGCTAGTTGAAGGAAATCACTCTTAGTAACATCCTCATCCTTTTTCTCGACACCTACATCATTACATTCCTCCTGAGATGGTTCAGAAAAAGGTTTGAAAGGTTCAGAGTAAAGCTCATTATCAAAATCTTCATCCTTATGGATATCAATACTGTCCTCTATTGTATCAATATAAATATCTAAAACTTGTTTATCCTCAACAGAGTACATACTTTTATCAAAAGTAAACACTTTTGTTTCCACCTTGTGGTCATGATCAACATAAAGAGACGAGTCAACAAATTCATCATCTATACAAACCTATTCATCTTCAGATAAGTGAGTATCATGTTGATGTAAGAGAAAAACTTCCATCTCTACTTCATGTGTGGATACAACACTAAGTTCATGCTTAGCTATGTCATCCTCATCTATGGCTTCAAAAGGCTCTTCCTTTGCTTATTCAACCTCCATGCATTTTCCTTTGGAAGAAATAAAGATCTAAGGTATAGCTCCCTTTGTTGCCTCTCATGATCTAGCTGGTTGACACATTCCTTGACCTGTTGTAGGTGTTGTCTTTCCTAGGTAGCCAACAACTTTGCTTTTCTAACCCTTTGTAACAATCCATCATACACATCTTATGTCTTCTTAACATCTTGCACCTCATTCTCCTCATATGAAGCAACTACTATCTCTACCACATTCACATGAATATCTTGCTCATGCAAAACATAAACCTCTTCTTCATATACATTATCACAAATAGCTGGGACATACTCACTTATGAATGCATTATACCTAGTATTTGTGTATTCTTTTGATTCTTTAACAACACTGCTACAAGATACATCTTCACATATATCTTTTATTTCATCATGTATGCAATCTGCATATACATATCTCTCTTTTACAGGATGATTACAATCTTCATCTTCATCATTGCAGGATGTGCCTTCATTTTCTGCAACAATCTCTCCATCTTCATGTATTATACCATGATTGCCTTTTGCATAATCACCCTTAGCTCTTTCCATAATCCCAATCCAATTGAATATCTAATCAAAATCTTCATGCTTCAGTTCTTGAGGCAAAGTGCTCAGACTTGATTCATATACTTCACAAAATAAGTCAATACACAAAGATTCCTTAGGTCTGCAATACTCTGGAATTTCTAACAAAGTATTCATGAATTGTGTAAACAGAGCATAGGGTGATTCTCCCTTTTGTCTCTTCAAGTCAAACAATGATTGAACAAAAAACTTAGGATCAGTAGTACTTGCAACTTGTTCACTAATGACTTGAAACTCTTCATGATTCACATGAGACAATGATGAACAAACTGGAACAGTAGAAAAATATTCATTTTGAAAATTATTCTGACTCTTTGTTTTACATTGTTGATCTGTATAAGATGCCTTGCAACAACCAACACTCGTAGCCATGCATCCCATTGGCATTCCATACTTTTGATTATTCTAAATATCCATAGCAAATTTGTAGGCCTAATGCAATGTGGTAGGTTTCTTATCTCTCAGCAAATAGCTCATTTCCTCATCAAATGCAGCTAGATAGATTGCCAAACATAATGCATCATTTGGTCTCATATATTCTAGGATATGTTTGAGAAATTTTGTAAACCTTAAATTAAAGGCTAGAACCAATTCATCATCTTCCTTTTGAATGTTCATGAATTGTGTAAGTAATGAAATCACATCAGTCCTTTTACCAAATTGTTCTAGAAATGCAACTTTGAATTCAACCCATGAGGAGATGGAACGTTCAGGCAAGAATGAAATCCAGTCCCTAGCATTATCCTTTAATGAATGAACAAAAAGTTTCATGACAACATCTTCAGCCTCAATCTCATAATCATCCATTAAGTCACATAAAACCTGTAGATGCTTGTTTGTTGATTCATAATCATTTCCATTGTACTCTGGCAGGCATTTTCTGATCACACTGGGGTTAGTATTTGGGTAACCACTAATACCATTGAAATTCAGGGCTTTGTATCTTTCAATAGAGAATAACCTTTTCTGAGGACATGATCAATACTATTGTTCTAATCTAATCATTTTGAATGAAAAAGATAAAGTACCTGGGAATATGTTGCAGCTTCAAATAGGTTCAACAATAGAGTCCTCACCTCTCCAAAGAGGACAAAACATCAAGAAGCCAAAAGCTCCTACCTAAGCCACCACATTCTGGATTCGCTTCACCATCAAAGCACCCTTTAAAAGTCTTTAGACACGCTGCAACACCTTCCACTTCAAACCATGAAGACTTTTAACTCATTTGACTCTCCCAAAAAGATGAGCACCTGTGTTCTTCCCAGCAGAGTTGCCAATCTATTGGTGTTCCCAACTAATTGTCTGCGTGTCCCTAAAAAGTAGCCATCTTTTATCAATAGGACCCTTAGGTTAGTGGCCAACGAACAGGAGACTGACTCTCTATCTCTTTTGCACTTCAGACTCTGCAGGACCTAGTGGGGATTCCCTTACTCAATATCACTAGTATAAACCCTTGCTTCAACTGGATATTGACTTACAAGCAAATATGTTCCCTTTTATGCAGACCAAAATTGTATGATGAGTACAAAGTGGCTAGCTTTGGGCATTTGTTCATTTGCAAGTCAAAGAACGTGGTATCTAAAATCCTACTCCTAAAATCCTAAAGTTTTCAAATGATGTATTGGTTTCATTTTTATATTTTTGGTTGTAAGATTAGGGTTTGAATCATAACATTTGTCCAACTGTTGACTGGTGCCTATCTTAGGGTTCAAAGTCAATCTTCAGCATGTAAACTGTTTCTCATGAGCAGAACACACATACAGATTTCAAAGGGTTTATCTTGCATCTGCCTTACAGATAACACCCAAGAATGAGTATTCCTATTGACTCTTCTTAGAAACATCCCTGCTATCAAACATTCCTCTCCATATTTGATTTAAAACTTTTAATTTGTTCTTTAAATAGAGGTAAGAAACCAAATATGTAATACAGCAAATGTGCATTCAAGAACTTAGATACCCTTAGCAACTTAGTTCAAAAGAGAAATATAGATAACACTGGAGACAGCAAATAGAAATACATGCCACAACATTATAATTTTAACACAATCTAAAACTGATAAAGTGCTCATTAAAATGCATTCAACATACATAAAATGAAACTTACAACACCATAAAATAGGGCAACCAGTCAAAATTGCAAGTTTGTATTTCACTCCTAAAAAAGCTTCCCAATCCTTCAACAACCTTGCAATGAAACACCATTCATTCTCCAAAAAGTACTACATTTAAGGCGGTTAGGTGAGTCTTGCATTACAAGCCACTACCAATGAGCCTCGAGAGCAATTAGAAATTACAAACAAAAGAGGAGAGGACAAAAATAAATAAATCCTAGAGCTACCAAAGACCAATCAAGTCATCACTGCATTAAACTTTACTATCAAATCTTTGTTTATCGCACAGTCACAGTCACACATTAGAGGGCCCCTCATCCCTCTGCGATGCTGCAATATGAGCTCCTTGATTGCACCCAGCCTTTCAAAAGCACAGAGAATGAAATATTGCAGCTTCACAGACCATATTCATCCAATTCATTTTTCCATTGCTGGGTCATTTTTATGGCAATTTTGGGTGTTTTTGGCCATTCTGGCACTCAAAATCCATCACAAACATACTTAAAATCTCTGCCCAGGCATTCAGAATAGTCAGGGGATGAATTTAGAGCATGGAGTAGCAATTTCGATCTCACATAGACTCCTAAAATTCTGTCGAAAAGCCAAAAACATGAGAGCTGTTCATCTGCAACAAAATCTGCTTGATTCTACCCAAGAGAGCCCCATAGAAACCTCCATGGAGAAGGAAACACATCAACCATCACTGCAAAAAAGATTGCATACCAAAATTTGCTTAGAGGAGGCCATTTCGCACCATCGCACACCAGCAAGGGGAGGCATAATGGGTTGTGCCATGCGATAAGCCCCAAAAAAACATTTATTTTACCTCAAACATTATAAAGTAATGTTTACTTTATAACATTTATCACTTAAATTATTAAATATGTCAATAATTGCCTTTTAAAATTGTATTTTTTAACTTAGGCAAATAGCAAATATTTAATTCCTCCTCCTGAGCAAACAATGCCTCTTCACTGCGAGCAGATGGGATATCGAAGGACCATGAAAATTTGCGTAGGGTCATTATCAATTATTTAAAACATATCTATTTCCTCAAAATCCGCATCACTGAAATATTTCTAGGACCTCCTTTGTAAACTGGCATGTCGGATGCCTTTGCTGCAACCAAAATACATTAAAATACTATACCATATGGGCTCCAATTTTGATGAAACTAGAATTGGAGAAGATTTAGACCAAAACGAGAAATGGGTCGCCTTCCTAATTGTGAAATTTGCAACTTTTTGGAACACCAAATCTAGCCCGCTCGCAGTCAGAAAAGCATTAAATAGCCCATCAAAACTCATCCAGGGAATACGAAACTGAACATGCATATTAACATATGTACCAAAATATGTTCTACTATACGGATTTGCAAAATGACCACTGAGTTGCAAGATTTTAACCGGCAAAGGTGGGCTCCGGGGTAGATTGAGCAGCATATTGACCTAGCCTCTATCGACACATCAAGAGGAGATAGGCACTTCAAATTTGCAAAATTTGAGGGTGCCAACACTTCCAAAGAGCAATGGATTTGGCCTTTAAAGACCTGATCAATGATATTCTAATATATCTTAATGATTTGACTGTATATTCTAAGCATGTTGCCGACTGCTTAAGTCATTTGAGAAAAGTTTTTGAAAGATGTAGAGAATATGGTGTGTCATTGAATCCAAAGAAATGTGTGTTCGTCATCCCAGAGGGCAAATTTTTGGGCATGTAGTCTCAAAACAAGGACTGACCATTGATCTAGAAAGAACCAGTTCCATTCTATCTCTTCCCCTTCCCAATCATAAGACGTGCCTGCAGAGTTTTGTGGGCAAGATTAATTTTGTGAGAAGGTTTATACCAAATTTTGCTTCAATAGAAAAAACCCTCATCGCCATGCTTAAGAAGAACACTTCCTTCACATGGTCAAAGGAAGGTAGGGATAGTTTTTAAGTGGTCAAGCAGGCTATTGCACAGGCCCCCATAGTGGTAAACCCAAATTATGAAAAGGATTTTATCCTTTATGCCTTTGGAGGCAAAGGGGGCATATCAGTAGTCTTGATGTAGTAGAATAAAGAAAAGTTAGAATAGCCAATCGCCTTCTTCAGCCATCCTCTCAAAGAGTATGAGATGAGGTATGATTTTATTGAAAAAAAGTGTTTGTTGTGGTGAAGGCACTCAAAAAATTTAGACACATGCTTTCAAACAGTAAGATATAATTAATGGTGAATCATCCTAATGTAAAAGAGTTCATTTTGAGTAGAGATGTCAATGAGAAGAGAGTTGGGTGGATCATGAAACTGATGGAATATGATGTCAATATATACATCACCAAGTTAGTGCGAGGCACAGGCATATGTGAGTAGATGGCCGTAGACTTTGAGGCTAGAGATGACATTATATGTGTCCTTGATCAAGCATGGCTAGCTGGTTCCCATGCCCCAGATGATTGGTATCATGATATGGCCACCCTTCTACAGTCAGGTAGATGCCCAGATGAAATGTATCAAGCAAAAAGGAGGTATTTCAGACTCCTGGCCATTCCTTATGTTCTTGTTGATGGTGTCTTGTTTAGGAAAGACATCAATGGAGTTCTTCTCAGATGCGTCACAAGATCAGACCTCTAGAGTATTAGAAGAGTTTCATAACAGCCCTGCTGGTGGCCATTATTCTCCAAGAACAACTGCTGTGAAAATCATGAGGGTTGGTTACAACTGGCCCAATTTGTTCAGAGACGCCTATAGATGGCTAAGAAGATACAAAGATTCTGCATTATTCACAGGTAAACAGAAGTTGGTCGCTCTTCCCCTGCACCTAATTCAGATTGTTCAGCCATTCGCCCAATAGGGTTTGGACTTCATTAGGATGATTAATCCACCTTCCAGTGCTAGTCATAAGTGGATTTTAGCAGCCACTGATTATTTCACAAGATGGATAGAGGTTGTTTCTTTGAAGCATGCCACAAAGGCCTCTATTTTAGATTTCCTTGAGGGTATAGTTACCAAATTTGGTGTTCAATTCACCATTTTTTTTATAATGCTAAGGCCTTTGTAGGCACAAAAATTAGTGAATGGGCATGCAAATATGGAATTTATCTAAAGACATCTTCCAATTATTACCCTTGGGGCAATGGCCTGGCTAAGTCGACAAACAAAAACCTGATCAGGATCATCAGAAGGACAGTGGATGACAATCAAAGAACTTGGCATTCCAAGTTGAAGACAACTCTTGGACTAATAGAATCATCCCCAAGAGGGCCATTGGCAATTCGCCCTTCATGCTAGTATATGGAAAGGAAGCAAGGCTTCCACTATCACAGGAGTTGCCTTCCCTTGAGTTGGCACAATAGCTGGAATTGTTGGAGACTGATGCCATGATAGTCAAGTTTGCTGAGCTAATGGAGCTTGGAGAAAAAAGAGATGCTGCTATGAAGACCCTTGAATCCCACCAAGATCAAGTCAAGAGGACCTTTAATAGAAAATCAGTTGGCAGAGTCTTCCAAGAGGGAGACTTAGTGTTGAAATTGGATGAAGATAGAGCTAAGGCTAGGAGGTATTCCAAATTTGATGTCTTATGGAGTGGCCCATGTATCCTTACCAGTTGCAAGTAAGCCAATGCCTTCCAAATCTCCAAGCTAACTGGTGAATCACTTCCAATCCCAGTGAATGGGATTCATCTCAAACCATACTTCTGAGTTTGGTTTTGGGATTTTTGTAAATATTTAGAATAGACCTTGCTTTTTTTTAGGTTTCCCTTCCATAAGTTCTCTTACACATGTTGCATCCTCATTCAGAGATTGTTCACCTTGTTGTTTGTTTTCTTTTTCTTTCTGGAGGTAGTTTTCAGTTATGTATGGTCATGTTGTTGTAGTTTCCCTTTTGACTCTGTGACCAATGGATTGTATAAAGTGATTAGATCCCTGTGCTTCATAAGAAAACACCCCTGCATAGTCACCAAAATGTTGTCATATTTTTTCCAGGCTAAAATAGCCCAAAAAACCCCACCTTTCTTCCATCAGAAATATTCAATTTGAGAAATCTTAAATGGAAGAAAGCCTCCCTTCAAAAATCCCAAAATTTCTAAGTATTTTGCCTTTACCTTTGCCTTAGTCGGCAAATTTTAAGGTTTGGTGACCCTTTGGTTCACTGATCGGCCAGTTCAAAATGATTAATCCTTACATACCTGGGAGTCTTGACAACACTTTCCAGAGCCTCTTCTTCATCTTGACTATCTTCTTGCTCATCTTTTTCTTCATTCACTATAGTTACAGGTTCATCTGGTTCATAGCAACTCAGATCTGATATTCTTTCCTTGCCTTCATCCACCTTCACATTTGCACTCTCAATAATCTTTTTGAGCCTTTTGTTATAGCACCAATAGACCTTGCTCTTGGTAGAGTATCCAAGAAAGATTCCTTCATCACACTCTGCATCAAACTTTCCTAGATCTTCATCTCTCCTAATATAGCATTTGCTTCCAAAGACTTTGAAATATTTCACTGTAGGAATTCTTCCATACCACAATTCATAGGGAGTTTTAGTACCATTACATTTCACTTGAACTCTGTTTTGAATGTAGACAGTAGTATGTATTGCTTCTTTCCAAAAGACTCCCGGTAGATCTACTTCCTCCATCATTGTCCTAGCAGCCTCTTGAACTATCCTATTTTTCCTTTCCACAACTCCATTCTGCTGAGGAGTCCTAGGTGCAAACAATTGTCTCTTTATCTCATGCTCTTCACAGAAAATGTTGAATTCATTTGATGTGAATTCTCGTCCTCTATCACACCTCAAGCATTTGATTTTCAACTCTATTTCATTTTCAACCATTGCCTTGAAAGATTTGAACTTTTCTAGGGCTTCAGATTTGTCTTTTAAGAAAGTAACACAAGTCATTCTAGAATAATCATCAATAAGAAACATGAAGTACCTGTCACCTTGTAGACTTCTTACCCTTGTAGGACCACATAGGTCTGTATGCATTAGATCAAGTAGACCGGCAGAAGATTACTCTTTGTTCTTGAAACTTGTCCTAGTCTACTTCCCAAACTGACATTCTTTGCAGATGGTATTGATGGGTTTCACAAGATTTGGTAGATCTCTCACAGTCTAACCTAAATTTACCTTTACCATATTGTCAAAGTTTATATGACACATCCTTTTGTGCCACAACCAAATCTCATCTGCTTGGGCCAATAAACAATAATCACTAGTTCCTCTTAATTGATAAATGTTACCTCTGGTCTTCTTACCGGTAGCAATCACTGTTCTGGAGCTTTCCATGATCTTGCACCCATTGTCTTTGAATCTCAGATCATAACCTTTCTCACACATCTGACCAACACTCAAAAGATTATGCTTCAAACCCTTCACATATAGGACATTATTAGTATTATGCTTACCATCAAATGAGATAGATCCTTTTCCACAAATCTTACTAGCTGCATTGTCTCCAAACCTAACCAGTCCTCCATCATACTTTTTCCAAACTCACAAACTTACTTTTGTCACCGATCATATGATGTGAGCATCCACTATCAATAATCCATTCATCCTTATCTTTTTCAACCTGAACTGCCAAAGCACTTTCTTCCACTGGTTTCTCTTCCTTCACATAGCTAGCAGGATTAGTAGACATAGGTTCTTCTTTGATGGCAATAAACAAACATTCATTTTCACTAGTACTAGAATCATCAGATTCATCATCATCAAAATCTCAAACATAGTAGCATTTCTTTGGAACTCTAGGCCCATTCTCAAATCTTTTTCTATTCATTTCAATTCTTCCAGGACATCTGGAAGCATAATGACCTACCTTACCACAAGAAAAATATTTGAAAGGTAATTTTCCTTTAAACTTATCAGAACCTCTTTGCAATATGTCAACAAAGTTGGCTTCAAGTTCATCAAAATCATCAGGTTCCACCTTATATTTCTCAACTCTAGAGATCTTTTCTGAAGTAATGGCTTTGAAGGCAGTCTCAACTTTTGGCAATGCATCACCAAACTCTCTCATCTCAAATGCTGTAAGCTTTCCAAGGAATTGATCTCTGTCAATAGCTTTTACATTCATTACTTCTTCAATTGCAGCTACCTTGTAACTATAGGATTTTGGTAGTGATTAGAGAATTTTCATCACAATTTCCTTATCACTAAGAGTTCCTCTCATACCTTTTATTCCAGTGACAAGTTCATCAACTCTTTGCATAAAGGCTATTACGTTGTCATCTTCATTCATCTTCAAACTCACATATTTCACTTTAAGGCTCTATAGCTTGGCTTCTCTTACAGAATCATCTCCTTCATATAGATTTTTCAGCTTCTCCCATACCTCATTTGCAGATTCAAGATTCACAACTTTTTTCAATATTGTGTCACTTAAGGAACTTAACAGGGCATCCTTTGCTTTGACATCCAACTCATAATCTTTGATATCATCTTCAGTTGTGTAATCCACCTTCAGGCATGACAAATTGTGACTGTGTAGCTAGCCATACTTTATAACCAACACAGAGGAGATAGCTTTTCATTCGTACCTTCCAGAGAGTATAATTTGTCCCATCAAATTGTGGAGCTTCCCTTTTATAAGACATCCTGGATCTTCCTCAAGCTGTTAGGCCTTCTTCTAAGGAACATTGCTCTGATACCAATTGTTGAAATACACCAGACAACTGAGAGGGAGGGTGAATCAGTTGTGCCAAAAACTCAACTTCATATAAATATCAAACCATCAACAACTTAATTACTTGTAATCAGATTTAACTATGAAAGCATGAAATCATAAACTTAATCACAATCACACATCCAACACAGTAGACACTAGATTTTTACGTGGAAAACCCTAAGAGGGAAAAACCATGATGGGTGTTAGCGCATAGCAATATATGAGTTATAATAATACTAAAAAATAGAGGCTCACTACCTATAGGGCTCACTGCCCAAATTGTTCACTGCAAAGATTGGCTCACTGCCAAAGGGTGGCTCACTGCTAAAGGGTGGCTCATTGCCAAAATGATGAACTGATTAAGTAGCATCTACTCCATGCCTAGATTCAGTTCCTTTGAAGCACAATAAAAGTTCTCTGCTTTTCTCCTTTAAACCTTCACACTTATATCTTCATATTCACACATATCATCCTTTTTCACAACTACATTACATGCTTTTAAACAATTCCTCAACCTTGGAATGTACATCAAGGTTGGCATTACATTCGTCAACCATTGGAACAATCTCCAAGGTCGGTATTACAAACATACATAAAATAGGTTTGGACCTAATACAAAAATTGTCTAAGGAAAGATGTAGAGAGGTATGATGAACACACCATGCCTTAGCTAGGACTCAAACGCAATTCTTCACGCCACGACATGCTTCCACAATCTTCAAGGCATCTCCGCAATTAGTGAAATCAATCGAGTCAGCCAAGGTTGGTGAGAACACTAGGTCTGCTAAGAACATTTTTCATCCATGATCCAATTTACTCTTTACAGACCAATCCAAAGGTAGGAACATGATCAGGAGACATCCACAAGCACTTTGTAATCACTGGGAACAACCACATGATCTCCAACTACTCTGTCAAGAAGATTCTTCAAACTGGAGCACAAGAACAATACTGCCAGCCACTGTCATAAAGAAAGAATAGCTTGCGGACCACCAAATCATGAACCATTGAAGTTGAAGGCACATAACATCATTCTAGACTTAACTCTAGAACTACAGACCAAAGTACTTCAATGCAGAGGAATGTAGAGCAGAATACTTTCTCCCTGTCGCAATTAAATACACAGAAAAATAGTTTTTACTCTGGTGAACATAACTCACTCAAATCTTCTTACCGGAGGCTCAAACTTGGAATATAACATCTTCAAATAGACTTCTAAACAGCTTCCAATCCAAGATATTCATACTACAAAAAATGCAAAGCTATCTTCTAGACTATTCTTTAGAGTCTAATACATTGTTTCCACTGCAACACATTGTTTCCACCGGAGGAGCTATTTTTCTCAATATCCTCAACATTAGGATCACTAACATAGGTAAATACAAAGCATCTCACTCATGACAAGAAAGCAACAAAATAAAAGCACAGTTGACACCAATGACAAAATAGATATGTTGACATCAATGACAACACCGATTAGGCACATACTTGCAACAAGAAATTCTACCCAAAATGACCAACCCTTGAAATGAGTTTCAATCTTCTATTTATAGCCTTGGCAACTTGGATTTTATGATGGAATGGGAGGGAAAACCCTAACAACCCCACCATCTACATTAAATTCATCATTTTCAACTATCCATTTCACATTAATGGCGACCTAGAACATTTTTGTGTCCATCTGGAAGTCTAGGAAACTATCACTTCACGTTTTACGCCCTTTTTGGTGAATTGCAAGAATCTAAGGGGGTACTAGATGTGGGACTTTTGGGGGGTACTGGATGCAATTTGGAAGGGGTCTATTGGATATATCCAAATCCACATGAAATCTCCACCCGGATAGGAAAAGGAAAGTTGGCAGAAGAAAAGAGGGGACAGGGATATGGCAGGGATTTAAGAGGTTACAGGATAAATCTTGTATCTGGACAGAGGCGCGCAAAGGAAGACATGCAAAAGAGGGGGTGGAGATTAAAGAAGTTACATGATGGGTGGAGGTATAAGAGGTTGCATGATATATCCTAATGAGCATCAAACTCCCACATATCATGTTGAAGGTGAAACTCCTGCATATCCTATTAAAGGTCAAACTCCTACATATCCTATTGAAGGTCAAACTCTCGCATATCATGTTGAAGGTGAGACTCTCGCATATCATGTTGAAGGTCAAACTCCCACATATCTTATTGAAGGTAAAACTCCTACATATCCTGTTGAAGGTCAAACTCCCGCATATCATGTTGAAGATCAAACTCCCACATTCATGTTGAAGGTGAAACTCCCACATATCCTGTTGACTTTTTCCCAGACTGGATGCTTATTCCCAGATTTCCCTACAAGGTAGCCATCAGTGATCAACAGGATCTCTGGGCCAGGGGCCAACAGTGTAGGAGATAGACTCTGTATTTTATCTCCTCTTCTTCTTTAGGCTCTGCAAGACCTAGGGGGGTATTCCCTACTCAACATCCATGAGGATATGCATACAAGGCTGGGATGCTGACAGAAAGCAGATAAGTCCTCCTGTAAGTAGACCAAAACTGAAAGATAAGAGCAAAGGGGCTAGCTTTGGGCCTATTTGCAATTGTAGACAGAGGACTGAGGATCCTAAAACTAATTCTAATGTCCTAATGGTTGTTTTAGATTTAGATTTTGATTTTAAGTTTGGATGCAAAGCTGGACATGGTTGTAACACAAACACAAAGCAAGATTGGTGCCTATCCAGGGCCTAGAGTCAGTAGACATACACCTGTGAATGATCAACATGAACAGCTAAAACTAGATTTCATGGGGATATATGTGATACCTGCCTTACAGATATCTCCCAATACAGAGTGTTAAGTTATCTCTACTTATGGCATCCCTACTGCAGTATACCCTTCCCAATGTTTAACCTGAAAATAGTTTAATCCACCCTTCGAGCAGAAGTTAAGAGATCATACATTCAACACAGGAATTCTATGTTCTAGAGTCTCAAATATTGCTTAAATATCCAGACTCAGAAGAAAGATACATGCAATACTGGAGACAGAATTAACAAAACACATGCTAAGATAGCATTTCTCATATAAGATTAATCATAAAATCAGTGGGTTCATGCCAAAACATACAACAAGAGATACATAGACTCACAGGTTAAGCTGTACAGAGCAACCAGATCAGCTTGTTTTGAATTACAGAGCCAAAAATCTTCAACTTTCAACAACCTTGAATGAATAACACAGTCTGCATTATATAGCAGGAGGGTGTATTCAGCATTAACTACCAGGTTGACCAAAAATCCCGCCAGATACACAGTATCAGAAAAATGGCGCTCAACACATTACCAGATTGGCGCCCAAACATGAATGCAGTAGGTAGGGGAGGAGACAGGAAGAAACCTCGAGCCCTGCGCCACTGTCCGTTGATGTACACCTTCAATCGAGTACCAGATCCGTCCATACCTCTGCAACCTTCGCCATTAATGGCGCACCAACCCGCGGCCTTGGAAAAAACATCAACTGTGCATCGCAACCATTTCCCACCAAGATTCATCGTCATGATATTTCAAATATGCAGGATATCAATTATCCCACATGCACCCCGCGGCGACCTTTTCAACACTTTATATACTAGGCCACGAGCATATATAATGTCGGTGCTTTTGCTCCTGAAGACACTAGTATAAGACTTCATCATCATTATCCTTCAGCAGCATGATATCCTGTTGCTTGAAATATCACCCTGACGTCAGCATCATATCGCAATATAACCTGCATGATAATCGCCTTCATCGGCACAACCTGATCCATCGGAGGAAGATCCTCCTGCTTAGCCAATACCAAATGTCTGGCCGATGAAAAATCTTGATGACATCACCGTCATATACTGCTGATGTCATAAGCATATCTGCCTACTGCGCACCTCCTCATATCCGGATGATGTCATCGTCATGTTTGCAAATATCGGGGGATCTCCACAAGATGATCAGTGTTAGAAATATGACCCCCCCAGACCTTGATGACGTCACCATACATCGGCATCAGGATGATATTCGGAAGATAACCGGATATTTGGAGATATCATCCTGATGCACACATATCATGCTGCACTGTAGCTCCACTATAAGATCGGGGTGATAGATGAATATGTGACTGATATTTGAAATGATCACCCCCCACTAGATAATGCACGAAGCCGACAGGCGGATATCTCCCTTCGGAAATATCATGATGCAGATAGGCAGAAAAGCGGATATCACCCTGACGTAAGAATGACGTCAGCATCATCAGGATGATAAAACAACGAACATGAAGTGATACAACAACATCAGGATGATATTGACTAAGATCATCTTGACGTTCAAAATATGATGACCACGATGAAGATCGGATCATACTTAGGACTTTGCGGCAACATCATCAGGATGATCTTAAGTAAGATCACCCGATGTTAGAATATCACCCCAGCGAAAGATCATGCTGACAGAAAATATGATGACCCTCGTAAGCAACATCGGGGTGATGTCCAGAAATATGATGATGATGACCTCCTCCAAAGAAAATATGATGCTGATGTTAAAACATGCTGAGGAGGCCCAAAGACTTAGAACTTTTTTGGATTTTTTGGGAAGGTGCCTGCATGAAAATTGCTAAGAAACTGACAGTGAAATCAGGCACCAATAGTGGCTCTGTCTGGGGACGTGCAGGTGCAAGACTGCAGCGAGAACCCCAGATCTCTGGGATGCAGACCAGTCCCTTATCCATTGGGCACAGAGTCAAATACTGCACTGACCTGCATCACCAAACACACTTGATGGCCTAAGGCCACCAAGAAAAGAAAAACATGTATCTCCCTTTGTCAAATATCTTGTTTTCATCTGCATGCACTGGGTCAAGCTTGGAGATACTACAGAGATCCACCCACAAACAAATCTTGTCATCTGCATATTCAACCCTCTAATTTGGTTTGTCATTATCACCCCTATGCAGACAACCTTCGGCATCATGTGCCATGTGGGTGTAGAATTTATCAAGCAATGCATACTCAAATGGTATAGAACACATGTTATCATCTGTATCATCATCATGCATTGCAACATGATCTCCTAGCTGGACTGAAAATAGGAAACACTCAAAGTCCACCACACAGCCAGGAAGATCAGAGCTCATTGTATATGCTGGCACATCAAAAGAAAAGCTTTCAAAATCACAATTGTGTACATCATGTACAAAACCAATAGTAGCACCAAGCTGGAAAAGATCAGGCTCTGGCACCTCTTTACAATCAGGCACATTTTCACAGTAACTTACCTGATGTATGTGGGTTTCTCTTTCATCAGGATGAGAAACAGAATCCAAGTCAAAAACCATGTCAAGATCCTCACCATACTCAGATAGATCCTCATCACCATATGTGTCATAGATGGGTGACCCAGGTGCATCAGTTTCATCATAGTATGCCATTTGTTCATGGGCAACAGAGCATGCATCTTCATCACCAATGGATTCCTTTTGTGGAGGAGTATCAGCCTGTGTGTCATAAGCAAAACAGCCATCAAATGAAAAACAATCATGCTCTGTACTAGTACTTGTTTCAATCCCTGACTACTCTTCATGATCCTCATGTGTTTGAAAGGAAGGCAATGGGTCACACATGGGACTGCTTCTCTGTTTGCTTACATCTTCTCTGTCTTGAGTACAATACTCACAATTGTCTCCACAGGTCCATTCCAAAAATTGCTCACTGCTGTCCACAACCTCATTGTTGTTTTCATGGTCAGCTACCTCATCATTGCAATGGGAGTCCTCATTAGTCCTTTCACTGGCACCCTCAACATTCATCTTTTCATCTTCACATGATGCCTTAATTATTTGGTCATTTGCAGCTTTACAACTATTATTCACACCAAAGCCTGTGGACAGGGGTTTCAGCAGGTGCACATTTCTAATTTTTTCTATCTTTTCTATGAACCTGTATGCCATCTGCATACTTGTCACCTTGAAATTCCTCAGTATTGCACTAAAGCCCTCCTCAAAAGCTTCAAAGAATATGCCAACACAGGCTGAAATATCAGGTCTGAAACTTTCAGGGACATGTGAAAGGGCTACTGCAAACCTATGACTGAAATCAACACATAGCTCTTCATCTTATTTTCTGATGTTCATCAATTCTGCAACAAGATCAGCAGGTTCTCTTGCAAATTCTTCTTTGAAACAGTCAGCAAGCTCATTCCAACAGGCAAAAAATCTCTTTGGAAAGCTCAAATACCAGTCTTTTGCTTTTGCATCAAAGGACCTAACAAAAAACCTCATCCACATATCCTCATCTCTGAATGAATGTTTTCCCATAAAACTGTGAAAATTTTGGATATGTGCATTCCCATCACATACACTGTGACCACTAAATCTGGGCATCTGACAGTATATCCTGGCAGGCATAGTTTCTACTTTATAATCAACCCATGACAAATCCAGTTGGTCATACAAAGGATCAAAAGGGCTGAGAAGAGGTTTAGCTTTCTGACTAGCAGACACAACAGGGTTACTGCTTTTTAACTGGGCCTGCTCAGCCTCTAAGAATATCAACCTATTTCTTATCTCTTCTATTCTTTTATTCAACATTTCACCGCTGAGTATGGGATAATTCATACTTGGATTCATAAAAATTTTACTCTTAGACATCCTTTGTCTGCCTAAGACCTAAGGCTTCCCCTGGCATCTAACTTATGCAGTAAAATAGCAAATATAAAGGGGAAGGAACAAGATACCTTTTCTCATACAGATGCAGAAATATGAACAGCACATTTTTGTCACATCACATACATCCATCTTTCATGTGCATTCAGATCTTTTTTGCAGAGTTGCCACCTCTCCAGAGAGGACAAAATTTTCAATAGCTGAAAGCTACTTTTCTAGGTTCATTCCACCAGCAGAGCATCATTTTTCACATGAAAGACTCCCCAGCAGAGTCGCCAATTTCTGTTGACTTTTTCCCAGACTGGATGCTTATTCCCAGATTTCCCTACAAGGTAGCCATCAGTGATCAACAGGATCTCTGGGCCAGGGGCCAACAGTGTAGGAGATAGACTCTGTATTTTATCTCCTCTTCTTCTTTAGGCTCTGCAAGACCTAGGGGGGTATTCCCTACTCAACATCCATGAGGATATGCATACAAGGCTGGGATGCTGACAGAAAGCAGATAAGTCCTCTTGTAAGTAGACCAAAACTGAAAGATAAGAGCAAAGGGGCTAGCTTTGGGCCTATTTGCAGTTGTAGACAGAGGACTGAGGATCCTAAAACTAATTCTAATGTCCTAATGGTTGTTTTAGATTTAGATTTTGATTTTAAGTTTGGATGCAAAGCTGGACATGGTTGTAACACAAACACAAAGCAAGATTGGTGCCTATCCAGGGCCTGGAGTCAGTAGACATACACCTGTGAATGATCAACATGAACAGCTAAAACTGGATTTCACGGGGATATATGTGATACCTGCCTTACAGATATCTCCCAATATAGAGTGTTAAGTTATCTCTACTTATGGCATCCCTACTGCAGTATACCCTTCCCAATGTTTAACCTGAAAATAGTTTAATCCACCCTTCGAGCAGAAGTTAAGAGATCATACATTCAACACAGGAATTCTATGTTCTAGAGTCTCAAATATTGCTTAAATATCCAGACTCAGAAGAAAGATACATGCAATATTGGAGATAGAATTAACAAAACACATGCTAAGATAGCATTTCTCATATAAGATTAATCATAAAATCAGTGGGTTCATGCCAAAACATACAACAAGAGATACATAGACTCACAGGTTAAGCTGTACAGAGCAACCAGATCAGCTTGTTTTGAATTACAGAGCCAAAAATCTTCAACTTTCAACAACCTTGAATGAATAACACAGTCTGCATTATATAGCAGGAGGGTGTATTCAGCATTAACTACCAGGTTGACCAAAAATCCCGCCAGATACACAGTATCAGAAAAATGGCGCTCAACGCATTACCAGATTGGCGCCCAAACATGAATGCAATAGGTAGGGGAGGAGACAGGAAGAAACCTCGAGCCCTGTGCCACTGTCCGTTGATGTACACCTTCAATCGGGTACCAGATCCGTCCATACCTCTGTAACCTTCGCCATTAATGGCGCACCAACCCGCGGCCTTGGGAAAAACATCAACTGTGCATCGCAACCATTTCCCACCAAGATTCATCGTCATGATATTTCAAATATGCAGGATATCAATTATCCCACATGCACCCCGCGGCGACCTTTTCAACACTTTATATACTAGGCCACGAGCATATATAATGTCGGTGCTTTTGCTCCTGAAGACACTAGTATAAGACTTCATCATCATTATCCTTCAGCAGCATGATATCCTGTTGCTTGAAATATCACCCTGACGTCAGCATCATATCGCAATATAACCTGCATGATAATCGCCTTCATCGGCACAACCTGATCCATCGGAGGAAGATCCTCCTGCTTAGCTGATACCAAATGTCTGGCCGATGAAAAATCCTGATGACATCACCGTCATATACTGCTGATGTCATAAGCATATCTGCCTACTGCGCACCTCCTCATATCCGGATGATGTCATCGTCATGTTTGCAAATATCAGGGGATCTCCACAAGATGATCAGTGTTAGAAATATGACCCCCCCGGACCTTGATGATGTCACCATACATCGGCATCAGGATGATATTCGGAAGATAACCGGATATTTGGAGATATCATCCTGATGCACACATATCATGCTGCACTGTAGCTCCACTATAAGATCGGGGTGATAGATGAATATGTGATTGATATTTCAAATGATCACCCCCCACTAGATAATGCATGAAGCCGACAGGCGGATATCTCCCTTCAGAAATATCATGATGCAGACAGGCAGAAAAGCGGATATCACCTTGACGTAAGAATGACGTCAGCATCATCAGGATGGATAAAACAACGAACATGAAGTGATACAACAACATCAGGATGATATTGACTAAGATCATCCTGACGTTCAAAATATGATGACCACGATGAAGATCGGATCATACTTAGGACTTTGCAACAACATCATCAGGATGATCTTAAGTAAGATCACCCGATGTTAGAATATCACCCCAGCGAAAGATCATGCTGACAGAAAATATGATGACCCTCGTAAGCAACATCGGGGTGATGTCCAGAAATATGATGATGATGACCTCCTCCAAAGAAAATATGATGCTGATGTTAAAACATGCTGAGGAGGCCCAAAGACTTAGAACTTTTTTGGATTTTTTGGGAAGGTGCCTGCATGAAAATTGCTAAGAAACTGACAGTGAAATCAGGCACCAACATATCCTATTGAAGGTCAAACTCCCGCCAGAGATACGAAAACTTAGGATTTTCAGGATTTTGACAGAGTCTATACATAAAATATAACATTTAAGAATAATTTTGTATTTACCTTTTATCATTTACCTTTCTTATACTTTAAGTTATATTTTATGTATATATTGGCAGGATGTTTGAGAGTGGTTACAGATCCATAGGAATTAAATTGCAAATTCTAGAATTTAGAGGATCCCTCAAATTTCAGACTTAGTCAAAATTTTAGGGTTTCAGGGTTTCAAACTTGGCCAAATTCAGGGGTTCAACAACATGCATCAGGGTAAAAACACAGGGACCCCTTATGAAAAATTTGAGGAGTTTGACAACATTTTGCAATTTTGAAGCATGGAAAATAGGAGTCCTAACAGGTTATACAAGAAGACCCTACATGGAGTGTTTACCCATGCTCTAGTGCAAAAAATTCATCATAGAAGGGTCCATAGTAGTCTTGGGACATATAGAGCTCACCTACCATGCCATCAGACCTCAAAAGGATCATTAATGGTGACCCTGAGAGTTGTTGGAGTGTCCCGTCGCATCTTGAAAAAATGCAAAAATTTGAGTATTTGGGCCAAAAATTGAAATCTTGAAGAACTTGGAACACAGGGATATTTTGAAATACACTAGGGAAAATAAAAACCCAAAAGAACTTGGAACATAGGGATGTTTGAAAATGATCTGATGTCCACAAAATCCTGAAATCCCCATGGGTTGCCCCATGGGAAATGGGAAACTTGGAAAAACTTCAAACAAGGGATTTTTGGAAATGTTTCGATGTCCATGAAAATCCAAAAATCCCTGTGGGGCACCAAACCCAAAAGAACTTTGAACATAGGGATTTTTGGAAATGTTCCAATGCCCATGAAAATCTCAAAATCCTCAAAGTGACCAAAACACCCAACGAAGGTTCCACATGATGCAAAATGATGAACATAGCCCAAATCTTGGAACAAGGGATTTTTGGAAATGTTTCGATGTTCATGAAAATCCCAAAATCCCCATGGGGCACCAAACCCAAAAGAACTTTGAACATAGGGATTTTTGGAAATGTTCTAATGCCCACAAAAATCTCAAAATCCTCAAAGTGACCAAAACACCCAACGAAGGTTCCACATGATGCAAAATGATGAACATAGCCCGAATCTTTGAGATCAACCCAAAATCTTAAGTTTTAACCCTTCAAATTCAATATGGAAAAAAAGGGGGTCTAAACAGATCATGGAAAACCCAAAAATCCCAAAATGAGAAAAACACCCAATGAAAGGCCAAATAGATGCAGGGGTGCTAAAAACCATAGTTTTTAATTTCATACAAAGATTCCAAGATTAGACCCTCCAAATTGAGTGAGGGGAAATGGGGACCCAAAAAGATATCAAGGAACTAGGGATGTTCCAATGTCCAAGAAAAACTTAAAATTCCCAAAGTAGCCAAAAATTATGAACAATAGGTCCATTAATGTTGGATGACACACATAGCCACCATCTCCAAGATAATCTAAATATCCTAATTTTTGACCCTCCAAATTGAGTGAGGGGGAATGGGGACCTTGAAGGACATTGTAACCAGTGATGTTCCAATGTCTGTGGAAAACCAAAATTCCCAAAGTAGTGAAAACTTTTGAATGAAAGGTCCATTTGATGTTGGATGACACACGTATCCACCATCTCCAAGATCATCTAAAAGTTCCAAGTTTTTACCCTCCAAATTGAGCGAGGGGGGATGTGAACCTAGAAGGACATTAGAACTAGGGATGTTTCTATGTCCACAAAAAACCTAAAATTCCCAAAGTAGCCAAAACTCCTCAAAGAAAGGTCCATTTAATGCTAGATGACACACATAGCCACCATCATTGAGGTCATCTAAAAATTCTAAGTTTTGACCCTCCAAATTGAACGAGGGCCCGAGGGGGAATGGGGACCTAGAAGGACATTGGAACAAGGGATGTTCCAATGTCCATAGAAAACCTAAAATTCTCAAAGTAGCCAAAACTCTTGAACTGAAGGTCCATTTGATGTTGGATTACACACATAGCTACCATCTATGATATCATCCAAAATTTTCAAGTTTTGACCCTCCAAATTGAGCAAGGGGAATAGGGCTTCTGAAGGAAATTGGAACTAGGAATTTCCTAGGTACCTATAGGATTTGGAACCAAGGATATTCCAAGTTCTGACAGGATTTGGAACTTGGAACCTTGTACCCAAAAGCCAAGAAAAGACAAGGAAAGCACAAAGCATAGGAATTTTATGGAATTTTTGGTAACAATACTATATGGCCAAGCATGGGGAAAGTAAAATAGTCATCACAACATAAAATAGACCAAGGTAAACCCACTAAAGATTTCTCAGATCAGTTATCAGTAATGGGTGAAAAAAATTCAAACAACAAGGAGGCATAAAAATGATGCAAGAGCATTCCGAGCGAATAAGCTATCTGGCATCAACCAAAAATAGTTGCAAGTTTAATTTTCCTTTTTGTTTGGTTTGTTGGCTTTCTAATGGCTTTTTTTATGTTTGGACCATTTGTGGATGGGTTGGAGTTTGATGGAGGATCATATAGCTCCATGTCAAAAATATTTATTAAGGAAATTATAGGCATGGCCCACCAGCACAATGTTAGTGTTGGTACGGGTGATTGGGCTGATCATTTACTACAGAGAGGGCTTAGTGCTTTCAGACAATGTGTAGGAATGTAGTATGCTAGATCAGTCTGGCACCACACTAATATCCCAAGGACTAGAATCAGATACTTACAACAACCAAGATATCTTAGGCATTCTAGAGTCCTCGGTAAACAGATAAAAGAGCATGCATAATTAATTAGAAGTCAGGGTTGAACAATTGATTGTTGTTGTCAATAAAATGGATGCAATTGCATATTCCAAAGAAAGAATTGACTTCATAAAATCACAGCTTGGGATATTTCTTCGTATTATGGGTTTAAATGATTTTCTTTAACATGGATTTCCATGAGTATTATTAAAAATTAGAACTCAATGAGTAGCCCAACTAATGAGCATTTGAAGTCTTGGTACAAGGGAGCCTAGATTTCGAAGGTCTGCACCCCGAATCCTTTCAGCACCACCTTTTGTTTACAAATTTCAGACTTAACATCAAGTTGCCTCCTGGTGAATATAAGAGTTTGCAAAAATGATGAAGTTCATAGTTGAAAAACTCCACAGGATTATACATATGAAATATGTTTGTCATTGCCCATGTTGACCATGGGAAGTCTACACTTCTTGATTCTTTAGTGGCAGCCATTGATATCATTGCTCAAGACATTGTCGGTGATGTTCAAATGGCAGATACTCATAGAGATAAAGCTGAGCACATTATAACCATTAAATCAACATGAATCTCCTTCTATGATGCGATAACAAATGAATGTCTTAAGAGTTACAAAGGGGAACAAGTGTTAACCAAAGGCATGACTTGAAGGATTGCAGCGAAGTCTTCACGTGACCAACCACGTTGAAGGTATTTGGAAATGAATCTACATTGTTTGTATTCCTCAATCTTTATCAAATATGTATCCATAATGGTTTTGGGAAGACATTGAATATGTCGAGTTATATTTACACCAAGAAGACTGTAGCAGAATATGAGATGGATTACATAGGCATTCGCATATTGTGCAGACCTCTTCAGTGGGTGATGTATTAAACGCCTCATTAATATGCCAATCTTGGAGTGCATATGTGTCTGAAACAACTAGCAGTGTAGGGCGCAACATCAAAGAAACACCTCATATTTGAAGGCAAGTCAAGGCCTTGAAATAGAAACTTGATGCCATAGGGAAAAAGATAGACCACGCGAGCCTTTAAAGGGAATCTCTTCGCATATGAATGTAAATGCCCAACAGGGACCACACAAGGAAGTTTAACCATTATTGCAATGTTAAGAAGAGTCATTTTGAATACCAATTTTGATTATGTTCCCTTCCATATTCCATGATGTTGAAGGAAATACATAGATATAAGATCTCGATGAAGAGAGAATGGGGTCGACCACGGGGAAAAGAGAAAATGGTGCAGGAGCACCTTGTCTATGCATAGTCATATAGTGTAAATAATTGTCATGATGGAATTTTTCTATGTGTATAGGATGTCAAATTTGTGTAATAAGGTCTAAATTAGACCAATGTGATGCAATTAGAAGGTTTTGGTTGTGTTTTTGTAGTTAGTTCTCCAAGAGTTGGAAAAAGAAGCTTTATAAATTAGAAATTTTGGTTTTTTTGTGAAGGATATGAAGAGTCAAGGACCTCAAACGACAAGAAATCGAAGAGTTATGAAAGAAAACATTGTTTTTACATTAAAACAATTGTGAATGAAAGAGATCAGACTGGTTTTTGGTGTTCAAAATAGTTGCAACTCTATTTTTTCTTTTTTTTAGTATTTTTGTGTTGCTACAGGTCGTGGTATGACCAGGTACGGTTGAGTACTATACAATATTTCTTTGTATGTGATAGAAGGGTGAGTTAAGCATCTATTAAAGGTGATTTGGTAAGTTTTCATTTGGTTTGAAGGATTTTATAGTTGTTTTTCTAAGACAGCTTATAACCCTGAACTAGGGTTTGTGTTTGTACATTTTCATGGCTTTCTAAGCCATTCCACCAATTCAAACTTCACAAATTGGTGGAATGGAGGGGAATGAAGTTATTTTTGAGTCTTGTATGGTTGCAGGAGTAGGGGTGGACTACAAGACTAGTTTGAGGACAAATAGTGCCTAATATCCTTATGTATTAGGCAAATGAGACTAGGTAGAGTTGGGTGTTATTGATTAGGTAACTTGCTAGTGCATGCAAGTGGAAAAACCTATAAAAGTGACTCATTTGAGGTGTGTTGAAGCTCATAAAGGTGGGTTTTGAGTGTGGGGTGAGATATTTCACATACTTCCTTTGTAAAATAGGGCTAATTGCCCTTAAAAATAGTAGGACAGTCAGTTTTTAAGGCTTGTGATCCAAAACAACCACCCTTAGTTTCTTGATATGTTGTGTTGGGCCAAAAAGGGTATCTACAAATCCTTTTTTTTTGGTTCTAGTATGTTTTTTGAAAGTTATTCTCATAAAACCCCTAAAACAGGGCTACAAGCCTAAAACAGGCCTAGGCTGGAGTAGTCATTTAGAGAGGAAGTTTAAACTTGCATACTAGTTCATGAGGATTGTGTTTACATGTCCACCCCTATCTTGCATCAAATGGTATCAGAGCTTAGGTTCTGATTGAGTATTGGGAGTTTTTGTTGAAAGGTGAGTAAAGGAAAGTGACAAATTGAATAGAGAACGTTGCAATCTAAGAAGACAAAATGCCTCCTAAAGGTAGTGCAGTCTTAGAAAACAAGTTGAAGGAAATCAAGGAGTCACAAGAAGAAGTTTTGACTAGACTTGTAGCATTAGAGACTAACCAAAGAAGAGGTAAGGTCACTGCTGATGAGAGTGACCAAGAGGATGAGGGTGAAAGTGGAGACCCTCAGGGAGGAGTCCAAGATAGAGATGAAGAGTTGGACTTAGATGATATGAAGGTGGTCAGAATGCTCAAGGTAGTCAAGGGTGATGCTCTTGAAGTCAAGATGGAGTTGCCTATGTATAGTGGAAAATTGGACAGTGAGGAGGTATTGGGATGGATTGATGCCTTAGACAACTATTTTGAATATAAGAATGTGGCTGAGGATCAAAAGGTAAAGTTTACAAAAACCAAATTGAAAGGACCTACTCTCACATGGTGGAACTACACCTAACAAGAAAGAGTGAGGAAAGGCAAAGCAAAGATTCATGCATGGAATAGAATGGTGGCTAAGGTGAAGAGTAAATTCTTGCCTGCAAACTATGAAATCCAGACTTTCAAGAAGCTACAAAACCTCAAGAAAAAGGAGTTAGATGTGATGGCCTCTACTGAGGAATTCCATAAACTAACCATAAGGATAGGGCACATTGAGAATGAAAAAGAAAAAGTGGCTAGGTACTTGAATGGCCTAAGACTGAACATCAAGGATGAAATCGGTCTCATTGCTCCTAGAACAGTTGATGAGTGTTTCCAGTTAGCAATTAAGGCTGAGGAAAAGATTAAAAGAAGACAAGAGCAGTAGCTAAGAGGTAGAGGTAAAAACTTCAGAGGTAGAGGCAATTTTGGTGCAAGATGACAGTCCCACAAACCACAAGGAGAACAAGAAAAACAACAAGAACAAAGTGGATAATCAAGAGGAAATTTTAGGGGTAGAAGACCTAATGGAAGAGGAAGGTTTGGTAGGTCAGGTAGAGGTTCAAATCATTTTTCAAGCAGATGTTATAGCTACAACCAATTTGGTCATCTTGCATGGAAGTGTCCAGATGAACAAGCTTCAAGTTCACATGGGGGGGAACGTACAACACAACTTGTGCATGAAGAGGATAGTGAAAGTGTCAATTCACCACTTCAACCTGCTGCTCCTGAGAGAGGTGATACATTGATGATAAGGAGGACACTTCTCAAGGTGTCAGCAACTAGGGAACCTTCACAAAGGAAGTCATTGTTTAGGACAACTTGAATTCACATGGAAAGGTATGTAAAGTAGTTGTTGACTCTGGTTCCATTGACAATCTGGTTTCTTTAGAAATGGTAGAGAAGTTGAACCTAAAGAGGATTCCACATCCCACACCTTACAAAGTGTCATGGCTAAATAAAGGAAAACAAGTCTTAGTGAATGAACAGTCATGAGTAGAGTTTAACATTGGAGGTTATAAAGACAAAATCCTTTGTGACATCATTCCTATGGATGTTTGTCACCTACTGCTAGGAAGACCCTGGCAACATGATAGAAAGAGCAAGCATGATGGTTAGAAGAACATTTATGTGATAGAGAAGGATGGAGTCTTATTCTCATTAACACCCCTTCCAAAAGAAGAACTTGATAACCAAGTTGGGTCTAGCATTATGGTAGTAAGGGAGAAAGAGTTTTTGCAAACAATGAAGGAAGAAGGATAGGGATATGCAGTTCTGATCAGACCTGCTATGAGAGCAGCAAATTTAGAGGATGTGCCTAAAGAAGTGCAAACCTTGTTGGAGAAGTATCAAGATATAGTGGTTGATGATCTCCCAAGTTCCTTGCCACCCATGAGAGATGTAATTCACCACATAGGCCTCATACCTAGTGCAAGTCTACCTAATAAGGCAGCCTATAAAATGACTCCAAATCAGAATGAGGAGATAAAGAAACAAGTCCAAGAGTTGCTAGACAAAGGATTGGTAAGATAAAGCTTGAGTCATTGTGTTGTCCCTATTGTTTTAGCACCCAAAAAGGATGGGCAATGGAGAATGTATATTGATTCAAGAGATATCAACAAAATCACAATCAAATACAAGTTTCCCATACCTAGGATGGAGGATCTAATGGATTGCTTGAGTGGTGCATGCTATTTCTCAAAGATTGACTTGAAAAGTGGGTATCATCATATTAGGATAAGAGAAGGAGATGAGTGGAAAACATCATTTAAAACTAATGAAGGACTATATGAGTGGATGGTGATGCCATTTGGCCTCTCAAATGCCCCAAGTACATTTATGAGGCTAATGAATGAAGTGTTGAAGCCTTTCATTGGGGCATTTGTTGTAGTGTATTTAGATGACATATTGGTGTTTAGAAAAACAAGGGAAGAGCATTTACAGCACCTTGGCATGGTTTTGCAAAGGTTATATGAAGAAAAGATGGTGATAAACCTCAAAAAGTGTGAGTTTATGAAAGAGGAGTTAGTATATCTTGGTTTTGTCATCTCCAAAGGATCATTGAAGATGGATCCCTCCAAGGTTGAAGCCATTCTCAGCTGGCCAACTCCAAGATCAGTAGGAGAGGTAAGAAGTTTTCATGGGCTTGCTACTTTTTTTAGAAAATTCATTAAAAAATTTAGTCATATATGTTCACCAATTCTTGATACCATTAAGGGAGACAAAAGGAAGAAGTTTCAATGGACTAATGAGGTAGAAGAAAGTTTCAAATACTTAAAGAAAAGAGTGGCTCAGCAACCCATCCTTGCTCTTCCTAATTTCAACAAGATTTTTACTGTAGAATGTGATGCTAGTGGTTCAGCAATTGGGGTAGTCCTAAGCCAAGAAGGCAGACCTATGGCTTTCTTTAGTGAAAGGTTAAATGAAGAAAAAAGGAGGTACTCATCTTATGATTTAGAGCTTTATGCATTGGTATAGTCCCTAAGGAAGTGGAGGCATTATCTTTTGCCAAAGGAGTTCATTGTCTTCACAGATAATCATGCACTAAGTTTCTTGAACAACCAAGACAAGTTGATTCATAGACACATGAAATGGGTAGATTACTTGCAGGCCTACACCTTCACAATCAAGAATATATAAGAAGGGTCAAGAAAACAAGGTTGCTGATGCTCTAAGCAGGAGAGCCATGATGGTGCAAGAGATCCAACTCCAAAGTGTAGGGATAGATGCATTAAGAGGTATGTATAAAGAACATGATGATTTCAAAGATGCATTTGCTATTTGTAATCAGTCTCAAGATGCCTTCCACAATGAGTATCCTGATTTTGTGTTGCAAGATGGTTTATTATCCAAGGGTGCTCAGTTATGTGTACCTAAGCGCTCTATGAGAGAAAATTTGATAAGGGAGAACCATTGTGGTAGTTTAGGTGGTCACTTTGGGTGTGATAAGACCTTAGAGTAGGTCAAGAGATTCTATCATCGGCCAAGGATGCATGTAGATGTCAAGAAGTTTGTAGAGAGTTGTGTAGTGTGCCAAAGAGCTAAAGGTTCAAGTTCCAATGCAGGACTTTATCAACCTTTACCAGTACCTAACTGCCCATGGGAGTCAATCAGCATGGACTTTGTAATGGGTCTACCCAAGACTCAAAGAGGGTATGATAGTGTTTATGTTGTTGTGGACAAATTTAGCAAAATGGCTCACTTTATTCCTTGTAGGACAAAAAATGATGCGTCTCATATTGTTGTACTATTTTTCAAAGAGATTGTAAGGATTCATGGACTTCCCTTAACCATTGTGTTAGATAGACATTCTAAATTCATAGGACACTTTTGGAGGACCTAATGGAAAAAGTTGGGTACAAATTTGACATTCAATTCTGCCTACCATCCACAAACAGATGGGTAGACTGAAGTTGTAAATAGATCACTTGGGAACTTGTTAAGGTGTCTTACAAAGGAACATGGGTAGCAATGGGATCTTGTTTTTCCACAAGCAGAATATGCTTATAATGACTCTATAAATAGAAGCATAGGAGAGAGCCCTTTTGAAGTGGTATATGGGCTGAAGCCAAGAGGTATTTTTGAGCTTAGAGATCTGAGTCGATTGGAAAAGAGGAGTGTAGAGGGTGAAGAGTTTTCCATAGCAATGAAGGACATACATGAACAAGTTAGAGAGAACCTCAAGAAAAGTGTGGAAAGGTACAAGGAGCATGCTGACTTGAAGAGAAGAAATGTTTAGTTCAAGGTAGGAGATTTAGTGCTTGCACATTTGAAGAAAGAGAGGTTGCCTAAGGGCAAATACACCAAATTCCAGGTGAAGAAGATTGGACCATGCAAGGTGGTCCACAAATTTGGAGAGAATGCATATGAGATAGAACTCTCGCCTGGAGTTGCTATCTCTACCATATTTAATGTGGCTGACCTATATCCTTTTAAGGGATTTGTGGATGTAGGTATAGGTGTTGATGCTGACGAAGATTGGGTGAAAGACCTTCCCCCTACTAAACCATTAAAATTTGAAGCAATCCTTGACACTAAGGAAGTCAAAAGAACTAGGCATAACGTCTACAAAGAGTATCTTGTCAAATGGAATGGTTTACCTCCAAAAGATGCAACATGGATGTCTGAGGATGATATCAAAAGGTATGGAACATCTGTCCAAGAACTAATCTCAGGCAAAACCTGAGATTTCTTTCAACTCCAGGTGTATGGTGCAGGAGCACCTTGTCTATGCATAGTCATATAGTGTAAATAAGTGTCATGATGGAGTTTTTCTATGTGTATAGGATGTCAAATTTGTGTAATAAGGTCTAAATTAGACCAATGTGATGCAATTAGAAGGTTTTGGTTGTGTTTTTGTAGTTAGTTGTCCAAGAGTTGCAAAAAGAAGCTTTATAAATTAGAAATTTTGGTTTTTTTGTGAAGAATATGAAGAGTCAAGGACCTCAAACAAAAGGAAATCAAGGAGTCTTGAAAGAAAACATTGTTTTTACTTTAAAACAAGTGTGAATGAAAGAGATTAGACTAGTTTTTGGCATTCAAAACTGTTGCAACTCTATTTTTTCTATTTTTGTGCTGCTACAGGTCGTGGTACGGCTAGGTACGACCAAGTACTGTACAATCTTTCTTTGAATGTGGTAGAGGGGTGAGTTAAGCATCTATTAAAGGTGATTTGGTAAGTTTTCATTTGGTTTGAAGGATTTTATAGTTGTTTTTCTAAGACAACTTATAACCCTGAACTAGGGTTTGTGTTGGTACATTTTCATGGCTTTCTAAGCCATTCCACCAATTCAAACTTCACAAATTGGTGGAATGGAGGGGAATGAAGTTATTTTTGAGTATTGTATGGTTGCAAGAGCAGGGGTGGACTACAAGACCAGTTTGAGGACAAATAGTGCCTAATATCCCTATGTATTAGGCAAATGAGACTAGGTAGAGTTGGGTGTTATTGATTAGGTAACTTGTTGGTGCATGCAGGTGGAAAAACCTATAAAAGTGATTCATTTGAGGTGTTTTGAAGCTCATAAAGGTGGGTTTTGAGTGTGGGGTGAAATATTTCACATACTTCCTTTGTAAAACAGGGCTAATTACCCTTAAAAATAGTAGGACAGTCAGTTTTTAAGGCTTGTGATAAAAAAAAACCAACCTTAGTTTCTTGATATGTTGTGTTGGGCCAAAAAGGGTATCTACAAATCCATTTTTTTCCTAGGTCTAGTATGTTTTTTGAAAGTTATCCTCAGAAAACCCCTAAAACAGGGCTACAAGCCTAAAATAGGCCTAGGCTGGAGCAGTCATTTAGAAAGGAAGTTAAACTTACATGTTGGTTCATGAGGATTGTGTTTACATATTCACCCCTGTCTTGCATTAGAAAAGGTATCTGCCATTGTGGAAGTTGCAGAGTGGAGTCAGGTTGAGATGATAAGAATCGGCCATTGAAGAAGTAATCCACCGATTGGTTGCAGAGACAATGCTATGTGAAGCTAGAGGGGAAAAGAGTTTGAATGTGTTAGAGACCATTCTTGTAATGATTCCACATATGTGTTTATGAATTTAAGTTAGGTTTATTTTAGTTTTTATGTTACTTGCCTATGGTGTTTTGTGTTTGTGAATGTTGTTGTAGCAGAGGGGTGTTTTTCTATCTACATTATATGGTATCAGAGCTGGTAATCCTGAGTGTGGAGAGGATCCACTAGGACCTAAGGGAGAGAAGATAGTTGTGAAGAGCTCAAGATATTGTTGCAGGTAGAGAGGAGTCTTGAGCAAGTGAGAGATGGGAAGCCGTCGAGAGGATTTTGTTTGCAGATCGCAGAGTATGGGATGTGGATTGCGGAAGATTGCAACAACAAGTGAGATGGGAATATTTTAGAGAAAGAAGCCCATCCTAAGGGATGGATGAAGGCAGTATGAAAAGAGGAAAATTTTGGCAATGGTGGCAGATATACACGCGAGGATGGATCGAATAGAGGCTATGCAGCGAGCAAGTAATGAGATGGCAGCGAAAGAGAAGAAAGATGAAATAGAGGATATACATGCCATAGTGGGGGCTAAAGATGATGAAGAGGATATGATCATAGTGGTGGAATATGAAGAGTTTGTAATAGATCAAAAAAATAATGAAGATGAGGGTGATTTAGAGATGATGTTGTTAGCAATTGAAGAAGAATGGAATGTGAAGTTCGTAGTTGCAATGAAGGATGCAGAACAAAATGTTTCATCTGAGGATGATGCAAGAGATATCACCTCAAAAATTAATGTTGCAGCCATGAAGGAGGATAAGGTAATTTTGTTTGATGATAATATTGATTTATTTTCAAATATGATGATAGAAGAGGAAAAGTATGTAGAAAAAATGGAGATTGTTGTAGAAAAATATTTGTGTTTAGATGTTGCAAGTTTGAGCATAGAGCTTGTCAAAGATGTTGCAAGGTTTTGGTGGAGGTGGTCGGTTTGCACAAAGTCGAAGGAGGAGAAGAGAGGAGTGAGGATTTGGAGGAGGAGAGTGAGCCTTTGGCGGAGGAGAATGGATGATGGTGGGAAATGAAGCTGGCATATAATGGGTGGAGGAGGATGGTACGTTTCCCAGCTAAGTGTTGGAAGAGGCAGAAGAAGTTTTCTATGCCTAGATCAGTGATGGAGTTTGTTGTGGGTTGTCTACAACTTGAAAGAGTAGTTCTACTACTCTACTCCATTTTGTGAGCCTATGCTCACAAACTCTCTACCCGTCATGTCTGATGCAGGAGCATTCTGGGTGAACATGCTATCTAACATCAACCAAAAATAGTTGCAATTTTAATTTTCCTTTTTCTTTGGTTTGTTGGCTTTCTGATGGCATTTTTTATTTATTTTTGGACCAATTGTGGATGGGTTGAAGTTTGATGGAGGATCATATAGCTCCATGTCAAAAATGTTTATTAAGGAAATTACAAGCATAGCCCACTATCATAATGTTAATGTTGGTATGGGTGATTGGGTTGATCATTTACTACAGAGAGGGCCTAGTGCTTTCAGACAATATGTGCAGGAATGTAGTATGCTAGATCAGTTCGGTACCACACTAATATCCCAAGGACTTGAATCAGATGCTTACAACAACCAAGATATCTCAGGCATTCTAGAGTCCTCAACAAACAAACAAAAGAGCACGCATAATTAATTAGAAGTCGAGGTTGAACAATTGATTGTTGTTGTCAATAAAATGGATGCAATTGCATATTCCAAAGAAAGATTTGACTTCATAAAATCACAGCTTGGGATATTTATTCGTATTATGGGTTTAAATGATTTTCTTTAACATGGATTTTCATGAGTATTATTAAAAATTAGAACTCAACGAGGAGCCCAATTGATGAGCATTTGAAGTCTTGGTACAAGGGAGCCTAGATTTGGAAGGTCTACACCCTGAATCCTTTCAGTGCCACCTTTTGTTTACAAATTTTAGACTTAACATCAAGTTGCCTCCTAGTGAATATAAGAGTTTGCAAAAATGATGAAGTTCACAGTTGAAAAAATCTATAGGATTATACATACGAAATATGTCTGTCATTGCCCATGTTGACCATGGGAAGTCTACACTTCCTGATTCTTTAGTGGCAACCACTAATACCATTGCTCAAGAAGTTCTCGGTGATGTTCAAATGGTGGATACTCGCAGAGATGAAGCTGAGCACACTATCACCATTAAATCAACATGAATCTCCTTCTATGATGAGATGACAGATGAACGTCTTAAGAGTTACAAAGGGGAACAAGTGTTAACCAAAGGCATGACTTGGAGGAGTGCAGTGAAGTCTTCATGCAACCAACCATGCCAGAGGTATTTGAAAATGAATCTGCATTGTTTGTATTCCTCAATCTTTATCAAAGACGTATCCATAATGGTTTTGGGAAGACATTGAATATGTCAAGTTATATTTACACCAAGAAGACCATAGCAGAATATGAGACAGATTACATAGGCATTCACATATTGTACAGACCTCTTCATTGGGTGATGTATTAAATGCCTCATTAATACTCCAATCTTGGAGTGCATATATGTTTGAAACAACTAGCAGTGTAGGGTGCATCATCAAACGAATATCTCATATTTGAAGGCAAGTTAAGGCCTTGAAATAGAAACTTGATGCCACAGGGAAAAAGATAGACCACACGAGCCTTTGAAGGGAATCTCTTCGTAGATGAATGTAAATGCCCAATAGGGACTGCACAAGGAAGTTTAACCATCATTGCAATGTTAAGAAGAGTCGTTTTGAATTCCACTTTTGATTTTGTTCCCTTCCATATTCCATGTTGTTAAAGGAAATACATAGATATAAAGAGCTCAATGAAGAGAGAATGTGGTCGACCATGGGGAAAAGAGAAAAGGTATCTGCCATTATGGAAGTTGCAGAGTGGAGTCAGGTTGAGATGGTAGGAATTGGCCATTGAAGAAGTAATCCACTAATTGGTTGCAAAGACAATGCTATGTGAAGCCGAAGAGGAAAAAAGTTTGAATGTGTTAGAGACCATTCTTGTACCGATTCCACATACGTGTTTATGAATTGAAGTTAGTTTTTATTTCAGTTATTATGTTGTTGATGTTTTAAGTCTGTGGGAAAAGACTTGCCTGTGGTGTTTTGTGTTTGTGAATGTTGTTGTAGCAGAGGGTTGTTTTTCTGTTTGCATTAAAAAACTTGGGACTTTTTGAAAGTTTTAGGCATGTGCCAACACCTTCCTTTTTCTTAAATCTAGTTTTACACTCATCTCTTTCTCTTATTCTAATTTGATTATATTCACTCTTCAAAACTATTTTACTAAAGTACTTTGCATCACTCAAATAGTCCATAAGATCATCCATCCTTGGGAATGGAAATCTTTACTTGATAGTAATTTTGTTAATAAATCTATAATTTGTATGTTCATTCTCCGATCTCCTCCTTTCTTTGGTGCCAATATAACTAGTATCACACAAAGACTCAAACTTTCTTTTATCAATCTCTTCAACAATTCTTCAACTTGCCTATTCAATTCTTCAATTTCAGCTATTGTTAATCTATGAGCTAACTTAATAGAAAATCTTGGTCTTGGTATTAGATCTATGCGATGACTTACACTTCTCATAGGCGGTAACTATTGGTGTAATTAATTATTATTAGACATTATATTAAGTTTACTTAGGTAATTAATATTATTTACTTGAGTAAATTAGGAAATAAAAGCACATTTCCTTGATTGATGGGAACACATTCCACCTCTATATCATTCAATTCCTTGATTGATAGTAGTTAGGTGCCACATCTCCCACATCAAGATGAGTTCACTTAACACCTTTGCTCCTACAGTTGAGTCAATCCTCAAGTTTATTTCTGTAATGCCTACCCATGAAAATTGTCAATAATTAACAATAATAATTTAATTTAGTAAGAAATAATGAAAATATAATACGATGATAGGAGAATATTCACTTGTTGAAACTTAATAAAATACACATTTAGATTAAACATAAGTTTAGTATCATTCATTGTAATTGAAAATTTAAGATATAAACATTTTTATACAATTATACACAATTACAGTAAATGTCATATTATCATCCACTCGCAAAATGGGAAATTACTTCCTCAGCTTCAGTATCTTGCACAATTAATAGACCTGGATCTGCACACTAAATGTAAAAATTAGTTCTGCATGGTCAATAGATATACATAATAGATATTAATGTACAAGATAACAAGACTAAGGCCCTAAGGGGCCGACCTAATGTCTTGGGGGCTCATGATGGCCTTGCCTACATACGCGCAACGCAGAGACTTCGTAGTTCGAAGCAACTAGTCTTGCAACCATAAGGTTGACTTAGATACAATAACTCATAAGGAATTTAGTTCATCACATAATATTTTCTAGAGTATCTTTCAAGATCTAGAGAGTACACGCAATATTTATATTTATGAGTAATCCCTACAAGGGTAAAATAAGGAATTTATAACAACAACAAAAACATTCCAACCATTCTCTATCTCAACACATCATACAGAATGCAGAAAATAGACAATGTTTTTACTCAACTTCCAAAGATGCATGATATTTCATATTTATACAATGAAGACCAATCTCAACCAGTGTTAAAATAGATAAACTTCATCTCAGATGCTATTTCATACAATTTAGACACTACCATAGAAATTAGATTTGCTATTTCACTTCAAACAAAATAAGGTTCAAAGCTAACACAATGCTAGTCTTATCAATTTTAGTATTTCCACATAATATATGCTAGGGAAAGATAATATAGTTATTTCTACAATCCCAAGTATTATATAATCATGATATGAGACCATTCGGGTATTTCTCAACTAGCTCAATAGTAGCTATGTTGTGTATCTAACACAATAAGTTTTAAAAGAGATATTGAATTATATATATATATATATATATATATATATATATATTGTTCCAATGATGAATGTTTTAACTTGAACAACTATTGTCCAGAGAAGAATTCAAGCATCAGGGATATGTTAGCTTTTAGAGGGAAAGAGTCAAGGATTTCCAGATTTAATAGCAGCAACAAAGAGGGCGTAGAAATGGCCGTCACTAATTGATACAAATCTCCAAATTGATAAACTGGGTAATGCTAATTTTTGGATATGATTTACATAACCAAGTGGCGCACCTTATAAAAATTTCAGAAAAAACCCAGTTCAAAAATATAGAGTTATTGGTGACGCAACAGATTGTTTTAACAAAGACGAAATAGGTAAGAAATAGACGGTCACTAAACATCACATATCTCTATAACGACAAACTGGGTAAGGCTAATTTTTGGATAAGATTTCAATGACTGAGTAGCGTACCTTATATAAAATTTTTAGAGAAACCCAGTTCATAAAAATAAAGTTATTACTGATGCAACAAACTAGGGTTTAGAATCTTCAGATTGGTTGAATTAACATCCTGATATGTGATTGGAGATTGGTTTCAAGAAAGTGATCCCTAAGGAATTTTAAAAAATGAACGGAATATGCATAAGAGAATTCACAAAATAACATAAAGCTTGCATATAATAGAAATTTATTTCAAACAACAAATCAATTACATAGCTCAGTGCATACTCGGAATTATACTGCTATCCAATCTTCACCAAAATTTCCCAACTCGCATCCATTTTTTCACAAATCTTTTTTTCTCAAAAAACTAGAGCCATCCATTTTATTCCCTACCATATCAATATTTTTTTTCAAATGTATCTTTCTTTTCTCACCTCATATATTTCTTGATCTTTTAAAACTGAACAACATGACTCTTCATATGTCAATTCGGTCACCCATTTTCTTATAAACTAAAAATAGATTAGAATAATTTTAAAACATAATTCAATTGCTAAGATTCTCTTCTGAATTACATAACTGCCACTTCTTGCAAGTGGCATAGAATAAAAGAATTCTTTATAAAATATGTAAATATAAAAGCATAAAATGACAATGAATGATTTTCTTTTGAAAACAATATTAAATCATCTAAATAATTATTTTGAAACAAAGCAGCTAATTAATTATTCTCAATAAAATATCATAATTAATAAATAGGGTTCAGGTATCCTTACAATTTCTCTCTTGTGGGATACTTGTCGCCTTGACTTGTGCATCCTAGATTCTATATATTGTAGTACATATCCCTTATTACATACTTTGAACCTAAAATATAGATATTAGAATTCTGTCAAATTATTGTTTTTTGATTGCTATTGATTTATGATGTTGTAATTCTATTTTGATTATATATAGATTTAATTTTTTCAATCATTGTTCATTATAAAATCTAATAGTAACCCTTCTAGTAGGTTATATGTGTGAGGGGGAAATTTGGTTATTCAAATCAATGAAAAATAATCCCAAACATCTACAGAATAATAAAGATAAAAGAGATTTAAAATAAAGAACAGACAATACCTTCACCTTTTACCTTTTTGCCTTCTGTAGTTTGCCTATCTTCATTCGATCTTGATTGTGAAGCCCTCAGAAGCTGTTGCTTGCTTGCTTGTTTGAAGATGACAAATGAAGTATGGCTAGGATACTTTGGTATTTGAAGATGAGCTTCAAATACAGAAATGGAGGATGCTATGAAGTGCTCAAATATAATGGGGGTGCCAAAGGCGCGCTTAGATTCCTGCAGCATAAGTTTACACAAACTCCAGATATTGAAATGAAGAGAAGAAGGTTATATTTATAGAAGAGAGTGAGGGAAGATCAATGGTTGAGAAGAAAAGAATGAATCAACGGAGGAGGATTGTTGAGGAACGTGCAACAAATGGAAGAAAGACATGTGTCATTCAAAAAGAAGCTTTGTTGAGTTAAAAGCTTTCTTGATGAGTTTTCATTTTCTTTAAATTAGAATTTATTTTTCTAATTTAAGAGCAAAGTTGCTTTAAAGTTGCTTTAACTCAGCTTTTACTTTTGTATGACAAGAGGAATTTATTTTTAGAAGATATTGAAAATAAGAAAAAGAATTAAATAAATAAATTTATTTAATTTAGAAGATAAGAAAACAAATTAAATAAATAAATTTATTTAATTCATTTTTAGAAGATTTGGAAGATAAGAAAGTAAATTAAATAAATAAATTTATTTAATTTAGAAGATAAGAAAACAATTTAAATAAATAAATTTATTTAATTCATTTTTAGAAGATTTGGAAGATAAGAAAGCAAATTAAATAAATAAATTTATTTAATTTATTTTTAGAAGATTTGGAAGATAAGAAAGCAAATTAAATAAATAAATTTATTTAATTTACTTGCACATGATTTTGGAAGAATAAATAAAATATTTAATCATATTTTATTTTTGGGGATTTTAATTTAAATAAATTTGCATTTTATTTAAATTAGGAAGAATGAAAGATTTAATTAAATAATTAAAATTATTTAATTACTTAGAAGAATGGATGTTTTAATTAAATAATTGAAATTATTTAATTATTTAGAAGAATAAAGTTAATGTAGATGAAATTAATTAAATAAACGAAATTTATTTAATTAAATGGGAGGAAGTGAATCAAATAAATAAATAAATTTATTTATTTATTGATAAAGGACTATGAAGATGAAATAAATATTTAAAATATTTATTTAAGTAGAGTCATGTCATTTTTAGGTGTATACAATATGAAATAATATCACTATATTTTGCCAACAACCTATAAATCTATAGATATATTGAACCATCTACCTTTTCTACATGCATACATTTATGAATAACAACAAAACAAACCTTCTCCTATTAAATGTCCTTTAAAAAATTACCATTTACCAATAATAACCTAGCAATACCATTCATTTTTCGTCTTTCTCCTTCAAGGGTAAAATTACATGTTTTATTCCATCTTTCATCAACCTATAAGTATTTTCTCTACCATCATTTATATCTTTTATATCAAACTACCAAGGTCTACCCAAGAAACTATGACAAACATCCATAGGCATGATATCACAGAATACTTCATCTTCATAAACTCTAATCTTAAATTTAATAAGACATTATTCACTAACTAGAATTTTATGATTTGTTTACAACCAATATACTCAATAAGGATTTAGATGTTTTATTGTTTTCAAATTCAACTTTTCTACCATTTCACTCGAAACCAAATTTTAGTACTACCACTATTAATAATTACCTTAAAACATTTACTTCCAAATTTGCATATAATTAATAAATTTATCCTCTATATTGATTCATTCTAATCTAGTACAAGTTTCAAACAAATTCTTTATGTCAATGACTCACCTTTTACTAGCATACTTGTTCACCATTGGAAGAAGTTTCTTCATGAACATGCACTTGGGGTTCTCTTAGATCTTTTATCGTATCTAAGTCCTTGTAACTGTATGTATTCAAATGGTATGTGTCCTTCAACTCCACATTTAAGACAAGTTCTTCTAAATGATCTTCCACCACCTCTTCCATATCTGCATCTACTTCTTTAGTAATGACCATATCTACCTTTGTTGTATCCTTTGGTACCTATTTTTCTTCTGCTTCTTCATTATAAGTTCCTCTACCACCACCTTGATTTCCTTCTCTCTAGAATCGACCACCTTTTCCTTAATTTTTGCTTGTTCTAAAATCTCCTATTCAACTTACCTTCAACTTTTAGAGTAAATTGGTATGTTTCATCAACAAACTATATATTGATCATACTAAACACTTCTTGAATCTAGATCCACTTAAACTATTAACATACCTTGCGAGCTTCTTTTGACTATCCTTGTGATGATCTACTTTTATTGTCATCCTGCAATAGTCCTTAGCATAATCCTTTATACTCATATATTTTTATCTAAAATCTTGAAATTTTTCATCAATTCCAATTGATAATTTGTAGGAATAAATTTAGAATTTAACTTATGTACCATCCTGCCCTATTTTAAATTAGGATTTCCTTTCTTATTCATTTATAATTAAATTTCCTTCCACCACCTAGCAACATGGCATTTAATATGTCTTTGCAAACTTCACTCTATCAAGATAAGGAATTTTCTCATATTCAAAATCTTATTCTAGATTAGTTAACAAATCAATCAACTCTTCAGTACCAACATAATTAGGAATATCAATTCTAGTCATCTTACCAACATTAGGAAAATATGATATTCTTCTTCCATTATAATTTGTTCATCTAGTTGTCCATCACCTTGTTTAGTTCCATCATCACTTTCATTAGCCCTAGGGATATGACCTATTCTTCTATCATCTTCTACAATATCCAATCAAATCTGAGCATTCCTCATCATATAAAATATTTCTTTAATTCAATCTACTACATGGAGAACACATTGACCTCTACCTATCCTTTGTGGAGGTATCTTGAATCTAATGTAAACTACAATTGGTGATTTATTCACAATAAGATTACAAATCAATGGGAATCTTATACCTAGCAACTCAATGTTCAAAGACTCTATTCAATCTTCACATATTCTCTTCATTTTAGGATTTGAAAACTTGCACTATGATAGCATCTAGCATAGTCACAAATGGAGTGTCTAATTAGATATTTCCTAACCACATATCAAATGATAATACCCAAACACTCACACAATGGATAATAGAAAATTCAACAATAAAATGATTTATGGATTCACAAAATATAGTTATCATCATATCTTCATGAGATTTATTACAATATAGGCTTCAAGATTTCATGATAAATCTTAGGAGATCTTGCAATATCATGATCCTCATTCTAAACCAAAATCTACCTATCCTTCAATGATATTGGATTTCTTCATATAAAAAGAATATGTATGATGACTTGCACTAGATGAAAACATGTTACATCACCCTAGGCAAATGTGATAAGGATCTATAGATCTAAATTAAATGATTTCTTCTCTAGTCGTCCTTAGAATTAGGTGTATCACATTGGAATTACAAAAATCAACTTTCTTTGGATGTATCTCAAGCTAGGAGTCTCAAAATTCAATGTGGTTCTACGTATGGCCCCTCTTAAAACCCAAAATTAAATAGGCGACCTCAAGAGTTGATGTGAGCTTTAAATGTATGGTGCATAATCCAATTAAGCTTCATTTAAATAATGAAATGTGGGTGCAATAAACAAGATTGCATCAAATTCAAAATAAATCATATGGGAACATTCAAGATGCTTAGTAGATCTTATGTTCACAAATACAATTGAAAAACTTCAAATGCACTATTGTACAACTCAATGAATGTTGACTAGCCCTAAAATGACTAGTATGAAGCTTGAAAAATGAGATATGCAAAAACGTGCCATAAAGCTACACCACAATATCACAAAATGACTAGAAAGCTTGGAAAAATACTTGCAATAAAATAAACATGAAAATAAATATTTTGGGTTGATACGAGATTGCTTATAAGATTGGAATACTCATACATCAAGTTATAGTCCACTATGTAACTCCCCTCTTACATGCTCTTACACATGTCATAAAATCTCTTACACATATTATAATGTCATAGATGCTCTCCTACATGTATCATAATATAAATTACATGTGGCCTGGAGTGCCACCTCAAGAAGGATGCCCTTTCCATGAAGGCAGGGTAAATAATTTAAATTAATCAATAAACACAACATTAGGATATACAAGGTGTATGACATCTAATCCCAACATTCTCCTACTTGCCATATACCTTACAAGAGCAAAAGGGAAAACTAACAATTTGTAAACTATTTGCTAAGGGTTAGAAGGATCATAGCCTTGCTACACTATCTGAACTTCTTTGTGCTCACAAGGTTGATTAATACATCTACAACATTCACCAAAGTATTTTTACTTCTCTAGCATAAACTTCCCATCCTTTAATACCATGTCATGCACAAAATGATATTGAACATCAAAGTGATTCATTTGTGCATTAAAAAGTTAAGTTCTTTGCCAAGTTGATACTCAAGATCCAAACCTCTGAATTTAGATTGCCTCCTTATAGGCATAATTAGCTACCATATACTTTACCTCTATAGTGGAAAGAATGATAACAATCATGTTGCTTTCTCATCCAACTAATTGCACCATAGGAAAAAATATAAAAACATAGCCATCGGTTGACCTCATGTTGTCCACATCTCCTACCCAATCTAAGTCTACCAAGAAACTATCATGGGCATCACCAACACGACTACAAGCATGTTTTAGGTGTCTCAAAATGCCACCCTCATAAACAATAGATTACTCTATAGCACCTAACAAATATTTGAAGGCTCTCTTCACTGCTACCCAATGATCCCTACCAAGATTAGCCATAAACCAACTCAAGACTCCCACTGCTTGGGAAATGTCTAATCTATTGCAAACCATAGCATACATGAGGATCCCAACCACATTGGAATAAAGGACATGAATCATGTCCTCCATCTCATCAAGTATAGATTGACACTACTCAACTAATGAATTTGTTCCCATAGAAATAAGAACATTCACTGGTTTGCAATCCACATTGTTAAAACACTCCAAAACATAGTTAACATATTGTCTCTAATTTAACCACAGTTTTTTGTTAGATCTCTATCTCTTATGGTCTCCATCCCTAAGATATAATAACAATCCCCAACTCTTTCATGTCAAACTATGATGAAAGATAAGTTTTTAGATCCCTAATCATATTCTTACCATTACCAAACATGTCATCCATATATAAAGTGATAAAAATTAAATGATCACCATACTCCTTATAATAAACACAATGATTTGATTTGGATCTTATAAATCTTAATTTAAAAACATGAGAATTAGACTTTTGGTACTACATTCTAGGATATTGTTGAGACCATAAAGAAAATTATTTAACTTGCAAACTAATAACCCCTTATCCTTTGCCCCATAGTGCTTTGTAATACATCGTATAGATTTCTTTCTCCAAGTCTCCATGCAATAAAGTTTTCTTCGCATTTATTTGCTCAACCTCAAGGTCAATAGTAGCAACAATAGTTAGCAAATTTCTAATGGATGTAAGCTTCGTAGCTAAAGAAGATCTCACCAAAATACATTACCTCAATTTAGGAATATCCCTTAGCAACCAACCTTGCTCTCTATTTCTCAACTTTTTTCTTAGGACTATCTTTCTTTCTAAAGATCCATTTACAACCAACAAGTTTCCTTCCCTTACCTTAGAAAATTGAATCGGGTCCCATGTGTTTTTCTTCAATGTTTCTATCTCGTCATCCATGGCCAACCTCTAAGACTCACTATCATTCACCTTCATTACCTCCTTCATAGTTTTGGGCTCATAAAAATTATTAGACAAAGAAAAAATACATCTAAAATTATGTGGTCTATACCTCTCTAGTTGCCTCATTTACCAAGTGGACCTCCTCAAAAGTTGAGGTGGAGGTTCTTCCTCATTTTATCTCTTAGAGATCTCAGTACTTTCCTCCTCATTTGGCCCATCCTAAACCTTTTGTTTAGCCTCAAGTACAACCTTTTTGGTCTTTGTCTATAGTTTCACTATTGTCTTCACACTCTCCTTTGGTTTCTTAACTATAGTAAAAGATTAGATCTCCTTGAATATTGCATTATGATTGTAAACTATCTTTCCTATCACAAGATTCTAAAGCTTGTATCCATTTACCTCATCACTATAACTAATGAAGATACATTTAATAGATTTGAAGTCTGAATTTGACCTCTTCTTCTTAGGCACATGAAGATATTCCTCACAACCAAACTCTAATATGTTGAAGCGAGGGATTATTTCCCATCCAAACCTCCTCTAGGATTTTATCAACAAGAGTTGATGTAGCAGATTTATTTACAAGATAAAAAGTTGTACTATCCACTTCTACCCAAAATTTATACTCCAAACTAGCTCCAATGAGTGTTCTCCTAGCCCTCTCCATCAATGTACTATTCATACTCTTTGCAACTCTATTATGTCGAAAAGTGCATGCAGTTGTCTTATGTTGTGCAATATCATTGTCCTTACAAAATCTATCAAGCTCTACTAAATAAAATTTTCAATCATTGTCTATTCTCAATAACTTGATCTTCCTTTCTATCTAGTTCTCAACAAGAGCCTTAAACTCTTTGAACTAATTGAAGACCTCATATTTATGCCTAAAAAAATAGACCCGTGTCTTCATGCCAAAATCATCAATAAAAGAAACATAAAATAATTGAGATTTTACAAGTGAAGGTACATCTACAAGACCAAATACATCACTATGAATTAAACCCAAAATCCATATAGATCTAGTAAAGCTTGAATACAATTTAACATAAATTTTCTTCCCATATATGCAATGTTCACAAAAGTCAAAACCCAAGGATTTGTTGACAAGTCCCTTAACAACAAGATTTGTACATTTCAAGCTCCTAGGACATTTCTCACCAATGTGGCCCATGTGCTCATGCCACATCATAGTCTTCTTAGTAGATAACTTACTCTCTGAAGTAAGAGCATGCTAAGGAACCCAAACCACTTGCCCAGGTGCCATAGAACTAGATATTGTTGTTCTCTTTGCTATAAGTTATGTTTTTATAGGTGTATATGTTGTAGATCTCTCTAGAGTAGGTACAACCAAACTATTACATTGAATGTAGGTGTTAGCATCAAGGTGGAAAAGATTCCCTTCTTGAACTCCCTTTACAAGCACCATAGCTCCATGAACAATCTTACACCCTTACTTGCTAACTACCTACACGCATGCATCATTCATCTTACTAATAAATAATAGGTTCCATGCTACACTTAAGATATGTCGAACTCCTAAGATACCTTTGATTCTCCCATCAAAGAATTTGATCTTGACTCTGTAATGGTTGATAATACTAATGAAAGAGTTATCAATGAGGTAAATCTTTCCACCATTGAAGCTCTTGTAATAGAAAATGATGGGAAGCCTCATATGGTAAGACATACTCCCTCTTCGCTCAGGCTGATAGTCAATTCAACCGTCGCCAAACTTTCATCGCTGTGACCTTTACCATCGGTGAACACTTACAACCTGTTGCCAATACACCGATACACCAACTTAGTATATGCTTGGCATGACTTGCTATTACTAGTGGACTGAAGTTTCTATACCCTAATTCACCATTATGACTAGTCACCGTTTGTATCCGACGAAAGATACATTCTCAATATACATTCCCCACATGCTTTCTCAACATACATTCTCAATATACCTTTCGAACCACACTCATCGGCAAGACCTAGATCATCGGAGAACTCCTTGTTTGTTCTCCCGATATGCCGATATGTGTTATCTTCGATGAGACCCTACTCGTCGGCAAGCACACACAACTTCTAGCCAATGTGCTTTGTCACCCTGATCTGAATCTTAGGCCGTGACTTCTGTTCAGCTGCTTGAACCTCCCTTTGGCTAGACTGTCCTCGTCACTCTGAGCGAGGAATGTTTCATTGACGGCCTCTATCTCACCGATAACAGTTCCAACTCCTCTGATTCAAACCCTAACACATGGAGATACTAGGTCAACCTATTGTGCACCTCGCACTATCTAGATTCTTTGCACCGTTGAAATATGAAACAACACAGGAAACAAACGAATATGATACAATGAAGCCATTCCACTAATTTCGACAAAAATCTCACCAGTGGAATGCTTCACATCAACATTTTGCAACAACAGAATTACAAAAAGGAAAAGAAATCTATAGCTATGTAGTTTGTAATTACAGAGAATGGAAACAAATTGACAACACAAAATAGTTTGATTTCTCCTTAACATAATGCATGATTACATTCAGCTCTTCTTCGATCTTATTACAACAATTACCATACTTAATTCTGTTCATTTCCTTGGTTTTATAAACTCGCTTGAGGAATGCCAACCCTATTCCAAGAGGCTGGGAGAACAATTCCAAGCGGCTGGGAGAAAACTAACCGTCTCCAAGCAGCTGGGAGAGCAACCGTCTTACCAATAACGATGCACCCTAATTACTTGGGACTTACAAAGTTTGTTCTAAGTCTAGATACAAATAGAAATGACATGCATTGGTTGGATAGACCTTATTACAACACAAAACCTGATCTTCTAAACAAACATGAATTTAAATGCCTCATGGAGGCCACCTTGTGTTAGGTGCTCCTGCACCATACACCCCACCGAGAAAAGAACTCATGTCAGTTCAACCATCGCCAAACTCTCATCGCTGTGACCTTTACCATTGGCGAACACTTACAACCTGTTGTTGATATGCCAATACACTAACTTAGTATATGCTTGGCGTGACTTGCTATTACCGGTGGACTAAAGTTTCTATACCCTGATTCACTGTTACGACCGGTCATCGTTTGTATCTGACGAAAGATACATTCTCAATATATATTCCTGACATGCTTTCTCAACATACATTCTCAATATACCTTTGAACCACACTTGTCGGCAAGACCTAGATCATCGGTGAACTCCTTGTTTGCTCTCCTGATATGTCAATATGTGTTATCTTTTGTGAGACCCTACTCGTCAGAAAGCATGCACAACTTCTGGCCGATGTGCTTTGTCACCCTGATCTGAATCTGAGGCCGTGACTTATGTTTAGCAGCTCGAACCTCCCTTTGACCAGACTATCCTCATCACTCTGAGTGAGGAATGCTTTTTTGATGGCCTCTATCTCATCGATAATAGCTCCAACTTCTCCGATCCAAACCCTACCACATGGAGATGCTAGGCCATCTACTGTGCACAATCCTCAGTCTGGAACATCTGCACTGCCAAACAATGAAACAAAACAAGAAACAAACGAATATTGTACAATGAAGCCATTCCACTAATTTTGACAGAAATCTCACCAGTGGAATGCTTTACATCGACATTTTGCAACAACGGAAGTATAGAAAGGAAAAGAAATCTACAGCTATGCAATTTGTAATTATAGAGAATGGAAAACAAATTGACGACACAGAATAGTTCAGTTTCTCCTTAACATAATGCACAATTACATTCAATCTCCTCTTCAATATGATTACAATACTCTATGATCTTGTTCATTTCCCTAGTTTTATAAACTCGCTAGAGGAACACCAACCCATTCCAAGCGGCTGGGAGAAAACTAACTGATTCCAAGCGGTTGGGAGACCAACCGTCTTACCATTAACAATTTGACAAATGCAACCTACTTACTTGGGACTTACAAAGTTTGTTTTAGGTCTAGGTACAAACAGAAATGATATGCATTGGTCAAATAGACCTTATTACAACAAAAAACTTGATTTTCCAAATAAACATGAATTTAAATGCGTCATGGAGGCCACCTTGTGTTAGGTGCTCCTGCACCATACACCCCACCTAGAAAAGAACTCATGTCCCATGAGTTGAGTCTGTGTCTTTCAACACCGTTATCCTTTGCTGCCTCATGCCTTCCCCACGATCTCTGGACTGCAACTTGCTTCCATGGAATCAAAAATTCATGCCTAGCATTGTAGGCTCTACTCACACCTTGCCATGAGTGAGTGCTTGCAACCGAACTTGGATGTTGTACGCCATGATTGCTTACTGTCATAACCGCCTGAACATCTTCATTCAAAATCTTGGTCCATGCTTCGTGTACTGCTGCTATGGTAGAATATGATTGTCCGTCAACTCTTGTGGGCTCTAGAGGACAAACAATGGTCCCTACTATGATAGCATCCTCTTCATTCCAATCAACTTGTGGCTGCTTGCAGACCTGCTCTTTTACCTTCTGCTGATCCATCTCAGACATCACCATCTGATCTCCATCATTCAAAACTGAAATCACCTTCAAACTTGGACTGTTGGCAACCCCACTCCTTGAGGTATCCTCAACTGTCGTTATCTCTTCTTCACTGATCTGCACAAACTCTTTCTTACCCATCAAAATGACCTTGGCTGCCTTCTGTTTTGCAGCACCCTCTTGCAATGGTGTCATCACAAAAGTCTTTCCATCCTTCTTGATGGTGTATGTGTTAGCATATCCATCATATAATGATTGCCTATCAAATTGCTATGGCCTACCTAAAAGTAGGTGACAACACTCCATGGGCAAAATGTCACATAAAATTCTCTCCGTATATTCTCCAATCTGAAAATTGACATATGCTTGTTCATCTACCAAAAGTGATTGGCTATCACTTACCCAAGATGCTCAGTAAGGAGTTTGATGAGGAATCCTTTCTATGTTCAATTTACCCACCATTTCCCTAGACACCATATTATCTATTGAACCAGAATCTATGACTACCTTGCATATTTTACCTTTGCTTTTGCAATTGATCCTGAAAAGAGCTCTCCTCTGTGATGGTTTAGTCTTCACTGGTGCTTTGAGCAACGTCCTCTTGATCATCATATTTTCTCCCACTTCTGATGTCAAATTCACTTCAGAAGATGTCACACTCCCTGCATCCTCTTGAGTCAATGTGGTTCTTCTCTCATTGCCATGAGAGGTTGAGGCCTTCTCTGGACACTTGTATGCCGACTGCTCCATCTGATTGCAGTTATAACATCTCATGTTGGAGAACTTGGATTCTCTACCTGATCCATTTGTCCCACCTCTTTCATTAGGCCTTCTTCCGCAGTAGCCTCCTTTGCTACTTGAGTCTCCAAATTGCTCTTCTTGGCTAGACTCACCACTAGGCCTCTGGTTAGGACTTCTTCCCCCAAAATTGCCTCTAAAATTTCTGTCACCTCTTCCTTTACTTTGCTTCTCACCTTTCCTCTTCAGCTTCTCTTCAGCTCTTAATGCTACTTGAAAGCATTTTTCCACGGTTTCAGGGGTAAACAAACTTATCTCATCTTGAATATTGATCCTCAGACCATTTAGATACCTTGCTACCTTGGTGTTTTCATCCTCCATGTACCCACAACGAAGAGTGTATTTGTGAAACTCCTCGATGTAAGTAGCCACATCCATATCTTTTTGTTTAAGGTTCTGCATTTTCCTGTAAATCTACACCTCGTAGTCAGATGGAAGGAACTGGGACTTGATCTTCTCCAGTATTCTACTCCACGAAGAGACCATACTTTTCCCATTCTTTACCCTCTCTCCTTGGGTGTAATTCCACCATGTAAGGGCATCACCTTTGAGTTTAGTTTTTGCAAACTTAACCCTCTTACTTTCAGGAACTTCCTTGTATTCAAAGTAGTTGTTTAGAGACTCAATCCACTCCATGACTTCCTCAGCATTCATCTTCCCACTGAACATGGGGACATCTATCTGAGCCTCTGAAGAGTCCTTGCCAATTGCCTTGATGGCTTCTAGGAATTGCTTTTGTTCAACCGGTATCTTTGCCTCTTCTTGTTCCTCTTCTGCTTCCTCTTTCTCTTCTTCTTCATCTGAACCTTCCTCTATCCTTTTTCCTATCTTCATTGCCTTCAATTCTGCTTGGAGTGCTTCCCTGACTCCAGTTTTGATCATCTCTTCCATCTCTTGAAATTTCTTGACCACTTCGGTGGTCATCCCCTTTGGAGGCATATTGCTAGCCTCTCCTTCGCTCTCTCTGTCTGACATAAACATTCATAAACAGCACCCAAATGCCAACACTCCTGTAAATCCTCAATTTGACTACAACACAATGCTCAATCAGATGTCCATCCTACATGCTGCTACAGACCCATTCCCCTCATCCAACAGCATATCCTGGAGATGCAGTACCACTCTCTCTCGCAGTGGCCTCACTCTGTACCCTCTTCCAGCCAAACCTCTATTGGTGAATGGTCTTGACAGACCTCATCATCGTCTGCCCACACACTACAGGAATCCTATTCCTTCTCGCAACTAGATGGCACAAGCATCTGTAACAGTCTAGCAACTACTGTCAGTCTACAAAATACTTCTTATGATCTTTGTTTTCAAAATGGTCACCAACCAAACATTTTTCTTCAACTCTTCAGTTTTCCTTCAACTCTTCACCTGCCTTCTTAGTGACAAAAATCAAATGCACAACTGCCTACACCTTTTGCTAGCTCTAATACCAATATGATGGGGAGCCTCAGTCCATAAGACTTACTCCCTCTTCACTCAGGCCGATAGTTAGTTCAATCGTCGTCAAACTCTCATCGCTGTGACCTTTACCATCGGTGAACACTTACAACCTGTTGCCGATACGCTGATACACTAACTTAGTATATGCTTGGCGTGACTTGCTATTACCAGTGGACTAAAGTTTCTATACCCTGATCTGGCTGATGTGCTTTGTCACCCTGATCTGAATCTTAGGCTGCGACTTCTATTCAGCGGCTTGAACTATTTTACAAAAAAATTATTAAGAATTACAGTGATATTTGTGCACCTATGTTAGAAACCATCAAGGGTGGAGGAAAGATGAAGTTTGTGTGGACAAAAGAGGCAGATTAGAGTTTTGAAAGTCTGAAGCAGAAAGTTGCCAAGTATCCTGTCTTAGTACTTCCTAATTTCAATAAAGTCTTCACCATTGAATGTGATGCAAGTGGACTGGCCATAGGAGCAGTGTTGAGCTAAGAAGGCAGACCAGTAGCCTTCTTTAGTGAAAATTTAAATGAAGCCAAGAGGAAGTACTCCTCTTATGATTTAGAGTTGTATGCTATGGTAGAAGCTCTGAAAAAATGGAGGCACTACTTGCTTCCTAAAGAATTTATTGTATACACTAACAATCATGCCTTCAATTTTTTGAATGGACAAGAAAAGCTCACTCATAGACACATGAAATGGGTGGAAAGTCTTCAAGCATACACCTTCATCATCAAGCATAAGAAAGTAATAACCAATAAGGTTGTTGATGCTCTAAGTAGAAGGGTGTGAAAGTCTTACCGACTGAGGTTGATCAAAAACATTTCTTGGAAGCTATTAAGGCTATTAGCAAGGACTCTTCAGAGGCTTGGATAGATATTCCCATGTTCAGTGGAAAGATGAATGCTGAGGAAGTCATGGAGTGGATTGAGGCTCTAAACAACTACTTCGAATACAAGGAAGTTCCTGAAAGTAAGAGGGTTAAGTTTGCAAAAACTAAACTCAAAGGTGCTGCCCTTACATGGTGGAATTACACTCAAGGAGAAAGGGTAAAGAATGGGAAGAGTATGATATCTTCATGGAGCAGAATGCTGGAGAAGATCAGTCTCAATTCCTTCCATCTGACTACGAGGTGCAGGTTTACAAGAAGATGCAGAACCTCAAGCAAACGGATATGGATGTGGCTACTTACACTGATGAGTTTCACAAATACACTCTTCATTGTGGGTACATGGAGGATGAAAAAGCTAAGGTGGAAAGGTATTTAAATGGTCTGAGGATCAATATTCAAGATGAGATCAGTTTATTTACTCCTGAAATGGTGGAAAAATGTTTTTAAGTAGCATTAAGAGCTGAAGAGAAGCTGAAGAGGAAAGGTGAGCAGCAGAGTAGAAGAAGAGGTGACAGAAATTTTAGAGGCAGTTTTGGAGGAACAAGTTCTAACCAGAGGCCTAGTGGTGAGTCTAGCCAAGAAGAGCAAGTTGGAGACTCAAGTAGTAGAGGAAGCTACCGCGGAAGAAGGCCTAATGAAAGAGGTGGGACAAATGGATCAGATAGAGAATCCAAATTCTCCAACATGAGATGTTATAACTACAATCAGATGGGGCACCCGACATACAAGTGTCCAGAGAAGACCTCAACCTCTCATGGCAATGAGAGAAGAACCACATTGACTCAAGAGGATGCAGGGAGTGTGACATCTCCTGAAGTGAATTTGAGATCAGAAGTGGGAGAAAATCTGATGATCAAGAGGATGTTGCTCAAAGCACTAGTGAAGACTGAACCATCACAGAGGAGAGCTCTTTTCAGGATCAATTGCAAAAGCAAAGGTAAAATATGCAAGGTAGTCATAGATTCTGGTTCAACAGATAATATGGTGTCTAGGGAAATGGTGGATAAATTGAACATAGAAATGATTCCTCATCAAACTCCTTACTGAGCATCTTGGGTAAGTGATAACCAATCACTTTTGGTAGATGAACAAGCATATGTTGATTTTTAAATTGGAGAATATACGGAGAGAATTTTATGTGACATTTTGCCCATGGCGTGTTGTCACCTACTTTGAGGTAGGCCATGGCAATTTGATAGGCAAGCATTATATGATGGATATGCTAACACACACACCATCAAGAAGGATGGAAAGACTTTTGTGATGACACCATTGCAAGAGGGTGCTACAACACAGAAGGCAGCCAAGATCATTTTGGTGGGTAAGAAAGAGTTTGTGAAGATCAATGAAGAAGAGACAAGGCAAGTGGAGGATACCTCAAGGAGTGGGGTTGCCAATGGTCCAAGTTTGAAGGTGATTTTAGTTTTGAATGATGGAGATCAGATGGTAATGTCTGAGATGGATCAGAAGAAGGTCAAAGAGCAGGTCTGCAAGCAGCCACAAGTTGATTGGAAAGAAAAGGATGCTATCATAGTAGGGGCCATTGTTTGTCCTCTAGAGCCCACAAGAGTTGAAAGGCAAACATATTCTACCATAGCAACAGTGCAAGCAGCATCAAACAAGGTTTTGAATGAGGGTGTTCAGGCAGAGATGATAGTAAGGATGAATGGCGAGCAAAGTATGAGTTTGGTTGCAAGCACTCACTCATGGCAAGGTGTGAGTAGAGCCTACAATGCTAGGCATGAATTTTTGATTCCATGGAAGCAAGTTGCAGTCTAGAGATTATGGGGAAGGCATGAGGCAACAAAGGATAACGGTGGTGCAAGACACAAACTCAACTCATGGGACATGAGTTCTTTTCTAGGTGGGGTGTATGGTGTAGGAGCACCTAACACAAGGTGGCCTCCATGAGGTATTTAAGTTCATGTTTTGTTTTAAAACAGGTTTTGTGTTGTAATAAGGTCCATTGGACCAATGCATTTTCCTTTCTATTTGTAAGTCCCTCGTGACTGAGGTCACTTTTGCTAGGCTGTTAGTTTTTGACAGTTGGTTTCTCCCAGCCACTTGGAAATCAGTTGGTCTCCCAGCCGCTTAGAATTCGTTAGTTTTACTCCCAGCCATTTGGAATGGGTTGGTGTTCCTCGGGGCAAGCTTATAAACCCCAGGGGAGCGAACCAACTGGGAGATATTGTAATCAGATCGAAGCAAAGAGGAGTTGAATGTGACTGTGTAGTGTTCTAAGGAGAAATAAAGATTATTCTGTTCTGTCATTTTATTTTCCATTCTTTGTAATTACAAACTGCGTAGTTGTAGATTTCTTTTCCTTTCTGTACTTTTCGTTGTTACAAAATGTCAATGTGAAGCATTCCACTGGTGAGATTTCTGTCAAAATCAGTGGAATGGTTTCATTGTATAGATATATGTTTTTGTTTCCTATTTTATTTTCCTGTTCAGCGGCGCAGAGGACCAAATTGGAGTGTGCATAGTAGATCACCTAGCATCTCCATGTGCTAGGGTTTGATTGGAGGAGTTGGAGCTGTTATTGGTGAGACAGAGGCCATTGGAAAAACTTTCCTCGCTTAGAGCGATGAGGATAGTCTGGCTGAAGAGAGGTTCAAGGCATTAAACGGAAGTCACAGCCTGAGATGCATATCGAAGTGACAAAGTACATTAGGTAGATAACGAGATGTTGAGCCGACAGTGGTAATCTGGTCGATCGAGTTATATCAGGGTGACAAGGGGTGAGTGACACCGATGGAAAAATCCATTAGTGTATCAGCCTAGCGAAACTGGAGTTTGCTGATAGGGTGAGTCATATCGACGACGGGTTGCATCGACCGGACAGATATTCAAGTCTCACTGAAGGTAAAGACATCGGCATGTTGGCGAAACCCACCTTAACATGGCTGATAAGGACAATCTTGCCGATAGGCGAGAAATGTAGGTCACACATTGGGGAGAGTTAAGAGATTAGAGTGATAAGGTTGAAGGCAACCGATGGTATTATTCTCGCCGATGATCAGAGTTGTTGGACCTCATGTCGGCATGACTATAATGGTCAGTGTGATAGGTTGCAAGGTGGCCAACGGTGAAAGTCTTACTGACTGAGGCTCCCCATCATCTCGGTGCTTTGATACCAATATGATGGGGAGCCTCATATGGTAAGACTTACTCCCTCTTCACTCGGGCCGACAATCAATTCAACCATCGCCAAACTTTCATCGCTGTGACCTTTACCATCGGTGAACACTTACAACCTGTTGCCGATACACCGATACACCAACTTAGTATATGCTTGGCGTGACTGTCTATTACTGGTGGACTGAATTTTCTATACCCTGATTCACCGTTACGACCGGTCACCGTTTGTATCTGACAAAAGATACATTCTCAATATACATTCCCCACATGCTTTCTCAACATACATTCTCAATATACCTTTCGAACCACACTCGTCGGCAAGACCTAGATCATCAGCGAACTCCTTGTTTGTTCTCTTGACATGCCAATATGTGTTATCTTCAGTGAGACCCTACTCATCGACAAGCATGCACAACTTCTGGCTGATGTGCTTTGTCACCCTGATCTGAATCTTAGGCCGTGACTTCCATTCAGCGGCTCGAACCTCCCTTTGGCTAGACTATCCTCGTCGCTCTGAGCAAGGAATGTTTCGTCGATGGCCTCTGTCTCACTAATAATAGCTCCAACTCCTCCGATCCAAACCCTAGGACATGGAGATGCTAGGTCAACCTACTGTGCACCTCGCACTGTCTGGATCCTCTGCACCGCCGAACAATGAAACAACACAGGAAACAAACAAATATGATACAATGAAGCCATTCCACTTATTTCAACAGAAATCTCACCAGTGGAATGCTTCACATCGACATTTTGCAACAACGGAATTACAGAAAGGAAAAGAAATCTACAGCTATGTAGTTTGTAATTACAGAGAACGTAAACAAATTGACAACATAGAATAGTTTGATTTCTCTTTAACACAATGCACGATTGCATTCAGCTCTTCTTCGATCTGATTACAACAATTACCATACTTAATTCTGTTCATTTCCTTGGTTTTATAAACTCACCAAAGGAACACCAACCCTATTCCAAGTGGCTGGGAGAACAATTCCAAGTGGCTGGGAGAAAACTAACCATCTCCAAGTGGCTGGGAGACTAGCCGTCTTACCAATAATGATGCACCCTAATTACTTGGGACTTACAAAGTTTATTCTAAGTCTAGATACAAACAGAAAATGACATGCATTGGTCGGATAGACCTTATTACAACACAAAACTTGATCTTCTAAACAAACATGAATTTAAATGCCTCATGGAGGCCACCTTGTGTTAGGTGCTTCTGCACCAGAAAATCACTGTCTAGTGGGGTCATGTGGAAAGAAAATCTAGATTTAATCATCCATGCATCCTCACATGCATGCATAGACAAGTTTGTAATAAACACATCACCAACATCATCATGAGAAGTCCTTGAATTTCAATCATCATCTATTTCTCTCTTGTCCTTCTTCTTCTCCTTTTAGTCTTTCTTTATGTGATCTATCTTGTGTTAGTTCTATCACTTAACTTTGGACCTTCCAGAGGACTTAGATCTTCCTCTAGACCTAGACTCTCAATCCTTATTCTTGCTCTTAGGGTGATCCTACAATAGGGTGTCCCACTTTTTATCCTAAGTGGGACACTTGAAATCAACATTTTTTAGTATTTTCAATTTGTGTCAATTATAGCAAAAAACTGTCAAGAATTTAAGGATGATGTTAACTAATGAATTGTAGTATTTTGAAAGTAGATTCAAGTTGTAATATTTTTATTTTTTTACAAAATTATTTCAATCATTTTGATTTTTAATTTTGAATCAATTTTGATTTTTTTCTATTATTTTTTATTGAGTGACATTGTTCCATATCACATAACTTTCACTATAAAAAAAACTTTCCATGATTTCTTGGAATTAGATCATTAACTCCAGTGTCTAGTGCAAGATATTTTTTAGTAATTTTTTTTTAAGGATTTTATTTACTATTAATTTTTGAATTAGTACTGACAATTTTTTTGACCTATATTATTCCTTAACACATTTCTCTTAGCATATATATCATTTTTTTGTTTTTTTGATTGAAACAACAACATCCATGTGGAGTGTAGTGCATCTTTTTGAGATTTTTCTAACAATGTTATTTTTCCTAATGTCTTGAATAGAGCTCATTTTTTTGTGATGGAAATACATTCATTATAAAATTGAAAAATATAATATTAAACAAATATAGTATATACTATAATTTTTATAAAGCTAACACCAAGTGCTACATACTTACAATATGGAATTTCCAAATGACTTCATTTGATACCCCAAAAACTAAAGCAAAATTACTTTTTTGTTAGCAATTTAACAGGTGTAGAGGAGACTTTGTTAGGGGTTTGATTTAAGACTAAGGGGGTTTGAGATAAACCTTTTTAATAAAACCCCCTTAGATGAAATGTTGAGACTTAAATCATTAATCTTTCTAAAGAATGTGTGATTTTAGGTAAAAATTAGGATTCTCATAAGTGGGACACCCTATAGTGGGATCACCCCTTGACTTTCACTTTCTCCTTCGATCTACCTCAAACAACCAATGCATCTTTGATTGAATCAAAGGTTTGAGTCTCAACTCCTATAATAAAAAAGTACCCACCACTTCCTCAAGCATAATCTTAGAAGAGGTACTATTAATAGCCATCACCAAATTATCCCAAGAATATAGCAAAGAACACAACAATGGGATACACCAATCCTCATCATTCATCTATGTTCATATAGAGTGTAACTAGCTCACAATGATGTTGAAAGCATTCAAATTCTCAACAACAAAATCATCATCACTCATTCTGAAAGAATAAAGGTTCTTCCATAGAAAAATCTTGTTTACCAAGGATTTAGCCTGGTATAGGATTCCCAACTTCTTCTAGAGGGTTTTATGGTGGCTTCACTAGATATATTCAGAAGCATTGAATTTTCTAAACAAAGCCTAATCAAGCTTATATATTTTCAATCCAACACCATGCAGTCTTCATCTTTCATGGTTGTAAATTTGTTTCTAAAAGTTGCAATCTATAGATCTTGATCTATGAATAAGTCCTCTATTTTAAGCTACCATAGCTAAAAAAATTGTGTTGTTGGATCTATCCATCAAAAAACAACATGTGCTTGAGATCTTTCACCAAAAATATGGTCACACCTATGTAGGCTCCCACTCAAACCAAGATTAGTAACAAAAAATCTTTTTTCCTAACACCAACAAAATGGATCTAGCCAAGTTTTGATGCCAAAGGAAAGGAAGCTAGATGGGAGAGCAACTTCCTATACTGATCTTTAGAGACTACACTAATATTTAGAGAGAGAAAGAAAATAGATTATGATCCAAACAATTTTATTGATACATCATTTATGAAACATATAAAAGAATACGGATAACACAATGTATACCTTGGGAAAACCCTTTTGGTAAAAACCATATCAATAAAAGGATCCTCGATGTATATTCAGTAATCACCAATACAACAATTACAATACATTATCAGAGTATGTCAGTCCTTTGTTACACAAACTCTATCTAAAGATGTTTTGGCAACATAACCCCCTACAAATAATGAGTCTACATATCTCCATCCAAGCATCCAATATATTGAGAAATCCCAAATCACAAGTGGTTACCAAAATTGTGACCTAAGATTCCATGGGAAAATATGGTACCCAAATCTAGGCACAAAATCTAATGCCCCTCTATGACAGGTTAACAAGTTAAAAAGAGAATGTAATTCTCATGTCATAATTGTTGGACCCAATTTTTTTGGTTCCCAAACTTGCGTATTGTCCATCAATAAATCCCTAAAGTTTGCTCTTGTGTTGTGCCTTGCCCCTAGTTCCTTTATTATGCCTTTGATTTTTTTTGAAAAGTGAGACTCAAGTAGCCCTAGGGTCTGTGAGGCTTTTATTTGGTTTAAAGAGCCCTTGCAGGGGTGTGGAATCAGGTGGGGTGGCATCTCCAAGGGAATCAAGTTGAAAATTGCATCGTGGTGTCTTTATTTTGGCCTTGTATCGGGCTTCCTTTGAAGATGAGACAGACCGTCATTTTTGTGCTTGACAAATCCACATGGAGACTTCTCGCATCTCCATATGCATTAGTTCTAACACACTTTTCCTTTCACGCCATTCATCAAGAGCATCCACATCAGATGAGGTGGGACCCATGATTTAAGACCTCAATGTAGGTAGGTCATGGGACTGAATATTCATCATGGAGTCACTGCCAAGTGTCATTACCTGATGCCCCTTCTATGTAATAGATGGCACAATTACGTACCATTTGAATGTGTCAGTTCTGACACTAGTTTATGTGTGTGCCTTTAAGATGTGTGGTGACTTGATAGATCGTGGCGGGGCCCAGACCATTTTTAAGATGCAATGAAGGTGATTTTTAGAGGAATCAATATGGTGGGACTATGCTTTTCCTTTTGGGTGTTAATCTTTTTTCCTTTCCCAGCCAACCCATGGTTTGACGAAGATTGGAAGGCGGCAAAAAGGGCCTGCAAAGGGACAGAGAAAAACAATGAAAGCAAAAAAAATTATGAACAATTGCTTAAATTCAAAAAGGAAAGCTATGTTGTCTCTAGAAGGAATGAGTTAATATATTTGGGTAAAAATAACCCCAAAGGCTTTTGGAGGGAGTTGCAGCAAGAAAAAGAGCATATTCAAAATAATATCATAGATGGCCAATGGTTGGAGTATGCGAAGCTCCTAAATGAGAGGTCTCAAGAGAAGGTTGACCCTCCCATAGTCAACATGTCTATTGAACTATTCTCCATAGAAGATATCGAGCAAGGTATAAAGAAGTTAGCAAGTGGCAAGACACAAGACATAGACAGGTTGCAGGCTGAATTTCTAAAGTGGGGGGTTAAGTACCTGGCACCGCACATCAAAAGGATATTTAACGGCATCACGACTGAAGGTTTCTCGACTGAGTGGGTTACTAGCGTTGTTATCCCTCTTTACAAGAGTGGGGATATCAATAATCCTCTAACTATCATACTATCATGGTGAATCCTCTTCTTGGAAAGCTGTTCGAGAGCCTAATAGAGTGTAGGATCAACAGTTGGGTAGAAAATGAGGGAAAAAGAGCTAAAGGACAGGTTGGTTTTAGGCCAAGGCATTCTACCATTGACCATTGCATCACTCTTAGACATCTGATCGAAAAAGTGTGGGATACTCAGGGGGTGAGACCTTTTGTTGCTTTGTTGATTTCAAAAAGGCCTTTGACACGGTTCCTAGGGCCAAACTGTGGAAAGGGATGGAGGAGCTTGGGATTCCAGATGAGTATAGGGCGGCTGTGCACAACCTCTATGAGCTGGTTAGAGCTAAAATCAGAACTAAAGATGGTATGTTGGAATGCTTTGGTAGTGACATCGGGGTCAAACAGGGTTTCCCCCTCTCGCCCACTTTATTTGGCATATACATTGATAAGCTTGAAGATTGGTTAAACAACGCTGTTGGCGAGGGTGTTCAGTTGGCAGGTTTTGTGGTGAAGTTACTGTTATACACAGATGATCTTGTGTTGCTCACTAAAACAACACAAGGTTTGAGAGAGCATTTGAAGGAGTTAGAGCTCTTATGTCAGGAAGTGGGGATGCAAGTGAACACGTGCAAGACCAAAGTCATGATTTTCTCATTGAAAAAGAAGCAGCAGCAAGTTGAATTTATTTTTGAAGGAAGCTCTTTGGAAATTGTTGAAGAGTACAAGTACTTGGGTATTGTTTTCAACAATAGGCTCAACTGGGACACTTGTAGAATGAAAAGGATTCAGGGGGTTTGGAGAGCTTCTTACTTGCTTCAAAACATATGTAGAAAAGCAGAGCTATGGGATTGGAAAACCAAGAGGACTCTCTTTGGCTTGTTAGTCATCCCAGTTGTCTTATATGTATGCGAGGTTTGGGGGAGTAGCATGTCTAATCACAAGTGGAGGCAATTAGAGAGAATTCAAAAGCATCTTATCACTTGTAGTCTTAAAGTCAAAGCCACGGTTCCATATGAGATTCTTTTGGTAGAAGCAGGCTCCTTCCCATTGGAGGCATTTGCTATTATTAGGCTTCTTTGTTACCTAAAGAAAGTGGAAAACATGGAAAATCAGCGCTGGCCTAAATTGGTGTTGGTGGAAGTGCTTATTCGTAGGAAAAAGACGTGGATGAAACAGAACAACAAGTGGTTGAGCAAGTGGGATATTAATATTCAAATTTGTCCTAATACCAAAGCTGATATTAAACAGTTTGTGATAGAGAAATTCAGATCTGTCATGTGGACTAAATAGCTTAGCCAAAAAAAATTGCACTATGTTAGTGAGTTTAACCTCACATGGGAGCATGGGGAAAAGGCATACTTGCATGTGAATATTAAAGGTATGGTTAGACTCTTAATTGCACAGTTGAGGACCAGTTCCCATCATCTAAGGTGTGAAACTAGTAGATGGGTGGTCCCTAAGGAAGTCCGGGATGATAGGTTATGCATTTTCTGCAGTTAAAGAGTGGTTGAAACTGAGTGGCACTTCATTTTTTAGCATGCTGCATATGAGGATATCCGTAGCCAATATGGGGACAACCTAAAAGATGGAATATTAAGTAGAATATTTGAAGAAGCGAATCTCCACAAAATGGCTAACTTCTTGGTCAAGTTGCAAAGTAGAAGAGCCGACATTGAGAAGACTATTAAAGTGTCTTAGGGATGCGGCTCTTGGTCCCTTAGTCTCTTGGCCTCGTGGACGTCATTAAAATTCATTCATTCATTCATTGACATAGGAAAGCAGTGCACCATTGGTTGATTCCTACCAAGTCATGACCGATGGGGCTCGCTTATTTTGAACCCAATGAAACAAAGCTAGCATCGAGTCTCTTTTCAAGGAATCCATGTGTCACAACCTTGCTCCTCCTCAGCAAGGTGAGCATGATACTCCAAAGCATTGCACCTTACTTCCACGTGGCAACGGGACCCACTATGAGACTGAGGCATCGAGGAGACTCATCATAAAGTGAATGGATTTCAAATTATCCAATCATGGGCCCAAGACATCCAACAATCTGTGTATTATGAAGGATCTTTCAAGGCCAAAAATGGAAGTGATGTATTGAGGCAAATGAGTCAGCAAGCCTCCGAGGCTTGAGAGGAGGACATAAAGGCATCTCATGAGCACAATGATCTAACTTAGCAGAATGATGTCCAGTACATTAAGTGGTTGTTGGGCCTCACACATGGTATTCTTGATGAATCTTCAATGCCACCTGAATCAAGACGATTCAGTGCACAGGCACAGAGAGGTAGATGGAGTAGGAATTTCCCACCCAGACTCATTTGTGTGATTCAATGTTGAAGTTATTGAGGTGGTTGTGGTTGGTGATTCCTGCTCAAGAGGTAGGGGAACATTCAATGTATATTAGGGCACATCTCTGGTCTATAAAAGAAAATGTTGTATTCATTTGTAAGGGTTGGTCATTGTGTAATGCCTACCCATGTAAAATATCAATAAATAATAATAAATAATTAAATTAGTAAGAAATAATGGAATAAATACGATGACAGGAGGAAATTCACTTAATTCTAACTAATAAACTTCCTATTAAACATAAATAATATTTTATTTGTCGTAAATGAAAAATTTAGGATATAACATTTCTTATATAATTATACACATTTACAATAAATGTCATATGATCATCCTTTCACAAGGGGAAAATATTTTCTTAGCTCTAGTATCCTGCATGATTATCAATCTTGAATCTGCACACTAAATGTAAACATTAGTTCCGCAAAGTCATTAAATATATAAAATAGATATCAATTACACAAGATGATGAGTCTACAGGCCCTAAGGGCTAGACCTAATGTTTTGGGGGCTCATGATGACCTTGCCTACATATGCGTAGTGCAGAGACTTCGTAGTTTGAAAATTGGAATATACAATGACAAGATGGTAACATACAAATCTAAACCTCTAAGTTGATATCCACATCTTCTCAATCTTAGATACACATTCACATTTCAATCCATACTAGAGAACATAAGAAGATTAAGGTTTACCTTTCTTACAATAATCTCATAAAATTTTTCTTAAACATAAATGATCTTTTTCAAACCAGTATACAAGTTACTACTATGCTTAACTAATCATGCAAGAATAACATTAGATCTTCTCTTCAATGTAAACAATACTTATTTCTCCAAGCTAATATAGTAATCAAACATAGTATAAGCTTTAAGGATCAAGTAGAAAAGATTAGAAAAGGTATCTCTGTCTCTACAATACCATAATGAACTTATTAACAAAACAAATGAAACACATTTCTAAATTATATCTAAAATATTTGATTCTCTATCTATAACATTAGTCTAAAAGATAAAGGCTATATTATTATTTTTAATGAAAGCATTTCCATGAGAGAATAAAGAGTCAAATTCATTCATAATAGTCAACTACGCAATAAAGTTAGATACAATGGTTAAATTTAAGCCTATCATAACATGAACCCAAATAAATCTCCAAGTAATAAAATAGATCATAATCAAAAACATCATTTATGAATCCAATGGATTTGTTCTAGATTTCACATAATTTCCCTTGAAAGTTTCCACTTTAAAAGGTCTCATATTTATACTTAATAATAACTTAAGACTATTAAATATCCAAGAAAAAATATAAAACTAAAGAGCTACTATTTTCAAAACAAAATTCATTTCCTTCGTTATCATGAAATTTTTATAACTAAAAGAATATGTCTATGACCATAAGATTTGTATACCATTACTAACACAAAGGATATATCTAACTAACAAAAGTAACTCAAACTTACTCATTAACTCCACAATAGAAACATTATACTCTTCCCAAACATTACACCAGATTAAACTATACACCATTTTCCAAGAGATATTAGTAACTACATATCTATAATAATACAAGCATCTTATATTTGAATACCATGATTCCATACTTTTCTCACAAACCAATATTCTCTTCCAAGTATTATGCAATTATCTATTAGTAAACTATTGCATTCATCCATAAGTGTAAGATAATTTCACATATTTATACAATTACATAAATAAACTCAAATTCTTTCTATATCTATAATTGTTACGCCGAGAGGCGTTATACAGTCACATCAGGGTGGGGATGAGAGCACTCATTTTTTTTGCCTAAATTTATAAGAAAAAATATTAAAATACCAAAAAGGAAATAAAAAATAAAACTTAAGAAAATCAAAGAAAAAAAACTAAAAAAGAAATTAAAAATAGTTGAAGGAGAAAAAACTAAATCACAAAAACAATGGAACTAAAAAAGAAATTGGACAAAAAAAAAAACTAAAAAAGAAATTGGAAAAAATAAAAAATAAAAACCAAAAAAGAAATTGGAAACTGTTGGAAAGAAAAAGTTGGAATCACGAAAACTATGGAACCAAAAAAGAAATTGGAAAAATTAAAAAATAAAAACCCTAAAAAAGATGGAATCACGAAAACTATGGAACCAAAAAAGAAATTGGAAAAATTAAAAAATAAAAACCCCAAAAACGTTGGAATCACGAAAACTATGGAACCAAAAAAGAAATTGGAAAAATTAAAAAATAAAAACCAAAAAAAAATTGCAAGAGAAAATCAAAGAAACTATGGAAAAAAATATACCTCGACGTATTTTAGATATATTTTTTTAAATATAAATATAGTAGTCTTTAATTATATTCACAAAATCATTTCAATTTTATAATTTCATTACTTTCTACAAAATATTTTCAAACTAAAACATAATTCACTCCCTTCTAATATCACCTTCACATCAATTTAAAAAAAAAAAACAAGATAATTCTCAATTCTAAGAACATTTATTTTCTAACTCATAAAAGTAAGCAAAAATATTCTAATCTTATTTCCAAACTAACTATTTAGTCTATTATATTAATTCTAATCCTAACTTGATTAGCATGATAAAATATTCTTAACCACATCATACTAAAAGAATGAAGATTTAACATATAGAAAGATTCTTCTATATGTATTAAATACTCTTACTAAATAATTCAATACCAATTAATTCTAAATATAATAAGAATCATAAATTAATTGAACTAAAACTAAAATACTTATCATTCTTTCCTTCTTTTTATTTTGTTTTAAAAAATTAGAAAGAATGCAAGTGAGGATTTCTTAAAAAGAGTCCAATAGAAGACTTATATAATTATCTAGTTTGTTTAATTCTAAATGAGAAGATTTAAATTTAGTTACAACATGTTTAAACAGAATAAAAATAATATAGATTTATCCTACATGAAATTCAATCCTATGATCCAAAATAAAATATAATTCAATTTCATTATAAAGATAATACAAATAAATTCATATTCTTTACAGATAGGATCTTTCTATTTATACAAACACAAGATAATTTCATTACATATTTTTCTTTGATTATCAAGATATAATTCTTATTTATTATATAAAATAATTCAAAAAGATTTATTATAAATAGATATGATTCTAAAAGAATCAAAGAGGATTCAGCTTCTTAAAAAAAATAGATTTTAACTTCTAATTTAAATGTTTTAAGGAGAGGATACGGTAAGATTTTCTTAATTTCTAAATAAGTCATAACATATGATTCATGAAGAGAATTGATTCATAATTGAAGAATAAAAGGAATCCTTAATAAGGATAAAGTGAAATAGATAAAATGAAATGAGGATAAGCATCATTGAGATTGAAGAGTCTTAAATTTTAATTTGGGAGACTCAAAAATATGAAGAAGGCAGTTTAATTTTAGCTATTATTATAAGATACAACAACAAGATAACAGTTTTCCTAATAGCTACGACTCTACGAGTTTAATTCAATGCTTATAATATCATTTGTTATCAATGGATAAGTCCGAATCACTCAACATTAAATTGGAATTGGAGAAAATATTGAAGAAGTCAGTGGATAAGTCTAAATCACTCAACATTAAATTGGAATTGGAGATTCAAAATTAAATTGGAATTGGAGAAAATATTGAAGAAGTCATGATAGGAAATAAGGAAATGCACTAGTTCCTCAGAGTTTAAGTCTATGAAATACATTTTAAATAGGCGCTTGCAGGTCAAGGTTGCAGGCCAAATCATGGGCTGAATGGGTTTCAAACATGGCTGAAGAAAGAGTATTTGAATCAGGCGACCACCATTGACTAGCTTGTGTATTAATCCCAAAAGGAGAATTGCAAACCGATAAGTGAATGATAAGATTGGAGATAGAAATTCAAGAAAAATCTACATGAAATTTGAAGAGTTCACATAGGCTTAAGTAGATTTTATGAAGACGGGACCGAGGGTGATCAAGATTTAGATTAACATATAAAGATACGTTTTCTCAGGTCGAGAGGGTATGCATAAACCCTCTATGTCAAGCATAGACATACTTATGATTGCAAAGAGAATGAAACCAAAGATGGAAATATTATAAATATAAATTTAATATGTTTGCAGATTGAAATAACTCTTCAGAATAAAGATTTCGGACTCAAATGAAAGCAAATAGGTTTAACAATTTCTACAGGAATGATTGACATGCAACAATGCCTTCCTATCTTATGAAGTAGAATTTAACAATTAGAATTATATTCCACACAGAGAATTTCCCCCCCTCCCCCTCTCTATTGAGAAGCTTTGGAATAAATAATTGATAGTATTGATGAGAGTTGCTAATGGTTTAAGATCCAAATTATCTTCAATTCCCAGACACCTATTTTCTCATGAACTAAAAATAGATAAGAATAATTCTAAAACATAATTTAATTACTAAGACTTTCTTGCAAGTAGCATAGAATAAAAGAATTTTTTATAAAATATGTAAATATAATAGTATAAAATGATAATGTATGATTTTCTATTGTAAATAATATATTAAATCATCTAAATAATTATTTGGAAACAATGTAGTTAATTAATTATTCTCAATAAAATATCATAATTAATAAATTGGGTTCATATATCCATTGTTCTACAGGGGAATGTATGGTCATAGCTATGTATTCCGCCTTTACCACATTTGTCAGTGTGCTTGTAATAGTTATTTGATAATATGTAATAGCATTTAAATCAATACAAGCTTTGTGTTGCTAGGTCATTTCTTTTGTTGCAAGTGAATCATTGTAGTTCTTCTCAGGATTAATATATATGTCCATTGTATGCAATGTAATTTGAGAAATGTACGTTGATGGTCACAACTATATATTTGGGGAAGGATCATCTTTTGTTGATGGTCACAACTATATATTCCCCCTTCACCACATTTGCTAGTGTGTTTGTAACAACAATTTGATAATGTGTGACAACATTTAAATAAATACAAGCTTTGTGTTGGGCCATTTCTTTTGTTGTAAGTGAATCATTGTAGTTCTTCTCAGCATTAATATGTATGTCTATTGTATGAAATGTAATTTGAGAAACATATGTGGATACATTTTAGTTTTTTGTTGATACTTATTGGATCTATTTCTATCCTCTTTATTGTTCATAACTATGTTGCCCATTGGAGTAGGCACTGGTCTAGTTTGGGAAAGGATCAATCACTTCATTTATCAAACCCATGTCCTCTTAGCTATAGGAGTAGGAGTATAATTAGTTTTAGTTCACATGATGTTCATGATTCAATGTAAGAACCAGAGATAAATCTAAAGCGGCGTACAACTGTTTTAATCTTTTGGGAGTCATGATAATGTATGTTTACATATTTCCATTCTGTAAAAATATCAAATGAATGTATCTTTTGGGGATAAAAGAAATGTGATCTATGGTGCACGTGCAAGATGTATAATCAGCTATATTGAGGTATGTGGGTGGTTGGTTGTTCTTGGTTTAATGACAATGTTTGGGACTAAGTCAATGGGTTGGGTTTAGCCACCAATTTTTAGTTGTTCATCTGGTTTGTCAAACCTTAGGGAATACCCTCTTGAGTCTAAGTTGAGATCGAAGTGTAGGAGAGAAAACCCACTCTTGTTTGTTGGCCTTTAAACATCCTTAATCTATGGATGAGCCTCTTTCTCACTTTCCTGACGACACCCCTAGTGTGGAAGGAGAAGAAATGATCTAGGATTTTGGACTTGCATTTTTGGGACCCAACATAATGGCGTCATTGTCGGGGATGAATTAAAAGGTAGAAGAATTTGAAGACCTTGGTAATTATTGTCTGTTGTTTGCATTTTGTTGTGTGTTGAATTTAGCAACCCGTCAACTTATGCCAACATAATGGCATCATTGTTAGGGAAGAAGTTATTGTTGGGTTAAATGAAATGAAGACTCTGCTAGTGAGTTGAACCCAGAACTAGTTTGTAGCCTTAAGGATTGTCACACTTCAAGGAATTCCTCTTTGGAAGAGGTGATGACTCTGCTATCAAAGAACAAAGAAAAAGATTGATGTTGTTTGTTGTAGGTGATTTGGATGCCCCACATCAATGTGCAATAGTTGGTGTTAAAGGTATACATGGTTTTCTTCCTACCTTTGAAGTTTGTGTTCTTGTTATGATGAATGAACAATTTATAATACCTCTACTTTCTCCTAGCATTGTAGAATGCTTTCGTCATGGCCAATTGGTATGGATATGGTTATCCTTTGGGTGTTCCTTCATATGCCTCTTCTTATGTTGTTGACCCTAGAAACTATGATGCCTTTGACCATTCTAGCAATGCTTGTTCTAATCATGTCTCTGCACCTTATGCAAACCCAAACCTATATACACCCATGCAAAACCAAAATGAACCTGCTAAGCTGCAATATGAAATTGATAAAAACAAACAGTTGATAAAATCCTGATGGCATCAAGAAAAAGAAAGTGAAAATTGTATTAGGCTCCTAATGTCTAGGTGCAATTTAATGCTTGCATTTCTGCCCATAAAAATCAGATTGATAGGAACATCCTTTGTATGGATGCAACCAATCAAATGAGTGTAGCATCAAATGGGTATGATTGTGTAGTCAGGAAGGTAGAAATGGAAGATGGTGCATCATGTGACAATGATGTTGATGATGAAAGCAGTGTTTACACTTACCTTCAGTTGGATTATTCATCTGTTAAAGATGAAAATGATGAAAATAATGATGACTTTCAGCTTGAGCATGAGATATGTGGCATGTTGAACAAAGAGGTGGGTGTGTGTGCAAGTGAGCGGCCAATTGAATCAGTTGATTATGAAGAGTGTGCACAAGTAAGTGAAATAGAGAGTGAGAAAGAAACTACTTTCTTGTTTGATGTGCTCCCCTCTTTTGTTCCTATTAATGATTGTGAAGTAGTTAGTGTTTGTTTACATTTGGATAATAGAGAGGTGGTTGCACTTGATGATAACTGATTAGAGAGAAGTGTTAGTACAACCATGGAATATTAGTATGAAGAAATTGCCCTTGATGAATGTAAAAGTGGCGATCATGTAGATGCATATGAGAATAATTTCTTTGGTGCAAGGTTTGTTATCTTCCCCATACCGAGTGTTCTTCACACGGGCTACAAGGAAATGATAGAAAAATGAATAAGGAAGAAGTGTGTCATCAATCTATCTGTAATAGTGTATATGACACAACAAATTTCGAAAGTGAACAAAAAAAGAGAGACAATTGGAAGAACTCGGTTCTTCACTTGAGATGTCTCATGGTGTTGATGGTTTCAACCTAAATCATGTTCATGATTCAGATATTGAAGAGTGTAGAAGCACATTTGAGTATAATGTTCAAGGGTTTGATTGAGACACAAATGAATATGAATCTTTCCACTTTAATGTTGGGTGTTCCTCAACCCTTGCAAGTGTTGGTGCTACAGTGGAGGTTGAGTCCTTTGTGCATGACATTGATATAAGCGAGAATCAAGGCATTTGTATGCCTGAATTTCAACATGTTGCAGCCCAACTTGAGGATATGAGAGTGCTTGAAAGTTTTTAGTTTGACTTGCAAGAAGAGGCTTTTCTTTTTGCAAATCAATAGTACATATAGTTATATTTTTCTTTTCCATGTGAATTGGAAGAATTCTTTTTTCCCCTTGGTCCACATGAAGAGACTAGTTGCCTTGCAGTTGATGATGGGTGTTTGCCTACATCCATATGTTTTGATGCTGACTTGAGTTTTATTTTCTCACCCCTACTATTGGGAACATGCATGATTTGGTGAAGAATAGGTCAAACACCATTATTTATGCCTGCCTTGTAGTAGTGTTGTTTATGCTGGAGTTGGTCTTTGCTCCATGCACAATGCTTGTAGTTTGGTGCATGCATGTGGCAACTATCATTTGTTCAGCTTGACGGTGAATGTGGTTTCAGTTTGAGGGAGATTATCTCATTCATTCAAGTTCTCTTCAATAGAGGCAAGTCATTTCAGTTACCTTGTGCAGGGTTGGCCTGCCTCATGTTAAAATTTTGTTTATAGTCATTATTCCTTTTGTGCCTTCATGCCTATGACTGTAAGTTGTATTGTTGTATATACGCCCTTGTTGTAAATACATGCTCTTGATTTCCCTTGTTCATTTTTTCCTATTTGATCTGCTCCTAGATATAGCTGGTTCTTGTCATGCCATGTTTGGCGCATGTCCCCAACTAGAACCGATGTTGGGACCCATATTTTCTAGTTCCCAAACTTGCATATTGTCCATCAAGAAATCCCCAAAGTTTGTCCTTTTAGTTGTGCCTTGTCCAAAGTGCCTTTATTATGCCTTTGAAAATTTTGAAAATCTAGACTCAAGTAGTCATAGGGTCTGTGAGGCTTTTATTTGGTTGCTAGAGCCCTTGCATCGGTACAGAATCAAGTTAGGAGTAGGGTGGCATCTCCAAGGGAATCAGGAACTGAAAATCACATGGTGGTGGCTTTCTTTTGGCCTTGTATTAGGATTCCTTCAAATATGAGACGGGCGGCCATTTTTGTGCTTGAAGAATCCATGTGGAGGCTCCTCACATCTCCAAATGTGTGTCAGTTTTGACACACTTTTCCTTTTGCACCATTCGCTAAGATCATCAACATCAGATGAGGTGGGACCCATGATTCAAGACCTCGATGTAGGTAGGCAGTGGGAATGGCAATTCATCATGGAGTCACTGCCATGTGTCATCACTTGGTGCCCATTTTATGTAACAAATGGCACAACCACACACCATTTGAATGTGTCAATTTTGACACCAATTTCTGTGTGCACCTTTGAAACATGTGGTGACTTGGCAGACTGTGGTGGGGCCTAGACCATTTTTAAGATGCAACAAAGGTGTTTTTTAGAGGAATCCACATGGCGGACTACACTTTTCCTTTTGGGTGTCAGTCTTGACATAGGAAAGTGGTGCACCATTGGTGGATTCCTACCAAGTCACGGTCGATGGGGCCCATTCATTTTGAACTCGATGAAACAAAGCCAACATTAAGTCTCTTTCTGGGCAATCCATGTGTCACAGTCTATTTGCTCCTCAACAAGGTGAGATCGATACTCCAAAGCATTGCACCTTACTTCCACGTGGCAGTGAGACCCACTATGAGACTTAGGCATTAAGGTGACTCATCATAAAGCGAATGACTTTTGAAACATCTGATCATGGGCCCAAGGCATCCAAGGGTCCACGTATTATGGAGGACCTTTCAAGGCCAACAAGGGAAGCGATGCACTAAGACAAATGAGTCAGCAAGCCTCCGAGGCTTGCTAGGACACAAAGGCATCTAATGGGCATAGTGATCTAACTCTGCAGAACGATAGTACATTAAGTGGTTGTTGGGCCTTGCACGCGAGATTCTTTATGAATCTTTAATGCCACAGGCCTATGCCTGAGATTCCATCAAGGTGGTTTAATGTGGAGGCACAAAGGTAGATGGGGTAGGAATTTCCCGCCCAGACTCAGTTGTGTGATTCAATGCCAAAGTTATTGAGGTGGTTGTGGTTGGTGATTCCCGCTCAGGAGGTAGAGGAGCATGCAATGTATATTAGGACGCATCTTTGGTCTATAAAAGAAAATGTTGTATTCATTTGAAAGGCTTGGTCATTGAGCCAACTGGTTGGTCTCTAAACCAATTTCTAGAAGTGCAAGTACTCAGGGATGCTTTTAGGGCTTCAAATCATGCTAGTCTAGGTAGTAAATAAAGGAATGCATTTGGTGAAACATAGGAAAGGATTGTAATGCACATCTTCATGCAATGGTATGTCTCCATGGCCATTTACAGTGATTTAGGGGAATGTATGGTCACAACTATGTATTTTGCCTTCACCACATTTATCGGTGTGTTTGTAACACCGATTTGATAATGTGTGACAACATTTAAATCAATACAAGCTTTGTGTTGGGTCATTTCTTTTGTTGCAAGTGAATCATTGTAGTTCTGATCAAGATAAATAAGTATGTCCATTGTATGAAATGTAATTTGAGAAATGTATGTGAATGCATTTTGGTTTTTGTTGATGCTTATTAGATCCATTTCTTTCCTCTTTATTGTTTATGACTCTATTACCTATTAGAGTAGGCACTGGTCTAGTTTGGGGAAGGATCAATCACCTTTCATTTATTAAACCCTTGTCTTGTTAGTTGTAAGAGTAGGAGTAGAATTAGTTTTAGTTCACATGTTGTTCATGATTCAATGTAAGAAGTAAGGATAAATCTAAAGCGATGTAAAACTGTTTTAATCTTTTGGGAGTCATGATCACGTATGTTTGCATCTTGCCATTGTGTAAAAAATGCCAAATGAATGTATCTATTGTTGATATAAGAAATGTGATCTATGGGTGCATGTGAAAGATGTATAATTATCTATATTGAGGTATGTGGGTGGTTGGTTGTTCTTGGTTTAGTGACAATGTTTAAAGCCAAGTTAATGGGTTGGGTTTAGCCACCAATTTTTAGTTCATTTGGTTTTCCAAGCCTTAAGGAACACCCTCCCGAGTCTAAGTTGAGCTTGAAGTGTAGGAGAGAAAACCCACTCTCATTTTTTGGGTTTTCTCTATATATTGGAGCCTTGGGATGGAAGTAACATGTATGTATCTATAGGTACAAAGGTGATGTTAGAATGCTATCAGATTGAAGGGAGAAGTTTGTTGATTATATACTCGTGGTTTAAAGATTAATATGTAATTGTGCTCTCTTTGATAGTGGAAATTTTTTCTCGAAAGATGTACATCTGATGTTATGTGTTACATTGTTATAGTTCGTTGATTTTATATGCTTTCTCCATTTCCATTATTTGGCTAATACATAAACTTGATAATATTTGTACACTTAGTTTGATGTTGTTGCTACAATAGTACTATGTATTTCAACATTTAAGCTAACTAAAGCACAAAAACATTTGCATTGCATGATATTATTTTGTATAAAAGATAAGTCCTAATTCATTTTGATGATCTAGTGCATATCAAGCACACCTTTAGATTCTAGGATCAAGAATTAATACATCTCTTACACACATCAAAGGATTATCTTGTGACATTGGCATTACATTAACATCCTAGGCATATTGCATGATTGTCTACTAGCTTTGATCACTGTACCAAGTCATTAAATTGGCATCCAAGTGTTTGTCCAAAGAAGTAATCTTAGCCTATCAAATTATTATTGCATGTCCATATATTCAAGCGAATATTTATTTGAAAGTGTAGAAGAATCATAGTTGATAGATTTAGATCTATGGGTTAAATTTAAATTCCCATCCCATGTTGAGATTTAGTGAACCGCTACAATATGAAAAAAAAAAATTGTTATCCCAAAACAATCATCTATTAAGTCTTAATTTTCTAATACACAAATAAATCAATCAACAACATTCATCATAGACAAATAAACATCAAACCAAGCTCTAATTACCATTATCTTATTTATTTAAATTTCAGATATTTATTTAATTAGAACTCCAACTCTTTTATCCTAAAACATTTTTTAATAACAATATGTATTTTATTAATTAACACAGAGATGTTTTAAGAGCATAAAAAAATACTGCAAAACTAAAGCCATAAAAACCTCAACAACACAAACCACAAAAATCAAGAAAGAGAGAATCAACAGAGAAAATAAATATTTAAAAATTATTACATTAATCATTTTTTATTCTAGAACCTTATCTTTAAAAAAAAAGGGGGATATATCTCTTTCCAATATCAAATTAAATCATTTCCTCTTATACGTAATTCTGTTTAATATAATAATTAAAAAAAAAGTACCAAGCCTGTTTTTTCTTTAGGTACTTTTTAAACCTTCAAGACCGTTTACTACGTAATTGCTTTAAGCAAAGTACTACCAAAAAACTGGTTTCTCCTTAAATACATAAATATCATGTACAGTTGAAACGCAAAATATTAAAGGAAAAACCCAAAAGCCACTTTCGTACGTGCGAAAAAATTCCCCCACAGGCCCACATTCATATTCATAAGCAGAAGACAAGTGGAGGTCTGCGATGAAAATGAATTAGAACATTAGGGAAAATATGGTACGTATGGAACATCTCTGTAGGAGATTTTTCCTTGAAACATAAAATACGATGAGTGCAGATACAATTGCCCATCCAAATCAATCAAATCACTTGTTTGTGCAGATGCTTTACTTTTCTTTGCTTAACGAGCAAGACTTAGTTACCCAACTAACCTCTTCAACAACAGGAGAGCTGTTCTCTATTTAATCTGTAATAGGGAAGTTACAACTGATATATGGTGGAGCGGCAGTGTATGTAAGATAAAATTTTCAGTTTGCAAGAAGCCATGGAGTTTCTGGGACAGTACAGTGGGAGTGGGCAGCACAAGAATGTGACAGATTTCGAGGAATTGGTGCTCAAATGGACTGTTAGCGACATTACGAATGAAAATCTCTTTAGTCATGAGGTTAGATATTTATTCAAAGAGAAGTGCTTTTGGATTTAACTGTGTATTTCTCTTTGAATTCTATGGACTGTGGAAAGCTCATGCCTACTAGAAATGTTTTATGTTTAAAACTGCATATGAATGATATTTATTTAAAGAGAAGTGCTTTTGGATTTAACTGTGTATTTCTCTTTGAATTCTATGGACTGTGGAAAGCTCATGCCTACTAGAAATGTTTTATGTTTAAAACTGCATATGAATGATATTTATTCAAAGAGAAGTGCTTTTGGATTTAACTCTGTATTTCTTTTTGAATTCTATGGACTGTGGAAAGTTCATGTCTACTAGAAATGTTTTATGTTTAAAACTGCATATGAATGTTTTTGAGAAGGGAGTAGTTGAAGGTGATTTCTGGGTGCTGAGGCTTTTTTTACAATTGGTTGTGATTGAGAAAACAGTACATAAACTTGCTCTTTTCCCTATTTTTGGAAAGTGGAAATCAATTTTATAAATATATATATTGGAGGGTTTTATATCAAACTTACATAACTGTTGGAGGGTTTTATAATTGTTTAGCTATTTAATATGGGAGCAGAGCTTTAGGCTGAAACTTCTTCAACTGAGAGTCAAGGACTGAGGGCTAACCATTCTGCCACGGTCATCTGAGGCAGGATACTAGCCTCATCCCTTATGGTATCTAGGCCTTGCACTTAGCAAAAATTGATCCTTGGTGGGTTCATTTAGATCCATTCGACTTCACTACTAAACCAAGAGCCCATTGACTTCTTTTATATTTGAATTTAGAGAGGTAGAATTATATACTTGAAAAAAAGATAATGGTGTGCTTGTATAATGTGGTTTTTATATAAGAATTTAATGTTTTGTTTGGAAATGTTTAATTCAGAGAGAATAAATAAAGTTATATATCTCAAAAAAATTATTATTAAAAAGATTATAGTTTGAAATTAGAGAGTAGAGTTGTATACTTCAAAATAATGGAGATGATTGAATAAAGAAGTCTTAGACAAGAAATTAATGTTTTTAAAAATGTTTGAATTCCATAGGAATAGAGTTATATACATCAAAATGTCTTGAAAATGTTTGAATTTAGTGGGGATAGGGTTGTATAGCTTAAAATATAGACAAGAAATTAATATCTTTGGAAATGATTGAAATCAGGAAGGATAGGATTGCATACCTCAAAATAATTAATTAGTATATTGTTTAGAAATGCTTTAGTTGAAGAAACTATTTATTGTGAATATTAATGTTAAAAAAAATATATAAACCTTTGAGAATGGGTGGTTGTTTTGTAAAGTATTTGAAATATTTCAAGTGGACAAAAGTTAGTTTCAATATTTTTAAATAAAAGTTCGAAATAAATATGGAAAGCTAATGAACAACTTTATATATAAACATAGAGTAGTTATTGAGAAAACAATAGATAAGTCAATATTTTAAGTAGAACTCTATTTTTTAAATTAAAAGATACATTTGTATAATTAGTTTAGTTTAAGTACTTCTGATGGTAAAGGCAAGCATATTTCATAACTAAGTTTATATGTTCAAATTTAGAAAATTAGAGATGTATACTTCAAAATAATGTAGACGTTTGTATAAAGAGGTTATATACAAGAAATTAGTGTCTTGAAAATGTTTGATTTCAGAGGGGATAGAGTTGCATACCTAAAATAATAGAGGTGCTTACATGAAAAATCTCATGTAACAAATTAGTTTCTTGCTTAGTGGAATAGTGAAGAATGGATACCTTGCACTTTTCCTCTTTGTTTTGGACTAACTTTGATTGGTTAGCCTTTAAGCAATGACTAGCGTATAAGTAACATATATCTGTGTAAAAGTTCGTAAATCACATGAGTCTTGACTGATCTTGACTTTTCGCATCCCAAGCACTTTTAGATTGCCCACTCCCTACCTCAATTTAAAATTATAGTACAAAAATTGAACCTAATTCCAATCTATACACTTCTAAAATCTAAAATTTGGACCCACATTATGTCTTCCAGCTTTATTCACAAGTTGTTGAATTAGTTCACTAAGGGATTTGATTGAGGAAAATATGACCTTCAATTAACAAGCTCCTAGAAGATGTTTATAAACTTTGCTAGTTGTTTATTACAATTCTAGATATTTAAAGGCTAGGCAACTAGTTTTAAGGTTCACAAGACTTGCTAGAGTGATTTCACACATCATTGATCAATTTTGTGCAACATAGGTCAATTTTGTGCAAAAAGTTTGGTTTTGTCCACAAAGTTCAATTTTGTGCAACATAGGCCATTTTGTGCACAATGTTCAATTTTGTGCCATGAAATCAAACCAAATAAAAGTTCAGTTTGTTGTTCGTTAGAACATTACAAAGCCAAATTTGATATTAGAGAAACATTTTAGATAATTGAGTGATAATATACAATCTCGTGCCAAACTGCACCTAAAGTTAAGTAACCCTAACCCTTCTTTATTATTTTAAAAAGCATATTTGTTCAATTACAATTTCTTGTCTCAATTCATAATTCTAAACTATTAATTGTAACTTAAATATGTGGAAGGAAAACTTTATTTTACTTTAATTTAACTAAAGATAATCATTTATTTTGAAAATTAATATTAAGAAAACATTATATAAACCTTTGAGAATAGTTGGTTCTTAGAGAAGGTTGTACACCTCAAATCTATTTAATATAAATGGAAAAAATAATCAGTAAACTATAGTAACAATACAACAGAGAGAAAATCCAATAGAACAGAGACAAATTGTAAACTATATAAACATAAATAAGCTGAACAGCAAAACGAACTACTCAAGCAGTAGGGCGAACCCCTTATTACTCAATCGTATTTCATTTACCTATATATATATATATATGACTAACAAGAACAGTCTTCTAACTTTGTTGAAAAAGGATTGAGGGCACTTCTATTGCGAACCCCAGGATTCCGCTGCTGGTGTTTCAGATGTAAGAGGCCACGCGCAGCCATCCTATTAGGAAGCGTTTCCATTGGAGGGGGCCTCCTAAATTATCTCAGCAGTGTTGTTGAGATTTTTTAGGAGCATTTTACAGTAGGTGGTCTCATAAATTTTGTATTTGTGGTATGCTTAAAATTTTAAGTTCCTAAAGTGGTGGTTTAGGGAGTTTTTTAAACAATAGTTTATGCTAATAATTTAGCAGAGATTTTTTAGGAAGTTGGGCAAAATTCCTTCCAAATTTCCCAGTCGGAATAAGAAAATTGTTAGTTAACTCCCTAAGTTGGTGGGGGAAAGTTTCAGCCCCACCCCACCTGCACCAGTTGAAAAATAACCATCTAAACAATAGTTGCTTCTATTTTAGAGGAAAAGATTCTGATTGAAGTATTAGCAGACTTTTTTGAATTCCATGGGACTCTGTGTAAAGTGAGTTTGGTTGCTTCACCTAGGGCTGCTCTCTACTGCGGGAAAGTTTCAGCCCCACCCCACCTGCACGAGCTGAAAAATAACCATCTAAACAATAGCTGCTCCTATTTTAGAGAAAAAGATTCTGATTTAAGCATTAGCAGACTTTTTTGAATTCCATGGGACTCTGTAAAGTGAGTTTGGTTGCTTTGCTGGACTCTGTGTAAAGTGAGTTTGGTTGCTTCCCCTGGGGCTGCTCTCTGTTGTGGGAAAGTTTCAGCCCCACACCACCTGCACCAGCTGAAAAATAACCATCTAAACAATAGCTGCTCCTATTTTAGAGAAAAAGATTCTGATTTAAGCATTAACAGACTTTTTTGAATTCCATGGGACTCTGTGTAAAGTGAGTTTGGTTGTTTCGCCTGGGGCTGCTCTCTGCTGCCGTGCCGTGGCCTCTTTGTATTGCGCCCTCCTAGTGCCTATGCTTCTGGCGGATCCTTGATGTCGGATAAGGGTTCTGCTTTTGGTTGTGTCTGATGGTGAGGATGACCCTGACAATGCGTCCTTGGGCTTGGAGTCGTCTCCCAAGCGCCAGTCTTTTGCTTATGCAATTGGCTTGGCAGTGGAGAGTAAGGGTTGTGTCCAATTGGCTCTTGCATAATCTCAGGTGTAGGCAAATCTACGACATGAGTCTGCATTGTTTCTGACGAAGTAGCTGGAATGGGTCAGCGAAAAAACCAACGAACTCCAAGCACTGCAGACCAGAGTTACACAGCAGAAACATGAAAACAATAGAAAGAAAATAAAAACTCAGAATTTATTAAAATTTGCAAATTTCAAATACAGAGCTAAGATTGTGCCTCAACACAAAACAATTTTAGTAACAATTCAGCCACACAGGCAATGACAACAGTCACAATGAACAAAACAACAGCCAAACTGAAAAGCAAATTCAGCAACCTTAGCTCACAGCAATACTTAGGCTCACAGCAGTTCTCAGGCACTCCTGCTGATCAATTATGTAGCCAGTTTACTCTTTTGCTGCTCCCTGTTGCAGACCCAGGAAGGCTGATCTTAACTGCTGGTAGAAAGAGCTGTCCCAATGTTGCATGGCTATCTTATTTTATATAGGCTCTGTTTCCACCGCTTGGAACCTTCTTGAATTCAGGAAAGATAAAAACAAATCTGATTTGTTTTGACAGTCCTCCAGAATTTTTTTGACATCAGACATCCAAAGAGAGTGTTGTGCATCACCTATTCAATAAGAAAATTCCAGCTTGGATTATTTTTTTGTTCCATGTCAGACAACTATTAAAAAAAAATAGAAAAGATAATTTAAAAAAAAAAAAATGCAGATTGCCTTTGGATTTTAACATCCAGGTGACAAAAAAATGAGAGCCCCTCTTCACAAAGCTCCTGTACCTTTTGCTCAAACAAGCAAATTCTGCTTCAGACAACTATTCATCCTCCGCAGCCCCCTTTCCTTTCCATCTTACCAAATACTCTTAATCTTTGTTTTTGGTCTTCTTCACAATCCTTTCTTGTAGTATTTTATCAATTTCTTCTCTACCCTGTTCTAGAATTTGGTCAATCCAATCAAAACATATGTAACATCTTTACCATCTGCAGCAACACTATCATTTTTTACATATAAATGTAGATCAACAATATTAAAGATCGGTGAAATATCTATTTGTAGGGTCCAATTTTCTTGTATTTCAATATATCATAGGTTTCTTTGGGAAACCTCTCTTGCAAAAATACCATAACTGAATCATTGATTGCAAATGACTCCTATGCTTTCTTTTTCCTTGTATTTTAAATTAGTTCTTTGAATTTGCTTTTTGATTTCCTCGCAATTGTTGCATATATGCTGTGACGTCTTAGGCGTATGCATTTTTTTTTGTTGGCAACCACCTTTATCAAATTTGTGATACCTCTTGGGATCTTCCGTAGACAATATGAAATGGGGAAACACCAATTGACCTATAAATTGAATTATTGTATGAATTTTGCTTGGGCAAGGACTAAATCACATTGAGTAGGTTTGTCTCTAACTAAACTTCTAAGCAAATATTAACTATTTTTGTTTGTCCATCCGTTTGGGGATGATTGGCAGAACTAAAATCTAATCTAACACTCAATCTTTTCCATGACATCCTCCAAAAATCATGACATCCTCCAAAAATGACTCATAAATTTAGTATTCCTCTTCGAAGTAATACTTCTAGGTAAACCATGCAACCTTACCATATCTCGGAAAAATAATTTTGCAATATTTGATGAGCCATTGGTTTTCTTACATGGTATGAAGTGTGCCATTTTGGAGAATTTGTCCACTACTAGAAAAATAATATCATTTCTTTTTTGAGTTCTCAGTAACCCCAAAACAAAATCCAAGTTAATATCTCCCATGGTCCATCTAGAACAAGTAATGATTTATAGAACCCTATGTTCCTACTAGTGCCCTTTGCTAGTTGAGAAATCCTACATCTTGCAACAAACTTATCTACATTCTGTTTCAGACTAGGCCAATAATATTTCTCGTTTAATTGTAAAAGTGTTTTGTCCCTTCCAAAATAACCACTAAGGCCTCCTCCATGCATTTCCCCTATGAGGTTCTCCCTCTTAGAGCCTTGGGGTATACATAATTGATGTTTCACTTCCTCATAGCGAACAACTTCCACTTTCATCTCAATCATCGAATTATGTCTTCTATTCAATGCATTTGCAACTCTATTTGACCATCCACTCCTATGTTTTAATACATATGAATAGCTTTGCATAAACTCAACCCACCTTTCATGTCTTTGATTTAACTTACTTTAATTGTTCAAATATTGTAATGTTTGATGATCTGTATACAACACAAATCCCTTTAACTATGAATAATGTCTGCACTTCTTCAAAGCTTGGATTACGACATAAAATTGCTCATCATACATTGAGTATTTCTTCTTTGCATCATTTAACATTTCATTGAAATATGCTATTGGTCTACCTTTTTGACTAAGTATTGCTCTTATTGTATTTCCACTTGTGTCACGATCAACCTGAAATACTTTGTCAAAATTTGACAATGCTAATATTGGTTGCTTTGTAACTTTCTTCTTCAAAAGCTCAAAGATTCTAAGTGCTCTCGGGGTCTGCTTGAATTCCTTTTTGTTTCCTCTCATAGTTTTAGCTATTGACATACAAATGCCATTGAAATTTTTAATGAATCTTTTATAAAAACTAGTCAATCCATGAAAACTTCTTACCTTTGCATCATTCATTGGCGTAGACCATTCAACAATTGTTTTCACCTTCTATAGATTCACCTTTCACCATACAAGCCTGCCCCCTGCCCCCTACCCACATTGGTTCACCATGACTTTAAGTTGTGACCATTTCAAGCGTTGCACACCCCTTTGTGAAAGGTCCATAAACCCTATACAAGTTGCAAGCCTCTAAATCCATTATAGACCCTTGTATAGCGGCCTATGCTGCCTCAACCAATTTGTAACCCCTTGCCTTCTAACAACCTACGTGGCTTTGAGATGCGCAACCTCTCCTTACTTTTTGGCAGTAGGTCTCCAAGTTTATCAAAGACGCATATTTTGGTAGCTTCAACTAAGTTCAAAGGTATATCTAACAACTCACTAAATTTGGTAGAAAAGTTGGTAGGTCTACTACATTTGATAAGTGAATTTAGAGTCTTGGGATATGTGGAAGGAAACGGGGACAAGTTTGAATAAAGTTATTTATAACTTTTATGTAAAAATAATACTAAGGATAATTTATTCACCATGAATTGAAAATATAAGGAGAAAGGGCACAAGTTAATTAGATTTGGAAGAGTTATAAAGTAGTCACAAGTGGTACTATATAAAAATTATGCCCCTTGATTACACATTTGTTTCTTTTTTTTAAGATTTCCCTACAAAATTTTTATTAGAAACATAACCAAATAATAATTTATAAATAATTTAATTAAATAAATTATATTATAAAAAAATTACAATTCAATTGAAAATAATTAATTAACTCCATTAAAAACCTTCATACAAAATTTGAGCAGGCACAACTAATGCATGGAAACTTATTAAACCTATTCCTTTGCTAATATGTTCTCTATCATTGTTTGCAAATGTTTTAGGGCTGCGGCTCGTGGTCCCTTAGGCTGTGTATTTGACCTCGTGAACGTCATTAAAATTCTTCATTCATTCATTCAAACATTTTAACTTCAATTTTAGGCTATGTATTTCTCCACAAAACCCTACATACAACGGTAACCTCTTCTAAATGCAGTGGTTGCGGCGCTGTTCATACAGATGCTACAAAATCCAACAGTAATGCAGATGATGAATGAATTACTTTCAAATCCTCACTACATTAATCAGTTTGTTAGATAACAATTGTCAATTTAGAGAAATGTTGCAAAGTCCAGAATTTCTTCGTCAGTTGTCAAATCTTCCAAGTTTGCAAATCGCGAAGAAGAGAATAGGAATGTCGTTTGTTTTTTTATGAGGAACACTGGTTTATCGGTATGGGAAGGCCTTCTTCATCGCTGATGAACCCCAAGAACACCGTTTCTCAGATTAAGCGGCAGAATTTAATCTTTATTTGCTTTCTCCATCTGCAACTTATCCTCCATCACCGCACAGCAATGAATTACAGATGTTTCTCATACCGCATGATGGAAAAGAATGCAAGGTTCGAAAATCTAAGTGCATTGCAGTGAAATCTCCTATACGAGTTATTTGATACAAACAAAAGTTGGGTAGGTTAAGTCACCACCCGTAACCTAATGGGCAATCAACAATTATAATCAAGCTAATTAATATTTCTATGAATTTCATGTTCTTCAAGCAATATGGGAGATGCAATACTTGTTTGCCGGCTTAAAATTTAATTTAGCACATATTTTTTTTTTCTACTAGATATCAATCTCGACTTGAAAGAATATTCAGTATACAAAATACCTGTTTTTCTTTAATCTATGTTTTATTGTCTAACAAATTCATTATTCTGGCCATCTTTCATTTGTACTGACATTACTTTTACAGTTGTTTTTTCCCAAATTTCTAAATGCTTGAAGATGACCGAATATAAGGAATGATTTGTGCTGACAGTACTTCTACAGTTGTTTTTCCCAAATTCTATTACGTTTGATGATGATCGAATGGTAGGAATGGCACTTATGTATTGATGTGGCCGAGAATTTCTAGTAAAGTTCGATTGAATTAATGTTTTTTTAGTTCATTGTTTTCATATAGACGCAAATTGTAGCCAATCCTTCAGAAGAGTAGCTTTTAGGAATAAAAATGAACTTGCTTACTTTTAGTAATTCCTATGTTGGATTGAGTAAATAAAGGCATTTAAATGGTGGTTGAGATCATTTCCTGATTTTTCAGGTGAAACATATTCCAGAGAGATTTGCGTCTGTAGAAGAATACCTTCACTCATTTGTTTGGCCTCTAATTGAAGAAATGCGAGCAAAACTCCACCAGAGGCTGGAATCTATACATCAAGCACAATATGCAAAAATGAAATTTCAGGAAAAAACACAGCTGTCAGAAGGCGTAATAGGAATATATGAGATGCTTATTGACAGGGAGAATGATACAGAAGAAGAGAAGGAGAAAGAAAACTTGGATTTGAAAGCAATGGACATTCTTATACTATCCACAAAATCACCTGACAATCTGGATTACTTCTATGATGATTACTTGTTAGCTCTAGTGCAAAGCATTGACTGCGACGATACAACTTTGGATGAATTGATGGTGACGGTGAAGGTGAAAGTATATGTGCGATATGGACATCCCTTTACATCAAGAAATTACACTATAAATACTCAATTCTTTGCTTTCTATCTCAGTAATATTATATCATGTTCGAGAATCTGGAATGCTTTACATACTCATTTGGGAATTGGGGAAAAATGTACGGCCATGCTTCATAAAGCAATATACCCGAAAACAAAGGTATGTACTTGAATTATTTTAAACTTTTTGCATATGATATTTTTTTGTTTGGTCATGGTTTATGAAAAGTAAAGCTACGTTGCTTGCAGACAAGATGGAAAATTTGCGCTAATCTGACTTTGATGGGATTTTTAGGATTATTACGAAGCATGTGCAGAAGGGAAAGAAGGTGGTTTCGAGAAATTCGAAAGCAAGCACTATATGCCTCATAACTTCAATCCTTCTCAAGCTTCTGCTGTATTTCAAGCAGTTAATGCTATTGAATCTAATTTTTCTTCTGATATAAAGCTGATCCAGGGCCCCCCAGGAACAGGAAAGACCTCAATGCTGATCTCACTTGTTTCCATCTTAGTCCATAAGGCATTCAAAGTACTTGTGTGCGCACCCACAAATGCAGCAGTATCAGAAGTTGCAATGAGATTCATCAATGTTGTTAAAAGTCCATCTGGATGTTGTCCTGATACAGATAATTTTCCTTGTATCTTGAATTTGAGTGACATTGTACTTGTAGGAAATGAGGAGAGATTTGATCCTGACGGCATTTTTGGAGATATTTTCCTTGCATATCGAGTTGATCGTTTGTCCAAATGTTTCCTACCAAAGACAGGATGGAGGCACAGGGTGACATCTCTTCTTGGTTTTCTTGAATCAGCTGTTTCCCAATATAAAGTTTTTCAAGAAGAGACACCACAAGAAACATACAGGTTTGATTTTTCACAGTATGTCAGGCAGAGACTGAAAAATTTAACCTCAGAATTTTGTGAGGCTGCAAGCACATTATTAAATGACTTACCAGGGGCCTTATCAGGAAAACAGGAATTGAAATGTTTGAAGAACGTTGTTGAATCTTTTGTAAATCTTATTGAGAAAAACAATGTCAAAGAAAGAGTCCTTAGAGAATGTTTTTGTAGTAACAACAAGGGTTTGGGGGAGGCAGAAGAGTTGACAAGTATATTTAATGAGAATATGCTTAGTAATAAGAAAGATTTGAAGGTTGTTCTTTATTTGAAGAGAAATGAGTGTATCCAATTGCTGAAAAATCATTTATCCAGTGGAACTGGCATAGCCTGCTTGGCCCAAAAATTCACCTCAACCGAGAAAATAGAGAAAATGCATGAGAAAATAGAGAAAATGTGTTTGTCGTCTGCAAAATTGGTATTTGCAACAGTCATATCTTCTGGAAAAAGGTGCATGAGAGTGGCGGCATCATTTCATTGCTTGATTATTGATGAGGCAGCCCAGCTTACAGAGGCCGAGTCAACTATTGCATTGCAAATCAGAGGTTTGAGACATGCAATACTTATAGGAGATCCAAATCAGTTGGCTGAAACAGTTATCAGCAAGGTTTGTTTCTATTAGGTTAATTTGTTGTTTCTTTATTTCAGTTTGTTATACTTTCAATTTATAAGTTTAATTCTGTCTCGTGTTTGGCTTGTCAGATATCACAAGAAAGGGGATATGGTAGAAGTCTCTTCGAAAGATTACAGCAGCTTGGACATCCATGGCATCTTCTAGATACACAATATCGCATGCATCCATTGATATGTCGATTCCCAAATATGGAGTTTTATGAAAACCGTATAATAAATGGTCCCAATGTTGAAAAGGAGCCATATGGCATTGTGTATATTAAGTCTGAAATGTATGGAACGTATGCTTTTCTTAATATAGAAGATGGAGAAGAGAAGGAAGATGAATTTAGTAAGAGCAAGAGGAATATTCTTGAGGCTGCTGTTGTCTTGCACATACTCTCTAAACTATACAAAGGTAATGTTTTCTCCTGCCTGACCCGTAAGCCTATCAATATGTAAAAAGAAATATTTATTTTATCATGTTTAAACCAGTAGATGATGGTGGCTACTGATTTTCTTCTCTTATTGATCCTTAAACTGAGTGGAATACTCCCAATCAGCTCATCAAGAACAAATTCTTTTTGCGTAACTTCTCAAAAAGATCCCTTAGACAGTGTTGTTAGTGAAATCAATTGTAAATCCACTTCATACATGTGTTTGCATTCATCATCAAGAAGAAACTGCATGACGAATGACTGTTAACAGAATTTGACCTGGAGAAACCCTAAACAGAGGAAAAACTCCAGCAAGAAGGACAAAAACTCCTCATTCCACTATCGATCAGTCAAGTTACAATGTAGTATGGTCATAGTATGACCAATCAAGCTCCACAACTGTGTCCAAGAGCTTATTCATCCTATAAAGTGTAATGCAGCTCCAAGAACCCTGCTAAACAGTGACAATCACTAGCAAAATCTCTGCTCCAAGAGGAAACCATGATTGCCAAAACTTTGGTTTGACATTCAAAACTGCCTCATATAGATTCCTTTACATCCCTTTGGTGACACACAAACCAATACCAAGTCGTCTAACTGAACAGTCAAAACTCCACATTCCAACCCTCTGCTTGTCCTGGAGTAAATTTACTGGTTCCACCAGAGGACAATTGTGTGTGTGCCATGGTCTTGATGAGTTTGCTGCAGTAGGGTTATGTTCACTGCATTATAATTGCATTCATTGTGGCATTTGATGAGTTTGCGCCTGTGACAAATGGCAATTTTTTTAAAACTCAAAAGCCAATGTCATCTGATGCTTACACATGTCTGTCTGCTTCCCCAGGATGCTCTGGTTCCCTTAGGGGCTGATTGTGCATTCAGCATGGTCTTGATGAGTTTGTTGGGGTGTTTGCAGAGTTTGGAGCTTTCATTTTGAAAAGAGGATGCTCATAAGGTTAATTTTCCCAGAAGGCAAATCTTAGAAGATAATTGCGTTGGAGAAATTCAAGTTAGTGTGAAGTTTGTCTACAAAAGGTAGACCTATGTTTTGGAAGCTAGAATGGCAAAAGTTAATATAGATCGTATGAATGATTTTTTAATGTTTCCAGCTAGAAGTCTTCAAAAGATTAAAGCTGAGAGAACAGGAGGAAGAAGTCTTCAAAGAGACTGGTCCAGAAAACACAACCTGCAAAAGGATCTAGAGGAAGTTAGAAATGAGGTGCTAATTTGTGAAGGTGCTAGTCTGTAAAAACTCAGAAATTCATTGCTGTCAATGAGCTGCATAAAATGCCATAGAACCCATTCATATACTGATAGAGAGGCCATGATATTGTCAAAAATGAAATATGTAGGGGACATTAAAAGGCTGCACAGATCTGCAAAAGATCAAGTCTGAGAAAAAGACAAATAGGTTCTACATTTTGTATCAGCTAAATGACATGCTGTCATGTTCCCCTTTCCAAAATTAATGGCGGGAAACCCAAAAGCCCATTCCTTATTTCCCGTGGGCTAAGGGGAAAATATAGCATGCAACCTGCAAGTGAAACCCAGAAAAAGTACAATAGATATGAACAAAATAAGTGAAATCCAGATCATAAAATGACTCCAAATGAATTATAGTTGCATACCCATTTGTATTTTTGCAACTTGACAAATCTGCTGTGTATACACCAGCTACATGAGCATAAGGAAATCACTCCAGAATACCAAACAGCAAGGATCTTTCATAAACTCTGATCAACACTGAGAAATAGAGCCCTGGGCGGCCACTATTCATACAATAGAAGGCTCCAACACTGAAAGTTTGATGTCCATGTCCAGCTGCTGCTGTAGTACGGCCAGGCAGGGAAAGAATGACAGCAAATGTAAATACCAACAAGTCTGAAATCTGCCACAGGTTCTGCACTCTCCTTGTGACCCTCAACGCCTGGGATAGAGGTCTAAAACAAACCAAAAATGCATTGAAACTCCATGAAAGTGGTACGGCCAGGAAGCTGTAATGTACGGCCAGCCAAGGTGGATATTAGTAACTCAAATCTCACACTCCAAACTAAACTTAAACTGCTGTTAGAAACCCTTCCAATCAATCACCAAACAATCTGCAAGATGTGATCAATACTCCTAACACTATAAGCTATGGCATTACGTTGAGAGAACATGTTTTTTAAATTCTTAAATTTATTCTATATTTCATATTTGCCTAGGTAGACAGTTAATGCAACTTATATTGAAAGACGTGAATTTTCATGTTTTTATCCTTTAGCATGCTGAAAATCAATCTAACAATGTTTAATGTTTTGAGTAAATTTTAACATTTGAATTAGTGATTATTATTGTTTCCCCTATATTGTTACATAACTTTGAATTTTTTATCAATAGGGGAATTTGAAACCAGTGTTTCTAATTTTAAAAATTTAACCAGTTTGTACTAGCAGAGAAGGCTTGAAAATTAGTGTGGGTGTAATATCACCTTATAAGGCTCAAGTTAGTTACCTGGAGAAAAGGCTAATGAAGAAAGATGAATGGAAGAACACTATTGATGTAGAGGTCAATTCTGTGGATGGGTTTCAAGGTGGGGAAAAGGACATTATCATAATTTCCACAGTCAGAACTGAAAAAGTTGGCTTCCTTTCTGATTGGAGACGTGCAAATGTTGCTTTGACACGTGCGCGGTACTTTTTTATCTCTCTTGTTTCTTTAGGGATGACTGTTCTAAGTTCTAACACTCTTTGCATATTTCATTATATTTAGTTAAGTTATCCTTACAAAGAGGTTTTCTTCCCCTTGCATGAGTATTAGTGGAAGCTGATTTGTTACAAATAGGATGCTATTGTGGATGGATGAACAGATTCTGCCTTTGGATTGTTGGGAATGGGTCCATGCTTAAGGAAAGCAATTCTATATGGGAGAAGATAGCAAAGGATGCAATTGCAAGGGAGTGCTTTCTAGACCCAAATGTAGACAGTGGAATGGTGAAATTAATAAGAAATGCAAAGGCTGAGATGAACCAACTTCAAGATCTATTAAAGAAGGATTCCATCTTGTTCAACAACACAGTCTGGAAGGTAACTTGGATGCTAAAGTCATTCAGATTCATTGCAATGAGAATATTGAATAGTTGTTTTTTCTTTTCTAGCATACATAATTATTTTCACTCCTAGAAGTTTATCATGCAAACAAGTTCCTTTATCTTTTAAAGTCATCTTCAATGTTTATGTTTAAATATAAGGTGTTATTTTGAGTTTCTTTAGTTTGTTACTGGAGATAAGTTATGCAATATCTCGAAGGTATTCAGGTTTATATAGTTGCAAGTTATAACCTATAACAAACTTGAGAGACTATTGAATTTTGCCAGGAACAAATGATAAAACTACACCATGTTTGACATATAATAATGTTGATGATGTTTTTGTGACAACAACAACAATAGAATAAAACACCAAGTGCTCTATCTTCTCTTGAATAAAGTCTCTCAAAGGCTAAGCTATGTGATCCAGTGAGACAGCTTCAAGATTCCTTATTCATGATTTGCAATGGATAGACTCAGTGACTTGATGTGATGTTGCTGGTAATCACAAAGGGACTTACGCTAAATTCCTCCTTCATGAACATGGAAGAAATTCCTCACTCCTTGGATGTGAAAGAATGGAACTTCTTTAATCAAATTCAAAAAGAAATATCAAAAGAAAAAGGGTTCAGAGATATCTATTCTAAGGACAATGAAATAATGAATCATGCTCAAATAGACAAATTCCTTGAAAACCTAGCTTCGCTTCACCATGAGAACCAACAATTACATGAAGCCGGTGCAATCTTCTAAGGTAATCCAAGGATTTTCATGTTGTAAACATTCGTCAAAATACCCATAGCTGGCGCAATTTGAACAAGTATTCACAATCGAACTAAGCAAATGAAGGTTTAGGCTAACTTTGCATAGTGACTTGCCATCGACAACTCACAAAAAGTATGAACCAAAAAGAATTCATCAAATATCTTCACATATACTCATCACATCAATGAACTTTCTAATCTATTCTATTCTACTTGGAAACACATCTCAATCATCTTCGAGAAATAAAAAACCATGTTACGTTCCAAAGCAATACAATTGTCACCAAGCTTCAATGAGAAATGCATTAATCTTGGAAGTGATTACAACAATTTCATGAGTTCTCTCCAACAACTTAGAAGAGCTTCCTCTACTCTACTTCTATTCTACTTGCCTACAACAACTCTATTTTTAATTTATCATCCCACAAATGAGGTGAATGAGCCTTTTTATAGTCCTCAAAGTACAACAAAGGGCCATGATTGATTTTGGAATCAATGGCCAAGATCTTTCCACATTGGCAGTTAGTTACAACTTGCTATTTTTAGCAAAAATAAAAGTTGACACAACTTGTGTACATAAAAACTCATAGGCAATGAAGGCACGTTTCCCAATGTGATAAGCTTGAAGTGGAATCTTTGGAATCTTCTAGATAGGAACCTTCTTTAGCCCCTTGCTTGTTGTAAATACATTGAACTTGGATGGATGACGTGGCAGGATGGGATTGGACTGGTGACGTGCATATGTGTAATGTCCCCATTTTCATGAGCATCAGTTTGCAGAGGGTTTAGCCTATTCCTGGCTCTCATAGGCTAATACGGTTTGATTAGAGGGTCTTCTTGGTAGTTACCTGATCAACGGTTGGCTTTCTTTCATGGATTTGGTGATTATATGGACGTTCTATTATGTTATTACAAATGTTTCTAATTTGGGAAACCTCATGTTATGTTTTGACATTATGTTTTGCACTTCATATATTTTAATGTTATATTATAATATTATAATAAAGTGCAAATATAAAGTATATCTTTTATCCCACATTGACAAGAAAGTGTGTGAGCTTCCCCAGGAAAAGAATAAAAGGATCTTATGGGCTTATTCTTGGACATGAAGAATTGGATATTTGACTTAAGTTTGTTTGGTGGTGAGTCCAGCTAGGGTTCTGCCATTTTTCCAGCCATTGGAAACGAAAACTCCCAATTGGTTATGCAATTTTGAGGTTGTGAAATATCAACTGAATTATTGCTTCATTGTGGGCTTCACTTCAGGGGTCCAATCTGTGCTACATTGGAGGATTTACATATTTTTAATTAGAGTTTATTTTCAGTCATTGGAAGGGTTTTCTGAGGTCTGCAATTTTACATCAGTTTGCTGTTATGGGGTTTGAACAACCTATGTGAGACATAGATATTTGCTCATTGTGCACTACTGAAGCATCAAATCATTCTGGGTATTTGAGCAATCAATTCTTTTTGCTGAGACAATCATTTCAAGGGCAAATTGGAGGAGGTTAAAGGCTGCAATTAATTAATTTTGAGGACTGATATACTACAGCAAGGGTGCTATTGGCAAGACATTTTTGTTCATATCTCATCATTGAAGCATCCTATGGTTCTGGGCATTGTTGCATTTTGATCCTTTGGTCCTCCGATCATTTCAGGTGCCAAGAAGTGGAGTTTTATTGCTGCATTTATTTATCTAAAATATTGCCAGACAAGGGTAGGGGTGACTTCACACATAGAGGGGCTATTTCACCATTTTTAGTGGGGTTTCATCATCAACAAGTGCTGCTTCAATATCTCAGGCATATCGACTATGTGTATCAGGTTCCTTAATGTTTTGTTAAGAGTATTTGCATTGTTAAGTCAATTTGCATTAGGTGCTGCTGTAGATGAGCATTTATATCAGATTGGCATTGTATTGGGATTTCATTGTAAGTCAAGAGTATTGGTTAGTTATATCAGCATTGTACTAGAGATTGCATTCAATTAAGAAGGGGAAATTTGTATGCCAATTATTTGATGTAATGCTTATATTGATCGAGCTTTAGATTATCATATGAGTATGCATGCCAAATGTTTGTGAAAATGCCTATTGGCTGAAGGTGGTTGTTTGTATAGTGATTTGCATATTTCGTCAAGAGCCTTTGGTTGCCAAGTGTTTGCATAAATGCCTAGTGGCTGTGGGTGTATATTGGCTATATTGGGATGCATGGAAAGTGTTTGTCTTAATGTCAACTAGCTGTATTAGTTAAATACAATCACTTATATGTATGCCAAAGGTCTGAAACAACTAGTATATCATTTCTATAACAACCTTGCATTGTTAGCCTATGAACTCAAAGAAGACAATCAGAAAATTCATAATAGCAAGTTTAGACTTTGTATGCCAAGTGTTTGACGATATTCCTTGAGCCTCTTTTCAGCAGTTTGAGGTCAGATCTAGCAAGGGTTATTACAACATGCCACCTCAGCAACTTGCAAACTGGTTTGATTTTCAACATGTTCATATTGCTTGGAATATTTCCCAAATTTTATCATTTTTCTTGGAATAGTTTTCGAACTTGGATTTTCACCTCTGGAACTTAGCTTCTGAAACTTGAAAATTTGGGAACTTTGGATTCCTTCATGTTGTCTTTTAGGCCTTAGTACTTTGAATGTAATTCATGACTTTACTTGATGTACATGCTCATTCTCATCTTGTGAAATTCTTATTCTTGTGCAGGATTTTGACACTGGATTCTTGAAGTAAAGGATTCCTTGTGTGTGAATTCCTGGATGAAATGGATGACTCGGGAACATAGAAGTGATCTTCTAGCTGTACGGATGATGGAGCTTGCAAAGTGGTGATGAAGTTCTTTCTTCACTCCAGTGATGAAGTCTCTCTTTGATGTTGGACTTTGGAATGTATCTCCCTGTTGCTAGCCTTCTTCTTCCATGGATAATCTCGATGCTTGATACGACCTCCTTGTCTTGGATAGATTCACCTTCCTTCGATATCTGCAAAACCAAGGAAACATCGAATAGTCACTGCTCAAAACCTTCAATGAAATGCAATATTAAGATAGGACATCATCTATCAACTTCATTTGTAAATTCAAAGGATTTTAATCATCAACTGCTCATTTTCACATATTCATTTGTTCATTTTGCATTTCTCTAAATGCACAGGAGGAATTAGGAGTGTCCAGGCAAATAACATCTAGGGCGCAAATTCCTTGGAGACCTGGAATTTGCGATTTTTCCAGGGTGAAGGCAGAGGGTGGTGCAAAATCCCTTTGTGGATGGAATTTGCGCCATTTTTGGGCGCATTCTCCTCATGTACATGGAAAATGCGACTTTTTACTTAGCATTTTTTCTCAATGATCTTCAAATGGATTTTCTAGGTTTTCCTTTGATGATTTACATGACTTCTCCCTCAGGCGCATTTCCACATGTTTGAAGGGATGTTTTCCTAGGGTGCATTTTACACGTCTCTATGGATTCTTCCTTCACTCTAAGTGCATTCGCCTCATTGATGAGGATTTTCCTTCATTTTGGAGCGCATACTCATTGATGAGGATTTTCCACCTTATGAATTTTTATTCTATCTTTTTACACTTCTCATCTCACCTTGGCGAATTTTCAAACCTTTTGCATTGAGTCCTTATAAAATCACCTCTATTTACAAGAATTGTTGAGTGGGCGGATTTTCATGTGAAAGGATTCTCCTTTGTATGAGCGCATAATCCTCATTGAGGAGGATTTTCCGACCTTCACTTGAACTTGTCACTTTAAACTTTTATTCCACATTGTGAAAATCTTGATGAAATTGACATATCCTTAGGATTTGTTCAAAGGGATTTTCCTCTTGTCACCTTCCCATATGTCCAGACGAGTGATCCCGTAGGGCGCAAATTCCTCATGGGTGAGATTTTCCATCCTTTTGAGTGCAAATTGCTCATGGGTGAGGATTTTCCTTCACTTGCAACTCTTAGGCGAATTTCTTCAAGGTTTTCACATGCATTTTCATAAATTAGACTAAGGAGAATAACATTTCATTATCTTGATTCCAAAAAATGAGACCTTCATTAAGGCGCATTCTCCCTATAACAGAGGATTTTATGCTCCCTTAGGTTGGATTCTTCATTTCATCTCCGAACTTGACAAATACTTTGACAAATTGTTCACAAACTTCCAATGCATCCTCCATGGTTTGAAGTGTCTTGATGATTCATCTCATACAATTTGGAATGCAACTTCAAGTTCTTAAGTTAATGAACTCTCCTCATCCTAGGGCGCATTCTGCATGCTCAGAAAGATTTTTTCATTGGGGCGCATATTCCTTGAGTGAAAGGAATTTCCGTTGTTGTCTTCAAATGTTCACTTTCCTTGGAGAATTTTCAAAAGTTCTAAATGATTGTTCAATGAGACTTCTTCATTGGCACATTTTGCTTGAGTGAAAGGGATTTCCGCTCTTCTTAGGCGCATTCTCCCTCTGTGAAGGGAATTTCCGCTTAAGGTCCAAGACTTCAATTTTTTTCGCCCGATTTTGAAGCGTCCTGGGTGGAAGTATATTTAAAAATATATTTAAGTATAGGACTATACTTTAAATATTTTGAAATATACTTCCAGGATGTTTGAGATAGGTCCTAGATCCATGAGATTTAACATGCAAATTCTAGATTTCTGAGGATCCACCAGATTTTAGACTTAGTCAATTTTTCAGAATCTCAGAACATCAGACTTAGTTGATTTCAGGATTCCAGGACATGCATTAGGATGAGGGCATATGGACTCTTTAGCAAGAATTTGGCGAAACTTGGGCCAATCAACACTACCAGACATACAAACTCGAAGCTCGACCTAAACCCTAAAGCAAACCAACGACAGAAAGCGGAAAAAAGAGGGGGTCCCCATTTGCAATGGGGCAATGTGTGAAAACGTCACAAGTTACAACAAATAACACAATATAATATCATGAAAATATTGATATTAACTTTATAATAACCACCCTAGTTTTTTTTTGATATTGCAACTGAAATGAAGATGCAATCATGCAAACTCCTCAACACCTTCTGATCAGCCAGATCCTGATATGGGCAAGGTGAGAGCATACAGTGCGTTGGATCTACACAAGCTATCCAATGCAACAACTAGGGAGTATGCAATTAAAATGTTCACTGCGACACACTAGGCGGCCACGTTATCCACAATCTATGCTTATTCCGTAGAGTGGTCGATGTAACACAAATGATCACACTAGGTAGCAGAGCCAACCACATCTGCACTTATTCAGTGGAGTGTGATATGCAAACAGAATGAACACACAAAGCAACTAAGCTGACCTTATCAACACTTCTTCAATGGACGTGTGCAATGCAAGCCACTGGCAGATTGATTAAAGCTTGATTAGACCAAAACTGTCGATTACGTGCAAGCTTGTTCATGCCAAAACGGGCTGAAAAATTGAGATGCTATATGAACTGGCAGTAACTGTCTAGTTTTACAATATGCAATGCAAGATAATCAAGCCTCCAACGGTATTACCATTCGGGGTTGTAACAACATGATTTGCCATACATATTTCATCATGATTTACAAGTAAATGGCAAGTAACATCAATATTTTCTATTTTGAAATTTATATCAAACTGCTGCAACACATCATAAGCACTGAAATCTCAAAGAAATATGAAGGATAACTTGGTGAAATCATCAATAACTGAAAACACAAGTATACCACTAGTAGAAGCCACAAACTAAAATTGGAAGGTCAGATTTGGAGTTGTTACAACTGATATCACTGCCAATCTGCTCTGTATTGTTCTGATATAAAAATGGCAGCACTGCTAAACCCTAACCAGCAGCAAGAAATCATCAAAAATCACACCAAAGATCACGTGTCCGCCTTCAAACCTCAAGAACAGACTTACATAACCCAAGGCACCACCATTTCACCAAGAATAAGCAAGAAAAGAAGGGCGATTCATGCCCACACACTCCCACGACTCACCAAGGATGGTACGGCCTGTACCTAGCCGTACAACAACAAAGGAAATCTGATCTGTTAAAAACTCTTCAATATTACTTGAAAACCCTGCAAAACATAGGTGGCCTAGCATTTGGTATGTTTCCAATCCATCACACTGAGTTTTAACCTTGAAACTTCAACTCCATTGAACTAGAAAGCTTGCAGACCTGAAAATGAATGGTATGGCCTAGCAAGGAGATAACTTCACACAAACCAAAATATATCAGCATTAAACCAACTAATATCACAACACCAAAATGATCATAAAACTCACACCAAACCCAAACATTCAAATCAAAAAACATCAAACTCCATTGTAGCTCCACTGTGATTCCTGTAGTGAAATCACCAAGTCTAGCTAGGGGGGTTTTCATCCCCGAAACTAGAAATCTCAAGAGGGTTTTTGTCCTCAAGAAATTTGAGAACTCAGGTTCTCTCCATATGCAGAAGCAAATTCATAACATGGCTAAACTCCAAAATGAGCTCCAACTCCCTTTTTGTAACTTTCTGGAGTGAATATAATATTGCTTTTCTAATTTCCCTCCAAAACTTTTTTTTTTGAAATTAAATAATGAACTTGTGCACATGACTTCCCTTTATGCCTAGCGTCCCTTTCTGAAGGCACAACTTAAAACACTTTTGATAAAATAATTATACTTAGTTTTTTTTTCCTTCTAAAGACAACTTAAGTAATAATTATTTAATTATTAAATTCCTCATCCAAGTTGTGGAAAGCATCCAAACGAAACAAGCATGAACTTCTGTAAGAACCTTGCTGGTTCTAACTCTGACTATTGCTGAAATAGGAATTATTTTTTGTATTTTTTTGTTTGTTTTATGATTTTTTTTATTATTTTTGTCATCTTATAGACTAGACAGAAGATGTAGAAGGGGTTTTAGTTTTCTTGAAATGTGTAGTTTTGCCAAGGATGGCAAAAGATGTACATGCAAATAAGATCCAATACAAAAGAGGAACTGAAAGAAACTAATAAACAGCAAAACACCAACTATGAAATTTAGTCACATACCCATCAGATCTGCACATTATATTCATTGTAGAAACTGGATCTACAAAATTAATTGCATACAAATGGTGGTATTGGCCTGGGAGAGGCTCTACATGCAACTGGGTGTGATGGATTTGAAAGATATTGCTGATATAGTACTGCTGCAAGCTCAGATCTGCAATATAGTCACCTAAAACTTGTCCAACAATGCCCAAACGAAGATCCAGTAGGTCCTCCACAAAGATGAACTGGGTTGTCGTCCAATCCACCATAATCCTTGAGAGTTTCCGTTCCCAAAGGACTGAATGCTGCTGCAACTCTTTCCAAGAGTTCAAATCTGCCAAAGGTTGAATAATAGAATGCCAAAAGATACTCCAAAAAGTGAATCAAAACTCACTTTATGAGACTCCCAAGAGTGGCGTCCACTTTTAGGGTTACAAAGGCATAAAAAATGGGAATCTTTGAAAGATTCCTTTATTCCATAAGCCTCCCAAGTTGGGCGCCCAAGTTGGGCGCCCAAGTTGAGGGTCCAACTTCATCAATAAAAAGGCCACCTTTTAAACACAACATTATGTCATCAAGGTGGGGGTCCTTTTAATATTTTATTAATATAAAATGACATTGTTAATCACTTTATTTTATTCTTATTAAATATTAAAGTCAACACTTTAATATTTAACCTTTATTCCATTTCCATCACCTGGCCATCTGGAACTGAAAACTGATGATGCACGTGCCATTAAGGTGAAGTCGCCAAGTGGCAGGCTAACTGACAGTCCCCTCCTAAGAAATAGGGATACCTCCTAAAAAAATAGGAACTGTGACCAAATCTCCCAAAATGCTCCTGGAGGTCCCCTGATGCCTCGTAGTCAACTCCCAGTCAAACCCTAAAAAATAGGGACCCTTCCTAAAAAATAGGAAACTGTCACAAGCTGTCTGGAATGGCTTGTAAAGCTTCCTGCCAAGCTCCACTGCCCCTGGATAGGTCCCCTAACCACTCTGCTGACCTACGGGAACCCAAATAATAGGCCAACCACTGCACGTCCATGTGTCGCCTAGGAAGGGGACATTACAACTTCTGATCATACCTGTAATGTGCCGTACCTGTTTGTATTTTTTTTAATGATCTTTTGTGTTATTTTAATTTTTTAAATGTGTTCTTATAGACTAGACAGAAGATGCAGAAGGGGTTTTCAGTTTTCCTACAGATGTGTTGCCGGAGCATACAATATAGAGCATAGAATGCATACCCAGAAAAAATACAATAGATATGAAGAAACTAACAGATACCTAGATAGTAAAATAGCCAATAAACAATTACTATCACATACCCATGTTAAGATTTGCAACTTTAGTTTTATGCTGTTGACGGACTAGCAACTGGGTATGGCCTGAAATCACTCCAAACTCCAGAGAATACAAAGATGAGCATACAAAATGATATCAGCTAGACAAGAGGTCCTAAACGCCTCACACAATGCATCAGACAAGCTACCCACAACGAGAAATGAGGCCTAGAGACCCCAACGTTCCTCCTAGAAGGTACGGCCAAAGGCTGAATGATGGTATCAGCAGCAATGCACATCCATAAACCTCTAAAAATGGCTGATAATGGTCTACACACTATAGTTCAAGCTGGGCGACCTTGTTATGAAGAAGAAATGGCAAGTAAAGGGCACCAAAATGCCTCTAGAAGGGGTACGACCTGCCTAGGAGAGGTACGACCAGCGTGGGGTCATACACAACAGCCACAAATCACCACAAACCCTTCTGAAATCTGCTGCTATCTCACTGTGCTGATCTGCACATCAACTATCCTCGAAAGATGTTACAAATAAGCTCCGAAAACCAATCAAATGAACTCCATGAATGCACAACTGTGAATACTCAATGTATCCACCTCGAATGGCACCTTTGAGTGATCTTCCACACCTGTAGAATGCCGTTACTCAGGGAGGTTTCCGTCTCCAAGAGCCTCTGGTTCGATTCCTCAAACCCTTCACAAGAGCAAACCCTAGCAGAGCTCACAAAGAGAAAATATCATAACATAGCATATCCAAATGAGCTTCTTTTCCATCTTTTATTTGCCTCATCAAGACCAACGCCCCAAAAGGAGGGAATTTCACTTTATTTTATTATTTAATTTTATCCCCTTATGTCTCCCATGGGCGTCCATCTCCTAGGGGGGTCACTTCATAAGTTATAACTTATTTTATAAAGTGACAATATAATATTTATTCATAAAGTCCAAATAAATACATACATTAAACATTGGACATTAAAATAAATATCAAGATGATACCGGAATGCCATGATCTATAGCTTGTTGGAAAGCCCTCGACGAGACGAATCCAACCCCACTCTGAAAATCCCAATCTGGTATCGACCCCGAACTTACTAAAAATACTAAGTAACTGCCAAGAGCCAATTGAGCCAACTCAGAGTGTGCCAGCTAGATCCACTGACCACGAACCACAACTCCATCATTGACAAACACCTCCGCGGCCAAACTAACCACAGTTCCCTAACCAAACTGCTAGTCCACGGGAACCCAATGATGGACTAACCATGTATCAAGAAGGGGACATTACAGTCCGCCCTCCTTAAGATTGCTTGCCTCAAGCAATCTCAGATCAGAATGCTCCAATATCTGCTCATTTTCTCAAGTAGCATCCTCCACTGGCAGGGTCTTCCATTTTACCAGGAATTCTCTGATAGTCCTCAAAGTGCGTTCCCTGGTATCAATTATTGCCTTGGGTACTAAAATGAACTTCCCCTCTTCATCAAGAGGAGGTAACTCTAGTGACGGTGTCACATTATGCCCCAGTGCCTTCTTGAGGCGAGATCCATGAAACACATTGTGTACCCCGCTACTTGCTGGAAGCTCTAATTCATAAGCCACTTCTCCAATTTTCGTGGAGATCCTGAAAGGTCCATAATACTGTGGCTTAAGCTTTTCTGCCCCACTCTTCTTGAGAGTGGATTGCCTGTAAGGCTGCAACATTAAGTATACCATGTCACCAACCTCAAATGATCGCTCAGTCCTCTGCTGGTTTGCATACTGCTTCTACTGATTTTGAGCCTTCTATATGTTCTCCTTCAAAGACCTCATGATATCCTGACTCTCCTGAATGTCTTTGGCCTTAGGCACTCTGCTATCACCAAACGATAAATCAATAAAGCTCGGTGCCTCATACCCATACAAAGCCATGAAGGGTGACATCTGAATGGACATGTGATAAGTGGAGTTATAACAGTACTCCCCCATGTGAAGCCACTTAATCCATGCCTTTTGTTGCTCTAACACATAATTCCGGAGGTATCCTTCCACCCATTTATTGACAATCTCTATTTGACCATCTATCTGTTGGTGGTAGCTCATGCTGGGGTTGAGCTCTGTCCTTGTCAACCTGAAGAGTTGCTGCCAAAAATTACTAAGGAACCTACTGTCCCTATCATTGACAATGCTCCGTGGCAACCCATGGAGACGGAATACCTCACGAAAAAACAACTCTGCAACCTGTGCTGTAGTATAGGTGGTATAACACACCCTTTTTTTTTGAAATATAAAGCTACAACTAGCACTGAATATCATAAATCTCCAAAATAGAACAAACCCATTAAACCAAATTGTTGTTTTAGCGAGTTTTCAATTTCAAACATGTGAATATAGCCAATAGAGAAGTTTGCACGAATACCCAAATGGTCAAACCATTGAATAATCACTTAACTCACACACCCACTTGTTGTAATACAATTTCAGGTCTGATATCAGTTTATGACAGCAAGTATGAAAGCTGTTTAATGCCCAGAAATGTGCAATACAACTGAATATAAGGAATATAGACTTAATACCCAATACCCAGAAGTTACAATTAATAATCTAACACATTTTGTACATACCCAGAAGCTGAATATTGGTACAGGTCTGCAAGTTAGTCTGCTACAGCAAACTGAAGCTTTCAAAATGATGTTAAATGCCTTCAATCTGCACTTCTCCCTTCAGCAAATGATAGCTTTGTGATGTGAATCCTTGGGCGCCTCCACACAAGCCCAAAAGACCACCAAAACCCTAGGCAGTTTGGGCTAGAAACCTCACGCCCAACTGCAACAGTTGTATGGCCCACAAAGAAGATTGATTGCAATTAAATCCTTTGTTTAAAGTCTTCAAATCTGCTCAAAAACTTCTCTACACTCCTGCGCCCACCCTTAAGCCTTCCTCAACAACAGACCAAGGAGAAATCGATCACCATGAGCATCCAAACAAACCCTAAGATTGGTACAGCCTCCTGGAATGGTATGACCAGCTGGGAAGCACTCCAAACTCCCCAAAAAACACTTCAAATCTGTATTATGTCTCTCCAAACTCTTTTATTCATAGAATCTCAAAAGATTTAACAATAAATCCCTCTCAGAATGAAATCGGAAATCTTAACAATGCAACACCAGCATAGACTCTGAATGAATCTATCAGCAACCACTCAGGGAAGATCTTTCACCACCGTGGATAGTATTCCTCATGAGGGTTTTTGTTCTCAAGAAGTTCTTGGATGAACAATGTTCATTCCAGCAGCATAACATTCCTTCAAAGATCAATGCATAATGCAAATGAGCTCAAAAATGCCCTTTTTATATTTTCCCTCTAAACCCAACACCCTCTTTTGGAGAATAAAACTTTGTTTTTTATGAAATAATTCTTTCTTCAACTTGGGCGCCCATCTCCAAAAGGGTCTAAGTCACCTTTTATTTTAAATAAAACACTTAGCTATTTAAAATAAAACCTTATAACTTAAGTGTTTATTTAAAATAATATAGTTGTCTTGTAGTAAGTGTCGCCGAAGCATCAAAGAATGAAACTGAGTGTGCCAAGATGATACATACGCCAAGGGACGATGTCGGTGCCGAAACGGTGACTTTCTAAAAATAGACACTTCCTTTTAAAACAAGTCAGATTTGCACTTCATATTCCTGCCCCTTCTCTTTCTTTATTTCTGCTCTTAACTCAGAAAATAATTCTTTTGATTGCTTCATACATGGGCTGCATATGTTCTTCAAAATATATTTGATTTACTCTTCATTTTTCTGCTCTTTTTCTCTTTCGAGATCTGCTTTTATATTCAAATGATATTCATTACTTTTCTTGCATTCTATTCTCACCATCTTCCACATCTTATATCATTCCAAAGGATACGTCTTCAACGAATGGTTGTATCTCTTGCCAAAAGAGATGTCTTTGCAAGGAGTCGCACCACTTCTTAAATGGATCACAACTCTTCATAAAACTAAACAAACACACCTCTTCACTCAAATAAATCACAGCCTTTTGATAATAAACAATTAGCACCACTTGTTATTTCAAATCGCACATATCATATGTTAATTGCTTCTCCTTTATTATTAATGAATCATAGCATATCATTTATTAAATAGCTGCCAAAAGTAGATCGCACCTTCTTTAATCTTTTGCAAATCGCATCCCTCACTTTTGCAACTCGCATCCCTCACTTTTATAAATCACATCCTCTATATTTATTTAATAATTAAGACTTTTGTCTTATATATTTGGCGCTCCATGTAGAGGGAGGTCGGCCTGATTTAAATATTCAAATCGACAATTTTGGCGCTCACGAAGTATTCCTCAAGTCGGCCCATAGAGGAAGGTAAGTCGGCCACTTCAAGGAGTATTAAAGATTAAGTCTGAAAGTTCTAGTTTGGCGCCAAGGATGGTCGGCCAGCATTAGGAAACCTTTTAATTTTTCTCCAAAGTCTTTCTCATAGTCGTCCTTGTTGATCATGTTTAATCTTTAATTTAAACATGCAATCTTTCCAACGGTAACATGTAACGGATAAACTCTTTTTTGTTCTCCAACGGGGATGTATAATGGGTGACTCTTACTATAACGGGCCATTCTTCTTTGCCTTGACATCAATGACTTCATTTATGACTCCATGCCTTTGACATCAATGACAACATAGTCCAACAATCTTCACAACAACATCAATATTTAATGATAACAATGTTGTTCATGCACCTTTGACATCAATGACAACCTTGTCCATCTTTGACATAAATGACAATATTTCCAACATACATTTGCATGATGAAAATAAATGGCTTTGAATTTACAAAGGCTATCTATGTTTTCTTTAACATATTGCTTGAGATTTGCTGTGACTTTGGGAGAGAGACTTTCAAGGAAGGTGGATGTGGCCGCTGTACATATCACCTAAGTACTTATGACTTAATTTTTAGTTTACTTCTTACTCCATGGATTTGTAAAAGATATTATTTTAATTCTAATTCCATCAATAGAATTGCATGGTCTTACGAGTCTTCTTTTTCATGGCTTCCTCCTTTTATTTTACCAATCTAATCCTTTTTATGACTTGGGGGTTCATGTTTCAGGAGTGTTTTACTTGAATGTGAATTAATTTCTTTCATTCTTATTTTTTCAGGTTATGTTCAGCAATGAATTTAAAGAATCATTTACCAAGTTAAAGGGTTTAGATGTGCGGCAGAAGATAATCAATACAATACTGAATTTGGCTAATGGTTGGCGACAAAGTAGAAAACATGCTGGTTCTTCTCAGGAAAACCTTATAAATGTATATAAAACGTCAGGTTTATATTTAGTGTGGACAACTGATGTCAAACAAGGAGAGGAAGTATTTCAAGTATTAAAAATATGGAATGTTCTCACCCTTGTAGAAGTTCCTATCCTTAAACAACGCTTGGAAAATGTTTTTAGAACATATACTCCAGAGTATGTTGGGCGGTGCAAAGCAAAGCTTTTGGATAAGTATGTTCAAATTTCTTGTTAATTGCTGGTTTGTCAAAGACCCTCCATGAATTCTGTATCATTTTCATGTTAATGTTTTTTAAGGATGGTTTCCATTGAGGAAATAAGATTGGCTACAATACCATTTCCTTAGTTGTGGTGAATGGTGATTTATGTGATAACACTTAGAAAGAAATCATGTTTCTACTATGTTATTCTAAATAAAGCTAAAATAATGACTTATGCCTCTAGCTTATCTTTATTACCATAAGAAAAGAAGGATGAGCTAATATGGACTTATTGATCATAGTTGCCAGTTGGCATATTTATCCAAATCTGCATATCTGAAGGCTATCTTGTTCCAGGGTTGCAAAAAGAGTACGACCAAGCCGATGGAAGTATGATCCTGGGTTTGTTTGGTATAGGCATCTACAGCAACCAGAAATGGTTGAATCTCTTCATTGTGAAGCTCTTGATAAGGAAACTGTTACATTGGAGCATGCCAAAGTCGAAGAAAGCTTATTACTGATGAAGTTCTATTCTCTGTCTTCTGGCATTGCAAATCAATTGCTAACAGCCAAAGATGGATCAGAGATTGACCTTCAGTTTGAGGTCAATGAGGAGGAATCACGAATAATCAGGTTTCCAAGAAGTTCATTTATTCTTGGACGCTCTGGTACAGGGAAAACGACTGTACTTACAACCAGACTTCTTCAGAAGGAACAACAATTTAGTCTTGCTACTCATGGTTTCTCACGGGAGCATCAGAGTGAAGTAGAAAGTAAAATTGGGAGAAAAGATTTGCAACAAGAATACATTAATTCCAGTTGTCTTCGCCAAATTTTTGTCACTGTTAGTGCAAAGCTTTGTTCAGCAATAAGGAATCACATTAGTCGCATTGACAGGTAGGTTAGCCCTTTTTCTTTCTATGAGTTATAGTGGCAAAGCACAAATAGAGTGATAAGTTTTTTAATAATGTATACATTTTTAAATGGCTAATAATAAAAGTGTGAAACCCATTTCTTTCAGTTATGTCATTCTAGAAAGATTATAAATGGTCTTTAATAGTTTTCTTCTTTTTGGCTTCAACTTCAAGATTTGGGTTAAATGGTGTAAGAGTGGAATTTGACATCTAATGCACAGTAGATTCCAGCTTTCTTTGCTTGAAACACCAAATTATTTATGGGCATTTTTTTTTTTGCTCTGAAAGTTGACTTTTCTCTCATGTGATGTACTGGAAATCCTTAATATATTTAACATGATGCAAATGAGGAATAAAATATCAAAGACCACACAAGTTAGGCAGAGGAGAATTTGACTATCATTAGTGCTAAATAGAATTTACTTTGAATTTTGGACAGCAACCCTTAAGGTGTGAGAAAAGTTGATTTGCTAGGACAGTATGGAGAGGTCCTACAATTACCATGCAAGAAAAGAAAGAAATAAAGAAATAAAGAAATTGTAATAATATCCATGAATGACCAAATTAGATCAACAGGACTTGAAAGTATGATGAGTGAGAATAGGAAGAGGAGACAATGAGCTCCAACATTTAAAAGAAACAGGAGGGTACAAGCTGAAACCTAAAGCTAAAAGCATAACAAGATACTCTAAATGTTCTTTTTTTAATTGGATTTAATAACAATAACAAATTTCAGAAAAAAAAAATGTGCATGCACCAGGAATGCACAGTCCAGCAAAGAACAGAGGAACTGTTACAAAGAGATTCTAAAAGAAAAACAGAGATTACAGCAGAGTTAAAAAAAGATGCTGCTGAAAACAGAACAGCAAACATCTTAACAATGAATATGCACAGTGCTGACACCATCACAACCATGCAATGGGAGTGGAAATGACATGCTGTCCAGAAGAGTCTCTCCAATGCAATCTCGTAACATGTGTGACTGTATCTTCCAATGCTAGGACAAGGTTTAGAAAAGATTGTAACTCTTCCTTGACAGCATTCCACATGCTGATCCTCTGGGACACCCAAAGTAGACAACGTGTGCTGGGACAATCAAGTAAAGCTGTGTAGTATACACCAGCAGAAGTGTACACTGGAGTACAATGCACCTATAAGCAATAACCGACAACATTGAGACAACCAGTATGAGTGTAACCTCCAGATTTCGCCTCGAGAGGCACATGAGCCATGAAATGGGCCTTACACTTCTAGTGGTTGAAGCCGAGAAGACAATTGGCCTGTAAAATTATTTCCTCATTGCAATTGGACTGTTCATTCAGAGAAGAGATCAGATTAGCCACCTGGGGAGAAAGGTTAGAGAAGATCAACTGAATTTGAATCTCTGGAGGAAGAAATGACTGTGAAAAGGCTGCTGAACAACGAAGATTCCAAATGTATTTGATAATAATGTGTCGGCAGGTGCTGGAAATCACATTGTGGGAAGTGGAAGAGCCAAAAAGAGAAGTTTTCCAAGTCCATGAAAAATGAAAGAGGGTAGGAATGGTATCCATAAGGGCGGACCAGAGCAATTTAGTGCGAGAGCAGGACCAGAAATAGTGTTGGATAGACTCAGGCTTGGCATAGAAAGGGCAAGAGGGGGGTGGGTAGATGAATTTGAGGCGGTTCCCCACTGGATGTTTGGTGTGGAGAAGTTTCAAGGCAGTGAGCTGGGATTGTGAGTTAGCTTTGGTTTGCCAAATTTGAATGCTGAGTTTGTTCCATTGAGCCCGGCTAAATTTACACTTCCAAATTACATTTAGACGGTGAGCGGGGACCGAGTTCGCGGGAGGATCGAGAACTTTTGGAGCCTTTTGGAAAAGGTCCAAAAATCCACTCAGGTCCCGAAATCCCCTCAAGTCTCGAAATCCCCTCAGTTCAATATATTTTAAAATAATATTTAAGTATAAGAATTAATTTCTTATACTTTAAATTATCTTAAAATATACTGTCAGGATGTTTGAGATAGGTTTTGGATCCATGGGAGTTAAATTGCAGATTTTAGAATTTGGAGGATCCATTAGATTTTAGACTTAGCCAATTTTTAGGGTTTTCAGGGTTTCAGACAACCAAAATCAGGGGTTTAGCAACATGCACTAGAGTAAAAGCACAGGGACCCCTTAGGAAAATTTGATGAATTTGGCAAGATTTTGCAAATACTTGGCTTGAAAATAGGAATCCCAACATAGTATATGCAGATTTGAGAAGGAAAGTATATGAAGAGTATCATCTACAAGAAGATGTTTTATGAAGGCAAATTAAATGGTCATCATCCATTGAAATTTGATGCAGGAGCATCTAGAGGTGTAAGGGCAATCTTGCATCACCCAAAAACAATGCTGATTCAAAATTGATGATTTTGTTTTCATTTCTTTTCAAAATTTGTGTTTTCGGATACCCATTTGTTTGAATAATGATTCAGAATCTTCAAAGTTTCCAATAGGGCTAAGAATACTAGAATTTACTATTTTTAGTAAGTCTATATCAGAGAAGCCGTTGAGCCCGAAATTTTTTCCAAAGCTTCGGAATAGTCAAATAAGCATTCTTGGTAAATTTTAGCTCAAGCTCATGTCTAGATTTCAAGATATTAAAGTTTCAATTTTGTGAGGTCCCCTGAAAAGTTTCAAAATCACATATAAGGTACTTAAACGCCCCATAACGTCCCGAAAAGTTTACGGAAATACGTTTACGTATTTCTGGCATTGTAGTTCACTTCATGAGCTTTCTGGCACTTCAAACGGTTCGACAATCAGACACCCGAATCAAAAGTTATGGTTCCCGGAAGTTGACCTTTTGAGGGAGTTGCAAATTTTGAAATTTTGGTTAGAGGCCACCCAAAGGGCTATTTATGACCATTTTTGGGCACCTTTGGAGTAGTAGAGATAAGGGGGAAAGTGTAGAGTCAAGAAAAGGCGAGAAAATAGAAACCCTAGCAAATTTGGAGCTATAGAAGGCGGAAGGTTCCAGAGTCTAGAGATAGGAAGGTGTAATGTGTTGCAGCCTGAGGAGGATTCATCCTCTGATTGTATTTTAGCTTTTGTAATGTAATGTGTTGTCCAAATCAATAAAAGAACATTCCTATTTTCTGTGTGCAATTGGATTATTGTGTGTTTTTTGATTTACCCCCTTCATTAAGTGGTATTAGAGCAAGGGTTCCTGAGTGTGTAGACAGATCGCCGACCATGAGGCAGTTTGCACAAAGACCTGAGGTTGTGGGTTTGCTGCAGAGATCAAAATGCCTCCATGAAGAAACTGTGGTGGGAGAAATGCTTTGACGGAAGAAGGTTTTAGAGCCCTGCAAAGGCAAATCGATGCATTGCAAGAGGAGCTACAAAGAGGGTTTGACCCGAGAACAAGAGAAGAAAGCGAGGATAAAGCTGAAGAGCTATCTGAGGAAGAACAAGAAGTTGCAGGAGATCTCCCAGAAGTTAGGTTGTTGAGGGCCATTTCAAAGATTGGAAAGAGACCAAGGATTGAAGTCTCTACCTATTTTGGGAATTTGAACCCAGAAGAGCTTATTGGATCAATGATATGGAAGAATATTTTGAGTATGAAGATGTGGAGGATCTAGATCGGGTAAAGTTTGCAAAAACAAAGTTGAAGGGTCATGCCAGTATTTGGTGGAAGGAGGTCTAGTTGGAGAGAAATAGAAGAGGAAAAGGAAAGATTACCAGATGGGATCCGATGGTGGACAAACTAAAGAAGCAGTTCATTCCTGTGGACTATGAGTTGGAGTTGTTGAAGAAGCTGCAAGGATTGAAGCAAGGTAACAAGTTTATCAAGGAGTATACGGAAGAGTTTTACAAGATTACTATCAGGACAGGCTATGTAGAGGCCAACAAAGAGAAGGTAGCCTGTTACATTAATGGGCTGAGGCCAAGTATTTAAGAGGAGTTGAGTCTGGTCAGAATGACCACCATAGAAGATGTGTACCAGTTTTCCCTGAAGGCGGAAGAGAAGCTAAATAAAAGATTTGAAAGCAAGCAAAGGGGAAGAGGTCAAGGTGGAAGGATTGGTGGAAGATGCTATGGAGGCCGTAATGAAGATCAAAAGAAAAGTGAAGAAGCTGGCACCAGTCGAAATCAGAGACGAGATAATGCCTACTGCCCTCGTGACCAAAATAATGGTGAGCAAAGAGGAAGAGGAAGAGGCTGACTTGGGCAAGGACTTGGAAGAGGAGGTTTCAGAGGAACCTGTTTCCAATGTGGAGGACATCGAGCATACGAGTGTCCCCAACATCAAGGAAGGACAAATAGGAGATCTGAAGGTAATGCATGAGTTGCACATGTAGATGAAGATGCGTAGTCTGAGCATGTTGAAGATGCTGAAAGGGGAGAAACCCTAGTTGTCAGAAGAACCTTGTTGAATGAGGAGAAATAACTAGATCAGAGGAAGAGTTTATTCCGCACAAGGTGCAAGTGTGAAGGTAAGTGTTGTGATATTATTATTGACAGTGAAAGCACTGACAATCTTGTTTTAGAGGAGATGGTTAACAAGTTGAAGTTGACAAGAAGGCATCCACATCCATATTGGATTGCATGGTTGTAGAAGGACCATAGGGCTTTGGTCAATGAGTAGTGTCTAGTCAAGTTCAAGATTGACGACTACCATGATGAGGTGTTGTGTGACATCATACCAATGGATGCATGTCATATGCTATTGGGAAGGCCGTGGCAGTATGATAGGTGTGCTGTCCTTGGTGGCCATGCAAATACCTATTCTCTGGCAAAGGATGGAGTTCGTCATAAGTTAAAGCCCTTGATGGAGGTGGAAGAAAAGGTATGAAGTACTGCCAGAATTTGCTTGGTAGATGGTAGGAAATTTTTGGAGGGTATGAAGCATGAGCGTCATTGCTTTGCATTGATTCCTAAGATTAGCCAGGAGAAATGTTAAGATGTACCAATAGAAGTCTCAGATATGTTGGAAGAATTTCAGGGCATTGTCTCTGATAATGTACTAGAAGGTTTACCACCGATGAGGAAGATAAGTCACCAAATGGATTTGATACCAGGAGCCAGTTTGCCAAATAAGGCAGCCCATAGAATGACTCCTGTGAAGAATGAAGAGATGAACAGACAAGTTCACAAGTTGTTGAGAAAGGGACTAATAAGAGAGAGCCTATGTCCATGTGCGGTACATGTAGTACTAGCACCAAAGAAAGATCGAGAGTGAAAATGTGTATAGATTCTCAAATCATCAATAAGATTACGATCAAGTACAGATTTCCATTGCCTACAATGGATGACATAATGGATTTTTTGAGTGGAGCCAAGTACTTTACGAAGATTGATCTGAAGAGTGGGTATCACCAGATCCGAATCAGAGAAGGAGATGAATGGAAGACAACTTTCAAGACAAAGGAAGGTTTGTATGAGTGGTTAGTCATGCCATTTGAGCTAACCAATGCACTGAGCACATTCATGCGGCTGATGAACGAGGTATTGAAAGAGTTTTGGAAAATTTTGTTATTGTTTATTTAGATGACATTTTGATTTTCAGTAAAACTTGGGATGAGCATCTGATGCATATCAGGAGAGTTTTGGAGAAGCTGAGGGAGGAGAAGTTGTTGATTAATCTGAAGAAATATAGTTTTGCAAAGGAGGAGTTGGTATACCTGGGATTTGTTGTCTTAGTGGAAGGTCTTAAGATGGACCCATAAAAAGTAAGGGCTATCATTAAATGGCCAACGCCAAGGAGTGCTACGGAGGTACGATCTTTTCATGGTTTGGCAAGTTTTTACATAAAATTTATCGGGTATTTCAATAGCATTTGTGCACCCCTAACTGAGACAATGAGAGGGGATAGAAAAGAGTGTAAATGGACTACAGGAGCAACCAAGAGTTTTGATACATTGAAGCAAAAAGTCACAGAGCAACCTATTTTGGCATTTCCAGATTTCAATAAGGTATTTCAGGTAGATTGTTATGCTAGTGGCAGTGCTATAGGAGTTGTTTTGAGTCAAGAAGGTAAGCCCATTGCCTATTTCAGTGAGAAGCTTAATGATGCCAAGAAAAAGTATTATGTTTATGATCAGGAGTTTTATGCTATAGTTCAGGCTTTGAAGAAATGGAGACATTATTTGGTGCCGAAAGAGTTTGTTTTATATACTGATCATCAGGCTTTGCAGTATCTTAATAGTTAAGGGAAGTTAAATCAAAGGCACTTAAAATGGGTTAAGTTTTTGCAGAGTTATACTTTTGGTTTGAAGCACAGGAGTGGGAAGTCCAATATAGCTGCAGATGCCTTGAGCAGAAGACAAAATTTGTTGATAGAAATGAAGATAGAGGTTGTTGGGTTTGATGAGCTCAAAAGTTTGTATCTTGAAGATCCAGATTTTGCAGAGGCTTGGAAAGCTTGTTTGGAACCTGTTACTTTGGACAGAACAAAATGGTTGGATTTCGTAATCCAAGATGGCATGCTGTTTAGAGGAAGCCAGTTGTGCATTCCGAGGAGTTCCATGAGAAAGAACTTGATTAAAGAGAAGCTGTAATGTCCCCAGTTTCGAGTCCTATTGCAGCATAGTTGGAGCTGACTTTTTGGGTTGGTGACAGCATAATCAGAGGAGTATTTCGATGTCACCAGGGTGTTCGGGTGATCCAGTGGAGCTGGTTGACACTTTCCGGAGAGATTTCGGAGAACTTGTCTATACTTACTATTTATAGTAAGTGTTTGCATGTCGACAATCTTTTTGGGTTTTTTTGGGTTTGTTCTCTTTGGTCCTCGGGGAACACTGCTATTTTTAGTAAGTGTCAGTTTGGCGATGTTTTGGTGACTTGGCAGTCAGCTGTTGGCTCTCCCAGACTTGCATTGAGCTTAGAGTTATCAGATGGTTTGTGGATCCAGTTGGCACCCTCCGAGTTGGCTCAGTTTGCTTATGGTCGTTACTATTTTTAGTAAGTTTGGGTTTGGTGGCGTTTCGGGATTTTCGGAGTTGGAATGTATCGTCTTGTCGAGACCTTTCCGGCGAGCTATTGGTCATGGGATTTTGACTTCATCTGGATGGGTATTTTAAAGTCCGAAGATATATTTTATTATTTTACGAGACTTTATAATGTGTAACGGCATATGTGACTATGAAATAAATTATTAAAGGGGGTCACTAAAGGACATGGGCACCCATCCTAATGAGGGAATAAAGTAATTTTAAAACATTAAAACTCCCTCCAAAAAGCCAACGCCCTCAAGGAAGGAAATAAAAGGAGGAATAAGGGAGTCGTTTGGGATATACTTGGATTATATTTTTTTCTTTTTTGAGGTTTTTCCCACGAGGGTTTCTGGAGCTTGGCTCTAGGGTTTGGTATTGTCTTGCTGAGACAAAAACCTCTGCAAGATTGATTTGATCTTGGCTTCTGGGGACGAAAACCTCCATTAGCAAATATTATATTGGTGGATGCATCTAGTATTCGCATTTGGGCTTCACTTGAATGAATGTTTTGAGGTTTTGAGGATTTCATGGGTATATCATTTGCAGATTTATGAAGATTTTCTTATGCAGATTGGAAAGACTGATTTAATAGCTGAGTTGAGCTAACTTTATTGAGGGTTTGGAGCTGATATATGTTGCATTTGCTGGTCGTACTTCTTACAGCCAGGCCATACCACATGTGAGGGCAATTTGGTGATGTTCATTGCTCTTTCTTCATTATTCCTGGGTCGTTCAACCTTGTGTGCAGCTGTTAGACATATCCGAGGATTTTAGAATAGATTTCTGCATTATTTGTTGCTGTCCACATTTCCAGCATGGCCGTACAACAACATAGGTGGATATGGGGTTTGTGAGGAGACATTTCTTTGTTTTTGGCATCATATTTCTTCTTCCTTGTGACCTCTAGGGTCTCATATCAGCTGATATATATTTATATTGTATACTCTTTGCGATTTGGGGTGATTTGATGTGTTTTCAACCATACCTAGTTGCTGGTCTGGCTACAACATAAATATCAAAGTGCAAAACTTGACATGGGTATGTAATGATAATTAATATTTGATTGTTTGATGATATGGGTCATTGTTTGTTTATGCAAATTCATTGGACTTTTTCTGGGTTTTCAGTATATGCTATATATTGTATGTTTCGGTAACACACATCTGCAGGAAAACTAAAACCCCTTTTGCATCTTCTGTCTAGTCTGTTAGAACACCTCTAAAAAATTAAAATAACACATAAAAAGATCTTTAAAAATTATACAAACAGGTACGACACATTAGAGTGGTATCAGAGTTAAAGATTTTGCCATCCTTTGAGGTCAGATTTAGACATGTAGATGAAAATATGAGACATGCAGATGAAAATATGAAACATGCAGCTTAGCTTTGCATGTGAGTGATTAACACTTGCATGAGTGTTCAAAGTTGGGCAGTTGATAGGTTTTGAACAGGGAATGTGAGATCATGGCATCTCTCGTGAAGGGTGATATTTGTGAAAGACTTTTTGATGCAGGATTGAAACTGAAATATTGGCCAGGGACAGATGAGAGACTTCTCAGCACCTTGGAAGAAATTGAGGAACATTTATGTAAAATCCCTCAGACACTTTCTGAGTCAATGCGGAGGGTTTTGGTTCCTTCAAAGACTTCACTATGTAAGCTTGAGTTGTTGAGGCATCCAAACAAGAAGGTAAGATTGGCGGTCATCACATGCATCAACGAGGTTATGAGAATTACAGCTCCTGAAGCACCTTACAAGAATGACTTAATGAAGGAAATGTTACAGCGAATTGTTGAAAGTTTTCATGGGCTAGGTGAAACGAAAAGTTTATCTTTTAAGAAGATTGCTGAGATGTTAGTAATTATGGCTTAGGTCAGGTCATGGGTCTTTTTGATTGATCTCGGGTGTGATGATGTACTTCTCAAAATGTTTCATTGTTTCGTGGACAAGATCAGAACGTATCATATGGATGAAGTTCAAGCAGCAATGCAAAATATCTTGTCTCTGATTTTAGATGAAGATGATATCTCCAAGTTGTTATTATCTAACTTGCTAAGCATTTGGAGAAAAGAACAGCTTGTTTCACCTGTAGCGTATGAGTTGTCAAAGACCTTGGTTGAGCAGAAAATTAAGAAACTTAAAGATCAGTTGACAAAAGAAGAAGCTATTACTTGTGGTTTACAGGTTACAAGGATTCCTAAAGTGAGCAAGAATCAAATGAGAAAACAAGGTCTATGTTTCTTTTGCCAAGAATTTTGGGAGCCTAACCACCAATGCACGAATAAAAAGGACTCACAACTTGATGATAGTTTGGTAGAAGCTCTTGAAGTTACTTTCAATGCTCAAGAGGTTGTTATCAACCCAGATAACAATTCTGATTTTTATGACAGCAGTCATTCTCCTAAGTGTAGTAGTGATTTAAAAGTTATGGCACAAGAGGAAAAAGTTGTAAAAGATACTTCTAATGTTGGCACGCAAAATATGAGTGTCAAACATGAGGAAAACCAGGGGGATACAAGCCATAACAGTTCTGATTTTTGTGACAGTAGTTTGATCTGTTTGCATCAGTGTGAGGATACTACCATTACACATGATGATGATGGTTGTGTGGACTCACCCAATGCAAACACTCCAGTTTCGGGTGATATTAATGCAATAGGTGTTGTGGATTCATGCCACAACGAGTTTGATTTGGTATATCAGACCTTGGAAGATGGGAGTAAAATTGAAGAGCTGCCTAATGGAGATGATTCCGAGGATTGTTTGACGGATGTGCATGCATCTATTTTGATAGGGGAGGTGTGCATTGATATTGGCAATTCAGTAGCCTCTAGGATATCAGTTGAGGCATCCCAGGAGATTCATAACAGCAGTAGAATTGATGAGGATGTGTGCAAAGTTGATAGCACACATGAGGATGCTTACCAATCGGTGAGTGGTGATGATTCAGCCTCTTTCCATAGTGCATATTTCAAATCAGAAAATTTGTGTGGAGACAATTTGTCAGTGGGGTCTAATCATTTAACAGGGCAATTGAAGGTGAATGAAGGCATGATTGCTGCAGCCATAGAACACTTTGATGTTGCTCAGCAGTTGTTTGTAAATTGTTGTTGGAAGACTCCAGAAACACAGGAGCACTTTGATAGTGAACTTTCCCTTGCCAAGTTTCAGGCACTCAGAGATGTAGTTGGAGTAATGAAGAATAATTACCTACAACTATTATCAGATAGAGGTCACCTTCTTATGCTCGATGGTATTTATCATGATGCTTTAAGGGGGAAGGAAGAGGAGGTTGATGAGCTCACCTATGAGCTCGAGGTCACCACAAACTCTTTGAAGAGCACTCAATTAGCCCTTCAAGAGTCAGAGCTACGGATAGATGAGCTTACCGTGGAGTTGAGTTTAGCACAGTCTTCATCTCCAGTAGTTATAGTTCCGATTTCTATGACAGTTACTGGTGATGAGCATACACCCACGGATAGTGGTAAGGAGTACTTTGTGGATGTGGCTACATCCATTACAGTTATAGATGCAGGTAACACAGATGGGATGGGTGTTGTGGTTGAGAGTAGCAGAGAATTAGATGTTGCATCAGGGGTCTCTGAGGTTAGTCCCTGTGACAGGTATGACAGAGCAGGTTATTGATAGCTCTTGCGAGGAGTTGGTGGATTTCCCTGAGAGTTGTATGACAGATCACCACACTACATCTTTTTCATAGGGGATATGCAGGGCATCATTCAGTAGGGAGATCGATTCTCATGTTGATTTGTTTCCCTCTCTTGGAAGCAAATTAGAGATTGCATCCTATGCAGTTGATAGTGATCGACAACTTACTAGACCACAGGGTTGGAGAGATCAACTGAAGGTTACATGACAGAAGGTTGATTCAACCTTATCTCGTCTGGATTGCACTCATAGGAATGTTGAGAACCTTCTTTGGACAACAGAGTTGGAGAGATGGTATGGGGTCTCGGCTGGTACTCACATTCATGATTTGCAGTTCATCAAGAGCGCTTTGGAGGAGGTAAAATCAGAATATCTCCAATTGTTTCATGATAGGGAGTATGCTATTGGGTATGCAGAGAGGGTTGCTAGAGTATCTACCCAGTTAGCTATCCAGGATCAGAGGCATGAGCCATCATTCAATTCGAGTGATGAGAGTGATGAGGAGTGTGTTCCCCATGACTATGATAGTCAACCGTTGACACAGGCCGATGCTTTTTATTTTGACTGCATAGTGAGGAGTGCTCATCATTTCTCCTTTAGTCCACATACAGATGACTTGATGATGCGTAAGTGTGGATTGGCTTAGGATTTATACCATCTTTGTGGGATGAAGGGTTGCCGTCAACAGAAGATTGAACTAGGGATTGCAGGTGGCTGACTTAGATACATTCAGAGGATTATTTGCAGAGCCAGAGATCAGGTTACCATCATGGTGATATGCACCTGACAGAGTTTGCAACTTCTTTGTCTCTAAAATTTCCATTGGAGACATGGCTTTAGAGAGGCTGCAATGTCAGTAGGCATGATGGTCTATTTAGTTTTTACAGCGGTGATGGAGGAGAGTTTTATCATTCCCTTGATTTGAGAGGAGCAGTTTCATATCTTCCAGCACCTATGTTGGATAGTCAGCACATCCATAGGAGTTTGGCAGGGGATGTTGTGGTTCAGACACTTCGAGATTTACTTACCCCTTCATGATTGTTGGATGTGAGGTTTTGATGTGTTGGGATCCAAGTGGTGATAGGTTAGACATGTCAGTTCAGTTGGATTCTGTTGTGTTGCTTCACCACTCTCTGTATGGTGAAGATTATATCAGAGTAGCGCAGTGGAAGTCAATAAGTGATGTGTATGGCAGACTTCCATATTGGCTTTGGGACCCAAGAGTTCCTATGTCTAGCAGATTTTTCGATACTGGGGTAGCTACTTACATTGATGCTGAGCATGGTTTTACCTCTACCTAGCAGATGCAGTGGAGATGCTGTTGTACATTCTTCAGATTGATTTGGGATCCTGGGGTTAAGCTTTGGCATGCAGGTGCAGATTGCTTGAGGGCAAGCAATCTTTGGGAAGGGCGGACTGTAATGTCCCCATTTTCGAGTCCTATTGCAGCACAGTTGGAGTTAACTTTCTGGGTTGGTGACAACATAATTAGAGGAGTATTTCGATGTCACCAGGGTGGTCGGGTGATCCAGTGGAGCTGGTTGGCACTTTCCAGAGAGATTTCGGACAACTTGTCTGTACTTACTATTTATAGTAAGTGTTTGCATGTCGACAATCTTTCTGGGTTTTTCTGGGTTTGTTCTCTTTAGTCCTGTTGGTGCCTGAGTTCACTGTCAGTTTTTAAGCATTTTTCATGTAGGCACCTTCCCTAAAATCCAAAAAATTTTAAGTATTGGGGCCCCTCAGTGTTCTTCAGCATCTGCATCATAGTTCTTGAGGTGGTGGTCTTCATGTTTTCTCCATCGGAAGTGTTTGCCCGATGGTGTTAGTCTTACCGACGAGGGTTTTGAAGGTTATCGGAGTGATCGGCGTCATCGGCATAGGTTTGAGGTGTTGCTCCGACGGTGTAAGTCACACCGACGGAGGTGGGAAACCGATGTGTTATCGGCAGGTGTTGTTATGTCGGCAAAGGAGTTTCGTGCTAGGCCGACCGTGTTGGTCTGGCCGACGGGGATATGAGATGTGCCATCGGCATGACATAGACTGTCGGGTGAACGGGCAGATGTTGGACCGACAGTGGGAGGTTTGGCCGATGAGGTGTCATCGGCGTGTCTCGCCGAAGGTGGTGTGCCATCTGGAGGATTCATGGCATCGGTGAGGGAATTTCATGTTGCTTCGACGATGTGTGTCTGGCCGATGGGAACGAGGAGTTTGGCCATTGGGTTGACTTCGTGCTTGGTCTCGCCGAGGGAAGTGCTATCGCCATGACTTTGGCTATCGGGCGAGCCGGCGTGGGGTTCACCGATGGAGTGGTGTCTGGCCGATGGTGTCATTGGCTTGGTGTTTGGTATCGGGTGGACTGTGTTTGGTTTTGCCGATGAGATGTTCATCGGCGTATGTGGTGGCCATCGGCGAGATTATTGAGGTCAGTGGGAGCTTTCATTGGTGTGCCGATGGTCTATGTCTTGGCAACAAGGGATTATGAAGTGGTCTTCGGCATGACCTGTGTTGTCGGCAGGAGAATTAGTCGTTGAGCCGATAGTGGAGGTTTCGCCGACGAGGGTGTTTTGGTGGCCATCGGGGAGAGTTGGTCTATCAGCCAAGGAAGCTTTTGGGCTGGCCGATAGACTATGTCTGGCCGACAGAGGCTTGCGGAGGTGTCGTCGGTGAGACGATTGAGGTCGGCCAGAGGATTTTTGGATGCTCCGATGGAGGGAGTCACGCCGACGGGGGTGTAGAGTGTAGTTTGTGGTCATCGGCCAGACTATTGATGTCGGGATGAGTTTTGTGGAGTTGGCCGATGGTTCTTCTCTGGTCGATATGGAAGTTGTAGGCTTTCGGGAGGTGTTGTCGGTGAGACTTGATAGATCGGCATGGGGATTTGGGAGTTGGCCGATGGGCTTTGGGCGAAGGAGCGTGTGTCGAGCACGGCAAAACGCTCGACACTTAGTACGCATGTGACTATGTTTTTAAAGTGATAGAGGGCTCTCTGCGCTGTGCATGTGGGATTATTTCCCTACACTTTTGAATCTTCAGTAAAGCACATTTTGGCGGGAGGCTTCTGTTTGAATGCAGCGACTGTTTTCTCGGTGGCTGCGGGTGGTTGAGCCATCAATGGCGACAGTGCAGGGGTATGGGCGACGGTACAAGCGATTAAACTGCCCGATTGTGAATGAAGAGTCCCAGATGGCGGCGCAGGGCTCGAGGTCTCCCCTGTTTGTTGCAGTAATAACTTCTGAGCGCCTTTCCCTCTGATGGATGTATCTGGCGGATTTTTGATTTCTGGCCATGTAATTAATTGCAGAATGTACACGGTTCTGTATATAATGGTCTGGCTGTGTTACTTTTAGGGGTTGGAGGTTTTTTGGGCTTTCTGCTCTGACTCTGAACATAAGGTGTTCACATTTTGAAAGGCATTTTTTGCTACAGACTCGGTCCTTAGTCTGGTGTACTAATCTATCTTGTCTTGTAAATGATAATTTTCTCTGTGATGGCCTTCTATGCAGATTGATTTTAAATGAAAAACACCTGTGTGTGTATTTTTTCTGATTGTCTCCTGTATGTCATTTGTTTTCCTTTCAAACAAGGTTGTCAAGGGCTTCCAAGTTTTTCAGTATGTGCATACTGTGTGTCTGATTTATTGCGTCTGCTCAAGGAGTGGTTAAATAGGCTTTTGATCAGATACAAAGGAAAATAGATTGCATCACAGGATCTGTTAAGCATGATCATTAATGATACTCTTTCTTGGACATGTTGTTAGGCAGTAGCATTATTCTTAGGTCCTCTGGATATGAATTTATGTTGTCATGGGGAGACATTTACAGTCTTAGATATGACTCTGTTGCCCAGATAAGGCACTGGTTTGGGAATTTGTCTGTTCAATGGGTCTAGGAAAGTCCCATCACTCCAAACACCAATTCAAACCATTTCATCCTTCCATCTGTTAGTTGTAGGATTAGAAGTAGGAAACCCCTGCATGCTCTCATCCTTAACCAGACATTATGTCCAAGAATGTTGCCAACCTTGTGATTTGTTACACAAATCTTGGTCCATACATGAGAGTATTCTGCCTGTTGCTGTCAAGTTAAATCCTTCTGTCATTGAGCTAGTCAAGGTTATACTTTTATCAAATAGGGACACCCCCCTTGGTGCGGCAGAACCAGAAGTGAAGGGGAGGAGCTCACGCAACCTCCTGTATTCAGTTGGCTGAATCTGCCTGTGCATTAGAACTGGCAAACCCTAATGCTGATTCAGAAGAAAAACTAACAAGTCCTCGGGGAACACTGCTATTTTTAGTGTCAGTTTGGCACTATTTTGGTGACTTGGCAGTCAATTGTTAGCTCTCTCAGACGTTGCATTGAGCTCAGAGTTATTAGATGGTTTGTGGATCCAGTTGGCACTCTCTGAGTTGGCTCAGTTTGCTTATGGCCATTACTATTTTTAGTAAGTTTGGGTTTGGTGGCGTTTTGGGATTTTCGGAGTTGGAATGTATTCGTCTTGTCGAGACCTTTCCGGTGAGCTATTGGTCATGGGATTCCGACTTCATCTGGATGGGTATTTTAAAGTCCGAAGATATATTTTATTATTTTACGGGACTTTATAATGTTTAACGACATATGTGACTATGAAATAAAATATTAAAGGGGGTCACTAAAGGACATGGGCGCCCATCCCAATGACGGAATAAAGTAATTTTAAAACATTAAAACTCCCTCCAAAAAGCCAACGCCCTCAATGAAGGAAATAAAAGGAGGAATAAGGGAGTCATTTGGGATATGCTTGGATTATATTTTCTTCTCTCTTTTGAGATTTTTTCCGCGAGGGTTTCTGGAGCTTGGCTCTAGGGTTTGGTATTGTCTTGTTGAGATGAAAACCTTTGCAAGATTGATTTGATCTTGGCTTATGGGGATGAAAACCTCTATTAGCAAATATTATATTGGCGGATGCATCTAGTATTCGCATTTGGGCTTCACTGGAATGGATGTTTTGAGGTTTTGAGGATTTCATGGGTATATCATTTGCAAATTTATGAAGATTTTCTTATGCAGATTGGAAAGACTGATTTAATAGCTGAGTTGAGCTAACTTAATTGATGGTTTGGAGCTGATATATGTTGCATGTGCTGGTCGTACTTCTTATAGCCAGGCTGTACCACATATGAGGGCAGTTTGGTGATGTTCATTGCTCTTTCTTCATTATTCCTAGGTTGTTTAGCGTTGTGTGCAGTTGTTAGACATATTAGACGATTTTAGAATAGATTTCTGCATTATTTGTTGTTCTCCACGCTTCCAACATGGCTGTACAGTAGCATAGGTGGACGTGGGGTTTGTGAGGAGACATTTCTTTGTTTTTGGCATCATATTTCTTCTTCCTTGTGACCTCTAGGGTCTCATATCAGCTGATATATATTTATATTGTATACTCTCTGTGATTCGGGGTGATTTGATGTGTTTTTAGCCATATCCAGTTGCTGGTCCGGCTACAACATAAATATCAAAGTGCAAAACTTGACATGGGTATGTAATGATAATTAATATTTGATGGTTTGATGATCTGGGTCATTGTTTGTTTATGCAAATTCATTGTACTTTTTCTGGGTTTTCAGTATATGCTATATATTGTATGCTTCGGCAACACATCTGCAGGAAAACTAAAACCCCTTATGCATCTTCTGTCTAGTTTGTAAGAACACCTCTAAAAAATTAAAATAACACAAAAAGATCTTTAAAAATTATACAAATAGGTACGGCACATTATAGAAGCATAGTGGGGGATTAGCTGGACACTTTGGTCGAGATAAGACCATTGCTATTGTTGGTGAGAATTATTATTGGCCACAATTGCAACAAGATGTGAGGAAATTTGTGTAGAGTTGCAGTGTGTCAGATGGCAAAAGGAACAAGTCAGAATACGGGGCTATATCAGCCATTACCTGTACCAGAGAGGCCATGGAATGATATTAGTATGGATTTTTTTCTTGGTTTACCAAGGACACAAAGAGGACATGATTCCATTTTTGTGGTGGTGGACAGATTCTCGAAGATGACACATTTTATTCCTTGTAAGAAAACCAATGATGCTGTTCATATTGCAGAGTTATTTTTTTAGAAAGGTGGTGAGACTACATGGTCTACCTAAGAGCATAGTTTTAGATCGAGATACCAAGTTTGTTGGTTATTTCTGGAGGACATTGTGGAAGAAGTTGAAGACGGATTTGAAGTTCAGTTTTGCACACCATCCACAGACTGATGGACATATGGAAGTGGTTAAAAGGAGTTTGGGTAACCAGCGATGATGCTTAGTAGGAGATAAGCCCAAGGGATGGGATTTGATTTTACTGCAGGTAGAATTTGCTTACAACAATTTTATCAATAGAAGTATAGGTAAATCACCATTCCAGATTGTTTATGGGAGTAGCCCGAGAAATGCTTCAGAGTTAAGGAAGCTGGACAAGGGAGAAAAGACAAGTGCCGAAGCCGAAGACTTTGTAGAACATCTGAAGAATTTGCATGAAGAGCTGAGGAAGCACATTAATAAGATGAATACTCAGTACAAGGCTAAGGCAGATCAGAAGAGGAGATATAAGGAATTCCAGGTAGGAGATGAAGTCATGGTTCACTTGAGAATAGAAAGGTTTCCAGTTGGAACATATAATAAGTTGAAATTGAAGAAATTTGGACCATGCAGGATTCTAAAGAAGCATGATTCAGGAAATGCATATGAGGTAGAGTTGCCAAGTGGGATCAACATTTCCCCTGTGTTCAACATTGCCGATTTAACAAAATATCATGAAGGTGGAACAAAGGATGGACCAACAGAAGAACAATGGAGTATTTCAGCATCTACTTCAAAGGAGGAGAGAGAAGAGATCTTGGATAGCCGTGTGGGAAGTATTCGGAATAGCCAATATGAAGAATATCTGGTGAAGTGGAAAGGAAGGCCCGTTGAAGATTCTTCCTGGTTGTCTAAGGTAGAGGGTGACCGTTTGGGGTTTTCCTCGAACATCTGAGATGTGACAAGGTCACTTCTCAAAATTACCCTCGGTGTCTAATGCAGGAGCATCTAGAGGTGTAAGGTCAATCTTGTATCACCCTAAAACAATGTTGATTCAAAATTGATTACTTTGTTTTCATTTCTTTTCAAAATTTGTGTTTTTGGATACCCATTTGCTTGAATAATGATTCAGAACCTTCAAAGTTTCCAACAAGGCTAAGAATACCAGAATTTATTATTTTTAGTAAGTCTATATCAGAGAAGCGGTTGAGCCCGAAATTTTTCCCAAAGCTTCGTAATAGTCAAATAAGCATTCTTGGTAAATTTCAGCTCAAGATCATGTCTAGATAACAAGATATTAAAGTTTCAATTTTGTGAGGTCCCTTGAAAAGTTGTGAAATCAGATATGAGGTATTTAAACGTTCCATAACGCCCCGAAAATTTTACGGAAATCCGTTTACGGATTTCCAGCGTCGTAGTTCACTTCGCGAGCTTTCCGGTGCTTCAAACAATTCGTCAATCAGACACTCGGAACAAAAGTTATGGTTCCTGGAAGTTGACCTACTCTAGACTCTGGAATTTTTCCTCTTATCTCATCTGGGTTAAGATTAGGGAAATCAAACTGCTTGTACCTTTCCGCTCCCAAAGGCTGCCTAGGTGGAGGAAACCTCTGTTCTTGTCCTCTGAGTGCAGCTCTAGGATTTTAGATATTTCCATATTGCTGATTCATTTGGTTTTGGGGTGATTGGTTTTGAACATTTTGAACATGAGCATGGTTAACACCCTGCTGTCCCATTTGCTGATGTTGCTATTGATTTGTTGTAGGCATAGGATTTGGAACATATTGATGTTGAGGCTGATTTTCTGCATTCTAAGTAAGTTGAGCCCGTTGCAAATCAAGCAGGGCCTACACTTCTCTATGCCTATTCCTGATATGATCAAGTATATCTAACTCATCATAGAGGGTCCTTTCCCTGTCCTCAGCATTATGAAGACGAAGTTGTTCATCATCATTGGGAATGTTATCATGCTGATTTCTAATTTATTTGGTAGGTGAAGTAGGATGGTAGGCAACCCAAAGTCTCTTCATTTTCATTGGGCATTCCAAATGTTCTCATGTTTGCACTATAGGATCTATCTTTTCTTCCCCTGCCCATAATGTTTCCATTTCTTCGAACCTCATACTCTCCTCCGTCCACTCTTATATTCATTTTGGGCATATTATCAATAGAGTCCTGTAATGTGCCATACCTATTTGTATATTTTTAAAGATTTTTTTGTGTTATTTTAATTTTTAGAGGTGTTCTTATAGACTAGACAGAAGATGCAGAAGGGGTTTCAGTTTTCTTGCAGATGTGTGTTGCCGGAGCATATAATATATAACATAGAATGGAACCCCATAAAAGATACAACAGATATGAAGAAAATAATAGATACCTAGATCATAAATAGGCCAGATATGAATTACTATTACATACCCATGTTCAGATTTGCAACTTGGTACATATGCTGGGACTGGACCAGCAAGTGGGTATGGCTGGAAACGCCTCAAACTCCAAGAAATGATAAAGACTGTCTATACAAATGATATCAGCAGTAAATATGGCTCTAAACGCCTCACAAAGACCAAATATGAAGCTGCAAACTAAGTAAAACAAGCCTCTACAAGACCCACGTTCCCTTTGGCATATGTACGGCCATGGCTGGGAGATATGTAACAGCAAACACACTAGAAACCCTCCGTACTTCTCTAAAAACTGACTGCACACCAGAAATAAGGCTGGGCGACCAAGTTTGAAGGAGCACAGTGCATAGAAACTCACTCTAGAAGCCCACACAAAGAGTACGGCCTGGCTGGAATAGTACGACCAGCAGCTACAAGGAAATACAGTCCCCAACAATGTAATATCTACTCCAAATCCTCAAGCGAATTGATCTCCAAATCTGTTTATGAAGAACACAATGGAATATGCAAGAGAAATGCCAAGTTCTTCCTCAAACCCTCAACACTCAAACTCCATTGAAGCACATTCGTGAACATTGAATGCATCCACCTCTAATGGCACCTTTGGGTGATCTTGCACACCTGTAGAATGTCGTTACTCAGGGAGGTTTTCTTCTTCAAGAGCCTCTGGTTCGAATCCTTCAAACCCTCACAAGTACAAACCCTAGCAGAGCCAAAATATGAGAAATATCATCAACATAAGCATATCAAATGAACTCCACTTTTTCCTTTTTATTTCTCACCTTGAGGGCGTTGGGATTATTGGGGGGGGAATATTGCAATTTAAAATCACTTTAACCTCCTATGGATGGGCGCCCAAACACAAGACCTTAGTGACCTTTTAATATTTCATTTTATGAGTCACTTTATAACTTAACATTAAAGTCCCTTATAAATATTTCACTTGAACTTACGGACTTTAAAATAAATGCCAAGATGGTGTTGGAATGCAATGATCTATAGCTCGTCGGAAAGGTCTCAGCGAGATGAATCCAACACCACTCTGAAATCCTTGATCCAGCACCGACCCCAAACTTACTAAAAATAGTAAGTATGCCATAAAGCACCCAAACTGTCACTGACAACTGCCAACTGGATACAAACCAAATCCACACTACCAAATGGCCCATCCAAGGCCAACTCACTATGGTTCCCTAACCAATCTTCTAATCTACGAGAGCCCAATGATAGACTAACACTGTATCTAGAAAGGGGACATTACAGTCCGCTCTCCCTAAGATTGCTTGCCTCAAGCAATCTTAGATCATGATGCTCCAATATCTGCTCATTTTCCCAGGTAGCATCCTCCACTGGCAGGGTCTTCCATTTTACCAGGTACTCTCTGATAGTCCTCAAAGCACGTTCCTTGGTGTCAATTATTGCCTCAAGTACCAAAATCAATTTCCCCTCTTCATAAAGAGGAGGTAACTCCACTGATGGTGTCATATTATGCCCCAACGCCTTCTTGAGGCGAGATACATGAAACACATTGTGTACCCTGTTACCTGCTGGCAATTCTAACTAATAAGCCACTTCTCGAATTTTCTTGGAGATCCTGAAAGGTCCATAGTATCGTGGCTTAAGCTTCTCTGCTCCACTCTTCTTGAGAGTGGACTGCCTATAGGGCTGCAACATTAATTATACCATGTCACCTACTTCAAATGATCGCTCAGTCCTCTGCCGATCTGCATACTGTTTCTGCTGATTCTGAGCTTTTTGTATGTTCTCCTTCAAAGACTTCATGATATCCTGATTTTCTTGTAAAAGGTCTTTGGCCTTAGGCACTCTGCTATCACCAAACAACAAATCCACAAAGCTCGGTCCCTCATACCCATACAAAGCCATGAAGGGTGACATCTGGATGGACATGTGAGAAGTGGAATTATAGCAATACTCTCCCATGTGAAGCCACTTAATCCATGCTTTTTGCTGCCTTGCTACATAATTGTGGAGGTATCCTTCCACCCATTTATTGACAATGTCTGTCTGGCCATTTGTCTGTGGGTGGTAGCTCGTGCTGGGGGTGAGCTCTGTCTCTGTCAACCTGAAGAGCTCCTGCAAAAAATTACTAAGGAACTTGCTGTCCCTATCACTGACAATGTTCCGTGGCAAGCCGTGAAGACGAAATACCTCTCTTAAAAAACAACTCTACAACCTGAGCTGTAGTGTAGGTGGTAGGAATGGCAAAGAAGTGTGCATACTTCGTCAATCTATCCACCACCACATAGATACAATCCCTGCCTTGGACTTTAGGTAGGCCTGTGATAAAGTCCATAGAAATGCTATCCCACTTCCTCTCAGGAATGTGCATGGGCTGCAATAATCCTTCTAGGAAAGACTGCTCCTGTTTGTTTTGTTGGCATATAGGACACTCTCTCACATATTGCATAAGTTCTGTTTTGAGGCCCTTCCAAGTGAACCTCTCTCTGACCTGCCTATATGTTTTGAGGTACCCTGGATGCCCTGCCATAGGCAAGTCATGGATTGCCCTGAAAACCTTCTACTTCATCTCTGACCTTGGCACTAATAAAATCCTGTCCTTGTAAATGATTAGATTATTTACCACTGCATACCTGTCATCTTGGATAGTGCCATCTATTATCCCAGTAGCCCATTTATCCTTAGCATATTCTACTGATATCATGTCTCTCCAATCATCTGAAATAGTACCTAGTGCACACAAATGGGGCCTCCTGGATAAAGCGTCAGCAACAATGTTTTTCTTGCCTTTGACATAAACAATGTCAAAGTTGTAGGCCTGAAGCTTGCTGACCCACTTCTGCTGCCTCTCATTCAGGTCCTTCTGACCAAGGAAATGTTTCAGACTGTTGCGATTTGTCTTCACCACAAACTTGCTGCCCACTAGATACTGTCTGAATTTAGCCAGCGCATGCATGATGGCTAACATCTCCTTGTCATATATACTGTAGCTCCGTTCCACACCCCTCAACTTTCTGCTCTCAAATGCTATGGGGTGTTTGTCCTGCATGATTACTGCACCAATGCCTTCCCCTAAGGCATCACACTGTAGCTCAAAAGGTTTATTGAAGTTTGGAATAGCTAACACAGGACATGTACTCATAATCTCCTTGAACCTGTCAAAGCACTCCTGCACACTACTTGACCAACTAAAAGCATCCTTCCGAGTCAAATTGGTGAGGGGAGCAGTTGACTATGAAAACCCCTTCACGAATCGGCGGTAATACCACAAAGACCAAGGAATTCCTTAAGATGTGAGATTCTTTGGTGGTGGCCAGTCCATAATTGCTCGAATCTTCTCCGGGTCTACCTTCACACTACTAGCACTAATGATATGACCGAAGTACAACAACTCGGTCATTCCAAATTCACATTTTGACATTTTTGCATACAATGACTCCCTCTCCAAGATACTCAGAACAATGTCGATGTGTTTTAGACGTTCCTCCCATGTTCTGTTATAAATCAATATATCATCAAAAAATATTAGCACAAATCTCCTTAACTGCTCTCTAAACACCCTGTTCATACAGAATTGGAAGGTGGTTGGTGCATTGGTAAATCTGAATGGCATGACCAGGAACTCAAAGTGCCCATAGACATCCTCATCCCTGACCCGTATCTGGTGGTAACTAGATCTCAAATCTATCTTGGAGAAGTAACAGGCCCCGTGCAACTCATCAATCAACTCATCAATGCGGGGTAGAGGGTACCTATTTTTTATGGTCTTCTTATTGAGCTCCCTATAGTCTATACACATTCTGAGAGTCCCATCCTTTTTTTTTACTAAGACCACTAATGATGCGAATGGGCTCTTGCTAGGCCTTATATGACCCATCTCGAGAAGCTCTTTGATAGCCTTCTCGATTTCATCCTTGTATCTCTTCGAGTGCTTGTATGGTGTCGTAATCACTGGCTTAGCACCCTCCTTCAACTCAATCACGTGCTCAATACCCCTATCCGGGGGCTTACTTGGTGGTATGTCACTAAACACTTTGGTGTGTTTAGTCAAGAGAGCCTGTATGTCAGGTGGATACTCCTGTTTCTGCTGTTCTGATACTGCAGGCATCACCATCACCTTTGCTGCCCACTGCACCTGATCATGACGAATCAATCTCTCCATCCGCTTGAGAGAAACCACTCTCAACCCACCATCTGAAATACCCTTGAGCACATGCCGTACTCTCCGTTCATCTCAAACTTCATCCCCAAAGTCCTCAGGTTGAGTGTGAACTCTCCAATGTCGTGCAACCATTTCATACCCAACACAACATCCATATCACCCATGCTGACTACATAAAATTCTGACTGGCAAGTATAGTTATTCAGTTGGATGGTTAAATTGGGTATCCTCGTGCAGGTGAGTATAAATCCGTCAGCTATCTTCACCTTAAATCCTTCAAACTCTTCAGTCTTCAGTCCTCTCTTCGCAACCAAGCCCTTGTCTATGAAGTTATGAGTGGCACCTGTGTCAAGTAATGTGATACATCTCTGTCCAACCAGTACTCTTATCCCGAATGACCCTTCTCTCTGAATACTCGATATATGTGCTATAGGTAGGGCGGTCTCCTTATTTGATGCTTCAGATGCCACATCCATAATTGAATCATTATCTTCTGAGTGTTGCTCTGAATGTGACTTGGACTCCGCGGATTCGTCTGCTGAGAAATATTCTAACTGTTTTGCCTTTCCTTGGGCAGCACACTTGTGCTTCGGATCCCAAGGCTCTCTGCAGTGAAAACAGAGCTTCTTCCTCTTGAGGTCATTCAATTGGTCATTATCCAACCTAGAAGAACTCTTGTGCTGCTATCCAGAATCTCTATGAAAATGTCTTCTGTCCTTCTTCTTATCTCTCCTATGCTGAAATCCTTTAGATTTAAAGTTATTCTTCCAAACAGAAGACTCCATGTCACGGGCCTTCTTCATGGCCTCCTGTAATGATGCAGGATCTAAACCCTTTATCCACCCTCGAAGAGGATCTGACAATCCGTCAATGAAGAGCATGATCAATCTACGCGCGGAAATGTTAGAAACCATTACTGAAAGGTCCTGGAACTTTGATATGTAGGAATCTAGAGAACCCACCTGTTTCAACTGAGCCAACTCGTTGAACTGCATTTTAGGGTCCTTGTCAAATCTGTTTATGAGTCTGGCTGTGAACTCCACATAAGAAGTAATCTGTTCATGTCCCAAAGTGACCTTGCCGTTGCTCCACCACTTATGCGCACTACCCTCCAAATGTAAAGTGGCATAAGTTATTGCATCTTCATCTGGCATGGCGCTGATCTGCAGGTAACTGTCCAATTTTTGGACCCATGCTCTAGCAGTGGTTTTACCCGAACCATCAAAATATGGGAGTGTCATCTTGCTAACCTTTTTCTGCAACTCTTGATTTTGTGGTCTGTTGCCCTTGCGGGGTCTATTCCTTATCCTGATGTCAGAGTACTCACCAAATGTCATCTCGGCCCTAAACTCTGCATTGGATGCTTTCCAATCCCTCAGGATCTCGTCCCAGAACTCAACCTGTGTGGCGTTCTGTTCAGGAACAATGTTCCTGGGTGCAAATGTAGGGATACCAAGTCTATCCCCATCTATCAATTGGGTGGTTCTCCTATTAGTGATTGAGGCTTCACCTTCATCCTCTCTATCTTTGTGTCTATCTGCATGGTGCCTTTCACCATTCTGACTGTCTCCGTTGTTCCTATCACCCATACGCCTATCACCACCATTATCTGCTCTGTTTCTTTCCCCAAAGTTATTCCCGTTTCCTCCATTATTATTATTGTTCCCGTTATTCCTGTTTTCTGGAAGTACCAATCGACCAAGGGTACGATTCAGTTCTGCCTGTGACTCTCTGAAAATCTCATCTATTTGTAAGAGTCCTCTCTCTATATTCTGCCGTCCCCTTGCCAATGAGTTTAGAATATCCTGCAAGTTGGGTTCATCAACATCTTTATCACCCATCTCCTCAACCTGTGCTGGAACCACACCTGAAAAGGGATCTATCCTTGGTACTTCAATATCTTCCTCGTTGTATATGACCATCGGTTGTTCCTCTGCGGCTACAACCTGTGTATCTATATCAAAGGGATATGTCTGTGGAACCTGTAAATTGGGATTGGACCTGTTCCTTCTGAGATAATATCTACTAGTGCCCAACTGCATGCCTATGTCTGACCTCACAAGATGGCAGGATGCACTGCTCTGATACCACTGTAATGTGCCGTACCTGTTTGTATATTTTTAAAGATCTTTTTATGTGTTATTTTAATTTTTACAGGTGTTCTTATAGACTAGACAGAAGATGCAGAAGGAGTTTCAGTTTTCTTGTAGATGTGTGTTGCTGGGGCATGCAATATATAACATAGATTGGAACCCCAGAAAGATACAACAAATATGAAGAAAATAATAGATACCCACATCATAAATAGGCCAAATATGAATTACTATTACATACCCATGTTCAGATTTGCAACTTGGTACATAAGCTGTGACTGGACCAACAAGTGGGTATGGCTGGAAATGCCTCAAACTCCAAGAAATGATAAAGACTATCTATACAAATGATATCAGCAGTAAATAAGGCTCTAAACGCCTCACAAAGACCAAATATGAAGCTGCAAACTAAGTAAAACAGGCCTCGACAAGACCCACATTCCCTCTGGCATATATATGGCCATGGCTGGGAGATATACAACAGCAAACACACTAGAAACCCTCCATACTTCGCTGAAAACTGACTACACACCAGAAATAAGGCTGGGCGACCAAGTTTGAAGGAGCATAGTGCATAGAAACTCATTCTAGAAGCCCACACAAAGAGTACGGCCTGGTTGGAATAGTACGGCCAGCAGTTGCAAGGAAATACAGTCCCTAACAATGTAATATCTGCTCCAAATCCTCAAGTGAACCGATCTCCAAATTTGATTATGAAGAACACAATGGAATATGCAAGAGAAATGCCAAGTTCTTCCTCAAACCCTCAAACCCTCAACACTCAAACTCCATTGAAGCACATTCGTGAACACTGAATGCATCCACATCTAATGGCACCTTTGGGTGATCTTGCACACCTGTAGAATGTCGTTACTCAGGAAGGTTTTCGTCTCCAAGAGCCTCTGGTTCGAATCCTTCTAACCCTCACAAGTACAAACCCTAGCAGAGCCAAAATATGAGAAATATCATCAACATAAGCATATCAAATGAACTCCACTTTTTCCTTTTTATTTCTCACCTTGAGGGCGTTGGGATTATTTGGGGGAAAATATTGCAATTTAAAATCACTTTAACCCCCTAGGGATGGGCACCCAAATGCAAGACCTTAGTGACCTTTTAATATTTCATTTTATGAGTCACTTTATAACTTAACATTCAAGTCCCTTATAAATATTTCACTTGAACTTACGAACTTTAAAATAAATGCCAAGATGGTGTCGGAATACAATGATCTATAGCTTATCGGAAAGGTCTCGACGAGACGAATCCAACCCCACTCGGAAATCCTCGATCCGACACTGACCTAGAACTTACTAAAAATAGTAAGTATGCCACAAAGCACCCAAACTGTCACTGACAACTCCCAACTGCCAACTGGATCCAAACCAAATCCACAGTACCAAATAGCCCATCCAAGGCCAACTCACCATGGTTCCCTAACCAATCTTCTAGTCTATGGGAACCCAATGATAGACTAACACTGTATCTAGAAAGGGGACATTACACCTCCAATGTATACTGATATTGATTTATGAAATTATCAAATGTGTCATTTTTGCCAGAAGTTCCTGCTTGATCTTGGGCATTAAGATTTCTTGCTCTCCATCTATTCTGTTGACTTCTTGAGCTGTCTGAAGAACTTTCTTGTGCTGACAAATCTTGGGGTCTTCTCTCACGATCCATTTTAATTCCTTTCAACTGTAACTAACTTCTGGGTAAGGTTGTAGAGAGTCGCCCCTTGTTGGGAAGAATATTTAAATTTCATTGTGTTAAAGGACTGCAATAATCACAACCAGAAATAACTAGTTCCCCGGCAGCAGTGCCAATCTGTTGGGTCCCAAAATAGCTTATCTCAATCCCTAGAACCTTTTTTAACTTCGAGGCTAGGGACGTCTTCAAGGAAGTGAAAAAGGGGTTCATCAATAGGATGAGGATGATTAAGGGTCAATAGGTAGGAGTGGGTAATCTCCTCTTTGCTTTTGGCTCAGCTAAGCCAAGCAGGGTATTCCTAGAGGTACCTGTTGTGACCAAATCACACATCACCCCATTGGACTTGGGACCCCCCCTTTTTTTTGAGCTCAGAGGCTTGATAGGAGTTGTGGTGCATCATTTTGTCAAAGGTCCTGATTATTGACAATGCCTAAGGAAGGATTGATTATCTTCATAATTTTGAGCACCTTAGGAAGAAGGTATGTATGTTTGAATTTGATTGTAGGTGTCTAGCACACCTTATCCCTCTGGCCACCTATCCTAGCACCCTTTGTGTGGAGTTTGGCCAATGTCAGCGCCTTGGTATAGACAACTTCAGGAATTGAAACTTTCACAGAGTAAGATAACTTCACTTTGGGTGCATTTTGCATATGAATGTCACCATGTTGGGCACCCTGATGGAAGATGAAGATTAAAGTGCCTTAAGGATTGAATATGGGTACATTCTAGGAGGTAAGTTGGTGAGTCATTGAGCGCCTAAGTAAGCTTGAAGAAGGTAAGTTCAAACCTCTCCTCCAATTGCGCCTTGATGGAAATACCGCCTTGAGTTGGTTGGACGAAGCTAGGCGCTCCTTATCACTCCTGTCGCCTAGGCTCCAATTTCCTAGCACCTTGAAACAATGTTTAGATAATTGCGCCCTAGAGAGAAGTGCGCTTTGCCAATTGACAAAGATGATTTGAGTGTCTCGAAGACCACAATTGGCGCCTAAGCATTAGAAGATATGTCACATGAATTATCATAAGGAAAAATGGATCAAAAGGGTACTAGATTTGCCCCTAAGGGTAGTATAAGGTGTAAAAACTTAAAATGTTGAAGATAAGGGATCATAGGCGCATTCTCCATGATGTATATTGACTAGTTATTGGTGCCTTGATGTGGATACAGAGGAATGTGTTAATAATCAAGTGTTTGAGCGCCTTGAGATAGAGAAATTTCCTAAGAGTTCAAGCATGAAGGCATCAAGTTAGAAAGTCTTCTTGGCTAGTTTTGCGCCTATGTGAATGTTTGGATGCCTAGAGATCATCTATTCTAGTGCCTTAGGGAGTTTTGAGCGCCTTTGATTAAGAATAAGCGCCTTGGTGTTTGAGCGCCTAGATGAGGTAGGTCTATCATATTCCAAGCCATTCTGCGCTTATCATCTGTGGATGCATATCAAGATACAACATGAAGTAGGATTCCTAGAGAATGGCGCCTAGGGAAGGAAAACTTCAAGTTTCAAACGCCTTGAGGATGGAGCGCCCTAAGTCAGGAGGATCATCAATTGGCGCCTTGGCTAAAATCATTGATGGAGAGCTTTGCACAATACCAATACCTCTGTGAACAATTTGGCGCCTAAAAGCATGAGAGAAATGGTTTAAATTGTCATTTTGGGCGCCTTTGAGAGGAGATTGAAGACGAGTCTCGACATTGCCTTGAAAGGAGATAATATGAGGTTGATATTGGTAAGTTTGGGCGCCCTCAGTTATATGCAAACTTTGGCGCCTAAGTGAGACGTGATCCTTGGGATGGAGATTGGGCGCTAAAGGATTTGAGACCATAAAAAACGCCCTAGGAAGGATAACATGGAGTGGGCACCTTGAGGTTAACTTAGGCGCCTTACATGGGTGAGTTCATTCTGGTGCCTTGAGTGGAGGGTAAGTAAAATAGAAGTTAACATAAGCGCCTTAGGGAGTTTTGAGCGCCTTTGATGAAGAGCAAAGATCTAAAGGAGCGCCTTGATGTAAGAACTAGACCTCATTTCCCACTTAAGATTGGCGCCTAGAGCCAGATTGCTTGGAGGAGTTGAATTTGGCGCCTAAGTATTAGAAACCACCAAGTGCAAGTGCCTAGAGCCCATGGGGAGAAGTAATATGCGCCTTGCTAATGTGAGTTCGTTTTGGCGCCCATCTTTGAGTAGCTTCTACAAGATTAGTTAACTTTGGCGCCTTTGAATGTACAGTGAGTAAGAATAGATGATGAAGCTTGCTTCATGGATCAGAGTAGAAATCTCTCTTGGATTGGAATGTGAAAAGACTTGAAGTTGAATGGTGAATGTATTGTCTTTGCTTGATGACATAATGAAGATGAAGTAGTTTCCCAAGATGATATTTGAAATTCTTCCAAGTGTGTGATGACACCTTCTTTGAATGACCTCTTAGAGAGACTTGAAGATTACAAGAACAATGATGCCAGTGATCCCATGAGATGAGAACATGAGAGCTGAGAACATGACATACGGGCCTCCAAATACACTTGAACTTCCACCTTGAGCGCCCATCTACACACAACCTCATGATTCTGGTGCCTTCATTGAAGAATGATCAAAAAACCTCAAAAATGCGCCTTGAAAGATAGGCGCTATTTCTTGTTTTTCATCACTCATTTGGGCGCCTATGGTAAAGATGGTTCAAACACTTCCTAAGAGCGCCTAGAAACAAGACATCTCCTCATTCAATCGCGCCAAAGGATCAAATTCCCATTTTAGCGCCTTAGGCTTTCATGTCTTTTGGCGCCTTTGAAGAAGTTTTTAAAATTTCAAAATTTGCATTAAATATGTTGTTAAAAGAGTAGGCCGACCTCACCCAGCCGCCAACATTAAATGAAGACAAAAATCTCTATAAAAGTGGGCGCTCCCTTCATTTCACCTCATTCACAAGTACAAAGATCAGCGAATTTCAGTGAGAGGCAGCGAATCTTGTCTAGGAGCAGCGAATTTTCCTTGAGGGGCAGCAAAATTACAAAGGAACAACGAATTTTCTATTGAGGCAACAGATTTCTGCCATTCTAAAGCTGATTACTGGACTGATTTCTACCATTCCAAGACTGATTTTATCATAAAATTAAGAATTCTGCTTCTTCTAGGACAGAAACTTGACACAAGGTATGCTCTACTTCACAGAAAATTGCCTTTTATTTTATTTTTGCAGATTTATCATCAGTTTAGAAGGTAAATGTGATGATCCTATTTGATATTGAGGTAGAGATATGATAGCATGACTTAAAGTGTGTGATGATCTTCATTCATAACTTGAAGTTGAATAGATGAAGTGTCTTTGCTTGATGTAGAAGTTGATGAAGTGATCTAACATGATATTTTTTAATGTAGAAAATTTGAGGTTCTGATGGTAAAAAATTTATTATTTCAAAATCATTTATTCCAGTCCTGTCTTGTAGGTAAATGGGAATGACGGCTAAGGAGAGACAAGTCTTGATCAAGATGGATGCTAAGTCCAACATACCTGAGTCCAAGCTAGAAACGCAGTGGAAGGATGTCGGAGACACCAACATGGGACACGTCAACCTGGAGGAGGTGAAGGACTTCTTGCTCACTATCACAAGGAACGAAGACATCAAGGCCATCGCAAAGAGTGGGATTGTTCAAGTAGCTTGCTTTCCACCTACCTTGCCAAGCACTGAGTTAGTGTTGGAGTGTGTTCAGCACTATGATAAAGAGAAGACAGGTTGTGGCTAAGGATGGAACTATTCTCGCCTATCTCCAGAGAGAGGCTATTTAGGAGATCTTCAACATGCCAAAAGGAAAAGGAGTATTCATTTGCCCTACAACTGCTCAGATGACTTTCGAGGGCAACTCCAAGGTCTACATGCAAGAAATCAGGAAGAAATGGATGACTGATTCATCAATGAAGATATACAATTCTGAGGATCCAAAGTATCACAAAGCTGACTTCAAGCAAGAGATAAGTTATCTAATCATGTTCCTGAATCGAGTAACAGGTAGGCCTCAATCATCTACTTTCGAAGGATGGATGTATACTTACCTTGATCATATGTTTACAAAAAACAAGATGATTGACTGGGCTGGTCTTATAAGCCATTGCCTAGATGAACAGTTTGAGAATTTTGATGAAACAAAATCTTTCTTCATGACTTCATACCTTGTTTATATCTTGGCAAGAAATGTAGTTTACAAAGGATTAACAGCTAAAGGACAAGTAGGTACAAAGCCTGGACAGATTCTCTCACATCAGTGTTATCCTCAACTCCATCTGAAGAACATTAATCACTACAAGAGATTCAATGATGCCTTTGCCATGTTCATAGTGAGGAAGTTGAGGGGTGAACCGCATAGAAGATTAAAAGGTGCTGCTAGAAACTTCATCAAGCAGTATGGAAGATATTATATCCAGTATGACAAGTTCACATATATCAGGATTCAAGGTTTTACATCTTTTCCATATAGACTGCCTAGATATCCTTCAAACAGGATGGTTTTGCTAGAGGTTTCAAGGCAGCTGTTAGAGTTTCATAAGATGTAGAAAGCAAGAAAGAAAGCAGGAGTTCAGTTTCCTCTCCAGCTTGGTAGATATTACTCTTGTCCATCACTGCAGGCGGCTGAGCATTCAGAAGTTGAGCTTCAGGCTTATCATCTGCATCCACATGATTCAAGGAGAGAAAACTTTGATCCACATGGATCCATCAAGCAGTCATATTCTTCTTACAAACATAAAGAACAACTGGAAGACCATTGGGCTGATGTTATAGATGAAGATGATATCAGAATGCAAAAATGTTCAAGGTTGAGGTGGGACTTAGTAAGAGCTACGAAGGTACTAAGGATTCCTGATCAATTAGAAGGTGAAAGAGCTCTTCTGGGTGATGAATATAATAAGATCCGGAATCTGCCTTATGAACTCAACTGGGCTGATAGAGAAAAGGTTGACGATGAAGGATTGATAAGGCCTATTATTGCTATCACCGAAGAGCAGATAAATAAACAAGTACAAGCCTTGCTTAATGAAGGAAAGAGACTCACCTATACTAAAATGGGAGAAGTGGATCAACAAGAACAACACAATGCACCTAGTAAAGATTCACGAAGCAGAGGAAGTGAAAGAGATTCAGGACAGGGAAAGAAAAGAAAACAGCTTGAGGTTGCCCAAGGAGAATCCAGTAAGAAGAAGAGGATAAGTATTGAAACCGCTTCTTCTAGACAATTAGATGACACTCCACTAGATCAAAATATAGTGATACATGTTGAGAATGCAGCTACAGAAGCCACAGTTGAAGAAGTACCTTCAAGTCCATATGACATTGAGATCATCGATGAAACTAATGCTGAAGATAAGGATGAAGTTGAAGAAGAATCATTGCCTGCACAGGGAAAACAAATACAACAGCGGCAAGATCTTTCATCATTGCCAGAATGGTTACAGGAAAGAATCAGAGAGAATTATGAAGTTGAGAAGTATCCTCTTCCAGTTGATGAGCTACTTCTAGATATGTCAAAAGAAAAACCAAAGAAGAAGGCCAATATTCTTTCAAAGATCACTAAAGATGAAACAAGTGTGAGAAAAGTTCATGTTGCAGTTCCAAGGCTTGAAAAGAATATAGAAGATGTAATGCCTGATGATTATGACATCAACACAATCAATCTGGGCCTTTTGACTGGAATGCAAGTAGAAGAAGAGCTTCAGGATTCAGTTGATAATGCTCGAGCTATTATAAGACAAGAGACTGAAGGAAGAATCAAAGCTGAGCAAAGGTGCCAAGCTTTGGAGCAGTACATTCAGCATTTAGTTCATCCTATTCATCAACAGGAAAGAGTTGCTACACCTCCATCTCTTCTTCCTCCTGCGACAGTTGAACACCTAGAGGAGTTGAAGTCTTCATCTCATAGGATGAGGGATTGGATGAAAAGATCGAAGGAGACTACATTTAAATATTTGGAAGATATCATGCAAGTGTGCGATAAGATTGTTGATCTCAAAGAAAGGGTACTTGCATTGATGACAGTTTGTGCTGAATTTAAAGATATCAAAGAACATTATTTACCACACTTGAAGAGCTTAATGGAGACATCAGTTGATGAGTTACTACATGCTGAAGTGATTGAAGAGGGTAGGACATATAACTTCTCTTCCTGGTATTATGGCTCTCGCATCAAAGGACAGTTGCTGGATTAGATAGAAATGGATATGTCAAGAGTAAGAAGTGTATTGCAAAGGATTCAGGATGGAATACATGCCTCTTTGATGAAGATTTGTAATCCATTTGGAGAGATGACTCTTGATAACATGAAAGAACAAGTTCAATCTTTCTATTTTCAAGAAGATGATGTTACTGATGAGAGGCTTGATAGTATTTTTTCACTTGCTGTCCACCTTGGCGACAACAAAGCAAGGATAGCTGATTGGGAAAAGACACTTGGCCTCTATTCAGATGATGTACTCGAAGCTGAAGGAACTATTCAGAATGCGCCAAGTGTACCTTTGGATGAGGTTAAACAAATAGTGTCCAAGTTCATTGAATGCCAAGCTTCTAGTGATGGATATTCACATGGAGATTCTTCATAGGCTATATGACATATCATTCTTATCTTCTTGGGAGGCGTGCCTTTGTTCCTTTCTTCATAAGCTTCTTTCATTTAATAAAGATAACCTCCTTCATTTAATAAAGTTAGCCTCTTTCATTTAATAAAGAAGAGTTTGTTACAACTACTTGTGATGTGGCTTGATCTGGTCCGCTGGCTTGGCTGATCGATCTTGCCCCTTCATTCATTTTGAGGTCTATAAAAGGGCTCTTGTTGCTCTCATTTGTACGATTGAAAACTCTGGAATTGTTGCAAGAGCTCTCTGAAATAATAAAAGACTCATTGTTTCGGTGATTCTATATGTGTTTTTGAGTGTTGCATGGTTTAGATTTTCAAGCGAATATTAAGTTAGATTAAGTTTTCTTTAAGTTTATGTTAATTGGTGGAAGGTTTCTTTATTGTTTCATGGTGAAATCTATAAGTTCACACCATTTGTAGTTTGTGGCTTGCAAATTGCAGTGTATGGTTAGTCTGAACATTTGAACTTCAATTTGATCTTTATGTTTGTTGAATCCTTCATGAGCATAATTGATTTAAACATTTTGTAAAACCCTAGAAGATTGCATCAATCTTGTGTAGTTGTCTGTCTTGGCAAAGCAAGATCTGGTTTGATTTCACCTGAGCAGTAATCACCCTTACATCTAGGATTAGATTAGTATCACTAAACCTTACATCTTTTGTCCTTTCTTTTTATCCATTCAGTTAGAATTAGGATCAAGAACATCATTGCTAAATCATACGCTATAAGTTGTAGTACTTAGACATTCCAGTATTTGCCTTCATAATCATTGAATCAACAGCTTGTTTGAACAATTGCGTAAGTCCCTTTGTGTTTAACAGCAAAATCATACTTAGTCACTGAGTTATCTCTTACAAAATCATAAGAAAGGAACCTTGGAGTCATCTTGTTTGATCACATAGTTTAGCATTCGAGAGGCTTTGCTCAAGAGGGAGTCAGATACTTTGTATTTCACTCTAATTGTTGACTTGTTGAAAAACAAACATCAACAGTACCCTCAACAAGGATTGATGACAATACATAATATGTTCATTTAAAAAAAGGCAGCAACACCCAAACTATAGTTTTGAAACCAAAGCTGTCATTGAAACAAAACTGATCTAATGTGCTAAAAAACCTTTTTGAAGCCGACGAATAAGCAATCTTGCATAAGGGCAGAATGTTGGCATGTATTTCACTAATGAGACTTGTTCATTTAAATATGTGTGTTTGGGTAGCACCTCCAAGTACCAGAGTCTAGTTTATCAAAGGAAAATGACAAAGTAGAAACGAAGGAAAAATGACCTAATAGCATATATTGCATTTGTCATATAATTTCAGGCATATACACATACTTATTAATCCATAACTTCACCATGCAAATCCATTTATAATTTAAAAGATACAATCACCAACCTAGTAATGCTTTAGAATGCTGTCACATTTATCAATTTCAAAATTACATTCATACCCTGAAATAGGGCAAGAGGAAACCCTAGCGTTGGCTTAGGTGTTTCCTTGAAACTGCACCCTCAGTTATGGAGACATACAATATACTGGTATTCATAGCAATATTTGATTTTTCAGCTACTTTGTCACTCGGCTAAAGAATTGAAATCACGACCCCTTGATCTGGAAGAATTTTCCTTTTCTGCACATGTAGTTGTCTAGAGAGTAGAATGAATAACCAACCCTTTGAATTTGTTTGATTCATGTATTTATAGTGTTTTTGGTCATCCCTCAATCCACATGGGATTCTTGTTACGAACAGTAACTGGTAAAAAAATGAATGATCATTAACAATGAGCAAGGTGCTTAAAAAATAGATTACAAAATGTACAAGGAAGGCAAGTTTTTAAAATAGAAACTGCAGAAGATTGTAAACACGATCTTACGAAAATATTCACACGTAGTTACAAAATTGACCATTAATTAAAATTAGCATGAAATAATATTCTAATACCCTCCCTTAATCGTCAATCTATCAACTACACTAAGAGACCCCCTGAATTTTACAAACTTATCTGGACTAGGGGACTTGGTGAGGATATCTGTCGTCTGATCCTCTATCGGAACATAGAGGAACTGAACTGATCCGTCTTCAACAAGCTTTCTAATGAAATGACAATGAGTTTCTACATGTTTGGTTCTTTCATGGAAGATTGGATTTTTGGCAAGTTTGAGAACTCCCTGATTATCATAGAACAAGGGAGTCGGACCTGCTTGAGATATTTGCATATCTGCAAGCATCCGATGAAGCCAAACTGCCTCACAAGCTGCCTTAACTGCTCCCCGATACTCTACTTCTATCGAGGAGAGAGCCACTGCCTGTTGCTTTTTACTAGTCCATGTGACAACACCAGATCCCAAACTGAACACATACCTAGATGTTGATTTCCTGTCATCAACTGAACCAGCCCAATTTGAGTCTGTGAAACCACTGAGTCTAGGATCATGACTCCTAGTGTAAAGAAGTCCATAATCAGAAGTGCCCTTCACATAATGCAGCACACGCTTCGCTGCTATCCAATGATCAGCCTTGGGGGTTGTCATGAAGCGTGAAATGTAGCTCACTACAAAATTGAGGTTAGGTCTAGTGGCAGTGAGATAGAAGAGGCTGCCCACTAGTTGCCTGAACAATGATTCATCCACTACAGGTGAGTCTGACTTAGCTGACAACTGAAGCCCTTTTTCCATGGGTGTAGAGGTAGGTTTGCAATCCTGCAGGCGGAACTTATCCAAAAGACTCCGAGCATACTTGGACTGGGAGATGAAGATACTGCTCTTGGTCTGCCAAACTTCAACACCTAAACAATAATGCAAGAGTCCTAGATCTGTCATGTCAAATGTGCTGCACAAACCCTGTTTGATCTTAGCGATCAAATGTGCCAAGCTACCAGTAATGATCAGATCATCCACATAGACAACAAGAATCAGAATATCACTACCAGTGCGTTTGACATACAAATTAGAGTCAGATGGACTCCTCTGAAAGCCATGATCTGTGAGGTACTTGTCAATCTTTATGTACCAAGCCTGAGGAGCTTGTTTCAGGCCATAGAGTGCTTTTACCAATCTGCACACCTTGTGTTCTTGACCAGCAACCTTGAACCCTGGAGGCTGCGTCATGTAGACTTCTTCCTTCAACTCACCGATGAGGAAAGCACTCTTAACGTCCATCTGATGGACTTTCCACCCAATCTGGGCTGCTAAGGCAAGGACAAGCCGAATTGAACTCATCTTGGTTGTAGGAGCAAAAGTCTCATCATAGTCAATGCCTTCTGTGAGAACCCCCTAGCAACAAGATGAGCTTTGTACTTGTCAAGGGTTCCATTAGCTTTGTATTTCACCTTATACACCCATTTGCAGCTAATGGGCTTCTTCCCTGGAGGAAGATCAGAAATGACTCAAGTGTGATTTTTCTGAAGACTTTGGTATTCAGACTCCATAGCCTTTTCCCACTCAAGAATTCCTTTAGCCTTTGAATATGTCTGAGGCTCATAGACATTGTGAATATTGGCCATGAGAGCAAAATTAACTGTATGCTGCTATTTGCTCTTGTTTCTAGATGATCTACCCTCAATGAGCTCATCGTCATGAAGATCTCCAATAGTCTTAGCCCACCATTTAGGCCGGAGAGTAGAAGTGCCAACATCAGATGCAACAGGAGGAGCTGGAACAGGTGGAAGATCAACATCATCCAGAGGAAATTTGGGTTGAGCATCATCAAAATCAGAATCTGCATCATCATCCCTCCCATCAGGTGGACCTGACGGAAGAACACCCAAGTCAGAAGCCTTCAACGGCTGATCCTCAGAATTCGGCATAGACGAGGAAGGATGAAAAGGTCCTCGTTCTTCATCAAAGACAACATCCCGACTGAAGGTAAGATGATCAGTATCTATATCAATCAACCGATAAGCCTTATGGTTGTCACTGTACCTTGTGAACATAAGCTTTTGACTCTTGGAATCCAACTTAGAGCGCTTGGCATCTGGAATCCATACATAAGCTAAAGAGCCAAATATTTTCAGATGACTGATCCGAGGTTTGCGACCAGTCCAAGCTTCCTCAGGAGTCTTCTCCTTAACAATATATGTAGGAGACCGATTAAGGAGATAGATAGCAGTGTAGACTGCTTTTGCCCAATATTTCTTCGGAACACTCCTGTGTTCTAACATGGAACAGGCCATCTCAGTGACTGTGCGGTTGCACCGCTCTACAACACTGTTTTGCTAAGGAGTATAGGGTGTGGTTAACTGGGATTTGATGCCGTGTATATCATAGAAGTTGGAGAAATCAGTAGCACAAAATTCTCCCCCATTATCTGACCTAAGAGTGACTATGGAGCAGCCAGACTCTTCCTCTAGTAAGGCCTTAAACTTTTGAAATACAGTAAACACATCTGATTTCTGTCTGAGAAAGTACACCCACATTTTACGACTGAAATCATCAACAAAAAGCAAGAAATACCTGCAACTAGTAACATAAGGTGTATTCATTGGCCCACATACATCAGCATAAACTAGCTGCAGTACCTTGGAGGCTCGCCATGAGTCACCATTCGGGAACGGTGTCCTGTGCTGCTTCCCAGCCTGACAAGCTCCACAAACACCATGATGTTGAGTCTAGATCTCAGGTAAACTGGCTACAAGTCCCTGCCGAGATAGCTGAGAGAGAGTGCACATTTAAGTGCCCATAACGCTGATGCCAAAGACTGGTGATGGAAGAATTTCTGGCTGCCATGGCTAACTCTGGAGAATCACCTATATCCACAAGTCTGTATAGACCATGATCCTCAATACCAACAGCCACAATGGTGCGAGTCTCCCGATCAACAATGGAACATTTGTGAGCACTGATAACCACATCCAATTGTGGAGAATGCCGCATGATCTGACTGACAGAGAGAACGTTTAGTTCCATGCCAAGAAAGTAGTAGACATTGAGGAATATGAGATTCCTCCCACCAGACTGAATCTGAACAGTGCCCTTGCCGACAACTGTATACTCTTCACCTCCTCCAAAAATAACTGAGTCACTAAAGGGAGAAAATTCTGTGAACCAATCACGTTGATGAGTGAAGTGTCGCAAAGCACCTGAATCAATGTACCAGGCAGAGGACTTCACATGATCTGCAGGTCTTTAGCCATAAAAGCGTAAAAGGCAGATTCCTTCTGCTCAGTGTGCTCGACAACATTTGCTTTCTGTTAAAACCCTCCCTGCTTCTTCTGTTTAGAAGCCAAACGCTAACGACAATCCTTCTTCATGTGACCATATTTGTGGCAATAATTACACTGAATGTTCTTTTTCTTGGTGCTGTCCTGAGGTTGACCTGAGCCTTTCTGCTGCTAAGGCTGACCTTTCCCTTTATTTTGAGCCTGAAATTTGGCTGCAAAAGCTTGCTCTGTAGAGGATGAAGAAGCACTACTACTAAACTGTTGTTTCCAGCGATCCTGTTGCAAGAGGATAGTACAGAGCTCTAGAAACTTCAAATCAACATTAGCAGACGTAATGTTGAGAGTCTCAATGAAATGTTCATAAGACTTAGGTAGACTTTTCAAAGTGATTACAACCATGTCTTCCTCCATTTTCCGACCAATAGCCTCCAGCTGATCTCAGATCTCTTGGATCTTGTTCAGGTGCGCCTGCAAAGTTGTCTTCTCATCCATCATAATAGAAAACAACATATTTTTCAAGAAGAACGCACGGCTCTTGTCGGAGGTCTCATGCAAACCCTTCAGATGGTCCCAAATCTCCTTTGCTGATTTTCCAATTGGAATCTGAGGTAGCTGATCATCTGTAACTGAAAGCTTAATGAGCATCACCGCTTCACGATTTTGGTCATCAAACTTATACTGGTCTTTACCCGCCGTTGTTGGACGAGCAGTGTTGCCTAAAATCATCTGATTACAAATGATGATGGCTGAGAATTACAATCAGTCAAGTTTGATTTCAATTTCACACTTCCAAATAGGTCCAAACCCTAGCCGCCTTAGGGAAAATGAAGCCCAATGAAGAATTGATGAAATACCCAACAAAGTATGAATGAAAAGCCAACTGTAGCAGCAGATCTGAGGTCTTATATACAATCGCAGCAAGCTGTATGATGAAAAACAATCACAAATGTGCCTCCAAAATGTAGCGCCTATATGCCAAAGAGGAGTGATGAAACCCTAGGCGCCAAATATGACCAATTTATGCCCACAAGTCCACTGATCAGAAACTGATATGAATTTTCAGAGGTTTCAAATGCAAAATCTGATTGTCAATCCTTGATGCCAAACACAAATTCACACTCTAATGCCAATCGCTTGACTCCCAAGCCTTGCCGTTTGATGAATGGATGAAATAGCTACAAAATTCCACCTCAAATATGCAATCCAAGTCTTCAATATGCAATGAAACCTTCAAACCCTAGCTGGAAATGAAATCCCTATCAAACCCTAGTTGTTTGAAGCCATATCTCCATCAAAACCCTCCGGTTAAGCACAATGATAAACTCCATATGAATCCATCTCTCATGGTGAATTGGGTTTTCGTCCAAACCACTACAATTCAAGGGATCACCACCTTGAACAAATTGAAAATCTCTTTCAGCCAAGAGCAAATACTCAATATGCAAAATATCAAATGATCAAAGATATCACAAATGATGCCAAAACCCTCCTTTTATACTTTTTCCTTTGGACGCCCTCATAAACCATAATTTAATTAATTTTCAAGTCCATGGCCGACAAAGAAACCAACTCCATAATTTATTTTATTTTTTTATTTTTTCTCCTCCTTGAGCAGCCGCCTAGAGAGAGAAATTAATAATATTTTATTATTTTTTTCTTAATCTTCTGTTTTCTCCTTGTGGCGTCGATTTCCCTTGGAAAATATATAAATAATAAAATATAATTAAATATTACATTTTATTCTTCCTCCAACTTTTCATTTTCCAATCCTTTCAATGTTGTCTTGGCTGAATATAATATTATTTTTGACTTTATAAAAATGTTATAAAATATTACTAGCCAGAAATACAAATAAAATAGAGTGTGTTGAGCCAACTTTCCGTTCTCCAAGCCTTCAAGGTCCTAGCTCAACCACAAATCATTCCCTTAGAATGCGATTTAGCCCTTGGGAATAATGAAAAGGCTAAATACCCAAATCAAATGTGACCATTATGGAAATGGGGACATTACAGTCTTGGATATGGTGGGTTTGGAGAGGTGTCCAGGACATTTTGAGTCTTTAGGGGTGTTCAAGACATTGCGGGCCTTCAGGGGTGTTCAGGACATTGCGAGTCTGCACTAGAATTCTGCCAAGAATGACATGAAGAGGGAGGCGCAGAAGCCATAGAGGAAGGGAAGAAGCGGGAATCCAAGGGGGAACATCTAGGTGAAACCTCTGCCACATCTAGTAGGGGGCACAAGTTCCGCCTAAGGCAGAAAGACTTAGGAAACTTAAGAATCTTTAGGACTTCCTTGAGGATTTCAATAAGAGTTTTAACACTTTTCCAAGGCATAATAAGCAAGGAAAACATAGGGACACTTTTTATGAAAATTATAGCGAGTTGGCATGATTTTGCAATTTCAAAAATTCAGAAATAGAGGTCCCAACAGGTTCCAAATGCCATTATTGACACCATAGTTGAAAAACTCGCCAAATTGAAAAACTCGCCAAGCCCAAAAAACATGACTCGGAAAAAACTTGGCAAAAACTCAGCAAAAACTCGACAACTCAAAAATTGCTTAAATTTCATTAAAAATGCATTTTTTTTGCAAACTTCAATGATAAGATGCATCCAATGAGTCAATAAATGAGTACATAAAAGAAACAAGTTGAGTCTAGTTGTATTTGAATGATTTGGAAGCAAATTGGGTACAAAATGGCATCCTCATGTGGAATGCACTGATACTGATAGTTTGAAACAAAATGAAAATAGCAAATTGTTTTTGTAAAACTTAAAGTAAATACTACATTAATATATTTTACAAATTTACATCTTCCTCTTCCTCTACCTTTCTTGTGCGCAGCCGGAGATTATATTGCCAAAACTCACTATAATATCCCACCCCAGGTGGACACTTGCTAACACAAATTTCTGCCTTGTTTGGTTTGTTTGATAAATGTTTGTGCTTAGGGTTTTTGCATTTTGACATAGAAAACATGTATGTATATATTTTTGCAAAATACAAGGAATAGGAATACCCACAAGCAAAAATATATACATACATGTTTTCTATGTCAAAATGCAAAAACCCTAAGCACAAACATTTATCAAACAAACCAAACAAGGCAGAAATTTGTGTTAGCAAGTGTCCACCTGGGGTGGGATATTACAGTGGTATCAGAGCGGTTTCCTGCCATCCTATTGGGTTAATCAGAAATATTCAGTTGCATGTCAAGATTTGGGGTTGCATGTTAGTGATCAACACTTGCATGTCAGTTTTAATGGTTGCATGTGTGGTATCAACTATTGCATGTTAGTTTAACAGTGGGGGTTTAAATTAATAAAATTCATTGAGCTCACAGTTATCACATTTGAGTGACCATCAGTTTCAGTTATGGGTTACTTCAGTAGTGAAGGAAAATATAGGGGAGATTTGGAACGGGAAGCCATCAAGCTTAGGGAAGGCTATGAACGAGAAGCCCCTTGACTCTTTGAGGACTATCAGAGTATGTCAGATGATTTTAAAGCACAGTACTCTCTTAATGATTATTTGAACTTTGTTGTCATCTTGAGTCCCAGAAAGATTGGATTGGTAAAGTATATTAGGAGGGTGTATAAGGAGCAAATTTCATCTAAAGGGGCAAAATTCAGTCATGGGCACAATGTGAGCAGGTATGGTAGAACTACTAAATCAGATAATGAAGATGGTTCTGCATCCAAACTCAATGATCAGGTTACAGGAACTCCCATAATGAGCAAGAACGAAATGAGAAGGCAAGGTCTATTCTCTTGCAAAGGTTTTTGGGAGCCTAACCACCAATGCACGGATAATGAGGTAAGAGAGACTTATACACATGCTGATTTACATTGCAGCCATTGGACATAAATTATGGCCATGATACACTTAGTTATCCTTTGAAGACAGCTCTTGAACCAGCACTTGGCAATGGGCAGTTAGCAAAGGATGAAGTTTTGGTTGAGATCCTTGAGGACACTACAGATAAGTGTGGCGTAGCTCCTGATTTTCTGTTTTATGACAGCAGTCATAATGTCGAACTTACTCATGAGATAGCAGCCATTTCTTGTGAAGATGTTGGATGTGTGGAGTTCCCTAATGTTGACACTCAAGACCTAAGTGTTAAAAATGAATTATGTGATGCTGATTCAAGCTACAATAAGTCTGATTTTGCAAATCAGACCTTGGAAAATGAATCAGAAAATTCACTTATTGGCGATGAGTCCCAGGATTGCTCTTCGGATGGTTATGTAGATGCTTTGGAAGAAGTGTGCGAAGATATCGACAAAACAACTTCTACAGTGTCTTTTGAGCCATCCTATGAGGTACATAGCAGCAGTACCTTTGATGATATTGTGTGCAAAGTCGATAGTACACATGATGCTGCTTATCATGAGGTGAGTGATGACGATTCAGCCTCATATCACAGTGTAGATTTTAAATCTGAGGACTTGTATGGGAGTGATAAATCACAGTCATCGTCATTTTGTTGGGCAACTAAAGGTGAATGACAGTATGATTGCCATAGCCATTAAGCATTTTGATGTTGCTCTTCAAATGTTGGCTACTTTTGGCTGGAGTACTCCTATGACAGATGAGCACGGTGATAGTGGCCTTTCCCTTGTAGAGTTTCATGCACTTCGAGAAGCAATTGGAATAATGAAACAAAATTACCTATAGCTACTTGCTGACAGAGATTATCTTCTCGAGTGGGATCGCACTTGTTATGATGCATTGAAGGGAAAGGAAGCGGAGGTGGATGAGCTCACTCATGAGCTTGAGGTGACGATGGACTCGTTGAAGAGCAGTCAGTTGGTCCTTCAAGAGTTGTAGTCACAGTTAAAGGAGCTTACCGTGGAGTTGAGACTAGCACAATCGTCACCACTTTTAGATACAGTTCATGCTTCCATGGCAACAGTTGGTGAGGAGCATATATCCAAGGATTATGGTTGTGAGCAGGTTGAGGATGTGGCTACATCCATCATAGATATATGTACAGTTGATTCTGATGGGATGAGTGCAATAGTGGAGAGTTGCAGAGAACCACATGTTGCACCAGGTTCTCCTGAAGTTAGTCCCATGACAGGTGATGCAGAACAGATTACTGATAGCTCTTGTGTTGCAGTGGTGGATTCACCAAAGAGTTGAGTGACAGTACACAACACTACGCCATCTTCACAGGGGTTTCGCAAAGTGCCATCTGGTTGGGAGTTTCGCTCTCGTGTTGATTTGTTTCCTTTCCCTAGAAGCAAATCAGTTACTTCATCCCATACAGCTGATCTTGGGTAATAGCTTGTTGAGCCACAGAGTGGGAGAGATCAGTTGCAGGTTACAGAAGATAAGGTTGATTCAACCTTATATCGTTTTTACTCCGCAGATACGTTTCTTGAGTATCTTCTTGAGAGTGTGGAATTTCAGAAGAGTTGGTGTGGAGCCACAAAGGGTACTTGCATTCGAGGTTCACACTACATCAAGCGTGCTTTGGGAGCAATTGAAGATACTCTGACTTCACTGCTTCCTGATAGAGATTTTGTGACTAGGTTTGCAGAGAGGGTGATATTAAGGCATTGTTTAAATTAAAGATTTAAACATCATGATAAAACGAAGAAGCCACTTTGAATGATAATCACATATATAATAATATTTAATTATAATATATAATATATTTATTTAAATTATATTATTAAGTATAATTATAAAATATATTATCAAATATAATTATAAATATAAATGTAAATATTAATAAATTAAATATTATTATAATCATTTATTATAATAATATAATACTCATATTATAAAAATAAATATCATATATAACATATAATTAGAAATATTAATAATATAAATATAAATATTTATTTATATAAATATAAATAGTGGTATAAATATTAATATCAATAATAATTTAAATATTAGATACTTCATAATGTAGCGATCACTTTAAGTGATCTTTCAATGAATATAAGATAAGCCTTGTTAAAAGATAGATTAATATTAATCAAGGCAGCGGTTCATATGTTGGAATCAAAGCATGCTATTAAAATAGTAAAAGGTGATAATCAACGATTCACAAAATTGGAGGCCAACAATTGATATTTAGGCAGCGATACATATAGGAAACGGTTCCTACGTTAACAGTTATTACAGATCAAGGCAGCGGTTAATAACCACGAATATCCTTAGTCAACATAAGATATAAAATAAGGCAGCACTTACAATAGATACAACCTTTGTGAAAAGACACGATCTTTGACCCCTTAGAAAATATAAAGGTGAGGCATCTCATCAGGGAAGGAGGGGGATCCCATTAGGCAATCATTCATCAACAATCAATAAGCCACAATGGTCAATATGAAATAAAAGAGAAGGAATATGCAGAGTAAGATTTATATATATCCCGATTTTATCAAGAGGATCGGATCTTGAAGAAGAGGGATCTGCAAGAATAAATATCAGGATTTCATAAATATGATGTACAAGCAACAATTATGAAAGGTCAGACATTAGCAATTCTGATTTAAAAGGTCTGCAACAATAAAAGTAAGATCGCAGCATCAAGCCCAAAGAGAGTACGGGAATTCAGAGAGAATATACCAGCAGTCTAAAGGAAATCAGGTGTAGGAAATTCTATAGCAGCCATCAGATTTAGGTTTAAGTATTCCTCACAAAAAGGGGACATTACAGAGGGTTACCAGAACCCCTACCCAATTAGCTATTCGAGATCAGAGACCAGAGCCATCTTCTGATTCCAATGTTGTAAGTGATGATGAGGAGAGAGTTATACAGGGCTATGACAGTCAACGATTGACCGAGGTTGGAGCTTTTTATCGCGACTGCATAGTGAGCAGTGCTCATCACTTTTCTTTTGATCCACACACAAAGGATTTGATGATGCATCGGTGTGGATTGGCTCCAGGGTTATACCATCCTTTGTGGGATGGATATTTACCATCTCCAGTAGATGGAGTTAGTGGCAGCAAGTACTCGACTCAGCTGTTTGTGGGAGATTACTTGCAGGATCAGAGCTTGGATTATCATCATGCGGATGAGTGTTTGACAGAGTTTGCTACTTCTGGGTTTCAGGGAGATTATGGTGTCAGTAGACATGATGGCTTGGTTAGTTATCACATCCTTGAGGGTTTGGCAGAGGATAGAGAGAGATTTGGTGTAGCATATGCTTCTAGATGTTCTTATCTCCGCATGACATATGGATGTGAGTTCAGATTGTATTGGGACCCAGGTGGTGACAGAGTTGGCACGGTAGTTTGGTTGGGTCCCATCAGTTTGCTTCACCATTTTCAGCATGGTGAAGTTGAGATCAAATTAGCGCAAGGGAAGTCGAAGGATATCAGACATGGCAGACTTCCATTTTGGATTTGGGATCCAGGAATATTATTGGACACTCTATCGTGTGTTGTGGGATCTTTCTTGTGCATTCGGGTTCCAGTCAGAGTTCATTGATGAGCATTGCAGTGTACATGGTGTGGATTGCTTACAGTTTCACTTTTGGTTCACATGTACATGAGTTGTTTCTGATGCACTTTTCTTGTGCGGATGAGATGGACAGATGGTTCGACATCTATCCTTGCGTAGTTTGGGTTATGCTGGTACTACAGGAGTTAGTTGGAGTTGTGTGGGACATTTCACAATACTTCTTTTGGGCCTCCCAAGGAATGGAGTTTCTTTACAATGGAGATTGCTTGGGGACAAGCAATGTCAAGGATGGCATACTGTAATGTCCCCATTTTCATGAGCATCAGAGTTGGAGGATTTAGCTTATCAATGGGTCCTTGTAGGCTAATATCGGTGTTTAGAGGATCCTGTTGTGGAGTTATTTGGCTCTCCAGAGGGCAGTTGTTTGTGTTTCCATCTTCAGATCCTTCATATGTTCTGAGGCGATTGATATTCAGGGCTTTATGGCTTTATTTGCATATACTTACTATTTATAGTAAGTCAGTGGTTGTTAGAGAGGGACCCTTACTATTTTTAGTAAGGCAATTGGGTGCACAGTGGTTACAGTGGTTGACCTCTTGGTTCAGACGGGGTTGAGAAATGTTAAGTATTAATGAAGTTATGCATTTTTAATTATTATTAAAGTTGACTTTAATAATAATTAATATATTTTAAAAGCTTATGTTTTAAAAAGTCACTTTATGACTTCATTAAGAGGGGGCCAATTAAGTATTGATGACACATTAAATATATACCTTGGCCTAAGCGCCCAATTATGGAGAAATAATCATTAAAGGTATATTATAAAGTTATTAAAGTCACTTTATATTCAATAAGGCCATGACCCACAATTTAAGTGACTTAAAGTGCAATTAATTAATTATGTTTTGGAGGCCAAATATTAAAGCATTTAATAAAGTCAATGTACAAACATTTTATATTATTTAAAATTATATTAAATGCTCCTGAGATGGGTCGACCTCTTCTTGGAGAAGTATAAAAGCATCAACAAAAGCTATTTGCAAATCATTCCATCATATGCTTTTTGAAAACATTGAAGTTTGTGTTGTGAGAAGAAACCAGCTAGGGTTTTCTGCCATTGTTGATCATTGAGAATGAAATCTCTCATTGATATTGCATTCTTGAGGCTGTGAAATAACTACTAAAGGATTGCCTAAGAGTTGACTTCAATCAGAGGTCAATATTGAGCTAATTTGGTGAAAGCTTCATTAAGGGTTTGAGCAGATTTGAAGATTAAAATCAGAAGATATTCATTGCTGTTTGCATTTATTGCTGTGAGCTCTTTGCTGGGCCATACATTCCATTCTTCTATTGCAGGCCGTACAATCTCTTATGCTGGGTGTCTGGAGATAAGGCTGAAACGCCTTTGTTAGGAAAGAATTTGTCTTGCATCGACGGCTAGGGCAGGACTTCATTTCAGCAGCTAATTAAAGGTGGAGAGCTTATCTATTTGTGTTGGGTGTCCATTGTTAGGGTTTCACAGTGGCTGCTACAGATTTACATTTCCAAATTATTGCTATAATGTTCAGACCTACATTAAATGTGTTTACATTCCGGGTATGAGGTCTATTTATTTATCAAGCATTATATTAAGAGTTGAATTGGATATTTGTATTGGTAAACAATTGTATGTAAACTGATTTGAATGAATATCTAAAGAGGTTGTTACAACAGTCAGTTTAATTGTCATTATCTTTATTTGCATTTACATTACAATATCATTTGCATACCTGGCATTATCACCATCTAAACTCAAAACAAGTGAAAAACATTGAAACATTCAATAACACTCAAAGGATCAGATTAGCAGTTGCACGAACTTTTGTAATTAGGAGAACAAGGGTTCTTACAGATAATTAAATTTTCTGCCTTGTTTGGTTTGTTTTGATGAATGTTTGTGATATATTGGCAATGTTTGATACAACAATATAATGCAGCAAAACAAGAGATGTTGCAATAATATTTTTTAACTCAAACCTGAAATTGCATTGGGAATACATAGCTGAAAATTCCAGATTTCTATATCTCCCAAAATACTCAGTATTTTGACAAAATATTAGGTACCCAGTTGAGAAAATATCCCCTAATATCTAAGCAATCAATACCCAGAAAATCATATTGTCAAAATATGAAGTTTTTCACATACCCGACTCGCTATCCAAGGAATACAAGGCTGGAAATGACTGTCGCAGCAACCTTGGGTATTTCAAACCCTCTAAAAAACATCCATGCTCAGTATATATTCGCTGTTACAATATTATAGTCATACATGGAAGAGATACAACCCATAAGAAGTGAAGAATGAGTCCAACGCTGCAAGTTTAAACCCTCTGGTGAAGACCACAACTTCCTTGCTGTTGTATGCCCTGTGGATGACAGCCAATTTAATTATTAAATGTAGCCACACAATAATAAATGCTGATCTTTCAAATCTGGGCTGTAACCCTTGCAATACTTTGACCAATTTGTTCTATTTTGACTTCTGGATGAAGCCAAACCCCTTTGCAATTCTTCAGATGATCTTGCACACCTTCAGATTGCCCAAACAAAGAAGAATGCACGTTCTCCAATGCTGGTTTGAAGACAAACAGCTAAAACCCTTGGTCTCCAAGCTCAAAATCCAACATCTCACAAAATGACAAAGTCAAGTGTTCAAAAAATCGTGAATTTTTTTTCAAAAAGCCTTTATATAATATTCAATTGGTATTTGGCGTCATCTCCTTTAATTTCACTTTAATTTCATCTCCTTTTAAATAACACTTTATCACTTATAATAAAGTATACTTTAAAAGCATTTAATATAACTTTATATCATCTCTTAAAGTGGGACCCCAATATAACTTATATGCACTTTTAAATAATTTGACTTTATAATCATTAAATGACCTTTTTATCATAAAGTCAAATAAAGTCATTTAATGTTCACACTTTATATTTTGACTTTATGATATTAAATACCCCTCAATTATAAAGTCACATGAAGTCAATATAATATTCCTTTAAAATAATTAATTATTATTAAAGTAACACTTTAATAATAATTAAATGTCATAACTCCATTAATAATCAGTATTTAATGATTGTGACTTCATCATTGACTAGCCCACAGTTCCCACTAACAATCTGGATGCCTTACTAAAACTAGTAAGGTGGGTCTCTAATGTCCAACTGACTTACTATAAATAGTAAGTATATGCAAATAGAGCCAGAAACCCCCGAATATCAATTGCCTTAGAACATATGAAGGATCTGGAAATGAAAACACAGACAACTGCCCTTTGGAGAGCCAAATAAATCCACAACAGGGTCCTCTAATCACCAATATTAGCCAACAAGGACCCAGTGATAGGCTAAATCCTCTAACTCTGATGCACGCTCAAAATGGGGACATTACAGTCCGCCCTCCCTAAAATTTCTTGTCCCCAAGCAATCTCCACTGCAAAGAAACTCCACTCCACTGGAGGTCCAAAAGAAGATTGTGTAATGGCCCACACAAGTACACAATTGCTGTAGCACCAGCATAAACACAACTGAGCAAACATAGACAATAGACCAACTGTCCAAACCATGCACTCTGAAACTGTGCATCAAACTCAACTCATGTACATGAGAACCCCAGGTGAAACTGCTTTTGATCCACACCATGTACGTATTGCAATACTCACCAATGAACTCTGACTGGAACCCTAATGCACAAGAAGGATCCCATAGCACACTGGAGAGTGACCAACAAAATATACCTGGATCCCAAATCCAGAATAAAAGTCTGCCATGCTTGATACCCTTCAACTTCCTCTGCCCTAATCTAGTCTTAACTTCACCATGCCAGAAGTGGTGAAGCCAACCAATGGGACCCATCCAAACTGTAGTACTAACCCTGTCACCACCAGGATCCCAATGCAACCGGTACACACATCCATCTGTACTGTGGAGATATGAACATCTGAAAGTGTCTCTAACACAACAACTATCTCCATCCGCTGCTAGACTCCCATGGATGTGCTGACTCTGCAAGTAATCCCCCACAAATGACGGACTTGGGTACTTGCAGCTACTGATTCCATCTACTGAAGATGGTGAATACCCATCCCACAAAGGATGGTATAATCCCAGATCCCATCCACACCGATGCATCAACAAGTCCTCCGTGTGTGGCTCAAAAGAAAAGTGATGAGCACTTCTCACTATGCAGTTGCGGTAGAACGCTCCAACCTCAGTCAATGGCTCATCACTAACAACTCTGGAATCAAAAGATGGCTCCAATCTTTGACCCCGAAAAGCTGATTGGGTAGGGGCTCTGGTAACCCTCTCAGCAAATCCAATCACAAAATCTCTATCAAGAAGCATTGTAGTCAGAGTGTCTACAATTGCCCCCACAGCAGCTCGATGTAGCGTGAACCTCAAATGAGAGTATCCTCGGTGGCTCCACACGGACCCTCCCGAAACTCCAGACTCTCAAGTAGGTACTCAACAAACGTATCAGCGCAATAAAAACAATATAAGGCCGAATCAACCTATCTTCTGTAACCTGCAATTGATCTCTCCCACTCTGTGGCTCAACAAGCTGTAACCCAAGATCAGTTGTATGGGATGAAGTAATCGATTTGCTTCCAGGGGAAGGAAACAAGTCAATATGAGAGCGAAACTCCCAACCCGATGGTGCTCTGAAATCTCCTGTGAAGGATGATGGAGTAGAGTCAAGAACTGTCACACAACTCTCAGTAGAACCCACCATTGAGACACAAGAGCTATCAGTAATCTGACCCGCATCACCTGTCATGGGACTAACCTCAGGAGAATTAGGTGCGACAAGAGGTTCTCTACAACTCTCCACTAGTTCACTCATCCCATCCGTATCAACTGCACCTGTATCTGTGATGGATGTAGCCACATCCTCAACACATCATCACCACAATCCGTGGGTATAAGATCATCACCAATTGCTGCTGTAGGTAACTGAACTATATCTATAGCTGGTGAAGACTGTGCCAAACTCAACTCCACGGTAAGCTCCTCGAATCGTGAATGCGACTCTTGAAGGGCCAACTAGGCGCTCTTCAACGAGTCCATAGTCACATCAAGCTCATGGGTGAGCTCATCAACCTCCTCCTCCTTTCCCTTCAAGGCATCAAAACAGATCCCATCCCACCTGAGAAGGTAATCACGATCGGATAATAACAGTAAATAATTATTCTTCATTTTCCCAATCACTTCTCTAAGTGTATGAAACATTGGAAGGGAAAGACCACTACCACTGTGCTCATCTGTCTCAGGAGTACTCCAACCATAGGTTGCCAACATCTGTCGAGCAACATCAAAATGCTCCAAAGTTTTAGTAATCATATCGTCACTAACCTTCAACTGCCCAGCCAGATGATGATACCCCTGTGACTCATTCTTTCCACCCGAATTTGCACTATGGTATGAGGCTGAATCAACATCACTCACCTCATGATCAACAGCATCTTGTGTGCTATCATCAGTGCACACATCAACAACTAAGGTACCACTGCATGTACCTCAAAGGATGGCTCAACTGGTAATTTAGAAGTTGCTGATATAACATTATCTTCACACACTTCCACTGCCAAGGTAACTGCATGACCATCCAAAACACTATTCTGAGATTCATCGCCATCAAATGTATTTTCTGTTTTGTTTTCTAAGGTCTGATTTGAGAAATTAGACTCAGTATGGTATGAACCATTATCACAAATCTCAACCTTAGCACCCAAATCATGAGTACCTTCATGTTACAACACACTAGAAGCATATTTCTCAAGTGAAATGGCTACTACCTCATGATAATGCAAAGAATTTTTGCTGCTGTTGTGAAAAACAGAGTTGCTATTGTCCTCAAACCTCTCTATGTATTCGAAGAATTCCTTCCAAACTTCACGCCTTAGCTGTCTAGGACCATGGGTTGTTTTGAGAGGTTTTCCTGAAGGAGAATCAAATATGCCCTATACTATTTTTTCCCCATACTTCCCTCAAATATATAACACTGTATCAGTCACTCCTGAATTGAAGAAAGTCAAGTGATCCAGAAAACCATCAAAACCATCAAATATTTTAAACTTATCTGGCATGATCCGGTATTCTTTAAAAATTATATCGGCTTCCCGATCAATTTCTTCCCTGGATTTTCCCATGACTGAAACAAATGCAAGAGTGCTGGTCACTCAAATATCAACCGTGTGAGCTCCATGAAAATTTAATTTAAACCCCACTGTTAAACTAACATGCGATTGCTGATACCACACATGCAACCATTAAGACTGATATGCAAGTGCTGATCACTAACATGCAACCCCAAATCTTGACATGCAACATGAAATCTCTGACATGCAACTGAATAATTCTGATTATCCCAACAGGATGGCAAGAAACCGCTTTGATACCACTATAATGTCTCACCCCAGGTGGACACTTGCTAACACAAATTTTCTGCCTTGTTTGGTTTGTTTTGATAAATGTTTGTGATATATTGGCAATGTTTGATACAACAATTTAATGTAGAAAAACAGGAGTTGTTGCAATAATAATTTTTTTAACTCAAAACTGAAATTGCATTGGGAATACACAGCGGAAAATTCCAGATTTTTATACCATCTTAAATACTCAGTATTTTCACAATATATTGACAACTCAGTTCATAAAATAACCCCTATTATCTAAAACAACAATACCCAGAAAATCTAGGAGTTACAATTCATGAACTCATAGGTAAACATGCCTTGAAACCCTCTTAAAATGGATGCTAGAATAAAATATGAAGTTTGCAGCAATCATACAACAGAGAGAAAATAAAAGATTGGATTGGTAAAGTATATTAGGAGGGTTTATAAGGAGAAAATTTCATCTAAAGGGGCAAAATTTAGTCATGGTCATAGTGTAAGAACCCTTGTTCTCCTAAATACAAAAGTTCGTGCAACTGCTGATCTGATCCTTTGAGTGTTATTGAATGTTTCAATGTTTTTCGCTTGTTTTGAGTTTAGATGGTGATAATGCCAGGTATGCAAATGATATTGTAATGTAAATGCAAATAAAGATAATGACAATTAAACTGACTGCTGTAACAACCTCTTTAGATATTCATTCAAATCAGTTTACATACAATTGTTTACCAATACAAATATCCAATTCAACTCTTAATATAATGCTTGATAAATAAATAGACCTCATACCCGGAATGTAAACACATTTAATGCAGGTCTAAACATTATAGCAACAATCTGGAAATGTAAATCTGTAGCAGCCACTGTAAAACCCTAACAATGGACGCCCAACACAAATAGATAAGTTCTCCACCTTTAATTAGCTGCTGAAATGAAGTCCTCCCCTAGCCGCCCTCAATGCAAGACAAATTCTTTTCTAACAAAGGCGTTTCAGCCTTATCCCCAGACACCCAGCATAAGAGATTGTACGGCCTGCAATAGAAGAATGGAATGTATGGCCCAACAAAGAGCTCACAGCAATAAATGCAAACAACAATGAATATCTTCTAATTTTAATCTTCAAATCTGCTCAAACCCTTAATGAAGCTTTTACCAAATTAGCTCAATATTGACCTCTGATTGAAGTCAACCCTCAGGCAATCCTTTAGTAGTTATTTCACAGCCTCAGGAATGCAATATCAATGAGAGATTTCATTCTCAATGATCAACAATGGCAGAAAACCCTAGCTGGTTTCTTCTCACAGCACAAACTTCAATGTTTTCAAAAAGCATATGATGGAATGATTTGCAAATAGCTTTTGTTGATGCTTTTATACTTCTCCAAGAAGAGGTAGACCCATCTCAAGAGCATTTAATATCATTTTAAATAATATAAAATGTTTGCACATTGACTTTATTAAATGCTTTAATATTTGGCCTCCAGAACATAATTAATTAATTGCACTTTAGTCACTTAAATTGAGGGTCATGGCCTCATTGGATATAAAGTGACTTTAATAACTTTATATCTTTAATGATTTAATCTCCATAATTGGGCGCTTAGGCCAAGGTATATATTTAATGTGTCATCAATACTTAATTGGCCCCCTCTTAATGAAGTCATAAAGTGACTTTTTAAAACATAAGCTTTTAAAATACATTAATTATTATTAAAGTCAACTTTAATAATAATTAAAAATGCATAACTTCATTAATACTCAACATTTCTCAACCTCGTCTGAACTAGGAGGTCAACCACTATAACCACTGTGCACCCAACTGCCTTACTAAAAATAGTAAGTGTCCCTCTGTAACAACCACTGACTTACTATAGATAGTAAGTCTATGCAAATAAAGCCATAAACCCTTGAATATCAATCGCCTCAGAACATATGAAGGATCTGGAGATGGAAACACAGACAACTGCCCTCTGGAGAGCCAAATAACTCCACAACAGGATCCTCTAAACACCGATATTAGCCTACAAGGACCCAATGATAGGCTAAATCCTCCAACTCTGATTCTCATGAAAATGGGGACATTAGAGTCGCCAAAACTTGGAGAGTTTTCCCCCTTGACTCGGCGAGTAATTCCGGAGAGTTCTTGCAGGAAAAACTCGCCAAGCAAAAAAACTCGTGATTTTTTTAAAACTTGCCGATTACTCGGAGAGTTTTGCAACTATGATTGACGCATGAGAGAGGAGATTGAGGAACTAGACCATCATGGAGTACTTGGTCCATTGGAGGAGCCTACCCACAAAGGATGCTACTTGGGAGGGGCCAGAGATAATTGAACATCTAACATTGCATTGCTTGTGGGCAAGCAATTTTGGGAATGATGTACTTTTAATATCTCTTTTTCACTAAGTCAACATGTGTGGGACCCACATGCCCATTTTTGTGCTTCTCGACGGGTGAGTGGTGATTGCTATAGAACTATATATTGGTGAGGATTGGTTCCCTTCATTTGTCCCTAGTATTTTTTGTGAGTTTTGGATCATTTCCTATATTTAGTGGCATTTCCTAAATTTGAGGTCAATTGGAGGCAGTATCCTCACCACTAGTCTTGTCACGAGAGATTTACCCTAAGTGGACCTTTTTACCATCGACATGGAGATTTTTAAGTGTAGATGTTTGTTATAAGTGCCCTAGGGAAAACTTGTTCCTATTTCTTAGGGGCTTTTAGAGGGCTATAGGATACGACCATGTCATGCAGCCCGTCATTGGATCTAAGTGTGTCACTATTCACAATGCTTTATCTCAGGTCTTTTTGGCAAGTGGTTTTCAAGCTATGGTTGATTTATTGATGAGAGGTCAAGGTTTATTTGGCTACTTGTGCCATTTAATGTTATTACACTAGCACCATATTATGTGGTACTTCATTATTAAGTGATATTAGTGTCATCAAATAGAAATAATCTATATTATTTGACACTATGGCTAAGTGCCTAGGTTTGGAGCATGCCAATGAATGAAAAGAGGCCTGCCAATGTTGAGGGATTTGTGCTATGATCATTTCATATTTTTCTATACATAGAGTGCATAGCTACAGCAGGCAGAGTCCATCTATCGATTCAGGGACAAAAACCCTGGGATCTAGAGATTAAAGGACAAAACTCTTTTGGTCTCTTTTGGGCAATCTCACTTGGGGATTGCATTGAACTGAAAGCATTGTCTTTTCTATTGGCAAACTGATCTGTGGGCAGGCTGGAGCAGCATTATATAGCAGCATGAGTTCTGATTTAGGGAAAGATCTTGTGCCAGTACATTGTTCTTTCTTCCTAGCATCATTCTGATTTAAAAAAAATTAGATAGAGGGCATCATCGTGGTATCGGAGCCGATTTGCTGCCAGCCTATGAACCATGGACAAAATTGAGAGAACTCTGAGGGATGAGGAACAGGCAGATCTATTTCAGAATACCATGACAGGGATTAACTAGTCAGTCTTGGTTTCCAAAATAAATATGTATGCAATTAAGTAATTAACTTTTACGATGTTTGTGTTATTTGCAACATAAGGGAATTAACTAAAGATAGAGTCACAAGAAAATAAGCAGTTACTGCAGCTAGAGAGATGGCTAAATAATAGTTAGATGGAAGTCTTGCTTCCTCATTTTGAAACTCTTTTCTATATAGTGCAAAAGAATAACTGTTACTGTGTTCTGCAAGTTCAGTCTATGTAAAATTTCAATTAGAAAGAAAGATTGCAAAAGAGAGGAATTTGGTAGGTTGCATGTACGCCTTCTATCGGATAAATAAACGAGTTGGTTTTTGATTTCACATAAGTGACAGTTTGTTCTTTATAATCTCATTGAAATTTGTATGAGGAGTAATCATGTTATGCTATGCAGTTGCCTTTGACCTATTAGTTAGTAGACAATCTGGAAAAATGATTTTCAGAAGAGAAGTTGTGAGAACTTTGGTTTTATGGGTGTTAGAACAAACTTCTAAATAGAAGTTATACATTAAATTGAGCATATGCTAATCATTGAAATTTATACATGCACACTGTAAAGGCTTTTTCTTTTGTCAGCTTTGTACAGGCAAAGGATTGTACTCCCTGCCCAGCAATTCATGACAGCAGTGATAGTCTGCAGGAGTTTCAGAATATTCCAGATAGTTTTATTGATATAGATGACAAGCATTTTCCAATGATCATCACATTTCAGAAATTATTGACAATGTTAGATGGGAGTGTACGGAACCATTTCTTCCAAAATAGATTGCCTGAAGAACAAGGATACCATGTGGATAAGAAAGATGATTGTTCAAATGACAAGATTGGCAAGGAATTGGGTTCAACAAAAACAGGAAGCAGGTGCAAGAACTTCAACAATGGTGATGAAGCTACTGAAATGCTTGATGATCAGGAATTTGTTATTGGTGCAAAAGGATCCACATATAAAAGATCTCTTGCATATATGCAAATCATGAGAGAAAATGAAGTCAACTATGAATGCTTTGACTCAGTTTATTGGCCACATTTCAATGTAGAGTTAAGAAGAGGGCTTGACTCTTCAGTGGTATTCACTGAAATTGTTTCACACATCAAAGGTAGTTTAAAATCTCTTAGTTCTCCTGAACATAAGATGAGTCGGGATGACTATATTGCAACAGCAGAAAGTCGTGTTTCTACATTATGTGTCAAACAAAGACAAGCAATCTATGAGATTTTCTTGCACTATGAGAAGCAAAAACAAAGGAATGGCAACTTTGACATTGCTGATGTGGTAAATCACTTGCATTGCCAGATCAGATCTACTGGATATTTAGGGAAGAAAATGGACTTTATTTATGTAGATGAAGTTCAGGATCTTCCCATGGCTCAAATTTCTTTGTTCAAATATGTTTGCTCTAATGTTAGGGAGGGCTTTATCTTTGCTGGCGACACTGCCCAAACAATTGCAAGAGGTGTTTACTTTCGTTTTGAAGACATTAGAAATTTGTTCTATAAAGAATTCCTTGAAGCAGACAATGATCAGTCCAAAACAAAATTCATCCCTGACTTGTTTCAGCTGAGTCAAAATTTCCGAACTCATACTGGCATAACCAAACTAGCACAGAGTGTCATCGAGCTACTGTATCATTTCTTTCCTTTTGCTGTAGATAAATTGAGCCCAGAGACTAGTCTAATACATGGAGAAGCTCCAATATTTCTGGATGCTAAGGAAGAGGAAAGCCTTATTACCTCTATTTTCGGTCATGGAGGAAACATAGGAAGTGGAAAGTATGAGTTTGGTGCTGAACAAGCAATATTAGTACGAGATGATAATCAGAAAGTGCAGGTCCTTGAGCAAGTGGGGAAGCAGTCTCTTGTGTTGACAATACTTGAATGCAAAGGACTTGAATTTCGGGTTCCATTTCCTCCCTTGTACATTTTTGAGAAAGAACATTATGGCTTGGCACCTATGTTTATCTCCATTCTGTTAAATATAGACAAGTTAATGTTGAAGTTAATACTCTGGTTTGGCTTTTTGTAGGATGTATTGCTGTATAATTTCTTCAGTAGCTCTCCATTGGGCATGAAGTGGCGGGTAATATATGACTTCATGAATCAGAAAGGTTTCAACAGCGGTGAGCAAAATCGATATCCTAAGTTTGACAATATCAAGCATAATCTTCTGTGCAGTGAAGTGAAACATTTATATGTTGCTATTACTCGTTCAAAACAAAGATTGTGGATTTATGACGAGAAACCTCAATATGCTAAACCAATGCTTGATTATTGGAAACAAATGGGCGTCATACAGTTCAGATGTTTGGACAGATGCATGGTGGAATCAATGCATGTTGTTAGTAGTTGTGAGGATTGGATGCAGCATGGCATTCAGGTATGTGGACTGTATAAGAGAACAATTTTCTATTGTTGTATTTACTACAAGAAGATTATTTTTTTATAAACATCTACTCTTTGAAACCTGATTTTTGCACTGTTATGTTTTTGGTCAGTTGATTGAGTTGATTTGACAACTGTTACTGTTTCTCTTGTTTACATTTCCAAGTGCACAGTTCAAAGCTGTATGAAACAATAGAGAAGAAATCTGAGGAAAGAATGGCAGATTGCTTGTATTGTGCACACAAAAGATGAACAAATGGAACTGAAAATGAAATATGCTTTTGTTACTGAATAGAGCGCAAAATATAAGGATTATCCACTTCCTACTACATTAGAACCTTTGATGCACAAGGAATGAGCTACTCTTTGCAAGATAGGCAGGCAATGTAGGGCATGTTGCCATTTGGGGAAAGGGGCCCCACAATATCTAATGGCTGTCCATGCCACTCCCTTCACTCAATATCTCACTAACAAAAAACTATAAATATTCCTCATTCTGTTTATGGGATTACAAAAAAATAATTAAGTCATATATATTTGAACTTCTTCACAAACAAATGCCAACTTTAAATCTATACCATAATCCACATTTCAGATTAGACATTTTGGTTTTTGGGACTCATTAACAAAAAAAATGAAGGATTCAATGAACAAGTTACTGGTTTAAATTGTAATAGTGATCTCAAAACACAGTGGCTTCTTGTGCCTTCCATGATATCATCTTGTCATTTGCAACTGTCAAATCAGAAGTGATATCCATCTAAAACATAGAAGTAAAGGGACAAGGATGAAGATATGGAATCCATAAACAATTGTGTAAGTTGGCCATCATCTTTGGGGTCTTGGATGTGAAAATTTATAGAATCCTCGCTCCCTCATTTGCACTAGCCAAAGACACATACTTGATCGATGACTATACAAAAGAACTACATTCAGTCGATTTGTCATAATTGCACTTTCAAAATATGGAAATTGCCATTTTTGCGGCATTGGTTTGCAACTTCAAAAGACTGTCAAAAGAAGGTTCAAATTGATGTCAGTTTCTAAGTGATCAAAAACAGTTAATGGGACTAAAAAGTAGATGAATGTGTGAAGTGAAACTAGTGAGGGAGTTGCGTATAGTTTTTCTCTGAGTTAATGCATCTAAGTTAATAAACTCATCCAGAGGGTCAACAGAATAATGAAGAGTTTATCTATATGACAAAGCATTCCACGGTTTTATTTGTAATTTGTGAAGATAGTTACGTGATTCCTAAAGCTTGAGATGCTCATTTCTTGTGAATAGATTTACCACCATAAAGGGAAATCAGGCTCCTAGGGAAGCACTACAGGAAAATTGGTCTAGAGAAATTTAGGGAAATATTTAGTACTGCAACAACACTGAGTTACTGTCTTGAATGTCCCATACTTTGGGGCAGCATGCTTGTATTAAATAGATGGAAAAGACTTGTACCAATGGATATATTAGTTTATTGCTTCACAACTTGATGTTTTGGCAAGAATTGTAATTAATGTTTGTTGTACACAATCCGAAACTCGGATTACGATACAAAGATTCATCGTTATTGTGTTGAGTTAGAAAAGTTATCTTCCAGTCTAAATGTCGAATTGTCGTATGTCGTTCTTATTGTTATGTCTGAGTTAGTAGTCTCAAGTTATAAAATGTTCAAGTCAAGTCCACTTGTTTGACATCATCATTAAATAAACGTTTATCGCAAGTCATCTTGTTGAAATCATATCGTCGAGTTTTTGTGTTGTCCATCGTTTGTCTGCATGATGTATTGGTTCATCATTCTATCGTTTTTGTTGGAAACTCAAGTTGTCATAAAATGTCAAAATTGTCCAGTATCTCCGTCATGTCAAAAATTATCATATATTTGTGTCGTGTTGCAATAACTTAGTGTCAATTTTAATTGTTAATTATTTATTGATAATTATTTTTAATGATTATTAATTATTGATTATTATTAAAATTAAAGTTATTGATGTTCTCTAAAATCCATAAAATATAAAAAAAATGTGTTTAAGTGTTAAAAATTGAAAATAAAAAATTATAAAAGTTATTGTTTTTATAATTGTCATTATTGATAATTATTCAAAATAATAAATAAAAAATATTAAAAAAAAAAAGAAAGGAGAAAATGCCTTTACAAAGGCACGTCCCTTATAAAGGGAGTGCGCCATTTAAATGTGACTTAAAAATATTAAAAAGGCAAAATAAAAAAGCAAAGTTTTAAAGTGCGGAGGTAAGAAGTCATGCGCTTAATAAAAGCAAAACCATTAAATAATATTAAAAGCGCTTCAGGCATAAAAATAAAAATCCAAAACCTTAAAAGAAAGTGCATCGAATAAAAATCAGGAGCTTTTGAAAGGATGAAGCGCGCCTGCCAGTAGCCTGCGCGCCATAAGGAGGAGTAGGCGCATTAAAACAGCGAAAAATCACGCCAATGCAAAGGAAAATCTTGCCTCCAGCATGAAATCGTGCCTCACAAAATCTCATGCTCAGAAGGACAAAATTGGTGCCATGAGAAGATTTCCACGCCTCCTATTTTAGGCCAGCAATGAAAATTGTTCCACAAAGAAATCACACTCACCAGGTTGAAGGAAGCCGAGCGCAAGGAGGAAAATGCCCATTCAGAAGTTGCCAAAGAAGGATTAAACGCTTCTAGATCATACAAAGTGCGCCTATGTGTGAAGCTTGCACCCTGCAGAGGTTTCAAACGCTTCAAAATAGAAATTCTGCGTGCCTATTTATCCAAACCAAGTTGCCTTCAAACAGAAGATATGTTTGAAGAAACATTCCAATTAAAAGTCTAAAGTGCCATTGCAAGGGAAATCATAAGTTTTAAAAAGAAGGCAATGAAGAGTAGAGCCCATCTTAGGAATGAAACGCCTGAAGTGTTATTTCAAACTCCTTCAAATACAGATCCAATAAACTAGCAACACCAGACAGGGATACAGCTTAGCAGCAGGAGGACGCACCATACAAAGAATAACATGATGAAGCGTGCTAGGAAAGAGTAGTTCACGCCTTAGCAAAGGTGATCAAATTGATATGCGTGCCATAAGGTGCCTACAATAAATCAAAGGATAAAATAAATGTCTAAGCGCATCTCCCCAAAATTCAACGTGCCTGTATGAGAATAAAAACACCCTGAAATTCCAAAACACACGCTAGACACACTATAACAAAAGAGGCATCCTTTCCTTAGGCGTATTCAAAAATTGCTAATTTTAGCCTTTGCTATTTTTAGCTTTGACCAGAGTCAACTCTTGTACGACCGTCATGTAGAGGATAACACATGTTTGCATGATTTTGATCATCAATGGATCCACAGTTGCATGATTTTAGTTTCAGTGTAAGTGAAGTAGATATTTTATAATAAGTATGCTTGTCATGCAAACACTAGTCAGTTAGAGTCGGAGTTCTGTTAATTATTTTCATGCAATTGCTTTGTAATAGTATAAATAAGTGATTTTGCACAAGCATTAGGGGATTCATTATTAGTTAGCTTTTTCAGAGATTTTAGAGAGTTAGCCTTTTCAGCGATTAGCTTTTTTAGTATTCAATATCAGAGTTGGAGAAATTAGTACTGTATGAATGAACATCAATAAAATGGCAATTGTCATGCCTTCATTATGCTAAAGTTGCTATTTGTTTGGCGTTCAATGTGATTGTGTCTTTATTGTTTAACAACATTTATTATCTCTGTTTTTGCTGATGAATGTTTAGTAAATCATGTTGTTTTTCAATGCTGAAGGTTAAGTCTGTTTAGTGAATTTGGAAACTTCCTGTCGCAAATGAAGTGGAAAATATGTCGTATCTTTGTACCGTCATATGCAATTTAATCATAGCATTCATGATTATATGTTCTTATATTATTTGTTCAATCTATCAAATTCAATCATTGTGTACGTGCCCTGCTCAGCCTCTGAATTTAGCTAAATAGGACAAGCATGAAGTCTAGGTTTTGATTCTAGTAAAGAAAGTACAAAATCCTCGCTTCTCTGTTGAAAGTGCATCTCTACCTTTCGCACGTCGCAAAACCAAAAAAGATTGCAAATTTCATGTTTTATTCAGCATTAGTGAGACAAACCTCTAAAAACATTGTACATACTCTGTAGTTTTAAGTTGGTTTATTTTACAGGGAGCTTCTCCTTCAAATTTGAAGAGCGTTTCTATCGCACATTTGTCCATTTTACATTTTGCACTGAAAGGTGCGAAATAAAATGGTAACAATGTTTTTGAATAGTTGTTAATGGATGAGTTTACATTTGACCTTTCCTGTTTTAGATGATTTGTATTATGATTCATGGAGCCTTGGATGTTATGGAAGGTTCAAGGAGGAGTACCCTTCTCCATCCTAAGATTGTCCAACTTGCCTTGTAAAAACCCTCTACCAATTTTTTCAATCATGTTGGGTGAATATTTTGTCGTCAACTAACTGAAGACAAAATGGTTATATCAACCACAGTGTGATGAGATTTAATCTCTCATCTCAGAAAGGGGGGGCTCCCTTCTTATTGCTCGCTACAATCAACAAGTACTTAACTAGATTTATGTACACTACAAACTAATCTGTGGATGGTGCCATATCATATATTTCTCTTTTTCAGAAATGATGTTTCCTCTTAATCCTTACAATGTATGATAAGCTTAAAAACCACTTGTTGGAACAATAATAACCAATATCAAGATTGAATGAACAAATGAATACTCAAAATGATACCACCGTGAAATAACCAAGAAATCCACAAAAGCACAAAGTCTTTTGTTATTTCTTTTGCTGATTTGAAGTTGGAAATGTATAGAATATAGTGCAGCCCAAAGTCTCCATTGTATGCTATCAAGAGATTAATGAACACAAAATAACTAGCAGCTCAAAGTCTTCTAATATCTTCAACTCACGAACATAGAAAATAAACTCCAAAGATAATGTTGTAGCACAAAGACTTCAAAATCAGCTTTAGAACACCTCCCAGATTATATGAATTCACACTACTAATTTGATCAATTGCATAAGAAGGCACAAGAGAAAAGACATAAGAACATCTCCCATGCAACACAAGTATATTTCAAAACAAAGTTTGAATGTTCACTTGCTTTCCTTATTATTGATAAAAAAATTTATTTACAACTTGAACACAAAGTTTCAAAATGCTCTTGAATTTGGCAGAGTTTGGCTTCAATCACTAAAAGGTAGTATTTACAAAAGGGGCCCTCTTTATTTATAGGGAGAGGCCATGAGCAAAAATAGGAAAAATAAAACTATGACTTACTCAACAAAAAAAGTCCTTATTGATTTAGGACTTTCCTTGTTTCTACATGTAATTACACATTTAAAAAGTACATGTAAATATGTCCAAGCTAAATACATAATGCATAAAATGTTTAGAAAATAATCTAAGGCATGATCAACTCCCACCACCATCCTTCATGAATTCTTCATACATTGTCAGCACCGCTTGCATTTCAATGCTGTCTAGCCTAGAAGTGTTCTTTGAAATAACATGAGCCCTAGTTATCAAGTCTTTCACATTGGTAGCTGCCTTTTCATACTTGCTCAAATCTATCTTGAGATTATCTAGAGTCAACTGATAATCCAATAGCTTATCCATAGAGGCCACTGAAAAGGTTTGTTCCTCAAACTCTTTTTGAAACATGCTATTGAATTCTTGCACCATTTCCTCTGCAGAAAGAAACTTATGATCATCATCTACCAACTTGCATGGGAGTTCTTCAAGCCTGTTGAGAAGACTAACATTGTTATCTTCACTAACTTCTTGGGCGCTCTACAAGTCCTTGATTAAACCTTTCAGAACATTGATTCGGTGAATCAACATCTCTTTAGTTTCAACATATGACTCAAGATTGGAAATGATCCCAAACCCAACCAAGGTTTTCAATTTCAACTTTTTCATTTTCATGTCCTAGAGTTCTTGAGACAAAGCATCAACTTCCTCATCCAATTCGGCCTTTACCTTTTCCATTTTATTTCTTCTTTCCACAGTAGTCGTCAGAAGAAGTGTACCTTGTGCAATCATTCTTTCCAGAAAATCCCCGACCACTCTTCCTCTTGCATGTATCTTCTCAACCTTTTGAATGAAAGGATCTTCAACAGTAATAGCCATAGGTTCCACTAACTCTTAAGTCAATGTGATCTTTTGCAGCACTGCAGTCAACTGTTCAGCCCTGGCCTTATATTGATCCTTCATTTTCTTCTCTTGATCAAATTTGACAATAAGAGAATTGAGTGTGAATTGGGCATCAGCCTTTGCAACCTCATGTGTGATCTTCCCCAATTCAACTCTTGAGATTGAATAATCACTCATATCAAATTCTTCAATAGTCGCATCAGGAGGAGGTTGTGCTATCTTGGCATACCTGTACCCTTTATCATCAAAAAGCTTGGATAGTGTCTTTGGCTTCTTTTTGGTTTTGGTCTTCACAGGCACCAATTTATCGAAGTCGAAGTCATTTGGGGAGACGGCTTGCTTCTTTCTCTTCGGGGTATGCGATGAAAGCCATGGAGGAAGTATTGACACATTTGCTTCCAAATTTGAATCCATAGTCACAATTGGTGAAGTATTGGTAAAAATAGCACCTGGCACATCAACATTTGGAACTTGCTCAGAACCAGACATGAATTGATCTAAAATAGATTGGGCACCAATATCATATGATGGAGAAGACAAGCTTGGCAAAGATCTAGAGGAACCAAAAACAACATCAAAAGTAGTCTTGGGACTATCAAAAATGGTCTTAGACGGAGATGGAGAAGAACCAGAAGATTGAATAACAATTGGAGTAACTGGGGTAACAGAGACAGTGGACGTAGAAAGGGAAACTGAAAAAGTGTTCAAAGGAGAAGAAACATGTGGCTCCTGGGACATGTCCTTTTGACGAGACATGGTAGGCTCTTCATGTTCCTGTTCTTCTTCTCTTTTTGCTTCTTGTTTGATCTCTTCTCTTTCCTCTGAAGATATTTCCCCAATGACTAATTCTCCAGTAGCGAGGTCCTCAATAGCCTATTCTTCGGTGGCTATCTCTTCAGCAGTCGGCTCTTCTTCAGCTACCTTAGCTTTACCACCCTTAGACACAAATTTAATTTTAGGCTTGGTAGCCTTGCTAGAACTAGGTGCATCACTTTTGTTCTTCGTCCTTAGCTCAGACTTCTTACCTGTTTGCTCTTGATTTTCCTCCTCAGATCCAGTGACAAAGTTCTTCAAATGAATGCCTTTACCTTCCAACCAAACATTGGTGTTTGCCAAGATAAGTTCGAATCTTTTCCTAATTGAAGTGAGTTCTTTCTTTGACCATTGAATAATAGGCAAAGAAGAGCCTTCATTATTCTCACTGACATAAGAAGGATTCAGAATGTTGCCATCATCCACCATGTCCTCTGGAATGTCTACCAACTCCAAATCTTCAATTTGACTTAGAGTCAATCGGCAGTAGTCCATCTTCCTGATATCTTTCTCTATCCTTAGATCAGCCCAAACATCCTCTACCATAGGCACATGAGACAAAGATTTCTTCTTTATTTTATCCTTAACCCTTCTGTAGTCAAAGTTAGCTCTTAATGCTTCATAGTAACAAGTTGCATTTCAGATTCAATGGCCTTAGCCTTAGTAGAGGTATGATTGGAATACCTGCCAATCTCAATCGGGAACGTAAAACCAGGTTTTTTCAGCTCCATTTGTTTATTATGCACGAAAATGATCTGTCGACATAATTCCATTAACACAATTTTGTCACTTGGATATCCTGGTAACATATAAGGATAACCTTGGAAATACCCAACTCTTAGATAAGTGAAAGTGGGAAATTGCAGATACAAACAACCAAATCTGTTAACAACTACCCAAGCTTCATCAGAAATTCTATTATGTTCTAATTGTGTATCAAAAAGACACATGAAAACAGCAAAGAAAGCATCATCCACCCTTCTGAAATGATGAATAGCTCCCTTAAGAGTCAATTGAGGATAATATTGATACACATGCACCACCCTCCGATCTCCCTCTATTGATAGACCTAAAAAACTCCTCATGGAGGCAACAACATAAACAAGATAAGATGTCATATAAAACTTGGAGGTAGTGGACACTTTAGTAAGCTGCTCATGGATAGCATTGCTGATCTGTTCACCCTAGAATATCTTTTGGTTTCCTCTCAATATTACCCTGATGTAGAGGTACATCCACTCATGAAAAGTGGAAGATGTAGAAAGTCCCCTTACTCTACTGAGAAGAGTAATCAAATCATTGATTTCTTCAATGAAATCACTCCTAGGAAAGCTTTTAGGCCATCTTGAGAGATTTGGCCTTGCTGACTTTAGCCATTTGGTGTTGATTACCTTCTTCGTTGCCTCAGGATCCTTATCATATTCTTTCTGAGAATAATTGGTATCAATCTCTACACAGGTGTGAAGACTAGGACACATGAAAACTTTATCCAAGAACTCTGGATCCAATCTTATAATCACGTTCCCGTTGGCATCAGTGACCTGTTATCCTTGTAATGTGCCACCACTTGAAGTACAAACTCAGGATTATGTGCGGCAACAGGGAAAGCAGCTACCAAATGAATGTTGCTCTCTACAATCCATTTCATAAAGTGATTGAGGCATTGTTGTTTCATCCTTTCCACAAACTCGGCCATGTCCACATGACCAATCTCAGTATCTCTGATCTCATCCACATTGGATGTCACAGATGTTACAGGAAACACTTCCTGATACTTATACTTCATGACTTTTGTTTTCCTTGGTGACGGATTAGTCATATGAACCAAAAGTGCCTTTGTTGAAAGATGGACCTCGGAAAGCGTACAGAAGAAACTGCAACATAATATTCATGATTTTGCAGTGTTAGGAAAATATGGCAATAGGAAATTGCAATGATGGAAATTATGTTCAAAAGCATGAGCTTAGTGGGGCTAGAGAGCGAAGGAGGCGAGAAACAGAGCATAAACGAGCAATGGTTGACAAAAGGAAAAAATTCCCAGAGTTAGAGAAATTTGAAGGAGTGATGTAATGACGGCAAAAAATGCCACCTTTGCAAGTAGAGGGAATTGCTTTTGCGCAAGGGCGGTGAATTTTGCCGCCCTTGCATCTTGGGTAAGACTTGCAAGTGTTCAAGCGGCAAAAATTCACACTTCTGCATATGATACTTTGGTAAATTTTATGTATGGGCTGCATTTTTCGCCACCCCTACATCATTGGTAAAATCCTTAAGTCTTGGCATGGGCGGCGAAAAACACCATCCTTGCACATGATAATGGAAGTATAAAACACTCTGTATGGACGGCGAAATTCGCCACCCCTACATATTAACAATAGGTAAATCACATGTATGGACGGTAGAAAATGCCGCCCTTACATATTAATAAAAGGGGGAAAGTCACTTAGTATGGGCGGTGAAAAATGCCGCTCATGCTTGAAATAAACTTTGGAAGAAAAAACATCTTTGGCGAAAAACGCCGCTGCTACTTGGAGAGTCTTTTGAATTGTTCAAGCCAAGAGCGGCGAAAAGCGCCGCCACCGCATTCACAAAGGTAAAACTGTGCAAAGTTTGGCATACAACGGTGAAAAATATCAGTCAAAAACAGAAATTTTGGCAACGGGTTTCACAATTTGAAATCCTCGACACATTGCAAGGTTACTAAGACACAAAACCAAGAAACTAGGGCGACCATGCTAGGGTTCAAATGTTTCTAAACAATGTGAGCAAAACACCAATCAAAAGATCTATATAAAGATAAAAACAATTCAACAAACCCTAGTAACATAAACATGCGAAAATATAAGCATAAAATGACTCGATGAAAAACGAAAAACTCTAGTTTGAATGACGTTAAGAAAGCACGAGGTAGAAAAAGAAAAAGGAAGATAAACGTACCTGGTAAAGAGAGTAGAACAATCAACAAAGATCTAAAGCAAATCCTCAAGCGAATCCGCTCAGCTATGCGCTTAGCAATCTCGAAGGATTCCCTTAGATGTAGAGCTTTGACGAAAGTAAGGAGAAGTGAAAATAACAAAAATAAAATCATTAAAATTAATAAAAACCCCGAAAATACCATGACTTGATGCGCATTAATTACACTCGAAGAGAACTTAAAGTTGCTTAGGTGGCATTTTTTACCGCCTCCGCAACCTTAACGAAACAACATGCATCAACGACATTTTTTACCGCCATTGCAAAAAAGGCAATAACTTCAATCATGCATTGGTGGCATTTTTTGCCGTCATTACATGTTAAAGAAAAATTTCTAACTCCGGAAAAGCATCAAACTTGGAATTTGATTTGTTTGCCATTTCACTTATTTGCGCAAACTTCGAGAAACCAAAACAAGACAATACTCAGATGGATTCTCTAGAGCTAGGGGACCACGCACGAGGGCAAATGCAATTCGCCTCGTTCGCATGCTTAGAGTTGTAGGCTATGAAACAAACAAGTTTCGTAGGGGGTCATCCTACAAATTGAGCGCAACTAAATTTGAGGATAACAAATCAAACTTACAAAATTTCTGATATTTACTGTGTAGACATTCTGTCAAACACTTAGCATACTCACAAAGTTTTTTGATGTTTATGATATGGAACAACTTGTTATGTAGTTTAGATAATGTATCATTCATCAATGCATCAAAAAATACAAAGATTGAAGAAATACATTTTGTCAAATAGATTGCTGCTCCTTGATTTCCACTTGAAATTGATTCAATAACACTCAGGCTGCAATTTATAAATTAGAAAATTAATTAATGAAGTAAATATAGTTGCAACCTCACAAGTAGATATGTTGTTCACAAGATTAAGCTTTGTAATGTCCCCTTCTCAGGCCTAATCAATTTGGTGACTGTTAGCCTATTTCTTGAGTTCCCGTAGGCTAATTGGTATTGGTTAGGGGAGTCCATAGATCTTGGAAAGCACATATTCATTTTTTCTTGGTTTCTATTTGTGGCATTGAGCTCAGTTGGCATTACGCATCACAGTGATGCTTTCAGAAACGTTTTCGGGCACTTGGGTTGTTCTCCAAACTTCTTGGAGAGCACGTCTATTTTTAGTAAATCTCCTAGTTCGCACCTGTCATCATCCAATTGCTCAATTACATCGTGGCTTGATTAGATTTGGATTCCGAAGCTTTGGCAGTGTTTTCCACAACTTGAGTGGAGCATTTAAAATATACGCTTAAGTTTCTAATGTTTAATGATAAAATATTTGCTTAAGTATTATATTTTATTAAAGTTACTCATGTTCTCCTCAAAAGTGGACGCCTAGGGAAAAGTTAGAGGGACTTGCACAAAAAAATAATAATCATTTTAATATTTCAAAAAAGGGGTTTTTGAGGGAAAAATGAAGTATTTTATAATTTCAAATTGTTTTTTCCCTTCACAAAACTATAAAAGGTGGTTTGGGGTCTCATTTGCGGGATACTGAAGATGAATTGTATAGTTATGTTGTTGGTTTGAACCTGTGAGTTCTTCCATGATCTTTTGAGGACAAAAACCCTCATTAGATATCAGGTTTCGGATTTGAAAGATAATCCCTAGCTGGACTAGTGTGATTCTATTCAGGAAACACCATTGTGCTTATTCAAAAATTTGTTTCAGGGTTTATTTTGAAGATATATTTCTACAGTTGAGCAGAAATCCCTTTGGATACCTGGATGCCTTCAAGTACATGAGATTTGTTGAGTTTTTGTGGCAGATTGAAAGGGGTTTTTGTGTTTCTTGCTAGCCGCCCAAGCCAAGGCAGGCTGTACTCTTTCAGAGGAAGGCGTTACTCCTTCCTAGGCTGAAACGCCTCTTTCAGGGGTGTCTTTTCTTTCAATTCTATGGCGCCTCAGTGTTTAGTAAGTGTTGGTTGCAGTTTGGAGGTCGAGTTATGAGAAAGAAAGAGTTTGTGTGAGTGTCTTGCTGCTGTACTTGGTTTATCAGCACTGTCGTGTGTATAACAGCCTCCAGTAATATCAGAAATCAGTTGTATGACGGGAGATGATGGAAACACAGGCTGAGATAGGACACACCCTCACACAGTTGCATGATGGATTGAATATCAGGGAGAATCATCGTGATAGGTATAGGTACAATGGTGACAGGAATAGAAACAATGACGGTGATAGGCATAGAAACAATGATGGTGACAGGAACAAGAACAATGACGGAGACAGGAACAAGCATAATGTGGGTGATAGACACAATGGCGACAGGAACCAGGGAGACAGGAATAATGGGGATAGGAACCAGGGTGATAGATACAGGTTCAGAGATGATGAGGATAAGGCCTCAATGACTCATAGAAGGGCTTCACAGTTTACAGCAGGTGGCAGACCTGGCATTCCGACCTTTGCTCTCAGGAACCAAGTTCCTGAACAGGATCCCACACAGGCTGAGTTTCAGGAGGAGATTTTGAGGGATTGGAGAGCTTTTAGTGCAGAGTTCAGGGCAGAGATGACTTTTGCAGAGTACTCTGATATTAGGATGAAGAATAGACCTCGCAGAGAAGGTAGACCTCAGAACCAGGAGTTATAGAAGAATGTGAGTAAGATGACACTTCCCTATTTTGACGGATCAGGAAAGATGCTAGGGCTTGGGTGCAGAAGTTGGATAGCTACTTGCAGATCAGTCCTATGCCTGAGGAGGATGCCATCACTTATGCTGCATTACATTTAGAGGGAGTAGCACACAAGTGGTGGAGTAATGGGAAGGTCACACTGGGGCATGATCAGATTACTTCATATGTGGAATTTACAGCCTGTTTGATCGATAGATTTGACAAGGATTCGGAACTTCAGTTTAAGGAGTTATCACAACTAAGGCAGAGTGGATCATTAGACTGCTACATCTTTAAGTTTCAGGACCTATCTGTTATGGTCCCAGACATATCTAAGCGCAGATTAGTGATTCTCTTCATTGATGGATTATCAGACCCACTTCGTGGTTGGGTTAAGGGTTTTGACCCTGCTACACTCCAGGAGGCCATGAAAAAGGCCCGAGACATGGAGTCATCAGTGTGGAGGAGTAAATTCCAGTCTAAGGGGTTTTCACACAAGAGAGACAAGGAGAGGGAAAAGAAACCCTTGCATAGAGATGCTGAGCAGCACAAGGACAGGTCAAACAGGTTGATCGACGATCAGCTCAATGAATACAGGAGGAAGAAACTTTGCTTCCATTGCAAAGAACCATGGGATCCCTCACATAAGTGTCCACATAAGGCTAAGGCCAAATTGATTGAGTATTATTCAGCAGAGGAGACCCAGTCTGATGCATCCGATACAGATTCTGATCAGCGTTCCGAGCATGGAGATAGTGGAGATGAGAGAGTTTCACAGCACAGTACTGGCAGTGGAGGTTGTATTGCCCAGCTATCTAGTTTCCAAAAGGTTGGTGTTACCTAGATTTCACTACTAGCTCAATCAGGTAGAGCTTTTCAGTTTTTGAAAAGAAGAAAAGGTACATATATTTCTGCTGTGTTAAACCCAAGCATATTTGATACAAATTGAGATTGCATTGTATTGTTGCATTTCAAAAGAACTTAAGAGATTGAACAAATCTTTTAAAAGATCAGCAATTTGTATTGAAAAAATAAGTGTATAAGTTCTCACACAAGCCGTGAGACTAACTGTTTCATTGCAAAATAAAAACAAAACAAACTATACATTTATAAAAACTGAAAGACAAATATGCATATAAGGTAGGGTGACTCGTCATTGCCTGAATGACGAGCCTTCATGCTGTTGCCGCGTCTTTTGTCGTCCTAGATCGTCGGCGTGTCTTATATCCAGCCATTGTCTCCTTGCTATCCCGTCATCTGCATAAAATGTTGGAAAACCAATGTTAGAGCAATGGCGAGGCATCATACATCATATGATATACATCGATAAACGTATAATTTGTGTTTTCAGATTGCAGTAAACCAGTTAGCGTCACAGAAGCTTTTGAGAAGACAAATCAAGAATATCGACTGCAAGCATGCATTATTTTCTAACAAGTTTGCTTCATGTGCAGATACAAATGTAAGTATGTTTCTGTTTGATTCATCAGTTACGTTATGAGTGGAGGAAATGTGGCTCCCACAAGGGTTGAGCCCAGCTCAGTAACAATGAACAAATGCAAAAACACAACTCTAAGAGCATATTCAGAAGGCAGATACGGCTATCAAGAGCTAGCATACTGAGTAGAACAGCAAACAATCAGAGGAAGCCAAGCAAAGCAAGAGATATAAGGTGGTGAATGCCAGCTAAGATCATAACAACAGTTGCACATCATAATAAAGGACAGCCAACACTCAAAACAAGATAGCAAGGTATGATGTCATTGACAGTGAGAACTTTTAGAAACAACGATGACAGCCAGCAATAAATACACAATACAAGGAGCATTCATACTAAAAGGAAATAGTATACAATGGAAGAACTATTGAAAAGATATTTTATTGTGTCCTTGCAAAGACGACAGATCAGCTAACAGCAGAAAGACAGTCACAAATCATCATGAGGAGCAGCCATTATTTAAGAGAAATTGTAACAAGTCATAAAGAGCAACGTTCATGAACAAATAAGGGAAGTTAAAAGAGATAACAGGTATATCACATCGTTCATTTTCTCAATAACTAAGTTGTCTTTATTGTTTTCATGAACTGTGAAAGTAGTCATGAAGAAGCAGTGATCTTGAGGGCAAAGTGATGGAGCATGACAAAGTCCAATCAACAACAGTAAGCTACAGTGACTGTCATAGAAATGAAGACACAATGCATGGTGCCAATGAATGTTTGATTGGAGACAATTTTATGTGCCAATCTGGGAGCATGAGATTAGTGACCAAAGTGCAGGTTTGGACAGCCTATAATGGTGAAGAGATGAGGTATGAAGACAGTCAGTTTGAAAACAGTCATTTGTTAGGGACAGCAAAAGAAGTAAAGTCTGGGGCTTGTCACAGCCAAAAAATTGCAGATGTATAAAGAAAAATACAATTTTTTTGTTGTCCAAGTTCAAATACACAGAAATATTGAATGACGCTGACGGAAAATGGAGTTTCAAGATCATATACAGCCAGGAAAATATGAAGAGTTTGCCACAATAATGAAAGTGTTTTTTTAAGTCCAGAAACACAGAACATGTTGAAAGAAGATCACCAAAAAATGGAGTTCAAGATCATGCTACAACTGAAAGAAATACAGATTTCGAACAATAAGGCATACTTGCTATTTTTTCAAGCTTTTTGTCAAAACTGGAGTTCGAACAGCCAAAAGATGCATATATACAGAAAAATGAAGGTGTTTCAACTCATTTCAAGCATAAAAAGCCCATAGAATATCCAAATCGCGGCCCCAGGCAGCGAGATGAGGTGGAAAAAACTCAGAAAAATAAGGTTTTTGTAGTTTTGCAGCGAAAATGCTCAGTTTTTTGATGAAATCGTGTCTCAACACTATCAAAATACAGGAGTTTTAACTCATTTCAATGAAAAAACTTAAGAAATGCTCAAGAATCGCGTGCTTCTGGCAGCGAAAATACAATGAAAGACTCAGAAAAATGGAGAAACGTTCGACAGTGAAGGATTTACCTTTGTGTCTACCAAATGCTGTGCTAAAACTACAGATATTTCTTCATTCTTTCTCTCAGACGGTGGCCTCACACAGCCAGCAACAAGTGCAGAAGATCGACCATCAATAACAACAAAAAATCCATCAAAACCCAGTCAAATCGTGATTGAAAACTGCCCAAAATCCACTACAAAATGGAGTCAAAACCTCAAAATGCTCTTACCTTGCATCTTCTTTCAAGAAATCGGCCAGAAATCCTCTAAAATCGACAAAAAAACATCCATATTTTGCCTTCAAACCCTCACAGCGGCGGCCACTTCGAACAGTGAAGAAGCAAATGCAAATGAAATGATTTTTAGGTCTTTGGGTCGAATATCATAGATAGACTTTGAGTATTTTTTGACTTTTATTTTTAAATCATTGCATTCTTTGTATGGCCCGTGGTCAAGACACTTCATATGTAAAAACCTAGCGATGTAGAGGGGGCCGTGGCTTTTTGTGCCCTTTGTTTATTTTTCAAAACCAAGCAAAATATATTGTAGCAAATACAAGGTCAAATAGCATGTTTTGCTAGGGCTTTATGGTTAGGAGTTAAAAGGTGGGTGAATAAGGCATGTTGGCTGGGAGATACAAGGTGAATGAAGTATGCACAAGGACTTGGTATATGTTGGGAGATATAAGGTTATATAGAAGGTAAGTGATGCCACAGTGATGTGTATAGGGGAGTCATAAGGAACACCTTATAACGTATTTCATTGAACCTCAAAACATGGTAGAGATGTATGCATAAACGGAGATGGCTCGGGGTTATAAGGCGTTTCGACAACCATGTGATGCGAGTGAATACGCAAAGGTGTGTGAGTCATGTTATTCTGCTTAGGAGCTGAGGGTGTCTTATTTGTCATCTTTTTACGACATTTAATCAAGACACCCTAAATCATGCAAAAAATCAGGGAATTAAATGTCATAAATATCATTATTTTCTGCATAGGTTGTGTAATTTTAAATTGTAAAACATTTACTAAGGTGGTGTAATTATAAGCCTCTTAGTTAAATGTTAATTAGATGCAGAAAATGTGTCCTTATGATATTTTTAATGCTGCAGAGGATGATGACACAAATCTGACATATGTCAGAAGCACTAGAGAGCACTAAAAGATATTTTATCATATTTTTAAGTGCCTTCATGATAGTGGATGACATGCCTCCACCATTTCTGCATTGGGACCCCTTTTTGGAGCATTTTAGGGGGATTTTTTTTAACTATTCATGAGATGCACGGGAATAGAGCTAGTGGAGGTAGTGGAGGTTGATCTTTTTTGAGTGGAGCATGAGTTGTTTACAGCTGTTTGAGCTGTATTTAATCTTCTTCCTTGATCAGTTTTAGGGGGTTCTGGCTGTTCACAGCTTTGCATATTGTAATTTTATGAGTTCTTTTGCAGAAGTGAAGAGTCTTGTAACCCATTTTCAGAGATATATAGCATTGTAACACCTCTTTGACAGTAATAAGCAGTCTATACCTCCCATTTTCTTCTGATATTGTGTGTCCTTGTGTTAGTACAGGTCTTTGTGATGTTTCTTTGTCCTTGGATTTGTATTGCATGTTGGTGCTTTTATGTAGGGGTTACATAATTTTTGCAGGTTGTGAGCTGTGTAAGGGATAATAATCAGTCTCTGGGTAGTGAGAAAATCTATTTCTCCTTAACAGGACTGTTGTTATTTAGGCTCCTCACAAAGCAATGATGCAAGATTTATGATTTTCTGGGTTGTGTAGAGGATCCTGAATATTATTGTTTCTGTAGTCTGTCGTTTCTGTATATTTTTTGATGATCGTTTGGTGCATCACCTTAGGCAGTAGGTTTTCATTTTATGCAATCCTTCTTACCCTATTCTCAGCAAAAGCTTTAGTCTAGGTAGTTTAGGTGGAGTACCAAGAGGAAGCCGGCATTCTCCGGAGGTTCTTTCCAACACAGGCAACCCACAGACCTAGGAAAGATCCCATGTTTCTCCAGATTGCCCAGTTTCACAACTCGGCGAGGGTGCAAATCTGAGAGACAACAGTTGATTCGTTTAGGGTGCGAGGTGTACTTGGTGGACAACGCATTATTACTCTCATTGACACAAGGGCTACTCAATTTCATTGACGAGGGATTGGTAGCTCGAAGGAGGTTGAAAACAGAGGAATTCGAAGGCTTCAAGGTGATGGTAGCCAACGGATTCAAAATGCAATGCAGTCGGAAGATATCGGGACTGAAAATTATCATGGGTGACTATGAGCTAGTTGATGACTTCTATGTGGTTGGTATTGGGGATACAGATGTGGTACTTGGCATACATTGGATGAGCCAGTTGGAGGAGTTCACCATGAAAGTTAAGAAGATGGAGATGAGATTCAAATATAATGGGAGAAAAATATGCCTTAGGGGTATTTTAGACAGTGGACCTTGAGTAGTATCACTGAAGAGAATGGAGAGGCTTTTGAGACATGACCAGGTAGAGTGGGCAGCAGAGTGTCTTATTATGCTAGAGTCCCCACCACGACAAAAGGATAGCTATCATCCTAATATTCAGAAGTTGCTAACCAATCACAGTAAGGTGTTTGGAGATATACCACCAGGAGTGCCTCCTGATAGAGGCATAGAGCATGTCATTGAGTTGGAGGATGGGACCAAACCCATCATGATCACACCATACTGTCATACGAAGAGGCTTAAGGATGAAATTGAGAAAACCATCAAAGAGCTTCTGGAGATGGGACACATTCAGCCCAGCAAGAGCCCATTTGTTTATGTAGTTGTACTAGTCAAAAAGAAGGATGGGACTATCAGGATGTGTATAGATTACAGGGTCTTAAATAAGAATACTATAAAAAACAGGTACCCAATTCTGAGGATAGATGAGTTGATCGATGAGCTACATGGTGCTTGTTACTTCTCTAAAATTGACTTGAGATCTGGGTATCATCAGATTCTCATGAGAGCCGAGGACATAGAAAAAACGGCTTTCAGATGTCATTATGGTCACTTCGAGTTCCTAGTGATGCCTTTTGGTTTGACCAATGCACCTGCAGACGGTTCTTTGGGCTTTGTGGATTTTACAGACGGTTCCTGAAAGGTTTCTCTCAAACGGCTGCACCATTGGCAAACTTAACAAAGAAAGGAGCCTTCGAATGGAATGACAGGACCCAGAGGTGCTTTGACCACTTCAAGCACTTGATGTCTACATGCCCAGTGCTTGCTATCCTAGATTTCACCAAACCGTTTGAGCTACAGTGTGATGCTTCTGGAGAGGGGATAGGAGCTGTTCTCATGCAAGAGAAGCACCCAATAGCTTTTGAGAGTAGGAAGCTCCGGGGTGTGGAGAGGAGTTACTCGGTTTATGACCGAGAGATGTTGGCCATTATGCATGCATTGGCCAAATTCAGGCAATATTTGGTTGGGGGTAAGTTCATAATTAGGACTGATCATAACGGCATTAAGTATTTCATGAACCAGAAGGACCTGAATGACAGACAACAAAAGTGCGTCAGCAGATTGCAGGCATATGATTTTGACATCGAGTATGTCAAAGGGAAGAAAAATGTAGTTGCAAATGCCTTGTCACAGCGTCCTCACTTGTGTTTAGTTGGGGAGATCTTTACTGACTGGAAAGAGATGATTATAGCAGAGTATGTTAATGACTCTTGGCCTGCAGGAGTCATTGAGGGCACAATCAGAGATGAGAGATATTTCGTGGTGAGTGATTTGATCATGTACAAAGACAAGATATTTTTGGTGCTCAACTCACAGTTCAAGCATAAGGTAATCAAAACTTTCCATGACACACCAATGGTTGGCCATCCTGGATTCTTTAAGACATACAAACAAATTCGGGAGAGGTTCACTTGGAAAAGATTGAAGGATGAAGTGCAGAAGTATGTTCGTGAATGTCCCATTTGCCAACAGAACAAGCATGGGCATACCTTTCTTGCAGGTTTACTACAGCCATTACCTATTCTCAATCAGAAGTGGGAATGTATCTCCATGGACTTTATTACGAGGTTGCCTAAGGTGCAGGGGAAGGACTGTATCTATGTGGTGGTCGACAGACTCACCAAATTTGCACACTTCTTTGCAATTGCAGCAACCTTTATAGCTGCTCAAGTGGCTGATTTGTTTTTTCGGGAGATATTCAGGTTGCATGGGGTACCCAAGACCATTGTCAGCGACAGGGACAAGTTCTTGAGTATATTTTGGCAAGAGTTGTTCAGATTATGTGGCAAAGAGTTAACTCCTAGCACCAGCTACCACCCGCAGACATATGGGCAAACAAAGGTGGTGAATAAATGGTTGGAAGGGTACCTGCGTAATTATGTTTTGGGGCAACAGAAGGCCTGGATCAGATGGTTGCACCTAGGGGAGGACTGCTACAATACTACACATCACATGTCTATTCAGATGACTTCTTTCAGTGCACTATATGGTTACGATGCCCCATGCTTTACAGATCTCTTTCTTGGTGACAGTTGAGTGCCTAAGGCTAAGGATTTTTTGCAAGATAGCTAGGACATTCTTAGGGAGCTTAAGGAGAATATATAGCAGGCACAGAATCGGCAAAAGTTGTATGCTGATCAGCACCGAGTGGAGAGGAGTTTCGAGGTTGGAGATATGGTATATTTAAGGCTTCAACCCTATAGGCAGTCCACTCTCAAGAAGAGTGGAGCAGAGAAGTTGAAACCCAAGTTTTATGGTCCTTTCAGGATTATCAGATGAGTGGGAGAGGTGGCTTATGAGCTTGAGCTCCCATCAGATAGCAGGGTGCATAATGTGTTCCATGTCTCCAGGCTGAAAAAAGCTCTTGGCCACAATATAGTTCCTTCTGCAGAGCTTCCACCACTGGATGAGGAGGGTAAGTTGATCTTAGTATCTAAGGCTATCATTGACACTCGGAAAAGACATTTGAGGAAACGGGTTATCAGAGAGTACTTGGTCAAGTGGAAGAATCTGCCAGTTGAAGATGCCATATGGGAGAGTGAGCAGATATTGCAGCATCCAGAGTTGAGATTGCTTGAGGACAAGCAATCTTGGGAAGGCGGACTATAATGTCCCCCACTTAGCTCATCACTCCAGGAGATCAGGGTTAGCTTATCACAGGATTCCCATAGGCTAACGACAGTGTTCAGGGAGTCAATTTGGGGACTCACGATTTATAGGAAGTCGTGATAGAGCCAGTTTCTATTTTTAGTAGGGCAGTGTAGGAGCCGGGGCCCAAGATTCGGGAATTCGAATCTTCTAGAGCTTTATCGATCTAATATAAGTTAAATTAAAGATTTAACTTATTATATTTTGAGGTGACTTTTAAGTTATGTTATAACTTAACTTTATAACATTAAGTTATAACTTAAAGTGAAAAAGGTTGTGTGCCTAGGGATGAGTGCCCACTTCATGGAGGGATAAGGGGTTGTTTTAAATTAAAAATTAATAAGAATTCCCTCTCATCTTGGGTGTTGGGATTGAGGGAGATAAAAGAGCAAAATGAAACTTCATTTTTTTATGCTTGCTTATGTTATTTTCTCTGATATTGAGTTGCTCCAGCATTGGGGTTTTGAGCTTGGCTCTTTGGCTTTGCTCATCGATTTGCAGAGACGGAAACCTTTGCATTTTGCCTTTCATCGTGTATGAGAGAGTGCATCAAGAAGGGGTTAGAGGATGCTTCATTCAAAGGCTTCATTTGTGCATCCAGGAGAGCATTTTGGGAGATTATTTGAAGAAGCAATGAAGGTATTCAAAGAACTTTAGTGTGCAGACCTAAAACTGACGTTAAAGATAGTTTTGAGCATTTAAAGGAGTCTTATTTATTGTTCTTGCCATTAGCAATAGGTCGTACTTCTGCTGGTACAGGCCGTACCCTTTAGCAGAGATATTAAGCAGTTTAAAGGAGAGTTTTGGACGGGGTTTGGGCTGGAAGTTGGTCGCCTAGCCTTAGAGATCATTTCTAAGCAGACTGAAGAAAGAAAAGACTGATTTTCAGGTGATTACCAGCTGTTTTCTCCACTCAGCCTGGCCATACAATCTTGCCAGGGACGTGGGCACCTTTGCATGCATTTACATCTTCATTGGAGCTTCTACTACTGTCAAAAAGGGGCGCCTAGGGTCTGATATCTTATGGCAATCATCAAAATCTGCATATTCTTTGAATTGAGTGAGTACTGAAACAAACTCCATGGCTTTGTAATGTTGCTACATTTCTGCCAATAAACCAAGTTGAAGATTTCCAAGTGGGTATTTCATTTTAATTAGTTTGAGTGCATTTTATGATCTGGGTTGTCTTTCATTTATGCAAAATAGTTGTATATTTTCTGGGTTTGTTGATCTATTTCATTTATCACACATGCAATGCAAATGACACACATGCAAAACAACCCATAAACCCTAAACAACAGAAAAAACAAAAAATACGAAAGAATTCATTAGTGCAAAACATATATAGGGGGGGTGTATGTTACACGAACTTGGCCCCTTTGGTTGGCAAATCGCCCTATTGGCGAATTTCAGAGATCGCGAACCTATCTCCTTTTCACACTTAGCTTCTTTGCCCTCCCAATCGCCTTATCGACGAATTCCTGAAATCATGAACTGGTTGGTGAGTTTGCTTTTTGCCGATTTCCCGACTAGCCGCTCTCTATCACTTTTCGCCTTATCGACAAACTTTGCATTCCGCGAACTGCCTGTGCCTTAGCCGATTTATCTCTTTCTTTGTTTGGGTTCCTTTGTCGATGATTCACCTTATCGGCGAACTTTGGAAATTTCAAACTTGTTGGCGGATTTGTCTTTTTGCCGATTCCCCGATTGGCCGCTTTTCATCATTTTTTCGCCTTATCGACGAATCTTCATTTTCACGAACCACTCTGTCTTCGTCTTTGCCCTTGTCCCTATTGTTTTCCCCCTTGTCGGCGAAGATAACCTTTCGTGAAGCAGCCCTTCCTTTGGTGCTTCCTTGTTCCTTTGTCGGCAAAGTTGTCGATCGGCGAACTTAAGGTTTGCCAAACCTTAAGTTTGCCGACAAAGGCAAACTCTTGCTTTCCTTCTTAGCCTTCGAAGAGAACACCTGCTGCCCTTCATGCTTTGGTTAGTCGGCGAATTCGTCGATCGGCGAACTTATTGATCAACAAACCAAGAGGTTCGCAAACCTTAAGATTTGTTGACAAAGCACGCCTTAATCTTATTTTCTCTTTTGCCTTAGACTTTTGCCCACCTGCTGGCCCCTTGGTCGGCAAACTGGCGAATCGGGTAACCGGCGAACCTAACTTAGAAATTGCCGACAAGGCAAAATTAAGGGCAAAAACACTTGGAATTTTTTGGGATTATCTAAGGGGAACCTCCTTCCATTTAGGCTTTCTCTAATGGAAGATAGGATCTTTTGGGCTATTTTGACTTGGGCAAAATATCACAACAATTACAAAAGGCTTTATTCACACTATTTAGGCAGCTTGAAAATAATAATAAAGTGACCTTTTTACAAAGTTATGAAAAGTAATATAATATTATAAAGGCAGACTTTAATTATTATTTTAAACTTATTTCACTCCCTCACTAAACTACGGAAAAATACCAAAATGACTAATTAATTTATTTCCATGAAATCTATTAGCTAAAGTTGAGGAGGAAATGCAAAACCTCTGAAAATGAAGCTCTCCAAGGTTTGTGGACTTCTCCAAGAATCTTGGAATGCTCCAAACATGCTAGAATTAGTGCGAACAAAAATGGGACATGACACTTTACTCAACTACAACACAATTTTGACACAAAATTCGGTGACAATGAAAAAATTTGATGTAATGCAATCAACTTTCAGATTGGGTATAACAATATCATCTTCTATTTCATCTTGAAGCCTTCAACAATTATAAGCTTGACTCATCATATTTTTCCATTTCCTCTCCACGAATGATCTGTGAACACGGTTAGTAGAAACCTAGGCAATGACTTGATAACTTGAAAGATTGAGAAGGATTGCACACTGTTGTTGAAGTTTTTGGCAGTTCCATCAAATTCAGTGGAACATTGGAATGATCGCAAGGTGTGGGACCTTGCAACTGAGATCAGACCTCCAGAGAAGGCTGGTTCCTCTTTTTGAATTGAAGATTTAGAGAAGAATAACTAAACCTAATGCTAATAATCACCAAGGAAAAGAGGAAGGAGAACTAAAATAGAAGGATGGTGATACACTAGATTTAGAGTGTTTAGCTGACCCTGAAATAATGCAACAATGATCTCAAATATTAATATGAATTCACACAGATTTATAAACTCTAACTGAGGTTTGAATAGATAACTTCAACTACAACAAGGACCATTCATCCACAGAATAAGCCTACAGATACCAGGTAAACACAGTATATGTAATGTTCCCCATTTAGCCTAGTCAGTTAACTGGTGGAGATTAGCCTATCATGTGACTCCCATAGGCTAATGAGTATGGTTAGGGAGCCAATTTGGTGGCTTACTATTTATAGTAAGTTGGGACATGACACTTGCTATTCATAGCAGGGCAGTGGCAGAGGGTCATGGCACAAGAATTCATGGTTTCGACTTCCCAAGGCATTAATCGGTTAAGTATAAGTTAAATTAAAGATTTAACTTAGATTATATTTATGGGCTAATATGACTTATGTTATAAAGTAACTTTATAATATAATGTTAAGTCATAACTTAAAAGTGGTTCTCCTAGGGGATGGACACCCATGGGAGACATAAGGGGTTAAATAATAAAATAAAATTATATCATAATCCCTCTTTGGTGTTGGAGGAAGGAGAGCAACAAAAAGGAAAAAAGTGAATTCATTTGCTCATGCTTGGTTTATGAAATTACTCTCTTGTTTGGATATTTCCATGCATTGGCTTTGGAGCTTGGCTCTAGGGTTTGACGTTGGCTATGTTGAGACGAAACCCTCTTCATAGTCCTCTTCTTCGCGTGTGAGAGACCACATTAGGAAGAGATTCTTGGAGGCTTCATTCAAAGGCTTCAGTTATGCATTGACCGGATACTGTTTGATGAAGATTTGAGCTTTAATGAATAGCTTTGTGAAGAATAGTAATGGCAGCTGATAATAGAGTTATTGTGAGCAGATTTGAGCATTTCCTCTGAGTTTTATTGCTGCAGCAGTGTTTACAAGGCAGGCCGTACTCCCTTGTTGTTGGTCGTACCTCATACAAGTGTCATGACTCATACCACTAGTGTTTGCAAAAATCTTGGGATTTGAGCCAACTTGAAGGCTTTACTAGGTTGTGAAGGCATCGTCCTTGCTGGGATAGACATTTAGATCACTTTTGGCAGGAGTTTGAATGCATTTTATTGCTGGTTTAGCTACAGCCATGGCCGTACTATGAGAATTTTGGACGTGGGGTTCTTGAGTGTTGTTTATAGTCTTTTGGCAGCATCATATTCCTTCATTAGTGGCGTCTAGAAGTGTCTCAGCTATTGCAGATCTGCCATAGACGGAGAACCTTCATTTTATGAGCTTATGGTGATTTTCCATTATATGTATTGCTGGTCCGGCTACAGCACCGGCATGAAGTTGTAAACTGGCTCATGAGTATGTTACCATAATTTATATTTTGCTATAATATCATCCGGGTCTTCATTAGTTTGTTCATATCTACTTTAGTTTTTTCTGGGTTTGTTTATATGCTTTATATTTCATACATGCAATGCAAAAAACACATGCAAAAACATACAATGAAACCCTAAACCATAAAGTATCAGAAAAGCAAAAAATTGGCACAGAACAAACATATATCCAAGGGTGTATGTTACAGTGGTATCAGAGCAGAAGATTTTGCCATCCTGTAGAGTAGATACTGACATGCAGATGAGAAATTGAGATATGTTGCCTATGCAGTCTTTGAAACATCATTATAATATGAGAAGAAACAGGTCACAGCCAGAAATACAGACTTCGCAGATTGAACAGGAAGGAGAAGTCCCCCTAATAGATCCTTTTTCAGGTGAGCTACTAGTGACAGAACCTATTACTGGTGACATGGGTGACAGAGAGAGTGAAGAACCTAGCATGTGAGAGATTCTAAACTTGTTGGCTAGAGGATAGTTGGCTATAGAAAGGGTAATGAGGGAGTCACAAACAGAGTTGCGAGAATCACAGGCAGAGTTGACTCACATCCTTGCACAGTTGATACCCCGTGATGGTAGAAACAACAGAGATAATAACAATAACAACAATAATAACCGTGACAGGAACAGGAACAATGTTGGGGATAGGAACAGAATGAACCACGGAGGTGATAGGCACATGGGTGACAAGAACAACAAACAAGAATAATGGAGACAGAAACAATGGTGACAGGCACAGGGATAGAGATGATGAGGGTGAAGCATCGGTCACCAACCGAAGAGCTTCTCAGTTGACAGCGGGTGATAGACCCAGCATACTAGTCTTTGCACCCAGGAACCATGTTCCTGAACAGGATGCTACTCAGCTTGAATTTCAGGATGAGATCTTGAGAGATTAGTGGGCATCTAATGCAGAGTTTAGAGCTGAGATGACATTTGGAGAATACTCAGACCTCAATATGAAGCACAGACCCCGTAGGGGAAATAGACAACAGAATCAAGAACTCCAGAAAAAGGTGAGCAAGATGACTTCACCGTATTTTGATGGTTCTGGTAAAACCACCGCTAGAGCATGGGTCCAGAAATTGGACAGTTACTTGCAGATTAGCCCTATGCTAGAAGAAGATGCTATAACTTATGCAGCATTACATTTGGAGGGCAGCGCGCATAAGTGGTGGAGTAATGGAAAGGTGACCTTGGGTCACCATTAGATCACTTCCTACGTCGAGTTCATTGCCAGATTGATAGACAGGTTCGATAAGGACCCTGAACTGCAGTTTAAGGAGTTGGCACAACTCAGACAGGTTGGATCGGTGGATTCCTACATATCGGAGTTTCATGACCTATCTGTTATGGTCCCAAACATCTTAGAGCATTGGCTGGTTATATTATTTATAGATGGACTGTCAGATCCATTACGTGGTTGGGTTAAGAGTTTCGACCTTGCATCACTTCAGGAGGCCATGAAAAAGGCCCGAGATATGGAGTCCTCTGTATGGAGGAATAAATTACAGTCAAAGGTTTTTTCAAGAGGGACAAGGAGAGAGATAGGAAACCCTTTCAGAAAGACAATAGCCAACCAAAAGAAAAATCAAACAAGCTAACTGATGATTAGCTTAACGAGTACAGGAGGAAAAAAACTTTGCTTTCATTGTAAGGAACCATGGGACCCTTCACACAGATGTGCTAACAAAGCTAAAGCAAAGTTGATTGAGTATTATTCAACAGAGGAGACACCGTCTAAGGCATCGGATCAGCCTTCGGATAGAGAGGACAGTGGAGATGAGAAGGCCTCTCAGCATAGCAATGATAGTGATGGGACTTTGGCACAACTTTTGAGCTTCCAGAAAGTTGGTTCATTCAGAGTGAGAGGAGTCCTTGGAGGTTACCACATCATCACTCTTATAGATACTGGAGCTACACACAATTTCATTGATGAGGGGTTGGTGGCTAGACATGGACTGAAGGTGGAGAAGTTTGAAGGCTTCAAGGTAATGGTAGCTGATGGCTTCAAACTCACGTGCACTAGAAAGATTATTGGACTGACTATACAGATGGGAGACTATGAGCTAAAGGATGACTTCTATGTAGGATGTGGTTTTGGGGATGCATTGGATGATGCAGCTTGGTGAGTTCACTATGAATCTGAATAAGATAGAGATGAAATTTGAGTGCAATGGAAAGAAAATAGTTCTCAGGGGATTATCAGATGGTGGACCATGAGTTGTCGCTCTTAAGAGAATGGAGAGGATGTTGCGACATAACTAGGTTGAGTGGGCAGCAGAATGTCTTATCATGCCAGAGTCTCCACAACAGCCGAAGAGTGCTTACCATCCGGATACACAGAAGCTATTGACTAAGCACACTAAGGTGTTTGGAAGTATACCTCCAGGAGTGCCACCAGATAGAGGTATAGAGCACATCATCGAGTTAGAGGATGGGACTAAGCCCATTATGATCACACCCTATCGTTATCCTAAGAGGCTCAAGGATGAGATAGAGAAAACCATTAAGGAGTTGTTAGAGATGGGACACATCCGACCTAGTAAGAGTCCCTTTGCTTCTGCAGTTGTATTGGTCAAAAAGAAAGATGGGACAATCAGGATGTGTATTGACTATAGAGCCCTAAACAAGAAGACAATTAAGAACAGATACCTGATACCCCGCATAGATGAGTTGATTGATGAACTACATGGGGCCTGCTACTTTTCTAAGATAGATCTCAAATCAGGGTACCATCAGATACGGAGGAGGGAAGAAGATACAGAGAAAACAACCTTCCAATGTCACTACGGCCACTTTGAGTTTTTGGTGATGCCGTTTGGATTGACTAATGCCCCTGCTACCTTCTAGAGTTGCATGAACTAGATTTTCAGACAACAGCTTAGGAAGTTTGTGTTAATTTTATTTGATGACATATTGATTTTTAGCAAGAGTTGGGATGAGCATATGAGACATTTGGAGGAGGTACTGAGCATTTTGGAGAGTGAGTCCCTCTATACCAAAGAGTCCAAATGTGACTTTGGCATGACAGAGCTTCTTTACCTAGGTCACATCATTAGCGCCGATGGTGTTAGAATGGATCCAGAGAAGATTAAGGCAATAGTGGATTGGCCACCACCAACAAACCTCACACAGCTTAAGGGTTTTTTCTGGTTATGTGGTTTCTACAGGAGGTTTGTGAAGGGCTTCTCACAGACAGCTACACCGTTGACTGACTTGACTAAGAAAGGAGCCTTTGTGTGGACCGATTTAGCTCAGCAGTGCTTTGATCACTTCAAGCACTTAATGTCTACCTACCATGTGTTGGCGATCCCTGATTTCTCTAAACCTTTTGAGCTAGAGAGCGATGCTTTAGGAGAGGGGATAGGGGCAGTTTTGATGCAGGAAAAGCACCCAATTGCATTTGAGAGTAGGAAGCTGAGGGGTATTGAGAAGAGTTACTCAGTATATGACCGAGAAATGTTGGCCATCATGCATGCATTGGCGAAGTTCAGGCCATATCTAGTTGGAGGGAAGTTTATAATCAAAACAGATCACTATAGCATCAAATATTTCATGAACCAGAAAGACTTGAATGACAGACAACAGAAGTGGGTAAGTAGACTTCAGGCTTATGACTTCGACATTGAGTATGGCAAGGGCAAGAAAAATATAGTTGCAGATGCTTTGTCGAGGAGACCCCACTTATGTTCATTCGGAGAGGTATCTATTGATAATTGGAAAGAGGTGATTACAGTAGAATATGCTAAGGACTCTTAGGCAGCAGGAGTCATTGAGGGCACTATCAAGGATGACAGGTATTCTGTGGTGAGTGATTTGATCATGTACAAAGACAAAATATTTTTGGTGCCTAATGCCCAGTTCAAACATAAGATCATAAGGACTTTGCATGACACACCAATGGCTGGTCACCCCGGATTCTTCAAAACTTACAGACAGATTCGGAAAAGATTTACATGGAAAGGACTTATGGAAGAAGTCCTTAAGTATGTTCGTGAATGTCCTATTTGCCAACAAAACCAACATGAGCATACTTAGCCTACAGGTTTGTTACAGCCATTGCCTATTCCCAATCAAAAGTGGGAATATATCTCCATGGACTTCATCACAGGGTTGCAGAAGGTTCAGGGGAAGGACCGCATCTATGTGGTAGTCGATAGACTTACCAAATTTGCACACTTCTTCGCCATTTCAGCAACTTACACAGTTGCTCAGGTGGTTGATTTATTTTTCAGGGAGATCTTCAGGCTTCACGGGATACCCAAAGGTATAGTAAGTGACAGGGACAGCAAGTTCCTGAGTTTGTTTGGCAAGAGTTATTTAGGTTGTGTGGCACTGAACTAACTCCCAGTACTAGTTACCACCCATAGACAGATGGCCAAACAGAGATAGTAAACAAATGGATGGAATGGTATCTTCGTAAGTATGTATCGGGACAGCAGAAGGCTTGGATTAGATGGTTGCACTTGGGGGAGTAGTGTTATAATACGACACATCACATGTCCATTACGATGACTTCAGTCAGGGCTTTGTATGGGTATGATGTCCCCTGCTTCACAGATCTTCTACTTGGTGATAGTCGGGTGCCGAGGGCAAAAGATCTATTGCAGGAGAGCCAGGATATAGTGAAAGAACTCAAAGAAAACATACAGCAGGCACAGAATCAGCAGAAGCTCTATGCTGATCAAAACCGAGTAGAGAGGAGTTTCGAGGTTGGAGACATGGTGTATTTAAGACTCCAACCCTACAGGCAGTCCACTCTGAAAAAGAGTGGAGAAAAAAATTCGCACCTAGGTTCTATGGTCCGTTCAGGATTGTCAGAAGAGTGGGAGATGTGGCATATGAGCTTGAGTTGCCAGCAGACAGTAAAGTGCACAATGTGTTTCATGTTTCCAGGTTGAAGAAAGCTCTTGGCCACAATGTGATTCCTTCAGTTGAGCTTCCGCCATTGGATGAGGAGGGGAAGCTAATCTTGGTCCTAGAAGCTATTATTGACACCAGAGAAAGGAATTTGAGGAAACGGATCATCAGAGAGTACCTGGTGAAGTGAAAAAACCTGCCAGTTGAGGATGCCACTTGGGAGAGTGAGCAGATACTACAGCATCCTGAGTTGAGATTGCTTGAGGACAAGCAATCTTGGGGAGGGCGCATTGTAATGTTCTCCATTTAGCCTAGTTAGTTAAGTGGTGGAGATTAGCCTATCATATGACTCCCGTAGGCTAATGACTATGGTTAGGGAGCCAATTTGGTGACTTACTATTTATAGTAAGTCGGGACAGGACACTTGCTATTCATAGCAGGGCAGTGGTAGAGGGTCATGGCACGAGAATTCATGGTTTCGACTTCCCAAGGCATTAATCGGTTAAGTATAAGTTAAATTAAAGATTTAACTTATATTATATTTATGGGGTAATATGACTTATGTTATAAAGTAACTTTGTAATATAATGTTAAGTCATAACTTAAAAGTGGTTCCCCTAGGGGATGGACGCCCATGGGAGACATAAGTGGATAAGTAATAAAATAAAATTATATCATAATCCCTCTTGGGCGTTGGAGAAAGGAGAGCAACAAAAAGGAAAAAAGTGAATTCATTTGCTCATGCTTGGTTTATGAAATTACTCTTGTTTGAATATTTTTCGTGCATTGGCTTTGGAGCTTGGCTCTAGGGTTTGACATTGGCTGTGTTGAGATGAAACCCTCTTCATAGTCCTCTTCTTCGTATGTGAGAGAACACATTAGGAAGAGATTCTTGGAGGCTTCATTCAGAGGATTTAGTTGTGCATTGACCGGATACTGTTTGATGAAGATTTGAGCTTTAATGAATAACTTTGTGAAGAATAGTAATGGCAGCTGATAATAGAGTTATTGTGAGCAGATTTGAGCATTTCCGCTGAGTTTTATTGCTGCTGCAGCTTTTACAAGGCAGGTTGTATGCCCTTGTTGCTGGCCGTACCTCATACAAGTGTCGTACCACTGCTGTTTGCAGAAATCTTGGGATTCGAGCCAACTTGAAGGCTTTACTAGGTTGTGAAGGCATCGTCCTTGCTGGGATAGACATTCAGATCACTTTTGGCAGGAGTTCGAATGCATTTTATTGTTGTTTTAGCTACAACCATGGCCGTACTATGAGAATATTGGACGTGGAGTTCTTGAGTGCTATTTATACTCTTTTGGCAGCATCATATTCCTTCATTAGTGGCGTCTAGAAGTGTCTCAGCTGTTGCAGATCTGCCATAGATGGAGAACCTTCATTTTATGAGCTTATGGTGATTTTCCATTATATGTATTGTTGGTCCGGCTACAGCGCTGACATTAAGTTGTAAACTGGCTCATGGGTATGTAACCATAATTCATATTTGGCTATAATATCATGTGGGTCTTCATTAGTTTGTTCATATCTACTTTAGTTTTTTCTGGGTTTGTTAATATGCTCTATATTTCATACATGCAATGCAAAAAAACACACATGCAAAAACATGCAATGAAACCCTAAACCATAAACCGTCAAAAAAGCAAAAAATTGGCACAGAAAAAACATTTATCCGAGGGTGTATGTTACAGTATAGAAGTATAAAGAGAGACAAAATATCAGTGTATTATATTAATCATGAAGGTCAAAAACCATTACAAAAGAAGGAATGATTCAATACAAAGAGATGTAGGCATAGAATGACAACTTCCATTCATAGTTGAACTATTAATGGAGACATGAAAGGCTCAAAAGAGAGCACAATCCATCAAATCCACCCAGCTCCTAGAAAAAACACAAGGTCCAAGTCTACAAATGAATCTCTCCTGCCTGTGTGATGACCTAGGAAGCAGCTAACCTTAAAAATGCATCATTCAAACACTTATATAGCTTTGTCATTTTCACTGTGCAGCTCTAAGCGTGAGAAAACCCAGTGAAAACATTTTTTGTAGACTGCCCAGGTTGCCCATATTGTAATAAATTCGTTCCATGGCCCTGTCAGGAGATCTGCATGATTTGGAAGGGCACCCATGTCTTTGGTACTGACGACTTGAATGCAAGAGGTCCCTCTTACAGGGAAATCCGTCAGTTTTGGGAACCTGCACACACTATTTCATCTTCTTCATCCACCTTTGGTACCGGTGCATTAAAGTTGGGCACTGTTTGAGATACCTTGAGGTCCATCTCTGTCCTACAGTAATGGCGATTGGCATCAAACATAAGTCTTCACGCGAAAGAAACGCGTTTCAGGACAGGGATATGAGTGCCACTTGATGAAGCGTTTTCAACACTTTAAAAGTGTTTATATTTTTATTTTGCTTTGGCGCCTTTCCCATTCCTTGTAAATCATTTTACGTTGGCCGATTTATACTTTTAGAGATCCTTGGACGACTCTGCAAGTCAACAAGATATATCCGGTCAGGTTCTAATCAACTGGATATGAGATGTCAGGTTCGGATGCAATCGAGGCATCTGGATATGTCCGGTTCGAAATAGAATTCCCGCACAAGTCAAACGTCAAGTTAAGTTCATCAAGACATGCATATAACAAGATATCCGGTTGAAAAGGTCCAGATGGAAATGAGTCACGCAACAGGATATCCAGTTAAAAAAGGTCTAGATGGAATATAAAGGCAAAGCAACCGTATATGGAAATGTCCAGTTGGAAAATGTCCACTTGGAATGTCTGGTTAGAAAATGTCCACTTGGAATGTTTGGTTAGGAACAAAGCAAAGTAGCCAAATACTCGGATGAAAATATCCGGTTGGATAATAAGCAATGTAACTGGATGTGGATATGTGATAGGATCCGGATATGAGAACTCAAAAGGACATCCGGATAGAAAATGTCCGGTTGGAAGTTAGACCACGCAACCGGATATAGACATGTAACCGGATCCGGGCATGGGAAAGCAACAAGATATCCAAATGAAAATATCTGGTTAGGAACAAAGCATCTCAACAGGACATCTAGATGGAAATGTTTGGTTGAACATAAAGCGATGCAACAGGATGCCAAAAAACAACTGAATGTGGAAGTGTAACTGGATGTCTGGTTGAGAATGTCTGGATAGAAATGTCCAGTTGGAGCCAAAGTCCTGCAGAAGCATAACTCGTCAATTTTCATCAGATCTTCACCAAATTTGAACTGTGAATACCCATTTGGCTCCTCTTCAAGATGAAATTCTCATCTCTCCTGCATTTGATCTTCCCTTAGAAAATTTCTTCCACTTTGCTTGTTGGCAACTTTGCCAATCAGCGAACCTGCCCGTCGGCAAACTTCTCAGTTTGTGAACCATTGAGTTCACCGACGAACCCTTTATTTTTTCTTTCTTTGCTTTGTCTTGCATCGGTGGACTGCTCCATCGGTGAATAGATGAACTCGCGAACTGATCGGCGAGTTCACAAGTTCACGAACTAGTTGATCCACCGATGCACTTCCCTTTTTACTTTTATTTTCCTCAGTCGGCCATTCGCGGATCCGGATGGAAAGATATCTGGTTGGAAGATGAAACATTGTAACCCGATGTGAACAACCACTGGATCCGGATATTGAAATTCAACAGGATATCTAGTTAGAAATATCCAGTTGGAATATAAAGGTGATGCGACTGGATCTAGACATGATGTCCGGTTGAAATACAAGGAAGTGCAACTAGATGTTGACATGAAATATGACTGAATGTCCGGTTATGAAATATTCGGATGGAGCGATGAGCACTTAGCTTTCAAGGAAAACATAAGGCAAATTTGACTTAAGAAATTTTAGGATTTTTGGGGAGATTTTCTTCCATTTAGGGTATCTCAAATCAGATATAGTTGATGGAAGAAGTGTAGGATTTTCAGGTAGACCATTTTAAGTCTGGAGGACTAAAATAGATCAACATTTTGGCGACTTTGTAGGGGTGTTTTCCTACTAAACACAAGAATTTAGTGGCCTTATACGATCCATTGGGTGTAGAGTCAAAGTGGAATGCAACATATCTGAAACAGGGTTCGGCCAGACCAACACAAAATTGAACATGCCTCCACCGGCAACAAAACATAAGCGGAACACACAAAACAAGCAAGGCAAACAACTTCCTAATGAGGATGCAGCCTGTGCAAGCGCACTTATTCAAGGGAAACACATCTAAAACACATCTAACATATTTACAAGGTCTCAAAACCAAACTTAAAAAGGTTTGAGATGAATCCCATTGACTAGGATTGGGAGAGATTCACCATTCAGCCTGGAGAGTTGAAATGCATTGGTCTATTTACAGCTGGTGACGATGTATGGGCCACTCCATAGTGCATCAAACTTGGTGTGCCTCCTAGCCTTAGCTCTATTTTCATCCCATTTCAACACTAAATCTCCCTCCTTGAAGACGCTATCAATTGATTTTTTATCAAAGGTTCTCTTTACTTGTGCTTGGTGATCTTCAAGAGTCTTCATGGCAGCATTTCTCATCTCTTCTAGCTCCATCAGCTCAACAAGCCTTATTGTTATAGCATCATTTTCCAGCAGTTCCAACTACTGTGCAAGTTCAAGTGAGGGCAACTCCAATGACAATGGAAGCCTTGCCTCCCTTCCATAGACAAGCATGGAGGGTGAATTGCCAATGGCTCTCTTGGGCGTGATCCTATCGGCCCAAAGTGTTGTTTTCAACTTGGAATGCAAAGTTGTCTTCAATCGTCCTTTTGATAATTCTGATCAATTTTTTATTGGTAGACTTAGCTAAGCCATTCCCTTGAGGGTAGTAGTTGGAAGATGTCTTCAAGTAAATTCCATATTTAACTACTCATTCACTAATCTTTGTGCCTACAAAGGCCTTAGCATTATCGGAAATGACAGTGGATGGGACATCGAATCTTGTAACTATACCTTCAAGGAAGTCCAGAACAGTAGCCTCAGTGGCATCCTTCAAAGCAACTGCCTCAGTCCACCTGGTGAAGTAATCAATGGCAATCAAAATCCACTTATGACCAGCACTGGATGGTAGATTGATCATTCCAATGAAGTCTAAACCCCATTGGGCAAATGGTTGATCAGTTTGGATGGGATGAAGAGGGAGGGCCACTAACCTTTGTTTACCTGTGAATAGGGCACACTCCTTGCAACTCCTCACCCATCTATGGGCATCTCTGAATAAGTTGGGCAAGTAATAACCAACCCTCATAATTTTAATAGCAATTGTTCTTGGTGAAAAATGGCCACCTGCAAGGCTATTATGGAATTTTTCTAGTACCCTACTGGTCTGATTTTGTTCTATGCACCTTAAAAGAACTCCATTGATGTCTTTTATGGACAAGACACCCTCAACAAGAACATATGGGATGGAGTGAAGTCTAAAATACCTTTTCATTGACTGATTTAATCCATTTGGGTATCTACCTAATTGTAGAAAGACAACCATGTCATGATACTAGTCATCTGGAGTGAGAAATTCAGTTGGCTAGGCCTGTTCAATGGCATACACTGTGTCATTTCCAGCTCCAATGTCTTTTGCCATCCGTTCACATAGTCCCCTACCCCTTATCAACTTGGTGATGTTCAGATTTACGTCATATTCCATGACTTTTGTGATCCACCCAACTCTCTTTTCATTGACATCTTTGCTTAAAAGAAATTAGTTCACACTGGGATGGTTCACCATCAATTGTATTTTGCTGTTTGAAAGCATATGCCTCAATTTTTTTAGTGCTTTCACAACAGCAAATACCTTCTTTTCAACAAAATTATACTTAAGCTCATAATCTTTCAAAGGTTGACTGAAAAAAACAATTGGTTGCTCCAATTTTTCATCATTATGCTGTGTCAGGACTAGTGATATACCTTCCTTGCCTCCAAAAGAATAAAGGATAAAATCCTTTTCATAATTAGGGTTTACCAATGTGGCCCGTTTGACAGCTTCAAAACCATCTTTGCCCTCTTTTGAGCAACTGAACGTAGTATTCTTTTTTAACATAGCTGTGAGGGGCTTTGCTATGGAAGCAAAGTTAGGTATAAACCTCCTCACAAAGTTGATCTTACCTAGGACACTCTGCAAGCCCTTCTTGTGGCTAGGAAGAGAGAGGGACATAATTGCCCTTGTTCTTTCAGGATCAATGGCAAGTCCATCCTTTGAAACTGTGTCCCAACAATTTACCTTCTGGGACAGCGAACACTCTTTTTTGGATTCAATGATACACCATACTCCCTTCATTTTTCAAAGACCTTCCTCAAATGTCTCAAGTGATTAGCTGCATGCTTTGAATAAATAGTTAAATCATCAAGATATACTAGAATGATATCATTGATTAGGCCTTTGAAGGCCAAATCCATTGCTCTTTGGAAGGTTGCACCAGCATTGGTCAACCCAAAAGGCATATTTTGATAAGCCAAGGTACCTCATTTGGTGGTAAAGGTTGTTTTGTACTGATCTAGTTCTTTTACAAAAATCTGGTTATACCCTGAGTAGACATCTAGAAGGGAAAATCTCTTAGCTCCTGCCAATACTTGTAGGATTTGTTCCATTGAGGGAAGTGGATAGTGGTCTTTAAGGGAGGCCTTATTCAAGTCTGTAAAGTCCACACAGTCTGATTTCCCCGTTCTTTTTCCTAACCGGAACTAGGTTAGCCAGCCAAAAGGAACGTTTGATTGGATAGACAATTTTGGCCGCTATGAGCTTGGATGACTCCTTCCTCATTAGTGGTTCTATTTTAGATTTGACTGACTTTTGTTTTTGGCAGACAGGTTTTGCATTGGGATCTAAATCAATAGTATGTTGCAATAAACCAAGGTCAAAACATTTTAGATCCCTATAATTCCAAGCAATAAGATCATCAAATTCATTACAAAGCTCAATGAAACCTTCTCTTTCAGCTTGATCACATACCTTGCCATGCTTTAGAAATCTGCCCTATGCAATCTCCACCTCTTCATAATTTGTTTTTTTGACAGCCATACTCATCTTTTCACCCTTGAGCTGATCATCGGTATCAAAAATATTTTCCGAAGTAATCAGTCCTTTGGGCAGCTTATTTGTCTTCAACTGGATCATTTGTTCACCATACTACTCTTGGAATTTGGACTGATTTTTAGTAGAGAATTTTGTCTCCTCTTGTAAGAAATTAACAATTTGCTGGTCATTTTCAAATACTTGCTAGCTGGATACATTATCTAGGACAGCAGGCCTCACAACAACCCTCACATGCTGATCTAAATCTTGTGTGACGTTTTTAGGGATATCGAACTGAGCACCAACTGTGGCCAGTCTGTAAACATCTTTGTTTCTTTCCGTAGGCATTGCTTGAATATTGAAGGTGTTGGTGCCTGCATGAGCAGTCAGTTTTCAAGCATATAAACATGCAGGCACCTTCCCAAAAAATCCAAAAAGTTCTAAGTCTTTGGGCCTCCTCAGCATGTTTTAACATCAGCATCATATTTTCTTTGGAGGAGGTCATCATCATCATGTTTCCAGACATCACCCTGATGTTGCTTACGAGGGTCATCATATTCTCTGTCAGCATGATCTTTCGCTGGGGTGATATTCTAACATCGGGTGATCTTACTTAAGATCATCCTGATGATGTTGCTGCAAAGTCCTAAGTATGATCCGATCTTCATCGGGGTCATCATATTTGAACATCGGGTGATCTTAGTCAAGATCATCCTGATGTTGTTTTATCACCCTGATGATGCTGACGTCATTCTTATGTCAGGGTGATATCTATTTCTCTGCCTATCTGCATCATGATATTTCCGAAGGAGGGGGTGATATTTTCATATTTGAATATCACCCGGATGTATGTTTGTTCCAGCATCATGATGATGCTGATATCAGGGAGATATCCGCCTGTCGGCTTCATGCATTATCCAGTGGGGGGTGATCATTTCAAATATCTGTCATATTCATATATCACCCCGATCTTATAGCGGAGCTACAGTGCAGCATGATATTTGTGCATCAGGATGATATTTCCAAATATCCGGTTATCTTCCGAATATCATCCTGATGCCGACATGTGGTGGTGACGTCATCAAGGTCCGGGGGGTCATATTTCTAACACTGATCATCTTGTGGAGATCCCTTGATATTTGCAAACATGACGATGACGTCATCCGGATATGAGGAGGTGCGCGATAGGCAGATATGCTGATGACGTCAATAGGATATGACGGTGACGTCATCAGGATGTTCATCGGCCAGACATTTGGTATCGGCTAAGCAGGAGGATCTTCCTCCGATGGATCAGGTTGTGTCAATGAAGGCGTTTATCATGCAGGTGATATTGCGATATGATGCTGACGTCAAGGTGATATTTCAAGCAACAGGATATCATGCTGCTGGAGGATGATGATGAAGGTTTATACTAGTGTCGTCGGGAGCAAAAGCACCGACATCATATATGCTCGCGACCTAGTATATAAGGTGATGAGGAGGTTGCTGCGGGGTGCATGTGGGATAATTCGACCTTGCATATTTTCAAATATCATGACGATGTATCTTGGCGGGAAACGGTTGCGACGCACAGTATTCTGCATTTCCCAAGGCCGCGGGTTGGTGCGCCATTAATGGCGATTGTTGCAGAGGTATGGGCGATGGTGTGGACGGATCTAGTACCCGATTGAAGATGTGGATCCCTAGGCGGCGGCGCAAGGCTCGAGATTTCTTCCTGTCTTCTCTCCCACCTGCTGCATTGAATGTTTGAGCGCCAATCTGATGATACTGTGTATCTGGCGGGTTTTTTGGTCAACTATGTAATTAATGTTGGGAACCTTCCTTGCTGTATATAGCAGGTTGTGTTGCTCATTTGAAGGTTGTTGAAAACTGGACATTTTGGCTCTGTAATAAGATACAACTGGTTTTGGTTGCTCTGTGCAGCAAAACTTGTGAGTTTATGTATCCCCTGTTGTACGATTTGGCATGAATCCACTGATTTCATGGTTAATCTTATATGAATAATGCTGTGTTTGCATGTGTTATGCTGATTCTGTCTCCAGTTTTGCATGTATCTTTCTTACTGCAATAAGGATGCCATAAGTATAGACAGCTTAACACTCTGTATTGGGAGATATCTGTAAGGCAGATATCATGTGTATCCCCCTGAAATCCAGTTTTAGCTATTCATGCTGATCATTCACAGGTGTATGTCTACCGACTCCAAGCCCTGGATAGGCACCAATCTAGCTCTGTGTTGAGGTTATACACCAGGTCCAGGTTTGCATCCAAACACCATTTCAAACCATCTCATCCTTCCACCTGTTAGTTGTAGGATTAGAAGTAGGAACCCCTGCATGCTCTCATACCTAACCAGACATATATGTCCAAGAACGTTGCCCATCTTGTGATCTATCATACAGATCTTGGTCTATACATGAGAGTATTCTGCCTGTTGTTGTCAAGTTAGATCTTTCTATCTTTGAGCTAGTCAAGGTTACATCTTGAGTTATAGGGATACCCCCCTTGGTGCGGCAGAACCAGAAGTGAAGGGGAGGAGCTCACGCAACCTCCTGTATTCAGTTGGCTGAATCTGCCTGTGCATTAGAACTGGCAACCCCTAATGCTGATTCAGAAGTAAAACCAACAAATTGGCGACTCTGCTGGGGAGTCTTTCATGTGAAAAATGATGCTCTGCTGGTGGAATGAACCTGGAAAAGTAGCTTTCAGCTATTGAAAATTTTGTCCTCTCTGGAGAGGTGGCGACTCTGCAAAAAAGATCTGAATGCACATGAAAGATGGATGTATGTGATGTGACAAAAATGTGCTGTTCATATTTCAGCATCTGTATGAGAAAAGGTATCTTGTTCCTTCCCCTTTATATTTACTATTTTACTGCATAAGTTAGATGCCAGGGGAAGCCTTAGGTCTTAGGCAGACAAAGGATGTCTAAGAGTAAGATTTTTATGAATCCAAGTATGAATTATCCCATACTCAGCGGCGAAATGTTGGATAAAAGAGTAGAAGAGATAAGAAATACGTTGATATTCTTAGAGGCTGAGCAGGACCAGTTAAAAAGCAGTAACCATGTTGTGTCTGCTAGTCAGAAGGCTAAACCTCTTCTCAGCCCTTTTGATCCTTTGTATGACCAACTGGATTTGTCATGGGTTGATTATAAAGTAGAAACTATGCCTGCTAGGATATACTGTCAGATTCCCAGATTTAGTGGTCACAGTGTATGTGATGGGAATGCACATATCCAAAATTTTCATGAGTTCATGGGAAAACATTCATTTAGAGATGAGGATATGTGGATGAAGTTTTTTGTTAGGTCCTTTGATGCAAAAGCAAAAGACTGGTATTTGAGCTTTTCAAAAGGATCCTTTGCCTGTTGGGATGAGCTTGCTGACTGTTTCAAGGAAGAATTCGCAAGAGAACCTGCTGATCTTGTTGCAGAATTGATGAACATCAGAAAACAAGATGAAGAGCCATATGTTGATTTCAGTCATAGGTTTGCAGTAGCCCTTTCACATGTCCCTAAAAGTTTCAGACCTGATATTTCAGCCTGTGTTGGCATATTCTTTGAAGCTTTTGAGGAGGGCTTTAGTGCAATACTGAGGGATTTCAAGGTGACAAGTATGCAGATGGCATACAGGTTCATAGAAAAGATAGAAAAAATCAGAAATGTGCACCTGCTGAAACCCCTGTCCCCAGGCCGTGGTGTGAATAATAGTTGTAAAGCTGCAAATGACCAAATAATTAAGGCATCATGTGAAGATGAAAAGATGAATGTTGAGGATGCCAGTGAAAGGACTAATGAGGATTCCCATTGCAATGATGAGGCATCTGACCATGAAAACAACAATGAGGTTGTGGACAGCAATGAGCAATTTTTGGAATGGACCTGTGGAGATAATTGTGAGTATTGTGCTCAAGATAGAGAAGAAATAAGCATACAGGCTGATACTCCTCCACAGAGGGAATCCATTGGTGATGAAGATGCGTGCTCTGCTGCCCATGAACAAATGGCATACTATGATGAAACTGATGCACTTGGGTCACCCATTTATGACACATATGGCGATGAGGATCTGTCTGAGTATGGTGAAGATCTAGACACTATTTTTGGCTTGGATTCTGTTTCTCATCCTGATGAAAGAGGAAACAACATGCATCAGGTAAGTGACTGTGAAAATGTGCCTGATTTGAAAGAGATGCCAGAGCCTGATCTTTTCCAGCCTGGTGCTGCTGATTATTGTGTACATGATGTGCACAATTGTGATTTTGAAAGCTTTTCTTTTGATGTGCCAGCATATAATACAATGAGCCCTGATCTTCCTAGTTGTGTGGTGGACTCTGAGTGTTTCCTATTTGCAGTCCAGCTAGGAGATCATGTTGCAATGCATGATGATGATACAGATGATAACCTGTGTTCTATTCCCTTTGAGTATGCATTGCCTGATACATTCTGCATCCACTTGTTGCCGGATGCTAAGGGTTATCTGCACAGCGATGACAGTGACAAGCTAAATCAGAGGGATGAATGTGCAGATGACCAGGTTTGTTTGGGGTCAGATCATGGCAGTATCTCCAGGCTTGATCCAGTAAATGCAGATGAAAACAAAGTGTTTGACAAAGGGAGATACATGTTTTTCTTTTCTTGGTGGCCTTAGGCCATCAAGTGTGTTTGGTGATGCAGGTCAGTGCAGTATTTGACTCTGTGCCCAATGGATAAGGGACTGGTCTGCATCCCAGAGATCTGGGGTTCTCGCTGCAGTCTTGCACCTGCATGTCCCCAGACAGAGCCACTGTTGGTGCCTGCATGAGCAGTCAGTTTTCAAGCATATAAACATGCAGGCACCTTCCCAAAAAATCCAAAAAGTTCTAAGTCTTTGGGCCTCCTCAGCATGTTTTAACATCAGCATCATATTTTCTTTGGAGGAGGTCATCATCATCATGTTTCCAGACATCACCCTGATGTTGCTTACGAGGGTCATCATATTCTCTGTCAGCATGATCTTTCGCTGGGGTGATATTCCAACATCGGGTGATCTTACTTAAGATCATCCTGATGATGTTGCTGCAAAGTCCTAAGTATGATCCGATCTTCATCGGGGTCATCATATTTGAACATCGGGTGATCTTAGTCAAGATCATCCTGATGTTGTTTTATCACCCTGATGATGCTGACGTCATTCTTATGTCAGGGTGATATCTATTTCTCTGCCTATCTGCATCATGATATTTCCGAAGGAGGGGGTGATATTTTCATATTTGAATATCACCCGGATGTATGTTTGTTCCAGCATCATGATGATGCTGATATCAGGGAGATATCCGCCTGTCGGCTTCATGCATTATCCAGTGGGGGGTGATCATTTTAAATATCTGTCATATTCATATATCACCCCGATCTTATAGCGGAGCTACAGTGCAGCATGATATTTGTGCATCAGGATGATATTTCCAAATATCCGGTTATCTTCCGAATATCATCCTGATGCCGACATGTGGTGGTGACGTCATCAAGGTCCGGGGGGTCATATTTCTAACACTGATCATCTTGTGGAGATCCCCCGATATTTGCAAACATGATGATGACGTCATCCGGATATGAGGAGGTGCGCGATAGGCAGATATGCTGATGACGTCAGCAGGATATGACGGTGACGTCATCAGGATGTTCATCGGCCAGACATTTGGTATCGGCTAAGCAGGAGGATCTTCCTCCGATGGATCAGGTTGTGTCGATGAAGGCGTTTATCATGCAGGTGATATTGCGATATGATGCTGACGTCAAGGTGATATTTCAAGCAACAGGATATCATGCTGCTGGAGGATGATGATGAAGGTTTATACTAGTGTCGTCGGGAGCAAAAGCACCGACATCATATATGCTCGCGACCTAGTATATAAGGTGATGAGGAGGTTGCTGTGGGGTGCATGTGGGATAATTCGACCCTGCATATTTTCAAATATCATGACGATGTATCTTGGCGGGAAACGGTTGCGATGCACAGTATTCTGCATTTCCCAAGGCCGCGGGTTGGTGCGCCATTAATGGCGATTGTTGCAGAGGTATGGGCGATGGTGTGGACGGATCTAGTACCCGATTGAAGATGTGGATCCCTAGGCGGCGGCGCAAGGCTCGAGATTTCTTCCTGTCTTCTCTCCCACCTGCTGCATTGAATGTTTGAGTGCCAATCTGATGATACTGTGTATCTGGCGGGTTTTTTGGTCAACTATGTAATTAATGTTGGGAACCTTCCTTGCTGTATATAGCAGGTTGTGTTGCTCATTTGAAGGTTGTTGAAAACTGGACATTTTGGCTCTGTAATAAGATACAACTGGTTTTGGTTGCTCTGTGCAGCAAAACTTGTGAGTTTATGTATCTCCTGTTGTACGATTTGGCATGAATCCACTGATTTCATGGTTAATCTTATATGAATAATGCTGTGTTTGCATGTGTTATGCTGATTCTGTCTCCAGTTTTGCATGTATCTTTCTTACTGCAATAGGGATGCCATAAGTATAGACAGCTTAACACTCTGTATTGAGAGATATCTGTAAGGCAGATATCATGTGTATCCCCCTGAAATCCAGTTTTAGCTATTCATGCTGATCATTCACAGGTGTATGTCTACCGACTCCAAGCCCTGGATAGGCACCAATCTAGCTCTGTGTTGAGGTTATACACCAGGTCCAGGTTTGCATCCAAACACCATTTCAAACCATCTCATCCTTCCACCTGTTAGTTGTAGGATTAGAAGTAGGAACCCCTGCATGCTCTCATACCTAACCAGACATATATGTCCAAGAACGTTGCCCATCTTGTGATCTATCATACAGATCTTGGTCTATACATGAGAGTATTCTGCCTGTTGTTGTCAAGTTAGATCTTTCTATCTTTGAGCTAGTCAAGGTTACATCTTGAGTTATAGGGATACCCCCCTTGGTGCGGCAGAACCAGAAGTGAAGGGGAGGAGCTCACGCAACCTCCTGTATTCAGTTGGCTGAATCTGCCTGTGCATTAGAACTGGCAATCCCTAATGCTGATTCAGAAGTAAAACCAACAGAAGGCATCGATGTCTTCAATTATATCCCATGCTTTGTGCTTATACGACTTCAACAAGTCATTCTTTGAGGCACTTTGGGCCTTAATTTGGTTGACAACCAGCTCACTGTCACAAAACACTTGTAAGACTTTTATTCCTCTCTTATGTGCCAGCTGCATGCCTTGAATAAAGGCCTCATACTCAGCTACGTTATTGGTGCAACTGAACTGAAATGTGAAAGCAGATAAATAATTCTCCTTTTGAGGTGAGACTAATACTACACCTACACCTGCACCTGCTCCATTTTTGCTCCCAGAGCCATCAAAATACATCTGTTATATCCCACTTGAATCTTCTTTTAACTTCACAAGGTTAGGATGATGGCATCTTCATCATGGATACAATATGTACCTAGCCCTGTTTCTTCTACATGATCGAGAGTATCAAATTGAAAGAAATTTGCCCATTCATCAAGCAGTCTATCCAAAAATTCTTCCACAAGTGTGGCAGCCTCATGTATATTGTTATCTTCCTCTAAATCATGAATTGTGCAGTTCATGTTGATAGGGGTAGGGAAATAAGGTTCTATATGATATTTGGCAATAGGCTCAGCATTAATGGTCACCTTAGTGCCATACCTTGTCCTAAATGGCATATGGGACCAATCAGAGGATAAGTATCCATCTATTTTAGCAGTGAAATCTCTGACAAGCATATGCCAAAGTATGCGGGGAGATCAATGACTAAAATGTCATATAAAAACAGGGCAGCTGAGGCATGCATTTAGGGTAAGCTTCAAATCTTTAACAACACCTACTGTCTTAATAGCAATACTGTCTAGTTGCACTACCCCTTTAGTCACAGGTTCATACGTGATACCTAACTAATCAACTATTTATTTAGGCATGACAGAACTACTCGCCTCGGAATCAATCATAAAATTATGTAATAAATTATTGCCAATGATCAGGGAAACATAGAAAGGGGGAGACTTACTGATTTTGCTTGTGCTTGCCTCCTTTTTTGGTTGGCACAGGTTGACAGGGGCAACTGTTTTTCTTTTGATGTCTCTTTGGCAAGCTAATTGAAGCTCTTCAAAGCATCTTGTAGCAAATCCCTTTGAGGTAGGATTGACAAGGCGTCCCACATAGTGATGTTCAAATCGGTCTTCATCTGGTCCATCACACCTAAGGGAATAGATCCAGATTTTGGAGGAGTCTTTGTAGCAGCAGTATCTGTTTTAGCTTGCTGATTGGTATGTTGTTGTCCTTGTACTGGGTTCACTCTATTGGTAGTCTGATTTGCTTGTACCGAAGCCGCCTTGACTGTTGTACTTTCATTTGTAGCCATTGGGGATCTATGAGAGGTTGAGGCTTGACCAACGTTAGGAATTGATGCGTCTTCAGTCGCTCTTCTTTTAGATCTTGTATTGTATGCTATTGGATTGGTGCCCTGATTGATACCACAGAAGTCATCCTCTTGCCAATTCATTAATGTAGATTCATTTTGGGCTTGTTCTTGCCCTCCCACAATCTCTTGATTGGAATTAGCTTCTTGTTCCGAAGCCATTGGTGAATTTTGGACCATCAAGGCTTGACTGAATTGTCCATTTTGGCACGAGCTTTGACTGTGGGGCTGATTGCATGGATAACACCATTCGCCATCCTAAGCCAGATTGTTTTGGATAGGAACAAGCGCTCCAGATGTGCTTGTAGTAGAGGGTTTATAACATTTAGGGGCCTAGCATAGCTAGGTTGATTCTACCTTTGCATATTACCTTGATAAGGCTGCCTATTAGGTTGATAAGCCTGATTAAAAGATTGATAAGGCTTATTGACCTGTGTCTGCTGTCTCTTCATTGCCACTAATTCATTTCCAAATTTTTGCAGCAGGGTCTTGACCTCATGCAATTCATTTGAGGGTGTAATCAAAGAGGTTGCAGGGCTGACTGTTGTGAGAATTGGAGCTACAACAGGCTAAACAACGGGAGCCTCCAAAAATAGAGGCATTGGGGGTCTTGAGGCAATCTTTCCAGCTTGAATTAGACTATTTTCTGCCCTGATTGCTACCTCATATGCATCTAGTAAAACATTTCCTCCTACAGACTGAATCATGACAACAATGTCACTATTTAATGATCTCAAGTAATATAAAAATGTTGTATTAGGAGAGGGCTTCACTAATAAAGAAATCTTGTCCCAGGTCTTTTGAAATCTATAGTTAAAATCAACCATAAATTTATGGGGGGCTCTTTTGATTGTCGTCAACTGTTCCATAAGAGACAGGTGGTCACTTTTATCTTCAAATTGTTGGCAAAGTCTATCACCCAACTCATCCCAATCATGAATAGAATTTGCTGATAAACTCATGTATCTTCAAGGCTACAGTAGGAATGTCATCATATTGTCCTAGATCAAGCAGACTCCCTCCATTGAAGGCCACAAAAGCCCTATTTCTTGGCTGAGCCATGCTTAAGATATTCAAGTTTATTCTAGGTATATGCAGACTTCTCCTAGAATACTAAAATCTAACAGGAGGGGGGTGGATTGGGCTCTTCGAGGATATGATACAGTACTATTATTTCCTCCCACAGTAGACCTAGATAATCTATTTCTTCTTCTTGAAGTAGATAAAGGTAGCTCAACAAACTGAAAGTTACCTATTGAAGAAGACCTTGTCTCCACTCTTTGCAGGAAGCTAAGGGCTAGCTCAAATCTAGAAATTGTAGAGTCACCAGGTGCTTCTAAAAGATGCCTCGACGGCTGCAAATGCTCAAATCAAGACCAAATCTCTTAGCAAAACTCTTACTCAGAGATCAGTGTCCCATTGGGCGTGCCAGAAACTATTGTCACTTGAATTTGCACCATATTGTTGAAGCTTTTGGCAGTTCCAATAAATTCAATGGAACATTGGAATGATCTCAAGGTGTGGGACCTTGCAACTAAGATTAAACCTCTAGAGAAGGGTGGTTCCTCTTTCTGAATTGAAGATTCAGAGAAGAATAACTAAACCTAATTTTACTGATCACCAAGGAAAAGAGGAAGAATGAGAATTGAAATAGAAGGGAGGTGATACACCAGATTTAGAGTGTTTAGTTGACCCTGAAATAACACGACAATGATCTCAAATATTGATATGAATTCACATAGATTTATAGACTTTAACAGAGGTTTGAATATAAAACTGTAACTACAAGAGGGACCATTCATCCACAGAATAAACCTATAGATTCCAGGTAAACACAGTATAGAAGTACAAGAGAGGCAAAATATCAATCTATTATATTAATCATGAAGGCCAAAAAACGATTACAAAAGAAGGAATGATTCAATATAGAGAGATGTAGACATAGAATGACAACTTCCATTCATAGTTGAACTAGTAATGGAGACATGAAAGGCTCATAAGAGAGCACAATCCATCAAATCCACCCAGCTCTTAGAAAAGACACAAGGTCCAAGTTTGCAAATGAATCTCTCTTGCTTGTGTGATGACCTAGGAAGCAGCTAACCATAAAAATACATCATTTAAACACTTATATAGCTTTGTCATTTTACTGTGCAATTGTGAGCGTGAGAAAACCCAGTCAACAGGGTTTTTGCAAACTACCCAGGTCGCCCATACTGTAATAAATTTGGCCCATGGCCTTGTCAAGAGATCTGCACGATTTGGAAGGGCACCCATGTATTTGGTACTGGCGACTTGAATGCAAGAGGTCCGGCTTACAGGAAAATCCGTCAGTTTTGGGAACCTGCACACATTATTTCATCTTCTTCATCCACCTCTAGTATTGGCGCATTAAAGTTGGACACTGTTTGAGCTACCTTGAGGTCCATCTCTGTCCTACAGCAATGGCGATTAGCATCGAACAGAAGTCTTCACGTGAAAGAAAAGCATTTCAGGACAAGGATATAAGTGCCACTTGATGAAGCTTTTTCAACACTTTAAAAGTGTTGATATTTTGATTTTGCTTTTGTGCCTTTCCCGTTCCTTGTAAATCATTTTACCTTGGCTGATTTGTACTTTTAGAGATCCTTGGATGACTCTGCAAGTCAACTGGATATATCTGATTGAGTTCTGCTCAACTGGATATGAGATGTCAGGTTTGGATGCAATCGGGGCATCTAGATATGTCCGGTTCTAGATGGAAGTCCTGCACAAGTCAAATGTCAAGTTAAGTTCATCGGGACATGCATATAACAAGATATCCGGTTGAAAAGGTCCGGATGGAAATGAGTCATGCAATGGGATAGCCAGTTAAAAAAGATCCAGATGGAATATAAAGGCAAAGCAACTGGATATGGAAATGTCCAGTTGGAAAATGTCCACATGGAATGTCTGGTTAGAAAATGTCTGTTTGGAATGTCCGGTTAGGAACAAAGCAAAGTAACCAGATATCCAGATGAAAATATAATATTGGATAATAAGCAATGTAACTGGATGTGGATATGCGACAGTATTTGGATATGAGAACTCAAAAGGACATCCGATGGAAAATGTCCGGTTGGAAGTTAAACCGCGCAACCGAATATAGACATGTAACCAGATCCGGACATGGGAAAGCAACAAGATATCCGGATGAAAATATCCAGTTAGGAACAAAGCATCTCAACAGGACATCTGGATGGAAATGTCCGGTTGAACATAAAGCGATGCACTAGGATGCCAAAATACAATCGAATGTGCAAGTGTAACTGGATGTCCGGTTGAGAATGTCTGGATAGAAATGTCCGATTGGAGCCAAAGTCCTGCAGAAACATAACTTCGTCAATTTTCATCAGATCTTTACCAAATTTGAACTTTGAATACCTATTTGGCTCCTCTTCAAGATGAACTTATCATCTCTCTTGCATTTGATCTTCCCTTAGAAAATTTCTTCCACTTTGCTTGTTGGTGACTTTGCGAATCGGCGAACCTGCCCGTCAGCGAACCTCTTAGTTCGCAAACCATTGAGTTCACCAGCGAGTCCTTTGTTTCTTCTTTCTTTGCCTTGTCTTGCGTCGGCGGACCGCTCCATTGGTGAACAAATGAACTCGTGAACTGATCAACGAGTTCACAAGTTCGCGAACTAGTTGATCCATCGATGAACTTCACCTTTTGCTTTTTTTGTCCCTAGTCGGCCAATCGGGGATCCGGATGGAAAGATATCCCGTTGGAAGATGAAACATTGCAATCGGATGTGAACAACTAGATCCGGATATTAAAACTCAATAGGATATCTATTTAGAAATATCCGATTGGAATATAAAGGTGATGCAACCGGATCCAGACATGATGTCCAGTTGAAATACAAGGAAATGCAACTGGATGTCAACATGAAATAGGATTGGATGTCCGGTTAGAAAATGTCCGGCTGGAGCGATGAGCAGTTAGTTTTCAATGAAAACATAAGGCAAATTTGACTGAGGAAATTTCTAGATTTTTTGGGAAATTTTCTTCCATTTAGGGTATCTTAGATTGGATATATTTGATGGAAGAAGTGCAGGATTTTCAGGTAGACCATTTTAAGTCTGGAGGACTAAAATAGGTCAACACTAACATTGACTAACATGACAAGTTTAGTGACTATAAATTTGAACATAGTTAGTAGACAACCTAGGCCATGACCTCATAACTTGAGAGATTGAGGAAAAGGATCACCTAACTAACATTGACTAACATGACAAGGTTATTGACAATAAATTTGACATGAAATGTAAAGTTTTATAAGGATAACAATTTTAGTACCAATGGTTCAAACAGTAGGCAGCAACAAGAATATGTTGGTGGAGTTGTTTGATCCACCTCCAATCAATAATGTGTTAGATAGGTTGATATTTGTTTTTATTGGATTGTAATGTCCCCTTCCTAGCCAGTTCAATAGGTTGACTCAATTAGCCTATTCTAGGGTTCCCGTAGGCTAATGGTTGATGGTTAGGGAACTTCAGTGGGGGTTACCAGCAGTTGTTGCATATATGGATGTGTTGATTGAGTTCCGATCTTAGGTTTTGAGCACATCTTCCTTTTCCAGGGTGTCTTTGGACACGTTTTCTAGGACTTACTATTTCTAATAAATTAGGTGGGGTGACCGGTGGACCCTGTATTGGTATTTCTATTTTTAGTAGCATCAGTGGGAGTAGCTTGCACTAGTTTCACGACATTTGAAGTGGCCAAGGAATATTATTTTAAATGTCGATATATCAAAGTTAAATTAAATTAAATATTTAACTTATGGTATTTTAAATATTATAAGTTACTTTAATTTTGAAGTGACTTAAAGGGGATATAAGTGTATTTTAAAGTTGATGTTGCTAGAGGAAGAGGGGCGCTCATCCCATGGGAGTCATAAGGGGTTGAATATTAAATTAAAAGACTCCAACTTGGGCATTGGAAAATGGGGAGGAAGAATAAAAGTAAAAAATGAACTCATTTTGAAGATTCATTGTCGTGCATTCTTGTTTCATGAGCTTTGGCTTTTTTGGAGGAGCTGGTTATCCTTCAAGGGTTTGTAGAGACGAAAACCTCTACAGATTACACTTCCTACATGATTGAAAGACATAATCTGGGGAGTTGCTGGTGATTCTATACAAGGATCACGCTTGGGCATTTAATGAAGAATTTTCTATTGGTTTTTCTCATGGGTTTAATGCAGATTTTCTGAGATAGTTTCGAAGACAAAATGCAGTTGTACTAGCAAGAGTTTGAGTGTGTTTTGATGCTACAGTATTCTCTATAAGGGCCGTACCATCTCTTTGACTGGGCCGTACAGTTTCAGCAGTATTGGGTGTGATTTGTGGAGGTTCTTCTTCTTTTTAGGCATCAAATATCAAGTGTATATTGCTGCAAATCCGGTGGCTGAAGGAGCAGATATTGTGAGGGTTTATTTGACATTTATTGCTGCTGATATTACCAACAGCCAGGTTGTACAGCCCTAGATTGGACGTGGGATATTTCTGCACCAAAACGCCTTGATTTTGGGTCTTTTGTAGCTGCATTTGGGGCGCCTTGGAGTCTCCTATTGCTGAACAGTGTCTTAGTGAGGAGAAAATAGTGTCTTGATGATTCTGGAGTAGAATGTGTGAAGTGCAGACTTGCTGGTTTTGTATAACAGATGCTGCAACTTGAAATATGAAAATGGGTATGTTTTGAAAACATTGTCCTTCGTTTCACCATCTGGGTTTTAATAGTTTAAATTGTTTGTATTCTTTCATCCATCTGGATGTTATTGCATGTCATGTATTTCCTTGTTATTGTTCAATATTCAATGTGAAAATACAAACAAACAACAACAATACATCAGCAATAAAAACAAGAAGAAAAATTTGGCATCAGAAAACTCTACAATAGGGGTGTATACTACATGGATGCATATAAATGCTGAATTACCTCATTGGCCCTGTCTATGGACTCATATAGATAGCCCATGGAGTTTTTATCTCCATTCACCAACCATAGAACCCTAACAAATGGTTTTGACACCTAAAAGAAGAGAGCATATAAAAATGAAATTATAAATTATAAATTAAAAATAAAACCAGCAAATTAAAATATCATAAATTTGCAAAATCAACAAATTGTAACATTGTAATTTAAAAAAAAAAATTGATCGGAAACTTACTTTGAGGATCTCCTCCTCATTCTTGGCAAACTTACATCAAACATGGTATTCACAACCCTCTTTCCTTCAACCTTCCTACAATAAGCACTATGCAAAAACCTTTTGCTCACATAGATGCACTTAGGGTTGGGTAATGCATTGCGATAGTCTATAGGGTAATGAAATTTGTCGCAAACCATGTGACTCCTAGAAATGCATGCACGTTGTCATTATTGCAATCCCTCATGAGATTCAGAACCCATGTGTGGTTGTAGATGTATTTTTTTACGTTCCTCACATCTTCAATCATATTCTTCACTCAACTAAGTTTCCCAGTATCCTCAAAAATGGTTAATGCAATATGTAGCACAAGATATCCAAAACAAAGTAGGTTTTCTTGCCTCTTGAATTTTACTAGTTGATACATATGCAGTTGCACTTTCTATCATTATTTGGACAACGTTCTCCACCCCCACCTCCATCACCGCCTCATCCAACAAGTTGCACAAGGTCTCAACATTTTTTACTTCACTGGAGGCATCAACTGACTTCAAGAACACTACTTGTCCACATGAAGCCATAAGGAAGTTGATTAAGGTCTAGTTCTTGCCATTTGTCCACCCTTTGAATAAAATGGTGCAGCCCATCTTTTTCCAAATTATTTTTTGTTCATCTACTAAGAAGTTTGTGTTATTGACCACATTGTATAGTAATGGCCCACTCAACTCATAATGGGTCAGTGTGTTGAACCCTTTACCTTTCATGGTCAATGTGGCAACCAACTGCTCACAATAAGGACTTGTTGCAACATTAAATGGAAGGTGGTTATAGTATAAAAAAAACTAATACTTGCCAATGCCTCTGTTGTTCCCATTTTCCCTGCTTTCTTCTAATCATAAGATGCAAGCCAAGATTTCACCTCATTCTCAACCTCCCAAGCTGCTTGTGTACATGGCTTTACATCTCAGGCAATGATCTATGCAAGGTGATATTTGAGGTGGTTTATGCTTCGTCTCATATCCATCTCACAATAGTTGCAGATTTACATTCCATATTTTGTACTTGGTGCCCCATATTCCCAAGTAGGATCTCTAGGCTTGCCGCCACCTCTCCTACTAACAAAACAAAACAAAACAAAAAGGAAAAAATCAAACAAAACCCTAGTAGCCTAGCAGTAAATTAAAAAAAGCGTTACTAAATCCTAATAGTAAATAACAACTAAAACAAAAACCCTAGCAGCTTAACACAAAACATTTAGAATGAAGGCACAAAAACAACAACAGAAATTGGAAATGTGTCAGAGTTTCATACCTTTGAAATGATGCTGAAGAAGAGCCAAGTAAGAGCTGAAGTGAGCACTCAAATGCCTACAAACTCTTCCACAACTATTGCTAAAAAAAATAAGAGTTGAAAATGATGAAAAATGGGTACTTTTTTTAGGCTGAACAGCTTTCTCCACATGTGGCTGAGTTTTCAATCATAAACTGTGAGTTTATGTTTATCAGTGATTTTTTCTTGAGTTGCAGGCGAGTTATTCAGAAAAACTCAGGGCCAAGTTATTGCATGACCTGTCTCAACTCGTGAGTTTCCTACAAGCTTTGTATCTATGGGTATAATAAGCCCAATTTCTGAACAGACACCTTGTTCTCTTAATGGCCTTTTTTATTATGCTTTGAGTGTTTTTTGTGGCCACTTGTGGCAGAAATCTTCTACAAGGATGTATCCGAAGAGATTATTTGTTCTATCCTTCCTATGCCTGTCAATGTTCAAAGCACAAGTGCCAAAGAGTGATCCAGCACTCTATAAATGTCATTATTTTTTATTCCACAAATAATGTTTCTTTATATGGTCAGTAGTATGTCATTGAGTGCACTAAATGACAATACCTTTCTTCTTTGTAATGCTGTTATTTCAAGGATTCATCTCTAATTGTTGCATGATTTTCCTATGGCACACATTTTTCTGCTCAATAATTTGTATTATCCATTTCATACATTTCTTGTATCTTGATGATGTGGGTTTATCTTATGTTTTTCATTTGATTGGGTTTTGTGTCCACTCATTTCAGGCAAAAATTGATAGCAATTTGTAAGCATTCAACCTAGTGGTTGCATTATTCTACTTGCACTTTAGATTTTCATGCTCTCTAAAATTTGTGCAATTAAATAAATGCATGAATCATTGGATTTACTAACTGGTAGCAAATTATTTTTGGAAAATGTACAGATGTTTAATGAGAAAAATTATGATATGGCAATTGTTTGCTTTGAGAGGTCCGGAGATGTGAATATGGCTAAATGGGCAAAAGCTGCAAGCCTTCGAGAAGATGGACAAAGAAATCTTAAGACACACAAAGAAACCGCCAAACATTCTCTGACAGAAGCAGCAGAAATTTTTCTTTCTATAGGGAAACCAGATTCTGCTGCTAATTGCTTCATTATAATGGGAGAATATATTAAAGCTGGTAAGAACAATTTTCTAGTAGATGGGTTCAGAAACTTTGTGGCATTCTTAAACAAGATTTTGAGTTCTATGATGAAATTAATTTTATATTCAATCAGTTCTTAAACATGATAAACTAGGGTGACTTCTTGTGTGTGTCATCAAAGATCAAATGAAATGTCATTTAGTATGGTGTTTTTAGGAATATAAGGAATTGTGAGCAATATTCCTGCTACTGAGTTTTATATAGAGCAATCAATTCCATAAATAGATCAAATTTTCCTTAATAGTAAATGTAAGGTCGCTCATCACATGTAAGTTGATCTCATCAAACTACTGGTTCACTGATCTGGATTTAATTGGCAATTCAGTGGAAAACACACTAAATGACTCGAACGAAAAATCACACAAAAATAGAATATAATGCTACATCACAGAAGTGCCAAATACTTATGGACAATGCATAAGCTAACAAACATCCCACGTTGACAATAATTGTGAGGCAAGGTAGGGTTAGAAGGCATTACATATAGTAAAAGCTTTGCCAAGCATGCCTTTATGGTGCAATTCACAAGTTGATGTGGTAGCATCTTCCTTCTTTCTGGTAACAACACTGCTTAGAGGTGCTTGTCTACTTTGTGGGTTACCTTTCCTTGTGACCATTATCAAGCTACATAAGTGAAAGACCTTAGAAGTAAGTGACTAGCCATTGAAAAGTCCCTGAAGTGATGACATGATTACTAAAAATATCTCATATAGTAAAAAAAACTTACAAAAATAATATCTCTTAATCTAATGTATTTTAGCAGAAATCAAATTGAAAGAGACTACAGAATTAGAAGAGGAACAATGTTGCATTATAAGCAAATGTTTACCGATAGAAGAGAGCTATGTGCAATGATAGCAACCTTGATAAGAAGGTCTTGTTACAAAACTACTCTGATTTTTATTTTTGGATGTTTCTCTTTGACCATTGAACTTTATTTAACAGCAATGCTCTCATCTGTAGAGTCATCCTTCTCCACTGTTTGTTAAGACAATAGGTTCTCTGGTTTTGGGCAATCTTAGTAGTCCATTGAACAACTTGTGGGACAATAGCAGTTCTGGAGTTCTACTACTATGTACATCCTGATTTATCAATCTTCTTTCGATTTAAATACCAATATATCCATTCTCAAGCTCTCTTTTGTTGCATATGTTGGGAGATAATTGTTGGTAAAAACCGAAGAATGAGATTGAGAGCATTGCATTATATCATTGATCATATGGTAAAAAAATAAAAAATAGTTACATTTTAAAAATAGACGGTAGTCAACAAACTAACTACAACTACTTATTACACACAAGTATATTGATACACTATTATAATATTAAAATAATATTCTAATACATCCTTAATGACAAAACTAGAAGAATCTGCAGGTTTAGTCACTAAATTACAATATGGCCCTTGAGATGTGTAGAAACGGGAAGAAATCTACACGAGCAACCTTCATGACATTTGGCATATGATAAAGATGCAAAAGGAACATAGTGAACATGCTCTACTGTAGAGTTATCAATTGGTTTGTCTATCTTTTGAGGTGATGCATTTGATTTGGTGAAGCATCGTCAAGCTCACCTTCATAGTACCACTAGGGCCTCCAAGGCATAATAGGTGAATGCTATGGAGGCAAAGTTTCAACCAAAGACAAACTCTAGGCTGAATCTCAATTAGAATGAAGACATTCACTTCTCTATTGTTGATTCACAGGTGGAGAATAACCACACAAACACTGACGCATTAGAATGTCCCATGAACTTGAAGGTACATCTATTAATAGTGCCACAATACTAGCTTCTGTCTTGACCTACTTGTATTTATGAATGGACCACAATGTCTTTGGGGTAACATGTAAAATAGGATCAACAGGTTTGTACAAGTCTTTGTACACACCACCTGGCCTAGTGCTTTGAGCAATTATTTTATCCTGGTTTACATCACAAACAATGCACTCTTTTCCACGAAATTGCACTAGAATGTTAGGACTCTTTGTAATCTAGCTATTAGAGAGTAAATTTTTGTTCAAACCTAGAACATAACATTCCATACTGTAAGATACCCAACTAGAGCTACTAAAATTTTTCCTTACTTAAACAATTTTACTTGCTATCAATTCATCAACTACTGCAACAATACAAAGATATACATCAAAGACAACTACTTGAATGAGAATTGGGTACTTGTCTAGTTACTTGATTCAATCAACTTGCAATGTCTTATTACATGGATAATGCTTTCAATGGCATGAAGTTACACTTTATTCAAATGGAATTACAAAAGCAGGCCTTGGAGCCTTGATGATTACAATGCCTTGCACACTAGATCAACTTAATCAAACTCAACGATGTCAACTGAATGTCAACACCTCACAGTACAACAAGGGAGCATCACCTTGTCAGTTGAGGGAGCATCACCCCAACACTTGAAACTCGCAGGCCTCAAGATTACAAGCTCAACAGCTTGGCAGAGAGAATTTTGTCAAATGCATAGAGATGCCAAATGAATGAGAGAGCTCCTCCTTTTATAGGCCTTCCAAAGGCAATGAAGGCACGTTTTTCAATGCACAAAGAGGAACCAAGGCACGTTTCCCAAGAAGCATATCCAAGGGAATATTCCAACTGATGAGTCATTCTGAGTTGGCAAGCTCATCTAGAGACCTTGACACAGATCCCCAAAACATCCTGTCGACCAATGAGAGCTCAGCTAGATATAACTACCTTATCTTTTGACTAGGCGCCCATTTGAAGCAGTGAGATCATGGAATGGCGCCCAAAGTGGATCTAGGCACTCAACTGGGGTAGCAGAAAACATGAATAGGCGCCTTTTAGGCTAGGCGCTTCCTTGATGTGGCAGAGGCATGAATAAGCGCCTGGTGGAGATTGGAGACTCCAAATGTCCTCAAAATACTTAACATTACTGAGTGAAGACCTCTTAATCTCTAGGCGCCATCTGGAGATTGAAAAGAGGAGAATTTGACATCCAACTTACTTAGGCGCAATTCTAGTGTTCCCATAACTTGGGCGCTAGACTTGGAAGTTCTGTAGTGGTTTTGGCGCCTGGAAAAGGATTAGACATTTTCCAACAAACAGATGAAACTTCTGAGTAGGAATTGATTCCTTGAAGATAGCGCCCATTTCCAGAGTGTTTAAAACTTGTTTTTTTTTTTTTAGTCTTCATCTTCATTAAGGCGCATTTCTGGGTAGGAAAGAGTGCAAATTGGCGCCTTAGGAAGGATGGGGGCCTTTCCTTGCAAAAATCTTCATCTCAAGCCATATCTAAGTCAAAAATACCAACTTCTGCCAAGCGCCCTGGCTTCTTGAGGAGTTTGAGGATCATTCACCCACTGGAGTCTTGTTTAAGCGCCTTGATATGCCTAGGCGCTCAGTCAATGTGGTTTGATCACAACTTGGCGCCTAAGGAGATTTTACTTTCTTCATTACCCAATCTTGTTTCCTTTAGTCAAAATCTCAACTCTGCTTTCATAAACACCTCTTCTCAAGTGGATTGGAAGCATCTTCCAAGGTAGGCGCACTTTTAGGTTTGCAGAAGAAGGAATTGGCGCCTATACTTGAAATGATCACCTTCCCTGCAAATACTCACATTTGAAGTCATCAAAGTGAGTTAGGATATCATTCATCATCAGCGCCTTGACTGGGTGAGGAGATCGGAGGCTATTTTCTTGACTAGGCGCATGTTTGAGTAGATGTCAATTAGGCGCACTTGAATGGTTGATGGAACATGAAATAGCGCCTAGTCTTCAAGGTTCAAAGCATCTCAGGCACTTTTGCTTCCTCCTTCATACTTGGGCACCAGTCCCAAGTCCAAAAATCATGATTTAGAGCCTAGTTGCCTTTAGGCGCCCACTCTAGATTGTGCATCTGGTGATTGGCGCCTTAACTCATCAAGGCAACTTGATCTTCCTACCAGAGCGCCTTGCCTCAAGTTGCGAGCTTTCAATACCCTAGGCGCATGTTGGAGTCAGTTTGGATGAAAAGGTGCGCCTAGTGTCTACTGAATCATGTTCTTGAAGATTTTGCAGAGTTGGAGTTGTTTTGAAAATATGATGTTACTATGCTAGGCGCTCATCCAGGAAGTATGATTTGAAATGGGCGCCCAGACAACTTCCTACTTATTTGGCTTCCAGACTTAGCCAAATTTTGGGTTTCTGACTTATTCCTGCAAAACAACAAATTAAGTTAGTCAAAAACCAGTTCATTCCCTCATTATTTAGAATTAGCCTCCGGGAATGAGAAATAGGCTAATTCATTCTTCATTTGATGATCAGGCCGGGAACGGGGACATGACACATACTAAAAGTTTGATGCTATGATTGAGTGTAATTTTGACATCGCCTATATTTTTAACTATATGGGACTCGTCACTAAGCGAAATAGAATCCTAGTGACTATCATTAGCAATAAACTTAACATATCAGTCCTTTCGATAGATGAAGTGTTTGGATGCACTTGAATCAAAGAACCAACAACTAATTTTAACACTGTTTGAAAATACCATCAAGGCATACTCCTCATGGTCTTCCTCAGCAGTATCTGTGTAATAACCACCCTAGTTTTTTTTTTTAAATTTCAACTGAAATGAAGATGCAATCATGCAAACTCCTCAACACTTTCTGATCACCGAGATCCCGAGATGGGAAAGGTGAGAGCATACAATGCGTCGGATCAAGTGCAGCTACAAGAGAGTAAATGCATTACAATGCTCATTGTGACACACTAGGCGGCCAAGCCATCCACAATCTATGCTTATTCAGCAAAGTGTGTCTATGCAATCACAGAATGAGCACACGAGGCGGTTGAGCCGACCTTATCAACACTTATTCAATGGTTGTGTGCAATGCAACAGAATGAAGGCACGCAAGGTGGCAATGCCAACCTAATCTACACCTCTTCAGCAGACTAGTGTGCATGCAAGCCACTGGGAAAATGTCTAAGCTTGCTCAAACCAAAATGGTTGATACAACAAGCTTGTTCATGCCAAAATCAGCTAAAGGAAAATGCTATAATAACTAGTGGTAAACCATCCAGTTTTTTACAATCATGAAATGTATAAATGCCAGCCACTTGCGGTATTACCTTTTGGGGAAATACAAATGATAAATATTGCCACAAGTGGTTGATATTACAAACATTATGATGCTGCAATATGATTAATATATTCTGATTTCAATATGTAATATACTGCTGCACTATGATTCATGTAAAATCAAGAAACAATCATACCCAAGTGAAGTACTAGAAGGAGATGGAAGCCTTAATCACACTACAGACACACTGGAAGCACTGAAAATCATTGATACTCAGGTCTGGTACAAATTTGCAGTGCTGCTAAAACCCAAATCAGCATTAAGAAATCATACATAACCATGCTAAGATTAAAGAAACTGGTAGAAAACTGAAGCATAACCATCAAGATGATGTAGAAACCCAAACTATCAATGTGTTATGTTGATCCAAACTAAAAACATGGAATATACAGGTTTGAAACAGTAATCATGTAATGTCCCCATTTTTGGGATCTCTTGCTTTGTAGTTGGAGATAGCTTTCTGGGTTTGTGTCAACTTGATCAGAAGGGTAATTTGATGTTACCAATGAGCTTAATTGGGCTAGAGGACTCATATGCCACTTTCCGGGGTGATTTCTGGTGTCTGGTGTGCTCTCCAAGAATCTTGGAGAGGGCGTCTATTTATAGTAAGTCGCCCGGTTGGCTCCGTTTATCATTATTCTTCATCGGGATCACTCCAGTGCAGTTAGTTTTCGATTCCGATGCATTCCGACAGTTTCTGCAAAATGAGTGTATTAATGGCTTTATTTTAATTATTTTACTAAGGTTGCTAAATATTATTTAAAATATTTAAAAAGCACCTTAGTGTTATAGCTCACTGGAACCGAGATGAAATGTTTTAAATTATGGATGCATTAAATAGGGACCTTGTGTGTCAAATTATCATTATTTTAATTAAAAGGTCCTTTTCGGAGCCAAAATGGAGTTCTAATTAAAAAGTGAATTTCAAAATAGAAGTTTCTGGAGAGTTTGATGGACAAAGTATAAAAAGACATTTGAGGGGCTCATTTGGAATATGAAGTTTATTTTTTTTTTTGGATCAAAAACCCTTAGGGTTCTGGAGTTTGAACTTGGTTCATTTCAGGTTTGTGAGGACAAAAACCCTTACAGGCAACATTCTCTACGTTGTTGAAAGACAATCTTGAGGATTTCTTGGTGGTTTCATTATGGAAATCATAGCTAGGCTTATTTGTGGAGATTTATTTCAGTTCGGAGAATTTATTTCAGTTTGGATAGATTTCAGTGTTTGAGGAAGAGTTACTCGCAGATGTACCTTCTACTGTGCTGGTCGTACCATATATGCAGATTTATTGAAGTTTGTGAACAGCTGTAGATATTATTAGTGAGGGCAGATTTGTCTTTGAAGATTGCTGATAAAGGACCAATCATAAACTAGTGCAAAGGACAGTAAATTTCGGAGTATTTAGTTGCTGATAAATACCACTAGCTAGCCATACAACAATCAAGGGATGTCGTGGGTTTCAAGGAGGATCCAACGCCTACAATTTGGGGCTTCATTTCCATCAAAGGAGTCGCCTAGGATCACATTTGATATTGCAACTCTGATATTTATGGAGAACATTCATTTGTAGATGTTTGGAGGTGATTTCCATAGCTTGTATTGCTGGTCCACCTTCAACATATGTATGAAGTTAAAGAAATTGAAATGGGTATGTCATTGTAATTCATGTTTTGACATAATATAAATTGGCTCTTTAATATTTTATCCATATTTGCTTTAGTTTTTCTAGGTTTTGGTTATATGCTCCATATTATGTGTTTTCATTGTAAAAATCAAACATGCAAAAACAAATATAAAACCCTAACCCATCAGCAGTCAAAAAACAAAAAAAAGTGATACAGAAACCCTAGCCTGGAGGGTCTATGTTACAAATCAGTATAGTAGTAATCTGAAAATGCACTTAGAAAACCTAAGCAGCAAACCCAAACACCTCCAAACTGATTTTGTTATATCTCCAAACAACACAAGATGGTTCTCCAGCTCAAGGCACCACCATACAAGTCTCTAAACTCAAGAAAAGAGGGGTGTTTCATGCCCCAGCTTCACACACCTATCCCTGAAGTGGTGTGGCCTGTACCATGGTTGTAAAATCTGCAAAAAATCAGTTTAGAAACTCATACAAACAGCAATATCTTCCTTCTTTCTTGAGCGGCCAGGGCTGAGGTAAGACATTCAACATATTAGAGTGAATAAATAGTCTGAAAACTTCAATCCACACATGCCAAAGGAAATAGTAACTTGCTAAAATGGTATGACCCAGCAAGGAAATCAAAGCTTCACCATAAATCACACAGCATCAATCTTATTTCACCAAAATAATCTCCAAAACAAAACATAACTTGAAACCCCAAGGAAAAAACTTGAAAACGCTTAAAAATCCTCCATTGCGGCGCTCTGTGATTCTGGGAATGAAACCACCAAGTCTAGCTAGGGGGATTTTCGTCCCCGAAACTAGAAATCTCAAGAGGGGTTTCGTCCTCTAGAAATTTGAGAACTCAGGTTCTCTCCATATGCAGAAGAAAATTCATATTATGGCTAACCTCAACAATGAGCTCCAACTCGCCTTTTACAACTTTTTGGAGTGAATATAATATTATTTTTTTCTTTTTCCATTCAAAAACTCATTTTTTGAAAATAATAATTATTTTAATGAGCAAAGTCCCCCATGTGCCTAGTGTCCTTGTATGCACAACTTAAAATCCTTTCCAATGAATAGTTACAAACATAGTTGCCTTTTTTAATAGTCTTTTTAGACAACTTTAGTAATAACCATTTAAATATTTAATTATCCACCCAAGTTGCAGAAAGCATCTGAATAAACCAAATATGAATTTCTAATCATATCATGATGCTCCAGAGGGCTAAGGATGATGACTTGAATCCACTTGGCGTCAATCTAAAAATAGCCAACTTCTCCAAGAAGTGTGGAGAGCTCCTAGAAGGGCGGAATTGCATTTTGAAAAAAGCATGGGACTCATCAAGATCTCCTGAACTCACTGCCACTGTCAGAAATCCAACCTGACTAATCATGCGTTCTCCAAGAAGTGTGGAGTGCTCTTAGAGAGATAGAATCACACTCGGAAAGTGTCATTGGGCTCATGATGGCTTCCTAAACTCACTGCCATGAATTAAACTACTGGTAGAACAATCTCGTGCTCTCCAAGAAAGATGGAGTTCTCCCTTACACCACCAATTAGCCTACAGGAAAACTCGGAAATAGGCTAATTGTTCACAAACAGGTTATTTGCAAAATGGGAACATTGCAATCCACAACATTAGCTTCATTGTGATGCTTATGAGATAGATCATATTGTTTTTTTTTAAATTGTTTTTAACAATGCCCAAATTTCTAGCAATAGAATCAATGTACCTTTCTTCATGTTTGTGAAGTGGGAGGAGAACTAAGGTGTGTATCTTGAAACCATGCAGCAAGTGCACTTTTTGAACACCTAGAAGAAACTTGATTTGTTTTCTTTTGTTGACATCCCTTCTATAACAAGCTTGAATTGATGTCATGTCCTCTTTTCTAGACTAAAATAAATAATATTATTTTAAGTTGGGCTCGATAATTTCTAATTTTAAGGGCAACTTCATAATATTATTATAATTAAAATAAATGGTGTTTTTAAACATTAGTATTAAAATAATATATATATATATTTTTAAATACTCAAAATAAAAATAAAATTAAAAGTATTTTTGAGTATTTGGAGGAAAATTTAAATCCAAAGGTTTGATTTGGAAAGGTATATCAAGGAGGCATCTAGTTTCATTTAATCATCACGAATTCATTTGGCATTTTTTATTGTGAACTTGTGTTCAAATTTGGCATCCAAGGACAAAAACCCTTGGTTGTCTTCTATTATCTAAGAGGACGAAAACCCTCTTGGCTCTCATTTTAGAGGTGAGGACGGAAACCCTCAACTCTAGCATTAGCAAATTCACACAAGATTGGCATGCTGAGCTAATTCAGAGATTTGTACGAATTTTTAGGTTTGGGATTAAGATTTGCAAGAAAATATCAGAGCATTGGATTCATTATTGCATTTTAGGAGTCCTACGCTATGAAATTTTAAAGTTGTATATAATCTTGTTGTAGTTTGAAAAGTCAATAGATATGTCATTGTAATGTCCCCAACTAATTTTTTTGAAATTTTACAACATTTAAATGACACAAATGCAAGCCCTCGTACTTTCTGATCACCTAGTTCCCGATGTGGGTAAGGTGAAAGCATACGGTGTTTGGAAACACTATCTAGATTTATGCAATGTTGTAAAAGTAAATAGGTGGCATAGCCAATTAGATCAACACCTCTTCAGCGAACAAGTATGTTTGAATGCAAAAAGCCACTAGTAGATTACAAGTAGGTTTGATCAAGCCAAATTGGTTGATAACAAGCGAACATGATCAATACCAAAATGGACTAGAAATTAAATGTAGATGCAAAGGGGATTTGGTGGTAAACCTTCTAGGATCCTTACAATTATGAAATGCAATGCTATCTAGCAGTACTATTATCCACATTTGCAATAAACATGAAATATGAAACCACTAATGAATTATCTTTGAAAATTTAGCAACACATTGAAAAATTATTCTAATCAACAAATTATCATTGCTACAACAAACATTAGTTCAAAAATGAACGACAATATAAAATATTGTCAAGCCAATGGTATGGCCTGACTAAAAATCTAATAAGATGCAAACAATTTGTTGTTCTAAAGGTTGCAATTTAACACAGGAAGCTAATGTAGACCAAATTGCCTCCCAAATCGTTGAATATCACTAAAAATCGAACTGAACAGCCCAAAAATGCAATTGTATGTCCCCCATAAATCATTACTCACTGTTGCAATACAAATCAGAACTGTACGACAACCTAGTACAATGGTACGGCTAGGTCAAAGATTGTAAAATGCTATCCCAAACAACAATGATTCATTCCACACATTCAGACGCCTCTTGACATTGTACAACCTGAACAAGGATTATATAGCCAACAAACTCCAAAAAAAATAGCGATCAGATTTGCATAAACAAATAAATTCATGAAATCTCAACAACCGAATTGAAACACACCAAAATCCACACAAACACACTGAAATATAACTTCACAATAATCTAAAATTAGAAGTTGCAAATATTCATCTCATCAGTGATTCTTGAATGAAACCACTCAATTGGCTAGGAAGGTTTTATCCTCAAAACCAAATCATGAAATACACAAGTAACCTCTGAATGGAATTACTCAATCAGCTAGGAAGATTTTCGTCCTTGAAACTAATCTTGCTAAAAGGGTTTTTGTCCTTAGGCAAAAGAAGATGAACAAAGTTCAACCTTTGAAACAAGAGTTTTCTCAAATTCAAGAATAGCCTCTTTTTGTTCTAATTTCCTTGTTTTATAGGCACTTTTAGGGCGACTAAATATTATCTTATTTATTTTCATGTTTCCCTTCAATAATAAAAATAAAGTGACTTTCAAATCTTTTAAATTGATAATAATTTTAATTCCCATTTTCTGTCATGTCCCCATATTAAGGCATTGTTTAAATTAAAGATTTAAAATGTCATGTTAAATATCCTGGCCATAGGCCATTAATAAATATATATAATATTATAAATATATAATATTATATGATAGTATCTATAAATATTTTAAATATTAACCGATATATTATATTTATAAATAACCAATACAAATATAAATATTAATATTAAAATAGCATATTATTATTATTATATAATAATAAATATAAATGTTAAAATTAATATTAATATTAATAATTATTATGATTATAATATAATAAACATATTTATATAAATGAATGTAAATCATATATTATATAATATATTAGATTGCCTTTAAGACAATCCGTCAAGGCAGCAACAACTAATATATTTATAAAAAGACATGACCTTTGTGAAAAGGTAGTCATTGACCATTTAAGAAAATATAAAGGTAGAGAGTGGAGGAAGCAATGAAAGACAACAAAATACAATGAAGCAAGCAGATATAAAATTAATAATTTATGAGTTTGAATTACAGACATGATTAATTGTTGCGGAAAATAAGATAAGTATGCTACACCTATATTCCCAAAGAAATAAATAAATTAATATCTATAAGTTATTTCATTATTTTTTTATACGGAATGATATTAATTAAAGGGATTATAATATGAATGATATTAAAATATAGATTTAAGTAATAAATTAAGTAATATAAGAAAGCAATATTATAAATAATATATTATTAACAAATATCAATATTAGTGATTAAATATTATTATAATTATAAATATAAATATGTATAGATGATATGATAGCATGTTATAGTCAAGGTGGAGCGAATAACTAACATGATATAGATAGCTTAAACATCTATGAATAACATGATTATAAATGCTTAGAGAATCCATCATCATTAGGATTAAGCCCCAATAAAGAGTAATCATACTTGATTTATATAATGAAGGCAAGGTCCTTAGAAACAAACCCATGATATAAGATCATAGAACACATTGAGAGATTGGAGGTAGACTTGTTAGGAAGAAGTAGCATTAATACATCGAAAGGTAGATAAGGCCGGCGGTGGAATGGACCATGTTACATCATACTTAGGCAATGGATAAGACCTGCGGTGGAATGGACTATGCTACATCATACAAGGGTAATAAGTAAGACCTGCGGTGGAATGGGCATATGTTACATCATACAAAGGCACTTAGTAAGACCTAAGGTGGAATGGGCATGTGTTACATCATACAAAGGCACTACCTGTAGAGGATGATTCATGCAACCTAACAAGAGATAGTACCCCATCTTTACTAGGGTTTGAAAATAAATAAAATTAACATATAATAAACAACCCTAAGTATGAATCCACTTAAGATTGAATAATTAAATAATTTATTTATTTGATTATTTTAATATGATTTATTGATCTTATCTATTACTAATGTTTCCTTTAAGAAGTAATTCTCATGTGCAAGGTGGAAAATAAGGATCTTCTTAAAGGGGACATTACATTTTCAACGTCACTTTTATGACCCACTTTTAAAACAACTTTTTAAGTCATCACTTTGTACCCCATACCTAGTGTTATATTTTTGGCCCTCTTTTAAAAACACTTTATGATGTTGGCCACCCTTATTTTAAATAAATAACATAAGTTGCCTTTAAGAAATAATATAAAGTCACCTTAAGGCAACTTATGTTATTTTTCGCACATCATTCCCAATGTGTACATCAGACAGTGTCTTGTCTGTCAATAGAACAAGATTGAGCAAACATTTCCTTTTGGCTTACTGCAACCCCTACTCATTTCGGAGCAAAAGTGGTAAAGTACTTAAATGGATTTCATCACCAGACTTCCTAAAGTCCAAGATAAGGACTGCATATATGTTGTCAATAGACTCATAAAGTATACACATTTCTTTGTTATTTCTTCATATTTTAAGGGACCACAAGTTGCTAATCTGGTCTTCAAAGAAGTGTTTAGACTCTGTTAGGCGTACTTTGCATAGTTTAGTACCTTGTGGTAAAATATGTTTGTTTAGTTGTTTCGGGAAGTATGTTTATGTTTGTTAGTTTCGGTGAGTAGTTACTCCCGATCGGTACGTTGGTTGGCGACGGTTGGCAACCGTCCGACAAACCTATATATGTACTTGTCAGGCCATTGTATGGACACGGAGATTTTGGGATTGTTATTGTACTTGCTATTCGGAATTAATATATGCAGTTGAAGTTCTAAGTATCAATTCTTATTGTTTTATTCTCGTACAATGTAATTCATTCTAGTACACTGTGATAGTGCAAATATCTTTCTTGTTTACTCTGTATGGAAACAATTAGATTCATTAGGCAGTAAACATTTTGGCGCCGTTGCCTAAGCGAATCCAGTGAACATCCAGACGGAAGAATGGCGTTGTGATGGGGCAGCCGACCGAAGAGCCAGTACAAGCAAAAGAGGATCGTAAAGACGCTCTGACGGAAGACCTCTGCAGTTTGTGGGAAAACTCGTTGAAGGACCACGTACGGAGGGAGGCTCTCAGGCGAGAGATCCCTCAGTCGGTCATCTGGGATCAATTGCACGTCAACCAAGAGGTCGACCATCTCCTCACCCAAGTAGCAATTAATGCCCCATACAACTCAGTAAGGATAAGAACCGAGTACCAAGTGGGCATGAAACACCAGAGGAAAGAACACGAAGATCATTGAGATTAAAGGAACAAGAAGAATGAAGGAAAACACTCAGACAAATTGCCAATGAACATCATCATGCCGACGAAGGAATTTTCAAGACACCGCTGACAAAAAAATAGAAAAAGGGAATGAAAATGAATTGACAGGTGAAATTGAAAACAGCATACCCTGCATCGGAGAGTTATCCATATCGGACGACGAAGGGCCGAGAGTTAGAAGATTTGAGCCTAAGACCCCAGGGCAGAGAGAGTATCGGAACAAACCCGAGGAGACTCGAGATGTAGAGGACGCCGACAGAGGACGCGGGGAAGACTCGAACGTGGCCGAGAGTGCAAGTGACGCACCGGGACGTTGCGAGAGAACCAGTCTGTAACATACACCCCACTGAATATGTTTTGCACTGACTGTTTTTTTTTTTGGTTTTTGCTGGTTTGAGTTTAGGTTTTCATTGCATGTGTTTGCATGTATGGTTTTTGCAATAATAACATAGAAAATGCAACCTATATGGAAAACCCAGAAAATATACAACTATTTTGCATAAATGAAAGACAACCCAGATCATAAAATGCACTCAAACTAATTAAAATGAAATACCCACTTGGAAATCTTCAACTTGGTTAATTGCCGGAAATGTAGCAGCATTACAAAGCCATGGAGTTTGCTTCAGTACACACTCAATACACATAATATGTAGATTTTGGTGATTGCCATAAAATAGCAGACCCTAGGCGCCCATTTTAACTTATTTAGAAGCTCCGATGAAGGAAGAAAACACATGCAAGGAGACCATGTCCCTAGCTGGACTGTACGGCCTGGCTGAGTGAAGAAACCAGCAGCAAATCACTTAAAAATCAGTCCTTTCCCCTTTGAATCTGCTCAGAAATAAACCCTCAAGATGGGCGACCAGCTTCCAACACAAACCCTGCCCAAAACTCACCCTCAAATGAACAAATGTCACTGCCAAGGGGTACGGCCTGTACTTGCAAAAGTACGGCCTGCAACTAATGAGAAGAACAGTCAAATTAAACCTTCTTTAGATGTTCAAATCTATCAATATTTTCTGATTTCTGATCTGCACATTAATATCCTTCAAATCATCTCCATTATGTCTTGAAATAATCTCCAAAATAGCTTTCCTGGATGCACAAATGGAACCCCTGTATGAAGCTCCCAAACCCCTTCCTGATGCACTCTCTTATACACGAGGAAAGGCGAAATGCAAAGGTTTCCGTCTCTGCAATTCGAAGATCAAAACCAAAGAGCAAGCTCAAAACCCCAATGCTGGAGCAAACTTAACCTCAGAGCAAAATATCACATAAGCAAGCATATCCAAAATGAGAGCTTTTTCCTTACTTTATTTCCTTCTCATCTCAACGCCCAAGAAGAGGCATTCTTTTTAATTTTTAATTTCTTTTATCCCCCTTGCCCACCATGGAGAGCGTTCCTGCCTAGGAAGTCACTTTTAAGTTATGACTTAATATATGACTTTATAATCATAAAGTGAAGTCATAACATGTTACATAAGGATATAAGTTAAATTTTTAATTTAACTTATATTATATCTATTAGAGCTCTCGATACTTCGACTTATGAAATATGTGCCAAGGGTCATCTTCGACTACCTCGCCAAAAATAGTAACTGCCTGACTCACGACTTATTATAAATAGTAAGTCCCTGAAAAAGACTTCCTAATCAACCACATTAGCCTACGGAAGTCGATTAATAGGCTAATCCCGATCTCCTGGAGTGACGAGCTAAGTGGGGGACATTACAGTCCACCCTTCCCAAGATTGCTTGTCCTCAAGCAACCTCAACTCTAGATGCTGCAGTATCTACTTACTCTCCCAGGTGGCGTCCTCTACCGGCAAATTCTTCCACTTGATCAAGTATTCTCTGATGACCCGTTTTCTCAGGTGCCTCTCCTGAGTATCTATGATAGCCTCTGGTACTAGGATCAACTTACTCTCTTCATCCAAGGGTGGAAGCTCTGCAGAGGGAACTATATTATGGCCAAGAGCTTTCTTAAGCCTGGAAACATGGAACACATTATGCACCTTGCTATCTGATGGAAGCTCGAGCTCATAAGCTACCTCACCCACTCGTCTGATAATCCTGAAAGGACCATAAAATCTGGGTTTCAATTTCTCTGCTCCACTCTTCTTGAGAGTGGATTGCCTATAGGGTTGGAGTCTCAAGTACACCACGTCTCCAACCTCAAAACTCCTCTGCACTCGGTGCTGATCAGCATACAACTTCTGCTGATTCTGTGCCTGTTGTATGTTCTCCTTAAGCTTCCTGACAATGTCTTGGCTATCCTGTAGAAGATCCTTAGCTTTAGGCACCCGACTGTCACCAAGCAAGAGATCTGTAAAGCAAGGGGCATCATAACCGTAGAGTTCCCTAAAAGGAGTCATCTGAATGGACATGTGGTGTGTAGTATTGTAACAATACTCCCCTAGGTGCAACCATCTGATCCAAGCCTTCTGCTGCCCTAAAACATAATTTCATAGGTACCCTTCGACCCATTTATTTACCACCTCTGTTTGTCCATCAGTCTACGGGTGGTAGCTAGTGCTAGGAGTCAACTCTGTACCACACAACCTGAACAACTCCTGCGAGAATATGCTCAGGAACCTGCTGTCCCTGTCACTGACTGTGCTCCTGGGTACCCCGTGTAACCTGAATATCTCCCTGAAAAATAGATCAGCTACTTGAGCAGTTATGGTGAGTCTATCAACCACCACATAGATGCAATCCTTACCCTGTACCTTCGGCAACCCTATAATGAAATCCATGGAGATGCATTCCCATTTTTGATCAGGAATGGGTAATGGCTGTAGTAATCCCGCTGCAAAGGTATGCTCATGCTTATTCTGTTGGCAAATGGGGCACTCACGAACATACTTCTGTACCTCGTCCTTTAATCCTTTCCACGTAAACCTCTCCCGAATCTGTTTGTATGTCTTAAAGAATCCAGGATGGCCAGCCATTGGTGTGTCATGGAAAATTTTGATAATCTTCTGTTTGAACTGTGAATTGGGCACCAAAAATATTCTATCCTTGTACATAATCAAATCACTCACCATAGAATATTTTTTATCTCTGATGGCACCCTCAACGACTCCCGCAGCCCAAGAGTCTTTAACATACTCTGCCATGATCTCATCCTTCCAATCAACAGAGATCTCTCCAACCAAACACAAGTGAGGTCGTCTGGATAATGCATCTGCAACTACATTTTTCTTCCCTTTGACATACTCAATGTCAAAGTCATAAGCCTGCAGCCTGCTGACCCACTTTTGTTGTTTTTCATTCAGGTCTTTCTAGTTCATGAAATATTTGATGCTATTATGATTTGTCCTGATTACGAATCTACCCCCAACCAGGTACTGCCTAAATTTGGCCAATGCATGCATAATGGCCAACATCTCTCGGTCATATACCGAGTAACTCCTCTCCACGCCCCGAAGTTTTCTGCTCTCAAAAGCTATCGGGTGCTTTTCCTGCATTAGCATAGCCCCAATCCCCAGAAGCGTCACACTGTAACTCAAACGGTTTAGCAAAATCGGGGATTGCTAAAACCGGGCATGTAGACATCAAGTGTTTGAACCTGTCAAAGCACTGCTGGGCTGTGTCACTCCATCCAAAGGCTCCCTTCTTCGTTAGATCAGTCAATGGTGCTGCTATTTGGGAGAACCCCTTAACAAATCGTCTGTAAAACCCACAAAGTCCAAAAAACCCCTTAAGCTGTGTGAGGTTTGTGGGTGGAGGCCAATCAATTATTGCCTTTATTTTCTTTGGATCCACTCTGACTCCATCTGCACTGATAATGTGGCCAAGGTAAAGTAGTTCTGTCATTCCAAAATCACATTTAGATTCCTTGGCATAGAGTGAATTACTCTCCAGGATACTCAAAACCTCCTCTAGGTGTCTCAAATGGTCTTCCCAAGTCTTGCTGAATATTAGAATATCATCAAAGAAGATCAAAACAAATTTCCTGAGCTGCTGTCTGAAAATCTGATTCATACAACTCTGAAAGGTCGCAGGTGTGTTAGTCAACCCGAAGGGCATGATTAAAAACTCAAAATGACCATAGTGACATCTGAAAGCAGTCTTCTCAACGTCCTCTGCCCTCATCCTGATCTGATGATATCTAGATCTCAAATCAATCTTAGAAAAATAGCAGGCACCATGTAGCTCGTCTATCAATTCATCTATCCTAGGAATTGGGTACCTGTTTTTTATAGTTTTCTTATTCAAGGCCCTGTAGTCAATACACATTCTGATTGTCCCATCCTTCTTCTTAACCAATACAACCGCAGAAGCAAATGGGCTTTTGCTAGGCCTAATATGTCCCATCTCCAGAAGCTCTTTGATAGTTTTCTCAATCTCATCCTTAAGCCTCTTGGGATGACGATATGGTGTAATCATGATGGGCTTAGTCCCATCCTCTAGCTCGATGACATGCTCTGTTCCTCTGTCAGGAGGTACTCCAAGTGGTATATCCCCAAACACCTTACTGTGCTTGGTTAACAGCTTTTGAATATCGGGGTGGTAACTGTCTTTCTGTTGTGGTGGAGACTCGGGCATAATAAGACACTCTGCTGCCCACTCAACCTGATCATGTCTCAAGAGTCTCTCCATCCTTCGTAGTGATACCACTCTAGGCCCACCATTTGAAATTCCCCTAAGGCACTTTTTCCTCCCATTATATTCAAACCTCATCTCCATCTTCTTAAGATTCATCGTGAACTCCTCCAATTGGTTCATCTAGTGCATGCCAAGCACTACATTTGTTTCCCCTATGCCAACCACGTAGAAGTCATCCACTAGCTCATAATCCCCCATGATGATTTTCAGCCCTGAAATCTTCCTGGTACAATGTATTTTGAATCCGTCGGCAACCATCACTTTGAAGCCTTCAAATTCTTCCACTTTTAGTCCTCTGCGAGCAACTAATCCCTCATCAATAAAATTGTGAGTGGCTCCCGTATCAATAAGGGTGATAATACGCTGCCCACCTAGTACACCACGCACCTTAAATGAACCAACCTTCTAAAAACTTGACAGCTGGGGAATACAACCACCACTATCAGTACTGTGATGTGAAGCTCTCTCATCCCCACTATCATGATACTCTGAATGCTGATTTGACTCTGTATCTAATCCCTCTGAATGTGATTCTTCAACTGAGTAGTACTCAATTAGTTTGCCCTTAGCTTTCTGTGAGCACTTATGCAAAGGGTCCCATGGTTCTTTGCAATGAAAACACAATTTCTTCCTTCGGTACTCATTCAACCGTTCATCTGTCAATCTATTAGATCTATCCGTGTGCTGATCCACATCCCTATGGAATGGTTTTTTCTCCTTCTCCTTATCCCTCCTATGAAAAGATCCCTTAGACTAAAACTTACTCCTCCACACTGATGATTCCATGTCTCGGGCCTTTTTCATGGCCTCCTAGAGTGTAGCAGGATCAAATCCCTTAACCCAACCACGGAGTGGGTCTGATAGTCCATCAATGAAGAGAATCACTAATCTACGCTCAGATAAATCTGGGACCATGACAGATAGGTCCTGAAACTCAGAAATGTAGGAGTCTAATGATGCAGTCTGCCTCAACTGTGCTAACTCTTTAAACTGCAGTTTTGGGTCCTTGTCAAATTTGTCGATCAGACGGGCTGTAAATTCTACATATGAAGTAATCTGATCATGCCCAAGTGTGACCTTCCCGTTACTCCACCACTTGTGTGCTACTCCCTCCAAATGCAATGCAGCATAGGTGATGGCATCCTCCTCCGGCATAGGACTAATCTGCAAATAACTATCTAACTTCTGCACCCAAGCTCTAGCAGTGGTTTTTCCTGATCCATCAAAATAGGGAAGTGTCATCTTACTCACTTTCTTCTGTAGTTCCTGGTTCTGAGGTCTACCTCCTCTGCGAGGTCTATTCCTTAACCTAATGTCAGAGTATTCTGCAAAAGTCATCTCAGCACTGAACTCTGTACTAGAGGCTCTCCAATCCCTCAGAATCTCGTCCTGGAACTCGGCTTGTGTGGGATCTTGTTCAGGAACATGGTTCCTGGGAACGAATGTAGGGATGCCAGGTCTGTCTCCTGCTGTAAACTGTGAAGCCCTCCTATGAGTCACTGAGGCCTCGTCCTCATCATCTGTGACCCTGTGTCTGTCACCATGGTGATTTCGATCTCCATTATTTCTGTCCCCTAGGATCCTGTCACCATTATGTCTATCACCCACATTATGCCTGTTCCTGTCTCTATCATTGTTCCGGTTCTTGTCACCCTGATTATTTCTCTGTCTATCACCGTCATTGTTCCTATTCCTGTCACCATTGTACCTGTTCCTGTCACGGTGATTTTGTCTGTTTTTCAACCCATCAAGCAACTGTGCAAGGGAGTGTCCTATCTCAGCCTGTGTCTCCATCATCTCCCGTCGAGAATCCCTCAACTCTCTCTCTAATGCTACTGAGCTCCTGGTGAGCACATTTAGGATCTCTCGTAAACTAGGCTCCTCAACCTCCCGGTCACCCATTTCTTCTACGTGTCCTCTATCTGGGGATAACTCTCCTGCAAATGGATCTGTGCGCGAAACTAAGGAGTCTTCGTCAGTAGCTGCAACCACTATCTCTTCCTCGAATGGATCAATTATAGGTACTGGTCGCTCAGGTTCTACTAACTGTGGTATTTCACTTTCCTGAATTCCTTGCCTTGCCCTGGTATGTCTAAAAGGATATCTGTTCGACGGTTGCATGTCTCATTTTTCAACTGCATGTCATATTGTCCCCACAGGAAGGCAAGATTTTTTGCTCTGATACCACTGTAACATACACCCCACTGAATATGTTTTGCACTGACTGTTTTTTTTTTGGTTTTTGCTGGTTTGAGTTTAGGTTTTCATTGCATGTGTTTGCATGTATGGTTTTTGCAACAATAACATAGAAAATGCAACATATATGGAAAACCCAAAAAATATACAACTATTTTGCATAAACGAAAGACAACCCAGATCATAAAATGCACTCAAACTAATTAAAATGAAATACCCACTTGGAAATCTTCAACTTGGTTAATTGTCGAAAATGTAGCAGCATTACAAAGCCATGGAGTTTGCTTCAGTACACAATACACATAATATGCAGATTTTGGTGATTGCCATAAAATAGTAGACACTAGGCGCCCATTTTAACTTATTTAGAAGCTCCGATGAAGGAAGAAAACACATGCAAGGAGACCACGTCCCTAGCTGGACTGTACGGCCTGGCTGAGTGAAGAAACCAGCAGCAAATCACTTAAAAATCAGTCCTTTCCCCTTTGAATCTGCTCAGAAATAAACCCTCAAGATGGGCGACCAACTTCCAACACAAACCCTGCCCAAAACTCACCCTCAAATGAACAAATGTCACTGCCAAGGGGTACGGCCTGTACTTGCAGAAGTACGGCCTGCAACTGATGAGAAGAACAGTCAAATTAAACCTTCTTTAGATGTTCAAATCTATCAATATTTTCTGATTTCCAGTCTGCACATTAATATCCTTCAAATCATCTCTATTATGTCTTCAAATAATCTCCAAAATAGCTTTCCAGGATGCACAAATGGAACCCTTGTATGAAGCTCCCAAACCCCTTCCTGATGCACTCTCTCATACACGAGGAAAGGCGAAATGCAAAGGTTTCCGTCTCTGCAATTCGAAGATCAAAACCAAAGAGCAAGCTCAAAACCCCAATGCTGGAGCAAACTTAATCTCAGAGCAAACTATCACATAAGCAAGCTATCACATAAGCAAGCATATCCAAAATGAGAGCTTTTTCCTTATTTTATTTCCTTCTCATCTCAACGCCCAAGAAGAGGCATTCTTTTTAATTTTTAATTTCTTTTATCCCCCTTGCCCACCATGGAGAGCGTTCCTGCCTAGGAAGTCACTTTTAAGTTATGACTTAATATATATAAAGTGACTTTATAATCATAAAGTGAAGTCATAACATGTTACATAAGGATATAAGTTAAATTTTTAATTTAATTTATATTATATCTATTAGAGCTCTCGATACTTCGACTTATGAAATATGTGCCAAGGGTCATCTTCGACCACCTCGCCAAAAATAGTAACTGCCTGACTCACAACTTACTATAAATAGTAAGTCCCTGAAAAAGACTTCCTAATTAACCACATTAGCCTATGGAAGTCGATTAATAGGCTAATCCCGATCTCCTGGAGTGACGAGCTAAGTGGGGGACATTACACAGTCCAGTTAGGTCCAACGCACAAGGAGGGCATCGGGGAAGGATGGTGACTCCGCCAGGCAAGAGGCAGAAGCTGCCAAAATTTACGGGGAATGGGTCAGAAGATCCAGTACGGCACTGTAAGACGTGCGAGACGATTTGGATAGCCAATGGGCAAGATGATGTGGACTATTGGCTGAAAGCATTTCCAACAACATTAAGAGATAGTGCCATCGACTGGTACACAGAGTTGGACCAAGTACACAAGGCATCATGGAGATCACTCAAGAAGGCATTCCAAGACGAATTCAAACTCCTGAGGGATGACAGTGAAATTGAAGCAGAGATCTATAGTACGAAGCAAGGGAAGCATGAGAACCTGCGAACCTACAACCGGAGATTGAAAGAATTGTTGGGAAAAGGAGACTCAGCCGGCCGACGGGCTGAAGAAGCGATGGTTCATCGAAAGGTTGCTTCCATCATTGAGAAAAAAAATGAAAGTCGTGCCTCCGTCGTCGTACGATGAAGTGTACAATCGAGCAATGGATATAGAGAGTGAAAATAAAACATCCTCCCGAGGGAAAAGGAAGATGGATGACGAGGAGAGTACAGACAACAACAGCGACAGTGAGTCTAAGACCGTGCAAGCACTCAGAAAGGACATGATGAGAATGATGAAAGAATTGAAGGCCGACAAGGAGAGTACAAGGGAAGCCAGAGAACTGTGGTGTATGGATTGCAAGGGGGAAGGTCACACAAAGGCAAATTGCTTGAAGAAGCTGTTCTGTGATATCTGCCATGTAATGGGACATTCCATCAAGGAATGCCCATACAATCTGAAAGCAAGGGGTACGCAAGTACTCTTCACTCAAGGAGAACCGTCAACACCATCGAAGCCCCAATACAATAGCCATGCATCCCCTAGAGGTTACTGAAGCAATAGAAGTCCGAGAAGCAAGATACAGTATGATGGTAAAGGAAGGCCCATGATACAATGTCGGGAGTGCGACGAATGGGGCCACTTCGCTAGGGAATGCCAAAACAGTCAAGGTTCAGGGGGAAGACTGTGCAAGTGGTGCGGACTAGGCGATCATGAAGACAAGGATTGCCTGAAAGAAAAAAAGTACGGTCAATCTCATTCACATTGAAGATGATGACGAAGAAGTTTGCCGTCACAAGGGCACAAGGGGAAAAAGCAATGTATCCAGATCCTCGAACCGAGAAGGAGAGACTTCGAGAGGCTAGGAAAGAAGAAGAGATGGCAATGGAAACGGAAGGAAAGAACAGAAAAACAACTACCGTACGACTAGAGTCAGACAAAAGTATCGTGAATCAGGTGCTACAAACCACTGTATCGGTCAAGATAGCGGATCTTCTATAGAGCATGCTGCAACTGAGGGTGGCGATCTCAAAAGCGATGGAAGGGAATTCAAAAGGGCAAACAAAGGATGAAAACATCATAGTGGAGCCACCGCTGGAAGGAGAAGTCGTCGATCCGAGACTGTTGGCCATTAACAATGCCAAGAATCTAGCCGTCGTACACATGGAAATCGGTGGATGTCATCTGACGAACACAATAATCAACGGTGGGTCGGGAGTGAATGTGTTGACAGAGGATACGTGGAAGTGCTTGGGGAAACCTACACTATGGCCACAAAATTTTCAGTTATTGGGAGCAAACCAGCACAGAATTAAAGCGCTGGGAGTGCTAATGGCTCAGAAAGTAAGGATTGGCACCCAACTTTTTCGATTAAACTTTGTAGTCATAACAGCACAAAATGCGTTGTACGATGCATTACTTGGCCGAGGGTGGCTGATAGCCGCCAAAGCCAACCATAACTGGAAAAGAAACACATTGTCAATAGAGAACAAAGGTAAGAAGATTGTCATAGATCTGAGAACACAGGCTATAAGTGAGGAACTAGCATCGGATTCCAATTCAGACGGAGGGGTGTCAGTTGGTAGAGGGCTAATGGAACCTGATGAGGAAGGAGTATTAAAATTGCAAGAATGTTCTGAGGATGAAACTAATTCCTTTAGTAAGCTCTTCCACTGGCAGATGGAAGATTACGAGTTCTATCAACCAGAATGTAATATGATTTCAATAAAAGAAGTCGGCGAGAGCTCTCCGATGAACAATGCAAGTCCTTGTAGTGCAAGTCCTGGCAATGCAATTCTTGGCAAAACTCGGTCAAAGAGTGAAACACTTGGCAATTGTGAAACTCTCGGCAACTCTCGGCCGACGAATGAAAGTCTGGGCAATTCTAGGCCGACGAGTGAAAGTCTAGGCAACTCTAGGCCGACAAGTGAAACATTGTTCACGAATGAAGCACTTGATGGATTGACAAACACTTGACCACTTGGCAAGAGGGAACCAGTAATGAGTGACAAAGGGGAGGAAGGTAATAATCAGCCAGAAGTAACAGAGAAAATAGTGGACCAAGAACAGACAAGTCGACCAAGAGAGGCACAGAAAGAATATACAGAGGATGATGCCAAGATAGATGATGCACTTGCACATAAAGTTGAACCAGACAAGGTGATCAGGTATGAAAAGCCATTGACAAACAAAGTGAATCGGGGCGATGGAACTAACCACGGGAACCCAGCATTGAAAGTACCGGCCAGAAAGAGACCATACGGAAGGAATAAGGACGATTACAAAATCAATAAAGGTACCTCCCCGAATAATGAAGTTAAAATATTTAAAGTGGAGGATATGGCTACGTGTCGGACTGTCAAATCACCCTCACAACAAGACTCTAGAGAAGGGAAAAATATCAAGACACATTCCACGGGACAAATTACGTGACAAGAAATTGTTACAGTCATAGAGGCAGATAATAGGTGGACCCCGCCGGAGAGAAACAAAAAAACTCTATTTAGTTGGCTATGGATGGAAAATTGGAAAAAACGGAAAAAATAAAAGTCGGGGAAAAATTGGAAAAAAAAATGAATATAGAAAAAGCAAAAACAAAAATAAAGTAAATAAATATGACCTAATAGAATAAAAGGCAGATCGCATCATTACATGTCATCTTTTTGCCAAGGAGAAATTGCAGAGCTGAGCAGACCATACCATCTGAGGTCTCTGCAAACAACTTTTCCATACGAGGTACCTCTTTCAGACACCGTACGGATTGCCTGGCAGTTTCGCCGTACGGATCCCCCATTCTCAGTCATACGAGTTGCAGATTCCGCCGTATGGATCCTAATCATTCAAGACGTATGGATTTCCCTGGTGAGTTCCTTGTTGGCCGTACAGATTTTCTTGTGTAGATTCCACTGTACGGATCTTAATCATTCATGACGTACGGATTTCAGCACTGACGTACGGATTTTCATTGAGCAAGTTGCCGTACGGATTTTTTAGATCGTACGAATTGCTGGTACATGTACGGATTTCAGCACTGACGTACGGATTTCGCTGAGCAAGTTGCCGTATGGATTTTTCAGGCCGTACAAGCTATATGCATATGCCGTACAGATTTTCATTTCTGTCGTACGTCTCTCTGAACAAGCCTGCCGTACGGATTTCTCTGCAGCTATCATATGGGGTTTTTCCTACCAGCCGTATCAATTTTTAGGAACTGCAGATTTTTTTTCAACCGTACGACTGGGAATTGGTCTACCGTATGACAAAGCCAGAGTGCCTTCTGCCGTAGATCTCAACCTTCTTCGACCGTACGTGTTGGTGAATAATTGTTTTCCGTACGAAGAGATTCACAGTGCAAGTTGGTCGTACCATATAGACCGTACCAATTAAGTACTGCCGTACTAGAAAGTGTTTGAGCTAGTAATTGCTATCCAGGTGCCAGATCAACTCATCAAACCATTCCGGCCGTAACTGAATCGGCCGAGTAGTATAAAAGAGGTCAGAATGTCATTTTCACCGGCAAACAGGGTCACCAGAGCACGAGGTAGAGGAAAGCAAATTCAAATATCAGGAGGTGCTGAAGGCAGAAAAAAAGGCAGCTGGCACAAGAAGCCGAGCTCACACAGTTAGAAAGGAACAAGGCCGATGTACTCAGAGCAAAGCTAGAGGCTACAAAGACGCAGTTGGCCGAGGCTGTCTGGATGGTACGTCTAACCAGAGACAAGCATATCATTGCCACGACACATCTGAAGCAAAGGACTGAGGAGGTTTACAGGCTTCGGCGATTAGTTCAACCTCAGCAGGAGGTTCCTGGTTCAGCACGGACGGCATCCACACCTCTAGGGACGTCCACTGACCCTCGTTCTTCCTAGTTATTTTTTGGATCTTGTTTTTAGTCGTCTGGAAGACAACAAGTGTTTTGGGGGGGATGATGTTAGGCGTACTTTGCATAGTTTAGTACCTTTTGGTAAAATATGTTTTGTTTAGTTGTTTTGGGAAGTATGTTTATGTTTGTTAGTTTCGGTGAGTAGTTACTCCCGATCAGTACGTTGGTTGGCGACGGTTGGCAACCGTCTGACAAACCTATATATGTACCTGTCAGGCCATTGTATGGACATGGAGATTTTGGGATTGTTATTGTACTTGCTGTTCGGAATTAATATATGCAGTTGAAGTTCTAAGTATCAATTCTTATTGTTTTATTCTCGTACAATGTAATTCATTCTAATACACTGTGATAGTGCAAATATCTTTCTTGTTTACTCTGTATGGAAACAATTAGATTTATTAGGCAGTAAACAGGCTCCATGAACTGCCTAAGAATATTGTGAGTGATAGAGATAGTCGGTTCTTGAGCTTTTTCTAGCAAGAGCTCTTTCATTTGATAGGAATCGAGCTTACTCCCAGTACTAGCTACCACCTCCAAACTGATGATCAAATTAAGATTATGAACAAATGGGTGCAAGGCTATTTGAGGAATTATGTTGTTGATTCTCAAAAGGCATGGATCAAATGGCTCCATCTGGGGGAACATTGTTATAACACTACTTATTACATATCTATTGGGATGGCATCATTCATGGCTTTGTATGGGTATGAAACCCAAAGTTTTGTTAACCTTATTTTGTCTCACAACAGGGTCCCAGGAGCTAGTGTTTTAGTAAAGCAAAGCCAAGACATTTTGAAGACACTCAAAAATAATCTCCAGCAGACCAAGAATCACCAAAAAATATATGCAAATTGTCATAGAATAGAGAGCATTTGAGGTTGGAGATATGGTGGTTGTGAGAATGCAGCCATACAAGCAATCTTCCTTAAAGGCAAGTGGATCTAAAAAACTCAAGCCCTGTTTTTACGAGCCTTAAAGAATTTTGAAGAGGGTTGGTGAAGTTGCCTATGAGTTGGAGTTTGCTTGAGAGAAGTAAGATTCACAATGTGTTGCATGTGTCTTGTCTCAAAAGAGCATTTGGAAAACATATCATACCTTTAGTGGAGTTTCTTCCATTGATGAAGAAGGTAAATTGATTTTGGTTCTTGAAACAATTGTGGATGTAAGGGAAAGGAAGTTGAGAAACACAAGCATCACAAAGTATTTGGTTCGAGGGAAGAATCTTCCTGTAGAAGATGCAACATGAGGTCTACAAATATTGGAGCATCCAAATTTGCAATTGTTTGAGGACAAGCAAACTTGAGCAGGGTGAACTTGTGATCTCCCCTTTTTTCAAGTCAATTCCAACATGTTTGGAGCATTCCAAAACTTTTGGAGGAGTCCACAAACCTTGGAGAGCACCATTTTTAGTGATTTTGTGTTTCTTGCATTGCTTTAGTTAGTATTTTTTATTGAAATGATTTAATTAATTCAATTTGGTATTTTTTGTCGTCATAGTGCGGGAATGGGAAATAAATTATAACAATAATTAAAGTCAATCTTAATATTATTTATCAAAGCTATGTAAAAATGCCACTTTACTATTATTTTGGTTGCCTAAATGAGGAAAATAAAGCCTTTTGTAATGTTAAATTAATTCTTTCTAATTGGGTGGGAAATTACAAAAGGTAATTATAAATTAGGTTCAATTAGGGAAAAAAGTAAATATTATTATATTTCCCACCGGTGCCAATAAAAGGAGGATGAGAGCTTATTTGAAGGATTCCATCTTTTTACAAACTTATTATTTAAATTTGACCATTGTCCCAACTTCTCCCCTGAAGAACGAGAACCCTAAAGGCTGCCCTAATGACGAAAACCATAAAGGCTGCCCTAAGGACAAAAACCTTGAAGGCATATGGGATTTGGATGAAAACCCTCTATTCCTAAGGAGAAATTCCATTGCAAGGATTTCCTTTGAGCTAAATTTGTATTGTTCTTTCAGTTTACTGTTGGTGTGAAGAGTTTATTTTGTTGGTGTGGTGTTCAATATATTTAGAAAATACAAAAAATACAAGTGTGCTGTTTCAGATTTATGTGGTGTGCTTTTGGTGGTTTTGGTGTGATTTCATTTACCAAAGTTCAACTACATTTTCTTGCAAAGCCTATCTATTTCTTTGTATTGTGGAGCTTCTATGTAGGCCGTACCTATTCCTTAATTCAGCCACTCCTAAAAAGAATTGGTATTGTATATAAAAGGTGTCATGCCTTTCCTAAATCCTAGCTGCTTCATATATCAGCAGTCATACAAGTTAATGAAGTGAGTAAGAGGTATTTTGGAGGAGTTCACATCATCTTGGAAAAGAAAAGAGGTGCCATACCAAGTAATAAGGGATGCTGAACAATTTTTGATTGCTTACAGTGTGGTTTCATTTGTATTTTTGATTGTTCACTATTATTGGACAGAATTAGGGGGGTCGTAGAGCCATAAAGAGGTTAGCCATAAATCATATTAATTTGAAGAATTGTTGATTACCATTTCAGTTGATAATATCTTCCTAAGTTGAAAGATCCCTGATGGATCCCTTTGCTGAAATGAAGTGCTGTTGCTGAAATGAAGTGCTGTTTTTTTGTGATTTAATTTGTTTTATGATTTTTTTTTTATTATTTTTTTTTTTTGTTTTCTTTCAGACTAGAGAGGAGATGCAGAAGGGGTTTCAGTTTTCTTGAGATGTGTATTTGCCAAGATGGCAAATAGAAATACATACAGCTGCAATCTCAAATAAAATGGACTAAAAATAAATAACAACTGATAGAAAGATAACACATGAGAAATTGAGGCACATACCCATCAGATCTGTATTTTAATATTCAATGGAGGCCTGGTTTGCAACCCTACTTGCATACAAAGGCAATATTGGCCTAGAAGAGGCTATACATGCAACTGTGAATGAAGGATCTGAAGAATAAAGCTGATTTAGCACTGCTGCAAGCTTAGATCTGCAATAACATGCCCTGGAATCTGTCCAATGATGCACAAATGAAGACCCAGAGTAGGCCTCCCACAAACAAGAACTGGGTTATCGTCCAATTCACCAAAATCCTTGAGAGTTTTCGTTCCCAAGAGTCTGAATGCTGCTGCCCCCTTCCACAGAGTTCAGAGCTGCCATGAAGCTTCAAAAGATATGCAAAAGATGGATCCAAATAGCACTTCAAAGTCACTTTATGCACTTCCCAAAGTGGGCGTCCACTTTAGGGCTCCAAAAGGGATCAAAATTAAGAATCTTTAAAAGATCCTTTTATTAATGAAGTCTTCCCAAGTTGGGCGCCCAAGTTGAGGGCCCAACTTCATTATTAAAAGCCCACTTTTTAAACACAACGTTGTGTCAACTAGGTGGGGGACTTTTTAATAACTTATTAATATAAAGTGACATGTTATTCACTTTATTTTATTTATTTTTATTAAATATTAAAGCCACACTTTAATATTCAATAATTATTCCAAACCCATCACCAGGCCATCCTGAACTGAGAACTTCTGAAGCCCACGCTACTGGTGATGTCGCCACGTGTCATGCCAACTGACAGTGCCTCCCTAAAATGTAGGGATACCTCCTAAAAAATAGGAATTTGACCAAAACTCCAAAAATGCTCCTTGAGGTCCCCTGATGCCTCCTGGTCAACTCTCGGTCAAACCCTAAAAAATAGGAACCCTTCCTAAAAAATAGGAAACTGTCAAAAACTGACTGGAAAGGCCTGTAAAGCTCTGTGCCAAGCTATACTGCCTCTGGATAGGTCCCCTAACCACGCTGCTGACCTACGGGAACCCGGATGATAGGTCAACTCTCATGTCTCTGCTAGACAGCGCTAAAGAGGGGACATGACAGTCCTCCCCTCTCGAAGATGCTTGCCCACAAGCAACTGCAAGGTCGGATGCTGTAAAATGGACTCTCCCTCCCAAGTGGCGTCCTCTATAGGGAGTCCTCTCCAACGAATCAAGTACTCCCGAATCACCCTACTTCTCAGCCGTCGTTCCCTCTCCTCCAAGATCTCCTCAGGAACCAGAGTCAGCTTACCTTCCTCATCCAAGGGAGGTAAATCGGGTGATGCTACAATATGTTGCCCCAGTGCCTTTTTCAGGCAAGATACATGGAACACATTATGAATCCGACTCTCAGGTGGTAACTCAATCTCATAAGCAACCTCCCCCACACGCCTGAGAATCCGATATGGTCCGTAGAAGCGAGGCTTGAGCTTCTCAGCTCCACCCCCTTTAAGGGTACTCTGTCGGTAAGGCTGCAACCGCAGGAAAACCATGTCATCCACCTCAAATACTCTCTCAGTCCTATGCCGATCAGCGTAGACCTTCTGCTGATTCTGTGCCTGCTGAAGATTCTCCCTGAGAGATCTCATGATGTCCTGGTTCTCCTGTAACCAATCCTGTGCCAAGGGCACCCTGCTGTCACTTACAGCCAAATCAACAAAAGATAATGCCTCGTAACCATAGAGGGCTCTAAAAGGTGTCATAGCAATAGACATATGGTGTGTAGTATTATAGCAATACTCTCCTAGATATAGCCAACGCACCCATGCCTTCTGCTGTCCTGACACATAGCTACGCAAATACCCCTCAACCCACTTATTAACAATCTCGGTCTGCCCATCTGTCTGTGGGTGGTAGCTGGTACTGGGTGTCAACTCCGTACCTGTGAGCCTGAAAAGTTCTTGCCAGAAAGAACTCATGAACCTACTATCCCTGTCACTCACTATGGTCTTGGGAAGACCGTGGAGCCTGAATATCTCTCTGAAAAATAACTCCGCCACCTGAGATGCTGTGAAATCAGCGGCAATAGGAAAGAAGTGGGCGTATTTAGTCAACCTGTCTACTACAACATAGATACAGTCTTTCCCCTGCACCCGAGGAAGACCTGTAATGAAATCCATGGAGATCCCTGACCACTTCTGCTCCGGTATAGGTAACGGCTGTAATAAACCAGCAGGGAAAGTATGCTCAGACTTATTCTGCTGGCACGTCAAACACTCACGAACATGACGTAAGATATCAGCTTTGAGACCCTTCCAAGAGAATCTCTCTCGAACCGCCCTGTAGGTCTTACCATAACCTGGGTGCCCTGCTGTCGGAGTATCATGATAAGCATGCATAATTTGTTCCTTCAACTGAGAACCAGGAACCAGATACACCCTGCCCTTGTAGTAGATGACTTCATCTACCACAGTGTACCTATCATCCAACACCAAACCATCCATGACCTCACAAGCATGCTGATTTTTGGAGTACTCAACTAAAAGTTGAGCCTTCCAATCTGCTGAAATCTCGCTCAGTGAACATAGGGCAGCAAGTGATGGCTTTCTAGAAAGTGCATCAGCCACAGTATTATTCTTCCCCTTTATGAATTCGATGTCAAAATCATAAGCCTGAATCTTGCTCACCCATTTTTGCTGACGATCATTGAGCTCTGTCTGATCAAGGAAATATTTCAGACTGTTGTGGTCTGTTCTTACCACGAATTTGCTGCCAACAAGATACTGTCTGAACTTGGCTAATGCGTGCATAATAGCCAACATTTCCTTATCATATGTAGAATACAACCTCTCATTATCCCGCAGCTTCCGACTCTCAAAAGCAATGGGGTGTCGGTTCTGCATCAAAACCGCTCCTATGCCCAAACCGGAAGCATCACACTCAAGTACAAAGGGCTGCGAGAAGTCGGGAAGTGCCAAAACTGGGCAAGTACTCATAACCTCCTTGAGCCTATCAAAGACTCCCTGTGCCTGCTCTGTCCATCTAAAAGCCCCTTTCTTTGTGAGGTCTGTCAAGGGAGCTGCCAACTGAGAGAAACCCCTCACAAATCGCCTGTAATAAGCACATAGACCAAGAAAACCCCGTAACTCAGTAATGTTCCGAGGGTGTGGCCAATCTCTAATTGCCTGAATCTTCTCCTCGTGCACCTTCACCCCATCAGCACTAATCACATGACCCAGATATAGGACCTCTCTAAGTCCAAACTCACATTTGGACAACTTAGCAAATAGAGACTGACTCTCCATGATGCTAAGTACCTCCTCAACATGTCTGAGATGGTCCTCCCAAGTACGACTGTAGATCAGAATATCGTCAAAGAACACTAGAACTGATTTCCTCAACTGCTTGTTGAAGAGATGGTTCATACATGACTGGAAGGTGGCTGGAGCATTGGTAAGGCCAAAAGGCATCACCAGAAACTCATAATGCCCATAGTGACAACGGAAGGCGGTCTTGTGTACATCCTCTGCTCGTACACGAATCTGGTGATAGCCTGAACGAAGATCAATCTTAGAGAAGTAGATGGCTCCATGAAGCTCGTCCAACAACTCATCAATGCGCGGAATAGGGTATCTGTTCTTGATTGTCTTCTTGTTCAAGGCCCTGTAATCTATACACATCCGTAGGGTCCCATCCTTCTTCTTAACCAGTACTACAGAAGAAGCAAAGGGGCTAGAACTGGGGCGAATGAAACCCATATCTAACAGCTCATGAATAGTCTTCTCAATCTCATCCTTGTATGCTCTAGGATGACGATACGGGGTGGTGATCACTGGCTTAGCTCCATCCTCCATCTCTATCCCATGCTCAAACCCTCTATCCGGGGGTACACCAGGAGGTATGTCACCAAATACTCGGCCATGCCGATCCATCACTGTCTGTATGTCAACATGAAATGCTCTAGCATCCTGAGGAGTGGGTGTCTTGGATTTCACAAAACAACGTGTGGCCCAGAGCACATCATCATGTCTGATAATAGACTCCATCCTGCGAGAAGATACCTCCTTGGGTCCACCGTCAGAGGCTGCCCTCAAGATCACCTTCTTCCCGCCAGATAGGAACTCTAACTGCATGCGGTGGTGATCAATAATATATCTCCCAATACCCTGTAACCACTGCATACCCAAAATCACATCATAATCCTCTAAGGGTAGGATATAAAAGTCATCCGTCAAAGTAAAATCACCCATCTGAATGCTGAGCTGTGAGATCCTCCGAGTACAACCCAACACTGCACCATCTGCAACCTTAACTCCAAAACCCTCGAACACCTCAGACTGTAACCCACGCCTCTCCACCAATTTCTGATCAATAAAATTGTGCGTGGCTCCTGTGTCAACCAAACTCATGACTCGCTGTCCCTGTAAGGTTCCTTTTAACCGAAAGGCATGGAACCTGGGATAACTGGATAGGGTAGCCATAGTCACTTTGGCTGCCGCCGATGAATCAGGGATGTCTATCTCTAGCTGGGGTCGCTCCTGAATAACCTCCTCAGGGCTGTCCTCAATGTCGGTGTCTGGTATCTCCTCATCCCCAAGCTCAGATGTGACCTCGACCAAGTGAACTCTGCCCTTACCCATACAGCGGTGTCCGGGCTCCCAAGGCTCCTTGCAGGAGAAGCATAATTTCTTCCTCCTCAAATCATTCCGTGACTCCTGATCCATCCTAGGAGGTCTAGCTGACTGTCCATCTATGAACTGTGGAGTATTGGCCTTCTGAAAAGGCCGTGATTCCCTAAATGGCCTCTTATCCGACTGATAAGTGGGAGTGGTGTCCAATCTCAAGGTCACATCAATGGCATCCTTAAGAGTGGCCGGCTGGAAGGCACGTACCAATCCCTTAAGCCTATCCTGTAACCCCTCAATGAATAACATCACGCTACGCCTCTGGGGCATATCAGGTACCATAACTGCAATACGCTGGAACTCATTAACATAAGCTTCAGCATGTCCTGTTTGTCTAAGATGTGCCAACTCCCTATAGTAGAGTTCTGTGTCCTTACGGTCAAACCGGGTAATGAGTCGTTCAGTGAACTCTGCATAGGAATGAATCAAGGCATGATCCTGGGTGACCAGTCCATGATGCCACCAATCATAGGCAACCCCATCTAAATGTAAGACAGCAAACTGGATAGCCTCACGCTCAGGCATGGGTCTCAAGGATAAATATATGTCCAGCTTGTGCACCCAAGCACGTGCACTCGTACTACCCGTACCAGCATATGTAGCCAACGTGATCTTCCCAGTAGCTCTACTGAGGTCATAGTTCTGCTGCTGTGGTCTAGTGCCTCGGTCTCCTCTAAACCTGGCAGAATCTCTGCGCTGTGCACAATACTGTGGAAAAGGAAAGACATCCCGGACCTCAGGGGGTAAGGCTCGCCACTCAGCTGTAGCCGCCATGACTGAGTCCTGAAATTCCACCTCTGGTGGCTCTATCTGTGCTGGCCGTTCACCTGGTGCAAACTGAGGAAGTAAGGGTCTATCCCTGGCCTGTCCACGCCTAGGGGAATGATGGGAACTCCTAGCTGATGCGTGTGACCTGTGACTATGCTGGCTTCCCGCCACTGATACTGATCTGCTCCGTCTGCCTCTATCTAACTCCAATCGTTCCAAGGCATCCTGTATCCTGTCAAGGGTCTGAGCAATCCTAGGTTGAGTGTTGATGAGGGTTCTCATCATCTCTCTCTCTTCCTCATCCTGATCTCTCCTGGCATTTCTCTGTTCTTCAGCCATTACTGGTTCCTCTGCTGTACCAATCCCAAGCTCGTTTTGGGCTGTCCTGCGTGTGTAATACCTGTCTGTATGCATAGAAAGCAAATCTCTAAACCCCACAGGCTGGCAGGTCAAAGGCTCTGATACCACTGAAAGATCCCTGATGGATCCCTTTGCTGAAATGAAGTGCTGTTGCTGAAATGAAGTGCTGTTTTTTTGTGATTTAATTTGTTTTATGATTTTTTTTTTATTATTTTTTTTTTTTGTTTTCTTTCAAACTAGAGAGGAGATGCAGAAGGGGTTTCAGTTTTCTTGAGATGTGTATTTGCCAAGATGGCAAATAGAAATACATACAGCTGCAATCTCAAATAAAATGGACTAAAAATAAATAACAACTGATAGAAAGATAACACATGAGAAATTGAGGCACATACCCATCAGATCTGTATTTTAATATTCAATGGAAGCCTGGTTTGCAACCCTACTTGCATACAAAGGCAATATTGGCCTAGAAGAGGCTATACATGCAACTGTGAATGAAGGATCTGAAGAATAAAGCTGATTTAGCACTGCTGCAAGCTTAGATCTGCAATAACATGCCCTGGAATCTGTCCAATGATGCACAAATGAAGACCCAGAGTAGGCCTCCCACAAACAAGAACTGGGTTATCGTCCAATTCACCAAAATCCTTGAGAGTTTTCGTTCCCAAGAGTCTGAATGCTGCTGCCCCCTTCCACAGAGTTCAGAGCTGCCATGAAGCTTCAAAAGATATGCAAAAGATGGATCCAAATAGCACTTCAAAGTCACTTTATGCACTTCCCAAAGTGGGCGTCCACTTTAGGGCTCCAAAAGGGATCAAAATTAAGAATCTTTAAAAGATCCTTTTATTAATGAAGTCTTCCCAAGTTGGGCGCCCAAGTTGAGGGCCCAACTTCATTATTAAAAGCCCACTTTTTAAACACAACGTTGTGTCAACTAGGTGGGGGACTTTTTAATAACTTATTAATATAAAGTGACATGTTATTCACTTTATTTTATTTATTTTTATTAAATATTAAAGCCACACTTTAATATTCAATAATTATTCCAAATCCATCACCAGGCCATCCTGAACTGAGAACTTCTGAAGCCCACGCTACTGGTGATGTCGCCACGTGTCATGCCAACTGACAGTGCCTCCCTAAAATGTAGGGATACCTCCTAAAAAATAGGAATTTGACCAAAACTCCAAAAATGCTCCTTGAGGTCCCCTGATGCCTCCTGGTCAACTCTCGGTCAAACCCTAAAAAATAGGAACCCTTCCTAAAAAATAGGAAACTGTCAAAAACTGACTGGAAAGGCCTGTAAAGCTCTGTGCCAAGCTATACTGCCTCTGGATAGGTCCCCTAACCACGCTGCTGACCTACGGGAACCCGGATGATAGGTCAACTCTCATGTCTCTGCTAGACAGCGCTAAAGAGGGGACATGACATAAGTTGGTGATTGGATTGATATTTCAATAAGATTTTTGTAGTAACAGTTCTGAAAATTATTTAGTAAGAATATCAGATTGCTTATATTGTAATATCTATGCGATTTACCACCAGATTGAAGTGGTATAACATTTGTAATAATTCGGAAGGTCTTCCATCAAATTCTTTCATTTCCAGTACTTGCATTGTAATCAACATTTGGATGGCATAATTACCAAAGTTTGCATTTCATTATCTACCACAAATCAGCTTGTAGTTAGTCATTTTGGCATTGACCCAATCTATAGTTGCAATGAGCCAGTTTGGCTTGAGCATGTATGCATACTTGTTCTCCGAAGAGGTGTCGATCTAGTTGGCTATGCTGCCCATATGCTCTAGTCTATTTACTTTCTGATCAATGTATTCTTCTAGATAGTGTTTTCAAACACTGTATGCTCTCAACTTGCCCACATAGGGAACTGGGTGATCAGAAAGTGCAAGGACTTGCATTTGCATCTTTTATATTGTAAATTTAAAAAAAAAATAGTTGGGGATATTACAAAGTCTGAAATGCTAAACTTGAAAATAATTACCAGTATGCTGTTGTTGTATAGTTGTTGATTTACCATTGAAACCACTCAAAAATTAATTGCTATAGTCTCAAATGACTGAAAGTTTAGTCCAAAGTGAAGTGGTTAAGCTGTTTGAATTACTTGATGCCGATATTAACCACTTTTGGTGCAGCACCCAACTCCAAGAAGTACGGCTAGAAATATACTTGTACGGCTCCTAAACAAACAATATTTCTTCCAAAGTTTGTTGCCCCTAGCTATGGGCAATGTAATGGCTAGCAAATATTAATGAAATCACCCTATTTTAGGGCTGCAGTCAAACTCAGCATAGTACAACCAGAAAATAGCTAAGAACTAGTTCCAACAAAAGGTACAACTAGGTGCAAGGAAAAGGTACAGCCTGCAAACAACACAATAATCTCTTTCCCAACAGATAATTGTTAAGATTTGTAAATAGATGATCTTAGAAACCACACAAATCTGAAAATTGACACATGAACTGAAAATCTATCAACACACGAAATCTAGAAACAACACACAAATACATTTGTGTATTTTTTAATATATCACAACACAACAACAAACTGAAATCTCCACATTGACAACAAATATAAAATACATGCAAATAAGCTCAATCGAAATCCCTGGATGGAATTTCTCCTTTAGAATGGAGGGTTTTCGTACTCAACTCCATTTGTCGGTAGGGTTTTCATCATGTTGTCAAGTGGAATTGCACCCTATTTGAAGCTAGTTCAAACACTTAAATGACACAATGGGACTGATGTCAAAGTGTGGGACCTTGCAGATGAGATCAAACCTCCAGAGAAGGCTGGTTCCTCTTTCTGAGCTTAAGGCTCAAAGAAATTAAACTAAATCTACTGCTAATGCTTGCAGGGGAAAAAGGTAAGAAGGATTGCTGAAATAAAAGAAGGTGATGCATCAGATTGAATATGTTCAGCTGCAACCGACTCAACACAGTAATAATCTCAAAATTGAAGGGAACTCACATAGATTCGTGTTAATTCTAACAGAGGCCACGACAGAATAATGGAGAAATGAAAGGGACCGTTTTGCCCACAATACACAACTCACATTAATCAAAAGATAGACACAGTGCAAGAATGATGAGCGGACAAAATATCAGTTTGTATTGATTATAGAGGACGAATAGCCATTACAAGAGAGAGAGGATCATGCAGAAGAAATAGACACAGAATAATCAGTTACATTCATTGGTGAACAAAACTAGAGACGCGAGAGGCTCAATAGAAGAGCACAATCCATCAAATCTAGTTAGTTCGTGTAATTGCATTACAAAGGTCTGGTTACAAGAATTCTCTAACCTGCAATAGCTCAGAAGAACAACTAATAGAAATACATTGCTTTCTGATGTATTTATAACAATTTTGAGCACTCTGCAATAGAGGCACTGGAGCTGGTCAATTGCCCAGAACAACCCACGTTTCATTAAATTTTCTGCTCATAAGCCTGCAAATATGGGATGGAACCCATGCCCCTAACAGGCCTGCAAAATAGATCGCTTGCATAAATGGATGGCAAGCGCATTCAAGAGGGAATGCAGAAAGTCCTGTCTTGTCCCTGCAAATCTACCCTGCAACTTCACCTGTACCCCAGCATTGAAGAGTTTCACTATTCCAGCTACCCTCATTCGGCCTTGGCCTATAGAATTTTGAATGTTGCATACCTCCTTGAGAAAATGGCGCTATTTCAGGGAGGGCAAGCTTTTACAACACTTCAACGTGTTGTACCTTTTCTCTCTCATGGCACCTTTGAATTTACTATGGACGGCGGCCTTAAAACCATCGGGTTCCATTTTCATCCCCATCCCCGCGTTCGCAATTATCCTGGCTCTGTTTCGCCTTATCGGCTCATTTGTTCCTTGCCGAACCGCCTTCATTTGGTTTATTTTTGCTTTGTCGGAAAAAATCTCCCGTACCGAACCGACTTCTCCTTTATCGGCAAAATGTTACTTTGCCGGACCACTTGCTTTTCTCTTATTTTGCCTTATCGGCAAAAGTTGTCCTTGGCAAACCATCCTTCCTTTCTTTTTCTATCGGCAAAAATGCCCCATCTTGAACTTCGGAAGGTTAGTCTTCATTTGCCTTGTCAGCAAAAGTGTCTCTTGCTGAACCAAACTTACTTTTGCCTTATCGGCAAAATCTCAATCTTATGAACCATTTTTGGCTTGCTTTTTGCCTTATCAGCAAAAAGCCATCTTTACGAATCTTGGCCTCTTTATCGGCTTTTCGTCTTGTCGGTGAACTATGTAAAAGCTGAACTTTTGAAAAGTTCCTTCGTTCGCCGATTTGCCGACTTGCCTTAACCATTTTTCGCCTTGTCAGCAAAAGTTCACTATGCCGAACCTCTTCCCTGTCGGTGTCTTTACTTTGCTTTTTCCCTTATTGGCAAATGTTGTCGGTAGAACCTGCATTTACTGAACCAATCAATGCCTTAGCGGAATCCTTCTATCCGCTGATTTCTCTCTTTGCCTTGTCGGTAAAATCACCTCCTACTGAACCTTCACACATCCAAACTAATTCATTAGTTCAGTCCCCCGCCGATTTCCTGACAAAGGAAAACTTTTCCTTCCATGCCTTAGCCAATTTTGCCCTTTTGTTGGCCCATCACTGCTTTATCGACAAAATCTTGTTTAGCCAAACTTCCTCCTTTTGTTCCTTATCATGTCGGCGATTCGCCCCGTAGGCGAACTCCTGGAAGATTTTTGAACTCATGAAGAGTTCGAAATTTATGAACTTTGCCGATAAGGCCCCTTTTCCTTCTCTGCTTCATGCCTTAGACAATTAACGAAGCCTGCTCCTTTTGCCTGCTTTATCGGGGATCTGCCTTGTCAGCGAACCAAAAGGATTTCCGAACTCGTGGAGAGTTCAAACTTTTTAGCATCTTGCCGATAAGGCAATTTTGTTCCCCTTGCTCTGCCTTAGATGAATTTGAAAAAAAATCACTCCCTTCGCCTTGTTGGCGAATCGCCGAATCGGCAAACTGAGGAAATCGCGAACTTTTTGAAAGTCCGTACTCTGAGCATTTTGCCGATAAAGGCATTCTTTCGCTCCCTTTCACCCTTAGCCATTTTTAAAGAAGCCCACTCCTTTTCCTTCTATCGAAAAATCGCTGAATCGGCGAACCTGTAAAAAAGTGAACTCCTGAAGAGTTCATAAAAGATGAAATTTGCCGACAAAGAGGAAGAATTTTTCATGCCTTAGCCATTTTTATAATTTTCTGCCTTAGTTCAGGAACCTAAAATTTTTCCGATAAAAACCAAAAGGAGGTAGAAAACTAAGGCAATGGCCTAGATTTTTCTAGGTTTTTTGAGAGGATTCTCCACATGAAATTTTGGGAATTTTGCAAGGGAATTCACTGGATTTTGAAGGGTTTTAGGCTCATCTCCTTCTATTTAGGCTTTCTCTGATTGGATCTTTCTGATAGAAGGAGGGGAAATCAGGAGTATTTTGGCTGGGCAAAATATGACAACACATCCCAAGGCAAATAAATGAACACAAGGCTAAATTTGGAACGCAAGAGGGTTTTTGATAATTTGACGAAGAGTTGAATGAACCCTCAATCCTTTTTTATAGACTCACGAAATTGAAATTAAAATATTTACTCTCCAAAAAATCTAATTTTAAATTGACTTTAGTAACTGTACCCAAAAATAATAAATATAACTAAGAGTTACATAAGGCCTCATTGTGCCCCATTTAGACAACCTAGAAATAATGAATAAATCAGCATTCAACAAAAGAGCTAGAGGAAACTTCAAAAAAGGAGGAATACAAGTTTTAGGCCAGCATTCATCAACAAGATCATGCGTACTCATACAAAGGATTTAGACTCCATTTCAAGTGCTTCACCAAATCATCCATATCCTCTCTTGAAGCGTTTGCCAAAGCAGAAATAGCACATCTTACTATGAATAAAGGTTGGTGAAAAATAGCAAATCAATGCCTATGCCAAAATTCAATGCCCAACAGCATGTCATTAGCAACAAGACAAAAGAATGTCCAATGAGTGTCTAGCAATTAGCTAATGAAGATTGAAAGTGCCTTGTGTACAACTCTCATGTAGTCATCTCACAAATGAAAAGACTCTTTATCAAAGACCTGATCATAAAACATAAAAAAATTAGAAATCAAGGACGCAAATGGCCACATAGCAGCAAAGATTATTACAAAGCCAATATAAATGCCAAGTCGAGTTCAGAAAGTCAAAATCTCTTTTAAAAAGGGTAAACAAAAACTTTGATCAGTCAACAGTAATAAAGGCATCCAAAGATTAGAAGACAGATTAACAAAACAAGTTGAGATTTCCAATCAAGTGTCAAAATGAGTTCTAGAGCTTCATAAAAAATTTCAGATTGGAGTTACCAAGATCACAACTGTGACTAAGTCTACCAAACTTCGTCAAGTCAAAACTAGCCAGAGCCGCCTTCGAAAAGAAAATTCTATTTTTAGCGCGGACTAAAAATGGATCGCCATTAAAGAAGAAAAGCAAACCCAAAACTTGCTAATTTTAACCTTCGCTATTTTTAGCGTCAACTAGAGTTGGCTTTGTGCGGTTGCCATGCGTCGGATGTGAGCATGAAGTTGCAGGTCAAACGGAGGTTGCATGTTTTAAATCATCAGTTGAGCTTTAGTTGCATGATTTAGTTTTAATTTCAGTGGAGTAGATATTTGTAATAAGTTTGTATGTTGAGCAAACACTAGTCAGTTAAAGTTGGAGTTCAGTTAATTATTCTCATGCATTTACTTTGTAATAGTAAAAATAAGTGCTTTGTGTACATAGAGAGGATCTAGATGTTAGAGTTCAAATTCATTATTAGTTAGCTTTTTCATAGCTTTTTAAGAGTTAGCATTCTTCAGTATTTATTTTTCAAAGTAGAGAAATCAATTGTACTAGTCAGTGAACATCAATAAAAATGGCAATTCTCATGCCTTCATTATGGTGGAGTTGTTAGTCACCTGGTGTTGGAATTGTGATTCATGTGTCTCGTTCAAGAACATTTATTATGCTTGTATTTGCTAATAGATGTTATTGCAATGTGTCGTTTCCAATGCTGAAGGTTAAGTCGGTTTAGTGAATTTGCGAACTTTGGGTCGCAAATGAAGTGGGTGATATAAGTCGTATCTTTGTATCGTCATATGTGATTTAATCGTAACATTCGTGATTATATGTTCTTATGTTATTTGTTCAGTCTGTCCAATCCAATCCGTGTGTACTTTCCTTGCTCAGCCTCTAAATTTAGTTGAATAGAGCAAGCGTGAAGTCTAGGTTCTGATTTCAGTCAAAAAAGTACAAAATCCTTGCTTCGCTGTCAAAAGTGCGTTTCTGCATTTCACACGCTGCAAACCCAAACAAATTGTGAATTTCCCTTTCATTTAGCATAAGTATGAAAAACCCATGGAAACACTGTACATACTCTATAGTTTTAAGTTAGTTTTATTTTACAGGGACCTTCCCCTTCAAATTTGAAGAGCGGTTCTACCGCACATCTCTCTGTTTTACTTTCGCACTAAAAGGTGCGAAATAAACGCTAACAGTTTTTGGTGACTACTGGGGAACGAAATAAGACCTCCATCTTATCCATTGCAAAAATTTAAATAGCTCCAGAGTTCACAACAGTTTTAAGTTTTTGAAGAAAACTTCCTATGGCGGATTAGGAAGGCAACCAAGTCAACAACAATCATGCACCTTGGCCATGGGGAAATCAGATTGGTCCAATGGCCTTGGCAGAAAACCATGAGCTTCCTGAAGACTCAAGAAAAAAATTTCCGAAGTTTCATGGTGATGGCAAGCAGCATCCTGATGTACACATTTTTGCCTTCACCACTGCCTGTGGGATTCTTGGCATTGCACATGAAGATTTCATTGTGCGCTTGTTTGTTGAATCATTGCAAAGCTCGGCAGCTGATTGGTTTAATCACCTCGTGGTTGGCTGTATCACAAGTTTGGAGTTGATGAGAGAAATTTCTCTCCTGTTTCAAGCCTACAGAAGACAGCTATGTCTTATTTGCACAACTATCAAACATCAAAAAAGACAGAAGTGAGCCGATGCGAGAATTCGTGGCCATATTCAATCGGTTGGTTACCAAAGTTGCAGACACCCTGAATCCTTCTTCAAAAATCCTTCTCAGTTGTTTCACAAATGCACAATCTTCTGAAGTTTCTTTCTTTCTCAAGCAAAGAAATGCTATAGTATCGCAAGAGGCTCAAGAGTTTGCCATTGAGTTAGAAGATAATATGATCACTTCGAGAAAGATCGAGAGAGATTCAATTAGACCATTGGTTCCATTGCATGTCACACCTCTTCGGCAAGTTCCAACTCCACAAAGTCAAGATTCTTTCATCAACTATGTTAGTGATCAGCTTGTTTCATAGACAAGGCAAGTGGTGGATGTATATTCTATAACATGCACCTATTGCTTATTCCATGCAACGAATAAAGACAATGGAGAAAATTGTCTTGAAATGAGAAGACTCATGCAAGTTTTAATGACTTCAAATGAAAATCAAGGATTATCAGATGATCTTGAACGCCTTTTAGATGAATTCGATGACAGCTCTGTAAGAGGATTTACCCAGTGTAAATCAAATATATGAAGGAATCATTTTCATAATCATGTTTCAAATGACCATGTGTCTGCATAAGAAGGAAATGGAACAAGAATATCCATCAGAAGCTGAAATTTCGATGGAAGAACCTAATGTGATGCAAGTGTTGCATACTTTCTTCGAGGAGGAAGAAGTGCAACAAACCTCTCAAAGCCAATATGCTACAGAGAGCAATGGTGAATCCATTTTGTTCTTTTCATCATTTGAAGGATCGAACAAAGAAACTGCATCAAATAGGACTCAAGAAGAAGAAGACAAGAAAGATATTATTCTTTCTGAGCATTTTTCAGCTTTGAAGATAGAAAATTCCACAAGTACAAATGATCAACAATCTCAGTTGATGATAGGAGAAGAGACCAAGGTCTGGTCATCAGGAGTTGGTATCTTCTTTCGAAGTATGTAATGTCCCCATTTTCGTGAGCATCAGAGTTCGAGGGATTAGCCTATTATTTGACCCTCGTAGGCTAATGGAGTTGTTTAGAGGGTCCCGTTTGGCAGTTATCAGGGTGTTTCCTTCCCCAGAGCTCAGTTTGGTTCAGGTTGGGCCGTCGTTTGGTTGTCCAAGACTCAGTTATACACACTTACCATTTATAGTAAGTTGGTGGTTGTTAGAGAGGGACCCTTACTATTTTTAATAGGGCAGTTGGATGCACAATGGATACAATGGTTAACTCCCAGGTTCAGACAGAATTGAGAAATAATGATTATTTGTGGAGTTATGTTATTTTAATTATTAATAAAGTGATTATTAATAATTATATATTAAGTGCATATTATAAAGTTTATAATGTCACTTTATGATCAATGGGGCCATGACCCTCAATTAAGTGACTTAAAGTGCATTAATGATATTTTAAAAAGAGAGCCTATTTATTAATGCATTTAATAAAGTCAATGGGGAAACATTAAATATCATTTTAAAATGATTTAAAAGTCTCACGAGGAAATTGACCCCTTTGGAGAGGAGTATAAAAGCATTGGAAAAAAACACAATTCATTCATTCACTCATTTTGATCGTTTGAAGAATGTGGAGTTGTATTTGTGCTCTTCTCTTGGAGAAGTTTGCAAACCAAGGTTTGCTTGTATTGGCTTTGGAGAACGAAGTTTCTTCATGGTTTTGCTACCTGAGGGTGTGAAAGACCACTTGAGGGCTGCATTGTGTGGTGGCTTCATTACAAAAGTCAACTTGTGCTTATTGGAGGAGTTTTCATCAAGTTTAAAAGGGTTAATATCAGAAATCTGATATACTCATGTTTGTTGTTAAAATCATCAAAGATTTCTCTTGCCGAGCCGTACCCTCAGCTGTACTTGGTCGTACCTGCGGGGAGCTTTTGAGGGTTTTGTGTGGAGCTTCCTTCATCTTTTCACCTCCTCACTTCGGCGATTATGATCTGCAGCCAAAAATTGACTCATAGCAACGAGTAGAGGGTAAAGTTGCAGTTGTTTGTTGCTGATTCATCAACAGCAGGGCCGTACCAGTCCTTTGTAGGGACGTGGGATATCTTGACAGCCAAGAAACTCTAACGGGTATCATTTATATGGCTTCCTTTGAGGTGTATGTAATGTATTTGCCGTGGGCATGATTTTGATGTAGAGGTTGGTGTTAGAGCTCCTACATTTTATACAGTCTTTTGTACTGTCACATTTTCAGCCTTGTACTCTCTGTTTCAGTCAATGGGTATGTGAAAAAACTTCATATTTTGGCAATCTAATTTTTTGGGTATTGTTACTTTAGATAATAGAGGCTATTTAATGAACTGGGTTAGCGATATTTTGGGAAAATACTGAATATTCAAACTGCTATGAAAATCTGGAATTTTTAACCATGAATGCCTTATATGATGTTCAATTTTGAGTTAAATATTATTATTGCAATATCTTTTTTTTGCATTATATTGTCGTATCAAACATTGCAAAAAAATTAGAGAAACCAAAACAAATTAAAACAGACAAGCAAAAATCCAGGAATCAAATATCCTATCAAGCAGGGATATTACAAAGTATCAAAGAGACATCACAGTTGGATGAAGGACAAAATTTTCATGTTGAAGATGATTCATCCTTGAGGCACTCGTCAAATCAGGCGATCATATAGAAGATTCTTTACCAAATCTTGATAATTTTTGCATCACTTAGAGAGTGAGTCTTCAATAGAAGATATTGTTAATTTTCTTTTGCAGTTTAGCCCTTCTTCATCCTTGTCTCTAACAAATTTCATACATACTAGTGAAGAAGATAGTGTCATACCTTCTCAAGTTATCACTGAATATATGGAAAAAAATCAGCACTAGATTTCTATAATATAACACATGAAGAAGAACAGCTCATGGAATATTCAGTCTTGGTCACTGAAGACAATCATATAGAGAGATCAAAAATTCTCGACAAGTGTATGGTGAGATATGCCATATGTGAAATCAATCAAGCACATGGAGAAGAAACACAAAGCTTAGAAGAATCTGTGTCTAATCCTTCCTGCATGTCAAAAGAAGAAAAGTGGACAGTCGGTGAAAATGAGATGCTACTCAAAATTTGCATTCATGTTCTCAAGGACACATTCATTGAAGGTGATTGCTCTATGAAAGCTAACGAGACTTGAGATGATGAATGGCAAAGTGACAATGATCAGATGCTTGAAGCTTCAGATCTTGATGATCTATCACATTCTAATTCTAAGGGTTGGATGGACGAAGACACACCCAATGAGAATGATGAAGAGGTTTCCCAATCACTAGATGCACTGCTGTTGATAGTTGTAGATCCTGGAAGTCAAGAACTGGTGATGGAAATTCTCTTTGAGCAACTTCAATCTTTTCCAAAAGACAACACATGGACTGAGTTCAAGGTTGCTTATGTTGAAGACATGGATGAAGAGAATCAGGTTCAATATGCAATAGTCACTATTCCTACAAATGTACTATGGCCACAAGACCTTGCTTTAGATCTTCAGAAAGAGGTTTTATACCTTCGCCTGTTGCAGAGGTTTTTCGCTATGGAAGAAGATGAGCTACTTGAGCTAATGCATATCCATCAGTTTGTCATGAACTTCTCGCTGCCTTATTGTGTCTACCCACCTGAACCATGGCTCTTCAAGAGGGTGTTGCAGAAGACGGAAGACTATGTGCTGCCACAGTTGAATTCCCAGCTTAGGAGGAGAGGTTCTTATTTTTTTGAACCTGTAAATGGCTGTGTAACAATCTGTTTTTCTGGGCCTCGCTCGAAAAAAGAGCGTTTTTGTGTCACATTGTTTGTGTTGTGTTTTCAAATTCGTAATGTCTTATGTTTTGTTGTCATTTAGGTGATTTAGGAATGTGGTGTTTAGGTGTTTTAGGCTTATTCTAACTCCATCACCCAACTAATAAGGCATCAATTGCTTGCAAATCCCAAAGATTCTGAGGTTCTCCTACGCCGCAAGTATACACCGTGATCCCCAGAGAAAGCCAATTGGTACACCCAATTCAAAATTGGATTGCACTTGCAAAAATCTTCGTTTTGTGTAGTCATGTCAAGTTGTCTCGGAGCTTAAAATGATGTGTCGTCAAAAGTTTGTCAGTTGTCGGGTCATCTTGTCGAAATCTGAGGTGTCGAGTTTCTATGTTGTCCATCGTTATGTCTAAGTCCATAATATCAATTTATCGTCAAATTGTCATTCGTGATTATATTTGTTCGTCAAAAGTGGAAATGTCATGTTCTTCCAGTTGCCATGAAAGTCGGTTGCCCAATTTGTTAAAATAAACATCTTAATTTGTCTTGTGAAAATCCAAATTGTCTCAGTGTTCGTCTTGTCTATAAAAAATTGGTTTTAATATATTAATTTATAATTAATAATTTATCATTAATTATATTGAAATTACGATTTTAGTTAAGTAAATCCTAAAACATAAAATCAAATAATTATAAACGTTATTATTTTTAGTAATATTAATTATCATTAAAAATAATAATACAATAAAAAAATAAAAATAATCCTAAAAAATTCAAAAAAGCGCTCATGATATTGAAGTGATGCGCTATATCAAAAGGCGTTTAAAAGTCAGGGAATATAAAAAAAGAAAAGTGTCTTAATAAAAAATAAACGCATCTTGTTTGAAAGCGCTTCATAAAATTAAAACAAAGAAAAACAAAACATAAGTAAAGTGCCCCTCAGGCACGCCTTATCAAAGGCAAAAGTTAAAAATTTTATCAAAAGTGCTTGCCAAGGACTTGAACGCGCTTTATTAAGGCAAAAAACACCTCTCCAAAGCTCCAAACGCGCCTACAAGAAGTCTTCAAGTAGAAAGGTGGATCAAAACAGGACTCCACATGCTCATCAAGAAGAAACCCACGCCTATAGTCAAGTTCAGACGTGCCAAGGGCAAAAGGAAGGCGCCATATGAAGGTTTTCAGCACCTTATGCCATTCCTCACGCCAGTTCCAGCAACCTCGAAAGCTAAAATTGCAAACAAAAACGTCTTCAGAAGTAAGACCCGCGCCTCACCAAAAGAGGAGCGCTCATCATCATCCAAACACGCCAGTTTTGAGTCTCAAGTGCCAACATGGAGGACAAAATGTGCCATACAGGTTCAAAACTCGCCAACAAAAGCATCTATTTACTCCAAACGTAGGTAAAGGGGAAAGAAAAAAGCGCTTCCAAAGAAAATTGCGCCTCTGTAGAAATTAAATCAGGCCACGCCAAGCAAAGAAGGGAAACACAAAGGAGATCAGGCGCCTGAAATCAATGGAAAAAGTGTCCATCAAGAGGAAACGCACCTCCGAAGGTAGGTCGCGCCCAAACAGTAAAAAAAATGCTTCATATGAAAGATTCACACGCTTATACACAAAGAAAAGCGCCTTCATTATAATTTGGATGCACCTTGTATAAGGCGAAAGCACCTGCCAAAAGGAATGAACCGTTCAAAATCCAATTAGCATTCAACAAAAGAGCTAGAAGAAACTTCAAAAAAGGAGGAATACAAGTTTTAGGCCAGCATTCATCAACAAGATCATGCGTACTCATACAAAGGATTTAGACTCCATTTCAAGCGCTTCACCAAATCATCTATATCCTCTCTTGAAGCGCTTGCCCAAGCAGAAATAGCGCCTCTCAGTATGAATAAAGGCTGGTGAAAAATAGCAAATCAATGCCTATGCCAAAATTCAATGCCCAGCAACATGTCATTAGCAACAAGACAAAAGAATGTCTAATGAGTGTCTAGCAATCAGCCACTGAAGATTGAAAGCGCCTTCTGTACAACTCTCACGCAGTCATCTCACAAAGGAAAAGACGCTTTATCAAAGGCCTGATTATAAAACATAAAAAAAACTAGAAATCAAAGACTCAAATGGCCGCATAGCAGCAAAGATTATTACAAATCCAATATAAATGCCAAGTCAAGTCAAGAAAGTCAAAATCTCTTTTAGAAAGGGCAAACAGAAGCATTGATCGGTCAACAGTAATAGAGGCATCCAAAGATCAGAGGAAAGATTAACAAAACAAGTTAAGACTTCCAGTCAAGTGTCAAAATGAGTTCTAGAGCTTCATCAAAAAATTTAGATTCAAGTCACCAAGATCACAATTGTGACAGAGTCTGGCAAACTTTGTCAAGTCAGAACCAACCAGTTCCGCCTTCGAAAAGAAAATTCTATTTTTAGCGTGGACTAAAAATGGATTGCCATCAAAGAAGAAAAGCAAACCCAAAACTTGCTAATTTTAACCTTCACTATTTTAGCGTCAACCAGAGTTGGCTTTGTGCAGTCACCATGCGTCGAATGTGAGCACAAAATCGCAATTCGAATAGAGGTTGCATGTTTTAAATCATCAATCGAGCTTTAGTTGCATGATTTAGTTTTAGTTTCAGTGGAGCAGATATTTGTAATAAGTTTGCATGTTGAGCAAACACTAGTCAGTTAGAGTTGGAGTTCAGTTAATTATTCTCCTGCATTTATTTTGTAATAGTATAAATAAGTGCTTTGTGCACAAAGAGAGGATCTAGATTTTAGAATTCAAATTCATTATTAGTTACCTTTTTCAGAGCTTTTTAAGAGTTAGCATTCTTCAGTATTTATTTTCCAGAGTAGAGAATTCAATTGTACTAGTGAGTGAACATAAATGGAAATGGAAATTCTCATGCCTTCATTATGCTAGAGTTGTTAGTCACTTGGTGTTCAAATTGTGATTCATGTGTCTCGTTCAAGAACATTTATTATGCCTGTATTTGCTAATGGATGTTATTCCAATGTGTCGTTTCCAGTGTTGAAGGTTAAGTTAGTTCAGTGATTTGCGAACTTCGGGTCGCAAATGAAGTGGGTGATATAAGTCGTGTCTTTGTACCATTATATGTGATTTAGTCATAACATTCATGATTATATGTTCTTATGTTATTTGTTCAATCTGTCCAATCCAATTCGTGTGTACTTGCCCTACTCAGCCTCTGAATTTAGTTGAATAGAGCAAGCATGAAGTCTAGGTTCTGATTCCAGTAAAAAAAGTACAAAATCCTTGCTTCGCTGTCGAAAGTGCGTTTCTGTCTTTCACACTCTACAAACCCAAAAAGATTGCAAATTTCTCTTTCATTTAGCATAAGTATGAAAAATCCCTGAAAACACTGTACATACTCTATAGTTTTAAGTTAGTTTTACTTTACAGGGAGCTTCCCCTTCAAATTTGAAGAGTAGTTCTACTGCACATTTGTCCGTTTTACTTTCACACTAAAAGGTTCAAAATAAAGGCTAATAGGTGGCAATATCTTGGCAAAACCATGACAAGAAACAAAGGAGTTATCATCCTTTTGGGATGGCTAAGCCAAGAGGGAATCATACCAATAAGATAGGTGAATAAACAAATATAGTTGCGCTTTTTCCTTGGTCATGTCAACATGAAAGGGTAAGGTAAGTGGCGGAAATAGTGTAAAAACATGATAAGGAAAGAATGCATGAAATTTGCACTTATTACATGGTTGTGTTAGCATCAAATGGCAACTTAAGTGGCAAGGGATGACTAAAGTTGCAACCAATAGGTGTAAGCTTAAAAGATGGAGGATGTCGTGTTTCTTATATGGCAATGGCACTTCAAAATTGCAACTAGGATGGCCATGATGGCATAAATCGCGACCACTCAAACATAAGTTAAAAACATAAGATAGGCATGATTTTCACTTGGTGACACCATTCCAAAATTGCAATAGGGAGCTGAGTCGGCAAAAAGCAAATCCAATGCCTACTCATGTTTTAATGCAAAAAAAAAAACAAAAAAGACAGTGCTCTTATCCCAGTTGGTTTGTTTGGAAAGAAAGCATGACCTAAACCAAGGAAAGGGTCTATTTTGAGCAAGTTGTAGTGTTTGCTTTCCTCTTGAGGATTAGGGTTGCTTTAAAGACATTATTTTATTATTATTTGTTTCTTAGAAGCTACCTCTAGAGGGCTATAAATGTGTCTTAAACGCATTGTATGTAATGATAGTTGAATGCTGAACTTACGTTATAGAAAGTGTCAGTCAAAGGTTGAATTCAAGTCATTGTGTGTGTGTGTGTAGTGAAGGACAGTGGATGTAAAACTTATGTTGCAGAAACCATTCAGCCATTATTGTTATTTAGTAATTGTTAAACCTATGTAATTCTATGTTAAATTGATTTGAATAACCTTGTTAAGTGTTGCATTGATGATCGTTATTCATTAAAGTAATAACTTTGCATTCTGCTTTAGCAATTTATCTTCTAGAATTGTGTGATGTTCATCCATTCAATCACTTCTTGTTGATGTAGAATATTGGTCTCTGATTTAGCCAATAGTCAGCATTCATTGGTGTTCTCTATTTAAATCCTTGTTTACAGCCAAAAATTGGTCTCTACTTTAACTAGTAGAAAGTTGTGCTTCTCTGTGCTTCAAATGTTTCTTCTTAATTTGAAAACCCCACTGCAAGCCTTGATCGTTGATAGTCCGGCACTGCATTTGGGGAAAAAACATAGGCAATTAGATATTTATATTTAATGCAACACCCCCTGTAATATCCCGAATGGATATTGCTCTGAAATTCTGAATGCTATGAAATTCTAACTGAAATTTTTGCTTAGATGATCTGAATTTTCTGATTTAGATATCTTGCAAAGTACTTAATATTTTCAAAAACCACTTTCACCCATATGTTTAGAAAGTAGTGTAGATGGAAAGGTTCAAATATAATATTGAAATAACACCTTATGATGATAGAAAACACAAATGATCAGCTTACTAATGCAAGAGATATCAACACCAAACACAAGTAAACATACCCGGCAATGATAAGCTTCCCTATTGATTTAGAATAATGTTTACAACAATGAGGGCTGGAAAATACAATCAGCCAAGTCTGATTTACAAATCAGACCTACAAGTACATCCACAAATGCCAAATAACATCTCCAAACCCTAGCCAAGTGAATTGAAGATGAAGCTCTATGAACATGTGATGAAATCTCCAACTGGGTATGGCTAATATACAATTAAAATGCTCTTTCCAAGGTCTGATATGATTGATGCAAAACTAAAACCGTGCTGATATGAGACCCTGATTGCTAATATCACCAAAATGTGCCAAAATATCACTCCAAATGCAAGCGCTAGGCCCTAGAATGAGGGCGATTAGGGTTTAGAGGCTTCCAATGAGATCAAACCCTCCAAATGATGATGAATATTGCTCAGATCTGTAGAAAACCCTATGTTGTACCTGCTGTACCTGAAAATCAGAATGATGTATATGGCTGAAAGTGATCAAAAACCCTCAATAAGCCAAGCGATCCAACCACAAACCCTTCAATGTCAACCTATGATGAAATAAGCTCCATGAACAAGCCAAATCTGCATAATATCTCCATGAAAACATCAAATATAAGCTCTATGATGAAATCCAAATGATATAATCCCATGATGGTGGAAAGGAATCATCACTAATCCACAATATGCCAAGGGAACACCACCTTGAGCAAACTGAAAATGCAATTTCCAGCCAAGAGAAACTCTCCAAAACAAAATAACATAAACTCAATCATATCCAAATGGTTCTCAACTACTCCTTTTAAAACCTTCTCCAAATAGGTCTGACCTAACTTTATTAAATGAAGGTTTTTATGTATACAATCACTTGAACTTTATTAAATAAAGGTTTTTGTGTACACAATGTCACTTTATGACAAAGTGCTTTTGGACCCACTTAAGTAACTTTTATAAAATACTTTTATAAAGTAATTCAAAATTAGAACACTTTATAAAGTTAACTTAAAAATAGAACCACTTAAGTTACTTTTACTCCTTGTTCCTCCTTGATTGGCGAACTCCTTGGCACAATAAAATATTATTATTTTTTAAATGCTCTCTCCTTCCTTGGGTGTTGGCACATGATCCAATAAAATAATATTTTATTGTTTTTTTTGTCTTCTTCTTGGTGGTGCCAACTTTTGCCAATAAATAATATTTTAATATTATTTATTTTTCTTCCTTTTCCTTGGCATAATAAAATATAATAAAATATTATATTTTATTTTTTTCTCCTTGGTCTTGGGGAAAATAATAAAATAATAGAATAAATAAAAATGCAATTAAAAATTGCAATTTTCCATCCTTTCGTCTTTTCCATCTTCTAGTCATCCAACATTTATTTTTCCCATCCTTCACTTTTCGCCTTGGCTTGAAAATGATAATATTTTGGCTATATGAAAAATATGATAAAACAATACTAGCCAGAATCTCAATAAAATCACATGTTGAGCCAACATTATAGTTTTCCATCCTTGAAAGCCCAAGCTCAACCCAAACACATGTCTAGCTCAAAAAGGGGACATTACACCACCATTGAAATCTTGTTTAGTGTGCATATTTGTAAATTCTATTAGTTTTAGGTTTAGTTAGATCTTAGGGAGCTTCTCCATATAATTTGAAGAATGGTTCTACTATACACACTATTCTATTATGTGTTGTCTCAAAGAGACAAATTAAAACACTAACATACATAATAGGAGAGTTTAAGAGCCTCTAAAGAAATGCCAATTCTTGTTATCTAACAAGGAAATTGATACCAATTTGCAAAAACATCTTCGTTACTTAAGATTTAATATTTAACATCATGTAATTCATCAAATTTATAAATCAATCATTACAGGTGTAGGAATGCTTTTATTTGTATTTTTGTCTGGCAAACTATTCTATTATGTGTTGTCTCAAAGAGACAAATTAAAACACTAACATACATAATAGGAGAGTTTAAAAGCCTTTTAAGAAATGCCAATTCTTGTTATCTAACAAGGAATATGATACCAATTTGCAAAAACATCTTCATTACTTAGGATTTAATTTTTAACATCCTGTAATTCATCAAGTTTGCACATCAATCATTACAGGTGTAGGACTGCTTTTATTTGTATTTTTTTCTGGCAAAGAGGACAAAATGCTTTGAGTAGTCATGGCTATCGGTATTGTTAAACCAGGAATTAACCTCTTTTAGTGTATGATGTGTATTAACTCCTATTTGGGTCTGAATTATTCTTATGCATGCCTCAGAATCAAAAGATATACACGGGCAGATCCAATGGCCATTTGTTCTCCCTGCATACATGCATTATCAAATTTTCTTATAAATCTTTGTTGATATTATTATTTGAGAACACATTGCCATTCTATGTGCCAATATTTTTTGTTCTATGTTGGTTGGTGAAACAGGCAGGATATATGTGGAAAATTTCGATGAAACACGGCTCCAAGATGCAGGAGACTGCTTTGCAGAGGCAAAATGCTGGCATGATGCAGCAAGTGCATATGCCAGAGCAAATTGTGTTTCCAAATGTCTAAATGCTTGCATAAAGGGAAAATTATTTGATATTGGTTTGGAATTTATTCAAGTCTTGGAAAAAGGAAACTGCAAATCAAATTGTGGAAGATGTGAGACTTGTGAAGGTGTAAAAATTGAAACTGAATATCTTAAAGTGTGTGCAACTCATTTTCATCAGAAAAAGGATTCCAAGTCTATGATGAAATTTGTGAAAGCCTTTCCTACAATGGACTTGATTAGATCTTTTCTTTTGAGGAAATATTACTTTGATGAACTTCTGGGAATTGAAGAGGAAAATGGGAACTTCATACAGGCTGCAGAGGTGGCAGAGATGAAAGGAGATTTGTTACTTGAGGCTGTTATGCTAGAAAAAGCAAAAAGATATGAACAAGCAATTAAATCAATTCAACTACATGTGCAGTTAAATTCTTTGTGGGGAATGGGAAATAGAGGATGGCCGCTACAGCACTTTCCTGAAAAGAATAAACTTTTAGAGAAAATAAAACAAATAGCTGAACAAAACCTGCACCATGTACCTCAGGTCCTTGATTCCCTTGATTGTGAAGCATCAATTTTTTTAAGCCAGTCTCACAGTCTCTCTGAGTTAACGGATCAAATGATCCTTGCACAGCAGATGAGAAATGTCAACTTTGAAGTTGTTTCTCTTCGTAAACTTCTTGATCTGCACCTTTGTTCTGATGTCAAAACATTTCAGCATGACAAGAGGGATGATAATTTCAACATGCTGCTGGAGAATAGAGTCTCTTCAACAACAATGATGTTTCTTTGGAATACATTGAAGGAGAAATTGTTATCCTCAGTAGATTCACTTTCAAAACTAGAAAAACGCCAGGAAAGAGAAGAAGATAAAATCTACATTGAATTTGCTTTTGAATATTTTGGCACCAGATTAAACAGAAATAATAGATTTTGCACTGTGTTTAATAGTGAAGCCTTCTGGCTTAAGGGTGGCAGAGTTGAATTGTTGCAGAGACAGGGAACCTGTGCACAGATTAGTATCCAGAACTTTTCTATACATGCAAAAGAGTTTCTTTTGATGGAACTGTTTTCTGTTGGAGACCAGGTTGTCAAAAAACTACAAGAGATCTATCTTTCATGCACAAATCAGCATTGTACCCTTACTGTTGAAGGAACTCTGATACTTCAAATTTATCAAGTTTCAAAAGCTCTGGAAGATAAGCAAATGGCTGGGTTTGGAAAGGTAACAAGGGTTATTGGGATTGAAAACCTTGAAGAACACTTCTTTGAGATCTTTTTCCCATTAAAGACACATTATGAAAATGTGAAGAAATTTATCTCTTTGCGTGAGAATCCAACAAGCACCTTGATTCTCAAAGACATAACTGTCAATATGATAAGCAAAATGCATAATGGCATAACTCTTGGCCAGATTGGAAGATTGCAAGTATTGCTTCCCTTTTTGCCTAAGGATCTGATGACAGAATATGGTAAAGAAATTATTAAGCGTCTCCACCACAATGATTGCTGGAATAATGAACTGCTCTGGCTGCATATGGAAACACTTACAGGAAACAGTTTGCAGGATAAAAGGCTGAATCTGATAGAAAGCTTTGAAACAGCTTTATACACTACTTTTAAGAACTGGCAGAACCAAAGTGACTACATTTCTCCACATGATTTTCTCTCTCTACTGGAAAAGCTGTTCTTTTATTCATCATCATGTGAATATCTATCAGGAGGCTTGTTTTTGCCAAGGTCTTTCTTTGTAAAATTTATGACTGGGGAACAAGGAAACTCCTCCTGTGCTTGGTTTCTTCAATCACAATACTTACCTAGATGCCAGGGAAGGCTTGAAAACTTTTATCGTCCCATGTATGATATTATTTGTCAACTATTAGTAACTTCGAAAACTGAAACATTTGCATGGATGAAAACTTTCAAGATTGACAGCAGAACTTATTTTCCAGAGATGGCAACACAATTGATCATTATGCTTTGCTTGATAGGTGTCAACAGCATAGATTTATATCAGAATGCTATGCATGTGCTTTCAACTATCTTCCAAGATAGATATATCAGAAAGAATCTGCCTCCCAAATTTGAAGGAAAGCTGCATCTGTTTTTACAGAATTACAACCTGAGCAGAGATATTTTTTTCATTCACTTCTCTTGGTTAATGAGAGATACTGATAACCCTTTGGTGATGATTGATTCAGTTAAAAGTACTGAGCTTGATAGTAGTATTGCTGATTTCATTGTTCTTGGACCTGAGAGCTTTAAATGTAAAGAAATTCTACTTCAGTCCATCTTTCAGGATAAAGGTGATATGATTGCTCTAAATGGAAGGGATGGAGATATGAAGAGTAAAGAGCTTCTGATATATGGCAAAAGGAACATGCAACCATCAAATAGGAATATTTTTGAAACTACTACAAAGCATATTCCTGAATCTTTTAAAGATGGAAAGACTGTTTCTGACAGTTCTCAGTCTCACAGAGATAAACAAGAGAAGGGGAATGCACTCTGCCGACTCCAGTAATATTGGTCAACATAAAAATGATGATTCTTTAGGAGTTGATTCCATCTCTAGAGATAGTAATATACAGTTCTCATTACTTGAAGATATCAGACCATCTTACATGTTTGACGTAGATGGTCAGTCTCTACTGTGGTTTGTTCAATGGAGAACGAAAAGGTGGCTTTCTTGTGCTAGGAGTCATCTCGAAGAGACACTATCTATTATGGACAAATACATCTGGGAAGCTTGCAGAGTTTTCCAAGGGAACAAAAATACTTATTATACAGAGACTTTTATTTCAAAAGCTTGCCCTCTTAAGTTATAAAAATCACAGAGCTGTGCATGTGAATTATGACAAATCAACGTGATATATTATACTACATATTTTTTTTCTTTTAGCTAGTTATTCCCAAAGAGGGCAAAAGCCCAACTATGTTGTAGAACAATCTCTGATAATTTGAAACAATCAACAAGGCTAAGGTTGATGTACTCTTGGACCTTATAGAGACCACAATACCAAAGGTGAAGTGATGCAAAGTCTGTGTCCTGATGAAGAAAATGATGTCTTAGAGGAACTGTATGACATCCATGAAGAATTGTTGCATTTATCTGAAATCCTTCATCCAAGGTCAGTCAGTAATCTTGTACATATGCTCTACCTGCACGAGATTATAAAAACATTTTGGATTGCAGTACAAAATAGGAGAAGCAGAAGCTACTTTGTTTATAGAAGCATACTTTGATTTTTCCATTATCTAGTCTAAAGAAGTGCCCCTATTATTTGATTTGCAGGCATGAGAAGCATGAAGAGTGTGACATTGAATGACTAGAGAATGATTCTATAAGCGACACCTCTACCCGTTCACAGGAAAGTAGGGATAGATTGAACAGATTTAAGTCTGTATTTGAAGATAATACCTAGGTTGTCACTGAGTACATTCAAATCACCCAATCTAAAAATAAGCAAAAGATTAAAAACAAGCCAAAGGAAAACCAAGAAGGGTGAAAAAAGAAGGAAATAAATTCATAAGATGTGTGGGTGTATATAGGATTGATTTATTTATGTATTATTACATTAGATGGTTTGAAGTGCTAGTGAATTCATGATATTCTATTGGATATGATTCGACATCTTTTTGATGAGCTCCTCTTTTTTGATAAAATATTTTAGTATAACTTACCTTGCTAAACTCGCAGAAACCTTTGGTAAGAAGTTTTATATTGTATTACGTAATGGTAATGAAAAATAAGATGTCTGCTAAAACTTTCTCAAATTTGAGGTATTTCTTTGAATTGAATGTACATAATCAACTTGTTTTAACTCTCATTAGGAGACAGGAAGAACAACTGATTTAATTTACTTTCAGACACCTAATGGTCCACGGGATCACAAGTATTACAACAGTCACTCAAAACAAGGGACTAAAAATTAGCGGAGTTCTTTCCTTACAAAGTTATATTCTTTCTCTGTCAATTTGGATGAAAATACTCCCAAGCTTTTTAATTTCTCCTCTTTCAGAAGTTCTCACGTAGATTTCACTCTTAAAGTCTCCATATAGCTTATCTGAATGTCATTGTAGACAGGATATGACGTGATGAAATATTTATGTATGTTTCTGCTGCTTACATGTTTTCCTATTATAAACTATTTTCTGAATCTTACATAGGTGTCTTCCATAGACAAGTCACACATAAGTTTATGTAAGCTAGGCCTTTATACTCTTCTCATGATTCTCATAAGTAGGGGTTAATTCATGGAGGAAGTGCTGACGTTTCCTGCTTAAGTTTTTTTATTGCAGTTTCGTTAGATTTTTCATTTGTATAATATACGATTTTCTTGTAAGTGTTTGGATCATAGTTTCAAAACTCATGACTTGCCAAAACTCAGCAAAACTTGACAAATTAAAAAAATATTTAAATTTCTTAAAAAAACATAAATTTCATGCAAAATAAATTCAAAACAAGTATCAAACAAAACAGCACCCTTAATGCATGGTGTGTTTCATATGGCATTAACAAAACCTTTGCAGGATTTTGAAAAATACAAAGCTTTTTAAAATGCATATCAACTACCCAAAAATGCCAGATTTTAAGAAATACTATTTTTCACAAAGTACATGTGAACAATTCTAACAAATCCTGAGTAATTTACTGAGGTTTTTATGCAGTTAGATGTTGCCATTAAATACAAACTACAAAGGTTTTCTAAACTACCTAGTTTGCAGTTAATAACCAAGAAGTTGACATAAGCGGTCAAAAATGCAATTGCAAAGCCAAAGGAAAAATGCATTAATAGAGCCAAGATGAAAAATACACCTGCAAAACTGGGAGAAAACATATCGAAGCTCAGAATGTAGGGTTTTTTGCTGCAATCAGATTTGTATGCTATGTGAAGTCGAGGCCGTGGTTCAGACTCTCAAAGTTCAAGCAAGTAATCACCAAAAAACTCAAGAGTACTCGCCACGAGCTCGACCTGCATAGAAGGCAAGTTTGAGGACAAGTAACTCAATCTCTTGAACAACTAACTTGTCAATATTGGATTTATCAGTCTTTGATTGTGAGAGCAAATCACTGAAAACTGGAAGGATATTTCTAAATTAGCTTGTTGACAACAAAATTATTGATCTTTGATTGTGAGAGCAAATGACTGAAAACTTAAGCAAAGAATTAGAAACATGAGACAATAAGAGAGAATTGAAACACCACACATACGAGACCAATATACTTGGAGAAATCCCTTGTGGGCAAAAACTCTAGAAAAATGTGAGTAAAGACTCATTTAGTGCTTAAAAATGGCTTACAAGATTGATTCACAACCCCTTGGGCCTTCTACAAGAGCTCCAACAAGTTGACAACTCACCAAGAACGAATCATAATATCCCAATTTAACTCTTAAGACCTCTCTGCTCCTATGACAATAATGAAACATGAGAAAAGTACAAGAGAGTCTCACAATAACAATTACCAATAGGAGAATCAAGACTCAAGCATATAAAATTTGACCTCTTAACATATTATAAATAGACTCCCTTACCACCTAGAAGCTGAAATGACCATGACAGAAGAAGAGGAAGTGAACAATTTCAGCATCTAGAACATTGCTTGATGTAATGCTTGTTACAGAAAATCTCACAATAACAATTCCCAATAGGAGAATCAAGACTCAAGCATATAAAATTTGACCTCTTAAGATGTTATAAATAGACTCCCCTACCATATACGAGTTGAAATGATCGTCAAAGAAGAAGAGGAAGTGAACAATTTCAGCATCTACAACATTACTTGATGCAATGATTGTATGTAACAAATTTGTCACTTTGCATAAAGAGATGATTTCACGTTGTTTGCAACATTTGCTCTTGCATTGCCTGTGGTAATTGGTTGACTCACCAAACTGGGCAAAATACTCAATTTCTAAATATCTTCACACACGTTGAAGCTTGCACATGGATGTCCCATACCACCTTCAACATTTCCTATCATACATGAAGTTGCCATCTATCCTAAAACATACTTATGAACACAAAACTAGATCCTTTGCAGCTCACACATGCCCAATTTGTGGGGTATTGGTCACCAAAAGCTTGGAAACTTAGTGCATGAGGGTAGAAGAACTCCTCAACTAATGACACATGTGGCATCTCATCTTACACCATGTTACAACATGAAACCAAAGTGTCTAGATGATACAATAAAAATTTGCTTGAAAACGGAGTAACATTTTCAACATAACTTTTCTCCAAAGGAAAGATACAAGTGCTAATATTCATCTTCCGATGAACACTCAGAGCCTTAAGAACATTGTCCCTTGCCATGAAAAATATACATGAAAGATTTGTCATTCTTGAAGATTATAAGTATTGCATAAGTTAACTAACTATATTCTTTTATTTTAAGATGGTTATTGATTGTTACATTTATTTGATTTTCTTACGAATAGTACTATTTTTTATTATTATCAAATTAATAATAACCCTTCAAATAATAGTTCCTTTTTAAACTTTAGACCTCTTTTTCAATTGTTCTTAACTCTATTTTCATCTTTATGATTAAAGATCAATAATTTCAACTCCAATTAATTTTTCCAGTCCTAATATTAATGCTCTATTACTAATATATTTATAATAACAATTTGGCTATTCTAAGGATTTATATATCGTAATCTTTCAATTTATTTCTTTAACTTCTTTCCTATTTCCTTTAAGCCTCATAAGATTTCTAATATTCGATACAATTTTGTTTGTTTTTGCAACTTTAAAGGTAGTTCTCCATCTTTAATTCTTTCATTATTTTGGTTCAACCTTACTATGTGATGATCCCCATTATGTCTTCTCTCGTTCACTATCCCTCTCCTCCCCTTCTTTCCAAGGAGATATTTTCCACAATCTAACTCTAATTTTCCTTCTTGATGATGGATCACAAAGTGTGATTTGAAACATCGATGCAAAAACTACTACATAGTTATATCTTGGTGCGCTATCTATTGTTAGTTATTTTGATAGTTTGAATTAGTTTGAATCACAAAGAATTGATTGATTGAATCAATTATCTAGAAAAAACTTTGTGTATGAGGAAATTTTAGGTCCTAATACAGTTAGGTTTGCTAAGACAAAATTGAATAATCATGCTACAATTTGGTAAAGAGAAGTTCAATTGGAAAGAAATAGGAGAGGTAAAGAAAAGATAGAGAAATGAGATAGGTTGATATCAAAGTTGAAAAGTAAATTCATACTTGTTGACTCCCCATTAGAATTGTTGAGCAAATTGCAAAATTTGAGGCAAAATGGGAAGACTACGAAGGACTATACTAAAGAATTTTACAAGATGATAATTGTTGGTATCCCTATGAAACTTTGCCTTTAGTCAAGTTTGTAGTGAATAAGCCATGTAATTCTTGTCATCTCAACCAAGTTTTGGCGTTGTCAATTTATCAAGTTGTCAAGTGTTATCCTAGTTTGTCTACTAACAATGTTTGTAGATTGATACAAGGATGGGGAATTAGAAGAAAGGATGGTAAAGTTCTTAAAAGTTAGCTCCAACATGAATTCAAGATAATTCAATGACGAAGACTAAATCTAAAAATAAGGTTGGCAAATGGTGGATGAATCTTCTAGCACTCCATTAAGTGACATGAGTCTAAAATGGCAAAGATGGGATAAAGTGCACCAAGTTCAAAGTGTTTAAAATTGTCAGTGGATGTTGCACTTTACAAGTGACTTTGTCAACACATAATCATGCCTAAGATGGCATACGTCTAAGTAATTTGCAATAATATAAGGAGGTGTCACAACTTCCATGTGGCAATGCTAGTTGAAAAAGGTGATCAATGTGGCAAAGAGACGATAAAACCACAAGGAGGAAATGCATATAAATAATAGTTTGGCACATTTAATAAAGTGGCACACCCAATACAAATACACACCTTAAGTGGCAAAGAAGAAACGAAATTGTTCGAGCTTCAAGTGAAAATGGACAAGTGAATTTGATTAGATAGTAAAAAAGATTTGTGTTCAACTTTGTTTGACTCGTCTTTTATCTTGTCAAAATAGCTTTTTATGCCTTTTAGTCATTGCTTCTTTTCAATCTCATAATTCATCTCTTGTTGTCATTAGTGTTAGTTACTTAAATCAATCCTATTGTTGATGCTAAATCCATTTATCTTTGTTTTTATCAACAGAAGACATTTATTTTCATACCATTTTATTGTTTTAGTTGCATAAAAAAATATTTGTGGTGAGATAACTTTTAATCTTGTGCTCTAACCTTTGAGATCAAAAATATGGGTCAAGTTTGCTTTCTAATAATTTATTTTCATGCAAAACCCCAAAGGATAAATTGTACAATATGCATAAGTAGGGAGCTTGCTTCATATTTTAGATTTTAGGAGTAGAATAGATTAGGGAGTTTCCCCTTTGAATTTCAAGAGAGGATTTTCTCACACATTATTCCAATTTGAGTTGTTCTAAAAAGAACAAATTAAAATGCTAATATTTTGTGGCACCTATTGTTGTCACATAGATTTGCACCTAGTGTTGAAGGCTTTTAGGGCTCCAACAATCTAGTGAAACATTGAGATGACCTCCAGGTGTGGGGCCCTATAGGGAGGTCAAATCTCTAGAGAGAGGCTAGTTCCTTTGTTGACTGAGAAGAATTCAGTGATCCTAAGACTAAACTTAATCTATCCACCTGATAGGAAAAGACGAAGAGGGAGTAAAAAGTGAAAATGAAGGGGAGGTGATACACCAAGTTTGAATAAAGAACATTCACAGAGCTAAGGTGCACAAATAAAGAAATATAGCTGATAAACTTACATAGATCATGGAGATTTTAACAGAGGTAAAAAATGGATTGCCAGTAATTAAACATTCACAAACAATAGCCAATTCTACGACTACATAGATTTAAAAGCATGAAAAAGTAAAACACTATATGTATTGATCAAGAGGCATAGTTACAGCAGAGGAAAGTTCTGTTTTCAATACAGAAGCATAAGACTAACTATTTTCCAACCTTTTTTACATCTTAGATTCATGCATATATAGCATCTGATTCCAAACGACCTAATTAGGTTACAATAAATTGCCCCATGGGCTCTGTCAGAAAATATCTCTGTCTGAAAGATGTCTATCTGCAAGAATTAATGCAAAAAAATATCGAGAGTCCATAGGTGTTTGAGAGATATTTTGTCTCCTTAATGCCCCAGCTGATTCATCACCTTCAACCATAAATGCAACAAATATTTGAAAAGGGGCAGCTGAGAGGCATAGGATCTGCATTGATGGCATATGAGACAAATTTCTCGAGCAAAGCTTTTACAATACTTTAAATCTTTAACTTTTAAATCTTTGTGTCTTTCATTGATTTTGAATTTTTAATAATCGGCCTCTAAAATGCCCCTGTCAGCCGAGTCCGCTTGCTTCCTTGATCGGCAAGATTTCCCGCCTTTGGGTTGCTTGAGAACCTCCCTTTGAATCTTGACCGTAGATGGATATGCTCTTAGAATCAATGACCATCACTTTCCCTTTGATTCTGCATTGAGGCCCAAAGATTCTTCCTATGTGGCCCTTTTGCAGCTTCATGGGGAGCCAAAATGAGGCTCAGCAAAGAAAAAGTCACTGTGAAATTCCACTATGTGTTAATGAAGTGCCCCGCTAGTGCTTGACTTTTACAACTATCTTCATATCGCAGCCGTGCGGTAGGAACATGACGTCAGCATAGGCGGGCTGTGGGCGTGCAATATCCTTTGTTTTGTTAAGGGTCTACCAGAGAATACGTGGCACAACGATGCACGTCTGAGGGAGGCTTTCCACCTAGCCGATTTTGAAACTATAGACCTAGACACGTGTCAGCATCTCGTAGCCGCACACATAATCTTCTCGACAGAAAAGATTCCCATGCGACACTGTGCTACCGTTTGATCGTTGAAGGCCCCACATCCTCACTTCGTCCTTTGACACTTGGCGCGGTCTTCACTATCCAACGGAGTCATCGATCCTATGGCCATGGGCCCCCAATATACTTTACAGTTGTCTTCCTTTCGCAGCCGTGTGGAAGGAAAGTGGCGTCAGCCTCAGCGATCTGCGGGCGTGCGAAATACTGCCACGTGGCACTCTCAAGCCAAAAAAGACTTAAGACTTAAGAAATGATGTTGTCAAGTGATAAAAGGTAAACCTTAGGACTTGGGGCCAGTCACTTCATGACATAAAAGGCTCAAAGTCATAACTTAAGTGATCAGCAACCTGGGTTGGGCAGTCAACGATGGATTATAACGTGAAGGAAGATGACTGCAAAACCTAGGACTTAAAGGGGAAATAAGGAAAACACTTAGAGATTTTTTTTTATTTGGACTATTTGGCTGGGGAGCAAAATAGGACAACATTTTGGTGGCTTCTCAGGGGTGTTTGCCTACTAAACAAATGGAAACCAGTGGCCTTAAGCAATTCATTGGGCATAGAGTCAAGTCTAAGACATGTTGGAAAAATTGAAACCTGCCTCAAAACAAGACCACAAAAGAAACAAGGTCTGCATTCTCCTAATGACAATGCAACCTGTTGAAGGCACTCAGGGAAAGGGAAACCTAAAACTGAAATGAACTAAAAGAATATATATAAGACCTCATACCAACCTTAATGGTAAGGTTTGAAATAAATCCCAATAATTGAAATGGGTAGAAATTCACCATCCAACCTTGAAAGAATGAAGGCATTGGATTGCTTGTAGCTGATGATGACATAAGGCCCTCTCCAAAGTGCATCAAACTTGGTGTGGCCTCCTGATTTGGCTCGGTCTACATCCCATTTCAAGACAAGATCACCTTCCTTGAAGGTCTAGACCTTGGCCTTCTTGTCAAAATATTTCTTGGTCTGCATCTGATGTTCTTCTAATGTGATCATGGTCGATTGTCTTTGCTCTTCTAGTTTAGTCAACTTAGCCATTCTAACAGACCTTGCATCCTCTCCTTCTAACTCCAACTGATGAGCCAAATCTAGTGCAGGAAGTTCTAAGGATATATGTAATCTAGCATCTCTTCCATACACCAGAACAAAAGGAGAATTCCCAATGGCCCTCTTGTAGGTGATCCTATCAGCCCAAAGAGCTAATTTGATCTTATTGTGCCATTGTCTCTTATTTGTCTCCATGGCCCTCTTCAAGATCCTGATCAGGTTCTTGTTAGTGGACTCGGCCAGCCATTACCTTGGGGGTAATAGTTGGATGAAGTCTTTAAAAACACATTGTGCTTTAGAGCCCAATCAGCAATCCTAAAACTAGTAAATGCTTTCGCATTATTAGAAATAATACTATGAGGAGTTCCAAACCTTCTCATGATTTCTTCCAAGAAATCCACGATAGATGACTCATTGGCGTCCTTGAGTGGGACTACTTCAACCCACCTAGTGAAGTAGTCCATTGCAGTCAAAACCCACTTATGACCGGCACTAGAAGAGGGGTTTATCATACCGATGAAGTCTAATCCCCACTATGAGAAGGGTTGATCAGCCTGAATAGGATGGAGTGGTAGTGACGCTAATCTTTTCTTTCCAGCAAAGAGAGCACACTCTTTGCATCTTCTTACCCACATATGGGCATCATTGAATAATGTAAGCCAAAAATAACCTGCCCTTATTACTTTCATTGTTGTAGCTCTAGCAAAGAAATGGCCACCAACTGGGCCAGCATGAAACTCACTAAGAAGTCTATCAATCTGATCTTCTATGCATCTTAGTAAGACTCCATCCAAGTCTCTCCTGAAGAGAGCACCATCTACCAAAGCATAAGGGATAGACTGCAGCCTAAAATGTCTTGTTTTGGCTCTATCCAGTCCATAGGGATACTCACCAGTGGATAGGAAACTAGCCATATATGTTGTCCAAGAACTCACAACCGATGGCTTAGATGTAGGTTCCTCCTCATTCAAATGGTAAGATGAATTCACTTCATCTACTGATGTCTGAGCTAGTTGTTCACACAATCCTCTACCTCTAATCAACTTAGTGGCTTTGATGATCACATCATATTCTAGGATCTTGGTGACCCAACTGGCTCGCTTTTCACTAATCTCTATCCCCATTATGTAATCTCTCACACTAGGATGAGAAACTAAAACTTTAATATGGTTAGTTGCCAACATATATCTAAATTTATTTAAAGCTCTAACAATGGCAAATACCTACTTATCCATGGGGCTGTATCTAACCTTGTAGTCTTTCAAGGTCTGACTGAAGGAAGCCAGGGGCTGCTCTAGTCCTTGTTCATTTTGCTGCATTAGGATAGCAGCAATACTGTTCTCTCCTCCATGTGCATAAAGGACAAAGTTCTCATAATTTGGATTCATGAGAGACAATGCTTGGGCAATCTCTTCCTTGATCTTTTCAAAACCATCCTTCCCCTCCTTACTCCATCTGAAGATTGCATCTTTCTTGAGCATAAGGGTTAGAGGCTTTACTAAGCTCGTGGAGTTAAGAATGAACTTCCTAACAAAGTTGATCTACCCTAGAAATTATTGTAAAGCCTTTTTGTGAGCAGGTAGGAGAAGAGAAAGGAGAGCTGATGTCCTCTCGGGGTCAATGGATATCCCATCGTCAAACACTATGTGGCCCAAAAGCTTACCTTGGGAAACAACAAAAATACATTTCTTGGGGTTTAGAGACACCCCAAACTCTCTGCATCTCTAGAAAACCTTTTCCAAATGCTCCATGTCATTTTCTCCCTTCTTGGAGAAGACTGTGATGTCACCAGATAAAAATCAGGATGAACATGTTTATAAATCCTTTGAAGGCAATAGACATTGCCCTTTGGAATGTTGCACCAGCATTAGACAGACCAAATGGCATCTTTGCATATGTCATGGTTCCCCATTTGGTTGTGAATGTTAGCTTAAATCTATCCTCCTCTCTGACAAAGATCTGATCTTATAGCTAGAGAAGCCATCTAATAATGAAAACCTCTCTGCCCTTGTAACTGTTTGCAAGATTTGATCCGTAGAGGGCAAAGGGTAATGATCCTTCAGAGAGGCATGATTCAAGTCTCTGAAATCTACACAGAGCCTAATCTCTCTATTTTTCTTTCTCACAGGCACTAGATTAGCCACCCAAGTAGAATACTTGATAGGGAAGATAATCTTTGCTTGTATGAGCTTAGCGAGCCCTTTTCTCATGAGGCTCATTTTTTGGATTTATAGGCTGTTGTTTTTAGCGAATTGGCTTGCAATTAGGATCCAGATCGATGGCATGCTAAGCCACATCTAGATTGAATCCTTTAAGATCTTCATATGTCCATGACAAGACATCATTATATTTCTGGGCAAGCTTTATGAATTCTTGCTCTTTTGCATCGCCGCATACCTTTCCTAGAAGCAACTCTTTGTCCTAGGCGACGATTACCTTCTGATAATCTTCTTTCTTGAAGGTCATGTTATTTCTATCTCTGCTGAACTCATCATCATAGCTAAAGATGGCCTCCAGGGTGACTAGACCCTTGGGCAACTTGTTTGATTTGAACTGGATGATCTGATCACCATAGCACTCCTGCAATCTAGGTTGTGCCCTTGAAGAGAACTCAGCCTCGTTATGAATGAAACATGTGATCTTCTAATCACTATCAAAAATTTGCCAATGAATATCATTTTCAGGAACAAAGGGCCTAATGACCATTTTCACATGGTAATCGGGACCTTGAAACAAATCTGTAGGTGGAGAGAATTGAGCTCCCACTGTTCCTAATTGATCAGCCTTTGAATTTAATTTTCTTGGGATTACCTATAGATTGAGAGCATCAAAACTCTCAAACAGGCCCCAAACTCTATGTATGTAAGCTCTTAGAAGCTGGTTTTTTGTAGCACATCTCTTTCTGACTTGGTTGACCACCAATTCAATGTCACCAAAGATCTGCAACTACTTAATATTTTTCTTTTCTGATATCAACAGGCCATGGACCAATACATCATACTCTGCTACATTATTGGTGCAAGAAAAGTGCAACCTATGAGCAAAATGCAAGTTCTTACCAGTCAGGGAGACTAGCAAAACACCTGCACCAGCTCCATTTTTTTCTCTTAGCACCATCAAAGAACATCTTCCATGGACCATTGGAGTCATTATCTGGATTAAGTATAGAAGGGACTGAAGGATCCCTTTCATGGATCATGTAGTTGCCCAAGTCAGTCGCCTCAATGGTATCATAAGGATCAAAATTTTCATGATCCCTTGCCCACTCATCTAAAAATAGGTCAGGGATAGGAAGAGGTGAATGTTTTGCCTCAATGGACTCTAAGTCATGCACTTCCTCACCCTGAATCATCACATGCGCATTCACCATGTTGTGGTCATAATTCTCCACATGATAATTTGAAATTGGTTCAGCCTTAATGGTGAACCGCATACAATATCTGGTCCTCAGTAACATATGAGACCACCTACCTTTGCTGTGAAATCTCTTGATAGACAAATGGAAAAGAAAGGAGGAAGATCAATGACTGAAATGTCTTGTTTGAAAGTTAGGTTAGGACATGCATGCAAAGTCAAGTCCAGTCCCTTGATCACTCCTATAGTGTTCATAAAGGTACCATCCAGTTGCAATACTCCTGATGAAACAGGGGTATACTTGATGCCTAATGCATCCGCAATCTTCTTGGACATGACCGAAACACTAGCCCCAAAGTCTATCATGCAGTTATGCACTAAAAAATTGTCAATAATCAAAGACAAGTAGAAAGGAGATGGTTTTTTATTACACTTGTCCTTCATTTGGTTGCACAAGACTAACAAGAACCTTCTCTTTTTGCTTAGTTGATGGATCTAATGTTGCTAACTCAGTTGATGGGAAGTGCCTTAAGGCTTCTTGTAATAGATCCCTATGAGAGGGGATGGACATCACTTCCCACATAGAGACATTTATGTTTGTTTTCTTCATCTATTCCACAATATTTAATGGAACAGTGGTTGCCTTATGCATAGAGGGAATCCATGTTCCCTTTTTTGGTTGTTTTGTAGCTTGTTCAGGCACCTTTAAGCCTGATGAAATTTATTTTATATTAGCAGTTCTACCGTTTTGAATTGGAACTATGGCACTGGTCACCTTAGCCTTTAGTATAGGCTCCTTTTGTAACACAACAAGCATAGGGCTAGCCTCCAACTGCATCTTCTTTGACCTGATGTTGTCTACAATAGGCATAACAACATTGTCCATAGGTTGATTGACAACACAAAAGTCTTCTTCAGTCCATAGCATCATACTGGCATCAGGGGTAGCCTCATTGTGAACCTCAGGGTTGCTATTGGCTGCCTCTGATAATGATGCCTGATGAGTGTGAAAGTTCTTCACCATTAAAGCTCTTTCTTGTGCTCCAAAAGCACAAGAGGACTGATTATGGGGTTAGTTGCATGGATAACACCAATCTACCTCCTGGGCCAGATTATTCTGAGTAGGGACTAAAGCCGTAACTGGATTTACAGCTGGTATTTGCTGGATAGGTTGAATAGTTTGTAAAGGTTGTACAAGGTTAGGATTTTGGTATCTATTTTGTTGGTAACCCTGGTTCCAGTTCTAATTTCTATTAGGATTATACCCTTGATTCCAATTTTGATTAGATGTCTACCCCTAGTTATAATTCAAATAGGGTTTGGGAGCAATTTGAATAGATATACTATTCACCTTGTAGGTTAAATTGGACATTAGGGTCTTAAGGTCACTCTCTTCTTGAGAAAGAGTGGATGTTGAAGCTTTAGGCTCTGGGATGGGAGCAATAATGGGTTGTTGGGATGAGGACGACGGCTCTGGAAAAAGTGGGACAGGAGGTTTGGAAGTGATTTTCCCATCCTGTATTAAACAATTTTCAGCTTTCAGAGTTGTCTCATAACCATCTGGTAGAGTCTCAACACCCATTGATTACATCATCACAGTAATGTTAGAATTTAAAGCTCTTAAAAAGTACAAGAAAACACCTTGTGGAGATGGCATGAGGGTAGCTAGAATTCTCGCCCACGTCCTCTAGAATCTGAAGTTAAAGTCTACCAGCATCTCACTTGGAGCCCTCTTGATAGTTGTCAACTGCTCAAGTAATGAAACGTTATCTTCCCTCTCTCCAAATTGTTTGCAGAGGGCTTCTCCCAGCTCGTCCCAGGTATGTATTGAAGCAAGGGTCAAGCTCCTAAACCATTGAAGAGCTCTTCCCTTGAAAGATGAGACCATGAGACGAACTATCACATCTTCATGTTGTATATGATGAACCGAGTGTAATATCCCCCACTTAGCTCACTCCAGTGGATCAGGATTAGCCTATAATTGACTTCCGTAGGCTAATGGATGTGTGAAGGAAGTCACCTCAGTGACTTACTATTTTTAGTAAGTCGGGTGCCAGGGTTTCCATTTTTAGCAGGGCAGACATGACTGGACAGGGCATGAGAATTCAAGGTCTCGATACGACTAGAAACTTCATGTGCGAAATGAATTAAATTAAAGATTTAATTTATATTTATTTATGAGACCGACATGATATGAAGTAATGTTATAAAGTCACTTTATTTAAGTTATAACTTAAAGTGACCTTCCTAGGGATGGACGCCTTCATGGTGGTACAAGGTGATGTTTTAAATAAAAATATATTAAAAATTCTCTCTCTTGGGCGTTGGAAAAGGAAGGCAAATAAAAGACCAAAAGTGACTTCATTTGGATATGCTTGCTTATATGATTTTTGCTCTCATATTGAGTTTTGCCCGTGCTTAGGGTTTGAGCTTGGCTCTTGTGTTCGAATATCGATTTGCAGAGAGGAAAGCCTTTGCAGATTCGTCGTTCCTCATGTATGAAAGAGTGCATCAGGAAGGGGTTTGGGAACTTCATCCAGGAGTTCCATTTGTGCTTCTAGGAATTACATTTTGAGGCGTTTTATGCATAGAATGAAAGTGTTTTGATTAAGTTTGGTTCTGCAGAGAAAGAGGAGTTATTAATGATCAGATCTAATGCTTTGGAGGAGAGTTTAGAGTTGTTATTGATGCATTTACTTGGGTCGTACACCCAGCTGCTGGCCGTATTGTTGCATTGAGCCGTACTCTTTAGAAGTTGCAATTTCTTCATCTTTGGTGGCTGCTATCATTCCAAAAGGGGTTGATTTGGGGCTGAAGACATATACAGACCAAAACAGTAGTAAGGGAATGAGATTTGTTTGAGTTTGTTGTTGTTTATTGCTGCCATGGAGGCCGTATTTTCCAGCCATGGTCATGGTTTTCAAATTTGGTGATTCTTCAAAGTTGTTGCAGCGTTGGACTCTCACATTCTTGGCGTTTAGAGTAGAATTTGTGGCTGCTACTGTTTGTAATCCAAAATATATACATATCCCTTAATTGTGAGCAATTCTATGGTATCATGCTGCTGGTCCGGCGACAGCATCCGGACGAAGTTGTAAACTGTGATATGGGTATGTACTCATAATTCATATTTTGGTCAAATACAATCTGGGTTGGTGTTATTTTGTTTATATCTATCTTAGTTTTTCTGGGTTTTCTTTATATGCCGTATTATCTATGATATTGTTGCAAAAAACCCTACATGCAAAAACATACAATAAAACCCTAAACCGCAAACCCGCAAAAACACAAAAAAATCAGTCAATGCAAAACATATACTGTGGGGTGTATGTTACAGTGGTATCAGAGCAGAAAATCTTGTCATCCTGTGGGGGACAATATGACATGCAGTTGAAAAATGAGACATGCGACTGTCAGACAGATATCCTTTTAGACATACCAGGGCAAGGCAAGGAATTCAAGAAAGTGAAATACCATAGTTAGTAGAACCTGAGCAACCAGTACCTATAGTTGATCCATTTGAGGAAGAGATAGTGGTTGTAGCCACTGACGAGGATTCCTTAGTTTCGCGCACAGATCCATTTTCAGGAGAGTTACCACTAGATACAGGACACACAGAAGAAATGGGTGACCAGGAGGTTGAGGAGCCTAGTTTACGAGAGATCCTAAATGTGCTCACCAGGAGCTCAGTGGCATTAGAGAGAGAGTTGAGGGATTCTCGACGGGAGATGATGGAGACACAGGCTGAGATAGGACACTCCCTTGCACAGTTGCTTGATGGGTTGAATAACAGAGAAAATCACCGTGACAGGAACAAGTACAATGGTGACAAGAATAGGAACAATGACGGTGATAGACAGAGAAATAATCAGGGTGACAGGAACCGGAACAATGATGGGGATAGGAACAGGCATAATGTGGGTGATAGACATAATGGTGACAGGATCCCAGGGGACAGGAATAATGGAGATCGAAATCATAATGGTGACAGACACAGGGTCAGAGATGATGAGGATGAGGCCTCAGTAACTCATCGGAGGGCTTCATAGTTTACAGCAGGAGACAAACCGGGCATACCTACATTTGTTCCCAGGAACCATGCTCCTGAACAAGATCCCACACAGGCCAAGTTTCAGGATGAGATTCTGAGGGATTGGAGAGCTTCTAGTGCAGAGTTCAGAGCTGAGATGACTTTTGCAGAATACTCTGGCATTAGGTTAAGGAATAGACCTCGCAGAGGAGGTAGACCTCAGAACCAGGAACTACAGAAGAAAGTGAGTAAGATGACACTTCCCTATTTTGATGGATCAGGGAAAACCACTGCTAGAGCTTGGGTACAGAAGTTAGATAGTTATTTGCAGATTAGTCCTATGCTGGAGGAGGATGCCATCACTTATGCTGCATTGCATTTGGAGGGAGTAGCACACAAGTGGTGGAGTTACGGGAAGGTCACACTTGGGCATGATCAGATTCCTTCATATGTAGAGTTCACAGCCCGTCTGATTGACAGATTTGATAAGAAGGACCTAAAACTGTAGTTTAAGGAGTTAGCACAGTTGAGGCAGACTGGATCATTAGACTCCTACATTTCTGAGTTTCAGGACCTATCTATCATGGTCCCAGATTTATCTGAACACAGATTAGTGATTCTCTTCATTGATGGACTATTAGACCCACTCCGTGGTTGGGTTAAGGGATTTGACCCTACTACACTCCAGGAGGCCATGAAAAAGGCCCGAGATATGGAATCATCAGTGTGGAGGAGTAAATTTCAGTCTAAGGGATCTTTTCATAGGAGGGATAAGGAGAAGGAGAAAAAACCATTCCACAGGGATGTGGCTTAGCACAGGGATAGATCTAATAGATTGACAGATGAACAGTTGAATGAGTACCGAAGGAAGAAATTGTGTTTTCATTGCAAAGAACCATGGGACCCTTCGCATAAGTGCTCACAGAAAGCTAAGGCCAAACTGATTGAGTACTACTCAGCTGAAGAATCACATTCAGAGGGATCAGATACAGAGTCAGATCAGCATTCAGAGTATCATGACAGTGGGGATGAGAGAGCTTCACATCACAGCACTGATAGTGGTGGTTGTATTGCCTAGCTGTCAAGTTTTCAGAAGGTTGGTTCATTTAGGGTGCATGGTGTACTAGGTGGGTAGCATATTATCACCCTTATTGATATGGGATCCACTCACAATTTTATTGATGAGGGATTAGTTTCTCGCAGAGGACTAAAAGTGGAAGAATTTGAAGGCTTTAAGGTGATGGTTGCCGATGGATTCAAAATACACTGTACCAGGAAGATTTCAGGGCTGAAAATCATCATGGGGGACTATGAGTTAGTGGATGACTTCTATGTGGTTGGCATAGGGGAAACAGATGTAGTGCTTGGCATGCATTGGATGAACTAGTTGGAGGAGTTCACGATGAATCTTAAGAAGATGGAAATGAGGTTTGAATATAATGGGAGGAAAATATGCCTCAGGGGAATTTCAGATGGTGGACCTAGAGTTGTATCACTACGAAGGATGGAGAGACTCTTGAGACATGATTAGGTTGAGTGGGCAGCAGAGTGTCTTATTATGCTCGAGTCTCCACCACAACAGAAGAACAGTTACCACCCCGATATTCAGAAGCTGTTAACCAAGCACAGTAAGGTGTTTGGGGATATACCACCTGGAGTACCTCCTGATAGAGGAACAGAGCATGTCATCGAGCTAGAGGATGGGACTAAGCCCATCATGATTACACCATACCATCATCCCAAGAGGCTTAAGGATGAGATTGAGAAAACTATCAAAGAGCTTATGGAGATGGGACATATTAGGCCTAGCAAGAGCCCATTTGCTTCTGCGGTTGTATTGGTTAAGAAGAAGGATGGGACAATTAGAATGTGTATTGACTACAGGGCCTTGAATAAGAAAACTATAAAAAATAGGTACCCAATTCCCAGGATAGATGAATTGATAGACGAGCTACATGGTGCCTGCTATTTTTCTAAAATTGACTTGAGATCTGGATACCATCAGATCAGGATGAGGGCAGAGGATGTTGAGAAGACTTCTTTCAGATGTCACTATGGTCATTTTGAGTTTTTAGTCATGCCCTTCGGGTTGACTAACGCACCTGCAACCTTTCAGAGTTGTATGAATCAGATTTTCAGATAGCAGCTCAGGAAATTTGTTTTGATCTTCTTTGATGATATTCTAATATTCAGCAGGACTTGGGAAGACCATTTGAGACACCTAGAGGAGGTTTTGAGTATCCTGGAGAGTAATTCACTCTACGCTAAGGAATCTAAATGTGATTTTGGGATGACAGAATTACTTTACCTTGGCCACATTATTAGTGCAGATGGAGTCAGAGTGGATCCAAAGAAAATAAAGGAAATAATTGATTGGCCTCCACCCACAAACCTCACACAGCTTAAGGGGTTTTTTGGACTTTGTGGGTTCTACAGACGATTTGTTAAGGGGTTCTCTCAGATAGCAGCACCATTGACTGATCTAACGAAGCAGGGAGCCTTTGGGTGGAGTGATACAGCCAAACAGTGCTTTGACAGGTTCAAACACTTGATGTCTACATGCCCAGTTTTAGCAATCCCTGACTTTGCTAAACCTTTTGAGTTACAGTGTGATGCTTCTGGAGAGGGGATTGGGGCTGTGCTAATGCAAGAAAAGCACCCGATAGCTTTTGAGAGCAGAAAACTTCGGGGTGTGGAGTGGAGTTACTTGGTATATGACCGAGAGATGTTGGCCATTATGCATGCATTGGCCAAATTCAGGCAGTACTTGGTTGGGGGTAGATTCATAATCAGGACAGATCATAATAGCATCAAATATTTCATGAACTAGAAAGACCTGAATGACAGACAACAAAAGTGGGTCAGCAGACTGCAGGCTTATGACTTTGACATTGAGTATGTCAAAGGGAAGAAAAATGTAGTTGCAGATGCGTTGTCCAGACGACCTCACTTGTGTTTGGTTGGAGAGATCTCTGCTGATTGGAAGGATGAGATCATGGCAGAGTATGTTAAAGACTCTTGGGCTACAGGAGTCGTTGAGGGCACTATCAGAGATGAAAAATATTATGTGGTAAGTGATTTGATTATGTACAAGGATAGAATATTTTTGGTGCCCAATTCACAGTTCAAACAGAAGATTATCAAAACTTTCCATGACACACCAATGGCTGGTCATCCTGGATTCTTTAAGACATACAAACAGATTCGGGAGAGGTTCACGTGGAAAGGATTAAAGGACGAGGTATAGAAGTATGTTCATGAGAGCCCCATTTGCCAACAGAATAAGCATGAGCACACCTTTCCCGCGGGATTACTACAACCATTACCCATTCCCGATCAGAAATGGGAATGCATCTCCATGGATTTCATTACAGGGTTGCCGAAGGTACAGGGTAAGGATTGCATCTATGTGGTGGTTGATAGACTCACCAAATTTGCACATTTCTTTGCTATTTCGGCAACCTACACAACTGCTCAAGTGGCTGATCTATTTCTCAGGGAGATATTCAGGTTACACGGGGTACCCAGGAGCATAGTCAGTGACAAGGACAGCAGGTTCCTAAGCGTTTTCTGGCAGGAGTTGTTCAGGTTGTGTGGTACAGAGTTGACTCCTAGCACTAGCTACCACTCGCAGACTGATGGACAAACAGAGGTGGTAAATAAATGGATCGAGGGGTACCTACGTAATTATGTTTCGGGGTAGCAGAAGGCTTGGATCAGATGGTTGCACCTAGGGGAGTACTGTTACAATACTACACACCATATGTCCATTCAGATGACTCCTTTCAGGGCACTCTACGGTTATGATGCCCCTTGCTTTACAGATCTCTTGCTTGGTGACAGTCGGGTGCCTAAGGCTAAGGATCTTCTACAGGACAGCCAAGACATTCTTAGGGAGTTTAAGGAGAACATACAACAGGCACAGAATCAACAGAAGTTGTATGCTGATCAGTACCGAGTGGAGAGGAGTTTTGAAGTTGGAGACATGGTGTACTTGAGACTCCAACCCTATAGGCAGTCCACTCTCAAGAAGAGTGGAGCAGAGAAGTTAAAACCCAGATTTTATGGTCGTTTCAGGATTATCAAACGAGTGGGTGAGGTGGCTTATGAGCTTGAGCTTCCATCAGATAGCAGGGTGCATAATGTGTTCCATGTTTCTAGGCTGAAGAAAGCTCTTGGCCATAATATAGTTCCTTCTGCAAAGCTTCCACCCTTGGATGAAGAGGGTAAGTTGATCCTAGTACCAGAGGCCATCATAGACACTCGGGAGAGACATCTGAGGAAGCGGGTTATCAGAGAATACTTGGTCAAGTGGAAGAATCTACCAGTAGAAGACGCCACCTGGGAGAGTGAGCAGATACTGCAGCATCCAGAGTTGAGGTTGCTTGGGGACAAGCAATCTTGGGAAGGGCGGACTGTAATATCCCCCACTTAGCTCACTCCAGTGGATCAGGATTAGCCTATAATTGACTTCTGTAGGCTAATGGATGTGTGCAGGAAGTCACCTCAGTGACTTACTATTTTTAGTAAGTCGGGTGCCAGGGTTTCCATTTTTAGCAGGGCAGACATGACTGGACAGGGCATGAGAATTCAAGGTCTCGATACGACTAGAAACTTCATGTGGTGCGAAATGAATTAAATTAAAGATTTAATTTATATTTATTTATGAGACCGACATGATATGAAGTAATGTTATAAAGTCACTTTATTTAAGTTATAACTTAAAGTGACCTTCCTAGGGATGGACGCCTTCATGGTGGTACAAGGTGATGTTTTAAATAAAAATATATTAAAAATTCTCTCTCTTGGGCATTGGAAAAGGAAGGCAAATAAAAGACCAAAAGTGACTTCATTTGGATATGCTTGCTTATATGATTTTTGCTCTCATATTGAGTTTTGCCCGTGCTTAGGGTTTGAGCTTGGCTCTTGTGTTCGAATATCGATTTGTAGAGACGAAAACCTTTGCAGATTCGCCGTTCCTCGTGTATGAAAGAGTGCATCAGGAAGGGGTTCGGGAACTTCATCCAGGAGTTCCATTTGTGCTTCCAGGAAGTACATTTTGAGGAGTTTTATGCATAGAATGAAAGTGTTTTGATTAAGTTTGGTTCTGCAGAAAAAGAGGAGTTATTAATGATCAAATTTAATGCTTTGGAGGAGAGTTTAGAGTTGTTATTGGTGCATTTACTTGGGCTGTACACCCAGCTGCTGGCCGTATTGTTGCATTGAGCCGTACTCTTTAGAAGTTGCAATTTCTTCATCTTTGGTGGCTGCTATCATTCCAAAAGGGGTCGATTTGGGGCTGAAGACATATACAGACCAAAATAGTAGTAAGGGAATGAGATTTGTTTGAGTTTGTTGCTGTTTATTGCTGCCATGGAGGCCGTATTTTCCAGCCATGGTCATGGTTTTCGAAGTTGGTGATTCTTCAAAGTTGTTGCAGCGTTGGACTCTCACATTCTTGGCGTTTGGAGTAGAATTTGTGGCTGCTACTATTTGTAATCCAAAATATATACATATCCCTTAATTGTGAGCAATTCTATGGTATCATGCTACTGGTCCGGCGATAGCATCTGGACAAAGTTGTAAACTATGATATGGGTATGTACTCATAATTCATATTTTGGTCAAATATAATCTGGGTTGGTGTTATTTTGTTTATATCTATCTTAGTTTTTCTGGGTTTTCTTTATATGCTGTATTATCTATGATATTGTTGCAAAAAACCCTACATGCAAAAACATACAATAAAACCCTAAACCGCAAACCCGCAAAAACACAAAAAAATCAGTCAGTGCAAAACATATACTGTGGGGTGTATGTTACACCGAGCATACGTTAGATATATCTTTCATATGCTCAGCAGGGGTTACAGAACCATCACCCATGAAGGGTGAAACACTTTTCAGGGCTGCAATAGGTATGTCATTGTATGCAGCCAAATCTAATGGACTTCCTCCATTGAAGAATACAAAAGGCAAATTCCTTTCCATCCTAGGAATGTTCAGATTCAGTCTAGGGATATGCAAGCTTCTTCTATTATACTAAAACCTAATAGGAGGGGGTGTAGATTGAGCCCTTGAAAGAGGTAAAGTGAGATTATTGTTCCTTCTCATAGGAGACCTAGACAACCTAGACCTTCTCCTTGAAGCAGAAACACATAATTCAATGAACTGAAAATTACCTCTAGAAGATGCCTTGGTTTGTATAGGCATAAAAGATGGCATTGATCAGAACCAGACACATGTAGAGTCGCCAGGTGCATGAAATGTCTGCCAAGATGCAGAGAGCTAAGAAGAACACCAGATTCTAAGCTTGATTTCTTGATTGCTTATGCTTTCAGTCCCATCGGGCATGCATTAAACTGTTGTCACATAGATTTACACCTAGTGTTGAAGGCTTTTAGGGCTCCAACAATCTAGTGAAACATTGAGATGACCTCTAGGTGTGGGACCCTACAGGGAGGTCAAATCTCTAGAGAGAGGCTGGTTCCTTTGCTGAATGAGAAGAATTCAATGATCCTAAGACTAAACCTAATCTATCCACCTGATAGGAAAAGAGGAAGAGGGAGTAAAAACTGAAAATGAAGGGGAGGTGATACACTAGGTTTGAATAAAGAACATTCATAGAGCTAAGGTGCACAAATAAAGAAATACAGCTGATAAACTTACATAGATCATGGAGATTTTAATAGAGGTAAAGAATGGATTGCCAGGAATTAAACATTCACAAACAATAGCCAATTCTAAGACTACATAGAGTTAAAAGCGTGAAAAAGTAAAACACCATATGTATTGATCAAGAGGCACAGTTACAGCAGAGGAAAGTTCTATTTGGAATACAGAAGCATAAGACTAACTATTTTCCAACCTTTTTTACATCTTACATTCATGCATATATGGCATTTGATTCCAAATGACCTAATTAGGTTATAATAAATTGCCCCATGGACTCTGTCAGAAAATATCTCTGCCTGAAAGATGTCTATCTACAAGAATTAATGCAGAAAATTATTGAGAGTCCATAAGTGTTTGAGAGATATTTTGTCTCCTTAATGCCCCAACTGATTCATCACCTTCAACCATAAATGCAAAAAATATCTAAAAAGGGGCAGTTGAGAGGCATAGGATCTGCATTGATGGCATATGAGACAAATTTCCCGAGTAAAGCTTTTACAACACTTTAAATATTTAACTTTTAAATCTCTATGTCTTTCATTGATTCTGAATTTTGAATAATCAGTCTCTGAAATGCCCTTGTCAGCCGAGTTCGCTTGCTTCCTTGATCGACAAGATTTCCCACCTTCAGGGTGTCCAAGAACCTCCCTTTGAATCCTGATCATAGATGGATCTGCTCTGAGAATCAATGGCCATTGCTTTCCCTTTGATTCTGCATTGAGGCCCAAAGATTCTGCCTACGTGTCCCTTTTGCAGCTTCGCGTGGAGCCAAAATGAGGCTCAACAAAGACAAAGTCACCGTGAAATTCCACCGTGTGATAATGAAGTGCCCCGCTGGCGCTTGACTTTTACAACTATCTTCATATTGCAGTTGCATGGTAGAAACATGACGTCAGCATAGGTGGTCTACAGGCATGCAATATCCTTTGTTTTGTTGAGGGTCTATCGAAGAATACGTGGCACAACGGTGCACGTTTGAGGGAGGCTTTCCACTTAGCCGATTTTGAAACTACGGACCTAGACACTTGTCAGCATCTCGCAGCCGTGTACAGAATCTTCCGAGTAGAAAAGATTTCCCTACGATGCTGCGCTACCATTTGATCACTGAATTCCCCACCTCCTCACTTCGTCCTTCAACACCTGGCGCAGTCTTCACCATCCGATGGAATCATTGATCCTATGGCCATGGGCCCCCGATATACTTTATAGTTGTCTTCCTTTCTCAACTATAGGAAAGGAAAGTGACATCAACCTTAGTGGTCTGTGGGTGTGCAAAATACCACCACATGGCACCCTCGCACCCAAAAAGACACTTAAGAAATGATGTTGACGAGTGTTAAAAGGTAAACCTTAGGACTCTGTGTTGGTCACTTCATGAAATAAAAGGCTCAAAGTCATAACTTAAGTGATCGGAAACCTGGGTTAGGTAGTCAACGATGGATTATAATGTGAAGCAAGACGACTACAAAATCTAGGGCTTAAAGATTTTTTTTTTATTTGGATTGTTTGGCTGGGGAGCAAAATAGGACAACACCTACCATGGGGCTTGAGTTACTAATTTTTTATCTTATGATAAATCAATCATTCAAACTTCTAAAGCTCATGTTTTGCATCCTTATTTCAATCGAATTGAATAGGAACATGAGGATCTAATAAAGAACCATTCAAGCAATGGGTGATTAGCCACCACGAGTCTCTTGAAAGTTACAATTCAACACAATTTTCCATTAGGCTCGAGGAATTTTTTTTTATTCCATGGTGACAATATGTAGCACCCCAATGACCATATCCCAATATTTACCACAACCTGCAACATTCTTGGAGTAGTGCACAAAGATGTTGCAATCAAATTTTTTTGTTGAAAGCTTAGTAGGAGCAGAAAATGAGTGGTTCCATCATTTCACTATCAGTTCCATCACCATCTAGGAGACCATGCACATGAAATTCCTATCACACTTCAAACTAGTTGAGGATGGTTATGTTCTGTTTGTTAACTCTCTAATGCAATGAAAGATAATGACAAGGCCATGAGGGAGTTTGTTGCACAATTCAACCACCTCATCAAATGAATCAACTCAACTCAAAGCCATGTCTAGAAACACTCCTACACTATTTTATAGATGCACTTCTATCATATTGCATTCTTGATCAAATCTATTGGAATTTATGAACTTGTAGAAGCCTAGGAGCAAGTAGTCAAGCTAGAAGATGACATAACTATTGGAAAAATCAAGAAAGGCTCCATCGGGAAAATGGTCCCAAGCTCTACAAATCCTCTCCAACAAATAGTGAATGGTGTGACTAACATGAAACGATGATTTCGACATCATGGTTTAGCTCAACAATATCAAGGGCAGTTTCAAAGGAATAACAAAAACAATCAATTTAGATTGTCTCCTCCACCTAAAAAACTTTCATTGGAAGCACCTCCTAAAGTTAGCTTGAATACCTTTTGTTCCTTCCATGCAACAAAAGATCATGGTGCTATAAATTGTCCAAAGATGTTCCACATGATGCAACTCATAGCCTCTTCCAAGTCAAACAATAAAAGGTTCTTAGGTAACTTGCAATGTCTTATTAATGAACACAATGGTGACTCTATGTTGGGATCTTTTCAAAATGGACCCATTTGTACTAAAAAAGTGAATACAATTAATGACTACACACGTTCACGAAATCAAGAAGCTACGAGGAGGAAAGCATTTGAGGAAGGTCCTTAGAAAGAGACTCCATTGTTGTCTTATTTTCAAAAGCTTGTTTTTGCCCCTTCATTTTTAAGCAATGATGATGAAGAGTTGAATTTTCCATATAAATCACATGCACTATTCAATTTCCATGATAAAGGAGAACCAATATGCATCTTAGGACTAGAAGGAAGTTCATATCACCTATTTGTTGAAGAAGATAAAGTCTCGAAAGCATCTGACGAGGGTCGTTGTAGTCCTCACCATTTAATTTTAATAATATCAATCCAAGGCGGTGTCCATGGTTGTATGTAAAAGGGAAGAGGAATAAATTGCATGGCAATCTTTTCTACAAAAGGGAATTGACAATAATTACATGAAACAAACTAGTGTTTAAACTCTGCTGAAAAAGGTAAATTAATCTAAGGAAAGCAATAAATTGAGTAGCTGATTTAATTATGGAATAAAGGAATTGCATAATAGCAAAAGAACTAATCTAAGGAACGCAGGAACAACAAAAAGAATTCTGAATAAAGGAACTGCATAACAGGAAAGCAACTAATGAAACTAAGAAATGTAGTCTCTGCCCTTCGGTTGGAATGGGCCCTTGCTCCTTCCTCCAGAGAGAGACTAATCAATTCCAACAATCAACAAATAGGTAGAACAACTTCTTTATTCAAAAACTTTCAAGATCCAAAGTGCATGCTGCTGTAAAAAAAAATAGAGTTCTTCTTTCCTTCAATTAATTCTTTTACAACTTCCTTCTTCTCTATTCTACGCCACAGTTCTCTATATATAACTATGGTTATTAAATTCTAATTGAGAGTCTCTCTAGAGTAGAGAACTTATTCATGCAGCTAACTGTTGGCTCTCAGATTTGCACCCTTGCTGAGTTGTAAAACTTGGCAATTTGGAGAAACATGGGATCTTTCCAGGTCTGTGGGTCACCTGTGATGGAAAGAACCTCCAGAGAAGGCCGGCTTCCTAGCTGGTAATCACCTAAAATCTACTGGATTTGCAGAGGAAAAAAGGAGAAGGAATGCTTTTGAAAATGAAAGTTAAAACTGGAAAATATGAAAATAAGGGTGATTCACCAAACTTGATATGGTTAATGAAACTCAGACCTGCATATACTTGACCACAGACAACAGAAACTAACCTGCACAACCTATCACTATATGTTTGCAAAAACACTTCACAAAGAGGCCTAAATGCATTAAAATCTTTAAAAGGAAGCTAAACTTCACAGTTTAAAAGCCTTATAACACTTTAAGACACAGTTTGCAACCTGCATAACACAACTTCTATAGAAAAAGGCATTGAAACATAAGACAAAGTCACAAGGAAACAAGAATACCTCACAAATGAATTGATCAAACACTTAATAATACCCAATACTACAAAAATAAGAAGGCAAAATCTGACTATCAATGGTATCCAAGGTGTTCTCTGTATTTCATATGCCAATAAGAGTTACAAAAACATGCTCAAACTGAGTAGGATTGCAGAAAAAATCATTGACTCTAGAATGTACATGGAAAAGAACCCCCTACAAAGAGTCAAATGAATGACTATATACTCTTCAAACAGATGCAACAAGATAAGCATGAGTAATCTCCATTTTCGTGCATCTCATAAATGTCTCCAAAATATCTGCTAAAAGTCCTTCAAAATGGGTTTCCAATGCAAAAATAGTCAAGGCATGCTATCACTAATCATAAAAGCACCAAAAAATGTTTTAAATGCCCTTAAATAATCTTTAAAGCCACTAAAAATAAGTCAAATCTGTGCAATAACTCCTCAATCTGTTTGTCAATCTCCCCTGCAGCATCATAAATGTCTGATATTTGTACAATAAATGATATAAATACACATTATTTTTGCATTTATTTAACATTGACTAAGTGATTTATAATTACACCACTTAGTTAATGTTTTACAATCCAAAATTATTACAAACCTATGCAGAAAATAATGGCATTTAGGACATAAATATTTAATTTCCCAATTTTACATGATTTAGGGACAGATTAAATATTGTGAAGGAATGACAAAGTAATCAACGAGACTTACTTTGTCGTGTGTGATAAATCTGCCTAATATTGCCCTTTTGCATTTTTATTACAAATGATAAAGTAATTCATAACTAATTACTTTATCGTTCGTTTAAAACGTTTAATCTATCCTTAGACTATGCAAAATTGTCATACAACTCTTATAACTCCTAGGCAAAACAACATGACTCCATACACTTGCATATTCACTTGTATTACATGGCTATGTCAAAAACTCCTTATAACCCCATACAATTCATGCATTTCACAATATGCAACATCATGTCTTTACAAAGTCTAATGCAATACATTTTAAACCAACCCTTATACCTCCCTATGCATGACAATGTCTCATAAAGAATAGCATACCCACCTTGTGACAAGCACCAAGACATACCTCCTAACATATGAGGCACTCGACCTATATGAGAATAAGATATAAAAGCATGTCTTCAATGATTTGTAAAGTGTATGAAGAGGGGTGAAACCTAAGCATAAGACTTAAAGTCTTAGCCCACGAGGTCGAATAAGTCACATCATTTTTTCTTTTTAAAGTTTGAGAAAAAATGCCAAAGGCATGTCGACCTAGGGTTATGCGAACCCTAAAAACAAAAGCCACAAAAGAATGAAACAAAACATTTCATTGTTTGAAGCTTGCTAAGGAAGTCTAGCGGCCACCACGCTTGTAGGGTTTGTGGGCCAAAACTGCATGATTTCTAAGGTGATTCAATGGCCTTCTCAGGCATCTCTCTCTAGAATTTTGACAGGGAAAATGAGGTGGGTAAGTTATAGTTTTGATTGAGCCATCTTTTGCCATCATTCACCTTTCTTTGGGCACTAAGGCCGCATCCTGTGTGGTTGTATTTTGAGCATTTGATGATTTTCTTTTTCCTGTGACTTCTCTTGTGAGTTATGAGCCACCATGGGAGCATGAGTTTGAGCTTTTGAAGCCACATTGCAGCTTCTTTTTAATGAATTTCTTCAACAACAAATAATGGGTAAGCATTTCATTGCTCGAACCTTGCATTGGAGAATGAATAAATCTATCTTTCTGTCGATCTCTTCTTTTTTCTGAGATTTTCATTTTACATCCCACTATCAGAGTGTGATTTGGAGGCATTCTGAGTATATTGTCTGAAATGGGTTTAAGATGGGTTGCATTCTTTTTTGTATATGCATTATTGGCTCCAAACGCTCGACCCATGGTAGAAAATGTGTAGAGAGACATTCCTGTGTATTCTAAATTCGAAAATCTACATTTTTGGTTATATATGCAACTTTTTCTTCATTTTCTAGCATTTCAACTGTGCTGAGGTGCGATTTGGGGTATTTCTGATATTTTATTCTTCAAAAGAGTTGAAAACTTTGGATTTTTCCTTCTACACCTACATTCTTGGCTCAAAACGAGCCCCGACTGTGACAAAAATTTGTAAAATGACATTCCTCTCCATCCTTAGGGTTTCGAGCACCATTTTTCTTGTCTTCTTGCTTAACATGAAGACCATTTATTTTTCTGTTGTAGACACAAGATTTTCATGGCCTTTTCTTGTAGCAGCAAAAAGCCTTGTATTTTTTCATCTAGGTTTTAAATCCTTGATATTCTTTGGCATACTTCCTTACTGACTGTCACTACTTGACTGCATATTGTTGTCTCCTATATGAAGATCTCTTCATTGCTATGTCTTATTTTGACTTCAAAAGCATTGTCTTTTATTTTCTTAAAACTTCATAACACAGTCATTACAAATTTTTTATACACACATTCTTGAGAGGTATGGCTACAACACTATAAATAGGATTTGAAAACTTTCAACTCAATTGCTCAAAACATTGTGCCTTTATGATAGTTGGGACTGTTCCTGTGCTGTATTACCCCTTGTGATCACCATTCCATATGTATCACTGTTAATCATAGCTGTCATTATTGCCTAAGATAACTGTTATGGATGCCTCCTCTTAGTCCTCCTTATAACTGTTTCCATATCTATTTCTTCTCATTGAGCATTGATTAACTAGAAACTGCTTCAAGCACTGTCTTATGAGCCTTAAGACTATCCTTTATCTCAGCAACAACTGCGACATGACCTTTGAAACAAACCCTGCACTGTCATCTATATTATTCATGAAATTCATCGAGTTTATTGAGTTTGCTAAAGATTGCTATCACAGTCATGTTGACTATTTTTTGTTCTTTTCATGTTGCAGAGTATATCAGTTGATGCCTATGTCATTGATGTATCATACACATCATGCATCTAATCCATTTAACTCCTAGGCAGCTCCTTTACCTTTCTTGAATCTCCCTTCATTTGAATCATAGTGATACAATTTCTGCATTCAAATGAAGTATCCTGCTTCTGGCTCACTGTTGTTTTCATCTTGTTGGATGATCAAGTCATTAAAAACCCTAAGCATAACTCTAAGGCACCATCATTTAACTGTCACACATTTCCTTGAATGGACTTCAAAGCCTCTTGACAATGTCCCAAGGTAGATTAATAGATGTGTCTTGGAAAACTGTGAATGAATAATTAAATACATCTGCTAATTAGAATGTTGTCCTTACTCAAGACATCATGTCTCTACATTTTTGCTGATGATCCTTTATTTTCACTGGTTGTTTCTTGGTCCATGTAAAGGTGACTGCTATTGTTTTATGGAGTTCTTGAAATCTTATGACTATTCCATACCTTGTCACTGTATCTTGCATGTATACAGGCTTTAAACCTACTATGAATGTGTATCTCTGTTGTTCCTTTTGTCTACAACACACTCATAGGACTGCTGCTCCATTGTCTGTATATTTTGTATCATATGAGTTTGATCATGGTTTGCATTTGAATCTGAATCATGTCAATGTTGTAGCAGTGTGACCTTTATATTGACGAGGTGTGATTGTACCATGCATAGAAGGCATGTCATTGACATTCTCATGATATTTGATTTCACTATTAATTCTGTAGCAACACATCACTGTTCTTTTGTATTTGGTGAGATTGTACTTGAACTATAGCATGACAAATGTTGGATAAGCTACCTCTTGTAGCTGTAACATGATATTGATATGGCTATCCCTTTCACTGTTGATGACTGTCCCCTACAAGCTTAACTATACTTGTACTTTGTTCATTTGATTCCTTGCCTTGTGAGACTGTCTCATGATAAAACATTGGCTAACCAACTATCTTCATATGCCTTTTACTTGGCTATCTTATATGGTTTCCTGCCTTTTTATGGTTGTTTCTGTTGTCACATAGAATTGCACCCTGCTTGGAGAGAGTCCAAGCATTCTAATGACACAATGGGAATGATCTCGAAGTGTGGGACCTTGCGTATTTGATATCAGACCTTCGGAGAAGGCCGGCTTCCTAGTTGGTTATCACCTAAAATCTACTGGATTTGCAGAGGAAAAGGGAGAAGGAATACTTTTAAAATGAAAAGATAAAACTGGAAAACTTAAAAATAAGGGTGATGCACCAGATTCATTGAGCGATGGTGATCTTGGTGTAGACACAACAATGATGAAGGGGATTCACACAGACTTATGAAACTGATTGAGGCTTTGGTATGAAGGTCAAACCTACATAGGAGCCATTTTACTCACAGAACAGACTACAACTCCAATTAAAACACAGAAATTAGGACATAAGAGAGGCAAGAAATCATGCATATATTGATCATGAAGGTCCAAAACCATTACAATACAGAATATTCAATAGCAGAAGAGGTATGACTATAGAAAAATGGCAACATAATAGCTCCAAAATAAAACCATAGTCCTTTTCAAATGAGGTTACATTGCATTTATAGGTCAAGCTCTTGTGCAGGGGACGCTGAGGTCGCTCCACAAGATCCGAGGTCATAAACGTAGGAACATGGGTGCATGGGCAGGGGCGTGGTGAAAAGACAAGAACCATGCTGCTGATAGGTCGAAAACCACAAAAAATGGTTGCCCAAATGCAAGAGAGGACAGGGCATTGAAGAGGAAACCCTCAAAGTCATTGCCCAACACATGAAGATCGACCAGCAAGACATAGAGCCCATATGCATTGAAGAGTGAATCCATCCACCATGAATGCATCCACAAAACTAACCAACCGGAGTTACTGTGAAAATATTAGCCTTTGCACACGCCAAAATGGTCGTTGAGACGTCCTATCAGTCGAGCATGCAAAATCAGATCATAATTTGAAAGTGAGAAAAATCCCCTCAAAAGCCTGCTAGATGAAAGAGGAGGCAAAAATAAGTACTTTTACCTTTTGAAGCATGTTGAAAATCACCAGAATGAGGGAGATATGGGCGGTCAAAGCTATGGTCAACTGCGTCTTACATCTGCATATCACTTTGCATCTGCCTTTGTATATTCTTGTATCTTGCAATTGTATATACAACTGTAACTACACTTTGACTACTGGGTTCACTTTAAACATCATACAACTTCCCTCCTTTTGCATATTCAAATTGCCTTGCATGTGCGATTATATGTGACTTTGAATCGGCCTTATATGTGCAAATGTACATGCCATACAATTGCCAACATATAGTCGCAGATTTTTACCTTTGAATCACCTTTTGCATCTTCCACCCTTGCCATGTGTCATCACTCCATTGGTTGCTGAGTTGAGCCTGAGACCCATCGCTGAGCATTTGCATGCTTTATCAACCATCAGAAAAACCTTAAACTGAGCCGCCGATGTGCTAAGTCTCGCTGAAATCCTTGTATACGACCCTTTGTATATCGATTGTATATGAGATACAATCGCACATACATACAATGTAGAACTCAAAGGATTATCAACCATATTGGAACTTTAGAACAGGTTCGGCCTTGTATCCTTTCCCTCTTGCATGTTGCACCTTTTCGGCCTTGTATATGCAATATACAACTACGGACCCCAACAGACTATCTGCCACATTTGATTCTTTGGTCAGGTCCCCCTTGTATATCCGTATTGTATCTAACCTTTGTATGTCGCATATACAATGCAAAATATACAAACAAGATGCATACAATCACCTGTACATACAAACATTGCATCTGATCTTTGTATGTTGCCTTGTATATGACCTTTGTATGTGCAAACATACAATGCGAACATACATACAACGTGTATATTCCTTCGGGTCTGGGATTGTATGTTTCCCTTTGTATATTGCCATTGTATATTGGATTATATGTACAAAGATACAATCGCATATACATACAATTGGTGGACCCCAACATTTGTATCTCTCTCTCTTTGCATCCCACCGATGTCTCTTTGTATATTTTGCCTCTTGTATCTTCCCCCTTGTATCATTGCCTTGTATATTCCCTTGCATCTTTCTTTGTATGTTCAAGTATACAAGGCGAATGTACATACAAAGAAGCATACAATCACATTTGCCGCCTTTGTATATTGGCATGCATCTTCCCCTTGTATATTACCTTGTATATGCATTTGCGAATGTATATGCAATTATACATACAAAAATGCATACAAAGATACATACAAAGAGACATAAGCATGAAATTGTGAAATCCCTGCAATGGAAGACAAAAGGAGACAAAAGATTTCTGGGTTTTTCCTAGTTTTTTGCAAGGATTCTCCAGGTGAGATTTTGGGATTTTTGGCAAGGAAGAGCATGGGTAATTGAAGGATTTAACACTTTTCTCCTTCTATTTAGGCTTTCTCTGATCGGACTTCTCTAATAGAAGGAGAGAAAAATAATATTTTGTGGTCAAGCAAAATATGACAACAGCTTTGGCGACCTCTCGAAGATGTTTGCCTGCTAAACATCATCAGTGGTGTTATACGTCCATTGAGCATGGAGTCAAAAGAGACTGTAACAAGAATAGAGGAGCTGGAACACTGAGCAAGCTACCAAGCCAAAACAAAAAACAAAAAGTAAGCATGTATCTCCTAATGAGAATACAACAAAGTGCAAGGGCACTTATTGAAAGGAAACCTAAAACTAAAATAAAACCTACTCTAATCCTAAACTAACTAGTCAGAGGTGACCTTAAACAAAGCCATTAACTGGTTCTTGAAAGTAATTGCCCTTCCTTAACAATTTGCAGTATTTCTCATGCATGTGGGCAGTTAAAAAGAGGTGAGGGAGGAATGGGCATATAACAAATTGATAATACGCCCCCCACAAAATGGAGATAAACTCACATATCCACCTGGATTGATTGTTGATGCTGCTAGCTTGTGGTGAATAAATGGGTTGATCCCACCCATTTTGATGCTCAACTTCATGCTTAGAGGTAAGCATGACAAGTGGTGACTTCTCTTGATGTGTCTCCAACTGGGCTAGATGCCTAATTGGGCATCCCCTTGAAGATTTTAGATTGGTTTCCTTTGCAGCTGAAATTTCTTCATTTGGTATGATGGTGCCTCCCATTTGACTCTCATGTTTCTCTTGTGTGTGAAACAACTGACTTGGGACCTCATGGTTTTCTCCTTCTTCCTTCAAAGAACCCAAGAAGGCTGATAGAATGTCATCGTGACTGCAGTCTTCAAACCTTTCTATCCTTTGTTCATGGTTGTTCTCACATGCCAGCAACTCACAATCATGCTCACTGCCTCCAAGTCATTCTAGGTCTATTGGCAGCTTGTCTTCATCATCATTTTGCCATTCATCAAACAAGATAGCATCATTTGCATTCTGAGTAAATTCAGCAATAGCCTCCTTCATAGCGCACTCATCCAAGAAAAGAGCCTCTTCCAAGTCCTCAAGAGCTGGAACCTCGTTGCCATCCTGGGCCTCATGTTTATTTTCATCTTTCAGCTACTCCAAGACTTGACTATCAAATTGATTGTCTTCTATCAGCGACTCATCAAATTGTTTAACCCTTTCCTACTCATTCAGCTTGATAAAAGAAGGGAGTTCATCGAATGAAAAGATGAAATCATTGCTTTTGATATCTTTTTCAAGCTTCTCAACCTGTTATCTTGACTAATCATGTTCATTTTCTTCTTGCAAGATGCCTAATTTTGTCTCTTTTTTAACACATATAGGTTCATGAAAAGCAAGCTCCTCTTTTATCTCAGGAAACTCATTCTTTTGTCCACTAAACCCGCTATCTTGATAGATAATAGGTCCCCCTGGACAAAGACGGATAGTAAAAGGACAGGAAGGCTGATTTGACAAGGAAACCTAAGGAATTGGCTTGGTGTCTTGCAGACATATAGGTTGTTCTTGTTCAAGTGTAGGTTCTTTCAGTGAATGAGACCCTCTAAAACTTGGAATATTCAATTCAGGAGACTTAGGAGACTCACTCTGCTTGAAGCTTGGTATTGTGAACTTGGAAACCTCTTCTTCAAAGAATGGATTTGGAAAACAAACAGCTGATGGAGTCTCCAACTTTTGAAATGGAACCAACAAAAGCCTCTTTTGCTCTTCTTCTACTAGCTGGATGCTAGAGCACGATTCCGTTTGTATGTTTGGTGGAGGATCTTCATAGGGTGAAAAAGATGGCCCTTTCCAACTTGGAACCTTAAAGGTAGAAGGCTGCCTGAAACTTGGAATTATGATAGGCTTGGATTCTACAACGTTTTCCTCTTCCTGATCTTGAATTGGTATGAGAAGATTGGCCTTTACAATGTTTGGTATTTTGTAACTAGGATGCTTGGTCCAAGAAGGCTGCCATGGTAGAGAAGTTTGGGGCTTTTTCATAGATTCACTTTGGTTTGAAGGATGGATTTGTTTGAAGATAGGAATGGAGGGGATTGCTTGGACCACCGGTCTTATCTGTTGCTCTTGGGGTGTCATCCTTATAGCAAGGTTTTCCTAAAAAACCCTTTCTTGTGCCTCCCACTACCAGTCACGTTTTAACATTTATATAAATTCATCAGCTTCCCTATTTAGATCTAGGGACAACTTCTTGAGACCATACATGCTTATGATGCTGAGATCATAAAACCACTGAGGCCGACTGTAGCCTGCCTCTCTTTTTTCATTGTCCAAAAGTCTGTCAAACTTCAGGGAATTGCTCTTGAGCTCATTGAAAGCATCAACATTCATAGGGTCAGCATCTTGGGTCAGATTAGGAGGGTAGTTACACTGGCTAGGATCAAAGTAGTCTTCTTGGGGTTGATAGTAAGCATTATTATGCTGCCAAGAAGACTGGGGAGGGGTGGGAGGGAGGTAAGCATCATGAGGATGCTGATATTCTACAGCGTCAGGGCTGTATGGCATAAAATCAGAGGCGTTTGGGGCCTAGTATTGTTAATATGGGGGCCAATAGCTTGTATTTGGATTAGGGGTAGGGGAATAGCCATAATTCCCATAAAATTTTGACGTTTTATAGCATCTAAATGCTGGATAATCATAAAAATGTTAGAATTAGAGAAAAATAGGTCTGCAACCAAAGACAAATTGGATACATACCAGAGAGGGAGTCGCCAGGTGATTGAGATGCTTCTGGAAGCTGAAAAACCTAGGAAAACCACCAAAATCCTGATCTTTGATAAAATTTTAGGTGCTTGGGCTGCTTTCACCAATAGGTTTGTTCAGTAGAGTCACCATGGTGTTGAATATTGCTTGCTCTGAAGGCTGGTAATACTAGGAGAAACACCAAATCTCTTAGTACTTTGATGAGAAGTTCATCAAACTAGTCCCACTGAGCGTGCCAAAAAATTGTTGTCACATAGAATTGCACCCTGCTTGGAGAGTCCAAGCATTCTAATGACATAATGGGAATGATCTCGAAGTGTGGGACCTTGCGAATTTGAGATTAGACCTCCAGAGAAGGCCGACTTGCTAGCTAGTTATCACCTAAAATCTACTGGATTTGCAGAGGAAAAGGGAGAAAGAATGCTTTTAAAATGAAAAGATAAAACTGGAAAACTTGAAAATAAGGGTGATGCACCAGATTCATTGGGTGATGGTGATCTTGGTGTAGACACAACAATGATTTCAATGATGAAGGGGTTCACACAGACTTATGAAACTGATTGAGGATTCGGTATGAAGGTCGAACCTACAGAGGAGCCATTTTACTCATAGAACAGACTACAACTCCAATTAAAACACATAAATCATGACACAAGAGAGGCAAGCAGAATAGATTATAACTTCAAGTGAAACATAGAAATCGGGACATAAGAGAGGCAAGAAATCATGCATATATTAATCATGAAGGTCCAAAACCATTACAATACAGAATATTCAGTAGAAGAAGAGGTATGACTACAGAAAAATGGCAGCATAACAGCTCCAAAATAAAACCATCCTCCTTTTCAAATGAGGTTACATTGTATTTATAGGTCAAGCTCTTGTGCAGGGGACGCTGAGGTTGCTCCACAAGATCTGAGGTCATAAACGTAGGAACAGGGGTGCATGGGCAGGGTTGTGGTGAAAAGATAGGAACCATGTTGCTGGCAGGTCCAAAACCACAAAAAATGGTTGCCCAAACGTAAGAGAGGACAGGGCATTGAAGAGGAAACCCCCAAAGTCGTTGCCCAACACATGAAGACCGGCCAACAAGACATAGAGCCCATACGCATTGAAGAGTGAAGCCATCCACTAGGAATGCACCCGCAAAACTCACTAACTAGAGTTACTGTGAAAATATCAGCCTCTGCACATGCCAAAATAGTCGCTGAGACGTCCTATCGGCCGAGCATGCAAAACCAGATCATAATTTGAAAGTGAGAAAAATTCCCTCAAAAGCCCACTAGATGAAAGAGGAAGCAAAAATAAGCACTTTTGCCTTTTGCAGCATGTTGAAAATTGCCAGAATGAGGGAGATATGGGCGGTCAAAGCTATGGTCAATTGCATCTTGCATCTGCATATCGCTTTGCATCTACCTTTGTATATGCTTGTATCTTGCAATTGTATATACAACTATAACTGCACTTTGACTGCTGGGTTCACTTTACGCATCATACAACTTCCCTCCTTTTGCATATTCAAATCACCTTCCATGTGCGATTATATGTGACTTTGAATCGACCTTATATGTGCAAATGTACATGCCATACAATTGCCAACATACAGTCATGGGTTTTTACCTTTTGAATAACCTTTTGTATCTTCTGCCCTTGCCATGTGTCATCACTCCATTGGTTGCTGAGTTGAGCCTAAGACCCATCACTGAGCATTTGAATGCTTTATCAGCCATCGGAAAAACCTTAAACTGAGCCGCCGATGTGCTAAGTCTCGCCGAAATCCTTGTATACGACCCTTTGTATATCGATTATGTATGAGATACAATTGCAGATACATACAATGTAGAACTCAAAGGATTATCAACCATATTGGAACTTTAGAACAAGTTTGGCCTTGTATCCTTTCCCTCTAGCATGTTGCACCTTTTCGGCCTTGTATATGCAATATACAACTACGGACCCCAACAAACTATCTGCCACATTTGATTCTTCAATCGGGTCCCTCTTGTATGTCCCTGTTGTATCTAACCTTTGTATGTCGCATATACAATGCGAAATATACAAACAAGATGCATACAATCACCTGTACATACAAACATTACATCTAACCTTTGTATGTTGCCTTGTATATGACCTTTGTATGTACAAACATACAATGCGAATATACATACAAAGATTCATATTCCTTCGGGTCTGGGATTGTATGTTTCCCTTTGTATATTACCATTGTATATTTGATTATATGTACAAAGATACAATTGCATATACATATAATTGGTGGACCCCAACCTTTGTATCTCTCTCTCTTTGCATCTCGCAGATGTCTCTTTGTATATTCTGCCTCTTGTATCTTCCCCTTTGTATCATTGCCTTGTATATTCCCTTGCATCTTTCTTTGTATGTTCAAGTATACAAGGTGAACATACATACAAAGAAGCATACAATCGCATTTGCCTCCTTTGTATATTGTCATGCATCTTCCCCTTGTATATTACCTTGTATATGCATTTGCGAATGTATATACGATTATACATACAAAAATGCATACAAAGATACATACAAAGAGACATAAGCATGAAACTGCGAAATCCCTGCGATGGAAGACAAAAGGAGACAAAAGATTTCTAGGTTTTTCTGGGTTTTTTGCATCGATTCTCCAGGCAAGATTTTGGGATTTTTGGCTAGGCAAAGCATGGGTAATTGAAGGATTTAACACTTTTCTCCTTCTATTTAGGCTTTCTCTGATAGAAGGAGAGACAAAATATTTTGTGGTCAAGCAAAATATGACAACAGTTTCATGATGTTCTTTTATAACAGTTGTTGCTCCTTTACACTACATAATTGTTGTCCCAACCTTATGATAGTCTATTGTTCCATTATACGCTATGACAACACTTATTGTTGTTCCATATGACTGTATATGTGTTATGAATTTTTCATGTTCTCTACTAATGATTGTGACAGTTTGGGAATGAAAACATTGGCAACAATAAACTCTGTCACATGGCTGTACCTTCTCAATGTTGCATCCTTAGCATGTACTTTTGCATTTATATATGGCATATGAAATGTTATGTAAGGACTATGAGCTGGGCTCAACCCTTGTGGGAGCCACATTTCCTCCACTCATAATGTAACCTGATGAATCAAATAGAAACATAATTGCACCTGTGTCTGCACATGAAGCAAACTTGTTAGAAAATAAATGCATGTTTTGGATGTGTTTGATGACTCGATTGTTCTCTAGGACATCCCAGGTATATATTTCTTATTTTTAATGCAATTGAGGATCAATTTATACATGCATGGTATCTTGTTCATATATGGTTTGGGACCATTCATTGCTTAGAGCATTGCTCTAACACCATTGCTTTTGCCAGATGCAGGAACCAGGGACGACATGAAGCTAAGAAGGACAAATATAACTTGGGGCAACAGGACAACATGCCAGAACTGAAACTAGTCATTCTCAGGCAATGGCTGACCTCTAACCTTACATGCACATTACTTATATTTACTTATTCATGTATAGATTGTTCTTCTATTTCATTGAAAAAGACAGTTAACCTCATGGCTTGTGTGAGATAATGAACATTTTACATTCAATATAGATTATTTGTTTTTTGGAAAAGATTTTGGATAAACTCCTTCTTATGTTACATGCACTTGGATAAATGCAGTAAACTAATAAACATAATCTCTTGAATTATTTTCATTTATGCACTTGAATGTAATGTATGAAGGACTAGATGAAATGTACCTTATAAGTTTTGAATCAAAACTCTACCTGAATGAGCCACAGTTAAATTTAGGTAACACTAACTAAATTTGTTTATCTAGTTAACTAAACTTATTCATTTAGTTAACTGATTTTACAATTGCTAATTACAAGGCAAAACATGCAGTCTTTTAGAAAGACATGCAATGACACTAAGTTTGTATTCTTTGCATGGAATAATTACTTATAATTGTATCCATTAATTTAGGAGTAATTATAGTCAATCTATCCCTCAAAAACCTTAGAGTGCATGTTGGTAGATTGGAAAAATCCGCAGCAACTTCATAAAGTATTTCTAGAACATCTCTGAAGCTTGTAGAATAGTCAACTTCTGTCATAAACTGCTCATTTGTTTTACTAGATCTCCTCAAATACTTTCTGGGTTTTGTTCCCCTAACTTTCATCTTGCCAGATCATTTTGAATTTTTGAATTTCATTAAGAAATGAGAGAGATGTCATTGTTTTACTGAAACTATTTTCTTGACTTTTTCTGTTCTGCATCTCTGGCATTTTATAACAGTCAACTGCTGTCACAAACTGTTGAAATGTTTTGACAATTTGTCTTAAACACCTTCTAGATTTTGTGCGCCTCATTTCTATCTTTCCAAATCATTTTGAAATTCTAAATGTCATTGATAAATGAGGGAGATCTTGTTTTACTAAGACTGGGTTTTTTGACTTTTTCCTCTTGAGTTCATCCTTCTTTCTAGCAAATCTTCTTGACGCTGTAACTTGACATAAAATTAACTTTCTCTTCACTTTATTGATAAAATAACTGTTGATCTAGAGGTGAACATGTAATATCAAGATAAACTCATGCATGGCATTGATTGTTCCATTTAGACAAGTTTATTTGATATTTAGCTAAAAATCTTCCAACCCATACTCAAGTCCACTTCAAAACTGATTTAATGAAGATAAAATATATGCTTTTATTTGACTAAATATGAGACACTTTATGCCCTCATCATCTCCCCCACACTTAAGAGGTTGCAGGTCCTCCTGCACTTCATAATCATCTTTTTGAGCTAACCTCTTTGCTTTTATTCCAGTTGCTTCGAAGATGCTTTATAGTTGTTATTCTGGTGTTCTCTGGAGCAGTTGTTCTAATGATCTTTGGAGTTGCCATTCTGATGATCTTTAGAGCTGATACCTTGTTGTCCATCTTTGGAGCTGCTATTCTATTGATCTTCAAAGCTACTGTTCTGAGAGCTCTAGAGATGTTGTTCTAAGAAGAGCACCAGAGATGCTATTCTGCTGATCTCTAGAGATGATACCTTACTATTAATCTCTAGGTTAATGTTCTATTGATCTTCAGAGCTGCTGTTCTGAGAGCTTTGGAGATGCTATCCTGAGAGCTCTGGAGTTGTTGTTCTAAGAAGAGTGTCGGAGATGCTCTGGAGTTACTGTTCTAAGAAGAGCACCAGAGATGTTGTTCTTCTGATCTCTAGAGCTGATACCTTATTGTTAATCTCTGGAGATGATGTTCTATTGATCTCTAGAGCTATTGTTCTAAGAGCTTTGGAGATGTTGTTCTGAGAGCTCCAGAGTTGTTGTTCTAAGAAGAGCATCAGAGATGCTCCGGAGTTGTTGTTCTAATTTCTGGAGTTGTTTTTAGCTGAGTCCATCTTAGTCTTCCATGTGACCATCATGCACCAGTTTGTTCTCCATCTTTTTAGCCCATGTTTTGCATGATGCATGCAAAGAGGTCTTCAACTTTTGAGAGCTGCAACAGGATCCTTTATGTTGAATAACAACTGTATCAACCTTGTTTTTGCTAAAAATTTGAAAACCTTCCTTGAAAATTAGTGTCTCTCAAGAACTATTAGAACATAACAACATTTTAGTGAAAAACAACTCCCAAAGAATAAACCAAGCATCATCCTACATTCTGCTTTCAATTAAGTTACAAATCCTTAAATTACATAAAATCCACTTTAAGGCTAATGAATGAAGAGGGGGAAAAGGATGTTACTTTTAGGTTTTCATGAGAAAAATAATGGCCCCATAAACTACCCCACACTTAAGTTCTTGCATGACCTTTTACAAGCTACTTTTTTTTCCTCCATCTAAGATTTTTACAGAGAGATAAGAATTTAAAACACTTATATCTCCTTGACCATTACTGCTGTGTAAAAACAAAGAGAGGTTTTTAATCATATTTTCAAGAAGAACAAAATCCTCTTTCAGAATTTAATTTGGATCATTTTGAAATTTTGGTCAATTTTTTTAGGCTTTATGCTGCTGAAAATTTCAAATGGGGATATCTTTTTAATGGCTACTACTATGTAAAAATCGAGAGAGGTTTTTCATCATATGGCTAAGAGGAACAGAAACCTCTCTCAGATTTTCATTTGAAGTTCTGTAGCTTCCTCTAGAGCTAATTTGACCACTTCTTGGTGTGAATGATTGGAAGATCCAAACATGTGGCTACTTTATGGATTTGGGTCAAAAGTGGATTTTTGTAACTTAATATTTATAACTAAATTAAAAACAAAAGAATAGGATAAATATCTCAAGTTGCTTCTTTGTTGTCATTGCCTCCATGTTATTGAGGTTCTACTGCTGGAACTAGAGCCCAAATTTGTAACAACCAATCATCTAGGATGCCTTCAAATGCCAAAATATCTGCAAGAGTCCTTGGAAGTAGCAACTTGTATAGAAAAAAACATGTGCAAAGCACTTATTTGTAGAAAAGAAGCCTACCCTAAACTACTCTACTTAGTGATGTAGAGATAGGTTACACAAAACCATTAACTGGTTGGGGAAAATAACTTCCTTTTCTCAAAATATAGATCCATGCATTTAACTTTCTAAAAGAAAAGGAAAACCATGAGAAGAAGATGACTAAAAATTTGAACTTTGATGTTTCACCTTCCTTTGAAATAATAGTCTCCTCCATAATTTTTGACTCTAGTACATGCATGGGCTGATTGGAGAAATCTTGCAACCCTTCCTTACATTCTGGTGCACAGATGATTAGAGGCAGCTCCTTGCTGTTCATGGGCAGATTGGAGAGATTTTGACACCCTTCCTCATATTCTGGTACATGCATGATTAGAGGCAGCTCCTTGTTGTTCTTCAAATATTTGATTGGGCAGCCCTCCTTGGACTTTGAAGGCATCCAAATAATGCTATGTCATATAAGCTCCTCCAGTGGAGACACGATTTCTTCATTATACTCATTACCTATTGCAAGCAATAGGGCATTGATGTCTCCTTCTAAAATGCATTTTTCCTTGCTGGACATTGGAGTCATGGTCATCCAATTGAAGAGGCTACACAAGAGCTGAAATTATAGAACAACAAGGTTTTTTCACCTTCTTTGCATGCAAGAACCTTAACATTTGGAGCTGTTGTTTGGGGGGGTTTTGACATACATATCTCTCTTGAGGAACTTATTTTATCTACCTATGCTGAAAATTAGACTTCAAAACAATAAACCTAAAAAGACTACCAAACTAATTTCCCCCCTTTTTGACCTACTATCACCTAATCAATAACAACTCCCTAATGACACCTATCCCTGGCAACAATGCCAAAAATGACAAGGGTCATTGCAGTCCTCATCATTTAATTTTAATAATATCAATCCAAGGTGGTGTCTATGGCTGTATGCAAAAGGGAAGAGGAATAACTTGCAGGGCAATCTTTTCTACAAAAGGGAATTGACAACAATTGCATGAAACAAACTAGTGTTTAAACTCTGCTGAAAAAGGTAAATTAATCTAAGGAAAGCAATAACTTGAGCAACTGATTTAGTTATGGAATAAAGGAATTGTATAATAGCAAAGGAACTAATCTAAGGAAAGTAGGAACAACAAAAGGAATTATGAATAAAGGAACTGCATAACAGGAAAGCAACTAATGAAACTAAGAAATGTGGTCTTTGCCCTTCGGTTGGAGTGAGCCCTTGCTCCTTCCTCCAAAGAGAGACTAATCAATTCCAACAATCAGAAAATAGGTAGAACAACTTCTTTATTCAAAAACTTTCAAGATCCAAAGTACATGTAAAAAAATAGAGTTCTTCTTTCCTTCAATTAATTCTTTTACAACTTCCTTTTTTATTCTACGCCATAGTTCTCTATATATAACTATGATTATTAAATTCTAATTGAGAGTCTCTCTAGAGTAGAGAACTTATTCATGCAGCTAACTAAACTTATTTATCTAGTTAACTAAACTTATTCATTTAGTTAACTGATTATACAATTGTTGATTACAAGGCAAAACATGCAGTCTTTTAGAAAGACATGCAATGACACTAAGTTTGTATTCGTTGCATGGAATAATTACTAATAATTGTATCCATTAATTTAAGAGTAATTACAGTCCATCTATCCCTCAAAAAAGCTCAAAGTGCGTGTTGGTAGATTGAAAGAATCTGCAGCAACTTCATAAAGTATTTCTGGAACATCTCCGAAGCTTGTAGGATAGTCAACTTCTATCATAAACTGCTCATTTTTTTTTACCATACCTCCTCAAATTATTTCTGGGTTTTGTTCCTCTAACTTTCATCTTTCTAGATCATTTTGAATTTCTAAATTTCATTGAGAAATGAGAGAGATATCATTGTTTTACTGAAATTGTTTTTCTTGACTTTTTCTGTTCTGCATCTCTGGTGTTTTATAATAGTCAACTTCCATCACAAACTGTTGAAATGTTTTGATGATTTGTCTTAAATGCCTTCTAGGTTTTGTGCATCTCATTTCTATATTTCCAAATCATTTTGAAATTCTAAATTTCATTGAGAAGTGAGGGAGATCTTGATGTTTTACTAAGACTGGGTTTTTGACTTTTTCCTCTTGAATTTGTCCTTTCTAGCAAATCTTCTTGGCACTGCAACTTGACATAAAATGGACTTTCTCTTCACTTTACTGATAAAATAACTATTGATCTAGAGGTGAACATGTAATATCAAGATAAACTCATGCATGACATTGATTGTTCCATTTAGACAAGTTTACTTGATATTTAGCTAAAAATCTTCCAACCCATACTCAAGTCCACTTCAAAACTAATTTAATGAAGAGAAAATATATGCTTTTATTTGACTAAATATGAGACACTTTATGCTCTCATCAGCATCTACGAAGCCAATTAATGATTCAATTATTCTTAGCAAGACAAAAAGCCTTGATTACATTATGAATGAAGATGCATCAAATAAATTCATCTCTGCATTTGCAAAACACTTTGAGGGACCTACATTGGACAAAGTATAAGAAATAGCATGATTGGATGGAAAATAAGATCTCTAATTTAAAGAAATTTTAACTCTAGAGGCTTATATTATGTCTGAGGCATGTATGGAAGATTCACTATCGGATCTAGATATTTTCTTACAACACCTTGAGAGTAGGTTATCCATTGAAGATGCAGTGAATTTTTCTTTTGAATTCTAACTCATTCTCATCTTCAAAATCTACCAAGAATATTAACAAAGAATCAATAGTTGAGCATGTTGCAAGTATGTGCCTAATCGGTGTTGTCATTGTTGTCAATAGATATGTGTTGTCATTGGTGTCAACTGTGCTTTTATTTTGTTGCTTGCTTGTCATGAGTGAGATGCTTTGTATTAACCTATGTAAGTGATCCTAATGTTGAGGATACCAAGAAAATTAGCTCCTCCAGTGGAAACAGTGTGTTGCAGGGGAAACAGTGTATTGGACTCTGAAGAACAGTTTAGAATATTGCTCCGCATTGCTTGAATATTGAATATCTTTGCCTGCAGTTTGGAACATATTTGAAGTTATATTTGAAGATGTTATGTTCGAGTTTGAGCTCTCCGCATGAAGATTTGAGTAAGTTGTGTTCACCAGAGTAAAGCCTGCTATTTCTGTGTATTCAGTTACAACAAAGAGAAAGTATTCTGCTTCACATCCCTTCGCATTGAAGTATTTTTGTCTGTGGTTCTAGAATTAAGTCTAAGATGATGTTAAGTGCCTTCAACTTCAATGGTTCATGATCTGGTGGTCCCCAAGTGATCTTTTCCTTATGACAGTGGTTGACAGTGTTGTTCTTATGCTCTGGTTTGAAGAATCTGATGGGTAAAGTGTTTGGGTATTGTGCGGATGTTTTTGATGATTATAATGTGCTTGTGGATGTCTCCTGATCATGTTCCTACCTTCAGATTAGTCCACGGAGATAAATTTAGATTGTGGTTGAAGAATGTTCTCATAAGACCTAGTGTTCTCACCAGTCTTGGTCGACTTGGTTGATTTCACTAATTGCAAAGAAGCATTGAAGATTGTAGAAGCATGATGTGACATGGAAGATTGCATTTGGGTCCTAGCTAAGGAGAAACATGATCCACATACATCTTTACATATTCTCCTTAGTTGATTTTGTATTAGGTCCAGACCTATTTTATGTATATTTGTAATGCCAACCTTGGAGAATGTTCCAACAGTTGATGAATGTAATGCCGACCTTGATGTTCATTCCAAGGTTGATGAATTGTATAAAGGCATGAAATGAAATCGTGAAAATGTGTCCAAGTGAAAGATGCGAAGATAGGTGCGGAGTAAAAAGGCAGAGGAGAGCAGAGGAAATATATTGTGCTTCAATGGAACTGAACCCTGGCATGAAGTAGATGCTATTATCTCAATTCAAAGCTCTTTGGCAATGAGCCACCCTTTGGCAGTCAATCATTCTTTGCAGTGAGCAATCTAGGCAGTGAGCCCCATAGGTAGTGAGCCTCTATTTTTAGGATTGATATAACTTATATATTTCTGTGGGCTAACACCCACCGTGGTTTTTCCCTTTTAGGGTTTTCCACGTAAAAATGTGGTGTCTCTTGTGTTGATTATGTTATTGTGTTGAGCTTCTCAGTTCATGCTTTTATTGTTATATCAGAATATAAGTAATTGATAAGTTGATGTTCATAATAAATTAAAAGTTTTAGGACAACTGATTCACCCCCCCCTCTCAGTTGTTCGGTGTAGTCCAACAATTGGTATCAAAGCAAGGTTCCTCAAAACAAGGCCTAACAACTTGAGGAAGATCTAGGATGTCTTTTAAAAGGGAAGCTCCACAATTTGATGGGACAAATTATGCTCTTTGGAAGGTACGAATGAAAAGCTATCTCCTTTGTCTTGGTTATAAATATGGTTAGCTACACAGTCATAATTTGTCATGCCTGATGGTGGTTTGACAACTGAAGATGACATCAAAGAATATGAGCTGGATGTCAAAGCCAAGGATGCCCTATTAAGTTCCTTAAGTGACACAGTGTTGACGAAAGTTGTGGATCTTGAATTTGCAAATGAGGTATGGGAGAAGTTGAAAAATTTGTATGAAGGAAATGATTCTGTAAGAGAAGCCAAGCTATAGAGCCTAAAAGTGAAATATGAGAGTTTGAAGATGAAAACATAACAGCGTTTATGCAAAGAGTTGAACTTGTCACTAGAATAAAAGGTATGGGAGGAACTCTCAGTGATAAGGAAGTTGTGATGAAAATTCTTAGATCACTACCAAAGTCCTATAGTCACAAGTAGCTACAATTGAAGAAGTAATGTCTGTAAAAGCTATTGACAGAGATCAATTACTTGGAAAGCTTACAGCATTTGAGATGAGAGAGTTTGGTGATGCATTGCCAAAAGTTGAGACTACCTTCAAAGCAGCACTTCAGAAAAGATCTCCAGAGCTGAGAAATATAAGGTGAAACCTGATGATTTTGATGAAATTGAAGCTAACTTTGTTGACAGATTGCAAAGAGGTTCCGATAAGTTTAAAGGAAAATTACCTTTCAAATGTTTTTCTTGTGGTAAAGTAGGTCATTATGCTTCTAGATGTCCTAAAAGAATTGAAAGGAATAGAAAAAGATTTGAGAACAAGTAATGCTACTATGTTAGAGATTTTGATGATGAAGGTGTGACTGATGATGCTAGTACTAGTGTAAATGAATGTTTGTTTATTGCCATCAAAGAAGAACCTATGTCTACTAATCCTGCTAGCTATGTGAAGGAAGAGAAACCAATGGAAGAAAGTGCTTTGGTAGTTTAGGTTGAGAAAGATAAGGATGAATGGATTATTGATAGTGGATGCTCACATCATATGACCGGTTATGGATTATTGGTCAGATGTGTGACAAAGGTTATGATTTGAGATTCAAAGACAATGTGTGCAAGATCATGGAAATCTCTGGAACTGTGATTGCTATTGGTAAGAAGACTAGAGGTAACATTTATCAATTAAGAGGAACTAGTGATTACTATTTATTGGCCCAAGTAGATGAGAGTTGGTTGTGGCACAGAAGGATGTGTCATATAAACTTTGACAATCTGGTAAAGATAAGTTCAGGTCAGACTGTGAGAGATCTACCAAAGCTTGTGAAACCCATCAATACCATCTGCAAGGAAATGCTAGTTTGGGAAGCAAACTAGGACAAGTTTCAAGAGCAAAGAGCAATTTTCTGTTGGCCTGCTGGATCTAGTGCATACAAACCTATGTGGTCTTACAAGGGTAAGAAGTTTGCAAGGTGACATGTACTTCATGTTGCTTATTGATGGTTATTCTACAATGAGTTGGGTTACTTTTTTAAGAGACAAATCTGAAGCCCTAGAAAAGTTCAAATCCTTCAAGGCAATGGTTGAGAATGAGTTAGAACTAAAAATCAAATGTTTGAGGTCTGACAGAGGAGGTGAGTTCACTTCAAATGAGTTCAACATTTTCTGTGAAGAGCAAGGGATTAAGAGGCAATTGTCTGCACTAGAACTCCCCAACAGAATGGAGATGTGGAAAGGAAGAATAGGACAGTTCAAGAGGCTACTAGGAAAATGATGAAGGAAGGAGGTCTGCCAGAAGTCTTTTGGAAAGAAGCTATACACACTATTGTCTACATTCAGAATAGGGTTCACGTGAAAGGTAAAGGTACTAAAACTCCCTATGAACTATGGTATAAAAGAATTCCTATAGTAAGATATTTCAAACTCTTTGGAAGCAAATGCTATATCAAAAGAGATGAAGATCTAGGGAAATTTGATGTAAGATGTGATGAAGGAATCTTCCTTGGATACTCTACCAAGAGTAAGGCTTACCAATGTTACAATAAAAGACTAAAAAAGATTGTTGAAAGTGCAAATGTGAAGGTGGATGAAGACAGAGGAATAACATCAGATTAGAATGGCTATGAAATCAAATGAACCTGCTACTACAATTCATGAAGATAAAGTTGAACAAGAAGATAGTCAAGATAAAGAAGAAAAGGCTCCATAAAGTGTTGCTAAACCCCCCAGGTATGTAAGAATCAATCACTCTGAAGATCAAATTATTGGAGACAAAAGCAAAGCTGTACTAACAAAAAGAAAAGCTGCTGAAGAACAAGTAAACTATTGTTTGCTCTCCATAGTTGAACCAAAAACTGTGAATGAAGCCTGCAATGATGAAAATTGGGTAAAGGCAATGGAGGAAGAACTATTGCAGAAAGAGAAGAATGAAACTTTGGAACTAGTTCCTAGACTTGCTGACAAAAATTTTATTGGAACCAAATGGGTCTTCAGGAACAAGCTAAATGAAAATGGAGAAGTTGTAAGGGATAAAGCAAGACTTGTGTGCAAAGGATATTCTCAAATTGAAGGGATAGATTTTGAAGAAACTTTTGCCCCAATAGCTCGGATTGAAGTAATCAAAATGTTTCTGACATTTGCATCTCACAAAGATTTTAAGGTTTATCAGATGGATGTGAAGTCTACATTTCTGAATGGTGAGTTAGAAGAGGAAGTATACATTGAGCAACCGGAGGGATTCCAACTGTCAAATCAAGGTGATATGGTATGCAAGTTAAAGAAAACATTGTATGGACTTAAACAAGCCCCTAGAGCCTGGTATGCAAGGTTAGACAGGTATTTGTTGCAATTGGGATTTAGTAAAGGTATTACAAATAGTAATCTGTATTTCAAAATCAATGATAATCAGATCTTGATTATTGAAGTCTTTGTTGATGACATTATCTTTGGAGGAAATGAAGGTATGTGGATAAAGTTTGTCAGTGAGATGAAAAGTGAATTTGAAATGTCCATGTTTGGTGAAATGAATTTCTTTTTGGGTTTGCAATTAATCAACTAGATAAAGGAATCTTCATATCTCAGTCTAAGTATGTGAGAGAACTTTTGAAGAAGTTTGGGATGAAGGACTCTAAAGCAGTATGTACTCCTATGGTGACTGACTACAAGTTGAGAAAAACTAATGATTCACCCAAGACTGATCAGAAAAGGTACAGATCCATGATTAGAGGATTACTTTATCTAACTCAAACCAGACCTGATATTATGCATGCAGTTTGTCTTGTTGCAAGATTTCAAGCTAATCCAAGAGAATCACATGTGATGGTAGTTAAGAGAATCTTAAGGTATTTAAAAGGCACACCAGATCATGGCCTATGGTATCCAAAAGATAATGATTTCACTCTCAGTGCTTATACAGATGCTGATTGGGCAAGAGATTTTGATGACAAAAAAAGTACAAGTGGAGGTGCTTTCTTTTTGGGAAACAGATCGGTTTCATGGCTAAGCAAGAAGAAAGATTCAATCTCTTTATCAACAGTAGAAGCAGAGTATATTGCAGCAACATGTTGTTGTACTCAAGTATTATGGATGAAGCAAACATTGAAGGACATAAGAGTTTGTATGAAAATCCAATTGCAATCTTCTATGATAATAGAAGTACTATAAACATCTCGAAGAATCCAGTTATGCACTCAAGAACAAAGCATATATCTATAAGGTATCACTTTTTGAGAGAAAAGGTGACTAAAAATGAAGTAAAGATGGAGTATGTATCCACAAAGGATCAGATTGTGGACATTTTTTCTAAGCCTCTGCCCAAAGATACTTTTGAGTATTTCAGAGAAAAGCTAGGGGTCATGACCCCTCCTACTGTAAACTAAGATGCATAAGAATGCAGTAGTCCAGTGGTATCCAAAGCCTCATTTTTTTATCTGGATTGATGTTTTAAGGGCTATCCCTCAGGGATATCCGAAGAAGGTATGCAAATTGAAGACAAAGGGATGATCTTAGAAGAGATGAGTATAGATGAAGAAATGATTAAAATGAAGAGAACTAGTTTACCCAAAACCCATCACCCTACATAGATAACCTCTTGCTGGAAGATGAGATGCATATATGGGATAATCATGTTACTACTCCTTTTAGGTGGGAAGGAAGTAGATGGCAAAGTATGTTAGTTGAAGAGTATACAACTTTCCAACATATGTTTCTTGAAAATAACTTATTAGAGGATTTAGACATGGAGGATTGGTTGGATTCAAATTTAGATATGAAAATTATTGACATGGGTAGTAAAGAAGGACATCAAGGTCAAAATACATCACCAATGCCAACTGTGGAATTAAAAGGACAAGGGATAGGGATATTTCTTGAACAATTTCAACTGTTTTTGGACCCTATTATTTTGGTTGACTTTGTGATTGAATATGGACAAGTAATGAGAGAAGATGATCAAGTTAACTATGTAAACATCATTATTCTAATGGATGTAATGCAATTTTAGAAGATTTCTAGCCTCTAGGTACCTAGAGAAATAGGCACAATATCTTCATCTTCTCAAGATATTTTTCCATATTGAGGAAGACATTTTAAACCAATGCATATCACTCCATTTGCCATGAATTTCTCATATTGAATGATCATTTTTACCCGCTTGAGCTCTAATGTCCCCTTCATAGGCGCGAGTGATTAGCAAAAACCCTTAGCCTATTTTGATTCCCATAGACTATTTGGGATTATGGTAAGGGAATAATTAATTAAATTAAGTTGTCTAAAATAATTCTTTTGCGAGCAACTTATATTTAATTATCTTTATTAAGGTTGGACAATTTATATTAAAGTGACTTATTTTGGGGTCCAAAAAGGCAAATACAATTAGAAGTCACTTTCTTGGGGAAATAAAATATAATTTCTCAAATACTCTAAAAGAGAGTATAAAAGGTAGAGGTGAGAAGAGAAATTCATATTCTTGGCATTTTTATTTTCTAAAACCCCAGTTGTGGAGATTGAGCATTTTGTTCAACTTTTAGCCCTAGGACGAAAACCCTACAATGAATATTAGTTTTGACAACGAAATCCCTCCTAGCCAATTTGTGGTGGATTCATACAGGATTCACATTTGTGCTGAGAGATTGATGATTGAGGAGAATTATGCTGAAGCATTGAAATATCATTTTCAAATTTGTGATTCAAGTATCTGGCAGTGCTACAAAATGTAGATTAACCGATAAGATTTGCATAGCAAATGAGAAGTGATTTTATTTGGGAGTTTAAGCTTGTTTTCATTGGGTTGTACAATTTTACTCTCATATTATCCAATTGCCCCATTTGGAATATTAATGTTGGTCGTGTTGTACCCAACCAAAATTTTTTTGCTTCATTAAGGCATTTTGAAACAAGTTTAGAAAATTTTTTGTCAAAAAGTCAAAAAAGCAAAATTTCTAAAAATAGAAATTTCTATTTTTAGAATAGATGTCGAGTTCAGTTTTCTAGGTTTCTTGAGATATGGATGTTGGCAAAAATTTCTAAAAATAGAATCTCCAAATCAGGTGTCACGCTCGATTCTCATTGGTCGATTTTGCTTCACGATCGGCGCGGTTCTGACGGAATCTTCAAACGACTAAGTTTTCTCTACTGGGTCATTTTTTCTTTTTCACAAGGCGAAGCATGAGCCTAAAAGTTATCAACACAAAAAAGTTCACCTACCAGAACTCTTTGACGAGTTTCCAACGCTATTTCAACAACGTAAAACTGACAAACGGCAGTCAACTCGATGATGCACGCAAAACGATGCAAGATGGATCTAAGGTGAATTGAAAAGTTGCAAAATCAAAATTTTGGCTAAGTCTGGTGAAACTGGGTGCTCCAGGAGGCTTGGGGCGCCCATCCTCTCTTGTGTTAGTTTTTTTTCACATTTTTTGAGAAACGTCGAAAACGCTTCTGTCAACTCCTTTTCGGTTGGTCAAACTTGGTCAAACTTGGTCAAAAGTTAGTCAAAGCCAGGATTTCATCACAAAAATGTTTAGACTACTTAGATCGCCCTCCATCCCACCTTGACAGTCATCAAAACGACTGAAATCGAAGATCGAACAGGAACCGTGGGCACAGAGAATCGAGAAAAGGTACAAAATTGAAAATTTTTGAAAATTTTTCTAAGTGTTGAGAAACCAGGTGCCTCAGGAGGCTTGGGGCACCCATCCTCACCAGTGTTAGATTATTTTTGAGGTTTTTCTTGAAAAATGTGAATCTCCTTCCGTCAGCCCGGTCCGATTCAGTGTTGATCAGTTTGGCACATTTTTTGAGGCAAATAGAAGGTGCAATCAACTCAATTTTCATCAGGGTTGCATATTTTCTAGATCATCAAACTCATTTCCATCCCAGTTCATAGAAATTGATAGCCAAACAGGGGTCTTGTGCCTTCGGAACGTGCACGCAAATCAAGAAATTAAAAAAATTGAAAAAACTAAAAAAATGGCTAAGTGTTGGGAAACTGGGTGCCCCAGGAGGCTTGGGGCACCCAACTTGAGCAGTGTTAGAAAATTTTTATGTTTTCAGTGTTTTTCGTTGTGCTTTGTTACCAATATTCGCCCGTTGGCAATTTTCGGGAGTCAAACTTGGTCAAACGATGTCAGATCGTCGAACGGAGGCAGGGGATGGAATCTCAGTTGATCAATCTCCAAAACGTCAGGATCAGTTAGCTATTTTAGTCAATGACAACATTTTTCTGCCTTGTTGAAGTCAGAGAGAGGCCATATTTAAGTCAAAATGAGTGTTGAAGTGTCAAAAATGAAGAAAATTTTGTTAGCACTTCTTTCAACTCGCATGTTTGATGACATCATCAAAGAAGATATTTTTCGTCATCTTGCACATGAAGCCATAGGCTCCTACAAAATAGGGATTCTTCCTATTCAAAGACATCCACTTAGATTTATGCTTTAAAAGATGCTTTCTTCATGGATGAGGATGAAGTTTTCTTCTCACACAAATAAAGCTACTTTTTCGACCAAAAGATTTATAAAGACAAGCTTTGGGCTTCTTTATTTCATTATCTTTTGCAAGTTGCATCCAGAGGAAAGATTTTATTTTTCTTTCAACGAAGATTCAAAGACCCAAACCAAGTGCTTTTTCAGGTTCCTTGTTTCAAGGAGATCATTTTTCAGAAATCCGACCAGAGCTTTTTTAGTTTTCGTCGAGATGGGTCCATCCAGATTATCATCCTCTTGAAGATTGGGAGTTGTGCTTTTTTTTCAGGAAACTACTTTTTTCCTGCTTTTTTAAGAAAATCTCCGCTTTTTCAAAATCCGACAATCTGGGTTGCTTAGAAATAGAATTATCTACAAAACCCATGTGCCAACTTTTTTAGCTCACACTTTGCTTTTTCTAAAAATCAGCAAATAATTTTCAGCCATCTGTCTAATTCTTTTTCCAACATAGGCGTGTTCACAGTCGATTTTCAAATCTTCCAATATGCAGTACTCTCCAACACAAATCAGGCACAAAACAGCATTGGTTCATGATTACCTGAAAACTTGTGAAACAGACTTGCATAAAGTACTTCCAGTAATCAATGTACACTCCTTGGAGGATGCAGGAAATAATGCTATCAGGAATCTTGGACACTCTGGTTTGCTTGCAGCGGCATCCTTTCCTATCACAGTGCAAAGTATCGAGATTGTGATTGCTTGCATGATGCATTACAACTCGGTCACAAGAGAAATTCAGTCAGAAGATGGACGTGTGCTCTGCAGCTTGAGGCCAAACGACATTGAAAAGTGCTTTACAATACCAATTTGGAGAGAAAACTTAACTGTTTCACTTGAAGAATGCAAGAGGGTTTGGAACAATGATAAGGAAACATATATAAAAAAGATTGGTCAGAGGTGGTTGAAAGAAAAGTAGAATATTATGCCAAAGAATGTTGGACGTGGAGAATTCAAGGAGGAGCATGCAATAATGATTACTCTGCTAAGTCGGATCATGGGTCAAGCAGATGCAAACAAATTTCAGCCTTGGATGTTTTACATCATGTCCTAGATTGTTGACGGAACCGAATTCTATGATTGTTCGGCACTAATCAGTGACAGTCTCCATCAACAAATAATTAATTTTCAAAGGGCTCATGAATTCCATATGATATCATACCTTGTGTATTTGATGGCTTTTCAGGGTCAATTCAGAGGTTTGAATGTTGTTGGAACTCTGGGTACTCAGCATGTGTATCATCATTTCCCGCGGTTAGAGATCTCTCAAGCTGAACGACATTACAAGTGGGTGAATGATGCATTCTTGATGCATGCAGTGAGAGATATGGACAACGAGTTGCATATACGGTTTTTCGCAGAGGCTAGAATAGCAATGGTAGAATGGGCTGATTGGTTTATCCAATTTCCTACTTTTTCCTACATCAGAGTAAATGGCTTCTCAGGAGAGCCAGCCATGTTGCCGCGATACCCTACAGATGAAATAGCATTTATGGAATTTTTGAGGCAAGCCTATGAAGTGCATACATTTTTGCATAACAGATGCAAGACAGCCTTCAATTTTCCACTTGGGATGAGTATTTATAGATGCAGATCTGGAGCAGATGCCAAGGCAATCGGTAATGAATCATCCAGGTATGGTCTTAAGTTTTTCGACAGGAGATCTTCATATGATCCTCGTGGTGTTTATGCATCACATCTTGGTCAAAATTGTACGCACAAGTTTGTAGTTGAAGACTTCTGGGCTAATTGTGCTAATGAGTATGAAGTGCGAGGACGCAGTTATAGCAAGTTCACTCTTCAGTAGATGTCTGATATCCTATCAGAAGGCATAGAAGGTTTGACAGAAAGTGGTGAAGTTCTACTTCCCATGTATTTCAGAGACCAAATTAAGCAACAACCGTTGCCGCCAGTTAATTGGTCAGTAAAAGAAAACACTTCCATTGAGGAGAGAACAAGTCAAGTGATTAAAAATAGTTTGATATTCTTGAAGACTAAGCAGAAGGATGATATTCCAGTAGCAGAGCTGCCATTTGTGCAACCATCAGAGCCTTCCACTTCCAAGCCAAAACAAAGAGTAAAAGCTATGAGTATTCTCCCAGAGGGAACAAAAATGGCAAAGTTAAAGAGGAAAAAGGACAAGTCTCCAGCTCATGTCCAACAGGAACATCCACCAGTTGAACCAGAAGTTCCTGTTGAAACAACGCCGCATGTTGAAGTGCTACCTCCAGATCATGTATCTCCACCTTCTTCACCGATCCCTTCTCCTATTCACATAGATTCAGAGCTAGATTCACTGGTTCGTAACTTTGATGCAAGCATTGATTCATCAGGAGCTGATGAGGTGAGAACTGAGTTTCCAAGAGAGGATGGCTCATCCTGGCTTGAAAACATTCTGGGAAGAAAGAGAAGAAAGCCCTCATATCAGCTGGATATAACAAAGTTAAAAAGTATCTATCAAGACACACCAGATAAGCAGTTGAAGAAGCAGATTCACATTGAGAAGAATGTGGATGGAGAAATAATTCTTGAGACTGCAACACCTCCAGAAAATAGAAGTGCTAATGATGTCAAGGTTGATGACTTCACAGTTGTCAAAGCTAACCTTGGCAGGAGTACTCACCATACAGACGTCAATCTCTTCGAGGTTGCAGCAGATAGCTTGAAGGAAAGGGTGTTGAGAGATGGAGAAGACAAGGCAGCTCTCAAAGCTAAAGTTCGACAACTGCGGCAATACATTTCCAACCTTTTCCATGGCACTTCACAGGCCGATTTGCTTCTTCCACCAAATCTTGGATCACTAGCCGATCAGCGGCATTTCAGTAAGTTGGTACTCTATGGGAGGCACATGGACAATTGGGTAGAAGAATTTGTGACCAAAGGGAGAGTTGTACTTGTAGAGCTTTATCAGTTGAAGTACAATGCTCATGATTTACGCCAAGGCATATAAGGGTTGCAGCAGATCATGGCAGAAAATAGGCCGGTGTTTGATATCATTATCTCTGACTTGAAGATTGCACTTGATACTATTGATTCAACTGAAGATAAGAAGACAGTTTCTACTTGGAAAGCGCAATATCTTTTCACAGTAAAAACATATGATAGTATGAGTTCAGAGTTGACAGAATGGAAAGAAAAGGTAGTTGGCATCCTCAAGTTCATCAGATCCTTTGTCTCTCAGATCTCATGTTCATATGAGAAAGAAGATGGTACCCTGTATGATCTCGAGGAAGTGCAAGCAGAATTCCAGACTCTCGTCCGCAACAACTGTAATGATGATATCAATGCCAACAAGATGAGTCGTCTTGCCATAATGACAGTGAAATTTGACAAGGCTGCGGGTGAAGTTCATGAATTTCTTCAGATGGTTGCCAATGGTGAAGAAATGTTAGAGAATCAAAATATTGTTCTAAAGAGTATCAGTGTTCCTGGCAGAGATGCGGTCACTCACTTTTTAGAAGATATTGTTTCCTAGAATATCAACGGATGACATGACCAAAAAGCTAGAATGTTGATGAGGATACATTTCAAAATAAAGTAGCTTTAAATCAGATGCTTTTTGTTTTAAAGCATGTGCTTTCATCCTAAGCTCATCCATTCTATATTTAGGAAGAAATCACCTTGTGATAGAAGGAATCTTCTTTGCTTTAAAGCAGATTGCTTTAAAGCATTTGTTTATTATTGTATCTTTGTCTTAGAATAGTAATAAAGCTTGCGAGTTGGCAAGTTAGGGTTAATCAAGGAGATTTTAGGGTTCCCTACTCCTTTGATTTTAGTATAAATAAGGGCATCCTTGCCCATTGTTTAGAATGACTTTTGTGATAGAAAATTTGTTGTGCCTATTCTAGCCTACAAACATTGTTATTCCAGGTGTTTGTTCACTTTGTGTTTATTGTTCTTTGGTGTTTGATCGCTTACTATATGCCTACCTTTTGCTACAGTATTGCTGTCCTAGAGTTGTATTAAACTTTATGATATTGAATAGAAGTCTCATGCCTACTTTGCTCTGATATTCTATATCAATTCATTAAGTTATCGTCGTCAGATGTGTGGCTTCTGCAGCTTTCATTTTCATCTTTCATCATTAAAGTACTTTTAGTCTTGTGGTGTAAATATGGAGGAAAACTACTTAAGTTTTTGTGTTAACAATCATTCCTTGTCCACTTTCAACTTCCTTTGCTCTGAATTTACTCAGGAGGTTGAAAGCGTCATAAGTCTATGCTAGTTGTAGTAGAAGTTTTGTTAAAAAAATAAAAAACCTCTTCTACAGCGTTTAGAGTTTTATAACCTTGTGCTCTGCAGCTAAGAATCAAAAAGAAGATAGGCAAAGTTTCATTCAAGTTATCTTTTCAGCGAACATCAGCAAGAAAGGGAACTCCCCCTTCCAATAGGAGAGCAGTTTATCTGTGCATAGTTGTCCATTTCCAAATTGCATTCCAGAGGTGCGAATTAAAATGCCAACATTTTTCTGGTGCCCATCGTGGGGCACGAGGCATAAAACTTCAAGCAAGCTTAGGCTTATGACACGGTAATGACTCTCTGAAGTCCTTTTGCTCCAGTTCAACAACCAAATCTTACACCACCTCTTATTCAACCAAATCTTGTATGAGTGGAAGGAGAGCAAATGGACATCATCAGCAGCCTTAGAAGTTTCATATTTGCACAAAAGGAAAGTCCTGATCAGTGGAAAAACGCGGCTGCTATCCTTGACAAAGAAGAATGCAAAGCAGATCTTGCAGCAGGAAGACCAGTACTACCACCTCCCGCGTGGCAATAGATAATCTTGGCTCACAAGGTTTATTCAAGAAAGGGAAAAGGCGGTGCTACGGATCCTTTCTTTCAAGATCTTGATTCTGCAAGAGTTGGAGAAGCATCCAACATAGTTCAAGAAATTTAGATAGTTCCTGAAGTCAAGTAGGAAGAATTACAAGACGAACCAGTAATCCAGTCTAGAGCAATGGGTGATGCAGATAACAACAATCATAATGATCCAAATCAAAGGCGACCACCACCATCGCCTTGGGGTAATAATATTGGACCTTTGGCCCTACAAGCACATCATGATTTACCAAAGGGGTCAAGGAAGCACTTTCCTCGGTTCCATGGTGATGGAACTCAACATCTCGATGAACACATCTCTGCATTCACAATAGCTTGCGTTGTTTTGCATGTATCACATGAAGATGTCGCCGTGCGTCTCTTCGTTGAGACTCTCGTGGGAAATGCTGCTGATTGGTTCAATCATCTGGAACCAGGAATCATTACAAGTTGGGCAACTATGAGCAAGAAATTCTTGGCAAGGTTCAAGCCTGTCGAAGATGGTCACAGATTGTTTGCCCAATTCTCAAATTCAAAGATGGAAAACAACGAACCAATGAGGGAGTTTGTGGCAAGGTTTAATCACCTAGTTACACGTCTTTCTCATACTCTTAATCCATTTCCGCAAATTCTGTTGAGCAATTTCATTAACGCTCTTCCTTCTGAGATAGCCTTCTTTTTGAGATCGGCTAATGAAATAGAATTATCTAATGCACAAGAAAATGCCATCAAGTTAGAGGATGACATGATTACCTCTGGCAAGATGAAAATGGATTCAATCAGGCCTCTAGTTCAGAGTTCTGCAGATCCACTGCTACATAAGGTAGCAAACGAAGTGACTATCATGAAGAGATAGTTGCCTACTTAGGGGCAACCTGCGCAACAGCCGTATCAGTCATCACAACAACAATACCAACCACAGCAACAGTATCAACCTTAGCAACCATATCAGCCTAAGAGGAACAATTTTCAAGCTTTCAATAACTATAGGCCCAGGTTGCCAGCACCACCACCAAGACAAGCAGTTGATGCTACTCAAAATGTAGTATTTTGTTCCTTTCATGAGACTGATGCACATACTGGAGCCACGTGTCCTGAAAATTTAAGGATGAATCAAATCATGGGATATGCTGATGCTGCACCTATTTCAAACATTGTTCCTTCCCCAAGTGCGAATGTTGTTTTACCACAGACAGACAACTTTGATGGCGACTCTACCACGGGATACTTCCAGAATGAACCCGTTATAATAAAGGAAGAACAAGATGATTTTCGTCAATATTCTCTTGCAATGAATCATGAAAATCTTTCAACTCCTGTGTTTACATGTACTCAACATTTCAAAGCACAGAAGGAAGGAGAGGATAGACAAAGACCAAAAGAAAAAGAGAAGGAAGTGGCTTCCACTTCCAATGCTCAGCCATCACATGAAAATGTTCAGACTGCTCAAAATTCATCTTCAACAAATTTTGATATAGTGGATTCCATGATGAAGACAAAGGTGTAGATTTCTCAGCTGGAGTATCTTCAAGACCATCCAGATCAGCTGGATAGAATAGTCAAGTATGTCAAGAAAGAGACTGTCGTACAACCCACATTGCTAGAATCTTCTGTTTCGACAGGAGAAAAGCCAAAGCCCTTCTATATTTCTCTGTATATAGGAGGTTATAAATTGAGCAATTGTATAATTGATTCAGGAACCTCAGACAACGTCATGCCTTTACAGGTAATGAATGCTTTGGGACTCTCATGCACCAAAACGCATGACAAGTGTTATTCGCTTGAGTCTAAATCAGTGCCATTGGTTGGACAATTGAAGGATGCTCAAGTACGATTAGCAGCTTGCCCAGAGAAGAAAATAATGATGACTATCTTGGTAGCTGACATTCTAGCCAGCTATGGGATGTTGCTAAGTAGAGGTTTCTGCAAAGATCTTGGAGGAGAAATACAATTGGATTGGTCATCTACGACCATTCCTTTAAAGAAAGGTAATTTCAAATTGGAACCAGAAACCAAGTCACAGTTCACGGTGGTGAAATCTCAGGATCCTCAAGCGCAAGTGCTATATCAAGAAGTGGGTCCTGGTACATATGTTATGCTATCTGAAATAACTAAAGAAAATCAGGAAGTTTTCTATACAATTGACAAATCAGAAGAAGAATCTGAAGAAAGGTACAACTTACAAACCTTCTTTGATGAAGAAGAAGAGCAACAATTTTCTCAAGAACGCAACAATGATGAATTAGATTTGTTTTTCTCGTCTTTTGAAGGATGGTTTGAAGAACCTGTGTCAAATATATCCAAGGGAGAGACCCAAAAATTTTTGCAAGCTGAGCAAGAGCACGACCTTCTTTTTGAAGATGATTTCTTCCTGGAAGAATTTTTCAGAACTAGAGATCATATGGAAGTTCCATTATCAGATCTAAATTGTTTTCAACATCAGTGGGAAAGTGATTCTTCAATGGAAGATATTGCAGAATTTTCTTTACAATATAGCCCATCTTCACCTGCATCTTGAGAATCTTTCATATATACTAGTGAAGAGGACGAGGTTGAATCCATCTATGAACCCGTACAAGAAAAAGACTTCATCGATACTATGCAACCAGTGTGGAATGCAACATATGAAGAGGTTGATGAAGAAGAGGAGTTCATGGAATATTCAGTTTTGGTCACTAAGGAGGATGATATTGAAAAATCAGAGATTATTGACAAATGTCTTTTGAGATACACCGTGTGTGAGGTTGATCAAGAAGAAGAAGAGGAAACATATGACTCAAATGAAGCTGTCTTTGATTCCACTCCTTTTACAGAAGAAGAAAGATACATGAATGCTGAAGAAGAAGTGATGATGGATATCCGCATTGAAGAAGAAAACTCTATAGAGGATAATGAGATTCCAGGTGATGAATGGGAAAGTGAGCTGTCAGGTGAAGATGTTCAAGAGTTTAAGCATTCAGATCTTGACGATTCATCAGATTTTGGAGAGTGGATGGACGAAAACACAACCGATGAAGAAGCCTTTGTAGCACTTGAAAAATGGGCAACGACGGTTGTGGATCCTATAAGCCAAGAATCGGTGATGAGAGTCATGTATGAGCAGCTTGCACCTTTTCCAGAAGATGATGCATTGACTGAATACAAAGTTGTGTGTGTACAAGATATAAATGAAACTCATATTCAATATGTGGTGATGACCATTCCCAGAGATGTACTTTGGCCACAAGACTTTTCTGTATATCTTCAGAAAGAAGTTCTGTATCTCCACATATTGCAAAGGTTGCTTGCATTGGAGGAAGATGCTCCACCTGATCCCTGGCATATCAATCAGTTTCTCAGGAACTTCTCATGGCCTAAACGTGAATACCCTCCTGAATCATGGCTCTTTGAGAGGATGTTGCAGAAAAAGAAAATTTTTGTGCTACCAAGACAATCTTCACAGCTAAAGAGAGATGGTTCTTACTATTCTGAGTCGATCGACGGCTTCATGTGACAGTCCTAATCTCTTCTCATCCTCGCTCAGGAGAAAGAGCGCATGAAACACTTTTGTTCTCGTAATGTGTTTCCCCTTTCTGTGATGTGACTGTTATGTCGTAATGTTTTTTCCCTTTCCGTAATGTGACAGTTGTGTTCCTTGTGTGTTGTGAAGTTCCAACTTCTTAGGTGATTTTTAGGAAACTCTGATTTTAGGTGATGTAGGGAAAAGTCTTGTTCTAGGTGATTAGGAATGTGACCTGACTCTATTGCCCAACTGATAAGGCACTGGTCCAAATTGCAAAAGTCCAGAGATTCTTGGTTCTCCTATGCCGTAAGTATCCGCCATGGTCCCTAGACAGAGCCAATTGTTATACCCAACCAATTTTTTTTTGCTTCATTAAGGCGTTTTGAAACAAGGCTAGAAAATTTTTCGTCAAAAAGTCAAAAAAGCAAAATTTCTAAAAATAGATGTTGAGTTCAGTTTTCTGGGTTTCTTGAGATATGGATGTTGGAAAAACTTTCTAAAAATAGAAAGTTTCTAAAAATAGAATCTCCAAATCAGGTGTCGCGCTCTATTCTCATTGGTCGATTTTGCTTCACGATCGGCGCGGTTCTGACGGAATCTTCAAACGACCAAGTTTTCTCTACTGGGTCATTTTTGCTTTTTCGCAAGGCGAAGCATGAGCTTGAAAGTCATCAACACTGAAAAGTTCACCTACCAGAACTCTTCGACGAGTTTCCAATGCTGTTTCAACAACGTAAAACTGACAAACGGCCATCGACTCGAGGATGCACGCAAAACGATGCAAGATGGATCCAAGGTGAATTAAAAAGTTGCAAAATCAAAATTTTGGCTAAGTCTGGTGAAACTGGGTGCCCCAGGAGGCTTGGGGTGCCCATCCTCTCTTGTGTTAGTTTTTTTCACGTTTTTCAAGAAATGTAGAAAACGCTTCCATCAGTGCCTTTCCGGTTGGTCAAACTTGGTCAAAAATTAGTCAAAGCCAGGATTTCATCACAGATATGTTCAGACTACTTAGATCACCCTCTGTCTTGCCTCGATAGTCGTCAGAACGACCAAAATCAAAGATCGAACAGGAGCCGTGGGCACGAAAATCGAGAAAAGGTACAAAATTGAAAAATTTTGTAAATTTTTCTAAGTGTTGAGAAACCAGGCACCCTAGGAGGCTTGGGGCACCCATCCTAACCAGTGTTAGATTATTTTTGAGGTTTTTCTCAAAAAATGTGAATCTCCTTCCATCAGCCCGGTCTGGTTCAGTGTTGATCAGCTTGGCACATTTTTTGAGGCAAACAGAAGGTGCAATCAACTCAGTTTTCATCAGGCTTGCATATTTGGTAGATCATTAGACTCATTTCCATCCCAGTTGATAGAAATTGACAGCCAAATAGGGGTCCTGTGCCTCTGGAATGCGCACGAAAACCAAGAAATTGAAAAAATTAAAAAAATTGAAAAAACTGAAAAAATAGCTAAGTGTTGGGAAACTGGGTGCCCCAGGAGGCTTGGGGCACCCAACTTGAGCAGTGTTAGAAAATTTTTATGTTTTTAGTGTTTTTTGTTGTGCTTTGTTACCAATCTTCGCCCGTTGGCAGTTTCCGGGAGGTCAAACTTGGTCAAACGATGTCAGATCGTCGAACGGAGGCAGGGGATGGAATCTCAGTTGATCAATCTCCAAAACGTCAGGATCAGTTAGCTTTTTCAGTCAATGACAACATTTTTCCACCTTGTTGAAGTCGGAGACAGGCCATATTTAAGTCAAAACGAGTGTTGAAGTGTCGAAAATGAAGAAAATTTTGTTAGCACTTCTTTCAACTCGCGTGTTCGATGACATCATCAAAGAAGATATTTTTCGTCATCTTGCACATGAAGCCATAGGCTCCTACAAAATAGGGATTCTTCCTATTCGAAGACATCCACTTGGATTTATGCTTTAAAAGATGCTTTCTTCATGGATGAGGATGAAGTTTTCTTCTCACACAAATAAAGCTATTTTTTCAACCAAAAGATTTATAAAGACAAGCTTTGGACTTCTTTATTTCATTATCTTTTGCAGGTTGCATCCAGAGGAAAGATTTTATTTTTCTTTCAATGAAGATTCGAAGACCCAAACCAGGTGCTTTTTCAGTGTTCTTCATAGATTCGGGTTGAGGAAGAAGAGAGGCTTGCTTTTTTAGGTTCCTTGTTTCAAGGAGATCATTTTTCAGAAATCCGACCAGAGCTTTTTCAGTTTTTGTCGAGATGGGTCCATCCAGATTATCATCCTCTTGAAGATTGGGAGTTGTGCTTTTTTTTTGGAAAATTGCTTTTTTCCTGCTTTTTTGAGAAAATCTCCGCTTTTTCAAAATCCAACAATCTGGGTTGCTTAGAAACAGAATTATCTACAAAACCCATGTGCCGGCTTTTTTAGCTCACACTCTACTTTTTCTAAAAATCAGCAAATAATTTTCAGCCATCTATCTAATTCTTTTTCCAACATAGGCGTGTTCATAGTCGATTTTCAAATCTTCCAATATGCAGTACTCTCCAACACAAATCAGGCACAAAACAACATTGGTTCATGATTACCTGAAAACTTGTGAAACAGACTTGCATAAAGTACTTCTAGTAATCAATTTACACTCCTTGGAGGATGCAGGAAATAATGCTATCAGGAATCTTGGACACTCTGGTTTGCTTGCAGCGGCATCCTTTCCTATCACAGTGCAAAGTATTGAGTTTGTGATTGCTTACATGACGCATTACAACTCAGTCACAAGAGAAATTCAGTCAGAAGATGGATGTGTGCTCTGCAGCTTGAGGACAAATGACATTGAAAAGTGCTTTACAATACCAATTTGGAGAGAAAACTTAACTGTTTCACTTGAAGAATGCAAAAGGGTTTGGAACAATGATAAGGAAAAATACAGAAAAAAGATTGGTCAGAGGTGGTTGAAAGAAAAGCAGAATATTATGCCAAAGAATGTCAGACGTGGAGAATTCAAGGAGGAGCATGCAATAATGATTACTCTGCTAAGTCGAATCACGGGTCAAGAAGATGCAAACAAATTTCAGCCTTGGATGTTTTACATCATGTCCCAGATTGTTGACGGAACTGAATTCTATGATTGGTCGGCACTAATTAGTGACAGTATCCATCAACAAATAATTGATTTTCAAAGGGCTCATGAATTCTATATAATATCATACCTTGTGTATTTGATGGCTTTTCAGGGTCAATTCAGAGGTTTGAATGTTGTTGGAACTCTGGGTACTTAGCATGTGTATCATCATTTCCCATAGTTAGAGATCTCTCAAGCTGAATGACATTACGAGCGGGTGAATGATGCATTCTTGATGCATGCAGTGCGAGATATGGACAACGAGTTGCATATACGGTTTTCCGCAGAGGCTAGAATAGCAATGGCAGAATGGGCTGATTGGTTTATCCAATTTCCTATTTTTTCTGACATCAGAGTATATGGCTTCTCAGGAGAGCCAGCCATGTTGCCGCGATACCCTACAGATGAAATATCATTTATGGAATTTTTGAGGCAAGCCTATGAAGTGCATACATTTTTGTGTAACAGACACAAGACAGCCTTCAATTTTCCACTTGGGATGAGTATTTACAGATGCAAATCTGGAGCAGATGCCAAGGCAATCGGTAATGAATCATCTAGGTATGGTCTTAAGTTTTTCAACAGTAGATCTTCATATGATCCCAGTGGTGTTTATGCGTCACATCTTGATCAGAATTGTACGCACAAGTTTGTAGTTGAAGACTTCTGGGCTAATTGTGCTGATGAGTATGAAGTGCGAGGACATAGTTACAACAGGTTCACTCTTCAGCAGATGTCTGATATCCTATCAGAAGACATAGAAGGTTTGATAGAAAGTGGTGAAGTTCTACTTCCCACGTATTTTAGAGACCAAATTAAGCAACAACCGTTGCCGCCATTTAATTGGTCAGTAAAAGAAAGCACTTCCATTGAGGAGAGAACAAGTCGAGTGGTTAAAAACAGTTTGATATTCTTGAAGACTAAGTGGAAGGATGATATTCTAGTAGCAGAGCCGCTAGTTGTGTAACCATCAGAGCCTTCCACTTCCAAGCCAAAACAAAGAGTAAAAGCTATGAGTGTTCTCCCAGAGGGAACAAAAATAGCAAAGTTAAAGAGGAAAAAGGACGAGTCTCCAGCTCATGTCCAACAGGAACATCCACCAGTTGAACCAGAAGTTCCTGTTGAAACAACGCCGCATGTTGAAGTGCTACCTTCAGATCATGTATCTCCACCTTCTTCACAGATCCCTTCACCTATTCACATAGATTTAGAGCCAGATTCACCGGTTCGTAACTTTGATGCAAGCATTGATTCATCAGGAGCTGATGAGGCAAGAACTAAGTTTCCAAGAGAGGATGGCTCATCCTGGCTTGAAAACATTCTGGGAAGAAAGAGAAGAAAGCCCTCATATCAGCTGGATTTAATAGAGTTAAAAAGCGTCTATCAAGACACACCAGATAAGCAGTTGAAGAAGCAGATTCACATTGAGAAGAATGTGGATGGAGAAATAATTCTTGAGACTACAACACCTTCAGAAAATAGAAGTGCTAATGATGTCAAGGTTGATGACTTCACAGTTGTCAAAGCTAACCTTGGCAGGAGTACTCACCATACAGACGTCAATCTCTTCGAGGTTGCAGCGGCTAGCTTGAAGGAAAGGGTGTTGAGAGATGGAGAAGACAAGGCAGCTCTCAAAGCTGAAGTTCGACAGCTGCAGCAATATATTTCCAACCTTTTCCGTGGCACTTCACAGGCTGATTTACTTCTTCCACCAAATCTTGGATCACCAGTCGATCAGCGGCATTTCAGTAAGTTGGTCCTCTATGGGAGGCACATGGACAGTTGGGTAGAAGAATTTGTGACCAAAGGGAGAGTTGTACTTGTAGAGCTTTATCAGTTGAAGTACAACACTCATGATTTATGCCAAGGCATACAGGGGTTGCAGCAGATCATGGCAGAAAATAGGCTAGTGTTTGAGATCATTATCTCTGACTTGAAGATTGCACTTGATACTGTTGATTTACCTGAAGATAAGAAGACAGTTTCTACTTGGAAAGCGCAATATCTTTTCACAGTAAAAACATATGATAGTATGAGTTCAGAGTTGACAGAATGGAAAGAAAAGGTAGTCGGCATCCTCAAGTTTGTTAGATCCTTTGTCTCTCAGATCCCGTGTTCATATGAGAAAGAAGATGGTACCCTGTATGATCTCGAGGAAGTGCAAGCAGAATTCCAAACTCTCATCTGTAACAACTTTAATGATGATATCAATGCTAGCAAGATGAGTTGTCTTGCCGCAATGAAAGTGAAATTTGACAAGGCTACGAGTGAAGTTCATGAATTTCTTCAGATGGTTGCCAATGGTGAAGAAATGTTAGAGAATCAGAATATCGTTCTAGAGAGTATCAATGTTCCTGGCAGAGATGCGGTCACTTGCTTTTTAGAAGATATTGTTTCCCAGAATATCAACGGATGACATCACCAAAAAGTTAGAATGTTGATAAGGATGCATTTCAAAATAGAGCAGCTTTAAATCAGATGCTTTTTGTTTTAAAGCATGTGCTTTCATCCTAAGCTCATCCATTCTATATTTAGGAAGAAATCACCTTGTGATAGAAGGAATCTTCTTTGCTTTAAAGCAGATTGCTTTAAAGCATTTGTTTATTGTATCTTTGTCTTAGAATAGTAATAAAGCTTGTGAGTTGGCAAGTTAGGGTTAATCAAGGAGATTTTAGGGTTCCCTACTCCTTTGATTTTAGTATAAATAAGGGCATCCTTGCCCATTGTTTAGAATGACTTTTGTGATAGCAAATTTGCTGTGCCTATTCTAGCCTGCAAACATTGTTATTCTAGGTGTTTGTTCACTTTGTGTTCATTGTTCTCCGTTGTTTGATCACTTACTGTATGCCTACCTTTTGCTACAGTATTGCTGTCCTAGAGTTGTATTAAACTTTGTGATATTGAATAGAAGTCTCATGCCTACTTTGCTCTAATATTCTATATCGATTCATTAAGTTATCGTCGTCAGATGTGTGGTTTCTGCAGCTTTCATTTTCAGCTTTCATCATTAAAGTACTTTTAGTCTTGTGGTGTAAATCTGGAGGAAAACTGCTTAAGTTTTTGTGTTAACAATCATTCCTCGTCCACTTTCAACTTCCTTTGCTCTGAATTTACTTAGGAGGTTGAAAGCATCATTAGTCTATGCTAGTTGTAGTAGAAGTTTTATTAAAAAAGAAAAAAACCTCTTCTGCAGTGTTTAGAGTTTTATAACCTTGTGCTCTGCAGCTGAGAATCAAAAAGAAGATAGGTCAAGTTTCATTCAAGTTATCTTTTCAGCAAACATCAGCAAGAAAGGGAACTCCCCCTTCCAATAGGAGAGCAGTTTATCTGTGCATAGCTGTCCGTTTCCAAATTACATTCCAGAGGTGCGAATTGAAATGCCAACAGGTCGTACCAAACAAAAAATGATTATTAGAAGTGAGAAAAGGGAGTCACAATAGTTTAAACTTATTGGGTGAAGCTCTTTCCTTGGCCGTACCACTTGGGTACCTTAGTTGTACCATTCCATGATGACATGACAGTCTTTTTTGGGAGGGCGATTTGTTGTTTGGAGTAGTTGCTACAAATTCTTAACCATTCTACCCAGTTGTACCACCCTTGGAGTCAAATACTCCCATTAAGGATTGAGTTGTTGCCCCTAGAGGTATTTTCCAACATTGTACACGATAAAGAATAGAGTTATATTCATTTTTGTAACATAAATCTCTATCAGTAGCAACTTTCATATTTGTATTAATTTCTGAGTGCAATTAGCAATGCTTATCGATGTTATTTCACATTATCATGATATTTTGATATTGAGTTTTCATTAATGGTTGCCTGGAATGGACTACTGCATTGAATAATATCAAATTTGCTCCTTTTAGTCCATTATATTGTGTAATTCATTTTAGTACATTTTGTCAAACATTTGTCAAAAATATAAGAAAGTTACTTTCGATTACTTGTTGGCAAGAGACACTATATGGATTCATGGTTGTTGTCATTGATGGCAACAAAGGTCATCCCACATATCCGCAAGTCATGGTGTGTCTCTACCGGAAGTCAGAATGAAGATTGTTGTGGTCCGGTGAACAAGAACAGAGCATATGGCAGGGTCCGACAGATTGGTCCGGATCTCTCAGAGGAAGTGTCTTGGTGCAGTGCGGATTTGGGGAAGTCAAGAGGACTACCTTGAGTGGTATATTCCAAGGATTTAGCCTCCGGTGATGGGCAAAGAAAAAGATATGAATAGTTGAGTACCGGATTCCTGAGAGATAGTGAGAACAGAAGAAGAACTGACTGACAGAGTATCAGACTATTTTCCAGATGTGTTACTATTGATGGTAAAGGTTGTGAAGGCATGAATCATGTTTGGCTGACATGATTAATGATATCTACAAGTATATGCTTGATCCGCATTGCTTGGTGAGCAAGGATTCAGCCGACAGAACAGAGTTTGTAAGAAACTAGACTGTTCCGGATGCCAACTAGAAAGGTGATGAAATTACTTATGCGGATATATATAGAGGATGGATTTAGTTGTGAAATGTGTGATTGTGTGATGGTGTATGCGAATAAGTGCAGAACAGAGCAGAAGTAGTAAGAAAGATCCGGTATGTGAAAGGATAGCAGAATAAAGAACAGAGGAAAGATGAAGTGCAGCAGATCAGTGTACTGAGCCTAACCGGAACTGAACTCCAGCATATGTAGATGCTTTCAATCAGTTCAAGACTGTGATTCTTATCACTTTGTAGACAGTGTGTCTCCTTGTAGGCAGTGGGCCTCTTGTGAGCAGTGTGCTCGGGCAGTGAGCCCTAATTGGCAAGTGCCATTTTTGTAATTCCTTATTCTTCTAACAGAGAATAATCTTTGGGTTAATCACCCCGTGGTTTTCTCCCTTAACAGGGTTTCCACGTCAAAAATACTGTGTCATGTGTTTTCTTATTTCATGGTAATGTTTTTATGTTTGATTCAATGCTGCATTAATTAATAAGAAAGTTCAAAAGGAAAATAATTAGGATAACTGATTCACCCCCCCCTCTCAGTTATCAACAATTGGTATCAGAGCCAAGTTCCTCCTAATAGAGCCTAACAGCTTGAGGAAGATCTGGGAGTTCAAATGGATGCATATGGTTTAAGGGAGCAACTCAAGACTGCCCTTGAGGATCTTGAACAGTCAAATTCTGAAGTCAATGAATTAAAGGAAAGACTCAAACAGGCTGATGAATTCATGAGAGAATTAAAAGACAAATTAAGTCTCTCTATGAAAAAGAGAAAGGAGCTGCTCCAACAATTGGCAAGACAAAGTGAAGAAAGCAATACAAATGAAGAATTGACTGAGCAAACCAAGTTATGTGAAAAGTTATCAAAAGAAGTCATTATGTTAAGACATGAAATGGAATCAGGAACTATAAAGTTTACTCAAGAGATTGAAGAAAAAAGAAAAGCTGAAGACAATCTGAGACAATCTCTTAAAGAGAAATCAGAAGAATGCCACCAGATGGACAGGATTATCAGACATCTTGAATCTGATCTTGAAGATGCCAAAGATAATGAAGAAAAACTTGAGAATCAAATTGCCTCTCTCAAAAGAGATCTTCAAACAGCAAATGAATATAAAGAAAAATTCAAGATAAGTTCTGCCCAACTTGAAGTACTTCTTGGAAGTCAAAAGAGGACAGATGACAAGTATGGTTTGGGATATGAGAAAGGAGAAAGCACCGGATCCGGTCAAAAGAATTTTGGATCAGAAAATCCAAGGAATAGGCCTAGAAGACCTCCGGTAAGACAGCCCAATGCTCAAAGATATCCATCTTTCAATGGATACTGCCACAGCTGCAACCACTTTGGTCACAAAGCTAATCAGTGTAGAAAGAGAATGAATCAGATTAATTCATCCTTCTCCGGACAGTGCTTTAATTGCAAAAAGTATGGACACAAATCCCATGAATGCAGAAATATGCAAGTAAACAAATCATTCAAAGGTAGATGCTTTACATGCAATAGAGTAGGTCATATGGCTAATCAATGCAGATCAAGAGGTTATCAGTCAAATATGCAAAGAAATGTTACTTGCCAAATCTGTAATAGGTCCGGTCATAATGCTAAAGTCTGCAGAAGCAAGAATCAGGACAAAAGAGGTCCAGTGTATAATCAGAATCAAGACAAGGGTAAACAAAAGATGAATGCGGATGAAGTTAGGAATCAGATGAGCAAGATTTGGGTGAAGAAAAGTTCAGAGAATGTAGAGGTTGGATCCGCACCAGACTCTGGTGCTGATACTTCTTCTGGAAATTAAAAAGTGAGCTCTAGCTTAGGGGGAGACTCAAAGAAAATCCTGTTCCCCCAGCCAATCAAGTGGTGCCGGATGTGGTACAAGATGTGGAGCAAAGGGTTTGAAGATATAAGTCCTAAGTAAATCCAGATAAGATTTCAGAGGTTTGCATGAAGATGCAAAGAAGTTGTGATCCATCAAGTAAGACCTGTTCCGGGAGATGCCCCGGAATGACAGAAGACTACAAAAGGGTCCGGAGAGATCCGGAAATGCATTATCTTATTCTGCGGATTGGACAAAGTGTTTGGGATGTCCTTGCGATGTGTTATCTTGATTTGTTCATGGTTGAAAGTTCCGCACGATGTTCATAGACCAGGACTGATCCGGTTCTTCAGGTTATCCGAATAAGGCAAACCGGAATAATATAGGTCAAGCATTTATTGCCATCAGATATTAGGGTTTGCGGAGCAATATAAGAGATTTCTCATAAAACATTTGCTCATTCTGCACTCAAGAAGAAGCGAAAAGTGGAGCTCTGCAACCAGATTCATCAAGCACACCAGAGATCTCCTGTCGAAGTCATTGCATAAAGAAATCAATCCAACTACTCCGTGCAACCGAAGATGCAAAAGGTATTTTCCACTTTCGATATCTTGCTACAAATCTTTTGAAGATATGGCTACTCCAAATATAGTAAAAATCTCAGATAGGCCCCGACCTGAATTTAAGAAACATCCATACAAGTCATTGGAGGTAGATCCCTTAGGAGCATTTTCCAGTGTTCCTCACGGAGTTTTACACACAAAAGACATTAGGGTTTACATACATGCAAGCATTGAGGAATTTGGGGAATTCAAATTGAGAGATCTCTATCACAAGCAACTGATAGACAATGCTTTTGAGCTTAAACCAGAGTATAAGGGTATCCAGAAGAAACAATTTGATCAATTCATTCATTTCCCCTGCTTTGAAGAAGATGAATGGGTCCGGTATGTACTGAGCAGGATGCATGACAACTTCCTATGGCTGGATAGACCCTGCAAGATCACAAAAGAGGCAATTAGAGCAGTAACTGGTCTATACTCTTCTGGAGGGATACCTATCCTGAAATCTGTCAAGAACAACATTGTAACTGAGGCCATCGGATCAAAATTTGATAAGAGGGCAATGACCATTGAAGATATCTCGGATCCGGATATCAAGTATACATCCATGATAATAGGATACAAGATCTATCACTCCAGCAGGGAGAATTCTGTATCTGGAACTGCAGTATATACTGCCTATGAAATGCTAAGGAAGAATGCAGAATATGATCTCTGCGAACTGCTCTTAAGCCAATTAATGGAAAATATATAAAAAATCAAGAAGGACAAGAAGAATTCCTTTAAGTATGGTACTCTTATTGTATGTCTATTCTTCTACTTCATGAATGAGCTGCCCGGATCAAGTGGATGGGTATGGCAGAATGACAAACCTATTGCAGTCCAAATAAGAGACTATCTACATGGGCTTGGGGATGCCAAAGCAAAAAATACAGCCCTATGGGGATACTTCAAAAACTTCCAAAGCATGATGCAAACAAGAGAAAGAATTCCCCAGTCTCTTGTTGAGAAATACAAAGACTCAGTGTGCTTTATGGTGGACACTGATCAGTGCCTAATGGAGGCAGTGGAGCCAAGGACTGTCTGGATCATGCCCATGGGGTATGAAGTGGATGAACAGATAGTGGAGCTGCATGTTCAACACATGCTAAGTCAGCCCAAAGATCCTAAGGCAGAAAGGTTTGGAACCTTTGAGGAGCTGAGTGTAAAGATACATATAGAACTCAGGGAACCTGAGATAAAGAGAAAGGTGAGAAAAGAAGTAGAGCACATTGCTCAAGGCCTAGGCATCTCAAAAGAGGCACTTGATGCCAGCCGGGAAAAGAGAAGAAAGTCTGAGGAAGAAAAGAAAGAGGCAGAAAAGAAAAGCAAGAAAAGTGCTCCGGTGGAATCCTCAACCCGGACCAGATCATCTAAAGGATCCACACCTATCAAAACCAAAAGCTCAAAACTGGAAGTCCAGGGATCCGGTAAAAGATCCAAGACAAAAGCCTCAAGAGCTTATCAAAGCCAAAAGGATGAAGAAGAAACTGAGTCAGATGAAGGAGTGAAAGAAATAAAGAAACAGAAAAAGAAAGGAACCGGTAAACCCTCTTCTGGCCGAGACAAGGAAGAAATGACAGAAGAATTTTCTGCAAAACCCACCCTGTCTCTAGACAGTGTAGTCAAATCAGTCACTGTGGACGGGAACCTTCAACCCGTGGCTGAATTCTATGATGACTACAATGAGGCAGATCAAAAGATCCTGCAAGAAGCCATAATAAGGTACTTGAACATCTACAATAAAGCTTTTATTGAGATTATTTCTGAAATTCCTAAAAGCCTAGAAAAGGAATTAGAAATAAGAAAGAATAATGCTCATGCAAAAGATCTTGAGATCCGGGAGCAGATAGCTATTCAGCTATATCCTCAAATTGATCCCAAGACAATGAACATAATATTCAAAGACTGCAAAGATGAGTTCAGAAGTAAAGCCAGGATGAACCAACTCATGCTTGGTGAGACTGACAAGGTGGCCAAAGAGACAGAAGAGATCCTCCGGAAGGCCTTCAAAAGTTTCAATCTTCCTATTGTAGAGGACTTAGGTGCAGAAATAGCTGTGGACTTGGAACCCTCTGCTCCAGAAGAAGTGGCCTATGAACAGGCTAGCATCTCTCCTTCGGTTTCCCCTACAGTCTCCGGATCCAAAGAAGAAGAGAAATTACAGGAGAAGGAAGCAGTGGTGAAAGATAAAGAGGTTGACAGTTCCAAGACTACAGAAGAAAAGAAACATCTGTCTCCGGCAAGAGACACTACACAAACTGTTCAACAATTTTTGAGCAAAGAAACTTTAGAGATTGATGAACCGGAGCTTCTAAAAGGCCCATTCGACTTTGACTCTCTCTCTCCGGTACAAACCATGAAAATAGCTTCATTTGCAAATGCCAAGGCAAATGAAAAACTCCTGAAATCTCATATGGAAGACTGTGAGTTGATAGAGGCTGCTTCCGGAGTACTTGTAAAGATTATGCCATCAATCCAGATAGATCCGACAGCCTCCTCTTCCAGTAATCTAAAAACCTTAGTCAGCAGTGTTGATACACATTTTGATTCTCTAGAAAAATCAGCTGAAGAAAAGGTCTGGAAGGAATTTTTGGATAAAAGATTTTCAGAAGTATTAGGATTAATCTCTAACGATAGGAGAAATATGAGTATTGGAATAAAGAGCTTAGAAAGTGCTCTTAAGGATGGCGGTGATATTTACAAATTTTGTATCTCCTGGTCAAAGGCAACAGTTGAAATAGATAAGAAAATAAAAGAGGAACAGGACAAACTACAAAGTTTATCTCAAAGTTTTGATCCTCTCTCTTCCTCCATAGTAAATCAAGAATGTTAGACTATTGCAGTCTTAAATGAAATAAAGAACCTTGAGAAGGAAAGGAAGAATATCACTAACCGGATGGGAGAACTTAGAAGGATTATAATCCCTAAGTTGGAAACTATGCATGAGGCCATTAGTGATGCTCAGACCACCGCCCAAACAAATGATCCGACAGATCTCAAGAGGGCAGAATCTTTTGCATTTTTGTTGAGTGGTCACATTTCAATTTTGGATAGAATGAAGCAAAGTTGGGCTGCAGAACTGATCCAATTGAAGACATCCTTTGCAGACATTCTTCAGTATATGTGAGTATGTAAATATGCGGCTATGTATAGAAATTTTTTTGAAAATTTTGGTGTGCGGACCCTACCCTTTGCCATTGATGTCAAAGGGGGAGTGAGGAGCAGTGAAAAATGAGGAATCCAACTAAGGGGGAGTTCCAGAAATTGTATATAAAGATAGAGCATCAGCCAAGGGGGAGCATAGTGTAAACACTTAGTCATTTTTCAGGGGAGCATAGTGTAAACACTTAGTCATTTTTCACTAAGTGTTGCCATCAATGCCAAAGGGGGAGATTGTTGGCAAGAGACACTATATGGATTCATGGTTGTTGTCATTGATAGCAACAAAGGTCATCCCACATATCCGCAAGTCATGGTGTGTCTCTACCGGAAGTCAGAATGAAGATTGTTGTGGTCCGGTGAACAAGAACAGAGCATATGGCAGGGTCCGACAGATTGGTCCGGATCTCTCAGAGGAAGTGTCTTGGTGCAGTGCGGATTTGGGGAAGTCAAGAGGACTACCTTGAGTGGTATATTCCAAGGATTTAGCCTCCGGTGATGGGCAAAGAAAAAGATATGAATAGTTGAGTACCGGATTCCAGAGAGACAGTGAGAACAGAAGAAGAACTGACTGACAGAGTATCAGACTATTTTCTGGATGTGTTACTATTGATGGTAAAGGTTGTGAAGGCATGAATCATGTTTGGCTGACATGATTAATGATATCTACAAGTATATGCTTGATCCGCATTGCTTGGTGAGCAAGGATTCAGCCGACAGAACAGAGTTTGTAAGAAACTAGACTGTTCCGGATGCCGACTAGAAAGGTGATGAAATTACTTATGCGGATATATATAGAGGATGGATTTAGTTGTGAAATGTGTGATTGTGTGATGGTGTATGCGAATAAGTGCAGAACAGAGTAGAAGTAGTAAGAAAGATCCGGTATGTGAAAGGATAGCAGAATAAAGAACAGAGGAAAGATGAAGTGCAGCAGATCAGTGTACTAAGCCTAACCGGAACTGAACTCCAGCATATGTAGATGCTTTCAATCAGTTCAAGACTGTGATTCTTATCACTTTGTAGACAGTGTGTCTCCTTGTAGGCAGTGGGCCTCTTGTGAGCAGTGTGCTCGGGCAGTGAGCCCTAATTGGCAAGTGCCATTTTTGTAATTCCTTATTCTTCTAACAGAGAATAATCTTTGGGTTAATCACCCCGTGGTTTTCTCCCTTAACAGGGTTTCCACGTCAAAAATACTGTGTCATGTGTTTTCTTATTTCATGGTAATGTTTTTATGTTTGATTCAATGCTGCATTAATTAATAAGAAAGTTCAAAAGGAAAATAATTAGGATAACTGATTCACCCCCCCCCCCTCTCAGTTATCAACATTACTACAGTGGTATCAAAGTTGTTTTCCTGCTAGCCCATTGGGGATTTATCAACTTGATGTAGAAAAATAATTCATATGCAACCTATTGAAAGAACTAACAAGTATTATAAAGGAATAATTTTTTGAAAAATCTAGAATTTTTTTTTCTAGATTTACAGGTTAAAGAAGAGGTAGGAGAAACCATGGCTGATAGAGAAAGAAGGAATGAAGGCAATAGCACAAAGTAGATACTTAATGATCTTGCTAGGGGACAATAGCAGTTGACCTAGTTGTTGACACAAATGTTACAAAATATGAAGACTTCCAGGGCTAACCAGAATAACAATGGTAACAATGGTGAAACTAGTAACTCTGCAAATAATAAAACTAACAACACTAAAACAATTATTGGATCAACAACAAGACCTTTGATGCCTATATTTTTAGATAGACAAGAAATTCTAGAAGGTAATGGGGGACAACAAAATGATGGTGAGAGTTTTATGGACTTTTTGCATGAGTATCAATCATTAGGTGATGAATTTCATGTTGTTATGTCATTGACTATTTTTTGCCAACTTAAGTTGAGGAATAGACCCAAGAAAGACAAGGGAACACACAACCAAGACTTGCAATGAAGGTTGGGCAATGTAATGTCCCCATTTTCAGGTTCTCTTGCAGCACATTCGGAGCTGACTTTCAGGGTTGATGACAGCCTAGTCAGAGAAGTATTTCGATGTCACCAAGGTGTTCAGGTGATCTAGTGGAGCTAGTTGACACTTTCCGGAGAGATTTCAGACAAATTGTCCATACTTACTATTTATAGTAAGTGTTTGCATGGCAATAATCTTTCTAGGTTTTTTTGGGTTTGTTCTCTTGGTCCTCGGAGAACACTTCTATTTTTAGTAAGTGTCAGTTTGGTGCTGTTTTGGTGACTTGGCAGTCAGCTGATGGCTATCCTAGATGTTGCATTGAGCTTAGTAGTATCAGATGGTTTGTGGATCTAGTTGGCACCCTCTGTGTTGGCTCAGTTTTCTTATGGTCGTTACTTACTATTTTTAGTAAGTTTGGGTTCAGTGTCAGATTGGGATTTTCAGTGTTGGAGATGGAGCATCTCATCAAGACCTTTTCGGCAAGCTATATATCACTGAATTATGAGTTCATTTGGACCTCTATTTTAAAGTCCATAAATTAATATTATTATTTAAATATTGGACTTTGGGATTTAATGGTCAAGTGATGAAAAATAAAATATTTATAAATCACTTAAGTCATTTTATGGAGCGCTCACCTTGGGAAATATTAAAAATGAAATTAAAAGAAATATTTCCCCCCAAAAGTGCATCCACCCTCTTGGAGAATTATAAAAGGGGAAAAGTGAAGCTCATTTGCATATGCTTGGAATTATTATTTTCTTCTCTTGTTTCTTGGAGCTTGAAGAGCTTTGAGGGTTTGGACTAAACTTGCGGAGATGAAAACCTCTATAAGATAGGATTTGATCTTGGCTATTGGGGATGAAAACCTCCATTAGAAAATACTATTGAGGCGGATGCATTCAGTATTCGCATTGGTGTTTCATTGAGATTCATATGCTGAGGGATTAAAGGAGTAAATCGAATACATATTGTGAAGTTTGAATGCAGCTGAAGATGATGGAAGGAAGTCTGATTTCAATGTGGGAAGTATGATTATTGCAGCTGTATCTATTTATTTTTGCTGGCCATACACTTTCAGCCAGGGCCGTACCTTCATTAGCAGCATTTTGTGAAGTTTATAGTGTGATTTCTTGGTGTTCTTCCCTACCATTTTAGTTGCCATACTACTACAAAGAATTCTGGTATATCACAGAGGTATTTAGGAGGAGTTTAAGGATTTTATTTGTTGATTGCTATTCCAAATAGGTCATACTACAATAGTTGATTGTGGGTCTTCAAGATATTTTAAAAAATACCTTTTGGGTCTCATACATACCTTAAAATGGGCATCTAGGGCAAGGGTTTATGCTGCCATTCTTTGTAAAAGCAAACTGTTGCATTCATAGAAGTTATGAGCATATTTCTATGACTTGTATTGTTGATCCTCCATCAACATCTGTATGAAGTTGAAGATCTCCATCTGGGCATGTTATCATAATTCATATTTTGGCTCATTGCTATCTGGGTAGTTGTTATTTTGTTGATATCTATCTTAGTTTTTCTGGGTTTTTAATATATGCTTTATATTCCATATTATCAATGCAAAATCAAAATATGCAAAACATGCAATAAACCCTAAACCCTAAACAGTTAGAAAAGCAAAAAATTGGCATAGAACAAACATATATCTGAGGGTGTATGTTGCAGGCAAGCTATCCATACCTTCTTAGGATGGCTCCAACAAATGCATAGCACGTTCATGGATCCAAAAACTTGACACATGTTTTTCATTGAATTCTATGTTTGAGAATGAAGAAATAAAATATGCCACATTGCACTTGGAGGGAGATGCTCATGAGTGGTGATATCATGGGATGGTGACATAGGGGCATAGTCTCATAGATACTTATGTAGATTTCATCCAAAGACTTATTGATAGGTTTGATAAAAGGGATCCAAAACTGCATTTCAAAGAGTTAGCTCAGCTGAAGCAATATGGTTTAGTTGACAATTATGTGTCAGATTTTAGAGGCTTTTTGTGATGGTTCCTGATGTTTCAAAGAGGAGACTTGTTGTTCTATTTATTGAGGGTTTCACCGAACCACTTAGAGGTTGGGTGAATGCATTTGACCCACCTTCTTTATATGCATGCAATAAAAAGGGCAAGAAACATGGAGTTCTCCATACCCAAAAATAAATTCTATCCTAAGTCATTCTCACCAAAGAAAGACAAGAAACCTTTTCAAAAGGAGTGGCCTGAAAAGGAAAGCTTGGATGATGAAACTAAGAATGAGTTGTAGAGAAAAAAATTTAATGCAAAGAGCCATGGGAACTAGGTCACAAGTGCCTAGGAAGAGGCAAGGTTCACTACATTGAGGTTATTTCTGATAATGAATAAGAAAAGGAGGAAGATAATTCAAGAAGTGAACATGAAAAGGAAGATGTTGGACCAAAGGATCAAATGATTGGAGGAGTTTTAGGAGGTCCCTTTGCTACTCTATCAAGTAGACCCAAGTATAACCCATTCAGAGTTAGAGGAATATTGCAAGGTCAAAGAGTGATGGTTCTGATTGATAATGGGGCAATCCACAATTTCATTGATGAGGGCCTAGTGGCAAAAAGAGGCCTTGAGGTGGAGGAATTCGAAGGGTTTAATGTGATGGTTGTAGATGGGTTTACTATGTCATGCACAAAGGAAATATAACAATTGAGAATCATCTTAGGTAACCATATAGTGACTATTGTCACTTGGATTTGCACCTTGTGTTGGAGCGATTTAGTGCTACAATAATCTAGTGAAACATTGGAGTGATTTTCAAGTGTGGGACCTTGCAAAGGAAATCAAACCTCCAGAGAAGGTGGTTCCTTTTCTGAATATGAGATTCAAAGTGCACTAAGACTAAACCTAATCTATTCATTGTTGGGGAAAAGGGGAAGAAGGAGAAACTAGAAATGGAAAGGTGATACACCAGGTTTGAATGTTTGACCCTCAAATCAACTATGTATGCACAAAATAATAACAAACAACAAACTGGCATACACAAATAAAAAACTACTTGCAGAGGTAAAGGAAAGTAAATGAAATCCAAAAGGAAAGAAGCATTCACAAATGGAGATCATACAGAAGTATTACACAAAGCAAAAGAAGTGCATGAGAAGGTAAAAATCTTATTGTTTATTGTCAAAGAGGCATGATTACATATGATAGAAGATGTGGTTTTTTAGACCAATAGCCGACAATAATACATTTGATTTCATGCCTTTTATATCATTTTTCAATGAGGTGCCATTACCTACTGTAATAAATTCTCCCTATGGGCCTGTCAAAAGATCTTTTACAAAAGAAATGTTTAAAAATATCTATTTGTCTTTGACATAAATGCAGAAAATATCTTCTCAGAAGTAGCTGAACAAATATCTACATTGAAACCTTGCATCTTCCTCTGCTTGCAACAATAAATGCCCAACCACAAATTCCAACTGGAGCTAGATGTTTGACTTTCAATCTGGCTTATATTTTGCCTTAACAGCAAGATTTCATCATTATTATCCATGGCGAACCCTTGATTCTGCTTCCTTTTCCTTTGTCTCTGAAGATTGTGGAAGCCATCAAAGATCGGGCCTAACATCTTCATCATTTTTCCTTCCAAGAGAGAAGGAGAAAGGAGAAAACCCCGCCCCTGAGCCCCGCTATACAAAGGAAGATTACAATATCGACAGACTTTGGGCCTGAGGCCTTCCGTCTTCTGCCTTCCCAGAGAAGGAGGAAGAAGGCAAGTCCCAGCCCCGAAACTCTAAGGACTTAGCCAATTTTGACAGTTTCAGCAGAGTTCGGGCCTTGGGCCTTCCGTCTTCCATCTTCCAAAGAAAGGAAGAGTGACACAAAGGAAATTCCTCATATGTTCACAAAAACTCAAACACAAACTCACAACACTTGTTTAATTTTCCAAATTACATTCTGATTTCAAAACATAATAATTTTACTTACAATTGGCAATAATAAATTCATTTCAAAGTTATTCAATTCAAATTTGTAACAAATTATGTACAATCAAGGCCTTCAACAACCACTCTCAGGCATACATCCCAATCTGCCCCTCTTCTCCACAATGTAACCTCTCTTCCAAAATTCCACACAACTTTCTTCTAGAGATAATGTTTTACTCTCTTGGTAGTGGCATCGCCTCTCTCTTTGGCAGCCCATGTCTTTCTCTGCCACACTCCTCCAAGTCTATGTTTAGGTATAAATAGATGTGAATTTGTCAGGAAGTTAAACAGTCATAAGTCTATTCCTTTTATTTATTCTGACACTTCATTTGCCTCATAAGGAGTCCAAAGTATTTCCACACTAGCTTTTCTTAACTAACATATTAACTATGAGGTAAATCGTGTGGTTTCACATTGGGTATTATAATTATAACTTGGAAAGAAGTCTTTTATAGAATAGACCCTTTAGATGATGATAGTTCTATTGACTCCCAAAACCGCAACTCCACTTCTTAGGACAAAATCACACTCACAAGGCCAGGGAATGTCATCATGTGAGCATAATTAGCCCGTCAACAGAATATGCAGGGTTAAAGGACACCCTATGGGAGTGGATTTTATCCCCTACACTTCGAGCTCATCTTAAACTCTGGAGGAATATTCTAAGGGGTATACCTGAATAGGTATTTTATCCAAACCAGATGAACAACTAAAAACATGGCCAACCAAACCCAACTCACCTTCTCAACCCCCAAATTTGTCATTGAGCTAAGAACAATTGGCTGTCATAAAACCCCTATATAGTTGATTCAACTATGCGAATGTACATGCATAGGAAAGATGGTTTCTTCCCCTAAACCACAGGTGAATAATTTGTTTGTTTTAAAAGGTGATTGGTCCCTCTCCAATATGGACCGGTGCCTATTCCATTGGGCAACTGAGTCATAAGCAATAAAGAGGAAAGAAATAGGCTAAACTAGCATCACCAAAAAACTAAAATATATTGACATATATTTCTCAGATTACATTTCATACCCTAGATATACTTATTTATCCAAAGACAAACTATAATAACCCATTTGCAATAGAGAAATGACCCAACACAAAGCTTGTATTGATTTGAATGTTGTCATACATTGTCAAATCTCATTACAATCTCACCAGCAAATGTGGTGAAGGAAAAATACAAAGCTGTGACAATGTATTCCCCTGAATTATTACAAATAGCCATGGAGACATACCATTGTATAAAACATGCATTACAATCCATTCCTACGTTGTATCAACCACATTTCTTCATTCACTATCCAAACATTTTCCTCTGTTCAATGCCCTAAAATCTCCTCAGGCATTTTCCAGACCATACAATTGGTTCAGCGACTAATCCTTTTTACATCTTCAATTCATGCATATATAGCCTCCAATTTTTCTTGACCTAATCTAGGTTGCAATAAATTCCCTCCTACTAGGTATGTCAAAAAATATCATGGTGAGAAGGGACATTCATCTACCAATAATAACTGCAACAAAATATCTGGAAGGGGTAGCTGAGAAGATGAAAATCTTCAATTTTTTGACCCCTGAATGTTTCTACTGATTTGGACCTGAAATTTTCCCACCCTCAGGATGCCTAACAGTCCTTTAACTGTGGAGTTATAGATCATATGGCCATGGGCCCCCGGTATATACTGCAATCATCTTGTCGCAGCCCCACAGAAACATAATGACATCACCCCATTTTTCTCTACGCGAATACTAAAAACCCCCTAGCATGGACTTCCGCCCACTTCCCTACTCGGAATTAGCATCTTGGAAAGATTCCCTATGGGCTAGCGAGAGACAATCACTCTAGAGCCTTCATAAAAATTCATGTTTCCTTTTTAAAAAATTGCATCCTAGAAAGCCGCCATGTGTTGTGATTCCAGAGTTGCATGGAAGGAGAGGAACCATCTCTATTTGGGCCTCGCAGAATCAATTGGGACCCTCCACGTGGCATCATGGTAGGTGCCAAGGAGAATGGTGAGTGTGTTAAGTCACTAGGTTAGGGGTTTTCTGAACTTTCAAACCCTAAGTCGGGAGTTAAGAAGTTAGGAAAACTCCTAACTTAGTGACAACAAAATCTTGAAAAGGTTTGGGCAGGACAGGAAGTAGCACGGTTTGCTAACTTTTGAACCTGTCGACTTAGGTTCTAGAAATCGAAAAACCCTCGACAACAAAGGAAAAAAAAGGGGCTGGTCACTCCATGGTTTAAAAAGGCTTTAAGTGAAAACTTAAGCGACCGGTAACTGGGACAAGCGGTCAACAAAGAAATATAAGATAAAGTAGAAAATGATTGTAAGGGTTTTGGGGGAAAAGTAGGAAAATGTTTAAATAACCAACTTAAAACCCTAAAACCTAAATAGGTGTCAACACTGGCTTCAGTTGGGGACGTGTGCCAAGTAGTGGCATAGCGAGAATCCAGAATCTTTGAGCAGACCAAAAGGCAAAAAATGAACAAGGGGAAGAACATAAACATATTTACAAGGCATACAATCATAGCCATTAGGGAACATAAGGAAAGTTGACTGTAATCAAAATTTGTAGTCACTTGCAAGTCAAACCTACACAAAACTGCCACAACCACTTGCCTCTATCAAAGACAAGTTGAATGAAGGAGTTGATCTCCCTCAAAACAAATTTGCATTTCTCATCCAACTGCAACAACTAAAAACTATCCCTAGCATGTGCCAATCTGCAACATATACTCGTGGAGCCAAGGAGAGCTTCACCAATGAAATCACTGTTGCAGGGCAACCATAAGAAATAGGTGCTTGACCTATTCCATACTACATCATGTTTGTTCCTAGTAGCAAGGGGTGAAAAACTAAAATTTAGGTCAGCAACAAAAGAAATAAATGAATACAAATCTCCATCATCATGTGCTAGGCTGTCATACCTACTGACATTTTCATGCAAATTGAAGGGAAAAGAAAATACCTCCAATTTGCATGGCAAAGAAAACTATGCCTAAATGCACTGCTAATCCACAAAAGAAGGCATATCTTCATGCAAATCAAAATGGAAAGAATCCATCACTGGTATACCTTTGAGTTGGGCTGCCATCTATTCAAACTTAGGCATAAACATGCCTTGCTGCTCATTCACATCAATGTCCCACACAAAGGACTCAACCTCTACTACAGTTCCAACACATTCAAGAGCTAACAAGTCTTTCACATCAAAATGAAAGCACTCATAATCATTTGTAACTCCATCAATCTTTGGAACAAAATTTTCATATGTACTACTACAGACTTCACATTCTAAATCATAAGCATGACTCAGGTTGCAACTCAAAACATCAGCACATAAATTAATACCATGAGACACCTCAAGTGGAGAACCATGTTCTTCAAATTGTCTCTCTGTTTCATGTCCATCTTGGCAATGTGCTATGTCATATTCATTGCTGCAAATAGACCGATGACACACTTCTTCTTCCTTCAATTCTATATTATTTCTTTGTGGCTGAGATGGAGCACACTCTGCATGAGGAAGAGAACATACCTTGCACCAAAGGAATAGGTTCTCATATGTGTCCACATGATAACCATCTTCAAAATTTAGGGCAAGCTCTTCACACTGAAACTCCATGGCTGCACCAATAACTATCTCTGATCAGTTATCATCATGTGTAGCCACCTCTACCTCTACCTCATGCAAACAAGCACTAAATACCTCATCACAAATAGGAACAAAAAGGGGCAGCACATCAAATAAGAAACAAGTTTCTTGCTCATCATCTATTTCATTTACCTGTGCATAATCTTCATAATCAACTTTACAAGTTGATCCATCTGACTATTCATTTATGCACATAGCATCCTCATTGTTCACTGAACCACATACCTCATCACTAGGCCAAGAGTCACCATTGGCTTCATCATTTTCACTTTCACTTGATGAGCTATCTAGCTGAATGTAAGTGCACACACTACCTTCATCATTGATGCAGAGTAACTTTGAATGGGGAAAGATAGACGAACTAGACAAGGTTCTACTTCACCTACAAGCCCAAAAATGAAGACCTTTGTGCAAAAGTGGGAACAGCAGAAGGAAACTCCAGTATGATCATGGAAAGGTTGTATTGGGGTACCAAATGATTTTGCACCAGTATTTGTCCGTACAGGTCCGTACAACTACAGGAAACAGTCAATTTCTGTTGAAATACATGAAAACAATGTTTTCTCTATTGATCAAAACCTACTAATCAACCACCCACCCTTATTTGGATGTTACAAGGCCTTAATAAAGGCATTCCTCATTTGTCTCTTCAGTTTCCACTTCCTTCCAACGAATTGGAACAAGGTGACCCTTCACCTTCCTCATTTTACATTTTTGAAAGATACATTTTTTAGGGATTTTCCATTTTGTATGACAACTTGTCATAAGACTTAAACATTAGACCCTTCTTAGGATCTTAACACATGAAAGATGACTTGATGAACCTCAATACAATATTAAATCATTACAAATTTAACCAAAAATTAAAGATTTGTCTAGGATAACTTTGATTTGCCAAGGTGCTCCTGCACCATACTCCTTAGCATGAAGAAAACTCTTGTCCCAAGAGTTGTGTGGTCTGCTTCAAATGACTTTTGCCTCTTTATGTCTTCAACCCTAACTTGATTGCTTCTCTGCTTCCTTTTTACTTTCCAACTGTGACTCCTATTAATGGAGTTTGACTGGCTGCCTCCAAGGTGCATCAGAAGTCCACTCCTTCCTGCTACAACAACACTTCTGTCCCTCACCTGGGAGTCCTCTCTTGCCTCTCTCCCCAAGACTATTGGCGACAACCAATGGACCATCTTCTCTGGCCCTCTTGACAGACCTTCATGTCTGCCTACAGCAGTGAGTGAACTTGCACCTGCAACCATAAAACTTCTCAACAAGAATCAGATAGCAAAAACCAATGCTCATCCCGAACTCCTGGTGTAGATTGCCTCCTTCGGCGCTCTATCTACACGCTCAGAATCTTCTGAGCTCTGATACCAATTTTGCACCGGTATTTGTCCGTACATGTCCATACAACTACAGGAAACAGTCAATTTCTGTTGAAATACATGAAAACAATGTTTTCTCTATTGATCAAAACCTACTAATCAACCACCCACCCTTATTTGGATGTTACAAGGCCTTAATAAAGGCATTCCTCATTTGTCTCTTCAGTTTCCACTTCCTTCCAACGAATTGGAACAAGGTGACCCTTCACCTTCCTCATTTTACATTTTTGAAAGATACATTTTTTAGGGATTTTCCATTTTGTATGGCAACTTGTCATAAGACTTAAACATTAGACCCTTCTTAGGATCTTAACACATGAAAGATGACTTGATGAACCTCAATACAATATTAAATAATTACAAATTTAACCAAAAATTAAAGATTTGTCTAGGATAACTTTGATTTGCCAAGGTGCTCCTGCACCAATCATCTGCACCACTGTCATATGATGTACCATCTTCCACTTCTACCCTTCTGACTACACAATCATCCTCATTTGATGTTGCATTCATCTAATTGCTTGTATCCACACTGCTATTGTTTGGATCAACATGTTCATTACGAGAAGCACATGCATTTGTGAACAACAAACCCTTTATGTAGTCATCTCTCATTTTCTCCATAGAGTCTAGGTACAAATATGTATGCTGCATACTCATTATTTCAAAATCTTCCCACACATAACTCAATCCATTTTCATATGCTTCAAAAGACATATCAATGTAGGTGGGAATGTTAGGTCTGAAACCTTTAGGAATATGGGAAAGAGAAACAACAAACTTGTGACAAAACTCCATGCTTGACTCTCCCTCTTGTCTTTTAATTTTTTCCAGCTCTATGACAAGATCAGGAGGTTCAAGACCTTTGGCAAATTCATTTTCAAATGTTGCCACAAGTTCATTCCCTGAGGCAAAGGACTGCGTTGAAAAATTATGGAACCACTCTCTTTCCTTTCCATGTAATGACCTAACAAAAAACCTCATGTACATATCCTCATCCTCAAACTGATGTTCTTCCATGAATTTGAGAATACATGATGTGTGTCTCCTTCCCAAATATCATACCCATCAAACTTGGGCAACTATTTGTAGACCTTGGTTGGCATACTCATTGTTTTTTAATCAACCCATGAGAGGTCTAGCTGATCATACATAGGATCTAAGGGAAGAGCAGGGGACTGATCAAACCAATTTTTAGGGATAGCAAGGAATGCATTAGACTGCATCCTAGACTCTACTAGCCTAATCTGATTTTCTATTTCTACTTCTTGCTACAACAATGACTCCAACAACTGTTTGGTTTTATCAATTTCATAATGCTGCATTACTAAGTCATTATGATTGTGCATGGGTGCATATAGGTTTTGATTTGTATAACAGGCAGAGCCATGACTGGAATATGCATTGCTAGGACAGTCATAGGAATCCACTCCAGTGTAATTTCTAGGGTTTGATATATATGGAGATTCAAATAAAGGAGTAGCCCTAGAATAGTCATATTCATACCAACCATCCATGACTAAAATATCCTACAATGTAGGGTAGAAAATTAAGGCATATAAATTTGTTCCTTCGACATAACCAGAACAACCAACTTCAAAGGTCAAGAAGAAAACCATGTGTACCTTTATTTTCACCATCTGCTGCATACTAAGATGGAGCACATGAATCACTTATAGTAACAAAGGGACAATAGTAATAAATTATTATTCTTTAATAGTAGAGTCGCCACCTCTTCCAAAGAGGAATTCCTTGAAGTGTGATTGATCTTCAAGGCTACAAATTGATTCTAGGTTTAGCTCACTAGTAGACTCATCAATTGATTTCAACCTAGCAGTATCATCCCCAGAAATAGTGCCAAAAATGTTGACATAAGTTGACGGATGCCAAACTTACACACAGCAACAAATTGTCCCCGGTAACGGCACCAAAAATGTTGGTGTAAGTTGACGGGATGCCAAACTTACACATAGCAACAAACTATCCCTAGAAACGACGCTAAAAATGTTGCCGTAAGTTGATAGGATACCAGAATGCAACCACAACACCACTTCCTAGGAGAAAATCACACTCACAAGGCTAGGGAATGACATCATGTGAGCATAATCAGCCCATCAACAGAATATGGAGGGTTAAAGGACAAGCTACGGGAGTGAGTTTCATCCCCTGCACTTCAAGCTTTGCTTAAAATCTGGAGGGATATTCCAAGGGGTATACCTGAATAGGTATTAAATCCAAACCAAATGAACAACTAAAAACATGGACAACCAAACCCAACTCACCTTCTCAGTCCCCAAATTTGTCACTGAGCTAAGAACTACTGGCTGTCATAAAACCCCTATATAGCTTATTCAACTGTGCGAATGTACATGCACATGAAAGATGGTTTTGTCCCCTAAACCACAAGTGAATAATTTGTTTGTTTTAAAACGTGATTAGTCCCTCTCCAATATGGACCAGTGCCTATTCCATTGGGCAACTGAGTCATAAGCAATAAAGAGGAAAGAAATAGGCTGAACCAACATCAACAGAAAACTAAAATATATTGACATATATTTCTCATATTACATTTCATACCCTAGACATACTTATTTATCCAAAGCCAAACTATAATAACCCATTTGTAATAGAGAAATGACCCAACACAAAGCTTGCATTGATTTGAATGTTGTCATACATTATGAAATCTCATTACAATCACACCAACAAATGTGGTGAAGGAAAAATACAAAGCTGCGACAATGTATTCCCCTGAATTATTACAAATAGGCATGGAGACATACCATTGTATAAAACATGCATTACAATCCATTCCTACACTGTATCAACCACATTTCTTCATTCACTACCTAGACATTTTCCTCTGTTTGATGCTATAAAATCTCCTCAGGCGTTTTCCAAACTAGGTAATTGGTTCAGTGACCAACCCTTTTTACATCTTTGATTCATGCATATATAGCCTCTGATGTTTCTTGACCTAATCTAGGTTGCAATAAATTCCCTCCTGTTGGCTATGTCATAAAATATCATGGTGAGAAGGGACATTCATCTACCAGAAATAACTACAACAAAATATCTAGAAGGGGTAGCTGAGAAGATGAAAATCTTCATTTTTTTTACCCCTGAATGTTTCTGCCGATTTGGACCTACAATTTTCGCACCCTCAAGATGCCTAATAGTCCTTTAACTATGGAGTTCTAGATCATATGGCCATGGGCCCCCCATATATACTGCAATCATCTTGTCGCAGCCCCATGGAAACATCATGACATCACCCCATTTTGCTCTACGTGAGTGCTAAAAACCCCCTAGTGTGGACTTCCTCCTGCTTCCCCACTAGGAATCAGCATCTTGGAAAGATTCCCTACGGGGTGGCAGGAGACAATCATTCCGGAGCCTTCGTAAAAATCTATGTTTCCTTTTTAAAAAATTGCATCCTAGAAAGCCACCACGTGTCGTGATTCCAAAGCTACATGGAAGGAGAAGAACCATCTCTGTTTGGGCCTTGTAGAATCAATATGGACCCTCCCTGTGGCATCATGGTAGGTGCCAAGGAGAACGGTGAGGGTGTTAAGTCACTATGTGAGGGGTTTTCCAAACTTTTGAACCCCAAGTCGGGAGTTCAAAAGTTAGGAAAACTACTGACTTAGAAACAACAAAGGCTTGAAAAGGCCTGGGTAGGATGGGGAGTCTCACGGTTCACTAACTTTTGAACCTACCGACTTAGGTTCTAGAAATTGAAAAACCCCCAACAACAAAGGAAAATAAAAGGGGTTGGTCACCCCATGGTTTAAAAAGGCTTTAAGTGAAAACTTAAGCCACCGGTAACCAGGACAAGCGGTTAATAAAGAAATATAAGATAAAGTACAAAATGACCGTAAGCCTTAGGGTTTTGAAGGAAAAGTAAGAAAATGTTTAAATAACCAACTCAAAACCCTAAAACCTAAACAGGTGTCAACAGGTTCCTTTTATTTACTTCACCTCCAATACAAAATTTATAACTAAAGTTTCAATTCAGTTAAAAGAAGTCACAAGGCCTAACATGATTCTCTTCGCAATATACTCATATCTTTGTAGACACCTTTGTATTAGGAGAAAAATACTAGCGGCATAAAATAGGGTAGTCTTTTAACACCCTTATCAACTGAGGCTGCAACATTCTAAATATTGTAATCAATTCAATCAACTATATTTCCCTGCGTTGATAGGTCTCTCATTATGCTGTGGCAACTCCTCTATCTTTTAAATGGCATTTAAGTTTCTTGTTGGCTCCTTATCATGGTGCATAGAGATTCTTCCTAATAAGGAATGAGAGTTCATATTCTTATCATTATGCATGGTCACTATCTTTTTCAAACCCATGGTAACACATGTAATAGGACGCTGTATATTCTTCAGTATCCTATTGATTAGAGAACTAACTTTACTAGCAGAATACTTGGAAACTAACCCACCAAAAACATTGACCATTTTGGCAGCCGACACATAGCTAGAATGGATCTCACCATTGTTGGTGTAGTGGATTGTCTAAGACAAGCTATTTTCTTCCCAGAGGCCACATCAGAAATAGATAAGCTTCCAACTATAAGAACTGTTGATATAGAATTGTTCATCAGAGATGGATAGGCAAGTCACTGCACCACCATGTTGCATCAATATATGATAGCATTGACTGCTATACATGTCAAAATGTAAATTGTTCCATTCCCACATCCAACAGCTCTTTTTGGGTCAACATAACACATACAATATGCACGTTGAGTGTGCCCACAAAGCAGGTGTCTATTACCATATCATTTCCTTGATAAATTTGCCCTACCCCCATCAAAATGACCATATTGTGTTCCAAGGTGAATTGCAAAACAAAAGTTAAACAAAACAAAAATAAAAATCTTTTGGTGACAGAGGATTGCCAACATCCCTGGGTGCTCCTGCATCAAACACGTCGGGTAGAAAGTTTGTGAGCATAGGCTCACAAAGTAGAGTTGAGTGATAGAATCATCCTTTCAGGTTGTAAACAACCTACAATGAACTCCATCGCTAAAGAATGTGCACCAAAACTATTTCTTCCTCTTCTTCCAACACCATGCCGGAGCAAGCATCATCCTCCTTCCACAACTCCATTGACCATTCCTTTCTCTCGTGGTTTCACATCCACCATGTGTCATCCTCCTTTGCCAAATGCTCTCTACTCTTCTCTTCTCCTTTGTGGGATATATCCCACCACAAACCATCCACCTCCACCAAAATCCTATAGCATCTTTTACACTTTCTACATACAAATTTGAAACTGCAACTGTATATGATCTTTCTCTTCATCTACTCTCACTAACTCCTTGTACAATTTCAAATCATCTTTTCCATCACTGATTTCAAAAGAATTAAAATTTACCTCTTCTTTTGCTACTGCAACATCCATTTGCTCATCCTCATCAGTAAACTGCTTAAACCACTCTGCCAAAATAAAATCATCTTCTTCCTCATCCTTCACTGCAACCTTTCCACATTCCATCGCTGCATCTTATTCATCCTCGCTATCCATCACTTCATCTTCAACTGCTGCAACTTCTTTTAGTGCAATCTCTTTCTTTTCTCCATCTTTTTCTTTATCTTTGTCCTCATTTCTTGCACACACAAATCCACCTACATACAAAACATCATTAGAAGAAACATGGGACTCCTCACCCATTTTATTTTTCGACTTCATCTCCGCTATACTTTCTCTCAGAACATGCCATGTCTCTTGTCGCAAATCCTATAGTTGATTATCCAACACCACCATCAATATTCTATCTCTCCTCACAAGGAATGAAATTCCTAAAGGTCTTCTCAAGACCAACCTCATACTTTTCCTCTTCGATATTCTATCAAACACTTTTCCTACTATTCTCTACTCAAGAAGACTTCTGGAAGATGCTTCCTCACCCACTCTCTCTCTCTCAGTGGTAGAACTCAACACCTTCTACCTAGCTTTAGTCTTAATTGGAGAATAGCCCACCTCGGTCCTGGTGCATACTCTGCACTCTCAGGATCACCTTGCTTTGATACCATTTGATGCAAAGGAAATTCCTCATCTGCTCACAAACACTCAAACATAAACTCACAACGCTTGTGCAATTTGCCAAATCATATTCCGATTTCAAAACATAATAATTTTACTTAGAGGTGGAAATAATAAATTCATTTCAAATTTTATTCAATTCAAATTTGCAACAGATTATGTACAATTAGGGCCTTCAATGGCCACTCTCAGGCATACATCCCAATCTTCCCCTCTTCTCCCCAACATAGCCTCTCTTCCAAACTTCCACGCAACTTTCTTCTATAGATAATGTTTTACTCTCTTGGTAGCAACATCGTCTCTCTCTCTGGAAGCCTGCATCTTTCTCTGCCGCACTCCTCCAAGTCTATGTTTAGGTATAAATAGATGTGAATGTGTCAGGAATTTGAACAATCATAAGTCTATTCCTTTTATTTATTCTGACGCTTCATTTGCCTCATAAGGAATCCAAAGTATTTCCACACTGGCTTTTCTTAACTAGCATATTAATTGTGAGGTAAATCATGTGGTTTCACATTGGGTATTACAATTATAACTCAGAAAGAAATCTTTTATGGAATAGACCCTTCAGATGATGACGGTTCCTTTTACTTGCTTCACCTCCAATACAAAATTTATAATTGAAGTTTCAATTCAGTTAAAAGAAGTCAAAAAGCCTAATGTGGTTCTCTTCACAACATACTCATATCTCTATAGACACCTTTATATTGGTAGAAAAATACTAGCGGCATAAAAGATGGTAGTCTTTTAACAACCTTATCAAATGAGGTTGCAACATTCTAAATGTTGTAATCAATTCGATCAACTATATTTCCCTACATTAATAGGTCTCTCATTATGCTATGGCATCTCCTCTATCTTTTAAATGGCATTTAAGTTTCTTGTTGGCTCCTTATCGTGGTGCATAGAGATTCTGCCTAGTAACGAATGAGAGTTCATATTCTTATCAGTATGCATGGTCACTATCTTGTTCAAACCCACGGAAACACATGTAATAGGAAATCATATATTCTTTAGTACCCTATTGATTGGAGAGCTAACTTTACTGGCAGAATACTTGGCAACTAACCCACCAAAAACATTGACCATTTTGGTAGCTGACACATAGCTAGAATGGATCTCACCATTGTTTGTGTAGTGGATTGTCTAAGAGAAGCTATTTTTTTCCCATAGGCCACATCAGAAATAGACAGGCTTCCAAAAAGAAGAACCACTGATATAGAATTGTTCATCAGAGATGGATAGGTAAGTCACTGTACCACCATGCTGCATGAATATATGAGAGCATTGACTTCTATTCATGTCAAAATGCAAACTGTTCTATCCCCACATCCAACAACTCCTTCTGGGTCAACATAACACATACAATATGCATGTTGAGTGTGCCCACAAACTAAGTGTCTATTACCATGTTGTTTTCCTGATAAATTTGCCCTACCTCCATCAAAATGACCAGATTGTGTTCCAAGGTGAACTGCGAAACAAAAGTTAAACAAAATAGAAATAAAAATATTTTGGGTGACACAGGATTGCCAACATCCCCAGGTGCTCCTACATCAAAGAGGGAAGAAGAAAGGTTTGAGCCTGAAAGTCCGAAACACTTAGAAATATTTTAAAGGAAAAGAAGTGGAACACAAGCTTCAGGCTTTCCTCCTTATCGCTTATCTTTTGTCCACATGATAGTTTCTTGTTGTTCCATGTTCTTCAATAAAGCATCAATGGAATACTATGCGAAATGGCAAAAAAGTCACAGATTATGCCACATGACCTCCTTTGGGTTCTTTAAATGTCGATCTATCAAAACCTTCCACCTATCTTCTTTTCATGATTCGGGTGGGATGGCAGAATGCCTTAGAAAATTCAACACCCGTCAGGGTTTGGGGTTCAGGCCTTCCATCTTCCATCTTCCAGAAGAAAGTAAGAGGGAAGAAGAAAAGTTTGAAGTCTGAAACACTTAGCTGAATTTTCAAAAGGGAAAGAGTTGGAGCTCGGAGCTAATTAGGATAACATGATGAAGGGGAGAACTCTGAACTTCAAACTCTGAAACTTTGAAAAGGTTAAAAACACAAGGAAAAACTCAAGATTTTGGACTTAGACGATTTTGGGATGTTTTTTCTTACATTTCCAAAGCTGAAAACACTTAGAGATTTCATGGATTTGGGCTATTTGGCTGGAAAGCAAAATAGGACAACATTTTGGTGACTTCTCAAGTGTGTTTTCCTGCTAAACAAAAGGGAACCGATGGCCTTAAGAATTCATTGGGCATAGAGTCAAAAGGGTTGAAATATGTTGGAACAACTAAAACTTGCCTCAAAACAACACCACAAAAGGAAAACAAGGCATACATTCTCCTAATGAAAGTGCAGCCTATGCAATAGCACTTGGAAGAAGGGAAGCCTAAAATAGAAACAAAATCTACTCTAAACCTAAGCTAACAAAAAGGAAATGACCTCAAACAAATCCATTGACAAGTTCCTGAAAGTAACTGCTCTTCCTTCATAATTTATAGTGTTTCTCATGCTTGTGGGTAGTTGAAAAGAGGTGGGGAAGGGATGGACATACAACTAGATAGTGAAATACTTCCCCAAGGATAAAGAAAAAATCACCTATCCACTTGCACTGATTGAAAAGGTGGTTGTCTGGTAGTGGATAAATGGGTAGATCTAGCCCCTTTTGGTGCTCAACCTCATGCTTTGAAGTAAGCATGATAGGTAGGGACTCCACATATATCTCTAGATGGGCCAGATGCCTGATAGGACATCCCTTTGAAATGGCATGCAAATCAACAAATTTGATCTCATGCCTTTCCTATGTTTCTTCATCATTTTGCTATTGGTCTAGATGCTCTGGCTCTTGTGGCTCAAATGGAGGAATGACAGCCTCCTTAATATTCTCAAACAACTCAGGATTTACTTCATATAGAGGCACTGATTTACAATCTAGATTTGATCAGAAAACATCAATCTCATCCCAAAAATGGGCCTCCTCCAAGTCCTCTACACTCTCAAGTATAGGGTTGCTCATATGCTCTTCCCCATGAGATGAGATCTCATTGCTATTTGTGGTCCCATGTGCCAGTAACTCACCATTATTTTCAATGTCTCCATTTTGATGCAATTCCTTTGCTGATATGGGCATGAGCATTTGTGTGTATTCTACCCCCTCTTCAATAAAACAAGGCAGCCCACTAAAGGGAACTGCACTACCAACCTGGATAGCTTCCGCAGCAACCTCCAAAGTGTACAAGGAAACCTCATCATCAAAAAGTTCCTCATCTTCACTTCCCTCATCCCTTGACTACAACCCAACTAGATTCTGCTCAAGTTATCTTTGCAACTGAAGACTCTCCCCATGCAATATTTGTATTCCACTCTTATTTACTTGATCAGATGCATGAGAAAAAGCTTCAAAAGAACAAAAATTTAGGGAATTCAACCTCTTATTTGAATCAATAGTACTCATAGGTGTAAGAGGTTCAAACAGTTCCACCTCTATGAGCATAGGAAGAACAAACTGTTCTTCGTTAGTTTCTTTCTCATCCACCTCCACCTTTGGCTTATCCCGCCAACTAGCTTGATAGACAACAGGTCCACCCTTGAAAAATGAAATAGTCTCAAGGAAATAGGCTTGAATATTTCCTTGAATTTCCTGGATGGGAGAGGGTTCTTGGAAAATTTGTTTCTGAGAGTGATAGACTGGGTTTACATAGGAACAAGGTCTTGTGGAGGGAGAGAGCTTCTAAAACTTGGGAAATTATGATGTCGAGGCTGCTCTGTTGTAAGCTGATTTGGAGTGGTAGAAGAGGGGGGGCTGAAATTAGGAAAATAAGGCATGGAATGAATCACTTGCCTCATCTGTTCTTCTTGGGTATAGCAAGGTTTTCCTGAAAAGCTCTTTCTTGTGCCTCATGTTGTTGTTGTTGTTCATACTCTATCATTCTTTGAAACTCATCCCAATCCATTTGCAATCCTAGGAACAGCTCCTTTAGATCATTAATGTTTTTTATGTTAAAACTACAATCCCGTTGAGGTGGATTATACCCTCTTTTTCTTCTCTTATTGTCCTAAAGTCTATTAAGCTCCACGAACATGCATGTGAGATCTTTGAACACATCAATATTCACACTGTCAACATCTTGGAACTGATTAGAAGGGTAACTACACTAGCTAGGATCAAAATAGTCTTCTTGGGGTTGATAATAAACATTATGAGGGTGCCAAGAAGGATGAGTAGGGGCAGGTGGGAGGTAAGCATTGTTAGGATGTTGATATTCTGTTGAAACATGGTAATACGACACAAAACCATAGGTATCTTGGGCCTGAACTGGTTGATATGGAGGCCAACGATGTGTATTTTGACAAGATGGAGGTGAATAAGCATCATGTGGGTGATGGTATTTAGAGCTTCCATAATAGTTTGACATAATATAGCATGAAGAGAAGAAGAAATCACTCAAACAATATGGGAAAAAGTGCAAATAGATTTGCCCTTCTAAGAAATAGGCTCATACCACAGAGTTGCCAGGTGATTGAAATGCTTCTAAAAGAAATTAGACTAGGAGTATCACCAAATCCTGATCCTTGAGGCTCTTTAGGCACTTGGGCTACTTTCACCAGCAGATTTGATTAGTAGAGCAGCCATGGTGTTGGAGAGACTTCCCTGAAAGGCAAGATTCACAAAAGAGCACACCAAAACTTTTTAATGGATGATAAGGATCATCAAATCATCCCACCAAACATGCCAGAAACTATTGTCACTTGGATTTGCACCTTGTGTTGGAGTGCTTTAGTGCTACAACAATCCAGTGAAATATTGGAGTGATTTCCAGGTATGGGACCCTACAAAGGAAATCAAACCTTCAGAGAAGGCTAGTTCCTTTTCTAAATATGAGATTCAAAGTGCGCTAAGACTAAACCTAAGCTATTCACTACTAGGGAAAAGGGGAAGAAGGAGAAACTGGAAATGAAAAGGTGATACACCAGGTTTGAATGTTCGAACCTCAGATCAACTATGTATGCACAGAATAATAACAAACAACAGATGGGCATACACAAATCACAACCTACCTACAGAGGTAAAGGAAACTAAATGAAATCCAAAAGGAAAGAAGCATTCACAAATGGAGATCATACAGAAATATTACACAGAGAAAAATAAGTACATGAGAAGGTAAAAATCTTATTGTTTATTGTCAAAGAGGTTCGGTTACAGATGATACAAGATGTGGTTTTTTAGACCAACAACCGATAATAATACATTTGATTTCATGCATTTTCTAGCATTTTTAAACGAGGTGCCATCACTTACTGTAATAAATTTACCCTATGCGCCTATCAGAAGATATTTTACAAAACGAATGTCTGAAAATATCTATTTGTCTTTGACATAAATGAAAAAAATATCTTCTCAGAAGTAGCTGAATAAATATCTACATTGAAACCTTGTATCTTTCTCTACCTACAACCATAAATGCCCAACCACAAATTCTAGCTAGAGCTGGATGTTTGAATTTCAATCTGGCTTGTATTCTACATTAACAATAAAATTTCATCATTATTAACCATGGTGGACCCTTGATTCCGCTTCCTTTTCCTTTGTCTCTGAAGATCATGGAAGCCGTCGGAGATTAGACATCGGGCCTTTAGTGTTTCGTCTTCCAAGAGAGAAGGAGAAAAGAGAAAATCCCACCCCTGAGCTCTGCTATACAAAGGAATATTATAGTATCGGTAGACTTTGGGCCTCGGTCCATCCATCTTCCACCTTCCTAGAGAAGGAGGAAGAAGGAAAGTTCAAGCCCCAAAAGTCTAAGGACTTAGCAAATTTTGAAAGTTTTGGCAGAGTTCAGGCCACGAGCCTTCCGTCTTTCATCTTCCAAAGAAAGGAAGAGGGAAGAAGAAAGGTCTAAGTGCCAAAGTCTGAAACACTTAGAAATATTTTGAAGGAAAAGAAGCAGATCACAGGCTTCAGGCTTTCCTCCTTGTTGCTTGTCTTTTGTCCACATGGCAGTTTCCCACTGTTCCATGGTCTTCAATAAAGCATCAATGGAATACTCTGTGGAATGGTGAAAAAGTCACTGATTATGCCACATGGCCTCCTTTGGGTTCTTTAAATGTTGAGTTGTCAAAACCTACCACCTGTCTTCTTTCCGCGGTTCTGCAAACCTATTGTGGGCCCACCCAAAAGGCTCCACAGAATGGCAGAATGCCTTAGAAAATTTAACACCCATCGAGGGTCGAGCTTCGAGTCTTCCATCTTCCGTCTTCCAAAAGAAAGGAAGAGGGAAGAAGAAAAGTCTGAAGTCCAAAACACTTAGCCAAATGTTCAAAGGGAAAGAGTTGGAGCTTAGAGCTAATTAGGATGACATGATGAAGGGGAGAACTTCGAACTCTAAAACTCTAAAAAGGTTAAAAACACAAGGAAAAACTCAAGATTTTAGACTTAGTCAATTTTGGGATGTTTTTTCTTGCATTTCCAAAGGGGAAAACACTTAGAGGTTTCATGGATTTGGGTTATTTGGTTAGAGAGAAAAATAGGATAACAGTGACAAATGATTTTTATGTAGTGGGAATTAGAGAAAAAAGTGTGGTGTTAGGGATACACTGGTTGTACTCTCTTGGGAAGTACTCCCAAAAATTTCAAACTATGAAATTAAAATTTAAAGCTAATGGAAAAGGGGTGGTACTTCGAAGTATGTATAATGAGGCACCTAGAGTAGTCACAACTAAGAAAATGAAAGCTCTTTTATGACATGGTGAGGTTATATGGGCAATCCAATGCTTTGTATCTACAAGGATTTCTTCAAAGGGTAAGAGAGCTTACCATGTTGATATTCAATCATTGTTGGATAAACATAGTTTGGTCTTTGGTGACATTCTTCCTAGTAGGCCACTAGATAGGAGCTTTGAGCATGTCATCAAGTTAGAGGAGGGGACCAATCCCATCATAACTACCTCTTATTGTCATCCAAAAAGGCATAAGGAGGAAATAGAGAAGGCCATTAGAGAGCTAATTGATATGGGGCATATCAAACCTAGTTCCAGTCCTTCCACTTCTTCAGTGGTTTTGGTTAAGAAGAAGGATGGAACCATGAGGATGTGTATTGATTACAAGGGTCTCAATAAGGAAACAATTAAGAACAAGTACCCTATCCCCAAGATTGATGAGTTGTATAGGGAAGTCTACTTTTCAAAGATTGATCTTCGATTAGGGTATTCATCATATTAGAGTCAGAGAAAAGAACATTCACAAGACTACATTTAGATAACACTATGGACACTATGAGTTCTTTGTCACACCTTTTGAGTTGACCAATGTGCTTGCTACATTTCAGTCATGCATGAACTAAGTTTTTAATAAGTAGTTGCAAAAATTTGTACTTGTCTTCTTTGATGACATTTTGATTTATAATAAAACGTGGAAAGACCATCTCAAACATATTAATGAGGTCTTAGGAATCATGGAGGCATAGTCACTATATGCAAAAGCATCTAAGTGTGAATTTGGGATGACAAAAATATTATATTTGGGGCATGTGCTCAATGTAGAGAGTCAAAACTAGATATGAATAAGATTTGAGCCATCTTGGATTGGCCACCACCTAAGACATTATCCCATTTGAGGGGTTTCTTCAAGTTGTGTAGTTATTACAAGAGATTTGTTAGGGGTTTTTCATAGCTAACAACACCCTTAATAGACTTGACCAAGAAGGAGTCTTTCTCTTAGATAGATGCAACACAAAAGACCTTCGACAAACTCAAGGAGGTCATGAGTTCTTGTCTAGTTCAGCATTGCTAGATTTTTCTCGATCCTTTGTGTTGGAATGTGATACTTCTAGTGAGGGAATTAGAGTCATCTTAATGTAGAAAAACATTCTATTGCTTTTGAGACTAGGAAGCTCAAAGAGACAGAAATAAAATTCTCCATATATGATAAGGAGATGTTAGCCATTATGCATGTATTAGCTAAATTTAGACAGTACTTGGTAGGAGGTAAATTTGTGGTAAGGACAAATCATAACTTGAAATACTTCCTCAACCAGAAGGATTTGAATGAAAGGTAGAAAAAGTGGGTTATCAAATTGTAGGTCTAGATGATTTTGACATTGATTATGTTAAGGGGAAAAGGAATGTAGTTGCAAATGCCCTATCTAGGAAGCCTACCTTGTGCTCATTGACAAAGATATTAGCTAATTGGAAGGCTCATCTCTTAGTTGAATATTCCAAGAATGCCTTTTTCTTGTCATGTCATGGAAGGGAAGGTGTAGGATGATAGGTATAAGGTAATGGATCTCATTTTGTATAGGGACAAATTTTACCTTGTTTCAGAATCAAAGATGAAGGAAAAGATATTGAGAGTTGTTCATGACACACTTTTAGTAGCACACCCTGGTTACTTTAAAACATACAAGAAGATCAAGGAGAGGTTTACATGGAAGGGACTCAAAGATGATGTCTTGAGGCATGTTAGGGAGTGTCTGAATTTTCAAAAGAATAAGTTAGAGCATAAGTAGGACTTTTGTAGCCCCTACCTATTCTAGAGCAGAAATGGGAGAGCATATCTATGGATTTCATCACTAGTCTTCCACGCGTACAGGGTAAGGATTGCATCTTTGGTTTGGTGGACAAGTTGACCAAGTATGATCACTTTTATGCCATATCTTCTAAATTTAAGGCACCTCTATTATGTCAAAAAATGTCCCCTTGGGGGCTTTTCCCTCTTAAGGTTTAGCTCATGGGTCCTTTGATTGCATTTAGAGCATTTTGCATGATAATTTTGACTCCTGATGAGAAAACCCTAAAGTCTTATGGAAAATAGGACCTAGGGGATTACATTTTAATGTCTCCTAAGCAAAAATAAGGGGGTGGACTTAGGCATTGGCAACCCAGTCCTGCCCTATTTTGGGTCTGCCTTAATTTTAAATGTCAATTTTTTGACTATTATTTAGGTCCTATGCCAACATCTCAAGTTTGAATTATGAAATTCTTAGCAGGAATCTTTGTAGTTGCATATATAAGCATGATTAGGTTTAATTTGCAAACTAGATGGAAACTAGATGAGCATTATGAACTTGTGATTTTGATTCAAGGCATTCATTGTATTGTAGAGTAGTATTTTATGTTGTAATTGTGTTTGTATTTGCATATTTGATTCCATTCCCTCATGGCAATGAAGAGCATCTTCCTTCAATGAGATCTACACTACAAGGTGATATCTATTATGTTTTCAATAATTTATCATTTGGATTTTTGCCTCTATCCCGCCGTGATACACACTCTTATCTGACAACGGTGTTTGAAAGACTTGAATGACTCTCTGTGGCTTGACCGAGGCAAGCCTCTAAACACCACAACCCCCTCCCACACTCCTTTGTGATTACAGGTTACATGTACCAAGTTTTGCAGAGTGGATTTGTAGAAAGGAGGTTGCAACCAACAAAGATTCAGGATCTGACAGAAAGAGGACAAAGGTGAACATTTCAGGACAAGGGCATTAATGCCAGTGTCCTCCATCTTTTCTAGGGTAGAAATGGATGATACAGTGCAGATCGGTGTCAGAAGGAGATTCAGATTTTGTGACAAAAATTGTACCTTGGACTGGGGCATTAGTGCCAGTGTCCCCAACTATTTAGCATTCCAAATTTCAAAAATTGGTGAGTTAATAATCTCTATCCTTCGCCTTGGTTTGAAAGGATTTGTCGTAATTCATCAATTTGCTTACTATTTTGCTTATTTAGGGTTTTAAGAGTAATTGAGCATAAAATTGAGATATTGTTTGATACATCTGAACATCCACATCATTCCAAGTGGTAGCCCAACTTGATAGGTGATTGTTCTCACTTAGTGGAGATTCAACTCGGTTGATATGCCCTTGAATGTTTGGTGAGAAGGGAGGATTTGCCTATAAAACCTAGAACAAACCAAAACAAAGAATCCCCCCTTTTTAACCCTAAACATTTTGGTGAACCCATGTTTTTGGACACTTTGGCACCTTGCTGAGTGTTGTGTGATAGATTTGAATTCATTCATTTTATTGCATTCGAAAACTACAAAAATAAAATTGAAAATTTTTCAAAAGTTTCAAAAAAATTTGCATTCTAGGGTTTGAATTTTTTGCATTAATTTAGTTGCATTTTATTTAATTTCTAATTTTTTCATTAAATCTGAAATTTATTTTTCATCATACCCTTATTGCATTTGAAAAATTACAAAAAAAATAGAAAATTTGAAAAAAATGGCATCTTAGACTTGCATTTTGGCATAATTTGAATTAATTGGAATTTAATTTCATTAAATTTCTGTTATTTTCATTAGATCTTATTTAAATTACATAAATTCCTCATTGAGTATTCATTTACATTGCATTTTTGTGCTTAAATTATCAAAAATTGCTTGAAATTGTGCATTTTCATAAAAACCTAGTTTTACATTAGCTAGGGTTTGTAGTTAAAATTTTGTTTCAAATTTTAATACCCTTTTCAAACACTCATTAGGACTTATTTATATTTGTAATGTTGCATCATAATGGTTTCCTTGCAAAATTTCATGTCTAGGGTTTGAAAACCTTGCATTTTCACTAGATTTGGCCTTATCATCTCTCTAGAATTGCATTACAAGCATGTTGTGAGGGATCTTGCTGCATTATTTGAATGATATTAGGGTTATTATCTTCTTCCCCTCTTCAAATTCCTTACAACACCTCTTCTATTAGGATTTTACATTAAAAATTGGTGAAAACTTGCATGTTTTAGGTGTATTTTCACTAGGTTTTGACTTGTCATCACTCTAGACTTACATCAAAAGCAAGTTGTGAAAGATATTTTGCATCATTGGATTGTTATTAGGCATATTATTTTCTTTCCCTCTTTAAATTTTTCACAACACCTCTTCTCTTAGTGATTTGCATTGAAAAAAGTTGAAAAATCAAGCATTTTAGGTCATTTTCATACATATTTTTGCACTTGTTCTTGCATAAGTTTTGAAAAACTCTTGAAATCTAATTTGGCATTGATTTGAAAACATACACATGGCTTCTCAATACAACAATAGTGCTAGGCTTCCTCCTAGGTCTTATTTGAAAAGGTGAGCCCCTGAACTTGAAATAACATTTACACCCCATGACAAAGAAATGGTAGATATTGAAGGACCTTTTTACATTACAAAGAAAATAATGGAAATGCATGTGGATGGAACACTTATAGACCCTAATTGCATGACAAATGTGGTTACAAAAGAGTTTCTTCTTAAACATGATTTGGCACTTGAAATTATTATGAACCATCAGATTTGAAAATTAAAACACATAATGGAGCTTTGATGAATACATTTGGAAAAATAACCTTATTGGTTTTGGTCTATGACAAGGCCGTGGATCAGTTATTTGATGTTATCCCCTTATCCGACCTCTTCCATGTAAAACTAGGACATCCATGGCTCAAGGCTATGAATGTCGTCCCCTTAACTATTCACAAATGCTTAAAATTCCCTTTGCATGGAGAGATCCATACAATTCGTCATAATTCATATCAACCTCTAGCTAAGAGCAAGAACTTTGCTCTTGATTACTTTTGGCCACAACCTAACATAGACCCTGAGCCATAAAGAGACCAATCTTTCCTAAACTATAGACGATACAAGCAAAACAACTCGCTAGAGTGGCCAGGCCTCCTTTACAAATAATAAGAGAAGAGAAAAACACATTTGAAGATCCCCTTAGAGAAAAAGGAAAATAATAAAATGACATAAGAATAAAACAAGACCTCTATGACTATGATGAACTATTTGGTGTGATAGATGTAGACAAGGAAAAGTTTCATAACTCACCTCATCCATGAAGAGATGGTATCTATGTTGAGGTACCTCCCCTGTCATCCTTACAAGGATCGGGAGGTTTTCAAACATTCCCTTGAGACTGATGAAATTCAAACATGGTGCTTCCTCCTCTAATGTGCAAAAACCTATGGAAAAACATGAAAATACCTTTGAAGAGATAAGTAGTAAGAAAAGAAGGAATAGGCAAGCAAGAGAAAGGAGGAAGAGAAGACACGATTTTGCCCAATAAATTGCAACTCAACAAGAAAACATTCAACCTAAGATTGAATCAAACATGGAAGAACTTAAATCTGAACAACCTGACGACAAGAACAAAAGTTGGGCTATAGTACCTTACACACCTCTTTCCTCTAGCATTCGAGATTGGGAAGAGGATGATTTGCTTGATGACAACCCTTAGATTGGTTGTCCCTACAGGTAAGTATTTCTAACCCTTCACCTCTATGTTGTGCTTCCCCCGTGATGTGTTATGTGTTGTTTAGGCCTCCTAGGATGACCCTTGATTCTCTTGTAAGGTCAAGGATACTGGGAGACCACCTCTATTGTGACTCTTCTTCTATTTGTATCAATACTCTTCTATATTGCTTCTCCTCTATTTTCATTGTTGTGTGTTGTGTCTTATGGACATAGCGTTGTGGTTGGTGACTTGGGGGCACCCTCCTATGTGATTGTCCCTAAGGCAATTGTTTCTCCTCTCTTAATTTATTGTTTAACTTCCTCTAGTGTTTCTATCTAGCGGGTGGATGACAAAAAACATATTATACTAATACAGACCTAGTGTGCCTTTAGAAAGAAATCAAAAAATGTACCTAGTCCATACATGATGATGGGGTTGATATATATTATTTGAAGCTTGGCTAGTAGAATCACTTTGTGTGATATTTTGATGTTGTCTTATTGCACTTACAAAACATAACAATAATGTTGCTCTGTGCATTTTGTCTATCTTGGATTTAGCTTTGCATTGTTGTTTATCATGATTATATGGATGCAAACACCTTTTCTTGTAGGAAATTGTGTGTTTGTGGGAACATTTGGTGATTGTAAAGTACATGTCATCTCTGGGGGGCATGGGCTTTGTGAGAGCTCGCGTTCCTGTTGTCGATTAGGATTGCATCCTTATGCAAAGCTATGAAAAATCTGTAATCCTTCGAAATATGGGGACAAGCTCAGGCTGTGGGTGACCTATATTGAATTTGAACCTCAAGATTATGGGTCGGTTCCCTTCAAATATTTAGTTTGAATCTATAACTTTTGGTTTGGAAAAGGGTAAAAAAGGATTTTCTAAAGGTAATAAAAACTGTAAAAGTTGGTGATGCACCTAATAATGATGGAAAACTTGCAAATCTGACTCACAATAGATCTCAGAAATCTTATCCACACAATCTACTTTTGGCAAAATAATCACAAAAATGTTTCTAAGGAAGGCTAGAAATTATCTTCTTTATAAAGGAAAAGTGATTTTTCACAACATGAAAGAAAAAGATTTCAGTAACACAACCTAAGACCTATGATATCACTATGCCTAACACTTACAAGTAAGAATGAGACAATAATTTTAAAAGTTTTGATATTTAAACACAATAAAATTTTATCAAATCAACCATACAAGTAGCATTAATGGAAAGGCAAACACTTGATTTCAATGAAAAATAAAGGAAAATATTGCATAAAAAACAAGAAAATGGAACCTGTAACTTGCTGTAATCTCTATAAAATATGTAATCAATGAGTTACAAAACCTCTTTCTCTATCAAAGTGTCAAGATAAAAAAGGCAAGAACTCGAAAAATGAGTTACAAAACCTTTCTTCTCTTCTAATGTGTAAAAGAGAAAAGAAAGCAAGAACTAGCAAAACCTAAGTTTTGCTTTACAATATATAGTTTGCTCTCTCCAAGAGGCATGAAAAATATAATTGCAGCTAACTGCCTCTAATAATAATCTCTCCAAAGTGATCCACGAGCAAACCAAGAAATCCCTAAAAGTAAGGGTTCAAACTGCCCCAAATTGAGCAAAAATAGCTCCAAGTTGATCCTCTCCATATGTTTTGACCAAGAAGTTGACCAAAACTCCTCAAATTGCCCTCCAAATCATGCAAAGGTCTCTAAATAACCTCAGTTAACTCAACTCATCTATTTTGCATGATTTTGCATTGTAAAAATGATGTAGATAAATAATAAAGTAATTAGGTGTTTAATTACTTTATTATTAGTTACATTTTGTACTATTTTTCTATGAATTTACAACTTGTGAAAAAATAATAAAGTAATTTGTAAAATATTACTTTATTATTTACTTGCATTGATTTTAGTTGTAAAGTCATGCATGATAGGTGAAAAGAAAACAAACACCTTATCTCTCCAATTACACTTGCCTAATTTTGCATAATTTGCATGATTTAATGCAAATAGGACTTAAGAGAAAGAAAAAATAATCCCCTTACGCCACCATGCAATAAATAATCTCTTAGTTGTATCTCACATGCACCAAGGGAAAAAATTAACCCTTATTGCTCCATTTTATTGCCAAGAAGAAAAAGAAAGTAGAACACAACCGTCAATGCATTAAGGCAAAAATAATATCCTCTACCTTCATTAGGCATATCATCCTGCAAAAATACCTTTACCTTAACCACATACTCTACCATTTTACCCTTTGTCTTGCATGCATTTGATCATATCTTCAAAACACTTTACCCTTGTAAAACGTCACTCTCTCCTTACTCACTGCCACCTCACCTTTGTCTTCTTTCTCATTGCAAATAACTTGGTCTTCATGCATGTTTTTGTCTTGACTTATAAATGCAAAAAATGCATGAGGCATTAAGGCATTAGACCCATGCATTATATGGGAGAATCTTTAACTCTCGACCATGTGTATCTGATTGCAAGGCATTATACTTAAGGCATTTTTAACCATATCATTAGTCAACCATATAGAAAGTAAAGAGATTGAAGTTTCTAAGGCAATAAGCCTTTCCTTTTCATGATGTCAACTTATGACTTTATCAAAGAATCAAATGCAAACCATATTGTTGGCCCCTCCTAGGCATGATGACTAGGTATATTCAAGACATAAAGTCTTGACCTCGGGCATTTGGATAAGGTAATTGATTTGCATTTGTAATTCAGAAAATAAGAACAAAGAACCATCGAACAAAAGTAAGAGATAAGCCTAAAAGATTACATCACTTTTCATTTTGCATTCTCCATTTTGGCTCTGCAACTTTCATTCGACCGACTTAGGGTTTCTACTCTATTTTTTTCTTCAATCTGGTCTTCTTTTGGTCGAATCTTCGGCATTTGAATGGTATCCTAGTGCTGGAGAAAGGTGAGCATGTCATTTAGCTTTTGCTTGGCATTTCCCTTACTATTTATGTAGCTTTCTTCCCACTCGGCTATGGCTATGTGCTGGGCATGCAAACTTAATCAACTTTCTCTTGTTTCTGTGTCTCTTTATCTACATCATAAACTTGTATGTTGAGAGTTTCAGACATGAAGGAGGCCACGACCGTGTGCATTTCTCCATTCAAAAAGATGGGTGAGTTTCTTTTCTTTTGGGCTTTCCTGTATCTCATTCTCCTTACTAAATATATGAAACCTAGCAAGGGTTTCAAATTTGAAAATGGGTATTCTTTGTTTTGAAGAAAAAGATTTTGTATAGTGTCCATGCCTTCACCTTGATTTCTCTCATACTTCTTTGATATTTGAAACCTCTCTTGACTGTGTATACATCTTTAGTAAGGGTTTTTTTAAAAAATGTAATGGGTTTTATTCCTTTTCAAAGAAATAGACTCTCTTGTAACGGCCATGGCATTTTATTGCCTCCTGTACATGTCTTTTATCTGCAAATGCAAAATATGTAAGGGTTTACACAATATTCATATGGGTTTTTATCTCTCTGAACAAGCAGCTTCTCTCTGGTCACAGCCATAGTATTATCATTTTCTGTATATTTATTCACTCTAGACAAAGAAATTGTAAGTGTTTCAAAACTATGATAAGGGTTTGAAAAAAAAAATGACGAAGTGGGTCTCTGTATTTCCAAAGCAATGGCTTCTCTCTGGTAGCCATGCTTGTACCTTTATTTCAAGCATTTGGACTATTTTGGTTTGTACTTGCAATTCTATTGTTAATTTTTATCTTCTTTCTATAAAATTCCATTTTATCCTACAGATACTTCTACTGGCACAATAATTAACTTAACTTGACACAAATGAGTGATGGAGAACATGAGCATATTATCGTTCTAGTTAGTGCATCTGTTTCTCATACTTCTATGTTTTTCAATCACCTCTGTTCTGAATATGATATGATCTTGGTACTCTTGATCTTTGATAACTGTATCATAATGACCTTCTTCAATGTGGTTTCAAAAACCTCTAGATGACTATGATCTTTAAGCTGCTTCCATTATCTTTCAGGTACATGACTTATCATGAATGTATCTCTGTGTTCAGCAATTTGGTAATTTGATTCAGAACTACTGCTTAATCAATTTGTTTGTCAAGTGAACATAGTTTATAGGAGAAACTACTCCCTTCCATCTTTATGATGATGACTTCACTCTTTTGTAAGTTGACTTCATGATGCATGATATTATCTTTGAATGATGCTTCCTATCTTTCAATCTGATATCCTTTTCAAATGAATAGAAAAGGGAAACATGCTGGGCTCAACCCTTGTGGGAGACACATTTTCTCCACATGTTTTAATGTCTTCAAATCAGCAACATTACTTTTCCTATACTGGCATAGTGAACAAACAAGTTAGCATAAAAAACATACCTTATGAAGCTGATTGATCTTTCTCATGATGGTCTGATTTATTGCACATGTCTGATTTGACTCCTTCATACGAAATGCATGATGTTTGCAAGTTGATATGTCTATTTGATAAAAGCATATGATAATCTTAAATATCTAGAGCTCTATCAAGACTTTCCCTAATTTTTTTCAGACCTGTACACTGACATGACTGGAGATGAAGATGAAGATATGAAGACCATTCATCAACAAAGGCATCAACCTTCAAACAAAAGGAAATTATGGATATTTGATATTCTCATATGTTCTTTTCATTTCATTTTATCATCAGATCTATAGCTTGCATATGTCTGCATTGCTCAGTTTAGTCACTCCCACAGCTTTGTGGGACACATTTAAACATTTATTTTAAACATGATCAATTAATTTACCTTATGTAATTGATTTATGTATATTTCTTTTTCAATCAATGCATAGGATAGAATAACTGAAATTGAATGTATGTTCAAAATATGATATGAAATGACAGTTCAAATTAATACCTTTCTTTCACACTAAAGTATGATTACTTGAATAATCAAACTGTCTTATAACTTGAAAGATAAAATTAGTTAGATCAACTGTCTTTCATTGACTGTTTGGTTTCTTGACATTGGACATTCACTTGTCATGATGTTTTGATAGTCCTGATTGGACTGTTGGATTATCATGACAACTGATCATTGTTTTCCTCTTGTCAAGACATCAAACATTCACTGATTGCAATAACTTAAAAGTTTTCTTTTGCTCCTTTTGAAACAACTGCAAATTAGGTCCAACTAAATTAGGTGTGAAAAAAATTTAGTAACATTTATGGTGACCTCTCAGGGGTGTTTGCCTGCTAAACAAATTAGAACTAGTAGCCTTGCAATTCCATTAGGCACATTAGACTTCTTCTACCTTGAACTTTGAAAACCTTTCTGCAAGTCAAACTGATAGAAAACTACAGTAGCAACAAAAAACTGAAACTGAAACTGTTCTGGCTTGTTTAAGACATAGCCAGCAAAATGTGCATCTACACTTCTTGGAAACGAAAATACTAAACTAAAATTCTATTCTACCCTACACTAACCAACCATTGAAGCTGGTCAAACAAATACATTAACTGGATTTGTGAAATAACTTCCCTTTCTGGTTAAGAAAGGATGTTCTGCAATGCTTTTTTCTATTGATAAGATATGATTGATAAGGACATACCTTAAATAATTCTGGGAAACTCTCTTAAGAATGAAAACAAAATCAATAACCATGTGAATATGATCATTGATACTACTATTATGGGGTGGATGGATGGTCTCATTCTATTGTTCTGAGGCTAAAAACTACTCTATGGATACAACAACAATCTGTACAACCTTATTTAACTCTGATTGAGCTAGGTCCCTGATTGGACATCCTCTTGAAATGATGAATCTTTGGCTAATACTCATGATTTCATTACTGAGATCTACTATCTTGTTTTCACTTGAAATTTCAACCTGATTTGAAAAAGTTAGTTCACAGAATTGAAATCATCTAATATCTGCCTCTTTGTCCTGAATACACTGATCACATACTGCTGGTTCATTTGACACTAGCTGATCATTAATGTTAGAACAAAAGACTTCTATGATGCCTAAAAACATGTTCTCATCTAACTCACAATCTTGCATTGAATCTAAATGAGTTATATCATCCAGTTGTTCAAAACTGGGCATAGATGTTAGGATGCATGTGTTATCTTTATTTTCATCCATAAATTAAGGAAGTTCATCAAATAAGTTAGCTAGCTCATAAGACTCAAGCTCCATTTCTTTCACAAAAACATGTTCATCTTGATCTTGTTTTCCATCTAAGTTTGACATAAAGAACGCAAGATCACCCCAAAATGAAAAATCATCACATTCTTGTTGAATTTTTGGTAAAGGAGGACTGGTTATTACCTCATAACAACTCTCAACCAGCTGTGTAAGTTGCATGATAGGCTTACCTTCACACTCTTAATTGTCAGACTGTTTAGCTTCAATCAGTAACTTCTCATACTGTTTAATGTCTTCTTGTTGTTTTGAGACTGCTATTGGTATGCTTTCCTCATCTGGTTCAACAAAATAAGATAATTGATCAAACAAAGAAATTGGATCCTCTTCTTTGTTTGCTCCATTCTCCTTCAGAAAGTGGGCAAGTTGCTTTTGCAATTGAAGATTTTGCCCTTCCAATCTTTGTATCCTGCTTTCATTTATCTTATAAATAGCAATAGAAAACTTTTCAAATGAGTTGAATTGCAAAGGGTTGAGTACCAAATTTGAACTAGCATCCTCTTCATATGCATTATGCTCATTTTCAAATGGGGACATAGTAAAAATAGAAGCAACCCCTTGCAAGATTTTGTTAAAACTATATATTTTGTGCCTCCAACTCCTCATGAAGATAGGCTTGATAATCCATCTTTTCCTACTGTAAATCAAGCTCCTGTAGCCTCCTAAACTCTTCTAGGTTCCTTGTGACTTCTAACAATGTGTTGCTAATGCCACTCATGCTATACTTCATATCCCTAACCTCTTGGGGCTGATTTTGGACATATAAATGCTGATATGAAGGTTAAGTAGGGGTGGGTGGGTGGTAAGCATATTAAACATGCTAGTTTCCTTGAGAAACCATAGAATTTGGGTTAAAATCAGCAGCATGGCTAATCTGATAGGGATGATAAGATGGTGGATTAGCAGTATTTTCATGATATGATGGATGAAATGATGTGTTTCCATGAAGGATAGACATGTTTACTCATCTAAAAGCTTGAAACAAATTCTCATATGCTACAAAATCTGATCTATCAAACCAGAGAGTTACAGTCACTAGGTATTTGAAATAAAAACCACTGATCATACCAAAACAACAGCAATAATAAATTCTTTTGAACTAAAAATTAGTTCAAGGTCCCATCAAGCGTGCCAAAAATTGTTGTCAATTAGGATTGCACCCTTATGCAAAGCTATGAAAACTTTGCAATCTTTTGAAACATGGGGATAAACTCAGGCTGTGGGTGACCTATATTAAGTTTGAACCTCCAGATTATGGGCTGGTTCCCTTAAAATATTTAGTTTGAATATATAACTTTTGGTTTGGAAAAGGGTAAAAAAGGATTTTCTAAAGGTAATAAAAACTATAAAAGTTGGTGATGCACCTAATAATGGTGGAAAACTTGCAAATTTAAATCACAATAGATCTCAGAAATCTTATCCACACAATCCACTTTTAGCAAAATAATCACAAAAATATTTCTAAGGAAGGCTAGAAATTATCTTCTTTATGAAGGAAAAGGGATTTTTCACAACATGAAAGAAAAAGATTTCAGTAACACAACCTAAGACTTGTGATATCACTATGCCTAACACTTGCAAATAAGAATGAGACAATAGTTTTAAAGGTTTTGATATTTAAACACAATAAAATTTCATCAAATCACCCATACAAGTAGCATTAATGGAAAGGCAAACACTTGATTCCAATGAAAAATAAAGGAAAATATTGCATAAAAGACAAGAAAATGGAACCTGTAACCTACTGTAATCTCTATAAAATTTGTAATCAATAAGTTACAAAACCTCTTTCATTATCAAAGTGTAAAGAGCAAAAAGGCAAGAACTCAAAAAATGAGTTACAAAATCTTTCTTCTCTTCTAATGTGTAAAAGAGAAAAGAATGCAAGAACTAGAAAAACCTAAGTTTTGCTTTACAATATATAGTTTTCTCTCTCCAAGAGACATGAAAAATATAACTACAGCCAACTGCCTCTAATAAAAATCTCTCCAAAGTGCTCCACGAGCAAACTAAGAAATCCCTAAAAATAAGGGTTCAAACTGCCCCAAATTGAGCAAAAATAGCTTTGAGTTGATCCTCTCCATATGTTTTGACCAAGAAGTTGACCATAACTCCTCAAATTGCCCTCCAAATCATGCAAAAGTCTCTAAATAACCTCAGTTAACTCAACTCATCTATTTTGCATGATTTTCTATTGCAAAAAAGATGTAGGTAAATAATAAAGTAATTAGGTGTTTAATTACTTTATTATTAGTTACATTTTGTACTATTTTTCTATGATTTTACAATTTGTGAAAAATAATAAAGGAATTTGTAAAATATTACTTTATTATTTACTTACATTGATTTTAGTTGTAAAGTCATGCATGATAGGTGAAAAGAAAATAAACACCTTATCTCTCCAATTACACTTGCCTAATTTTGTATAATTTGCATGATTTAATGCAAATAAGACTTAAGAGAAATTAAAAAAAAATCCCCTTATGCCTCTACGCAAGAAGTAATTTCCTAGTTGTATCTCACATGCACCAAGGCAAAAAATTAACCCTTATTGCTCCATTTCATTGCCAAGAAGAAAAAGAAAGCATCACACAACCGTCAATGCATTAAGGTAAAAGTAATAACTGCCGATCATACCAAAACAACAGCAACAATAGATTCTTTTGAACTAAAAATTAGTTCAAGGTCCCATCGGGCGTGCGAAAAATTGTTGTCGATTAGGATTGCACCCTTATGCAAAGCTATGAAAACTCTGCAATCCTTCGAAACATGGGGGACAAACTCAAGCTGTGGGTGACCTATATTGAGTTTGAACCTCCAGATTATGGGCTGGTTCCCTTAAAATATTCAGTTTGAATATATAACTTTTGGTTTGGAAAAGGGTAAAAAAGGATTTTCTAAAGGTAATAAAAATTGTAAAAGTTGGTGATGCACCTAATAATGGTGGAAAACTTGCAAATTTGAATCACAATAGATCTCAGAAATCTTATCCACACAATCCACTTTTGGCAAAATAATCACAAAAATGTTTCTAAGGAAGGCTGGAAATTATCTTCTTTATGAAGAAAAAAAGATTTTTCACAACATGAAAGAAAAAGATTTCAGTAACACAACCTAAGACTTGTGATATCACTATGTCTAACACTTGCAAATAAGAATGAGACAATAGTTTTAAAGGTTTTGATATTTAAACACAATAAAATTTCATCAAATCACCCATACAAGTAGCATTAATGGAAAGGCAAACACTTGATTCCAATGAAAAATAAAGGAAAATATTGCATAAAAGAAAAGAAAATAGAATCTGTAACCTACTGTAATCTCTATAAAATTTATAATCAATAAGTTACAAAACCTTTTTCACTATCAAAGTGTAAAGAGCAAAAAGGCAAGAACTCGAAAAATGAGTTACAAAATCTTTCTTCTCTTCTAATGTGTAAAAGAGGAAAGAATGCAAGTGTTGGTTTTTCTTCTGAATCAGCATTAGGGTTTGCCACTTCTAATGCACAGGCAGATTCAGCCAACTAATACAAGAGGTTGCGTGAGCTCCTCCCCTTCACTTCTGGTTCTGCCGCACCAAGGGGGTTTCCCTATTTGATAAAAATATGACCTTGACTAGCTCAATGACAGAAAGATTTAACTTGACAGCAACAGGCAGAATACTCTCATGTATGGACCAAGATTTGTGTAACAAATCACAAGGTTGGCAACATTCTTGGACATAATGTCTGGTTGGGTATGAGAGCATGCAGGGATTCCTAATCCTAATCCTACAACTAACAGATGGAAGGATGAAATAGTTTGATTTGAATTTTGGATGCAAAGCTGGACATGGTGTATAACCTCAACACAGAGCTAGATTGGTGCCTATCCAGGGCTTGGAGTCGGTAGACATACACCTGTGAATGATCAGCATGAATAGCTAAAACTGGATTTCAGGGGGATACACATGATATCTGCCTTACAGATATCTCCCAATATAGAGTGTTAAGCTGTCTATACTTATGGCATCCCTATTGCAGTAAGAAAGATACATGCAAAACTGGAGATAGAATCAGCATAACACATGCAAACATAGCATTATTCATATAAGATTAACCATGAAATCAGTGGATTCATGCCAAATCGTACAACAGGAGATACATAAACTCACAAGTTTAGCTGCATAGAGCAACCAAAACCAGTTGTATCTTATTACAGAGCCAAAATGTCCAGTTTTCAACAACCTTCAAATGAGCAACACAACCTGCTATATACAGCAAGGAAGGTTCCCAACATTAATTACATAGTTGACCAAAAAAAACCTGCCAGATACATAGTATTAGAAAAATGGCGCTCAACGCATTGAATGCGACAGGTAGAAGAGGGGACAGAAGAGGATCTTGAGCCATGAGCCGCCAACCGTGGATGTACAACTTCAGTCGGGTACTGGATCCGTCCACGCCATCGCCCATACCTCTGCAACAATCGCCATTAATGGCGCACCAACCCGCGGCCTTGGGAAATGCAGAATACTGTGCGTCGCAACTATTTCCCGCCAAGATACATCGTCATGATATTTGAAAATATGCAGGGTCGAATTATCCCACATGCACCCCACAGCAACCTCCTCATCACCTTATATACTAGGTCGCGAGCATATATGATGTCGGTGCTTTTGCTCCCGACGACACTAGTATAAACCTTCATCATCATCCTCCAGCAGCATGATATCCTGTTGCTTGAAATATCACCTTGACGTCAGCATCATATCGCAATATCACCTGCATGACAAACGCCTTCATCGACACAACCTGATCCATCGGAGGAAGATCCTCCTGCTTAGCCGATACCAAATGTCTGGCCGATGAACATCCTGATGACGTCACCATCATATCCTGCTGACGTCATCAGCATATCTACCTACTGCACACTTCCTCATATCCGGATGACGTCATCATCATATTCGCAACATTGGGGGATCTTCATAAGATGAGTAATGTTAGAAATATGACCCCCCGGACCTTGATGACGTCACCACCACATGTCAGCATCAGGATGATATTTGGAAGATAACCGGATATTTGGAAATATCATCCTGATGCACAAATATCATGCTGCACTGTAGCTCCGCTATAAGATCAGGGTGATATATGAATATGACAGATATTTGAAATGATCACCCCCCACTGGATAATGCATGAAGCCAACAGGTGGATATCTCCCTGATATCAGCATCATGATGATGCTGGAACAAACATACATCCGGGTGATATTCAAATATGAAAATATCACCCCCTCCTTCGGAAATATCATGATGCAGATAGGCAGAGAAATAGATATCACCCTGACATAAGAATGACGTCAGCATCATCAGGGTGATAAAACAACGAACATGAAGTGATAAAACAACATCAGGATGATATTGACTAAGATCATCCTGACGTTCAAAATATGATGACCACGATGAATATCGGGTCACACTTAGAACTTTACAGCAACATCATCAGGATGATCTTAACAAAGATCACCCGATGTTAGAATATCACGCCAGCGAAAGATCATGCTGACAGAAAATATGATGAACCTCGTAAGCAACATCAGGGTGATGTCTGGAAACATGATGATGATGACCTCCTCCAAAGAAAATATGATGCTGATGTTAAAACATGCTGAGGAGGCCCAAAGACTTAGAACATTTTTTTGGATTTTTTGGGAAGGTGCCTGCATGTTTATATGCTTGAAAACTGAGTGCTCATGCAGGCACCAACAGTGGCTCTGTCTAGGGACGTGCAGGTGCAAGACTGCAGTGAGAACCCCAGATCTCTGGGATGCAGACCAGTCCCTTATCCATTGGGCACAGAGTCATGAAGTTACCATGATCTGCATCACCAAACACATTATTTTTAAAATAAACATGGTGGCCCAGGGCCACCAAAAAGGAAAAACCAGACTTTTCCTTTGTCAAACACCTGATTTTCTTTTGATTTCTTCAAATGAAGCCTAAAAGCATTTAACTATCTGTAGCAAGCCCCTTGGCAATTATTTGTGCTGCTGCTCATTTCTTTTTCTTCAACAAATCTACAACTAGCTTCATCAGCATATATCATTATCAGTTGTAGAATGTCATCATCATATGAGTCACTGATGTTGCTTGGAAAAATAACAGACTCACATGAAACAAATGAATCCACATCAGAATTCTGCCCTTCCTCAAAAAATAAGAGCTCCTCTGCATCAAACATGCAATATTCAGGCACAAGCAACATCTCATAATCAAATTTATCTTGATGAACATATAGATATCCATCATCATCATGCACGGTAGTTTTGTCATTAATGTCCACCTGAAATGTCTCAAGAGAAGGCAGAAATAACTCAGAATGCAGCCCTACACTGAAAGCTTCATAGTCACCCCTGCAATCAACACTATTCCCAACTGTATGAGCACACACATCTGCAATTTTCCCATCCACCTCTGAATAGTGACCTTGTTTTTTATCTTCACCAGTGCCCTAATAATCAAAAACAAAGTTTTCAACCTCTGCACTATGAAGGTGGCCAAAATCTTCAAGGAAACATTCATAATCAGCATCCAAATATATTTCATCATCTGAAAGGCTCACATATGCATCTGAATGCTGGCAATCACTAGCATATTCACTGCCATCCCTTGAATCAATATTTTCTATATTCAGAGTGAAGCTCTGCATATCCACTTCATATAAATAACCAGGCATAACTGAGATATGCACACAGCTGCAAGACACAACTTCATGTATGTCTCTCATTTGATCAATTGGAGGGCACCTTGTGTCTGCAGGCTTGTCTTCTAAAGGCTGATAACAATCTTTGTTTTCATTCTTACAAGATGTGCTTACATTTTCTACAACATTTTCTTCATGCATCACATCATGGCTGCACACATTATTCTGAAATATATTTCCCTCTATACAATCATCTCTCAATGCACATACTGGGAGAGCTGAAATATATTCACTTTGATAACTGCTTTGACAACTTGCAGCCATGAAACCTATTGGCATTCCATATTTCTCATTGTTTTCTATGTCCATAGCAAATTAGAAAGCCTGGTGAAGTGTGACTGGTTCTTTATCTCTCAACAGATAACTCATTTCTTCATCAAATGCAGCCAAATAAATTGTCAAGCACAATGCATTATTAGGTCTCATATATTCAGGGATCTGCCTGAGCAATTTAATAAACCTAAGATTAAAGGCTAGAACCAGCTCCTCATCTTCCCTTTGGATATTCATAAAATGTATGATTAATGAGGCCACATCAAACCTTTCACCAAACTGCCCTAGGAATGCAACTTCTAAATCTATCCATGAAGAAACTGAACAAACAGGCAGGTCTGAAAACCATATCCTAGCATCATCTTCCAATGACTGAACAAAGAGTCTCATTACTACATCTTCATCCTCTACCTCATAATCTTCTATTAAATTACAAAATCTTTGCAGATGTTTGTTTGCCGATTCAGAATCTGATCCACTATATTTTGGCAAACATCTTCTAATTTTATTGGGAATAATATTTGGGTAACCATATATCCCTGTGAAATTTAGGGCTTTATATCTTTCAATAAAGAATGGCCTTCTCTGAGAGCACGACCAGGCTTGCTGTTCTAAACTCAACATTTTGAATCAAAGATGAATACCTGGATATATGTTGCAGCACTGATTGGTTCTTTCAACAGAGTCGCCACCTCTCAGAGAGAGGACAGAATGTCAGCAAGGCACTTTTGTTTTCTGGATTCATCACCCCAGCAGAGCACCACATGGTTCCTTTTTGCTGCAACAACTTCACTGGAAACTAGATTTTCTAGCCCTCAGGTTACTTGACTCTCTCTGTCCCCAGCAGAGTCGCCATTTTGTTGGTGACTCAGATGGGCCACAAATATATCATTTTTTTTTAGTCCATCCCCAGCGGAGTCGCCATTTTGTTGGTGACTCGGATGGGTCACAGATATAACCCTTTCTCAAATTTCTTCCCCAGCAGAGTCGCCATTTTGTTGGTTTTTCTTCTGAATCAGCATTAGGGTTTGCCACTTCTAATGCACAGGCAGATTCAGCCAACTAATACAGGAGGTTGCATGAGCTCCTCCCCTTCACTTCTGGTTCTGCCGCACCAAGGGGGCTTTCCCTATTTGATAAAAATATGACCTTGACTAGCTCAATGACAGAAAGATTTAACTTGACAGCAACAGGCAGAATACTCTCATGTATGGACCAAGATTTGTGTAACAAATCACAAGGTTGGCAACATTCTTGGACATAATGTCTGGTTGGGTATGAGAGCATGCAGGGATTCCTAATCCTAATCCTACAACTAACAGATGGAAGGATGAAATAGTTTGATTTGAATTTTGGATGCAAAGCTGGACATGGTGTATAACCTCAACACAGAGCTAGATTGGTGCCTATCCAGGGCTTGGAGTCGGTAGACATACACCTGTGAATGATCAACATGAATAGCTAAAACTGGATTTCAGGGGGATACACATGATATCTGCCTTACAGATATCTCCTAATACTGAGTGTTAAGCTGTCTATACTTATGGCATCCCTATTGCAGTAAGAAAGATACATGCAAAACTGGAGACAGAATCAGCATAACACATGCAAACATAGCATTATTCATATAAGATTAACCATGAAATCAGTGGATTCATGCCAAATCGTACAACAGGAGATACATAAACTCACAAGTTTAGCTGCATAGAGCAACCAAAACCAGTTGTATCTTATTACAGAGCCAAAATGTCCAGTTTTCAACAACCTTCAAATGAGCAACACAACCTGCTATATACAGCAAGGAAGGTTCCCAACATTAATTACATAGTTGACCAAAAAAAACCTGCCAGATACACAGTATCAGAAAAATGGTGCTCAACGCATTGAATGCGGTAGGTAGAAGAGGGGACAGAAGAGGATCTTGAGCCATGAGCCGCCAGCCGTGGATGTACAACTTCAGTCGGGTACTGGATCCGTCCACGCCATCGCCCATACCTCTGCAACAATCGCCATTAATGGCGCACCAACCCGCAGCCTTGGGAAATGCAGAATACTGTGCGTCGCAACTGTTTCCCGCCAAGATACATCGTCATGATATTTGAAAATATGCAGGGTCGAATTATCCCACATGCACCCCACAGCAACCTCCTCATCACCTTATATACTAGGTCGCGAGCATATATGATGTCGGTGCTTTTGCTCCCGACGACACTAGTATAAACCTTCATCATCATCCTCCAGCAGCATGATATCCTGTTGCTTGAAATATCACCTTGACATCAGCATCATATCGCAATATCACCTGCATGATAAACGCCTTCATCGACACAACCTGATCCATTGAAGGAAGATCCTCCTGCTTAGCCGATACCAAATGTCTGGCCGATGAACATCCTGATGACGTCACCGTCATATCCTGCTGACGTCATCAGCATATCTGCCTACTGCGCACCTCCTCATATCCGGATGACGTCATCATCATATTCGCAACATTGGGGGATCTTCATAAGATGAGTAATGTTAGAAATATGACCCCCCGGACCTTGATGACGTCGCCACCACATGTCGGCATCAGGATGATATTCGGAAGATAACCGGATATTTGGAAATATCATCCTGATGCACAAATATCATGCTGCACTGTAGCTCCGCTATAAGATCGGGGTGATATATGAATATGACAGATATTTGAAATGATCACCCCCCACTGGATAATGCATGAAGCCGACAGGCGGATATCTCCCTGATATCAGCATCATGATGATGCTGGAACAAACATACATCTGGGTGATATTTAAATATGAAAATATCACCCCCTCCTTCGAAAATATCATGATGCAGATAGGCAGAGAAATAGATATCACCCTGACATAAGAATGACGTCAGCATCATCAGGGTGATAAAACAACGAACATGAAGTGATAAAACAACATCAGGATGATATTGACTAAGATCATCCTGGCGTTCAAAATATGATGACCACGATGAATATCGGGTCACACTTAGAACTTTACAGCAACATCATCAGGATGATCTTAACAAAGATCAACCGATGTTAGAATATCACCCCAGCGAAAGATCATGTTGACAGAAAATATGATGACCCTTGTAAGCAACATCAGGGTGATGTCTGGAAACATGATGATGATGACCTCCTCCAAAGAAAATATGATGCTGATGTTAAAACATGCTGAGGAGGCCCAAAGACTTAGAACATTTTTTTGGATTTTTTGGGAAGGTGCCTGCATGTTTATATGCTTGAAAACTGACTGCTCATGCAGGCACCAACAGCAAGAACTAGCAAAACCTAAGCTTTGCTTTACAATATATAGTTTGCTCTCTCCAAGAGGCATGAAAAATATAACTGCAGCTAACTACCTCTAATAAAAATCTCTCCAAAGTGATCCACGAGCAAACCAAGAAATCCCTAAAAATAAGGGTTCAAACTGCCCCAAATTGAGCAAAAATAGCTTTGAGTTGATCCTCTCCATATGTTTTGACCAAGAAGTTGACCAAAACTCCTCAAATTGCCCTCCAAATCATGCAAAAGTCTCTAAATAACCTCAATTAACTCAACTCATCTATTTTGCATGATTTTGTATTGCAAAAAAGATGTAGGTAAATAATAAAGTAATTAGGTGTTTAATTACTTTATTATTAGTTACATTTTGTACTATTTTTCTATGATTTTACAACTTGTGAAAAATAATAAAGGAATTTGTAAAATATTACTTTATTATTTACTTACATTGATTTTAGTTGTAAAGTCATGCATGATAGGTGAAAAGAAAATAAACACCTTATCTCTCCAATTACACTTGCCTAATTTTGCATAATTTGCATGATTTAATGCAAATAGGACTTAAGAGAAATTAAAAAAAATCCCCTTATGCCTCAATGCAAGAAGTAATTTCCTAGTTGTATCTCACATGCACCAAGGCAAAAAATTAACCCTTATTGCTCCACTTCATTGCCAAGAAGAAAAAGAAAGCATCACACAACTGTCAATGCATTAAGGTAAAAGTAATATCCTCTGCCTTCATTAGGCATATCATCCTGCAAAAATACCTTTACCTTAACCACATACTCTACCATTTTACATTTGTCTTGCATGCATTTTGTCATATCTTCAAAACACTTTACCCTTGTAAAAAATCACTCTCTCCTTACTCACTGCCACCTCACCTTTGTCTTCTTTCTCATTGCAAATAACTTGGTCTTCATGCATACTTTTGTCTTGACTTATAAATGCAAAAAATATATGAGGCATTAAGGCATTCGACCCATGCATGATATGGGAGAATCTTTGACTCTCGACCATGTGTATCTGATTGCAAGGCATTATACTTAAGGCATTTTTTACCATATCATTAGTCGACCATATAAAAAGAAAAGAGATTGAAGTTTCTAAGGCAATAAGCCTTTACTTCTCATGATGTCAACTTTTGATTTTATCAAAGAATCAAATGTAAACCATATTGTTAGCCCCTCTTGGGCATGATGACTAGGTATATTCAAGACTTAAAGTCTTGCCCTCGGGCATTTGGATAAGGTAATTGATTTGCACTTGTAAAGTCAAAAAATAAGAACAAAGAACCATCGAACAAAAGCAAGAGATAACCCTAAAAGATTACATCACTTTTCATTTTGCATTCTCCATTTTGGCTCTGCAACTTTCTTTCGGCCAACTTAGGGTTTCTACTCTCTATTTTTTTTCCTTCAATTTGGTCTTCTCTTGGTCAAATCTTTGGCATTTGAATGGTATCTCAGTGTTGGAGAAAGGTGAGCACATCATTTATCTTTTGACTAGCATTTCTCTTACTATTTCTTTAGCTTTCTTCCCGCTTGACTACGGCTATGTGCTAGGCATGCAAACTTAATCAACTTTCTCTTGTTTCTGTGTCTCTTTATTTGCATCATAAACTTGTATCTTGAGAGTTTCATTCATGACGGAGGCTGCGGCCGTGTGCATTTCTCCATTCAAAAAGATGGGTGAGTTCTTTCTTTTGGACTTTCCTGTATCTCATTCTCATTACTAAATATATGAAACCTGGCAAGGGTTTCAAATTTGAAAATGGGTATTCTTTGTTTTGAAGAAAAAGCTTCTGTATAGTTCCCATGCCTGAACCTTGATTTCTCTCATACTTCTTTGATATTTGAAACCTCTCTTGACTGCGTATACATCTTTGGCAAGGGTTTTTCAAAAAATGTAATGGGTTTTATTCATTTTCAAATAAATAGACTCTCTTGTAATGGTCATGACATTTTATTGCCTCCTGTAATTGTCTTTTATCTGTAAATGCAAAATATGTAAGGGTTCACAAAATATTCATATGGGTTTTTATCTCTCTGAACAATGAGCTTCTCTCTGGTCAGGGCCATAGTAATATCATTTTTTGTATATATCTTCACTCTAGACAAAGAGATTGTAAGTGTTTCAAAACTGTGATAAGGGTTTGAAAAAAAATGACGAAGTGGGTCTCTATATTTCCAAAGCAATGACTTTGTAGGAGTCCAGGACAACACTGAGAGGGGAGGTGAATCAGTGTTGTATTAGTTTTCAAATATTTTACAACTTTTTGCAAACTTTCACTTACATAATGAATAGAGAGGAATACATTAATGATTTGTGCACAAGATTAATAATGAAGGATGTGAACAAAACTTAATAAGCAAAGCACTAATATACACACATATAGATGAAAACAACATTAAACAAGACACATGCTTTTCACGAGTGGAAAACCCTTCTTGGGTAGAAAAACCACTCAAAACTGCCTTACTGGCTTAAATGAAAACCTCACTGGTTACAATATTTAGAAGCACCAACCCCTAATATTTTTAGAAGCACCAACTTCAAGGAGCACCAACCCCTAATACAAAGCAAATTAAAAACAAGAACTTAGAGGGTTTCTTTGTTTCAATACAAAACACTTCTTCTTTCACATGTGTCTGTCATATGACAATTCTTCTCATCAACTCAAATAAAAAAAACTCATCATCTAAATTTTCTTTTCAAGAGGATATATACAACCCTAAATTTTGATCCACTCAACAACAACACATATCAATCCACCTGTAAAGCCATTATATACAAGATGCCTTTTCATATTTTGTCTTCTTTCCACAATTGTTTCAATCCTTGATATTCTTGCATTTGCAAATACGGTCTCTTCAAATTCTCTGTCCTGCAAATCCATTTTAGTGAGCATAAAACCTTTTATATTATACACAAGATAATTCAGTGATCTTCAATAGCTTATTTTTTTTTCATATCTATAAATGCCTCTTCATATGACATTTCAACAAATTTGTCTTCAATAAAATTCCTACATAAAAATCTTTAATATTGCCTCTGTCAAAAATAATTTCTTTAAAAAAAATTCATAACTCTTTTCAATAAAATCATTCTGCATCTTTTTATATTCTTTGTCAAAAAAATGAAGCATGATCCTCATGTGGCCATCTGTATAAAAAATTCTTCCAAGAAAAATCATTTCTTTGATCTTATATTTTCTTGCAAGCTCTTTGAAAAATCTTCTCATTCTATCTACAAAATTAGGAGATATAATTCATAAAATGACATTTATTTTGACACAAATAATGTCTCTGTAAAAACACTTTCATATTCTTCAAAATAAATTTCTCCAATCTGCCCTTTCAAACTTCATCTTCCTCTGCATAAAAAAATCATGAATGATTTCCACTATTTTATTTTATTTTCATAAGAAAAAAAATCCATTCATCTCCCATATCAATTTATCAATCTGCCCCCAAAAAAAATATCTTCCATTTATAATGCACCCATTCAATTCCATGTCAGAATCATTCTTCAAAAATATCATTCAAATTTTTCTTCTCTGTAAATATTTGCATAAAAATCCATTTCTCTACCCCTAAAAAATCTTCAATGAATACAACTCTCCCTGGATTCATCCTTCATTTTCAAATCCCCTTAAAAAAATCTTTAAACATTATTCTTAAAAAGAATAATTTCCTTCTTTACACAGGATGGGGATTAAAATTAGAAATAAAAAGTCTTCGTAATAAGCTCCAAAAATCCTATAAAATCTCCCTTAAAAACAATTCCAAAAAAATGCTTTGTTTTTTTTTAAAAATTTTCCTCCTTTCTTTTTAAGTCTTCTAAACCACGTAAGACTATGAAAGCATCTTAGAATTTAGAAAGAATCTTAAAAAACTTTCATAAATAATTTTTTAAAAAGCTTCCTTAGAAAAGTCTAATAATAGACTTTATTTAGCTTGCCCACTTTAGGATTTAGAATTAAAAAATAAAAGGATTTAGGATTTAGGATTTTAAAGTGTAGGTCACTTTAAAACTAAAAAAAATATAATTTTTTTTTACTTTAGGATTATTTTTTTCATCCTTTTGAAACCTTTAAATATTACTAAAAAAACTTCAATCTTGTATTGAAATTTTTATGCAGATGATCTGTGAATTTCATCATACAAACTGAATGATAGACCTTTTTAACCTTTGGATGCAAACTAGGCTTTTGCATAGATCATGGCAAATTTCATTTTTCATTTGACCTTCATACCAACATTGTGCCTCAAAATCAATAGCACTGTAATCATTAACACACACTGACTTTAAACCAATATCGGAAGCATGACATGAAGCAACATCAAATTCTCTGAATGGAAGAATAACCACTACTTTGGTGTACCAATCTAACAGGAAGATAATCAATAACCTTATCACAAACACTTTGTCTCTTTTGACATGAACATCATGGCCCATTCCTTTGACATCCTGATGTAATCTGCATATAAGAGTTATGTGATACCTTTTTGGAGACACAAGCAACCTCTTATCTTAACTTGATCAATCAACATGACAATGAAATCATTATATGTGTCAGTTAAGAAATAGATCAAAGTACACAGAACCTTCAATACCTTGCTTCTAACCTTGGTGATCATTATCACCATGTCACTTACCTCTTATCTTGAACAACACTGAACATCTTGCTGCTCTTATCCTGAATGATATCCTTATGTCATGACTTGAATGAATGATTACTAATGAAACATCAAATGAACTTCACCATGAAGATACTGATCAATCAACTCAACATCATAATACCATGATCAACACAACTCCTTTTTGACATCAATGACAACCTGTCACCATCAATATCCCCCTTTGTCATTGATGGCAAAACTTTATAATACAATTTTATCTTTCTCTCCCCCTTTTTGACATCTGATGACAAAGCCTGAATTAACTCCCCCTAAGAACAACTCCACTGAAAGATGTTATAGCATGATCATAACAATTATAATCACATTGCATTATGAGCACCTTGAAGGCATAAACTCCTGTTAACCTTTGAACAAGAATGATTTATGATGATAACAATCTTGAAGCCAACATATGACAAACCTTTTTAAACATTATTATCTGTTATTTTTGATACAAGACATACCTTTAACTTCCTCTGATGAAATACAAGATATCACCATCAATATCATAGCTTGAAGCTCATACCTAAAACCACTTCAAAACTAGAGCCACACAATTTGAACAAACCTTTCTGAACCATATTAATGAGGAAGATCAACAAAGAACATGTCAAATTATTACACTATCAAATCTGACATAACCATTATCAATACCTTTACAAAAACAAATCAATTGACATCTTTCATTTTCAACTTCCTCAACCAACACATGCTAACATCTCAAGAGAACTTCTTGAGAATACCCAAGATCCATTATACAAATCAGCCTATTAAGATTGCACAACCTTCACCATCAAGCTCTTCCTGTAACACCACTTTGCAAAACCAAATGTAGGTGAGAGTTCCTTGAGAACACCTTAACTGAAGCATCATGACAACTTAATCATGTAAGTATCAACATGATATGAACAATATACAAATAGGATCAATTCACAACATCATCCAACTCTTTGTGCAGAGAGCTTTTGAACACTTTATATGATCCACTAAACATGTCACTGATCATGAACACCTAACATACACTGAAACTCAAAAACATCAGAACTTCATTTCAAACATTATCAGGCAAGCATGACAAACAAAACAAGATCATCATATTGATAAACATCAACTGATCTCCTCCTATAACTTCTTGGGGATAAAAGATAGAACAAGAACAACTCCCCCTCACATCATGCTATCTATTATTCAACTGATGATGTAACTTGTGCAGGATGCACAAGTTTAGGATTTGCCTTCTCATGATTCTGTTTTTGCTTCCAAACTTTTACAGTTTCTTTCTTTCTCCAAACCTTTATAAACCTTTTCTTTTCTTTATTCAAGGTGTCTGCTCTAGATGTCTTCAATCTATTCCTACAAAACTGTGCCTTATGCCCAAGATTATGACAATTAAAGCATGTGACATTATAACCAATTAGAGAAGTAAAGGAATCATATCTCTTTGACATGCCAAAAGTACTTCCATAATCATATCTTCCATGCATCCAATAGTCTCTTTCTATGTGACCAACTTGGTTACAATGGTAACATATTTTATTAGAATTCTTATTTGTCATTCTAGAAAGACTTTTGTTCTTATGCCACTCAACATTATTTCTAGCATAAGTCTTACAATCTCTAGCTCTATGACCTTAGATATGACAAGAATAACAATATCCATGAAACTAAGAATAATTATACCTTATTGAATGGTATTGCCTAACAGGTGGAGGTTTGTTTGTTCTTTCTCTTGCATTATTAGGAGCTTTATCTTTTGCTATCTTCTTGTCTTCCTTAGGAGCAGCAGGAGCATTTCTGATTTTGGAACACTCTCCTTCTTCATTATTCTTTTCAAACAACAGATTCTTGTGCAACTTAGAGGAAGCCTTTTCTAACTCCTTTCTTAAAGAGACTATTTTAGATTCATACTTTTCACAATCAATTTCTTTGACCTTTAGTTGATTATTGACATCTTTTATTTTCTTAACTTCTGCAATTTGAGCCTTCAAATCTATTATCTATTTTTCTACATCTTGAAGATTTGAAAGAATTTTTGTCTTGGATTCCTTTTCCTCTTGAAGTTGTAACTTTAACCTTTTGTTCTCCATTCTGAGTTCTTTGATCTCATCAAGGGCACAAATGATCTCACCTTCCATATCAATCTCACAATCTTCTTCATCATATCCCTGATCATCATTACTTGTGATGCTAGCTTCTTCTAAATCTGATTGGGTTTGAACTTCAACCCCTTCATTTGAAAGTTTCCTTTCATGGTCATTTTCATTAGACACCAAACTGTCCTCTTCTTTATCATAACCTTGATAAATTCTTATCAGTTCTTTCTAGATATCTTGAGCTGTTTCACACTGCACAACCTTACAAGAAATATCATTAGATAAACTAGATAAAATAACCTTTTTGGCTATGTGATTGCATTTAAGAGCTTCTTTGTTATTTGCAGAATTACCATTCTCAACTGACATTAAAACATCATATCCTGAGGATAAATACACTTGCATTCTAACATACCAAACTGAAAAATTTGAACCATCAAACTAAGGAACATTGGAAACTTTTTCTTCTAATACAATATCAGATTCAACTTGGAGAACATCTTCATCAATTGACTTTATATCAACATTTGGTATGGATGATGTCTTTTGTGTCTTTTGACCAGAATGAAGCTTGAGAATTTTCTTGCTCTTATTTCTTCTGCACTTACCCATTGAACTCCACACACAGGACCTACCCAAGCTGATTAAGCTACAAAAGGGAAACTGGCTCTGATACCAATTGTAGGAGTCCAGGACAACACTGAGAGGGGGGGGTGAATCAGTGTTGTATTAGTTTTCAAATATTTTACAACTTTTTGCAAACTTTCACTAACAGAATGAATAGAGAGGAATACATTAATGATTTGTGCACAAGATTAATAATGAATGATGTGAACAAAAATTAATAAGCAAAGCACTAATACACACACATATAAATAAAAATAACATTAAACAAGACACATGCTTTTCATGAGTGGAAAACCCTTCTTGGGTAGAAAAACCACTCAAAACTACCTCACTGGCTTAAATGAAAACCTCACTGGTTACAATATTTAGAAGCACCAACCCCTAATATTTTTAGAAGCACCAACTTCAAGGAGCACCAACCCCTAATACAGAGCAAATTAAAAACAAGAACTCAGAGGGTTTCTCTGTTTCAATTCAAAACACTTCTTCTTTCACATGTGTCTGTCATATGACAATTCTTCTTATCAACTCAAATCAAAAAACTCATCATCTAAATTTTCTTTTCAAGAGGATATATACAACCCTGAATTTTGATCCACTCAACAACAATACATATCAATCCACCTACAAAGCCATTATATACAAGATGACTTTTCATATTTTGTCTTCTTTCCACAATTGTTTCAATCCTTGATATTCTTGCATTTGCAAATACGGTCTCTTCAAATTCTCTGTCCTGCAAATCCAATTTAGTGAGCATAAAACCTTTTATATTCTACACAAGATAATTCATTGATCTTTAATAGCTTATTTTTTTTCATATCTGTAAATGTCTCTTCATATGACATTTCAACAAATTTGTCTTCAATAAAATTCCTACATAAAAATCTTTAATATTTCCCCTATCAAAAACAATTTCTTTAAAAAAATTTCATAACTCTTTTCAATAAAATCCTTATGCATCTTTTTATATTCTCTGTCAAAAAAATGAAGCATGGTCCTCATGTGGTCATCTGTATAAAAAATTCTTCCAAGAAAAATCATTCCTTTGATCTTATATTTTCTTGCAAGCTCTTTGAAAAATCTTCTCATTCTATCTACAAAATTAGGAGATATAATTCATAAAATGACATTTATTTTGACACAAATAATGTCTCTGTAAAAACACTTTCATATTCTTCAAAATAAATTTCTCCAATCTGCCCTTTCAAACTTCATCTTCCCCTACACAAAAAAATTGTGAATGATTTCCACTATTTTATTTTCTTTTCATAAGAAAAAAAAATCCATTCATCTCCCATATCAATTTATCAATCCGCCCTCAAAAAAAATATCTTCCATTTATAATGCACCCATTCAATTCCCTGTCAGAATCATTCTTCAAAAATATCATTCAACTTTTTCTTCTCTGTAAATATTTGTATAAAAATACATTTCTCTGCCCCTAAAAAATCTTCAATGAATACAACTCTCCCTAGATTCATCCTTCATTTTCAAATCCCCTTAAAAAAATCTTTAAACATTATTCTTAAAAAGAATAAGTTCCTTCTTTACATAGGATGGGGATTAAAATTAGAAACAAAAAGTCTTCTTAATAAGCTTCAAAAATCCTGCTATAAAATCTCCCTTAAAAACAATTCCAAAAAAAGATGCTTTGTTTTTTTTAAAACAATTTCCTCCTTTCTTTTTAAGTCTTCTAAACCGCGTAAGACTATGAAAGCATCTTAGAATTTAGAAAGAATCTTAAAATACTTTCATAAATATTTTTTTAAAAAGCTTCCTTAGAAAAGTCTAATAATAGACTTTATTTAGCTTGCCCACTTTAGGATTTAGAATTAAAAAAATAAAAGGATTTAAGATTTAGGATTTTAAAGTGTAGGTCACTTTAAAACTAAAAAAAAGTTAGAATTTTTTTTTACTTTAGGATTATTTTTTCATCCTTTTGAAACCCTTAAATATTACCAAAAAAACTTCAATCTTGTATTGAAATTTTTATGTAGATGATCTGTGAATTTCATCATACAAACTGAATGATAGACCTTTTTAACCTTTGCATGTAAACTAGGCTTTTGCATAGATCATGGAAAATTTCATTTTTCATTTGACCTTTGCACCAACATTGTGCCTCAAAATCAATAGCACTGTAATCATTAACACACACTGACTTTAAACCAATATCAGAAGCATGACATGAAGCAACATCAAATTCTCTGAATGGAAGAATAACCACTACTTTGGCATACCAATCTAACAGGAAGATAATCAATAACCTTATCACAAACACTTTGTCTCTTTTGACATGAACACCATGGCCCATTCCTTTGACATCCTGATGTAATCTGCATATAAGAGTTATGTGATACCTTTTTGGAGACACAAGCAACCTCTTATCTTAACTTGATCAATCAACATGACAATGCAATCATTATATGTGTCAGTTAAGAAATAGATCAAAGTACACATAACCTTCAATACCTTGCTTCTGACCTTGGTGATCATTATCACCATGTCACTTACCTCTTATCTTAAACAACACTGAACATCTTGCTGCTCTTATCCTGAATGATATCCTTATGTCATGACTTGAATGAATGATTACTAATGAAACCTCAAATGAACTTCACCATGAAGATAATGATCAATCAACTCAACATCATAATACCATGATCAACACAACTCCTTTTTGACATCAATGACAACCTGTCACCATCAGACTTATCTTTGGTAGCCGTGCTTGTACCTTAATTTCAAGCATTTGGACTATTTTGGTCTGTACTTACAATTCTGCTATTAATTTTTATCTTCTTTATGTAAAATTCCATTTTATCCTGTAGATTCTTCTACTTGCACAACCATTGATGTAACTTGAGACATATGAGTGATGGAGAACATGATCATATTATCGTTCTAGTTAGTGCATCTGTTTCTCATACTTCTATGTTTTTCACTCACCTTTGTTCTGAATATGATATGATATTGGTACTCTTGATCTTTGATAACTGTATCATAATGACCTTCTTCATTGTTGTTCCAAAAACCTCTAGATGGCTGTGATCTTTAAGCTGCTTCCATTATCTTTTAAGTACATGACTTATCATGACTGTATCTTCGTGTTCAACAATTTGGTAATTTGATTCAGAACCACTACTTAATCAATCTGTTTGTCAAGTGAACATAGTTTATAGGAGAAACTGCTCCCTTCCATCTTTATCATGATGACTTCACTCTTTTGTAAGTTGACTTCATGATGCATGATATTATCTTTGAATGATGCATCATGTTTTTCAATCTGATATCCTTTTCAAATGAATAGAAAAGGGAAACATTCTGGGCTCAACCCTTGTGGGAGCCACATTTTCTCCACTTGTTTTAATGTCTTCAAATCAGCAACATTACTTTTCCTATACCTACATAGTGAACAAACAAGTTAGCATAAAAAACATACCTTATGAAGCTGATTGATCTTTCTCATGATGATCTAATTTATTGAACATGTCTGATTTGACTCCTTCATACGAAATGCATGATGTTTGCAAGTTGATATGTCTATTTGATAAAAGCATATGATAATCTTAAATATCTGGAACTCTAACAGGAGTTTCCCCAATTTTTTGCAGGTACACTGACATGACTGGAGATGAAGATGAAGATATGAAGACCATTCATCAACAAAGGCATCGACCTTCAAATAAAAGGCAATGATGGATATTTGATATTCTCATATGTTCTTTTCATTTCCTTTTATCATTAGATCTATAGCTTACATATGTCTGCATTGCTCAGTTTATTCACTCCCATGGCATGTGTGGGACACATTTAAACATTTCTTTTAAACATGATGAGTTAATTTACCTTATGCAATTGATTTATGTATATTTCTTTTTCAATCAATGCATAGGATAGAATAACTAAAATTGAATGTATGTTCAAAATATGATATGAAATGACAGTTCAAATAAATAACTTTCTTTCACACTGATGTATGATCACTTGAATAATCAAATTGTCCTATAACTTGAAAGATAAAATTAGTTAGATCAATTGTCTTTCATTGACTGTCTGGTTTCTTGACATTAGACATTCACTTGTCATGATGTTTTGATAGTCCTGATTGGACTGTTGGATTATCATGACAACTGATCATTGTTTTCCTCTTGTCAAGACATCAATCATTCACTGATTGCAATAACTTAAAAGTTTTCTTTTGCTCCTTTTGAAACTACTGCAAATTAGGTCCAACTAAATTAGGTGTGACCAAAATTTAGTAACATTTCCCTTGTGTGTTTTCTTCCTACCTTAATGTGCTTGATATTGGTACATGATATCAACCACCTTAAGGTGGAGGCATATATAAGGTAAGTTGTCTGATTTAGATGCTAACAAAGTGTGTTTGTAAAGCTTGAAATCTATTGCAATCAATTAAGCCCTCTGCGAAGGCAGGATATCGTGCATATCCTTTTATCTTAAGCCCTCTATAGAGGTGGGGATGGTGTATTTCTCAAGGATACTACACATCTTGTCATTTTCTAAAAGTCCTTTGAGGAGGTGGGGCGGATCTGAGACTATCCTAACCCTTAAGCATGTCTTTGGTGATTGTTGTGGTGAAGCGCAATTTTAGGTGTGTGCTTGTAGCGTTCTTGAGATAGTTGCAAACCTTGCAATAGGTTTCTTCCATTATTGTTTGCCCTATTTTCTAGTGTCTTCCGTGTGTGTGTGTATGGCGTGTTTGTTCCCAAGCATAGTCTAAAGATGTGTGGTGATGAGTCCCTCCTACACTCTAAGATTCATTTTGTGTGTCTATTGCCCCATATGCAGTCTAAAGACTTGTGGTGGTGAGTCCTTCCTACATTTTGGGTTCTGTGTTTACTTTCCTTGTACTTGCATTTGCATTCATATATGAGAAAAAGAAAAAGAAAATAATCATTGCATTCACTATGTTTCACATGTCTTCAATGCTATCTTCTCTATGTTTTGCGTGACTATAACTGTCTTCTCCATGTTTTGCATGCATGTTATTATCTTCAATGTGTTTGGAGTGTCTTCATCATGCTTGGCGTGTTTGCTATGTTTGTTGACCTTACTTTAATGCATGTATTGGCCTTGCATTTATACATACATTAAAGTGGGGGTGAAATGTTATGTTAGAAAATGTCCCCTTGGGGGCTTTTCCCTCTTAATGTTTAGCTCTTGGGTCCTTAGATTGCATTTAGAGTATTTTTCATGATAATTTTGACTCCCAATGAGAAAACCATGAAGTCTTATGGCAAATAGGACCTAGGGGATTACATTTTGATGACTCCTGAGTAAAAATAAGGGGGTGGACTTGGGCGCTAGTGCCCTAGTCCTACCCTATTTTGGGTCTACCCTAATTTTAAATGTTAGTTTTTTTACCATTATTTAGGTCCTATGCCGACATCTCAAGTTTGAATTACGAAATTCTTAGCGGGAATCTTTGTAGTTGCATATATAAGCATGATTAGGTTTCATTTACAAACTAGATGGAAACTAGATGAGCATTGTGAACTTGTGATTTTGATTCAAGGCATTCATTGTGTTGTAGAGTAGTATTTTATGTTGTTATTATGTTTGTATTTGCAAATTTGACTCCATCTCCTTATGGCAATGAAGATCTACACTACAAGGTGATATCTATTGTGTTTTCAATCATTTATTATTTGGATTTTTATCTCTATCATGTCAGGATACGTAATCTTATCTAACAACGGTATTCGAAAGACTTGAATGTCTCTCTGGGGATTGACCAAAGCAAGCCTCTAAACACTACAACCCCCTCCCACACTCCTTTGTGATTGCTAGTTACAGGTATCGAGTTTCACGGAGTGGAGTTGCAGAAAGGAGGTTGCAGACAACATAGATTCAGGATCTGATAAAAAGAGGACAAAGGTGAACATTTCAGGACAAGGGCATTAGTGCCAGTGTCCTCCATCTTTTCTGAGGTAGAAATGGAAGATATAGTGTAGATCAGTGTTGGAAGGAGATTCAAGTTATGTGATGAAAACTGTACCTTGGACTAGGGTGTTAGTGCCAGTGTCCACGACTATTCCGCATTCCAGATTTTGAAAAACAATGAGTTAATAATCTCTATCCTTCACCTTGGTCTGAAAGGATTTGCCGTAATTCATCAATTTGCTTACTATTTTGCTTATTTAGGATTTTAAGAGTAATTGAGCATAAAATTGAGATATTGTTTGATACATTTAAACTTCCGCATTGTTCCAAGTGGCAACCCAACTTGATAGGTGATTGCTCTTGCTTGGTGGAGATTCAACCTAGTTGATATGCCCTTGAATGTTTGGTGAGAAGGAAGGATTTGCCTTTAAAACCTAGAACAAACCAAAACAAAGAATCCCCCCTTTTTCATCCTAAACAACCTCAAGTTGCAGAATTATTTTTAGAGAGGTATTCAGACTCCATGATCTACCCAAGAACCTTATCAATGATAGGGACATTAGTTTTCTTAGTATGTTTTGGCATGACCTTTTTAGATTAACAGGTACTGAGTTAACCTCGAGTTCTAGCTATCATGCTCAAATAGATGGGTAGACTGAGATTGTTAACAAGTGGGTAGAAGGATACTCGAGGAACTTGTAGTAGGATAGCAAAAGACTTGGATTAGGTGGTTACATTTGGGTGAGCATCGCTACAACATCACCCATCACATGGATATCGGCATGTCTCCTTTTAGAGATTTGCATGGGTATGATGTCACATCTTTTGTTGATTTAGTCATTGTTGATAGCAGGGTTCCAAAGGCCAAGTATTGGGTCCACAAGAGTTAGGATATTCTAAAATCACTTAAGGATAATTGTTATCCTATTTTGCTTTCCAGCCACATAGCCTAAGGATCCATGAAATCCTAGTATTTTCACCTTTTGGAATACAAGGAAAAGCCCCCCAAATTGACTAAGTCCAAAAAATCCTAAGTTTTCCTTGTGTTGTCAGTGTTTTTAGGGTTTCAAAGTTTGGGCTTTCCCTCTTCATCATGCCATGTCTATCAACCCTGAACTCCACCTTGGTCGCTGCAAATTCACCTAAGTATTTTAGGTGTCAAGGTTGGAGGTTTCGTCTTCTGTCTTCTTTTGTGGAAGGTGGAATGTGGAGGGACCAATGGTCGAAGTCCATCGTTTTCAATGTTAAAACTTTTCTAAGTGTTTCAGGTGTCAGACTTTGAGGGTTTCTTCTTCCTCCTCCTTTTCGGCAGGTAGAAGGCGGAAGGACCATGGGCCTGATCTCCATCATTTTCAATGTTCTAAGGTGTTGTGGAGTGCAGATGTCAGCTTTGTTGTCTTTTCCCTTTCTATTTGGTGGAAGGCGAAAGATGGAAGGCCTAATGGCCAAAGTCCGCCCAGCTATAAATATTTCTAAGTCTTTCAGAAAGCAGAGGTTAGGATTTCTCTCTTCTCTCTTCTTTTCTAAAATTTTCAAGCAAAAGCCCCAAGGCCCAATCTTTGTCGATTTCATAAAAAAAAGAGCTAAGTGTTGTGCAAACAAAGGTCAATTTCTTCTTTCCAAAGAACAACGTAATGGTGAAGGCCTGCTCCCCGAAGCCTGACATTTTCTCTTCTCTCAGAATTAGGAGGTTGGGGTTTCCTCCTTCACCTTTCTAATGCTTGATCAGTGGAAGACCAATCGGAGGAAGCCCGATCAGTCGAGGCTCGACCCTTTTGCCTTCCAGGCGCATTTTCTACTATTCTAGACATGACAGGGCTACTCAATGAATCTCTTGGTCACCATTAATGTTTCTTGAGAGCCTAATTGCTTGTAGAAGATGGATTTCTCATCTCCCCATGCCATTGTAGAAATCTTTGTACTCATGGTGTGGGAAAACACTCTTTTTTAGCAAATTTCATGGGCAGAACCATGTGGGTGCACTTCAAGGACGTAAGAATGAGTTATTGCAGTATGGGTGACAATTTTCTTGGTTGACTTCTCTTCCACGTCCATGACTACTACAGTGTGATCTACAAAGCTATATATGCATGTATTTGAGATTTATTTCTATTGTTTGGTCATTGGGTCGTTATTCAGACTAAAGTGCTTGATTCTTGATCTTGACCTCAGTGGAAGACCAATCGGAGGAAGCCTGATTAGTTGAGGCTCAACTCTTTTGCCTTCCAGGTGCATTTTCTACTATTCCAGACATGACAAGACTGCTTAATGAATCTCTTGGTCACCATTAATGTTTCTTGAGAGCCTAATTGCTTGTAGAAGATGGATTTCTCACCTCCCCATGCCATTGTAGCATCTCTTACATTAAATATTTGTACTCATGGTGTGGGAAAACACTCTTTTTTAGCAAATTTCATGGGCAAAGCCATGTGGGTGCACTTCAAGGATGCAAGAATGAGTTATTGCAGTATGGGTGACAATTTTCTTGGTTGACTTCTCTTCCACATCCATGACTGCTACAGTGTGATCTACAAAGCTATATATGCATGTATTTGAGATGTATTTCTATTGGTTGGTCACTGGGTTGTTATTCAGACTAAAGCGCTTGATTCTTGATCTTGACCTCATGATATTTCCCAGAACTAAATGAATCTGATTGACTGTGTCCCCTTCTGGGCCTCTCTGTCTTCATTTTTGTTCAACTATGAGGGGAAATCATCATTTTGTGTCTTCCCAATCTATATTTATCTTTTCTATCTTTGTAATGGTTATTTAGCCTCTGTGATTAATACAAGCAACTGCTTCTACCTCTCTCATTTTCCTTTTTTATTGTGTCTATTTGAATACTACTCCCTTATCTTGTGGATAAAGCAGTCCCTTTATAGGTTCTATCATTATATTTTGACCTCTATTAAAGATTAGATAAGTCTATGTTAGTTTATTCAGCCTTTGAAATCACTATTGTGTTATGTCAACTTCAACTAAACATCTTAAATCTTGGTGCATCACCATTTCCTTTTCTGCATTCCCTCTATCCATTTTCCCTTGGTGATCATTAGCATAGGTTTAGCTTAATTCCCTGAGACTTAAGCTTAGAATGAGGAACCAACCTTCTCTAGAGGTCTGATCTCATCTACAAGGTCCCACACCTTAAGATCAATCACACTGTGTCATTGGAATGCTTGAACAAGCTTCAAGCAAGGTGCAATTCCACGTGATAATAGTTTCTAGCACACCTTGTGGGACCAGTTTGATGAGCTTTATCATCCATTGAAGGATTTGGTGTGTTCTTTAGTGTATCTTGCCGTTCAGGGTAGTCTTCTTCAACACCATGGTGACTCTACTAATCAATTTCCTGGTTTGTGCAGTCCACATGTTCAAAGACTCATCAAAGATTGAAGTTCGGCGATGCTTTTGGTAATTTCCATCCTTTAGGGCTTCCAATCACCTGGCCACTCTTCTTGGTATGTATCTAGTTTTCTCTAGATGCAGACCTATTTTTCTCTATTTTAGACATTTCCTATGATTATCTAGCATTTTGATGTTTTAAAATGTCAAACTATTATGGGAATTATGGCTATTCCCCTCCACCCAATCAGAATGCAGGTTATTAGCCCCCATACCAATAGTATTAGGTTCAAAACACCTCTAGTTTTATGTCATACATCCCTACAACAATAGAATATTAGCATCCTCATGATGCTTGCCTCCCTACCACCCCTACTTATGCTTACTATCATCCTCAAGAGGTCCCTTTTGCTCCAAACCAATATAGTTACCCTCTTAACCCACCTCAAGTGGACTATGATTTTGACAGCATGAATATCAAAGACCTCATGTTGCATGTTAATAGGATGTTGGATGACATTGACAGAGAGCAAATGTATAACCAGTGGTAAGATGAGCTTTCTTATCAGGCTCATCTTCAACAACAACAGATGGAGGTGGAGGAAAGAGCTTATCAGGAAAGCCTAGCTTTGGAGATTACAGCTAAAGGGGAATAGTTAAGGCAATTGCTTGCCTAGAAGAGGTGAGAAGCTCAGGCAATTCCCTCCATTCCCATTTTCAGGTAGCCCCTCCCTTTTACCCAAGTTCATCCTGTAGCAAAAATAACTCCCAAATTCAAGATCCTAAGCTTCAAGTAGGAGAATCCCTCTGGGCCTCCAAAACCACTTTCTAATTTCAAAATCCCAAGTTTAGAGGCCCCTAGCCTTCACAGGATCTTGTTCCTATGCAAATCCAACATATTATTCCATAAGAATGACCTTCTCAAGAAGGCCTTCCATCCCCCATTCCATGTCAACCCTCTTGTCCTGGCACTAGCTCACCCTTAAAGGACATGCTAGTTTTTTGGCAAGATACTGGGTTCTATGAGCCAAAAAAAGAAGTGTTTGGGGTTGCTGTGAAGCAACTGGTTATTTGTGAACCCTCATATACCAGTAAAACTAAAAATGCAGACTTGCTACAAGAAGAAACTAAGTTCAATCAGTTGGAGCAGCAATGTACCGAGCATAAGGATATTGCTAATTCAGGTGCAAGGTTGAGTCCCTTAGACTTTAGATCATTTGAGGAATTTTCCCATGCTGTGAACAAGATGAACAAAACCCAAATGTAGAGAAAGCATGATGAAGAGTTCCAATTGGATAGCTCAGGTAAAATCTAGAGGAGTTACAACCAAAGGATGAGGACATAGTGGAGGAGATTGCTCCAATTGCTCCAAAAGTGTAGGATGCCACTATATCTCATGAACTGCCTGGTGACATTGAAAATGAAGAAGGCATTTAAATACTAGTATTAACAGTAGTTCTGGAGTAGCATGGGGGTAGCGAGAATGATGGAAAGTTGCTAGAATGTGAGGCCAATTGTGGTGATGAGGCTCCATCTCTTGAGGGGAAGAATGCAGGCAACCCTATTCTAAAAAATGTAGAGGTTAATGATGTAGACTTGCTTGAGGAGCTCCCACATTTTATTGAAGATAACGATGTAAAGTGAGCATGGATAAGAACAAATTAAAGACTTTTGCTTGATTATCCAACAAGGATATCAGCTTCTTAGTGGAGAAGATTTCTCCATTGAGCATGTGTAGGACTCATTTTCTGAGCTTAATTTAGAAAATCATGAGCATCTTATGCAAAAGGTGGAGGCAACCATATTTCCAGTTAAGCCACAAGAGCCAGAGTATTCAAACTAGTCACATCAAGAGCTAGAATTAGAGCAAGGGCATGAGATCAACTCTATTGATTTGCATGTCATTTTAAGAGGACGTCCTATTAGGCATCTATCCCAGCTGGAGGCATATCTTGAAGAGTTGTAAGATGCTACCCTAATTTTTTTCAAAATTGCATACAATGATATGATAGTGTTAGCATCAAATACAACTCCAACTAAAGGCCTCACACCTTTTGATCACCCAGATCCCAGGATGGGCAAGGTGAGAGCATACAATGATTTTGGCTTACAATGAATAACAATGCAACAAGAATATTCAATTCATTTGCTACGGCAAGCATCCATGTATCGTGGGAATTCACCACTTTCCAGTGGGTAAGAAGCAAGCATGAAAGACTACAAAGCCATCCACTTGTTTAGTGGGAATACTCCATTTATGCAGTGGGTAGAAACAAGAAAGAAAGGTTCATTTATCCTCACTAGTGGTAAACCATCCAGGGGTACTTAATGTGCATGCAAGATAGGAAAATGATTACAATACTCAAGAAATGCAACACCAAATCAGAATCAATGATAGGATGTTGTTCATGTGCCAAGAGGTGAACAAGGTTCACAAGTTCACCTAGAGCCCACACAAGTTAATTCTATTTCTTGATAAGCCTGAAATATCAATAAGAACTGAAACATAAATATGGCTGAAACAAAATAACTTTGCAATATTGTCCTTGTCTTTGATACTACCAAACCTGTCATGTAACACAGCCACCCAAAGACTAGTAAACCAAATCACTCCCATAAGCTGATAATGGCAATTGTACTATCACTGTAACATGTCCAACACTGCTTAATAGTCAAAATAACAATCAGGAAACCATTTATTAGAAGTCATAGTACATGTTGTATGACATCATAGGAGACTCTATCCAACAACCACTTAACAAAGTAGCAAAAATCTCATAATAAACTCATTATAGTCATTATCTAGATTCCACAACACTTGCTAATATGGACCTTTTCAAACCCAATACTTAAAGATTTCCTTTAGTAAGATACCATCTGCAATCACAGAGCTATATGACCAAGAAAGAAGAAAATCTTCACAATAGTTTCAAAACTAAACCAAAACCATTGCAATAAGTCTTGAAAGAAGTGCCTACATCATAAAATCAATCCTCAATCACTCAAGATTTCAAAGACTAACAATTTTCTGAGCTCAATTGACCATTTCAGACATGTACGGACTAGAAAGTATAGATTCTTCACAATAACTTCAATCTGCACTTGAAACCCACTGAAATCATATGGAAATGAGGTGTTTAGGCTTCACATTATCATTGCAAACAATAATAAATCAAATGACAACCACTATGATGTTTTTTTTATGAAACTTGTTTTCTACAGTGTACGGCAGAGACTGTACAGATATGCATAGAGAGTCTCAGAAATGAATCAAAACCCACTACAAATAGATGGAAAGGAGACGTCTAGACCAGACAATGACATTCCAAACAACTTCATACTCAAAAACATTCTTAGTAATTTTTATTTAAAATCTCCCAACTCTGCATAGTATGGCCATATGTACGGCCAGGAACAAGGAAACTCTTGGACAATGCAAGAGTCAATCTAAAACACATAATATCAAAATCGACTCTCCACAATCCAAAACTAGTTTTAAATGCATGAAACCAACACAACTCTCAAAAACTCTAATCAACTCCATGGGTTCCCTGAAGTAGAAACTTCCATTTATCAGCTAGGGTAAATGTCTCACTACCGAAACTGATCTTCTTCAAGTGGGTTTCCATCCACAAGAAGGTAGGGAAATGGAAGAACACACAGGTTCAATCCAACATTATAACAATACAATATCCAAGCATACCCTCCAAATGAGCTCCCCATTAGCATATAAAAGCATCTGGGAGTTACAATCTCCACTTTCTTGAAAATATAATCTTTTTTTCTCCTCAACTTATAAAGTTCTCCTATTCCAAAATGGTGCTCACTTTAATAATAAGTCTAGGAGAAAAATATAAATATGTCCTCACCCCACACTTAAGTCACTTTATAAAATATAACATTGTAACTTAAGTGCACCAAAAATATAAATAACCTGATTAATTATCAATTTTCCTCCCATTACCAAAATTGATAATTAAATATTTACTCCAAATATTTGGAATGAGGATAAGTGGCTCTAGGACAACTAGATTGAAAATGGGAACATTACAAGAGTCGCCTCTTGTCATGCTTATTTTTTAGCATGAAGTTGAGCATCAAAATGAGTAGGATTAGCCCATTTATCCAGCTCTTAACAGTTGCATTTCCAATCAGTTTGGGTGGGTAATCGGGTTTGTTCCTATTCTTGGGGAGGTGTTTCATCAATTTGTTACATGTCAATTCCTTTACTATCCCCTTTTAACTGCCCATAAGCATGTGAAGTACTATAAATTGTTGATAAATGGTAGTTATTTTGAAAAATCAGTTAATGGCTTTGTTTAAGGTCATTTGTGGTTGGTTAGTTTAGGTTTAGAGTAGGTTTGTTTCTGTGTTAGGTTTCCATTCCTCTAAGTGCTTTTGTACAAGCTACATTCTCATTAGGAGGATGTTTGCTTTGTTTGTTTTGCTTCGTCTTATTTTTTGGAGGCAGTGTTTAGTTTTGTGTTGGTCTGGCCAACCCATATTCTTGTTGTTGTGCCCTTTGACTATGTACCCATTGGATTGATAATGCCTCTGGACCCTAGTGTTTAGCAGGAAATCACCCCTGCATAGTCACCAAAATGTTATCCTATTTTTCCTTCTAGCCAAATAGCCTGAGGATCCATGAAATCTTAGTGTTTTCACCTTTTGGAATACAAGGAAAAGCCCCCCAAATAGACTAAATCCAAAAAAACCTAAGTTTTCCTTGTGTTTTCAGTGCTTTCAGAGTTTCAAAGTTTAGGCTTCCCCTCTTTGTCATGCCATGCCTATCAACCCCAAACTCTACCTTGGTCGCTACAAAATTGCCTCAGTATTTTAGGTGCTAGGGGTCAGAGGTTTCATCTTCTGTCTTCTTTTGTGGAAGGAGGAATGTGGAGGGCCCGGCGGCCGAAGTCCATCATTTTCAGTGTTAAAACTTTTCTAAGTGTTTTAGGTGTCAGACTTCGAGGGTTTCTTCTTCCTCCTTTTCAGTGGGCAAAAGGTAGAAGGCCCATCGGCCTGATCTTCACCACTTTCAATGTTCTAAGGTGTTGTGGAGTGTGTATGTCGGGGTTGTTGTCTTTTTCCTTCTATTTGGTAGAAGGTGAAAGATGGAGGGCCCGACGGTTGAAGTCTACCAAGCTATAAATATTTTTAAGTCTTTCAGAAAGTGGAGGTTGAGAGTTCTCTCTTCTCTCTTCTTCTTTTCCAAAAGCAACAAGCGGAAGGCCTGAGGCCCAATCTCCATTGATTTCATTAAAAAAAATCAGCTAAGTGTTGCGGAGACGGAGGTCGATTTCTTCTTCTTTCTAAAGAATGATGTAACGATGAAGGCCCAACACCCAAAGCCCAATGTTTTCTCTTCTCTCAGACTTTGAAGGCTGGGGTTTCCTCATTCACCTTTCCAATGTTTGATCGGTGGAAGACCGATCAGAGGAAGCCCAATCAGTCAAGGCCCAACCTTTTTGCCTTCTAGGCACATTTTCTACTGTTCTAGACACAATGGGACTATTCAGTGACTCTCTTGGTCACCATTATTGTTTCTCCATAGCCTGATTGCTTGTAGAAGATGGATTTCTCATCTTCCCATGCCATTGTAGCCTCTCTTGCATTAAATCTTTGTACTCATGGCATGGGTAAACACTCTTTTTTAGCAGATTTCATGGGCAAAGCGATGTGGGTGCGCTTCAAGGATGCAGGAATGAGTTATTGTAGTATGGATAACAATTTTCTTGGTCAACTTCTCTTCGATGCCCATGACTACTACAGTGTGATCTAAAAAGCTATATATGCATGTATTTGAGATGTATTTATGTTGGTTGGTCACTGGGTCATTATTCAAACTGAAGGGCTTGATGCTCAATCTTGACCTCATGATATTTCCTAGAACCAAATGAGTCTAATCAACTGTGTCCTTTTTCGGGCCTCTCTGTCTTGATTTTTGTTCAACTATGAGGGAAAAATCATCATTTTGTGTCTTCCCAATATGTATTTATCTTTTTTATCTTTGTAATGGCTATTTAGTCTCTGTGATTAATACAAGCAACTGATTATGCCTCTCTGGTTTTCTTTTTTTACTATATTTGTTTGAATGCTACTCCCTTGTGGATAAAATGGTCCCTTTATAGGTTCTAGCATTTTATTTTGACCTCTATTAAATATTAGATGAGTCTGTGTTAGTTTATTCAGCCTTTGAAATCACTACTATTTTATGTTAGCTTCAACTAAACATCCTAAATCTTGGTGCGTCACCATTTCCTTTTCTGCATTCCCTCTATCCCTTTTCCATTGGTGATCATTAGCATAGGTTTAGCTTAATTCTTTGAGCTTTAAGCTTAGAATGAGGAACCAACCTTCTCTAGAGGTTTGACCTCATATGCAAGGTCCCACACCTTGAGATGAGTCCCATTTTGTCATTGGAATGCTTGAACAGGCTTCAAGCAGGGTGAAATTGCACATGATAACAATAACCTCCAACAAGCTCAAAACCAAAGAAGATATATGCTGATAGACACAAATTGGAGAGGTCTTTTGAGGTTGGTTACTTCATTTTATTGTAGTTGTAGCTCTACCGGCAATCTTCTTTGAAGAAGAGTGCAGTAGAGAAGCTACAACCATGGTTTTATGGGCCATACAAAGTTGTGAGGAGGATAAGAGAGGTTGCCTATGAGTTAGAGTTTCTAGAGCACAACAAAATCCATAATGTGTTTCATGTTTCATGCCTCGAAAAGGTACTTAGGCAACATATTTCACCTTCTCCTGAGCTTCCACCCTTGGATGAAGAAGGTAAATTGATTTTGGTACCTAAGGCTATTCTTGATGTATGGGAGAGAAGATTGAGAAGCAAAAGCATTAAAGAGTATTTGATTCGTTGGAAAAATTTACCTCTAAATGATGCGAAGGAGAATAGGTACTTCAACATCCAAATCTGCAATTGCTTAAGGACAAGCAATTTTGGGAAGGGAGGATTGTAATGTCCCCTTCACAAGCGTGAGTGATTGACGAAGACCCTTAGCCTATTTTAATTCTCATAGGCTATCTGGGATTATGGTAAGGGAATAATTAATTAAATAAATTAAGTTATCTAAAATAATTCTTTTATAGGAAGCTTATATTTAAATATCTATCTTTATTAAAGTTGGGTAATTCATATTTCGAGGTCCAAAAAGACAAATAAAATTAAAAATCACTTTATAGGGAAAATAAAATATAATTTCTTGAAAATTCTAAATGGAATTATAAAAGGAAAAAGTGAGAAGAGAAATTCATATTCTTGGCATTTTCATTTTCTAAAACCCTAGTTATGGAGATTGAACATTTTGTTCAACTTTCATCCCTAGGACAAAAACCCTACAACAAAGATTTCTTTTGAAGACAAAATCCCTCCTAGCCAATTTGTGGTGGATTCATACAGGATTCATAAGTGTGCTGAGTGATTGATGATTGAGGAGATTTATGCTAAAGCATTCATTTCTAGATTTTTCATTCATGTATCCAACAGTGTTGCAGATTGTAGATTAATTGATAAGATTTGCATAGAAAATAAGAAGTGATTTTATTTGGGAGTTTAAGCTTATCTTCATTGGGCCAAACCATTTTACCCTCATATTATCCAGTCACCCCATTTGGAAGATTAATGTTGGTCGTACCAAACAAAAAATAATTATTAGAATTGAGAAAATGGAGTCACAACAGTTTAAACTTACTGGGTGAAGCTCTTTCCTTGGTCATACCACTTCGGTACCTTAGTCATACCATTCCATGTTGATGTGACAGTCTTTTTTGGGAGGGTGATTTGTTGTTAGGAGCAGTTGCTACAAATTCTTAACCATTATGCCTAGCCGTCCCACTCTTAGAGTCAAATACTCTCATCAAGGATTGAGTTGCTATTGCTAGAGGTATTTTTTCAAGATTGTACATGATAAAGAATATATTATATTCATTTCTATATTAGAAATATTTTTTAACAACTTTCAAATTTGTATTAATTTTTGAGTGCAATCAATAATGCTAATTAGTGTTATTTCACATTTTCATGATATTTCAGTATTGAGTTTTTCATTTATGGTTTCCTGGAATGGACTACTGCATTGAATAATTTCAGTTTTTCTCCTTTTAGCCCATTATATTCTATAATTTATTTCAATCCATTTTGTCAAACATTTGTCAAAAATACAAGAAAGCTAGTTTGGATTACTACATGAGCCTTGGTTGTTCATAAGAATTGTGTGTAAGTTTCCAAGACAAGAATTTCTAATGGAAACCCAACTTCATCAAAGGGGTCATTATTTTTCATAGCCTATCAATGGATTTGTCTAGCCAAATGAATTTCCCTTTCTAACAAGTAGGTAGGTAAGTAACATCTTTTCTAGGCTTGTTATGTTGTAATGTTTTTGCCTCAATGTAATGTAGTTTCTTATTGTTATGTATTTGGTGTTTGTTTAGGTTTATTTTAGGCTTGACTCTATCACCCATCAAATAAGACACTAATTAAAATTTTTCCAAACATTTTGAAGTTCTCATATGGCCCAAGTTTGTCCCGTGGTCCCTAAAAAGAGCCAATTGTTGGTACCCCTATGAAATTGCTTGCAATCAATTTTGTAGTTAATAAGCCATGTCATTCTTGTCATGTCAAGCAATTTTACTCCTATCAAATTGTTGAGCCATCAGATGTTGGCCTAGTTTGTCTACTAATAATGTTTGTAAGTTGATCATGGATGAGGAATGACAAGCAAGGATGGTCAAGTTCTTAAAATTTAGTTGTAGCATGAAACTAAAGATGATACAATGACAAATACTTGAATATGAAAACAAGGTTGGAAAATGAAAAATGAATCTTTTAGTACTTCATTAAGTGGCATGAATCCAAAATGGTGAATATAGGAAGAATGTGAGCCAAGTTATAAGTGTTTAAAATTGCCAAGGAGTGTCTTATTTTTCAAGTGACTCCATTAGCACTGAATCAGACCTAAGATGACAGACCTCTAAGTAATCCATGATAATAAAGTGTCTCAACTTCCATGTGGCAATGCTAGTCAAAAAAGGCAATCAAGGTGGCAAAGAGATGAGAACATCATGACAAGGAAGAAATGCATCTTAATAGTAGTTTAGTGCACATAATGAAGTGGCATAGCCAACACAAATGCATGCATTAAGTGGAAAAGAAGTAATGAAATCATGCTAGCCTCAAGTGAAAATGGACAATTGAAAATCATGATTTTCAAGTGGATTTGTGATGACAAAATTGTGACATTGAAGTGGAAAATTAGTAGAAAAAATATGACCAACATATTAAGTGAATAGAAAAAATGGAAATTGCACTTTTAAGGTGGCAAAGCCATAACAAAATGGTGATTTAAACTTGGTGTGAGCATTAGTAAAACATGATAATCAAAGATAGCTTAAAAACACAAGGAAATTGCACTTATGAAGTTATAATGCCACCAAATAACTCTAACAAAATGGGCAAGGACCTTAATGATTAAAGCACTCAATAATATAAAGAAGTTTGTCACACTTTTTTAGTGGCACAACTCATAAAAAAATGGTGACAAAAAAGTGATAGCCACATAATTGAAAGGTGTCTAAGATCAAATCAACATCAAAACATGATATGTGTCGTGTTCTTGGAGTGGCATAGCCACCAAATAATTATGCCTTCATGCCTTAGTTTCCCAACATCCAACTCAACACCAAAGTTTAAGTGTTTTAGACACAAAAATTGCTCAAAGAATGGTGCTACCTTATCTCAAAGTTGGCCTATATTAAGAAGAAAGCATATTTAAAGCAAAGAAGGGTCTATTTGAGGTTGTTTTAGTGTTTTATTTCCTCTTTGTAGTGGATATAGTTAGGATTGCTTTAAAGTAGGGATTTATTGAGATTATTTTATTATCATTTGATCCCTAAGAGATGCCTCTAGAGAGCTTATAAATAAGTGCCTTGAGCACATAATATAAAATGAGAGTTGATTCTAGACTTATGCTACAAAAGTTATCATTTAAACTTTGAAGTCAAATGATATGTTAGGTTGTGAGAATTTGATTGGTAATAAAAAGATTCGTGTTTAACTTTTTGTGACTCTTGTCATTTATATTTTTGAAGCATTTTTGAATGCTTCTATTAAATCTTGTAGATCATATCATGTTGCCATTAGTGTTAGTTACTCTATTAAATTAATTTTGTTGATGAAGCTAATCCATTGGTCCCTAATTTAATCAATGGAAAGCATTACTTTCAATCCATTTTATTGTTTTAGTTGGATAACAAAATATCCTCATGGTGAGAAAAAGAAATTTAAGTCTTGTGCTCTAACCTCCAAGATCAAAAAAATAGGTCAATTTTATTTTCCAATATTTTATTTTCATGTAAAATTCCAAAGGATAAATTGTATAGTGTGTATAAGTAGCAGGTTTGTTTATTGTTTGCAATTTTAGGAGTAGAATAGACCATGGATTTGAAGAGAAGATTTCTTGACACGTCATTCTAGTTTGATTTGTCCTAAAAAGGACAAATTAAAATGCTAATGATAATCTAACTTGAACATAATGGAGTTGATCAAGATAAGGTGGTAATATACATCAATGGGTTAATATGATTTGTCTAGGAGGAGTCAAAGTATGGTATGATTGTAGACAATGAAAGAAGCATATTAATTTGCATTGAAAGTAGAAGAAAAGTTGAACAAAAAAAATTGAGATTAGACAAAATAGGCAAAAGGAAGAGGTGGTACATTCCTAAGAAGAAGATACCAAGGAGTTGGTAGAAGACCTTTTAATGAAGATATTGAAGCAAGGAGAGATGACAATTCATAGGGCACATAGAGGAAGATATAGTAGAGGAGGCAGAAGACCATTCAAAGGAACATGTTTTAGGTGTGGTACTGAAAGGCATAGAGTGTTTGAATGTCCATAATTCCATGGAAGTAGTACCAAAACATCTAAAAGAAGTATGAGGATTACAAAATAAGATGAAGAACCAAGTGGATCACAAAGCCAAATGAATTAATCAAAAAGAGGTAAGTCATTGATAATGAAAATATTTTTGATGAAGTGTGATGGTATAGAGATAGATGAACCAATATAGAGGAGAAATTTGTTTATAACAATATGTAGGATTCAAGGAAAATGTTGAAAATTTATCATTGATAATGGGAGCACTAACAATTTGGTATCAAGTGAAATGGTTAATAAGTTGATAGTGAAAAAGATAGAATATCCAAGTCCATACATAATTCCATTGCTATAGAAAGAACACAAGGTATTGGTAAGTGAGCAATGTTTGGTTAAATTCATGGTAGGAGCATATTATGATGAAGTGTTGTGTGATATTATACTAATGGACATGTCATTTATTATTAGGAAGACAATGGCAGTATGATAGAAAAACTATGCATAATGGTAGAGGAAATACTTACACTTTGGTGAAGGATGGTAGACAACATATTTTGATCCCCATTGAAAGAGAGAAACAAAAGTATATAGTAACACTATAATTTATTTGGTTGATGGAAGGGAGTGCTTAAATGGTCTAAATCATGAAAATGATTGTTTTGCATTGATTATTGAAGTATGTGGTAGCATAGATGGAGAAGAAAAGTCATAGAAAAAATTATAATTGTTGATGTAATGATATTTTATCAAATAATATGTCAGATGGATTACCTCTAATGAGAAGTATTAGTCAACATATAGATTTGATTCTAGGATCAAGTTTGCCAAATAAAGATGCACATAGAATTTTATCAATAGAGAATGAAGAATTGAACATACAAGTGCAGGAATTGTTGAGGAAAGTTTTGATTAGAGAAAGTTTGGGTCCATGTCTAGTTCCAACAATATTAGTATGTTGAAGAAAGGAGGTTAGTGGAGAACGTGTATAGATTCAAGAGCAATGAACAAGATCACAATGAAATATAAATTCTCATCAATGATGGATGAATTGGTGGATCATTTGAGTAGAGTCAAGTATTTCACCAAAATAGACTTGATGAGTGGTTATCACCAAATCAGAATTAGAGAAGGAGATGAATGAAAGGTAACATTTGAGACAAAAGAAGGATTGTATAAATGGTTGGTTATTCCTTTTGGTTTGACTAATGCATCAAGCACATATATGAGGATGATGAATGAAGTATTGAAGCCGTAAATGGGTAAGTTTATAATTGTTTCTTTGGATGATAGCCTATTTTTTTGTAATACTAGTGGGAACACTTGAAACATAAAAAATTAGTATTGTAGAGGCTATGAGAATAAAATTTGTTGATAAATATCAAGAAGAGTAGTTTCATGAAGGAAGATTTGGTATATTTGGGATGTATAATCTCAACAAACAGTTTGAAGATGGATTGAGAGAAGGTGAAAGCAATTGTTGATTGGTCTATACTAGTGGGTATAGCAAAAGAAAGAAGCTTCCATGGATTGGCTATTTGTTCAAGAAGTTCATTAGAAATTTCAATGACATTTGTGTTAATAATTGATACTATGAGAGGAGAAAAAAAGAATTCAAGTGGAAGACTCAAGAACTTAAAATCTTTGAGTTGCTAAAAAAGAAAGTTATAGAGAAATCGATGTTAGCATTGCCAAATTTTGACAGAGTATTCTAGGTAGATTATGATGCAAGTGGAAATGCAATAGGAGTAGTACTAAGTAAATAAATAAGACCAATAACATATTTCAGCAAGAGGTTGAATAATTCAAGGAAAATATAATTTATGATAAAAAAGATTGTCATAATTGAAACTTTGAAGAAGTAGAAACATTATTTGTTGCCAAAGAAATTTGTATTATATACAAATTATCAAGAATTATAGTGTTTGAACAGTCAAGGTAAGTTGAACCAAAGATATGTAAGATGAGTTGAGTTTATGAAAAGTTATTTATTTGTATTGAAGCACATGAGTGGAAAGTCAAATAGAGTTGCAAATGCGTTGAGTAGAAGATATAATTTGTTGGCTAAGATGAAAGTAAAAGTTGTTGGATTTGAGGAAATGAAACATTAGTATGAATTGTTGTCACATAGATTTGCACCCAGTGTTGAAGGCTTTTAGGGCTCCAACAATCTAGTGAAACATTGAGATGACCTCCAGGTGTGGGACCCTATAGGGAGGTCAAATCTCTAGAAAGAGGTTGGTTCCTTTGCTAAATGAAAGATTTAGCCAACCTAAGACTAAACCTAATCTATCCATCTGATAGGAAAAGTGGAAGAGGGGGTAAAATTGAAAGTAAAGGGAGGTGATACACCAGGTTTGAATAAAGAACATTCACAGAGCTAAGATGCACAAATAAAGAAATACAATTGATAAACTTACATACATCATGAAGATTTTAATAGAGGTAAAGAAGGGATTGCCAAGAATTAAACATTCATAAACAATGACCAATTCTAAAACTACACAGAGTTAAAAGCATGAAGTAAAACACCATATGTATTGATCAAAAGGCACAGTTACAACAGATAAAAGTTCTATTTGGAATACATAAGTATCAAACTACCTATTTTCTAACCCTTTTTACATCTTACATTCATGCAAATATAGCATCCGATTCCAAACGACTTAATTAGGTTACAATAAATTGCCCCATGGGCTCTATCAGAAAATATCTCCGCCAAAAGGAATGTTGGCCTGCAAGAATTTATTGCAGAAAAATATCTAAATCCATAGGTGGCCAGAAGATATTTCTCCTTCTTTAATGCGAGTAGTTGATTTATTGATCTACAACAATCAATGCAATGAATATCTATTAAGAGGCAGCTAAGAAGATCAGATCTTGTTGATGGCAGATGAAACAAAATCCCTGAGCAAAGCTTTTACAACACTTTAAGTCCTCAAACCCTTGATTTTGTGCTCTATCAGCTTTGAAAACCTTTGAATAATCAGGCTCTGAATGCCTCTGCAGATTGAACCTATATTTTTGTTGCCTTCGAGATCCCTAGGGTCTCCATTAAATTCTGAGTGTAAATGGATTACCTTTTTAGAGATTGATGACTGTTATGCATTCCATTGCTAACCGTTACCTTTTAAATTTCCTTTATCCTGTACCCCCATGGCCACGTGGCGCCATATCGTAGTCACGCAGTGAATCTTCCATGCAGACAAGATTCCTCTGCACTATTGCGCCACCATTAGATCTTCAAACACTGTGGCCTTCTTCTTTCTTTCATTCTTTGACACCTGGAGTAATCTCCACCATCTAATGGATTCATCAATCATATGGCCATGGGCCCCCAATGCACTTTACACCTATCTTGATTTCGCAGCCCTGTGGAGGGGAAAGGACATCAGCATAGGCGAGCCACGAGCTCGTGACATACTACCACGTGGCATCATTAGAGAGGTTTTGGGGAATCCTTTAGAGTGTCATCTTCCATTTTCCTTTGTGACCCATAAAGCTACCACACATCCACATATGGTAGCATTCTGAAGCCCAATGAGAGACTTTGCTTCCTTTTACCTTCGCAACCTGAAAAGCTGCCATACATCCACATATGGTAGCATTTCAGAGCCCAATGAGAGACTTCACTTGCTTTTGCCTTTAGGACTCAGAAAGACACTACACATCTTAATTTCGTAGTCACGCACTGGATTTATGATGTCAGCAAGATTCATCTGCGACGTCGCGCTGCCATTGATTTACATGGGACCCCATCGTACCCCTAATCGCAGACGATGAAACACTTTACAGTTATCTACCTCTCGCAGCCCTGTAGAAGGGAGGTGACATCATCTTAGGTGGTCTGCGATCTTGCAAAATACCACCACGTAGTATTTCAAACCTGAAAGAATTTAAGGCATAAAGAAATAATGCCGACAAGCGATAAAGGGTAACCTGAGGACCTAGGGCTAGTCACTTGACGACTTAAAAGGCTTCAAGGTTGTAACTTAAGTGACAGGGCACTGAGGATAGGTGGTCAATGACAAATTATAACAAGGGGAAGATTTTGACCGTAAAGCCGTAGGGTTTTAAGGGTTTGGACTATTAGCCAAAGGGGCAAAATAGGTCAACATTTTGGTGACTTCTCGGGGATGTTTTCCTGCTAAACAATTAGATTAGTGGCCTTAGCATCCATTGGGCATGGAGTCCAAGAGAGGAACCAGGGGGAAAAATAATTGAAATCTACCTGCAAAACACACAAAAGAGAAGAGGCATACATTCTCCTAATGATAATGCAGCCTATACAAAAGCACTGAAGGAAAGTAAACCTAAAACTGAAATAAAACCTACTCTAATCCTAAGTTAACAACAAGGAAATGACCTCAAACAAAGCCATTGACAAGTTCTTGAAAGTAACTGCCCTTAACAATTTGCAATGTTTCTCATGCATGTGGGTAGTTAGAGAGAGGTGGGGAAGGGATGGGCATATAACAAGATAATGAAACACTCCCAAGGACAAAAAAAACTCACCTATCCACTTGTACTGATCATAAATATAGCTACCTCGAAGTGAATAAATGGGCTGATCTAGCCCTCTTTAATGCTCATCCTCATGCTTTAAAGAAAGCATGATAGGTAGGGACTCCTTCTGATATGCCTCCAGCTAGGCCAAATCCCTGAATGCTCTTATCCTTGTATGTCAATTGGAGGAGCAACTGCCTCCTCAATCTACTAAAACAGATCAGGATTTACCTTATCTAGAGGCACTGATTTACTATCCAAGTTAGAGAAAAAAACATCAAGTTCATCCCAAAATTGAGCCTCCTCCAAGTCCCCTGCACTCCTCAACATAGGACTATTCATATGCCCCTCTTCATGAGCTAGAATTTCACTATCATGTTGGGCCTTAACCTACAAAAATTTGCCATTATTTTTGTTGTTGTCTTGCTGCTGTGTGGCCACTATAACTTGCATGTCTTCTTCATTTTGAATGTAATCAGGTAGCTCATCAAACAAGGCAGTATCATCCACCTCTGGGATGATCTCACTAATTTTTTCCATTATGCCTCTATCTTTTGACTGTAGCTCCACTAGATTGTGCTCAAGTTACCACTGTAGCTGGAGATTTTCCCCACACAATATTTGCATTTCAACCTTGTTTGCTTGATCATATGCATGGGAAAAGCTTCAAAAGAACCAAAGTCTAGAGGATTCAACTCCTTATTTGGATTAACAATACTTACAGGTGTAATAGGTTTAAACAATTCTACCACTATGAGCGTAGGAACAACAAACTACTCCTCATTAGTATCATCCTCTTCCACCTCCATCTGTGGCTCATCTTCCCAATTAGCTCGGTAGACAACAGGTCCACCCTTAAAAATTGAAAAAGTATCAGGGAAAGATGCCTGGATATCTTGTTGAATTTCTTGGAGGGAAGAGGGTTCTAAGAAAACTTGTTCTTGGGGAGTGATAAATTAGGTTTGCATAGGAACATGGTCTTGTGGAGGGAGAGAGGCTTTGAAGCCTAGGAACTTGTGGAGTCAAGGTTGCTCTTCTACAGGCTGAACATGTGTAAAAGAAAGAGGGCTACCTGAAGCTGAGAGGGAGTGGAACCAATTGGGCTATTTACCTCATCTATTGCCCTTGAGCCACAATCCTTATAGCAAGGCTTTCTTGAAAAACCCTTTCTTGTGCTTCTTGTTGCTGCTAGGCCTAATAAGAAAGCTCCTCTTGTTGTTGGTTATACTCTACTGCTCTCTGAATCTTCTCCAACCTTTTTTGTAGGTCCATCACTATGTCCATGGGACTCACGTTATCAAAATCATAGTCCACTTGAGATAGGTTAGGAGGGCAATCATATTGATTAGGGATGAAGAGGTCTTCTTGGGGTTGAAAATATGTATGATTAGGCTGCCAAGAAGACTAATAGGGGCATATTGATGTAGTGCATATGGGATGCAAGGAAAAGGAATTGTTTCAACAAGGTTCAACCACAACCTATAGGTCCAAAAAAACCAAGTCCTTCATAGAAAAGTGGGAACAACAAAAAGGAATCTCTATTTGATCATGGAAAGGTTGGATTGGGGTACCAACTGACTCATCCCACCCATTAGTTAAGGAAGATCACTCCCGGAACATGTACTTGCTTCACAAAGCCTCTAAATGGCTTATAACCTTAGAAAAATAGAACAGTCCCCTTATCTTTTTACACAGACCTACAAATCCAAATCTAAGACATGCAAAAATTACCCATTATACCTCCCTATAGTATACTCCAAGATGGGTATAGGTTACTTTGGAAAATGTGCCTCAACCAATAACCCTCCTAGTGTCTTCTAGCCCTAAATAGGCCTATTATGTGAAGCAAGTGCCCTCAGATGTTGGTTTGGAACCCTCCTAACCATTTGAACATGTCAATGATGCCCTAAAACCATGGAATTCACCTTCCCTTTATGGTTTTGACTGACTATTCCAAAAAGTGGCACCGTTGTAACCTCTAGCAGTCACTTAACACATGGTTTTGCTAAGTGCAGTCAATAGGAACTTAGCAACAACAGTCCTCTACCCAAATAAACCTTACAAGACATGAAAATACACCCTACACTACTCATTCCACTGACCACAGGGCTTGGTGATTTAGTGGAATGGAGAAAACATCATACTGTTGCTGTCAGCACCCTAGTTGAGGGTTTTCAACTGACTTGCAGAGAAAGGAGAAATACAGAGTTATAAAAAATGTCAAGGGCCCAAAAAACTTGCAAAGTAAAGACAACTCACCCCTCTAGTCATCCAACATGGACACTAACCACCTCCAAACCGTACAGGTACTGATTGCACAGGAAAACAACGAATTTCTATAGAAGACAATAATTTCAAAGGGCAGTCTGATGACCCGCAGTCATAATGTGCTTTCTAATTAACATCAAGGATCCAAACTTGCTTCAATGATAGTCAATCCATCAAACTTCACTCCCAAGTATCCAACTTTCCACAACAAATCTGTACTGTACAGTAGTACGGTTCAAATGCACAAGAAATTTAGGAAAATACACAAAAAGGGCAGAAAACTAAAGTTTTTGTTCTTTTTTTCATTCCACCAGATGATGTATTAACAATGAATCCCCCTTGGCTTCAAATAAGCATCCTACATTTGATTCAAGAAGTATGGGAGTGGTTGGGGTCGATGAAACTACCCCAACCATCGAACTTCTTTTTTGTTTCCCATTGCAGCAACTAGCAACTATTAAGTAACTGTCCTCTTTGGGACTACACCGACTATTTTATGTTTAATAAAACATTTGATAACCTTTAACAAGGTTCTAACACATCTTCTAGCCTTTGACATGCTTACAAACATGAGGATTGCCTCCTACACACTTTAGGAAGGCTACAAACTTAAGGAAACACATGATTACCTTATACAATATGACTGTCCTTCTTAGGACTTACAACATGACAATAGTTTTTAGACACTTGGACATAGTCCCTTACAAGCATGGCATTCAATCCTTATTACAACATGGAGATGGTCTCAAGGACCTTATTGAACCAAACAAACTATCTAAAGATCAAGTAAAACCTAGATGTCTTGGTGCTCTTGCACCATACTCCCCAGCATGAGGAAAACTCTTGTCCCAAGAGTTATGGCTTCTTCTCCAAATGTTCTTCAATCTTGTTGGAATGTTCCTCTGACTAGGAAACATGAACTCTCCAAGAGTTATCTTCCTCCTCCAACCTGCATGGCTCCTGTAAAGAGTGTTAGGACCATAAAACATGTTGTGATGTCCTTGCCTAGGACCCTGCTACTGCAATGCTTCTGCTCTTCCCATCTTGAGGTTCTAATTTATTCCTCCCTGTACTATCTGCTATTTGCATTCCTTCTTTTGCCTCCTTATAGGGTAGTCAATTTCCCTAATCTTGACATAATTCAAGTCCCAAACCTGCTGTTCTTTAGGACTGTCTTCCACCTTCTTCTATTGCAACTGTTCCTGCTGTTTCCCATCATCCTTAACTTGCACATTCAACTGCAATTTCTCTCCAAAACAAATAGTAACATGTTCCTTCTTGTCTTCACAAGGTAAAGGCATTAGTTTGAACTTTTTACCATCTTTGTGCACCAAATAGTTATTAGTATAACCATCATGAATTGTCCTTCTTAAATGCTGCCATGGTCTACCCAAAATGATATGCCCACATGTCATTGAAATGACATCACACAAAACATAATCCTGATATGGACCAATGGAAAAATCAACATATGCCTTCTTACTAACCCTTACTTGCTATTCTTGACTTACCCAAGTGACATTGTAAGGACTAGGATGATCAAATGTTTTCAATCCCAACTTGTGCACCATTTCCCAAGAGACTAGATTATCATGTGAACCTAAATCTATAATCAACTTGCATACTTTTCCATGGCTTAAACAATTAGTTTTAAAAATGGATACCTATGGTGTTTGCTGCAACTTGCCTTTTTCTACCATGAGCATTTCTCCAACCATTACTGGAGAGGCTAATAACATTTCCTGTTCTTCTTGCTTCTCCTCCTCTTGTGCCAAGTGAACTCTTCTATCCTTGCTCTTATCAACATCATCCTTCTTAGGACATTTGAAAGATGTGTGTCCCACTTCATTGCAATGATAACATCTGCCTGTGAATACTCCTCTTTCTGATCCAAATCTACCTCCACCTCTATATCCACCTCTCTGATATGTAGAAAACTCTTTGCCTTTCTCATTGCTATTATGTACTTAATTAGTAGGTTTGCCCCTACCTCTATATCCTCTTCCACTACCTCCTTATCTTTCTTGCTTCGTCTTCACCCTTTCTTCAGCCCTTATGGCCAACTGAAAACATTCTCCTAGTGATTTTGGTACTATGAAACCAATCTTATCTTGAAAATTATACCTAAGTCCATTAAGGTATCTTGCCACTTTCTCTTTTTCATCTTCTAATCCTCTAATACTAAGCTTATGAAATTACTCAGTATAGGACATAACATCCATGTCCTTCTACTTGAAATTCTACCTCATCCTCTTTGTTTGAATGGAGTAATCACATGGAAGAAACTAATCCTTCATCCTACCCCAAGAAGTGATTCTTGTTGCACCTCTAGCCACTCTTTCTGTTTGCACACTACTCCACCATGTAAGTGTTGTTCCTCTCAATTTTGTTTTTGTAAATTTGATCTTCTTCTCATCACTCATTTCCTCATACTCAAAGAAATTTTCCAAGGCATCTATCCACCCTAATAGCTCTTCACTATCCATCTTCCCCTAATAGATAGGTAACTCTATGTTTGCCTTTGTTCCACTACCTTGGACTGCCTTTAGCAATCTCACAAATTTCTTCTCTTCAGGATCCAAGTCATCCTCAAGAGGATTCTCATCTGTCTCCTCATCTCCTTCTTGATCATCTTGATCATCCCTTCTAGGATTCTTCTCCAATGCTTCCAACCTTGCTAAGATTGATGCATTCTCCCTTCTCACTTGCCTTAACTCTCTTTCCCTTACAACATCCTGTTCTCTTCTGTCCCTCAACTCTTTTTCTCTAGCCTCTAAGGCTTCCCTCAGTTCATTGTTCTCCCTAGCCATCTGATTCTTAGGAGGCATCCTTACAACTTACTGTTTCACAAGATCCTACTACTCCCTCAAGGACCTACTAGTGGCTCTGATACCAATATGATGTAGTGCATATGGGATGCAAGGAAGAGGAATAGTTTCAACAAGGTTCAACCACAACCTATAGGTCCAAAAAAACCAAGTCCTTCATGGAAAAGTGGGAACATCAAAAGAGAATCTCTATTTGATCATGGAAAGGTTGGATTGGGGTACCAACTGACTCATCCCACCCATTGGTTAAGGCAGATCACTCCCGGAACATGTACTTGCTTCACAAAGCCTCTAAATGGCTTATAGCCCTAGAAGAAGAGAATAGTCCCCTTATCTTTTTACACAGACCTACAAATCCAAATCTAAGACATGCAAAAGTTACCCATTATGCCTCCCTACAGCATACTCTAAGATGGGTATAGGTTACTTTGGAAAATGTGCCTCAACCAATAACCCTCCTAGTGTCTTCTAGCCCTAAATAGGCCTATTCTGTGAAGCAAGTGCCCTCAGATGTTGGTTTGGAACCATCCTGACCATTTGAACATGTTAATGATGCCCTAAAACCATGGAATTCACCTTCCCTTTATGGTTTTGACTGACTATTCCAAAAAGTGGCACCATTGTAACCTCTGGCAGTCACTTAGCACATGGTTTTGCTAAGTGCAGTCAATAGGAACTCAGCAACAACATTCCTCTACCCAAATCAACCTTAAAAGACATGAAAATACACCCTACACTACTCATTCCACTGACCACAGGGCTTGGTGATTCAGTGGAATGGAGAAAACATCATACTGTTGCTATCAGCACCCTAGTTGAGGGTTTTTAACCTACTTGCAGAGAAAGGAGAAATATAGAGTTATAAAAGAATGTCAAGGGCCCAAACAACTTGCAAAGTAAAGACAACTCACCCCTCTAATCATCCAACATAGAAACCAACCACCTCCAGACTGTTCAGGTATGGATTGCACAGGAAAACAACGAATTTCTATAGGAGACAGTAATTTCAAAGGGCAGTTTGATGACCCACAGTCATAATGTGCTTTCTAATTAACATCAAGGATCCAAACTTGCTTCAATGATAGTCAATCCATAAACCTTCACTCCCAAGTATCCAACTTTCCACAACAAAGCCGTACTGTATAGTAGTACGGTTCAAATGCACAAGAAATTTAGGAAAATACACAGAAAGGGCAGAAAATTGAAGTTTTTGTTTTTTTTTCATTCCACTGGATGATATCTTAACAATGAATCCCCCTTGGCTTCAAATAACATCCTACATTTGATTCAAGAAGTATGGGAGTGGTTGGGGTCAATGAAACTGCCCCAACCATCAAACTTCCTTCTTGTTTCCCACTGCAGCAACTAGTAACTGTCCTCTTTGGGACTACACCGACTGTTTTATGTTTAATAAAACATTTGATAACCTTTAACAAGGTTCTAACACATCTTCTAGCCTTTGACATGCTTACAAACATGAGGATTGCCTCCTACACACTTTAGGAAGGCTACAAACTTAAGGAAACACATGATTACCTTATACAATATGACTGTCCTTCTTAAGACTTACAACATGACAATAGTTTCTAGACACTTGGACATAGTCCCTTACAAGCATGGCATTCAAGCCTTATTACAACATGGATATGGTCTCAAGGACCTTATTGAACCAAACAAACTATCTAAAGATCAAGTAAAACCTAGATGTCTTGGTGCTACTGCACCACATATGGCATAAAACCAGAGGTGTTTTGGGCCTAAAAAGGCTGATATGGAGGCATATATTTTGCATTCTAGCTATATGGAGGGGAGCAGCCATAGTTTCCATAAAAAAAAATACATTTTGAAGCATTAAGAACCAAGAAACATTCAAACAATCATGAAAAGTAAGAGCATATAAGTCTACCCTTCAGAGAAATACGTTCATACCACGGAGTCGTCAAGTGATTGAAATGCTTCTAAAAGCACGTTAAACCAAGAATACAACCAAAATCCTGATTCTTGAAGATCTTTAGGAACTTGGGCTGCTTTCACTAGAAGATTTGATCAATAGAGTTGCCATGGTGTTTGTGACGACTACCTTGAATGGCAAGATGCATTGAAGAACACACCAGATCTTTCAATGGATGATAAAGCTCATCAAGTTGTCTCATCGAGCATGCCAGAAACTATTATCACATAGATTTGAACCTAGTGTTGAAGGCTTTTAGGGCTCCAACAATCTAGTGAAACATTGAGATGACCTCTAGGTGTGGGACCCTACAGGGAGGTCGAATCTCTAGAGAGAGGCTAGTTCCTTTGCTGAATTAGAGATTCAGCCAACCTTCAAGACTAAACCTAATCTATCCACCTGATAGGAAAATAGGAAGAGGGGGTAAAAATAAAAGTAAAGGGAGGTGATACACCATGTTTGAATAAAGAACATTCACAGAGCTAGATGCACAAATAAAGAAATATAGCTAATAAACGTACATAGATCACGAAGATTTTAATAGAGGTAAAGAATGGATTGCCAGGAATTAAACATTCACAAACAATGACCAATTCTAAAACTACACAGAGTTAAAAGCATGAAGAAGTAAAACACCATATGTATTGATCAAGAGGCACAGTTACAGTAGAGGAAAGTTTTGTTTGGAATACAGAAGTATCAGACTAACTATTTTCCAACCCTTTTTACATCTTACATTCATGCATATATAGTATCTGATTCCAAACGACCTAATTAGGTTACAATAAATTTCCCCATAGGCTCTGTCAAAAAATATCTCTGCCAAATGGAATGTTGGACTACAAGAATTTATTGTAGAAAAATATCTGAATCCATAGGTTGTCGAAAGATATTTCTCCTTCTTTAATGCGAGTAGTTGATTCATTGATCTGCAGCAATCAATGGAGTGAATATCTATTAAGGGGCAGCTAAGAAGATCAGATCCTATTGATGGAAGATGGAACAAAACCCCTGAGTAAAGCTTTTAAAACACTTTAAGTCCTCAAACACTTGATTTTGTGCTCTATCGGCTTTGAAAACCTTTGAATAATCAGACTCTGAATGCCTCTACAGATTGAACCTATATTTGTGCCTCCTTTGGGATGCTTGGGATCTCCATTAAATTCTGACCATAGATGGATTACCTTTTTAGAGATCGATGACTGTTATGCATTCCATTGTTAACCATTACCTTTTAAATTTCTTTTATCCCATACCCCCGTGGCCACGTGGCACCATATCGCAGTCGCACAGTGAATCTTCCGTGCAGAGAAGATTCCTCTATGCTATCACACCACCATTAGATCTTCAAACACTGTGACATTCTTCTCTCTTTCATTCTTTGACACCTGGCATAATCTCCACTGTCTTATGGATTTATCGATCATATGGCCATGGGCCCCCGATGCACTTTACACCTATCTTGATTTTATAGTCCCATGGAGGGGAAAGGACATCAATGTAGGTGGGCCACAGGCTCATGACATACTACCACGTGGCATCATTAGAGAGATTCTAGGGTGTCCTTTAGAGTGCCAACTTCCTTTTTCCTTCACAACCTAGAAAGTCACCATGTGTCCACATATGGTAGCATTCCGAAGCCTGATGAGAGACTTCGCTTCATTTTGCCTTCGCGACTTGGAAAGCTGTCACGTGTCCACATATGGTAGCAGTCTAGAGCCCCATGAGAGACTTCACTTCCTTTTGCCTTCATGAGCCAGAAAGCCACCATGCATCCACATATGGTAGCATTTTGGAGCCCGATGAGAGATTTTGCTTCCTTTTGCCTTCACGACCCAGAAAGACACCACATGTTTTAATTTCATAGTTGTGCACTAGATTTACGACGTCAGCAAGATTCATCTATGATGCCATGCTGCCATTGATTTACATGGGACCCCACCACACCCCTGACCACAGACCATAAAACACTTTACAGTTGTCCACCTCTTGCAGCCCTGTGGAAGGGAAGTGACATAATCTTAGGTGGTCTGTGAGCTTGTGAAATACCACCATGTATAATTTCAAGCCCAAAAGGATTTAAGGCATAAATAAATAGTGCCGACGGGTGATAAAGGGTAACCTTAGGACCTAGGGCTGGTCACTTGATGACTTAAAAGGCTTCAAGGTTGTAACTTAAGTGACTGGACATCGAGGACAGGTGGTCAACTATAAATTATAACAAGGGGAACATTTTAACCATAAATCCCTAGGGTTTTAAGGGTTTGGACTACTAGCCAAAGGGGCAAAATAGGTCAACATGAAGCTAATATTGATTTTGTAGAAACATGTAAAGCATGTAAAGAACCTATAAGTATGGATAGATAAAAGTGGCTTGATTATTTGATTCAAAATGATATGTTATTCAAATGAGATCAATTGTGTATTCCAAAAAGTTTAATGTGGAAAATTTTGATAATGGAGAAGCATAGTGGTAGATTAGCTAAACATTTTGGTGTTGATAAAATAACAGCATTACCATGAGTGAAAATTGTGTTGGCCATAGATGTACAAGGATGTAAAACGTATGTTCAGAGTTGTAGAATTTGTTAAGTTGCAAAAGATAGAAGTGAAACCATGGGATTATATAAACCATTATAGACTTTAGAGAAATCTTGGGGAGATATCTGTTGCAAGTATGAGGTTAACCAGTGTTGTCATTGATGTCAACATACTCATATTGCATTGGTAAGAAGGATTGGATGAGTTGTGTGCTGTTGTTATTAAGGAAATCAGTCTCTCTCCGGAACAGTGAAGAATAGTGAAGAGAAGAAGGCAAAAGTACTGTATAAGTTGAGGATCAGAGGATGCGGATTAAAGGGTTTATAGATATGAGTCTTGAGATGTTCTAGTTAAGATTTTAGAGGTTCACATAAAGAATTGAAGAAGTTATGGCTGTTTGTGTGAAACTGGTTCTGGTAGGTGTTCAGAGGTGACAGAGGGTCACAAAAAGGTCCGGTGTGATCCAGAATTGTATTTTCCTATTCTACGGATTGGAAGTAGTGTTTGGGATGTCCTTGTGATGTATCATCTTGATTTGTGAATGGTTTGGAGGTCCAGAAGTACCTTTTGCATTATGATAGTGGTGACAGACTGTGTTCTTGAAGTTTCGGATGATGAAGAGAAGAATTCTGGTAAGTTGATGAAGTGCGGATGTTCCTGGTGATTCAGGGAAGGTTATGATGATCGTTGGATCATGTCCAATTCATGTTGGTGGTCTGCATTGAAGTTAGAGTTTGGTTTTGATGTAATGACCACCTGTTGTTGGTGTTCTTTCGGAGACAGGCCGACCGGATGTTCTACATGCCTTGCGAAGGTTATTGTGATGTTTTCCAACTTAGATGATTGTTCCTAAGTCAATGTCTTGTATAAGTAAGGGTTTGTGAATTCATTTTGGAGTGTGGATTGTGTGGATGAGTGTGGCATAGTGAAGAGAAGTTGAAAGGTAGAGCAAGGGTTTTTGGGCTTAAATGGAACTGATCCGGACATGGTAATGATGTCATTCTCTAGTTCAAGATTGTGATTCTTATCGCTCTGTAGATAGTGTGTCTCTTTGTAAGCAGTGTGCCTCTTGTGAGCAGTGTGCTTGGGCTGTGAGCCCTAATTGGCAGGTGCCATCTTTTTCTTATTCTTCTAACAGAGAATAATCCTTGGGTTAATCACCCTATGGTTTTTCCCTTAACCGGGTTTCCACGTCAAAATCTTGGTGTTCAATGTGTTGATGTTTATGCTCTATGCTTTCATGGATGATTAATTGCTATGCTAATGAATAACTAAGTGGATCTGAATGTTTGAATTGAGAGAAAGTTTAGGATAACTGATTCACCCCCCCTCTCAGTTATCAACAATTGGTATTAGAGCCAAGTTCCTCTGAAGAGAGCTTAACCGCTTGAGGAGATCCAAGATGTCGTCATATAAAAAGGACAGTCCGAAGTTTGATGGAACCAACTTCACTCTCTGGAAAGGCTGGATGAAATGTCACTTGGAGTGTATGGGAAAGGCGTACTTATCCATGGTCACAAAACCCTATGTACCTCTGCAGGGTGGTCTGACAACTCTGAATGAGATTACAGATGTTGAAAACAATCTGCGGACCAGAGAAGCTCTTCTAAGCGCTTTGACTGACTCAGAACTCTCAAATGTTATTGACCTACCAACTACATATGAGATTTGGGTTAAACTAGAACTTCTGCATGAAGGAGATGAGTTTGTTAAGAGTGCAAGATTGCAAAGTCTCAAAGGGAAATTTGAAAGATTAAAAATGAGAGATGATGAAAATATCACCACCTTTATGCCAAGAGTAAATGACCTGGTGCGTGGAATCAGGAATGCTGGTGGAATTTTGGATGAAAATGAGATTGTTTGCAAAATTCTAAGATCTCTTCTTGCTGCCTACAAAATCAAGGTTGCTGCCATTGATGAATTCAGAGCCCATACAACTGTCACAAGAGAGCAACTGGCTGGCAAACTTGCTGCATTTGAAATGACTAAGTTTGGAGATGATCACCCCAAGACTGAGTCTGCATTCAAAGCCAGTGCCTATGTGAAAGGCAAACAGAGATTTGATCCAGGAGAAAACTCTTCAAGGAAGCTGTCATGGTATGAACAAGCAAGGAAAGATATGGAAGAGGAAGAAGCAGAAACAGCTCAACTTGAAGCCCTCATTGCAAAAAGACTGCCAAGAGGATCTGGTAAGTATGAAGGAAAATTACCTTTTAAATGCTTCAATTGCAATAAGATTGGTCACTTTGCCTCAAGATGTCTAGAAAGATCTACAAGGTCAGACTCTAACAGACAAAGGTTTCAAAAGAATTGTTATTATGTTCATGAAGAAGCTGATAATGAAGGAGTAACAGATGATGAATCAGAGATGGGAGACAAATCTGGAAATGAATGGGTGCTTATTGCTATCAAGGAAGAAGATCCAATATCTATCAATCATAAGGTTGAAGAAAGAGCTTTGGCTGCCCAAGTTCAAGAAAAGGATGACTGGGTTATTGATAGTGGATGCTCTCACCATATGACCAGTGATAAGAATAAGTTCCTAGAGTTGGAAAGATATGAAGGAGTGGTAAAGTTTGGAGATAATTCAGCTAGTAGAATCAGAGGAAGAGGAACCATTTCTTTTAATGGAAGAAACAAAATTGGTAATGTGTTGTATGTTGAAGGTCTGAAGCACAATCTTCTCAGTGTTTGATAGTTGGTAGACAAAGGTTATGATCTCTGATTCAAAGATGGAAAATGCAGAATCTTAGAAAGATCCGGAACAGAGATTGCATCTGGTACTCAAACTAAAGGTAATATCTTTCACTTGGTTGGTACTGATAAAAGTTGTTTGCTTGTTCAAGTTGATCAAAGCTGGTTATGACATAGAAGGATGTGTCATGTTAATTTTGATAACATCATTAGGATAAGCAATACTCAGGCTATTAGAGATCTTCCAAAATTGGTAAAACCTACAAATAGTTTATGTAAAGAATGTTAGCTAGGTAAACAGAGCAGAGTTTCATTCAAAAGCAAAGATCAATCCTCTACCAAATTATTGGAATTAGTTCATACTGATCTATGTGGTCTGACAAGAGTCAAGAGTATGCAAGGTGATAGATACTTCATGTTACTAATTGATGATTATTCCCAGATAATGTGGGTCACCTTTCTAAAAGAGAAGTCAGAAGCCTTTGAAAAGTTCAAAATCTTTAAAGCTATGGTAGAGAATCAAACCGGATTAAAACTGAAGTGTCTGAGGTCTGATAGAGGTGGTGAATTCACATCCAGTGAGTTCATAGACTTTTGTGAGAAGCATGGCATAAAGAGATAGTTGTCTGCTCCTAAGACTCCACAACAGAATGGAGTAGTTGAGAGAAAGAACCGGACCATCCAGGAAGCTGCCAGGACAATGATGTTGGAAGCAAATGTTCCTCAGATGTTTTGGAGAGAAGCTATCAGCACTGCAGTCTACACCCTCAATCGAGTTCAAATTAGAAACAATACCGGTAAGACCCCCCATGAACTTTGGTTTGGAATCACTCCTACTGTGAGATATTTCAAAGTATTTGGTAGCAAATGTTATATTAAAAGAGATGAAGATTTAGGGAAGTTTGATGCTAGAAGTGATGAAGGAATTTTCTTGGGTTACTCCACTCAAAGCAAAGCATACCAGTGTTACAATAAGAGACTGAGAAAGATGATAGTACTAATATGAAAGTTGATGAAGGAATTGAGAAGCCCTCAAGATTTTATGAGTTTGATGAAGATGATCAAGATGGTGTTTAGGTTCAAGAAGTTCAATCCTCTCTGATAAGTCAGAGTCAGACTGATCCTGTAAATCAGGAAGAAGAGATAGGTCTGAATGAGCATGATCAAGAAGCAGCAGTACAAGATACTCCCAAAATTCCAAGGTATGTAAGACTGAACCACTCTGAAGATCAGATCATAGGAGACAGAAGCAAAGGTGTGCAAACTAGGAGGAATGTTGCTCAAAATCCAGATGAATGTTGTCTGATTTCAAAGATTGAACCTAAGACAATAAATGAAGCCTGCAATGATGAAAATTGGACCAAAGCTATGGAAGAAGAGTTGATGCAAATTGAGAAAAATCACACTTGGGATCTTGTTTCCAGACCTAGTAACAAGAATGTGATTGGAACCAAATGGGTATTTCGGAACAAACTAAATGAAGATGGTGAAGTAATCAGAAACAAAGCTAGATTAGTCTACAAAGGCTACTCTCAAATAGAAGGGATTGATTTTGATGAAACTTTTGCCTCGATGGCAAGAATTGAAGTAGTTAGACTATTTCTTGCATTTGTTGCCTTCAAAGATTTCAAAGTGTATCAGATAGATGTCAAATCTGCTTTTCTGAATGGTGATCTAGAAGAAGAGGTGTACGTTGAACAACCGGATGGATTTCAGTTATCTGAGCATGGTGATATGGTCTGCAAATTGAAGAAGGCACTATATGGTCTAAAGCAAGTTCCAAGAGCATGGTATGAAAGGCTGGACAAACATCTTTTGAAGATTGGTTTCAATAAAGGTACTGCTGATAGTAATCTATATTTCAAAATTGATCATGAAAACATCTTGATTGTTGAAGTATTTGTAGATGATATCATTTTGGGGGGAAGAGACAGTATGTGTCAAACTTTTGCAAACCAAATGAAAAGTGAGTTTGAAATGTCAATGCTCGGTGAAATGAATTTCTTCTTGGGTCTGTAAATCACTCAGACAAAGAAAGGAATCTTTATCTCTCAGACCAAGTATGTGAAAGAACTATTGAAGAAATTTGGAATGGAAGATTCAAAGCCAATGAACACTCCTATGGCTACCGGATGTAAGTTGAGTAAAGATGATGACTCTCCTAAGACAAATCAGACAAAGTACAGATCAATGATTGGTGGATTATTGTATCTCACTCAGACTAGACCAGATATAATGCAGGCAGTTGGTCTTGTGGCAAGATTTCAGGCTAATCCCAGAGAATCTCATGTTATGGCAATCAAAAGAATTTTTAGGTACTTGAAAGGAACAGTTGAGTATGGTCTATGGTATCCTAGAGATCATGACTTCTCTCTTCATGCATACACAGATGTAGATTGGGCAGGAGATGTGGATGATAGGAAGAGTACAAGTGGAGGAGCTTTCTCTTTGGGAAAAATGTTGGTTTCTTGGCCAAGCAAGAAACAAGATGCAATATCTCTGTCTACAACAGAAGTAGAATACATTGCAGCAGCAGGTAGTTGCACTCAACTTTTGTGGATGAAACAAATGCTAAGAGATATTCAGGTAGAATATGAGGAGCCTATCACAATTTTCTGTGATAATTCAAGTGCAATAAATGTTTCTAAGAATCTGGTATTGCATTCTAAGACCAAGCATAGATCTATCAAATTTCATTTTCTGAGAGAACAAGTGAACAAAGGTGAAGTCAGGTTGGAGTATGTGCCCTCCAAGGATCAACTTGCAGATATTTTTACTAAACCTCTTCCCAAGGACTCTTTTGAGTATCTCAGGGAGAAGTTAGGGGTGATGGCCCCTTCGGTGATGCATTAAGATGCACTGTTGTGCATCAGTCTGGTGGATATCACAGACATATCTTGTGATCTAGATTGATGGTGTGGAGCTGCTACTAAGGGGGAGCAGCTAGTATGATTCTGATGTGTTGGAATTGCAAGTATGAGCCCTTTGCCATTGATGTTAAAGGGGGAGAGAAGACATGTGAAAAACAAGTGGTTGATGATCAAAGGGGGAGCAGTAAAGGAAGAGAAGACATGTTGCTGATAGGGGGAGCTGTGACAGAAAGGAGAAGTTCTTGTCTTGATGGTTTTTCACATCATATGTTGCCATCAATGACAAAGGGGGAGATTGTTGCAAGTATGAGGTTAACCAGTGTTGTCATTGGTGTCAACATACTCATATTGTATTGGTAAGAAGGATTGGATGAGTTGTGTGTTGTTGTTATTAAGGAAATCAGTCTCTCTCCGGACCAGTGAAGAATAGTGAAGAGAAGAAGGCAAAAGTATTGTATAAGTTGAGGATCAGAGGATGCAGAGTAAAGGGTTTGTAGATATGAGTCTTGAGATGTTCCAGTTAAGATTTTAGAGGTCCAAATAAAGAACTGAAGAAGTTATGGCTGTTTGTGTGAAACTAGTTCCGGTAGGTGTTCAGAGGTGACAAAGGGTCACAAAAAGGTCCGGTGTGATCCGGAATTGTATTTTCCTATTTTGTGGATTGGAAGTAGTGTTTGGGATGTCCTTGTGATGTATCATCTCGATTTTTGAATGGTTTGGAGGTTTGGAAGTACCTTTTGCATTATGACAGTGGCGATAGACTGTGTTCTTGAAGTTCCAGATGATGAAGAGAAGAATTCTGGTAGGCTGATGAAGTGCGGATGTTCCTAGTGATTCAAGGAAGGTTATGATGATCGTTGGATCATGTCCAGTTCATGTTGGTGGTCCGCATTGAAGTTAGAGTTTGGTTTTGATGTAATGACCACCTGTTGTTGGTGTTCTTCTGGAGACAGGCCGACCGGATGTTCTACATGCCTTGCGAATGTTATTGTGATGTTTGCTGACTTAGATGATTGTTCCTAAGTCAATGTCTTGTATAAGTAAGGGTTTGTGAATTCATTTTGGAGTGTGGATTGTGTGGATGAGTGTGGCATAGCGAAGAGAAGTGTGAAAGGCAGAGCAAGGGTTTTGGGGCTTAAATAGAACTGATCCGGACATGGTAATGATGTCATTCTCCAGTTCAAGATTGTGATTCTTATCGCTCTGTAGACAGTGTGTCTCTTTGTAGGCAGTGTGTCTCTTTGTAGGTAGTGTGCCTCTTGTGAGCAGTGTACTCAAGCTGTGAGCCCTAATTGGCAGGTGCCATCTTTTTCTTATTCTTCTAACAGAGAATAATCCTTGGGTTAATCACCCCGTGGTTTTTCCCTTAACCGGGTTTCCACGTCAAAATCTTGGTGTTCAATGTGTTGATGTTTATCTGCTCTGATGTTTATGCTCTATGCTTTCATGGATGATTAATTGCTATGCTAATGAATAACTAAGTGGATCTGAATGTTTGAATTGAGAGAAAGTTTAGGATAACTGATTCACCCCCCCTCTCAGTTATCAACAATATCAGTATGGATTTTGTATTAAGTATTCCAAAAACATAGAGAGGTAATGATTCAATCTTTGTGGTAGTTGATAGATTTTCTAAGATGGCTCATTTCATTACATGTAAGAAGAGGAATCATTTGGTACATGTAACTAATCTATTTTTCAAAGAAATTATGATGCAAGTGAAAATGCAATAGGAATAGTACTAAGTCAAGAAATAAGACCATTAGCATATTTCAAGCAGAAGTTGAAAGGTGCAATAAAATGATACACAATGTATGATAAAAAAATTTATGCCATAATTCAAACTTTGAAGAAGTGGAAACATTATAATTTGTTACTGTTGTCACATGAAATTGCACCCTGCTTGAATGGGACTCCAATCATTCCAATGAAACAATGGGATTGATCTCTAAGTGTGGGACTTTGCTAAATGAGATCAAACCTCCAGAGAAGGCCAGCTTTCTTTTCTAGTTATCACCTAAAACTATTGTATTTTTGGGGTGAAAAGGGGAAGAAATGTACTAAAATGAAAGATAAAGCATCAATACTTAAAACATGAAAGGGTGATGCACCAGACAGATTCAAAGAACCCTTCACAATACTAAAAGAAATGCACAATATAATTAGATATAGCAAGCAAACATACATAGATCAGATGATCAAAGCAGAGGTAAGGTGTAGCAATGAATGCAAAAAATATCTTCACCAACTCAAGAAAGTCGCTGCCAAAAAAGTCCACCCGATCGACATGAAGATTCGGATCAAAAATGAAAGTGGGAACCTTTCTGAAGAATTCTTGCCAAAAGGTCATCATCCTGATATTTTCTAATTTTTGTAGGAAATGATTATCCCACATGCACCTGGAGAAGTCTCCTCCATCACTTTATAAGCTAGGTCGTGATCATATATAATGTCGGTGATTTTGCTCCCAACGGCATCATCATAAGCCCCATCATCATCTTCCTCTTCATCATGTCCCGTCACCAAGACTCTTTACATCGGCGAGCCATCTGCATGTTAGCCCGATATGAAATATCACCCTGATATTCAAAAATTAGGTTGATGTGAAATATCTACCAACATCCTGATGACGTCAGTAGCATGTTGAAAAATTAGGATGATCCTCGAATGTTAACTGATGTTAAGAAAATATGAGCTCCTTTGGACCTTGATGATGTCATCATGATATTGGGGCAGGATGATATTCGGAAATATCATCCCCGCAAAATATCAGGTTGCATTGTAGCTTCATCGTAAGATCGGGGTGATCTTGGAATATGACTGATATTTGGTAATATCACCCCCGGTAGGAATATGCATGAAGCTGTGAAACAAGCAGATATCGCCCTGACATAGGAATGATGTCAGCAGCATGTTGGGTGATCCAGCGAACATGAAGTGAGAAAATAACATCAAGATGATCTTAACAAAGATCACCTGATATACAAATGTGACGACCCCTCAGAAGATCGGGTCATACTTAGAAATTTCATAGCACCAACATCAGGATGATCTTCAACTAAGATCACCCGATGTTAAAATATCACCCTGATATGAAAGATCGGGTTGGCACAAATATGATGACCTTCGCAAGAAAGATGATCCTCCCCTGGAATGGATCTGGATGATGTCAGCGGCATATGACTTGGTTTATCACTACAATTACCATGATGTCATCGTCATGTTATCGGATGGAGGGGGAAAGTTGGAAGATAGGGTGATATTTGTAACATCGAGTGATATTGGGAAGATCAGGTGACGTTACAAATATCACCTGATGTTTGAAATATGACCTGATATTTGAAATATCACCCTTCTTCCAAATATCAGGTTTGACCAGGCTTATGACCCTGCATAACTTCCTTACTTTGGTGAATTTCAAGGTGATGTAGAAAGCAAACTTGTCTATCCTTTCAAGCTCTTTCACATGGTAAGCCTCTTCAGGCAAGCTTCAGATTTTGAAAATTGGGTTAAGACCTCAGGATCACAAATATGGCTTTCATGGGGATATGCATACTGACTGATCCTGCTTGAATTATTTTGACTCCTGCTAGAGGAAAAATAGGCCAACAATTTGGCGACCTCTATGGGATGTTTGCCTGCTAAACATGAGATTAGTGGCCTTAAGCATCCATTGGGCATGGAGTCAAGTCTAAAACATGCTAGGAAACTAGGACCTGCCTCTCAAAACACAAAAAGGGGAGAAGGCCTTCTTTCTCCTAATGACAAAGCAACATATACAGAAGCACTTATGGAAAGGGAAAACTAAAACAGAAATGAAACCTACTCTAATTCTAAACTAACCAATCAGTCATGACTTTAAACAAAGCCACTAACTAGTTCTTGAAAGTAACTGCCCTTCCTTAACAATTTGCAATGTGCATCATGCATGTGGGCTGTTAAAAAGGGATGAGGGCGGAATGGGCATATGACAAACTGATAAAACACCCCCCAAAAAATGGAGATAAACTCACCTATCCACCTGGACTGATTGCTGATGTTGTTAGCTTGTGGTGAATAAATGGGTTGATCCCACTCATTTTGATGCTCAACTTCATGCTTAGAGGTAAGCATGACACGTGGTGACTCCTCTTTGTGTATCCCCAGCTAGGCTAGATGCCCTTGAAATGACATGCAAATCAACATAGTTGATCTCATATCTCTGCTCTAATTTCTTCTCTTCTTGCTGTTATGAAAACCCTAGCTCCTCATTTAGTATGATGGTGTCCTCCATTTTGCTCTCATGTTACTCTTGTGTGTGGAACAACTGACTTGGGACCTCATGGTTTTCTCCTTCCTCCTTCAAAGAATCCAAGAAGGCTGATATAATGTCATCATGGCTGCATTCTTTCTCCTCTTGCTGGTATGAAAACTCTAGCCCCTGTGATTCCACTATAAATATGGCTACCTCCACCTTATGAACAACATGTTCATGATTTTCTGATTTAGGCTCAGAAAATGAGCCGTGCACATGTCTGAAAGAGAAAACTTCCCCACCAAGAAGTTGATATCAAGCATATCAGCATAATTGGCCTTTGGATAATCTAGTGTAGAGCAACATGCCTGATCTTCTTTATGGTTTGGAACCTCACTGTCATGCTCAGCCTCAAACTACAGCAATTTGTCATGATTTTCTGTGTTCTCTTGTTGCAGCATATCCACAACCAACTGCACACTTTCTTCTTCATCTTCAACATAGTCAGGTAGCTCATGAAGTGGGGCAGCATCATCCATCGCTGAAGTGACTTTAGTAATACTCATAGGTGCAATAGATTCAAACAATTCTTTCTTTGTGAGCGTAGGAACAGATTGCTCCTACAGAGGGATATAGGCTTTGAACCCTGGAAACTTGTGGAGTCTAGGCTACTCTTGTTACAGTAGATGAGGCCCTCTAAAACTTGGGATTTCCAATTTAGGACATTTAGGAGGCTCTCCCTGCCTAAAGCTTGGTATTCTGACCTTGGAACTCTCCTCACTAAAAAATGGATTTGGAGAAGAAAAAGCTGACTGAGTTTCCAAATTTTGAGATGGAGCCAACACAAACCTACTTTGCTCCTCTTTTGCTGGCTGAATGTCAGAGCATGTTCCTATTTCTATATTTGATGGAGGGTCCTTGCAAGGGAAAAAAGATGGTCCTTTCCAACTTGGAACCTTAAAGGTAGAAGGCTACCTGAAACTTGGAATTATGATAGGCATGGCTTCTACAGCTTTCTCTTCTTGATTCTGAAATGGTATGAGAGGATTGTCCTTCACAAGGTTTGGTATCTTATAATCAGGATGATTGATCCAAGAAGGTTGCCATGGTAGAGAAGTTTGAGCCACTTTCATAAATTCACCTTGGCTTGAAGGATGAACTTGTCTGAAGTTGGGAATAGGAGAGAAATTTTTTACTTTGGGCTCTTGTTCTTGAGCAAGCAACTGTTTCATGTGTTTCTCCTTAACTACAAGTTGCATTTTCAAGCATTCCCCCTCATACACTCTTCTATTTTTTGCTTCCTTCTCTAACAAATAATCTTGATATGTAAGCTCCTCTTACTGCCTGTTATATTGTGCTTCTCTATCTATTTCTGAAATTTGCCTTTGGTAATCTGGTAACAAACTTTCAAGGCTACCCAAATTAGGATCATTTTGGGAGTGATTGGGGAGGTTGCACATTTGATTTAGAGTAGAATGGGCTTCACAGGGCTGACTATAGGTATGAATGGGCTGCAAACAAGGATAAACAGGATTGTCTTGAAAATGCTCTTGCTGGTAATGTTGGTTGTAATGAGGAAAAGAACTGTTTGGGGGCCAAAAGTCTGAATCTTCATGGAATGGAGGAGAATAACCATTGTGGTGTTGATAACTAGACATTGCAAGGGTAAATCATGAACATAGGTAAGCCTATATAATAAATTAAGAATGAACATAGACCACAGGGTCTTGCACATCAGGATGTGAGTTTGAACACCAAACGGAGTCACCAGGTGCTATGAAAATTGTCAAATGATAGTAAAACTAATAAGTAGCACTAACCTCATTAGCTGCTTGGAAACTGGACTGCTGTAACTAGCTGATTCACCATTAGAGTTGCCATGGTGTTGCTTTTACTGCCTCCAAAGGCTAATAATACTGGGAGAAACACCAAATCTCTCAGTATTTTGATGATAAGTTCATCACATTGTCCCACTGGGCGTTCCAGAAACTGTTGTCACATGAAATTACACCCTACTTGAATGGGACTCCAAGCATTCCAATGACACAATGGGATTGATCTCTAAGTGTGGGACTTTGCTAAATGAGATCAAACCTTCAAAGAAGGCCATCTTCCTTATCTAGTTATCACCTAAAACTATTGTATTTTTGGGGTGAAAAGGGGAAGAAATGTACAAAATGAAAGATAAAGCATCAATACTTAAAACATGAAAGGGTGATGCACTAGACAGATTCAAAGAACCCTTCACAATACTAAAAGAAATGCACAATATAATCAGATACAACAAGTAAACATACACAGATCAGATGATCATAGCAGAGGAAAGGTGCAATAGGGTTGAAAGGAATTGGCAGTTCACAGAAAACCTCATGCAAATTTACACAGAGACTGAGAATCAACAAAGGAGGTAAAATAATTTGCATATATCTAATGAAAGGCAAGGTTACAGCATGTGAAAATTTTGTTTGGAAACAGGGAGAACAAGACGCTCCAAAAAATTTCCAACCCTTCTTACATCATAAGCCTCAGCTTATATAGCATTTCAAAACTAACCTAGGTTGGTTACAAAATCCACTCAAGGAGATGCAATCAGAAATATCCTTGAAAGGACATCTAGCTGATAGGAGTAATGGCATCGAAATCTGGAACTGGGGCAGATGGAACATATTTTTGAGTCTTCAATGCAAGCAGTTGCGTCATCGTTCTGATCCTTAGAAATGGTAGAGGATAACCTAGCATTGAATGTGAGCAGATGCTTCTGATAGTTCTCGACAATCAGGTGGTGGAGGAAAGACTGGAGATGAAGCGGTGGCGGGATATTTTGGGCCATCAATGCGAGTTGTGCCCTCCTGTGCAGCAATGGATGCAAAAAATATCTTCACCAACTCAAGAAAGTCGCTGCCGAAAAAGTCCACCCAACCAACATGAAGATCCAGATCAAAAATGGAAGTGGGAACCTTTCTGAAGAATTCCCACCAAAAGGTCGTCATCCTGATATTTTCAAATTTCTGCAGGAAATGATTATCCCACATGCACCCGAAGAAGATGCCTCCATCACTTTATAAGCTAGGCCATGAGCATCTATAATGTCGGTGCTTTTGCTCCTGACGGCATCATCATAAGCCCCATCATCATCTTCCTCTTCATCATGTCCCCCGTCGATAAGACTCTTTACATCGGCGAGCCATCTGCATGTTAGCCCGATATGAAATATCACCCCGATATTCGAAAATCAGCCTGATGTGAAATATCTGCCAACATCCTGATGACATCAGCAGCATGTTGAAAAATCAGGATGATCCTCGAATGTTAACTGATGTTAAGAAAATATGAGCTCCTTCGGACCTTGATGATGTCATCATGATATTGGGGCAGGATGATATTCAGAAATATCATCCCCGCAAAATATCAGGTTGCACTGTAGCTTCATTGTAAGATCGGGGTGATCTTGGAATATGACTGATATTTGGAAATATCACCCCCGGCAGTAATATGCATGAAGCTGTGAAACAAGCAAATATCACCCTAACATAGGAATGACGTCAGTAGCATGTTGGGTGATCCAGTGAACATGAAGTGAGAAAATAACATCAGGATGATCTTAACAAAGATCACCCGATATTCAAATGTGATGACCCCTCAGAAGATCAGGTCATACTTAGAAATTTCATAGCACCAACATCAGGATGATCTTCAACTAAGATCACCCAATGTTAAAATATCACCCCGATATGAAAGATCGGGTTGGCACAAATATGATGACCTTCGCAAGAAAGATGATCCTCCCCCGGAATGGATCTGGATGACGTCAACGGCATATGACTTGGTTTATCACTATAGTTACCATGATGTCATCGTCATGTTATCAGATGGGGGGGGAGTTGGAAGATAGGGTGATATTTGTAACATTGGGTGATATTGGGAAGATTAGGTGATGTTACAAATATCACCTGATGTTCAAAATATGACCTAATATTTGAAATATCACCCTTCTTCCAAATATCAGGTTTGACCAGGCTTATGACCCTGCATAACTTCCTTACTTTGGCAAATTTCAAGGTGATGTAGAGAGAAAACTTGCCTATCCTTTCAAGCTCTTTCACATGGTAAGCCTCTTCAAGCAAGCTTCAGATATTGAAAATTGGGTTAAGACCTCAGGATCACAAATATGGCTTTCATGGGGATATGCATACTGACTGATCCTGCTTGAATTATTTTGACTCCTGCTAGAGGAAAAATAGGTCAACAGTTACCAAAGAAATTTGTGTTGTATATAGATTATCAAGCACTACATTATTTGAACAGTCAAGGTAAGTTGAATTAAAGATATGTAAGATGGGTTGAGTTTATGCAAAGTTTTTTTTAAGCAAAAGGTGACAAGCACCTATATAATATATATTAATATTAAAAAGAGTTTACAAAATGGCAGGTTTAAAGACATCTTGCACCAGATATACATCATGACAGACCTCCACAACCAAACAGTAAACCCATAGGCTGATATAACAACATAAGCCTCTTAGTCTAGAGAAGTAAAACCTATAGGCCTTTATAACAAAATTACTAACTGGACGATGGATCTTCCCCAAAACAAAACAAGGAGAATGCAAAAACAACCCAAAACATTTCATTACAAATGGATATATAGCATATTAGTAGAACATTATATCATGCATCCATAGCAGTATTAAGATCTTGAAGCAAATAAATTACACCACCATCACCATCGCCATTACCATCTTCATCTATCGGGGAACCAGGGAGAGGCGGGATTTGAGGATGATGTTGCAGAAGAAGCAGTAAAGCTTGAAACTTTGCATCAATCTAATTACTGAGAACCTCCCCAATTTCCTTACTATGAGCATGAATAGAGAAATACAAGGTCTCCTAGCATTCATGGTTAATGGCAACACAAAAAGCATTGAAGATACAATTGTGAACAAAAGAATGCATAACATGGCATTTAGTGAATAACCCACCAATCAAAGCACCAGATTTAAACATGTCATAGTTTTGAAAGGACATATTCAATAGATCCTCAGAATAGAGATAGCGATGAACAAACTTACTAACCAACTACCTTACCAAATTAGGATCCTGAGATAAATCCATGACATTTGAAGAAAACATAGAGAAAATCTAGGATGGATATAAAGACCCCACTCGGCCTTCCAGGATTTCTTTACCGATAACTTCTCAAATGGCCTCCTCAACATTCAAATTGTCAATAGAAAAAATAGAAGACAAGCCATCTAAATCCATAGAACTGAAAAAAACTTTTTCCCATTTTTGGACAGGAAAGAACATCCTCTTATTCAACTGGATCTCCATCTTGAGAAAACCAAAGACGCATAGAAAAGCCATCCGATGAGGGTATAAAAGGAGAATGTCCATCACAGAATGATTACAACCCTGCAAAGCCATATCCATTGATGACAACATTTGCAAAAATCCACTGCGAATGGAGGGAAGGTACAGATATGAATTCAAGGGAGAGATTTCATCAATAAATAAGCATGCTTAACAAATGAAATCCCATGTGACACCTGCAAAACAAATAAATGTTAGAATAAAAAGATAAGTGGCAATTAAGCCACACAAGCTTGCTGATCCAATGCCATGATATCACAAAGCTTAAGGAAGTCACTAGAAAAATCATTCCCCGCCACGAAAATAGGCCCCTCCACATCAAAGGCCAAATTAGCTAGAGCATCAGCTAAAAAGTTACCCTCTCTATAACAATGGGAGATGATAAAATGCTTAAATGAATTTAATAAAGCCTAGGCTTCTTGAAGCAAATAACGGAGGTTCCAACTCAACACAAATTGCCTTTTGAGAGTGTTAATAACCACCAACGAATCCCCTTCTATATGCAACTTAGAAATTTGAAGTTTACTTGCCAATTTAAGACCCTCCACTAGAGCCATAATCTCTACTTGATTATTGGACATCTTTGAAATTTTAATTGAAAACGCCTGAATAACTTCCCCATTAGTCTTTCTCAAGACACCCCCCATAGAAGAAGGACCTAGATTACCATGGGATGCCCCATCAAAATTAAGTTTGACAAAATTTGCAATAGGAGGTCTCCACTTAATCACACGTCTATCTACTTTAACAACTGGAAGACAACCAAGGTCTAGAGAAGGTTTCAAAAACTTCCAAACCTTTAGAATCTTATCATCCCAAGAGGAGAACACCAAATTAGAAGACTCCTTTTTTAATAAAAATTCATGACCACTTCATAAATGGATTTCTCAATGACTAACAGTATATCATCCAGCTCATGACTATCTTTTCTAAGCACTCTTCTATTTCTTTCCAACCAAATACTCCAAATCACTATAGAGGGAGAGACTACCCAAATAGAAGAGAACATAGAGTCCTTAAAAAGAATGGGCCACCTTCTGAAAAGATCAAAAAGAGAATTAGGCAATGGAGCATACCAACTTAATTTGGAGAAGAACCAGTACCAACAAGCAAACACAAAAGGACAAAGAACAAAAAGATGATCAGGATCCTCTTCTGAATTTCCACAAAAGATAGTTAAAGGCTTCTAAAATACCCAGCTTATTTAATCTATTACTAGTCAAAATCTTCTTCTTTAATGCTAACCAAGTGAAAGCCCCAGTCTTAGGAAGACAAGCTGCATTCCAACATAAAGAAGAGGGCCAATCATGTTATAATTCCACCTTAGAAATAGTCAAAGATCTATAAGCATCTCAAACATTGTAGGAACCTAATTTTGAGAATTTCCAACTAATTCATCTTCTTTACTAGAAAAACATATATTTCTCTTTTGCAACTGGAATAAAAGCAACTCCTTATGACTTTGAGGAAATGGGCAATCAGAAAAAAATTTCCAACTGACAATAAAGGACCCTCCTACCTGACTATAAAATAATCTTTCACTCTCCTTCCCTAAATCGAAGAGAGAAATTCTTTAGCTTCATTTAGACCATGAATTTGAGATAAGGGAGGAAAGCCATTCCAAGAATCTTCCCAAAAATAAGCCTTAGAACCATCATTGATTTTCCAAGATAGGTGGAGAAGAATAACCTCTCTACAAGAGGCCAAAAAGTTCCACATATTTGAACCTTTAGGGGGGTTTGCTACTGTAAAGATTCTATCTAAACACAAAGAATATAAATACTTATACTTCATTAAACTGCACCACTTGGCATTGGGATTAGAATATAGTTTCCAAGCCAACTTGGCTCCTAAAGCTTTGTTCTGATCTGAAATGTCATTAATTCCTGCACCTTCAAAAAGTTTTGGAACACATACCTTATCCCATGCAATTAAAGGAACTTTGTTATTACCATTTGAACTTCCCTTCCAAAGAAAAGATCTCAAAGATTTCTAAATATCCTAAATTATTCCCTTGGGGACATTAAGCATTGATAACATATAAATTGGGATAGCCGATAAGACAGTTTTAGCAACGTTATCCTACCTGCCAAAGTAAGCCATCTTCCCTTCCATGTTGCAATTTTCTTATGGATGGACTAAGTGATTTTGGCCCAAAAAGATTTTTTATGAACCCCAAAAAATAGAGGAATACCCAAGTATTGACTAGGTAAGCATTCAGATTTATACTTCAATAATGTAGTGATTTTATTTTGCAAAGCAGGCCTTGTGTTGAAAAAATAAACTTTTGACTTATCTGAATTCACAATCTGATTTGACGTTGAACTGTACTTAGAGATGGTATTTTGAATGCATTTAGCCTCCTTCAAAGAAGAGAATCCAAAGGGGAGGGTGTCATCTGCGAAGAGGGTATGAGAAATGGAAAAAGGAATTCAAGGAATAGCAATACCTTTCCAGTTTGTCAGTCTACATTGCTCAGAAATTGCCCAACTAAAGAATCAACCATGATGATAAAAAGATAAGGAGATAAAGGAACCCCTTGTCTAATCCCCTGAGACACTTTAAAAAAATCTGATGGACTACCATTTGCAAGAACAACTATTCTCACCCTTGGAATGAACGAATAGATCCATTTACACCACTTTTTACTAAAACCAAACTTGATAAGGACCTTCAGAAGAAAATCCCAAGAAACCCTATCATAAGCCTTCATCATATCTAGCTTTAGAAGCATTGCTAGAGATGTATGGTTAGCCCTAGAAGTGTCAAGGAAAAATAGTAATGTTTTGAAGGAGTTGAACATGACATTTATAGCTCTTATCCCTAAGACCAGTGTTCCTTCCTATTTTTCTCATTTTAGGCCCATATCCTTGTGTAATACTTTGTATAAAATATTTATGAAAGTAATAACTATGAGGCTGGCTCCATTGATTCCTAAAATTATCTCAGAGGAATGGGGGTTTTGTCCCAACATTTCTAAAAAAACAAAGGGATAAAACCATCAAGACCTGGAGCTTTGTCAGGATCTAGAGAGAAAACCACACCTTTCACTTCCTCCAAAGAGAATTATTTAAGAAGCATAGAATTATCTTCCTCAGAAACCAAATTAGAAATGTGTTGGTGTTTCAATTCGCACCTCTGGAATACAATTTGGAAACGGACAGCTATGCACAGATAAATTGCTCTCCTATTGGAAGGGGGAGTTCCCTTTCTTGCTGATGTTCGCTAAAAAGATAAATTAAGTGAAACCTTGCCTATCTTCTTTTTGATTCTCAGCTGCAGAGCACAAGGTTATAAAACTCTAAACGCTGCAGAAGAGGTTTTTTCCTTTTTAATAAAACTTCTACTACAACTAGCATAGACTAATGACGCTTTCAACCTCCTGAGTAAACTTAGAGCAAAGGAAGTTGAAAGTGAATGGGGAATGATTGTTAACACAAAAACTCAAGTAGTTTTCCTCCAGATTTACACCACAAGACTAAGAGTACTTTAATGATGAAAGCTGAAAATGAAAGCCACAGAAGCTACACATCTGACCATGAAAACTTGATGAATCGATATAGAATATCAGAGCAAAGTAGGCATGAGACTTCTATTCAATATTAGAAAGTTTAATACAACTCCAGGATAGCAATACTCAAGCAAAAGGTAGGCATACAGTAAGCGATCAAACACTGGAGAACAATGAACACAAATGAACAAACACCTGGAATAACAATGTTTGCAGGCTAGAATAGGCACATCAAATTTGCTATCACAAAAGTCATTCCTTACAATGAACACAGATTGAACAGACACTTGGAATAACAATGTTTGCAGGCTAGAATAGGCACAGCAAATTTGCTATCACAACTACCATTACAAACAATGGGCAAGGATGCCCTTATTTATACTAAAATCAAAGGAGTAGGAAACCCTAAAATCTCCTTGATTAACACTAACTTGCCAACTCACAAGCTTTATTACTATTCTAAGACAAAGATACAATAAACAAATGCTTTAAAGCAATCTGCTTTAAAGCATAAAGATTCCAACTATCACAAGGTGATTTCTTTCTAAATATAGAATGGATGAGCTTAGGATGAAAGCACATACTTTAAAACAAAAAGCATATGTTTTAAAGCTACTTTATTTTGGAATGCATCCTCATCAACATTCTAGCTTTTTTGGTGATGTCATCTGTCGATATTCTGGGAAACAATATCTTCTAAAAAGTGAGTGACTGCATCTTTGCCAGGAACACTGATACTCTCTAGAAAAATATTCTAATTCTCTAACATTTCTTCACCATTGGCAACCATCTGAAGAAATTCGTGAGCTTCACCTGCAGCCTTATCAAATTTCATTGTCATTGCGGCAAGATGACTCATCTTGCTGGCATTGATATCATCATTAAAGTTGTTGCGGACGAGAGTCTGGAACTCTGCTTGCACTTCCTCGAGGTCATACAGGGTACCATCTTCTTTCTCATATGAACACGAGATCTGAGAGACAAAGGATCTGACGAACTTGAGGATGCTGACTACCTTTTCTTTCCATTCTGTCAACTCTGAAATCATACTGTCATAAGTTTTTACTGGGAAAAGATATTGTGCTTTCCAAGTAGAAACTGTCTTCTTATCTTCAGCTGAATCAATAGTATCAAGTGCAATCTTCAAGTCAGAGATAATGATCTCAAACACCGGCCTATTTTCTGCCATGATCTGCTGCAACCCCTGTATGCCTTGGCATAAATCATGAGCGTTGTACTTCAACTGATAAAGCTTTGCAAGTACAACTCTCCCTTTGGTAACAAATTCTTCTACCCAACTGTCCATGTGCCTCCCATAGAGGACCAACTTATTGAAATGCCGTTGATTGGCTGGTGATCCAAGATTTGATGGAAGAAGCAAATCAATCTGTGAAGTGCCATGGAAAAGGTTGGAAATGTATTGCCGCAACTGTCGAACCTCAGCTTTGAGAGATGCCTTGTCTTCTCCATCTCTCAACACCCTTTCCTTCAAACTATCCGCTGCAACCTCGAAGAGATTGATGTCTGTATGGCGAGTACTTTTGCCAAGGTTAGCTTTGACAACTATGAAGTCATCAACCTCAACATCATTAGCACTTCTATTTTCTGGAGGTGTTGCAGTCTCAAGAATGATTTCTCCATTCGCATTCTTCTCAATGCGAATCTGCTTCTTCAGCTGCTTGTCTGGTGTGTCTTGATAGATGCTTTTTAGCTCTGTTAAGTCCAGCTGATATGAGGGCTTTCTTCTCTTCCTTCCCAGAATGTTTTCAAGCCAGGATGAGCCATCCTCTCTTGGAAACTTGGTTCTCACCTCATCAGCTCCTGATGAATCAATGCTTGCATCAAAGTTGCGAACCAGTGAATCTAGCTCTGAATCTATGTGAATAGGAGAAGGGATCACTGAAGAAGGTGGAGATACATGATCTGAAGGTAACACTTCATCATGCGGCATTGTTTCAACAGGAGCTTCTGGTTCAACTGGTGGATGTTCCTATTGGACATGAGCTGGAGACTCGTCCTTTTTCCTATTTAACTTTGCCATTTTTGTTCCCTCTGGGAGAACACTCATAGCTTTTACTCTTTGTTTTGGTTTGGAAGTGGAAGGTTTTGATGGTTGCACAACTAGCAGCTCTGCTACTAGAATATCATCCTTCCGCTTAGTCTTCAAGAATATCAAACTATTTTTAACCACTCGACTTGTTCTCTCCTCAATGGAAGTACTCTCTTTTACTAACCAATTAACTGGCGGCAACAGTTGTTGCTCAATTTGGTCTCTGAAATACGTGGGAAGTAGAACTTCACCACTCTCTGTCAAACCCTCAATGTCTTCTGATAGGATATCAGACATTTGCTGATGAGTGAACTTGCTGTAACTGCGTCCTCACACTTCATACTCATCAGCACGATTGGCCCGAAAGTCTTCAATTGCAAACTTGTGTGTACAATTCTGACCAAGATGTGATGCATAAACACCACGGGGATGATATGAAGATCTCCTATCGAAAAACTTAAGACCATATCTGGATGATTCATTACCGATTGCCTTGGCATCTACTCTAGATCTACATCTGTAAATACTCATCCCAAGTGGAAAATTGAAGGCAGTCTTGCGTCTGCTATGCAAAAATGTATGCACTTGATAAGCTTGCCTCAAAAATTCCATAAATGCTATTTTGTCTGTAGGATATCGCGGCAACATGGCTGGCTCTCCTAAGAAGCCATATACTCTGATGTAGGAAAAAGTAGGAAATTGGATAAACCAATCAGCCCATTTTGCCATTGCTATTCTAGCCTCTACAGAAAACTGTATATGCAACTCCTTGTCCATGCCTCGCACTGCATGCATCAAGAATGCATCATTCACCCGCCTGTAATGTCATTCAGCTTGAGAGATCTCTAACTGCGGGAAATGGTGATACACATGCTGAGTACCCAGAGTTCCAACAACATTCAAACCTCTAAATTGACCCTGAAAAGCCATCAAATACACAAGGTATGATATCATATGGAATTTATGAGCCCTTTGAAAATCAATTATTTGTTGGTGGAGACAATCACTGATTAGTGCCGACCAATCATAGAATTCGGTTCCGTCAACAATCTGGGACATGATGTAAAACATCCAAGGCTGAAATTTGTTTGCATCTGCTTGACCCATGATACGACTTAGTAGAGTAATCATTATTGCATGCTCCTCCTTGAATTCTACACATCCAACGTTCTTTGGCATAACATTCTGCTTTTCTTTCAACCACCTCTGACCAATCTTTTTTCTGTATTTTTCCTTATCATTATTCCAAACCCTCTTGCATTCTTCAAGTGAAACAATTAAGTTCTCTCTCCAAATAGGTATTGTAAAGCACTTTTCAATGTCATTTGGCCTCAAGCTGCAGAGCACACGTCCATCACTCGACTGAATTTCTCTTGTGACCGAGTTGTAATACGTCACGCAAGCAATCACAAACTCGATACTTTGCACGGTGATAGGAAAGGATGCCGCTGCAAGTAAACCGGAGTGTCCAAGATTCCTGATGGCATTATTTCCTGCATCCTCCAAGGAGTGTAAATTAATTACTGGAAGTGCTTTATGCAAGTCTGTTTCACAAGTTTTCAGGTAATCATGAACCAATGTTGTTTTGTGCCTGATTTGTGTTGGAGAGTACTACATATTGGAAGATTTGAAAATCAACTGTGAACACGCCTATGTTGGAAAAAGTATTGAAAAGATGGCTGAAAATTATTTGCTGATTTTTAGAAAAAGAAGAGTGTGAGCTAAAAAAGCTAGCACATGGGTTTTGTAGATAATTCCGTTTCTAAGCAACCCAGATTGTTGGATTTTGAAAAAGCAGAGATTTTCTTAAAAAAATAGGAAAAAAGCAATTTCCTGAAAAAAAGCACAACTCCCAATCTTCAAGAGGATGATAATCTAGATGGACCCATCTCGACGAAAACTGAAAAATCTCTGGTCAGATTTCTGAAAAATGATCTCCTTGAAACAAGGACCCTGAAAAAGCAAGCCTTTCTTCTTCCTCAACCCGAATCTATGAAGAACACTAAAAAAGCACCTGGTTTGGGTCTTCGAATCTTCGTTGAAAGAAAAATAAAATCTTTCCTCTGGATGCAACCTGCAAAAGATAATGAAATAAAGAAGCCAAAGCTTGTCTTTATAAATCTTTTGGTCGAAAAAGTAGCTTTACTTGTGTGAGAAGAAAACTTCATCCTCATCCAAGAAGAAAGCATCTTTTAAAGCATAAATCCAAGTGGATATCTTCGAATAGGAAGAATCTCTATTTTGTAGGAGCCTATGGCTTCATGTGCAAGATGACAAAAAATATCTTCTTTGATGATGTCATCGAATGCGCGAGTTGGAAGAAGTGTTAACAAAATTTTCTTCATTTTTGACACTTCAACACTCGTTTTGACTCAAATATGGCCTGTCTCCAACTTTGACAAGGCGGGAAAATGTCGATCATGAACTGAAAAAGTTGACTGATCCTGACATTTTGGAGTTTGATCAACTGAGATTCCATCCCCTGCCTCTGTTCGACGATCTAACATCGTTTGACCAAGTTTGACCTCCCTGAAACTGCCAATGGGCGAAGATTGGTAACAAGGCATGTCAGAAAACACTGAAAACACAAAAATATTCTAACACTGCTCAAGATGGGTGCCCCAAGCCTCCTGGGGCACCCAGTTTCCCAACACTTAGCCATTTTTTTAGTTTTTCTAACTTTTCCAATTTCTTGGTTTACGTGCGCGTTCTGGAGGCACAGGACCCCTGTTTGGCTATCAATTTCTATTAACTGGGATGAAAATGAGTCTGATGATCTGACAAATATGCAAGCCTGATGAAAACTGAGCTGATTGTACCTTCTGTTTGCCTTGAAAAACGTGCCAAACTGATCAACACTGAACCAGAGCGGGCTGACGGAAGGAGATTCACATTTTTTGAGAAAAAATAAACTAACACTAGTGAGGATGGGCGCCCCAAGCCTCCTGGGGTGCCCAGTTTGTCAACACTTAGAAAAAATTTCAAAAATTTTCAATTTTGTACCTTTTCTCAATTTCTGTGCCGACAACCCCTGTTCAATCTTCTATTTCGGTCGTTCTAACGACTGTCGAGGTGGAATGGAGGGTGATTTGAGTATACTAAACATATCTGTGATGAAATCCTGGCTTTGACTAACTTTTGACCAAGTTTGACCAACTGGAAAAGAGCTGACGGAAGCATTTTCGATGTTTCTCGAAAAACATGAAAAAAAAACTAACACAGGAGAGGATGGGCGCCCCAAGCCTCCTGGGGTGCCTAGTTTCACTAGACTTAGCCATTTTTGTGATTTTCTAACTCTTCCATTCACCTTGGATCCATCTTGCATCGTTTTGCATGCATCGTCGAGTCGACGGCCGTTTGTCAATTTTACGTCGTTGAAACAACTTTGGAAACTCGTCGAAGAGTTCTGGCAGGTGAACTTTTCTATGTTGATGATTTTTGAGCTCATGCTTCACCTTGTGAAAAAGAAAAAATGACCCAGTAGAGAAAAATTGGTCGTTTGAAGATTCTGTCTGAACTGTGCCGATCGTGAAGGAAAATCGACCAATGATAATCGAGCGCGACACCTGATTTGGAGATTCTATTTTTAGAAAGTTTTACCAACATCCATATCTCAAGAAACCTAGAAAACTGAACTCAATATCTATTTTTAGAAATTTCTATTTTTAGAAATTTTTCTTTTTTGACTTTTTGACGAAAAATTTTCTAGACTTGTTTCAAAATGCCTTAATGAAGCAAAAAATTTGGTTGGGTACAACAATTGGCTCTGTCTGGGGACCATGGCGAATACTTACGACATAGGAGAACCAAGAATCTCTGGACTTTTGCAAGTTGGATGAGTGCCTTATCAGTTGGGCAATAGAGTCAGGTCACATTCCTAATCACCTAGAACAAGACTTTTCCCTACATCACCTAAGACTGGACTTCCTAAAATCACCTAAGAAGTTGGAACTTTACAACACACAAGGAACACAACTGTCACATTACGGAAAGGGGAAAAACATTACGACATAACGGTCACATCACAGAAAGGGGAAACACATTACGAGAACAAAAAGTGTTTCATGCGCTCTTTCTCCTAAGCGAGGATGAGAAGAGATTAGGACTATCACATGAAACCATCAATCGACTTAGAAAAGTAAGAACCATCTCTCTTTAGTTGTGAAGATTGTCTTGGTAGCACAAAACTTTTCTTTCTCTGCAACATCCTCTCAAAGGGCCATGATTCAGGAGGGTATTCACGTTCAGGCCATGAAAAGTTCCTGAGAAACTGATTGATATGTCAGGGATCAGGTGGAGCATCTTCCTCCAATGCAAGCAACCTCTGCAATAGGTGGAGATACAGAACTTCTTTTTGAAGATATACAGGAAAGTCTTGTGGCCAAAGTACATCTGTGGGAATGGTCATCACCACATATTGAATATGAGTTTCATTTATATCTTGTACACATGCAACTTTGTATTCAGTCAATGCATCATCTTCTGGAAAAGGTGCAAGCTGCTCATACACGACTCTCATCATTGATTCCTGGCTTCTAGGATCCACAACTGTCATTACCCACTATTCAAGTGCTTTAGGGACTCCTTCATCGGTTGTGTTTTCATCCATCCACTCTCCAAAATCTGATGAATTGTCAAGATCTGAATGCTTAAACTCTTGAACATCTTCACCTGATAGCTCACTTTCCCATTCATTACTTGGAATCTCATCACCCTCTGTAGAGTAGTCTTCTTCAATGCAGATATCCATCATCACTTCTTCTTCAGCATTCATGTATCTTTCTTCTTCTGTAAAAGGAGTGGAATCAAAGACAACTTCATCTGAGTCATATGGTTCCTCTTCTTCTTCTTGATCAATCTCACACACGGCGTATCTCACAAGACATTTGTCAAGAATTTCTAATTTTTCAATATCATCCTCTTTAGTGACCAAAACTAAATATTCCATGAACTCCTCTTCTCCATCAACCTCTTCATATGTTATATTCCACACCGGTTGCATAGTATCAGTAAAGTCTTTCTCTTGTACAGGTTCATAGATGGATTCAATATCGTCTTCTTCACTAGTATGTATGAAAGATTCTCGAGATGCAGGTGAAGATGGGCTATATTGTAAAGAAAAGTCTATAGTATATTCCATTGAAGAATTAGTTTCCCACTGATGTTGAAAACAATTTAGATCTGATAATGGAACTTCCATATGATCTCCAGTTCTAAAAAATTCTTCCAGGAAGAAATCATCCTCAAAAAGATCATGCTCTTGCTCTGCTTGCAAAACTTTTTGGGTCTCTCCCTTGGATATATTTGACACAGGTTCTTCAAACCAGCCTTCAAAAGATGAGAAAAACAAATCTAATTCATCATTGTTGCTTTCTTGAGAAGACTGTCGCACTTCTTCTTCATCAAAGAAGGTTTGTAAGTTGTACATTTCTTTAGATTCTTCCTCTGATTTGTCAACCGCATGGACAACCTCCTGATTTTCTTTAGTTATTTCAGACAACATAACATATGTACCAGGACCCGTTTCTTGATATAGCACTTGTGCTTGAGGATCCTAAGATTTCACCACCGTGAACTGTGACTTGGTTTCTGGTTCCAATTTGAAATTACCTTTCTTTAAAGGAATGGTCGCAGATGACCAATCCAATTGTATTTCTCCTCCAAGATCTTTGCAAAAACTTCTACTTAGCAGCATCCCATAGTTGGCTAGAATGTCAGCTACCAAGATAGTCATCATTATTTTCTTCTCTGGGCAAGCCGCTAATCGAACTTGAGTATCCTTCAATTGTCCAACCAATGGCATTGATTTAGACTCAAGCGAATAACACTTGTCATGCGTTTTGGTGCATGAGAGTCCCAAAGCGTTCATTACCTGTAAAGGCATGACATTGTCTGAGGCTCCTGAATCAATGATACAATTGCTCAATAACCTCCTATATACAGAGAAATATAGAAGGGCTTTGGCTTCTCTCCTGCCGGAATAGAAGATTCTAGCAATGTGGGCTGCACGACAGTATCTTTCTTGACATACTTGACTATTCTATCCAGTTGATCTGGATGGTCTTGAAAATACTCTAGCTGAGAAATCTGCACCTTTGTCTTCATCATGGAATCTACTATATCAAAATTTGTTGAAGATGAATTTTGAGTAGTTTGAACACCTTCACGTGATGGTTGAGCATTGGAAGTGGAAGCCACTTCCTTCTCCTTTTCTTTTGGTCTTTGTCTATCCTCTCCTTCCTTCTGTGCTTTAAAATGTTGAGTATGTGTAAACACAAGAGTTGAAAGATTTTCATGATTCATTGCAAGAGAATATTGACGAAAATCGTCTTGTTCTTCCTTCATTATAACAGGTTCGTTCTGGAAGTATCCCATGGTAGAGTCACCATCGAAGCTGTCCGTCTGTGGTAAGACAACATTCACACTTGGGGAAGGAACAATGTTTGAAATAGGTGCAACATCAGCATATCCCATGATTTGATTCATCCTTAAATTTTCAGGACACGTGGCTCCAGTATGTGCATCAGTCTCATGAAAGGAACAAAACACCACATTTTGAGCAGCATCAACTACTTGCCTTGGTGGTGGTGCTGGCAACCTAGGCCTATAGTTATTGAAAGGCTAAAAATTGTTCCTCTTAGGTTGATATGGTTGCTGAGGCTGATACTGTTGCTGTGGTTGGTATTGTTGTTGCGATGACTAATACAGCTGTTGCGCGGGTTGCCCCTGAGTAGGTAACTGTCTCTTCATGATAGTCACTTCGTTTGCTACCTTATGTAGCAATGGATCTGTAGAACTCTAAACTAGAGGCCTGATTGAATCCATTTTCATCTTGCCAGAGGTAATCATGTCGTCCTCTAACTTGATGGCATTTTCTTATGCATTGGATAATTCAATTTCATTAGCCGATCTCAAAAAGAAGGCTATCTCAGAAGGAAGAGCGTTAATGAAATTGCTCAACAGAATTTGCGGAGATGGATTAAGAGTATGAGAAAGATGTGTAACTAGGCGATTAAACCTTGCCACAAACTCCCTCATTGGTTCATTGTTTTCCATCTTTGAATTTGAGAGTTGGGTGAACAATCTGTGACCATCTTCGGCAGGCTTGAACCTTGCCAAGAATTTCTTGCTCATAGTTGCCCAACTTGTAATGATTCCTGGTTCCAGATGATTGAACCAATCGGCAGCATTTCCCGCGAGAGTCTCAACGAAGAGACGCATGGCAACATCTTCATGTGATACATGCAAAACAGCGCAAGCTGTTGTGAATGCAGAGATGTGTTCATCAGGATGTTGAGTTCCATTGCCATGGAACCGAGGAAAGTGCTTCCTTGACCCCTTTGGTAAATCATGATGTGCTTGTAGGGCCAAAGGTCCAATGTTATTACCCCATGGCAATGGTAGTGGTCGCCTTTGATTTGGATCATTGTGGTTGTTATTTGCATCACCCATTGCTCTAGGCTGGATTACTAGTTCTTCTGGTAAATCTTCCTGCTTGACTTCAAGAACTATCTGAATTTCTCGAGCTATGTTGGATGCTTCTCCAACGTTTACAGAATTAAGATCTTGAAAGAAAGGATCCGTAGCACCACCTTTTCCTTTTCTTGAATAAACCCTGTGAGTCAGGATTATCTATTGCCACGTGGGAGGTGGTAGTACTGGTCTTCCTGCTGCAAGATCGACCTTGTGTTCTTGTTTGTCAAGGATAGCAGCCGTGTTTCTCCACTAATTAGGACTTTCCTTTTGTGCAAATATGAAACTTCTAAGGCTGCTAATGATGTCCCTTTGCTCTCCTTCCACTCGTACAAGATTTGGTTGAATAACAGGTGGTGTAAGGTTTGGTTGTTGAACTGGAGCAGAAGGACACCAGAGAGTCATTACCGTGTCATAAGCCTAAGCTTGCTTGAAGTTTTATGCCTCGTGCCCCACGGTGGGCGCTAGAAAACTATTGGCGTTTCAATTCGCACCTCTAGAATGTGATTTGGAAATGGACAGCTATGCACATATAAACTGCTCTCCTATTGGAAGGGGGAGTTCCCTTTCTTGCTGATGTTCGCTAAAAAGATAAATTAAATGAAACCTCGCCTATCTTCTTTTTGATTCTCAGCTACAGAGCACAAGGTTATAAAACTCTAAATGCTGCAGAAGAGGTTTTTTCCTTTTTAATAAAACTTCTACTACAACTAGCATAGACTAATGACGTTTTCAACCTCCTGAGTAAATTCAGAGCAAAGGAAGTTGAAAGTGAACGGGGAATGATTGTTAACACGAAAACTCAAGTAGTTTTCCTCCAGATTTACACCACAAGACTAAGAGTACTTTAATGATGAAAGCTGAAAATGAAAGCCACAGAAGCTACACATCTGACGACAAAAACTTGATGAATCGATATAGAATATTAGAGCAAAGTAGGCATGAGACTTCTATTCAATATCAGAAAGTTTAATACAACTCCAGGACAGCAATACTGCAGCAAAAGGTAGGCATACAGTAAGCGATCAAACACTGGAGAACAATGAACACAAATGAACAAACACCTAGAATAACAATGTTTGCAGGCTAGAATAGGCACAACAAATTTGCTATCACAAAAGTCATTCCTTACAATGAACACAGATTGAACAGACACTTGGAATAACAATGTTTGCAGGCTAGAATAGGCACAGCAAATTTGCTATCACAACTACCATTACAAACAATGGGCAAGGATGCCCTTATTTATACTAAAATCAAAGGAGTAGGGAACCCTAAAATCTCCTTGATTAACCCTAACTTGCCAACTCGCAAGCTTTATTACTATTCTAAGACAAAGATACAATAAACAAATGCTTTAAAGCAATCTGCTTTAAAGCATAAAGATTCCAACTATCACAAGGTGATTTCTTTCTAAATATAGAATGGATGAGCTTAGGATGAAAGCACATGCTTTAAAACAAAAAGCATATGTTTTAAAGCTGCTTTATTTTGGAATGCATCCTCATCAACATTCTAGCTTTTTTGGTGATGTCATCCGTCAATATTCTGGGAAATAATATCTTCTAAAAAGCGAGTGACTGCATCTCTGCCAAGAACACTGATACTCTCTAGAACAATATTCTGATTCTCTAACATTTCTTCACCATTGGCAACCATCTGAAGAAATTCGTGAGCTTCACCCGCAGCCTTGTCAAATTTCACTATCATTGCGGCAAGATGACTCATCTTGCTAGTATTGATATCATCATTAAAGTTGTTGCGGACGAGAGTTTGGAACTCTGCTTGCACTTCCTCGAGGTCATATAGGGTACCATATTCTTTCTCATATGAACACGGGATCTGAGAGACAAAGGATCTGACGAACTTGAGGATGCTGACTACCTTTTCTTTCCATTCTGTCAGCTCTGAAATCATACTGTCATAAGTTTTTACTGTGAAAAGATATTGCGCTTTCCAAGTAGAAACTGTCTTCTTATCTTCAGCTGAATAAACAGTATCAAGTGCAATCTTCAAGTCAGAGATAATGATCTCAAACACCGGCCTATTTTCTGCCATGATCTATTGCAACCCCTGTATGCCTTGGCGTAAATCATGAGCATTATACTTCAACTAATAAAGCTCTGCAAGTACAACTCTCCCTTTGGTCACAAATTCTTCCACCCAATTGTCCATGTGCCTCCCATAGAGGACCAACTTATTGAAATGCCGTTGATCGGCTGGTGATCCAAGATTTGATGGAAGAAGCAAATCAATCTGTGAAGTGCCATGGAAAAGGTTGGAAATGTATTGCTGCAACTGTCGAACCTCAGCTTTGACAGCTGCCTTGTCTTCTCCATCTCTCAACACCCTTTCCTTCAAGCTATCCGCTACAACCTCGAAGAGATTGACGTCTGTATGGCGAGTACTTCTGCCAAGGTTAGCTTTGACAACTATGAAGTCATCAACCTCGACATCATTAGCACTTCTATTTTCTAGAGGTGTTGCAGTCTCAAGAATGATTTCTCCATTTACATTCTTCTCAATGTGAAGCTACTTCTTCAGCTGCTTGTCTGGTGTGTCTTGATAGACGCTTTTTAGCTCTGTTAAGTCCAGCTGATATGAGGGCTTTCTTCTCTTCCTTCCTAGAATGTTTTCAATCCAGAATGAGCCATCCTCTCTTGGAAACTCGGTTCTCACCTCATCAGCTCCTAATGAATCAATGCTTGCATCAAAGTTGCGAACCGGTGAATCTAGCTCTGAATCTATGTGAATAGGAGAAGGGATCGGTGATGAAGGTGGAGATACATGATCTTAAGGTAACACTTCATCATGCGACATTGTTTCAACAGGAGCTTCTGGTTCAACTGGTGGATGTTCCTGTTGGACATGAGCTGGAGACTCATCTTTTTCCCTATTTAACTTTGCTATTTTTGTTCCCTCTGGGAGAACACTCATAGCTTTTACTCTTTGTTTTGGTTTGGACGTGGAAGGTTCTGATGGTTGCACAACTGGCAGCTCTGCTACTGGAATATCATTCTTCCCCTTAGTCTTCAAGAATATCAAACTATTTTTAACCACTCGACTTGTTCTCTCCTCAATGGAAGTACTCTCTTTTACTGACCAATTAACTGGTGGCAACGGTTGTTGCTCAATTTGGTCTCTGAAATATGTGGGAAGTAGAACTTCACCACTCTCTGTCAAACCCTCAATGTCTTCTGATAGGATATCAGACATTTGCTGAAGAGTGAACCTGCTGTAACTGTGTCCTCGCACTTCATACTCATCAGCACAATTGGCCCAGAAGTCTTCAACTGCAAACTTGTGTGTACAATTCTGACCAAGATGTGATGCATAAACACCACGGGGATCATATGAAGATCTCCTATCAAAAAACTTAAGACCATATCTGGATGATTCATTACCGATTGCCTTGGCATCTGCTCTAGATCTACATCTGTAAATACTCATCCCAAGTGGAAAATTGAAGGCAGTCTTGCGTCTGCTACGCAAAAATGTATGCACTTGATAAGCTTGCCTCAAAAATTCCATAAATGCTATTTCATCTGTAGGATATCGTGGCAACATGGCTAGCTCTCCTGAGAAGCCATATACTCTGATGTAGGAAAAAGTAGGGAATTGGATAAACCAATCAGCCCATTCTGCCATTGCTATTCTAGCCTCTACAGAAAATTGTATATGCAACTCTTTGTCCATGTCTTGCACTGCATACATCAAGAATGTATCATTCACCCGCCTGTAATGTTGTTCAGCTTGAGAGATCTCTAACTGCGGGAAATGGTGATACACATGCTGAGTACCCAGAGTTCCAACAACATTCAAACCTCTGAATTGACCCTGAAAAGCCATCAAATACACAAGGTATGATATCATATGGAATTCATGAGCCCTTTGAAAATCAATTATTTGTTGGTGGAGACAATCACTAATTAGTGCCGACCAATCATAGAATTCGGTTCCGTCAACAATCTGGGACATGATGTAAAACATCCAAGGCTGAAATTTGTTTGCATCTGCTTGACCCATAATACGACTTAGCAGAGTAATCATTATTGCATGCTCCTCCTTGAATTCTCCACGTCCAACGTTCTTTGGCATAACATTCTGCTTTTCTTTCAACCACCTCTGACCAATCTTTTTTCTGTATTTTTCCTTATCATTATTCCAAACCCTCTTGCATTCTTCAAGTGAAACAATTAAGTTCTCTCTCCAAATAGGTATTGTAAAGCACTTTTCAATGTTGTTTGGCCTCAAGCTGCAGAGCACACGTCCATCACCCGACTGAATTTTTCTTGTGATCGAGTTGTAATGCGTCACGCAAGCAATCACAAACTCGATACTTTGCACGGTGATAGGAAAGGATGCCACTGCAAGTAACCGGAGTGTCCAAGATTCCTGATGGCATTATTTCTTGCATCCTCCAAGGAGTCTAAATTAATTACTGGAAGTGCTTTATGCAAGTCTGTTTCACAAGTTTTCAGGTAATCATGAACCAATGTTGTTTTGTGCCTGATTTGTGTTGGAGAGTACTGCTTATTGGAAGATTTGAAAATCAACTGTGAACACGCCTATGTTGGAAAAAGTATTGAAAAGATGGCTGAAAATTATTTTCTAATTTTTAGAAAAATCAGAGTGTGAGCTAAAAAAGCTGGCACATGGGTTTTGTAGATACTTCTATTTCTAAGCAACCCAGATTGTCAGATTTTAAAAAAGCGGAGATTTTCTCAAAGAAGCAGGAAAAAAGTAATTTCCCGAAAAAGAGCACAACTCCCAATCTTCAAGAGGATGATAATCTGGATGGACCCATCTCAACAAAAACTGAAAAAGCTCTGGTCAAATTTCTAAAAAATGATCTCCTTGAAACAAGGACACTGAAAAAGCAAGCCTTTCTTCTTCCTCAACCCGATTCTATGAAGAACACTAAAAAAACACCTGGTTTGGGTCTTCGAATCTTCGTTGAAAGAAAAATAAAATCTTTCCTCTGGATGCAACCTGCAAAAGATAATGAAATATATAAGCCAAAGCTTGTCTTTATAAATCTTTTGGTCGAAAAAGCAGCTTTACTTGTGTGAGAAGAAAACTTCATCCTCATCCAAGAAGAAAACATCTTTTAAAGCATAAATCCAAGTGGATGTCTTTGAATAGGAAGAATCCCTATTTTGTAGGAGCCTATGGCTTCATGTGCAAGATGACAAAAAATATCTTCTTTGATGATGTCATCGAATGCGCGAGTTGGAAGAAGTGTTAACAAAAATTTCTTCATTTTCGACACTTCAACACTCGTTTTGACTCAAATATGGCCTGTCTCTGACTTTGACAAGGTGGCAAAATGTCGATCATGAACTGAAAAAGCTGACTGATCCTGACATTTTGGAGATTGATCAACTGAGAGTCCATCCCCTACCTCTGTTCGACGATCTAACATCGTTTGACCAAGTTTGACCTCCCCGAAACTGCCAACGGGTGAAGATTGGTAACAAGGCATGTCAGAAAACACTGAAAACACAAAAATATTCTAACACTGCTCAAGATGGGCACCCCAAGCCTCCTGGGGCGCCCAGTTTCCCAACACTTAGCCATTTTTTTAGTTTTTCCAACTTTTCCAATTTCTTGGTTTGCGTGCAGGTTCTGGAAGCACAGGACCCCTGTTTGGCTGTCGATTTCTATCAACTGGGATGAAAATGAGTCTGATGATCTGGCAAATATGCAAGCCTGATGAAAATTGAGTTGATTGTACCTTTTGTTTGCCTCAAAAAATGTGCCAAACTGATCAACACTGAACCGGAGCGGGCTGATGGAAGGAGATTCATGTTTTTCGATAAAAAAATAAACTAACATTGGTGAGGATGGGTGCCCCAAGCCTCCTGGGGCACCCAGTTTGTCAACACTTAGAAAAATTTTCAATTTTGTACCTTTTCTCGATTTCCTTGCCGACAGCTCCTGTTTGATCTTTGATTTCGGTCATTCTGACAACTGTCGAGGTGGAATGGAGGGTGATCTGAGTAGTCTGAACATATCTGTGATGAAATCCTGGCTTTGACTAACTTTTGACCAAGTTTGACCAACCGAAAAAGAGTTGACAGAAGCATTTTCGACGTTTCTCAAAAAACGTGGAAAAAAAACTAACACAGGAGAGGATGGGTGCCCCAAGCCTCCTGGGGTGCCCAGTTTCACTAGACTTAGCCATTTTTGTGATTTTCCAACTTTTCAATTCACCTTGGATCCATCTTGCATCGTTTTGCGTGCATCATCGAGTCGACGGCCGTTTGTCGATTTTACGTCATTGAAACAACGTTGGAAACTCGTCGAAGAGTTCTGGCAGGTGAACTTTTCTGTGTTGATGATTTTCAAGCTCATGCTTTGCCTTGTGAAAAAGCAAAAATGACCCAGTAGAGAAAACTTGGTCGTTTGAAGATTCCGTCTGAACCATGCCGATCGTGAAGGAAAATCGACCAATGAGAATCGAGCGCGACAATTGATTTGGAGATTCTATTTTTAGAAACTTTCTATTTTTAGAAATTTTTGCCAACATCCATATCTCAAGAAACCCATAAAACCGAACTTGACATCTATTTTTAGAAATTTCTATTTTTAGAAATTTTGTTTTTTTGACTTTTTGACGAAAAATTTTCTAGACTTGTTTCAAAATGCCTTAATGAAGCAAAAAATTTGGTTGGGTACAGCAGAATGTTACTGAGCATTGCTATTATATCTTCTTCTGAAGGTTCCTCTCCACTCTTACATAAAAGATTGGAAAAAAAAGAGATAGTTTCCTTTTGAATGGACAAAAGATCCGAAACTAGCTCACCTTCTGAACTCTGAATATGATGAATTTTGTTAATCTGCCTATTCATTTTTGTAGAAGCATGAAAGAATTTTGTATTTCTATCTCCAGCCTGCAACCAAGTTTCCCTAGATTTTTGTCTCCAAAACACTTCCTCTAAATCTGATTGCAAAGATTTTTGCAATTCAAATGACTAACTGTCCATACCTTGATCAATGATCTGAGAATTCAAAAATTGAAGCTTGTCTAGTAAAATTTCTTTTTCCCTGAAAATGTTCTTGAAATGAGTAAGATTCCAATACCTGATTTTGCTCTTTAAAAGCTGGAGTTTTTTTACAAAACTGATACATTCTTGATCCCTTAATAAAAGGAAAAGATTCCCACCAAGACTTCAAAGAAGGAATAAAATCTAGATCATGAAGCCACATAGATTCAACCTTAAAATATCTTTTATAGTTTAAAACTGGACCATCAAACTCCACTTCTAACAAAATCAAAAAATGATCAGACCCAGAGAAAGATAAAATGGAGAAAATAAAAGCACTTTCTGATGCCAACCAAGAATAAGATAAAAGAAATCTATCCAACCTTTCAGCAATGTTAAGAAAATATTTTCTCCTATTAGACCATGTGAACTTGCCATTAAAAGGAGTATCAATCAAACCATTATCATTTATAAAATCCAAAAAGTCTGACATTGTTTTAATCGGAGGGATAATATCTCCAGATTTCTCATCTAAATTAAGGATAGCATTAAAATCACCCCCAATAATCATTCTTTCTTTTGACATACTCTGAATTATCTTACTTAAAGAATCCCACAAACGTTTCTTATCAACTATAGAAGAGGGTGCATAAACATTCAAAATCCAAAACTGTTGAATGCCAACTTCCACCTTAACAAGGAACCAACAAGAAGAACGTGATATAAAATTCACATCTACCTTTAGTTTATTCCACAACAAAGCCAAACCATCTGAAGCCCCTGAGGCTGGAAGACTAATAAAATTCCATTTCTTCCATTTTTTGAAAATATCCTCTACTAATTGCTTGGAAAGCTTAGTTTCTTGCAACAATATTAAATCTTCACCTAATAAATCCAATTGATGTTTTATTAAGCACCTTTTGTTAGGGGCATTAATGCCCCTAACATTCCAAGATATCACCTTCATTGAGCTCAAGGAGGGCTACAAGCTCTCCTCAGTGCAAATCTGGTTAGCATTTTATCAAGTGTAGATTGAACTCCAGATTGAATTTCTTCCTCAGTGATTTTTGATTTAGGCTTTCTACCCTTTGGCTTCGCTTGGGACACATGATCTACCTTTTCCACTAAAGGGGTTTGAGAAATGGAAGAAACAACAGCACTCTGAACCTCTCCTTCATTCATTACTTTATCTGCAATTTTAGCAATGAGATCCTCCCTAACTTTTATAATTAATTCATCAATGAATTTCTCTGCCTCTTCTAAGGGGAAAGAGTCCTTTAACTCCTCTGCCTTCCGATCTAGACATCTTAAACTGTCAATTAAATCTTCATTACCCAAATCTTGGATTGCCTGATCTTCAATAGGATTACTCAAACTAACTGCCTTTAGAATGGAAACTTCTTTTTCCCCCAAATCTGAGTTTATAGCCAAATCCTTCTTTAGGCAAGCTTCCTCTTCTACATAATCTAAAATATATCTATCAAAAGCAAATTCTTGAGAGGGCAACTCAGACAAATGAGAACAAATTGAATCCTTAACATTAGTATCAAGCCAATATTAATTTTGTACAAACATGGAAAGCATGTAAATAACCTGTAAGTATGGATAGAATCAAGTGGCTAGATTATTTGATTCGAAATGATATTTATTCAAAGGAGATCAATTATGTATTCCAAAAATTCAATGTGAGAAAATTTGATAAGTGAGAAGCATAGTGGCAGATTAACTAAACATTTTGGTGTTGATAAAATAATAGCATTAATGAGTGAAGATTACATTTGGCCATAGATGTACAAGGATGTAAAAATGTATGTTCAGAGGTGTAGATTTTGTCAAGTTACAAAAGATAGAAGTCATAATGTGGTATTATATAAACCATTATAGATTCTAGAGAAACCTTGGGAAGATATTAGTATAGATTTTGTCCTGGGTATTCCAAGAGCATAAAGACGTCATGGTTCAATCTTTGTGGTAGTTGATGGATTTTTTAATATGGCTCATTTCATAGCATGTAAGAAGACAAATGATGGGGCACATGTAGTTGATCTACTTTTCAAAAAATATTATGAGATTGTATGGATTACTAAGGAGTATAATTTTAGATGGAGACAAAAAAAAGTGTTGGTTATTTTTAAAAGTAATTTTGGGAGAAGATAAAAATAGAGTTGAATTTTAGTTCACCATATCACCTATAGATAGATCCTAAGCCCACAATAGTGTGTCCCACTTGTGGGACATCCTAATTTTTGCTTGAAATCACATATTTTTTAGAAAAAATAATGATTTAATCCTAGAGGGGTTCCATCCAAGGGTGTTTGATTAAAGGGGGTTAGATCAAACCCTCTTGTATCAAACCACCTTGGATAGAACCCCCTAGGCTTAAATCAAAACCTCGACAAAGTCTCCTATGCACTTATTGGTGCAGGAGCACCCAATTCAAATTATGCAAAAGTGGTCATTTGGAGTCAAATTGTGTCATGTACAGTGATGTGAGGGTTGTGTCTTGATGTAATTAGTCATATTTTGTTAGAATAAGGTCTATTAGAGACCATTTGTGATGTACTGTGGTTATCTAGGATCTTAGTTTAGAATATTGTTAAAATTGTCAAAATTAGTTACACAAAATGTTGTCAATTTGGTCTTGTAGAGGAAGTTGAAGAGTCATTTGATTCAAAAGTTGGTTATGACTATTAGGATTCCATGAGAATGTGTTTTAAACAGCCTCAAAAATGTGGAGGCAAGGTGTGGAAGAACATTTTTGTAAGGGGATTGAAATTTTGATGAAATACATTGATGAAAGTGTCACTGTTCTGAAATATGAACTGTTTCCTTGACTTGCAACACATTTTTTGATACTGTACGGGCAAATTTTGCATGTTATCTTTCTGGGTTTTGTAGAATGGTGAATCATCTTTTATTCAAGACAAATTTTATGAAATTACACCCATTCTTGTGCATTTTAGAAGCAAATCACTAAAGACTGGTCTGAAACCCTGCCTAAGGTTATCTATTTTGGTAAAAATGTCATAACTTTTTATTCCACCATTGGATCTTTATAAAAATTTGAGGAAAGTTCTGTAATTATATTATCTTTAATCTCATAGAAGTGATTGGCTTAATTATATGTTATTCAAAATTTATTAATGACTGTTCCAAGGAATTATGAGTAGGACAACGAATTGATGTTTTGTGGTTGAAGATATGTTTGAGTTTGGTTAAGTTGTGAATGTTAAAGGATTTGGAACCCCCTGTACAACATCAAATTGGTATCAGAGCATAGGGATTAGATCTCCTGAAAGTTGAAGGTCAAAAATTGAAGAAGAAGACAGTTAGAACGTGAAAAGACAAGGTGCATTCAAAAGTTAGCATGGCAAAGGAAAAGATTGAAGAGAAGGAGATGATGCAAAGAAATGCTATTTTCAGGACTAGATGCAAGTGTAATGGTAAGGTATGCAAGGTGATAGTGGATTCAGGTAGTTTAGACAATATGGTATCACAAGAGATGGTTGACAAATTGAATTTGGTAAGAATTCCTCATGAGAATCCTTATTATGTTTCTCGATTGAATAGTGAACATTCTCTTTTGATTAAGGAGTAGGCTTGGGTTGAATTCAATATAGGTTGTTATAAAGATAGGCTTCTTTGTGATGTGGTGCCTATGAGTGTGTGCCACTTGATATTAGGGATACTATGGCAATATGAGAGGTATGCCCTATATGATGGAAGGCAAAATACATACCAGATTGAGAAGGATGGGGTCTCTTACACATTGACTCCATTGATGGAAATTGAAAAGGGATAGAGTAAAGAAGCAAGAGTGATTATTTGTGGAAGGAAAGAAATTGTGCAAGGAGAGGATGAAGAAGAAGTAGAGGTTGAAGCCACTTCAGGGCTTGAAGATGACAAGACAACAATATTGATAGATGATGCAATGGTAGGAAGAAAAGAGGAAGAGAAGATGGTGATGAAATCTGAGATAGAAGAGACTAAGGAAGAATTCCTTGTGAGGGAGCAAGATGAGTTAGTAAAGCATGCTGAGATTGTGCAAATGAGTTGTCCATTGATGGGACAAGAAGTATGTGAAACAGATAGTGCAAAGGTATGTGGATCAGATGAGTCAAAGACCTTGATAAGTGAGAGAGATGAGGTAAGTGAGAGTGAGTTGCCAGAGGAAAGGCAAGAATGGCCTAGAGAGGTCATAGTGGGAGAGGTAGTATTGTAATGTTCCATACCTGTTTGTAATTTTCTATTGATCTTTTGATGTTTGATCTTTTATTGATTTTTTGTGATCTTTTAGACTAGAGAGAAGAATGCAGAAGGGGTTTTCAGTTTTCCTGCAGATGTGTTGTCGAAGCATACAATATAGAGCATAGAATGCAAACCCAGAAAAAGTACAATAGATATGTAGAAACTAACAGATACCCAGTTAGTAAAATAGCTAATAAATAATTACTATCACATACCCATGTTGAAATTTACAACTTCATACAATAGCTGTAGCCAGACCAGCAATGGGTATGGCTAGAAATCACCCCAATCTCCTAAGAAATACAAAGATGAGCATACAAAATAATATCAGCAATACAAAGGGCTCCAAACACCTCTAGCAATACGAAATCCATAATACCCACAAAGAGAAATGAAGCCAAAATGCCCCCACGTCACTCCTGGGGATGTACAACCTATACTGGAAGTGATGAACAACAAACAAAATGGTGTATGGCTTCTGAAATAAGGCTGCAATAGACTGAATCCTAACAATAAGGTGGGGTGATCAGATTAGGAAGAGAAATATGCCAAGTACTCACACAAATCTGCCCACAAATATGGTATGGCCTCCATGAGGGGTGTATAGCTAGCCAAGGAAGAACACAGCAGATAATAATAGTTCCAAACCCCAAATAAATCTGCCCTCAATCAGCCATTAAACAATCTTTCCAACTTGCATATGCAAACTCTCAATAAACTGCATAGATATGTCAAGAAATGCATCAACTCTTCAATCCCTCAACTCTATTTAAACACAAATGCGAATACCAGATGCATCTGCCTTCGAAGCACCTTTGGGTGGTATTGCACACCTGTAGAATGCTGCTACTCAGGGAGGTTTTCATCTCCAAGAGCCTCTGGTTCAAATCCTCAAACCCTAGAGCCAAGCTCCAAACCCTCGCAAGGAAATCTCAAAGATAGAATAAAATAATAAACCAAGCATATTACAAATGAGACACTTTTCCCTCTTTTATAACTCTCCAAGAGGGATATCTTACTTTGGAGGGAAATATTTCTTTTAATTTTACTTTTAATATTTCCCAAGGTGAGCGCTCCATAAAATGACTTAAGTGACCTTTTTAAATATTTCATTTTCATCACTTAACCAATAAAATCCAAAGTCTAATATTAAATAATAATATTAATTTACGGACTTTAAAATGGAGGCCCAAATGAACTTGGAATTCAATGATCTATAGTTCACCAGAAAGGTCTCGATGAGACACATCCAACCCCACTCTAAAAATACTGATCCGACATCAAACCAAAACTTACTAAAAATAGTAACGGCCATAAGCAAATTGAACCAACACAGAGGGTGCCAACTGGATCCACAAACCATCTGGTATCACTGAGCTCGATGCAACGTCTGGGATAGCCATCAGTTGACTGTCAAGTCACCAAAATAGCACCAAACTAACACTTACTAAAAATAACAGTGTTCTCCAAGGACGAAAGAGAACAAACCTAGAAAAACCCAGAAAGATTGTTGACATGCAAGCACTTACTATAAATAGTAATTACGGACAAGTTGTCTGAAATCACTTCGAAAAGTGTCAACCAACTCTACTGGATCACCCAAACACCCTGGTGACATCGAAATACTCCTCTGATTATGATGTCACCAACCCAAAAAGTCAACTCTAATTAAACTGCAAAAGAATCCAAAAATGGGGACATTACAGTCCACCCTTCCCAAAGATTGCTTGTCCTCAAGCAATCTACACCTGCATACCCAAGATAAACACCAGGATCCCAAATCAATCTAAAGAATGTACAATAGCATCTCCATAGGATCTGCTGAGTAGAGGTAAAGCCATGCTCAACATCAAAGTACGTAACTATCCCAGTATAGGTCAATATGCTAGTCATAGGAACTCCTGGGTCCCAAATCCAATATGGAAGTCTGCCATACACACCACCCATTGACTTCCATTGCGCAACTCTAATATAATCTTCACATGCAGAGAGTGGTGAAGCAACACGACAGAATCCAACTAAACTGATATGCCAAACCTGTCACCACCTGGATCCCAACACATCAGAACCTCACATCCATCAATCATGAAGAGGTAAGTAAATCTCAGAGTGTTTGAACCATAACATCCCCTTCCATCCTCTACAAAACTCCTATACTGACTATCCAAAATAGGTACTGGAAGATATGAAGTTGTCCCTCTCAGATCGAGGGAATGAATAAACTCTCCACCATCACCCCTGTAAAAACTCAATGTGCCATCATGCCTAATGACACTGCAGCCTCTCAAAAGCCATGTCTCAAATGGAAGTTTTCGAGACCAAGAAGTTGCAAACTCTATCTAATGCATATCACCATGATGGTACTGTGATCTCTGACCCTGCAAGTGATCCTCTGAATGTGTCTGAGTCAGCCACCTACCATCTGTAGTTCCATCACCTATAGATGGCAACCCTTCATCCCACAATGGATGGTATAAATCCCAAGCCAATCCACACTTACACATCATCAGGTCATCTGTGTGTGGACTAAAGGAGAAATGGTGATCACTCCTCACTATGTAGTCAAGATAAAAAGCACCTACTTGTGTTAATGGTTGATTGCCATAGTCATGAGGAACACACTCTTCAACACACAAATCAGAAGATGGCTCATGTCTCTGATCCTGAATAGCTAATTGGGTGGATATTCTACAAGTCCTCTCCACATACCCAATAGCAAAGTCCCGATCTGCAAGAAATTGGAGGTACTTTGATTTAATCCACTCCATGGCATGTTGGATAGTTTGCAAATCATATGTAGATGTGCCCGCTACTACCCCTATCTACCTCTCCTCCAACCGTGCCATCCAAAAGAGATCCTCCACAAACTTGTGGGTACTGTCAATACGAGTTGAGGTTTGAACAACCTTATCCTCAGAAACCAGCTGATCTCTCCAGCCCTGTGGTCTAGTAAGTTGTCTATCACAATCAGTTGCATAGGATGCAAACTCTGATTTGCTTCTAGGAAAGGGAAACAAATCAACATGAGAACCGATCACACCCCTGGATGATGCCCTGCATATCTCCTTTGAAAATAATGAAGTAGTGTGGTGATCTATTGCACAACTCTCTAGAAAATTCATTACTATACCACAAGAGCCATCAACAACCTGCTCTGCATCACCAGTCATGGGACTAACCTTAGGAGAACCTAGTGCATCATGTGGTTCTCTACAACTCTCAACCAATGCACTCATCCCATTTGTAATAACTGCACCTATAACTATGATGGGTGTAACCACATCCTCATCCTACTCACAACTATAATCCATGGATAAATGCTCCTCACCCACTGTTGCCAGAGAAACCTGAACTGTATCTGTAGATGGTGAAGATTGTGCCAAGTTCAACTCCATGGTAAGCTCATATATCCATGTCTTAGACTCTTGAAGGATTGTTTAACCATTCTTCAAAGAGTCTGCGGTGACCTCAAGCTTATAGGTGAGCTCATCAACCTCCTCTTCCTTTCCCCTTAGAGCATCATGATAAATACCATCAAGCCTGAGAAGATGATCTCTATCTGATAACAGTTGTAGGTAATTATTCTTCATGATCCCAACTGTTGGCAAGAGACACTATATGGATTCATGGTTGTTGTCATTGATGGCAACAAAGGTCATCCCACATATCCGCAAGTCATGGTGTGTCTCTACCGGAAGTTAGAATGAAGATTATTGTGGTCCGGTGAACAAGAACAGAGCATGTGGCAAGGTCCGACAGATAGGTCTGGATCTCTCAGAGGAAGTATCTTGGTGTAGTGCGGATCTGGAAAAGTCAAGAGGACTACCTTGAGTGGTATATTCCAAGGATTTAGCCTCCGGTGATGGACAAGGAAAAAGATATGAATAGTTGAGTACCGGATTCCTGAGTGACAGTGTGAACAGAGGAAGAACTGACTGACAAAACATCAGACTATTTTCCGGATGTGTTACTGATGATGGTAAAGGTTGTGAAGGCATGAATCATGTTTGGCCGACATGATTAATGATATCTACAAGTATATGCTTGATCCGCATTACTTGATGTGCAAGGATTCAGCCGACAGAACAGAGTTTGTGAGAAGATAGACTGTTCCGGGTGCCGACTAGAAAGATAATGAAATCACTTGTGCGGATATATATATAGGATGGATTTAGTTATGAGAAGAGCAGTTATGTGATGTGATATGTGAATAAGAGAAGAGCAGAGCAAAAGTAGTAAGAAGGATCCGGTATGTGAAAGGAAAGCAGAATAAAGAGAAGAGGAAAGATGAAGTGCAGCAGATCAGTGTACTGAGCCTAACCAGAACTGAACTCCAGCATATGTGGATGCTTCCAATCAGTTCAAGTATTGTATAACATTCTTTTGTAGACAGTGTGTCTCCTTGTAGGCAGTGTGCCTCCTTTGTGAGCAGTGTGCTCGGGCAGTGAGCCCTAATTGGCAAGTGCCATTTTGTAATTCCTTATTCTTCTAATAGAGAATAATCTTTGGGTTAATCACCCCGTGGTTTTCTCCCTTAACAGGGTTTCCACATCAAAAATACTGTGTCGTGTTTTTCATTTCATGGTAATGTTTGCTTGTTTGAATTAATGCTGCATTGATTAATAAGAAAGTTTAGAAAGAAGAAACAATTAGGATAACTGATTCACCCCCCCTCTCAGTTATCAACAATTGGTATCAGAGCTAAGTTCCTCCTAATAGAGCCTAATAGCTTGAGGAAGATCTGGGAGTTAAAATGGATGCATATGGTTTAAGGGAGCAACTCAAGACTGCCCTTGAGGATCTTGAACAGTCAAACTCTGAAGTCAATGAATTAAAGGAAAGACTCAAATAGGCTGATGAATTCATGAGAGAACTAAAAGACAAATTAAGTCTCTCTATAAAAAAGAGAAAGGAGCTACTCCAGCAATTGGCAAGACAAAGTGAAGAAAGTAATGCAAATGAAGAGTTGACTGAGAAAACTAAATGCTCAAAGATATCCATCCTTCAATGGATATTGCCACAGCTGCAATCACTTTGGTCACAAAGCTAATCAGTGCAGAAAGAGAATGAATCAGACTAATTCATCCTTCTCCAGACAGTACTATAACTGCAAAAGGTATGGACACAAGTCTCATGAATGCAGAAATATGCAAATGAACAAATCATTCAATGGTAGATGCTTTGCATGCAATAGAGTAGGTCATATGGCTAATCAATGCAGATCAAGAGGTTATCAGTCAAATATGCAAGGAAATGTTGTTTGTCAAATCTGTAATAGGTCCAGTCATAATGCAAAAGTCTGCAGAAGAAAGAATTAGGACAAAAGAGGTCCGGTATATAATCAGAATCAAGACAAGGGTAAACAAAAGATGAATGCGGATGAAGTTAGGAATGAGATGAACAAGATTTGGGTGAAGAAAAGTTCAGAAAATGTAGAAGTTGGATCCGCACCAGACTCTGGTGCTGATATTCCTTCCAAAAATTAAGAAATGAGCTCTAGCTCAGGGGGAGACACAAAGAAAACCCTGTTCCTCCAGCCAATCAAGTGGTGCCGGATTAGGCACAAGATGCGGAGTAAAGGGTTTGTAGATATAAGTCTTGAGATGATCCAGCTAATATTTCAGAGGTCTGCATGAAGATGTGAAGAAGTTGTGATTGATCATGTAGAACCTGTTCTAGGAGATGCTTCGAAATGACAGAGGATTACAAAAAAGTCCAGAGAGATCCGCAAGTGCATTGTCTTATTCTGCGGATTGGACAGAGTATTTGGGATGTCCTTGTGATGTGTCATCTTGATTTGTTCATGATTGAAAGATCTGCATGATGTTCATAGATCAGGACTGATCCAGTTCCTCAAGTCATTTGAATAAGGCATACCGAAATAATGTAGGTCGAGCATTTATTGCAATCAGATATTAGGGTTTGCGGAGCAATATAAGCGATTTCTCATAAATCACTTGCTCATTCTACACTCAAGAAGAAGCAAAAAGTGGAGCTCTGCAACAAAATTCATCAAGTTCACCGAAGATCTCTTGCAGGAGTCATTACATACATAAATTAATCCAACCACTTCGTATAACCAAAGGTGCATAAGGTATTTTCCGTTTTCAATATCTCACTGCAAATCTTTTGAAAAATAGCTACTCTGAATATAGTTAAGATCTCTGATAGACCTCACCCCACATTCAAGAAACATCCATACAAATCTTTGGAGGTAGATCCCCTAGGAGCCTTCTCTAGTGTTCCGCATGGTGTATTGCATACGGAGGACATTAGGGTTTACATACATGCGAATATTGAAGACTTTGGAGAATCAAAATTGATGGATATCTATCACAAATAGTTGATAGACGATTCCTTTGAGATTAAACCTTAGTACAAAGCCATCCGAGATAAGCACTTTGCACAGTGCATTCATTTCCCCTGTTTTGAAGAAGATGAATGGGTCTGGTATGTACTAAGTAGAGTGCATGACAATTTCCTATGGTTGAACAAGCCTTTCAAGATCACCAAAGATGCAATTAGGGCTGTGACCGGTCTGCACTCATCCGATGGAATACCTATCCTCAAGTCTGTCAAAAATCAGATAGTTAGTGATGCAACCAGATCAAAATTTGACAAGAGAGCTATGACAATTGAAGACATCACTGAACCAGATGTCAAATTTGCATCTATGATAATTGGTTACAAGATCTATCACTCCAGTAGGGAAAATTCAGTACCGGGAACTGCAATTTACACAGCTTATCAAATGCTAAAAGAGAATGCAGACTATGATTTGTGTGAGCTTCTTCTAAACCAACTTTTGGAAAATCTACAGAAGATTAAGAAGGACAAGAAGAACTCCTTCAAGTATGGTAGTTTGATCCTTTGTCTATTCTTTTATTACATGAATGAGCTTCCCAGATCCAGTGGATGGATATGGCAGAATGACAGACCAGTTGCCATCCAAATCAGAGATTATTTGCACGGACTTGGAGATGCCAAAGCAAGAAATACAGCCCTATGGGGATATTTCAAGAACTTTCAAAGCATGATGCAAGCAAGAGAAAGAATTCCCCAGTCTCTTATTGAGAAGTAAAAAGACACAATATGCTTTATGGTAGAAACAGATCAGTGCCTAATGGAGGCAGTAGAACCAAGGACTGTGTGGATCATGCCCATGGGGTATGAAGTGGATGAACAGATTGTGGAACTGCATGTTCAACACATGCTTAGTCAGCCCAAAGATCCAAAGGCAGAAAGGTTTGGAACCTTCGAGGAGCTGAGTGTGAAGATCCATGTGGAACTCAGAGAACCTGAGATAAAGAGGAAGGTGAGAAAAGAAGTAGAGCATATTGCTCAAGGCCTAGGCATCCCAAGGGAGGCACTTGATGCCAACCAAGAAAAGAGGCGAAAGGCTGAGGAAGAGAAGAAAGAGGCAGAAAAGAAAAGCAAGAAAAGTACTCCGGTGGAAACCTCAACCCAGACCAGATCATCAAAGGGATCTACACCTGTCACAACCAAAACCTCAAAAACATCAAAACTGGAAGGTCAGACATCCGGTAAAGGAGAGAAAAGGTCTAAAATAAAAGCCACAAGGGCTTATACAAGTCAAAAAGATGAAGAGGAAACCGAATCAGATGAGGGGGTAAAGGAAATAAAGAAGCAGAAAAAGAAAGGATCTGGTAAACCCTCCACAAGCCAAGACAAGGAAGAAATGGCAGGGGAATTTGTTGAAAAGCCCACCTTGTCTCTAGAGAGTGTAATCAAATCAGTCACTGTGGATGGAAACCTTCAACCAATGGCCAAATTCTATGATGACTACAATGAGGCTGACCAAAAGATCCTGCAGGAAGCCACAATCAGGTATCTGAACATATACAATAAGGCTTTTATTGAGATTATATCTGTAATTCCTAAAAGCCTAGAAAAGGAGTTAGAAATAAGAAAGAACAATGCACTGGCAAAAGATCTTGAGATCCGGGAGCAAATAGCTATTCAGCTATATCCTCAAATTGATCCCAACACAATGAACATAATATTCAAAGACTGCAAAGATGAGTTCAGGAGTAAAGAAAGAATGAATCAACTCATGCTTGGTGAGACTGACAAGGTGGCCATGGATACAGAAGAGATCCTCTGGAAGGCCTTCAAAAGGTTTAATCTTCCTGTTGTAGAGGACTTGGGTACCGATCCCTCATCCACAAGTGTTGCAGAAAAAACTTTTGAGAAAGCAACAGAAGAGATGGGCCCTGAACAAACCAACATTTCTCCTCCGGTTTCCCCTACAGTCTCCGGATCCAAAGAAGAAGAGAAATTACAGGAGAAAGAAGCAGTGGTGAAAGAAAAAGAAAGTGACAGTACTAAGGTTGCAGAGAAAGAAAAGACTCCAACAGAGAAAACCACAACTGATAGTGGTAAGAGTGTAGAAGGGGAGAAAACTCCAAAGGACAGCTCCAAGACTGCAGAAGAAAAGAAACATCTGTCTCCAGCAAGAGACACTACACAAACTGTCCAAAAATTTTTGAGCAAAGAAACAATAGAGATTGATGAACCGGAGCTTCTACAAGGTCCATTCAATTTTGACTCCCTCTCTCCGGTACAGACAATGAAGATAGCTTCATTTGCAAATGCTAAGGCAAATGAAAAACTCCTAAAGTCTCATATGGAAGACTGTGAGTTGATAGAAGCTACTTCCAGAGTGCTTGAAAAGATTATGCCATCGGTCCAGAAAGAACCCATAGCCTCCTCTTCTGGTAATCTCAAAACCTTAGTCAGCAGTGTTAGTACACATTTTGATTCTCTAGAAAAATCAGCTGAAGAAAAGGTCCGGAAGGAGTTTTTGGATAAGAGATTCTCAAGGGTACTAGGATTAATCTCTAATGATAGGAGAAATATGAGTATTGGAATAAAGAGCTTAGAAAATGCTCTTAAGGATGGCAGTGACATTTACAAATTTTGTATCTCCTGGTCAAAAGCAATAGTAGAAATTGAGAAGAAAATAAAAGAGGAACAGGACAAACTACTGAGTTTGTCTCAAAGTTTTGATCCTCTCTCTTCCTCCATAGTAAATCAAGAATGTCAAACTATTGCAATCACGAATGCAATAAAGAACTTTGAAAAGGAAAGGAAGAATATAATTAACTGGATGGGAGAACTTAGAAGGATTATTATTCCTAAGTTAGAAACCATGCATGAGGCCATAAGTGATGCTAAGACTACCACCCAAACCAATGATCCGACAGATCTTAAGAGGGCAGAAGCTTTTGCGTTTTTGTTGAGTGGTCACATTTCAATTTTGGATAGAATGAAGCAAAGCTGGGCTACAGAACTCATCCAATTGAAGACATCCTTTGCAGACATTCTTCTGTTTTTGTGAATATGTAATATACAGCCAAGTATAGTAAAATTATTAATATTTTTGGTGTGTGGACCCTACCCTTTGCCATTGATGTCAAATGGGGAGTGAGGAGCAGTGAAAAATGAGGAATGCAACTAAGGGGGAGCTCCGAAAAATGTATATAAAGACAGAGCATCAGCCAAGGGGGAGCATAGTGTAAACACTTAGTCATTTTTCACTAAGTGTTGCCATCAATGCCAAAGGGGGAGATTGTTGGCAAGAGACACTATATGGATTCATGGTTGTTGTCATTGATGGCAACAAAGGTCATCCCACATATCCGCAAGTCATGGTGTGTCTCTACCGGAAGTCAGAATGAAGATTATTGTGGTCCGGTGAACAAGAACAGAGCATGTGGCAAGGTCCAATAGACAGGTCTAGATCTCTTAGAGGAAGTATCTTGGTGTAGTACAGATCTGGGGAAGTCAAGAGGACTACCTTTAGTGGTATATTCCAAGGATTTAGCCTTCGGTGATGGACAAGGACAAAGATATGAATAGTTGAGTACCAGATTCCTGAGTGACAGTGTGAACAGAGGAAGAACTGACTGACAAAACATCAGACTATTTTCTAGATGTGTTACTGATGATGGTAAAGGTTGTGAAGGCATGAATCATGTTTGGCCGACATGATTAATGATATATACAAGTATATGCTTGATCCTCATTACTTGATGTGCAAGGATTCAGCCGACAGAACAGAGTTTGTGAGAAGATAGACTGCTCTGGGTGCCGACTAGAAAGATAATGAAATCACTTGTGCAGATATATATATAGGATGGATTTAGTTATGAGAAGAGTAGTTATGTGATGTGATATGTGAATAAGAGTAGAGCAGAGCAGAAGCAGTAAGAAGGATCTGATATGTGAAAGGAAAGAAGAATAAAGAGAAGAGGAAAGATGAAGTGCAACAGATCAGTGTACTGAGCCTAACCGGAACTGAACTCCAACATATGTGGATGCTTCTAATCAGTTCAAGTATTGTATAACATTCTTTTGTAGACAGTGTGTCTCCTTGTAGGTAGTGTGCCTCCTTTGTGAGCAGTGTGCTCGGGCAGTGAGCCCTAATTGGCAAGTGCCATTTTGTAATTCCTTATTCTTCTAACAGAGAATAATCTTTGGGTTAATCACCCCGTGGTTTTCTCCCTTAATAGGGTTTCCACATCAAAATATTGTGTCATGTGTTTTTCATTTCATGGTAATGTTTGCTTGTTTGAATTAATGCTTCATTGATTAATAAGAAAGTTCAGAAAGAAGAAACAATTAGGATAACTGATTCACCCCCCCTCTTAGTTATCAACACCAACAACATCTCTAAGTGTCTAAAATTTAGCAAGGGAAAGTCCTCTGTCATCGTGTTCCTCCATCTCAAGAGTACTCCAACCATAGGTTGCCAACATATGTCTAGCAACATCACAATGTTCCAAAGTTGTAGCAATCATATTGTCATTAACCTTCAGTTGCCCAATCAAATGGTGATGCCCCTATGATGAACCATCTCCACACAAATCTTTCAATTTGCAATCAGCACTATGGAAAGAGGTTGAATCATCATCACTCACTGACTAGTAAGCATCCTCATGTGTGCTATCATCTAACTCTTTTGAAAGGTCACTTGGTTCTTCAAGTTGCAAGGGAAATGAATCATTTTCTTCATTACTCTCAGGCTCGCTTGCAAAGTCACCTTCTAGCAATCTATCAATCATTTTTAATTCATTCTCAGAAGTAGTAACTTCAAGATCTTCATCAAAGTGAGGTCCATCTTCACAAATTTCTGTTGTATTCTCCTCCAAATCAGCAAGCTCCTCTTTGCATGTCTCTTGATTAGTGATCTTGTTTTCATTATACAAAGGCTTAGACTCATTTTTTCTAGCTATCAAGTCTTCATCTTCTTTGCTCTTATCATGACTTGGCTGCAATAAATAGGTGGTAGGAATTTCTATTTCACATTCCTTGTTGTTCCCATCTCCATGGTTCCTGTCTCCATTATTGTTCCTTTTTTCCATCATTGTTGTTGTTGCTATCAATATCAGGTTTCCTATGGAAAAAATTGGTTATCACCTGATTCAATTGATTAGACTGTTGTGCCATAATTTGTTTTAATTGATTAGAATGTTGTCGTATCATTCTCATATCCTCTCTGAGTCCTTCCTGATCTTCATCATCCATTTCCTCCAAAATGCTGCGTAGAACCCTCATTGACTGCGTTAGGTGTTCAAGTTTCCTACTGGTACTGAACCTATCCATGTCTCTGATACTCATGCAAGTGTTGATCACCCACATGCAAAGCTAAGTTGTATGTCTTATATTTTCATCTACATGTCTGAATCTAACCTCACAGGATGGTAAGATCTTTAGCTCTGATACCACTGTAATGTGCCGTACCTATTTGTAATTTTTTATTGATCTTTTTATGTGTGATTTTTTATTAATTTTTTGTGATCTGTCATACTAGAGAGAAGAATGCAGAAGGGGTTTTCAATTTTCCTATAGATGTGTTGTCAGAGCATACAATATAGAGCATAGAATGCCAACCCAGAAAAAGTACAATAGTTATGCAGAAACTAACAGATACCTAGATAGTAAAATAGCCAATAAATAATTACTATCACATATCCATGTTAAAATTTGCAACTTCATACAATAGTTGTAGCCAGACCAGCAATGGGTATGGCTAGAAATCACTCCAATCTCCCAAGAAATACAAAGATGAGCATACAAAATAATATCAGCAATACAAAGGGCTCCAAATACCTCTAGCAATGTGAAATCCACAATACCCACAAAAAGAGAAATAAAGCCAAAATGCTCTCACGTCACTCCTGGGGATGTATGGCCTATGCTGGAAGTGATGAACAACAAACAAAATGGTGTATGGCTTCTGAAATAAGGCTGCATTAGACTGAATCCTGACAATAAGGTGGGGTGATCAGATTAAGAAGAGAAATATGCCAAGAACTCACACAAATCTGCCCACAAATATGGTACGACCTCCATGAGGGGTGTACAGCCAGCCAAGGAAGAACACAACAGATAATAACAGCTCCAAACCCCAAATAAATCTGCCCTCAATCAGCCATTAAATAATATTTCCAACTTGCATATACAAACTCTCAATAAACTGCATAGATATGTCAAGAAATGCATCAACTCTTCAATCTGTCAACTCCATTTAAACACAAATACAAATACTGGATGCATTCGCCTTCAAAACACCTTTGGGTGGTATTGCACACTTGTAGAATACTGCTACTCAAGGAGGTTTTCATCTCCAAGAGCCTCTGGTTCAAATCCTCAAACCCTAGAGCCAAGCTCCAAACCCTCGTAGGGAAATCTCAAAGATAGAATAAAATAATAAACCAAGCATATTACAAATGAGGCACTTTTCCCTCTTTTATAACTCTCCAAGAGGGATGTTTTACTTTGGAGGGAAATATTTCTTTTAATTTTACTTTTAATATTTCCCAAGGTGAGTGCTCTATAAAATGACTTAAGCGACCTTTTTAAATATTTCATTTTCATCACTTAACGAATAAAACCCAAAGTCCAATATTAAATAATAATATTAATTTACAGACTTTAAAATGGAGGCCCAAATGAACTCAGAATTCAGTGATCTATAGTTCACCGGAAAGGTCTCGACGAGATGCATCCAACCCCACTCTGAAAATCCTAATCCGACACCAAACCCAAACTTACTAAAAATAGTAACAACCATAAATAAACTAAGCTAACATAGAGGATACCAACTAGATCCACAAACCATCTGGTATCACTGAGCTCAATGCAATGTCTGGGATAGCCATTAGTTGACTGCCAAGTCACCAAAATAGTGCCAAACTGACACTTACTAAAAATAGCAATGTTCTCCGAGGACCAAAGAGAACAAACCCAGAAAAACCCAGAAAGATTATTGACATGAAAGCACTTGCTATAAATAGTAAGTACGGACAAGTTGTCTAAAATCTCTTCAGAAAGTGTCAACCAACTCCACTAGATCACCTGAACACCCTAGTGACATCGAAATACTCCTCTGATTACGCTGTCACCAACCCAGAAAGTCAACTCTGACTGAACTGCAAAAGAATCTAAAAAATGGGGACTTTATAAGTATGTCTATTGATTGGACAAGAGGTTGGAAGGCAGTTACAATCTGCCATGATAGAGGTTTGTAAGTCTGATTGCATAGAGGTTCCAAGAATAGAGAACCTGAAGGTAGATGTGAAGACTAAAAGTGAAGTAAACATGAGTGTTTGGTCAAAGAAGATGGATGAGTTCAAGCATGTAGTAGAGAAAATGAGGAAGAGAGTCCAATGGACAAAAGGTAAATGTTTGTTTGCAGGTGTAGAGACAAGTACACCATCAGTTCTTGGTAAGAGGAAGGTTAGAGGACAGTTTGGGAAGAAGCAATGGCAGGTGGTGAACAAGTTCGAGGTCACTTTTGGTGCAAGTTTCCAATATTTGACACAATGGAAGGAATTACCAAGTGCAAGAACATGGGGAGAGCAAGAGGACAAGAAGGTTCAAGTAGAGGAATGGTGTAGCAAAATCTTCAACAGACTTTGAATTTTTTTTTGGCAGGGAGTTTGGTGCAGGAGCACCCAATTCAAATTATGCAAAAGTGATCATTTGGAGTCAAATTGTGTCATGTATAGTGATGTTAGGGTTGTGTCTTGATGTAATTAGTCATATTTTGTTAGAATAAGGTCTATTAGAGACCATTTGTGATGTATTGTGGTTATCTAGGATCTTAGTTTAGAATAGTGTCAAAATTGTCAAAATTAGTTATACAAAATGTTGTCAAATTGGTCTTGTAGAGGAAGTTGAAGAGTCGTTTAATTCAAAAGTTGGTTATGACTGTTAGGATTCCATGAGAATGTGTTTTAAAAGGCCTCAAAAACATGGAGGCAAGGTGTGGAATAACATTTTTGTAAGGGGATTGAAATTTTGATGAAATACATTGATGAAAGTGTCACTGTTCTAAAATCTGAACTGTTTCCTTGACTTGCAGCACATTTTTCGATACTATACGGGAAAAGTTTGCATGCTATCTTTCTGGGTTTTGTATAATGGTGAATCATATTTTATTAAAGACCAAATTTATGAAATTCCACCCATTTTTTTGCATTTTAGAAGAAAATCATTGAAGACTGGTTTGAAACCCTGCCTAGGGTTATCTGTTTTGGTAAAAAATGTCATAACTTTTTATTCCACCATTGGATCTTTATGAAAATTTGAGGAAAGTTCTGTAATTATATTATCTTTAATCTCACTGAAGCAATTGGATTAATTATATGTTATTGAAAAGTTATTAATGACTATTCCAAGGAATTATGAGTAGGACAACGAATTGATGTTTTGTGGTTGAAGATATGTTTGAGTTTGGTCAAGTTGTGAATGTCAAAGGATTTGGAACCCCCTGTACTGCATCACTTATCAAAATACTAACAAAAAAGTAGTTCTACTTCACCTTTTGGGGGATCAAATGAAGTCACTTGGAAATGTCATTTTGTCATAATGTAGCCCTTAGTATTATATTTTAAAAAATTATAATATGTATTATGTTTTCCCTAATTTATTTTTTTTTTAAATTATAATGGATGTAGGTCCATTATAAGAAAACAACGACCTATATTCAAGATACTATGAAAAATAATAAAAATTGTTTGAAAAATCTCAAAAAATACACTACACTCCACTTAGATGTCCCTTTTTAAATGAAAAAAGAAAAAAACTAATTTTGATATATATTCTAAGAAAAACGTGTGATAGAATAATATAGGTTTGAAATTTTTGTTAGTACTATTTAAAAATTAATATTAAATAAAATATCTAATAAAAAAACCAAAAAATATTCATGCACCAAATATTGAAGTCAATGATCTAATTCCAATAAATCATAGAAATTTTTATTGATAGTGAAAGTTATGCATGATGGAATAATGTCACTGAATAAAAAATAATAGAAAAAATAAAAATTGATTAAAGAATAAAAATAAAAATAATAGAAATAATTAGTTAAAAAAATATAACTTCAATCTACCTAAAAAATTCCACAACTCATTAGTTTACATCATTCTTAAATTCTTAACCATTTGTTCCACTTTGGCCAAAAAGTGGGACAAACAAAATTTTGTTATCTAGTAGGAGAAAAGGTAGGAAATTGGGATATGGTTTTAGTGCAAGCTAGGTTTTCTTATAATAACTTGGTGATTAGGAGTATAGGGAAGGCACCATTTGAACTAGTGTATATGGTAGTAATCTTATAAATATGTTAAAATTGGGAGACATCAATAATAAGGAAAAGAGAAACACATAAGAAATAGAATTTGTAAATTATATGATAGTATTGAATTAGGAAGTAAGGATGTAGTTGGAGAAGATGAATTCTAAGTACAAAGGGAAAGCTAACATGAAGAAAAAACATAAGGAACAGGAAGTTGGAGACGAAGTGATGGTATATCTAAGAAAAAAAGATTTGAACTAGGTAGATACTGTTGGCAAGAGACACTATATGGCTTCATAAGTATTGTCATTGATGGCAACAAAGTTCATCCCACCCATCCACAGAACATGGTGTGCCTATACCGGAAGTTAGATTGAAGAAGTGTTGTGGTCTGGTAAGTAAGAACAGAGCATGCAACAAGGTCTGACAGTCAGGTCCAGATCTCTTAGAGAAAGTATCTTTGTAAAGTGCAGACTTGGGGAAGTCAAGAGGAATACATTGATTGATAGATTCCAAGGATTGAGCCTTCGGTGATGTAAGAGTGAAGAGATATGAGCATCTAAGTATTGGGGTCCAGTTTGGCAGAGTTGACAGAGGAAGAACTGACCAGCAGAGTATCAGACCTTAATCCAGATGAGTTGTTGATGGTGATCAAGCTTCTTAAGGTATCATTCATGATTGGCTGACATGATTGATGACTTCTATAATCATCTCTTTGATCCGCATTACTTGGTATGCAAAGATTCAACCGACAGATCAGAGTTTGGGAAAATATTGAGTATCAAGGAAGCTGACTAGAAAGTGGATGAAATCTTTGGTGCGGATAGATATACCAGATGGATTTATATATGAATGAAAGTTGTGTGTTGTGGTGTGCGAATAAAAGCAGAAGAGCAATATAAAAGCAATAAGATAGGTCTGGTATGTGAAAGGACATCAGCACAAAAGAAGAGGAAGAATGAAGTGCAATAGATCAATATACTGAGCCTAACCAGAATTGAACTCCAACATATGTGGATGCTTCTCATCAGTTCAAATATCTTGTTACCTCTTTACAACTTGTAGACAGTAAGTCTCTTGTCGGCAGTGAGCCTCTTGTGAGTAGTGTGCTCGGGTAGTGAGCCCTAATTGGCAAGTGCCATTTTGTATTTCTGTTCTTCTAACAGAGAATACATTCTTGGGTTAATCACCTTGTGGTTTTCTCCCTTAATATTGTTTCCACATCAAAAATATTGTGTCATGGGTACTGAGTTTACTTTTGCTTTCATGTTCATTTAAGATTATGTGTTTTGATACTGTACTAGTTGCTAAAGAAGAACAGAAAGTTAAATTAATTAAAGATAACTAATTCACCCCCCCTCTCAGTTATCAACATATACAATAAGTTGAAGATGAAGAAGTTTGGTCCTTGTAAGATTATCAAGAAGTTATATTTAGGAAATTCATATGATTTCTAGAATTACCAGGAGATTTAGGTACATATCACCAATATTCAACATTATAGATTTGTATACGTATCATAAGGGAGAATTGAATGAACACATAATAGGAATTGAAAAAATAGATACTTAAAGAAATTGAAGAGATATTGGACTACATAATTGGAAAGAGCACAAGAAGTAATAAATATGAGTATTTGGTAAAATGGAAGGGAAGGTTGATTGAATATTCAACATGAATATATCCAAAGTTAAGATAGGCCATTTTGATTTTCTTCTATTTGTTCCAAAATGAGGGACTCAATTTTTAGTTACTTGTTGTGTCTAATGTAGGAGCATTCAGGGTATAAGAACAATCTTGCATCACCCAAAAATACATTTTTTCATATTTGTTTTAATGTGTGCAAGTCTCTTTTTTATTCATAGTCATCATATTATCATTGCAGAAGATAAATTGTTCAACAAAAGGATATTTTATTCTAGTCACCATGTCATAACAAATAGAGTTTCAAATAGTAATCTTATTGTCTAGCACTGCATATTGACTCTAGAGCTTGCAAATTGATATTAGAGATTTCATGTGTCATATCTCATCCACCCATGTCATCTCTAAGGATTTGACCATTGACTAATAGGACAGGTGACTTGTCAAATCTATAAAGAACAACTTGGTGAAGCTTGTTACAAGTATGGCCCTAAACGGTGTTGTCATTGATGTCAACATACACCTGTTGCATTGATGTCAAGAATTGAATGAGTTGTGTGCTGAGGATATTGAGAAAATTAGCCCCATCAGAAATAGAGAACAGTGAAGACAATGAAGTTCTATGAAGCAAAGATCCCAGCCAGTTGAAGATCAGAGTACGCACATCAAAGGGTTTGTAGATATGTGTCTGAAGGTACTCCAATCAAGATCTTAGAGGTCCACATGAAGATTTGGAGAAGTTATGGCCATATGAGTAAAACTAGTTCTAGCAGCTGTTCAAAGGTGACAAAGTGACACAAATAGGTCCGATGAGATCCGGGAATATAATATCATGATCTGCGGATCTGGTGGCATGTTTGGGAGGCTAATGTGAATTGACAACTTGATTGGTTCATGGTTTGGAGGTCTGCAAGCAATTCTTCTAATGTGACAGTGATGATCGATTGTGTTCTTGAAGTTCTGAATGTAGATGCGAATGATTTCAGTAAGCAGAAGTGGTGCAGATGTTCTTGGTGACTCAAGCAAGCTTGTGGTGGTCTCTAGATTGTGTCTAGTTTATATTGGTGGTCCGCATTGAAGATTAAATTCGTAATTGAAGATTTACCTTTGGGTGATGGTGTTCTTCCCAGTTTTAGCCGACCGGATAATTTGTGCATATTGCAGATGATCTTAAAGATGCTTTACAAAGCATGGCGTGTTTCTCCAAGATTATTGAAGTCCCAGCTGTGTGTGGCTAACAGTGTAGTGATGCGCATGAAATTCTTGTAATAAGTCAAGTTGTTTTTGTAATAATAAAATAAGTGTGTGTTGTGCCAACTTTGATGATCATTCCAAAGTCGATGTCATGTATAAATAAGAGGTGCGAAGTTGTTCAAAGGTATCCTGTGTGGTCATGATGAGGAGGTGGTAAAGGAGAGTAGCGAAAAGTAGAGCAGAGGTGTTGAGCTTTAATGGAACTGATTCAAGCATAGTGAAAATGCTGACTTCTAGTTCAAGTTTGTAATATTTAATCTCTTATGTAGATAGTGTGTCTCCTATAGGCAGTGGGCCTCTTGGAGTAGTGTGCTCAGGCAGTGAGCCCTAATTGGCAGGTGCCATTTTATTTTTCATATTCTTTTAACAAGAGAATATATTCTTGGGTTAGTCACCCCGTGGTTTTTCCCTTAACCAAGTTTTCCACGTTAAAATTTTGGTGTTATTTGTGTTAACTTTGTTTCTGCTCTTGATTTATTGCATTATGCTTCCATGATTAAATCTTTGATATTCTATTGAAATACAAGAGGGTTTTAAATGAATAAGGAACATAATTTTTGTGACAACTGATTCACCCCCCCTCTCAGTTGTCTATCCTTAAATCAACAAAGAATTGTGGTAACCATCTGGATCTTGCACTAACAACTAAAGACATGTCTAGACTTATTGGTCCCAGGGAGGTTCATGTTTGGAACCACATTGAGTTTCATTCCTACATCTTACTACATTCATAAAAGGCAATCCCCTACTACACACTACATGCACATTGCGCAGTGTACCACTTTGAATTATTTTCATGCTTTGGGTTAGTTGATAGCTAAGAATTTGTAATATCCCCAACTAAATTTTCTTGAAATTTTTAGAATATTTGAAAGATACAATGCAAACCCTCACACTTTCTGATCACCTAGATCTCAATGTGAGCAAGGTGAGAGCATATGGTGTTCAAAAACACTATCTAGAAGAATACAATGCTCATAAAGTAAATAGGCATCGTAGCTTTGACCAGAGCATACAGACAACATAGCCAACCAAATCAACACCTCTTCAATGGACAAGTATGTGTATATGCTTAATCCAAACTAGTTGATTACAAGTATAGATTAGATCACTACCAAAATGGTACATCCATACATTGATTAAAATTCAAGCACTAGAAATGAAATAATTTGGTAGAATACCTTCTAGATTTTTACAATGCTTAAACAACTTCAATCTAATAGTGAGCTGCATAGTTGTTACAATATAAATAATGTACTCAAATCGAGTGTTTCTTCTATATGTATATGACTATAATAGCAGTAAAATTCTAAAAATTACCAATATCAACCCTAAAAAATGTTCACAAAGAGAAGTATGTTCATTCCCCAATTAAATTATCAGCTTAACATCAATTAACAATAGATATGAGAGAGAAATTATGATGCATATACTTGTAGTTGTAGCTCCAATTATTTTTTGGTTTCTACAATCTCATATCTATTGTATAGTCCAAGGTTCAGTTGAACAATACTTTCAACAATTTAAACTCCTAAAACACCACTCAAACCATGACAGTTAGCCATTTAGAAGTTGTTGTAGGCATTACTATGTGGAAATTTTCACAAAAAATAGTGTTTCTTCCACTAGCACATATAAGCTAGTACAATAGTACAACCCCTTTTGGAAGTTCAGAAAGCAATAAATTTAATGTATTTCCCTTCAATATTTAAACACCAATCAACTCACGTCCAACAAGGAAATTGTAGGCCCAATCAACTTGTACGACCAACTTAAGATCTTGAAATAGTATGGCCAATCTAGGGTAACTCTTCCACACATTAAACTATCAAAAATTGGAAATCAAATGATAGTTATCAATATCGAATCAGGAAAATCACACCAAAAATCACACAACTTTGACATTTAGAACAACACACCAAAATATATTTTTTGTATTTTTTGAAGATATTAAACACACCACACCAATAGAATAAAATCTTCACACCAATAGAAAATTGGAAGAACAATACAAATTTAGCTCAATGAAAATCTCTTCAATGAAATTTCTCCCTACGAACAAAAAGTTTTTGTCCTCAATCCCATATGCCTTTAGGCTTTCATCCTTAGGGTAACCTTTAGGGTTTTCATCCTTTAGGAAAGAAGTTGGGCATAAAGCTCAAATTTAGATAATAAAGTTTCTAAAAAGATGGAATCCTTCCAAATGAGCCCTCATCCTCCTTTTATAGGTAGAAGAGGGAAATAAAATAATAATATTTACTTTTTTCCCTAACTAAACCTAATTTTTAATTACCTTTTGTAATTTCTCGTCCAACTAGAAAAAATTAACTTAATGTTGAAAAATGATTTATTTGCCTCATTTAGGCATCTTGAATAATAATAATAATAAAGTGGTCTTTTACAAATCTATGGTCTGAATAAAATTAAGACTAACTTTAAATATTATTTTAATTTATTTCTCGTTCCCACACTACAACTATAGAAAATAACCAAAATGTACTAATTAAATTAGTTTAATAGAAACTAAAAAATTAAAGCAATGTAGGAAATACTAAACCACTAAAAATAATACTCTCCAAGGTTTGAGGACTCCTCCAAGAATCTTGGAACACTCTAGACATGTTGGAACTGACTCAAAAAAAGGAGACATGACAAATCTACCTCACTCAAAAATTCTTGTCATCAAGTAATTGCAAACATGTTGCATCTTCTACAGGGAGAATCTTCCATCAAATCAAATATTATGTGATGCTTATGTTTCTCAACTTTCTTTCCCTTACATCCACCACTACTTCTGGAACCAAAATTAGTTTTCCTTCTTCATCTAATGTAGGCAACTCTACATAAGATACAATATGTTTTCCAAGTACCCTTTTGAGACAAGACACGTGGAACACATTGTGAATCTTACTTCCCTCAAGCAACTCCAATTCATAGGAAACTTCACCAATCCTCTTAAAAATTCTATAAGGCTCGTAAAAATGAGGCTTAAGTTTCTCATATCCACTTGCCTTGAGTTAAGATTACTTGTATGGCTGCAATCTCAATAATACTATATCTCCAACCCTAAAATTTATCTCCAAGAAATGTTGGTCTACATACACCGTCTGCTAATCGTGTGCTTGTTGGAGGTTGTTTTTTAGTGTCTTCAAGATATCTTAGCTTTGACTCATCAAATCACTTGCTCTAGAAACTCTACTGTCAGAGGTAACAAGGTCAACAAAAAATTGAGCTTCATAATCACAAAAACCCAAAAATGGTGGCATCCCAATAGACATGTGATAAGTAGTATTATAACAATGCTCCCCTAGATGGATCCATTTGATCCATGCTTTCTAATGACCAACAACATAATTCCTCAAATAGTTTTCCACCCATTTATTCACAATATTAGTTTGACCATCCATTTGGGGGTGGTAGCTAATACTAAGAGTGAGCTTCATTCCTATACAATGAGAGAGATCTTGCCAAAAGAAGCTCAAGAACTCACTATCTTTGTCACTCATGATATTCGTAGGTAGTCCATGGTGCCTAAACACTTCTGAAGAATAGATCAAAAACTTGTGGTTTCTAAAATATAAAGAAATAGCAAAGAAATGTGCATATTTCATGAGTCTATCCACCACAACATATATACAGTCCTTACCTTGGACTTTAGGAAGTCGAGCGATGAAATTCATTAAAATACTTTCCCACTTTTGGTTCATAATGGATAGGGGTTGTAACAAACCAGTAGAAAATGTTTGCTTAGTGTCATTCTATTGACAAACAAGACACTCTATGATGTACTTAAGGACATCATCCTTAAGGCCTTTCCATGTGAACCTCTCTCTAATCTACTTATAAGTCTTGAAGTAACTAGGGTGGTCAACCAAGGGTGTATGATAAATTGCTCTCAAAATATTTCCCTTCACTCTTGATTCTTGATGCAGAGCCAAACACCCTAGCTGGCATTACTCCTTGTATGTCTACATTTTACTTGCCTATCGGCAAAACAACTACTATCGGCATAGCTTTAACCTAGTCGCCCGATCACACACCTCTTTTTGACTTATGTCTTTTGCATCATTTGCATATCGACAACAATGCCTTCATCGGCAAACGCTCACAACCCTTGACCAATGTGCCGACATCCCAACGGATGTGCATGCTTGTCTTGACTTGCTATGGCCGGTGGTAACACTTGTATCTGCTGCAAGATACATTACCCAATGTACATTTAGAATATGTATATACATTCGCAATATGCATTGACTTCGATGAGACACTGACTGTCGGCGGACCCTCCTAGCACATACATAATACGAGTTGTTGTCTCTGGTTCCTTTCACCGTTTCCACCGGTCACCCTTTGTATCGAACTCAAAGTATGTGCACAATGTATATTTCAATATACATTCGCAAGATGCATTCACAATATACTTTGCAGAACATGCATTCGAAAGATGCATTCATAACATGCATTCGACCAACGACTTAGCACAATGTATGTTCATAACATACAACTGGAAGATACATTACCAACATGCTTTGCAGAATGTACATTTGACTGTTGACTTCCTTGTATCTAAACCCGATGTACATTCGTGATGTACATTCACAACATGCAATTCAAATATGCATTTGATGGGTTTGACATAACTGTTGACTTCGTTTGTATGCCGATACTCTTGTACATTCACAATGTATGTTCACTACATACAATCTTGACATACAATACACCAATGACTCCCAATATGCTTTGCGACATACAAACTCAACAGACCCTTGTGATATACACACAGAATGTATATCTGACATACATTTGTGATATACACACAAATTGTATATCTGATAGAACAACGCAAAATTTTGCCAATTTGATCCACTGTAAACCCTGCGATTACACAGATCTGTTTCTCCTACAATCATACAAATCTTTGCACCTTGCCAACCTAGCACATGACAATGCTAGGATCTATCAATGTATCACGTACACGATCCTGCAAGCATGAAATCGAACAAATAGAAAAACAAAACGAAAACACAAATCGATATGTACAACCATTCCACCGATTTCGAAGAAATCTAACTGGTGGAATGGGTTAAGAATCCATCTCGGCCTCAAAATAGAAAATTGATTGTACAATGAATTCAAATGCCAAAAAGATGTACAAAACATAATTTTATTATGCCTTTCAGAACATGTACATGCACAGATGCTCTATTTACAACTGCAAACACTCTGATCAGTTCTGAACTCAACTACAACTGATTACAACTATCTATCTTGATCACAATCGATCTAATCTTGGGGTATTTATCTACTTACCCTCAGTAGTACTAAATTGACTGCAAGCAGCTGGGAGATCTAATAACCTCCAACTGCCTAACAACTTCCTAACTGTCTAACAACCTTGAGATTACAGATCAACAAATGTCCTTGGGACTTACAACATAAACCTAGATACAAACTAAATTAACATGCATTGGTTGAACAAACCTTATTACATTGAATGGTCAGCTTAGGACCTTAGTGGAAACATCAAAATGAAATGTAAACAATTAATGCCTCATGGAGGCCACTGTGGATTGGGTGCTCCTGCACTAATTCTGGCACCAAATAGATTCTTCCCTTATAAAGAATGAGTTCATTAGACATAATGTACCTATCATCCAATAGTTTCCCTTCCAAAACATCAATTGCAAACACATTCATAGCATACTTTTCTATGATTTTAGCCTTCCAATTACCTGAAATGTGAGACATTGAGCACAAGGTTGAATTTCTAGACAATGTATTAACAATGACATTTTTCTTTCTCTTAACATACTCAATGTCAAAATCATATGCTTGGAGTTTTCTTACCCACTTTTGTTTCCATTTGTTCAGATCCTTCTAACTAAGAAAATATTTCAAGCTATTGTGTTCTATCTTGACCAAAAATTGGCCACCTACAAACTATTGCCTAAACTTGGTCAAGGCATGCATAATAGCCAACATCTCCTTATCATATATAGAGAATCATCTTTCCACCTCCTTATGTTTATGACTCTCAAAATCAATGGGATGCTTATTATGCATAAGCACTACTCCAATCCCTTCTCTAGATGCATCGCATTCCAAAAAAAAGGGAATGGAAAAATTAGGAATAGCTAACACAGGACATAAGCTCATTACCTCCATTTTGTCAAAATCTTGTTGTGTTGCCTCATTCCATGTGAAATCTCCCTTCTTTGTTAGATTTGTTAAGGGGGTGGCCAATTGAGAGAACCCCTTAATGAATCTTTTATAGTAACTACAAAGGCCAAAGAGTCCTCATAGTTGTGTCGGAGTCTTAGGGGAGGTGAATCCAAAATAGCTTTTCTTGCACTCCATTTGCATAAATGACATGCCCCAAGTATAAAATCTATGTCATTACAAACTCACAATTAGACTCTTGCAAAAAGAGTATGTACTTCCAAAATTATTAAAACCTCATCAATGTTTCTTAAGTGTTCCTCCCAAGTCTTACTATAGATAAGAATGTCATCAAAGAAAACAAGGACAAACTTCCTCAATTTTTTGTTGAACACTTGGTTCATGCATGACTAGAAAGTTGTTGAAGCATTTGTCAAACCAAATGGCATGACCAAAAATTCATAGTGCCTATAGTGGCACCTAAAATTCATCTTATGGATATCCTCCTCTCAAACTCAAATCTAATGGTAGCTCAACCTAATGTCTATTTTTGAGAAATAAATCGCTCCATGAAGCTCATCTATCAATTCATCAATCCTAGGATATCAGTATCATTTTTGATAGTCTTCTTGTTTATTACTTGAGGAAGGGGGAAAGCTACCAAGCATGTTGAAAACACACTACAGGCATCCCTACTCCCAATGGAGTGAAAATAAGTTGTGAATCAATCAAACAAACATGAAATAAATGCAAATTCTAAGCTAATTAATGACTTATCTCCATTGTTCTTCTCAATCTTGCATAGACATGCATGATTTCGAAGGGTTGTTTGTTGGTTGCTCACTATTTCAGCAGCATAACAATGGGATGAAGATGGATGAGAGATGATTCTAGAGGAAATTCAACAGCATGAGGCCACTCGAAAAGTTGATGTCCCAATGGCTTGTGAGAAGTTTGATTTATAGGAAGTGGTTGATTCGAATGGAGGGTTGTGATTGAAAGTTGATTTGAATGATGTGGACAGCTAGGATCGATTAGGTTTTCCCACTCCATGAGGAGTTATAGTCATGTGACTAGTGTGTGAAGGAGAATAAAGGGGACCTAATTCAAATATTTTATTTGAATTAGTTATGGATGTGAAGGATATTAAATGAAAGTTGTACTACCACACATGACTCAAGTGAGAGGTGGACAAGTGTTGCAATGTGGTGAGAGGTGAGGATTAATTCAAATATTTTATTTGAATTATTTGGTACATGTGAATAGGGAATTAATTAAATAAATAAGATTTATTTAATCAATTGGAAGGTGATTAGGATGGGATTAGGATAAAATGTCTTATGAGGTCTAAGTGTCGACTAGGTAATGGTCAAGACATGGACAAATTTAAGTGTCTACATTTTGCCCCTCTTTGAGATGATGTTCGAGATGATGAAATTTATGTCAAGTAACATAATTTCAAAGAAGCTAAGGTATGGATAGAGGAAAATGACAATGATGTAAAGATGGGATGATGATTACCCCTCAAGAGGATAGGTGGGTTCGACAAACATAGGTAGGCTCTCAAAATGAAATAGATTGGCTCAAAAAGATAGAAGAAATGAATGATGTGTTAGGCTGCAATGAAAGTGAGCAACCATGATGTTTGATATAGCACTAGACATTATGCACCAAGGTATAAGGACCAAGGTGATGATGTGTCTCATGCCCCAATGTAATACAACCTTGCCTAGATATAAGATATGAATATTAGCTAGGTCAGATTTTGATTTGATTCAAATGCAAGATGAAAATGATAACACACACAAGAAAAAAATCAAACATGCACAAATGATACAAAAAAAAACAAGGTATCACCCCTGTCAAGCTGTAAACCAATGATTGATTGATTGATGATGATGATATTTGTGTCTGGTTTCAGGAAATGAAACATGTCATCTAAGATGCCTGGTCTAGTTTCAATAATGTAAAACCCTATCTAAGACAATTGATTTATCGATTAACACTAGTGTTGTTGACCGTGCAAGCAACACCAGGGTTTGGTTTGGTTGATGATTGATTGGATTTACATCAAGATTAGGATCAAGACCATTGATTGTGATTGGATAATTTGAATTGATTGATTGACTTGATTGGTATGGATTGATGATGACTTGCATTCGGATTGTTGCTTGGATTGACTTGATTTGATTGATTGATTGAAAGAATTATTTTGACTTGATGAGGTGATTTGATGTGAGTGAATTGATTGGAAGAATTAAATTTATTGAAGAATTGTGTGATTGAGTTGAATTGAATTAGATGATTGGAAGGATTAGATTGGAAGAATTTGATGAATTGAATTGGTTAAGTGATGAATGGATTTTATTGCTTGGATTTTTTGTATATTTGATTTTTTTTAGATGTTTTGTTTTTTTGTATTTTTGGGAATATTTGATTTTTTTGGAATTTTTTGCATTTTTTAATTTTTTTGTATTTTGACATGTTTTGGGAAGGCATTGGATGACAATTTGGGTAGCCTTTGCGCTAGATACTAATGACAAGGGAGAAACCAAGGCTAGGTGCAAGGAGATAGCTGGGATAAATGGATAAAGGATGGGTGATAAGGGATGGAATGGATGTACGTGTAAGGGAGCAAGGATGTGATCTCCAAAGGCTATGTCGCATAAGAATAACATGCCCCATTCTAAGTCATGACAACGCTTATGACAAAAGGGTGATGATAGGATGGATTGTTTGGAAGAGATGAGGCATATCAAGAGATATCCAGAACATGGTTCAATATTTTTCCCCCATATCTTTATCAATATCAAAAAAGAGGAAGGGAGGATGAATGGATCCAATATGATAAGTATATGTATGTGAGGATGGATAAGGATGATAGGATGGTATGGAAATGATAGGATGAAAATGATATGTTGGATGAGAAAAGGTGTCCCCAAGTGTAAGTGGCATAGAAGATCAATCTACACATGACGCCTGTTTACCAGGTTTTCATCATGGTACTTATCCAAGGTGCCACCAAGGGTGGTTTTCACTGTTGGACGAAGGGATTTCTCTTTACTTTTTTGATTTTTTTTTTTGTATTTTTTGATAGGAGAAGGGGAATATGGAAAGGAGGGACTCAAGTGTCTAGTTCCATGAAGGTGATAGTCCCATTGGAGAAAGATGTCATTGCATGGACCATGTCAAATGTCACAATGCTCATGGATGTTGGTAAGAGGTTGTATGAAAGTGAGATGAATTAGGTAGATAGCAAATTATGGAGGGAATGATAGTGGATTATGATGTGGATTATGTAGGAAAGATAGCAGATTATGGAAGGTTCATGTAAGGTTGGATGAATGACTTATGTAAAAGCATGGACCATAGGGAGATGATGGGTGAAATATGTAGGATAATAGTTGAATGATGGAGTGACTAAGGTATGTGGGAATGTTACAGAGTGGAATGGAACCATGACCAAAAACTGCATACACCATGATAAACATTCAAGCATTTGATTGGATGGTGGTGTAGGAAGCAATGGTGTTGTTTGCTTAGGAGATGGTTGATTTAGTGATTTAGGTACACACATGGACTTAGTATTTTTGACTTTTTCTTTGCTTGTGGGATTTTTGGATGGAAGAGGATTGTTGGGATTTTTGAGAGGTGGATGCCTCTTTTGATGTGATTGCTTTTTGCTTAGGGACCCATACCATTTTAGTTTTTGACTTTACTTTTGAAGGTATGGGCTTAGGTGGATTTTTTAATGTACTTTGCTTTCATTCTTTGCATTTGTACCCTAAGGCATTAGGACCCTTAGGATTTTTGTCTTTATGAAAGGAGGCATCCAAATGTTTATTTTTGAATCCCATGGAATGGGTGGAATGAGTGGGAGCTTTATGTTTACATGATGTGTGCATTTGTTGGGCATGATTAGGAATGTGAGGGAATTTATGGAGGATGGGGATATTAGGTGTCAGAAGAAGTGGAGGTAAAGTGGACAGAGGTATAGTAGGAGTTGGAAGAAGTGGAGGTAAGTTGGATGGTGGAAGGTGTATGGTCACATGATTTTGACATTTGTAGGATGATGGAGGTGGAATGACCACGTATGTTTTGGTTATATGATAGGATTTGTGATGGAAAGTGGTAGACTTAGGATGTATGGAGGAAGTACCAACATCTTTAGATTGTTTACCTTGGGGTGTATATCCAAGGCCATATGAGCGTGGGGGGTCTTTGACATGGATTGGCTCCAAAATACCTTGTTCATGAAGGCCTAAGCCTTTGCCATGATAATTCATTTTTTGGAGTATGCGGTTGACAATGGGACTAGGTGTGTTTTGGGAACTAGACTTGAGTTCATTATTGGACGAAGCATGTGAGGTGGAATACAAAGGTTGTTGTTGTCCTAAGGAGGAACATTCATGGATGAAGGTGTATAGACCAATAGGGTATGATGGTGAACTTGTCATGGGATCGATGGTGGATGTGGAAGGATCATTAGGATCTTGATTATCATTATGTTCATTTAGATCCAAGGTATTTATTTGATCTTCTATGTTGACCTGGGAGGCATGTGCCTCATCATGGGAAGTGGAAGTTGTGGGATCATGGATAGGTGGAGAAGAAAACTCTTGACCATGGAATGCATAGAGTTGGCTAAGAGGATCACCATGGTCTTCTTGATCATAGAGGGGATCTTGATCATAGATAGGAACTTTATCGTAGATAGGATTAGGTGTGTTATGAATAGGATCATTAGGAGGGATTTGATCTTGATTTAGATAAGGGGATAATTTTTCCTCATGATTAGGATTGTGCTCTTGACATAGCTCTTGACTTGGAATGGAAGTGGAAGGCTCTAGAAGAGGCTTGGTATGCTCTTTGTGATTAACAACATGAGGGCATGATGGGCCTTGACTTGGACATATAGGATCAATAGGTTGTGGACCACATCATGGAGGTGGGAAATTAGGCATGATATTTGAAGGCTCTTTGCTTGAATTAAGGGCAAGTGTTTGACATGGAGATAGGTTGTTCCTTGCTAGTAGCCAATGGATGACATACTTTACAAGGGCATGTGTGGAAGGACAATAAAGTGGATGGACAATGAGGGTAGACGATGTTGTAGGCTTAGGATTTTGATTAGGTGGAGGGGAAAGTTCCCATGGTGGAGGAATAAAAGGGATGGAGGGTGTTGTAGGATTAGGGTTTGGTCTTTGATTAGATGGAGAATCAAATGGATTGCATGGATCGGTGGATTTGGATAACTCCACATGTTTACTTTTGTAATGTTTGAACTTATGACGTAGATTTGATGGAGGATTAGAGTGCGGTGGAAGGTACTTATAGGGTGGATGAGCTAGACTAGTGTTCCCTTTGTCAAAGGTAGCATTAGGACTCAAATACCTTCATCTTGTTTCAAAGAGTGACTTAAGTTCACATGTGTTTGTTGTGATGTGGATGGATATGAATGTTGGTTTGCATGGAAAGAAGTGTGATTCATTGGTGTAGTATTGACTTGGCATATGGATGGACTAGATTGGTATGAAGTGAAGGAGGATGACACATAGGATTGAAGTGGAATGTGTGGTTGGATTGGTTGAATTTGACAAGTGGCTATGAATTGTTGAGCTTGGACTAGGAGGCGTTGTATTTGGGGTGATTTGATTTGTTGAAATTTTTGGAAGAGGGTATGGAGTCTTTGTATGGTTGGTTGGTCTAGGGGTTGAGGAATTTGGTGAAGTGTTTGGATGAGGTCTTGGAGTTCGGGTACTAGGACCTTGTTTTTGAATGTTGGCATGGTGTCACACATGTGTCTAAGTCTTTTCATTTTGGCTTGTTCCTCAAGGTATGTCACATAGTTCATGTCATCATTGGAAGTAGGAGGAGAGGCCCCTCAAAGTATGACCTTGGGCCTAGGATTGTCTTCGTGATTAGGAGGAGGGGCTCCTCTACATACAAGTTTGGGCTTTGGATTGTCTTCATGATTAGGAGGAGGGACTCCTCTAAGTACAAGCTTGGGCTTTGGTTTGGAAATAGGATCACTACGGATTAGGACCATGTTGACAAGTGTTTGACTAGGATTAGGATAATGATAAGGTGGAATGACTAGGAATGTGATAAAGTATGAGATTGATTGGATGATTAGATGGGTAATTAGGATGATTAGGGTATGGTTAGGGTTGTGATTAGGATGAATTAGAAATTATTAGGATATGATTAGGGGTGAGGTGATTAGTATGAAGGTGATTAGGATGAAAATGACCAAGATGATTGTGTAAGAATGATTAGGATAGGATGAAGGTTGAATGATGAAGATATGGTAAGAATGTGATTAGGATAGGACAAGTAGGATGGATAAGATGTGGATTATGTGAATGATAAGGATGATTAGGGTTTGGAATATGATGTAATGACAAGGAGTATGTGGTTAGGAAGAGTGATTAGGATATGATTGGAATGTGATTAGGATATGATGAATTGAAATGAATGTGTTGGAAAGAATGTTTAGAATGACTTGTCTTTATGTGTTTGGTGTTTATAGCTTGATTTGGCAATGTTCAAACAAATCATCACACATGTACACACATGAATCACTCACACAAGACACATAAGAAAGTTTGACTTTGAAATTGAAGAATGTGATGATTAAGCAAGAACACGTGGAAGACACATCAACAAGCCCTATGACTAGTCAAGTGGGGTATGGCCAATTAGGTCTTAAGCTAGGTTGCACAAGGTTGAATAGGGAAATAAAATGAAAGTGAAATTCTACCACACAGCTAGGAGAAAGGGGTAACCCACCCTTCACCTTCACTTCCCAAAGGTATAAAGTTATTTTGGGCTTAGCTAAGAGTGACAAGATTTCAACTTCCAAAGAGGGTGTCTTTCGATTCACACCTCGGTTGAGGTCGTCCCTTGGAGTAGTGTGTCTCCAAGCAGGCCTCCTAAGAAGGGTATGACAAAAGAAAATCAAGTGAGGTGTTTTTGATTTCCAAGATCACCTTGCAGTGTGAGGAGAGAGCATACACATGCACACTTGATTCACACTCACACTTGTTAATTTCCCTTAAGAAAATTGAAATGTGGTGTGAAAATGAATGGGTGAGAGGTGTTTTTGATTCTCAAGATCTCACGAAGCACATGAGAAGAGCATACACACCCCTAATCGCAATCAAATTCACCAAGTAATAAATACACTTGTTCTTTTTAGCCCCAAATCAAAATGTGATGGAAGACACTTGTTCATTTTATGCCCAATTTCAATGTGTGAAAGAAGATAAGATGTTCATTTTAAGAGCCCAAATCCAAATGTGTGACAAATAAGATTGATGAGAAATGAAATATTAGAAGGAATGCACCTGAAATTTTTGTTGGCAGTGAGCTGCCCCCTTGTCAGTGAGGCATTCAATGCTGACCTCAGGATTCATGACATGGTAGTGAGCCTCTCGTGGATTTGGGTTAAGTCTAGCATTTGTAACTAGCGTTGACAACTCAAGATTTTGGCGCAATGGCAAATGATTCCAACAATTGGTATTAGAGCCATGGGTCACAAGTTTGAATCCCTCAGGTTGCATTGAGGGGGGCATTGTTGGCAGTGAGTTGCCCCTTGTCAGTGAGGCATTCAACACTGACCTCGAGATTCGTGACATGGCAGTGAGCCTCCCGTGGATCTGGGTTAAGTCAGGCGTTTGTAGTGAGCATTGACAACTTAAGATTTTAGCGTAATGGCAAACAATTCCAACAATGTTTTCTTCCAATTTGTTGTGTGTGGCGATGCAAATGTTGTTCCAGCTCTGTGTGATCACCTACAAGCCAAAAATCCCAAGAAGAAACAAGTAGACTTGCATAGAAATGTATTATGCGAAAAAGATGAAAATTGATGAAAATGAACTAATATAGAAAAATGACTATAATGAACAGAAAGTAGATGAAATTCTCAGCACTTTGTAAAAAAAATCGCAAAAAAGGATGAATTTTGCAAAAGATATGAACATTTGAAGTTTGAAATAAAGTTTGACTTTGTCTAAGGAAAAATTTGGCAAAGTGATATAGTCACCTGATAAAATCATCGTCATAGTCAAATTGGTTGAGTCAGCTCTTCGACGCCGCAAATTTCATGAAAATCCAATATTCTATGCCCAAGTTATACAAGTTTGAAAAAAATGCCTATTTTAGCAAGTGGAGTCAAAGAGGGGTCAGTCTAACTATTTGTGGCAGGCCACTAGTGGTTTGACAATCTTGATCACATGCAACAATCTGTTCTGGCAGTTAAGGTTTGTACTGGTGGTTGAGGTTAATCTAGGCCTCTGGTCACTCATGTGACCAGGGCCCGAACTAAAGAAAAAAATAAAAAGGAAAAAGGCTTTGAAAGCCCCACAGACTTGGTCACTAAGGTGACCTCAGGCCGTGGATTTGAGCTAGGCACTGAGATGGCCTAGACCGCCCAGAAAGTTCCCATGGATCTGGACTAATGGTAAAGCCCATGGATTTGAGTAGTTTTAAAGTGACTGTTTAGGGTGGATTTGAGATGTCGACCACAGGAGAAGATTCAAAACGTGGGACCTAGGGTTTCGAATCGATGACTTAGAGCTTACCGTCAATGGTTAAGAGTTCCATGGTCAGCAAATGGGGTCAGTGCCACCAAAGGCAGGCACTAGGGTTTCAAGGGAGTGACAAGGTGATGCAAAGAATGGTAGGATTTAAAGAGGAGCAGTGGAGGGGACCTTAGGTAGTGGTGACAGGAAGAACTGTGAACCGGCAGTGGAGAGATAAGGTGGTGACAAAGATTTAAAGGGCTTTGTGACTATGATAGAGCTCTCCCAAGGGTGGTAAAGAACTTTGTCACCACCAATGGTGGAGGCTGAATAGAGATTTCGAGGGCGACGGTGGGTTTACTATGAATAGAAGATGCCGATGGAGAAATAAGGGTATAGAGTAGCCAAAGAGAGGTGCTACGACAAAGATCCAGAGGACTTGTGATAGAGGTGGTGACTGAGCACCACAGAGGTGGCAACGAAGAACAAATGGAGGTGACCAAGATGCATAGAAGTAGCATCGATTTTCAGCCTGTTAGGGCTTTTCAAACTAAATCTATAACACACCGTAACATTAAACCTATGACCTGAAAAACCCAAAACATAGAGTGATCACTACACTACACAAGAAGGTATAGTCTATCCATACGGTACAGATCTGTATAGTATGGATGGTCGTACTAATTTTTTTTCAAAAAATATCAAAAATTTCACAGTGAGCAGAATGGGTCAAATTTTATGTCGATCTTCATCTGCAAGGGCTCCTAGATGTAATGGCAAGGTTTGTTTTAGGCCTAGATGTCACCTACAAAAGTTAATCTCCTAAAATTGATCAAAAATGTTAGATTTGCATGATTTCACGTTGGGTTCACTAGAATAAGGAAGGGGAAAACCTACCAAGCATGTTGAAAACACACTACAAGCATTCCTAGCTCCCAATGGAGTGAAAATAAGCTATGAATCAATCAAACAAACATGAAATAAATGGAAATTTGAAGCTAACTAATGACTTATCTCCATTGTTCTTCTCAATCTTGCATAGGCATGCATGATTTCGAAGGGTTGTTTGTTGGTTGCTCACTATTTTAACAACATAACAATGGGATGAAGATGGATGAGAGATGATTCTAGAGGAAATTTGATAGCATGAGTCTACTTGAAAAGTTGATGTCCCAATGGCTTGTGAGAGGTTTGATTTATAGGAAGTGACTGATTCGAATGAAGGGTTGTGATTGAAAGTTGATTTGAATGATGTGGATGGCTAGGATCGATTAGGTTTTCCCACTCCATGAGGAGTTGTAGTCATGTGACAAGTGTGTGAAGGAGAATAAAGGGGACCTAATTCAAATATTTTATTTGAATTAGTTGTGCATGTAAAGGGTATTAAATGAAAGTTGTTCTACCACATATGACTCAAGTGAGAGGTCGACAAGTGTTGCAATGTGGTGAGAGGTGAGGATTAATTCAAATTTTTTATTTGAATTATTTGGGACATGTGAATGGGGAATTAATTAAATAAATAAGATTTATTTAATTAATTGGAAAGTGATTAAGATGGGTGTTAGGTCTCAAAAATGTAGGTTGCTAATCCTAAGAGGATGCCAGGCTCTATGCTTAGATTCACAACATTTTTGAACTAACTCGACGGAATCAACCTTTAGGGTTTGATGACTCCCTGCACTTTAGGTCCTACTACACCTAGGCGGGTGAACCTTGGAAATTAAAGCAGATTGAATGTAAATATTTTGACTAAGTAAATGGACCTACCTATAGTGGAAAATGGTGTAGAATAGATGAAAGCTTGCTAACTAATTCTATATCTAATATATGATGGATGATCGGTATAAATTGTAGTGCTACTGCTGATGATGAGACCATAACCCTAATAAGGGCAGACAACTACTCAAAGAGGCAGGGGTGATGATCTTTCTTGGACTTGATTTGAATTCTTCTCTAGTATTTGATAGTTTTCTGCATAACATGGATGATAAATACAAGCTCACTCCAGAAGGTGTCACAAAAGTGTGTATGGGCACAAAATATAACAACGATGAAAATTCATTGATGATATGGGCCCTGTATCCTCCACATAAAAGATAGCCATTATAGACACTGAGAAGGATTTTGGCCATGTCATGACTTTGAAGGCAGGGGAGACTAACCCCTTGATCACTGCAGACATCAGCATTAATGTTGCAAAGTTGAATAAAGCACAGACTCAAATGTTAATCAAAGAACGAGATGCATACAAACTGAGCTGTGAGAGATTAACTAAAGAAAATGATTATTTGAAAGATACTGTTAAGAGCACCTTTGGGTGGTCAGTAAAAAGATTAATTCAGGGAGAAAGCTCACAGAGAGCCCAATCACCATCTATTGAAGAGTTATTGATTTCCAAAAGACTTTTTGAAGAGTTATGTGTCTTCATAAATATTCCTATATAACTTGAACATATGATGCTGAATTATCATCAACAGTAGGATATAATACATAAAGTTTACAATGTAGTTTATCCATAATGAGACCATAACCCTCCTTGAATACCATAGTGAAATCTCCAAAACACAGAGTACTAGGCATAAAAGACTATTTGTCATGGGAGCTCAAATGCATCACATTAGAATAATTCATTTACCTAACTATTTCTAAGTAGGCAATTCTGTTAGGAACAATCTTAGGCAATATAAAAGGAGTATCCTCAAAACCATAAACTCTGATCATGGTAGCATCTTCAAAATAATACCACTCTCCCTAGTTGTGAGTAACAGTAGGAGGACCACCAAAATCTTTAGGTCTAAGAAACCTCTTTATTTCATTTGATAAAGAATGCTCACAGGGATGACTGAAATATCCATATAACACTTGCATACAGTATTCTTCAAATTGCACATAGCTAGAATGGGCATATCTACTATCCCATATTCTGGTCCACATCTACATGGGTGACTTTTTCCCCCTCTGGTCTACTGGAACAACTTTGAATTCATTTGGCCATAACCCCACTTCCTGGCCATAATAGAGTACCATGTGCATGAGAAGTGAGTAATGTTCAAAGGAAACTGATGGGGCATTGTTCTTTATTGTAGTTAGACTAGAGTCAATTCTACTAAAAATATAGGTAGCATAATCAAACTACCTGGCATTGTGGTACTAAATGTCTGTGGCTATCACCATCAGAGGAATTGTCATGAAATCAAGGACCTCTAATCCTAGGACCTGGCCCATAGAGTAGTATGTATATTGTATGTATGGTTCAAATAATGACACATGAAATGGAGATCCATCATTCTCACTAAGAGGCACCATTTCTCCCTCTGCCCTAGGCCTGTGAATAGACAATCTCCATCCATTATATGTTGTATCCATTCTCTAGTATTCTTTATCCAAATCCTCATAAACTATGGGGACAATACATAAATCATCCAAGTCAAAAACTTCACAAATGGTATTCTTAGACAAGTGGATAATAGGCTCCCCTTGCAGGTTGCATATGGCCTTGAGGCTAGGATTATACTACCTACTAGAAGTTGGAGGAGTTCTGTATTTAGAAACACATCAAGAACAACCAATTTGCCTAAATTCAAGTGCCATGGGTTAGACACTGGAAAATTCCTGAATCTTCTATTGTAGTGGAATTTAAACAATTCATAACCCTTAATTGGAGTCCAAACGTTTCCAATATATTTACATTTGTCTTCAAGTTTCTCCACTTCTGCACTAAGTTGTGTAGATCTTCGGGCTTTGGGAGTTGATCTAGGCAATTGGTCAATCAGGTCCTGGTTTAATTTCCTCTCTTTTGTTTTCTCTTTAGGAGTTTTGTCAGTTTTTTGTTTTTTAGGTTTACTGGTTTCACCCTATAGTTTTCAGCCCTTTCCTTTCACTGGAGTTTCCATCACAATCTTGGACAGTAAATTCAAACTATAAGCTATCGCACAGAAGTTTGTATATATCTACCTATTATTTTGAGGCGGTGACCGAATTCCCCTATTTTCTCCTCCAAATCTTTGATTTCTTGCTCACTTCAGATAATTCTTTCAAACTTGATTGCAATATTTTCAAATGGCATTTCAGAGGATTTCTTGATTGTCTACAATTAATTGTTCCAGCATTTCAATTTTCTTGATTGTTGTGAAATGTCACATCGTCATAACTTCTCTTATCGGCATGATATTTGTAATATCAGGGTGACTTAATATATTCTTATGGCACAAACATTTTCCTAATGGATCAATCATTGTAACCCTTCATCTATCTCCTCGATGTGATTTTTCATATGAGTTTTTATCGGCAATATGTTTTCAAGATCTACCCGATATAGAAGTGGGCATGGTTATCATCGGCCTAACTTTCTTCATCGGTGTAAGAATAACATTCTTCTCCAATATGTCAAGTGTCCCTAATGTGACTATTAGTGAGAGTCTTGTCAATGAACGTGATCCTCATGATATATCATGGGGATGACTTATTTCAAGTTACCTGATCATAGTTGTTTCCCCGATAGCTTCCTTTACACTCTTCATCGGAGAGATCTTCACGACATGTCACCGACATCTTTATCACCGTGATCATCAGTTTGGAAAGACATATAAACTTTGTTCTGACTTGTTCAGCTTCACCGATGGTTCTTATCCTTCATACATATTGGTGTGAACTATGCCAAAACAATCCCTTTGGTCGTCGAGACATCGATGTGTTGGAGACACTCTATTCCTTTTCTCTGATGTTTATCTCCTACCGATGATCACTAATTCATCTATTCCACGAGTTATTCAGTGAGAGTCCCACTGAATTCTTTTATCGGTATGATCTATATCATCGGGGGAGTTTGTGGAGTATTCACCGATAGTGCCATCTTATACCGATTGACATGACCACACATTATCTCTCTGATGAAAGGTCATTGGTGCCACTTTCTCCATCAGTGTTTCCTAAAATATTCTCCCTAATCCTTATTCTCATGCCGATAGCCATTTCAACCAGTTTCTCATAGAGCATGGATCGATATAACAAAAAGGGAGGTCTTGCCGAAGTTTAGGAATTGAAACCCTTCATTATAGCGTAGTTTAATGAGTGATATCTCATTCATGGTGAAAGTTTTTGATTTTTATGGAATACACTAGTTATCATTATGATTTTGGGCATAATGTTTTCTGATTTGGTTGGATATGGGTGGGTAGGAATATAAGAAAATTTTAAATTTTCTTGTCCCAACAGTGGCTCTCTCTGGGATGTATACGCCTTGTGGGTATACAAGAATTTAGATCTCTTGTGGGAGTAGACCATATATTTTATTTATTGGGGATGACGGGCTCACAAAATTGTATGAGAATGGGAGATGGAAGTAATAAATGATGGGGAATGGGGATGATCCTCTACTACTGTACATGGAAAAGATTTTTTTTTTGAGAGATTCATAGGACTGTCAATGTACTAGTAGATCCTAATCTCTTTTGATTTCCCTAGACTACTATGCATGGAGTAAAAGTATTTTGAGAATTATTTAAGGGTTGTCCATGCACTAGCAACACTTAATTCTCTTTGTGTGTGATTTTGGTATTTTATGAAAAGAAAGGCTTCAAATATTGCCCATGCACAGGCAATTCCTACTCTTCTCCAGACATATTTTGCAAATAGTAAGAATCATCACCTCATTTGCCAGTTACAACAAAAGGACCTAACCACAAAGCTTCAAACTTTCCATGTTTTCCTTTGTCCTGACACCTAGCATTCCACATCAGTACTAGGTCATTCATCTCAAATTTCCTATCTTTGGCCTTCTTGTCAAAAAGGTATTTCACTTGTGATTGTAACTTGATATTCTACCTTTGAGCTAGTCTCCTTGTCTCATCAAGTTTTGCATGTTGTTTTAATCTTTCTTCCATTGGTTCAGGAATGTTTAAGTTTTCCTGAAGAACAAATTTATAAACTGGGAAGAGATTTTCTAATGGTATTCTTTCTTGTATTCCATACACTAGTTCAAAAGGAGATCTCCCAATTGCTTTCTTCACAGTAATCTTGTCAACCCACACAGCCATTCTTAACTTTGAATCCCATGCTTTCTTATTTCCCTCCAACATTCTCTTTATAATTTACAAAAGATTTTTATTGCTGGATTCTGCTTGCCCATTTGCTTGTGGATGATAAGGGGCAGCATATGATACAGTGATACCATGTGTACTACATAAATTTTTAAACTCATCAGACCTAAAACACATTCCATTATCTGCAATCAACCTCACTGGAGTGACAAATCTAAATATAATATTCTCCATCAAAAAGTTGATCACCACCTTACTTGTTGCTTTCTTAGTTGGGATTGCTTCCACCCATTTTGTGAAATAATCTGTCGCCACCAAAATCCATTTGTGTTCACCACTTGACTTCTCTACAATTTCTCCTATGAAGTCAATGCCCCACTAATAGAATGGAGCCTCCACCTACATGGGTTTCAAGGGTAGTGCTCCCTGATATTTTAACTTTCCTAAAAATTTCTGACATGCTTCACATTTTCTTATGTAATGATATGAATCATTAAAAACTCTAGGCCAATAGTATCCAGCCCTTAGGATCTTGTGGGCTGTAGTCTTTGCTAAAAAATGACCTCCACACATGCCTTCATGTAACTCTTTCATGATATGTTTTGATTGATGCTCATCTAGGCATAATAGTGGAATTCCATTCCTATTCTTCCAGTAAAGATCCCCATCAATAAATACATATTTTGAGGCCTGTAATTTAAGTGTCCTTTGTTTGTTATCATCATACCCTTTAGGACATTTCATGTGCTTTAGATATTATATGATGTCAGTATACCATGGAGTATGCTCAATGCTAGAACATGTGTTATCAACATCATTAGCACTACATATCTGAGAAGCCTCGAGATTACTTTCAGCTATTAATCTAGCAAGACCTTGTCTTCTCACTATTTTAGTGATCTAGATTTCAATATTGAACTCCTGAATTCTATTGATCCATCTGCATCTTCTGCCTGTGACCTTAGTTTGGACCAATACATCTTTTACTATAGCATTAGGTACATATGCTATGATTTCAACTCCCACCAAGTATGGCCTAAAAGTTTTATTTTCCTTCACCAATGCATATGCTTGTTTCTCAACAATGTCATATTTTAATTCTGCATTTTGAAGAGATTTGCTGAAAAATGAAATGGGTTGTTCATGTCCTTCATTATTTTTCTACAATAGTACTGCTGCAACTATATGATAAGAGACAAATGAGAACAGTTGGAATGGCTTACTGAAATCAGGGGATATCAGAACAGGGGCTTCTTTGATTGCCTTCTTAATGGTAGCAAATGCCTCCACTATTTCTGTGGTCCACTTCACTTCTGAATTCTTCTTCAGCATTCTAGATATGGGACTAACAATTTCTACAAAATTTGATATGAACCTCCTGACAAAGTTAATTTGGCCAAGAAATGACTGTATAGCTTTTACATTCTTAGGAATAGGAACTTGGTCAATTGCTTTTACTCTTTCAGGATCTAGTCTCACTCCATCTTTTGAGAATATGTGACCAAGTAGCTTCTCCTCTATCACTGCGAAATGACACTTCTTAGGATTCAATGAAATCCCATATTCTAGGGCTCTAATAAATATTTGCTCCAAATGTGCACAATGATCCTCAGCCCTTTTGGAATATGCTGTCATATCATCCTGATATACTATCATGATTTTATTAATCAATTCAGCAAAGGCCACATCCATTGCTCTTTGGAATGTTGCTCCAACATTTGTGAGCCCGAATGACATCCTCAAATATACATATGTTCCCCATGGTGTGGTGAATGCAGTCTTATATTACTCTGATTCTTTGACTTTCACCTGATTATATCCTGAGAAACCATCCATCATTAACAGCAGTTCACATCCAGTAACCTTTTGTAATATTGCTTCCATTTTAGGGAGGGGGTAGTTGTCCTTAAGAGAAGATTTGTTTAGATTCCTGAAGTCCACACATAATCTAATATCACCATTTTTCTTCCTGATAGGCACCAAATTAGAAACCCAAGAAGAATGCTTGATGGGTTTAATGATAGCTCCATCTCTTAATTTTGTGAGTTCTTCAAGCATCTTAGGAGCTAATGTAGGATTGATAGACCTTTGTTTTTGCCTGAATGGTTTAGCATCTAGTTTTAATGGTATTTCATGCTGAAAATGATCCTCCCTATATGCTTTCAAATCATCATATGACCAGGCAAATATGTGTCTATACTTCCTAACTAAGTTGATGATCATGCTCTTGATTTTGGGATTAAGATTCTTTCCAATGTATACATTCTTTGGGGCTGCCTCTGTCCCCAAATTAATCTCTTCAAGGTCATTTTGCACCATTGGTGTGTCTTTCATTTTAAATCTATCATGTCCATCAAATGCCTTTTCCAACGCTATAAGTTCCTTAGGTATTTTGTTTGTTTTCAGCTGAACTATCTCTTGACCAAAAAGGGTTTCCTTCCCATCATGTTCTACAAACGCATTAAAATCAATCTCTTGATTTTCATAATGATCAGCACAATGTAGGAAGTTGATTATATCAGCATCATTATCAAACACTTGCTAGTTGTGTGCATTATCTGGGATAGTGGGTCTAGTTTTGAATTCAACTTCTGTAATACCTCCTAATGTGACATCATCCCTTTTTAATGCAATATTTGCTAGAAAATCTGCCATAATGTTTTTTGATCTATCAATCCAATTGATTGAAAAAGCATCAAATAACTCAATATCATCCCAGACATCATTTCTGTACTATCTCAACCTCTTGTTTTTTGACAAGTATCTCTCTCTCACTTGGGAAGTAACCAATTATGAATCACCATATACAGCTAACTTTTTTATCTTATGCTTGGTGGCTATATTCAAACCAATGAGCAAAGCCTCATCTTTTGCTACATTGTTTATGCATTCAAATGTTAATAGAAAGGAGTATTTGAAAGTTTTACCTGTTGGTGAGATAAATACTACTCCGGCCCCATTTCCCATTTTGCTACATGCACCATCAAAATACATCTTCCACACATCATTTTCTTCTTTCTGAGATTCAACATGTATCGGATCAGTATTCTGTAATTCTGGTTGATTTTTCTCAACCTTAAAGGGTCCCAAATCTATATCACAAAAGAAGTTTATTTGATTTAAATCCAAATGTTCTATGATGTTCTCATATCTTGGCTCCCTACACAGTTTGATCTCTTTGCCTCCCACTGGTATTGTAGCATATGATAAATCTAGTTGGACATTCCCTCCTGCCATTGTAGCCCATTGTCTTGATAAGAGTATTCCATAATATGGTGGAATGTCAACCACGGTGATATCAATGTTGTAGGTTGCTTCAAGGTATGAAGCCAATTTTATTTCCACATCCCTCATAATGCCAACAACTGGAATGGATCTATTATCCATTGCATAACACCTACCAAATGTAGTGTCAACCCACATTCCCTGTTCCTTCATGACTGCTATTGGCATTATATTCATGGCCACGCTCGAATCAATCATGTAGTTCCTTACTATCCTATTTTTGATTAATAATGTAGTGTAGAAAGGGTCCACCTATGAGGGATTCTTTGTTAATGTATCACCTAGGTATACCTCAGGAATTTGGAATGTTTCTTGGTGAACATTGTTTGTTCTATTCTCCGACCCTTTATGTTTTTGATTTGATACATCTGAAATTAGTTTAACTGCTGTATCCCTGTATTTGTCTATCTTCATCATTTCCAAAAGTGGAACTGATATCTTTACTTGAGATATTGCATGAGCAATGTCAAATGAATGGGTCATAGTCTGATCATTCTTTTTTGTCTTTGTATGTTCTTTTTCTTTATTTTGTGATTTATCCTTCGTTTTATTTTTATCATCCTTTTCTGGTTCTTTGAATGATGACTTTGTATTATTCTTTTTGTAATTCTAATCTTTTATAAAGACACTCCCAGGTGTTCCTTGTTCAACATTCACTGTTCTGTTTCTCAAGTTATAGGCATTTTTAGCTTGAGCTATTGTAGCTATTAGAAGAGCTTCTCTTTCATTTTCAGTGGGCTTTCTCAACTGATCATATGGTGGATTGTTATAATAGGTAGGTTCTTCATAACCATCCTCCTGATCTAAGAATACTTCTTGCTTTCCCATATTGATACGATGTTTCTAGTTTCTCACATCATATTCATATCCTTCTTCTTCTGTAGAAGAATAGTCTTCATTCAACAAATATGGTGTATCTTGCATCATGTTTATTGTGTGATTGTCTCTGTTATAATTATATAATGTTTCTTCTTGTTGTACTATTTTAGCCACCACATAGTATTTCGGCGAATGTGGCAAATTGCACACCAGACACCAAGGTTTATCTTCTACCATATGTGCCACATTTCTTTTTAGAGGGTTAGGGGTATCTTTGCCATAATGTTGCTTTCTGGTACTTTCAATGGGTCTCCCATCTTTCTAATTTGTATTGTATGGCATATCATGCAACCTGGGCCTTTCATGTCTATGCTAACCTTCTTGTTTAGTCTGCTGAATGTTTGGGTTTTGAGGATTTCTAGGTTTATCTCTTTTGCTAACCATACTTGTAGCTTTCATGTTGTTCTCAATAGTCAATGCCACTTTTTGTGCTTCAGCTAGGGTCATAGGGCACTGATTTCTAAGTTCGTACCCTGTTTTGGGATCAAATGCTTTCAGATAAATGCTCAATGCTCCTGGATCAGTCAGTTTAGATCCATGTGGAATTTTGTTGTGTAATTTGGAAAATTTTAGATTGAAGTCATATACTGATTCATTCTGGTGTTTTTAGATGCTTATCAATTCATGCAATGTAAAATCAGGGGCATACTGATTGCCATACTACTCCTTGAATTGATTGTGGAAATCAATTATTGAGCTGATTGAAGCATCAGGTAAGCTATTGAACCAGTCTCTTGCATCTTTAGTCAAGGACATCATGAATAACCTCATTCTAACATCTTCATAGTCCATACCAATATCTTGTATGAAAGCATTGAAGCTTCTGATGTGATCTTCAGCTGATATTGCACTGTTCCCAATAAACTTGGGAACTATATTTCTCCAATTACTGTCCATAGGATATGGATACAACTGATATCCAGTCAGATCAAATTGGCTACATATGTATGTGAGGTTTTGAGGTGGAAAATTCATGGGTGGTGGATTAGGATAGTAATTATATCCACCTGGAGGCTGATGATAAGCATATTGTTGTGGGTTTATGTGGGGATTTATACAAGGATTTTGTGGTCTATAATACTGTTGGCTAGTGGGTGGGTATGGATTAGCCATATGTTGAGAAGTGTTGTGCATGGGAGGTGGTCTTGGATTTCTAGGGAGGGTATTTTGATGACTTCTGGATGCTTGTGGATTGGAAACACCACCTATACTTTGGTGCAAATTTTGCTACAGGTTCCTCAAAGTGCTTCCTCTATGTGGAGGTACATATTTTGGGATGGCTATTTTAGTCCTATTCTTTATCTGTTGAAACTCTTGTTCTAACAACCTCTTAGTCTCCTCTATCTTGATCATTTCAAGTTCTTCTAGAGCCTAAGCACATCTTGTTGTGCTTCATTTATATTCTTTGGACTTTCATTCACTTCTTGGTTTGAGAATCCATTCTTTACCCCCTCACCTTGCTATAATGACATTTTAAAATCATATTCAGCTTGCCTTTGATTAATTTCCCTCATGGCCCGTGCTTCACACTCAAGCTATTCTTGGGGTTCAGCGCTGTATTTTGCCAATATATCATCAGTTACTCCATTGAAATTTTCATTTGATTCATGCAGAAGTGTAAAACTATTGTGAGTTATGATAGTTTGCCCAGTATTATCCTCTTGAATCTCCTGATTAATATTCTGATGAGAATAGTTTGATACTCCATTTCTTTTGGGGATGTTTCTAATTGGTGGAGATGATTGCAATTTCTTGCCTTCCATCTTGGATCTCCTACTATCCATTTGGTATTATCTCTCTGTTATGATAGGTTCTAGAGTCGCCACCTATTTTGTAAATAGGAAAAGTTTATAATTTATCTTTCTGGATTCTTCTTGCCAGCAGAGTTACCAAATTAAAATTTTTGACTCTATAAAAGAATGGTTTCTTACGAAGGTCCTTTATTTGGTCCCCAGTAGAGTCACCAATTTGTTAGGTCTCAAAAATGCAGGTTGCTAATCCTAAGAGGATGTCAGGCTCTATGCTTAGATTCGCAACATTTTTGAACTAATGCGATAGAATCAACCTTTAGGGTTTGATGACTCCCTGCACTTTAGGTCCTACTACACCTAGGCGAGTGAACCTTAGAAATTAAAGTAGATTGAATGTAAATATTTTGACTAAGTAAATGGATCTACCTATAGTGGAAAATGGTGTAGAATAGATGAAAGCTTGCTAACTAATTCTATATCTAATATATGATGGATGATCGGTATAAATTGTATAAGCAATATCAAGGTGAATTTTATGAATGTGTTTAGCTTAATAAAGGGGTTTTAAATGATGAATTGAATTAACACTAGTGCCTTGTTGGGTAAACAGAGTCAAATGGAAGATTAGGACTAGTGGTTTATAGTAGGCAGTAACTCTAACTATTTGGCACAATATTTTAGTTTATACCTTGTATAAACGTGCAAGGAAATGACTGATAAACTCTTCTTCATAATTCAACCAATATAATGAGATTTCTTTTTATTCACCAAAAGGAATTTTAATCCTTTCTTAAAGGAACCAATTGAATGAATTATGCAAGAACAACAGATAATATTAACTTGGAGATAGAATGCCAATCCTAACTATATGATTCTTCTTAGTAATCCAAACTAATACTTCTAGGCTACTATGATTGACCAGAAGGATTTTAATTCTGTTAATGAAAATCAATTAATCCAATCACACAACTACAAAAAATGTGCACTGATAAATTAAATATATACTTGATATATTAATTTGAATAACAAGGAAATACTGAACTAGAGACAACCATACAATTTAGTAATTTTAACAAATAATTGATGCCAAAATAAAACCACAAAATTAGAGAACTTCAATTTATTTCTTCAATAATATACTTGCAACATGGTCTTTTGAAACATTGTAAACTTTATGTATTATATACTACTGCTGATGATAATTCAGAATCATATGTTTAACTTATATAGGAATATTTATGAAGAGACATAACTCTTCAAAAAGTCTTTTGGGAATCAACATGATTGACATAACAATAGTAAAATAACAATGCTTCAGCTCTATTCAACCACAAGTATAGCTAAGCAATGTGATCCAAGTACTCTTGGTTGCAATGAGTATCAATGAATTCAATAGCATTCCTTGTGATCACATCCATTGTTACCATCTTCTCGAGGTGCTTACAGGCTTCTCCAGATACAGAATCTTTGTCCTTAAGAGCTCCTAAGGCTTCATGCAATAGAACTTGACAGTCTTTACACCATTCCTCCTTTCTCTTTAATTCTTTATCATTCTTGAACAACGTGGGCACTCCTGCCTTTGAAGCTTCGATAAATTCTTTTCCATCATTCTTAAGCTAATCATAATATTTTTGATGTTGCTCAATTAAATCTTTGGCACTAGAAATGCCTGTAGTATCAGAAACATCCTTACCCTATATTTCATGGAGTTTTTCTGGCAGCCCTTTGTCAAGCCTCTTATGTTCTTGGGTTACTTTATGATTTTCAAAATAAATATCCCAAAATTGGTTCATCCAATGCATCATATTGGCATGCTTGTTCTGGAGCACTGTGGCAAGTGTATCAATCTGGATTTGAGCTTTTTGGTCAATAGATGGTGATTGGGCTCTTTGTGAGCTTTCTCCCTAAGTTAATCTTTTTACTGACCCCCCGAAGGTGCTCTTAACCATATCTTTCAAATAATCATTTTCTTTAGTTAATCTCTCACAACTCAGTTTGTATGCATCTTGTTCTTTGATTAACATCTGAGCCTATGCTTTATTCAACTTTGCAACATTAATGCCGATGTCTGCAGTGATTAAGGGGTCATGTCTCCCCCACCTTCAAAGTCATGACATGGCCAAAAGCCTTCTCAATGTCTATAATGGCTGTCTTCTTATGTGGAGGATACAGGGCCCATATCATCAATGAATTTTCATCGTTGTTATATTTTGTGCCCATATACACTTCTGTGACACCTTCTGGAGTGAGCTTGCATTTATCATCTTATTATGCAGAAAACTATCAAATACTATAGAAGAATTCAAATCAAGTCCAGGAAAGATCATCACCCCTTCTTCTTTGAGCAGATGTCTGCCCTTATTAGGAGTCATATTTTGCAATTCACTATCCACTATTGTTTTCAACATATCAAGTAACTGTCTTTCATTATTGGTAGAGATATCATCAACTAACTCCCTGATTTCTTTCCCCTTGCATTTATATAAAAATGATTTGAATTCTCTAGAATGAATAAATTTATCATCAGAAATAAAAGAATAATATGCTACTTATCTAGGATCTTCATCAGCAGACCCTTTCTCATCATGTTCTATACCCAGAGACTGATAATGTTGCATTTTTCTTTTGGACATTCTGGTTATCTATTGTTGTGGCTCATCTTGTTCTGCAGCTTCTTCATCACCAAAGGATAACAATTCTATTTCTGCCAATTGTTTCCTCTTCTCATCTAAGTCCCTATTATATTTCTCAACCACTAGTTCAACTTCAATCTCTTCCAAATTCCTGATGACATCATCATGTGGATAGGGGACATGTGTGTATCCACTGAAGTTTTGTTTTCTCTGAGCAAGGTCAATGAAACCCTCAGGATCAAACTCTTTTCTTGCCTCAACACATCTCATATTGTAGTGCATTAGTTTATCCATAATGAGACCATAACCCTCCTTGAATACCATAGTGAAATCTCCAAAACACAGAGTACTAGGCATAAAAGACTATTTGTCATGGGAGCTCAAATGCATCACATTAGAACAATTCATTTGCCTAACTATTTCTAAGTAGGTAATTCTGTTAGGAATAGTGTTAGGCAATATAAAAGGAGTATCCTCAAAACCATAAACTCTAATCATGGTAGCATCTTCAAAACAATATCAGTCTCCCCAGTTGTGAGTAACAATAGAAGGACCACCAAAATCTTTAGGTCTAAGAAACCTCTTTATTTCATTTGATAAAGAATGCTCGCATGGATGTCTAAAATATCTATATAGTATTCTTTAAATTGCACATAGCTAGAATGGGCATATCTACTATCCCATATTTTGGTCCACATCTGCATGGGTGACTTTTTCCCCCTCTGGTCTATTGGAACAACTTTGAATTCATTTGGCCATAACTCTACTTCCTGGCCATAATAGAGCACCATGTACATGAGATGTGAGTAATGTTCAAAGGAAACTAATGGGGCATTGTTCTTTATTGCAGTTAGGCCAGACTCAATTCTACTAAAAATATAGGTAGCATAATCAAACTGCCTGGCATTGTGGCACTGAATGTGTGTGGCTATCACCATCAGAGGAATTACCATGAAATCAAGGACCTTTGATCCTAGGACCTGGCCCATAGAGTAGTATGTATATTGTATGTATGATTCAAATAATGACACATGAAATGGAGGTCCATCATTCTCACTAAGAGGCACCATTTCTCCCTCTGCCCTAGGCCTGTGAATAGGCAATCTCCATCCATTATATGTTGTATCCATTCTCCAGTATTCTTTATCCAAATCCTCATAAACTATGGGGACAGTACATAAATCATCCAAGTCAAAAACTTCACAAATGGCATTCTTAGACAAGTGGATAATAGGCTCCCCTTGCAAGTTGCATATGGCCTTGAGGCTAGGATTATACTGCCTAGCCAGAAGTTGGAGGAGTTCTGCATTTAGAAACACATCAAGAACAACCAATTTGCCTAAATTTAGGTGCCATGGGTTAGACACTGAAAAATTCCTAAATCTTCTATTATAGTGGAATTTAAACAATTCATAACCCCTAATTGGAGTCCAAATGTTTCCAAGATATTTACATTTGTCTTCAAGTTTCTCCACTTTTGCCCTAAGTTGTGCAGATCTTTGGGCTTTGGGAGTCGATCCAGGCAATTGGTCAATCAGGTCCTGGTTTAATTTCCTCTCTTTTGTTTTCTCTTCAGGAGTTTTGTCAATTTTTTATTTTTTAGGTTTACTAGTTTCACCCTATAGTTTTCTACCCTTTCCTTTCACTGGAGTTTCCATCACAATCTTGGACAGTAAATTCAAACTATAAGCTATCGCACAAAAGTTTGTATAGATGTACCTATTATTTTGAGGCAGTGACCAAAGTCCCCTATTTTCTCCTCCAAAATCTCTGATTTCTTGCTCACTTCAGATAATTCTTTCAAACTTGATTACAATATTTTCAAGTGGCATTTCAGAGGATTTCTTCATCATTTGCAATTAATTGTTCCAGCGTTTCAATTTTCTTGATCATTGTGAAATGTCACATCGTCATAACTTCTCTCATCGGCATGATTTTTGTAATGTCAGGGTGACTTAATATATTCTTATGACATGAACATTTTCCTCTTGGATCAATTGTTGTAACCCTTCATTTCTCTCCTCGATGTGATTTTTCATATGTGAGTTTGTATTGGCAATATATTTTCAAGATCTACCTGATATAGAAGTGGGTATGGTTATCATCGGCCTAACTTTCTTCATCTCTGTAAGAATAACATGTTGCAAGTATGGGCCCAACCGGTGTTGTCATTGATGTCAACATACTCCTGTTGCATTAATGATAAGGATTGGATGAATTATTTGCTGAGGATATTGAGAAAATTGGTCATATCAGGAACAATAAAGAACAGTGAAGACAGTAAAGTAAAAGTCCAAGATATGATGAGGATTAGAGGATGCGGTTTAAAGGGTTTGTAGATATGTATCTTAAGGTGATCCAGTAAAGATTTCAGAGGTCCACATGAAGATCTGAAGAATTTGTGGTTGTTTAAGTAAAATTGGTTCTAGCAGGTGTTTAGAGGTGACAAGTGAAAAAGATAGGTCCAGTGAGATCTGGAAATGCATTATCCTATTCTACAGATTTGAGGGCATATTGAGGAAGTCTTTGTAAAGTGTCAATTCGATTGGTTCATGGTTTGAAGGTCTACAAGCATCTATTCCTTTGTGACAGTAATGACAGACTGTGTTCTTGAGGTTCCAGATGAAGGCGAGAAGGATTTCCGTAAGCAGATGAAGTGCGGATGTTTTTGGTGATTCAGGCAATCTTGTGGAGGTCTTTGGATCATGTCCAATTTGTGTTGGTGGTCTGCATTGGAGTTGGAGCTTGCAATTGAAGAATAACTTCCAGATGATGGTGTTCTTCCTGAGACTGGCTGACTGGATGAGTTACACATCCTACAGATGTTCTTGTAGTTGTTTGGTGACTTAGATGATTATTCCTAAGTTGATGTCTTGTATAAATAAGGGACTATAAAGTCATTTTGAAGTGTGTCTTGTGGAGATGTGAGTGTGGTAGCGAGGAGGAGAGCGAAAGGCAGAGTAGAAGTATTGGACTTAAATGGAAACAATTCAAGCATGATGAAGATACTATTCTCTAGTTCATGTATGTGATACTTATTATTTGTAGACAGTGTGTCTCTTGTAGGCAGTGAGCCTCTTGTGAGCAGTGTGCTCAAGAAGTGAGCCCTAATTGGCATGTGCCATTTTGTTCTTTCTATTCTTCTAACAGAGAATACAATCTTGGGTTAATGACCCTGTGGTTTTTCCCTTACCGGGTTTTCCACGTCAAAATCTTGGTGTCCTATGTGTTAATGTGTTTCTACTCTTAATTTAATGCATTATGTTTTCATGATTGATTTATCATTATGCTGCTGAATTTCAAAGTGGATTTAAGTATTTAATTGGAAGAAAGTTTTGGACAACTAATTCACCCCCTCCTTCTCAATTGTCTACCCCAAATCTCACAATTGGTATCAGAGCTAAGTTCCTCTAAAAGAGCTTAACTACTTGAGGAGATCTAGGATGTCGTCCTACAAAAAGGATAGTCCGAAGTTTGATGGAACCAATTTTAATCTTTGGAAAAGTCGCATGAAATGTCACTTGCAATGTATGGGAATGCAATACTAGACCATGGCTTCAATGAAGTATACTCCTCCACAGGGTGGCCCGAAAGCCCCAAATGAAATCACAGATGCTGAAAACAATCTGGGGACTATAGAAGCTCTTCTAAGCACATTATCTGATTCAAAACTTTCAAATGTTGCTGACCTACCAACTGCTTTTGAGATTTGGGAAAAACTGGAACATCTGCATGAAGGAGACAAGTATGTTAAATGTGCAAGGCTATAGAGTCTGAAAGGGAAATTTGAAAATCTAAAGATGAGAGAAGATGAAAATATCACTACTTTTATGCCAAGAGTAAATGAGCTTGTTTGTGGAATTAAATGCGCTGGTGGAGTCTTGGATGAAGATGAGATTGTTGGCAAAATTATTAGATCCCTTCCTACTTCTTATAAAATCAAGGTTGTTGCCATTGAAGAATTCAAAGCCCATACAACTATCACAAGAGATCAATTGGCTACATTTGAAATGACCGAGTTTAGAGATGACCCTCCTAAGACTAAATCTGCATTCAAAGCCAGTGCCTTTGTAAAAGGTAAACAAAGGTTTGATCTGGGAGAGAACTCTTCAAGGAAACTATCATGGTATGATAAAGAAAAAAAGACCTGGAAGAAGAAGAAGTAGAAACTGCTCATCTTGAAGCCCTTATTGCAAAAAGGCTACCAAGAGGATCTGGTAAGTATGAAGGAAAATTGCCTTTTAAGTGTTTTAACTACAATAAGATTGGTCACTTTGCCTCAAGATGTACAGAAAGATTTTCAAGGCCAAATCCTAACGGATCAAGGTTCTAAAAGAATTGTTACTATGTTCATGAAGAAGATGATAATGAAGGAGTAACAGATGATGAATCAGAGATAGGAAACAAATCTGAAAGTGATTGGGTGTTTATTGCCATCAAGGAAGAAGATCCAATACTCTATGAATCTGTCAATCATAAAGTTGTAGAAAGAGCTCTGGCTGCCCAAGTTGAAGAAAAGGATGATTGGGTCATTGACAGTGGATGCTCTCACCATATGATAGGTGACAAAAATAAGTTCATAGATTTGGAAAGGTATGAAGGAGGAGTGGTAAAATTTGGTGATAATTTACTGGTAGAATCAGAGGTAGAGGAACTATTTCTTTTGATGGAAGGAACAAAACCGGTAATGTACTGTATGCTGAAAGATTGAAGCACAATCTTCTTAGTATTGGATAGTTGGTGGACAAAGGCTATGATCTCTAATTCAAGAATGGTAAATGCAATATCTTTGAAAGTTCTAGAACATAGATTGCATCCGGTACTCAAACAAAAGGTAATATCATCCATTTAGTTGGTACTGGCAAAAGTTGTCTGTTTGTGCAAATTGATCAGAGTTGGTTATGGCATAGGAGAATGTGTCATGTGAATTTTGATAATATCATCAAGATAAGCAATACTCAGGCAGTAAGAGATCTTCCAAAACTAGTAAAACCTACAAATAGTTTGTGCAAAGAATGTCAGTTGGGAAAACAAAGCAAAGTCTCATTTAAAAGCAAGGAACAATCTACTAGTAGATTATTAGACGTAGTTCATACTGATCTATGTGGTCCGGCAAGAATCAGGAGTGTGCAAGGCGATAGATACTTCATGTTACTAATTGATGACTACTCTCAGATGATGTGGGTAACTTTTCTAAAAGAGAAATCAGAAGTTCTTGAGAAATTCAAAATATTCAAGGCTATGGTAGAGAATGGAACAGGATTAAAATTAAAGTGTCTGAGGTCTAATAGAGGTGGAGAATTCACATTCAGTGAGTTCATAGAATTCTGTGAGAAACATGGAATAAAGAGATAGTTGTCTGCTCCTAGGACTCCACAGCAGAATGGAGTAGTGGAGAGAAAGAACCAGACCATCCAGGAAACATCTAGGACAATGATGATGGAAGAAAATGTTCCTCAGATCTATTGGAGAGAAGTTGTCAGCACTGCAGTCTATACTCTCAATTGAGTTCAAATCAGAAGCAATACCGGTAAGACTCCTTATGAAATTTGGTTTGGTACCACTCCTACTGTAAGGTGTTTTAGAGTCTTTGGTAGCAAGTGTTACATCAAAAGAGATGAAGATCTAGGCAAGTTTGATGCTAGAAGTGATGAAGGAATATTCTTGGGTTACTCTACTCAAAGCGAAGCATACCAATGTTATAACAAGAGACTGAGAAAGATTATAGAAAGTACAAATGTGAAGGTTGATGAAGGAATTGAAAAACCCTCAAGGTTTTATGAATTTGATGAAGATGGTCAGAATGGTGTTCTAGGAACCCAAGCCCCTTCTGTAATTCAGATTCAAACTGATCCGATAAATCAGGAAGAAGAAATGAGTTTCAATGAGGCTACTCAAGAATCAGAAGTGCAAGAAACTCCCAAAGTTCCCAGGTATGTAAAACTGAACCACTCTGAAGACCAAATCATAGGTGATAAAAGCAAAGGTGTACAAACAAGAAGGAGAATTGCTCAAGATTTAGATGAGTGTTGTCTGATTTCAAAGATTGAACCTAAGATAGTAAATGAAGCTTGCAATGATGAAAACTACACTAAAGCAATGGAGGAAGAGCTAATGTAAATTGAGAAAAATCACACTTGGGATCTTGTTCCTAGACCTAGAAACAAGAATGTGATTGGAACAAAATGGGTCTTTCGGAACAAACTGAATGAAGTTGGTGAAGTAATCAGAAATAAAGCCAGATTGGTCTGCAAGGGTTACTCTCAAATAGAAGGAGTTGATTTTGAAGAAACTTTTGCTCCGGTGGCAAGAATTGAAGTAGTCAGATTATTTCTTTCTTTTGATGCCTTCAAGGACTTCAAAGTATATCAGATGGATGTCAAGTCTGCCTTCCTGAATGGTGACTTGGAAGAAGTATAAATTGAGCAACCGGATGGATTTCAATTGTCTGATCATAGTGATATGGTCTGCAAGTTGAAGAAAGCTCTATATGGACTAAAGCAAGCCCCAAGAGCCTGGTATGAAAGATTGGATAAGCATCTTTTAAAGATTGGTTTCAACAAATGTACTACTGACAGTAATTTGTATTTCAAAATTGATCATGAAAATATCTTGATTGTTGAAGTGTTTGTTGATGATATCATTTTTGGAGGAAGAGATAGTATGTGTAAAACTTTTGCAAATCAAATGAAAAGTGAATTTGAGATGTCCATGCTTGGGGAAATGAATTTCTTCTTCACTCTACAAATCACTCAAACAAAGAAAGGAATCTTCATTTCTCAGACCAAATATGTGAAAGAATTGTTGAAGAAATTTGGGATGGAAGACTCAAAACCAATGAACACTACCATGGCAACCAGATGTAAATTAGGCAAAGATGATGACTCTCCTAAGGCTGATCAGAAAAAGTATAGGTCAATGATTGGAGGATTGTTGTATCTCACACAAACTAGACCTGAATGTTGTGGGCCTTGTTACTAGATTTCAAGTTGATCCTAGAGAATCTTATGTCATGGCAATCAAGAGGTTTTTTAGATATCTAAAAGGGACAGTTGAGTATGGATTGTGGTATCCCAGAGATCATGATTTCTCTCTTCATGCATATACAGATGCGGATTGGGCAGGAGATGTGGATGACCAAAAGAGTACCAGTGGTGGAGCATTCTTTTTGGGGAAGAGTTTGGTTTCTTGGCTAAGCAAGAAACAAGAGGTAATATCTCTATCCACTGCAGAAGTTGAATATATTGCAGCAGCAGGTAGTTGCACTCAAGTTTTGTGGATGAACCAAATGCTAAGAGACATAAGAGTGGAGTATGAGGAGCCTACCACAATCTTCTATGATAATTCAAGTGCAATAAATATATCTAAGAATCCGGTGTTGCATTCAAAGACTAAACATATATCCATCAAGTTTCACTTTTTGAGAGAACAAGTGAACAAGAATGAAGTCAGATTGGAGTTTGTGCCATTAAAGGATTAGATTGTAGACATCTTTACTAAACCTCTACCTAAGGACTCTTTTGAGTATCTCAGGGAGAACTTAGGGGTTATTGCCCCTCTGGTGATGAACTAAGATGCACTAATGTGCATCAGTCTGGTGGATATCAAAATTGTATCTTGTGATCCGGATGGATGATGGAGAGCTGCTACTCAGGGGGAGCAGCTGGTATGATTCTGAAGTGTTGGAGTTGCAAGTATGAGCCCTTTGCCATTGATGTCAAAGGGGGAGAGAAGATATGTGAAAAACAAGTGGTTGTTGGTCAAAGGGGGAACAGGAAAGGAAGAGAACACATGTGAATGGTTGTTGCTGATAGGGGGAGTTGTGACTATAAGGAGAAGTTCTTGTCTTGATGATCATAATAGTTTTTCACATCATATGTTGCCATTAATGACAAAGTGGGAGATTGTTGCAAGTATGGGCCCAACCAGTGTTGTCATTGATGTCAACATACTCCTGTTGCATTAATGATAAGGATTGGATGAACTATTTGCTGAGGATATTGAGAAAATTGGTCATATCAGGAACAGTAAATAATAGTGAAGACAGTAAGGTAAAAGTCCAAAATATGATTAGGATTAGAGGATGTGGTTTAAAGGGTTTGTAGATATGTGTCTTAAGGTGATCCAGTAAAGATTTCAGAGGTCCGCATGAAGATCTACAAAATTTGTGGTTGTTCAAGTAAAACTGGTTCCGACAGGTGTTCAGAGGTGACAAAGTGAAAAAGATAGGTCTGGTAAGATCTGGAAATGCATTATCCTATTCTACAGATTTGAGGGCATATTGAGGGATTCTTTGTAAAGTCTCAACTCAATTGGTTCATGGTTTGAAGGTTTGTAAGCATCTATTCCTTTGTCACAGTAATGACAGACTGTGTTCTTGAGGTTTCAGATGAAGGAGAGAAGGATTTCTATAAGCAGATGAAATGTGGATGTTTTTGGTGATTCAGACAATCTTGTGGAGGTCTTTAGATTGTGTTTAGTTGGAAAACTAGAGAAAGGTGAATCATTTGTCATGAGAAGAGCCCTATTTCAAGCATAAACAATTAAGGAACCACCACAAAGAAAAAATTTGTTCTGGACAAGATGCAAATCAGGAGGTAAATGTTGTAAAGTGATCATTGATAGTGGTAATACTGATATTTGGCTTTAGAGGACATGGTGAATAAATTGAACCTGGATAAATTGAAACATTTGAAGCCCTACAAGATAGCATGGATTCAAGATGAACACAAGGTACTAGTGACTGAGCAATGATAGGTGAAATTTCATATAGGATCTTATGTTGATGAGGTATTGTGTGATATTATGCTGATGGATGTATGTCATATATTGTTGGTAAGACCATGGTAGTATGGTAGAAAAGCAATACATGATGGAAGGAAGAATACCTATACTACAATATCAAATGGGAAGAAACATATCTTGATACCTTTGGAAGATGAGCCTAAAAGTGAAGTATGTGGAACTCCTAGAATCTGTTTAGTTGATGGAAGGAAATTTTTGGATGGATTGAGACATGAGAACATATGTTTTTCTTTGATTCCAAAGAAGTATAGAACCTTAAGTGTAGAAACCACTAACGCAAATGTAGAAGAACCACCACCGAAAGAAAAAACTAAATTGTTGATAGAGTACCAAGATATCATATCAGATAATGTGCCTGAAGGATTGCCACCCATCCAAAGTATCAATCATCATATGGACCTTATACCTGGAGCTAGTTTACCTAACAAAGTGACACATCAGATGACACTAGCAGAGAATGCAGAGTTCAATAGATAGATATAGGAGTTGTTGAGGAAAGGATTGATCAAAGAAATTTTAAGCCCATGTGTGATACCTGCAGTACTAGCACCAAAGAAAGATGGAGAATGGAGAATGTGTATAAACTCTAGAGAAATTGACAAGATCACTATTAAGTATAGATTTTTGTTGCCAAGTATAGATGACATCATGGACTGTTTGAGTGGAGTAAAGTATTTTACAAAGATAGACTTGAAGAGTGGATACCATTAGATCAAGATCAGATAAGGAGATGAGTGGAAGACTACATTCAAGATAAATGAGGGATTGTATGAGTGGTTAGTGATGCCTTTTGGATTAACTAATTCATCAAGTACATTCATGAGATTGATGAATGAGGTTTTGAAGAAATTCTTGGGTAAGTTTGTTATTGTATAGTTGGATGATATTTTAATTTTTAGTAAGACAAAGGAGGAACATTTGTGGCATATTAGACAAGTATTAAAGAGGTTAAGAGAAGAGAAATTGTTGATAAACAACAAGTATAGTTTCACGAAGGAAGAATTGGTATATTTGGGATTTGTGATTTCTATAAAAGGATTGAAGATGGACCCTGAGAAAGTTAGAGCAATTTTTGAGTGGCCAACACTTGTGAACATTGGAGAGGTAAGATCATTTCATGGATTAGCAAGTTTATACCAGAAGTTCATTAGAAATTTTATTACTATATGCACACTAATGATAGAGACAATGAGAGGTGACAGAAAGGATTTCAAGTGGACATCAAGAGCAGATAAGAGTTTTGAATTATTGAAGCAGAAGGTGACAGAGCAACCAATGTTAGCATTACATTATTTTAACAAAGTATTTCAAGTTGATTGTGATGCCAGTAGGAATGTAATAGGAGCAATGTTAAGTCAAGAAGGGAGACCAGTAGCAGATTTTAGTGAGAAGTTGAACAATGCAAGGAGAAAATATTTAGTTTATGATCAAGAGTTCTATGCCATAATTCAAGCTTTGAAGAAGTGGAGACATTACTTGTTGCCTAAGGAATTTGTGTTGTACACCGGTCATCAAGCTTTGTAGTATTTGAATAGTCAGGGAAAGTTAAATCAGAGACATATGAGATGGGTAGAGTTCATGTAGAGTTACACATTTGTATTGAAGCATAGGAGTGGGAAGTAAAATAAAGTTGTAGATGCATTGAGCAGAAGAAGGAATTTGTTAACAGAGATGAGGATAGAAGTACTAGGATGTGAGGAACTTAAGCACATGTATGAAGAGGATCTTGATTTTGCAAAAGCATGGACAGCATATAAAGAGCCTATTGTGACAGATAGAAGTAAGTGGTTAGATTATTTCATTCAGGAAGATATGTTGTTCAAAGGAAATCAATTGTGTATGCCTAGGAGTTCAATGAGAGATAGCTTGATAAAGGAAAAGCACAGTGGTGGATTGATAGGACATTTTAGAATTGACAGGATAGTAGCTTTGGTAAGTGAACATTACTTTTGACCTCAGATATATAAGGATGTAAGGAATTTTGTTCAGAGTTGTAGAGTTTGTCAAGTTTCAAAGGGGAGTAGTCAGAATACAGGTTTGTATGAATCTTTGACAGTACCTGAGAGACCTTGGAAATACATAAGTGTGGATTTCATATTAGGTTTTCCAAGAACATGGAGGGGATATGATTCTATATTTGTAGTAGTAGACAGATTTTCAAGAATGGTACATTTCATTCCTTGTAAGAAGATAAATGATGTACATATTGCTGACCTATTTCTCAAGGAGATTGTAAGATTGCATGGGTTACCTAAGAGCATAGTTTCATATAGGGATACAAGATTCATTGGATATTTTTGGACATTGTGGAAGAAGATGAAGACAGACTTAAAGTTTAGTTCAACATTTCACTCATAAATAGATGGACAAATGGAAGTGGTAAATAGGAACTTGGGTAACTTATTGAGATGTTTAGTAGGAGACAAAGCAGGAAGTTGGGATCTAATTCTACTGCAAGCAAAGTTTGCATACAATAATTTAATGAATAGGAGCACAAGGAAGACAACATTTGAAGTTGTGATAAGAGTACAACCTAGAGGAGTTATAGAGCTGAGAGACATCATTATGGAGAACAAGAGAAGTGCAGAGGTAGAAGAATCTATAGAATACATGGAGACACTACATAATCAGGCCAGGAAGCATTTAGAGGGGATGAATAGTAAGTATAAGGAGCAAGAAGATGAGAAGAGGATACATAAATAATTTTTAGTTGGAGATAAAGTTATGGTATATCTAAGAAAGGAGAGATTTCTAGTAGGAACATACAAGCTGAAGATGAAGAAGTTTGGACCATGTAAGATTCTTAAGAAGTTTGATTCAGGAAATGCATATGAAGTGGAGCTACTGGAGACATTTGGTATATCACTTGTATTCAACATTGTAGAACTATATCAGTATCATGAAGGAGAATCAAGTGACATCATTGAAGATGGTTTGAAGAATCAGTTGCCATAACAACAACTAGAGAAGATAGAACATATTTTGGATAGTAGAGTTGGATGCAGTACCAGAGGCAAGAAGTATAAAGAGTATTTGGTAAAATGGAAAGAAAGACGAGAAGAAGATTCATCATTGATTTCTCAAGCTGAGGTAGACCGCCTTGGTTTTCCTCTAGCCCGAGCAAAGTGAGGGACTCACTTTTTCAACAACCCCAAGTGTCTGATGCAAGAGCATCCTACATTGAACGGTAATCTTGCATCAACAAAAAATATTTGCATTCTTTTCTTTTCTTTCATTTCAATTGCAGTTCAATGATTTACAGTTCAACATTTTCTACCACATTTTACTGCATCTTCATATTAGAGCTCACAGAGTAGGAATTAACTTCTATGTCATGTCACCTACATCATACTTAGATTTCAAGAGATTTAGATTCATCTACAAAAAGTTATCTCTATCATAAGATCATCATCTTTCACAGAGTAGAGCATTCATGCAGTCAGTTGAGAGTAGAAGGTTTGTGGAGCACTTCTGTGACTTGCAGAGCCAAATGGAACATATCACAAGGCAAATGAGGACTAGATAGACCTTCCTTGACGTTCACACCAACATTCATTCATTTGCAGAGAAATACCAGGTGTTGTAGGCTGACCTACATGTTCTCTACATGTTTCATCATTCATTGGAGTTTGTAACTCTTGAGGCCAACGCGGAGGATGCTATGAGATTGAAGAGGATATATATAGATCTCTTAGATGCATTAGGAAGGTAGTTAGTTGTTATATAGTTTAGATAAAGATTTATATTTCAGGAGGCACTTTAATGCCATATATTTCATATCTATTGAAACCCAGAAAGAAGACCTATGAGACCTATGATTGTAAACCACATGTTGCCAACATATAAGCATTTTGATTATCTGATATATTGAGCATTTGAATCTTCCATTGCATTCAGTTATTGTGTTGTTTCTGTTGTGTTTAATCTTGTTGCATGGTTTGGACAGTCCCTTCTTAGGACCCTTCATCCATGAATGCACCACTTCTTCTTTACATGGACTATAAAAGAAGCAAAAGGACTTGAACTAGGTCTTGTGTGCCCCATGTCTAAATGTTCCTTTATTGATTTTTCAATCTCCTCCTTATGCCTCCTAGAATGGTGATAAGGAGTAGTAATGACAGGTTTGACAACATCCTCTAACTCAATAACATGATTAAATCCTTTGCAAGCAATCCCCCTAGAGGAATGTCACTAAAGGCCTTACTGCACGTTTATCCAAGACATTATGTACATCCACATGGTATGCTTTCTTACCTATTGGAGAGTTTTTCATAGATACCAAGCTACATTTCCATGATGAAAATCTCTCTCCATTCTCTTTGTAGATACAATCCTTGGTACTGCATTCATCATTCTATGGTTTGGAAATTATATGTGATCTCTCCAAATGAATGTAACTACCAAATGTATCGAAAACCATATATGTATCTCTTATGCTGACCACATTGAATTCATCCTTCATATCATAACCTCCCAAAGTAAGATTCAACTAAAAGATCTTTCTAGTGCATAGGATGGTGAAACCATCAGCAACCATCACATTGAAACCTTTGAAGTCTTTTATTTTGAGACCTTGCTTTTCCACCAATCCCTCTTCTATGAAATTAAGATCTGCACCAATGTCAATGAGTACAGTGACTCTTTGTCCTCACAAGACTCCATGGACTCAAAAAGAATTGTACTTTGGAGTGCTACAAAACTTAGCAATGGTGCTTCCTTAGATTTGTCCTTTCCTGTTTTGATTTTCTTCTTCTTTGGTCTCCAATTCAAGTTCTTCTTCTTCACTTTGTAGTTGAAGTTCTTCAACTCCTAACTTGTCTTCATAAACTACCTTAATGTAGTGCACTTATCCTTTTCCAAGATATTTATGTCTTGGTGACCAAGGGTCTTTGCAGTTGAAGCATTGCTTCTTCCTTCTCAACTCATTTTTCACCTCCATGTCTTGCCTTGGAGGGTAGTTCTTGGGTTGATCTACATTCTTATAAAAAGACTTCTTTGGAGGGAAAGTCTTTTTTTGAAACTTGTTCTTTGTCATAGATCTCAAGTGTCAAATCCCTCTTGATTGTCTCTTGTATGGAAGGGGGTTCAAAGGATTTGACCAAACCCTTGAGAGACTTAGTTAATCCATCAATGAAGAGCATAGTCAACCTCCTCTACATGATATAACATACCATAACTGACAACTTTTAAAATTATCACATAATTATCCACTAAACAATACTATTTGAGTTGGGCCAATTCCCTAAAATGAAATTCAAGATCCTTCTAATCAAACCTCTCAATAATTATTTTGCAAAACTTGTGATACGATTTGATGAATCTATGGCCTTGAGTAACCAATCTATGGTACCACCATTCATGTGCAATACTCTCCAGATGTAAAGTAGAAAATTTTATAGCCTCATCTTTAGTCATAAGCTTGAGAGATAGGTACGTGTCTAGCTTCTATACCCATGCACAAGAAGTACATTTGTTGGATCTATCATAGGTGGAAAGTATCAACTTCCCCAAATGCTAATGATCCTTTTGTTGAACACACCAAGATATTGAGAGGGGGGGTGAATCAGTATCTAAAAAATCTTCAATTTTAACAACTTCAACTTATCTGGAGCAGATTAAAACTTATGCATCAAAACATTAACAAGAACATGAAAGATTAACACAATGCACATCAACACCTAACACCAGATATACGTGGAAAACCCTAGAAGGGAAAAACCACGGTGAGGATTAACTCACAATATATGAAGCTCAAATAACAACTTTGTTTTAGGGTTACAACCCAAGGAAACTACTACTCCCTAAAGAACTTTGATTTAGGGTCACTCCCAAGGAAGCTACTACTCCTTGAAATGAGAACACACTTAAAAAAGATTATAGTATGACAGTCCTTCTACTGTCTGAAAACTGACATTGAAACTCACACCTTTGATGATTGCACTTCTACCTCTTCACACTTTCTTCTAATGATCTGATCAGTTAGGCACACTCTACACTTGATCACTATCACAGATAAGTCTTCAATATGAATCAGTACAACATCAACAACTTCTTCTCTTTCTCCTTCAGTCGTACATAAAAAATGCATTCATTCTGCTCTTTATTTGATTGCGAACCTTTTTAATCAAATTCAAATTACACTTCACCTCAATCAATTTGATTTATAGTTTATAAAAGATATTACATTGATTGCATTACTTGTCGGCCAGATATAACATGAAAAATGCATTTACAAGTCGGCTAGACAACACACAACATGAAACGTGTAGAAGATAGGTCCTAAGTGAAGCCACACATTATACTAGCAGAGATCCCATGCCTTGCAGACACCAAAACTTGCTTAATTAGGTCCAAAACATCCTTCACAACTTCAAATACCAATGAATTACATCTGCACACTCCACTCATTTGAAAATAGGACAGCTTTAACCAAAAACACATGAACCTTGAAGCATAACGGCCACATCAACTTGAAAACCTTGTGCGGTACTAGAAATAAGAAATATCTTCATAAAAACTCTTCTAGATGAGTCCACATGACTCATACAACATCTCCAAACACTCCTTTACCATTGCACATCAAAGAATTTGTACCGCACATCTTCAATCATGAACTCTGAGAACAATCTATCATCCAGAACACACTGCAACATGTTGTCATTTGAAAAATTGAGTTGCGGACCACCAAGGACCTTGAAACTACAAGGAAGCATGTAATACATATCCATAAACATGTCCTCAAAACCACAAGGGAAATCATTCATTTCTGAAGGAATGCGGAGCATTACAATAGGCCTTCAACACTAGCTTACTCTATCAGAACACATGTTGGTACTCTATCATGCATAACTTTCATAGAGGAAGGATAAATGATATGAAAACTTGGAATAACCACCTTTATTGCATCCTAAATGTGGTTCCAGAACCACATGACATATCTGCAAATGCGGAGGAATGCAGAGCATTCCATTGTCCTACACAGAACACCTTCACAGAGATAATACTATCTTCAACCAATCAACAACAAAACACTCTTCTGATAATCCATTCATCATTGAACTTGGAACATACATACTTCAAACCATTAGCAACATCAGCAATACAACTGATCATCTTCATGCTTCTAATTCCATATTAATATGAACTAAATCTTCTCCCTTCTCCTGTTGGATGGGACATGACATCCAACCATGAGCTATATCTTCTTCTCTTGTTGGATGGGACATAATATCCAACCATGAACACCATCACACCACCATTATAGTGTTGACATCAATGACAACCTAGTGACAATGTTGACATCAATGACAACCCTAGGAACCATATGTGTAACAATCTCCCCTTTGGTATTTATGGCAACACATCTCTGCTTCTCTCCCCCTTTGACATCAAGGACAAAGGGAAACCACTACCTCAATCAAAGACCACATACCTACACATTATTTCTTAAGGCATGACTTCTTCTTATATTAAACAAACTCCCCCTATCACCAGCAACCACTACCTGCTCCCCCTGAGAGGTAGCCATCATCAGTCCAGGAACACAATATAACATGAACTCCCCCTAGACAGATGCATCACTATGCATCTAGTAAGAAGAAGGGGCATTTACCCCTAACTTCTATCAGAGATCCTCGAAAGTATCCTTTGCAAGAGCCTTTGTGAAAATATCTAATATTTGATCCTTTGTTGGAACATATTCCAACTTCACTTCCTTATCTGTAACCTTCTCTCTCAAAAAGTGATACATGATTGCTATATGCTTGGTTCTAGAATGCATCACTGGATTCTTGGAAATATTAATAGCACTTGTATTGTTACACAAGATAGGAATAGGCTCATCATTCAATACCTTGATATCCTTCAGGGTTTGCTTCATCCACAACACTTGTGTACAATAGGATACTGATGCAGTGTACTTTTCCTCTGTAGTAGATAAGGACACTAAATCTTGCTTCTTTCTCTGCCATGAAACCAATCTACTTCCTAAAAATAAAATACCACCACTTGTACTTCTTATATTATCAACATAACCATCCCAGTCAACATCAGTGTAAGTGCTCAAATCAAAGTCATTATCTCTTGGCTACCATAGGCCATAGTCTGGAGTTCCTTTCAAGTATCTGAATATATTTTTCACTACCTTCTCATGTGTTTGCTTGGGAGTGGATTGATATTTAGCAACCACACATACTACATGCATAATATCAGGTCTAGAAGTAGTCAAGTACAATAGTCCTCCAATCATAGATCTATAGACAGTCTGATCCACCTCTAGAGACTCATCATCTTTTCTTAAGTGACATCTAGTGACCATGGGAGTACTCACTAGTTTTGAATCCTCCATACCAAACTACTTCAACAACTCTTTGACATACTTAGCTTGAGAAATAAAGATAACACCATCCAGCTAAGTAATTTGAAGTCCAAGGAAGAAATGCATTTCACCAATCATAGACATCTCAAACTCTTTTTTCATCTCCTCTGCAAACCTCTTACACATATAATCATCTCTACCAAAGATGATGTCATCAACATAGACTGCAACTATCAATATCATGTCTCCTTCTTCCTTGATGTAAAGCTTGCTATCTGTAGTACCTTTCTTGAAGCCCTGCTAAAGTAAGTACTTGTCAACTTAGCATACCAAGCTCTAGGTGCTTTCTTAATACCATACATAGCCTTCTTGAGTCTGCACACCATGTCTAGATCTTCTAATATCTGGAAACCATCTGGTTGTTCAATATAAACCTCTTTCTCTAGATCACCATTCAGAAATGATGACTTAATATCCATTTGATATACCTTGAAGTTCTTATGAGAAGCAAGAGCAAGGAACATTTTGATTGCCTACATCCTTGCTACCAGAGCAAAAGTCTCCTCAAAATCAATACCTTCAACTTGTTTGTATCCTTTGCATACCAATCTTGCCTTGTTCCTTACAACTTCACCTTCTCCATTTAGTTTGTTCTGTTACACCCACTTTGTTCCTATAACATTCTTATTTGTTGGTCCTGGAACCAATTCCCATGTCTGAGTCTTCTCAATTTGATCTAATTCTTCTTCCATGGATTTTATCCATCCATCATCTTTGCTAGCAACAACAAATTTTTTGGGTTCCACTTTTGATAACAAACACAAGTTTACTTTCTCATGTATCTTAGCAAGCCTTCTCCTTGTCTGTACACCTTCATACTTATCTCGAATGATCTAATCTATTGAGTGGTTCTTCTCTACATATTTTGATGGATTCTTAGGAATCTACTCTAGTTATTGTTTCTTATCTTCTTTCACTTCTTCTTTTTCATCTACAATGCATGGAAAGATATCAGATTTAGAGTCCTCTAATTCATGTGAGATTTGATATAGGTCTTCATCTACCTTGACATTTGTGCTTTCAATCATCTTCCCCAACCTCTTGTTGTAGCATCTATAAGCCTTACTTCTGGTTGAGTAGCCACGAAAGATTCCTTCATCACTTCTTGAATCAAACTTTCCTAGGTCTTCTTCATCTCTTTTGATATAGCATTTGTTGTCAAAGATCCTGAAGTATCTGACTATGGGAGGTCTTCCATACCATATCTCATAAGGGGTCTTAGTGTTGTTGACCCTTAATTGCACTCTATTAATTAGATAGAGAACAGTGTGAAATGCATCCTTCCAATACATATCAGACATATTTGCATCTTTCAACATTGCCCTAAACATCTCTTACATAGTCCTATTCTTTGTTTCCACTACCCCATTTTACTGAGGGGTCCTAGGAGCTGATAGATGTCTCCTAATACCATTATCTTCACAAAACTTTTCAAATTCATTTGAAGTAAAATCACCTCCTCTGTTAGACCTCAAACATTTGATATTGGCATCTACTTCATTCTAAACCATAGCTTTGAACATTTTAAATTTATCAAGGGCATCTTATTTTTCTCTTAAGAAAGTAACCCAAGTCATTCTAGAATAATCATCAATAAGTGACATGAAATACCTCACCTTGTTGACTCTTTACTCTTGTAGGGCCACATAGATCAATGTGAATCATCTCCAATGGCTTTGAAGAAGAATACTCATTTCTTTTGAAGTTTGTCTTTGTTTGCTTTCCCATTTGACATTCCCTACATACTGCATTCGTAGGCTTGATTATCTTAGGCATATCTCTCACTGCATGAGTGGAACTGATCTTTACCATATTGTCAAAATTGTTGTGTCCCATTCTCTTGTGCCACAGCCAACACTCATTGGATTGAGCCAACAAACATGTTTTTCCATTTACCTCCTTCATATGATAGATGTCACCATACATGTCTAGATACCTTTTGCAACTAGTTTTATAGATCTTGCCTTTTTGATTTCACAACCCTTGGCATGAGAGGTGGGATTATACCCCTTGCTGTACATCTGAATGACACTAAGAAGATTGTGTTTTAGCCCTTTTACATAGAGTAGATCCCTAGTCCTATTCTTCCCATCAATAGTTATGGCACCTTTTCCACAGATCTATGTTGACTCATCACCATCAAACTTGACAGCACCACCATCCCACTTCTCAAGGTTGATAAACTTCTCCTTGTCACCAACATATAATTTGAGTATCCACTGTCAATTATCCAAGTCTTGACTTCTTCTTTTGCATGAAAGGCAGTCCATACAACCATTGATCTTTCATTGTTCTGGTCTATTTGCAAGGCATTAATCTTCTCATATTTTTCAACATCATCCTTTTTGTCACCAACACTCTGTTGGCAAGAGACACTATATGGCTTCATGATTTTTGTCATTGATGGCAACAAAGTTCATCCCACCCATCCGCAAGACATGGTGTGCTCATACCGAAAGTCAGATTGAAGAATGTTGTGGTCTGGTGACCAAGAATAGAGTATGTAGCAAGATCTGACAGTCAGATCTGGATCTCTTAGAGGAAGTATATTTGTAAAGTGCAGACTTGGGGAAGTCAAGAGGAATACCTTGACTGATAGATTCTATGGATTGAGCCTCTGGTGATAAGAGAGTGAAGAGATATGAGTATCTAAGTATTGGGATCCAGTTTGGCAGAGTAGACAGAGGAAGAACTGACAGACAGAGCATCAGAATTATTCTAGATGAGATATTGATGGTGATCAAGGTTCTTAAGGTATCATCCATGATTGGCCAACATGTTAGATGACTTCTCTAAGTATCTCCTTGATCCGCATCACTTGGTGAGTAAGGATTCAGCCGACATACTAGAGTTTAGGAAAATATTGACTATTCCGGATGCTGACTAGAAAGAGGATAAAATCCGTTGTGCAGATATATATACCAGATGGATTTGGATATGAAGGTGTGTGTTGTGTGTTAGTGTGTGTGAACAAAAGTAGAAGAATAGTGTGAAAGCAGTAAGGCAGGTCCGGTATGTGAAAGGACAGCAACACTAAAGAAGAGGAAGAATGAAGTGCAGTAGATCAGTATAGAGAGCCTAACCAGAACTAAACTCTAGCATATGTGGATGCTTCTCATCAGTTCATGTATCTTGTTACTCTCTTTATAACTTATAGACAGCGAGTCTCTTGTAGACAGTCAGCCTCTTGTGAGCAGTGTGCTTGGGTAGTGAGCCCTAATTGGCAAGTGTCATTTTGTATTTCTATTCTTCTAACAAAGAATACATTCTTGGGTTAATCACCCCGTGGTTTTCTCCCTTAACAAGGTTTCCACGTCAAAAACATTGTGTCATGTGTACTAAGTTTATTTCTGCTTTCATGTTCATTTAAGCTTATGTGTTTTGATTATGTACTAGTTGATAAAGAAGAATAGAAAGTTAAAATAATTAAGATAACTGATTCACCCCCCTCTCAGTTATCAACAATTGGTATCAGAGCCAAGTTCCTCCAAACAGAGCCTAACATTTTGAGGAAGATCTAGAAATTTAAATGGATGTGTATGGTATGAGGGAACAACTTCAGACTGCCTTAGATGATCTTGAGCAATCTAACTTTAAGGTAAATGAATTGAAGGAAAGACTCAAATAGGTTGATGATTTCATAAATCAACTAAAAGGGAAACTGAGTATCTCTATGAAAAAGAGAAAGAATCTACTTCAGTAATTGGCAAGTCAAGGTGAAGCCAATGATACAAATGAAGACCTAAAGGAGAAAACCAAGTTATGTGAAAAGTTATCAAAAGAGATCATTATGGTAAGACATGAAATGGAATCAGGAGTTATAAAATTCACTCAAGAAATTGAAGAGAAAAGAAAAACTGAAGATGATCTAAGACAATCTCTCAAAGAGAAATCAGAAGACTGCCACAAATGGATAGAATAATTAGGCATCTGGAATCTGATCTTGAAGATGCTAGAGATAATGAAGAAAAACTTGAGGATCAAATAGACACTCTTAAAAAGGATCTTCAAACAACAAATGTATACAAAGAAAAATTCAAGATAAGCTCTGCTCAACTTGAAGTCCTTCAAAGCCAAAAGAGGGTAGATGACAAGAGTGGCTTGGGATATGAGAAAGGTGAAAGCTTCGGATCTGGTCAGAAGAATTTTGGATCAGGAAATCCAAGGAACATGCCTAGAAGACTTCCAGTAAGGCAACCTAATGCTCAAAGATATCCATCCTTCAATGGATACTGCCAAAACTGCAATAACTTTGGTCATAAAGCTAATCAATGCAGAAAGAGAATAAATCAGACTAATACATCCTTCTCTAGACAATGTTTCAACTGCAAAAGGTATGGTCACAAATCTCATGAATGCAGAAATATGCAAATGAACAATTCATTCAATGGTAGATGCTTTGCATGCAATAGAATGGGACATATGACTAATCAATGCAGATCAAGAGCATATCATTCAAATATGCAAAGAAATGTTGTTTGCCACAATTGCAATAAATCTGGTCATATTACCAAATTTTGTAGAAGCAAGAATCAGGACAAAGGGGGTCCGGTGCATCTTAATCAGAATCAAGACAGAGGAAAAGGAAAAGTGAATGCGGATGAAGTTCAAAGTGAGATGAACAAGATTTGGGTGAAGAGAAGTACAGAAAATGTAGGGGATGGATCCGCACCAGAATCTAGTGCTGATATTCCTTCCAGAAATTAAAAGGTGAGCTCTAGCTCAGGGGGAGACACAAGGAAAAACATTTTTCCCCCAACCAGTTAATTGGTGCCGGAACTGGCACAAGGAGAGTTGTGGATTAAAGGGTTCTTAGAGAAGCATCCAAATAAACTGTGGTTAAGATATGGAAGATCCACAAGATGCTTAGAACAAGATTTTTTTGGTTCACCAAGTCATCCGAATAAGGAAAACAAGGCAAACCAGAATGACTTAAGTTGAGCATTTATTACAAATTGGTATTAGGGTTTGCGGAGCAATATAAGGGTTTTTCTTATTAAGCATTTGTTCATTTTGCATTCAATAAGAAGCGAAATGGAGCTCTGCAACAAATTTCCTCAAGCCCATCAAAGATCATCTACAGAAGTTGATTCATCTAGCAATCAATCCAGCTCACTCCGTGAAACCTAGAAGCATAAAAGGTATTTTCTGTTCTTAAATATGTCTCTACAAATATTTGAAAGATGGCTACTTTGAATGTGGTGAAGATTTCTGATAGGCCACGCCCTAAATTTAAGAAGCAATACAAATCTCTAGAAGTGGATCCCTCATGTGCATTTTCTAGCATTCTGCATGGTATTTTGCATGTTGAAGATGTTAGGGTTTACATTCATGCAAATATTGAAGAGTTTGGAGAATCCAAGCTAATGGATACCTATCACAATTAGCTAATTGATGACTCATTTGAGCTCAAACCACAATATAAGGCTATCCAGGAGAAACATTTTGCACAATGCATTCATTTCCCCTATTTTCTGGAAGATGAATGGGTCCGGTATGTTTTGAGTAGAATGCATGACAACTTCATGTGGTTGAACAGGCTGTTTAAGATCACTAATGATGCCATTAGGGTTGTAACCAGATTACACTCAACCAGTGGAATGCCTACACTCAAATCTGTCAAAAACCAATTTGTAAGTGAGGCTACCAGATCAAAGTTTGATAAAAGAGCAATGACTATTGAGGATATCACAGATCCGGATATCAAGTTTACATCAATGATAATAGGATATAAGATATATCACTCTAGTAGGGAGAATTCAGTATCCATAACTGCTATATATACTGCTTATGAAATGTTGAGGAAGAATGTAGACTATGATCTTTGTGAGCTCCTTCTAAACCAACTCTTGGAGAATCTGCAGAAGATAAAGAAGGATAAGAAGAACTCTTTCAAATACGGTGGTTTGATACTCTGCCTATTCTTTTATTACATGAATGAGCTTCCCAGATCTAGTAGCTGGGTATGGCAGAATGATAGACCAGTAGCCATTCAAATCAGAGATTATATACATGGGCTTGGTGATACCAATGCATAGAATATGACACTCTGGGGATACTTTAAGAACTTCTAGAACATGATGCAAGCCAGAGAGAGAATTCCCAAATTCTTAGTTGAAAAATATAAGAATAGAATCTGCTTTATGTTAGAAACTGATCAGTGCCTAAAGGAGGCAGTGGAACCAAGAATAGTGTGGATCATGCCTATGGGGTATGAAGTGGATGAGAAAATTGTAGAGATGCATGTTCAGCACATGCTAAGTTAGCCCAAGGATTCAAAGGTAGAAAGGTTTGGAACCTTTGAAGAGTTGAGTGTAAAGATTCATGTGGAACTTAGACAACTAGAGATAAAAAAAAGTGAGAAAAGAAGTAGAGAATGTTGCCAAAAGATTTGGCATATCAAAAGAAGCACTTGATGCTAACAGAGAGAAGATGGAAAGGGCAGAGAAAGAGAAGGAAGAAGAAGAAAAGGAAAGTGATCTAGTAGAAGCACCCTCCCGGACCAGATCCTCTAAGAGGTCTACACCTACCACTGATAAGAGCTCAAAGACATCAAAATTGGAAGCAAAATCATCCGGTAAAGTAAAGAAAAGAACTAAGACAAAGGCCACAAGGTCTTACATCAGTCAGAAGGATGATGAAGAGACTGAGTCAGATGAGGAGGTAAGGAAAATGAAGAAAAAGAAGAAAGTATCTAGTGAACCCTCTACTGGTGAAGACAAGGAAGAGATGGCAAAAGATTTTATTGAAAGGCCCACTCTGTCCTTAGATGATGTAGTTAAAGCAGTTACTATGGATGGGAACTTGCAACCAATAACAAAATTCTATGATGCATACAATAATGCAGATAGAAAGATCTTGGAGGAAGCCATAGTTAAGTACTTGAACATATACAATAAGGCTTTTATTTAAATTATATCTCTCATTCCCAAAAGCCTAGAGAAGGAATTAGAGATAAGAAAAAATAATGCTAGGGCAAAGGATCTTGAGATCTGAGAATAGATAGCCATTCATCTCTTTCCTTCAATCACTCAGAAGCAAATGAATATGATCTTCAAAGATTGCAAGGATGAGTACCAGAGTAAGGCTAGAATGAATCAGCTCATGGTTGGAGAAACTGATAAAGTGGCAAAAGAAATAGAAGAAATCCTCCAGAAAGCCTATAAAAGATTCAATATTCCTATTGTAGAGGATTTAAGTGATGATCCCTCGGGAATGGATAACAAAGAAGAATCTACTGAGACAGTGGTAGAAGAGGTAAAAGAGATAGGTGAACAAAAAGGTAAGGACTTAGATTCCTCTGCTTTGGAAGAAGAGGTCCATGATTAAACAAACATCTCCCCTCTGGTTTCCCCTACAGACTCCAGATTGAAAGAAAAAGAAAGAGTACAAGAGAAGATCAGTCAAGAAGGAAAAGAGAAAGAAGATGACAGTAGCAAGGCTGTAGAAGGAGAGAAAACTCCAATAGAGAAGGCCACAGATGATAGTGGTAAGGCTACAAAAGAGGAGAAAATCTTGTCTCCAACAAGAGACACAGCAGAAGCAGTCAAAGAGTTCTTGACCAAAGAAATGATGGAATTTGATGAACCAGAATTGCTTCAAGGTCCATTCAATTTTGATTCCCTCTCTCCGGTCCAAACCATGAAACTAGCTTCTTTCACTCAAGCTAAGGCAAAAGAAAAAATGTTGAAGTCTCACATGGAAGACTGTGAGCTTATAGAAACTACATTCAGTGTATTGGAAAAGAGCATGCCATCCTTCCAAAAGGAACCTACAGCATCCACATCCGGTAATCTAAAGTCTCTTGTAAATTCTGTTAATACACATTTTGATTCTTTAGAGAAAGCAACAGAAGAGAAAGTCGTGAAAGAATTTTTGGATAAGAGATTCTCTGAAGTTCAAGGTCTAATCTCAAATGACAGGAGAGTTATGAATAGTGGGATAAAGAGTTTAGAAAATGCTCTCAAAGATGGCAGAAATATTTATAAATTTTGTTTATCCTGGTCCAAAGTGACCAAAGATGTTGATAAGCAAGTAAAAGAGCAAGAAGATAAACTACTAAGTTTGTCTCAAAGTTTTGATCCTCTCTCATCTCCCGTAATCAATCAAGAATGTCAGACTATTGCATTCTTGAATGAAATTAAGAAACTTGAGAAGGAAAAGAAAAATAGAATAAGTAGGTTGAGTGAACTTAGAGGGATCATTATCCCTAAGTTAGAGGCCATGCATGAGGCCCTAAGTGATGCTCAGACTACAACCTAGACCAATGATCCGACAGATCTAAAAAGGGCAAAATCTTTTGCATTCTTGTTGAATGGTCACATCTCAATTTTGGATAGGATGAAGCAGAGTTGGGAAACAAAACTTGTCTAGTTGAAGACAACTTTTGTAGACATACTACAGTATATGTAAGTACAACCTGTTTATATACTTATGCGGCTAAGTATAGATGAATTTTTGGGCAATTTTGGTGTGCGGAACCTACCCTTTGCCATTGATGTCAAAGGGGTAGTGAGGAGCAGTGAAAAATGAGGAGTCTAGCTAAGGGGGAGCTCTGACAAATGTACATAAGAATAGAGCATCAGCCAAGGGGGAGTATAGTGTGACACTTAGTCATTTTTCACTAAGTGTTGCCATCAATGCCAAAGGGGGAGATTGTTGGCAAGAGACACTATATGGCTTCATGATTGTTGTCATTGATGGCAACAAAGTTCATCCCACCCATCTGCAGGACATGGTGTGCTCATACTAAAAGTCATATTGAAGAATGTTGGGGTCCGGTGACCAAGAACAGAGTATGCAACAAGATCCAACGGTCAGGTCTGGATCTCTTAGAGGAAGTATCTTTGTAAAGTGCAAACTTGGGGAAGTCAAGAGGAATACCTTGAATGATAGATTCTAGGGATTGAGCCTCTGGTGATAAGAGAGTGAAGAGATATGAATATCTAAGTATTGGGGTCCAGTTTGGCAGAGTAGACAGAGGAAGAATTGACAGATAGAGCATCAGAATTATTCCAGATGAGATATTAATGGTGATCAAGGTTCTTAAGGTATCATCCATGATTGGTCGACATGTTAGATTACTTCTCTAAGTATCTCCTTGATCCGTATCACTTGGTGAGCAAGGATTCAGCTGATAAACTAGAGTTTGGGAAAATATTGACTATTCCAAATGCCGACTAGAAAGAGGATAAAATCTGTTGTGCAGATATATATACCAGATGGATTTGGATATGAAGGTGTGTGTTGTGTGTTGGTGTGTATGAACAAAAGCAGAAGAACAGTGTGAAAGCAGTAAGGCATGTCCAGTATGTGAAAGGACAACAGCACTAAAGAAGAGGAAGAATGAAGAGCAGTAGATCAGTATACAGAGCCTAACCGAAACTGAAATCCAACATACGTGGATGCTTCTCATCAGTTCAAGTATCTTGTTACTCTCTTTATAACTTGTAGATAGTGAGTCTCTTGTAGGTAGTGAGCCTCTTGTGAGCAGTGTGCTCGGGCAGTGAGCCCTAATTGGCAAGTGCCATTTTGTATTTCTATTCTTCTAACAGAGAATACATTCTTGGGTTAATCACCCTGTGGTTTTCTCCCTTAACAAGGTTTCCACGTCAAAAACATTGTGTCATGTGTACTGAGTTTATTTATACTTTCATGTTCATTTAAGCTTATGTGTTTTGATTCTATACTAGTTGATAAAGAAGAACAGAAAGTTAAAATAATTAAGATAACTGATTCACCCCCCCTCTCAATTATCAACACACTCAAGGCCATGAAAAGTGTTTCATCATTTGAATCATCATGATCCTCAACATCTAAAGAATAGTTGCTTTCTATGGAATACAGACTTCTCTTGAACTTATCTCTTCTATTACTACCCCTTGATTCTTTGAAAGGACATTTAGAAGCAAAATGACCAACCTTTCCACAATTGAAGCATTTGAAGGGTAACTTACCTTTGTATTTGCCTATGCCTTTCTTTAGTCTTCTCACAAAATTTGCTTCAACTTCATCAGAGCTTTCATCTTCAACAACAACTTCTCCCTTTGTCTTCACATTGTCTTTGAAAGTAGATTCTTTCATTGGAGCATCACTTCCAAACTCTCTCATTTCAAAGGCAGTAAGAGAACCAAATAATTTGACTACAATGTATGTATCCAAGTCTGCATTCTCCTCAATGGTAGATACCTTATGACTATAAGATTTGGGAAGATATCTCAGAACCTTTTTCACAATCTCATCTTATTTTACTTCTCCACCAAGACTTGTGATACCATTGACCACTTCATTCACTCAGAGCATATATCCAACAATGTCTTTATCCTCTGAAATTTTTAGGTTCTCAAATTTTGTCTTGAAGATCTACATCTTGGATTGGTTTACTTTCTTATCTCCTTCATACATGGTTTTAAGTTTATCCCAAACTTCTTGAGAAGAACTACAATTCATTACCTTTGAAAGTTCTAAATCAGCTAACCCACTCATAATAGAAAACTTTTCCTTGGCATTTTTATCATACAATTTGACTTCATCTACATCTATAGGAATAGCAGTAGGAATTGTTTAACCAAACTTGATAGAGTCCCAAACACCACACTCTAGAGAATTAATATAAGATTCAATTCTTAGCTTCCAAAAAGCATAATTTGTTCCATCAAACCTAGGTATCTTGTTGGATTGATTTTGTGCCATCCTAGACCTTCCTCAAGTAGTTAAGCTTCTCTCATAGGAACTTGGATCTGATACCAATTGTTGAACACACCAAGATACTGAGAGGGGGGTGAATTGGTATCTAAACAATCTTCAATTTTAACAACTTCAACTTATCCAGAGCAGATTAAAACTTAATCATCACAACATTAACATGAACATGAAATATCAACACAATGCACATCAACACATAACACTAGATATACATGGAAAACCCTAGAAGGGAAAAAGCACGATGAGGATTAACTCACAATATATGAAGCTCAAATAACAACTCTATTTTAGGGCTACAACCCAAGGAAGCTACTACTCCCTAAAGAACTTTGATTTAGGGTCACTCCCAAGGAGACTACTACTCCTTGAAGACTTTTTTTAGGGTCACTCCCAAGGAAGCTACTACTCCCTAAAATGAGAACACACTTACAAAAGATTACAGTATGACAATCCTTCTATTGTTTGAAAACTGACATTGAAACTCACACCTTTGATGATTGCACTTCTACCTCTTCACACTTTTGTCTGATGATTTGATCAGTTAGGCACACTCTACACTTGATCATTATCACATATAATTCTTCAAAATGAATCAAGACAACATCAACAACTTCTACTCTTTCTCCTTCAGTCACACATAAAAAATGCATTCATTCTACTCTTTATCTGATTGCGAACCTTTTTAATCAACTTGCAATCACACTTTATCTCACTCAATTTGATTTACAATTTATACAATATATTACATTGATTGCATTACTTGTCAGCTAGATATAACATGAAAAATGCATTTACAAGTCGACCAGACAACACACAACATGAAACATGTAGGAGATAGGTCCTAAGTGAAACCACACGTTACACTAGCAGAGATCCCATGCCTTGTGAACACCAACACTTGCTTAATCAGGTCTAAAATATCCTTCGCAACTTCAAACACCAAGAAAATATATCCTTACATTTTGCTCATTTGAAAATAGGACAGTTTTAACCAAAAACACATGAATCTTGAAGCATAATGGCTGCATCAAATTGAAAAGCTTGTGCAGTACTAGAAACAAGAAAGATCTTCATGAAAGCTATTCTAGATGAGTCCACATGACTCATACAACATCTCCAAACACTCCTTTTCGACTATACATCAAAGAATTTGTGCCACACATCTTCAATCATGAACTCTGAGAATAATCTGTCATCCAAAACACACTACAACATGCTATCATTTGAAAAACTAAGCTGTAGACCACCAAGGACCTTGAAACTGCAAGGAAGCATGTAATACACATCCATACACATGTCCTTAAAACTGCAAGGGCAATCATCCATTTTTGAAGGAATACAGAGCATTCCAACAGGCCTTCAACACTAGCTTACTTTGCCAGAACACATGCCGATACTCTATCATGCATAACTTTCATAGAAAAAGGACAAATGATATAAAAACTTGGAATAATCACCTTCACTGCATCCTAAACATAGTTCCAGAACTGCATGGTCATATCTACAAATGTGGAGGAATGCAAAGCATTCCATTGTCCTACACAAAACACCTTCATAGAGGCAATATTATCTTTAACCAGTCAACAACAAAACACTCTTCTGGTAATCTAATCATCATGGAACTTGGAACATACATACTTTAGACCATTAGTAACACCAATAATATAGCTGATCATCTTTGTGCTTCTAATTCCCATATTAATATGAACTAAATCTTCTCCCTTCTCTTTTTGGATGGGACATGACATCCAACAAGGAACTGTATCTTCTTCTCTTGTTGGATGGGACATGATATACAACCATGAACACCATCACACCACCATGATAGTGTTGACATCAATGACAACCTAGTGATAGTGTTGACATCAATGAAAACCCTAGGAACCATATGTTTAAGACTTTTTGCCTCAATTGAGGTCTTATCTTTGGTCTAATTGTAGCTCTATCTTTATTCATATTCATGAAATTTTTGAGCTCAACATTGCCCCTTGAATCTCTGGTGGAAGATTTTTGTATTCAACATAACATGTAATGATATCTTCCTCCATTGAACTTAGATATTTTGCCACATGAACTTCTTCTTCTAGTTGTAGAAAGCAGACCCAATCACTATTCTTAAGTGTTGTTGTCAACAATTTTGTTTTGGTTGTTGTTGTTGGCTCCCGAAGAACTTGATTCTCCATTTTAATTATTTGGAGTGGCCATAGTGCTATTCATCTTTTGAAGCATTTGTGCCACCATTTCAATCATTTGATCAAGTTTCTTCTCTGTCTAGATTGATTTGTCATCTTCTTCTCCCATAGTTCTCTTCTCTCTTTCTGTCATATTAGTCTCTTCTATTCCTAAATCTAAAGATGAAAACTCAACCTCTTGATTCTCAAGAAACTGGAATCTCTTTCTGATTTCCCTCTGATAATATCTATTTTCTTTATTATTGGAATGCATACGAAATATAGCTCTACATCAAATGGTTATCTTTTGCATAGGCTAGCAAGATCACTAGCTCTAATACCAATGTAATATACCCAACAATTTTTTTAAAAAAATTACAATATTTGAAAGATACAATGCAAACCCTCACACTTTTTGATCATCCAGATCTTGATGTGGCCAAGGTGAGAGCATACGATGTTTGGAAACACTATCTAGAAGAATGCAATACTCATTAATTAAATAGATTGCATCGCTGACTAGAGCATACAAGTGGTATAGATAACCATATCAACACCTCATCAGTGGACAAGTATGTGTATAAGCTCAAGCCAAACTATTTGATTACAACTACAGATTGGATCAATTGCAAAATGACAAACTACAAGCCAATTTGGATCAACACCAAAATGGAAGATAATGAAATGCACATGGTGCCTACACCATCCAAATGTTGATTACAATCCAAGTACTAGAAATTAACGAATCTGACAAAAGACCTTCCATATTTTTACAATGTTTAAATAACTTCAATCTAGTGGTGAACTACACAGATGTTACAATATAAATAATGTATTCAAACTGAGAGTTTCTTCTATACGTACCTAATTGTAACAATAATAAACTTCTAAAAATTACTGATATCAACCCTAAATAATATTCAAAAAGTGAAGTATGTTCATTCCCCAATTAAATGATTAGTTTAACATCAATTAACAACATATATGAGAGGGAAATTCTAATGCATATACCTATAGTTACAACTCCTCTAATTAATTTATGATTTCTATAGTCTCACAACTATTGTACAATCCAAGGTTTAGTCCATTAGTACTTGCAACAATCCAAACTACCAAAACACCACTCAAAAGTTGTTGTAAGCATTAATATGTAGAAATATTTACAAATTCCAGTGTTTCTTCCCCTAACTAGTATGTATAAAGCAGTACAACAGTGCAACCCCTTTTGAAAAAGCACTTAGCATCAAACCCTCAATAGATGGAGTATTATAAGTCTAAACAATAGTAAATTTTATGTATTTCCCTTAAATATTTAAACACCAATCAACTCACGCCCAGTATGGACATATGCAGCCCCAATCAACTTGTACGATGAACTTTAAGGCTTAAAATGGTATGACCAATCTAGGGTAATTCTTCCTCACATTAAACTATCAAATTTATAAATTAAATGATATTTTATCACTATCGAATTTAGAAAATCACACCAAAACCATGAATATCACACAACTTTGATATCTGGAACAACACACCAAAATATATTTTTTGTATTTTCTGAAGATATCAAACACACTACACCAATAGATTAAAATCTTCACACCAACAACAAACTGAAAGAACAATAAAGAATTATCTTAATGGAAATCCCTGTAATAGAATTTATCCTTAGGAATGGAGGGCTTTCTTCCTCAATCCCATATGCCTTCAGGGTTTTCGTCCTTAGGGTAGTCTTCAGGGTTTTTGTCCTTAGGGCAGTCTTTAGGGTTTTCATCTTTTAAGAAAGAAGTTGGGTACAAATCTTAAATTCATATAATAAGTTTATAAAAATATGAAATCCTTTCAAATGAGCCCTCATTATCCTTTTATAGGTACAAAAGGGAAATAAAATAATAATATTTACTTTTTCCCCTAATTGAGTCTAATTTTTAATTACATTTTGTAATTTTCTGCCTAGTTAGAAAAAAATAAATTAACATTATAAAAGGCTTTATTTGCCCCATTTAGGCAACCTAAATAATAAAAAAAGATAAAGTAGCCTTTTACAAAGCTATGATGAATAAAATTAAGACTGAATTTAATTATTATTTTAATTTATTTCCTTTTCCCATACTACAACTATGGAAAATACCAAAATGAACTAATTAAATGATTTTAACAAAAAGTAAACACTAAAGCAATGTATGGAATACTAAACCACTAAAAATGGTGCTCTCCAAGGTTTGAAGAACCCTCCAAAAATATTGCAATTCTCCAAACATGTTGGAACTGACTCAGAAAAAGGGGACATGATAGAATTGGCAGGCTCATTAGTTAGTTGATGGGTTGTTAGCTTAAAACTAGCTCTAGAAGTCATAAACAATTAATCATAAAGGAATTACTTTCCGACAAGGAGATATCATAGTGTAACTCTACACATTGATTGTACTTGTGATATGTATTAAAGATTGAGGTCTCACTCTATTGAAGCCTTTGCAAAAATATTATTGATCAAGAAAAATATTTTTGTATCATTTACGATGTTCCATTCCATTGTATGGATCTATTAAGTGTTGTGTATTGTACCAAATCCAAAACATCATGATTATGTTACATAATATTTATTCATCACGGAATTATCAATCATTTGTGTGTCAAGTCAAAGTCAACAATACTTATTTTATGTTGATTTGTAGGTTGTCATTGTTAGGAAAGGTGTCTCAACCTTGCAATTACAAAAAGGTACATTTTTTTGTTATAAAATCATTAAAAAAACTCAATTTTTGGGCTACAGGGTTGGTTTTTGGCCAAAATAAAAATTTTAGGTCATTTGCACTACCATCAGTGGTGCTCGATGTGTAGATCTCTTTGAGATCTTCAATTTAAAAGAAAAATGGTCCCAATTGGCCCACCAGATCAAAAGTTATAGCCTCCAGAAGTTGGGCCTCCCATATTGGAAAATGTAAAAACATGTTGGACATAGAAAAGATATGTAAGGGGGAGATACACATGTTGATGCATGTTTTGACACATCATAAGGCATATTTTATTGCAGATAATAAAACCCTAAAAATTTGGGTGCCACGTTTGGATGGTTTTAACTCATGGTTTTGTAATTATTGTTTAATAGTTTCATGTATTGTATCTCCTATATATTAGGTTCTTGAGATGGACTTTGTGTGTGAGAGTCTTATAGATGTTGAGTTTCCTCCAGATCTTTGGTTGGTGATACTCCTATGAAAGCTTTCTCTACAAGTATATTGTAATCTTGTTGATTCCTAAATAATATATTTTGAATCTTTTGGAGTGTGGGGTTTTTCTCTTTAAAGGGTTTTCCCCACGTAAATCACTATGTTGTGGTATGATTGTTAATTATGTTTATTTTTGTATAATCTCTGTAACTATTGTAAAGATCTAAAAAGTTTTTCATAACACTCCTCTCAAGATTAGAATAGGAATTTGTTCCACTATCTTAGCTTCCTTACAAGTGGTATCAAAGCTTTATCATCTTTGGTTTTAGTTATGGGTTGTTGGGTTTTTTGAACTAATCTAGTTTTGAGTGGGAGATTGTCTAAAAGATACTTTGTGATCTTGGTGTAGGGATTTTTAGATGGCGAGCACATCGAGGAGAATAGAGGTAGAGAAATTTTTTGGTAACAATTTTGAGATGTGGAAGCTAAAGATGGAAGATCTGTTGATTGATCGAGATTTGTGGGATGCTATTGATGAGCATGTTTCAAGGCCTACATATGCTACTTTGGTTGCTCAATATGATGTTATGGACAATAAAGCTAAGGGTCTAGTCAAATTATGCCTAGTAGACTATGTTTTAATCAATGTCCATGAAGAGTCCTCTGCAAAGAAATATGGAAGAAACTTGGTGAGATATATCAAGCCAAATCTTTAGTAAACTAGGTTTTCTTGAGGAAAAAGTTGTATTCCTTGAGAATGGAAGAGGGTTGATGAACTGCAAACCACCTAAAAAAATTTAATATGTTGGTGGCTCAATTGGCATCAGTTGGTGTAAAAATGGATGAGGAGGAGAGATGTCAGATCCTATTTTGTTCTTTGCCTGATTCGTACGATTCTCTTGTTGTGGCTATTGTGAGTACTTCTATTGTTTTGAAAGTTAAAGATGTTGTGAGTTTTTTTCTTTCTAAAGAGATGAGGAGGAAGGTATCCATTAATGCTAGAGAGGCCCTAAATGTTTGTGGAAGACCTAAAGAAAAAGCCAAGAAGAGTGAGAAGCATGACAAATCTAAGTCCAAGAGGAGATCCAAATCTCTTAGAAAATCTAAAGTTATTTGTTAGAACTACGATAAGCCTAGACATTTTCATAGGGAGTGAAAAGAATAAAAGAAGAAATTTTATTCTAATTCTGAGTCTGAGAAGGAACATGGTGATGCGTTCATTGCAACTTTGGCCACTCGTGTAGGTAATGATGCATGGTTAATTGACTCAAGTGCATCTTTCCATATGACCCCTAATATAGATTAGTTTTTTGAATATGAAGAATTTTATGGAGGTAAGGTTACTTGGGTGATGATTCTCATTTAAATAGTGTTGACAGTGGTAAAGTTAAAATCAGATTTCTTGATGGTAGAGTAAAAAGGATTAATGGTATGTTGCATATCCTTGGATTAGAAAAATATTTATTATCTGTGACAAAACTAATAGATGCAGGTGTGTAGGTAGCTTTTTTTGATATAGGATGTAAGATGGTTTGAGGTACTATGGTGATTGCTAGAGGTATTAGATTTGGCACATTATATAATCTTGATGCATGCATTATTGAGTGCAATATTACTTCTGTGAAAAGAAAGTCTATGTGTATTTCATTGGAAAAGGAGAGGGTTTCATCTTCAATAGATGGTCATGGCTTCTAGGTACCTAAGGGTGCTCTTTCTTCTAAATCAAAATTGCCTATAGAGAAGACTATGTTATGGCACCAGAGGTTAGGCCACATTGGAGAAAAGGGTCTAAGGACCTTGAAAAATAAAAACTTTGTTGAAGGGTTGATTATTGTAATATTGATTTTGATTTCTGTGAGCATTGTATTTATGGTAAACAAAATTGTGTTCATTTTTATTCCAGTTCTCATAAATCTTGTGGTGTATTAGATCTTATTCATTTTGACATGTTTGGTCCTATAGATGTTCCTTCAATTAAGAAATCCACATATTATGTTTCATTTATTGATAATTATAGTAGAAGGACATGGGTATATTTTCTAAAGAGTACATCTAAAGTTTTCAATCGACTTAAAGAATTTAAAGCAATGGTTGAGTTACAGACTAGAAAGAAAATAAATTTTTTGAGGACTGATAATGGAGGTTAATTTTACTTTATTGATTTGGATAGATTCCGTAAAGATTGTGGTATTTAGAGACAAAAGAAAACTATGTATTCTCCATAGCAAAATGGAGTTGTAGAAAGAATGAAGAAGACACTGATAGAGAAGGCTAGGAGTATGCTTAGTGGTGCTGGTCTAGAACAAATGTTTTGGGCTGAAGCTATTGTTAGTATTTGCTATGTGATTAATAGGTCACCTACATTAGCTCTTGTTGATAAAACACCTATGAAAGAATGGTCAGGCCACAAGCCTTCATTGATACATCTTAGAGTTTTGTGTTGTGAGTTATATGCATGTGTAAAAGGAGAAGCAAACAAAGTTGGAGAACAAGACTGTGAAATGTATCTTCATCGAGTATGGTTATGGTGTGAAAGAATACAAGCTTTGGGAACTAGTTTCACAAAAGGTAATATATAGTAGAAGTGTGCTTTTTAGAGAAACTAAATCTTCTTTCGTTGCATTCCAATCATAAAAAATTGAATAGAAAGATGTGATTCAACTTGCTTCTACACCTAAGAAAGTTAAATTGAGGCCCCTATATAGACAAGAAGTTGAGGAGAGCTAATCTAGCTCTGAATATTTAGAAGAGGAGGAAGAACCTCCAATTCAGCTTGTTTGAAGGTCTACAAGGCATAGACAACCACTCAAAAGGTATTCACATGATGACTGGAGATGTGATTTTACTTTGAATACTAACATGGATGAACCAACATCTGTAGAAGAGGCATTAGGTATGAATGATGCAAAGTCCTGGAAGATTGCCATCGATGAAAAAATGGTAGCTTTAAAAAAGAATGATACATAGGATCTAGTATCATTGCCTAAAGGATGAAAACTTGCTGATTGCAAATGGGTGTTCAAGAAAAATATTGGTTCAGATGGAGATATTGAGAAGTACAAAGCACGGTTGATTGCAAAAGGTTACTCTCAGGTTGAGGGTGTTGATTACAATGATATATTTTCTCTTGTTGCAAAAATGGCATCTATTAGATTCTTTCTTTCTATTGTTGCTGCTTATGATGCAAGAGCATCTAGGTCCACAAGCAATCCTGCATCACCCAAAAAAATAATAGGCATTTAAGAAGCATGGGGCAGATAGATTTGACCAATTTTTATGCAGAAATTAATAAGTATACAGGTGCCACTTCCTCTATGGTAATAACAACAAGTTTAATGTAAATTTAAATATTATCTAAATGAGGCACTGGCAAGAAGGATAACGCCTCTTTTGAGGAAGTTTTAAAAATAAGAAAATAAAAAAAAATAGAAATAAGAGAGGAGAGGGTTCCATCTTGTTGGGGGTTTTTGATGCAATCTTTTCTAGAGAAGTCTATTGAGACATTGTTTACTTTGTGAAATTTTAGATTTGGGACTATGTTGGAGGTACAATGAGAGTATTTCATTGCTTGTAATAATAACCTATAGAAAATTTGAGAAATAAGAGGATAGAGATATAGTGGATGGTTTTGTAATAACTTGATTTCCATATTCTGATGTTATATGAAGTGATATTAGTTCTTCCTATATTTTATTTTATTCAGTGATATTTCTTATCTAACTTTTTTAACAAAAAGGTGATTTCACAAAGTGTGTTTCAAGTTTGGCATCAAGAGGATAAGTGTGTTGGAGTAGAGGAGTTGTATTACATCATTTGGTATCAGAGCCAAGGGTCTTGAGTGTGTAGACAAAGTGCCAAACATGAGGTAGTTTACACCAGGACATGAGGGTGAAGTTTGAAGTGGTGAGGATTGTCTTAGAAGCTCCAGAGGTTTATTGTAGGTGTGTGTGGAGTCCTACAGCTACAAAGAGTTGAGAAGACATTGAAGTTGCAAAAGAGGTGATTTCAAAGTTGTTAATAAGATTTGAAAATGCCACCAAGAAGAATGATCCATAGAAGAGTGGAGCAAATGATGGAGTAGATATTAGAAGAATTTCCTAATGAAATGAGAAATGATATAACAAATATAGTTATAGGTTTGAGAAGAAGTCCAGAGCATGAGGATGAGCATACTAAAGATGAAGACATTGTAGATGAAGAACCTGGAAGAGAAAATGAACAGCCAATAGATGAAGGAGAGGAACATTTCCTAAGAGCTCTTGCTAGAATCAGTGGAGGTAACAAGATGGAGATTCCTAATTTTTCAAGTACATTGAATCGTGAGGAGCTAATAGATTGGATTGGAGAGTTAGAAGAATACTTTGAATTTGAGAATGTTAGAGACCCACAAACGGTAATATTGGCACAAAATAAGATTAAGGGACATGCTACATTCTAGTGGAAAGAGTTACAGAAAGAAAGAGTGGAAAATGGTGAGATGAGGATAACTCGGTGGAATCAAATGGTTTCTAGATTGAAGGAAAAGTTTATTCCTAGAGATTATGAGTTGGAGTTGTTCAAAAAGCTTTAGAATCTGAAACAGAAGGACATGAATGTGAAGGAATACACAAAAGAATTCTACAAAATGGGGATTAGATCTAGGCATCAGGAAATGGACAGAGAGAAGGTAGCTAGATACATGAATGGATTGAGATTTAATATCCAAGATGAGATGAGTATGTTGAATATTTCTTATGTTAAAGAGGCTTACCAATATGCTCTGAAGGCATAAGAAAAGATAAATAGAAGGCAGCAAAACAATTCAAGAAGAAGTGAAAAAGTTTCATCTTGAAGAGGACAAACAAGTAGCAATAAGGGAAAGAAAACATCCGAAGAAGAATCAAGCCCTAAATGGAATAATGAAACAAGTCAAGGAGCATGAGGAAAATATTATTCAACAAAAGGACATGGAAACAGTAGTAGAGAGTTCTTTAGAAAATGTTTCTAGTGTGGAGAATCTAAACATAGAGCTTTTGAGTGTCCACAAATACACCAAGAAACTAGTAAGAGAGATGCGGCTAGAAATCACATGGTGCAAGAAGATGAAGAGAGCGTAGTGTTGTCCTATTTTTCCCTAGGACAAAATAGCCCAAGGATTCCTTGAATCCTACAAACTGTTCTAAAATTGCCTTCGGTTATGTTGCATACATATTATGTGTTTGGTCTTGTAAATTTATTCCAAATTCCAAGTATTTTTTCCTTTAAAGATTTGCCTTATCGACAAACTCGATAGTTCGTGAACGATTTGGTTCACCAATCGGCAAGTTTGCTGATACGGGAATTGGTTGATAAAGTGAGAAGGGTTTTCTTCTAAGGCATGAGGTAAAAGATAAATGAAATCTCTAGGGAAAAAGAAGAAAATTAAGTGTTCGTCAGTAAACTTGGTAGTTGGTGAACCTGATGGTTCACTGACAGGTAGGTTCACTGACGGGTAGGTTCACCGACAGGTAGGTTCACCGACAGGTAGGTTCTCTGATGGGTTGAATTGTCAATTGGGAACAAGGCAAAAGAAGAAGTTTTTTAAGGAAGATAAAATTGAAGGAATCATCAAAGTATCAATAAAATATGAATTTCATGAACCTCTTAGTTCGTCGATTGGCAATTTCACCGACTAGCGAACTCTCCGATGAAGACAAGATCGAATATGGTTCACAAAAGTAGAGAATCACCAACAAGGAAAGGAGAAGGTTTGTGAGGGCTACAGATCATTGATAAAGGAACAAGGTAGAAGAAATATAAAGCATGGTTGACAAACAGAGTGTTTTGCCAATGGGTAGGTTCGCTGACTGACAAACTTATCAATATAAAGGGGATGTTTCATCAAATGAAGAAGGGCCCAATGGAATAAAGTGAAAATCAGAGAGCCAAAGTGTGTAAAAAGTAAAGTGAAAATTTAAACACTTTTAAAGTGTTGTAAAAGCTTCTAAAAGGCATGATTCTCTAGGTGCCCTTAAATCACACCATTGTTGCAAGATGAAGCAGGTGGATGAACAGTGCCCAAAAATTAATGTTGTAGGCCAAAGTTAGATGCAAGTGGTTGAAACAATGAGGATATTCAATGCCCAGTACTAGAAAGAAGGAAAAAGTGGATGAAATAGGTATTGCAGGTACCAGGAAATAAATTTCCTAGCAGTTTAGGCCTTCCCTCATTAATGCGCTAGGTACCCAAGGCATGTGGGTGATCCTCTGCTATAGGTTTTTCAAATATGCTAGGGCATGAACATCCTTCCAATCATATGGATCTCCTATCAGGGCCATGGGTTGAATTTAATGTAGTATGGGTAGGATGTGTTGACTCAGTTCCAGTGACAAGTGTTGCACAATGATTGTAAATGCTATATATACATGTAATAGATGTATTAAATGTTGTTGTTCTCTTGTAATCGTGACTCTGCATCTATTGTAATATTTTGCCTCTTCAATCAATATAACAACTGATTTATGCCTCCTCATATCTTAACCCTGTGGGATACTTGTGTTTGGATTGCTATCTGTGAATACGTTATTCCTCTTGGTATTCCTTTCATTTCTTTACCTGTGTTAGGATTTCATGTTCTATGTATGATTGATCAATTGTTTGAGATTATCATGTGCATCTAGAGTTGATGTTGTATCCAAAATACTTAAAATCTAGTGTATCACTTCCCCTTTCATTTTGGTTCTCTTTCTTCACTTTCCCTTGGTGATGTATAGCATTAGGTTTAGTCATTTTCTCTAAATCTTCAATTTAGAAAGTGGAACCATCCTTCTCTGGAGGTTTGGTCTCATTCGCAAGGTCCCACACCTTGAGACCAATCCAATGTTCACTAAATTAGTTGGAACTACCAAAAGCGTCAACAACATGGTACAAATTCAGGTGATAAGAGTTTCCAGCACACTTGTTGGGACACTCAGCTCTAAGTAAGAGTTTTTCTAAGAGATTTGGTGCTGATCTTAGCATTTGCAGTCATGGAGGCATCATTTAGAAGCACCTAGTGATTGCAATTTTTGAAATCGAACCAGTTCCAAATTTCATACCAAGAGTACAGACCAGAGCATCTTCTTCAGGTAATTTCCAATTTGTAGAGATATCTTTTGTTGATTCAAGAAGAATAAATAGATTATTTAGGTCTCCTATCAGGGGAAAAATTAGTTTTGTTTCATCTCCTCCAAGATCCCAATCCACCCCTCCTCCTGTTTGATTTTGGTATTCTAGAAGAAGTCTACATATACCTAGAATAAATTTGAACACTTTAAGCATGACTTAGCTAAGAAATAGAGATTTTGTGGCCTTCAATGGGGGAAACCCACTTGACTTAGCCTAGTATGATGACATCCCCACCTCAACTCTAAAAGTCCTTCCTTTCTTCAATAGTGAAAACTCAGTTACACTCGTAGAACATATCCAAGATATTTCCAGTGTATGCTCAGTCCACAATGTCACTAAGGATAATGTTTTTGTGAGACTTCTCACTTCTTCCTTCAAAGAAAAAGCACTCCAATGGTACAGAGGTTTGCCAGCTAATTCTATTCATAATTGGGATGATTTAGGGGATAGGCTTTGTCAACATTTTGAGGATAGGAGCGACCACTTGTCTCTGATGGGACAATTGACAACAATTAAAAGAGCTCCCCAAGAATTTATGGTTGACTTCAACTATAGATTTTAGAAGACTAGGGACATGATTCCTTTGTTGGTGAAGCCTTCTCCTAATACATCATTCTTATATTACTTGAGATCACTAAATAGTGATATTGTTGTCATGATTCAATCTATGAGGCAAACTGTGTTACCGAATGCATATGATATGGAAATAAGGGTAGAAAATAGTTTGATTCAAGTTGGAAAGATTGCTCCAAGACCACCAATGCCTCTATTTCCAGAGGCCCTTGTCATCCAACCAAGTAGGGCTCCAATTCCCATAACAAACAACCCTGTAATGTCTTTGATTACACCCTCAAATAAATTGCATGAGGCTAAGACTCTACTATAAAACTTTGCAAATGAGTTAGTGGCACTGAAAAGGCAACAAGAACAAGTCAACAAGCCATATGAGCCCTTCAATCAAGCCCAATAGCCTAACAGGTAGCCTTATTAGGGCAATGTATAAAGGTAAAATCAACCTAGTTATGTTAGGCCTCTAAATGCCATCAATCCTAATGTTTCTAGGACATATGGACCTCTTGTGCCTATACAGAACAATCGAGCTCAGGACAGTGATTGGTGCTATCCATGCAATTAGCCCCACAACCAAAACTTATGTCAGAGTGGACAGTTCAGTCAGGCTTTGGTTGTCCAAAATCAACCAATGGCTTTAGAACAACAAGTTAATTCCAATCAAGAGTTTGTTGGGGGGTAGAAGCAAAGGAAATATGAATCCACATTAATGAATTGGTAGGAGGATGACTTTTGTGATGTAAATTAAAGTACAAATCCAATAGCATACAATATGAGGTCGAAAAGAAGAGCAACCGAAGATGCATCAATTCCTATAGTTGGTTAAGCCCCAATCTCTCATACATCCCCAATGGCTACAAATGAAGGTACAATAGTCAAGGCTACTCTAGTTCAAGCAAATCAAACTGTTGGGAGGAGGAATTTGTCACAAGACAAACAACATACCAATCAACAAGCTAAAATAGATAATGCTGCTATAAAAAATTCTCCAAAATCTAGGTCTATTCCCTTTAGTGTGGTGGATCAGATGAAGAAGACCAATTTGAACATCACTATGTGGGAAGCTCTATCTATCTCATCTCAAAGAGATTTGCTACAAGAAGCTTTAAAAAGCTTCAATCAGCCTACCAAAGAGACAACAAAAGAAATAGCAACTACCCTAGGAAACCTGTGCCAACCTAAAGAGGAGGCAAGTACAAGAAAAATCAATAAGCCTCCCCTTTCTATGTTTCCCTAATCATTGGCAATAATTTATTACATAATTGTATGATTGATTCTAGGGTGGGTAGTTCTATCGTGCCTAAAGAAATAGCTGATCAGTTAGGTATCAAGTATGAACTTGTGAGTAAAGGGGTAGCACAACTAGATGGTACTACTATTAAGACATTAGGTTTTGTTAAAGATTTGAAGCTTACCCTATATGCATGCCCTGGATGCTCTATTTTACAAGACATTTTAGTCATTGATCTCCCTGCATACTTTGGTATATGCTTGTCTAGAGATTTCACTGCTAAAATAGGTGGATACCTAACCTCTTATTGGCCCCATATGTTTCCTAGGACAAGGTATGGCACTAAGGTGACCATTAAGGCTGAACCTATTGCCAAAGATCATATAGAGCCTTATTCCCCTACTCCCATCAATAAGAATTGTACAATACATGATCTAGAAGATAACAACAACATGCACGAGGCTGCCACACCTATGGAAGAAATTTTAGATATACTAATTGATGAATGGGAAAACATTTTCAATTTGATACTCTTGATCATGTAGAAGAGATAGGGCTGGGTACATACTATTGGTAAGAGACACAGTGTAGCTTCATGAGTGTTGTCATTGATGGCAACAAAGTTCATCTCACCCATCCGCAGGACATGGTGTGTCTATACCGGAAGTTAGATTGTAGAGTAACTTGGTCCGGTGACCAAGAATAGAGTATGCAGCAAGGTCTGACAATCAGGTCCGGATCTCTCAGAGGAAGTATCTATGTAAAGTGCGGACTTGGGGAAGTCAAGAGGAGTACCTTAACTGATAGATTCTAGGGATTGAGCCTCCGGTGATGAAAGAGTGAAGAGATATAAGCAACTAAGTATTGGGTTCCTGTTTGGTAGAGTAGACTGAGGAAGAATTGACCGACAGAGCATCAGACCTTGATCCGGATGAGATATTAATGGTGATCAAGCTTACTAAGGTATCATTCATGATTGGCTGACATGATTGATGACTTCTATGAGCATCTCTTTGATACGCATCACTTGATAAGCAAGGATTCAGCCGATAGACCAAGAGTTTGGGAAAATAGTAAGTATTCTGGATGCTGACTAGAAAGTGGATGAAATCCTTGGTGCGGATATATATACCAGATTGATTTTGGTATGAAGGTGTGTGTTGTGTGTTGAAGCATGTGAATAAAAGTAGAAGAGTAGTGTGGAAGTAGTAAGGCAGGTCCAGTATGTGACAGAACAGTAGTACCAAAGAAAAGGAAGAATGAAGTGTAGCAAATCAGTGTATTGAGCCTAACTAGAACTGAATCTTAGCATATGTGGATGCTTCTCATCAGTTCAATTATCTAGTTTCCTTGTATAAACTATTGTAGGCAGTGAGCCTCTTGTGAGCAATGTGCTCAGGCAGTGAGCCCTAATTGGCAAGTGCCATTTTGTACTATCTTATTCTTTTAACAGAGAATACAATCTTAGGTTAATCACCTCGTGGTTTTTTCCCTTAACAGGGTTTTCCATGTCAAAATCATTGTGTCATGTGTATTGATGTTATTTCCATTTCATGGTTATGTTTGCTTATATGATTTGATGCTGCATTAATTGTTAAGGAAGATCAGAAAGTTGAAGTAATTAAGATAACTGATTCACCCCCTTCTTAGTTATCAACAATTGGTATTAGAGCTAAGTTCCTCCAAACAGAGCGTAACAGCTTGAGGAAGATTTGGGACTTCAAATGGATGTGTATGGTATGAGGGAACAACTTCAATCTGCCCTAGATGATCTTGATCAATCTAACTTTGAAGTCAATGAATTGAAGGAAAGACTCAAACAAGCTGATGATTTCATAAATGAACTAAAAGGGAAACTGAGTATCTCTATGAAAAAGAGAAAGGATTTGCTTCAACAATTGGCAAGTCAAGGTGAAGCCAATAATACAAATGAAGATCTGAAGGAAAAAACCAAGTTATGTGAAAAGTTATCAAAAGAGGTAATTATGGTAAGACATGAAATGGAATCAGGAGTTATGAAATTCACTCAAGAAATTGAAGAGAAAAATAAAACTGAAGATGATCTAAGACAATCTCTCAAGGATAAATCAGAAGACTGCCACAAAATGGATAGAATAATCAGGCATCTAGAATCTAATCTTGAAGAAGCTAGAGCAAATGAAGAACAACTTGAGAATCAAATTGACACTCTTAAAAGGGAGCTTCAAACAACAAATGAATACAAAGAGAAATTCAAGATAAGCTCTACTCAATTTGAAGTTCTTCTTCAAAGCCAAAAGAGGTTAGATGACAAGCAAGGCTTGGGATATGAAAAAGGTGAAAGCTTCGGATCCGGTCAGAAGAACTCCAGATCAGAAAATCCAAGAAATAGGCCTAGAAGACCTCTGGTAAGGCAACCAAATGCTTAAAGATACCTTTCCTTCAATGGATATTGCCATAATTACAATAAATTTGGTCATAAAGCAAATCAATGCAGAAGAAGAATGAATCAGACTAGTTCATCATTCTCTGGATAGTGTTTTAATTGTAAAAGGTATGGTCACAAAACTCATGAATGCTGAAATATGCAAATGAACAATTCATTCAATGGTAGATGTTTTGCATGCAATAGAATGGGACATATGGCTAATCAGTGTAGATCAAGAGAATATCAGTCAAATATGCAAAGAAATGGTGTTTGCTACAATTGCAATAGATCCGGTCATATTGCCAAATTCTGCAGAAGCAAGAATCAGGATAGAAAGGGTCCGGTGCATCATATTCAAAACCAAGACAAAGGAAAAGGAAAAGTGAATGCGGATGAAATTCAAAGGGAAATGAACAAGATATGGGTGAAGAGAAGTACAAAAAATGATGGGGATGGATCCGCACCAGAATCTGGTGCTGATATTCCTTCCAGAAACTAAATAGATGAGCTCTGGCTCGAGGGGAGTCACAAAAGAAAATATTTTCCCCCAACTAGTCAATTAGTGCTTGAAACTGGCACATGGAAGGTTGCGGACTAAAAGGGCTCTCAGAGAAACATATAAATAACCCTTTGGGAAGATATGAAAGATTCGTAATGAATTTGAAGAGGTTAATCATCTGAGATTAATCCGGTTTAACAGTCATCTGGTAAGAACAAGATTTTCACAGTTAGATCTGGTATGATTCAAATTTAAGGTAGCTTGATCTGCAAGTAGATCAAATGTTTGGGAAATGAGGATAGATTGTCACTAATCATCAAGAAAAACTCTATGTACATCTCAGTGATCCAGAAAATATCTCTCAGAACAAGGAGAACAAGGCAACCAGAATGACTTAAGTTGCACATTTATTGCAATATGGAATTAGGGTTTGCTTAGAGATAAAAGGGTTTATTTGCTCATCACTTGTACATTTGCACTCGAGAAGAAGAGAAAAAGAGCTCTGCAAACAAATTATCTCAAGCCTCTCAAAGATCAACCACAGAAGATAATTCTTCCAACAATCTGATCCAGCTCATTCTATGAAACCTAGAAGCATAAAAAGGTATTCTTCACTCTTGATCAAACTCTCTCTCTGAATCTTTAAGATGGCTACTCTGAATGTGGTGAAGATCACTAATAGGCCGCACCCTAAATTCAAAAAGCATCCCTATAAATCCCTAGCAGTTGATCCCCTAGGTGCATTTTCTAGCATTCCACATGGAATTCTGCATGTAGAAGACATTAGGGTTTACATTCACGCAAACATTGAAGAATTTGGTGAATCCAAGTTGATGGATATATACCACAAGGAACTGATAGATGAATCATTTGAACTAAAACCTTAGTATAAGGCCATCCAGGATAAACATTTTGGACAGTGCATTCATTTTCCCTATTTTGCTGAAGATGATTGGGTCTGGCATGTTTTGAGTATAATGCATGACAACTTTATGTGGTTGATGAGGCCATTCAAGATAACCAAGGAAGCAATTAGGGCAATAACCGGATTGCACTCATCTGGTGGGCTACCTACTCTAAAATCAATCAAAAACCAAACTGTGAGTGAGGCTACCAGATCTATATTTGATAAAAGAGCAATGGCAGTTGAGGATATCATAGATCCAGACATCAAGTTTGCCTCCATGATTATTGGCTACAAGATATATCACTCTAGCAGAGAAAACTCTATATCCAGAATAGCAATCTACATTGCTTATGAAATGTTGAGAAAGAATGCAGATTATGATCTTTGTGAACTCCTTCTGAGCCAACTGATGGAAAACCTACAAAAGATCAAGAAGGACAAAAAGAACTCCTTCAAGTATGGTGGGCTGATACTATGTTTATTCTTCTACTTTATGAATGAGTTGCCCGGATCCAATGGTTGCATATGACAGAATGACAAACCTGTTACAATTCAAATCAGAGATTACTTGCATGGGCTTGGTGATGCCAAGGCTCAAAACACTGCACTGTGGGGCCATTTCAAAAACTTCCAAAGCATGATGCAGGATAGAGAAAGAATTCCCCAATCCCTAGTTTAAAAATACAAGGATATAATGTGCTTTATGGTAGACATTGATCAATGTCTGATGGAGGCAGTAGAACTAAGAATAGTATGGATCATGCCAATGGGGTATGAGGTTGATGAGAAGATCCTAGAACTACATATCCAGCATCTTCTGAGCTAGCCCAAAGATCCTAAGGCAGAAAGGTTTGGAACTTACCAAGAACTAAGTGTAAAAGTTTATGTTGAACTGAGATAGCCTGAGATCAAGAGAAAGGTAAGGATGGAAGTAGAAGATTTTGCCAAGAGGCATAGAATTTCAAAGGAGGCACTTGATGCAAATAGAGAGAAGATAGAAAGGGCAGAGAAAGAAAAAGAAAAAGTAGAGAAAGAAGGTACTCCAGTGGAAGTCCCCTCCTGGACCAGATCCTCTAAAACCTCTACACCTACAACTGCTAAGAGCTCAAAGGAATCAAAACTGGAAGCAAAATCATCCAGTAAAGGAGAGAAGAGAACTAAGACAAAGGCCACAAGATCTTATGCCAGTCAAAAGGATGATGAAGAGATAGAATCTGATGAAGAGGTCAAGAAAATGAAGAAGAAGAAGAAAACATCTAGTGAACCCTCTACCAGTCAAGACAAGGAAGAGAAGGTAGAGGAATTTGTTGAAAAGCCCACTCTTCGCATTAATGATATCATCAAATCAGTTACTGTGGATGGGAACCTAAAACCAATGACTGAGTTCTATGATGAGTATGATGAAGCTGACCAAAAGATCTTGCAAGAAGCTACAATCAGGTATCTGAATATCTACAATAAGGCTTTTATTGAAATCATATCTCTCATTCCCAAAAGCCTAGAGAAGGAATTAGAAATAAGGAAGAATAATGCTAAGGCAAAGGATCTTGAGATCTGAGAATAGATAGCTATTCAACTATATCCTTCAATCACTCTGAAGAAAATGAATATGATCTTCAAAGATTGCAAGGATGAGTTCTAGAGAAAAGCTAGAATGAATCAGCTTATGCTTGGAGAAACTAACAAAGTAGCAAAAGAGGTAGAAGAGATCCTTTGAAATGCATACAAAAGATTCAACATTCCCATTATAGAGGACGTAAGTGATGAACCTTCTGATGTTGAAAGGCAAAGTGCATCAAAGAAAGATCCTACTAAAAAGATTACAAAAGAAACAAAGGAGATAGGTGAGGAGAAGTCCAAGGACTAGGATTCCTCTGTTTTGGAAGAAGAAGTCCAAGAAGAAGAAAATATCTCTCATCCGAATTCCCTAGTAGTCTCCAGATCTAAAGGAGGAGAAAGATTAGAGGAAAAAGAAGTGAAGGAAAGAGAAGAAGGTCAAACTAAGATCACAAGTGACAGTGCTAAAGCTGCAGAAGGAAAGAAAACTTTGTCTCTGGCAAGAGACACTGCAGAAACTATTAGATTTCTTAACTAAAGAAATGATGGAGATTGATGAACTGGAGCTACTTCAAGGACCATTTGACTTTGATTCTCTCTCCCTGGCTCAAACAATGAAGATAGCATCCTTTGCCCAAGCAAAGGCAAAAGAGAAACTTCTAAAGTCTCACATGGAAGACTGTGAGCTGCTAGAGATAGCATTCGATGTGTTGGAAAAGATCATGCCATCCTTTCAGAAGGATTCCTATGCCTCTTCATCTGATAATCTCAAGTCTCTTGTTAGTTCTGTCAGCACTCATTTTGAGTCTTTGGAGAAATCAGTTGAGGAGAAGGTCTGGAAAGAGTTTATGGATAAGAGATTCACCGAGTTACAAGGTCTAATTTCAAATGATAAGAGAGTTTTGGATATTGGGATAAAGAGCTTAGAAAATGCTCTCAAAGATGGCAGAGATATATATAAATTTTGTTTATCCTGGTCTAAAGTGACCAAGGATATTGAGAAGAAAGCAAAAGAGAAAGAGAATAAACTGTTAAGTTTATCTCAAAGTTTTGACCCTCTCTCCTATTCCATAGTAAATCAAGAATGTCAGACTATTGCAGTCATAGATGAAATAAAGAAGCTAGAGAAGGAGAAGAAAAATAGAACAAACAGGTTAAGTGAACTTCGAGGGATTGTTATCCCTAAGTTAGAGGCCATGCATGAGGCCCTAACTGATGCTCAGGCCACAACCCAGACCAGTGATCTGACAGATCTTAAGAAGGCAAAAGCTTTTGCATTCCTGTTGAGTGGTCACATCTCAATTTTGGACAAGATGAAGCAGAGTTGGGTGATAGAAGTTGTACAGTTGAAGAATACTTTTGTAGATATACTTAAGTATATGTAAGTACAACTTGTATATATACTTATACGGCTAAGTATAGATTATTTTTGGGAAATTTTGGTGTGCGGATCCTACCCTTTGTCATTGATGTCAAAGGGGGAGTGAGGAGTAGTGAAAAATGTGGAGCATAGATAAGGGGGAGCTCTAGTAAAATGTACATTAGAACAAAGCATCAGCCAAGGGGGAGTGTAGTGTGACACTTAGTCATTTTTCACTAAGTGTTTCCATCAATGCCAAAGGGGGAGATTGTTGGCAAGAGACATAGTGTAGCTTCATGAGTGTTGTCATTAATGGTAACAAAGTTCATCTCACCCATCCGCAGGACATGGTGTGGCTATACCAGAAGTCAGATTGTAGAGTAACTTGGTCCGGTGACCAAGAATAGAGTATGCAGCAAGGTCTGACAATTAGGTCCAGATCTCTCAGAGGAAGTATCTATGTAAAGTGCAGACTTGGGGAAGTCAAGAGGAGTACCTTGACTAATAGATTCCAGGGATTGAGCCTCCAGTGATGAAAGAGTGAAGAGATAGAAGCACCTAAGTATTGGGTTCCTGTTTGGCAGAGTAGACTAAGGAAGAACTGACTGACAGAGCATCAGACCTTGATCCGGATGAGATATTGAAGGTGATCAAGCTTACTAAGGTATCATTCATGATTGGCTAACATGATTGATGACTTCTATGAGCATCTCTTTGATACACATCACTTGATAAGCAAGGATTCAGCTGACAAACCAAGAGTTTGGGAAAATAGTAAGTATTCTGGATGCCGAATAGAAAGTGGATGAAATCCTTGGTGCGGATATATATATCAGATTGATTTCAGTATGAAGGTGTGTGTTGTGTGTTGAAGTGTGTGAATAAAAGCAGAAGAGTAGTGTGGAAGTAGTAAGGCAGGTCCAGTATGTGACAGGACAATATTACCAAAGAAGAGGAAGAATGAAGTGCAGCAGATCAGTGTATTGAGCCTAACCGAAACTAAACCTCAGCAAATGTGGATGCTTCTCATTAGTTCAAGTATCTAGTTTCCTTGTATAAACTATTGTAGGCAGTGAGCCTCTTGTGAGCAGTGTGCTTGGGCAATGAGCCCTAATTGGCAAGTGCCATTTTGTACTATCTTATTCTTTTAACAGAGAATACAATCTTGGGTTAATCACCTCGTGGTTTTTTCCCTTAACAGGGTTTTCCATGTCAAAATCATTGTGTCATATGTATTGATGTAATTTCCATTTCATGGTTATGTTTTCTTATTTGATTTGATGTTGCATTAATTGTTAAGGAAGATCAGAAAGTTGAAGTAATTAAGATAACTGATTCACCCCCCCTCTCAATTATCAACACATACTATATCCATGATGAAGATGCCATCATCCCTAACCTTGTGAGATCAAAAGAAGATTCAAGTGGGGTATGGTAGATGTATTTTGATGGCTCTAGGAGAAAAAATGGAGTAGGTGCAGGTGTAGTGCTAGTTTCACCCCAAAAATAAAATTACTTCTCTACTTTTAGATTTCAGTTCAGTTGCACCAACAATGTAGCTGAGTATGAGGCCTTAATTCAAGGCATGCAACTAGTGCAAAAGAGAGGAATAAAAATTTTATAAGTATTTGGTGACAGTGAGCTAGTTGTACACCAAATTAGGACTCAAAGTGCCTCAAAGAATGACTTGTTGAAGTCATACAAACACAAAGCATGGGATATGATTGAAGACTTCGATGCCTTCAATATTTAGGCAGCGCCTAGGGAAAGAAACAAAGATATTGACAAGCTAGCCATGGTTGGTGTTTAGTTTGATATCCCTTAAAATGTCAAACCAAATTCAGAACAACATGTGAAGATCATTGTATAGCCTGTTGTACCTGATAATGTATCCAATTGGTAGGTATTTGAAAATGAATAGGAAATTGTTAATTTCTTGCAAGAGGAAGCAAAGTTTCTTTGCTAAAAATTAGTCCAAATTCCAAGATCAATATGATGACCAAGTGATCAACTAAAGACAAACAATTTTCCCAAGGGATTGATCAGCTTGGAGAACATCTTTGGTGCTGATGATCAGCCCAAAAGAGACAAAATGAACATGACAGTCAAAAAAGAAGACTATGAAGAGGTGGAGATTGCATAGGGAAGATTTCTAAAGCATGACAAGATTTTAAAGGGTAATGGCTATAGCCATTGAAGGATTAATCAATGATATCATTCTCGTATATCTTGATGATTTAAATGTTTATTAGAAGCATGCATCTGACCATTTGGGTCATTTAAGAAATTTTTTTGAAAGATGTAGAGAATATGGTATATCATTGAACCCAATAAAATGTGTATTTGTTATCCTAGAAGGTAAGTTTCTAAGACACATCATTGCAAAGGAGGAGTTGGCCATTGATCCTGAAAGAACAAGTACAATTGTGTCCCTCCCACTTCCCAGCCACAAGAAAGGTCTACAAAGTTTCCTAGGTAAGATCAACTTTGTGAGGAGGCATATACCTAATTTTGCTTCCATAGCAAAACCTCCCACAACTATGTTTAAAAAAATACTACATTCAGTTGCTCAAAAGAGGGCAAAGGTAGTTTTGAAGCTATCAAGCAAACCATTGCACAAGCTCCTATGCTGGTAAACCCTAACTATGAGAAAGATTTTATCCTTATACTTTTGGAGGCAAGGAGGGTATATTAGCAGTCCTGACACAACATAATGATGAAAAATTGGAACAACCAATTACTTTTTTCAGTCAACCTCTGAAAGCTTATGAGATGAACTATAATTTTGTTGAAAAGCAAGTGTTTGTTGTGGTAAAATCTCTTATAAAATTTAGGAACATGCTTTTAAACAATAAAATACAATTGATGGTGAACCATGTCCCAGTGTGAAAGAATTTCTTTTGAGTAGATATGTCAGTGAGAAGAGAGCTGGGTGGATCACAAAGGTCATGGAATATGACGTTGACATTAACATCACAAAGATAGTAAGAGGCAAAGGACTGTGTGAATAGATGGTGGTAGGCATTGTTGTGATAGTTGTCATTGATGTCAAAGGGTTCAATGGCAGGTTACATGGGCGGATCAGAGATGATGTTATTCATGTCATGTTGTTGTTGGATTGATGTCAAAGTTTGTGATCATGTTCATGTTCATGTGATATAGTGGTTATTGTTCTCCTTTGTGTTTTTGATTTAGGCTTAGTGTCTGAGTGTTTGGAGATGAAAACAAGAGAAGGAAAGGTCAAGTTAAGGATCTCATTGATGTCATGGATCACATGGATCACAGTGACTACTTTATTGGTGATGTTGTGTTGATAATGTCAAAGATTCATCTCTTGTAGGATCATTGTGCAACATCAAAAGTTGTTTGATTAGTTGCTCAGAGATTGGATGATCTTCATGATTGATGTCATGCTTGTATCATGATTTTTAGATGCTGTTGGGATTCTTGGGTTAGGATCTTACATGTTTTATTATGATGATACATATCAAAGTTCATAAGTTGATTTGGCATGATTGAGTTGAGCTGCCTTAAGAAATTGTTCATTACAGGAGTTGAGAAGTTGGGTGTATGCATAATGTCTCTTATGCCATTTAATGCTGGGATGTCATTTGTAGTTGATTAGTGTTTGCTTCATATTCTCAGGTGATGAGTATTCTCAGTTTGATTTTGTTAAGCATATGATAGTGTGAAGGGTCCATCATAGCTTTCATGTTTTGTCATGCTTTGTCGTGCCTTGTACATGTCTTGGTGGCAGCTGCATCTCTGTTTCTACTTCATTGTGTTGACTAGGTGAGAAAGCATGTGAGATATGAGCAGAGATCAAAGGTATGACAATACAAGATCTTATCAGTGCAATGAATAAGTGTTTCAAGTTGTTTTTTTTTTGCTCAGGCTTTGAAATCAAAGTTCATTTGTTACTCTTAACTACACATCATAAGTTTTTGTGCTTTATGTTATAATTTGCTATTAATCGGGGCTATCAGGTAATTCACTTAAGTCCACCAGTTGAAGGCATATTATGACATTCGGTGACTGGCCCTGATGTCCTACTCTTTCAGTGGCTAAAAGTTGTTTTAGAAACTTGGCGGGAAAGCTTCCATCGAACAGTCAAAGATCTCTGTTTAACCTGGTGGGAATATGAAATCTATGCTCCATATTCAAAGTCTGTTTGAATTCCAACGATTCGGTGCTTGGTTTTATTTTGACGGTTTCTATGTGAAAAAAAGGCTAAAAAGCCTGGTTTTGTGGTCTTGTTTTGAGCCCAAATGTATGCAGAGTCTAAATATGATAAAGAAATTGCTAATTTAGTGAAGAGTTCAAGTTTATGCTTTAAAACTTCATTAAGGATATGTTGTTACTAATTTTGCAATGAAGGTTTGAGAAGAAAAAATGTTATTGAATTTCTGAAGCAAAGCTATGTGAGCAAGAAAGATGCATGCAGATTTCAGTGAATTAAGTTTCCAATTTTGAGCAGAGATAAAAATGGTATGTTCTTGTGTGTCTAAGATATAACAGTGGAATGGTTCTTTTTCATATGATGTGAAAATGTTTTTGAGAAGTTTTTGTTTTGTATAGTGTTTTGAAAAAGAAACAAAATGGAGAACAAAGAAATTGATGGGCAAAGATGAATAAAGGCAGAGATACTATATTGAGGAAATGAATAATTGCAGGTTGCAGAGAGTACTTTAATGTTTGAAGTATGAAAATTGAATTGAAGACATATTGTTTATCAGGAGATTATATCAATTTTTGCAGAGATATTTTGTTATCAGAGGGGAGTATTTTTGCAGATGTTGACTGGTTTGTGCAGGTTTATATCACATCAAATAGTAGAGATTCTTGTTTTGAACACACTGAATAATTTGTAAAAAGTTGAAGAGGACATTTGTTGTTGATAGATGCAAGATCAAGGTGTTTGTGTGCTCTAGTGAATCAGGGTAATCCCCTGAAATGAAATCAATTTTTTGTCATCTGATTTGTGTTTAGCCAGTAAGGCTTGTATGGTCAGTGAGACCTTCATGTAACCAATGAGATTTTGAATAAGCCAGTGAGGTAGTTTCAGAGTGGTTTTTATTCCCCTAGAGGGTTTTCCACTTATGCAATTCTTGTGTCTTGATTCTTATTGATCTTCTTTCTGTGTGTATGATTTATTCATGAGATTTTATTCTCTTCCTTCATTCTCAGTTATGTGCACATGTGTGTAACAAATCAATGATATCTTTCTTTCTTCATGTCTTGAAAGTTAAATTTGCAAAAGTTAGAATTTATACAACACTGATTCACCCCCCCTCTCAGTGTTGTCCTAAACTCCTACAATTGGTATCAGAGCCAAGTTCCCTTTTACAGCTTAATCAGCTTGGGTAGGTCCTGTGTGTGGAGTTCAATGGGTAAGTGCAGGAGAAATAAGAACATGAGAAATGTTAAAATTCATTTTGGTCAAAAGACACAAAAGACACCATTCATATCAAATCCAGATGTTGATATAAAGTCAGTTGATAAAGATGTTCTCCATGTTGAGTCTGATATTGTCTTAGAAGAAAAGGTTTCAGATGTTCCTCAGTTTGATGGTTCACATTTTTTAGTTTGGTATGTTAGAATGCAAGTGTATTTATCCTCCTTAGGATATGATGTTTTAATGACAGTTGAGAATGGTAATTCTGCAAATAACAAAGAGGCTCTGAAATGCAACCATATAGCCAAGAAGGTTATTTTATCTGGTTTATCTAATGATATTTCTTGTAAGGTTGTGCAGTGTGAAACAGCTCAGGATATCTGGAAAGAACTGACAAGAATTTATCAAGGTAATGATAAAGAGGAGGACACTCAAGTGTGTGAAGAAAGTGGCAATGAAAGGAGACTTTTGAATGAAGGAGTTGAAGTTCAAACCCAATCAGATTCAGAGGAAGCTAGCATCACAAGTGATGATGATCAAGGATATGATGAACAAGATTGTGAGATTGGTATGGAAGGAGAGCTTATATATGCTCTAAGTGAGCTCAAGAATTATAAGAAGGAGAACCAAAAATTAATGTTGCAGCTGGAACAAGAAAGAGATTTAAAAGACAAAGCTCTTACAGATCTTGAAGGTGCTAGAAACCTGATTGTAGACTTAAAGAATCAAGCAAGTGAATCAGACAAATTGATTGTTAGTTTGAAGACAGAAATTGAAAAAGCTAAGAGGATAGCAGATGTTTCAATATCTGACCTTGAAGTTAGAAGGATTGAGAATCTAAAACTGGAAGGTCAAATTATCAAACTCAGAAAAGATTATGATGGTCTCAAGGCTTTATCTAAGAAGTATAAGGAATTTGAAGAAAGTACAAGCAAGCTACATGAGATGCTTGGTAAACAAAAACTATATGGAGACACTACTAGACTTGATTTTGAAGAAGGAGAAAGTTCAAAAGCTAGAGAGACTCCCAGAAAGAAGATTGATTTGAATGCTGCCACTAAAAACAAAATGCATAATCAAAGAAAAAGAAATTTTAGAAGATATGCTCCTATAAGACAAGCTTACATGTACAGGTATAACTATTCATTTAATGGTTACTGTTATACTTGTAATCATTTTGGACATAAAGCAATTGATTGCAGAAGGAATACTAACCTTGTTTGTTACAAGTGCAATAATGCTAGTCACATTCAAAGAAACTGCAAAATGAATAGAAGGTATGATCATGATTAGAAGCATAACATAAATACTCAAGGGATGTTAAGAAGGTATTATCAATCATTTGATTATGATTACAGAATAGTTTGTTATAATTGCAATTCTTTTGGTCATAAAGCACATAGTTGCAGAAAAGCATCACCTAATTTGATGGGTTGGAAACGGAAAGAGGCAAAAAAGGTTTGGAGGAAGAAAGTACCTATGAAAATTTGGAAGCAGAAAGAAAGTAAAGAGAAGTCAGAATCTAAACTTATGCATCTTGCACAAGTCACTTCATTAGTTGGATAACTGAGAGCATGAAGTAAGGGGGAGTTATTCATGTTCTATCAAGTATCCCCAAAAAGTTTCAGGAAGAAGATTATTTAATGATCTTGTTTTGTTGTTTTTGGATTCATCTTTGATAATGTTTGTATGTGACAGTGATATTGGTGATCAGAGGTTTATGATGTTGACAAAGGTTGAATTGTTATGATGTTGCAGTTCAATGGGATCTTGTTTTTGAAAAGTATTCGTTGTCATGGAAAATCAGATATTTGCCTGTGTTGGCTAAATGAATGAAGTCAATTCATAACACTTATCTCTACATTTGATTTGTTCAAAGTGTTGTTGCAGGCATAACTTGTCAATGCATATTGGTTTAAGTGTGCTCAGGGATGCCAAGTCATGCTCATATGGAAGTATTCTTGATGTGATAATCTGACATGTTTCTTTGATGGTCTTTCTCATTAATATGTTTCAGGAAGGTATGAGCAAATTGTGTGCTTCTAGTTTTGAAGTGGTATCAAGTATGTGCTTCAAATCTATGGCATTGATGGTGGTGCAAGTTCTTCAGTTAATCAGGCTCATCTCTGGTTGTTCTTTTGAGTTTTAGGACAATGACTGTGGCAAACATCAATAGAAAGTCATCATGTTTAGTACTTTGATATGACATGAATGCATTTTGTAAGAAAATAATATGTGTTGCTTTTGTAATTAGCACTTAATGATATTCTTGATGGGACAGTGAAGTCTAATTATAACATGACTGTCTTATAAGTAACAAGATGTAGGACAGATAGTTAGTGCACTTTAAAAAGTACTCTTTGTCATGATTTGGTTTTCATAAATAGAGTCAGAGATCTCCAAGACAAGTATGACAATTCTTTGCAATAGGTTTTCAAGGAGGCAGTCAAAAGTATATGCTATGTTCTCCATGGAAGTTGGTCTAAACTGTGCTTGTCATTAATAATAATGTCTTGATGACAACAATAAGTCCTGACAGTGGTGCTATTTGTCTTGATCTTTATGAAAGTGTCTTTCATCCATCAATGAAATTAATTTTTCATCTCTGCAAATGAAACAACAATGATCTTTCACAGTGATATTGTATTTAGCTCAAGGGGCAGTATTTTTTTTCTTACAGTAAATAAGAGCAGTGTTCTCTTATATAATGGTCTCAATGCACTTAGACAGTTAGTACAGTATGATAGATATTGGAAATGAAGTTGCTTGTGTCTTGCTAATAATGTTCTCCACATTGATTCATTGATACAAGTCTCTAAAATGATGATTATTTCATGGTATTTTGATACAAGTGTAGCAGACTGAACAAGAAGGATTGATCTTGTAAATTGATTATTACTGTTAAAGTTCAGACAATTCCATGGTATTGCTGCTCAATAGTTTCATAAGAGGAAATTGATAGTATAATTGAGAGTTGATGCATTTTGAAGTTAATGCATAACACTATATTTATCACAGTAATGATAGTGTATTTGACTGTGTAAATGTAAGTACTGAGAACAGAGGGAGACTTGTAAAGGACAGAGATTTTATGGCAGTCGAATCAAGGGGAGCTTTTCAGGTTCCTTTGTCATTGTTGTCAAAGGGGGAGTAATAAGGTGCAATCTTGTAGTTTGGTTGACATCAATGCCAAAGGGGGAGATTGTTGTGATAGTTGTCATTGATGTCAAAGGGTTCAATGGTAGGTTACATGGGCGGATCAGAGATGATGTTATTCATGTCATGTTGTTGTTAGATTGATGTCAAAGTTTGTGATCATGTTCATGTTCATGTGATACAGTGGTTATTGTTCTGTGTCTAAATGTTTGGAGATGAAAACAAGAGAAGGAAAGGTCAAGTTAAGGATCTCATTGATGTCATGGATCACATGGATCATAGTGATTGCTTTATTGGTGATGTTGTGTTGATAATGTCAAAGATTCATCTCTTGCAGGATCATTGTGCAACATCAAAAGTTGTTTGATTAGTTGCTCAGAGATTGGATGATCTTCATGATTGATGTCATGCTTGTATCATGATTTTTAGATGATGTTGGGATTCTTGGGTTAGGATCTTACATATTTTATTATGATGTTACATATCAAAGTTCATAAGTTGATTTGGCATGATTGAGTTGAGCTGCCTTAAGAAATTGTTCATTACAGGAGTTGAGAAGTTGGGTGTATGCATAATGTCTCTTATGCCATTTAATGTTGGGATGTCATTTGTAGTTGGTTAGTGTTTGCTTCATATTCTCAGGTGATGAGTATTCTCAGTTTGATTTTGGTAAGCATATGATAGTGTGAAGGGTCCATCATAGCTTTCATGTTTTGTCATGCTTTGTCGTGCCTTGTACATGTCTTGGTGGCAGCTGCATCTCTGTTTTTACTTCATTGTGTTGACCAGGTGAGAAAGCATGTGAGATATGGGCAGAGATCAAAGGTATGACAATACAGAATCTTATCAGTGCAATGAATAAGTATTTTAAGTTGCTTTTTTTTTGCTCAGGCTTTGAAATCAAAGTTCATTTGTTACTCTTAATTGCACGTCATTAGTTTTTGCACTTTATGTTATAATTTGCTATTAACTGGGGCTAGCAGGTAATTCACTTAAGTCCATCGGTTGAAGGCATATTATGACATTCGGTGACTGGCCCCGATGTCCTAGTCTTTTGGTGGCTAAAAGTTGTTTTAGAAACTTGGTGAGAAAGCTTCCATCGAACAGTCGAAGATCTCTATTTAACCTGGTGGGAATATGAAATCTATGCTCCATATTCAAAGTCTATTTGAATTCCAACGGTTCAGTGCTTGGTTTTATTTTGACGGTTTCTATGTGAAAAAAAGGCTAAAAAGCCTGGTTTTGTGGTCTTGTTTTGAGCCCAAATGTATGCAGAGTCTAAATATGATAAAGAAATTGCTAATTTAGTGAAGAGTTCGAGTTTATGCTTTAAAACTTCATTAAGGATATGTTGTTACTAATTTTGCAATGAAGGTTTGAGAAGAAAAAATGTTATTGAGTTTCTGAAGCAAAGCTATGTGAGCAAGAAAGATGCATGTAGATTTCAATGAATTGAGTTTCCAATTTTGAGCAGAGATAAAAATGGTATGTTGTTGTGTGTCTGAGATATAACAGTGGAATGGTTCTTTTTCATATGATGTGAAAATGTTTTTGAGAAGTTTTTGTTTTGTAAAGTGTTTTGAAAAAGAAACAAAATGGAGAACAAAGAAATTGATGGGCAAAGATGAATAAAGGCAGAGATACTATATTGAGGAAATGAATAATTGCAGGTTGCAGAGAGTACTTTAATGTTTGAAGCATGAAAATTGAATTGAAGACATATTGTTTATCAGGAGTTTATATCAATTTTTGCAGAGATATTTTATTATCAGAGGGGAGTATTTTTGCAGATGTTGACTGGTTTGTGCAGGTTTATATCACATCAAATAGTAGAGATTCTTGTTTTGAACACACTGAATAATTTGTAAAAAGTTGAAGAGAACATTTGTTGTTGATAGATGCAAGATCAAGGTGTTTGTGTGCTCTAGTGAATCAGGGTAACCCCCTGAAATGAAATCAAATTTTTGTCATCTGATTTGTGTTTAGCCAGTGAGGCTTATAGCCTTTTAGTTGTCAGTGAGACACAATACAGTCAGTGAGACATCTTGTAGCCAGTAAGGCTTGTATGGTCAGTGAGACCTTCATGTAACCAATGAGATTTTGAATAAGCCAGTGAGGTAGTTTCAGAGTGGTTTTTATTCCCCTGGAGGGTTTTCCACTCATGCAATTCTTGTGTCTTGATTCTTATTGATCTTCTTTCTGTGTGTATGATTTATTCATGAGATTTTATTCTCTTCGTTCATTCTCAGTTATGTGCACATGTGTGTAACAAATCAATGATATCTTTCTTTCTTCATGTCTTGAAAGTTAAATTTGCAAAAGGTTAGAATTTATACAACACTGATTCACCCCCCCTCTCAGTGTTGTCCTGAACTCATATAGGCATAGGATCTGGAAATGACATAGTATATGCCATTGATTAGGCCCAAGAAGCTGGGCCTAATATTTCAAATGATTGGTATCAGGACATGGCAGTCTTTCTACAAGCAAGTAGTTACCCAGATGGATTAAATCAGTCAAAAAAAGGTATTTCATACTTCAATCCATCCCATATGTTCATGTTGAAGGCATCTTGTTTAGAAAATACATCAATGGAGTTCTTCGTAGATACATAGAACAAAATTAGACTAGTACCTGGTACTAGAAAAATTCCATAGTGGCCTTGGAGGTGGCCATTTTTCACCTAGAACAACTACTGTTAAAATTATGAGGGTTGGTTATTACTGGCCCAACTTATTCAAAGATGCCCATAAATGGATGAGGAGTTGCAAGGATTGTGCCCTGTTCATAGGTAAACGAAGGTTGGTAGCTCTTCCCGTTCATCCCATCCAAACTGATTAGCCATTTTCCCAATGGGGTTTAGACTTCATTGGAATGATCAATCCACCATCTAGTGTTAGATACAAGTGGATTTTGACTGCCATTGATCACTTCACTAGGTGGATTGAGGCAACTACTTTGAAGGTGTTGCAAGTATGTGCTAATCAGTAATGTCATTGATGTCAACAAGCTTGTGTTGTCATTGGTGTCAACTATGTCTTCTGATGAGGTTATTGTTGTTTGATTAAGTTGTCTTTCTAAAAGTGATTTGGTTGCTTTGTAGAGGTGCTGAAGATGTTGAGGATATGCTTATGTTGTTGGGTTTCCAAGTACTTTTGAGAAAATTAGATTAATATTTCAAACAGAGTGTTGAAGAAGTCTTCTAGCTTACAGAGTGATGTTCGCATTTTTTATCCGCATTTCTTTTGTGTTGGAGATTTGAGTGTATGGTTTGGATATGTTGTTTAGAAGTGTTTGAAAATGTTGAATCCAGAATTTGGTGCTCTGGATTGTTGTGCAGTGAAAGTTGTGTTCACCAATTTGAGAACACTATTTGAAGTGTGTCCAGGAGAAAGTGTTTTACTCCACATTTCTCCACGTAGTGTTTTCAGGTGTTGTGGCTCTAGATGTGTGCTTATAATGTCCTTATATATCTTCAATCCAAAAGGTTCATGATTTGATGCTCCAGAAGGTGATTTCTTGGGTAGCAGAGTTCGATAGTGTTGTTTGTAAGTAGATTCTAAACTTTCTTCATGTGAAAGTTGTGGTTAAATTTGTTGTTTTCATGTGACTTCAATATGTTCATGGATGTTTCTAGATTGTGTTAAAGCTTTCTGTAAGATCTACGAGGTGTGTTTACCTTTGAGGAAGCATGTACTTAAAAGTCTATGGTGTTAACTCAAGTTTGGCTGACTTGGTTGTTTGCAGTAATTTTGGTTATGCTTTGTTGATTGAGGAAGCATGGAATTTAGGTTCATGCTAAGATGTGGCATGGTCTACTTTCATTCCTTTCCTCTATGGGAATGTTTAGGTCCAAACCTAATTTCAAATTTATGAATTAGGTTGTGTTGCCAACCTTGGAGAATATTTTCATGATTGATGATGGTATAAATAAGTGTCAAGGATTTGTGGATGTATGGATGCGTGAAGAATATGATGTTTTGTGATGCGAATTTGATCAGTGCAGTGAGATATTTCATGTGTTAGGCTACTAGATGTAGCGAGCAGAAGGTGTCTACTATTTTCAGTGTTGTTGCGAAGGTGTTGTTTATATTGTGGTGAATATTGAATTTCATTGGAACTGAACTCCATGCATAGGCTATGTTGGTGCCTACATAAACATTCAGGTTTCAAGCATTTAAAGTCTACAAGCATTTTCATGAAGAAACCCAAAAAACTTTTAAGTTCTTCTGCCTTCACTTTTTCATGCATGTATCTTTGTATATGCATCACTGCTTGTATGTACATTTGAAGGTGCAAGTGCAAGTGTACATTGGCGGGCCTGAAAAATAAGTCAAATCAGCTTCAAAAGTGTAAAAATTGGTTGTATGCATATCGGGCTTGTATGTGTAATTCCAGGTGTGAAAAGTGGATGTACATTGAGGTTTCCATTGCAGATTCCAGGGAATATTCCATGCTTGAATGTGGGGGTTTTCATGTATATTTTGCATGTATGTTTGATATACAATGGGTAGATACATTTGCCATATGCAAAGGAGACGTACAATCACCTACATATAAGGCAGAATGTACATCACAAAGATACAAGGGTCTTATGCATTCACCACATACAAGAGGAAAAGATGCAAAGGTGATTGTAAATCAGATGTACAAGGGCGACATACAACGAAAAGATACAAGTGAAATATGCAGAGCAGGAGAAGTCAAAGTCAATAGTATTTAGGAACCTGGTGGGGCCCATGCCGTTGTATGTCCCAGATTGTATGTGTGTGTGCATATACAATGCAAAATATACAAAGTGCATATACAATCCAGACTTGAAGGAGTGGTGCAGGAGCACCTACCTGACAGCTGGTCTTGATAAGGCAGTTAGTTGTTTTAGGTCTTGTTTATGTTTCCAAGAAGGTCTGATAAGACCAAATGCATGTAATAAGGTCATGCTGATCATGATAAGATCATGCTGACCAGGCTTTGCTATTTTTAGCCAGTTTGTTAGGACAGTTGTCATGATATATGTTTGGTTGGACCTCCCAGCCGCTTGGAGAGTTCCCAGCCGCTTGGAGTCGGGTCAGTAGTACTCGAAGGCAAATCTATTTAAGCTTGAGGATCGGTTGACTATAGATATCATCGATCGAGCTAGGTTGTAAAGAGTGAGACAGCGAGAGAAACTGATCATTGTATTTGCATCTTTTGAAATCAAATAAAGTGTCCTGTTTGTGTTCATCCTCTATTGAATTCTATTGCTTGATCGATTTGCTGGTTTGGTGGCTGTATGGATTCACTGATCCATTCCACCGGTTGATTCATCTGATCGGTGGAATGGTTATGTACAGTAGGTTAGGTGTTAGTCTGTTTGTTTGCGTGCAGGTGTGCAGGATCGCGGCTGAAAGGTGTTGAAGACCCTAGCATGGGCATGTGCTAGGTCGAGTTGATAAGTTTGAGTTGGAAGATCACCCTGAGAGTGGATCGGGTCGTCCCTGGAGGATCGGCGAAGTGAAATTTCGCTAAGGCTAAAAGTTCGTGAAAACGGCATCATCAGGATATTTCAGCAAATATCCTGCAGTCGCGTTGGGCATCGTCATCCGGATAAGTGGAGGAGATCGGCATGATGCGGTTAGTTGCAAGAAGTGCAAGTGCGTCGGGGTGATCATCATCTGGGGTTGCCGGAGAGGAATGCATCGGCATCAGGTAGAAGATTGGGTCATGAAACTGTTGAAGTTTGCATGTTGCGAGTGCATCAGGATGTTTTAAGTCAGATATATACTCAGCGTATATATCGCCGTCAGGATCATCTCTCGGGAGTGCCCATCATCCGCGTATCGCTAGCAGATGCGTGAGTGAAAGTTCATTTTTTTTGACTAAGTGTTGAAGAGGTCATCAGGATATTGGGTGACGTCATCGTCATCAGGATATGACGTCATCGTCATCAGGATATTGAGATATCCCCCTATGCAAGTTTATCCTGCTGTCGTTAAGTGCTTAGGTATCGGCAAAAAGTTGTGTTAACATCATCAGGAGGTTTCGAGAGAACCGGATAAATCATATCATGATGTTGTTGCTTGTATCGTCGGCTATCGGGGTATCGAAGGGAAGGTGCTGAAGGTGATCATCATCAGGATCTTTGGAGCAACCGGATATTGGACATCCTGCTGACGAAGGGGGTGTTGCATATCATGATGATGCCGATGGAGCTTGGCGCCCGATGAACAGTGCAACAGGAGGATGTTTGCGTTAGTTGAACATCATGATGATGATGATAGGTAGAAAACAGAGGAAGTGAACAGTAGTCGGCAGGAGGATAATTGTGCTCGTCCGAAATATGATGATGATGCTGACAGTGTAAAGCAAAATATGATGATGATGGTGATGATGATGATGATGATGGGCTGCAGACGTCCATGCTGTATTGTAAGGTTATAGTGTGGATGCCTCTGCATCATAGTGGTATCAGAGCTCAGCAAAACATCTGGGCTGTTGTGTGTTGATTCTGTCACCGAAAGGGCAGAGATAGAGTTGATTGTGTGTTGTGTGTTGATTGAGAGGTTGACAAAATGCCTCCTAAAGGTAGTGGTACTGCAAGGGAATTGCAGGAAATGAAGGAGAAACATGCTAGAGAGATGAGGAAGATGAAGGAGCTTGCTGAAGCACTTCAAGCCAGGCTTACAGCCCTGGAAAAGAACAAAAAGAGGGAAGTGGAAGACAGTGAGTCTGAAGAAGATGAAGATACTGTTGAAGAGTATGAAGAGGTAGCTGAAGATCTGGATGCTGAAGACCAGAGATTGGCAAAACTGTTAAAGGCAGTACAGAGTGATAAACCTAAGGTAGAGGTTGATGTTTCCAAGTATACTGGAAGTTTGAATGAAGATGAGTTGTTGGATTGGATTGCTGCACTTGATAATCACTTTGAATGTGAAGATGTTGCTGAGGATCAGAAGGTAAAGATTGCAAAGACCAAGTTAGGAGGTCATGCTTTGGTATGGTGGGATTATGTACAATCTGAGAGAAGGAAACAAGGGAAGTCAAAGATCACTTCATGGGATAAGATGGTAGCAAGGATCAAAGGGAAATTCTTGCCAAGGGATTATGAAATCCAGATGTTTAAGAAGCTGCAATTTTTAAAGCAGAAGGAAAGGGATGTGAAGACATATACTGAGGAGTTTTATAAGTTGAGTATGAGATCTGGTCATCATGAGAATGTGGTAGAAAAGGTGGCTAGGTACTTGGCTGGTTTGAGATTTAACATACAGGATGAGTTAGTGTTAGCTAACCCTAAGAATGTGGAGGATTGTTATCAAATGGCAATCAGGATTGAAGAAAAGATGAATAGAGGACATGATAAGTCCATGAGAGGAAGAGGAAACAATAGGGGAAGAGGAGCAGCCCCTACACAAAAGCAAACCAATGAGGGTCAAGAAGACACTGGTAAAGGACAGGGACAGTCTGATTTCAGGGGTGGATGGAAAGGTAATAAAGGTAGATTTGGAGGTGGTAGAGGTTCTACTACATTTTCCGAAAAATGTTACACCTATGGAGAGTTTGGTCATCCATCTTTCAAATTTCCAGAAAACAAAGGTTCATCATCCAGAAATGATAGAACTAGTGACAAGAGGGTACAACTTGTACAAGAAGAGACAGTAGAGCAAAGTGCACAGAGTTCAAACACTTATCACAAAGATAAGGAGCCTGATAATTGTGCATACCCAGAGAGTGGAGAATCTCTGCTGATGAGAAGAACAGCAACTACCATGAAGGTACATGACAAAGAATCCCCACAAAGAAGAGCTCTTTTCAAGACCATATGCAAGAGCAAAGGCAAAAAATGTAAGGTTGTCATTGATACTGGTTCAACAGACAACATGGTATCTCAGGAAATGGTGGATAAACTGAATTTGGAAAGGATTCCACATCCACACCCTTACAAGGCATCTTGGGTGAGTGATAGTTAATCACTTTTTGTCTCTGAACAGGCATATGTGGATTTTCAGATTGGAGCATATCATGATAGAATTTTGTGTGATATTTTGCCTATGGAATGTTGTCACCTACTGTTGGGTAGACCATGGCAATTTGACAGAAGGGTACTGTATGATGGGTATTCTAATACCTATACCATCAAGAAAGATGGGAAGACTATTAAGTTGATGCCATTGCAAGCAGATGCTGCAGCACAGGGGGCAGCCAAAATCATTTTGATGGGAAAGAAGGAGTATGTGCAGATGCCTAGAGGAGCAGGCATAAAAGCAGTTGAGGATACTACAGGAAAAGAAGTTGTTCAGGACAACAGATTGAAGAAAGTTTTAGTTTTGACTGACAGAGGTCAGCAGCAGGTGCAGAAACAGGTTTGCAAACAGCAACCAGTTGAAAGGAATGACAAGGATGTTGTCATAGTTGGGACTATTGCTTGTCCTATAACGATTGAAAGGAAGATAGAGTTGAACATTTCAGAAGTTCAAGAGGCAGTTCAGACAGAGGTTCTGATCAGACAACCTGGCAAACACAGGGTATATGAGACAAAGGCCTACATTAACAGGCATGAGGATTTACTTGCCAGAAAGCAAGTTACAGTTCAGAAGACTTGGAGTCACCAAGAGCCAGCAGAGGACAAAGCTGGAACAGTTCAGCAAATTGCAAAGGCAAAGTGTAAAGGTGGAGGACTTCCACATACTAAACTCATGGGACATGAGTTCTTTTCTGTTGGGGAGTATGGTGCAGGAGCACCTACCTGACAGCTGGTCTTGATAAGGCAGTTAGTTGTTTTAGGTCTTGTTTATGTTTCCAAGAAGGTCTGATAAGACCAAATGCATGTAATAAGGTCATGCTGATCATGATAAGATCATGCTAACCAGGCTTTGCTATTTTTAGCCAGTTTGTTAGGACAGTTGTCATGATATATGTTCAGTTGGACCTCCCAGCCGCTTGGAGAGTTCCCAGCCGCTTGGAGTCGGGTCAGTAGTACTCGAAGGCAAATCTATTTAAGCTTGAGGATCGGTTGACTATAGATATCATCGATCGAGCTAGGTTGTAAAGAGTGAGACAGCGAGAGAAACTGATCATTGTATTTGCATCTTTTGAAATCAAATAAAGTGTCCTGTTTGTGTTCATCCTCTGTTGAATTCTATTGCTTGATCGATTTGCTGGTTTGGTGGCTGTATGGATTCACTGATCCATTCCACCGGTTGATTCATCTGATCGGTGGAATGGTTATGTACAGTAGGTTAGGTGTTAGTCTGTTTGTTTGCGTGCAGGTGTGCAGGATCGCGGCTGAAAGGTGTTGAAGACCCTAGCATGGGCATGTGCTAGGTCGAGTTGATAAGTTTGAGTTGGAAGATCACCCTGAGAGTGGATCGGGTCGTCCCTGGAGGATCGGCGAAGTGAAATTTCGCTAAGGCTAAAAGTTCGTGAAAACGGCATCATCAGGATATTTCAGAAAATATCCTGCAGTCACGTTGGGCATCGTCATCCGGATAAGTGGAGGAGATCGGCATGATGCGGTTAGTTGCATGAAGTGCAAGTGCGTCGGGGTGATCATCATCTGGGGTTGCCGGAGAGGAATGCATCGGCATCAGGTAGAAGATCGGGTCATGAAACTGTTGAAGTTTGCATGTTGCGAGTGCATCAGGATGTTTTAAGTCAGATATATACTCAGCGTATATATCACCGTCAGGATCATCTCTCGGGAGTGCCCATCATCCGCGTATCACTAGCAGATGCGTGAGTGAAAGTTCATTTTTTTTGACTAAGTGTTGAAGAGGTCATCAGGATATTGGGTGACGTCATCATCATCAGGATATGACGTCATCGTCATCAGGATATTGAGATATCCCCCTATGCAAGTTTATCCTGCTGTCGTTAAGTGCTTAGGTATCGGCAAAAAGTTGTGTTAACATCATCAGGAGGTTTCGAGAGAACCGGATAAATCATATCATGATGTTGTTGCTTGTATTGTCGGCTATCGGGGTATCGAAGGGAAGGTGCTGAAGGTGATCATCATCAGGATCTTTGGAGCAACCAGATATTGGACATCCTGCTGACGAAGGGGGTGTTGCATATCATGATGATGCCGATGGAGCTTGGCGCCCGATGAACAGTGCAACAGGAGGATGTTTGCGTTAGTTGAACATCATGATGATGATGATAGGCGGAAAACGGAGGAAGTGAACAGTAGTCGGCAGGAGGATAATTGTGCTCGTCCGAAATATGATGATGATGCTAACAGTGTAAAGCAAAATATGATGATGATGGTGATGATGATGATGATGATGATGATGGGCTGCAGACGTCCATGCTGTATTGTAAGGTTATAGTGTGGATGCCTCTGCATCATAGGAGGATTTAATTTTGGCAGATAAGTGGCTAGGGTCTGCAGGTTGTATGTTGCACATTGTATGTACGACATACAAGGCGACATATAAGGAGTTATATACAAGGCTCGAACCCAATTAAGATTTCAAAGTGTTTCATAAGAATTTGGAATCCGTGGCTTGTATATGGCGCATTGTATATGCGATATACAATGCAAGATACATTGAGGTCAATACAACGCGGATTTCAAAGGTTATTCAAATCTACCTCATAAGTGTGTTGAGATCCGCATTGTATGTATATTGCACTTATATGTGCAATATACAAAGCGATATGCAAAAGGAGGAGATACAAGCTAGACCTAAATTCGATTTCAAATTGTTCTATAAATATTTGGGGTCCGCCTTGTATGTAGGTGATTGTATGTATATGCAATCTCAGTAACAAACATATACAAAGGCTGATATGCAAAGGGATTTTTGGCGAGACTCAATGTATCAGTAGCCCCTTTCATTGTCTTTCTAACGGCTGATGGAGATGCATAAGTCAACGATGCAAAAAAAGGTGCCTACGTGGTGCGTTTCCATTGGCTGACGACTTTTCAAAGTGATTTGAGGCCGTAGATCTTAGAGAAACGGAAGGAATTGACAGACATGATTCAAACTTTCAGCGAAGGATTTCCTGCGTCCGCAGTTGCATTCCAGGCGGGAAAAACTTCAGAGAGCACCATTGCTGCATCCCAAATCCGGTAGGTTGGCCATTTATGAAAAAGTTGCAGAGGTATGGGTCTGATTGACTGGCCAACTACCAAATTTGTGAAGAAAATCTCTAGGTAGCTGCACGACTCCCAATTTTATCTGCTCTTCCTTCTTCTTCTGCCTGGAGTATTCAATGTTTTGGGCACCATTTTCATGGTGTGATGCATCTAGTGAATTTTTTGAGTTGACCATTGTACTGAATGCTGAGTGCATATTCTTGCATATATGTAAACTGTGTTACTCATTGTAGGGGGTTGAAGACTTGGGCAAGTTTTTTTGGAAAATAACAAAGATCAGAGCTTTTCTTGGCTGCTCTATCTCTTTTGTGAGTTTGAGTTGCATTTGAATGCAACTTGCACATATGTTCAGTTTCATTGTTGTTTTATATTAAAAATGCATTCTTTACATGTATTTAGTTGTTTGACTCCATTTGCTATATGTATCACTTCTACTGAATTTGGTTGCTAAGGGTTACTAAGATTCTAAGATACAAATTTGTTTTATTACATGCTTGAATCTCTAACCTCCATTCAAAGAGTGGATTAAAATGTTTTAGGTTAAGTATGAAGAAGAATGTATGTCAGCTGGGATATTTGTAAGTAGAGACAGCTAAATACTCAGTCTTGGGTGGTGTTTGTAAGGCAAATACCAGTCCTAACCCCTTGAAACTTGAATGCCAGTGTAAATCAATCTCTTGTATACGTCTAGTTGACTCCTTGCCCTGAGATAGGCACCAGTCTGCTTCTTGTGTAGTAGTTATGATCCAAAACCCCCTGTCTTGCATCCAAAACATAAATTCAAATCATTCCATATTTCCAACCTATTAGTTGTAGGAGTAGAAATAGGACCCCTGCATACTCTCATCCACAACCAGTTAGATATGTCCAAGAACAGTGCCAACCTTGTGATTTATCACCCAAATCTTGGTCCAAACATGAGAGTATTCTGCCTGTTGTTGAAAAGCTAAATCATTTTGTCATTGGGCGAGTCAAGGTTAAATCTTTAGCTATAGGGATACCCCCTTAGTGCGGAAGAACCAGAAGTGAAGGGGAGGTAGCTCAAGCAACCTCCTGTATTTGTTGGTCGAATCTGCCTGTGCATTGGAACTGGCAAACCCTTTTCCCATTCAGAACAAAAGAACCAACAAAATGGTGACTCTGTTGGGGAGTCAAGCAATTTGAAGATTTTGAAGACCCAGGTGAAGTTGTTGCAGCAAGACTAAAGAATGACCATGTGGTGCTCTACTAGTGTGATGAATCTAGAAAACAAAAGTGCCTTGTTGACATTTTGTCCTCTCTGTGAGAGGTGGTGACTCTATTGATTGAACCTATTAATGCTACAACATATTTCTAGGTATTCATCTTTTGATTCAAAAATGATGAGTTTAGAATAGCAAAACTGGTTGTGCTCTCAAAGAAGACCATTTTTTATTGAAAGATATAAAGCCCTAAATTTCAAAGGAATATATGGTTACCCGAATGTTATTCCCAATAAGAATAGAAAATGTTTGCCGAAATATAGTGGATTAAATTCTGAGTCTGCAAACAAACATCTGCAAATTTTTTGTAATTTGATAGAAGATTATGAGGTAGAGGATGAAGATGTAGTAATGAGACTCTTTGTTCAGTCATTAGAGGATGTTGCTAGGGTCTGGTTTTCAGACCTGCCTGCATGTTCAGTTTCTTCATGGGTAGATCTAGAAATTGCATTCCTAGAGCAGTTTGGTCAAAGATTTGATTTGGCCTCATTGATCATACATTTCATGAATATCCAAAAGGAAGATGAGGAACTGGTTCCAGGCTTTAATCTTAGATTTATTAAGTTGCTCAAGTAGATTCCTGAATATATGAGACCTAATGATGCATTGTGCTTGACAATTTATTTGGCTGCATTTGATGAAGAAATGAGTTATTTATTGAGAGATAAAGAACCAGTCACACTTTACCAGGCTTACAGATTTGCTATGGATATTAAAAATAATCAGAAATATGGAATGCCAGTAGGTTTCATGACTGCAAGTTTTCAAAATAGTTATCAAAGTGAATATATTTCAGCTTTCCCAGTGTGCTCATTGAGAGATGATTTTGCAAAGGGGAATATATTTTAGAATAGTATGTGCAATCATGATGTGATGCATAAACATGAAGAAGATGTTGTAGAAAATGTAGGCGCATCCTATAATGGTGAAGACAAAGACTGTTGTTAGCCTCTAGAAAAGAAGCCTGCAGATGCAAAATGCATTTCAAATGATGAAATAAAAGATATACATGAGGTTGTGTCCTACAACAATAGGTATATCCTAGTTATTCCTCAATATTTATATGAGGTGGATATACAGAGCTTCACTTTGAATATAGAAGAAGGTGATTCAAGGGATGGCAGTGAATATGTTAGTGATTGTCAGCATTCAAATGCATATATGAGCCTTTCAGATGATGAAATATATATGGATGTTGAATATGAGTGCTTCCTTGAAGATTGTGACCACCTTTACAGTGCAGACATTGAAAAATTTGCTTTTGATTATCAGTACATTGGTGAAGAGGAGAAATAGGGTCACTATTCAGATGTGAATGGACAAGTTGCAGATGTGTGTGCTCATATAGTTGGGGATAATGTTGGTTGCAGGGGTGACTATGAAGCTTTCAACGTAGGGTTGTACTCTAAGCTATTTATGCCTTCTCTTGAGACATTCTAGGTGAACCTTAATGATAAAATTGCTGAGCACAATGATGATGGATATCTGAATGTTTATAAAAATGAATATGATTATGAGATGTTTCTTATGCCTGAATATTGTGTGTTTAATACAGAGGAGCCCTTATTTTGTGAAGAAGGGCAAAATTCTGATGTGGATTCATTTGTTTCCTGTGAGTCTGTTATTTTTCCAAGCAACATCAGTGACTCATATGATCATGACATTGTACAACTGATGATAATGTATACTGATAAAGCTTTTTGTAGATTTGTTAAAGAAAGAGAAATGGGTAGTAGCACAATTAGTTGCAAAGTAGGGTGCTGCAAACAATAAATTGTTTTGAGGCTTCATTTGAAGAAATCAGAAGAGAATCAGATATTTGACAAAGGGAAATTCTAGTTTTTCCTTTTTGGTGGCCCTGGGCCACCAAGTAAATTTTAAAAAATAGTGTGATTTGTGATGCAACTTGGTGCAGCTTTGACTCTGTTGCCCAATGGATAAGGGACTAGTCTGCATCCCAGAGATCTACGGTTCTCACCATGCCTACAAGAGGCATGTGTCCCCAGATAGAACCAATGTTGGTGCCTGCATAAACATTCAGGTTTCAAGCATTTAAAGTCTGCAGGCATTTTCATGAAGAAACCCAAAAAAATTCTAAGTTCTTCAGCCTTCACTTTTTCATGCATGTATCTTTGTATATGCATTGCTACTTGTATGTACATTTGAAGGTGCAAGTACAAGTGTACATTGGCGGGCCCGAAAAATAAGTCAAATCGGCTTCAAAAGTGCAAAAATTGGTTGTATGCATCTTTGTATGCATATCGGGCTTGTATGTGCAATTCTGGGCGTGAAAAGTGAATGTACATTGAGGTTTCCATCGCAGATTTTAGGGAATATTCCATGCTTGTATGTGGGGGTTTGCATGTATATTTTGCATGTATGTTTGATATACAATGGGTAGATACATTTGCCATATGCAAAGGAGACGTACAATCACCTACATACAAGGCAGAATGTACATTGCAAAGATACAAGGGTCTTATGCATTCACCACATACAAGAGAAAAAGATGCAAAGGTGATTATATATCAGATTTACAAGGGTGACATACAACCAAAAGATACAAGTGAAATATGCAGGGTAGGAGCAGTCAAAGTCAATAGTATTTAGGAACCTGGTGGGGCCTGCGCTATTATATGTCCCGGATTGTATGTGTGTGTGCATATACAATGCAAAATATACAAAGCACATATACAATCCAGACTTGAAGGAGGATTTAATTTTGGTGGATAAGTGGCTGGGGTCCGCGGGTTGTATGTTGCACATTGTATGTGCGATATACAAGGTGACATACAAGGAGTTATATACAAGGCCTAGACCCGATTAAGATTTCAAAGTGTTTCATAAGAATTTGGAATCCATGGCTTGTATATGGTGCATTGTATATGCGATATACAATGCAAGATACATTGAGGTCAATACAATGTGGATTTCAAAGGTTATTCAAATCTGCCTCATAAGTGTGTTGAGATCCGCATTGTATGTATATTGCACTTATATGTGCAATATACAAAGCGATATGTGAAAGGAGGAGATACAAGCCGGACTCAAATTTGATTTCAAATTGTTCTATAAATATTTGGGGTCTGCCTTGTATGCAGGTGATTGTATGTATATGCAATCTTAGTAACAAGCATACACAAAGGCCGATATGCAAAGGGATTTTCAGTGAGACTTAATGTATCAGCGGCCCCTTTCATTGTCTTTCTGACAGCCGATGGAGATGCATAAGTCAGCGATGGAAAAAAGGTGCCTACGTGGCGTGTTTCCATTGGCCGATGACTTTTCAAAGTGATTTGAGGCCGTAGATCTCAGAGAAGAGGAAGGAATCGATGGACATGATTCAAACTTTCAAGGAAGGATTTCCTGCATTTGCAATTGCATTCCAGGTGGGAAAAACTTCAGAGCGCACCATTGCTGCATCCCAAATCGGGTAGGTTGGCCATTAATGAAAAAGTTGCAGAGGTATGGGTCTGATTAACCAGCCAACTACCAAATTTGTGAAGAAAATCTCTAGGCAGCTGCACGACTCCCAATTTTATCTGCTCTTCCTTCTTCTTCTGCCTAGAGTATTCAATGTTTTGGGCACCATTTTCATGGCCCGATGCATCTGGCAAAATTTTTGAGTTGACCATTGTACAGAATGCTGAGTGCACATTCTTGCATATATGCAAACTATGTTACTCATTGTAGGGGGTTGAAGACTTGGGCAATTTTTTTTGGAAAATAACAAAGATTAGAGCTTTTCTTAGTTGCTCTCTCTTTTTTTGAGTTTATAAGTTGCATTTGAATGCACCTTGCACATATGTTTAGTTTCATTGTTGTTTTATATGAAAAATACATTATTTGCATGTATTTAGTTATTTGTCTCCATTTCTTGTATGCATCACTTCTTCTGAATCTAGTTGCTAAGGGTTACTAAGATTCTAGGACATAGATTTGATGTATTGCATGCTTGAATCTCTAACCTCCATTCAAGGAGTGGATTAAAATGTTTTAGGTTAAGTATGAAGAAGAATGTATGTCAACTGGGATATTTGTAAGTAGAGGAAGCTAAATACTCAGTCTTGGGTGGTGTTTGTAAGGTAAATACTAGTCCTAACCCCTTGAAACTTGAATGCTAGTGCAATCATTCTCTTGTATACGTCTAGTTGACTCCTTGCCCTGAGATAGGCACCAGTCTGCTTCTTGTGTAGTAGTTATGATCCAAAACCCCCTGTGTTGCATCTAAAACCTAAATTCAAATCATTCCATATTTCCAACATGTTAGTTGTAGGAGTAGAAATAAGACCCCTGCATACTCTCATCCACAACCAGTTAGATATGTCCAAGAACAATGCCAACCTTGTGATTTATCACCCAATTCTTGGTCCAAACATGAGAGTATTCTGCCTGTTGTTGAAAAGCTAAATCTTTTTGTCATCAGGTGAGTCAAGGTTAAATCTTTAGCTATAGGGATACCCTCCTTAGTGTGGTAGAACCAGAAGTGAAGGGGAGGCAGCTCACGCAACCTCCTGTATTTGTTGGTCGAATCTACCTGTGCATTGGAACTGGCAAACCCTCTTCTGATTCAGAACGAAAGAACCAACAGGTTAGATGCAATTATATCAGTTCAAATCCTGGCAGTGAGCCACTCCTCTCTTCTCTCTTTCTTTCTCAGTGGGTAGTGAGTCCACCTGTAGTGAGCATTCTTTCTTTTGGGCAGTGAACCCTAGGTAGTGAGCCCTTTAGCAGTGAGCCTTTTGTAATTTGATATTGATACTACATTATATTGTGAGATAATCCTCACCATGGTTTTTCCCTTTTAGGGTTTTCCACATAAAATCTGGTGTTCTCTTATTTGTGGTGTTGATATGATTCAATTTTAGCTATTTATTTTTCATCCTTAAGCATCATAACATGTTTAAAGGTTAATGTGGATCTAAATGGTTACGAGGGTTTGACATTTTTGATACAACTGATTCACCCCCCTCTTAGTTGTCTTGTGCATTCTACAATTGGTATCAGAGCAAGATTCCTTGGAAGAGAGCTTAACATCTTGAGGTAGATCTGGGATGGTGTACAAGAAGGATGCTCCTTGCTATGCCCTTTAGAAAATAAGAATAGTAAGTTATCTGGTTTCTCTTGGATATGAAATCTTGAACTTAGTTATAATTGCATTCAAGACTAGCAAATATAAGAATATTATGGAAGCAGATCAAGATGATGCTGATGATATGAAATTGGGTACTGGTAAGCACAGTGGTAAGTTGCCTTTCAAGTGTTTCAATTGTGGCAAGATTGGTTATTATGCTTCAAGATATCCGAAAAGAATCTTGAAAATTAAGAATAGGGCAAACAAAAGAAGAGTGCCTAAGAAAAGATACAATGTGAAAGAAGATGTAAGTATATCTGATGATGAAGATGATAAGGATAATGAATATGATACTGTTTCAGCTAACCTTGAAGAATGTGTGAAGGAAAATGCTCCAGAGGTAAGTCTTGATAATGAAGATGCTTTGATGTCTACTTTTCATACCAAACAAGAAAAGAACTATTGGGTTATTGATAGTATTTGCTCAAATCATATGACTAGTGATAAAAGCAAGTTTGTTAAATTTGAGAAATATGATGGAGGGCTAGTCGGATTTGGTGATGATTATACTGCTAAGATATGTGGAAGAGGCTCAATTAGTCTTGATGGAAAGAAAAACACTAACGATGTTCTTTATGTTAAAGGCTTAAAGAAAAATCTCTTGAGTGTTCGACAATTGTGCAGCAAAGGATACAATCTTATGTTTCAGGATGATGGAATTGAGATTAGAAGGGAGATCAAAATTGTGATAGCTTCTAGAAAGAGGACAAATGGAAATATTTATCATCTCAAAAGTGGTGATGGCTATTGCTTTATGACTCAAATCAGTGAGAGTTGGCTATGGCATAGAAGATTGTGTCACATCAATTTTGATAGCTTGGTAAGGATAAGTTCAATTCAAGTTGTGAGAGATCTGCCAAAGATTACAAAGCCTATTACTGTCTTCTACAAGGAATGTCAGTTTGGAAAGAAAACAAGAAGAAGCTTAAAAAGCAAGGATCAGTCATCTACCAGACTGTTGGAATTGGAATATACAGATCTTTGTGGTCTTACCAGAGTAAGGATTTTTTGATACAGGAGCATTAGGGGTGAAGTGCAATCCTACGCAACCAAAAAGATCTTTATTTTATTTTTCAATTTTTGGCTTGTTTTTGTGTTGCAGCCATGATTTTGGTCTGCTTTCACCTTTCTTCAGCAACCTTTGAAGATAGTTTCATTCATATATTTTATTAGCCTAAAACTCAAGTGAATTAGCATTGCATTTGGTAAAGGAAATCTCACACCCCAGCTAGGAAATGTATTTTTTATTATTTTGTAACTCCCAAGAAGAATTAAATGATATGGAATAAAATATTTGCCATGATGTTGGGTGCTTGGGGAATGGAGTTGTCGGATGAGGAGTTGGATGGTAATTTTTGGCAAAAGTTTGAATTTTCCTAGAAAAAGAATTGAAGAGGCCAATTGCATGAATTACCACACCCGAAATGGAGGAGGTAGAGGTTTTGACTAGCATTTTGGGGAGAGGGAGATTGTCTGGGTCATAACTGTGAGACCTAGTTTCAGAAAAAGAGGCATAACTTTCTCATATATTAACACAATTGAGAAATTCAAAATGATCTGGAAAGATGGGATGAAGGAGCATAAAACCTAGAAATAATCTTAAAATCTTGTTGATAATGAGGGAGAAGTAATAGACAGAAAGTGATGGGTTTGTGGAGTTCCAGCTGATTTTTGATCCATTTCCAAAACTTGCTTGTAGAGAATTTCATATTTGTTCTTAATCTTGCATGTAGATGATTGTTGTTGCAAATGGAGATCTCATGGAGGATTTAATTATTGAATTATTTTTATACTTGTATACTTCCAATATTTTTTGAATGAAAATAAATATTCTTGTGCTGAAGATTTTGTTTAAAGATTGCTTGTGTTGATTTTTTTGAAAGGAGGCTGCAATGATTGACAAACCTCTTTGGTTTCTCAATTGTTGAACTACATCAATTGGTATTAGAGTAGGATTATAAAGATTTGGAGAAGACATGACACATAGAGGATGGGGTAGAGGAAGAGTCCCACGAGGAGAATAAAATCTAGCACTTATGGAATTGATAAGGGGAATCTTAGCAAGGTTGGAGGCTGTAGAAACTTCTCAGAGAAGAGGGATTCCTGATGAAGACATTAGTGAGGATGAGGAAGAAGTTCTAGAGGTTACAACAATGCAGGGAGAAGATGCATGTGAAGAGAGATTCTTATAAGTGTTGGCTAAGCTTGGGAGTAAACCAAGGATGGACCCATCGGATTACAATGGGAGTATGAATCTAGAAGAGCTTATTGACTGGATTATAGAAATGGATAAATATTTTGATTTGGAAGCTATTGAAGAGAAGAAGAAGGTGAAATATGTTGGCACAAGGTTGAAAGGACACGCATCCCTATGGTGGGATCAAGTGCAGATTGAAAGATAGAGGAAAGACAAAGAGAAGATAAAATCATGGGAGAAGATGATTGCAAAACTGAAAGAAAAATTCTTGCTTGTGGATTATCACATTAATTTAATTAAAAAGTTGTAGAACCTTAAACAAAAGGATTTGAGTGTCATAGAATACACAAAGGAGTTCTACAGACTGAGTATATGTGTTGGACACGTAGAGGATGATGAGGAGAAGGTAGCAAGGTATGTAAATGGCCTGAGGATTAACATTTAGGATGAGATCAGCATGGTCTTGATAAGGATAGTGGAAGAAGCCTAACAGTATGCACTGAAAGCAAAGGAGAAGTTAGCAAGAAGGCAACAATGAAGATTTAGAGGAAAAGGAAAACCTCCATGAGGTAGGGGACAAGTAAATAGTGGAAGTGTGTTATATGGAGCCTAATCAAACTCGGAGGTTAAATTTTCCCCACTTTTATCAATGCGGTTTCCCCCCAAATTATTTAACGAGGGAGTGCAAGGGGCAAAGCCCTACCTGCGGGGCCCGGGGGAAGAGCCCACAGTGGGGATCTGGGGACAACATCCCCAACGGGGGCTTTTGGGGTTAGCACTCCCAAAGCAAAAATTGCCTATTATTTTATAAAGGCGTCAGGAGTTATTTTTCTATTGGTTGACATAAAAAACCCTATTTTGTAACCGACATAATTCTTGATAAAAAAAGCTAAGGGTTAGGGTTTCTGTTGATATATTGTATTGTAGCATTTGCAACGGGATTGAGTTGCAAGGATTGCTGGTTGTAATTGGTTTGATTTGTTGGATAATAATATTGGACTCTTTTATGTAACTTGAGTTTGGGTGAACCACATTAAAAATTGTCTCTTGGTGTTATTATTTCTGCGTATTTTCATTCCCCTGTTTAATCTTTATTTGCATTTAATTGATATCATCTGTCGACTAACCCTAACAAGAAGAGGGCAGCTAGTAAAGGAAGAAAAAACAAGATGGTCACAAACAAGTCATGGCACAAATGCAAGAGGAAGAGGAGATTTTTCAAGAGGAAGAGGTGAAAGTTCAAGAGGGAAAGGAGAATATGATAGAGGAAGAGGATTTTCAAGAGTATGCTTCAATTGTGGGGAAATGGGTCATCAGGCCTTTGAGTGCCCTCAAATATAAGAGGTTGGAAAGACATACACTACAAAAGCTAAAAATGAGACAAAGCCAGTAGACCTTGAAGATGGAGAAGTTCTCATGTTGAAAAGAGTTCTCTTAAAACTAGAGAAGGAGCTTCCAGAATCGGCACAGAGGAGGAGCTTGTTTAAAACAGTTTGTAGGTCTCAAGGAAAATGTTGCACCATAATAGTGGACAATAGAAGAACAAATAATTTAGTGTCCCAAGAGATGGTGGAGAAGCTGAAGTTAGAAAGGATGAAGCACCCAAATCCCTACCAGGTCACTTGGTTACAAAAGGGACATCAACTTCTGGTGAGTAAGCAATGTTAGGCAAATTTTTAGATTGGTAACTATAAGGAAGACATACTATGTGATGTGATGCAAATAGATGCATGCCACATCCTATTGGGTAGGCTATGGCAATATGATCGCAAGGTGATTCATGATGGTGAAGCTAACACATATACAATCACAAAGGACAAGAAAAAGTATGTCATGCACCTGTTGAAAGAGAAGCAAAATGAAGTGGACAGTGATACCAAGGTATGCATGATCACTGGTAAAAAAAATTTAAGAGAGTTAAAAGAAGAAGAACTATAGTGTGCTTTAGTTTCCAAGCCACAAGAAATTGGGATAGCAAGTGAAGAACAAGAAATTCCTGAGGAAATCAAGAGGATATTGAATATGAAGATATTTTGATGAAGGCTTTTCCAGATGTACCCCCACAAATTAGAAGTGTAATTCATTACATGGATTTAATACTAGGGACAAGATTACCAAACAAGGAAACATATAGAATGAGCCCAAATGAAAATGAAGAGATAAATAGACAAGTGTAAGGGTTGTTGGACAAAGGCTTGATAAGAGAAAGTTTGAGCCCATGTGTAGTACCGACAATTTTGTCACCCAAGAAGGATGGAGAATGGTGTATGTGCATGGATTCAAGGGCTATTAAAAAGATAACAATCAAGTATAGGTTCCCATTGCCTCATATGGATTATTTGATGGATTGCTTAAGTGGAGCAAAATATTTCACCAAAATTGATTTGAAAAGTGGATACCACCAAATAAGGATTAGAGAAGGAGATGAGTGGAAAACCGCATTCAAAACAAAGGAGGGGTTATATGAGTGGTTGGTTATGCCATTTGGACTCACAAATTCCCCAAGCACATTCATGAGATTGATGAATGAGGTGCTCAAACCATTCCTTGGTAAGTTTGTGATTGTTTATTTAGATAACATCTTGGTTTTTAGCAAAGAAAGAGATGAACATCTAGAGCATGTTAGGGCTGTTTTGCAAAAATTAAGAGAGGAAAAGTTTCTGGTCAACCTTAAAAAATGTTTCTTTATGACGGAGGAGTTGGTATATTTGGGGTTTGTAATCTCAAAGGAAGGCTTAAAGATGGATCCACAAAAGGTTAAGGCAATCCTAGAATGGCCATCACCTAAGAGTATGTTTGAGGCAAGGAGTTTTCATGGTTTGGCAAGTTTTTATAGGAAAATTATCAAAACATTTAGTAGCATTTGTGCACCAATCATAGACACAATGAAGGGAGAAAGAAAGGAATTCAAATGGACAGTTGCAATAGAGAGAAGTTTTAACATTTTGAAGGCAAAGGTGACCGAACAGCCCATATTAGCATTGCTAGATTTTAACAAAGTGTTTCAAGTTAATTGTGATGCAAGTGGGGCAGCGATAGGAGGAGTTCTCAGTCAAGAAAGAAGGAACATAGCTTAATTTAGTGAAAATTTAAATGAATCCAAGAGAAAATATTCAGTGTATGATCAAGAGTTTTACTCTATTGTGTAGGCCCTCAAGAAGTGGAGACACTATTTGTTACCAAAGGAGTTTGTCCTCTACACAGACCATCAAGCCTTGCAATTCATTAAAAGGTAAGCTAAATCAAAAGCATATGAAGTGGGTGGAGTTCTTACAAAGTTATTCTTTTATTCTTCAACATAGAAGTGGTAAGTCAAATCGGGTAGTGGATGCTTTGAGTAGGAGGTGTTTGTTGCTAAATAAAATGCAAGTGAATGTTATGGTTTTTGATTTGACGAAGGAGTTGTATGAAAAGGATCTTTATTTTAGTGAGGCATGGGCAGCTTGTAGGTCTCCAATAGAGAGTGATAGAACCAAGTGGTTGTAATATTTCATTCAAGATAGGTTGTTTTTCAAGGGGCAGCTATTGTGCAAACCAAGGGGATCAATGACGGAAAACTTGATTCGAGAAAAACATGGTTGAGGACTTGGTGGACATTTTGGAGTGGATAAAACTTTGGAGCAGCTGAGTGAAACTTACTATTGGCCAAGTATGGGTAGGGATGTGAAGAATATGGTTCAAAGATGCTCAATATGTCAACATGCCAAAGGGACTAGCCAAAACACAAGGTTATATCAGCCTTTGCCAATTCCAGATAAGCCATGGGAGGAAGTATGGATTTTGTTCTTAGTCTACCAAGAACCCAAAAAGGTAATGATTCTATTTTTGATGTAGTTGAAAGATGTTAAAAGATGTCTCATTTTATTCCTTGCAATAAGTCAAGTGATGATTCACATGTTGCCAATTTATTTTTCAAAGAGGTTGTAACGTTGCATGGTTTGCCAAGAAGAATTGTTTTGGATAGGGATACTAAATTTGTTAGTCATTTTTGGAGAACATTATAGAAGAAGTTGGGCACACATTTAACTTATATCTCAGCCTATCACTCCCAAATGGAGGTGGTAAATAGAAGTCTTGGAAATTTGTTAAGATGCTTGATAGATGGGAGACCAAAATAGTGGGATGTGGTGCTTGCACAAGCTAAATTTGCCTACAATAATTCCATCAATAGAAGCACGGGTAAGATTCCATTTTAGATTGTCTATGGTTATAGTCCCAAAGGTGTTCATGAGTTAAGAGATAATACAAATTTTGGAAAGAAAAGTGCAGCAGCAGAGGATTTTGTTGATTATTTACATGAGTTGTATAAGGAGGTCAAGGGAGGTTGGAGTCCAATATAAGCAAGTACAAGGCTCATGCTGATTTGAAAAGAAGAGAACAAGAATTTGAAGTGGGACAATTAGTTTTAGCACACCTACGGAAGGAAATATTTCCCCAGGGCACTTTTAACAAGTTGAAAAGCAAGAAGATTGGACCGTGCAAGATACTCAGAAAATTTTTAGATAATGCATATGAGATAGAATTGCCTCTAGGAGTGGATATTTCACCCATCTTCAATGTTTATAATTTTTATCATTTCATTGGTGATGAAACACATGAGAAGAAGAGTGATTTTTTAGATTTATAGACTTGGGAGCAACAACTTCCAGCAAGAGAATATGAAGAGGTAGATGAAGTTATTGACTCAAGAGTAGTGAGAAGAACAAGAGGCAAGGAATATAAGGAGTATTTGATCAAATGGAAGGGAAGGAAGATGGAAGAGGCAACATGGGTGGCTGCCTCTGAGCTTCTCAAGCTTGGTATACCAAATCCTTTTGAATGTTCATGAGTCTACACTCATGAAACATCCTTTCTTACGCTGGATGTTTGATGCAGAAGCATCAGGGATGAAGTGTAATCCTGCACAACCAAAAAGATCTTTATTTATTTTTTTAATTTATGGCTTGTTTTTGTGTTGCAACCATTATTTTGATCTCCTTTCACCTTTCTTTAGCAACCTTTGAAGATAGTTTTATTCATATATTTTATTGGCCCAAAATTCAAGTGAATTAGCATTGCATTTGGTAAAGGAAATCTCACACCCCAACTGGGAAATTTATTTTTTATTATTTTGTAACTCCCAAGAAGAATTAAATGATATGGAATAAAATATTTGTCATGATGCTAGGCGCCTGGGGAGTGGAGTTGCTGGATGAGAAATTGGATGGAAATTTTTGGCAAAAGTTTGAATTTGCATGGAAAAAGCATTGAAGATACCAATTGTATGAATTACCATGCCTATAATGGAGGAGGTAGAGGTTTTGATTGGCATTTTGGGTAGAGGGATATTGTCTGGGTCATAATTATGAGACCTAGCTTTAGAAAAGGAGGCATAACTTTCTCATTTCTTAACGAAATTGAGAAATTTAAAATGATCTAGAAAGATGGGTAGAAGAAGAATAAAACCCATAAATCATTTTAAAATATTGCTGATAATGAGGGAGTAGTAATAGACAGAAAGTGACAAGTTTGTGGAGTTGTAGCTGATTTTTTATCCATTTCCAGAACTTGCTTGTAGAGACTTTGCATATTTGTTCTTAATCTTGCCTGTAGATGATTGTTGTTGCAGATGGAGCTTTCATGGAGGATTTAGTTGTTGAATTATTTTTATACTTCTACACTTCCAATATTTCTTGAATGCAAAAAAATATTCTTGTGCTGAAGATTTGGTTTAAAGATTGCTTGTGTTGATTTTTTTGAAAGGAGGCTCCAACGATTGACAAACCTCTTTGATTTCTCAATTGTTGAACTGCATCAGTTTTCAAGGTGATAGGTATTTTATATTATTTATTGATGATTTCTCTAGAATGACATGGGTCACTTTTCTTATGGAAAAATCAGAAGCCCTAGAAAAGTTTAAAACCTTTAAAGTAATGGTTGAAAATGAAATGGATATGAAGATCAAATGTTTGAGGTCTGACAGAGGTGGAGAATTTACTTCTAATGAGTTTAACATGTTTTATGAGAATCATGAGATAAAGAGGCATTTATCTACCCCTAGGACTCCTCAGTAGAATGGAGTAGTTGAAAGGAAGAACATGACTATTCAAGAAGTTGCAAGGACAATGATCAAAGAAGCAGACCTACCGAAAGTCTACTGGAGAGAAGTAATTCATACTCCTATCTACATGCAGAATAAAGTACGAGTAAGGGAAAATAACACAAAGACTCCCTATGAGCTATGAAAAGGAAGGATTCCTACTATTAAATATTTTGAAGTTTTTGGAAGCAAATGCTATATCAGAAGATATGAAGAACTACGAAAGTTTGATGCAAGGTGTGATGAAGGTATTTTCCTTGGGTATTCTACTAAAAGAAAAGCTTACCGGTGCTACAACAAAAGGCTAAGAAAAATTATTGAAAGTGCTAATGTTAAGGTTGATGAAGACATACAAAAGATTTCAGAGGCTAATGGATCATATCAGATGAGTCTTCTTGTGGAGAAGAAGAAGAAACCAAAGAAAAGGAAGTACAAATTGAAGAATAAGAAACTCCAGAAAAAGAAGTACAAATTGAAGAACAAGAAGCTCTAGAAAGAATCCCTAAAAAGTCCCAAGTATGTGCAGAGGAATCACTCTCAAGATCATATCATTGGTGATAAGAGAAAAGGTGTATTTACAAGAAGGAAAGCTGTTGAAGAACATGTGAATCTATGTTTAACTTCTAAAGTTAAACCCAAAATAGTGGTTGAGGCATGCAAGGATGAGTTTTGGATTAAGGTAATGGAAAAAGAACTAATGCAGATTGAGAAGAATTGGACTTGGGAAATTGTCCCAAGACCAAAGAACAAAAATGTGATTGGAATTAAGTGGGTATTCTGGAACAAATTGAATGAGAATGGTGAAGTGGTAAGGAACAAGGCAAGACTTGTGTGTAAAGGTTACTCATAAGTGGAAGGAATAGACTATAAAGAAACTTATGCTCTGGTGGCAAGAATGGAGGCCATTAAGATGTTCCTAGATTTTGCAGCTCAAGGATTTCAAAGTGTATCAAATGAATGTGAAGTCAACTTTCTTGAATGGTGAGCTGGAAGAGGAAGTGTACATAGAGCAACAGGAAGGATTTCAGTTGTCAGATGAGCCTGATATGGTTTGTAGGTTGAAGAAGGCACTATATGGATTGAAGAAAGCCCCCAGAGCTTAGTATGCAAGGTTGGACAGATACTTATTACAGCAAGGATTCAATAAAGACTCCGCAGATGGCAATTTGTACATCAAAGTAAGTGGAGATCAAATTTTGATTATGGAAGTGTATGTAGATGATATAATTTTTGGTGGAAATGAAGGTATTTGTAAGAGTTTTGTAGATGAAATGCAAAAAGAATTTGAAATGTCAATGTGTGGGAAAATAAACTTTCTTGGGTTACAAATCAATCAGATAGATAAGAGTATTTTCATTTCTCAGTCAAAGTATGTAAAAGAGTTGTTGAAGAAGTTTGGAATGGAAGATTCTAAACCAGTTTGTACTCCTATGGTTACTGGTTGTAAGTTGAGCAAGAATGATGAATCTCCTAAGGTTGATCACAGCAAGTAAAGATCAATGATTGGAGGATTACTATATCTGATTGTTACTAGACAAAATATTATGCATGCTATTTGTCTTGTGCCTAGATTTCAAGAAGATCCCAGAGAGTCACATGCTATGGCAGTGAAGAAGATATTTAGATATTTAAAGGGCAGTCCAGATTATGGCTTGTGGTATCTAAAAGATACTGACTTTACTCTAAATGCTTAAACATATGCAGATTGGGCTGGTTGTGTAGATGATAGGAAAAGTACAAGTGGTGATGCATTCTTTCTTGGATGCAAGTTTGTATCTTGGATAAGTAAGCAACAAGATCAGTGTCTTTATCTATTGCAAAGGTAGAGTATATTATTGTAGCATCATGTTGCACACAAGTGTTATGGATGAGACAAACCTTGAAGGATATCAAAGTTATGTATGATGAGCCAATCTCTATCTTTTATGATAATATAAGTGTTATTAACATTTCAAAGAATCCAGTGATGCATTCAAGGACAAAGCATATTTCAATCAAGTATGTAATGTGCCGCACCTGTTGGTTCTTTTTAAGATCTTTTCAGTGTTATTTTTAATTTTATTTGTGTTCTTTCAGACTAGATGGAAGATGCAGAAGGGGTTTCAGTTTTCTTGAGATGTTGCCAGATACATTGCAATATAACATATATTTTGAAAACCCATAAAAGAGACAATAGATATGAGGAAAATATGAAAGACCCAGATCATAGAATCACCAAATATGAATTATTGTAACATACCCATATGGAGAAATGTAACTTCGTACATGTGCTAAAGCTGGACCAGTAACTGGGAGTACAATATTCATTCAAAATTCCATGAAAATGAAAGTATTGTGCATACAAGGAAGAACATCAATCATATAGACCCTAAATGCCTCAAACAAAGAAGTAGAATAGTTGTAGACCAAAAGGAATGAGTCCCAGAAGACCCACAACCTCCCAAGCAAGTATGGTACAACCTAGCTGAGTTAAACACAATAGAATCAACAAAAATCTCCTCCAAAATATCTCTATTCTAAGTAGCAATCCCTTATTCCTCCCTAACGTCCAAGTATGGATGGATAAACTCAGCTAAACACCTCAAATCTACCTCAAGAAATAGTACGGTTGCTCCAAGTGAAGTATGACCAACATGTAAAGAAGTATGGTTGCACCAAATGTCTCTTCTAGCTTCTAAAATTTGCCTTAACTCCTTTGTTATCATATGGACATCAACAATCTATAAATGATATGAACAATATGCCCAAAAAACCCATCAAATGAACTCCATTGAAGCACAGGATGCAAACACTATATGCATTTGCCAATCTAGCACTTTTGGATGGTATTGCACATCTATAGAATGTTGTTACTCAGAGAGGTTTTCATCTCCAAGACCCACCAATGTTCAAAACCCTTCAAACCCTCAAGAAACCCTAGCAGAGCCAAAAGCATCAATTTCATAATATTCAAGCATAACCAAATGAACTCACTTTTCATCTTTTTATCTCCTCCAAGAGGGTTGATGCAAATAGCTGTTGAGAATTAAGGTGTCTCAACCTTTGCAAATTTCTAATGTTGTATTTATTTATCCCATGTTGAGTTGACATAGTCGGCACCTTGTGTACATGCAGCAGGATAATTTTTGCTGACTTTGGTAGCTACAGTTTCCCCCTTGAATAATTAACGGGGGTTTGGGGGCAGCGCCCCCAAGATAGGGTCAAGGGGCCGAGCCCCTTGCGGGGTCCCAGGGGTACTGCCCCTGGCGAGAAAGGCATCTTTGGGCGGTCAAGGGAGGTTATGACATGTTGTAAGAGCAATACGATATTTTTAGTCAGTGTATGACAGTTTCTCTTACAACTGTAAGTATTGTCAGTTATGATGGATTCTATGATAGCTATAAGGTGCGTAAGAGCATCTGTCATAACCTATCTTGGGACTACGCACCCACATTGGGATGGGATGTTAGACAAGTGTCCTTAGGCGTGGGTTTTGGGGCATGATTCCAAGATGGATGCCCATCTCTAGAAGGTTCCATATTTGCCTTGTAAACACTATATAAACAGGTGCTTGGATGGGAGATACATAGCTTTTGTACAAGTACTGTTATGCTGCTAGAATATATCCAAATTCGACATTCGAAGACTCCTGAAAGAGCACTGGCTCTAAAACTATATTGTAATATGTTATTGTTTACTGTAATACATTTGAGCTGTGTTTTGGAGTGTGGGGTTTTTCACCTGTAAGGGTTTTCCCCACATGTATCTTGTCTCTCTCTCTTCTGTCTACTTTCTGTGTGTATGTGTATTGTTGTAATATCTCTATTATTGTATTAATAATGTTGTAACTGGAAAGGTTAATTTGAATTTGTACTCTACTTCCCTCATTAGATTAGCTTAGGAAGTGTATTCCGCATACCTTGCTTCCTTTCAATAGGAGGGAAAACACTTTATTAATATTACTTTATTCACCTCCAAGATGGGTACCCAAACTCCCCTTAAGTGACTTTTAAATATTTCTCATTCCATAAACTCACTTGACATAATATTTTATAAAGTCTTGACAAATAAATATTAATAACTTCAGACTTTAAATTGAAATCCAAGACGAACTTGGAATTCAACGTTCAATAGCTCACCGGAAAGGTCTTGACTAGACGAATCCAATCCAACTCTGAAAATCCTAAAATGGCGCCAAATGAGCTTACTAAAAATAGCAAGTATGGCACTACACAAGCCAAGTCATCACTAGACTCTACCAACTAGCTCCAATATGAACCCAAACTGCATCTACACCTCTGAAATACACATGCAAGGCCAAACCAACAATGGTTCCCTAACCAAATTGTCAATCTATGGGAACCCAATGATAGACTAACACTGTAAATAGAAAGGGGACATTACAAGGTATCACTTTTTGAGAGAGAAGGTTACAAAGAATGAGGTAAAGCTTGAGTATGTGCCTACAAAGGATCAGGTTGCTGACATATTCACTAAGGCTCTTCCTAAGGATACATTTGAGTATCTACAGGAGAAGTTAGGGGTTATTGCCCCTCCTTTGAACTAGATGCATAAGGAGATGTATCAGTCCAATGTACTTCAAGATTCACTCTTTTCTGGACCAGTGTTGAAAGCTACCTCTTAGGGGAGCAGGTAGTAGCTTTAATGATGGTTGTAGAAAGGGGAATAAGAGTTAGTGTGTACTCTTAAGGGGGAGTATTCAGAGCAGTAGTGAGCAGTGCAAGTATGTATAGTATCATAAAAAGTGAAAGAGATAGAAAAATTTGTGTCACCCTTTGCCATTGATGTCAAAGGGGGAAAGAGTTCATGTGAAAAACTAAGGGGGAGAGAGAATGTGAAAAAGAAAAGAGTCAGTAATCAAAGAGAAAGTAAGATGTGTAAAAGAAAGGGGGAGAGTAAGAAAGTAAATAAGATTGGTGTAGAATTATGTCTTGATGCTTTTTCACACTATGTGTTGCCATCAATGACAAAGGGGGAGATTGTTGCAAGTATGTGCTAATTGGTGTTGTCATTGATGTCGACAAGCTCGTGTTATCATTAGTGTCAATTGTGTCTTCTGATGAGGTTGTTGTTTGATTAAGTTGTCTTGCTAAAAGTGATTTGGTTGCTTTGTAGAGGTACTAAAGATGTTGAGGATATGCTTCTATTGTTGGGTTTCCAAGTGCTTTTGAGAAAATTTGATTAACATTGGAAACAGTGTGTTGAAGAAGTCTTCTGGCTTATAGAGCGTTGTTCGAGTTTTTGCTCTGCATTTATTTTGTGTTGGAGATCTAAGTGTATTGTTTGGATATGTTGTTTAGAAGTGTTTGAAAATGTTAAATCCAAAATTTGGTACTCCGAATTGTTGTACAATGAAAGTGGCATTCACCAGTTTGAGAACAATGTTTGACAGTGTTTGCAGTGTGTCTGGGAGAAAGTTTTTTGCTTCACATTTTTCCGTAGAGTGGTTTCAGGTGTTGCAGCTCTAGATGTGTGCTTATAAGGTCCTTATCTATCTTCAATCTAGAACATTCCTACTTTGATGCTCCAGAAGGTGATTTCTTGTGTAGCAGAGTTTGACAATGTTGTTTGTAAGCAAATTTTGAACTTTCTTCAGGTGAAAGTTGTTAAATTTGTTGGTTTTCACGTGACTTCAAGATGTTCGTGGATGTTTCTAGATGAAAGGAAGCTAGGTGTGCGTAAATCACTTCCTACACTAATCTAATGAGGAGAGCTGTATGCAAATTCAAATTAACCTTTCCAGTTACAGTGTTATTAATACAATAACAGAGATATTACAACAATACACATACACACAGAAAGTAGACAGAAGAGAGAGAGAGAGAGAGAGACAAGATATACATGGTGAAAACCCTTACGGGTGAAAAACCCCACACTCCAAAACATAACTCAAATGGATTACAGTAAACAATAATAGATTACAATACAGTTTCAGAGCAAATGCTCTTTCAGGAGTCTTCGAATGTCAAATTTGGAGATATTCCAGAAGCATAACAGTACTTGTACAAAAACTATATATCTCCCATCCAAGCACCTATTTTTATAGAGTTTATAAGGCAAATATGGAACCTTCTAGATATGGGCATCCATCTTGGATTCATGCCCCAAAACCCACACCTAAGGACACTTGTCCAACATCCCATCCCAATGTGGGTGCCTTGTCCCAAGATAGGATATGACAGATGCTCTTACGCACCTTACAGCTGTCATAGAATCCGTCATAACTGACAGCACTTACATCTGTAAGAGAATCTATCATACACTAACTAAAAATATCATATTCCTCTTACAACATGTCATAACCTCCCTTGACCACCCAAAGATGCCTTTCTCTTGTGCAAAGATACTCACCGACACTTGTCATTAAATAAAAGTCATTTGAGGTTTTAGGGTTGTTGCCTCTAGCCCCCATGGGGGCGCTGCCCCTCAACCTGCCCTGTACCATGATAGGGAGCACACCAGGAGCACTACCCCTGGAACTCTGTAAGGGGCTTTGCCCCTTGACCCCGTCTTGGGGTCACTGTCCCCAAATCCCCATTAATTATTCAAGGGGGAAACCGCAGCTACTAAAATCACTAAAATTTATCCTGCTGCATGTACACAAGGTGCCGACTATGCCAACTCAACATGGGATAAATAAATACAACATTAGGAATTTGCAAAGGTTGATACACCTTAATTCCCAACACTAGATTGTGTTAAAGCTTTGTGTAAGATCCATGAGGTGTGTTTACCTTTGAGGAAGCACGTGCTTAAAAGTCCATGGTGTTAACTCAAGTTTGGCTGACTTGGTTGTTTGCACTAATTTTGGTTATGCTTTGTTGATTGAGGAAGCATGGAATAACATGTAAGAGGGAATTTAGGTCTGTGCTAATATGTGGCATGGTCTTCCTTCATTCCTTTCCTCCACGGGAATGTTTAGGTCCATACCTAATTTGAAATTTATGAATTAAGTTGTGTTGCAGACCTTGGAGAATGTTTTCATGATTGATGATGGTATAAATAAGTGTTAAGGATTTGTGGATGTATGGATGCACAAAGGATATGATGTTTTGTTATGTGAATTTGATCAGTGCATTGAGAGATTTCATGTGTTAGGCTACTGGATGCAGTGAGCAAAAGGTGTCTACTATTTTTAGTGTTGATGTGAAGGTATTGTTTGTACTGTGGTGAATATTGAGCTTCATTGCAATTGAACTCCATGCATAGGTTAGATGCAATTATATCATTTCAAATCCTGGTAGTGAGCCACTCTTTCTTTCTCATTGGGTAGTGAGTCTACTTGGATAGTGAGTCCACCTATAGTGAGCATTCTTTCTTTTGGGCAATGAGCCCTTTGGTAGTGAGCCTTTTGTAATTTGGTATTGCTACTACATTATATTGTGAGCTAATCTTCATTGTGGTTTTTCCCTTTTAGGGTCTTCCACATAAAATTTGGTTTTCTCTTGTGTGTGGTGTTGTTATGATTTAGTTTCAGTTATTTTCTTTTCATGTTTAATTATCATAACATGTTTAAAGGTTAATGTGGATCTAAATGGTTGCAAGGGTTTAAAATTTTTGATACAATTGATTTACCCCCCCCTCTCATTTGTCTTATGCATTCAATAGAAGGATGCCATTGGGGCCAATGTTCTGGACTTCCTTGAAGGTATAGTTACGAGATTTGGAGTCCCATCCACTATCATTTCTGATAATTCTAAGACCTTTTGTAGGCACAAAAATTAGTGAGTGGGTAGTTAAGTTTGGAATATATTTGAAGACCTCTTCCAACTATTACCCTCAAGGGAATGGTTTAGCTGAGTCTACCAATAAAAACCTGATCATAATCATCAAAAGAACAATTGAAGATAACCAAAAGACTTGGCATTCCAAGTTGAAAACATCACTTTGGACTGACAGGATCATGCTCAAGAGAGCCATTGGAAATTCACCCTTCATGATGTTCTATGGAAGGGAGGCAAGGCTTCCATTATCGTTGGAGATGCCCTCACTTAAGCTTGCCCAACAATTAGAACTACTGGAGAATGATGCCCTGACTGTGAGGCTAGCCAAACTGATGTAGTTGGAAGAAACAAGAAACTAGGCCATGAAGAATTTGGAGGAACAACAAACATGAGTGAAGAGGACCTTTGATAAAAATTTAGTTGACAGAGTCTTCAAAGAGGGAGATTTAGTGTTGAAATGTGATGAAGATAGAGCTAAGGCTGGGAGGCATTCCAAGTTTCAAGCCATATGGAGCAGTCCATATATTATCACCAGCTACAAGCAAGCTAATGCTTTCCAACTCTTTAAGCTAACTGATGAAACTCTTCCAATCCCAGTTAATGGGATTCATCTAAAACCTTACTTCTGAGTTTGGTTTTGGGACCCTTGTAAATAATTAGGGTAGGTTTGTTTTGTGATAGGTTTCTTTCTTCCAAGTGCTCTTGCATAGGCTGCATCATCATTAAAAGGTTGTTTGCATTGTTTGTTTTTTGTTGTTGTTTTGTTGTCAGTGGAAGCAGTATTTAGTTATGTATGGTCATGTTGTTTCACTCCCCTTTGAATTGTGCCTAATGGATTGATAAGGCCATTGGATCCTTGTGTTTAGAAAGCAAACACCTATACATAGTGCCAAAATGTTGTCATATTTTTCCCTAGGACAAAATAGCCCAGGGATCCCCTGAATCCTACAAAATGTTGTAAAATTGCCTTCAGTTATGTTACAGAAATGTTATGTGCCTCGCCTTGTAAAGTTATTCCAAAATTCCAAGTATTTTTTCCTTTGAAGATTTGCCATATTGGCAAACTCAGCGGTTCGCGAACCATCCAGTTCTTCGATCGGCCAGTTCACCAATAGGTGAATTGGTTGATAAAGAGAGAAGGGTTTTCTTCTAAGGCATGAGGTAGAAGATAAAGGAAATCCTCTAAAGCAAAAGAAGAAAATTAAGTGTACATCGATAAACTTGGTAGTTTGTGAACCTGATGTTTTGTCGACGAGTAGGTTTGTTGATAGGCAGGTTTGCCAACAGGCTAAATCATTGATTGGAAACAAGGTAAAAGAAGAAGTTGTTCTCTAAGGAAGATCAATTTGAAGGAATTGTCAAAGTATCGGCAAAATATGCATTTCGCAAACCTCTTGGTTTGCTGATCGACAAGTTCGCCAACTGATGAATTTGTAAATGAAGACAAGATCAAAGATGGTTTGCAAAAGTAGAGAATCACTGACAAGGAAAGGAGAAAGTTCGTGAGGGTCATAGATCACCTATAAAGGAATAAGGAAGAAGAAAGATTAAGCATGGTTCACAAATAAAGTGTTTTGCCGATGGGTAGGTTCACCAACTAATAAACCTGCCGATATAAAGGGGATGTTTCATCAAATGAAGAAGAGCCTAATGGTATAAAGTGAAAATCAAAGAGATAAAGGGTGCCAAAAGTAAAGTGAAAATTTAAACACTTCTAAAGTGTTGTAAAAGATTCTAAAAGGCACAATTTTCTAGGTGCCCTTAAATCACGCCATTGTTGCAGGATGAAGTAGGTGGATGAGCAATACCTACAAATTAATGTTACAGGCCAAAGTCAGATGTAGGTGGTTGAAATACTAAGGATCTTCAATGCCCAGTACTAGAAAGAAGGACAAAGTGGATGAAACATTTATTGTAGGTACCACAAAATAGATTTCCTAGCAGTTTAGGCCTTCCCTCATTAATGTGCCAAATAAAAGCATGTGGATAATCCTCTGCAAGTTTTTCAGACACGCCAAGGCATGGGCATCCTTCCAATCATATATGTATATGAAAGATGTATTAAAGGTTGTTGCTCTCTTGCAGCTGTGACTCTGCATCAATTGTAATATTTTGCCTCTTCAATCAATATAACAGCTGATTTATGCCTCCTCATGTCTTAACCCTATGGGATATTTGTGTTCGGGTTGCTATCTGTGAATAGGTTATTCCTCTTGGCATTCTCTTCATTTCTTTACCTCTGTTAGGATTTCATGTTCTGCGTATGATTTATCAATTGTTTGAGATTATCCTGTGCATCTAGAGTTGATGTTGTAGCCAAAATACTTTAAATCTGGTGTATCACTTCCCCTTTCATTTCGGTTCTCTTTCTTTCCTTTCCTTTGGTAATGTATAGCATTAGGTTTAGTCATTTTATTTGAATCTTCAATTCAGAAAGTGAAACCAACCATCTCTAGAGGTTTAGTCTCATTCGCAAGGTCCCACACCTTGAGACCAATCTAATGTTCATTGAATTTGTTGGAACTCCCAAAAGCTTCAATAACAGGGTGCAAATTTAGGCGATAACACGTAGCATCACCAAATCATGTGGAAGAAACAAAGCATGGAGAATCCCTTATGTTTAGGAAGGTATTGTTGAATCCAAGCATGGAGGAGGATGGACCATCTCAGAGGAGTCTCTTTCGTACCATATGCAAATTTGGAGGTAAGTGTTGCAAAGTCACTGTAGATAGTGGTAATACTGATAACTTGGTTTCTGAAGAGATGGTAGAAAAACTAGGATTGAAGAACATTAAACACTCTACTCCTTAAAAAGTCACTTGGCTGCAAGAAGAACATGAATTAGGGGTGAAAGAGCAGTGCATGGTTAATTTTCACATTTTTTCATACAAGGATGAAGTTCTATGTGATGTTATGACAATGAGTGTGTGTCATGTTTTGTTAAGAAGGCCTTAGCAGTTTGATAGAAAGGATATCGTATAGAAATAATTTGTAGGCCATTATGAAGGATGGATAGAAGTATACTTTAAGTTCATTGAAAGGGAGAGAGAAGAAAGTGAAGGAAAACTGTCCCATAAATTATTGCAAATCAAAAAAATAGGTGATAAAAGTGGCACAAGAAGTTGAAGACAGCTCAAAGGAGGTTCCAAAAAAGAGTAGTACAAAGGAGGTAAAGAAGAATAGTGTTGATTCTAAGAGGGAACAATATAAACCACAAGTTTCAAGAATGGTAAACTCTCATGAAGGATGTGGATTAGATTTATAGAAGAAGATAAGTAGTGATAATTTGCAATGTGAAGGTAGAAAACAACAAAGAGGAAAAGAGAAGGTAAGGCAAGAAGAAGCTACAAAGATTCAGAGTGGGATGAAGAAGAGATGTCAAGTGGATAAAGAAGACAAATGGATTAAGAACAAGCATGGGATCACCATCCCAAACACATTCAAATGTTCATGAGTCTCCAACTCATGGAACATTTCACTTACCCAATGTGTCTGATGCAGGAGCATCTAGGTCCATAGCAATCCTACATCACCCAAAAAAAATATTGTTTTAATTCTTTTTTGGTTTGTTTTGATTATTTTTTGTTGTTCCAGGCATCTCTCCATGTTATAAAGTCTCTTATATGCTCAGATTTGCAAAATTAAAAATTTTGCATGAATGTAATTTTCGCGCGTTGCAGGTAGTTTTATGAAAATAATTGTTTCCATAAATCCGTGAGGATTTTTCATTATTTCTCCTATAGGGTTGTTCATTATTTATTGTTCATTATTTTTCTCACATTGGCAAAGGTTTTTTCACAAAATTCTTCACCATTTGGGAGAATTTAAAATTTTCTGTTCTCGATTGGTAGTTTACGGAAAGTTGAAAATCTAGAGTTTCATGAAACTTGTGCTCAAACGAATTTGCAAGGATCTTTGAGACATCATTCTAAGCATATTCGCCAATTTTCATATGAAGATTTGCTCCTGGTAAGAAGTTGTGTAAGAAGTCATTTTCTGACATAGTGTTGTAGTCACAGTCGCAAAATTGAAAATTTTCTTCCTCCAATCTGTGAGTATAAATCCAAAAGGGGATTGGTCAAGTGATTTAATTAGTATATATAAATTCCCTTATGCATTTAAAAGTGACAAAAGAGAGGTTTTTAAAAAAAAATTATGAAGGTAAATTTTAGTCTATGGTTAGCATCAAATTGAGGAAGAATATTCATTGTCTATGTGGGACAATAAGAGGTGGGTCGGCTAGCATTTAGACCATTATCATTGGTGAAGCTAAATACAAAAAATGGCACCTAACTTAGGAAAAAAGGAATTTACAAAATTTAGAAATTGTTTTCAGCCTATATGAGGCATTTAAGAAGCATGGGGCAACTAGATTTGACCAATTTTAATGCAAAAATTAATGTATACAAGCACCACTTCTTCTATGGTAAGAACAACAAGTTTAATGCAAATTTAAATGTTATCTAAATGAGGCACTGGAAAAGAGGATAACGACTCTTTTGAGGCAATTTTAAAAATGAGAAAATTAAAAAATAGAAATAAGAGAGGAGAGGGTGCCATCTTGTTGGGGGTTTTTGATGGAATCTTTACTGGAGAAGTTTGTCGAGACATTGTTTACTTTGTGAAATTTCAGATCTGGGAGTATATTAGAGGTATGGTGAGAGTATTTCATTGTCTGAAATAATAACCTATAGTAGATTTGAGAAATAAAAGGATAGAGATATAGTGGATGGTTTTGTAATAACTTGATTTCAATGTTATGTTGTTATATGAAATGATGTTAGTTATTCCTCTATATTCTTTTATGATGTGATATTTCTTATCTAAATTTTCTTTTAAAAAGGTGAATTCACAAAGTGTGTTTTAAGTTTGGCATCAAGAAGATAAGTGTGTTGTAGTAGAGGAGCCGTATTGCATCAACTTATGATCTAGATCTTGAGCAAATGGATGTGAAAATAATGTTCCTTCATGGGGATTTGGAGGATATTTATATGACACAACCAGAGCACTATGTGGTGAAAGGTAAAAGTAATTTGGATTGTAAATTAAAGAAATTCTTATATGGCCTAAAACAAAGTCCTAGGATGCGATACCAAAAATTTGATACATATGTGTTGAGTTTATTATTTGAGCATTCTAAATTAGATCATTGTGTTTATTATAAATCTGATGGTGATCATTTCTTGTTTATTGCATTATATGTTGATGATATGTTATTTATTGGTAAAGGGAAAGGAATTATTTCAAAACTAAAGTCTCAACTTGCAGCTAAATTTGAAATGAAAGATCTTTGTGCAGCTAAATAGATTCTTGGGATGGAAATACAAAGAGATAGAGTGAATATAAAACTATGGTTGGGCCAGAGTAAGTATGTCAATTCAGTTTTACATAGGTTTAACACGCATGATTGTAGACCATTGTGTGTTCCTTTTACAGTTGAAACAAAGTTATCTGCTTCACAATGTTCAACATCTCCATCAGAGATGAAAGACAAGATAAAGTGTCTTACCAGAGTGCAGTTGGAAGTTTCATGTATGTTATGGTCTGTACTAGACCATGCATTACCCAAGTAGTGGGATTTCTTTCCAAATATATGTCTAATCCTGGTAGAGTTTATTGGGATGCAGTTAAAAGAGTGTTTAGATATTTGTGAGGTACCTTATAATATTCCTTGTGTTACCATGATAATTTGATAGGAGATGGGTAGTCCCTTGATATTCATGGTTATACAGATTCAGATTGAGTAGGTGATGTTGATAGCAAAAGATCCACTAGTGCTTATGTGTTTACTTTATTTGGTGGTGCAATTAGTTGGATGAGTAAGTGATAGGTTGTGGTTGCTTTTTCCACTATTGAAGCTAACTATATGGAAACTACTCATGCTTGTAAATAAGTCATTTGACTTAAGAGACTGTGTTCAAATATTGGAATAAAACAAGGTATAGTGACAGTGTATTGTGACATTCAGAGTGTGATATACCTAGCTAACAACCCAACATTTCATACGAGGACCAAGCACATTAATGTACAATATCATTTTGTTAGAGATATGGTTGAGGATGGCAAGGTGAAGCTGGTTAAGGTAGAGACTTTGATTATTTTACAGATTCATTAAATAAGCATGTGAGCACATAGAAGTTCAGATGGTGTTCAGAGTCTATGGGCCTTTTGGCCCCTCAGAATTAAATCATGGTGTTGATACTCCCTTTTCTCTTGCAAGGTGCTCGACAAGTGGAAGAATGTTAGGAAAGGTGTCTCAACCTTGCAATTACAAAAAGGTATGATTTTTTTTGTTATAAATACATAAAAACTCAATTTGGGCTATAGGGTTGGTTTTTGGCCAAAATAAAAATTTTGGGTGGTCTGTACCGACATCAAGGGTGCCCAATGAAAGGAAGCAAGGTATGCAAAAACATCTTCCTACATTGATCTAATGAGGAAAGTTATGCAAATTTTAATCTTTTCTAGTTACAAATTATTAAATGCACATTAACAGAAAGGTAATAACACATAAAAAACAAGTACAATGCTCACAACACAAGATATACGTGGGGAAGACCCTTCCGGGTAAAAAACCCCACACTCCAAAACCTACACAGTTTATTATAAAATCAAAAGATGATTACAACAATGACTTGAAATGCAAGCTCTTCCAGGAGTACACAAATGTTGATTCTCATTCACATCCCATGAGCTTTCACATTCTTCAGCCACTTATTTATCAAGCCTCTTTGGCAGTTTACAAAAGTCATTTTTCCATGTTGACTACTAACCAAAATAATTGTCGATGCCTTTAATAAATATAAGGCATTTTTTTCCCCCCTGTACTCCCTCGTTAATTATTTTGGGAGGAAACCACGACTGAAAAAGTTGCCAAAATTTACCTTGCTGCATGTACCTGCAGCCCTGCAGCATGATCAGTCACCACATACTAACAACTTGTCACACCTGTCATTTCAACTGTTACATGTCATAGAATCTATCATAACTCATGACACATGACCACAAGGTGCCGACACATGGAAAAACTATGCCAAGTCAACATGGGATGCCTACCTCCTCATATGAGGACAAAACATACATCTAGTCACCTTCCATGTAGGATGACACATCACCGTGCCAACTCCCACAAAGCGACAAAATAAGATTTACATAGAAAATTATAATAGTAGGCAAAAATAAATAAATACAACATTAGGAACTTGCAAAGGTTGAGACACCTTAATTCCTGACATTCTCCCACTTGTCGAACACCTTTCAAGAGCTAATAGAATGACAAGATTTAACTACTAGGGGCCGAGAGGCCCATAGACTCTAAAGACCATCTGAACTTCTCCGTACTCACAGGTTTTGTCAAGGCATCTACAACATTCATCAAAGTGTCAACTTTCTCCAAATTCATCTTTCCGTCCTCTACCATGTCACAAACAAAATGGTACTGGACATCAATATGCTTCGTCCTCACATGGAAAGTAGGATTCTTTGCCAAACATATGGCACTCTAACTATCACAACAAATGGTAATCTTCCCTACATCAAACCCAACATCAGAACACAATCTTTTAAGTCAAATGGCTTCTTTATAAGCATGAGTTGCTGCCATGTACTTTGCTTTAGTAGTGGACAAAGCAACTATTAAATGCACAAGACAATTGAGAGGGGGGGTGAATCAGTTGTATCAAAAATTTTAAACCCTTACAAACATAATCACATCCACATCAGTTCATTTAAACTCTTATTCTATTATGAAGATTAAACATGAAAAATAGATAATAGAAACTTAATCACATCAACACCATGCACAAGAGAACACTAGATTTTTACGTGGAAAACCCTAAAAGGGAAAAACTATGTTGAGGATTAGCTCACAATATAATGTAGTATCAATACCGAATTACAAAGAGGCTCACTGCCTTACAAAAGAAGGAAAGCCTCACTGCTGGTGGACTCACTATCCAAGTGAACTCACTACTCACTGAAGAATAAGGAAGAAAAGAAGAGAAGGCTCATTGCCATGAACTGATATGATAGCATCTACTACATGCCTAAGTTCAGTTCCAATGAAGCACAACAAACATCACCTTCAAAGCCTCTCTGAAAGTTGTAGATACCTTCTTCTCACTGCATTAGGTCTTCAACCACATGAAGGTCCTTACTGCCTTTGATTCAAATTAACAACACAAACATCACCATCCTCACACACAGATGCATACACATGAATCCTTTACACTTATTTATATCAATCATCAACATTGAAACATTCACCATGGTCAGCAACACACTCTACAACTTTTGAAACAATCTCCAAGGTTGGCAATCATACAGAATTCAAATTAGGTCTGGACCTAAACATTCCTGGGGAGAAAAGGAATGAAGGTGGGACACTTCACAACTTAGCTCGGACCTAAAATCATCTTCACACACTTCAACACACTTCCTCAATCCACAAAGCCCATCCATAATTAGTGTTAATACCCAAGTTGGCTAAACTTGTGTAAACACCAAGAACACTTAGGCACAAAAAATGTTAACACGCATCCCACTCCACCCCATGCTCCCATTTTATATTACACCTACCAGTGAAACTAGGAAATATATATATAATATATATATATATATATATAAATATATATATATATATATATATCCTATCAACAATAAACCTTATATAATTGCAAGGTTGAGACACATTTTCCCAACAGAATTGACCTAGGGTAATATCACAATACTCGGTCCCAAACTTGGGACATGAAAAAATTGGGAGGAAGTGGCACATATTTCTTCAAATACCTTTGTTCAAAGATATTTCTTTGAATGAAGGTACCTACGAATGAAGGTCACTATGCAAAAACTTTTGTTCGAAGAAATATCTTCGAACAAAGGTCATCTTTGATCAAAGGTTCTCGGTAATTAAAAAAACATTAAAATAATACCTTAGAGAGAAGATTTCCTTCACTTGAAGGTATTATTTTAATGTTTTTTTAATAGCTATATGAACTGACAACTCTGTTTCGTCAGTTCATTTTAGCGAACTATTAAAACGTCCAACAAAAATAAAAGGTCTGTTAGCAGAGCCCATGGTCAGCATTGCTAGGAGCAAAGGTGCACATTTGGGCATTCGAGAGAAGGTGCGTCCGAGAGCTTTAAGCTAAGCACAATCTGCCACCATTTTAATGGTGGAAGAGCTATCTGAAAACCCTAATTTAGCTTAAAATGTAAACCCTAATTAGTTGTATTTTGGCATTTGTGTTGTAGAATACAATCAAAAATTTAAAAAGATTGTTTCATATGAAAGAAGAGATTTTGGAGATACTGTCAAAATTTATATAGGATTATGATGATATATATATCTGATTTTTAGATGATTTGCTTATATTAATGCATGCCATAGTATTTGAAGGGCACTATTTAATAGATAACTATCATACGAAAGAAGAGATTTTGGATATACTATTAAAATTTATATAAGATTATGATGATATATATATGATTTTTATATGATTTACTTATATTAAGGCATGTCATAGTATTTGAAGGGCACTATTAAATAGATATCTATGGTGGTTATTGTAGTAAAAAAAGTTAATAGCACATTTGTAAGGAAAGCTAAGTACGGAAATGCCTTCCTAATGCTAATTTTATAGGAGAGAATTACAGAAGTTTACATAACTTTGCAATTATAATTCATTTAAGAAACACATTCGCCATTATAACAGAATAGACAATTAAAAAATATCACACTGAATGAACACCAGATTTATGTGGGAAAACCCTTACGAGAGAAAAACCCACACACCAAAGCAAGATCACTTGTATTACAGTATAATGTCAAATACATACAAGTTACAAAGCTGTGCTTTCACAGGTATCAATTCATAGTATATATTTTCTTCAATCAATCTTGTTCTATCTTAATCAAACAATTCGAAGAATTCCCTATCTCAATGTAGACTATTCAATTTTCTTATTACATTCGATCTTCATTCCAAAAAAAACAATACCAATAAATAGTTCAGTTCCTGTAGACAAACGGTCTTTGTAGATTATGGAAATCAAAATGAAAGTGAAACACAAAGCAAATGCAATAAAACACAAACTATACCTTCACAATGAGATCTAAAATCTCTACTTAAGGTGGAGAGTGTTGCACCCAAACACTCTAGCTTTACCCATGATCTTTCAAAATGTGAAATGCTCTCACAATGAAAACACACTAAGACCTAGCTCACAAATGGATGGACTTGAGGAGATATTTGGACATGATAAATTTACTCTAAAATTGGATGATGAAATGGCTTAGATGAGGGTGTATTTATAGGCCTTTTGGGAGAGGATTTGATCCAAGGGTAGAGATTCAATTTGGAGATCAATGGTTGAGGTTGCAAGTGAGGTGGAGGGCTTAGATTTCATCTCCAAAAATGGAGGGTTGTGAATAAATATGAACTTTAAATTCACCTTGGGAAAGGGGTAAATTAAATGACGTTGGGTGAGATGGATTAGATGTGAATTAAAAATTCACATGGGGAAGAGAAAATGAATAAAAAGTTCATTTGGGGAAGGGTGGAAATAAGTGAGTTATGACATGTATAAGGGGTGTAAGAGGTTATTAATGAGATGTTTGACATATGTGTATAAAAAATTGATTTATGTGGCATAAATATCAATTTTTTATTTGAAGGATGTGGGGAGGGGTGTTAAGCTAGGTTTGTTCCATATTAATGAAGGTGATTAACCTAATTAATACGGTTGGAAAAAAATTAGGGAGTGGGATAATTGAGGGTGAGGATTAATTAAATAATGTTTAATTTAATTAATCCTAGGTCTAGGGTCATGTAGGTTAGGCTAGGTAATTAAATAATTGATATTTAATTAACTGGGGTAGGGATAGGTTGATTAGTTAGTTAAATTAATTGGATACACATGATTTATCGAATTAATTGGGTTTAAGGGAAAGGAGAAATTAATCAAATAAATATTTGCACATTTATTTAATTAATTGGATAAGTTAGAATTCAATTTTAAAGGATGAAATGATGGGAAACTAGGTGTTGAAAGGGATAATTAATTAAATAAAAAATTAATTAATTGATTGGAAGGAAAATTGATGCGTTTGATGATGTCAGAGGTCAGTTAGATGGTGAAGACATTTTTAGGTGTCTACATTTTCCCCTCTTTGACGTGGCATCATGACCTAGTAGGGAAGTGGCATTAAGTCAAAGAAAAATATGCCCCAGTTGCCGAGAAGGATTGAAATGGGTGAGGGATGCCCCCTTGAGAGGTCGGGTGAAAAAATTAAAAAAAAATTAAGTGAGCTCTCAAAAGGTAGAAATGGAGGTAAAAAAAAAAGGTAGAGGATGGAAAAAGAGGTTGACAAGAAGAAAAACAGGCGAAAAAGGTTATGATCTACACCCTGGTGAGGAAAAAATGTGTTTGGAGGATGACATAGTTGACTATAAATAGAAAACGTGGGCCCTAAAGTGTGACATTTGCACTCATAGAGCCACTTGGACGAAAGAGAAGGAGATAATGGTGAACCCAAACCCAATGTTCCCACTCTTTGAGTACATATCGGAGCAAGTCCGGTCATACAAGAGATCAGCAAAGGTTGGCGAGAAGGTAGGCTGAAACCCTAGCTTTGTCATTTTTTTCATTTTTCACATTTATTGCTTTCAAGATTTGGGAATTAGGATTGGGTGCCATCAGGAAGACAATTGGCACTAAACAAGGCTGGATTGGTGCCATTCTCCAGAATGGCGTCATCCGCCAAGGGGTTTTCGAGATGGGATTGGCGCCAAAACATTATTGTTTGGTGCCTTCCTCTAGTTCGGCACTTTTCGCACAGGATTAGGGTTTTGGCGTAATGACACCAAAAGGGCTTTGTGTGACACTATCATCTAAAGTGGCACCATGTTGGGGAGCAGCGCCATTATCTAGATTGGTGCCAGTAGAGTGTTATTGACCTGAGACGTGCTACTTTCTCCTGCCAATAGGGGAGATCACTATTACCCTTGAGGATGTTTATCACATCCTCAAGCTACCGATTCATGGGGATCAAGTGGTATACCACCTAACGATAGGATCGATAGCCTTAGGCAGAGCATTTGCCCCTAACCAGCCAGTGTTGTCAGCAGACAGACGAGAGATGTGCTACAACGAGACTTTAGTAGCAGGTGCAGATCACTTTACCTTATTCTTGTGTGCATTGATTGGAGGCATGGTGATGTCAGATCGGCAGGCGCGAGGCTTTCCAGTGGGGTGGGGAGAGATGATAGAGGGGTTGGTGCGAGATGAGACCATCTATCCATGGGGGTCATGCATGCTGACGTAGTTGTATCATGAGATGCATACTATTGTGTATCACTATGATTCAGCACTATCAATTGGGGTCACACTGCTACACATGTGGGCCTTTGATCATATTACTATCACGAGGCCACAGGGAGGATACCATCGACGACAGTTCAAGGCCTATGTGTTTTTGTATCAACAGCCCGTCGAGTACTCTCACACAAGGCAGTTGCATTATTGGCGGCGGGTGCTAGATGATCTGATTAGGGTTACATGGTGACCATATATTGGAGTAGAGTTGTGGCTAGATGATGATGTACATATGCCTTATACCTTCCAGCCGTGGTATTTGATGGGTCAGGGTGATCACACCATCAATATGTATCTTTCATCGTGGGTCATGCGTCAGTTTGACTTCCGGCAAGATATTCCTCAGGGGATGGTAGTATTTATGCAAACACTGTGAGATGAGAGATGGCCACCGGCTATAGCACCACAGGTGGTGATAGCCAACTTTGCAGCACTACAGTTGCAGATGTGGGATTGGAGGAGCACAATGGTAGATGTGGGTACTATACTTGCATATGATCAGTGGTGGTCGACATGGCAGCTGACTCGTATGACGGATCTGACCGAGGATCTGGACATGACCATGGAGGTAGGGGAGGAGGAGGATATAGTTGAGGAGGAGGTGGTGGTGGAGGAGATGGAGGTGGATGATGATGATCCCATTGGGGTTTTAGTGGTAGCAGCATATGAGCAAGTACAGGCTGTGAGAGGACGGGACAGAGGGAGAGGTAGACAGCCAATGATACCATCACTGCAGGTGTAGCAGCAAGGACAACAGCAGGCATAGCAGCAGGCAATGCCTCAGGTACAGGTTCCTGTACAATAAGGACAAGGGGGTCAGTAGGCAAAGAGGTTTGGATAACAGGCCTCACAGTAGTAGCACTAGGTACATGTACAGTAGGTACAAATAGGGCAAGTGCAGGGGTAGCAAGCACCTCGACAGCAGGGTGCTAGGCAGAGATCACCCACACAATGGGCACCGAGAGGGGATAGGGGTTTGATGAAACCCCCACGAGCACCCCTACAGCAGTAGGGATAGAGGGCTACCTCCACACAGCAGACAACTAACTTAGAGGTGAGGGAGAGGACCTGCCAACAAGATATTCCCACAGCTACCATGACATTTTTGGGAGTGGGCGGGGCAGAGGCTGGTACTTTAGTAGCAGGATCAGATCTAGCCTCTAGATGGCATTTGTCACATCGGTACACCCGCGCAGATTATGAGGAGGGGGGGACTCTTCGAGGGCAATTAGCGAGCTTGGAGGATACTATGCAGAGATAGAAATAGGAGCTAGTACAACTTCAAGGAGTAACTGCACTGCTAGATGGGGCAAATGGGTCAGCTGGTCAGATTAGCATGTTACAAGTGCAATTGACATAGGCACACGCTCAGGCAACATAGGGACAGGCATAGATAGCCACCTTGACAAGTGAGTGGGATGTAGAGAGAGCCCTATGGAAGGTTGCAGAGGCTAGGGCTCAACAAGCAGAGGCCCAGGTGATGAGTTTGTAGGGGATGGTGGCTGCTACTGGCATGGGTCTAGTTTTATCATAGATGTAGACTTAGATTACTCAGCTATAGGGGTAGCTCTTAGACCAGAGTCGGCGAGCTAAGTATTATCACGTTGCTTATTGTTCAGCTGTTCCTGAGGGTCAGTGGATTCTGAGCTATAGTCAGTAGAGTGGATCCCAGATGTTAGGGTCTCATAGATCTAGGTAGTCCATCCAGTTAGTACAGCAGCCAATGGGACCTCTACCACCACCACCATAGCATCCATAGCCATAGCCAGGGTCACCTTCTGAGTCAGGCAGAGGATCATCAGTCCATGGTTGATGGTTTTGAAATAGATACATTGATGTATTTTGAGCCCTTAGAGGCCTTTTTGTATCATGACTTGTATGATTTTTGAGCGATGTACATTATTTTGCGGCGATGTATGATGACATTTCATGATATGTGATGGTATATGATGTTGGTGATGCTTATGATTTGTATTTATGGATGCACTATGTGATGTATGTTTTTGTGGTTTATGCATTTGATGATGATGCAAATTATAATGCAATGTTTTTGATGTGATGGTTATATGTATTATATGCTCATGTGGGGATTGTTGTGATGTTATGATTTACTTATGATGATGCGATGGATGATTTTATTTATGTTGGGTTATAGGGTGAAATGATCAATGATTACACTAATGGTACTTGTCAGGATGGCTACCTCATATCATCCACATAGTTGTATAATTTAGATATTAATGGTTGTAAGGATTTTCTAATATTTCTAATATCTATTATGATTTTTTTAGCTTATGAATGGATGTCTTGTTTATGAGATCATGACCTATGCAGGTGGTTCTTATGCACTATGTGATGGTGTGATGTTTATGCAATGGATAAGATGGATGATGTATGTTATGTTTAGGGTGATGATGGATCATTAATGTTATGTGATGATTTATGGTTTGCTTATGATGATGTGGTAATGTTGATGCATGTTATGATTATGGATTATGATGTGGATTGAAATGGATGGTTTTGTGGAATGAGCATAAATGCACATATTAATGAACTTTTATTGTGGATGCAAAATGTAATGAAATGGGAATATATGCTCAAATTAATAAACATATATTGTGTATGCAAAATGAAAAGAAATGGTAATGCAATGGTTAAATGATGTAAACTAGGTGATTATGATAATGCAGCTAATGACCTAATGCAATGATTTATGAAGTGATCAAGTCATGACACATGTTATGTTCTTTTTAAGCCCTGGGTGATGGGGCTAGGTGGTGGGGGGGAATAGGTTAAGGAGGGGAATGGTTATGGATTGGGAGGAAAAGGGGATTGTGAGGATGGTTTAGGGAGTGCTAGGTTATTGGACACCACGTCATTGACGAGGGGTTTGGTTTAAATGTGTTAGGTTCCTCGTATCAGTTATGGGGTTAGTGAGAGGAGGAGATGTTAGTTAGGAGGGGGGTTAGGATAGATGGGGGGATCAAAATTCTAATCCTAGATAATATGGTTGGACGGGTGGAAGAAGATGAAGTGAGCTAGGTATAGTGTTTGCATAAGACCATTGAGAGCATTTCTAGGTTTATTATAGTAAAGTAGGATATGTTTCATGAAGGTATGAGAGGACCTAGGTGATGATTTATATCCCACACTTGTGTGGACTAGACCAGCAAACAATAGGTTGACTTCACATGCCCAAGGTAGTATGACCTTGCCGAGATGAGGGAAGGGGACTCATAACATAAGTTCTCATAGTACATATAAGGTATGAATACCTGTATATGCAGATGAGATACAATATGCTAGAACTGAACCTAGCTTCAAGATATGAATACTATTCTTGGAGTAATGAAATCAACCCATAAGAACAACATACAGAAATGATGACAATGTCTATTCCAGGTATTATTCGCCACTTACCATGATATAATGAGATCAAGGTAGCTTTGGAAATGACCTAGAACAAGACAAGAAGATAAAAAAATTAAGAATCAAAAAGACCAACCGACAAATCACAAATAGCCATTGTATTTTCTTGCCAAGATGAGTGTTAATAGGATGATGGATTATGTCCATTGTATGAATGATATATCCTAGGAAACAAATCATTTGGGTTTTGTTGGATAAATTTCAGAAGATGGGCAATAGGATAGTCAGGCCATGTGTGATGATTATAGTTGGTTTGTTGATTGATGATTTTTGCATGAGGTGCGATGTTTCGAGCATATGCTTAGCATGTGTATCATTTGTTGAATCTAGCAAGATCAGAAAATAGGGACCATCCAAATGGGTTGGATGGGTGCATCTTATGTACCTGAGTACTGGATACTTCCTTCATATTCTAGACTACCTACATACCCTATGTCCATGGGATCAAGGCACTTTCAAGATGTGGGTGAGATGAATATGTAGTTCCAGAAAGACTTGATGAGGTGGGAATGGTTTAGGATGGATGTGATGATGATGATGTGAGTGTTTTTGTATTTTTCTATTTTACATTTCTAATGTTTTGGGGATTTTGGATTTTCTAATGTTTTTGGGATTTTTGGATTTTAGCTGTACAGAAGAAGCTTACAAGGATGCTCATTCCATAGATTAGCTTTGAGTTGGATGATGTAGGGTGGGCAATTGATGCTTTAGAATTCCAAGCCATGGGATACGTACAATGTGGCATGTCATGATGGAAAATAGACTTATCAGATGGTGGAACTGGCCACTACACATGGCACCTGAAACATGTTTTCACCATGGTACTTATCCAAGGCGTCACCGAAGTGATTTTCACCATTGGATGGCTTTATTGCACTAAGGTTTTTCTCTTGATTTTTTGATTTTAAATTTTTCTATTTTTTGATTTTTTTATATTTTTGCTTTGGGATACTTGATGGGTTATGCATAGAATCTCTTCAAATGCAAAATGTTCATGGGTTCATCCAAAGACTACCCCTCAGGTGGTGCAAGCTGATATGCCTCTGATCCATAACTGGTTGTAATAACATAGGGTCCCAACCAATTGGGCTCAAATTTCCCTTTCTTAGTGCGTTCCTAGAAATTCTTTTGATTTTCCATGAGGACAAGGTCACCTACTTCAAACTTGCAGTTCTTGATTTTCTTGTTATAGCTTCTTCGTATGTAGTTTTGGTATGCCTGCAGATGGTCGAGCACATCTATGTGTTTCTCATCCAATAATTGTAACTCATGCAGCCTTACCACTTAGTACTCTTCATCAATGATTATGTTCTGTAAAGGAAATCTAAGTGATGGGAACTCGACCTCGATAGGTAAGACGGCTTTGGAACCAAATACTAGGGAATATGGGGTGGATCTTGTAGGTGTGTGAATGCATGTTCGGTAGGCCAATAGGGCGGGATTGAGTTGAAGGTGCCAGTCACGGCCACTAGTAGAAATATGGCAAATAAATGACCAGGTGACTAAAACTTTTAGTCATGTGACCAAACTTTTAATTATGTGACCAAAACTTTTTGCAACACAGCTATAAATGATTAATTTGGTCATCGGTTGAAATGACTAAATAAATGACCAAATAAATGACTAATTTGGTCATTGGAAAAAAAAAACACAACTACAAATAAAATTGACTAAATAAAGGACTAAATAAATTCCTCTAATATTTTTTCTTTCACTTTAGTTTTGAAGGGAATTAATGGAGGGATTGTGTGTTTATGAATTTTGAACAAAAGGTGAAACTTGTGAAGAAGCAAAGATTGTGCATTTAGTAGGAGAAGATTGTTCATGGCCGCCGAGAATAGGGTATGCAGAGTAGTCGAACAGGAGAAGATTATTCATGGCCACCAAGAATAGGGTATGAGTAGTCAAACATGAGAAGATTGTTCATGGCTACCAAGAATAGGGTATGAGTAGTCAAACAGGAGAAGATTGTTCATGGCTGCAATTCTTTGAGTTTGGAAATAGTTTTGAGATCATCGTGTGAATGAAGAAAGGAGGGAATTTTTGGATTTCCAACTATAGACGACAGATATCAAAGGAGAAGATAGATGGTAGATATCAAATGGTTTTATGAAGCAGAGGTAGGGTTTTCCACATACCTCTATTCTTCTCTTAGCCTGCTCTAAAGTTTTGTATCTTTGAAAGCTTGGTGCTCTGTCATTAGTGACTGTTCTATCTCTTTCAATGACTGTATGAAGATGTCTCATGGTTCTTTATTGATAAAGTTCTACTTTTTCCATTCATGATTTATACTTAGAATACCTTGGCATGAAGGAATTTGATGGTCTTCAACCTGTGACTTAGACACTGCCCCTGTGTGTGTGACTCAACCTTTGAAAGATGATTGTATTTTCAAAATGACTGTCACAAAACAGAGAATGAAAGCTTGTTGTTGAGAATGCAAGACTATTCCATGATTTGTTTCATTCCTTAAATCTGCTCTTCATTGTCTTTACTATCTCTTACTTCTATCTTGACTATAACCTTTCTCATGAAAACCTTGTTCATTGCTTCATACATGAACTGATCTTTGTTGTCCTATCAAGAACTTGCCTATAAATTCCTTAATACAAAGATATCATTGATGATGATTGTCCTTTGTATGCAAAAATTTGTCACAGTCACATTCCCTTTGTCCATCTGCTGCTATGACTATCATATAGCTTATTAGCTTGATTTTGATAAACTTGAAGATTCTATTCATAGACTTTTGACTGTTAAAAATCCTCTCTGTTACTTTTGTTATTGATATATGACATAGTTTTCATATAATTCACATTTGGATGCAAAAATACTATCAATATTCCACTGTCTTTTCTCTGTTGTTGAAGCCCACTTTGGTGACTGTGATTAGGGCATCTCTTTGAATGGATAGTGATCTCCTCTTTTCTTTTGTGGTGTTGTGCATTACTCTTTTTGATGATTGATTTCACTGTCAGTTTGATGACATGATTGTCGTCACTTTCAAAGGCACTTGTGTCACTGTTTTAGCATCTATATAATAACTATCATTTCCTGATAAAATCTTCAAGGATCAGTTAACTAATTAGGTAAGGGTTTGTATTTTGACAAAAGTGTTTGGCTTCATGGATTTTGTATTTTCATCTTTTCAATGCTGCTACAGACTGTAATATCTACCCCCTCCTTTTCAATCAAAGGCATGACTGTATTCTCTATGTTGTTTTTCCTATTGTCATGATTGTCATTTGAAATGGTTGACATCTTGAGTCCTTTATTTGGTGACTTTGCCTATGATTTTAGCAAGTGATTTGCTGCTATGAATACTTCATCACAATAGTTATTTAATTGGGGTTTTAAAGTGTAATCTTGATAAATTGTTTAGTATTTCTTCTAAATGCTATTTATCTATTAGTTTACATAGCTTGTCTATATTTCTAAGTCAGACAACTTGTAAAATGTATAATTGTCGGCATGGGAATGAAATTGAATTGTTCTTGATGTTTGTTATTCTCATGGACACGTATTGAAGTACTTAATCTATCTGATGCATGTACCTGAAAAAATGTTTTAGGTGCATATAAGTGTAGTAGCTACTTGCATGGGTGATAAAGCTTGTTTGGAGAGGACTTGGATACTTTTGAAAAGGCAGGCAAGGAATTCAGAGTTTGCTATAACAAATTTGAAGTCGGCGAGGCCCTCTGTAGCAAAGTCAAATTTGGGGACACACTTTGTAGCAAATTCAAAGGTAATTCAAAGCCCTCATTGCCAAAAGTGAATTGATATTTTCATGATATTTGGGGAAGCTGCTTGTGGGCACCCCCCAGGAAATATTTTCATGATTGAAGCTTGAAAACTCAAAAGAAAATGTTATCTTCAGTATTTTTGAAGTTGATCCTTAACTGATCCTTGAACTCAAATAAAGCCACACCTCTACTCTACATGATCTCCTTGCATGATGACTAGCCCAAACTCAAGGAAAGGTTATCCTAGCTTGACCATATGCATGATTGAAGGTTACCTTTTAAGATTTTATATTTAAAGGCCTTCTAGGCGTAGGATAGCTTATTATACTAAATTAATACTGGAATGCACAATATTACAGATGGATCAGCGTAAAAGGTTGACTATGGATTAATATCATGCATATGATGAGAGAGTATCCAAAGAGAGGGAAATGGCAAAATATCCATGTCCATGTAATGACTATCTTGGTGGAAGGGTGAGAAAAAGAAATGCAATTTATCGACATAAGATATGGGCATAGTGGTATAAGCCCTTGGGCTTACATTTATTATGAAGATATGACAGAATTGCAGACTATGAGAGATGAAGAGGCAACAAACATAGATGAAGTGGCACCGAACATAGGTGAAGAGGCAGAAATGTTAGACGAAGGGTTTGAAGTTGAAATAATGTTGAATGAGGGTCTAAAAGATGATTGGGCCAAGTCAATGAGGATGCTTCAAAGCCTCTATATGCTAATTGCAAGTTAAGTCATTTGACAACAATCCTTTAAATTCTTAACTTGCAAGTGGTGCATGGTTGGACAAATGAGAGTGTAGATAAGTTATTGGCATTATTAAGTTCGTTGTTACCAGCTGACTCCACATTGCCAACAAAATGAAGTCAATGTAAAAAGAAGATTAGTAAGCTCGGCTTGGGGTATGAAAACATCCAGACATGTGTTAATGGTTGTGTATTATTTCACAAAAATCTTCCAAGTGAGAGTGAATGTCTGAAATGTCATGAAGCAAGGTATAGACAAGGGTTGAAATCAGTTGTGGTTCCTAGAAAGGTTCTTCACCAATTTTTGATAATCCCATGATTACTCCAAATGTATAGGTGCAGAGACATTGTTGAACTTATGCAGTGGCATGCCCAAAATAAGAGCATTGATGGAAAACAATGACGTGTGCCTGATTCTGAGACGTGGATGGAATTTGATAATAGATGGCCTGATTTTTCTCAAGATCCTCATAATATAAGGTTGGGTTTGGCTCTAGATGGGGTGAACCCATTCTCAAATCAAAGTACTAAATGGTCAACTTGGCCAGTGTTTTTAATAAATTATAACTTGCCTCCATGGTTAGCAACTAAGCCATTTTTCTTAATGCTATCATTGATTATACCAGGAAAGAAAAGTGTGACTTCAGATACAATAGATGCCTATCTAGAACCATTATATGATGAGCTAATGGAATTGTGGAAAGGAATTGAAGCAATTCAATCTTTAAGTGGTGGTCATTCAATCAAATTCACTTTAAGAGCTTCCTTATTGGTTATGATTCATGATCTTCCTGCATATGGTACATTGTCTGGTCTCACTGTTCATGGATACCATGGCTGTCCTACTTGCAACTTTAAGGATTTTGTGAGGCTCTCAAGAATTTTGCGTAAGTGTATTTATTATGGACATCATGCTTACCTTAAAGTGGGTCATCCATATCATCGACAAAAAACATGTTTCAATGGTCAAGAAGAGAATCGTGAAGCACCTTTGCTAATAACAGGTGATTACATTATTGAGAATGGACAAAAAGGAATGTCATTTATTGAAAATGGTGGGATTGCTAGTAGTAGATATGATCCATGTAATGAAAGTAGTGTAAAACGATTGTGCCATATTCTATAAGTGCTCCTTATGTCTGGACAAAGGAACAATGTGCACAATTCTTATGGTTGATGTCTCAGACTCGGTTTCCCACTAGATATGTAAGTAGTACTATGAGAAGCCAAACTGGCATTAATAGCTTAAGAGGCCTAAAGACCCATGACTATCATGTTATAATCAAAAATATTTTACATGTTGTGGTAAATATATCAGGTTTGGCAAAGGGGCCAAGATTAGCAATTATAAGGTTGGGCCTAATATTAAAGAGAATGAGTTCACATGCATTAGATCCTTCAAAATTTGATAGTTTGAGGGGGGAGGTTGTTGAAGTCCTTTGTCTATTGGAACAGGGACTTCCAGCAACAATCTTTAACATTTCTATGCATCTTTTGATACATCTAGAATATGAACTAGAGTATTGTGGTCCAGTAAGAACGAGATGGATGTATCCTATAGAACGATATATGAAGGTTTTGAAAAAAATTGTTTGTACTAGGGCAAATCCAGAAGGCAGCATGTCTGAGGGATATTTAATACAAGAAGCCATTAGATTTTGCACAAAATATATGAAGGATTTTAAAAATATCAATCGACATGTATGGGATGATGGTGAAGATGAGAGAGTTGTAGGTGAAGTATTAGAAGGCAATGGATGTCGCTTTAAGCTATCAAATCAAGAAAGAAGTGTGATACATGCTTTTATTCTTCAAAACACATCTTTGTTTGATAAGTGGCACAGGTTAAAAAATTTATACAATTATTTATTTACACATTTATATTATTAATCTTACTATTTGCACATTAATATTCTATGTAGAAAATATGAAGAAGAGAATCAAAGTTGGATGCAACATCGACCTCAAAAGTGCAGACGTCATGATTTGGTTAGAGGTGATTCTTTTCCAAAATTTGAAGAATGGATTGCTAATGTAGTTAGTGATGCAAAAGAAGAAGGTCAAGATATAACAATGGAGGAAAGTGAGCTTTCACAACCTCCACATTTATGGGCTATGCGTTTTAGTGGAATGTGGGCCTATGGTAGCCATTTAAGAGTGGAGGAAAAAGACAAAGGAAAGATAAATTGTGATTGTGTTGTAAGTGCTAAATTTATTCATGAAACTAAGAAGAAATTCTATGATGGATTCATCCAAGAAATTATTCAAGTCGATTTAGGTGAAAATAGTCCTATATTATTAAAATGCAAGTGGATCTAACCATTCACAGTACATTTTCATGAGTATGGATTTATACGTGCAAATACAAGACAATTTTTATCAGAGAGGGATGATCCCTATGTTTTCCCTTTTCAAATTAACCAATCATTTCTAATTGATGATGTAAGAAGCCCAAGATGGTCGTATGTCATTCAAACAGAGTCTCGTTCAAAATGAAAATTCATGGAAGCTGTTGATATAATGCCTGATGGGCAATATGTTAATTTACAAGAAACATTTGAAGTAGTGGATGAAGATGATGATGGAATTTTTGGAGAAGATATTTGGATTACCAACAAAGAGATTGGGAGAGAGAATGTATTGCATGACACAGATGAGGATGAGGAAGAAAATCAAGCAGATGTAGACATGAGTGATTAGGATTCTGATCTTGCTGGCAATGCAAATGATTAGTGAAGGTACCAAGAAAACAACGAGCTTGTAAAATGTAGTAGAGAAGCAACAAGATAAGAAAGGGCATTAGTGTACAGGAATTTCTTCCACTTTGGGTTTTTCAGGGTAATCTCTTGTGTTGAGCTCTACTTTTTGTTGTTTTTGTAGTTCTTGTCTTGTTATAGGTCATGCATATAACTAGCTATATTTGTTCCAAAAATAAATTACTCATTTTTAAAGCACATATTGACTGTTTTTGTTTACTTACATTTGTGTGTTTAGAATTTCTAGAGAATTATATAAGTAGAAATAATGAGGATTTTATAAGTAGAAATAATGAGGATTATATAAGTAGAAATAATGATGATTCACACCATTAGAAAGAAAATTAGTTTCTTCTCAAATAGAAGGATAAAAAAATAGAGTTTCCTTTAGGTTTCAATCTGTGTGCCACATTTACTTACTAAATTTTTGCTCCTACATATAATGCATCTTATATGCTATCATCCTATGTCATGTCACTTGTCATAGACTCTCTCCTCTAATTTCTAAGAATGCATCTTATATGCTCTGTGAATGTATTTCATATGGGGACTATCCTTATATACTGTATCATTCAAATGGAAATGAAATCCTTATATACTATGACTGCATTTGTTTATATGCTCTAGTTGACTGAAAATAATGGCTTTGTTTATATTCGACTCTTGGTCTACTGATTCAAGTTACTAATTTATATATTATTGTTTATTTGGACTTCAGGAAATGAGGAAAAAGACTTTGAGGCATAATTTAGATGATAGTGATCATGTTGTTGAAGTTCCACTAACAAATTATGAGCGCTTTCGTAAAGAAAGTGTGGCAAAGAATAGTGAATATTTATCACATCTTGGTTTGACAAACAGGCAAGTTGTAAATCCACTAAGTAGTATATTATTTGTTTAATTGTGTTTATGAAATTTTATAGGCAAGAGGTTTATGTATATAAGACATAATATGATATTTTTTTGTTTTATAGGAAAGAAAAAGAGTGCAAAGAAAATGTAGAGAGAAAACAAAAGGAAAGTAAAGATACATTGCTGCCAACTTGTAGAAACCAATGCATTTGGGATTCAAGTACAAATGCAGTTGGTGAAAAGAATAGTTGTGATGATGTGTAGCCCGATATAACACATAGTGATGTGCAGCTTGATATAGCACATGGTGATGTGCAATGTCGTCATGATCTCTTAGCACAGAGTCTAAGAGAGATTATTGAAAACAATGAGAGGAAAGGAACAATAAGTGATATGCAGATGATTTATTCAAGATTAAAGGATGTGTTTGAAGTGAAATCTACAGAGACCGGTACTGATCTACCTACTCATGACACACTTGATGTGGCCAAGGATGATGAAGTTCCAGTTAATGAAAGTCATGAAGAGAGACCACTTACATCTGATGTGCCTACTACAACTTTTGATGGAACTAGTGGATCAGCCAAAAATACTGCTAGTGGTTTAATAGAAGATGTGCCTGCTACAACTTTTGATGGAACTAGTGGATCAGCCAAAAATATTGCTAGTGGTTTAATAGAACATGTGCCTACTTTTTTCAAAAGAAAAAAGATTGAGTCAAGATCTATACAGATCTATAGAGAGGAATACAAAACAAAGAATATTAGAAGGCAAGAAGCCATTCTTGGTTGAGGTATTGAGAGATGGTGAGCCCATTGGGAAAAATGCTGCAAGGTGGGCCTCTGAGTTGGGTGTGAGATGTAGGGCCCATTTGGATATTTGCAAATCAAATTTTGTAGAGCAAGATCCATAAAGTGTGGAAAATGTTATACAAAAAATGGAAAATGCTTTTGAGATTGTTGGTGGACAAATCTCTAGAAGATATTACAAGCAAAAGATGAGACTTTTGATGAACAATTTTAGATACAATTGTAGAAAAACAATCTGGAGGAAAAAGAGAGGTTAGAATCCCCTCTATCTCCCAAATAGTGGGAGGCATTGAAAGAAAATGTGTTCTGAAGAATATTTGACAAAGAGTTATAAAGGAAAGAGGGCAAGAGATAATGTGGCAGCTGGATATACATTTGGCCGAGGTAGGTTGCAGGCCAAAATGGACAAACTTGGAGTAAGGGTATAGATTTTTGGTTTAATTTACGTTGGTTACTTATTTTGATTTTTATTGAACTAACCATATGTTGATAGTGACATTGTATTTTAGGTGGAAAACAATAATAGAGAAGTAGGTGTGGAAGATATGCTCGATTATGTGGTGCAGGAGCACCAAGATGTCGAGATTCTACTTGATTTTCAAGTTGTCTTATTTGGTTCAATAAGGTCTTTTTCATGTTGTAATAAGGCTTAATGCCATTCTTGTAATGGACTATGTCCAAATAGCTAGATTCTACTATTGTCTTGTTGCAAGTCCTAGTTAGGACAGTCATTTTGCATAGGCAGTTTTAGGGAGTCATTAAATTCAATATTTGTATAGGATAGTCATTAAGTGTCTTTGGTTATAAGCCTTTTAAAGGCATTTCAAAGGGTCTAGATGTGTTAACACCTTGTCAAAGGTTAGGAGGTGGTTAATCAAAGGTTATACCACATATTTAAAAGCTTGCTAAACTCAAAAAGCCACCGGTGCAGACCAAAAAAGATAGTTTCCTTATTGATCTCTTAAAACAGTAGTTACAAATCAAGAAAGCATCGATGGTTTTGGAATGCAAAACATTTTCATGCATTGTAGGAGGATTGTATTAAGCAAGGAAAGTTGTAATGTGCAGATTCATTTGAAGGATTTGAAAGATATAACAGAAAAAACCATTGTTTCCTACCTTTTTCTGAAATTTTCTGAGTTTATGTGTATTTTGAGCCATACCACGGTACAGTACGGCCCTGTCATGAGATGTTGAATGTTTGGAGGTGAAGCTTGAGGAGTTAACTGTCCATTAAAGCAAGTTTGGGCCCTTGGCATTGAATAGAAAGCATGTTATGACTGTAGAAGATAAAACTGCTCTTTAACCTGCTGTTTAAATCAGAAAACTCACTATTTTTTCTGTGTTTGTCGTACCTGTATAGAATAGTCTTGGCATGTGTTTGGAATGGAATGAGAGAAGACTGCAATACCTTTGATCTGAGCCTAATTGGAAGTCTTGACAATAACCTTGGAGGGAGAAATCAATAAACTGTATTAAATCTGTTGTTTACAGTCAAGAAAATTCGATGTTCTATGCACTATTCCGTACCTGTAGGGCCTGAAGATGGAGGTTGTTGATGATGGTCAATTAGTGGGAAGTGTTAACTAGCTTGTGCAGGTTATTTGAGGTTTTGACAGTAGAGATTTGGAGAGATATTCACACTTTCCCTCAGACTATTTTTTTAGTGACTGTTTTCTGATTTTTCCATTATGATAGTCCGTACTGTATAGAGGTATGGGATTGTTATCTTCATTGCATGAGTTGATTAGTAAGGTTAAGATGTTAGTTGTCTTGTGAAGTTGATTTGAGGATTTGAAACTCATATAGGAGGAAATAACAAAGATTTCTTTAGAACTTGGTTTTATAAAACCCTAGCTTAGGTTTTAGTGGAATCTCTCACTTTTACCATCATTCTATTGATATAAGACCTCACCAAATCAATGGAAGGAGATGTTAAATAGTTTGTCCATAGCCTTGTGAAGGTTGCAAGGATAGGAGATTGGTATGGTGAGTGTGGGCATGCGAGAAACCCCTATAGATTCATGTGTTAGCGGATGAGAGGAGGACAACAGTCTATCAAGAAGGTAATAGTTTTGTCTATCAAATTGTTGTTTTGTCATTGAAGGCAATCAAGTGTTAGGTATATTGAGTTGGTTAGTTATTTGACATTGAAGTTGTGCCAATGGAGATCACCCCAAGGAGGATACCCTGACTATCTCCTTAGAGTTAGAAGTGTGTGGCTATCTTTTATAAACTATGTTGAAGATTGTTGTCCTACATAGTGGTTAGATAGAGTTTTGATTGGGTCTTGGTTGGAGTTAGGAGTCTTGGTGAGAGGTGTCATGAAGTCCCTCACCTTGGTGTGGAGAATATGTGTTGTTTTGAGTTAGAACCCTGCCATACGAGAAGTTTAATCTCTGTCAAGAAGAAAACAATGAAAGGTTCCATTGAAGTTTTGAACCTTGAAATTGCTGACCATGATGCTCTGCATCATTTTTGGTATCAGAGCTAGCTAGTAGATCCTTGAAGGTGTTGTGGATCTTGTGAAGAAGATAAGGTTTGTGAAAGTTGTAAAGATGCCTCAGAAGAACCAGATAGCAAGAGAGAATGCTGAGTTGAGAGAAGCCTTAGAGGCAAGAGAGAAAGAGCTGAGGGATAGAAGAGAACAAGATGCTATCAAAGACAGAGAGCTGAGGCACGTGAGAAGAGAAAATGCAACAATTTTGGCTAGATTGGAAGCATTGGAGAAGAAACCTAGAGGGGATGAACAAGATGATTCAGAAGGAGATGAGGATGCAGATGAGAATCCTCCTGAGGATGAGTTAGATGCTGAAGAAAAGAAGTTTGTAAGATTGCTGAAGGTAGTCCAAGGAAGTGGAACTAAGGCAAACATAGAGCTACCTATCTATTAGGAAAAGATGGATAGTGAAGAGGTGTTAGGGTGGATAGATGCCCTGGAAAAAAATTTTGAGTATGAGGAGATGAGTGATGAAAAGAAGATCAAGTTTGCAAAGACAAAACTGAGAGGAACAACACTTACTTGGTGGAGTAGTGTGCAGACAGAGAGAATGGCTAGAGGTGCATCAAAAATCACTTCTTGGGGTAGGATGAAAGACATGATGAAGGATCAATTCCTTCCATCTGATTACTCTATTCAGACAAAAATGATAAGATAGAATCTGAAACAGAAGGACATGGATGTTATGTCCAATACTGAGCAATTTCATAAGCTTAGTATCAAAGGAGGATTGGAAGATGAAGAAGAGAAAGTGGCAAGGTACCTCAATGGGCTTAGGTATAACTTGCAGGATGAGATTGGGTTAGCAATACCAAAAACACTTGGAGAGTGTTTTCAGTTAGCCATCAGGGCTGAAGAGAGGGTGAAGAGGAAGCAAGAAAGGCAAGGAGGTTATGGAAGAGTAAACAGAGGTAGGGGCAAACCTACTAGTGAAGTTCAGAACAGCAATGAGAAGGGTAAGGCAATTTCTACAGAACAGAGAGGTGGATATAGAGGTGGAGGTAGATTTGGATTAGGAAGAGGAGTATTCACAGGTAGATGTTATCACTGCAATGAGGTGGGACACACATCTTTCAACTGTCCTAAGAAGGATGGTGTTGACAAGAGAAAGGATACAAGAGTTCACTTGGCACAAGAGGAGGAGAAGCCAGAAGAACCAGAAATGTCGTTAGCCTCTCCAATGATGGATGGAGAGATGCTCATGGTGGAAAGAGGTCAGATGCAGCAACCACCACAGGTATCTATTTTCAAAACTAATTGTTTGAGCCATGGCAAGATATTCAAGTTGATTGTAGATTCAGGTTCTCATGATAACTTAGTTTCTTGGGAAATGGTGAATAAGTTGGGGTTGAAGACTTTTGATCATCCCAGTCCTTACCATGTCACTTGGGTGAGTCAAGAGCAGCAGGTAATGGTCACTAAAAAGGCTTATGTTGACTTCACAATTGGTCCATATCAGGACTATGTTTTGTGTGATGTTATTCCTATGACATGTGGGCATGTAATCTTGGGCAGACCATGGCAGTATTCAAGGAGGACTATTCATGATGGGTATACTAATACCTATGTAGTGCACAAAGATGGTAAGAAGTTCAAATTGATTCCTTTACCTTGTGAGGAGAAGAAGGAATAGGTTACTATTTTTTTTGGGAAGAAATTGAAGTTGAATGTCCAGGTTAAGGATGATGGGCAGTAGCAGCAACAGTTGCAACAGAGTAAGGTGGATGACAGTCCTAGAGAGCAGCAAGCTTGGGACTTGAGTTATGTTAAGGTAGGCGACACTGAGTGTCCTATAAGGAGCCAGAAGAAGGAAAACAAATAGCAGAGAGTCCAAGGAGGAATAAATCAGAACCTCCAGTTGAGAAGAGCTGAAGCATTGCAGCAGTAAGGTCCTAGGCAAGGACACCACAACAGGTTTTATGTTTCTAACACTGTTTATAGGAGCCATGTAGGTTGGAGAAGGAGGAAGCTAACTCTTGGAGAGTTCATGTTCCCTGTCACCAGTCAGAGGAACATCCCAACAAGATGGAAGAATGGTTGGAGCAGATCCCCTAACTCTTGGGACAAGAGTTTTCATCATGCCGGGGAGTATGGTGCAGGAGCACCAAGATGTCGAGATTCTACTTGATTTTCAAGTTGTCTTATTTGGTTCAATAAGGTCTTTTTCATGTTGTAATAAGGCTTAATGCCATTCTTGTAATGGACTATGTCCAAATAGCTAGATTCTACTATTGTCTTGTTGCAAGTCCTAGTTAGGACAGTCATTTTGCATAGGCAGTTTTAGGGAGTCATTAAATTTTAATATTTGTATAGGATAGTCATTAAGTGTCTTTGGTTATAAGCCTTTTAAAGGCATGTCAAAGGGTCTAGATGTGTTAACACCTTGTCAAAGGTTAGGAGGTGCTTAATCAAAGGTTATACCACATATTTAAAAGCTTGCTAAACTCAAAAAGCCACCGGTGCAGACCAAAAAAGACAGTTTCCTTATTGATCTCTTAAAACAGCAGTTACAAATCAAGAAAGCATCGATGGTTTTGGAATGCAAAACATTTTCATGCATTGTAGGAGGATTGTATTAAGTAAGGAAAGTTGTAATGTGCAGATTCATTTGAAGGATTTGAAAGATATAACAGAAAAAACCATTGTTTCCTACCTTTTTCTAAAATTTTTTGAGTTTATGTGTATTTTGAGCCGTACCACAGTACAGTACGGCCTTGTCATGAGATGTTGAATGTTTGGAGGTGAAGCTTGAGGAGTTAACTATCCATTAAAGCAAGTTTGGGCCCTTAGCATTGAATAGAAAGCATCTTATGACTGTAGAAGATAAAATTGCTCTTTAACCTGCCGTTTAAATCAGAAAACTCACTATTTTTTTGTGTTTGCCGTACCTGTACGGAATAGTCTTGGCATGTGTTTGGAATGGAATGAGAGAAGACTACAATACCTTTGATCTGAGCCTGATTGGAAGTCTTGACAATAACCTTGGAGGGAGAAATCACTAAACTTTATTAAATCTGCTATTTACAGTCAAGAAAATTTGTTGTTCTATGCACTATTCCGTACCTGTAGGGCATGGAGATGGAGGTTGTTGATGATGGTCGATTAGTGGGAAGTGTTAACTAGCTTGTGCAGGTTATTTGAGGTTTTGACAGTAGAGATTTGGAGAGATATTCACACTTTCCCTCAGACTATTTTTTTTAGTGACTATTTTCTAATTTTTCCATTGTGACAGTCCATACTGTATAGAGGTATGGGATTGTTACCTTCATTGCATGAGTTGATTAGTAAGGTTAAGATGTTAGCTATCTTGTGAAGTTGATTTGAGGATTTGAAACTCATATAGGAGGAAATAACAAAGATTTCTTTAGAACTTGGTTTTATAAAACCCTAGCTTAGGTTTTAGTGGAATCTCTCACTTTTACCATCATTCTATTGATATAAGACCTCACCAAATCAATGGAAGGAGATGTTAAATAGTTTGTCCATAGCCTTGTGAAGGTTGCAGGGACAGGAGATTGGTATGGTGAGTGTGGGCATGTGAGAAACCCCTACAGATTCATGTGTTAGAGGATGAGAGGAGGACAGCAGTCTGTCAAGAAGGTAATAGTTTTGTCTATCAAATTGTTGTTTTGTCATTGAAGGCAATCAAGTGTTCGGTATATTGAGTTGGTTAGTTATTTGACATTGAAGTTGTGCCAATGGAGATCACCCCAAGGAGGATACCTTGACTGTCTCCTTAGAGTTAGAAGTGTGTGGCTGTCTTTTATAAACTATGTTGAAGATTACTGTCCTACATAGTGGTTAGATAGAGTTTTGATTGGGTCTTGGTTGGAGTTAGGAGTCTTGGTGAGAGGTGTCATGAAGTCCCTCACTTTGGTGTGGAGAATATGTGTTGTTTTGAGTTAGAACCCTGCCATACGAGAAGTTTAATCTCTGTCAAGAAGAAAATAGTGAAAGGTTCCATTGAAGTTTTGAACCTTGAAATTGCTGACCATGATGCTCTGCATCAATATGGCAACAATAGATCCTAGTAAATATAATAGTAGTATGAAGTGGAAATTTAGTTCGTCAATAGAGATTTTAGAGCCATCTGTTAGACGCCCAGTAAGAGCCTCTACAAATCATATCAACTCAAATGAAGGGTACCAACATATAATGAGTTGCTTACACAGTCTCACTGAGAAATTGTCGCAATTGGCTTCCTCCGTTAAGCCTATAGTTTCTACATGGAATGAGCATAATATTATGGATGTAGATGAGGTAAGAGGCTCTATTACACTATCCTTTCATTTTGTGTGCTTGTTATTGAGTAAACTTGTACCATGTTTTTGTTATACTTCCTTGGGATTGCATTGTTTGGATACTTCAATAGTTATCATAGCTCTTGGATACTGTAAAAAAATAATGAACCTACCCTCAACATGCAATACTGCAATTCTAGCCCATTATAACCTTAGCATTGATGCTTTACATAAATGCGTTATCAAAAATTGTCTCACTGTTCTACTTATAGAACTAAAAGAAACATGCAATACTGCAATTTACCAGGTTCTACTTGAAACCATTTTTCTTGAGTATTCACTTCATTATTGTTGTCCTTGTCATGTTTATGAAATACTCCTATGCTGCATTATGACATTTAACTCTATCATTCTAGACAGTCACTTTAAGTATGTCTTAGTAAAGCTCTTAATCACTGATCCTAAAGTCAAGGCTGTCATATATGCTTTGTTGCTATCATTCCAAGGGTTCTGGTGGTGCCCACCTAGGATTTGGGTTTTGAGCTAAAAAACTGCAGGCATTTTCATTGAAAAATCCAAAAAAATTCTAAGTCCCTCGGCCTTCACAGTTGTATGTATGTATCTTTGTATATGGCCATTGTATCTTTGTATGTACAAGTGCAGATGTACATTGGCGGACCGGAAAAGAATTTTCAATCGGCCTTCAGAAATGGTGAAAAAATAGTTGTATGCATATTGGGTTTGTATGTGTCATTCTGGTGCAATTCTAGGCATGCAAAGGAGGATGTGCATTGAAGATTCTATCACAGATTCCTGGAATATTTTGTGCTTGCATGTATATGTTGTTGTATATTCGATATATAATGCATAGATACAACGCGGACTTCAAAGGGTTTCAAATAAGGTTGTGAGCAGTGGTCGAGACCACGGTTGTATTAAGGGGATTGTATGTATGTGACAGATACAATTGAACATACAATGTAGAATGTACAATCCTGGACTCCAAAAGTTATCAAATTGAGCCTGGTGGGCATACAAACAAGAGCAGAGTTGAAAAGTCAAAGGTAGTTTCCTTTGTATATTGCATTGTATGTATCTGCGACATACAACTGCATATACAAGCCAATGTACAAGCAGGCATGTGCAAGGGTGGACGTGGCCAGAAAGTTAGCAGTATTTGTGAGATGGGTGAAATCTGTGTTGTATATTGGGGTTGTATGTGTTAGATTCTCAAATAAATCAGGAGAAGAGCTCTGATACCAGGTTAGAGCTGGATACAACCACATACCATGTGGGATTCGCACCCACTACGTACCACGTCGATAAGCTGAGCTTACGCAGACAAAGGGTCGAGGACTGGAGGGACTCGAAACGATGACCTGCGCTCTGATACCATGTTAGATTCTACGAGAAGTGAGAACCGAGCCAGGATCTAATGTCGGTCATAGATCATATGCGCCTCCACTCAACAAATGATCAAAGATCAAAATAGTAGAATGAAAAGATATCTAAAATGAGAGAAAAATAGAGACAAAGAAAGAGAATTTTGAGAAGACTCTCAATACTCTCACCAAGCTATCACTGAACTGATATTCAAGCTTATGAACTTGATATTCAAGCTTGTGAACTTGCTCATTAACTGAGAGGAGAGTATTGTATGTATAGCAAAAATAGAGCATATACATCCAAGAGGTGTAATAACTCCCATATCCCATAAAAGGTGGGAGATTTTACCTACTTGGTAAATGCCAAAACATGTGGTATAATCTCCTTACACAAAGACAAAAAAGGAGTTATTAAGGGGTGGCACATAAAGATAAAAGAGTGTGAGAACTCTAACTACCCCATAACCTTTTTAGGTAAGGACAAAATAGTGGTGTAAAGAGGTGACACAATACCCCATGTGGCACAATACCCCATAACCTACATAGGAAAGGACAAAATAGTGGTTATGAGAGGTGGCACAAAAAGCCAAAAAAGGATGTGTAACTCCAGTACCCATGTGTGGGAGAGAGTTACACATGTAGCTGATGTATTTCGCCACGTGTCCTCATATTAACCACTTATAATAAACCTAAGCAAGCTTAATAATGTGTAGGAAAAAGAAATATCCCTAAGGAAAATAAAAAACCTACACCAACACCCCCCCTTAAGCATAGCTTAGGTGGGTGAAAAGATGGGTCCTGGCTACTAGGCCATGTTAGGTACCCATGTATAAAGAAAAATCTCTCACAAACGGAGAAAAGGAGAAAACCCAGTGGGATAAAACTCCTCCCCAAAAAAGAGAAAAGCCCCCCTCCCCTAAAATAGAGAGAGAGGAGACCCCCCCAAAAGTAGAGAGAGTGAAAGAGACTATGAAACCCCCCCACAACAAAGTAGCTCCTGTGCCAAAAGAGGATGCCCATATATGAATGCTGAAGATGATCCGTTTGTGACAAATGACATTTCTCCCCTTAGGAAGAAACAACTCCAATGGTGAATGTCGAAGTAACTCCCACTCAAAGAAGCAAGGTGAGGAAGGAAGTCTCAAGATGTATCCTATCTCAGAACTTTGCTCAAGTGTCCCCATGTGAATATCAAAAGATGCCTCAATGCACGAAGGTAGAAGCAATCCAATCCCATGTGTACAACCAGGAGGTACAAGATCCAAAGACAAGGAAGATGGGATAACAGTGATGAAATGACTGTCATCAAAGAGGAGTTGAATGTCCTCAAGAGTGTCATCTAGATCTGAAATGTGAGACTCTACAAACAAACAAGAGATGTCTGGTAGAAATTGGTCCCAATGAAGTGAATCTAGAAGACATATCTGATCCTATTGCAAAGAATCATTGGAAGCCCTCGAAGAAGCCTCTCTGAACTTTGTAGTAACAATAGGTGCAGGGACAAAATAATTATCATGAAAGAGGAGAGATAGCCCCTCAAATGTGTCCTCCAAATCTGAAATGTGAGACTCCACAAACAAAGATGCAATGTCTAATAAATAGGAATCCCAATCAGGAAGACTATAATGATCCTGCTGCAAAAAATCACTAGAAGCTCTCAAAGAAGCATCTCTGGAATCTGATGAAGTAACAGGTGTTGTATCTGAAGATGGGGTATCAATGCATGTCACACACGATGGGGCAAAAGAAGTCTCAGTATCATCCATAAGAGCCTAGTCATCCAAGGAAACATCACTATCAGATGAAGATCCAAAGTCTCCATACAACTGTTGGATGATGGTCCAAGCAGTGAAAGGGCACTCAGTGTGCTCTATGCGATGTAGAATATCCTCAGAAACAGTAATACATATTAGTCCATAGACCATGTCATTATTGTTAAACCATGCATTCTTCTGTTCATAGTCACTTGGCTCAGGAACGAATCCAAGGAGATAGGGCAATATATCCTCCTCAAGGCATTGATTCTTTATCCCTTGTTTCCAAGACAAATAGTTCTCTGAGGTTAACTTAACAACAGAAGGATGGAAATAACCGAAATCCATGATCAACCCCCAAAATGATTACAACCACCCCAAAAAAAACATGTAACTCAAATAGAGCACATAAGACACCCCGTTTTCCACAAGTCTCAAAAATCACCCCCCCAAATATTACAAGGTTGGCACTTTATAATTAGTGCGATTACAAGGCCTTTTATTAGATTTCAATGCTTTCTAGGCCTCCAATGGCCAGAATTTAAAATTTTGATACAAATAAAATTGATACAAAATCTAAAAAAAATAGCCTTATAGCTGTGTAATACTCTTCAATACCTTTCCATCACCTATTCATTTTTGAAAAATGGAGATCTGAGGCAAAAGAAAAGACCTGTTAAAGAGAAAAAATGCAGCAGATTCAACCTGCAATATCTGATGGAAAATGACAAAATTTGTTAATGAGACCTATGTGGATGGAAAGTTCTCATTTCTAGCTTTCCATCAAGTATTCGTTTGTGAAAAACCGACACCCGAGGCAAAAGTTATGCAAATTTTAAGAAAGGTTGCTGAATATGCCCGTTAAAAATGGCTCACGCCTGATTTTGACTCGATTTTCACAAAATTAAAAAAGTCATTCCAAAACCTAACAGATACCTAGAAAGTTTTTCGACCCTAGGAACAAAACCTAGAAATATTTTTTTCTGAAAATGAGTAGACGTTGGAAATTTGAAGCACAAATGAAAATGGCTCCAGTAAATTTTTTTAAAAAAATAACACCGATTTGTTACTGTGTCCTCCAATCTCTAATTTTGGTGGAGTAAAAGTCACTTTTGACTTTCTCAAGCCTTCTAGACACTCTAGAAGTACTGAAAGATGCCTCCAATATTACCACAAAGTTGCAATCACTCAGATCTCACAAGAACACATATATGCAAACCAGATTACCCAGATGCCTATTTTCTTTTAAACTGTTCTGATTCTCCAGTTCATTCAAGGATGCAGGAGAAGAGCATACTTGGTTTTTAAGAAAAATATTAGCAATCTAATAATCTCAAATCTCTCAAATAAATCAGAAAAATAATGAGCTATACCAGACAACATGGCTCTGATACCATGTTAGATTCTCAAATAAATCAAGAGAAGAGCTCTGATACCAGGTTAGAGCCGGATACAACCACGTACCATGTGGGATTCGTACCCACTACGTACCACATCAATAAGCCAAGCTTATGCGGACGAAGGGTCAAGGGCTCGAGGGACTCGAAACGATGAGCTGCGCTCTGATACCATGTTAGATTCTACGAGAAGCAAGAACCAAGCCAGGATCTGATGTCGGTCGTAGATCATATGTGCCTCCACTCAACAGATGATCGAAGATCAAAATAGTAGAATGAAGAGATATCTGAAATAAGAGAAAAATAGAGACAAAGAAAGAGAATTTTGAGAAGACTCTCAATACTCTCACCAAGCTATCACTAAACTGATATTCAAGCTTATGAACTTGATATTCAAGCTTGTGAACTTGCTCATTAACTGAGAGGAGAGTATTGTCTATATAGCAAAAATAGAGCATATACATCCAAGAGGTGTAATAACTCCCATATCCCATAAAAGGTGGGAGATTTTACCTACTTGGTAAATGCCAAAACATGTGGCATAATCTCCTTACATAAAGACAAAAAAGGAGTTATTAAGGGGTGGCACATAAAGACAAAAGAGTGTGAGAACTCTAACTACCCCATAACCTTTTTAGGTAAGGACAAAATAGTGGTGTAAAGAGGTGGCACAATACCCCATGTGGCACAATACCCCATAACCTACTTAGGAAAGGACAAAATAGTGGTTATGAGAGGTGGCACAAAAAGCCAAAAAAGGATGTGTAACTCAAGTACCCATGTGTGGGAGAGAGTTACACATGTAGCTGATGTATTTCACCATGTGTCCTCATATTAATCACTTATAATAAACCTAAGCAAGCTTAATAATGTGTAGGAAAAAGAAATATCCCTAAGGAAAATAAAAAACCTACACCAACAGTATGTACCTAATATACAATCAGACATACAACAGGCATATACAAGTGAAACATACAAGGCAGGAGGGGTCAAAAACATCATTTTTCAAGAACCTGGTGGTGCCTGCACGGTTGTATGTCCCGTGATTATATATGCATATACAATGTAGGATACAAAGGGTGCACATACAATCCCAGACGTGAAGGAGAATTTGATTTTGGCATATTTCAGGATGGGGTCTGCGGGTTGTATATTACACATTGTATGTATGTGCAATATACAATGAGAGATGCAAAGATGCCGATACAATGTCAGATTCAAAATTTATTCCAATCTGCCTCATATGTGTGATGGAATACACATTGTATGTATATTGCATTTGTATGTGCAGTATACAAAGGAGATGTACAAAGAGGAAGATACAACGCCTGGACCCGATTGAAATTTTAATTTGTTTCACAGTGATTTGGGGTTCGTGCTTGTATGTGGTGATTGTATGTATATACAATTGCACATACAACCTTAGATGCAAGAAAAGATACAATGGATTGGTGATGGAGGTGCAAAGGTACAGCGATGGAGATCCAATCAGATGCTTCCACGTGTCCAATGTAGTTGTATGTATATACAACTGCATATACAAAGATTTGAAGGTGAATAGGCAAAAATGGGCGAAAAGGTAAAATATATGCTCGCGCTATGAAAAGTCAAAGAAGCAAAAGCCGCTTGCGTGGCACAAGCTCATTGGCCGATGACTTTTCAGCATAGGTGATTGGGATTCTCAGATCTAGTCAACATGAACCGACGCCGTAGATCTCAACAGGAAGAAGGAAATTGATGGCCCTATTTCAAAATTTCACAGGAAGGTTTTCCTATGCATTTGCAGCTACTTTCCAGGTAGGAAAAGTTCCTAAACACGCAAACTGCTGCATTTCCAAAGGCCACAGGTTGGTTGGCCATTAATGGAAAATTTGCAGAGGCATGGTCGATGAATGACAGGCCACCTACCATTTTTAATGAAGAAATTTCCAGTCAGCTACATGTTCCCCGATTCCACCTGCTCTTTTCTCCTTTTTCTACTTGGAGCATTCAATGTTTTCAGTGCCATTTTGATGGTGCGATGTATTTGGCAGCTTCTCGAAAAGACCGTGTACTTAATGCTGAGGACACATTCTGGGTATAAGAGAACTGTGTCACTCATTTTTTTGGTTGTTGAAGACTTGGGCAAAATTTTGGAGAAATAACAAAAACAGAGCTTTTCTGGGTTGTTCTGTCTCATTTTGTGAGTTTATGAGTTGCATTTGAATGCATGTTACACATATGTTCAGTTTCATGTTATTTTTACATGAAAAATGCTTCATGGCATGTGTTTAGCTATTTGTCTCCATTTGTTGTATGCATCCCTTCTTTTGAATCTGGTTGCTAAGGGTTACTTAGATTGTAGGATATAGATTTCTATATTGCATGCTTAACTTTTAACCTCCATCCAAGGAATGGATTAAACTGTTTTAGGTTAAGTATGAAGAAGATTGTATGGCAGCAGGGATGTTTGTAAGTAGAGATAGCTAAATACTCATTCTTGGGTGGTGTTTGTAAGGCAAATACCAATCCAGCCCCTTGAAACTTGAATGCCAGTGCAAATCATTCACTTGTATATGTCTACTTGACTCCTTGCCCTGAGATAGGCACTAGTCTACTTCTTGTGTTGTGTTATGTTTCCAAAACCCCTATCTTGCATCCAAAACATAAAACAAATCATTTCATAATTCCAACCTGTTAGTTTGTAGGAGTAGAAATAGGACCCCTGCATACTCTCATTCCTAACCAGTTATATATGTCCACGAACACTGCCAAACTTGTGATCTATCATGAAAATCTTGGTCCAAACATGAGAGTATTATGCATGTTGTTGTAAAGCTAAATCTTTCTATTGGGTGAGTCAAAGACAAATCTTTAGCTATAGGGATACCCCCTTGGTGCAGCAGAACCAGAAGTGAAGGGGAGGAAGCTCACGCAACCTCCTGTATTTTTTGGCTGAATCTGCCTGTGCATTGGAACTAGCAAGCCCTTTGCTGATTCAGAGAGAAAACACCAACAGGTTCTTTGTGACTGTCTAATGGTTTTGACAGTGCCTTTATCTCTTCTCTTTGTTTGGTGAAACCCTACTAGTTGTTGCATCTCTTTATCTTCTCCTATACCTTCCATGCTATGGACTGTCCTAAGACAGAGATATGGACTTCCATCTTACAACTTTTACTATCTTCTTTTTCATATGAAGGACTGGGATTGTCCCTTCTTGTTGAAAATCTTATGCTCATGACTATAAGAATCCTCCTATAAACTGGAATCTATTGCTTACAATAAAGGAAGAATCTCACAACATACCTTGACTTAGTCATTTAAGAGTGGAAGAAAAATGTTATTTTGAACAAAAAATTATAGTTTTTGCATTCTTTACTTGACTTACATTAATTTTTTGCATGATGATTAAACTGCATGCAGAGAAATTATATTAAAGTAGAATGAAAAGAAAAAGGCCCTGTCAATAGAGCTCTCTACAAAGCTGCACAACTTGAGGACAATGATGATAGTGATTATGTTGAACATCTTGATGAGAATCTACATGATATTCAGAGTAGTAGTAGTGGTACTAGAACTGAGGTGAGTGTTATTTATTATTTTTATGTCTTTCATGGTAGTCATTGTTGTTTTAACACACACATGCAAGTAAGTATTATTCAAGTAAGTTGTTTTAATTCTATTTGACGGAAAACCCACCAATATAATTTACTTTAAAGGATTTAACTCTAGAGAGAGACCAATAAATGTAAGTCACTTAAAGGGAATTACATCAACTTCTAATAGAAACCAATTAAAAGCATCCACACAATGTCAGCAAATGTGCCTTGATAATTCTATTGATTTGAATAACTAGAAATAGCCAATATGGAGACAATCAAACAACTTATGAACTTGAATATTAACAAAAAATTAGAACACCATACATATCCACAAATTTAACCATCCTTGCCCATTATAATATTAAATTATCATAGAAGTGTAATGTCTTGAATCTGAAATATGATTGGATAGATAATATTGGAATATATATATTGTTTTGCTGAAAGATGATGATTGCCTAGGCCTTGGTTTCCCTTATAAATATGGGAAACAACAAACTTCAGGCCTGAACCAACACAACTGTTCATAAATCACATCCTCTTCTAACTAAACATGTTTAATAAAGAGAAATTAAAGGCATAAGCAAGTTAACCAAGATCTGAATCTGCTAGTCATCATAGAGCACCTGTGACCTCAAGCCTGGCAAGGTACTCATCTCCATGTTGTAGTATCTGTTAAGTGTGGTGTGCCCCTATCTATTATCACAAAAAATTGTCAAAATTTTGTCCTTGTTCTCCATGTTGACGCTAGCAAAAATGCTCGTTGCTCCTTCTACACCTGAACCTATAGCTGCACATCAATCTTTCAAGTATGTCTTATCCAATTTATTGATTGTAAGGTCACTGGGCCATTTGAATTTCTAAATTTGGATCAGATTAGTCTGATGGTCCTTCCATCTTTTATCCAACATAGCTTTAACATCAATTACAAATTTTCCATATCCTGCATCTAGGGCTATGACCCTATCCAAAATCATGTTAAAGCTCAAAGTATCTATATCCTACTCCTTTTTCAAGAATTCTATAACCACAGACACTGTTGTTTTGAATTCTGCCTTCCAAGTATCAAGGCCTTTAACTAGTTTGTTTTCCTCTGTCAGAATAGACGGAAGAAATTGATCATTGAAAGTAGAAAAAGATTCAAGTCTGGCCTGCATCCTTTTGTCTTCACTGATGGCATATTGATGCTCTTCAATGATCATAGTCACCGTCTTCTCTGTGGGCTTCAATTCAGCAGGAGCATCAATATTTCTTTGAAGTATCCTGCAAAGCATGCTTAAATTGTGCAAGGAAGGCTGCTATTTCTTGTACAGTGGCTCCAAAACAGAAAAGTTTGCTTGCAATTGTTTAATGGCCTAAGATAACATGGAGTAGCAATCATGCATGTCCCCAAGTTTATCCACAACCAGCTTTATCCTGTATTCCAAAATTTTCTCAAAGACTTCAAGGATCTTGATCCTTGTCTCATTTTTTGTTTCCTCATTTTGCTTCTTGAGGTCCTCAACTTCTTTTTCAAATTTTGTTTTCAAAGCATTAAACTCTTGCATTGTCACTGTGACACCACCAGTTGTTGGTGGCACAGAAGGTTGATATGGAACTATTGATAGACTCTAGGAAGAACCCACATCTTGCAGTTTCTTTTTCAATTGCCTATTTTCAATGAACAACCTATTCACTTCATCATTCATGTCTTGTTGTGTTTTCTCATAATCCTACAAATTTTTTTCCAACTTTTTTACAACTGCATGGGTGAACATGGCAGAATGGACTGTAAGACCAGAGGCCTTAGTTCCTAAAGTGTCTCGTAGGGTTTTCACCACAGACGATCCCCTCATTTCCTAAACATCTAGAAACCTTGGTTTACTAGTGTTCTTTTGTTTTGTCCATATGGAAAGAGTCTCTGTCTTTGGGTTGTAAGCACATCCACTCATTCCATCCTCATAATCAAATTCAGACACAAGATTAGGATCATCTTGACTCCTAACTTGGTTAAGCAAGAATGTCTTTTTCAATTCAAGACCATTTGTCTTGCTTCCTTAGGAGTCACATTGATTTCATCAACTTTTAGTTCTTGGATTGTTCAAGTGGTTATTTGATCATACTGAGACTCATCAGCACCCATCTTATTGATTTCCATCTTTTCATCAAATTCCTTCATCTTCATTTTTAACCAGAAATCTCAAAACTCTGGAGTCTTGATGAAATCATCATCTTGAATAAATCTCAATGATGCCACCACCCTTTCATCTTCCTATAGCTCTGGATCAATTTGGGCTTGTTCTTCCATCCTAGCCTCAGGCTTGTGTGCATCAGTTTCTTGACCAACCAATGGTTGATCAACTTCCTCTCCATCATGCAATTATGTCAAAATATTTACAACTTCATCAGTATCCCCCACACCCTCAGACATCTCATATGGGACCAAAGGAGACATGCCTTCAGTTCTCTGCCTTTTGTGTGGTGGTGATTCAAGGATCTATGGATCTTGAACTGATATGACATCAGGGGTAGGCTCATGAATCTCAATTCCTGCAGATTTCTTCACTAGAAGTTTGGTAGCCTTGGTAGGCTGTACTTTAGATTTAGCATAAATACTTTCAAAAAAATTCAATATATGTATTAATCCTCTTTAGAGGATCTTTCTCTTCAGCAAAAAATCCTTCAAAATTTGGATTCTTTTCCTTTTTGTCATCTTCAATTTTCTTGAGGATCTCCCATTTCCTCTTCCTGTCATACACTTCATTAAAAGTAACCAGGTTCCTTATCACATCCTCATCATAAATTTTTTTATGGGAGATGCCCATCTTAGTCAAGATCACTTGTCTCACAAAGATCATATGACCTTCAGGGTCACAAACTCTTTCAACACCAAATTCCAAAAAGTACTTGGCCTTCAAATAGGCCTACAGCTCCTCAAGAGTGTTTGAACCAATTGACCAATCTCCAAAGATAGTGGTATTAGGAAAAAAGGTGCCTTTCTTCTGCTTTTTCATCACTTCCTTTTCCCTCCACATCATTTTCCACATGAATTCCAAGAATGCAATTCTGTCAAAACAAACTTTGGCAATTTGTGAGGTGGTTGGGAGCAATCATATACCCTGATTATTGTGTGCTCTGGTAGGAAGAACCAATCAGCATAATTGAAAGTATGACATTGCTCTGGTTTATGTGCAAGAGGTCTCAAAATTACCCTGACTTATGGTGACAATCTGGGGACCCAATTACCAAAAGAATTCATTATTTTCACAGAAAATTCATTATGAAATACATTATAGTTACCAGTCTAGCAATGAGAATCCCACATGTAACACCAACATTGAGTAGGCATTCTTTGCCTTGTCCTGTCAATCATGTTGATGTACATTTTACTTGACCATTTACTCCTATTTTGATATAGGATCAGGTGGCAAACCAAAGAATAAAACTTGAAGTTCATGGGTTTCTTATCTTCCTTCACACTGATGAATCCATCATGTATTTTCTTTTCAAGATACGAGGCAAAATCATACTCAATGTCCACCTCTAAATTTTGTATCTTCATAGCCATCATCATCAAATTAACTAGCATCCTCTTATCAACATTAATTCTCAATACTTGGCATAATGCATAATAGGTCTATTTGAAATAAACTGCAAAATCTTCCACAGGGAATGGTTTGACTGCATTGGAAGGAATATCAACTATCCTATTGTTTGCACCTCTTCTCATAAATATCGGTAGCTCATCACTTCTGAGTGTTCTTCTCAAACTTTTGTATTCTTGTTCAATCTTTTGTAGGTCAATTTCGGTGAGAGCCTGTTTGTTCAACATAAAACAATCAATTATAGCATTTTTGTCAATTCTCAACAGAGAAGATCCATTTGGCAACCTTACTATTTTAGTAGCCAGGTGGTAGTGCAGTGCTAGAATATGAATCAGTTCCACATCCACGAATTCATTTGCAACAATTAGCTTGGCCAAATCCAGCTTCCATGGATTGCCCACCGGTCCCTGACCATCCTTCTTCTGATAGAAGTACCAAAATAGTTTCTAGCTAGAAATGGGAATTATGGCATCCCTACAACCCTCAGCAACATCCCTAAATACTTTCTTTCAACCTTTGTCAATTGAATTGGGTAAAACATCTAGCAAAGATTGTTGCAGTGATCTTTTCTTAGGGGCAGGATCAGGATTACTGGTCTTACTTGTGGATTCAGACTTCTTGGGTGTCATTATACAAACTAGCATTTCGCAACTCAAGCAAATGTGCGGAGAATTGAAATAGAGCAAAGATTCTTCAAACTTTCTTGCAGAGAATGTAGAGATGGACTTACTTGAACAATTCGAAGCTTGCTAAGAACAGACTAAACTGAGCACCTTCTCCAAGCCAATCTGCAATCTCTGAACTGAGCAAATGCCAAGATATTTCTAGATTTTATCAAGCCAGAATGTTCATCATTCCACCATTATTTTTGGTTCATGCCACGAGATTATAAAATCTCAGCATTCAATTCATTTCAAATATAAGCCCTTGATCAAATTTGATCCAACGATCAGATGAAATGACAAGATCTTTAAAATTTCTTAATAATTGCACACCTGCACTAAGTATGTTCACTCATTTATTATCATTACCACATTATCACAAAGCTTGTTTAAACCGGTCATGGGATTGCGATAAGCTTCAATGCCTTTTGTCCACTTTTCTTGATTACCGCCAACCCTCATCCCTTATGCTCAAACAAAGCGGGATTGCAGAGCTTATAGCCCCCTTTATTCCATTTTCTTCCATTACCGTCAACCCGCAAGTACCTGTTCTCATTACCGCGGGGTGATTATGTTGCCAACTTTTATTGCTTACCACCTTGCCGTAAACATTCTTTGAAAGCCATCGTGGGAGCCTGGTAACTTGGAAACTTACTACCGCCATGCCGTGAACAACTTGTCGGACCAATGTGGGACCACGGGATCAATTTATATTTAACTCTCTTCCTTATATCTAAGCCGCAACCAAGTGGTGAGACCTTCGAGGGACTGCAGTATACATGGTTGACTGAGCCCTTCCTACCGCCATGTCAAGAACAACTTGTAAGTTTCCAGCGGGAGTGCGGTATACATGAGTCTTGTTGCTCTAGTTCCCGCACTACCGCCAAGATAATGAGGATGACCTGTGAGATTGCGGTAACATGGTTGACCAATCCCTTCCTACCGCCATGCCGCAAAAAACTTGTATGTTTCCAATGGTAGTGCGGTATACATGATTCTTGTTGCTCTAGTTTCTGCAGTGCCACCAAGACAATGAGGATGACCTACGAGATTGCAGTAACATGGTTGACTGAGCCCTTCCTACCACCATGCCATGAACAACTTGTATGTTTCCAGCGGGAGTGTAGTATACATGATTCTTGTTACTCTAGTTCCCGCACTACCATCAAGACAATGAGGATGACTTGTGAGATTGTGGTAAACTGCAAAAACATAGAAATGATTAAGAATAATTGCATCCTCCTCAAAATGACCATGTTATGTGACCTTGGGAAATAAATGGAATAAAATTTTGGCATGAATGTCTATTAAGAAATGGTCATTTACAAGTGAAAAGATCAAGTAGGATGGAAATGTGCAAATTTTTTGAGAGGTCCTAACAGGTGAGACATTAGAATAGTTTATTTGGAATAATGGCAGGAATTAATAACATTTTAGGGTTTTAAAATTTTGTTCCAACATAAGTAATGGTTGTTTTATTATGTAAATAAGGGTAATCCTTACCTATATAATAATTATTATGCATTTCAATATAATGTGTATTTTTATTTTCTTTTTGTAGATATGTATTGATAAACTCCAAGAAGGGGATAAAGTTAGGGTGTTGGATCTATGTCATGGTATTGTTGTGGGCATTGGGCGGATTCACTCACTATCTATTGTACATGGAGTCAAATTGAAAGGAACAAGAGATGCAAATGTAAATATTTTAAAGGTCACAAGTAACATACAGCTTTCTTATGAAGACAAAATAGATGGAGCTGTCCAACTGAAAGAGAAAGAAGGAACCTTCACATGGTGGCCACTAAAATATTTGCAAAAAATGGCATAGTTGATGTTTATCATGTACTTGTTGTTAGACATCTTGGCCCACTGCTTTATGCAGTATTTTGAATGTGTTGTTTAGGGATCTTAATTTTCATGGTGAATTTGAAAGAGTTGGAAACTCTAGACAACTATGACATTTTCGATTATATTTATATATATACTCTTAGACAGTTTTGATATCTTATAACTTGATATATTATATATTGCATTATATTTTTTATTGTAGATTACCTTTCTTTATCATGATGTTGAATCAATCTTTTAATTCTAGCATCTTGTAGATTATTCGTATATGTAATTTTTTTAAACAAGTGCATTAATAACATTACCTACCTCTAGAATCATCATAGAAACTTCTTCAAAATGCCACGTCTATCCTGGAGTCACTGGGGTTCGTACCTCAATGATTCCACAATATTTCAGGCCCAAAAAATTCCCAACCGTGCCCAATTCCATAGGTGATTCGATTCTGAATCTGATTCTGAGATGAATAGTAACTGGAAATGCCCTATTTTTCTATAAATTAGGTAACTTAACAAATAATAAATGTTATATCCCAAAACTTGTGCTAGAACTCTAGTAAAAGCCTACCATACTATAGCATCATCAAGTCAACCTTGGATATAAAAATTGTTCAAAATAGAAAATAGTTTGTAAAAATGTTGAATGGTCAAACAGTATGAGAAATTATAGGCACCAAGAGTTACCTTTTGAAACATCGAGACAGAGGGAGGATAAAATTGATATATATGGTCTAAAAGCCAAGGGATTGCCTTTTGGTTTCAAGATCTAGGTGACTTTGATCCTGATTTAAAATGTTCCTTACGAGTGGTCCATTGTGGTAACCTACATAGTGGTATGTATTCTTGGAAGCCTTATGGTGCCATATTATTTAATGGAGTATATGTGGCGTTAAAAAAATTGAAATGCTCTTTAATAGTAAAGGAGCAGGGTGGTATTTGTGATCTACTATGCTAGAATACAATAATGTACACCTCAAATTTAGATTACTCAAACCATGTCACATTGATCATATTGTTAAAATAATATAATATATTCCATAACTTAAGATGTTTTTTGGTTTCAGGGATCTTATCAACATCATAAGGAGTTGAAGGCTACACAGGGAATCAAGATAATTGCTCAGGTATCAAATTTTAGGCTAATAATTTTATGTATATGAGCATAAATTTATCAAATATATGTGGACAATGAAATTTAGCTGCAATTTCTTGATTTCAAGGTCTTGAGCATGCCATAGCAGGAACTCAATTATATGTTATTGGACCTAATGATGATTTAGAGGATATTAAGGAAGAAGCAATGCAAGATATCAATAATATAATGTCTTGGATTGACAAGAGTGGGGATGCAGTTTATGTTCAAGCTTCAACTCTTGGATCTTTGGAAGCTTTACTTGGGTTCTTGAAGACCCCAGTTGTAAGCATCCCAGTTAGTGCAATTGGTATTGGGCATGTGCATAAAAAAGATGACATGCGTACGAGTGTAATGCTTGAGAAAAAGAAGAAAGAGTATGTTGCAATTTTGGCATTTGATGTCAAAATTACTCCTGAAGCTCGGGAGCTTGTAGATGAAGTTGGTGTCAAGATATTTGCAGCGGACATTATTTATCATCTATTTCAATAGTTTAAAGCATATATGGATAATCTTAAGGAAGAAAGGAAAAAGGAGGCTGCAAAAGATTTTGTTTGACCCTATGTACTAAGCATTTTGCCAAATTGTATTTTTAACAAGAAGGATCCTATAATTGTTGGTGTTGATACTCTTGAAGGCATTGCAAGGGTCATTATCTAAACCTAGTCTTTTCGGTGTTGACTTATGCATGTAAAAGATTGTTGTATCGTTTTTAGTTTATATAAAGCCATATGTGGTGATTGCATCTATAGATTGGTACGCCATTATGTGTTCCCACAAAAGATTCTATAGATATTGGCAAAATAGCCTCAATTGAGATCAATCATAAATCTATTGAAAAGGCTAAGAAGGGTGAAAAAGTCACCATGAAGGTATTTTGAGAAGCTGTCTTTGTTGTTAATAGTTTTATATGATTTTGGATGCTATTTTTTGAAATGTTTTTGTTAATGAATTATCATACGAAATTTAAAGATTGTTGGGAGCAACGTTGATGAAGCACATAAAATGTTTGGCAGGCATTTTAAAATGGAGGATGAATTTGTGAGTCATCTCACCAGAAGATCCATAGATATATTGAAAGAAAACTACAGGGTAAGGCTATTTGATATCCACTTTACATAATTTTACAGTGTATTTACTATTATGCATTTTATACTAATTGAACATTTGTGTTTTTAATTTTTGGCTGATAAAACAACTTTTTAATGTCTACAACGGAATATTCTTCTTATTTTTTCAGGATGATTTGTCCAATGATGATTGGAAACTTGTGGTGAAATTGAAAAAGTTGTTAAAAATTCCTTGAGCTACTACTAATGATGCATTGTGCAATGGAACTTATGATTAGAGCAAAACCTTCTGATGAAAATGGGAAAATGCACCCTGCAACATTACAAACACCACAATCAGGATAACAAATCGTGAACTTTGTTGATACCAGAATAGTAACTTCTGCATCATAAGATTATTCTATATGTTTTGCAATGTAGTGTACATGTTGCACATCTGGCTACAATAAGACAGTAGTGAACTTCAGATCCTATCTATGCAGGAGGTCATTTGAATGTCTGCTATTTAGCTCATTTTCTAAAATTTAATATTCTGAATGGGCAAGTGTAGTATTGCCATGTGAGAAAGGGAAGAGATTGATTCCAAGAGTAGAGATTTTGTGTAATGATGTATTTTATGATTTCTTGAGGTAATGAAGAAAATATCATGAAAACGTTGTATTAAATAAATTCATATTTTACTGCAATTGTATGAAACCAAAAACATTTCCATGTTGTCATCTTCAGCATGTTGTTGACTGGCTAGATTTCACTGTTTCAAGTGCCGCTTTTGATTCAGCTGTCTGGGACCATGTTATGGAAGGTTACAGGGAATGGTGTGTTTTCTTGTTGCTGCAGGGTCACTGCTACAGGGGCCTCTAAGTAGCATTCTCAGGTTGTTATTCAGATATTGTTCATAGTGGTTCAGGGTTGTTTGAATACATAGGTAACAACTCAATGGCTTGTGTGAAGGAGAATATGGAATGCACCAAGGCTGCAGTCAAAGCACCTGAACTGATTAACAAAATGCCAAAAGAAATGATGTCTCATTGAATGCTCAGTGGCAACATCTCTTTTCTAAGTGTCAAAAGATGTGAAGGGCTTCATCGGTCTGACCTGCCTTTCCATTGTTTTGCTATTGTATCTAATGTGGTTGCTAAACTGGTTTTTTCTTTAGCCAGTCCTTATAGTTTGTTGTACATGACAGCTAAACTGGTTTTTTCTAGTTATGGCAGCCTTGTACTGCTTTTTTATTATTTGTAATTCTTTTCCTGCATTGTTCCAATACAAAAAAATATATATTGCCACTTTGCTTTGTCTTGTTTCATTTTCTTATTGCCTGATTCTCAAATAGAAAGTGTTGGCTCAAATTTATCAATCTTTACTTGGCAACATCATAAAATATATAGTTTTCCAAATTTATTTGCTTTTATGTTTTAATTCAAATTTAATAATATGTTTTTTCTACATTATAAAATTTATGGTATTTAATAAATTATTCATATCATGACTAAATTTACTACCAATTAATGGAAACCAGTAAATAAAAATGACTACCATGACTAAATAAATGACCAGTTAACAACAATCAATGACTAAATGATTACAATTACTAAATAAATAACTAAATATACATACTACCAAATTGATGACTAAATATACTACCAAATTACCAAATATACTACCAAATTGTTGACTACATATACTACTAAATTAATGACTAAAATTTGTTTAGTCATAAATTTGGTCGCGAGATAAATGACCAACAATAAACTACTAATGATCACATGACTAAATATATTACCAAATTGATGACTAAATATACTACCAAATTACCAAATATACTACCAAATTGATGACTAAATATACTACCAAATTTATGACATATAGGATATAGAACGGCGCATGCATGAGTAAAGTTGTGCATGCATAATTCTATAGCGCATCTAGGATTTCTTGCGATGCATGTATCAAAAGTAGCACATCTACTGAGAAACGACACATTTACCTTCTGTTATGGTGCATATGCATAGGATAGAAAGTTTGACTTAACAAGATTGACTCGATTGGCATCCTATTTGACGCGTCAATTGATGAGCTATCTCCGAGATTGCAGGAATCTAGTCAAGAGATGTAGTGTGCTATTTTGATCAATTTGATATGTTAAGTTTAGTTGATACGATTCTATAGATATTTTGAGCATGGTATTTATAGCTTTAGGTTGACGCTTTGCTTTGCATGCTTGCAAGAGCACATACAAGATACACTAGAGTCAAGGGAGCAGTTCCCTATACTGCTATTGCGGCATAACATGTTGACTGAGATAGATCAGGAGGCACTCGATGCGATGGGATTAGCTATGTATGCTTCATACCCAAGGTTCAAGTGAATCGAGGGTTACTGACTGCAGCAATTGAGAGGTTCCACAGTGAGGATGGGACTTTTCACTTCCTGACAGGTAATATGATGGTGACCTTGGAGGACGTGTACCAGATATTACATGTGCTGATTCAAGGAGAGCTTGTGAAGTATGATCCACAGCAAAATATAGGACTCACCGAGTGCAGACAAGTGTTTGATGACCATGAGTTGGATTGTCAGGTTATCTCCTGGTAGGACATATATGATGACTATGACTACTTCCCTGGGATCGTTGCAGGATTGATCGGAGGCATTGTATGTCCCAATAGGAGATCACATGGGTTCTCGATTGGATGGGGATGGATCACAGAGAGGATGGTCATAGAGGGCACCCGCTACGCTTGGGGTGTTTGCATTTTGGCACATTTATACCACGATATGCATCAGGTGGTATACCACAGGGGGGCTAGTTTATCAGCGGGTGTCTCAATGCTGCAATTCTAGTTGTGGGAGCATATCGCCATTACCAGACTGATATGTGTTTGCGAGAGATAGAGGGGGGAGCCCTATAATTACGGATATACAGGAGTGATTTCCCAGCATAGGCTGGGAAAGCTAGAGTACTGGAGGCATGTGCTAGACAATGTAGACAGAGTTGTCTAGCAACCATACCTAGAGTGTGAGCCTTGGGATGATGAGGTGGATGAGCTGCCATACTGTTATCAGACTCGTTGGCTGATAGGCAAGACGTGGTTTATCCTAGAGAGGCAGATAGTCAGCAGGGTTTGGAGGTAATTTGGGAGGAGACAGGGCATGCCACAGGGATAGGTGGTGTTTGCACGGACACATGCAGAGAGGTTCAGATGGGGTCCCATGGCATCCTACAATGAGGTAGTGGCAGAGTTTCGACAGATCCCCTATACTGCATGGCCCATGAGGAGAGAGATAGCTGACACAAGGATGACTCAAGACTATGAGGAGTGGTTGCTACTCACCCTTTTCTGAGGTACTCAAGGCTCGGAGAGCTGGTTCCTCACATAGACAAGGTAGATTCAGAGGAGGAGGGTAGGGCTAGTAGGAGGAGGACGGGGAGATAAAGGAGGTGGAGGACGAGGAGACAAAGGAGGTGGAGGAGATGATGGAGGTCGACCGAGGCAGAGGTAGAGATTTGGGGAGGGACCCTCCCATGCTCAGTAGGTAGTGCAGCCTCAGGTTGCACAGCAGGTTGTACAGCTGGCGCAGATGCCACCACCTCAGCAGGTGGCACAGCAGTAGGTGCCGCAACCGCAGGTTGCACAGTAGGTTGCGTAGTAGGTACAGGTGCAGTCACCTACACAGGTGGCGCAACAGCAGGTGCCCCAACTACAAGGGCAGAGTCAGGCACAGGTTTCTTAGGATCCAGCATAGTTAGATGTTCATGAGAGAGCCAGTGCCATGTTGAGAGGATAGGTTCGACAGTTGCGGGATTAGATTAGGATGACTAAGGTTCAGTGGGGTACAGACGCAAAGGTTATCGTGGGGCTCAGGTGAGAGTGAGATATGGCAGAGGCAAGGATACAAGTTATCTGGGTAGAGAGGGATACAATGATAGTAGGCCTTGGGACTGATGCTACTAGCAGCTTTTTGGTTGGTCAGGTGTAGCAGGCATAGGCATAGCTAGCCCAGGTATAGGTATAGTTGGCATAGGTACAGGGGTAGTTAGTGCAGGCACAGGGTGAGCTTTCCAGGGCATAGGCTCAGACATAGTATTACCGGGGTTTATACCATGGTGTTGTCTTGGTTGACTAGAGGGCTCTGAGTTATAGAAGCTAGTCCATGGCCTCACAGAGAGCAAGTGGATCAAGGTCGGGAGCCTCTGTGATGGGCAAACAATAGTCTAGGGCTAGCAGAGGAAGAGACACAGAGGATACTGCAAGGAGCCGTGGTTCCCAACAGCAGGGTTAGTAGAAATTGACACAGATATTGGCTCCTATGTACTTATCTTTTGATGGCTTCGATAACTGGATGCATACGTACCATTTTTGTATTTTTGAGACACATATTATTATTTTTGAGATGTATACACTTGTTATATGACATTGACTCAGGGATGGACCTCTTTGATATTGTACATTTGGACATGTTTATGATATTTATATGATGATGTAGCTATTTATGATCTCTAGATGCAGTTATGTATGCTATATGCCATGGATGTATTTCTATTTGTATGATGGGACTCATGTGATGCATATTTTGATTATGTCTATATGATGTTTATCTAATGCAATGTTATATGATGTTACGTGATGCTATGTGACCTAATGTAGACTTTAGATGTGTTGACTTGATATGTTTCTAATGTGCAAATGCAAATGGTATCTATATGATTATGTAGTTTATGTGATGCACTTATCTATGTTTTTGAATTTTTTCTGTTGACATTATGTGATGAATGCAAAAATGTATATGGATGACCTGATGCGCTTTATTATGTATGCAATTGATTTAATCATGTAAATGACTATCTCATGTGATATGATATGCACCTATATGCTATGTTTTTGCGATGTCCAAATGTACATTATCGACACAGAAATGACCTAATGAAAGATAGAAGATTGATCTGAAGGAATGACTAGATAGAAAGACTCACAAGCTTTGATTTGTATTGCTACTTTGCATTGTTTGGATCTTTTATTGCATGGGATACGGATGTATGGATGTACAATGGATGTATAATGGATGTATGATGGATGCTTTGCTTTTGACATCTTGATGTTGCAAGTATTTTGAAGTGCTTTATTTCATCATTGGGCAATTTTTTGGTACTTTTTTTAAATGTTGTAAGTTAATACAAGCATCTAGGTATAAGTGAACTGAGATGACCTGAGTATTGCTTACATGGATTTTGATTTAGCAAGCTAATACAAGCATTGAGGTATAATTAAACTGAGATGACCTAAGCATTTCTTGTGTATCAACAGACAAGGATTGCCCGCGTTCATGTTAGACCTTTGATGTCCTCGATGATCATTGAGTTGATCATGTCCTTAGACAAAGCTTCACATTACTAAAGTTAATCCACAAACGACTAATAAAGAAAAATAATCATGTCCTCATCATAGCATCTCTAGCTTTTGATATCCTCAAGTAGCATAAAAAGACATGATAACAGAAATCAAGACACTGTAACTTAACCATGATTCCAACCACAAAACATGTTTACATTTAGATGTGTTTGTTTCTTGCCATAATTTGGGTAAAATCATTTAGAATGCCTTAGGTGTTTGCTTGCTTTGTTTTGGATAGGTTAATGCCTTGCATCAAGATTTTTGTTTGAAAGAGAGCAGGTTTTTGTTCGTGCTTGCTTGTCTAGTAAAATGGACCCTAAGGGACTAACCTAGTGCCTCGAGGGCTCATTTCTAAATGGCCTTGCCTACGTGACGACGCAGAGGCAACGTAGTTCAGGGTAAACCCTAATGGACCTAAGACCTAGGCGATAGAAAGTGGCGTGGATTTAGATAGAAGGAATAGACATGTGACAGATGGGACAGTGGAGCCTCGGGGGCACATTGGAGTAATGGCCTTGCCTATGTGATGACGCAGAGGCAATGTAGTTCATGGACTTGGACCATGTGGACACTAGCGACAGACACTATGCAAGGCTGACACTGTGGATAGGATATGGGATAAAACCTTGGTTGACAGGGCAACAAATAGATAGAGTATCAAGCCATAATAGGTTATCGTTAGGATTTTATTATGAAACAGATATGAATTGAATGGGATGTAAGTGAAGGAAGAGTGGACACAAGGTGATTGGTTTCCCAAAGATTGAGGAAGTGGCTTATCATAAGTAACACCTGTTTTACCAGGTTTTCACCACTTGCTTTTATTTGCACAGAAGCTAGAAAGTACACATGACACCTGTTTACCAGGTTTTCATCATGATACCTATCCAAGGCACCTGTTTTCCAGGTTTTCACCAAAGAATGAATTTTTTTTTCTGATTTTCTATTTTTATTTTTATTTTTTGCATTTTTCTGATATACTGCCCCCTTGCATTGGGGTTCTCTTAGGTATAAAATCAGCGAAGATGCATGCTGTTGATTGGGTCATCGAACAGTTCTCCCTTGGATGTTGCTAACTAATATGCTCCTAACCCATAGGCTACAATGATGACATAGGGACCAAGCCAATTAGGCTCAAACTTACCTTTCTTTTCTTGCTCCTGCTAATTGCGGGGATTTTCTTTGATGACTAGATCACCAACATTGAATATCCTTGGACAAACCGTGATTGTAGCTTCGAGACATTCTTTGTTGATATGCTTTGAGATGGTTGAATGCATTCTGTCTCTTTTCTTCTAACAGCTCTAGTTCTTGGAGTCTGGAAACTCTGTAGTCTTCATCTATGATGAGACCCTTTAACGACACCCTTAGGGATGGTAACTTGACCTCAATGGGCAAAATAGCTTCAGATCCATAGACAAGGGTGTAAGGGGTGACACCTGTGGGAGTGTGTATACTGGTTTGATAGGCCCACAGAGCAGGATTTAGTTGAATGTGCCAACCACGGCCAGCATCATTGATCATTTTCTTGAGGATCTTCAAAATGGTTTTGTTGGATGCTTCCTCTTGGCCATTGCCTTGTGGCTAGTAGGGAGTAGAAAAATAGTGTTGGATTTGGAATTTTTCACAAAGTTCTTGCACATCCTAGTTTTTGAAAAGTCTTCCATTATCCGTGATAATGGATGAGGGAATTCCATATCTGTAGATGAGGTAGTTGAAAATGAATGAGGAAATTTGTTTACCTTTGAGGATGGTGAGGGTAACAACTTCAATCCATTTGGTAAAGTACTTTGTGGCAGTTATTATGAATTTGTGGTTGTTGGATGAGGGTGGGTGAATTTTTCCCACAAGGTTGAGTCCCCATTGACAAAAGGGCCAAGGTGTCATTAGTGGTCATAACTCCTGACCTGGTGCATGTATCAGGTTCCCGTGTATTTGGCACGGCTTGCACTTCTTCACGAACTAGTATGAATATGTTTCTATGTTGTGCCAATAGTATCCCAAACACATGAGTTTCTTAGCTAAAGAAGGACCGCTAGAGTGTGTTCCACAAATCCCTTCGTGCATGTCACGCAAGGTGGTTTGAGATTCTTCTTGTTCTAAACAATGGAGTAAAGTACCATCTAGGCCTTCGCGGTATAGGGTATCGGCAATAATGGTATATTGAGAGGTTTGATGGATAAAGGTTTGACGTTGGTTTGAAGATAAGTCAGTTGGGAGAGTGTTGTCCTTGAGGTAAGTGTAAATCTTACCATACCAAGGTGAATCAGATCTGACCAGTAGGCATATGCAATGGGTTTCTGGAAGATCATAAGTTGGCTGCTGAATTGGCTCCATCAAGAAATCATACCGTGACTCATTTTCTGAGATCTTGAGGGGTGAGGCGATGGTTTCCATGGCATCTGTTGCCTTATTCTTAATGCGAGGAATCTACTCAAAGGATATGATTACAAAGTGTTCCTTGAAGTCATCGACCATCCGCTTGTATGGACTAAGCTTCTCATCTTTGGTTTGGTAATCATCATTGACTTGGTTGATCACTAGTTGGGAATCCCCATAGACATGTAGCTCTTTTATATTCCATTATGCCACTAATTTGAGGCCAATGACCAAGGCTTCATATTCTGCTATGTTGTTTGTGCATGGGGATAGCAGATGATAAGACTTTGGTATGGTGTCGCCATGAGGAGTAACCAACAAGATTCCTGCCCCCGATCCATGATTTGTGTAGGAGTTGTCAAAATAGAGTTTCCATGAGTATGCTGCTACATTAAGAATGGACTCATCTGGGAACTCAAATGTCATTGGTGTATTGTCCTGCAATGGTGCCTCTGCTAGTTGATCTACAATGATCTACCCTTTGATGGCTTTTCTTTCTACATACTCAATGTTATACTCAATAACATTACCCTCTTAGCTTGGCGACCTGTAAGAGCTTCTTTGCTTAGTAGATACTTGAGTGGATCAATCTTTGCTATGAGTTTAACTGAATGTGCCAGCATGTAATGGCGTAGCTTCTGAGAAGAGAAAACCACCGCAAATCATGATCTTTCTATCTGGGAGTATTGTAGTTCATAGCCTACTAGTGTGCGACTGATATAGTATATGGCCCTTTCCTTGTTTTCATAATCATGTTGTGCTAGTAGGGCTCTAAGAGTTGTTGGCATAGCAGATATGTAGAGTAGTAGAGGCTTGCCTTGGATAGGCAGCATGAGAATAGGTGGGTTCACAAGGTACTCCTTCAGTTTTTCGAACACTTCTTCACACTTCTCATCCAATCGAAATGGAATGTTCTTATGTAAGAGGTGGCTGAACGGTTGGTACTTATCTGCTAGCTATGATATAAACTACCTGATAGACTGTAGCTTGCCTTGTAGGGATCTCAATTGAGTGATATTCTTAGGTGGCAGCATTTCCATAATAGCCTTGACCTTAGGAGGGTCTACCTCTATTCCATTAGCTGAGATGATGAAACCTAGGAGTTTGCCCGAGGTGACTCCAAACACACACTTCTTTGGGTTCGGTCTGACTTTGAATTTCTCTAGTCTTTGGAAGACCTTCTCTAGTATATCCAGGTGCGATTCTCTTGTGAACAATTTTGCAAGGATATCATCCACATAGTCCTCCATTGTTACATGCATCATATCATGGAAGATGGTGTTCATGGCTCGTTGATATGTTGCCCCAGCATTCTTTATCCCAAATGGTATGACATTCCAGCAAAAAGTACCCCATGGACAAGTGAAAGTTGTCTTGTGCTAATCTTTAGGTGCTATCTTAATCTAATTGTATCCAGAGAAGCCATCCATGAGAGACAACATGGTATGTCATGCTGTTAAGTCCACAATGATATCTATGTTGGGCAATGGAAATTCATCCTTGCGGCAAGCTGTGTTTAGATCTCAAAAATCATTGCACAATCAGACTCTGCCATCTGGTTTGGACACTGGTACAATGTTGGATATCCATTCCGAATAGTCTATTGCTCTAATAAACCCCACATCTAATAGCTTCTTGAGTTCTTCTTTGACTAATAGTGCTATGTGCAGATGCATCTTTCTAAGCTTTTGTTTGACTGGCTTCATGCCCGGATCCAGTGGGAGATGATGCAGGATCAAGTTTGGATCTAGCCCAGGCATATTTGCGTATGACCAAGTGAAGTTGCCTCACTTTTTCTTGAAGAATGGTATGAACTTGGTCTTTTCTGGTGGAGTAAGAGACTTTGCAAAGTAGATAACCTTAGGTTGTTCCTCTATTCCAATGTTGACTAGCTCTGTAGGTTTCACGACAATTTGAGACTTCTCTTGGTGTATGTCATCAAGGAGAGTGTCAAGCCTTCCATCGTCAGGTGCCACAGTTGGGTTTTCACCTTTGGATACATCCTTTCTTTTTATTGTTTTAGGATCTGACACTGCCGCAAAGCAATTTTCACCATTAGATCTAGTTTTGATTTTGATATTTTTGTGACTGAAAGGCTTGGCACCCGATGCAGAGATACGCAGCAGAGCGGTGAAAATAGATCAAGAATACTGAACTATTATTGTGGTTGAACCTTTGAACCACTTGAGTTAACTGAATTGCTGAACCTACGGTCATTGAACAATTAAACCTCATGAACCATTGAACCTTCAACTATCGGTTCATCATACTTCTATCGCCCAGACTTAATGTTGTCGGCAACTATTGGTTGAACCGTTGAACCTTCGAACCTGACGAACTCGTTGAAGCTTCAATTATTTAGTTCAACATACATTATCGGTTCTGTTGGTGCCTGAATTCACTAACAGTTAATTTAGCAATTTTCATGCAGGCACCATCCCAAAAAATCCAAAAAAATTTCCAGTTTTGGCACGCCTTCAGTGTTTTGTAGCATCCACATCATCTTTCTTGAAGAGGGGGTCTTCATGTTTTGTCCATTGGCATGAGTTTGGAATGTGTCTTGGCGATCATGATTAGTACCAATGGCGTGTTATCTTCTATCGCTGAGACTTTACCTATCGGCGTAGGTGTTTTGTGGCTTGCCGACAGACTAGGTCTCGCCGACGAGGGTTTTGGAGTGCTATCGCCAAGACTTTGGCTATCAGAGTGAGCAGGCAAGTGTTGGGCCGACGGCGTATGTTTGGCCAATGAGGAGTCATCGGCGTGTGTCCTACCAAAGGGCTTTCATCGGAGTGATCGGCATTATCGGCAGAGAAGTTTTTTGTCGCTCCGACGGATGGTGGTCTCACCGAAGACCTTGGGTTGGTGTTCATCGGGATAACATTTGCTATCGGTTGGACTGAGGTGGGCTTGCCCGATGGTGTATGACTCACCGATGGAGGTGGGTGCTAGGTGCTCATCGGCGAGACCTTTGAGATCAGTTGGCGTCATTCTTGTTGTGCCGATGGCCTTTGTCTTGGCGACGGGTGTGTTTTACTTGGCCATCGAAGAGACCGTTGGGATCGGTGAGAGTTTGTTTGGGCGAGCCGATGGTGTTGGTCTTGTTGTTTGAGGTTTCATCGAAGTAACTTGGCGTATCGGTGAAAGATTTCTTGGGTGCTTCGATTGTTTTGGTCTGGCCGATGGATGTCCATCGGCGTGTGTTTGGCTATCGGCGAAGCATTTTTTTGGGCCACCGATGTAAGGTGTCTGGCCGATGGAGGAGCAGAGTGTAGCTTGTTGGTGCATCGGCGAGACTATTGTGATTGGCTGGGGAGATTTTGGTTGCTCTGACGGTGTAAGTCACACCGACGGAGGTGGTCTTCAGCGTGACTTGTGTTGTCAGCGAGGATGGATTGCATTGGGCCGACAGTGGAGGGTCTGGCCGACGAAGGGGGAGGCCGATATGTTATCGGCGGGAGTTGTTCTATCGGCAGGGGGAATTTCATGTTGGCCGATGGTGTCAGTCACAGCGACAGGGTAGTTTGGAGTAGCGATCAGAGAGACTCATGCTATCGGTGGAGGTCTGGAGAGTTGGCCCGATGGTCTTTCTCTAGCCAATGAAGGGAATGTGGTATAAGCGTCGGCAGGACAACTAAGGTCGGTGTGGGGTTTTTCGAGTTGGCCGATGGTGTTTGTCATGGCGATGGGCTTTTGGAGAGAGAGGCGTGTGTCGAGCGTGGCAAAAGCGCTCGACACCTTTTATGCATGTGGCTATGTTTTTAAACTACTGAAGGAGTCTCCGCACCGTGCATGTGGGATTAATGTTCCTGCATAATTTGAACCTTCAGGAAGCGCGTTTTGGCGGGAGATCCTTTTTTGGACGCAGCGACAGTTTTCTTGGTGGCTGCGGGTTGTTGGGCCATCAATGGCGACTGTAGCAGGAGTATGGGTGATGGTACAGACGATCAGGCTGCCTGATTGTGAATGAAGACTTCCAGATGGCGGCGCAAGGCTCGAGGCCTCCCTTGTCTGCTGCAGTAATAACTTCTGAGCGCCATTCTTCCTGTGTGATCTGTATCTGGTGGATTTTTGAAAGCCATGTAATTAATTTCTATGAGGTACACTTTCTGGCCAATATAGGCAGACTATGTTACCATTTTTTGTTGTTGTTAAAAACTAGACATTTTGGCTCTGTAATAAGATACAACTGGTTTTGGTTGCTCTGTGCAGCAAAACTTGTGAGTTTATGTATCTCCTATTGTACATTTTTGCATGAATCCACTGATTTCATGGTCAATCTTATATGAATAATGCTATGTTTGCTTGTGTTATGCTGATTCTATCTCCAGTTTTGCATGTATCTTTCTTCTGAGTCCAGGTATTCAAGGAATGTCTGAGATTCTAGAACATAGAATTCCTGTGTTGAATGTTTAATCTTTTAACTTCTGCTCAAGGGGTAGATTAAACTGTTTTCAGATTGAATATTGGGAAGGGTATACTGCAATAGGGATGCCATAAGTATAGATAGCTTAACACTCTGTATTGGGAGATATCTGTAAGGCAAGTATCATATGTATCCCCCTGAAATCCAGTTTTAGTTGTTCATGCTGATCATTCACAGGGGTATGTCTACTGACTCCAAGCCCTGGATAGGCACCAATCTAGCTCTGTGTTGAGGTTATACACTAGGTCCAGGTTTGCATCCAAACATCATATCAAACCATCTCATCCTTCCATTTGTTAGTTGTAGGATTAGGATTAGGAACCTCTGCATGCTCTCATACCTAACCAGACATTATGTCCAAGAATGCTGCCAATCTTGTGATTTGTTACACAAATCTTGGTCCTTACATGAGAGTATTCTGCCTGTTGCTGTCAAGTTATATCCTTCTGTCAATGAGCTAGTCAAGGTTATACTTTTATCACATAGGGACACCCCCCTTGGTGCGGCAGAACCAGAAGTGAAGGGGAGGAGCTCACGTAACCTCCTATATTCAGTTGGCTGAATCTGCCTGTGCATTAGAACTGGCAAACCCTAATGCTGATTCAGAAGAAAAACCCAACAGGTTCAATATACTCTCATCACATAGACTTTACCGATTGAACCTCCAAGTTCATTGAACCGTTGAACCTGATGCTCCTTGTTGAACCGATGAAACAAATGAACCCGCTGTATCCGTGGAACCGTTGAACCGGTTCAACCGTCAGTTCAACTGTCGGCAACACTTACTACGATGAACCAGCGAACCAAATGAACCTGTTGTATCCATTGAACCGTTGAACCATTGAATTGGTTCAACCACCCACAAACATCTACTATCGATTCCCCTGATATTCTTCAACCTGATACATAGATGCAGGATACATGTGAAATGTATATTCGCATACAAATGCGATATACACATGAAGTGTACTCAGGTACATTAGTGATATACACACTACTTGTATACCCACCAAACAACATGAACTTAACCCAAAAGGACTCTTATACATACCTTTCTTCACAGGATATACATAGGATGATACTCGCATACAAATGTGATATACTCACAAATTGTTCCCAGCATGCAATTGACATATATACATAAAATGTATATTTGAATCTCACGCTAATAACCTCCTCTGTAACAAATCTCACAGTTTCTATTCTGCCATGACCACGAACAAAAATAAAACATAACAGTACAAAGTCCATTCCATTGATTTCACAGAAATCCACCAATGGAATGGTTTTAATCATGCATCTCAACAACAGAAAAAACTAAATTAAATACAAAAACAATTCTATACAGATAATTTGATACACAGAGTATTTACACAGAACCACAGAATTTGTAAAACACAATTGACAGAATTTCTATTTCTTCACTCCAACTTTGTCTCTCTGTGTCTCCAGGAACACACGCCGATTAGAACAATTCATACATTTGACAATTCCATAAGGTGGAAGGCTAGCTATTTCTCAACCACTTCTGCCTATTTCTTTACCAACTGCTCTGTTCAGATTTTGCTTAACCAAGATTATAAGCCAAAACCCTAACTAATCACACGACACCTGTTAAGCACAAGATAGCAAAACACCTAATAATACGACACATTGATTTAATCATCCACATACCCCAAATGTCTAATGATGTCCAAATTGGCTTATTAGGGTGCCAAATTTGGGACCTTGGTTCACATGGTGGGGTCATAATTACAAACATGAAATGTCAACACAAATATTACATGACAACATGAAATGTATAAAACATATTAAAACCTTATTCTTCTCCCTTAGATGTATATTTATCTTGTTGAAGGGGTGCTCCTGCACCAACACCCTCTCTGAAATAAGCTATGGTATTTAGTTCAACAATGAATCCAGCCTTATGATCTCCTTGGGGTAGGTGGTCCGTAAGTTCCATGTAGTCTATATAGGGGTCATCATTTTGGAACATATCTAATTGTGGGGTACCTCATAGATCCCAGTCAATAAGCTCAGGATGCACAAGGGGGAGGGAGTTGGAGGATAGATCTGATTCATTTATATGTTGAATGGATATGTGAGGAGTATTGATAGGGATAGAGTCTGAGATGGTACTTTCCTCCAAATTATTTATCACGATAGAACTCGAACCTTCCTCGAAGGTTGTACTCTTAGGAATAGGCAAATCAGACTCTAATGGTCTTTGCATCAGTGTTTGTCCCTCACGGTAGGGGCTATAGGTTTGAATGGTATCGACTCCCTTGTCTTCATAGGAGTTCTCTGTGAGTTCCTCCCACTCATATTCATTGGAATCAGTATCACTGTCATCTTGGAGTGAATGAATCTATTCTACAAAGCAAGCATTTGTCTTAGCCTTGCCCTTGCCTTGGAAACCTAGTCCTCTTATATTTCTTGTTAGCGAAGATGAAGAGGGTTGGATGGGTTCCACTATGCCTTCTTTTCTAAGACCGATAGGGCCTTGTCCTTTGTAGCCCATCCTATGCCAGATGGTCTCACCATGCCCATAGAGTTCAGTTGGGAGCCTAGGTGGTTCTTGTGGCGTGTCCAATTCTTCTGTGTAGAGCTAGGATAAGACATCTCTCTCCTAAGTTTCATCAGATAGGGTCCCCCATTTGACAAAGGGAGTTGTGGGAGGTGTAGGACGAGCAGATGGTTTTGGAAAATGCTTGGGTCAGCTAAAAGATTTTGGAGATAAGGGCATTATGGCCAGATTGAGGTTGTGCTCTATGGAGTATTCCCCTACTCCTGACTCTTTGATAGTGATCTTCTACTCTTTAGGTGTGGATGAGGAAGCTTCAAAGGTATGGTCATGCTATGGGATAGAGGACGTATAGGCTATGTTGTTAGGGATGATGCAATATGGCTTGGAGTGTATGGTATTGCAATGTTGGAAGGGATCGGGGTCACCTTGGATGGTGACTTGTTTGCCATTATAGGGGAACTTTATGCATTGGTGATAAGTAGAGGGAATAGCCTTCATGGCGTGAATCCATGGTCTGCCTAGAAGGATGTTGTAGGTTAGCTCTCTATCAAGGACTTGGCAAACAACTTCCTTAATAATCGGTCCCATCTGTATGGGTAAGACCACTGTTCCTTTGGTAGTTCTCTCCTCTTCATCATAGGCTTTGATAGTAATCTTCTTCCTTGGATCAACTACATTTTCAGAGAACCCTAATGCAAGGACTAGCTTCAACATGTGAATATTGAAACCAGCAGCCCCATCAATGAGAACCCTCTTGATGCAGTGTTTGTGGATGAATGCGACGATATGTGAGGGGGTGTTATGAGGTTGAGACATTGAGAGGTCGTCTTGCTCGATGAATGATATGGTACTGGAGGAAGTGAGATTTCCTACCATGGCTTGGAGCTTCTCTTGGGCCAAGTTTGTGGGTACTATCGTTTCCACTAAGGCTTTATTGAGGATCTCTCTGTGGGAAGGAGATAGATGCAACAACTCTAGGATAGAAATGTGGGCAGGAGTCTACCGTAGTTGGTCTAGGACACTATACTAATGGGGATTGGACTGAGAAGGTGATGACCTTGGAGGGAGGGTATTCAGCGTGACCCTACCACTACGGATAATGATGCCACAATCAGTTTTGCTGGGTTCTGATTATCGAGTTGACGTAACCACATTGATTTGTGGGACATGCTCTGATATGCAATTGATGGTATAATCAAATGGCACATGTGCGTAATTGGCATTACTATTCCCATTATTCTAATTTTGCCTGTTGCAGTTGTTGTTATTGTCAGTGTTGTTGCCATTGTGGTTGTTTTTGTTGCCATTGTGACTGTTGTTGTTGTACGGCCTATTGTGATTGAGAAGTGGATTTCTGTAAGCCACGTGTGTCTCATTAGAAGTATGTTGTTGAGCACCTCCTTGAGTTTGATCAAGAATGTCTTGGATAACATGTTTGAGGTGAATACAATTATTGGTAGTATGTCCTCTTCCCCTATGATACTCACAAAAGTTGGTGTCTTTCCAATAGTGAGGTTTAATTTGGGATTCATAATCGCTTGTTAGTGGTAGAGTGATTTTGTTGTTGGCCAATAGCTTCCTTAATGTGGATTCTTGGGACTCACCCAGCGGTGTGAACTTTCACCTTGGATTTGAGTTGAACCATGGTCTTAGCTCTCGAGAGAATGTCTTGTTGCACATAGCATTACTTGCCTCTGCTTTGATAGTGAATATGGGTTGTTGTTTGGGAGCCGCCACCTTGGCGTCGACCACTCCATCATTGATGACATTTTTATTTTTAGTCCAAAAATTTCATTTATCGGTCATGTAGTTGGAGGTAGGTGTGTCTTTGTATAACTTGATTTGTCCCTTGGTGATCATAGCTTTTTTTATGAACAATCCCATTTCAATGACCTTTGAGAATGAAGTAGGGCATTGGATTTGGATTTGATAGCTCAAATCAGAGTTGAGGTTGTGGACAAATATCTCCATTAGTTGCTTCTTGGGTACATCATATGAACAATTGCTCGCTAGTTGTCTCCACCTTTGTAGGAAGGAGGTGAATGATTCGCCACTCTTTTGCTTGGTATTACATAGGTCAAGCATGGAGATTTCTTGGTCAATGTTGTACAAGAAGTGCGTGATGAATTTGTTGACCAACTCATCAAAGGTTTTGATGCCTGGAGGAAGTCGTGAGAACCACTCCATGGCTTGACTACCTAGAGATCTAGGGAATAGTCTCATTAAGAAAGTCTCATTGTGAGCTACTTCCATGCATGTGGCATTGAATTCCCTGATGTGATCTCTAGGGTCCCCTTTCCCTTTGTATTTGTCAAACTTGGGAACTTCGAAATGAAAGGGGAATGGTATCATGTTCAAACTCTTATCAAAAGGGTACGGTGCAATATCTTCTAAGGAGTACGTTTTAGTGTTTGTACCCATCTTGAGATCCATCATTTGTTGTGTTAGACCCTCAATTTGTTTCCTCATTTGTTCCACAAGTGTGTTAGGGTTCAGGACATTCTTTCCTTTGTCTTCACCGCTGTGGTGTTCATGACCATCTTCTGTGGTTTCTTTGAGTGTGTTGAGATCAAAATCAGTAGGGATTTTAAGTCCAATATTTGCAAGATAAATAAAATACTTGTGAGGGTCCTCATGGAGCACTTTCTCTAGCAAGAGTTGGAATTTCCTATCTTGGAGGTGTCCTTGATAATCTTCGTGGGAGATTTCCTCATCACTATCATGAGGAGTGATAATACGGTTAGATGACCCAGCCATTTCAAGTTGCTTTTGGTATTGAGATCTAGTTGTAGACACCCTAAAATGACCAAGTCGCCGCACCACTTGCTTTTCGTAATCTATCAAATCACCTGCATTTCACACATTAATTAAATAATCTAATTATTTAATTAATTTCACCAAATTCTTCTAAATCATAAAATTGCGACATTAATTAAATAAATCCTCTTTATTTAATTAATTAAATCAAATTCCTCTATTATTCTTCCACAATTAAATAATTTTAATTATTTAATTAGATCATTGTCCTCTTTATTTAATTAATTAAATCAAATTCCTCTATTATTCTTCCACAATTAAATAATTTTAATTATTTAATTAGATCATTGTCACCTTCCAAAATTTACATCCACATTAATTAAATAAACCTAATTATTTAATTAATTCAACATATTCCCTCTTATCTACAATTAAATAATTCTTAAATTATTTAATTAAATCAAAATCATTCTTTCAAAATCATGCACAACAATTAAATAAATTTATTTTTTTAATTTGCTTTCAAATCTTCTAAATGAAATAATTCTAATTATTTAATTATTTCTTCCATAATATTTTCTCTGAATTTAAATAAATCAATTGTTTATTTAAATTGTTTTTTCTTCTAAATTTGAGTTATCTCTAAAATAACTCAAGCTTTCTTGCTCATGCAATTAAATATTTCTAATATTTAATAAAGAAAAATATCTTCTTATTCTCATGCAAATCTCTTCTTCTTGTTTTAAATCACTTAATTGATCATTACATTCTATTAATTGCTTTAACTCATTCTTTTATTCTTGATAACTCCTCTCATAAAAAAGAAAGCAAGACACTTGTCTTCTTCTTATTCGTTGCACATTCCTCAATTGTTCTCCTCCATTGATTCTTCTAAATTATCTAGACCGTTGATCGATCTCTGTTGAAACCTATATAAAACCCCCTCATCTCCTTCATTGAGCCTCTCTCTTTGATCTTATTCTCTGGCATACTTAACAGTGCTTTGAGCATATAAATGCGTCGATTGAGCAACCTCATGATCTCTTAACATTGATCCCTTAACACACTACTTGTTTGTTGCAGCTATGGTTTCACAACTTCATTGAGCAATCTACACTTCTCCAAAGGGAACAATACAGATTTTGGTAAGAGCTTTCATTTTTCTTTGATTTGATGATATTAGCTTTTACTTAGATTGGTTCGCTTTATGTGATTGGTTTTCAGTTTTATTAGTTTTGATTTAATCGATTTTTCCTCATACACATTCTGGCACGCCTGGTGGGACCCACTAATCCCTCTTCTTCTTTGAGAAATTAATTTTTTTAAGTTACAGTACGGAACAAGGCAAACAACACAGAAAAGTGCTTCTGGCAGTATCCTTAAGCACTCTTGGAGGCACAATACAACGCCCTCGGGGGCACTACGGTGCTTCTGGTAGCACAGAGCGACGCTTTCGAAAACACAGAACAGCGCATTTTCGTAATATCTTTCAGCGCTTTCGGCTGAATAGGGTTTTTGACTTTATTTGGTGTTTTTGCAGGGTTTTATTCATTACATATCTTTTGATTTGTCTGACAAGTTGTTGTATTTGTCTTTCAACCCTCTTTTGATACTTCCTAAGCTAACTTATTTAGGAGTATCTTCGATACTTGACTTAATCTATTATGTTACTGCACCTTCTGAGTGTTCTAGATTTCACGATACAGATCTATCAGATATTACTTCTCAAAATAGTAAATCAATCATGAAATCTCATTTGGATCTGGTTGTTTTGACAAAAGCTAACTTTTTTGTGATCTGAGACAGTGTAGCACATTTGGATTTATAGTATCACACTTTCGGAAGCACAGTACGACGCTTCAGGATATGGTTCGGTACTTCTGGTAGTATTGTGCGGCACTTCTGGTCTACATTACATCACTTTTGAAAATACGAGACAGTGCTTTCGGTATAACAGTAACTCGCTTTTGGTCAAATTGATTTGTTTTTGCTAACTTGTGAATTTTTGGTGAACTGACTGACTGGTTACAGCTTCTTATCACTCACATAGAGCAAATAGGTGCTTTTAACATGTTCATGCGGGACGAGCGTTGAAGAAACCTTGATTTATCTCACTAAGTCTTAGAAACACATTGTCATCTTAAAGGATAATTGAACAAATCATTTCGGCAATTTAAGTCTTAGGAACATACTACTTTTCTTAAGGGACAATGGACATGTATGCGAAAACACCTCAATTTTCTAAGGGACAATGGACATGAATGCCAAACACTTCAATTTCATAAAGGACAATTGACAACTACAAACATGTGTGTGCCTAATTTAGTTGCACCTTATTTTTCTTATAACGGGACAATTGAACCTTTGTTTGACGTGCTTGCTCTTACATTTCAGTACTTCTTTTAAACGGGCCTGCTTTTGGATTGCACTTCATCCAAAAGGGACGACCCTAAACAGAGTTTTCCTTTGAACCTCTATATAAGAGGATAAGGCGAAAGCCAAGTCCTAACCAACGTCAGCCTTACCTTGTGGTGCCAAATTGAAAAGAGGTGTACTAGCTCTTTGTGGAAATGATTTTCACATTGAGCAAAGTGTTTGATACTCTTAGTAGGATTGGTTAAATCTTTTAGTATCTTATCGCATTGCTCGTAAGGTGTTGGTCCCTCAAAGTTACTAAGAACCATTTTAGATAGTGACTACTCGACCTACCTCTGAACATTGCGGTAATCATCAGTGCAAGGGGAATCAATTTAAGCCCTTAAGATACTCACCATTGGCTCCCTTGAGAAGAGATAGTATTCCCTTGGCCATAAAGCTCTTGTGACCTATTTGAGCTTTCCAAGGGGAGGGTGAGATATCCCTACCTATCGTCTCTTGCAAAGATACTAAATATTTGACACCTTTATGGAATGATATTTTTATCGACGAAGTATTAAGCTGTGAGCTGATCTACTACAATGAAACCTTGTCTCTAGGGATAAAAAGTGCTTGATTATTTTGTTTGCAACTGTCTCATACCTATGGAAACATTGGGCTTTTTTTTAGCCTCGAACATACACTTTCTGTTGTGTCAGTCTTATTTTTGGTTGCCAACTGTGTTTGCTGTGTTTTCTCTTGCCAAAACAACCAAATCCAATCAAAAATAGAAATTTTTTGCATCAGACACTACTTCAGCGCCTTTGGTATTACAGTAGCTCACCCATGGTGGTACAGTAGCTCGCTTTTGGTTACCGTATCTCACCTTTGGCATAGCAGTACCTCACCTTTGGTAGCTCATTCCATCGCCTTTGGTATAATAGTAGCACGCTTTTGGTTGCACAGTCCTGCACCTCTGGTCAAACAGTATAGCATCTTTGGTCCAGTTACTTGTGCATCAAAGTTTGTCTTTTTCTCAAAACACCAAGCAGAATCCTAGCATTACCTTTTGTCCTAGTGTATTCCATGGTAACCACTAAGCTCCAGCAAACTATGAAGTCCAAGGAAGTTGTCCCTAGGAAGCGTAAATTGCCTCCTCCCACACCATAATCAGGCCATCTCAACATCACTCTAAAAGCTACTCCTAGAACACCTGCAGCAAAACCAACCAACTCTCTGAACATGCCACACCTTGACAAACCAAGCAATTCTCAAGAAGGTAGGGTCCCTTTGGTAAGTACACCCCAATACACCACCGGTATGCCTCAGGATTTTGTTCCACAAGGTTATACTATTGATCAAGTACCATCTCAGGAAGAAGGGGTCCCTTTGGTAAGCATTCCTCACTATACTACCGGCATGCCTCAGGATTTTGTGCCACAAGGCTATACTATAGATCTAGCCCCATCTCAAGAAGAGCGACACTCTGAAATAGGTCAATCCTCTCAAGAAGATGAGCAAGATCTTGATGAATTTATACAAGATCCTCAAGTCGTGGCCGCCTTTGACAAAATCCTTAGTGAGAACCAAGATCATTTCTTTCACTTGCTAACAGAGCAAGGAGCCAAATTACCCAAATTTTTTGATCTATCCATGCTTAGCGAGCCTAACAACAACCAAGACACCATACAAGTGGTGCAAACCATGTCAACAGTGACCACGCCTTTGTTGGAACCAAGCTCGTAGTATAAGAATCCCCTCTTTCAAAACCCAATAGGAAAGAGGACCATTTCACCACTTCTGACTCCTATGGAGATCTACAAAAATCAACAAGAAACTATCCAACGACAAGTAGAGCTAGCTAAGCAAGCCACCATAGCTCAAAATCCTAAAGTGCCCACACCAATCATAAGTGGAATTTTGGTTACTCCTTCATGAATAGGTTTCCCACCAAAGTACAATCTGGGGAACAACTATGTAGCCATGCAACAAGGGTCTCAACACATACCACCTCCCCTATCATCAAACCTCCATGTCTCTCAACCAATTAGAGTCATGCAGCCCCCCCCCACAAAATTCTTCTACGCTCATTCCCAATCAACCATCGCAAATCACTTCTAACTATGTCCCTCCTCTGCTACGTTCATCAACACATTGCCTATCCACCCTCAATATTCCCAACATCAAGTTTCCCAAAGCTTTGTGACGCCATCGCAACCGAATCCAACGCACTTTAGCTTTCCTCCACCCAATTCTTTTCCTCAACCATCACAAAGCCAACATTCTTACCTAGCGCCACCCCCACCTCCTCCTCATCAAAGCATCCAATTCCAACCCAATCTCAACCCAACGTACAACACATACGACCCCAACCAATCTTATGACCCTTATAACACCAATGCTCATGGCTTACACTACAATCTTCCATATGGGCATCAACAACCACTTCTTGGACAACAGGAGATGCTTCCAACTCCTCCCACAATGATGGAGCTCAAAATTGTGGAAGTGCAACAACAGCTATCTGATCTTACGTTTGGCCACACCAAGAAGACCTTCTCTTTAGAAGAAGTGTGTCCTTATCCTTTTGATCGGTCATTACCTATGATCCCTTTTCCTCAAAATTTTACTATTCCTAAGTTTAATAAATACAAAGGAAAAGGTGACCCAAAAGACCATGTTATGGTATTCTATCTTGCTTGCTTAGAGGTCTCACATAAAGACACATATCTTATGCGTCTCTTTCCTCGCAGTCTTGGAGGTCAAGCTATAGAATGGTTCTCGCACTTACCCATGGGCATTAAATCTTTCAACGAGCTAGCGAAGAAATTTGCCACCCATTTTTCTTACAACACAGAGCATGAGATATCTATGACTGATCTATGCAACAACAAACAGAAAAATGGAGAAACCTTCATTTCTTTCCTTTAACGATGGAGACAAATGGCTAGCAAATTCCCTTTCAAGATTCCTAAGAAACAGCTTGTTAGCATATTCGTGCAAAACCTCAACCAAGAGTTAGGTTTCCATTTACAAATTCTTAGTGCTACAACCTTTGACGAAATCACATACAAGGGAATCAACATTGAAAAGGCCCTCATTGCTAAGGGTGTGGTCAAAATCTTCAAGGAAACGAAAGACAGTGCTTCGCATCAACAATCGAGCGATAAACCCAAATATTGGAATAAGAACAAAAACATGGTCAACGATGGGGTGGTCAATTCTAAACATGTCCAAATGTTACAAAGACCGTTGTAGCTCTCCAAACCAAGTCAAGCTCCATCTCAACAATAGTAACAACAACAGCAACCATATCAAAACCAACAACACCGACAACAGGAGCGACCTCAACAAGATTACCGGTCGCGACATCAATTCACTCCCTTGGGAGTGCCTATAGAGTTAGTTCTACAACAGATTTTACACAAAGGGCTCATCACCTTACCAGATGCTCCCCCATATGGTGAACCTGTTTACAAAACTACATGGTATGGAGAAAATGAATACTATGAATTCCATAGGAGCAAAGGGCATCGAACTACATCATGCATGAAGCTCAAGCACCTAATCCAAAATCTCATCGACGGCAACCAAATCACTTTTGAAAATGAACCACCAGTTCAACACATGAACAAAGATCTCGATATGTACAAGGAACCATTCCCTCATCATGGTCCACCTCCTCCTCAAGATAGAGGTAAAGGCATCAATCATGCTTCCACTTCCTTTGATTCCATTGTAGGTTGTTTTGAAGAGAGTCAAGTGTCTACCCTCACAATCAAAGGCAAATCTACGGATTGCACTGTTACAACTCGTTGTGGTCGTGTCACCATTCGTAGTCCTACACCTATTCTCCCAACTCAATCTGATTATAATCTTGTTGAACATCTAGGGAAAATGCCAGCACAAATCTCTATCTTGGACCTTCTACGGTCATCACCTGCACATAGAGTAGTGCTAGAAAATGCCCTCCAAGAGTCTTCAGTTCCTAACAACATGGAGGTTGCGGATTTCCAAGCTATAGTAGGTAACATTGCTTCACCCTACAAAGAAGTCTTCTCTGAGAAAGACCTCCCTTCCCATGATCCATGTCACAATGATGCCCTTCATATTGAGGTTCTCATCCATAAGTGCAAAATCAAATGTATACTCATAGATGGTGGTGCTAGTGTCAACATCTGTTCTTTAAAGTTACTTAAGCAATTGGGATACTCTAAGGTTCATGTCAACACTAATCAAAGTATTACAATCAAGGGATATGATGATGTAGAATGCCGTTCAGAAGGTGTTATTCACTTGCCTATACAATTGGGCCCTGTCATGCTTGAAACCAGATGTCAAGTCCTTGATATTGAGCTACCTTACAACATTATCCTCAGCCGCCCATGGATCCATCCAATGAAAGCTATTCCCTCCATGTACCATTAGTCTCTAAAGTTCCCATTCGATGGTACAGAGATCACTATCCCAGGAGACCCCAATCCTTTTGAATTCTGTCGTGTCTTGCAAGGCAGTTATAAGAATTGCAACCAGGTGCCTAACAATGAAAAAGCCCTTGAATCCCCACTATATGTTGATCCTGAAACTCTGACGCAAGCCTCTACAAGTAACCCAAATCCTCTACCTAAGATCAAAGCGCACATCTATGATATAGGCTTTGGATCTTATGATATCTCAAAATCTTGTTGTGTAGGGTAGATGCCTTTATCCCCTAAATCTTACGGCCAACCGCCCATTGCCAAAGTCACCAAAAAAGTAGTTATTCCTCCCCCAGCATTCCTAACCCAATTCCAACAAGGATGGTTATCGGAAGAGGAAACTATTGAGGATGTTTCTTCTTGGCTCTATAAAGAAAAAGAACGGGTCACAATACCAGTCAAGCAATATGGCAATGGCTTAAGGATAGTAAAAAACATGGGTTATAAAGGCAAGGGTGGCCTTGGGAAATAGAATCAAGGAACTATGGAACCCATTGTTGTGACAAAGAAGCTAGACAAGAAGGGATTAGGATTTGGTAAGAAGGTACCACACGCCTTGGACATTGAGTATATCCTCGACGAGGTAGCTGAAACTTTTTCTGTTGATTTGACGTCTACAGAGGATATCATCGATGACTCTTCCCTCCATATGACCAACCTATTCACAGAATCCTCCATTTTTATGCTCTCCTCCGTATCCTTAACCTCCACCACTTACACCTACAATGTAACATTGGTCTACCTTGAACTTATCGATTGGGACTAGCAAGGGTCCCCCGTAATAGATGTATTTCAGAATGACGAAGCTTTAGCTGAGTTCATGGGACTTCAGGAAGGTATCCCTCTTGGCGATCATAAAGCAGGTTTTGTCATGGAACTAGTGCCAACAACTTATTTTGGTGAGAATGACAAATCCTCCAGTCGCAAAAGTAAAAATAAAGAAAGATCTCTAGGTGAAAACCACACTGTGGCACCTCCTGATCACAAAATAGTAAAAACAAAGGATGTATCCAAAGGTGAAAACCCAACTGTGGCACCTGAGGATGGAGGATTTGACCTTCCCCTACCATCTAAGTATCAAGAGAAGTCATCTCTCCTAGTGGAAGATTCTACAGAGATAAACCTTGGCACAGAGCAAAATCCAAAGACCACATTCCTAGCAGCATCATTATCAGAAATAGAGCATAGGAATCTTAACACATTCTTCTTACAGAGAACCATCAACTTTGCATGGACCTATGTTGATATGCCAGGGTTAGACCCTAAGCTAGTTGTTCACTATCTCACTATTGATCCAAAAGTTAAACCAATCAAGCAAAAGCTGAGAAAGATGCACCCATAGATAGCTCTCTTGGTGAAAGTGGAAATACAGAAGCTGTTAGATGCAAAATTCATATGACCTATTGACTATTCAGATTGGGTCTCAAACATTGTACTCGTATCTAAACCCAATGGGCACATCCGCATGTGTAATGATTTCAGAGATCTTAATAAAGCGTGTCCCAAAGATGACTTTCCATTATCGAACATTGATATTATAGTCGACTTGACTGCGAGTCATGAAATGCTTTCTCTCATGGATGGATTCTCTGGCTACAATCAAATAAGGATTGCAGAAGAAGATCAACATAAAATAACTTTTACTTGCCCTTGGGGTAATTATTGTTGGTGCGTCATGCCATTCGGTCTAAAGAATTCGGGGGCAACCTATTAGAGAGCAATGACAGTGATATTCCATGACCTCTTTCATCATATCATGGAGGACTATGTGGATGACATACTAGCTAAATCTTCTAGGGCAGATCACATACAGGTTTTAGGACAAATCTTTGATAGGCTCGAAAAATATCAGGTAAGACTCAATCCAAAGAAGTGTGTCTTCGGTGTCACATCAGGGAAGTTGTTGGGATACATTGTATCTCGTAAAGGCATCGAAGTAGATCCAACAGAAGTAAAAGCTATAGTAGAGATGCCTCCACCAAAGAACCTTAAAGCATTAAGGAGCCTTCAAGGAAGGTTGCAATCCATCAGGCATTTCATCTCACAGCTAGCAAATAAATGTCAACCATTTCAACACTTGATCTGAAAGGATGTCTCATTTCAATGGAATTATAAGTGTCAAGCAGCATTTGATCAGCTCAAAGAGTATCTGGCTACACCTCTTGTCTTGGTTCCACCAGTTGCTGATAAACCTTTGATATTATACATCTCAACTACAACTTCAGCCCTCGGGGGCCCTCCTAGCACAAAATGATGAATCAAGAAAAGAGCATGCGATTTACTATATCAATAGAACCTTGGTAGGATATGAACTCAATTATTCACCGACGGAAAGAGCTTGTTTAGCAGTAGTGTTCGCCTCCCAAAAATTGCGGCATTACATGTTGAACCGACAAACAAAACTTATAGCCAAAATTAATCCCTTGAAGTATCTACTAGCAAAAGCAGCTCTTACAGGCAGACTAGCTAAATGGGTCATGATCCTTAGTGAGTTCGACATTGAGTATGTGGATTGTAAAGCAATCAAAGGACAAGCTCTAGCAGATCAACTAGCAGAGGCACCCATGACAGATACACACCCTATGGTAGCAGACTTTCTAGACGAGAATCTCTTCACTCTTTCTAACTCAATAAGGTGGAAGTTATACTTTGATGGTTCCTACACATAGCATGGATCAGGGGCCAGCATCTTGTTCATCACACCTCAAAATGACTACATTCCAAAGTCATATCGGCTTGCATTCCCTTGCACCAACAACATAGCTAAGTATGAAGCACTCCTCATAGGTCTCAATACAGCAATTCAATGGGACATCACAGAACTACAAGTTTATGGAGACTCAAAGCTAGTCATTTGCCAAGTCACAGATGAGTACCAAACAAAAGATGAAAAGTTGGTCCCATACAAGCAACTAGTGGATGCCTACAAACCACATTTCTCTAGAATCACATTTGAGCAAATTCCAAGAGAGCAAAACAAAGCTGTAGATTCTATGGCTTCTATAGGGTCACTAATTGACATGCCTGCAAATACACAAAAGTGTGAATTCTTGATTGAGCAGTTGTTGATACTAGCCGTTGATGTTCCTGTTACTAAAATCATCTGCGAACTTGTTGGTCCCAATTCCCTATGGTATGAAGATATCTATGAATACCTTAAACACAATACCTTTCCCCCTGACCTATCATCCACCCAATGCAAAACCTTTATCCGTTGATCCTCTCGTTACATCATTCTAGGTGATACATTATATCGTCGAAGTCTCAATGGTATCTTCTTACGATGTCTTAACACGGAAGAAGCTGAAGCTACCTTACAAGACATACATGAAGGTGTCTGTGGTGCACATTCTACCGGTCCTAATCTTGCTAAGAAGATACTCAGAACAGGTTATTACTGGCCTACAATAGAGCACGATGCTGCACAGTTTGCTAAGAAGTCTCTACAATGCCAGCAGCATGGAGATTTGATTCACGCACCAGCTCATGAATTACAACATGTGACAACTCCTTGGCCCTTTTCTCAATGGGGTCTCGACCTCGTAGGACAAATCCACCCTTCCTCCTCCAATGGCCACAAGTTTATCATTACTGCCACTGAGTATTTCACGAAGTGGGTGGAAGCCATTCCTATGACCTATATCACCGGTAAGCAAATAGCCAAGTTTATCCTAAACTACCTCATATGCCAGTATGGTATTCCCCAAGCCATTGTCACTGATAATGGGATACCATTCAAGAATCAAGATGTCCATGCCTTGTGCACACAATACAATATCCAACATGGCTTCTCAACCCCCTACTATCCATAGAGTAACGGCCAAGTAGAGGCTTCTAATAAAACCATCCTCAAGATCCTCAAGAAAATAGTCAATGAAGCTGGTCGTGATTGGCACTTGCAACTCAATCCCGCCCTATGGGCCTACCGTACTAGTATCAGAATACCAACTGGTGCCACACCTTATGCCTTGGTCTATGGCTCTGAAGCCATCCTACCTATAGAGGTCAAGATCCCATCCCTTAGAGTATCCATGCAGGACCTGATCGGCGGAGAGGAGTATTGCACTTCTAGATTAGCTGAGCTTGAACTACTAGATGAAAGACGTCGTGCAGCACTTAATCATCTCCATGTCTATCAAAACCACCTTTAGCGTAATTACAACAAAAAGATCAAAGAAAGACGGTTTCAAGTTGGTGATCTTGTGCTTAAAGAGAATCAGAGAAATCAAGCAGATCGAGAAAAGAAGGGCAAGTTTGAGCCTAACTGGTTAGGTCCCTTTATTGTCACAGTAGCATATGGATCAGGAGCTTATACTTTAGCTACACCTGACGGCATTCCTTTAGATGAGCCATTTAACAGTGTCCATCTCAAGAAGTTCTATGCCTGATCCTTTCCAAAAAAAAAAAAAACAAACAAAAACAAAAAAAATCCAAAAACATCCGTCCTTTGGTGAAAACCTGGCATATAGGCACCTTGGATAAGTACCATAGTGAAAACCTGGCAAACATGCGCTATGTGTAGAGTCAGCATCCATTGTCTATCGAGTCTTGTTCCATGTCCAGTTCACAAGCAGTCTTCATCCACTCATCTATAATAAAACCATTGACTTTGTTTGCATTTCCATCTCCCTATCTAGTATAGCTTGGAAATTTGTCAATGTCCATCATCGTCACCCCACGCCTTGATCTGTGTCAACAATTATCACTGTCTTGTCCTAGGTCAAGCTTTCTGTGTCTTCTTCGGCAATCACCCATGCAAATTCCTCTACCAGGAATGGGGGCAACTCTTTCCTTAACTTAGGTCTAGGATTGGTTCCTTGTTCATGGTTTGCAACACGCTCTTCAATCTTTTTCTCCTTTTCACAGATAACACTCTTTAACAGACACATTGCTCCTACGATAAGGCTGTTATCTCTCCAACGCTTTTTCTTGCATCATCACATCAACCAGAACTACATATCATCTCATCTCAATATTAAGGTACCTTGATCCCATGGATATGGGTATGTAGGCAGTCTAGAATACGAAGGAAGTATCTAATACTCAGGTACATAAGATCCCCTCCTTTCACCTTGATCCATTCATCACTCTATCCAAAACTACATATTATCTTCTTTCATCTTTCCTCGTAATGTGCCTTGATCCCGTGGCTACAGGGTATGTAGGCAGTCTAGAATACGGAGGATGTATCCAGTACTCAGGCACATATGATTCATCATTCTCCACCCATTTAAATCCATGAAACACTGTCACCTTTCTAGTCTTCTGTTTTTCAAAATCCATTCGCCTCGACTTGACTAACTCAAGCAGCAAGCTAGCACATCCTTTCAAAGTAAAGGTCCTTAACAAACCTAAAGCAAAGCAGCTTCCTTCCAGAGTCATCTACTGTCCTACATTCTGATTGCCAGCATCAGCTAAGTACAGCTTAACCAAAGCCCTAGATCAACAAGCTTATCTTCTGTAGAGTGTTCCATTGTCAAGACCAACACACGCGTCTCCTACGACATGTGGCATTTCAGGCAGCAAGACATCATCTTTTTAGGTAGATGGCACCCTTTAACGGACACAGAGTTCCTACGATAAGGCTGTTATCTTTCCCATCCAATCTATCTTGAGCAACCTCTTTGGCAAGAGAATATGTTGGTTGTATGTTTACTTTGTAAGTCAGTCAATTTACTTTATGGTTTATCTTTTGTTCCTTTTCCATTACCTATGCAAAACTACCTTGATTTATCTATAATCTTGGTATGTTGCGATGCAGTACGGATTGGGGGCATAGTCATTGCTTTTTTTTGTGCCGTGTTTGAGGAATGATCTTTAGCATCTTTCTTAGCATTCTATTTATCTTGTGTGTGTTATGACCTAGCATCTTACATTTTAATATTTCTTCTTGCATTTATATGTATTGAAGTTTATTTTATGTTCAAGACTATGGCTCATTCACATGTTCCAGCAAGGTCATATTATGTCTAAGGGATCTAAGTTCAAACTGCTTGCTTGCAGAGTCAACGTCCATGCACTCAAATATTACAGCACCTTGGTCTTTTATACCTTGGTGGCAAACTATCCAATGCTTTATCAAAAATAAGGATTGCTCTTTATATACAAATTGTGAAACCAATGCAACAATCTCATTCATCCATTCCCACAACCTTTATATCGTTTTCATTGCAATAATCGATCAACAGTCTCTGTCTTCCATCTCCTCCTGTTCTTCTCTCTGGTGCATATCTGCAAAACCCACATGTCAGATATTACTAGTCATAACATCTATATCATCATAATTATCTATCATCATACATCTATAAGCATCATATACACAATATACCTCATCACATAAATCCATAATCATACATATATGTCATCATATCCATGTCATCAAGGAATGCATACACAAACGCATGAACATCAATGAGCAGAATAGATCATCATATATCACATATAAAGGTCATCATAATACAAAATGTTTGTGTCTACATCAATAGTCCATATGTATACATCCAAATATACATCAATATAGTACAGCAAGGCTGTCAAGAGCCTCCAAAATATACATCAAGATGCATGCAGGCATCTGTCTAAAATGATACAAATGGTACAATGTACAAGTGTCCATTGTGATACAAGTATGGTACAAATATGATACAATGTACAAGTTGTGCATGCCCTAGCAGGTAGAGCTGCCCTCCTACTGTGGCCCCTATCCTCCACCGGTGCTCGGCGTGGGTCCCCCTACTGGTCCTCCTCCTCCCCCTGGTGGCACAAATGGTCCTCTCACTGAGGACAGTGACTGTCCTGTCTGGTGAGACCCTGATGCCCCAAACCTGCTCCTATTGTAGCTGGGTGCCTGTTGTGTTGTTGGCACCGCACCCACATAAAGACCTCTCTAATACTCTGCCTCTCTCCCCGCAGATACTAGCTCTCCCTGCACCTAGACGAGCTCACTATATAAGGTCCTCTGATTAGCACCCAGTGCACGGCGTGCCTCATCTCTCTCCCGTCTAACTCTGTATAGTGTGGCCTCTACTGTCAATCGCAGCTGTGCCTTTGCATCCCTCTCCCGCATAGCTTGGGCTAGCTGCCCATCATCCCCTACTGTTGCAGGCACTGCCTGCACCACGGCCTACACCGCTGCTTATACCTGTGCCTGCATGTCTGCCTGTAAGTGTGCCAGGGTTGTCTATACTGCTGCTGCCACCTGTGTTTGTACCTGTGCTAGGGCCTTGGCCTATCTCACCTCCACCCTAGTGGCATCCCTGTCTCTCCTTAGCCACACCATCAGGAGCTCTAAGTGAGTCCTCTGAGCTATCTCCTCCTATAATAACCGCTCAGCTCTCTCCAAGTCAGTCTCTATGGCTGGCTCTCCCTCCTCCACCATCTCCACATCTGCCTGTGAGCCACTAGCCTCCCTAACTGCCTACTGTCTAGCCACTCTAGCCTAGTGTCTGATCTTGGCCTCTGCACCTGGGACTAGTACCTACCCCACTGCCCCTGCCACATTGAGTGTAGTCAATCTCACCAGCCTGTGTGTCTGCCAATACCTGTCATACTCTAGCAGTGTCCCTGGATCGACCAGTCCTGTATCCCAATCCCATCTCACGGGGACAAGTCCCTGTACCTCTGCCAATGCTGTCGCTATTGGAATCTCTGCATCCCAGTCTCCAACCTCCCATCGTGTCCTAGCATGGGTCGCCTCCCCCACTGGTAGTCCCTGTGGTATCCCAAACTACCTGAGTACCCGCTCTGGCAGGTATCTCTCTATCGTATCTGTCTGTCTCCCAAATAGATACCGAGCCTATCTATAGTACATCAGTTTCTCATGCTCATCCTCCCACTCCTCACATAGTAACCATGGCCTCCACACAAAAAAGTCCATCTCGTCGATCTGCTGCATCTAGTGGCTGACAGATCCCAACCTCTGATGTGTAATCACGCCCTCATACAAAAATGCATATGGCTCCCCCTAGCCCACTGGCACTGTGTCATGGGTCGGATCACTGGGATATGCTCCCATGCCCACACCTGTAGCAAAGTCACCCCTGCTGAGAGACTCCTACCTCTCCTATACACGCAGTGGTGCATGTCTCGGTACAACTACCCTAGCACACAAGGGCCCCATGCATACTGAACGCCATGTGTGAACATCCCTGATAGTACAGTGCCCCAGCCCACTGATAATCGTCTAGATCTCCTATCGGGGCAGAGGAAGCTGCCAATCAATGAGGACACTATCCACCTAATCTTGTCGCAGAGTCTCGGGACATCTGCCCATTGAATCTCTCCATCGTCTATCCTGAGGTCATCTGTACATAATACCTCTACCATGCCTGCCTCCCCCCACGCCGGGTCAAAGTCCACTCTCTCCCCGTCAAACTGAATCCTCAGGATGTGATACACATCCTCCAAGGTCACTGTCGCCTCCCCTATCAGAAAGTGAAACGAGCTTGTCTCACTATGAAATCTCTCCACAACTGTTGTCACTAGGGTGAGATTCACCCTAATGTGTGTTAAATGTGCAACGTGCCATAATCCCGCGTGCTCTAAGAACACGTCCTCCTCCCATGTCAACTGTACAACCTCATGTGTTATCGGGTTGTGTCGCTCCCGCAACATCGGTAATCCTCTACATCCACAACAAACCACTTGTTAGTTCTTCTATACCATATCCCCCAAATCCTATCTACATATATTCTATGATGTGCAACCCCCAACCACCCCTTTCCCCTTTTGTAAACTAGGATAGGCACCCCTTTTGTCAACCCACAATTCTTATTTTCTTCTACCTGACCAAGAGTGCTTTGTTCTATACAAAGGCGTTGTACCTACCTGCCAAGCGCGCCACACTGTCTAACTAGACACGCTGCGCTCCCTATACCAATGGCGACTTGTTTTACAAGTGCGCCTCGCTAAGTAGCCAACCGCACCTCTCTGTGTTACCAAAGGCGACCCAATTTTTTGCTAACCCTACCAACCGCACCTTCCTTCCACACCAACTACGCTGCAATGTCTAACCAAAAGCGCTGCGGCTTCCTAGAGCCTAAAAACCAAACGTGCGTTGATTTTACCAACTGCGTTGAACCTTCCTACCAGACACGCTGCGGCAAGCCAAGCGCGCCTTAACCGACTACCACTAGCGCTGCGAAGCCCTAAAGTGCTTTTGGCAAAATTATAAACCCTACCTAGACCTAGCCCTAAATCACCCTAAAACACCAAATCAAAATGGGGTTTTCGAACACTTACTACTGCCAGAGCTCCTACTGGCCTCCTGTCTGTCCACACTAACTCTGCCTGATGCCTGTGCACTGGAATCGGCATCTCTCCTCGCTGTCAGCTCCTTCCACTCAACTCTCTCACCCTAATTTTGGAGGCTCTACTCTCTAAATTTAGAAGCTCCTAGGGTGCAAATGAGGATTGTGGTCCCCATGGGTCCTATTTATAGCATCCCTCCCTCATTTTTCTTTTCTTCCCACCCCATTCTGCTTTTCCTCCTACTTTATCGCACACTCGTCTAGTCGAGCCTCAACACAGTTCCTCTGTCACTTCCCTGTCTTCCCACTCGAGGGGGCATACGCTAGGGCAACTACCTACACTGGGGCATCAAAAATTGTATCACATCTTCAGCAATTAATTTCTTTGACGCAACGCTATAAACCGCATCGCATCAAAGAGGGGCAAAATGTAGACACCCTAAAATGACCAAGTTGCCGCACCACTTGCTTTTCATAATCTGTCAAATCACCTGCATTTCACACATTAATTAAATAATCTAATTATTTAATTAATTTCACCAAATTCTTCTAAATCACAAAATTGCGAAATTAATTAAATAAATCCTTTTTATTTAATTAATTAAATCAAATTCCTCTATTATTCTTTCACAATTAAATAATTTTAATTATTTAATTAGATCATTGTCACCTTCCAAAATTTACATCCACATTAATTAAATAAACCTAATTATTTAATTAATTCAACATATTCCCTCTTATCTACAATTAAATAATTTTTAAATTATTTAATTAAATCAAAATCATTCTTTCAAAATCATGTACAACAATTAAATAAATTTATTTTTTTAATTTGCTTTCAAATCTTCTAAATGAAATAATTCTAATTATTTAATTATTTCTTCCATAATATTTTCTCTGAATTTAAATAAATCAATTGTTTATTTAAATTGTTTTTTCTTCTAAATTTGAGTTATCTCTAAAATAACTCAAGCTTCCTTGCTCATGCAATTAAATATTTCTAATATTTAATAAAGCAAAATATCTTCTTATTCTCATGCAAATCTCTTCTTCTTGTTTTAAATCACTTAACTGATCATTACATTCTATTAATTGCTTTAACTCATTCTTCTATTCTTGATAACTCCTCTCATAGAAAAGAAACTAAGACACTTGTCTTCTTCTTATTCGTTGCACATTCCTCAACTATTCTCCTCTGTTGATTCTTATGAATTATCTAGACCGTTGATCGATCTCTGTTGAAACTTATATAAACCCCCCTCATCTCCTTCATTGAGCCTCTCTCTTCGATCTTATTCTCGGGCATACTTAACAACGCTTTGAGCATATAAACGCGTTGATTGAGCAACCTCATGATCTCTTAACATTGATCTCTTGAGCACACTACTTGTTTGTTGTAGCTATGGTTTTGCAACTTCATTAAGCAATCTACACTTCTCCAAAGGGAACAATACATATTTTGGTAAGAGCTTTCATTTTTCTTTGATTTGATGATATTGGCTTTTACTTAGATTGGTTCGCTTTATGTGATTGGTTTTTGGTTTTATTAGTTTTGATTTAATCGATCTTTCCTCATACACACTAGTAAGAACCATGCAAGGTGATGCAGGATGAAGTGGGATGAGACTAGAGATTTGGGCAAGATGCCAGTGGAGACTGTTGTGAATAGGATACTTATGACAAGATTTAGTCAAGGGACTTTCTCGGTCAATGATTCCAAGTAAACGGCCGATACAAGACTATAGCCACTAGTAAGGGTACTCGATACCTGTCTTACTGCGTAGGGACTAGTCATGTACCAAGACCACTAGTGAAGTTCTGCAACTTACTAGGGTTACTTAAATCCCAAGTGAATTGAAAAAGGGGCCTATGCTAATCTGATATGGGATACTTTTGACTTTGTTTGGGAAGACTTTGGTGGAAGGTGGAGGAGACAACCGATAAAAAGAGAGGGTGCGCTAAGGAGTGGATGAAAGAGTGACTGTAAGGTGAAATTTGATCTCAGAATCCTGAACAAGACTGAAATGGGTATCTAAAGATGATAAAATTTTCCGCTCAAAGATTGTGGAAGTACTCACTGTTATGCATGCGTCGAAACAGATGCACTGCAAGAACTGGTAAATGCGCTGAAAGTTGGTGTATAAGTGCAGCACTAGTAAATATCAAATGTGCCGTAACAGGTAGTAAATGCGCAGCAAGTCTGTGTATATGCGCAGCAAGTTTAATCAAATGCGTTGCAGGACGTGACAGAAGCGCAGCTCTAGTTTTTTAGTGTTTATTTGCAAATTTTTGGCAATTTTCGATGTTTTTTGGTATCTTTGGTTGTAAAAAAGGTCCCTTTTGATCTGATTTTCCTTAATTATGGCAAGAAGACACAGCAAACACAAAGAATGTTTTCATAGTTTTTTATTTTTTTGTGATTTTTTTGACTCTTTTTGGACTAAAAGAAAGCAAGTACAATCCTAGGTTTCAAAGGACAGTATAAAACTGAATTCTCCCTATTTCTAGGTGAGGCATCTTTGGGAGGTGATCATCGCCCTTCCCTGCACTAGATTATAGGGGTTTTTGGCCACTAGAAAAAAAAGGTGTTTAATGAAGGCAACCGTTTGAGTGGTTATACATGCGGCAGCACTACTCTCCATTATGGAGTCTCCCAGCCTGTAAGGGTTGCGCCTTGAAGGGTTTTGGTTTGAAGCTTTTGCTCCAAACATAATTTATTTATAGTGGATTGGTAGGGCTTGGTGTCTAGCCTGTTACCACTTAGGGTCATTCCTACTTGGATGAATGGTATCCAAGAGCAGGCCCCTCTAAAGGAAAAACACATGCGAAAATGATGTCTAGCATTTTGATCACCCAAGATAGGGGAGAGCATAGGCCTGGTATCATTCCCAAAACACAGAAGATAGTGGTTCTTTTTTCCCCTATTTAAAATGAGAAAAACTAGATAAGCTATCTACTTCGGCAAGCACAAAGATTTGTTAACTTTGAAGTGATAACAAGATAGCAATAGTCTAATTTTACCTAGATAGCAATGATGTGTTCAATTTTACCTAGATAGCATTGATTTGTTAACTTTAAAGTGATAACAAGATAGCAATAGTCCAATTTTACCAAGACAGCAATGAGTTGTTAACTTTGAAGGATAGCAATATAGCAATGATTCAATGATATGCAAGATAGCAATGATTCAATTACCGCCTTCCTAGTTAAAACTACGTGAGATTTGCATGAGCATCCATTTACTTTCCCATTAGAAATTGAAGTGTGAGTTAACAAGTGCAACTATATGATTCTAAACCAGTATCTAGCCTGCAAACAGATCAAGAGTGTTCCTGTAAAAAGATGTTAGCGTTAGCGAAAACTTCAAGGAAACCCTAAAAATCACTGCCTAGATTAGATGCGCAGCTTCAGAGAGTAAATGTGTCGTAATAGAGAACAGAAGTACAACAGTACAAATGCACTAAGACAGAGGTCGAAAGCGCAGGAATACAGCATATATGCGCTAATCTAGCAGATGCACCATATGGAAGAGCATATGCACTGTAACAGACTCTGTATGCGCCAGAAGGATGTATGCGCTAGAACAGACAGTATATGCGCCAAATTGGAGACTGTATGCGTTGGAAGAATGTATGCACCACAATAGACAGAAGATGTGTGTTAGGATGTATCATATGCACAATTTCCTCCTGTGTACGACTTTCTAAAACACAAAAACTTAGTTTTTGGGTTAAATTTGGGGCTAGGCCCTATGGTGGGCACCAAAAATGTTATCAAAAAATTGGGATAAATGATCAATCAATATAATCGAATAATCCAAATAACTCAATGAAATAATGAATAAAAGAGATCAAATCAAACAATGAAACAACACAAAGAAAACCTCTTTAATTCAGAGCTTCCATTGGTCACCTATCTCAATCAATCTTGCATGTATGAATAAGGCCCTCAGAGAGTGCACTTCTTTGCTATTCCAAGATTGTCAATGGAGAACGGCTATGATAATGCTTTGTAATGAAGATGAGCTTCACAACAATGATAGTGATATGGTAACCAAATGATCGCAAACAATGAAGGAATTGGTGCCAAAGGTGCGCTGTGATTCCTACAGAGTAACAATACTAAAGCTTGGATGATTGAAATGGAAGAATAGGGTTCAATTTATAGACTTGTGTTAAAGAAGATCAACGGTATAGAAAGAATGAGAAGATCAATGGTTAAGAATGGTTGAGGAATGTGCACAAATAGGAAGAGGACATGTGTTTTGCTTTCTTTTGCATGAGAGAAATTAATAAAATAGAAGAATGAGTTAACTAAAGAGATAAATCAATTAAAAGAATAAAATAATCAGTTAAGAAAATAGAACTAGAAGAAGAGATTTGCATGAGAATGAGAAGATATTTTGCCTTATTAAATATTAGGAATATTTAATTGCATGTGCACACTTGATTGAATTATATTTAGAGATAACTCAATTTAGAAGAAATAGACAACTTAAATAAATAATTGATTTATTTAAATTTAGAAAAGATATTATTGGAAGAAACAATTAAATAATTGGTATTATTTAATTTAGAATGATTTTGGAAGAACTAATTAGATAATTGGTATTATTTAATTTGTTAGAGGAATTAGAAGAATTTAGAAATTTAATTAAATAAATTGATTTTATTTAATTGTTGGAAGAATGTGAATCAAATAAATAAATTTGTTTGTTTTTCTATTGATAGAGGAATTAGACTTAAATAAATATTAAGAATATTTATTTGGACAAAGTCGTGTCATTTTTAGGTGTATGCATATACTACCAAATTTATGACTAAATATAGTACCAAATTAATGACTAAATATACTACCAAATTAATGACTAAATCTACTACCAAATTTATGACTAAATATAGTACCAAATTAATGACTAAATATAGTACCAAATTAATGACTAAAATTTTTTTGGTCATAAATTTGGTCGCGAGATAAATGACCGGCAATAAACTACCAATGGTCACATGACCAAACTACTGATCACATGACCAATTTTTGGTAGTTTTTTTAGTCATTGTTTCCTATTTTTATACTAGTGAGATTACCTTTCTTTATCATGATGTTGAATCAATCTTTTAATTCTAGCATGTTGTAGCTTGTTCGTATATGTAATTTTTAAAAAAAAGTGCATTAATAACATTGCCTGCCTCCAGAATCATCATAGAAACTTCTTCAAAATGCCATGTCTATCCTCGAGTCACCGGCGTTTGTAACTCAATGATTCCACACCGTTTCATGCCCAAAAAATCCCAATCGTGCCCAATTCCATAGGCGATTCAATTCTGAATCTGATTCTAGACGAATAGTACCTGGAAATGCCCTATTTTTCTGCCAATTAGGTAACTTAACAAATAATAAATGTTACATCCCAAAACTTGCACTGGAACTCTGGTAAAAGATTACCATACTATAGCATCATCAAGTCAACCATGGATATAGAAATTGTTCAAAATAGAAAATAGTTTGTAAATGTTGAATGGTTAGACAGTATGAGAAATTACAGGCACCAAGAGTTACCTTTTGAAACATCAAGATAGAGGGCAGATAAAATTGATATATATGGTGTAAAAGCCAAGGGATTACCTTTTGGTTTCAAGATCCAGGTGACTTTGATCCTGATTTAAAATGTTCCTTACGAGTGGTCCATTGTGGTAACCGACATAGTGGTATGTATTCTTGGAAGCCTTATGGTGCCATATTATTTAATGGAGTATATGTGGCGTTAAAAAAAATGAAATGCTCTTTTATAGTAAAGGAGAATGGGTGGTATTTGTGATCTACTATGCTAGAATACAATAATCTACACCTCAAATTTATATTACTCAAACCATGTCACATTGATCATATTATTAAAATAATATAATATATTTCATAACTTAAGATGTTTTTTGGTTTCAGGGATCTTATCAACATCATAAGGAGTTGAAGGCTACACAGGGAATCAAGATAATTGCTCAGGTATCAAATTTTAGGCTAATAATTTTATATATATGAGCATAAATTTATCAAATATATGTGGACAATGAAATTTAGCTGCAATTTCTTGATTTCAAGGTCTTGAGCATGCCATAGCAGGAACTCAATTATATGTTGTTGGACCTGATGATGATTTAGAGGATATTAAGGAAGAAGCAATGCAAGATATCAATAATGTAATGTCTTGGATTGACAAGAGTGGGGATGGAGTTTATGTTCAAGCTTCAACTCTTGGATCTTTGGAAGCTTTACTTGGGTTCTTGAAGACCCCAGTTGTAAGCATCCCAGTTAGTGCAATTGGTATTGGGCATGTGCATAAAAAAGATGACATGCATACGAGTGTAATGCTTGAGAAAAAGAAGAAAGAGTATGTTGCAATTTTGGCATTTGATGTCAAAATTACTCCTGAAGCTCGAGAGCTTGTAGATGAAGTTGGTGTCAAGAAATTTGCAACGGACATTATTTATCATCTATTTCAATAGTTTAAAGCATATATGGATAATCTTAAGGAAGAAAGGAAAAAGGAGGCTGCAGAAGATCAGGTATCAAATTTTAGCCTAATAATTTTATGTATATGAGCATAAATTTATCAAATATATGTGGACAGTGAAATTTAGCTACTATTTCTTGATTTCAGGGTCTTGAGCATGCCATAGCAGGAAATTGGTTATATGTTGTTGGACCTGATGATGATTTAGAGGATATTAAGGAAGAAGCAATGCAAGATATCAATAATATAATGTCTCAGATTGACAAGAGTGGGGAAGGAGTTTATGTTCAATCTTCAACTCTTGGATCTTTGGAGGCTTTACTTGAGTTCTTGAAGACCCCAGTTGTAAGCATCCCAATTAGTGCAATTGGTATTGGGCCTGTGCATAAAAAAGATGTCATGCGTGCGAGTGTAATGCTTGAGGAAAAGAAGAAAGAGTATGCTGCAATTTTGGCATTTGATGTCAAAATTACTCCTGAAGCTCGGGAGCTTGCAAATGAAGTTTTTTGTCAAGATATTTGCAGTGGACATTATTTATCATCTATTTGACCAGTTTCAAGTATATATGGACAATCTTAAGGAAGAAAGGAAAAAGGAGGCTACAAAAGATTAGGTATCAAATTTTAGGCTAATAATTTTATGTATATGAGTATAAATTTATCAAATATATGTGGACAATGAAATTTAGCTACAATTTCTTGATTTTAAGGTCTTGAGCATGCCATAGTAGGAACTCAGTTATATGTTGTTGGACCTAATGATGATTTAGAGGATATTAAGGAAGAAGCAATGCAAGATATCAATAATGTAATGTCTCAGATTGACAAGAGTGGGGAAGGAGTTTATGTTCAAGCTTCAACTCTTAGATCTTTGGAGGCTTTACTTGAGTTCTTGAAGACCCCAGTTGTAAGAATCCCAGTTAGTGCAATTGGTATTGGGCTTGTGCATAGAAAAGATGTTATGTGTGCGAGTGTAATGCTTGAGAAAAAGAAGAAAGAATATGCCACAATTTTGGCATTTGATGTCAAAATTACTCCTGAAGCTCGAGAGCTTGTAGATGAAGTTGGTGTCAAGATATTTGCAGCGAACATTATTTATCATCTATTTGACCAGTTTAAAGCATATATGACAATCTTAAGAAAGAAAGGAAAAAGGAGGCTACATAAGATGTTGTTTTCCTCTAAATACTAAGCATTTTGCCAAATTGCATTTTAACAAGAAGGATTAATTGTTGGTGTTGATACTCTTGAAGGCATTGCAAGGGTCTATATCTAAACCTAGTCTTTTTGGTGTTATGACTTATGCATGTAAAATATTGTTGTATCATTTTTGGTTTGTATAAATCCATATGTGGTGATTGCACTACAGATTGGCATGCCATTTTGTGTTCCCACAAAAGATTTCATAGATATTGGCTAAATAGCCTCAATTGAGATCAATCATAAATCTGTTGAAATGGCTAAGAAGGGTGAAAAAGTCGCCATGAAGGTATTTTGAGAAGCTGTCTTTGTTGTTAATAGTTTTATATGATTTTGGATGCTATTTTTTGAAATGATTTTGTAATGAATTATCATACGAACTTTACAGATTATTGGGAGCAACGTTGATGAAGCACAGAAAATGTTTGGTAGGCATTTTGAAATAAAGGATGAATTTGGAAGATCCATAGATATATTGAAAGAAAACTACAGGGTAAGGCTATTTGATATCCACATTACATAATTTTACAGTGTATTTACTATTATGCATTTTATACTAATTGAACATTTGTGCTTTTCATTTTTGGCTGGTAAAACAACTTTTTAATGTCTAAAATGAAATATTCTTCTTATTGTTTCAGGATGATTTGTCGAATGATGATTGGAAACATGTGGTGAAATTGAAAAAGATGTTAACAATTCCTTGAGATACTGCTAATGATGCATTATGCAATAGAACTTTGGATTGGAGCAAAACCTTTTGATGAAAATGGGAAAATGCACCCTGCAACATTACAAACACCACAATCAGGATAACAATTGGTGAACTTTGTTAATACCAGAACAGTAGCTTCTACATCATAAGATTCTTCTATATGTTTTTCTATGTAGTGTACGTGCTGCACCTCTACCTACAATAAGACAGTAGTGAACTTCAGATCCTATCTATGCAGGAGGTCATTTGAATGTATGTTGTTTAGCTTGTTTTCTGAAATTTAATAGTCTAAATGGGAAAGTGTGGTATTGCCATGTGAGAAAGGGAAGAGATTGATTCCAAGAGTAGAGATTTTGTGTAATGACCTATTTTATGATTTCTTGAGGTAATGAAGGAAATATCATGAAAATGTTGTTTTAAATAAATTCATATTTTATTGCAATTGTATGAAACCAAAAACATTTCCATGTCATCGTCAGCATGTTGTTGACTGGATGGATTTCACTATTTCAAGGGCCGCTTTTGCTTTAGCTGTCTGGGACCATGTTATGGAAGGCTACAGGGAATGGTGTGTTTTCTTGTTGTTGCAGGGTCACTACTACAAGGGCCTCTAAGTAGCATTCTCAGGTTGTTATTCAGATATTGCTCACAGTGGTTCAGGGTTGTTTGAATACATAGGTAACAGCTCAATGGCTTGTGTGAAGGAGAATATGGAATGCACCAAGGTTGCAGTCAAAACATCTGAACTGGTTAACAAAATGCCAAAAGAAATGATGTCTCATGGAATGCTCAGTGGCAACATCTCTTTTCTAAGTGTCAAAAGATGTGAAGGGCTTCATCGGTCTAACCTGCCTTTCCATTTTTTTGCTATTGTATCTAATGTGGCTACTGAACTAGTTTTTTCTTTAGCTAGTCCTTGTAGTTTGTTGTACATAACAGCTGAACTAGTTTTTTCTAGTTATGGCAGCCTTGTGTTGCTTTTTTATTATTTGTAATTCTTTTTCTGCATTGTTCCAATACAAAAAAAATATTTATTTCCACTTTGCTTTGTCTTGTTTCATTTTATTATTGGCCGATTCTAAAATAGAAAGTGTTGGCTCAAGTTTATCAATCTTTACTTGGCAGCATCATAAATATATAGTTTTCCAAATTTATTTGCTTTTATGTTTTAATTCAAATTTAATAATATGTTTTTTCTACATTATAAAATTTATGGTATTTAATAAATTATTCATATCATGACTAAATTTACTACCAATTAATGTAAACCAGTAAATAAAAATAACTACCATGACTAAATAAATGACCAGTTAACAACAATCAATGACTAAATGATTACAATGACTAAATAAATGACTAAATATATGTACTACCAAATTGATGACTAAATATACTACCAAATTAATGACTAAAATTTATTTAGTCATAAATTTGGTCGCGAGATAAATGACCGGCAATAAACTACCAATGGTCACGTGACTAAATATACTACCAAATTTATGACTAAATATACTACCAAAGTAATGATTAAATATACTACCAAATTTATGGCTAAATATACTACCAAATTAATGACTGAATATACTGCCAAATTAATGACAAAAAATTTTTTGGTCATAAATTTGGTCGTGAGATAAATGACCAGCAATAAACTACCAATGGTCACATGACCAAACTACTGATCACATGACCAATTTTTGGTATTTTTTTTAGTCATTTTTTCCTGTTTTTCTACTAGTGGGCCAACTTCATTAACCATCTTCTTCAGAATGCATAGGATGGTTTTGTTGGAAGTTTTAGCTTGACCATTACCTTGGGGATAGTATGGAGTGGAGAAATGATATTGGATCCAGAATTTTTCACATAAAGTGCGGACTTCCTGGTTCTTAAACAATTTTCCATTATCTATGATAATGGAATGGGGGATGTCATAATGGCATATGATGTACTGAAGAATGAATTTGGATATTTGGATGCATGTGGTGAAAGTGAGTGGAATTGCTTCAACCCAATTGGTAAAGTATTTGGTGGCAGTGATAATGAACTTATGACCGTTGGATGATGGGGAATATATTTTACCTACAAGGTCAAGTCCCCATTGTGAAAAAGGCCATAGAGTTGTTATTGGTTGCATCTCTTGCAATGGTGCATGGATGAGGTACCCATGTTGCTAACATGGCAAGCATTTCTTCATGAACTTGTAAGCATCTCGCTCCATAGTCGTCCAGCAGTATCCTGTTCTTAAGTTCTTCTTGGCTAGGGTAGGTCCACTTGAGTGTGCCCCACAAATGCCTTCATGTACCTCTTGTAAGGTCACTTCAGCTTCCCTAGAGTCGAGACATCATAAAAGCGTACTATCAAGACTCCTTTCGTAGAGGGTGTCTCCTATAAGAGTGAAGCGGGAGGCTCAGTGGATGAAGCTTTTTTGTTGGAAGGGTGATAGGTTGGGGGGATGATGTTGTCATGGAGGTACATGTACATCTCTTGATACCAGGGGGATAGGGGACCAATAGTGTCACACACCAGCTCTGATTGTGGAACATCATAAGCCGATATCGAGAGTTCTTCAATCAGGAACTCACATTTCTTGTTATCTTTCTTCATGTCCACCAGGGATCCTATCGTGGCCATGGCATCTGCTGCTTTGTTATTTAACCTTGGGATTTGTTGAAAGTGGATGTCATGAAAATACTCTTTAAAGTCATCCACCATCCTTTTATAGGGCAAGAGTTTATCATCCTTAGTCTTGTATTCATTATTCACCTATCAGATGACCAATTGGGAATCTCCATAGACCATCAGCTTCTCGATCTTCCACTACATCACCATGCGGAGTCCTATGATGAGGGCTTCATATTCTACTACATTGTTTGTGTTATCACTCAATATTGCACCATTTCTAAGTTGTAGAACTTAGCATATCGATGAAACATGGGAACTTTCCTAGGTTGTGGGTCACCTAAAGTAGGAAAGAACCTCCAGAGTAAGCTAGTTCTTATGGTACTCACCTAAAATTTATTCTAATTCTTTTCTGAGAAAAGGGGAAAGGAAAAATTGCATGAAAATGGAACCTACAACTAAGGTGATGCACCAAAACAATGTTCAAACCTACACAGTTGTTTTACATACATAGTTTAATCAACAAAAACAACTTAACATGCACAACCCAATATGTCTATGCTTTTGTATCAGTATTTCATGAGAAGGTTTAATGCATATCCTAGAAGGAAAAACTACTTTCACAACTTGGACTATTTGCAATTAACACAACTCACAACCTACAAAACACATATATCTTCTGCACAAAGGTGCTACAAATGAGACATAAGGACAAGGAAACAAAATAATTTCACAAGTACTTGCATCAATCACTTAAAAATGCACACAATAACACAGAAAATGAGAAGGCAAAAAGTTTATCTCTATTGATCTCCAAAGGTATACACACTGTATCTATTTGTAAATGAGTTACAAAATATGCAGAAACTATAAAAGGACTCCAAAAGTTAGAGTACAAAAGTGTATAATCAGAACTAAGTACAAATGAGTCAAAAATATGACTATATCCATCATCCAAGCAATTGCACCAAAATAGGAACAAGAAACTACTTTGGGTTGGATGCCTCCAAAAAGCCACAAAAATAGCAACTGAAACTTCTCCAAAAGATTCCAAAATGAGGAAAAAGTCAAAACATGACTTTACCTATCATGAAGGCACTTCAAACTGCCCCTATATGTTCTCCAAAGTCATAAAAAATTAGTCAAACTCCTCCTATATCGCATGTATGTGTTGGGTGATTTCCTCCATCCTCCCCTAAATGCTCTCCACTTGATTAATATGCACTCTCTTTTTACTTAGTCATGCAAACCAACGCCCTCCATCTCCTTTTGCACAATAAATAACATTTCAAATAAGGTGATTTATAATTCCATACCTATTTTAATGTTTTACATTCAAAAGAATGTGCAAAAATAAAGGAAATGGATCGACACTTGGGAACAAATACAAAGAAAAGTGAAATAAAGATCCCAAAAGGGACACATCTTAAGTGCTAGGTATGTCTACAATAGTTAGGGGTATTAATTTTATTTGCAAAGTGGTAAAAGAAAAGAAAAAATGCCCATCAACCACTTAGGGTTGAAAGAAACCCTAATACAAAACAAGGAAAAAAGAAAAACCCTCCCTTCAGTTTGCATTTTGCAATTCTGACCCTGCTGGGCGCCGCCATGGTAGGTTTTCTCTGAAGCTTCTAGAGGTGGCACTGGAATTCCATACATTTTTTGCATCTCATGTGACTGCCAATACTTAGGCAATAACAAGTAATACTCTCTCTTTATCTTTCTGTAGATCTTATAGACCACAAAACAGTCCATATCTCAGTTTTATCATGATTTTGAATGTCATTCTCCCAGTATAATATATATCTGCTTCTGTAGTCGATGATCTGGAATGAAAAGTGTATTTGCTACACTCTGAGCATGGTTTATGCATAGAATCTTTGAAAATCCTACTCTTCAGTTGTATTTGATGCTCCTCTGTTGACCTCTAAGATCTGCTTATGAGACTATTCTTCTAAACTGTTTTCTTGATAAGGTGATGTTGCTACAATTTTTGTGTTTTATACACTTGCCATGTTTCTTGCTCCCATATATATGTTTTGTCAGGGTTATTTAGATTGTTTCTTAAGGATGCCAGTTGTATTCCTATTGTTCATACTGTCTTTAAACATCATGATTACTTTTAGCTTGGGATTAGACCTTAAAAATCTATCATACCTTTGCCTTCCTTCAAGATCTCGGCTAATTGCTTCTCATGACTTTTGATAGTCCCAACACTTTTGTGCCCACTGGACAGCTTAGCCATTGATTGTCTTCATAAACCAAAATACCTTAAGGCTTGCATAGTTGTCTTTCAAACCCTTTGCAATGACTCTTTACCATACTTAACAAATTTTGTTCACTTGGAGTTGATAACTTCCTATTGACAGATGTGATTATCTTTTGTTATAGGTAAATACTCCATGATGCTTATGTTGATGTTCCTTGATGTTCAATACTACTCACTAGTGCTTCTTTCAGTCACCTATATGGTTGAAAATTTTTACTGACCTTTCCTACTACTATGATTGTCTTATTATAGCATATTGGTGTTTTGACTACTTACATATCCAATTGATTGTTCTTTGGCTAGCTTTAACATTGTTCTCTATATGACAATCCTCCATGACTGCTCTCTTGACAGTCATTTAGGATTGTTCCTATAATCTCTTTTGTTGTCATAATTGAATGTTGCTTGTCCTAGCTGCTCCTTAGACTTCTTCTAGATTATTACTGTTTAGACTTCTCATGACTATCCGTACATGGTGATGGTCCTCTCCAAATAGAACTGTTCATTCCAACTCATGTAGGCTACTTAGATATGCTATCCCAGACCCTTTTGACTATTGTCTGGTATAGTAGACTGTTGCTCCTTGTCAAAATAGATCTGTCGTCTTATGACTAATTGGATATGTAGGGCTATCTTTGGATGAAAATGTAGGTGTATAGGTATGTCAAATTTTCTAACAGAGTTTTATAGTCCCTTGAACACTTTTGTTATCCTTATGATTGTCAAGAAGATCTCTGTTCAAAAGGAGCAGTCAATGTTCTCAAGGAGAAGTCACAAAGTGTATGCGTTTCTTGTATGTTTCTTTAATCACATATTTAACTTTCATGACTACTCATCATGTCCCTTTGAGGTATGACTGAGATAGTCATAATAGCTATTCCTTAACATTGTCTTTGTGTCTTCCTTTTAAGAATTGTCTTTGACCACCATCTACTTGTTTTGGACTATCTATGATAGTAGAGTCTATTACAGTCCTTGAGATGACTGTTCCTACTACTCTAGACAGTCATTCACTACTCTTATCCATTGGGTTCATTGTCTTGACCTTGGATTTGTAACTCTACATAATGGATTTACATCTTGATGATAAATTTCATTCAACCATCTGCCCCTTTGCTAGCAATGTAAGGCTTCCTGTAGCCTGCATAAATAAGGTTTATCTTGATGTACCATAGGCACAAGAAAAAGGATACAAACCCCATCTCAGTAGATTTACCACAAATATAATGATATCTTCACACTAATGACTTGATAGGCCTACATAACTTCTTTAATAATGTTTTATGATTCTCTGCTAGAGTTTACATGTGCTCCTTTGACATGCCTTCATAATGTTGTGACCATATCTAATGTTTTCTTTGCACCATCAGTATGAGTCCTCTATAGGAGACTTTACTGTAGCTCTATCAATGGGCAATGTGTCATGCTACTTCTACTCATTTCTAATGATTTTTGCATATATAAATCTTTACCTTTAGATTGTTGCTAGAGTATGCCAAGCCTTTCTTCACTTTGTTCTCTCTGCCTTAAACTCTGTCAAACCTGTAAGGTCACCACTTTTCTCAATCATCAGACATCCTAGGTAGACTTTACACTTTTGTTTAGAATTCTTCAAGTTGTGTTTCATTGTCTGCTCATTGTCACTCTTATAATTATATTGGGCTGATATTTGTCACTCATGACAGTGATCCTACCAACTCACCCTCATGAGTGGGGAATACCTGCACAGCGAAACAAATATAATATTTTTACTCTATATTCCTCTTAAAACACAAGAGGGCAGCATTTTGGGCTTGACCCTTGTGGGAGCCCATTTCACTCCACATGCTATGATATCGAAAGGAAAATGATTCAGAAATGAGAAATTCACCTATACTTGCACAGTGAACAAACATATTAGATAAAACAATGAAACTCAGAAATTGATTTGACTAATGACAATCTCTTGCTTTTCTTGATATATGTGATGTGTATGGAACTATGTCAATGTCTTTATGAAAGTACATTAAATGCTTGTTGAAAACTAAAATGTATATGATGAGAAATCGTATCTGGAGTGTTAACCCCAAATTTCTCAAATCTTGCAGGTATTTCTGGAGCAACAACTAAAGAAGCTGAAGATGATGCAAATCAATGTTCTTCTTTCTTGCCCAGGCAATGATGGATGCCATTTTTATTTCATATGCTTTTCTTTTCCCTCAATTGTATAGTTTACTTTAATATTGCATTAGAAAAGATATTCCCACGGCTTGTATGGGACATTATTCATTCATGATTATCAATAAAAGACAACAATTATGCAAAGATTATGTAATCTTTCTTTTGTGTTCATTCGCAAAACTAAACTGTAGTTTATTAGATAATATCTCTAGCATATGAATGTAACTTTTAAAGAAAAAAATCAATGTGTACCTTTATCTTCTTCTGCAAACATTATCTCAACTCAAACTAATTCAGCTGAAAGCTAAATTAGGTAACAGTTTGTACATGGAAATGTGATCTTGTATGATTTGGGGATGGTGTCTCCTTGAGGGGTAACAAACAAAATGCATGCCCCTGAGCCTTGATGTGTGTAAGACCCATCAAAATACATCTTCCATGATTCTGTTGTTGGTGTTACTGTCAATATAGACTCATCAGGAAACTCTACAAGTATGGGTTGCTCTGTTGGGATGGGTGCCTCAACTAATTGATCAGCGATGACATGTCCTTTAATGGCTTTCCTCTCTGTGTATTCAATATCAAACTCACTTAGGATCATTACTCATTTAGCTATTCTGCCTATAAGGGCTGCTCTAGTTAGCAGATATTTTAGCAGATCTATCTTGGCAATGAGCTTAGTCTTGTGATTAAGCATGTAGTGTCTCAACTTTTGTGATGTGAAGATGATAGCTAGGCATGCTCATTCAATTGGAGTATAATTTAGCTCATAGGATGCCAAGGTACGGCTGATATAATATATTGCTCTTTCTTTCCCTTGTTCATCATGTTGCTCCAACAAGGCCCCTATAGTTGTTTCTGTTGTTGAAATATACAAGAGGAGGGGTTCTCCTTGTTTTGGTGGAATAAGGACAGGTGGGTTAGTGAGGTACTTCTTCAACTGTTCAAAAGCTCCCTGAGACTGATTGTCCCACACGAAGGCTGTGTTCTTGTAGAGGAGATGTTGAAACAGCTGGCATTTATCAGCAAGCTGTGATATGAACCGTCAGATAGATTGTAGCTTCCCTTGTAAACTTTGTAGCTACTTTAGTGTCTTTGGAGGAGGCATCTCTGTTATAGCTTTGACTTTGGCAAGATCTACTTCGATTCCTCTTCTTGACACTATGTATCCTAAGAGTTTCCCAGAATTAGCCCCAAAGACACATTTTTTTCAGATTCAACTGCACATTATACTGTTCCAATCAGTCAAAGATCTTGGCTAACAGATTCAAGTGCTCCTCTCTAGTTTTATATTTTCCCAGCAAATCATCTACATAGTCCTCCATTATGTGGTGGAAGAGGTCATGGAAGATGACCGTCATTACCTATTGATATGTTGCTCCCACATTTTTTAAGCTAAAAGGCATTACAACCCAACAGTATATACCCCATGGGCATATGAAGGATGTTTTATGTTGTTCCTCTTCTACGATTTTGATTTGATTGTATCCCAAGAAACCGTCCATTAGAGACAACATCTCATGCCCTATTGTGAGATCCACTATGATATCAATGTTGAGTAGCGGGAAGTCGTCTTTAAGGAAAGCCTTGTTAAGATCTCTGAAATCTATATAGCAGCAGATGACCCCAGTGACTTTAACTATGGGTACAATATTAGACACCCACTCAGGGTAATCTATCAATCAGATAAAGCCCACATCTAGGAGTTTCTTGATCTCTACTTTAACTAGGAGCACAATCTAAGGATTCATCTTTCTTAGCTTTTGTTTGACTGATTTTGCATCAGGACACTACCAGGTGATGAACAACCAATGTGAGATCTAGTCCCAACATGTCAGCATAGGTCCATACAAAATTACGAAGCTTCTTTCCTTAAAGAAGGCTAGGAAGTTTTCCTACTCCATTGCTGTAAGGGATTCTACTCTGAAGGTTATTTTCGGGGCTTCTTTTGTTCCAAGGTTCATTTCCTGTGATGGTTCCACTAGGATAGGTGATCTGTCTGGATATACTTGTTCCACTTAAGGAAGGCCCATGCTCTCATCTCCTAGCACCTCGTAGAGGTTTTCACTAGGTGATACGTCCTTTATTTTTATTTTTTCTTCACCCGAAAGTGCCACGAAGTGGTTTTCACTAGGGGGTGTTGTTTTTATTCTTATATTTTTGTGACTAAGAGCATGGGTGGTTTCACCAAAGTAGGCAGATATGTCAAGTTCCATGATATAACTGGCTCTGTGGTCTCTGAGGGGAAAGTGATCTCTGACCCCCATCATTTTTGCTATTACCTCATCATTATGTGCTACATCAAGGATGGGAGGTCCTTGTTGGTCCCAATTTATAAGCTCGGGGTATACAAGAGGTAGGTCATTAGAGGCGGATGTTAGGGTGGTTACAGTATAGATGGTGTATACAGAGGTTTCAAAGAATTCAGTGAAATCACTAAAGGAATCTTAATGGTGCGCTTCGTTAATGTTATCGACCGCAGGAGAGACCTTAGCAACATCACCTAAGATACATTTGCCATTAGTGAGGATAGACTCTCGTTTTCCATAGCCTAACCCTTGAGAATAGGGGTTCCTCATTTCTTGACTCGGTTCCATAATCTCTTGCTCATGAAGGCCTATACCACCTTGTCCTTTATAGCCCATGTACTTGACAATCTCTAGACCCTTGCCATAGATTTCAGCCGGGATGGTAGGGGCTTCTTGTTCTACTTCTTCATCTTTGTATAACCATAAGGATATGTCTTCAAGAATATCCTGATCAAGGAGGTGCTTCTTCTTGAAGGTGGGAGATGGTTTACATTTGATGACTACCGTGGAGACCTCTTCTTCCTTAGGAGCACCAAATGTCTTAGGAGTGGGCAATGTTCCTACACAAAAAGTACCGTGCAGGTCGTATTTGCCACACCCCATGTCACTAATTAGCTTGATCTTTACCTCAGGCAGTGTGAAGGTTTGTGAAGTGGTGGTAATGTTAGAAGGGTCAACATATGAGGTGGACGATGTAGGATTGGTTTGGGAGATAGGTTTCTTAGTGGCGTTGTTGTAAGGACAGAAGGTACGATCATGTCCTTCCAAGAACTACAGTATTGGAAGGGGCGGGGATCGACATAGATAGTAACTTATGTGCTGTTGTGAGGGAATTTTAAGCATTGGTGAAATGTGGAAGGAACAGCTTGCATGGCATGGATCCATGGTTAGCCGAGGAGAATGTTACAAGGGAGGTCAAGATCAAGTACCTGACACTTGGTCTCCAAGAATTTCTGCCCCACTTGGATAGGGAGTTTAATGGTGGCTTCAAATAGTCTCTTGGTATCATCATACCCTTTGATGGTTATACATTCACTGGTGTCCACAACCACATTAGAGTATCCCAAATCTTTTAAAAATTTAAGAGTGCACAGGTTTAGGCCAAAGCCACCATCTATTAAGACTCTTTTTATGATATGCTTGTGGATGTGGATTTCAATATGCAAGGCATCATTGTGCGGATCGTCAAAGGAGGGGAGATCCTTCTCAGAGAAAGTGAGATGATGAGGTGACATGATATGGCCCACCATAGCTTGGAATTGATCAACATTCAGGTTGGTGGGGACTTGAGTCTCCATTAAAGCTTTGTTAAGGATTTCTTTGTGGAGGGGTGACATACGGAGTAACTCAAGGATGGAGATTTGTATGGGGGTCTTAACTAGATGATCTAGGAGGTTGTATTTGTGAGTGGATGGTGGATTGGTAGATATGGATGTGGATGATTAGCCATTGGTGGGTTCCCCACGGATGGAGACATGGCCACAGTGGGTAGTGACAGTACAATTAGATGTTTTTTCTCAAATGGTAATGGTGTTGATATGGTTAGGAAATTCTTCTATTTGACCCACAATGGAGTCAAAAGAAGTAGGAGGTGGAACAACATTGTAAACTTGGTTGGACGAGGATGCTTTTCCTTTATTGTGGTCAAGTAGAGGATCCTTGTAAGCTCCAAGATTTGCATTTGGTGATTTTTTCAGTGGTTCATCGAAGATAATACTACCCTTATCTATGAGATTTGTATACAATGTTTTAATCTCATGCACTCAGATGTTCTATGCCCCTTGGCATGGTGGTATTCACAATAGGCATTTTCATCAAACCATGCCAATTTGAATTGATTCTCGTCATAAGGCATAATAGGGGGGAGGGTTATCAAATTCCCCTTTACAATCTTGTCCAAAACATCTTCTATCAATTCTCCCAAGGGTGTGAACTTCCTCCTAGGGGTGTTATTTTGTTTGGGTAGTCCCTTGGGGACATTGACATTATTTGCGGTGGATGCGCTTGGTGGTGCTTGATTTTGTATATTTTATACGGCCTTCACATCGGTGACGCTATTGTTGAGGGTTTTCTTATTCTTTCCCCAAAAGTGAGGTTTCTCATTTGATTCTATACTATTGTTTGTGTTTGAGGCGTTGATGTTGACTTTGTTGTTATTGTTGTTATAGGTCTTGTTGTCATGGAGCTTGATCAAGCCCTTGGCAATAAGGGCCCTCTCGATGGTTTTGCCTTTGTCATTGACCTCTTCAAAGGTAGATGCGCAATGAATTTGTAAGTGGAATTCCATTTCTTGACTAAGGTGACTAGTTGTTTTTCAGGGATAGGCCAAGGGAGTTTGCTTGCCAAGCCTCTCCATCTTTGCAAAAAGGTAGTGAAGGATTCTCCATTCTCTTGTTTGGTATTACAAAGATCAGTCATTGATATTTCATGTTCAAAATTATAGGAGAAATGGTTTACAAACTTCTCCACAAGCTCAGGGAAGGACTTTATGCTGGGAGGGAGGTGTGCAAACCATTCGATGGCTTGATCCTCGAGGTTTCGAGGGAAGAGTCTCATCAAATAAGTATCATCGTATGAGACTTCTATACAAGCGATATAGAACTCCCTAAGGTGTTCCCTAGGGTCTCCCTTTCCTTTGTATTTGTCAAATTTGGGAATTTCAAAATTTTTGGGAAAGGGGGGCATGTATAATGTCTTATCAAATGGGTAATGGAAAATATCCTTGAAAGAATATTGTTTTCGTTTGTTTCCTTGTTGCATGTTATCCACTTTTTGGATTAATGTCTGCACAATGCTTGTTAAATCTTGTGTTGGGGATGGTTGTGGAATGTATGTCTGTTGATTTTGAATGAGTTGTTGGAGGTGAGGCAAAATTTGGCATTGAGATGTTTGATTTTTGTTTTGTGGGATGAGGTTTTAAGTTTGGTTTAGTTGAGCAAGGTATTGTCGATCATAAGCATGGAGTTGTTGTAGAACATGGGGTGGTATTTGATTTTGATTAAGGTTTGGCTGTGATGTTTGGGTGGAGGAGGTAATGGGTATTTGGGAAATAGAGGGAATTACATATATGTAATTGGATGATGGATTATTAACAAGAGCATTGTGGGGTTGTCTAGAGAATAGTTGGTTCATGAAGGCTACAGTGTTGGGGTTAAGTGGAGGCACACTTGTGGAAGCACTTGTGTGCACAGGGTTGTTGGGCATATTGAGGGTGATTTATGGGATAGAAGTTGTTACATTTGATGTGGTGGTAGAGGTAACAACGGGGTTATTTGTGGTGGAAGTGGTCTTGGATGAGACGTTGGGTGTAGCAGATGTATTCGTGGGATTGGTGGGAATCATAGATGTAGTGATGTTCGAGACTTGAGATGTATTAGGGACGGTATGGGATGTAGAACTTTGTGATGAGGTCGTGGTGTTATTTGAGGTGGATGGGTTTTGAGGAACATTACAACTATTTTTGAGGAGGAACTTAAGATATCTATTGGGATCCAATTTTAGGACTCTGTCAAGTATATCCATGGAATTGGGATCTTGCATGAAATTTAGGACATCTTGGTCTACTTGGTTGGTGGTGGTTTGAGTTGATTGTAAAAGGTGAAGGGATTTAACATTGTGTTGGCATCATATGAGGGTATTTGTTGGATTATGGGTATGCTGGGTATTTGTTGGATTGTGGGCATGTTGTTTTGGTCAGTTTGTGGCATTCCTATGCCAAAGTTGTTTCCAAGGATGGCCATTCCTTGATTTTTCTTGGATTGGGATCTTGTTATGGGCATGCAATGATGTGGATTTGATTGGAGGTGGATGAAGGTTGAGACCTTAGAGAATTGATTTGATTTATTGGATCCAAAGATATGTGGTGATGAAATGGGACAAAGATTTAGGTTCAAGAGAGTATGCTCCCTAAGATCTAAATCAAAGATGGATGAGGTTATGGTATGATTTTGATTATAGGTTTTGACCTTTAGGAGATGAATCACAAAAAGGTGGCAACCTAAGGGTGATAAATGTCAAGGATATGGGAATGGTGGCGTAATTCCTTAAAAGGTGAAACCTTTAAAGGGGAAAGATGGTGGACCAAAGGATTGAAAAGGCAATTTAGTAAGAAAGATTTTGGGATGGATTGTTTGGATGATGTCTCAACTAAGAAAAACCTTAGGTGATTTAGATGCTTTGGAGGATAAATTTTGATGATGTTTGGATGTTCAAACCAATAAGTGAGCTTAAATAGGTCTAGATTTTTGGATGTTGCAAGGTGGATGTTTCTTCTTACTCAAGGTAGACTTATGACCTTGGGTAAAAAGGGGTAATTATTCTACTTGAAGGTATACTAATGACCAACAAGCAAAATAGGATGTAAAAGGATAAAATCTAGATTCAATTTTTGGCTCAAAGGTTGATTTGGGGATATGATTTTTGGTATTGATTGATGTTTTCATTATGGGATTTTTTTGATTTAGGAGGAATGGATGAATTGGGGATGGAATATTTGGAAGATGAATTAAAGTCCAAAAGTAAAAATCAAATAGATGAGGTTATGGAATGGGATGGATTATGCTTAGGTATAATAGCTTGATGTATGAGGAAGGGTCCAATAGTGAAAATGATTATTCTCTAAGGTCCAAATGGGAATATGGATGAAAATTTTGGGTCAAAATGGTTATAGTTTTGCTGGATTTTGGTGAGGTGGATAGGGATTATGGATATGGATTTGTGAAGGTCAAATGATTCATCAAATGTTTCAATGATTGGTTCAATGATGTTCATTTTTAGAAAGCATGAAAACACTTCAAACAAGAGAACACAATGGCCAAAGGTTTTGTTGTAAAAATGTGAAGATTTATCAAGCATGTACAACCTAAGATGAGCAAAGGACAATACTTTTTGGATTTCCACTTGGATTTTGCCAGCTGCACTTACTCAAAGCAGATAACTTAGAAGCTTGGTGGCATTGGCTCCCCCCTACATGGAACTCACTTCTCAGGCACACCAAGCTTAGAATTCTTTAAAAACCTGAAGATCCTAAGAAATTTGTTATCTCTACTTTGAACTGTGAGAATGTGGGATGACTCTAGAGGTCTATCTTATGACCCCCTACGCCAACAAGTAGAAGGTTTTTGGCCTCTAAAAAAATTGGTGTTTAGTGGGGGAACATTCAAGGGATTGGCACGTTACGAGCATCTGATAAACCACTTAAGGCTTTGACTAGCTCTACTAGGAGTTTCATATACACAAGGTACTACTTCCTTTCGAGCTAGCATCGAATGGTAAGCATTAATATTGATTCAGACTTGGCTTTCACCTTATCCTAATTTATATAGAGGACTAAATGAAAGTACCACTTGGGTTCGCAAATGAGTTCTCCTTGCAGATGTGTCTCAAAAGCAGGCCCACTTCCTAAAAAAAAAGAGAGTAGAACCATTTCTCTTCACCCAAGATTCTTTTGAAGGTGAGGGGAGAGGATACTTTGATTCTATCCGTTGGGTAACACAAATGTGCAAGTGTACAAGACACAACAAACAATTGCTAATGTTCTTTTTAAAGCCCAAATGAAATGTGCCTACGATTGTTTGTAAACAAGATCAATTTTATGCACCAAATCCAAATGTTTTCTAGGCTAAGCAAGCAATGTTATTTTTAGTGCACCAAGATGAAATGTTTTCTAAGATAATAAATCCCTGCAAAAGTGTTAGTAGTTTCAAATTAAGGTCTTGGACAAACAATTTTCAACCTGTAGAGCACAATCAACAACCTGCATAGATTCCAATGTCAGCACAGAAAATAGTGCCAAAATAGTGAGATAAGGCACCAAAAAATAGTAAAATGGTGTCAAAGAACCCCTAAATGGCACTAAAGATAGAAGACCCCTATTTCTTAATAGTTATAGAATATGGCGCTTCAGAATGCCAAAATGGTGCTATAATGACAGTGCGCTACACAATTCAGAAATGGTGCCACACAGACTATTGGATATTGTTAATGACAATTACAAAAAGATGGCGCCATAGGAAATATTAATGGCACTACACTACTGGAAGGCACTACAAGAACTTAAAATGGTGCTGAAATATAACAAGGTGCTACGCGGATAGGAAATGGCACCAATTTGTAGTTTAATCTCCGTTGTCTTATTTGTCAGACTAGATGGCGTCGAACTAGGCATAGATAGCACTAAGATAGCGCAATGCTTCAAAAGAGGCTGCAAAAACACACTTTAGTTTAGCTCAATCAAAGTTAGCAGTTATCTTCTTGCCAAATAAGACCTAAAAAATTAGGAAAATAGTGACAAAAGAGACTACAAGAAAACAAACTAAGCTAGGGTTAGATGACAAAACATTTGATGTATCCTAGTCAAATTTTGCTATAATAACCCCCTCCCTCTGTGTGATTTCTATCAAAACTGAGAGTTAGGCAGCCTAAAAACCACAAAAAAGCATAAAAAACCAACATCCAAGGTGAAATGTTAGTGTGATAGCCGTGCAAAAATAGTGCCAAAACAGTCAGAAAAGGCACCACTATATGCAAAAATGGCATCGCTGCTTGGAGATATGGTGCCAAACAGAGGAGTTTTAGCGCCGATACCTACAAAACACACTTACAAACACCAAAAACTCACACAAAAATGTTAGTTTAGACCTTGTGGGTCCCACTAGTTGTGCCAATGTAGATTATGGAAATCAAAATGAAAGTGAAACACAAAGCAAATGCAATAAAACACAAACTATACCTTCACAATGAGATCCAAAATCCCTAGTTAGGGTGGAGTTTGTTGCACCTAAACACTCTAGCTTTACCCATGATCTTTCAAAATGTGAAATGCTCTCACAATGCAAACACACTAAGACCTAGCTCACAAATGGATGGACTTGAAGAGATATTTGGACATGATAACTTTACTCTAAAATTGGATGATGAAATGGCTTAGATGAGGGTGTATTTATAGGTCTTTTGGGAGAGGATTTGATCCATGGGTGGAGATTCAATTTGGAGATCAATGGTTGAGGATGCAAGTGAGGTGGAGGGCTTAGATTTCATCTCCAAAAATGGAGGGTTGTGAATAAAGATGAATTTTAAATTCATCTTGGGAAAGGAGTGAATTAAATGAGGTTGGGTGAGATGGATTAGATGTGAATTAAAAATTCACATGGGGAAGAGAAATTAAAAATTCATTTGGGGAAGGGTGGAAATAAATGAGTTATGACGTGTAAGGGGTGTAAGAGGTTATTAATGAGATGTGAGACATATGTGTATAAAAAATTGATTTATGTGGCATAAATATTAATTTTTTATTTAGAGGATGTGGGGAGGCGTGTTAAGCTAGGTTCAAGACCATATTAATGAAGGTGATTAGCCTAATTAATATGGCTAGAAAAAACTTAGGGAGTAGGATAATTGAGGGTAAGGATTAATTAAATAATGTTTAATTTAATTAATCCTAGGTCTAGGGTCATGTAGGTTATGCTAGGTAATTAAATAATTGATATTTAATTAACTAGGGTAGGGATGGGTTGATTAGTAGGTTAAATTAATTGGATAAACATGATTTATCTAATTAATTGGGTTTAAGGGGAAGGGGAAATTAATCAAATAAATATTTTCACATTTATTTAATTAATTAGATAAGTTAGACTATTGAATTAATTAAATTAATTCAATTTTAAAGGATGAAATTATGGGAAACCAGGTGTTGAAAGGGATAATTAATTAAATAGAAATTTAATTAATTGATTGGAAGGGAAATTGATGTGTTTGGTGATGTCGGAGGTCGGTTAGATGTGTTGCAAGTATGGGCCTAACTGGTATTGTGACTGATGTCAACATACTCCTGTTGCATTGATGTCAAGAATTGGATGAGTTGTGTGCTGAGGATATTGAGAAATTAACCCCATAAGAAATAGAGAAGAACAGTGAAGACAGTGAAGCTCTATGAAGCAAAGATCCCATCCAGTTGGAAATTAGACTATGCACATCAAAGGGTTTGTAGATATGTGTCTGAAGGTTCTCCAGTCAAGATTTCAGAGGTCCGCATGAATATTTAAAGAAGTTATGGCCATATGAATAAAACTAGTTCTGGCAGCTATTCAAAGGTGACAGAGTGGCACAAATAGGTTCGGTGAGATCTAGAAATTCAATATCATGTTCTACAAATCTGGCAGCATATTTGGGAGGTTAATATACATTGACAACTTGATTGGTTCATGGTTTGGAGGTCCGTAAGCAATTCTTCTAATGTGACAGAGATGACCAGCTGTGTTCTTGAAGTTCTGGATGAAGATGTGAATGATTACAGCAAGCAGAAGTGATGCGGATATTCCTAGTGATTCAATCAAGCTTGTGGAGGTCTCTAGATTGTATCTAGTTCATGTTGACAATCCGCACTAAAAATTGAGCTCGTAATTGAAGACTTACTCTTGGGTGATGATGTTCTTCCTAGTTCTGACCGACCGAATGTCTGGCACATGTTGCAAATGATCTTGAAGATGTTTTACAAAGCATGGTGTGTTCCTTGAAGAATATTAAAGTCCCAGCTATGTGTGGCCGACAGTGTAGTGATGCGCATGAAGTTTTTATAATAAGTTAAGTTGTATTTTTGTAATTGATCTGTAATAAAATAAGTGTGTGTTGTGCCGACTTTGATGATCATTCCAAAGTTGATGTCATGTATAAATAAGAGGTGCGAAGTTGTTCGAAGGTATTCGTGTGGTCATGATGAGAAGGTGGTAAAGGAGAGAAGCAAAAAGTAGAGCAGAGGTGTTCAGCTTTAATGGAACTGACTCAAGCATAGTGAAGATGCTAACTTCTAGTTCAAGTTTGTAATACTTATTCTCTTCTATAGACAGTGTGTCTCTTGTGGCAGTGGGCCTCTTGTGAGCAGTGTGCTCGGGCAGTAAGCCCTAATTGGCAAGTGCCATTTTATTTTTCATATTCTTTTAATAGAGAATATAATCTTAGGTTAGTCACCCCGTGGTTTTTCCCTTAACCAGGTTTTCCATGTTAAAATCTTGGTGTTATTTGTGTTGAGTTTGTTTCTAATCTTGAATTATTGCATTATGCTTCCATGATTGAATTAGTGATATGCTGTTGAAATATAAGAAGGTATTAAGTGATTAAGGAACAGAATTTTGGTGACAACTGATTCACCCCCCTCTCAATTGTTTGTCCCTAAATTAACAATTGGTATCAAAGTCGGTTCCTCTAGAAGAAGCTTAATTGCTTGAGGAGATCCAGGATGTCATCCTACAAGAAGGACAGTCCAAGGTTTGATGGAACAAACTACACTCTTTGGAAAAGTCAAATGGAATGTCACTTGCAATGCATGGGAGAGCAGTATTGGAATATGACTACAATTGAGTATATTCCTCCAAAGAATGGTCTGACAACTCTAGATGAAATTAGAAATGCTGAAAATAATCTTCAAGCTAAAGAGGCCCCACTAAGTGCCTTATCTAATACAGAGCTGACAAATGTTATGGGATTGAAAATTGCTTATGAAATTTGGACAAAACTAGAGATTCATCATGAAGGAGACAAATATGTAAAATGTGCAAAGTTACAAAGTCTGAAAGGAAAGTTTGAAAGCCTGAGGATAAGTGAAGATGAAAATATTACTACATTTATGCCAAGGGTAAATGAGCTTGTCTGTGGCATTAGATGTGCTGGTGGTACACTAGATGAAGATGAAATTGTTGCCAAGGTTCTAAGATCCTTACCTCCTGCTTACAAACACAAGGTTGCTGCTATTGAGGAATTCATATCATTATCAAATATTTCAAGAGATTAATTGGTTGGAAAATTAGCTAAGTTTGGAGATGCACCACCCAAGATTGAATTTGCATTCAAAGCTAGTGTCACTGCAAAAGGAAAACAAAGATATGATTTGGGAGAAAACTCCTCAAAGAAATCAACATGGTATGATAAAGCAAGAAAAGATCTGGAAGAAGATGAGTCAGAAGCTACACAACTTGAAGCCCTTATTGTAAAAAGACTGCCAAGAGGATCCGATAAGTATGAAGGAAAACTGCCTTTAAAATGTTTCAATTGCAACAAAATTGGTTATTTTGCCTCAAGGTGTCCAGAAAGATTTTCAAGGCCAAACCCTAATAGATCAAGATTTAAAAAAAAATGTTACTATGTTCAAGAATATGATGATGAAGGAGTAACTGATGATGAATCTAAGATAGGAAACAAATCCAGAAGTGACAGGGTGTTTATTGCCATCAAGGAAGAAGACCCAATGCCTATTGAATCTGCCAATCATAAGATAGAAAGGGCTCTAGCTGCTCAGGTTGAAGAAAAGGATGAATGGGTCATTGACACTAGATGCTCTCACCGTATGACTGGTGATAAGAATAAGTTCATGAACCTGGAAAGATTTGAAGGTGGAGTTGTAAAGTTTGGAGATAATTCTGCTGGTAGGACTAAGGGCAAAGGAACCATTTCCTTTCATGGTAAGAACAAAACTAGTGATGTTCTGTATGTTGAAGGTTTGAAGCATAATCTTCTCAGTGTTGGGCAGTTGGTAGACAAGGGCTATGATCTCCATTTCAAAAATGGAAAATGCAAAATCTTTGAAAGCTCTGGAACTGAGCTTGCATCCGGTACTTAGATAAAAGGTAACATCTTTCACTTGGTCAGTACTGGCAAAAGTTGTTTATTTGTTCAAATTGATCAGAGTTGGTTGTGGCATAGGAGAATGTGTAATGTGAATTTTGATAATATCATTAAGATAAGCAACACCCAGGTTGTAAGAGATCTTCCAAGATTGGTGAAACCCTACCAATAGCTTGTGCAAGGAATGTCAGTTAGGTAAGCAGAATAGAGTCTCATTCAAAAGTAAGGAACATTCTTCAACCAAATTTTTGGACTTGGTGCACACTGATTTATGTGGTCTAGCAAGAATTGGGAGTTTGCAAGGAGATAGATACTTCATGTTGTTGATAGATGACCACTCTCGGATGATGTGGGTGACTTTCTTAAAAGAGAAATTTCAAGCACTTGAGAAATTCAAAATATTCAAGGCTATGGTAGAAAATGAAACTGGCATAAACATAAAATGCCTCAGGTCTGATAGAGGTGGAGAATTCACATTCGGAGAGTTCATAGAATTCTGTGAGAAACATGGGATAAAGAGACAGTTATCTACTCCAAGGACTCCACAACAGAATGGAGTAGTGGAGAGGAAGAACTGGACCATCCAAGAAGCTTCTAGGACCATGATGATGGAAGCAAATGTTCATCAGATCTATTGGAGAGAAGTTGTGAGCACTATTGTTTATACTCTTAACTGGGTACAAATCAGAGGCAAGACTAGTAAGACTCCTTATAAACTTTGGTTTGGCATCACTCCTACTATGCAGTATTTCAGAGGCTTTGGTAGCAAATCCTATATCAAAAGAGATGAATATCTTGGAAAGTTTGACGCTAGGAGTGATGAAGGAATATTCTTGGGTTATTCTACACAAAGCAAAGCTTACCGGTGTTACAACAAGAGACTAAGAAAGATTGTGGAAAGCACAAATGTGAAGGTTGATGAAGGCATTGAAAACCCCTCAAGGTACTATGAGTATGAAGATGATGATCAAAATGATATCTCAGACCAAGAAGAACAAATCCAAACTCCAATTCAAATTCAGACTGATCCAGAGAATCTAGAAATACAAGAAGAGATAGGCTTGAATGAACCTGTCTAAGAATTAGAAGTGTAAGAGTTTCCCAAAACTCCCAGGTATGTAAGACTAAATCATTCTAAAGACCAGATCATAGGAGATAGAAGTAAAGATGTTCAAACAAGAATAAATATTGTTCAAGACTTAGTGAAGTATTGTCTGATTTCAAAAGTTGAACCAAAAATAGTAAGTGAAGCATGCCATGATGAAAGTTGGGTTAAAGCAATGAAAGAGGAATTGATGCAGATTGAAAAGAATCACACTTGGGATCTTGTTCAGAGACCTAAGGACAAAAATGTGATTGGGACTAAGTGGGTCTTGTTGGTAACTTTTCCCAAATCGGCAGAGGGTTTGCCAGTTCCAATGCACAGGCAGATTTGGCCAACAGATACGGGAGGTTGTGTGGGCTGCCTCCCCTTCACTTCTAGTTCTGCCATACCAAGGGGGGTGTCCCTATTTGATAAAGATGTAACATTGACTAGTCCGATGACAAAAAGATTTAGCTTGACAACAACAGGTAGAACACTCTCATGCATGGACTAAGATCTAAATGATAGATCACAAGTTTGGCAACTTTCTTGGACATATGTGTTTGGTTAGGGATGAGAGTATGCAGGGGTTCTTAATCCTACTCCTACAACTAACAGGTTGAAATTATGGAATGGTTTGAAATTGATGGTTTGGATGCAAGACAGGGGTTTTGGATCATAACTACTTCACAAGGGCAGACCAGTGCCTATCTCAGGGCAAGGAGTCACATAGACGTATACATGAGAGTGGCTTGCAATTGGCATTCGAGTTTCAAGGGGTTAGGACTGGTGTTTGTCTTACAAACATCACCCAAGAATGGGTATTTAACTATCTCTGCTTATGGATATCCCAGCTAACATACAATCTTCTCCATACTTTAACCTAAAACAATTTAATCCAATCCTTGAATGGAAGTTGCAAATTAAGCATGTGGTACAGCAAGACTATACCCTAGAATCTGAGAAACCCTTAGCAACCAGATTCAAAAGAAGAAAATGCATACAACAAATAGAGACAGATAGATAAACACATGCAATAATGCATTTTTCATATAACATTAACACTAAAACTAAACATATGTGCAAGATACACTTCAGATGCAACTCATAAACTCCACAGAGATACAACAAACAGGAAATGCTTTGTATTTCGTTATTCACACAAAAAATTGCCCAAGTCTTCAACAATGACAATGAGTAACACAGTTTGGCTTTTATACCAAAACTGTAAACTCAGTAGAATTAATTACAAAGCAAATCAAAAATCTACCAAGTACAATGCATGAGAAATGGTGCTCAAAACAGTTAATGCCACAGAGAGACAAAGAGGAGGGGGCAGGTGGGAATCAGGATCTGCACCGCCGCCTGAAGATTTTCTCTTAAATCTGGTAGTTCATCTATCATTTCATCCATCGATGTATTTGAAAAATGCCATTAAAGCCTCAACTACCCGCGGGATGCAACAGCAGATGCATCTGGAGATTTTTCCACTCAAAAATGGCCACACATGCTCAGGAAAAAACCATCGCTGTAGGTTCAAAACAAGGCTGTCAATCCACTCCTATCGCTGAGATCCACGGCACCCAAAAAATGTTGAAAAGTCATCGGCCAGTGAAATCGTGCCACGTAGGCACCTCATGTTTCTATCGTTGGCTTTTGTCCCTTCAATTTTGCCTTTTTCACCCTTGTATATGCATGCTCAAATGCATATACAATCGCCACTGTTCACCCTTCAAAAATCTCTTGTATATTCAAAATGCATATACATTTGTTTGATATACAAGGCGGACCCCAAACCTATTTAGAACAAATTGAAATTCAATTCGGGTTCGGCTTGTATCCTCTTTTCCTGCATATTTCCTTGTATATGTGCATGTACATTTGCCTCATACATACAAGGCAGATTTCAAATTTTAATGAGGCATGTTGAAGTTGCTTTGAAATCCGGCTTGCATCTTAACCCTTGTATCTTTCGAATGTACATTGGCACATACAAGCACCCGATATACATGCTGCGGACCTGAAACATTATTCACTACATTTGATTTTCAATCGGGTCCGGAATGTATATTTCTTCATTGTATATTGGCTTGTATGTGCAAACATACAAATGAATGCACATACAACTGGTGGGCCCCATCACTTTTGTATCCCTTGTGGCACCGTAGTAAATGTATATTTGCACCTTTGTATGTGCCAATATACAAACACAAATATACAAACCCTCATATACAACTATAGAATATGCGACGAAATATTCCAGGAATGCATCTAAATGCAAGCATACATTCGCTCCTACATATACAATTAAGGAATCTTTCCTGGAATATGCCTGCAATGTATCTTTTCTTTGTATGTGCGTCCGAATGTATATTTGTTTGTATGTTTGAAATGCATGTTGGCGGCTTTGTATGTAGCTCGATATACAAGACCACTTGTACATTGCACTGTAGCAGAAGCATGTCTACCACCCTTGTACATTTTTTCTTTGTATCTCTATATGCAACCTGATATACAAAGCAGGAATATTCCTAGGAATCTGCAAAAGATTCCCCTTTGTATATGCACATTTCAAAGCCCAATATGCATTTAAAATGCATATAATTGATTTTTTCAAAGGGCGATGGAGATTTTGCACCCACCAATACACATTTTGACTTTATGTATATACAAACACCCTTGTATATACAAAGACACTTGCACCTTAACTATTTTTTGCATTTTTTTCAACTGCAGGGGCTGAAAGTGTTAGAGTTTTTTGGATTTTTTGGGAAGGTGCCTGCATATTTAAATGCTTGAAACTTGTACTTATGTAGGCACCACCAGTAGCTCGAGCCTAAAACCCTAAACATAAGTTATTACCAACACAGGCTCTGTCTGGGGACACATGCCTCTTGTAGGCATGGCAAGAACCTCAGAATCTCTAGTTTCGTAGATTGGGCCTTATCCATTAGGCAACAGAGTCGAACACACACCAACCTACATCACGAAACACATTCATTAAAATTTACTTGGCGGCGCAGGGCCGCCAAAAAGGAAAAACTAGAATTTTTCTCTGTCAAACACTTGATTTTCTTCTGATCTCATTGGGTCAGGCCTGAAGATACTGACATGATTTACCCACAAACAACCCTTGTCATTTGCATATTCAACCATCTTATTTAGCTTGTCACTGTCAACCTTATGCAAACAACCTTCAACATCAAACAACATGTGAATGTTATTGTGAGGGTAAAATAGTGCATCAATCAAATGAATAACAGATGACCCAAACATCAACAGAATAGAGAAACAAAGAAGATTCAAATGAACAAAGCAATGAACAAACACAGCAAACCTCTTCCGTTTCGAAACTTCCGTTGTTCGCCTATCACGAATCGTCCTTTCGCAGATGAGATGAGCCCTCAGAGAGTGCAATCTTTTAAAAGCTGTTGGAGGAAGTCGATGGTGAACGGCTGTAGTGTGATATGCAATGAAGGTGAGCTCCAATGCAACAATGGTGATCTCAAGCTTGTGGATGACAAATGGGTGCCAAAGGCGCGCTGGTGATATTTCTGCAGAGTAACGATGTCAAAAGCCTGGATGATTAGAATGGAGGGATGAAGCTTCATTTATAGACTCGGAGGAATAGGAATCAACGGTTGAGAGAAGATATGAAGATCAACGGTTGAGGATGGTTGAGGAATGTGCAACCAGTGGAAACGTGCCAAGTGTCCCAGCTCCATCATGAAAGGTGGGATGTGACAAAACTGATTGGAGAGTTAACTCCATTGACTGGTCTGTTAACAGAATTGATTGATCAGTTAGAAGAGTGGATTGTGCAACTGACTGGATTGATTGAGGATTTGACTCAACTGACAGGTTAGTTAACAGATTTGATTGATTGGTTAACTGACCTCTGATTGGAGAAGAAATAGGCCATGTGGGTGAGGGAAAATAAGGTAATTAAATATTAAATATATTTAATTACATGTGCAACCTGATGAGGTGGACAAGGTGAGGTGGAAAGGTGACATGGAATTTTGAATTTAGAACTTTAGGATAGAGGAAATAGGATTAATTAAATAATTTATGATTATTTAATTGTGAAGGACAAATGGAAGGATTTTAATTAAATAAATAGAATTTATTTAATTATGGAACGGTGAATCGATTAAATAAATTTAGAATATTTATTTAATTAATAGAAGAAGGGAATAAATATTTAGAATATTTATTTAGGATGATTTGTGTCATTTTTAGGCGTATACATTTTGCCCCTCTTTGATGCAATGCAGTTTACAGCGTTGCTTCAAAGAAATTTGATAGTCTGAATGATGATACATGCCCCAGTTTGCCCCTGGTACAGGTTAAATGACGATAGGATGCCCCCTCGGGAGATTGGACGAGAAAAAACGGTGAAAGTTTGGGAGACGGACGATCTCACGATGAGGAAGGGGTAAGGATAAGTTGGAGGGAAAAGGGATGCAGGCAGGGATGCGGGAAGAAAACGGGAGGAAAAACGGACACGGGAAGTAGTCACAGTCATCACCTAGCCAGAATTAGGGTTTGGAGGCTATAAATAGGAGCTGGGTCCACAAGAATAGTCATTTGCACACTTGGTTGATCTGGATTGGAGAAGGAGAGCGCAGAGCAAACTTAGAGCAGCATGGCGGCCAGAGCAGCAGACATTCCACGCGAGGAGCATCGATTCGAGCGAGTCCGACGATTCGGGCGGCCAGCAGAGGCAGGACCCCCGGTATGTGCTTCGAAAAATTTCTCCTAGGGTCGAGTTTAGGTGTCATAAATGCTCGTAGAAAATAGGTGAAATGAATGCGTCGAAACGCAGAACGGCGCATATGCCTCGCGAAGCTGTGCTTTTGTGGTTTCGCGGCGCATATGCCGGTTTCGGCGGCGCATGCGTCAAAGCTGCGCATTTGTGCATTTTGGCGGCGCTTTCGTAATTGGGCGGCGCTTTGGTATTTTTGCCGCGCATGCGTGAAATGTAGCAGCGCATTTGCTGAAGTTGCGCATATGTGACTTCCTGCGGCGCATTCGTTATTTAGCGGTGCATACGTGGCTTTATGCGGCGCATGCGTCAGAACGGCGCATATGTGCCCTGTTGCGGCGCATATGCATTTTTGCGGCGCATATGTTGATTGTTGCGGCGCATATACCGGAAATGGCGCATTTACCACCTGTAGTGGCGCTTTTGCTTGGGATGGCAAATTACTTAGCCAAACTGACTCGATTAGCGTCCTGTTTGACGCAGGAATCGATGAGCTATCTCCGAGATTGCAGGAATCTAGTCAAGAGATGTAGTGTGCCGTTTTGATCAATTTGAAATGCTAAGTTTAGTTGATATAGTCCAATAGATATGTTGAGTATGGTATATGCGGTTTGAGACTGACGCCTTGCTTTGCGTGCTTGCAGGAGGAGATACGAGAGACATTGCAGTCGAGGGAGACGTTCCCTATGCCTCTACTGCAGAGACATATGTTGACGGAGGCTGATAGAGTGGCGCTTGGTGCCATGGGCCTAGATTATGTTTGCTTCATGCCCGAGGTGCGGGCGAACCGAGGACTGCTGACAGCTGCCGTGGAGAGATTCCACAGCGAGGACGGGACCTTCCACTTCCCTACTGGAGAGATGACTGTGACGTTGGAGGACGTCTATAGGATACTGCACTTGCCCGTGGTAGGCGAGTTGGTGGAGTACGACGCACAGCGGGACGCGGGACTCACCGAGTGTCAGCGAGTATTCGACGATCCCGAGCTGGTGGGACAGGTCATCCCTTGGCAGGATATCTATGACTACTACGACTACTTCCCTGGGATCGTGGCTGGACTGATTGCGGGCGTTGTATGCCCTGACAGGAGATCGCACGGGTTCCCCATTGGATGGGGCAGGATTATGGAGCGGATGGTGACTGAGGGTACTCGATACGCGTGGGGACCTTGCATGCTAGCTCACTTATACCACGACATGCATCAGGTGGTGTACCACCGCAGCACGAGTCTATCGGCTGGGGTGCTGCTGTTACAGTTTTGGCTGTGGGAGCACATAGCGGTGACCAGGCCGATATGTGTCTTTGCTAGGCAGAGGGGAGAGCCGTACAGCTATGGCTACGCAGGAGTGATTTCCCAGCACAGGCTGGGGAAGCTGGAGTATTGGCGGCACACGTTGGATGGGATAGATGTGGTCGTCTGGCGACCATATCTGGACTGCGAGCCTTGGGACGATGAGGGAGATGAGCTGCCTTTCTGCTTCCAGACCAGGTGGTTGATTGGCCGGACACGGCACATCTTGGAGAGGCAGACGGTGGGCCGAGTACTGAGACAGTTCGGCAGGAGACAGGGCATGCCGCAGGGACAGGCCATGTTTGCACGGACACATGCAGAGAGGGTCCGATGGGGGCCGATGGCTTCTTACGAGGAGGCTCTGGCAGAGTTCCAGCAGTTGCCTTATGTGGCATGGGATATGAGGTGAGAGATTGCAGATGCTGGGGTTACACAGGAGTACGAGGATTGGATTACTGCACATCCATTTCCGAGATATTCAGGACCTGGTATGCTGGTGCCTCGCATTGATGAGGCGGACTCAGAGGAGGAGGGAGAGGCTGGCCCAGGGCGGAGGGCCGCTAGAGGAGGACGAGGACGTGGTGGCCGAGCTGCGGAGAGGCCGAGGCAGCGGAGGAGGATAGACCGGGCTGGGCAGGCAGTGCCAGGACAGGGGGAGGGACAGCAGCAGGCACAGATGCCACCACCCCAGCAGGTACCACAGCAGCAGGTGCCACAGCAACAGGGGCTAGGACAGGCAGAGGCAGCACAGGGGCCAGTGCAGGGTGAGGCACATGACAGGACCATAGCCAGTCTGAGGGGACAGGTGCGAGAGCTGCAGGCACAGCTGAGGAGAGTGGAGAGGAGGCGAGATACAGACGCAGCAGTGATCGCTGGTTTGACTCGCGAGCGAGACATGGCAGATGCCCGGGTACGTCTGATCCGAGTAGAGAGGGACACAGCAGTAGCTGCCATGGGCACAGATGCAGCGAGTACATTTTTGGTTGGGTAGGTGCAGCAGGCACAGGCACAGGTAGGCCAGTTGCAGACGCAGTTGGCACAGGCACAGACAGACTTAGCCAGAGTGCAGCAGCAGGCACAGTACTACCGAGGCTTGTACCATGGTGCCGTGTCATCTAGCCAGAGGGCAGGGAGTTTCAGGACTCAGTCTGGGGTGGCTCACAGAGCAGGCCCATCCCAGTCAGGGGCATCTGTCATGGGACCTCAGCAGTCAGGAGCTGGCAGTGGCGGCCCACAGCAGCAGGGGTAGTCAGAGACCAGATTTTGTACATTTTGGGACATGTATCATCGCTTATTTAGACTTACATTGTATATGGCACTTTGATTTTGAGAGAGAGATGGTGATATTGTACATTTGGACATCTTTGTATATGATAGTATGGATGATGATGCAGCTTTGTGTATTTATTGCATGCATTTATGAGATGATTGCTTCTATTGCATGATGTGGTTCTATTGCATAGTTAGATGGTTTATATGATGTTATATGAGAAATACTTTGATATGCTGCTATATGATGTCTATATATGATTTAATGTGACGAATGAATGCAAATGTGTGTATGGAACATGATTTTTATGTTATGATGTTGTATAGATATGTGTAAATGAGCTAATGCAGATGTGTGTATGGAACATGATTTCTATGTTATGATGTTGTATAGATATGTGTAAATGCTATTGGATACTTATATGATGTAATGCTTTAAATGTATGCATTTGTAACATGAGTACTATGGGGTGATGTAACTATACATGTGATGTACTTAGCTATGTTGTTTGATTTTCTGGGCTTTTAAGATTAAGATGTGATGCAAATGTATTGGTGACCTAATGCATTGGATGGTGTATTCTACTAACCTAATCATGCGCATGACTAGTTTCTACGAATGATATGATATGCTCCTATATGCCTTGTTTTTGTGATGTCCAAATGTACGCTATCGACAGAAGAATGACATGATGGATAGAGGGATGGTTGCGAAAGAATGACTTAGGAATTTTTCTTGATATCGTTACTCTGCATAGTTTGAATAATGAGGATTGTATGGATGGGTGTATGGATATAGGACGGATGCTTTGTTTTTAGATTGCTTTATTTCATCATTGGGCATTTTGTTTTTGGTATTTTCCTGGAATGTTGTAAGTGAATACAAGCACCGAGGTATAATTGAACCAAGATGACCTGAGTATCGCTTACATGGATTGTGATTGAGCAAGTTAATACAAGCATCTAGTCAAAATTTGAATCTAGATGACCTGAGTACCTCTTGCGTTTCAACAAGCAAGGATTGCCCCCGTTCATGTTAGACCTTTGATGTCCTCGATGATCTTTTGCCGATCACGTCCTAAGACAAGGCTTCACATTACTAAAGTTTAATCCCCAAATAGCAAACAAAGAAAGTAATCATGCCCCCATCATAGCATCTCTAGCTTTTGGCATTCTTGAGTAGCATAGGAGGGTATGACAGCAAAAATCAAGATTCTGTAACTTAACCCTGTTTCTGGTCTACAAAGCATATTTGCGTTGATATGTGTTTATTTCTTGCCTTAGTTTGCATAAAATCATTTAGAAGACCTTGGGTATTTGCTTTGCATGCTCATAGTCAAGATTTCTACTTGAAGCGCGGGTGTTTGCTTGCATTTGCTTTCTTGATGAGAAGGTTGCACAATCCTTATTGAGAAGACGGACCCTAAGGGACTGACCTAGTGCCTCGGGGGCTCATTGCTAAATGGCCTTGCCTACGTGACGACGCAGAGGCAACGTAGTTCGGGGTAAACCCTAATGGACCATGGATGGACTAGAAGAAAGACGACAAGAATGAAGACAAGAGGGGAGACAAATGGGACTTTGGGAGAGATGGAAGCCTCGGGGGCGCATTAGAATAATGGCCTTGCCTACGTGACGGCGCAGAGGCAACGTAGTTCACGGATCCGGACCACAGATATTGACGAGAGACACTACGCTAGGCTCACTTCGAGGAGACGATATGGGACAAAACCTTGGTTGACAAGGCCACTAGCTGAGTATCAAGCCATGATAGGTAACTGTCAGGTGTTTATTGTGCTGTAGATAGGGGTTGAATGGGGCAAATGGAGAAAGAATGGACTCAAGGGGATTGGATTCCCAAAGATGGAGAATGCGGTTTGTCACAAGTAACGCCTGTTTACCAGGTTTTCATCACTTGCTTTTATTTGCACGAGAAGCTAGAAAGTAAACATGATGCCTGTTTGCCAGGTTTTCATCATGATACCTATCCAAGGCGCCTGTTTGCCAGGTTTTCACCAAAGGATGAATTTTATTTTTTTTTGCTTTTTTTTTTTTTTTTTTTTTTTTTTGCATGCTTTCTACTTTTTTTCCAATTTTTTTTGTATTTTTTGACTTTATTGTGCCCCCTTGCATTGGGGTTCTCTTAGGTATAGAACCTGCGAAGGTGCATGCTGTTGATGGGATCATCAAACAACTCACCTTCTGATGTGGCCAACTGATATGCCCCCGATCCGTAAGCTGCTACAATTACATAGGGCCCAAGCCAGTTAGGCTCAAACTTACCTTTCTTTTCTCTGTCCTGCTGGTTGCGAGGGTTCTCTTTTAGAACTAGGTCCCCAACCTTGAAGCATCTTGGTCTAACCTTGTGGTTGTAGCTTCTTGACATCATCTGTTGATAGGCTTTGAGATGGTCAAAAGCTTTCTGGCGCCGTTCCTCTAGCAGTTCTAACTCTTGCAGTCGGGAGACTCTGTACTCTTCGTCTGATATGAGACCTTTCAACGACACTCGAAGGGATGGGAGTTCGACCTCAATGGGAAGGATGGCTTCGGAACCATAGACGAGGGCGTAAGGTGTAGCACCTGTGGGAGTGCGTATGCTGGTTCGATAGGCCCACAGAGCGGGATTGAGTTGGACATGCCAATCGTGACCAGCTTCATTGACAGTCTTCTTTAGGATTTTCAGAATGGTTTTATTTGATGCCTCAGCTTGGCCATTACCTTGGGGGTAATATGGGGTGGAGAAGCGATGTTGGATCTTAAAACGCTCACAAAGTTCCTGGACATCCTAATTTTTGAAAGGACTCCCGTTATCCGTTATGATGGATGAAGGGATGCCATATCGGCAGATAATGTAATTCAGAATGAAAGAGGAAATTTGCTTTCCTGTGACGGTTGATAAGGGAACGGCTTCAATCCACTTTGTAAAGTACTCAGTGGCGGTTATGATGAATTTATGGCCGTTGGAAGAAGGCGGGTGAATCTTTCCCACGAGGTCTAGTCCCCACTGGCAAAAGGGCCAGGGTGTCGTTAGAGGTCTCAACTCCTGAGCAGGTGCATGAATCAGGTTCCCATGTATCTGGCACTGTTTGCACTTTTTGACGAACTAATATGAATCCATTTCCATATTGGGCCAGTAATAACCCAAACGCATGAGTTTCTTAGCTAAGGAAGGACCGCTGGAGTGTGTTCCGCAGATCCCTTCGTGCACGTCTCGCAAGGCAGTTATAGATTCTTCCTGTTCTAGACAACGGAGTAAAGTACCATCCAGACCACGTCGGTAAAGGGTATTGGCGATAATGGTGTAACGGGAGGCTTGTCGGATGAAGGTTCATTTTTGGTTGGAAGAGAGGTCCAAAGGAAGGATATTGTCCTTGAGGTAAGTGTAGGTCTTACCGTACCAAGGTGAATCAGATCCCACTAGGTGGCAGATGGAATGGGTTTCAAGGAGATCATAAGCCGGCTGTCGAATTGTTTCTACTAGGAACTCATACCGTGACTCCTGTTCAGGTATCTCAAGAAGAGAGGCTATGGTCGCCATTGCGTCGGCTGCTTTGTTCTCTATTCTGGGTATTTGCTCAAACGAGATGGTCCCAAAGTGTTCTTTGAGATCGTCGACCATTCGCTTGTATGGGATGAGCTTCTCATCTTTAGTCTGATACTCGTCGTTGACCTAGTTTATGACAAGCTGAGAATCACCATAGACATGTAGTGCTTGAAGATTCCACTCAGTGGCCATCTTGAGACCAATTACCAAAGCCTCATACTCTGCTATGTTGTTAGTGCATGGAAATAACAACCTGTAGGACTTTGGAATTGTGTCGCCTTGGGCAGTGATGAACAAGATACCTGCCCCCGATCCATGGTTGGTGTAAGACCCGTCGAAGTAGAGTTTCCAAGGAGATGTGGACAGAGTGAATAGAGATTCATCGGGGAACTCAAACTGCATTGGTGAAGTGTCCTGTAATGGTGCCTCAGCTAGTTGGTCTGCGATGATTTGCCCCTTGATGGCTTTTCTATCCACATACTCTATATCATATTCGCTAAGAAGCATAACCCATTTGGCTAGTCGTCCTGTGAGAGCTGCCTTGCTGAGAAGATATTTTAGTGGGTCGATCTTGGCAATGAGTTTGACAGGATGTGCCAACATGTAGTGTCGGAGTTTTTGTGAGGCAAAAACCAATGCAAGGCATGAACGTTCCACCTGTGAGTACTGTAGCTCGTAGCCCACTAAGGTTCGACTGATATAGTACACAGCTCTTTCCTTGTTCTCATAGTCTTGCTGCGCTAGGAGAGCCCCAAGAGCAGTAGGTGTAGCAGATATGTAGAGAATCAAAGGTTTTCCTTGGATCGGAGGCATGAGTATAGGAGGATTCATGAGGTACTCCTTGAGCTTGTTGAATGCCTCTTCGCACTGCTCATCCCATTTAAATGGAACGTTCTTATGTAGGAGATGGCTGAAAGGATGGCACTTGTCGGCCAACTGTGAGATGAACCTGCGGATGGCCTGTAGCTTGCCCTGTAAGGATCTCAACTGTGTTAGAGTTTTGGGCGGAGGCATGTCCATGATTGCTTTGACCTTGGCCGGGTCTACCTCTATGCCGTTTGCTGACACGATGAAGCCTAGCAGCTTCCCTGATGTGACCCCAAACACACATTTCTTCGGGTTCAATTTTAATTCTCTAAAAGAAGAATGACATGATGGATAGAGGGATGGTTGCGAAAGAATGACTTAGGAATTTTTCTTGATATCGTTACTCTGCATAGTTTGAATAATGAGGATTGTATGGATGGGTGTATGGATATAGGACGGATGCTTTGTTTTTAGATTGCTTTATTTCATCATTGGGCATTTTGTTTTTGGTAAAATAGTGCATCAATCAAATGAATAACAGATGACCCAAACATCAACAGAATAGAGAAACAAAGAAGATTCAAATGAACAAAGCAATGAACAAACACAGCAAACCTCTTCCGTTTCGAAACTTCCGTTGTTCGCCTATCACGAATCGTCCTTTCACAGATGAGATGAGCCCTCAGAGAGTGCAATCTTTTAAAAGCTGTTGGAGGAAGTCGATGGTGAACGGCTGTAGTGTGATATGCAATGAAGGTGAGCTCCAATGCAACAATGGTGATCTCAAGCTTGTGGATGACAAATGGGTGCCAAAGGCGCGCTGGTGATATTTCTGCAGAGTAACGATGTCAAAAGCCTGGATCCGGACCATGGTGGGCGCCAAAAATGTGAGGGTAAAATAGTGCATCAATCAAATGAATAACAGATGACCCAAACATCAACAGAATAGAGAAACAAAGAAGATTCAAATGAACAAAGCAATGAACAAACACAGCAAACCTCTTCCGTTTCGAAACTTCCGTTGTTCGCCTATCACGAATCGTCCTTTCGCAGATGAGATGAGCCCTCAGAGAGTGCAATCTTTTAAAAGCTGTTGGAGGAAGTCGATGGTGAACGGCTGTAGTGTGATATGCAATGAAGGTGAGCTCCAATGCAACAATGGTTATCTCAAGCTTGTGGATGACAAATGGGTGCCAAAGGCGCGCTGGTGATATTTCTGCAGAGTAACGATGTCAAAAGCCTGGATGATTAGAATGGAGGGATGAAGCTTCATTTATAGACTCGGAGGAATAGGAATCAACGGTTGAGAGAAGATATGAAGATCAACGGTTGAGGATGGTTGAGGAATGTGCAACCAGTGGAAACGTGCCAAGTGTCCCAACTCCATCATGAAAGGTGGGATGTGACAAAACTGATTGGAGAGTTAACTCCATTGACTGGTCTGTTAACAGAATTGATTGATCAGTTAGAAGAGTGGATTGTGCAACTGACTGGATTGATTGAGGATTTGACTCAACTGACAGGTTAGTTAACAGATTTGATTGATTGGTTAACTGACCTCTGATTGGAGAAGAAATAGGCCATGTGGGTGAGGGAAAATAAGGTAATTAAATATTAAATATATTTAATTACATGTGCAACCTGATGAGGTGGACAAGGTGAGGTGGAAAGGTGACATGGAATTTTGAATTTAGAACTTTAGGATAGAGGAAATAGGATTAATTAAATAATTTATGATTATTTAATTGTGAAGGACAAATGGAAGGATTTAATTAAATAAATAGAATTTATTTAATTATGGAACGGTGAATCGATTAAATAAATTTAGAATATTTATTTAATTAATAGAAGAAGGGAATAAATATTTAGAATATTTATTTAGGATGATTTGTGTCATTTTTAGGCGTATACAGTTATATTTATGAAACAATGCATACTCATATAGCATATAAAGCTTATCATCATCTATATCAGCAGTATGCATTGCAAAATGATCTCCTAGCTGGACTGAAAACTAAAAGCACTCAAAGTCTGCCACAAAGCTAAGAGCATCAGGCCGCATTTTATCATAAGCTAGCATATCAAAGGTAAAGCTCTCAAATTCATATTTGTGCACTTCTTGCACACAACTTTTAGCTGCACCAAATAGAAAAAACTTAGATTCTGGCACCTCCCTGCAACAATCTTCATGATATATGTTGGTTGCTCTTTCAACAGGATGAAAATTAGAACCCATGTCAATTGCATTACTTAGATCCTCACCATACTCAAACAAATCCTACTCACTATATGTGTTAGAAAAATTTGATCCAAGTGTTTCAATTTCATTATGGTATGCCATTGGTTCATGGGCAGCAAAACATGCATTTTCATTATCAGTGAATTCTCTTTGTGGAGGAGTATCAGCCTATGTGTCATAAACAAAACTATAATCAAATAAAGAACAATCACGCTCTGCACTAGAACTTGTTTCAATCCCTGATTTCTCTTCATCATCTCCATGTGTCTGAATAAAAGGGAGTGATTCAAACATGGGACTGTTCCTTTGTTTGCTTATTTCTTCTCTATCTTGTGCACAATACTCACAATCATCTCCGCAAACCCACTCAAACAAGTATTCATAGCTGTCCATAACCACATCATTGTTTTCAGAACTAAACACCTTAACCTTGCAATGGGAGTCACCACTGATCCTCTCTTTGGCATCCTCAACTGGTGAATAATCCAGTTGAGCATTGTTATCAGCATTATGTTCAAATATAGCAGTCTCAACTGTTATATTTTCATTTTCAGTTTTATCTTCACATGATGCCTTAATCATTTGGTCATTTGCAGCCATACAACTATTATTCAAACCAAAGCCTATGGACAGGGAATTCTGCATATGCTCATTTCTAATTTTTTCTATATTTTCTAAAAACTTGTATGTCATCTGCATACTTGTTATCTTGAATTCCCTCAATAATGCACTAGAGCCCTCCTCAAAAGCTTCAAAATATATGCCAATGCAGGCTGGAGTATTAGGTCTGAAGTCTTCAGGGATTTGTGAAAGGGCTATTGTGAATCTATGACTGAAATCAATACTGGGCTCTTCATCTTGTCTTCTAATTTCCATTAATCTTGTAACAAGGTCAACAGGTTCTCTTGAAAATTCTTTTCTATAGCAATCAATAAGTTCATCCCAACAGGCAAAGGATCTCTTTAGAAAGCTCAAACACCAATCTCTAGCTCTTGCACCAAAGGACCTAACAAAAAACCTCATCCACATATCCTCATCTCTAAATGAATTTTTCTCCATGAATTTGTGAAAATTTTGGATATGTACTCCCCCATCACACACACTGTGTCCACTAAATCTAGGCATCTGATTGTAAATCTGGGCAGGCATACTTTCCATTTCATAGTCAACCCATGACAAATCTAATTGGTCATACAAAGGATCAAAAGAGCTTACAAGAGGGTTATCATTTTGACTGGCAGACACACTAGGGTTACTACTATTTAACTGAGCCTACCTGGCTTCTAAGGATATCAAGCTATTCTTTATATCTTGAATTTTTTTACTCAATACATCATCCCCCTCTTGACTAAGTATGGGTGAATACATACTTGGATTCATATAAACTTCACTCTTAGACATCTTATGTCTATCTAAGACCTAAGGCTTCCCCTTGGCATCTAACTTATCCAATAAAACAACAAATATAAATGGGAAGGAGCTAGATACCTTTTCTCATCTAGATGCTGAAGCTTTGAACATAATAATTTTAGATCTCAATAACATACATCAGCCTTTCATGTGCACTAAAACTTTTTTGCAGAGTCACCACCTCTCTAAAGAGGATAAAAATTTTAAACAACTGAAAGCTCATCAAATATTTTATGAGTTCAATCCACCAGCAAAGAACTATATTCACACAAAAGAACCGGATATGCAGCAATGATTTCACATTATTTGACTCTTGTCCCCAGCAGAGTCGCCAATTCTGTTGGTAACTTTTCCCAAATCGGCAGAGGGTTTTCTAGTTCCAATGCACAGGCAGATTCAGCCAATAGATATGGGAGGTTGCGTGGGCTGCCTCTGCTTCACTTCTGGTTCTGTCGCACCAAAGGGGGTGTCCCTATTTGATAAAGATGTAACATTGACTAGTCTGATGACAAAAAGATTTAGCTTCACAACAACAAGCAGAATACTCTCATGCATGGACCAAGATCTAAATGATAGATCACAAGTTTGGTAACTTTCTTGGACATATGTGTCTGGTTAGGGATGAGAGTATGTAGGGGTTCCTAATCCTACTCCTACAACTAACAGGTTGAAATTATGGAATGGTTTGAAATTGATGGTTTGGATGCAAGACAGGGGTTTTGGATCATAACTACTTCACAAGGGCAGACCAGTGTTTATCTCAGGGCAAGAGTCACATAGACGTATACATGAGAGTGGCTTGCAACTGGCATTTGAGTTTCAAGGGGTTAGGACTGGTGTTTGCCTTACAAACATCCACTCTATTGCTTCTGAATCTGACTGGATGCTTACTCCCAGTTATCCCTACGAGGTAGCCATCAACAATCAATAGGATTTCTGGGCCAGCGGCCAATAGTACAGGAGATAGACTCTATAATATCTCCTCTTTTTCTTTAGGCTCTGCAAAACCAAGGGGGGTATTCCCTATTCAACATCTATGAAATATGCTTATGGCTTGACTGGGATGTTGATGCAAAATAGATAAATCCTCCTTTTTATAGAACAAAACTGTGAGATAGGTGTAAAGGGGCTAGCTCTGGGCCTATGTTCAGTTGTGAGATAGAGGATTTTGATCCTAAAACTACTTCTAAGGTCCTAATGGTTCGGTTTTGAAGTTTTAAGTTTGATTTAGTGTTTGGATGCAAAACTGAGACTTTGGGTTGTAACCTCAATACAAGATTGGATCGGTGCCTATCCAGGGCTCGGAGTCAATAAACATACACATGTGAATGGTCATCATAAACATATACCAAAGACTGGATATCAAGGGGATTTTTAGTATCTACCATACAGATACTTCCCAACATAGAGTATCCTGTTATCTCTACTTATTGATATCCCTATTGCAATGTCTTCTTCCCAACACTTGATCAGAAACATTTAATCTACTCCTTGAGCAAAGGTAAGAAATCAAGCATTCAACACAGAAAACCTATATTCTAGAATCATAAACACCCCTTAAATGCTTAGATTCATAAGAAGAACACATTCAATTTGGAGACAGATAACAGAACACATGCAATATAGAATTACTCATTTAAATCAACATGATATCAGTAGATTTATGCAGAAAAACATACAACATGAGACTCATGAACTCACAAGATAGCCAAGACAGAGCCACCAATGAAATCGTATCTTATTACAGCACCAAAATATTTGTCCAGTTTTTCAACCCACCAAAATGAGTCACACGGCCTGCTATATAGAGCAAGGAAGGTGCACTCAACATTGAAAGTACATGGTTGACTCAAAAAATTGCCAAATACAGTGCATTATGAGAAGTGGTGCTCAACACATTGAATCCAACAGGTAGAGGAGGAGACAGGGAGTGGTTGAACTCGAGCCTTGCACCGCTGCCTGGGGATTCACATCTTCAATCAGGTACTTGATCCTTCCATGCCTTCGCCCATACCCTGTAACATCCACCATTAATGGCATACCAACCCGTGGCCTTGGTACTACAGAGGAATGCGCCTTTTAAAACTTTCTCGCCAAGAAATATGACCCTGATATTTTCAAACTATGTGAGAATTGATTATCCCACATGCACCCCGTGGCGACCTCCTCAATACCTTATAAGCAAGGCCGTGAGCATATATGTCAGTGATTTTTCTCCTGACGATGCCAGCTTAGACCTCATCATCATCCTCCTGCATGATAACCCGATGTTCAATATCATCCTGACGTCAGCGAACCGCCTACATGATAATCCTTCCTTGAAAAATCACCCTGATGTGAAATATCACCCTTATCAAAAAATCACCCCGATAAGAAAATATCACCTGACTGCACCCCATCGATCCTGATGATGTCACCATCATATTGACAAAATAGGGTGATATTCGCAAGATGACTGATATTTGGAATATCACCCTTCACATGAAAATCAGGTCGCACTGTAGCTTCATTGTAACATCGGGGTGATATAATGAATATGACTGATATTAGAAAAATCACCCCTTCCTTCATAATATGATGAAGCCAGTAGACATGCACATATCACCCCCTGCACAAATATCGAGTCATATTGAAACTTCGCAGCAGCAGGGTGATCATCCATAAGATGACTCATATTCAAAATATCGCCCCACAGGCGAGGGATCAAGTTGGTATAAATATATGACCCCCGCACAAGAAATCAGGCCGATACTTGGAAATATGATGATGACCCCCTCCTCTGAAATATCAGGTTATATTTGAAATATGATGAGGAGGCCCAAAAACTTAGAACTTTTTTGGATTTTTTGGGAAGGCGCCTGCATGTTAATTACTTGTAACCTAACTGTTCATGCAAGTGGTAACATAGGCTCCGACTGGGGATGTGTAGGCATAAGGCTGTAGCGAGAACCAGATCACCCCAGGGCAGACCAGGCAAAACACACACATAAAAAAAAATGCACAACATCGACTATACAGAGCAATTTACAAATAATTTACAAATGTGCACAGAAAAGGTTACTTATGAAAAATAAGCTTTGAGGAATTGACCATGCACAGGCAATTCCAACATTTCACCATTCAGGGCCTGAAGGAAGTAGGAATTTTCTCCATGAATATTGCCAATTTGATATGGACCCATCCATAATGGCTCAAATTTATTATGCTTACCTTTATCTTGGCTCTTTGTATTCCAAACAAGGACCAAGTCATTTATTTGAAACCTCCTTTCAGTAGCTCTTCTATCAAACAAATATTTCATCTTTTGTTGTTTCTTGATATTTGTCATGTGTGCCTGTCTTCTGATTTCATCTAATGTGACTAGCTGATTTATCCTTTCAGTCATTGAGTCCTCCACCTCTGTATCATTTTCTTGTATAAATCTATACACTGGCAAAAGGTTGTTCACGGGTAGCTTAGCTGGTGCACCATACACTAACTCAAAAGGTGATCTTCCAATTGATTCCTTCACTGTCATCCAATTGGCCCATAGTGCCATCTTTAACTTTGAATCCCACGCCCTTTTTCTCTTATCAACCATCCTTTTAATGATTTTCATGAGGCTCTTGTTGCTTGATTCTACTTGACCATTCCCTGTGGGTGATATGGTGATGAATATGACAGATTGATCCCATATTTTTTGCAAAAATCAACAAATTCACCAGATCTAAAGCACATGGCATTATCCGTGACAATTGTATCTGGCGCTCCAAATCTGACAATAATATTTTCTAGAATGAAATCCATCACCACTTTGCTTGTAGCTCTTTCAGTTGGAATGACCTCAACCCATTTGGTAAAATAATCTGTAGCAACCAGAATCCAACTATGTCCCCCGCTTGATTTTTCTAAGATTTCCCCTATAAAATCAATCCCTCACTGCTGAAATGGAGCTTCTACAGTTATAGTCCTAAGGGGTAATGCACCTTCATACTTGAGCTTCCCCGAAAACCTTTGGCAAGAGTCACATTTTCTTACCAACTTTTGTGCATCTGAGAAGAGGGCTGGCCACCAATATCCTGCTCTTAGAATTTTGTGGGCTATTGTCCTGGCAGCATAATGTCCACCACATCCTCCTTTGTGCATATCATTTAAAATATTAGCAGCCTAATTTTTATCAACACATCTCAATAGGACACCCTCAGGATTCTTCCAATACAACTCTCCTTGAAGAATTATGTACTTGATTGCATGTAACTTCAAGGTCCTTTTTTGACTATCACTAAAGTGGGAAGGACAATTCAAATTTTGCAAGTAATACACAATGTCCTTATACCAATCAGATTCTGACATATTAGTAGTTTCATTTTGCACCATGTTCACTTGGCACGCTTCCAAATTTGATTTTGTCATTATCTTTGCCAAACCTTGTCCCCTTACCAGCTTTGTGATCTGTATCTCTATGTTGAATTCTTGGAGTTTATTTATCCATCTGCATCTTCTTCCAATTACCTCCTGTTGAGTAAATATATCTTTAACTGCTGCATGAGGCACATATGCAACTACGTGAGAGCCCACTAAATATGGCCTGAAGCTCTTGACTACTCTAACTAGTGCATATGCCTGTTTCTACATGATGTCATAGTTTAATTCAGCAGCCTGTAATGACCTACTAAAGAAGGCAATAGGCTATTCAAAACCCTCTTCATTCTTCTGTAATAAGCATGTAGCAATAGTGTGGAAAGAAGCAAATGAAAACAATTGGAATGGCTTAGAAAAATTATGAGATTTTAGTACAAGAGCCATCTTAATAGCCTCTTTTATGTTCTGGAATGATTTGGTTGCTTCATCCTCCCATTTGACAGTTGCACCTTTCTTCAACATTTTGGAGATATCTTTTTTGGTCTCTGCAAAGTTAGGCACAAATATTCTTACAAAATTAATTTGTCCAAAGAAGGACTGAACACCTTTTGTTATTCTAGGGATCTGAATTTTGTCTATTGCAGCCACCCTTTCAGGATCAATCATGACTCCATCCTTGGAAACAATGTGTCCAAGCAATTTTCCTTCCACTACCCCAAAAGCACACTTCTTTGGGTTAAGTGAGATGCCATACTCTAGTGCTCTAATAAAAATCTATTCTCAGTGCATGCAGTGTTGCTCTTCCCTTTTTGAAAAGGCGATTAAGTCATCTTGATATATAGCCTGGATTGAGTCAATCAATCCTGCAAAAGCAATATCCATGGCCCTCTGAAATGTAGCACCTGCATTTGTCAATCCAAATGGCATTCTCACATAAACATAGGTTCCCCATGGAGTGGTGAAGGCACTTTTGAACTGTTCTGATTCTTTTACTTTCACCTGATTGTACTCTGAAAATCCATCCATCATGGATAAAAGCTCACAGCCAGTCACCTTCTGCAACATGGCCTCCATGTTTGGCAATGGATAATTGTCCTTCAAAGAAGATATATTCAAATTTTTAAAACCCACACAAAGTCTTATGTCACCATTCTTTTTTCTAATTGGGACAAGGTTAGACACCCAAGTCGAGTGTCTGATAAGCATAATTATTCCAGCCTCCCTAAGCTTCATAAATTCTTCTTGCATTTTTTGAGCTAAGGTTGGGTTGATAGGCCTTTGTTTTTGTCTAAATAGTTTAGATCCAGGCTTCAATGGGATTTCATGCTAGAATAAATCCTCTCTATAAGCTTTCAGATCCTCATAGGACCAAGCAAAGACATGCTTATACCTTCTCAGTAGTGCAATCAACATAGTTCTGATATGTGGCTTGAGTTGTTTGCCAATGTATACCTTTTTGGGGGCATGAGATGTCCCCAAGTTTATCTCCTCTAAATCATTCTTATTTGTTGGAGATGCCTTTGTAACAAATTGGTCCCTATTGTCAAAAGCTCTCTCTAAAGCAACCAACCCTCTAGGGATTTTATTTGTCTTGAGTTGAATTATTTCTTTCCCTAAGAGAGTTTCTTTTCCATCTACAACCTCTACAAAGTTCTAAAAATCAATTTCTTGGTTCTCATATTCATCAATGCAATGTAGGATTCTCAGCAAATCTTTATCATCATCAAACACTTGCCAGCTGCATACGTTGTCTGGCACTGTAGGTCTAAGTTTGACCTCAACATTTGTGACATCTAATAGAGTGATATCATCTGGCCTTATGGCTACATTGGCTAGAAAATTTGCCCAGACATTTTTTGATCTCTCTATCCAGCTTATTGAAAATGCATCAAACAATTCAATTGTATCCCAAACAGCATGCTTATACTGTTTCAACCTTTTATTCCTTGAAGCATACTTATCTCTAACCTGGGAAATAATTAACTTAGAATTTCCAAACACTTTTATCATCTTAATTCCATGTTTCAGAGCCATATTCAATCCTAATAACAAAGCTTCATATTCTGCAATATTGTTTGTGCAAGCAAACTTCAGCAAGAAAGAGAATTTTAGAAGCTTACCGGCTGGAGACAAAAACACAACTCCAGCACCAGAGCCTTCCTTTGAAACAAGCTCCATCAAAAAACATGGTCCAGAGACCCTGCTGGTCTAGCTCTTGAATGCACATATCTCCTTCCTTATCTGAGATAACTCTAAAATTATCACAGTCAGTGTCCACAAAACATATATGCTCCTCTTACTCTTGATCCTCAACAGTCTCTAGTGATCTTTCTTCTCTAATCAATTTGACATCCTTTCCATTCATTGGGATCATAGCATATGACAGGTCTAATTGCATACTTCCACCAATCAGTGTTGCCCATCTTCTTGACAACAACATGCCATATTGTGGCTTGATATCAACAACTATTATGTTCATCTTATAGGTCTTTTCAGGATATGCTGCCCATCTAAAATCCACATCTTTCATAATTCCAATGACTGGTACTTCTCTAGCATCCATGGCATAGCACTTCCCATATGCCTTGTCTATTTTTAATCCAACTTGTTGCATGATAGCTAGAGGCATGATGTTTGTTGATGCTCCAGAATCAAGCATGCAATTTCTGACTATTTTTCCATTGATAACCAGGGAGACATAGAATGGCTCAACCTGTGAAGGGCATTTGGTCATGGTCACCCCCAAATATACTTCAGGAGTCTCATCTTCATTAGTACACATGGCCTACTTCTTACCCTGAGGTTCATCATTCTGCTTGGCTTGACAAGGCATTCCTGAAATCAAGGATACTGTTTTGTTTCTGAATTCTTCAACTTTCATCAACTCCATTAATGGAACAGAGACTTTTATCTGAGCCAAGACTTGAGTGATGTCAAATGGAGCATAATTTTGAATAATAGTTGTAGCTTGCTCCACAATTTTACTTCTATCTTGAGATGATCCAGCTTTGTTTTTTAAGGCCCCCTGACTGTCATTCTTAACCTGAAAATTTTTGCTTTGATCCTCAGCCTAGGGAATTCTATTTTCTGGTCCCTGAGCTTCATGACCAGCCTTTTGCTTAAAATTTTGCTTAGTATTGTTCCATTGTTTCTTTTGTGGTTCAATACCTTTATGACTGTGCATTGGCTGGTTTACAAAGGTATTCTCTGGTTGGTGTGAGTTGCTTACCTGAGATTTACCCCTGAGATTGTAATTGCTTTTAACTTGAGCTACTGCTCCAACTGTGAAGGCTCTAATTTCTTCATCACAAGGTCTCCTCAGATTATTCAAAAAATTGTGTGAATCCTGAGCATAGGCATAGTTGTCTTCATCATCTTCATCATATGGAAACTGTTGGCAAACTTGCACCTCATTACTTCTACTTGCATCAACATCATGAGAAGGATACTCCCAGTTTGTAGATAACATATTGACACTTTCATCTGTTGCAAGTATAAGGTTAACCAGTGTTGTCATTGATGTCAACATACTCATATTGCATTGATAAGAAGGATTGGATGAGCTGTGTGCTGAGGTTATTGAGGAAACTAGTCTCCATCAGGAACAGTGAAGAACAGTGATGAGAAGAAGGTAAAAGTACTTAATAGGTTGAGGATCAGAGGATACGGATTAAAGGGTTTTTAGATATGAGTCTTGAGATGTTCCAGTTAAGATTTCAAAGGTCCACATAAAGATCTAAAGAAGTTATGGCTGTTTTTGTAGAACTGGTTCTGGCAGGTGTTCAGAGGTGACAGAGGGTCACAGAAAGGTCCGGTGAGATCCAGAATTGCATTATCTCACTTTGCGGATTGAAGAGAGTGCTGAAGAAGTCAGTGTGAAGTGACAACTAGATTTGTGCATGGTTTGGAGGTCCGAAAGAACCTTTTGCATTATGACAGTAGTGACAGACTATGTTCTTGAAGTTTCAGATGAAGAAGAGAAGAATTCCAGTAAGCTAATAAAGTGCGGATGTTCTTGATGACTCAGGAAAGGTTTTGGTGATCCTTGGATCGTGTACAATTCATATTGGTGGTTTGTATTGAAGTTAGAGTTTGGATTTGATGTAATGTCCACCGGTTGTTGGTGTTCTTCCTGAGACAGGCCGACCGGATGTATTACATGTCTTGCGAATGATCTTGTAGGTGTTTTCCAACTTAGATGATTGTTCCTAAGTCGATGCCTTGTATAAATAAGGGTTTGTGAATTCATTTTGTAAGTATGTAGAGTGGATGAGTGTGGCATAGTGAAGAAGTAGAGCGAAAGGTAGAGCAAAAGTTTGTGGGCTTAAATGGAACTGATCCAGGCATGGTAAAGATGTCAATCTCCAGTTCAAGTTTGTGATTCTTATCACTTTGTAGACAGTGTGTCTCTTTGTAGGCACTGTGCCTCTTGTGAGAAGTGTGCTCAAGTAGTGAGCCCTAATTGGCATGTGCCATCTTTTTCTTATTCTTCTCACAGAGAATAATCCTTGGGTTAATCACCCCGTGGTTTTTCCCTTAACCGAGTTTTCCACGTCAAAATCTTGGTGTTTCATGTGTTGATGTTTATCTACTCTGATGTTTATGCTTTATGCTTTCATGAATGATTAATTGCTAAGCTAATGAATAACAAAGTGGATTTGAATGTTTGAGTTGTAAGAAAGATTAGGATAACTGATTCACCCCCCCTCTCAGTTATCAACATCATCTTCCATGCAATGTGACTCATTGCACTCATCATAGGCAACAACATTGTTGTACAAGGACTAAGCAATCAGACATTGTGACTGTGAATGAGGCATTTGATATATGATACACCATGGGGTGTCATTAACAATATTAATAGCCTTCTTCAAATGATCAAGAGTTTCCTTAACATTTTGAGTCCTTTGACCTGCATTGTTGTGTGGGAGAAAAGGTTTGCCATTATGCCAATTGGTATTATATGGCATATCATGTAATGATGGTCTTCTTTCTTGCCTTTGGTAAACCTGTCTGTCAGGACCTACCCCTTTTTCATTTTTAGCCATTCTATAACTCAGGTCCTTGACAATAGTTGTTAACTTATCTAATTTATCCTCAGAAGTAGATGCATTGCTTTGAGCAGTTTGAGATTTAGTATTTGGATTTTGAAGAATTTTTACATCATCTCTTATGTTTGTCTTACCAATATTTGTTGCAATTTTGAAAGCATCTCTGAGGCTATGAGGACCTTTATCTCTCAATCCATAAGCAGTTTTGGCATCAAAAGCATTTATGTATAACACTATGCACATAGGTTCATTAGGCCTCAGGTGATGTGGCAGTTTGTTCAATACCTTAGTAAATCTAGCATTGAAATCAAAAACTTGTTCATTTGATCCTTTGGTAATTCCAGTGAGTTCATTTATGAAGAAATTTGGGTCAGTCTTGTCACCATATTGTTCTTTGAATATTCTCCTGAAGTCCTCCCATGATGAAATACTTCTATCAGGCAAACCTTTATACCATTCTCTGGCCTCATCAACTAAGGATTGCATAAATAATTTCATAAATACATCCTCATGCTCAACCTCAAAGTTGTCCATGATATTCTGAAAAGCCTTCAAGTGATCCTCACCTGATACAACATTATTTCCTAAAAATTTTGGCACCTGCAGCCTCACATGTTTGTCAATAGGATTTGGGTAACCAGGAATGCCATCAAACACAAGCTGTCTGAATCTATCTAGCTACATAGGTTGTCTACCAAACTAATTAACATTAGCATTTCTATTTGTATTCTGATTTCTTACATTATTTAATGGTACCCTAGCATTGTTTGCATTCTGTCTTTGATCATTATGTTGATCATGTATTTCATTTCTTTGTTGATTTCTCTGCATATTTGCATTTTCAAGGGTAGGAATTGAATCATTCTAAGCAACTCTCAGAGCTTGCACTTTCTGCCTCATGTCATCTCTGATCTTTGCTACCTACAGATATTCTAGTTCTGCCCTTAAGCTCTTAATTTCATCGGCTAATTCCTCCTCTCTAGGCATAGAAGAGGATGGCTTTATTACTCTGATCATCATTATCATCCCTTGGGGATTCAGCTTCTTCAAATCTGTCAGGGGAATCTACAAAAGGGTGTTCTTGAAACACCTCTGACCTCATTCTCAACCCACTGCCCTGCTATCTTTCATATACATTCTGGATCTCAGCCTCAATGTTTGAAAAACAAGGTATTGTTCGCTCTGAAGATCATGGATTGTCTTGAATATTATCATGTTTTCTGGCGCTGGGAGAACCATCCTGAATGGCCTGAGCAGTCCCTTTCTTTTTGTACATCATTCTGATGGGTAACTCTTCAAACAGAGGATTACGCAGGGATCTTCTCCCTTGCATACAAATTTTTACTTTACTGGTTGGGAGATTAGTTCAGAGTCGCCACCTATAACTAGGAAATATTTTCTTTTAAAAACAGGGTTCTTTCACTTCACGTCCGTAGCAGAGTCACCAAATTTGTTGCTTCTCAATCCGACTGGATGCTTACTCCCAGTTATCCCTACGAGGTAGCCATCAATGATCAACAGGATTTCTGGGCCAGCAGCCAACAGTACAGGAGATAGACTCTATAATATATCCTCTTCTTCTTTAGGCTCTGCAAAACCAAGGAGGGTATTCCCTATTCAACATCCATGAAATATGCTTATGGCTTGACTGGGATGTTGATGCAAAGCAGATAAATCCTCCTTTTTATAGACCAAAACTGTGAGATAAGTGTAAAGGGGCTAGCTCTAGGCCTATGTTCAGTTGTGAGATAGAGGATTTTGATCCTAAAACTACTTCTAAGGTCCTAGTGGTTCAGTTTTGAAGTTTTAAGTTTTATTTTGTGTTTGGATGCAAAATTGAGACTTTGGGTTGCAACCTCAATACAAGACTGGATCGGTGCCTATCTAGGGCTCAGAGTCAATAAACATACACATGTGAATGGTTAGCATAAACATATACCAAAGACTAGATATCAAGGGGCTTTTTAGTATCTGCCTTACAGATACTTCCCAACACAGAGTATCATGTTATCTCTACTTATTGATATCCCTATTGCAATGTCTTCTTCCCAACACTTGATCAAAAACATTTAATCTACTCCTTGAGCAAAGGTAAGAAATCAAGCATTCAACATAGAAAGCCTATATTCTAGAATCATAAACACCCCTTAAATGCTTAGATTCATAAGAAGAACACATTCAATTTGGAGACAGATAACAAAACACATGCAATATAGCATTACTCATTTAAATCAGCATGATATTAGTAGATTTATGTAGAAAAACATACAACATGAGACTCATGAACTCACAAGATAACCAAGACAGAGCCACCAATGAAATCGTATCTTATTACAGCACCAAAATATTTGTCCAGTTTTTCAACCCACCAAAATGAGTCACACAGCCTGCTATATAGAGCAAGGAAGGTACACTCAACATTAAAATTACATGGTTGACTCAAAAAATTGCCAGATACAGTGCATTCTGAGAAGTGGCGCTCAACACATTGAATCTGGCAGGTAGAGGAGGAGACAGAGAATGGTTGAACTTAAGCCTTGCGCCACCGCCTGGGGATTCAAATCTTCAATCAGGTACTTGATCCTTCCATGCCTTCGCCCATACCCTATAACATCCGCCATTAATGGCATACCAACCCGCAGCCTTGGTACTGCAGAGGAATGCACCTTTTAAAACTTTTCTGCCAAGAAATATGACCCTGATATTTTCAAACTATGTGAGAACTGATTATCCCACATGCACCCTATGGCGACCTCCTTAATACCTTATAAGCAAGGCCGTGAGCATATATGATGTCAGTGATTTTTCTCCCGATGACGCCAACTTAGACCTCATCATCATCCTCCTGCATGATAACCCGATGTTCAATATTAGCTTGACATCAGCGAACCGCCTGCATGATAATCCTTCCTTGAAAAATCACCCAGATATTTCACATCACCCTGATGTGAAATATCACCCTTATCAAAAAATCACCCCGATAAGAAAATATCACCTAACTGCACCCCATCAATCCTGATGACGTCACCATCATATTAACAAAATAGGGTGATATTCGCAAGATGACTGATATTTGGAATATCACCATTCGCATGAAAATCAGCTCGCACTGTAGCTTCATTGTAACATCAAGGTGATATAATGAATATGGCTGATATTAGAAAAATCACCCCTTCCTTCATAATATGATGAAGCCAATAGACATGCACATATCACCCCCCACACAAATATCAGGTCATATTGAAACTTCACAGCAGCAGGGTGATCATCCATAAGATGACTGATATTCAAAATATCACCCCACAGGTGAGGGATCAGGTTGGTATAAATATATGACCCCCACATAAGAAATTAGGTCGATACTTAGAAATATGATGATGACCCCCTCCTCCGAAATATCAGGTTATATTTGAAATATGATGAGGAGGCCCAAAAACTTAGAACTTTTTTGGATTTTTTGGGAAGGCGCCTGCATGTTAATTGCTTGTAACCTGACTGTTCATGCAGGCGGTAACACACTCCTTGAATGGAAGTTGCAGATTAAGCATGTGGTACAGCAAGACTATACCCTAGAATCTGAGAAACCCTTAGCAACCAGATTCAAAAGAAGAAAATGCATACAACAAATGGAGACAGACAGATAAACACATGCAATAATGCATTTTTTATATAACATTAACACTAAAACTGAACATATGTGCAAGATACACTTTAGATGCAACTCATAAACTCTACAGAGATACAATAGATAGGAAATGCTCTATATTTCATTATTCACACAAAAAATTGCCCAAGTCTTCAACAACGACAATGAGTAACACAGTTTGGCTTTTATACCAAAACTGTAAACTCAACAGAATTGATTACAAGGAAAATCAAAAATCCGCTAGGTACAATGCATGAGAAATGGCACTCAAAATAGTTAATGCCACATAGAGACAAAGAGGAGGGGGCAGGTGGGAATCAGGATCTGCACCGCCGCCTAAAGATTTTCTCTTAAATATGGTAGTTCATCTATTATTTCATCCATCGATGCATCTAAAAAATGCCATTAAAGCCTCAACTACCTGCGGGATGCAACAGCAGATGCATCTAGAGACTTTCCTACTCAAAAATGGCCGCACACGCTCAGGAAAAAACCATCGCTGCAGGTTCAAAACAAGGTCGTCGATCCACTCCTATCGCTGAGATCCACGGCACCCAAAAAATGTTGAAAAGTTGTCGGCCAGTGAAATCGAGCCACATAGGCACCTCATGTTTCTATCGCTGGCTTTTCTCCTTTCGATTTTGCCTTTTTCACCCTTGTATATGCATGCTCAAATGCACATACAATTGCCACTATTCACCCTTCAAAAATCTCTTGTATATGCAAAATGCATATACATCTGTTTGATATATAAGGCAGACCCCAAACCTGTTTAGAACAAATTGAAATTCTCTTTTCCTCTTCTATCCTCTTTTCCTGCATATTTCCTTGTATATGTGCATTTACATTTGCCTCATACATACAAGGCGGATTTCAAATTTTAATGAGGCATGCTGAAGTTGCTTTAAAATTCGGTTTGCATCTTAACCCTTGTATCTTTCAAATGTACATTGGCACATACAAGTGCCCAATATACATGCTGCGGACCTTAAACATTATTCACTGCATTTGATTTTCAATCAGGTTGGGAATGTATATTTCTTCATTGTAAATTGGCTTGTATGTGCAAACATACAAATAAATGCACATACAACTGGTGGGCCCCATCACTTGTATCTCCCCTGCGGCACCGTAGCAAATGTATATTTGCACCTTTGTATGTGCCAATATACAAACACAAATATACAAACCCTCATATACAACTACGGAATATGCGATAGAATATTCCAGGAATGCATCTAGACGCAAGCATACATTCGTTCCTACGTATACAATCAAAGAATCTTTCCTGGAATATGCCTGCAATGTATCTTTTCTTTGTATGCACGCTTGAATGTATATTTGTTTGTATGTTTGAAATGCATGTTGATGGCTTTGTATGTAGCTCGATATACAAGACCACTTGTACATCACACTGTAGCAGAAGCATGTCCGCCACCCTTGTACATTTTTCCTTTGTATCTCTACATGCAACCTGATATACAAAGCGGGAATATTCCTAGGAATCTGTGAAAGATTCCCCTTTGTATATGCACATTTCAAAGCCCAATATGCATTTAAAATGCATATAATTGATTTTTTCAAAGGGCGATGGAGATTTTGCACCCGCCAATGCACATTTTGACCTGTATGTATATACAAACACCTTTGTATATACAAAGACACGTGCACCTTAACTGATTTTTTACATTTTTTTCAACTGCAGGGGCCGAAAGTGTTAGAGTTTTTTGGATTTTTGGGAAGGTGCCTGCATATCTAAATGCTTGAAACTTGAATACTTATGCAGGCACCACCAGTAGCTCAAGCCTAAAACCTTAAACATAAATGATTACCAACAGGTCTTCCGGAACAAACTAAATGAAGATGGTGAGGTAATAAGAAACAAAGCTAGATTGGTCTGTAAAGGTTATTCTCAAGTAGAAGGAGTTGAATTTGAAGAGACTTTTGTTCCGGTGGCAAGGATTGAAGTAGTCAGATTATTTATTGCCTTTGCTACCTTCAAATATTTCAAGGTATATCAGATGGATGTCAAGTCTGCTTTTCTAAATGGTGATTTAGAAGAAGAAGTATACATTGAGCAACCGGATGGATTTCAATTATCTGATAATAGAGATATGGTTTGCAATTTGAAAAAGGCATTGTATGGACTCAAACAAGCCCCAAGATCCTAGTATGAAAGATTGGACAACCATCTTCTGAAAATTGGTTTCAACAAAGGTATTGCTGATAGTAATCTATATTTTAAGATTGATCATGAAAATATTCTAATTGTTGAAGTATTTGTTGATGATATTATTTTTGGAGGGAAGGATAGTATATACAAAACTTTTGCAAATCAAATGAAAAGTGAATTTGAGATGTCTATGTTTAGGGAAATGAATTTCTTCTTAGGTCTGCAAATCACTCAATCAAAGAAAGGAATCTTCCTTTCACAGACCAAATTTGTGAAAGAATTGTTGAAGAAATTTGGGATGCAAGATTCAAAGGAAATGAATACTCCCATGGCAACTGGGTGTAAGTTGAGTAAAGATGATGAATCTCCTAAAGCTGATTAGAAAACATATAGGTCTATGATTGGAGGATTGCTCTACCTCACTCAAACTAGACCTGACATTATGAATGTTGTTGGTCTTGTTGCTAGATTTCAAGCTGATCCTAGAGAATCTCATGTCATGGCAATTAAGAGAATTCTCAGGTATTTAAAGGGAACAGTTGAGTATGGATTATGGTATCCTAAAGATCATGATTTCTCCCTTCATGCATATACAAATGTTGATTGGGTAGGAGATGTGGATGACCAGAAGAGTACCAGTGGTGGTGCATTCTTCTTAGGGAGAAGATTGGTTTCTTGGCTAAGCAAGAAATAAGAGGCAATATCTTTGTCCAGTGTAGAAGTAGAGTATATTGCAGCAACAAGCAGTTGCACTCAAGTATTGTGGATGAAGCAAATGTTAAGAGACATTAGAGTGGAGTATGAAGAACCTATCACAATCTTCTGTGATAACTCAAGTGTAATAAACATATCAAAAAATTTGGTGTTGCATTCAAAGACAAAACATATATCCATCAAGTTCCACTTTTTGAGAGAGCAAGTGAACAAAAATGAAGTCAGATTGGAGTTTGTACCCTCAAAGGATCAGATTGCAGATATTTTTACCAAACCTCTACCTAAGGATACTTTTGAATATCTAAGGGAGAAGTTAGGGGTTATTACCCCTCCGATTCTGAATTAAGGTGTACTGATGTGCATCAGTTCGGTGGTTCCCATAGTTATATCTCGTGATCTGAATTGATGTTTGAAGGCTACTACTTAGGGGGAGCAGTCAGTATGATTCTAAAGTATGACAAGTGGTTGTAAGTATGTGCCCTTTGCCATCGATATCAAAGGGGGAGACAAGACATGTGAAAAACAAAAATTGGTTGCTGATCAAAGGGGAGTAGTAAAAGAAGAGAATACATGTGAATGGTTGCTGGTGATAGGGGGAGTTATGTCAGTCAGTGAGAAGAAGTTCTTGTCTTGATGGTTAAAATAGTTTTTCACATTATATGTTGCCATCAATGACAAAGGGGGAGATTGTTACAAGTATGGGCCTAACCGGTGTTGTGATTGATGTCAACATACTCCTGTTGCATTGATGTCAAGAATTGGATGAGTTGTGTACTAAGGATATTGAGAAAATTAGCCCCATTAGAAACAGAGAAGAACAGTGAAGACAGTGAAGCTCTATGAAGCAAAGATCCCATCCAGTTGGAAATCAGACTATGCACATCAAAGGGTTAGGAGGTATGTGTCTGAAGGTTCTCCAATCAAGATTTCAGAGGTCCACATGAATATTTGAAGAAGTTATGGCCATATGAATAAAACTGGTTCTGGCAGCTATTCAGAGGTGACAGATTCGCACAAATAGGTCCGGTGAGATCCAGAAATCCAATATCATGTTCTACAGATCTGGTGGCATGTTTGGGAGGTTAATATATATTGACAACTTGATTGGTTCATGGTTTGGAGATCCGCAAGCAATTCTTCTAATGTGACAGAGATGACCAGCTGTGTTCTTGAAGTTCTGGATGAAGATGTGAATGATTACAGTAAGCAGAAGTGGTGCGGATGTTCCTAGTGATTCAAGCAAGCTTGTGGAGGTCTCTAGATTGTATCCAGTTCATGTTGACGATCTGCACTGAAGATTGAGCTCGTAATTGAAGACTTACTCTTGGGTGATGATGTTCTTCCTAGTTCTGACTGACCGAATGTCTGGCACATGTTGCAGATGATCTTGAAGATGTTTTGCGAAGCATGGCATGTTCCTTGAAGAATATTGAAGTCCCAGCTATGTGTGGAGTGATGCACATGAAGTTTTTGTAATAAGTTGTATTTTTGTAATTGCTTTGTAATAAAATAAGTGTGTGTTGTGTCGACTTTGATGATCATTCCAAAGTCGATGTCATGTATAAATAAGAGGTGTGAAGTTATTCAAAGGTATCCATGTGGTCATGATGAGAAGTTGGTAAAGGAGAGAATCAAAAAGTAGAGCAAAGGTGTTGAGCTTTAATGGAACTGACTCAAGCATAGTGAATATGCTAACTTCTAGTTCAAGTTTGTAATACTTATTCTCTTCTGTAGACAGTGTGTCTCTTGTAGGCAGTGGGCCTCTTGTGAGCAGTGTGCTCGGGTAGTAAGCCCTAATTGGAAATTGCCATTTTATTTTTCATATTCTTTTAACAGAGAATATAATCTTGGGTTAGTCACCCCGTGGTTTTTCCCTTAACTAGGTTTTCCATGTTAAAATCTTGGTGTTATTTGTGTTGAGTTTGTTTCTACTCTTGAATTATTGCATTATGCTTCCATGATTGAATCAATGATATGTTGTTGAAATATAAGAAGGTATTAAGTGATTAAGGAATAGAATTTTGGTGACAACTAATTCACCCCCCCCTCAGTTGTCTGTCCCTAAATTAACAAGATGGTGAAGACATTTTTAGGTGTCTATAGTCTTAATACCGTTTAATTGTCGATGCCATGTCGAACCATCGAGAAGACACCAGTCAAACTCTCCCAAGCTTCCAATGATACACTGATGACCTCATTACATGCCAAGTCACCATTCAAACAACACTTTAATTGTTATCCACCAATCCTTGCTCTCCCTCAGGTTCTAGCTGGGACTCACCACAATGGGCATAGGCCAGCGAGTGTCGTATGATCAAGTAGATCACAAATGTTACCAGTTCGCATAGTACAACTACTGAGTGGTCCCTGCCACCAATGTGGTAGCCACATTGTCACTGAACAAGACCATGTCAATCGGTTGACATCACTCCCCGCTCCTCCGCTAGGGACAAATTGGGTCCTACCAAAAGCTAGCAGGTTGGTGGGTGTCGCTTGGTATCCTTCGCTTCAAAGTCACTAAGTCACTAGAAAACTGAACTTCAAAACCTCTGTCAACAAAAAGAGTTGGAGGTTATGAAGTTATCAAAACCCGTGACTTGCCGACAACAAAGAGAGTGGACTAAGTCAGGAAGTTGGGAGGTTTTGAAACTTTAGAACCTTGCAACTTAAGGTTAGAAAAACTTAAAACTACCTAACTTAGGTAATAAATAATGTCCTGCCAAAATTTAAATGTCAGGCTGATGAAGGATTTAAACATAACCTGCAGGGAGAAGATCAAGCCAGTAAATTTGAGTCACATTTTCCAACATGCTCCCAATTGAGGAAGAACTTACTGGCTTCTTCCAATGCTCGAAATTACTGAATGTCATAGGCCCCAAGGCCAATCGAACTGGCACACCATCTGAACTTATTTGTGCTCACTGGTTTGGTCAATGCATCAGTAACATTCTCCAGAGTATCCACTTTTTTGAAATTGACCTTTCCATCCTCCACCATATCACGAAGAAAATGGTACTGAACATCGATATATTTCATCTTGGCATGGAAAGTTAGATTTTTCGCTAAACAAATAGCACTCTAACTGTCACAGCAAATAGTAATCTACCTTGCATCAAACCCAACATCAGAACACAAATTTCTAAGCCAAATGGCTTCCTTACAGTCATGAGTTACTACCATATACTCTACCTTGATGGTGGATAAAGCAACTAGAGCCTGTTGCTTGCTCATCCAACTAATTGCACCACCAAACAACGTGAATACATATCCACTGGTGGATCTTCTACTGTCAATGTCCCTTGCCCAATCAGAATCCACATTTCCATGAATGCTAACTAAACTTTTAGATCTAGCAGAGTTACCATGATATCACAAGGCATACTCAACAGTACCCTTCAAATATCTGAAAACTCTTTTCACAGCATCCCAATGCGGTCTCCCTAAATTAGTCATAAACTGACTAAGCACTCCCACTGCTTGGGCAATGTCTAGCCTTGTACAGAGCATTGCATAAACTAAACTGCCAACTATACTTGCATAAGGCACCCTGGTCATGTCTTCCATCTCAGTAGGAGATTTTGGACAATCTTCAACAGAAAGTTTCATTTCCTACAACACTGGAACAACTAGCTACTTGCAATCTATCATATTAAACCTCTCTAGGATAGAATTAACATACTTGCTCTAGCTGAGCCAAAGTTTTCTATTTTCCCTATCCCTTCTGATTTCCATCCCTAGAGTATGCCTAGTTGCACCTAAATCTTTCATTTCAAATTATGCTGACAATTGAGATTTTAATTCAAAAATCATACCCTTACCAAATGAATAACATATCATCCACATATAGGGAAATAATAAGCAGTCAACCATTTTCAGTCTTATAATACACACAATGATCTGATTTTGATCTCACAAATCCCAATGACAACACAAAAGTATCAAACTTTTGGTACCACATTCTAGGTGACTATTTTAAACCATACAGAGATTTCTTTAACTTACAAACCATATGTTCTTTACCTTTTTCAACAAAGTGCTCAAGCTAGGACATAAATTTCTTCTTCCAAATCTCCATGAAGAAATGTTGTCTTCACATCCATCTACTAAATCTCTAAGTCATACGCTGCGGCAAGTGACAACAGAAATTTGATAGATGTCAGCTTAGCTACAAGAGAAAATATTTCTCCATAATCAATTCCCTCTACCTGGGAATAACCTTTCGTGACCAACCTTGCTTTATACTTTTCAACACTATCATCCAGACCAATTTTCTTTTTAAATAGCCATTTACAGCCAACAGGCTTTCGACCTTTAGGCAAATGTACCAAATCCCAGGTTACATTATTTTTCAAAGATGTCATTTCTTCATTCATGGCTTCCAACTAGGAATCTAAATCAGGCATGTTAATTGCCTCTTTCATAGTCCTAGGTTCATCGGTGTTAGTAATCAAAGCATAGGCACAACTAGAATCTAACATAGAAAATCCAAACCTTTCAGGTTGTCGCTTCTCACATTTAGAGCTTCTCATAAGCTGAGGCTGAGGTTCTTCTTCTTCTTCAGAACTTTCATAGTTGCTTGAGCTCTCCTCATTAACAGGTCCACTAGGAGTTCATAGTTCATCCTTCTCTAGAGTAAGAGGGATTTCAACTGCCTCCTTCTTTTCTATTTATTTCACCTCTAGCTATAGATCAATAGTAGAAGGTTTCAACTCACGAAAGATTACACTTCTACTATACAATACCTTCTCCGTAACTGAATTCCAAAGCTTGTACCCTTTCACACAAATTCCATAACCAATAAAGATACATTTTACTGCCTTGTTCTCCAACTTAGATCTTTTCTCATTCAGCACATATGCATATGCCTCACAACCAAAGACTCTAATGTGTCTTAAAGAGGGGTTCTTACCAGACCATGCTTCCAAAGGTGTTTTGTCAACAAGTGCCAAAAGGAGAGATCGATTAATTAAATAACATGTAGCCACAGTCTCAACCTAGAACTTCTACTCCAAGTCAGTGTTTCTCAACATACTTCTCGCCCTTTCCATCAACGTCATGTTCATCCTTTCAACAACTCTATTCTTCTATGGAGTATAAGGTGTAGTTTTATGCCTTTTAATCCCATGGTCTTTTCAATACTTTTCAAAATTTGCAAAACAAAATTCACCCCCATTATCTGTCTTCAAGCATTTAGCTTTTCTACTAGTCTGATTTTCTACCAAGGTTTTAAATTCCTTAAACCGACTAAACACTTTTGATTTACTTTTTAGAAAATACACAAATGTCCTTCTCGAATGATCATAAATAAAATAAACATAATATTTAGATTTTGACAACAAAGGAACATTCACTAAACCAAAAATATCAAAATGAACTTAATCTAGTATACCAGAAGATTTATGAGGACTAGAGTAAAAATAAACACAATGTTGCTTTCCATATATGCAATGTTCACAAAATTCAAACTCAAGGTTACAATCAACAAGCCCTTCTACAAGGTTTTTTTTTCAATTCTTTTAAGCCTTTTTCCCCAATGTGGCCAAGTTTGTGATGCCACAGCATGGTTTTCTCTGTTGGGAGTTTCACCACCAAGGAATTCACACCCAGAGAAACAATGTTTTCCTTCCCTACATAAGCATCTTTTCTTGACTTTACAGAGACACTGTTACATTGAACAATATGTGCATCCAGCTTTTATAGATTGCCTATTTGTGTACCCTTTTCCGGCACCATTGAGCCTCTTGTCATTTTAAAACCACCATTCAAGAAAGAAACTTGCACACCAACATCATTCAACTTACTTACAGAAAACAAATTGTTTAGGGTGAAAAATGATAGTTTGTTAAACTAGGTTATATGCTACCCTTTCTCACCGCTAAGCATTGGGGAGATAAGGATCAAGCTTGGAATAAGCTTCTAATCAATTTGCCTCCCTTTGATGCTCGCGTGGTTCTATAACCTAAGGCCCTAATCAAGATTTTATCAAGTATTGTACTTCCAACCAAGCAAAACCCTAATTATGCCTCAAATCAACAATACATAGAAACTGATGAAGTATCTAATAAAACTGATCACAAAAGTGCATAGGGGGGTTTTAGAGACATAGTGCCTAGATTTTGAGGGCTACCTGGACTAGGGCGCCCGCTCCAATGTCCTGTAAATTTTTGAACAGTAAAACCTTCTGCACAGGGTGTATGGGACTGTAAAATGGCTTCCAGATCTCAGAGAAAACACCTGGTTGGACTAGGGCACCAGCTCCAATGTCCCGCAAGTCTCAGAATCCAAAAATCTGAAAGTCTATCATGACTATATCTACAATATCCTTCTTTCTGTAGCCTCTTTTCTTCAGAACCTGCGGAACACAATCTGCACATACAAAAGAAGGAAATTGTTGCGGTTATATAAGATCTTGCCTTAGTCAAGCCCCATCTTTGATATTCCTACCTCAACAATAGCCAAAGGAAAAGATTTGCAGAAGTGTGTACAAACCTAACAATGTGTGTATGCAAAAAAATCAAACCCTAGATGTCTCAATCAAGGGAAGATCAACAACTTGTTTTGCATCGATAAACACATACAACTTCACCTCAAGGAGAGGAGATAAATGAAGACTTGCATGAACAAGAAGGCAAAACAGCAATGTCTGCGAAGGATCTCCATGTTTGCTATTGGAGGCTTCAACCCTTCTCCCAATCATGCAAAGGGTGTACAAACCCTAGGAAGAGCAAGATAGACTCAAGATCTTAATTCCTAACCTTCATCCATGGTCTCCAAGATAGCAAATAAAGAATACTTTGAATAGCTTCAACAAGTCACTGGTCTTCAATAGCAATTGCAACAAAGTTTTGGCATCAAGCTTGCATAAGAATTGTGTGTGATCAAATGAATTGTAAATGTCTTTTTGTATCTAGCTTTAGGGAATTCAAATTTTGAAATAACGTCTCGATATCATGTGAAAACTGAGAATTTGAAAATGAAATCCCGAGGCATTTGGCGAGAACCGACACCCCACTAAAATTCAAAATCTTGTGAAATGGGGGAGGACTAGGGCATGGACGCCCAAGTCCAAGCCCCCAATTTCAACTCAGATCTACATTTTTGGGGGTCCAAAGGACCCTATTCTCAAATCTCTTTCTGGGTTCTATCAATCTGTTACCTCAAAAAGTGAATAAACTGCTCCTAGAATAAGTCAATCAAGGTTTCGAGAAGGTCAAAGAAGAAGAGGTTGAAAGGTCACCAAGAGTGAGGAGCTAACTGAGGGAAATTGTACCATTCCATATAGGAGGACAGTTTTTGACGTTACATTTAGCCCCCACTTTAGTGGCCATATGACACTACGTGCATATGCAACTAAAGGAAAGTAAATACATCAATCATGAAAAGGATACCCAAAAGGATACTGTAGAGGAAGTCGAATCATTGTCACCGAGAAGGTAGAAGCCCCCAATTCTATAATCCTGCAAGACCACAAAGTTAGGACCCACAACCTGCAAAGGAACACTTTAGAAAATAAAAATCAACTCAACCTGCAACCACCACCAATGAGTCGGTATCAAAAAAATGCTAAGGGGGTTAAGTGATGGTGAGGAAGGAAATCAAGGGAGATATATGCCCCCCCTTGTTTTTTCTTACATAGTCTAAGAGTAGAAACAAGGAGATATCCACGCGTGTCAATTTCAAGGGAAATGTGTTGTGAGGGTCATTTGAAGAAACAACACTCAACACAACACATTGGGTGAGAAAAGAGAGCAGAACCCAGATTCCAATGCAACAAATGGCGCTAGAATTGGAGTTTGATAGCTCAAGAAAAGGGCTCCAGAGTGAAAGAGCACACTTTTGCACCTAGTTAGGGACAGGATTTCTCACTCACTTACTTTATGTAAAAGGGAGTTGTCACTTATCACGTAACTCATTCTTGTTTCTTATTATTGCAGAGAGAGAGAGAGAGGAGGAGAATAGGAGAACAACCATGCCGAGCTGACATCCATACCATCCACCACAACTGGAGATGCTCCCAGCTTGAGTGCGGGAGAGACGCTTCTATCGTCTTTCATTGCATCTTGTTTTTACATTTATCGATGTCCGTGCCACAGAGGGAAGGTGGATATGGTTCCCATACAAGGGCGTTCTAGTCCCATAGGGGTGCCAATGTCCCTCTGGGGCGCCCTAGTCTTCCTGGGGTGTCCTGGTCCACAGAGGACACAAGCCCTAGGCACAAGCACTCTATTCATTTTTTGATAGCTTATTTTGGTTTCCAGAGGGGAATCTGATACTCTTGCTTACTTTCTAATCTGCAGGATGTCCCTGAGATGCGTGAGCACACAGGTGGTCATCTGATGGCACTTCTGCGAGAGTGTGCTAGTGCTTTGACTGCCGCAGAGAGAGAGCACTTACAGATAGTGGGCCTATGGTGGGTGTTTAAGATGCTCACTATCAGATTCCATTGCGCTATGCTTATGGCACTGATGGAGAGATGGGATGCAGATACATCCACATTCCATTTACCGACTAAAGAGATTACTATCACACTGGAGGATGTATTTAGGATCCTTCGACTACCGATCTAAGGAGAGACAGTGAGGGTTGTTGGACATCGCTCAGAGGAGTATACTCAGGAGAGTTAGTTATACTGTTTGGGTCGTACTATGTCACAGGCAGAGCGAGGACACATTCAGCTTCGGTTACTAGAGCAGGGATGCAAAGACATTCCTTTACTATGGAGGATCATGATTGTCACAGTCGCACTAGCCATCACACTAGATGGATGAGGCACTCACCTTCACGGGGGTCTTGTTCACACTATCAGAGCGATGGAGGAGCATCACACTGTCTACGTATGGGGGTGTAGTATGCTTGCGCACCTATATCACGACTTGGGGCGATACATCCACTATGAGATGCAGAGTCTGATGATCTACACATTATTATAGGTTTAGGCCTTTGAGCACATCAGATGCACATGGCCGGTGGGTTATCCCATAGAGGCAGCGTTCACCCATCCATGCATCTATGCCTATCCACTGGTCAGGTGTTGGAGGCACGACAATCTGTTATACTGGAGAGTAGTATTTGACAGATTATAGCCCGGTGACATCATCTAGAGATCGTATCGTGGCTACATCAAATGGCCTAGCGAGTAGAGGCAGTTAGCTCGAATGCAAAGGGATCGACTGATGGCAGGTCACCTCGATCATGCTGTATCTTGGTTCTATTTTGATAGGGTGGCACGACAGTTCAAACAGGTATAGGATGTTCCTACAATTCATCTGAGCTACGCACGTGCATCTCAGAGTGCAGTCAGAGCCAATACTGTCTGACGACCGACTATAGTAGACATACCACTTAGCGATGATGAGGGTCCTGAGGATGTAGAGCTAGTATCGGGCGCAAATGATGTCAGGTGTACTCGAGCATATCAGACCTAGTGGCACACAGCATGGCCTGCACCTATCTTTCCACCCAGGCACCCTACAGGAGATGCCCAATCTTGGCTAGGTCACGCTAGTGACATAGGGGTGGAGGACGACGTCAGCGACTTCACGGGATACTATGATCTTGAGGAGGGTATGGAGGAGCATGAGGATGAGTCTAAGGAGGTCCCAACTTAGTACATCTTTAGAGCTAGATCATGATAGAGCCAGCAGAAGGTAGACACTAATGAGGAGACCGGGTCGAAACTGCAGTCTAGGGCTCATGGTCCTACTCCTGCAGACGATGTGAGGCCTAGTCAGACAGAGCGAGGGGAGAGTAGAAGGCCTATGCCCCCAGCTGCAGATCAAACAACAGAGATTGTCATACCATCAGCGATCTAAGATCCATTCTGGTGAGATAGAGATCTAGGTAAAGTTTGATTTATTATTTTGATGTTTTGGATAGTTTCTTATTTATGATTATTATATGGGAGTCTAACATTTATCTCACTTTCTATCTTGCAGTTGGGACAGACGCATGGCAAGAATTTGTGAGTCGCATCATAGGAGACATGTTACCAGCAAATGCTTCAGCGCAGCGGGTGCAGGTAGATCATATGCCACGATCATCCGCTGGGCGGCATGCTGAGTTATTTATGCTTGTCACCAGATACAGGACTGCTACAGAGGCCATGTTAGAGTAGTCTGCACGAGAGAGAGAGAGAGAGTGAGAGGAGTTCCAATAGAGAGCTGAGCGTGTCGATGCTAAGCTCAGGGCACAGCGAGAGCAGATGGTAGTGGTTCCTACATCAGGGGGAGAGCCAGTTGTTAGTGAGTTATTTCTACGAGAGGTCTAGCACGCAAGAGCTGATAGAGACAGTGCTCAGGCTGAGAGAGACCAATACCAGAGGATGTACCAGGAGGCACATGAGCAGGTGATAGAGATGAGAGGCGAGATCAGGGGTTACGATCACAAAGTGTTTCTAGGAGTCTTTTGCGATTCGTAGCCACACATGGTCAGGCTTCTGTCACTCACATACCACGAGGGCCTGAGGGTACTGGAGATCAAGGCTCAGCTATGTGATTCATAGACTCTAGGCACTACGACATCCCATTTTTTTAGGGATAGTCGATGCGGATGTATACATGAAACTCAGATATATATATATATATATATATATATATATATATGATTATTTTGTTTTATCTATGTGTAATGGCTTTTGATCTATCACATGTGATTTTTGTAAAATGCAACTAGTGATTATGTCTAAATGCTATAATTAATACTATTGTGATATACTAACAATTCTAACAAGAACATGTAGTAACAAACACAATGATTAATTATTTTACACATAACTTTAACTTTTATGCTATATTCAGTTCATACAAAAATTATCTAAGCAATTATTTACTGAAAGATGATACAACAATGATTAACTGAACAAAGATATAATGCAAAATGAATTAAGACAAAATAATACTATCTTGTCAAAATTGAAGCCAATCTTATGTTGTAAATTACTTTAGGAACATTTAACATTAGAACTTTAAGCATAAAATCTTTTGAGGTGCACCCCATTAATAGGTTATTTAAGTGATAAACCTTGTTCATTGGCTAATTTATATGCTCTAGATCCAAAGGCCTCAGTAATTATATATGGTCCAAGCCAATTAGGGCTGAACTTTCATTTTTCACCAGGTGGTGCATTTACATTGCATTGATTTTCATAAAGAACCAAGTCCCCAACATTAAATGAACGTTGTACGACTTGCGCATTATAGGCTTGTTGCACACCTTTTTGATAAGCCTTGAGATGTTCAAGAGAGTTAATATGCCTTTCATCAAGCATCTCAAGTTCCTGTAATCTTTTCTCTTGTTCTATGTCATCATCCACGATGTCTCTTAGGGAAATTTGCAAGGAAGGAATTTCTAATTCCAAGGGCATTATCGCGTCTACGCCATAGACAAGATTATACGGTGTGTTACCCGTAGCTATTCGAATACTTGTTCTGTAAGCCCATAAGGCATAGGATAATTGTGTATGCCAATATTTTTTATGTTTATTAATAGTTTTCCTCAGAATCTGTCCAATAACCTTATTTGAAGCTTCTGCTTGGCTATTGGATTAAGGGTAATAAGGCGTAGAGAAGCGATGTATATGATATTTCTCGAGGAAATTTTTCACATCCTTGTTCTTAAATGGTATACCATTGTCTGAAACCAAGGAGGAAGGTATTCCAAATCAAGAAATTATGTTATCTTGTATAAATCGACAAATTACATCGGCAGTCGTGGATCACAAAGGGATCGCTTCAACCCATTTTGTAAAATAATCGGTAGCAGTAATGATAAATGTATGTCCTTGAGAGGAGGGCGGGGAAATCTTACTAACAAGATCCAAGCCCCAGATAGAAAATGGCCAAGGTGACACCTGGGATGAGGTGTTTATGTTGTTGACATTGCAAGCATCTCTTGATGTAAGCAAAGGAATCTTGTTCCATATGCTGCCAATAGTACCCCATACATAACAATTTTTGCACCAACAATTTTCCACTAAAATGCCCTCCACAAGAACCAAAGTGAGCTTCTTATAAAGCTATTAGAATCTCTGCATTAATTAAACATCAAAGTAAAACACCATTATAACTTTGTCGATACAAGACATTCGATAATATAATGTAGCGCGTTGCTAGTTTACATAAACGAAGTCGAGCATTCTTAGATGTCAAGTCTGGAATGGTTCCATCACGTAAATAGTTGAATATATAGGAGAACCATTCATTAGTGTATGTATTACCACATAGTTCTGAATTCACAACTATAGGGCTTTCAATTATCTGATTCTTTAGATTGTGAACAACAAAGGTAAATTCCTTAGAAAAACCATCAGGGGATAAAAGGGATGCTGCACTCGCCATTGCATCCGCATGCCGGTTATCTTTCCGAGGAATGGTATCAATTGAATATGATGTGACTTGTCTTAGGAGAGATAATGCAAACTTGCGGTACTACGATAACTTATCGTGCTTCGTTTGATACGATCCTGTTATTTGTTTAACAATCAACTGAGAATCACTGTATATTATAATGTTTCTAATATTTAGAGCCAAGGCTACATGAAGTCCAGCGATAAGGGCTTCGTATTCATCTATATTGTTTGTGCATAAGAAATCTAAGTGGTAAGATAAGGGAATCAACTTACCAATGGGAGGTATTAATATAACACCAGCCCCAGAGCCAGTTTGACATTTTGATCCATCGAAGTATAACTCCCACTTTTCATCTGCAAAGATTGTTAGAATCTGTTCATCAAGAAAAGCGTCGACATTTTGTATAGAAAAGGGCGAGGGAGCTTCAGCTAGTTGATCAACTATCACTTTTCCTTTAAAGGCTTTTATGAAATAAATTTAAGATCAAATTTTGTTAACAACATAACCCATTTGGCAAGATGACCTGATAGATCTGTTCTTGCAAAGAGACATTTCAAAGGGTCAAATTTTACCATTACATGCACTTCAGCATATAAGAGATAATGTCTAAGCTTTTGAGTGGCAAACACTAAAGCTAAGCAATGCTTCTCTATAATTGTGTATCGCACCTCATAATCGAGCAAAGTATGACTGATGTAATAGACAACGCATTCTTTGCCTTTAGTATTATGTTGCACTAATAGAGCTGCTAGGGCATTATTAGATGCTAAGACGTATAACAGGAATGGTTTATCTGAAACAACAGGTTGTAAAACGGGTGGATTAGCTAAGTAATCCTTTAAATCATTGAATGCTTTTTGACATTCAAAATTCCATTGGAAGTGAGAATCTTTCTTTAGTAGTTGCGTAAAGGGGTGAGTCCTATCCACGAGTTGTGAAACAAATTGGTGAATGGCCTGTATCTTTCCCTACAAACTACGAAGTTGAGATATGTTCTTAGGTATTGGCATATTAAAAATCACACCTATCTTTTTTCTGTCAACTTCTATACCTCAATTTGAAATGATAAATCCAAGTAACTTTCCACTATCCCCGCCAAAAACACACTTTCAGGGATTCAATCACATATAAGAGTCATCGCACGTTGGTAAGTAGCTCCTGCATTCTTAAGTCCAAATGGCATGACTACCCAACAAAATGTACCCTAAGGTGTTATGAAGGTTGTTTTGTATTGATCAAGAGGATTTATAAGGATTTGATTATATCCTGAAAATCCATCCATAAAGGATAACAATTCATGTCTGGCTGTGGAATCAACAATCATATCGATATTAGGAAGTGGAAAATCATCTTTTAGAGATGCCAAATTTAAATCTCAAAAATCTAAGCACATTCTTATACGACCATCAGGTTTAGCGATGGTGACAATATTTGAGATCCACAGAGAGTAATCAATAGGTCGAATAAAACTAGCTTGTAAGAGTTTTTCTATTTCAGCTTTAACAAGCAAACCAATCTTAGGATTCATCTTGCGAATATTTTGTTTGAAAGGTTTAACATATGGCTTCAACACAATATTATGTGTTACAATCTGAGGATCTATACCAAGCATGTCTGAGTAATTCCAAGCAAACAATTCTAAGAATTCATTTAACAATTTAGTCATTTCTTCTTTTTTTGCCACATCCAAACAAGCACCAATAGGGATAACTTTTTCAAGATTATCCTTATCCATAACGACATCGATAGTCTTTTTGTTAAGGAGAGTAATATGGTCAGAGGGATTGTAAGATTGTAATTGTTCTTCCAGTTCTTCATTATGCTCAATTGTAGTGCTTATTGTGCTAGTAGTCTTTCCAAAATATGCATCATTGTTTAAACAATAAGGTAGGCCATATTTGTGGTGATAATGAGGAATACCATCATAAGCACCTAAGAAATCCATTATCACTCCATCCGTCATAAACATATCTAATGGTATTGATCCTGGAGGACAATTGGTGTCAATCATCTCAGGGAAAATCAAACTAAGTGTGAAAATTGTATTCACATTTAGAGTAGGACGATTGTGGGCTTTCGATTCCTTAAAAGGATTGTATCCAATACCACTTGAGTAATGTTGTGAAGCAGATTCTATAGGGACTTTGATTCCTTCTTGATTTGTGCCACAACCATTACCTATATAGTAACAATTTTTATAAAGGATTCAGAATCCTCTGCCATAGAGAGAGACCATTTCTTTAGAGGAAGGAAGAGCTTCATATGTCTCATAATCAGTAGTATAACTTAGAGTATTGTCTTTATTTGTCACCAAAGAAGTCTTATGTTTATCCTTCGAAGCATGTGATGTGATCGATGCAATATTTGTTGTTTTAGGGACGGGGTTTTTGATTTTATATTCTCCTATGGAGGAGGATGCAAAATCTAATGAACCCCAGTCATCACCAACAAATGCATTTGATTGCTTGGGCTCTTGCATAACATTTTTAGAGGCAAGAGGAGCTGACAATTCAGCTTTCAGATTGTTTAAAATCTTAGGACCAACAACATGCCTATGCACTTCCATTTGCAAACAATTGTTAGGTTCAGAATCCGAATGCATAGTATGCAATTTTCCCTTTAAATATAAACTTAATCGAACAGTGTAAAGTAGAACGAACCGTTCCTATTGCATGTATCCAAGGTCTACCCAGAATCATGTTATAAGATAGGGAACAGGGCATTACATGAATCAAGGTAGGCACCATCACAAGTCCAACTTGTATGGGTAGAGTTATAGTGCCCATAGATTGTCATCTAACATTATCAAAGCCATGGATACTTAATGATTCCGGTTTGATAGTAGATATATCAACTTTAACCTTGTACAATAAATCAATACCACAAACATTAAGTGCTGACCCATTATCAATCATAACTCTCTTAACCAATGTTTTGTTGATCGTAATAAAGATAACCAAAGGATCATACTGCTTCTAAACTTCGAGAGATGGTAACCCATGTTGTTGAAACAAAATATCTATTTTCATTGCATGCATAAAGTCAAGCAAAGCAGCAACATCATTTGGTTTAACAGCAGGAGGAACAATCACCTTTTGTAAAGCTTCTTGTAGCATTCCATGGTAAGTAGGTGAAGTTTGTATAAGTTCCCAAAGAGATATCTTCGTAGGAGTAGCGTGAAGTTTCTCTACAAGATCATAGTCTTTACCACCTTTATATGTTAAACGAGGTGCTTGAGGAAGCATGGGTTGAGAAGCTGGTAAAGATATCGAAACATTCATTTGTTGTGTACTTTGTTTGTTATTCCGAGTGTTATATGCATGAGCAACCACATTATGATTAGTTTGTGAGTCTTGTTTTGCTATTTGTTTTGCATAATCATAAATGTAATTAGGGGATTGAGAAGAGGATGAAAGACCTTTAACAACAAGCATAGGTTTAGAAGGTGTTTGAACCACATTTGCACATAGAGTGACCACAATTTTCAATTTTTCAATCTCTTCTTTATGTTTAGGAACATAAATCGCATTTACAAATCTTTGAAATAGTGACAGCTTAGAGGCCGTAGTGGAATGTTCAATAGAGATAAAGTCCTCAAGGGCTTCATCTAACATATTGAAGTCATCACGACTAAACGGCTCATCATAAGCATGGAAATCTTGCAAAAAATAATCCGACATTCTAACATGCTCTATTTAAACCAAGATTTAAATGCACAATGATGGCCTTTATAAATGAAATACAACTTCCAACAATAAATGATAATTTCTGACTCTTTTAGTGAAATGATAAAGAATCTAATCACAATCTAACATTTACAAATTTCACTAAAGGGGTTTTCCAATCCAATTATGCTTTAGGACAGCAAATTATTTCAAATATGAAGTTTTTAAAGGATGCAAATTCTTTAAAGCTTGGGTTCACCAAAATGTTTAGGGTGAAAAATGATAGTTTGTTATACTAGGTTATATGCTACCCTTTCTCACCGCTAAGCATTGGGGAGACAAGGATTGAGCTTGGAACAAGCTTCTAATCACTTTGCCTCCCTTTGATGCTCGCGTGGTTCTGTAACCTAAGGCCCTAATCAAGACTTTATCAAGTGTTGTACTTCCAACCAAGTAAAACCCTAATTATGCCTCAAATCAACAATACACAAAAACTAATGAAGTATCTGATAAAATTGATCATAGAAGTGCAGAGGGGGGTTTCAGAGACACAGTACCCAAATTTTGAGAGCTACTTGGACTAGGGTACCCGCTCCAATGTCCTGCAAATTATTGAATAGAAAAACCTTCTACACAGGGTGTATGGGACTATAAAATGGCTTCCAGATCTCAGAGAAAACACCTGGTTGGACTAAGGCGCCTGCTCCAATGTCCTGCAAGTCTTGGAATCTAAAAATATGAAAGTCCATCATGACTGTACCTGCAATATCCTTCTTTCTGTAGCCTCTTTTCACCGGAACCTACAAAACATGATTTGCACATACAAAAGAAGGAAATTATTGCGGCTATATAAGAGCTTGCCTTAGTCAAGCCCTGTCTTTGGTATTCCTACCTCAACAATAGCCAAGGGAAAATATTTGTAGAAGTGTGTGCAAACCTAACAATGTGTGTATGCAAAAAAATCAAACCCTAGATGTCTCAATCAAGGGAAGATCAACAACTTGTTTTACATCGATAAACACATACAACTTCACCTCAAGGAGAGGAGATAAATGAAGACATGCATGAACAAGAAGGCGAATCAGCAATGTCTGCAGAGGATCTCCAAGTTTGCTATTGGAGGCTTCAACCCTTCTCTTGATCATGCAAAGGGTGTACAAACCCTAGGAAGAGAAAGATAGACTCAAGATCTTGATTCCTAACCTTCATGCATGGTCTCCAAAATAGAAAATAAAGAATACTTCGAATAGCTTCAACAAGTCACTGGTCTTCAATGGCAATTGCAATAGAGTTTTGGCATCAAGCTTGCATAAGAATTGTGTGTGATCAAATGAATTGTAAATGTATTTTTATATCTAGCTTTAGAGAATTCAAATTTTGAAATAACGTCTCTATATCGTGCAAAAACCAAGAATTTGAAAATGGAATCCTGAGGCATTCAGCGGGAACTGACACCTCACCAAAATTCAAAATCCTATGAAATGGGGGAGGAGTATGGTGCGGGTGCCCAAGTCCAAGCCCCCAATTTCAACTCAAATCTACATTTTTGGGGGTCCAAGGGACCCAATTCTCAAATCTCTTTCTGGGTTTTATCAATTAGTTACCTCAAAAAGTGAATAAACTGCTCCTAGACTAAGTCAATCAGGGTTTCGAGAAGGTCAAAGAAGAAGAGGTTGAAAGGTCACCAAGAGTGAGGAGCTAAAGTCAGCGAAATTGTACCATTCCATATAGGAGGACAATTTCTGACATTACACAAATTATGACCCAGACCTGGTATGTGCATTACATCATTGATTCCTTTTATTCTTCCATCATAAAACTTAATTCTGACTCTGCATGGCCAACAATTTCAAGGTGAGAATCATCACCTAGATACACCCTTCCACCTTTGTATTCAAGATTCATACTTCAAAAACCATTCTCTATTGGATGTCATGTGAAAGGAGGTACCTAAATCAACCAGACAGACATCATTCGATGTCTGTGTTGCCAAGGTTGCAATGAAGGCATCTGCTTCACTCTGAGAAGATTCATCATCATAAGACATATTCTTCTTCTTCTTTTTCTCCTCTTTGCAGTCTTTCCAGATATGACCTTTATGCCCACAGTTCCAACATTTCACCTTGGACTTTCTACCATGAGACTTTGATCTCCCCTCTGACTTGTATCTAGACTTCTTGCCTTTCTTCTTGCCTTTCTCCTTCAATCTGCCCCAAACAACAAGGGATTTCTTGGCCATCTCAGAAGACTTCCTCTGCATTTCCTCTGAAAGCAATGAAGCAACCACCTCTTCCATCTGGAAAGTAGTTGTTGTACTCCCAATAGCCATTACCAGGTGATCCCATATGTTAGGCAATGAACACAATAGGAGCATGCAATGATCCTTGTCTTCAATATTCACACCCATAGATGTCAACTCAGCAATGATCATGTTAAATGCATTCAAATGATCTGCAACCAAAACTCCTTCCTCCATTTTCAAAGAGTACAGCTTCTTTCTAAGGAATAGCTTATTTACCAGAGATTTCCCTTGATAAATGTCACCAAGTTTATTCCACAAAGATTTTGCAATCTTCTCTTCATGGACATTCAAGAGAACTGTATCAGCCAAGCACAGTCTGATCAGACCCTTGGCCTTCTGGTCCATTGTATCCCAATCATCTTGTGAGGTTGTTGTAGGTTTAGGTGAGGACACTACAGCCCATAACTCATGATCCATGAGCAAATCTTCCATTTTGAGTTTCCACAACTCAAAATTGCCACCGTTGAATTTCTCAATCTCTATTCTTCTGGATATGCTTGCCATCTTAAATCTGCAATAAGATTTCAAAATGATTTCTCCACAAAACTCGCACTCAACAAAATCAACACAAAAAACCCAACTCACCCATAAGGATAACACAACTGGCGAGGCTTTGATACCACTTGTAAGGAAAGCTAAGTGCATAAATGCCTTCCTAATGCCAATTTTATAGGAGAGAAATATAGAAGTTTACAAAACTTTGCAATTATAGTTCATTTAAGAAACACATTCACCATTATAATAGAATAGACAATTAAAAATATCACACAGAATGAACACTAGATTTACATGGGAAAACCCTTACGAGAGAAAAATCCACACACCAAAGCAAGATCACTTGTATTACAGTATAATGTCAAATACATACAAGTTATAGAGCTGTGCTTTCACAGGTATCAATTCATAGTATATATTTTCTTTGATCAACCTTGTTCTATCTTAATCGAACAATTTGAAGAATTCCATATCTTGATGTAGACTGTTCAATGTTCTTATTACATTTGATCTTCATACCAAAAAAAAATAATACTAGGAAATGATTCAGTTTAGTTCCTATAGACAAATAGTCTCAATACCATTTAACTATCAATGTCATGTTGAACCATCAAGGAGACACTACTCAAACTCACCCCAAGCTTCTAACAATACACTAATGACCTCATTACATGCCAAGTCATCATTCAAACAACACTTTGATTGTTATCCGCCAATCCCCACTCTCCCTCGGGTTCTAGCTGGGACCCACCATAATGGGCATGGCCCAGCGGGCGTTGTAGGATCAAGTAGATCACAGTCGTTACCACTTCGCATAGTGCAACTACCGAGTGGTCCCCACCACCAATGTGGTAGCCATGTCATTGAACAGGACCATGTCAATCGGTTGACATCACTCCCTGCTCCCCTGCCAGGTACAAACTAGGTCCTACCAAAAGCCAATGAGCTGGTGGGCATCACTTGGTATCCTCGGCTTCAAAGTCACTAAGTCACTAGAAAGTCAAACTTCAAAACCTCTGTCGGAGGTTATGAAGTTATCAAAACCCGCGACTTGCTGACAACAAAGAGAGAGGACTAAATTGGGAAGTCAGGAGGTTTCTAAACTTTAGAACCTCACGACTTAAGGTTAGAAAAACTTAAAAATGCCTGACTTAGGTAATAAACAATGTCCCGCCAAAATTTAAATGTCAGGCCAATGAAGGATTTAAACATAACCTGTAGGGAGAAGATAAAGCCAATAAATTTGAGTCACATTTTCCAACAATGTTTAATCTCCTCAACATAGGAACCCTTCTTCCCTCACTTGACCTAAATCTTATCATGGTGGTAACCATCCAATATGTGAGCCAATAAAAAACAATAATAAAAATAGTGGACTTCTCCATGCAACCAAACTCTTATATCACAACAAGAACAAGAATAAATGACCTTCACACCATTGAGAGATCCTCTTAAACAAGCATTCCAACTCCTATTGAAATCTTAGATGATCATCTTATGCCCTCTCAAATACAAAAAATCTCATAAACATGCACATACAACACTTTATTCACTTACATATTGCATGCATCATAGGATACTAACTCATTCTATCGATCAATGCCAAACACTATAGAATAAAATAAAGATTTGATCGAGAAACTAACAAGGTAATACATTTCCCTCCTCATCCATATTAAAACATAGATTTGAACTAGATCATTACAATTTTTAACTCATTTAAGTTATCAGTAACATAGTCTCCACTACTCATCCTAAACGAATACAACTTCCACAGAAAAACATGTTCACAAGAGACTTTGTCTAATGCAAATCTTGTAACATTGTCTAGAGGTTGTCATTGGTTTTCTCTTAGAATACATTGAGGAGCATTGAATTTGACATGCAAAGTTGAACCAAGTTTCTTACCTTCGAACAAGAATTTCCCTACAATGATCTAGAAAATCATGTCCAACTTTTATAGGATCTCAATTAATAGTTAAAATAAAATACTTCTCTCAAGAGAATGTAGGCTATGAATAAAGCATCTCACTCTTGCATGCATTCCTTAAATAAAGTGTCTCACTATTTTATGCATCTTATGATTATAGTGTCTCACTTCATTATGGATTTAGTGATTACAGTGTCTCATTTGATCATGTATTTTAATTGATATATTTTCTCACTTCTTTAGGCCTTCAATAGGTAGAAAGTGTTTCACTCTCTCAGACTTTTCTTAGGTTGAGTGCCTCACTTGTAAAAGCCAAGATGAATACATGTGTCATATTTATATTTGAAGATGATGCCACATTATTATCATATTAAATCTATATGTGCCACATGTAACTTAGCATTGATCATATATAATTAGGATAAGTTGTATACTTCAACTCAACTGCATGAGTTCTTTGTAGATAAATGAGATAATTATATTGGAAAGATCATAGACTAGACACACACTACATATCCTTCCCTCTTATCCTTAACTATGTCCAATTTATACTAGGTATCACTAATTAGTATTTATGTAGTTGGGTGATTTTCATCAATAAGATGTAACTATTAATGCTCTTTGTGATTAGTAGGTCATCTCTAGGGTTATAGATTGTTGTTTCATGGGTTATAGGGTTAGAGTGTCATGAAAATGAGTTGGAAGTGTTCCTATCTATAGTATCTTAGACACATGGTCATGGATTAATGTTAGTTGTGTTATGGAATCTTTTCACATGGTTAAATGTGTCATGTACAATTACACTAGTTAACTTCATTTTTCTCACATGAGTCTCTTGTATAACCCATATGTGAAGGGTAAGGTCTTGCCTAGTATTGGTGGTGCATGGGAGAGTTGTGTAAGTTCTGTGGTTAGAAAACAAATGTGGCCTCATGATATTCTCTCCCACTTTTAGTAGCTTTGACATAATGCAACACATGATAAAATTGCAAGTGGTATAGGTGGTTTATTATACAATCTCAATTTTCATCCTACATATAAATTATTATATATTTAATCTGGTTTACCATGTACCTTATGGTGATTAGATGAATTGATGTGCTTCTATGATTGTAGGTAATACATTATTGATATTTTTGGGTTCTCTATACATAGACATGGCAACATTATTGATTAACACTTAATAATGATGGTTACTTTCCTTATGTAAGAAGGAGCACATGCATTCTATTGAATTATATTATATTTATAAAATATTATGCATAACAATACTTGTACTACATGTTGATATATGCATGTACATGAACACATGATTACTTATGATATATTTGTGATGGAGAAGAAAGATGAGTTAATAATTGATTTGAGTGATGAAACAAGTGATATTTCTTAAGGCACATAGTCCTATGTGTACATGAAATTAAAGGAAAACTATTTTCTATGAATTTATTTATCTTGAGTTTGGAGTCTTACTAAATGCATTATTATATCTTAAACATAATGTACATTAGGTAAGATTGAGTTGAAATATCCATGTCATGAAATTGGTCACTATTTAGGCATAATCTTAACTCAAGAGTGGTACATTTTCCTTAAGATCAAACAAAATAACATTAGTTACCTCAATGAGTGTTATGAAGACACTTATCAAAAAATGGTAAAATTCTTGAAATTTTGAATTAATTAAAAGTTAAATTGGGTTGTGACATTTGTTATCAGAAGGTCTAGGTTGATCTCCAACCTACAACCTACTACACTAACTAGGCATTAATTTGAATAATCATGAGCTTAACCAAGTATTCAATGTTGGTACGAAATGGGGAGATCATAAAAACCAAAGGGGAACTCTAAAACATGTTCAATCAAGAACTAGGGAACACCATACATGCACACCTATTCTTTGACAAAAAAATGAGGATATTGTATGGTTATCTAACATTTAAAAATTGACATCAACATTAAACCATCTTAGTGTCACGTGGCAAGAAAAGTACTCAATAAGAAAAAGTAGAGAAAACTTCCAAGGTTGGTAGAAAGAAACCATTAGTTGTTCGTGTGAATTTCTATTTGAATGTGGTTAGAATATACCTATCATGGGAATATAGTATATGAAATAACCTAATAAAATGGAAACTTCTAAATAAGAAGAATAAATTTTGAAAAATAATCTTGATGCAATTTGGAAAAGAATTCCATAAGACTAGAGTAAATAAGCCTTAGACTCTTGTGATTGATATATTAACTATTAGATAAAGTTATCTCTTTCTTGTACTCTTTAAAAATTGAATTCCTTTGAGTCCATTTCAATTGTCTATAAATGGGGAAGCACTACTAGACCAACCAAATTTGTGTTAGATAGATGCAATGTAAAAATTCAAGGTAAAACTAGATACAAAAGTTCTAGACGTGCCTTCATGTTAAAAATACACAATGTTCTTGGATAAGAATAATATGAGATTGAGGAATATATATGATGTTCATGGTTATTATTAATACCATAAGGGTGCAAATTATAATTTGAGAAGAAACAAAATAAACCTTTGACAACATTAACCCTAGTGAATTTTCCTCACATTTCATCTAAATCTCAATGCGAGAAAAAAATCAACCCCACCAAAGGGATCAAATGTATCCCAAGAATAAAAAAGAAATATACAACCACCCAATATGGATAACACCTTATCAATAAAAGGTGTGTTATAACATAGTTGAGGACATAAAATGAACTAAAGAAAATGTGTCATTATTTAATGTAATTCAACTCTAATAAAAAGGAGATTCTAAAATTTGAAGCACTGACATGACCTATTGAATCAACCAAAATATATAAAACATTGAATATTTATGTGATCATAAATATAGGAGAAAAATTTAGTCACCTCTACTCTTTCTCACCATTAAGATATTTGGAAAGAATTTAATCAACTACCTTGTTGATTTGGGCACATGTATAAATGTGATGCCATATGATATCTATTAAATACTTGGCCTAGTACCTATATGGTCAATTCAAAAGGTATATGGTTGGGGAGATGAATATCATTCCCATACAAATTGATTATAATTCTTAATTTATATAGAGCATATATATTCAAATTATGGATTCTCCTAACACCTTTGTCATGCTCTTGAGCTTAGACTATTTTATAACATATGTATCTTCCATGGAAGGTGATTCATAATAAAATTAGGAAAAAAAGAAAGGCCATCATAAAATATCTCATCATAGAATACAAAAAACCTAATGCTCTTATGTTCATTGTACACTTGAGCTAGGAATCTATACACTAGAAATCCAAAAATAGAACAAGATTAGCTATCTCAATTGTATTTCTAAGTAAAAATCATACCCAAGCATGGTGTGTAAAGTTAGATTTTATGTGTTGAAATAAGCTTCATAGTAGATAAACTAGTCAACCCCTCCAATTTATTAGACACGGGAGACCCAAAATAAGCTTTCATTATAAATGAATTAACTCCAAGTATAATAAGTTATTAGGATTATTAGAATATTTTTATGTGGAGGGTTTAGAATATAAATATAGAATTTTAAAGTGAGAGAGATCTACTTTGTACAAATACGTATGAAAGAAGAGGTGAATTTTAAGAATCACCAATCATAATTATGGAATGTGTTAGAAGAAGACAAGTGACCTTGCAAAACATCATTTATACTTGAGGTGATAATAGTGCAAATTATTTAGCTTAAGAAGTGGATATGAAGCTACAATTAGTAGAAAATGTAGAAGGAATATCCTAATGACCAAGATCCAAATCTATTAAAAGTATTAGAGAGGATGTGGATCAACTTTGATTGTAAACTTTTTATTGTTAGGAAAAAACCTAATAGACTAATGGAAGGTAGATGGGACTACAACCATAGTGTGGATCCATGATCTGCCCAAGAGTAGAAATGATAAATCTAAAATGACATAATAGAGAGCCTTAGATTATTTTTTCTAATAATCTTGAGATACACAACAATGGTGGCATGCTATTGTCACATGGTTGGATAAGAAAGAAAGCATATCTAATTTTGTTACACCAAATTAAATCCTCAGATGGGGGAGGATCTATTTCCTTGGAGGATATGGTAGTGGCTCAGATAACCCTTTTTTTGGCCTAAGCTCATATTTCCCTCATCTACCTACACAAACATGTTTTTGATCATCTCCATATCCTAATCTTTTTCTCATATAAATCCAGTAACCTTTTTTCTTCCTCTTGAGCTATTTTAGAATCTATCCACGATAAAGTTGACCAAATACAATTGTCTACCAAAGCTCAATTCAAAGAAATGCTAGAGTTGTTGGGAGATTTTTGGAACATGCAATACTTCAAACAAAAGTTAGTCCTCTATCAATGTAGATGGATTCATGTCCAAAAATTGAGGTAATTTCCCACACCCCCCAAACTAGAATTTCTCAAATTTGATGGTATTGATCCTACCAATTAGATATATAGGGTAGACCAATATTTTGTAGTAAATATAACTCCCCATGATCAAAATCTCTTTAGTGCTTCTTTCAAAGTAGAAATTGAAGCCATTCAATGGTTAGATAAAACTCAATACTATCTCACATGGGAAAATTTTTGCAAGGAAGTCTTTAGCAAATTTTCTCTATATGTGGTTATGTGTTTGATTCAACAATGTATTAGCATTCATACTCGAGCTCTTTGGATCAATCTAGTTAAGTGAATTTAATCTATTCATGATTAAATGAAATCCTAAATTATCATGTTCATTTATGTTAAATCATCATGTTCTATCTAATTCATTTATTAGTTTAAAGGTTGATTTATGTTGATGTATATGCATTTTTTAATTGTTCTAAATTAACATTAGGTAAAGTTCAATTTTCAAGTCATATTTTAATTATGAATTTTTTTTATTTAACATCATACCTGGTTAATTATGAAAATTTATTTGATTTAACATCATACCTGGTTTCACTTTAGGGTTTAAATTTATCTTCATTAGGTTTAGGTTTTAGATTTATGCTTTCTAAAATTGTGCATCATCATTATTTTTAGATTTAGGGTTGTCATTTTCTTGATTATAAAATATGCTAAATTTCCTTCATTCTCATTATGATGTATTATTTCTGTTTAAATTGATGTATATATTTTGTACACACATGTACATTATGTGAACATATACACATATACACATATATATCCAGACCTATGTACATGTGCTTGAATTAAAATTAGAACTTGATTAACTTTTGTGCAGTGCACCGCTATGGATGGGCTTTAGGCATGTACTGATACAAATATTTAGAGATTGAGATTAATTTTAGATGACCCTTCAACCACTAGGGTCTATAGAAGTAATAATATGATTTTACAGAGTTTAGTTACAATTAGATAGTCATTAGGAGGTCTGCATGCACATTTTTGGGAGATTTTAGAAGTCGTCCTTGCTCGGATGAGGGATTAGTTTCCATGTGATGTTCCTTTGAGCACAGTTTGGCTGAGAGTGCTAAAGGAAACTATCAAAACTAAATGTTTTCCCTAGTATTCCACTAGATCTTAGGTGAGGGCATATCAGGTGACTAGGTGCATATGCCCTAGGATGGCCCCTTTGATTTATCCACGATTTCTTGTAGCACATGTTTGTTATCCAAATAATGACCAAATTTCATTATATTTTGCACAACAGTTATACGCTAAGGTCCATTTAGGCCTCAGCATTAATTATTTGGATTTGCCACCTCATTTGGGACAGGGACGTGGTAGGTTTTGTGACAAGGATGCTTACTGTCGTGCAGATCAACATCCCCCAGATTACAAGGCCTTGGTTGGGAAGAGGATGCTTGTCATCACTCCATCCATTAGCCCTATTGTTGATGAGGTTGTCATTGCTTCCCAATGGGAAGCAATTGACAGTATTGTTGATATTGCAGTCCAGGCTAAGCAGATATCTACAGATCACGTGGGTCGATACTTGATGAGACATCCAAGTAGGTCACCTATTGATTCAAATGCATATGTCGTGACAGGCATCTCATCTCCAAATGATATAGACCACATTGCACTCGATGTCCATATTCTAAGGGATACAGGTTATAGATTGTTTGACGACTTGATGAGAGCTTATCGTGTGATCTCGTCATAGTTGGGGGTCTCCTTAGTAGATGTTGGTTCATTTGTGGGTCAGTGTTGTGGAGATTTGCAGAATTATATAGCTCAGTCCCAACATTCTGATATGGATCCTACATCTAGATCATTTGGTGGGGTACATGAGCCACATATCAATCATTCTATTGCTTCGGCACATGCGCATCCGCAGGCTGATGATTATGCTGCTACAGGTGCCTAGACATCTGCTACTACAGGTGCCTAGACATTTGCTGATACACTCGAGTAGGCTATGAGGGGTCTAGGTTTTATGGAGATGCTCTCTTCAAGGTTGATGTCATCTCACTTGCATAGTCCGCTACACACGTCATTGGTAGAGATAGTCTAGGGTAGGACTACAAAGGAGTTGGTGGATTATATGATCACAGAAGGTGGCATTGAGGATGTAGAGGTGACTCGGGTATATGTACATATAATTCTTAAGTTTTTTAAGTTTTAAATAAATAATGCAATATGTAACTTCATTAGAACCATACAACACATTTTTATAAATTATATAATTCAAAATTAATTTTATTTTTTTATGTATTCATGCATATGTGTCTAGGTGGAGGTAACACATGTTACTCCTAGTTTGAGGGGAGAGCATGTTACGCACACGTTCTTCACCTAACCATGTCTAGACAGGTGAACTTTAATTTTCATCTAAGTTAACATATATACATACATGTTCACTTGCTGATGTGTGTGTATATATATTTAATATAATTTTTAATAATTACACTTTTGTATATGTATATATGTAGGGCTCAGTGCATTGATCAGAGCAGGATTCATGCTCAAATGGTCGCTTGATTAGGAGCCGACATGATGACTTGGAGACCAACTGAGGCACTAGTTTATACATGTGTTTATTATATTTTATGTATATATTCTCTAGAACATGGACATGTTATGTTTGGGATCTATTGAATATATGGACACATACATGGAAATTTTATGTTTATGAACTTATATTTCATATCTACTCTAGACATGATTATATATTGATTCCAGACATTTGAGTTTATGTTTATGTTTTATATCTATTGATGTGTGTGAACATGTGTACATTTATGTTTGAGATGTATATAATAGATGACATTTGTGTTTATGACTTCTTACGTTTCATAGATGTATATATGTATGTTTATATATATGTAAATTTTAGATATCATGTATCCCTTGGGGACATAATTTATGTTTACATGTTTATGTTTATGAACTTATGTTTTGAAACGAGTGATAACTAAATATATATATGTACATGATGTGCAGTATGAAATTTGGTTAGATATATATGATTTGGTTAAATAGATCTACATGTACATGTGTATATTTTCATTCAATTTGTAAGTTTCTTGTGGTCAATAGAATCAATTTCAAATATAATACTATTTATGTGGAGTAATTTAGAACCAATTTGGATTTCTCTAAGAATTTTTTCATGATAATATGTCTATAAAAAGACTTGGCATACATAAAAAAATGTACCAAAGTGATATATCTTAGTTTGAGTTCTTCGTGAATGTGATAAATCATTTATGTAGTTGTAAATATTAAAGTCAAAATTTTAATTTTAATTTTTAAATGTTTAAACATTGATGATATTCTCGTTAGTCATTGTGAGTTCCCCTATCCTTATTATGTTGATTTTCAAATTGTATGTCGTTATATTTTAGGACATTCATTACATTCCATTTAAAATTATGCTTAGATGTCACATATCCTAATCTATTGGTATATCATAATAGTAGAATTCATTAATCATTCTATAAATATAGTATAAGAGAACACATCATCACAAGCATATTGCATCCTTTCCTACACCATCATTGATCTTGGTTCATTGTCATTGAGTTGATTTGTTTGGGGGCATAACTAAGTAGAATATGATCCTCACTTAGTGCGACTTCCCAAATGATGTATATATAAACCACCCCACTTTAGACATAGGTACAATGAGATGAGGCAAATCTACTATAACCATCCTTCCCTACTATTTCATTTTTATAAATTGAGGTTCAATTGTGTGTCGAATTAGTTTTAAATACATGTGGATTTGAATTAAAATATAACAAAATCAAAGTATAAATTTTGGGGTGTTCATCTAGGCAAGGCCCTAATATTAGCACATTGGAGAATCACTTCTTAGCATCTTCAACAACATATTCCTCTCTAGAATCCAATTAAGTATATTATTTTATTTATTTAAATTCCATGTATTTAATTTCAATGTCATTCCCAACTCATATATCTCAAGGCTTATTATTATTGATTTCTTTAATTATTTAGAACTAGCCTATATTTTATGTAAGTGTGATTTATTTTCATTACAATCATGTAATGAATATTAAAAACTAATAAATGAGATTGCTTTACTCATAAAGGAACATATCTAATCGAGCGAATATGACCTTTTGTTTTACACCACTTGATGTATATATGATTATGTTAGATTAAGGGGACCCTTCTAGAATTAACTAATAAAGTTGAATGATATCAAAATCCTTAGGTTGTTTAGATATTAATTTTAAGGAATGAGAGGTAAATTAATTGAGTAAATGATGGTAATGTAATGTCTTGGCCTCTTGCTAATATTTAATGCATGTATACCCCACAAGATTATAAGTTCCATGTTGTGAATTATGGTTCACAAGAGAGGGAGAGACAGGAATATGAGAGACATAACAACATAAACTAAACTCATTAAATTTAAATATAAAGAATTTACAAGATGCATCCAATCATGTTACATAAAGCTCTACCACTTGATTCTAATATAAAATTGAACTAGAATCAATAACATAACATCATATTTAATATAATTTAAATAGAAATAGAATATGATAAATTTTACATGTAAAGCTTGGCATCCATAAAACCATTGTAATCATCACATAAAAAGTTATTCACTAAGGCTCATGTATTATCATCATGTACATAATGAGAAAGGTGTAATATAATTTATCACTTGTAATTTGTATGCATCCAACAAGATTGTAACTTGCTTTACCACTTGATCATTCTAATATAAAATCACTAATCAAGTTATAACATAACATCATCTAATATAATTTAAATAGAAATAGAATATGATTTTACACATGTAAAGAGGCATCCATAAAACCATCATAATCATCACACATGTATTTTAACTTTATGGACATTAAGGCTCATATTATCATCATGTAATGAGAAAGACACGTAATAATTTATCACAATCATTTGTATGTAGAGCAGCTTAGGTAAATATATAGATCATCCGTGTGTACATTTCAATGAAACAAGAAAACTCACATATCACACCCAAATGTTATAGATCTCTAAGGTGCACACTTATTGTTCTTAATTGCTTAAATGTAAATTAACTTTGAAAATACTTTCAATTATTACTGGAAGATACTAGAACAGCTTGAACTAAGCAAAATATTCATTCCTAGACAGCTCACTCATTCATGTACCACATCCATTGGTTCAACTCGCTCTTCAATAACTTGTAGTATTGTCTAATGATCATCTTTATCTAGTCTCCACTTATGATGTCCACGTGCACGTGGAACTTGATGAAGAGATAGGCCAGTAGCAATTACTAGGTGGCTATACTGATACACCATGTTTTCAAGATGGTAATCGATAAAATGAATCCCATTTTGAACAATTTTTACTTGTTTGAGATATATCCCTTGCACTACAACTAAACCTGTGGGAAACAACATTCCATCGCTTGTTTCTAGTTTTGTTAACTTCATCCTCTCTTCTATGCAATGTAATAAATAATAACTAACACCTTATATGTTTCTAGCCTCTGCTATGACCGCAAAAACATCTCCTGTACACATATATACAATGTTCAATTTAAATAATTAGAACCAATCTTTAATTGTAGAAAAAATTTAATAAAAAAATTACAATTAAATTTTGTCTAAATTAACAAATATTATAATTTATAAATCCATCTAAAGTTACAAACTTTGCAAGAATATATATATATGAACATGCACCTTTTTTAATTAATCTTGAAATGTGCTCATAATTAATTGAAATCAAAGGAATGTCTTCAAATCTTTCGTCTTCATCTTCATTGTATGTGTCAGTAACAACTAGTGGCACCAAATTCTATTCACCGGTATATCCACATTGTTGGTTGTTGCAATTATCATAATCTCCCAAAATGCAGTCATAAGAAAAACAAGAGTAATCCCTAGTGCACATTGTCCATGTGTGACTCTTTGTACTCATCACACAATGCAAAGATCTTTTTTTCTCTACCCTCGTGCATCCATGCATTATTCTTCTATCCACACCTAAAAATTATATATATAATTCAAAATAAAAAATATAGAGTTCTTAAACTTAAATTTTTAAAAACAAGTGAAACTTTTTTCAAACAATAAATTACATACCTGATATCTCCCAAAACACTCTATTTGGACATGGGTTCTGTTGGTAATCATTTATGTTTAGGGTTTTAAGCTTGAACGTTTGAAGGTTTTCTCATTCAAACCCTGAATTTTCTGAGTCATGGGGTCTTGCATTGCTTTGTCTATTCTAATGATGACCTTCTGTGGCGGGTTCCCAGTTAATAAGTCTCATCCTTATGCTTTTCTGTTAGTAGGTTGACCGGCCCCATGCAATGTTTTACCGCCTTTTCTTGTCGCGCTTCTTGAAACTGTTAAGTTTTGTACATTCAAGTGGTCATGTATGTTGGCGGGCTTGTGAAATTTCAATCAGCCTCCAAAAAATGATAAAGAATTGAGTTATATGCATTTTAGATGCATATTGGGTTGTATATGCAAAGAGGGAATCTCTCACAGATTCCCAAGAATATTCTACAGTTGTATGCATTTCTAAATGCATATCGGGTTCAAAAGGATGCATGTACATTGGGAGAATCTGTTGAAGATTCCAGGAATATGCCGCCATTATATATCAGGTTTGCTTGTTTATATTTTGTTGTATGTCCAAGTATACAACGGCTACATGCATTAGAAAGATACAATAGAAATGCATAAGGATGGAATATACATCACAGATCCCCAAAATATTCACTGCTTGTATATCGGGTCTTCATGTATATTTGGTTTGTATGTTCAGATATACAATGGTTAGTTACAATGGAAACATGCAAGGAAAAGATACATTGCGGGCATATTCCAGGAAAGATTCCTTGTTTGTATGTGAAAGGGTGAATGTATGTTCGGACATACAAAGGTCATATACAAGGAAAATATACAAGGCAACAGGAGATACATTTGGTGCAGTCCGCCTTGCATGCAAGAGCTTTGTATCTCATATACAAAGGGGAATGTATATGTGATATACATTCGAAAATGTGTAAAGGCCGATATACAAATGCTAGGGTCCGCCGCTTGTATATTTGCGGTTGTATGTTTAGACATGCATCCAAATATACAAAGAATAGGATACAAGCCGGACCCGATAATATTTCAAATTTGTTCTATAGGCCCCTGGCGTCTGCAGCTTGTATGTATGTGTGTTGTATATCATGGATATACAAAGGGGTTGATATGCAATGGTTGGGGCTTGCAGATATACAAAGTCCAGATTTGAAAGTTTTTCAAATCTGATGGATAAGTGGCAAGGATCCGTGTTGTATGTATCTCCCATTTGTATAATGCGACATACAAGAAAATGTACAAAGAAAGGGAGATGCAACCCGGACGCGAAGACGGAATCCAATGCGGCGAATAATCTTCTGGCGTCCATAGATTGTATAAGGTGCTTGTATATACTGGTATACAAGCTGATGTGCAATGAAAGGGATACAAGCCAGATTTGTACCAATTGCCAATTTGCTCTATAACAGTTTGGGATCCGCCTTGTATATGGATCAGTTTTGTATATGCATTGGGCACATATAAGGGATTTGGATGGTAGAAAAGTTAGCAATAGGAACATGGAGTGCCTACATGGCATGTAATCATTGGCTCTCAGGTTTTTTACGATTTTTGGCGTCGATGATCTCAGCGATGGAATCAAAATCAACGGCCAGGTTTTAAAGTTGCGAAGTTGGTCTTCCTTGCTTCCTCAGGCTTGTTTTGAGTGGGAAAGCTTCCGTTGCTGCATTTTTGCTGCATCCCGCGGGTAGCTGAATCATTAATGGAATAGGAATTGAAGAGGTATGGCCTGATTGACAAGCTAGCTACCCGATTGAAGAGGAGTGTCCGCAAACGGCGATGCAGGGCTCAAGTCTAACTCCTCGCCATTCCTTTTGCCTACTGTCTTCACTTTTGGGTGCCATTTTTGGTGCACTGTATCTTGCAGATTTTTGATTTTTTGCCTTGTAATTAATGCAGAGTATACTTTCTTGCTATATAAGCAGACTGTGCTACTCATTTGTGGTTGTTAAAAATTGAACAAAAATTTGGGTGCTGTAATAAAATACAACTTCATTGGTGGCTCTGTCTTGGCTATCTTGTGAGTTTATGAGTCTCATGTTGTATGTTTTTCTGCATAAATCTACTAATATCATGCTAATTTAAATGAGTAATGTTATATTGCATGTGTTATGTTATCTGTCTCCAAATTGAGTGTGTTCTTCTTATGAATCTAAGCATTTAAGGGGTGTTTATGATTCTAGAATATAGGTTTGCTATGTTGAATGCTTGATTTCTTACTTCTGCTCAAGGAGTAGATTAAATGTTTCAAATCAAGTGTTGGGAAGAAGACATTGCAATAGGGATATCAGTAAGTAGAGATAATAGAATACTCTATTTTCAGAAGTATTTGTAAGGCAGATACTAAAAATCCCCTTGATATCCAATCTTTGGTATATGTTCATGCTGGCCATTCACATGTGTATGTCTATTGACTCCGAGCCCTGGATAGGCACTGATCTAGTCTTGTATTGAGGTTGCAACCCAAAGTCTCAGTTTTGCATCCAAGCATAAAATCAAACTTAAACTTTAAATTAAACCATTAGGACTTTAGAAGTAGTTTTAAGACCAAAATCCTCTGTCTACAACTGAATATAGGCCCAAAGCTAGCCCCTTTGCACTTATCTCACAATTTTGGTTTGCATAAGAGAGGATTTATCTGCTTTGTGTCAACATCCCAGCTAATACACAGATGCATTTCATAGATGTTGAATAGGGAATACCCCCCTAGGTTTTACAGAGCCTAAAGAAGAAGAGGAGATATTTGTAGAGTCTATCTCCTGTACTGTTGACCCCTGGCCCGAGAATCCTATTGATCAATGATGGCTACCTTGTACGGATAACTAGGAATAAGCATCCAGTCTGGGAAAATTACCAACAAATTTTGGCGACTCTACTGGGGAGTGCTTTGTGAAAAAACCCTAATTTTAAAAGAAAACAATTCCTAGTTATAGGTGGTGACTCCGAAGCAATCTCCCAACCGGTAAAGTAAAAATTTGTATGCTAGGGAGAAGATCCCTGCGTAATTCTTTGTCTGAAGAATTACCCAAAAAAATAATGTACAGGAAAAAGGGGACTGCTCAAACCAGTCAGGAGGGTTCTCCCAGAAGTAATGATAATATTCAAGACAATCTTGCATCTTCGGAGTAGACAATACCTTATTTTTCAAACACTGAGGTTGAAGTCCAGAACGTATTTGAAAGACAACAGGGTGGTGGATTGAAAATGAGATCAAAGGTGTTTCAGGAACGCCCTTTCCATGATTCCCCTGATAGATTTGAGGAAGTTGAATCCCCAAGAGATGATAATGATGATCGGAATATAATGAAACCATCCTCTTCTATGCCTAGAGAGGAGGAATTAGCTGAAGAAATCAAGAGCCTGAGGGTAGAATTAGAATATTTGCAGGCAGTAAAAACAAGAGATGACATGAGACAGAAAGTGCAGGCTCTGAGAGTTGCTTAGAATGATTCAATTCCTACCCTTGAAAATGTAAATATACAGAGAAATCAGCAAAGAAATGAAGTCAAGGATCAGCATAATGATCAAAGATAGAATGCAAATAATGCTAGAATACCATTAAATAATGTAAGAAATCAGAATGCAAATAGAAATGCAAATGTTAATCAGTTTGGTAGACAGCCGATGCAGCTGGATAGATTCAGACAGCTTGTTTTTTGTGGCATTCCTGGTTATCCAAATCCTATTGACAAACATGCGAGGCTGCAAGTGCCTAAATTTTTAGGAAATAATACTGTGTTAGGGGAAGACCATTTAAAATCTTTTCAGAATATCATGGACAAATTTGAGGTTGAGCATGAGGATGTTTTCATGAAATTGTTTATGCAATCCTTAATTGATGAGGTCAAAGAATTGTAAAAAGGTCTGCCTAACAGAAGTGTTTAATCATGGGAGGACTTTAGGAGAATATTCAAAGAATAATATGGTGACAAAATTGATCCAAGTTTCTTCATTAATGAATTCACTAGCATTACCAAAGGATCAAATGAATAGGTTACTGATTTCAATGCTAGATTCATGAAGGTATTGAACAAACTGCCCCATCATCTGAGACCTCATGAACCTATGTGCATAGTGTTGTACATAAATGCTTTTGATGCCAAAATAGCCTATGGATTGAGGGATAAGGGTCCTCACAACCTCAGAGATGCTTTCAAAATAGCAACACATATTGAAAATAATAGAAAAGTGTCTGGTAAGACAAACAGAAGAGATGATGTAAAAATTCTGCAAAAGCCAAATACTAAATCTCAAAATGTTCAAGGCAATGCATCCACTTCTGAGGATAAATTAGATAAATTGACAACTATTGTCAAGGACCTCAGTTATGGAATGGCTAAAAAATGAAAAGGGGGTTGGTCCTGACAGATAGGTTTACCAAAGACAAGAAAGAAGACCATCATTACATGACATGCCATATAATACCAATTGGCATAATGGTAAACCCATTCTCCCAAATAGTAACCCAGGTCAAAGGACTCAAAATGTTAAGGAAACACCTAACCCTTTGAAGAAGGCTGTCAATATTGTTAATGACACCCCATGGTGCATAATATGCCAGATGCCTCACTCATAGTCACAATGTATGATTGCTCAGTCTCTGTATAATAATATCGTTGCCTGTGATGAGTGCAATGAACCACATTGCATGGAGGATGATAGTGTAAATATGCTATCTACAAATAGGGAGTATCCTTCCCATGATGCTGATTCAAGGATGAATAATGAGGTTCAGGTCTGCCAGCAGTTTCTATGTGATGAAGATGATGATGACAACTATGCCTATGCTCAGGATTCACACAATTTTTTGAATAACTTGAGGAGGCCTTCTGATGAAGAAATTAGAGCTTTCACAGCTGCAATAGTGGCTCAGGTCAAAAGTAATTACAATCTTAGGGGCAAGGCTCAGGTAAGCAACTCACACCAACCAGAGAATACTTTTGCGAGCCAGCCAGTACATAGTTATAAAGGGGCTGAGACACAAAAGAAGCAATGGAGCAATAACAAGCAAAATTTTAAGCAAAAAATAGGTCATGATTCTCAAGGGTCAGAAAATAAAATCCCCCAGGTTGAGGATCAAAACAAAAATCCTCAGATCAAAAATGACAGTCAAGGAGCCATAAAAATTAAGGCTGGATTATCTCAAGATAAAAATAAGATCATGGACCAGGCCACAACTGTTATACAAATTTATACTCCATTTGACATAACTCAGGTCTTGTCCCAGGTAAAGGTCTCTGTTCCATTGATGGAGTTGATGAAAGTTGAAGAGTTTAGAAATAAAACATTGTCCCTGATTTCAGGAGTACCCTGTCAAGCTAATCAGAATATTGAGACTCAGGGTAAGAAACAAGCCCTATGTATTGAAGAAGATGAGATTCCTGAGGTATATCTAGGGGTGACCATGACAAAATGCCCTTCACAGGTTGAGCCATTTTATGTCTCCCTTGTCATAAATGGAAAAGTGATTAAGAATTGTATGCTTGACTTAGGAGCATCAACAAACATCATGCCTTTGGCTATTATGCAGCAAGCTAGGTTAAAGATAGATAAGGCACGTGGGAAATACTATGCCATGGATGCTAGAGAAGTACCAGTCATTGGAATAATGAAAGATGGGGACTTCAGACTAGTAGCATATCCAGAAAGGACCTACAATATGAACATAACAGTTGTTGATATCAAGCCACAGTATGACATGTTGTTGTCAAGAAGATGGGCATCATTGATTGGTGGGAGTATGCAATTAGACCTATCGTATGCCATGATCCCAATGAATGGAAAGGATGTCAAGTTGATCAGAGAAGAAAGATTATCAGAAACAGTTGAATACCAAGAGTCAGAGGAGCATATATGTTTTGTGGACACTGACTGTGAAAATTTCAAGGTTGTCTCAGATGTTAAAGAAAGTGAAGGGAGAGATGTTTGCATTCAGGACCTTGACCAACAGGGTCTCTAGACCATGTACTTTGATGGAGCTTGTTCAAAGGAAGGCTCTGGTGCTGGCATTGTATTTCTGTCTCCAACTGGTAAGCTTCTAAAATTCTCATTCTTGCTGAAGTTTGCCTGTACAAATAGTATTGTAGAGTATGAAGCTTTGTTATTAGGATTGAATGTTGCTTTGAAGCATGGGATCAAGATGCTCAAAGTATTTGGGGATTCAGAGTTAGTTGTTTCCCAAGTCAGAGATAAGTATGCATCAAAGAATAAGAGGTTAAAACAATATAAGCATGTTGTTTGGGATACAATTGAATTGTTTGATGCATTTTCAATAAACTGGATCGAGAGATCAAAAAATGTCAGGGCAGATTTTCTAGCTAATGTAGCCATAAGGCTAGATGATATAACTCTGTCAGATGTAACAAATGTTGAGGTCAAACTTAGACCTGCAGTGCCAGATAATATATGCAGCTGGCAAGTGTTTGATGATGATAAGGATTTGCTAAGATTTCTACATTGCATTGATGAATATGAGAACCAGGAAATAGATTTTCATAACTTTGTAGAGGTTGTAGATGGGAAAGAAACTCTCTTAGGGAAAGAAGTAATTCAACTCAAGACAAAAAAAATCCCTAGAAGGGTTGGTTGCTTTAGAGAGAGCTTTTGACAATAGGGACCAATTTGTTACAAAGGCATCTCCAACAAACAAGAATAATTTAGAAAAGATAAACTTGGGGACATCTCAGGCCCCCAAGAAGGTATACATTGGCAAATAGCTCAAACCACATATCAGAACTATGTTGATTGCACTACTGAGAAAGTATAAGCATGTCTTTGCCTAGTCATATGAGGACCTGAAAGCTTATAGAGAGGATTTATTCCAGCATGAAATCCCTTTGAAGCCTGGAGCTAAACCATTTAGACAAAAACAAAGACTTATCAACCCAACTTTAGCTCCAAAAATGCAAGAAGAGCTTATGAAGCTTAGGGAGGCTGGAATAATTATGCCTATTAGACACTCAACTTGGGTGTCCAACCTTGTCCCAATTAGAAATAAAAATGGTGACATAAGACTTTGTGTGGACTTTAGAAATCTAAATGTGTTTTCTTTGAAGGACAATTATCCATTGCCTAACATGGAAGCCATGTTGCAGAAGGTGACTAACTGTGAACTTTTATCCATGATGGATAGATTTTCAGGGTACAATCAAGTGAAAGTAAAAGAATCAGAACAGTTCAAAACTGCCTTCACTACCCCATGGGGAACCTATGTATATGTGAGAATGCCATTTGGACTGACAAATGTAGGTGCCACATTTCAAAGGGCAATGGACGTTGCTTTTGCAGGATTGATTGACTCAATCTTGGCTGTGTATCAAGATGATTTGACAGCTTATTCAAAAAAGGAGGAGCAGCATTGCATGCACTTAGAACAAATTTTTATTAGAGCATTGGAATACAGCATCTCACTCAACCCAAAGAAATGTGCCTTTGGAGTAGTGGAAGGAAAATTGCTTGGACACATTGTTTCCAAGGATGGAGTCAGGATTGATCCTGAAAGGGTGGCTGCAATTGATAAAATTCATATCCCTAAAACTATGAAAGGTGTTTAGTCCTTCTTTGGACAAATTAATTTTGTTAGGAGATTTGTTCCTAATTTTGTAGAGACCACAAAAGATATCTCCAAGATGTTGAAGAAAGGTGCAATTGTCAAATGGGAAGATGAAGCAACTAAATCATTCCAGAACATCAAAGAGGCTATTAAGATGGCTCTTGTGCTAAAGTCTCCTGATTTTTCTAAGCCATTTTAGCTGCTCTCATTTGCTTCTTTCCATACTATTGTTGCATGTTTATTGGAAAAATGTAGAAGGTTTTGAACAACCTATAGTTTTCTTTAGCAGGTCATTGCAAGTTGCTGAGTTGAAGTATGACATCATGGAGAAATAGGCATATGCACTGGTTAGAGTAGTCAAGCGCTTCAGGCCATATTTGGTAGGCTCTCAAATAGTTGCATATGTGCCTCATGCAACAGTTAAAGATATTTTTACTCAATAGGAGGTAACTAGAAGAAGATGCAGATGGATAAATAAATTGCAAGAGTTCAACATTGAAATATAGATCACAAAATTGGTAAGAGGACAAGGTTTGGCAAAATTGATGACACGGTGAAACCTAGAGGCATGCCAGGTTAATGTAGTGCATAATGAAATTATAAACATGTCAGAATCTGAATGGTATAAGGACATAGTACATTATTTGCAGAATTTGAATTGTCCTTTCCATCTCAGTGATAATTAGAAGAGGACCTTGAAGTTACATGCTATTAAATACATCATTGTTCAAGGAGAGTTGTATTGGAAAAATCTTGATGGTGTATTACTCAGGTGTGTGAATGAGGATCAGGCTAAGGATATTCTAAGTGACATGCACAATGGAGTGTGTGGTGGACACTATGCTGCCCATACAACGGCCCACAAAATTCTCAAAGCAGGCTATTGGTGGCCAACTCTCTTCTCAGACACACATAGAATGGTGAGAAAATGTGAGTCTTGCTAAAGGTTCTTAGGAAAGCTGAAAGATGAAGGTGCATTGCCCCTTAAGACTGTAACTATAGAAGCTCCATTTCAACAATGGGGGATTGATTTTATAGGGGAAATCTCAGAAAAATCAAGTGGAGGGCATAGTTGGATTTTAGTGGCTACTGACTACTTCACTAAATGGATTGAAGTCATTCCAAATAAAAAGGCTACAAGCAAAGTGGTGATAGATTTTATTCTAGAAAATATTATTATCAGATTTGGAGTACCAGCCAAATTGGTCACAGAAAATGCAATGTACTTCAGGTCTGGTGAGTTTATTGATTTTTGCAAAACTTATGGAATTGATTTGTCTCATACATCACCATACCATCCACAAGGAAATGGTCAAGCCAAGTCAAGCAACAAAAGTCTCATGAAAATGATCAAAAGGATGATAGGTAAAAAAAAAAGGGCTTAGGATTTGAAGTTGAAGTTGGCATTATGGGCTGATAGGGTGATAGTAAAAAGAGCAATTGGGAAGTCACCTTTTGAATTGGTATATGGTGCAGCAGCTAAGTTGCCTGTGAACAATCTCTTGCCAGTGTACGAATTCATACAAGAAAATGATGAAGAGGTTGAAGACCGAATGACTGAAAGAATAAATCAGCTGGTTGCACTAGATGAAATGAGAAGGGAGGCACAGAAAACAAACATCGAGAAACAACAAAAAGTGAAATATCTATTTGATAAAGGGGCTATAGAGAGAAGGTTTCAGATAGGTGACTTGGTCCTTATGTGGAATGCAAGGAGCCAGGATAAGGGCAAGCATGGTAAATTTGAGCCCCTATGGATTGGCCCATATCAAATTGGCAGTATCCATGAAAATGATTCTTATTTCCTCCAGGCCCTCAATGGTGAACTATTGGAATTACCTGTGCACGGTAAATTCCTTAAAGTTTTTTTCTCATAAATGAGTACCTTGTGTGTACACTATAAATTAGGTGTAAGTATTTTGTACATGCCTTGTATAGTCATTCGTGTTTTGAGTTTTGCATTTTGTCTGGTCTGCCCCGGAGTAGTCCGGTCCTCACTATAGTCTTGTGCCTGTATGTCCCCAATCAGAGCCTGTGTTGGTAATCATTTATGTTTAGGGTTTTAAGCTTGAATGTTTGTAGGTTTTCTCATTCAAACCCTAAATTTTCTGAGTCATGGGGTCTTGCATTATTTTGTCTATTCTAATGGTGACCTTCTGTGGTGGGTTCCCAGTTAATAAGTCTCATCCTCATGCTTTTGTGTTAGTAGGTTGACTAGCCCCATGCAATGTTTTACCACCTTTTCCTGTTGCGCTTCTTGAAAATGTTAAATTTTGTATATTCAAGTGGTCATGTATGTTGGCGGGCTTGTGAAATTTCAATCAACCTCTAAAAAATGATAAAGAATTGAGTTATATGCATTTTAGATGCATATCAGGTTGTATATGCAAAGAGGGAATCTCTCGCAGATTCCCAAGAATATTCTGCAGTTGTATGCATTTCCAAATGCATATCAGGCTCAAAAGGATGCATGTACATTGGGGGAATCTGTTGAAGATTTTAGGAATATGTCGCTGTTGTATATCAGGTTTGCTTGTTTATATTTTGGTGTATGTCCAAATATACAATGGCTACATGCATTAGAAAGATACAATGGAAATGCATAAGGATGGAATATACATCACAGATCCCTGGAATATTCACTGCTTGTATATCAGGTCTTCATGTATATTTGGTTTGTATGTTCAGATATACAATGGTTAGATACAATGGCAACATGCAAGGAAAAGATACATTGCGGGCATATTCCAGGGAAGATTCCTTGTTTGTATGTGAAAGGGTGAATGTATGTTCGGACATACAAAGGTCATATATAAGGAAAATATACAAGGTAGCAGGAGATACATTTGGTGGGGTCCGCCTCGCATGCAAGAGCTTTGTATCTCATATACAAAGGGGAATGTATATGTGATATACATTCAAAAATGTGCAAAGGCCGATATATAAATGCTGGGGCTCGCCGCTTGTATATTTGCAGTTGTATGTTTAGACATGCATCCAAATATACAAAGGATAGGATACAAGCCAGACTTGATAATATTTCAGATTTGTTCTATAGGCCCTTGGCGTCTGCAGCTTGTATGTATGTGTGTGTTGTATATCGCGGATATACAAAGGGGTTGATATGTAATGGCTAGGGCTCACGGATATACAAAGTCCAGATTTGAAAGTTTTTCAAATCCAGTGGATAAGTGGCAAGGATCCACATTGTATGTATCTCGCATTTGTATAATGCGACATACAAGAAAATGTACAAAGAAAGGGAGATGCAACCCGGATGCGAAGACGGAATCCAATGCGGCGAATAATCTTCTAGCGTCCGTAGGCTGTATAAGGTGCTTGTATATGCCAGTATACAAGCTGATGTGCAATGAAAGGGATACAAGCTGGATTTGAACCAATTCCCAATTTTCTCTATAACAGTTTGGGATCCGCCTTGTATATGGATTAGTTTTGTATATGCATTTGGCATATATAAGGGATTTGGATAGCAGAAAAGTTAGCGATAGGAACATGGAGTTCCTACGTGGCACGTAATCATTGGCTCTCAGCTTTTTTGCAGTTTTTAGCGCCGATGATCTCAGCGATGGAATCAAAATCAATGGCTAGGTTTTAAAGTTGCGGAGTTGGTCTTCCTTGCTTCCTCAGGCTTGTTTTGAGCGGGAAAGCTTCCATTGCTACATTTTTGCTGCATCCCGCAGGTAGCTGAATCATTAATGGAATAGGAATTGAAGAGGTATGGCCTGATTGACAAGCTAGCTACCCAATTGAAGAGGAGTATCCCCAAACGGCGGCGCAAGGCTCGAGTCTAACTCCTCCTTGCCATTCCTTCTGCCTGCTATCTTCAATTTTGGGCACCATTTCTGGTGCACTGTATCTTGCAGATTTTTTTATTTTTTGCCTTGTAATTAATGTAGAGTACACTTTCTTGTGATATAAGCAGACTGTGCTACTCATTTGTGGTTATTGAAAATTGGACAAAAATTTGGGTGTTGTAATAAAATATGACTTCATTGGTGGCTCTGTCTTGGCTATCTTGTGAGTTTATGAGTCTCATGTTGTATGTTTTTCTACATAAATCTACTGATATCATGTTGATTAAATGAGTAATGCTATATTGCATGTGTTCTGTTATTTGTATCCAAATTGAGTGTGTTCTTCTTATGAATCTAAGCATTTAAGGGGTGTTTATGATTCTAGAATATAGGTTTGTTGTGTTGAATGCTTGATTTCTTACTTCTGCTCAAGGAGTAGATTAAACGTTTCAGATCAAGTGTTGGGAAGAAGACATTGCAATAGGGATATCAGTAAGTAGAGATAACAGGATACTCTATTTTGGGAAGTATCTGTAAGGCATATACTAAAAATCCCCTTGATATCTAGTCTTTGGTATATGTTCATGCTGGCCATTCACATGTGTATGTCTATTGACTCCGAGCCCTGGATAGGCACCGATCCAGTCTTGTATTGAGGTTGCAACCCAAAGTCTTAGTTTTTCATCCAAGCATAAAATCAAACTTAAACTTTAAATCAAACCACTAGGACTTCAGAAGTAGTTTTAGGACCGAAATCCTCTGTCTACAACTAAATATAGGCCCAAAGCTAGCCCCTTTACACTTATCTCACAGTTTTGGTCTGCATAAGAGAGGATTTATCTACTTTGTGTCAACATCCCATCTAATACACAGATGCATTTCATAGATGTTGAATAGGGAATACCCCCCTAGGTTTTACAGAGCCTAAATAAGAGAGGAGATATTTATAGAGTCTATCTCCTATACTGTTGGCCCCTGGCCTGGGAATCCTATTGATCAATGATGGCTACCTTGTAGGGATAACTGGGAATAAGCATCCAGTCTGGAAAAATTACCAACAAGTTCCTGCTTGAAGATGTGTCGACATCACATGCAAAATGTTTCTTACACGATTCAACAACATCATGTGCATCATTTATATGATCTCCCTCATAATTCATTTGATGTTTTCTTAGAGCACATTTGATGCAAGCTCTTGCGCCATCATGTTCACCCTTTCCATGCCCACTCTCAAAGAAACTCCAAACATGTGGTATATTATCGTGTCAATGATATCTATATAGTGCATAAAATGGCCTTGATGATTTGAATTGTGATGCACACCCATCAAACCATACAAAATGTTTTTCAATCTTCACACCTCTTCTTACCAAATCTTTAAAAAATGTCTTAAAGCAATGCTTGAAAAAAAGTGTGTCATGCTCTTTATCATCACTAATATAAAAGTGATATTCTTTCTTAATGACTCATTTTCATATGTATTGTCAACACCATCCAAATCCAATTGTGCATGTCGATAACACACATGCACCATAATAGTGACCTGCTTTGAATAGTAATATTGTGTTTGAATCTCCTTTTGATGGGTAAAAGAGTAATTTTCTACAAAGTCGACTACTGATAAAATTGTTCCAAGTGGGAAAGTACCTCTTAACAACTGAAATTGTTTTGCTTGCCACTTAGCATAAAATGCACGATATATGTATGGTTGTATCAATCTATGAAATTTTTCCATAAATAGGTACCTCCTATTCTACATAATATAACCTTGTGGATTCTTTCCCAATTTTTGTGTCAAACTTCATGTACTTGTAACTCTTGCAATTTACCATCTTCGTCATGTCAGTATCTTCATTTCTCAACAGAATTTTAGCCAGGTTTCCACATGTTTTGAACAAAGTCCTTTTATGCATTTCATTGGACCATCTACATCATCATCAGATTTATCACATAAGATGGATGCTATGAATTGACTTACCCTTTTAGGAGGTGCATTTTGAGAACCATCACTTTCTTCTTTGATCTTTCAAAACACTTAATAGTAAAGATCAAATTCAATATGATAATGACAACAACAAGTTTCAAAAACCTTGTTTGCCTTCACATAGTGTGGCCTTAACATAATTTGAAACATTGTTTGTCCAATATTTATATGAGGATTTGCATCACAAAACATCACATACATCTCATGTTGTGTTATGTCTAACCAATGTTTTGTATGTAGTTCAAAATTATCTGGCTCAATCCTATGTTAAAATTAGAACATCTCTTTTATTTGATGAGGGATGAGTATGATCATGCCAAAAACTTGAGATCAAGTTACTAATACCATCTTCAATCTTGTCAGAAAGAGGAGCCCTACACATCAATACCCAATTGCCTTTTGCAGTAGTATCATCCAAAACCTTTCTCCTTTACACATATCTTGTTAGTGTCTTTCTACTTAAGTCAATTTTTTACTTGAAAGTGAAGAGATTTGACGCTTTCTTGACATTTGTGGACTTACAATAGATGTCAACATCACTCTTCTTGAAATTCTCTTATCCGCCGATCGAGATTGTTTCCCAATGGAACCCAAACCTTTTTTAACATTTTCAACAATATCTTTTTCTAGGCGTCTTTTCCTCTTTTTTTGTGAAATCTACACCCATCAATTGTAATGGCTCTTTTAGGTCATCACGAAGAAGCAATGTTGATAACATTTGGGCTTGACCAAGTGTATCATGATTTTTGAAATAAGTCTCAATTATTTCCTTTGAAGTTATTGTCAATGCTCTCTTAGTAGTTTGACTAGGTTGTTCAACATAAAATTTCAATTTCTCTATATCCATTTCAAGTAAATGATCTATATTTTTGTAATAATTTTTGCTCAAGTCACCTCTTTAATTAGATTCATAGTATGAATATTTATAGAAGGAAGCGATCTTGACCCCTTTCCAACATCAAAGTGTGTATGGGCCTCCTCTATAAAATCAATTGTTTTAGCTTGGGTCTCCTCCCTAACATCAACTACATGTGCTCCAACCTCCTCTGCTCCAATAACTAAATTAGGTTGGACCTCTACTCCAGTTTTCGTATGTTGAGCCCCTACACATATCATATAAAAGAGAAGATTTTAGAATATTTAAAAGTTAGATTATTAAACTATGGATAAAACATCAAGGTAATTATGATTTCAGAATGAGAAAGTGTTAGGGATGTAGTATTCATCCTTACAATTTTCTCCAACTTTGAATTGCAATTAAACTACCGATCAAGTGCATGCATGTCAAAGTATTTAAAAGAAGAGAAAATGAACATGTAAATGGAAATAACATCTAGAATGATATGTCCATATGGATGGTCATGTGCACAAGCTCCATCTAAAGTTAACTTTTCATGTCCTATTTATGTTACAATCAAAAAATTCTAGAAGTATCATCTAATCAAAATCTTAAATAAGCTCATTAATAACTACTTGCTAATTTGTCAAATTATAATTTATATGTAGAAGTAAACTTATAGGTACATATTCAATTACTAGATCATTTAACCTAAAAATAGATTTAATGTAATAAAGATTTAAGTGTGTACCTACAATATTATAGATAAATATATAATAGTAGTAAAGGAGGATATAATATTACATGTTGCATGAATAATGTTAACTATGTCCTATGAATAAATAATCAATCTTAGAACCATGGTGAATGGGGTACAAAATTCCTAGAGGGCTACAATAATCATATGCACATATAAAATATTGGTTCAATATATTCTATATATGTCCCCTCTAAGTGGTTTTGCACAAATTATGTAAGTGATTAAACATGTGACTGGAGAATAAATGAACATGGTAAAAATATAACATGTTGTAAGATAAATAATCATGTAATGTACCAAAGGGAAATGAGATATTGCCAATATTGCACCAATCCAGTTCGCTTGGATAATGAAAAATCCATCAAATAGCCCAATTGATATATAAGGACATGTAGAAATAGATAAATATAATATAAAATATTTAAGCATGCGTAAGTAAAAGAACATGTAGATTTATAACTCAATAATATTTAAGGTTTAAGGTTTAGGGTTTAGGAGTCTAGGGTATATAAGAAACTCTCACAAGTCTTTAATTTACAACTATAATTTATTTTGCACATTACAACTTTAATACTTAATTATTATTTATTTATGTTGTATACAATACATTCTAAATTCCTAATTTATGTGTGTAGATTTAACTCAAGTTATAATATTTAAGGAACTTAGGGGTTAGGGTTTAGGGTTTAAGACTTAGGCTTTAAGACTAGGGATGTTTCAAGGAAGGGTCCTAGATAGGACCTAGGGTCTATCATAGATGCACTTGGCAAGTAAGGTACAAAAATATAGTAGAAAATAATTTGATTAGTTAATTTAGTGGAAGAGAATTTATCCATTTGAAACATCTAATCATATATTTAGCTCAATAATATTTATGGTTTCTAAGGTAAATAGGGTTTAGGGTTTAGTTAAGTAGACTTAGGGAACATAATGGTTTTAGTAGAGGACTTAGGAATGGTAATGGGATCCACAACATTTAAATAAATAAATATATTTAGAACATACTTGAATTGAGAAATTACTTCAATTGAAAATAATTTGATCTTATTGATCCTAATCTTATCTAGAAGATGATTTAATTGAAAAAAAATCATAATTTATATAAAATATACATACCTTCTCTTTGAGAATAATATCTTTGCTTCCTTTCTTCACGCAATTTTTGTTCCCTTTCTACTGAATGATATCGTGCAACCTTATTTTGTCTTGTCCTTTATTTCCCATCTTCTTCAAGGATTTGTAAAATATGATCTTGATAATTTCTTTGTCAATTCCAAGTTCCAAATTTGTAAAGCACTTGCAAAAAATATGACCTTTTAAATAGACCTCTAAGTGAATTTTCCTTTTTTTTTTAATATTAAAATCACAAAATAAGACCTTGTATATATACATGTAATTCGAATAGACATGTTTTTTTGTGAAATGTCAGCTAAAAATGGCCTTCATTCGAAGGTCAGTTGCTAAAATTCTATAAATATTTTTTATTCAATGACCTTCATTCGAAGGTCCTTAAATATTTTTTTCTTTTCGGTCATTTTCAAAGGTACCTTCGAACAAAGTGTAGGAGTCTAGGACAACACTGAGAAGGGGGGGTGAATCAATGTTGTATAAATTTTAGTTTTTTACAATTTTTGTTTACAAGACAAAGAAGGAAGACATTGTTAAACACATATACATGAGACTACTGATAAAAGAGGATATAAACAATACCTCATGAGTAAATCATACACACACACAGAAGATCAATATGAATCATGACACAAGATTTGCACAAGTGGAAAACCCTCCAGGGGTAGAAAAACCACTCCAAAACTGCCTCACTGACTTTATCAAAAACCTCACTGATTACAATATTTAGAAGCACCAAATTCAAGGAGCACCAACCCCTAATACATACAAATAGGTCTCATTGACCATACAAGCCCACTGATTACAATATTTAGAAGCACCAACTTCAAGAAGCACCAACCCCTAATACATACAAATAGGTCTCACCGACCATACAAGCCTCACTAGCTACAAGATGCCTCACTGGCATAGGAAGGACATCAAACTTTGTGTGCAAGACATGATTTGCACCATTGTATACTCTGTGTTTCAGCCTTATACTTTCTGTCTATTTTTTAAATCAAAACCATCTTCTTTTACACACTTCTGCAAACAAGCTCCTCTTACAAATCTCAGTAAACAATTATCTCTGCAAATTTTCTCTACCAATCTTTCATCAATCACTGCAACCAAAGATTGATTCCTTGCAATTAAAAACATTACAAACCTCTGCAAGTGTCTTTTTTACTCTACAAATTAGTTCACTCAACCATTCATATTTATCATCAATTATCTTCATCATTGATCTGCATAACATCCACTCCATCAAAGCACTTGTGATGACATTAAATAAAGAAATTGAATGAATTTTCATATTCTTCATCTTCACTACTTTTTCAATTTCACTTTCATTTTCTTCTTTTTCAAAATATGTTCCACCTACAACATATATGTATATCTTCTCTACATCCCTGTAAGAGAAAATCTTTCCATATTCCATTTTTATTTTCTCCGAATAACTTTTCATATCTTTGTGTGAACTTTAAAAACCCCTTCAACCTTTTCATCTTCTCCCTCAAAAAAATCTTCAGATAATTTTTCCCTACATACATCATACAACAAAGAAATATATATAAACAAATATTTCAATCAAAACATTAAATCAATTTCCTTGTCACCAAACACTCTTCAACCCTTGATCTTTCATTGTCCTCTCCCTTTCAAAAATCTATCTTCCTCTGCTCTTAATAATAATCTTTATTTCCTCACATAAATTCTTCCATTTTATCTTCATGAAAAAATTCCTTGATCCCATATTTTCTTACAAGCTCATTGAAAAATTATTCTCACCTTCTTTTCAATAAATTTCTCACAAAAAAATCTTCACTAATTTCTTCAATGGCATGAGAGAGAAAATAGAAAGAATTTTCCTAAAAAAAATTGCTTTTAAAAAGCATCAACTATCTCCTTTAAGAGCTCCTTAAAAATCTCATAGCTTCCCATAATTTGATCTCATGCCTTTTAAAAGACAAATAAAATAGAAATTTAAAAGGTTTCTAAACTTAAGACAGAAAGCCATTTATGGCTAATCCATACTCCCTTCAAAAAGCAAGCCTTCGAAATTATGATGCTCATATTTAAATTGGGCTCCATTCGATGGTTTTAAAAAAAACATAACTCTCTATTGAATAAAGCATATTAAATGCTTTTCAAACTCTCCATTAAATTTTTTTCGAATGAGCATATTCTTCCCTTAAAAAAAATCTTCGATGTTTTTCATGCTTTATGTAAATACAGCTCCTATTAAAATTCATTGCTGCCCACATATGATAAATGATGATATTTAATAAAGACCCTCGATGCTTTTTATTTCCTTAACTTTTAATGAACCTTTAATAGAGACTTTTGTGCCCATTCTCATATGAATGAATCATTGAATAGATGCCATTTCCTTCGAAGGAGAACTTAATGATCAATACATTAAATAACACATTGTTATGTCAAGCTCCCCTTAATCATTCAATGCTCCACATATATTCTAGCAAGTAACACTAAGTCAACATCACTTTATAACATAAAATGAATTTACATGCTATGGGCAGAGAAGAAATTAGTGATTGAACATTTAACCTTGTAAACATCACATGTAAGCCTTGTAAACCATGCAACATTGAACACCAACTGTGAAGATACCATAACTCTATAACTCTGATCAGAGAAGGAAGACATGAAGTAAGAAGAGCATTATGAACTCTTGATATAAATCACATGAAATATACCTACCAACTGCACATGAACACCAACTGTGAAGATACCATACCATTACCAAACATCAAAGTAATCAATGATTAATGAAGCTTCTAAGCAATAAGGCATCCTACTTGTCATCACTGTATGATCCTGATAATTTGATGATGATCAACTGAGATCATATGAACATTTTGAACAATCTCCTGGCACATGAGCTTCTTTAAGTGAGATATGAAAAATACTAACATGATGAGAACCAATACCAAGACAAAACTAACTTCTTGATGTCCTAACAGCTCAACCTTTGACATTGTCCTCAAACCATCTTCTTTATGTGAAGCTTTTTGATCTGCATTGCTCTTGCATTACTCAACCATATAAAATTCATGATGAATACCTCATCAACCATCTCCTGAATAATGAAGCATATGAAGCAATAACAAATCAACTAACAAGTGTCTTGATCAACAACCCACCAATACTGACACTAGCTTGATTCAATAGAGATCCTCTTGTCCAACCTTTGACAATTTCACATAGTACATGATGACATCACCTGATTTCAACATTACACATCTTGTTCTCACACATGATGCTTATTAGCCCTTGAAGACATCCTGAAATATGACATCTTGTCATATGAAGACCAAACACCTTTTTGACATCAATGACAATCAATCACCATCAATCTCCCCCTTTGTCATTGATGGCAAAACTCCATAAAGCATTCTTTCTTTCTCCCCCTTTTTGACATTTGATGACAAAGACTTAAATATATTTTCTCCCCCTGTGTTGAAGTACACAAACAAATCATTGCTCATAAATATCACTCCCTATCACTGATAAGAATAACTATCACTTCTTGACACAATACCAATATGAGGATGAAGAAGACATATCTCTGCAACCAAATACCAACTTCTTCAACACTATGCAAAGAAATCATAAACACATCAATACTCTTGACGAACAATATTGCAGCCAAAAATTATGAAGACTCCTCATCACACAGTTCCCAATACAAGATGACATGATGACAACCTTTTATAAGACCTATTCAAATTTTCCATGATAGTGACAACTCAGTCTTGCAGAGAAGAAGTATAGTACACATAACACCAACTATTATTACCATTATCAGCTGATTCAAGACCTTTACTTGCCTCTTATTAACTAATGAACTTGAAGAAAAACAAGGCACCACCATCAATTTCATAAGCATCTAGATGTCATAGCTTCAAACACATATCTTACCACTTCAAAACTAGAATCACACAATTTGAACATACCTCCTTGAAACATATTAATGATGAGAACCATCAAAGAACCATGTCAAATTATCACATCAAGAACACTTCCATATAAGCATGACTTAACATCCCTGAGCACACTCAAACCAATCTGCATTAACAAGTTCTTCCTGCAATAACACTTTACACAAAGCAAATGCAGAGATAAGTGCTATGAATTGAATTTTTTATTTTTAGCCACCTTAGCCAACACATGCTAATATCTAATAAGAGCCTTTTGGAAACATATTAATCTCTTTGGCATGACAACAATTACTTCACAATATCAAGATCACATTGAACTGCAACATCATACCAACTCAACCAAGTTATTCAATATCATCAAACTCTTTGAGCATTGAACTCCTGAACATTATTTCAACGTCTTGTTTGCATACTAAACCAAAGATCACCTGTATCACTGTCACATACTAAACATCAACATTATTAGCAACACCACCATGAACTATATGAATTTAATTTCATAAGGTTGGTAAGAATAAACATGACAAGATCACCATCTCCTCTTGAAACTTCTTGGGGATAAATGATAGAACATGAATAACTACCCCCTTGCTTCATGCTCTCAGTTATCCAACTAATGATGTAACTTGTGCAAGATGCACAAGTTTAGGATCCTTCTTATCCTGACTTTGTTTTTTCTTCCACACTTTCACAGGTTCTTTCTTCCTCAAAACCTTTATACCTTCCTTTCTTTTCAACTTTTTCAAATCAGGTGAAGCATACATTCTACAACTATGTGCTTTGTGTCCAAGAATGTTGCAATTATAACAAACTATGTTACAATCATAATCAAATGACTGATAATACCTTTTTGACATCCCTTGAGCATTTATGTTATGCTTCCATGCAGGATGATATCTTCCATTCATTTTGCAGTTTCTTTGTATGTGACCAACATTATTGCACTTGTAACAAACAATATCAGTATTCCTTTTGCAATTAATTGCTTTGTGTCCAAAATGATTACAAGTATAACAAAAACCATTAAATGAATAGTTATACCTGTACATGTATGCTTGTCTTATAGGAGCATTTCTTCTAAAATTTCTTCTTCTTTGATTATACATTTTGCCTTTAGAAGCAGCAGTATGATAATTCAAATCAATTTTCTTTCTGGGAGTCTCTCTAACTTTAGAACACTCTCCTTCTTCAAAACCAAGTCCAGTAGTGTCTCCATATAGTTTTTGTTTACCAAGCATCTCATGTAGCTTGCTTGTGCTTTCTTCAAACTCCTTACACTTCTTAGATAAAGCCTTGAGATCATCATACTCTTTTCTCAGATTGATAATAGCACCCTCTAATTTTAGATTCTCGATCCTTCTAACTTCAAGGTCAGATTTTGAAACAGCTGCTATCCTCTTAGCTTCCTCAACCTCTATCTTCAGACTGATAATCAAATTATTTGAGTTATCAATTTGTGTCCTTTAATTTGTAATATGAATACTTGCCTCTTCAAGATTAGAGAGTGCTTTGTCTTTGAAGTCTCTTTCTTGTTGTAGCTACAACATTAATTTATCTTTCTCCTTCTTATAGTTCTTGAGTTCACTGAAAGCACATATGAGCTCTCCTTCTATGTCAATTTCACAATCTTGTTCATCATATTCCTGATCATCATCACTTATGATGTTAGCTTCTTCTGAAAGAGATTGGACCTCAACTTCTTCATGTGAATGTCTTTCATCATTGTTATTCTTCTGAGATAACAAGTTATCTTGTTCTTTATCATCACCTTGATAAATTCTTTTTAATTCTCTCCATATATCCTGAGCTGTAACACAATTCATAACTTTACAAGAGATATCATTAGATAGAGCAGATAATATAGCCTTCTTTGCAATATTATTACATTTAAGAGCTTCTTTATTATTTGCAGTAACACAATCCCCATTCTCAACTGACATTAAAACACCATATCCTAAAGAAGATAAATAAATCTGCATTCTCATACACCAAACTGAAAAATCTGAGCCATCAAAGAAAGGAGCTTCTGAAATCTTTTCTTCTAATACAATACTTGACTCAACTTGTGAAGCTTCTTTATCAATTGATTGAACATCAACATTTAAATTTGATATGGATGATGTCTTTTGTGTCTTTTGACTAGAATGAAGCTTGACATTTCTCATGTTCTTATTTCTTCTGCACTTACCCATTGAACTCCACACACAAAACCTACCCAAGCTAATTAAGCCTCAAAAAGGAACTTGGCTCTGATACCAATTGTTGGAATCGTTTGCCGTTGTGCCAAAAGCTCGAGCTATCAACGCATGCTACAAACGCTAGACTTAACCACGAATCTTGAGGTCAACATTGAACACCTCACTGACAAGGGGGCAGCTCACTGCCAACATGAAGGTACCTATGAACAAAGGTAATACTTCAATCGAAGATACTTTTGAACAAAGGTCCTTAGCTAGCCACTTTCTATGTGTGCTTCAAAATTTCCTTAGAAAATCTAGTTTCAAGACTCAAGTTGGACCTTCAAATGTAATTAACTTGACAAAATAATTCACAAGATCGTAGTCCTCGAAATGAGCTTTTTAACAAGTATAATTTTGATATATTTTCATTTTATTATGTATTCAATTTTCAACATAGGTTTTTCGCTGAACATCAAGTTCTTCATTATACATAGGTGGAAAAATAGTGAAACATTGAATTTTTTTTCCAAAAAATACCTTTGCACTAGGTATTAACGTCCTTGTTTAACCCAAAAAAATTGAATTTCAATATATACACAAGTTATGCTTGGCAACATACACCTATGTCCAAATTATAGTTACCCTGACTTCAAAAATTAAATAAAAAATGTAACAAAAAAATATGTAAAAATATCCATGCACTAGATATTGATGTTAAAAATCTATATTTTAAAAATTAGAATTTTATCTTTCAAGAAAAAAAGTTATGTTGGACGACATAAACGTTACTTTCTAAAAATGTTATTTACTATTAAAAAATAGTTATTAAAAGAGATGTTAAAAGATTCATGATTTATTTCAAATATATATATATATATATATATATATATATATATATATATATATATATATATATAATCTACACAAATCACCACACATCACTAGTTCGCATCATCTTCAAATTCTTAATGGTTTAGTTGCTATAGGTCTCAGAAAGTGAAGATTTAGTTAAAAATGTTGATATCAATGTCCATCTTGGCCAAAAAGTGGGACTCATTATTGTGGGATTACCCCCAGGTAGTGGGTTGAGGGAATTGTTGTGCTAAAAATCTCTTCTCTCTTATTCCATTGAACTCTTGCTTTCTAGGAATTGAAAGACTTCCCTTCCACCTTACATGCTAGGACAAAAGACTCAAATATAGAACTAGTGCTAAACATGTGTACCCCATGTTGGATGCGATCCTTAAGACCTCCCAAAAATAAGCCATTCATGTTCTCTTTTGGGATTGTATCTACTCTCAATGAAAGGTTCTAGAATTGTTGAATATAATCCTTGATTGGTTATGTTTGATGTAATTTATCTAATTAGATGAAGTAGTTGTTTGCCACACTATTGCCATATCGTGACTGTAACTCCTCTGTAAAAATTGACCATGTGACAATGAGAGCCTTTTTCTTCCTTTGTGCACACAACCATAGATAACAAATGATTTGCTCTAGTTCTAGATATAAGGAAGCCATTGTCACTTTTTGTCCACTTGGAATTTGATGTACATAAAAAATCTCCATTTGATTTATTCAAGTCAATGGATCCTTGCCATTGTTCTTGTGCATATCAACCTTTGGCATCATGGTCCTAGATCCCATATGTGTTAGCATTTGGATTTAGATTAGCTAACTTAGATGATCTACCTTGGTTTCTTAAAACATCTAGTTGTAAGCTTGATTGATTTTGGATAGAAGCATTAATGTTTGGTAATGTGCTATGGATGTTAGATAAAACCTCCTTGTATGGTATCCAATCTTCCTTGCAAGTGTTGCATATCCTCCTTCATCTTGTTGGTTTTTTCTAACATGGGTATGGTATCCATCTACTCTATTGATGAATCACATCTATCAAGAGTCTTACCAAGAGTGTAGAAATTCTTGCCCTTGCCTCTAGTATGTGGTCCAGCCATATAGTGCAAAATCTAATTTTTTGTCAACCAAAACTTGATTAAATAGTTTCAAAAAAATTTAGCCCCAAAATTAAAATTTCAAAGAGTAAACCCCTAATTATTTTTCCAAGCTTTCCAAAAATGTAAACAAATCTAAATATTTTCAGAAATTGTAGCCCATAGAGTGAATTTATGAAAAACCCTAAAATTGCAATAACTTACTAAAAATAAATCCAAATGCCTTCAAATTAGGATTATAGGTGTATCAATGCACCCTTTTTCAACCCTCCAGTAATAAAAAAACCACTTATTTGCAGCGTTAGGAGTGAAATTGGTGGAAACCCTAATTTTATAATAACTCCTTTGAATATGCTCCAATTAACCTCAAATCAAGACTGAAGTAGCTTAAATATACCCTTGATCAGCTCTTTCAAAATCAAGAAAAAATTACCCAAAATGAGAGAGATATGCGCTTCCCAAAATGACCTCCAAATTTTTATAAAAATTGCCTTGTCACTTGTCTTCACGGTGCCAAGATCATGCTCTGATACCACTTGTAATGAAATAACTTGCACAATACAAAAATACATTAGGGGATATGCTGCTAATATTTGATATTAATAAGCCACTTTGAAGGGGCAAACCTCCAAAAGTTTCCAAGAAGAATACAATTCACAATATGATGATCATAAACTAACCACTATCTCCTATATATACCCTAGCCAAGCCTTGGATGTCACCCAAGCTGACTTAGATACCAAAATATAACACTTAGGATGATCTAATTATCTAAATAAGAATATAATAATTATCACATAACTTAATTAAGAGTTAAGTTACCCACATGCCGACTACTCATAACCCCGTGCATAATGTAGGATTAAGGGCATAACAATCCACCTCCTAGGTTTAGATCTATAGTCACAGAATTGAACTAGTTTAGTTTTGTGATTTGCATAAATGACCTTAGATATTTTAAAATTCAAATTTAATTTTTGGGCCTAAGATGATTCCCTCTATTTGGGCATTATGAGCCAGCTAAAGCACAAAAACATTTGAATTATATGATGTTGTTTTGTATAAAAAGACAAACCCTAATTCATTTTGATGATCTAACACATATCAAACATACATTTATAATTTAGGATCAAGAATCACATACATCTCTTGCACACATCAAGAACATCAAAGCATTATCTTGTGACATCGACATTGCATCAACATCTTAGGCATATTGCATGATTGTCTACTATTTTCAATCATTGTACCAAATTGTTAAATTGGTATCTAGGTGTTTTACCAAATGACCATAATCCTAGCCTCACAAACTCCTCAAAGATGTTTGTCAATATTGCTAATTTATTATTGTAGGTCCGTTAATCTAGGTGAATCTTTGTTTGAAAGTGTAGAAGAATCATAGTTGATAGATTTAGATCCGTGGGTCAAAATTCAAATTCACACACCAGGTTCAAAAATAACAATGACTCTACCCTTAGGTTAGCTTGTAGTCATAGAAGTGAACTATTAGAATATGCCAAAAAAATCTTTGCCCCAAAACAATCATTTGTTAAAGAAATTGATTAGCAATGTTTATCACAATCAAATTAACATCGAACTAAAAACTAGGGGAGAGGACCCAATAGGTAACCATGCCCTAATAGCTGCTATGGTGACGTGCACCTAGACCCCTAATTAAGTATGTTAAAAGAATTAGTAGTTGAGAAATAATATACTAGTAAAAATTTAATAAGGAACCAATACACGTGCACATATACATGTGTAACTATACACTTCACAAGTCACATCAAAGAATCAACTAATCATATGGTGACACATAAGACAATCAGTAATGCATGCCTTGGTGCACATGTTTCGGTCTAATTTTTTTGGGGTGTTTTTGAACAATTCGACGAATATGTAACTAATTAGGCTACATTGTTGATACCCAGAACCCCAAACAAAGATATGCTGAAATTTTCATGAAAACATGATGTAACATTTAGGAAGCTTGATATGCACAAAGTTAGGGTGTGTACTCTATGTCCTCACCCCTAAATACTATTATTTTATTTACTTAAATTCCATACATTAATTTCAAATAATTAAAAGCCGCAACTCTTTATCTTAAAATATTCAAGGATTATTGCATTAATTATTTTTTAATTCTAAAACTTTATGTAAAGAAATGTGATTATTTCTTTTTCACATCAAAATAAGTCACTTTCCGTTGTAATTCCATTTACTACAAAAATTAGGTACCAAGCCTGTTTTTCTTTCTCTTAAAGCTTAAAGACCCTTTACTACCTAATTGCGAAGGTTACTACTAATGTCTTGTTGCTGCCATAAATATCATCTACAGTTGCAACCCACAATATTAAAGAAAATTCTCTGCAACAAAAACAAAAAGCCACTTTAGCACGTGCGAAAAAAATATTCGCCCACGAAAAGATTCATAAGTGAAAAAGTGGAGCCCTGCAATGAAAATGAAAAAGACATTAGGGAATATATAGTACGTATGGGATATCTGTGTGGGAGATTTTCCACTGAAGCATTAACTACGATGTATGCAGATATAATTGCCCATCGAAATCAATCAAATCACTTATTTGTCCAGATACTTTACTTTGCTTAACGAGCAAGACTTATCCAACGAATCTTATTGGACAGGAGAGATGTTTTCCTTTTAATTTGTAATGGAGCAAGTTACGACTGATATACAGTGGAGCGGCAGTGTATTAAGCTCGTTGTAGAAGAAAATTTGAAGTTTGGAAGTAGCCAAGGAATTTATGGGGGAGTACAGTGGGAGTGGAGGTTGGCAGCACAACAATGTGAAAGAACAGTTCGAGGAATTGGTGCTCAAATGGACTATCCACGACATTACTAATGAAAAACTCTATGATCATAAGGTCAGATATATATAAATAATATATAGAAATGTTTTATGTTTGAAACTGCATATAAATGCTTTTGAGAATGCGTTGGTTATAGGTAATTTCCAGTCGTTAGGCTTCACTTACAATTGGTTAGGATTGAGAAAAGGGTATATAAACTTCTCTCTTCTATATCATTGTTCGGAAATGTTCGATTCAGAGAGAATTAAGCTATACACCTCAAAATAATGGAGAAAGGACATAAGTTTGGTTTTACAGAGGTAGAGTCGCATATTTTAAAATCTTAATCGTCGAATAGTAATTCTATGTCTCATCTTTATGAATAGTAATTTTATGTCTCAGTTTTATTAATTTTTTTTTTTTTTTTAATGATAATTTACTTTTGATTATTGAATTGGGTGATGTTTAAAAATAGCCCAAAAAACAATAGATATGTTTATATACAGAAATCTCACTAAAAAAATAGTGTCTTGGAAATGTTTGATTAAATTAATGGAGGTGCTTGTATACAGAGGTCTCAGACAAGAAATTAATGATTTTGAACTGTTTGATTTTGGAAGGGATAGAGTTCTGTGTAGTGTAATGGTGAAAATTGTATACTTTGCACTTTTTCCTTTTGTTTTGGAAATTAGTGTTCTGTTTAGTATAAAAGTGAAAATTGCATACCATGCACTTTTTTTCTTTGTTTTGGACTTACTTTGTCTGGGTTAGCCTCTATGCAATGATTAGTGTAAAAGCCAGTAAATCATCCGAGCCTTGACTGATCACTAATCACATCTCAAGAACATTTCAATTACGTACTTCCCACCTCAATTTAAAATCACAATGTAAAACTGAACTAGTTCAATTTTGTGCCTTGAATTTACAAAGGTAGAGTTGTATACTTCAAAATAGTGGAGGTGTTGATATGAAGAGGTCTCAAACAAGAAATTAGTGTCTTGAAAATGTTTGATTTCGAAGGGGTAGAGTTGCATGCCTGAAAATAATAGAGGCGCTTACATTAAAAAGTCTCATTCAACAAATTAGTGCCTTGCTTAGTGTAATGGTGAAAATTGCAATGGCTACATTCAAGAGGCATATTTCTTTATTTTGGACTAACTTTGATTGGATTAGCCTTATGCAATGACTAACATAGAAGAGGCATATTTCTTCATAAAAGTCGGTAAATCATACAAACTTTGATTGATCTTAACTTCTTGCATCTTGAGAACTTTTAGATTACCTGCATCCAACCTCAGTTCAGAATCATGACGCAAAATGGCAAAATTCAACCTAGTTTGATTTCATGGCACAACATTGACCCTTGCACTTTTAAAATTCAAAAGTCAAACTTGGCTTGTGGGTTTTGTATAAAAGGACATGCCCTTATTCATTATGATAGGATCTAAGGAAGCCTCTATCAGATTAGCTCAAGGACAATAATGCACCATCATCAACATCTATGTAAATCAGATTAGCTCAAGGACAATAATGCACCATCATCAACATCTATGTATATTACATAGATGTTGATGATGGTGCATTATTGTCCTTGAGCTAATCTGATAGAGGCTTCCTAGACCCTAGATGATCATAATGAATAAGGGCATATTACATGGTCTTTGATCTTTATTCCTAGACAAATTGATTTAGCGGCATATTACATGGTCTTTGATCTTTATTCACAAGCCGCTAAATCAATTTATCTAGGGGTTTGACTGAGGAGAACATGACCCTTACTTTAGCAAGCTCCTCAATGGTGTTTATAAATACTCCCAATTTCATATTGTAATTCTAGATATCTAAAAGTGAGGTGAACCAGTTCTCATTTTTGCAAAGACTTTCCAGATTGATTTTGCACAACATAGGTCGATTCCGAGCATAGAGTTCAATTTTGTGCTGCAGAATCGAATTAGATTGATTTTGCACCATGATTTCATCCCAGACCAAAATAAAGTAGTTATTATCTGTTTGAACATTACAAAGCCAGATTTGACATCATAGTGACATTTAAATTATAGAGCAAGAATTTACACTCTTAACAACATCAAGCCACACCTAGAGCTAAGTAACCCTAACCTTTTTGACATTTTGAAAAAAGCTTGTTCAATTACAAATTACTGATCATAACTATAGACCTGTATTTATATTTAATTATTGCATTTTATTTAATAACCTGGATATTTTAAAAGAAAACTTTACTTTCCTTTTCACTTAAAAAATGGTTTAGTTAAAAATTATTTATTGAGAAAGTTGGTGTTGAGAAAATAATATATATGAATCTTTGAGAATTAGATGACTTCATTCTTTTTTTTTAAGTGACATCAAACATTTGAAGTTAGTGAATGTTATATGATATGTGAGTATATTTTATATATATCTCTGTATGTATGCTCATATATGTACACATACAAATATATGTGTATATATATATATATATATATATATATATATATATATATTCAATTATATTAACAATATAAAAGGTATAGCTTTAGTTCATGTGATGGTAAAGGCACTTGTATGTACAATGGAAGTTATATGTTTGAATTCAAATAGAGAAGGTTATACACCTTAAATCCATTTAATGTAAATCATGCTTGTATAAAGGAATTTGATATATGAAATTAGTGTCTTGAAGTATAAGTGTGTATATACATACACTCTCTCTTATACACTCTCTCTTTTGAGAATGGTTTAGTTGAAGGTAACAATTTATTTTTAGTTGTAATTAGATTTTACTTATAATAGTTGTATTGTTTAGGTTGAGAAAATAGTAGGTTAACTTTTGAGTAGTATTTCTTTGAGTTTTTGAGATGAGGGGACAAGGGTCTAGGGATGACAACAACTTTCTAGATGTTAAAGGATAAAATGTACAAATTAAATACAAACACAATTGATAATAAATAATTCAATGTCAATTTTCAAATTATAGATGTTAAACTTTAGTCAAAATGGTTTATATCATAGTAACATTACATAACATCAGGATTGACTTGGCAAACCAAATTTATAAATAGAATACAATTACTTGGGATTTAATTGGGATAAAATCTTGTTTTTCCATCTGACAAAACTGATGCAGGAGTGAAAAAAATGTTGTTTCTTTTCAATAAGGCTAAATTTGGCAGAGTTACTATTTTTAGTAAGTTTGCATTTGTGCACGGTTGGATACAAAATCTTACACAGACCTCTAGAATGGTGAATTGAAGCTAATGGTGAATAAATCACTTCAATATCATTTGTCATTTGTGAGATATTAAAATTTCAAATTCCGAAAATCCTATTGAAATATTCAAAGTCAAATTTGAGGCACTTAGAGGCTCCGAATGGGCCCGAAATTTGGCGGGAAACCCAAGCAGTCTATCTCTTGATACTATTTGTGCACCATCATCTTTTTGAGAGCTTTCAAAAAAGGTATTATAATTGAAAATCCAACAGTCGGATCGAAAGTTATGGCCTCGTGAAGTTGACCTATTTTTGGAGGGAGATGCAAATTTCGAAATTAAGCTGGTGGTCGCCAAAAAGGGCTATATATGACCATTTTTAGGAACCCTTGGGGTAGTAGAGTTAAGGGGGAAGGTATAGAGTCAGGAAAAGGCGGGAAAATATAAACCCTAGTTGATTAGGGGTTACGGAAGGCTGAAGATTCCAGAGTTTTGAGAGAGGGAGCTGTAATATGTTGCAGCCTGTAGGGGATTCATCCTTTGATTGTATTTGAGTTTCTGTAATGTAATGTTTTGCCCATATTAATAAAATATCATTCTATTTTCTGTGTGCAATTTCTCTTATTGTGTGTTTTATGAGTTACCCCCTTCATAAAAAACACAACAATTTTTATTTTTTTAGAGTAAAGAAAACCCAACACAATACCTTCTTCACAATTGTATAAAGCTCAAATGTTCACTATATAATATTAAGGCTTTTATTCAATCCTTAAATATATAAGGATATTAATAGACACATCTAAAATGACTCTAAAATTTTAGATGAATACTTTAAAGTCATATGCAAAAATAGAAAACTTACACTAAAAAACTTCCCAAAAAAAATACTGAAAAAATTAAAAACCCCGTTTAAGCTAGTAAAGTCATGATTGCATGTTATATGTTTTTAATTAAATTTTTAATTTTTAATGTATTTATTAGTCCTTAATTCGTTACGTTACTATTTCCCCACGACTATCCATCCCTACGAATTTCACTTGCTTGTAATGTATTGAAAGTTTGTAACACCTTTGCTTACATGATAATATTAAATTATAAGTTCCTAACTTTGATTTTACACTGTAGGATCTGGTGAGCCTGAGGATTATAGTTAAACGTATTGTCTACTTAATATTAGATACGAGGAAACATACCAGTCAACAAGAAGATTTCTCAAATTACTAGAAAATTATACCAAATCACCTTTTCATCAATTGTAAGCAGTGAAAAGAAGAAACCCTGGACATTCAATTTCCCAGATGTAGGATTCTATCATTCAATTCTTCTTCTTTGTGCAACCGTTGGATAGACCATAGTTGGAAAACTCAGACTTGTTGCGGACTCGGCAGTCCAAAATAGGACTCGGACTCGGACTTGGCAAAAAACTCGGCTAGGACTCGGCAAAGAAGAAAACCGTAGTTTACAAAAAAAACAAAAAGAAATTAATGCATTTAGAGAACATAAGAGCCATAATTCAAACATTACACGTGTCATATGATCTAGGGCATGTGTATACTCAGTGTTCTGGGTTGCATCCCTCAGTTGTTTGTACATAGATCTTGAAAATGACTAAGTCTGGTATCCTGATATCCTGAAAATCCTGAAAAATTGACTAAGTTTGAAATCTGGTGGATCCTCCAAATTCTAGAATTTGCATGTTAAATTCGGTGAATCTGAGACCTATCTCAAACATCCTAAAAGGTATATTGAATATACCTAACTCTGGAGACTTTCATTTCTGGGCGCAAAAATGCTCTACTTTGTTAGGCGCATTTCTCCACTGGGCGTTTAAGTGGCAGAACGAGAGTCCAGGGTCGGGACTCGCGAGTCCGACCCTGGGACTCGTGCGAGTCCCAGGGTAGGACTTGCGAGTCCCAACCTTGGACTCTTCGAGACTCGACTCGCGAGTCCATGGTGAGGCGCGAGTCCCAGGGTCGGACTCGCGAGTCCCGACCCTGGACTCTTCGAGACTCGACTCGCGAGTCCATGGTGAGTCGACTCGGCTCTCCATAGGACTCGCGAGTCCGCCGAATTTTGGCGAGTCCTAGCAGAGTTTTCCAACTATGGGATAGACCTTAAATTGTTACATGGGTATTCTGTAGGTTGTATAAGGATGAATAAGCAAAGAACAAATAATTGAAAAGAAAAATCAGCTAATAATTTTTTAGAATAGTAAAATGTTATTTACTTTTAGAGTATACATATAAACGATAATATTTAATGCCTAAGTGGTTAAACTGAAATTGAATAAAATTTTGTGATAAGCTATCAGTATGAAGCAGGTTTTGGGGAGCACGTCCCTGGGTTGATGCCTCAGCATCCTCCATCTCTCCTTCACAAACATTGTCTGCAGTTTCCGTATCATGACTTGTGGTCCTCCTCTAGCATGGGTTTGCTATGTGTGATGTGAATAAGATGCAGGCTATTCACTACAGTGACATAGTGATATCTTATAATGGGCTTTCCTTCTACATAAATTCTCTTGTGTCAATTTGTTTTTTCAAGATTTTGGAAGTCTGACACTATAAACTGAAAATCAGAATGCTTATGTTCATAGGGTCCATGTGTGGATGTGTGTGTATTCAGGTATTCTAGTTCTAAGGATTCAATTTGTGTTGAGCTTTTATTATTCAACAATTTCCTTATGTGAGCACAAAACAATTGAGCAAAACTCTCTAGGAGTTCATATCACCTCACTTGCTCCTTCCGTCACTCCACTTGCTTTCTTTCATATTATTTCACATAACTAAGCATTCCAGGCTGTAGGGCTGGAAACATAACATTGAGATCTAATATTATCAGACCATTTTTCATTCTTTCAGTTCTTTCAAAAGCAGCCTATTAAAAGCAAGCATGTAATGTCCCCTTTCGGCCGGTAATTAACTTGGAGAAAGTTAGCCTTTTCCTAACTTGGTGGTTTAAAGGGAAATTACTTTTAAAATATTTAATTTTAAGTTGCCTTATGATTTTAATTTTATATTTTAAAGTTGACAACTTATAATATTTTAAAAGTGTCTGTATCTTCCTTGGTGGGAGCTTGGGTTGGAAAAAAGGTTATTTTAAATTTTAAATGAGCGTCCCATTTTAGTGGGAAATAAATGCCCATGAAGCCATAAAACAATATTATATTTATTTATCTTTGGCCTTCAAGGGAAGCTTATAAATGGAGTTTTGAATGCTCATGGGAGGTTTATGCATTTTCTGATAAGGTGATTTTATCTCAGAAATCACAAAGAGCTTCAATGGAGTCCATTTGCAGTGAATCTAGATTGAGTACTTTTGATGTGTTTTGAAGTTGTTTTGGTTTGAGCTGTTTTTCAATATAATTTTGGTGTGATTTAATGATGGTTTGTTGAAGTGATTGAAGGTTTTTTCCCTTTGCTGGGCCATACCATTTTCCTGAAGGCAGCCGTACAAAATTGCTTGTTGAGGTGTTGATCATTAACGGAAGGCTTGAAAATTGCAATGATAATTCAGTTTGAACCTGGACGCCTAGCTCCCAAGCAGATTTGAAGACTTTGTTGGAAGATATCCCAAGTCCCAGCAGGCGGTACATCTGGTACAGGCCGTACCTGTGAGGAATAGGGGACGTGAGGACAAGGAAAGCTGAATGCCTCACCTTTGATGTCTAAAATGCCTCAAATGTTGGTGCCAAGGTATGAGGAAGGGATCTGCAATGCATGGAGGGTGGAGAAGTTAGTGTATGAGGCTAGGTGAATGAATTTTGTGGTGCTGGATATGTATTTTAGACTTGCAGCAGTGGTATCAGTTCATATCAACAGAGGATTCAATGAGTTTATCTTCAGTTCAGATCTATACCAGCAGTTTGGGCGGCCTCTACAATGAATACAACATCATCCATCAGCTGCAAGCATTGGCATATAATTTCTCTCTTATGCAATTTGATGAATTCTGAGCATATATAGTTCTGATTTCGTTGTAACAGCAGCTTGAATTTCACATCAGAATTAAGTGATCACCTAGAATGATGGTTAGAAGTGATAATGATTTGTGTTTGTAACCCTTGGAAGGTCATACTGCCAGTGGGATTGCTTATTTCTTGATCAACTACTCACCCCCACTGAACAAGTGGTTTATTTGTAAAGGCTTCCCACTGAACAAGTGGTGATTCCCACGATTAAGTGGATGCCCACTGAATAAGTGGATGCCCACTGAATAAGTGGATGTTATTTGCTGCATTAGTAGTTTAACTATCTAGTCTAAAAAGCCCATATGCTCTCACCTTGCCTGTGACGGGAATTGGGTGATCAGAAAGGTGTGGAAGAGTCAAGTTGTTGCTTTTCATTTCTGCAGTGTTATTTCAAAAAAAAAACTAGGGTATATATTACAGTGGTATTAGAGCTGGTTTCCTGCCAGCCTGTGTGTTTTTGCTAACCCTGCATGCAACAAAAGAGTGATAGAGAAAAGAGATATCAACAGAGAGGAAAGAAAATTGAAATCAGCCTCGGGTTAAGAGGGTTCTATGGAAGGAACTCCAAACATGGTAGAAAGGGACAAGGATGCTTGTCCACCGAATAGTCCAAGTGACAGAATTGAAAGGAAATTCGACACAATGTTTGACACAATGGCACAACTTATAAACAAGATGGATCAGGATTTGAACAATATGCAGAGGCCAAATGTTGATGCCAGTAGCTCCCAGAGTAATGGCTCCTGTAGTAACAATGGAGGGGTGGCCAGAACATTGGTAGGGTCGGCTGCTAGGCCCCTTCAACTTGTTTTCGCTAGAAGGGAGGAGGCACCTCCTGTGCAAAATGAACAAGCTGCATTCATTGATAAAGTTATGACTTGCTATGATGAGTATAGCACACTTTCAGATCAAGTCCGTCGAATCTTGACCTTCGATCAATTCATGAACCAAAAGAAGAGAAACGGAGGAAGGCAAGACACCAGAGGCAATGGAGTTCAAAGGGATTATCAGTAGGCCTTGAACAAAGTTTCTCTAGCCCACTTTGATGGAAGTGGTAAGTGCACAGCGAGAGCCTAGGTTTAGAAGCTTGATAACTTTCTTGCATTGAGGCCTATGCCGAAGGAGGAAGCTATAAACTTCGCTACCTTTCACTTGGATGGAGCATCCCGCGAGTGGTGGTACCACTGACTGGTGACACAAGATCACAATCTTATTACCACCTATTATGAGTTCTCTAATAGACTCATGCGATTTGATAAACAAGATCCGGAACAAAGCTTCAAATATCTAGCTCAGTTGAAGTAAACCAACACCGTTGATGCCTACATCAATGAGTTTCAAAGACTTAGTGTTATGGTTCTTGATGTTTCCGAGAGGAGACTCATCTTCTTGTTTGTAGAGGGTCTTTCATTGCCAATAAGAGGTTGGGTCAAGTCTCTTGGCTCACAAACATTACAAGAGGCCATCAACAGAGCTCAGAACATGGAGTTTTCAGCTCCAAGGACCAAGATTGCAGCAAAACCATTTTCCTTCAATAAAGATAAAAGACCATTCTCAAATTTTCCACATCAGCAAAAACCACCTACGCAGAAAATAAGTGAAGGCATTAGAAATGAGCTCAAAAAAAAATATTGTGCTTCACGTGCAAAGAGCCTTTGGCTTCCGGCCATAAGTGCTTTGAGAAGTGGCAAGTACGCCATTTAGAGGGTATTCAGATGCTGATTCTGAATCAGAAAAATCAGAACAACAAACTGAATTTGAAAATTGTGAAGAAGTTGAGGACTTTGAAGAGGTTGAAGAGGTGAAGGACAATGGAATACTTGCACAATTATCCAGCACTCAAAATAACAACCCCTTTAGAGTTCGTGGAGTTCTTGGAGGGCATGTCATGTCCCCATTTTTGCAAGTAACTTAAAAGTGTTCTAATTGTAAATTAATTTTATAAAGTATTTTAATTGCTTTATAAAATTAATATTTTATTAAGTTACTCGAGTCAATTTTAAAAACACTTTATAAAATAAAGTGTTATTGTGTACACAAAAACAAACATTTAAAAGTTCATGTGTAAGCATTTAAAAATGTTTAAGTGTGATGGTGTACACAAAAACCTTCATTTAATAAAATAGGCCTGTCCTAATTTGTGAAGGTTTTAAAAGGAGAGCTGGGATTCATTTCGAATCATGCATGTATGTTGGAGTTTGACTTTTGTCAAAGTTCTTGTGTTCAGCTGATGTCAAGGAGATGTTCCCTTGCATTTGCGGTATCAAGGAAATGACCCCTTGGTAGTTGTTGGTGTGGTGATGCTCCCTTACCTACCTTGAGGTATCGCGGGCCAAGAAATTCGTGGATAATCAATGAGTCGTTGAATATTATCTCCTTGTGTAATCGTGGTCCTTGAGGAAACCATGTCTGAGCCGCCACATCATTCTGTGAAGTCATCGCATACAGGCATAGAGCAACGTGCAGTATTGAGATAACGAGTTGCGTAGATTTCATCAGTGAAGACTTCCATATCAATAATCTATGGTCTTAAGGAATAACCGACATCAACTAGCTACATGAAACAAAGACTATATCAATAGCATCGATCTCCAAGAATTTCTGTAGCAACGCATAGATCATTGAGAGCTAGCGAACTTTTCCAAGTGACAGCGATCAATATCATCAAAGGACTGGAGCAACGATTTCCATTACAAGAGGGGCACATTCATTCCCAAAGGCATCAATTGCATGTATAGAAGGTTGCGAACTATCAACTGTGTCCAGGCATATGCTACAGTTGAATATCCATCACCATATGAGCGTCGAACTGGAATCTTTGTTGAATACCATTGAGCACCTTTGTTGAGATCGTGGTATCCACAGGTAGGCGAATGGAAGGCAAGAGGGTGATGGATTATACTTAAGGAGCAGTGAACTTCTTCACTAGGCCCATCTGCAAATAATAAGACGACAATCTACTAATTGGCGACCATCCTCAATACACTCAGTGGCATCAAATCAAGGAGTTGCACTTGTGGCGAATACATACACATAGGCATCGAAGGTAGTGGATCAATTCTGGATAGAGGTGCCATCCACTAGTGATCGTGGAAATCAGAGGACCGAATCGTTGCCATTACACAGTCATGTCACAACGGAGTCTGATAAATCAATAGGTACTAGAAATTCATTTGTCAACATAGAGTATTGAAGACTTGCATTGTATGTATCTTTGATATGGATAACAATTGGGATCATTGATATTATTGAAGACTGATTTACAATAGTTGTAATTGATCACTGTTAGAGTTGTCATTGTAATTTGCAAACCTATTCTCAATTGGGGGAATTAATATAATAGGGAAATTAGGTTGATATTCAAATCTTTAATTTGAATATTCTATTCTAGCTATATCAGTCACTAGTGTATCAATGTATGTTGTTGTGATCATTACAAGATTTAGAATAGAAAAGAATAATCAGAGTTTAACCAATATCTTGTAAGAGGGATTTTACAGGGCAGCGTATGGTTGCTCTTATTGACATTGGTGCCACGCATAATTTCATAGATGAAAGCCTTGTGGCAAAGTGTGGGTTGAAGATGGAGGAGTTTGATGGGTTCAAAGTCATGGTTGTTGATGGCTTTACCCTCATGTGCACACGAAAGATCTCTCAACTTTGCATTTAGTTGGGAAACTATGAGGTCAAGGATGAGTTCTATGTTGTGAGCATTGGTGACACTGATGCAATGCTTGGAATTCAATGGCTGAAATCTTTGGGTGTGATTTATTTGAATTTCCAAACCATGGAACTTAAGTTTGAATCAGAAGGGAAGAAGGTTGTCCTCTGTGGAGTGTCTAATGGAGGTCCAAGAGTTGTCACAATGAAGACGATGGAACGTATTTTGAGGCAAGGCCAAGTTGAGTGGGTTGCAGAGTGTGTAGTCATGCCCACTTCTATTCATGAGGGGAAGAGAGTGCACCATCTTGATGTGTAAACATTATTGACCAAGCATACCAAAGTCTTCAGTGGGTTGCCACCAGGAATGCCTCCTGATAGAGGCATTGAGCATGTGATTGAGATAGAGGGAGCCAAACCAGTGATAACCACTCCCTATAGACACCCAAAACGCTTCAAGGATGAAATCGAGAAGGCCATCAAAGAGTTGTTTGACATGGGGTTCATTTGGCCTATCAAGAGTCCTTTTGCATCTTCGGTTGTGTTAGTGAAGGACAAAACTATGTACTTATGCATAGACTACCGTGAGCACAACAAGAAAACTATTAAAAACGGGTATCCAATACCTAGGATAGATGAGCTCATTGATGAGTTGCATGGAGTAGTCTATTTTTCCAAAATAGACTTAAGATCCAGGTATCATCACATCCGCATGCGTGAGGACATATAAAAAACTGCTTTTAGATGCCACTTTGGGCATTTTGAATTTTTGGTTATGCCTTTTGGCCTAACCAACACTCCTGCTACATTCCAGTCATGTATGAATCAAATTTTTAGTGAGTAGCTCCAGAAGTTCCTTTTGGTGTTTTTTGATGATATTCTTATTTACAGCAAGTCTTGGGAAGAACACATGCATCATTTGGATGAAGTTTTGGGGATTCTTGAGGCAAAATCTCTATTTGCCAAGGGGTCTAAGTGCGAGTTTGGAATGACTGAGATTTTGTATCTTGGTCATGTGATCAGTGCAGATGGGGTTAGAGTGGATCAAGAGAAAATTTGTGCTATCCTTGAGTGGCCACCACCAAATAACCTCAGACATTTGAAGGGTTTCTTTGGGTTATGTAGTTTGTATAGGTGCGCCATTTGGATGAAGTTTTGGGGATTCTTGAGGCAAAATCTCTATTTGCCAAGGGGTCTGAGTGCAAGTTTGGAATGACTGAGATTTTGTATCTTGGTCATGTGATCAATGTAGATGGGGTTAGAGTGGATCAAGAGAAGATTCATGCTATCCTTGAGTGGCCACCACCAAAAAACCTTAAACATTTGAAGGGTTTCTTTGGGTTATGCAGTTTTTATAGGTGCTTTGTGGAGGGATTTTCACAATCAACAGCTCCTCTTACTGATCTCACTAAGGGATCATTTCTATGGACAGATTCAGTGTAGAAATCTTTTGAAAAATTCAAGGTGATTATGAGTAATTGTCGCGTTTTAGCACTTCCAGACTTCTCCAAGCTGTTTGAGCTTGAGTGTGATGCTTTGTGAGAAGGCATTGGTGTTGTCCTCATACAAAATAAACACACAATTGCCTTTGAGAGTAGAAAGTTGCGTGGTGGTGAGAAGAACTATTCAATCTATGACAAGGAAATACTTGCAATCATGCATGCATTGATCAAATTTATTCAATACTTGGTGGGAGGTAAATTCATTGTAAAAACAGATCATAATAGTCTTAAGTATTTCCTTAACCAGAAGGATCTTAGTGAGGCAACAACATTAGGTAAGCTTCAAGCTTACGATTTCAACATTGTCTACATGAAGGGGAAAAAGAACATTGTTGTTGATGCACTTTTTAGGAAATCCTATCTCACCTCCATTGTTGAGATTACAACAGATTTGAAGGATCAAATCCTTGCGGAATACGTTAAAGATCTTTTCACTTAAAGTATCATTGATGGTGCCAATCATGATGAACCATATCTTACCTCCATTGTTGAGATTACAATAGATTGGAAGGATAAAGGAAAACCTTCAAAAATCATTAAAGCCACTAGGCTCGAACATGCCCAAACGGATAAAGGAAAACCTTCAAAAAAGATATTATCCAAAGACAAAACATTCCTCAAGGAAGATAGAGGCAAGGGACCATACCTTTCTTATACTGACCGACTAGAACTAAGAAGAAAGAGCCTTTGCTTTGATTGCAAAGGCAAATGGGAAAAAGGGCACATCTGTGGTCAAGATAGAACCCAAAAAGAAAAATTATGTTTTAAGTGCAGGAACGTATGGGAAATAGGACACATGTGCGACCGAAAAAGTCTAAAGAAAAATAAGGCATGTTTTAAGTGCAAAGAGGACTGGGAACCTGGACACATATGTGGACGGAAAAGGAGCCAAGCTCACAAAATAGAAGCAAGTCAAGTAACAAAAGACAAATATGAAGAAGGACCAAATAAGAGAGTAAGACGTGAGGAAGAAAGGGAGGAAGGAGGAATTTTGGCCTCCATCTCAAAAGCATCAAAGCATCATCCCTTCAAAATCCGAGTTGTAATTAAAGGCAAAAAGGTAACAACTCTTATAGATAGTGGGGACACCCATAATTTTATAGATGAGAACCTAGCCATAAAATTAAAATTAGAATTGGAAGACTTTAAGGGATTTCAGGTAGCCTTAGCGAATGGATTCACTAGATCATGTACAAATAAAATCCCCCAGCTCAACATCACTATGGGAAAATATCAGCTCAATGACAAGTTCTATGTCATGAAACTAGGAGACACCGATGTGATTTTAGGCACCCCATGGCTACACTCACTAGGAGATGTCAACATAAATTTCCAAAAGTTGGAAATTAACTTTGAACAAAACGGGGAGAGGATTAAATTACAGGGCCTATCTGATGGGTCCCCTAGGGTCATTTCAGCCTAAAAAATGGAAAGGATCTTTAGGCATGACCAAGTGAAATGGGTAGCCCAATGTCTAATTTTAGATAAATCTACTCCTAAAGGGAAAGCTATCCACGTGGATATACAACCACTACTAAAGAAGCATAAGAGGGTCTTTAGCGACATTCTGTAGGGTCTTCCCCCCTAAAAGAGCCTTTGAACATTCCATTGAATTAGAAGAAGGATCAAAACCAATAGTCACTACCCCCTACCGACACCCTCACAAATACAAGGAGGAGATTGAAAGAACCATAAAGGAGTTGTTAGAATTAGGTCACATCCAACCAAGTTCTAGCCCTTTGGCCTCATTGGTGGTACTTTTTATGAAAAAAGATGGTACAATGAGGATGTGCATTGACTATAGGGCACTAAATAAAAAAACTATAAAGAATAGATATCCAATCCCTAGAGTTGCTGAACTTATTGATTAACTCCATGGTGCAGTTTACTTCACAAAAATCGACCTATGGTCAGGGTATCATCAAATCAGATTAAGAGAGGAAGACATTCCGAAAACAACCTTTAGATGCCATTATGGCCACTTTGAATTTCTTGTCTTACCCTTTGGGTTAACCAATACCCCGGCTACTTTCCAATCTTGTATGAATCATATTTCCCGAGGACAATTAAGGAAGTTTCTATTGGTCTTCTTCGATGACATATTAATCTATAGTAAAACCTGGGAAGAACACCTAAGGCATGTGGACGAAGTATTGGGAATACTAGAACAACAATCACTATTTGCCAAATTATCCAAATGCGAATTTGGTGTGGAAGAAATTATGTACTTGGGTCACAAAATCAGTGCTCGAGGGGTGAAGGTAGATGAAGAAAAAATTGAGGCTATCCATAGTTGGCCACAACCTAAAACACTAACACACCTTCGAGGATTCCTGGGATTATGCAATTATTACCGAAGATTTGTGAAAAGATTTTCAAAACTAACTAAACCACTCACCGACCTCACCAAGAAGGGAGCTTTCAAATGGAATGAAGGAGCACAAATGGCTTTTGAAAAACTTAAGGAAGTGATGAGTTCTTGCCCTGTACTAGCAATACCAGATTTTGAATTCATCTTTTGAGTTATGTTGTGATGCCTCCGGAGAAGGTATCGAGGCAGTGCTAATGCAAAACAAACATCCCATAGCCTTTGAAAGTAGAAATCTCAAAGACATAGAAAGAACCTATTCAGTTTATGACAAGGAAATGCTACTCATCATGCACGCCCTAGCAAAATTTAGGCAATACCTTGTTTGTGGGAGATTTATTGTCAAAACTGATCACAACAGCCTAAGGTTTTTTCTAAACCAAAAAGACTTAAACGATAGACAACAAAAATGGGTAAGTAAATTACAAGCATATGACTTTGACATTGAGTACATGAAAGGAAAAAACAACATTGTAGCCAATGCTTTATCCCGAAGGCCCTACCTAGGATCAATAACAAGAATATCCACCAATTGGAAAACATCTATACTCACTGAATACGCTAAAGACTCATTTTCCAATGACATAATAGAAGAAAAAATAGAAGATGAAAGATATCGGATTGTTGATGACCTCATCCTTTATAAGGGACGTATTTACATTACACCAGGGTCAAAGATAAAGAAAGAAATCTTAAAGAATTATCATGACAACCCAGCTGCAGGTCATCAAGGATACTACAAAACCTATAAGCAGATTAGGGAAAGGTTTGCATGGAAAGGACTTAAGGGAGATGTTTTAAAGCACGTGAGAGAATGTATGACATGTCAAAGGAACAAAGAGGAGCATACTTATCCAGCAGGATTACTCCAACCCTTACCCATACCCAACCAAAAATGGGAAAGTATATCAATGGACTTAATCATAGGACTCCCCAAGGTACAAGGAAAAGATTACATCTATGTGGTAGTTGATCGTCTAATCAAATATGCCCATTTCATGGCTATATCCACAAAATCTAGAGCACCTCAAGTAGCTGAGATTTTCTTCAAGGAAGTCTTTAGGTTGCATGGTCTTCCAAGAAACATTGTAAATGATAGGGACAGTCGGTTCCTAAGCCTATTTTGGCAGGAATTATTCAAATTAGTGGGGACAGAGCTAACCCCCAACACTAGTTACCATCCACAAACAGATGGACAAACAGAGATTGTCAACAAATGGGTGGAAGGGTATTTGAGAAACTATGTGACGGGGCAGAAAAATACTTGGATCAAATGGCTCCATTTGGGGGAATATTGTTATAATACCACTCATCACATGTCTATAGGAATGAGCCCCTTCCAGGCATTATACGGCTACAAACTGACATCTTTTGGAGATTTGATTTGATCAGATAGTCGTGTACAAGGAGTTAATGATTTCATACAACAAAATATGGATATTATGAACATGTTGAAGGACAACCTTCATCAAGCCCAAAACCAACAGAAGGTATATGCTGACAAGAAGCGGACCGAACGAACATTTGAAGTGGGAGATCTAGTCTTCTTGAGAGTCCAACCATATAAGCAATCATCACTCAAGGTCAGTGGGGCAGAAAAGCTTAAACCCCAATTCTATGGACCATATAAGGTCCTAAGGAAGATAGGAGAAGTAGCCTACGAGTTGGATCTACCTGCAAGCAGACGAATTCATAATGTATTCCACGTATCCTATCTTAAGAAAGTCTTAGGACAATGCATTGTTCCTTGTGAAGAATTACCACCACTTGATGATGAAGGAAAACTAATCCTAGAACCAGAAATGATTCTTAATGTACGAGAGAAAAGATAAGAAATAGAGTCATTGAGGAATATCTTGTCAAATGGAAAGGCCTACCAACCGAAGATGCAACTTGGGAGGGAGCTAAAATAATTGATCATCTAAATCTTAAGTTGCTTGAGGACAAGCAAATTTGGGAAGGGAGGGTTGTAATGCCCCCGTAATTATAAAGAATAATCATAAGTATTTGCAATCTTATTTTTGATTATAATTATAGATGACATTATACATCAATCTGAGTAATGATTATATAAATATAAATAATTGTAATTGCAACTTTATTATATTATAAATTAGAATAATGGCATTATTATCATTGTAATAGATATTCACACAAAGTAAATAATATAATATTAATATAAACATGATTATTAATATAGGAAATATAGATATAAATATTAAATTGAATATTATTATTAATATAAATATGAAATCAAATTAAATATTATTATAACTATTATGGCAGCGCTTGTAATAATAGTAATAGACATAAGATTAATAGCTCAAGGCAGCGAAAGTAATAAAAGGGGAGGCTGCGACTAATAAGGACGCGATCCCTCATGAAGAGAAGGATACGATCAAAGGGATCGCACCCTTCCAAAAGCCCATCGGGGTATATATAGAGGAAGGAGGGTGAACAAAAGGCATCGAAGAGTATAAGGAAATATTTAGGAGACAATTCTAATTTGCAGTAAGGAACAGACATATAATCTGGTCTGCAGCGATCAGTAGGGACTTGGTGGTAAATTAGTAATAATTTACTATGTAATTGAATATGACTATCTAATATATAATTTACTGATAATTGTTTTCTTAAGCAAGTATACATATTAGTAATCTAGTATATGTATTATTGTTTTGTCATCAAATAAGCATATTAACTAATATGAATATTTGTGTATAGTTTTATATGTTGAATTAATATGTTAATATGAATGTTTGTGTATAGTTATATATATTGAGTTAATATGTTAATATGAATATTTGTGTGAGTGTTGTGTACTATGATAAGAGAAATGTGGTGCAAGACGGGAACAGTGATGGGGCACTCCTCTAGGTACACCACCCCTCGAGGGGGGGTTAATAAATCCCATTGGGGCCAAGGGGGTACAGAGGGTACCGCCCTTGGGCCTAGAAGAGATGGCTTTCGGGGCACCTTTTGTGACCTCATTTTCCTATCATAAGCACTCAAGTTCAAGGGAACCAATCATAGAGAAAGGGAAAGGAAATGACAAGAAGAAGGGGAACGGAACAACGGATGCCTCATTAGATACACCAGCTCATATGGATGGCATGAGCCACATGAGGCCAAGAGGGATGGTATATCCACTCTTGGGCCTAGGGTAGAGGATCCGGGACACCCTATCGAAGCCACTCTCCTCAACTCTCTTATGGTTGAGTCTCTTGGATAACTAGACTTTGCTTTATTAATGTCATTATGAATCTGTTAACTGAAATGAGAAGATATTATTGTAAATATGCTCTAATATGTTTTGCAAGACATTTTCAAGCTCAAGAGCTGAAGTTGAGAATTAGAGAAGCTTTAAGTATACAAGAAATAAGGGACATTACAATTTGCCTGTTGAATAAGTGGATGTCCACTGAATAAGTGGATGTTATTTGCTGCATTAGTAGTTTAACTATCTAGTCTGAAATGCTCATATGCTCTCACCTTGCCCATGACGGGAACTGGGTGATCAGAAAGGTGTGGAAGAGTCAAGTTGTTGCATTTCATTTCTGTAGTGTTGCTTAAAAAAAAAACACTAGGGTATACATTACAAAGCACTACCACCAAATGGGGTTTCTCTACCCAATGGATTATGAAAATAGATATCTACAACCTGTTGGTTTTTCCTTCTGAATCAACATCAGGGTTTCCCAGTTCCTATGCACGTGCAGATTCAACCAACTAATACAGGAGGTTGCGTGAGCTCCCTCCCCTTCACTTCTGGTTCTGCCGCACCAAGGGGGGTATCCCTATAACTCAAGATGTAACCTTGACTAGCTCAATGATAGAAAGATCTAACTTGACAACAACAGGCAGAATACTCTCATGTCTGGACCAAGATCTGCATGGTAGATCACAAGGTTGGCAACATTCATGGACATGTGTCTGGTGGGTATGAGAGCATGCAGGGGGTTCCTAATCCTACTCCTACAACTAACAGGTTGAAGTGATGAAATGGGTGGACATCATGTCCTGGATACAAGACAAGGGGTTTTGGATCATAACTACTGACCTAGGAGCAGATTGGTGCTTATCCGTTGGGCAAGGAGTCAACTAGACGTATACAACAGATGGTTTGCAACTTTCACTCAAGTTTCAGGGGGTTGGACTGATGCTTGCCTTACAAACATCACCCAATAATGGGTATCTAACTGCCTCTACTTACAGGTATCCCTGCAGACATACAACCTTCTCCATACATTGACCTAAAACAGTTTAATCCACTCCTTGAATGGAAGTTACAGATCAAGCATGCAGTATAGATATCTATACCCTATAATCTATGAAACCCTTGGCAACCAGATTCAAAAGAAGGATGACATGCAGCAAATGGAGACAAGCAGATAGACACATGTAATATAGCATTTTTCATTTATATCAACATGAAACTGAACATATGTGCAAAATACACTCATGCTGCAACACATAAACTCCAAAATGGGATATAACAGCCAAGATCATGCCCTGTTCATTATTTACACAAAAAAATGCCCAGGTCTTCAACAACCTTGAAATGAGCACCACATCCCTACTTATACAACAAGGAGGTGCTCAGTGTTAACCACCAGGCAAACTCAAAATTTGCAAGATACAGTACATTGAGAAAATGGCGCTCATCGCATTGAATGCAGCAGGTGGGAGAGGAGACAGGAAGAGATCTCGAGCCTTGCGTCGTCGCCTAGGGATTCACATCTTCAGTCGGGTACTAGATCCGTCCACGCCATCGCCCATACCCTGTAAGATCCGCCATTAATGGCGCACCAACCCGTGGCCTCGGGATACAGCAGTTGCGTGCCTTGCAAACCTTCTCCCGCCAAAATGTACGTACATGCATCGAGAAAACCCTTCTTAACACTTTATATACTAGGCCGGTTACATATATAATGTCGGCGATTTTGCTCCCGACGGCACCTAGTATAAGACCTTCATCATCATCATCCTCTAGCATGATAACCTTACCTTCACGTGAAATATCATCCTGATGTTCACCTTCATCGGCACAACCTGATGCATCGGAGGAAGATCCTCCTACTTAGCCGATACCAAATGTCTGGCCGATGAACTGTTGGCAAGAGACACTATATGGATTCATGGTTGTTGTCATTGATGGCAACAAAGGTCATTCCACATATCCGCAAGCTATGATGTGTCTCTACCGGAAGTCAGAATAAAGAATGTTGTGGTCCGGTGAATAAGAACAGAGCATGTGGCAAGGTCCGACAGATTGGTCCGGATCTCTCAGAGGAAGTATCTTGGTGCAGTGCGGATTTGGGGAAGTCAAGAGGACTACCTTGAGTGGTATATTCCAAGGATTTAGCCTCCGGTGATGGACAAGGAAAAAGATATGAATGGTTGAGTACCGGATTCCTGAGAGACAGTGAAAACAGAGGAAGAACTGACTGACAGAGTATCAGACTGCTTTCCGGATGTGTTACTGTTGATGACAGAGGTTGTGAAGGCATGAATCATGTTTGGCCGACATAATTAATGATATCTACAAGTATATGCTTGATCCGCATTGCTTGGTGAGGAAGGATTCAGCCGACAGAACAAGAGTTTGTAAGAAACTAGACTGTTCCGGATGCCGACTAGAAAGGTGATGAAATTACTTGTGCGGATATATATAGAGGATGGATTTAGTTGTGAAGTGTGTGATGGTGTGAAGATATATGCGAATAAGTCCAGATAAGAGCAGAGGTAGCAAAAAGGATCCGGTATGTGAAAGATAGCAGAATAAAGAACAGAGGAAAGATGAAGTGCAGCAGATCAGTGTACTGAGCCTAACCGGAACTGAACTCCAGCATATGCAGATGCTTCCAATCAGTTCAACACTGTGATTCTCATCACTTTGTAGACAGTGTGTCTTCTTGTAGGCAGTGGGCCTCTTGTGAGCAGTGTGCTCGGGCAGTGAGCCCTAATTGGCAAGTGCCATTTTTGTAATTTCCTATTCTTCTAACAGAGAATAATTTTGGGTTAATCACCCCGTGGTTTTCTCCCTTAACAGGGTTTCGACGTCAAAAATACTGTGTCATGTGTTTCTTATTTCATGATTAATGCTTTTTGTGTTTGATTCTATGCTGCATCAATTAAAAGGAAAGTTCAATAAGGGAAATAATTAGGATAACTGATTCACCCCCCTCTCAGTTATCAACATGAACATCCTGATGACGTCACCGTCATATCCTGCTGACGTCATCAGCATATTTGCTTATCGCGCACCTCCTCATATCCGGATGACGTCATCGTCATATTTGCAAATATCGGGGGATCTCCACAAGATGACTACTGTTAGAAATATGATCCCCCGGACCTTGATGACGTCACCACCACATGTCGGCATCAGGATGATATTCGGAAGATAACCGGATATTTGGAAATATCATCCTGATGCACAAATATCATGCTGCACTGCAGCTTCACTATAAGATCGGGGCGATATATGAAGATGACGGATATTTGAAATGATCATCCCCCACTGGACAATGCATGAAGTCGACAGGCGGATATCTCCCTTCGGAAATATCATGATGCAGACAGGCAGAAAAGCGGATATCACCCTAACAAGAATATGACATCAGCAGTATCGGGTGATGAAAGAACATGAAGTGATAAAACAACATCAGGATGATCTTAACAAGGTCACCCGATGTTCAAATATGATGATCCCACAGAAGATCGGGTCATACTTAGAACCTTGCAGCAACATCATCAGGATGATCTTGTAAGATCACCCGATGTTAAGATATCACCCCGGAGCGAAAGATCAGGCAGGTAGAAAATATGATGATGATGACGACCTCCTCAGAAAATATGATGCTGCAGTTGAAAAAATGCTGAGGAGACCGAAGACTTAGGACTTCTTTGGATTTTTTGGGAAGATGCCTGCATGCTACCCCAAACATAAATTATTACTAACACAACCACCATGAACTAATCCTCTTCTTGGCTATTATATGGTAAATACAACTTCCAAAAGTGTTCCTCTTTAGTTTGTGAAAATATGGAGAAACAACATATAACCCATCTTCTCCATACGTCTGGTGCATGAGCACCTCGAAAATCTGAATATTCCCTTACATTTTCTATTTTGTCCAAATGTTATGTTGGCCGAGTAACGACATATGTGGCAAGAAAAGATTAAAAGTTTGTAACCGAACTGATGTGAAGTGTAATCGTTTGGCAAAGGTGGTTGTAGGCGGTTTGCCTTCCATCTTGTAACTGCCAACGTGTGTGTCTTTAATAGTTGAGTCTGTATTTGTTAGAGTTGAGGGAGAGAGAAGCGGGATAGAGAGTTGAGAGAAATTGTATGAATATTTCTGAGGAGAATAAATGAATTTTGGTGTTCTGGTCTAATTACAAGGACATCGATTGGAGTCATTCCACTGGTTAAGATTTCTTCGAAATCAGTGGAATGACCTCCCTAATGTTAGTTTTCTGTTCTATTAAAATTTTCGTTGTTTTTGTGTGATTGTTCGGTTACAAGGTGTGGAGACAATTAATGGCGTGGATTTTGGGTTGTATCACGAAATATGCATTTTATGAGTATACTGCATTAGTATGACAAGAACATTTTATGTGTATCCCGCAGATGTATGGGAAGAGACAATGTGTGTGTATATCGCATTTGTAGGCGAGTATCATTTTGTGTGTATACGTCAATTGTATGTCGCAGACAATGTATGTGTATATCACATTTGTATGTGAGAGCATTCTATGTGTATCATGCATTTGGATATCGGGGTTGTATGTTATTACAAGGACATCGATTGGAGTCATTCCACTGGTTAAGATTTCTTCGAAATCAGTGGAATGACCTCCCTAATGTTAGTTTTCTGTTCTATTAAAATTTTCGTTGTTTTTGTGTGATTGTTCGGTTACAAGGTGTGGAGACAATTAATGGCGTGGATTTTGGGTTGTATCACGAAATATGCATTTTATGAGTATACTGCATTAGTATGACAAGAACATTTTATGTGTATCCCGCAGATGTATGGGAAGAGACAATGTGTGTGTATATCGCATTTGTAGGCGAGTATCATTTTGTGTGTATACGTCAATTGTATGTCGCAGACAATGTATGTGTATATCACATTTGTATGTGAGAGCATTCTATGTGTATCATGCATTTGGATATCGGGGTTGTATGTTACAAAAGTATGTTTCGAATGTACATTGTCAATGTGCATTGGGGTAGGTGCAAGTGATGACCGGCCATATCGGTCAAAATGGAAGGAGATACATTTGGTTACCGGAGATAGAAGGTCATGCATTGTATATGCAAAGGGAAGACATCAGAGTAAGGAGAGCCATTGGGGAAGACATTGGAAGTCACAGCGAACGGCAAAGTTATGCCGATAGAAAACATATCGGGGAGAGTTGGCGCGTCAGTGGAAGAATACTTAGAGTGGCCGATGGTATATTATCATGCCAATATGAGGAATATTAATGTTTCGGTAATGTATGGACATAGAGGGTTTTGAAAGGAGGTTTAAGCAGTAAACCTATGTATGGTGGGTTGATGGGTATTTTTCACCCTGTTTAAACGCTTCCACTGTGTTACTCTGCATCAACGTCCCTCTCCACAAATGAAACTCTCCAAAACAAATTCAAATGGAGAAAAGATAAGCATAGTGTAGAAAATGCAATCACCAAAACAAGAAGGGAAAAAAGGATTGCAACAAACCCTAAAAGCAAATTGCCAGGTTTAAATAAATCCAATATTTGAAGGGAAAGGCATCTAACATGGATTAGATCGACTTATTACAATTTGACCACTCAAATCAACAAAGGTTTCTTTAAGTATTGATAAAGGACAGCCGCCTACTCTTATAGAAGACGGGATCAAAATTCATCATCAACATTTCTGATTTTGTCAGGTCTAGGGTCCAATTGTGCTATTTTCCCTTTCTTCAAAGCCCACAAAAAATTGGAACTCTGAAAATCTGTTTGTGAGGCCATGATTCTTTGGTGAAGGTACATATTTTTTGTAGAAACTTCAGAACCACTCTAGCACCTCTCGGTTTAACAGACAGGAGCAGGTTTCTACAGTTCCTGAACCTTATGTTTCTTGTTTTAAGTATATGCCAGTTTTCTATGACATAACATGACTTTCAGCATGCAATGTTTTGATTATCAACATGTATGTTATTTTATTGTTACTGACATACAATATCTATCCTTACAAGGGAGTAACTCCAGCCATAAGGTTGACATTGTGTAAGAACCCTAACCTGTTCTAACTGAAATTTTTTTGCTTTGCTGGTCTTACATTTTCTGATTTATTTTTCTTGCAATGTACTTAATATTTTCAAGATCCGCTTTCACCAATGAGTTTAGAAAATCATGTAGATGGAAAGGTTCAAAGCATAGGTCCAAATAACAAGTAATGAATATGAAACATAGATGTTAGGCAATCATAGAATGTACCAAAATATGAAAGAACATACCCGGATGGAGAATTTGACTTCCTTATTCAATAGTAGTTGGCTGATTACAAAAACAAAAGGTCTGATATAAAAATCAGACAATTACATGACTGAAAATTGAGTCCAAATACAACCCAAACATGTACAAATGATCTCCAATGAAGTCTCAACAATTGCCAACTAGTTGATGATGAAAGCCAATGATAAACCAAGTCAAATGAAGTCTGATTTTACAACTGTAAGTGCTGATATGAACTTGTAACCTGCTGATATGAAACCCTGATTTCCAATGATCATCAAAATATACCAAAATTAAGCTCCAAATGCAAGCGGCCAGCCCTAGGATGAAAGCAACTAGGGTTTGGAAGCTTCTATGATGTTCAAATCCTTCAAATGATGACTAATAACATTCAGATGTGAAGATGAAACCCTGTTGTACCTGCTGTTCCAGAAAATCAGAATGTATATGATGGCTGGGAGTGATAAAAAAACCCTCTATATGTCAAGCGATCCAACCATAAACCCTTCAATATCAATTGTAGATGAAAATAGCTCCATCTATTAGCCAAATCTGCATAATAAACTCCATTAGAACACGCAATTCAAGCTCCATGATGAACTCTATATGTCAAGCGATCCAACCATAAACCCTCCAATATCAATTGTAGATGAAAATAGCTCCATATATTAGCGAAATCTGCATAATAAACTCCATTAGAACACACAATTCAAGCTCCATGATGAACTCCATGTGAATTCATCTCATCATGGTGGAATGGGAGCATCACCAAACCACAAAAGCCAAGGGAACACCACCTTGAGCAAACTGAAATTCAATTCCAGCCAAGAGAAAATTCTCAAATATGAAATTTGCCAAATGATCAATGGGTGCAAAATGAAGCCAAACGCCTCTATTTATTCTCTTCTCTCCATAGGCGTACCAATTAGTCAAATTATGAAAACTTTCAAGTCCACCAATGAAATTGAATTTTCAATTTGACAATTTTAAATAAATTGCACCTTTCAACCACCATCATTTAAAAACAATAATAATAATAATATTTTATTATTTTCCTTATCTTACCTCTAGATGCCAATATTAAAAAAAAAATTATTTTATTTAATTTTTCTCCTTCTCAAGCGTTGATTTTCTCCAATAAAACAATAATATTTTTTATTATTTTTCCCTTCTCTTGGGCATCGATTTCACAAAAATAAAATAATATATTTTATTATTTTTTAATAGCCTTCCTTGGGCGGCGATCTTGGCATAAAAATAAAATTTTATTATTTTTATTTTTTCTAATTTCCTCCTTGACGTCAACTCCTAGGGAAAAATAAATAGCATAATGAAAATACAATTAAAGATTGCATTTTCCATTTTTTCACCTTTTCAATTTTCAAGTTGACCAACGTTTATTTTTCCCATCCTTGGCTTGAAAATCATAATATTTTGGCTTTATGAAAAATATCATAAAATAACACTTAGCCAAAATCCAAATACAACAAGTATTGAGCCAACATTATAGTTTTCCATCTTTCAATACCAAGCTCAAACCAAAATCATTCCCTTACCACTAGCATTAGCCTACGGGAATGGTGAATAGGCTAATCAACATCTCCACAAGTGATCACTCCGGAAATGGGGACATGACAGTCCTCCCTTCCCGAGATTGCTTGTCCTCAAGCAATCAAAGATTAAGATGCTCCAAATTCTGCTCTACTTCCCAAGTGGCAGCCTCTAAAAGCAAATCTCTCCATCTCACCAAATACTCTCTAATGACCTTGTTACGCAACTTGCGCTCCCTTATATCCACAATACTGTCAAGCACCAATACCAACATACCCTCTTCATCAAGAGGTGGAAGATCTGGAGAAGAAACATGTTGTCCCAATTCCCTTTTAAGGCATGACACATGAAATACATTGTGAATCCGTCTACCCGCTGGCAAATCAAGTTCATATGCTACCTCTCCAACTCTCCTCACTATCCTGTAAGGACCATAAAACCATGGCTTGAGTTTTCTGTACCACTCTTCTTCAAAGTACCTGTCTATAAGGCTATAAGCACAAAAATACCAAGTCACCAACATCAAATGTCCTCTCAGTGCTATGTCTATCAGCATACATCTTCTGTTGATTCTGTGCTTGCTGAAGATTATCCTTAAGTGTCTTAAGGATGTCTTGTGTATCCTGCATCGACTCCTCGGCTCTAGGAGCTCTATTGTCATCAAATGCCAAATCCATGAAAGAAAGCGCATCATATCCATACAATGCCTTGAATGGAGACAGTCAATCGACATATGATAGGTTCTATTATAGCATTACTCACCTAAATGTAACCACCTGATCCAAGCACGCTACTACCCCGCAACATAATTGCGGAGATAACCCTCAACCCACTTATTCACTATCTCCGTCTGTCCATCCGTCTGAGGGTGATAACTAGTGCTTGGTGTCAACTCAGTACCAGCTAATCAGAATAGCTCCTGCTAAAACACATTGATGAATCTGCTGTCACGATCACTGACAATGGTCTTTGGAAGGCCATGCAAACGAAACACCTCTCGAAAGAACAACTCAGCAACCTTCAGTGCTGAATAATCCGCTGAAATTGCATAGAAGTGTGCATATTTGGTCAACTTGTCAACAACCATATATATGCAATCTCTGCCTTGTACCTTCGGAAGACCTGTAATGAAATCCATAGAGATACTTTCGCACTTCTACTCAGGAATAGGTAATGGCTAAAGTAGACCTGCGGGAAAAGTATGTCCAGACTTGTTCTGTTGACAAGTCAAACACTCTCTAACATGTTGCAACACATCATCCTTGAGACCCCGCGATGAGAATCTCTCTCTAATCTGTCTATAGGTTTTGAAAAACCCTAGATGCCCTGTTAGAGGTGTCTCATGAATGGCTCTCAATATCTGTTGTTTGAGTTTTGATTCAAGTACCAAGAATATCCTGTCCTTATACTATATCACATCATCAACAAACTTATACCTATCATCCTGAATCAATCCATCCATGATCTTGAATGCAAATGTACTCTTGGAATACTCAACTAAAAGTTGAGATTTCTAATCAGCTGAAATCTCACTCAAAGAGCAAATAGTAGGTCTCCTGGAAAGTGCATCCGCTACAATATTCTTCTTTCCCTTCACAAATGGGATGTCAAAATCATATGCCTGTATCTTAGAGACCCATTTTTGTTGTCTCTCATTCAAATCCTTTTGCTCTAAGAAGTATTTCAAGCTATCGTGGTCGGTCCTAACCACAAACTTCGTACCTACCAAATACTGACGAAATTTTGCCAAAGCATGCATAATGGCAAGCATCTCCTTGTCATAGGTGGAATATAGGTGCTCCACATCCCTCAATTTCCTGCTCCCAAATGCAATGGGATGCCTATTCTACATCAAAACAGCCACAATACCATCACTTGATGCATCACACTCAAGTACAAAGGACTGTGTAAAATCCGGTAGTGCCAACACTAGAGTAGTACTCATCACCTCCTTGAGCCGATCAAAAACTACCTGTGCCTTGTGAGACCAAAGGAGTGCCCCCTTAGTGAGATTTGTAAGTGGTGCTGCCAACTGTGAAAAGCCTCGTACAAATCTCCTGCAATAATTGCATAAACCCAAGAAACCTCTCAACTCTGAAATGTTCCTTGGAGTAGGCCAATCCTGTATAGCTTTGATCTTCTCCTCATGAACTCTAACTCCATTGGCACTAATCACATGCCCTAAATAAAGAATCTCCTCCATCCTGAACTCACATTTGGAAGCCTTAGCATACAATGATTGGGCTTCCATCACACCAAGTACCTCATCAAGATGTCGAAGATGTTCCTCCCATGTCTTACTATATATCAATATATCATCAAAGAAAACCAACAAGAACTTACATAACTTATTGAATACATGGTTCATGCAAAACTGAAATGTAGCAAGCGCATTTGTAAGACCAAAGGACATGACAAGAAACTCATAGTATCCATAATGGCATATGAATGTTGTCTTAGGAATATCCTCCTTATGGACAGGAATTTGATGATAGCCTGAACGAAGATCAATCTTAGAAAAATACACGGCCCCGTGTAGCTCATCAAGTAGCTCATCGGTCCTGGGTATAGGGTACCTGTTTTTGAGTGTCGTCTTGTTTAGCGCTCTATAGTGAATACACATCCGCATAGTCCCATTAGTATTCTTCACCAAAACAACTGAAGAAGCAAATGGACTAGATGAAGGCCGAATGTGTCCCATATCGATCAAATCCTTAATAGTGTTCTCAATTTCTATCTTGAAGTGCCGAGGATGTTGATATGGTGGAATATTGATGGGCTTGGTCCCATCCTCTAACTCAATCACATGCTCAAAACCACAAACTGGTGGCCTACCTGGAGGAATGTCACCAAACACCTTACCATGCTTATCAAATACTTATTGGATGTCTACATGATACTTTGGACTCTCGAAAGAAGATTTGGAAGATATAGAAACTTGGGCTGCCCATGCTATGTCATCATGTCTAAACAAAGCCTCCATACGCCTGGCTGAAACAACCCTAGGTCCTCCATTAGAAAGTTCCCTCAACACAATCTTCCTCCCATCATGTATAAACTCTAGCTCCATCTTTTGAAAGTCCTGAATGTAGCGGCCAAGAGACTGAAGCCACTGGATTCCCAAAACAATGTCCATCTCACCAAGTCCAACCATGTAGAAATCATCAGTCAATGTATACTCACCCATCTAAATGCTAAGCTGAGATACCTTCTTCTGACAACTCATGGTAAAACCATCTGCAACTGTCATTGTAAAACCTGCAAAGTCCTCAGCCTGTAAACCACGCCTCATAACCAAACCCTCATCAATGAAATTATGTGTGACTCCACTGTCAATCAAACAAGTGACTCGCTGTCCCTTAAGTACCCTTTCACACGAAAAGTATGATACCTAGGTACTCCTGAAAGTGTAGCAATATTAATTGAACCTGTACCACCTGTATCATTAGCCTCTAGCTCCAATGTAGGTTGCTACTCCATGTGATCAGCATCATTATCTGTACTTGTATCCTCATGTGTCTCACTCTCAACATCTGAAATCACCTCTATAAGATATGCTTTGCCTTTCCCAAGGCATCTATGTCCTGGCTCCCATGGTTGTTTGCAAGAAAAGCATAGTTTCTTCCTTCTTAATTCATCTCTCTCCATAGAAGGATTAGACTTAGGCTGATTAGGTTTTTTCTGATTAGAACTTGAGTCTCTAAAGATTTTCTTTTGGTTCTGAAATGAGTTAGGATAGGTGTCCAAGTCAAGTGCAAGCTCTATAGCATCATCCAACATCTTAGGCTTATGTACCTTCACCAATCCTCTCATCCTATCATTCAAACCCTCTACAAACAACATTGTGACTCTCTTCTTAGGCATTTCTGGAACCATGACTTCAATCTTTTGGAACTCATTGATGTAAGAGTCCACTCTACCAATCTGTTTCAATTGATCCAATTCCCTGTAGTAGACTTCTCCATCCTTCCTGTCAAACTTGGTAATGAGCTTACGTGTAAACTCATCATATGAAGTGATCATATCATGCCGCTATGAAACAAGTCCATGATGCCACCAATCATAGGCTAAGCCCTCCAAATGTATAGTAGCAAACTAAATAGCCTTTTCTTCATTCATCGGCTTGAGTGTAAGAAAAGTATCAAGCTTATGTATCCATGCTCTAACACTCATCTTACTGCTGCCATAAAAGCTGGGTAAATGAACTTTGTTCAATGCTTCTTTGAAATCTTTGTTTTTCTTTTTAGGTTTTTCTACCTTTTGGCTCTTCTTCAATTCCCTCCTTTGACTCATGAATTGATTTAGATTAAGGGCTGTCCTAACCTCAGCTGGAAGTATGTGGTACTCATCATATGCAACCATAATATTATCGGTGAGATTTGTAACTTCTTCCTCTTCTTCGGATGATTGTTCTTCCGCTATGGGTACAAACTTAGGACGAAGTGGTCTATCTAAATCTGTGATGACTGCTCTACTTGAATGTGTAGTATCTCTACCTGCATGTATAGGCTCTCTACTTGCAACACTATGCCTTCCACTACTCACACTCCTTGATCTCCTTGAGCGTGAATGATCCACCCTCAATTGGTCAATGGTTGTAATCATACGGTCCTGAAACTGCTGAAACATTTTTTGCTGTTGACCAAAAGCCTACAAGAAATTATCAAAATCGGGCTCATTATCCCTTCTTGGACTTCCACTTCTACCTCTCTCCATTTCTGGTTGTGTACCTGCAGCTGGATTAACTTATTCTCGCTGTCTTGGTCTTCTCTTGAAGTAATATTTGTGTGGACCAACTTCTCGTGGATGCATAAACCAATAGGTTGGCAAGATCTAGGCTCTGATACACTGTAAGAACCCTAACCTGTTCTAATTGAATTTTTTTTGCTATGTTGGTCTGAAATTTTCTGATTTATTTTTCTTGCAATGTACTTAATATTTTCAAGATTTTCACCAATGAGTTTAGAAAATCATGTAGATGGAAAGGTTCAAAGCATAGGTCCAAATAGCAAGTAATAAATATGAAACATAGATGTTAGGCAATCACACAATGTACCAAAACATGAAAGAACATACCCGGATGGAGAATTTGACTTCCTTATTCAATAGTAGTTGGTTGATTACAAAAACAGAAGGTCTGATATAAAAATTAGACAATTACATGACTGAAAATTGAGTCCAAATGCATCCCAAACATGTACAAATGATCTCCAATGAAGTCTCAACAATTGCCAACTAGTTGATGATGAAAGCCAATGATAAACCAAGTCAAATGAAGTCTGATTTTGCAACTGTAAGTGCTGATATGAACCTGTAACCTGCTGATATGAAACCCTGATTTTCAATGATCATCAAAATATACCAAAATTAAGCTCCAAATGCAAGTGGCTAGCCCTAGGATGAAAGCAACTAGGGTTTGGAAGCTTCTATGATGTTCAAATCCTTCAAATGATGACTAATAACACTCAGATCTGAAGATGAAACCATGCTGTACCTGCTGTTCCAGAAAATTAGAATGTATATGATGGCTGGGAATGATAAAAAAACCCTCTATATGTCAAGCAATCCAACCTTAAACCCTCCAATATCAATTGCAGATGAAAATAGCTCCATATATTACCCAAATCTGCATAATAAACTCCATGAGAACACTCAATTCAAGTTCCATGATGAACTCCATGTGAATTCATCCCATCAGGGTGGAATGGGAGCATCACCATACCACAAAAGCTAAGGGAACACCACCTTGAGCAAACTGAAATTCAATTCCAGCCAAGAGAAAACTCTCAAATATGAAATTTGCCAAATGATCAATAGGTGCAAAATGAAGCCAAACACCTCTATTTATTCTCCTCTCTCCATAGGTGTCCCAATTAGTCAAATTATGAAAACTTTAAAGTCCACCAGTGAAATGCAATTTTCAATTTGACAATTTTAAATGAATTGTACCTTTCAACCACCATCATTTAAAAACAATAAAAGTAATAATATTTTATTATTTTCCTTATCTCTCCTCTAGATGCCAATATTAAAAAAATTATTATTTTATTTTATTTTTCTCCTTCTCCTCAAGCGCCAATTTTCTCCAATAAAATAATAATATTTTTATTATTTTTCCCCTTCTCCTTTTGGCCGCCGATTTCACAAAAATAAAATAATATATTTTATTATTTTTTAATATTGTTCCTTGGGCAGCAATCTTGGCATAAAAATAATATTTTATTATTTTTATTTTTTCTAATTTCCTCCTTGGCGTCAACTCCTTGGGAAAAATAAATAGAATAATGAAAATACAATTAAAGATTGCATTTTCCATCTATTCACCGTTTCAATCTTCAAGTTGACCAATGTTTATTTTTTCCATCCTTGGCTTGAAAATCATAATATTTTGGCTTTATGAAAATATCATAAAATTACACTTAGCCAAAATCCAAATAAAACAAGTATTGAGCCAAAATTATAGTTTTCCATCCTTCAATACCAAGCTCAAACCAAAATCATTCCCTTACCACTAGTATTAACCTATGGGAATGGTGAATGGGCTAATCAACATCTCCACAAGTGATCGCTTCGGAAATGGGGACATGACACATTGACAGCACAATGCCTTGAAGGAAAATTAAATGTGAAAATCCTGCACTATCAAAAAGTACAAGGCAATTGTCAGTTTATCCATCACAAATGGTAGAAGTGATAAACTTCAACTGCATTAAAGAAGATACTGCTGGCTGGGACATCACTATTCGACAGTACTAAAAATGCTATAACTTTTAATTTAGGTAGTCTTAAGACACGAAACTAGGTTAGAATAAATTTCACTTTACAATAATAAATCTGGAATCACAGAAAGAGGACTTGTAGTTTGGGAGAAAATAACATTCAAACTTGAGTGGCACAATTTAGCAAGCACAACTGTTACACTTGGGAAAAAAGTACCAGAAATCCACACCACGAGGTCTCTGGCTGATAAATTTGATATCTTATGTTCACATCTCCTATATCTTTCTATAAAATCTAAAATCTCGCAACAAGGAGGTTCCATGTGGGTGTTATGCATGGCTGTTCTGAGAAGTGTCCAAACAGTCCACAACAATATGATCAAAGAAAAACAAGGTAAGAGGAAAAGGACGACTCCTGTTGACTTCTCAGATCAGTCAAGGGGAGTCTAAAAGCTACTCAGAAAAACAAACACCCTAACCCTTCATGTAATGCGTGGGGAAATTCCTATTCATTATCATTTGACCTTTCTCATAGGAGAAGCATGCCCGTATATCCCTTAAACTATGAAGTAATGTGTCGACATACACAAATGCATAAGGAGCATGACATGATGTCATAAGTGCCTTGCAGTGGGAATAATTCCAGTCATTCAATTACAAAGTCATTGTGCCAAGGGCTAATGAAGAGAAAGGTAGAAAAGCCTGACAACACCTTGAACAATTAATTCTCATATGCATTATGGAGTAAAACTGATCTCATCAAAGAGTTCCATTGTCATCAGAAATGTATCTCTTCAAGGTTAGAATCTGTTAAAATATGGAGCAGAGGTGGAGATTGCGCAGTATAAAATTACATAAACTGAAATAAAACTCTCTGCTTAAACTTGCTAGTGTTCTCTCCTCTTTTCTTATTTGATATCACCCATATTTATACATGGATAGGATGAATTGTGACTTTATGGAAATTTTTTTTACTAAAATGAATTCTAACAACCTATATATGCCTTTTCATGCACGTATGCTTTATTCATCTGCTTTAAAACTGATTGCACGTGCTTTATGCAACTACTTTAAAACTGATTGCATGCTTTATTTCTATGTTTGGCTTTACTGTAATCAGCCAGAGATCTTTGGCTACTACCTCTTTTTAACACTTCCACTTAGATAAAATATTTCTTAGCTGATTTGTTGAAGATTAAATCCTCTTGGGTGCAAAACTTGAACTCGTCTTTTGGCATTGCCTTTGTCAGTGCATCTGAGACCATTACCTCTGTTACACAGTATTCCATGTTTATTATGTTTTTCCCAACTTATTGATTAAGAAAATGGTACTGCACTTCAATGTACATTGTTCTTCCATGAAACTTTGAGTTCTTTGTCATTACAATGCAACTTTGACTATAGAGTAGGTTTGGGTAAGCCCAATATTGTTCAATAGTTTATGTGATGTCCCCTTTTATTTCTTTGTGATTTTTCTGGTTTTTTTTGGTGTTTTCTATTTTTTTTGAAAAGTAGATAAACTAGAACAGCTTCTGAAACTTGTAATGTAAATGCTGATTACAACTACCAAGTTGGAAACTTCATCAAAACCGTCAAATATCCCTAAATTACACTCAAAACTGATTTGCAGTCAATATGACAGCAGGAACAACATTGATTTTATTTAATTTCAATATAGAAAAATGATTATAATCCTGATATGCAAGTTGGAAATAAGTTTTCAGAATTACAACTTTCCCAAATCAACTCACAAGTGGGCAAATGACTAAATTTGTGCAATATGGCTGCTGGTACAGCATTCCAAATGATTTTCCCACACTCCCAAAGTCAGGTACAACACTATAAATGTTTGATATAACCCCTTAATGACTGGTACAGCACCTCATATGACTGATATAACATTATGCGACTGATATAACCCTCCAAAATGCTGATACAACACCCTCGATGATTGGTACAACACTCCAAAGGCTGTAACTGGCCTGTACGGACTGTCATACAACTCCACAAACCTCCCCAAAATAGTGCAGCATCTTCTAACTGATGCACTACAGCAGATGTGGGCAATCAGATATTAAAGTACCCAATAATGATGCGGCCTGCAAAGATTATTTAGGTGGATTGTTGCTTCTTGTTGGCATGCCCTTGTGGTGAGAGATATAGACAGTTCGCAGCCCCAAACTGATGTATTTCTGCCCTGGAATTTGTATGGTTTACTCCAGCAATTATGGCACTCAACCCTAGCCTCAAACCCTGTTATTAATGTTGATGATCATATACTAAAAAGAGGTGCAGCCTTTGAATTTGTGCATGGAATTGACAGTGATCCTTCCTTACAATATGGCGCTCCAAATAAGTGATGCGTAGACGCAGGTTGCAGCCCAAAAATGACAGATACCAGCCACTCAAAATATGATCAAATCATCAAATCTGCAATTCGTCCTCTAGGGTTTCAATGTATGTGTCAATGATGCAATTTGCCCTTAAAGGAAATGATGTGTCTGCCTCCAAAATGCAATTCGATGGTAAACAACAACAATAATGGTGTAAACCTTAATCTGAAAATTCAGCAATCCAACTGATTTGCTTGCAAATATTGATTGCCAAACTTGAAAATATGAATCGAAACTCCAAATCAGCATACCATGCAACTAAAGTGTGCAATTGCCAATGCTAGAAGCAAGGGTTTTCGTCCTCCTAAACTTTAGAAAACAGCCAAGGGTTTTCGTCCTTGGATGCAAATTTGAATACAAAGCCCACAATGAAAATGCCAAACAAAATCTTGATGATGCAATGAAGCTAGGTGCCTCCTTGATATACCTTTCCAAATTGGGCCCTTGGATTTAAATTTCCTTCCAAATATTTAAAAATATATTTTTTAAAGTAATTTAAATACACTTTTTAATTTCAATATTAGGGTTTAAAAACACCTTTTATTTTAATTATACAAATGTTATTAAGTTGCCCCCAAAATTAGAAATAATTGGGCCCAACTTAAAATAATATTATTAATTATTTTAGTCTAGAAAAGGGGATATGACAATTTATTAATATTTAACCAAATTAATTCTTACATGGCTTGACAAGCTGATATGTACTTTGCTTCAGCACTAGAAAGTGAAATAGTTGATTGTTTCTTACTTGTTCAAGATACCATGCCTTTGTTCAAAGGAAATAGTACCCTAATGTTGATCTAGATTTGTCAACATCCCCTAGCCAATCTGCATCACTATATCCCATAAGCTCGATGGATTTTTCGGAATTCCCATTGAATGTGATCTGTAATGTCCCCATTCTTGGAATGGTCGCCATTAGAGAGGACTTGGGCTTATCATTCCGCTCTGGGATTCTTGCAGGTTTGTCTTTCTTGGAGCGAGCTATTTGGGAGAATTGCTATCTTGCCTGGAGATCATATTATGTTGTATGGATGCCATTTTGACATGGGAGGATGTTTTCTTAGGAGTGCCTTGCTACATCTTTGTTCACAGTCGCTTTGTACACATCACGGAGGTCATTATATTGGGCGACTTGTGATTGAAGATCTATTATTCACTAGCACCTCTCCTTGGCACCTAAGGGATGGAATAAAATATACTATAGTTCCTATTTATGTTGGCACTAGAAGAAGAAATCAAATAATAATAAATTATATCTTTAATTTAATTTATCTTGGCGCCCAAGTAGAGAAAGGGAGGTCGGCCCTCTTGGAGGGAAATTATATTTCAAATACAATGCTAAAAGGCCTAGGTCGGCCCTATGGGAGAGTAGGCAGAATTGCATATATATACATGGTTGATTGGCATTTGGAAGGCGTCATTTAATCATCATTCATTCGAGTTATCTCTTGGAGAAGGATTTGGGACGAAAAACCTCAAGTTCTTGGAAGGAGTTGGATGAAACCCTAGCTTCTTCTTGTGACGATTCCGTGATGGGGATCCAATTGCACTTCATCTGCATATGGGCAGATTTATATCAGCTTGGAGAGCACTCTTGGGTGGCGAATTACCTAGGGCATCATCCTAGCGTTGGAGCGCACCTACTTGAGGAGTGACTTGTTTCTAAGGCAGATTTGTTGAGTTGTATGTAATGTCTCCTTTTGGGACAGCACTAATTCTTTCTAAATTATCAAATTCCAAGTAAACAAAGGTTTAGAGAGTACCTTGTCTTGACTTAATCCCTGCAACAAGTTAGAAATCTTAAACATCAGTAAGCCCATAACAATTAATAAACTCAATTGAATCTTACCCTAGGATGATCAATCATAGGAAAGCATGGAAGAGATTGACTCGATGGGGTGACTTAGCCTCTCTAGGCCCAAGGGCAGAACCCTTCAACTAAAAGGCAGAACCCCCTTGGCCTCATGTGGCCCATGTCATTCATATGAGGTGGCGTACCTAGTTAGGATTCTAATTTATCCGTTATCCCCTCATCTTGCCATCTTTCCTTATTTCCTCATGATTGGCCTCTTTATAACACTATACACATGATAGGGGAGTGAGGTCTCAAAAGGGTATCCTAGTGATCCAACTCTCCTAGGCCCAAAGGTAGAACCCTTCAACTAGAAGGCAAAACCCCTTTGGCCCAAGTGAACATTTCATTTCCATCATGAGTGGCGTATCTAGAAGAGCACATCTCTTTCTAGACCCAAAGGCAGAACCCTTCACTAGAAGGCAGAACCCCTTCAGCCCATGTGAACTTATTACTTCCAACATAAGTGGCGTGTCTAGAAGAGCACATCTCTCTCTAGACCCAAAGGCAGAACCCTTCATCTAAAAGGCAGAACCTCTTTAGCTTATGTGGACTTATCGTTTCTCATCATGAGTGGCGTATCTAGAAGAGCGCATCTCTCCTAGAACCAAAGGCAGAACCCTTCAACCAAAGGCTGAACCCCTTTGGCTCATGTGAGTTCATTACATTTCCTTTTGGGTAGCGAACCTAAGAGCGGGTCCAATATTCCCTTTGTACTTTCCCTTCCTCCTATCATGGTATAGGTTTATGCATAACCAAGTCTTATCAATTCAAATAATTATATCAACAATACATAATAAATTATGAGAATGATATCATAAATGCATGATCCATATTACATAAGTCTACCATAATCCGATTTTAGACCTCTATGTATATACATATGTAGTTCCAGTTTCCTCTTGCTATGCTCCAATATATCTATATAGTGAGGAGGTTGTAACTTCCTTCCTTTCAGCTATATATATATATATATATTAGTATATATTCCTTTTTAGGATTTTTATACTATTCTTGTTTTGTATGTTCTCCAATCTGCTGTTGCTGTTGTATCTTGTATAAATCCCACTTCCTCACTGTTATTTTCCTCTTAATATATCCTAATTTTGAGGAGAGTCACCTTCTTTTGACAGGGTAGTGACTCCTCATAAAGTCACACCCTTTTGGGGGATCGCTGCCCTCTTTCAACTAATCGCGACTTCCATAAACATGCATTACTTTACCTTTTATTTATCACTGTCCTTCCTTATATTAATCGCTGCCAGCGTCCAAACGAAGTCTTAGGATAATTGTAATTGCTGCAGCTTTTAGTGGAATCATTTAACATTAATTTGTTTGCTGTTTGATAAGTATGATCGGCCCTTTTATGGGCTTCTTTTTGGTCGCCCGTGAATGATTAGAGGATGCCGATCCTCTTGTAATATTTAATAATATATGTTATAATAATATTAATTATTAATATTTTATTGTATTTGTATAGTATATTTTATATTATTTATAATATATATTTATTAATATATTATATAATATTATTTTAGTTGATAATATTTATAATTGCATTTATATATAATTATAATATTATTTAAATTGATAATATTTATATTGTATTTATATTCATTATTTATAAATACCATAAATATAACATTATTTAATATTATTATACATTAACGACTTCTCTAACTTATCATGATGTTTAAATCTTAAATTTAAACAATACCTTAATATCGGGACATGACATTGTATGGGGGTTAGGGTTACAGTAGAATTTATAGCAGCAGACTTTCAGCCTTGTGCGCCCTCCATAGAAGGCTATATTCTTGCATAATTTGGTATGTAATCATTGCTATTAGTACTTGATCTTTTGTGAGGCTTGTGGCTGTTTGTCCTAGCAATATATTTGTAATAGAAGACTGCATATATTCAGATTTACTACAGCAGACCTATTTATTCATGTTGGAGATGTTTATAGTGGTTGCCTATATGGATTTCATGGTGTAATTCATCTATTTACTTGGGCGAATCATGTGTGATGCTTCCTTGATGTTTTGGTATGATGTTTATGGGGTTATTATAAGTATTTGCAATCTGAAAATATAAAAATCATAAATCAGTATCTGGGGTTTAAGCAGAAAAATCAGACTTGTTCATAATATCCCCTTTGAGATATTACATAATCTCAAGCTTAAGTGTCCCTCAGAGATATCTGAAAATGCTCTTTACCGTTTGCCCAATGTTGCAGTCTAGGGTTGCTTGAAAATTGATTTACAATGCTTACAGCATGTGCTTTGTTGTGTATGTTGCAAACCATTGCATACATAAGGATTCCTACACACCTCTGATAAGGAACTATGTTCATGTAATCTTCTTCTTCTTGCATCTTTAGACACATTTACAGTGTTATCTTCGTACCAACTTCTATTGGAGTACTCACCAGCTTGCAGTCATCCATCTTAACCTTCTTGAGGATATTCTCAATGTACCTCACCTGATAAAGATCAATTTGTTTCTCATGCTTGTCTCTTATAATTTGAATACCCTAAGCAATAATGGATCTCACCATAGCTAGTCATCTCAAATTCAACAGCTAATTTACATATAAACAAATCTAACAATTTCAAATCATTGCTCATACCACCAACATCATCAACATATACTGCTAAAACTATAACTCACTCACTAATATGCTTATTGTAGACATTTGAATCAGCATAGCAACGAAGATATCCTTCATCCTGCAGGAAACTATCAAATCTTTCATGCCATACAAAGTCTTCTTTAACCTGCATACCAAGCGCTCCTTTCCTTGTATATAGCCTTCTAGTTGTTGCATGTAAACCTCCTCTTTTAACAACCCATTTAAAATGTTGTTTTGACATCTAATTGAGGCACATGAAAGTTTAATGCTTATGCAATGGCTAGCAAAACCCTTATGGAAGTTATTTTCAGTTAAGGGGAGAAAGTGTCATGATAATTCAATCCTACAATTTGGGTATATCTATTTTCCACCAATCAATCTCTGTATTGTCGATTCATCCATCTGACTTATACTTTTGCTTAAATAGCCACTTGCACTCAACCACTTTCTTTTCCGGTGGAAGATTTGTGAATTCTTATGTCTAATTTTCCATGAGTGATTTACATTCAACATCCATTGCATGCTTCCATTATGTCACATCATTGGTCTCAAGTGCATCTTGAACATTGTGTGGATCACCAACTTTGATAAGGAGTGCATACAATTGTAATGCCTTTTGTGTAGGCTCTAATTCTCTCATTGTTCTTCTGGTTGCTCTTGTGGAAATTCATCTTGTTGTATGGCCGATTCTTTCGAAGTAAAATCATCTTGTTCAAACTCTTTTTCAGACTCATTGTCAAGAATGTCTATCTGTGTTGTCTTCACATTCTTCACTTCCATTGGCTTATGTACGCCTGAAATTTCATCAAAGATGATGTCTTTGCTTATTATGACCACATGTGCTACGAGGTCATGTAGTTTGTATGCCTTTGAATCCAAATTGTACTTGAGTACTATGCATTTTTTCCTTTTGTCATCCAGTTTCTTTTGCCTCTGATCTAGTATGTGCGCATATGTCGGACAACCAAAAGCGCTCAAGTGTCCCAACACTTAGCTTGCCCATGCTAAGATCCAGGGGGAGTCTTCGTATACAATGCAATATTGGGCAATCTATTTTAGACATAGCTGTTGTAGAGATTGTGTCAACCCAAAAGGAATTTGACAACCCGCTACTCTTTAGCATGCATCTTGTGCTCTCAATGAGAGTCCAATAATGTCTCTTTGCTACAACATTTTGTTGCAGGGAGTAAGGGACAATATAGTCTAGCTTGACCCCTTCTTCTGCACATAAACTCTTGATAGCATTAGAGGCATATTCACCCCCATTATCGACCTTAGCTGGTTTAATGTCCTCTCCAACTGTCTTTCAGCAAAAGCTTTGAATGTCTCCGGCGCACCTGACTTAAATTTAAGAAAAGAAACAAACATCATTCTTGAAAAATCATCAATAAAGGTGGTTAAACATCTTGCTTGCTTATCTGATGTAGTTTGCATTTGCTCGCATATGCCTGAATGCACTAGCTCCATTTGCTCCTTTGCTCTTGTTGCCTCCTTTGAGAATGGAATTTATGTTGCTTGCCTAGGATATAGCCGTCACACACACCCAACTTGATTGGCAATTGAAGATCCAAGTTTTCTACTAGCTGCTCTTTGCTTAGAACTTCTAATGACTATGCATCCGCACATCCAAATCTGTGAGGCCAAAGCATGGAATTGGCTCTCTGATCATCACCTAATGCCACCATTGCTACTTCTGAAGTTGCGCACATAGCTTGTACAGGCTTCCCTTCTGGATACCTTTTGCATTGAACTTTCCCTTTGCATCTTTTAGAATACAATCCCTACTATCAAATTGTGTTGATATTCCTGTATTAATAATCTTACTAATTGCTAGAAGATTCTTAGCTAATGCTGGATTGTGCCATACATTATGTGCTTCCTTATACTCACCATCAAGCATTTTTAATGAAATATTTGCTACTCTAATCATTTCATGCCTATTGTTATTGCCAAGAATAACATTTTTACCCTTGGGAATCTCTTTGTGTATTGAGCCAACCTATTTGGTGTCATATGTTGTGTTGCTCCTGAGTCCAAATACTATCATTCTATAGATTATGAGCTTGCAGGTGTAGCGATTGCAAATAATTGCTCTTGCTCAGTACATGAAGCTACATTTGCTTTTGCTTCTGTTATTAGAAAATATGAACAATCTATATTGATTGAAAAATGAATTAGTCTACATTATACAGCAGAGCTGTATATTAAGAAAATACAAGGGCTAAAAATAGCCAAAAGCAAAAAACAGAGATAAACATTATCTAGATGATGGACCATTAGAGCTTTAACTAACATTAGTTTAATACCCTCCCTTAATGGTCAATTGGTCAACTACACCAAGATGCCCCCGAAATTTGATAAACTTATCGGGGCTCAGAGACTTGGTGAGAATATCTGCAATTTGGTCCTCGGTAGGAACATACCGCAACACAACAAATCCGTCTTCCACCAGCTGGCGAATGAAGTGACAATGAAGACCAACATGTTTGGTCCTTTCATGGAAGACCGGATTCTTGGCAAGTTTCAGCACCCCTTGATTGTCACAATATAAGGGTCAAGGACTGGTGGGAGACAGGCTCATGTCAGAAAGCATCCTTCAAAGCTAAACTGCTTCACAGGTTGCTTTAACAACTCCCCTATATTCAGCTTCGGTCGAGGAGAGAGCTACTGCTTGTTGCTTCTTACTAGTCCATGTGATGGCCCCTGTTCCCAAACTGAAACCATACCCAGAGGAAAATTTTCTGCCATCAACAGAACCTGCCCAATCTGAATCTGTAAAACCAATCAGTTGAGGGTCTGTGCACTGACCATACAAAAATGCTAAAATCAGACGTGCCTTGCACATATCGCAACACACGTTTTGCTGCAACCCAATGTTCAGCTTTAGGAGCTGTCATGAAACAAGAGATGTAGCTGACTGCAAAACTAAGATCAAGTCTAGTGGCAGTAAGATAGATGAGGCTGCCCACTAATTGCCTGAATGCGGATACATTCTCTACAGGAGAGTCAGAATTCGCTGAGAGTTTCAGCCCTTTTTCCATAGGGGTAGAAGTAGGTTTGCATTCTGTCATTCGAAATTTGTCCAACAAACCTCTTGCATACTTTGACTGAGAGATGAAGATGCGGTTAGGGTGCTGCCAAACTTCAATACCTAGGAAATAATGTAGGAGTCCCAAGTCGGTCATGTCAAATGTGTGACTGATATCTTGTTTGATCCCCTGAATCAACTGCTCGGAGCTGCCAGTAATAATCAGATCATCGACATAGATAGCGATGTAAAGACTGTCATCAGCATATTGTTGGACATATAGATTGGAATCCGAAGGACTTCTCTGAAAACCACGATCCACGAGGTACGTATCAATCTTGATGTACCATGCCCTTGGGGCTTGTTTGAGGCCATAGATAGCTTTCACCAGTTTGCACACCTGGTGTTATTTGCCCACAACCTTGAAGCCAGGATGTTGCGTCATGTAAACTTCTTCTTGCAAATCATCATTGAGGAAGACACTCTTGACGTCCATTTGATGGACTTTCCACCCAAATTGAGCTGCCACAGCAAGAACAAGCCTAATTGTACTCATCTTGGCTGGAGGAGCAAAAGTCTCCTCATAGTCAACACCTTCTTTTTGTGAGTAACCCTTGGCGACCAACCTAGCCTTATATTTGTCAAGAGTTCCATCAGCCTTGTACTTGACTTTGTATACCCATTTGCATCCAATGGGCTTCTTCCCAAGAGGAAGATCAGACAGAACCCAAGTATTGTTCTTCAGAAGACTCTGGTGCTTAGCATCGATAGCCTATTCCCATTCAAGTATACCTTTAGCCTCAGAATATGTTTGAGGCTCTGAGATGCTATGAAGATTGGCCATGAGGGCAAAATTGACGGTATTTTGCAGCTTACTCTTTTTTCGAGTGGATCTTCCCTTGATGACTTCATTATCATAAAGATCACCAATTGTTTTGGCCCACCATTTCGGTCGGAGAACAGATGAACCCACATCGGAAGGAGGTGTATCAGTATCAATAGGAGGGATAGGAACAAGTTCAGGAGGATCCAAAATATCTTGGGGAGCAGTGGGTACTTGAACACCGGGCTGAGGTGTGGGCAAAGTTGCAGGAACCCTCCCATCAAGTGGAGCTAAAGGAATGCGGACACCAAAATCTAAAGCCTCCAAAGATTGATCCTCAGTATGAACAGATGAAGTAGATAGCATAAAGGGCTCAGTAGTCTCATCAACAACTACATCACGACTGAATATGAGACGATCAGTGTCTACATCAATCAGTCTGTAAGCTTTATGATTTTCACTATACCTAGTGAACATGAGTTTCTGGCTTTTTGGAGTCCAGCTTAGTGCGCTTGGCATTTGGGATCCAAACATGAGTAGTGGAGCCAAAAACTTTCAGATAGTGGACGGGAGGCTTACGTCCAGACCAGGTTCTTCAGGAGTCATTTTTCTGACGGCATAGGTGGGAGACCGGTTCAAAAGATAGACAACAGTGTATACTGCTTCAGCCCAGAACTTCTTAGGAACACTTCTATGTTCTAACATAGAACGTGCCATCTCGGTAATAGTATGATTGCGACGCTCAACAACACCATTCTTTTGAGGTGTGTAAGGTGTAGTAAGTTGATGTTTGATGCCATGTGCAACACATAAATGAGTGAAGTTAGAGGAACAAAATTCCCCACCATTATCAGACCGAAGAGAGACGATTGGACAACCTGACTCTTTTTCCACCAAGGCCTTGAACTGCTGAAATGTACTAAGTACATCAGATTTCTTTTTCAAGAAATAAACCCACATCTTTTTGCTGAAATCATCAAAAAGCAGAAAATATTTGCACCCAGTAACGGAAGGAGTGTTCATTGGTCCACATATATCAGCATGAACCAACTGCAAAAACTTGGATGCTCTCCATTTGTCACCATCGGGAAAGAGTCCTATGCTGCTTGCCAACCTGACATGCATCGCAGATGCTAAGAAGTTGAGTCTGAATTTCTGGAACACCACCAACCAGACTCTCCCGAGCTAACTGAGAGAGGTAGTGCATGTTGAGGTGCCCATAACGCTGATGCCAGAGTTTACTAATAGACGTGCTTCTGGCTGCCATAGCTTGCTTTGGAAAGTCACTAGAATCCACGAGTCTATACAGACCATGATCCTCCAGAATCCACGAGTCTATACAGACCATGATCCTCAAGAGCCAGGGCAACGGTGGTGCATGTCGCACGGTCCACTATGTTGCATAAGTGCATGCTGAAGACAACATCCAGATGAGGTGAGTGTCTCATGATCTGACTAACTGAGAGAAGATTAAGCTCCATGACAGGTATGAAGTATACATCGAGAAATATTAAATTTCTCCCACCAGACTGAATTTGCACATTGCCTTTTCTGACAACGGTATACTCTTCGCCTCCTCCAAAAATGACAATCTCGAAATGGTGTGTACTCTGTGAACTAGTCTCGCCTGTGTGAAATGACGAGAGACACCTGAGTCAATATACCAAGCAGAAGATTTGACATGATCTGCAGGTCTCTTGGCCATAAAGGCGTAGATTGTAGACTCTTTCTGCTCAGAGTGCTTGGCAAGAGACACCAACTTCTCGCATTCCGAGGCACAAAAATGGAATATCGAAAGAGATAAAAACCAGAGGGCACAAATTTCGAGACAGAAATTGACTCAGCAATCCGAAACATAGATTTTGAGGCAAAAAAGAAAAAAATTCTGCATAGTTCTGAGATGATTTGTGCAAAATCTGAGGTGAATAGAGACTGTCTGCTAGACATAGTGAAAACCTTTCACAAAATGCCTTGATCAGGAGCAGTAACACGGCAGTCAAAAAATAATGACTAGAATCAAGATTCTACTCAACAGATATCCACAATACAAAATCGCCAATTCAGAGGAGAAAGCACGTCACAGAGAAAACATAGTTTTCAGGCAGAAGATAGACTCAGAGATAGAAACTCGTTCCAAACAGACCTCCAGATGAGCGCAAAGAGGTAAATCTTGACCTTAGCAAAATTGCGAGTTTCACAGGCCGTAGCAAAAAAACAAAGCTCCAGTCTGAGCCCAACTTGCGAACCCTAGTCGCGGATGAGGAAATCGCAATGAAAGAAGGTTTGGAAAACCCTCGTCGAAAAAAATCAACACAAATACGTCGCCTTTCAAAAGACAACTCTGCCCAAAATACGACCTTTGACGAAGTCGTTGTTGGGAGAAAAAATGCGGGCGTCGATGAGAGAGAAAATTGTGATGTGTGTAGGCCGCGTCTTTGTAAATGCGATTTTAAAGAAGAAATCGCGATTTAGATTTGGAACACAAAAGAAGGCACTAGATTAACAGGCGTAATCAGAAATGTGGTTTCGAATGAAGATTGCATAGATCTGCAAGTCGTGTGATCGTACGGAATGGCAGAGGTTGAAAAAAAATCAAAATAACAGGTTCCCACCTTTTGGCTCTGATACCATGTTATTAGAAAATATGAACAATCTATATTGATTGAAAAATGAATTAGTTTACATTATACAACAGAGCTATATATAAAGAAAATACAAGGGCTAAAAATAGCCAAAAGCAAAAAACAGAGATAAACATTATCTAGACGATGGACCATTAGAGCTTTAACTAACATTAGTTTAATAGCTTCCTCCTTCTTTATCTCTTTAACCCATGCTAACAGTTGTAATGGAAGCATTTTCTAGGATTCTTTTTCTCCTCCATGCCTTGACCATTATTAGAGGCACTTTGAGAATTATTTTCTATCTTATTTTCCTTCCACTTATATCCTGCTTAAAACAGTGCTATAGAGGTCCCAGCATTCAATCTTGCATCCTTCCTTCTTACTTCTTTCTGAAGTAGTGATGTTATTGCATTCTGCAAATTGATATTGGTTTTATGCCAAGGATATTAAGATATTCTTTACTTAGAATCTCCTATTTTTAGTTAATGGTCAGTTTCTTGTAACGGTATGTAATTATGACAAGATCGTGTGTCGATCTCTGGCAGTCTTTGGCAGTTTCTAAATATAGAAACTTGCTTTCTTTGAAATTACTTGTAACCTATTTAAGAGCCTTTGCTCTATGTGAATATCATCCAATACTTTACCAATTACCTGTGTAATATGGTATCAGAGCCAAGTTGCTTTCTGGTTTTCTGCAAATTTTTCGGCTTCCTTCCAATCGCGATTTTTGTGCTCCAGTGAAGATTGATTTCTTCTGGTTTTCGAGGGTTATAGTTCTATGAAATTTCGTGAGTGTTTTGTTTTGAAAAACGCAGATTCCTACTTTTGCATTGTCGCGGTTTCGTCAAAGGCGTTTTTCTTTTGGCCGCGATTTTTTCTGAAGACGCGATTCTCATATGTTTTTGGCTGCGATTTTACACTTCGTGAGATGTGCTTCTCATTCATTCTCTGGCGCGATATTTCTACCCTCTTCTGGTGTGTGTTTTCTGACAGACTCTCGGTGGTTCTTTTGGCATTTTTCTGAGCGCAATTTCCTTTACGTCCGCGATTTCATGGTCTTCTGGTCGCGATTTGATCTATGTGGCAGTCGCAATTTTATGTGCCCTTGTATGGTGCGACTTCTCTGCGTTTACACCTGAGTGGTTTCCTAATTTCTGGTGTTTTCTGCAAACCTCTGTGCTTTCATGACCACCTAGGGCCTCTGAAATTTTCGGCTAGGGTTTTGACCCTCCGGCTCAAGTCGGAAATTTTTTTTGATTGCAGATTCTTGGTGGGTTTTTCGAGACAATTTTTGGGTACCTGTCGGATTTTTCTGGGTGCCTCGAACTCCGTGCCTTGAAATTTATGCCGACGAATTTGTCTCGAAGTCTGTGCCTATAAACTGCCTCCTGTGCATTGGAATCAGTGCCTTGGGTTCTGTGCATTTAAGCCTCTTCTCAGTACCTCGTTTTTCGTGCCTCGAAAAGCGTGCAAGATGGCGAGTTTGAACATCTTGTTGGAAGGCAGTCAGCGATTTAATGGCAAAAATTATAATACTTGGAAGCAGCGAATGATGACCATCTTTGAATATCGCTGCCTCGCTCAGATCATAGACGACACTACCACTCGTCCCGCAACAGCGGGTAAAGACCGGGATAAGTTTGACGAACAAACTCGTGAAGCAGTCATGCTCATTAAGCTGTTAGTCACAGATGATCAGCTACCTCAAATTCCGGCTGGAAAAACAACGAAGAAGATTTGGGACCATCTGAAGGGTTTGCATGAAACCTCCGACAAGAGCCGTGCATTCTTCCTAAAAAATATACTGTTTTCTATCATGATGGATGAGAAGACATCTTTGCAGACACACCTAAACAAGATCCAGGAGATCAGAGATCAGCTGGTAGCTATTGGTCAAAAAATGGAGGAGGAAGACCTGGTTGTGATCACTTTGAAAAGTCTACCTAAGTCCTATGAACATTTCATTGAGACTCTCAACATTACATCAGCTAATGTTGATCTGAAGTTTCCAGAACTTTGTACTATCCTCTTGCAGCAAGATCACTGGAAACAACAGTTTGGTAGTAGTGCTTTTTCGTCCTCTTCAGAGCAGGCTTTTGCAGCCAAGTTTCAGGCTCAGAATAAAGGCAAAAGTCAGCCTCCACAACAGAATCATCAGCCAGCACCATCTCAGGACAGCGGTAAGAAGAAGAACATTCAGTGTAACTACTGTCACAAGTTTGGACACATCAAGAAAGATTGTCTCGCACGTATCGCTTCTGAACAGAAGAAGCAGGGAGGGTCTCAGCAGAAGGCCAACAGTGCGGAGCACACTGAGCAGAAGGAATCTGCGTTTTACGCCTTCATGGCTAAAAGACCCGTAGACCATGCACAATCCTCTGCCTGGTACATTGATTCAGGTGCTTCGCGTCACTTCACTCATTGTCGTGACTGGTTTACAGAACTCTCCCCTTTTAGTGATTCAGTGGTCTTCGGTGGTGGAGAAGTGTACATAGTTGCCGGGAAGGGCACTGTTCAGCTTCAGTCTGGTGGGAGGAAAATCATATTCCTCAACATATATTATGTTCTTGGTATGGAACTTAACTTGCTTTCAGTCAGTCAGATCATGAAATATTCTCCACATCTTGATGTGGTATTCAACGCTCACCAGTGCTCGATCATCGATTGGGAAACCAATTGCACTGTAGCTGTTGGCATTGAGGACCATGGTCTTTATCGACTTGTGGATTCGGATGGTCCTCCTGAATCAGCCCTAGCAACTCGACACTCGTCGGTTACCAGTCTCTGGCATCAGCGGTATGGGCACCTGAATGTGCACTACCTGTCTCAGCTCTCCCGACAGCACCTGGTAGATGGGCTCCCTGAGATTCAGGCTCAGAACTTCGGTGTCTGCGGATCGTGTCAAGCTGGGAAACAACACCGCAAGCCATTCCTGACTGACGACTCCTGGCGCGCATCCAAGGTACTTCAGTTGGTTCATGTTGATGTTTGTGGCCCTATGAATACTCTTTTAGTTACTGGATGCAAATATTTTTTACTGTTTGTTGATGATTTCAGTAGGAAAATGTGGGTTTACTTTCTTAGACATAAATCAGATGTGTTTTCAGTTTTTCAGAAGTTTAAGGCCTTAGTAGAAAAAGAGTCTGGTTGTTCCATTGTAACTCTTAGGTCAGATAATGGGGGGGAATTTTGTTCAAATGCGTTCTCCAACTTCTGTGATACACATGGCATCAAACGCCAATTGACCACACCCTACACTCCTCAGTAGAACAGTGTTGTAGAGCGGCGCAACCGCACTATAACTGAGTTAGCTCGTTCCATGATGGAGCACAGATGTGTTCCCAAGAAATTTTGGGTAGAAGCAGTTTTCATTGCAGTTTACCTTCTTAACCGGTCTCCGACCTATGCAGTTAAGGAGAAGACTCCTGAAGAAGCCTGGACTAGCCGCAAGCCGTGGGTCAGTCACTTGAAGGTTTTTGGCTCTCTTGCTTATGTTTGGATTCCAGATGCCAAGCTCTCCAAACTGGATTCCAAGAGTCAGAAACTCATGTTCACAGAATACAGCGAGAACCACAAAGCCTACAGGCTAATTGACATTGAGACAGAATGTCTCATCTTCAGTCGTGATGTGGTTTTTGATGAAGAGTGGGGACCTTTCTTCTCTCCTTCCTTTGTGCAGCAATTCGAAGACCAGCCTTTGAAGGCTCCTGACTTGGGTGTCCGTATTCCCTTAAGTCCCCCTTGTGGGAGGGATGCTGATAATTCTTCCGATTTTAATGATTCTCAGTTTGACATCCCTGAGGATGATCCTGAGTATCCTCCTGATGCACCTGTTCTCCATGATGCCACTGTTCCAGAACCTCCTGCTGAACCTGAAGTTGTCCCGTCTACCTGTCGCCCCAAATGGTGGTCTCAGACGATTGCCGATCTTCATGATGATGAACTTGTTGAGGGTAGATCCTCTCGGAATAAGAGCAAATAGCAACATACAGTAAACTTTGCTCTCATGGCCAATCTGCACAGTGTCTATGAGCCTCAGATGTATTCAGAGGCTAAAGGTATTCCAGAGTGGGATACGGCGATGGAATCAGAACTCCAGAGTCTTCAGAAGAACCACACCTGGGTCCTTTCAGACCTTCCTCCAGGGAAGAAACCCATTAGCTGCAAATGGGTGTATAAAGTTAAGTACAAGGCTGACGGAACCCTAGACAAGTACAAAGCACGGCTTGTTGCTCGGGGTTGCTCACAGAAAGAAGGCATCGACTATGAGGAGACTTTTGCTCCTACAGCCAAGATGAGTACCACACGGCTTGTCCTTGCCTTAGCAGCCCAGTTTGGATGGAAAGTCCATCAGATGGATGTCAAAAGTGCCTTTCTCAACGGTGAGTTGCAGGAAGAAGTCTATATGACGCAGCCTCCTGGTTTCAAGGTTGCCGGACAAGAACAGAAAGTCTGTAGACTGGTCAAAGCACTTTATGGCTTGAAGCAGGCTCCAAGAGCATGGTACATCAAAATCGACAAGTACCTCACAGATCATGGCTTTAAGCGGAGTCCACCTGACCCAAATTTGTACATCAAACATACTGGTAATGATATATTGTTGCTCGTTGTCTATGTGGATGACTTGCTCATTATTGGTAGCTCGGCACACTTGATCGATAAGATCAAACAGGACCTGTGCAAATCCTTTGATATGACAGATTTGGGACTTTCACACTATTATCTTGGTGTTGAGGTTTGGCACACTTCGAACAGCATCTTCATCTCTCAGTCAAAGTATGCTTGTAGTCTTCTAGATAGGTTCCGAATGCAGGACTGCAAACCTGCCTCCACTCCGATGGAAAAAGGCCTTAAGCTATCCGCTAAGTCTGACTCCCCAACAGTGGATGAGTCTCTGTTTCGACAGCTAGTAGGTAGTCTTATCTATCTAACTGCTACTAGACCCGACATCAGTTTTGCAGTCAGCTACATTTCACGTTTTTTGACAGCTCCTAAGGCTGTTCATTGGGTAGCAGCTAAGCATGTGCTACGGTACGTGAAAGGTACTTCTGACTTTGGAATTCTTTACACAAGGAATTCTTATCCCAGCCTTAGAGGCTTCATCGATTCAGATTGGGCAGGTTCAGTTGATGACAGAAAATCAACCTCTAGGTATGTGTTCAGTTTGGGATCCGGTGCTGTCACTTGGACCAGTAAGAATCAGTAGGCTGTAGCACTCTCCTCCACAGAAGCTGAGTATTACGGTGTAGTAAAAGCCACTTGTGAGGCAGTTTGGCTTCGCCGGATGCTTGCCGATATGCAACTATCTCAAGTAGGTCCGACTCCTTTGTTCTGTGACAATCAGGGAGTTCTCAAACTTGCCAAGAATCCGGTCTTCCATGAAAGAACCAAGCATGTCGAGACACATTGTCATTTCATCAGATCATTGGTTGAAGACGGATCCGTTCAGTTGCTGTATGTTCCGACTGCGGATCAGATAGCTGATATTCTCACCAAGTCCCTTAGTCCTGACAAGTTTGTAAAATTCAGGGGGTCTCTAGGTGTAGTGAATCGGCTGACCATTAAGGGAGGGTATTAAGATATTCTTTACTTAGAATCTCCTATTTTTAGTTAATGGTCAGTTTCTTGTAATGGTATGTAATTATGACAAGATCGTGTGTCGATCTCTGGCAGTCTTTGGCTGTTTCTAAATATAGAAACTTGCTTTCTTTATAATTACTTGTAACCTATTTAAGAGCCTTTGCTCTATGTGAATATCATCCAATACTTTACCAATTACCTGTGTAATAAAGGACTACTACCAATCTTCAATAGGATTCTCGCAAGCTCCTGAGAGGTGTCATCACCACATTTTCCTATAAAATCACCAACCACATGCCACCAGCTGGTTTCTAAGAGACTTAAACTAATTCATGTGGTTTAGAATGCTTTGTGATTACTGCATTTTCAATTGAAAACAGTTCTTTTGAAGATGCAGTCTAGTATTGACATCTTATGATTAATACATTCGAGTCACCTGATCTTAAGCTCCCTTTATTTTATTTGACTCATTGACATATTCAAGAGTATCCAAGAGAGATCCTTGCCATCTTTTTATCTCCCACTTGTTGATGGCATCTGCATCTCATGTAGGAGAGCGACTCTTCATCAAGTGGCACCCAACTCCAATGTCAAGAACCAAATTTGGAGTAGAACTCCAACATCATATGCATTGAGTGGTACCATCCTTCATAAGGATTCAAAGATGACATGCAAGACTAAAACAAGACTCAACAATTGAACAACTTTGACATGCAAGTTTTTCTCCAAGTTGCAACTCCTCTTCCATATGGGTGCACCAATTGAGAATCTAGGCATGCAAACAAGGGTGGTACATGCAATTTGCAACTCTCTAAGATTAACTCATACGAACTCCCTATTCCAAGCACTTAGATTGCAAGTCAATGCCTTACGTGGCAAGTGAAGCCCTCCAGAGTCCACATATCTGGGGCACCTTTGAGATGGAAATTAATTGAAATTCGAAATGAATTTGAATTTTTATAGGATTTAGAGCCAACAAACAAAAGGAAAACAAAGTACGTTTTTGGTTGATGTTGATTGCTCAATTTCCCAAAATGCTCCTACATCAACGGCTAATAGGAAAATGACGACAAATTTAAAATGTGAAATTTGAATTTAAAAGTTCAAGGTTCAGATCATTAGGCGTGGAAATGGCGTGGGTCAATTCCACACTTGCGGATCTGATGCAAGGTTTCGAATGGCAGATTTAGTAGGCAAGCCTGAACTCTTCTGATGTGTAAAAATGGGGACAAATTGGAATAAGTTACTTATCAACTTCCATGTAAAAATAAAACTAGTCAATGCATAAGAACAACCTACTTCACCATGGATCAAAAACATTAGGAGAAACGGCATGTGTATGAGATTTTCACCATTACACTTGATTAGATTTGGAATACGCTAACCTCTTCTTTTCCTTTGCTACTATACTCTCTATCATCATTCGCAAGCCTTTTAACTCCAATTTGAGGCTATGTATCTTTTCCATAGGACCCAAACATACAATGGTGGCCTATTCTAGATGCAGTGGTTGCACTGCTGTTCATACAGATTCTGCAAAATCCAACAGTGATGCAGATGACGAAAGGGTTACTTTTGAATCATCAATACATGAATCAGTTTTGGCCATTGTTAGATAACAATTCTCAATCAAGAGAAATGATGCAAATTCCGGAATTGCTTTGTCAGTTGTCAAACTCTTGGAGTTTGCAAATCTCCAAGGAGTGAATAGGATTGTCGTTTGTTTTTGGTGAGAAAAACTGGTTAATGGTATGGTGAGGGCTTCTTCGTTGCTGATGAAACCCAAGAATAGCGTTTTTCGGATTAAGTGGCAGAATTTAATATTTATTTGCTTGCTCCATCTGCAACTTATCCTCCATCACCGTACAGCCACTAATTACAGATGGCTCTAATACCACATGATGAAGAACACAAGGTCCGAAAATCTAAGTGCATTGCAGTGAATTCCCCCATGGGAGTTATCTGATACAAAAGTTTGGTGGGTTAATTGACCCCTCGTAAACTAATGAGTAATCAACAATTACAATTAAAGTAACTAATTAGATATTCTTAACATTTCTATGAATTTCATGCTCTTTTAAGTACCATAGGAAATTCAATACTTATTTTTGGCCTTGATATTTCATTTAGCTTATATTTTTCCTGCCTACTAAATATCATTCTCGACTTCAAAGATCATTCAGCATACAAAAGTACCTGTTTTTCTTTAATCTATGTTTTATTCTCTAACAAATTCATTATTCTTACCATCTTTCATTTGTACCGACAGTGCTTTTATAGTTGATTTTTTCCCAAAATTTATTATGTTTGAAAGTGGGAATTCCACTTATGTATTGATCTGGCTGAGAATCTTTCTAGTTGAGTTCGATTGAATTAATGTGTTTTTTAATTCATTGTTTTCAAAAGATGCAAATGGTAGCCAATCCATCAAAACAGTTGCTTTTGAGCATACAGATGAACTTAACTTTTACAAATTTTAGTATTTCCTATGTTGCCTTGAGTAAAAAGAGGCATTTAAATTGTGGTTGAGACCATTTCCTGTTTTTTCAGGTCAAACGTATTCCAGAGAGATTTACGTCTGTAGGAGAATACTTTGGCTCATTTGTTTGGCCTCTAATTGAAGAAATGCGAGCAAAACTCCAGCAGAGTCTGGAATCTATATGTCAAGCACAATATGCAATGATGACATTTCAGGAAAAAACTCAACTCTCAGAAGGTATAATAGGGACATATGAGATGCTTATTGATAGAGAGAATGATACAGGAGAGAAGAAGGAGAAAGAGAATTTGAAGTTGAAAGCAATGGACGTTCTTATACTATCCACAAAATCACCTGAGAATCTGCATTACCTCCATGATGATTACTTGTTAGCTTTAGTCCATAGCACTGACAATGACGATACAACTCAGGATGAATTGATGATGACAGTGAAGGTGAAGGTATATGTGCGCTATGGACATCCTTTTACATCAACAAATTACAATATGAAAACTAAATACTTTGCTTTCAATCTCAGTAGTATCATATCATGTTCGAGAATTTGGAATGCTTTACATACTCATTTGGGAGTTAAGGAAAAAAGTACGGCCATGCTCTGTAAGGCAATATATCTGAATACAGAGGTATGTACTTGTATTGTTTTAAGTTTTATGCATATCCTAATTGTTTGGTCACAGTTTATGAAGATTATAACTACATTTGCTTGCAGACAAGCTGGAAAATTTGCACTAATCTGACTTTGATGGGTTTTCTAGGATTGTTACGAAGCACTTCCAGAAGCGAAAGAAGATGGTTTCGAGAAATTCAGAAGCAAGCACTTCATGCCCCATAAGTTCAATGATTCTCAAGCTTCCGCAGTATTTCAAGCAGTTAATGCTATTGAATCTAACATTTCTTCTGATATAAAGCTGATCCAGGGTCCCCCAGGCACAGGAAAGACCTCAACGCTGATCTCACTTCTTTCCATCTTAGTCCATAAGGCGTTCAAAGTACTTGTGTGCGCACCCACAAATGCAGCAATATCGGAAGTTGCGATGAGATTCATCAATATTATTAAAAGTCCATCTGGATGTTGTCCTGATACAGATAATTTTCCTTGTATCTTGAATTTGAGTGATCTCCTACTTGTAGGAAATGAGGAGAGATTTGAACCTGAAGGTATTTTTGGAGATATTTTCCTTGCATATCGAGTTGATCGTTTGTCCAAATGTTTCCTGCAAATGACGGGATGGAGGCACAGGGTGATATCTCTTCTCGACTTTCTTGAATTAGCTGTTTCCCAGTATGAAGTTTTTCAACAAACACAACAAGAAACAGGCTTGATTGATTTTTCAGAGTACATCAAGAAGACACTGAAAAAATTAACTTCAGAATTTTATGAAGGTGCAAGAACATTATTAAATGATTTACCAGGGGCCTTATCAGGAAAACAGGAATTGAAATGCTTGATCAACATTGTTCAATCTTTTGTAAATCTTGTGGAAGAAAATAAAGTCAAAGAAAGAGTTCTTAGAGAATCTTTTTGTAGTAACAGTGAAGGCCTGGGAGAGGCAGAAGGGTTAACAAGTAAATTTAATGAGAATATGCTTGATGATAAGAAAGATTTAAAGGTTATTCTTTATTTGAAGCGATGTGAGTGTATCCAATTCCTGAGAAAGCATTTATCCAGTGGAACTGATATTGCCTGCATGGCCCAAAAATTCATCTCAACTGAGACAATAGAGAAAATGTGCTTGTCGCATGCAAAATTGGTATTTTCAACAGTCTCATCTTCTGCAAAAAGGTGCATGAATGTGGCAGCATCATTTGACTGCTTGATTATTGACGAGGCAGCCCAGCTTACAGAGGCTGAGTCAACTATTGCATTACAAATCAGAGGTTTGAGACATGCAATACTTATAGGAGATCCAAATCAGTTGCCTGAAACAGTTGTCAGCAAGGTTTGTTTCTATTAGATTAATTTGTTATTTCTTTATTTCAGTTTTTTATGAGTTCAATTTATAATTTTAATTTCATCTCGTGTTTGACTTGTCAGATATCACAGGAAGCAGGATATGGTAGAAGTCTCTTTGAAAGATTACAGCATCTTGGACATCCGTACCATCTTCTAGATACACAATATCGCATGCATCCATTGATATGTCAATTCCCAAATAAGGAGTTTTATGGAAACTGTATCATAAATGGTCCCAACGTTAAAAAGGATCAAAATGGCATTGTGTATATTAAGTCTGAAATGTATGGAACGTATGCTTTTTTTAATATAGAAGATGGAAAAGAAGAGGAAGATGAAACTGGTAGGAGCAAGCGGAATATTGTTGAGGCTGCTGTTGTCTTGCATATACTCTCTAAGCTTTACAAAGGTAATGTTTTCTCCTGCCTGACCCACAATCCTATCAATATGTAAACATAAATATTAATTTAATCATGTTTAAACCAGTAGTTGTTGGTGGCTACTGGTTTTTATCTCTTATTGTTCCGTACACTGAGTGGAATACTCCCAATCAGCTGATCAAGAACATCCGGATTCTCTTCAGGTGGCTTCTTAAAAACACCCCTTAGACAGTGTTGTTAGTGTAACAATTGTAAATCTACTTAACATACATGTGTTTGCATTCATACATCATCACAAAGAGCGTATAAACATAAAACATCAAGAAGAAATTACATGACAATGACTGTAATAACAGATATGACCTGGAGAAACCAATCAAGCTCCACAACCATGTCCAAGAGCTTTTTCATCCTACAAAGTATACTGCAGCTCCAAAAACCTTGTTCAACAGTGAAAACCACTTGCAAAGCCTTTGCTCCAAGAGGAAACCATGAGTAACAAAACTTGGTCTCATGTCCAAAACTGCTTCATATAGACTCCTTCACATCTCCTTGGTGTTCAAACACGCAAACCAATGCCAAAAAACAAAACCGAATAGAACCCTTAACATTCCAACCCTCTACTTGTCTTGGAGTGAATTTGCTGGTTCTGCCATGGGGCAACGTGTGTTCATTGCAGTCTTGATGAGTTTGCCAAGGTGGTCGCAGAGTATGCTGCCGTATTTCCTGAGATTGCTATGGTATAATTTTATTTGATGTGGCATTTGATGAGTTAGCCACCTGTGACAAGCGGCATTTATAAAAACTCTAAGCCCATGTCTTATGGTGCCTGCATGCAAGTCCGTCTTCTTCCCTAGGATGCTCTAGATCATCCCAAGTCTTCAAAAAACCTACATACAATTCCATTGTGCTCCAAAGCTAATGAAATGCAACCTCTATTGTCAAGAAACTCTTGGAAGTAGTCTTTCCTTGATTGAGTGAAGAAACATCTGATCATTAAGATCTATTTTTTGGATCATACATCCCAATTAGGAGGCTTTTGGTCCCAAAAAGCTTAGTGACTCATTAGATGTGGAAATTTTTTCCCAACATACTCGTTAGGGTACCATTTTGCCTTGGTTGGAAGTTGCCCTTGAACCAACCAACCATGTTTCTTGCAACCCTGAGTTTGCCTCTCCTGCTTTTGGAGAACTGCATCATATTCTAGTTCTTCCAAAGGACCTGGAGTGAGATCTTCAACTGAAGGTAACACCAGGTCTTCCTCTTCATCCAACATTGATGGCTTAAACAAATGTATGTTTTCTACATTAACCACCAAATAGATTTTCTTGTATAGTGGTGAATCAAGTTGAAAAGCATTCTTGCTGACTTGTTCCAGAGTAACAAAGGGTTCTTACCTCAGGGTTTCATCTTCCGTGCTGGTCTGTCTTTTCTCATGTACAACCAAACCTTGCTACCTGCCTTAAACTTGTGCTTGGTGTGAGGCTTATCCCGTCTTTTCTTGTACCCTTTTGATTTGCTTTCAACTTCTCTCGCACTTGAAGGTGTATTTACTCGATATAATCTTTCAATTTCTCAGCCTTGTCAACCTTTGAGTCAACATTTTCTCCCTTTTCCTGTGACTGTCGTCCTGCTACAACATCGAGTAAGCTTGGAGGTAGGTAGCCATAACATGTTTGAAATGGCAAAAGAGTTGTGGCTATAGGAATGCTAGATATACAAAAGACTCTCATTCCTCATCTTAGGATGCTTATTCTTATAGCCTTGGAGCAACTGAATCAATGTTGTATTTACTACCTTAGTCTGTCCATCTGTTTGAGGATGGGAAGGATGGAAAACAGTGCTTTTCCCCAATTGGGTATCGATCTTGTCCCATATAGTGCACCAAAATTTACCCAAGAACCTTGAATTGAATTTATAATATTCTGAGGCAAACCAAAGTGTACCCACACATTTGAAAAGAAAAGTTTAGTTGCATCCTTACTGGTTTGTGTCCTTTTGCATGGAATTAAGACACGCACTTGCTAAACCAATAAACCATCATGAAGAGTGTTGCAAGTATGAGGTAAACCAGTGTTGTCATTGATGTCAACATACTCATATTGCTTTGACAAGAAGGATTCAATGAGCAGTGTGCTGAGGATATTGAGAAAATTAGCCTCAGTCAGGAACAGTAAGGAACAGTGATGAGAAGAAGGCAAATGTACTGTATAGGATGCGAACCGGAGGATGCGGATTAAAGGGTTTGTAGATATGGGTCTTGAGATGCTTCAGTTAATATTTCAGAGGTCCGCATGAAGATCTGAAGGAGTTGTGGCTGTCGGTGTAGAACCGGTTCCGGCAAGTATTCAGAGGTGACAGAGGATCACAAAAGGTCCGGAGAGGTCCGGAACTGTATAATCCTAATCTGCGGATTGGAAGGAGTCTTTGGGATGTCCTTGTGATGTGCCATCTCGAGTTGTGTATGATTTGGAGGTCCGGAAGTACCTCTTGCACTATGACAGTAGCGACAGACAGTGTTCTTGAAGTTCCGGATAAGGAGGATAAGAGATTTCAGTAAGTAAAGGAAATGCGGACGTACCTGGTCATTCAGGCAGGCTTGTGAAGGTTCTTGGATCATGTTGAGGTTGTGTTGTTGGTCCGCATTGATAGTAGAGCCCGGAATTGAAGATATTCTTCCGGATGAAGTTCTTGCTCTGTTTAGCCGACCGGATGAGTTGTTCATCCTGCGAATGTTCTTATGGTGGCCGACCGGATGTGTTATTCATCTTGCGGATATTCTTATGGATGATTGCCGACTTAGATGATTGTTCCTAAGTCGATGTCTTGTATAAATAAAGGTTTGTGAGTTCATTTTGAAGTGTGATTGGTACGGAGATTAGTGGAGTAGCGAAGAGAAGTGCAGAAGGCAGAGCAGATGTTTCTGGGCTTAAATGGAACTGATCCGGACATGGTAAAGATGTCATTCTCCAGTTCAAGACTGTGATTCTTATCACTTTGTAGACAGTGTGTCTCCTTGTAGGCAGTGGGCCTCTTTGTGAGCAGTGTGCTCGGGCAGTGAGCCCTAATTGGCAAGTGCCATTTTGTAATTCCTTATTCTTCTAACAGAGAATAATCTTTGGGTTAATCACCCCGTGGTTTTCTCCCTTAACCGGGTTTCCACGTTAAAAATACTGTGTCATGTGTTTCTCATTTCATGATAATATTTGTCTGTTTGATTCAATACTGCTTTGATAGAGAAGAAGGTTCAAAAGAAGAAATAATTAGGATAACTGATTCACCCCCCCCCTCTCAGTTATCAACAATTGGTATCAGAGCAAGGTTCCTCTGAAAGAAGCTTAACCGCTTGAGGAGATCTAGGATGTCGTCATACAAAAAAGATAGTCCGAAGTTCGATGGAACCAATTTTACTCTCTGGAAGGGTCGCATGAAATGTCACCTGGAATGTATGGGAAAAGCATACTTGGCCATGGTTTCAAAACCATATGTACCTCCACAAGGTGGTCCGACAACTCTGAATGAAATCACAGAAGCTGAAAACAATCTGCGGACCAAGGAAGCTCTTCTAAGCGCATTGAATGACTCAGATCTCTCAAATGTTATTGACCTACCAGCTGCATATGAGATCCTGACTAAACTGGAACTTCTGTATGAAGGAGATGAGTTTGTCAAAAGTGCAAGGTTGCAAAGTCTGAAAGGGAAATTCGAAAGATTGAAGATGAGAGATGATGAAAACATCACTACTTTTATGCCAAGAGTGAATGAACTAGTATGTGGAATTAGAAATGCTGGTGGAACTCTGGATGAAAATGAGATCGTTTGCAAAATCCTTAGATCCCTTCCTGCTGCCTACAAAATCAAGGTTGCTGCAATTGATGAATTCAGAGCCCACACAACTGTCACAAGAGAACAATTGGCTGGCAAGCTAGCTGCATTTGAAATGACCGAGTTTGGAGATGATCTTCCCAAGACTGAATCTACTTTCAAAGCCAGTGCCTATGTGAAAGGCAAACAGAGAATTGATCCGGGAGAAAACTCTTCAAGGAAGATGACATGGTATGATCAAGCAAGAAGAGACATGGAAGAAGAAGAAGCAGAAACAGCTCAACTTGAAGCCCTCATTGCAAAAAGACTACCAAGAGGATCCGGTAAGTATGAAGGAAAACTACCCTTTAAGTGCTTCAACTGCAATAAGATTGGTCATTTTGCTTCAAGATGTCCGGAAAGATCTGCAAGGTCTAATACTAACAGACAAAGGTTTCAAAAGAATTGCTATTATGTTCATGAAGAAGATGACAATGAAGGAGTAACAGATGATGAATCAGAACTAGGAAGCAAATCCGGAAATGAGTGGGTGTTTATTGCCATCAAGGAAGAAGATTCAATACTCTCTGAATCTGTCAATCACAAAGTTGTTGAAAAAGCTTTGGCTGCTCAAGTGGAAGAAAAGGATGATTGGGTTATTGACAGTGGATGTTCTCACCATATGACTGGTGACAAGAATAAGTTCTTGAATTTGGAAAGGTATGAAGGAGGAATGGTAATGTTTGGTGACAATTCTGCTGGCAGAATCAGAGGCAGGGGAACTATTTCCTTTGATGGAAAGAGCAAAACAGGTAATGTACTATATGTTGAAGGATTGAAGCACAATCTTCTCAGTGTTGGTCAGTTAGTAGACAAAGGCTATGATCTTCGGTTTAAGAATGGAAAATGCAGAATCTTTACAAGCTCCGGAACTGAAATTGCATCCGGTACTCAGTCAAAAGGTAATATCTTTCATCTGGTTGGTTCAAATAAAAGTTGTTTGTTTGTTCAAATTGATCAGAGTTGGTTATGGCATAGAAGAATGTGTCATGTAAATTTTGATAACATCATCAAGATAAGCAATACTCAGGCTGTAAGAGATCTTCCAAAATTGATGAAACCTACAAATAGTTTGTGCAAAGAATGTCAGCTAGGTAAACAAAGCAGAGTCTCTTTCAAAAGCAAAGATCAGTCTTCTATCGGACTGTTGGAATTAGTACATACTGATCTCTGTGGTCCGACAAGAATCAAGAGTCTGCAAGGTGATAGATATTTCATGTTGTTAATTGATGATCATTCCCGGATGATGTGGGTTACCTTTCTAAAAGAAAAATCAGAAGCATTTGAGAAGTTCAAAATCTTCAAAGCTTTGGTGGAGAATCAAACCGGATTGAAACTAAAGTGTCTAAGGTCTGATAGAGGTGGTGAATTTACATCTGGAGAGTTCATTGATTATTGTGAGAAACAGGGTATAAGGAGACAATTGTCTGCTCCTAGGACTCCACAGCAGAATGGAGTAGTTGAAAGAAAGAACCGGACCATCCAGGAAGCTGCCAGGACAATGATGTTGGAAGCAAATGTTCCTCAGATGTTCTAGAAAGAAGCTATCAGCACTGCAGTCTACACTCTAAATCGAGTTCAAATCAGAAACAATACCGGTAAGACCCCCTACGAACTCTGGTTTGGCATCACTCCCACTGTGAAATATTTCAGAGTATTTGGTAGCAAGTGTTATATCAAAAGAGATGAAGATCTAGGAAAGTTTGATGCTAGAAGTGATGAAGGAATTTTCTTGGGCTACTCCACTCAAAGCAAAGCATACCGGTGTTACAATAAGAGACTGAGGAAGATGATAGAAAGCACTAATGTGAAAGTTGATGAAGGAATTGAGAAGCCCTCAAGATTTTATGAATCCGATGAAGATGACCAAGACAGTGTTCAAGGAACTCAATCCTCTCCGGTAAGACAGAGTCAGCCTGATCCGGTAAATCAGGAAGAAGAGATAGGTTTGAATGAGCCTGATCAAGAAGCAGCAGTGCAGGATACTCCCAAAATTCCAAGGTATGTGACACTAAACCACTCTGAAGATCAGATCATAGGTGACAGAAGCAAAGGTGTGCAAACTAGAAGGAATGTTGCTCAAAATCAGGATGAATGTTGTCTGATTTCAAAGATTGAACCTAAAACAGTAAATGAAGCCTGCAATGATGAAAACTGGACTAAAGCAATGAAAGATGAATTAATGCAAATTGAGAAAAATCATACTTGGGATCTTGTTCCCAGACCTAGAGACAGGAATGTGATTGGAACCAAATGGGTCTTCCGGAACAAATTAAATGAAGCTGGTAAAGTAATCAGAAACAAAGCTAGATTGGTCTGCAAAGGCTACTCCCAAATAGAAGGAATTGATTATGAAGAGACCTTTGCTCCCGTGGCAAGAATTGAAGCAGTCAGATTATTTCTTGCATTTGCTGCCTTCAAAGACTTCAAGGTATATCAGATGGATGTCAAGTCTGCCTTCCTAAATGGTGATCTGGAAGAAGAAGTTTACATTGAACAACCGGATGGATTTCAATTATCTGACAATGATGATATGGTCTGTAAGCTAAAGAAAGCATTGTATGGATTAAAACAAGCTCCAAGAGCATGGTATGAAAGGTTGGATAAGCATCTTGTGCAGATTGGATTCAGCAAAGGTACTGCTGACAGTAACTTATATTTCAAAATTGATCATGAAAACATTTTGATTGTTGAAGTGTTTGTAGATGATATCATTTTTGGAGGAAGAGATAGTATGTGCAAAACTTTTGCAAATCAGATGAAATGTGAGTTTGAAATGTCTATGCTTGGTGAAATGAATTTCTTCTTGGGTCTGCAAATTACTCAAACAAAGAAAGGAATCTTCATTTCTCAGACCAAATATGTGAAAGAATTGTTAAGGAAATTTGGTATGGAAGATTCAAAACCAATGAACACTCCCATGGCAACCGGATGTAAGTTGAGCAAAGATGATGACTCTCCAAAGGCAGATCAGACAATGTATAGATCAATGATTGGTGGATTGTTGTATCTCACTCAGACCAGACCAGATATAATGCAGGCTGTTGGTCTTGTGGCAAGATTCCAGGCTGATCCTAGAGAATCTCATGTTATGGCAATCAAAAGAATTTTTAGGTACTTGAAAGGAACAGTTGAGTATGGTCTATGGTACCCTAAAGATCCGGATTTCTCTCTTCATGCTTACACAGATGCAGATTGGGCAGGAGATGTAGATGATCGAAAGAGCACCAGTGGTGGAGCATTCTTTTTGGGGAAGAGATTGGTTTCTTGGCTAAGCAAGAAACAAGATGCAATATCTCTGTCTACAACTGAAGCAGAATACATTGCAGCAGCAAGTAGTTGCACTCAAATCCTATGGATGAAGCAGATGCTAAGAGATATTAAAATTGAATATGCGGAGCCTATCACAATTTTCTGTGATAATTCAAGTGCAATTAATATTTCCAAGAATCCGATATTACACTCTAAGACTAAGCACATATCTATCAAGTTTCATTTCTTGAGAGAACAAGTGAACAAGGAAGAAGTCAGGTTGGAGTATGTTCCCTCCAAGGATCAGATTGCAGATATTTTTACTAAACCTCTTCCCAAGGACTCTTTTGAATATCTCCGGGAGAAGTTAGGGGTCATGGCCCCTCCGGTGATAAACTAGGATGCACTGATGTGCATCAGTCCGGTGGATATCACAGTCATATCTTGTGATCCGGATTGATGATTGGGAGCTGCTACTAAGGGGGAGCAGCTGGTATGATTCTGATGTGTCAAAATTGCAAGTATGAGCCCTTTGCCATTGATGTCAAAGGGGGAGAGAAGACATGTGAAAAACAAGTAGCTGATGATCAAAAGGGGAGCAGCAAATGAGGAGAAGACATGTTGTTGATAGGGGGAGAAGTGACAGAAAGGAGAAGTTTCCTGTCTTGATGGTTTTTCACATCATATGTTGCCATCAATGACAAAGGGGGAGATTGTTGCAAGTATGAGGTAAACCAGTGTTGTCATTGATGTCAACATACTCATATTGCTTTGACAAGAAGGATTCAATGAGCAGTGTGCTGAGGATATTGAGAAAATTAGCCTCAGTCAGGAACAGTAAGGAACAGTGATGAGAAGAAGGCAAATGTACTGTATAGGATGCGAACCGGAGGATGCGGATTAAAGGGTTTGTAGATATGGGTCTTGAGATGCTTCAGTTAATATTTCAGAGGTCCGCATGAAGATCTGAAGGAGTTGTGGCTGTCGGTGTAGAACCGGTTCCGGCAAGTATTCAGAGGTGACAGAGGATCACAAAAGGTCCGGAGAGGTCCGGAACTGTATAATCCTAATCTGCGGATTGGAAGGAGTCTTTGGGATGTCCTTGTGATGTGCCATCTCGAGTTGTGTATGATTTGGAGGTCCGGAAGTACCTCTTGCACTATGACAGTAGCGACAGACAGTGTTCTTGAAGTTCCGGATAAGGAGGATAAGAGATTTCAGTAAGTAAAGGAAATGCGGACGTACCTGGTCATTCAGGCAGGCTTGTGAAGGTTCTTGGATCATGTTGAGGTTGTGTTGTTGGTCCGCATTGATAGTAGAGCCCGGAATTGAAGATATTCTTCCGGATGAAGTTCTTGCTCTGTTTAGCCGACCGGATGAGTTGTTCATCCTGCGAATGTTCTTATGGTGGCCGACCGGATGTGTTATTCATCTTGCGGATATTCTTATGGATGATTGCCGACTTAGATGATTGTTCCTAAGTCGATGTCTTGTATAAATAAAGGTTTGTGAGTTCATTTTGAAGTGTGATTGGTACGGAGATTAGTGGAGTAGCGAAGAGAAGTGCAGAAGGCAGAGCAGATGTTTCTGGGCTTAAATGGAACTGATCCGGACATGGTAAAGATGTCATTCTCCAGTTCAAGACTGTGATTCTTATCACTTTGTAGACAGTGTGTCTCCTTGTAGGCAGTGGGCCTCTTTGTGAGCAGTGTGCTCGGGCAGTGAGCCCTAATTGGCAAGTGCCATTTTGTAATTCCTTATTCTTCTAACAGAGAATAATCTTTGGGTTAATCACCCCGTGGTTTTCTCCCTTAACCGGGTTTCCACGTTAAAAATACTGTGTCATGTGTTTCTCATTTCATGATAATATTTGTCTGTTTGATTCAATACTGCTTTGATAGAGAAGAAGGTTCAAAAGAAGAAATAATTAGGATAACTGATTCACCCCCCCCCCCCCCCCCCCTCTCAGTTATCAACAAAGAGATATTCATGCCTTCTGAGAAAACCATCTATAAAATCCATTGGTATACTTTCCCATTGGCAAGGTGGGAATGGAAGTGGTTGATACAAACTTGGTAGGGCAAACCATGTACAAAATCCTTAAACTTGAGTTTGAAGCTCTATGGTATATAGTTTGTGAACAACTCACTAGACTTGCACAAGTTGGAGCTGAGCAGAATCGGTATGATAAGGCCACTCAGAAGGCCAAACTTATATTATTGTTTGTGTCTCTGATGAGGTTCAACTTCACATCCGAACAACCATTACTGCCAAAGAGGCTTGGGATCACCTGAGGACAGAATGTGAGGCCAAAAATCAGAAGATAATTCTTCATTTGTAGTGTCAATTACATTGTGTGTAGATACAAAATGGTGAAAAAGTGGAGAATTTTTTCAGAAGAGTTGTAGAGATCAAGATATCATTGCAAGCATTAGGGGAAACTGTGTCAGATGACTCTCTTGTACCCATTGTCTCAAGAGCACTACCCTTACCTTTTGAGTTTTGTCACGTCTCAATGTGGCTAGAAAAAAGCCCTCTTTTGAGTAGTTGGTGAATTTGCTTCAACAATAAGAGGCAATTCATGGTGAGATCTTAGACTCCCCAAACAATCAAGTCCTCACATCCAATGGAAGGGAAAGCAACCTGAATGCCAAAGTGGTTCATTAGGTTCATCCAAATCCAAACAAGAATACTCTTCTACATAGAAAAAGAAGTGTCTCATTTGTAGGAAGAAGGGACACAATCTCCATGAATGTTGGTACAATTCCTTTGCAAATAGTGAATCTAGCTAGTGAAAGACACCAAAGCATTCTTAGGGGGACAAGAAGAAGAACCCCCCTTGGCAGAAAAAGCATAACAAGCAACATTCCATAGGTGATTCTGATGAAAATTTCTTATAGGTTGTAGAGACTCAAGTTTCCACTTTTGACAATCCTATATGGTATGTTGATATCGGTGCATCCAGATTCCAGACACATGATGGGAGAACAAGAGTGGTTTTACAACCTCACCCCATCAACTTCATATGGGCAAGATTCCCTTGGTGATGATACATCCTATGAAGTGCATGGTATTGGGGATATTTCATTACCACTCAAGACTCACAAGTGTCGACTTACAAAGGTTCTATATTTTTCAAGGCTCATGAAGAACCTCTTATCAATAATTCAATTGCTTGAGCACGAATTGAAAGTTGAGTTTGATAGACATAATGGTGAGAAGCTTTGTCTCATTTGAGACATAATTGCAATGGAGAAGTTGTTGCTTGTGCCTTAGGGGTCCGAAAAATGTTTCAATTGGTTGATGTCACTCATGAAGACAAGACCCTTGCAGTAAAAACCATTTAAGATTTGGTCATCTCTGATGAGCACACAGTGATACCGAGAGGGGGGGAGGGGGGTGAATCAGTATCACACAATCTTTTACTTTTCAAACTTAATCAATCACAACTACTACACATATGCAAGATCTAGCAATTAAGAACACACAAAGAGAACACACGATTTACGTGGAAACCCTTGTGGGAGAAAACCATGGCAAAATATCGCTTATATATATATATATATATATATATATATATATATATATATATATATATATATATATATATATATATATATATATAGATTCTTCTTTTGTAGGCACCAACCTACTTCTTTTACAAGTCTTCTTATGTGAGCACCAACCCACTTCTTTTACAATTTTTCTTATGTGAGCACCAACCCACTGGAGACACCAATCCCCGCTTGTAGAGTCTATAGGCACCAACCTTCACAACCGAGCACCAACTCAATAAGAGACACCAATCTTTAGGCACCAACCTACGGATTCTTCAATGGATGATATCGTTCTCCTTTACTCACAATTTGATCACTACTTCTGATTTTGTATGATGTAAGTCTATCCTTTTCAAATTACGTTCACACAAATATACTTTTTTCCCTCACAAATCTGATCCAAATCATGCACAACTTCCTTACACAAAATTGATCATAATCATGGCAACATCTTCATATACATTTCTGCTCATATCATCATACTCTAATCTCTTAGCAATCTGCTCTTAGTCTTCTCATATATTCTTCACATATATTTTTATTTATCCTTCATACATGGGCTGCATGTCCTCTTAAAATAAATCTGAATTACTCTTCATTTTCTGCCCCTTTATCTCTTCTTTTATATATGCTCTTAAACTCAGAAATAATTCGTTGATTACTTGCCTTCTAAGCACTCCTTCCCTTCTTTATAACCTCTCAAGAGAGGCGTCCTTAATGAATAGCTATATTTTTTTCTAAAGAAGACAATCTTTAATTAAATGCCACCTCTTCACTTAATAACATCTCTTCATGATGATCGCTGCCCTTTACTAATTCTTATTTCCTTAAAACAAATCGCTGCCCTTTAAATTCCAATCGCTCCTCTCTAAAAGAAATCACATCCCTTTGTTATTAATCACTGCCCTTTCAAAATCGTATCTTCTTTTAATCGTACCATACTCTTCTCTTTTAATAACTAAGTCTTTGTCTTTAAATATGGGGCGCTCCATGTAAAGGGAGTTCGGCTAGCATTGTTATTTATTTAAAATTTTATCCGAGTTTGGCCACTTCTAAACCATATTCGTTGCTTATTCTTTTTACTTTAATCGCACCTCTTTTAAACAATTTTGTATTATATCTATAAGTGTTGCCTTATGGAGGGAGTCAGCCACTTTAGACACTTAATCGACCATTCTAAGGAAATCTCTTAACATTTAATACATATGCATTTTGATCATTGATTGTCTTATATGGAGCACTTCTTGATTTGTTTTATTCCCTTTCTTATTTTGTTTAAATCTTTAATTTAAACAAATACATATCTCTAAGTTGGCCTTCCAATTTCACAATCTCTCTAACGGGAATGTCCACATATCTCTTAAGTCAGCCTTTCACTTTCACAATCTCTCCAATAGAAATGTATAACGGGCAATTCTTAACAAAAGTTCTTTGCTCCAATTGTCTTGTCAGGAAGCAACATCGAGCTCCTTTTCTTGTTGTAGAAACACAAGCCTCCGGTCCTTTGGATTTTGTGCATACCAATCTGTGCAACCCATGACACCTAGTCATAATCATGCCTCATATTTTCTACTTTTTCTAGATGACTATTTTAGAAAAATCTGGGTCTATTGCTTAACTCCCAAAGATCAAGCTTTTGAAAATGCAAATTATTTCGAGCCCTTGTAGAACTGTCTTCTAGTCACCCCCTCAAGGCCATCCACTCAGATTGAGGGGGGAATTCACTACCAAGGAGTTTTCAAACTAGCTTCAAGAACATGGGATCAAAAGACAATTGACTATTGCATACATGCCTCAACAAAATGGTGTTGCAGAAAGGTGTAATTGTACTATTGTGGAAATGGTGTGATGTATGTTAAAGGATGCAAACTTGGCCCTTGCAATCTAGGCTAAAGTGGTTCATATAGATGTGTACTTATTAAATCGAGGACCCACCAAAGTGCTTGAAAACATAACTCTTGAAGAAGCATGGACCAGAAAGAAGCCCTCAATTTCACATCTAAGAGTGTGTTTATGTGTATAGCCTTCATGCACATTCCCAAGATGCATAGAACAAAGTTGGATGAAAAGTTGTTGAAACGTGTTTTTCTTGGGTACAGTTCAAAGTCGAAGGGATATTAGCTTATGGATCTAGCTACAAAGGCGTATATCAGCAGGGATGTTTTTGATGAGGACAAAGGATATAACACCTCTTCCTCACCATCACTTATCAGTTCCCAAATATTGAGGAACATTGAACTTGAAGATGAAGCACTTGTTGAAGAAGCACAAGAAGAGGCTTTGTTTCCAATGGACTAGTTTCCACCTCTTATCTCCGCCTTAGTCCTCATCTCCTATGCATAAAAGGATTCAGAAGTGGTATTATACCACAATGAAGGATGCAAATGCAAATGCAGTTGTAGCAAGTCTTACATTGGGCTAAAGATTTGCAACAAGTTACATGAGGAAGGAAATTTTGCTCTCATGTGCATAGTTATTCAAAATTCTGAATCATAAATAGTGGAGTAGGCTCTTGAGTCACCACCTTGGAAAGATTCCATGGATGCAGAATGTCAGGATTTCTGAGGAACAATACTTGGGAACTTGTTGATCTTCCACTAGGGAAGAAAATTGTTGGATGCAAATGGGTCTTCAAGATCAAATACAAGGTAGCTGATAGCATCAACAAGTACAAAACTGACTTGTGGTTAAGGGATATGCTTAGAAAGAAGGCATTGACTATGGGGAAACCTTTGCCCTTGTTGTAAAGATCAAGACTATTCGAATGATTTTGGCGATGGCAGCGTAGTTTGGTTGGCAAGTTCATTAGATGGATGTTAAGACTGCCTTTCTTGATGTAAATCTCAAAGAAGAAGTCTATATGACTCAACCTGAGGGTTATATTACACTTGGACAGTAGCAAAAGGTGTGCGGACTTGTCAAATCCCTCAATGGTCTAAAGTAGGCTCCTTGAGCCTGGTATATAAAGATTGATGAGCATCTCCTCCAACATGGTGAATCCATATGAGCTCAATCTCTGTCTCAAAGAGCATGGGGGGAAGATTGTGATTTTAATTATATATATCAATGATTTGGTTATTATAGGGAGTTCTCTACAAATGATTGTAGCAACAAAGATTGATATCAAATGATCATTCGACATGACAAATCTTGGGATCCTACATTATTGTCTTGGACTAGAAGTGTGGCAAAAGAAAAATCAGATTTTTATAGCTCAAATGAAATATGCCAAGAAATTGCTCAAGAAATTTAGGAAGATCGCCAACCCATGTCAATGCCCATGGAAACAAGATTGCAAATTTCCCATCATGATCCATCACCTTAGGTGAATACTACTCTTTATTGTTAGTTGATTGGGAGTCTCATTTATTTGACCTACACTAGGCTAGATATCAACTATGTTGTCAGTTATCTTTTGAGGTTTATGTAAATACCTAAGGTTTCTAATTGGAAAGTAGCAAAGCATGTTTTGAGATACATCCATTGTATAGTGGAGTATGGCCTAGAATACAAGTAGACTGCACATTTTTCTTTGTAAGGATACACAAATGCAGACTATGTGGGTTTTTTGGATGATAGGAAGTCTACATCAGGCTTTGTTTTTTCTTTGGGATTTGGTTTGATATCATGGGGAAGCAAAAAACAAATCATTGTTGCTCACTCTTCCATAGAGGTAGTGTTGTACCCAATTTGAAATTCAAGAGTCTTCATCATTGTCGAATCGCAATCATGTTTCGTTCTTGTTGTTGTGTCGTTATGTCTAAGTTTGTAATATCAGCTCGTTGTCAAATTATCATTTGTATATGTCGAGATTGTTTGTCAAAAAGTGGAAATTGTCATTCTTGTTCAAGTCACTATCTTCAAGTTGTCATAAAAGTCAAAGTGTTGGGTTAGAAATCATTTCGTCTGTTGACTCCCAAAATAATTACAACCCTAAACCCTAAAACATTCCTAAATCACCTAGGTTGGGGATGGTCGTTCTGGGTGATAGGAAGAGGTTCATCAACAGGTTTAGGGTGATTTTGGACAACCTATAGGAGTGGGTAAGCTCCTCTGCACTTTGAGCTCAACTTAAACTCTGGAGGTATATTCCAAGGGGGTTTTATACCTGAGTAGGTATTAAAATAAAACTAGATGAACAACTAAAAATGTAACAACCAAACCCAGATTGCTTTCTCAGTCCCAAATTTGTCACTGAACTAAGAAAAGATGGCTGTTGTATGACCCCTATATAGCTGATAAATGCAACCTTACTCAATGAGGATGCATAAAGACTACATCTGCCTCTAAAGACAAGATGTATAGTTTTTGTTTTGAAGATGGGTGATTTAAGGCTACTCAGGTTGGTGCTTATCCATTGGGCTGCAGAGTCTAATGTAAAACAGAGGAAAACAATCACATAGAAATGTATAACTGCCTATTGATGAATCAAATGCAAAGAAAATCACTATTAGATTACTGAAAATACTTAAGAATCACACAACATACCATGTTTTTCCCTATGCAATACTGAAATGATCATTCACAAAACTTGGGAATGAATTAAGAACTGTCACATTCATCAAATCAGAGATTACAATCATACCACGAAATGTGGTAAGAGCAAACTGAAATTGTGATTACAATTTACTAAGAAAAACGCCTAGAGTAGTGGAGAAAAACAACAATCTGATACAAAGATTTGAATTATATTACATACACTTCATGATTGATTCATGTGTAAACAAAGCCTACAAAATATTCATTCTTAATCTGCCTCGTGGAACTCACAATCTTGCTGAGAAAATGCCAAAATGACCAACCCCTGAAAAAGAGTTCGACTCTTGCCTTTATAGCCCTCACATCATGTTTGAGAAAGAATTGGGTGCCAAAAACCTCAACCACTGTATTAAAAACATTGAATTCGACCACCCACTTCGCAGTAATGGCGCCCTCGGGAGTAGTTGGCGCATTCCCATGCGGTTGGAGAAATTAGGAAGGCCAGGAAACCATCGAGATTGGGCTTCGACCTACTGCCTTGTAAAGAAAAACTTCAACATGTTCCCGTGATATCGCGATAGGCTTTAGGAAGGCCTAGCGAAGACTCTAGTCTTCGCGAAAGGCATACGTGGAAGCCGTGGGTCTAAAAAGATACTTTTGTTGTTGTGCTGAGGTCGTTTGGAGATTCTGGCGAAGCAGTGAGCACTGTTGAAATGCACGAACCATGCCACCAAGCTGCCACTTGGCAGCTTCTGCAGGCCAACATCCACCTTAGCTTTTTAGAGGGTCCCACAAAGTCTCCTTCATACTGGGCCGGGCAAGGACACGTGGGGCATTGGCACAAGCCGGAGGGTCTCGCTTCTTATTTTGTTTAGAATGAGCACCAAGCAACCACATGGAGGCATCTGCGGTGCGGGGAGGGTCTTGTATTGTCCTTGTCGAGAATCTACACCAAGTTGCCACATGGCAGCCTCCGCGAGCCTTTCATCATATAATAGTCTTTTGGAGGATGGACGAGCAGGGACACGTGGCGTGTTGGCGAACGTCGGGAGAGTCTCCATCTTCATTTTTTTAATGAGTGCCATGCCGCCACGTGGTGCGATTTGCTACAAGGAGAGTGTCTTTACCTTAATATTGTTTAGCCTGTTTAAAAGTCTGCGCAGGGCCAACACCTGTCATCATCCGCTACACCCTGCGCCTGAGCCAAATTGGACACGTGGCAAGCTGGCCCACGCCGGAGACAGCCTTTATTTTGCTTTCCTTCAAATGAGCGCGAAGCCGCCATGTGGAGGCCTTTGCGGGCTTCTTGCCTCAAAATGTTTCGTAGTCCTACAGAAACAGCTTGGAAGGTCCTGCAAAGTGTATACCCTCGGTGAAATACCTGCAACCCATGACATGGATGCCATGTCGGATCTCAAGGATAACTCACAGACTCGCTGAGAGTGGAAATGACGCCTCGTGAAGAAGGAAGCTCTCGCCAAGAAAGAAGATGCCGCTGACTTGGATGCTGACGATGCACAACTTAAAAGTTTTTACACACATGCTCATAAATTTGTTTTAAAAGGGGGCCGCGCTAGGAAACATGACGAAGGGGACTTGACTTAAGAAAAAGGCATGAGTCAAATATTAAAAGTGGGCAGCAAGCGGTGACCAAACGGAAGGGGCCGGTAAAAGAATGACACACCTAGACATAAAGTGATGACTTAAATGATTTGCATGGGCAATAGGGGGTCAACTTCAAATTAAAACAAAGAGCCCCATCAACGCTTGCATCAGATTCCGGGGTTTGGGGTTTAAGTATAATCTTGTTTTTTCTTCCCTTTACCCTAAAAAACACATAAATGAATGGGATTTCTGGGCATGATTTTTCAGGTGTCAACATCGTCTTCTCCGAATCCAAGTATCAAATTGTTGAGTCGCAATGATTAGTTTTCACAATTGTCAAAGTTATTTGGTTTGATATCCAAATGTCAAGTTTCCATTTGAGTGTTATTGTTATTGTCGAAAATCCAAAAAATAAAAATTATAAAATATTATCATTAATAATATTTGTTATTAAAAGGAATAATTAAAAAAATAAATATATAAAATCAAAAATTCAAAACTTTCATAAAGTGCTTTAAGAGTTTTCTTGACACGCCTAATGTAAGGCAAATCAAAATTAAAAAAATAAGGCACAAGACCATAAGTGCATTACAAGTGCCTTACACGTGCTTTTGCAAAAGAAATCAAAATCCCCAAAAAATATCAAAAGCACCCTCATCCTTTATTTAACGTACCTCACCAAATGCAGATTGCTCTATAAGAGCGCGGATATCAATAACCCGTCAAATTATCGCACTATCATGGTTTATCCCCTTCTTGGTAAACTTTTTGGAAGCATGGTAGAGCGTAGAATTAGCAGGTGGGCAGAAAAAGAGGGAAAAAGAGCTAAGGGGCAAGCTGGCTTTAGATTGAAGCACTCTACTATTGACCATGGGGCTATGCTTAGGTTCTTGATTGAAAAAATATGGAACATCCAGGGGGAAGAGGCCTTTTGTTGCTTTGTTGACTTTAAAAAAGCCTTTGACATAGTTCCCCGCGACAAACTATGGAATAGAATGAAGGAGTTGGGGGTTCCGAATGGGCTTAGGGCTGCTGTCCATAGATTGTATGAGCAGGTCAAAGCTAAAATAAGAACTAGTGATGGTATGTCAGAGTGTTTTGGCAGCGATATTGGCGTCAAGCAGGGCTGTCCGCTTTCCCCTACCTTATTTGAACTTTACATTGATAAATTAGAAGAGTGGTTAAATAAAACTAGTGGGGAGGGGGTTCAGCTAGCTAAGTATGTCATAAAATTGCTTCTATATGCAGATGACCTCATATTAATTGCCAAAACTACCAATAGCTTGAGAGAACACTTGAGGGCACTTGGAACTTTTTGTCAGGAAGTTGGGATGCAGGTGAACACTAGTGAAACCAAAGTGACGATCTTCTCTTTAAAAAGAAAAAAGAAGCAATTTAGCTTTACTTTTGAAGGCAGCCCATTGGAGATTTTGGATGAGTACAAGTATCTCGAGCTTGATTTCCACTACAAGCTCAGTTGGGAAATGTGTAGAGCAAAAAGAATTCAGGGAGGTTGGAAAGCGTTGTACTCTCTTCAAAATAGATGCAGGATTGCCGAGTTGTGGGATCGGAAAACTAAGAGAACACTCTTTGGTTTGCTAGTTACTTCAGTGATTCTATATGGGTGTGAAATTTGGGGCAGCAGTATGTCAGATCAGAAATGGAAGCAGATAGAAAGAATCCAGAAGCACTTCATCATAAGTAGTCTCAAAGTTAAGAATGTTGTTCCGTATGAGATCCTATTAGCTGCAACAGGGTCCTTCCCCTTGAAGGCATTGGCGATGATTCGGTTGTTAAGCTACCTCAAGAAGATTCAAAATATGGAGAGACACAGGTGGCCTAGGCTAATCATGGAGGAAGAGTTAACTAGAAGAAAGAACACTTGGAGGAAGCAAAATGACAAATGGATAAAGAAGTGGGACATTACTATGCAAGAATGCCCAAATGCTAGAGAAGAAATAAAAAAATATGTAAGAGAAAAATTCAGGTACACCATGTGGACAAGACAAATGGGACATAAAAAGGAGTACTATATCAAAGAATTTAACCCCATTGGGGATCATGAAGAAAAAGTCTATATCGGAGCGGATATTAAGTGGAAAGTGAAAATGTTGATAGCGCAACTTAGGACGAGCTCGCACCATCTTAGATGTGAAACGGGTAGATGGCGAATTCCTAAAGAGGAGTGGGAAAAGAGAATGTCTTTTTTGCAATAAAGGAGTGGTGGAAACAGAGTGGCACTTCCTCTTGGAGTGTGAGGCATATATTGACATTCGTTCTAGTTATGGTGACACTCTGAATATCACCAACCTAAGCACCTTGTTTGAAGAAGCAAGGGTATGCAGAGCAGCGAACCTCTTGATCAATTTGCACAGCACAAGGGAGGATCTCAAGAAAGATTTACAGGCATCTTAGGCGGTGTTGTGACGTTATCACAACATCGCCCCATTGCAAATGGGGACCCTTATTTTTGAGCTCTGATGTTTTGGTCTTCAGTCTTGGATGATGTCTTAGTTTCATGCTGGGAACCATAATCTCCTGAAGTGTGTCGAATTCTGAGTCTGACAGTGGTAATGTGCGCCCTAATCTGAACGGAGGTTTCTATCATAACAAGCTAAATTTAACATGAAACCTTGGCGCCTTGATAGAAGTTGATATCTTGAACCTCAAAATGCTTTAAAACATTGAAAATGTTGCAAGGAAATGGCTCAATAGCCTTAGGCGCAAATATGCTCCTGAACAACCCCTAAGGTGCGCCTAAGGTAGAATCCTGTAAAATCATCATTGCCAATCATATATTTGCTTCTAGATGGTGGTTTAAAGACTCTAGACTTAGAAATTTTCAAAGAGGTATGCTTAAGGTAGCTAGGCGCAATTTCCACTTGTAGAGACCCAAAAGAGTGCCTAGAGTTAGAGTCTAATTGCTTCAAGGAAGATAAGGCGCACTTTTGCACCTGGAGAGTCATCTTTTTGCGCCTTTGATAAGCTTGGTTTGATGCTATTGATTTTGGTGGCGCCTTAGTAAAATGAAGTTTCCTTGGCTATCTCTAGTGATTGAAATCCATTAAGCTTGAAGTTTTCCTCTCCTTCTAAGTTAGGTGCACATTTGCATCTGAAGAATCATATTTTGGCGCCTTGACATGAGAGTGCCTAAACCTATGATAAAGTGCGCCTAAAGAAGTATAACACTCCTAGAGTTCATAAGAATTTATCAAGCTCACAAAATACATCCCAAAGTAAGGCGCATTTTTGCCTCTGTTCAACCCTATTTTTGCTCCTAAGTCAAAATGTGCTTGATTCCATGAACTTTGAGGTCTTGAACTTCTCCTTGAGTTTACATCATGTTTTAAAGCTATGCAGGTTGAAGTGAACACCTATCTCCAAGATGAGGTGCAATTTTGCTCCTAAGCAGTCACCTTTTGGTGCCTAGAGAACATAGAGTTTGACATCAATAGAGTTGGTGCCTAGTAATGGAGAGTCTTTTGAATGCTTAAACAAGTATTTGAAATCATTAAATTGCCAAAAATTAGGCCAAGTATCAAGGCGCACTTTTGCACCTGGACAACCCTAAATGTGCGCCTCAATTGTAAAGGCATGAATCAGTGTTGGGGAGACCTCACTTTGTCAAAATTGAACATTTTAAGCATCCACAAGGGCTTGAGTTTATTAAATTGCACTAGGTAGGTCTAGGTGCACTTTTCCACCTCTGCAAACCTAGATTTGCACCTCAAGAAGAATGCATGAATTCACATCTAGAAGTGAGCGCCTTGAGGAAGAGAAACATTCTTAGACATTTCCAACTGTTTGAAATCATAAAAATGGCAAATATAAGGTTAAATATGCTAGGCACACTTTTGCATCTCCACAGTCATCAATGTGCGCCTAGGCTTGGAAGGGCTAATGAATGTACAAAATGATTCCTATGTGCCATGAAATTCAATATTTATTAATGGATTGATTTGTTTCTTGGTTTGTGTTGCAGGAGAATTGATGGAGCTAAAGAGTCATCCAAGGAGCCAGGCGTCTGGAATCACCTTCAAGCAAGGAATGAGGATAGGTAGCAGTCGCTGCAGAGGAGACATCATGTTACCACTCCAAGAGATCACTTCAAGTACACTTCATCATCTACATCAAGAGAAGACATTCATCCATCACTTCAGGTTCTCCCATCTTCAAGTCTCTGAGAGAGGTCTCCTACTCCATGAAGCATCAATATCTACGCTACTCTCTATGAAGAAGCATTCAAAGAAGATCAGTATATATCCTGCCAAGAGAAGGAAGTATCTTAGAGTTAGACAAATCAGCAACATGTATCATACACATCCGACTTACAAAGACACAAGGAAAAATCAACAAGGATACATCCCAAACATTCAAGTTTATCAAAGCGATCACATTCAAAGAGATCACATAGATGACACAATTTGGGAATATGCCAAAAGCAAATTGAATAAACTGTTGGAATCCATAAGAGTTGCTGAGGTGGCATCTATGTGGCATGTACATTATCTTCACCAATCAAATGTTGCCACGTCATCCTTGTTTAAGTACGTTGTACCTGCATGCACAAACAAGAGGATAAGGACGCTCCAAGGGAGAAGTCTTCCAACTCATCATCTTCATCACCTTGGGAAGCGTGCCTTCATTCCTTCTTCCTTTTTATGTACAAAATGCTAAAAATAGGCATAATTGCCTTGTAAAGATCTTGGCCATCTGTTCCAAGGCTTGATCTCGGTCGTCAGTTGTATTTTGGAAAACTATATAAAGGCCTTGTTGCCTCATTTGTTTTGAGTTAGTTAGTTCGCAGGAGATAGTTAGTAGAGTAGAGGAGTAGAGTAGGAAGAGACTCGAGAAATTCTTTGAGAGTACTTGAAGTTGTTGTGAATATTTCTCAAGATTAATGCAATGACATTGGAGCATTGGAGTTTGGTGCTAAGTGTTGTCTTGTGAAATAACATGGTTTCTTGTATTTTGATGAAATGGAGAGATGTTTCTAAGTAGATTAGAAGTAGAGTAGTAGCTCATTGATGTAATGCATGTATGTATTGAATATTTGATCAACTCCTAGCTCATGCTTTTGACATCCACCGCTGGTGGAGTGTTGTGTAAAGCTAGTCTGAGGTTCATCATAATTTGCTTAAATTCGGTTGTGGATACTCGTTCAAACTGCGCCAGCTATGGGTGTTTGAATGAAAGTTCATAACACGAAAACCATTCGCTAACCTTAGGAGATTGCATCTACTCCATGTAGTTGTAGGCATTCTTGGCGAAGTGGAGTTAGGTTTATTGAGGAGTTTATCTATTTATACATCATCATTGCCTCTTTGACCTTAGATTAGTTTCTCTAAACCCTTATCTTTTTCCTTTTTTTTTATATCATGTATACTTCATCCACACTGAAAGGAGAAATAAGTCAAGTGAAGCAAGAAGTCTGCGTAAGTCCCTTTGAGGAAGCAACAAAATCACATCATACTAACTGAGGCTATCCTATGAGCAAGTTGAGAACCAACATACTGGAACCTTGGAGATAACCCACTGGATCACATTGTTTAGCTTTTGGGTATCTTTGTTCAAGAGAGGATAGATTACCTTAGTAATTTATTCTGAGTTGCATGTGCATAAAAAACACATCAACAGGTGGTTCTTGCTCCATTGTTTCGTCTTTGGTGGGCTTGCGTGTGGTTTCTGGGTCCCATAGGTTGCTGCGGCCTCGTGAATGTCATTAAAATTCTTCATTCTTCATTCATTCATTCATTCAAAACATAGATGGAGATCTAGTTAGCGGTCAACAAGGTCCAGTCATCAAAAGCCATTCCAAACGCCTACAAATTGAACCTAGTGCGCCTCACTTCAGCAATGCCAAAGTCTTACGCCATCACAAGAGAATACTCGTTTTCACAAAAAGGAGGTTTATCATTTTCAACGCCCTCCATTAGCATCCCAAAAGTGCCTAAAGCGCTCACTCAACATCAAAGGTACCTGCAAAGTGCTTCATTCACGCTAAAACAAAAGAATAGAGTGCCAGTTTAGAGAAGTCGTGCCAAAGTCAAACTCCCATAGACATCTATATGGCCTATCCCAAACTCACCAAATCTGCTGCAAACAATTTCAGACCTGTATGACCAACATAAATTATGGCACAACCCCAATAATGACGAAGAAAATGACCAAAAAGCGCAGCGATTGAACTGATGACTTCACACGCCCTCCTTCATGTTGTATGGCACACACAAGATGTACGGCTTGTTGGATAACAAGGTACGACTCTCTAGAAGTGTACGACCTGCTGAAATAGAGGAGTGTGGCTAGGAAATAAGTGGTATGACCAATAGAAAGAAATGTATTTAGCAACAAGGTATAGTTGGAATCTTTAATAGTACGGCCTAGCAATTATCCAAGCAGTACGACCTACAATCTGTTGATAACTGAGAGGGGGGGTGAATCAGTTATCCTACTAATTTCTTCTTTCTTAACTTTCTTAATAATCAATGCAGCATTAATTCAAATAAGCAAACATAACTATGAAATGGAAATACACGACATAGTATTTTTGACGTGGAAACCCTGTTAAGGGAAAAACCACGAGGTGATTAACCCAAGATTGTATTCTCTGTTAGAAAAATAGAAATACAAAATGGCACTTGCCAATTAGGGCTCACTGCTCGAGCACACTACTCACAAAAGGCACACTGCCTACAAGAGACACACTGTCTACAATTTATAAAGAGTGTAATACAGGACTTGAACTGATAAGGAGCATCAACATATGTTGGGGTTCAGTTCCGGTTAGGCTCAGTACACTGATCTGCTGCACTTCATCTTTCCTCTTCTTTTATGCTGCTCTCCTTTCACATACTGAATCTTCCTTTCTGTTTTTACTCGGGTCTATTGCTTTTCTTCGTATATTACATACAACCACAACACCACTCATAACTAAAACCATCTTATATATATATATATGCAAAAGTGATTTCATCACCTTTCTAGTCAGCATCCGGAATAGTTAATAATTTCCTCAAACTCTGATCTGTCGGCTGAATCCTTGCACACCAAGTAATGCGGATCAATCATATACTTGTAGAAGTCATCAATTATGTCGGCCAAACATAACTTATGCCTTAAGAACCTTTTCTATCATCAGTAACACATCCGAAATAATGTCTGATGTTCTACCAGATAGTTCTTCCTCTGTTCACACTGTCACTTGGGAACTCGACACTCAAGCATTCATATCTCTTTATCCTTTTCACACCGGAGGCTCAAACCCTGGAATCTATCAGTCAAGATACTCTTCTTGACTTCCCCAAATCCGCACTTCACTGAGATACTTCTATTGAGAGATCCGGACTTGTCTGTCGGACCTTACTGACTGCTATGTTCTTGCTCACCGGACCTCAACACTTCTTCAATCTGACTTCCGGTGAGGACCTATCATGACTTGCGGATGTGTGGGATAACCTTTGTTGCCATCAATGACAACATTCATGAGTCCATATAGTGTCTCTTGCCAACAATCTCCCCGTTTGGCATTGATGGCAACACTTAGTGAAAAATTACTAAGTGTCACACTATACTCCCCCTTGGCTGATGCTCTGTCTCTATGTACATTTACCGAAGCTCCCCCTTAGTTGGATTCCTCATTTTTCACTGCTCCTCACTCCCCCTTTGACATCAATGGCAAAGGGTAGGGTCCGCACATCAAAATTTTCAAAATTTTAACTATACTTGTCTGCATAAGTATATACGTATGGCATACTTACATATACTGAAGTATGTCTGCAAAAGTTGTTTTTAATTGAATGAATTTTGTAGCCCAACTTTGCTTCATTTTGACCAAAATTGATATATGACCGCTCAACAAGAATGCAAACGCATCTGCCCTTTTTAGATCTGTTGGATCATTGGTCCGGGCTGTGATTTGAGCTTCGTTTATGGCCTCATGCATGGCCTCTAACTTAGGGACAATTATCCCTTTGAGCTCACTCAACCTATTGATTCTGTTTTTCTTCTCTTTTTCAAGCTTCTTAATTTCATTCAAAACTACAACCGTTTGACATTCTTGATTTATTATGGATGTAGTAAGTGGATCAAAATTTTGAGAAAGTTTTATCAGTTTATCTTCCTATTCTTTCATTTTCTTCTCAATCTCCACTGTTGTTTTAGACCAGGATATACAAAATTTGTATACATCACCTCCATCCTTAAGGGCATTTTCCAAACTTTTTATCCCAATACCCATAACTTTTATGTCATTTGAAATTATCCCTTGCAGCTCTGAGAATCTCTTATCAAAAATTCTTTTCTAACCTTCTCCTCAGCTGATTTCTCTAGAGAATCAAAATGTGTGCTAACACTATTGACTAGAGTTTTGAGATTACCGGAAGAGAAGGCTGTGGGATCCTTCTGAAAAGATGGCATGATCTTTTCCAACACTTCGGATGCTACCTCTATAAGCTCACAGTCTTCCATGTGAGATTTCAGTAGTTTCTCTTTGACCTTCGCATTTGCAAATGAAGCTATTTTCATTGTTTGCACCGGAGATAGAGAGTCAAAATCTAATGGCCCTTTTAGTAGTTCCGGTTCATCAATCTCCATAGTTGCTTTTGTCAAAAAGTCCTTGACTGATTCTGCAGTGTCTCTTGCCAGAGACAAATTCTTCTTTTCTTCTGCAGTCACAGAACTGTCTTTTGGAGCTTTCTCCCCTTCCACAACCTTTGTATTGATATCTTCTTTTCCCTTCACCTCTGCTTCTTTCTCCTTTATTCTTTCTTCTCCTTTGGATCCGGAGTCAGTAGGGGAAACCGGAGGAGTGATGTTAGTCAGTTCATGGGCCACCTTTTCCGGAGCAGAGGATTCCAAGTCCTTAGCTGTTTCTGGACTGGTATTCATTACTGCTTCTGTCATTTTCTCAGAAGATTCTTCTGCAACACTTGTGGTCGAGGGGTCAGTACCCAAGTCCTTTATAATAGGAAGATTAAATCTTTTGAAGGCTTTCCGGAGGATCTCTTTTGTGTCCTTGGCTACCTTGTCAGTCTCACCAAGCATAAGTTGATTCATCCTTGCTTTGCTCCTAAACTCATCCTTACAATCTTTGAATGCCATATTCATTGTCTTGGGATCGATTGAAGGATATAGCTGAATTGCTATTTGTTCCCGGATTTCTAGGTCTTTGGCTTGGGCATTGTTCTTTATTGTTTCTAGTTCCTTCTCCAAGCTTTTAGGGACTAGAGATAAATTTCAATAAATGCTTTGCTGTAGATATTTAGGTACCTGACTATGGCATCTTGCAATATTTTTTGAACTGCTTCACCATAATCATCATAGAACTCAACCATTGGCTGAAGATTTCCGTCCACTGTGACTGATTTGATTATGTCATCAATGTGAAGAGTGGGTTTTTCAACATATTCCTGTCTTTTCTTATTCCTTCTGTCCGGTAGAGGGTTCATCGGATGTTTTCTTCTTTTTCTTCATTTTCTTGATTTCTTCATCAGATTTAGTCTCCTCTTCATCCATTTGATTGGGATAAGCTCTTGTAGCTTTTGTCTTTGTTCTTTTCTCTCCTTTGCCGGATGATTGTGCTTCCGGTTCTGATGTTCTTGAGCCTTTGGCAGTGGTAGGTGCAGATCTCTATGATCTGGTCCGAGTGGAAAGTTTTGCCGGAACACTTTCCTCATTTTTCTTTTCTGCCTTCTTCTCTTCCTCAGCCCTTTCCATCTTTTTCCTGTTGGCATCAAGTGCCTCCTTTGAGATGCCTAAGCCTTTGGCAACATCTTCTACTTCTTTTCTCACTTTCCTCTTGATCTCTGGCTGCCTTAGCTCTGTATGAATTTTCACACTTAGTTCTTCAAAGGTACCAAATCTTTCTGCTTTTGGGTCCTTTGGCTGATTGAGCATGTGTTGAACATGCAACTCTACAATTTGTTCATCAACTTCATACCCCATAGGCATGATCCAGACTGTCCTTGGCTCTACTACCTCCATTAGGCATTGATCAGTGTCTACCATGAAGCACACTGTATCCTTGTATTTCTCAACTACTGATTTGGGGATTCTTTCTCTGATTTGCATTGTATTTTGAAAGTGCTTGAAGTAACCCCACAGAGCTGTATTCCTTGCCTTAGCATCCACAAGTTTATGCAAGTAATCTCTGATCTGAGTTGCTACCGGTTTGTAATTTTGCCATACCCATCCATTTGATCCGGGCAGCTCATTCATGAAGTAGAAAAATAAACATAATATTAGTCCACCATAATTAAAGGAGTTCTTCTTGTCCTTTTTGATCTTCTGTATGTTTTCCATTAATTGGCTCAAAAGAAGTTCACAGAGATCATATTCTGCATTCTTTCTGAGCATCTCATAGGCAGTATATACTGTAGTTCCGGATACTGAATTCTCCCTATTGGAGTGATATATCTTGTATCCTATTATCATAGATGCAAACTTGATATCCGGGTCAGTAATATTTTCAATGGTCATTGCCCTCTTATCAAATTTTGATCCGGTGGCCTCAGTTACAATGTTGTTTTTGACAGATTTTAGGACAGGTATTCCTCTGGAGGAGTGTAAACCAGTTACTGCCCTAATTGCCTCCTTGGTAATTTTGCAAGGTCTGTTCAGCGATAGAAAGTTGTCATGTACCCTACTCAACACATACCGGACCCATTCGTCTTCTTCAAAGCAGGAGAAATGAATGAACTAATCAAAATGTTTCTCCTGGATGCCCTTATATTCTGGTTTAAGCTCAAATGCATCGTCTATCAATTGTTTGTGATAGATATCTCTTAGTTTGAATTCCCCAAACTCTTCAATATTTGCGTGTATGTAAACCCTAATATCTTCTGTGTGCAAAACACCATGTGGAACAATAGAGAATGCTCCTAGGGGATCTACCTCCAATGATTTGTATGGTTGTTTCTTAAATTCAGGGCGGGGCCTATCAGAGATCTTTACTATATTCGGAGTATCCATCATCAAGAATTCTACTGAGAAATATCAAGAATGGAGAATACCTTTTTATGTTGTTTAGGAAAAACAATGAAGTCCGAATTGATTTGAAAAAAAATCCTCTTGATCTTTGGGGGAATTTTGTTGTAGAGCTCCTTTTCTCTTTTTCCTTGAATGTGAATGTGCAAATGATGACCAAGAGAGACCTTATATTTCTGAAAAAAAACTTTAATTCCTTGTTGCAATAAATGCATACCTTAAGTTGTTTCGGTTGCTTTGTTTTCCTTGTTTAGAGAGAGAGAAGCTTATCCAGATCATTGTGATACCTGTATGATTGTTGTTAGTGATGAGTCATAATGTCCACTTCTTCTTTTGATCATCCCATATGTCCATAAAACAAGATGTTTTATTTGAATTCATACCGGATCCAGCTTGTGAAAAACCTGTTTTACCGGAAGACTGTTTTCCCAGATCAATTCTGGAAGGATTTGATTCTTCAAATCTTCTTTTGGATCTCTGAAATCTTTACCATACCCCTTTTAGATGTTTCTCTTATGAGCCCTTTTAATCCGCAACTCTCCTTGTGCCAGTTCCGGCACCAATTGACTGGCTGGGGGAACAAGGTTTTCTTTGTGTCTCCCCCTGAGCCAGAGCTCACTTTTTAATTTCTGGAAGGAATATCAGCACCAGAGTCTGGTGCGGATCCATCCCCTATATTCTCTGTACTTTTCTTCACCCAAATCTTGTTCATCTCCCTTTGAACTTCATCCGCATTCATTTTTTGTTTTCCTTTATCTTGATTCTGATTATGATATACCGGACCTCTTTTGTCCTGATTCTTGCTTCTACAGAATTTTGCAATATGACTGGATCTATTGCAAATTTGGCAAACAACATTTCTTTGCATATTTGATTGATATCTTCTTGATCTGCATTGATTAGCCATATAACCCATTCTATTGCATGCAAAGCATCTAACATTAAATGAGTTGTTTATTTGCATATTTCTGCATTCATGAGATTTGTGTCCATACCTTTTGCAGTTGAAACATTGTCCAGAGAAGGATGTATTAGTCTGATTCATTCTCTTTCTGCACTGATTAGCTTTATGACCAAAGTTATTGCAGTTGTGGCAGTATCCATTGAAGGATGGATATTTTTGAGCATTAGGCTGCCTTACCAGAGGTCTTCTAGACCTGTTCCTTGGATTTTCTGATCCAAAATTCTTCTGACCGGATCCGGAGCTTTCTCCTTTCTCATATCCCAAACCACACTTGTCATCTACCCCTTTTGACTTTCAAGGAGAACTTCAAGTTGAGCAGAACTTATCTTGAATTTCTCTTTATATTCATTTGCTGTTTGAAGATCTCTTTTAAGAGAGACAATTTGATCCTCAAGTTTTTCTTTATTATCTTTAGCATCTTCAAGATCAGATTCAAGATGTCTGATGATTCTATCCATCTTGTGGCAATCTTTTGATTTCTCTTTGAGGGATTGTCTTAGATCATCTTCAGTTTTTCTTTTCTCTTCAATCTCTTGGGAAAACATCATAACTCTTGATTCCATTTCATGTCTTACCATAATGATTTCTTTTGATAACTTTTCACATAACTTGGTTTTCTCCTTCAGATCTTCATTTGTATCCTTGATTTCACCTTGACTTGCCAATTGCTGAAGTAACTCCTTTCTCTTTTTCATAGAGAGATTTAATTTGTCTTTTAGTTCTCTCACGAAATCATCAATCTATTTGAGTCTCTCCTTTAACTCATTGACTTCAGAGTTTGACTGCTCAAGATCATCAAGGGCAGTCTTGAGTTGCTCCCTTAACCCATATACATCCATTTGAATTCCCAGATCTTCCTCAAGCTGTTAGACTCTGTTAGGAGGAACTTGGCTCTGATACCAATTGTTGATAACTGAGAGGGGGGGGGGGTGAATTAGTTATCCTACTAATTTCTTCTTTCTTAACTTTCTTAATAATCAATGCAGCATTAATTCAAATGAGCAAACATAACCATGAAATGGAAATACATACGACAGTATTTTTGACGTGGAAACCCTGTTAAGGGAAAAACCACAGGGTGATTAACCCAAGATTGTATTCTCTGTTAGAAGAATGGAAATACAAAATGACACTTGCCAATTAGGGCTCACTGCCCGAGCACACTGCTCACAAAAGACACACTGCCTACAAAAGACACACTCTCTAAAATTTATAAAGAGTGTAATACAGTACTTGAACTAATAAGGAGCATCAACATATGCCGGGGTTCAGTTCCGGTTAGGCTTAGTACACTGATCTGCTGCACTTCATCTTTCCTCTTCTTTTATGCTGCTCTCCTTTCACATACCGAATCTTCCTTTCTGCTTTTACTCGGGTCTATTGCTTTTCTTCGCATATTACATACAACCACAACACCACTCATAACTAAAACCATATATATATATATATATGCAAAAGTAATTTCATCACCTTTCTAGTCGGCATCCGGAACAGTTAATAATTTCCTCAAACTCTGATCTGTCGGCTGAATCTTTGCACACCAAGTAATGCGGATCAATCATATACTTGTAGAAGTCATCAATTATGTTGGCCAAACATAACTTATGCCTTAAGAACCTTTTCCATCATCAGTAACACATCCGGAATAATGTCTGATGTTCTACCAGACAGTTCTTCCTCTATTCACATTGTCACTTGGGAACCCGACACTCAAGCATTCATATCTCTTTATCCTTTTCACACCGGAGGCTCAAACCCTGGAATCTATCAGTCAAGATACTCTTCTTGACTTCCCCAAATCCGCACTTCACTGAGATACTTCTACTGAGAGATCCGGACCTGTCTGTCGGACCTTACTGATTGCTCTGTTCTTGCTTACCGGACCTCAACACTTCTTCAATCTGACTTCCGGTGAGGACCTATCATGACTTGCGGATGTGTGGGATAACCTTTGTTGCCATCAATGACAACATTCATGAGTCCATATAGTGTCTCTTGCCAACACAATCTTCACTGGGCGATTAGTCTAGCATGAAAATATTAAAAGATGTCTCAAAAACAGCCCAACTACATCAAAATCTCCATAAAATTTTAAAACTTCACACAAGAAAAATCAAATTGTAGATTCTCACAACGGTTTAGAGCACATGTAATCTTTGAATGGAATTACTCAATCGGATAGGAGGGTTTTCGTCTTTGAAACAGTATTTGCCGAAAGGATTTTCGTCCTTAGACAAAATAAGAACTCATGTTCATTCTCACGAATAATAGAAATGAATAAGCAAGAAGAAGATTTTCCAAGACAATCCTCCATTTTATAATCTTTTTGAAGAAATAAAATAATATTATTTCTTTTTGTTGACTTATCTCTTCCAAGTTTAAAAACATAACAAAGTGTCCTTTTTACACACCTTTTTGCACCTTGAAGATAGAGACACTTTTTGCAAACACTTATAACAACCTTTTTTAATAACTAAATATAGGTTGTATTTTAAAATATAACTCAAAATCACTTTTCGACAACTTAATTTAATTATTTAATTATTTTCCCCTTTTCCACCATCCCATTAGCCTATGGGAAAATTTGTGGAAATTAGGTTGAGGATAATCGGCAACATACGCTTGAGAAGGGGACATGACAACACTAGAATACTCAATGCTTTCTTCTAACCTTTGTTTCTTCATCTTCTTTGTGTGTGCCTTCTACCTTCATATACCTTTTATCTTATAGGGAAGACTTTAAACATTAGAGAGGTGTGTGTTTTTCAAACAACCTCTATGGAACCAAACATGCACCTAATCAAAGGATATATCTTTTTTGTTTTTAAACCTTTCTAATTATGAGGCACACAACAGTGACTTGATGTGTGATTCTTTAAACATACTCTTCTGCTAAACAACTTCCTTTATCTCATTTTTAGGCTTCAAATTGCTTTAAGGCAATGCAGCCAAAACACCCACAACTTGAGGTTCAAAGCTCAAGTCAATCATGTGATTTGCTTCATCCAAAACAACAGAATTAGACTGATTAAGAACAACATATATTCTTTCTAGGCAATCTAGCAAGTGTCTAGGAGTTGCTATTACAATCTTGCATCTCTAACGCAGCTTAAAACTTTGTTCTTCAATGGATTGACCAACAATTGAAACCACCTAGATCTAGATATTGGGCAAACTTAATAGTCTTTTCTTCTATTTGTTGTGCAAGTTCCCTTGTTGGAGCCATAATTATTGCATAAGGTCTTTGGTCCAAATCATGAAGCTTTGATTTACAACACCAAAAATCCTAATTAGGCAATATGCATCTGCAGCAGCATATGCTATTTGTTCATTCATAAGAGGCCTCTACTCCGAATCATTGCATTGAAGATCCTTTGTCCTTGGCTTGTGAATTAGCACTTCTTTATAGTCAATTTGGTCTTTGAATGTCGAATGTCTCTTGCGAAATGCACCCCTTTGTTGGTGTCTGATTGATCACTCTCTCTTCATGATTGAACTCCACTTTTCATTTTGACAGATGTATTCAAATACTTTCATTGTTCTTGCAAAATCATAGAAAAAGATGATAAAGCACATAGACCAACAAGGAGGAAGTTTGAAACACGAGCTTTGGCTTTGACTTAGACATGGGTTTTAAACTTGAAATTTTTCATCATATTAAAAATTTTGTATGAGTACAACACTATGTTAATCTTGTAGTATATTGTTTTCATCACATGTGACTAAACCATATTTGATTAAAATTATGGCTTAACTACCAAAAAAATCTATTTTTGGATTAAATCTTTTCTTGTGCATTCCTAATCATTGTTGTCAGGGATTAGGTAAAATAATTTGGGTTCAATAAGTAATAGCAAATTGTTGTTTCAGATACATGTTTACAATATGAATGTATTGAGATTTTGATGATAAATAATTTATAAAATAGATGAAATCAGAGGATGGTTGTCATCTAAGCAAAGGAACAGAACAAGCCTTTGCATTAATGTCAGTTCTGCTATTGGACTCAATAGATTTGCAGTTAGTATTGTTTTGTTTCTCCATTTTAAAAACTATCTATTAATTCTTAATTAAGACTATTTGAAAATCTCACTTTGCTAATATTATACATCTATATCGTATGATTAGTATCCTAGCACTATTAAACAATGGCATTACATTCAGAGAAGCCTTTTTTAGATTCTTAAATTTATTTGACATTTCATATTTGTTTAGGTAGTCAGTTTATGCAACTTATGTTGAGAGATGTGAATTTAATTTTGTTTTTCCTTTAGTGTGCCTTAAATCAATCTTAACAGTGTTTAATGTTTTGGGTAAAGTTTAAAATGTGAATTAGGGATATTTTTGGTTCCCCTATATTGTTACACAACTTTGAAGTGGTATTTTATCAATTGGGGAATTTGAACCAGTGTTTCTAATTTAAAAAATTTAATCAGTTTGTGCTAGCAGAGAAGGCTTGAAAATTAGTGTGGGTGTAATATCACCTTATAATGCTCAAGTTAGTTACTTGGAGAGTAAGCTAATGAAGAAAGATGAATGGAAGAACAGCCTTGATGTTGAGGTCAAATCTGTGGATGGGTTTCAAGGTGGAGAAAAGGACATTATCATAATTTCCACTGTCAGAACTGAAAAAATTGGCTTCCTTTCTGATTGTAGACGTGCAAATGTTGCTCTGACACGTGCGCGGTACCTTCTCCAATTTCTCTTGTTTCTTTAGGGATTATTGTTCTACCATCTCATTGCATCTTTCTTTTTATTTACTTAAATTATCCTCACAAAGAGGTCGTTTCCCTTGCATGACTATCAGTAGAAACTGATTTGCTACAAATAGGATGCTTTTGTGGTGTTGATGACAGATTTTGTCTTTGGATTGTTGGGAATGGATCCATGCTTGTGAAAAGCAAATCTGTCTGGGCGAATATAGTGAAGGATGCAATTGCAAGGAAGTGCTTTCTAGATCCAAGCGTAGACAGTGGCATGGTGAAAGTAATAAGAAATGTGAAGGCTGAGATGGGCCAACTTCAAGATCTGTTAAAGAAGGATTCCATCTTGTTCAACAACACAGTTTGGAAGGTAACTTGGATACTAAAGTCATTCAGATTCACTGCAATGAGAATATTGAATAGTTTTTATTTTATTTTATTTTCTAGCATACATAATTAAATTCACTCCTAGAAGTTATCATTCAAACAAGTCCCCCATCTTTTAAACTCATTTCTTATGCAATATCTTCAGGGTCAGGTTTATAGGGTTACATGTTATAACCTATATCAAAATTGAGGGACTTGTTGAAATTACATTTGTCCATGGTAATTAAATTACATGTTTGAAAGACAGTGCTACCACTTGATATCATGATGTCCATTATTTGATTTTTGTTTTTAGTTTATTTACAAAGCTTGACCCAACATGTACAGGGTTTCACGTCCCAACAGTTTCAAAAGAGATGGATGTATATATACGGTTGAACATTCTCTCAATTTGATTATTGGCCACGAGTGTGTTGAAAATCTCTCAAATGCTCTATTGAACCTTCATAATCAGAGCAAAAGAAATCACTGTAATGTCAACCTATCAAAGCCTTAGGCATTAGTATTTCAAAAATTTGGGATCTTTTACTGACCGAATCTTATGGGTGCAACCATAGTTGGAATACTTGTTGAGTACTCAGTGATTCGACGAGTACTTGCCGGATTTTTGAAGAGCCAAGTTTTTGCAGTTTTAACTCACCACTCACAAGAACCAAGTATTCGTGAGTTTTAGTGCCAAACTTGTGGTGAGTACTTGCGAGTACTTGGCAAGTCCGACGCTAAAACTTGTGGGACACTGCTGGGACATGGATTTTAAGCTGAAAAAACAAGGCATTCATGCGATTTCATGATTAATGCCGACTTGCTTGCCTTTGTCACGTGGTTCAGGGTTCATTGCTGGTGCTCTTTTGTTTATCACGTGGAATCATTTGTTTTGCTAGTGTTCTAGTGCTTGATTGTGCAGAATAAATGTCCTTGTTGACGCATTTGAAGGTATTCACGTAAATTGATAACTTCACCATCACATATCTGTTATGTTGCATGATTACAAGGTATTCACCACTCAAACATTCAAATATTGCATACCCTGATTCTGTCGGCAACAATTGCTTCATTGTTCGACTTCTTCCCTCATGCCACGAATTTGGTTGCTTCTTTTCATTCACACTACTAGCATTACTTACTCTATTGTGCAATTCCATCACTTGTGTTGGCATTTGTTTCCTAATCGTGCGACCTATGGTATTTGACTGAGAAATTTGTTTTTAAGTGGGTCTGCATTTAAATTGTAGTTTGCATAAAATTTATGTTTTTTTTTAAATTTAATTATTTTTTTTAAATTGAGTTTTATTGAGGTGGAAATTTTTTGTCTGCTGAGTCAGAGTATGTGAATTATGGTTGCAACTATGCACACTAAAGTATTCAATTCTAAGGATGGTATTGTGAAAATTTTGAACTAATACAAACTTCATGTGCACGTGTGAGTGCGTGTGTGCATAACTTTGAACTTTGACATAAATTTCTTTCCCTACCCATTAAAGTTTTCAAATAGGGTAACAATGGTTTGTATGTATGTGTATAATTTTGAACTTTGAACTAAGTTTTTCCCATACCATCAAAGTTTTCAAATAGAGTAATCGTGGTTTGTATGTATATATGTATGTTTGGAACTTTGACATAACTTTCTTCCTATACCCATCAAAGTTTTCAAATAGGGTAACTATGGTTTGTATTGGATTGAATTTTGGTAAGGGACAGATCTTATATTGATGTTGAGTGCTCTGAATAGAACTTTGAACTTTGACATAACTTTCTTACCATACTAGTCAAAGTTTTCAAATAGGGTAAGGGACAGAAATCATCTTATATTGATGTTGAGTGCTCTGATCTTATTATTCTTGATACCTGTGTTTAGAAGCAATGTAATCATTTTATTCTGAACTCCCTAATCTTTATTTAAAAGCTTTTCCCAAAGAATCACTTGATTGGATATAATATGATATCATCCAAGTTGTTAGGAACAACATGCTTTTTGGTTGATTTACAATCTTCCCATGCATCCTTGTTAAAAATTTCTGGAATACATGCATACATTTTCTTAAATCAAGAGCTTGACAATGTCCACAAAAGTGACTAGTGTTCTGAAGAGAATAATTGTCTTGCAGGTTTTGTTTGGTTTATTGATACCACTTGAATTGATTGATCATCAAATGCATAATATAAGAATTTCTGTATTTGTTCTTGTCAATTCATAACAATTCACTAGTTCCTTGAGATAATTAAGGAACCCATATGACCTTAAATGTGCTCCAGTTGCATTCACACCCATATGCACTATAGGGCGAGCACAAAATGTGGATGACAAGGTTTTGAAGATTCAGTGTTTTCTACAATAATCTTCCAGCCACAAATCTACAAAGACAACATTTTTAACTTTATAGTAAACTACAATTGCAATTATTAAACAAGTCTACTATCTTGGAGACTATGTATTAACTTTTGAAGAACTTGATTTTTTTCTACTTGGTTGATGGGCCATCCCCTTCTAATGCATCATATCTTTGAAACTCTATGATTAACTTGTAAGTTGGGCAGAACTCATGAGTTACTTGCCCGAAAATGCATTAACTCATTGTTGCACGCTTATAAACTTTTAATATCAAAGTCTTTCTTGCATGTTTCATCATGATCATCTGTCAGTTTGATACAAAGTAAAAGTCGAGTGTCATGATTTTAAGAGTGTCGTATTGGTTGCATTTTCTGTCCTGAGCAAGGTGTGTCATTTCTATGGTTGTTTTTGTCCAATTGTTAGATCATGCGTGAAAGCAGCAAATGATGAATTTGATTAAGTGTCAAAGAAGGACCAGAGTCAAAGAAGTGGCAAAGAAGGACCAGAGGTGCGCCTAGCATGTTAGTAGCAATGTTTAAGTGGTTGATAGTCTCCAAGAGTGCTTTGAACATGTTTCAACCCTTTTAAGTGACAAGGACCCTCCAAAAGTGCTCCTCGTGTATTTAAATCAACTTTAAGCTATGGTATCAAATTGGCAAAAAAAAAAAACTGTGTACATGGGTACGATTTGTTTTGGAATCAGAGTCAGGTACGAAACACCTATGGAATTGGGTAGGATAACTTTTTTTGGGTGGATTTGTTTGGAGTTGTCGACGAGCATGCTTGGATGATTCTAGCTTGGATGAGGCATTTCCACGACGATTCTAGTGGTGGACGAACACTTCAATGCATTTCGTTTAACTTTTTAACTTAAAACATGTGCCTAAAACCTTAAATGATAGTTCACTGCATTTTCACGAGTAACAGCAAATGAGGGAGAAAGGGGCGTTTGATAGACTTTGACGGCGTGGTTACTAAGACCCTTAAAAAGGACCCCTTTGCACGTTGCATTTGCGATCAACTAGTATTGTTTTGAATTGTCTGGTATTTGTTAGCGATTTCTTCCACCCTTTTCCTCCCTACTTCTCGTGAGAATGGAGTGTAAAGCATATGAGGACATTCGTATCAAATATAAGGATATTTTAGACGTCGTGTCTTTAATGGTCTTGTTTGAGGAAACGAAGATAGTCAGAGTGGCTGGTTATTTGGGCAGAATCCATAGAAGAAGAATGACGGCCAGCAAGGAGATTGAGAGCAGCAGTCAGAATTAGTTGGAGGCCACTTGTTGGTTCTTTTGTTTTTGTGTGGTTTGCTGTAACCGGGTCCCATGGACTGTTTTGGTTTAGTAGACGTCATTAAAAACTTTCATTTCATTTCATTGATGAAATGTTTTTTTTTAAAACTGAACTTAAGTTGTAGTATTTCAAACCTTGTTATTTATGTGAATTGCACCTGCGGTTTGCATATAGTATGTACATTAAGGTTTATTTAGTATTATTTAAGTTTAATTTTAATTTATTAAAATTTTATATCATTTATTATTAATCTTACAATTTTTTTTTACAATGAAGTTTATTGTTTATTAAACTTAATTGGTTGGTATACAATATATTTGTTAAATATATAGTATTTGTATTAAATTATATTAATTAGTAATAAATTAACTATTTATTGTTAATTTTATTATTAATATTGTTTATCATTTATATATGAGTTTTTTTATGAATGTCGTATTGAGTGGTATCTATATTTATAGTTGGAATACTTGGCGAGTTCTCACTGGCCAAAAATTTGTCCTGAGTACTCTTGAAGTTTTTGGGAAAAAATTCCTGAATTTTTTCCCAAAAACTTTTGGATGAGTCTGTAGGAAACGGATTTACATGCCTTGTATGTAGGAAAAAAACGGAAAATACACGCCAAAAAAGCAAAATATCTGCGGTTTTTGCCCTTTGACCCCAGACCCACACCAAACTCATTTGGTACATTTTGTAGTTTTATTTTGCATTAAAATTATATGGTTTTTTCAAAACAAAAGTTTGTTTTTAAAAAATTTAAGTATTTTTTAAGTCGCCGAGTTTTGCTAAGTTTTTGCCCAGTCAAAAAGTTTTGCTCTGCTGGTCTAAGTTGAGTTCGAGTTTGCAAACTGTATCTATATTAAAAGGTTTCCAAAAATAGTTATATTAATATAATATAACTTTATATTAATATGATATTAATATAGTATAGTTTTTAGACTGTAAATATGTATATTATGATTTTGTGTGGATGTACCTAGAATGTACCCATCCCTCTAAAAATTTGTCCAACCAACTTAGATTTTAAGCAACATAATGCCCCTTGGAGCACTCTGTGCGGCTATTTGCCAAGTTAAGTCGTAGAGGTGACAGAAACGCACTCCTGGTTGTTGTTTGCCAAGTTAAATGGCAAAGGTGACATAGAAGTGCTCTTGGAGTGATTAGACCAAGTTTTAAGTGGTAGATAGGTCCAAGGAGTGCTCTTTGACCAATATTGCCAAGTTAAGGGGCCTTTCCATAGAATCATAAATCATAGGAAAAAAAAAAGTGATTTTCGGGACTCAGGCTGCAAGACAGTTTTTTAGAGAAGAACTCACACTTATTTGAAAAACTCGATGCAGTAGATTTATTCTCAAATTTTTCAATTAAATCATAATTTGTTTGCAAAAAACTCACCAAAGAAGCACACATTCCGATTTTATTGTGATTTAACCTTTTCTTTTCGAGATTGTTTTTGCAGCCAGTGTGATCTTTTCCTATTGTGTTACACCCCTATGAAAATCTCTTTTTGAGGATCATTTTCTCATGTTCCTTTGTGTTTGCCAATCTCTTTTGTTGAAGATTGGATTTAGGTTCATGATTATGTTTAAGGTTGTCTTTATCTAAAGATTGCTCATCTTCAAAAGATGTTTTTGTCTGCTGATAAGGCATGTGCAGCTTCCAAATGGCAGAAGAGAAGGAAAAAAATGAAGGCTGACCTGCTTTTATAGAAAAATCAAAAGGCCAACCTAGCTTTTGACAAGGAAATATCTACTTATTTAAATGCCACAATTGGCTCTTCTTTTCTCATTCAATAGTTTGAAGTGTTAAAAGGCGGTATGAATAAGTAAATTGTGTGAACAGAGAAGAAAGGACAACATGAACAGGAAAGGGGCATGATCAGACAATTCATGACAGAGAGGACTAGTAAAGGGTGCGATAAGGAGTTGGGAGCTAGCTTTAACATTGAAGTCATGCCCTGGTATGTTGTCTGTTGGCATTGACTTTAAAATTGCATCAATGCATTTATCATCCAAGAAGTGGAAAACACGCCCTAGGAGGTATTAAGTCAGCAATTACAATGAAATCGTGCAACAGGCCAAAGGTAGAGGTGACAAAGCAATCTAAATCACATGAACCTAAATCATGTGACAAGGAGTTAGAAATTGTCACAAATCACTAAATTGCGTGAATAGGGAGTTGAAGGATGGCATAATAAGCATAGATCGTGTGGCAAGCATGATTAAAGCCATCAATAACAAGTGCATCGTACAGTTAAGCATGTAAGTCAACCTAAGCAGGGCAATATTTGTAAAATTTTAGGCATTACAGGCAGCATTCAAGTGCAAATTGTGCGATTAGAGTCTTTGTGTTGGGAACCTATAATAAATTGCACTTGGTTATCATTAAGTAACATAGATGGTTCATTGTAAATTCAAAAACAGAATAACAAAACCAAAAATAAGAACAGCAGATCAAAACAAAGGCTTAGAATGAAATAACATAAAACAACACACACAGAAGAACAAGATCATTTAACATGGTTCACCAATACTTGGCTACATCCACAACGAAGGGCATTTTATTAGATCAATACATCTCTCTCACTTTCTGTATTACATACACATCTGTATTTGGAACAGCAGCTATTCAATACCACACACTATCTTCTACAGAACTTCCTCCTGCGTTTTTAACCATCCTCAAACCCTCTGCATTGCAGCAACCGCATGCCAAGAAGATGACAGTTACAAGGAGTTGGTTGCCAGAGGAATAAGTCTGAGAATGCAGGAGAATATTGGAGATCAGTTACAAATTGGGCTTCACACAGATGCCATGTGCCCAACAATCTCCCACTTGAAGACCAATGGGATCGGCAATGAACCTGCTCTGAGAGAGATCCCCTTCGTGAAATTCAGTGTCACAGAGGAACAAGACCGAGAGAAGATCTACAAAATTCAAACTTCTCTCGAGGAACAACGTTGGTTAATGCATCCGCTGGATTAACCTTTGTGTCAATCTTTGTAACCTGCAACTTGCCTTCGTCAATAACATGGCGGATAAAGTGGTATCGAAGGTCAATATGCTTGGTTTGATTGTGGAAAGCTAAATTTCTTGCCAAGTGAATAGCACTTTGGCTATCACAATATAATGGAAATACTGATTTCGGACAGCCCAGTTCGGTCAACAAACGCTCAAGCCATATCATTTCTTTGGCTCCTTCCGAGAGCGCAATGTATTCAGCCTCGGTTGATGACAGAGCTACAACTTGTTGCAACCGAGAAACCCAACTAATGGCTGCTCCGGCAAATGTAAAGACATAACCAGTGGTAGACTGGTGTTTGTCTAAATCTCCGGCCATATCTGAATCAACATAACCATGGAGCTGAATGTCAGTACCTCCAAAACATAAACAGAAATGTGAAGTACCTTTCAAATACTGTAGAATCCACCGAACTGCCTGCCAGTGTAGTTTGCCTAGATGACTCATGAATCTGCTCACAACTGCAACTGCTTGTGCAATGTCCGGACGAGTGCATACCATTGCATACATTATACTGCCAACTGTAGATGTATATGGAACAAACCTCATTTGTTCTTCTTCTTCCTGATTTTTTGGAGACATAGTTGAAGATAGGTGGAAATGATCAGCCAAAGGAGTAGATACTGGTTTAGCACGAGACATATTAAATCTGTCCAACACTTTGGCAATGTAGTTTGCTTGGGACAACCTGAGTTCTCTTTTATTTTTGTTTCTGAATATGTATATCCCAAGTATTCTTTTGGCTGGTCCTAGGTCTTTCATGGCAAAACGAAGAGCCAACTGTTGCTTCAGCTGAGCAATAATCTTAACACTAGTACCAGCTACTAACATATCGTCAACATAGAGCAAAAGGATGACAAACTCACCAGTATTGAGCTTCTTGTGGTAAACACAAGGATTTGATTCACACCGAATAAAGTTGTTATCAGTCATGAAACGGTCAAATTTTAAATACCATTGTCTTGGAGCTTGCTTCAGCCCATACAAACTCCGCTTCAACTTGCAAAATAAATGCTCCTTATCTGGTTGAGCAAAGCCTTTAGGCTACTCCATGCATAAATCCTCATCAATGTCTCCGTGTAAAAACACTATTTTCACATCAAGTTGCTCAAGTTCTAAATCCCAAATGGCTACCAAACCCAACATAGCACAGATTGTGTCCATTCTGACAATTGGAGAAAGATTTCAGAAAAATCAATACCTTTTTGTTGATCAAATTCCTCGACGACTAATCTAGCCTTGTATCTTTTACTTCCTCCGTCTTCGTCTTTCAAACGATAAATCCATTTGTTCTTGAGAGGCTTTCGATTTGGCGGAAGATGAACCAAATCCCAGGTGTGATTGACTCTCAACGCCTCCATTTCTTCGTTCATGGCTGCCATCCAATTGTGTGCATTTTCATGCTTGCAGGCTTGTTTATATGTTGCCGGCTCTGCATAATCAGAGAGCAATAACTCATACTCATCGAATTTTGCAGGTCTCCTCTTCTCACGGGTAGACCTCCTCAATTGTGTACCTTGCTCTGGCTGGATATTGGAGTCCAGATTTAGTCTCTGTAATAAATTCTGAACATCATCAACCTCTGATTGTAGAGGCCCCTGAGGAAAACTCCCGTCTCTGTATTTGTGCACCTAGAGTGCTTGACTCAGTCACACTGCTCTGTCTTGAAGTTCCTGTCGGTATTGGAAAGTGACTTTTGAATTCTTGTGAAAAATGATGTTCTACAGGCTAGGGGACGGTAGTGCTAGGCAGCTCTTGTATATTTTCAAGCTGCGTTGGACACAAGACAGGCAGCGGTGGTCCAAACGAGTGTTGCGTTTGGGAGTCAAAGGGCAGCGTATTGCTTTGGAAGGGTAGTGTAGTGCATTGTAATGGTAGCGAAGAGTCTTGTGAAGGCTGCATTGCAGTAAATGTAGGCAGGGGAGAGTCAAACAAAGGGTGCATTGGATGTGTGGAAATCAGCATATGACTATTGGAAGGCAACGTGGTGCTAAGGGAAGGCAGCGGTGAAACATTTAGAGGTTGCGTTGGATTATATAAAGGGAGTGACTGCAATGAACAATCAATAGGTAGCGAATCCCCTGATGAAGGCAACGTAGACTGTTCATGAGGCAGCAATTTGATATGAGAAGGCTGTGTGGTACTTGGTGAAGGCAACAGTGTAGTAAACAAAGGCTGCATGGGTAAAGAGCATCCAACTGAAGGCAGAGTAGTGGTGGAAATAGGAGTTGATGTGGAATAATAATGAGCAGAGGTAACTAATGGCTGAGAGAAAGTAATGGTAGGGTGCTTTACCTTTCCATTACCAAACAAATCCACATCAACATACTCTGTCGGAGATGACTTGCAGGGTGGCAAACCTGGAAAATCCTTCTCGTTAAACACAACATCGCGGCTACGGATTATAGTCTTTGCAACAGGATCCCAAAGACGAAAGCCAAATTGATCTTCACCATAGCCCAGAAAAACACACCTTTTTGACTTGAAATCCAACTTAGTTCTCTGCTCTTTGGGAATGTGAACAAAAGCGACACAACCAAACACCCGCAAATGATGATAGGAAATTCGTTTGCCGAGCCATGTCTCCTCAGGTATGTCAAAATCCAGCCTAGACGATGGAGCTTGATTGATTAAATATACAACAGTATTACATGCCTCTGCCCAAAACTCTTTGCCCAATCCGGCATTGGAGAGCATGCATCTAGCTCTCTCAAGTATCGTGCGATTTAGCCTCTCAGCTGTACTGTTCTCCTGAGGTGTTTAAGGGACGGTCTTGATCCGTTGAATACCATGGTCTGCACAAAATGAATCAAACTCCGAAGAGCAATATTCTCCACCATTGTCTGTTAGTAGGCATTTAATTTTATGCCCAATCTGATTTTCAACAGAAGCCGTAAAAATTTTAAATTTTGAAAATACCTCAGATTTTCTGTTCAACATATAAATCCAGATTTTTCGAGTGCAGTCATCTAGAAAAGTTATAAAATAATTTGCTCTACTGAAAGAAGTTATCTGAGTTGGACCGAAAACGTCGGAATGAACAAGTTCCAACGGAGTAGTTTTCTTGTCATGCCCCGTTCTCAAGAAACTGGTCCGGCATTGTTTGCCATAAAGGCAATGTTCACATAATTCCAAATTGATGGAGTTGAGGCCTGGAAGCTGATTTCGCTGAAGCATAACTTGAAGACCTTTTTGGCTCATATGACTGAGCCTTTTGTGCCATATTTCAGACCCACTGTCCATAGCTGGCAAGGCAGCTCCCACTTCACCAAAACAGTCCAGAATATAGAGTTTACCTTGCTTCTTTCCTCTTGCCATTACTAAAAGCCCCTTTGTAATTTTCCATGAATCAAGAGAAAATTTAATATTGCATCCATTTCTTATAAGTTGACTAACAAAAATTAAATTTCTTTTTAACATGGGTACATATCTCACATCTGTCAAAGTTAATTTATCTCCATTTTTCAGATTCAATATTATATCACCTTTTCCTAAAATGTCACATTCTTTATTGTCACCAAGAAACACCTTACCGAATGTGCCTTCATGAAAATTTGTGAAAGCTTGACGGCATGAAGTGGCATGAAAAGAGGCGCCGGAATTAAGGACCCACGAATCTGCATTTGTTTCACTAGCTGATAGAACCAAAACACCATCACTTGCAGTGTTTGCTTGATTATTTGTGCTCATGTTGCCTTGAGCTTTCTTATAGTTCCAGTAGTTCTTCTTATTGTGTCCAGGTTTTCCACAAAACCAACACGCACCGGTTCTGCCCCTAGACTTAGATCGCGGACCAGATTGTGACCTTCTCCAGTTGTTGTATCTACCTCTGTCTTGGCTTCTTCCCCTATTGCTTGTACTTACAACTGTTAGAGCATCGCCGGATGAGGGTTCCTGATGTTTTCTTCTCATGTCTTCACTGAGAAGAGTAGTTGCAACGTCATCAAAAACCAATGTACTCTTGGCTGCTACAGAAGTGCTCACAGCCATGACAACACCTTCCCATCTATTTGGTACGGAACACAACAACAAAATTGCTTTAATCTCAGGATCTAACTTGATACCCACCGAAGCTAATTGAGTGACTAAAGTGTTAAATTCATTCAGATGATTGGACATAACCCCACCTTCTTTCATTTTTAGGTTATATAATTTCTTCATAATAAATACCTTGTTCGAAGCCGAAGCAACCGCATACATGCTGGAGAGCTTTTCCCAGAGCTCTTTCGTAGTACTCTCATTTGAGACATTAAATAATACATTGCTGGACAATGAGAGAAAAATAGTTGCCTTCGCTTTCATATTGAGTTTTTCCCAGTCTTCGTCTTTCATAGAACCTTGTCCTTTGGCTTTCCCTATTAAGGCGAGTGACAAGTCCTATTTGATAAGAAGAGACTCCATATGCACTTTCCAAAGACCAAAGTTTTGGCCAGTAAATTTCTCTATTTTCCATTTTTCTGAATCATCCATTTTGATTGCTGTACAGGTTCCAAAAAAAAAAACTTCACAGGCTATCTCCTGGACTGAGCTTCACACAGAGCTTTGATACCAATTGTAAATTCAAAAACAGAATAACAGAACCAAAAATAAGAACAACAGATCAAAACAAAAGCTCAGAATGAAATAACATAAAACAACACACACAGAAGAACAAGATCATTTAACGTGGTTCACCAATACTTGGCTACATCCACAACGAAGGGCATTTTATTAGATCAATACACATCTCTCACTTTCTGTATTACATACACATCTGTATTTGGAACAGCAGCTATTCAATACCACACACTATCTTCTATAGAACTTCCTCCTGCGTTTTTAACCATTCTCAGACCCTCTGCATTGCAGCAACCGCATGCCAAGAAGATGACAGTTACAAGGAGTTGGTTGCCAGAGGAATAAGTCTGAGAATGCAGGAGAATACTGCAGATCAGTTACAAATTGGGCTTCACACAGATGCCACGTGCCCAACAGGTTCAAAAGTGTGCTTGAGGGGCTGTGTGAGCAGGTTGAGTGGTGGCAATAGTGTTCTAGTCACCTATGATAAGCTTCCAGCCACAGTTACAAGACTCGGACTTAGCTCGTCATAGGTTGATTTTTGACTTGGAATCAGGCTGGGCAAATTGAAAAAAACCATAAAAAATAGATGATATTTTTAGAAGATTTAAAGTTTTTATTATGCACCTTTTTACTGTATCAACTTTAGAGACAATATACTAATCAAATTAAAGCTACTTTGATGACACTCAAGTATATATTGATCAAATGAGTACAAAAGAGGATTTGAGTTGAAGGAAACAACATTTTTAAAACTATATTAACATTATCAAGTATTTTAGATATACAAAACTCATGGATTATGAAATCCATGGCATCAATGTAGTGTATCAAGCTGATTTTTTTTTTGAGTGTATTTCAACAAATGTTTGACAAAAGTGTTTGTACAAGTATTGCATGGAAAGTCCAATACAAATTCTGCAAGAGATCTTCACAAATGATATACAGACTGCTGCTTAACATTGAACAGTATATAGAAACCACACAACACTTTAAATATATACATATATTGCCTTATTCCTATATTATCACATGACATTAAGCAATAGAAGGTTTTAATTTTGTATACAGCTGATAAAGGGACTCTAATGTGAATCTTGAATGCAATACTAACCCTTATACAACTGAAATTTGCATCTGAAATTTATTCCAGGTATTCTGATGACTTGGTGGGACCTCTGGTAACACCTTCCACCCTCTATAATGATCAGATAATGCAGCAAATCCTGCCCAGATCAGTAGTATGGCCCTGACAGAGGTAGTGTGGCTTGCAAAACATGATTTCCAGCTATGCCTATCACCAAATAGTATGCAGTATGCAGCGGCCAGGAAAACCAAAAAAGGGGTCTAAACCCTTCAAACTGCAGCGCTTCACTATGGAGGTCTCACGCCCTCCTTAAACAATGACCACTAAGTGATTCGGCTCCCTTGGCTGAGCAGTACAGCGCCAAAAGGGGGTACAAATCTATGTAATATCCTGCAATAAATGATATTATTGCCTTTTATAGGTGCGCCTTGACAAAAATGCCCAACACTTAGGACTTACACTGCTGCGACTCCTATAAGGTAAATAACAAATATCCTGCTTTGTACGGTCTGTATCCTTCTCCCAAAAATAGGAGGCTGGGATAATCTAAACTCGAAATGGGGCGGCCAGATGAAACACTAACTAAGCTCTCAAAAAAATTGATTATTATTTGCTCCGCTGAATTTCTTACACTTTCAACACAATCTTGAAATGAAATCTTCAAGAATCCACAAATCTCCAAACATTCAGCTCACTTGTGAATCTTGGATGAATCCACTCACTAATTGGTTAGGAGGGTAAACCAATCTTGCCCTAGGGTTTTCATCTTAAGCAACAAGATGAACAGTTGCTCAAACTCCTGGGGTTTTTGAAATAAAATGACAAGAATGTTAATTTCTTTTCTCACCTCTTCCTTTTATACTTCCTTTATAGAATTGTTACCCATTTTTATGTTTCAGCTCAGTCAAGTGGGGCTGATTAAGTTTTCTAGTTTTGAGGGGTGCATCTCTATTATCAATAAGTGTTTCGCCAAGAGAAAAATGCCATAAAAGAATTTCAATTAATGCAGTTGTTTACAACCAAGAAGAAAAATACAACATTGCAGATTTTGGAAAGGCTTTTTCATTATTCATAAATGTCAAATAAGATGCTCCCACACAAGCCGTAGGAGTAATTGAAATAGGCTACATAACAGTAAATATTACTTTTGAAAAAGAAACAAATTGCATAGGAAAAGAGAAGGGACCCGTCATTGCCTGCGAATGACGAATCCCGTGGTCGATCCGGCTGCCTTCTTCCTCCATTTGCTTGAGCTCCAGTGTACCTGGAAAATAGTTTTTTGTTAATGCTTGGGGTCTCAAATCTTTTCATACACAATCAGAACTTCAAAACTACTATCTACGTTTATGTAGCAGCAGTATATCAGTAATCCTATCAGCGTCAGAAAAGTCAGAATGAGCAGACATAAGTGTTACATCAGAAAGAGATAGATCATACAAGTCACATCACATCATAAACAAAGATATAGGTAAAGTTTCATTGTTGATTACTTCATTTAATATTACAGTATGTGGGGTAAAGCGGGCTCCCACAAGGGTCGAGCCCGACATACTTTATTTTTGATGCAAGAAAGAATTGGTTTTCAATCTCAATACAGACATGAGAAACAACTAAGTCAATTTGCCATATAGAACATCTGTAAGGAATACATTATGCCATCAAGAGAGCCATTTTGCTTTCAAACAATATGAAAAGACAGATACAAGTATAGAAATGATGTGCAAATGTCATCCTGTAGTTGCTCATGACGAACATAACCTATAGATACAGGTATGATCAATGAAATTTACAACTGAATTATATATTTTGATCATTGATATAATAGAAATATTACAACTTATCTCAATATATCAATTGGCCAACAAATGCCAAATTTCTATTATATACAAGAGCCAATGATATGCTGAAATCAACATTCAAATGGTACAGATCTGATATAAACAATATGATATTATTGCCAAAACAACTCAAAATCAAAGACCAATCATGTATTGCAAGGCTATATATCATGATGAGTAGCTACAGGATAAGCAATGCAAATTAGTACATTCATTGTTTGAGCCCAAACGTTCAAAGTATGTGCCAGAATTTATACATGACCAAACATTGTATATTGCTGCATTGAGCAAGGTACGGAACAGCAAAACATCCATTTGAGGAGTACATGGCAAAACCACGTTGATATCATGCTACAGGTTTGCGAATTGAATGATACAATCAGCTAAGGAGCAAATGTTATAATAAAGAATATTAACACTAATAGGTACTGTAGAAGTTGATCAATAGCCAGATGAATGACAAATTAGTAATGCAAATGCGTTCAAACAGTGCAGTATGTTTATCAAAATTAAACAGTGGTGTTGTGTAATGAAAGAGCAAACAGTGATACAGTACAAAGATGTTGTCAAAGTAAAATCTCATTCATAGGCATATTGGGAATGTTGTGTCAAGCTGGTCATAGTGCAATAGGCAGTGATCATGATGCTCGATGCATATATGAGTGTCAAGTGGTGGACAGAAAAATGAAGAATTCATCCTAGATGCAATCATATCACCAAAGCACAGCCAATAATGCTAAGTATAGTTATGTCATATGCAGCTCCATATCATAGAGATAATGATAGAGATTGTCTTAGAATCTCATCTAATACCCAATGGAACAGAGTATATTGAGAAAAGGTGGAGATGTCTGGACAAGAGGCTGAGCTCAGGATTTTGTAGTTTTTTGGTCACAAGACATGGAAGATCCTTTCTCCTAATGATAAACTTAAGTACATGGTTAGCCAACATGCCACATTCAAATCCCAGTGTGTCACATTTAGAGCAGAAGAGATTCTAGAAGAGAGAAATGAAGGCCCTGAGGATTGCGTTATTCATGTGTATCATTTTAGACAAGATCAAAACAATAAGGGAGCCATGAAAGAGAAAGTTAAGTGCAATACCAAGCATTTATACTCTTGAGAAGGGGAGCTTATTGTTCCGTAAGCTTATTAATGAGCAGTTTAAAAGCTTTTTGAAGTTCAAGTATGTCAGTCATCATTAAGAACCTCCAAAACTGTAGCAGCAACAAAGGGAGCAACTTCAAGGCTTCAAAGGGATTTGAGTGTCTGAGATACATGTTGTGATGTAATCACACATCGCCCCATTGCAAATGGGGACCCCCTCTTTTTTTCTTGCTTTCTATCCTTGTTTTGCTTTAGGTTTAGTTTTCCTCTGAGCTTGTAGGATTTTGATAGTGTTGTGTATCCAAGTCTCAACAATTTCTTGCTAAAGGTCTATATGCCTTCATCCTGATGCATGTCACTGAGACCCTGAAAATGACTAAGTCTGATATCCTGAAAATCTTGAAAAAATGACTAAGTCTGAAATTTGGTGGATCCTCAGAAATCTAGAATCTGCATGCTAAGTCCTATGGATCCAGGACCTATCTCAAACATCCTGGAAGTATATTGATAAATATTTAAAGTATAAGAAACTCAATATCTGACTTATACTTAAAACATATTTTCAATATACTTTCATTCAGGAAATCCAAAATTTGACTAAGGCAAGAAATTCCTCACTCCACCTCCAAACCCGCCCAGACTGGGCGGCCTCACAAGGTCATCTTGGACAGTGTCTTCACCATCAGGAGAGCTTGTCCAAACACTGCCCTCAAACCCGCCCAAGGGAGAAAGACATCAAATTTACGAGGTTTTAAGCATAAAAGATAGGGAAATGATGAAACTCCAACAAAATTTCATGAGTTTGATGGAATCAAAGGCACTACAAGGCGAATTCCATGCATTACTTCCCAACCCGCCCAGCCTGGGCGGCCTCACAAGGGAGTGATGGACAATGACTCCTACCACATCAATCTCTCCACACACTGCTCCCAAAACCGCCCTAGAGGAAAAATGGTTGTGTTGAGGTTTTCTTGTGCAATACACTGAGGTATGGTTATTTGTAAGTAAGATTTTTGAGTTTGAGTGAAGTCAAGTGGATAATAAGCAATGGACAATGTCTTCATCACCTTATCAATTTCTCCAAACATTGCCTTCAAACCCGCCCTAGGTGAGAATGATAAAATTTTGAAGGGTTTTTAAGCATGAAGCACTAGAGGGTGAAGACATTTCAATGAAACTTGGAGGTTTGAGAGGACTGAGTGAGTTTTGAATGAAAATCCAAAGGTCACCCTTAAACCCGCCCTACTTGGGCGGCCTCAAGAGGTTCTTGTGGACAACTTCACCTCTTCCACATCAAATACTCCAGACAGCATCTCCAATCCCGCCCTAGGAGAGATTATACAAAATTCAAAGTGTTTCAACACAAAACATCAGAAGGTGATAAATATTGATGGAAACTTGAAAGTTTTAGAATGATTAAGTGAGTTTTAAGATGAAAATCCAAGGGTCATGTCCAAACCCGCCCTACCTGGGCGGCCTCAGGAAGGGGTCTTGGACAATGTTGCCTGTCACATGAAATCCTCCACACATACCCTCTAAATCCGCCCAAGAAGGAAAGTGGTCAAGTTTTCAAGGTTTTCTTGCATGAGACACTAGGATATGATGAAATTCCAATGGAAGTTTGCAAGTTAGATAGAATCAAGTGCATTTCAAAGAAGAATCCATGCATCACCTCTCAACCCGCCCTACCTGGGCGGCCTCATGAGGGAGTGATGGACAATGTCTCCCCCCACATCAAACTTTCCATGTACTACTTCCAGAACCACCCAGGGATGAAGGTGGCATAAGTTGCAAGTTTACTTGATGAGAATGATGAAGATGACACCAAGCATTACTTAAACTCCTCCCAACAAGGATGAATCAATTGGAAAGAATGATAAAAGATCACTAAGCCTGATGTCCTGAAATCCTGAAAATTGGCTAAGTCTGAAATCTGGTGGATCCTCCAAAATCTAGAATCTGCATGTTAAATCATATGGATCCAAGACCCATCTCAAACATCTTGGAAGTATATTGATAAATATTTAAAGTATAAGAAATTTATACTTAAACATATTTTCAATATACTTCCATTCAAGACATTTCCGGTATGGCGACAAGACTTGCATTCCAAGCACCACCTTCAAACCCGCCCTACTTGGGCGGCCTCAAGGGGTGCTCATGGACTATGTCGTGTCCCACATGAAATTCTCCATACACTGTCCTCAAAGCTGCCCAGGATGAGGGATAACATAAATTGCTAAGTTTCTTTGATCAAGATGGTACAAAGGAGAGGAGATAGTCAAGTTCAAAGGTAAGAAGTTCCTAAATGTTGAAAATCCACTCACCACCTCCTAGCCCGCCCTTCCTGGGCGGCCTTGACCTCTATGCTTGGACAACTTCACCTCTTGCACAACACACTCTCCAGACATCAACCTTAAACCCGCTCAAGTAGAAGACCTATCAAGTTTGCAATGTTTTGAGTTGAAGTACAATGAGATCATGAAGATTTGATGGAAGTTCATAGGTTTGAATGTTTTTTGAGGCATTTTGAGGAAAAATCCAAGGGTCACCTCTAAAGCCGCCCTACCTGGGCGGCCTCAAGAGGTCCTTGTGGATTATGTCACCTGACACAGCGCATTCTCTAGACAACACCTCCAGAACCGCCCAGGGATGTAGACAATACAATTTGCAAGTAAAATCAATGGAAATAATGAAGATGAACATGTCAAAGGTGAAATGAACAAGTGCAAAGTTATTTAAGTTGAAAAATCCAAAGGTCATCCTCCAGCCCGCCCTTCCTGGGCGGCTTTAGATCCCTCACATGGACAATGTTACCTTCCACATGAATTTGTCCACACACACCCTCCAAACCCGCCCATGCTAGGCGGTCTTGAGCACTTTGCCTGGATAATGTCATGTCATTCACAAGACACTCTCTGCCTATCACCTCTAAACCCGCCCAAGAAGGTCGGCCTAGACACTCAAGCATGGAATTTCATGTTCCACAGTTCAGACATGACCTTTAAACCCGCTCAGGCAGGTAGGCCAGAGAAAGAGGTGAGTTGTCAAGTGAATTTAAAGTGTAACTTTCAAATTTGATTTTGACAAGTGATGGATGCTTTGGAATGTCATTTTTTGATCCCACATTCATAACATGAATGTAATTTGTTATTGAAAATCCTTCATATCAAGTCTTAATTTGATGTGTTTCTTCTTGTAGGTGATGGAGGATCCAAAGAGGTGAATGGTGAAAGTTCATACATGAGAAGTTTGGAAGATGGAGGAAAATTGTTAAGGTTTGTCATCATCACCACATGGAGGAGAGCTCCAACATCTAGTTCAAAGACTTCGTATGTCTGGATAAGGAAGACATCAATGCCATGTGAAAGGGAGCTAGTCTAAGATGTTCAAGGTTACAAGTGTAGTTCATCATCAAGAGCATCATCCGTTCGAGGCGAGGATCAGTGGAAGGTTGTCATTTCACCACGCATACCTTGAAGGAGGTCATCATCCAGAAGCTCACATATTATGTGCCAGACAAGAAGAACTCTCATCAGGCACTAGTCTACCCCATGAGTCCATGCAACTGTCCAGAGGCATGATCCTGCACAGGCACAACATCGCCAGATGAGAGATGAGCATGATCATCAAAGCAATCCATGAGTTACATCAAGACAACAAGAAGAAAATATTCTAAGTGAACATGAGGAGAATCAGATTAGTTCATTCAAAGATGCTGAGGTGGTACGTACACATCATCAAGCTAATCACATTCTGCCATGTAAGAGGGCCCGCCATAAAGATACTCCAAAGATGCTTATCACATTGGAAATTGTGCCTTCATTGCCTCTTTCATGTTCTAAAAATAGACAATTTTGTAACGAATCACCTTGTCTCAATTTCGGCCGTTGATTGCTAAATCAATCTGAGCCATTCATTGTAATTTTTGAGTTCTATATAAGGCTCACTTCTCTCATTTGTAAGGGAATAATATATAGGAGATTAGAGATTAGAAGTAGAGATCAAGTAGGAGTAGAGTAGAGAGGGAGCTCTTCAAAGTCATGAAGAGAGACATGAGATTGTTGTAATGACACACTTCAAAAGTAATACAAGCTCATTGTTGTTGTTTTGCATGGTGATCTTGTGGCTTTGAAATGTTAGCAAGGTTTCAAGTTCTTGAATATGACGGAGATGTGTTTCCAAGTAGTTTAGATGATAAAGTAGATAGAGTTCATTGATGTAATGGATATATGCAATGATATTTGATGAATTCTCGTTGGTTCATACTTTTGATGGCTTGTCAATGGTAAGTCATCATGTAAAGTTACCCTGAACCACATCTTGCAAATAGTTCGATTGTTGATGCTCCTTTGAGTTGTGCCAACTGTGGGTACTTTGGAGTGTGTCAATGATATGAAAATCCTTGGTTTATCCCTTGGAGATTGCACCTATTTCATGTAGTTGTTGCTCGTCATGGCGAAGTGAAATTTGGTTTTCTAAGGGAATTTGTCTATCATAGCATCGTTCATCATGTCATTGTCTTTAGATTAGCTTTCTTAACTCTTGCCTTTTGCCTTTTCTTTTCATAGTTGATCAGAAGAAGTTCCATTTCACAAGGAAAGAGTAACTTATTTGAATGGAGAGATGACAATTCTACGTAAGTCCCTTTGTGACACAGCAAATCACATCACACCACCAAGGCTATTCGTTGCAAATCACGTACAAGGAACCTTGGAGCGTTCTTGTTTAATCACATAGTTTAGCATTCGAGACGCTTTGTTCAAGAGAGGATAGAGCACTTGGTGTTTTATTCTAATGTTGTTGTTGTCAAGAAAACATCATCAACAATACAGAAGCAATGTTTCCTCAAGAAATAACAAGAGCCCAAATCAAAATACATAGGAGAGTGACAATGCTACAACATATGCTTTTCATGAAAGGATACAAGCAAAAGATGTGTATATTGCTCACAAGACCTCATCTTTTTCTTGCTACAAGAAGGGTACTTTGCATACATAACCAGGAAGCTAGTAAGGATGTCACAGTGAGTGAGAGAAAGCCAAACTCTTCAAGGAGGCCCTCAAATTTAAAAGGTATGAATATACAGTGCAAAGAATATGTGAATAAGCTGGTACAAAGAAATATTTTTGCCTGTTCCATATTGTGAAATAAGAACCAGAGAACGAAAAAATAAGAAGATAAGAAGATGCAAGCTGCATAGGGAGTTCTTCATCTGACAGATGCTACGTTTTCAGTCATAGATTAAGCTTCCTTTTCCAACAAGAAACAAATACAAAGTGTGACATGTATGCAGTTAGTATGGCCATGGCCTATAATCAAAAGTTGAAGATGCTACAACAAACAAAGAGAAAAATGCAGATTTTCCAATTTGGAATGCACAGGAGTGCCTTTTTACACTTTTTGTCACGGGTCGAGCTAGAAAATGCAGAGAGATCATGCAAATACAGAGGAAAAATCTAAAGGTTTTCAACTCATTTCAGAACAATATACTCGGAGCCATCAGAATCGCGGCCCCGGGCAACGGATATAACATGTAAATCTCAGAAAAAAGAAGAGATCAACAACAAACAATGAGTTACCTCTTTGTCTTTGCCGATTGTTTTGTCAAAGCATAGTTCTCTTTTCTCAAACGACCTTCATACGGCCTCAAACATAGTCAAACACAATACAGAATGGTCGTCCACAGAAAACAGCAAAAAATGCATCAAAACCAGTCAAAAACACAACTATAGAGGCCCAAAATCGGCCTTGAATCAACTTCAAAGGGTCAAAATCTTAGAGAATGTGACTTACTTTGCAGTTTACATAGAAAATCGGCCTGCCAACTCCCAAAATCGCCTCAGAAATTATGCAGTTTTTTTCCCTCTACAAACCCCAGTCATGGTGGCACGGCAGTGAAAGGAGGAATGAAAAATGAAAATGCAAATGATAAGATTTAGGTTTTTCTTTCTTCCTTTTCATCAATCACCAATTTCCAATCGATGGAGTTTTTTGACTTTTCATTTAAACAACATCATTGCAATCCATTTGAAGCCCGTGGTAAAAACTTGCGAAAGTCTTTAAAACCTAATCATAATGCAATAAGGGCCGTGAGACATGTATTTTCTGCCTTCTATTCTTTTCCAAAGTCAAAAACATTATGAAAGCATGAGGGTCGAGTGCTTTATATCTTGCCAGGTATGAGTTGTTTTGTGAGATTATATGGCAAATATGATGGTATTAAGGCATTGTAATGTGTATAGGGAGTCATAAGGGTCCTTTAATGTGTTGCATTAGACCTTCAAAGCATGAAATCGTGATGATGTGTATTGTGAAATGTGCAAATTGTATGGAGTTATAAGGTGTGTCGATATAGCCATGTAATGCACGTGATGATGCAAATGCATGATGAGGCGATCTTTGAATTGTATGGAGTCGTGTTGTTTTGCCTAGGAGTTACAGGATGTTTTTGTTTTGTCGTTTTTGCATAAATCTAGAAATAGATTAAGCATTGTAAACGAATGATAAAGTAATAAGTTATGAATTACTTTATCATTTGTAATAAAAATGCAGAAGGGCAACAATAGGCAGATTTATCACACATGGCAAAGTAAGTCTCGTTGATTACTTTGTTGTTCCTTCACAAAATTTAATTTGTCCCTAAATCATGCAAAATCGGGAAATTAAATATTTGTGTCCTAAATGCCATTATTTTCTGCATAGGTTTGTAATGATTTTGGATTGTAAAACATTAATTAAGTGGTGTAATTATAAGCCTCTTAGTCAATGTTAATTGAACACAGAAATAATGTGTATTTATGTCATTTATTGTGCAAAATAACAAACATTTATGATGTTGCAGAGGGAGGTTGACAGACAGAGAGAAGAGTTATTGCACAAATTTGACTTGTTTCAGTGGTCTTAAAGAGCATTTAAAGGCATTAAAGACATTTTCTGGAGCTTTAATGATTAGTGATGACATGCCTTGACTATTTCTGCATTAGGCACCCATTTTGGAGGACTTTAGGCAGATATTTTGGAGACATTTACGAGTTGCACGAAAATGGAGGTTGCTTGTGCTTATCTTGTTACAAGCTGTTTGGGAAGTATATAGTCTTCTTCCTTGTTCATTATTCAGGGGTTTTTGCTATTCATTGCACTGTATATTGTAATTTTCTGAGTTCTTTTACAGAAGTGAAACAGTCTTGTAACCCATTTTTAGAGATATACAGCATTGTAACACCCTTTTTAGTAGTAATAAGCAGTTTTTACCTTCCCATTTCTTCTGATATTGTGTGTCCTTAGTGTTAGTACAGATCTTTGTGATGTTCTTGGTCCTTGGAGCTATATTTCATATTAGTGCCTTTATGCAGAGATATATATTTTTGCAGGTTGTGAGATGTGCAAGGAATAACAATCAGTTTTGAGTGGTGAGAAAACATCTTTCTCCTTTACAGAACTGTTGTTATTTAGCCTCCTTACAAATTAATGATGCAAATATTATGATTTGTTGAGGTTGTGTAAGAGAGCTTTATCATTACTGGTGCTATAGTGTGTCAGTTTTGTGTAGTCTCAGACGAGCTTTTGGTGCATCACCTTAGACAGTAGGTTTCATTTTTATGCAATCCTTCTTACCCTTTACTCTGCAAAGACTTTAGTACAAGCAGTATAGGTGGAGTATCAATAGGAAGCCGGCCTTCTCCAGAGGTTCTTTCCATCACAGGTGACCCACAGGCCTGGAAAGATCCCATGTTTCTCCAGGTTGCCAAGTTTTATAACTCAGCAAGGGTGCAAATCTGAGACAACAAGAATATTTTATTTTGCTGATTTTTAATTTAAATTTGTTTTTGGGCGACAAAATAAGTCACTTTATAATAAACTGTCCAACTGTAATAAAATAATTAATTAAATATAATTATTCGTAAAAGAATAATTTTAGACAACTTATTCCCTTACCATAATCCCAATTAGCCTACGGGAATTTAAATAGGCAAGGGTTTTCGTCAATTGTTCAGGTTTGCAAAGGGGACATTACAATAAAAACAAAAACTCAATAGTATAACTATAGATGAGAGGAGCTTGCATCACTTGACCCAACATCTATAGCTTTATGATTAGTCTTATGTTAGTGTTTGAGATAGGTTCTCGATAATGATGCAGCCATGATATCTGGCTATCCATGAGCAACATCAACATTCGAAAGATTTGCTCATGCTCTCTCCACTTGTACCATGGCTATTGCCTCTGCTTAATGATCAACATAATCAACCCATGCAAGGTCATCCTCAATGAAAACATGATCCTCAACCTTGGTGATCCACTTTGATTGTGGATCAACCTCCTCTAATATGATAGGGGATAAGTTAGAGCCCAGGATTTGCTTGTGATAGAGGCAAAAGTTGTAATGAGCATGAATAAGATCATTTCACTTTTGCATTGACAATTTGTTGCACCTCTTGGAGCGTATGTGTTTAAACATACTCCAATTGTGTTCGCATTATAAAATGCTACATGGTTTGCTCAAGCCATGTATGGCAGTCTTTTAGTGATTTGGCACCTTAACACCAAACATCTCCCACCATGCATCAAAAATGAGAAAAACAATTCAATCTCATTTTACAACTTCAACATTAACCTAAAAATGTAAAATTTTTACACTTAAAGACTAAAGTACACCTCTAATAAACTTTTACCTAGCTGCAATGTCATTCGAGTTGCCTTACATATATCTCACACAAAGATCTCAATCTCAGAGATTATTCTTGCTCCAAGTTGAAGATTAAGTACTATTTACCATGTGACTTTGTATAGCTCACTGAAAACCTCCTCATTGGCCTTAAAATCCGAGTGGAATTGGAACATTGGATCAAGAAATAAGTAGCTACATGTAAGGGCTTGTGAAGTTGATGCTACTATTGCTGGTTAGTGATATCCCATTTGAGTTGATATTTCTCCTTAAGCCCACTATCAGTGGATCTAATGGCATCCTTGGTTCTCTCCATGCCCTCATACACAACTCGTTGTGGGCTTCTCCCAATTAGTAACATAGAAGAGAACAACTAAAGGCTTTGTGAACTCTAGTTAAATAATAACATAAATAAATAGTTGGATAATGGATTAAAGAAGGGAACATAAAATTATAAACAAATAATTTAAGGATTGTAAATGATAAGCGAGTAAAATAAACAAAAATAGAAATGAAATATGAACTTATAGCTACGATCTACTTTGTTGGAAGCTAGACGTTTTGCTCATTGAAAACCCACTTAACCACATCAATTCTTACAGTGGTCTTAGCATATGAAGATTGAAACCACTCCTCACTAACAAACATGCACCTCGAGAAAGCCTTCAACTGAAACAAAGTTTGTTATAAAGAAAGTTATTCTAGGGCAAGCTAGCTCTTTTTTTGTATATTGCCTCATTAAGTTGAGAACCCAAGCATGGTTTTATACGTATTTGCAAATTTTTTTTAGGATGCTTTGATTCATGTGAGTTTCCCAAGATCCTTCAATATAAGGTTAAGGCAATGAGCAAAACAAGGGGTCCAAAATATAGATGGGTGCTTCTCCATGAGACATCTATCTACAAAAACATAATTTGTTTTATTGTTTGTAATTACCTACACAACATTTTCCTCGTCCACCTTGATCATAATTTCCTTTTCCACCTTGACAATGATTTCCTTTAAAATTTGACAAAGGAAATCAATATTTTTTATCTTTCTTGAAGCATCAATGGTTTTCAAGGAAATTCAACAATGTCTTGTTCCGCCTACTTGTCCAACCATTAGACATGATAGTGCACAACTCTTTCTCTTCCATATCTCACGTTGCTCGCCAATAGTGGCTTTCACACCTGCCACCTTTCGACTCAAAATCAAGCCCTTTAGCTTTAGGGGCTTTGGACCTCACCCCATCAACAATGTCATGTTCCCTTTTTCAAGTGAAGATAATTAGGAGCACTTTAGCCTATTATTTTATTTTCTGTAGGCTAATGGGGAGAAGGGAAATAACTTAATAATTTAACTTAAGTTGTCCTAAAAGTAACTTTTAAGTTATTTTTATAAAAAGACAACTTAAGTTTTATTAGTAAAAAGTTGGTTTTAAAAGAGGGACAATAAAGTGTCGTTAGGATTGGGGTTTAAAAGTGATGTTGAAATAAAATGACATTCTAGACACTTTAAAAATAAAGTTTTGGATGGAAAAATGAAAAATAATATAATATTCAATTGTATTCCCTCATAGAGTCTATAAAGGAGTTTGGGCACAAAAGAAAAAAATCCAATTTATGAAATCAAACCTCTTTCTTGAGATCGAATGTTTGTGCATCTTTCTTCCTAAAGAAGAAAACCTTTTTGACAAAATGGATTCAAGGATGAAAACCCTCCTATTCATATGAGTAATTCCATTTAGAGATTATCTGTGTGCTGCAAAGATTGGATTTGGGGACGAAAACCCTCATTTCCATTAGAGTGATTCCATTAAGAGGTCATCGGTGTGTGGAAAAGTTGCAGAAGTATTTCCACTTTCTGTTGGGTTTTGGGTTTATAAGAAGATTTCCAAATTTTGGTGTTTTGTTTTAGTTTGGTGTGATTTGATTTCCAAATTTGAGTTGTGTGTACATTTTCAAGGTTTGTGTGAAAATTGTAGATTGTGCCTAGTTTGGTGAAGATATTGATTTATTTTCCTGTGTTGTATAGTAGAAAATCATATTGTCAATGTGGAGGTTTGTTATTGGTGGTTGTACATTATAAGACTGTACCTTACCAAGTTTCCAATGCAACATATAATATCCAAGAACTATTCTACAGGTTGTTGGAGATTGCTATAAGTTGTCATAGAATCCAAAAGGGGGAATTGCATATATCTTAGTCAACCATTTGAGGTGTAAGTGGGGTCGAATAATCCCTTGAAGCTAAAGTCACATGTATTATGATGGATAGAATGTATTTTGGCTAATGTATTATTCTATGGGAGGTCGTACCATTTTGGGTATGTTATTTTGTCTGATTTGCAGCAGTCGTACAACTGCAAACAATAATAGTGAGTGGTTTTTAGTCTTTCATTATATTGTGAAATATTTAATGTTGGAATTAGTTGTGATTAATATTGCTATAGTATTAATATTAGTTTTGGGAGTTTGATCTGGATTCAGCTCATGCATTGAGTTTCCAGTATATTTTTGAGTTATTTGTGTAGTTCAACATCTTGAAGAATATTTTATTGAAGGGGTTTTGCCTATTATAAATCAGAAATATTGAGTGTTGCAGTGTTTGTTGTATTTCCTTAGATTATCATTCTGTGTAGTACTCTACTAGAATAGTATCGATTTGTTAAAAAAATTTAGTCTATGTATCGTTCTAAAAGGCTTACTGCCAGAACCAACATGTTTAGTTTTGGATTTGTACTTGCATTGCATTTTAGAGTTGTGCAACTTGCCCCTAGCAAGTTAGAATTTATAAGCATTTTCATGCCCCAATCACCTTATGCTCTTACCTTGCCCATCTTGGGATCTTCATGATCAGAAAGTGCAAGGATTTAATGCATGTTTATTGTAAAAATTGTAAAAAAAATTAAAAAATCCAATTTGGGACATTTCAGTGGTATTAGATTAATGATCTTGCTAGCTTGCAAGGTAGATAACATTTTGATGCAAAATCTTCATACAACACACCAATAACAAAAAAATCAGGTATTACTAGAAAGAGAAGAAATCATGGGAGACAAAAAAAAATATATTATTTGCTTGAAACCCTTAGACAAAGTCAAAGATAATTGGCAAAGACTACGAGAGAGTTCATCGTAGATTTAAATTAGAACAAGGTTACCCAAAAGAGTCCCCCCAACAAATAATTGATCTATGATCAATACTATTCCCAATCACTTTTTGATCACCCAGTTTCCGATGTGGGCAAGGTGAGAGCATATGGTGTTTGTGTAAGAGTTGGCTAGATAACAACAACCTAAGATCTAGGACTTTATGAAAGCACAAGAGAGACAATGAGAGAATAATTCTATTCAATCAATGAATGCAAAATTGTTCATCTTATGTTACAATGTACATGAATAGCCTTGCTTATAAAGACAAGGATGTGAGCTAAGATGTTGTAGTCATGTGACAAGTGTCTTAATCCTATAACATGTGACAACTACAACACATGTGCAGGATAAGACAACTATGAGACAACTATCAACACCTAGCAACAACTAGACACAACTAGAAACATCTAGTATGCTCACTAAGTCAACTTGACATGTGAATTATGTGTGAATATTATTTAACTAATAAATAGTTAAATAATATGAATTATTCTCACAACAAGGGAAACTAGATAGAGAACATCCCTATTCACACTAACACCCCCCTTAAGTGCAACTTAGGGAGTGTCAATGTCAGCCAACGAATCTGAATCATCATTAGGAGATAAACCATAAAAGGTGTATGTTGATGATTGTTTTTAGACAACTCAACAATAGAGTAAAATACTGAGTATCCCCACTCTCTCTTGAATAAAGTTTTTCAAAGGCTAAGCTATGTGATCCGATGAAGTAACTCCAAGGTTCCTTTTATTATAAATTGTAAGATACCCAACTAGTTCTACGAAAATTTTTCCTTACTTAAACAATTTTACTTGCTAGCAATTCATCAACTACTTCAACAACACAAATATATACATCAAAGGTAACTACTTGAATGAACCAACCTTAGAGTTGGGTACTTGTCTAGTTACTTGATTCAATCAACTTGCAATGTCTTATTACATGGATAATGCTTTCAATAGCATGAAGTTACAACTTATTCAGTGGAAATACAAAAGAAAGGCCTTGAAGCCTTGATGTTTACAACGGCATCTACACTTGATCAACTCAATCAAACTCAATGATGTCAACTGAATGTCAACACCTCACAATATCACAAGGGAGCATCACCTTGCTTGTTGAGGGAGCATCACCCCAACACTTGAAACTCGCAGGCCTCAAGATCACAAGCTAAATAGCTTTGCAGAGAGAATTCTGTCAAAAATGAATAGATGTCAAATGAATGAAAGAGCTCCTCCTTTTATAGGCCTTCCAAAGGCAATGAAGGCACGTTTTTTCAATGCATAAAGAGGAACCAAGGCACGTTTCCCAAGAAGCATATCCAAAGGAATATTCCATCCGATGACTCATTCTGAGTTGGCAAGCTCATCTAGAGACCTTGACACGGATCCCGAAGACATTCTGTGGACCAATGAGAGCTCAGGTAGTTACAACTACCTTATCTTCTGACTAGGCGCCAACTGAATGGAGTGGAGACCAGTATAGGCACCATCCTAAGCTGGGCGCTTCCTTGAGGTGGCAGAGACATGGATAAGCGCCTGGTGAGGTTTGATGACTCTATATGCCCTTAAATCATTCTGGACGCCATCTGGAGGTTGGAAAGATGGGGATTGACACCCAAACATACTTAGGCGCAATTGCAAGGTTCTTCTGACTTGGCGCCAACTTTGGAAGGTTCACATGAGTTTTGGCGCCTAGGTTACAACTTGTCAACTTCTCAGAGAACTTTGAAACAACGTGACTTCCAATGATTATTATCTTACCTCCTGATTGAGCGCCTTGTACCAACACTGATCCTGAGGATTTCAACTTTGCTCAGGCGCACCTATTGATAGAAAAGGGTCTAGATGGGCGCCTTGAGAAGAAAGTGGGTTTGCCTTGCTAAAACCTTCAACTCAATTCATATCTAAATCAAAATGACTATCTTCAATCCAGCGCCTTTCACCATGGGTGGATCAAAAGCTTTTTTCCCTTCTTAGGCGTACTTTTAGATGAGTTCTTTTAGGTGCAATCAAGGTGCCAGGAGAAGAGTAAAATGGCGCCTTCGCTTGAATTGTTCATCTTGCATGCAAGTGTCTACTTCCAAAGGTATTGAAGTATACCTGGAACATTACGCCTATTAGCGCCTTGGCTTACTGGAGAATTTGGAGATCCATTTATCAATGAGGCGCATCATTGAGAGAAAATAACATGGATTTGGCGCCTAATCTTGAATTGCCCAATCTCCCTGAAGAGCACTCCTACTTGAAGTCTTTGAAACGAAACCAACACTTGTCCTACCAAGCGCCCTGACCTCTTGAAGAGTCTGGAGATCATCTTCCTACTTAGGCGCATTTTCAAGGTTGTTTGAGCAAGAGCTAACATCACAACACCTAGGCGCACTTTTGATGATGCATTCTAACCCTTCAAACTATCATTTGACATAGGGCGCCATTTAAGGTTTGCTCTGTCATGCTCTAGCGCCTAAAACTCCTTCAACCTTGGGCGCAAATTCAGTGTCCTGGAATCATGCATTGGCGCCTTGATGCTCTAGGCGCTCATGTTGGATGATGTAACCTGATGCTAGCGCCTAAATTGAATAGGCCTTCTTCATTGTTCCACTCACTTAGAAAACTTCATCATGTTGATCAATCAACCATTTCCATTGGATCTTTTGAAGGCGAGATTTCACTTGATCAATCCTTTAAGGAATTCACCATTTGGAAAGGAGTCTAGGCACAATATGAGGACTAGGCGCACTTTGAGTGTTGTCAAGGCTAGGAAGTGCGCCTAACTCACTTAGACCACTTCAGTGATTCCAAACTCAACCTTGGAGGATCTTGCAAGTTCAATAGGTTCACATCATACCCTTAGACTCCATCCTCTTGATTACATCCTTCAAAACCCAAGGCGCACATTTGGTAGGTTCACCATGACAGGGGCGCCCAAGCATGAAAACTTCATTATACTTTGCTCAAGTCCATATCTGATCTAGGCGCTTGGTTGGTGGAACCCATCCAGGTGGAGCGCCTTCTGTTTGAATCCTCATCTTCAATGCCAGAAGTGACTCTTGAAGCTAGGCGCCAGAAGGAGTGTGTTCTGCCAAAATGGGTGCCTTGCTCATGACTTAGTGGATTTTGACTCAAAACTCCTTGATTCTACCTACAAAATAACACACAGAGTTAGTCAAAACCCATTTCATTCCCTTATCATTCAAAATTAGCCTCTGGGAATGAGGAGTAGGCTAATCCATTCATCACTTGGTGCTCAAACTGGAAATGGGGACATGACAGTCTCCCCTTCCCGGGATTGCTTGTCCTCAAGCAATTGAAGGTTAGGATGCTCCAGAATCTTTTCACCTTCCCAGGTAGCATCGTCCATTGGCAACCCTTTCCGCTTCACCAGATATTCTCTTATGCTACGGTTGCGAAGTTTCTTCTCCCTTATATCCACCACATTTTCAGGTTCAAGTGCAAGCATTCCTTCTTCATCAAGTGGTGGCAGTTCATCAGTTGAAACGACATGTTGACCTAGTGCCTTTTTGAGACATGACACATGAAACACATTGTGGATGCGGCTTCCTGCTGGCAAATCAAGTTCATATGCCACTTCCCCTACTCTTTTCAACACCTTGTAGGGTCCGTAAAATCTTGGTTTCAATTTCTTTGCACCTGACTTCTTCAAAGTACTCTGTCTATATGGCTGAAGGCGTAGAAACACCATGTCACCTACTTCAAAGCTTCTTTCAACTCGGTGTTTGTCGGCATACAACTTCTGTTGATTTTGAGCTCTTTGCAAATTTTCCTTAAGGACCCTCAAAATATCTTGAGTATCCTTCATCAATTCACTTGCGCTGGGAGCTCTACTGTCATCCAATGCTAGATCAACAAATGAAACAGCTTCATATCCATACAAAGCTCGGAAGGGAGTCATGCCAATTGACATGTGAAAAGTGGTGTTGTAGCAGTATTCACCCAAATATAACCACTTAATCCAAGCACGCTGATGATCAGACACATAGTTTCTCAAGTATCCCTCAAGCCATTTGTTTACAATTTCAGTCTGTCCGTTGGTTTGAGGATGATAACTAGTGCTTGGTGTCAAGTTAGTTCCAGCTAGTCGAAATAGCTCTCTCTAAAACACATTGATGAACCGGCTATCATGATCACTGACTATGGTTTTAGGCAGGCCATGTAGTCGGAAGACTTCACGAAAGAATAACTCAGCTACTTGCAATGCTGATGACTCAACTGGGATTGCAAAGAAGTGAGCGAACTTGGTTAATCTGTCCACAACTACATAGATACAGTCTCATCCATTCACCTTCGGAAGACCTGTGATGAAGTGCATAGAAATACTCTCCCACTTATGTTCAGGAATTGGCAGTGGTTGGAGTAATCCTGCTGGAAATGTATGTTCTATCTTATTTTGCTGACAAGTCCAACACTCTCTGACATACTGAAGAATTTCTTCCTTCAGACCTTTCCAAGTGAACCTTTCCCTGATCTGTCTGTAGGTCTTGAAGTAACCAGGGTGTCCTGCAAGTGCAGCATCATGATATGTCTGCAAAATCTGTTGCTTCAGCTCCGATTCAGGAGTCAGATAGATTCTGTCTTTGTAATAGATGATTTCATCAATCACCTTGTACCTATCATCCTGAATGATTCCCTCCATGATCTCACAAGCAAATTTAGATTTGGAATACTCAAATAGAAGCTGAGCCTTACAATCCACTGAAACTTTGCTTAGGGCACAAACAACGGGTCTTCTAGACAGGGCATCGGCAACCACATTCTTCTTGCCTTTCACATATTCAATGTTGAAATCATATGCCTGTATCTTCACAACCCACTTCTGCTGTCTTTCATTCAAATCTTTCTGCCCTAGAAAGTATTTCAAACTGTTGTGATCAGTCCTGACCACAAACTTAGATCCAACTAGATGCTGGCGGAATTTGGCCAAAGCATGCATGATTGCCAGCATCTCTTTGTCATAAGTTGAGTACAATCTTTCTGTATCCTTCAACTTCCTACTCTCGAATGCGATGGGATGTCGATCTTGCATCAAAACAGCTCCAATGCCTTCTCTCGAAGCATCACATTCAAGCACAAAGGACTTAGTAAAATCTGGCAAAGCCAGCACTGGTGTTGTACTCATTACTTCCTTCAATCTATCAAATGCAGCTTGAGCTTCTATTGACCAAATGAAAGCTCCTTTCTTTGTTAGATTTGTCAAGGGTGCAGCAAGTTGTGAGAATCCCCTAACAAATATTCTGTAATAGCTGCAGAGGCCAAGGAAACCTCTTAGTTCAGATACGTTCCGGGGAACTGGCCAGTTACGAATAGCTTCAATCTTCTCTTCTTGAACTTTCACACTATTTGCTCCTATCACATGACCCAGGTACAGAATCTCCTTTAAGCCAAAATCACACTTAGACATCTTTGCATACAAAGATTGATTCTCCATGACATTCAATACTTCGTCTAAGTGTTGAAGATGTTCTTCCCATGTCTTGCTGTAAATCAAGATGTCGTCAAAGAAAACCAATAGGAACTTCCTCAACTGCTTGTTGAACACATGATTCATGCAGGACTGGAAAGTAGCTGGTGCATTTGTCAGCCCAAACGGCATCACCATAAATTCATAATGTCCATAATGGCATCTGAATGCTGTTTTTGGAATGTCCTCTTCTCTGACACGAATTTGATGGTAGCCAGATCGAAGATCTATCTTTGAGAAATAGACTGCTCCATGCAGCTCATCAAGGAGTTCATCAATCCTAGGTATTGGATACCTATTTTTGATGGTCTTCTTGTTCAATGCGTGATAGTCAACACACATCCGCATTGTTCCATCCTTCTTCTTCACTAGCACCACAGATGATCTAAATGGACTTGATGATGGCCTTATGTGCCCCATATCGATCAATTCTTTGATTGTCTTCTCAATTTCAATCTTAAAATGCCTAGGATGCCGATAGGGTGCAATATTAACAGGTTTAGCCCCATCCTCCAATTCAATTACATGTTCAAAACCTCTATCAGGAGGTATTCCTGGAGGTATGTCCCTAAACACCTTACCATGCTTATCCAACATTGCCTGAATATCTGTAGGATAAATTTCTTCAGCAGAGAGGATTTGGTTGTCCTTGATGCAAACCTGTGTTGCCCATTCAATGTCATTATGCCTGAATAATGCTTCCATTCGTTTTGCTGAGACAACTTTGGGATTTCCATCAGACACTGACTTCAGTTTGATCTTCTTTCCTTAATGCATGAATTCTAACTCCATCTTCTGAAAGTCCTGGACAATTCTTCCAAGTGAATGCAACCATTGCACTCCAAGTACTACATCAATATGCCCAAGTCCAACCACATAGAAATCATCCTGTAAAGAATAATCTCCCATTTGAATTTGCAGTTGGGACACTTTTTTGGTACAACTCATTAGGAATCCATCAGCAATTGCTATTTGAAATCCTTCGAAGTCTTCAACTGTTAGACCCCACCTTGCTACCAAACCCTCATCTATGAAGTTGTGAGTAGCACCATTGTCGATGAGACAGGTGACTCTTTGACCCTTCACAACTCCTCTAATGCGGAAGGCATGATACTTAGGTACTCCTGAGATAGTTGCTAATATTATTTTGTCAGATGTTTCTTCTGAAACAACATTAAGAGTTGGTTGTAACTCCTCTTCATCCTGAGTGGATTCTTCTTCACTTAGTGACTCTTCTTCACTTCCATCATCGGATACAACTTCAATCAAATGTGCTTTACCTTTACCAAGGCATCTATGTCCTGGTTCCCAAGGTTGCTTGCAAGAAAAGCAGAGTTTCTTCCTTCTTAGCTCGTCTCTTTCGGCTGCAGATGGACCTTGAGTCATCTTTTGAGGAAAAGAGGGTCTCCTTTGAGTAGAACTAACACCTTTATAGAACTTCTTCTTAGGCTGATATACAGGAGTAGTATCAAGATCTAGAGCAAAATCAATTGCTTCTTCCAAATTTGCCGGCCTTTGTACCTTTACCAATGGCTTGATCTGATTGTTCAATCCCTCAATGAACAACATAGTGATTCTTCGGTCAGTCATATCAGGTACCATCACTGCGATTTTCTGAAAGTCATTAACATACTGCACAACCCTTCCTTCTTGCTTGAGTTGAGCTAGTTCGCGATAGTACACTTCAGTATCTTTTCTGTCAAACCTTTGAATCAACTTAGTTACAAACTCATCATAGGAGTTTATCCTATCATGATGTTGAGAGACTAGGCCATGATGCCACCATTCATAAGCCAATTCTTCAAGATGCATTGTAGCAAATTGAATTGCCTTCTTCTCTGTCAAAGGCTTAAGTGAAAGGTATGTATCCAGCTTGTTTACCCAAGCTCTAGCACTGAGCTTACTACTTCCATCAAAGGTAGGAATGGGAACTCGATTCAATGCTTTTTTATACTCCTTTGTATCATCATCCCTTCTGGGACGAAAGCCTCTAGTTCAACCTCGCCTGTCCCTATCTTCCCTCTTCTGTCGGCAATATTTATTGAAGGTCATCATATCCGGAACACGTTCTGGTAATCTGGCATAGAGATCTGCAAAGAGAGCTATCTCATCTTCAAAATTATTTGGTTCTTCTTCGTCAAACTCTTCATCAGCTTCATTGTCCTGTTCAGGTGGTGGCGGAAGAGAAGTTGGTCTTAACGGCCTATCAACTGTAGGAGTTCGTGTGCGAACCCTTCTACCTGTTGCACTAGCAGCATCATCATCAACTTGTCTTTCCTGTCTCTTAGGTCTAGTTGCATCTCTACGACCTTGTCTAGCTGCTTCACCCTAATTCATATTTTGAAGGGTTTGTAGGACTTGTTGCAGAATTTGAGCTGTTTGTTGATGTCCAACAGCCATGTTCCTGAACATCTCTCTAGCTTCACGTTCACCATCAGCAGGTGGACTTCTACTTCTTCTTTCCTCAGCCATGTTAGCTGGAACTTTTGTGTGATATTGTTGCTGTTGTCCTTGTAGTTGTCTAGTTCTTCTTGTATAATCCCTGTGTGGACCTAATTCAGGTGGATGCATAACCCAGAGGCTGGCAGGATCCAAGCTCTGATACCACTGTAAGATACCCAACTAGTTCTACGAAAAATTTTCCTTAAACAATTTTACTTGCTAGCAATTCATCAACTACTTCAACAACACAAAGATATACATCAAAGATAACTACTTGAATGAACCAACCTTAGAGTTGGGTACTTGTCTGGTTACTTGATTCAATCAACTTGCAATGTCTTATTACATGGATAATGCTTTCAATAGCATGAAGTTACAACTTATTCAATGGAAATACAAAAGAAAGGCCTTGAAGCCTTGATGTTTACAACGGCGTCTACACTTGATCAACTCAATCAAACTCAATGATGTCAACTGAATGTCAACACCTCACAATATCACAAGGGAGCATCACCTTGCTTGTTGAGGGAGCATCACCCCAACACTTGAAACTCGCAGGCCTCAAGATCACAAGCTAAATAGTTTTGCAGAGAGAATTCTGTCAAAAATGAATAGATGTCAAATGAATGAAAGAGCTCCTCCTTTTATAGGCCTTCCAAAGGCAATGAAGGCACGTTTTTTCAATGCATAAAGAGGAACCAAGGCACGTTTCCCAAGAAGCATATCCAAAGGAATATTCCATCTGATGACTCATTCTAAGTTGGCAAGCTCATCTAGAGACCTTGACACGGATCCCGAAGACATTCTGTGGACCAATGAGAGCTCAGGTAGTTATAACTACCCTATCTTCTGACTAGGCGCCAACTGAATGGAGTGGAGACCAGTATAGGCGCCATCCTAAGCTGGGCGCTTCCTTGAGGTGGCAGAGACATGGATAAGCGCCTGGTGAGGTTTGATGACTCTATATGCCCTTAAATCATTCTGGACGCCATCTGGAGGTTGGAAAGATGGGGATTGACACCCAAACATACTTAGGCGCAGTTGCAAGGTTCTTCTGACTTGGTGCCAACTTTGGAAGGTTCACAGGAGTTTTGGCGCCTAGGTTACAACTTGTCAACTTCTCAGAGAACTTTGAAACAACGTGACTTCCAATGATTATTATCTTACCTCCTGATTGAGCGCCTTGTACCAACACTGATCCTGAGGATTTCAACTTTGCTCAGGCGCACCTATTGATAGAAAAGGGTCTAGATGGGCACCTTGAGAAGAAAGTGGGTTTGCCTTGCTAAAACCTTCAACTCAATTCATATCTAAATCAAAATGACTATCTTCAATCCAGCGCCTTTCACCATGGGTGGATCAAAAGCTTTTTTCCCTTCTTAGGCGTACTTTTAGATGAGTTCTTTTAGGCGCAATCAAGGTGCCAGGAGAAGAGTAAAATGGCGCCTTCGCTTGAATTGTTCATCTTGCATGCAAGTGTCTACTTCCAAAGGTATTGAATTATACCCGGAACATTATCCCTATTAGCACCTTGGCTTACTGGAGAATTTGGAGATCCATTTATCAATGAGGCGCATCATTGAGAGAAAATAACATGGATTTGGCGCCTAATCTTGAATTGCCCAATCTCCCTGAAGAGCGCTCCTACTTGAAGTCTTTGAAACGAAACCAACACTTGTCCTACCAAGCGCCCTGACCTCTTGAAGAGTCTGGAGATCATCTTCCTACTTAGGTGCATTTTCAAGGTTGTTTGAGCAAGAGCTAACATCACAACACCTAGGCGCACTTTTGATGATGCATTCTAACCCTTCAAACTATCATTTGACATAGGGCGCCATTTAAGGTTTGCTCTATCATGCTCTAGCGCCTAAAACTCCTTCAACCTTGGGCGCAAATTCAGTGTCCTGGAATCATGCATTGGCGCCTTGATGCTCTAGGCGCTCATGTTGGATGATGTAACCTAATGCTAGCGCCTAAATTGAATAGGCCTTCTTCATTGTTCCACTCACTTAGAAAACTTCATCATGTTGATCAATCAACCATTTCCCCTGGATCTTTTGAAGGCGAGATTTCACTTGATCAATCCTTCAAGGAATTCACCATTTGTAAAGGAGTCTAGGCGCAATATGAGGACTAGGCGCACTTTGAGTGTTGTCAAGGCTAGGAAGTGTGCCTAACTCACTTAGACCACTTCAGTGATTCCAAACTCAACCTTGGAGGATCTTGCAAGTTCAATAGGTTCACATCATACCCTTAGACTCCATCCTCTTGATTACATCCTTCAAAACCCAAGGCGCACATTTGGTAGGTTCAACATGACAGGGGTGCCCAAGCATGAAAACTTCATTATACTTTGCTCAAGTCCATATCTGATCTAGGCGCTTGGTTGGTGGAACCCATCCAGGTGGAGCGCCTTCTGTTTGAATCCTCATCTTCAATGCCAGAAGTGACTCTTGAAGCTAGGCGTCAGAAGGAGTGTGTTCTGCCAAAATGGGTGCCTTGCTCATGACTTAGTGGATTCTGACTCAAAACTCCTTGATTCTACCTGCAAAATAACACACAGAGTTAGTCAAAACCCATGTCATTCCCTTATCATTCAGAATTAGCCTCCGGGAATGAGGAGTAGGCTAATCCATTCATCACTTGGTGCTCAAACTGGAAATGGGTACATGACAACTTATGATTCGCAGTGGATAAACTCAGTGATTACATGTGATCTTGCTGATTATCACAAAGGGACTTACGCTGGCTTCTTCATACTTCATTTAGCTTATCTCTCCTTTAGTGTGGATGATGTATGTACAATGTATCAATGATAAAAAAAGAGAAAAAAAAAAGGTTTAGGAAGCTAATCTAAGGTCAATGAAGCAATGACGATGTATGAATAGACAAACTCCTTGATTAAACCTAACTCCACTTCGCCAAGGATGCTTACAACTACATGGAGTTGGTGCAATCTCCTAAGGATAGCAAAAGGTTTTCAAATCATGAAGGCTTATACATGCACCCATTAGACATTGCAGCTCAAACAAGCATCCACAATCGAACTCAAGCAAATAAGGAGGCTCAGACTAGCTTTACACAACACTTTACCAATGATGAATGTCACAAGCATGAGCTAAGAGTTGATCAAATATCCAATACATACATGCATTACATCAAAGAGCTGCTAATCTATTTCTAATCTACTTTGAAACATCTTTCCATTCAATCAAGATACAAGAAACCATGTTATTCCACAAGACAACACTTAACACTAAATGAATTCCAATGTCTTTGCATTAATCATGAGAAATATATACAACTTCAAGTGCTCTCAAGAAATTTCGAGAGTCCCTTCCTACTCTACTCCTACAATCTCTTAACTAATAGCTACTCATTTACAAATGAGTACTGATTTACAAATGAGGCAACAAGGCCTTTATATAGAGGTCCAGAAATACAATGAATGGCTTAGATCAATCTAGATAGCCAAGGCCTTAGATCATGTCAACTCAGCAGGTAGTTACAACAACTTGCTATTTTTAGTACATGAGAAAGGCCATGAAGGCATGTTTTCCAAGAAGATAAGGATAAGATAGAATCTTTTGAGCATCTTCCACATAGATGTCTTGTTGATGATTGTTTTTAGACAAGTCAACAATAGAGTTAAACACTAGAGTATCCCACTCTCTCTTGAATAAAGCTCTTCAAAGGCTGAACTATGTGATCCTGTAATGTCCCCTTCTAGTAAGCTCAAACTGTTCACAACCTTGCACAATTTAACTTATAAAAAGGAAACATTAGTACTCAAATTTTTTATGTTTCATATCATAATTAATATAGGTCCATATTCTTTCCATATTTACTATAATCACATGATGCATATACATGGTCATATTCTTAGTCATGTTAGTCATAATTAGATTCATATTATCCATAATCATACTCATGTTATTCATAATCATATTATTCATAATCATATGCATATTTATATTCATAGGCCTCAAGTGCTATCCTCAGAAGGATCATGTGTCGTCCTATCATTAACCCTTCTCTAACTCCATAGGCATGGTTCGTTAAAGAGACACAACCATCCCATACGAAGGCCCGATGGCTTCCCACCTCACCAATCGGCTCCCACCTCATCTTGGAGTCACCTACCGTAGGGCACAAATCACATTGAGCTCATCATACCATAGGTCCAAGGCTTCACCTCACACCCAAAGGTACTTCGACACTTGGCCCAAGAGACTTCGCCTCACACCCAGAGGTACTTCATCTTCTTGGGGTTACCTAGGTCCAATAACATTCTCCTAACTTACCCATACACCTAGGATGGCGAGATGATTAAGGATGAGGCTAATCCTCTTTTTGGATATGGCACAATCCTATGAGTTTAAGTCCTTATTAATATTTTGCACATGATGCCTTATAATTAGGACATCTTGGCCTTATATCGTAATTGGCCAATCATATATCCACATGATCATATTCCATTATCATCATCATTAATTCCTTATGCATAACCATATTCATTTATCATATTAATCTATTCTTTCTATGCATATTCATGATCACATATCTAAGATCAATCATTAATCATAAACACAATCATTCATTCCTAAATGTATATATGATCATTATTTCCTTTATATATAAGCATATATATTTGTTCTTTCATATATAATCTTATCATTCAATTATTACTAATCATAAATTGAACAAGTTAAATACAAATACTTACCTTTGCCTGGTGGTTCCAATTTACCTCCTGCTGAATGCTCTCCCTTAATTTCTTTTGGATCGCTGCCTGTTCCTTATTTCTAATTTGTGGATCTGCTGCTTGCCTCCCCCCATTGAATTGGAATTCTATTCCTTTTAATATGTATTACTGTTTCCAACGGTCATACCCTTTACTTATGCTTGTTCGCTGATTTCTTAGTACCTTTTTGTTATGTTGTTCTTTAACAGCGATTTACTTCTTATTGTAATTGCAGCCCAAAACTATTGTTTAATATTGATTATTCGTTGCTTCACATTAATGATTCCCTTTAGGAATCGCTACTTTATAAGCTACGCAGCCCCCCGTAATACCTTTCTTCATACATATAAGTACAATAATATGAATCGCAGCTTTTATATAATTGCTGCCATAGTTTAGTTTCTATTATGATATTTATAATAATCTTTAATTTAATATTTATTGTATAATAATATATTTATATTTATAGTTATATTATATAATAATAATAATATATTATTATTATTATTATTGTTATATTTATATTTATTTTGATAATTATGTTTGTCAATTAGATTAGATTATTTATAATATTTAGTTTATAATATATTATTTAATTTATAGTATTGAATTAGAATATATACTATTTTAATATATTTAATCTAAATTATTTAATGTAAGGATAATCGATTTATAATATTTAATATATAGTCGATTCAATATGGGGACATGGCAGGCCTCCCCTCTCAAGATTGCTTGCCCTCAAGCAATCACAACGATTTCTTTCATTACCTTGCACCCTTTAATGTCTACTTTCGGACGCGTTGAGACGAAATCGTGGATTTGATCTAGAACGAATATTGCTTTAGTGAAAAGAAATTGATTGTGATTCCATGAAAGAGAATTTGTGATCCAAAGAGCATTTGTTTGATGTTTTGACAAGCAAGTAGCTCAAGCAAGTAGGCAAGTAGCTCAAGTAGACAAGCAAGTAGCTCAAGCAAGGAGGCAAGTAGCTCAAGTAGACAAGCAAGTAGCTCAAGCAAGGAGGCAAGTAGCTCAAGTAGACAAGCAAGTAGCTCAAGCAAGTAGACAAGTAGCTCAAGTAGCTCAAGCAAGTAGGCAAGTAGCTCAAGTAGACAGGCAAGTAGCTCAAGCAAGTAGACAAGTAGCTCAAGTAGACAAGCAAGTAGCTCAAGCAAGTAGACAAGTAGCTCAAGTAGTCAAGCAAGTAGCTCAAGTAGTCAAGCAAGTAGCTCAAGCAAGTAGGCAAGTAGCTCAAGCACATAGGCAACCAGCTCAAGCAAGTAGACAAGTAGCTCAAGCATGTAGGCAGCTAGCTCAAACACATAGGCAAGTAGCTCAAGCACATAGGCAGCTAGCTCAAGCAAGTAGACAAGTAGCTCAAGCATGTAGGCAACTAGCTCAAGCAAGTAGGCAAGTAGCTCAAGCACATAGGCAAGTAGCTCAAAGTCATAGAGTATACGCTCAAATGCATATAAGTCAATTATTACTCACAGGATGGCAGGACGATAGCTCTGATACCACTTGTAATGTCCCCTTCTAGTAAGCTCAAACTGTTCACAACCTTGCACAATTTAACTTACAAAAAGGAAACATTAGTACTCAAATTTTTTATGTTTCATATCATAATTAATATAGGTCCATATTCTTTCCATATTTACTATAATCACATGATGCATATACATGGTCATATTCTTAATCATGTTAGTCATAATTAGATTCATATTATCCATAATCATATTCATGTTATTCATAATCATATTATTCATAATCATATGCATATTCATATTCATAGGCCTCAAGTGCTATCCTCAGAAGGATCATGTGTCGCCCTATCATTAACCCTTCTCTAACTCCATAGGCATGGTTTGTTAAAGAGACACAACCATCCCATACGAAGGCCCGATGGCTTCCCACCTCACCAATCGGCTCCAAAGACTTCCCACCTCATCTTGGAGAGTCACCTACTGTAGGGCACAAATCACATTGAGCTCATCATACCATAGGCCCAAGGCTTCACCTCACACCCGAAGGTACTTCGACACTTGGCCCAAGAGAGCCTCACACCCGGAGGTACTTCATCTTCTTGGGGTTACCTAGGTCCAATAACATTCTCCTAACTTACACATACACCTAGGATGGCGAGATGATTAAGGATGAGGCTAATCCTCTTTTTGGATATGGCACAATCCTATGAGTTTAAGTCCTTATTAATATTTTGCACATGATGCCTTATAATTAGGACATCTTGGCCTTATATCATAATTGGCCAATCATATATCCACATGATCATATTCCATTATCATCATCATTAATTCCTTATGCATAACCATATTCATTTATCATATTAATCTATTCTTTCTATGCATATTCATGATCACATATCTAAGATCAATCATTAATCATAAACACAATCATTCATTCCTAAATGTATATATGATCATTATTTCTTTTATATATAAGCATATATATTTGTTCTTTCATATATAATCTTATCATTCAATTATTACTAATCATAAATTGAACAAGTTAAATACAAATACTTACCTTTGCCTGGTGGTTCCAATTTACCTCCTGCTGAATGCTCTCCCTTAATTTCTTTTGGATCGCTGCCTGTTCCTTATTTCTAATTTGTGGATCTGCTGCTTGCCTCCCCCCATTGAATTGGAATTCTATTCCTTTTAATATGTATTACTGTTTCCAACGGTCATACCCTTTACTTATGCTTGTTCGCTGATTTCTTAGTACCTTTTTGTTATGCTATTCTTTAACAGCGATTTACTTCTTATTGTAATTGCAGCCCAAAACTATTGTTTAATATTGATTATTCGTTGCTTCACATTAATGATTCCCTTTAGGAATCGCTACTTTATAAGCTACGCAGCCCCCCTTAATACCTTTCTTCATACATATAAGTACAATAATATGAATCGCAGCTTTTATATAATTGCTGCCATAGTTTAGTTTCTATTATGATATTTATAATAATCTTTAATTTAATATTTATTGTATAATAATATATTTATATTTATAGTTATATTATATAATAATAATAATAATATATTATTATTATTATTATTATAATATTTATATTTATTTTGATAATTATATTTGTCAATTAGATTAGATTATTTAAATATTTAGTTTATAATATATTATTTAATTTATAGTATTGAATTAGAATATATACTATTTTAATATATTTAATCTAAATTATTTAATGTAAGGATAATCGATTTATAATATTTAATATATAGTCGATTCAATATGGGGACATGACAGATCTAGTGATGTAACTCTAAGGTTCCTTTTTATAACTTATGGTGGATGAACTCAGTGAGTACATGTGATCTTGCTGATAATCACAAAGGGACTTACATTAGACTTCTTCATTCATTCAACTCATTTCTCCTTTTAGTGTGGATGAAGTATTCACGATGTATTAATGATAAAAAAAGGAAAAAAGGTAAGGTTTAGGGAGCTAATCTAAGGTCAATGAGGCAATGATGATGCATTGAATAGACAAACTCCTTGATTAACCTAACTCCACTTCGCCAAGGATGCCTACAACTACATGGAGTTGGTGCAATCTCCTAAGGTACATGAATGGTTTTCAAATCATGAAGGCTTATATAAGCACCCACTGAACGGCGCAGCTTAAACAAGCATCCACAATCGAACTTAAGCAAATTATGAGGCTCAGACTAGCTTTACACAACATTTCACCAGCGATGAATATTAAAAGCATGAGCTAGGAGTTAATCAAATATTCAACAAATACATACATCACATCAAAGAGCTTCTAATCTATTTCTAATCTACTTGAAACATCTCTCCACTCCATCACAGTACAAGAAACCATGTCACTTCACAAGACAACACTTAAACACCAAACAAGCTCCAATGTTTTTGCATTAATCATGAGAAATATTTACAACAACTTCAAGTCCTCTCAGAGAATTTCGATAGTCTCAAATTATTCTACTCCTACTTGTCTACTCTCTAATATCTAATCTCATGATTTACAAATGAGGCGACAAGGCCTTTATATAGAGTCCAGAATACAATGAATGGCTAGGATCATTTCACGTAGCCAAGGGTCCAGATCGTGCCAACAAGGCAGTTTGTTACAACAACTTGCTATTTTTAGTACATATGAGAGGCAATGAAGGCATGTTTTCCAAGAAGATAAGATAAGATGGAATCTTTGGAGCATCTTCCACATAGGCGTCCTCTTGGCTTCTTTCTTATTAAATGATACATTGAATATAGTCATATGATGTGGCTGATTATGATTGGATGATGATGTGTACTTGCCACGTAGGTGCCATCTCAGCAAACTTGTGGATTTCAACTGTTTATTCACTTTACTTTTAGGCATATTCCCAAATTGTATCATCTTGTGATGATGTCTTCAAACATGATGCTTTTGATGATAAACACTTGAGATGTATCTTGTTGATCTTGCCTTGTTCATTGTAAGTAGTATGATATATGATGCTTGTAGCTCATTTGACTAACTTTGTAATGGTTCTTCTTCTTGCAGGATGTAGGAATGATCTTTCTTGATGCTTCTTGGAGAGTAGATGATGATAATGATGTGACTTCCTTCATATATGAGTAGATGATGATGACATGAAGTAGAATAGATGACGATGCTTCATTCATGAATCGGAGTAGGAGATCTCTCTTGGACTTGAAGATTGCGAAAGAACTTGAAGCTTGATGGATAAATGTCCTGGCAGATGAAGATGTGCTACAACTTGATGATCTTGAAGATTGATGAAGAAACTAGTTGATACTTGAAGACGAATGGAACTTGAAGTATGGTGGATGGATGTCTTCGAACATGATGCAACTGATGAAGTATAATACTTGAACTTGATGTGATCTAACATGATGTCATGAAGAAGACTTGAGTTGTATATTGTTGTGATCTCTTGGAGCAGCTACCTCTTGAAGTGATGTTTCCTTGGGAGTGATTACTTCCATCTTAATTCTCTGGCATGAATGAATGTGAAAGGCTCCTTTGGAGCAGCTACATGATGACTCTAGGTGACTCCAAGCTCTTGCTCCTACCTCTGTGATACTTATTTTCCTTCAATCTTCCTGCAATACAAACCAAGAAACACATCAATCCTTATGATAAACACTTTATAACACAAAGGAATCCTCTTTAAACATGCAATAATCTTACTTCAAATCTAGGTGCATATATAGGTACAAAGAGGAGCAAAGGGCGCCTAGCACAAGTTGGTCCCATACTTATCACTTTAAATGATTTCAAACAATTGTAATAGCTTAAAGAGGTCAATCTCCCTTAAGAGATTCATTCAAAAGTTGTCTTTCAATTTAATTTCTCCCTTAGGCACCAAAATGAGATGATTTTGATGGAAAGTGCGCCTAACTTCATGACTTGATTCAACATGTCTGATCAACTTTGGATTAGTTCCCTTAAGGCTTGCTTTATGCCTTCTCCTTCAAATTGATTAATGTATACCTCTGTGACCCTAGACACCAAAACTCTCTTAAGCAATCAAATTTCCTCCTAGGCGCCAAAAAATGAATTTACCAACACAAAGGGCGCCCTACTTGATGATACTCAATTTGACATGATAGATTGCCCCTTGGCATTCAAATGAGTTCAATGACTTACCTTGCCTTTGCAATAAATGATCTTTCAATTAGGAACTAGATCCTAGGTCTTACCACCTTCAACCTCCAAGGCGCCAAAATTGATAATTTTGAAGGCAAGGGTGCCTTGACTTGAAGATGACAATTAAGTTCAATTTAAAGATTTCAATGCAACACGAAGGTATCTAGAAGATTCTCCACCTCAAACAACATCAATTACTTCATTAGCATTTCATTTCATAACATAGAAGCATGTTTTAAGCATTCAATCCTTCTCTAGATCTAGGCGCTCATTCATGGTTTAATGGGAGCAAAAGTGCGTCTAAGCCAAATTAACCTTGCATTTGTCATTTTTCATGCTTTAAACAGTTGTGAATGTCTCAGGACTTCCCTCACCTAGGCGCCCACTCAAAGATGTCTTTTCATGTATCTTCTTCCAAGGCGCTCATGGAGGCATGGAGAGACAAGCAAAGGCACCTAAAATATTTGGACTACTTCTTTGGATTTTTGATGATTTAAACCCTTAAATGACATCCAATTTCATGCTCTTTAGCTCTTCTTCTCACCAGGCGACCATCCATGATGCTTTAACTGTGAAATAGCGCCTTGTTTCCCTTAGTGATGTTGATTTCCTAGAGGCGCATTTGATGATGGTTTTGGGTGTAATAAGGCGCCTAGCATCAATTTGACTTAACTTTTGATATTTCAATGAGTTCAAGCAATGGGAGAGATCTTCAAAACACTATATTCATCAAGGAGTCCACTCAAAGGGTTGTTTCATGTCAATTCTTCCTAGGGGCCAATGTGAGGTGATATGGACTAGGAAATGCACCTAGAAGATTTTGAGGCGCCAATTGATGATTATGAGACACAAAAAATGCGCCCAAACTCATATGGGGTCTTGGATTGGCATTTTACAACTTCCAGTATCTTCACTAGGCTAGATTTGATGATTCCCAACACTTTGCATTCCTAGGCGCCAAAGCTAGATGAAACAAACAAGAAAATGCGCCTATCATACTTGTGGTCTTGAACTTGTTATTTGGGTGCCCAAATAGCTTGGGATTGAGGAAAAGGGCGCCTAGATCCTTTAACTTAATTTCTTGGGCCCTTAGACTTTCAATTACCTTCCTAAGCCTCTTAGAAGTCTAATCATCCTTCACATACTAGATTTCAAAGTTTCCTTGCTTCTTTATGTAGGGCGCTAAAGTAGATATTTTGAGTAGGAAATGATGCCTTAGTTCAAATAGGTGTTTATTTGATTCCTTTATACACCCAAGTCATTGTGAAGGCTTAGTAAGATGTCCTGACACTCACACTTCCCCAAAGTGATTGATAAATGCCCTTTCAAAGCTAGGCGCTCATTTTGACTCTCCAGATGTGATATGGCGCCTTAGCATACTTAGTTTATTTCTTGGTAACTTGATGACTTCAATCACTTGTTCAAAGCTACAATAGATCTCTCTACACTTAGGTGCTATATCTAAAGATTTACAACGTTTTTCCTTCAAGGTGCACATTGAGGTGTCTTTGAACTAGGTGCATGTTTAAGGTTCTACAAGTTGAAAATCGCGCCTAGGTTTATGATGCTCAAGACCTCCTATGTAAGGTGCCAAAATTGGTGATTGTATGCATGAGGGGCGCCTAAACTCACAATGTGCTTTCCTTGTCAAATTTTCATTTCTTGAGGTCTTTTGGCAACTTTTCAATCAAGGCGCCTATTTTGAGGTTGGTTGGAAGTGTGTTCTCTTCTAGGCGCACATTGAAGTCTCAATCTTAGGCACTGATTGAGGTTGGCAGAGGTGGGAAAACGTGCCTAAGATCCTAGAGCAAATTCGCGCCCAGAACTGAAAGTCCCCGAGGATAGGTATATTGAAAAATATATTTAAGTATTCTTTAAAAATATTCAATATACTTGTTGATGCAAGTTTTGTGACTGCAACAAACATTAGAATAAAACACAGAGTATTATATCCTCTCTTGAATAAAGCTTCTCAGACGCTGAACTATGTGATCGAATGAGACTGCTCCAAGGTCCCTTTTGTGTTAGGTCTTGACTAGTGTGGGATAGACTCAGTGCAATGATGTGATTTGCTGGTAATCACAAGGGGGACTTACGTATCAGACTTAGTGTTTCGGTTTTGAAGGAAGAAAAGTGGTTTTGGTGGATTTTGGAGTCTTGGATGTGGATTCCTCTTTCTTGGCTAGATTCTCAACTTTTGGCAGAAATGATCTAAGTTCAACCAGGCTAACTTGTATGGGTAACGAATGATTTCATGATAGGCTCTTCTATAATCTACTCCTAAGGGAAATTCAAAGAAAATGATAAAAGATAGGGATAGAGGAAAAGAGTTCAGGGATCTAAATGACGGGAAAGACTACTACTGAGGATTGATGTTGGAACCACGCTTATGCTTCGTGATGCGAGAACAGCTAGGCAGAGATGGTGCGATCTTGTGCGATCTTTTGGGGTAGCAGCAGGGATTTTCACATTGTCCTGACATGGAACATGAGACTGATCATTCAGGAACAGCCGAAGTTAAGCTTGGAATTAGTTTAGACTAACCATACAAAGTGATTTGCAGGCCACAAATCACGAATGGTATGAACAAATCAACATTCAATCATTCAACAATAGCATTTTCCATCACATTTAACTAACAAAGCTTGAAATAAAGTAAATAACTTAGAAAAGACTTTCAGATTTGCTTTAAGGAATCAATAAGACCATGTCAAACATCCAAAGAATCCTATGAACACCAATATTCAATGTTTATATTCTTGCTTCAGAAGTCTGTATTACAACAATCCAACTGATCCTAGGAGTTTCAGCTCAGAAATATAATGCAGAAATGAAAGCTAACTACTAGGCTGCTCTAGGAGCATCAGAATGATAGAAATGAGGAAAAAGGTCACCTCAAATGAGACCTCTCAGCCTTTATATAGGCAACCAAAATACATTAGAGCAAAAAAGGAAATTAGATTTCCTTGAAACATGCGCCATGGGTCAGAAACCCTAGAAAAGTAGGTGGGGTTGTCAGATTCCACATGTAGGAGACTGCCACCTGTCCTGGGCGTCAGAATGTGTAAGGAAATCCTCCAGCTGTCCAAGGTTTCCCAGTTGACTAGGACTCTCGGATAGGACTGTCCTGCCCGTTTGGAACTTCTACCTGCTCTTTAGTCTCTGCCTCCAGGAACCTGGTCAGGACAACTTCCAACTCCTCCATAGGAATACTGGGCATATTTTCAATCTGGAACTCCATGACGGACGCGGTGGTGGTGCAGGGGACAAGGATATTTTCCCAATCCGCCCTCAGCTCCTGGATACTGTTAATGAGGATCAGAAATGAGGATGCATCCTCAAGATGGGATTCCTCAGTAGGATAAGTTGCTTTGAAGTATATGCTCCTCATCTTGCCTTTCAACTCCTCCAAGTCAATGACCCCATCCGGTACTACATCCAGATCAAAACAGGTCTCCAATGATACAAGGATTTTGTCCTGGATCTCCTTCAACATGGCGTGGGCCTGGGAAGTGTCGCCTTCAATCTTCTCTAGGTTATCTCTCTTCATGAGCAATGCGGAATACCAGCCGAGGAAATCATATACTGAATCTGCATGTATTACCTTGTTCTTGACCAAGTCTAGCCTCAGAGTGTTCATCGGTGCCTTTAGTCTAGGGATAGTTTTTTCCCGGACAACTATGAATTGTTGACAAGTATCCAGAATCGCATGAATCCTGTCCAGAAGTGCTGTAACTTTGCCATTCACCTGGACGAGGTCTTCTATGAATCTATGTGCTCTATCCGAGACCCTCTCTATCCAACCTTTTGCTGTGTGGCCGGCTGTCCTCAAAACTTCAACCTCAGCTAATGAATCCTTAGTTATGCTTAGAGGTTGGGACGTTGCTCCTTGGGCGGACTGCAATGGGCCCATGAGCTGCTGGATGTGTTGCCGCAGTTCCTCATTCTCTTGCTTCAACTGGTTCTTTTCTTCTTCCTTAACGTTTCTCGGATGGCGGCAATGGAATCCTCCAACTCCTCCATTTCTTGATCCTTTGTGGTTGGTCCTGTTGATGGTTGTTTTTCAACAAGTCAACAATTAGAGTAAAATACTGAGTATCTGACTCTCTTGAGCAAAGCCTCTCGGATGCTAAACTAAGTGATCAAACGAGATAACTCCAAGGTTCCTTATGATGTTTTCGGTAAGAGACAGCTCAGCGATTTAAGTATGATTTTGCTGTTAACCAACAAAGGGACTTACACAATTGTTCAAGTAACTTGTTGTTTCAAGGATTATGGAGGTGAATACTAGAGAATCTAAGTACTGCAATTGACGCATAAGATTTAGCAATGGAGGTTCTTTTGGTCCTAATCCTAACTGAATGGTGAAAAAAAGGCAAAAGATGTAGGGTTTAGAAACACTAATCTAATCCTAAATGGAAGGACGTTTACTATTTGGAGTGAAATCGGACCAGATCCTGTTTCGCCAAGATAAAACAACTACACAAGATAGGTGCAATCTTCAAAGGGTGTACAAGATGTTTAAATCAATTATGCTCATGAAGGTTCAACAAGCATAAAGATCAAATTGACGTTCAATTGTTCAGACTAACCATGCACTGTAATCCACAAGCCGTAGACTACAAATGGTATGAACTTATAGACTTCACCACAAAGCAATAAAGCAACCTTTCATTAACTAATCTTAAACTTAAAGAAAACTTATAACTTAACTTAATTTTCGTTTGAAAATTGAAACCATGCAACACTCGGAAACATAAATAGAATCACCGAAGCAATGAATCTTTTATAATCTCAGAGAGCTCTTACAACAATTTCAGAATTTCCAACCTCTTCAAATGAGAGCAATGAGAGCCCTTTTATAGACCTCAAAGGAAAGAAGGGTCAAGATTGATCGGCCGAATCAGCGGACCAGATCAAGCCACATCACAAGTAGTTATAACAAACTATCCTTTATTAAATGAAGGAGGCTCACTTTATTAAATGAAAGAAGCTATGAAGGAGAGAACAAAGGCACGCTTTCCAAGAAGATAAGGAAGCCACATCATGTGCCCTTTATGTAGTAGTACTATGAGATACAATGAATCTAGACACAATTTGAACAATCTCCTCCATTGGTACACTTGTCGCCGCCTTAATGGATCCTTTTGCCACTGCTACATCTGACTCATAGACGCCAAGTGTCTTCTCCCAGTCGTTTATCCAAGACTTATTTTCCCTAAGACGATATGCAAGTGTGAATATACTATCCAGTTGACCTTGTTGTATTGAGATACTGATCATCCTCTCCTTAGTTGGAATGTTGAAAGTTTCTTCAACTGCCTCCTTTTGCAAATAGGCTAATATTGTTCCATCTTTGGCTATAATTTGCCTTGTATCTACATCATATTTCTTGACACATTCGATGATCATCTCTGGACACGGCAAAGCTGGCGGAAAACAAGCAGCTTCAATGGCTTCACTCCTCATGATGGCTCGAGCAAGACTTCCTCCGTTGGGTTCTTCAAGGACTGACTTGATATCTTCTAAGCTACTGTTGCCCATATTCGTGTCTCCTACATTTGTCCACCTTGAGACGAGCTTTGATTCGGGAATTTTCCCCTTAGCATCCATCCGGATCTTCGCTTGTCGCTCCTTGGAAGTCATTGCCATGATCCTGTAGACTTGACGTGAATGAGTAATTGCAAACACAATCTAGGCTTCGCTTCAGCTACTTTAGTGGATTAAATTATGAAGTTTTCCTTTATAATTATGAAATATTGCTATCTAGATTCAAGGAATCTATGAAAATCCACTTATCCTTCTTGAATTTTACCAATATTTGAACAATTTTAATGCATCTAATGAAGGAAAAAGAAGAAAATCAGATCAGAAAATATTCAGATCAGACTTACTTGATAGGCTGCTTTGAATTTGATACCTTGCAATTTGATCCACCACTTGTTTGAATTTGATAAAATCAAATTTGTACTTCTCTAAAAAACTTCTTGTTGCTGCTCCTTGAAGACAAATCTGCTCTTGGAAAGCAAATCTGCTCTTTGAAAATGATAAAAATGAAAAGGAGATGAGGTATATATATATAATTTGCTTTAAAAACTTTACCTCATACCTAGGCCGACCTCCTTTATTATAGTGCAAAAACATTTAATTTTGATTGATCTTTATTTAATAAATGCAATTTCCACGTTTTTCAAGGCAAAAATCATTAAATGTTTCTAACTTCCTTTGATTGGCGCATTGGATGGGGTCTTGATGATCTCCTTGTAGATTGCAATTACCTTCTCCCTCAAGCGCATTGGATCAAGGATTGAAATCCTCTTGTCTTTCACATTTGATAACGTCTTCGAGGTCTTCTTCATCTTCTTTGGATTTGTGTTTGAGTTTCTCCTTGCATTTCGCATTGGATGGGCATGGTGAAGTCTTCTTCTTTGAAATATCATGATCTTTCTTTATAACCCTTTAGGCGCATTAGATCAAGGATTGGAATCCTTCTAGCATTTGACTTTAGACACCCTCAAAAATCCTTATATATGGCGCTTTAGATCAAAGTTTGAATTCCTCTTAACATGTCGCATTGGATGAGGGATAAAAATCCTCTCAACACTTCGCACTAGATCATGCTCTAAGACTCCTCTTCAACATTTTGCATTAGATGAAGTATTGAGGGTCCTTTCAACATTGGTTTAGTTTGCACTTAGTTTTCACTTGCTTAAGGGAGTGGCGCATTGGATGGAGGATTGAAATCCTCAAGATTTTGGCGCATTAGATAGGCAATTTGGATTCTTCTCATGTGTGGCGCAATGGATAGGTAACTTGAAGTCTTCGAAATCAAACTTTATTCTCCCCTTTGGTGTGGCGCACTAGATGGGTAGTTAGAGATCTTCAAAAATGAAACTTTATTCTCTCTTCATGTATGGCGCACTAGATAAGCAATTTGATTTCTTTTGTTGAGCACTTTGATAACGGGTCTTGGAAGTGGCGCATCACTTCACTAGGTTGAAATCTTCAAAACTTTGATGTATTAGATGGCCTTTACCTTGAAGTAGATCATGCATGGTGTTGGCGCATTAGATGACCTTGGAGAATCCTCTAGAAACAAATCTCACTCTACCTTATGTTGCGCATTAGATGACCTTGTTGGAAGCTTGAAAACTTAGAGGTATTCATGAAGTTGGCGCACTAGATGAGATAAGACTTTACAATCCTTTAAACTCAAACCTTGAAGGCTTAACCTTGGATCTCACCTTCCTCCTTGTAGGGCGCATTAGATCAAGTTTTCGAATCCTCTAGATTGCGCTTTGGATAAGGATCCTTCAAACTTCACCTTGAAACTACTTGGGCGCATTAGATCAACTTTTTGAAATCTCTGGAGTTTCCCCTCATGAGGTCGCATTAGATGAGCTTTTAGAAGTCCTCTAGACTTAGCCTTGGAGACTTGACTGGATAGGCGCATTAGATCAAGGATTGGAATCCTCTGGCTTCTAGCGCATTAGATAGGCTTTTGAAATCCTCTGGTCTCATGTTTGGTGAAGTGGTTCTAACACTTGTGTTGAATGTTTAAGAGTTGTCCATTGGCGCATTAGTTGAAAGGTAAAAATCCTCAAGTTTTGGCGCATCACTTCAGCTTTTGAGATCCTCTTTGAACTAGACCCTTCTCAAGTCAAAACCCTCAAGACTCCCTCTTCCTTCTTGGTGGCGCATCAGTTGAGGGATTGAAATCCTCTGACACTTATCATTTTAATTTGCTCCAAGATTGGTTCCAAGACTTATCCTTTCATTTTCGCACTAGTTCAAGGTATTGAAATCTTCATTTTCTCCTTCAAAATGATACTTTTGGTTTGGGCGCAGTAGATCACTGATTGAAATCCTCAAGCATTTTCGCATTAGATCAAGGTTTTAAATGGGCGCATTAGATCATCAAGTGGAAATCATCATCTTCAAGCGCCTTTTTCCTCGTGATTTTGCGCCAAGATTTTGCGCCACTTGGACATCCAGTCGCACTAGATCAGTGTTTTGAATTCTCTGGAATTGTCAGGCATTTTTCAGGATCGCGCGAGTAAAGGTATATTGAAAAATATATTTAAGTATAAGTTGAGAGATATTTTTCAATATACCTTTCAGGATGTTTGAGATCAGGAATTTCTTATACTTTAAATATTTTTCAATATACCTTTCAGGATGTTTGAGATAGGTCCCGAATCCACCGGATTTAAGATGCAAAATATAGAATTTGGAGGAGTCACTAGATTTCAGACTTAGCCATTTTTCAGGATTTTCAGGATTTCAGGCTCCAGGCTTAGTCTTTTTAGGATCTCAAACATTCTTCAGGATTGATCTCGACATTCGTTATCTAGATGGGATTTGATCAAGATTCTTCATTATTGCAAGTTCATCTGCCTCCTAATCATGAAACAAAGATCATAGAAGAGGAAATTATTACCGTATCGGCAGAGGAAGATGAGTCAGGTCATCATCAAAATCTCATTGAAAACTCATTGAAAGCACAGAGCTCAAAAAAAAGGGGGGTCCCTATTCCTAATGGGGTGATGTGTGATTTGGTCACAACAGGTCCAAGGTCGACCTTCAAGATGTCAAAGTCATCCAGACTGATGTCCTTCGCCTCGGCTACCCTGGGAATTGCCACCTCAACCCAGCGGGATCCGGATTTATCCCTTGTAATCCTGGAAAACTTCTTTGCCTTCTTTGGATCTGCGGATTTCCCTATCCTGGCCAGAAAATCACCAAGTACAGTGGAAGGATTAGTCTTCCTGCTTGTCTTCTTCCGCAACCTGTCTTGTAACCAATTGGGTTTTGTGGAGGGAATGACTTCCTTCTGTGGTTCCTGAGGGTCTTGACCAACTTGTGGCATGGATGTCGGTACTTCTCTGGAATTGAACTCCTCATCGAGGAATTCCAAGTCAGGATGATGGAGCATGTCCTCAAGTCGGACCTCCCCTGGATTCCGCGGTGGAGGGTTAGGCTGATTTCCCACCATCAGGCTGGGTGTCTGTTCCTGGGTGGAATCCATGGACTCATTATCTTCCTAATCATCCTGCTCATTCAGGACCACTTCCTCCTCCATGGGTGCCTTACCTTTAACTGTTTGTAGATCTTCAAAAAGATTCAACTCCCAGACGGAAGAAGTGCTGGCAGAGTGAGGCCTAGATGCATTCTGCTCCTCCTGGTCGGACCTGCTGATAGGTTCCTTCCAAGCCTTTACTCTCTTTGCTAGTGGATCTTCTGCCGTCCTGTCCTTCACTTCCTGTCTTCCTGTTCCTTGTTCCTTCACAGGGGTGTCCTCAGTCATATCCTTTTTGAAAGACTGAGAATCCAAGTCTCCCATCAGGTCATAAGTTGGGCGGATACCTCTTTTGTGCAATTTCTCTGTTTGTTGGCCTATCCACCTCTGTGTTATCGTTATCACGGGTGCCATTAGATCATCCAAGTGGGTGACCTCTGGATCAGACCAAATCAAGGGTGGAAGAGGCTTATCCTTCTGCTGTTCGAAGAATGGCTGGACTTGCTTTCCATCCTCCTTGACTTGATCCAGGACTGCAAAGATCCTGGTGGCTCTGATCATATCAACCGAAAGTTGGGAACATGTCCTACATACTTTGAAGTCATCCTCAGCGTTTGCCTAGTGGTCCTCCAGGTGCACTTTATGTCTATGCCTCCTTCCACATGCTACCCGGGTGGTATTGTACGGGTCAAAGTTCTCCCGCAAGGAATGGGTCACTAGGTTGTAGAACTGAAGCTCCTCAGATCTTTTGGTGGCTTGGAGAGATGGGCATGACTTGATTGCACCTTCCGTCTCGACTGGATAGGTCACCCCGGCCTTCTTCTTCTTCTTCTGGACTTTGTCATACGCCGAGAGTTGCCTTGTCAATTCCAATAGGACCATCTTGTCCGACGGATACCTTAGTTGTTTGTATGGATAGCCGGAGAATCCCTGCACCCTGATATATGTGAACTTCGTGAATTGGATGAACCAGGAGCCATATGTCTTGATCAACTGCTTGGCCTCGGGTGATAACCTTTGGTGAATGCCTCCTTGGAGGGTCCTTGTAATGTGCATGGCGAATGCGTCATTGAACCTCCGGAAATGGTTTATGTTCTGGAGGTGGGGCTGGGTGTAGCAATTGTAGACCTTGACTTGTCCTTCTTGATTGCCGATACATCCCTTCCATGACAGTCCTCGATATTTGTTGTTCCTTGCCAGCATATAGATCACATAAGAACTCATATAAAAGGCCTTCGATTCCTCGAGGTTTTGGAATTGTGCATCAATATTGTCACTGAGGAGTCGAGCCCAATCAATCATCTTTGTCCCAGCGATGACTTCCTCGATGCAGTAGAACATCCATGGCTCGAAGGTAGAGGACTGTGGACTTCCCATGATCCTGTTCAAAATGACGACGAGGTCTCCATGCTCTTGCTTGAAGTCGGATTTAAGGAGTGTCCTTGGCAACTTGGAACGGTGAGGCCTTTTCTTCTGCATCCATGTCTTGTTGATGATCCCGAAACAAGTTGCCGGATCGGCCTGGAACATGTCGGCTGACTCCTCCTAGCTTGTGAACTCGATGGGACTATAGACAGGTATGTTGAAAGCTTCCGCAATCTTTTCCTTGGTGAAATAGGCCACCACTGTGTTGTTGCAATTGACGACCATCCTTCGCTTCGGATCATAGTGCATGAAACATTCCACGATCAGTTCGGGACAAGGAATGGCGGGTGGGAAGCATGCAGCGGCGGCGACTCCATTCTGGACGATCTTAGCTGCAAGCTAGGATGGAGGATGTCCATCCACTCCATACATTTGCTTCCCAATTTCTTCCATGACTGAAGGATAGATGTTGGTGTCTCCGACATTTGCCCACTTCGAGGTGATTCTGGACTGTGGGAGTGTCCCTTTGAAGGCAACCTTCCTCTGAGTTTGTCTTGAGGAGCCCGCCTTGGCACTTGCCATTTACCTGTGGAGTCAAGGAAAGAAATAGCAAAGTATAAGTTTTAAAGAGGTACGGATAGAGGTGAGACAGGGGTTTTTATTCCCACACAGGGGATGTTAGTACAACAGTTTTATGCATGTGGGACTAAAATCATGAATTTTCAAGTACATAGGAAGGACAAAATAACAATATTCTAAGAAAAATCCCTCTTATGCATTCACATACCTCTCCTTGCACAAGGAACTTTTGACCTTTAATGGAATCCCTGATTTTTTGATGGACTTCTGACCTTCCAATGGATTTTCTGATTTTTATGCAGGAAATTCTGAGTTCTAATGGGTCTTCCAACAAGAAATTTGCCCTAGGAATATTCAGAAATATGATTCTTGGTGAAGAACTTACCTTGGAATGGAGGAGTTTTGTCTTGGAGGATGAATTTCTGCCTTTGGAAGATGAATTTCTGCTCTTGGAAAGTTCAGAAATCTGCTTTAAACCTATAGAAATTTCTGCCCTAATGAAGAATTTGGTCTTGGGAATGGTGAAATCTGGAATCCTCCTTGGATAAATTTGTCCTTTACTTGATGAAATTTGCCCTTGGAATATAATTTCTGCTCTTGAAAGGTATATTTCTGCTTTGGATTTGAATTAGAATGATTGAGAATGACTTGGGCGCCCTCCTTTTATAGGCAAGTTGTCCTTCGCCACTTGGCAACCTAGGTTGGAGGAAGAGAAACTTAACCGCCAAACTTTATCACTGGCTGACTTAAACTTTTGTCCTTTTCTCCTTTGTCGGTGGTCAGGGATTTTAGTAAGTCAGGGAATTTCCAATGTCGGGGATTTTTCAATGTCGGGGATTTTCCAATGTCGGGGATTTCCTGATGTTCTGGATTTTCTCCCTTGGAGTGATTCTAGAACCTTTTGTTGAAATTTGGCTTAAGTCTTCGAATATTGCCTCCTTGAAACCTCATTCAGATGGAAGTGTTGCAATTTTGCATTTTGTGAACAGGAATCCACTCAAGTTGAATATTCTGGAAGGAATTGGAATCTATCTGGCATGCTTTCCTACAGATCCCGGAGCAAGTTGTTTAGTTGCATCCATGACTGGGTCAAGAGAGTTATTCTGCAGGATTTCATGAAGGTTAATATTCCATTTTGGACAAGAGCTATCAGTGGAGGAATTGGAAGAAACTGTCCAAGAGTGCAAAATTCCACAGGTGCAGGATTCTGCGCCCAAGGACAAAAATTGTCCTAGAGCGCACATTTCCATCAGTCAAGGATTTTGCACCCAAGGACAAAAACTGTCCTGGAGCGCACATTTCCATCAGTCAAGGATTTTGTGCCCAAGGACAAAAACTGTCCTGGAGTGCACATTTCCACAAGTCAGGGATTTTGCGCTTTCGACCCTGCCTGTCCAGTGTCCAAGTTTTTAGGCTAAGGACTTATCTTTTCTTCAGTTTTGAGCGGGGTTTCAGTTTTGCAGCAGGTACACTTTTAGCTTTTTTTATGGAGGTTCAGTTATCGACACGGGATTTGAAACATGGGGTTTTCGTTTCTTCCATCTTTCGTTTCTTCTATCCCTTCAAGGAATCTCTCATTTCCCTGGTGAAAGATAGAGCTCGTTTCTTCCATCTTTCGTTTCTTCCATCCCTTCAAGAAATCTCCCATTTCCATGGCGGGATACGGAGTTGGTGAACTCGGAGTCTTTCGTTTCTTCCATCTTTCATTTCTTCCATCCTTCAAGAAATCTCCTATTTTTGCGGTGAAATTTGCAGAAGGTGAACTCTAGCTGCCTTAGGAAGGTTTAATGGCGACATGGGGATCCGGAATACGGAGTTCGTTTCTTCCATCCCCCTCGAGGAATCTCTCATTTTCATGGTGAAATACGGAGCTCGTTTCCAGACTGTGAATTCCTTGATCCAAGCATCCGTAGAGGAGTCAGAGAATGATTTTCAAGCCAACTGCATTGATTGGATAGGTCAGGAGGCTGAATTGGACACTTCCAGTCCAAGGGCGCAAAATCCAGTAGGTACTGGATTTTGCGACCAGGACAAAAAAATTGCCTTGGCGCATAATCCAGTACTTGCTGGAATATGCGCCCAGGGAAGACTGTGAATTCCTTGATCCAAGCATCCGCAGAGGAGTCGGAGAATGATTTTCAAGCCAACTGCATTAACTGGATAGGTCAGGAGGCTGAACTGGACACTTCCAGTCCAGGGGCGCAAAATCCAGTAGGTACTGGATTTTGTGACCAGGACAAAAAAATTGTCCTGAGCACATAATCCAGTACATGCCACATAGGTGCCACCTCAGCATACTTGTGGATTTCAACTGTTTATTCACTTTGCTCTGTGGGTGTATTCCCAAATTGTATCATCTATGTAATGTCTTCGATGTGATTGCTTTGAATGAACTTGTATGTTTGGGAAGGTATCTTGTTGATCTTGCCTTGTTCATTCTAGGTTGAATATGTATGATGCTTATTGCTCATTTGACTAACTCTGTGTACTTTCTTCTCTGCAGGATACATGAAGCTCTTCTTTGTAATCTTCTTCATGGAGAGTAGTAGGAAAGATGATGCCGCTTCCTTCATGTAAGAGTAGATGATGATGATGTATACATTGATAATGGAGTAAGAAACTTCTCGAAGACTTGAAGTTGTATGGAAGAACTTGAAGCTTGAAGGATGAATGTCCTTGACATGATGCAAATGATGAAGTATGTTGAACTTGATGTGACCCTTTAGAGCAATAGCATGATCTCTTCTTGACATGGCAACCTCTTCACTTTACCCCTTGCATGAAGGTGACTCCAAGCTCTTGCTCCTTGAATGACTTCTCCGCTTCACCAATGTTCCTGCAACACAAAGAAACAACATATCAATCACTTCATAACACAAAGAAATAACTTTAAACATGTGAATAACCTTTCTCCAATCTAGGCGCACATCTAGTGTTGTAGAAGTGCAAAAGTGTGCCTAGATTTACTTGGCCTATTTCTTAGCTTTTCAACACTTTCAAACTCATGGTGATGATTACAATTTTCCATTTTAATAAGGTGAGGTCTTTTATCTTTGATTCTTGTCTTCACAAGGCTAGGTGCTAGTTGAGGGTTGCTCAAGTGACAATGTGCGCCTAGATGAACTTAGGCTATCTCTTCACTATTAGGTGCCATTTTGACTCTATGATTACTAGGCGCTCATTTGGAGTTAAACAAGAGGGATCTTGTGCCTAAAGCTAGTTTCTTGGCATTGTTATGATTTCAAAACACTTGAAGGTGACTTAACACATCCCTCTTTCTTAAGGTGCCCATCTCAAAGTGTGTATTGACATGATTTTTTCCAAGGCCGCAAATCTAGGCAAGAAAAAGTGGAAATAGGCGCCTAGCTTATTTGGCTTATTTTCTTCATTTTTGTGACTCCAAACAATTGATCATGACTTAGAATGTCTCACCTCACCTAGGCGCTCACTCCAAAATGTCATTCCATGTGTTTTCTTCCTAGGCGCACATTGGGGTATGGAGGAACAGAAAGTGCGCCTAACTTTACTTGCTCATTTTCATGCCTTCAATCATTAGAAGATGACTTAAAGTGACCTCTCCTATCTAGGCGCCTACTCACAGAAGGTCATTTCAGGCATTTTCTCCCAAGGCGCCCATTCAAGGTTATAGAGACTAAAGAATGCGCCTTGATATGGATAAGTTCCTAGGCGCTGGAAAGTGATTATCCTAATGGAAATTTGCGCCTAGGCTTGAAGATGAACTTATGTTTCAACTTAGATAGTTTCAGGCAAGTTTATTGTTGCTAAGAGGACTCCTCACTTCAAAATGATATCAAATTCTATGGTTTTATGCTTCTTTTGTCTAGGCGCACATTTATGATGTTTTGAGTAGGAAATGGCGCCTAAGTATACTTAGCTTATTTCTTGGCAATTTGATGGCTTCAATCACTTGTTCAAACCTATAGGAGATCATTCTACACTTAGGCGCTCATTCATGATGATCCAAGTGACAATAGGCGCCTAGACTTCCTTTGGTAAGATTTAGTCATTTTGAAGGTTCTAACACTAGGCACTACAGTTGGAAGTGATTTGCCGCTTGTTTTCTTCTAGGCGCACATTTGGGTGTTTGCCTAAGGCGCACATTTGAGTGCTTGCAAGTGGGAAAATGCGCCTAAGTTCCTAGAGCAAATTTGCGCCCAAAAATGAAAATCCCCGGGGTTAGGTATATTGAAAAATATATTTCAGTATAAGTTGGAATTTTTTATACTTTAAATATTTTTCAATATACCTTTCAGGATGTTTGAGATAGGTCTCGGATCCACCAGATTTAACATGCAGATTCTAGATTTTGAGGGATCCACCAGATTTCAGACTTAGCCAATTTTTCAGGATTTTCAGAATATCAGACTGTCATTTTTCAGGATCTCAGACATGCATCAGGATTGGTCTCAAAACGAAAGCAAATGACTCTTGAATTAGAAACTCGACAAAGAACTTGAACAAACCATTGACTTCATCATGAAACAAACTTAAGACATCATCTAAGACTTAATGCAAAGCATCAAAACTCAAAAAAGGGGGTCCCCATTTGCAATTGGGCGATGTGTGATTTGGTCACAACAGTGTATAGCCGAGATGCATGATTAACCACCCTAGTAGCAATAATCTATGTGCTCTCCAAATCTGATAATAATCAAATCAAGTGTGAATTCCATTGCCTTCCCTGTACCACTATGAGTAATTTGATATATGGAAAGAAGATTATTGGTCAAAGAAGGCACACAAAGTACACCATTGAAAGTACCTTCACTAATATCAATGGTTCACTTCCCAATAACATTCATATGTGTTATTACCCATCAAGATAGGTGGCATATCACATGGATCAAATGAAGAAAACATATCCTTGGAAGAAGCCATATGATGAGAAGCACCTGAATCAAGAAGCCATTTACCTAATGTAGAACTTGTACTTGCACAATGTGCTTTAACTTTATGTTTGGGTTCCTTAGCTTTCCTTGCATGACCTAATTCAGAAAGTTTTGGTTGTGTAGATGTTGAAGGAGTAGAAGAAGAATCAGCCGGTGAAAGTTTGTTCTTTTGAACAAGTTGCATCAACATGTCAATCTGTTTCTTAAAACAATTATGTTCATCATGCCCTGATTTCTTACAATAACCACATGTACGCTTCTCCTTCTTAGATGAATTTTGTGCTTGATCTATTTGTGGTTTTTTCTTAGATTTCTTTTGTTTCTTATCAAGAGAACCTGACACTTTCTGTTCCTTAGGTTGTCCAACCACCAAAGCATGAGTCTGTGATGGCTTAATGATACCTATAGAAAGAAGCTTCTATTGCTCATGCATTAACATCTCAAAAAAGGATGCAAATGAAGGCATAGTGAAAGTAGATCCCACAATTAACCTATGAGTGTGAAAGCTAGAAACAAAAGTTGCATAATCAGGACCAACTTTATTCAACACATTGTAGATCAACTGGATGTCCTTTTTCTCAATACCACATGCTTTACATTGTGCTCTTAGATCATTAACCTTAGTTATGTAATCCTGGATGTTGCTAAAGTTCTTAGGATCAAGGCTCGTCAATTCATTATCAATTTCATAGCCTTTGACTTCATCTGTTTTACCATACAATGTTTTTAATTTACCCCAAGCATCATGTGAATTTGTACATGCCTCAATCTGAAACAAGAGATCTAGGGAAATGAAACTACGAAGACATCCAAGAGATTTTATATGCTTTATCATCCATTTTAGCTTTTCCTTATCATCTTTGGGTTTAGATATCTTGTTTTCAACATATAAAGAATTTCCAAGATCCATTAGGGCATTCCATGCATGTTGATTCCAAGTTGCATAGTTCTAAGGTCTTAACAATGGAACCCTTGATTTATCCATTATGTAGAGAAGAAGAGCATAAGTAGCTATATCATTTAGCACAAACTCAATCAACATTGTAATTGAAGCCCCCCAAACCAAAACGACCATCAATTTCAACTCTTTTTCCAATCAATGAGTAATATGTACCCAATGTGTCTCAAATTGAAAATCTGATGTCTAAAGAAAATTTTGAAAAAATGGCATGGACAAAACTATAGAGTATAGAAATACCTTTCAAACGCCTATAAAAAGTTGAAATTCTGATAAAGTGGGCGAAAGTTGTGAGCTCGAGAGTGAAAAATGCAAGATATGGCTTCAATCAGCTTTATTTGACACCTGCAGCAAAATATCAGAAAAATACCTACACCACTGCGAAGTGCTTGGAACCAACTTTTCAACAATATCTCGTTTGCCAATTTTTGATATCGTGGTGAAAAGTTATGGCTCCTGGAAAAAAAATTGCCCTATTAGGGCTAGAAGGGGGCCAAAGGGGGCCCTGGTGCAGATGTCATTGCTGACGTAGTGATGACGTCAGTAATTGATGTCAACAGAATATTTTCTGTAGAAACGAAAACGACCACTGGTTTTTCTCGAAATCGCTCTGAGATCGTAAAACTGTCGTCTCTGATGGCGAAACCGCCTTTAGCTTTGCGGAAAACTAGTGTTCAGGCCAAAACCGTCTGGTTTGAAACTGGCGTGTCTTGTACAAAGGTCGAAACCATTGTTTGATATCACAAAACTACCTTGATTGCCAGAACCGTTAGATATTGGCGAAAGCCGCCAGTGGTTTTGATGTTTATAGGCTTGTGTGTTTTAGTCAAGGGTTTAACTGGGAGAATATTCCCCCAGATTCCACATTGGAGATCTCGCTGTGCTTTTAAATTTCTGTCGTTGATAAATCCGCTGAGAATATTGAAACTTGCAGATTTTTTTTGAAGCCTATTGATTTGTATTAGGCCGAAGCTTGTTTAATAAGGGGTCCGCAGGGGGTATACACTCGTCCACGTGGCCCTTGGAACGGGACCCGTTGGGGTTTCCCCGCCACACAGGGATTGCCCTTGCCGCGGGGGCCCGAGCCCTTTGGGCTCCCCATTGGCAACGGGTATAGGGGCCGATAGGCCTTGTATAGGGTACTGTCGGTACCCCGATCCCCTTTTTAATTTAATTTTATTTAATTTTATTTTTTTATATAAACACTTTGTAGAAAACTTAAAACAAGGATAAATTTTTTTTATATAAAAAACTCTTGTAGAAAAATTAAAACAAGGATAAATTTTTTTTATACCAGTGGTCAAAAAAACAAATACCCGATGGATTTTGTGAAACCGCTGATGATGCAGGCGTTGCAAAGATTCCCTGTGCAATGACGCCTGCGGAATATTCCGTACGGGTGATTTGCAAATTTTTTTTGCCTTTCGTTACAACTTTGTCCGATTTGGTCGATTTGACAGTCAATCTATAGGTTTTTTTGGTGTCCTGAGTGCGATGAAAGGGTCTGATTTTGCCCAAACTGCTCTGAAATTGCAACTACCTCCTGGATCAGGTAATCACTCCTCATTTTGAAAACCTCATATAGATTTGGCCTCCGGTGTCTGATCAAGATGAAACAAAAGTTGATCTCAACTATTTTGAACCTCCTGAACACAATGGTGTGCTTAGATTTGTAGCAACACACTCCAAAATGAACCTGCAATATAAGGCATAAAGAGGAAACCCTCACAAATCTGGTATTTCCATCAAGTCTTTCTGATTCTCAAGGTCATCATTTGATGCAAGAGAAGAGCATACTCAACTATCAAGATACACCATGAATTTGCATTCAAATCTCTCAAAATTTTTGGCTAACAAGAAGAGATTCCACCTACAAAGCTCTAATACCATGTAAGAGTTGGCTAGATAGGAGCCACCTAAGATCTAGGACTTCATGAAAGCACACAAGAGACAATGAGAGAATAATTCTATTCTATCGATGAAGGCAAAATTGTTCATCTTATGTTACAATGTACATGAAGAGTCTTGCTTATAAAGGCAAGGATGTGAGCTAAGATGTTGTAGTCATGTGATAAGTGTCTTAATCATATGACATGTGACAACTATAGCACATGTGTAGGATAAGACAACTATAAGACACCTATCAACACCTAGCAACAACTAGACACAACTAGAAACAACTAGAAACATCTAGTAGACTAACTAAGTCAACTTTGATGGTGTTAGGTTGTCATTGATGTCAAAAGTGTGTTCATATCAGGAGGAGTTGCCATAGTTGTTGTTCAAAGAAGATCGTAGTGTCTTATTGTTCATGTTGAGTTGGTCACAATGTCATCTGTGGTAATGGCATATCACTTTTGGTCCATGCAATGGAAGTGGCATTCTATACTCAGTTCAAATCAGGGCAAGGTTCTTGTTTGAATCACATGACAAGGAGGTATGGTTGACATGATTTTATACAGTGGCATTTGACAGTAAGTAACAGGTGTCAGGTCTATCAAGGATGTTCATATTGGTTCTTGGAGTTATCATTTTTTGGTTTATGATGGTAATCATTATTCATCATCTTCTTTCATGATCACAGGAATTATTTGATCAGGTTGATCACATCATTTGTTGATCACATAAAAGATTGATGCTAATTTGTTTATGTTGATGGGAGCTCACCTTACTTCAATCATTCATGCTAGATGATGGCTATATTTTATGACAGGAAGCTTCAATGATCTTGCAAGATTGTTTTGATAACTCAGAACTTAGATCTTCTTCAGTGTACTCATTTTTGTAGGAGTTCATGCAATAATATGAGTGCTACAAAGAGATTGAATGTTGATTTGTTTTTGATGGTTTAAACTAGAGGTGAAAAGTGTATTTTGGTGTTCTCAAGAAAAATGCAACTCTTAATGCTGTTTGTTACCATGGTGTTCTTGTCTCATCTAAATAGGGTGGTTTATTCTTTGGTGACTGTCAAGAGGTAAAATGATTAAGACTTTGTTTGTTGCAGTCTGAGATCAAATGTTAAGGTGTCATCCTTAATATCTCTCATACTTTAAAAAGGGTTTAAAACTAGAAGCTCTTTTATAGCCCTGTTTGCTAGTCGCACTTTATGTTCTATTTGAACGTTGACTTGCAAGAACAGGTCAGTTCACTTACGCCACCTACTAGAGGGGTCACCTATCATAGTTTGTGACCGGCCCCATCCACCTCCTTACCAGTTGCACCGGTTCTATTCTTTATGCGAATGGGCGGCAAATGTGATCAAAGGTCTTATTTGAAAGTTCATCGGGCGCGCATTTACAATCAACGGGTTGAGTTTAAATTGAAGCCCCAATTTATTACCATCTACTTTGACGGTTTCTTAAACGTCATAACTGTGTGTTATATTTAGAAAATTGTTTAAGGCAGCTTTTGTGTAAAGGTTTATTTCTATTTTTCTCTCACGTAGAAGGCAGATTCTATTTTTTCTAAAACCAAGGAAATGGAAGTTTTTTTTTAAGATATTATTGATGTTTTTAATTTGTGCTTTTCACAAATTGAAAGTGAATAATTTTTTTATAAAGAGGATGAAGTTTTTGAAGACTAATTTTTTGAGGAGATTGGAGATTGTTTTTTGAAAAGATTGTTTTGAGAGTATATAAAAAATATAATGCAGAATGATTATATTTTTGAGAAGAAAACAAAATGGTTTTTTGAAGAAATGTGTTTATGAGATCTTAAAAATATTAGATGATTTTATTGGAGATTAGTGAAGTGATTTTTGCAGAGATGGAAGATGGATATTTTATTTACAGGGCATTGAAAGAGAAGATCAAGAGATTTGTTGAGAAGAGGATCTGGAGATATTTTGTGAAGAGAAGGTGAAAAGTTTTATTTCAAGAGATTAATTTTATTTTTACATCTGGAGATGAAATTGTCCTTGCAGATAAAGATATTGTCTGAAAGAGATTTTATTCTCTTTAAGTGCAAATTTTTTATTGCAGAGAAGTTTGATTTATTCTTTGTAGATTGACAATTTGGTGAAGAGTTAATTTTACAGATTGAATTTGAAGGGGTTGTTGAAGAATTGAAAATGCACAGAGAAATATGAAAAGATTTTTTTCGGAGGAAAAGAATATGAAAAGATATTCAGAATTTGTATATAATGTTTTAACAAGTACATTGACAATAAGAGTGTGGAAATGAATAGAGAAATGAAGACATTTTCTAATAAATCCTTTTTGAAGATAAAAGAATAATGATAAGATGATATTGGGTTTGTAATGCAGAGATAATCAACTGAATTGTTATGCAGGTGTGAAGGAATTGAGAATTGAATGGAAACAGAGTATCCCTCTGATTTGGTTTATAACTTCTATTTCTGATTTGGTTTGCCAGTGAGGCATTGTATTAGCCAGTGAGGCTTATAGGTCAGTGTGACCTTAATATTTGTCAGTGAGAATTTGTATTGCCAGTGAGGCATGTTTGTCAGTTAAGCCAGTGAGGCAATTCTGGAGTGGTTTTTCTACCCCTGGAGGGTTTTCCACTCGTGCAATTCTTGTGTCTTGATCTTCTCTCTGTGGATATATGTTTTACTCATGAGTTTTTGTTTTTCATTCTCAGTTATGTGTACATGTATGTGAGAAATCAATGATAGATCTCTCTCCTTGTACTCTGCAAGTTAAAGTTTGTAAAAAGATTAGAAATTTCACACAACACTGATTCACCCCCCCCTCTCAGTGTTGTCCTTGACTCCTACAAACTTAACATATGAATTATGTGTTAGAATATTATTTAACTAATAAATAGTTCAATAATATGAATTATTCTCACAAGGGAAACTAGATAAAAAATATCTCTATTCACACTAACAGTTCAGAACACTATCTAGAAGAATGCAATGCTTAGAAATTAAAGAGGTGGCATAGCCAATTAGAGCATACAGGTGGCATAGCCGACCAGATCAAGACTTATTCGGCAGACAAGTATGCATATATGTTGAAGTCAAATTGGCTGATTACAACTAAAGATTGGGTCAATGCCAAAATGGTAGACTGCAAGCCAATCTGGATCAACGCCAAAATGGCAAAAAATGAAATGCAAACATTGGCGGCTATGCCATCCAAATGTTGATTACAATGCAAGTACAAGAATTAAGAATTCAATAGATTACCTTCCAAATTATTACAAATGTTAAACCACTTCAATCTAGCAATAAACTGCATAGGGGAATTACAAGACATTCATAAAATAAGTGAGATATCCTAATATTAAGGCATTTAAATATTCAAACATCATGATAAAAGACGGTGAAGTTGCTTTCGTGAAATGTGGTGTTTAGTCAATTTGAATGATAGAGATAATTGTATATAAATTAATAATTAAATAAACATATATTATTAATATATAATATTTAATAAATAATAGTAAATAATATTATTATATAAATATTTTAATATAGTGGGTGGAAGGGCGGGAGACTTTCCACATAATCCAATGTGGAAGGTCCAGGGTTCGATGGTAACGGAGGGTCAGGTCAGCTTCCTCTTGACACGGTGGCACATCCTTCTTAGCTCACACGATCTTTGACGAGACCTGGTTTAATCATTTGAGCTTTTCATAGTTGTCAGTTCTTATTACCTTGTCATTCTTGATGACGAGACACTGTATCCAAGCGGATGATAAAAGATTGCAGAGATAAGGCGAAGTTAAGAGGATGATCAAGGCATCGACGGATTTCGGCACATCATTCTATATTGGCACGCGAGAACTGCACCTTCATTTCATTGAAGAGGTTGAATAATCATTGCCATGTATGGGAAATGCCATAGCTTCATTGGCACTCAATCCGGCACATACTCCTCTTAAATGCCCGAGGCATCCCAGTGGTTTTTTAACCAACTTTGGCAAAAGACATTCTCTCATCCCCTTGGCATGCATAATAGAGAACATCTATGGATACCCCAGTAAGATTAGTAGGCAAAAAGAGCCAAATGGCATTCCTTGGCATGATTTCCAACCTTCGGCTCTCGAGGATTATGAAAACCAGTCATCCCTTGGCAGTAGCAGCAATCAAAAGGATTCTGGGCAAAGATTTCTTGCAGGCCAGGGACCGATACAGAGTAAATTATGATATTTCCTCCCGCTTCGTCACTTCGCTGCTTGACCTAGGTGAGGAGAAATCAATGATCATCCGTCTTCCAAGGGAGCTCTTCAAGCCCGAGCTGCTAGGTGGCCTGGAGGAGGCAGTTGAGATGGCCAAGCTGGGGGTTTGTTTTCCGTGCGTTTGTGACTATGAAAAGTGCATGTCAGGAGTGGAAGGCATCCTGTGGATTCCGTTTTTGGGCAACTTTGTCGAAATCACTCTGATCGAACACCGTGAGAGGGTTGAGGAGGGATGCAGCTTCCTGAAGCGCTTCTGCAACCTGATGCAACCTTTCGGAGTGCAATGGCTATACGAGTTTGCAGACCTGGTTCGAGCGGAAGAAGAGGTGGTGGATCTGGATTAAATCCCAGTTTCAATCAGGTTCCTTTTTGATGTTTCGTATTCTAAGGCGGCCATGTTACTTTCACTTATTTTGCTACTAATAATGAAAATATAAATACTGATAGGCAGTCTGGTTGTTTGGTTCAGGGGCTAGGTCTCCATAGAAAAATGATATAGGGAGGGATGTTTATGCAATGATATTGGCCCTGCGTGGCTTTTTGATATCAGGCCCTACGTGGCCACTATGAATTAATATCAGTTTGGGTAGGGGATGCAAAATTGAAATAGCCATGGTGGCTCATACAGTGTAATCTTTTTTGATATTCCTATATAATACAATATATCTTACCAATCAAAAAAATATATATTTTAATATAATGCAAATATAATATATAATATATTTATAACAATATATATTATTATATTATATAAAAATAATTATAAATAACAAATATAAATATTAAATTAAATATTATTATAATTATTATAATATAATATTATGAATATATATAAAACTAATTAGCCAATAGGCTTTTATATGTGAGCATTATAGTGTTCGGAATTGTCTCATGTTGTAAAATAAAAAAATTGCCGGAAATTTTTCTAAACTCGTCGGTTGTTCCTATCGGCGTACTCCTTGAACCTCCTATGGGTGCACGTGCTAGTAAATATAATTACAAGTATATAAGTGACTTCATTAAGGAAGACTGGTCATAGACAAAGGGATGAAGTCCGACTCATAAACAAGGGAAAGACTAGTACTAATCAAAGACGAATCAAAGGTTTTTTGCATTGATTAATATTATCACAAGGTGCAGAGAATAAGGCAGCGATTGATATTTGAAGAAACGCTTTGTTTCAAGTAACTAATACATGACTGATGCCCTTACAAAGGGAGCGCCTTAGTGAAGGCGCTCACTATTGATTAATAAGCTTTGCAAACTAATTCTTAAGACAGCGACTAAGATATGAAGGGCTGCGATCTCTCAACAGACACCTCTTTTGGGCATTAAAAAAGAGACAACATGAGGAATAAAGAGTATGGAGGGGAAAGGAATAAAGAAGATCTGAGTTAAATATATATCTTTGGTATATTTATCAAGTGAACATAAAATGAAGAGAAAAAGGATATCTGAGTTTTAGAGCAAATGAAAATAATATTTCTGAGTTAAAAAGATATATATTTTTGATACATATTTCTGGGAATAATGAAGAGGACAACATACATATGAAGCTGCAATCAAGAGGCATACAATTGAGGAATATCTATTTGTGGCAGGATACTCATATGGGAGTATAATGTATAATTTAATATGGTTAATAGTTCATGCTTGTTATTATCATATGGAAGCATATTCGTAAGTTATTATTGCTGATATGATTATTTATAAATGTGAATTTGATTAGTTTATTCTCCACATACCTCCACCATGTTGGGAAAAGGGAGAATTGCAAAGAGGGAACGGTGAGAGGGCCCTCTTCTAGGTACGCCACCAGGGGGGGACAAGATGAGCCCACATGGGCCAAAGGGGTTTTGCCTTTTAGTAGAAGGGTACTGCCTTTGGGCCCAGAGAGTTGGCTACCAGGACACCCTTCGTAACCTCACTCTCCTATCATGGTGTAACAACATAGGGAGATCAATCATGGGGAAATAGGAAAAGATGGCAAGATGAGGGGATAATGGATCTTCACTAGGTAGGCGATCTCATATGAATGGCATGCGCCACATGAGGCCGAGATGACCTCATATGAATGGCATGCGCCACATGAGATCGAGGCGGCCTCATATGAATGGCATCTGCCACATGAGGCTGAGACAACTTCATATGAATGGCATCCGCCACATGAAGCTGAAGATACCTTATATGAATGGCATGCGCCACATAAGGAAGAGGACACCTCATATGAATGGCATGCGCCACATGAGGACTATGGGGATGGTATATCCGCCTAGGGACCTAGGGAGGCTAAGTTACCCCATCAAGTCACTCTCTTCCATGCTCCCCCATGATTGATCATCCCAAGGTAAGGTTTAATTGAGTTAACTAATTTGCTATGGACTTACTGATGTAGGGATTAAGTCAGGCCTAGGTACTTTCTAAATCCATTGTTTGCTTGGAAAGTTGATAGTTTAGGATAAAATTAGTGTAATTCTTATTAAGGACATTACATAAACTAGGATTTATCTTGCTTACAACATTTGATCGGTAAGTTGTAACCCTAACTTGTGAATTTAGGGCAAGATTTAGAGCAATCCCAAAAAGGGCACTTTACAATAAGTGCTATAGAGAGTGATTATAGAATAAGCTTATACCTTAGCACTAACCAGTAATAATAGTAATCAAATATCTCCCCAAAAGAAACTATCAATCTCCAAATTATATTACTTAAAGTAACAATCTTGAAATTTGACCTAGGTTCAACTATAAGGCAGTTGGAAATGTCACTGAATTCATCCAATTTATATGCAACAGTCAGCTATGATCTAGAACTCTTATTCATGGATGGCGACTAGTTTGGAAGTTGATTTGCAGGTTCAGTTAACTTAGAAATAATTCCCACAAAGTGCAGCAAGGTCTAAAAATTGTCACGCTCAGCTTGTCAATGTAATACAGACAACTATGTTGATGTCAAGTGATGCCAAGGGGCTGATTTAGAAATAATGTTGAGGCAATCCATTCAGCATAGGAAAACCATCCACCAACCCTCCAAAATGGTCCTCAAATGTGTACGACTTGCGGATTATAAATTCATGCACTCCTTAATGAAATGTTCAACCTGTTATAGCTATCACAACAGCAGCACATATAAACTTTATACTATGAAATTTCAATCAACCGGTTAATTCAAACTCAAGATATAAAGTGGTATGACTCAAACCAAAATGTATGGCCTAGCATATAGAACAAGTATAGCAGTATGTAATGCTGTCCTAAACAACAATAAACTCATAAAAAATATATGAAATCTTCAACATCGATATCACAATCAAAATTGAAAATCCCAAGTACATAACCACACCAAATTGAAAGTATATTTATTTTTAAATACCACAACACCAAATGATTGAAAAAAATACAAACGTTCAACTCTAATAAATCTCCCAATCTTAAAAGCTCAACATCAAAACACTAAATGCCAAAGAGACAAGTAACATTCAACTCACTAGTGATTCCTACATAAATCACTCTAAAGGAATCGATGTTTTTGTCTCCAAAGCACATGTAATCCTTGAATGGAATTACTCTTATGAATTGAAGGGTTTTCATCCTCCAATCCGTTCCAGAAACCAAGAGGGGTTTTGTCCTTTGATTTCGCACCAAGAGGGTTTTTGTACTCCAGATGAAAAAGATGAACATAGTTCAATCTTGAGAAACAAGGGTTTATGAAAATCAGCAATAGCCTGTTTTTTTTCTAATTTCCTTTTTTTATAGGCATTTTTAGGGCAACTAAATATTATCCCATTTATTTTCACGTTTCCCTTAAATAACAAAAATAAAGTGACTTTCGAATCTTTTAATTTGATAATACATTTAATTCTCATTTTTAACGTTTTATGACCCACTTTTAAAACAACTTTCTAGGTCATCACTTTGTACCTCATGTTTAGTGTTATCACTTTTGACGCTCTTTTAAAAACACTTTATGATGTTGATCACCCTTCTTTTAAATAAATAATTAAACATAAGCTGCTTTTAAGAAAATAATAGTCTTATCTTGAGACAACTTAAGTTATTTATTTAATTATTTTCCGCACATCATTCCCAAAGTCTATGGAAAATATTAAAATGGGCCAATCATACTTTCTTGATAACTTCACCAACACCTTAAGTGCGTAGGTTTTTCGTCCACAGAAAGTTGGCGCTTTCCAAGGATGATGGAATTCTCTAAGAATCTTGGAGCTTTCCAAGAATGTTGGAATGGACCAAAAAATGGATATTACATTCTTACAGAAAGAAGAAAAGAAAGAAGAGCAACTAGAACCAAAACCTCAGAGGATTGCTAAAAAGAACCCAAGTTTGAAGGATTAGCTATTGGAGCAGTTTGTTATTAGTTTTAAAGTTCTAAATTCATTTAGAGAAACATAGTAAAAAGATCCTAATCGAAAGGCATGGTTAGAGGCTTAAAACAAGGTCTATTGGTCTCATAATTAAAAGTAATAGTTGGATTAGTTGGTGTAGTTCTCAAGTGGGGATTAAGAAGTAAGAGGATTAGGTCTTATAACTTGCCTATCTTTTATGAAATAAGTTTTTTATTCTAAGGATAAATAAGGGTGTCTTAAGGTGTTATAAGGTGAAAGAATATTATTGTAATGGTTATATTATCGATTGAAAGCGACACCCTCTTTTTGTACATGGACACACATGCATATCAAGACAACACATTTGATGCTTGTACTATGCTTTGCTCTCAATTGTTGCATCTGGTTACTAAAGTTTAAGAGAGGACAATATAGGAGGTTGGCGGACATTGGAGGTTGGAGGAATTTCATCATCTCAAGCTAGCTTCTTTGTCATGTCCCTGTTTCCAGCTTGATCATCAAGTGTAAAATGGATTAGCCTATTCCTCATTCCTGGAGGCTAATTCTAAATAATGAGGGAATGAATTGGTTTTTGACTAACTTAATTTATTGTTTTGAAGGATCTAAATCAGAAACCCAAAATTTGGCTAAGTCTGGAAGCCAAGAAGGCAGGAAATTGACTCTTGGAGTCCAGGTGCCACTGTCATGTCAGATTTCTTAAATGGGCGCCTAAGGATTTTGAGATCCTCTATCAAATTCTGGAATGCCATATGACAAGTATAATATCATAGGAACTTGACAACACACTGGACTAGGGTTTTGAAGGTCAGAAGTTGCCATGAGGGTTAGGCGCACTTTCTCTTTTTCCCAGCATCAAAGTGGCGCCTAGCATAATGTAGCATGTTAGGAAGCACATCCAACAGAGCGCCTTGATGGAAAAGATTGATAAGTTTCCAGAATGAAGTCTTCTAAGTGAATTGAATGGTGAAGAAGGCCTATTCACTTTAGGCGCTAGTATCTTGCAATATCATCCAAAATGAGCGCCTACAACCACAAGGCGCCAATACATGTTTCCAAGAGATCCTTGAGAGGCGCTTTGCTAAAAGATTGGTTGTTTGATCACCCATGAGGAATTGAGTGGGTAATTGAAGCAACTGGAAGGACTTTCAGGCTCTAGGCGCAGATGTCAGGTAAAACAAATCTAAATGAGCGCCTAAGATAGAAATGAACTTCAAAACAATTCCAATGTGAGGCGCTTTCAAAGTTAGAGGTATTTGACTTCTATGTAGATTCAACTTTGCAAAAATCTTAGGAGAAAATGGTCAAGTGACCCCTAGGCACAATTCCCATGCTAAACCACCTCAAAAATGTGCCTAGACTTCTCAAATACAAGGCACTCAATAAGCTAGAATCTTCCAATTGTGGCGCCCAAACAAGTATAAGTGATAGATGGAGTTTTTTGAAGTCAGAAGAATCAGTTGTTTGAAAGATCAAATGGATTGCAAGTTTAGGCGCATATTTTTGTCAATAATCACCAAGTTTGGTGCCTAGGACAGAATCACCCTCAAAAGAGCGCCTAAGGTTGATGCAAGTCTTCAAGATTAGTTTACATGCAAGGCGCTCCATCAGGGGAAGATCATATTCATCCAAGATTAAGTTGCTTTCAAATTTCCTTGTAAAAAATGACAAGTTGGAACATAAGCGCTGGATCATGGCTTTGGGACCCTAGGAATGCACCTTGGCAAAGAAGTGTTTTAAGTTTATATTGCGCCTAGATTCCAAAGAACTCAATTTGGTGCCTAGCATCTTTGCAAGCCTCAATTGGCGCCCAACCCTAGCAAGGCGCAATATCATGAAGGAATCATCCCAAATTGGCACTTGGTCTTGAAAACCATGCAGTTGTAACATCATTTTGGCGCCTAGAGTCTAGTTGGGCACCTAGGATTGAAGTCAAAGTGTGGCGCAGTTCTTTGGTAGCGCCTAACACCAAGTGGCGCCTTGATCAATCTCAATGAGCGCCTCAAGGAAATTGGATAAGTTAAGTGTCAAGACACCTTTCTGGATTAGGATAACAACAATTGGAAGCTCTTCCCAAGTTAGGCGCTCACTCCTAGATGAAGCTTTCCACCTTTCAGAACAACAAGACTTGAAGAATTGTCAAGGAAAGTCATCTTACATGAAAGGCGCACTCCTACATGTTTTCTCACCTCCAGAATGCGCCTAGCTTGGAAAGGCGCCTATTCATGACTCTGCTACCTCAGTTGGGAGCCTTGGTCAACATTTGGTGCCTAGTCAGAAGATAAGGTAGTTGTAACTACCTGAGCTCTCATTGGTCGACAGGATGACTTTGGGATCCGTGTCAAGGTCTCTGGATAAGTTTGCCAACTCAAAATGAGTCATCGGATGGAATATTCCCTTGGATATGCTTCTTGGGAAACGTGTCTTGGTTCCTCTTTGTGCATTGAAAAACGTGCCTTCATTGCCTTTGGAAGGCCTATAAAAGGAGGAGCTCTCTCTTTCATTTGGTATCTTAATCTTTTGACAAAATTGTCTCTGCAAAGCTATTTAGTTTGTAATCTTGAGGCTTGCGAGTTTCAAGTGTTGGGGTGATGCTCCCTCAACTAACAAGGTGATGCTCCCTTGTGATATTGTGAGGTGTTGACATTCAATTGACATCATTGAGTCCATTAGAGTTGATCAATTGAAAAGTTATTGTAGACATCAAGGCATTGTTTACCGCAATATGGTGTGTTTCACAGAATATGAAGTAAACAGAAATAATAAGTAGTATAGTGCATCATATGACCAGAACAAGAGTACTCGGAATGGAATACTGTATTTATCATTGATTCACAGAACATTACAATGTCATGACAGAACATAAATATTCATTGTGACTCCAATGTCTGCATAATAACTATTGCAAAATCACCGATATCCGACTACAATGCATTGATGACTTAAATACTCACGACCAAGGGTGGTTGTGATGCCAACCGTTGGTACCGACTCCAAACTACCCGACCCGTCGGTTGATGCCGACAACTAATTATATCATTTGTTTATTTAACTATTTTGCTGTCTACATCTATCCCCCCCTCAAAATTAGTCGTCTTCCAGACGACATTCACAACAAAATGACAAAATTATGACAAAACTTAACCATCCTACTGAGAGTGTGGAGGTTGGGAAGACGTCCCTGGGTGTACGGACGAGGTTGGGGTGGCTGATCGTTGTTGCGCTCGCAGCTTCCTGGCTTCCTCGGTCCTTTGTCGCAGCTGGTGTTGGGCTACTAGCTCCCGCTCCCTTGCTGCCTTCACCATGTGACCGGCTTCCATGACCTGTGCTTTAGCCTTCATTACTTCAGCCTCCTTTGCCTCAAGCTGTGCTCCCATATCTTTCATCTTAGCCTCCATCTCCCTCAACTTGGCTTCTAAGCCTGATGCCCTGGCCTTTTCTGTTTCTGTGGCTTCTGTCTGCTGTGCTAACTGTTGGTGGGACCTCTGAATGTGCTCTGTTAATTCTTTCTTCTTTGTCTGTAGGGCTGCCTCACTCTCCTTCTCCTTCTTTTCCCACATCACCTCTTTTTTCTTCAGTTCATAGAATATTTGCTTGTATGCCTTCTCTATGGTGAATAGGGACTCTATGACTTCTGCGTCCCTTCCTCCTACCACTGGCCGCGATCCTCTCCATCGGTCATGCATCTCCTGAGTGTCGATCTCTGGCCAACCTCTCGTTGTGAATTGGCGAGCAAACTCTTCCTCACAGCCTTGTTGAACAAAGTTCCTTATTCTCTTGGCCTCTTGAGCCACTACCTGTGATCGTCCCAATCTCAACTGTTTGGAGATATCAGCTATCTCCCCCATATAATCTGCCATATTCTCCAAGTCCTCCATGTACCTCTGAATGGTACCTATTGGGTCGGAGGGGTCAGGTCTAGAAAGTGTGAGGGTCAATCCCTCTGGAAATCCCTCCTCCTCCTCTGGTGAAGTGGTCACTGGGGTGATCGCCGGGGAACGCATGATGCCCATGGAAGGCTCCCCTACCTCCTGTGTAGCCGGTACTGGCTGTGGTAGACTGCCCTGCTGAGTGATCTGGCCAGTAACGCTAAGCTGCTCTAGGCTCGCTGTCCCCCTTGGTGTGCTACCTTCTTCTTGACCTTCCGTCCCGAAGTGAAGTGGGCTCAGCAAAGGTACCTCAGGCATGTCTACTGTTAGGCCAATATCACTCAACCAGCTATCTATTTTGTCCTGACCTCCTGCTGGTGGTACCTCTACCTGTGGTGTGGCTATTCCCCCTACTGTGGAGGGTTCCACTGGTGAAGTCGTCACCCCAGGTGCTGCTGATGGTATGACTCTTGCTGGCAACCTTAGCCTGACTGGCAGTGTAGCTGTGCCTTGTGCTTGTATCTCGGTACTCTGTGCTGGTACTGGTAGTGTGAATGCTGCTGATTTGAGTTTTGGAAGTACCAAAACTCCTTTCGGTTGCCCCCTTTTTTCTGCTGTGTTTTCCTCAGTATCCCTTATGGCTGCCTCCCTCACCACACTCCGTGTCATTCTTGGTGCCGGTACTTCATCCATAGATGAGTCGCTTTCTACCCCTGGTGACTGTCCCCTGCCTTCCTCTTCTTCTTCCTCTTCTTCTTCTTCTTCTTCTTCACTTTCTGTGGATGTTTCCTGTTGCTTCCTTTTCCTTTTTTTGCCGTCGTGAAGGTTCTTCTCCGTGAGCTGTGTCGAGTCCCTTCCAGTAGAAGACTGTCGGCCATCCCGGCTCTACTTGTGCTGTCGGTTGTAACCCCCCCCATTTGTCTGCTGGCACCTGGGTATGGACAGCATCGAGAAAAAGGGCAATGACCTGTTGAGTCATATAGAATACCTTATGCCGCTGGGATAAAAATTCCCTCACCCTCTCTGTCAAATACCTCCCCCAGTTGTAGACCTTGCCAACACGCAATCCGATCATATAATCAACCATCCATAGGGCGATGTCCGATGCCCTACTGGAACCCGTCAGTCTGCACTTCATGACATCCATGATGCATTTCCATTCTTCATTTGCCAATAAATTTTTCCTCAATCCCCGATTACCTGAATTCCATATTGTGTCTTTCTCCTTGTCTGAGAGGTCACTTCGGCATACCCTCTGGATGAGGGTTTCTTTGTGATGCTGGGTCATCCGGCCCGGTTTTACCACACTCTGGCCAACGGCTGGAACCCCCATCACTCTGGCAAAATCCTGTGGCCAAAATGATACAGTCACTGAATGGCCCCGATACTCGATAATGGACCTGCTGGAGTGCTCGCAGAAATTGTCTACCATAGCTTTTAAATACGGCTCGAACTCCCTGGCATTAAAGTAGGGCATCATTATGGTTTTGTCGACTTGGGCATGTTTCAATGCTACCTTCAACACATTGTCTTCCGATGCATTCTTCCACCATTGTTTGCATTCGTTTCCTGTCAGGCTTTCCCAGGCGATGGCCTTCATTCCGGTATCCACACTTTGTTTCTTCCTCTCCTCCGATGCAATCTTTGGTCTGTAGGCTGCAATCTTTTTGCCCTTATCCATTATCCAATTTTTCTAACAATTCCTATGCTGGGTATTTGAGTGCGAAAGTGCCGATACCAAGCCGATGCTTTCTTTTCCCCGATGGTAGACCTCGAGAATGCCAAGTACGAATGCCAAGTACGTTGTACTGCTGCAATTGTACCGTCTGTACTTTCCCTGTACTGCCTAGTACGGCCCTTCCATGTTGCTGTTTGCTGTTTTTTTTTTTCTTCTTTTTCCTCTTTTTTTTTTCTGTTTGCTACTTGGGAGTTGAGTTGTTAAAGAGGGGTGGGGGTGGCTGGCCGTACAGTGTACGGCGTACGGTCTGGCCGTACGTCGTACGGTCAGGCCGTACGTCGTACGGAATTTTTTTTTTAAATTTTAATTTTAATTTTTTTTTTTTTTTTTTTTTTTTAAATTTTAAAAAAAAAAAATTTTTTTTAATTTTTTTTTGTCAGGCCATACGGTCGTACGGCCTGGTCGTATGGTCTGGCCGTACGTCGTACGGCCTGCCCTTTTTTTTTTGAATTTTTTTTTTTTTTTTTTTTTTTTGAATTTTTTTTTTTTTTTTTTTTTTTTTTTTTTTTTTGTTTTGTTGGTTCATTACTCTATTTTTTCTTTACCTCTTCGCTGCTGTATGGTTCCGATGACGGCCTCCTCGACTTTGTCTTCGTCTTTTATGACCTCGATTTCTGTCATGTGGCGGAATATACACTGAATATACCCTTTCTGTCGGAGGCAATCGTTGGAGCAGCATTGTTCGACTTCTTCCAGTTCCCATATTCGATCCACCACTGTATTTTTTTCTTGTGTCAACCTTAAGTTCCATCCCATCGGTTCTTGGGTCCACTGAAATGTTTTTCCGTCGCTGTTCATCCTTATACCCTTGGTCCTAAACTTCGCTTTCCACATTCGACTTCTTGGAATCTGGACATATGGAGTCCCTTGGTTCTTCAACCTTAGTTGTAGGACTTCGTCCTCATAGGGTGATCTTTCAATTATGAACATGGCCTCTGCTACATACCTTTTCACCGGGGTGTTTATTTCTTTTGGTAATAAGAATTCGAACTTATCTCTTACCTTATTGCATTCGGCTATCCACCGGTTCCATGCCTGTTCCTCTTCATTCTGATTGTCATCATCGCCATTTTCGATGATGTCGCTGTCGATTATCCCTTCTCGAATGCCAGTTTGCATCGTTCTTGGTCCAAAAAACCCAGTTACAGGTTCGTATGGTGCACTCCGGAAACATACTCCATTGGTCCCCTCCGTTGTCTCTTCCAACATTGCGTATCCCAACATATTGATTTCTATTGTTTCTTCCCTTTTTTGCTTATACTTCTTCAGTTTTGCTCCGTTCACTGTGTCCCTGATTTGGGTTCCGTCAATGTTGTCCAGCCTTATAGCCCCATTGTCCAGTATTTCCCGTACCTTGAACGGTCCCAACCAACGAACTTTGAACTTACCCGGTTTAATTTCGTTACGGCCGTTATATTTGAGGACTAATTGCCCCGGCCGGAATTCCATTCTCCGTAGGTGTTTGTCGTGCCAATACTTCCGGCGTTTCTACATAACTTCCGTCGACCATTGAGCCAAAATTCTTTTCTCATCCAGTTTATTCAACTGGAATAGTCTTTCTTCCAGGCTTTCCGTATCTCCTAGTCTGTTTTCCACTGCAATTCTCAGACTTGGAACCAGGTATTCTGCTGGTACTACCGCTTCTTGCCCATACATCAACTGGAAGGGAGTGTGTCCAGTTGTTACCTTATAAGTGGTTCGGTAAGCCCATAACACTGCTGGTAGCCTCTCTTCCCAGTCCGACCCTTCGATACCGCATGACTTGTGGATTACCGAAACGAGCACCTTGTTTGTTGACTCTGCCTGCCCGTTCGCCCTTGGATAGTACGGACTTGATAGGGTGTGCAGGATTTTGAACTCTGTAGTCATCAGTCGGATGACGTGGTTGACGAAATGTCCCCCGCGGTCACTCGTCAATTGAATTGGGATCCCATACCTCGTCACGATGTGCTCGTATATGAACCTTGCCGTACTTAATGCAGTGTTATCTTCCAGTGCCTTCGCTTCTGCCCACTTCGTCAAATATTCCGTAGCCACTATTATGTACCGACATCGGTGTAGTTGGCTGACCTTCAGGGGTCCTACAAAATCCAGCCCCCATCTTTCGAAGAGTTCTTGAGGTTGTGATGGCCAGAGTGGCATATAATCCCTCTTGAGTGGTTTCCCTACCCTCTGACAAGTGTCACATTGAATTACCCATTCTCGGGCATCTGTGTGTAACGTCGGCCACCATAGGCCGGCGAGCAGTACTTTCCGTGCCGTGGCGTCGGGGCCCATGTGTCCCCCTGCTAGTCCCTCATGTGCTTCTGCCAATACACCCCTTATCTCTTCTTCCATCACGCACCTCCGGAGAATTTGATCGGGCCCCATTTTGTAGAGCAGCCCGTTTATCAGTTGAAATGTCTTACTCTTCAATGCAATCTTCCGTCGTTCACTTGTAGACATTTCTGGCGGAAACGTTGAAGTGGACAAGTACTCGCCAATTTTCTCGTACCATGGCGGCAAGGCAGCGATGTGGAATAGGTGGGCATCCGGAAAGTCCTCATTGACTCCATCTCCTGGTTCTCCGGATTTGATCCTTGAGAGCTGGTCGGCAATTACATGGCTTTTTCCCGGTCGTACAATAATGGTGAAAGTAAATTCTTGCAGAAGCAACAACCACCTACTGATTCTGCCTTGAATAATCGGTTTGTTGACTAGATACATTAGAGCTTGATGATCCACATAAAAAGTGAATGGTGTTGCCAAGAGGTAATGCCTGAATTTCTGTACAGAGTACACCATTCCCAGAGCCTCCCTTTCTGTAGTACTGTAGTTCCGTTCTGCCTTGGAGAGCAACCGACTGGCAAAGTATACTGGATGATCCAACCCATGGGATCCGACCTGTGCAAGAGTGGCACCAATTGCAAAGTTTGATGCGTCTACGTGCACGTGGAATTCCTTGTCCCAATTTGGATAGGATAGGATAGGTGCACTGATGAGTCTTGTCTTTAGTTCTTCAAAGGCTTTCTGTTGTTCCTCCAACCAGACAAACTGCACCCCTTTCCTTGTCAGCATATACAGTGGGTGTGATACCTGAGCAAAATTTTTGATAAATCTCCGGTAATAACCAACATGTCCGAGGAAGGACTTTACTCCGGTGACATCTTCTGGAGCCTCCATTTCTACAATTACCCGAATCTTGTCCGGGTCTGCTTTTAGTCCTGCTTGGCATACGATATGGCCCAGAAGTTTCCCTTGGGACACCATGAACCGGCACTTCTTCGGGTTTAAGGCCAACCGTGCGGCTCTGCAACGCTCCATGCATTCGGTGAGGGCTTTAAGGTGTGTTTGCTGGTCGCTGTAAATTGACCAGTCATCGAGGAATGCCTTGAAGTTTCCCACCGACATTTTATCAAATATGTGTAGGATAATCCTCTGAAAGGTGGCTAGTGCATTGCACAGGCCGAACGGCATCCGGTTGTATGCATATACTCCATTTTCAATCACAAATGTTGTTTTCAGTTTGTCTTCCTCGGCGATGCTAATCTGGTTATATCCCGAAAATCCATCCATAAAGGAATATATTTCGTGACCGGCCACTTCTTCCAAAATGGAGTCTGTGAATGGAATGGGGAATGGGTCTTTGATTGTTACCGCATTGAGGCATCTGAAATCTACGCAAATCCTGATTTGTCCCCCTTCCTTTTTAAGTGATATCACAATCGGTGACACCCACTCACTCGTTTCCACCTCGAATATTATTCCTGCCTCAAGCATTTTTTCAATTTCCTCTTGTACTTTTGCCGCATAGTTCTTATTCATGCGGTATGGCCTTTTCCGTACTGGCCGTGCTCCTGGTATGAGTGGAATTCTGTGGACGCACAGTTCTGGTGGTATCCCCTTCAGGTCCTTGTAGGTCCAGGCAAATACATCTTTGTACTCTAGGAAGATTCTGAACGCTGCTGCCTTGAGTACGGGATTCCAGTCGTCGCCGGCCAGAATTATTTTCGGGTTACTTTCTTCGCCGAGATTAACTTTCTTCGTTATCGGCTCTTCGTACATAATCTTCTTTTTCGGTTCAAACTGATGTGCCGGCGTACTGTCTACTTCTGCATTCCCTTCCTTATATTCCCCGTACGCTGCTGGGAACATGTGGGTTACTTCCTTCCCCTTTTCACTTGTTCGTTCCAATGTTTCACCGTCGTCTTTCTGTTCATTCGTCGTTCCTGAGTTTTCACCAATTTCTTTTATTGAAATCATGTTGCACTGTGGCGGGAAAAACTCGTAGTCTTCCATCTGCCAGTGAAATAGCCCGCTGAACGAATTTGTTTCATCTTCTGAGCATTCTTGTAATTTTAGCACCCCTTCATCATCGGGCTCCATCGGCCCTTTCCTACTTTCCGTCGAGTCCCCTCCATCCGAGTCAGAATCTGACGCCAACTCTTCACTGACGGTTTGTGTCTTCAAATCAATGACGAACTTCCTTCGTCCATTTTCTATGGACAGGGTGTTTTTCTTCCAGTTGTGGTTGGCCTTGGCGGCTATTAGCCATCCTCGGCCGAGTAATGCATCATATGATGCATTTTGTGCTGTTATGACTACAAAATTTAACAAGAATTGCTGGGTACCGATTCTTACCTTCTGAGCCATTAGCACTCCCAGCGCCTTGATCCCGTGCTGGTCGGCTCCCACTAACTGGAAGTTTTGTGGCCATAGAGTAGGCTTCCCGAGGCTCTTCCAGGTTGCTTCTGGTAGTACGTTTACTCCGGATCCACCGTCGACTATAGTATTTGTCAAGTTCAGTCCAAGGATTTCCATGTGTACTACAGCCGGTTTCTTTCCAGTATCAATCGACAGCAACCTCGGGTCGAGTACTTGTTCTCCCGTTGGCGGTGGTTCTACTATAACATCTTCTGTTGTGAGGTTTTGGTCTTCGTGCGAGTTGTCCTCCATTACCTTGGATATTGCTACTTTTAACTGAGGCAAGCTTTGGAGAAGGTCCGCCAATTTGATCGGTACGGTAGTTTGCAATACTTGACTTGCTATGTTCTTATCTGATTCCGATCGTATTGCCTTTTTGTCTGAGTTCCTCCTTTCGGTTCTCATGGCAACTTCCACTTCCTTCCGTGCCTCTCGCAGTCTTTCTTTTTCCGTGCGGGGATCTGGATAAGTGGCCTTTTTCCACTGTGCTCGGGTGATAGCCAGGATTTCTTCCTCATCTTCCTTGAGATTGATAAGGTTCACCCCTTTCTGCTTCGGACAGTCTTTTTCCTCGTGATCACCAGGTCCACACCACTTGCACAATGCATTTACTGTGTTCTGACTGTTGCTGGGGCATTCTCTGGCGAAGTGTCCCCACTCGTTGCACTGCCGGCACTGTATCATTGGTCGCCCTTTGCTGTCATACTGCAATCTATTCCGAGGGCTGTTATTGTTAAACCTTCTGTTGTTCCTGTATCCTCCGGGGGATGCATTCGGACTATTTTGAGGTTTTGGCGGTGTGGTTGGCGGAGTTGATGATTCTCCCTGTGTGAACAACACTTGGGTACTTCTTGCTTTCAAGTTAAATGGGCATTCCCTGATTGAATGTCCCATTACCTGACAGATGTCACAAAATAATTTTCTCGGGCAATTTGCCTTTATGTGACCTTCCCCATTACACTCTGTGCACCATAACTCTCGACTTTCTCTAGTCGTCTCTTTATCTGTTTTTATTTCCTTCATCATGCGGATCATGTCCCTTCTCAACGCTTGGATGGTTTTCGACTCGTTCTCACTGCTGTCCTCCCCCGTACTGTCATCATCTTCAGTTCTCCTTTTATTTCGGGATGATGTTTTGCTTTCGCTTTCTATGTCCATCGCCCTATTGTATGCTTCCGCGTATGACGATGGGGGTACCACTTTCATTTTTTTTCTTAATGACGAGACTAGTCCTTCAATGAACCACCTTTTCTTCAGTCCATCGGCTGGCTGTGTTTCCAGTTTCCCGAGTAACTCTTTGAGCCTTCTATTATATGCCCTCACGTTTTCATTCTTCCCTTGTTTGGTATTGTAGATTTCAGCGACAATCTCGTTGTCGTCTCTGAGAAGTTTAAATTCGTTCTCGAAGGCTTTCCTTAGTTCGTCCCATGAGGTCTTTTGTGCTGCCTCTAGTTCTGTGTACCAGTCAATAGCAATACCTCTTAGCGTCGCTGGAAACGCTTTTACCCAATAATCTTCGTCCTCTTGTCCGTTTGCCACCCAAATGGTTTCACACGTCTTACAGTGTCGGACAGGATCCTCTGACCCGTTCCCCATGAACTTCGGCAACTTCTGCCTTTCACTTGCCGGTGGGGTTACCATCTTTTTCCCGAGGTACCCTCTTTGTGTTTTTGACCCGACTGGACTGGTTCTACCGTGTCGTTCCGGTGTCTCCCCGACACTGCCGGCCACGTACGGTTCCTTCCCACTTCCGGTTCCGGCGTCCTCTACACTTCGAGTTACCTCTGGCTCTCCTTGGTTTTCCCTCTGGGCAGGGGTCTCGGGCTCAGGTCCTCTGTTCCGCGGCCTTTCGTCTGAAATGGACAATGCCACAATCCGACGTATACTATTCTCTAGTTCTTCTGTCAGATTATTTTCTTTTCCTTTATTGGTTATTGGCGTTCTAAAACTATGTTCATCACCTCCTTGATCTACCTCTTCATGTTGTTCATTTTCTTTTTCAACAATCTGTTTCAATCGTTTTCTACGTTCTTCTTGTTCCTTGAGTCTTAATGATTTTCTTACTATTTCTTCTGGTGTTGCGTGCCCTACTGGTAATTTATTCTTGTCCTTATTCAGTTGTATGGGCATTAATTATGCTTACCCTTCCTCAATTGTACGGTGTGCGACGGCGATCACCGTCCCGTTCCTCCTCTTCTTGTTTCAACCGTTCTTCATATCTTCTGAGAATTTGTTGTCGTCGTACTTCCCTCTCTCTTTCTTCTCGAATATCTTGGAAGGCTATCAAATTCCTTGCCAGAAGTCGGGGAATGCGGTCCAGAAGATTATCCACTTCGCTATTAACACGCAGGTTCTCTGAAATAACCTCCTGTGGAACTTCTCTGCGGATAGACTCGTCTCGCACGTATTGTCCGACTGATAATAACCACAGTTTGACTAATTCCTGAGTTACTTCATCTTCCCGACTTCTGGGTTCATTCTCTTCTCTATCGCTTTCCTCACGTTCTTCTTGGATTTCTTGTATTATTTCTTCTACGTGCTTTCTGTCTTGTACTTCCTCGTCAGTGTCAATTGGTTGCCCCATCACGCTGCCATTTCCTTGATGCTAATTACACCCGACGGCTTGTTCAGACGATGTCACTTGTCTAATGGCATCGGACGTCTCAACTTGTCATCGCCTTGTCACCCTCAACCCGTTTTCGAACTGGCAACGGCGCCAAATGTTTACCGCAATATGGTGTGTTTCACAGAATATGAAGTAAACAGAAATAATAAGTAGTATAGTGCATCATATGACCAGAACAAGAGTACTCGGAATGGAATACTGTATTTATCATTGATTCACAGAACATTACAATGTCATGACAGAACATAAATATTCATTGTGACTCCAATGTCTGCATAATAACTATTGCAAAATCACCGATATCCGACTACAATGCATTGATGACTTAAATACTCACGACCAAGGGTGGTTGTGATGCCAACCGTTGGTACCGACTCCAAACTACCCGACCCGTCGGTTGATGCCAACAACTAATTATATCATTTGTTTATTTAACTATTTTGCTGTCTACAGGCATCAAGGCCTTTCTTGTAATTAAGTTGAATAAGGACTGTGTATTCATGCCTTCGAAGGCATCCTCATTGTAATAAGACATTTGCAAATCAATTTAAGAATATAAGTACCCAGCATCAAGTTTGAATCATTCAAGTTGTTATCTTTGATATACATCATTAAGTTGTTGAGTAGTTGATGAATGAAATGCAAGTAAATTTGTTTAAGGAAAAATTTTAGTAGAATTAGTTGGGTATCTTACATTCTTGCTTAGAGATGGTGCATTGTATGAAAAGCATTAGTTTTTGTTTTTTGTGTTCTTTTCTCAAGATGTTCACACTATTGAAGAATTCATATATTAAGAAGTCTATTTTTTTGAAGATAAGAAGGGATCTAGTGTAGATAAAACTCAATATGGATTGTTGCCTAGTTAGTTCAAGAGTTTGTGGATCTTGGGAATTATACCCTTACGAGGGTCATGAGACAACTTCATGGAGCACTATGGATGTAGCTCGACATGGATTGTTGTTGAATAATTTGGGAGATCCATGATTTGGGAGTTCGGGGAGGTGGTAATTAGAGAACTTGGGAATGCAGCTCGGGAGCTACACCTTTACTAGAGTTAGGAGGCAACTTGATGGAGTTCTACTTGATTCAAAAAACTTTTCAAAGATAAACTTTTGAAGAATATGTGGTTACGATTGGTCAACTATTTTTTTGTGTTCTAGATGGAGATTTGGTGACCAACTAGGACATATGCCTAGACGTGAGCAGTTTGGGGTGTACTAGATAAGTGAGGAAATTTAATGGAGGTGGTTCCACAAATTTCTAGATGGGTTGTTGTAGTCAGTCATGTAGTTTCTCTGTTATTTTTTGTTGTGTTTTTATAATGTAAACCTTAAGAGCGGGTTTTGGAAAATAAAGTTCATATTTTATAATAGAGTCACCTTAGTGACTTAGTGTTAGCAATTAAAATGTTTAGTCTATTTTGTGTTAGTTGGAAGTTAGTTTCCTGTAAGGTAGTTTGGGGGGAGTTGTATGGGAATACAATGCTTTATAAGCATTTGTACAATAATTGTAAGACCCCAGATGAATAATAATATCATTTATATATTAAATGTTGTTAACTTTGAGAGCAATATGGTTTAGATTTTTACAATTTATCCCTACAAAATTCAACAAGTCAATGAGAAGAGGGAATTGTTGACCTAGCCAAAGATCTTTAGATTTCCATATCCAATTTTGCACATCATCTTGGATGATTGCATACTGAAAATTAGAAACATAACTCTAGCCAATTTTAACACATTTATATTTTAATTCTAGGAGATCATGGAATTCCATGTGAAGAGGGCTATGTTGGTCCCATGCCTCATTCCAGAAAAGACCATGGTCACCCTTCCCTACAATCTAGAAAAGGTTAGTTTTAATCAGACTACTACCCAATTCATTGTTTTCCGTATCTGAGAACCCTTGCCAAGGGTTGGCATCCTAGGCATGAAAGAATGATTCTCCAAGTTTAAGTATTTGAACTTAAGAATTCACCCCATAAAGTTTTATCTTCCACACACCATCTCCAATATACCTTGGTAGCAAGAGCTACATTATTAAGGAGGGAAGATCTCATACCTAAACCACCTCTCTTTAGGCCAACAAATTTTATCATAGTTAACCAAATGCCATTTCTTTCTGTGAATTTCCTTCTGTCATGTCCCCTCTTTAGCTCTGTCTAGCAGAGACTTGAGAGTTGGCCTATCATCCGGGTTCCCGTAGGTCAGCGGAGTGGTTAGAGGACCTATCCAGAGGGAGTGGATCTTGGTAGGGAGCTTTACAGTTCTTTCCAGACAGTTTGCAACAGTTTTCTATTTTTTAGGAAGGGTTCCTATTTTTTAGGGTTTGACCGAGAGTTGACCAGGAGGCATCAGGGGACCTCAAGGAGCATTTTGGGAGTTTTGGTCACAGTTCCTATTTTTTAGGAGGTATCCCTATTTTTTAGGAAGGCACTGTCAGTTAGCTTGCCATGTGGCGACATCACCAGTGGCGCGGGCTATAGCAGTTTTCAGTTCAGAATGGCCAGTGATGGAATTGGAATAATTATTGAATATTAAAGTGTGGCTTTAATATTTAATAAAAATAAATTAAAGTGATTAATAATATCACTTCGTAATAAAATTTAATAAAGGGACCCCCCTCCTAGTTAACACATGTTGTGTTAAAAGGTGGACCTTTTATTAATGAGAAGTTGGACCCTCAACTTGGGCGCCCAACTTGGGAGACTTTAAATAAAGAAAAAAATCATTAAAAGATTCTTTTTTGATGCCACCCTAACCCTAAAAGTGGACGCCCATCTTGGGAAAAGGATAAAGTGCTTTGGAAGTTCTTTTGGAGGCATCTTTTTGCATATTATTTTTGAAGCTTCATTGCAGATCTGAACTCTGAGGAAGAGGGCAGCAGCATATAGTCTTTTGGGAACGGAAACTCTCAGGGATTTTGGTGAATTAGACGACAACCCAGTTCATGCTTGTGGGAGGCCTACTGTGGGTCTTCTTTTGTGTATCATTGGACAGATTCTAGGGCATTCTATTGCAGATCTAAGCTTGTAGCAGTACCAAATCAGCATTACTCTTCAGATCCTTCATTTTCAGTTGCATGCATAGCCTCTCCTAGGCCAATACCATCTTTGTATGCAAGTGGGGTTGCAAACCAAGCTTTACAATGAATATAAAATACAGATCTGATGGGTATGTGCTTCAAATTCTTAGTTGGTGGTTTTCTATCATTTAATTGTTATATTTAGTTCATCCTTATATGAGATTTGCAGTTGCATGTATATTTATTTGCTATCTTGGCAAATACACAATTCAAGAAAACTGAAACCCCTTCTGCATCTTCTCTCTAGTCTGAAAGAACACAAAAATAAATTAATAAAAATCATAAAACAAATAAAATCACAAGAACAAATACTTCATTTCAGCAAAGGGATCCATCAGGGATCTTTCACCTTCCCAAAGAGACTTTATCATCTTAAGGTCCAAATCATGAAGGATGCCTTTTGGAGCCATAAGAGCCATAAATCTATAAACCAGGAGAGCTTGAATCACAACTTTAAGGACTATATGACTAGCCAAAGAGAGGTATATGTGTGTCCAATGATTGATATGACGTTGAACAAAATCCAACATAACATTCCAATTTTTTTCCCAAGGCAAGTAGGAGAAATAGGGATACCTAAATAATTGAAAGGAGGAGAGACAACCTAAAAATGAAGAATATTAGAAATGTATTCTCGAAGATGAGGGTTTGTGTGGAATAAGAAAACTTGAGAGTTTTGTTCACTCACAAGTTGACCAGACACATTGATACAAATGTCAAGAGCTCGCCTAAGAACAACAGCTTCCTCAAAATTGGATCGACCCATCAAACAAGTGTCATCCACAAAATGAAGATGTGAAAGAGGATCCACACCTTGCACAATGTGAAAACCAAAAATAGAGCCAGAAGACTTGAGGTGTTTTAAAAACCTGCCAAGTCCTTCCACAAAAATGAGAAATAGATATGGAGAGAGGATCTTCTTGGCATAAACCTCTTTTAGAATGAAAAATAGAAGACAAAGATCCATTTATAAGAACAAAAAAATGAGAGATATAACAAATCATGACCCATTGAATCCAATTTTCATCAAAACCAAAGGCATGCAAGATATCTTCCAAAAATTTCTAGTAGACCTTGTCATAAGCCTTAGAAAGATCAAGCTTCATGACCATAGAATTTTCTTGTTAACATGCATAGAGTGAATAGCTTCCAAGACAATAACAATACCCTCAATGATTTGGCGACCTTAAACAAACCCCCTTATAATTGAGAAATGTTAGAAGGTACTATTTCAGCCTCTGAACAATAGTTTTGGAAAAAAACTTATTGACAATATTGTAGAGAGCAATGGGTGGGACATAAAAAAAATTCAAAACATGATCTTTCTTAGGAATGAGAGCCAAAAAAGAGTTATTAAGAGCTTTTAACATTTGTCTTAAGGTGCACATTTCTTTATAAGCCTCCAAAATGGCATCTTTGACAATATTCCAAAAAGTTTGAAAGAAATCAATAGGAAATCCATTCGGACTTGGAGTTTTATCTTTTTACATCATAAAAACAACATACTCCAGCTCATTCATGGATAGAGCACCATTGAGGAAGGAATTATCCTAAGGGGAGATAAGTTTAGGAATACAGTTCAAAATGATATGTGTTATTATGAATCGAGAAAATTCATAGAAGTGAGAAACAACTTCTAATTGGATATCTGGAATGGATTCAATCTTGGACCCATCTTTGGACAACACTTTACCCTTTGTTTAGTACGGCCAAGAAAGAGCAATAGTGGGACTGGTACGACTGAGTTTAATCAGCTTTCAGCAATAATTCTAGGCTGCGCCTTCCCTTAACTGCCCAATCAACCAACTCTAGTAGTGTACGACTTGTATTAAGGCATAGACATCAGCAATATGGTACGGCCAGGGTTTAGGAAAGAATGCAGCTAGGAACAGGTAAAACTTGCCACAAGAAGTGAATAATGTTTCCCAGCAGCAATATTTGTTAAGATTTGTAAACAAATACATTTGATATTTTTCCAAATCTGGGAACTCACACAAACCAAGGAAAAATCACATAAAATGGAAATTTGGAACAACACACTATATTTTTGTATTTTCTGAATATATAAATTACACCGAACAACTGAATGAAAGCTCCACACCAACAAGGAAATCTTCACACCAAACACCAACTGAAATTACAATGCATTCAACTCACTTGAAATCTCTGCCATGGAATTTCTCTGCAATGGAATTTCTCACTAGGAACGAAGGGTTTTCTTTCTCAATCCCATATGCCTTCAAGGTTTTTGTCCTTAAGGCAACCTTTAGGGTTTTTGTCCTTAGGCAAGAAGTTGGGCACAAAGCTTAAATTCAGATAATAAGTATGTAAAATGATGGAATCCTTCAAGATAATATGTAAAAAGATGGAATCCTTCAAATGAGCTCTCATTCTCCTTTTATAAGCATAGAAGAGAAATAAAATAATAATATTTACATTTTGCCCAAACTCAACTTAATTTTTATTACCTTTTGTAATTTCCTGCCCAACTAGAAATAATTAAATTAACATTACAAAAGGCTTTATTTGTCTCATTTAGGCAGCTTGAATAATAATAATAATAAAGTGGCCTTTTTACAATGTTAAGACAAATAATATTAAGACCGACTTTAATTATGATTTGAATTTATTTCCTTCCCATATGTAATGTGCCGTACCTGTTTGTATTTTTTTTTTTTAAATCTTAATTGTGTGATTTTTATTAGATTTTTGTGTATTCTTTTAGATAGATAGAAGATGCAGAAGGGGGTTTTATGTTTTCCTGCAGATGTAGTGCTGGAGCACACAATATATAGCATAGAATCTAAACCTATAAAATATACATTGAATCCGAAGAAACTAAAGACAACCCAAATAGTAAAATAGCCAAGAAACAATTACTATCACATACCCATATGAAAATATGCAACTTGGTACGGCCGCCGGAAATGGACCAGCAAGTGGGTATGGCTGGAAATGCATCAAATTTCCATAGAATGTCACAAATGACTCATACAAAATATAAGAGCAACAACTGAAGCACTAAACACCTCCCAAAGACCATGAATGAGTAGTAGAAGCAAAGAGAAAAGCTTCCCTACAATACTCCAAACTCCTTTTTATGCAGTACGGCCAAGCAATGGAAAGGTACAACAGTAAGGAACTACTTCAAACACTCTGATTTCTACCTTCTATATCATCCATTATCAACTTATAACAGCAATAGAAAAAGATCTTTCACTCAGCACAAGAAACAACCTCAAATGTCTCCATTTCAGCACATATGTGAATGTCGAATACATCCACCGTCAATGGCACCGTTGGGTGGTCTTTCACACCTGTGGGATACAGTCACTAATGGAGGTTTCCGTCTCCAATAGCCTGATGCAAATTCTCAAACTCCAGAAATCCTAGCAGAGCTCTCACAAGCAAATATCAAAACATAGCATAATCCCAAATGAGCTCCAATTGACCCTTTTTATCTTCCTCCAAGATAGGCGTTGGGCATTTAAGAGGGAAAATAATATTTAATTTCACTTTATGCCTCCTAGGGATGAGCGCCCAAGGTCAAGACATAAGCTTTTGTCTTTATTTCATTAATTTCACTTTTCCGGCAAAAATATAATAAAGTCCATATTAATATAAATTAATAAATCTTCGGACTTTAAAATAAGTATGAAGACGGTGTCGGAATTCACTGATCTTTAGCTTGCCGGAAAGGTCTCGACGAAACGCATCTGTTCCAACTCTGAAATCCCGAACCGACACAGTACCTGAACTTACTAAAAATAGTAACGGCCAAGAGCCCACTGAACCAACCACGAGGATGCCAACTGGATCCACTAAATGCGAACCAAGACTCTGTCACTGCCAAGGACCTCCAGAGCCAAACTAACCACAGTTCCCTAACCAAACTGCTAGCCCACGGGAACTCCATGATGGACTAACCATGTGTCTAGAAGGGGACATTACACCATACTAAACTACAGAAAATACCCAAATGGACTGATTGAATTATTTTAATAAAGTCTAAGAACTAAAACAATGCAAGAAAGACTAGACCACTAAAAAGGGTGCTCTTCGAGGTTTCTGGACTCTGCAAGAATCTTGGAATGCTCGAAACATGTTGGAACTGACTTGGAAAAAGCAAACATGACAATCATCCTGAAATCTGGTGGGTATTTCTCCCATAATAACATACTTATTTTGATTTCTAGTACCATCTTTAGTTCCTCTAGGATTTGGAGGAGGTCGAGCTTTACCCTTCCTACGAGTTGTGGTAAAGCCATGAGCATTAGAAGGACCAACAATAAATCCTTGATTATCTTGTTGAATTTATTGTTTACCTTTTTTATCCTTTTGTGACAAATTTTCAAAAGAATCATATGATTTAAGCTGGGGATAGTCATGAAATAGATGTCCATAATTATGGCATTCCCTACATTTAATGGAATGGCTTCATAATCAAGGGTTTGATGCCAAACAAAATCTCTCACCCTAATATTAATAGCCTCTAGCAAAGGATTATTTAAATCTAGTTCAACACAAATTCGGGCATAACTAGAATTTTTTTCCTCTTTGATAATCTGTGAAGTACCCAAATAGGAACCCAACGAGTTACCCAAAACTTTCAAGCATTCATCTTTCTAGAAAATGAATGGCAAGACAAATAAATGAATCCAGATGAGAACCTTGGAAGGGAGTTCCATTGTTGGAATAAAATTTAGATTCTAGGGTTTCATGAAAAGACCAACACGTTTGAAGAAATAAGGACCTCCTTCAAAAATCCAAAGACAGTAAAAAAACATTATTAAAAGAAACAAAAGAATACCCATTGGCAGCTAGGGTAATCTCCATGTCTCCTTCAATCAGATAGGCTCTGCGAGCCAAATCCTCTAGCATCCTTAGATTCAATCTAACCCCCATGAAATTATAGCTAAGGACATGCCTCAGGAAAAAAACTAAATCCTTAGCCACAAAATTAGGATTAGAAATAACCGTGGGAATCTCCTTGCTTCAAGGAAGGCAAGCATTGATTTTAATATCATTTTTTTTCTTGTCCCAAAGAAAATTGTTGTTTTTGAGCTAGATCCACGAGAATATTTGCTGCATCAGCCTCATGCATGGAATGATCCCTCTGGTGATCAATCACAACTTACTTAAAAGAAAGGCGAGAGCGAGAGGGACACAAAGACTCATGTGGTTCATCCATGAACTAGCAGCTCAAAAAATGACAAAAAAGAAAAGAAAGAAAGAATTGAAAACCCAAACAACAGACTTAAAAAGGGTGACATGCTAAGTAAAAGATCAACTTTAACATAGTATCCATCACCATAGATGTTAGCATGTGTGAAATTTCTTATTTCATTGTGGAGTAATTTGCAAGGGAGTGCAATACATTTGCAAAATGAAAAATAAATGGTTTTGAGTTTAGAAATGCTCTCTATGTTTTTAGTAACATATTGCCTGGCATTTGCTGTGACCTGGGGAGAGAGACTTTTGAAGATGCTGCATGCAGCAGCTGCATATACCACCTAAGTACTTATGATAAACTTAGTTTTAGTTTATTTCTTACTCCATGGATTCGTAAAAGATACTGTTTTAATTTTAATTCCAACAATAGAATTGCAGTCTTATTAGTCTTCTTTCCTATGTCAACTTCCTTTACTTTTTTCAATTTAATCCTTTTTATGACTTGGGGGTTCATGTTTCAGGAGAGTTTTACTTGAATGTGAATTAATATCTTTCATTTGTATTTTTTCAGGTTATGTTCAGTAAAGATTTTAAAGAATCATTTACCAAGTTAAAGGGTTTAAATGTGCGGCAGCAAATAATCAACACAATACTGAAATTGGCCAATGGTTTTCGACAAAGTAAGAAACATGCTGGTTCTCCTCAGGAAAACATTATAAATGAATATGCAACATTAGGTTTATATTTAGTGTGGACAACTGATGTTGAACGAGGAGAGGAAGTATTCCAAGTATTAAAAATATGGAATGTTCTTACCCATGTAGAAGTTCCTATCCTTAGACAACGCTTGGAAAATGTTTTCACAACATATACTCCAGAGTACATTGTGCGGTGCAATGCAAAGCTTTTGGATAAGTATGTTCACATTTCTTGTTAATTGCTGGTTTGTCAAAGACTCTCCATGAATTCTATATCCATTTCATTTTAATGTTTTTTAAGGATGGTGTCCATTGAAGAAATAAGATTGCGTACAATAGTATTTCCTTAGTTGTAGTGAATTGTGGTTTATGTGATAACGCCTAGGAATAAATCACGTTTTAGTATATTATTCTAAATAAAGCCAAAATAATGACTTATGCTTGTAGCACAGTAGATTGTCTTTATTACTAGAAGAAAAGAAGGATGAGCTAATATGAACTTATTGGTCATATTTTGTATATTTATTCAAATCTGCATATCTGAAGGCTATCTTGTCCCAGGGATGCAAAAACAGTACTACCAATGCGATGGAAGGATGATCCTGGGTTTGTTTGGTATAGGCATCTACAGAAACCAGAAATGGTTGAATCTCTTCATTGTGAAGCTCTTGATAAGGAAACTATTACATTGGAGCATGCCAAAGTAGAAGAAAGCTTATTGCTGATGAAGTTCTATTCTTTGTCTTCTGGCATTGCAAGTCAACTATTAACAGCCAGAGATGGATCAGAGATTGACCTTCAGTTTGAGGTCAATGAGGAAGAATCACGAATAATCAGGTTTCCAAGAAGTTCGTTTATTCTTGGACGCTCCGGTACAGGGAAAACCACTGTACTTACAACCAAACTTCTTCAGAAGGAACAGCAATTCCATCTTGCTACTCATGGTTTGTCATGGGAGAGTCAGGGTAAGGTAGAAAGTAAAATTGGGAGAAAAGATTTGCAAGAAGAATGTCTTAATTCAAGTTGTCTTCGCCAAATGTTTGTCACTGTTAGTGCAAAGCTTTGTTCAGCAATAAGGAATCACATTAGTCGCATTGACAGGTAGGTTAGCCCTTTTTCATTCTGAGTTATGGCAACAATATATTCAATCTCAAATAGAGTGATAAACTTTTAATAATAATGAATTTTTAAATGGCTAATAATAAAAGTTTGAAACCAATTCCTCTCAATTATGTCATTCAAGAAAGATTATAAATGTTCTTTAATATTTTTCTTCTTTTTGGCTTCAGCTTTTAGATCTGGGTTAAATGTTAGTGGAATTTGACATCTAATGCTCAGTAGATTACAGCATTGCTTGAAACACCTATTTATTTATGAGCTATTTTCTCTCTCTAAAAGCTAATTTTTGTTTGATGCAATGCACTGGAAATCCTCATTATATTTAACATGATGCAAGAGAGGAATAAAATATCTAAGATCACACAAGTTGGGTAGAGGAGAGTTTGACTATGAGTACTGCTGAATAGAATTTACTTAGAATTTTGGACAGAAACCCTTAATGTGCAAGATAAGTTGATTTCTTATGATGGTATGGAGAGGTCCTACAATTACCATCCAAGAAAAGAAAGAAATAAATAGATTATACTAACATCCCTGAATGACCAAAGTAGATCCATGTGACTTGAAAATACGATGAGTAAGAATAGCAAGAGGAGGGAAACAAGTGCTCCAACATTTAAAAGAAACAGGGGGTACAATACTACAAGCTGAAAACATAACAAAATATTCTAAATCTTCTTATGTTGGGGTGACCTAAAAAATAGATACACGTGCTAGAAAATACACCATTTATTAATTATTACAAATACTTATCTCAAAGGGAGAACTGACTAGAGTCACAAAGATTTGGATGAAAGATTTTTTTTGAATAAATAACATCATAGTAATTATTAATAACAATAATAATCATTATTATTATTATTCTTAATAACCTTAATAGGAAGTTTTGGGTGGTTGGTGGGTTGTTCTTCTTATACGACTTCCTCGTGTATTTATTCCTCATTTGATCAATAATACAATTGCTCAGTGCCCCACAATGATTTTATTATGGTATCAGAGCACTTTACTATTGCCTTGCAAGAAGCCATGAAGCTTTATGCAAAGCAGAGGCAACATAGAAATCTCTTGGTGAATATTGAATGCCGTAGAGAAGAATGTTGGAGAAATACAAATGTGGTTTCATGTTGAGAAGAAGAAACATAGAGGCAATGTAGTTTGAATGTGATTTGATGCCATTGTGTTAAGAGGAGTGCCAAAGTAGAAGCAGTGCTGTTTAACCAGCGTGGCAGCCCACAAAGCACCCCAACTGCAGGTCTTATTGCTGAAAGAATATTGTTGTTGTCAATGTGTCTTGAGAAAAAAATTCCTACAACAAATGTGAGGAAAAATACAAGTGCTCAAGGGTGAAGTTTATTGCCAATCCACATAAAGTAAGCAACAAGCATAACTTGCTTTAGTGTGGGGAGAGAGCAAAAAAATCTAACTGCAGTTTTAATTCTTGTTGTGTCAAAGTGTCATGTCTTCTTTTCAGGCATTAGCGTTTGAGAGCCCCTTAAACTATTATTTTATTTTCCATAGGCTTAAGGGTAAGGTGAATGAATGAATGAATGAATGAAAGCTTTTAATAACGTCCACGAGGCCAAACAACCTATGAGACTGCTAGAGACCAGAACACCCAGCAAAAGAACCAAAAGCACCCAGGAAATACAGAACCAAAACAGGCAGGACCCACACAACACCTAACTGGATCCCCTTTCCTTTTGGATCCTAGACCTTCTGCTATGAATCTTGGTCAAGTACACTGCAAATTTAGCTATCCTCTCTTCCTCAAACAAGTTCGTCAAAGAACCCACATTCAAGGTATCATGATAATTGGCCCTTATATCCTTGTAAGCCGGGCATTCCATGATGTAGTGCCATTCCGTCTCCCCTAACTCCAAAGTGCAGAAATAGCATATTCTCTCTGCCCATTCTTCTTTTGGCTTCTCCCATCTTCCGGTTTCGCATCTAAGTTGGTGCGAACTAGTCTTTATTTGTGCCATTAACATTTTTGCTTTCCATTTTATTTCCGCTCCTATGTAGTTCTTTTGCGTGTGGTCATAAGAAGGATTAAAGTGCTTTATGTAGTATTCTCTTTTCCTCCCCCATTGCCTTGCCCACATGTTTACTTTGAATTTTTCTTGCACGTACTTTTTAATATCCTCTTTAGTTTTTGGGCACTCTTTTTTTCTTATGTCCCACTTATTCATCCACCTGTCATTTTGTTTCATCCACGTACTCTTCCTTCTTGTCAGTTTTTCCTCCAAGGCCATTCTGGGCCATCGGATCGTCTCCATGTTCTCAAGTCTCTTTAAGTAACTTAGCATACAGGTCAGTGTCGTTGCCTCAACAGGAAAGGCACTCGCTTCAGCGAGCACAATCTCATAAGGAACCAACGCTTTTGTTTTGAGACTACTTGTGATTAGATGCTTTTGTAACATCTCTATTTGTTTCCACTTCATCTCTGACGTGTTGCCACCCCAAACTTCGCACCCATATAGCATGACCGACACCACCAACAACCCAAAAAGAGTCTTCTTAGTTTTCCAGTCCCACAATTTAGCACTTCTACATCGATTTTGCAATGAGTATAAAGCTTTCCAACCTCCTTGTATCCTTTTTGCCCTACATGTCTCCCAGTTGAGCTTATTATGGAAATCGAGGCCAAGATACTTGTATTCATTGACCACCTGTAGGGGGCTACCTTCAAAGACAAATTCCACCGACGTCTTCTTTCTTTTCAAGGTAAAGATCATGATCATAGTTTTGTTGGTGTTCACTTGCATCCCAACCTCTTGACAAAATAGTTCTAAAGCTTTCAAGTGTTCCTTCAAATCATGCGCCGTTTTTGCCATTAGGATAAGATCATCCGCATATAACAACAGCTTTATTACATAACTGGCCAAGTGGACGCCCCCTCCACCAAACTTGTCTATCCATTCCTCTAATTTGTCAATGTACAAATCAAGCAAGGTAGGAGATAGAGGACAACCCTGTTTAACCCCAATGTCACTCCCAAAACATTCTGATAGCCCTTGCTTGGTTCTAATTTTGGCCCGAACCTGATCATACAGCCTATGGACAGCAGCTCTACATTTCTGGAATTCCCAGCTCTTCCATTCTACTCCATAACTTGCTTCTGGGAACAATATCAAACGCCTTCTTGAAGTCAACAAAACAACAGAAGGCCTCTTTTCCTTGTTTATCCCAAACCTTCTCAATCAAGTGCCTGAGGGTGATGCAGTGATCAATTGTAGAATGTTTTGGCCTAAAACTTGCTTGCCCTTTCGTCCTCTTTCCCTCCCTTTCTGCCCACATACCGATTCGGCACTCAACCATACTCCCGAAGAGTTTACCAAAAAGAGGATTGATTATTATAGTGTGGTAGTTCGAGGGGTTATTGACATCTCAACTTTCGAGCAACGGGATAATGACACTAGTTGTCCAATTTGCTGGAAAATCATTCTGTATGACCCCATTAAATATTCTTTGATGTGTAGTGTGAGGGCTTCCATGCCCCACTTTATGAACTCCGTCTGTAAGCCATCTATGTCCCGCGCTTTCCTTGCTGCTAGCTTATTAATTCCATCCTTAATGTCTTTCACAGAAAAGAGTTTGGCCCTTGATTTGATAACTGGGGGGGACATCTTTATTTTGATCACGTTCATACAATATCTTTGCATAGTGTAGCCATTGAGAGTCCATAATGTTGTTCTCCGTAACTGATTTTTTCTGTTGCAGCTCCTTCCAGAAGCCTCTCAGATTGTGTTTCCCAAGAGAGACCAGCTCTTTCCTTCTTCTTTTCATATAGGCCTCTTTTTTCTTTCTGACAAGCTTTACACGTTCCTTTTTATTTCCTCAGATTTTCAGCATTCTCTTTGCTGTTTTGCAGTCTTCATCATACCACGGATTAGCCGGGAAACTGTTTTTGCTGCTTCTTTTAGGCCTTGATCTTTTGCACAAATTGAGAGCTTTGTGGATTATCATTGTCAACTTATCGCTGCCTATTATTCTCCTATTTATATTGACCATCCCGACACCTTTTCTCCCCTGCAATTGTTTTTCAAGTGCTGTTCTAAAGATCTCTTGGTTCTTGTCATGTCCCCAATTTTGGAGTAACTTAATATTGTTTTAATTGTAAATTAATTTTGTAAAGTATATTTATTTACTTTATAAAATTAATATTTTATTTAAGTTACTAAGTCAGTAGTACAACACTTTATTAAAAAGTGTTATGAACAAGCATTTAAAAAGTACAAGTGCAAGCATTTAATAAAGTTCATGTAAAAGCATTTAAAATGCTTGGGTATGATGTGTACATGTAAACTCTCATTTAATAAAATTAGGCTGGGCCTAATTGATGTAATGGCTTTAAAAGCAAGCCTGAGAGTCATTTGATGCATGTCTGGATATTTGAATGTATTGGTTTTGTGTTATGTATTTTGACAAATTGTATTCAGTTGATTGACAAGGTGATGTTCCCTTGCATTTGATGAGCCGAGGAGATGTTCCCTTGGTGAATTATTGTGGTGGAATCATTTAGATTTCACATTTGGGCTTCAAAGTGTCTTGAGTTTGGTATTTTGCTGAATAAGTTGATATTTGGTCGGAGACCATTCTATCGATATTTTGTCAAGTTTCATTTTATGCAGATTACAAAATAATGTTCATGCAAATTCAATGATGTATCGGATTGCAATTGAATTATATATATCTGTTTATTTTATACCCTTGAATATCTTATATGCAGATTTAAGGGTATTATATGGTTTCATTTATATTAGCAATCACTTTTGGAAAGTCTTTTGAATAATTATGTAGAGTGTTTGTGTGATATGATTTAGTTTAATTCCCAGCAATTGGGAAAGTTTATTGTATATCAGATTGGGTATGAGAATTCATATTGGTTGGTAAATAGGAGACAAAGTACTGACATATCTCAGATTGTGGGTCCCAGATTCCACTTAGAGGTAAGATCAATTGCTGAAGACAAAGGAATTCATGAAATATTTGTGGTTTTTTTTTAGCTAATAAGGAAATCAGTGAATGAAGTTAGAGGACTGGTGGGTCCCAGCGAACACAAAGAGATATTGAATTGCATCTATTATCTGCACAACATTTAGTGGTGATTGAATGAATGAATGAAGGCTTTTAATAACGTCCACGAGGCCAGATAGCCTATGGGACCATAGAAACCAAAACACGCTGCAAAAGAGGGCCAAAACACGCTGCAAAGAGAGCCCAAAACCCGCAGGAGGGCCACAACCACAAAAGGAAGATCACACACACAGTCCCTAACTGAACTCTTTTGCTTTTAGGATCTTATATCTTCTGCTATGTATCTTGATCAAATACACCGCGAGTTTAGCTAACCTCTCTTCTTCAAATAAGCTAGTCAAGGAGTCAACATTCAAAGTGTCCTTGTAATTGACCCTAATATCCTCGTAGGCTGAGCACTCCATGATGTAGTGCCATTCTGTCTCCACTAAATCCAGATTGCATAAACAACAGATTCTTTCCTCCCCTTCTTCTTTAGGCTTCGACCACTTTCCGGTTTCACATCTAAGTTGGTGCGAACTAGTTCTTAGTTGTGCCATTAACATTTTCGCTTTGCATTTTATGTCCGCTCCTAAGTAGCTTTTTTGCGTGTGTTCCCATGAGGGATTGAGATGTGTTATGTAATATTGTTTTTTCCTTCCTACTTGCTTTGTCCATATGCTTACTTTGACTTTTGCTTGCACATTTTTTGATATCCCCTTTTGTATTTGGACATTCTTTTGTGCTAATACCCCACTTATTCATCCACCTGTCATTCTGTTTCAACCATGTACTCTTTCTTCTTTCTAACTTTTCCTCCGCTACCATTTTGGGCCATTGGGATGCCTCCATGCTCTCAAGCCTCTTTAAATAACTTAACACCCGGGTCAGCGCTGATGCCTCCATTGGAAAGGCCCCGGCCTCAGCTAGAGCAATCTCATAAGGGACCAATGCTTTAATTCTGAGGCTACTTGTGATTAGATGCTTTTGTAGCCTCTCTATTTGTCTCCACTTCAACTCCGAAGTATTACCTACCCAAACCTCGCAGCCATAGAGCACCACCGGCACCACCAGCAACCCAAAAAGAGTTCTCTTAGTTTTCCAATCCCACAATTCAGCCCTTTTGCACTGGTTTTGCAAGGAGAATAGAGCTTTCCAGCCCCCTTGAATCCTTTTAGCTCTAAATGTCTCCCAGCTGAGTTTATTATTGAAATCTAGGCCAAGATATTTGTATTCATTGACAACCTGTAGGGGGCTGCCATCAAAGACAAACTCCATCGAAACCTTCTTTCTTTTCAAGGTAAAGATCATGATCTTAGTTTTACTAGTGTTCACTTGCATCCCAACCTCTTGGCAAAACGATTCTAGAGCTTTCAAGTGTTCCTTCAAGTCGTGCACTGTTTTTGCCATTAAAATAAGATCATCTGCATATAAAAGCAGCTTTATAACATAGCTGGCCAAGCAAACACCCCCCCCCCCCCACCAAACTTGTCAAGCCACTCCTCTAATTTGTCAATGTACAAACCAAATAGGGTGGGAGATAGCGGACAGCCCTGTTTTACCCCAATGTCACTCCCGAAACATTCTGATAATTCCTATTTGGTTCTAATTTTAGCACGCACTTGATCATACAACCTATGAGCAGCAGCCCTGTATTTTTCTAGAATTCCCAGCTCTTCCATTCTGCTCCATAATTTGCTTCTAGGAACCGTGTCGAACGCCTTCTTGAAGTCGACAAAACAACAGAAGACCTCTTCCCCTTGCTTATCCCAAACCTTTTCAATCAAGTGCCTAAGGGTAATACAATGGTCGATTGTAGAGTGTTTTGGCCTAAAGCCTGCTTGTCCTTTCGCTCTCTTTCCTTCTTTTTCTGCCCACACACTGATACGGCGTTCAACCATACTCCCAAAGAGTTTGCCAAAAAGAGGGTTGATCATTATAGTGCGGTAGTTCGAAGGGTTATTGACATCTCCACTTTTGAACAGAGGAATGACAACACTGGTCGTCCAATTTGTAGGGCAACCATTCCTGATGACCCCATTAAAAATCCTTTTGATGTGCGGTGTAAGAACTTCCAGGCCCCATTTTATGTATTCTGCTTGTAAACCATCTATGTCACGCGCTTTACCCACCGCTAGCTTTTTAATTCCCTCTTTAATGTCTTTTGTAGTAAAGAGCTTGACCATTGAGTTGATAGCTGGGGGAACATCTTTACTTTGATCACGCTCATATAGTTGTTTTGCATATTCTAACCATTGGGAATCTGTAATGTCATTTTCAACAGTTGTGTTTTTTTGTTGCAATTCTTTCCAGAAGCCTTTCGGGTTGCTCTTCCCAAGAGAGATCAACTCTTTTCTTCTTGCTTGCATGTAGGCCTCTTTTTTCATTTTAACCAGCTTTACATATTCCTTTTTATTTCCATGGGTTTTTAACTTTCTCTTTGTTGTCTTGCAATCTTCGTCATACCATGGGTTAGCCGGGAAGTTGTTTTTAAAGCTTCTTTTAGGTCTAGATCTCTTGCACTTGTTGAGAGCGTTATGAATTATCAATGTCAACTTATCGCTGCTTATTGTTCTCTTACCTATATTGGCTGTCCTGGTATCTTTTATTCCTTGCATCTGTTTTTCAATTGTTGTTCTAAATATTTCCTGATTTTCTTGTGTTAGGAGGATTGTGCCTTGTGGTACCATTTTCTCTTGGCTATGTTGTAGGCTATTTTGATGCTGATGTTGAGTGTCTTTTTGCATTTTGATCTTTACATGAATGGGATTGTGGTTTGAATTCATTTCTATAGGACACTCTCTCACTTCAATTTCAGTTAGCCTTGCCAATAGGTTCTGAGAACAAATAACATAATCTACCACGCTTTGCCCATTGTACGTTTGACACATAATATTCCCTGAACTTGGCCACATTTTGAGGCCATTGCAAATGATTAGATCGTACAAGCTGCATATCCCTAGCAATTCTGCCCCATACTGTGAGATACCACCTTTTTTGTCTTGAGAGTCTCTTTCCCACTTTTGATTCTCTTCCTCTTCTAACCATAATGGATTGTCTTTTATCCCTTCTTGGTTCTTAAGATATAGAGCCTGGCTATTTGCTATCCTTGCATTGAAATCTCGTAAAGAATGATGTCACCTACCGCACTATAGCTATGTATGTCCTTTTTCAGGGCTGCATATGGATCCTCTTTGTCTAGGTTCCTCCTCTTATAACATTTTGATCCACGAGGAGCAAAGTAACATGCAGCAAGATATATTGTAGATTCCTTTTCTTTCACTTTTGTCCATATGTATTGTTTGTTTGGATCTTCTTTTTCCACATGTATGACTCTCTCCCAGGACTCTCTCACCAACACTGTCACGCCACCATGTCCCTTGCTGCTTTCGGTTAGTTCATTCCACACTGAAAACTTCCTATAACCTTCAAACTCTAGGACCTTACAACCCTCATGTTCATGTGTCTCAGTGATGACAATGAAGTCATTTCCCTTTGCTATGGGCCCTAACCCAGGACCTCTCCTCCAAGGGTAACCTCGACAGTTCCAGCTTACCATTGAGAGGTGTTCCTGGGGGGCCCCGCCTTCCTATTTAGCATGTGTTGTTTTGTTGCTAAATTGGGCTTTCCCCCTATACAACCAAGCATCATTACCTACCTTTCTTGCTACTACCACTTTCTCCCACTCCTTCTTTCTTCTAATTGTGATCGGGTTAAATCCTCGTCTATATAGTATTGTGTGCCTTTAAGGAACCTTTTATTTCTCAAAATTATGTTCTTGTTCTCCGCGTTTTTCAAGGTTACTCTTACATTCCTATTTCTGCCCTCTTTTGCCATTCTTCCAATTCTGTTTGCTTGATGAATGTTCCCTGACCACTCCAACTTGTTTGCGAGAAAGTCCTTTATTAACTTGCTTGTGTGTTCCCCCTCTCCATGGTCTTTCAAACCTTTTATAATTATGTTTGCTGCTTTGTCATGTCTGTTTTTTTCTTCCCACATTTGCAGCTTGACATGCTTCTCTATGAGCTCTTTTTGGTTCACTGCGGGCCCTCTTGCTACTTGTGCCCACGACTTAGCTTCTTCCATCTGCTCCTTTAGCTTAGCTTCTTTGATTTCCATACTTGCCATGGCTGCTTGAAACTCTTTTAATGGTGTAATGTCTTTCTCCTCTGTTACATTAGGAATATTTCTGATGCTGATTTTCTTAATTTCTTGCTTTAACTTCAAAATTTCTTGTTGGCCTGTTTTCATGATTGTTTGCAATTGGATAATTTGATCCTTAAGCAGTTTGTTTTCGAAAGTGATTTGTTGGTTTGCTGCCGTGATCTCTTGAAGTTTGTTATCTTTCATCAGCGCCAGCACCTCTATGTTTTCAAGCCTCCTCTTTAGGCCCAATTGCTCCCTAACATACAAGTCTGATGACCATATTAGCGGAGTAGAGTCAGGGCTGTTTTGATCACGCTTGTCCTCATTTTCAGCCTCTAGTTCAGCCTCTACATCCTGCTGCTTCACATTCTCAATGTCCTTGTTGTGAAGGTTCTCCGATCGTTCACCTTCGGTACCTCTCTTTGGGCTAAGCTTGCTGTCCAGCTGTATCACTGATTGTGTTTGAGTTTCAAGGTTTTCTCTGTTATCACGCCGTGCTACGGGTGGCTCTACCTGCTCTTGCATTGCTTCAGAGTCATCTGTCGCCCGAATGAGGTTTGACAACTTTGGAAGGATTGTGATGAATTTATTGCTTTCCAATTGTTTTAGCCTTCTTGTTACTTTAACTTGCCTGCGTTGTAAAATCCTCCTATACTGCTTGGCATTAACAAATGCAAGGGTTTCCCCCGTGCCTATGTTCTTGACTTGAGTATATCCCTGATTTTAGGGTGCAAGAATGACTCCAGAACCCCCGCAGTTATGAAGGATGGAGTGCCTTGCTCACTTACAGTATATGTGATGCCTGAAAATGGCACTATCAAATCTGCCTGCGGTGCCTTTTTCGGCTCCTTTGTGGGCTCTGGCCCACATTTGCCTCCCAATTTCCCTACTGAAATCTCAAATATCTGCCCTGCCGGTGAATCACTTTCTGGCAATAATATTCTACTCCCCATACGTTCCAACTTGCACTATGTCAAGCTATACCGTGCCTAGATTCTAGGTTGAAAAACCCCAGGACTGCTTCTTGCAAGTTTCTCAAGGCATATATGCCCCGCGGTTTGAGAAAATGTTTTCTTGTATGATATGTCAATGTGCCAGAGAGCAACCGGTATATGAAACAAGGAATAAAAAAAAACAGCGAGTATTCGAGGCTGACCTTGTTTTTTTCGCCAGAGGATGCTGAGTGAGAATATTAAATTAAAATGGTCCCACCTTGCCGCGCCTACCTACCTCCCTGTTGCACGCCTCCACCTTTCCTTGCTTTTCTAACCTCCGATTGAATTGCCTAAAAGAAGATGCGAACTTCACATTAGAAGACAGCGATAAACTATAAAAAGGAAATCGCAGCTCAGATATTTAACATGTAATAAAGGCATTGATCGTGGTTCCTCTAAAAATGATCGCAGCATCATTCAAATATAATTATGCATTGGGACTTAAGTTGTATGAGACGCAGGTACACATCAGCAGCAATTCATGGGTCCCAGTATCATTAAGGTGTTAGCCTCAGTAGACACCGATTGCATGAGAGATAGACGCCACCTGGAAGCCATTGTTTGAGCCAAGCTAAAAGTGATTATCAAAAGGAAAATCGTGAGTTTTATAATTTCATTGAAAGGCTGCTCGCTGTAATACTGTGCAGGGATTCTATTGACTGTAGCTGATAAATAGAAGTGACGGTGGATTCAAAGGAATTGTGAATCTTGAAGATTTGAAGATCATGGAAATATCAGGTATTGACTCTTTTGATAAAGGTGGAATAGACTAATATTCAGCAGAGTGTACAATATCAGACCTGCATCATTGGAATTGCTACAGCACACCAGTGCATTGCTCTGAAATCATTGTTTGCATCTACACTATAATTGGAGACATCATTGTATTGCAACATTGGTATGTTGATTGTTCATCTCTGATTGTAGGGAATCAATTGCAAGGTCTGAACTACATTCAAATCTTTAATTTGAAACAACTATTGCTATCTACAATTTGGTAGGTTCTGAGTTTGTCACAGCAAACTAGGTATTTTGTAATTTATAATTGTTTTCAGTCTTTGGGTTTCTTTAAAAAACATTGCAAGATATCAGAGTTCATTATAAAAATCAGAGTTGTAGCCAATATCTTTAAGAGGGATAATACAGTTCTCCTGTGTCAATAGGACTATGCCTTGAGGTGCTATTTCCTTTTGGTTTTGGTGTAATCTAACTTGATGATGATTTTGAGTGTCTTTTTGCATGTTGATCCTTACATAAATGGGATTGTGATCAGATTTCATCTCTATAGGGCATTCTCTCACCTCAACTTCCGAAAGCCTAGTCAACAAATTCTGAGAACAAATGACATAGTCCACCACACTTTGCCCATTGTACGTTTGACATGTGATTCTCCCTGAACTCGGCCATGTTTTGATACCATTGCAAATAATCAAAACGTACAAGCTGCATAGTCCTAGCAATTTTGCCCCGTACTGCGTGATACCGCCTTCTTGAGAGTCCCTTTCCCATCCTTGGTTTTCTTCCTCTTCTAACAATAGAGGATTGTCCTTTGTTTACCGCAATATGGTGTGTTTCACAGAATATGAAGTAAACAGAATTAAGTAGTATAGTGCATAACATAGAGCATGAAACTATAACATCATTGCACAGAATAAAGCATTGTTCCCATTTATTGAATATATCAGTATTACACTACAATGTTACAATGCTGTGGGGCCGCCCCGATTACAAAGTATTAAGTCAATATATAACTTGGCCAAGGTTGGTTGAGATACCAACTGTTGGCAACGACTCTATAACTATAAAACCATCGGGGTTAATTCTCGATAACACTCCTAACTTAACAACACTAATTAATTTATGATTATTTACTTGGCCGACTACAATTATGACCGACTACATCATCCCCCCCACAAAATTAGTCGTCTTCCAGACGACAGAAAACCATCAAGTGACATTAAGCAAGCTTTGCCGACGACAATGCTGAAGTAGGAGCTGTGTAAAAGTAGAACCAACACATTCGGAACACCTTCCAGTAGACCAACCAACCAAGGGACCCAATCTAATAGCACATTGAATGCTGCAAATGTTGCACCCCATTGCTCATTGAATCAAGATAGTACTGATTTGATGGGGGTTTGGGGGCAGCGCCCCTAGCAGGGTTGAGGGCCAGCCCAAAATAACCCTTCAAAACCATTCGGACCTTCATTGCGCACATCATTTTTCTAACAAAATCGGACACTCGTCTGCAATCTTCTTGCCCTTGTCCATTTGGCTTCTTCAGCTTCAGCACTGATAACTGGTAAGATATACAATGCCAAAAATTCCAATTTGTTACCTCGACATACTTAGCTTGTACGGCCTTGGCTTCCGCGTCGGCCTGCAGGCTCAGCAATTTTCTTTCTTCCTTCCGTATGGTCGACCTCCAAAATGCTCTCACTTTTTTCTTGATTTGTTTTGCAATTGTGGGATTGGGTTTTAATAAAGGGCGGGGTTGGGTGAGTTGTCCGTACGATGTACGGCGTACGACTCAACCGTACGTCGTACAGCCTGGTTGTACGACATACGACTCGGCCGTATGACATACGACTTGTTTTTTTTCTTTTTTTTTTTAATTTTTTCTGTTAGCCGTACATTGTACGGCCCATGTCGTACGTCGTATGGTCTGGCCACGTCGTACCTTTTTTTTCAAAATTTTTCCGACATTTTTTTTTCCATTTTTTCCAATTTTTCATCCATGTCAACCGGGCTTTTCTATTTTTCTCCGACGGGGTCCATGTTCGATCTGCAACTCTGACTTTATTGATTTTATACTTGCCTGCAGGGGTCGGAATTATTGCCAGAATTGTTGTCTTTCGGAAGCCACATACTACGTTTGGCAAACTGTCCAACTTTTTAACATCATTTTTTCTCTGTTGCTTTTCACCGATCGCCAAAAAATTGCAAGTCGGCTGATATACTCTATAGTCCTTATTCCTTCTGTATGGTCTTTTTACGACTGGCGTTTTCAATACTGGGTTCCCGTTGTTAGTTCCATCACCTCGTTTCACCTTGCTTGCCAATGGCTCCTCATACCTGATCACCTTGTCTGGTTCAAATTTATGTGCAAGTGTATTATTTATCTTCGCTTCACCCTCTGTGTATTCTTTCTGTGCCTCTCCTGGTCGACTTGTTTGTTCTGGTCGACTTGTCTCTGCCACTATTTGCTCTGTTACTTTCGGCTGATTATTGCCTTCCTCTCCTTTGTCACTCATTACTGGTTCCTTCTTACCAAGTGGTCGAGTGTTTGTCAATCCATCAAGTGCTTCATTCGTGAACAATGTTTCACTCGTCGGCCTAGAGTTGCTCGGACTTTCACTCGTCGGCCTAGAGTTGCCCAGACTTTCATTCGTCGGCCGAGAGTTGCCGAGACTTTCACAGTTGCCGAGTGTTTCACTTTTCGACTGAGTTTTGCCAAGAATTGCACTGCCATGACTTGCATTGCCAAGACTTGCACTACGAGGACTTGCATTGTTCATCGGAGAGCTCTCACTGACTTCTTTTATTGAAATCATATTACATTCCGGTTGAAAGAACTCGTAATCTTGCATCTGCCAGTGGAATAGCCCACTAAAGGAATTAGTTTCATCCTCAGAACATTCTTGCAATTTTAATACTCCCTCATCAGGTTCCATTGGCCCTCTACCAACTGACTCCCCTTTGTTTGAATTGGAATCCAATGCTAGTTCCTCACTTATAGCCTGTGTTCATGACAATCTTCTTACCTTTGTTTTCTATTGACAATGTGTTCCTTTTCCAGTTATGGTTGGCCTTGGCGGCTATCAGCCACCCTCAACTGAGTAATGCATCGTACGACGAATTTTGTGTTGTTATGACTACAATGTTTAATCGAAAAAGTTGGGTGCCAATCCTTACTTTCTGAGCCATTAGCACTCCCAGCGCTTTAATTCCGTGCTGGTCTGCTCCCAATAATTGGAAATTTTATGGCCATAGTGTAGGTTTCCCCAAGCACTTCCACGCATCTTCTGTCAGCACATTCACTCCCGATCCACCGTCAATTATTGTGTTTGTTAGATGACATCCACCGATTTCCATGTGCACGACGGCTGGATTCTTGCCATTGTTTACTGCCAACAGTCTCAGGTCGATGACTTGTTCTCCCTTGAGCGGTGGCTCCACTATGATGTCTTCCTCCTTTGTTTGCCTGTTTGGTTCCCCTTCCATCACCTTCGAGATTGCCATTCTCAACTGCGGCATGCTCTGTAAAAGATCCGCTATCTTAACCGATACTGTGGTTTGTAGCACCTGATTCACGATGCTCTTGTCTGACTCTGGTCGTGTGGTAGTTGTTTTTCTGTTCTTCCCTTCTGTTTCCATTGCCATCTCTACTTCCTTTCTCGCCTCCCGAAGTCTCTCCTTCTCGGTTCGGGGATCTGGATACGTCGCTTTTTTCCATTGTGCTCGGGTGACCGCCAGGATCTCTTCATCATTCCCCTTGAAACTGATCATGTTCACCCCTTTTTGCTTCGGGCAATCTTTTTCTTCATGATCTCCAAGCCCACACCACTTGCATAATGCATTTATTGTGTTTTGATTATTGTTTGGGCATTCTCTGCCAAAGTGACCCCATTCATTGCACTTTCTACATTGTATCATGGGCCCCCCCTTATTGTCGTACTGTATTCTGTTCCTCGGGCTATTGTTACTTCTGTAACCTCCAGGTGATGCATTGCTATTGTACTAGGCCTTTGGTGGTGTGTTCGGCGGTGTTGACGGTTCTCCTTGAGTGAAGAGTACTTGTGTACCCCTTGCTTTTAGATTGTATGGGCATTCCTTGATGGAATGTCCCATCACTTGGCAGATATCGCAGAACAACTTCTTCGGGCAGTTTGCCTTTGTGTGACCTTCCCCCTTGCAATCCGTACACCATAGTTCTCTGGCTTCCCTCATACTCTCTTTGTCGGCCTTCAATTCTTTCATCATTCTTATCATGTCCTTCCTGAGTGCTTGTACGGTCTTGGACTCACTATCGCTATTGTCGTCTGTACTCTCCTCGTCGTCTGTCTTCATTTTTCCTCGAAAGGATATTTTATTTTCACTTTCTATATCCATCGCTCGATTGTACGCTTCATCGTATGATGACGGAGGCACGACTTTCGTTTTCTTTCTTAGTGATGGACGCAACCCTTCGATGAACCATCGCTTCTTCAGCCCGTCGGCCGGCCGAGTCTCCAGTTTTCCCAACAATTCTTTCAGTCTCCGGTTGTAGGTTCGCACGTTTTCGTGCTTCCCTTGCTTCGTACTGTAGATCTCCACTACAATTTCACTGTCATCCCTTAGAAGTTTGAATTCATCTTGGAATGCCTTCTTAAGTAATCTCCATGATGCCCTGTGTGCTTGGACCAACTATGTGTACCAGTCGATGGCACTATCTCTCAGTGTCGCTAGAAATGCTTTCAGCCAGTAGTCCACATCATCTTGCCCATTGGCTTTCCAAATCGTCTCGCACGTTTTATAGTGTCGTACTGGATCTTCTGACCCATCCCCCGTAAATTTTGGCAACTTCTGCCTCTCGGCTGGCGGAGTCACCATCCTTCCCCGATGCCCTCCGTGTGTGTTGGACCTGACTGGACTGGTTCTCTTGCAACGTCCTAGTGCGTCACTTGCACTCTCGGCCACGTTCGAGTCTTTCCCACGTGCTTTGTCAGCATCCTCTACACCTTGAGTCTCCTCGAGTTCGTTCTGATACTCCCTCTGCCCTGGGGTCTTAGTCTCAGATCTTCCAACTCTCGGCCTTTCGTCGTCCGATATGGATAACTCTCTGATGCGGCATATGTTGTTTTCAATTTCTTTTGTCAATTCATTTTCATTCCCTTTTTCTTTATTTGTCAGCGGTGTCTTGAAAATTCCTTCGTTGGCATGATGATGTTCATTGACAATTTGTCTCAGTGTTTTCCTTTGTTCTTGTTGTTCCTTTAATCTCAATGATCTTCGTGTTCTTTCCTCTGGTGTTTTATGCCCACTTGGTACTCGGTTCTTATCCTTATTGAGTTGTATGGGCATTAATTACTACTCGGGTGAGGAGATGGTCGACCTCTTGGTCGACGTGCAATTGATCCTAGGTGACCGACTGAGGGATCTCTCGTCTAAGAGCGTCTTCATGATCCTCGTTTGCTTATACTGGCTCTTCGGTCGGTTGCCCCATCATGACGCCATCTTCATTGTGTTTTTTTTTTTTTCTTGACCCTGGTTACACCCGACGGTTTGCTTGTTTCTGACGATGCCACTTGTCCGATGGTTTCCGATGACTCAACTTGTCATCGATAGCCAACTTGTCATCCGATGGTCTCAACTTGTCACCCGATGGCATCGGATGACTCAACTTGTCATCGACTTGTCACCCTCGACCCATTTTCGAACTGGCAACGGCGCCAAATGTTTAGCGCAATATGGTGTGTTTCACAGAATATGAAGTAAACAGAATTAAGTAGTATAGTGCATAACACAGAGCATGAAATTATAACAGCATTGCACAGAATAAAGCATTGTTCCCATTCATTGAATATATCAGTATTACACTACAATGTTACAATGCTGTGGGGCCGCCCCGACTACAAAGTATTAAGCCAATATATAACTTGTCCAAGGTTGGTTGAGATACCAACAGTTGGCAACGACTCTATAACTATCCAACCGTCGGGGTTAATTCCCGATAACACTCCTAACTCAACAACACTAATTAATTTATGATTATTTACTTGGCCGACTACAATTATGACCGACTACATCCTTTACTCCCTCCTGATCCCTAAGGTAAAGAGCTTGGCTGTTGGCAGTTCTTGCATTGAAGTCTCCCATTAAAATGATGTCCTCTGCTGCACTATAAGTACATATGTCCTTTTTTATGGCTGCATACGGATCTTCTTTGTCTAAGTTCCTCTTCTTATACGATTTTGACCCATAAGGGGCAAAATAACATGCAACAAGATAAATTGTGGCTTCCCTTTCTTTCACTTTCATCCATATGTACTGTTTGTTTGGATCTTCCTTTTGCACCTGTATGATTCTCTCCCACGACTCTCTTACCAAAACTGTCACACCCCCATGACCATTGCCACTTTCAGTGAGCTCATTCCAAACTGAAACCTTCCTATAACCGTCAAAATTTGGTACCTTACAGCCCTCATGCTCATGTGTCTCAGTTAGAACAATGAAGTCTTTTCCCTCCGCTATGGGCCCTTTTTAAAAAAATAACTTTAGTTGTAGTCTCTTACCACTTAAAACATGGCATGAACACATCTAGTGCAATCTGTGAGGGTTACTGCCACTTAAAAACACTTAGAAAAGTTTTCAATTTTCCTGGCCTTCGATTCTCAGGCGTGCTTTCTTATGGGTTCAGCTACCTCAGGACTGCTTCTCCCCAACAGTTGACATGACAAACTACCCTGAATCACATGCCCCAAGAGCCGTTGCCATTTTTGCAGCACTTAGTCAAATTTATTTTTCTTGGACAGATTTGTGTCATTAGACAAAAGCGTACCTTGGATCATGCCTTCTTTTTACTCCTTTTCATACATGACTTCGATAGACAGATCAGCAAAAGCTTAAGAACGACGTACTTACATTAGGCAAGGACAAACATCAAATGTATAACCATGATTCCATTAACAGGGGAATAAGGCGAAACATGCATGAGAACCTTCAACATAAAAAGTTTCGTAGGGGTGCAACAATGTATGCCAATTAACAAAAAGATGGTGACAATAGATAACAAACAATCAATATGGCTGCAGATGATCAGATGAAAATTACAGATTTATCAGAATTAGCTATTCCAATTACTTATGCATATTAGATTTCTTTTATAAGTTTAAAACAGCAAAACTGTATCAGCTCAGTGCCGGCGAGAAAATAATAAATACATAGCCAGTCTTGGTTTCCAAATTAGATATGTATACATTTTAGTGATTAATATTAATAATATTTTCATGTTATCCGCAACATATGGGAATTAACTAAAGATAGAGTCACAAGAAAATAAGCAGTTACCACAGCTACAGAGATGGCTGAATAATAATTAGATGGAAGTCTCACTTCCTCACGTTGAAAGTCTTTAATATATAGCAGAGAGGATAACTGTAAATGTGTTTTGCAAGATCAGTCTATGTAAAATTTCAATCAGAAAGAAAGACTGGAAAAAAGAAGAATTTGGTGGCTTGCATTTGTGCCTTCTATTAAATAAATAGATGATTCTGTTGTTGATTTCTAAGAAATGACAGCTTATTCTGTATAATCTCATTGAAATAAGTATGAAGAATAATCATGTTATGCTATGTAGTTGTTTTTGACCTATTAGTTAGTAGACAATCTGGAAAAATGATTTTCAGAACATAAGTTGTGAAAACTCTGGTTTTATAGGTGTTGAGCAAGCTGGAAAATAAAAGTTATACATTAAATTGAGCATATGCTGACCATTGAAAATTCGTACATGCTCACTGTAACAGCCCTTTCTGTTGTCAGTTTTGTACAGGGAAAGGATCATACTCCCTGCCTGGCAATTCATGACAGCAGTGATAGTCTGCAGGAGTTTCAAAATATTCCAGACAGTTTTATTGATATAGATGACAAGCATTTTCCTATGGTCATCACATTTCAGAAATTCTTGACAATGTTAGATGGGAGTGTACGGAGTCAGTTCTTCCAAAATAGATGTCCTGAAGAACAAGCATACCAGTTGGAAAAGAAAGACGATTGTTCAAATGACAAGATTGGCAACGAAGTGGGTTCGACAAAGTCAGGAAGCAACTGTAAGAACTTTGATGATGGTGGTGAAGCTACTGAAATACTTGATGATCAGGAATCTTTTATTGGTGCAAAAGGATCCACATATAAAAGATCTCTTGCATTCATGCAAATCATGAGAAAAAATGAAGTCAACTATGAATGCTTTGACTCAGTTTATTGGCCACACTTCAATGTAGAGTTAAGAAAAGGGCTCGACTCTTCAGTGGTATTCACTGAAATTGTATCACACATCAAAGGTAGTTTAAAATCTCTTAGTTCTCCTGAATTCAAGATGAGTCGGGATGACTACATTGCAATAGCAGAAAGTCGTGTTTCTACATTATGTTTTAAACAAAGAGAAGCAATCTATGAGATTTTCTTGCACTACGAAAAGCAAAAACAAAGGAATGGCAACTTTGATATTGCTGATGTTGTGAATCACTTGCATCGCCAGATAAGATCTAATGGGTATTTAGGGGAGAAAATGAACTTTATTTATGTTGATGAAGTACAGGATCTTCCCATGGCTCAAATTTCATTGTTCAAATATGTGTGCTCTAATGTTAGGGAGGGATTTATCTTTGCTGGTGACACTGCCCAAACAATTGCAAGAGGTGTTTACTTTCGTTTTGAAGACATTAGAAATTTGTTCTTTAAAGAATTCCTTGAAGCGGACAATGATCAGTCCAAAACAAAATTCATACCCGACCTGTTTCATCTGAGCCAAAATTTCCGAACTCATACTGGCATAACGAAACTAGCACAGAGTGTTGTGGAGCTGCTGTATCACTTCTTTCCTTTTGCTGTGGATAAATTGAGTCCAGAAACCAGTCTAATATATGGAGAAGCTCCAACATTTCTGGATACTAAGGAAGAGGAAAGTCTTATTACCACTATTTTTGGTCATGGAGGAAACATAGGAAGTGGAAAGCATGAGTTTGGTGCCGAACAAGCGATATTAGTACGAGATGATAATCAAAAAGTGCAGGTCCTCAAGCAAGTGGGGAAGCAGTCTCTTGTGATGACGATACTTGAATGCAAAGGACTTGAATTTCAGGTTCCATTTCCTCCCTTATACATTTCTAAGAAACAATATTATGGCTTGACGCGTATGTTTGTGTTCATTCTGTTAAATATAAATAAAATGAGTTTGGTTTGGTTTTTGTAGGATGTACTGCTGTATAATTTCTTCAGTAGCTCTCCATTGGGCATGAAATGGCGGGTAATATATGATTTCATGAATCAGAAAGGTTTCAACAGCTGTGAGCAAAATCAATATCCTAAGTTTGACAATATCAAGCATAATCTTCTGTGCAGTGAAGTAAAACATTTATATGTTGCTATTACACGTTCAAAACAAAGATTGTGGATTTATGATGAGAACCCTCAATATGCTAAACCAATGCTTGATTATTGGAAACAAATGGGCATTATACGGTTCAGACATTTGGACAGATCCATGGTGGAGTCAATGCATGTTGTTAGTAGTTGTGACGATTGGAAGCAGCGTGGCATTCAGGTATATGGACTGTATAAGAGAACATTTTTCTGTTTTTATATTGGCTGCAAGAAGATTCTGATTTTTGTAGTGTTATGATTTTGGTCAGTTGATTGAGTTGATTTGTCAACTGTTATGGTATTTCTTGTTTACATCCCCTAGTGCACAGTTCAAAGCTGTCTGAAACAACAGAGAAGAAATCTGAGGAGGAAAGAATGGAAGGACTACTTGTGTTATGAACACACAAAGGATGAAAAATTGGAACTGAAAATGAGCATATGCTTTTGTTACTGAATGGAATGTAAAATATAAGGATTATCCACTTTCAACTACATGAGAACTGTTGATGCTCAAGGAATGAGCAACTCGTTGCAAGATAGGCAGGCAATGTAGGGCATGTTGCCATTTGGGGAGAGGGGACCCACAGGATCTAATGTTGTTCATGCCACTCCCTCCACTCCATATCTCACTAACAAAAAATTATAAATATTCTTCACTGTGTTCAGGAGATTACAAAACGAGAATTAAGTCATAGATATTTAAACTTATTCACAAACAAATGCCAATTTTGGAAGGAGCTGGAGAGAAAGCAAGAGAGGCTGGTTTGGTTTGATGCCTATCATAGATGCAAGACTCGGCAAAAACTCGCCGAGTTTTTTAAAAACTCGCGAGTCTTTTTTTGAAACGAGTTTTTGTGGTATTTATCGGTGGTGAGTTTTTGCCGAGTTTTTCTAAAAAACTCGGTAAATTTAAAAAAAAAACCCTCGTGATTGGGCAAAACTCAGACGGCCGCTTCAAAAAGGTGTTTTAACTTCATTTTTTCATTCGTTTGGAAGCTCTCACTCAGCAAAAACACTCTCCAAAGCATTGTGCACCAATTTACAACGATTTTGCATCGAGGAGACGAGATTTTGCATTTACATCCTGGATGGAGGATGAGGAGCCACAGCAGAGTCCTACGACTACACCCTCTCCCGTAGTCTTCTCATGTAGACTTGGGAAGAGGAAGATGTGAATTTGTATTTAGTATTTACTTTCAATTTTACAAAAACAATTTGCTATTTTCATTTTGTTTCAGACTATCAGTATCAGCGTATTGAGCATTCCACATGAGGATGCAATTTTGTATCTAATTTTCTTTGAAATCAATCAAATATAACTAGACTCAGCTTGTTTCTTCTATGTACTCATTTTATTGACTCATTGGATGCATTTTATCATTGAATTTTGCAAAAAAAATGTGTTTTTAATGAAGTTTAAGCACTTTTTTAAGTTGCCGAGTTTGTGCCGAGTTTTTTCTGAACTGTACTTTTCAAGCTTGCCGAGTAAATACTTTTGCCGAGTCTTGCAACTATGATGCCTATTTCCCTTGCTTTGTTTTTTCATGTGACATTGCTTTCCAATATCGTAGCGGGATATTGTTTTCTTGCCTGCATTTATTGTGGAAGCCCTTAGGGTTTCTTACCCTCAAGGTGGTTATCTTTTTTTCTAATGGTGCCCAAGGGTTTTCCTTTGACTGTTAATGCTGAAGTAGTATGGATTGGAGCAAGCAATGGCATCACTAGCAAAGAAACCTCACAAATTTGTTCCAAAAATGTTCCATGAGGTATGTTGTCATGTCCCCCTCTCTAGCGTAAGTTTGTTGATGACTCTGTGTCAACTAAAATTATGCAATTAATGGATATGCAACATACATATTTGTAACAAACTAAAACTAAGCAACTAATAGATGTGCAATAAGCATAAACTGGTACAAAAGAGCAGAATTATATATATATATATATTTAAAAAAATAAAATCAAGAACTATAAACTAATTCAATTTGCCATGCATAAAAGATAACTGAAAGAAATAACTATTAAAGTACCATTTCATAGTTATAGAGGGTTTGAGTTTACAGTGTCCTTTGAAATCCGTTTAAGCCATCTGGAGCTTTAATCATCCTTTACTTCTGAAACGGAGGAGGAAAAATATTATCAAGACATTTTTCCGCCCATCCACGGACTTACTAGTCCCTCGTGTCATTCCTACTAGAATGACTCGGCCCTTCACATAGAAGTAATGGAAGGAAAATCTAATGCCATCTGAAACTGGTGTTTGACCCTACACAATCCCTAGTCAGTCATACAACAACTCCTAACTAGCATGACCTCTGACTGGGTGTGTATTTGAGACAAGAAAATGGACTGACACTATCAGGTAGTAGCATCACCTTGGCCAAGGTTTTTAATTAAGTGCAACACGACACAGTGAAGTCATGTAGTCCAGTTTATCACCCTTCTTGGCAAGAATTCATTCAAAGGAATTAACTTTTATGTCTGTCTCTTATTGTCATGTCCCCGTTTCCGGCTTGATCATCAAGTGAAGAATGGATTAGCCTATTGCTCATTCCCGGAGGCTAATTCAGAATGATAAGGGAATGAATTGGTTTTTGACTAACTCCGTTTTATTGTTTTGCAGGAACAAAGTCAGAAACTTGAAATTTGGCTAAGTCTGGAAGCCAAATTAATAGGAAGTTGACTCTTGAAGTCTGGGCGCCAATTTCACATCAGACTTCCTAGATGAGCGCCTAAGGACTTAAGGTTTGCTATCAGGGTTTGGAAGTGCAATATGACAATCACATCATCATCAAAGGCTTTCTCTTTCCTCCAACTTCAAGTGGCGCCTAGGATCAAGTAGCATGTTAGGAAGCTCTTCCAACAGGGCGCCTTGATAAGAAATGAAGTCTTCTAGATGAATTGGATGGTGAAGAAGGTCTGTACACCATAGGCACTAAGTATTTTGCAAGAGATCTTTGTGAGGCGCTTGATCTTCCATGAAGTGCGCCTAAGTGGGAAGATAGTTTCCAATCACTCCAAGTGGTCAGGGTGCTTGGTTAGACTGTGATTGATCAACTTAAGGAATTCGCCTAAGGATAGAATACATCATCAAATATGCGCCTAGCAAGTGGAGATTGTTGACAGGATATCCAAAGCATACAAGGCGCCAATTGTGAATCAAACTACCAAGAATGGGCGCCTAGAACCAGAAGGCGCCAATGCATGGTTTCCAGGATCCTCCATGGAGCGCCTAGCCCAGATAGATGCAGATGGAAGGTTTTAAAGCTAAGTGTTGTCTCTTAAAAGTGAATTCCTAGCCCAGGCGCTTGTGTTGAGTAAAACTCTTTTGCTCTGGCGCCTAAAATTGGAAGCTTCGACTAGTTTGGCGCCTCACTTGCCTATCCCACCTTCAAAATGCGCCTTGGTTGGATGGTCCTATTTGCATCTCCTAAGGATCAAGATTGGATTTCATCCTTGCAGTTGAGATTGTCAGAAGGAGTGAGGGCGCTCTTCTAAGTCTTCATCACTTCAAATGGGCGCCTAAACTAGTTGAGGCACATGTCAAGTCCACTGTAACTCCAGATTGGCGCCTAGGATCCAGTCATTTCCTAGGGCGCAGTTCTATTCACCCATGACCTTGCTTTGGACTTGGAAACTCCTTGAAGACTTGCATGAAGTTAAGACTCACTCACAGGATATTAGGCGCCATTTCACCACTAATAATGCGCTTTGGATTGATACACACTCTGAAATCTCAAAGAGCGCCTAAGGAGTGGTTTGATAGGTTGTCAAAGTCATCTTTCTAAGAGTGAGAAGTACCTTCAATACTCGACAACCTTCAATTGGCGCCTAGCTTTAGTAAGGGGCAATTCCATGCAGGAACCACCTCAAATGGGCGCCTAGACAGAGAACAACATCAAATGTTGTCAGAAGACCTTCAATGAACATCTTTTCACATGTTAAGGACGCCAGACAAGTAAGGAGCTCACCTTAGGGAGAGGCATTCTACTTCCCAAATCAACTAGACTTGAAGAAATGACAAGGAAAGACATTTTGCATACAAGGCGCACTTCCCAGTGTGAATAGCCTAGTTTTGGCGCCTAGATCATAAAGGAGGACACTTGCAAGTGTGGGCGCACTTTCTAAGTCTCTACCACCTCTAGGAAGCGCCTAGCCTGGAAAGGCGCCTATCCTGCTCTTCACTCCCTTCAGTTGGCGCCTAGTCAGAAGATAAGGTAGTTGTAACTACCTGAGCTCTCATTGGTCGACAGAATGTCTTCGGGATCTGTGTCAAGGTCTCTATATAAGCTTGCCAACTCAGAATGAGTTATCAGAGGGAATATTCCCTTGAATATGCTTCTTGGGAAATGTGCCTTGGTTCCTCTTCATGCATTGAAAAACGTGCCTTCATTGCCTTTGGAAGGCCTATAAAAGGAGGAGCTCTCTCATTCATTTGGCATCTGTTTATTTGACAAAATTCTCTCTGCAAAGCTCTTGAGCTTGTAATCTTGAGGCCTGCGAGTTTCAAGTGTTGGGGTGATGCTCCCTCAACAAGCAAGGTGATGCTCCCTTGTGATATTGTGAGATGTTGACATTCAGTTGACATCATTGGGTTCAATTGAGTTGATCAAGTATAGGCGCCATTGTAATCATCAAGGCTTCAAGGCCTTTCCTTTGTATTTCCATTTGAATAAATTGTACTTCATGCTACTAAAAGCACTATCCATGTAATAAGACATTGCAAGTTGATGGAATCAAGTAACTAGACAAGTACCCAACTCTCATTCAAGTAGTTGTCTCTGATGTATATCTTTGTATTGTTGCAGTAGTTGATGAATTAATAGCAAGTAAAATTGTTTAAGTAAGGAAAAATTTTGGTAGAATTAGTTGGGTATCTTACAGTGGTATCAGAGCTTGGATCCTGCCAGCCTTTGGGAGTTTTCATGCAAGAAGGTAATCAACAAAGTGATAGAACAAGGAGATACATTGCGCGTGAACAACGAAGGCAGTTCCAGTGGACTCATCCTTACCCACAACAGGATACTCTTTCAGAAGCAATTGTAGCTAGACAGGCTAACATGGTTGAGGAAAGAAGAAGTAGGAGTCCACCTGCAGATGGTGAACGTGCAGCTAGGGAGATGTTTAGGAACATTGCCGCTGAACAACAACAAACCGCTCAAATATTGCAACATGTCCTACAATCCCTTCAAAATATGAATCAGGGTGAAGCAGCTGGACCAGGTCGTAGGGATGCAACTAGACATGAGAGACAAGAACGACATGTTGATGATGATGCTGGTAGTGCAGTAGGTAGAAGAGTTCGCACACGAACTCCTACAGTTGATAGGCCCTTAAGACCAACCTTCCTTCCACCACCACCTGAACAGGACAATGAGGCTGATGAAGAATTTGATGAAGGAGATCAGAATAACTTCGAAGATGAGATAGCTCTCTTTGCAGATCTCTATGCCAGATTACCAGAACGTGTTCGGGATATGATGACCTTCAATGAATATTGCCGACAGAAAAGGGAAGATAGGGACAGGCGAGGTCGAACTAGAGGCTTTCGTCCTAGAAGGGATGATGATACAAAGGAGTATAAAGAAGCCTTGAATCGAGTTCCCATTCCTACCTTTGATGGAAGTGGTAAGCTCAGTGCTAGGGCTTGGGTAAACAAGCTGGATACATACCTTTCACTTAAGCCTTTGACAGAGAAGAAGGCAATTCAATTTGCGACAATGCATCTTGAAGGTTTGGCTTATGAATGGTGGCATCATGGCCTAGTCTCTCAACATCATGATAGGATAACTTCCTATGATGAGTTTGTAACCAAGTTGATTCAGAGGTTTGATAGAAAAGACACCGAAGTGTACTATCGTGAATTAGCTCAACTCAAGCAAGAAGGAAGGGTTGTGCAGTATGTTAATGACTTTCAGAAGATCGCAGTAATGGTACCTGATATGACTGACCGAAGAATCACTATGCTGTTCATTGAGGGATTGAACAATCAGATCAAGCCATTGGTAAAGGTTCAAAGGCCAGCAAACTTGGAAGAAGCAATTGACTTTGCTCTAGATCTTGACACTACTCCCGTATATCAGCCTAAGAAGAAGTTTTATAAAGGAGTTAGCTCTACCCAAAGGAGACCCTCTTTTCCTCAAAAGATGACTCAAGGTCCATCTGCAGCCGAAAGAGACGAGCTAAGAAGGAAGAAGCTCTGCTTTTCTTGCAAACAACCTTGGGAACCAGGACACAGATGCCTTGGTAAGGGTAAAGCACACTTGATTGAAGTTGTATCTGATGATGGAAGTGAAGAAGAGTCACTGAGTGAAGAAGAATCAATCCAAGGTGAAGAGGAGGTACAACCAACTCTTAATGTTGTCTCAGAAGAAACATCTGACAAAATAACATTAGCAACTATTTCAGGAGTACCTAAGTATCATGCCTTCCGCATTAGAGGAGTTGTTAAAGGTCAGAGAGTCACCTGTCTCATTGACAGTGGTGCTACTCACAACTTCATAGATGAAGGTTTGGTAGCAAGGCAGGGTCTCACAGTTGAAGACTTCGAAGGATTTCAAATAGCTGTTGCTGATGGATTCCTAATGAGTTGTACCCGAAAAGTATCCCAACTGCAGATTCAAATGGGAGATTATTCCTTACAGGATGATTTCTATGTGGTTGGACTTGGGCATATTGATGTAGTACTTGGAGTGCAATGGTTGCATTCACTTGGAAGAATTGTCCAGGACTTTCAGAAGATGGAGCTAGAATTCATGCATGAAGGAAAGAAGATCAAACTGAAGTCAGTGTCTGATGGAAACCCCAAAGTTGTCTCAGCAAAACGAATGGAAGCATTATTCAGGCATAATGACATCGAATGGGCAGCACAGGTTTGCATCAAGGACAACCAAATCCTCTCTGCTGAAGAAATTTATCCTGCAGATATTCAGGCAATGTTGGATAAGCATGGTAAGGTGTTTAGGGATATACCTCCTGGGATACCTCCTGATAGAGGTTTTGAACATGTAATAGAATTAGAAGATGGGGCGAAACCTGTTAATATTGCACCCTATCGGCATCCAAGACATTTCAAGATTGAAATTGAGAAAACGATCAAAGAATTGATCGATATGGGGCACATAAGGCCCTCATCAAGTCCATTTGCATCATCTGTGGTGTTAGTAAAGAAGAAGGATGGAACAATGCGGATGTGTGTTGACTATCGCGCATTGAACAAGAAGACCATCAAAAATAGGTATCCAATACCTAGGATTGATGAACTCCTTGATGAGCTGCATGGAGCAGTCTATTTCTCAAAGATAGATCTTCGATCTGGCTACCATCAAATTCGTGTCAGAGAAGAGGACATTCCAAAGACAGCATTCAGATGCCATTATGGGCATTATGAATTTATGGTGATGCTGTTTGGGCTGACAAATGCACCAGCCACTTTCCAGTCTTGCATGAATCATGTGTTCAACAAGCAGTTGAGGAAGTACCTGTTGGTTTTCTTTGACGACATCTTGATCTACAGCAAGACATGGGAAGAACATCTCCAACACTTAGATGAAGTATTGAATGTTATGGAGAATCAATCTTTGTATGCAAAGATGTCTAAGTGTGATTTTGGCCTAAAGGAGATTCTGTACCTGGGTCATGTGATAGGAGCAAATGGTGTGAAAGTGCAAGAAGAAAAGATTGAAGCCATTCGCAATTGGCCAGTTCCCAGGAATGTGTCGGAATTAAGAGGTTTCCTTGGCCTCTGCAGCTATTATAGGAGATTTGTTAGGGGATTTTCACAGCTTGCTGCACCTTTGACAAACCTAACAAAGAAAGGAGCTTTCTTGTGGACAATAGAAGCTCAAGCTGCTTTTGATAAGTTGAAGGAAGTGATGAGTACAACACCAGTACTGGCTTTGCCAGATTTTACTAAGTCCTTTGTTCTAGAATGTGATGCTTCGGGAGAAGGCATTGGAGCTGTTTTGATGCAAGATCGACATCCCATCGCATTCGAAAGTAGGAAATTGAAGGATACAGAAAGATTGTGCTCAACTTATGACAAAGAGATGCTGGCAATCATGCATGCCTTGGCTAAGTTCCGCCAGTACCTAGTTGGGTCTAAGTTTGTGGTCAGGACTGATCACAACAGTTTGAAGTACTTCTTAGGGCAGAAAGACTTGAATGAAAGACAGCAGAAATGGGTTGTGAAGATACAGGCATATGATTTCGACATTGAATATGTGAAAGGTAAGAAGAATGTGGTTGCCGATGCCCTGTCTAGAAGACCTGCTGTTTGTGCCCTGAGCAAAGTTTCAGTGGATTGGAAGGCTCAGCTTCTAATTGAGTATTCTAAATCAAAATTTGCTTGTGAGATCATGGATGGAATCATTCAGGATGATAGGTACAAGGTGATTGATGAAATCATCTATTACAAAGACAGAATCTATCTGACTCCTGAATCGGAGCTGAAGCGACAGATTTTGTAGACATACCATGATGCTCCACTTGCAGGACACCCTGGTTACTTCAAGACCTACAGACAGATCAGGGAAAGATTCACTTGGAAAGGTCTGAAGGAAGAAGTTCTTCAGTATGTCAGGGAGTGTTTGACTTGTCAACAGAATAAGTCAGAACATACATTTCCAGCAGGATTACTCCAACCACTGCCAATTCCTGAACATAAGTGGGAGAGTATCTCTATGGACTTTATCACAGGTCTTCCGAAGGTGAATGGAAGAGACTGCATATATGTAGTTGTAGACAGATTAACTAAGTTTGCTCACTTCTTTGCAATACCAGTTGAGTCATCAGCATTGCAAGTAGCTGAGTTATTCTTTCGTGAAGTCTTTCGACTACATGGCCTGCCCAAAACCATAGTCAGTGATCGAGATAGCCGGTTCATCAGTATGTTTTGGAGAGAGCTATTTCGACTAGCTGGAACTGACTTAACACCGAGCACTAGTTATCATCCTCAAACCGATGGACAAACTGAAATTGTAAACAAATGGCTTGAGGGATACCTGAGAAACTATGTGTCTGATCATCAGCGTGCTTGGATTAAGTGGCTTCATCTAGGTGAATACTGCTACAACACTACTTTTCATATGTCAATTGGCTTGACTCCCTTCCGAGCTCTGTATGGATATGAAGCTGTTTCATTTGTTGATCTGGCATTGGATGACACTAGAGCTCCTAGGGCTAGTGAATTGATGAAAGATACTCAAGATATTTTGAGAGTCTTGAAGGACAATTTGCTACGAGCTCAAAATCAACAAAAGTTGTATGCCGACAAACAACGAGTTGAGCGACACTTTGAAGTAGGTGACATGGTGTTTCTGCGCCTTCAGCCGTATAGACAGAGTACTTTGAAGAGGTCAGGTGCAGAGAAATTGAAACCGAGGTTCTACGGACCCTACAAGGTGTTGAGAAGAGTAGGGGAAGTGGCATATGAACTTGATTTGCCAGCAGGAAGCCGCATCCACAATGTGTTTCATGTGTCATGTCTCAAGAGGGCACTAGCTCAGCATGTGGTTTCAACTGATGAACTACCACCACTTGATGAAGAAGGAATGCTTGCACTTGAACCTGAAAATGTGGTGGATATAAGGGAGAAGAAACTTCGCAACCGAAGTATCAGAGAATATTTGGTGAAGTGGAAAGGGTTGCCAATGGAGGATGCTACTTGGGAAGGTGAAAAGATTCTGGAGCATCCTAACCTTCAATTGCTTGAGGACAAGCAATCCCGAGAAGGGGAGACTGTCATGTCCCCGTTTCCGGCTTGATCATCAAGTGAAGAATGGATTAGCCTATTGCTCATTCCCAGAGGCTAATTCAGAATGATAAGGGAATGAATTGGTTTTTGACTAACTCCGTTTTATTGTTTTGCAGGAACAAAGTCAGAAACTTGAAATTTGGCTAAGTCTGGAAGCCAAATTAATAGGAAGTTGACTCTTGAAGTCTGGGCGCCAATTTCACATCAGACTTCCTAGATGAGCGCCTAAGGACTTAAGGTTTGCTATCAGGGTTTGGAAGTGCAATATGACAATCACATCATCATCAAAGGCTTTCTCTTTCCTCCAACTTCAAGTGGCGCCTAGGATCAAGTAGCATGTTAGGAAGCTCTTCCAATAGGGCGCCTTGATAAGAAATGAAGTCTTCTAGATGAATTGGATGGTGAAGAAGGTCTATACACCTTAGGCACTAAGTATTTTGCAAGAGATCTTTGTGAGGCGCTTGATCTTCCATGAAGTGCGCCTAAGTGGGAAGATAGTTTCCAATCACTCCAAGTGGTCAGGGCGCTTGGTTAGACTGTGATTGATCAACTTAAGGAATGCGCCTAAGGATAGAATACATCATCAAATATGCGCCTAGCAAGTGGAGATTGTTGACAGGATATCCAAAGCATACAAGGCGCCAATTGTGAATCAAACTACCAAGAATGGGCGCCTAGAACCAGAAGGCGCCAATGCATGGTTTCCAGGATCCTCCATGGAGCGCCTAGCCCAGATAGATGCAGATGGAAGGTTTTAAAGCTAAGTGTTGTCTCTTAAAAGTGAATTCCTAGCCCAGGCGCTTGTGTTGAGTAAAACTCTTTTGCTCTGGCGCCTAAAATTGGAAGCTTCGACTAGTTTGGCGCCTCACTTGCCTATCCCACCTTCAAAATGCGCCTTGGTTGGATGGTCCTATTTGCATCTCCTAAGGATCAAGATTGGATTTCATCCTTGCAGTTGAGATTGTCAGAAGGAGTGAGGGCGCTCTTCTAAGTCTTCATCACTTCAAATGGGCGCCTAAACTAGTTGAGGCACATGTCAAGTCCACTGTAACTCCAGATTGGCGCCTAGGATCCAGTCATTTCCTAGGGCGCAGTTCTATTCACCCATGACCTTGCTTTGGACTTGGAAACTCCTTGAAGACTTGCATGAAGTTAAGACTCACTCACAGGATATTAGGCGCCATTTCACCACTAATAATGCGCTTTGGATTGATACACACTCTGAAATCTCAAAGAGCGCCTAAGGAGTGGTTTGATAGGTTGTCAAAGTCATCTTTCTAAGAGTGAGAAGTACCTTCAATACTCGACAACCTTCAATTGGCGCCTAGCTTTAGTAAGGCGCAATTCCATGCAGGAACCACCTCAAATGGGCGCCTAGACAGAGAACAACATCAAATGTTGTCAGAAGACCTTCAATGAACATCTTTTCACATGTTAAGGACGCCAGACAAGTAAGGAGCTCACCTTAGGGAGAGGCATTCTACTTCCCAAATCAACTAGACTTGAAGAAATGACAAGGAAAGACATTTTGCATACAAGGCGCACTTCCCAGTGTGAATAGCCTAGTTTTGGCGCCTAGATCATAAAGGAGGACACTTGCAAGTGTGGGCGCACTTTCTAAGTCTCTACCACCTCTAGGAAGCGCCTAGCCTGGAAAGGCGCCTATCCTGCTCTTCACTCCCTTCAGTTGGCGCCTAGTCAGAAGATAAGGTAGTTGTAACTACCTGAGCTCTCATTGGTCGACAGAATGTCTTCGGGATCCGTGTCAAGGTCTCTATATAAGCTTGCCAACTCAGAATGAGTTATCAGATGGAATATTCCCTTGAATATGCTTCTTGGGAAATGTGCCTTGGTTCCTCTTCATGCATTGAAAAACGTGCCTTCATTGCCTTTGGAAGGCCTATAAAAGGAGGAGCTCTCTCATTCATTTGGCATCTGTTTATTTGACAAAATTCTCTCTGCAAAGCTCTTGAGCTTGTAATCTTGAGGCCTGCGAGTTTCAAGTGTTGGGGTGATGCTCCCTCAACAAGCAAGGTGATGCTCCCTTGTGATATTGTGAGATGTTGACATTCAGTTGACATCATTGGGTTCAATTGAGTTGATCAAGTATAGGCGCCATTGTAATCATCAAGGCTTCAAGGCCTTTCCTTTGTATTTCCATTTGAATAAATTGTACTTCATGCTACTAAAAGCACTATCCATGTAATAAGACATTGCAAGTTGATGGAATCAAGTAACTAGACAAGTACCCAACTCTCATTCAAGTAGTTGTCTCTGATGTATATCTTTGTATTGTTGCAGTAGTTGATGAATTAATAGCAAGTAAAATTGTTTAAGTAAGGAAAAATTTTGGTAGAATTAGTTGGGTATCTTACACTTATGCTACTGCACATTGCCTGATGAGGATATGGTAATGTCCCCATTTTCATGAGCATCAGAGTTTGGTGGATTAGCCTATCTTATCGACCCTCGTAGGCTAATACTCTTGGTTAGAGGGTCCTGTGTGGCAGTTACTTGGTCTTTTGGGTGGCGCTATTCTTCTCCAGAGAAGGGTATTGTTCAGGTTTGGCCTTCGTTTGATGTTTCCAGACTCATTTATACACACTTACTATTTATAGTAAGTCACCATTTCAGGAGAGTCAGTGTTTCTATATATAGCAGGACACCTGGACAAGTCTTGATTGCAGTATCGATCCCTTACTCAATTGGTTTGGTTAGATAATGAGGGATTTACTATTTATAGTAAATCTGTGGTTGTAGAGAGGGACCCCTGCTATTTTTGGTAAGGCGGTTGGATTTACAGAGGGTATCATGTTGAATCTCCTTGTTCAGACGGAATTAGAAAATCATAAGTATTTAAGGAGTTATTAATTTTTAAAGTGGCCTAAATGATATTTAATTATAAAAGGTATATTATAAGGTTATAACTTAGCCTTATGTAAGTGGGGCCATTTTAACTTTAAAAGCAATTAATGAGTTATATGACCTTATAATATATTGTTCATTTTATAACATAAGGTCATTATTTAAAGGGGACTTTATTATGAAAGGTGATATAAGGGTTAAATGGAAATTAATAAAGTGATATAATACTTTATTAATTTATATGTTGAGAGGGAGACATAAGGACTTAATTAAAAAGTGGACTTCAAAGGCAAATTAAATACACTTCATTTGGAGAAGTTATAAAAGGGCATCAAAAAGCAAATAGATTCATTATTGAATGATCATTTGACTTTTCTTTTCTATGTTCTTGGGATTTGAGCTTGTGAATGGAAGAAGACTATAAAATGGTGCATAATTCTCATTGGTGAGGATTTTCCTCTATTTGAAATTAAACTTGTCACTTCTCTCCATTCAACTTTCTTATGCCCTTAGTGAGTTCTTCGAGCTTCTTGATCTTGATTCTTCATAAGATTGTCTCCTCTTGCAGAGGCGCATATTCCTCATTGGAGAGGATTTTCCACCTTTTTGGAGTGCAAATTCCTCATTAATGAGGATTTTCCACCTTTTTTCCTTTAGTCAAGTTTTTAGGACTTCCCATTTCTTTCAACTTTCATAAGCCATTTCTCATGATCTTCACATGCGTTTTCGTAAATTTGACTAAGGAAAATAACATTTCTTTGTTTTGATCTCACAATCACTAAACCAATTTGGGTGCATAATCCCTTTGTAGGAGGAATTTCCTTCCAAGAGCGCATATTCCTCATGGGCAAGGAATTTGCGCTCCTCCTTGATATGAATTTTCTAAGTGTTATCTTTGCAAGGGAATTTCTAATGATTTTCAATGATCAAACTTGATTATTATGCAATGTTGATGCTTAGATGACTCTACTCCTAGGGTGCATTGTCCTCATAGGCATGGAATTTCTGCTCATCCTGGGCACATTGTCCTCATAGGCATGGAATTTTTGCTCATCCTGGGCGCATTGTCCTCATAGGCATGGAATTTCTGTTCATGGTCCAAGACTTAAACTTTTTCACCCGATTTTGAAGTGTCGTGGATGGAAGTATATTTAAAAATATATTTAAGTATATGTACTTTAAATATTTTGAAATATACTTCTAGGATGTTTGAGATAGGTCCTGGATCCATAGGATTTAACATGCAGATTATAGATTTTTGAGGATCCACCAGATTTCAGACTTAGTCAATTTCAGGATCTCAGAACATCAGGATTCCAGACTTAGTTAATTTCAGGGCTTCAGGACATGCATCAGGATGGGAAGACACGAACTCCTTAGCCACAATATATCGAGACTTGGGCAAAACAATAATATCAAAACCTTACAAGCTTAGAGAAAAACTAAACCCCAAAGCAAAACGAAGCGAGAAAGCAGAAAAAAGAGGGGGTCCCCATTTGCAATGGGGCGATGTGTGATTAGGTCACAACAGGGAGCACCCACTTTTAGTGCCTTGATGTGAAATAAATGCCTAAACCTATGACAAAAGACCTTTGATTTCACGAGTTTGAGTGTTAAGGTTTCTCTGGGAGCTTGTGAAATGATTTTTATTGATGAAGGATGAGGAAAACACATCTAGGTGCCAATCTCCACTTTTTTAACCATGAACTGGTGCCCAACGTTAGAGTCTAATTGCTTTATGGGATTAAGGTGCCAATTTGCATTTGTATAACTCCAAAACTACGCCTAGAGAGCATGAAGTTTGAAATCATAAGGATTGGCGCCTAGTGAAGGAGTTTCCTGAAAGATAAAACATAAGTTTGAAACTCCACAATGCCAAAACAAGCTAGGATAGTCTAGGTGCATTTTCTTGCCTCTAGACACACCAAATGTGCGCGTCAAGTAGTGAAGGCAGGAATCAAGGAGGAAAGGCATTAGATTGTCCAAGTTGAACATAGATTACCATCAAAATGGGTTTGAAATCATGAAATGGCACTAAGGAAGTCTAGGCACACTTTTCAGTCTGTAAAGCTTTGCTTTGGCGCCTTTGACAAAGATCACACATGGAGGATGCATTTTGAAGTGGGCGCTCTGATAAAGGATCATTTTAAAGCTTTCCCCATTGTTTGAGATCATAAAAAAGACAAGTATAAGGCCAATTCAAGCCTAGGCGCACCTTCCTGTCTGTAGAACCTTAAATGAGCGCCCTCATCAAGACAAGCCTAATTCAATATAAAATCTTGGTGTCATAGTAGAAATTGATCACTTGATCCTCAAAATGTTTTAAACATTGAAGGTTTTGCAAGGAAATCACCCAATGAGTTTAGGCGCACTTATGCATCTAGACAACTGCATTTTGGCGCCTGGGGAGAAAGCTTGTTTGAATCCATAAACTGTGATGCTATTGAGTTTGACAAGTCCTGAAGTCCATGAAACCTTGAAGTAAACAACTATCTAGCCTTAGGCGCAAATCCATACCTCAAGCATCATCAAAATCCGCCTTGCAAAGGAGAGGCGCAATTCCTTGTTTTTATAGACACCTTTGAGCGCCTTAAGTTCAAATGACACTAATCAATGTTAAGGAGGTTTTACTTCGTCAAAATGAGCATACTTAAGCATCCTCCAATGTTAAAAGCCATTCAATCACACCAAGAAGCCAAGGCGGACTTTCCTGTCTCTTCAACTCCATTTGGGCGCCTTGAATGTAAGGAGCTTAAAATCATGAAATCTAATGCCTAAGAGATAGGATAGCCTCCGGGAAGTCTACACAAGTATCTGAAAGTGTTAAAATATCAACAAACTAGCCCAAGAAGTGAGGTGCACTTTTGTGTCTAAACAACCCCATTTTGGCGCCTTGAAGGTAAAATGTTATAAACCCTAAGATCTAGCGCCTAGAAGTAGAGTGGTCTCCTGTAAGTTTGAACAAGTGATTGAAATCATCAGATTGCCAAGAAATAAGCTAAGTATACTAAGGCACAATATCACACCTGGAGCATCATCAATATGCGCCTTGTAGAAGGGGCATGAAAACTATGTAGTATGATCACATCCTGATGCGGGGAGTCTCCTAAGCATCAACATCTTGGTTTGAAATCATCATAAATGCCCAAAAACAACCCAAAATGTGCTAGGTGCACTTTCTTACCTTTACAGACCATTTTGGGCACCTTGAAAATAAAGTGAATGAATAACCTCAAATGAGTGCCTAAGGATGAAATAGTCTCATAGTGATGTAAACAAGTGTTGAGAGCCTCAAAAATGTCAAAAAACTAGCCAAGTATCTTAGGCGCACATTCCTACTTCTGCAGACCTACATTTGTGCCTAGACAAATTAGATGTTGTTTGTGCTAGAAATGCTTAAGAATGGTTCCTATATGCTATGAAATCATTGCAATACCAAAGAACAAGCTAAGTCAAGTGAGGCGCACTTTTCCACTCCTACCACCCAGATTGGCGCCTCCAAAAAAACCACACAAATCCACATCATTAGATAGACGCCTTGAGAGATAATCATTCTAAGGCCTCTTCAATTGTTTGAGAGCATAAAATGTCAAATATAAAGCTAATGGGACTTAGGCGCATTTTTACTCCTCTACACACCTCAATGAGCACCTAGAAGAAAATTGCATGAAATGACACCTTGATTGGGTTCCTTGAGGAGGATAATCATTATGAGACATTTCACAATCGTTTGAGATCAAAAAATAGCAAATACAAGGTCATTTGGTGCTGGGCGCACTTTTACCTCCCTGCAGATCAACAAGTGCACCTAGACTTGAGATAGGTTATTTAGATGTTTAAAGATGATCTCTTTATATTATAAAAGTGTTTATCAAGTGAATGATATTGTTTCTTGGTTGGTATTGCAAGAGTGTGGACTAAGGAGTCATTCAAGGAGCCAGATGCCTGGAGTTACCTTCATGCAAGTAGTAAAGTGAAGTTGGAAGGCAATCACTGTGAAGGAGGCATCTTGTTGCTGCTTCGAAGGATCACATCAAGTTCAACATACTTCATCAATGGCATCAAGAGAAGACATTCATCAAGTTCCTCAATCTTCAAGTCTCGGAAAAGTCTCCTACTCCATGAAGTATTATCATCATCTACATTACTTTCTACAAAGAAGCATCACAAAAGATCTACATCCTGCCAAAGAAGAAAGAATCATAGTGTTTGGCAAATGAGTAACAAGTATCATACACATCCGACTTGTAAAAGAACAAGGCAAGATCAACAAGGATACATTCCCAAGCATTCAAGTTCAAAGCAATCACATTCGAAGACATCACACAGATGATGCAATTTGGGAATATGCCCAAAAGCAAATTGAATAAACTGATGAAATCCATAAGACTTGCTGAGATGGCACCTACGTGGCATATACATATTATTCACCAATCACAGTTCGCCACATCATTCAACGAGCAAGAAGCCAAAGAGGATGCCCATGTGGAATATGCTCTAAAGATTCTATTTTATCCTTATCTTCTTAGGAAGCGTGCCTTCATTGCCTCTCTTATGTACTAAAAATAGCAAGTTGTTGTAACTAATTGTTGAGATAGCATGATCTGGGCCCTTGGCTACTTGAATTGATCCAGGCCATTCATTGCAATTCTGGAACTCTATATAAAGGCCTTGTTGCCTCACTTGTAAAGTTAGAAAATTAGTCGCTGTAGAGTAGAGTAGAAGAGACTCTCAAAATTCTTTGAGAGTACTTGAAGTTGTAAATATTTCTCAAGATTAATGCAAAAACATTGGAGCTTGTTTGGTGTTAAGTGTTGTCTTGTGGAATAACATGGTTTCTTGTATCTTGATGAAATGAAGAGATGTTTCTAAGTAGATTAAAAGTAGAGTAGTAGCTCATTGATGTAATGCATGTATGTATTGAATATTTGATTAACTCCTAGCTCATGCTTTTGACATTCATCGTTGGTGAAGTGTTGTGTAAAGCTAGTCTGAGCTTCATCATAATTTTCTTAAGTTCGATTGTGAATGCTTGTTTGAGCTATGCCGTCTAATGGGTGCTTATATGAGCTTTCATGATTTGAAAATCTTTTGTTATCCTTAGGAGATTGCACCAACTCCATGTAGTTGTAGGCATTCTTGGCGAAGTGGAGTTAAGTTAATTAAGGAGTTTGTCTATTCATGCATCATCATTGCCTCATTGACCTTAGATTAGTTTCTCTAAACCCTTATCTTTTTTCCTTTTCTTTATTATTGAAGCGTTGTATATATATCATCCACACTAAAAGGAGAAATAAGCTAAATGAAGCAAGAAGTCTGCGGAAGTCCCTTCTTGATTACCAACAAGATCACATCAAATCACTGAGTTTATCCAATGCAAATCACGAATAAGGAACCTTGAAGTTATCTCATTAGATCACATAGCTTAGCCTTTGAGAGACTTTATTCAAGAGAGAATAATATCCTTAGTGTTTTATTCTATTGTTGCGTTGTCTAAAAACAATCATCAACAGGATCCATATAAAACAATATAACTCCAGGATATAACTACGCCATCATACCAAAAATAGAAACTCTACCAGTTGACTATACCTGTGACTTAATATAAATAGTAAGTATGAGCAACACATCTGAGTGACTTACTAAAAATAGTAAGTGTGGGTCAAAGTGTCCAGAATAGCCTCTGGAAAGCACACCACAAATAAACTGGAACACTGAGCTGAAGAGTACTGAAATAAGCACCAAAGGGTCTGCTGAAGAGCCATAGATCACCTTCAAAGGGGTTCCCTAAACACCCTGTTAGCCTATGGGGACCAGTTGGTAGACTAACCACTGCATCTAACCACTGCCTAGGAAAAGGGAACATTACATGATCATACCTCCATCGGTCAAACTTTCTTTTCAAATCAGCTTGACTTTGTCTAAAAGATTCAAGCAAAGATTTTGGTGTTTCTCTATCTTCCATGATTCATAAATAAATTTACACCCTTTCAAAGTAGTAAAATAAATTTGCACCCTTTCAAAGTAGTGGCGCTCACCTTAGGGCAAAACCTTTGGCAAACTCTTCAAAATATGGCGCTGAAAATATCTTCTTCCTTTGGAATGATTAAACCCTTCAGGTTGGCAAGATCAAAGCTCCGATACCACTGTAATATCCTCAATGGGATCTGCCCTAAAATTTTGATTTAAATTTCTAAATTCTACCCTAGATTTCTGCACTTTAGAATTCTGCTCCAAACCCTAGAATTCTGATTTATTTTTCTGATTTCAAACATGTAGGAACAACGAACATATATGCATCTAAAATGCTCAAATAATATAGCAATAATGAATCCTTATGATAATAATATCAATCATGAACTTCATCCACAATATATGACATCCAAATGCAAACATAGGGAACAAATCTGATTTCTGAATTAATCAGTCTGCTGCTACAAATCAGAACTTCTGAATATGCAATTACATCAATCATATAGGCTCAAACATGCCCAATTATATCCCAAAATTCTGCCATTACAAATGAGACCTAATAATAGGTTTTGTACATACCAAAATGATATAGAATGAAGCTCCACAAACCCTCTACAATGATGGCGCTTGGGCTGTTGCTCGGATTAGGGTTTAGAAACCCTCAATGATGTTGAAATCACCTCCAAAGTCCAAGTCGCCCTCCTCTAGGTGTGGCACTCCAAACTAGGGCAAGCCCTAATGCAATGAACATACAAAATGCCACGAAAATGATCCCCCATGTGTGTTGCACAAGTCTAGGGTAAACCCTAGTGCCAAATAAACACAAATGCCACTAGAAAACCTCCTCCATTGCTGATCCAAAATCTGAATATGCAATCAAGCTCTTTTCCTCCACAAGTTGCCAATGAAGCGCAATTATGAACTCTGTATGAGTCCACCTTAAAAGTGTGATTGGGTTTTCGTCCAATCCACCTATCTTCCTTAGGGTTTTCATCCTAGGAAGGTACTGAACCAAAAGTTGCAGCTAAGAGATAAATCTCCAATGAAAAGGAATATGAATGAATGATGATGGCAATGCCTCAAAACAACTTATATTTATACATGCTTTTTCTCCTTCGTCAATTTGGCCAACCACCTTGGGTATTTTCCCTTTATTTTCTTTTTATTTCTTCTCCCTTGGCTGACCTCATGCTAGGTGCCCAAAAGAACAAAATAAATATTATATTTTATTTTCTCTATTGTTTCATCTTTCCATCCTCCAAGGGCAAACCACTTAGGCACATGATAACTCATATTTTTGACCTCAAATGAAGTCGTCCTCCTCAAGGAAAAACATTATAAATTATTCTTATTTCTCCAAAGGTATTTTCCATATTTTCTTCTATTTTCCATTCTCCAATTGGGTCGCTTCACCTTAGGGAAAATTATTTTATTAGTGTTGACTTCATCAAAAATCCCACAAAATTATGCCAAGTCATCTTCCACAATCAATCTGCCCTACATAATTGGCTAAGTGTGAAAACTCGCCAAATAGGTCATTCCCTGAGCCCTCCGGCCTAGCCTACGGGAATAGGATAGGCTAGCCAATTCCACTAGGTGATCACTCTGAAAATGGGGACATGACAAAGGAGCCCGTAGAGAGTATATAAATGATCAAAGATTCATATATAGGTAGTGTTCTATATAGATTGATCGAAATAGGGAGGGCCTTAAACACAATGCCCATACCTTAACATAAGACTTGTCATGTGAATGATAGGACTTATTGACATCACTACCTAATCCTGACAAAGGTTAACATAACAACATTGCAAAAACAATACATTTATTTATTTTTGTGGTCTATAGTGGATGATCGTGGGGTCAACTCTTCTTCTATTTTGAGCTTTTGTCCTCATTGGGTTAATGTTTCCTTGAGAGATCTTCCACTCACATGGCTATTTGCACATGCACTTGAATCATATGGCTTGGATTTACCTCTTATGGGCTCACCTTCCTTACTTTTCTTTCTTGTTTTTCCTTTCTTCCTTGATGCTATATTTTTGCTTTGCAGGTTACTAGAAAGCTTCGATAGATTTTCCATAGATTCCTTTACAATCATCACGTATTGTATTTCTGTTTGAGATTCATTGTAGTATATCAACTTCTTTGCTTGTCCATGAGTAGCAACCATGGTTTATACATCTAGTTTCACATATATTAGCTAAACAGTTATTATTCTCTTGAGACATTTTTTTCACTATATAAACTTGCCCACACTATTTGCATGATAGAAACTTCCTTTGATATTGATTAGGGTAATTGCAAGTAATTTTTTTACTACTTTTGACTTTGGTAGTGCACAATTTCCTTTCTCATGATATCATAATGCATTAGAGACTCTGGGCTTTCAATAATGTCCAAGCATTGATATTCATTAGAGTGTAGGAGTATTTAGGAAAAATAGACATCTAAATTAGCCCCTATATTTTATAGGCTGTTACAATAATCTAATAACAAACACTACCAATCATATATTCTATGTATGAGTTTGTAACAAACCAACAAACTCACTCACAATAGATTTATTGACCTACACTCACCCCTATGTGGTCAAGTCACCAAGTAACTAACATTATTATGGTGTAATAACCTCAATTTCCTAACAGATACCCTTGTTCCCTTAGCGACCTGTTATTATGCTTGAGTGTTTTCTGTGGGCCACTTGGGGCAGCAATCTTCTACAAGTGTCCATCCTAAGTCAGATTATTTTTTGTTTATACTTCCTCCACCTCTTAACATTGAAAGCACAAGTGCCATGAGAGTGATCCACCACCTTATAAATGTCAGAATTTTATTTTCCATAAATAATGTTTCTTTATATGGCCAGCAGTATATCATTGAGTGCAATAAATGACAATACCATTAATTTTTATGGCACACATTTGTCTGCTCTATAATTTGTATTATCCATTCCATACATTTCTTTGTGTGTGTATTGATAATGTGGGTTTACTTTTTATTTATTATTCAATTGGGTTTTGTGTACATGCATTTCAGGAAGTAAGCATTCAACCTAGTTTTTGCATTATTCTATTTAGACATTAGATTTTCATGCTCTCTAAAATTTGTGCAGATTAATTATATGCATCAAGCATTGGATTTACTAACTGTCCAAGAATTGTTTTTCGAGAATGGACAGATGTTTAACGAGAAAAACTATGATATGGCGGTTGTTTGCTTTGAGAGGTCTGGAGATGTGAATATGGCTAAATGGGCAGAAGCTGCAAGGCTTCGAGAAGACGGACAAAGAAATTTTAAGACACACAAAGAAACTGCTAAGCATTCTCTGACAGAAGCAGCAAAAATTTTCCTTTCTATAGGGAAACCAGATTCTGCTGCTAATTGCTTCATTATAATGGGAGAATATATTAAAGCTGGTAAGAACAATTTTCTAGTAGATGGATTCAGAAACTTTGTGGCATTCTTAAACAAGGTTATGAATTCTATAATGAAAGGAATTTTATATTCATTCAGTCGTTAAATATGAAAGAAAAGGGTAATTTCTTGTGCATGCCATCAAAGATCAGGTTAAATGCCATTTAATATGGGTTTTTTAAAAATAAATGGCATAATGAGCAGTGGTCCTGTGCCTAAAGATTAATATAGGGCAATCAATTTCATAAATAGATACAAATTTTCCTTAATAGTAAATGTAAGGTTGCTCATCACATATAAGTTGATCTCATCATGATCAAACTACTAGTTCACTGTTCTGGATTTAATTGTCAACTCAGTGGAAAGCACACTAAATGATTAAAATTACTCCATGTGAAAGATCACACATAAGTAGAATATTACATCACAGAATTGCCAAATACATACAGAGTCAAACAATGAGTAAGCTAAGGAACAGCCCACATTGACAATAATTGTGAGTCAAGGTATGGTTATAAGGAATTACATACGCTAACAGCTCTGCCAATTCAGAAGCATGACTTTATGATGCAAGTCCCAAGTTGTTGTCGTTAGCATCTTCCATGTTTCCAGTGACAACATTTCTTAGAGGTGCTTGTGTGCTTTGTGTGTCGCCTTTTCTTGTGATCATTACCAAGATGCATGAGTAAAAGACAATATAAGTAATGACTAGCCATTGAAAAAGTCACCTGGAGTGATGACTTGATTAAAAAAATATCTCATGTAGTGAAAAAAGTTTACAAAAATATAATCTCTTAATCTAATGTGTTTTAGCAGAAATCAAATTGAAAGAGATTACAGAATTAGAAGAGAAGTAATGTTCATTATAAGAAAATCTTTACTGATAGAAGACAGCTATGTGCAATGATAGCAATTGTAATATCCCTCCTGTCTTCTAAGATATTTTTATGCAATTGATGACTGATTTTTTTAGATATTTATGCTATGTTGGGTATAACAATGTAGTACAACAGAAAGAGATATTGCAATGTATATCTTTTTCACACTAACTGAATATTTCAAAGGAAATGCACTGTTGAAATTCCCAGATTTCTATATCTTCAAAAAATACTCAGTATTTTGTCAAAATATTTAGAACCCAGTTGAGAGAATATCCTCTAATATGTAAATAACAAATACCCAGAAAATTGTATGGCCAAAAAATGAAGCAATATCACATACCCATTTGCTGAAATGTGAAATACATGGTTGGAAACAGCAGAACAACAGTATGCAAATGAAATACAACTCTTTGAAGCACATGCAACTCAGATTTGCTACTTCAAATCAGCATATAATTAATGCTTTCAATGGCTGCAATAATGTTCCTTGGGTCTGCAGATAATAATCTCTTCAATGCTGGATCAAACCCTCATAAAATCTGCACAATATGACACCTACGTCCCTAGAAGAAGAGGCACCAACAGCAATTAAGATATTCAACAATATCTTTTTCCAATGTATTTAAATCTGCAAAAGATGTTCTCTAAAACCCCTTGAAAATTCTGAAACTTCACCGATATGCACAATCTATACCTTTGTATGAAGCCCACAGTCAAGCAATGATTCAGCTCGGCTTTCACAGCATCAAGATTGCATAAACACTAAGATATTTCGTTCTCCAATGCTGAAAATGAAGAAATTTGAAGAAACCCTAGGTTCCCTTTATAATTTCCAATGCTCTCACAAAAAGCAAAGGCAAATGATCATCAATAAGGAAAAAGCATTTGCTTTTTGAGTCCTTTTATAACCTCAATCTCCTTAATAGCATTTAAATCCACTTTCAAATCCACTTTTAGGTTTTTAATAAAAACTTTATATTATCTCCTTATGCTTGGGCACTCAACTCAATAAATATAAATGTACTTTAAGTTGTTTTTAATTGAGGGTCATGGCCCCATTGATTATAAAGTACACTTTATAATTTAACTTTATAATATATCTTTTATAATTAAATATCATTTAGGCCACTTCAAAAATTAATAACTCCTTAAATACTTATAATTTTCCAATTTCGTCCGATCAAGGAGATTCACCATAATACCCTCTGTAAATCCAACCGCTTTACCAAAAATAGCAGGGGTACCTCTCTACAACCACAGATTTACTATAAATAGTAAATCCTTCATTATTTGACCAAACCAATTGAGTAAGGGATCGATACTGCAATCAAGACCTGTCTAGGTGCCCTGCTATATATAGAAATACTGACTCTCCTGAAATGGTGACTTACTATAAATAGTAAGTGTGTATAATTGAGTCTAGGAACATCAAACGAAGGCCAAACCTGAACAATACCCTGCTCTGGAGAAGAATAGCGCCACCAAAAAGACCAAGTAATTGCCACACAGGACCCTCTAACCAAGAGTATTAGCCTACGAGGGTCAATAGGATAGGCTAATCCACCAAACTCCGATGCTTGTGAAAATGGGGACATTACAGTTTGCCCTCCCTGAGATTGCTTGTCCCCAAGCAATCATGACTGCAAAGAAACACAACTGCACTGGAAATCCAAAGGAAGACTCTGAAATGTCCCACACTAAAGCACAACTGCCGCAACATCAGTATAACCACAACTATGCAAAGATGAACACCAAACCAACTGTCCAATCCCTACGCACTGAAACTGTGCATCACTAACCGCTCATGTACAGGCAAATCAAAGATGAAACTATAGGCTCTTTGCACACTATACATGCCGCGTAAATCACCAATAAACCTTGTATGGGATCGTGATGCACCAAAAGGATCCCAAACTCTGTGGTTAATGCTCAGTTGAATGTCGGGATCCCAGATCATCCTATAGAAAGTTGTAATGTCCCCTTCTAGACACATGGTTAGTCCATCATGGAGTTCCCGTGTGCTAGCAGTTTGGTTAGGGAACTATGGTTAGTTTGGCTCTGGAGGTCCTTGGCAGTGACAGAGTCTTGGTTCGCATTTAGTGGATCCAGTGGGCATCCTTGTGGTTGGTTCAGTGGGCTCTTGGCCGTTACTATTTTTAGTAAGTTCGGGTACTGTGTCGGTTCAGGATTTTCAGAGTTGGAACAGATGTGTTTCGTCGAGACCTTTCCGGCGAGCTAAAGATCAGTGAATTCCGACACCGTCTTCATACTTATTTTAAAGTCCAAAGATTTATTAATTTATATTAATATGGACTTTATTATATTTTTGCCGGAAAAGTGAAATTAATGAAATAAAGACAAAAGCTTATGTCTTGACCTTGGGCGCTCATCCCTAGGAGGCATAAAGTGAAATTAAATATTATTTTCCCTCCTAAATGCCCAACGCCTATCTTGGAGGAAGATAAAAAGAGTCAATTGGAGCTCATTTGAGATTATGCTATGTTTTGATATTTGCTTGTGAGAGCTCTGCTAGAATTTCTGGAGTTTGAGAATTTGTATCAGGCTATTGGAGATGGAAACCTCCATTAGTGACGGTATCCCACAGGTGTGAAAGACCACCCAACGGTGCCATTGACGGTGGATGTATTCGGCATTCACATATGTGCTGAAATGGAGACATTTGAGGCTGTTTCTTGTGCTGAGTGAAAGATCTTTTTCTATTGCTGTTATAAGTTGATAATGGATGATATAGAAGGCAGAAATCAGAGTGTTTGAAGTAGTTCCTTGTTGCTGTACCTTTCCATTGCTTGGCCGTACTGCATAAAGAGGAGTTTGGAGTATTGTAGGGAAGCTTTTCTCTTTGCTTCTACTACTCATTCATGGTCTTTGGGAGGTGTTTAGTGTTTCAGTTGTTGCTCTTATATTTTGTATGAGTCATTTGTGACATTCTATGGAAATTTGATGCATTTCCAGCCATACCCACTTGCTGGTCCATTTCCGGTGGCCGTACCAAGTTGCATATTTTCATATGGGTATGTGATAGTAATTGTTTCTTGGCTATTTTACTATCTGAGTTGTCTTTAGTTTCTTCAGATTCATTGTATATTTTCTGGGTTTAGATTCTATGCTATATATTGTGTGCTCCGGCACTACATCTGCAGGAAAACATAAAACCCCCTTCTGCATCTTCTGTCTATCTGAAAGAACACACAAAAATCTAATAAAAATCACACAATTAAGATTTAAAAAAAAAAATACAAACAGGTACGGCACATTACAAAAGCCCCATCCAAGTCCTGTGGTGTCAGCATGATACCACTACCCCGTAACGAGGTCAACCTCGACAGAAGAAAGAAGCAATCCATCAGCCAAATCAATCCTAGATCCCATAGCTAGAACGAAAGTCTGCTAAGCGTATCTCCCGCTGACCTCCACTGTACTATGATAAAAACTCCACCATGCTAAGAATGGTCAAGCAACTCACTGGAATCCACCCAATACACCATGCCAAATCTGTTGCCACCTGGATCCCAAATCAACCGAACCTCACATCTATCCACCATGAAAAGACATGAATATTTGGAATCATCCCCAACACAATATCTCTCTACAACCTTTGCGAAAGTCCCATGGATGTGATAACAAACTAAGCCATCATGCCTACTGCCACTACGACCTCCCTGAAGCCCTGTCTCCAAAAGAAACCCAGAAGTGGCAAACTCTGTCAGGTACTCATCTGCATGATGGTAATCCAACCTCTGATCTTGCAAGTAATCTCCCATAAACAGCTGAGTTGAGTACTTGCAGCCACTAACTCCATCTACTGGAGATGGTAAATATCCATCCCACAAAGGATGGTATAACCCTAGAGCCAATCCACAGCGATGCATCATCAAATCCTCCGTGTGTGGATCAAAAGAAAAATGATGAGCACTCCTCACTATGTAGTTGCGATAAAACGCTCCAACCTCAGTCAATGGCTCATCACTGACAACTCTGGAATCAAAAGATGTCTCTAATCTTTGATCCCGAATCACTAATTGGGTAGGGCCTCTGGCAACCTGCTCTGCAAACCCAATCACAAAATCTTTATGAGGAAACATTGTAGTCAGAGTACCTATAATGACTCCCATGAAATGTCTGATAGCGCATGAACCATGAATGAGAGTATCCCTAGTGACCCCAAACAGACCCTCCTGAAACTCCTGACTCTCAAGCAGGTACTCAGCAAATGTATCGGCGTGGTAAAATCGAAATAACGTTGGATCAGCCTTAGCCTCTGAAACCTGTAGCTGATCACTCCGTCTCTGTGATACAACAAGCTGTCTATCACCATCAGCTGCATGAGATGAAGTAACAGATTTGCTTCCAGGAGAGGGAAACAAATCAGCATGAGAGCCATACTCCCAACCAGATGACACTTTGTGAACCTCCTGTGAAGATGATGGAGTAATGTCGTGTACTAACACACAACTCTCTGGAGAATCCACCACAGCCACACAAGAGCTATCAGCAATCTGACCCACATCACCTGTCATGGGACTAACCTCCGAAGAACTAGGTGCGACAAGAGGTTCTCTACAACTCTCCACTACTGCACTCATTCCATCGAAATCAACTGCACCAACATCTGTGATAGATGTAACCACATCCTCAACCTGTTCACAACCATAATCTGTAGATATATGCTCTTCACCAACTGCTGACATAGAACCCTAAACTGTATCTGTGGATGGTGAAGGCTGTGCCAAACTCAACTCCACGTTCAACTCTTCAATCTAATTTTCCGCCATACGGAGAGCCACTTGAGTGTCTTCCAAAGATTTTCTAGTCTTCACTAGCTCCGTAGTGAGTTGATCAACCTCTTCCTCTTTTCTCCTCAATGTATCAGAATATATAACACTCAATTCAAGTAGGTGATCTCTATCGGAAAGAGAGTGAAATAGTTATTTTTCATAATCTCCGTGGCTGTCTTAAATGCTTGCAAATTAGAGATAGATGAAGCCTCTTCAATGCCTCTATGTCTCCCCTCAAGTTGGACCTTCCATAGATGAATTTCCACCATCTTGTGGGAATGATCAAAATGGGACAGCGCTGTAACAATCTTATCTTTACCAACCTTTAGTTGGTTCTCCAAATCAGACTTAGGGACCAAGGAAAATTCATTAGTAGAAGTTGTGGGCTGCCAATGGAAAGCTTGACTCACATCAAAATATTCTTCTGAAGTGTCCTCATGCTGGTTTGGAACTAGAGCAGCAGTAGTTCCCCACCCAAACTCCTCATCATCACTCCAAAAAGTAAACTCAATGGATGATGAATTGCTAACCTCATGCAAGAGGTAAGATCACTCTTAGGACTATCAAAAGAGTCCCCAATCATAACCTCCATGTCACCAACTAGGAGATTCGTGCAACCCTGTCCTGTAGGATCCACTGTTTCTTCCTCTCTACCTTCTGTAACATCAACTGGGTGAAGATCAACTGAATAAACCCGGTCTCAATACTGCTGGTCCACACTTCACCTATCACCTTTCCTTCTGGATTTTCGTGAGTGCATTTAACATTAGCCCCAAAGGAATCATTAAGGGACTCATCATCACCCACTTCAAATTTTACCCTCTTTTCTTGCTCGATATCTTCATGTCTACCAATTAGTGTAGGGCTGCCATCATTGGGTGATATCATATCATTGGCTTTTTCATGATCACAAGATCCTATCTCATGAGAATGATGGGACATAATGCTGCTGTCCTGAATAGGTGTCCAAATACAAGAGGACTCATGCTGCTCCATGTCCTCATCATCATCCCGCTCAATAGAAACATCTAATGATGGCATGCTATCCTTCTGAAGAGAAGATGAAACCTGTAACCCAAAAGAAGGCATCTCTTGCTCATCACCTTTGTCCATTCTGTTCTCCATAGGATCAGCTGTATGCTGGTCACTAACTACTGAAAATTCATTGTAGAGCTTTCTAGATACTTCACCTGTAGAGACCTCTTGTTCCTCCTTTTTATTTTGTGATGTAGACCCCTTAAAAATGGATGCCATATACTGTGCTGCTTTGTCTATGTTTGCAGGGTGTGAAATCAATTCATTCATCCTTTTTTGGTTTCATCCAACTTATTCAAACTTTGTTTAAGCTTCTCCATATTCTTGTCCCACTACTTCTGGGTACTTGAAGTAACCATGATTAACTAGCTAATTCAATGTCCAATCTAGCCAACAGGATGGCAGGACAAAAGCTCTGATACCACTATAATATCTCTCCTCTTTTCTTGTTGGCGTTTCAATTCGCACCTCTGGAATGCGAGTTGGAAACGGACAACTATGCACAGATAAACTCCTCTCCTATTGGAAGGGGGAGTTTCCTTTTTGCTGATGTTCGCTGAAAAGATAAATAAATTAAACTTCGCCTATCTTCTTTTTGATTCTCAGCTGCGAGCACAAGGTTATAAAACTCTAAACGCTGTAGAAGAGGTTTTTTTCCTTTTTAAAATTTCTACTACAACTAGGCTTAAACTAATGACGCTTTTAATCTCCTAAGTAAATTCAGAGCAAAGGGATTAAAAGTGGACAAGGAATGATTGTTTTAACACAAAAACTTCAGTAAATTTCTCCCAGATTTACATCACAAGACTCATAGTACTTTAATGATGAAAGCTGAAATAAAAGTTATAGAAGCCACACATCTGACGACAAAACTTGATGATCTGAGATAGAATATCAGAGCAAAAATATGCATGAGACTTCTATTCAATATCATAAAGTTAACACAACTCTAGGACAACAATACTGTAGCAAAAGGCAGGCATACAACAAACGATCAAACACTGGAGAACAGATACACAGAATGAGCAAACACTTGGAATAACAAGATTTGCAGGGTAGAATAGGCACAACAAATTTGCTATCAGAAAAGAAGCTCCATTTACAATGGGCAAGGCTGCCCTTATTTATACTAAATCAAAGGAGTAGGGAACCCTAAAATCTCCTTGATTAACTCTAACTAACTTGCCAACTCGCAAGCTTTATTTCTATTCTAAGACAAAGATACAACTAACAAATGCTTTAAAACAATTTGCTTTAAAGCAAAGAAAATTCCAACTATTACAAAGTGATTTATTTCTAAATATAGAATGGATGAGCTTAGGATGAAAGCAAATGCTTTAAAACAAAAAGCATCTGATTTAAAACTGCTTTCTTTTGAGTCACATTCTGATCTATATTCTTGCTTTATCGTGATGTCATCCATTGATATTTTTTTTGCCGATTTCTTCTAAAAAACAGATTCTGAGCGAAAAAAGATGGCACATGGGTTTTGTAGATAATTCCGTTTTGAAGCAACCCAGTTTGTCGAATTCTGTTAAAGTTTAGAAAATCAGGACTGACTTCTACATCCTTATTCATACCTTTGAAGTCATCAATGGTAGAGCAAACAAACATGCTCTTGGTTGTCCCATCCGTCATCTCATTGTTTAGTGCCTTGAGCACAATGTGTTTACCCATATGATTAAACTCTAACGGCATCTTGTTGAAATCTTGGACAAACCTCCCAAGTGACTTCAACCATTGTATCCCAAGTACCACTTCCGTTCCTCCACCAATACCAACAACATTGCAATCATCCTTGAAGGAATAGTTATCCAATGAGATAGATAGCTGTGTTAATCTCCTTGTGCAATTCACCTTAAAGCCATCCGCTAACATGACACGGAAACCATCAAACACCTCAACTTGCAGCCCCTTCTTGACTACAAATCCCTCATCAATGAAGCTATGGGTAGCCCCACTATCAACCATGCATAAAACTCGATGTCCCTCAATAATTCCTTGCAACACAAAGGGTTGATATCTAGGAACTGTGAAAGGTAAGCAATAGTGCCATGAGCCTCATCATGTGTATCATCAACCTCCTCATGTGAATGTACGCTATCCTTGGCACCGCTGTCCTCACACTCTTCCTCATTCGAAATAACCTCAATGAGATGTACCTTACCATTGCCCATGCATCTATGTCCAAGCACCCAAGGTTCTTTGTAGGAAAAGCAAAGATTCCTCTTCCTCAAATCATTTCGCGTCCCCTGATCCATCTTAGGATTAGTTTCCTTAGGCTGATCCTTATAGTTCTGATTTAAACTCCCACCTTTGAAAGTTTTTTTCTGAAAATGAGTTGGTGCAGGAGTGGTGTCCAAGTCCATAGCAAGCTTAATAGCCTCATCTAAAGTCTTGGGCTTGTGTACTTTCACCAAGCTATGCATCATGTCACTCAAACCCTCAACAAAAAGCATAACCACTCTACTTTCTGGCATCTCTGGGACCATGACAGCAATCTTTTGAAATTCATTTATATATGCATCCAATCTGCCCACCTGTTTCAACTGAGCTAAATCTCTGTAATATATGTCCACATTCTTCCTATCAAACCTGGATACGAGTTTACAAGTAAACTCATCATAAGAGGTGATCATCCCATGGTTTTGTGAGACCAAACCATGATGCCACCAATCGTAAGTTGTCCCCTCTAAGTGCATGGTTGCAAACTGAATGGCTTTTGCTTCCCTCATAGGTTAAAGTGAAAGAAAAGTATCCAGTTTCTGAACCCAAGCTCTAACACTTTGATTTTTGCTGCCATCAAATTTGGGAAGTGTAACTTTGTTTAATGCTTCCTTATATTATTTCTGTTCTTTCTTTTCTTTCCTTTTGGTTTATGTTCTTTGATACTCTTGTTCCTCTCTCTTCTTTGGTTCATGAAAGAGTTGAAGTTAAGAGTCGTCCTAACTTTGGCGGGTAACAATTTGTATTCATCGTGTGCCATCATGATATCATCTGTAAGATTGACTACCTCTTCTTCTGATGATGATGAAGATTCCTCTTTGATAGTTTCAAATTTTGGGTGAAGTGGTCTATCATCAGCAGTCACTATGGCTATACTTGTAAATGTAGGAGTGGGTTCTCTATGTTTTTCATGTCTCCGAGCATCATGTCTACCCGCATGCATGTCATGTCTACCAAGAACTGAATGCTCTCTACTAGCATGTGAAGATGTACCACTTTGTCTACTTTCACTTCTAGATCTACTTGACCTTTGATGATCATGTCTCAAATCAGCAATGGAGTGAACCAGTTCATCTTTGAAAATTCTCATCTGCTCCCCAAAGCTTTGCATGAATTCATGAATATCAAAATCCCCATGTCTCTTAGGACTGCTGCCACCTTCTCTTGACATTTCTTTATGTTTTTCAGCACCTGTTAAAACTTCTTTTTGTGCACTTGTACCTGATTCTAAAATTTCTTTTTGTTGTCTAGCTGCTTTTCTGGTATAGTACTTGTGTGTACCAATTTCTGTAGGCTGCATAACCCAAAGCTGACAGGATTTTTAGCTCTGATACCACTGTAATATGCTGACCTATTTTGCTGTAATTTTTTTTGTCTTTTTAGTGTGTTTTTGTATTTTTTTATTAATGTGATCTTTTAGATTAGACAGAAGATGCAGAAGGGGTTTCAGTTTTGGAATTGCATGTGTGTTTTTTAGAGAGAGATTGCCATAAAAACATGAAATAATTGATGAACAATCAACTAGAAATAAAAATAAACACATTGCAAACTTGGAAACACATACCCAAATGCATATTTTGCATCTTTTTCCATTTATGAGTTCGCTGCTACAAATTTTGAGTTGACAAGAGAGGAAGATCGATAATTTCTGGTATCATACAGTGAAATGAAGAATACCTAGAAGTGCATATGTTATTCCAACCTCATGGTAGCCATTTTGCATCAATATCCATATGCTAAAATTGATTTTTATGAGCACCCAAGTCAAACCCTAGCTGTAACTGAAAATTGCAGCAACACCCAATAGCTCAAATCTGCAAAACTCAACTACCCAGATGGATTATTTACATCACAACATCAAAATCCATCACTCCTCAAACATGCACACTGAAATACCAACATGCAAGCCAAAAACTCCAATAAAACCTTGCTGTCATAAACTTGCAAATTGAACATTTCAAACCTTAGCAACATCAAATTCAACCTTTGAAGCTCTATGACAAAATCTGCAAAGATATGGCTTTGAATCTCCACAAATACTAAACAATTTAATGCAACTGTGAATCCTAAGATGAATTCACCAAGTGGGTTGATCTGGGTTTTCGTCCAAATAGCCAAAACCTCTAGGGTTTTCGTCTTAGGGTTCTCTGAACCTGCAAGCCAAAGCTCTCAAGATCTCAAGGAAAAGTTCTTTCAAAATAACATATCAAGAATGAATTCTCATTGCACTTTTTCCTCTTTTTATATTTCTTTTTCCCTTTCAAAAGTAATACTTTATTTTATTTATCTTTTAATTTATTTTTCCCCTCAAAAGTGACCTTACTCTATAATTTGTCATTGACATCATTATAAGTCACTTAATATGCTTATACCTCCATATGTTGGCACCTCATTTGGCATAATAATTAAATACTCTATGACATTAATATATAAAATGCACACTTGACCCCTTATATCCCCTTTAATCATAAAGATATTTAATTTAATTAATTTTATCAAAGTCAATGCTAGATTAGACTTAATTAATTAAATTAAATCATTAAACTTCATGAAATGCCAATAGCAAACCAACAACTGATCCTGCCAACTTCTCGGATATAATCGTGGTGCCTTCTGACCATCCAAATGACTTTCCATAAATATGTCATGTCCCCATTTCCGGCTTGATCATCAAGTGAAGAATGGATTAGCCTATTGATCATTCCTGGAGGCTAATTCAAAATGATGAGGGAATGAATTGGTTTTTGACTAACTTAATTTTACTGTTTTGCAGGAACAAGTCAGAAACTTGGAAAATTGGCTAAGTCTGGAAGCCAAAGAAGCAAGAAATTGACTCTGGGAGTCTAGGCGCTAATCCTGTATCAAAATTCACAAAAGAGCGCCTAACCTAGAATCATCAAGCTATGAAGCACTTCTATCATTTCAACTAGGGCGCCTTGGAAGAAAAAGGTGTTTGGATTTTCAAGATGACTTATACATTGCAAATTTTCAGAGGATATGGCTAAGTAGATACTGGGCACCCTTCTTTGTCCAAAATGACCCTAATGTGTGCCTAGGGTGTTGTAGGCATACAACAAGGTGGAGACTGTTTACCGCAATATGGTGTGTTTCATAGAATATGAAGTAAACAGAATTAAGTAGTATAGTGCATAACACAGAGCATGAAATTATAACAGCATTGCACAGAATAAAGCATTGTTCCCATTCATTGAATATATCAGTATTACACTACAATGTTACAATGCTGTGGGGTCCCCCCGACTACAAAGTATTAAGCCAATATATAACTTGGCCAAGGTTGGTTGAGATACCATCCGTTGGCAATGACTCTATAACTATCCAACCGTCGGGGTTAATTCTCGATAACACTCCTAACATAACAACACTAATTAATTTATGATTATTTACTTGGCCGACTACGGCCGACTACAATTGACGACTACATCATCCCCCCCACAAAATTAGTCGTCTTCTAGACGACAGAAAACCATCAAGTGACATTAAGTAAGCTTTTGCCGACAAGAATGCTGAAGTAGGAGCTGTGTAAAAGTAGAACCAACACATTTGGAACACCTGCCAGTAGACCCACCAACCAAGGGACCCAATCTGATAACACACTGAATGCTACGAATGTTGCACCCCATTGCTCACTGAATCAAGATAGTACTGATTTAATGGGGGTTTGGGGGCAACGCCCCCAACGGGGTCGAGGGGCAGCGCCCCCAGCGGGGTCAAGGGGCAGCGCCCCTCGCGCGGTCTGGGGGTAGCGCCCTTGGCACGCTCCCTGTCGCGATACAGGGCGGGGTCGAGGGGCAGCGCCCCCGCCGCCAAGCCCAAATTAACACCTTCAAAACCATTCGGACTTTCATGGCACACATCATTTTTCTGACAAAATCGAACACTCATCTGCAATCCAAAAACTCATATAGTTGTCTCCTAGCTTGAATTCGTTGTACGGCCTCAGCAAAAACTTCTTTCTTATTTGGCATTTTCTTTTAACTCCCTATCTGTTGGCTTTCATTGTTGAAATGAACTTGCACGGCCCTGTCTTCTCTCTCTGTTTTTTGATTTTCTGTCAGGTCGTACACTGTACGGCCCATGTCGTACACTGTACGGCCTGCTCTTTTTTTTCCTCTATTTTTAACATTTTTTCCAATTTTTTCAAATTTTTCTGACATTTTATTTTTTTCGTCTTTTCCATGTCAAACTGAATCTGATTTGTCTTTTTTTCTCCGACAGGTTCCACGTTCGATCTACAACTCCAACTGGAATTGTTGTCTTCAAAAAAATTAAACTATCTGACTTTTGAACATTATTTTTTCTCTGTTGATTGTCACCGATTGCCAAAACATTGCAAGTCGATGGAAATACTCTATAGTCTTTATTCTTTCTGTATGGTCTCTTTCTGGCTGGAGTTTTCAATGTCGTGTTCCCGTCGTTAGTTTCATCACCCTGTTTCACCTTGCTTGCCAATGGCTCCTCATACTTGATCACCTTGTCTGGTTCAAACTTATGTGCAAGTGTATTATTTACCTTCGCTTCACCCTCTGTATATTCTTTCTGTGCCTCTCCTGGTCGACGTGTCTGTTCTGGTCGACTTGTCTCTGCCACTATTTGCTTTGTTACTTTTGGCTAATTATTGCCTTCCTCCCTTTTGTCACTCATTACTGGTTCCTTCTTACCAAGTGGTCGAGTGTTTGTCAATCCATCAAGTGCTTCATTCGTGAACAATGTTTCACTCGTCGGCCTAGAGTTGCCTAGATTTTCATTTGTCGGCTGAGAGTTGCTGAGACTTTCACAGTTGCCGAGTGTTTCACTCTTCGACCGAGTTTTGCCAAGAATTGCACTGCCATGACTTGCATTGCTAGGACTTGCACTACGAGGACTTGCATTGTTCATCGGAGAGCTCTCGCCGACTTCTTTTATTGAAATCATATTACATTCCGGTTGAAAGAACTCGTAATCTTCCATCTGCCAATGGAAGAGCCCACTAAAGGAATTAGTTTCATCCTTAGAATATTCTTGCAATTTTAATACTCCTTCCTCATCAGGTTCCATTGGCCCTCTGTCAACTGACTCCCCTCTGTCTGAATCGGAATCCGATGCTAGTTCCTCACTTATAGCCTGTGTTCTCAAATCTATGACAATCTTCTTACCTTTGTTTTCTATTGACAATGTGTTCCTTTTCCAGTTATGGTTGGCCTTGGCGGCTCTCAACCACCCTTAGTCGAGTAATGCATTGTACGACGCATTTTGTGTTGTTATGACTACAAAGTTTAATCGAAAAAGTTGGGTGCCAATCCTTACTTTCTGAGCCATTAGCACTCCCAGCGCTTTAATTCCGTGCTGGTCTGCTCCCAATAACTGGAAATTTTGTGGCCATAGTGTAGGTTTCCCCAAGCACTTCCACGTATCTTCTATCAGCACATTCACTCCCGATCCACCGTTGATTATTGTGTTTGTTAGATGACATCCACCAATTTCCATGTGCACGACGGCTGGATTCTTGCCATTGTTTACTGCCAACAGTCTCGGGTCGATGACTTGTTCTCCCTCGAGCGGTGGCTCCACTATGATGTCTTCCTCCTTTGTTTGCCTGTTTGGTTCCCCTTCCATCACCTTCAAGATTGCCATTCTCAACTGCGGCATGCTCTGTAAAAGATCTGCTATCTTAACTGATATCGTGGTTTGTAGCACCTGATTCACGATGCTCTTGTCTGACTCTGGTCATGTGGTAGTTGTTTTTCTGTTCTTCCCTTCTGTTTCCATTGCCATCTCTACTTCCTTTCTCGCCTCCCGAAGTCTCTCCTTCTCGGTTCGGGGATCTGGATACATCGCTTTTTTCTATTGTGCTCGGGTGACCGCCAAGATCTCTTCATCATTCCCCTTGAAACTGATCATGTTCACCCCTTTTTACTTCGGGCAATCTTTTTCTTCGTGATTTTCAGGCCCACACCACTTGCATAATGCATTTATTGTGTTCTGATTATTGTTTGGGCATTCTCTGGCAAAGTGACCCCATTCATTGCACTTTCTACATTGTATCATGGGCCTCCCCTTACTGTCGTATTGTATTTTGTTCCTTGGGCTATTGTTACTTCTGTAACCTCCAGGGGATGCATTGCTATTGTACTGGGGCTTTGGTGGTGTGTTCGGCGGTGTTGACGGTTCTCCTTGAGTGAAGAGTACTTGCATACCCCTTGCTTTTAGATTGTATGGGCATTCCTTGATGGAATGTCCCATCACTTAGCGGATATTGTAGAACAACTTCTTCGGGCAGTTTGCCTTTGCGTGACCTTCCCCCTTGCAATCCGTACACCATAGTTCTCTGGCTTCCCTCATACTCTCCTTGTCGGCCTTCAATTCTTTCATCATTCTCATCATGTCCTTCCTGAGTGCTTGTACGGTCTTGGACTCACTGTCGCTGTTGTCGTCCGTACTCTCCTCGTCGTTCGTCTTCATTTTTCCTCGAAAGGATATTTTATTTTCACTCTCTATATCCATCGCTCGATTGTACGCTTCATCGTATGATGACGGAGGCACAACTTTCATTTTTTTTCTCAACGATGGACGCAACCCTTCGATGAACCATCGCTTCTTCAGCCTGTCGGCAGGCTGAGTCTCTAGTTTTCCCAACAATTCTTTCAGTCTCCGGTTGTAGGTTCGCACGTTCTTGTGCTTCCCTTGCTTCGTACTGTAGATCTCCGCTACAATTTCACTGTCATCCCTCAGAAGTTTGAATTCGTCTTGAAATGCCTTCTTAAGTTATCTCGATGATGCCGTGTGTGCTTGGGCCAACTCTGTGTACCAGTCGATGACACTATCTCTCAGTGTCGCTGGAAATGCTTTCAACCAGTAGTCCACATCATCTTGCCCATTGGCTATCCAAATTGTCTCGCACGTCTTACAGTGTCGTACTGGATCTTCTGACCCATCCCCCGTAAATTTTGGTAGCTTCTGCCTCTGGGCTGGCGGAGTCACCATCCTTCCCCGATGCCCTCCTTGTGCGTTGGACCTAACTGGACTGGTTCTCTCGCAACGTCCCGGTGCGTCACTTGCACTCTCGGCCACGTTTGAGTCTTCCTCGCGTCCTCTGTCAGCGTCCTTTACACCTTGAGTCTCTTCGGGTTCGTTTTGATACTCCCTCTGCCCTGGGGTCTTAGGCTCAGATCTTCCAACTCTCGGCCCTTTGTCGTCCGATATGGATAACTCTCCGATGCGGCATATGCTGTTTTCAATTTCTTCTGTCAATTCATTTTCATTCCCTTTTTCTTTATTTGTCAGCGGTATCTTGAAAATTCCTTCGTCGGCATGATGATGTTCATTGACAATTTGTCTTAATGTTTTCCTTCGTTCTTCTTGTTCCTTTAATCTCAATGATCTTCATGTTCTTTCCTCTGGTGTTTCATGCCCACTTGGTACTCGGTTCTTATCCTTATTAAGTTGTATGGGCATTAATTACGCTTACCCTTTCTCAGTTGTACGGCGATTAGCGTCACGTTCCTCCTCTTGTTTCAAACGTTCTTCATATCTTCTGAGAATTTGTTGTCGTCGCACTTCCGTCTCTTTCTCTCTTCTCGAATATCTTAGAAGGCTATCAGGTTCCTTGCCAGAAGTCGAGGAATGCTGTAATGTCCCTTTCTAGTAAGATCAAATTGATCACAACCTTGCACAATTTCAACTTACAAAAAGGAAACATTAGTATTCCAAATTTTCTCTTTTCATATCATAATTAGCATAGATCCATATTCTTTCCATATTTATTTATAATTCCATAATCAATAATTCCTATTCGTAGTCATAATCATATTCATATTGATAGGCCTCAAGTGCTATCCTCGAAAGGATCATATGTCGCCCTATCATTAATCCATCTCTAATTCTATAGGCATGGTTCATTAAGGAGACACAACCATCCCTTACGGAGGCCCGATGGCTTCCCACCTCACCAATCGGAGAGTCACCTACCGTAGGGCACAAATCACATTGATGAGCTCATCATACCATAGGCCCAAGGCTTCACCTCACACCCGGAGGTACTTCGACACTTGGCCCAAGAGACTTCGCCTCACACCCGGAGGTACTTCATCTTCTTGGGGTTACCTAGGTCTAATAACATTCTCCTAACTTACCCATACACCTAAGATGGTGAGACGATTAATAATGAGGCTAATCCTCTTCTTGGATGTAGCACAATCCTATGATCTTGAGTCCTTAATGATATTTCACATGATGCCTTATAAGTAGGACATCTTGTCCTTATGTCACATGATCATTTTCCATTTTAACACTATTGAATTTTTATTAATAAGCACATTAATTTATGTCGATCTATACACATTTGTGAATTCATGTTTTAGTTTAGTTTGATATATGTATAATTCACATTTATTCATTGATCACAGGTATGAACACTTACCCTATTTCTAATTCATATGAAAATGTTAGCTATAATTAATATTATCCATTATTCATTCATTGTTTTGAGTCTGAGTCTAAATGCATATACATCATCTTTGGCTGTTGTAAAGAATTGGAAATGCATACCTGTAACTAGCTGTTACCAGTCGTTCTGTGATGACGATGAATAGAGGTTTGACACCTTTGGAATCTGACCCATATATAGATCTGTGATGTATCTCTTTGATGGCCAGATTATGGCATTGATTTTCTAACTAGAGCAGCCCCCCTTAAATAATGGTTCAATCTGGATTAATTGACGCTTCTTATTTCCTTTTTCTGAATCTCAATGCTTACATCCGATATGGAATAAGGTTTCAAAGCTGCGTATGTTTTTTTGGTATTTGGTTTCCTGAATCCAACTTGATATCCCCCCCCCTTTAGGTTTGAATTATGCCATCTTTTATACCCACGATGGGATGATGGGTGTGTCTCTTCGTCAAAGATATGTCTCTTGATTTTAGATAGCTACAATATAATTTTAATTGTGATTACTTCTGTGATCTTTGGACAGTGACTAATCCTTTTCTAAGTCTCTTTCTACGTACTCATGACTTCCTTTGTTGCCTTAATTAAATCACTTTTACTTATATAATGATCGCTTCTCTTATCACAAGGAAATCACTCTATGTATGCACTATTAAATTTAATCGGTCCTCTTAGCCAACGCTGATATAATTTCATTTATTAAGCGCTGACTTATATTAACAGTCATTGCTATTTGTATGCTTATCAACTATTACTATAGGAATCGTTGCCCTATATCTTTTATTAATATTCATTTATTAAAGAAGATGAGTCAGCATTTCCTTATATATTCCTTTGTAGAATATATCTGCTACCAACTAAGATTACCTTTATAATTATATAGATATTTATTAAATATCTAAATATTTATATATTTATATCATATAATAATATATATCATAATATTTAATTATTAATATTATAATTATAATTATATAATATCTTATTCATATTTATAATTATATATAATATTGATAATATTATTTTGTATTTATATGATCATTTATAAATATAATAAATATAAAATAAAAATAATATTATTGTTTATTAAACATGATTATCATTTAGTTGATGACAACTCCATATTTGACGAAAATGACTTTTCTCGTCATGATGTTTAAATCTTTAATTTAAACAATGTCTTAACATGGAGACATGACAAATGCGGTTCAAAAGATTATCCACTTCGCTATTGACACGCAGGTTCTCTGAAATAACCTCCTTCGGAACCTCTTTGCGGATAGATTCGTCTCGCACGTATTGTCCGACTGATAATAACCACAATTTAACCAATTCCTGAGTTACTTCATCTTCTCGGCTTCTGGGTTCATTCTCTTCTCTGTCGCTTCCCTCGCGTTTTTCCTGAATTTCTTGTATTATTTCTTCTACGTGCTTTCTGTCTTGTACTTCCTCGTCGGTGTCAATTGGTTGCCCCATTACGCTGCCATTCCCTTAATGCTAATTACACCTGACGGCTTGTTCCGACGATGTCACTTGTCTGATGGCATCGGACGTCTCAATTTGTCATCGCCTTGTCACCCGATGGCATCAGACGACTCAACTTGTCATTGATTTGTCACCCTCGACCCGTTTTCGTACTGGCAACGGCGCCAAATGTTTACCGCAATATGGTGTGTTTCATAGAATATGAAGTAAACAGAATTAAGTAGTATAGTGCATAACACAGAGCATGAAATTATAACAGCATTGCACAGGATAAAGTATTGTTCCCATTCATTGAATATATTAGTATTACACTACAATGTTACAATGCTGTGGGGTCCCCCCGACTACAAAGTATTAAGCCAAAATATAACTTGGCCAAGGTTGGTTGAGATACCAACCGTTGGCAACGACTCTATAACTATCCAACCGTCGGGGTTAATTCCCGATAACACTCTTAACATAACAACACTAATTAATTTATGATTATTTACTTGGCCGACTACGGCCGACTACAATTATGACCGACTACAGAGAGACCTATTGAGTCAAGGCGCTGGCTTGACATTCAACAGACACTCAATGAGCACCTAGGCGCCTATTCCTGTTCCTGCAAACCTTGAAAGGCGCCTAATTTACCTAAGACATTAGGGTAAGTTTCTATGACTATGGATTAGCGCCTCATTGTGGAATTGGAGACAATTTGTCACTTCAAAGTGAAAGTTGTGCACATTGATACTTGGGCGCTAGATCAGGATGTAACCAGCTTGCAATGGTGCCTAGTGGATTCAAAGGTTTATTGCATCTCCAGAAGTTCAAGGTTGGACTAGAAGGTCATCCTTTCAATTGAGATTGTTATCTAAGTCTAGAGGAGTGTTAAGTAAGTGAAGGCGCTCTTCTAGTTCTCCATCAGTTCAAATGGGCGCCTAAACAGGGTAAGGCATGGATATTCTTCTCCCCTAACTCCAGTTGGCGCCTAGTTTTCAGAAGACCTCTTTTAGGCGCCTAAACTTGATGAGGCCATGAGAATCACAATTTAACTTTTGAACTTCATTCCCAGGAAGGTCAAGTAGAAAGATATGTGAGATGCACATTTTGATGAAGCATTTCCATTTTGGCGCCTAAGGTGGAAACTCCCTCAAAAGTGCGCCTAAGGTTAATGCAAGTCTTCAAGACTAGTTTACATGCAAGGCGCTCCATCAGGGGAAAGGTCATATTCATCCAAGATTAAGTTGCTTTCAAATTTCCTTGTAAAAATGACAAGTTGGAACATAAGCGCTAGGTCATGGCTTTGGAATCCTAAGAATGCGCCTTGGCAAAGAAGTGTTTTGGGAAGTTTATATTGCACCTAGATTCTAAAGAATTCAATTTGGCGCCTAGCATCTTTGCAAACCTCAATTTGGCGCCTAACCCTAGCAAGGCGCAATATCATCTCAAGTTGGCACTTGGTCTTGAAAACCATGCAGTTGCAATGTCATTTTGGCGCCTAGAGTCTAGTTGGGCGTCTAGGATTGAAGTCAAAATATGGCGCACTTCTTTGGTAGTGCCTAACCCCAAGTGGCGCCTAGATCAATCTCAATGAGCGCCTTAAGGAGATTGGATAAGTTAAGTGTCCAGACACCTTTCTGGCTCAAGGTAACAACATGTGGAAGCTCTTTCCAAGTTAGGCGCTCACTCCCAGTTGAAGCATTCCACCTTCCAGAACATCAAGACTTGAAGAATCGTCAAGAAAAGTCATCTTACATGCAAGGTGCACTCCTACCTATTTTCTCACCTCCAGAATGCGCCTAGCTTGGAAAGGCGCCTATTCATGACTCTGCTACCTCAGTTGGGCGCCTGGGTCAACATTTGGCGCTTAGTCAGAAGATAAGGTAGTTGTAACTACCTGAGCTCTCATTGGTCGACAGAATGTCTTCGGGATCCGTGTCAAGGTCTCTGGATAAGCTTTCCAACTTAGAATGAGTTATCAGATGGAATATTCCCTTGGATATGCTTCTTGGGAAACGTGCCTTGGTTCCTCTTTGTGCATTGAAAAATGTGCCTTCATTGCCTTTGGAAGGCCTATAAAAGGAGGAGCTCTCTCATTCATTTGGTATCTAATCTTTTGGTGAATTTCTCTCTACAAAGCTTGTAAGCTTGTAACCTTGAGGCTTGCGAGTTTCAAGTGTTGAGGTGATGCTCCCTCAACTGACAAGGTGATGCTCCCTTGTTGTATTGTGAGGTGTTGACATTCAGTTAACATCATCGAGTTCAATTGAGATGATCAAGTGAGGAAGACATTGTAAACATCAAGGCTTCAAGGCCTTCTTTTGTATTTCCATTTGAATAAGTTTGTAACTTCATGCTATTGAAAGCATTATCTCTGTAATAAGACATTTGCATTGAATCAAGTAATAAGACAAGTACACAACTTCAAGATTGATTCATTCAAGTTATTATCTTTGATATATATATATATGATTCAGTTGTTGAGTAGTTGATTTATCTAAGTTAAGGAAAAATTTTAGTAGAACTAGTTGGGTATCTTACAAAATAGTATGGACCCAAACGTCCAAGTGACTTACTAAAAATAGTGTGTATAAAATGAGCCTAAAAGACCTTTAGAAGGCAAACCACAAATAAACTGATGCACTAAGAAGGAGAATACTGAAATATACACTTAAAGGGTTAGCTAAATAATCCTGAATCACCCTCAAAGGGCCCCCTTAATCACCACATTAGCCTACGGGGAACCAATGATAATAGGCTAATCCTCCGAACTCTGATGCTCACGAAAATGGGGACATTACACCTGTTGATGATTGTTTTTCGACAAGTCAACAATAGAGTAAAACACTAGAGTATCCCACTCTCTCTTGAATAAAGCTCTTCAAAGGCTGAACTATGTGATCTAGTGAAGCAATTCCAAGGTTCCTTTTATGATTCATGATGGGTTAACTCAGTGATTACATGTGATCTTACTGATTATCACAAAGGGACTTACATTAGACTTCTTCAAACTTCCTTAGCTTATTCCTCCTTCAGTGTAGATGATGTATATACAAGGTTTCAATAATGAAGAAAAGTAAAAAGATAAAGGTTTAGAAAGGCTAATCTAAGGTCAATGAAGTAAATGATGATGTACAAATAGACAAACTCCTGAATTAACCTAACTCCACTTCGCCAAGGATGCCTACAACTACATGAAGTTGGTGCAATCTCCTAAGGTATGCGAATGGTTTTCAAATCATGAAGGCTCATATAAGCACCCATTGAACGACGCAGCTCAAACAAGCATCCATAATCGAACTTATACAGATGAGGCTCAGACTAGCTTTACACAACACTTCACCAGCGATAAATGTTAAAAGCATGAGCTAGGAGTTGATCAAATATTCAATACAACATACATTACATCAATGAGCTTCTAATCTACTTCTAATTTACTTGAAACATCTCTCCATTTCATCAAAGTACAAGAAACCATGTGATTCCACAAGACAACACTTAACACCAAATAAGCTCCAATGTCTTTGTATTAATCTTAAGCAATATTTACAACAATTTCAAGTCCTCTCAAAGAATTTTGAGTCTCCTCTAATCTACTCCTAAAATCTAATATCTAATCTCTAATGATTTTATAAATGAGGCAACAAGGCCTTTATATAGAACTCCAGTATTACAATGAATGGCTTGGATTGATCAAGATAGCCAAGGGCTCAGATCATGCCACCTTAGTAGGTAGTTACAACAATTTGCTATTTTTCAGTACATAAGAGAGGCAATGAAGGCACATTTTCCAAGAAGATAAGGATAAGATGGAATCTTATAGAGCATCTTCCACATGGACGCCCTCTTTGTCTTCTTGTTTGTCGAATGATGTGGCGACTTGTGATTGGATTGATGATGAGTGTCTGTCACATAGGTGCCACCTTAGCTTGTTCCCAAATTGCATCATCTTGTATGATGTCTTCGATGTGATTGCTTTGATGATGAATGATTGTATGTTTGGGATGTAACTTGTAGATCTTGCCATGTTCATTCTTCTTGTAGACTGGATGTATATGATGTGTGTTGCTTCATTTGGTTTAACTTCGTGATGTTTCTTCTTCTTGTAGGATACATGATGATTTTCTTTGGATGCATCTTCTTAAAGAGTAGAGTAGATGATGATGATATGAAGTAGAATAGATGATGATGTATACATTGATAATGGAGTAAGAGACTTCTCAGAGACTTGAAGTTGTATGGAGAGCTTGAAGTTGAATGGATGAAGTGTCCTTGGAATGTTTGATGATGGAGTGTTCCAACTTGATGATCTTCACATGATGCCATTGATATTGAAGTAGTGTACTTGTCATGTATCCTTGAACTTGATGTAGATGATGAAATGCTTCAACTTGAAAGGGTCGCTTGGAGTGTAGATATTGATGACAACACCTTTATATGTGGAGTAGATGACTTCTCAAGGAGACTTAAATGTACCGGATGTTCTTGAAATGCTTAATGAGGATGAGCAGTTCCTTTGGAGCAGCTACTTGATGTCTTCTCTAAGATGGCAACTTGTTGACTTCATTCCTAGCATAAAGGTGGTTCAAGCTTTTTCTTCTTGATGACTCCTTAGCTTCGTCCTTATTGCTGCAACACAAGCAAAGAAACAACATCAATCCCTTTTGATAACACATAAGAGTCGGTTCATGCATTCTTAAGCTAAGTGCATTGGTTGCCAAACTAGTTGATTTCTTAAAAGCAATCACAAAATTTCAAACTAAGCATCACACTAGAGTAGCACATTAGATGGCAATTTGAATCTCTTCTTAAACTTATCAAAGTCTTCAATCAATACTCCTCAAAATCTGGCGCATTGGTTCAATATTTTGGGAACTTCTTGAAAGTCTTTTAAAATTTGATCCTATGCTACATTCTTTCCCATCCTTGAGCGCAATAGTTGAGGAATCTGATCTCTCCTTGAAACTAGTTCAAAGCTTGAACATGGCGCATTAGATAAATGTCTAGGATTCTCCTCTTGAAAGATTTCAAAGTGCTTGCTATGTATCCCTCTTTGAGTAGCGCATTAGATAAGGAATTTGATATTTGTTTAATAATTGCAAAAAACTTAGATCTGATATCACCTTCAAGGCAGCTAATATGTGGGAGGCATTGGATTAACAATTGGATATCTTCATTGAAAAATCAGACTTTAATTTCTTTCAAGAGATGGCGCACTGCTTAGAGCTTTTGGATCCTCATTCCACCATCTACAAACTTAACTTCTTCACCATCATTGGCGCTGTGGCTGAATAATTTGGATCCTCTTAACAAGGGGTTATACATGAAAGTGCAGCAAACAGGGCACAAAAGATCATTAAATGGTGCTCTTCTTAAAACTTACCTGAATTCAACACACATGTGGCGCATTGGATCAAGAATTCAAGGTCCAAAAGTCTGCTGTCTAAGTGATGGTGCATTGGATCAGACCTTAGGGATCTTCTTGTAGGTAGGTTGATGTTGATCTTCTTTGAATGATCCTTCATGAAGGGTAATGTCTATGATGATGCTTCCTCCTTCATGTAAGAGTAGATGATGATCTTAGGATCTTCTTGAGGTTAGTGGCAGTGGTTACAAGTTTTAGTCTCTGATTAGTGCAGCAGTTTGAAACCTTAGATCTTTACTCAAGAAACTTTCATGGGACTTCAATTTACCCTTATCAAAAGGTAAGACATTAGATAGATCTTGATCTCCACTTAAAATTTTGTATTTGGACCTTCAAAATAGTTGTCTCCACCTTGGCGCAGCAGTTGGAAATCTTGATCTCCCTTCTAATGAGTGGCATTCCCGTACTATCCTATTCCAGTCAGAAATCTTAATATCCACTTGAAGGGGCGCATTTGATAAAGGTTTTAGATCTTCTTAGCACTTATCCTTCTAGGCACATTGGATTAAGGTTTTGGATCCTCTTGAGGCTAGCGCAATAAATCAGACTTTTGAGTCTTCTTGAATGCTTTGCAACATCAAATTTACCTTATCTCCAGACTTTTGAGTCTTCTTGAATGCTTTGCAACATCAAATTTACCTTATCTCCTAAGGGCGCAGATGACAGTTTCATCCTCCCCTTAAAACTCATTGAAACTTCACTTCATCTTCATGAACATGGAAGATTGGATGAGGCGCTTTGGATGAAGGTTTTTGAATATTTTCATGCTTGAAAATCGCCTCAAGACTTGAGTTAAACCACCCCACTAGTGGCACATCAGAATCTGAATCCTCTTGAAATTTGCCTTGAAATAACAAGTCTTGCAGCAGATCAGATTTTTTTTGAATCCTTTGGCTTTAATAAGGGCGCTTTGGATGATAGTTTTGAGTTTCTTCTTAAAAGATGTTCTAGACTTCAGTTAAACTTCCTCTACATGATGGCGCAGCAGATGGGAGATTTGGATCCTCATCAAAATCACACTTAAAACTTAAAATTCTCCTTATACTACATGGCGCATCAGATTGAGTTTTTTAAATCCTCTATATGGTTGGCGCATTAGATTGAGATCTTGAACTCCGGATGAAAGGCACTTTGGCAATCAAATCAACCCTTCATCTTGAGGGTGCATTGGTTCTAGCTTTTGGATCCTGATTGAATGATCATCTTAAAACTTAATGGCACTTTGGTTTGGGCGCATTAGACTAAGGTTTTGTATCCTCTTGCCACATATCTTCAAGACAAGTATCTTTTCCTCCTTGAGCGCAATGGATGAAGCGCATTGCTTTGGGCACAAGAGATCATCATTCTGTTCTCTGATTGAAAGTGCATTTCATCAAGATTTTGCGCCACATTCAAGCCTTGGCGCATTGGATCAACTTTTTGAGCTCCCTTCAGTACTTGGTCATTTTTTCAGTGTCCTCAGGGTAAAGGTATATTAAAATTAAAAAATATATTTAAGTATAAGTTGAGAGATTGAATTTCTTATACTTTAAATATTTTTCAATATACCTTTCAGGATGTTTGAGATAGGTCTCGAATCCACTGGATGCAAAATCTAGAATTTGGAGGATCCACCAGATTTCAGACAGTCAATTTTTCAGGATTTTCAGGATTTTAGGCTACCAGACTTAGTCATTTCCAAGATCTCAAACATACATCAGGATTGATCTCAGTGTTCATTATTTGGATGGAATTTTGATCAAGACTCTTCATTACTGCAAGTTCATGTTCTAGATGAGACCTCCAGTTATAAAGCAAAACCTTCTAGGAGAGAGACTTATTGTTGGATTAGCAGAGGAAACGAACCTAAGACATCATCCAGAACTAAATGCAAAGCATCAGAACTCAAAAAAGGGGGTCCCCATCTGCAATGGGGCAATGTGTTATTAGGTCACAACAACACCCAAGTTGAGCACTCCACAAGAAAACAATAATTTATTTATTTTTCCACAAACTTGGGCGCTCCAATTAAATAATAACAAAATATTATTATTTAATTATTTTCTCCTCCAACATGGGCACTAGACATCAAAATAAAATAATATTATTTTATTTTCCACATACCCAAATGGTTCGCCCAATTCCAAGAACAATTATTTTATTATTTTTGACCTTTTGATAATTAATGTAAAAATACATTAATCCATTTTCCAACTTTGCTAATGCCAAAAAAATTAGCCGAGCTTTGTAAATCAACTTTCCCTTCTCCAAGCTTTTGAACAACGTTATCTTCTCCAAGCCATTTTCCACCCAAGCTCAACCAAATTACGTAATGTCCCTTTTAGCAAGTCAAAATTTTCTTAACCTTGCACATAATTTCAACTTGTAAAAGAGAACATTAGTAATCAATTCTTCTTATAATATCAACATATATCAATAATTCAATTATTCAATCCTTAAGTGGATTCATACTTAGGGTTGTCTATTATATGTTAATTTTATTTATTTTCAAACATTAGTGGAGATGGGGTACTATCTCTTGTTAGGTTGCATGAATCATTCTCTACGGTTAGTGCCTTTGTATGATGTAACACATGCCCATTCCACCTTAGGTCTTACTAAGTGCCCTTGTATGATGTGACATATGCCCATTCCACTGCAGGTCTTACCTATTACCTTTGTATGATGTAGCATAGTCCATTCCACTGCAGGTCTTATCCATTTCCTAAGTATGATGTAACATGGTCCATTCCACCGCCGGTCTTATCTACCTTTGAGGTATTAATGCTACTTCTTTCTAACAAGTTTACCTCCAATCTCTTAATGTGTGCTATGCTCTTAAATAAATCAAATACGATTACTCTTTATTATATTTATTTATTTTCAATATCAAAGTTGTATTTAACTCAGAAGTGTTCTCGTAAAAAATATCTTTTTTTCCTTCCGATGATGTTTTCCTTCTATCTCACAACCTTTATTTATTTCACTTTCAAGAGATATATTCGAAGAGGCACGTCTTTTATTATGCTTGGTGGTAAAACACATACTTACCCTCTTATAATTTTTATACTTTATATTAATTCCCTTTTGTGGTAAAACTAGTTCTAAACATACCTAACTCCCTTATCATAAGAGGATAGGTTAAAAGATATTTATTTTATCTTATTATTTATTTATATTATCTGTATTTATATTATATCATTATAATAAATGATATATTATTTATTTTGTATTCTTTGTATTATATCATTTATATCATAATAAATGATATATGATTTATATTATATTATTTATATTTATATTACAATATAAGATAATAATAATAATATTTGTATTTATATTATTAGATATATTTATATATATTGTTATTTATAATATGGATATTATATTTTAATTATAATAAAATATTCATACAATAATATTATTTATTAAATAATATATAATGTATGTAATTATTTCTATTATCCCCACTCAAGATTGCTTGTCCTCAAGCAACTATAATTAGGTATCCTATAATATTTTATAACATTATATTTATTGAGGTTTATGTACACAATAAATACAATAAATATTTGGAGCTAGTTGTTTACATATATTTTAATTTGTTTTTCTCATGCCATTTCAAGTCGTAGGTTACCCATAGAGATATTTTAATTATTTTATTTTACTATTTCATTTAGTATATTTACTTAATGTAATTTTAAGAGTTATTTTATTCTTATTTATTTTTTACCTTATTTACTCATTATGTAGTAATTAAATATTTGTAAGTAAATTTTAATTTTTTTAATGTTGCATCATAACATATTGAGTAAATTTTAATTTTTAATGTTACATCTATATATTTAAAATATTTTATCAATGTATTAAACACTATTATTCCAGCAAATTCATACCTGGGTTTTCATTGATTCTTGCTTTTTTTATTTATTTTTATTTATTTTATTTTTATTTAACTATTATTCACTGGATGGCAGGATCACTGCTCTGATACCACTGTAATGTCCCTTTTAGCAAGTCAAAATTTTCTTAACCTTGCACATAATTTCAACTTGTAAAAGAGAACATTAGTAATCAATTCTTCTTATAATATCAACATATATCAATAATTCAATTATTCAATCCTTAAGTGGATTCATACTTAGGGTTGTCTATTATATGTTAATTTTATTTATTTTCAAACATTAGTGGAGATGGGGTACTATCTCTTGTTAGGTTGCATGAATCATCCTCTACGGGTACTGCCTTTGTATGATGTAACACATGCCCATTCCACCTTAGGTCTTACTAAGTGCCCTTGTATGATGTGACATATGCCCATTCCACCGCAGGTCTTACTTATTACCTTTGTATGATGTAGCATAGTCCATTCCACTGCAGGTCTTATCCATTGCCTAAGTATGATGTAACATGGTCCATTCCACCGTCGGTCTTATCTACCTTTGAGGTATTAATGCTACTTCTTCCTAACAAGTTTACCTCCAATCTCTTAATGTGTGGTATGCTCTTAAATAAATCAAATACGATTACTCTTTATTATATTTATTTATTTTCAATATCAAAGTTGTATTTAACTCAGAAGTGTTCTCGTAAAAAATATCTTTTTTTCCTTCCGATGATGTTTTCCTTCTATCTCACAACCTTTATTTATTTCACTTTCAAGAGATATATTCGAAGAGGCACATCTCTTATTATGCTTGGTGGTAAAAGACATACTTACCCTCTTATAATTTTTATACTTTATATTAATTCCCTTTTGTGGTAAAACTAGTTCTAACCATACCTAACTCTCTTATCATAAGAGGATAGGTTAAAAGATATTTATTTTATCTTATTATTTATTTATATTATTTGTATTTATATTATATCATTATAATAAATGATATATTATTTATTTTGTATTCTTTGTATTATATCATTTATATCATAATAAATGATATATGATTTATATTATATTATTTATATTTATATTACAATATAAGATAATAATAATAATATTTGTATTTATATTATTAGATATATTTATATATATTGTTATTTATAATATAGATATTATATTTTAATTATAATAAAATATTCATACAATAATATTATTTATTAAATAATATATAATGTATGTAATTATTTCTATTATCCCAAATAATATTTTACAAACCATCTTTATCATGTTCAAATTTTTACTTTAACAGTGTCTTAGATATGGGGACATGACAAATTATTCCCTTGTTTGATAAATTAGCCTATGGGAATGAGGATAGGCTAACCCAGACTCTTGTTAGGTGATCATGCCGGAAATGGGGACATGTCATTTTGTGTGAGAATTATAGTTGCAAGTGAAAGTTGACGTATAATAAAACCTTATTTTGTTGTGGTTGAGGGGACACATCATGTTTGTTTCAAATGTTAGTGGCCATGTTGTGTGTTTTTTTAATAAAATTGTCGCCCCAGTAACGTTCAATATTTTTTTTGGTAATTATGAAGTATTTAAATATTTTGTTTATTGACAATTATGAGTATTAGTGTTTTTATAATTTTCTAATATATATAAAATTATAAATTATAATATACAATTTATTATATATAATTTTATATATAACTATGTGGCTATTCAGATCTGGAGGCTATTCTTGAAAAGATGGGGCCTCACATGCATATTCTTAGAAAGCATAGCTGGATTATTAGTAACTTGGGTCTTGAAAATTGAAAGCCCGTGTTTGCATTTTATCTGGAACGTGGCACATGCCATCATTGTATGGAACATATGGATTGAAAGGAACAGGTGGATTTTTAAAAGAAAAATCTACAGAAAGGATTTGGGATTTGGTAGAAAGTACAATTGGAGAGTTGGGGGAGATTCACAAGAAGGAATGTTGGGAGATTAAAGGATCAGAAAAAGAATGGGCAAATTCCTGGCCAAGATATAGATGGATTGATGTAATGTCCCCTTTTTCCAAGTGATCACCTAAGGGAGTCGGTTAGCCTACTCTATTCCCGTAGGCTAAGCCGAAAGGGCTAGGGAATAACCTAATTGGTTAAATACTATATTTAACCAATTTTAGTGGGCAAATTAGAGATGAGAAATGACTTCTAATATTTTTATGAGCCAATTGGTGAAGAGAAATAAATAAAAGAAAAATGCTAAGGAGGTGAGCGACCCAGGGAGGAGAAAAAGAAATAAAGAAAAGGAAAATAAAATAAAGAAAAAAGATGGAGAGGAGCGCCCAGGGAGGTTGACCAGGAGGAGAAGGAGAAAAAGACAATAAAATAAAAATAAATTGCCAAGATGAGGTCGGCTAGGGCTGGAATTGGGAGAATATTGGCTATAAAAGCAAGTCACTTTGAGGTCATTTTATCATTCATTCACATCTGATTTTATCATTGGAGTTTTTACTCTTGGTTGCACTTTAGGTTAGCATATTACAAAGATGAAAACCCTTAGGAATATTTGGTGGGTTGGACGAAAACCTAACTCATCTTGGAGGCGAATTCACACGAAGTTCACACTTGCACTTCATTGGAGATTTGGAGTTCTTGAGCATTCAAGCCATATCTTTTGGAGCAGATTTGATGCCTATTTTGGAGGGATTTTGGACAAAGATTGACTAGGGTTTATGCCCTAGGTTGAGCAGCACTTCCCAAGGAGGGCAATTTGCATTTTTGGAGCAACAAACCCTAAGCACTTGCCATGGAGGATTCGCCCATCTAGGGTTTGATGTGTGAAGACTATTTTGCATATTTTTGGTATAAACCTAGTTTTAGGTCAGATTTGTACAAGCAGAAATCTGGGCATTGTTTGGTATGTTTGAGCCCATGAATTCATTGTAAATTCTGTCCAGAATATTCAGTTTTGTAGCAGCAGACTTCTTTAATCAGAAATCAGATTTATTGGACCTATGTTTGGCTCTTGGATGGTTGAATTTCATGGTTGATATCATAGTGGATGTTATCTACATGTTTGGCATATGTTTATGGGTGTTTGGCACATGTTTATTGGCTGCCCATAAGTGTTTATACTTCAGGAAATAAAAGAGCAGAAAACTAAATCATAAAAGAGCAGAAAACTAAATCAGAAAATTAGGGCAGAAATTCAGAATTCTAGGGCAGATCCTATTGGGGATATTACAAATTGAGCAACTCCCTTAACAACCAAAAAATAAGAATACTGTGATCAGGTGGTTGAAATCGGAGAAGGGTTGGGTAAAACTAAATTTTGATGGAGCAGCTAACGGTAATCCCAGTAAAGTTGGAGGGGGGGAGTTTTCAGAGATGAAAGAGGACAAATAGTGGGATTATATGCTCTCGATTATGGTTCTGATTCTGATAAGACGACAGAAGCTAGGGCCATGTTATGGGGAGTGATGATAGCAAAAGAAAAGGGTTGGAAGAAACTATGGATAGGTGGTGATTCAAAATTGGTCATAGGAGCGATGAGGGGAGGAGAAATTCAGAACTGTAGATTAGAAACAATTATTGAGACAGCAAAAAGTTTGAATGGGGAATTTGAGGAGATTAAATACTCCCATATTGGGAGGGCAGGTAATAAGGTTGTAGACTAGGCAGCTAATGAAGGGGTATACTCAGAGAAATAGGGGAATGGTGACCAAGAGCTGGTTGGAAGACTATCCATATGAGACAATAAAATTGATTTAGAATGATATTAAGGAGCATCCACCCGAGAAGGGGTAAGATCAATAGGTGTTAGCACAGATGAAAAAAGAATTATGAGGAGGCGTGTGGAGTAATTTGTGACTAATGGCCAGACATGTTATGTGTGTGAGGGAACAAGATGACATCATGAGGAGGAAGGCCGAGCTCTGCCTAAGGTGAATTGGTTGAATGATAGGACAACTGTCATTGAAGTATTAAGTTGAGTGCAAAAACCATTAATACCCACTTACGATCATCTGGTATCCTTGATCTTGCGAAACATGGCATCTGGTAGCGGTGGCAGTGGGTTGCGGGGGGAGAGGGTGGTAAGGTAAAATGTAAGGGGAAGAATATGGTCTCAGGGGTGCCTAGAAGATAGCCAAGAAGGAAGAATTGGAATAAATCGGTGGGCGGGAGAAAGGTGGTTGAGAAAGATAAGCCTGCAAGGAAGATGGGTTCGAGGAGGAAGAAAAAGATATCGGGAGAGGAGGCCATGGCCAGATTTATTAATGAGCCAGAGAAGGAGATTAAGAACCCTGTTTTGAGGGATTGGCTGGTGAGAATTTTGAAACTGGCGAAGGAGATGGATGGGGAACAAGGAGTTGATATATGTTCGGCTATGGCTAACTTGCTTCTCAACCTTGGTAGCACGAGGGGCTGGTGGAATGTATTTGGAGCGGCATGGTCCTTGATGGTGGCTACTATGCTTTCCATAGCAACATCTTTGGTGTTGATACATGATGATATGATTGAGGTTATGAAGCAAGCGAAAACTAATATGGAGATTGTAATGGGGCATATCCATGACATATAGAACAGGAAAATAGATACGAGGGCAATGCTGGAGCGGGTTGCAAATAAGTTGGATGTTACGCTTCCTAAGCGTCCACGCCCTGACTACTCTTGCGGGTGTGACTCTGAAAATGGTATCATTGATCTTGAAGGTACATATGCAGATTAGGGATTAGGGTATGGTTAACATGTAACTGTTTCTTTTTGTTTAGGATAATGGGCCTGTGTACTGCTAAGACATATGGATAAGGGGTTTAGGTTGGGTGATGGTGATAGTGGGGGATTTAAGGGTAGATGATATTTGTTTCTGTTATGTCTCATTAACAATTTCAATATTGTATGCTCCTTTTGGATTGCGGGTGAAAGCCCAATTTTTGATATAGGTTCCTGGTCCTGAAAACCAAGTTTTACTATCAAATGTTTTGTTATATATAACTATAATTTATATATTCAATGTAATGATATTTTATATATATAATATTATAAATTATATATGTATATATAAATATATATAAATAGTAAAATTATAAATTATATAATATATAACTATAATTTATAATTTATATAATAATAATAAATTATAATGTCGATGAGGGTGTAATGTAGTGGTCAACTCACAATGTTGTTGTGGCAGCCACCAAGGTTCGAATCCTCACTAGGTCGTTGAGCTCACAGGCCTTGTGCCTTTGTTGGGTTGATGTGCTCGCAGGATACGTGCCTTCACTAGGCTGTCGTGCTCTCAGGTTGTGGGCCTTCGTCTTGATGATAAAGACAATGGGAAGAGATCCCCCTTGTAAGTGGTCTCTTTGGACTCAGACCAGGCTAAAAACCCAACTTTACCGAATTAAAAAAAAATAGTAACTATAATATTAAATATAACTATAATTATAAATCATAATATATATATATATAGCTAAACCTATACCCAGACAAAAAAAATTGTTGTATCCACGTACCCAAACCTTGAACCCATATCCGTCCCCGTAATAGGATCGACAACTTAGATTTTAGGCCATGTGTAGAGGGACCAAAGAAAACTATTCTTGACAAACTTAAAAAAGTATAGACAAAGGGGCCATCCTCTTAGGTAAACATGTAGGTAAGGCCCTAAACATGAAAAGAAAAGAAAACAACACACCATGCTATAACCCTTAATAAATATCTTTTTCCCCTTGGGCAAAAGTTTAAAAAAAATGCATGTATGGATTAGATTGTATACAATCAAGGAGAATTTGACAGTTTTGTGTTCCATAGGCATGCAATTAGGCTAGAAAGTAGTTAGGTGTCTCATGTGACTAGTGCGAGTTATGTCCTTAAGGTAGTATGCAAACATGGATACGATATCTTGACATCCTTGGTCTCTAGGGCATTTATTAATGCAAAATATGCAATATCCATACCTAAGATATGCATCATACCATAGTTACGAGACTCGGACTCGGCAAGCTGATTTTGGACTCGGCACCTAGACTCGGCAAATTGAAAAACCCAAGAAATTCAGAGCTTTTTAAGGATTTAAAACTTGTTTCATGCACGCTTTAATAAATAAACCTTAAAGACACAATAACATCATCAAATAGAATCTAATTTGATCACATACACAAGTATACATCGATCACATAAGTATAAACACAAATTGTAGCTGAAGGAAATAACACACTTAGATATATAAATATTGTCAAATATATACAAAACTCATGGAATATGAAATCCATGGCATCAAAAGTTCCAAACAAATATCAAAACAAAAACTAGAAGTCTATGGCTTAGAGGAGCCTGCAAGTACACCCTTCCTACGAAGGTGTCTAAGATAGGTCCTGGATGATGATGCAGCCAGAATATCTGCCTGTCTCTGTGCCACCCACACCAACATCCAATGTGTTTGCTGACTCTGCTCGTGCTCTAACCTCCTCTGCCATGGCTATAGCCTCAGCCTCTCTATCCGCCTGGTCAACCCAATCGAGGTCCTCATCACTAAAGATAGGATCCTCAGCCTCAGTGATCCAATCAGATTGTGGATCGACCTCTAGCGTGATGGGGGTGGAGTCAGTGCCCAAAATTTGTCTATGGCGAAGACGAAGGTTGTAATGAACATAGACTAGATCATTCAACCTCTGCACAGACAGTCTATTGCGCACTCTGTAGACACCTCTAGATGCACCAAAAGTAGCTATGAACCTGCCCAAATGCGATTCAACAATCGATTTTTGCTCTACCTCCTTGCCGGTTTCCCTACAATGCACTCCAAATTTTGCTCACAACTCTCTTTTCTCCTTCCCCTTTGGCTTCAAAATGAAATGATGTTGCTTTTAGGGTGGAGGAGGAAATATAACTCAGAAAAAAAACAAGTGAAAGCATGTTTTTTTTATGTTTTTTTTTTTTACTTTTTACTTGCTGTTGTGTGGCAGAGTCTGATCAGCGGGACTCGCCTAGACTCGACGAGTCTGGGAAAAACTCGGCCGAGTCCGAGTCCGAGCCTCCCAAACTCAGCCAGCCTGGCTCGCCTCGGACTCGCCGAGTCTAGGCGAGTCTTGGCGAGTCTCGTAACACTGCATCATACTGCCATAATGATTGCGTAACAAAACCATAATGGTGGAATAGTTGAATTACTGTTGGCATCTTCAGTCTTCTCATGGGACCTGGCACAAATGATTTCAATGCATTTGGTTTGCTGTGGTTGAGCCTAAGTTGGCTCATTTTGCTTGGTGTTTGTTGTATCAAGGCCTCCACTTGAGGGATCGCCTGGCTCATATGGGCGTTACCATTCCTCATTGCCCATTCTGTGGACAACTTGAGTCTCTCAAGCAACTTTTTTGGTTTTGCCCTCGAGCTCAAGAAGTGTGGAATTGGATTCATGATTTCTTTTGGCCTTTCAGACCTAGTGCCTTTTCTTGGCATATGGTCTTACTTGGGGGCTAGCCCTATCTTCTCCGCAAATATGCTCATATTTGGCACGCTTTCAGGATGGAAATTCTTTTTAGCATTTGGAAAGACATAAATGCTGCTATTTTCAATCATTGTTTTGTTGATAAGCACTTTTCTTTGTACATTAAAGCTCTCATTTGTTCTAATGTTTCGATGCAGATTCAGGTGGAAGCTAGTAAAGTTGCACTTGAAGTCACCCATCTTTAGGAGCTGCTGGACCATTGGGGCAACGCTCCCTACACTGTTGCTCGGGTTCCGCCTGATTCTTCCTCCTCTCAAGGGTGTTGACGTGGTCGCAATTAGTCTTCTCGACGTGACCAGAGGGACTGTGGTGGCAACCATGGTGATCGTGATCGTGATCGTGGATCTCATTCCTATGGCCCTCAGCCCTCCAAGGACTCTGCTGCCCATGGGGGATGGTCTTTGCCTTCCAAACCGCCATCTCCACGGTGGGATACTAGTTGGCCTGACACAAGCAAATTTCCTCGGCTGTACTTTGCCATTTCCCCAGTTCACACTCAGTCTCCTAAGGAGAATGAAGATGCTACTACTGCTCTCGACGGTTGGGAGCCTATTGAGGATACCACCCTTGGGGATTTTTGGGGGAAATTTGATGACAGAGATCCTCTTCCCTCTGTTGGTGTTGCTCTTGCTACTTAATGTTATTTGGGCTAGGCCCTTTGTTTATGTCTTTTCATGTTTGCCTATTAAGGCTTTAGACATTATGTTTTGATCGCCTTTTGAGGTTGTGACTGTGTGGGTGTGACTTTTTACCACCCTACCTTTTTTTGTGAATATGTACTATTTATTGCTTTAATATAAGTTAAATAGGATATTCATTAAAAAAAAACCATAATGGTCATAAAAATAAATAAACTTGTGATAGTGAGGAACCATGCATGACCCTACAAGTTGACTCTCGTTTCTAAACTATTTTGTATAAGAATCAATAGAACATCAAACTGTCAGCCCCTCATTTATCTCAGATTTATTATGTCATCATATTCTACAGGCTGAAAACAGTACCAGAACTGTGCTAGAAATGATGATGTATTCCTTTGGAATGACAAAATGATATAGGAACTATGAGTATGACACCCTCCAAGCAAATCAATGCCCTCTATACCAAGTTGAGGCTCAGAGGGAAGATATGTATGCTGTTACAGATTTGTTCCTTTGCTGCGATGCTGCAATTAGTGTGTTAATATGATGAACAAATGTTGAGGACATGTTTTTGGGAGCTCACCTTGACTTTATATACAATTTTGTGTTGCAATTTCCTAATAATCTTAATAAGGAGATTGACCTACATCAATTATTCAATCATTTTTAAAAGTGGGCCACAACTACATGCTGAGGTGCGTCTAGAACTTTCTAGTGTATTTTTGAAGCTTTTACAGGACTATAATACTTGTACGACGTATACAACTTTGTTTATCCCTAATCATGTCTTCATATACTATTTGAATATGATGTAAGCTATATGAGTGCCAATTGTATCGTTGATTTCTACTCTTGGAGCCACATCATAGTCAATGATCAGGATTGTCAAACTGCGTCAACCATTGAAATACATGGTGAGTTCGAGATATTATTTTCTTAAGGCTCCTCATATTGAAAGTGTGATATGGTGATTTCACTCACTCCCTATTGTTATGGATTGAAAGAACAATCCACAAGAAATTGGCAGTTGTATACCCATATTTCTGGTAGTAGATTCCTTTGTAGGAATTGTAATACCTTAGCCAACGATAAATTCACCAAGCATTCAGGGACCTATTAAGTTGAAGATGGTTTCAAGGATCCTTATTGGAAAGTGTGAGAGGACCATTTCATCATCCTACTAACACACATACTAAGAACAATGCAAAAGGGAATATACTATTGCATAATAGAAGGATTGCATCCATACAAGATTAGGCAAGGTGCTTCTTGACATGAAATGTAGAAGTTAGTTGAATGAAGATTAACGATGTCAATAAAGGTTGATCTCATATGACAAAATCAAGCTGTCTTTCCTGTTTGATTTCTGAAGTTTGATTAATGTAACTCTTTGGCCATGATTTCAAATGAGGAAAAGTAAATTTGTTACGATCACTTTGCAATACTAATTTTGTGCTCAGGAGTGGCCTACAAAATATTCCATGCTTGGGTGCACGCCTCAGTTGCATCTGTGGCCTCAAGTAAATCTATGGCAACAGGCTATCTAGAATTTCTCCCACAGATTTTCCATCATTCAGTATACTGTAATTAGATAATGCATTTTTACATTGATTCCTCGGTGACGAAAACTCCTACTTTTGAACATCCAATTTTCATAGTTACATTGCCTCAGAATATTTTCAAGATTTATAACTGGAATTTGATACTAACATCAATATACACATATTACTGCAATATTGGCACTGGGTTATAACCTCACCTAACTTAGTTCAAAGTATGATATTCTAGCATCTTTTATTTTTCTTACAACATGGAAAAATTACATGATGTAAGAAGTTGATGCTCTATATATGGCCACAGTAGCTCTGGTTGGTATTCAGCAAATGGATGTAAGACATGATAGGAGAGTTTAAGGGCCTTAAAGAAATGCCAATGTTTGTTATCTAACAAAGAAATTGATACTAATTTGCAAAAACATCTGCATTACTTAGGATTCAATTTTTAACATCCTGTAATTCATAAATTTATAAATCAATCATCAGACAAGTGTAGGAATGTTTTTATTTGTATTTTTGTCAGGCAAAGAGGACAAAATGCCATGAATAATAGTCATGGCTATTGGCATTGTTAGACGAGGAAATAACCTCTTTTAGTGTATTATGTGGATTAATTCCTTTTTGGGTCTGAATTATCCTTACGCATGTATAGAATCAAGACATTTACAGGCAGATTCAAAAGTCATTTGCTCTCCCTGCATATACGCGTTATCAAATTCTCTTATAAATTTATCTTGTTGATATCATTATTTGAGAACACATATTGATATCGATATCATTTGTTCTATGTTGGTTGGTGAAACAGGCAGAATATATGTGGAAAAATGTGATGAAACACGGCTCCAAGATGCAGGAGATTGCTTTGCAGAGGCAAAATGCTGGCATGATGCAGCAAGTGCATATGCCAGAGCTAATTGTGTTTCCAAATGCCTAAAAGCCTGCATAAAGGGAAAATTATTTGAGACTGGTTTGGAATTTATTCAAGTCTTGAAAAAAGAAAACTGCAAATCAAACTGTGGAAAATGTGAGACTTGTGAAGGTGGGAAAATTGAAACTGAATATCTTAAAATGTGCGCAACTCATTTTCATCAGAAAAAGGATTCCAAGTCTATGATGAAATTTGTGAAAGCCTTTCCTACAATGGACTTAATTAGATCTTTTCTTTCAAGGAATGATTACTTTGATGAACTTGTGGGAATTGAAGAGGCAAATGGGAACTTCATACAGGCTGCAGAGGTGGCAGAGATGAAAGGAGATTTGTTACTTGAGGTTGTCATGCTAGAAAAAGCAAGAAAATATGAACAAGCGATTAAATCAATTCAACTACATGTGCAGTTAAATTCTTTGTGGGGAATGGGAAATAGAGGATGGCCGCTACAGCACTTTCCTGAAAAGAATAAACTCTTAGAGAAAATAAAACAAATAGCTAATCAAAACCTGCACCATGTACCTCAGGTCCTTGATTCCCTTGATTGTGAAGCATCGGTGTTTTCAAGCCAGTCTCAGAGTCTCTCTGAGTTAGCAGAACAAATGATCCTCACACAGCAGATTAGAAATGTCAACTTTGAAGTTATTTCTCTTCGTAAAGTTCTTGATGTGCACCTTCGTTATGATGTCAAAACATTTCAGCATGACCAAGGAATGAGTTTTTTCAAGAGGGATGATAATTCCAAAATGCTGCTGGAGAATAGAGTCTCTTCAACAACAATGATGTTTATTTGGAATTCATTGAAGAAGAAATTGTTATCCTTTGTGGATTCACTTTCAAAACTAGAAAAGCACCAGGAAACAGAAGAAGATAAAATCTACATTGAATTTGCTTGTGAGTATTTTGGCACCAGGGTGAACAGAAATAATAGATTCTGCACTGTGTTTAATAGTGAAGCCTTCTGGCTCAAGGGTAGGAAGGTTGAACTGTTGCAGAGACGAGGGAACTGCGCACAGATTGGTATCCAGAACTTTTCTATGCATGCAAAAGAGTTTCTTTTGATGGAACTGTTTTCTGTTGGAGTCCAGGTTCTCAAAAAGCTACAAGAAATCTATCTTTCATGCACAAATCAGCAATGTATCCTTACCGTTGAAGGCACTCTGATACTTCAAATTTATCAAGTTTCAAAAGCTTTGGAAGATAAGCCGTTGGCTGGGTTTGGACAGGCAACAAGGTTGATTGGGATTGAAAACCTTGAAAAACGCTTCTTTGAGATTTTTTTCCCATTAAAGACACAGAATGAAAATGTGAAGAAATTTATCTCTTTGCGTGAAAATCCAATAAGCAGTTTGATTCTCAAAGATATAACTGTCAATATAATAAGAAAAATGCATAATGGCATAACTCTTGGCGAGATTGGAAGATTGCAAGTATTGCTCCCCTTTTTGCCTAAGGATCCGGTGACAGAGTATGGTAAGGAAATTCGTAAGAGTCTCCACCACAATGATTGCTGGAATAACGAACTACTCTGGCTGCATATGGAAACACTCACAGGAAACAATTTGCAGGATAAAAGGCTGAATCTGATAGAAAGCTTTGAAACAGCTTTATACACTACTTTTAAGAACTGGCAGAACCAAAGTGACTACATTTCTCCACATATTTTTCTCTCTCTACTGGAAAAGCTGTTCTTTTTTTCATCTTCATGTGAATATTTATCGAGAGGCTTGTTTTTGCCAAGGTATTTCTTTGTAGAGTTTATGACTGGAGAACAAGGGAACTCCTCCTGTGCTTGGTTTCTACAATCACAATCTTTACCTAGATGCCAGGGAAGACTTGAAAACTTTTATCATCCCATGTATGATATAATTTATCAGCTATTAGTAACTTCAAAAACTGAAACATTTACATGGATGAAAACTTTCAAGATTGACAACAGAACTTATTTCCCAGAGATGGCAACACGTTTGATCATTATGCTTTGCTTGATGGGTGTCAACAGCATAGATTTATATCAGAATGCTATGGATATGCTTTCAACTATTTTCCAAGATAGACATATCAGAAGGAATCTGCCTCCTAAATTTGAAGGAAAGCTGCATAAGATTTTACAAAGTTACAATCCGAGCAGAGATGCATTTTTCATTCACTTCTCTCGGTTAATGAGAGATATTGATAACCCATTGGTGATGATTGATTCAGTTAAAAGTCCTGAACTTAGTAATGCTGATTTAATTGTTCTTGGACCTGAGAGCATTAAATGTAAGGAAATTCTACTTCAGTCCATCTTTCAGGATAAAGGTGATACAATTGCTTTAAATGAAAGGGATGGAGATATGAAGAGTAAAGAGCTTCTGATACATGGCAAGAAGAACATGCAGCCATCAAATAGTAATAGTTTTGAAACTACTACAAAGCATGTTTCTGAAACTTTTAAAGATGATGAGAGTTTTTCTGACAGTGCTGAGTCTCACAAAGATAAAGAAGAGAGAGGGAATGCTCTCTCTAAATCCATATTGTACTCCGGTAGCATTGATCAACAGAAAACGGATGATTCTTTAGGAGTTGATTCCAGCTCTAAAGATAAGAATATCCAGTTTTCATTACTTGAAGATGGTCAGTCTCTACCGTCTTGTGCTAGTAGCCATCTTGAAGAGACACTATCTATGAAGGACAAATACACCCGGGAAGCTTGCAGGGTTTTCCAAGGGAACAAAAATACTTCTTATACAGAGACTTTTATTTCAAGAGCTTGCCCTCTCAAGGTATAAAAATCACAGGGCTGTGCATGTGAATTATGACAATCAACGTGATATGTTATACTACATATTTTTTTCCTTTTAGCTAGTTATTCCCAAAGAGGGCAAAAGCTCAACTATGTTGTATAACAATCTCTGGTAATTTGAAACAATTGATGCAGGCTGAGGTTGACGAATTCTTGGACCTGATAGAGACCACAATACCAAAGGTGAAACAACGCAAAGTCTGCCCTGATGAAGAAAGTGATGCCTTAGAGGAAATGCATGACATCCGTGGTGAATTGTTGCGTTTATCTGAACTCCTTCATCCAAGGTCAGTCAGTGATCTTGTACATATGCTCTACCTGCACCAAATTGTAAAAATCTCTTGAATTACAGTTCAAAATAGGAGAAGCAGAAGATACTTTGTTTATAGAAGCATACTTTGATTTCTCAATTATCTAGTCTAAAGAAGTGCCCCTATTATTTGATTTGCAGGCATGAGAAGCATGAAGGGTGTGACATTGAATGGCTAGAGAATGATGCAATAGGCCATACCTCTACCAGATTACAGGAAAGCAGGGACAGACTGAACAGATTTAAGTCTGTATTTGAAGATAACACCCAGGCTGACACTGAGTGCAATCAAACAGCCCAATCTAAAAATAAGCAGAAGATAAAGAACAAGCCTAAGGGAAACAAGAAGAGTGGGAAGCGGAGGAAGTAAAATTCAGAAGATTTTCACTGTATAGGATTGATTTATGTATGTAATATTACTTTAAATCTGTAAAGTGCTAGTGAATTCATGATATCCTATTGGTTATGATTTGACATCTTTTTGATGAGCTCTTCTTTTTAATAATATATTTTAGTAGAACTTCCCTCGTTAAACTCATTCAAACCTTTGGTAAGAATTTTTACATTGTATTATATAATGGTAACGAAAAATAAGATGTCTGCTACATCTACGTCAAAGGGCAGGTATTTCTTTCAGTTTAATTTACACGATCAGCTTGTCTCAAGTCTTATTAGGAGACAGGAAGAATATCTGATTTAAAATAATTTTGGAACCCTAATGGTTCATGGGATCACAAGTATTACAAGAGTCATTCAAAAGGACTAAAAACTAGCGGAGTTGTTTCCTTAGAAAGTCCTAGTCTTTGTCTGTCAATTTGGATGAAAATATTCCCAAAGCTTTTTAATCACACCTCTTTCAAATATTCCACTCTCAAGGTTTCCATATTGCTGATCTGAATATCATGTTAACGTGTTAATAAAACACTTTTGTACTTGATGTAATTTGTTTTGATAGTTTTGACAGTTAAACAGTTCTTCTGCCTATATAAACAAGAATGCAATCTTCTTTTAAATATCAATACAATTTATTATTATGCCCACCTTTTTAATCTGGGCTAACAGTGGTATCAGAGCCATGGTGAAATCATGATGATGTGAAGATGTGGATCCATTGAGTTGTAGGCGTTGAAGAAGACTGTTGAGTGCATTCCCAAATGTGACACAGATTTGTTAGTCACATTCGGTGGAAATTGGAAGATATTTGATTCGCCTGTTTGCAATGTTTTCAGCCCGTGGGAATTTGTAAAGAGCAGTTTGCAGCCGCAAAGCCCGTGTGGAGTTGGATAGCATCGGCCAGACGGAAGATGGGAATAGTCCACCAGAGAGAAGTCTCTCCTACAACACCAATATTGCAGGCCGAGGAGGTAAAAATACTTAGAAATTATGAATGCTGAATGTTAAAAATCTGGGATGAAATGCTTGTGAAGGCTTCCGTATTTAAAAATTCGGTGCACTAGATATTCTTCTGCACATTCATTGATTCCAGTGAGCCAAATCTTGTAATATTTGGTCCACTATTTGAAATGGCCACGTATATATGTGGGAATTTTCAAGCATTTGAAGGGGCTCTTTGAACCAGTCTAATAGAAATTTGTTAGTATATCATGTCCACATTGATGGTATATTGTCTTTTTTTTTTTGGGATAAAAATGCAACTATCTATTAAAAATATGAAAACACTTCCACAAAAAAATAAGCGGGTGGTTAAAAGGTACACCCTCGAGAGTCAATTGGGCCACGCCCATAAAGTTCTAGATTAAAGTATCAAAGGGTATACACAACCCATATAAAAACATAACAGAAATAAAACATAAACATAATTCAAGCTGCCAATGCCACCCTTGCAAATGGTGGATCCCTGTCATCCGGTTTCCCCCAAATTCCTGCGGGGTCTGGGTTGACATCAGGAAGAGTCCAGCCATCGTCATTCTCCTGTTCTTCATTCGGTGCATTTGGCTCCTCGTGTTGAGATGAGATAGCCAAATTCAACCTAGGAAAAACTTTAGCATTATCCCAACCAGCAGTGGGTGGATTTGAAGTACCAGGAGCATTCCAACCTACATTATCAAGTGTAGGCCAACCAGCATTGTCTCCAGTGGGCCAACCCGCATTATCCCCTGCAGCACTTGCAGCATGGCTTGAGGTCCATCTATGCTGACGTGGAGAGGCCGAGCGTCTGCGACGGTGAGCTCCATGATGCTGAGTAGGCTGGGAGCGGGGCCGAGAGTCTCTGGCTGAGCCATTTCTTTGTTTGTGACCTTGAGGAGGCGAACAGGCTTTGACAAATGAAGGAGAGGGAGAAACGTGAGCCACAGTACAAGGAGCATTCCCCCAATGATCCAGTAACTTTTGTAAGTGAGCCACTTCCAAGGCAACTTTATTAGCTTGCACTTGTATCTGCAAAAGAACATTAGAATAGATAATAGTTTTAATGTAAAGAGAAACAAATGGTCCAATTTTACATTATGAAAATATACAAGAATTACGATCTTTCCATAATGAAAAAAGAATCTCTACCCTGAAAATATGCCAAATCTGAGTAAATCTTTCAGGAAACCTGGGAGAATCACCCAGAAGGACAATTTGCCAAGATAAAGGCTTTGGTCTGAAAGGCCGAAAGGAATCATGAATCCATAGCTAGAATTGCTGGGCTCTGGGGCAATACCAGAAAAGATGTTGAATCGTCTTTGCTTGTCCACAAAAAGGACATCGGGGATCCTGAACCCCAAGATGAAAAAGCCTAGTACCAATAGCCCTTGAAAAAGAATGCACCATGTGAAATGAGCTAGCTTGGGCTCAAGAATGGCATACCAAACTGTTTGAAATCTAGTATGCCAAAGAGTCATAGAGCTATGAATAAGCCATCGCTTATTAAGTGTGTCAACCATAGGCAAATGGGTTGAAAGCCATTTGTAAGCCATCCGTGGCTTGAAGTGATGCATTGGTGTTTCTAGATACCATTTCCAGTCCTTCCGCCATGACTTGTTGGATTGAATTCCAACTTTATGAAGCATTTCTGGTGGAATAGTTGAAATGACTATCATATGTAGTTTGATTAGTTCTTAAAAGGCCACACTTAATTCGAAATGGCTCCCATGCCAAGAGGCTCATAGTTGGCTGATGAAACATATCCTGTAAGGTGTGAACACCTTTTTTTATGAAATTTCAAAGCCTTTAAGCCAGGCAATTTGGCCAAAGGCTGGCCTGTAGTGGCTAAAAGAGGTGATCACCAGATATTAAGCTGATTGAAGGAAAGACTAGCACGAAACCTGTCACCAAACCAACATGGCTAAGGTTTAACTTTCTCCAAGGCTTTCCAAATGCTTTTAACCACAAATGTACATGTTATCTGAATTGGTTCTCTCATGACAAGGAGAGTAGCAAAGCCAATTCCTTTCCAAGCAGGTTTGTGCAAAGGGTGTCCCATTTCAATGTTGTGCCAGAGTAACACTTTCCATGCCTCATTGCCAATGAGAGCATGAATGATCCACTTGACAGCCAAGGCAGTGCCTTGGCATTGGGTAGAAGGAATACCAAGACCTCCAGAATATCTGGGAAGGCAGCAAAACTCCCATGCAACATGGTGAAACCCATGGCAAGTCTCAGAAGAGGTCCAAAGAAAATCCTTCAAGAGCTTTTCTAGCTTGGCATAAGAGGCTTTTGAAGGAGCCCAACAAGAAGAGTAGTAAACATGGGTTGCAGCCAAGATCTTAGAGCAAACCTAGAATTTACTAGCCAGAGATAATGGCTTAGTAATCCAGACTGCAAGTTTTTGTTCCACACGGGTAAGAACAACTTGCCAAAGAGGTAGCAAAAGTGCCCTAGATAGCAAAAGGAATACCAAGGAATCAGAAAATTTCACCATGGCCAACCCAGCACCATCCATAATGTTGGAGCCATTAAGGAATGGGAAGAATTGACTGCCTGTAACATAAAGTCTTATGCCACTGAATGGAAGAACTTGAGGCTAGGCAAAAGGTCTCCAGACATTGAAGAGCATTTTTCACAGAATTTTCTTCCTCCAGTAAGGTTAAAAAAGAGTCATCAGCAAAATGACCATTAACCAGCTGGTTGGAGGAATTAGGTAGAGTGATTCCATGCACAAGCCTGTTGGACATAGAGTGAGCAAGAAGGTAACCAAAACCTTTTGTCGCAAGAACATACAAGCTTGGAGCAAGAGGGCATCCTTGCCGGATTGATCGAAAGAGGCCAAAAGTATGAGACTGATGGCCATTGATAGTGATACATGCTGAGGCATCCAGAAAGAGCATGTTAAAAGATTGGATAAAAGAAGGGCCAAACCCTAATGCTGCAAGCATTGCAAGAATAAAACGCCATTCAATGCGATCATAGGCCTTAGCAAAATCAATTTTTAAAAAGATTGCTTTTTGGTTTGATTTTCTTGTCCATTCCATTCCCTCCCAAACTGCAATAATATTGGCTAAAATATATCTAGATTTAATAAAGTCCGTCTGTTCAGGGCGGACAATCAAAGGAAGCAGATTGCGGAGTTTAAGAGAAAGGGCTTTAGCAATGATTTTATAGGAGACATTGAGGAGCGTGATGGGTCTCCAATTGCAAATATCCTCTGGATCGCCAGCTTTAGGTATGAATTTAATGTTTCCTTGATTTATAATATCTCCTAAAGAGTTAGAATGGAAAGCTTGAAGATAGACATTATGTAAATCCTTGCCTAAGCAATCCCAAAGGGCTTTGTAAAACTCACAGGGGAAGCCATCAATTCCAGGAGCTTTGCCATCAGCCATAAAACATACCACTTCCTTAAGGTCTTCAATGGTCAATAATTGATCACAGAAGCACGTCTGGGCTGAGGAGAGTTTTTTTGGGACAACTGCAAGACAATCCTGCAAATCAATCTGTCGCTCATGAATATAGTCTTGTGTTGTGAAAACTTTTTCATAATGTCTTACAAAAACCTGGAGAATGTCCGGCAAATCTGTATGAACAGTATTATCTTCTTTGATTTGCTTAATACCGTGTGAGGAATGTCTAGCTCGAAGAGCAATAAAGAATTCCTTAGAAACACAGTCTCCAATTTTTAGCCAATGCATCCTAGCTTTAAGTTGTGCTCCTCTTGCAGTATGACAATCAGCCATTTGTTTTTCATGCCGTAAACTGTCAACATGGATTTTTGGTGCAGGGGCACCTAACACAAGGTGGCCTCCATGAGGCATTTAAATTCATGTTTGTTTAGAAAATCAGGTTTTGTGTTGTAATAAGGTCTATTCGACCAATGCATGTCATTTCTGTTTGTATCTAGACCTAGAACAAACTTTGTAAGTCCCATGTACTTAGTTTGCACTTGTCAAATTGTTAGTGGTTTGACGGTTGGTCTCCTAGCCGCTTGGGATCAGTTAGTTTTCTCCCGGCCGCTTGGAATTACTCTCCCAGCCGCTTGGAATGGGTTGGTGTTCCTCTGGCGAGTTTATAAAACTAGGGAAATGAACAAGATCATATAGTATTGTAATTAGATCGAAGAGGAGATTGAATGTAATCGTGCGATTGTAATTGTGCATTGTGTTAAGGAGAAATCGAACTATTCTGTGTCGTCAATTTGTTTTCCGTTCTCTGTTATTACAAATTGCATAGTTGTAGTTTTTTTTTCCTTTTTGTAATTCCATTGTTGCAAAATGTCGATGTGAAGCATTCCACTGGTGAGATTCTGTCGAAATCAGTGGAATGGCTTCATTGTACAATATTCATTTGTTTCCTATTTTGTTTCATTGTTCGGTGGTGCAGATATTCCAGATCGAGGAGTGTGCACAGTAGGCGGCCTAGCATCTCCATGTGCTAGGGTTTGGATCGGAGGAGTTGGAGTTGTTATCGGTGAGACAGAGGCCATTGACAAAACATTCCTCGCTCAGAGCAACGAGGATAGTCTGGCCGAAGAGAGGTTCGAGCCATTGAAAGAAAGTCGTGGTCTGAGGTTCATATCGGGATGACAAAGTACATCAGGTAGGCGACTTGGCGTTGTGCCGATAGTGTTGGTCTTACCGATCGAGGGTATCGAGGTGACAAGGAGTAACTTACACCGACAGAGGTCCATCGGAAAGAATCGGTCCATCAGCCGGACAGGTATCCAAATCTCACCGAAGGCGAAGACATCGGCGTGTTGGCGAAACCCACCTCAACATGGCCGATAAGAACAGTCTTGCCGATAGGCGAGAAACGTAGGTCACACATCGGGGAGAGTTAAAAGATTGGGTGATAAGGTCGAAGGCGACTGATGGTATTGTTCTCGCCGATGGTCAGAGTTGTTGGACCTCACGTCGGCGTGACTATAACGGTCGGTGTGACAGGTTGCAAGGTTCTCAACGTTCCTTATATAGAAAAAAACTCGAAATTCCATGAGTTACAAAATTTGGAATTCGTCACTAGAAGAATGACACGTCGTAGAGCATCTTGAGGAGGAGATGTCAGACGAAAAGAAAAGACAGTAGTGGGCATCTTACGAGTGCGCCATACTGTAGACAAACAGGAGGAGGACACGTATCCTGTGGTATGCCGGCTTTACACCCTAAAGCCGATAAGGGTGGTCCCTTTTGAACACGAGTGGGAATCTCGTACGCGCATTAATGTGAGTGCGTTCACAGGTTTGATCATGAGGACCTTCTCGTCCATTCTTTGACAGAGAATGGTAACTGTCGGTTCAATGTTTAGGAAGTACCGGAATCATCGGTTGTCGGATAACGCGGTGAATTGGACTGCCAACCAGGAAGAGAGCTATCCGAGTTATGCTGGGATGGTGGTGTAGTAATGCTGTCAGGATCAGGCATACCAGTGCTTCCGTCAGAGACTTGACCAAAAGGATAATCATCGTCATCACTGTTGTGATGTTCACAACACGCCCCATTTTGCCCCTTAGCAAAATGAGGACCCCTGCTGTTGCTTTGCTTTTTTTGCTTCTGCTTGTGTTTGTTCTGTCTGGTGGTAAAGGGAAAAGAGAGTCAGATTTGCAAACCTTATTAAAAGCATAGAAAATTGCATTTTTCAGTACCATTGCATAATATGGTTGGATTCCTTGTGAAAAATGAGCTAGGGTTGCTTTTTGAACCATCTTAAAATTCATCATATTTTGCAAGTTATGATCATTTAGGTAAAATGTACTATCAGGTTTTGCATGATAAACAGTCTGTTGTTTGCCTTTTTTCTTGTTGGCATTCGTTTTAAATTTCGAAAAAATTCATACTTAGTGGTTCCGGCTCGTGGGCAATTTTGTCTGGGTTCCACTCTGTATGTTGCATTTGATTGTTTTCCAGAAAATACATCGATTCACTTTAATCGCCATTACTCATTCGTTGGAAGTGTTTTTATAGGTTCGAACCTGCGCTTCGAACCTTTCACTTGAACCTTATGGCTGGGTTCAATGGTTCGATAGTTCATTAGTTCAAGGTTCGGGGTTCAAAGTCTTGTTTTTCTCTCTTCTAACAAAATCATGTCAATACGGTTGCTCTGCATAAAGGATATATCATTGAACCACACGATTGAACCACCGTATTGAACCTCTTTTTGGTTCAATGGTTCAATGGATGGAGTAGGCCTCGGCGAGACTGTCGCCGATGGTATGCCATCGGCATAACATTAACTATCGGAGTATTGTTTTTGACTTTCGCCGATGGGCGAAGTCATGCGGATAAATAAAAGGGACTTGGCCAGATATAAAACGAATGACATCGGCGTAACATTTTGAATCGGCGGAGTTTGGTTTTCTCTTGCCGAAGACTGCGATCTCCCCGATGGCCTTTTGCCATCGGTATGACTATTACCGTCGGCCATTATGTTTTGGCCCTTGCCGATGGAAGAAATAACGAAGCGATAAAGGGGTATCGACCAAGGTAAATGCCATCGGGAGGAAGAATTTATGAGGCGCCGATGGGCCGTCTCACACCGATGGAACATAAGAGGAACGGTGTCGGCGAGACTTACGCCGATTGAAGGAAACAAGAGGTATCGGCTCGAGAACGGATATCGGTGAAAGTTTTAAGTAGCTTCACCGATATCATTGGTCAGGCCGATGGAAGAAAGAGAGGACTTAGCCGAAATGCGAAGGATGGGAAGATGGATATCGGCGAAACTCTTGCCGATATCGGGTATCGGCGTAGCGTATGCAATCGGCAGTGGTCGAAAATCCTTTGCCGATGGGCAAAGTTGGGCCGATACAAGGAAAGGTAAGGATGTTGAGGCATCGGCGGAAGAAAATAAGGAGCTTGCCGACAGTGGAATCTCTCGCCGATGAAACAAAGCACATGCCATCGGAAGGAGGAGTTTGTGAGTTGCCAATAGGCAAACCTCACGCCGATGGAGAGCAATGAAAGAGCATTGGTATAAGGTAAGACATCGGCGGAGGAAATAAGGAGCCCGCCGATAGTATAATCTCTCCCCGATAAGAAGAAAATGCAAGCCGATAAGGCTATATCGATAACACTTGCGCCGATAGAGGGAAATAAGAGGCCATCGACCAAGGTCTTGTGATCGGCGAAGAAGATATGGAGTTCGCCGATGGAACAAAGCAAAGGGGCATCGGTGGAAAGAATATGGAGTTCGCCGATGGCGAATCTCTCGCCGATGAAGAGGAAATAAAGTGCAAGGGGCCATCGGCCTAACAATGAGGATCGGCGAGGAAGATTTAGAGTTCGCCGATGGCGAATCTCTCACCGATGAGAAGGAAACGAAGGCCAATATGACATCAGCAACACTCTCGCCAATACAAGGGTATCGGCATAGCCAACGCGATCGGTGAAGGAAATTTTGGGCTTACCGATGGGCAAGTCTCACACCGATGGAGAGTAGCGAAGAAGCATCGATGGAAGAGAATGATCGGCGAAAGAATTTTGAGGCTCGCCGATAGTACAGACTTACGCCGATGGAAAGAAATAAGGAGGAAATAATGAGAAAGGCCATCGGCCAAATAACGAGCATCGCCCAAGTATTTTTTGGACCCGCCGATGGCGATTATCACGCCGATGGGCGGGAATGAACGAAGCGGTGGGAATTTTAAAACACATTTTTGGCGCCTGTGGCATTTTTCTGGTCAGCGATGGTTGACCCGTTTGGTTTTGGGCAATCTGTATACATTTTGAACGCGTTTTTGAGGGTTTTTGAGCCAGATTTCCACATTTTTTGCAGTCACCCTGATTTAAACAGATATTTTGAGTTTCCTACTGTTTATTTGGTAAATGTGATACTTATTGCTTGTCTTGTCTTACAGGCTTGTAGTTGAGGAAGTAGCTGGAAATTCAACACAGTGACCTCATGGAAGAAAATTTGATCTCAGGAGCAATAAGTAAAGGTGAAGTGCGAAGAAGTCAAGGCCGACCAAATGAATGACAAAATTGCAGCTGAAGGTATTACTACAACAGACAAACATAAGTTATTACTGAGCTGCCAAAGCTTCTTAGAAGGGGCAATATTTCGCCCAGATTTGACACTGCTCAGAGATATTTTTGAAGAACTGGTTCACCTATATTTATTGCTGTAACCAGGGGTTTGAACCAGGGGTTTAGTTAGTTTTTTTTGCTGTAGTGAGGACAATTAGAAAGTCTTTATATTGTGCCTCTCTACACTGTAATATTTTACACAGGGATTTTTAGTATTTTGCCAGAATTGTAGAGTCTTTCTGGGCATAGTTTAGTTTAGAGGAGGTCGCCTGTTGTCTGCAGTAAGGTGTGCGTGGAATGTCTGGCTTCCTTACTGTATCTGTAAAGCTTGTAAGTTCTTTGTAGTTTGATCAATGAAACTAAGAGTCATTCCTACATTGTAAATCATGTATGACTATTTGTTTCTAATACAATAGAATCTGGAGTTCTGCATCTATCTTCTGAGTGTTCTCCTGCTCTTCTTTGTGTTTTGAAATATTATCTTTGAGAGCTTGCAATTTTAAATGTATGTTTGTGAAAATGCTCAGAACTTGCATTTAAGGTTTTTACTATGGATTTGATCAAATTGCTGTAGTATTTACATAGTGCATAACAGAACAATTAGATCCTTTGGTAGAGTAAATGAGGTGTAGATTAGATCTTTCTAACTTTTCCCAACCCATCTAAAATATTTAGCTGAAAATGTATAAATCTGAAGGAAGTTGTCTCAAATTTGAAGAAGTATGCATAACAAAGTTAAAAGTAGACAGTTTTTCATAAATATATGAAGGAGAAAGCTGCAATAATTCAAGAAAACCATCTAAAACTTGCAGCACAGTAACACTTTTATGCAAAGGAATGAAAAGTATTAACATATCTCATGATCTTTTGCATAATCTTAGTCCAGTAAAACACAAAGAAATTCTAAACTACATAAGGCCCCTTGAACATTACAGCTTCACATTGACCAACTGAACTTGACCAACCGAACCATTGTAGACTTGGGATTAGTTGAATCTTAAATGATTCCTTCTTATCTTTCAAGTATAGTTTCAGTTCATTTTATGTGAATTTTAACTTATTGTTATGATTGCATCAAAACAATCACCAACAGTTTTCTGCCGCTAGAAGGAGGGCTTGATTTGGTTTAGAGATAAAATTCTGAGTTTTAAATGCTATATTCTGATTTCAATGGACTCATATAGGGACAGTTTTCAAGTTGACATTCCTTCATTTCATAAGGCTTTGAATAACCAACTTTATCCTAAAAACCTATATAGCTATGGCTTATTTGGAAGGTGTAGGATACATAAGTCCGCAGGGCATGGTGAGCTTAATTGTCTGGCTTTCCTTACAAGGTTAGATTTATATTTAAAAGGACTAATCTCTCTCTCAGATGTGTATAAGGCTGAAAGTTGGCAGGGAAGTGAGGAGATTATTGAGCGACAGGAGGATGCAGCATCAACGGTCAGTAAATGTGCAGAGGATACAAAGATGGAACCACTGCTAGGAATAAAGGATAGTAAGATCTCTTGGCAGGAATCATGTGATGGTAAGAAAAAAAATTTGTCTTTTTGTCAAGGTCCAGCTGTGATTAAAGTTAGTGAAAAGTATAAATATCCTAAAAAATGCAGAGAAGAAATCATAGCTCATGTCCCTTTTCTAGATAATAGGCAAAAAGGATTTAATAAAAAAGAAAAGGAAAGTGAGGTTCATCTTGATACATTTGATAAATATATGGAATTACTAAGGAATATTTGTCAAGAAGAAATCTCTGGATCTGACCTAAAAAGTTTTAACGAACATGATTTGGCAAAGAAATGTAAACAAGCATTGGCAGAATTAAAATGCACTAAAATTGATGAGATCCCTACTATAGAAGCTAATGAAGTCATAGAAAAGAAAGTAGATCCTAGTGTTACTACCGACTTCTTTAAATTAAATGATCAAGATCAAGATTGTTACAGGTCAATAAGATTAGACTCTTCGCTGAATGACAAATGTGAGTCATCTGATGAACAATTCTTGAAAGAAGAGGATATAGAGGATCATAGAGCTGCTGTGCATAATCAGGCATCACCCCAGCATTATGTTGAAAATAAAATAGGGGAGTATTCCTGTTGATCTAAGGATGTTGTCCCACCTTTACTCTCAAGTGATCTAGAAATGATCAAATTCTATATATCAGATTATGATGATGAAGATACTTACTTAAGTACTGATGTGCAGGAAACTAATAAGAACATTGAGAGGTGTGCTGAATTTGAGGATAAATTGAACATCCAGAATGAAGGAACAAAGATAGATGAAGATGAAGAAATGATACATCTTGAGTCATTTATCTTTCAACTTGAAAAAGGACCAGACATAGAGCTGGGCAACGAAAATGCAGAGTCAAATGAAGAGCCGGCTATCAATGAACAAACGTGTTCCACAGAGCTAAAGGCACATCAGGTTGTCTCTTTCCTTTCCTTAGTAAACAATGATAAATGCTATTTTGATTATGGAAATTTAAAAGATAGGACATGCATGTGGATCAATCATAAACCTGATGAGCTGCCTCAGTTACTAGTTAAGAGCTATTCTGATAAACACAATGAATCTAGAATACCAGAATTTTTTTCAGAATTTAAAGATAAATCTGCTAGGATGAGAACAATAACTAGTACCTTGTTACTCCTGCACAATCTAAAGAAATATGCAAGTAGGGGTATTCTTGGGTCTTTTCCTGGGTTTCTGTTTGCCTTGTAGAGGCTTGTATATAGTTTGGTAGGGAGGTTGTTTTTGTTTTCTTTTCTTCTTTTGCTGTTTTCTGTTTCTTGTTGTTTGTTTTGTTTTGTTTGTACAGTTTTTTCTGTTTTTTTGTACAGCTTGTTTGTCTGGTTGGTTTTTTTTGTCTCCTCAGCAGGGATCTTTGTTTTACTTTAGAGTATTAAGGAGCAAAATTAGCAACCATTCAAAATAGTATAAAATTTAGGATATTCAAGTTAATCATTTGCAATTTACACATAACTTGTCACTGTCATGAGTGTAGAGAGTTATTTATCTTCTGAAGTTTTGTATTCAATAAATGTGATTGAGAATTTGAAGCAAGTTTCTCACGATGACACACCTAAAATCCTTGGGTTTGTTGAACCTACCAGTGTAGATATTAGGTGAAAAATCAGAGGTTGCCCTTGCTACCATTACAATTCTCAGCTTAATTTCAGCAAGTGTCCACTCCTTGCATCATGAATTTACAAATTGCTATATCTTGTGAAATCTTTCAAAATCAAAAAATTAGAAAAATAAATAAATAAATAAATAAAGCGGATTATACTGAAAATCTAGATTAAGCCATCTAAGTAACTCTACCGGGGCTATAGACGCTCGCTGGCAGTGGGGCTCTACTTAGGAGAATTGTAACGATAACCTTGCCGGGGCTATGGACGCTCGCTGGCAGCAAGGCTCTATCCGGTCGGCTATGAGGGAATATCCTCACCTACCTAGGCTAATGTCAGTCATTGGTCTGTTCAACCGATCTTCAAGATGAGGATAATTAACCACGTGCACACAACTAAACTGAAAATAAAAATTCATGCACCCTTATTGAATACCTTAAGTCTCAAGCTGAATAGTAATTTGCAGGAGGGATAGTTGGAGGTTATGAGTTCATTTCATCTAGTTTTCTTGAACACTCTGAATTTAGTTGTTTTGTTTGGTTGCTAGTTGTTGTGATGTTCACAACACGCCCTATTTTGCCCCTTAGCAAAATGAGGACCCTGCTGTTGCTTTGCTTTTTTTGCTTCTGCTTGTGTTTGTTCTGTCTGGTGGTAAAGGGAAAAGAGAGTCAGATTTGCAAACCTTGTTAAAAGTATAGAAAATTGCATTTTTCAGTACCATTGCATAATATGGTTGGATTCCTTGTGAAAAATGAGCCAAGGTTGCTTTTTGAACCATCTTAAAATTCATCATATTTTGCAAGTTATGATCATTTAGGTAAAATGTACTATCAGGTTTTGCATGATAAACAGTCTGTTGTTTGCCTTTTTTCTTGTTGGCATTCGTTTTAAATTTCGAAAAAATTCGTACTTAGTGGTTCCGGGTCGTGGGCAATTTTGTCTGGGTTCCACTCTGTATGTTGCATTTGATTGTTTTGCAAAAAATACATCGATTCACTTTAATCGCCATTACTCATTCGTCGGAAGTGTTTTTACAGGTTCAAACCTGCGCTTCGAACCTTTCGCTTGAACCTTATGGCTGGGTTCAATGGTTCGATAGTTCATTAGTTCAAGGTTCGGGGTTCAAAGTCTTGTTTTTCTCTCTTCTAACAAAATCATGTCAATACGGTTGCTTTGCATAAAGGATATATCATTGAACCACACGATTGAACCACCGTATTGAACCTCTTTTTGGTTCAATGGTTCAATGGACGGAGTAGGCCTCGGCGAGACTGTCGCCGATGGTATGCCATCGGCATAACATTAACTATCGGAGTATTGTTTTTGACTTTCGCCGATGGGCGAAGTCACGCGGATAAATAAAAGGGACTTGCCCAGATATAAAACGAATGACATCGGCGTAACATTTTGAATCGGCGGAGTTTGGTTTTCTCTCGCCGAAGACTGCGATCTCCCCGATGGCCTTTTGCCATCGGTATGACTATTATCGTCGGCCATTATGTTTTGGCCCTTGCCGATGGAAGAAATAATGAAGCGATAAAGGGGTATCGGCCAAGGTAAATGCCATCGGGAGGAAGAATTTATGAGGTGCCGATGGGCCGTCTCACACCGATGGAACATAAGAGGAACGGTGTCGGCGAGACTTACGCCGATCGAAGGAAACAAGAGGTATCGGCTCGAGAACGGATATCGGTGAAAGTTTTAAGTAGCTTCACCGATATTGTTGGTCAGGCCGATGGAAGAAAGAGAGGACTTAGCCGAAATGCGAAGGATGGGAAGATGGATATCGGCGAAACTCTTGCCGATATCGGGTATCGGCGTAGCGTATGCAATCGGCGGTGGTCGAAAATCCTTTGCTGATGGGCAAAGTTGGGCCGATACAAGGAAAGGTAAGGATGTTGAGGCATCGGCGGAAGACAATAAGGAGCTTGCCGACAGTGGAATCTCTCGCCGATGAAACAAAGCACATGCCATCGGAAGGAGGAGTTTGTGAGTTGCCGATAGGCAAACCTCACGCCGATGGAGAGCAATGAAAGAGCATTGGTATAAGGTAAGACATCGGCGGAGGAAATAAGGAGCCCGCCGATAGTATAATCTCTCCCCGATAAGAAGAAAATGCAAGCCGATAAGGCTATATCGGTAACACTTGCGCCGATAGAGGGAAATAAGAGGCCATCGACCAAGGTCTTGTGATCGGTGAAGAAGATATGGAGTTCGCCGATGGTGAATCTCTTGCCGATGGAACAAAGCAAAGGGGCATCGGTGGAAAGAATATGGAGTTCGCCGATGGCGAATCTCTCGCCGATGAAGAGGAAATAAAGCGCAAGGGGCCATCGGCCTAACAATGAGGATCGGCGAGGAAGATTTAGAGTTCGCCGATGGCGAATCTCTCACCGATGAGAAGGAAACGAAGGCCAATATGACATCAGTAACACTCTCGCCAATACAAGGGTATCGACATAGCCAACGCGATCGGTGAAGGAAATTTTGGGCTTACCGATGGGCAAGTCTCACACCGATGGAGAGCAGCGAAGAAGCATCGATGGAAGAGAATGATCGGCGAAAGAATTTTGAGGCTCGCCGATAGTACAGACTTACGCTGATGGAAAGAAATAAGGAGGAAATAACGAGAAAGGCCATCGGCCAAATAACGAGCATCGCCCAAGTATTTTTTGGACCCGCCGATGGCGATTATCACACCGATGGGCGGGAATGGACAAAGCGGTAGGAATTTTAAAACACATTTTTGGCGCCCGTGGCATTTTTCTGGTCAGCGATGGTTGACCCGTTTGGTTTTGGGCAATCTGTATACATTTTGAACACGTTTTTGAGGGTTTTTGAGCCAGATTTCCACATTTTTTGCAGTCACTCTGATTTAAACAGATATTTTGAGTTTCCTGCTGTTTATTTGGTAAATGTGATACTTATTGCTTGTCTTGTCTTACAGGCTTGCAGTTGAGGAAGCAGCTAGAAATTCAACACAGTGACCTCATGGAAGAAAATTTGATCTCAGGAGCAATAAGTAAAGGTGAAGTGCGAAGAAGTCAAGGCCAACCAAATGAAGGACAAAATTGCAGCTGAAGGTATTACTACAACAGACAAACAGAAGTTATTGTTGAGCTGCCAAAGCTTCTTAGAAGGGGCAATATTTCACCCAGATTTGACACTGCTCAGAGATATTTTTGAAGAACTGGTTCACCTATATTTATTGCTGTAACTAGGGGTTTGAACCAGGGTTTAGTTAGTTTTTTTTGCTGTAGTGAGGACAATCAGAAAGTCTTTATATTGTGCCTCTCTACACTGTAATATTTTACACACAGGGATTTTTAGTATTTTGCCAGAATTGTAGAGTCTTTCTGGGCATAGTTTAGTTTAGAGGAGGTCGCCTGTTGTCTGCAGTAAGGTGTGCGTGGAATGTCTGGCTTCCTTACTGTATCTATAAAGCTTGTAAGTTCTTTGTAGTTTGATCAATGAAACTAAGAGTCATTCCTACATTGTAAATCATGTATGACTATTTGTTTCTAATACAATAGAATCTGGAGTTCTGCATCTATCTTCTGAGTGTTCTCCTGCTCTTCTTTGTGTTTTGAAATATTATCTTTGAGAGCTTGCAATTTTAAATGTATGTTTGTGAAAATGCTCAGAACTTGCATTTAAGGTTTTTACTGTGGATTTGATCAAATTGCTGTAGTATTTACATAGTGCATAACAGAACAATTAGATCCTTTGGTAGAGTAAATGAGGTGTAGATTAGATCTTTCTAACTTTTCCCAACCCATCTGAAATATTTAGCTGAAAACGTATAAATCTGAAGGAAGTTGTCTCAAATTTGAAGAAGTATGCATAACAAAGTTAAAAGTAGACAATTTTTCATAAATATATGAAGGAGAAAGCTGCAATAATTCAAGAAAACCATCTAAAACTTGCAGCACAGTAACACTTTTATGCAAAGGAATGAAAAGTATTAACATATCTCATGATTTTTTGCATAATCTTAGTCCAGTAAAACACAAAGAAACTCTAAACTACGTAAGGCCCCTTGAACATTACAGCTTCACATTGACCAACTGAACTTGACCAACCGAACCATTGTAGACTTGGGATTAGTTGAATCTTAAATGATTCCTTCTTATCTTTCAAGTATAGTTTCAGTTCATTTTATGTGAATTTTAACTTATTGTTATGATTGCATCAAAACAATCACCAACAATCACATTCTTCATGCCAAAGGATGAAGGTACGTTCTTCTTTGTGATTGTTGGTCAGTCTATAATTCCTTTGGACCCACCAAGGGAAATGATTATGGTTGAGGAGCCATACACGGTCACGAGCAGGGACTCGAGAATACCAACCATTAGGCCCGATGAGCTGTAGTAAACGTTCCAGGGTTTGAGCGGGCAATTCATTGGAGGCATATAAGTGGCTGATCTGAAACTGATACGATCGGCCATGTCATACCAAAGCATCACCACCAAACTCACGGAGGTACGGTTCCCAATTGAAGAGTGCTTGAATAGAGTTGGTGTGAGTCAGCTGACTGTGATGGTGTGGGTCATGAAGTTGTAGATTTAAGATTCGAGTAAACTGTTGGAGAACCATTTCCATATGATTCTCATTATACAACCATGGTGTATGCAAAATTTCAATTGGTTGTGAAGGGTGAAAGCAAAGACTTTCCCACGAATCTTGATCAGGGACCTGGTAGTAGCCATACCGAGGAAGTTGGTCCACTAGATCTACACGGATAATACTGCGGCTAACAAGATATTCCAGTGTAATGTCACTGAGCAGATTATGCCCATGAATATAATCAGCATGGTCTGTGACCTCTTCATAGGTGCGGACTACATGTTCTGTGCTGCTGATGAAGTTGACAGACACTTTATGAGTGGAAGGAGCAACAGGAGGAGGATCTGCACCTTCTCGGTTGAGAAAATCAGCAAGAATATTTTTGACACCAAGAAGATGTATGACATCAATGTCAAAGGTGTCAATGAGTTCAGCCCACCGGTAGAGCCTGTTTCTTTGAACCTTGTTGGCCAGTGAGGAATTTAAGAATCCGCGAACGTGCTACAGATCTGAACGAACTAAGAATTTTGCATCAAAAATAAATAGTTGAAAATGTAAAAAACATTTTACAATGGCAAGAAGTTCCTTATGCATGGAGTGATATTTGCTCTTAGCAGTGTTGTAGTTTCCAGAGGCATATCTCACTACTTCTTCATGGCCATTGATGATTTCTTTTAGTACACCTCCCCAGGCATACTCTGATGCATCAGTTTCAATTATTTTCTTTCCACTACCAGGCAAACATAGTAGTGGCAAGAGCTGACATTTATCTTTAATATTTTGGATCATGGTATCATGATCTGTTGTCCATTTTGGAGGAGTCTTGCCAAGTAGTTTGTTGAGTTTAGTTCGGTCTCTAGCCAGATTGGCATAATGTCCAGCAACATAGTTGATGAGTCCGAGAAACCACTATAACTCGAGAATATTAGTAACATGACAGTTACTAATCTTTTTCAAGATATGATCCTGACCCTGCATCTTTCCGTCAGGCAATAACTTAACACCAATAAAAATAATACTTTCTTTGGCAAAGTAGTGCTTGTCAGGGTTGAGAACCAGACCATTTGACTTACACAAGCTATGGAGTAGGTTCAGACCTTTGACATGACTGCGGGGACATTTGGAAAAGACCAGGATATCATCAATATAGGGAATAATTTGTTTTGAATGCTGGTGAAAAATAGCATCCATATTTCCCTGGAAAATACTAGGGGCTGTTTTGATTCCAAAGGGTAAGACATTCCATTGATACAGACCTTGAGGTACAGAGAATGCAATTTTTTTGCGATCCTCAGGGAGAATGCTTACTTTCCAAAATCCTTTGGTAAGGTCAAATTTACTGTACAGGACAGACCCTTGAATTTGTTGCCATATGAAGTCTTTATTAGGCAACGGATGTTGGTTAGACTCTAGGCATTTATTGAGTGGTTTATAATTGACCACTAATCTTTTTTCAGCTAATTCATTACCATTTTCATCTACCTTGGGTACATACATTGCATGGCAAGAATAAGAAGTGGGTTTGGTAGGAGTTTTATAATCTCCTATTTACAGAGTTCCTTTTCTTCCTGATTCATTAGGAAGGTATTTGCCCGACATTTGGGTGTGATCTCGTTTCCCTGACTATCTCTTCTAAAAGGCAGAGAGCAGGTTAAAGTACGAGATAGAGAATGTATATCTTTGCTAAATAAATCAGAATGAAACAATTGTTTCACCTGTTCTAAAGAATTTTTATGTTTTTGTAATTCATCTTCTAACCAAACTAAATTAGCATTCTTTTTGGATTTTTTGGAAGAAGACAAACCTGTATTGGGAATTTGTTCACTGATAGATGTGAAGCAATTCCATTTGTATAGGCGGGGAAAGTTGTGATGGCCGAGTGACACGGTTGTTCTAGTAAGCACGAACTTATCCTAGATGCTGATGGCCGTAGTTCCCAAGATGCAATCAAACTGTTGTAGCTCAGTTTGTATAAATTTAATAATTGCTCAGGAGCAATCATCAAATTCTAAAGTGGCATTACAGGCGAGCCCTGATCCACTTTCTTGTCCTTGTCCAGCATAACCAATATCAGTTTTTTCAAAAAACCAGAGATCTTGCAGGAATGCTTTATACCGTGCAAGATTGCAATTTGCACATGTATCTATTAAAGCATTGAGAGGACAAGCCTTAAGCCCTTTGAAGTGTACCTTGACTTCGATCACAGGATGTGTCTGGGCTGAGATAGTATTAACAGATTGATAAATGATCTGGTCTGCATCCTCATATTCAACTTCAAGGGTGATCTCTCTGGGATGACTATTGCTGGAAGGAAGCATTTCAACAGGTTGCAATACATCTGCTAGAACATAGTCAAGCTCATCTTCAGTGATTAGAGCTTGAGTTGTCTGATCAAGTCGTTCTTCTTCTTGAAGGGTTGCTACCTCAATACGGGCTTGATGTAGTGTAGATTCCAGTTGTGGGATGCGCCGCTGGAGGAGTTCCAGTCTGTGATGGCATTGAGTTCACCTAGAATCTGATGAGATGATGGTGTTGGTAGGCGGTCTGTAGACAGGTCTAGTATACATTCTGGGATGAGATCGTCTGGGCACAAGCTGTTCTTTGACTTCAGCTTCAGCTTGCCGCTTGAGGTGATGATCTGCTTCTTGGCTGACTACAGTTGTCTCAGCAGAGCGTACGGTGACCATTTCGATCTTCTTTATGGTAGTGATGACTTCTTTGGTCTTGAGAGCCATCTGAGAGAGTAAACGGGTAGATTCTTCAGCTTGCTGTTGCTGGTGGTTCCACCATGCTTCATGTTGAAGCTTACTCTGTTGATAATCAGCTTGAAGCTTATCCTTAAGTTCTTGGATCTTGATTGGAAACTTCTGATCAAGTCCTTGTATCAGAAGCTCGATCTTACCCATTTGGGTCCAGAGCTAAGCTTGATTAGCTGCTAGCTTGTCTTGCTGGAGCTACTACTTTTTTGCTTCAAAACGATCTTCTGCCATCATGATCGCTTGCTTCTGAAGCATAAGATTGGTCCAGTTGAGGAGTTTTTCTCCTGGAGACAGAGCGGTGGCTAGATCCACGACGTGCTGTGGCCAAAAGGCGGCTTTGTACTTTCCTTCTGAATCATATTTGAGGAAATCCTCAAATTTAGGAAAGACTCCTTCAACGTAGCTTGGTCCGATAGGGGTCGTCACCACGGAGTTTGGTTCTCCGGAGGCGAGGACACAAGTGAGGTCAGAGATGACATTCACCGAAGCATGCGGGTACTGAGTGTTGAGCAATATGCCACACTTGCCGCAGATGATCGAACCAAAAGTATCTTGAACCATATCTTCATGCATACACTGCACAGGAGTGTGTTCGTGCAGAACAGTGTTCGCAGGAGCTATGTTTGACGGAACAGAACTCGAAGACCCATGAAGAATAGGACCGGTGGGTCGTTGCTTGACAGGAGCTTTACCGGGCCGTTGATTGAGTCGATGACCCAGAGCTTTAGCGTGTTGTCAAGGAGTGACAACGACTGGTATTGTCAGTGGAGGTCGAGAAGGGCCTTGCACCAGAGCTGGAGTGTTGAACTGTTCAGGCACTGTCTGATATGAAGTACTAGAAGTAGATCGGGACAGAGCTCATGTCGGCTGTCAGAAGGACAGTCGAGCAGTTGTTCCTTCTTTAGCAACATTCTCCAGAGTGTCATTAACATCTAGATCTGGAGGCGGTCCTGCAAGACTCTTGAAATCTATTATCCATTCGGCAAGAATGTTCAGATCCTCCAATCTGGTAACTTGAGGTGCAATGATTTGGGCACCTGCTGCATTGCATGTCCATTTGACGCTGTATTTAGTCTCTTTGGGAGACTTGACCAAAGGAGAGGTCGTATTATATAATCGACATGAAATACCGAAGAAAATGGCATGACTCACTGATTTCTTGAGCATGCTTAGTCCAGATGCTTTGAACTGGAAATGTAGGACTTTGGAGAGATTGGGATCTCTTAGGGACACACTATAATTGGGAACACAATCCCAAATTGCATGACCATTGACCATAGGAGCTTGTACTCCTCCTAACAGCATATCTCGATACCGGGTGTGTCAGGCATCAAGAAGGGTCATGAGACTTACAATGGGTAAGCCTTGTCGGTATAGTCCCTGGATTCCACAGTAGATATGTTCAAGGTGGACATACTGGAATCTTGTGCCTGCTAAGGTATCCTTTTGTAATTGTGCCACAAGCTTATCCTCAAGCAAAGGCACGAAGTCGGTGCAGTCATTGGTGACTGGCACTTGCATCTCAACATATTTGAAAACCTTTTGGGTTTTCAGGGAATATTTACTGAGATTGGCGTAAACTTCCCAAGGCTTCTTTTTAGGCATCACAAACCGTGTTTCAGGTGTGATGTTAGAAGTGGTTTCATACGGGTCATGATCTATACCCTGAATATTGTGGAGAGCCTGATAGTATTACTACACCACCATACCAGCATAACTCGGATAGCTCTCTTCTTGGTTGGCAGTCCAATTCGCCGCGTTATCCAACAATCGACGGTTCTGGTACTTCCTAAACATTAAACCGACAGTTACCATTCTCTGTCAAAGAATGGATGAGAAGGTCCTCGTTATCAAACCCGTGAATGCACTCACGTTAATGCGCATAAAAGATTCCCACTCGTGTTCAAAAGGGACCACCCTTATCGGCTTTAGGGTGTAAAGCCGGCGTACCATAGGATACGTGTCCTCCTGTTTGTCTACAGTATGGTGCACTCGTAAGATGCCCACTACTATCTTTTCTTTTCGTCCGACATCTCCTCCTCAAGATGCTCTGCGACATGTCATTCTTCTAGTGATGGATTCCAAATTTTGTAACTCATGGAATTCTGAGTTTTTTTCTATATAAGGAACGTTGAGAACCCTTAAGGGACAATGCTTCCATACGCCTTGTAAGCAAATCATTTGAAGTGAATAACAAGAACGCTTCTGAATATCTCTCTCTGTCTTTTGTTTTAAACTTTTAGGTTCTTTATTGAATTTAAGAGTCTTAGGACAAATCTCGTATGCTCTTCACTCTGCATCGTAAGATGATCTTTGTGAATCAGAAAGGATTCATAGGTTGGGTTATCTATAGCGGTAGACTTGCGTATTGTATGTGCACTAGCGTGTGAAAGGATTCCAGAAGTTTCATCGCTTTCAAAAGTATAAACCTGATAAGAAGGGATACTTCCGTACCAAGCACAGACACAAGGGAAAGAATGTCCTGATCTCCTGCTTTATTTGCAATGGCGCTCACTATGCTTCTGAGTGTCTAGATCGAGACAACAAGAAAGGAAAGAAGAAAGTCCACATGGTTGCTGAAATGGATGTGGATGAAGAATTCTATGTGTATGTCCACGACATACCTACTGATGAAGATGTACCTTTTTACTCATCATCTGACTCAGACAGTAGCAGAGAAGCATTACCTCTGTATCATGTTCATCAATTAGATTCGTCTGATTCAGAGATTAGTTACTGTTACATGATACATGCCTAGACTCCATACTTTTAGAGTCCTAAAGAGCAGGTTTCAACCCTGCAACAAAAAATGAAGGAGTTGGAAATACAACAAGAACTCCTCACTGATGGTTATGGCAACTGGCTTCATAGGCAAGAACAACTGCAATTCCTACACAGACAGTTGGAAAATCTCCAACTCAATATCAGCCAAGAAGCAGATCATCGCCTCAAGCGGCAAGCTGAAGCTAAAGTCAAAGAAGAACAGCTTGTGCCCAGACGGTCTCATCCCAGAATGTACACTGGACCTGTCTACAGACCGCCTACCAACACCATCATCTCATCAGATTCTAGGCGAACTCAACGCCATCACAAACTGGAACTCCTCCAGCGGCGCATCCCACAACTGGAATCTGCACTACATCAAGCCCGTATTGAGGTAGCAACCCTTCAAGAAGAAGAACGGCTTGATCAGACAACTCAAGCTCTAGTCACTGAAGATGAGCTTGACCATGTTCTAGCAGATGTATTGCAACCCGCTGAAATGCTTCCTTCCAGCAGTAGTCATCCCAAAGAGATCACCCCTGAAGTTGAATACGAGGATGCAGACCAGATCATTTATCGATCTGTTAATACTATCTCAGCCTGAACACATCTTGTGATCGAAGTCAAGGTACACTTCAAAGGGCTTAAGGCTTATCCTCTCAATGCTTTAACAGATATAGGTGCAAATTGCAATCTTGCACGGTATAAAGCATTCCCGCAAGATCTCTGGTTTTCTGAAAAAATTGATATTGGTTATGTTGGACAAGGACAAGAAAGTGGATCAGGCCTTGCCTGTAATGCCACTTTAGAATTTGATGATGGCTCCCAAGCAATTATTAAATTTATACAAACTAAGCTACAACAGTTTGATTGCATCTTGGGAACTACGGCCATTAGTATCTGGGATAAGTTCGTGCTTACTAGAACAACCGTGTCACTCGGCCATCACAACTTTCCCCGCCTATACAAATGGAATTGCTTCACATCTGTCAGCGAACAAATTCCCAATACAGGTTTGTCTTCTTCCAAAAATTCCAAAAAGGATGCTAATTTAGTTTGGTTAGAAGATGAATTACAAAAACATAAAAATTCTTTAGAACAAGTGAAACAATTGTTTCATTCTGATTTATTTCACAAAGATATACATTCTCTATCTCGTACTTTAACTTTCTCTCTGCCTTTTAGAAGAGATAGTCAGGGAAACGAGATCACACCCAAATGTCGGGCAAATACCTTCCTAATGAATCAGGAAGAAAAGGAACTCTGTAAATAAGTGATTATAAAACTCCTGGAATTAAAGTTCATTACCAAATCCACTTCTCCTTATTCTTGCCATGCAATGTATGTACCCAAGGTAGATGAAAATGGTAATGAATTAGCTGAAAAAAGATTAGTGGTCAATTATAAACCACTCAATAAATGCCTAGAGTCTAACCAACATCTGTTGCCTAATAAAGACTTCATATGGCAACAAATTCAAGGGTCTGTCCTGTACAGTAAATTTGACCTTACCAAAGGATTTTGGCAAGTAAGCATTCTCCCTGAGGATCACAAAAAAACTGCATTCTCTGTACCTCAAGGTCTGTATCAATGGAATGTCTTACCCTTTGGAATCAAAACAACCCCTAGTATTTTCCAGGGAAATATGGATGCTATTTTTCACCAGCATTCAAAACAAATTATTCCCTATATTGATGATATCCTGGTCTTTTCCAAATGTCCTCGCAGTCATGTCAAAGGTCTGAACCTACTCCATAGCTTGTGTAAGTCAAATGGTTTGGTTCTCAACCTTGACAAACACCACTTTGCCAAAGAAAGTATTATTTTTATTGGTGTTAAGTTATTGCCTGACGGAAAGATGCAGGTTCAAGATCATATCCTGAAAACGATTAGTAACTGTCATGTTACTAATATTCTTGAGTTACAGTGGTTTCTCGGACTCATCAACTATGTTACTGGACATTATGCCAATCTGGCCAGAGACCGAACTAAACTCAACGAACTACTTGGCAAGACTCCTCCAAAATGGACAACAGATCATGATACCATGATCCAAAATATTAAAGATAAAATGTCAGCTCTTGCCACCACTATGTTTGCTTGGTAGTGGAAAGAAAATAATTGAAACTGATGCATCAGAGTATGCCTGGGGAGATGTACTAAAAGAAATCATCAGTGGCCATGAAGAAGTAGTGAGATATGCCTCTAGAAGCTACAACACTGCTGAGAGCAAATATCACTCCACGCATAAGGAACTTCTTGCCATTGTAAAATGTTTTTTACATTTTCAACTATTTATTTATGATTCTAAATTCTTAGTTCGTTCAGATCTGCAGCACGTTCGTGGATTCTTAAATTCCTCACCAGCCAACAAGGTTCAAAGAAACAGGCTCTACCAGTGGGCTAAACTCATTGACACCTTTGACTTTGATGTCATACATCTTCCTGGTGTCAAAAATATTCTTGTTGATTTTTTCAGCCGAGAAGGTGCAGATCCTCTTCCTATTGCTCCTTCCACTAATACAATGTCTGTCAACTTCATCAGCAACATAGAACATGTAGTCCGCACCTATGAAGAGGTCACAGACCATGCTGATTATATTCATGGGCATAATCTGCTCAATGACATTGCACTGAAATATCTTGTTAGCCGCAGTATTATCCGTGTAGATCTAGTGGACCAACTTCCTCGGTATGGCTACTACCAGGTCCCTGATCAAGATTAGTGGGAAAGTCTTTGCTTTCACCCTCCACAACCAATTGAAATTTTGCATACACCATGGTTGTATAATGAGAATCATATGGAAACGGTTCTCCAATAGTTTACTCGAATCTTAGATCTACAACTTCATGACCCACACCATCACAGTCAGCTGACTCACACCAACTCTGTTCAAGCACTCTTCAATCGGGAACCGTACCTCCATGAGTTTGGTGGTGATGCTTTGGTATCACATGGCCGATCGTATCAGTTTTAGATCAGCCACTTAGATGCCTCCAACGAATTGCCCGCTCCAACCCTAGAACGTTTACTACAGCTCATCCGGCCTAATGGTTGGTATTCTTGAGTCCTTGCTCGTGACCATGTATGGCTCCTCAGCCATAATCATTTCCCTTGGTGGGTCCAAAGGAATTATAGACTGACCAACAATCGCAAAGAAGAACACACCTTCATCCTCAGGCATGAAGAATGTGATGATGATGATTATCCTTTTGGTCAAGTCTTTGACGGAAGCACTGGTATGCCTGATCCTAACAGTATTACTACACCACCATACCAGCATAACTCGAATAGCTCTCTTCCTGGTTGGCAGTCCAATTCGCCACGTTATCTGACAACCGACGGTTCCAGTACTTCCTAAACATTGAATCGACATTTACCATTCTCTGTCAAAGAATGGACGAGAAGGTCCTCGTGATCAAACCTGTGAACGCACTCACGTTAATGCGCGTACGAGATTCCCACTCGTGTTCAAAAGGGACCACCCTTATTGGATTTAGGGTGTAAATCCGGCGTACCACAGGATACGTGTCCTCCTCCTGTTTGTCTATAGTATGGTGCACTCGTAAGATGCCCACTACTGTCTTTTCTTTTGCGGACGATGAAAGTCTTACTGACTGAGGCTCCCCATCATATTGGTATCAGAACCAGCGAAAGCTCTGGGTGGAGGTGTTGTGTATTTGATTTTTGTCACTGAGAAGGCAGATGAAGAGTTGCTCATGCCACCTAGTTGCGAGAAGGAATAGGACTCCTGTAGTGTGTGGGCAGACGATGATGAGGACTATCAAGACCATTCACCAATAGAGGTTTGGCTGGAAGAGGGTGCAAAGTGAGGCCACTGCGAGAGAGAGTGGTAGTGTATCTCCAGGATATGCTGTTGGACGAGAGAAATGGATCTGTAGCAGCATGTAGGATGGACATCTGATTGAGCATTGTGTTGTAGTCAAATTGAGGATTTGCAAGAGTGTTGGCGTTTGGGTGCTGTCTGTGAATGTTTATGTCAGACAAAGAGAGCGAAGGAGAGGCTAGCAATATGCCTCCAAAGGGGATGACCACCGAAGTGGTCAAGAAATTTCAAGAGATGGAAGAGATGATCAAAACTGGAGTCAGGGAAGCACTCCAAGTAGAATTGAAGGCAATGAAGATAGGCAAAAGGATAGAGGAAGATTCAGATGAAGAAGAGAAGAAAGAGGAAGAAGAAGAGGCAAAGATACCGGTTGAACAAATGCAATTCCTGGAAGCCATCAAGGCAATTGGCAAGGACTCTTCGAAGGCTCGGATAGATGTCCCCATGTTGAGTGGGAAGATGAATGCTGAGAAAGTCATGGAGTGGATTGAGGCTTTAAACAACTACTTCAAATACAAGGAAGTTCTTGAAAGTAAGAGGGTTAAGTTTGCAAAAACTAAACTCAAAGGTGCTTCCCTTACATGGTGGAATTACACCCAAGGAGAGAGGGTAAAGAATGGGAAAAATATGGTCTCTTCGTGGAGTAGAATGCTGGAGAAGATCAAGTCCCAGTTCCTTCCATCTGATTACGAGGTGCATATTTACAGGAAGATGCAGAACCTTAAGCAAAAAGATATGGATGTGGCTACTTACACCGAGGAGTTTCACAAATACACTCTTCGTTGTGGGTACATGGAGGATGAAAAAGCCAAGGTAGTAAGGTCTCTAAATGGTCTGAGGATCAATATTCAAGATGAGATAAGTTTGTTTACCCCTGAAACCGTGGAAAAATGCTTTCAAGTAGCATTAAGAGCTGAAGAGGAAAGGTGAGCAGCAGAGTAGAGGAAGAGGCAACATAAATTTTAGAGGTAGTTTTGGAGGAAGAAGTCCTAACCAGAGGCCTAGTGGTGAGTCTAGCCAAGAAGAGCAAGTTGGAGACTCAAGTAGCAGAGGAGGCTACCAAGGAAGAAGGCCAAATGAAAGAAGTGGAACAAATGGATCAGGTAGAGAATCCAAGTTCTCCAATATGAGATGTTATAACTATAATCAGATAGGACACCCAACCTATAAGTGTCCAGAGAAGGCCTCAACTTCTCATGGTAATGAGAGAAGAACCACATTGACTCAAGAGGATGCAGGAAGTGTGACATCTCCTGAAGTGAATTTGACATCAAAAGTGGGAGAAAATCTGATGATCAAGAGGACACTGCTCAAAGAACTAGTGTAGACTGAACCATCACAAAGGAGAGCACTTTTCAGGATCAATTGCAAAAGCAAAGGTAAAATATGCAAGGTAGTCATAGATTCTGGTTCAACAGATAATATGGTGTCTAGGGAAATGGTGGATAAATTGAACATAGAAAGGATTCCTCATCAAACTCCTTACAGAGCATCTTGGGTAAGTGATAGCCAATCACTTTTGGTAGATGAACAAGCATATGTTGATTTTTAGATTGGAGAATATAAGGAGAGAATTTTATGTGACATTTTGCCCATGGAGTGTTGTCACCTAATTTTAGGTAGGCCCTGGCAATTTGATAGGCAAGCATTATATGATGGATATGCTAACACATACACCATCAAGAAGGATGGAACAACTTTTGTGATGACACCATTGCAAGAGGGTGCTGCAACACAGCAGGTAGCCAAGATCATTTTGGTGGGTAAGAAAGAATTTGTGAAGATGCATGAAGAAGAGATAAGGAAAGTTGAGGATACCTCAAGGAGTGGGGTTGCCAATAGTCCATGTTTGAAGGTGATTTCAGTTTTGGATGATGGAGATCAGATGGTAATGTCTGAGATGGATCAGCAGAAGGTCAAAGAGCAGGTCTGCAAGCAGCGACATGTTGATTGGAAAGAAGAGGATGCTATCATAGTAGGGACCATTGTTTGTCCTCTAGAGCCAACAAGAGTTGACGGACAATCATATTCTACCATAGCAGCAGTACACGAAGCATGGACCAAGATTTTGAATGAAGATGTTCAGGCAGTTATGACAGTAAGCAATCATGGCGTACAACATCCAAGTTTGGTTGCAAGCACTCACTCATGGCAAGGTGTGAGTAGAGCCTACAATGCTAGGCATGGATTTTTGATTCCATGGAAGCAAGTTGCAGTCCAGAGATCGTGGGGAAGGCATGATGCAGTGAAGGATGACGGTGGTCCAAGACACAGACTCAACTCATGGGACATGAGTTCTTTTCTAGGTGGGGTGTATGGTGTAGAAGCACCTAACACAAGGTGGCCTCCATGAGGCATTTAAATTCATGTTTGTTTAGAAAATCAGGTTTTGTGTTGTAATAAGGTCTATTCGACCAATGCATGTCATTTCTGTTTGTATCTAGACCTAGAACAAACTTTGTAAGTCCCAAGTACTTAGTTTGCACTTGTCGAATTGTTAGTGGTTTGACGGTTGGTCTCCCAGCCGCTTGGAATCAGTCTCCCAGCCGCTTGGAATGGGTTGGTGTTCCTCTGGCGAGTTTATAAAACTAGGGAAATGAACAAGATCATATAGTATTGTAATCAAATCGAAGAGGAGATTGAATGTAATCGTGCGAATGTAATTGTGCATTGTGTTAAGGAGAAATCAAATTATTCTGTGTCGTCAATTTGTTTTCCGTTCTCTATAATTACAAATTGCATAGCTGTAGATTTCTTTTCCTTTCTGTAATTCTGTTGTTGCAAAATGTCGATGTGAAGCATTCCATTGGTGAGATTTCTGTTGAAATCAGTGGAATGGCTTTGTTGTACAATATCTGTTTGTTTCATGTTTTGTTTCATTGTTCGGCGGTGCAGATGTTCCAGATCGAGGAGTGTGCATAGTAGGCAGCCTAGCATCTCCATGTGCTAGGGTTTGGATTAGAGGAGTTGGAGCTGTTATCGGTGAGACAGAGGCCATCGATGAAACATTCCTCACTCAGAGCGATGAGGATAGTCTGGCCGAAGAGAGGTTTGAGCCATTGAAAGAAAGTCGTGGTCTGAGGTTCATATCGGGATGACAAAGTATATCGGGTAGGCGACTTGGCGTTGTGCCGATAGTGTTGGTCTTACCAATTGAGGGTATCGAGGTGACAAGGAGTAACTTACACCGACGGAGGTCCATCGGAAATAATCAGTGCATCGGCCGGATGGGTATCCAAATCTCACCGAAGGCGAAGACATCGGCGTGTTGGTGAAACCCACCTCAATATGGCCAATAAGAACAGTCTTGCCGATAGGCAAGAAACATAGGTCACACATCGGGGAGAGTTAAAAGATTGGGGTGATAAGGTCGAAGGTGACTGATGGTATTGTTCTCGCCGATGGTCAAGTTGTTGGACCTCACATCGGCGTGACTATAACAGTCGGTGTGACAGGTTGCAAGGTGGCCGACGGTGAAAGTCTTACCGAGTGAGGCTCCCCATCAATTTTCCTAGAAGGGGAAAAAGGGTTAGCCATCAAAGCCTCTGAGGCAGATTTCAAAGTAGTAACAATAGCCTCATATGCCCTTCTAAAATTGGCCAGCTGTTGGCCATAGATGTAAAGAAACCTTGCAGTGTGGGTGATAGCATCATTCCACCACTTTATCTAGCCAATAGAATGCAAAGGGCAGCATTCTAAATTCCATATAGTTGCAATGTGTGCCAGGGTGGGTTGATGAGCCAGCAAGGAAGTGTTCAGAAAAAATTGAGATTTCATGGTGCGTGGCTGAGTGAGTTGCCACTGAATGGCAAACTGAATAGGAAAGTGGTCTGACAACATCACATCCACTAACGGCTACACAGGAAGGTTGGATGACGTGGCAAAATTAAAAAAATATTGTGCCGAGATCATAGCACGATCAAGGCGTTTAAAGACCATGTCAGTCCAGTTCAAAAATTGCACCAAGTATGCCAGAAAGGACTAGAATGACAGCGACCAATATTGGAATTTTAATATGGTTAAAACAGCTAATGACAAAGAAGGCGGTCTGCCTTTTCGCTGGCCAGCTGGCGAAAGAGAGGCGTGGTTCCATATGCGCAATAAATTGGGTATAATTTTTTTACCACGCAGGTCATGAAAAACATATGAGGCGGCATTGATTTTCTAAAGGAGTGTGGCCGTTTTCCTTGAATTTAAGCATTCCACTCATTTTTATTTTAATGTTTTAAAGTTTATAAGTTTAAATCTTTCCTCTTTTTGATCTCATGTGAAAGTCATGTTTTAAATTAAATTTTTAAGCTCGTGTTCCCCTCTCCCCATCCCTCCCTCTCTCTCCCCCTCTCTCTATCTCTCCCTCTCTATCCCTACCTCTCTATCTCCCCTCTCCCCATCTCCCCCTCTCTCTCTCTCCCCCTCTCTCTTCAGGTCTCTATCCCTATCTCCCTCTCCCCCATCTCTCCCTATCTCTCTCCCCCCCCCTCTCGCTCTCTCTAAATTCAAGCAAACACAAAAAATGAGGCTGAATTGGTATCTGAATGTTTAACAATACAAAACTTTGTTAATACAATTTTGCAACCAATAAATATTATTGAGAAAATAACTAATAGATTACATAGGAGACACACAAAAGAAAGATGTAAAGGAGGACGTGCCTTCTTCTAGAACTTCAACACAAGCAACAAGTAAAACCAACAATGGTATGTCCCCTCTTGTGTCACATAAGAAAAATGTTGTGTCTAAGCCAATGGCTTGAAAATGCCACCAATCAAAGTCACCAAAGAAGAAACCCATTGGATCAAAATTTGTTACTTCATCAAAACCCATTGTGAGAATGTGGGAATTCCAAAAAATAAATAGGGGAAAATGTGGCCTTGGTTATAAGGGTTTTGTTGGGTCTTATGTCCTGAAGTATTCTAAGCCCATAAAATTTGTATCAAGAGGACATATGAATAAATGTCATGGTGAGTCTTCACCTATTGGTCAACCAAAAGCAATATTTCTTAAGTTAAATAATGTCCAAATTTGTTCCCATTGTGGATGTCAAGGTCATCTTTCTAGTAATTGCTTTGATCTACACCCTTGTACATCATGTGTTTTGCATACTCATTTTGCCAAACATTGTTATCTACGAGATCCACCTCCATAGCCTGAGGCATATGTGTTTTGGTTGGATAGATCATTCTAGATGGAGATCCAAGGTTGATTTGTTAACCAAATCTTATAAGAGAGTTTAGTCTATTATTGATGATGAAAATGTGCCTACTCATAATGGTGATGATGTTCTCCATCATAATTCTTCAAATGATGATGTGGATCTTATTGAGCTTACATTGACTAGTGTTAGTGTTGATACTAAGATGCCACTTGGTATATTTGATAAGCCATCAATTGTTGAGAAGATTGGAGAATTGAATTTGTTTCCCATAAATAATGATTTTGATAAGCAATGTGACTGTATTAAGTATATTGGATATGCAACTTATGACAATGTTGGCCCTTACTAATGTATTCAAATTATTTGAGGCCATGGAGATTATGATGTTGCCTCTTATTGATTCAATATGATATATACTCTCTAATCTTTCTCCATTAAGGAGACTGAGTTTTTGGCATTTTTATCTCATCTGTCAAGGGAGAAATCTTATGTGTATTCTAGATTCGAGTGGAGACTTCAAAGATTGTTTACACCTCGTGATTTATATTATTTTTAGTGATAATGCAGTGTTGTCCTAGATTGATAGTTGGTGACTACTCATATTGGCCACTAAGGATTGGTCATTTTTTTAATTGCAGTATGGACAAAACAATTCCAAATTTGAGACCTATCAAAGTAACAAGTTTAATTCAATCAAAATTTGAGACTTGTCAAAGCAACAGACTCAGTTCAATCAAAATTTGACACCTATCAAAGCAATAGGCTTAACATCAAAATTTGAACCCTATCAAGGTGATAATGTTAATTCAAACAAAATTGAGACAAATTTGAAACTTGTCAAGGTAACAGTGTTAGTTCAAAGTAAAAATACAAATATGAGACTTGTTAAGCAACATACTCAGTCTCAATTTAAGACCCGTCATAGTAGTCAGTTGAAGCTTTAAAGCAACCAACAAATATTCTCATCAAATTGCTTGGCCAATAGAAATTTGAGCAGTTCAAAATACTGCTTGGTTTCATGATAACCCCCTCATATTAAAATAAAAATAAAAATTTGAGATCTGTTAAGAAACAAACTTAGTCTCAATTTTAGCCCTGTCATAGTAGTAGGTTGAAGCTTTAGATCAACCAACAAATATTCTAACCAAAGTGTTTGGCCAACATAATTTTGAGCAATTCAAAATATTGCTTGGTTTCACGATAACCCCTTCAGATTAAGGCGAGAATGTTAACGTGTTAATAATTAGGGTTAACACTTTTGTACTTTATGTAATTTATTTTTTAGGTTTGGTAGTTAAACTATTCGTTTGCCTATATAAACACGAATGTAATCTTCTTTTGAATATCAATACAATTTAATATTCTACCCTACTTTTCAATCTGGGCCTGACATATCATTGTAGAGATATTTCATATGAAGTGTTTCTGTTTCTCCTGCTTTGGTGTTTTCTTTTAGAAGATCTTTTTTGAATCTTACTTAGGTGTCTTCTTAGTTTATATAAACTACACACACATAGGACTCTCATAAGAAGGGACTAAACCATGGAACAAGTGTTGATGTCTCCTGCTTAAATTTTTTCCTTACAATTTTTTTAGATTTATCATTTGTCAGTGTCTAGATTACAATTTTAAAACTCATGGCTCACCAACATTTGATAGAGTCAAATTTGACTTAAATTTGTGAATTGACAAACTAAAAAATATTTAAATTTAATATAGAAAAAAACATAAATTTTACGCAAAATAAATCTAAAATATATAAGTATCAAATAGAGTAGTACCATTAATACATGTGTTTCATTTGGCATTAACGAAACTCTTGCGAGATTTTAAAAATTACAAAGTTTTTTAAAAATACATAACTACCATAAAAATCCTCACCAAATTTTAAGAAACAATGATTTTTAAAATACATATAAACTATTCAAACCAACAACCGTTCTAACAAATCCTCATAATGTATTGAGTCTTTTTATATAATTAGATATTACCATTATCAATCTCATAAATACAAAGGTTTTCTAAAATCCCTAGTTTGCATTTGATAACAATGAAGTTGCCATTAGTGGTGAAAATTGCAATTGTAAAGCCAAGGGAAAAATATATTTATATTGCCTGGATAAAAAATGCACTTGCAGAGTTGAGAGCAAACAAATTGAAGCTCAAAATGTAGTGTTTTTGTCATATTTAGTTGCATTTGCTATGTGAAGTTGAGTACTCTGTGAGTTTTTTGGAGCAAGCAAGTCCAAGGGCGAGTAACTCAACCTCTTGAAGAACTAGCTTGTCAACAATGGATTTATTGGTCTTTGATGGTGAAAGCAAATGACAAAACTTAATAAAGAATTAGAAACAAAGAGACATTAAGGAAATTTAAACACTATATGAATGAGACCAATATACTTGGAGAAACCCCACATTGGAAAAAAGCTCTAGAAAAATGTGAGTAAACAATCATATAGTGCTCAAAATGGCATACAAGATTGATTCATAGCCCCTTGGGCCTTCTAGAAGAGCTCTAACAAATTGTCAAATCCCCCAAAACCAATTGAAATATCCCAATTTATCTCTTAAGCCTCTACTATTACAAGTATTTTTTAAATGGCCATTCTCTTGCCTCTTGTGCATGCCCTAGCCCTACACTCAAATCCTTCCGGTGCGAATGGGATTGCTTATCTCAAGCCTCTACTTTTACAAGTATTTTCTCAAATGGTTGCTCTCACGCCTCTTGTGCATGCCCTTGCCCTACACTTAAATGCTATTGGTGTAGATTGGACTATTTATCCCAATTTAACTTTCAAGCCTCTACTTTTACAAAAAGTATTTTTCGAATGGCCACTCTTTCACCTCCAGTGTGTGTCCTTGCCCTACACTCAAATGCTAGTGGTGTGGATGGGGTTGCTTTGTTAGATCCCCCCGTGCCTTCTCTCTTTGGTGTGGATGCTTTCCCTTCTCTTCGTAGTCGTGTTGTGGGTTTTCCTTTCATGGTTGTGATGCCCCCTTCTAAGTTGTTACCAAACACTTCTAGTGTGAATGCTCTAAGTGTGGGAGTCGGCTTTGCTCCCACCTTTGACTTTGGGGGCCTTCCATAGTGTTCATTCTTAGCATTGCCATCCCTGTTTTAGGTCCTCCTACTACTGATGGACTTAAGCTTTTTATTGATGGAGCAAATCCTTCTGCTCCTACTATTGTTCCTGCTAAGGGTTTGGCTTGCGACCTCCTTCATACGTTGCCATTGTTGGTCGGGGCACCCTCCTCGTAGCAAATCTCAGCCCTTCCCCTACTCTTAATCCTCCCCAATCATTGTTTGTGATCGAGAAGTGATTGCTAATGAATGATTTTACATCTCTCATGTACTAGTGTGTAGATTTACTAGCTTGTGGCCCTCTCTTCTTGATGCAGAAGGGTCTCCCTTCTGTCCACCCAATTCACAAACTTGCAAATACAAAACAAATTGCAAACAAGAATTCCTATTTTATTAAAAAATCTGTAACAAATTTACATCACAAATTGGCCTCACAATGGCCTCTCAAATTACGAGAAACTTCTTTTCTTTCTCACACACTCACTCATCAATTCTCTTCTTCCTAAGCCTCTCACATGGGCTGAGATGTCTCTCTCCCCAAAATCTGACTCCAAGAAATCTTTTTTTGAGAAATTAGCCAACATTTCTTTAAATAACACTTCATTTGCAATGTTTGGCTTTTCATATTCCTCAAAATAGTTTATTGCCTTTAGAACAACAACACCACATTTTTAAGAAGAGAATCATGTTTTTGAGAGCCTTTACTTACTTTTGGATGTTAAAAAAACACAAAAAATGTTTTGTTTATAACTTTTGACTGGGCTCATACCTTTTCATGAAAACTAGCCAATTTGAGCATAAAAACCTCTTGAAGCTTCCCATAAAAGGACTTTGCTCCAACTTTTAAAAATCTCAAAAATTAATTGTTTTCGTAGCATACTGGGCAAAATTTTCTGATTTTAAATTCTCCCAAATGGTTGAGAAGTTGGTTGTGAAACCTTTACCACATTATGCAAAATACATCTAAGAATATTCTTATAAAAGTATTTTTCCTAGCCTTCATAGATTTCCGAAAACAATTGTTTCTGTAAAACTACCCTGTGAAGCCTTAAAACAATGATTTGACAAAAATTGAAATTTTACAAATTTGAGCCTACTTGAAGTTTCTTGATGTTGAGAGATGCCTGAAAACACCAAAGCAAGCCAAAACACACACCAAAACTGAAATGAAAAACCTGAAAATATTTTTGGGTGATGTAATGTCCCCTTGTCACAAGTCAAAATTTCTCAACCTTGTTCACAAAATTTCAACTTGCAAAAAGAGAACATTAGTACACTAAACCCTCTTTGATTTCCACTTATTGCAATAGATGTAAGAAATATTCAAATCACATAATAACATTGCCCTTATAATCTTTATGATCAACATCAAATGTATATTTTCACATCTTCTTATCAATAAACTTATGATCACTATCAATATCTAATCATTATCCTTATATATTTCACATGTTCCCTCATTAACCTTAAGTTCACTATCAATTTATATTTCACATTCTCTATCATTAGATGTGATGATCACTACCAATATACTTTTCATATTCTCTATCATTAATCATTAATTTCATATGAGAGGAGTGATAGGATGTCTTTTACCAATTACCATTATGGGTCCACTATCTCTATCCTTTGACTCAAGGAGTACCTTTTGTACCCATTGAGTCAAGGCCTCTATGAGAATCCTTGGTACGAGGGATGCCTTTTGCACCAGCTGTAGCCAAGGCCACTATATAATAATCCTTTGCACGATGGGTACCTTTTGTACCAGCATGTGACAAAGGCCACTATGATAATCCTTTGGCACGAGGGGTACCTTTTGTACCACTGTGACAAAGGCCACTATCCACTTGCCTCAAAGAGTACCTTTTGTACCAGTTGAGACAAGGGCCTCTAAATACCCATGGTTGGCCATTAATCATCTCATACTCATCCTTCTCATATGAAGTTAAAGCTTAATATGTTTCACCAATGATATCTCTTATCCCATGTAATGTCTAACATTTCCACTATGTGAGTTTCACTACTTAATGCTTATCAAAACAATGGACAATTGTAGCAGTGATACATAAATATAAATAACAGACTCAAATATAAATGACATACCTTGAGGCTCCTATGGAAGTTGTGAATATAATGTTTGCCTGTAATACAATGATAAACTTGATGCTATAATGAGATCATAATTAATTCGATTTTCAAGTGTGAAAAGATGGGTGAATTGATGGCCTCAATCAGCTACAATGTAATTATTGTTTGACTGAAATTATATATGTATCTCCTCTGCTATATGATTCAGCTGAGCACACACACACAGATATATATATATATATATATAAATAAATATATATATATATATATATATATATATATATATATATATATATATATATAAATATATATATATATATATATATTTGGCTGTAATTAATGACTAAGAATAGAATGATTGAATAGCAATGATGTATGGTGATGGTTATCGTTGCAATTCTCTTGATATTTGATTCCTTGTAAATCGATACTCTTTATTAATGATGTTTTTGCTCCTTATAAAATGATACTCTTTATTAATGATGTTTTTGCTCTCTGATCTGATGCTTTTGCCATCCATTCGCTCCTCCCTTTATACTTGAAATATTCGAATGGACATGATACTTCCGAATGGGCTCCACCTTTTTGTTAGTCAATCATTTGTTAAGCTTAATTGTGTAGTGCCGATCCTTCTTCATCGCTGAATTGTATTATTTATTGATAATCATTTATATTGTGTAGTTACTGGGGAGACGCCCATATTGGCTTTGTTGATGCCGATAGTTAGTATAAAATGCCAAGTACTTATCAGATATTTCTTCTTATCCTTATGATGCTTGCATAATGGAGTTTATGATGTATTTATCACTTGTAAGGAAATCGGGTTATGACAGGCCTCCCCTCTTCAAATTGCTTGTCCTCAAGCAATATTTAGGTTGGGGTGGCTAAGAATTTCATCTCCCTCCCACATGACATCTTCCTCGGGCATATTGCTCCACTTAATCAAGTACTCGGAAATGGTTCTATGCCTAAGTCTTGTCTCTCTCATTCGGATTTGGTGATACCCGGACCTAAGGTCAACCTTTGAAAAGTACTTTGACCCATGTAGTTCATCAATTAATTTATCTCCCCTTGGTATGGGATATTGGTTTTTTATAGTTTGTTTGTTTAATGCTCTATAATCTACACACATTCGCAAGGTTCCATCTTTCTTTTTTACTAGCACCACGGAAGATGTGAATAGGCTAGAGCTTCATTGTATATGCCCCATTTCTAAAAGTTCGTTGATGGTTTTCTATCTCCTCCTTAAACTTTTGAGGGTGTCTATATGGGGTAGTGATGATGGGTTTTGCATCCTTTTCCATTTCAATGACATGTTCAAATCCTCTTTTTGGTGGCAAACCCGGTGGTATGTCTTCAAATACCTTCTTATGTTTTCGTATGATGGGTTGAATGTCTATGTGGATTTCTTGTCCCTCTTTAGTTTATTTGTCTAAGATCATGCATTGGGCTGCCCACTCTACTTGGTTATGTCGGAAGATTCTTTCCATTCTCTTGGAAGATACTACTTGGGGTGATCCATTAGAGAGACCATGTAAGATGACCTTGTTTCCCTGATCTTCAAAATGGATTTCTAGCTTGGGAAAGTCTATGGTGACTCATCCTAGTGAATGTAACCATGGCATCCCTAGAATGACATCGGTGTCTCCCAAATTTACCATATAGAAATCTTTAATGTGGTGTTTTCATATGGTCATCTCTAATTGAGGTAGTTTTTTAGAACATTCTCTTTTGGAGTCATCAGCTAAGGAGACCATAAACCCATCAAAATTTTGTGTATCTTTTCACCTTGCTCCATCATGGCTTTAGTGGTTTTTCCACCTTGCTCCATCATAGCTTTAGTGATTCTCTCATTTTGGTCCATCATTGCTTTAGTGGTTGTTTCCATGAATGCTCTCAACTTGTTGCTCATTTCCATGTTGTTGTTGTTATTACTGGCTGATTGTCTTGTATAATGTTGCATTAATTATCTTCATAGGATGGTAGGAACCTGGCTCTGATACCACTTGTAATGTCCCCTTGTCACAAGTCAAAATTTCTCAACCTTGTTCACAAAATTTCAACTTGCAAAAAGAGAACATTAGTACACTAAACCCTCTTTGATTTCCACTTATTGCAATAGATGTAAGAAATATTTAAATCACATAATAACATTGCCCTTATAATCTTTATGATCAACATAAAATGTATATTTTCACATCTTCTTATCAATAAACTTATGATCACTATCAATATCTAATCATTATCCTTATATATTTCACATGTTCCCTCATTAACCTTAAGTTCACTATCAATTTATATTTCACATTCTCTATCATTAGATGTGATGATCACTACCAATATACTTTTCACATTCTCTATCATTAATCTTTAATTTCATATGAGAGGAGTGATAGGATGTCTTTTGCCAATTACCATTATGGGTCCACTATCTCTATCCTTCGACTCGAGGAGTACCTTTTGTACCCATTGAGTCAAGGCCTCTATGAGAATCCTTGGTATGAGGGATACCTTTTGCACTAGTTGTAGCCAAGGACACTATATAATAATCCTTTGCACGATGGGTACCTTTTATACCAGCATGTGACAAAGGCCACTATGATAATCCTTTGGCACGAGGGGTACCTTTTGTACCACTGTGACAAAGGCCACTATCCACTTGCCTCGAAGAGTACCTTTTGTACTAGCTGAGACAAGGGCCTCTAAATATCCATGGTTGGCCATTAATCATCTCATACTCATCCTTCTCATATGAAGTTAAAGCTTAATATGTTTCACCAATGATATGTCTTATCCCATGTAATGTCTAACATTTCCACTATGTGAGTTTCACTACTTAATGCTTATCAAAACAATGGATAATTGCAACCGTGATACATAAATATAAATAACAGACTCAAATATAAATGGCATACCTTGAGGCTCTTGTGGAAGTCATGAATATAATGTTTGCCTGCAATTCAATGATAAACTTGATGCTATAATGAGATCAGAATTAATTCGATTTTCAAGCGTGAAGAGATGGCGAATGGATGGCCTCAATCAGCTGCAATGTAATTATTGTTTGATTGGAATTATATATGTATCTCCTCTACTGTATGATTCGGCTGAGAACATATATATATTCGGTTGTAATTAATGACTAAGAATAGAATGATTGAATAACAATGATATATGGTGATGGTTATTGCTACAATTCTCTTGATATTCGATTCCTTGTAAATCGATACTCTTTATTAATGATGTTTTTGCTCTCTGATTTGATGCTTTTCCCATCCATTCGCTCCTCCCTTTATACTTGAAATATTCGAATGGACATGATACTTTCGAATGGGCTCCACCTTTTTGTTAGTCAATCATTTGTTAAGCTTAATTGTGTATAGCCGATCCTTCTTCTTCATCGCTGAATTGTATTATTTATTGATAATCATTTATATTGTGTAGTTACTTGGGAGACACCCATATTGGCTTTGTTGATACCGATAGTTAGTATAAAATGCCAAGTACTTATCGGATCTTTCTTCTTATCCTTATGATGCTTGCATAATGGAGTTTATGATGTCTTTATCACTTGTAAGGAAATTGGGTTATGATAGGTGACGTGGATTGCTAGTTCACTCAGATGCTCCTGCATCACTTCCAAACTTGCACTCATGGGTTTTGGACTCTTGGTAGCCACTTGTTGAGGGTAAAATTGAGTTGTACCCAAATGTTAGGGGTTTCTTTATTCTGACACTTGTGTCTTCACATGATAGGGATTTGATTTTGGATCAATATGTGTGGATGTGGAGCGAGCATTCCCTCATTCTCAATCCATGGATTACCTCCTTCAATCTACTCTTAGAACTGTTCAATATCAAGCTTGTGTGGGTAAGACTTCCACATCTTCGTCTCCATTTTTGGGTTAAGTCTTGTTATGAGGCCATTGAAAATGCTATCGGCTGATTTCTTAAGGTTGATACGACCTCTCTCATGAGCCATCCTACTTTCGCTCGTATTCTAGTGGATATTGATACTTCCAAGGCACTTCTTGGGGAGATTATTTTGTTGGTGGAGGATAGGTTGTGGACTCAACCGCTTGATTACGAAGCTCTCCACTTACATTGTAGATGTTTCTTCTCCATTAAACACATGGCTTTTGATTGCCCTTCTTGTTGCAATGTGAGCCCAACTTTGTGGTGGGTAAATGCCTATTCTTACCACTTGACTATGGGTGATTTTGAGTCTTAGGATGATAGGCCACCTTCTCAAGTTTCCCTTGTGGCAGATCTTGTTCTTGGGGTGGATTCCTCTGGGGTTGATGTAGTTATGGAGACTCCCTATATTCCTATTGAGAACTATTCTTTTGACTCATCTCTGGTTGCCCCAACAAATTAGCTCCCACTTTGACTCATCGCATGGGGACCCCTACTCTAGTACTATTTTTGGAGTTTGTTCGGCATTTGGATTCTAGGGATAGACACTCTCCCTCCCCGCAAGAGGTGGTTTTGGTGGAGGATCTAGTAGAGGAGCCCCCTCTTTTCTCTCCTTGATCAGATGATTCAGATAATGGTGTTTCTTGGACAGTTGTTCATTGCAAGAAGAAGGGTGTTCCCACTTCGGTGGCTAACTCTCATCCCTGGTTCAAGCATGTGCAGATTGCTCAATTTGGATTTGGTATTGTGTAGGTTGGACCTTTGTATTATGGGTGTGTTGTTCCCACAAGAAACTTAGCTGCATCTTTAGAATATTTCAGGGTCCTATCAACACTTGAGGTTTGTATAGGGTTTATGCTCCCTGTAAAACCAAATTACCCTAATCAAAACAATCATGAAATGTGATAATACTACAAGAGAAAATCTCACAATCACAATTTCAAATAAGGGAAATCAGTCTCAAGCATATAAAATATGTCCTCTTAACATTTATAAATAGGCTCCTCTACCATCTAGAAGTTGAAATGACTATCGAATAAGAAGTAAAAAAAATTAGGATTTAGAATGTTAGTTGATCCAAGGATTGTACATAAAGATTTGATCACTTTGCATAAAGAGATGATTCACCCAATCAAGAAAGATGCCTGCTTTTGATCAAGTAAGATGTTGATTGCATTGACCACAATGTTTGGGCTTACATTGCTTGTGGAAATTGAGGATTCACCAAAATGGGAAAAATACTATGTTTCTGAAGATCTTCATGTACACTGAAGCCTACACATGGTTGTCCCATACTAGCCTAGACATTTTTTAGCATACATGAAGTTGTTCTTTGTCCTAAAATATACTAATGAGCACAAGACCATTTTGTTTATTAATCAAATCTCCCCAATTAGGGAGGTTTTAGTCCCCCAAAGCTTAGAGGCTTAGCAGATGAGGACAAAAGAACCTGTTAATTGATAACACACGTGCCATCTCATTTTGCAACACATTACAAAACAAAATAAAAAAATAGTATAATTTTATCTCCAAGTGCCCATTTGATACAACAAAAATTTACTTGAACATGGAGTAAGATTTTTAATATTAGCTTTCTCTAAAGGAAAGATACAAGTGTTATCACTCATCTTCCCATGAAGATTTAGAACCTCAAGAACTTGTTTTATGCCATGAAAAACATACAACATGAAAGATTTGTCATTCTTGATGACACAATATTTGCTTTCTCTCTCTCTCTATAATTCCCCAAGCTTTCACTAAGGACATTAACTGAACAAACATTAGATGAACACATTTTTCACTTTTGCAATTGTGACATTTACATGTCACATTACACTCATGAGCACACAAGGTGTCGCGACTAGCACAACACACTAGAAGATGTCACCATTAGGCAAGCTGGCACAAGCGGAAGAATTCACTCACTATGTGAAAAAGTCACAATGATGACCATGTGAAAGATTGAACCTTCCTCCAAGATGATGATGAAACACAAGTCCACAACCTCGTTTCCTCACGAACACCTAGAGTGGGATGAGGGCTACAACTACCTCAAAACCATTCCATAATGACACGAAACATCCTACCATAAGGGAAAACATACACAAGAGGTGGGTCAATTAGGAGTAAAAGGCATCAACTAATTGGAACAACCAGTATTCAATTTCATGGGAAGGCATGTTTCCTAATGCAAAAGAAGGGATAACTTCCAGATTAGGACACCTATCAATGAAGTGTTAGCATGGGAAGACTTAGTAGCCAAGAGGAACAACTTTCGTATAAAAAGTTTCTTTAGGAAAAGTCAAGAAAAGATCATTGCCAAAGACTCTACAGACCTTTGATTAACTTAGAGGACTATAGTGCCCTAGGAGGACTCCAACAAACCAGAGGGACTACAATGCATCCCTCTAGTGTCTTCAAATTAGGCTAGTGTCCTAATTTTGTGATATAGTCCTTTCATAGTGTCCAAACAATTTTTTTGTTAGAACACTTGCTCAAGACTTTGATCAAGGGTCCCACAGGGACTCTACTACTAAGGATTCCATCCTTATGCCTCCTACAAACTGTCAGAAGATTGAAAATCTCTAGGGGATGATTATGAGGTCCCCAACTTGTTAAGCTCCAAACAACACAAGGCTAACACACTCTCCACAAAATAGGTCATCAAGTGGAATGCTCCAAAGACAAGATTGAATGTCACAAGACACTTAACCAAACACACTCTAGCTCAGGTGGACACACCCACACATGGAGGCAATGGTTGACTGGCCAGGGGTATAACCTTCCTATGCAATTGTCAACAACCTACTCAAGAATAATCAACACACTAAATGAACATCTTAAAGCATCTACACTAAAGAACTTAGCCAATTAACATTATATGAAATTAGTCAATTTAACCAACAACATTCACATAATCAGAGATGATAAAAGCATTACAAAATTGTTAAAGCCCATTTGACACCAACGTTGACATGCACTAAAAACAATATTAGGATCCTCCCCACCTATATGGGTGAAATGTGATCCAATACTAAAACATTCATAATCATCAATTACAACATTTAATTTAACTTTGAGCTAACATACTCAATTATCATGATTTTAGAATTCTAAACATGCTAACACCTTCTCAAAATAAAGTGTAGAAAAATACAAAATGGAATCAATTATTTATTACATTTAAAGGGTCTCATCCTAAACATGGATGGATCATAACCCACATCACAAATTAATAGAAAGCATAATCATAATCTTATTACAATAGTCTCAAGGACCCCATTTAAAATGATGACAATATACAATAATGAGAGTTACAAAAGCATAAGATACCATGAGAGTCCATCAAGATCTCCAAGAAGAATCCTCCAAGTTTGTTGATACCCAATGATGGTTTAGTGCCACCCAACCATGTGGTACCCTCAAGCCCACCCTATTGTCTTACGAGATGGTTAAATTGGGTATAAACATACTCACATAATCAATGAGTACACACACTCATGCCAATCGGAAGCACACAATCACATGGCAACTCGCACCAACCAAGTGCATACAAAGTATGAATAGCTCGAAAATCACATGTGGCAAATCATGCGAATCAAATGCATACAAAGCATAGAATAATGCCAACACATCATTCATGCATAAGGGTTCTCACACCTTCAATGCATGCAAAACAATACACAATTAAATACCAACACACATATATATGAGAGTATAACAATCCATCAACATACATGCAAGTGGTCTAAACACATTTTAATGCCAAATCCAAAGAAAGGATAGGATGAGGATCCTAGAATGTAGGCCAAGGAGTGTCGTTTCAATACCACGACGACCATGAAGGGGTTGAGTAGAAAATCGATCCTCACATGAAGAATACTTAGATATTCACCAACTCACATAGTTGTGACATGCCATTTACACCCAAAACTAAACCTTTGTGAGAATTCACATCATGGCATATATACTGATTAAATCATACATTTTATTATCCTAGCTTGTATTGTATTATCACTTGATTTTAAACTCTCCATCCGTGATTTCTAACAACCCCTTTGTATCATGGCACACGATGAGAGCCCACGGGACTTCTCTATTCTATACCTCAATCCTATAAGCCTAATGCATGAAACTGACAATTTGGGTGTGGCACAAAAATCAATGCAAATTTTTTTAAACATATATATTGTAATAATATGCTAAAAGATGTAGAACTTAAAATAATAGGGAGAATACTCATATCACGTTATAAAATATCCATATAAAGCAAATAATCCAATGTTCTCCCATTTACAAATGCAAAGAAACCATAAAAACCCCTAATTCATCTTTTAATGGAATTGGATGCAAGCTTAGAAGTTTCAATATTCTAAGTTACGGAGATTTTTAAAAATCTAATTATACCCTTTTGTTCCAAAAATGCCCAACAACCATATTCTCAAATAAAATTTGAATTATTCCAATACAAATTGAATGATTCCAATACATTTTTGCTATAGTAATGGCTCTTTTTGGCACATTTTGAAAATTTAAAACACACAATTGAAGTGTCTAAATCAAATCCAATTCAATCCTTTAACAAGGAGGCCATAACAAAACCACTTCTTGTGGCATGGCAATAAAAGAATTATAATTTACAATAAATTGCAAGAAGGAAAATACTTTCCCAATGAAAGCTTTGCAAAAATGGAGAATATTCTTGAAGCCCAAATGCCTCCACATTCCTTTGTCAAACACACACCATCTTTTCCAAGCAATCAACAATCTATTCCTTTCAATCTTCTTAAAAAATCATTTCTCATGGAGCAAGAAGAGGGTATGAGGAGAAAATACAAATGAATATAAAAATAGAACTCTATTTTTCCTTTTATGATCTTGAGCCGTTTTTTGTCTTTTTTTTTCTTTGTTTTCCCATTTCCCATTTTCTTTTCCAAAATAACTTTGAGAAAATAGGCAAATTGAACAATTAAATTAGTGTAGTTAATTCCAAAAGGCAAATGGAACATAATTTAATCCATATTCAATATTTTCCAATAACTTATGGAATTAAATCAAATTCCCATTATAATGTAAATTCTACTTGTTAAATGCAAAATATTTCATTTCGAAGAAAATATTTAATTGCTTAATTTTTTTCTACCAGAATAAAACAATGCAATAGACTTTTTCTGCTAAGGTAAATTTAATATTTTTCAACTAAACCCTCAAATATTTTAGAAACATAGAAAACATGCTTTACAAGATAAATTTAAATGCAATGCGAAAAGCTAAAGGAAACACAGGAAAATGACTCATACATGCTTTACGGGTTTCCACAACATACAGACCCTTGAATTGTCACCAATGCATATGTAGGATTATCATGGGGATTCACAAGACTCATATCATACTTAAATTGAGTGAGATAGAGGTTAACAAAGATGTTTTACCCAAAGATGGCCATCTTCAATATATAACCATCGTTGGGAAATAAACTTGTACTGGCACACTCAGGTTAAACATTATGCATACCTACTCCACATAATAATAGTCAAAGCAACATAATCAACCCAATGTGGTATAAATCATAACATGATATCAAATCATTAAATATAAATATAAATCATCTACAACTAGCATAATCCAAGAATAGGATGCACGATCTAAAATATTTCACAATGTTGAAGCTATTAAAATAATCACAACTATAGTAAATATAGTGAAAATGGTGAAGCCGAAATATTGCAATGATCTAACATCCATAGGCACAAAATATGCATCCCATAAAGCATAGTTTAAATCCAATGCCAATACAAAAACACATCCAAAACACCTCAATGGTCATATAAAACATCTTTAGAAAGCATCTTAAATCAAACATCAGAACCCATTGATGGCACAACAGACCTCATTGTTACATTCAGTGCAATGATTCATAACGTGAGAAACACATAACACATGGACAAGCACTTAACACATTATATATCATATGACTTGAAGGACATACCAAACAAACACAAGGGTGGGCATTACATCCTCCCCAACTAGAACTAGTCTTACTCCTAGAAGCCTACAAAAAGATAAGGATAAGGCACCCATGGTACATAATCCTTCACAACACAATGGATCTCAAAAGATCAACCCTCTATATCGTCGCTAGGCCTAGGTCTCAAACCAACAAAACAAGTCTCCAAAGGTGGAGCAATTAGGTGAATACTGACCACTGTGCTAACTCCTTTGAGACTGCATCACCTTATCCTCTAACTGCCACTAAAAATGATGAGAAGTCTAACCAAAAGGCACAACTAACCACAAGGAACACAAATTTTGTAAACCTTGAGACTACCACTCTATAGGGTGACTTCTCAAGCTCTCTACTAAGCCAAGGAAAAACCTCACAATGCTATAATTTCTTCTCTCAGAGAGATTTGTCAATGTAAGGTTATACTCCTTGTGGTCCTTTATGAGACTGAGGACTTTTCCCACAACACTAAACTCAATCTCAGGGAAAACCAACTCTTAAAGGCTACTAGAACCACTACCTCACCTTCATGATCATCAACAACATTCCTCACTTTCAGTCATAGTTTCTCTTCATGAGGTCCTTCCTCATGATCCACTCCTAAAAAGAGATGGTTTCTCTAAAAATATAGCTCCACATCATAGAACTAGGCCACATCCCCCTAAAAGCATAAGCACTTCCATCAAGCAAGGATTAGCAACCCACTTTTTACAAGGAATATATCCAAGGAGGCCATCACACACAAAATATAGGACCAAGACTACTCTCAACACTTCGATGCTCAACTATTCTAAACCAAAAGTTTCAAACAACATAACAAGATCACAAATTCAATTATCTAAAAGGAAACATAAGACTTTCTCATGGCACAAAATGCCAAGTATCCATAAAATTGAATACATAGGATAGAAACTTCTTCAAATAAAAATTGCATCCCTTCTAGCACCATACTAGGAAACCTCGAAACTACTAATGAGAGAATTTTGAAGTGCCCAAATTTACAAAGCTAGTAGCACAACAAGAATAGGAAAACAACTATAACATAATGCTAACATAATAATGTGCCCATGCTCCTACTAATGCACCATCATACCCTGCACTATGTTAGAAATGTGTGCCTTAATGTTATCTAATAACATGGCCTTTGTGTCTAGAAGATGACATCGTACACTCCATGAATGTCAAAACACTAGGAGGCATGGTGTTATGATCGAGACAAACATGAATGAAACAAGTAAGAACAAAGATATCTGGTGGACTAGGTCAAAACCCAATGATATGCAAGCTACTAAAAGTAAGATATCATTTGAAAATAGATTCTCAACATATCTCAACATAGACAACATGTTGGCAAGAGACACTGCTATGTTTAATAATTGAGTGTTGTCATTGATGGCAAGAAGAAAAGGAAAAAAGTTGGAACAAAGACTGTGGTCCAGTAAAGAAGACTGTCATATTGGCTAAGTATTGGCAATGTACAGAGGTAGAGACAAAAGAACAGTGTTTGGATTGGCATTGGTTCACAGTTGAAGACCAAGGTTTGCAGTTCTGGTATGATGTTCCTAACTCTTAGATGATCTTATATCTAAGGTTTTGTTGGGAATTAAGATGTCTCAACCTTGGTAATTCCTTGTATTTTTACATTATATTTATTTATTAATTGCCTATTGTATTAATTGGATGCAAATCCTATGTTGTCATATTGTGGGGGTTGGCACGATGATGTGTCATCCTACATAGCATATGACCACATGTATGTTTGTGCTCACATGAGGAGATAGATGTCCCACTTAGTGGTAGGAATATGTTTCCATGTGTTGGCATCTTGGATGTTGTGTAAGGGAATATTGACCATAACGGTCATGACAGATTCCTATGACGAAGTTATGACATGTAAGAGTCAAAAATAGGAGATTCTATGACAGGTGAAGACATGTGTCGAAGAGCAAACTTTGAAAAAGGCATATTTGGGTGCCCCAAGGTGGACTATGACATGTTGTAAGAGAATATGCTATTTATAGCCTGTGTATGACAGATTCTCTTACAACTATAAGTTATGACAGATTCTATGTGGTTGTAAGAGTCGTAAGAGCATCTGTCATAGCCCATTTTGGAAACAGACGACCTTCTTGGGATGGGGTGACTTGACAAGTATCAGGAGCATCCTATAGAGTTGGACAAGTGTCCATAGGCATGGGTTTTGGGCGATGAGGCCATGTTGGATGCCATCCCAATGTGGAGCCATTTTTGCCTTGTATTTGTTATGTAAACATGTACTTTTGAGAGGAGATGTATTACAGTTTTGATAGATATTGTTATGCTATTGGTTTGTCTCCAGATACGAGTGTCGAAGACTCCTGAGAGCTTGCATTGCAAGTGTATTGTAAACCATTTTAGTTTTGATAATACATTGTGCAGGTTTTGGAGTGTGGGGCTTTTCGCTTGATAAGGGTTTTCCCCACGTATATCTTGTGTCTCTCTTCTTCTGTCTCACTTTCTTGTTTATGTGTTTGTTGCAATATCTCTGTTAGTGGTTTAACATTGCTGTAATAGTAAGGATAAAATTGAATTTGCACTCTCCCCCCCTCATTAGAATAGTGTAGGAAGCGATTTCCATACACCTAGCTTCCTTTCAGTTGGTATCAGAGCCTGGCTAGTTTTGGTTCTAGTTGCTGGGTAGGGGTTTTTTGAGCTAATCTTAGGTTGAGTGGGAGTGTTGTGTAGAGTATTCTGTATCTTGTTCCAGCAAGGAGATGGCAACCACATCCGGAAGGTTATAGGTTGAGAAATTCAATGGTACTAATTTCAAGTTGTGGAAACTCAAGATGGAGGACCTAATTGTTGATCGTGACCTATGGGAAACTGTATCTGGTGTGAAACCTACAACAATATCACAAGTTGATTGGGACCTCAAAGATCAGAAGGCTAAGGGTCTCATAAGACTCTATTTAGCTAACTCTCTCTCCTGTTGAATGTCCATGAGGAGAAGAGCACGAAAGGTCTTTGGAAGAAGTTGGGTGATGTTTATCAGGCCAAGTCCTTGGTAAACAAACTTTTTCTAAAAAAGAAGTTGTTTGCTCTGAAGATGGAAGACAGGATTTGTTGCGGATCACATGAATGCTTTTAACATGATTGTTGCACAGTTGACATCTGTGGGTGTGAAAATGGAGGAGGAGGATCGATGCATGACCCTACGTTGTTCTTTGCCTGATTCATAGGATCATCTTGTCATGGCTATCGAAAGTACCACTACTACCTTCAAGATGGAAGATGTGGTATCTTCACTATTATCTGAAGAGATGCGGAGAAAGTCTTATGTGGCAGCCAAAGAGGCTCTTGTGGTTTGTGGAAGATCCAAAGAGAAAGGGAAGAAGAAGGACAAGAAAGGTGATAAGGGCAAATCCAAATCCTATGGGAGATCCAAATCTCCTGGAAAGTCCAAGGCTCTTTGTTGGAACTGTGGTAAAATTAGGCATTTCTGAAAGGAATGTAAAGAGGAGAAGAACAAGAAGAAGAAAGCTCCTGATTCAGATTCTTACAAGTCACAAGATGATGGTGATGCCTTCATTGCAGCCCTGGCCACCCATGCATCTGATGATGTGTGGTTGATTGATTCTGGTGCATCATTCCACATGACCTCACATCGAGACTGGTTCAAGAAGTATGAAGAGTTCGATGGTGGAAGAGTGTACCTTGGTGATGACTCTCATCTGAAGATTGTTGGTCGTGGAAGAGTCTCAATCTGATTCCCTGATGGACAAGTGAAGGGGATCACTGGAGTTATGCACATTCTAGGCCTTGCATGAAACCTACTTTCTGTAAGTATGTTGAATGATACAGGTGTCTAGGTTGTCTTTTCGAAGGATGGATGCAAGATGACTAGAGGATCTATGGTGCTTGTGAAGGATACTCAGAGAGGTACTCTGTTTCAGCTGGAGGCATGCACTTCACAGTGCAATAGTTCTTCTGACTTGAAGAAAAGAGTTGCAGCCACTTCATCCCCACCATCTGAATGAGCAGTGAAGAAATCTATTGTAACTAGTTCTGATGGTAGTGCACATGCTTTGGAAGTTGAACTTCTTGCTAAAAAGACTATGTTATAGCATTTGAGATATGGGCACATTGGTGAGAAGGGTTTGTTGGTGCCTGAATTGACTGTCAGTTAATTGAGCAATTTTTCATGCAGGCACCTTCCCAAAAAATCCAAAAGGTTCTGAGTTTTGGCACCCCTTCAGTGTTTTGCAGCATCCGCATCATCTTTCTTGAGGAAGGGGTCATCATGTTTTGTCCATCAGCGATGGAGTTTGTGGTTCCACCGATGGTATTGGTCATGCCGATGAGGGTATCTCAAGTCTATCAGCGTAATGTTTGTCATCGGCAGAGGATGTTTCTGCTTGGCTGACGGTTGAGGGTCTCGCCGATAGAGGATGTGTGTATCGGGGTGATCGGTTGTGTCGGCAGGAGGATTTTCGGTTGAGCCGACAGTGGAGGTTTCACTGACGAGGGTGTTTTGGTGGCCATTGGGGAGAGTTGGTCTATTGGCCAAGGAAGCTTTTGGGCTGGCCGATAGACTATGTCTGGCCGACAGAAGCAAACGAAGGTGTCGTTGATATGACTTTTGCCGATCGACGAGGGAGATTTGTGCTTTGCCGATGGGTCTTCTCTGGCTGATGTGGAAGTTGGAGGCTTTAGGGAGGTGTTCGTTGGTGTGACTAAGGGTATCAACTAGTGTTTTTTCAGTTGCTCCGATGGAGGGAGTCACGGCCGGAGGGTGTGTTTTGTTTGCCATCGGCGAGACCGTTGAGATCGGAAGGAGTTTTTTGGAGCGGGCCAATGGTATAGGTCTGGGCGATGGGCTTTGGGCTGAGAAGCATGTGTCGAGCATGGCAAAAGCGCTCGACACTTAGTATGGGGGTGGCCATGTTTTTAAAATGCTAAAGTTGTCTTCACACCGTGCATGTGGGACTAATTCTCCTACATAATTTGAACCTTCAGAAAATGCATTTTGGCGGGAACTCCCCATTTGAACGCAGCGATGGTTTTCTTGGTGGTTTTGGGTGGTTGAGCCATCAATGGCGATAGTGTAGAGACGTGAGCAAACGGTCAAGCAGTCAGGTACCCATTTTATGGCATAGCGATTTCTCCAACGGTGGTGCTGGGCTCGAGATCCCCCCTGTCTGTCGCATTTAATCTATGAAGGCCATTTTCAAATGGAAGGAATGTATCTGGCAAATTTTTGACTTCTGGCCATGTAATTAATTGCTGAATGTACATGGTTCTGTATATAATGGTCTGGCTGTGTTACTTTTTAGAGGTTGGAGGTTTTTTGGGCTTTCGGCTCTGACTCTGAACATAAGGTGTTCACATTTTGAAAGGCATTTTTTGCTACAGACTCGGTCCTTAGTCTGGTGTACTAATCTATCTTGGATTGTAAATGATGATTTTCTCTGTGATGACCTTCTATGCAGATTGATTTTAAATGAAAAACACCTATGTGTGTATTGTTTCTGATTGTCTCCTGTATGTCATTTGTTTTCCTTTCAAACAAGTTTGTCAAGGACTTCCAAGTTTTTTAGTGTATGCATACTATGTGTCTGATTTATTGCATCTACTCAAGGAGTGGTTAAATAGGGTTTTGATCAGATACAAAGGGAAATAGATTGCATCATAGGATCTGTTAAGCATGATCATTAATGATACTCTTTCTTGGACATGTTGCTGTTAGGCAGTAGCATTATTCTTAGGTCCTCTGGATATGAATTTATGTTGTCATGGGGAGACATTTACAGTCTTAGATATGACTCTGTTGCCCAGATAAGGCACTGGTTTGGGAATTTGTCTGTTCAATGGGTCTAGGAAAATCCCATCACTCCAAACACCATTTCAACCCATCTCATCACTTCCACTTGTTAGTTGTAGGATTAGGATTAGGAACCTCTGCATGCTCTCATACCTAACCAGACATTATGTCCAAGAATGTTGCCAACCTTGTGATTTGTTACACAAATCTTGGTCCATACATGAGAGTATTCTGCTTGTTGCTGTCAAGTTAAATCCTTCTGTCATTGAGCTAGTCAAGGTTATACTTTTATCAAATAGGGACACCCCCCTTAGTGCGGCAGAACCAGAAGTGAAGGGGAGGAGCTCACGCAACCTCCTGTATTCAGTTGGCTGAATCTGCCTGTGCATTAGAACTGGCAAACCCTAATGCTGATTCAGAAGCACAAACCAACAGGGTCTGCGTACCCTAAAAAATAAAAACCTCGTTGAGGGGTTAAATGATTGTAATCTTGAGTTCAACTTTTGTGAACATTGCATTTATGGAAAGAAAAACCATGTTCAGTTTTACTCTAATTCTCACAAGTCTTCTAGTGTATTGGATCTTATTCATTCTGATGTGTTTGGTCCTGTTAATATTCCTTCAATTTCAAAATCTATATATTTTGTATCTTTCATAGATGATTACAGTAGAAGGACATGGGTTTATTTTATTAGAAGAAATGATTGAAGTCTTTAGTCGGTTTAAAGAGTTTACAACCTTTGCTGAAAATTAGACAAGTAAAAAGATTAAGTGTTTGAGAACTGATAACGGTGGTGAGTTTTGTTCGGAAGAGTTTGATAAGTTCTGTAAAGAGCAAGGAATTGAAAGGGATAAGACAACTCCATATACCCTGCAACAAAATGGAGTTGCAGAGAGGATGAACAAGACACTGATGGAGAAGGCTAGGAGTATGCTTAGGGGAGCAAGCCTTGAACAAAAGTTTTGGGTTGAAGCTATTGTTGGTAAGACACCTATGGAGGTGTGGTTTGGTAAGAATCCTTCAGTTAGACATCTTCATGTTTTTGGTTGTGAGGCATATGCACATGTGCCTAAGGAGAAATGGTCTAAATTGGAGAACAAGGCTATTAAATGTATTTTCATTAGCTATGGTGTCGATATGAAAGGATACAAGCTTTGGGATCCTGTGGCTAAAAAAGTGTTGTATAGAAGAAGTGTTATCTTCAGAGAGCTAATACCTTCCGTTGTTCTATAGCTAGAACATATAGAAAAGAAAGAAGATGCAGTTTAGTTTCCTTCTACCCCTGAGAAGACTAAATAGACAGATCCTGTGAGACCTGATGATGAGGAGAGCTCTAGTATCTTTGAAAGCTTAGAAGAAGAAGTAGAACCTCAACCTCAGCCATTGAGGAGGTCTACACGAAAAAGAAAGCAACCTGATAGGTTTGGTTATTCATTACTTGATTCTAGTTGTGTTTTTAATTTACTTACTAACACTGATGAGCCTAGAACTATGAAAGAGGCTATGGGCATGAAAGATGCAGGTTCTTGGAAGGAGGCTATGGAGGATGAGATGGCTTCTTTGGAAAAGAATAAAACATGGGATTTGGTGCCTTTACCTAATGGACAAAAAACCTGTTGGATGCAAATGGATGTTCAAGAAGAAATTTAGTGCAGATGGAAGTGTTGAAAAGTACAAGGCTAGATTGGTTGCGAAGGGGTACTTACAAGTGGAGGGAATTGATTATGGTGAAAATTTCTCTCCCGTTGTAAAGATGACATCTATTCAATTTCTGTTATCTCTTGCAACTGCTTATGACTTAGAGGTAGGACATATAGATGTGAAGACAACTTTCCTTCATGGTGATTTGGAGGAAGAAATCTACATGTCACAGCTAGAGCATTACATAGAGAAAGGTAAAGAAAATTTGGTTTGCAAGTTAAAGAAGTCTTTGTATGGTTTGAAGCAGTCTCCGAGGATGTGGTACTTGAAGTTTGATGCCTTTGTGTTGTCAATTGGATATCTGAGATTGAAATCAGATCATTGTGTGTATTACAAATTTGGCAATGATTGCATTCTCATTATTGCATTGTATGTTGACGATATGCTATTAATTGGGAAAGGTAAGAATATGATTTCTAATTTGAAGTCTCAGTTGTCAACACAGTTTGAGATGCAAAATGTCAGGGCAGCCAGGTATATTCTGGGAATGGAAATCAGAAGAGATAGAGCTAACAGAAAACTTTGGTTAAGCCAGAGTAAGTATGTGAAGACCATGTTGGACATGTTCAACATGGCAGATTGTAGACCATTGTGTGTTCTTGTTTCTTTAGGGACAAAGTTGTTTGTTAATGATTGTTCAAAATCTCCTAGTGAGGTGGAGGACATGAGCAGAGTACCTTATGCTAGTGCTATTGGTAGTTTGATGTATGCTATGGTCTGCACAAGACCAGACATTGCCCAAGCAGCGTGAGTCCTTAGTCAATTTATGGCTAATCCTGGACAGGTACATAGGGAGGCAGTTAAGCGAGTATTCAGATATTTGAGGGGTACTTTTGAGTATTCCATTTGCTATCATGGAAATGCTACAGGACCTCTACATTCAGTTTGTATTCATGGATTTGTGGATTCTAATTGGGTAGGTGACATTGACAATAGGAGATCCACCAGTGCCTATGTGTTCACTATGTTTGGTGGTGTAATTAGTTGGATGAGTAAGTGACAACTTGTGGTTTCTTTGTCCACTACATAAGTTGAGTACATGGCTACAACTCATGCTTGTAAGGAAGCCATTTGGCTTAAGAGATTGTGTTCAGATATTGGTGTTGATGTAGGACAGATTACGATCAGTTGTGACAGTTAGAGTGTAATTTGCCTTGTGAAGAATCTAAATTTCCATGCTAGAACAAAGCATATTGATGTTCATTTTCACTTCGTGTGAGACATGGTAGAGGATGGGAAAGGTAAATTTGGAGAAGGTAGATACTTTGAAGAATGTTGCAGATGCATTGACGAAACCAGTGGGCACAGAGAAGTTCAGATGGTGTTCAGAGTCTATGGGCCTCTTGACCTATAGCAGTTAAATCCTGTTGATTCTATTGGCTCTTATAAGGTGTTCAAAAAGTGAGAGAATGTTGGGAATTAAGGTGTCTCAACCTTGGTAATTCCTTGTATTTTTACATTGTATTTATTTATTAATTTCCTATTGTATTAATTGGATGCAAATCCTATGTTGTCATATTGTGGGAGTTGGCATGGTGATGTGTCATCCTACATAGCATATGACCACATGTATTTTTGTCCTCGCATGAGGAGATAGGTGTCCCACTTAGTGGTAGGAATATTTTGCCATGTGTCGACATCTTGGATGTTGTGTAAGGGAATATTGATCGTAACAGTCATGACAGATTCCTATGATGAAGTTATGACATTTAAGGGTCAAAAATAGGAGATTCTATGATAGGTGAAAACATGTGTTGAAGAGCATCTTTGAAAAAGGCATCTTTGGGTGCCCCAAGGTGGACTATGACATGTTGTAAGAGAATATGCTATTTATAGCCTGTGTATGACAGATTCTCTTACAGCTGTAAGTTATGATATCTATGATAGATTCTATGACGGTTGTAAGAGTTGTAAGAGAATCTGTCATAGCCCATTTTGGAAACATACGACCTCCTTGGGATGGGGTGACTTAAAAAGTGTCAGGAGCATCCTACAGAGTTGGACAAGTGTCCATAGGCATGGGTTTTGGGCCATGAGGCCATGTTGGATGCCCATCCCAATGTGGAGCCATTTTTGTCTTGTATTTGTTATATAAATAGGTACTTTTGAGAGATATATTACAGGTTTGACAGGTACTGTTATGCTGCCAGTTTGTCTCCAGATACAAGTGTCGAAAGACTCCTAAGATCTTGCATTGCAAGTGTATTGTAAACCATTTTAGTTTTGATAATACATTGTGTAGGTTTTGGAGTGTGGAGTTTTCACCCGATAAGGGTTTTCCCCACGTATATCTTGTGTCTCTCTTCTTCTGTCTCACTTTCTTGTTTGTGTTTGCTGCAATATCTCTGTTAGTGGTTTAACATTGCTGTAATAGTAAGGACAAAATTGAATTTGTACTCTCCTCCCCTCATTAGATTAGTGTAGAAAGTGATTTCCAAACACCTAGCTTCCTTTCAGGTTTTAGCTTTGGATCAGTTTCAGAAGTATATCTTCAAATGGCCTAAGTCTGGTAGAACAAAATACAGTGACAATTAAAGCAGAACACACAATTGTTTTGGTCTGCATTCCTCCAGTGTTGTATATCTTGTTATGCAATTTTGAGGTGTTGTAAACACTTATATGAAGTGTCTAAATCTAGAGTTGTAAGTTCTGAAGTCCACCGGAAAGATAGTTGCAAGCTACTAAGTATCGCTACACTATTTGATAGAGTTTGACTGTGACAGAGTCTAAGTTCTGATGGTTCACATTTTGCCGCCAAAGGATATTTTTCTTTATGGTTATGAAGGTATGATCTGTGATGTCTGAGGAGTCTTTGACATGATTTTGAGAAAGCCCTATGGTCCGCAGTAAAGATGTAGTCTGACAAATGAACTGAATTAGTGACAGTCTGAGTTAGACGCTGACATGACAAGTTTGAATTGTATGCGGTTAGTTCTATTGTTTAGGACTTAATCCTAAGTTGTTCAATAGTTGAGGCCAACATATGTGAATATAATTAAAGTTTTGTTTGAGTCCACTGAGAGTTTTGGTAAATGAATTTGGCTGACAAGCTACTTAATGTATTAGTGCATGCTTCACTTTATTAGGCTGACTTGATATGAAGATTTGAAGTGTTGTGGATATATATAAGGGATCGAATTCAGTGTTTGGAGTGTGGGATGCGAATGAGATACATACATATGTGTGACATATAGAGGAATGTGATTTTGTGGAAGCAATAAAGAGTAGAAGAAGAGAGATCTTATTCCCATGTAAAAGCAGAGTAGTGAAATAGAGCAGTTAAGGATGAAGAGTTTTGAGACAATATTTCTATGCTTCATTGGAGCTGCAACCATGCATGTGTAGATGCAATATGAGCAGTTCAAATTGGAAGTGAGCCATTCTTCCTTCTTCTTTCTTTCTCTAGGCAGTGAGCCCTAAGACAGTGAGCCTTCTTGTAATCTAGTATTGTGCTATATTAATATATTGTGAGCTAACACTCACCGTGGTTTTTCTCTTTTTCGGTTTTCCACATAAAAATCCTAGTGTTCATGTGTTATGTTTTTGTGGTTGTTGTTCCTATGCTTATTCTACTTTCATATTATTAGTTTTGGAAATTGGACTAATAAACTTGTTAAGAAGTGGTTTTGTGGAATACTGATTCACCTCGCTCTCAGTATTCCTTACAATCAACAATTGGTATCAGAGCGAGGTTCCTTGGAAGAAGCCTAATAGCTTGAGGAAGATCTGGGAGATTTCACTCATGGCAGCCAGAAGATTTGAAAATTTCTCAAATAATGTTGAACTAGAAGCAGCTCTTATCGATCTTGAAAAGTCTAGAGCAGAAGTCAGGGATCTAAAGGATAACTTACAAGAAGCTGATGAATGCATTTCAAAGTTAAAAGAACAAATCAAGAAATTCAAAGAAAAATATAAAGAAGTTAGTGATCAATTGATATCAACAAATAAAACCCTAAATGATTTGGAAGTAGAAGTCATAGAAAGAGAAAAAGTAGAAGAAGATCTGAATATAATGGTGAAAAGAAAATCAAAAGATTGTGTCAAACTTGAAAAATAAATTGTTGGTATAAAAGCAGACTTAGAAAAAACCAAGAACTATGAAGAAAGGTTCAAGATAAGTTCTTCAAAGCTTGATGAGATGATTGCTAGTCAAAAGAGTTCTGATGATAAGCAAGGCTTGGGATTTGAGAAAGGAGAAAGTTCAAAATCTAGTCAAGTAATCACTGAGTTAAAGCAAAACATAAGAAACTGTTGGCAAGAGACACTTTGTGGCTTCATGAGTGTTGTCATTGATGTCAACAAAGTCCATCCCACACATCCGCAGGACATGGTGTGTCTATACCGGAAGTCAGAGTGGAGAGTATTTTGGTCCGGTGACCAAGAACAGAGCATGCAGCAAGGTCTAACAATCAGGTCCGGATCTCTTAGAGGAAGTATCTCAGTAAAGTACAGACTTGGGTAAGTCAAGAGGAGTACCTTGACTAATAGATTCCAGGGATTGAGCCTCCGGTGATGAAAGAGTGAAGAGATATGAGCACCTAAGTATTGAGTTCCCGTTTGGCAGAGTAGACTAAGGAAGAACTGACTAGCAGAGCATCAGACCTTAATCTGGATGAGATATTGATGGTAATAAAGTATCTTAAGGGATCATTTATGATTGGCTGACATGATTGATGACTTCTATAAGAATCTCTTTCATACGCATCACTTGGTAAGCAAGGATTTAGCCGACAGACCAGAGTTTGGGAAAATATTGAGTATTCCGGATGCCGACTAGAAAGATGTTGAAATCGCTTGTGTGGATATATATACTAGATGGATTTTGATGAGAAGGTGTATGTGGTGAAGTGTGAAGTGCGAAGAAGAGTAGAGAACAGTGTGGAAATAGAGATAGAGGTCCGGTATGTGATAGAACAACAACACTAAGGTAGAGGAAGAATGAAGTGTAGTAGATCAGTATATTGAGCTTAACCGGAATTGAACCTAAGCATATGTGGATGCTTCTTATCAATTCAAGTACCTAGTTTTCTTCTATAAACTATTGTAGGCAGTGAGCCTCTTGTGAGCAGTGTGCTTGGGTAGTGGGCCATAATTGGCATGTGCCATTTTGTTCTTTCTATTCTTCTAATAGAGAATATAATCTTGGGTTAATCACCCCGTGGTTTTTCCCTTAACTGGGTTTTCCACGTCAAAATTTTGGTGTCTCATGTGTTAATGTGTTTCTACTCTTGATTCATTGCATTGTGTTTCCATGATTGATTTATTATTATGCTACTAAATTACAAAGTGGAGTTAAGTGTTTAATTGGAAGAAAAGTTTTGTACAACTGATCCACCCCCCCTCTCAGTTGTCTACCCTAAATCTAACAATTGGTAGCAGAGCTAAGTTCTTGTTGACAAAGCCTAACAGTTTGAGGAAGATCTGGGAATCTCAATGGATATGTATGGTATGAGGGAATAGCTTCAGTCTGCTCTAGATGATCTTGATCAATCTCACTCTGAAGTCAATGAGCTAAGGGAAAGAATCAAACAAGCTGATGATTTCATAAATGAACTCAAAGAAAAACTAAGTATCTCAATGAAGAAAAGAAAGGAACTTCTTCAACAATTAGCAAGTCAAAATGAAGCCAATGAAACTAATGAAGATCTAAATGAGAAAACCAAGTTATGTGAGAAGTTATCAAAAGAGGTCATTATGGTAAGACATGAAATGGAATCAGGAGTTATGAAATTCACCCAATAAATTGAAGAGAAAAGAAAGACTAAAGATAATCTAAAACAATCTCTCAAGGAAAAACTAGAAGACTTCCACAATATGGATAGAATAATCAAGCATTTGGAATCTAATCTTGAAGAAGCCAGAGACAATGAAGAACAACTTGAGAATCAGCTTGACACTCTAAAAAAGGATCTTCAAACAACAAATGAATACAAAGAGAAATTCAAGATAAGCTCTGCTCAACTTGAAGTTCTTCTTGAAAGCCAAAAGAGGGTAGATGACGAGCAAGGCTTGGGGTATGAGAAAGGTGAAAGCTCCGGATCTGGTCAGAAGAACTTTGGATCAAGAAATCCAAGGAACAGGCCTAGAAGACCTATGGTAAGATAACCAAATGCTCAAAGATATCCATCCTTCAATAGATACTGCCACAATTGCAATAACTTTGGTCACAAAGCAAATCAGTGTAGAAGAAGAATGAATCAGACTAATTCATCCTTCTCCGGATAGTGTTTTAATTGCAAAAGCTATGGTCACAAATCTCATGAGTGTAGAAATATGCAAATGAAGAATTCATTCAATGGTAGATGCTTTGCATGCAATAGAATGGGACATATGGCTAATCAGTGTAGATCAAGAGGATATCAGTCAAATATGCAAAGAAATGTTGTTTGCTACAATTGCAATAGATCCAGTCATATTGCCAAATTCTGTAGAAGCAAAAATTAGGACAAAAAGGGTCCAGTGCATCATAATCAAATCCAAGAAAAAGGAAAGGGAAAAATGAATGCGAATGAAATTCAAAGGGAAATGAACAAGATTTGGGTGAAGAGAAGTACAGAAAATGTTGTGGATGGATCTACACCAGAATCTGGTGCTGATATCTTTTCAGAAACTAAATAGATGAGCTCTGGCTCAGGGGGAGTCTCAAAAGAAAACAAGTTCCCCCAGCCAGTCAATTGGTGCCTGAAATTGGCACATGGAAAGTTGCGGATTAAAGAGTTCTCAAAGAAACATCTAAATGAGCCTTGGTAAAGATATGGAAGATCCGCAAGAAGTTTAGAAGAGGTTAATTTTCCTAGATTGATCCGGTTTAACAGTCATCCGGTAAGAACATGATTCTCACAGTTAGATTCGGTATGACTCAAATTTGAGGTATTCTAATCTGTGGATAAGTGGAATGATTAGGGAAAGGTAGATAGACAGCTAATAGTGCATATCAGTGATCTGGAAAGATCTCTCTCAGAACAAGGAAAACAAGGCAACCAGAATAACTAAGGTTATGCATTTATTACAAAATGGAATTAGGGTTTGCGTAGAAATAAAAGGGTTCTTTGGTTCATCATTTGTACATTTGCATTCGAAAAGAAGAGAGGAGCTTTGCAACAAGTTATCTCAAACCTCTCAAAGATCAACCGCAGAAGTCGATTCATCCAAGCAACTCGATTTGGCTTATATCATGAACCCTAGAAGCCTAAAGAGGTATTTTCTGCTCTTGAAATCTCTCTCTAAATCTTTGAAAGATGGCTATGCTGAATGTTGTGAAGATCACTGATAGGCCATGCCCTAAATTCAAGAAACATCCCTATAAATCCCTAGAAGTTGATTCCCTAGGTGCATTTTCTAGCATTCTGCATGGAGTTCTACATGTAGAAGATATTAGGGTTTACATACACGCAAATATTGAAGAATTTGGGGAATCCAAGCTGATGGATATCTACCACAAGGAACTAATAGATGATTCATTTGATCTCAAACCCCAATACAAGGCCATCTGGGATAAGCATTTCAGTCAGTGCATCCATTTCCCCTGTTTTGCAAAAGATGAATGGGTCCGGTATGTTCTGAGTAGAATGCATGACAACTTTATGTGGTTAATGAGGCCATTCAAGATAACCAAGGATGCCATTAGGGTAGTTACTGGATTGCACTCATCCGGTGGGTTACCTACTCTCAAATCCGTTAAGAATCAGATAGTGAGTGAGGCAACAGGATCAAAATTTGACAAGAGAGCAATGACAATTGAAGATATCACTGATCCAGATATCAAGTTTGCCTCCATGATAATTGGTTACAAGATATACCACTCCAACAGGGAAAATTTAGTGCCCGAAACTACAATTTACACTGCTTATCAGATGTTAAGGGAGAATACAGATTATGATCTTTGTGAGCTTCTTCTAAGCCAACTGTTGGAAAACCTACAAAAGATCAAGAAGGACAAGAAAAAATCATTCAAGTATGGTGGGCTAATACTGTGTTTGTTCTTCTACTTTATGAATGAGCTTCCCAGATCTAGTGGTTGGATGTGGAAAAATGACAGACCAATAGCCATACAAATCAGAGATTATTTGCATGGAATTGGTGATGCCAAGGCACAAAATACATCACTCTAGGGTTACTTCAAGAACTTTCAGAGTATGATGCAAGCCAGAGAGAGAATTCCCAAATCACTAGTTGAAAAGTATAAGGATACAGTATGCTCTATGGTAGAAACTGATCAATGCCTAATGGAGGCAATGGAGCCAAGGATAGTTTGGATCATGCCAATGGGGTATGAAGTTGATGAGAAAATTCTAGAGCTGCATATCCAACATCTGCTAAGTGAGCCCAAGGATCCTAAGGCAGAAAGGTTTGGAACCTACCAAGAGCTGAGTGTAAAAGTTCATGTTGAACTTAGACAGCCAGAGATCAAGAGAAAAGTAAGGAGGGAAGTAGAAGAATTTTCCAAGAGACATGGAATTTCAAAGGAGGCACTTGATGCGAACAAAGAGAAGATGGAAAGGACAGAGGAAGAAAGGCAAGAAACTGAAAAGGAAAGTGCTCTGGTGCAAGGCCCCTCCCGGACCAGATCCTCTAAGAGCTCTGCACATGCCACTTCTAAAAGCCAAAAGACATCAAAACTGAAAACCCAGACATCTGGAAAGGGAGAGAAGAGAACAAAGAAAAAGGCAACAAGATCATATACAAGTTAGAAGGATGATGAAGAAACTGAAACTGATGAGGAAGTAAAGAAAATGAAGAAAAAGAAGAAAACAACTGGTGAGCCCTCTATCAGTCAAGGCAAAGAAGAGAAGGTAGAGGAATTTGTTGAAAAGCCTACTCTCCGCATTGATGATATCATCAAATCAGTCACTATGGATGAGAACCTAAAACTAATGACTGAGTTCTATGATGAATATAATGAAGCTAACCAGAAGATCTTGCAAGAAGCTATTGTCAGGTATCTGAATATCTACAATAAGGCATTTATTGAAATCATATCTCTAATTCCTAAAAGCCTAGAAAAGGAACTAGAAATAAGGAAGAACCATGCCAAGGCAAAGGACCTTAAGATCCAGGAATAGATAGCTATTCATCTCTATCCTTCAATCACTCAGAAATAAATGAATATGATCTTCAAAGATTGCAAAGATGAGTTCTGAAGCAAAGCTAGAATGAATCAGCTTATGCTTGGAGAGATTGACAAAGTGGCCAAAGAGACTGAAGACATCCTCCGAAATGCCTATAAAAGATTCAATATTCCTATTATAGAGGACCTAGGTGATGAACCCTCTACCATGGATGACAAAGGAGAATCTACTGAGATAGTTGCAGAAGAGACAAAGGAGACAAGTAAAGAGAAAGGTGAGGACTTAGATTCCTCTGTTTTAGAAGAGGAAGTCCATGAAGAAGTAAATATCTCTCATCTGGATTCCCCAGCAGACTCCAGATCTAAAGGAGAAGAAAGAATAGAGGAGAAAATTAGTCAAGAAGAAGAGGTGAAGGAAAGAAAAGAAGATTAAATAGAGAAGACCCCAGGAGATGGTTCTGAGACTGCAGAAGGAAAGAAGACTCTGTCTTTAGCAAGAGACACTACAGAAACTATTAAAGATTTCTTGAACAAAAAAATGATGGAGATTGATGAACTGAAATTGTTTCAAGGACCATTCAATTTTGATTCTCTCTCCCTAGTTCAGACTATGAAGATAGCATCCTTTGCCCATGCAAAGGCAAAAGAAAAACTTTTGAAGTCTCACATGGAAGACTGTGAGATAATAGAAATTGCATCCGGTGCATAGGAGAAAATCATGCCATCCTTCCAGAAGGATCTTTCAACCTCTTCATCCGGTAAATTAAAATCTCTTGTCAATTCAATTAGCACACATTTTGATTCTTTAGAAAAGTCAGCTGAAAATAAAGTCTGGAAAGAATTTTTGGGAAAGAGACTCTGTGAGGTGCAGGGTCTAGTAACAAATGATAGGAGAGTTATGGATATTGGAATAAAGAGCTTAGAAAATGCTCTTAAAGATGGTAGAGATATATATTAATTTAGTTTATCCTGGTGTAAAGTGACAAAGGATATTGAGGAGAAAGTGAAAGAGCAAGAGGATAAACTGCTAAGTTTATCTCAAAGATTTGATCCTCTCACTTCTTCCATAGTAAATCAAGAGTGTTAGATTATTACAGTCATAAATGAAATAAAGAAGCTTGAGAAGGAGAAGAAAAATAGAATAAATAGATTAAGTGAACTTAGAGGGATAATTATCCCTAAGTTAGAGGCCATGCATGAGGCCCTAACTGATGCCCAGACCACAGCCCGAACCAGTGATCCGACAGATCTAAAGAGGGTAGAAGCTTTTGCATTCTTGTTGAGTGGTCACATCTCAATTTTGGATAGGATGAAGAAGAGTTGGGCGACAGAAGTGGTACAGTTGAAGACCACCTTTGCAGATATACTTTAGTATATGTAAGTATAACATGTATATATACTTATGCAGCTAAGTATAGATTGTTTTTGGGAAATTTTGGTGTGCAGACCCTACCCTTTGCCATTGATGTCAAAGGGGGAGTAAGGATTAGTGAAAAATGTAGAATCTAGCTAAGGGGGAGCTCCAGTAAAGTGTACATTAGAACAGAGCATCAGCCAAGGGGGAGTGTAGTGTGACACTTAGTCATTTTTCACTAAGTGTTGCCATCAATGCCAAAGGGGGAGATTGTTGGCAAGAGACACTCTGTGGCTTCATGAGTGTTGTCATTGATGGCAACAAGTCCATCCCACACATCCACAGGACATGGTGTTTCTATACTGAAAGTCAGAGTGGAGAGTATTTTGGTCCGGTGACCAAGAACAAAGCATGTAGCAAGGTCTGACAATTAGGTCCGGATCTCTCAGAGGAAGTATCTTAGTAAAGTGCAGACTTGGGTAAGTCAAGAGGAGTACCTTGACTAATAGATTCTAGGGATTGAGCCTCCGGTGATGAAAGAGTGAAGAGATATGAGCACCTAAGTATTGAGTTCCTGTTTGGTAGAGTAGACTGAGGAAGAACTGACCGACAGAGCATCAGACCTTAATCCGGATGAGATATTGATGGTAATAAAGTTTCTTAAGGGATCATTTATGATTGGTCGACATGATTGATGACTTCTATAAGCATCTCTTTCATACGCATCACTTGGTAAGCAAGGATTTAGCTGACAAACCAGAGTTTGGGAAAATATTGAGTATTCTGGATGCTGACTAGAAAGATGTTGAAATCCCTTGTGCAGATATATATACTAGATGGATTTCGATGAGAAGGTGTATGTGGTGAAGTGTGAAGTGTGAAGAAGAGTAGAGAACAATGTGGAAATAGAGATAGAGGTCCAGTATGTGACAAAACAACAACACTAAGGCAGAGGAAGAATGAAGTGCAGTAGATTAGTATATTGAGCTTAACCAAAACTGAACCTAAGCATATGTGGATGCTTCTTATCAGTTCAAGTACCTAGTTTTCTTCTATAAACTATTGTAGGTAATGAGCCTCTTGTGAGCAGTGTGCTCAGGCAGTGAGCCCTAATTGGCATGTGCCATTTTGTTCTTTCTATTCTTCTAACAGAGAATACAATCTTGGGTTAATCACCCTGTGGTTTTTCCCTTAACCAGGTTTTCCACGTCAAAATCTTGGTGTCTCATGTGTTAATGTGTTTCTGCTCTTGATTCATTGCATTGTGTTTCCATGATTGATTTATTATTATGTTGCTAAATTACAAAGTGGAGTTAAGTGTTTAATTGGAAGAAAAGTTTTGTACAACTAATCCACCCCCCCTCTCAGTTGTTTGCCCTAAATCTAACAGGAACCAGTTCAGAAATCAAAGAAGAAGACCTAGAAGACCTTTGGTCAGGAAGCCAAATGCTTAAAGGTATCCATCTTTCAATGGACACTATTTTAATTGCAATAAGTTTGGTCATAAAACTACTCAATGCAGAAGTAGAGTAAATCAGAATGTTCCATCATTCTTTGGTCAATGTTTCAATTGCAAGAAAATTGGTCATAAATCAAATGAATGTAGAAATTTGGTAAGGAATGGTTCTTACAATGCAAGAAATAGTCAATCATTCAATCGAAAGTGTTTTGTATGCAATAGATTTGGACATATGGCTAAACAATGCAGATCAAATTCAATCCTTAGAAGTAATCAAAGACAAAGGAATGTGGTGTGCTACAATTGGAACAAATATGGACATATTGCAAGAGTTTGCAGAAGCAAGAATGTGAATAGAAACTATCATACTAAAAATAGGAAAACAGAGCAAAGGAATGATAAAGGAAAAGAAAAGGTTGATCTGATTGAAACTAAGAAAGAGATGGGCAAGATTTGGATCAAGAAATATGTGATTGAAGTCAAGGATGAATCTGCACCAGCATCTGGTGCAGATACTTCCTCCGGGAAGTGAATTGGGAGGTTTGGCTCAGGGGGAGTAGTGTCGAAATCTGAAACCCCCAGCCAGATAGCTAGTGTTGGAGTCTGACACAAAGATATGAGGTGGAATCTGATATGAAATATCTTATGGAAGAAAATCCAGAAGAAAATGAGTTAGTGTGGCACATTATGGAGCAATCTTGATCGACTATGCTTAACAGAGAAAGTGTTTGACAACTTTTTGAAAATAGCATTTATGATGATTAGGTTTTGGTAAACAAAGGTTAAAAAGGGTTGCGCTGGAAGGACTAATCACTTTGTATTTGAGTTTTCAAGTGTCTAAGGAGTGCAGAAGAAAAATTCAAAGCGATTACAGTGTTCTCCAAGCAAATCAAGACATGATCAAGGAAACCCTAATCCGGCGAAAGAGGTATTTGTAACTTGAAAACCCTGCTTTGAAAATTAAATTATTCTAGGAAAATGTTTACTCCTCACGTAATCAAGATAGGGAAAATGCCTCACCCCAAGTTTAAGAAACAATTTTTCAAATTACTAGGAAACGATCCGTTAGGGGCATTCTCAATTACTCCACATGGGGCTATGCATATGGAAGATGTCAGAGCATACATTCGTATTAGTCTAGAAGAATATGATCACATGAAGTTAGGAAAACTATATTTGGATGAACTAACTACTGTGGATATTGTATTGAAAGATGAATATAAAGTTCTAGGAGAAAAGAAATTTGACACCTGGTTGGATTTTCCTGCAATTCCGAATGATGCATGGGTCAAGCTTATTTTAAACAAAATTCATGATGAATTTCTATGGCTTGATGAACCCTATATGATAACTAAAGAAGCTATCAAAGTTGTAACTGGTATGAGCTCCTCTGGAAGGGTTCCATGCATAAAGAAAATGAAGAACAATGTGGTAATGTAGCTAATAGGAGCCAAGTTTGATAAGAATGCCCTTACAGTAAATGATATTAAAGAAACTAATCATCCTTTCAAATATGGAACATTGATTACATGTTTACTCTTTTACTTCCTAAAGGAGCTACCCAGTTTAGGAAATATTATCTGGCTTGATCACATACCTGTATGCACTCAAATAATAAATCACTTATAGAGTTTGGGAAATGTAGATAAGTAGAATGAAATCTTATGGAAATATTTCAAAGAATTTCAAAAGAAAATGTTATGTAGGTTTTGGATACCTAAAAATGTAGTGATAAAGTATAAAAAGGATATTGTATTTGTGGTGGACAAAGACAAATGCTTCGTGGAAGCTGTGGAACCAAGAACTGTATGGGTCCCTGCACTAGGATATGAAGTTGCAGAAGATGTCTTGACTGAATTAGCTAATGCACTACTAATTAATCCTAATGATCCCAAAGAGGACAAATTTGGGACATTCTCATAATTTTATTCTAGAATGTTGATGGAACTTGAGCAATCAGAGAAAACATCAAATGAACAATTAAGGAAAAAACCAAATCAAGAGGATCAAAGTCCATAGGTGCTCTGGGAGAATGGACATCAAGCACTCCAAAAAGGAAAGATAAGAGATCTGAAGAGGAGAGACCAGTATCTAGTCCCAGAAAAATAATAAGGACCTCATCCATTACAAAAGCCACATCTGAAGAGAAGAAAAGAAAGAAAGTTTCACTTTGTGAAGAAAAAGTGGCAATAGACACTATTGCAAAACCCTTGGAAAAGCAACAAAGTGCACAAATCCTAGATCTACCCAAGTTTCTACAAGAACCAATAAATCTAAATTACTTGTCTTTGAAACAGAAAATTGAACTAGTATCATTTGTCCAAGCAAAGGCATAGGAAGAAATGATGAAAACTCACATGCAAGACAATAAGATCATTACAACAGTATCTGATGTTCTAGGAAAGTTAATGCCTAAATACTAGAAAGATACATCGATATCATCAATTGATCAACTAAAAGGTATCATAAAATCAATCAGCAATCATTTTGAATCCTTTGAAAGATCTGCAGAAATAAAGGTCAGAAAAGAGTTTGATGAGAAAAGATTAGCTGAGTTAAAAACCATGTTGATCAATGATAAAATCTCTTTAGACCACAAAATAAGAGGTATACAAAGTGCCATAAAAGAATCATGTGACTTGTACAAATTTTGTTTATCTTGGCCAAAGGTCACAAAGGAATTAGAAGATAAAATCAAGGACATGGAACTTAAACTACTTAATATCTCTAAGACATAATTTGGTAGTTGAGTCAATAAGTGTCAAAGAGACATAGGTTGTAAATATTCACAATGATTTGAGCACTCTGATGAAGAAAAGGGAAGAAATCAAAAACAGGTTGTGCCAGCTAAGGGGGCTGATAAGTCCAAAAAATGATTCCATGACCAATCTGGTAGATGGAGCCTTGAAATCACAAGCATTAATTGATACACCATCAAATGTGCAGAAGGTAAAAAAGCTAGTCTTTTTGATAAATAGATACATCCATATTTTGGAGAGTACAAGGAATAGTTGGAATGGAGAGATAGCTCTGATAAAGACTATCTATAATGATATTCTACCTTCAACTGTAAATTAAGATAGAAATGTGTACTTGTATATATGCGGTAGAATATGACAGTTTTTGAAGAATTTTTGACATAATTTTGCTTGTTCATACACCTTTTCCATTGATGTCAAAGGGGGAGAAGAAGATCAGTGAAAAATGGGCAAACATCTCAGGGGGAGAAGAAATATAGAATGTATATAGAAAAGGGGAGCAGTCAAGGCAGTCAAGCATTTTTCACTAAGTGTTGCCATCAATGCCAAAGGGGGAGATTGTTGGAAAGAGACACTTCTATGTTGAATAATTGAGTGTTGTCATTGATGGCAACAAGAAAAGGAACAAGGTTGGAATAGAGATTGCGGTTCGGTAAAGAAGACTGTCATATTGGCTAAGTATTGGCAATGTATAGAGGCAGAGACAGAAGAACAGTGTTTGGATTGGCATTGGTCTACAGTTGAAGACCAAGGTTTGCGGTTCTGGTATGATGTTCCTAACTGTCAGATGATCTTATATCCAAGGTTTCAACTTTTGATTAGTTCTGGAAGTATATCTTCAAATGGCCTAAGTCCGGTAGAACAAAATATAGTGACAATTAAAGTAGAACACACAATTGTTTTGGTCCACATTCCTCTGGTGTTGTATATCTTGTTATGAAATTTTGATGTGTTGTAAACACTTATATGAAGTGTCTAAATCCAGAGTTGTAAGTTTTGAAGTTCACTGGAAGGATAGTTGCAAGCTGTTGAGTATCGCTACACTATTTGACAAAGTTTGACTGTGACAGAGTCCGAGTTCTTATGGTCTGCATTTTGCCACCAAAGGATATTTTGCTTTGCAGTTCTGAAGGTATGATCTATGATGTCTAAGGAGTCTTTGACATGATTTTGAGAAAGCCCTGTGGTCTGCAGTAAAAGATGTAGTCTGACAGATGAACTGAATTAGTGGCAGTCTGAGTTAGAGGCCGACATGATAAGTTTGAATTGTATGCAGTAAGTTCTGTTGTTTAGAACTTAATCCTAAGTTGTTTAATAGTTAAGGCTGACATATGTGAATACAATTCAAGTGTTATTTGAGTCTGCTAAGAGTTTTGGTAAATAAATTTGGTTGATAAGTTACTTAAGGTATGAGTGTGTGCTTCACTTTATTAGGCCGACCTGATATGAAGATTTTAAGTATTGTGGATATATATAAGGGATTGAATTCAGTGTTTGGAGTGTGGGATGCGAATGAGATACATACATATGTGTGACATACAAAGGAAGTCAATTTTGTGGAAGCAATAAAGAGTAGAAGAAGAGAGATCTTATTCCCATGTCAAAGCAGAGCAATGAAACAGAGCAGTCAGGGATGAAGAATTTTGAGATAGTATTTCTATGCTTCATTGGAGCTGCAACCATGCATGTGTAGATGCAATCTGAGTAGTTCAACTTAGCAGTGGGCCATTCTTCCTTCTTCTTTCTTTCTCTAGGCAGTGAGACTTCTTGTAATCTAGTATTGTGCTATATTAATAGATTGTGAACTAACACTCATCGTGGTTTTTCCCTTTTTGGGTTTTCCACATAAAAATCTTGGTGTTCATGTGTTATGTCTTTGTGGTTGTTGTTCCTATCCTTATTTTTCTTTCATATTATTAGTTTTGGAAATTGGACTAATAAACTTGTTAAGAAGTCGTTCTGTGGAATACTGATTCAACCTCCCTCTTAGTATTCCTTACAATCAACACAACAGTCAAGGAATAACATTTAATCTCTCTCATGAATTCAAATATAACTTATCCTCTACCAATTTTGCACACCTTACACACCAATCAACAAGATTTCTCACACCAAGTGATACATAAGAATGCAAACATCTTTCATAGCTTTCTCAAACACTTCACACAATATTCACCCACATTCATCAATAAATATAGAATTTAATTTATCATAGTCCTATTAGCAGACACCAATACCTATCACATTCTTTACAAGCTACTCCCTTATATAGTTCATCAGAGGCCCACTATGGACATGATAGAGGATTGTTGCAAATATGTGCCTAAGTGGTGTTGTCATTGATGTCAACATATCCTTGTTACCATTGGTGTCAACTGTATCCTATTTTGTTGCCTGCTTTAGAAGACTGGAATGTTGAGGATATTGAGAAAATTGATGAGGATCAAAGTATGTGGACCATATGGCCAAATAGAGGATTGTTTGAAGAAGCTCTAGTTACGATTTGAAGGGTTCACATGAAGATTTGAAGAAGCTATGGTCATCTGAGTCGAACCAGTTTTACAGTGTTCAGAAGAGACAGAGTGATAGGAAAGAGGTCCAGATTGTTTCAGATATGAAAAATGATGATCTTGAATCTAGAGGCATGTGTGGAAAGTCAGTGTGCATTATCCATTCAAGTGGTTCATGGTTTGGAGGTCTGCAAGCAATTTTTCTAGTGTGACAGTCATGACAGACAGTGTTCTTGAGGTTCCAGATGATTTGAAGGAGTGTGGATGTTTTTGTTGAATTTAATGTGCTTGTGATGGTCTTTGGATCATGTGACTGCTATGTTGGAGGTCCGCATTGTAGTTTGAGCTTGTTGATGAAGATTTCCTTCTTGGTGTTGTTGTTCTTCCCAGTCTTGGCCGACCGGATGATTCAAGCGTGTTGCAGATGATCTAAGAGCAATTCTCTGGAGCGTGGCATGTTGTTGGAGGAAGATTCAAGTCTCAGATATGTTTGGCTGACAGTATAGTGATCCGCGTTCAGTCCAGCCGACCTTGATGTTTATTCCAAGGTTGATGAAGCATATAAAAGTGTGTAGTTAAGGTGTGGAAAATTATCCTTATGCAAAAATAATAAAATCTGAAGAAAGGATCAAAGGCAGAGCAGAGTAGAGGAGAAGTAGAAGAACAAGAGATGTTTAGGATGAATAATTAGAGAAGAAGTATGTGGGCCAGAGTAGAAGTTTTGTGAGCATTCAATGTAACTGAACTAGGCATGAAGTAGATGCTATTTGTTAGTTAATTCTTTCTGTATTAAACATAAATTCTGTAGGTAGTGAGCCTCTCTTGAGAAGTGAGCTCTGAGTAGTGAGATCGAAGGCATGTGCCTTCTCTTTTCATCTAAGTGCTTTTAATAGGGTACGAATCTTGTGGGTTAACCCCCACCGTGGTTTTTCCTTAATTGGGTTTCCACGTAAAAATTTTGGTGTTATGTGTGCTCAATTTATTTATGCTCTTGTGTTATTGATTCAGACTTTAATGTTTATCTGATTGAAAGTTGTTAAAGAAGATTAAAAGTAGAAAAAATTAATTATTGTGGGACAACTGATTCACCCCCCATCTCAGTTGTTTGGACTAATTCCAACAAGGACATTACATGATACATGACCAACAATTAAAACATTCAAGCATAGCCACCACAATAATAAAAAGGAACACCAAAGTGGAAGAAATGTCAATTCCAATAATAAGGCATAAAATGAGCTCAATTTCAACAATAAATCAAGTGTGACCATAAAAGTCACAAGATAAATAGATATCAAAGTTCTATGGCTAGACTTATTCATAAACAAGAATAATAAATCAATGCTATCCCTTACAAACATTTGGAGAATTCACCAATAACCAAAATAAAGTAACCAAATTTTACAAGTACACTTTACTTGCACTACTTGACTAATTCTAGTCACCAAAAAGGGAGTACAATACCACACTACACCTAAATTTAAAAATCCAAGGTAAGAGAATGTGCTCAAGTAATACCAAACAAACACATCTTTTAAGACTCCAATCATGTCATAAATTATGAGATCATTACAAGATTTTCTATGAAATTGCCTAAGGCATCCAATAGAATTCACCTTCTACACATGAATGGCACTTCATTCACACAACACATTCAAGGGAATTACAATTACATTGCAATGACACATAGTCCTACACTAGTAATCATCTAACCCATACTAAACTAGGACATAATTACGCTCACAAGCCAAGATATATCATATCCACTTTCATAACAAGAAGTAATTAACATTCCACACCATACATGGATTCACCAATCATATGGGCAATGCATTACTACAACATATAGATTCAACACATAGCAATACCATAAAGGAAGAATTAGGGTGAGACTTAAGCTCTTACCTAACATTCCATCCTCACAATAATAAAGTTTCTCTATAACATGATGACAAGCACATCTACAATAAAATGCACACATAACAATAGTGCAAGGTACATCTTTTCTCAATTAGAATACTTATGTAGGAAAAACACCAAAACCATGTTCTCAATGTAAAAAGATTAATAAAACTAACATGATTCACATGGAATGAAAACTAGTTGGGGACTCTAGTCTACACCATCCCAACAAATCTTTCAATGCACCATTCCTTTCACAAGTCAATATGCACACTATGCAATAGGAGATAACACAAATTAGCATCACAAGATATAGGGTTAACTAATGAAATCATTATTCTTACACAACAAACATCATAATTTCCCATGCATATTACCCATTTACAACCCCTTTTATTAATCTCTCAATTAACACATTGTAATGTTACACCTAGGTTCCCACTTGAATCCTAGGGAAGAATGTAATTTGGGGACATAAGTTATTACCCAAATGATCTATTTTATCAATTCAATGTTTTCTTTTTAAATACTAGGCATACAAGCAAACATCACCTCTTTGAACATAATCACATGCATAACTCTCAAGAGAGTACACAAGATTTAATCAAACATCCAAGAGCATCAATATTTTTTATCATACAAAGGTTACATAGCCACACTATCAAAAGTGGTCACAAAAGCATCAACATGACTCCACAAAGGTCACTCAAACACACCCAACCACTGCAAGGATTCTTGCCAAGCATTCAAGACACCAAGAAGGAAAATCATGCAAAATTAACTTCTTGGTAGCCACAAGGGCTTGACTAATCCCATAATAATATATTCCTCAACCATACACATGCAAGGAAAACAGATTGAGAAACAAAACATGCTACTCGGAGCACACATCCACACAAGGACCCCATACATGCTTGAACACAATGAGAAGAACACATAACCTAGAGCTTCCAATGCTACAACATGGGCTCAGATACCAAATGTAGTGCCCCAAGCTTTAACCTAGGACATTAATTGAACAAACACCAAACGAACATTTTTTTTGCATTTGCAAGTGTGACATTTACATGTCACATTGCACTCATATGTACACAAGGTATTGTGACAAGAACAACAAAACATGTAAAGATGACACCATTTTCCTAAGCAAGGTGGGACAAGTGGAAGAATTCACTCTTCATGTGATAGAGTCATCATGATGACCATGTGCGAGAGAATGAAGCTTCCTTCACGATGACTATTGGACACAAGTCCATGACCTTGTTTCCTCACGAACACCTAGAGTGGGATGAGGTTTACAACCACCTTAAAACCATCCAATAATGACACAAAACAACATCCTAACATAAGGGAAAACATACACAAGAGGTGGGTCAACTAGGAGTATAAAGCCTCAACTGATCAAAATGACCACTAGTTGATTTCATGAGAAGGCATGCTTTCCAATTCAAAAGAAGGGATAACTTTCAGATTATTATATCTATCAATGAAGTGTTAGCATGGGAAGACTCAATAGACAAAGGGGAACAACTTACATATATAAAGTCTCTTTAGAAAAAGTTACGAAAAGCTCATTGTTTAATACTCCATGAATATTTAAGTAGTTTAGAGGACTGCAATACCATAGAAGGACCCCAACATGTTGGAGAGACTAAAATGCATCCCTCTAGTGCCCTGAAATGGTGCTAGTGTCTAGTTTTGGTGCTAAGGTCCAAAACTAGCACTGGTGTCCCAATTTTGCACTATAGTCCTTTCATAGTGTCTGAACATAAAATTTCCTCATAATGTCGACTTAGGACTTTGACCAAGGTCCCCAAGAGGACTCTACTACCAAGGATTCCATCCCTAGGCCTCCTAAATATTGTCAGAAGACTAAACAAGTTCTAGGAGATGATTCTAAGGTCCCCAACTTATCAACCTCTAAACATCACAAGGTTGACACACTCCACAAAAGAAAGGTTAGCAAGTGGAACATTCCCAAGACAAGATGAAATTCCACAAGACACCTAACCAAACACACTTTAGCTTGCATGGACACACCCATATGTGGAGGAGATGGTAGATGGGTTAGGGTTATGACCTCCATATGCAACTGTTGACAGCCTAATCAAGACTAATCAACACTCCAAATGAACATCTTAAACCACCTACACTAAAGCACTTAGCCAATTAACAAAATATGAAATTAGGAATTTAATGAACAACATCCACATAATTAGAGATGATAAAAACATTACAAAATTCTATGCCCAGTCGACACCAACATTAACATGTGCTAAAAATAGTATTAGGATCCTTGCCACCTATATGGGCATAATGCAATCCAATACTAGAACATTCATAATCATCAATTGAACCATTTAATAACTTAGAGATAATATACTTAATTATCATGATTTTAGCATTCTAAACATGCTAACACCTCAAAATGAGGTGTAGAAAAATACAAAATGGAATCAATTATTTATACATTTAAAGGGTCTCATCCCAATCATGGATGGATCATAAATCACATCGCAAATTAATAGAAAGAATAATCATAATCTTATTACAATGGTCCCAAGGACCCCATTTACAATGATAACAATATACAATAATGAGAGGTATAAAAGCATTAGATACCATGAGAGTCTATCACACTCTCTAAGAAGAATCATCCAAGGTCATCGATCCCCAACAATGGTTTAGGGATAAACAACCATGTGGTACCTTTAGGCCCACCCCATTGTCTTAGGAGATGGTTGAATTGGGTACAAACATACTCACACAATCAATGAGTACATGGCCACACTCATGCCAATTAGAAGTAGACAATCACATGTGGAAACTCATGCCAACCAAGCACATACAAAGTATGAATAGCTCATAAATCACACGTGGGAAATCATGCCAATCAACAAATATAGAGCATAGAATAATGCCAACACAATATTCATGCATAAGGGTTCTCACACCTTTAATGCACGTAAAATAATACATACTTAAATACCAACACACATACATAAATGAGAGTACAATAATCCATTAGCATTCATGGTAGGTGGCCTAAGCACATTTTGGATGCCAAATATGAAGAAAGGATAGGACAATGATCCTAGAATGTAGGTCAAGGAATATCATTTCAATAGCACAATGACCTATTACAAGTATGTGCTAATCGGTGTTGTCATTGATGTCAACATGCTTGTGTTGTCATTAGTGTCAACTGTGTCTTCTGATATTGTTGATTGTTGATTGATTGATTTGTCATGTTAAAGTGATTTGAATGCCTTATAGTGTTAGAATCTAAAAAGATTATTAACCCAGAAAACTAGTGCAAACGAATAGATATCTAAACTATGAATGCAAATGATACGAAATCAAAATAACAACATAGAGTCAATCTCCAAGAGAGTAATACAAATGCTAGAAGCAAAATAGCATTAAGAGGATGCAAAAGCAAAAGATACAAAATACAAGCCAGGTAGCATGCTTATATAGACTAGGAAGAGGGAGGAGGTGGCAACACTGACCAATCAAGAGCAACTATCTATCAGACTAAAGATAGCAAAGTATCTTCCCAAGATAGCTAATGGATGCTCACATGTAGGAAGGTGACACCTCATAATCCTCTCACCTAATAAGACATTTTTTATTAACCTAAGTGAGATTAATAGAAATGTATGAAAAACCTAGGAATATAGGGAAAAATAAATAACCCACTAGGAAATAAAAACCTACACTAACACCCCCCTATAAGCGAAGCTTAGGTGGATGTAGAAATGGGTCCCGGCAAATAAAGCCTGATGAGGTACCCATGTACATAAAATTCCCCCCCAAAGAGAGAGAAAAGCCCCCCCAAGATAGAGAGAGAAGAGACCCCCCCAAAGTAGAGAGAGTCAAGACTCCGAGCGAGAGGAAGAAGCCCCCCCAGAAGATGAAGCATCCCGCACCCCCAGCAAAGCTCGCAAATGAAGGAACTTTCTCTCAGTGAAGGGTTTGGTGAAGATATCAGCAACCTGCTCGGATGTCAGATAGTAGTGAAAGTCGATGACGTGGCCATGGATGAGCTCCCGGATGTAGTGCATGTGGACCTCTATGTGTTTGGTCCGCTGATGATAGACCAGATTCCATGAGATCTGAATGGCACTCTAGTTGTCAAAAAATATGACTGATGGCCATTTGATATGGATACCAAACTTAGTGAGAAGATTTTGAAGCCACATGGCCTTAGTGGCGACATTCATAGCCCCCTGATACTCAGCCTCAATAGAAGATAGAGCAATAGCAGACTGCTTCTTGCTCGACCAACAAACAGGACCTGAACCAAGTGAGAAGCTGTAACCTGAAGTAGACTTGTGATCCTGAGAATCACCCACCCAATCTGAATCTGTGTAGCCCACCAAGTCAAGCTCAATGCCCGCTGCATAGTGAATCCCAAAACTGTGAGTACCCTGAATGTAGTGAACTCATGAGGCTCCTGCATGAATCGAGAGACCATGCCTACAGCATATGAAATGTCAGGTCTCGTATGAGTTAGATAAATGAGACTCCCAACAAGCTGTTGGTACAAAGTGCCATCAACAAGTGGAGAACACTGAGCCTCAAGTTTGACTCCAGAAAGAAAGGGAGTTGGAGAAGGCTTGTAGTCAGCCATATGAAACCTCGAGAGCAAATCTAGAGCATACTTGAACTAGTTGATGGTGATCCCAGAAGCAGACTGGTAGATCTCAATCTTGAGAAAGTAATGCAACAAGCCCAAGTCAGTCATCAAAAACCTATCATGAAGGGCAGTTTTGACAACCCCAATGGTGGATGAAGAACTCCCTGTGACCAACAAGTCATCAACATACAGAACCAAAAATAGGAGTGAATCATCCTGTTGGTTTTTTCCCAGACTGGATGCTTATTCCCAGATTTCCCTACAAGGTAGCCATCAGTGATCAACAGGATCTCTAGGCCAGGGGCCAACAGTGTAGGAGATAGACTCTATATTTTATCTCCTCTTCTTCTTCAGGCTCTGCAAGACCTAGGGGGGATTCCCTACTCAACATCCATGAGATACGCATACAAGGATTGGGATGCTGTCAGAAAGCAGATAAGTCCTCCTGTAAGTAGACCAAAACTGAAAGATAAGAGCAAAGGGGCTAGCTTCGGGCCTATTTGCAGTTGTAGACAGAGGACTGAGGATCCTAAAACTAATTCTAATGTCCTAATGGTTGTTTTAGAGTTTGATTATGATTTTAAGTTTGGATGCAAAGCTGGACATGGTTGTAACACAAACACAAAGCAAGATTGGTGCCTATCCAGGGCCTGGAGTCAGTAGACATACACCTGTGAATGATCAGCATGAACGGCTAAAACTAGATTTCAGGGGGATATATATGATACCTGCCTTACAGATATCTCCCAATACAGAGTGTTAAGTTATCTCTACTTATGGCATCCCTACTGCAATATACCCTTCCCAATGTTCAACCTGAAAACAGTTTAATCTACTCCTTGAGCAGAAGTTAAAAGATCAGACATTCAACATAGGAATTCTATGTTCTAGAGTCTCAAATATTGCCCAAATATCCAGATTCAGAAGAAGAATACATGCAATACTGGAGACAGAATTAACAAAACACATGCTAAGATAGCATTTCTCATATAAGATTAATCATGAAATCAGTGGGTTCATGCCAAAACATACAACAAGAGATACATAAACTCACAGGTTTAGCTGTACAGAGCAACCAGATCAGCTTGTTTTGAATTACAGAGCCAAAAATCTTTAACTTTCAACAACCTAAAAATGAGTAACACTTCCTGCTTATAACAGCCAGAAAGTGTACTACAGCAATTAATTACATGGCTATTACAAAATATCCGCCAGATACAGTCCTTAGAAGGAATGGCGCTCAGAAAATGTTAATGCAGCAGACAAAGGGGGGCCTCGAGCCACGCACCACTATCTGGAAGTCTTCATTCTCAATCAGGCAGCCTGATCGCTTGTACCATCGCCCATACTCCTGCTACAGTCACCATTAAGGGCCTCAACCACCCGCCGTCGCTTGAAAACCATCGCTGCAGTCAAAAAGGAAACTTCCCGCCAAAATGCTTCCTCGCAGGTTCAAAACATACAGGGGAATAATCCCACATTGGTACCGCGGAGACAACTTTAGTATTTTAAAAATATGGCCGCATGCATACCAAGTGTCGAGCGCTTTTGCCGTGCTCGACACACATGCCTTCGTCAAAACCCATCGCCGTGACACAAACCATCGGCCCAACCCACGAATCCTTCGCCGACCTCATCAGTCTGGCCGATACAACACTACGCTCCCTTCTGTCGGCCAGACATAGACCATCAGGCTAGCCCTCCAGACCTCCACCGACAGACCAACTCTCACCGATGACCAAAAGAAACACATTTCCCCATCAGCCAGAGAAAGGCCATCGGAGCAACACCAAGCCCCTCCGCCGATAACATAAGTCACCCCGATAACCTTCAAAACATCCCTTCGTCGGTGTGACCCACGCCGATAACATCACATCGGCCAAACATCCACATATCGGTAGCTCCAAAAAACCTTCGTCGACGACAACTGTCTCGCCGATCGCTACTCCATACTCCGCTGTCGGTGTGACCAACACCATCGGCCAACCTGAAAGTCTCCCCGCCGATACGCCGAGTCACACCAAAGACCACCATCAACTCCATCATCGGCCAGAGAAAGAGTACGCTACAGCGATGTCTCCCGATCGGCAAGAAAAACATCATCGGCCAAGCATTTCAAAGTTGACCCGATACTCAATCTCACTCCGATGGCACTCCCCATCAGGGTGACTTCCCTCCATCGGCAAACTGCAAAAGACCTTTGCCGATATGCTAAATCTCACCGATGAACACTTAACTCATCCCCCATCGGCATGACCAACGCCGTTGGTGGAACCATAATATCCTTTGCCGATAGGCAATAGTCTTGGCGATGGACAAGAACACTTGGGGTTTGAAAGAAGAAACCCTCCAACAAGCAAGCTCAGCCTCCAGGTCAAAATGAGCACCAACACATCCTGCTGCAGAATGTAGACATTGGGATCAGAATGGCACCGAGTGAACCCAACTGATAGAAGGAAGGAGTCCATCTTGGCATACCAGGCCCGAGGAGCTTGTTTGAGGCCATAGAGAGACTTCCAAAGATGGCACACAAGTGAAGAATCCTGAAGGAACCCCTGTGGCTGCTCCATGTAGATCTCCTCCTGAAGGTCACCATGAAGAAAAGCACTCTTCACATCCATCTGGTGTACTTCCCAATGATTAGCTGTAGCAATGGCAAGAACAAGTTGAATGGAATTCATTCGGGCAACTGGCACAAAAGTCTCAGAGTAGTCAATCCCAGGAACATGGGAGAATCCTTTGGTGACCAAGCGAGCCTTATGCTTGTCAACCGACCCATCTACTGCAAATTTTGTTCGATAGATCCACTTACATCGAACAAGTTTTCTTCCCTTAGGAAGAGGGACAAGATCCCAAGTGTGGTTCCTCATCAAGGAACTATACTCCTCCTGCATAGTTGTATCCCACTCAGGAATACCAGAAGCCTCATGAAAAGACTATGGATCTGAGGCAGTAGCAATGAAGACATGTGGAGCATCCTGGAACTGTGAATGAGTCTACCTGGTGCCTGATGGATCCCCAACCCAATCACCTATAGACTACAAGGTCTGTCTAGCCCAAAGTGGACTGGAAGATGGAGAATCTGGAGGAGAATCATCAACCTCTGAATGATGACTAGGAGAGGAAGGAGGTGAGTCCTCTGAATCACTCTCTTCATCAGAAGTGGAGGTAGAAGACTGCTCAGGTGAATCTGACTCATCAGAAGATCTGTCATGTATCCCAAGTGACTCCAATGTCAAGGTAGGAGTTGGAGAAGTGATAGAAAGTGAGCTCGACAAGCCCTCCTCAAACTGAACACTGCTCTCAATGAACAACTCATGTGTAGTAGGGTGGAGCAACTGATAACCCTTCACACCATCAAGATAACCTACAAATATGTAAGGTTTGCTCTACTGATCCAAGGCCTTGCATTTCTCTGCAGGAATGTGGGCCCATGCAGGAGAACCAAAAACTTGAAAGTGCGTAACTGATGGTTTCTGACCTCTCCAAGCTTCAAAAGGAGTGACTCGCTTTAAGGCTCAGTGAGGAACACAATTCTGGATATAACAAGCATAGTTAATGGCCTCTGTCCAATACTGTGGTGGAAGAGATCTGGAGTGAATCATGCAGTTTGCAATTTCCTTGAAGGACCTATTCTTCCGTTCTGCAACACCATTCTACTGAGGATTGTATGGAACTGAATGCTGCAAATCAATCCCCTTTGAAGTGCAAAACCTCTCAAATCGATGGTTGACATACTCACCACCATTGTCAGTGCACAAAACTTTGATGGGTTTCCCGGATTGCTTCTCTACAAAAGTCTTGAAGTCTTGAAAGTGATCAAATACCTTAGACTTCTGTTTGAGAAAGTACACCCAAGTATATCAAGAAAAGTCATCAATCAATGTGAGGACATATCTAGCCTTGCTGAAAGAATGATGCTGAAATGGACCAGGCAAATCACTGTGAACTAAATCCAGTATCTGTGAAGCTCTCCATGCCTTACCTTTGTCAAACTTTTCCTTAGGATGCTTACCAAGAATGCAAACTTGGCAAACACCACCTGAAAACTAAACTGAAGGCAACCCTGTGACCATGCTCTGCTGGTTGAGCTGCTGCAAGTAGTAGAAGTTAAGATGGCCAAACTGCTCATGCCATAATCTACTCACATCATTAGAATGAGTGAGAAAAATAGTCGAAGGAGGATCAAGAACAAAGTGAGAAAATAGATAGAGCCGTGATTGATGATCTGCTCTCCCAACTACAACTGTAGAACCACTGTGCAACTCATGAATCTCCACTGAATCAGGAGTGAACTTAACCCGCTTGCTTGAACCTGTGTGAGTGATCTGGTAAACCGATAGGAGATTAGTTGATAATGAGGGCACACAAAGAACATCATGGAATGTACCATCCCCCACATCAACAGACCCTCTCCCACACACCTCAACAGGAGTGTCATCACCCATCAAAATAGAAGGCATAGTACATGGCTCCAAAGATGCAAGTTCTTTCTTAGATGAAGCCATGTGGTGCGAAGCACCTGAATCAAGAACCCAAGTGGATGGTGAAGAAGCAACTACAACAAGGGCCTTGCCCTTTCCTTTCCCCTTGTTGTTTTCTTTTGCCTTGTTAGACCTCTCATTAGAACTCTATTTGATAGACTCATGAACACTGATATTATTCTTCTCAAGAATGTGTGTCAAGTGATCAATTTGTTTCTTCAAACATTTATGTTCATCATGACCGGGTCTTTTACAATAGGTACATTGGACCCACTCTTTCTTAGGCTTGTCACCCTTGGAAGATTGGGTCTCATTAGTTTCTTTTGAAGCAACCGGTATTTGATCCTTCTTCTCCTTGCTATTCTTATGTTTCTTATCCTTACTATTTTTGTTACTACTTTGTCCTTTCTGTTCTTTTGTGCCTTGGTTGGCAACCAAGGCATGTGACTTAGAGGACTTAAGAGTGCTCATCTGGATTAGCTTGTCATGTTCTCGAGTGAGATTGACAACAAAATCATCTAAAGATGGCATGGTGAATTGAGTACCAAGTGCACCCTTAGTAGCATAGAAGGTAGAAACAAACATAGAATATTCTAAACTTATCTTAGAGAGAATACTAAGAATCAATTGTTCATCTTTCTTTTCAATTCCACATTGTTTTAACTGTAGCCTTAGTGATTTTAATTTAGTGAAGAAATCTTGGATTGTGTTGAAATTGCCTGGACTTAAACTAATTAGTTCATTTTCCAACATATGACCCCTCATTGAATCTTGTGTGCCAAATAGTGTTTCTAGCTTTGTCCATATTTCATTTGGTGTATTCAAAGACTCAATGTGAAAGAGAAAATTAGGAGAAATAGACAAACACAATGTTCCATATGCCTCATCACATTTGCTAAACCACTTAGGCTTATCTTCATCTTTAATAGGTTCAGTTTCAAGTCCCATTGTTATCCTAATTAATCCATCTTTCCGTAAGTGAATTGTGATGCATGATTTCCACTCAAAGTAATTGTATGGAGTTAGGATGGGCACATTTGTTTGATCCATGATGAAGAAATGTAGAGAAGAAATGCTGAAAAGAAGAGAACCCAACCAAGACAACCCCCCCTTTTTACTCAATCAAAGAACCCCCCCCAAGAAAATATGATTTGAGGCTTTATATTAGTGCATTTACAACTACCGCTAGAAAGAAATACTAAGTGGTCTTGATTTCAATGCATTACAAAACCCTCGTGAAGAGCATATGCTGAAAATACAACTTTGGCACAATAACTAGAGAAATAAAAAACACCACTGCGATCTACTAAAAAAATCATGCACTTTCAAAAAAAGAATCGCCTCGATATGAGGTCGTATGTGAAAGTTATGATCCTCTGAAGTTCCCAAAATGAGAACTGTGCAGTGTCACGACTGAAAATCTACAATTTCTGAAAAATCTCTGCATCAAAATAAATTTCTACACTAGTGCATAGAGTACGAAAAATTATCCAAAATAAAAAAAAAAAACATCGTGGGAAATGGAGTCCGTATGAGAAAGAACGAAGCATTTGAAAACTGCCTTCAAAACTACAACTGCCAATGGAGAGGGGTCATGCTATAGCTTTCTGAGTGCATTTCTACAAAATATATAGACTGCATACAAAAATAGAACAATACCCAGATGGTTTTTCTATTCTGTGAACAAAACCCAGAAGGCATTTTTCTTGCTGATGTATAGAAGATGTTGATTCAGTGTAAACAAAACACCTTTAGCTACAAAAAATGACCCTAGCAAACAAAAAATGACATACAAAGGCTGAATCAAATACCTAAGACAAGAAATGGCATCCTAGATCCTAGAATATTGATTGAAAACACCAAATATGCAAGCTGGTTGTCAGATTTGAGCTCGAAACCTCAGTTCTGCAACTATGTATGATGATCTCTGATTTCGGTGAAACGAAAGCCAAATATGACTTTCTCAAGCCTCCTGGACGCGTTGGAACAGCTGGAAATGTTGTCAGTATAACCAGAAATGTTGCAATCACCTAGATTTCATAAAACACATGTGCAAACCCCAGAAATTAACAAAATTTCTGTCAAACTTTTCTGATTGTCAAGATCATCCGAAGATGCAAGAGGAGCATACTAGGTTTTTTGAAAAACTGCAATAAGCTTTATTAGCCCTCCCGAATCTCTCAAATATGGAAACTAAAAGTTACTCTTGCACATAGAATAGCTCTGATACCATGTTAGAATTTGAAAAGATTATTGACCTAGAAAACTAGTGAAAATGAATAGATATCTAAACTATGAATGCAAATGATACGAAATCAAAATAGCAACATAGAGTCAGTCTCCAAGAGAGTAATGCAAATGCTAGAAGCAAAATAGCATTAAGAGGATGCAAAAGCAATAGATACAAAATACAAGCCAGGTAGCATGCTTATATAGACTAGGAAGAGGGAGGAGGTGGCAACACTGACCAATCAAGAGCAACCATCTATCAGACTAAAGATAGCAAAGTATCTTCCCAAGATAGCTGATGGATGCTCACATGTAGGAAGGTGACACCTCATAATCTTCTCACCTAATAAGACATGCTTTATTAACCTAAGCGAGATTAAAAAAAGTGTACAAAAAACCTAGGGATATAGGGAAAAATAAATAAGCCACTAGGAAATAAAAACCTACACTAACATATAGAAGTGCTAATGATGTTGGTACATTGCTCTTGTTACTGAGATTCCAAGTGCTTTTGAGAAAATTTGCTCTCTAGAGGAAACAGTGTGTTGCAGAGTATTCTAGCTTGCAGGATACTATCTGAGTTTTTGCTCCACATTTCTTCTGTATTGAAGATTGGAGTGTGATCTTGGATATGTTTTAGATAAGTGTTTGAAGATGGTAAATCTAGAATTTGATGGTCCAGATCACTGTACAATAGAAGTTATGTTCACCAGTTTGAAGACTGTAATTGACAGAGTTTCTGGGTTGTGTAGAGGTGTCTGGGAGAAAGTATTTTGCTCTCCATTTCTCTATAGAATGGTTTCAGGTGGTACGGTTCTAGACATATGCTTATAATGTCCTTAGCTATCTTCATTCCAAAGGATTTGTGATTTGATACTCCAGAAAGCAAGTTATTATGTAGTAGAGTTCGACAATGTTGTTTGTGAATAGACAATGAACCTTCTTTAGATGAAAGGTGTTGCAGATGATTTTGTCAATTTTGAGGTGACTTAAGGTTGTTCATGGATGTCTCCTAAACATGTTGAAGGCTTGTGCTTGGTCTGCAAGTTATGATTGTGTTCTTGGAAATGTGTGCCTAAAGATCCTAGTATTAACACTAGTTTTGGCCAACTTGGTTGTTTACACTCTTTGCCGATGTGCTTCGTGGATTGTGGAAGCATGCTAAAGTGTGTGAAGATGTATTTGCGTCCAAAATACTCTATGAAATATTCTACCTTAATTCCTTTGCTTCACAAGATTGTTTAGGTCTAGACCTAATTTGAATTGTGTATGTTTTCCGACCTTGGAGACTATTCTAAAGGTTATAGAATGTGTTGCTGACCTTGATGTATATTCCAAGGTTAATGATTGATATAAATAAGTGAATATGATTCGTGTGTTGTAGTGAGTGTGCGAAGATGTGAAGATGAAAGTATTTGTTTTGTGAGGCAGCAAAGGTGATATGTATTGTGCTTCATTGGAACTGAACTCAGGCATGTGGTAGATGCTATCATATCAGTTCATGGTAGTGAGCCACCTCTTTTGGCAGTGAGCCACCTCTTTTGGCAGTGAGCCACCTCTTTTGGTAGTGATCCACCTCTTTTGATAGTGAGCCACCTGTCTTGGTAGTGATCATTCTTTTGGGTAGTGAGCCTCTTTATAATTTGGTATTGATACTACTATATATTGTGAGCTAATCCTCACCATGGTTTTTCCCTTTTAGGGTTTTCTGCTAAAAAACTAGTGTTCTCTTGTGCATGGTGTTGATGTGATTAAGTTTATGTTATTTGTTTTTCATGTTTAATCTTCATAACAGAATTAGGGTTTAAGTAAATTGATGTGGATGTGATTATGTTTGTGAAGGCTTAAAGTTTTTGATACAATTGATTCACCCTCCTCTCAATTGTCTTGTGCATTCAACAATTGGTATCAGAGCAAAGGTTCCTTGGAAGAAAGCCTAATAGCTTAAGGTAGATTTGGGATGGTGCGCAAGAAAGACATTCCTTATTTTGATGGAATTGACTATGCCTTCTGGAAGGTATGAATGCAAAGTTATCTTGTTTCTCTTGGTCATAATGTGTGGAAAATGGTTGAACAGAAAAACACTATATCTAAAGATGATCCAGAGACTGTAAGTGAGATAAGGGATTATGAGATGATTGGCAAAGCTATAAATGCCTTACTGAATTCTCTATCTAGTACTAAAATGGTGAAAGTGTTAGATCTGGAAATGACTCATGAGATATAGGAAAAAATGAAGAGTATATATGAAGGTGACAAATCTATTAAGAAATCCAAGATGTAGAACTTGAAGTCCAGATATGAAACTATGCGGATGTCTGAAGATGAGAACATAAAAATCTATATGCAGAAGATTGATGAAGTTGTTAATGGCATCAAAGGTCGTGGTGGAACTCTGACTGATGAAGAAGTTGTGAATAAAATACTCAGAACACTTCCCAAATCTTATATTCATAAAGTATCTTCCATTGAAGAATTGCTAGATACAGGAAAGCTTTCAAAAGATCAATTGCTTGGAAACTTGACTACTTTTGAGATGAGAGAATTTGGCACTACTGAAGGTCCTGTGAAAGTTGAGACTGCTTTTAAGGCTAAATCAGAAAAGTCTGTTAGATTAGATAAGTATGGTGTGGAATTAGATGAGGAAGACTTTGATGAGATTGAGGCAAACTTTGTAAACAAAATGAAAAAGGGAACTGGAAAGTTTAGAGGTAAGTTACCTTTCAAATGTTTCAGTTGTGGTAAGATTGGACATTATGCTTCAAGATGTCCTGGTAGAACTTTGAAGATTAAGAACAAAGAAAGTAGAGGTAAGATGGTAAGGAAAAGTTATTATGTTAAAGATGATGAAGGTGTAACTGACGATGAATCTGATTTTGAAGATGGTAATGCTAGTGAATGCTTGTTTATTGCTATAAAAGAACATGTTTCTGCTAACCTTGGAAGCTGTGTAAAGGAAGGAAGTTCAAAAGAAGAGAAAGAGATGTTTGCATTTCATGCTAGAAAGGAAAAGGATGAATGGGTCATTGACAATAGATGTTCAAATCACATGATAAGAGATAAGAGTAAGTTTGTCAAATTGGAAAAGTATGATGGAGGACTAGTTAGATTTGGTGATGATGCAGCTGGTAAGATTTGTGGAAAAGGGTCAATTACTTTTGATGGAAAGCATAATACAAATGATGTTCTTTATATCAAAGGGTTAAAGCATAATCTTCTAAGTGTTGGACAGATGAGTAACAAGGGATACAACCTGATGTTTAAGGACAATGGATGTGAGATAAGGAAAAGATCTGGAACAATAATTGTTGTTGGTAAGAAGACTCATGGTATTGTTTATCATTTGAAAGGTACTGACAATTGTTGTTTGTTGGCTTAGACAAATGAAAGCTGGTTATGGCATAGTAGAATGTGTCATATTAACTTTGATAATTTGGTAAGAATAAGCTCAATTCAACCTGTAAGAGACCTGCCTAAGATTGTGAAGCCTGCTAATGCCATTTGCAAAGAATGTCAATTTGGGAAACAAACAAAGACAAGTTTCAAGAGAAAAGAGAAAACCTCTACTAGCCTATTAGAGTTGGTGCATACAGACTTATGTGGTCCTACAAGAATAAGAAGTCTACAAGGTGACAGGTACTTCATGCTACTTATTGATGATTATTGGAGAATGACTTGGGTTATTTTTCTTAGAGAAAAATCAGAAGCCCTAGACAAGTTCAAGGCATTTGAAGCAATGGTTGAAAATGAAATAGATTTGAGAATCAAGTGTCTGAGGTCTGACAGAGGTGGTGAGTTACTTCAAATGAATTCAATTCTTTTTGTGAAGAACATGGGATAAAGAGACAATTGTCTACCCTTAGAACTCCTTAGCAAAATGGAGTAGTTGAAAGGAAGAATAGAACAATTCAGAAAGCTGCTAGAACAATGATCAAAGAAGCTGACCTTCCAGAAGTATATTGGAAAGAAGCTATTCATACTACTGTCTACATTCAAAATAGAGTTCAAGTCAAAGCAAATGGAACAAAGACACCTTATGATCTGTGGTATGGAAAAACTCCTACTGTCAAGTATTTCAAGGTTTTTGGAAGTAAATGCCATATCAGAAGAGATGAAGAGTTGGGAAAGTTTGATGCTAGATGTGATGAAGGCATATTTCTTGGGTACTCTACTAAGAGAAAGCCTACTGGTGCTACAACAAAAGGTTGAGGAAGATTATTGAAAGTGCAAATGTAAAGGTAGATGAAGATATTCAGAAAAACTTAGAGCCTGATGGCTATGAGTTAGATGAGTCTGCTCATACAGAAGCAGTTAAAGAAGTCAAAGACAAGGAAGTTTAGATTGATGAAAAAGAAACTCCGGAAAAAGTTCCTAAAACCCCCAAGTATGTGCAAAAGAATCACTCAGAGGATTAAGTCATTGGTGACAAAAACAAAGGAGTTCCCGCAAGAAGAAAAGTTACAGAAGAATAGGTAAATCTCTATTTAATTTCAAAAGTTGAACCTAAGACTCTCTCTGAAGAATGTAAAGATGAACATTGGGTCAAGGCAATGGAAGAAGAATTGATGCAAATTGAAAAGAACAAGACTTGGGAACTTGTCCCTAGGCTTGCAAATAAGAATGTGATTGGAACAAAGTGGGTTTTCAGGAATAAGTTGAATGAGAATGGAGAAGTGGTAAGAAATAAAGCTAGACTTGTATGCAAAGGCTGCTCATAAGTGGAAGGAATAGACTATGAGGAAACTTTTCTCTAGTGGCAAGACTAGAAGCTATTAGGTTGATTCTGGGTTATACAACACATAAAGATTATAAGGTATCTCAAATGGATGTAAAGTTTTCTTTTCTGAATGGTGAGTTGGAAGAAGTATATATATAGCAACCAGATGGATTTTAATTATCAGACAGACCAGACATGGTATGCATATTGAAGAAGGCATTGTATGGACTAAAGCAAGATCCCAGATCTTGGTATGCCAGATTAGATAGATACTTATTGTAGCAGGGATTCAGTAAAGGGTCTGCAGATAGTCATTTGTGTATCAAGGTAAGCAAAGATCAAATTTTGATTATTGAGGTCTATGTAGATGATATAATCTTTGGTGGAAATGAAGGTGTGCTCAGGTAAAATTTCTACTACAGCCCTAGAAACAACAAATTGAAACCCTAGCTATGCAATAGAGCCCTTAAAAAACCTAGAATCTAAACATGCAAGCTTGAAAGTTGAAAACCCTAGGACATATAATGCATTTCCTCCATTGCTGCTATCTAAACTAGCTATGATGATGCACTCATATTTGCAGGTCTACAAATTGGATGAGAGCTCAAAGTATTGACAATGGCAGAAGTCTAATGCTCAAGTGATGTGTTGACAATGAAGGGATTGGAGTGGTTTTATAGAGAGTGAAATGTGAATGGAGGGTTAGGATGAAAAGTTGATTTAGGTTTAAGATCAAGGGCTGAGAATGACTTAGGGTTTCCAGCCACAAGAAGACAAAAGATAATTTTAAATTAGAAGAAATGATGAGGTGGACCATGTTTTAAAATTAAATAAATTGTGACAATTCATTTAATTTTTGTAAGGAATGAATAATGTAGAGGGATTTTTAATTAAATAAAGGACTTATTTAATTAAAATTGGATTGATAATTTAAATAAATGGATATTTATTTAAATTAAGGAAGAAATGATGAATGTATAATTGATGAATAACTAAATAATACTTAAATTATTTAATTATAGAGGAATTATGAAGAAAACAACTTAAATAATTAAATAAATAAAATTTATTTAATTAAAAGAGCAAGAGGAATGAATTAATTAAATAATAAAAAATAATTTAATTAATAGCATAATAAGAAGATAAGGCAAATTATGTGTGAAAAATGTTATTCGTAGGCCCAAGACATTTTTAAGTGTGTACATTTTGCCCCTCTTTGATATAATGTCGAATCCGGTGTTATATCAAAGAAAATTTGAGAATTGTGCTCTGAAATGCCACAGTGTGTTTTTTGGCGAAGCGTGATGGTCCTATGCCCCCTCGGGAAATTTTTCAAATTTTCTAAAAAATTTCAAAAAATTTGGAATTTTTTTGAAAGATTGTGTGGGATGGTGAGCTAGGTATGAAAAAAAATGTTGTAAAAGGCACTCGAGATATGAAAAAGGTCACACATTGGTCAAAATATTGAAAAGTGGGGCCATTTAGGTCACAAAGGCTCTATAAATAGCTATGGGAGGGTCCATATTCCTCATTTGTGCACTTGAGCTTTAGAAATCCTAGAGAGCAGAGAGTGAGTCTGTGGAGAGTTTACGCGAAGCTGCTATTGAGATGTTGCCTGTACCAGCTCACCAACACTACGGATCGTGAGTTCAAACCTATGGTTGGCTCCCCGAGTTAGGTGCCACGGTATGTATCTGATCCTTGTCATTTTTTGCATTTTTGTGTAGATTTTAGGGCCTGAAAATAGAACACACATGCGGTGCACTTTTGTTTGTTGCATGTGCCGCACTTTTGTGTGCCGCATGTGCCTTCGCATGCACTGCTTGCGCATGGCAGTGCAACACCTACGCAAAGGTGCAACACATGTGGCTTTTGGAGCCGCATGCGCCAGTGGCTATGATGCCTCCGCTTAGGCGGCGTGCATCTGTTGGTCGTGACGCATAGGTTAGACAGTGTGACACATGAGCCAAGGTGAGTCGCATGCATTGAGCAATGTGACGCATGTGCTTGAGTGAGTCGCATGCATTGAGCAGTGCGACGCATGAACTTAGCCACCATGCATAGGTTTAGCAATACGATGCATGAGTGTTTTTGAGCCAAAAAACATGAATGTTGCCCTAATTCTTGCCTATGTTTGGCTATCAATGTCGCAATTAGGGTTTGTTATAGTAATGTGTTGTCTTAGTTGCATGAATACAGGTGAGGCTGCCACCTATTTATACACAGGAGAGTCATCCCACCAGATATCGGTTATGGGACTCTTTGTCGATGGCTGAGAGGGACATTCTAGATGCCCTGGGATTGTATGGTGTTGTGTTTATGGTTGAGATTCGGGCTAATCGAGGGCTACTGACAACAATCATGGAGAGGTACCATTCAAAGATGAACTCATTTCATTTTTTGATGGGAGAGGCTACTATGACCCTGCTTGATGTGTGGTGGATTCTTCAGCTTCGCATTCATGGGGAGTAGGTGGTCTATAGTTTGGAGACAAGATTGCCGACACTGCATCAATTATTTGAGATGGTAGATGATGCTACATTGGGTGTCAAGGAGCATGAGATACCATGGGACACTATGACAGATCATTATGATCGATTGATTGTGGTTATATGCGCTTGCATTGCTGGTCTCGTATGCCCCAATTGACACGACCATGGATTTCTGGCTGGCTGGGGAGAGATGTTGGAGGGGATGGTGGTGGATGCGACTTCATATGCATGAGGACCCTACCTCTTAGCACAATTATATCACTAGCTGCACGGTGTTGTATATCGAGGGGAGCAGTCGATTAGTTGCGGGGTGACTTTGCTCATGATATGGTCATGGGAACACATTGCAGTGTGTAGGCCACCAGTGGATTAGGAGATTCTAGATGAGCTACCATATGTATTTTGTTATACTGGCGCAGTGCCATAGGTTTAGATGGGTGATGTGGGGTACTAGAGACATGCTATTGACCACATGGATTCATTTTCTTGGATGCCATATAGAGATTAGCCCAGATGGATAGAGGATGATGAGCAAATTCCTTACTGTAGACATACAAGATATCTTATCAGCCATACTATATAGGCACAACATGTTATAGAAGGGAATTTACCATTGTGGGTGCTTCAACAATTCAGAGAGTGGTAGGATATGCCTGTCGGTATTGCAGAGTTTTCCTAAGTGACATGAGAGATTTCTATATGGGGGCCGATGATTCCGGTGCAGACGGTTCTTGATGAGATCGCAGGATTGTAGCCACTTCAGTGGGGTATGGGGATACTGCGGATCTAGGCATGACTCCCTCTTATGATGTGTGGTGGGCCACTCATTTGCCAGTTTCGTACTTGCATCCTGATGCACTAGCACTAGTGGAGCGGTTGGGACGAGGGTCGAGAGGCCAATTCAGAGGATGAGGCAGGGGTAGAGGAGGTGGAGATGACAGAGGCAAAGATGATGGTGGGGCACGTGGGGGTGGTGGAGGTAGAGGCTAGGATGGACAAGGTAGGGGTGGTGCACTTGCCCCTATACAGGAGGAGGGAGAGGGAGCAGTGGGTCGTGTGGCGATAGCTATGGAGGAGATGCAAGTGGGAGATCCAGAGGAGGATGTGCCCATGGAGGATGTTGGCGGAGGAGAGGAGATGGAGGAGACTGAGGAGGAGGAGGATGAAGAGGAGGAGGAGCAGATTAGGGAGGAGGCTCTGCAGGATGTACCTCTTGTAGAGATAGGAGATGATGAGGTAGAGGAGGAGGAGAGGGATGCCCTAGCTCGTGGGGGAGATGTGGATGGGAGGATAGCTAACTTACATGCCTAGCTAGATGCAATGTGGCAGCGGCTATAGGAGGTTGAGGGGTAATTGATTCAACAGATGACCAAGTGTGATATGGCTGTGATTAGGGAATAGAGGGCAGAGTAATGGTGTATAGATTTAGCAGCGACCATGAGTGGGCTAGAAGCTAAGTTTACACAGGCATTGGTCAGATCAGGCTAGGATGCACAATATTATAGGGGTTTGTATGAGATCCTAGTGCAAGTAGAGCAGAGGGTACCTAGCTTCTAGAGTAGGAGTGCTAGTCGATCCTGATCCCACAGATCTCATAGCAGTGTGTGGCATTCACAGAGGCGGCCATCACCTTATGACAGGCCCTCTAGATTGAGGGCAGGTTGAGAGCACATGGGTCCTCCCACAGTGCCATTTTTGATATTTTTTGATGTATTTATTTTGATCGAGCCTACGTGCTCTTGATTTATGACTGAGTTTGCGAGCTCCATTTTTGACACACATATATGTATGTATATTGTACTGTGACACTTTTGGATGATGATATATATATGAGATGGACCTATTCGGATCAATTTTTATTTCTTGTATGCATATGATGGATGGATTTTATAATGATGCATTATTTATTTATGATGATTTATGGTAATGCAGTGTTATGTGTTATGATTGTTATGATATGATATGTGATGCTTATATTATGTTTATATGATGGTTATGATTGAAAGGAAGCAAGGTACGTGGAACACACTTCTTATGCTAATCTAATGAGGGAAGTAGAGTGTAAATTCAAATTAACCTTTCCAGTTACAACATTATTAAAATAATAATAGAGATATTGCAGCAATACACATACACACAAAAAGTAGATAGAAGAGAGAGAGACAAGATATACGTGGGGAAAACTCTTACGGGTGAAAAACCCCACACTCCAAAACATAGCTCAAATGTATTACAGTAAACAATAATAGATTACAATACAGTTTCAGAGCCAATGCTCTTTCAGGAGTCTTCGAATGTCGAATCTGGAGATATTTTGGTAGCATAACAGTACTTGTACAAAAACTATCTATCTCCCATCCAAGCACCTATTTTTATAGAGTTTACAAGGCAAATATGGAACCTTCTAGAGATGGGCATCCATCTTGGACTCATGCCTCAAAACCCATGCCTAAGGACACTTGTCCAACATCCCATCCTAATGTGGGTGCCTAGTCCCAAGATAGGTTACAACAGATGCTCTTACGCATCTTACAACTGTCATAGAATTCGTCATAACTAACAGCACTTACAGCTATAAGAGAATCTGTCATACACTGACTAAAAATATCATATTCCTCTTATAACATGTTATAACCTCCCTTGGCCACCCAAAGAAGCCTTTCTCTCATGCAAAGATACTCATTGACACTTGTCATTAAATAAAAGTCATTTGAGGTTTCGGGGGCATTGCCCCTGAGCCCCCACAGGGGCGTTGCCCCTCGACCCCACCCTGTACCGCGACAGGGAGTGCGCTAGGGGCGCTGCCCCTGGGACCCTGCAAGGGGTTCCACCCCTTGACCCTGTCTTGGGGGCGCTACCCCCAAACCCCTATTAATTATTCAAGGGGGAAACTGCTGATACCAAAGTCACCAAAAATTATCTTGCTACATGTACACAAGGTGTCGACAATGCCAACTCAACATGGGATAAATAAATACAACATTAGGAATTTGCAAAGGTTGATACAACTTAATTCCCAACAATGATGTTATGGTTATATGATGTTTATATGATGCAATGTTATTTGATTTCTCGTGTAATGGTTATGTATGGATACACATGCTTATGTGGTGGATATCTAGGTGGTAGATGTATGGTTTCATGCAAATGATGTTGATGTGATTTTATGCAATGATGATGGTAATTTCATATGGTAATTATGATAATGATGACTTATGATGATGCTTATGATGATAATGTGATGACTAACATGTGTGTGTATGCAAGTGTTATTGAGATAATATTATTTTTGGTGTGTCATAGTAGGGGGAAAAGAGAGTTGAAGAGATGAAGATGAAAGAGCGAAGAATTGGACGAGAGATGAAGAATTGGTTGAGAAGAATTGATTTAGACTTTGTTGTAAGAGATGTTGAGCTTCTTTAATACAGTTACTATGTATCATCATGGTGCTTATTGTGTCAAAGGATGATAAATGCCATGGTAAAGGATAATCTAGGCACAATGTGCTATCCTTTGGGAAACAAACACACACACACACACACAAATAGACAAGGGTTGCCAGGGTCATCCCAAGTTACTAAGATACCTTGTTAGATTATGTGATGAGAACAATATTAGGTGTATAAGTCCTGATATATGGAAGTATTGAGCCATTCCAATATATAGGATGTGTTTGATTCACCCAGTAGTGTCCCAATCACACACAAGGAACTCAGTTACCCCAGTTGTGTTGCCTAGACAAACCACAAACAACAATCAAAGAAAGAGAGATCTCGCCTTATCCTTGTCTCTCTTCATCCTTTAAGGACTGCCTTAGGAAGCTTAGGAATGAGATCGCAAAAAAAAACCAAAATGTTGTGTGAGACAGAGCCAACAACCATCAGGTCATATGCTGAGTGTAGATGTGCTTGCTTGAATGATTATGATAGGTTGAATTATGCTTGGTTTCAGGATAGGCAGCATGTCATATAAGACGTCGAGTCTAGTTTCAACAATGCAACCTCCTGTATAAGGCAAATGAAAGTTAAGGGACATCTCGTATAAGACATGTGGTATGGTTTTGAGATTGGCACAGGTTTGAGAAGTGATTGATTTGTGACCAGCGATAGTGTCCAAAAGATGAGTGTTGTCGTCTAAGATGCAGAGCTTGGTTTCAATTGCATCTCATGCTTGTTGTCGGACATGTGTTTTGGGAATGTTGGTAGGTCATGAGGAACTTTGATCATCACCATGTGTGTAGTGAATGATACTGTCCTGGTTGTGCTGTTGAGCTGTCTAGTTGTGAGTGTTTTGGATGTTTACTACTTGCGTTTGTCTGCTTCGAGTGTCTATCCCATGGAAGGAAAACTTATTATGATGGTTTGTCATGATGGTCCCGAAGGGACTGACCTAATGCCTTGGGGGCACATCAATGATGGCCTTGCCTACGTGAAAGCTCAGAGGCAATGTAGTTCAACAGGGTGTAGGAGTCTAGGACAACATTGAGAGGGGGGGTGAATCAGTGTTGTGTAAATTTTCAAATCTTTTTCAAACTTTAACTTTCAAAGCACAAGGAGAGAAGGATATCATTGATTTATCAAACACATATGCACAAAACTGAGAATGAAGAAGGAGAACAAAACCTTATAAGCAATGTATTAACATACACAGATTCAGATGAAAACAATATGACACATAACACAAATTTGCACGAGTGGAAAACCCTCCTGGGGTATAAAAACCACTCCAAAACTGCCTCACTGGCTTAACCTTGAAAATATCTTTACAAGCCTTACTGGCTAATGTAAGTGTCTCACTGACAAATGGTCTTACTGACCTACAAGCCTCACTGGCATACTGTTGTGCCTCACTGGCATTTCTCAATCAATCAGAACTAAAAATCTCATGTGCAAGAAGTGATTGCTACTCAATCTGATTTGCACCATTATATTACTTGTCTTCCCTTTTGCATATCTCTATTCAATTACACTCAATCTGATCTGCATATTAATCTCATGATCTCTGCATAATCAATTCTCCTGATACACAATTAATTCACACTTGTCTAGATTATCTCTCTGCATAAACAATTCACCTAATTATCAAGACACCTGATTATTTCTGCATAAGAATTCACTTGATGCAATCAATTGCATATTGTCTTTCTGATGATCTTATCAATCTCTGTATCTGTATTTGATCCCGTCAGTGTCATTCAAATTGTCTTAAAATTTTCATTTGGATTCACATCTATTTCAACTGTATTATTTCATCATTGATCTGCATAAAAAAAATTCATCAAAGCACCTGTGATGTCATTTAATATTAGATGACCTTTCACATTCTGCACAGTCATCTTCATTTGCTCTCATTGAAGATCATTTTGTCCTTCCATCTTCTCCTTTCATGTATTCAAAAACAATGCATCTTATCAAGTCACCTACAAAAATAAAAACATATATCTAATCCCCAAAACCATTCACATTCTTATTCAATTTCCCTTTCATAAATATTTCATCTTCATTAAGTTGAATTTCTTCAACAAAAATCCAACTAATTTTCTTCCAACTCATGTTCTGTATTCTTAAAAAATCTTTTTCATTTTCTTCAAATCCTTCATTTTCTTTTCAAAAAGACTCTTCATATTCTTCATACAAAAACCTCTGCAAAGATCCATCTGAAAAACAAAAAAAACTCTTAGACTTCCAATAAAATCATACACCTGTAAAATGACTTTGATCTTCTTCTCATAACAAGAAATCTTCATTTGCTGCCTTTAACACTTCAAAATGAGTCAAAATAAGAAATATCTCAAAAAAAAAACTTCCTCCTTAATATTCTCTTTGTCATGAAGAGGAGTTTAAAATTAGGAAGAAAAAGCTCTATAAAATCTTTTTAAAGATTTCATAAGAATGGCATTAAAAATTTCCAAAAAAATCTTTTATGAAATTCTTCGCCCAATAAAAAATCAAACCTTCAAATTAAAAATCCTTTGATAACTTTTTCTCAATTTATATTCTCCTTAAATTATGCCCTAAAAACAAGGCATAATTCTTGCCACCCATATGCTTTATATAACTAAAAACATTCCAATAAAAAAATGCTTTTTTTTCTTTCAAAAAAATTTACGACCAATAAACTCCATGTAATGTTGATCTCCCCTTTACAAGATATTTCTTCTTTTGAAAGACTTTAACTATAAAATCGTGCTCTTCCCAAAAATTTCGAATGAAGAAAAGTAAACATGTTATATGCTCCCCTAAAAAGGTGAAAATCATTACTTTTCGGTCTTAAAAAAAAACTTTAAAACATATCCATTTAAACTTTCTTTCCACTCAAGATAAATGAAGACCGGTTTCACCTTAGACATCGGGCTCCACCTATTCATTCGATGGTCTTCTTTTTAAAATCAAAAAACTTTTAATATTAATTGAGCTCCATAAAACATATATGCTATGCTTAATATTCGATGACCATTGACCATCGTGAGACTTGTGCCATCGGAGGTAAGAGGCCGGTCACCTTAACATTCATAGACCCCTTAAGAAAGTCACTTTTAGTGACTTATCCTGCTATGAGAGGTCAACATTGAAGAGCATTTGATATATATGATAGGGTATAATGTTCAGAGAGAATTTAGCAACATGATTAAATAAATGATCATCACCTTGTATGACATATCTGCAATCTGCATTAGTACTCACCACTCTCAACAAACTCTTGTAAAACATTAGTAACTCATTTTATGACCATCATATCATGAAGCATAACAACATATGAGAATCCTGATCTTCTTATGGCATGATCAACAAGGCAGACAGAGAATATTGCAAATCTCATTTCCTTCCATTGTCATGTACACTATTGTCCATTTGATCATCATGTGTTTGTAACTTATCCATCCTTGATGATATTACTATGTCCTGAGACAAAATGAAGCACCTTGTTGAATATTTGTTCGGTGTTAAACTCGTTGCCATTTTACCTCCTTGTCATGTGATTCAAACAAGAACCTTGCCCTGATTTGAACTAAGCATAGAATGCCACTTCTATTGCCACTTCCATTGCATGGACCAAGAGTGATATGCCATTACCACAGATGACATTGTGACCAACTCAACATGAAGAATAAGACATAAGCCAACTAAGATCTTCTTTGAACAACAACTATGGCAACTCTTGTAATGCACCATCTCCTCCTGATATGAACACACTTTTGACATCAATGACAACCTATCACCATCATAGGGGTGGACTTGGTTTGACCTAGGACCTAAGGGGAATGCCTCGGGGGAACATCGGAGATGGCCTTGCCTATGTGAAAGCTTAGAGGTGATGTAGTTCAGTTTATTGGTTTGACATTGTTTTATGAGGTGTGGTAAACTGTCGATTGATGTTTTTGTAACTTTTGGCAATATTTGATGTTTTTTGGGTTTTTGACATATTTTCATTTTTTTGTGTTTTGAAGATATTTTGATTTTTTTATGTTTTCTTGATATTTTGATTTTTTTTGTGTTTTCTTGATACAAGTGTACTCCAACATTGACCTCAGGATCAGGAGCTGCCCCCAGTTAGAAGCACTTGGTTAGTCATGGTGAAGGTGAGGCAGGAAAATGTGAAAATGTTAACTTATTTCAAGACCATGGGAAGGACATTATGGGTTATAGTGGAAACTTTATGGGGTGAGTGAGGTTATTATGGAAACGAGTGATGGTAGAAAATGGAGCAGAGATTGACTATGCATGGCACCTATTTGCTAGGTTTTCACCATGGTATTTATCCAAAGCGCCATTGAGGTGGTTTTCACTTTTGGATGGATTTTTTTTTAATGTATAATATCACTAAAGATGGAAGTTGTTAATGGGATCTAACAATGGTTCACCTTCGGGGGTAGCTAACTGATATGCTCTAGACCCATAGGCTGTAGTAATGACATAGGGTCCTAGCCAATTTGGTTCAAATTTTCCTTGCTTCTCTCATTCCATTTGATTTTTGGGATTCTCTTTTAAAACAAGGTCACCAATGTTGATGTGCCTGGCCCAAACTCTCTTATTATATCGGTGACGAAGACAATTTTGGTAAGCATGTAGATAAATTAGCGTATTTTTTCTCCTCTCTTCTAATAGCTCTAGTTCCTATAATTGAGATGTTCTGTATTGTTCATCCTCAACCAACTGCTACAGGGATACTTAAGGAGGGCAACTTGACCTCCATGGGCAGGATAACTTTGGAACCATCAATGAGGGAATAAGGGGTGGCTCCAGTGGGTGTTCAGATGCTAGTGCGATATGGCAATAGGGTAGGATTGAGTTGGATATGCCAATCACGACCAGCATCATTGACAGTCTTTTTTAGGATTTTTATGATGGTTTTATTGGACGCCTCGGCTTGGTCATTCCCTTGTGGGTAGTACAGAGTGGCGAAGTGATGTTGGATGTGGAATTTTTCACAAAGCTTATGGACATCCTAATTCTTGAATGGGTAGCCATTGTCTGTTACGATGGATTGTGGAACACCATACCGACATATTATGTAGTTAAGGATGAACTTAGAGATTTGTTTGCCAGTTATGTATGTTAAGGGAATGGCTTTAATCCATTTTGTGAAATATTCAGTGGCAGTGAGGATGAATTTATGTCCATTGGCAGAGGTGGGGTGAATTTTGCCCATGAGGTCAAGTCCCCATTGAGAAAATGGCCATGGAGACGTGAGTGGCTATAGGTCTTGAGATGGTGTGTGTACAAGATCCCCATGTATCTGGCATTGTGTGCACTTTTTTGCGAAATGATATGCATCCTTTTCAATTGTTGGCAAGTAATAACTAGCTTTGATGATCTTTTTAGCAAGGGTAGGTCCACTCTAGTGGGCCCCACATATAGCCTCATGTACTTCTCGTAGGGTTGTTTGCACTTCTTCAGTGTCGAGACATCTCGGGAGAGTATTGTCAAAACTATGATGATATAGGGTGTCACCGATGATGACATATTTGGTGGCTTGATGTATGAAGGATTTGTGTTGGTTGGGTGATAGGTTGGCTAGCAAAGTATGATCATGCAGGTAGGTGTAGATGTCATGGTACCAGGGTGACATGGGACCAATAATTTTGTAGACTAACTCAGATTCTGGGATGTCAAAGGTAGGGACCAAAAGTTGTTCCACCAAGAACTTGAACTGAGTGACATTACTTGGGATATCTAGGAAAGATCCAATGGTTGCCATTGCGTCTGCTACTCAGTTCTGGATTCTAGGAATTTGATCAAAGAGAACTGTGTCAAAATATAGCCTAAAGCTAGCTACCATCCTTTTATACGGCATCAGCTTCTCATCTTTGGTGTCATACTCGTTGTTGACTTGTTTGATGACCAATTGTGAATCACTAAATATCTATAATGTTCTAATTTTCTAGTTAACAACCATTCGAAGTCTTGTGAGCAATGCTTTGTATTCCACTTTGTTGTTGGTACATGAAAAAGCTACTCAAAATGCTTTAGGGATGACATCACCTTGAGGAGTGATAAAAAGAATGCCAGCACTTGAACCATGATTTGTGCATGAGACATCAAAGAATAGTGTCCACATTTTGGGTATATCCACTGCGAATATTGATTCATCAGGAAAATCAACAACTAAGAGATGATCTACCTGTGTAGGTGCTTCTGCTAGTTGGTCTGCAATCACTTGTCCTTTTATCACTTTTTGATCAACATACTCAATATAAGATTCACATAATACCATTACCTATTTGGCCATTCGTCCTATCAGAGCTACTTTATTGAGTAAGTACTTTAGTGGGTCGATCTTGGCAATTAGTTTTGTCTTATTGTTCAACATGTAATGTCGCAGCTTTCGGGTAGCAAAAACCATGACGAGGCAGGCGCATTCTGATTGAACTGGAGTTTAACTCATATCCCACTAATGTTCTGTTGATATAGTAGATTGGTCTTTCCTTTCCTTCTTCATCATTTTGTGCTATTAGTGCCCCTAGTACTAAAGTGGTTGTTGATATGTATAGTAATAGGAGCTTTCCTAGTATCGGTGGCCTTAGGACTGGTGGAGACAACAAATAATCCTTGATCTTTTAGAAAGCTTCTTGGCAATGTTCTGTCCACACGAAAGGTACTTCTTTGCAAAGTAAGTGTTGAAAAGGTTGGCACTTGTCAACTAGTTGTGCAATGAATCTCTGAATGGATTGTAACTTTCCTTGCAAGCTGTGTAATTGTTTGAGCATTGTTGGTGGAGGCATTTCTATTATTGCTTTTACTTTGATAGGGTCAATTTCTATACCTCGGCGTGAGACAATGAAACCCAACAGTTTGCCTGATGTGACGCCAAACACACATTTCTTAGGGTTTAGTCAAACTTTGTATTCTTCCAGTATTTTGAAAATTTTATCCAACACATCTAGATGGGTATTTCTGGTGATTGATTTGGCTAGTCGGTCGTCAACATAATCTTCCATACATGTATGCATATATTCATGGAATATAGTTGTCATCACTCGTTGGTATGTAGCTCCTGCATTCTTGAGACCGAAGGGCATGATGATCCAATAATATGTGCCCCAAGGACATGTGAAGGCTTTCTTGTGTTGATCTTCGAGTGCTATCCATATCTAATTGTATCCTAAGAAGCCATCCATTAATGAAAGCATTTCGAATCTAGCTGTCAAGTCAACTATGATGTCTATGTTTGGTAATGGAAAATCATCTTCCAGATAGGTCTTGTTTAGGTCACGAAAATCTTCACATATTCTGATTTGTCCATTTGGCTTCATGACTGGGATGAGGTTAGACACCCATTCTGGATAATCTATTGACCTGATGAAAGTTACGTCCAATAGCTTCTTCAACTCTACTTTTATTAGGTGAGCAATCTGTGGGTGCATCTTTCACAATTTTTGCTTGACTGGTTTGGCATTTGGCAATAGTGGTAGGTGATGTAAGACAAACTATGGGTCGAGCCTAGGCATATCATCATATGACCAAGCAAAGTTGATTTGCCGTGCTTGAAAGAAGTCTTTGAATTCAGGCTTTTCCTGCTCTGTGAGGGATTCTACAAAGTGAATGATTTTAGGCTCTTCATCTGTACCAAGGTTAGTTTCAATAGTTATTTCTACTAAGCAGTCCTATTTATATGCTATATGAATACTTAAAACATTAAAAAAGAAAAATGTCAGCCTACCTTCGAACGAAGGTCGACCGTTAAAGGAAAAAAATATTTTTTCAATGCACGGTACCTTCGAATGAAGGTGGTTGTTATGTGGATTAAGCTGCCATGTATGGACCTTCATTTGAAGGGGGAGATGACTTCAAATGAATGATATCACCCACCTTCATTGACATGGGTCTTTGAGTGAAGACCCCCACTAGACACCTTCCTACCCTCCCTTCCCCTTTCTTCTGAAAAATTTTGGCTTCCGAAGCCCAGTTGAAGGTCCAAATGGATTCAACTTTGCCAAACCAAATTGGAGGATTACAGTCTTCAAAACAAGCTTTCCAATGAGTATAATATTGATATATTTTGATTTTATTATGATTTTTTTTTTAGATTTACTAAACATAGGTTTTTCATTGAACATCAAGTTCTCTATTCTACAGACATGGAAAAATAGTACATTAGTGATTTTTTTTTGAAAAAAATGTATATGCTAGGTATTGATGTCCTTGTTTCAACAAAAAAAAATTGAATTTCGATACATACAGAAAAAGTTATGTTCTATGGAATATGCGTATGTCTAAATTATAATTGGTTTGACTTCAAAACTAAATAAATAAATAAATATTCAACAAAACATTATTAAACCAAATACATTCATTAGATATCGGTGTCACCAATCTAAATTCGAAAGAATCAGAATTTTATCCTTTGTAGAAAAAAAGTTATGCATTATGGAATACACATCACTTTAAAAAAATGTTGTTTACTATTAAAAACTAGTTATCAAAGGAGATGCAAAAAAAATTACAATTTAATTCCAAATTTAAATTTTATTTTTTTAGAATCTACAGACAAAATCTTACAAATCACTAGTTCGCATCATCTTCAAATTTCTAATGGTTTAGTGGCTATAGGTGTTAGCAAATGAAGATTTAGTTCAAAATGTTGATTTCAATGTCATGTTTGGCAAAAAAGTGTAACCCACTATTGTGGGATCACCTAGCAGTGGTGACTTCTCCTATGTGATAGGAAACAGTTCCAACCCTCCATCCTTGGGCACCTCAAGCAGGTTTTCACCCTTGGATATGTCCTTTATTTTTACTTTTTCATGATCAATGGGTGCCTTTCGGTTTTCACCCAAAGACCTTTTTTCTTTTTCTTTTTTATTTTCACTTTTGCGACTAGAGGGTGGAGTGGATTCTCTAAAGTATGATGATTCATCCAAGTCCATTATGTAACTAGCTTTATGATCCATGGGAGGTAAGCCTTAGATCTAAGTCACATGAACTCAACAATCGCTTCATCATTCTCAAATAAATCTAAGCTAGGTGGAGCTTGTTGGTCCCAATCAATTAACTCAGGATGTATTAAGGGTAGGCCATCATCGGTGCTTAGGTAATTGACAGTCATGGGGGTCAGGGTGCAAATGGAAGTGTCATCAGGATCCCAGAAGATATTGATCCATGCGATACCTTCAGGGAGATCGGGTGTGGCTGATGTGGATTGAGGTTTTGGTGTGGATATTTCATGCTCAAGTTTGGGTGGGTCCCTTGATGTCTCGACATCCTTAGAAGTACTCATGTCCATTCCTAGAAGTAACTTAGTACGTGGAGCCTAGTCTCATTGCGAGGTATATCCTAACCCTTTGTTATGTGGCTGCATGATTGGATGAATAGGCTCGGTTCGCCTATTTCCACTGGGTCCAAGTCCACTATATCCATCATATCCTTGTTTTTTGATGAACTCATATCCCTTTCCATATTGATCTATAGGCAATTTGACATGTTCCACTTCCTCTTCATCTTTGTAAAGCCATGTGGATACATCCTCACTGACATCTTCTTTGCTTAGCTCACCCCATTTTGTAAATGTGGTAGGGGTCACTAAGAGAGTTTGTTTTGGTTGGATTTGGGAGGGCTTGCCACGAGACTTAGGTGATGCAAACAACTTTCTGATGCAATAATACCTTTTGATCTTGTATTCTCTGCATCCTCTGCCTTGGAGCTAGATTTGAGGGTTAAGAGGAAGAATGAAAGAGGTGGTGGATTTGGACAATGTGGATGGGTTGATGTAGTGAGATGAGGTTGATGGCATGATTCCCCTGTTTACTGGTACTTGATGTTGTGGCACTTCTCTGAGGTGGCTGCAATATTGGAAAGTGTCAGGGTCACCAGGCATAGTGACTTCAATACCATTATAGGGGAACTTCTTGATGAACTGATGGTAGGTGGAAGGAATGATTTTCATGGCATGGATCCATGGTCACCCCAGGATGAGGTTATATGGCAATTTAATTTCTAAGACATGGAATATAGTGTCTTGAATGGCTGGTCTGACCCTTACAGGTAGAGTGATTACTCCCTTGGAGGAGCGTTCAACATTGTCATAAGCCTTGATAACAATTTTCTTGGTCGGATCAACACAAGCCTCAAAATATCCTAATATTAACACCAACTTTAGTGGATAAATATTTAATCTTGCTCCACCGTCTACCAAGACTTATCGAATTTTGTGTTTATTGATGAAGACTTCAAAGTGTAGGGGGTCGTTATGAATAGCACGGTGTGAAGGCAAGTCTTGTTCTGTGAAGGTGATGTTGTTCACTGTGGCTAAATGTCCCACCATGGCTTAAAATTGGTTACCATTTAAGTCAGTAGGAATGAAAGATTCTAGAAGCACCTTGTCCAAAATGGCCGTATGTTCAGGTGAAAGACAAAGCAATTCGAAGATGGAAATTTGCGCAGGGGTCTTCTTCAGGTGGTCTAAAAGATTATATTGACCTTTGGTCTGTGGGGTGGATGAGTTGGAAGAATTGGCAGGTGCACCTTGGAGCATTATTTTGGTTTTTTAGGTGGTAACGACGCATTTTGGTCAGGCTTTTATGGTAATCATGGAGATGTTGTTATCATAGGAATGGATGCTATTGATGGTGTAGTCGCAAGCCACATTATTATAGTTGATGCTATTGTGTGGTTTGGTTCCTGATGAAGAGGGTTGTCTTGATCTATGATTTTGTAATGGGTCAGTAAAGATGGTATGATCAGTGTTGGAGGAACCCGATGGTTGTTCTACGTTTACAATACCCCTATCAATGAAGTCCTGCATGATGTTTTTTAGCTTATAGTAGTTTGATGTTTTATGCCCTTTGATTTAGTGATAGTCACATAAGTCATTGTCGTTCCATGATGGAGGTTTGAAAGTTGGGTTGTATTGTTTGATTTTAAGCAATTGAATGAGATTGTTTTGTAATAACTTCTTTAAGACCACTTCAACTAGTTCTGTCAAAGGTGTGTAGTTGCGTCTAGGGGTGTTATTTCTAGGGGGTGGTCTCCTTTAGTTATTTTGAATGGCGTTAGTTGATTGCAGTTGAGGTTGTGTTTGTTGTTGTTGTTGTTGGACATGTGGCTGATTATTTATTATGGGAGGTGCCTTAAGTGTGATGACGAGGCCAACCCTAAATGCTTTGGCATCTACCACTCCATCATTGGTAACATTCTTATTTAGAGCCCAAGTCTTATTTTTGTCATAGGGCATGTTTTGGATATTCTAATTTTTGTTGAAAATTTTTATCGTGGCTTTAACATGAGAGCTTTTTCAATTGCAGTCCCTTTCTCAACTACTTCACTAATAAGCTCTTTGTTCAATTTTTCTACAAAGATTGGCACTAGTTGGTTGTCGGGAATATGACAAGGGCATTTACTTGCTAGGCCTCTCCACCTTTAGAAGAAGGAGATGAAAGTATCACCCTCTTCTTGTTTTGTTTGGCACAAGGTGGCTATGTTTTTGTCCGTCTCTATGTTGTATGAAAAATGTGAAATTAATTTGTTTGTGAGTTCTATCCATGTTCTTATTCCCATGGGGAGATGTGTAAACCATTCAAGAGCTTGGCCTGGGAGACTTCTTGGAAAAAGTCTCATTAAGTAGGTGTGGTCATAGGCAAACTCACGAACATGTTCGATGGGATCCCCCTTTCCCCTATATTTGAAGTTAGGTAGGATGAAATTTAGGGAAAGACGAGGCATGTAAATGCTTTTGTCAAATGGATATGGGCATAAGTCCTCCATAGAGTATGTTTTCTTTGTTCGCAAAACTTGTAAATTCAAGAATTGTTGCTTGAGCTGGTCCACCTCTTGAGTGAGAACTACAACCAATTTGTTGGCAGTGTTTGCAACCGCGTCCAAGTAGGGATTCACCATGTTATAAGTTCCAGTAGTGCTGACAAGCAGGTTGGTGTTGGTGTCTATGTTGTGGTGAGTATGTAATGGTACTGAGTTTTGGTTTTGGTTGTTGGTCATGAATGATATGTTGGGGTTGATATATCGATAATGGTATGGCATTCTTGTGGTGTTGAGATTTTGAGATGAAACATTGAAACCCATTTGTTGTTGGTTGGGATCATTTTGGGAGGCACTAGACACATTAATGGGGTTCAAGTTAACATAGGATATAACCCCGCCTTGGCTGGTTACATTATTTTGTAGATTGAGGGAGTCGGTATTGATATTGCTCAAGTTGGTATCGTAGTTAAAGTTCGTGTTGGCATTTGTAATATTAACCCCTTGGGATCAGGCTTGCGAGGTCACAATGTGTATCCTTCTTGTTCTCTTATTTTGACCTTGAGGATTTGTCAAGAAAATGAAAGGATTTGATATATGAGTCATAACATTTGCGTTATTGTCCTCAAAGGGAGGTGTTATGTTGACCTTGATGGATTCATGTGAGGTTTGTCCAAGGGGTATGTTGACCTGTTCTTGTGTTTGATTAGAGGATGAGGCATCATTTTGCCCTATCATGATGGCATTAGTGGGGCTCACCACAAGTGTATTTATGTCAATGCCTTCAGGAAGTTTGATTCCATTTTGTAAGAGGAGCATGAGATAGTTTTGTGGGTCAGCAACAATCATTTCATCTAGTATTGTTAACACTTTAGCATCTTGTGCTGCGGCTTCAAGGACTTTGGGTGTAACCTCAGGCTCGTCATCTTACAATAAGATATTATCAAAAGGGTTCCCCATGTTTTGATTAGGTTGTGTGTTGGAAGGGGTTCCGAATCTCATAGTCTCTGTGTGAGAGTTTTGGAGATGTTCTAAGTCTTCTTCTCCCTTTCTTTTCTTTTGCAACCATGTTTCAACCATAAAAGACCTTAGTAGTTTATGCTAGGTGAAAGATAATCTATTTGGAAATGCAGTGATTCTAAGTGAAAATGCAAGTTTCTAAGGGTGCTTAAAGGTACTAAAGATGAAGATGCAAGGATGTATTTTTTGGTCTAAATAAATGGATGCTAATGAAAATGAACTAAGTGTTGTATGCAAATTGAAATTTTGGGTATTTTCTATATTTATGGGGGTGAAGATGCAGCTAATATGCCTAAGATCAAAAATATAGAGGTTCAATGATTTTAACCTTCGCAAAATCTAGCTCTAATTAGGATACTATTGTCTACTAAGGACTTTCAAAGTACAAAGTGGGTTTGTCAAGGCCTTGGTGATGTGAAGGAAATGATTGATTATAGCAAGTTTTGGAGAGTGGACTTAGTTAAATGAGTATTTAGGCCCACATTTTGATGGTTTGGACAAAGATAATGCTAAGGTCTTTTAGTCCAACATTTGCACTTATGAGGCAGTCACACTTCGATGGTTTCTCCTTATGTTTCGACTTAGGAAGCTTAATATTTAAGGAACCTCTATCCAAGACTAAAATCCTATGGGTCTAAGGTTTCTTGAAAAATATGAGACCTAAGGTGGATTTAGTGTATACAAAGTAAACCTAAGGAAATGAGGGATGATTTACAAATTACTCCTAAGAAATGAAAACTACACAGGTCTACAATGTGTCTGATACAGTTTCAATTGGATCTGATTGGGAGAGAAATGTTTCAAATGTTCCCCTAAAGTTTCTAATTTGATCTCAGGTAGATGCGTCACACTGTCCTTCGTATGCGTTGTACTATTCAACTTATGCATTGCAAAACTAGGCGTATGCATTTCACTGTAACTTAAGCATTGCACTACTCAACTTATGCGTGGCGCTGTTCAACTTATGCTTTTTTCTATTTATCAAATGTGTTCTACTATTTGAGAAGATGTGTCTTACTAAGTCTTATGCATTGCAGAAGTTATCTTATGCGTTTCTCTGTTTAGCTTATGCGTTGCACTATTTTAGTAGGTTCTAAATTAGTTTTCCTAGGTCTGTTTTGATGATTCGTGGAAAATCAAAAGCACATCAGACATGAAAAACACTTAGTAAATAGTTTTTGTGGCTATGTCTCTTTGTTTTTTGGTGTTTTTGGTGACAAATTTTGAAAGCACTTTAGAAAACAAGCACAACCCTAGGGCTAGGCAAGGACTATACTTGCCGAGTTCCCACTTGGATTTTTCCAGCTGCACTTATTTAAAGTGGATAACCTAGAAGCTTGGTGGCACTGGCCCCCCCTTACAACGCACTCACTTCTCTGGCACACCAAGCCCTGAATTCCTCAAGACCCGAAGATCCTAAGAAATTTATTATCTCTACTTTAAACTGCGAGAGTGTGGGATGACTCCAGAGGTCTATCTTCCACCTCCTGTACCAAACAAGTAGAGGGTTTTTGGCAACTAAACAATGGTACGTAGTGAATATCCAGGGGACTAACACCTTACGAGCATCCAACAAGCCACTTAAGGCTTTGACTAACCCTACTAGGAGTTTTAATATACACAAAGGTACGCCTCCTTTCGAGCTAGCACCAAACAGTAAGCGCTAATATCGATTTGGACTTGGATTTCACCTTATCCTAATTTCTATAGCAAACCGGATGAAAGTATCACTTTGTAACACCCCTCCATGAACACCTTAGACAATAACACATCTATGATATACAAAATAGGATTATTATTTTTTAAATGAATAAGATAACAAAGTAATGTTTAACATATCTATACACATCATTAAACTAACTTGTCCTCTAAGGTTCCATGGTTGCATTACTGATAAATCGATTAACATAATCTAACATACAACATGAATTAACTAACATTAGTAGATCATTCTAAATCTATTGCATTAAATGAATAAACAATTTACATATCTATATCATGACATCAGTTAAGTAATCAACATGATCAAGTACATAAACAAACTTTCCTTACACATGAGTACATCATTATTAATTTACACTATCACCTCCATACATACATTATGATTTGATTGATACACAAGACTAGTAAATGAGCATTAATAACTGTCGTCATAAACAGGTACAAGATCTGCAATCTGATGCACAAGATACATCCTCCTCGCATATGAACAAGGGCAAGGGAAAAAATAATGGAGATAAAGCACATCCACCTGATCATGTGGAACCCTGAGGTCCACCCCCCATGCTAGGAGTTAACATAAGGTCCCACAAACAACCAGAGTCAGGTAAATAACAACTAATAGGAACTAGGTCTAATGAAGACTCCACAATCAACTCAACACCACATCTAGAGGCAACACACATCGAATGGGGAGAGCACAACCAGGGAATGCTATGTTGCAGTAGGGAGAGTGTCATCGCATGCTCCTAACATGGGTTATCCTGACAGTCTCTCACTAGACGGCAGCCCCAATCTATGGTTATCTTGATAGCCTCTCACTAGATGCCAACCCCATAGGGTGACACATGCGGAATCAACCTTCCTTTTGTGAGTACAAGGAAATCAATCTTACCGACCAAGCCTTCTCAACCCATTCTTAGCCTAAACGAGTACTACAAGCATGGGAGAGGAAATCTAATTATCTTGTTTAATGTGTAATCTACCCTTTTCCCCCTAGTTCATTTTAGGTTTTCACTTAGTTAACAACTTTCAATGGGTTATCTTGACAGCCACTTTGGGCGCCGACGCCACATTGAAAGCCACTTCCCTACCTGCACCTAGAAACCCTAACTATCAAGCAAGGGAATATAACATCACAATAATAGTATACATGATCTTTGCAAGGCATTAACCCTCTTGCACTAAACATAATCATAAGAATGCAACTCAGTAATCCATTGTCCATAACAATACATAACATAACTCCATTATGGTTCCCGATGTCTCCCCATTCCAAAATCTAACTCAAAACCCATTACAAGATAAATACAATTAAATGGACAACAATTCATCCACAAGGAAAATATTACCTCCTCAAGATACATTCACAACTCAGATCATGCATCATTCACATTATATTTTACCTCATACATGACTAGAGGCAACATGTTCTTAAAACATCATAAATCCAAAACACATAACAACACTATACTTGAAAACAAATCATATTATCCTATGCCTCTAGAATGACACCTTAACAACTTGCACAATGAACCCCATTACAACCAACGATCCCATTAAACAATACCACTTGCAACAACCAATTTCCCCAAATGCTTTACTCATAACTCCTATCTCAATACAATGTTAATAAACCCAATATTTTGATCATATAAACTTGGATAACTACATTTAATTAAATCCAGTGACCAATACAATTTTTAAAAAAACATAATAAAAATAATAGTAGTAATAATAATAATAATAATAATAATAATAATAATAAATAATACCACAGATCATTGGATATGAAATATTTTTCATCCGAGGACAAATAAATATATGTTACTTTTTACATAAACGAAATTTACCATTACTACCTAAAATTCTTTGTCAAATATAATAACTTATTGTAATAATATTGGGCAATTTTAATATTGACAAATCTATTTTTTTTTAAACATTTTATATGAGGCTATTTAATTGAAATTGAAGAATAGTCCATAGAGATACTTTACTTTCATTTCCTACCGTGAATATAACAATATGGGTTATATTCAGTTTTTCCCAGTTTCAATGAAATGATTAAAGAGTTTATTTTCATTGATGCCAGCGTAGGTTATAAAGCCTTGGAAATCACAGAAGAAACGTCAAATACTGATCCGCAATATTCCATGGTGAATAAATCAGGAAGAGTGATATACAATAATGCATACAGATTGTATGATGATGCCACTATATCCTTCAACACCACTTTTGTTTTAAATATCAAAGTGGAAAATGGAACTGGTAGGGGAAATTACTTTGCATATTGGACCGATTTCATGGTAGAGAGAGAGTCCATGCTAAGTGTTGTCAAACTTGTTGGAGATTGATTCTTTCAAAGGACATTTCGATGGAACCACTTTTATTTCTTATTATATATATAGATGTCAGATATCTAGCATCTCTTTATGAAGTTTTCAAATGCCTCGTTGAAGTCAAAACTAGCAGTTGAACTATATGGTCCAAGATTAAAATTCTATGAATTGTAGCATATGGTATGGTGCCATATTTGAGACTTAGAACATGATTAAAATATTTGATGAACCTTCAATCTAGTATCATTGAAGGTTTCAATGCATCCTCTTTATGGATGTACCCAATATGACTTTGGAATGGATGCCTCTAATGAGGTTATTTCTAAATTATTTTATTTCATATTTATGAAACCTTTTATGAAGAAGGAATGCCTCTTTTGAGGCTTCAATTTTAATGGAATAAGAGTGCCAACCATGCTATGATGCTCGGAGAACTAGAACGACTCTAGGGAGTCAATGAAAAGTTTTATTTAAAAGAGAGAAGTTGAAAGGACCTCTCATGTAGAGACATATATGGATGTTTAGTTACACGTTAAGCAGTGCTAGAAAGGTGAAATGAGTGCCTAAGATAGAAAGAAGAGGCAATAGGGAGAGCACCAAAAACTATGGAGCTGCAGAAGGATGGAGTCTTAGAAGCAAGACTCAGTCTAGAGAGAGGACTATTTTGGAATTGCTTGTATTAGAGAAGCCATTGATGGCTAATCATAGTGTTGTATCAGTCTGTTCAATATGATAATGAATGAATTCCAATAATGAAATTTCATATTTGAATACATTCCAATGAGAGTATGTTGTGGTTTTGTTGAAATTTGTGTTTTGTGAAATTAAGAATAACAGATAGTATTTGTTTAGTTGCAAGCTTACACAACAAGTAGAGAGTTGAAGTTTCTTTTGCATCAGTCGGTGACCTTGAAGACACCCACACTTGCCATTAAGACACCAGTTAAGCCTGCGACAGTTGTATGGATGTGTTTCTTGGAAAATAATGATTGCAGATATACACCAAAAGGATTTATTAAAAGACTCTAAAAACTTTCAAGCAATTGTGTTTGGCAGGAGTAAAGATCCACTGGCCTACCAGCGTCCTTCCTGTACCAAAATGGGAGATCTAGAACTAGGTAAAAACATCCATCAATGCATAGATGATTGAGGAAATTTGTTAGATGTTGTGGTTGCAACTACATGGGTAAACATATATGCAAAATGTGACCTATTTGATGGAGCGCCTTAGAGAGATATCATCCATAGAATTCATTGAGATACTTACTAAATCTATGCTGGTTGTATTGCTGTGTGTTCTTGGTGCATGTCGATCACATATGAATATAGGCTTAGGAGTATTTGCAGCGACACAACTTTTTGGTTTGGATCCTAAAATGTTACACAAATTTCATTCTTCTCTCAAACATCTAAGTAGAAGTGGGCAGGTATGATGGGGTTCAAAATAGTTATGGAGATGGACAAAGGATAGAGGAAATTTATCAGATTTTGCAGTTGCAATCGCTTTGATTGAAGTCTATGTGCAAATAGGCCTGTAGAAAGGCCTTAGAAACATTTAAGAAAATGCAATGTGAAAGAAAAAAGCTAGATCTGAAACTTCTAGATGAATGCAATCAGAAGGTGCAAGAAAATATAATTTATAGGTTAAAAGACAAATTCATTCAATTAAAGATAATCATGGAAGATGATAATGGAACCTTGATCCTAACGGATTGATGTTGCTCCAGATCCCCCACTTGTAGCTACCACCTTCCTCTAAAAGGAAAACCCCCAAATTTTTCCAGCTACCCCCAATTAATCCTTCCAATTCCTTCCAGAACCTTCCCACCTTTTAGGAGGTATGCAGATGATCCAATGCCAAACCCCCAGTGAATACAACAAAACAACAATGATATATTCATTTACAATATTCATTAAAATATTATTTTTATTATTTTAATGTTAACTATGAATTTATTTTATCGTAATTTATAATTGTTTATATATATTTATTTATGTATTTTATTTTCATTTTAATTTTATCAATTTACAACCAATTAAATTGTTTATAAAAATTCATAATTTATTATTTTATTTCATCATTTATTAAATTTATTTACTTTCATGTTAATTTTACCAATTATAAAATAATTAAATTGTTTATAATTAGTAAACAACACATAATTTCCCTTTATAAATATTTATTTAACTTTATCTTGAGATTAACTTTGTTTTAATGAAGCACTAACCAGGGACTAAATCAAACATTTCTAATTGGATAAACCCAACCTATAGAATGATACCTGACCTCCATGCAAGACCACAAGACATGACTCCAAAAATGATGACAATAACGGGAACAAATAGTCCAGCTGATGGTAACGACTAGATGCAATACTGGATACTCATCCTCTTTGAGGATGTTGACTAAGTAGGGAACCTTATGCTAACTCTGTTCAACAATTCCATTGGTTAAGGTATGCTCAGACTTGTTAATTCAGGTGGAGTCGATGCCTGATACCTACAACCTACATCAAACAACATGGTTGAACATGTATATATGTAAACATGCAGTCATACACAGTGAACGAAAGTCGCAGTGTAGCAGGGTACTCAAACATGAGTAATGCAACATTGTTCTGTTCACATAAACACATCAACAAATAACCTCATTACACATAGTATTTAGTTGTTTTTCTAACAAAATAAACAATTAGATACATGACAATCAAATACAAGTAATCACTAATAGTACAATTAGAACCAAAATCTAATAACACATTAAGCTTAGAATTACATTAATCCATAATGTCTAATATGTCCATCAAGCCGTGAAAACATAAAATATCAATAATCAAACATCATCAAATGTCATCATATCAATAGGTCCATAATCAACTAGCATAATAACTATAACATCAAAAAATGTCCCCTTGGGGGCTTTTCCCTCATAAGGTTTAGCTCCCAGGTCTTTAGTGTGCATTTAGGACATCTTACATCATAATTTGGCATCCCGATGGAATGAGCCCTAGGTACCATGACAAGTTGAACCTAGGAGGACCCCTTGAACTTAACCCTACCCAAAATAGGTGGGAGGACTTGGGTGCCTGCACCCTAGTCTTGCACTATTTTGTGTCAGGCCCAAATTTAAGTGTTAGTTTATGACCGTTATTTGGTCCCTAGGCCGACACGGTAAGTTTGAATTTACGAAATCTTGGCAGAGTGTTTGTAGTTGTATATAAATTAGGCATTCATTTAGAAACTAGATTTTAATTAGAGAAATTACATTCATGAGCATTGGCATTCTAGAAGTGATTCAAGGCTTTCATTGTGTTGCAAGAGTAGATTTGTGTTGTTTATGTGTTTGTGTTTGTAGATTTGAGCATGCATTTCCTCATGGAATGAAGAGCATCTTCCTCCGATGAGATCTTCACTACAAGGTGACATTGATTGTGTTTCTGATCATTGTTTCATTTGGATTTTTCCTTTGCCTCACAAGGGCACGCACTCTCTATTTGACAAAGGTGTTTAGAAGAATTAAGTGTCCTTCAGGGGCTTGACTAAGGCAAGCTCCTAAGCACCACAACCCCCTCCCAAAGTTTTTATGGTTGCAGGTTATAGGTTGAGGAGCTGGACAAAGTGAAGTTGCAGGAAGGCATCTTGAAGTGTCAAAAATTATAGAATAGAAGGAAAAATAGCACCCTGGACTTGGGCGCCCACTCATTAGTCCTCCAACTTCCGTGACGGGAAAATCTTTAGAACAACAGGAAAGAGTTACAGATCAAGTTTCTAGATCTCGATAGAAACTAGGGCCTTGGACTTGGGCGCCCACTCCTGTGTCCCTAACTTTTCTGCCTTAGAGCCCCAAAAACACGTACTCTGTGATTTGATATTTTACTTCCCTCTGTAAGAGCTTTTTCTGTTATTCATCCGTTTACTGTCGTTTCACATAATTAGGGTTTTAATGATCAATTGATCATAAGAGAAGGAAATTTGATAATTAAATATCCTGATCCAACTTTCCCTACATTTCACAGTGACCTAGGGTATGATAGTGCATGGCCACTCGACCCTAGGTCCTTGAATGTTAAGGGCGAAAGGAGGATTCAAACATCTAATAACACTAAACTAAACAATCCCAATTTTACTCTAAACATTTTGGTGAACCCGTGTTTTTGGACTTAAATTGCAACTTGCTGAGTGTGTGTCTTCAGATTTGGATTTCATTCATTCATTCATATATTCTTTCATCTTATTGAATTGAAAAAATTACAAAAAAATTTGAAAACCCTAGCTTGCATTTTCATATAGGTTACTAAATTGCATCAATTATTTCTAAATTTCCCTAATTCATGATTTTTCAATCAGATCTGATATAAACTATAGAAAAACACAAAAATTCAATAATTTGCATTACATTTCCATCATTAATTTTCTAGGCTTTTGTAGAAATTTTGACAATTTTCATATAACCTAGTAATTCCAAAATCTAGGGTTAGTAGGCAAAATCTTCTTTCAGATTTTTATACTGATTTTATAGGCTCATTAAAATTAGAATTTGGCTTTAGTCTTGCATTTTAGTGTAAATTTGTATTTAGATTTAAAATATTTGCATTTTTGCATAGAAAATTTCAGCAAAAACTAGCAATTTTCATGCATTTTCATTAGATTTGCATTGGCATTTTGCATATTAGACCTTGAAATTCATTTTTAGATCTGAGAGTATTTCATTTTAATCATAAATCAGACCTAAAAGAATTCATATAGCATCTTGGGTCAAGATCTCAAACCTAGGGCTTCAAAAACCTTGATTTTTACTAGATTTGGCCTTATCGACTCTCTAAACTTGCACCATAGGTATGTTGTGAAGGGTATTTTTACATTAATTGGTTTTTATCAGGGTAATTCATTTCTTCCCCTCCTAAAAAACTTCACAACACCTTTTGATTGGCCTCTTGCATTGAAAATTTGGTGAAAAACTACACATTTTAACTATTTTTGCCCTAGGGTTTGACCTAGTTTGCACTCCAAGCATGTTGTGATCAATTTTATGGATTGAGGTGAATTATATCATTGATTGTATTTTATACACCTCCTCAAATTCATTACAACACCCCTTTTGCTAGGTCTTGGAGTTGAAAAACTGTGAAAATAGCCTATTTTTGCTATATTTTCACTAGGGTTTTACCTTAAGTGGCACTAAAAGCGTGTTGTGCTAGATATTTTAACACTAAGTGGCTATTATTACTGATATAACTTTCTTTCCATCATCATTTTCTTCACAACACGCTTTGTCATGCTCTTTTGCATTGAGTTTTGGTGAAAAAAGTGCCTATTTTGACATATTTTCACTATATTTTGACTTGGCATTATCTTGGATTTGCATCAAGAGTGTGTTGTGAAGGATCTTATTGCTGTTTTGGACTGACATAAGACATATAATTTTCTTCCCTTGACTAAAATCCTTACAAAACCCTTTTCTTTCACTTATTTGCATTGAAGAAGTACAAAAAATCAAGCATTTAGGTCACTTTTTGCATATAGTCTTGCACTTGACTTTTGCATAAAATTGGAAAAGCTTTTCAAAATCTGATCTTACATTGAAATGACACCTTCACGTCATTTTTCAATGGCATCTTTTCATGCATTTATCAAAGATCTTGATTTTGATCAATTTTTAACCCTCATGAGTGAACATCCTACAATATTAGATAGCTTAACTGAGTTTTTCTCCATGAGTAGCAAGGAAAAAGATGATGGTGATAGCACTTCTCCCATGCATTCAATACATGTTCCATTCAATGATGACATAAACTTGGCCTCTAATCATTCTTTCAAAAATGAGTCTTCCCATGAGGGTATGTTGGTACAAAATGATGAAATTCATAATACTTTCCCTACAATAGAACAAACACAACTTTTACAAGATATCATAGAAGAAAAAGTCTCCCTTGATGCTTTCTCCTCTGCAACACAAAAATCCATGACAAAGCAAAGCCCTATGTTACAAAAACTAAGTCATAAAGCACAACAAATTCAAAATGCAAAAAGGAGAAAGAGAAGGCAACGAGCTTACCTTGCATCTCAACAAGAAAACATTGATCCAAACATTCAACCAAACAAAGACTTGTCTCACATTAAATACTTTAGGGATGGATGTTGGGTGCAATAAAGAGGGACACAATGTTAATTCAATAATCATTAATAGACTTTGTAGCAATATTCTTAAGATGATTATTCAAGGGGCACCTAGTGCATCTTCTTGCTTAAAACCAGTGATTACAGTTCAAGGTGTTCAAAATGTGTTACAAAAACCACACCACAATGTGATTTCTCACACATACAACACCTATAATAACAAGCAAAGTAAGCAAGCACTGCAAGTGCCTATCTCTCTTCCATGTTCTCAACCTATGCTCCCTCCACCACCTCATCTTACTCATAAAAGTGGTCAAGAGTATGATCTTGTCGAACAACTTCATGCCACTCTGGCTAAGATCTCTCTTTGGGATTTGATACAAACATTACCTACATACCATGGAATGCTCCAAGAAGCTTAACAAAAGGTGATTGTGCCACCTGCTGTTAAGCCGAATGATGTAGTAGCTCTGTTAGATTGTATGCATGTGACAAAAATAGATATCCTCTTTCAACCACATGAATTACCATCAGTCGAAGTTTAAAATCAATATGATCCTCTTGTAATCTTTGTTACAATAAACAAAACATTGGTTAAGAGAATTATGATTGATAATGGATCAGCTCTTAATGTTTGTGGCATTAACTTATTGCATAAGATTAAAGTTGATGAATCTGCCATCAAGCCAGAAATGTTAAGTATCTGTGGTTTTGACAATGTTGGACGACAATCCGTGGGCACTATAACTTTACCTATACAAGTGGGACCCGTGATTGTGCCTACCCTGGTTCATGTCATGCCTTGTTATTTATCTTACAACATGATTTTGGGTAGACCTTGGATTCATGCATTGGGGGCAGTCCCTTCTACCTTGCATCATTCAATCAAATTTATATTCAATGGTAAACTTCATACTATTCATACTGATCCTGAACCAGATAACTGTTTGCATATTGAAAAGCAAAAACTAGTTCACAATCATATGAGCTTAAACAACTTGCGAGGTGATTTATCAAAGCCTCTAGCCACAAATGATGTTATGAAGGAATCTAAACCATTGAATGCACTTTTTGGTGATGATTGGGGTTCATTAGATTTTAATCCTTGCAGCATAGGGGATTATAAACTTAATAAACTTAACACATCAAAAGTAGCATTGATCTTGTCTAAGCAATCTTTTAAAGCATCTAAGAACAACAAAGTCTCCTTGGTTGAAAATAAAGACAATACTCTAACTTATACTACAAATTATGATACGTACAAGGCTTCATCTTCTTCTAAGGAACTAGATTCTCTATATGGTTGTGGATTTCAAATTTTGTACAAACATAACGACTATGTAGGTAAGGGATGTGGTGTAAATCAACAAGGAATTTGAGTACCTATAGAATCCGCTTCAACACATTACTCAAGCGGTACTGGATATAATCCTTTTAAAGAAAAGAAAGCCTCTTGTCATCCTAAACTTAATACAATATCAGAACAACATGAGAGATATCCTAGATATGTATGTTATTGACGATGGTTCTACCAAGTAAGTATTTCTAACCCTGTATCTCTCTAGTGATGTGCTTCCCCCGTGATGTGTTATGTGTTGTTTAGGCCTCCTGGGATGACCCCTAATTCTCTTGTAAGGTTTGGGATACCAGGAGACCACCTCTATTGTGACCTTCTTCTATTTGTATCATCATTCTTCTATATTGCCTCTCTCTCTAATTTCATCATTGTGTGTTGTGTCTTACAGACATAGTGTTGTAGTTGGTGACTTAGGGGCACCCTCCTACGTGACTATCCCTAAGACACTTGTTTCTCCTCTTTGATTTATTGTTTCCCTTCCTCTAGTGTTTCTATCTAGTGAGTGGATGACAAAAAACATTTATACTGATGCGGACCTAGTGTCCCTTTCAAGAATAATAAAAAAATGGACTTATTTCCTAATATGACGATGGGGTTGTATATTTTATCCGACGCTTGGCTAGTGGAAGCACTCATGCTTTCCGTGTAGTGATTTTGATGGTGTTCTATCTCATTTACAAATCATAACAATACTACTGCTCTGTGCACTTTGTCTACCTTGAATCTTGCATCCCTCAAATTTCATATGCATTGATGTTGTTGTTTATCATGATTTTGTAGACACTAACATATTTTTTGTAGAGATGTGTTTGTGGGAACATTGGGCGATCATGAAGTACATGTCACCTCCGGGGGCATGGGCTTTGTGAGAGCTTGTGTTCCTTTGTGTGTTTTCTTCCCACCTTAACGTGCTTGATATCGATACCTGATATCAACCACCTTAAGGTGGGGGCATATATAAGGTAAGCTGTCTATTGTAGATGTTAGCAATGTTTTTGTCCTCAGGTACAGTTTAAAGACTAGCTCGATGAGTGCTTCCTACATTTTGAGTTTATTTGCAATCAATCAATCAATCATGTAAGCCCTCTGCAGAGGCGGGGATAGTGTATTTCTTGGAGCAGATTGCATCATCCTGTCATTTTCAAAAGTCCTCTACAGAGGTGGGGAGCGGGTCTGTAACTAATTCAACCCTTAAGCGTGTTTTTGGCGATTGTTGTGGCAAAGCCCAATCGTCAGTGTGTGCCTGTAATGTGCTTGAGATGGTGTTGGACTTAGAAATAGGTACACTCCATTGCTTGTTTGCCGTGTTTTTTCTGTGTCTTCAAGTGTGTGTGTTTGGTGTGCTTGCTTTGTTTGGTGTGTTTGTTGCCCCATATGCAGTCTAAAGACTAGCGGGGATATTGCGTATATCCTTTTTATCTTTAGCCCTCTGCGGAGGCGGGGATAGTGTATTTCTTGGAGCAGATTGCATCATCCTGTCATTTTCAAAAGTCCTCTACGGAGGTGGGGAGCGGGTCTGTAACTAATTCAACCCTTAAGCATGTTTTTGGCGATTGTTGTGGCAAAGCCCAATCGTCAGTGTGTGCCTGTAATGTGCTTGAGATGGTGTTGGACTTAGAAATAGGTACACTCCATTGCTTGTCTGCCGTGTTTTTTCTATGTCTTCAAGTGTGTGTGTTTGGTGTGCTTGCTTTGTTTGGTGTGTTTGTTGCCCCATATGCAGTCTAAAGACTAGCTCGATGAGTGCTTCCTACATTTTGGGAGGTTTTGCATGTCTTGCATGTGTGTTGCCCCATATATGCAATATAAAGACCAGCACGATGAGTGCTTCCTGCATTATGGGAGGTTTTTTTACTTTCCAGTACTTGCATCTGCATTACATATATATGAGAAAAAGAAAATAATAGAAATCATTCCTATCTTCTATGCATTAATGTTTCTTCTATGCATTTAATGTCTTCTCCGTGTTCTATGTGACTGTAACTATCTTCTCCATGTTTTGTGTGCCTGTTACTATCTTCTATGTGATTGGCATGTCTTCTCCGTGCTTGGCGTGTTTGCTATGTTTGTGACCATACTTTAATGCATGTATTGGCCTCATGTTTATACATACATTAAAGTGGGGGCTAAATGTAATGTCAGAAAATATTCCCTTGGGGGCTTTTCCCTCATAAGGTTTAGCTCCCAGGTCTTTAGTATGCATTTAAGACATCTATACATCATAATTTGGCATCTCGATGGAATGAGCCCTAGGTATCATGACAAGTTGGACCTAGGAGGACCCCTTGAGCTTAACCCTACCCAAAATAAGGGGGAGGACTTGGGCACCTGCGCCCTAGTCCTACCCTATTTTGGGTCAGGCCCAAATTTTAAGTGTTGATTTATGACCGTTATTTAGTCCCTAGGCTAACACTGTAAGTTTGAATTTATGAAATCTTGGTGAGAGTGTTTGTAGTTGCATATAAAAGCATGATTAGGCATTCATTTAGAAACTAGATTTCAATTAGAGAAATTACATTCATGAGCATTGGCATTCTAGAAGTGATTCAAGGCTTTCATTGTGTTGCAAGAGAAGATTTGTGTTGTTTATGTGTTTGTGTTTGCAGATTTGAGCATCCATTTCCTCATGGAATGAAGCGCATCTTCCTCCCATGAGATCTTCACTACAAGGTGACATTCATTATATTTGTGGTCATTGTTTCATTTGGATTTTGCCTCTGTCTCACAAGGGCACACACTCTCTATCTGACAAAGGTGTTTGGAAGACTTAAGTGTCCTTCCGAGGCTTGACTGAGGTAAGCTCCTAAACACCACAACCCCATCCCAAAGTTTTTATGGTTGTAGGTTACAGGTTGAGGAACTGGACAAAGTGAAGTTGCATGATGGCACCTTAAAGTGTTAGAAATTGTAGAACAAAAGGAAAAAAAACACCCTGAACTTGGGTGCCCGCTCATTAGTCCTCCAACTTCCATGACGGGAAAATCTCTAGAACAACAGGAAAGAGTTGTAGACTAAGTTTCTAGATCTTGATAGAAACTAGGGCCTTGGAATTGGGCACCCACTCCTATGTCCCTGACTTTTCTGCCTTAGAGCCCTGAAAATAGGTACTCTGTGATTTGATATTTTACTTCCCTCTGCAAGAGCTTTTTCTATTATTCATTTGTTTACTGTCATTTTCACATAATTAGGGTTTTAATGATCAAATGAGCAAAAGAAAAGGAAAATTGATAATTAAATATCCTGATCCAAGTTTCCCTACATTTCACAGTGACCTAGGGTATGATAGTGCATGGCTACTTGATCCTAGGTCCTTGAATGTTAAGGGTAAATGGAGGATTCAAACATCTAACAACACTAAACTAAACAATCCCAATTTTACCCTAAACAATAACAAAAAATCCACCATCCAACAGAATGTCATAGTGTCTAATCCTACTAGGAAAGCTATCAGTTCAATAGAAGGCAAGGTGAGGGGCACTACATCCTCCCCCTAGAACCAGGCTTACTCCTGGAAGCCTACAAACAAATAAGGATATAACTCCCGCATACGAGATACATCCTCCTAGGTAGCTGAAGCCTCATCATTAGGATCCGATTGGACCCTTACCTGCTCCATGTCTCTGCCCCTAAGGGTGAGCCTCCTGTACTGCAAAATGCCTATGGGCTCCAAAGCCAACTGCCCGTCCTCTACTTGTAAGGCATTCTAGTCAAGAACATGAGAAATATCTGGATAATATGGCCTAAGAATGGAAACATGAAATACATCATGGATGTGTGATAGACCGGGCGGCAAAGCAAGATGGTATGCAATAGGACCAATCCTCTCCAAAACCTTGAATGGCCCAACAAAGTGCGGTGCGAGCTTACAACCTTTTCCATAATAGATCAGACACTTTCGTGGATGCACCCGCAAGAACACCCGGTCTCCAACTAAGAACTAACGATCAACCCTATGAGCATCTGCATATTTCTTCTGCCTGTCTTGCCCTGCCACCAAATGCTCTCTAATATGATCAAACTGCTACTCCATCTCTCGAAGCATCTCTAGTCCTAAGAGAACTCTATCCTCAAGATGATCCCAACTCAGTGGGGTTCGATAAGGATGACCATACAAAGCCTGAAAAGGAGACATACCAATGGAACTGTGATACCCATTATTGTACGCAAACTCCACCAAATACAAGTAATCCTCCCAATGAGTCTTCTAATCCATAACATACATCCTAAGCATATCCTCAAGGACCTGATTAACCCTCTTAGTCTACCCATCAGTCTCCGGATGGTAAGATGAACTAAAGTTCAACTGAGTCCCCAATGCATGCTGTAAAGACGTCCAGAGAGCTGAAGTGAACATTGGATCTCTATCAGAGATGATCTTGTGAGGAATTCCATGCAATCTGACTATATCCTCCATGAAAATTCTAGCCATAGAAGAAGCATTATATAAAGACCGAACATGAGAGAAGTGTCCTACCTTAGTCAACCTGTCCACGGTGAACATAATTGCATCATGACAACGAGAGGATACAAGCAAACCAACTATAAAGTCCACTAAAATAATGTCCCATTTCCATTCTAGAACAAGATGTAGCTGAAGAAGACCTGTGGGATGCTAATGTTCTGCCTTAAACCTTTGACATTCTAGACACCTCAAGAAAAAATTAGAAATATCCCTCTTCATTCTGACCCAAAAGTACAACTGACAGAGGTCTACATAGATTTTTTTGACACCAGGATGTGTAGAATAAGGTGCCCGATGTGCCTCTGACATAATTAGGGTATGAAGACCCTCTGAAGAAGGAACATAAATGCGACCCAAGTGCCACGAAAGACCATCTGACTCAAGAGAGTAACCGGCAAATCTACCCTCCAAGGGTCTGCCTGACTCAACCTTTATCTTCACTTCTTGATACCAACTATCAGTAGGAAGTGCTGCAAGAATTTGACCTCTCAAATCCACCCCAAGAGTGACTAATGAAAGCTCATGCCTTCACCGACTAAGAGCATCTACCGTGACATTCTCCTTACCTTGGATATAATTCACCTCAAAATCATACTCAAAGAGGAATTCCATCCACCACCTCTGCCTAGCATTCAATTTTGGCTACGTGAATATGTACTGTAAACTGCGGTGATCACTATGTAGCTCAAACTGATTCCCTAGCAGAAAATGCCTCCATCTCAACAAGGCATGCATGATGGCGGCTAACTCTAGATCATGCGTGGGATAGTCTAACTCATGATCCTTGAGTTTGCGAGACTCATAGGCTATCACGTGACCATCCTACATTCAAACTGCTCCTAGATCCTCCAAAGATGCATTAATACACACCACAAAATCTCTGATAGGATCAGGAACTGCCAAAATGGGTGCACTTGTCAACCACTCCTTAAGAGTCTGAAAGGCTACTCGACACTGCTCTGACCAAACAAAATTCTTCCCTTTCCTCTGAAGGGAAGTAATAGGGTGAGCTATCTTTGAAAAACCTTAAACACATTGTCAATAATAGCCTACTAAACCCATGAAACTACGAACCTCTGAAACATGAGTGGGTGCAGGCCAATCCATGATGGCTTGGATCTTCAAAGGATCCATAGCAATGCCCTTATCAGAAACAACATGCCCCAAATATCTCACCTCTATTTGAAAGAATTCACACTTTGCCAAATTTGCATATAGCTAATTCTCTCTCAGACACTACAAAACTTATCGCAAATGCTCCTCATGCTCCTCCATAGTCCTCGAATAGATCAATATGTCATCCAAAAAAAAAGGACAAATCTATTGAGATAGGTGTGAAATACACCATTCATCAGGCTCATAAACATAGACGGTGCATTCATCACCCAAATGGCACATTGAACTCATAGTGCCCATAACGAGTACGAAATGCTATCTTATGAATGTCTGCCTCAAAGATACGTAATTGATGATACCCCAACTTTAGGTCTATCTTTGAAAATGCCTTAGCCCCCTTAATCTGATCAAAGAGGTCATCAATTTGTGGCAAGGGATATTTGTTTTTCACACTCACCTTATTAAGCTGGTGATAATCAATACACAATTGAAGGGATCCATCCTTTTTCTTCACAAAAATGTTAGGTGCTCCCCAAGGAGAAGCACTAGGATGAATGAATCCCTTTACCAACAACTGAAGCTCCTTAAGATCTTGAGTGGTCATTTGATATAGAGCTCGCGAGATAGGTTCAACTCTGGGAACAAGGTCTATCTTAAAGTCAATATCACGCTTAGGTGGCATTCTCGGGATCTCACTAGGAAAGACATCTTCATACTCCTTAAGGATAGGATGATTGTCAAGGAACACCTCTCGATTCTCCCCTAACTCCAAATCATTAATTGTCATGGAAAACAACTGGCAACCTAGACGCATGCATCTCTTCAACTGCATGGCAGAAATCATATGCAAGGAGATGGGTCTCTAAATGCCAACCACCTCTACCTCGCTGCCAGAATCATCTAAACATCACACTGACTTGTGTTGGCAATCTATCACTGCTTGATGAGCATCCAACCAATCCATATCATAAGATCCTAGGGGTATGATGCGAAGATCCACCATGGTAAATGGAGGACCAATTCTCAAACCACAACCATACATGAGGGGTTCTACTGCTATTCTAGCTCTAGAGGCCAATTTGACTTGCCACCTAATATCCTGCTTTGCTTCCACCAATCCATAGGGCTCCATTAAAGAAGGGGAAATGAAAGAATCTAAAGCACTAGAGTTGAAAAGAATGGAAATAGTAGTACCTTGCAACACACTAGTAGTCTCCACAATAGTGCCTTGATGCTCTGCTTGGTGGTTATCTACCACCATAAATACCCTATGTGACCTGCCTGCATCACCCATGGTCAGCTCGAAAGCTGCCAGCCTCTGACTAAATCCTATAGTGTTCTTCTGTGGACACTACCTGGAATATGGCCCTGCTGGCTGCAAGAGAAACATCCTATACCCCTGCCAAATCCTCTACCACTCGAAGGTGCATTAGACTACTAGAAACTAGCTCTACTAACTACAGGCTATGTATTCTGTACCGTCTGACCGACACGATCATGCCTAGCTCTCTGCCAACTCTGATCTTTCTTGGACTGAAACCTACTACCTTGTTGAAACTGAGAGTTCTTTGCTTTCAACTAGGAATATTGTTGCTATTGCTACTAACCTCCCTTAACGGGTGCATGATGGCTCCTCGAGGAACCCATTGTCTGAGATTGACCACCTTGAAACCCAAAACCTACTTGAGATGCACTACCAATCTGTTTACTTGTATGACCTTCTAAAGCCATGGCCAAGTTCTCCTCCACTAGTCGAGCTTTCTCAACTGCCACCTCCATGGTCTTCAGCTCGAAGACATGAACTCATCCACTGATATAAGCATTCAGGCCCCTAATGAAGTGCTAAACCAACATGGACTCATCATTACCAATGCATGTGTACTATTTAAGCTCATAGAACCTATGTTCATATTGCTCCATTGTCATAGCCATCTATCTCAACTGATGAAACTCGTCAACTTATCACTGCCTCCAGTGATCTAATAGGAATTGAGCTCTGAACCTTTCTAGAAATAGTTCCCAAGATACTGTACCAATATCCAAATGTAACTTTTGTTCCTCCAATTACCACCATGTAGAAGTAAAACCTCTAAGGTGCATAATGGCACATCTCACCTTGGTGTTACTTCCATATGGATGCATGTCAAAACACCTATCCAGATCTATTAGCCAAGTCTTTGCCTCCAAACCAACACCAGAACCATCAAAAGTGGGAGGACGTGCCCTCATGAGATCTCTCATGTGACCTGCTAGAATAGCTTCCTACTTCGCTGTCATATCTCTCCTCCTAGGAGACCGTTCTCTTTCCCTCTCCTCTGGCTGATCAACCTCCTGCCTAGGAGACCTTTCTCTTTCCCTCTCCTCCGATTGATCAACCTCCTGTCTAGGACTTAGATGAGCTAGGATCTCCTCAAGCAGATGACACAACTGAGCTCCCTTTGGCTAACCCTGATTCTCTATGTTCTAGCTCCTACTCTCCTGAGCACTCACATGAGGGGGACTAGGAGGAGGGCTACCGCCACCACCTCTTCCATGTCCCCTACCTTGACCTCAACCTCGACCTCTAGGCATCTTCTTGGACAAACACCACCCAAAGGGAAACCTCAAGTTGTTAGGTGAGGATTACAAAAGAACATAATCTTCAGAGTTTAAGCAACTAGGACAACGTAATAGGTTCATATGAAACCAGAGTACCCAGTGTTAGAACCAGGCTCTAATACCAGATGTAACGCCCTGCCATGAACACCTTAGAGAACAACACATCTATGCTATACAAAACATGATCATTTTTTTTAAATGAATGAGATAACAAAGTAATGTTTAACATATCTATACACATCATTAAACTAACAACTTGTCCTCTAAGGTTCCATGGTTGTATTAATGACAAATCAATTAACATAATCTAACATACATCATGAATTAACTAACATCAGTAGATCATTCTAAATCTATTGCATTAAATGAATAAACAATTTACATATCCATATCATGACATCAAATAAGTAATCAACATGATCAAGTATATAAATGAACTTTTCTTACACATGAGTACATCATTACATAGTTACACTATCACCTCCATACATACATTATGATTTGACTAATACATAAGACTAGTACATGAGCATTAATAAATGTCCTCATAAATAGGTACAATATTTGTAATCTGATGCACAAGATACATCCTCCTTGCATATGAACAATGGAAAGGGAAAAACCAATGGAGATAAAGCACATCCACCCGACCATGTGGAACCTTGAGGTCCACCCCTCGTGCTAGGAGTTAACATAAGGTCCCACTACAACCACAGTCAGGTAAATAACAACTAACATGAACAAGGTCCATTCAAGACTCCAATATAACACATGACATTATCACAATCAACTCAACACCACATCCAGAGGCAACACACATCGAATAGGGAGAGCACAACTAGGGAATGCTAGGTTGTAGTAGGGTGAGTGTCATTGCATGGTCCTAACATGGGTTATCCTAACAGTCTCTCACTAGATGCCGGCCCCCATCTATGGTTATCCTAACAGCCTCTCACTAGATGCTGGCCCCATAGGGTGACACATGCAGAATCAACCTTCCTTTTGTGAGGACAAGGAAGTCAATCTTGCCGACCAGGCCTTCTCAACCCATCCTTAGCCTAAACGAGCACTACAGGCATGGGAGAGGAAATCCAATTATCTTGTTTAATGTGTAATCTACCCTTTTCTCCCTAGTTCATTTTAGGTTTTCACTTAGTTAACAATTTTTAATGGGTTATCATGACAACCACTTAGGGCATCAGCCCCACATTGAAAGCCACTTCCCTACCTACACCTAGAAACCCTAACTATCAAGCAAGGGCATATAACATCATAATAATAAGTATACATGATCTTTGCAAGGCATTAACCCTCTTGAACTAAACATAATCATAAGAATGTAACTCAACAATCCATTGCCCATAAGAATACATAACAGAAATCCATTATGGTTCCCGATGTCTCCCAATTCCAAAATCTAACTCAAAACCCATTACAAGATAAATACAATTAAATGGACAACAATTCATCCACAAGGAAAATATTACCTCCTCAAGATACATTCACAACTCAAATCATGCATCATTCACATTATATTTTACCTCATGCATGACTAGAGGCAACATGCTCTTAAAACATCATAAATCCAAAACACATAACAACACTATACTTGAAAACAAATCATATTATCCTATGCCTCTGGAATGACACCCTAACAACTTGCACAATGAACCCCATTACAACCAATGATCCCATTAAACAATACCACTCGCAACAACCAATTTTCCCAAATGCTTTACTCATAACTCCTATCTCAATACAATGTTAATAAACCCAATATTTTGATCATATAAACTTTGATAACTAGATTTAATTAAATCAAGTGACCAATACAATTTTTTTTAAAATAATAATAATAATAATAATAAATACCACGGATCATTGGATATGAAATATTTTTCATCCGAGGACAAGTAAATATATGTTACTATTTACATAAACTGAATTTACTAATACTACCTAAAATTCTCTATCAAATATAATAACTTACTGTAATAATATTGGGCAATTTTAATATCTGACAAATCTTTTTTTTTTAAACATTTATATGAGGCTACTTAATTAAAATTGAAGAATGGTGCATAGAGATATACTTTACTTTCATTTCCTACTGTGAATATAACAATATGGGTTATATTCAATTTTTCCCAGTTTCAATGAAACGATTAAAGAGTTTATTTTCATCGATGCCAGCATAGGTTATAAATCCTTGGAAATCATAGAAGAAACACCAAATACTGATGATGATGCCACTATATCCTTCAACACTGTTTTTGTTTTGAATATCAAAGTGGAAAATGGAACTGGTAGGGGAAATTACTTTGCATATTAGACCAATTTCTTGGTACAGAGAGAGTCCATGTTAAAGTGGTTTTAAACTTGTTGAAGATTGATTCTTTCAAAGGACATTTCGATGGCACCACTTTTATTTTTTATTATATGTACAGATGTCAGATATCTAGCATCTCTTTCTAAAGTTTTCAAACACCTCGTTGAAGAAAAAACTAGCAGTTGAACTGTATGGTCCAAGATTAAAATTCTGTGAACCGTAGCATATGGTATGGTGCCATATTGGAGACTTAGAACATGATTAAAATATTTGATGAACCTTCAATCTAGCATGGTTGAAGGTTTGAACGCATCCTCTTTATGGATGTACCCAATATGACTTTGGAGTAGACACCTCTTATGAGGTTATTTCTAAATTATTTTATTTCATATTCATGAAACCTTTTATGAAGAAGGAACGCCTCTTTTGAGGCTTCAATTTTAATGGAATAAGAGTGCCAACTATGGTATGATGCTCAGAGAACTGGAGTGACTCTAGGGAGGCAATGCAAAGTTTTATTTAAAAGAGAGAAGTTGAAAGGACCTCTCATGTAGAGACATATATGGATGTTTAGTTACACGTTAAGTAGTGCTAGAAAGGTGAAATGAGTGCCTGAGATAGAAAGAAGAGGCACTAGGGAGAGTGCCAAAAACTGTGGAGTTATAGAAGGAAGAAGGAGTCTTAGAAGCAAGACTTAGTCCAGAGAGGACTATTTTGGAATTGCTTGTATTAGAGAAGTCATTGATGGCTAATCGTAGTGTTGTATCAGTCTGTTCAATATGATAATGAATGAATTCCAATAATGAAATTTCATATTTGAATACATTCCAATGAGAGTATGTTGTGGTTTTGTTGAAATTTGTGTTTTGTGAAATTGAGAATAATAGTTAGTATTTGTTTAGTTGCAAGCTTACACAACAAGTAGAGAGTTGAAGTTTCTTTTGCATCAGCCGACAACCTTGAAGACACCCTACACTTGCCATTAAGATGCCAATTAAGCCTGCGACAGTTGTATGGATGTGTTTCTTGGAAAATAATGATTGCAGATACACACCAAAAGGATTTGTTAAAAGACTCTAAAAATTTTCAAGCAATTGCATTTGGCAAGAGTAAAGATCCGCTGGCTAGCGTCCTTCTTGCGCCAAAATGGGAGATCTGGAACTGGGTAAAAACATCCATCAATGCATAGAGGATTGAGGAAATTCATCAGATGCTGTGGTTGCAACTATAATGGTAAACATATATGCAAAATGTGATCTGTTTGATGGGGCGCCTCAGAGAGATATTGTCCATAGAATGCATTGAGATACTTGCTAAATCTATGCTGGTTGTATTGCTGTGTGTTCTTGGTGCATGTCAACACATATGAATATAGACTTAGGAGTATTTACAATGATGTAACTTTTTGGTTTGGATCCTAAAATGTTACACAAATTCCATTCTTCTCTCAAACATCTAAGCAGAAGTGGGCAGGTATGATTGGGTTCAAAATAGTTATGGAGATGGACAAAGGATAGAGGAAATTTATTAGATTTTGCAGTTGCAATCGCTCTGCTAAACAATAAATAACAAATGGAATGCAATTATTGCAGTCTATGTGCAAACGGGTCTGTAGAAAGGCCTTAGAAACATTTAAGCAAATGCAATATAAAAGAATAAAGCTAGATCTGAAACTTTCAGGCAAATGCAATCAGCAGGTGCAAGCAAATATAATTTAGAGGTTAAAAGACAAATTCATTCAATTAAAGATAATCATGGAAGATGATAATGGAACCTGGATCTTGATGGATTGATGTTTCTCCAGATCCCCCACTTGTAGCTACTGCCTTCCTCCAAAAGAAAACCTCCCAAACTTTTCCATCTCCCACCAATTAATCCTTCCAATTCCTTCCTAAACGTTTCCACGTTTTAGGAGGTATGCACATGATCCAATGCCAAACCCCCTCGTGAACACAACAAAACAACAATGATATATCCATTTACAATATTCATTAAAATATTATTTTTATTATTTTAATGTTACCTATGAATTTATTTTATCGTAATTTATAATTGTTTATATATATTTATTTAAGTATTTTATTTTCATTTTAATTTTATGAATTTACAACCAATTAAATTGCTTATAAACAACTCGTAATTTATTATTTTATTTAATCATTTATTAAATTTATTTACTTTCATGTTAATTTTACCAATTATAAAACAATTAAATTGTTTATAATTAGTAAACAACACATAATTTCCCCTTATAAATATTTATTTAACTTTAGCTTGAGATTAACTTTGTTTTAATGAAGCACTAACCAGGGCTTAAATCAAACATTTCTAATTGGATAAACCCAACCTATAGAATGATACCTGACCTCCATGCAAGACCACAAGACATGACTCCAAAAATGATGACAACAACGGGGACAATCCATCCAACTGACGGTAACGACTGGATGTGATACTGGATACTCATCCTCTTCGAGATTGTTGACTGAGTAGGGAACCTTATGCTAACTCTGTTCAACAATTCTATTGGTTAAGGCACACTTAGACCTATTAATTTAGGTGGAGTTGATGCTTGATACCTGCAACCTGCAACAAACAATAGGGTTGAACATGTATATATGTAAACATGTAGTCATACGCATAGTGAACGAAAGTCGCAGTGTAGCAAGGTACTCAAACACGAGTAATGCAAAACTGTTCTGTTCACATAAACACATCAACAAATAACCTCATTACACATAGTATTTAGTTGCTTTTCTAACAAAATAAACAATTAGTTACATGACAATCAAATACAAGTAATCACTAATAGTAGAATCATTACCAAAATCTAATAACACATTAAGTTTAGAATTACATTAATCCATAACGTCTAATATGTCCATGATGTTGTGAAAACATAAAATATCAGTAATCAAACATCATCAAACATCATCATATCAATAGGTCCATAATCAACTAGCATAATAACAGAAAATCCACCATCCAATAGAATGTCATAGTGTCTAATCCTACAAGGAAAGCTATCAGTCTGACAGAAGGCAAGGTGAGGGGTACTACACACTGGGGGTCACAAATGAGTTCTCCTTGCGGATGTGTCTCAAGAGTAGGTCCACTCTAAAGGGTAACAAAAGAAAGACACGTACATGTTTTTGATCTCCAGGCTCATACTAAGACGCAAGGAGAGAGAATACACATGCAACACGAGTAATTTTAAGTGTGGTGTGATTTTATGCAAGTGAAGTGGAGGGCATTTTGCTTCCCAAGATCACCAATTGGCACGAGGGAAGAGCATATACCTTTCCACAACTCTAACACAAATCACCAAACATGGCAAACAAAGATGCAATCCTTTTTATCTTTTTAAATGAGTATGCAAGTTAATTTTTAGCCCCAATGAGTGAAAAGAATGCAAGATTTACGGTTCATTTTTAACCCAATGCATGAAAATGCAAAGTTGTGTTCTTTTTAAGTCATTAAATGTGAACAATGCAAGGTCATGACTCTTTTTATCCAATATGAATGAGGTTTATTTTAATCCCAAAATGAGTGTGGAAAGCAAGCAAGATTGTGTTCTTTTTAACCCAAATTGAAACTGTTCCTAAGTTAAACCACACACATAGAATAAAAATAAACTACATTAAAAATCAAGGCCAAAATCCTTCTCCAATGCCACAAGTTGCCAACAGATGTCAGTACTCAGAGAAAACACCCTAATTTTGCTGCAAGAATAGAAAATTCTGAATGGACAAATCACAAAAATCTTTTACCTTCAATACTAGCCATATGCATCATAGAAAGTGGTAGAAACGTCACATGGGTCCACCCAAGGGTCACATAATCTTGCAAGGAAAATAGTCAAATAGAAAAAGGCGTAAGTGACGCACAGGGCAATTGAAGCATCACATTGTTGTTCGCAAGCAGTGTAGTGTAGGCATCATAGAGAACTATGACTGCGTCACAAGAAATTGCAACTGCATTGCAAGAGATGGCGATTGTGTCACATAGAAGCCTGAGCAGAAGTGTCACACTGTCGTTCGTATGCATCGCAGTTTTCTGTGCAAGCGTCACATAGCAACCTGCAAACACAATCTCAACATAAAGAGCCCTAATAGCTAATGGAAAAGTGCTTCAGAGATAAAACCTAAATTTTAAGACTGCGAGGTTACTTCTAGAATGTCAAAAGGATGATAAGCTTTTAAGAAATAACAGGAAAAAACCCTTATGCATTAAACCCTAATGAACCCTAGATGGAAAACCTCTAAAGCATGAAACCCTAATGTTCCCAACAAACCCTAATGAAATCAATAACCTGCACCAGAGGGTTAATCAAACACATAGATCATCATGTTAGAATCCTGCAAAAGGACCAATTGGATTTTTGTAAAAAAACAAATAAATCAAATACCAATGTTTTTACCCAGTCGCAGGCATTGCAGAATTCAGTGTATGTATTACAGACTCCTCAAAAGTGTCACATTGTACAACCCAAGTGTCACATTGATCAGCGTATGTGTCACATGAACTAGCTTATATGTTGCATAGACTTGCAAAATTTAAAATCCTAAATTCACGGACTGTACAGCCACTCACGTCGGGTTCACCAAATGTGCTTAGGTAAAATTTCTGCTATAGCCCTATAAACAACAAATTGAAACCCTAGCTATGCAATAGAGCCCTTAAACAACCTAGAATCTAAACATGCAAGCTTGAAAGTTGAAAACCCTAGGACATCTTATGTATTTCCTCCATTACTATCTAACCTTGCTATGATGATGCACTCAGATTTGCAGGTCTACAAATTAGATGAGAACTCAAAGTATTGACAATAGCAGAAGTCTAATGCTCAAGTGATATGTTGAAAATGAAGGGATTGGAGTAGTTTTATAGAGAGTGAAATGTGAATGGAGGGTTAGGATGAAAAGTTGATTTAGGTTTAAGATCAAGGGCAGAGAATGACTTAGGGTTTCCAACCACAAGAAGACAAAAGATAATTTTAAATTAGAAGAAATGATGAGGTGGACCATGTTTTAAAATTAAATAAATTGTGACAATTTATTTAATTTTTGTAAGGAATGAATAATCTAGAGGGATTTTTAATTAAATAAAGGACTTATTTAATTAAAATTGGATTGATAATTTAAATAAATGGATATTTATTTAAATTAAGGAAGAAATGATGAATGTATAATTGATGAATAACTAAATAATACTTAAATTATTTAATTATAGAGGAATTATGAAGAAAACAGCTTAAATAATTAAATAAATAAAATTTATTTAATTAAAAGTTCAAGAGGAATGAATTAATTAAATAATTAAAAATTATTTAATTAATAGCAGAATACGAAGATAAGACAAATTATGTGTGAAAAATGTTATTTGCAGGCCCAAGACATTTTTAAGCATGTATAGAAGATATGTGTAAGAACTTTGCAGATAAGATGCAAAAAGAATTTGAGATGTCAATGTGTGGTGAGATGGACTTCTTTCCTGGACTGCAAATTAATCAGACAGATAAGGGTATTTTCATTTCACAATCAAAGTATGTCAAGGAGTTGTTGAAGAAGTGATGCAGGACTATCCCTGTTCCGAGAGTAATCTTGCATCAACCAAAAACATTTGCATTTCAATTTATTTGTTTCTTTTCATTCTTTCATTTTAGTCCAGGCAGTTTAGTTAGTAAGCAGTTTTAGCACCTTGATCAGTATTCCATCTCAGAAGTAGCTCAAGCATTGCGGATCTAGATTTAGCATCTAGACATGTTCATCAACATCACTCTAAGTCCACCAAGCATTTGGATCAGTTATCAAAAAGTTATTACTATTAGAAGATCCTCTATTTTCTCAGTACAGAGCTTTCTGATAGTCATGAGCAATTAGCTGAAGGAGAAGGATTGGGAGCATTGGCCGACTTGCGGATCTTTGTGATTCATTCTATGATGTTCCTTGGTTCATGGCCGACCTTCCTCATTGGTCCGCACTTCATTGTATCCATTGGAGGAGGATTTTCAAGATGATAGGTCTGACCTATCCAAGAACACATGTTACACCTCTTCATCAGGATTCTGGATCTCTTGTGGCCGACGTGGAGGAATCTATTGGTCTGGAGATGATATATATTGATGTAATAGATCCTTAGGGAAGCATCTATTCACATTAGAAAGATCTATAGTTTAGTTTTGTGCGAAGGAGCTTTAAAGCTTTATCTTACGCATGTATGTAATTAGGCCTGTGAAGCCAAGTTGTAAGCATGCATGTTACCGGCCAAATTGTATCCGAATTCTTTGATATATGGAATGACTGAATCTACATTTGTTCTATATTCTTGTGTCATTTCTGTTGTGTTTACTCTTGCTGCACAGTCCAGATAATTCATTCTGTGAACCCTCCTACCGTGACTGCACCAAGTGGTATCAGAGTAAAAGTTTGATTCTTTGGGGTGAATTCATGAAGGGGATTCCATAAGATCTTCTTGTAAGTAGATTGCCAATCTGAGGTAGGTTAATTGTTTGCAACCGCTCACCGATTGAGAGGCAGTTGTCGCTGGTAGCCTGAACACCGACTTGAGGTAGTTTGCACTTGATCCTAGGAAGATGCCGCCATGGGGAGTTCCTCCTGTTGGTACAATGGCCAATAGAATGGATGAGATGATGGAATTGATGAGAACAATGAGAATTCATTTGGATGCTGTTGAAGAAGATAGGTGAAGAGGATTGACACCTAGACCTAATGTTGAAAGTGGTGATGAAGAAGAATTTTAATCTGTCGAACAAAGTGGCGAAACCCTAGAAGGTCATGAAGAAGAAGAATCAAATCAAATGAAGATGTTGTGAGATATTTCAAAGATTGGGAAAAGACCTAGAGTTGATGTGCCAAACTATACTGGTAATTTAAATCCAGAAGAGTTGATTGATTGGATAAATGACATGGAAGAATACTTTGAATATGAGGAAATTGAAGATTTGGAGAAGGTAAAATTTGCAAAGACAAAGGTGAAAGGACATGCTATTATATGGTGGAAGGAAGTTCAGTTGGAAAGAAATAGGAGAGGAAAAGAAAAGATTACAAAGTGGGATTGGATGGTAACAAAGTTGAAGAATCAATTCATACCTGCTGACTACGAGTTGGGGCTGTTGAAGAGATTGCAAATCTTGAGACAAAAGGAGAGATCTGTGAAAGAATACACTGAAGAATTCCATAAAATGATCATAAGAACAGGACACAGTGAAGCAAGCAAGGAAAAAGTGGCTAGATACATCAATGGACTGAGATTGAACATTCAAGAAGAACTAAGCTTGGTAAGGATGACATCTTTGGAAGAAGCATATCAATTTGCACTGAAAGTTGAAGAGAAGCTGAATAAGAGACATGATCAGAAACAGAGAGGCAGAGGAGGTAAATTTCTAAGAGGTAGGACATTTTCTAGAGGAGAAAGATCTTATTCAGAACAGAACAAGTTTGACAGCCCATTGAAGAAGGATGACCTAGATAACAATGCTTACCAGAGAGATGATAGAAATTTCTACTAGAGAGGAAGCCCTAGTGTATACCAGAATGAAGGATACCGAAGAGAAGGAAGAAGATTTGATAAGAGGACATTCAAAGGTACTTGTTTCAAGTGTGGAGGTGAAGGACATAGAGCATTTGAATGTAATCAGGGTAGTCCAAGCAAGAAAGTAGAGAATGGTGGAAGAGTAGCCTATTTTGAAGAAGAACCTGTTGAATCACCTTGTTCAGTTGGCAATCTGGAGAAAGGAGAATTATTGGTGATGAGGAGAACACTATTTCAAATTGAGACAAATGAGGAACCATCACAGAGGAAAAGTCTATTCAGAACCAGATGCAAATCCAGAGCTAAGTGTTGTAAAGTTGTGATTGATAGTGGTAGTTCAGATAACCTAGTTTCAAAGGAAATGGTGACTAAGCCAAAGTTGGAAAGATTGAAACACCCTAAGCCCTATCAAATGGCATGGATTCAGGATGATCATAAGGTATTGGTGAGTGAACAATGTTTGGTGAAATTTCATATTGGATCATATCATGATGAAGTCTTGTGTGAAATGATGCCTATGGATGTTTCTCATATCTTGTTGGTTAGACCTTGGTAGTATGATAGAAAAGCAATGCATGATGGGAGAAAGAATACATATACCATAACAACAAATGGAAAGAGAATTACTTTGATTCCTTTGGAGGATGACCCTAAGAGCGAAGTATGTGGAAATGCTAGAATCTGTTTGATAGATGGAAGGAAATTTCTGGATGGTTTGAAGCATGAGAATATGTGTTTTGCCTTGATTCCTAAGAAGCCTGATGAATTGAGGAAAGAGGCAGAAGAATAGCCGAAGGAGACAAGAGAGTTGCTGATAGAGTATGAAGACATCATAGTAGATAATGTACCTGAAGGATTACCACCTATAAGAAGTATCAGTCATCACATGGATCTTATACCGGGAGCAAGTTTGCCTAACAAAAGCAACACACCGAATGACACCGATAGAGAATGAAGAATTGAATAAATAGATACAAGAGTTGTTGAGGAAAGGTTTGATCAGAGAAAGCTTGAGTCCTTGTGCAGTACCTATAGCTTTAGCACCAAAGAAAGATGGAGAATGGAGAATGTGTACTGATTCCAGAGCAATAAACAAGATCACAGTTAAGTATAGATTTTCTTTACCTAGAATGGATGATATTATGGATTGTTTGAGTGGAGAAATCTATTTCACAAAGATAGATTTGAAGAGTGGATACCATCAGATCAGAATCAGAGAAGGTGATGAATGGAAGATTGCTTTCAAAACAAATGAAGGATTGTATGAGTGGTTAGTGATGCCTTTTGGTTTGACAAATGCACCGAGTACTTTCATGAGGTTGATGAATCAAGTTCTGAAGAAATTCTTGGGTAAGTTTGTGATTGTGTATTTGGATTATATTCTTATTTTTAGTAAGACAAAAGAAGAACATTTGTGGCATATTAGACAAGTTTTTCAGAGACTGAGAGAAGAGAAATTGCTGATAAACATCAAGAAATGTAGTTTTATGAAAGAAGAGTTGGTATATTTGGGATTTGTAATTTCTGCGGAAGGATTGAAGATGGACCATGAGAAAGTGAAAGTAATTGTTGAATGGCCTTCACTAGAGAGCATTGGAGAGGTTAGATCATTTCATGGTTTGGTTTTTATTAGAAGTTCATCAGAAATTTTAGTTCAGTTTGTAACCCTATGACAGAGACAATGAGAGGTGATAGAAAATATTTCAAGTGGACATTTGGAGTAGATAAGAGTTTTGAGTTGTTGAAGCAGAAAGTGACAGAGCAACTTGTTTTGGAAATACTGGATTTCAATAAGGTATTTCAAGTTGATTGTGATGCTAGTGGGAATGCAATTGGAGCAGTGTTAAGTCAAGAAGGTAGACCAATAACTTATTTCAGTGAGAAGTTGAATGATGCAAGGAGAAGATATTTAGTTTATAATCAAGAGTTCTATGCCATAATTCAAGCCTTGAAGAAATGGAGACATTATCTGTTGCCTAAGGAGTTTGTGTTGTATACAGATCATCAAGCTTTGCAATACTTGAATAGTCAAGGTAAGTTGAATTAGAGACATATGAGATGGGTAGAGTTAATGCAGAGTTATACTTTTGTGTTGAAGCATAGGAGTGGAAAATCAAATAAAGTTGCTAATGCCTTGAGTAGGAGAAGAAACTTGTTGACAGAAATGAGAGTTGAAGTGTTGGGTTTTGATGGATTGAAGAACTTGTATGAGGGAGACACTGATTTTGCAGAACCTTGGAAAGCATGTAAGGAACCAATTGTGATAAATAGGAGTAAGTGGTTGGATTATTTAATTTAGGAAGATATGTTGTTCAAGGGAAGTCAGTTATGCATACCTAGAAGTTCAATGAGGGATAACTTGATCAAGGAAAAGCATAGTGGTGGATTGGTAGAACATTTTGGCATTGATAAGATAGTGACTTTGGTAAGTGAAAATTACTTTTGGCCTCAAATTCATAAGGATGTTCAGAGATTTGTGCAAAGTTGTAGAGTTTGTCAAGTTACAAAAGGGAGTAGTCAGAACATTGGATTCTATAAACCTTTGACAGTACTGGAGAGACCTTGGGAAGACATAAGCATGGATTTTGTAATGGGATTACCTAAGACACAAATAGGACATGATTCAATATTTGTAGTGGTTGACAGATTTTCAAAGATGGCTCATTTCATACCATGTAAGAAGACAACTGATGCAGTGTATGTGGCTGATCTATTTTTCAAAGAGATTGTGAGATTGCATGGAGTACCTAAGAGCATAGTTTCAGATAGAGATACAAAGTTTGTTGGATACTTTTGGAAGACACTTTGGAAGAAGATGAAGATAAATTTGAAGTTTAGCTCAACTTTTCATCCATAGACAGATGGACAGACAAAGGTAGTGAATAGGAGTTTGGGAAACTTGTTGAGATGTTTGGTTGGAGAGAAAACTGGAAGCTAGGATTTTATTCTTTTATAAGCTGAGTTTGCATACAATAATTTAGTCAGCAAAAGTACCAGAAAAACACCTTTTGAGATTGTTACCAGAGTAAACCCTAGAGAAGTGGTCAAATTGAGAGACATTAGTATAGAAGAAAAGAGAAGTACAGAAGCAAAAGAATTTGCAGATCATATGAAGACAGTGCATGACCAAGTGAAGAAACATTTGGAAGACATGAACAACAAGTATAAGGATAAGGAGGATGAGAAGAGAAGACACAAAGAATTTGAAGTGGGAGATGAAGTCATGGTGTATTTGAGAAAAGAAAGATTTCCAGTTGGGACATATAACAAGTTGAAGATGAAGAAGTTTGGACCTTGTAAGATACTCAAGAAATTTGATTCAGGAAATGCATATGAAGTGGAATTACCGAAGACCTTGGGTATTTCACCTATTTTCAACATTGTAGATCTTTATTAGTATCATGAAGCAGTGTTCAGTGACAACATGGAAGAAGACTTGAAGAAGCAGTTACCACAACAAGAACTAAAACAAATTGAAGACATTTTGGATAACAGAGTTAGATGCAGCACCAGAGGAAGACAATACAAAGAATATCTTGTGAAGTGGAAAGGCAGACTGGAAGAAGATTCATCATGGACTTCTCAGGCTAAGGCGGATCGTCTTGGTTCTCCCCCAGCCCCAGCAAAGTGAGGGACTCACTTTTCAATAACCTTGAATGTCTGATGCAGGAGCATCCCTAATCCCAGAGTAATCTTGCATCAACCAAAAACATTTGCATTTTAGTTTATTTGTTTCTTTTCATTCTTTCATTTCAGTCCAGGTAGTTCAGTCAGTAAGTAGTTTCAGCACCTTGATCAATATTTCATCTCATAAGTAGCTCAAGCATTGTGGATCTAGATTTAGCATCTAGACATGTTCATCGACATCACTCTAAGTCTGCAGAGCATTTGGATCAGTTACTAGAAAGTTATCGCTATTAGAAGATCCTCTACTTTCTTAGTACAGAGCTTTCTGATAGTCATGAGCAATCAGCTAAAGGAGAAAGATTGGGAGCATTGGCCAACTTACGGATCTTTGTGATTCATTCTACGATGTTCCTTGGTTCATGGCTGAGCTTCCTCATAGGTCTATACTTTATTGTATCTATTGGAGGAGGATTTTCAAGGTGATAGGTCTGACCTATCCAAGAACACATGTTACACCTCTTCATTAGGATTCTGGATCTCTTGTGGCTGATGCGGAGGAATCTATTGGTCCAGAGATGATATATATTGATGTAATAGATCCTTAGGGAAGTAACTATTCACATTAGAAAGATCTATAGTTTAGTTTTGTGTGGAGGAACTTCAAAGCTTTATCTTGTGCATGTATGCAATCAGGCCTGTGAAGCCAAGTTGTAAGCCTGCATGTTGCCAGCCAGATTGTATCTAAATTCTTTGATATATGGAATGACTGAATCTGCATTTGTTCTATATTCTTGTGTCATTTCCGTTGTGTTTACTCTTGCTGCACGATCTGAACAATTCATTCTGTGAACCCTCCTACCGTGATTGCACCAAGAAGTTTGGTATGGAAGAATCTAAACCGGTTTGTACTCCCATGACAACTGGTTGCAAGTTGAGAAAAGATGATGAATCCCATAAGGTTGATTAGAGAAAATATAGATCAATGATTAGAGGACTGCTATACCTAACTGCTCCTAGACCGGATATCATGCATGTAGTCTATCTTGTGGCAAGATTTTAAGTAGATTCTAGAGAGTCACATGTCATGGTAGTAAAGAGAATATTCAGATATTTGAAGGGCACTCCAGATCATGGTTTGTGGTATCCTAAGAACAATGAATTCAACCTAAGTGCCTACACAAATGCAAACTAGGACAGATGTGTAGATGACATGAAAAGTACAAGTGGTGGTGTGTTCTTTCTTAGAGACAGAGCTGTGTCATGGCGAAGAAAGAAGCAGGATTCAATATCCTTAACTACTGTAGAGGTAGAGTACATTGCAACAACATCATGTTGTACACATGTGCTATGGATGAGACAAACTCTAAAGGATATCAAAGTTGAGTATGAGGATCTAATTCCTATTTTTTGTGATAATACCAATGCCATTAACATTTCAAAGAACCTAGTGATGCATTCAAGGACAAAACATATTTCTATCAAGTATCACTTTCTGAGAGGGAAGGGTGTAGAGAAAGAAGTGAAGCTTGAGTATGTGCATAAGGATACATTTGAGTATCTCCAGAAAAAGTTAGGGGTTATTGCCCCTCCTTTGTTAAACTAGATGCATAAGGAAGTGCATTAGTCTAGTATGTTTCAGGAGTCATTCTTTTTTGGGCTGATGATGGAGGCTACTTCTTAGGGGGAGCAAGTAGTGGCATTGAAGAGAGTTGCAGTCAGGGGGAGGTATTAAGAGCAGCTAAGAATAGTGCAAGTATGTGCAGCATCATATTCAAGGGGAGAAAGATTGAAGAAGGTGTGTCACCCTTTGCCATTGATGTCAAAGGGGGAGAGAGTTCATGTGAAGAACAAAGAGAGAGTAAGATGTATAAAAGAAAGGAGGAGAATGAGATAAGTGGAAAATTGTGTCATGATGGTTTTTCACATCATATGTTTCCATCAATGACAAAGGGGGAGATTGTTGCAAGTATGTGCTAATCGGTGTTGTCATTGATGTCAACATGCTTACATGTTGTCATTAGTGTAAACTATGTCTTTTGATATTGCTGATTGTTGATTGATTGTGTTATCATGTTAAAGTGATTTGAATGCCTTATAAAAGTGTTGATGATGTTGGTACATTTCTCTTACTATTGAGTTTCCAAGTATTTTTGAGAAAATTTGCTCTCTAGAGGAAATAGTGTGTTGAAGAGTATTCTGGCTTGCAGGATACTATCTGAGTTTTTTCTTTGCATTTCTTCTATTTTGAAGACCAGAGTGTCAGATTTGGATATGTCTTAGAGAAGTGTTTGAATATGTTAAATCCATAATTTGATGGTTTGGATCGATGTATAGTAGAAGTTATGTTCACCAGTTTGAAGACTGTAATTGACAGAGTTTCTGGGTTGTGCAGAGGTGTTTGGGAGAAAGTATTTTGCTCCACATTTCTCTGTAGAATGGTTTCAAGTGGTGTGGTTCTAGAAATATTCTTATAAGGTCACTAGCTATCTTTATTCTAAAGGATTTGTGATTTGATGCTCCATAAAGCAAGTTATTATGTAGCAGAGTTCGACAGTGTTGTTTGTGAGTAGACAATGAACCTTCTTCAGGTGAAATGTGTTACGGATGATTTTTTTGATTCTGAGGTGACTTAAGGTTGGTCATGGATGTCTCCATATTATTTTGAAGGATTGTGCTTGGTCTGCAAGTTATGATTGTGTTCTTGGAAGCATGTGCCTAAAGATCCTAGTGTTAACACTGGTTTTGGCTGACCTGGTTGTTTACACTCTTTGCAGATGTGTTTCATTGATTGTGGAAGTGTGTTGAAGCATGTGAAGGTATATTTGGGTCCAAACTAAGCTATGAAATATTCTACCTTCATTCTTTTTCTTTGCAAGATTGTTTAGGTCCAGACCTAATTTGAATTGTGTATGTTTGCTAACCTTGGAGACTGTTCTAAAGGTTGTAGAATATGTTGCCAACCTTGATGTATATTCCAAGGTCAATGATTGATATAAATAAGTGAAAAGGATTTGTGTATTGCAGTGAACATGCGAAGATGCGAAGATGAAAGTATTTGTGTTGTGATGCAACAAAGGTGATATGTATTGTGCTTCATTGGAACTAAACTTAGGCATGTGGTAGATGCTATCATATCAGTTCATGGCAGTGAGCCACCTCTTTTAGAAGTGAGCCACCTCTCTTGGAAGTGAGCCTATTGCAGTGATCATTCTTTTGGGTAGTGAGTCCTTTGGCAGTGAGCCTCCTTGTAATTCAGTATTGATACTACTATATATTGTGAGCTAATCCTCATTGTGGTTTTTCCCTTTTAGGGTTTTCCACATAAAAATCTAGTGTTCTCTTGTGCATGGTGTTGATGTGATTAAGTTTCTATTATCTATTTTTCATGTTTAATCTTCATAATAGAATTAGGGTTTAAGTAAATTGATGTGGATGTCATTATGTTTGTGAAGGCTTAAAGTTTTTTATACAACTAATTCACCCCCCTCTTAGTTGTCTTATGCATTCAACATGACCCTGAAGGGATTGGGTAGAAAACCACTCTTCATATGAGGAATACTTTGACATTCACTAGCTCCCAAAGTTGTGATATGCCCTTTACACCCAAGATCAAACCTTTGTGAGCATTCATGACATGGCATAGATGACTTGATTAAATCATACATTTTATTATCCTAGTTTGTATTGCATTATCACTTGATTTTAAACTCTCCACCCACGATTTACAACAATCCCTTTGTATTGTGGCATGTGGTGAGAGCTCACTCCTTTCCTATTATATACCTCAATCCTATAAGTCTAATGTACCAATTTGACAATTTGGGTGTGACATGGAAATCAATGCAATAATTTTTAAACATATATTTTTGACAATATGCTAAAAGATGTAAAATCTTAAAATAATACCCCAGAGACTACTCATATTGCATTATAAAACATCTATAGAAATCCTATAATGCAATTTTCTCTCATTTATAAATGTAAAGAAACCATAAACTCCCCCAATTTCTCCATTAATGAAATTGGATGCAAGTTTGGAATTTTCAAATTTCTAAATTAAAAAAATTTAAAATATCTAAATATACCCTCTTGTTCAAAAAATGCCAAACAACCATATTCTCAAATAAAATTTGAAAAATATGACTCCAATAAAATTTTTCTATAGTAGTGGCTCTTTTTGGCACATTTTGAAACTTTAAAACACACAATTGAAGCATCTAAATTAAATCCAATTCAATCCTTTAACAAGGAAGCCATAATCAAACCACTTCTTATGGGATGGCAATGAAAGAATTCTAATTTACAATAAATTAAAAGAGAGAAAATACCTTCCCAATGAAAGCTTTGCAAGAATGGAGAATATTCTTGAAGGCAAATACCTCCACAAATTCCTTTGCCACACACACACCATCTTTTCCAAGCAATCAACAATCACTTTCTTTCAATCTTCTCAAAGATCTATTTCTCATAGAGCAAGAAGAGGGTTTGAGGAGAAAATACAAATGCATAATGAAGAAATAATTTTTCCTTTTATGCTCTCAAAAGCCTTTGTTTTCCTATTTTTTTTAAATTTCTATATTTTCATATTTCCCAATTTCTTTTCCAAAATAACTTTGAGAAAATAGGCAAATTGAACAATTTTAAATTGATGAAAGTAATTGCACAAGGCAAATGTGACATAATTTAATCCATATTCAATATTTTCTAATAATCTATAGAATTAAATTGAATCCACATTTAATGCAAGTTATACCTATTAAATGCAAAATATTTCATTTTGAAGAAAAGTTTTAATTGCTTTAATTTTCTTCTACCAGAATAAAATAATGCAATAGACTTTTTATCCTGAGGTAAATTTAATATTTTTTACTAAACCCTAAAATATTCTACAAACACAGAAAAAACACTTTTCAAGATAAATTTAAATGTAATACAAAAAGCTAAAGGATCGAGAATCATCACCGATTTGGATCCATGTTAACACAAGGATTCACAAGATTCATCTCACACTCAAACTAAGTGAGATAGAGGTTAACACACACATGTTTTATGCAAAGATGACCATCTCCAATATATAACCACAATTGGGGAATAAATCTATACCTACACTTTAAGGTTAAATGTCAAATGTACTTGCTCCACATAATAATAGCCAAAGCAACATAATCCACCCAACATGGTATAAAGCATAGTATGATATCAAATCATTACTGTTGATGTGTAAAATTGCGCAGGTTCCAACACTAACATGGGAAGTTTCAGGAATGTGGGACTTGCTACCTGAAACAACCTCCAGATTTTAAAGAAGCTGGCTCTTCTCTATCTTGAATGGGTTTGGGGAAAAGGGTAGGAAGTAAACAGAATTATAGATACAATGAAAACAAATCTATCTATGGCGATGCGCCTGAATAAAGTGTTTCTCAACTAAGCACAGTGAAACTATCCTTAAGATTTAGTCACATTAAAGAGCAGATGTTGCATGATTAACATAAATAGATAAAATGGATAAAATCAAAGGCTCACAACCAGACAATTTGTAATGACAGAAAATATCAACCAAGGCACAAAACTTAGTCTTTCTCATTAATTTTCCAGCAACATAAGAGGCACAGATACATGCATAGTTACATTTACTTTCTGAATCAAGAATAACAAAATAAAGGCAAATGATATTCGCTGGTCATAGCAAAAGTCTCAAACTTCTCTTCTTAAAACTCTGATAGAAAACTCTAGCAAAACTTATTTCTGAATGAATCCCTTGATCTATTACAAATGTTACATATTTATAGCACAAGATCGACTCTAGATTATCTATAACAATCAAATCCCAATGGATTAACTGAACTGGAGGTAACTAGAAGTCTCTGACAGTTGAAGATCTTTCGAATCTGCAACAGTTACTCCTACAAGTCCATTGGCTATGACAAAATATATGTGGCAAAACTCTTCTTATAAGGAACAGACACTTGTCGACTTCCGCTCTTTTTAGAAACAATAAAACCATGTGACTGATGGAAGCATCTGCATGCACATCTTGAAACTCCTTCATTCCTTGGGAAGAAATAGGAAAGTGACACTTGGCGACTTTCACAGCAACTAGAAACAGATACGTGTCTTTATCCGCAGCTTTGATACTTAACTGTGTCTTTGCATTCGGGAGAACTCCGCAGGTGACATTTGTTGTGATCCACTACATTAAAGCTTTAAGACACAGTTAGAAATGGGTCCCACAATTCTCTGCTCATTAGCTTCCAAACAAGGATAAGTGGCAGCTTCTGCGGTAACTACTAGTTGATACGTGGCGGCTTCCGCTACACTTCTTGAAAGTTTAGAAACCTTTTGAGACTCACATGGAGATTGACATATGTCGAGCTCCGCCTTATTTGAGAAACATTTATTAACACCAGAGGAAAAGTTAGGAAGCTTTTACTTGGGTGTTGCATCCACCATGTGGCATATTCCACTGCTCTTGAGACTCTACACTGGGGCCCACCTCCATCTTCACTTAGCATTGAAACATATAGAAATAAGCACGCAAAAACTGACACTTGGAAAGTTCCATGCTACCACTAAAGACACATGGCACCTTCCGTGCTCATACTGAACATTAAGAGAGTCCCTCCGCTTATGACACATGGCACCTTCCACAACTTGTAACTTAAAACACAATAGAGACATCTTCCGCTACGTAGCACGCTCCGTGTTAAAGTTATAACTTAGAAACAAAAGTGCAGCACAAACTGGGGCTCGCCACTTGGCGTCTCCCACAGATTTTGCAAAATGAAACCCTCGCAGCCACTGTTAGAATTATTTGGACACTGAATTGTAACCCGCGGATAGGCTGTAGCTTGATACAAAATGTAGAGTATTTTACTCTACAGTTCTTGGCGACCCCGAGGACTTTTGAGCCTGCTCAAAAAAGAACCCAAAACTTGACAAAATGTAGTATTTAAAATAAAAAATAGGGTCACAGATTCTGCAAAGTTGTCTGGTAAACGGACCATTCTGAATCAGAAAGTCCATGCTTGCTCAGCAAATCTTGGAATGCAAAATCAAGGTTTATAATATCCTTGTGGGAGAAAGTCTGCAAAATTTGAACTACGGCCTTTAATTGAAACTCCAATTGGGCCATTGGTATCAAGACAGCCTCCACCTCCTGTACTGATGAGGAATCACTTAAACCCTGAAAAATAGTTTGATCATTTTGCCTGGTTAGAAGCAGGGCCTTAATCTCATCAATCATTAATACAATATTATTATCTAGAAATGGTGATGGAAGACCCAGCTGCACCAAATCCTCTATGTGTCTCTTCATATCTTTGACTCCTTCTTTAACAATATCTAGGAGCTCCTGGCAAGTTGTGGCAGCTGAGTTGCAACTCAGAACTTCATTCACTCTCTTTGCAGCTATCATTCTGTCACTGATCCCTGCTGCTGACAATATTTCATCTGTTGTGTCATATAGCTTCTTTAGCAATAGTTGAGAGTCAGAAACTCTCAAGGAAACAATAGACAGAGTGGCCTAAACTGAAGCTTCCACTTTCTCGCACAACTGCTATGCGTTTAACAGGAAGGTTAATGAGGGTCTGAGCTGGATAATCTCCTCAGAGATTCATTTGCAAACTGAAACATATAGCTCCTTAACCAGATTCAGAACTCCAGCATTCTGAGGCCTGTTAGCTAGCTCTAGTGTTAGCTATTTTGTTGTTTTGTTGCTCTGCTAGGAGTTGAGCTTGTATTGCAGCAGCAGCATTTTGCTCACTCAGCAACTTTTGCTAAAACTGTGTGGCTTGTTGCAATTTTTCCTGATATTTCTTCTCTAAGGTGGCTTTCTCTTGCCTCAAGACATTTATTGCAGCTTTTTCCTGAGCTAACTCCATTTTTAGAGAAGCATTTTGGGCCTGAGTGGCTTGATGAATTTGACAGGAAACAATATTTTGCAACTGTTTAGTCAGATTCTCTATTTCATCTTTCTTTGACTTCATCTCTCCAGCAAGGTTGCCACTATTTGTCTTTTCTTGAGCTAAGTCAGTTTCCACTTTCTGCAACTTCCTAGACACTTTCAAGTAATCAGTTGCAACAACAGAAGTGGTCTCATTGAGCAGTTCGTCCCTATCTTGTGGTCTGAATAGTGACATGTCTATGGCTACTACATTCATTATAAAGTCTTGAGGCTACATCTGCTCATTTGGCTTCACCACATTTAGGGACAAATGTGTGATAGTCAGCTGCTATTGAATAGGGTCAAAGAGAGACCTCATGTGTGGCATAGCCAAATTTTTATTTTCTTTCTTTCTTTTCTTATCCATCCTGGCTTCTCTAGCCTTTTTAACAGTATCTGCTTGAGCCTGGAAAGTGGGAGGAGAGGCAATGAAACCCCCAGCAAAGGGATGACCTTGAGGTAAACCATAAGGTATAGCCAATGATTATTGGCTAGGGGCAATTTGGGGAGGGGCTCGTTTTCGAATAGAGGGGGAAAAGAATGGTAATGAGGGGGCCTGTGAAGACATGGCCTGAGGACTAGTAATTGGGGCAAGTGTAGATATAGGCACAACAGAGGTGGTAGGGGATACTAATGCTTGGCCAGTTGGGATTGCCACCCCTATGGTAGAAGAAAGAGACAAAGAGGAAAAAGGAGAAGAAACACTTACCTAAGGAGCAGTAGATGTGACTGGTATTTGCTGTAGTAGTGGGTCTGCTTCTTCATCTGACTCTAGTGGCAGGTTCAGTTTTCTATGCTTCCTCAACCTTTCTCCTATCTCTTCTAATTCCTTTCCTTCTACATTTACCACTACTGATGGTGGCAACAATACAAAACTAGAAGCCCCAGTAGCTGAAACTGATGGAGTCCCTCTAGGTGGTGATGACACCACACCTTTTTGTTTCTCTAAAGTACTGAGAGATTGGGGCTAGGAAGATACAGGGGTAGTAGATGAGGCTTGTCCTATTTCTTGCATCGTATGAGTTGACTCAGCCTCCTCTTCAGACTCTTCACTCTTCTTGTGGATTCTACTTGTATCAGGGCTAGAAACTGGAGAGGGATGCCACTCATCCTAGATAGATTCACATTTTTCATCAGTGTCAATCTTGCCAAAAGAGTGTGTCATCTCAGAAATTTCCTGCCTATATTTCCAATAGGCCTCAATTTTCTCTGGTTTCCATTCATGGCCTTTTAAAGCTTTCTTTAAACCAGTACCCATTCTGATCTTAGGGTCAAAGGCCTTTTGTTTAACATAAAAGGTCTCCCATGGCTTGGGACGCTCATAAGGCAAATATACCAGTTCTACAAATAGGTCAAGGTTATCTTCCTTAGGGTTTCTCCTGTCTTCCCAAAAGGGCCGACCCTCATGTACTATTTTAGCCCCAACTTTGTTGCTTCTAACCCAGGAGGCTATAACATTGTTTGGGTCATACCGCCACTTGTCTTCAATGATGAAGAATCCCAAGATAGCTAACTTTCGTAGCAACACCATCTCTGACTTCTAGGGCCATGTTCTTTCTAACCCAAGGAATATCATACATTTTCTTCTTCTTGCTGCCATACTCATTGTCAACCATGGACACCTACCAGGTTACTTCTAGAAATGTTACCCTAGGGGTCAAAATCTTAGGTAGCAGCATAGGTTCCCCACTGAAACCATGGACCTTAATGATAGTATTTTGGGACCCAAAGAAATAGTCACATGGGATTGGGCAATTAGTCATGAAACCCCTAATGCTCTGTGTCAACCTTTGTTCTACAGGTTTAGGGCTCAAATGGAAAAATGCAGGGGTAACAAAGAGTTCCCAGAACTCATAAGGGTCTGATGCCTCAGATAGCACATGTGTCCATGCGGACACAGGGATGGTTCTATTTTGCCCAAAATTTGGGTCGTACATGTTCAATTGCATGTTTTGTGCAAAAATACCATAATTCTGATATAACATTAAATGAAACAGGTAAGCATAATACCTGAAAACTCCTTTAGATTTGAAATTTATGAGTTGATTGGCCATGGAGTAAGCAATTTGTTCAGAGAAATCTGCCAGTATTCCTGTGACTTATCCACAGTCTTTAATCTAAAAAGGATAGCAATTTGCCAATTGTAGACTGTATTCTCTTCCTTCATCCCAAAAATAAAAGCCATCATTGACAGTGCCTCCTGACTGGCTTGGCTAAATTGTGCCCTTCCTGTAGGTAATGTGGGCATCTATGTGTTCTCCTCTTCCAACTACATTTCTGAGTTGAGAAACCTGAGCTGATTGTTGACATTTGACCATGTCTTTTGCATTTTAGCAATGGTGGGGAAAGTGGTCGTTTGATCATGATATAGGGCCAACATGTCTCTTATGGCTTTGGCTGTAATTTGCACTACAAAGGGACCCTATTGTATGGTGCTTGAGGGTTCATGAAAATGCTCTGCACATATATCAATTAGGTCAGGACATGGATGCACACTTGGAACCATGAACTGTGCCAACTATGAGTTCCAAATCCTCATTCCAAAAGTTTCAGACTCCCCTTTCTTTGCCTTTTGAATGCATCTCTAGTGTGCCCCTTCACGGAGAGCCTTGGTAGATTTTTGAAGGGCTGGGTCAAAGATACCATCTGCGAAATCCTTAACCTTCTCTGGGTCGACAGAAAACCCTACCTCAGGAACCCTTGTCCTTGGATAGGTCCTCTTAGGCCGTGTAGGCGTTGAGGCGTATGATTTGCTTTTTGAAAGCCTGTCCATTGAGTTGTAAATTCTGAGTCCCTCCTGGGAAGACTGTGCTTTGGCCATATCTGTGTTTGTGGGGAGAATGTAAGAAGCTTTGAAACAACAAAGAAAGCAATTGTGCAACAGAATAGACACTTAGCTGAAAGTGCTTGCTAGGGACTGGAATTTGTAGGGGATTGCTAAGGGTTGAAAGCAGAGAGATGGAGCAAAATGAGAGCCATAGTTAAGGTTTAACTCTTATTAATGGGGCTTTTAATGACACATCATACCTTATAAATGGCATTAATGCCATGAAACCATTAGTGTATCCTTTTTAAATCGACATGGGACAGAGTGTCAGACACATTATGAGAGTGGCTGCAAAAGTATGTACTTTTAGGGATTTTGGGGATTGGAGACAACCTTAATGAATGCAAGATTTCAAAAAGAGAAAGGGGCTTGCGCTGCTGACACATGTCCATAGAACACTTATTGAAAAGCAAAGTGGGAAAGAAAGTGGGAAAATAGGAAAGCAAGAAAGAGAAACTAACTAACTATAGTACAGAAGAGACACTTCTCAATTAAAATGCTTCAGATAGATCCCATTTACAGAAATCTCCTTAGGTTCACCTTCCATTGTTTTGAGCTCAAAAGAATTTTGTTGCTTACAGGAATAGATTTTGTAAGGGCCAGTCCACAGTGATTCAAATTTACTATGTCAACCTGGATTGGCAGCTCTCTCATCCCACTTCAAAACTATAGAGCAACTTCAAAATGGGGATTTGAAGTCTTCTTATCAAAACAATCCTTGATTATTTTCTGGTGTTTCATTAGTGACTCATGTGCTTTTTCCCTTTTCTCTTGTACTTCCAGGAGCTTAGCAAGTCTAACTTGCATTGGGCCATTTTCTTCAATCTCTATTTGTTTCAATAACTGCAAAGCATGGATCTCTAGGCTCAATGGCATTATTGTTGGTTTACCATAAACTAGTTCATATGGAGACATCTTTTTCACTTGCTTATGTGTGATCTTGTCTGCCCATAGTGCTGTATTAAGCAATTTGTGCCACTCTTTGTGATGATTGACCCCAACCCTCTTAATGAGTCTGATCAGATTCTTATTTATGGACTCTGCCAGACCATTACCCTATGGGTAATAATTTGAAGAAGTCTTCAAATAGATTCCATTTCTTAGTGCAAACTCTGATATTTTTGTCCCCCAAAATGCCTTAGCATTATCTGATATAATGGTACAAGGAGGACCAAACCGAGCAGTAATACCTTCTAGAAAGTCTAATATCACCTTTTCTGTTGCTTCCTTGAGTGGTATTGCCTCACTCCACCTAGTAAAGTAATTTGTTGCTGTAAGGATCCATTTGTGTCCCATACTTGACACTAGATTGATCATACCAATGAAATCTAGACCCCATTGGGTGAAGGGTTCATCTACAATTATGGGGCTTAGTGGCATCGCTGCATTTCTTCTTTTCCCTATATAAAACTGACAAGACTGGCACTCTTTAACTAGCTAATAACAGTCTGTAAATAAAGTGGGCCAGAAGTATCTTGCTTGAGTTATTTTTATTGCAGTGGTCCTTGCTGAAAATTGTCCTCCTGAGACTCCATGGTGTAACTCATGTAGTATTCTTTGGCCTTCATCTTTCTCTATGCATCTTAAAAGTATACCATCAGTATTTCTTCTGAAAAGAACGTGGTGAATTAATACAAAATGGGTCCCTTGTTGTCTATAGTATCTTCTTTTATCATGGGAGAGCTGATTTGGGAAAACCCCATGTTTCATGAATTTTATTCTGTTTGTGACCCATGAATCTTGATTTTCAATACATTTTCTCTCTCTGTTTCTTGTGTCATCATTTTCTCCATATCTTGAGCCATGTATTGGCACAATCCTTTGCCCCTTACTTAGTGGGTCTGACCTCCACATCATAGTCAAGGATCTTTGTTATCTAGTTTACTCTTTTCTTAGTGATCTCACCCTCCATAATGTATTCTCTTACACTTGGATGAGCCACTAATATTAGAATCTTATTCCCTGTGACTATATGCCTGAATTTCTTAAGGGCTTTTACCATGGCATATGCTTGTTTTTCCACAAAATTGTATCTAGCCTCATATTCCCTAAGAGTCCTAGAGAAAAAGGCTATTGGATGCTCTCCTTCTTGCTGTTCATCTTTCTGAGTTAAGACAGTAGCAACACTAAACTCTCCTCCATACACATACATGATAAAAGACTTAGAGAAGTCTGGGTTTCTTAGTACTGGGGCTGTTGAAATTGGTTTTTTAATCTCTTCAAAAGCCTGTCTCCCCTCTGCAGTCCATTTGAAAACTAGGTCCTTCTTTAGCAACAGTGTCATTGGTCTTATTAGGCCTGCAAAGTTAGATATGAACCTGCTGAAAAAATTGATCTTCCCTAGAAAGGATTGAACTACTTTCTTATTGACTGACAGAGATAGATTCATTATGGCAGTGACTCTCTCTAGATCAATAGAGACTCCTTCTTTTGACACTATATGCCCTAATAGTTTACCCTGAGGTACTGCAAAGATACATTTCTTAGGATTTAGGGATATTCCAAACTCTTGGCATTTCTTAAAAACAGCTTCTAAATGATCAAAATGATCTACAACATTTTTAGAGAAAATAGTGAGATCATCTAGATAAATCAAGATAATTTTGTTTATAAGTTCCCCAAATGCTACATCCATGGCTCTCTGAAAAGTAGCTCCAACATTTGAAAGACCAAAAGGCATTTTAGCATATGCAAATATTCCCCATTTTGTAGTAAATGTAGTCTTATGCTGGTCTTCATCAGCCAACCAAATCTGATTGTATCTAGAGAAACCGTCCAGTAGGGAAAATCTTTCCGACCCAGCCACAGTCTGTAAAATTTGTTCCATAGAGGGTAGGGGGTAATGGTCTTTCAAAGATGCTCTGTTCAGATCCCTAAAATCTACACAGAGTCTTATGTCACCATTCTTTTTTCTTACTGGCACTAGGTTCGATAACTAGGTTGAGTGCTTGATTGGACAAATAATCTTTGATTCTAAGAGCTTCTACAACTCATCCACCATTAGAGGTTCAATCCTTGGATTTACTGGCCTTTGCTTCTGTCTGACTGGTTTAGATCCTTCAGTCAGCTCTATAGTGTGCTAAATGATATCTCTATTATGGCCATGGAGGTCTTCATAGGTCTAGGCAATCATCCTATCATATCTTTCACACAAATCAATCAACCTTTCTCTTTCTTGTTGGGTTGTAGAATTGCCAACCTTTAATTTTCTCCCTTCACTAACTTGAATTTCAGAATAGTCTTCTTTCTTTGCTTGAAACCTCTTCTTCTCCAAGCTTACATCCTCTGGGTCAAATAAGTTTTCTAAGGTAATCAGTCCTTTAGGGAGCTTATTTGACTTTAGTTGAATAATTTGGTCACCATATGCTTCTTCAATTTTAGGTTGCAACTGATAAGCAAATTCTCCTGACTGTTGCAAAAATGAAAGTACTTGAAAATCATTTTCAAAAACTTGCCAATTTTGGTCATTGTCTGGGATAGTTGGCCTTACTATAACTTTGACTGACTCATTATTTACTAGTAGATCAGTTGCTAGATCAAACTGGGAACCAATCTGTGCCATTCTATGTGCCTCAGAATTCTGGGCTTTAGGAACTACTTCAATGTTGAAAGCTTCAAAATCATCTATTAGGTCCCAAATTCTGTGCCTATAGGATATCATCCTTACATTTTTGGCTACTACCTTTTCTCTGATTTGTTTCACCACTAGTTCTGAATCTCCTCTTACTATTAGATTCTTTACTCCTTTTTTCTTTGCCAACATGAGTCCATGCACCAAGGATTCGTACTTAGCATAATTATTGGTACAGGCAAACTGAAAGCGAATGACTCTTAAGATTTTCCCACCATTTGGGGTAGTAAGGAAAACTCTTGCTCCAGCTCCATTCTTACTTCTAGCCCCTTCAAAATTTAAAGTCTAGATTTCTGAATCGTTTTCAGATTCTTGAGTCTGATTGGGCTCTTCCCTTAAAACATTAGGGATCTCTTGGTCTTCTTCAAATATGACATAAGTGCCTAGACCTATGGAGTCATAATTTCCATATGGGTCACTTTGTATCATAGTCAACAACTGATTATTCTCTTCTTCCTATTGGTCATGTTCAGTCCAGTCACCTATCTCTTCAACAAAGATTCTTTCCTCTTTATTCAGCATGGCATGGGCTGCCTCTAATTTTGGGATTGGTTCATTAGTAATATGGTCTTTTGATAATGGCTCAGACAGTATCTTCATCTTTGTCCCATATTTGGTTCTCAGAATGAGGTGTGACCAATCTAATGACATGTAACCTCCTATCTTGGCTATGAAATATTTGGATAAGCATAGACCAAATACAGGGGGAATATCTATGACTACCACATCCTGATTTACAATTATATTGGGGCAAGTATACAGTTGCAATGGGAGTTGTTTAATTCTCTCTATTATTTGCACAGATTTCCCATCCAATTGCATAACTCCTCTTGTGAGTGGATCATACTTTATTTTCAAAGCATCTGCTATTTGCTTTGGCATTACTGTAGTACTAGCCCCAGAGTCTATCATTGCATTATGCAACAATTTCTTCTCAACTATTAGAGTTAAATAAAAGGGATCTGGTTTAGATTTACCTACCTCAGGTGCATTATTCAACAAGGCTATTATCTACAAAGGTGCAATATCTTTGAGCTGTAGCTTTTCTTTATCAGCAGATCCTCCTTTAGCAATAGTATGTTTAGGAACTTCTTGGCCCTGTAGAGCCTCTTGCAATAGTGTCTTCTGTTCAGGAATAGCTAGCATGTCCTAGATTGATACATGCGTTGGCATCCTTTTTAGTTGGTCCACCACATTCACAGGTCCTAATGCTTGGGCCTTTGGGTAATAAGGGTACCTTGCCTTTTCTTGAACTTGACCTGAGGCTACTTGATTCTGCATAGGCTGGGGTATTTCTTGTCTAGTGACTGTGTTCTGATGACTTTGAAATGGGGGAGCTCCCATGATCTCATTACTAGAGACTTCAGGTTGTTCCATCATTCTCCTCTTTGCTCTGGCATAGTAATCTGATTGTACCAATGGCTTCTTGGAAGTAGATTCTTTATTCAAGAACACTGACTCTTCATCTTCAATCCATGAAAATAAAGCATGCTCAGGGGCTATTTCCTCTTCCTGTTGTAAGGACATTCCTTGCATCTGAGCCACTAGGATTGCATTTTGTACACCAGGAGACTGATATAGTAGAGTGTTAGAAGTTGCAAATTGTCCTTCTGATCCTTTCTATTCTGCTATCTTTTGTGTAAATTTCCTCTGGGGTAGTCTCTGGGCATATGGGCATTGTTGCAAGGAAAACACCAAGCATTTGTACCATTTGCAAAGTTATTTTGCCTTAGAACAATTTCCCTGTTGGGATTAGGAGGAACAGTCTGTAAGGGTGTAGGGACTATGATTAACTGGTTGGATGGCTAAGGATTAGCTTGCCTTTGAGAGCCCTGATATTGATTTGGCTGAAAGGGAGGTCTATTTCCTTGGTAACTTTGATAAGGAAGTTTTGGACAAGGATTTTGTTGTCTCTTTAGGTTAATTATCTCATTTGAGAAGGTCCTTAAAATGTTCTTGACATCATCCATTTTAGATGTTTGAACAGGGGCAATTACTTTAGCGAGTTGCTGAGGAAATGAATACATGGACACAGGTGGGGTTGAAGGATTAGGAGCTTCTTGAGGCAATGGCAAGGTAATTTTTGGGAACATAGGCATAGGAGGCCTTGGGGGCAGTTTTCTAGCATCTATTAGGTTATTTTTAGCCTTGACTGCCAACTCATAAGCTTCTGGTAGTGTCTGACCTCCAAGGGACTTGATCATCACTGATATATCTGAGTTTAAAGCTTTAAGGTAAAACACAATAGCCATACCTGGTAATGGTCTTACTGTGGCAGGGATCCTCACCCAAGTCTTTTGAAATCTTGAATTGAAATCAGTCATAGCTTCTTGTGGTGCCCTTTTGATGGTGATCAATTGTTGCAACAAAGAAGATTTATCACCCTTTTCTTTAAATCTTTCAAAGAAGGCATCACCAAGCTAATCCCATGTAGATATTGTATTTGGGGTTAAAGATCTATACCAATCCAGAGCCTTCCCTTTGAAAGAAGCTACCAACAATCTTATAGCCACATTCAGTTGCATGATCACATGCATTGCATAGACATCAGATACATCTTGCAAATGTTCCTTAGGTGTCTTGAAATCTTCCCCACTGAACTTAGGTAGAGCCTTCAGAGCATTGGCTAGAATAGCATCCCAAGTGGTTGGTGGTATTGGGAGAATCAGAGGACTGCCAGTGTTCCAATTCGCATAATTCCTTGGGGCTACAGGTGCTCCCATATTTGCTCTTGGTGATGCTGCAAATTGATTCACTCTTCTCCTTGGATTTTCTATCAGTGGTGGTAAAAGAATGCCTGGATTAGCAGTAGATTGAGCTCTAGTTACAGGTCTACAGCTCTGACTTCTTGTGGCTTTGTGGCTCATACAATCCTGATAGAAACTTCAAGAAATGGTCCCACCAGGCGTGCCAAAAATTGTTGATGTGTAAAATTATGTAGGTTCCAACACCAACATGGGAAGTTTTAGGAATGTGGGACTTGCTACTTGAAACAACCTCCATATGTTAAAGAAGCTAGCTCTTGTATATCTTAAATGGGTTTGGGGAAAAGGGTAGGAAGTAAACAGAATTACAGATACAATGAAAACAAATCTATCTATGGTGATGCGCCTGAATAAAGTGTTTCTCAACTAAGAACAGTGAAACTATCCTTAAGATTCAGTCACATTAAAGAGCAAATGCTGCATGATTAACATAAACAGATAAAATGGATAAAATCAAAGGATCATAACCAGACAATTTGCAATGACATAGAAAATATCAACCAAGACACAGAACTCAGTCTTTCTCATTAATTTTTCAGCAACATAAGAGGTACAGATACATGCACAGTTACATTTACTTTCTAAATCAAGAATAACAAAATAAAGGCAAATGATATTCACTGGTCACAGCAAAAGTCTCAAACTTCTCTTCTTAAAACTCTAACAGAAAACTCTAGCAAAAATTATTTCTAAATGAATCCCTTGATCTATTACAAATGTTACATATTTATAGCACAAGATCGACTCTAGATTGTCTGCAACAATCAAATCCCAACAGCTTAACCGAACTGGAGGTAACTGGAAGTCTCTGACAGTGAAGATCTTTCGAATCTGCAATAGTTACTCCTTCTACAAGTCCATTGGCTGTGACAAAATATATGTGGCAAAACTCTTCTTATAAGGAACAGACACTTGTCATCTTCCTCTCTTTTTAGAAACAATAAAACCCTGTGACAGATGGCAGCATCTGCATGCATAGCTTGAAACTCCTTCGTTCCTTGGGAAGAAATAGGAAAGCAACACTTGGCGACTTCCGCAGTAACTAGAAATAGATACGTGTCTTTATCTATAGTTTTGATACTTAACTGTGTCTTTGCATTTTGGAGAACTCCACAGGTGACATCTGTCACGATCTGCTGCATTAAAGCTTTAAGACACAGTTAGAAATGGGGCCACAACTCTCCGCTCATTAGCTTCCAAACAGGGATAGGTGGCAGCTTCCGTGGCAACTACTAGCTGATACGTGGCGGCTTCTGCTACACTTTTTAAAAGTTTAGAAACCTTTTGAGACTCACGCGGAGATTGACATATGTCAGGCTCCACCTTATTTGAGAAACATTTATTAACACTAGAGGAAAAGTTAGGAAGCTTTTACTTGGGCGCTGCATCCACCACGTGGTACATTCCGCTGCTCTTGAGACTCTACACTAGGGCCCACCTCCATCTTCACTTAGCATTGAAACATATAGAAACAAGCATGTGGAAACTAACACTTGGCAAGTTCCGTGCTACCGCTAAAGACACATGGCACCTTCCACACTCATACTAAACGTTAAGAGAGTCCCTTTGCTTATGACACGTGGTGCCTTCTGTAGCTTGTAACTTAAAACACAATAGAGACATCTTCTGCTACGTGGCACACTCTGCGTTAAAGTTATAACTTAGAAACAAAAGTGTGGCACAAACTGGGGCTCGACACTTGGCATTTCCCGTGGCTTTTGCAAAATGAAACCCTCGCAGCCACTGTTAGAATTATTCGGACACTTAACTGTAACCTGCGGATACGCTACAGCTTGATACAAAATGTAGAGTATTTTACTCTACAATTACATCTAACTATAAATCATCTATGACTAGCATGATCTAAGAACAATATGTATCATCAACAATATTTCACAATGTTGAAACTATTATAATAGTCACAACTACAATAAATATAGTGAAAATAGTGAAGTTGAAACATTGCAATGGTCTAACATACATAGACACAACATATGCATCCTTTAATGCATAGTTGGAATCCAATGCCAATAAAACCTCATAAAAAACATGTGAATAGTCATACAAAACATATCTAAAAGACATCTTGAATACACCATCAAAACCCATTTATAGCACAATAGACCTCATTGGCAAGTTTGATGTAACAAATCATAATACGAGAAACATATAACTGTTGAGTATAAGAAATACTGAGAGGGGGGGTGAATCAATATTCCACAAAACCACTTCTTAACAAGTTTATTAATCCAAATTCCAAAGTCAATAGCATGAAAGCAAAATAAGCATAAGAATAGAAACCATAAAGACATAACACATGGACACCGAGATTTTTAGGTGGAAAACCCAAAAAGGGAAAAACCATGGTGAGTGTTAGCTCACAATATATTATGATAGCTCAATACTGGATTACAAGAAGGCTCACTGCCCTATGAAGAAGTGCTCACTACTAAGAGAAAAGAAAGAAAAAGAAGGATTGGATCACTGCCAGAAGATGAACTACTGTAAATGCATCTACCACATGCTGGATCATAGTTCCATTGAAGGTTCAATATACAGATTCAAAGGTCTTCATTTATTCTTCCCTGCTTCTCAACTTAACTACATATACTTTGTTTTTTTGTCCTTGTTCAACTTTTCTGCTCTACACTCAAATCATAATCCTTCACACTTCAAATTTGCACACCTCACTCTTCAACCACACACCATCATCGAATTCCATCGAGTATATATATTTGCTACAAGATTTATCTCATAATCAGGTCGGTAAGCAAAACATAAATAGTGTACACAAGTACTACATCTTGTCAGCTCGAACTTGTGTATAATCTGCAATGTGGACTTAAACAAACATACAAAAGTCTTCATATAGGTCAACTTCAATCATATCATCACTTAGATTGACTATTCAGACGATATAACTTCTTCGCATAAGAATCTAACATGTCTGTCAGCTTGTTACTTAAGAGTATACTTGATCAACTCATCTGCCAAATCATAATTCCCACTGTGGACCATATGAGACTCTGAGATGCATAACCAACAATCATTATGGATATCTTAGCATACCTTTAGAACTGCAAAACAAAATATACAACTGTGGAGGAATGCAAACCCTTTTCTCTAGCACTGTGCACTATTCTGGTCTTTGCTTTGTTCACTTGGACTTAGGTATTCTACCATGTGACTTCCATAGGAAGTCAAGACTTGAGCATTGGACAAAATCATCATTGAATAGTTATGAACAACATACCTGATCTGCATATATTGATCTTTTACTGCGGAGGCATACCATCCCAAACATTGTTACTTACTCTGTATAATGTATATTGTTCATACTTAGTCATTGTTGCATCCGGAGTAAAGTTTGTTTGTCATACCAGTGGAGTCTCTTTCCTTTGTTGCCATCAATGACATCATTCAATCATCAGAACAATGTCTCTTGCCAACAATCTCCCCCTTTGGCATTGATGGCAACACTTAGTGAAAAATGCATATCTACCCCCCTTACTCTGTATTTATTCTCCCCCTAAGATGTTTTCCCATTTTTCATTGGTCTTCTTCTCCCCCTTTGACATCAATGGCAAAGGTTTATGTATAAGAGTCAAAATTTTGACTAAAACTGCAAAAATCTTCATATTGTGCTGCATATGTACACATACAAACTTCAAATCAATTATTTGTTGGTGAAAGAATGCCCTTATACACAATATTTAATTTTGTAATCTCTTCATCCCATTGAATCTCAGCTCCTTCCAAAATTTGAATGTGACCATTTATTGTAAAGACTGATTCTTCTACCTTTTGCACATCAGAATTTGTGTTAATTTGTGAGACTGCCTATGCTTCTGCTGCAATATTGATCATTGACTCTAGCTTAGGACTAATTAGTCCTCTCAACTAACACATTTTATTTTTGATCTGATCCCTCTTATTCATAAGATTACTTAACTTTTCATGAATATTAATTACTTGTATTTCTTTGCTACTTACCGATTCAGCTATTGGATCAAATGTTTTGGAAATATTTATCAACTGTAGTTTTTGATCCTTTATCTTTTCTTCTAGCTCTTTTGTCGCTACCGGCCAAGATAGGAAAAATTTGTATAGATCACTTGCTTCTTTGATGGCGCTCTGTATGCCTTTCATTTTATTTTCTAGTAGATCTTTGTCATTCACTATCATAGTCTTCATCTCATTTAACATTTTCTCATCAAATTCTTGTTTCACTTTTGTCTCAGTAGATTTCTCAAAAGATTCAAAATGCTTACTTACAAAATTTATGAGTCTTTTAGGTTGACTTATAGAAGACAAAGATGTGTCCTTTTGATATGATGGCACTAACTTCTCCAAAATGCTAGATGCCTCATCAATCAGTCCACTATCATGTATGTGAGACTTCAAAATTTCTTCCTGTGCCTTTGCTTGCACAATTGCTACCAGTTTGAATTTCTATATAGGGGACATCGAATCCAGATTTATTGGTCCTTTCAAAAATTTAGGCTCATCCAAGACCTATTTCTCTTCATCCAAAAAGTCTTTAATCTATTTTGAAGTGTCTCTTTCTATACCAGAGACATCTTCTACTTGGTTTATCTTTGAAGGATCCAAATTCATAGGTTCATTTGCACCATCCTTTTGTTCTGGTGCAGGGATTTCCTTATCCTGTTTCTCTTCTTGATCAACAGCCTTATCTATCTTCTCAGTCTTCTCTAATCCTGTCTTCTCACCTATTTGATGTTCTAGAGAGAGACTAGTTTTATTAACTATAGTAGGTGCTTCCTTCTCATTAGCCACTATGTCAGCTGACCCTTGGTCCAATTTTGCTTCCAGAAAAGATGTATCATCTCCAACATTTGTTTCATTATTGTAATAGATTGTTGGGAGATGAAATTGTCTTAGCACTCTCAAGATGATTTCTTCAGTCTCCTTTACTACTTTCTCAATGTTGTCTCCCATAAGAGTGTTCATTCTCTTTTTTGTCCTAATTTTTTTTAAGAGCTTTGGAGATCATGGTCTTTTCTTCTAAGGTAATCTCTAGACATAACCTAACAAGTGTGTGCTCTTTGATTTCAATATCCTTGGCCATGGTGGTTTCTTTCCTTGCATACATAATGCTATTCAAGTTGTTAGGAAGATCACCAATGACTTCAATAAGAGCCTTATTGTGTACGTTAAGATATTCTACAATGGCATATTCCAAAACCTTTTTGTCTGCATCATTAAAATCATCATAGAATTGGGCTATTAGTTTCAGATTTCCATCCACTATGACAGCCTTAAGAACGTCCCCTAGGCTTAATGTAGCTTCATCTAGCTGTGATAAATTTGGCCTTGCCCTTTTCTTTGTTGTGTCTTTTTCAGAGGTTGTCCCTTTACTGCTTCCAGAGACTTTGGGAGCCTTCATTTTCATTCTTTTCACTTCATCTATTTCTATCTCTTCCTTATTGACTGCAATGATCACATGCATCCTTTTAGCCTTTGTTTTCTTCCTTTTGTGACCTATGGCAAGAGTTTCCAAACTTGCAAATGGTGTGGGATTAGAGGGAATAAATGCAACTTTTACAAACATAGATCCTCTGGTTCTCCTTCTTGACACCTTTGGTTTTTCTGGTTTTCTCTTGGGTTCTTCCAGAGCTTCAACTGGTTAACTTTCTCTCTTTTCTTTTGCTACCTTTTTAGCTTGTGCTTTTTCCCTTGCCTCTTTCACTTGTTCTTTTGTCAAGCCTTGTCTTAGGGTGAAAACCTCTACCACTCTCCACATTTTCTTGAAGATTTTAGGTTTTCTTACTTCAACATAAATTTTAGCAGATAACTCTTCATATGTTCCAAATCTTTCCTCTTTAGGGTCTCAGGGCTTGCTTAGCATGTGTTGTGCATAGTTATCTAGAATAGTTCCATCTACTTCATAGCCCATTGGTATAACCCAAACAGTTCTAGGCTCAACAACCTCCATCATGCATTGGTCTTTGGTTACAATAAAGCACATGTCATCCTTATATTTTTCCATAATTGCTTTTGGAATTCTTTCTCTTGATTGCATCATTCTCTGGAAGTTCTTGAAATAGCCCCATAGGGATATATTTTGTTCATCATAGTTTCTAATGCTATTCAAATGATCCCTAATTTGTACAGCAACTGGCTAACTATTTAACCAAAACAAGTTCTCCATTTTTGGCAGCTCATGCATGAAGTAGAAAAACAAACAGATGATCAACATACCAAATTTAAAGGGATATTTGCTTTCTTTTGACTTCTTCAGATTGTCCATCACTTGCTGGAGCAATTCACAGATATCATAGTTTCTATTCTCCTTGATCATCTGATAGGCAGTGTATATGGTAGTGCTGGAAACAAAGTTCTCCTATTTAGTGAAATAGACTTTGTATCCCAACACCATGGATGCAAATTTGATAGCATGATCTTCAATATCATTGATTGTTAAAGCCCTTTTGTTGAATTTTGCTTTGGTGGCTGCCATTACTGTATCATTCTTTACATATTTTAACAGAGGAACACTACCATTAGAGCATAGTCCAGTCACAACCCTAATTGTATCCTTGGTGATCTTGAATGGTTGTCCCAACCACATGAATTCATCATGGATTCTACTCAAGATGTACCTGTTGTGTGGTTAGACAACACGCCCCATTTTGACTTGACAAAACAGGGACCCAACTTTTGCTTGGCTTGTTCTGTGCTTTTTGGCGATTTGGTAAAAGTAAGTCATGTGGATCATCATGCAAGGAGCATGTGGTAAGTCATCATCATGAGGTCAGTTTGTCAAAGTTCATATTTCATTCTAGTAACCTCATATTTAGATAGAGCATCAAATTTCATGCAGGTTTGCCTTTTACATCACCCTGAGATTCGTTAGGATGTGAAAGTTATGAATGGTCAAAGTTTGAGTCAAACCTAATATTTTTAGGGGAGGATCATATTTCACAACATCAGTCATATTACAGAAGGTCATCTCGATCTAATTTATCACCTGATAATCATTTGGTCTGAAACTCCAGATGTCAATCTTAGGTGATAGTGACCTTTACCCGTCAATAGCCTTATGTTTCCCACGAGGATCATATTTCTCAATGTAACCCGATATTTCTCAATGTCCTCCTGACACAAAATATCCCCCTAAGCCATTATCCTGATGATGTCATTTTAGTCTGATAAACAAAGAAACAAACATGACGATGACGTCATCATCACATTTACTTCTCGGGGGCATATTTCCTAAACATGATCCTGCTCGCATAACATGACGATGACGTCATGGCGCCATAGCGATATAATGAGCAAATATCTGGATGACATCATCCTAATATTTTTCAATATCACCTGATATTTCAAATATCACCCGATCTTGCGAATATCACCCAATATTTCAAATATCACCCTGCCATAGAATATCACCCCAGAGCCAATATGCTGATGACGTCATCCAATCCCGATGAACAAAGAAAATCACCCTGATGGTGATGTCATCATCCTTTTTATCTGGCAGAGGTACGTATCCAATGATCACCCTTTTTAAATAACATGACGGTGACATCATCTTGATCTTTCAAAAGGGGGTCACATTCGTTAATATGACTCATCTTCGTTAACATGATGATGACGTCAGCTTATCCCATTTCACAAAGGACCCAATATGACGGTGACATCATCAATCGGCTTGACATCCGAAGGTCATCTAATTTATAACATCCGTCATCTTTTCTAATATGACTGATCTTTCCTAACATGACGGTGACGTTATTCTGACCCGATATATAAAAAGCTCGACATGACCGTGACGTCATCTTATTCGGAGGGTGATATTCCTCAATATCAAGGTCATATTTCTTAACATCCTGATTTCCTTCAGTATAACCATGACGTCAGCCTTTCACATTTTAACGAAGCCTGTCCATGATGATGACATCATCATCATATCCCGATCTATGAAGAGAGTCATATTAGTTAATATCCCTCATATTAACTAATGTGCATACCCGGACCTGATAGTTTTATTCAATGGAATTTAGTGAACAAAAGCGCATGTATTGCATATGTATGATCTTATGCATGCGATAACTAAAAATGTAAGGCTTGCATATCATATGAAGGGTCACATTACCCTTGGAATTCAAAAAGAGCTACCGGAAGGTGAAACTATTTGCAAAATTCACAGAAACTCAAAAAATTAGGAATTTTTTTACCTTCCACTTGGCAGGGTCATAACTCCTAGCTACTGTGTCAGAATTTAAACTTTTTGGACTCATTGGAAAGATAAACTGGTTATCTAGTTTGAGTTGCTCAGTCGCTTAGGCTTAATGCCAAGCACTGACCAAGTCTTGAGCCCTAATTTCACTCCTAAGGCCTCTGAAAATGCGATTTACCAAGATGTAGAAAATACCAAAAATCATATTTTTGATATTTTTATCAAAATCACTCAAATGACCCTAGACCTGATCAGATATTGAAGCCATTTTAGGGCCTGATAGCATAATTTTGGTCAACGATGGTTGACTCGACTAATTTTAGTGTCATATATGCATTTTGTATGTGCTTGTTCATGGATTCATCATCTGATTATCTGCGTTTGCATATTCTAAGCCTGATTTAAATGTTTATTTTCCTGCTAAAGTTTTTAATGATGATGATGCTTAATCCTTGTGTCTGTTATTAGGTGCGCAGATATCTGGAAAATGACAAAGTGGCGAGGGCGTATCAGAAGGTGAAGTTTGCGTGGGAAATGGCAAAATTTATAAAGATACAAGTTATAGAGTTGCATGTAGAGATAACATAAACCAGAGCTGAGGAGGATATTGTCAAATATGTTGTTTGCTAGCTAGAGGATGGACTAGGTCAAAGATGCTGGAATATTCTGTGCCAGCTGTGTAGTTGCCAACTGGCAGACACGTGCTATTCATCTAGACTGTTGATCTTAATAGATAAATCCTGACCGTAGGTCATTTGTAACCGTTCCCTCACCTTATTCTATAAAAGGTGCAGGGATGTGATAATTTGAGCATTGGAAACTTAATTGAAATCTGTTTGCTGAAATATTTAGGGCTCATTTCAAAGTTATTGTATACATATATGTTCTTGCATACTTAATGAATGAGAAGGCTATTTTGATTACAATCCATCATAAATCTTGAGTAATCAGTGTGTCAATTTTGGATATATGCTTTGATTTGCTGCGTCCCTTGGACTGCATATCAGTTTGCATATGTTGTCTTCATACCTTTCCTTTGAAGTTAGCATCGACTGTGTCTAGCTGTGGAATGTCCTGGTGAACATATGGTTTGATTTCTTCTCTTCATGACTATATCTGATGTATATGTGGCTCAATAGCTGAAGGTTCAACTTTAATTCGAAGTATTCCTTCCAATTTCTTTCAATTTCAGAGCATTTCATCATCATAATTGCAAATAATTGACAATCTTAAGCAAATAATACCAATATGCAGACATCTCGTAGATAACTGAATATTATTAGCATATTTGAGCTAAATGCATGTAGTATTGAAAATATCATGCAAAGAATTGCAAATAATGGTAAAATTCATGCAAATATCAACCTGTAGGCACATTATTTGAGTGAATTCATAGTGCGGAGGTAAAATAATTTGGAGATTTATGCAGGGCAGATATAAAGAACAAGATATTTGGAGAAATATTGATGAACTTTACAGAAATTACTAAAGAACGTAAGGCCCCTGAATGATTAATAGCAACACACATCAACCACTGAGTAATGTCAGTAGATTATAAACTAATCAATGGAGACTTGGGATCATGAATTCTTTGAATTCATCGCATCTTTCAAGATGAGTAAAGGTTGTTGTGTAACTTTTATTCTATGTTTGTTTATGACTAACATCATCATCAACATAAATTGGCGCTAGAAGGAGGGCAAAATGGGAAAAGACACCATTGCTTCAGTCATCATTCATTTTATGTAGGCTCCTCGCTCCTAACGCAACATAAATTGGCGCTAGAAGGAGGGCCTAAACAAAGAATCTGTAGATTTCTGCAAATGTTACATAAATATTTCATCATTTGAGGTTAATGTCTGCAAATATCTCTTATCTGAGAGGTTTTGACTATATCTTTACAAAGATCTAGCTCAAAGCTTTAAAGATTCGTTGAATTTTTAGAGCTTTCAAAGTTTTATTCTGAGATATGATAGATCTCATTAAAATTTCAAAATCCTAAAAAAAAATTGAAAATAGAGTCTCATTTTGATGGATGCATATGAAAATAATTGTCAAGTTAACATTCCTTTATTTCAGGAAAGTTTGAATAGGCGGCTTTATCCTCAGAATTTATTTGACTTTGGTTTATCCAGTTGTTGCAAGATACACCAGACTGTGGAACATAGTGAAATTAATTGTCTAACTTTTCTTATAAGGTTGGATCTCTATTTGAAAGGAATAATATTCTTTATAGATGTGTTTAGGGCTGAAGCCTAGTAGGAAAATGAAGAAATTCTGGAGCAACAAGTAGATGCAACACCAAAAGTTATTAGTTGTCCAGACACTAAAGTGGACCCTTTGAAGATTTTGAATTGTACTTGTCTAGAAATATATAGTGTAGTCAAATATTAGGTTTATCCACTGATGATGTCCTGCTTGAAAGTTGGTGTAGATTACATGATGAAGAGCATTCAAAAAGGGATTGTGATGCTTGCTTGGTCATGTTGGAGAAGACTCGAATTCTAGAATAGCAAAGAGAAGCAACACCCCTAATGATGAGTTGTTTAGAAAATACAATAGCTAAATCAATTATAGAAGGTAAAGAAGAGGAAACATCCTTCCTTGAGTCATTTTATGGTGAGATTGATAGGAGTTCTCTACTTTATGATAAGGGTGAGGCAGAGTGCAGGTATGAATCTTTTGAAAATTATAGATAGGAAACCACTTGTTAGGAGAAAGTCTTTGATTCTGATCCTATTGCTTTTGATAAGGATAGTGAAACATCTTTCCTTGAGTCATTTTATGGTAAAAAGGAATGGAGACGGGTGGAAGAATTTAAATGCACTACTGCTGATGAAGTTCCTATGATAGTAACCCAGGGAGTTGTAGAAAAGAGAATAAATGCTGATTTACTATCTAACTTGTCCAAATTGAATGATCAAATGCAAGAATGTTGCAGGTCAATGGAACCAAATACCTTACTGGATGGAAAATGTGAGTTATTTGATGAACAATTCATGAAAGTTGAAGATGCAGAAAGCTTTGGAATTGTTGTGCATAATCAGATGCCAATCCAATGTCATTTTGAAAATGAAATGGGGGAGTATTCCTATCAATTGAAAGTTGTTTCACCTTTACAGTTAAATGATTTAGAAATGATAAATTTCTGTATATCAGGTTATGAAGATACTCATTTAGATGCTGATGTGTAGAAAATTAAAGAAAACATTGAGGTGCTGCCTGAAGTCAAGAATCAGACATACAGCCAGAATGAGGAGACAAAGTTGGATAAAGATGAAGGATTAATACTTCAAGAGTCATACATTCTTCAATTTGAAGTGAGACTAGACGCTGAGCTGAGCAATGAGAATGCAAAGTTAAATAGAAGACCAGCTGTCAATGAAGAAGCATGTCCAATAGAGGCAGAAATACATCAGGTTGTATTTCTCCTTTCCATAGTAAATGATGTTGAATACTATTTTGATTATGGAAATTCAGGAGATAAGACATGCATATGGATTAATCATGAACATGATGAGCTTCCTCAATTGCTGATCGTTAAGAGTTATTCTGTTAAACACAGTGAATTTAGAATACAAGAATATTTTTCAGAATATAAGGATGAATTTGCTAGGATTAGAACCATAACTAGTGCCCTGATGCTCCTGCACAATATAAGGAAGTATGCAAATACAAGTGTCTTTGGGTCTTTTCATGGGTTTTATTTACCTTGTAGGTTTTGTATATAGTTTGGTAGAGTAGTTGTTTTGTTTCCTTTCTTTGCTTTCTTTTTTTATTTTTTGTTGTTTCCTTTTGTAGTTAATTGTTTGTACAGTTTGCTTAGTGTGTTTGCTTTTGTTTGTTTGCTTGTTGAGTTCTGTTTTGGTTAGTCAAGATGATGCATCTCATCATCCTAAGAAAATAACTAAATTGTTAACATTCAAGTGATGAGAACAAATTCATATATAGGTTATGACTCATTTTGAGAAGTACTTGTGATCAGGTCTGTGATATTTTTTTCATCAGGGTGCCTTTTCTTGACTAAAGTGACTCTTTCACAATGACTCACCTAATAGCCTTGGGTTTGTTGAACACACAAGTATAGGTGTTAAGTGAAAAATCTAAAGGGACTTCCTTGCTACCAATACAATCTCCAACCTAAATCAGCAAGTGACCATACCTTGCACACTAAGCTTACATGATGACATCAGATTTATAGACTATAAAATATTGAAAAATTAGAAAAGAAATAAAATTAGGCCATCTAAGTAACTCTATCGGGGCTATAGATGCCTACTGGCAGTGGGGCTCTACTTAGGGGGATTATATAGATAACCTTGATGGGCCTATGGACGTCTGCTGGCAGCAAGGCTCTATCCAGGTTGGCTATGAGGGATGCTCCCAAACTATGTAGCTTAACATCAGTTACTCATGTTTTTAATTTGCTTTCAAGATGAGGATAATTAATCATTTGCACACACCTGATCCTTTGTTAGCATTGTTGCCATGATGAAAACTTTGTCATACAAAAAGATTATGATGCTTATACTTAGAAACAGTTAGAATACTATATATGAATGTGATCACCTCACTTGAATCATTAAAATTTTGGTTGTTTTCTTTGGTGGTAAGTTGTTGTGTGGTTACACAACACGCCCCATTTTGACTTGACAAAACAGGGACCCAACTTTTGCTTGGCTTGTTCTGTGCTTTTTGGCGATTTGGTAAAAGTAAGTCATGTGGATCATCATGCAAGGAGCATGTGGTAAGTCATCATCATGAGGTTAGTTTGTCAAAATTCATATTTTATTCTAGTAACCTCATATTTAGATAGAGCATCAAATTTCATGTAGGTTTGCCTTTTACATCACCCTAAGATTCGTTAGGATGTGAAAGTTATGAATGGTCAAAATTTGAGTCAAACCTGATATTTTTAGGGGAGGATCATATTTCACAACATCAGTCATATTACAGGAGGTCATCCTGATCTAATTTATCACCCGATAATCATTTGGTTTGAAACTCTGAACGTCAATCTTAGGTGATAGTGACCTTTACCCATCAATAGCCTTATGTTTCCCGCGAGGATCATATTTCTCAATGTAACCTGATATTTCTCAATATCCTCCTGATGCGAAATATCCCTCCTAAGCCATTATCCTGATGACGTCATTTGAGTTTGATAAACAAAGAAACAAACATGACGATGACATCATGGCGCCATAGCGATATAATGAGCGAATATCTGGATGATGTCATCCTGATATTTTCGAATATCACCTGATATTTCGAATATCACTTGATATTTCAAATATTACCCTACCGCAGAATATCACCCCAAAGCCAATATGCTGATGACATCATCCAATCCTGATGAACAAAGAAAATCACCCTGACGGTGATGTCATCATCCTTTTTATCTCACGGAGGTACGTATCCAACGATCACCCTTTTTAAATAACATGACGGTGACGTCATCCTGATCTTTCGCAAGGGGGTCACATTCGTTAATATGACTCATCTTCATTAACATGATGATGACGTCAGCTTATCCCATTTCACAAAGGACCCAATATGACGGTGACATCATCAATTGGCTTGACATCTGAAGGTCATCTAATTTCTAACATCCGTCATCTTTTCTAATATGATTGATCTTTCTTAACATGATGGTGATGTCATTCTGACCCGATATATAAAAAGCTCGACATGACCGTGACGTCATCTTATTCGGAGGGTGATATTCTTCAATATCAAGGTCATATTTCTTAACATCCTGATTTCCTTCAGTATGACCATGATGTCAGCCTTTCACATTTTAACAAAGCCCGTCCATGATGATGACATCATCATCATATCCCAATCTATGAAGAGAGTCATATTAGTTAATATCCCTCATATTAACTAATGTGCATACCCAGACCCGATAGTTTTATTTAATGGAATTTAGTGAACAAAAGCGCATGTATTGCATATGCATGATCTTATGCATGCGATAACTAAAAATGTAAGGCTTGCATATCATATGAAGGGTCACATTACCCTTGGAATTCAAAAAGATCTACCGGAAGGTGAAACTATTTGCAAAATTCATAGAAACTCAAAAAATTAGGAATTTTTTTACCTTCCCCTTGGCAGGGTCATAACTCCTAGCTACTGTGTCAGAATTTAAACTTTTTGGACTCATTGGAAAGATAAATTGGTTATCTAGTTTGAGTTGCTCGGTCACTTAGGCTTAACGCCAAGCACCAACGAAGTCTTGAGCCCTAATTTCGCTCCTAAGGCCTCCGAAAATGTGATTTACCAAGATGTAGAAAATACCAAAAATCATATTTTTGATATTTTTATCAAAATCACTCAAATGACCCTGGACCTAATCGAATATTGAAGCCATTTTAGGGCTTGATAGCATGATTTTGGTCAACGATGGTTGACTCGACTAATTTTAGCGTCATATATGCATTTTGTATGTGATTGTTCATGGATTCATCATCTGATTATCTGTGTTTGCATATTCTAAGCCTGATTTAAATGTTTATTTTCTTGCTAAAGTTTTTAATGATGATGATGCTTAATCCTTGTGTTTGTTATTAGGTGCACAGATATCTGGAAAATAACAAACTGGCGAGGGCATATCGGAAGGTGAAGTTTGCACGGGAAATGGCAAAATTTACAAAGATACAAGTTATAGAGTTGCATGTAGAGATAACATAAACTAGAGCTGAGGAGGATATTGTCAAATATGCTATTTGCTAGCTGGAGGATGGACTAGGTCAAAGATGATGGAATATTCTGTGCCAGCTATGTAGTTGCCAACTGGCAGACACGTGCTATTCATCTGGACTGTTGATCTTAATAGATAAATCTTGATCGTAGGTCATTTTAACCATTCCCTCACCTTATTCTATAAAAGGTGCAGGGATGTGATAATTTGAGCATTGGAAACTTAATTGAAATCTGTTTGCTGAAATATTCAGGGCTCATTTCAAAGTTATTGTATACATATATGTTCTTGCATACTTTATGAATGAGAAGACCGTTTTGATTACAATCCATCATAAATCTTGAATAATCAGTGTGTGAATTTTGGATATATGCTTTGATTTGCTGTGTCCCTTGGAGTGCATATCAGTTTGCATATGTTGTCTTCATACCTTTCCTTTGAAGTTAGCATCGACTGTGTCTAGCTGTGGAATGTCCTGGTGAACATATGGTTTGATTTCTTCTCTTCATGACTGTATCTGATGTATATGTGGCTCAATAGCTGAAGGTTCAACTTTAATTCAAAGTATTTCTTTCAATTTCTTTCAATTTCTTTCAATTTCTTTCAATTTCAGAGCATTTCATCATCATAATTGCAAATAATTGACAATCTTAAGCAAATAATACCAATATGTAGACATGATAACTGAATATCATTAGCATATTTGAGCTAAATGCATGTAGTGTTGAAAATATCATGCAAAGAATTGCAAATAATGGTAAAATTCATGCAAATATCAACCTGTAGGCACATTATTTGAGTGAATTCATAGTGCGAAGGTAAAATAATTTGGAGATTTATGCAGGGCAGATATAAAGAACAGGATATTTCAAGAAATATTGATGAACTTTACAGAAATTACTGAAGAACGTAAGGCCCCTGAATGATTAATAGCAACACACATCAACCACTGAGTAATGTCAGTAGATTATGAACTAATCAACGGAGACTTGGGATCATGAATTCTTTGAATTCATCGCATCTTTCAAGATGAGTAAAGGTTGTTGTGTAACTTTTATTCTATGTTTGTTTATGACTAACATCATCATCAACAGTACCGAACCCATTTGTCTTCTGCAAATGTAGGGAAGTTTATATATTGGATGAATTTCTTCTCCTCCAGAGCTTTGTATTCTTCTTTTAGCTCAAAATGATCACCGCTTAGATGTTTCAGATATAGGTCTGAAAGTCTGATGTCATCGTGCTCTTCTAGGGCAACATGAATGTAAGACCTAACATCCTCCACGTGCATAACTCCATGTTGAATATCTAAAAATGCACCCATTTGATTGACTTCAGTTGATTTGAATGGATGTTTCTTGAATTTCAGTTGGGCTCGCTCAGTGATATCCACTACTTGTGGTGTTGCCATTTCCATGAATAATCAAACAAATTTGTAGCAAGGTTATAAATGGAAAATACCTCTTTATCCGAATTAGGGTTGCCTTCACCTGAGATCGATTTATCTTGAATTAATTAGGAAATCTCCAAGTTGCTTGGAGTTTTGCTTCAATTTTCCTTAGACACTTGATAGTTTGAATGTAAAGTGATTAATTTTTCATAAATTCAAGCCTTTTAACCCCTTGAAACCTTAACTTAATTGTCATAAATGCAGTCTTTCAAAAAGATGCCAAACACTTCACTGACAACCACAGTCAATCCAAATTGCTCCACAATGCTCCACATTAGATCTTTCTCTACTAGAATTTCTTTCAGAGGCTTTGTCATATAGTTCTTCACAACATACCTTAGTGCCAAATTTTAGGACTAATTTTTTGGCTGGGGCCTTTGGGTTTTCAACATAGCTCCGCCTAAAACAGAGTTCCCAATTTACTTCTCATAGGAAGTATCTGCACCAGAAGTGGGTGTGGATACATCCTTAACCTCAATTACTTCCTTTTTGATCTAGATCTTGTCCATTTCTTTCTTAGTTTCAACCAGATCAACTTTTTATTTCCCTTATCATTCCTCTACTCTGTTTTCCTTTCTTCAACATAGTAGTTTCTTTTCACATTCATGCTTCTGCAAAAACTTACAACATGTCCAAACTTGTTGCAATTGTAGCACACAATGTTTCTCTATCCTTGATTCCTTCCTTTGAATGAATTCATCCTTGATTTGCATTGATTAGTCATATGTCCAAATCTATTGCAAGCAAAACATCTTCCATTGAATGATTGAGTATTCCTTGAATTGTGAAAGCCATTTCTTACTAGAAAATGATGGAACATTTTGATTCTAATTTATTCTACTCCTATACTAAGTAGCTTTATGACCAAACTTATTGCAATTAAAACATTGGCCATTGAAAGATGGGTACCTTTAAGCATTTGGCTATCTGACCAGAAGTCTTCTAGGTCTCCTTATTTGATTCCTGAATTGGTTCCCTTTGTTTTGCTTCATGTGAAAGTTTTCTTGACTTGATTTTTAACTTTCTGCTTTCTCAAATCCTAAGCCTTGCTTGTCATCTAAACTCTTTTGACTATAAATCATCTCATCAAGTTTTGTAGAACTTATCTTGAACTCTTCTTCATACTTCTTGGCTTTTTCCAAATCTATTTTCAAGCTCACAACTTCTTTTTCTTGTTTAACATATTCTTCAATCTTGTTATTTATCATCAGACTTAGATCTTCTTCTGCTTTAGCTCTTTTGATAACTTCCACTTTCAAATCATCCAGGGTCTCATTTGTTGATATCAATTGTTCACTAACATCTCTGTACTTTTCTTTAAATTTATTGACTTGTTCTTTTATCTTTAGAATGCATTCATTAGCTTCTTGAATGTTATCCTTTAGATCCTTGATTTTTGCTTTAGATTTTTTAAGATCAACAAAAGCTGCTTCCAGTTCAACATTATTTTTAAATGAAAAATTTCCATACCTTTTGGCTACCATGAATGAACTTTCCCAAATCTTCCTCAAGCTATTAGGCTTCTTACAAGGAACCTTTCTCTGATACCAATTGTTGAGTATAAGGAATATTAAGAGGGGGGTGTTACATCCCCAATTTGCCAATTAGACTTAATCAATAGCTTGGCAGGATAATCAGGAGGATTAGTCATAGTTAATTGATTTGATAGTGTGGAAATATCTGATTTAACTTTTGATTATGAAGTAGAAATAGATGTTATATAGTTTTGTTAATTAAATGATTTTCAATTACAAGATTTGATAGTGATGCACTGATTGTAATCTTGTGGTCCTAAGTGTGACAGGAGAAATGAACGTCCTTCGAAGAAGGAAGGAGAGTATCATCCTAGAGGAAGGGTTAGACATTGTGAAAACATAAGTTGACTAGCCATTTGAGTAATTGACTCTTATGTCCTTCTCAACCATTCATAAGTTGACACATGTCATGTCTTTTGTCTTTTGTTTCCATGTTCTTGGTTTATTATTTTGTCGATGAAGTTGTCTCAACAAGTCGTGATGACCGAATGATGTTTTGGGAACATCATTCTTAGTCAAGAGACAATAACATTTAGAGACAAGGAGGTCTCTCTTACTTATTGTTCTTGGGGTTATTATGTTATTCCTAGTCTTTCAACTAATGGGAATAGTCAATTTTGGGGGAGTATCACTCGACCTCTATAATCGACGTAATTAATGTGATTTCTTTTTATGAATATTATCCCTTGTGATAATCCTTTATCAAGGATGAAACCTCTTAATAGGTTGTTACCCATAATGATATTATTGTTATTTACTTATTTTTATGTTTGTGTTCGATGGAACATTCTTAAATGGTTTTAGTTGATCATGAAGATTGATGGGAGCTTCAAAATCAACCATCCCACGATGTGCAAGGATCAGGCCACATTTTTATGGGCACTACCAAGTGGTAAGGCAGTTGGCAGCCAATCCTGACATGTTTGGGGATCGGTTGGAGATTAAGAAAAAGACTCTAGGAATGGGCAGAGAGGTTGGGGTTTTTTGGAAAATCTAAGTAAAGAAAGTTGGTGGAATAACTGTTCAAGGGAGAACCATGACATGAGGAAACATGGAGCGGCGAAAAGACTTGTAGACTGGGATTGCATTCGTCTATTGCTCGACTCAGGTAACTGGGAAACATGAAGTTTCTTGTTATTGATTAGAAATATGAGGCACACAGACTGCAAGGCAGTGCCAGGCATGTTGTTTATATTTCTTTTGAGTCGTGGCTCCAAACCAATCGACTGAGCTATCTTTGTTTTTACATAACATATATGCTATGGTTTGGGTGCCATTTGGTCAAACCCTTTTAAGACAAACATTGAGTTGTGTTTATACTCGAAGCCTCATGGGCTGAGTTTGTTAGACATAGTAACTATTGAAACTTGCTCAAGGCTGTGAGCCAAGCTAAAAACATATTTAACTTCTTTGAAGTTGTGCTCAAGGCTTTGAGCTGAGTAGTAAATATATTCATTAAACTTATTGAAAACTTACTCAAGGCTGTGAGATGAGCTAGGAAACTAAGCATCTATTCTTGAGATTATGCTCAGTCAAGCCTTGTAAAGATTGTCTCTTTCTTGAATGAGTCTTGAGTCTTTCGACTTGGCTGTATTGCATTGTATGATACATTATGATAATTGGAACTTAAAGCCACAGTGGCTAAGCATGTATTCTTTTTCATTTATGTTTAACCCACATCGTATGATGACAAGGGCCAAGCCTACGGGCTCACAAAGGGAGTTAAGAATGAATCCATGTGTGATTTGATAATGGATATAGTCATACGACTGTATTGATAGCCATGTGAGCATCATTTCTTAGCATGTAGTCCCTCGATTGTATTTTTAATTGTGGAAGCTTTTAATATTTTAAACACAGTCCATTGATTGTAAAGATTGTTGGGAAGGCAATTATAAATTAGTGTGTATATAAAACCAAACTAAACCCAGTCAGGCTTGCATGAATAGCCAACAATGAATTACAAATAGAGCTGTTAAAACTATTATGAATATTAAATGAACCTTTGATTATGGAGTATGATCATAGTCTCTATACGAGATAGCTAGGAATGAGTTTATAAAAGAATATAAACTAGTTCTATATGTGACTAAATTATGATTTAACGAATAACGTTATGAGTTATAAATTCTTTTACTTATGTATAAACTATTGGGTTGGTGAATAACCCCATGAGCTCACTTGGAAAATAAGAGCTAATGACCCTTAAGAAACTAATATATATTTACTAAGGCATGGTATGCCTAAAGTATCTTGAAATCAACTTCATCATATGTGATGAAATGCTATTGATATGAAAACACAGAATACTAAGACGGTCTTAAAGTTTGAATTTGAAATGAATTGAATGGAATGAGGTGACATAGAGTCACTAGTTTTGCATTACAAAAGTAACCTATTTGGTTATAATTAACTTTGATGGGAGTTGAATGCCCAAGTTTGGATTGTGACTCGAATTGATCCCACACTCATACTAGACCTAAAGGACAAGGTCGTTAAGAACTAACTATAGGACATGACAGCTTATAAGTCGAGTTAGGGTAGTGGACATACGACTATGTTCATGGTGTAACATCTTTGTATGAAAACTTTGGCCAAAGTAATGCATCCATCTATGCATGTATTGTCAGTCCATAGTGATCTAGATGGCCTAGTGTCTCCAGTAGTGTCATACAAGTTAGAGTGGATCTATAGTGTGTGACCATGAGACATTAGGAAGGACACAACACTAGTTACTTAGATGGCTAACCAATTGGTTCCAATGTCTAACCTTTTCGTGAAAGGTAGGGCCTCTTCCAATTAGAAAGATGAGCGGGGGACCGTAGGTTTGTGGTTGGAGGAAAAGCACTAGGATGATGCTCCCCTTCCCAAGCATGAGACAAGATGAGGCTTATGAAGACAGATGTAAATAGTTCTAGATACAGTGTTTGCATTTTGACCAATTGGTCTATTGTAATTTAAAAATTTGACTAAGATGCCTAGAGCATATATTGTATTGATTAGTGATGGGTAATCACTAAGGATTATAATGATTTATCAGATTGTAAGCTATGCCATATCTTGATTGATTAACTTGCATAAATGATGGAAGAGAATATGTTTCTTTATATTCAATTATTTTGAATATTGTAATCCATTCTTACTTAATGACTTGTTTAAGTTACATGATTAAGTTATTTTTTTGAGCTTTATGGGTAGTGATGTTACATATGGTATTAGAGCTACCAGGTTCAACACATGGACCTAATGAGCTCACTATTTGATGATTAATTTATCCAACATTAAGTGTGCTAATGATTGGATGTTCTATGCCAAAATGGTAAAAATTAGAACCACACCTCATAAGAAGGTAACGAAACATGGACGTTGCCTACACCATCAAAATATCTTGAAGGTTTGAGCCTTCATGAAGGAGAAACTTGAGTAGACCGGATGCTTGGTAGGTGCATGGTTTTCTGATGAGGAAAGTTTCACTGATGCAGTGAAACACATGAAGCGGGAGTTAAGGAAAGCTGATCAGATGGCTGCCCTTAACTCTACTAGAACATCAGTGTCACCCTCTACTCTTATAGCATTATCTGAGGAAAATGACCATAATTAATGTAATATAATAAAGGAGGATGTGAAGGAATACCAGTGTGTATCCTCACTATTTGAGATTGAAAAGAAAATCTGATAATGGGAAGTTAACCCAATTGTAAATGATTTGCAGGAGAAAATGTAAATACAATTTTGTAATTTTTTGGATTATATGTAATCTAATGGGAAAATAATGCAATGGCAAAGTTTTGACAATCTTTCCTTTCTTGTTAAAGATTACATGAATGTGAATAGATTTGTGAAATAATTGAATTATATGGCATGGAAAACTAATCCGTGTTTAATCTGCAAACTTTAGGAAGAAGTAAATTGCAGTAAAGGTTTGAGTTGGAACCAAAATGGAGGATAGCCAAGATGAAGGAGCACCTTCAGGGCAATCTGAGTCTAAATTAGACCAAATCTTGACTTTGTTGAAAGAAACTAGGGAGAGGGTAGAAACCCTCTAACATAAAGTGGGAGACTAGTCAGAAGACATGCGAGATAATTATGATGGGGGTGATGGTGAGGAATGCCATAATGACACCACCCAAAGCCATCACAGAGAGAATAACTCCATGGTTAAACATGATGGGGATAAAAGGAGCCTTATGGCTATGGAACTGTCTCATGACATGAAAAAGGTCATGCCACCTAAATTTGATGGATCCATAAGCGAAGATGCTGTGGAGGCATGGCTTATGGAGATGGAGGAGTATTTTGAAATTAGAAATTATAATGAGGTTACTAAAGTTGTCTAGGGAGCATTTTAGCTAGCAGGAGAAGCATCCACATGGTGGATGAACAAAAAGATGGAGTTAGGCTTAAGGTCTACAAGCCTTACTTGGGATAGGTTTGTAGAACTGTTTAGGAAAAGATGGTTGCCTCAACTATTCCATGGTCAGAAACTCATAGATTTCCAAAACTTGAAACATGCTGATATAAATGTAAATGAGTATTTGGAGAAATTCACCTGATTACAAAAATATGTGCCACAATATTAACATGATGAGAAGTTCCAGGTCTGGAAGTTTATCATGGGGTTGAATGCCCAGATTGGGAGTGAGGATAATGTTCATGGCCCTACAACCATGGAATAGGTCTTGATGGAACCATATAATTTTTTTTCATGACTCTAGTATTTTTTGTCCTCAGGCTTATGTCATTAGGTTAGGAGATTTCTAGGCTTAGGGTTTTTTTATACCAAAAGAGATATTCTGAGTAAAAAATCCATTAAACCCTAAACCCTCATGCTAAAAGAGAATATAAAGGTCACATTCATTATATTTCTTCAGTGGCTTCTTGTTCCTCATTATTGAGCCTTTAAGTCATTTCCTTATGTCCCCCAGAATGTTATTTGATCGGCCCCTCGCCATACAGTTACCGTTTCTAACCCGCACCCATAAAAACTTTATTTTAAAAGAACTTGACTCATTGGCCCCCTTTTTCCTAGAAGGTAAAAGATATTTTTAAAGCATATATATGCCAAGGTCCAGTCCTACTAATTCTTTTTTGATAGGTGATGATAGTGGATTTGTTTCCACCAATTCGCTAGCAATAAAATATTTATGGAGTTGGCACTTGTGGAACCGCGGATAGGGTGACGGTTAGTGACCATCAAGGAAGGAAAGGTGGTGGGTCCCTGGAAATATAAAATGGTTTCTTTATGTTTCCAGCATTCTGCCATACTTCACCAAAGGGCCTTTTTGGGCGATCGCAGAATGACATAATCTTGACACATAGCATTCTGAAAGACGGGACTAGTGCATTAATAAACAAGGACTTGACATGTCATAATCCTATGGGGTGTGACTGCTTTTTGAGAGTTATCCTGTTTGCGTACAATTGATCTAATGGTTATTTGCCATTCCGCATAGATCATATGTATGGCCATATCCTTCGAATGCAGAATTGTGGATGTCTTAACTACACTGCAAAGGGAATTTTTCTCAGGATCATAGTTGGGAAAGCTATCTAGGTGGAAGGTCATCATTGGGAAAAGCGAACAATACCCTCCTACTACGTAAAAGGCCAAATCAGTGCCATTGAGTCAAGCCAGCTAGGATCATGATCAAAGGCCCAGATTCAAAATTTTGACAGAGGGATGTGTTGGTGCTAGATCTGATGATGTTTCATTGTGAGCATTAACTGCTCAGGCATGTACAAAGTCTCCATCGCTGTCACTACGAAGGAATTTACTAACAAAAAGATTTGGCTTATGCAAGCTCAACCTTTGGAAATCTATGCTTCTACCAAGAATGACATTTCATCTGTTGTGTGATGAAATTTGACATGATGACAGTGCTAAAATGAGGAAATCAAGACACTTGACCTGGCATATTCAATGCAAGAAGTGATGTTCCCAGTTAAGCAGAATTATGAGATCCAATCTTTCTGTTCATTTATGGTAATGTTCAAAAGATTTCCATTTATGGCAGGAATGCTTAGAAATGACTAGAATTTATTAGACCGAAGATGTACGGATGCATGCGTGCATCTTAGAATGTCTATAAATAGGTAATTGCTGATGTTACCCCTTACACTATTTGAAACGTACTGACAGTATGGCTCTCCCCTACTCCTGTGTGTTCTATTTTCTCCCCTGTTCTATCAGATTCTCTTCCTTGTTCTCATTTGTATTAGTTTGTCCTTACATAATTAGGAGACCTAGAGTTTCTTTCTTTGGAATAGGTGGTGCAGGTAAAATTGGGGAATAGTAGCAATATTGGCTCTCCCCTGCTTCTGTAAGTTTCTTGACTCTATGGTCCTTGGATAGGCACCGATCTGTTCATGAATACTATACTATGCTTACACCCCTTTGAGTCATCATCATCATCATTTTAAAAAAAGAATCAAAACATTTTCCCTTCTAGTAGTAGGTTTTTAGAAGTTAAGTTCATTCTACATGTTCTTCTACAAAGAATAGGATTGAAGCTTAAGAATCTAGCCTATCTCTTTACTTTATCAGACATTCTTTAAGAAGTCTAGAAGGAACATATCTATTATAGGAATAATGTTATTGAGCAAGTATTTAAGGGACCCCCATCCATTTGAGTAGAACACTATTTTCCCCAAAACAAGAAAGATTCTAAATAGGAACACCCTCCTTGGTTTCATAAAGCCTAAAGTGCAGAGGAAAGAGGGATTGAAAACCCCAATTTCCTATTCATTGGCCAATCCCTTGAGGTAGATCAGTTATTAGAAATGGCTATTTTATAGATCTATTTTCCTTGAGATTAGGTTGGGAATTTAAAAGAACCAATAGATTGGTGACTCTACTGGGGAATTAAAATAAGAGTTGTGTCTTATCCTAAAAGTATATATTCCCTTGCAATTACCAACATTCTTATAGCTAAGGATCAAGAAGCTTTTGTCCAGTTGAGCCACCCATATATTTGTGACTCTACTGGGACATGAAGATAAAACTATGTTTTATCCTAAGATCTTAGCTAAATTGATCCCCATATATGTTAAAGAGTCAGAGGTCAGATTGTTATGCTCCTTCTAATGAAAGGATGGCGACTCTACTATTTTTCATTCATAGTTGAGATAAATACAAGTCTACTACATAGGTTTTATGTGCCAAAATGTTCTACATAACTCTAATGTGAAACACGATTCAGAAGTTGATTTTAGAAGGAAGCAATATGGTTTTAGTTTTTATTCCTCTATAAGCAGAGGTGGTGACTCTATGAGAGAAAACATTTGGTGATACAGTCTGGTGTTCTTGATTTTTCATAAAATCAAAATGAAATTTATACCAATAGCAAAGGTCCTTTCAGGTATTTTTACAAAGCTTCAAGAAACTTTCATAGAAATTTAAGATGTACACTTAGCAATCACACTTCTTTTATCAAGGTGGGTTTGTCATGGAAAGGTATAAGGCTATTGACTTTAGTAATATTAGTGGGTTTCCAAACCACGTGCCTAATGAAGTTAGGAGTCAGATAACAAAGTTCAATAATGACAGATCCAAAACAACTAGCAGCCATTTACAAGAATTTTGTGACTTAATGGGAGATTGTGAAATAGATCATGAGGATGTAGTCATAAATTTGTTTGTTCAAACTTTTCAAGGAGAAGTTAGAGATTGGTTTGCATGTTTACCCAATCAGTTTATTTTTTCATGGCAAGATTTAAAGTTTGCTTTTATGGAATAGTTTGGAGAAAGAATAGATGTTGGTATATTGATTAAAGAGCTCATTTAGATTGAGAAAGAAGATAAGGAATCAATCCCAACTTTCAATTTAAGATTTGCCAAAATAGTGAGGGATATTCCTAAAAATATTAGACCTAATGAGGCTATGTGTTTGATCATATATCTAGGTGCATTCAATGAAAATGATAGTTATTGACTAAGAGATAGGAACCCTACTACTATGATGCAAGCATATTCTTTGGCCATGAATATAGAAAATAATTTAAAACATACAAGGATAAAGGATTGTGAGTTTATGGGAAATAGCTATAAAAGGAAGAATGGATCCATTTGTCTCCCCATTTGCCAAAGAAGGGGTAAACTGGACATCTCAAATAAAACCATGTCAGTTCAATCAATACATAGAACTCAGTGTACTGAAGGGGATAGGGATTGTGATCAAAACATAAGAGTTCAAAGTCTATATAATCATGTTGCTCATTCTTCCCCTATTTATCAGAATAAAAGAAAGTCTCCGAACCTTATAGGGCAACTTATGAGATAATTGATACCCAGGTGCATAAAGAAACATCAATTAAGGAGGTTTCTTTGTCTTATGAATATATGGCAAGTTGTGAGGATATTTCCCATGTTTATGAGGATGTATATCTTGTATCAAATGACAAGATTTCATCTCCTAGAGAAATAGCTTGTTTTGAGTCTAAATATTAGGAGGGATTGGTTCTTACCAATAGTACGAAAGGTAGTAAGAAATTATCAGAATGCTCACATCAAAGTTGTGGAAGCTCTAAGTCAGATAATGATGCAGGCTATTAGGACAATGATATTGAAGAATGTGTAAACACAATGCATATAAGAGACAACCCACTTTATGATGAGCCTGTAGACTTATCAGCTAGAAAAGGTATGGAGCCTTATGGATACATAGATAATCCACTCTTTGAAAAAGATCCCAAGGAGGCTAATGAACTAATATTAGTTCAACATACAAAAGTATTTGGGGGAGCAAATGCTTCATTGATGGATCAGGACCCAAATTTCCATCCTAGTGATGCTTCCCAATCCCATATTCACCATCAGGTTGAATGGCCAATTCAAATACGAGAAAATAAAATCAGAGTATCAGATTTTAAGGAAGAAATTAAGTATGATTGTTTTCAGTTTGACACTAACTCAGTAAAATTTGAAAACTCCCTCACTACCAACTATGAAGTGGATTATGATTGCTTTTATTTTCCAAATGTATCCAAAAAATAGAAATCAGGAAATAATAGTTATTTCAAATGGTTGGATATAATTAAACCAGGTGCTGATTCTCCTTTTAATAACAATATATTTCAAGTATCCATGGTTCAAAACAATTGGGGAGACTTTGAAGAAAATGAAAATAGCTATACAATAAGCTATCCGGGTATCCATGACAGAAGCAGGTTGGATTTCAGTGAAGTTTTTAAAAGAATCCTAATGGAGTCACTGGAGAACAAAATGTTTGATAGAGGCAGGCTCATTTTCTTCTCTACATGATGGCCTGGGGCTATTATATGTTTGGTCTGCTCCTCCAAAGTTCTTCTATGATCTCACCCCTGTTCAGGTTGAACATGCATCCCCAACTAGAGCCACTGATGGAACCATATAAATTTTTTTCATAACTCTGGTATTTTTGTCCTTAGGCTTATGTTATTAGGTTAGGAGATTTCCAAGATTAGGGTTTTTTGCATACCAAAAGAGATATTCTGAGTAAAAAATCCATTAAACCCTAAACCCTCATGCCAAAAGAGAATATAAAGGTCACATTCATTATATTTCTTCAATAACTGCTTGTCCCCTATTACTGAGCCTTTAAGTCATTTCCTTATGTCCCCCAGAACATTATTTGACTGGCCCCTCGCCATACAATTATCGTTTCTAACCCGCGCCTAGAAAAGCTTTATTTTAAAAGAACTCAATGCATTGGTGCCCTTTTTCATAGAAGGTAAAAGATATTTTTAAAGCATATATGCCAAGGTCTAGTCCTACTAATTCTTTTTTGATAGGTGGCAATAGTGGATTCATTTCTGCCAATCCACCAACAACAAAATATTTATGGAGTTGGTGCCTACGGAACCGTGGAAAGGGTGACAGCTGGTTGGTGACCATCAAGGAAGGAAAGGTGGTGGGTCCCTAGAAATATAAAATGGTTTCTTTATGTTCCTGGCATTCTGCCATACTTCACCAAAGGGCCTTTTTGGGTGATCGCAGAATGACAGAATCTTGACACGTAGCTTTCTGAAAGATGAGACTAGTGCATTAATAAATAAGGACCCAACGTGTTATAATCCTGTGGGATGTGACCACTTTTGGAGAGTTATCCTGTTTGCATATAATTGATCTAACGATTATCCGCCATCTCGCAGAGATCATATTTCCGGCCATATCCTTTAAGTGCGGAATTGTGGATGCTGTCTTAACTACACTACAAAGGGGATTTTTTCTCAGGATCACAGTTGGGAAAGCTATCTAGGTGGTAGGTCATCATTGGGAAAAGTGAACAATACCCTCCTACTATGTAAAAGGCCAAATTGGCATCATTGAGTCAAGCCAGCTAGGATCGTGATCAACTCCCAGATTCAAAATTTTGACAGAGGGATGTGTTGGCGCTAGATCTGATGATGCTTCATTGTGAGCATTAACTTCTTAGGCATGTGTAGAGTCTCCATCGCTGCCACTATGAAGAATTTACTAATAGAAAGATTTGGCTTATGCAAGCTCGACCTTTAGAAATTCGTGCTTCTAGGAATGACATTTCATTTGCTGTGTGATGAAATTTGACATGATGACAGTGCTAAAATGAGGAAATCAAGACACCTGACCTGAAATATTCAATGTAAGAAGTGATGTTCTCAGTTAAGAGAAATTATGAGATCCAATCTTTCTATTCATTTATGGTAATCTTCAAAAGATTTCTATTTATGGCTGGAATGCTTCGAAATGACTGGAATTTATTAGACCAAAGATGTGTGGATGTATGCTTGCATCCCAGAATTTCTATAAATAGGCAATTGTTGATGTTACCCCTTACACTGTTTGAAACGTGCTAACAGTATGGCTCTCTCCTGCTCCTGTGTGTTCTATTTGCTCCCTTGTTCTATCTGATTATCTTCCTTGTTCTCATGGCTATTAATTTGTCCTTACAAAATTAGGAGACCTGGAGTTTCTTTCTTTGGAATTGGTGGTGCAGTGAAAATTGGGGAATAGTAGCAATATTTTACAAACCTCTATGAGCATTTCTTCTTCCTACTGGTTCATCCAGATATGGACCATAGGTTTTAATCTCTAGATTCCATTCATTTCTTATGTCTATTATTTGGCTTTTTAGAATCAAATGTAGAGGGAAAACACTTCTCTCTCTACCTTCAGCCCTCCTCTACTTTTCCTAACAAAGCATCAACTCTAGTAGTAGGGATGTTTCCTTTCTAGATGTAGCATATGAAGACAAAGTGCTCCCATTTTGTTGTTGCTGTTGCTCCCCTTGTTGGATGGATGGCGTAGCCATGTCTAGCCTGATGTGATTTCATCTAGTTTCTGTCTAGTTGAGCTAGTTGGTGACCACTCAATTATGAAAGAGGAATCACATCCTTGCAAATGACAACGAGCATAAAGTGAAGAACTCCAACTAATGGGGTTTTCTTCTGATATTCTCACTTGCAATCGTTCTCAATTGAGGTGGATAAGTAGGGCAGTGAATACTCCTATAGAACAAATAGGTGGCATATGATGGGTATGTGAGCTCTAACAAAATTTATCAAATAGTCCCCAATTAGCATCACGACCTATTTTCCCCACCTAAATTAAGAGGACATGTAGTTGGAAAGCAACTACCTTAGCATGTACCCTGGAAGTATTTGCATATAGTTGTGAAGTGGTTACACCAACATCCTTTCACAACCTCATCTTTTGGTTATGAAGATTTGTAACTTCTTTTGTCTTGAATCCTGAAGCTTGTTAGCTCCCTTATTTCTATAAAAGGGAATTTAGGGCTTGTGAAAATTATTGGTTTGAGGTCATGTCTCCAGACTTAGTCTAAAATATGGGATCAATCTGATTAAGGAGAAGTTGTAAATAGTTTGTTTTCTGTAAATAGAATCAGTTGTCTATTTTCAAGTCTTCATTCCAAGTTTTAAAGATTTCTTGATAGAACTACTAAGGCTATGTTGTAATTCACTGAATAGTTTACTTTACAAATCTTGTTGAGTTTTAGAGTGTACTGTCTCCTACTTCATGTACACAGTTCTGCATTTATGAATATATATTTGATTAAGGATCATTTTATTCATCATCACAGTCTTTCCTATGTTTGTATATTCTTCTTATGGCATTTACTCAAGTAGTAAAATAAATGGCTGCAAGAGAATATTGAATGTAGTATTGGTTTACAGGGATAACTAAGCATGGTTAACTCCAAAACTAGTAAAGTGCTTTTAATGTAAGGCATTATTATATCTTTATAGTAAACTGAGGTTTGTTACATCACATTTCCTTAAGTTTTTGTAAGTTTCTTGACTTTATGGCCCTTGGATAGGCACTGATCTATTCATGAATACTATACTACGCTTACACCCCCTTGAGTCATCCTCATCATTTTAAAAAAAGAATCAAAACGTTTCCCCTTCCAGTAGTAGGTTTTAGAAGTTAAGTTCATTCTACATGTTACTCTACAAAGAATAGGATTGAATCTTAAGAATCTAGCCTGTTTCTTTACTTTATCAGACATTCTTTAAGCAATCTAGAAGGAACATATCTATTATAGGAATAGTGTTATTAAGCAAGTATCTAAGGGACCCCCATCCATTTGAGTAGAACAATGTTTTCCCCAAAAAAAGAAAGATTCTAAATAGGAACACCCTCCTTGGTTTCATAGAGCCTAAAGTGCAGAGGAAAGAGGAATTGAAAACCCTAATTTCCTATTCGTTGGCCAATCCCTCGAGCTAGATCAATTATTAGAAATGGCTATTTTATAGATCTATTTTGCTTGAGACCAGGTTGGGAATTTAAAACAACCAATAGGTCTATGAGAAGGCCGTTAGGTAATAACATAACATGAAGGCTATATCGGCCTATAAAGAAAGGAATAGGAAGAGATACAATTGGTCTCAATCTTCTCAACCCTCAAAGAAGGGGAAGAAACAAGATTATATTGAGAAGACTGATAAAGGGGCTAAAAATAAACAAAATGAAGCCAAGGGAGATAAAAAGGGGAATAACCACTCCAAGAAGAATGGGAACGACTCTAGCAAACCTCAGGAAAGGCGAGGACTAGTTGAAGGATGCTTCACTTGTGGAGGAGATCACTATGCCAATCAGTGTCCCAACAAATTAGAAGGAGTACAATCAAGAGGGAATTCTCTACCTTCCTAGCAAGTGGTGTTCCAGCAACATATCCATGCGGCCTTGGATAACCGTCAAGCTGAGTATCAAATAACTCTAGTAGAGACAACAAGTATTTTATTTGGAGTTCCTATTTCAGTTTTAATTGATATAGGTGCCACGGAATGTTTCATTTCTCCCAAAATTGTAAATAAGATTCCTAGTAAAGTAGGATTCATGGAAAATACTTAGTCTGTAGAGTATGCAAATCACACCAAGGCTTAGGTAGAGCAATGCTTGTTTGAAGATCGGGTGAACTTCCAAACTTTTCCACTGAAGTAAATCTATATGTAGCCCCACTTGGCTCATATGATGTTATCCTTGGAATAAATTGTCTATGGAGACATTGAGCCAAAGTAGACTATTCTGCTAAGACAATAGATTGTTTGGATGATCTAGGGAACCAAGTCCATATTTAAGGAAAACCTAGGGAAATTAAATTGAGGCAAATATTCGCCTTATAAATAAAAAGGGCACAAAGAAAAGGATGCCAACTTTTTGTTGTCAAGATGGATAAAATAGATGGAACAAAGGAAACCTATTTCCAAGATGACTTGATGTTCTTTGAATCCCCAAAACTTAATGAAGTAGGGATGAAGGAGTCCATAGGTAAGGAAAGACTAGATATGGACAAACATCCCCTCAGAGATTTTGAGGATGTATTTCCAGATGAACTACCAGGGTTACCCCCTAAGAGAGCTTTTAATTTTGCCATTGATATTATACCTAGGTCAGAACCTATTTCTAAAGCTCCCTACAGGATGACCACAACATAATTAATGGAGTTAAAGGCTCAACTGCAAGAGCTACTAGATAAAGGGTTGATTAGACATAGTGTGTCACCATGGGGAGCACCTGTCATTTTTGTGAAAAAGAAATATGGCACTTTGCAGTTGTGTATAGATTACCGCATGTTAAATAAAGAAACCATCAAGAATAAGTATCCTCTACCCTGCATCAATGATCTTTTTGATCAGATGAAAGGTGCAACAATATTTTTCAAGATTGATCTTCGATCAGTATATCACTAGTTGAGGTTGAAGGATGAAGACATCCATAAGACGACCTTTACAACCAAATATGGACATTATGAATTCACTATCCTACCTTTTGGGTTGATAAATGCCCATGCAATGTTTATGAATCTTATGAACAATGTATTCAGAGACTGTCTGGACAAGTTTGTCTTGGTATTTCTTGATGATGTTTTAATCTACTCTAAGAATGAAGAGGAACATATGCAGCATTTGAGAATCGTTCTTCAGAGATTAAGAGAGCATAAACTTTATGGAAAGCTCTCTAAGTGTACCTTCTTTCAGAAAGAAGTACAGTATTTGGGTCATATAATTTCAGCTAAAGGAATAGTTGTAGACCCAACTAAGATTAAGGCTATTTCTAAATGGCCTAAAGCAAAAAATGTTCATAAGGTCTGAAGTTTTATGGGCCTTGCTAGTTATTATAGGAAGTTTGTGAAAAACTTCTCTAAAATTGCTTATCCTATAACTTCCTTGTAAAGAAAGGGCAAGAAGTTTGACTAGTTAGAAAAGTGCTAGGAGGCCTTTGACCCGCTAAAGGAAAAATTAACTTTAGCTCCAATTTTAAAAGTGCCTGACCTGGATGATCAGTTTGAAGTCATTACCGATGCCTCAGGGGAAGGCTTAGGTGGTGTACTAGTCCAAGATGGGCATGTTATTGTAATGTCCCCCTTTTTGGATATTCCTATTTTCTATACTTGCATATAATAAATTTACTAGTAAGGGACATTAGAGATATAAAAGATCAATAAATTAAGATAACATTCAATTCCTAGCATCATAGCATGATTAATAAAGAGAACAATTATTGAGATCAAATCATCATAGCACAATACACAGTCAATTCAATTCATAACACAATTCAATATTGATTATGCTCAAGTCTTTAATCCTTATTATTTTTCTATTCCTCGACCTTGGATGAGGAATTACTTGCCTAGGGCACAATGAAACCAACTCAAAGGCTAGAATTACTTCGCCTCTCCCTAGAAAAACCTTGCTTGTCCTAAGGTCAGAGGTGATAAAGATTAATAAGTCTTAACTTGGTCATACCTCGATATACCTCAATGTATAAGAATCACACTTATCCATAACATGCTTATATTGGTTGTCCAAATCTCAATCGTATTCTTCTTCTAACCCTTAACCACAGATGATGAATTACTTGCCTAGGGCACGATGATACCAACTTAGGATTTACTCTGCCTTTCCCCTAGCAAAACCTTGTTTGTCCTAAGTTATAGGTGATAGATGAAATAAGCATTGGATTGGAACATATTGAATATGTTGTCAGATAGAATCTATATTTTATAACAAGCTTACCATGAATATATAATCTTTCAATTCTATATATTTAAAATTTATTTTAGTAATCAAAAGTTTAGAAATATTATGCTAAGAGAATCCCTACCTTTGAGGACTTCTATAATTCCTTTCAATGTGTTGATGTACCCCTTGAAGCTACTCCTTTCTTTAATTCTGAAATAGCTTATTTCTTTCTGCTATATACTTCAAAACTTATTAATGACCTAATCAATACTGTAGTTTATGTCTTCCTTTAATCTCTTAAATATTTACTTTTTCTTGCTATCTGATGCAGATATATTTCTATTGTCTCCATGCTTGTTTGATGCTAATTCTGCTTTTCCTTGAACGTTGGTCTGTGTTCCTTGCAGACTTGTTATTACTTAATTTCTCATTCACTGCTCATGCATCTTTTTTTAAATTTGATTATATTACATTGTCATTTCTTACTTCCACTCTGCATATGCCAAAAATCAGATATTCCTCTTTATACTCAAGTGATATATATCATTGATTACTTATACTCATAAATATATACTCTATATGCCTTTTATTCCTCACCCATATGAATTTATATATCATGTTTCCAACTCAGAAAATATCAATTTTTAATTACTTGTTATATTCCCTCCTTCCTCCCATTCATAAACTACATTCATATTATTATATTTCCATGAAAAGATACATCCGTTTGAAAAAGAGTCGTCACCTTTTCTAATGGAGTGATTGCATCTTTTGAAACTATACTATAATCCCTTATAAACTTCAAGCACTTCCTCTTAATTAGGTTCACTGCTTTTAATATAAGTGTTTCTTCTCTATTTAATTGTTGTTTTGTCTTTCCTTAATACTACAAGTTGTTATAAAGCATATTTGTCTTATTTCTATTTATTTCTAAATATATGTATCAATCACTACTTTTTGTATGAAGTTTCTTTTATGATTGTGAATTCATTTATATTAGTTATATATATATGATTAAAATATTAAATTATTTATATTTATATTTATATTAATAATCATATATTATTATTTGTATTTAATAATATATCTTGTTAATTATTTAAATAATATATTATATATTGTATTTTAATTATATTTATTTATATATATTTATAATTATAATAATATTTAAATTGATAATATAATATACTTTTATTTTTATTTGTATTTATATCTATTATTTATAAATACAATAAATATATTATATTATATAAAAAATATTTATATATTTAATATTGTTTATTTATATGCATTAAATATCAATACATATGTAATTATCTTTATTCAAATCGACTTAGCAACTTCACCGACTTTTATCATGGTGTTTAAATCTTTAATAATGCCTTAATATTAGGACATCCTAGTCCACCCCACCCAAGATTTCTTGTCCTCAAGCAATCATAATTAGAATACTTCTAAAACTATCAGGATCCTGAATTGATCTCTTCGAGAATTGTTATTAGTATTCTTGTCTCAATCCAACTGTTAATGTTAGCATTCTCCAAAATATGAGGTAATTTGTCGTTCCATTTTATTTTTGTTCATGTATTTATGTATCCCAATATCTCTTAACAACACAAATTGGTAATTAATGATGTTTGAGACAAGTTTCTCTCATTTGAACTTGTTATTAGACTTAAAGAATACACAGATATATGTAATACGTGATGCATACATGATACGTAAGACACGAAGTATACCCCAAATACATGCGAGGCATGAATCATACACATAAGTACACATGATACATAAAGTATACACATATGAAACATGGAATATCTGAAGCATACACAAAAATATATGTGATATATGAAGTATACCCATACATAATACATGAAGCATTCACAAAGCTTATATGTTTAATACATGGAGTATGGAACATACACATAATACACAAAGTATACAAAGCATGAAGCATGAACACAAGTATACACACATAATACATGAAACATATAGCATACATTTGATACATGAAGCATGAAGAATACAAAGTATACGTACATAATACACAAGTATGAAGCATACATTCAATACATGCACGTAACACATAAAGTATGAGGCATGTACATAATTCATGAAGCATACATGTAACATGCAAGTATATGCACATAATACACGAATATGAAGTATACACATGAATACAAGTAAGTCATGAAGTGTGCATTTGAACACACATAAGTCATGTAGTATACACTTGAACATACAAAGTCATGGAGTATACACTTGAATACAAGAAGTCATAAAGTATACAAATGAATACACAAAGTCATGGAATATACACTTGAATACATGTATACACAAAGTCAGTATACATAATGTCATGGAGTATACACTCGAATACAAAATCATAGAGCATACACTCAAATACAAATACAAAGTCATAGAGTGTACACTTGAAGACAAATACAAAGTCATAGAGTATACACTTGAATACAAATACAAAGTCATAGAGTATAACTCAAATTCATAGTCATGAACTATACACTTGAATACAAATACAAAGTCATAGATTATACACTCAAATGTATAGTCATGAAGTATACACTTGAATACAAATACAAAGTCATAGAGTATACACTCAAATACACATAATTCACAAGGTATACACTTGAGTACACTCAAATGCACATAATTCAAAAGGTATACCATTGAATACACTTGAATACACATAAGTCACAAGGTATGAATACACTTAAGTTGCATTAATACATGTAAGTAGACAATTGGGAAGGGGATTTGGTGCATCCCATACTACACCGCGGGTCCGTCCACCATCCCAAAGTCACCAAGTATACACATGAGCATACACAATAAGCATGAAGCATACACACAAATACACGTAATACACAAAGTATTCACATGAACGTATGTTATAATGTATACACATAAGTCACCAAGTATACCTTTGAATGCACTTGAATACACATAAAGCATACACATGATGGCAATAAAGATGCTCTGATACCACTTGTAATGTCCCCTTTTTAGATATTCCTATTTTCTATACTTGCATATAATAAATTCACTAGTAAGGGACATTAGAGATATAAAAGATCAATAAATTAAGATAACATTCGATTCCTAGCATCACAGCATGATTAATAATGAGAAAAATTAATGAGATCAAATCATCATAGCACAATCCATAGTCAATTCAATTCATAACACAATTCAATATCAATTATGCTCAAGTCTTTAATCCTTATTATCTTTCTATTCCTCGACCTTGGATGAGGAATTACTTGCCTAGGGCACGATGAAACCAACTCAAAAGCTGGAATTACTTCGCCTCTCCCTAGCAAAGCCTTGCTTGTCCTAAGGTCAGAGGTGATAGAGATTAATAAGTCTTAACTTGGTCATACCTTGATCTACCTCAATGTATAAGAATCACACTTATCCATAACATGCTTAGATTGGTTATGTCCAAATCTCAATCTTATTCTTCATCTAACCCTTAACCATGGATGAGGAATTACTTGCCTAGGGTGTGATGATACCAACTCAGGATTTACTCTACCTTTCCCTAGAAAAACCTTGCTTGTCCTAGGTTATAGGTGATAGACGAAATAAGCATTGGATCGGAACATACCGAATATGTTGTTGGATAGAATCTATATTTTATAACAAGATTACCATATATATATATAATCTTTTAATTCTATGTATTTAATATTTATTTTAGTAATCACAAGTTTAGAAATATTATGCTAAGAGAATCCCTACCTTTGAGGACTTCTATAATTCCTTTCAATGTGCTGATGTATCCCTTGAAGCTACTCCTTTCTTTAATTTTGAAATAGTTTATTTCTTTTTGCTATATACTTTAGAACTTATTAATTACCTGATCAATGTTGTACTTTATGTCTTCCTTTAATCTTTGAAATATTTACTTTTTCTTGCTATCTAATGCAGATATATTTCTATTGTCTCCATACTTGTTCGATGCTAATTTTGCTTTTCCTTGAATGTTGGTCTGTGTTCCTTGAAGACTTATTATTACTTAATTTCTCATTCACTACTCATGCATCTTTTTTTAAATCTGATTATATTACATTGTCATTTCTTACTTCCACTCTGCATATCCAAAAAATTAGATATTCCTCTTTATACTCAAGAGATATATCATTGATTACTTATACTCAGAAATATATCCTCTATATGCCTTTTATTCCTCACCCATATGAATTTATATATTATGTTTCCAACTCAGAAAATAACAATTTTTAATTACTTGTTATATTCCCTTCTTCCTCCCATGCATAAACCTTGCTCTGATACCACTTGTAATGTCCCCTTTTTGGATATTCCTATTTTCTATACTTGCATACAATAAATTCACTAGTAAAGGACATTAGAGATATAAAAGATCAATAAATTAAGATAACATTCAATTCCTAGCATCATAGCATGATTAATAACAAGAACAATTGATGAGATCAAATCATCATAGCACAATCCACAGTGAATTCAATGCATAACACAATTCAATATTGATTATGCTCAAGTCTTTAATCCTTTTTATCTTTCTATTCAAGTATGTAAATACTCTATGACTTTCTATTGAAGTATGTATTCGAGTGTATACTCTATGATTTTGTATTTGAGTGTATACTCCATGACATTGTGTATACTGACTTCGTGTATACATGTATTCAAGTGTATACTCCATGACTTTGTGTATTCAGTTGTATACTTTATGACTTCTTGTATTCAAGTGTATACTCCATGACGTATGTTTGTTCAAATGCACACTTCATGACTTATTTGTATTCATGTGTATACTTCATATTCATGTATTATGTGCATATACTTGCGTGTTACATGTATTATGTGCATATACTTGTGTGGTATATGTAAATACTTTACGACTTTCTATTCAAGTATGTATTCGAGTGTATACTACATGACTTATGTTTGTTCAAATGCACACTTTATGACTTATTTGTATTCATGTGTATACTTCATATTCATGTATTATGTGCATATACTTGCGTGTTACATGTATTATGTGCATATACTTGCATATACTTGTGTGGTATATGTAAATACTCTATGACTTTCTATTCAATTATGTATTCGAGTGTATACTCTATAATTTTGTATTCGAGTGTATACTCCATGACATTGTGTATATTGGCTTCATGTATACATGTATTCAAGTGTATACTCCATGACTTTGTATGTTCAAGTGTATACTACATGACTTATGTGTGTTCAAATGCACACTTCATGACTTACTTGTACTCATGTGTATACTTCATATTCATGTAAATTATGTGCATATACTTGCGTGTTACATGTATGCTTCATGAATTATGTACATGCCTCATACTTTATGTGTTACATGCATGTATGATTCATACTTGTGTATTACGTACGTTTACTTTGTATGCTTCACGCTTCGTGTATCAAGTGTATGCTATATGTTTCATGTATTATGTGTGTATACTTGTGTTCATGCTTCATGCTTCGTATACTTTGTGTATTATGTGTATGTTCCATACTCCATGTATTAAACATATAAGCTTTGTGAATGCTTCAAGTATTATGTATGGGTATACTTCATATATCACATATACTTGTGTGTGTATTTCACATATTCTGTGCTTCATACGTGTATACTTCATGTATCATGTGTACTTATGTGTATGATTCATGCCTCGCATGTATTTGGGGTATAGTTCATGTCTTACGTATCATGTATGCATCACGTATTACGTATATCTATGTGTATGCTTTAAGTCTAATAACACATTCAAATGAGAGAAACTTGCCTCGAACATCATTAATTACCAATTCTTGTTGTTAAGAGATATTGGGATATATAAATACGTGACCAAAATAAAATGGAACGACAAATTACCTCATATGGAGAATGCTAACATTGACAATTAGATTGAGACAAGAATACTAATAACAATTCTCGAAGAGATCAATTTAGGATTCTGATAGTTTTAGAAGTATTCTAATTATGATTGCTTGAGGACAAGCAATCTTGGGTGGGGCAGACTGTGATGTCCCGATATTAAGGCATTATTAAAGAGTTAAACAACATGATAAAAGTGGGTGAATTTGCTTAGTCAATTTGAATAAAGATAATTACATATGTATTGATATTTAATGCATATAAATAAACAATATTAAATAATGATATTATATAAATATTTTTTATATAATATAATATATTTATTGTATTTATAAATAATAGATATAAATGCAAATAAAAGTAAAAGTATATTATATTATAATAATGCTTCTAGATATAACTGTGAAGAAAAATATCCAACACAGTTACATCCAGAAGCATTATTATAACATTATGGACTGTGGAAAAATAATGAATTCCAGTATATTATATTATCAATTTAAATATAATTATAATTATAAATATATATAAATAAATATAATTAAAATATAATATATAATATATTATTTAGATAATTAATATGATATATTATTAATATAAATAATAATATATGATTATTAATATAAATATAAATGTAAAGGGTAAAATTTGGATAGTTGGTTTTTGGTAGTTTTTGTGTGTGTATCCTCCTTTAACCAATTACATTCAAGGACCTTAGGATCAAGTGGCAGGACACTATCAGGTCCTTGGTCACTTAGGAATGTAGGGAAGATTGGATTTTTATGATTTGATTGCCAATTATCTTCTCTTATGCTTAATTGTACATCAAAACCCTAATCATGCAAATACGACAGTAAACATATAAATTATTCAGAATCCCGCTACAGAGAGATGTAAAATGATAAATGAAAGTGTACCTATTTTCAGAGTTCTCCATGTGGAATAGTTGGGGACTAAGGAGCAGGTGCCCAAGTCTAAGGCCCTGGTTTCTGTCGGGATTTGGAAACAAGATCTACTACCTGTGCCTGTTGTACCAAATATTTTCCTATTGCAAAACTTTGAGGACTAATAAGCAGGTGCCCTAGTCCAAGGTGCTCTTTTCTACTTTGATTTGCAAGTTCGACACTCTATTGTACCCTCCTACAACTTCACTTTGTTTGTATCTCCAACCTGTCACTTGCAATCATGAAAACTTTGGGAGGGGGTTGTGGTGTTTAGAGGCTTGCCTTAGTCAAGCCCTATAGAGACATTCAAGTCTTCCGAACACCGTTGTTAGATAGAGAGTGCATGCCTTTGGGAGGCAGAGGAAAAAACCAAATGATAAATGCTCAAAACACAATAGATGTCACCTTGTAGTGAAGATCTCATGGGTTAAGGAAGCTCTTCATTCCATGAGGAGATGATTGCTTAAATCTGCAAATACAAACGCATAGACAACACAAATCTACTCTTGCAACACAATGAAAGCCTTGAATTACCTTTAAAACACTATAGCTTGCTAGTAATCATCTAGTTTACAAATGAATGCCTAAACATGCTTATATATACAACTACAAACACTCCCTCCAAGAATTTGGTAATTCAAACTTGTCATGTCGGCATAGGACCTAATTAACGGTCACAAGCCAACACTCAAAATTTGGGATTGACCCAAAATAAGGCAAGACTAGGGTGCAGGCGCCCAAGTCCTCCCCCCCTATTTTGAGTAGGGTTAGGTTCAAGGGATCCCCCTAGGTCCTATTTGCCATAAAACCCAAGGTTCATTTCATTAGGATGCCAAAAATGATGCAAGATGTCCTAAATGCAGATAAAAGATCCAGGAGCTAAACCTTATGAGGGAAAAGCCCCCAAGGGGACATTTTTTGACGTTACATTAAGCCCCCACTTTAATGTATGTATAAACTCAAGGCCAATACATGCATTAAAGTACAGTCAACAAACACAGCAAACACACCAAGCATGGAGAAGACACGCCAAACACATTGGAGACAATGACAGGCATGCAAAACATGAAGAAGATAGTTACAGTCATGCAAAACACATAGAATACACTAAATGCATAGAAGACACATTAATGAATAGAAGACAAAGATGATTTATTTTATTTTCTTTTTCTTATATATATGAAATGCAGATGCAAGTACAAGAAGGTAAACACACCTCCCATAATGCAGGAAGTACTCATTGCACTAGTCTTTAAATTGCATATATGGGGCAACACACACGTAAGACACACCAAACCTCCTAAAATACAAGAAGCACTCATCACACTAGTCTTTAGATTGCATATGGGGCAACAAACACACGAAACAAAGCAAGCACGCCAAACACACACACTTTGAAGACATGGAGAAAACACGGTAGACAAGCGATGGAGTGTTCCTATTTCTAGGAAAAACACCATCTCCGGCACATTATAGGCACACACCGATGTTTGGGCTTCACTATAAAAATCACTGAAGACACGCTCAAGGGTTGAGTTAGTCACATAACCGCTCCCTGCCTCCCGATGAGGACTTTTTGAAAATGATAGGATGGGCACTCTCTGTAAGAGATACACCACTCTCGCCTTTGTAGAGGGCTTAAGATGATTGATTGATTGATTGATTAAATGCAAACAAACTTAGAGTGCAGGAAGTACTCATCACACTAGTCTTTAAACTGCACCTAAGGACAAGCACATTTCTAACATCTATAATAGACAACTTGCCTTATATATGCCCCCACCTTAAGGTGGTTGATATCAGGTATCGATATCAAACACATTAAGGTAGGAAGAAAACACACAATGGGACACAGACTTTCACAAAGCCCATGCTCCCTAGAGGTGACATTTACTTTACGATCGCCAAATGTTCCCACAAACACATCCCTGCAAGAAACATGTTAGTGTCTACATAATCATGATAAACAACAACATCAATGCATATGATTAACCACACAAAGAGCCAAGGTTATACTACGAATTCAGAGATCGAGGATAACTGTGGGGCTATATCATGAAAATCTCTGAATCGAGCATCACCAAGGAGAGATTCAAAGACAAACAAAGTGCACAAACCAACAGTATTGTTATAGTTTTTAAATGAGATAAAAGATCATCAAAATCACTATGCAGAAAGCATGAGTGCTTCTACTAGTCAAGCATTGGATAATATAGTACAACCCCGTCGTCATATTAGGAACTAAGTCTAATTTTTGATTTCTCGCTAAGAGGATGCTAGGTCTGCATTAGTATAAATGTTTTTCTTCATCTGCTCGCTAGATAGAAACACTAGATGAAGGGAAACAATAAATCAAGAGAGGAGAAACAAGTGTCATAGGGAAAGTCACATAGGAGGGTGCCCCCAAGTCACCAACCACAATGCTATGTCCATAAGACACACCACACAACAATGAAATCAGAGAGAGGAAATATAGAAGAATGATGATACAAATAGAAGAAGGTCACAACAGAGGCAGTCTCCTAGTATCTCAGACCTTACAAGAGAATCAGGGGTCATCCCAGGAGGCCTAAACAACACATAACACATCACGGGGGAAACACATCATGAGAGAGATAAAGGGTTAGAAATACTTACCTGTAGGGTCTCCCGGGGTAGCAGTCATCAAGTAAATCATCATCATCCTCCCACTCCTGAATGGTAGAAGAAAGTGGGACATAAGATACCATAGCCCAACTCTTGTCTTTGTCTTTAGATTGCTCATTCTTAGGATCATCTTTGTTTAATTCCATGTTTGGATCAATGTTTTCTTGTTGAGATGCAAGGTTTATGGCATAAGATCATGGCCTTCTCTTCCTTTCTTTTGCGTGTCGATTTATTTTTGTTTTACGACTTATCTTTTGTAAGATAGGGCTTTGCTCTTTCATGGATGTTTGCTTTGTAGAGGAGCAAGCACCAAGATCAAATTTCATTTGTCTAGGTGGAATATTTTGTTGTCAACAATTACCTCCTGATCCTTGTAAGGATGACGGGGGAGGAATCTCAGTATCATGATAGATTTATTCTTTTATTGTAGGAGGCGTGATGTCTTGCAAAAGTTGTGTCTCTTATGTTGTTGGCAAGGTATCATTGTCTTGTGCAAGTATATCCTCATGAGAAGAATCATTTTTCAAAGAATGCCTAGAGAATAAATTTATGTCATCATCACATGTAGTGGATGTAGAAGTGCTATCACCATTGTCTTTTTCATTTCTACTCATGGAGATGAACTCGATTAAGCTTTCTAATATCATAGGGTGTTCACTCATGAGGATTAAAAATTTGTCAAAATCAAGAGCTTTGATAAATGCATGTAGAGATATCAAAGAAAAATGACATGAAGGTGCCATGTGTATATGCTCAAATCGATGAAAAATCAGATTCTAAAAGCTTTTCAAAATTTATGCAGAAGACAAGTGCAAAGTTATATGCAAAAATGACCTAAGATGCTTGATTTTTTGTACTTTTTTCAATGCAAATATATGAAAGAAAAGGTGTTGTGAGGATTTTGATCAGGGACAAAAAATAATATGTCTGATATCAGTCCAATACAGCCATAAGATCCTTTACAACACACTTTTGATGCAAATCTATAATGATGACTTAGTCAAAACCTTGTGAAAATGCCCTAAAATATGCAATTTTCATCGTTTTTCAATCCCAAGACCTAATTAAAGAGGTGTTGTAAGGAAATTGTTTTGAGGTATAGAAAATAATAGTATTGATATCAGTCACCTAGAAGCATAAAATCTGTTACAACACGCTTAGGGTGTAAACTAGGCCAAACCCTAAAGCAAAAATAGCAAAAATGTGTAATTTTTCACCAAATTTTCAATACAAGAGGCCAATAACAAGGTGTTGTAAATAATTTTAGGAGGAGTAGAAGATAATACCCCTAATATAAGCCAATTAGTGCAAAAATATTCTTTACAACATGCCTATAGTGCAAATTTAGAGAGTCGATAAGGCCAAATCTAGTGAAAATCAAGGCTTTTCAAGCCCTAAGTTTGAGATCTTGATGTAAAATGCTATATGAATGTTCTGCAAGCTGATGTATGATGAAAATTAAATTTTCTCTGATATGAAAATGATTTCCAAACCCTAACATGCAAAATGCAAGTGCAAATCTATTGAAAAATCAATGAAAATGTTAATTTTTGTTGAAATTTTCTATGCAAAAATGCAAATTTTTTGAAATCTAACTGCAAATTTGTACTAAATTGCAACACTACAGCCAAATAAAAATTTGACTGAGTGTCTTAGATTAGTAGAAAAATCTAAAACAAGATTTTACCTACAAACCCTAGATTTTGGAATTACTAGGTTATATGCAAAATTCATAATTTTCAACAAAACCCTAGCAATTTTATGATAAAAATGCAATGCAAGGTATTGAATTTTTATAATTTTCTACAATTTATCTCAGATATAATGCATAAATCAGAAATTTGATGAAATTTAAATTAATTGATGCAACATGCAAACTAGGGTTTGCAAATTTTTTCTAATTTTTCCAAATTTTCAATTTTTTGTAAGTTTTCCAATGCAATATAATGAACGACTATATGAATGAATGAAAATTCATGCAAATATGAAGTAAAACACTCAGAAAGGTGCAAACAAGTCCAATAATATGGGTTTGAATAGTTGGTTTTTGGTAGTTTTTGTGTGTGTATCCTCCTTTCACCTATTACATTCAACGACCTTAGGATCGAGTGGCAGTGTACTATTAGGTCCTTGGTCACTTAGGAATGTAGGGAAGATTGGATTTTTATGATTTGATTTCCAATTATCTTCTCTTATACTCAATTGTACATCAAAACCCTAATCATGCAAATACGATAGTAAACAGATAAATTATTCAGAATCCCGCTACAGAGAGATGTAGAATGATAAATGAAAGTGCACCTATTTTCAAAGTTTAGGATGTGGAATAATCAGGGACTAAGGAGCAGGTGCCAAAGTCTAAGGCCCTGGTTTCTATTAGGATTTGGAAACAAGATCTACTACCTGTGCCTGCTGTACCAGAGATTTTCCTATTACGGAAATTTGAGGACTAATGAGCAGGTGCCCTAGTCCAAGGTGCTCTTTTCTACTTTGATTTGCAATTCTGAAACTCTATTGTACCCTCCTGCAACTTCACTTTATTTGTATCTCCAACCCATCACCTACAATCATGAAAACTTTGGGAGGGGGTTGTGGTGTTTAGAGGCTTGCCTTAGTCAAGCCCCGGAGAGACATTCAAGTCTTTTGAACACTATTGTCAAATAGAGAGTGTGTGCCTTTGGGAGACAGAGGTAAAACCAAATGATAAATGCTCCAAAACATAATAGATGTCACCTTGTACTGAATATCTCATGGGAGAAGGAAGCTCTTCATGCCATGAGGAGATGATTACTTAAATCTGCAAATACAAACACATAGACAACACAAATCTACTCTTGCAAGACAATGAAAGCCTTGAATCACCTTTAGAACACTATAGCTTGCTAGTAATCATCTAGTTTAAAAATGAATGCCTAAACATGCTTATATATGTAACTACAAACACTCCCACCAATAATTTCATAATTTAAACTTGTCATGTTGGCATAGGACCTCATTAACAGTCACAAGCCGACACTCAAAATTTGAGGCTGACCCAAAATAGGGTAGGACTAGGGCACGGGTGCCCAAGTCATCCCCTCCTTTTTTGTTAGGGTTAGGTTCAAGGGATACCCCTAGGTCCTATTTTCCATAAAACCCAGGGTTCATTTTATCGGGATGTCAAAATATGATGCAAGATATCCTAAATGCAGATAAAAGACCCAGGAGTTAAACCTTATGAGGGAAAAGCCCCAAGGGGACATTTTTTGATGTTACAATAAATATAAATATTTAAATATTATAATCATATATATAAAACTAATATAAATAAATTCACAATCATAAAAGAAATTTCATACAAAAAGCAACGATTGACACACACACACATATAAGACAAATCTTCTATATAACAATGAGCAGTATTAAGGAAAGAGAAAACAATGATTAAATAGAGAAGAAACACTTATATTAAAAGCAGAAAACCTAGTTAAGAGACAACACTTGAAGCTTATAAGGGATTATAGTATAGTTCCAAAAGATGCGATCACTCCATTATAAAAGGTGACGACTCTTTTTCAAAGGGATGTATCTTTTCATGGAAATATAATAATATAAATGTAGTTTATGAATGGGAGAAAGGAGGGAAGATAACAAGTAATTAAAAATTAATATTTTTTGAGTTGGAAACATAATATATAAATTCAGATGGGTGAGGAATAAAAGGCATATAGACGATATATTTCTGAGTATAAGTAATCAATGATATATATCTCTTGAGTATAAAGAGGAATATCTAATTTTTGGGATATGTAGAGAATCAGATTTAAAAAAAGATGCATGAGCAGTGAATGAGAAATTAAGTAATAACAAGTCTACAAGGAACACAGACCAATGTTCAAGGAAAAGTAGAATTAGCATCAAACAAGCATGGAGACAATAGAAATATATCTACATTAGATAGCAGGAAAAAGTAAATATTTTTAGAGATTAATGAAAGACATAAAGTACAGCATTGATCAGGTAATTAATAAGTTCTGAAGTATATAGCAGAAAGAAATAAACTATTTCAGAATTGAAGAAAGGAGCAGCTTCAAGGGATACATCAGCACATTGAAAGGAATTATATAAGTCCTCAAAGGTAAGGATTCTCTTAGCATAATATTTCTAAACTTGTGATTACTAAAATAAATATTAAATACATAGAATTGAAAGATTCTATATATATATATATATATATATATATATATATATATATATATGGTAAGCTTGTTATAAAATATAGATTATATCCAACAACATATTCAATATGTTCTGATCCAATGCTTATTTCGTCTATCACCTATAACCTAGGACAAGCAAGGTTTTGCTAGGGAAAGGCAGAGTAAATCTTGAGTTGGTATCATCATGCCATAGGCAAGTAATTCCTCATCCATGGTTAAGGGTTAGAAGAAGAATAAGATTGAGATTTGGACATAACCAATATAAGCATGTTATGGATAAGTGTGGTTTTTATACATTGAGGTATATCGAGGTATGACCAAGTTAAGACTTATTAATCTCTATCACCTCTGACCTTAAGACAAGCAAGGTTTTGCTAGGGAGAGGCAGAGTAATTCCAACCTTTGAGTTGGTTTCATCATGTCCTAGGCAAGTAATTCCTCATCTAAGGTTGAGGAATAGAAAGATAATAAGGATTAAAGACTTGAGCATAATTGATACTAAATTGTGTTATGAATTGAATTGACTGTGGATTGTGTTATGATGATTTGATCTCATTAATTGTTCTCATTATTAATCATGCTATGATGCTAGGAATTGAATGTTATCTTAATTTATTGATCTTTTATATCTCTAATGTCCCTTACTAGTGAATTTATTGTATGTAAGTACATAAAATAGGAATATCCAAAAAGGGGACGTTATAATTATTGCAAATGAATTGCGCAAATTGAAAAACTATGAACAAAACTATGCCCCACATGATTTGGAACTGGCAACAGTTATGCATGCACTCCAAATGTGGAGACATTATTTGCTTGGAAAACCTTTTGAGTTGAAAACGGATCACCAGGGACTTAAATATCTGTTCACTCAACCCCATCTTAATGGTGATCAAAGAAGATGGTTAGAATTTATCTTGGATTATGATTTCCAGATTAAATATATCTAGGGAAAAGAAAATCAAGTAGCACATGCTTTAAGTAGGAGAAGGCATATCTCCTTTATGTTTTCCACACATTCTACTTTTAGAAATTAGGTGTTACAACAATCTAAGGGAGATGAGTTTTACGAGCAGGTAAAACAAGCCCTTGAGAAAGATCCACATAATCCAAAATATGATGGATTCAACCTTGAATTAAATGGGTTATTAATGTTTAAAGGAAGGATATATGTACCTAACTCAACAGAGTTAAGCAATATGGTTTGGGAAGAGGTTCATTCTGCACCATATTCTAGACATCCTGGAGTAACTAAGTTACTCGCTGATGTGAAACCTTTATACTTTTGGAAAGGAATAAAAAGGATATTGCAAATTTGCTACTTGTATTGAATGTCAAAGGGTGAAGGTGGAAAACCAACACCCAACGGGTTTATTATACCCTCATGAAATTCCTATGTGGAAATGGCAGATTATAAGCATGGACTTTGTGCAGGGACTTCCTATGTCAAGAAATAAGCACAATGTTATCTTGGTTGTGGTGGACAGACTCACCAAAGTGGCCCATTTTATTATGGGAAACTTGACAGATGGAGCACCCATCATTGCTCAAAAATTTGTTCAAGAGATTTTTAGACTTCATGGGATTCTTGAGAAGATTATCTTAGATAGGGATGCATGAATAACTTCTAGGTTTTGGCAAACTTTGTTCTCTTCACTTGGAACACAATTGAACATAAGCTTTGCTTATAATCCTAAAATGGATGGTCAAACTGAAAGGGTGAATCAAGTGTTGGAGGATTTATTAAGGATGTATTGCATGGATCAATAATACAAGTGGGATGATTATCTTCCTCTAGTGGAATTTGCTTACAATAAATCTTATCATTTAGCTATTAAGATGGCACTATTTGAGGCATTATATGGATGAAAGTGCTGAACCCCTATAAGTTGGGATAAGCTTGAAGATAGGGTTATCCTTGGTCCAGAAATGCTATCTGAGATGGAAGAACAATTCCATCTAATTAAAAAGAGATTAGTAGAAGCCATTGATAGACAAAAGAGTTACGCAGATGCTAAGCATGTTGAAACACACTTCACTATGGGATATAAAGTTCTCCTTATGGTAAAACCCTAGAAAAGTTCCATCAAATTTGGAAAAATGTCCAAACTAGCACCAAGATATGTGGGGTCGTTTGAAGTTCTAGAAGAATTCAACCCAGTTGCATACAGAATTGCTCTACCACCAGCACTTGCCATGATACATAATGCATTTCATGTTTCTTATTTGAAAAAGTTTAATTCTACTGATAATTAGATTCCTATGCTTGATTAGAATATGTTACAGGTGAAAGACCCAAGAGTGGTGGTGATTGAGCCCATCAAGGTGCTTGAAATGCATAAGCTACGCTTACGTAATAAGGAAATAACACAATGCAAGGTCCAATGTGACCAATATTCTGAGGAAAATGCCACCTAGGAAAATTATAATGACTTCTATGCTAGATTTCCTCATCTTTTTTGAGACATTTGATATTATTCTTTGAAAACCTTTTCATATTATGTTGGTTTATTTTAAAGACAAATAATCATCGGGGATGATGATTCTTATAGGGGGAGATATGTTACATCCTTAATTTACCAATTAGACTTAATCAATAACTGGGTATGATAATCAGGAGGATTAGTCATAGTTAATTGATTTGATATTGTGGAAATATTTGATTTAACTTTTGATTATGAAGTAGAAATAGATGTTATATAGTTTTGTTAATTAAATGGTTTTTGATTACAAGATTTGATAATGATGCACTGATTGTAATCTTGTGGTCCTAAGTGTGACAGGAGAAATGAACGTCCTTTAAAGAAGGAAGGAGAGTATCATTCTGGAAGAAGGGTTAGACATTGCAAAAACATAAGTTAACTAGCCATCTAAGTAATTGACTCTTATGTCCTAAACCATTCGTAAGTTGGCACATGTCATGTCTTTTGTCTTTTGTTTCCATGTTCTTGGTTTATTCTTTTTTCGATGAAGTTGTCTCAACAAGTCATGATGACCGGACGATGTTTGGGAACATCATTCTTAGTCGAGAGACAATAAAATTTAGAGACAAGGAGGTCTCTCTTACTTATTGTTCTTGGGGTTATTATGTTATTCCTAGTCTTTCGACTAATGGGAATAGTCAATTTCGGGGGAGTATCACTCGACCTCGATAATCGACGTAATTAATGTGATTTCTTTTTATGAATATTATCCCTTGTGATAATCCTTTATCAAGGATAAAACCTCTTAAGAGGTTGTTACCCATAATGATATTATTGTTATTTACTTATTTTGATATTTTTATTCGATGGAATATTCTTAAGTGGTTTTAGTCGATCATGAAGATTGATGGGAGCTTCGAGCTCAACCATCCCATGATGTGCAAGGATCGGGCCACCTTTTTAGGGGCACTAACAAGTGGTAAGGTAGTTGGAAGCCAATATCAGCATGTTTGGGGATCAGTTATCTTGTGTGTGTTAGGCTCTCCTTTAGGAAATTAAGAAAAATACTTTAGGAATGGGTAGAGAGGTTGGGGTTTTATGGAAAATCTAAGTAAAGAAAGTTGGTGGAATAAGTGTTCAAGGGAGAACAGTGATAGGAGGAAACTGGGAGTGGTGAAAAGACTCACAGATTGGGACTACATTCATCTATTGCTTGACTCAAGTAACTGGGAAACAAGAAGTTTCTTTTTATTGATTAGAAATATGAGGCACGTGGATTGCAAGGCAGTGCCAGGCATGTTGTTAATATTTCTTTTGAGTCGTGGCTCTAGGCCAATCGATTGAGCTATCCTTGTTTTTAAATAACATATATACTATGGTTTGGGTGCTGTTTGGTTGAACCCTTTTAAGACAAACATTGATTTGTGTTTATACTCGAAGCCTCATGGGCTAAGTTTGTTAGACATAGTAACTGTTGAAACTTGCTCAAGGTTGTAATCCGAGCTGAAAACATGTTTAACTTCTTTGAAGTTGTACTCAAGGTTGTGAGCCAAGCAGTAAATATATTTATTAAACTTCTTGAAAACTTGCTTAAGGCTGTGATCTGAGCTAGGAAACTAAGTATCTATTCTTGAGATTATGCTCAGTCAAGCCTTGTATAGATTGTCTCATTCTTGAATGAGCGTTTAGTCTTTCAACTTGATCATACTGTATTATATGATACATTATGATAAATGGAGCTCAAATCCATAGTGGCTGAGCATGTATTCTTTTCATTTGTGTTTAACCCACATCGTATGATGATAATGGCTGAGCCTATGAGCTGATGAAGGGAGTTAAGAATGACTCCATTGTTATTTGATAATGGATACAGTCATATGACTGTATTGATAGCTGTGTAGGCATCATTTCTTAGCATGCAGTCCCTCAACTATATTTTTAACTGTGGAAGATTTTAATATTTTAAACATAGTCCATTGACTGTAAAGATTGCCGAGAAGGCAATTATAAATCAGTGTGTATATAACACCAAACTAAGCCCAGTCAGGCTTGCATGACTAGTCGACAATGAATTACAAATAGAGCTATTAAAACTATTATGAATGTTAAATGAACCTTCGCTTATGAAGGAGTATGATCATAGTCTCTATATGCGATAGTTGGGAATAAGTTTATAAAAGAATACAAACTAGTTCTATATGTGACTGAATTATGACTTAATGAATAACATTATGAGTTCTAAATTCTTTTACTTATGTATAAACTATTGGGTTGGTGAATAACCCCATGAGCTTACTTGGAAAATAAGAGCTATTGACCCTAAAGAAACTAATATATATTTACTAAGGTAGGGTATGTCTTAAGTATCTTGAAATCAATTTCATCATATATGATGAAATATTATTGATATTTAAACATAGAAGACCAAGATGGTCTTAAAGTTTGAATTTGAAATCAATTGAATGGAATGAGGTGACATGGAGTCACTAGTTCTCCATTACAAAAGTAACCTATTTGGTTATAATTAACTTTGATGGGAGTCGAATGTCCAAGTTTAGACTATAATTCAAATTGATCCCACACTCATATTGGACCTAAAGGACAAGGTCATTAAGAACTGATTGTAGGACATGACAACTTATAAGTTGAGTTAGGGTGGTGGACATATGACGACGTTCATGGTGTAACGTCTTTGTATGAAAACTTTGGCCAAAGTAATGCATCCATCTTTGCATGCATTATCGATCCACATTGATCCAGATGGCCTAGTGTCTCTAATAGTGTCATACAAGTTAGAGTAGATCTATAGTGTGTGATCATGAGACATTAGGAAGGACACAACACCAGTCACTCATATGGATAACCAATTGGTTCCAATGTCTAACCTTTCCATGAAGGGTAGGGCCTCTTCCATTTAGGAAGATGAGCAGGGGACCGCAGGTCCGTGATTGGAGGAAAAGCACCAGGATGATGCTCTCCTTCCCAAGCATGAGACAAGTTGAGGCTTATGAAGACAGATGTCAATGGTTCCAGATACAGTGTTTACATTTTGACCAATTGGTCTATTGTAATTTAAAAATTTGACTAAGATGCCTAGAGCATATATTGTATTGATTAGTGATGGGTAATCACTAAGGATTGTAATGATTTATCATATTGTAAGCTATGCTATATGTTAATTGATTAACTTGCATAAATGATGGAAAATAATAAGTTTCTTTATATTCAATTATTTTGAATATTATAATCCATTCTTACTTAATGAATTTTTTAAGTTACATGATTAATTTATTTTTTTGAGCTTTATGGATAGTGAAGTTACAGGGGGGTGAATCAGTATTCCACAAAATCACTTCTTAACAAGTTTATTAATCCAAATTCCAAAGTCAATAACATGAAAGCAGATTAAGCATAAGAATAACAACCATAAAGACATAACACATGGACACCGAGATTTTTACGTGGAAAACCCAATAAGGGAAAAACCAAGGTGAGTGTTAGCTCACAATATATTATGATAGATCAATACTAGATTACAAGGCTCACTACCTAGGGCTCACTACCCTATGAAGAAGTTCTCACTGCATAAAAGGCTCATTGCCAAGAGAAAAGAAAGAAAGAAAAAGGATTGCCTCACTATCAGAAGATGAACTATTGTAAATGCATCTACCACATGTTGGATCACAATTCCATTGAAGGTTCAATATACAGATTCAAAGGTCCTCATTTGTTCTGCCCTGCTTCTCAACTTAACTACATATACTCTATTTTCTCTCCTTGTTCAACTTTTCTTCTCTACACTCTACTCATAATTCTTCACACTTCAAATTCACACACCATAATCAAATTCCATCGAGTATATATATTCGCTACAAGATTTATCTCATAATCAGGTCGGCAAGCAAAACATAAACCGTGTACACAAATACTACATCTTGTCGGCTTGAACTTGTGTACAATCTACAATGCGGACTTAAACAAACATACAAAAGTCTTCATATAGGTCAGCTTCAATCATACCATCACTTAGATTGAATATTCAGACAATATAACTTCTCTGCATAAGAATCTAACATGTCTGTCGGCTTGTTCCTTAAGAGTATACTTGATCTGCTCATCTGTCACATCATAATTCCCACTGCAGACAATATGAGAATCTAAGATGCATAACCAACAATAATTCTAGATATCTTAGCATACCTTCAGAACCACATAATAAAATATACAACTATGGAGGAATACAGACCCTATTCTCTAGCATTGTGCGTTATTTCGGTCTTTGCTCTGTTCACCTGTACTTAGGTATTCTACCATGTGACTTCTGAAGGAAGTTAAGACTTGAGCACTGGAGAAAATCATCATTGAATAGTTATGAACAACATACCTAATCCACATATACTGATCTTTTACTGTGGAGGCATACCATCCCAAACATTGTTACTTATTCTATATAATGTATACTATTCATACTTAGTCATTTCTACTTCCAGAGTAAAGTCTCTTTGTCATACTGATGGAGTCTCTTTCCTTTGTTGCCATCAATGATAACATTTAGTCATTAGAATTGTGTCTCTTTCCAACGATAACACACTATTAAGCACTCAACAAAATGTATATCATATGACTCAGAAGGTACATAGGGGAAATACAAGGGCATGCATTACACTCTTATAGAAGATTACCCTTTGGTCATACAAATAGAGACTTCCAAAGAGAACTCCACAAATATCCATAGAAGTGACTATTGACCTATTTTAGTCCTCCACACTTAAAATGGTCTACCCAAAATCCTACACTTCTTCCATCAAATATATCTGATATGAGATACTCTAAATGGAAGAAAATTTCCCAAAAAAATCTTGAAAATTCCTAAGTTAAGTTTACAGGAGTAGATGTCAAGAATTTTGATAGATCCATTTATTATCATGCCCAAGTAAGAGTGCATCTTGCTAAGGAGCCAAACAGGTCCCTACAGTTCAAATCTAGCGAAGGTTTGATGAATTTTGGTAAAGTTATGCTCATCGCTCCAACCAGATATCCAGACATTCAGATCCCATTGCCTTATTCACATCTGGATGTATTTCATGTCCAGACTCAGTTGCATCACATTTCTTCTTGAAGAGGAGCCAAATGGGTATTCATAGTTGAAATTTGGTGAGGACCCAATGAAAATTGACTAAGTTATGTTTCTGTAGGACTTTGACTCCAACCAAACATTTCCATCTAGATATTTCACATCCACATCTAGTTATGCTTCGAGATCCAGTTGTATTCCCTTGTATTTATAATTGGATGTGGAACATGGGGTGAACTGAATGTCCATTTTGCAAGATCATGTTTGAGTTAGTGTTCCAGATCCGGTTGCACTTATTTGACTTTTTAATATCTGGTTGACTTTTTCACATCCAATTGCACTACTTGTTTCCAACCGGATATCTTCCTAGCAGACTTTCCAACTGGATATTTCTCAATCATGGCTTCCATCTGGACATATTTCAAGCTAGCATTCCAAATGGATATCTTCCAAATGGTCAAAACAAAAAAGGGCCTCATCAAGTGAACATTCAACCTGATGTTTCCCAACATCTGGTTGAATAGGAGAATGTGCTTGGAGCATGAAGTATGCATATAGATGATCTGTTGAGAATAAGGACAGACAACTGAGAGGGGGAGGTGAATCAGTTGTCTCAAAACTTTGACTTCTGCTACTTTTAAACTTCTTTACCACTTATTATCAGATTAATGATTTAACCATGAAAGCATAAATCAATAACACATGACCAGAAACATGATCAACACACATAACACCAAGATTTTTACGTGGAAACCTGGTTAAGGGAAAACCACGGTGGGGGTTAACCCACAAGATTTTTTCTCTATTAAAAGAATAGAAAATGGGAAGACACTTGCTTTCGGGTGCACTATCTAGAGCTCACTACTCAAAAGAGGCTCACTGCCTACATAAATATTCACAAGATTAACACAGATGAATTGAACTGAGAAACAACATCTTCTTTATGCCAAAGTTTGGTTCCATTGAAGCTCACAACACCTCTACTCTGCCCCCAAACACTTCCTTGCTAAATCCACATCTTTGCTTACATTCACACATTTTTGCCACTTCACAACACTTATTTATACATGACATTGACTTTGGAATAAACATCAAAGTCGGCCTTATGTTCATCAACCATTGGAACAATCTTCAAGGTCGGCATTACAAACATTTACAAAAAGACTTGAATCAATACAAAATACTACATGTGGATCACTACATTGTTAGCCAGACATAACTGGGACTCAAATCTTCCTCGAACAACATGCCACGCTTCATAGAACTTTTCGTCGATCATCTGCAACACGCATGAAACATCCAGTCGGTCAAGACTAGAAAGAACAACAAAACCCAAGAAGAAATCTTCAACTATGAGCTGGATCTTCAATGCAGACCACCAACACAATAGGAAAACAATCTAGAGACCTCCACAAGCACAATGAAATCAACAAGAACAACTGCACCACCTTAAATCATCAGAATCACTTGCATCTTCATACCAGAACTTAAGAACACCAACTGTCAGGACTGTCACACTAGAAGGATTACTTGCGGACCTCCAAACCACAAACCACTTGAGTTGAGGATACACACCAACATCCCAATCATACCTATAGAACCGCAGACCATAATATTTCAATGTGGAGCAATCCAGACTATGTTCCTATCACCCTGTTACCTCTGAACAACAAAAACCCAGTTCTAGTCAAATGGCCATAACTTCACCAATACTTCATGCAGACCTCTCAAATCTTGACTGGAGTAACTTTAGACAATCCTCTACAAACCCTTTAGTCTGCAGACTCTAATATTCATTTCACTGGAAATGTGAAGCAATCCACTTTACTGATCTGTACTGTCTTCACTATCTCTGACAAGGAGATATGTTGACATCAATGAAAACACATCATAGGCACACATTTGCAACATGATCAACATCAGGTTGATCAACATTAGGTTGATCAACATGAGAAGGATCCACATTGGTATCAAGATAATGGTCAAGGTGAAGTGACACATCCGGATGGTTAACATCATGAAGAACATCAAGAAGTAGATGTGGATCAGAATAAAGGTAGGATACAAAACAACTTCTAGATGACCAAGACAAGGAACTGAATCTAGAACAAGACCATATGCAAGACCTATAGGGTGGCCAGGAATTGAACCAGATATCATGTTGCATATCCACATCCAGATAACTTGCAGGATGGCCCAAAAACACCTAGAAACATGGGAAAATGTGCCACTAACTCCCCAGATGCCTCGATTGTGTCTGAACTTGACATGTCATATCCAATTGAGCAGAACCCAACCAGATATATCCCGTTGACTTGTAGCATCATTTGAAGATCTCTAAAATTAAAAAATTGGCCAAGGTAAAATGATGTACAAGGAATGGGAAAGGGTACCAAAGCAAAATCAAAATATAAACACTTTTAAAGTGCTGAAAAAGCTTCATCAAGGGACATTTATTTTATATCCATATCATGAAAAGTGTTTCTTTCATGTGAAGACTTCTGTTTGACACAATCTCCATTAATACAAAAGATAGAGATGGACCGCCAGGTAGCTCAAATAGTATCAAATTTTAATGCACTAGTACTAGAGGTGGATGAAGAAGATGAAACAATGTATGCAGATACCCCAGACAGATGGAGTTCCCAGGGGTGCATTTGACTAAAGGCCCTCTCACATTAAAATCTCATACTAGAGGATATGGGCGCCCTTCCAAATCATGCGGATCTCTTGACAGGGTCATGGGCCAAATTTATTGTAGTATGGGTAGTCTACAAATGTGTTGACTGGGTTTTCTCATGCTCGAGGCTACACAATGATTTGTAAAATGCTATATAAGCATGCAAAGATGCATTTTAAGGGGTTGGTTGGTTGTTGGTTCCTTATCTAGGCTGAAGCACTTGATGCTTGATCATGACCTCATGACATTTCCTAGAACTTTATGAATCTGACAGACTATGTCCTCTTCTGGACCTCTCTTGTCTTCATTTCTAGTTCAACAATGAAGGGAAGGTTGTCATTCTATGTCTTTTATGATATGTATTGAGCTATTCTTCCTTTGTAATGGATATTTAGCCTTCATGATCAATAAAAACTACTAATATTGCCTCTCTCTTTATTTTTGCACTATGTTTATTTGAAAGCTACACACTTATACTGTGGATAAAATGAACCCTCTTTAGTTGTAATTTTTTGTTTGAACCTTTGTTGGGATTTCATGAGTCTGTGTGAGTTTCTTCTATTTTGCAATCATTGTTGTGTTATGTCCATCCCAACCAAACACTCTAAATTTGGTGTATTGCCTCGCTTTCATTTCAGTTCTCATTCTTCCCCTTTCCCTTGGTGATCAGTAGCATTAGGTTTAGTTATTTTCTCTAGACTTTAAATCCAGAAAAAGGAACCAACCTTTACTAGAGGTCTGATCTCGGTTGCAAGGTCCCACACCTTGAGATCATTCCCATGTTTCACTAAATCTGTTGGAACTACCAAAAGCTTCAACAACAAGGTGCAAAATTATGTGACAATAGTTTCTGGCATGCTCGGTGGGACTAGTTTGATGATCCTTACCATCCATTGAAGGATTTGGTGTGTTCTTTAGTGTATCTTTCCATTCAGGGTAGCTTTTTCAACACCATGGCAACTCTGGGACTCAAATATCCTAGTTTAAGCAGCCCAAGTACTTAAAAGAACTTCAAAGATCAAGATTTTGGTGATATTCTTGGTCTCACTTGCTTTTAGAAGTATTTCAATCACCTGGTGACTCTTTTCTATTCTGTACTCAATTTCTTAGGGGTACATACCTTTTAGCCCATGGTTTAAAAATAATATTTGAATGAATTTTCATATTATATGATGTCAAACTTCTATGGAAACTATGGCTATTCCCCTTCACCTGGTCAAAGTGCAAATTATATGCCTCCCTATCAGCCATATCAGGCCCAATATGCCTTTGGTTTTATGCAGAACACCCCTATTATAGTAGGTCATTATCATCCTCATAATGTTTACCTCCCTTGCACCCTTGCTCATACATACTATTAGTCTCAAGAGGTCTGTTTTTCTCTAAATCAACATATTTACCCTACTGAGCAACCTTAAGATGTCAACAATACGAGTATCAAAGATATCATGTAGAACTTTCAAAAGGAGCTAGATGATGAATTACAACAAGCGAAATGGAATTATAGCTAGATGATGAACTTTCAAATGCCCATGCTCACATTAGCAAAGGAATTACAACAGCATGAAAACATTGAAGACCATGATGAATTGCTAACCTATGGAGATGAGCACATGAAAATGAGACTTTAGCTCGCGGGGAATAATATATGGATAGCCCTATTTTGAGGAATGAGGAGTTTGAGAGGTGCAGACTTGTTCTCCTAGTTGAACAAGATATTAGATAGGAGCCTTTGCCTCTGGCAGAGGATCCCACTATTTCCTTAGTCGTCTAGGAATGCTATCATAAGTTTATGGTGAGTCCTTCCGTGTAGAAAAGTGAGGAAGATCTCAAGGAGGCTTCCTTTTGGGATGAGTTGGAAGAATTCTTCTCAAATTATGACATCAAGAAAACATCCTTAGAGGAAGAGATCCTTGAGTAGAGTGTGCAAGGTGTGGAGGTAGACACATTTCCAAGTGAACCACAAGAGCTGGTGCTTTCATAACAGCAAGAGGAGAAAGAGATAGAGTAGAGGCATGAGATCAACTTTGTTGATTTGCATGTCATTTCAAGGGGATTCCCTATCAAACATCTGGCCCAGCTGGAGACATATGAGAAGGAGTCCCTACCTGTCATGCTTACTTTAAAGAATGAGGTTGAACATCAAGAAGGGCTAGATCAACCCATTTATCCACTTCCAAGCAATTACATCTCCAATCAGCTTAGGAGTTTAAGTGAGTTTTTCTTTGTCCTTGAGGAAGAATTTCACCACTTTGTTGTATGCCCATCCCTTCCCTACCTCTTTTTAACTTCCCACAAGCATGTAACGTATTATAAATTATTAAGAAAGGGTAGTTATTTTAAAAAGATAGTTAATGACTTTGTTTAAGTCCTTTTCTGGTTGGTTAGTTTAGGTTTAGGATATGTTTGTTTTATGTAGTTTTCCTTTCCTCTAAGTGCTCTTGCATAGGATACATCCTCATTACGAGGCTTTTTTCCTTGTTTATTTTCTATGTTCAATTTTTGTTTTATTTTCTGGAGGCATGTTCAATTTTATGTTGGTCTAGCCAACCCCTGTTTCAGATATGTTGCAATCCCCTTTCACTCTGTGCACAATGGATCATATAAGGCCACTAGATCTTGTGTTTAGCAAGAAAACACTCTTTCAAAGTCACTAAAATGTTGACCTATTTTAGTCCTCTAGACTTAAAATGGTCCACTTGAAAATCCTGCACTTCTTCCATTAAATATATCCAATATGAGATATCCTAAATAGAAGAAAATTTCCTATAAAAAATCCTAAAAATTCCTAAGTCAAGTTTGTAGGAGTGGATGTTAAAAATCTGATAGATCTAGTTAGAATAATGCCCAAGTAAGTAGTGCATCTTTCTAAGGATCCAAATGGGTACCTACAGTTCAAATCTGGTGACTTGGTCTGATGAATTTTGGCTAAGTTGTGCTCATCGCTCCAACCAAATATCTGGACATCTAGATCCAATTGCCTTATTCACATCCAAACCTAGTTTCATCACAACTCATCTTGAAGAGGAAACAAATGGGTATTCATAGTTCAAATTTGATGAAGATTTGAGGAAAATTGACTAAGTTATGTTTCTACAGGACTCTGGCTCCAACTGGGCATTTCCATCTAGATATTTCACATCCACATCTAGTTACGCTTCGAAATCCAGTTGCACTTATTTGTATTTCTTTCAGGTTGTCTTCAATTTTTTATTTTGGTTGCACTCCTTTGTATTTCTAATCGGATGTGGAACATGGGATGAATCAAAGTCCATTATGCAAGATCAGGTTTGTGTCAAGCGTATTTTATTTCCGATTCTGATTGCACTTATCATATGTTGAAGTGGGATATGTCAAGTTGGAGTGTGACATCATCTAAGTGCTATTGGATGTTGAAATCTAACTAGATGTGGAACATGGGATGAACCAAATGTCCATTGTGCAAGATTGGGTTCAGGTTAGTGTTCTAGATCTAATTGCACTCATTTGACTTTTCAATATCTAGTCAATTTTTTCACATCCAGTTGCACTATGTGTTTCCAATCAAATATCTTCCAAGAAGACTTTTAAACTAGCTATTTCTCAAGCACATCTTCCAATTGGACATCTTCCAAATGGTTAAAAGGAAAAAGGGCCTCAACAAGTGATCAATCAACCCAATTTTTTCCAACATCTAGTTGAACAAGAAAATGCGATTGGAGTGCAAAGTATACATATAGAAGATCAACATCAGGTTGGTCAACATGAAGAGGATACACTTCAAGATCAAGATAATGATCAAGGTAAAGTGACACATCCAGATGGTCAACATCAAGAAGAACATCAAGAAGTGGATGTGGATCAGGATAAATGCAGAATATAGAGCAACATCCAGATGACCCGATTGCATCTGAACCTGACATCTCATATCTAGTTGAACAAAACCTAACTGTATATATCTTGTTAGCTTGCAAAACTATCCCATTGACTTCCAAAAGTGGAAAAGTAAGTTTCCTATTGCAAATTTTGGTTGATAAAAGGGAAATCAGTCAGAGAGCGCAATCAAAATGACAAAAAGGGTGCCAATATAAAAAATTAAAATACAACACTTTTGAAGTGTTATAAAAGCTTCATCAAGGGGCACTTCCTAAATATCCATGTCTTGAAACATGTTTCTTTCACATGAAGACTTCTGTTCAATGCAATCGCCATTACTTTAGGATAGAAATGGACTTCAAGGTAGCTCAAACAGTGCCCAACTTTCATGTGCCAGTACCAGAGGTGGATGAGGAAGATGAAATGGTGTATGTAGATAATCCTAGATAGATGGATTTCCCAGGGATGCATTTTACTAAAGGCCCTCCTACATTAAATCCTTGTACCAGAGACATGGGCGACCTTCTAGACTACAATTTTCCAACATGCTAGAGATATGGGCATCCTCAAAATCTGTAGGTTCTTTGATAGGGTCATGGATCAAATTTATTGTAGTATGGGTAGTCTGTAAAATGTGTTGACTAGGTTTTCTCACACCCAAGATTACAAAACTGTATGCAAAGAGCTACATAAGTATGTAATCGAGACATTTGAAAGGGTTGGTTGTTTTCTTGGGTTATCACATGGGCAAAGGATCTTAGTTGCAGTTCAAGACCTTGTAAATATTTGCAAGGACTAAGTGAATTTGATGGACTATGCTCTTCTTTGTGCCTGTCACATCTTCACTTGTCCACTTATGAATGTAAAGATTACTTTGTGTTTGTTCCTTTTGCATCTAACTCTTCATCTCTTTGTAATGGCTTTTAGCCTTCATGGTCAATAAGATTTGATATTTCACCTCTCTTGACATCCTTGTTCTATGCTCATTTGGTTTCTGTATACTTGTGTTGTGAATGAATGTTCCTTCTAAGTTGTAGTCTTTTGCTCAAATATCTGTGAGGTCAGTTAAGTCTATGTAATTTGTTATATGTTCTAGAGATCATTGTTGTAATGTTGTAGTAGTTGAACACATTAAACCTTGTGTATCACCTCCTTTTACATTCTAATTATCTCTTTCTTTCTTTTTCCCTATGATTATTAGCATTAGGTTTAGTTGCAAAATTCACTAGACCTTAAGTCTAGAAAGATGAACAAACCTTCTCTGGAGGTTTGATCTCATCTACAAGGTCCCACACCTTGAGATCAATATTGTGTCATTGGAATGCTTGAACCCAATTTAGGTAGGGCATAATTCAGGTGATAATAGTGCCATCTACCACTCTCTCATTAACACATAGAACTAATAGAAAACTTGAATTCAAATTTCTTATCAAGTAGCATTTTTGCACCTTCTTTAATCTAACATGACTTATAAGGCTTAGGGTGTGGAAAATTTTCCAAACCAAGTTTAACTATAGATCTTGTACAATCAAGTTAGTTCTTCATGTATCAAAGCATCAATCTTAACACCATGTAGATTTTCTCTTGAAGGTCACCATGGAGAAAAGCACTCTTCATGTCCATCTGATGAACTTCCCAATGATGGGTTGTAGCTATAGCAAGTACAAGTAAGATGGAATTCATTTTGGTCACTAGCCCAAAAGTCTTAGAGTAGTCAGTCCTAGGCACATGGGAGAATCCTTTTGCAACAAAGTGAGCCTTATGCTTTTCAACTGACCCATCTGTTGCAAATTTTGTTTGATAGATCCATTTGAATCAAACAAGTTTCCTTCCCTTAGGAAGAGGGACTAAATCCCATGTATGGTTCCTTTCCAAGGAATTGAACTCTTCCTGCATTACTGCATCCCACTCAGGGACACCGACAACTTTCTGAAAAGTGTGCGGATCAAAATCTAAAACAACGAAGAGATGTGGAGCCTACTAAAATTGTGACCTTATTCTTATTATATTTGAAGGATCACCAACCCAATCACCTACTGATTGCAAAGTATGACAACCGCAAAGAGGCCTTGTGGAAGGAGAATCTAGAGGAGAATCATCAACCTTTGAATGATGACTAGGAGGAGAGGGTGGATCCTCATCATCATTGTCGCCATTTGAAGTGGAGGAAGAAGACTCCTCATCATGATTAGGAGGATTAAGATCCTTTGAAGAACTGTCATCATGTTGCAATGTCTCCAATGTGATGGTGGATGGAGAAGTGGTAGGAGAAGAATTGGAAGAGTCCTCCTCAAAATGAACACTCCTCTAGATGAAAAGCTCATGTGTAGTGGGATGGAGAAGCCTATAGCCCTTGACACCATCTGGGTACCCAACAAATATGCAAGGCTTGCTCTACAGATCCATACCCTTGTGTTTCTCTACTAGAATGTGGGCCCATGCAAGAGAACCAAACACTTGAAAGTGCTAAACTATGGGTTTTTTACTAGCTCAAGCTTGGAAAGGAGTTGTCCCCTTCACAACTTTGTGAGGAACCCGATTCTGGATGTAAAACACACAGTTGATGGCCTCTACCTAGTACTGAGGTGCCATAGACCTAGAGTGAATCATACAATTGGCTATCTCTTTCAAAGACATGTTCTTGTGTTTTGCAACACCATTATGTTGTGGAGTATAGGGAACTATGTGCTGAATATCAATGCCCCCAGAGGCACAAAATTGCTCAAACATGTGGTTGACATATTCTCCCCCATTATCTCTATGTAGAATCTTGATGGTCTTCCTAGATTGTTTCTTTGCAAAAGCTTTGAATTCCTGGAAAGACTTAAAGACCTTAGACTTCTACTTAAGAAAATAAACCTAGGTATATCTAGAAAGATCATCAATGAATGTCAGAACATATTTAGCCCTACTAAAAGAAGGATGTGGAAATGGTCCAACCAAGTCACTATGTACCAGTTCCAGAAGATGTGTGGCCCTCCATGCTTTGCCTTTGTCATATTTCTCCTTAGGATGCTTACCAAGAATGCATCCTTCGAAAACTCCATCAAAAAATTGAATTAAAGGCAACCCTGAAACCATGTCCTATTGACTGAGCTATTGCAAGTAGTGGTAGTTCAAGTGGCCAAACCACTGATGCCACAAATAACTCACCTCATTTGAATGAGTGAGTATAACTATTGAAGGAGAGTTAGGAACAAAGTGAGAAAACTAATACCATCTAGACTGATGATTTGTTTTTCCCATGGCAATTGTAGACCCATTGTGCAACTGAATGATTACCACTTTGTCTAGTGTGAACACAACACACTTGCTAGAGCTTGTGTGAGTGACTTGATAAATATATAGGAGAAAAGTTGATAAAGATGGAATGCAGAGAATATATTGAAATGTTCCTTCACCCATGTCAACAAACCCTCTCCCATGCACTTCAGCAGGAGTGTCATCACCCATTAGAATGGCAGACATAGAACATGGCTCTAAGGAGGCAAAACCATCTTGTGAGGAAGCCATGTGGTGTGAAGCACCCAAGTCAATGATCCAAGTATCAGGTTGTGAAGAAAATGCAACTAGGGCCTTTCCCTTTCCTTTCCCCTTACTCTTTTCTATGTCCTTTGAAGACCCTTTTGATGAACCCTGTTTGACAGAGTCAGGCACCTTGATATTATTCTTCTCAAGATGTGACAGGTGATCAATTTGTTTCTTTAAACACCTATGCTCATCATGTACATGCCTCTTACAATAAGAACACTTGACCTTCTCCTTCTTAGGGTGATCACCTTTTGATGAAGAGGTCTGATTAGCTACATTTGGAGCATTAGGTTTCTGATATTTCTTGTTCTCTCCTTGGTTCTTTTGTTTCTTATCTTGTTTCCTAGACCCTTTATGTTCTCTTGTGCCTTGATTTGCAGCCAAGGCATGTGACTTAGAGGGTTTAATTGCACCCATGTGAACTAGTTTATCTTTCTCCTTAGTGAGTTCTGCAACAAACTCATCTAAAAGAGGCATTTTATAGTTTGAACCTAGGGCATTTTTTGTGGCATAAAAGGTAGAAACAAACACAAAATATTTTAGACCAAGATTAGAAAGAATGCTTAAGCTCAGTTGTATGTCTTTTTTTCTATTCCACATTGTTTCAAATACAATCTAATGGCTTTCAACTTTGTGAAGAAGTTTTGTATGGTGTCAAAATTGCTAGGACTCAATCATATGACTTTGTTCTCTAGTTGATGACCCCTTAATTCATCTTTCTTACCAAAGAGGATTTCCAATGTGGTCCACACATCATTGTGTGTTTTAGCAATTTCAATATGAAAAAGTAAGTCAGGAGAGACTGATATACACAGAGTACCAAAGGTTTCATCACATTTGTTAAACGATTTTATCTTTTTTGCATCATCTTTAGGTTTTGTCTCAAATCTGATTGTAACCCTATGATATCCATGCCTTTTGATCTATAGATTATCATCTTTAACTTCCATTCAAAATAGTTATATGGTTTTAAAATAGGAACTATGGATGCATCCATTTGTGTAGAAAAGTAAATCAAAATGTACAAAGAGAAGAGAGAAAAAAGACACACAAGATACCCCCTCTTTTCACTAGTTTCTGAAATGACCCCCCTAGAAATTACAATGTCGGCACTTTATAATTAGTGCTATTTACAATGCAAATATTGGATATTCAGACTCTTACAGGGCCCAAAATGGACAAAATACTAAAACTACAACTCAAGTATAATATGAGATCAAATTGAGAGCATCAATGTGGAGTACATATAAAAGTATGAACCCTAGAAAAAATGACACAAAAAATGGAGTTCGTTTGAGCAAGCTATGGCTCTCAAAAGGTCTCAAAATGAGTACTGCACAACAAATTCTAAGAGAATCTTCAATTTCTAGAAATATGGAGAGTCAAATCAAACATATAACTTAACCATGGTGTAGAGATAGAAATTATACCCCAAATAAAAAATGCACTAAAAAATACCTCCATATGGCTGAAAATGAGCCTCGCAAAGTTCGCCTTCTAAACTGAAAATCACAATGGTGAGGTGGCAAATAATCAAACTCCACCTACCACCAAATTTAACAAGAAAACCTCCAAATTTGGCAGAATTTCCAATTTTAGTTACAGGTAAACAATTTAATTGTTGCAAAAAATGGTGATGCTCCTGATAAATTTTGAGAAGCTTGTTTTGACAGAACTGCCAAAAGAACCGCCAAACTTGGCAGTGGCGGTGTGTTAGTGGCTGGGTTACTAAGGGCGGTGATGAAGGTGTTGAAGGGCCATTGGGGTGGAGCACATAGGGGAGCCTGTAGAGGAGGCCACTTGGACGATAGAGGAGGGAGGCATTGAACCTGTTGAGGGGAGGAGCTCGTGTAGGGTGATGCACCTTGGACTTGTGGATAGCTCGCTCGAGGCTAGGTGGAGCCCTTTAAATAGGGCTTGAAGCCCTTTGAATTATACTTGAAGCATTTTCAAATTTAGCACTTAAGTTGACACTTAGAGCGTTGTTAAATTTTTTTTAATTTTTTGAAAAAAATTGTTCGACTATGCATAAAGGGCGTAGGGCCCAAAATTCAAAAAGTTTTTGCCTTGGAGGCCAAATTTTCTGAAGTTGACTTTTGAACAGTTGATCTTTAGGTTTTTATGCCTTCTGAGCATGATGGCGAGGTTTGTTTGGGCCAAAAATGCTCTAATTTGATAGCTATCCTCAAGAACCTCTCAAAAAATGTTTGGTGCAACTAGGTCCTTCGATCTCTAAATTTGATGAAACAAAAGCCAATCTTGACTTTCTCGAGCCTTTTGGATGCTATGGAGATGCTGAAAATGCCTCTAGGATTGCCAAAAGAGCTACAATAACCCAGATCTCATAGGAACACAAATATGCATACTAGAATAATACAGATGCTTATTTTCCTTCAAACTATTCCTATTCTCCAGATCACCTGAGGATGCAAGAGAAGAGCATACTGGGTTTTTGAGAAAATATTAGCAATCTAATAATCTCAAATCTCTCAAATATCATGATTACAGAAAAGAACTAAACCAAACAAACAGGGTCTAATACCATGTTAAATTTTGCGAGAAGTAAGAACTGATCCAGGATCTGATGTCAGTCATAGATCACATACACTCCAATCGATAAATGATTGAAGATAAAAACAGTGGAATGGAGAGAGAATCCTGAAAGAGAGAATCAAGAGACAAATTGTAAGAGAATTTTGAGAATGTTCACATTACTCTCACTGACTAATTATCAAATGAGTTAAGGTGAGAGGAGAGTGTTGTATATATAGAAAATAAGGGAAAATATATCCAAGAGGTACATTAACTCCTACTACCCATAAAAGGTGTGAGGTTTTACCTACTTCATAAATGCAAAAACATGTGGCATAACCTCCTCAAGTAAAGACATAAAGGAGGTGACACATAAAGCCAAAAGAGGGTGAGAAACCCAACTACCCCATAACCTACTCAGGTAAAGACATAATAGTGGTTATGAGAGGTGGCACAAAAAGCCAAAAGAAGGTGTGTAACTCAACTACCTATGTGTGGGAGAGAATGATACATGTAGTTGATGTATTTCAACACGTGTCCTCATATTAACCACACCTAATAAACCTAAGCAAGATTAATAATGTGTGGGAAAAATAAATATCCCTAAGGAAAATAAAAAACCTACACTAACATATACAAAAGTTACATGATACCCTAAGGGTTATCTTCAATGTTCATGATCCTATATTTACTAGTAAAGTTTGGAAATATTTATTCTCTTTTTGGGTGCCTAATTGGCTCAATTTCACTTAGTCCTTGCAAATCTTTACAAGGTTTTGTTATGTTAGAAAAATGCACCCTTAGGGGCTTTTTCCTAAAGGTTTAGCTCCCAGGTCTTTAGATTTGCATTTAGAGCATTCTGCATGATAATTTAGACTCTCGATGAGAAAACCCTTGGGTCTTCTGACAAATAGGACCTAGGGGGTGCTAATTTAATGATCCTTGAGCAAAGACAGGGGGTGGACAAGAGTGCTAGCACCCTAGTCCAGCCCTATTTTGGGTCTACCCTAAATTTAAATGTTGGGTTTGTGACCATTATTTGGTCTTTAGGCTAACATCATAAGTTTCAAATATAAAATTCTTGGTGAGAATCTGATACAAGGCTAGGTGGCAACAAACTTGGTTTGTACAAAGTTCCAAAGACTTGGACTTGACTAATTTCAATGGAAATAGACTCCAAGGGCTTCAATCCACACCTAGGGCTTTAGGGCTTTACATGAACTTTCATAGGCATCTAAAAAGATTAAAATCCCTTACCAACCCAAGTTGATCACTCAACAAACTCTGGAAATGCCCTTTTGTGTTGACACCACTCAAAACCACCTATAAGCTAGTAGCCCTCTAAATGGGTATGTCAACCTTTTTCTCCCAAACTAAGAACTAAAACTTGAAACTAAAAACATTTTTAGATACCTATTAAGGGGTTCTAAAACATATCTCAAACCACCATACCTTTCTTTGGAACAAACACCTCAAAAGTTGATTGTCCCGTCTAGTACACTTGACCAATTAGGCCTATTTTCCAAAGAGACATACCTTTAAAATTTCCACAGCCCCCTAGACTTAATGGGGCAGCATTCACCATATGTCCAAACCCTCAAAACCACAAATTTTCTCAGGAGAAACTCACTCCAATGATCCAAACCACAAAACCCTTATTTCTAGCAAATTTGAGGAGGGTTTATTGAAAATATAGGCTCCACTCCTTCTCTTAACATGCCACTACCTTTGATGCCTTAGAAAACACCTATACAAACTCAAAAGACCATTACATAGATAGTTCCATTAACATTTTGAAAGAATCACTCTTCAACTCCTCATTTTCACTTGAAAAACACACCAAGTTACCCTAGGGTATTACCCCAATTCCTCACAACTGATCTCCTTTGCCGCCTAAACCATGGGAATGTCTAACCTATCATGAGATAAGTCATTCCACTGAGTTACAGACCATGACAGTAGGTGGAATGACCTAGGTCATCATATTTACACCAATCAAACCCTTAACTGGTTATATATAGGTGGTTTTAGAAAAATGAAGATATCTCAATCAAAACACAATATTAAGACCTCAAACTTGATGCATATGAGATTTAACTCATGACCCTATAAGAATATAACAAGATTTCAAGCCAGATTAGACTGTATGGACCAAATCTAAGAAACTCCAGAAAAATAGTGAAAATGCAGAATTCAACATTGTATTAGATATGAAAGTCTCTTTACAATCTTCACCAACCTTGTCCTCAAGCATTTAGAGGTTTTTTATTATTATTCCATTAAAAAACCAACCATACCAACATTCATAACTACCTTTTGAAATGCCATGACTCTTCACATTCCCTAAAGTTGCATTTTTGCATTTTTGTTTAACAACATTACACCCTCTTTTTTTTTCAACTTTTTTTTTTACATTTCACCCTAAATGACAAAATGAACTTCAATTACATGGAAATGGTCTTATAGACCTTATTGAATGCAAAAAAGACTCAAAAGACCCCTACACTAAACACAAACCATCACATGACCTCCTAGTGTAAAACTCAGTTGCTTAGTGCACCTGCACCATACAACCCCCTTGAAAAAAGACTCATGTCACATGAGTGATGACTTGTTCTTGCTTCAACTTGCTTTCCATAGGCTCTTTGATCTATAAATATTCTTCCTTGGTTCAGACAATGAGATCTCATAACATACTCTGCATCCTTGCACTTGTTTGCACATGCATATGACTGCATCTTTGTAATCAAACCTGTAGGAGGTCTCCTAACTGCCCTCTACCCAAAACATGACAATGTTCCTATTTTCATGCCTTCAAACCAAACCCTATCATAGGTTCCTTGAACTACCTTCTTCTTTATGGCAACTTCATGCTTGTATCTGCCACTAATCTCTTTTCCACCCTATCCTTTTAGGACTATCATCTGACTCACTATCTGATAAGCTTCATATACCTCTATAACTGTAGTTCCCACCTGTTCTACAACTTTACCTTGAGCAAAAGGACACACCACTATTCCTACCACGATGTTTGCATGCCAATATACTATAAACTCACTTTTCACACTTGATTCAACATTCACATCTGCTACTACAACATCCTTGTCTTCTTTCTCAACCTTTGCAAATTCTTTTTTCTCACACATGATCACTTTAGCCTCCTCACACTTACCTTTGTCTCCTAACACTGAAGCACCTTTCAAATTCTTGGTCTTGGCATCCACAAACTCCTTCTTACCAAATACTATGACTTTTGCTGCTTTGGACTGATTTGCTACAACCTCTTGCAATGGAAGCAAAGTAAATGAATTTCCTTCATGTTCAATCTGGTATGTATTAGCCCATCCATCATACACAACATGTTTGTCAAATTGCCAAAGTACTTTATCTCTATACCCTCCAATCTAAAATTCAACTAAAGCCTGCTCATTGACTAGAAGTGACTGATCATCATTTAACCATGACACCTTATAGGGTGTTTCATGAGGAACTTTCACCAAATTTAACTTATCTACCATTTCCTTTGACACTAAATTATTAGTGGAGCCCAAACTACCTTGCATACTTTACCTTTGCTCTTACATGTGGTCTTGAATAGATTTCTCCTTTGCACTGGTTCTTTCTCCTTGGAGGCCTTCAAAAGTTGTCTTTGCAGCATCAAAGCTTCACTAGCTTCTGGTTCACATTCATGACTTGGAGAATTGACACTTCCCTCTTCCTCTTCTTGCACAATTTGGACTCTCTTCTCACCTCTTCTTTCACCACCACTACAAGTAGCACCAAACTTTTTAGGACACTTAAAGGATGGATGGTGAAACTCACCACAGTTGTAGCACCTTCCTGAAAACACATTAGAACCTCTTCCTTGATCTGCATACCTGCCCCTAAAGCTTTTTTTTCCACCTCTCCATCCACCTCTAGATTCAGCCAATTGTTCTTTACCTTTACCAACATCTTCTTGTTCTTGATTGGACTGTTTTGATGTGGAAAAAGTCCCTCTACCTCTTGAAGTACTACCTCTTCGTCTTATTGTCTTCTTTTGTCTCCTCTTCACCTTTTCCTCTGCCCTTATAACCATTTGAAAACATTCTTCTATTGTTTTTAGTGTCATCAAACTAATTTCATCTTGAATATTATACCTCAGACCATTAAGATACCTTGCCACTTTTCCTTCTTCATATTCCTCATGCTTTGTCCTTATACTTAACCTATAGAACTCCTCGGTGTATGCTTGCACATCTAAGTCCTTTTGCTTGAGATTTTGAAGTTTTCTAAGCAACTGAACATTGTAATCACTAGGAAGGAGCTTACCTTTGAGTTTTATCTTCATTCTCTCCCAAGAAGTGATCTTGGTCTTCCCCTTTTTCTACCTTTCATCTTGCACAAAGTTCCACCACATCAAAGCATGCCCTCTCAACTTGGTCTTAGCCTTCTTCACCTTGTGATCTTCATCCACTTCTTCACTTTCAAAGTAATTCTCCATGGCTCCTATCTAGTCTAAGAGCTCTTCACCATCTAATTTACCTCTATACATAGGCAAATTCATTTTGCTATGTCCATCACTTTTCACAGCCTTCAAAAGATTTACCATCCTCAAATCCTCCGGATCTAACTCTTCCTCTTCACTAGAAGTTTCTTCCTCTTGGTCACTTTATTCCATGGTGACTCCAGCATTAGACTTCAATGCAACAATCTCCCTCTTCAAGGCTTCTAATTCTTTAGCCTACTTATCAATCTTTCTAGCAACTGTGCTTCCTTTATGAGGCATCTTGACTACAACCAATCTCCTTCAACCCGCAACAAATGTCAACCTTTCCCAAAACAAATTAGGACCTAAGCTTTGATACCAATTTGATGCAAGGCTAGGTGGCAACAAACTTGGTTTGTACAAAGTTTCAAAGACTTGGACTTGACTAACTTCTCAATACACAACAAAATCTCCTCAATGGAAATAGACTCCAAGGGCTCCAATCCACACCTAGGGCTTTAGACCTTTACATGAACTTTCATAGGCATATAACAAGATTAAAATCCCTTACCAACCCAACTTGATCACTCAACAAACTTTGGAAATGCCCTTTTGTGTTGACACTACTCGAAACCACCTACAAGCTAGTAGCCCTCTAAATGGGTCTGTCAACCTTTTTCTCCCAAACTAATCACTGAAACTTGAAACTAAATTTTTTTTCAGATACCCATTAAGGGGTTATAAAATATATCTCAAAACCACCACACCTTTCTTTGGAACAAGCACCTCAAAAGTTGACTGTCCCGTCTAGTACACTTGATCAATTAGGCCTATTTTCCAAAGAGACATACCTTTAAACTTTCCACACCCCACTAGACTTAATGGGGCAGCATTCACCATATGTCCAAACCCTCAAAACCACAATTTGTCTCAAGAGAAACTCAATCCAATGATCCAAACCACAAAACCCTTATTTTTAGCAAATTTGAGGAGGGTTTATTGAAAATATAGGTTACACTCCTCCTCTTAACATGCCACTACCTTAGATGCCTTAGAAAACACCTGTACAAACTCAAAAGACCATTACATAGATAGTTCCATTAACATTTTGATAGAATCACTCTTCAACTCCTCATTTTCACTTGAAAAACACACCAAGTTACCCTAGGGTATTACCCCAATTCCTCACAACCGGTCTCATCTGCCTCCTAAACCATGGGAGTATCTAACCTATCATGAGATAAGTCATTCCACTGAGTTACAGCACATGATAGTAGGTGGAATGACCTAGGTCGCCATATTTACACCAATCAAACCCTTAACTAGTTATATACATGTGGTTTTAGAAAAATGAAGATATCTCAATCAAAACACAATATTAGGACCTCAAACTTGATGCATATGAGAGTTAACTCATGCCCCTATAAGAACATAACAAGATTTCAAGCCAACTTAGATTGTATGGACCATACAGATCCAAGAAACTCTAGAAAAATAGTGAAAATGCAGAATTAAACGTTGTATTAGATATGAGAGTCTCTTTACAATCTTCACCAACCTTGTCCTCGAGCCTTTAGAGGTTTTTTATATATATTGCATTTAAAAACCAACCATCCCACCATTCATAACTACCTTTTGAAATGTCATGACTCTTCACATTCCCTAAAGTTGCATTTTTGCATTTTTGTTTGACAACATTACATCCTCTTTTTTTTTTCAACTTTTTTTTTTTTCACATTTCACCTTAAATGACAAAATGAACTTCAATTACATGGAAATAGTCTTATAGACCTTATTGAATGCAAAAAAGACTCAAAAGACCCCTACACTAAACACAAACCATCACATGACCTCCTAGTGTAAAACTCAGTTGCTTGGTGCACCTACACTAGAATCTTAGTAGTTGCATATAAAAGCATGTTTAGGGTTTTATTTGTAAACTAGAAGATTATGATGTTAGATTATTATTGTGAGCTATTGGAATAATTGTGATATCATTGTGTTGTAGAGCATAGCATTGTTATCATGTTTATTTTTGTTGGTTGGATCTTATCTTCTCCTCATGGCATTGAAGAACTTCTTCCTTCCATGAGAGCTTCATCATCAAGGTGACATTTATTGTGTTTTCAATCATTATCATTTGGATTTTTGCCTTTGTCCCACAAGGACACGTACTCTCTCTGACAACGGTGTTCAAAAGACTTGAATGTCTCTTTGGGGCTTGACTAAGGCAATCCTCTAAACACCACAACCCCCTCCCACACTCCTTATGATTACAGGTTACAAGTATCAGATATGGAGAAAGTAGAGTTGCGGGGAAGAAAGATAGATATTGAAGACCCTGGATCTAAAAAGAAGTAGACACTGTGTGGGATTTTGGGACAAGGGAATGATCACCATTGTCCTCTGCATCTAAAGACTCAGAAATAGATTGGATAGTGAGCATCAAGGATTGCAGGGCTTTCGACATCTGGGAGAATCTTCCTCAATGGACTAGGGCACCATCACCATTGTCCTCCACTGTCGAATCATGAAAAACGGAAGACACAACAGAGATTAGTGCCGAAAGGAGATTAGAAATCCATAGGAAAACCTACCTCTTGGACTAGGGCACCATCACCATTGTCCCTGACATTTCTATTTTTTAGACTGCGAAAAATAGTGAGTTAAGGTTCTCTGCCCTTTGTCTAATTCCTATCGTATTTGTCATAATTTGTAGATTTGATTATTATTTTTCTTAAATTAGGGTTTCAAGAGCATAAAATCATTATTTAGCAATCTTGTATGATCACATCTAAATTTTCCAGTAGAAAACCAAGTGGCAACTCAAATCTGATAGTTGACTCTCCTCTTGATAGGAGAAGCACTCGGTTGAAAAGCCCTTGGAATGTTTTGTGGAAAGGAGGATTCAAACCAAAACAAACAACCATTATCCCCCTTTTCATATAAAAAATTTTGGTGGACCCATGTTTTTTAACTTTTTGGCACCTTTCTGAGTGTTGTTTGATAGATTTGCATTCATTCATTTCATTGCATTCAAAAAATTACAAAAAATTGATATACTTGGAAAAATTGAAAACATTGCATTCCAGGGTGTGATTTTTGACATAGTTTGCATTCATTCAATTGAATTTGATTAATTATGTGATTTTTGCATCAGATCTAAAATTCATTATCATTCAATTCATTATATCCAATATTGCATTTGAAAAATTTACAAAAAAAATGAAAAAATTGGAAAATTTGCAAAAATTGGCATATTAGACTTGCATTTTTGTAAAATTTGAATTAATTGGCATTTAATTTAAATTAATTTCTATTATTTTAATTATATCTGATCCAAAATACATAAATTCATCATGTACAATTCATTTTCATTACATTTGCATGCTTGATTTGTTATAAATTGCTTGAAATTTTGCATTTTTCATAAAAACCTAGTTTTGTATGAGCTAGGGTTGTAGTCAAAATCTTGTTTCATATTTTACTACCTTGTTAAAATACTCATTATGTCTGATTTATAATGGTAGTGTTGCATTATAACTTGTCCTCTTTTTGAAATTTCACGCCTAGGGTTTGAAAACTTGCATTTTTCACTAGATTTGAGCCTATTGTCTTGCTAGATTTGCACTCCAAGCATGTTGTAAGGGATCTTATTGAAATAATTGGCTGTTATTAGCCTTATTATCTACTTTACCTTCTCAATTTCCTTACAACACCCTTTATTTTGGGCTTTTACATTGAAATTTTGGGAAAATTTGCATATTTTTGCTATCTTTGCACTAGGGTTTGCTCTAGAATGGCACTATAGATGTGTTGTAACAATTTTTTTGGCATTAGGTGGCTGTTATTACTGTTATAAGTTTCTTTCCATCATCATTTTCCTTACAACACCCATTTCCCTACTCTTTTGCATTGAGATTTGGTGAAAAATTGCATATTTTGGCCAATTTGCACTAGTTGGACTTATTGACTCTCTAGAGTTGCTACAAAAGCGTGTTGTGAAAGGTATTCTTGAATTAGTGGACTTTGTTAAGGCATATAATTTTCTTTCCCTCTTGAAAATATTTACAACATGTCTTCTTTCACTTGTTTGCATTGAGAAAAGTTGAAAAAATCAAGCATTTTAGAGCATATTCGACATCACTTTTGCATTTACCTTTGCATAAGTCTTGAAAGATCTTGAAAATATGATTTGAAACTCATTTGAAAACTCACAAATGGCTTCTCAACATAATAATAATGCTAGGTTTGTTCCTAGGCCTCACTTAAAAAGAAAAGCCCCTGAGCTTGAAATAACGTTCACACCTCATGACAAAGAAATGATAAATACCGAAGGGCCTCTTTATATCACAGTAAAGATAATGGAACAACCTATGCATGGAACTCTCATAGATCCTAATTGCATGACAAATGTGCTCACGAAATATTTCCTCCTTAAACATGAAATGACACAAGAATCTTATGAACCGTTAGATTTGAGAATTAAAACACATAATGGAGCTTTCATGAAACTGAGTGGTAAGATAACTCTAGTGGTCTTGGTCTATGATAAAGCTATGTATCAATCATTTGATATCATCCCCTTATCTGACCTCTTCCATGTAAAATTTGGACATCCTTGGCTTAAAGCTATGAATGTTGTTCCTTCTACTATTCACAAATGTATAAAGTTTCCTTTGCGTGGAGAGATTTGTACTATCCATCGTAATGAGCATCAACCTCTGGCTAAGGACAAACACCTAATACTGATGACAAAGAAATATCCTTTAAAAAAATAATACTGATGTGGACCTAGTATCCCTTTCGAGAGCAATAAAAAAAATGGACTTAGTAATTCCTATATGACGACGGGGTTGTAACATTTTATCCGCCGCTTGGCTAGTGCAATCACTCCATGATTTATGTATCTTTATGTTGATGTCGATGTTAACTTATCTTGCTAACAACACTTTAACAATACTACTGCTCTATGCACTATGTTTACCATGAATATCGCCTTGCTTGGTTCTTTCATGTAGTTGATCATATGCATTGTTGTTTATCATGATTACTTGGACACTAACACTTTTCTTGTAGGGATGTGTTTGTGGGAACATTCGGTGATCGTAAAGTACATGTCACCTCTAGGGGGCATGGGCCTTGTGAGATCTTGTGTTCCCTTGTGTGTTTTCTTCCTACCTTAATGTGCTTGATATCGGTACGCGATATCAACCACCTTAAGGTGGGGGCATATATAAGGTAAGATGTCTGCTTTAGATCATAGTAAATCATGTTTGAACAATCTAAAAATCAATCAAATCATTTAAGCCCTTTGCGGAGGTAGGATATCAAGCATATCCTTTTATTTTAAGCCCTCATCGTGAGGCAGGGATGGTGTATTTCTTGGAGAGATTGCATCATCCTGTCATTTCAAAAGTCCTCATTGCGAGGCAGGGAGTGGTTCTGTGACTAACTCAACCCTTAAGCATGTTTTCGGTGACTTTTGTGGTGAAGCCCAATCATCGGTGTGTGCCTGAGATGATGATGAACCTAGCAATAGTCTCACTCCATCGCTTGTCTACCATGTTTTCTCCATGTCTTTAGCGTGTGTGTGTATGGCATGCTTGTTCTCAAAGTGTAAGACTGGTGGTGATGAGCTCCTCTACACTTTGGGATTTGTTTGGTATGTTTATTCTCAAGGTGCAAGACCAGTGGTGAACAACTCCTCTACACCTTGGGATTTTCTATGGCATGTCTATTCTCAAAAAGTACAAGACCGGTGGTGAACAACTCCTCTACACTTTTGGGATTTATTTGTTTACTTTCCTTGTACTTGCATCTTGCATTTCATATGGGAAAATCAAAAAGAAAATAATCACTGCATTCATTGTATTCTCTGTGCTCTACATGTCTTCAATGCTATCTTCTACGTGTTTTGCGTACCTATCATTGTCTTCAATGTGTTTGGCATCTCTTCTCCGTGCTTGGTATGTTTTCTGTGTTTCTCGATCTTACTTTAATGCATGTATTGACCTTGTGTTTAATACATACATTAAAGTGGGGGCTAAATGTTATGTCGAAAAAATGCACCCTTGGGTTCTTTTTCCTAAAGGTTTAGCTCCCAAGTCTTTAGATTTACATTTAGAGCATTCTGCATGATAATTCAGACTCCTGATGAGAAAACCCTTTGGTCTTGTGATAAATAGAACCTAGGGGGTGCTAATTTAATGATCCTTGAGAAAATATAGGGGGTGGACAAGGGCGCTAGCACCCTAGTTTAGCCCTATTTTGGGTCTACCCTAAATTTAAATGTCAGGTTTGTGACCGTTATTTGGTCTCTAGGCCGACATCATAAGTTTCAAATATAAAATTCTTGGTGGGAATCTTAGTAGTTGCATATAAAAGCGTGTTTAGGATTTCATTTGCAAACTAGAAGATTATGATGTTAGATTATGATTGTGAGCTATTGGCATACTTGTGATATCATTGTGTTGCAGAGTATAGCATTATTATTGTGTTTGTTTTTGTAGGTTAGATCTTATCTTCTCCTCATGGCATTGAAGAGCTTCTTCCTTCCATGAGAGCTTCATCATCAAGGTGACATAAATATTTTATTTTCAATCATTATCATTTGGATTTTTGCCTCTATCCTACAAGGACACACACTCTCTCTCTGGGGCTTGACTGAGGCAAGCCTCTAAACACCACAACCCACTCCCACACTCCTTGTGATTGCAAGTTACAGGTATCAAATCTGGAGAAAGTAGAGTTGCAGGGAAGAAAGATAGACATTGAAGCTCCCAGATCTAAAAAGAAGTGGACACTGTACTGGATTTTGGGACAAGGGCGCGATCACCATTGTCCTCCACATCTAAAGACTTAGAAATAGATTGGACAGTGAGCATCAAGGATTGTAGGGCTTCTGACATCTGAAAGAATCTTCCTCAGTGGACTAGGGCACCATCACCATTGTCCTCCACTATCGGATCATGAAAAATAGAAGACACAATAGAGATTAGTGCCGGAAGGAGATCGAGAATCCATAGGAAAATTTGCCTCTTGGACTAGGGCACCATCACCATTGTCCTTGACATTTCTATTTTTTGGACTACAAAAAACAATGAGTTAAGGTTCTCTGTCCTTTGTCTAATTCCTATCACATTTGTCATAATTTACAGATTTGATTATTGTTTTGCTTAAATTAGGGTTTCAAGAGCATAAATCATTAGTTAGCAATCTTGTATGATCACATCTAAATTTCCCAGTAGAAAACCAAGTGGCAACTCAAATCTGATAGTTGACTCTCCTCTTGATAGGAGAAGAACTCGGTTGAAAAGCCCTTGGAATGTTTTGTGGAAAGGAGGATTCAAACCAAAACAAACAATCATCATCCCCCTTTTCATATAAAATAGGTTTAATTTGTTCAACTACTCCTACAACAACACAACAATGATCTCTAAAACATATAACAAATTACACAAACTTAACTAACTTCAGAAATGCTCGAGCAGAAGACTGCAACTTAGAAGGAACACTCATTGACAACACAAGTATGTAGAAACCAAATGAACATAGAGCAAGGATGTCAAGAGAAGTGAAATATTAGATATTATTGACCATGAAGGCTAAAAGCCATTACAAAGAGATGGAGAGTTAGATGTAGTAGGAACATACACAAAGTAATCTTTACATTCATAAGTAGACAAGTGAAGATGTGAGAGGCTCAAAGAAGAGCACAATCCATCAAATTCACTTAGTCCCTACAAATCTTTACAAGGTCTTGAACTACAACTAAGATCATCTACCCATGTGATAACCCAAGAAAACAAACAACCCTTTTAAATGTCTCAATTTCATTCTTATATAGCTCTTTGCATACACTGTTGTAGCCCTAGGTGTGAGAAAACCCAGTCAACACATTTTGCTGAATGCCTATACTGAAATAAATTTGGCCCATGGCCTTGTCAGAGAACCTACAGATTTTGAGGATGCCCATATCTCTAGCATGTTGGAAAACTACAGTCTAGAAGGTCACCCATGTCTCTAGCACAAGGATTTATTATAGGAGGGCCTTTAGTGAAATGCATCCCTAGGAATTCCATCTGTCTAGGATTACCTACATACCCCATTTCATCTTCCTCATCCATAGAGCTAGTTTGAGCTACCTTGAAGTCCATTTCTATCTTACAGTAATGGTGATTGTGTCGAATAGAAGTCTTCATGTGAAAGAAACTTGTTTCAGGACAAGGATATTTATGTCTATACCATCCTTAATCATATGGACAAAATGAGGTTGTTAATAAGTGTTTGGAAGGGTATTTATGTTGTTTCACTTCAAATAAGTAGTCTTAATGGGTGGCTTGGCTACCAATATAAGAATGGTGGTATAACACTTCCTTCCATAGTTCTTGAAAAATGTCCCCCTTGATGGCATTATATGTATACCATGCCCCATCCATAACATCATCATTGAAGGTGAAACTAAGAGTTTAGGTTGTAGAAGATCACATAAATCATAAAAATAGGTACTTTCAAGACTCAAGGAGAATTTGGACATGGCACAAAATTGAACGAAGCAATATGTTGACCAACACTAAAATGAAAGGAGTTTTGTAGTAGGTGATTGGGTTTTCTTGAGGTTGCAACATTATAAGAAAATGTCCTTGAAGAAACAAAAAAAGAATAACAACTTGTCACCAAAATATTATGATCAATATTGGATTTTTAGAAGATTGGAAGTGAAGCCTACAATATTGAGTTACCTCCAACAATAAAGATGCATGTACTTTTCCATGTCCCTTGTTTAAAGAAGGTAACTGGTCAACAAATCCACACACAAATAATTTTTTTAGATCTATATGAAGAAGGAAGAATCATCTTGCATCCAAAGTTGATTCTCCAAACATGCACAAAAAGGTTGAGGACTAGGACAATCATAGACTATCTCATTCAATGTAATAATTTTCTAATGAAAGATTCCACATGGGAAGAGGAAGATTTTGTGTAGAATCATCCATAGTTGATCAACATTAAGGATAATGATTCCTTGAAGAGGGGTGGCATGCTACATCCCTAATCCTTTAATGTGAATAGGGTTATGAGTACCTAGATTGTGGCTACCTTAACTCTTAATTACATTATTTAATCATTAATATAGTCTTATATATGTAGTTAAGTAAATCTAGGTGATATATTTATGTATCCAAGTTCGCCTAGGGGATATCCAAGGCATAAGTAAGGTATATATAGGAGGTAGTGAGTGTTATTTGATCAATGATATTATGAATTGCATTCTTCATGGGGAGTTTTGGAGGTTTGCCCCCTCAAAGTGGATTAATTTTCTCAAGCATTTGTAGCATATTATTAAATTATTGTTTTGTGCAAGTTATTTCATTATGTGAAGTGACATGGAAGAAAAATTTGCAAGGTGTTGCCAATGTGATACCTCAAGTTTCATGGAAGAAATTTCAAGGTTTCACCATGGTGATATCTCAAGTTGTTGAGATGAAGAAATTTCAAGGTTTCATTATGGTGATATGTAAAGTTATTGAGATGAATAAATTCCAAGGTTTTACCATGACAACACCTCAAATTATTGGCAAGGAGAAATTTTCAAGTATCACCTAAAGGATACCTCAATTACTAGACATGAAATCTTTTAGAATTTCATTAAGGAAAAAATTTAAGCTATCACTACCATGATACCTTCAAAATTATGTCATGAATGAATGGGACACATTGGTGAAAAATATCTCACACCCTTGAAGTGAATGGAAATAGATGGAATTGAATATTTTTCTTTAGATTTTAATTTCTATGAACATTATATTTATAGGAATTAAAATCATGTTAGGTTTAATAATTTGAGCTTCACCAGATTAGGTGGGATTTTGGAATTGGTTCATAGTGATGTTTTTTGAACTATGAATATACTTTCATTAGGAAAATCCCTATATTATGTATTATTTATTGATAATTTCTCTTGGAAAATATGGGTGTTAATTTAGAGATAGAATTTTGAGGTCTTCAATAGATTCAAATAGTTTAAGGATCTTGTGGAGAATTAGATTGAGAAGAGGACCAAGGTTCTAATAATGAATAATGGTTAAGAATTTTTCTTTATGGATTTTGAGAATTATTGTAAGAATAGTGGTATATCCAAGAAGTCAACTTTTTACACCCCTTAACAGAATTGAGTTGTAGAAAGAATAAACATGGCATTGATGGAAAGAGCCAAGTGTATGCTTAGTGGGGCTAAGCTAGATAAAAAGTTTTAGGAGGAAATAATTAGTACTTGATAGAAATCTAGAAGAGGCCTGGATGGACAATAAGCCATCTCTTCAAAATCTCAAAGATTTTGTTTGTTATGCATACATGCATGGGATCAAGGAGAAAAGGTCTAAATTAGACTTGAAAGTAGAGAAGTGTATCTTCATTAGTTATAATGATAGTGTGAAAGGACAAGCTTTGGAATACTAAGAGAGGGTATATGATATACAATTGACATGTGATATATAGAGAGATCAAGTCTTCTCCTATTGAGAAACCTAGAGATGGAGAGAAAATAGTGGTGTAGCTTAAGCCAAAGACCAAGGAACTAGGACTTAAGAATAAATGTGATATCCATGATGGACTAGATGAGGAGGTGATTTCTAGGAGGATTTAGAGAAACAAAAACTAATTACTCCATCCTTATGGAGGTCCACTCATCAAAGAAGAGAACTCAAAAGGTATAGATGACTTGATTTTGGTTGTACTTTTATATTGTCTATGATTGATGAGGAGCATAGAATTGTGAAAGAGAAATCAAAATCAAAGGAGAGTAATTAATTGAAAAGAGCCATGAATGAGGAGATGATAGCCTTGGAGAGGAATAGGAATTTGGAGTTGGTTTAGTTTTCTAAAAAAAAGAAACCTATTATTTGTAAATGAGTCTTCAAATAGAAGTTTAATTTTGAGGGCAAGATTTAAAAATAAAAGGCAAGCCTAGTGGCTAAGTGTTATACCCAGGCTGAGGGAATATATTGGTGACATTTTCTCTCTAGTTGATAAATGAACTTCCATTAGATTATTTTTTATCTTTTTCTACCACATATGACCTAGAGGCTGAGCAAATGGATGTTAAAATATCCTTTTTGCTTAGTGATTTGTAGGAGAATATCTACTTGACATAGCTTGAGCACTTCATAGAAAAGGTAAAGATAATGTAGTTTTTAGATTAATAAAAAATATTTATGGTCTTAAACAATCTCTTAGAATATTTGCAGTTTGATTATTGTGCTTGTGTTGAATTTTTCCAGTGCAAAGTTTGATTATTGTGTTTTTTTTTTAAACAAAGTGGAAGATCATTTCATTATGACTATCCTTTATGTTGATGGTATGCTCCTTATTAGTAATAATAAGGATATAATAAAATTGCTTTGGTCTCAACTTTTACTTCAAATTGATATGAAGAAAATTGAGGGGCTACTATGTTTATCTTATGGATGGACATCAAGACACATATAACTAATAATGTTTTTACTTTTTTTTTTAAAATTAGAGGAAGTATGTTGATTCTATGTTGTATCGATTTATAATACATGATTGTAAGCCATTAAATGTTCCTATTATTGTGTGAACAAGTTAATAGTGAAATAATTTCCCAAGAAACTTAATGAGATAGAGGACTTGAGCCATGCTCCATGCACAATTGTTGTTGGTGGTTTCACATAAAGAATGGTTTATACTAGACTAGACATTGCCCATGTAGTGGGACTCCTGAGTAGGTATATGTTTAATCAAGGCAAGAATCATAAGACTAAGTCCAATATAATTTTAGATATATTCATGGCACTTTAGAGTATTTTATTTGATACCAAGAAGTACCTAATTTGAATATGAAATTGGATATTTGAGGCTTTGTTGATGCAAATTGGGTAGGTGATGTTGATAGCGTGAAATCTACTAGTGGTTATGTGTTTAACCTATATGGTTGTGTAGTGCGTTAGATGAGAAAAATATAGGTTGTGGTTTCTATTTTGATAACATATGTTGAGTTCATGGTATATATTCATGCTTGTAAGGAGTCAACATGGCTTCAAAATTTGTGTTCAAATGTTGGCCTAAGATAGGAGTTGTTGAGAATTAATTGTAATAGCTATAGTGGTATCAATTTGGCTATGAATCTTACTTTTCAAATGTAGACAAAACACATTTATGTATATATCATTTTTTTGTAACATGGTGGAGGATAAGAGGGCAATGATCATAAAGTTGAACAATTTTGAGAATGTTATAGATTCTTTAATAAATATAGTAAGTTAAATGAAGTTCTTATGGTGCAAAATAACTACGGGGATATCTCCCTTGACTAGATAGTTTCTTTGGTATATATTAGCCTCTTATGAAACATATACAAAAACTGGGAGAATGTCGGGGAAGGAGTTTTACACTTTGTATAAACTATTTATTTTTTAAAGTTGTGGTCCATATAGAGTGGGATGTGAGACCTTGGGTAGAACAATTTTTTCCTAGTAGCAGTTGTATGTAACATTAGGAAGATGTATTTAATGTATGTAAGAGGTCACATGAAGAAAAATCATCTTGAGCACAAGAATTAAATTAAGGGTCATATGGGTTTTTACTTGGAGGTTGTAATGTCTCTTGGGAGTAGAGCCAAACTTGGGAACTCACCTTAGGAAATGGCATACTAAGTTTTCATAGTAGGTTTTCAAAGTATTTTTTTCTATTGATTGTTGTCTATAAATAGAGTTCTTAGGATGTGATATAAAAAATATTGTTGAAGATAGGTGTTGTACCCAACGAAATTTTTTTCTTCATTAAGGCATTTTGAAACAAGTCTAGAAAATTTTTCGTCAAAAAGTCAAAAAAGCAAAATTTCTAAAAATAGAAATTTCTATTTTTAGAAATTTCTAAAAATAGACGTCGAGTTAGGTTTTCTAGGTTTCTTGAGATATGGATGTTGGCAAAACTTTCTAAAAATAGAATCTCCAAATCAGGTGTCGCGCTTGATTCTCATTGGTCAATTTTGGTTCACGATCTGCGCGGTTCAGACGGAATCTTCAAACGACCAAGTTTTCTCTACTGGGTCATTTTTACTTTTTCACAAGGTGAAGCATGAGCTTGAAAGTCATCAACATAGAAAAGTTCACCTGCCATAATTCTTCAACGAGTTTCCAACGCTGCTTCAACACGCAAAACTGACAAACAGCTGTTGACTCAACGATGCACGCAAAACGATGCAAGATGGATCCAAGGTGAATTGAAAATTTGGAAAATCATAAATTTGACTAAGTCTGGTGAAACTAGGTGTCCCAGCAGGCTTGGGGCGCCCATCTTCTCCTGTGTTAGTTTTTTTTCACGTTTTTTGAGAAACGTCCAAAATGCTTCTGTCAACGCTTTTTCGGTTGGTCAAATTTGGTCAAAAGTTAGTCAAAGCTAGGATTTCATCATAGATATGTTCAGACTACTCAGATCACCCTCTGTCTTGCCTTGATAGTTGTCAGAACGACTGAAATCGAAGATTGAACATGAGTTGTGGGCACAGAAATTGAGAAAAGGTACAAAATTAAAAAATTTTGAAAAATTTTCTAAGTGTTGACAAACCAGGCACCCCAGGAGGCTTGGGGTATCCAAACTCTCTAAAGTTAGATTATTTTTGATGTTTTTCTTGAAAAACGTGAATCTCCTTCCATTAGCCTGATCCGGTTCAGTGTTGATCAGTTTGTCACATTTTTTGAGGCAAACAGAAGGTACAATCAGCTTAATTTTCATTAGGCTTGCATACTTTCCAGATCATCAGACTCATTTTCATCCCAGTTGATAGAAATTGATAGCCAAACAAGGGTCCTGTGTGTCCAGAATGCGCACGCAAACCAAGAAATTAAAAAAGTTAAAAAAATAAAAAATGGCTAAGTGTTGGGAAACTGGGCACCCTAGGAGGCTTGAGGCGCCCAACTTGAGTAGTGTTAGAATATTTTCATGTTTTCATTGTTTTTTGACATGCCTTGTTACCAATCTTCGCCTGTTGGCAGTTTTCAGAAGGTCAAAACTTGGTCAAAAGATGTCAGATCGTCGAACAGAGACATGGGATGGAATCTCAGTTGATCAATCTCCAAAATGTCAGGATTAGTCAGCTTTTTCAATTAATGATGACATTTTTCCGCCTTGTTAAAGTCAGAGATAGGCCATATTTAAGTCAAAACGAGTGTTTGAAATGTCAAAAATGAAGAAAATTTTGTGAGCACTTCTTTCAACTCGCGTGTTTGATGACATCATCAAAAAAGATATTTTTTGTCATCTTGCACACGAAGCCATAGGCTCCTACAAAATAGGTATTCTTCCTATTTGAAGACATCCACTTAGATTTATGCTTTAAAAGATGCTTTCTTCATGGATGAGGGTGAAGTTTTCTTCTCACACAAATAAAGCTGCTTTTTCAACCAAAAGATTTATAAAGACAAGCTTTGGGCTTTTTTATTTCATTATCTTTTGTAGGTTGCGTCCAAAGGAAAGATTTTATTTTTTTTTCAATGAAGATTTGAAGACCCAAACCAGGTGCTTTTTTAGTGTTCTTCAGAGATTCGGGTTGAGGAAGGAGAGAGGCTTGCTTTTTCAGGGTCCTTGTTTCAAGGGGATCATTTTTCAAAAATCTGACCAGAGCTTTTTCAATTTTCGTTGAGATGGGTCCATCTAGATTATCATCCTCTTGAAGATTGGGAGTTGTGCTTTTTTTTTTGGGAAACTATTTTTTTCCTGCTCTTTTGAGAAAATCTCTGCTTTTTCAAAATCTGACGATCTAGGTTGCTTCAAAATAGAATTGCCTACAAAACCCATGTGCCAGCTTTTTTTCGCTCGGAATCAACTTTTTTAGAAGAATCCAGCAAAAGAATATCAACAGATGACATCACCAAAAAGATAGAATGTTGATGAGGATGCATTTCAAAATAAAGCAGCTTTAAAACATATGCTTTTTATTTTAAAGCATGTGCTTTCATCCTAAGCTCATCCATTCTATATTTAGAAAGAAATCCCCTTGTGATAGTTGGAATCTTCTTTGCTTTAAAGCATTTGTTTATTGTATTTTTGTCTTAGAATAGTAATAAATCTTGTGAGTTGGCAAGTTAGGGTCAATCAAGGAGATTTTAGGGTTCCCTACTCCTTTGATTTTAGTATAAATAAGGGCATCCTTGCCCATTGTTTGTAATGACTTTTGTGATAGCAAATTTGCTGTGCCTATTCTAGCCTACAAACATTGTTATTTCAGGTGTTTGTTCACTTTGTGTTCATTGTTCTCCAGTGTTTGATCGCTTACTGTATGCATACCTTTTGTTGTAGTATTGCTGTCCTAGAGTTGTATTAAACTTTGTGATATTGAATAGAAGTCTCATGTCTACTTTGCTCTGATATTCTATATCGATTCATTAAGTTATCATCGTCAGATGTGTAGCTTCTATAGCTTTCATTTTCAGCTTGCATCATTAAAGTACTTTTAGTCTTGTGGTGTAAATCTGGAGGAAAACTGCTTAAGTTTTTGTGTTAACAATCATTCCTCGTTCACTTTCAACTTCCTTTGCTCTGAATTTACTCAAGAGGTTGAAAGCATCATTAGTCTATGCTAGTTGTAGTAGAAGTTTTATAAAAAGGAAAAAACCTCTTCTGCAGCGTTTAGAGTTTTATAACCTTGTGCTCATAGCTAAGAATCAAAAAGAGATAGGCAAAGTTTCATTCAAGTTATCTTTTTAGCAAACATCAGCAAGAAAGGGAACTCCCCCTTCCAGTAGGAGAGCATTTTATCTGTGTATAGCTATCCATTTTCAAATCATATACCAGAGGTGCGAATTGAAACGCCAACAGTTTTCTGGCACCCACCGTGGGGCACGAGGCATAAAACTTCAAGCAAGCTTAGGCTTATGTCACGAGAATGACTCTCTGGCGTCCTTCTGCTCTAGTTCAACAACCAAATCTTACACCACCTGTTATTCAACTAAATCTTGTATGAGTGGAAGGAGAGCAAACGGACATCATTAGCAGCCTTAGAAGTTTCATATTTGCACGAAAGGAAAGTCCTGATCAGTGGAGAGACGCGGCTGCTATCCTTGACGAAGAAGAACACAAAGCAGATCTTACAGCAGGGAGATCAATACTACCACTTCCCGCATGGCAATAGATAATCCTGGCTCACAGGGTTTATTCAAGAAGGGGAAAAGATGGTGCTACAAATCCTTCCTTCCAAGATCTTGTTCCTACAGAAGTTGGAGAAGCATCCATCATAGTTCAAGAAATTCAGATAGTTCCTGAAGTCAAGCAGGAAGATTTACAAGAAGAACCAGTACCCCAGCCCAGAGCAATGGGTGATTCAAATAACAACAATCATAATGATGCAAATCAAAGGCGACCACCACCATTGCCTTGGGGTAACAACATTGGACCTTTGGCACTAACAGAATATCATGAGCTTCCTGAAGGATCAAGAAAAAGTTTTCCAAAATTTCATGGTGATGGGAAGCAACATCCTAATGAGCACATTTCTACCTTCATCATCGCTTGTGGAATTCTTGGAGTTGCGCATGAAGATGTTGTAGTCCATTTGTTTGTGGAATCATTGCAAAGTTCAATAGCTGAATGGTTTAATCACCTCGCTGCTAGCTCTATCACAAGTTGGGAGTTGATGAGGGAGAAGTTTCTCACTCATTTCAAGCCCGTAGAAGATAGTCATGTCTTGTTTGCAAAACTCTCAAACATCAAGAAAGACAAAAGTGAGCCGATGCAAGAGTTCGTGGCTAGATTCAACCATTTGGTTGGAAAAGTCATGAACACCTTGAATCCTTCATCAGAAATTCTGTGAAGTTGTTTCATGAATGCACAATCTTTAGAAATTTCTTTCTACCTCAAGCAAAGACATGCTACAGAACTGCAAGAAGCTCAAGAGTATGCTATTGAATTAGAAGATTATATGATCACTTCTGGAAGGATCCAGAGAGATTCAATCAAACCACTGGTGCCCTTGAAGGTTGTACCACTTCGGCAAGTTCCATCTCCTTCAAGTATACCAGATTCTTTCATTAACTTTGTGAGTGATCAACTTGCTTCACCTGTGTGTCAAGTATCACCTATGTGTCAAAAGGAAGATGAGTCTTTTGCAATACAAATCTACTGCTTGTTCCATGCAACAAACCAACATGATGGAGAAAGTTGCTCGGAGATGAGAAGATTCATGTAAATATTAAAAGCATCAAATTAAAATCAAGGATTTTTGGATAATCCTGAATGTCTCTTTGATGAATCTGATGGCGACTCTATGAAAGGATTTTACTAGTGTAAATCAAATATTAAAAGGGATCATTTTCCTAACTCTGTTTCAAGTGACATCATGTGTTTGCATATGGAACATGAATGTTCATCAGAAACTAAAAATTTGCATAATTTCTTCGAATATGAAGAAGAATCGTTAATGGAAGAACCTAAAGAAATGCATAATTTGCATACTTTCTCTGAGGAAGAAGAAGTGCAACAATCTTCTCAAGAGCAAAATTACAAGGAAGAGATCAAATATATTGTAGAGAGCAATGAAGAATCCATTTTGTTCTTCTCATCTTTTGAAGGTTGGTTTGAAGAGCCTATGTCAGATACATTCAAAGGAGAAGAGACCAAAGGAACGTTGCAATTAGAGCAAGAACAAGATCTTCATTTTGAAGATGATTCATCATTAGAGGAATTTCTCAAAAATGGAGATCATATAGAAGATTCATCATTAGATCTTGATAGCTTTCTACATCACTTAGAGGGTGATTCTTCAGTAGAGGATATTGTAAATTTTCTTTTATAGTTTAGCCCATCTTCATCTTTGTCTCAAGAAGCTTTCATACACATTAATGAAGAAAATGATGCTAAACTTTTGAAGGTTATCCCTAAACTTGTGCTATATCAAGAAATGGGTCCTGGTACATATGTTATGCTGTCTGAAATAATCGAACAAAATCAGGAGGTTGTCCATGTGGTTGACGAATCAGAAGAAGAATCCGAAGAAATGTACAACTTACAAACTTTCTTTTAGGAAGAAGAAGAACAACAATCTTCTCAAAAGCAAAATAATGATGAATCAAGTTTGTTTTTCTTGTCTTTCAAAGGCTGGTTTGAAGAACCTATGTCAGATATATCCAAGGGAGAGACCAAAGAAGTTTTGCAAGTGGAGCAAGAGCATGATCTTCTTTTTGAAGATGATTTCTTCCTGGAAGCATTTTTTAGAACTAGAGATCATATGGAAGTTCCATTATCAGATCTAAATTGTTTTCAACATTAGTGGGGAAGTGATTCTTCAATGGAAGATACTGTAGACTTTTCTTTACAATATAGCCCGTCTTCACCTGCATCTCAAGAATCTTTCATACATACTAGTGAAGAGGACGATGTTGAATCAATCTATGAACCTGTACAAGAAATATACTTCACTGATACTATGCAACCAGTGTGGAATGCAACATATGAAGAGGTTGATGGAGAAGAGGAGTTCATGGAATATTTAGTTTTAGTCACTCAAGAGGACGATATTGAAAAATCAGAGATTCTTGACAAATGTCTTGTGAGATACGCCGTGTGTGAGATTGATCAAGAAGAAGAAGAGGAACCATATGACTCAGATGAAGCTATCTTTGATTCCACTTACTTTACAGAAGAAGAAAGATACATGAATACTGAAGATGAAGTGATGATGGATATCCGCATTGAAGAAGATTGCTCTACAGAGGATGAGGAGATTCCAGGTGATGAATGGGAAAGTGAGTTATCAGGTGAAGATGTTCAAGAGTTTAAGCATTCAGATCTTGACGATTCATCAGATTTTGGAGAGTGGATGGACGAAAAAACAACCAATGAAGGAGTCCCTGAAGCACTTGAAAAATGGGCAACGACAGTTGTGGATCCTATAAGCCAAAAATTAGTAATGGGAGCTATGTAGGAGTAGCTTGCACCTTTTCCAGAAGATGATGCATTGACTGAATACAAAGTTGCGTGTGTACAAGATATAAATGAAACTCATATTCAATATGTGGTGATGACCATTCCAACAGATGTACTTTGGCCACAAGACTTTCCTGTATATCTTCAAAAGGAAGTTCTATATCTTCACTTGTTGCAGAGGTTGCTTGCATTGGAGAAGATGCTCCACCTGATCCCTGGCATATCAATCAGTTCCTCAGAAACTTCTCATGGCCTGAACATGAATACCCTCCTGAATCATGGCTCTTTGAGGGGATGTTGCAGAGAAAGAAAAGTTTTGTGCTACCAAGGCAATCTTGATAGCTAAAGAGAGATGGTTCTTACTTTTCTGAGTCGATTGATGGTTTCATGTGACAATCCTAATCTCTTCTCATCCTCACTCAGGAGAAAGAGCGCGTGAAACACTTTTTGTTCTCGTAATGTGTTTCCCCTTTCTGTGATGTGATCGTTATGTCGTAATGTTTTTCCCCTTTCCATAATGTGACAGTTGTGTTCCTTGTGTGTTTTGGGAAGTTCCAACTTAGGTGATTTTAGGAAGTCCGGTTTTAGGTGATGTAGGGAAAAGTCTTGTTCTGGGTGATTAGGAATGTAACCTGACTCTATTGCCCAACTGATAAGGCACTGGTCCAACTTGCAAAGTTCTAGAGATTCTTGGTTCTCCTATGCCGTAAGTATCTGCCATGGTCCCCAGATAGAGCCAATTGTTGTACCCAACCAAATTTTTTGCTTCATTAAGGCATTTTGAAACAAGTCTAGAAAATTTTTTGCCAAAAAGTCAAAAAAGCAAAATTTCTAAAAATAGAAATTTGTATTTTTAGAAATTTCTAAAAATAGACGTCGAGTTAGGTTTTCTGGGTTTCTTGAGATATGGATGTTGGCAAAACTTTCTAAAAATAGAAAGTTTCTAAAAATAGAATCTCCAAATCAGGTGTCGCGCTCGATTCTCATTGGTTAATTTTGCTTCACGATCGGCGCGGTTCAGACGGAATCTTCAAACGACCAAGTTTTCTCTACTGGGTCATTTTTGCTTTTTCACAAGGTGAAGCATGAGCTTGAAATTCATCAACACAGAAAAGTTCACTTGCCAAAATTCTTCGATGAGTTTTCAACGCTGTTTCAACGACGCAAAACTGACAAATGGTCGTTGACTCGATAATGCACACAAAACGATGCAAGATGGATCCAAGGTGAATTGAAAAGTTGGAAAATCATAAATTTGACTAAGTCTGGTGAAACTAGGCACCCTAGGAGGCTTGGGGTGCCCATCTTCTCCTATGTTAGTTTTTTTTCACATTTTTTGAGAAACGTCGAAAATGCTTCCGTCAGCTCTTTTCTGGTCTGTCAAACTTGGTCAAACTTGGTCAAAAGCCAGTCAAAGCTAGGATTTCATCACAAATATGTTTAGACTACTCAGATCACCCTCCGTCCCGCCTCGATAGTCGCCAGAACGACCAAAATCGAAGATTGAACAGGAGCCGTGGGCACGAAAATTGAGAAAAGGTGCAAAATTGAAAATTTTTGAAAAATTTTCTAAGTGTTGACAAACCAAGTGCCCCAAGAGGCTTGGGGCACCCAAACTCTCTAGATTCAGATTATTTTTGATGTTTTTCTTGAAAAATGTGAATCTCCTTCCGTTAGCCTGATCCGGTTCAGTGTTGATCAGTTTGGCACATTTTTCGAGGCAAATAGAAGGTACAATCAGCTTAGTTTTCATCAGGCTTGCATATTTGCCAGATCATCAGACTCATTTTCATCCCAGTTGATAGAAATTGATAGCCAAACAGGGGTCCTATGCGTCTGGAATGTGCACGCAAACCAAGAAATTAAAAAAGTTAAAAACTAAAAAAATGGCTAAGTGTTGGGAAACTAGGTGCCCCAGGAGGCTTAAGGTGCCCAACTTGAGCAGTGTTAGAATATTTTCATGTTTTCAATGTTTTTCGACATGCATTGTTACCAATCTTCACCCGTTGGCAGTTTTCGGAAGGTCAAAACTTGGTCAAACGATGTCAAATCGTCAAACGGAGACATGGGATGGAATCTCAGTTGATCAATCTCCAAAATGTTAGGATCAGTCAGCTTTTTCAATTAATGATGACATTTTTCCACCTTGTTAAAGTAAGAGACAGGCCATATTTAAGTCAAAACAAGTGTTTGAAGTGTCAAAAATGAAGAAAATTTTGTGAGGACTTCAACTCGCGTGTTCGATGACATCATCAAAGAAGATATTTTTTGTCATCTTGTACATGAAGCCATAGGTTCCTACAAAATAGGGATTCTTCCTATTCAAAGACATCCACTTAGATTTATGCTTTAAAAGATGCTTTCTTCATGGATGAGGGTGAAGTTTTCTTCTCACACAAATAAAGCTGCTTTTTCGACCAGAAGATTTATAAAGACAAGCTTTGGGCTTCTTTATTTCATTATCTTTTGCATGTTGCATCCAGAGGAAAGATTTTATTTTTTTTTCAACAAAGATTTGAAGACCCAAACCAGGTGCTTTTTTAGTGTTCTTCAGAGATTCGGGTTGAGGAAGAAGAGAGGCTTACTTTTTTAGGGTCCTTGTTTCAAGGGGATCATTTTTCAAAAATCTGACTAGAGCTTTTTTAGTTTTCGTTGAGATGGGTCCATCTAGATTATCATCCTCTTGAAGATTGGGAGTTGTGCTTTTTTTTTGGGAAACTACTTTTTTCCTGCTTTTTTGAGAAAATCTCTACTTTTTCAAAATCTGACGATCTGGGTTGCTTCAAAATAGAATTGCCTACAAAACCCATGTGCCATCTTTTTTTCACTCAAAATCAACTTTTTTAGAAGAATCCAGCAAAAGAATATCAACGGATGACATCACCAAAAAGCTAGAATGTTGATGAGGATGCATTTCAAAATAAAGCAGCTTTAAAACATATGCTTTTTATTTTAAAGCATGTGCTTTCATCCTAAGCTCATCCATTCTATATTTAGAAAGAAATCACCTTGTGATAGTTGGAATCTTCTTTGCTTTAAAATATTTGTTTATTGTATCTTTGTCTTAGAATAGTAATAAATCTTGCGAGTTGGCAAGTTAGGGTTAATCAAGGAGATTTTAGGGTTCCCTACTCCTTTGATTTTAGTATAAATAAGGGCATCCTTGCCCATTGTTTGTAATGACTTTTGTGATAGCAAATTTGCTGTGCCTATTCTAGCCTGCAAACATTGTTATTTCAGGTGTTTATTCACTTTGTGTTTATTGTTCTCCAGTGTTTGATCACTTACTGTATGCCTACCTTTTGCTGCAGTATTGCTGTCCTGGAGTTGTATTAAACTTTGTGATATTGAATAGAAGTCTCATGCCTACTTTGCTCTGATATTCTATATCGATTCATTAAGTTATCATCGTCAGATGTGTAGCTTCTGTAGCTTTCATTTTCAGCTTTTATCATTAAAGTACTTTTAGTCTTGTGGTGTAAATCTAGAAGAAAACTGCTTAAGTTTTTGTGTTAACAATCATTCCTCGTTCACTTTCAACTTCTTTTGCTCTAAATTTACTCAGGAGGTTGAAAGCGTCATTAGTCTATGCTAGTTGTAGTAGAAGTTTTATAAAAAGGAAAAGACCTCTTCTGCAGCGTTTAGAGTTTTATAACCTTGTGCTCGTAGCTGAGAATCAAAAAGAAGATAGGCAAAGTTTCATTCAAGTTATCTTTTCAGCAAACATCAGCAAGAAAGGGAACTCCCCCTTCCAATAAGAGAGCAGTTTATATGTGCATAGCTGTCTATTTCCAAATCGCATACCAAAGGTGCGAATTGAAACACCAACAATAGGTAGATGCTTCTAGAATAGCTCTAGGAAATGAGTTGAGGTATATTTGATAGCATAGGAAAATTCTCTCATTGTATTGTAATTTTGTTACTAGGGATGTATAGAGTGGTTTTGTTATTTGTTGGGTTTTTGAAAGGGTTTCCTATGATAGAAGTTGTGTTATATATATTTTTCTATGTTTGAATTTTTGAATATGTTAACTTTTGCTAGTGTTCTTCTATTTAGATTGATATTATTTTCTACATTTATGTGGTGTAATATCTATGAACATTCTTTGGAGATTAAAAAGTACCACTAGCATCTTAGTGGGAATATTTTAAAATGTTATTAAGGAAACAATTCTACCCTATTTTTCATGAAGAAGAAAGAGTGATGCAATTCCATCATTTGAAGTAATAACATGGTAAAAGCATGAAATGTTATATGAGAAAGTTTAGAAAAATAGTTGTTTATCTTGGGAAGGACATTATGGAACAAGTGACTTGCTGACTAAGTATGTGGGATGTTTGTTTGATCACCTAGTAAGGGTAGTTCTCATGGCTATACCCCAAAACATATATAAGGTGGGTGCCCAAGAGAAATACCTCAAACTAGACAATAGGATCCCATTTACTTAAAATAAGGGTAAAAAATAATAACATGATGACAAGAAGAGCTCACAAGCCAAGGGAAAAGGAATACTACTTCCTTGAAAAAAAAACTAAAAGTAAAAGAAAATTTCATTACTCTCACTATAATAAAGATGTGCATAAGATATGAAATGAAAATTTCATCCCAAGTTAATGCCTTCTTGGTTGAAGAAGGGGAAATATAAGAAAACAACCTATTTGAACAAAGAGATAGAACTAGATTGTTTAATTCAAAGATTTATGAGAATATTTTGTATTCTAAGAAAGGGAGCTATTTTGATGAGTGAAGGAAATCCATGTGGAGATGAGCTTACTAATTTATTTCACATAAAGATACAAGCCAAAGGTAAAAGGTTTGACACATTGCTTGATTTGTGCTCTCAAGCAAGTCTAATTTCTTGAAAAATAGTAGAAGAGCTTGGTCTAAAATTTATAGAGACTACTCATCCTTATTTCTTGGATTGGTTGAATGACAACATAAAAGTGAAATTTACAAAGCAATGTAAGCTATGGTTTGTTTTTCGTTTGGACTTTGTAGATGAGGCTGTGTTTGATGTGGTTCTTTTAGACATTTGGAGTTTGATCTTTGAGGGTCCATATTTATATGAGATAGATGCTCTTTATTTATAAAGGAAGAACCAATATAGGTTGTTCATGGATGGAAAGAGTATACCTTGAATTCTTATAGTTGATCCAAAAATTGCTTTGTCTAGCAAATAAAAAAGGAAGTAGGTTACTTAATATAGGTGGAATATTTGTAGTCTAAGTTTGAGAATGTAATTGGTGTAGATGGAGAAGAGCTTCTTATGTGTAAGGAGAAATGACCACATCATGTCAAATTGAGACAAAAATGTACCAAGATAAATTAGGTGATGTTCATCTTGGGGTGAAAGAAAAGATGGAACCTCAATAGAATGAAGGGGTCCTTAACCCTTTTCCATTGGTTCCCTAAGATTTTGGGGACCAAGAATGATGTGGATTATGGATGGAATTGAGTTTTTTCCTATGCAACATGATTGATATGGATTAGTGTTAGGAAAATGTGTTGTACACCTTGCATAATAATGATATATTTTATTTATGTAAAATGAATATTTATTTGTGGTGCATCTTTATTTATGTGTTTAGCCACATTAGATATTTATTTGGGTGACACCTGTACAAGTTGTATGTAACATTGGGTTAGTTATTTAATGTGTGTGGGACACATGGAATAATTAATTATTTATTTGGGAAATTATTTAATATTGGAGCATAAAGTGAAAACTTAGTTGCAAATATTAAATGAGGGATCAATGATTTTGTGAACTCATGGTTTTGAGTCACATGGTTTTACCCAATACCACAAGTTGTATTTGTGTGAACTTGAGTCTATAAAAGCAAGGACATGGTTAGTGGTTTGGGTTGGCTGGTTGGTTGTTTGGCTGTAGGATGTCATTGTATTGGGTTTCTCTTGTGAATGCATTTTGTGAAGCATGGCATGGGATGTGTGGTTACATGATTAGACACATGGAGGATGCATTAGAGGAGATTGATGTTTTAGGAGTGTCCATAAGACTTTGTAAGTGTATTGTAATGTTTCATTGTTGAATAATTCATTGAGTGTGGATGCTTTTGGAGGATGGGTTTTTCCCTCTTGAGAGCTTTCCTAGGATATATCTTGTGTTAGCTTGTGGCTTGCCTTTTTGATCTTTGTATTATGGAATCGTTGTAAGATTGTATGCATCATATTCTCTCATAGGGTTATGTAGGAATTAGTTTGATCAACAATGAACTCCTAACAATTAGGGATGGAATTAGAATCTATGAGAAGCATTTGTTTAAAGTTGTAGACCCTAAAATAACTTGGAAAACTAAGTTTGACAAATTTTCTAATTTATGTAGTTGGTGAACGTGTTCACCTTGATAAACTTACCAAACACCATGATGAACTACCATTCACCTTAACAAGTTCATTAGAAGTGATGAAAGTTTTCTTTAAGAAAGTGGTGAACTTGTTCTAGTACAAATAGTGTCAAATTTGAACCATTTTGGCTTTTCATATTCCATTTTAGTGCTTCATTTTGAAAGGAAGACAAGGTTTAGAAATACTACCTGCACTAATCTAAGAGGAGAGATGAAGAAAAATATGGCCTAAAATAATTTTTAAGAAAGAAATAACACAATAAAATTATTCACCATAACATAATATGTGTCTTGGGAAAACCCTTTTAGAAAAAACCCAGCCTCTAGACTTTGAAGCAATATATTAATTAATCAACAATAATATTGGTTATAATAAAATCTATGAAAGGAGTCTTTATACGAGATGACACCAACATATAGATCTAGAGATATTTTGGTAGCATAACAATACCTATAAATCTAAATTATGAAACCTCCATCTCAAGCACCTAATAAATAGGAGAAAGTAATACATGAATCCATGAATTGTTAATTAGGAAACTATGAGCTAAAACCACCCAAAATGTGGTGTCAAAACCCTAGTCAAAATTCAATTCCTAAATCCCAAGATGAGTCCACTAGCTAAAATAACACATTCCTTATACCTATCACTAAGAGCACACACAACAATCACAAGACTTCATGCACACCAACAATGAGTCAAAACTTCTAGAGTAAGAGATTCATAAATTAATGTCATGGTATGATTTTAATATTACATATGGTGAAATATAGCTCATTAATTGAAACAAATACAAAGGTTCCTCTGAAGCCAAATAGTAGAAGGACAAAGGAAAGAAAAAGATAATATTTCCAAGCAAGGAAAAGAACTAAAAAACAATAGTCTCCCAATCTCCAAAATAAACACACCCAAAAGTAACATAAGAGGTAAAGGAAGATTACTTATTGTACTAGCCATCATGAGGTTAGAGAGAGATAGGATTAGAGTAGTATAAAATAGCCAACTCTACCTACAAAATATTTTTTCCAATCTTTCTTGTGTGACCAAAAAAACACAATAGAGGGCTTTTGTAAATTAATTAGCCAACATAATTTGTAAAAATTTAGCCTCTAAGATATATAGAATAGGAGACAAAAGAAGAGGGAAAATGAAGAAGGGGAAGCTTGCAATAGGTGCAATGTGACTACAGTTTTTAATGTTTTTCTATAGATGATAGTTTACTTTGATTTCCAAATTTATTTTCCTATACAAATATCATTGCCAACACTTGAATTATTTTCTTGCACTACACCTCCTGTGAAATATTTTGCTTTTATTTATGCATATTTTTAAAAATTATTATACACTTATTTTTACAAATTAAATTATTCCCACAGAAGAAATATGTCCAACCACTTCTATTTAATATTTTCCCTCTTTTAATTTTTCTATGCATGAACTCTTCTACTTGTATCTTTCTTTCTTCCCTCTCTTTACTTTTTTCTTTTCATTTGTGACATTATAATATTAAATAATTAATATTCATCTTTTACTTTTCTGTCACAACATTTCTCTATAAATAATTTTTTCTGCACCTTTAACATTTGATTTCCTTTTAAATCATTTAAATTCACTTTAATCATTAAAATTATAAGTTTTTATAATTAAATTACATTCAACCATTACGTTAATATTTTAATATTAATGTAGAATTTAATATTAAAATAATATAATTTTAATATAGTCAAATGTCAGGAGAGTGAAAATATACATTGGACTACATAGTTCGAGCTAGATCAATTCTAAATTTTGGCAAAGTCAGATTTGGCCTATAGACTCTCCCTAAGTAATTATTTTAATAGGATAATTAAAATAATATTAAATACTTTCTATCATAATCTTCCATCTAATGGTAGAATAGAAGTGACATTTCCCTTGATGCTGCTTTGGATTTATGTGGGCTATTTTAATCAAGTTGATTAAAATAATATTAAAATTTTATTTTGATTGGATGGAGAATATTTTCTGCCAGTAGAACTTCATTAAGTGTGGAAGTAATTTAAATAATACATAAGTTTTATTTAAATGTTGCATTTTTGTTTGGTGGTGGGACTTTAACTTGGTCTTTTAGCACATTAAAATAATACCATGATTTTAACTTTCTAAATTATCTCTTGTACTCTATAAAATTTTTAATATTTAAATATATTTTCTTTTTCCATGTTGGAGAGCCTAGCCAATAGAATGAAAATTAATTTGTACTTTCCCTTGGGAGCCTTGGAAACTCTTGCAAACCATTGATTTTATCTTAATCCAATGATAGCTACTTAATCAAACCTAAACTTCTTTTATTAAAATATGAAGTTTCCTCTATTGATCAAACCTTTGTCATAGACCTCCACACCACTTCAACTTCACTATACATTTACATTTGGCTTTTATTTAAATATATATGGAATATGAATTGTTGCGCCTCATTTGCTTGTGAAATTTTTGTTTGATTCTTCTTAGTTTTTGTCTTACATTTCTCTTTCTCTAGTCACTTATTTAATGTTGATTGGTCTTTTACAATTGAGGAAGAATATGTTCTTGCACCATATGCAATTTACATTTCATTTATGTAAACTGATTCTTTGATTTCCTTTTCTCTTGCTGGCCGCCCCATCTCATTCCTTGGCATGCTATACACCATTGATGATCATTTCTCATTGCTTGAATTTGATTGATATTTGATCATTGAGTTAATACTGAGATGGAGTTTGAACTATTTTATGGTGACCATAAAATGGTTAACATTTATGGTGACTCATAGGGGCTTTCCTTCTTACAAGGAAAAATCAACCTAGAAAAGAGAAGTTGCATCCATTGGGTAGTAGAATCAAACCAAAAAAGAAAAGAATGAATCAAGTGTATCCTGCTAAATCACTACCTATAGCTTGAAATAAACTGAAAACTCTCTTTGTTGCAATAAAAACTTAAAACTGAAGACAAGCTTACAATACTCAACTGGCATAAAAATGGAAATTCACTACCCTCTAACTGATACTCTTTAGAAACTATTGCAAGAATGCCTAAAAACAAAAAAACCACCATACAATGTTGCCTAAAGTAGCTTATTTTTACAACTAAAAATCTTAACTACAATAGTGTTCAAAAAATGTACAACCAAATACAACATTAACCAACATAAAAAAATATGATCTAATTTTAATCAAATGGCTCAAAAACTCCAATTTGCAAATAGAAATGGACTAGGAGAACTTCATAAGGTAGTACCAAAAGAATTTATACCTTCTTGACTTTCTATACTTTGCAGGTTGATTACCCAACATGGATGGCTCCTGTTGATTCAATGTGGGTATTGATTGGTGTTACACAAAAGATGAATGGAATCATCAAAGTGTTGGAACACTCACTCATATTCATGTTTAGACATATTTGATGAATTTTTGCTACTAGTTCTACCTTCTTCTCATTGTTAATTATGATTAAAAAAAATTAAAATTTAGCTTGAAGGCAACCATGTAGTCCAACACCTATTTGAATTTTAATCTAGTAGCTTCGTGGATGTAAGAATTGATAAATATATCCTTGGGGTGTAACTTTTTGATATTGCACTCTCTTGGTCCACCATGTATATGTTCATATTGCTCAAATAGAAAAACATGCCCTTCATTCATCATGGAGGATAAAGCCATGTTCTCCTACTCTGAGAGAACATTAAATGCTTGCACTTGAATTTTTTAGATTTCATCTCAATTACAATGCACATCATTTACTTGAATGCCTCATTTTATTTAATAAATAGAGCATATCCTTCATGAAGGATTGAAAATAACCCTCTTCTATTCTTTTGTCCATCTATACAACTTTCATCCTCATAACATGAAATTTCTTGGAGTAAATTGACCATGCCATCACATTGTATTTCATTGAAAACTTGTTATTCCTTCAATGCTATGGGGGTCAAATAATTTTCCTTTTCAACATTTGACCATTATTATTCTTTAGAATAATGTAACGAATGCATATTTTTAGCTTGTAGCACTATTCCTATAGCAACAATGATTCTTGTAGCAATTCCCATAGCAACGACTTCTTTTGCAATTTTAAAAATTTCTCTGAATTAGAGGCTATATCTTGTATCAAGGATGTATAATTTTCTTCTAGAAGAGTATCTATTTTATAAAATAGAAAATAGGTCTTCTTTTACTTCATATTCAAGCACACTATTACAATATTTTTCAATAGAATTATGTAGCATCTTGGGTAGCTTAGCATCATTTGATTGTGTTAAATACACATATTGTACTACAAGATTTGACTAAATAGAAGAACTATTCTCTTCTTTTTAACTTACACATTAAGCTCTCTCAATTACACATTCTTCATTCATTACAAACAATTGGTTTTACACCATGTATTAATGTTTTTCACTTGTAGGAATGAAACTTGAGGGGAATGTATAATAGGTTGATTGATATGAGCAAGGTAGACTAAAAATAGTCATTTCTTTGAAAATTAGGCCCAAGTATTAAAGAAGTGGGCTGCACAAAAATGTTTTTAGAAACAATTTATTCTTTTAGAACCATCAAGTCATGAAAACTTTCAACAGACAGTCGTCTCACAATAATCAACTCACTTTTATCATAACATTGAGGTTGAGGGGAGGTGGGTGGGTAAACGTTTTGCATGGACTTGCCTAGGATAGCTTGAGGATATACATAAGATGGATAGAGGCAAGAGGTATTAGGTATGAGAGGAAGCTTTCCAACCATAATGAGGTATTTCTCAACTTGAATAGAAATATTGTAGGCTTGAGGGAGAGTTACACCACCTTGCATTTAATCATCAAAGATAAATTAGAATTTGATTCTCTTAATAAGTAAATAAAACCAAAACCTAGAGGAGGTCACACATTAACTAGAAACCTTTTCCATGTTTTATTGAATTTGGTATTGAAGTCATCCATAGATTCTTATAGTAAGTAATCTTTTTATTGTGGGTTGATGTTGGATTAAAATTGTGAAATGAGTCTTTTCTTTAAACCATTCATGCAACATAGTTCTAAATTCTTTCCAATTTGCAATATATGAGGGTGCTAAACTTTGAAACTTACTCAAGTGCTTTTCCTTTGAGAGAAAGGACCAAAAACCTAAGAGCAACTTCCTCTTCTACAATACCATGGATGTCACATAGATTAATCACATCTTACATGTGATTAGCTAGTAACTTTGAACCATCTCCATGAAAGTGAGATAGGGCCTTCAAAGTTGATTGTGGAATATCATTTTTTGTTTTGGCAGCACTAAAGGACCATTGGAGTTCTAAGAAACAAATGAGATATTCCTTGGGGCTAGCATCACAGTAAAGGTTGTATATTTAGATGAAGATAAATGGGCATGGCCTAATTATGTGGAGAAATGGGTTTGTAGACATAGTAAAGTTGTTAGGTGGAGAATGTGTGATCATTTAGAGTTGATATTTTTATAAGTTATCACCACAATTATAATGTGTAGGAGCTTGCTTGCTTGACCAAAATAGAGGCTAGAACCTTTGAATTGAGTTCTAACTTGTAATCAGGTAATTATTGATTTGAATCCCATTGAGCATGTAAAAAATTGTTGACGATCATATTGTATAGTTGAGGTTCTAGTGAATAAAAGAACTTTTATTGGTGTGACCACCAATAATTGAAAGATTTACAAATGTGGAACATGACTTGTAGACTAATCTCTAAAGCAAGGTCTGACTCCTTACTCCAAGTTAACTCGTAGAACCAAAGAGGAAAAGGGAAGAGGGAAACAAGTTGAAAGAAAACTAAAGAAAATATGAAAGGCCATAAGACAAGAGTAGGCATTCAACTATAATTTGACTAGAGCTTAGCAACTCACAGAATTATAATCAACAATAGTGAAACAAAGAGCACACACAACAATCACAAGACTTCATGCACACCAATGATGAGTCAAAACTTCTAGAGTAGAAAATGCATAAATTAATATCAAAATATGATTTTAAGATTACATATGGTGCAACATAGCTCATTAATGGACACAAATACAAAGGTTCCTCTAAAGTCAAATAGTATAAGGATGAAAGAAATAAAGAAAAAAACATTTCTAGGAAAAGAAGAACTAGAAACAATAATATCCCAATCCCCAAAATAAGCACACCCAACAACAACACAAGAGGTAAATAAAGATTCTTCATTTGTATAAACTATCATCAGGTTAAAGAGAAATACATTGATTTGTAGGCTTAGAGTATCACAAAATAGTGAGTTTTTCCTAGTAAACATTTTCAATCCTTCTCATGTAACCAAGAAAACCACAACAATAGAGGGTTGTTGTAAATTAATCAACTAACATCATGTAAAATATTTTCCTCTGAGTTATATGTAGAATAAGAAAGAAAATGAGATGGAAAAGGAAGAAAAAGAAGCCTACACTAGATGAGATGTGACTCTAACTCTCAATGCTTTGTTGTAGATGCTAGTTGTTCATCAATTTCTTGACATTATTTGTGTCAACACTCTTTTCTAAATATTCTAGAAATCAAATCTTGAAAATCCTCTTGTGAAAGATTTCACTTTTAATTTTTCACATTACTTTTTTTTGTGCACTTTTTATAAATTAAACTATTTCCATGGTGAAAATAAGTGCAACCACTTCTATTTAATATTTCCCTTCTTTTGTTTTTTCTATGCATGAACTCTTCTATTTGTTGCTTTCTAATTTTCCTCTCTTTATTTTCTTGTTTCTATTTGTGACATTAGAATATTAAATAGTTAATATTCATCTTTTGATTTTCTATCACAATATTTCTTTGTGAATTTTTTTGTTATGTCTTTTACATTTGATTTCTTTTTAAATCATTTTCAATCCCTTCAATCATTAAAACTATAAGTTTTAATAATTAAATTACATCCAGCCCTTACACTAATATTTTAATATTAAAGTAGACTTTAACATTAAAATAATACAATTTTAATACAAGTAAACCTTCAAAGGGTGAAGATATACTTTAGCCTACATAGCTAGAGTTGGATTGGTTGCGAACTTTAGCGAAGTTAGATTTGGCCTATAGACTCTCCTTGATCAATTATTTTAATTGAATGATTAAACTAATATTAAATACTCTCTATCATAATCTTCCATCCAATTATAGAATTTAGCTTTGACATTTCCATTGAGTTTGCTTCAAATTCCCATAAATGATTATTTTAATCAAGTGGATTAAACTAATATTAAATTTGTGGGTGTGTGCAGGAAGTTGGGTCCAATTTTTGGTCAAAAAGTCGAAGTGTTTTTCCTAAAAATCAATGTTTGTCATAGTTAGATTAAAAATTTGAAGCACTTACACATAGAATCTTTAAAAAGTCTAGTAATATGAAATGTAGGATTTCGAGTCTAGATTTCAAATATGTAAATTATTCTAATACCCAGATGATAAAAATTAATTTTTTATAGGCTTATATAAAAACCAATTTTTAAAAGTCATATTTTTAGGACCATACCATGCACATGTTTGGGAGGCATAATTTGATCTAAATAAAAATGTCTTTCTAATTCCTTCTGGGAAAAGATGTGTATTATACTGAAGATTGATGAGGATATTTTTTATACTTTTTTTTTTCAAATATTTTTTTAATTAATTTTTTATTGGCACTAATTGCTATTTTTGAAAACCCCTCATGTCCAACAAGCATAATTTGAGATAAACAAATAATTTTTATTCATTGTGTAAAGAATTGTATGTAGTTTGATGACATATAAGTTTTTTTAAAAATAAACTTAAAAAATTAAAAGTTATTAAAAAAATATGAACATTGACATTTCAAGTTTATGGATGAGTGTCAGAAATTAATTAAAAAATAGAAAAACAAATCCAATCATAAAAAATTACATATGTGAATTTCCAGACATTGTCATCTATAATGGGTTTTAATTTCATAAAAAAATTCTAAAAAAAGTCATCAGCCATATTGTCAAAGTCAATTTTTTCTCTTGCTATTGACATGACTTTGTACTTGCAGGTCCAAGGCTAAGGGTCAGGTTACCATGCATTTCCCAAGCCTAAAACCAAACTTAAAAGGTGGGTTGGCATTTTAATTTTTTCAAAACAAGATCTTACTTTAAAATGAGATCCCGTTTTAAAAAAATGAATGGGATCCCCTTTTAAAGTGGGTACCCATTTAAAAATAAGCTTGCAAACCATTTTTTAAAAAATAAATACTTTTGCGAAACGTGTTTCTATTTAGGCCGGGATCCCGAACCGTAAGGGGACCCCGTTTCTAAATGAGGTCCCATTTAGGCTTGGGACCCCAAGCTTAAATGGGATCCTATTTTTTTGGAAATGGGATCCCATTCCTATCAGGATTATTGTTTTTCTTTATGCTTCCCCTATATGTGGACCCAACTTCTTGCACACAGCCTTGTATTTGATTGGATAGACAAATTTATTGCCAATAGAAATTCATTAAGTACATAAGTAATTTAAAAACTAAATTAGTATTAAATTTAATGTTTCATAGCTACTTGGTGGTGGGTCTCAAAATTATCTTTTAGCACATCCATGATTTTATTTTTCCAACTTATCTCCTATACTCCGTAACTTTTTTGATAGTTAAATATGTTTTCTTTTTCCATGTTGGAGAGCCTAGCCAATAGCATGACACTTAGTTTGTACTTTCTCTTGGATTCCTTGGAAACTCCTACTAACCATTGATTTTATCTTAATCCAATGATAGTTTCTCATTTAATCAAACCTAAACCTCTTCTATTAAAAAATGTGGCTTCCTCTATTGATCAAACCTTTGTTGGAGAACTCCACACACTTCAACTTAGCCATACATTTACCTTTGGGTTTTATTTAATTATAGATGAAATATCAAATGTTGCAGCTCATTTGCTTGTGAAATTTTTGTTTGATTCTTTTTAACTTTTATCTAACTTTTCCCTTGTTCTAGCTACTTAGTTCATTTTTATTGGTCTTTGACAATTGAAGAAGAATATGCCATTTTTCCATATGTAATTTTCATTTCATTTCTTTAAACTGATTTTATAATTTCCTTTTCTCTTGTTGGCTGCCCCATCTCATTTACTAGCATGCTATACACTATCGATGATCATTTCTCACAACTTGAATTTGATTGCTATTTGATCATTGAGTGGAGATTGAGATAGAGCTTGAAGTATTTTATTGTGATCATAAAATGGTCAACAATGCTAAGAGAATATGATGATCTATTCCCCCAAACATTTACTAACTTAAAAGGCATCAAAGAAGAAACTGGTATAATAAAATATAATTGAAAGGAGTGAAGGCACAAAAGAAAATCCTAATGTAAAATCTAAAGTCAAGTTGGAACTAGATAAAATATTAACAAAAGGAATCATTAAACTAGTGAATTATGTAGAATGGGTCAGCCCTATGGTAGTGTAGCACAAAAGATAAGAGAAATAAGGATTTGTATTGATTTTAGGGAGCTAAATAAGGCCCATGTTCATGATTCATTTCCTATGCCCTTTATGAAAAATGCGTTGGATTTAGTGGCCAACAAGGAGGTATATTATTTCAGAGATGGTTTCTCTATGTATCACTAGGTTAGAATACAAAAAGAAGATCAACCAAAGACAACTTTCACCATTGAATGGGGATCATTCATATATAGTCATTCTCTTTAGTTTGAAAAATACTTTTAAAATATTCAATCAAATGATGATTAATGCCTTTAAATATTTTATTCATGACTTCCTATTAGCCTACTCGAATGATTGGACAATTTATGTATTAATAAAAAACCATGTCTAAGTATTGCATGTGATGTTGGAAAGGTATTGAATCTCACAAATTTATCTTAGTTTGAAGAAGTCTGTGTTTGTAGTACCATTTGGTACATTTCTAGGACATATAATATGTAAAGAATGGATGGTGGTGGAATCCTTGAAGGTGGCCATTAAATTTCTATAGTATACACAAACAAATAGGAGTCTCAACAATGAAAATAAATGCTAATAAAATATAGGCACACGGTTTGGATTATTTATGTTAGAAAAGTTAACACCATGGAATGATGTAATAAGAAGGAAACTAAAATAGTTACAACAAATAAACATATAAATAGTAATATATTAACAATGAACTTTACACATTCTAATGCACCATAAGACTAGTCTATTCATATATTCATATCATCATATCAACACAAGTATAAATATCACATATGTGTGGGTGATGCTTCTTCTTATATTATATTCATTACATATATTTCTTTTGTATTTTTTACTCTCTCCTTTTTTCTTTTTCCCAACATATCAATAGCTTTGTAGTAGATTTGTTTACTCATATAGCCTATAGATAAGTAGAGACATATCTCTTTATATATCTTCATGACTTATCATCCTTTAAAGGGTATCACAAGTCTTCATATGATGTTGCAATGGTCTTGGAGTGATTGTAATTTGGTGTATTCTATTTCTAGTTCCTTATCTGCCAACAATATAATTTTGTAACTTCCTACAATAAAATATATCATTATAATATTAAATGAAAATGTGTGTTGGCCTTCTACAGTCTCATGATCCAAATCTAGGAGTGAGATGTCCAAATGTGGTAACTTATGGTAAAGATTATGAACTAATTGAACTATGATGCTTGCTACAAACAAGTTTTGTGTTGAGAATGTGCTCTTATGACAAGGACAATTTTCATGTAAAACTCATAAATACTTCAAACCATAGAAGATAGCAAGATTTTTTTGGGTGATGCAAGATTATTCATTCCTTGAGATGATCCTGCATCAATGAGTAAAAAAACATTTTCTAACTCAGAATCAATCATTTGTAAATTCTTAAATTCTCTATCCAACATGTGTATATTAACTAATTAACTTTACTTGTACCTTTCTATCCAATATGTAGACTTTCCCATGCTTGGTTAGATTTAATTTTTGTTGTAACTCTTAGAATTATCGGTTCATCAATTTCATGTTGTATAAGGAAAAAAGGGCTTTTACATCTTTCTTTCTATTCTCCTTAAAAGTATCCTTCTCTACTTGTGTCAAATTATATGCTCCTTAGTTAATTAGCTTATGATGAAGGGGGTAAATCACAAAACACACAACAACAAAAATTGCACATAGAAAATAAAATATTTATTCATTTGGAGAACTCACTACATTACAGAATCTCAAATACAATCAAAGGAATCAATCCTCCACAGACTGCAACACACTACAACTACCTATCTCAAGACTCTAGAATCTTCAGCCTTTTGTAACCCCAAATCAGATAGGGTTTTTGTTTTCCCACCTTTTCTTGACTCTACACTTTCCTCCTTATCTCTACTACTGCCTAGGGTTCCAAAAAATAGTCATAAAAGCCATTTTGGTGGCCTCCAGCCAAATTTTTGAAATTTACAACTCCCTCCAAAAATAGGTCAACTTTCGGGAAGCATAACCTTTGATCCGGGGGTCGGATTGACAAACTGTTTGAAGCGCTGGAAAGATCGCGAAGTGAAATATCATGTTGGAAATCTGTAAATGGATTTTTGTAAACTTTTTAGGCCATTATGGGATGTTTTAGTGCCTCATATATGATTTTGAAACTTTTCAAGGGACCTCACAAAATTGAAACTTTAATATCTTGAAATCTAGACATTATCTTGAGCTAAAATTTACCAAGATTGCTTATTTGACTATTCCGAAGCTTTGGGAAAAAATTTGGGGTAACCGCTTCTCTGATATAGACTTACTAAAAATAATAAATTTTGGTATCCTTAGCCCAGTTGGAAACTTTGATAGTTTTGAATCATTATTCAAGCAAATGGGTACCCAAAAACACAAATTTTGAAAATAAATGAAAATAAAGACATCAATTTTGAATCAACATTATTTTTGGGTGATGCAAGATTGCCCATACACCTCTGGATGCTCCTGCATCAACTTAGGGAAAATGTTTTCCATTAAACCCCATACATCATGTGAATAGATTTGAATCTCCATCTTAGTACTCCAATAATCATAATTGTTTCCACTAAACAAAATAATTTGAAGTTGAGTAATGCCACTATTTATAGTATCCATGATGAATTAACTTAGAGAAATTAATATCCTTCTTTGATACTAATTTGATGAGATTCATGTGCTCTATATTTAATCAAATGCTCTATTTTTAAACTATTAAAGAACAAACTACTATACTAATGTAAAATACATTAAAAATATAGAGACTACTAGCAATGTTCATATCCAAAATAAAATGCACACACAACAAAATATTTTATATATTAGCAAAAAAAATGTTTATAATATGCTGCTACTATTGCATTGTATTTATTTATAACTTGATATTTAGTTTACATACTTTCCTATGATTTCATAGACTCGTTGCCATTGCAACTCTAGAAAAAATTGACTATGGATGGAGAATAGATTTTTTCTATCTTTATTTCTATTCTCCTTAAAAATAGCTTTCTTTTCTTATGTCAAAATATTGTATGTTGCCTAGTTTAGAATGATTCTTTGCTAAATAATATCTTTTCAACAAAACCAAGTTTACATCTTAATACTTCAATAATTATAGTTCTTTCTATTGGATAGAGAAATTTTAGAATGACATACTCTATTTTAAACTATTAGAAACAAATCACTATATTAATTAGGTGATAGGCTATATTGTTAGAAATGAAAGCAACACTACTTCAATGGAAATCTGATTCAAGATAAATTTCAGCAATCTTTAACTATGTGTGTTAGTAATGGAGAAACAAAACTATGCTTCACAGAAATGCAAAATAAAAAATATGAACACATAACACAATGTTTAACATGGAGAAAACTATTTTGGGTAAAAAATTCCACACAGGAAAGAGGCCCAATATTTGTATTAATCTGAAAATGATTTACAATACAACACTTCAACTCTCTCCACCAGTCTTCAATCCGACAACATTCCGGCAGCACCCGAGTACCTAAAATCTGTATTGCAGCAACTAATACATGGAAAATACTTATAGAAATATTTTCTAACTCATCTTACGTGTTCACCTTCTCTCTCCTAAGATTCTCCAACCTATAAACATTAATTACCATCTTACAAGCATCTTACACTTGTCCAAAAATAGCCATGCAAAGGTTGGAGGCCCAAGACTAAATTTGGCCTTTTACAACATCTTATGACGTGTCATAATCGTCATAGATTTCTTCAAAAGAGTATCTTTCCAAGATAGGAACCTTGTGCTAAATATAGCAAATATACAACTAACATATCTGTCATATGCGTCATAGAATCACATAATCTTATGACAACTTACAACATTCATAGATTCACTCACCAAACATTATGACAGTTTTCATACATGCCAAATATAGTATATTCCTCAAGGGAGCATGCCTATCCTCATTTACTATGATTTTTTACATTTGCCAACTGTAAATGTCACTCTGTAACTGCCGCTGGTAACTCTGAAATTACAACTGTCAATGAGACTACCTCATTCCCTTATGGGTAATTGCAAATAACAAATAATAAATGGAATAAAATACAATATTGGAATTTACAAGGTTAATGGCACCTTATTCCAAAATTCTCCCACTTGACATTATACATTGTAAATCAACCCATAGGAAATCAAATGAAATAATTAGGCACTAGAAACAAGGCCCATGGCCTCTTTGCACCACACGAATTTTTCTGTGCTCACAGGCTTGGTCAATGAATCTGCAAAATTCTCCTGAGTGTCTATCTTCTTCAGCTCAATCTCTCCATTTGCAACCAATTCTTGAACAAAGTGATACTGAACATCAACATGCTTAGTCTGAGCATGATACATGGGAGTCTTGGCCAAACAGATAGCACTCTGCTATCACAACCAATCTGAATATTCCTGCAATCAAAACCAATACCTATACATAGTCTCCTCAACCAAACTGCCTCCTTAGAGACATGAGTTGCAGCCATATACTCTACTTCTGTGGTGGACAAAGTAACTGTGGGCTGACTCTTACTCATCCAACTCACTGCACCTCCAAACAGAGTAAACACATAGCCACTAGTGGACCTTTGACTATCCAAGTTACCTGCCTAATCTGTATCAACAAAACCTTGTATGTCTAAAGATTTATCAGCACTATCAGTACCAGAATAAACCAAACAATGATCAGGAGTACTTGCAAGATATTTAAACACCATCTTCACATAGTTCCAATGTTGTCTACCAGGGTTAGACATAAATCTGCATAAAACTCCCACTGCTTGGGCAATATTTGGTCTAGTGCAAACCATTGCATACATCAAACTCCCTATAGCACTAGCATATGGCACATTAGATATATCCTCAAGATCATCCTCAGTCTTTGGACACATATCTAATGAAAGCTTAGTACCAATGGGTAAAGGAACTCTAACTGGATTACAATCCTACAAACTAAACCTCTGCTACTTTGTGACAACCAAAGCTTTCTATTAAATCTGTCCCTCCTAATCTCCATTCCCAAAATATACCTTGTAGTACCAAGATCCTTCATCTCAAATGCACCTGAAAGTTGGGCTTTAAGCTCACTGACCATACCCTTAGTATTGCTGAAAAACAACATGTCATCAACATACAAAGCAATAACCAATATAGAATCACCAACACAATGAATGTAAATACAATGATCCTCCTCACTTATAACAAAACCTAATTTCAAAACAAATGAATCAAACTTTTGATACCACATTTTGGGGGACTGTTTCAAACCATAGAGAGACCTCTTTAACTTGCAAACCCAATGTTCTTTTCCTTTTACCTCAAAACCTGTAGGCTATTGCATATAAATTTCTTCTTCAAGATCTCCATGTACGAATGTAGTCTTAATATCCATGTTCTCAATCTCCCAATCATAAGCTACAGCAATGGATAAGAGAAATCTAATAGAAGTCAATTTAGCAACAGGAGAGAATATCTCACCAAAATCAACTCCCTCTCTCTGGGAGTAGCCTTTGGCTACCAGTCTAGCCTTGTACTTCTCCAATGACCTGTCTACTCCAAACTTCTTCTTGAAGACCCACTTACATCCTATGGCCTTTCTTCCTTTGGGAAAATGAACAAGATCCCAAGTGTTATTAGAGTCTAAAGCCATCATCTCCTCCTGCATGGATAGCTGCCAAGACTCACTATCATATGTAAAAATAGCTTCCCTGTAGGATTTAGGTTCATCATCAGTACTCAATAAAGCATATACACAACAGAAATCTGGTGGGCTATACCTGTCAACTAGATTCTGTTGTCTTGTGGATCTCCTCAAGGGTGGAGTAAGAGACTCTACTCGTTCTTCTGTATGATCATCTGTACCAACTTCTTCTGTCACAATAGATTCATCTTCATCAGAACTACTCGAATCTTCTTCTTCTTCTTCACCCCCTAATCCATCATTCTATTCTTCTTAAGGTGCATCTTTCTACTCTAAATCAAAGTGCACCTTCTTTACCTTTTCATCTTTTTTTTTTTGGCTGCTCAAGTTCAGAAATAGCTCTAAGTTCTTTGAAAATAACATCTCTAGATAAGATAATCCTGCAGGTTAGTGGATTCCAAAGCTTCTAACCTTTCACATTATCACCATATCCAATGAATGTACACTTTTCAGCCTTTGGATCCAACTTAGATTGCTTTTCCTTAGGCACATGAACAAAAGCCTCACAACCAAAAACCTTTAAATGTGAAACAAAAGGTTTCTTACCTGTCCACACTTCATAAGGTGTCGAGTCAAGAACCTTACAAGGAGATCTATTTATCAAGTAGCAAGTAGTACACACAGCCTTTTCCCAAAAGCATTTATCCAACTATGCATCACTAAGCATACTTCTAGCTGTTTCCATAATTGTTTGGTTCATCCTTTCTGCAACACCATTATGTTGTGGTGTATATGGAGTTGTCTTTTGTCTGATTATACCCGAATGCTTGCAAAACTCATCAAATTCCTTAGAGGAGTATTCCCCTCCATTGTCAGATCTTAATATTTTTATCTTTATACTTGATTGGTTCTCTACTAAGACTTTGATTTCCTTAAACTTAGTGAAAACTTTAGATTTATGCTTCATAAAATAAATCCATGTAAATCTGGATACATCATTAATGAAGGTTACAAAATAACGAGACTTTTTGATAGATTCACTATCCACAAGTCCAAACACATCCGTATGAATAATTTCTAACTTCTCTTTTGCTCTATTGCTTCCTGAAGGAAATGATTTTTTGTTTTGTTTACCAAACAAACAATGCTCACAGAAATCAAAGTACTTATCAGAATAAGAGAAACAGTCCAACAAATTTTTATTCTTAATAGTTTTCAGTACATTATTACTTGTGTGGCCCAATCTACGGTGCCACAACATACATGTATTTTCAGTAGTGGCCTCAGATACATAGGAGGCATTACAAACTGTAGTGGTTTCAAGCTTAAACAATTTCCTAAATCTCTTCCCTTTCGCTACCACCAAGTTTCTTCTCACCAATCTGCAGCCATGCTTGTCAAATGTCACATGCATTCCCAACTCATTCAACTTTGAAACTAAAATAATATTTCTAGCTAATCTAGGAACATGCAAAACACCAGGGAGGGTTGTAATCCTCCCATCACTGAAACACAACAATACCTTTCCTTTCCCGACAATCAGATATGTAGAGTCGTCACCAAGGTAGATATTACCTCCATCATATTCTTCATATGAGGAGAACCATTCCTTATGCAGGGTCATATGAAACGAGCATCTTGAGTCAACCAACCAATTTTCATCAAAAACAACATTACATGCATAAAGTAAACTTCTTCACCTACATTCGAGGACTTATCTAAAGCACTCTCCCACTGTTTCTTGGGGTTTCTGCACTCTTTCTTCACATGTCCGCTTTTACTGCAGTTCCAACACTTAACTCTATTCTTTTTACCAGGAGTCTTAGACTGACCCTTGGACTTGTCCTTAGCCCCTTTCTAATCTCCTTTAGGTCCCCTTTCCTTAGACCTTCCCCTGACACTGAGAGCATCCCTTGAACTATCCAAACTCTTCTTCCTCAATTCCTATGACAGTAGCACTGAAACAAGAGCATCCAACTTTGGATCCATGAGGTCAGCAATGATAGCAAGGATAACATTCTCCCAAGCCTCAAGTAAAGAACAAAGAAGTAAGACACATTTATCTTCCTCACTAACCTCAACATCTACTGAATCAATCTGGCTCACCAACAAATTAAAAGAATTTAAATGCTCCGCAACTGATTCACCTTCTCGCATTTTCATGGAAAACAATTTTCTTTTTAAATAAAGTTTATTTACCATACTTTTGGATTGATAGATCTCACCCAACTATTTCCACAACTTGTATGTAGTCTCTTCCTTTGTGACATTCAATAGGACAAAGTTTGAAAAACACAACCGGATGGTTCCCCGTGCCTTCTTATCCAATCCATCCCACTCATCTTGAGAGACATCGTCAGGTTTCTTCTCTTTTTGGACAGCCAACCATTGGTTTCTTTCTTCCAACAAATCTTCCATTTTTAGCTTCCACAACTCATACCCTATTCTGTTGAACTTCTTAATGTCCATTCGAGAGGTTGATGCAATGGTGGATGTAGCCATAATAACAACACAAGATTTGTAAAACAAATGCAACCAAATCTCCCACTGCAACTATAGCTTCCACACTACCACCCAAGGGTCAAAGCTAGCTAGGCTCTAATACCAAATGTTAGAAATGAAAGCAACACTACTTCAATAGAAATCTAATTCAAGATAAATTTCAATGATATTTAACTGTGTTATTAATGGAGATTGTAACATAGAAACAAAACTATGCTTCACAGTAATGCAAGATTAGAAATATGAACACATAACATAATGTTTAACGTAGAGAAAACCCTTTCGGGTAAAAAACTCCACATAGGAAAGAGGCCCAATGTTTGTATTAATCTGAAAATGATTTACAATACAACAACACTTCAACTCTCTCCACCAGTCTTCAATCCGACAACATTCCGGCAACACTCGAGTACCTAAAATCTGTATTGTAGCAACTAATACATGGCAAATACTTATAGAAATATTTTCTAACTCATCTTAGGCATTCACCTTCTCTCTCCTAAGATTCTCCAACTTGTAAACATTAATTACCATCTTACAAGCATCTTACACTTGTCCAAAAATAGCCATGCAAAGGTTGGAGGCCCAAGACTAAATCTAGCCTTTTACAACATCTTATGATGCATCATAATCATCATAGATTCCAGAAAAAGAGTATCTTTCCAAGATAGGAACCTTGTGCTAAATATAGCAAATATAAAACTAACATATCCGTCATATGCGTCATAGAATCACATAATCTTATGACAATTTACAGCTATCATAGATTCACTCACCAAACATTATGATAGTTGTCATACATGCCAAAAATAGTATATTCCTCAAGGGAGCACACCTATCCTCATTTACTATGAGTTTTTACATTTGCCAACTGTAAATGTCACTCTGTAACTGCCACCGGTAACTCTGAAATTACAACTGTCAGTGAGACTACCTCATTCCCTTATGGGTAATTACAAATAACAAATAATAAATAGAATAAAATATAATATTGGAATTTACAAGGTTAATGGCACCTTATTCCAACATAAATTATTGTTAGCCTTAGTTGGAAATTTAAACAACTTTCTAGCTATTAAACCATTTTTAGGTCATTGAATATCAATAATGCCAAAAATCAAATCTTCCCACAAATCAAATTTTTGTGGTATAAAAATATCAAATCATAATTAATGCATCTAACTTACTAATATCACTATTTTCCTATCCGAAAACCCTTGGGGCATGTCCCCATGCAATTGCTTACCTTATTTTGACTAGCAACCATTACTCAATTTTTTTAGGATATATATATATATATATATATATGTGTGTGTGTGTGTGTGTGTGTGTGTGTGTTAAGTAGTCATCTTAATTTGTAGTTTTTACTATATAAAAAATAAAAATAAATTATCTTAATTATTTTAATTTAGAAGAAATTTAAAAAAAAGAGGGAAGGAAATATATGTAGCCAAATGACATATTTTTCATTATGCATTGGCTGCTTCATAGCTTATTTATAATTCCTAAATAGTAGAAGAAATAGTGAAAGATTATATATTATCCTTTTTCCATAATTGTAAATTTCCATGAGACCACTCCAATTGTTAAACAAAAAAACAACTTGAACAGGGGCATGAGGACATGGTTACACCTCTTAAAAATATAAGTGCTAGTATATAACACAGTAAAAAATATATAAACTACTATCAATAATAATACCCAAATTAAAATACACAACCAAAAAACTCGTAACTCATACAACACACATATAAGTAACACTTTATAGGGATAATGAATCTTTAATAAAGAGGAGATAATGGTGGGAGGATAAGTCGGCTAGTTTATGTGGAGATTTAGAATAGAAACCTAATAAAATAATATTTGTCCTTTAATAATAATTAATAATGAGTTATTTAATAATAATTAGTATTTTTTCACACAAAATATTATATTTTTGTGAACTTAAAATTCACAAATATTCATTTCTCAGTTGTGAATCCATAAGCTTTAGAAATGATAATCACTACATCTTGGATAGAGTTTGTGCATTGTTAGTTATCAGACTCGTTTTTCCCAAGACTAGTGTAGAGAGATTAAACGGATACATAACAGAAGAGTTTCCACTCTAGATTATCTCTTAAAATATGCCATAAACTCTTTGAGTGCCATGAACTCCATCCCAGAATACATATGTGTTTGGATCGTTGCAAAACAAAATCGGTGGATTAGTCTTTCCACAGCTTACTTCGATATTAAGCCTTCCCGATCCACAACATGCTGACTTAGTAGCGCTAAATCCTGCACCCCAATTTTGCATACATTCATTTCACTGTTTCAGCAACAAAATCAGCAAATCCAAAAGAAAAAGGAAACAGATAAAAATAAGATCTACTTTAAAGAGAGCAGCTTACCATAGGCTTCATCATTTTGGATCATGTCCATTAAAACATCATAAGCATTAAGTCTGATAATGGTCCCTTCATCAAGTTTTTCATTGAGCTAAGTTACAAATGAGTTAAAAGCAATATTATATGCCTCAACCAACTTGTTTAAGGGCTTGACGCATTCCCCATGGTATGTCTGTAATCCATCAAGTCTCTTGGTAGGAGTACATCCTATAGGGTAAGAGATATCCTTCCAGAGATTACGTTTAAAAAAATCATATCATGGTTAAAGTCTTAGCTCTAAGGGTAAGAGATATCCTTCCAGAGATTATCAAGTCCACTCAAACTAGATTTATTAAAGGCAGATATATTTTAGAAAATCTTATTACTAGCTGAGAGGCTCTTCATTGGGCTAAAGACACTAATCAAAATATCCTCCTTTTAGATTTTGAGAAGGCTTATGATTGAGTTGAATGGTCCTTTATCTTCAAGATTCTGAAAGCAATAGGCTTCCCTGAATTCTTTTGTAAAATGGTGGAGATGCTCTTTATGGATGCATCTCCCCAAGTTGAAGTAAACGGTGAATTGTCTGCCCCCTTTTTGATGGGAAGATCTATTTAGCAAGGCTACCCCCTTGCTCCCTCCCTATTTGTAATATCCTCTGAGGCTCTCCACTATCTCTTGAGAATATATTTAATTGAAGGCAAACTTGAAGTCATTTATTTGTCTAATGGAGACAGACTTTTAAATGTTGATATAGCTCTATTCCCTAGAGATGACAAGTTGAAAATGGAGAACCTAGAGAGGAGATTAAATATTTTTTGTTTAGCCTCGAGGGCAAAAATTTCTTCTTCTAAATCAGTGTTGTTAACATGGGACAATTCAATGCCCGACTGGCTTAGTGCTGACAAATGGCAGTGGGGAGGATGATCAAAACAAGTCAGGTTTCTTGGGATCCCTTTTGCCATTTTCTCCTCATTGAATCTTATGTGGGATTGGCTCTTCACAAAAATTGAAAAGAAACTCAAGAATTGGAATAGATTGCATCTTTCGTTGGCTGGGAGGACTCAGGTCTGCCAAAAAATTGTTTCAGCTTATTCAATATTCTATTCTTCAATGTGGCTATTTGCCAAATATCAATTTGAGATTATTCATAAACTGATTAGAAACTTCTTGTGGTCGGATGGAAAGGGAAAATAAAAAAAACATCTGGTAAGGTGGGAATGGTGTTGTGTTAGCAAAGAGCTAGGTGGCCTGGGACTTAAGGACTTGAGAATCTAAGGTGTTGCACTTGCTACAAAATAGATTATCAATTTCTTGGTAGGAGATGAGCATTGGAAGGTTTTGGTTATAAATAACATTGGAAATTCTATTCCATATAAGAAAAAATGCTGGGGGAAGAATTATTTTTATGATGCTTTGCTTGGGGACTTCAAGTCTAAGCTTGGGGGTTCTGTAATATTTAGCAACATTTGGCAGGCTTGGGAACAAGCTAAGCCCTTCATTAGAGACAGAGGTGCCTTCAATTTGGATAGTTTGACTATTTGGAGTCAAAGGTCGATCTAGTAGAATATATTACACAAAAGAAAACCATTAGCCTTATTGCAAGGTTGCTCTGCTAGAAAATGTAGTGAAAAAGGATTAAATAACTTAATAGAATTGTTTGAAGATGGATATCTTAAAGGATGGGATCTAATAAAGAATCAATTTCATCTAGATGAAATACATTTCAGGACCTTTTCCATAATAAATACAGCTTTGATGAGCAAGGTACACTCAAAGGTGTCCATTGTGGGAGAAGATAATATAGGAAATTTTAGATCGGAAGATGAAACCTTATTTTCTAAATATACAGAATGTTTTCTAAATCCTATGACATTTTGCACCACATTAGCACTACTTGGGGTGACACCCTGGGAAACAAAGTATTAACCAAAACCTTCAAGCTGTTATGGTCTAAAGTCCTAGAACCTAATAAGGTATGTTTTAGATGGCTGTTAATCTTAAATAAGTTAAGCATTGGTACTGGGTATGTTGTCTGCCCATTGTGTAACAATTTTGAGTCTATTGCTCATATTTTTCTGGATTGTTTGTATGCTAAATTTGCATGGTCCATATTTATGGGTAATATAGATATGTGGAGTCCCACTGTGAATATTATTAGGAAAGAAATCATTTGTGGTTTTGTTGATGACTTAAATGTAAAAGATAATTCTTTTTGGCTTGTTCTATCTATTGAAATTTTGTGGTTCTTATAGAAAATAAGGAATGAAGAAAGGTTTCTTGGCAAGGAGAGGGCACCCACTGGGATTCTTTTGAGTCTCATATGTTTCAAATTATTTGAACATGTAACTATCACAATGGAGATCTCTCTAAGCAAATTCAAAGAGCTAATGGAGACTGGGGCTACTTTTTTCAAAGAAGATATAAAAGAATATGATTTTTGTGCTAGAAACACAAGGAAATTTGACCAGAGGGTTTTCAATGCATACACAGACTTCCAAGATGTTTACAGTAAGCTCAAACATAAAGAAAAAAAGAAAATGAATTGTACAAGCAATGGGAAAATCCCTGCCAGAATTATAGTATCAGTTCAGCCCAGCTCCAAGCTTCTCCTAGATTGGGTACTATACCTGGGATAGATTCCTATGACCACAGTGATAATAGATTGCATATATGGGATCATGAACTGGGTTGGCATGAAGACCCAAGATGGGAGCTGAGGAAGGTCAGTTCGGAAGAGTCTAAACATGAAACTGAACTTGATGATAGTCAGGGTTTATATTATCAATACATAGAAATGGAAAAGGATGTAATGTCAGCTAATGAGAACAAGGATACAGATCAAGATCAAATGGAATCGGAATATAATGGCAATGAAGATATACATGTGCCTAGTAATGAGACAGACAAAAATAGTGACAAAGAGAACTCTCAAGTGGCAAGGAATTACTAAGGGATGAAATAAAAATTAATAGCTTTGTGGATTTTTCAAAGTAGTTGGTATAGGAGATAAACATCATATGTTTCTCTAATGTTTACTTTAGTTTTGAAAACTCCAAAACTTTTCATTTATATTAGAGAGAATTAGTTTTTTTGGATTGATGTAAGTTGCAACTTAATTTTGCTGTGGTCCTCTTGCCACTTGATGTAAACTCTGATTATATTTTGAATACAATATTTGTGCCCGATTGTCAATCCAAAATAATATGCTACTACTATTGCATTGTTTTTATTTGTAACTTGATATTTAGTTTATAGACTTTCCTATGCTTGCTTAGACCTGGTTGCTATTGCAACTCTAGAAAAAATGTCTATGGATGAGGAATAGAAATTTTCTATCTTTATTTCTATTCTCCTAAAAAATAGCTTTCTTTACCTGTGTCAAAGTATTATATGTTGCCTCTTTGCAACAAAACCATGTTTGCATCTTAATACTTCAATAATCATAGTTCTTTCTATTGAATAGAGAAATTTTAGAATCACATACTCTATTTTAAACTATTAGAAACAAATCACTATATTAATTAGGTGATAGGCTATATTATTGTTACCCTGCACTTAGAAATTTGTCTCATTCTACAAAACAAATTTCTAACTGGCCATTAAATCATTTTTAAGTCATTGAAAATCAATAATATGAAAAATCAAATCTTCCCACAAATTAAATCTTTGTGGTATAAAAATATCAAATTATAATTAATACATCTAAGTTACTAATATCATTATTTTCCTATGTAAGAAACCCTTACACCTCTTAAAAATACAAGTGCTAGTATATAATATATTAAAAATATATAAACTACTATCAATAATAATGCCCAAATTATTATGGATTTTGACATTATTGATTTGTAAGAATAGATTTTGACAAGTGGGCTTCCCACAAATCAATAAAGTGAAAAATCAAATCTTCCCACAAATTAAATCATTGTGCTGTAAAAATATCAAATCATAATTAATCCATCTAAATTACTAATATCATTATTTTCCTATGGGAAAAACCCTTACACCTTTTAAAAATACAAGTACTAATATATAATACATTAAAAAATACATAAACTACTATCAATAATAATACCTAAATCAATATAGCCAACCAAAAAAACTCATGAATCTATTGTGACACACATATAAGTAACACTTTATAGGGATAATAGATCTTTAATTAAGAGGAGATAATGGTGGGAGGATAAGTTGGCTAGTTTATGTGGAGATTTAGAATACAATCCTAATAAAGTAATATTTGCGCAACATAGTCCTTTAATAATAATTAATAATGAGTTTCTCAGTTGTGAATCCACAAGCTTCAGAAATGATAATCACTACATCTTGGACAGGGTTTGTGCATCATTAGTTATCAGACTCGTTTTTCCCAAGACTAGGGTAGAGAGATTAAACGGATACATAACTGAAGAGTTTCCACTCCAGATCAGCTCTGAAAATATGCCATAAACACTTTGAGTGCCATGAACTGCATCCCAGAACACATATGTGTTTGGATCGTGGCAAAACAAAATCGGCGGATTGGTCTTTCCACAGGTTACTTCTGTATTAAACCTTCCCCATCCACAGCATGCTGACTTAGTATCGATAAATCCTGCACCCCAATTTTGTATACATTCATTTCACTGTTTCAGCAACAAAATCAGCAAATCCAAAAGAAAAAAGAAACTGATAAAAATAAGAGATTCTTTAAAGAAAGCAGCTTACCATAGGCTTCACCATTTTGGATCATGTCCATGAAAACATCATAAGCATTAAGTCTGATAATGATCCCTTCATTGAGTTTTTCATTGAGCTGAGTCACAAATGAGTTGAAAGCAGTGTTATATGCCTCAGCCAGCTTGTTTAAGGGCTCGACGCATTCCCCATGGTATGTCTCTAATCCATCAAGTCTCTCGTTAGGAGTACATCCTATAGGTAGAACGTTGACTAGAAGGAATTTCCTTGCCCCGTGATTGTAAAGCCTCTGTCAAGTTACACAGAAATAATGATTTTCTTCTTCTTTTGTGAAACGGTACACATTTATTGGGTTACCAATGGGAAGAAATCTGTACATTGACGGATTTGAAACTTACTATTATGTATTCATCAAATGTGGCGAGTACCAGAGTGATGAACTCTGCTGGGGTAGTTATGTTTTGGAGAGTAGTGTTGTCTATGTAGGCGAGAATGTCGTTGGCTCCAATTACAATGCCAAATAAAGAGTTGCCTAGCTTCGCATGTGCAGCTTCAGTTAGATTATCAGAATACTGTTCGAATAGAAATACTTGTTGGCTCATAACGATAATATTCTGCAAGATTGTAGCAGATTAGTGACAAAGACAACCATCAGAATTTTTGTTGAAAACTTTTAAATTTTTTCCATAAAATCAATCTAATCACATATTTTTACCCAAAAACTCAGTTTAGTCACACCAGAACTTAAATTGTACGGGTCGACGCTTAAAGTTGACAGTTGTATAGCTGTATTTAGGAATTTTTGCTCTAAAATACAATCTAAATTTTAAAAATACTAAAATATGTCAGAGTATTTTAAAAGCACCGTTAAATAGATAATTGTCATAAAAAAATTGTTTGACAGACAAGGTCGACTGTCAAATTTAGGCCCTGGTACAGGGCCTACATAAAAATATTTCTATTTGATATCTGCACACTTTTCAGTATTTTTGGGGGCTTAAAGACATTTGGAGGGTTATTCTTAAATATCATCCATTTCAATAGTCAAAGGTCAATTTCGACCAATAAAAGTAGGACACATATTTACCATTTTTTGTTGTGCATGAGTTGTAAAATTTCTATTGATTGCTTGACCATTGAAATGGATGATATTTAAGTAGAGTCAAGACATTTTGGTTATCGTTTGAAGTTTTTCTGAAAAAAGAAAAATGTAGAGACCTGATCGGCATTTGTTGAATCGAGCAGACCGCTACCTCCTGATGCAAAATTTACCCCAGTTGTAAAATCTGCCCCTGGTTGGAGATATGGAGGGGGAAAACGGAGCCCCAAGTAAGTAGCTGCAACCACAATCAATGTATTTTATGAAAAACTGTATTAAAGTATCTATTTAAAGAAAAGAAAGAAGAGATTGAATAAGATCATATAAATCTGTAACAAGAAATTGTTATTGACTGTTTGATCATTGAAATGGATGATGTTTAAGTAGAGTGCAAGAGGCTATACCAACCCACTCTACTTAAATGTCATCCGTTTCAATGATTAAATAGTAAATAGCAATTTTACATGTCATTAACAAAAAAAATGATAAATATTTATCCTACTTTTATTGGCCAGAATTGACTTTTGACTGTTAAAGTGGATGATATGTAAAAATAGCCCAACATACCGACGAAGTCGAAAGCGGTGCGGCCATTAGTATAACGACCAGTTGGGTAAGGGAAAAAAGAGATGCCATATGGTGGAAAGTTTGCACGGCCTTTACAGTCTGGTATATAATCATTATTACCTGCATCTATTAACGAGTCTCCAAACACATACATGGCTGGCACATGAGGCTCTTTTTCAGCTGCTGCAAAACAAGAGATGAACCACAGCCCAACTAAAATACTCACCACTGAGCTCTCCATTCTGACCTTAACAATCGATTATAGCCACCACGCTTGCCTATCGCAAGGAAACAAATATAAAAAAAGTAAAACGCAGTTGATCTCTTTCAAAATGATATTACCTAATAACATGGTGCGAGAAACCAGAAAACAAAAAGAAGTAAATCCCACTCACTGCTCAGTTCCTACTTTCCAATGATCCACTGCGCACCTGGGAATAACTAAATTCCAGGGGAGTCTTAAAAACGCGAAGCAATTCAGATGACGTGGCGTGCGGAGAAACACAAAAAGAAACTTGTTAACCTTTAAACTTCTTAACAAATCAACCAACTATTTCTAATCGACACGACAGTGCTAACCTAACAAACACGAGGCAGAAATCCCAACCTACATTCATGGCAGCGGCTGTTCTCCATCATACAAAATAGCGTGTCTAAGACCGTCCACTCGTGCCTGACTGTTAGTCATTTTTCGACCTTTTTACTGTGACATGTTAAATGCAATTCTTTCGACCTAGCCTGACTGTTAGTCATTTCTCGACCTTTTTACTGTGCAATTCTTTGACCTATTCAACAATGTGCATTTTGAATATGCATTGTCAATTAAATAGTTGAAAACGTTTGTGAATGGATTTTGACCAGTTTGCTGTTTTATGAAGCGGCTGTTTATCCATACAAAATAGTTATGTCTAAGACCGTCCACTAAAATAGCCATGTTTAAGACCTCCATTGTGCCAACTGTTTATTCATTTTTCGACTCTTTTTTCTATGACATGTTATGTAAAAACAGTCCAAAGATAATAAAAACAGAACAGCAACAGCAAAACAGAGAGAAAACAGGGCAAAACAGAGTTGAATAATCCGGCAGATTATATTCATCTAACTTGCATTACATCCAAATGCCATGTTTAGCAGCGATCCAGATGAGCAATCTGAATGCTGTATCCAACAACCATCCAGAGGCTCTATACAACAGCTCTCTCCAATCACATATATATAGTTATAGAACCTTTGAAGCCTTGAAGCTTCTAACTTTCTAGAAAACTCTTAAATCTGGAATGTTCTTTTCTAGAATATATCTTACAATATTCTTTTCTAGAACAGCTCCAGGAATGTTCTAGCTTGTGGAAGGCTCTAGAATCATTCTACAATTTTCTAGACAATCTTAATCCTTGACATCCCCCCTTAAGATTATCTTTTGTCTAGCTGAAAAGTCATTTTCTTCATCATCACTACCAACAATACCTCTAACTTGTTCCAACTTGTATTTCCAACAATAGCCCTGCAAACAAAAATCACTCTAGCAATATATCAGCCCTGCAAACAAATCACTCCAGCAATATTTCAGCTCTGCAAACAAATCACTCTAGCAATATCTCTGCCCTACAAACAAATCACTCCAGCAATATCTCTGCCCTACAAACAAATCACTCCAACAATACACTTCTAACTGAACCTCTAGCTGAACCAGAAAACATTCTAGCTAAACCAGGAAAACATTCTAGCTGAACCTGGTTGAAACTCTAGCTGAACTTGGGTTGATCCTCTAGCTGAATCTTTTTTTTTTCCAACAATCCCCTCAGCGTTACCCAAGGGGATTCGAACCCATAACTTGGCTCTGATACCATGTAAGAACAGGCCCAATAAACACCAAAAGACAGGGCAAAACATAACAACAACAAACATAAAAGAGGCAGGGCAAAACAGAGTTGAATAATCCGGCAGATTATATTCATCTAACTTGCATTACATCCAAATGCCATGTTTAGCAGCGATCTAGATGCTATATCTAATAGCAATCTGAATGCTGTATCCAACAACCATCCAGAAGCTCTATACAACAGCTCTCTCCAATCACATATATATAGTTATAAAACCTTTGAAGCCTTGAAGCTCCTAGCTTTCTAGAAAACTCTTAAATCTGGAATGTTCTTTTCTAGAATATATCTTACAATATTCTTTTCTAGAACACCTCCAGGAATGTTCTAGCTTGTGGAAGGCTTTAGAATCATTCTACAATTTTCTAAACAATCTTAATCCTTAACATGTTAAATGTTATTCTTTAATCCTGTTCAACAATGTGCATTGTGGATTAAATAGTGGTTTGTTAAATGGATTTTTTTAATGAATATCTTATTTAACTTATATTAAAGAAATAAATAGTACATATTTAAAAAAAGTAAGTGGTAAAAAGTGACACCCACACAGTCACAGCGTCAAAAGGGGAATATAACATAAGTCTGAAAGGACAAACAAAACATGTCTAACATGAAAAGGAGCAAGAGTAGCACCAGCAGAGGGAGGAGGATCTTTATCAGAATGGATTTTGACCAGCCCACTATTTTATGATGTGCAGGCTGGTTAAACTTTACCCTCTAAGACATTATATCATGATTTTTTTAATGAATACTCCTATTAAACATTATATTAATAATGGAGAAATAGTACAATATTAAAAAACAGGTGGGGTGGTAAAAAGGCACACTCACAAAGTCCTAAACAAAAACAAAAAACTAAACAGATAATACCAGTAAAAGGAGGATCCTGATCATCAAACTTTTCCCAAACATCTCATCAATTGATTCCCAACCCTAGAGAGAATCTCATGATTTTAAGATACATCTTTCACCTTTCCACCTTGCCATTTTCGGTCGACTTGGCAGATGCTGCCACGTCAAGTTCAAATTTTTTGAATTCGATAGTACCGCCCTTTTTTTTTGAAAAACATTGTTTCTTCTCTCTAATATATTACATCAAACTAGCTCGATTTTCTGCTTTAGACACAAACGTTTTGAGGATTGGATAAAACAATTTGGCCTTCCGATTCCAGTTGCAGGGAATGTGGAGAGTGGAAGAGCAATTGGAACAATATTTGCGTTTGGAGGTTCTTATGCAGATACGGAAAATCACAACTGGTTAGCCATTGGATAGCAGCCTCCGTACATCACTTTTCCTGGACAGCCCTCAAGATGCCATTTAGACGGAAAAATCCTCACTGACTTCGTTGGTATGTCAATTCTTTAGCTACTTATGACCAATTTCAAAATTGTAACACTTAGATTTTTTTCCCTTTTCTGGGCAGTGTCTTTTTTAACATGAGCACACCAGCGCCATACAATCAGAGGGAGGGACACCCAAATCTGGTGCATTCTGGCATGAATTTTGCATGAATTGGTGAAGAATGGAGTGTGTACGCATAGCGGGTTAAGACACTTTGCTGTCATAGACTTTTGTCTATATACATTCATGCGAAGGTGGATCTGAATTTAAGTACAGAAAAGTTGTTTCTAGAAACAAAATCCCTTGTGCTATCATCGCAGACAAAAACACTCCTTAGGTATAGTTTTGGCGTATTTTGTCCCTGTTGTTTAATGCTTTTTCAACTAAACACTAATTTGTGTGTTTAATAAATAGTTCACTTTTATGGATTTAAAGTTATCTTCTCGAGTCTGGAAATAAAAAATCCAGGCTCTATTGATTTTTCAAGTGGATAATGACTAGCTGTTATCATTTTCCAGGAGCTCTATTATAACTCAATTATCAGGACATGTCTGCAATGTGCATCTACCAAAATGATGAATAAAAATGGCAAAATATGCATACAAAATTTCCCAACTCAAAACACCGCAAAATATAACGAATTTGCAGTTAAGTTTCAATATTTTATTTTATTTTACTACACGTTGCCATAATTTATTTTATTTTGATTTCTCAGTAAGAGGAAAAAAAAGTGCATCTCAAACCCTACCTTGATAAAGACCTCCTTGCTTAAATCTATGTTGGTATGATAAAATATATTCAGGCGTTTTAGACTAGGGCTGAAAGATTCAGATTCCTCTAAACATTTAGATTTGTAAACAAAAATCATAAAATATTTAAATAAACAAATTCATATAAATAAGAAAAAAATTCTTGTCCAATTTCTTTTTTGGTTCGTGATTTTCTTATTTTCAATTTCTTTTTTTCTTTTTTATTTTTTCCATTTTTTTTAGTTTTTAATTCTTATTTTTTCCAATTTCATTTTTAGTTTTTATTTTTTATTTTTTCCAATTTCTTTTTCAAATAAATTATGAAAAAAAGATATCTTGTACTTTAGATATATTTTTTAAAATATACATATATTAGTTTATTGGTTTTATGTTTTCTGATTGCAATTTCTTTTTGGATTTTTATTTTTTCCAATTTCCTTTTTGGTTCCATAGTTTTCGTGATTTTCTCCCAACCTTCAACGGTTTTTAAATTTTTTTTTTATTTTAATTTTTTTTTATAAATTTAGGAAGAAAAAATGAGTGCTCTCGTCCCCACACAGATGTGACTATATAATAATTGAAATTTTATTATAAAAAATAAATATATAATCAAAATAATTGTAAATTAAATTAGTTTGATTTATTGTATTTCTCCCAAAAAAACAACTTTAATTATTTATTACATTTATATAATTTTAATAAATGATAAAAAAGATTTATTCCTTAAAAAAAATTAAATAAAAAATAGAATATATAAATATATAAACCTTGAATCAAAATACAAACATTTTTAATGAGTTACTACTATAAAACTTTTAAATTAATTTATTAATCTACTATTTATATATTAAATTATCTTTAAGAAAATATTTTGTAATAAACTTAAATAGATGACAAAACTTTTCAAATTGTTGAAAATAACATTTTATAAAAACCACCATAAAACTTGTATTAATGGATGCAAAATGTTATGAGTTGGCCTTTTCTAATTATCACTTTATTCAACTTATGTAACTACAACAGTATCACTTGGTCACTTTTTATTTCTAACATTATTTCTAAGGAGTGGTAGTACATTGACTACTCATTTCCCACTAAACTTATTAGTGACCTACACTAGGACTTGGAATAGAAGGAAGCTTATTCTTTAATACAATATTTCTTATAAGGGCAATGGCTTTTCTCTATACAAAGTAGCATTTCTAAGACATCTCATCATGATTCTAACATACAATACCATACCAAAAACATACAATATGATATCATATTCTCCATAAATTGCATGTATAGACTAGAGTGATGGGACCCACAATAACTGCTAACTTTTAACATTTTCATTTTATTAAATTCATTTTTTTAATCTGTTTGCCACCTAATGACTTAAAAGTGCCAATTGGTTTTAGAAAACACTGTTTATGATCATTTACCTGTTGACTTGCCCTCAATTGTTGTCCCTGATGACCAAACCACAACTTGGTCTTTCATGGCTCATTCAGTTGTGATGGTTCCATTGATACATATTCAATTGACCATGTTGTCTATAGTATGGTACCTTTGGCATGCACTTGACACAGTTGCATCATTTTGTGGTTTTATGATTTAGTAACCAAATAAAAGGGAAACAGTGTTTGCAACTACAGATGAGAAGAGTTTCAAGGTTAGGCAGACTCCTAGGCAAAAAATAGATCTGAATTATCATTCTGCTATTTCTGATGATGACAAGAAGGATAAAATTGCTGATATTGGGAGAAGAATAATTAACAATTTTTCAAGACCTATATCTACTAGACAATATCATTCGGTCAGGTTTAACTATTCACAATTTCATGGTTGTTGCTATGTCTGTCATAAGTAGGGTCATAGGGCCAGAGATTGTAAAAGAAATGGTTTTGGGTGGCATGAAAAGAAAAATTCTTATAGCTAGTCAAAATAGAATTACAATAATGTTTGTTATATCTGCAATAAAGTTGGCCATTTTGCAAGAAACTGTTGGATGCATGCAAGGTATGACTCTAGAAGAAACTATTCTCCTCTTGATCAAAATTATAATATGTTGTGTTATAGATGCAATAGTTTTGGGCATAAAGCTCAATGGTGTAAAAGAATGATAAAACAAACTGGTGGCTATATGTTTTAAAAAAAGCAATTGAATGCCTTGGGCAAAGAAGATAAATATTCTATATTAGTTTGGAGAAGAAAACAACCAAGAGATGAAAAACCAAAATCCATGCATGTTACACAAAAGACGTTATCCTTTGCATGAGAACTGGCTTAAAGTTAGGGGGAGATGCTTATTGTTTATCTTTCATCCCCAAGGAGTTCAGACATTGGTTGCTATACAAAGAGAAGTTGGTGTTAGCATGATATGTTGTCAATAGAAGTTTGATGTCTATCATCTTATGAGTTTCATTTGATAATGTTCACTTTCTTCATGGAGGTGCAGTTATATGATCATCTATATCATTACAAAGTTTAGATAATCCAAGGACATGGAAGTTATTATTTTGAGATCTTCATGTTGGCATGCTTGATATGTCTCTTAATGTGCATATGCTACATGATTAGTTAATTATTCAAAGGGGTAAAAGGACATCTTTGTGTGCCTATATTGCTTTGATTTTGACAGTGGTTCAGTATTTTTGATCTCAGTCATGTTTATCAAAGTATTCTTTATAATTTCTAACAAATGATTGTGAAGGAGTAGGCTTGGGAAGTGGTGTTGTGATCAAACATTTGTGATTACAAGGTGATTGAGCAGATTCCATCATGGTAAGTTATATGTCAATGTTGTTTAAAGAAGAGATGATATTCTTCTCATTAGATGTCATAATTATTGCCCCAGTTGCTATTGATGTTTGTTGTTTGAGTTGCTTCCTGCATCAAGGTTAGATGATGGACTGTAATGTGTAGTTATTGATTCAAGGGTAAATGATAGTGCTTGTTTATCTTTTGCAATATATTTGAATCTATTTCATGACAATGATTTGTATCACTATTTCAAATATTAGTTCTTCTGTGTTGGGTGATAGCACTATTCAAGGGAGTATAGATTCTCTCTGGTTAGAGTGTTGGTAAATGAGCATACAGTGATAGTGATTTTGTGCAGTGATAGTGGTATGACATGATTTGCAATAACAATAGTCTTTTTACTGACAATGCAGTGAACAAAGTATGTATAGGTTCATTTCATGACAAGATGGTGGACAGCTTTAGATGACAAGTTTGTCATCTACATACTTGAGGATAGCAAATGCAAAGTCTAGTGGGTGCTATGTTGCAATGATATGTAGTAACATTGCTAATGTCAAGACAAGACATGGTTTGATAGGTTAGTGACATTTCTTGCTTTAAGTATATGATACAAATACTATTTAATCTTTAGATCAAGTTATTTGATGGTGTTTGTTGACCCCACACATACTTGCTTGCACACAGTGTTTAGTATTTTTGAGATCATCTTCAGGGGGATCTTGGCTTTTGGTGACAATGTTATTTCTATCAGCATCCTCAGTTGTTGTTTATCTTTGCTACATGATCTTTATGCTCATTATGGCATTGACATTTCAGTTTCTGTTTCAGATGTTCTGGATACTTCTCATTCATGGGACAGTCTTGGTATGGTTAGTATGGTTTTCCATTTCTGATCTTGTTTCATATTTCAGGCTTATATTGATCTTTGTGAATCTCTTGGAGACATTTGCACACTTTGATCTCCCTTTGCCTTGATGCCAAAAATGGGGAGAGGAAGTTGTGTTTTGCCATCATGGACAAAGGGAGAGTTTGTTGACTTGCCCTCAGTTGTTGTCTCTGATGACCAAACCACAACTTGGTCTTTCATGGCTCATTCAGTTGTGATGGTTCCATTGATACATATTTAGTTGACCATGTTGTCTACAGTATGGTACCTTTGGCATACACTTGACACAGTTGCATCATTTTGTGGTTTTATGATTTAGTTGGCATTCTCTATTGGCTCTGACATGATACAATTGGCATTCTTTGTTGGCACAGTATGTTACAGTTGGCATAGTATGATATAGTTGGCATGATACAATTGACATTTTGGCTCTATATTGTTTTGAGAATTTTTCTTGACACATAGTATGGTGGTATTTTGGTGGTGATAATGATACTCATGGTGTTTACTGTTGTTCCTAATGTTCAACCATATCTCTTTGGCATATGTATTGATAGCATGTTCCATTTTGCACTTCATGAGGGTTCATGCGTGTGGCATGGCATACATTTATTAGCTCATGCATACATTGATAAGCTCATTTGTTTAGTTTGTCTATGGCTATGCATAGATATTTAACATCCTTCGATGATGATGCTACTTAATGTTTCAAAATGCACTAAGGGGTTTAGATGTTTCAAGTGTTGACTCCGACATTGCTTTTGTTTGGACTCTATTGCAATCTTTATAAAAGTATGTTATCTCAGTTGCTTTTAGTAACTTACCTATCAAACAGGTCACTGCAGTTTTTCATGAGGTAAAGTGTTCTTGTTACCACCGGTTGTGCTAGGGTTTACCTAGAGCACCAGTTACATGAGATATCTCAGGCATAAGGAAGCAAATCACATTCAAAGTTTTTGATAGCAGCTCTTAGGGTTTCATTCTATTCTTTTTTGAGAGTAATCATGGCTCGCAATGGAGATGCAAACATGAATCTTTGATAGTCTTTGCTGAAGATACTTGGTGATGTGACAAAGCTGGAAACTTCTGGTAAAATACTTTGACTTTATCTTCCGTTGATATAGTTATCTGACCGACACCGGGTGACAGACACCAGGTGACATTAAAACCTCTCATTCAGTTTTATCTTGTTGAAACATGCAGATGTGACGGTTATGAGTGTCAATCCTCTTCATTGTTATGTGTATTGATTTTCTGATATAGAGTTTGTATTTCTAGCTGAGTATGCTTTGTTGTGACAGTTATATGTTCTCTTTTCTCTGTCATTTCTTTCATAAAAGGTTTATGATACACATTGGTTTTACTCATAACATTGGCGGTTAGGGTTTCAAACTGAAAGAAATTAATTTGTGATATCCTTGCACAGTTATAACTGTTTCTTTTCTTCCGTGATGTGGGATCTTTCTTTGAACCAGTTTGGAAGTTATTTTACTAGGGTTTGGAAGTTTGCCCTAGGGTTTCTCTCAGGTTTGAAAATAGTTTCTTAGTTGTGATGACCTGTGGTTACAAACTGTTAAGTTTGGTTCTGTGGACAGTTTTGTCTAAACCTTAATTTGGTGCTTGACCTTGGTTTAGTTTACTTTACCACTATTTATTTGATAGCAAGCTTGTGATGGCTGTGGTTTGAATGAATCATGGTTACATTGATACTATAGTTTATGTGGATAGTGCTAAAGGATAATTGATGATTTGTTTCTTTTAAGCACTTGACTTTGGTTGTATGTTAAACCAGTTACATTTTTGTGACAGAGATACTTTGGTCTATAATTCTTGATAAAGGCAACAGTGATACATTACTATTTAACTGTGACTTCATGGCAGTTATGACACCAGTTTATGTAAGGGACAGTTTGATCCTAAACCACAGTTTACAAGACAGTTATTACTTGAAACTCTTTCATGAAAGGAAGAAGGTGTTGTGAAATTATATAAGAAGGCATATTGTAAACATCTGAACGGGTTTTTTGATACTTGTTTATTGCATTATCATTGAGACTGTATTAGCTTGTTGTATTGCTTCTTAAGTCTCAAATAATGAGATAGTTAAGGAGTGGGCTATAGTGAAACAGAGCAATCCTCTGTATTGACTTAAATTATTCATTGAGTTGTATTGAAAGGTCAAGTCAGTGAGACAAGAAATGACCTTTGCCAGTGAGGCAATATTGTAGCCAGTGAGGCTTGAGTCATAGCCAATGAGGCTTGAATCGTAGCCAATGAGGCAACTGTAGCCAGTGAGGCTTGAATTAATAGCCAGTGAAGCTTGTAATCAGTGAGATTCTTTTTAAGCCAGTGAGGCACTTTTTCGAGTGGTTTTTAGGCTCCGGAGGGTTTTCCACTAAGGACAATATCTGTGTTATGGATTGTCATTGATGAGTTTGATCCTCATGTTTATTTGCATATCATGTGTCATTTGTTTTAAAGTCATTTAATTTATTTTGGTCTATATGAACACATACTTGTCTTATATCACTGTCTGAAACAATGATATTGTGCATGTCCACTTTATGAACAATCATATTTCATAGTTATTCTCTATGTGTTAAGATTTATGATAATGAGTCATTATTTTCGGTCCCTACGCTGAGTTGATGCATTCTTGACTTTGATCAATCTGTTTTAGTTGTCCAATTCTTTCATGATGTCATCTACAATTAATGGGAATTGTTTTTGTATCAAAGTTTTGAAATATAGATTTTAAGGTCACTAAGTCTTGTTAAAATTTGTATACCCCTGATTCACCCCCCCCTCTCAGTGGTATTGTACTCCAACATTACCATGCCTTTCTTTCTGCAAAATGAAGTTGATCTCTCTGTGATTAACATTTCATAGTTTCTATTAGACTGTAAGGGAGGAGGAGAAGAACTAAAGAAGCTTCACAATCATTCCATGGTGGCCACAGTGAGAGAGACTTGCAAAGAATGAGGATTCTTCCATGTTGTGAACACTAGAATTCCAACACATCTTCTCTAGAATGTGGAGAGTGTTAGCCATGAGCTATATGCAATGCTTGTATAGGTTAAAGAGAGAACCATCACATCAAGTAGTTCATTGTTGCAAGAGACCTACATTATGAAATTGTCTCACTCAGATTTTATTTAGGAATTGCCTTACAAAATATGGCCAAGAAAGGGAAATCCAATGTTATGGTAGGTTATGTTCCACACTTATTTTGATTCCATTGCTATATTATAATTAATTGAGTTGTAATGTTTAATATGGTAGTGATATGATTGGGACATACACATGTGCCATGGCAAATCTCCAACAGAAGATCAACAAAATCATTGTTGCGAGCCTCATATTGGATTTGGAGACTCTCTACTATTCTGATGTACAAAACTACAAAATTTCATGCATTTAAAGCACTATTTCTCAAACAGAAATTCCATAGAAGAGGAAGAAGTTCTGTTTGAGCATACTAATTTCGCTTGCTTTACTATCCTTTGCCAAGACAATGAAGGCGGCCTCCAGATTCGGTCCAAAGAAGGAAAGTGGCTAAATGTGAAGCCCATATCTTCTTCCTTTATTGTTTACGTAGGCGACTCTCTACAGGTGTGAATCTCTGAGATGAAGACCATTTGTTCTAATTTATTTATCTTCCTTATTAACATAAATATTTTTTGTGGATGCAAACATGGAGCAACTGCAAATTTTGTAGCATACAGCATTGGATTGTTCACAAACGCAAAGGCTGGTTGGATCACCTATGGCTTGGTTTGTACACTTTCCTTATGATAATGAATTGTGAGTACCAACATAGTTTGTGGACAACCATCATCCATGATGTTACAAGCCTTTTACCTTCTCTCAATTTAAGCATTGTTTTGTGACAAATTTCCACCCTAACGAGAAAAATCGTATGAATTTGGATAATTATGCAGGCATATCCATCCTTTGATAATTGAAATTTTGGATGAAATAATATGATAGGTATATTCCATTGTTATGAAATAAAACTAATATGGTGTTTTCTAGTGTACTTTGGTTATAGTTGACTGTTGAACATTTTGATGGTTAAGAAATATCTTCTGGTTGATATATCTGATTTCAACATAAAAATAGAGATTATCTGATGCAAATTTAATGATATGTAATGAGATGTTGTTATTTACTAATCTGATTGATTTCTTTAAAAAACAAAAAAATCTTCTTTCTATTCAGAATATTCAAATGTTTTAAAGGTTCACATAGTCCAATTTGACCGTTTAAAAAGAATAGTTAATAATTTTGAACCTTCTCTTAAAAAAATTCAATTAACTACAATTTATTATTTAAAATCTTGATGGATAATAGACAACAAGGTTGAAATAATATAGACATTTCATAATTACAAAATATCCATTATATAACTATTTTACAATTACAAAATATCTATATCCCTGTACATTTTCTTTTACCTCCTTATTAATTTTTTAACTTTACATCTAAAATATTATTGTTTTATATATTTCCTGCACATTTTTTTTAAAAAAAAAACTTTTACAACCAACTATTATAATTTTATATATTTTTTAAATTAAAAAAAATAAAATAAATAAATATTTACCCTATTCTTACTTTTACCACATGGTCCTTGTTTTACTCTCTGTTATTCAAAATGCACGCACAAGATTCATGAAAATTGTGTTATTTTTTAAATTCAACAAAAGAAGGAATAAATAAATATTTACCCTAATCTTACTTTTACCACATGGTCCTTGTTTTACTCTCTGTTATTCAAAATGCACACACAAGATTCATGAAAATTCATGAAAATTGTGTTCAATAAGTAAGATTCTCACACCATTCAATGAGACAACACCCCATAAAGATGGACAGATGATGGATATTTTTTAAATAACTTCTACCCATAAAATCATGGTACTTTTGGTAAAACTGTATAGAATTTTGTGAATCAATGATTTAGATCGTATTTTATTATTTTGATGATCATCAAGAAGAGGAGTAAATAAAAATAAATTACAAAATGAGATCTATAAAAATAGGGGAATAGAATGAAACGGCTTCTAAACGACTTCTACCTATGCTCTAGATAACCACATCCTTGAAACATGTCTATTCCTTACACTTTGTCCTTAATCTTTCTAACTTGAAATTTTATGGCCCCAGGTCCCTCCTCCAATTCATATGGAATTGACCCAAACACTTCAAACTAGTTAATTTAAAAAGCCACGCTATTCCCTCAGCAAGAAACACAATTAATTTTTCTTTAACACTACTTGCCAAGAAATTTTAGCTCACCTCCTCAATGCCCTAATGACCTTATTGATAGTTCTCAACAAACATTTTATTATGGCAAATGACCTTATGTATAGTTCTTAGCAAACATTTTATTATGCCATGATCTTATCTATAGTTCTTAGCAAACATTTTATTTATTGAAAAATTTTCATTTCTCTTTTTGGTTTTCATCTTTTAATATTATTTGCATTATTCATGTAATCTTTAACTTACTAAAACATGTATTATAACAAGTTTTTACTAGTTTTTTGATTGGTTAAATTGATTTTAGAGTTGAGGCTGTATGATATACAAAATGAATGAACATTAAGCATTTTTTCATTGTTAATTGAATTACATGATTACTCAAAGTTGATATGTAGAATAGTATTATATGTGATAATATACAATTCTAAATAATAAATTTGAGGACATTGAACAAAATAAATATTTTATAAAATGAGATACACGTTTCCATGAAATAATTTTGTACCTTATAAATATCCTTTACAAAACATCTAACATCATTTTTTTTCTCATTAAGATTTATTTGTTATTATGAAGTGAATCATTTTTTTTCTCATTAAAATTTATTTGTTATTTTGAATCAACTAAAATTCTATTGAGAAGATATATGCCTTAAAAGTTTTTTTTGAAAATATCAAAGCTCTCATAGTTGAAACTTAATCATATCATTGTTGGGTACTTTGGGAAATAATCATCATTATTGGTATTATGATAGATTCAAAGTCACATTTTTCTTTTATAATGAAGCATTAGAAATCTTGCAAATTATCGTGCCCATAAAATTGTTAAAATATTTCTCTTTGTATTTGAAAATCAGCTAACCATTTATTGGTTGTTGCCTTTTTGTGTTAATGCTTTCCCTTCATTGCGATGGTTATAAAATTGTGTATTGTGTGATAGAATGCATTGTTTAATGCATAGAGGATTTGATGTGCCTAGATGAATTCTAATAGAGTGGTTATGGGATTATTGTGGTAAGGAATATCTCTAGAGTAGAAAAGAGGCCATGGAATGGTGAATTCAATGCTTAATAATAGCTTCCATGGGGTTCACAATTAGTATCCCTTCATGAAAGGCTCTTTGGAGCATATACTTAATGGGGGTTTACTCTTATGAAAGTGTGAAACCATTAGAGAATGAAATTCTTCTTTATTTAATGAACTCTTTTTTTGGATGTCTTAATTGAGCAAGATTAAACACTATGTAGACCATATTTAGAACAAGTTTAAGTAATCCTAGGAACTTCTTGGCCTTGAATATGATGACCTTGAGAACCAATATGAAGGTTAGCACAAGATATTAATTTTGGACGGGTTCTACTTAAATTTCAAATTGTACAATGATCAAATAAGAGTTAAATTTCATCCTTTATTCAGAAGTAAACAAAAGAATTCAACACGTGATTAAGAATATAATGTTTAAGTAGTTTTATAATGCTAATATTTTGAACTTTAAGGTTTAGGAACCTTTAGATTTAATTTAGCCATATATTATTGACCATAGATAAAAGGATAATTGTTGATGACTAGATGCACTCATCTCAAAAAAATATCTTATCTTCCAAATTATTTTTTGCAAATTTTTATTATAAATTTAATTTCATTCACTTCAACATTTTTAGTTAAACCATGAAATCAAACATTATGTAAGGGTACTATAAAATCCATTTGAATAAGGAAAATAAAAATGATTGTTTAGGCTTTCAATTGTGTTAAAAAGCATAGTATCTATGGCCTTTTTTCAATCCTATGTTTGTCATTTCTCACCCTAAATATATGTAATGACTTGGCTATGTTTGTCTATTGAACTTGGCCATTTGGTTAATCATATGTTGCTTGAATCTCATCATAAGTTATACATAGAAAGATGCACAATGACCTAACTATAGTGGTATATTAAGATTGGTCATCTAGTTGATGCAATACAACATGAACAAGTTCTTTATAATTGATCATCTAACCTTAAGCTTGATTTTGTCCACTTGATTTGCACAACCAAAGGATTCATTATCCACCTACATAGAAGCTCTAGAAGACATTGAAGGAGAATAAATTTTCATAGTGATTATTTGAAGTACTTAGCAAAATCAAGGAGGTAATTTTATAATGGATTTATTACTTTTACATGTTTTTAATTTAAAATGGCCAATCATACACAAATCCCCTTTAAAATGGCATGAGATCTAACAATATATAAGGAATAAGTGCTAATGTTAGAAAATCTCATAATATATATTAGTAATCTATAAAGGGAAGGTATTGCATTTACTAAGTTATCTCCTCAATTCAATCTCTCAACTAATTGTGAATAGTTTAATAATTCTTGTTTGAGTGATATTATAAGATAAAAAGTAAATATTACATTAATTATAATAAAATTAATAGCAAGGATTATGATCCTTTTCTCCAAGTTGACCCTTGAAGGAAATATTCAATGCATCATTTTTGCATGAGATTGGTATGACCTACTATAGGGTTTGATCATCTCATTGATAACATATACACTTTGCTATTAAATGTTTTTGATGCAACATGAAGAATTTCTCTAAATAACCTTCATCTATCCATAATAATGATGATAATGTTTCTATATGTGGTTTCTTCTTTTTTGTGTATGTTGTTTGTAAGTTAGTGTTGGTGTGTGAATCCATGTATCATTCATAAAATAGAAATAAATTGGTTGTTAGGAATAGCAAGCAGAAGATGTCAATTAAATGTAGATAATCAAAGATTTAACAGAGGAATGAAAATACATAGAAATAAAATAGCAAGAGACAAGTTTAACATGGTTCACCCAAACACGGGCTACATCCACCAAAAGAGAGTCCAATAATATTATCCAGCAAAAACTAGAACTGATTACAACAAGCAATCTATTCGAACTCAATACCAATGTAATGTGCTACAATGCAATATAAACTATAACCCTAACCCTTAAGCTTTTTTACCTTCTCCAACCAGTTTGATCAAGACTTATGGAAGTTACAAAAATTAGGTTTTTTATAAGTTAGCCAATAGAAAAATAACTCCTGACACCTTTATTAAATAATAGGCAATTTTTGATTTGGGGGTACTGCCCCCAACAACCCCCATTAAGGGCGTTGATCCCAGACCCCTAGACCGCCACTGTGGACTCCACCCCTAAGCCCCCGCCAAGGGGATAATCCCCCTAGGCCTCGCAGGAGGAGCTCTGCCCCATGCACTCCCTCATTAAATACTTTGGGGGGAAACTACGCTGACAAAAGTGGGGAAAATTTAACCTCTGATTTTGACTGGGCTCCGTATAACAACATTGTTCATGTTGGTTAAGTTTTCTAGTATGTATGCATTATTTGGAAATAACTATAATGTTATTGGGAAGATACATGCCTTGAAAGAAACATTAAAATTGTACTAAAATGTCAAGGGTGTCTTTGGGAATAATCATCAATATTGATAAATTTTAGTACCTTCAAAGTCTCTTCCTTTTATAAAATCACCAAAAATGCCTTCAATTATCACATCCAAAAAACTCTTTAAAATTTGTAATAGCACTAAACTTAGGCTGACACTTTAAATTGTAAATTAATTGCATCCCTACTCTAAACATCTTAGTTTTTTAATTAAATCACAAATTCAATATGAAAATTAATTTCATAATTAAACTATCATTGACACTTATAATAAATTTCTAAGATGTTTTTCATTTAAAACCTTCGTAGTTGACCTCTATTTTTCTCTATCTAAAATGTTAGGATTCATATATTAGCAAAATGGATAGTATGTAATAGAGTGGTGATGAAGAAAAATGTAGGTTGAAATACATAGTGTGTAAATTTCAACCTATAGATGCACCCATTTCTTACAAGTGTTAATGATAGTTTAAATTATAAATTAATTATATTTCTTTCTATAATTACTCATTTTTAAATCATTCAAAAATTAAGTATGCAAATGAATTATCACTAACACTTGTAATAAATTTCTAAGGTGTCTTTTAAATTCTAAATATTCTTAGCCAATTTATGGTTCTCTCTATGATGGGAGCATTTTTAGATTCAGACCCAAAACTCATTTACAGAAAACAAAATCAAAGTGACATGCATAAATAATGATAGTAAGAACGTAATGAGCAGTTTCAGAGAAGTATTCAAATCACAGAGAGAGAATGAAAACCATGAATTCACACATTGTTCTATTCAAATATCCAAACATGATAATACATCTAACATTGGCCTGCTATAATCAGCCTCCTAATGCACGTAGGAATAAACTTCCTATCTACTCCTATACTTTAGTCCCTCTATCAATCTCAGACTTCACATTATTTTTATCCCTCTTCCTCTTATTCAATAAACAAATCATGAAATACATTTTACTATGGTCATGATCCAAGGCTATTTCCCTCCTCTTGTCTATCTGCTTTTAGCACCATCGACCCCCTCTTCTATTCTTTCCAAGCTGCCAATGACTATATATCTTCATCAGTTTCCAGTTCTGTAGAGAACAATCAATTCCAACCGCCACTATCCAAGAAGCCATCACCTCCATAAAGAGAAAATGGAGTCTCTAGAAATCAATACAAACCATAACTAACGCATAGCAGAAAATGTTATGCTCAGCAGCACGACCCCATCACTTGTAAAGTTTTTTTTAAAGATGATTTAATGTTGTTTCTAAATCAATTGCTCCACCAAGAAGGAAGGAAAAATCATATTTGCTAGCTAGGTCCACTCTTAATATGCATGATAGGAGGCTTTTAATAATTTTAGAACTAGAGATAATTGCCAGCCATGACCTTCCCATAATAGGTAGAAATTAAATTGCTTAAGTAATGATCGATAGAGATAAAAATATAATAGCCAATCAAGTTGCTGTCATATGGGTGACATGAGGTTCATCATATGGAAGGCGACAAGAACTACACCAAAACACAACAAAAGACCAAAAATTATAGAAACTGAAGGAAAATGTCAACCAAAATGTGAGGTTAAGTGATGCCATTGCATCAGACTCCCCAGGAAGAAAAATCCATGAGCTCCTATTCATGAGGTCCATGATTCCACTTTCTTTTTCCTTGCCTTCTAGTTTCTTAATTCTGCACTTCCATACTTGCATTATTGCCTTCGAAGTTTCGTTCTCTGCATTTGTCGGCTTCTTTCTCTCTGTGCATACTTCCTCCGTCAATTCTCTGTATCAACTTCAAATCTCCACCATTCTGATTCATCGTCACGGTCTTCCACTAGCATCATCTCAAACAAAATTTCATGTTTTCTTTGTGTAAAATAAATTACCTTCAGAATCGTTATTACTGCAATCTCATTTTAAACTTCAACACTTTCATTCTCCACTGCATCCGCCTTCACTAAGTCCATACTCTCTTCTTCAAAATACTCTTTCAAACTAGACATTTCCTCTACTCTTAGATTCTCCTTTGTAACCACAAATTTCTTCTCATCCTCACTACAGTTGTCATCATTAGAAATAAAAATAGTATCAAAATCTTTTCCATCATCAGGCTCAAAATTATTTTGACCACCATCTTTTCCCAGGTTATCAAAACAACCAAATATGAACTTATTAGATTTAGTGAATTAATATTTGCACTAGTTTCTGTCTCTTGATAATCTTCTTCCTTACCAAAATGTTTGCAGTCCTCATCAACATCCTCTGCATTCTTGCTATTAATGTCTTCTATGTCTGTTGCCAGCTTGCTATCTTCCACTTTATTATTTCCTGCAATCATAACACCATTAGGAAAATAATACTTTTCCAATGCATCCATTTGACTTGAAATCTTTTGCGATTCCTCATGTAACTCTCTCTTCTCCACACTATCCCAATATCTATCCCACAATGGTATAACAACAGGTCTTCTAAATGCAATCTTCATCTCCTTCACTGCTGCAATACTTTTCCAACTTGCACTGTACAACCAATCATTCGTGCCTCCTTCTCTACCCTCTACAGTTATAGGTCTCCTCTCTCTCCTGCAACAAATTCTCCTATGGTTTACTCAAGATGCAACCACTTCAGTCTTTTCCCACACCCACTAGTCCTGGCACAAGTTGCCTCACTCTCGTCACTCTACCCATGCACACAGAACCTTCTGTGCTCTGATACCACTTGATGGGAGCATTTTCAAATTTAGACCTAAAACTCATTTACAGAAAACAAATTCAAAGTGATATGCAAAAATAATGATAGTAAGAATGTAATGAGCAGTTTTAGAGAAGTATTGAAATCATAGAGAGAGAATGAAAACCACGACTTCACACATTATTCTATTCAAATATCCAAACATGATAATACATCTAACATTGGCCTTCTATAATCAACCTCCTAATGTGTAGAAATAAACTTCCTATCTACTCCTATACTTTCATCCCTCTGTCAATCTCAGACTTCACATTCTTTTTATCGCTCTTCCTCTTATTCAATAAACAAAGCATGAAATACATTTTACTATGGCCATGATCCAAGGTTGTTTTCCTCCTCTTGTCTATCTTCTTTTAGCACCATCAACCCCCTCCTCTATTGTTTCCAAGCTGTGAATGACTATATATCTTCATCCATTTCCAGTTCTATAGAGAACAATCAATTCCAACCGCCACTGTCCAAGAGTCGTCGCCTCCATAAAGAGAGAATGGAGTCACTGGAAATCAATACAAACCATAACTAACGTAGAGCAGGAAACGTTATGCTTAGTAGCACGACCCCATCACTTGTAAAGATTTTTTTTAAAGATGATTTAATGTTGTTTCTAAATCAGTCGCTCCACCAAGAAGGAAGGAAAAATCATATCTGCCAGTTGGGTCCACTCTTAATATGCACGATAGGAGGCTTTTAATAATTTTAAAATTGGAGATAATTGCTAGCCATGACCTTCCCATAATAGGCAGAAATTAAATTGCTTAAGTAATGGTCGACAGAGATAAAAATATAATAGCCAATCAAGTTTCTATCATATGGGTGACATGAGGTTCACCATATGCAAGGTGATAGGAGCTTCACCAAAACACAACAAAACACCAAAAATTACAGAAACTGAAGCAAAATGTCAACCAAAATGTGATGTCAAGCAATGCCACTACAACACTCTATCTAAAATTTAGAATTTTCACATCAGAAAAATGAATGTTTTACAATTCCATGTTGATGAAGAAAATTGTAAGTTGAAATACATGGTGTGTATTTCAACCAAAGAGTGCACCTATTTCTTTCAAGTGTTAGTGATAGTTTAAATTGAGAATTAATTGCATTCTTTGCTATAAACAACTCATTTTAAAATAAATTCAAAAATTCAATATGCAATAACTAATTTCTAAATTAAACTATCACAAACACTTGTAATAAATTTCTAAGATGTCTTTTAAATTTTAGACCTTCTTAATTGATTATTATTTTTCTCTATCTCAAATGTTAGGATTTATACATTGTCAAAACAAATAGTGTGTAATAGAATGTTTTCAAGGAAATTGCAAGTTCAAATATACAATATGTATTTCAACTTGCACATGCACCCATTTGTTACAAGTGTTAGGGATATTTTAAATTGAAAATTAATTGCATTTCCTACTATAAGAAACTCATTTTAAATCATTCAAAAATTCAATATGAAAATTAATTTCTAAATTAAATTGTCACTAACACTTGTAACAAATTTCTAAGATGCCTCTCAAAACTAGACCTTCTTAGTTGATTCATATTTTTCTTTATCTCAAGTGTTAGGATTCATACATTGGAAAAATAAATGTTGTGTAATTAAATGTTGATGTTCAAAATATTATAGGTTGCAATAGATAGTGTGTATTTCAAGCAAAGAGTACACCTATTTCTTACATATTTTAGTGGCACTTTAAATTGAAAATTAATTGGATACTCTTCTATAAACAACTCATTTTATAAATAACACAAAAATTCAATATACAAATTTATTTCCAAGTTGAACTATCACTAACACTTGTAATAAATTTCTATCTTGATGTATTTAAAATATTAGGCTTTCTTAGTTGATTTGTATTTCTCTCTATCTTAACTATTAGGATTTGTATATTAACAAAATGGATCTTGTGTAATTTAATGAACTAATGAAGAAAATTGTAGGTTGAAATGCACATTCTGTATTTCAACCTAGACATGAACCCATTTTTTACATGTGTTAGTGATAGTTTAAATTACAAATTGATTACATTCCCTACTATAAACAACTCAATTTTAAATAATACAAAAAATCAATATGCGAATTAAACTATAACCTACATTTGTAATAAATTTCTAGGATGTTTGCCAAATTTTAGAACTCCTTAGTTGAATCCTATTTTGCATTGTCTCAAATGTTAGGAACATACATTGGAAAATTGAATATTGTGTAATAGAATGTTGATGAAAATTATAGGTTGAAATACAAAGTGTGTATTTCAACCTACACATGTGCCCATTTCTTACAATTGTTTTTTATAAAGAAAGGCATAAAATATGGGTTATGAAGGGACCAGAAACCCTTTGTAGAAAACAAAACATCAATTGATCCATAGCCACAAAGTGACACAATAGAAAAATAAAGAAACTAACATAAAACCTTGATAAAATAAAAAAGCTACAAACTTTTTAGGGTTGTGGTTGCTTTGAGCTCTTCTTGGATGAATATCTCCTACATACCAATGGGGTCCTTGAGCCCCTATTTTTTCTTAGCTCTTATATTCCTTTTAATGTTTCTCATCTTGGTACTCAGACCCCCTAAGGATACCTTATCAGGGAGAGCAGTAGTTCTCCCTTCCCCTATATGTCTCTTTTAGCTTCTCTTTTTCTTGATTTGATTATCTTGGTTAAGGGCTCCCTTGATGTCCCTTAGCTCACACTCCAATATATCAATTTTGGCCCCTTTCTTTGCTAAGCTCTACCAGAGAGAGGATTCAAGACTAGTACCTTCTTCCTTCATGATGGTGCCTTAAAAAATTAGCTTATTCATGTTAGGAAAACCTCCCACGATAAAAAATATGTTCATCCACCTTCCCAAGGGTTTGCACTTCACCATGGGGTTGATTACTAGCACAGTGTTGGAAGAAACTAGTATAGCATCCAAAATTCATTGCATTTGGTGGCAAGAAGCATTTGGAGCATAAGGTTAACTAGGCCTAATAGGAATAGTCATCTTTTGTAAGGGACATGTCCCTGATATAGTTATATGTATATAGTAACATAGGAGAAGTAAGAAGTAAGAGAGAAATAGAACATGAAAAAGAGTAGAGAAGAGATTGTATATTTGACATTGTAATACATGAAGTTTATATATATAAAGGATGATATATGTTTTTTATGCTTCAAATTAATATTTCATTTTTTATTATGAATTGTTTGTTTTTTTAAGTTGCCACATAATGTTATTTCAAGCAACAAATCCTTTGATCATTCTCTTATTATAATCACTAGGGTATAAATACAACATGCAAGGGTCCTAGACTTAGAACTTCAGACTATGACTCCTCATCCCTTGCCAACGTTTGTTTCCATTATCAAGACCATAGTAAACTCTTAGTAAAGATATATTAGAGCACTAAAAAGAATTGTAGAGAACAAAAAGTTATTAAGAAGAATATTATAAACAAGGAAGAATTTTTTATGATTTGAGAAAGATTCTCCAAGTTCTTAACCTCATGAGAGGGGATTAGGCACCTAGGGGATGATGAATGGAAGGCGAGATCTTGAAAAGATCCTTTAAAATATGTGACTAATCAAAGTAAGCCGAACATGAACATTATGGGATGCATAAAGGATCAATGAGATTCTATATCTTAAAAACCCATGGTGAAAGGAGATGATAAGAAGTTAAGAGACATTAAAGACAATATCTAATTAGCAATGGAATTGAACATGGAATAAAAGAGACAAAAACAAACAAAACAAAGAGAAGAGAGGTACCTCAAAATAATAGAAAAGGTAGAAGAGACGAAGTTAGAGCATGCTAGAAGGGCTATAGCTAAACTAGAAGACACAAATCTATAAGATTTTGTAGGAAGAAATATATGTGAGTGTGCCACAGGGGCTGTAACTACTAACCATGAAATAGAATTATGTGATACTCCAAAACAACTAAACTCATATCTTGATAAGGCAATAGATATCCTCACTAATTAAGCTGGAAGCATCAAAGAATATAGGACATCTTGAGAAACATGGGAAGAAGGTTGTAGTAGCATGGAGGCTCCACCACTTTTGGTATTAAATCAAACACCATGCTTTGAACCTGACTTATCTAATGTTTAGATTACAATAGATGAAAAAATTTAAGAGATTTTTGAACCCCTTGAAAAATTTACAATCATTGAGATTCAATGAGGAATATTTGGATTAGTTGGTTACCAAAAGTGTGAGCAAATTAAGAGATGAGGCTTTATATCAAATGGTACAAGAAGGAAATAATAACATGTTCAACTTGGGTGATAATGCAATTGGATTAAGAGAAGAAGATTGGAAAACATCATTTTCTAACAATATGTCTTTAACTAATGAAAAAACATCTCCTAAAATGAAATAACACTTTGAAGAGTCACAAACCCTAGACTAGGAGTCATTCCTCATTCAATACAAGTCAAGGAGGATTTTAACATTAAATACAAGTGAAACAAGAGAGTCTCAAGAACAAAAAATTGTATAGAACTTTGATGAAATATTAGGAAGAGAATTTTTTGAGATACAACTATCTAGAGATAAGGGAAGGACTCGAAGAATATTGCAACAAAAATACACAAAGGAAAGGCCAAAACACCAAAGAACACTACCAATAAATAGTGTAAAACAAATAAAAAGCCTAATTTAAATATGGATTCACTAGTCAAACCCCCAAGTTTTGGTAAAGATACAATAGAAGCAGCAAAACACATATTTGTCCTAGAGTCACTAAGATAGAGAAAAGGGACCACTAGAGATCAAACAAAATTATTTGATTTTGTAGGAACCCTGTGAAATGATGTACTTAACTGGTACAAAAACATTTCTGAAACATGACAAAGAGTGAGGACAGATTGAAAATGAGTTCTTATCAAATTTTGAATCACCAGAAATCCCCACTAAAATTGTAAGTAAAATGAGGGATATGGTGTAGGAAGAAGTAGAATCTATAAAAGACTATGACTAGAGATTTAAAGAGGTATCTAGAAAATTAGACGAGCCTCTAATGGAAAAGAAACACATAAGTCGTTCATTGATGGACTAACACCTAAAATTAAAATTTCATTAGATGAAAGAATATTCAATACATATCCAAAAGTGATAATGCTAGCCTGCCACATAAAAGCATAAACATGGTGAAGACAAGAATAATCTATAAATCATAAGGAAATAGAGAGATTGAGACTTGAACTAGAACAATTAAAAATCAAATAGAAAATATTAGCTAAGAAAGAAAATAACCAACAATCACAAAGAACAAATATATGGTGCATATATTGTTCAAGCAAAGGATATATTAGAAATGAATGCCTATCAATTAAAGGGGATAAAAGAGTTGCTACACTTACGGTAGACCTAGGAATAGCTCCAAGAAAAACACAATCAGTTTATTGTAGAACTTGTGGAGAGTAGGATGATCATGAGACAAATGATTTCCCATCACTATTATTTAGACTCCAATAAGAAGAAGAAAAACATGAACCATGGTGTGATCATCACCTCAATAATAAAGAAACAATAAACCATGAGATGGCATACATAAAAGGAGTAGCAGAAAGACCTCTGTATGCTCAAAACCATAGATATAAAGCATAGAATATCAACATGGTGTAAAAAATTAGAAATGTAGGATTTTGTTTCTAGTTTTCAAATATATAATTTATTCTAATACCTAGATCTGATAAAAGTTGGTTTTGTATAGGATGTACAAAAGTGACCTTTTTGAAATAATATGTTTTGGGCCAAGACATGCACATGTACGACTAACATAATTTGACCTAAATGAAAGTATTTCTCTAATTCATTTTGTGGAATCATGTGAGTAATGTTAAAGTTTGTTTATGATATTTTTTATAATTTTTTAAAAATAAATTCTTTATTATCTTTTTATCCCTCATGTATGACCAACATAACTTGAGCTAAAATAACAGTAACATGATTTTTTTTATTGTGTAGGGAATGATGTCTAGATTGGTAAGACATAATTTTCTATCCAGAAAAATTTCAAAATCAAAAGTTATTAAAAAAATAGCAATATATGTCATTTCAAGTTTATGAGGCCCTTTTTTTTTAAATAATTAATAAATAAAAATATATGTCGAATAGTAAAAATAATACATATTTGAAAACTAGACATTGTAATCTATAATGGGTTTTGATTTGGTCCAAAAATTCTAAACAAAAAAGTCATCAACCATATTGCTAAAGTCAATCTTTACTCTTTCTATTAACATGACATTGTACTTGTAGATCCATGGCCAAGGGTTAGGTTTGTAAGTCTATTCTAAGCCTAAAACCAAACAAAAACCATGGGTTTCAAATTTAAAATTTCATGGAATGCATACCCACTCTAAAATGCATATCCATTCTGAAAAGGAGTGGGTATGTAGTGTCAGTGTATATTAAGCTTGCTTAGGAGTGCATATTTAGGGGTCTAGATTTAGCCTTGAGCTATACTTGGCATGCCTAGATTGGATTTGTCTAAGTTAAGTGGTTGTTTTTCCTATTCTTGGAGCACCACTATTCTTAGTGAGCTTTTCCTATTATTGGCTTGACTATTCTTAGTTGATTATGCCCTATATGTACTACATCTTGTAAGCTAATTCATCATTCCATTTATTTTGCATTCATATTTTGTCCATTACTTTGCAATACTTGTTTTCTTGCAGTTTGAGTGTGGTCCTGTTCATCTTGGGTGGCATGAATTGATACTCGCATTCACTCAATGTTCCTGGTTTTTATATGGTATTAGAGCAGGATTGTGTGGATGTTTGTTTGAATTCTATGAGATCTTGATAGTTTTTCTAAAGGAAAAAATTTCAAGGAGATTGTGGGATCCCTCCCCCATTGCCCTTGGTAGAGCTAAATCGATTTCAGAAGAGGGTGATTGCAGATTGATAAAAATCAAGTTGTGCAACATCCATCTTATTCAAGGAAAATCAAGTTTGAAAAGAAGTGTTGTAGGTGACTGAGGTGATCAAGATTGAAAAAGGTGAATTTCTATGTGTTTGGTGGCACGTAGCAAGCAAGAGGCTTTCTCCTTGTTTCGTGGCCTCTATAGAAAGTCTACGGCTTCATCTTGGCTCGTGACCTCTGCAAAAGGGTTGTGACCTATGTAAGAAGACCACGACCTCTTCATAAGGCCCATGGCCTTTGTTTGAAGCTCGCGATCTGTGTTAGAGGCTTGGGGCCTTCCTTTTAATAGAAATGGATCTTCCAAAGACCGTAAACTCTCTTGGCCAGCCATCACACCTCCAAAAATGCCTAGATCACCTTCAAACACCAAGAAATCTGCAACTTTCCCTTCAAACAGTAAAAACACCTTGTAAACAAGAAAAATTTACTTGCAACATCCCATTTTTTGTCTAATTTTTGTCCTATGTTTGTAGATTTTTCCTAGTTAGGGCACATTTTTTAATTTGGGGCTTTTTCTTTTTTTAGCTAAAAGCTATATTTAAATATAGTTTAAAAAGCTTTTTTTTTTGCTAAATTAAAGATAAAATATCCTTTTTTAATAGTTGAAAGGGCTTTTTTCTCCTCATTGTAAAGTCTTATTTTGTCCAAAAATATACTTCTGACAAATAAAACTAAGGAGAATTTAAATTGTAGTGCTTTTTTAGGTGAAAGTTGAATATCTTGTGATTGGCTATTTAGTTGAGTGCCAATAATTGGATTCTCTTGTAAACCAATTTGGGCTCGATCACACTATTTCTATAAAGTGTCATTTTCGACCCAAAATTGGATTCCCTTTTTCTCACACACTCATTATAAAGTGCTTTTATATTCTTAGGGGGATTAGTCATAGTATTTTGTAATCAATGGACTGAGATAAATTTCTAAATTAAAGGGGTTCATCATGGATTCTAGTATTTATTTCCACCCTTCTATTATCAAACTAACTTCAAAGAACTATTTGTCCTAGAAACAAGAGATAAAGAATCACTATGTTGAACAGGATCTATTACCCTATCTCCTTGGACTCATTCCAGAGCCAAGTGACTATAAACAAAAGAATAAATGGTTTAACAAAAAAGACATGGTCTACGTACTAATAGGTCTTAATGTTTTTGTAGATATTTTGCATCATATAGGCCACACTAAGTGACCTTTTATTGCTTGGACCATCATCTACCAGTTGTATGGAGACTTTAGATCTTCATATGAAAGTGATGTTTCTATGGATAACTAGACTCTTGTGGATGATACTGAGACTTCTATTTCCCCATCTTGTGTGGACACATCCTCATGGGATGATCAATCTATTTGGTTTACATACATTAATATCCCATCTACATTGGAGGACATTTCATATCCTACAATACCTATTGCTACTTCAGAGTCTAGTGTCGCTTCTCAGACAGCTTCCAGTGATTCTCTACAACTGGGTCATTTATGTCTTCTAGATTCACCTCATTAGGACACACTTCTACTAGACATCACTTGGTTGTTTGTAGAGTCTCACATTTTAGATCTTGATGACACTTTGAAGGATATTTTCTTTCTCTTTGATGATATTTATCTTTCACATGCTACTACTACATAGTTCAGAGAGGCTTCACCATGGGCTTCCAGTGATTCTTTGCAGGACATCTCATGGGATTTGAATTGTAGCCATATGGCATGCATTGGAATTCCACATCCATATATCAGTTCTTTGGATCTTTCTATTAATTAGTTTTCACATGATTTTGAGAGGTCACTTGTTTCATTTAGGCCTAGGACTCCTAATTTGTTTGTGACTTGTTTGGACATTAGTATGGAGACATTTGGGTAGTATTCTCATATAGGATACTGTTGTGATGTTCACAACACGCCCCATTATGCTCCTTAGCAAAATGGGGACCCCTGCTGATGTCTTGCTTTTTGCTTCTGCTTGTGTTTTTTTTGCTTCCTGGCGGTCTGGTAAAAATGAAGGTCAGGTGCATCATCATCATGATATATGATGAGGTAGGTCATCATCATGAGGTCTATTTGTCAAAGTTCATATTTTGTTTCTGTGACCTCATATTTTAAAAGAGCTTGAAATTCCATGCAGGTTTGCCTTTTACTTCACTTAAAAATTCGTCCATATGTGGAAGTTATGCACGGTCAAAGTCTTGGTCAAACCTGATATTCGCAGGAGGATCATCATATTTTTATATCCTAACTCATGTTGACAGGATCATCATGATCTTGGTCTATCACCCGCTAAAAATCATGCAGTCGCAATATCCGGACGTCAATTTTAGGTGGTAGTTCCCTTTACCCGTCAAATGGCCTCAGGCGCATCATCAGCATCATGATTTTCTTAGGAGCGTCATATTTTATAAACTTGGTTTTGCTGTATGAGGACATCATCATCATATTTGAAACGCACCCCCCCGACAATATCCTGAGGTTCAAATATCATGATGACATCGGCTTTAAGTCAAGGTAAGTTCCCTGTCGAAGTGGTCTTTTGTATCGCAAGCATCATCATGATAATTCAACATTCCCTGATCTTATATTATCATGCTGATCACCCAGACTTAGAAAAATCCACCTTCGGCATATTTGCATGCGCGTGCTATAAACCTATCGCAAGGTCATCATCATGATATTTGCTGAACTTCATGAAGATGATGATGACGACTTCATATCATCCTGGTCTTTCAAGAGGGTCATTCGCTGAAATTCGCTAAGTGCTGGAATCATCATCATGATAATTCGAGAAAGAGGATCATCATCTTCATATCCTCCTGATCTCCGGTTAGCCTAATATCATGATGATCACCCTATCTATTCAGAAGTGGTCGATATTGCATTCCTCAACAGCATGATCATATTTTGCAATATCACCCTAGCGCAAATATCATGATGACAACTTATCCTTGTGCTCCGAGAACGAAATATGATGATGACGTCATCATCATATTTTTATCCTGTTATATTGTCAAGATCATCATGATCTTGTTTGTCCACCTGATATTTCGCAAAGTCCTCCTGCCAATGAAATACAACCTTTTGCAAGTATCCTGATGATCATCATCATCACATTTTCCCTTCGGCAGAATATTTTCTCAAACATGATCCGGTTGGTGAAATATCATGATGACGTCATGATCAAGTTTAACGAAGGCTCCGGATATCATGATGACGTCATCCCGATCTGATAAACGAAGAGGCTAATATCCTGATGATCATCATCATCACATTTTCCTTCAACAGGATATTTTCCAAGCACGATCCGTTTCCCAAACATGATGATGACGTCTTATTCCAAGTTCGACAAAAGCAAATATGATGATGATCTTCATCATGCTGATCTTTCGAGAGGGTTACCTTGGCCGCGAAAGGGTCATATTCACTTCATCATCCTGATCATGCTCCTTAGGTGACCCGATATCACAAATATCCCCCTGATCTTAACCGAACATGATGATGACGTCATCCTTAGCATTTCAATGAAGCCCGAATATCATGATGACGTCACCATCATCTTCCTTTCCTCGGCAGCATGATTATATTCATATCCTCCTATTCTTCTTCAACATGATGATGATGATGATGTTGTTCTTTTCTCCAATATGCAGAAGCGGAATGTCATGATGATGAAGTATATCGACCAACATGTTTTTTTGACGCACCGACAGCGATGATCATCCCGATGGGCGGGAAATGAGGCGGTGGAGTTTTAAAGTGTTTTTTTTGGCGCCTCTGGCATTTTTTCGGTCAGCGATGGTTGACCCGTGTAGTTTAAGCAGTCTAAACGTGTTTTGACGCGTTTTTGAGCGATTTTCTGATCCGATTTCCATGATTTTGCACAGTCACCATGATTTGAACGCTTATTTTAATTTCCTGCTGTTTTTATGTGATAAATGTGAAACTTATTGCTTGTCTTGTCTTGTAGGCTTGCAGTTGAGGAAGCAGCTGGAAAGTCAATACAGTGACCTCATGGAGGAAGAAGATCTGATCTCAGGAGCAAGAAGATAAGGATGAAATGATAAAAGTCAAAGCCATTCAAGTGAAGAGGAAGGTCGCAGCTGAGGGTATTATCACAAAAGACAAACAGAAGTTATTGCCCAGCTGCCGGAACTTCTCAGAAGGGGCAATATTTCGCCCAGATTTGACCACTGCTCTGAGATATTTTTGAGAACTGGTTCACCTGCATTTATTGCTGTAACTAGGGGTTTGAACCAGGGGTTCAGTTAGGTTTTTTGCTGTAGTGAGGACAATCAGAATGTCTTTATATTGTGCCTCTCTACACTGTAATACTTTACAACAGGGGCTACACAACAGGGATTTTTAGGGCCTACAACAGAGATTCTAGGAAAACACAGCATGATAGTTAGAATAGTTTAGAAGTAGAAGAAGGAGGTCACCTGTTTGTCTGCAGTAAGGTGCGCGTGGAATGTCTGGCTGCCTTACTGTATCTGTAAAGCTTGTAAGTTCTCTGTAGTATGATCAATGAAACTAAGAGTCATTCCTACATTGTATATCATGTATGACTATTCGTTTCTAATACAATAGAATCTGGAGTTCTGCATCTATCTTCTGAGTGTTCTCCTGCTCTTCTTTGTGTTTTGAAATATCTTCTTTGAGAGCTTGCAATTTTAAATGTATGTTTGTGAAAATGCTCAGAACTTACATTTAGGGTTTTTACTGTGGATTTGATCAGATTACTGTAGTGTTTACATAGTGCATAACAGAAACACTTAGATCCTTCGGTAGATTAAGTGAGGTATAGAGTAGATCTTTCTAACTTTTCCCAACCCATCTGAAATATCTAGCTGAAAACGTATGAAATCCAAAGGAAATTGTCTCAAATTTGAAGAAGCATGCATAACAGAGCTATAAGTAGACAGTTTTCATAAATAGATAAAGAAGAGAGCTGCAAAAATCCAAGAAAACCCTCTGAAACTTGCAGCCTGGTATCACTTGTATGCAAATGAATAGAATACTTGTAGAAATCTATGACCTCTTTGCATATTCTTAGTCCAGTAAACCACAAAATAAACCTAAACTACGTAAGGCCCCTTGAACATTACAGCTTCACATTGACCAACTGAACTTGACCAACCGAACCATTGTAGACTTGGGATTAGTTGAATCACCAAATGATTCCTTCTTGTCTTTCAAGTATAGTTTCAGTTCATTTTATGTGAATTTTAACTTATTGTTATGATTGCATCAAAACAGTCATCAACAGATACATCATGAGACTTACCACCTCACCTTGCTTCTTTGAGTTGGAGTTACTTTAGCATTCACCATTAGAGTTGTTTCTTCCTAAGGGGAGAAATTTCATTCACCACAAATGGATCATTTTTAGTATCCATACACGAGAATTCTCTTTTTGGCACGGGGCTACTTCATTGTGGGGGGGATGTACATAATTTATTTATCTCTCCTATGGAAGGGAGCTATCTGCATCATCATAGTTAGAGTGACATGGTTTCAGGCTTGGTGTAGAGTTATGGGTAAATGCAAGAAGTTGTGTCCACTTAAGGTGGAAGTTTTGGAGTTAGAAAAAAATCCAAAATCAGGTAACTAAAAATAGGATCCCATTATAGATTAGGATCCTGAGCCTAAAATCTAGAACAGGATCCTGTTTCTTAGTGGGATCCCAAACCTAGGACCAAAAAATGGGATTCCATTTTATAAAACGTGATCCCATTTAGAACAGGATCTCGTTTTGTGAAAAAATATATATTTTTTTAAAAATGGCTATAACCCCATTTTTTCTAGCGACAGGTGATAGTTGAGAATGGGATCTTGAGTTTAGGAAGAGGATTTTCAGCCATCAAAAGATCAGGTAAGTGGATTTTTCCACTTTTTGAATTTGTCAATGAATTTTTTGAAGTTTTTCTTTCTTTTTTTGGTGTAAAATACAATCAAAATTTAAAACATAGACTATTATTTAGGGTTTCAATTTATAAGTTCAATAGCTGTATTTAGGCATTTTAGTTGTAAAATACAATTGAAAATTTGAAAGACTGTATCATATAAAAGGATAGAATTTGAACAAATTGTCAAAATTTTGTTTAAATTTGAGAATTGAATAGCTATATTTAGACATTTTAGCTGTAAAATACAATTAAAAATTTGAAAATACTGTATCATATGAAAGGAGAGATTTTGAACAAACTGTCAAAATTTGATTTCAATTTGAGAGTTGAACAGCTATATTTAGACATTTTAGATGTAAAATACAATTGAAATTTTGAAATGACTGTATCATATGAAAGGAGAGATTTTGGATAAAATGTCAAAATTTATATAGCATTGGGATGATATATATATTTGGTTTTTTATAAAATTTACTTATATTCATGTATGTCATTATGTTTTAAAGGCATTATTAAACAAATAACTGTCATGTAAAAAGAATATAAGAAACCATAATAAAACATTTATCACTTCCTTCATAATCAAACCTTTAGAGACATCCAACTAATCAAGAATTGAGAAGATTTTATAGTTTTTGTGATAGCCAACTAATCAAGAATGAAATCAAGCCAACAAGTGTAACTTTAGAGACACATATAATATCCCTTGAAACATTTGAGTTAGACATGGAGACACCTAGATTATGGAGAGGTATATGTAAGAAAACACCTCCTATAGACTCAACACAAACTTATCTCTCAACCCTCTAAATTGTGACTTACATCATTTGATTACCCTGGAACACACTACAGACAAAGTTTTATATAAATATGGCAAAAGATATTTTCTCCTAATAGAAACTTGTATATATAGAAGTAGACTACTACATAAGATCCTCTAGGATTTAATAACACTTGTTGTGATCTCCAACACTATAATCCATATGTACTCTTGAATTTGTTGATACAACTCTTGATGAACATGCATCGAATTAAGTTCAAAATTTTGTGCATATAATTAGATTTGATATACTTCTTAAGGAAAGAAGAAAATCCACCTTGGATAAAAGTTTGTGTAGGAACATGTAAAGAAACATTTTCAATCATGCATGCAAGCTTCTAGTATCTAACCCAATCTTATTGGTTCTTGGAGCTAAATAAATTCTAGAATAGTATTGAAAGAACAAAAAATACGCTTATTAGTGCTAATTATTTTTCTAAGTGAGTGTTAAGATAGTGCAAATTAAGACTATTTAGACTAATTAAATGGGCAAGTAGTCTAAAGCTAAATAACACACATAAGAGTTGGGACTAACAACTAAATAGAAAACAACAATTGCAAATAGAAAATAGGAAACAAAATCAAGCTAGAACCATCAACTAATATCTTTTTCTAGCTAGATCATGGGCTACAATCACAAGTTAAACAAAGCATCAAATTCTTCATTTTTTAAATCACAAATCATCAGAATATATTCATATTGATACTCAGATTAGTCCCAGGCAACTAGTAGTCAATCCTATCTCCATTATCACATTTGGTTGCCATAGGCAACTTCACCAAATTTAGGATTTCAGATCATGTTGATATGCATAAGATATCCACCTCAAGGTAGTTTTCCAAGTCTAGTTATAGTCTTGCAAATGTTCATTATGATTATGCCTAGGTCTAGTATGATAGTCCATTGGTTTCTATGACATCATTCAATAGCATAGATGCATCTCAACATTCACCCTTCATTGATATATATTGATAGTAAAAAAAAGTTTTAAATTGTTCTTAAGGTTTGGGACAATCATAGTGTTAAGATAGTGCAAATTAAGACTATTTAGACTAATTAAATGGGCTTAGTCTGAAGCTAAATAACACACATAAGAGTTGGGACTAACAACTAAATAGAAAACAAAAATTGCAAATAGGAAATAGGAAACAAAATCAAGCTAGAACCTCTTTGATTATGAAGATAATCAAAGAGACATAACAATTGTATTTTCTAGCTAGATCATGTCCCTACAATCACAAGTTAAACAAAGCATCAAATTCTTCATTTTTTAAATCACAAATCATCAGAATATATTCATCTTGATACTCAGATTAGTCCTAGGCAACTAGTAGTCAATCATATCTCCATTATCAAATTTGGTTGCCATAGGCAACTTCACCAAATTTAGGATTTTAGATCATGTTGCCATGCATAAGATATCCACCTCAAGGTAGTTTTCCAAGTCTAGTTATAGTCTTGTAGATGTTCATTATGATTCTACCTAGGTGGTATGATAGTCCAAATTGGTTTCTACAACATCATTCAATAGCACAGATGCATCTGAACTTTCACCCTTCATTGATATATATTGATAGTAAAATAGAGTTTTAAATTGTTCTTAAGGTTTGGGACAATAATAGTGTTAAGATAGTGCAAATTAAGACTATTTAGACTAATTTTATTGGCTTAGTCTAAAGGTAAATAACACACATAAGAGTTGGGACTAACAACTAAGTAGAAAACAACAATTGCAAATAGGAAATAGGAAACAAAATCAAGCTAGAACCATCAACTAATATCTTTTTCTATCTAGATCATCCCTACAATCACAAGTTAAACAAAGCATCAAATTCTTCATTTTTTTAATCACAAATCATCAAAATATATTCGTCTTCATACTTAGATTAGTCCTAGGCAACTAGTAGTCAATCAATAGTCTATGCGATTTCTCATTTTCCATTCACAGGTGACTACCTTCCACCTTATGATAGTATACTAACCTTCTTACCTCATCATCTATCTTAAAAGTGGAAGATTTAATCATTACCACATGGTTATGTCTCTTTGATTATGAAGATAATGCAATTGAATCTCTAGAGGAGTCTTACATCTTAACAACAATTTCACTGTCCCTTTGTAGTTCATGTGAATGTGACAGGACTCTTCACATGTTTCCTTGATGGACTTTTGATAACAAGGGAAGATGACAATCTTATGATCAATGACTAATCCTAGAGAAATCATGATGTAACAACCCAACTGAACTCCTCATGACAAATTTGTTATTGGTTTAAGGCTATCTTAAAGGTTCATAGCAATCTAGGAATTTAATAACAATTAACAATCCTTAATGGTCATGACAACATTATACAAGATACTAAAGTTCATGCTAAGATGATGATTTCCTCTTTCCTATCAAATGGTAAGGATTCACTCAAATCTTCACATACTCAAACACATATCCAACTTATGAATTCATGATTGATCCAATGCTCAAACCAATGCAAGCACGATTATTGTTTGTTGACCAAGCTTATTGATAGTCATAAAGTCAGAGAAATTCATCCAAAACCTTTACAAACTATTTGTAGCTTTGCCATAGGAAATGTTGGATCTTCTAGAATAAGTACTTAACATCAAACCAATAGTCAACTCCATAGAAAATTTAACAAAATTAAAACCTTGGACCTAACATATGATCACAAACCTTGACAACAAATTCATTATCGTAGTCCTAATAGCCCTATTTCTATACTTTAACTACTGTGACAATACAATGCTTTGTTAATGATATCTCTTTGAGTCCTTAAGAGGCATCTTTTGATATGACAGTCCTACATAAATTGGCATTTAATCTTGATACCAAACACCCTATGATCAAACACCATAATGATACTCATAGATAACAAAATGAGAGGATAACTCATTAGAGGATAAATCATAACAAGATGAATAAGAGGATAACTCATAAGCATAACCTGACCTTTATAATATATATGCATGCAAATCCTTTTTTACAAACCTCTAGTCTTGAAACAAAGATGCCCAAATTTATGCCCATGACTGTCCTAGTATTTGATTGAACCTAACATGACTGTCTGTATAGCCTTAAATTGATCTTTCTTGTCTCCCTCAGTACAAGAATTAAAATTTAGGTCTCGAATGAAAATCCCAACTTCAATTTGAAAATTACATAGTTCACTATAATAGCTCTTACATTTTGAAAATTGTATGCACATGTATCTGTATGTTTAATTTAAATATTTCAAGTGTAATTTCTTGAAACATACATATAATTTATCTAGTTTATTTAAATAATTTATAATTTTTGAACATGTACATATGTTTATATATATATATATATATATATATATATATTATTGAAAATTAATTTTGTACTCAATTTTGTATGTTTATATGTATATATGCAGGTTCATATAGTTTTTATATATATCATGAATCTGGATGATATTCACTTTGATACTGAGGGCTTCCTCAATGCACAAGATGATCAGGCACCATCTCCACCCCCACCCCCACCTCCAGATGCCCCAGTTCCAAATGCTCCACCTGGACCCCCACTTGGACCCCCACTTGGAACTGACCAGGCTTGCTTGCGAGCCATAATTAATGAAAATGTGGATTCCATACAAGAAAAATTGAATTCCATTCACAATGAACAATTCATGCCACCTCATGTGCTACGTTTTGCAACTTTGATGCAAAACATTGTAGATTCTGTGAGGTCTATTGACTCAGACTTTGTTGGATTCTAGAAATGGAGAGACGAGAGGCACCAATTTTTTGCTAATGGCCTCTCCTATAAGGATATTTTGGATCTTAAAATTACAAAAAGTCATTTAGCATATTATTTTAGAAATCCCATTACAAATGAACCTATTCCTACAAATAAGAAAAGAATATCAATTAGGTGGTGTAGGCATGAAGGAATGCCTACCAATTTTTTAGACAGATGGTGGATGGTGTTTGATTATCCACCTCATGCTAATTGTGAGGTTCCTTTATATTTTTTGAGAAAATTATATGTAGAGTTTGTTATGAATCAGAAACCTAACTACTTTGATTTTAGATCATTCCAGGGTATTGGTGGTAGCATGCCACAATAGAGGTTGGGGGTACAGGTTGACCCCCAACAACCCGTGCTTGTTCAACCTCTTATTGACCCTCTTGTTGCTGCCACTCCTACACCCTTCCAACACCATGTAGTGGTATCCACACTAGGCACATTGAGTGCACTCTTAGGTAGCCTAGATGAGTAGACTTCTATGATGGTAGCTCAGGTTAGAGACCATGGAGGAGTTGATGATGGAAGTGGTCCTAGTACCACTCCTCATGTGTCGATGTCTCATACATGTACGAGTTGCAATCAGTTGTGTTATGGACCTTATCAGGCAACTGCACCCACTTTAGCTACACATGCATCATCTGATAATATGGGTGAATCATTTGTTGATTATCTATTTGCTGAGGATCATCCCACTAATCATTTGACATAGGTATATATAGGTTACAGACATGTTGAATTTATAACAATTTTAAGCACATGTTTTTAATGACATATAGATCAATTAAATTAGGCTATTTTAACAATTGAATTGTTTGGTGTAGATGATGGCAACAGGGACCACTCATCGATTTAATTTTTCATCGACACCTGTTCATCTCGGGCACCCATTTGGGGTATTTTGAATGATTTATATTTTAAATAATTTTATTTAATTGATTTTAATTTGTAATTCAGTCTTGAACATGTACATTAAATATTTATGTTGGTTCAAGGTTCTTCCACATTGAATCCTCTATCCGATGGTGTCTCGAGTGCTCCTCCATCATTGGGCATCTCACATGACACTTTTACAGTATGTATATTGTTTTAAAAAACTATATATACTTAGATTTTTCTAATTTGATTTCACTATATTTGAAAACATGCATGTACTATTTAATATATATTAAAAATATATGTCTATGTAGTTTGACACAACAATGAGGATGGGTATTGCAGCACACTTGGATGATCCAAGTTTATATCAGGAGTCAATTGCATTTTAGATTGTTCAAAAATGTATCTATCTATGTGTAATATATGTACATGTCTTTTAAATAGGTTAAAACAAAAATTGAGTACCTATGTACACAAGTGAATATATGTGTTTTAACCTAATTTGTACACACATGTGCTAAGTTAGAAATGACCTTGTAGGAGCTTGTCAGTGACACGTTTCATCAACACACAACACATGCAGAGTAGTAGGTCAGAGGAGATGGGCAACCTGATATGGTATAATTTAAAATTTAGATTATATTTAAAGTCAATTAAAATATACATTGTGAACGAAAAGTAAATTTCAATAGATATATATGTTGACATGTGTTAAAAATTCTTTTTCTTTTATAGCTTGAGACATGTCATGTAGCTAAGCCTGTAGAGATAGGTCCTGGAATAGAGGATGCACAACAACCTCTTACGGTATAATAATTTAAATATGATAAATTATCAATTAAATTGAATTAAATCATTTTTAATCATCTTACATCTGATTTCATCTAAATCTTTCTCTTCTACAGAGCAATTCGGGTCATCTGAGTAGTTCGCACAGTGTGAAGAGGACTCTTGATTACAGAGATAGTATGAGTTAGGTTATTTCATGGGCTACATAATTTGACTATTTTATGGACTATGTTATATACTGTTTATCATGGACTTTATATATATTGTTGAACATGGACTTTATATTTTGAACATGGGTTGTATTGTCACATGGACTTTATATATTTTTTGAAATCTAGACTTTATTTCATTTCAGTATTTTATCATCTAGATACAAAACTTTATTTCATTTCAGTATTTTATTTCAAGTATTAAATAGTAATATGTCTCATCAAGGTTATGGGAAATTTTTTACTTCATTTATTAAATTGTTGGCAATTCTTATATATCATGTCTTTAGAAATTAAATAATGAACATTAGATCAAAATTTTGTATTAATAGAACGAGCTAACTGATGTATAGATAAAAAGAGAAGTTGGCTTTTATCTTAATATCATGTTGTTTTGGTTATGGAAATGTACCACTTTTTTTATATTAAAAAGTAATGGTCAATATGAAAGACTTCCACTATTTTAACTAGTAATTAAATAAATACAATTATATTGAAGTAATAATTTAGTTTGATAATAAAATTGAGGTTTTCTATATAAATCATTAGTAAATACGACTTTATGACTTTGAGCAAAGATTGGAAGGTAGAAAACAGGAGTAAAAACTTAAGATGACTTTATCTGATAATATGATGCTTTAGAATAAATTTGTTCTATTAATAAAACTCTAGTATCCTTCTCCTGATAACCCCTAGATTATCCATTTCCACTTAGGGTTATTTGTTAAATACAACATCCTAATGAGTAATTTCACACAATTCACACTTTAGTTAGCTCATAATGGCTAGTAAAGGGGTGGGAAAAGTTTGAATTTGAATTAAATCTTCAAACTTTAGGGTTCAGATCCACAGTCATAGACCTAATCGAGATTATGTCCACACTTGTGTGTTTGACCTAAAGAGGGAAGATAAACTATATATGGAATGGAGTAAAATCTTGAGATGTGTGATGATGTTTTTTAGGAATGTTTTTTAGACTTGATCACACTATATAAATTATAGTCCTTTTGAGCTCTCCTTCATAATAGAGTTGCATTAAAGACTTGATCTATTCATCCTAGGCTCAAAACATAAGGTAAAATGACATAGGCATACAGTTTTCCCTATTACAATGTTATAATTAAAATATATTGTATTATTGTGAAAGCATTACCCTTCCACAAGAAAGAGTGAACTTGGAGAGTGTTAATTTCCATCACTATATCATTAGCAAGCACTTAATATCCTAAAGGGATGCCTCAATAAACAACAAAGAATCATGAAGTGTAGGGTAGATGGGTCAAAGGATCTAGACCCAGGAGTGATACTAACACCCTCAACATCATGTTGAACCCTAGCATAAATCATAGATCTACCCAAAGCTTCAACCAATATAATGAAACTTTGGAATCTATTAACTAAACATCTAGACCAATCATTTATTCTTAATCTATATGAAATCATTGTTATATCCTAGGTTTGTAGCTAGGTCCATGATCATTATCCCAATAAAAACTAAATCTCATTGTAATTTGAATTACAACAATTATATGTCAAGGTGCACTTGGGTCTCAACATAATTCTTAGGAGGACACCTTAGGAGGAGCTTGACCGTATCACCAATACTAATCAATTACATCATTCTATATGATGTATATTGTTAGACTTGATGAAGATATATTAGGTGATATATCCATGTAGTTTTGAGTCCTCTCTTAGATGTAGTGACATATGTTAATTAGATCATTTCTAACATAGAGAGATCCTATATATCACCTCATCTTGATGCACACCCTTGATCTACAAACATTGAAATATCCTCAACATTTGGTAGTGATCATATCTTAGTCTGAGCTTAGGGAACATATACATGCGTGATTCACATCATGGTACTAATCAAGTGATAATTTATGTATATTGTTACATTAGATTAACTATGTGTTCTAATTTTATTATAATTCTCATGTTCTAATGTATGTGTATATTTTTGTAGGGATCGATTCACCATTCTTAGCAAAATAGTTGTCACTTTGAGGGTCACTTAGCAAGGAGATAGGATTCACCCATATTATGATGTATTTGGAGTAGTTCATGTACTTTGATAGATAGGACATTTGTATACATATTTTTAGATCCACGGCATTTATATACTTTAATCTACCTCACATTTGCATACTTTGATCTACGACACATGTACTTTTATCTACAACAATAATAATGTATACTTTGAGATCTATAGCATTTACATACTCAAATTTAGAACATTTACATATTTTGATCATGTATTTGAGTATTTGTGTATGTAGGACATGTTAGAATATATTTTGATCACTTTAAAACTTTCATATATACATATGTATATCTATTGTTTAGTTGTTTCTATATATAGGTTCAAATCAATATGTACACTACTTTATAATTTATAATTATCAATAATATACAATATATATGTGCTAAAGTTAAATATGTCTTTTGTATTCCTTTCATGTCATTAATCCTAATTAAAACTCCAACAAATGATTACCTTTCTTATTACTAATTCACTATACCATATTAAAACCGAGTGGAAAATTGATTACAAAGTTTGGTGTAGTTTAATCCATCAATTACAAAGGTGTCATTAGAATAATGTTATCCATTTTTTACTAGTTCTAAGTGTAGACATCTAAAATTGACCATATCCTAACATCATCTTCTAACATCATAACACTAATACCACTTTTGACACTTTCAACAATATCCCAAGCCCATCCTAACCATATTTGTATCATCTTGACGCTAATTAATTAGATACATTATATTTATTTAATTAATTAGGATTAGCCTTTTACATGCCTTCCATCATCAAATTAATTAAATAAATCATATTTATTTAATTAAACTAATTTCCTACACCTTCCCCACTAATTAATTGAATAATCTTACTATTTGATTAATTAGTCTAATCTCCACTAATAAAATAAATCAAATCTTAAATCATGTCTCACTCACAAATAAATAAATTCAAAAACTCACATGACTAGCTAAAGGAAAAATTCAAGCTAATCTGTTGTAATATGATGTCTTAAGGGGTCCTAATACGATGTCTTAAGGGGACGTCTTAAGTTCTCAAAATTTGGTGAAGTTGCCCAAGGAAACCAAATTTAACAATATAATAAAATCAAATTTAAAGTAAATTCAATGTAGAAAAATATGCGCATTTAACAAACAAAATATGTAGAATAATAATTTTGATATATAAAAGTGTAGAGTATAATTGTGTACATACACATGTATACAAATTTGTGTACAAAATGTGTAATAATGTAATTGTGTATGTACATATATGCCAACTCAAAATAATGTTTACAAAATGTGGCTATGCCATCTCAAGAAAATCTAAAACTTGTGGGGAATGTAGTAGGTCTTCACGCTACCATATATAAAAATAATACAAGCACTTTATCAATATATCATCAAAACATATATTTTAATTTATATAAAACTATCTAGATATACACAACTTGTACCTATATTTACAAGTGCCTCACATGTGTAGATATAGGTTTAATATGCATCCTCTCAAGTTTTTGTTTGAAAGTATATGATGAATTCGTGATGATGGCCTAAGGATATAAAAGCACAATTTAAATCAATTTCAACTAATAATGCACAAGAAATATCAAAACATGTATTGAATGTATTTAAAAGAACAATATAAAACTATTTAACTATATTTACGTATATTTTCTTATTCCATTGTACCATCTCTATCCTCTCTTTTTTCCAACGCATCGATGATTGTCTCATGGTCTTCCATAGAAAATTTCCATAGCTCTTTATTTATAGGTTTTCCACGATACCTCTCCAATTTTATATTTGTTGCCAACACCAAATGTGAGTAGTGTATAATCTTATTATGATTTTATTTCAGGACTTAACTGCATAGTTTTTGAGTCAAACACATGACCCATATTTCATGAGTAGTGGTTCACATGAACCCATCTCTTATGTTAATGAATGATCCACTTAGCACTCATTGTATCTAGGTGATGCACACAAGGGTGAAGCGTCAGGACTTCCCCCTTGTGTGCATCACCTAGATGCAATGAGTGCTAAGTGGACCATTCATTAACATGAGAGATGGGTTCATGTGAACCACTACTCATGAAATATGGGTCATGTGTTTGACTCAAAAACTACACAGTTAAGCCCTGAAATAAAATCATAATTTGACATGATGCGAAAATACCTCCTACTTATTAGTGTATAATCTTCTTATGTGTTTCATAATCTTCGAATGCAGGCAAACCATTCTTCCTTATTAGGTATTTCCGTACCCAAGTGCCAACGACCACCACCGAACCTATTGGATAATGATAGCCATCATTAAAGAAATTCTTAAAATTTGCTTAAGGGGATCAAAGAAGTTCTTAAAATTTGCTTAAGGGGATCAAAGACTTGTTATTGAAATTTGCTTAAGGGGATGTCTCAAGGGGATCACCGAACCTATTGGATAAGGAAAGCCATCATCATCTTCTCAAGGTACTGTTAACTTATGTTTAGTCTCCACACAACGAGCCAACCAATATTCTGTTTCCTTTTCATTCTCCTTAGGTGCAACAACAGCATACACATGTAGTGCAAACAAATTTTGATTCAATAACTTGCACATGTCAATAAAATTTGACCAATCAATATACATGCATTCATATGTACACATATAAATAAATAAAAGCACTACAAATTAGTAATGAAGTGAAATAAAATGAAATAATTTGAATTAAATTACCTTCTTGTACAAGGTCTGAAACACAGTCATAATCGTCTGACATAAACAATTGATCATTGTCTTTAATTGTTGTTTCATATTGATCGTGTGCTTGTGCATGTGTCAATGGTCTTTGCTTGCACTCTTCAACCCATTCTGTATTCTCACATGCTTCCCAATCTCTTGAAATACAAAACTGACAAAAACATGCAAGATCCCTTGTCCAGATAGTCTATGTACTTGCATTCGAACTCCTAAATGAATGCCATTTAGTAGATCCACTGAGTGTCTCACGGTCAAGTCTAGGTAGAATGTTTTCTTCTTCAACCAACCAAAAGAATCAAAGAACTATAGAGTACTCGCTTGATCTAGGTGTACATAATCTTGTATTGCACCAATCCACAATCCCACGTGCATCTTTAAATTTTACTACATCCTCAAATTTCAATTGTTGTCTAGCAAGAATTCTTTTAACACACGCACCGGCTCCATCATGTTCTCCTTTACCATGTCTAGCTTCAAAAAAATTCCACATATGTTGGACATTATTCTCCTTGTGAACCCTACTTAACCAATAGAACATTCAAGCATTCTTAAACTGTCCTATACAATTATCTGACCATATATGATGTTTTGTCCTGGATTCCTCTTTCTCTTAAATTTGTATAAAATATATTGAAACAATATTAAACAAACTTTGATTAGTGTAACCGTTTGTCACTCAAATAGAAATGATACTCGCTCAAAACTTTTCTATCATTCTCTGTGCTATCATCTGCATGTCTATAAACAATATGAACAAACATAGCAACCTACACTCGATTGTAATATTGTGATTGAATTTCCTCTTGCAGAGCTAAAGTATAGTTTTCTACAAAATCAACCACTAATAGTATAGTACCAACTGGAAACGTGTTTCTACATTCACGAAACTGTCCATCAAGCCATCAAGCTTGTTGAGAGTGCTTGACATATTTTGGTACAATCTTACTCTTAAATTCTGATATGAATGCGTGCACACTAACCTTTTCTGTAATTAAATCACAATGCTTTTCAATTTTTCTATCTTTTAAATAATATTCAACATTCCTAAATTTTTTAACATCCACTAATTGTTGTCTAAAATCATTTTCAATACTTTCATGCATACAAACTCTTAACAAAGAAAGATTGCCACAACTAGTGCATTGTCTAAAAATACATGAACTTAAATAAAATGATTTTTCATTAGATCTTTCACAGAACAAACTTGATATAAACTCTTTTATTGTTTTAGGTGGCATATTAATATCATATTCCTATATAATCATCTTACTATGTAAAGTACAACATATATATCGAAACACATCATAATAATAACTAAATTGAACATGCATTTTACAACAACAAGATATTCATTTCTTATTAATCTTTACATACCATGGTTTGCATTTTTCAAAAGATCTTTGACTTATTCTAATATTACTAGGTAACACTAATTCACCACAAAATTTTTTATACAATTCAGTTTGCGTTGTATCTAATAGGTGTTTTGGATGAGGATCGCGAACTTTGGACCCCACTTTTAATTTTAGAACATCTCTAGCATTAGATGAGACCCTAGTATTATCATGCCAATATTTTTTGATCAAAGATTTGATTTCAACTTTCAGTTTCATGTCAGATCTCAGGAGTCGACCACTAAAACTCCAACATTGGTTGATTGGATCATTTTCTATACTTTCTCTTCTTTTTTCCACTCTTACCAATGTTTTAGGATGTATTTTTAGAATTCCACTAATATTGCTTACCATTCTTCTATTTAAAGTTGTTTTATTAACTATAGCAGTTGTTATAGCTCATCTTGTTGCATTCTTATCTTTGGATTGACTATTCTTTCCAATAGACTCAATGGCACTAGCAATAGTAGATATAGCATGTTTTAGTGATTGATCTTTTCTTCTTGGTTTAACAAAAATGTCTAACATTTTCATTATTTTTCTCATTTTCCACATTCTCATTAATTGCATCATTAGTTGACATTGAAATGATAGTTTTTAATGATAAAAAAGTTCCTTGTATAATCTATTGGCATGTGTTCTTATTTGTCTCTAAGAAATTTTACCAGGAAGATTATCCAAAACATTTATTTCAATTTTGAATTTTTTTTTCTCATTTTCAACATCACATCCTGGATTTTCATTTTCAACTTCAAAATGATTTTTATTTTCAACAACAAAACAATTTTCATTTTCATTTTCAACAACAAAATGGTTTTCATTTTCATTTTCAGCAAAAGGATTTTCATTTTCATTTTCAACAACAAAATAATTTTTATTTTCATTTTCAACAAAAGGATTTTTGTTTTCATTTTCAACAACAAAATAGTTTTCATTTTCATTTTCAACAAAAAGATTTTCATTTTCATTTTCAACAACAATTTGTTTCAAATATTGATCTCTACAAATATTATCAATCTCAACATTGTTATATCCAGCTTGTTTTAAATCTCCTATCATCACCATTTCCATTTCATTCAAAGGTGGATTTAAAAACGTACCTAGGTTTGTGCCTATTGAAACATTCTCCATAGCATTGAAAGAGGGATTTGAAGACATACCAAGAGTAGTTTGTATAATCGTATTAGTTTCCACATTCACCTCTTGCAAATTTGCATCGTCTACATCCATGGTCTCCTCAATATTTTTATCTTCAATAGTTGTGGAATTGGATACTTCAGCATTATTCATTGATCGAATCTTTATTCTTCTTTCTCTTTGTCTTTTTGTCTGTTTCTCTCTCTTTGCTTCAATTTCTTCAGGGGTCAATATCTTCCTATCTTTCCTCTTATTATGACTTTGTGATCCCATGATTAAAAAATTTATGAAGTATGTACAAATGAATGTCAAAAACTTGAAAGCCTTCCTTCTTTGTTCAAGTTGTTCAAACAAGTAGTAATTCAACAAAATTTCACTCAAACAATGTCTCAGTGATGGCTCCTTTGAAAATTCAAACAAAATCCCAAGTTGATGGACCTACAGAAGACAAAAGATGGTAGAGAATGTTGCAAATGTCATTGTTAGCCATACAGAACAAGTTGCGGGGCCGACAGTCATAGTCTTATTAAAAAAATGGTCAAATACTAAATGGGATCCCGTTCTACAAAACGGGATCCCATTCTACAAAACAAGATCCCATTTAATAAATGAGATCCCATTTAATAAACAAAATCCCATTTTCTTCTGTATCGATAGAGTAAGAAACGAGATCCCGTTATTTAAAATTTGAATTTTTAGCCCGGGTTTTGCTTTGTAACCCGGTTCGAGAAATGCTTTGGGGACCTGAACCTGACCTCTGGACCTGGTTTGACCTGCAACTTGAAAGTCCTATCAATGTCACAACAAAATAGTGACTTTGGGGATATATCTGAAGGTCTATTTTGTAGAATTTTTTGACAAAATTAAAACTCATTATAGATGAGACAGTGTAGATTCCAAATATGTAATTTTTTTTATAATTAGATTATTTTTTCTATTTTTTAATCAATTTATGATGAAACGGGTCCATAAACTTGAATTATCAAACTTTTTAGTATTTTAATAACTTTTTATTAAAATATTTTTTTGCAAAAAAAATTGTATGAAAACGTACTTTAGACAATTCTTTTCAATTTATTTTTTTTTTTTCAAAAAATGTTAAGTTTAGGTCATCTTATGCATGACGTAGATGATGATTTTTTAAAAGAGCAAAAATGGCCAATTAAAAATTAATTAAAAAAAATATTCAATAAAAAATTACAAAAAGATATGGAAAACGTGCTTCAGTGAGTTAAAAATCTTTTCCCAAAAGGATTTAGAAAAATATGATTATTTAGGTCAAAATATAGATGATGTACACGTGCATGGTATAGTAAAAAAAAAGTGACTTTTAAACAACAGTTTTTAGAAACGCCTATTCAAAATCAATTTCTATCATCTGGGTATTGAAAAAAATACATATTTAGAAACTAGACTCCGAGTACTACATTTCATATTTAGTGACGTTTTCCAAGATTTCACCATTAAGTGCTTCAAAAGTGTAGGTCAAATGTGACAAATTTTGAAAATCAGGGAAAACACTTCCACTTTTTGGCCAAAAAGTGGACTCAACTTCTTGCACACACCCTTATCATCTTTAAGGAGGCTTCCTAGTCCTCTTCTTTTATCTTTTTCTCTCTTTTTAGAGGGGAGTTTTTCCAACGTGGTTTTCTTTATTTATCTATTTTTATGAGAGATTGCATTGTACATGGGTACCCTAATCAAACCTAGTTGTCGAGACCCATCTTCATTTGGCCCACCTAATCTATGCTTAAGGGGGGGTGTTGGTGTATATTAATCTTACCTAGGAGTGCATATTTAGGAGTCTATGTTTAGCCTTGAGCTGTAGTTGGCATGCCTAGACTAGCTTTGTCTAAGTTAAGTGGTTGCTTTTCCTATTCTTGGAGCACCACTATTCTTAGTGAGCTTTTCCTATTATTGGCTCGAATAATCTTAGTTGATTATGCCCTATATGTATTACATATTGTAAGCTAATTCATCATTCCATTTATTTTGCATTCATTTTGTGTCCATTACTTTGCAATACTTGTTTTCTTGTAGCTTGAGCATACTCTTGTTCATCTTGGCTAGCTCAAATTGATACTCACATTCACTCAATGTTCCTGGTTTCTACATGTAGTCTTAATAGAAATGGGTACCCATTTAAAATAGGTACATGTTCTAAAAATAAGTGGGTACCCATTTTATTTATATCCATTGTTAGCCCAAATTTAACTTTTTGGGATGGGTACACATTTCTAAATAGATATGCACATTACTAATGAGTACTCATTTAAGAATGGGAGCTCAAACCAAAATAACTACCCATTCTATATAGGTGGGAATTTAGATTGGGGCTCCCATTCCTAAGCAAATATGTGTCTTTTATGAAATGTGTATGTGGCCCTATCAAGATTTTTTCTACGAAACTTCCATGAAAAGTGGGCTCAACTTCTTTCTTTTACCCATTTCTTGTATTAATTTTGGCTATAAATTGGAGCCTTGGGCTAGTGGTTGTAAGAATGTGATGAGCTGAGAAGTTGTAGGTTCATAGATGCTAGATTGGGGAGAGAAGTGTGTTGATTATTGTATTGTCATTTGTAAAGATTAATATATACTTGGTGATCTCTTTGTTGGTTAAGTTTTTTGTAAGAATGAGATGAGATGAGAAGTTGTAGGTTCATAAGTGTTGGAGTGAATATTGTATTCTAGTTTGTTAAAATTAATACATGCTTGATGCTCTTTTGCTGGTGGACTTTTTTCCCAAAAGGGTTTCTCCATGTGAATCAAGTGTTGTGGTATATTTATATGGTTTGCTAATTTTATGTGCTTTCCATTTTCATTGGCATATTTATTTTAATTCATGTTCACTAAAATGTATACAAAGTTTATGTTACTATAGTACTAGTTTCATTTTAATTTTAAACATCCAATACATCTTGTAAATAAAATTGAGTCTTCATCTAAATACTTCAATAAGTATAGTTCTTTCTTTTAAATAGAGGAATTTGACGTTGAGCGAGGTTTCTACCCACAACACCCTTGGTGAGTCAACTCAAAGATATTAATAGCCTATGTTGATATTAGTTTGAAGGGATTTTTGTGTGTTTTGTATTTAATCAAATACTCTATTTTTAAACTATTAAAGAAAAATTATCACTTTATTGATTAGAATGCATTCAAAATATAAAAATTTCTATCAATGTTCATGCCGAAAATAAAAGGCATACAAAAAATTATTTCATAGAAATTTTTTTTTGTTGCAATATGCTATTGCTTTTTATTTTATATGCAACATATTGCATTTTTGTAAAACGAAATTACATTAAGACCTTTTGTTTGTCACTGTTACAACACTTGAGAGCCTAAGATATTCAATTATGCCCTATCTACCTCCCACTTTACCTTTCTCCAAGGATATTGTTCCCTCATTAATAGGGGATTGTTCAAGTAATAAGATACCATGGACCAAAGGTCACTTCCTCTACAACTCCTTTTGGGAACCATATGAAAATATTACAATAGGTGCATTATTAAAAAAAATTCCAATCTATTAGGGCACAATGCAACATCTATTGACCCTTTTGTAATGATAAAACATAGAAATTTGTATTATTAATTAATAATACCATAAAATTTATCCATATATTGACTTTAAAGGAGTAATACCATTAAGGGTTAATTTATATGTAGAACTCCAAAATCCATGAAGACATACAAAACATCAAGAAAATATTTTTTGGTGATGCAAGATTGCTCAAACCATGAGTGGTCTTTCATCAATGAGTAAAAAACACATTTTCTATGCAGAATCTTTCATTTGAAAATTCTTAAATTCTCTTATCAATATTTGTAATTTAACTAGTTTAACTTTACTTGTACCTTGATATCAAGTCTATAGGCTCTCCCATGTTTTCTTAGACATTTTGTTGCAACCCTTGTAAAGATTGATTCATCCATTGCATGTCGTATAAAGAAAAAAAGGATTTTTACGTCTTTCTTTCTATTGTCTTTGAAAATATCCTTCTCTACTTGTATTAAAGTATTATATGCTACTTGTTTAATTGGTTTAGGGAAACCATTCTCTACCAAATTCCATACAACTTGTGAATAGATCTAAGTCTTCATTTAAATACTTCATTAATCATATTTCTTTCCATTAAACAAAGGAATTTGAGATTGAGTGAGGCTTCTACTCACAACAACCATGGTGAATCAACTTAAAGATATTAATGCCCTGCTCTACATCAATTTGAAGGTATTTTTGTGTGCACTATATTTAATCAAATGTTCTATTTTTAAACTATTTTAGAACAAACTTCTATATTAATGGTAAATGCATTAAAAAGTATATAGACTGCCATCAATGCTCATATCCAAAATAAAATACACAAAAAGAAAAGATTACAATATGTTATTGCTATTGCATTGTATCTACTTGTACCTTGATATTCAGTTTGCAATTTTTGCCATGCTTTCTAAGACCTACTTGATGCTACAACTCTTGGAAAAATTGATTCATCCATTGTATCTCCTATAAGGAATAGGGATTTTGTATCTTTCTTTCTATTCTCCTTAAAAAAATCCTTCTTGCTTGTGTCAAAGTATTGTATATCACGTAGTCACTTGGTACGGGGAAGCCATTCTCAATATATCTCATACATCTTATTAATAAAACTAAGTCTTCATCTTAATACAATAATCATAGTTATTTTTTTTGAACCTAAGAATTTGAGGTTGAGTGAAGCTACTAATGACAACAATCATTGTAAATCAACTCAAAAAAATAATAACCTACTCTAATACTAGTTTGAAGAGATTCTATATGTTCCATATTTAATCAAATACTCTATTTTAACTACTAATGAACAAACCGCTATATTAATGTATAATACATTGACAAATATACAAATTGATATCCATACTCATACCCAAAATAAAATGCACATACCAGAAAATATTTCATATATTAACAAACAATAAAACTAAATTAAACTTTTACAATATGCTGCTCCTCCTTTTTTTTCACATGCTACATATTACCTTGAGGAAAAAATTGCATGTTTAACATAAAAGTTTCCTACTTCTATACAATTCTAAAATAATTCCATTTTTCCTCAAAACATTCTAAACAACTCTAACTATCAACAACATTTCCATATATCAAATTTATATTATTAATACAACTGTAAAAAAACATAAAGGACAAGATAATATTTCTAAAATTTTGTAGACTTCTGTGTCCACTGTCCAGTAATCCAACAGATTGAGTGTTCTTTTTATTGAGTGTAGAGTTTGTTTTCATTAGTTTTGTATTGAGATAGACCATTGTATCTCTCTTCTAAGAGTTTTCATTAGTTTTGCGTCAAGACAGACCATGGTTTAGTATTGAACAAATCACCATATTTCTTAAGAGTATTTTATTTGTCAAGATTTATTTTTCAGAATTTAGAATCTTCTCCTTATTATGAGATAGAGTTCACCCCTTGTGGACAACTTTCCAAACCAAGTCTCTTGGAGGGGTTTGCACAAGTTAATTACTTCCTTAAACATCACTTTAGACAAATACTCATAATCTTCTCATTCCATTTAATTTTAATTAAGAGGAGATAAGGGAAGGGCCATGAGTGGGTTATTTTTATGTGCATTTTTAAAATATAAACACATTTTTTTAATTGGAGTGTAATATTTACACATACATAGTCCTTTAATAATAATTAATAACAAGTAATTTAATAATAATAATTTTTTTTCACACAAATAATATATATATATATATATATATATATATATATATATATATATATATATACACTTAATAAGTCATTTAATAATAATAATTAATAAGTTTTTCACACAAATACTATAATTGTGTGAACTTAAATTCCTAAATATTTAGTTCTTAATTGTGAATTCTGCAAGCCTCAGAAACTAAACAATAATAACTACATCTCGGACAGGGTCGGTGCATCGTTAGTAATCAGACAAGTTTCTCCTGAGACTAGTGTAGAGAGATTAAACGGATACGTAACAGAAGTGTTTCCACTCCAAATCTGCTCTGAAAACATGCCATAAACTTGTTCAGTGCCATGAAATCCATCCCAGAACACATATGTGCTTGTATTGTTGCAATACAATTCAGGCGGATCAGTCTCTCCACAGCTTACTTCTGCATTCAACGTTCCTGATCCACAGCATGCCGACTTAGTATCGCTAAATCCTGCAACCAAATTTTACATACAATCATTTTTCAGTTGTTTACTTTATTTTTTGGATGCTACTAGCATATTTATATTTAAAAATATAAATGTAAAGTATATTCATAGATATTTTTTTGGAGGTGTCTATTCCACTTATATATGGTAAACTGATTAAAAAATAGGCACCTATTCTACTTATGATAAATTGATTAAAAAATAGGTGCCTATTCCATTTATATATGGTAAATTGATTAAAACTAGACACATCGGTACTTTAAATATATTTTTAAAAATATAAATATGCTAAATCCTGCACCCAAATTTTGCATGCAATCATTTCACTGTTTTAGCCACACAGCCACTAAATCCGAATGAAACAAGAAACTGATAAAAATAAGAGATTCTTTAAAGAGTGCAGCTCACCATAGGCTTTACCATTTTCGATAAAGTTCACTACAAGATCATAAGCGTTAAGTTGGATAATGATCCCTTCATCGAGTTTTTCACTGAGCTGAGTCATAGATGAGTTGAAAGCAGTGTTATATGCCTCAATCACCTCGTTTACAAAGTCGAGACATTCTCCGTTGAATAAACTGTATAGAAGACTTCTGGCGGCAGGACTACATCCTATAGGTGGAATGTTCAATACAATGAATTTCCTTGCCCCGCGATCGTAAAGCCTCTGTCAAATTACATAGTACTAATGATTTAATTCTTCTTCTGTAAATCTGTACACATTTTATGGGTTAAAAATGGGAAGAAATCTGTAGATTGACGGATTCGAAACTTACCGTTACGTATTGTTCTAAATTGGTGAGCAGCATCGTGGCGAACTCTGCTTTAGTAGTGTTGGGAAAGAAGTTTACAAAGTAGGAGAGAATGTCGTTGCTTCCAACTGTAATGCAAAATAAAGAGTTGCCTAGGTTCGCTTGTGCATCTTCAGTTAGATTATCAGAATACTGTTCGAATAGAGATACTTGTTGGCTCATACTCATAACATTCTGCAAGATTGTAGTAGATTAGTTACAACCTAATTTTTGTTAGAAAACTTTTAAGGGTAATTGTTACCCTACTTCATTAAAATAGATCATGTAAACAGTATGCATGAGTTTTATTCAGGCCTCGTATCTATCTTTATCTTTATAGGTCTTTAATTTATATCTACTTATATTATTAATTTCTTTGATTTTAATCAATAGCTGCTTTGTTTTTTTTTTAATTATTTTTCTTGCTTTCTTATGGTTTTGGATTATTTTTATATTCCTGTTTCTTTTATTTTTTCTTTATTACATTCTTACTTATTATTTGATAATATTTATTATCTCTGTTTTTTCTTTTTCTAATTTCTTTTTGTGCTTTCTTCTTTCTTTCTCATCCCTCATTTTGTGGTCTTTCTATCACCTCCAATCTCAATCTCCTTTCTAAGGATTAAGATCTAAAAGGTCAATGAAAAAAGATACACAGTTTAATCACTCTACTTAAACATCATCCACTTCAGTGATCAAACAGTCAATAGTATTTTTACACCTCATCTACACCCAAAAGTGGTAAATATTTGTTCTATTTTATTGGGCAAAATTGACATTTGACTTTTGAAGTGGATGATATTTAAGAATAGCCCAGTTTAATTCAGAAAACACTCTTCCTATAAGCATATAAATATAAATTCTTTAATTATAAATGTAAGTGTAATATTATTTTATTGTAAAAGTAAAAGGTTTATTTTGACTATTAAACATAAAATTGGATTAATGAACCAAAAAATTGTTTCATAAAATCAGTAAACAATTATCTAAACGATTCATGTAACTCTAATCACAGATTTTCAACCCAAAAAAAAACTCAACTAAGCCACAACAGAACTTAGATCATAAGGATCTAAGTCAAAATAGTCTATTTGATACGGGTTGAAAAATCATTTAAGTAATTGATGGAAGTTTCCTTTGAAAAAGAAAAGAGGAGAGACCTGATCGGCCCCTGTTATGTCGAGCAGACCGCTACCTCCTGATGCAAAATTTATCCCTCTTGTAAAATTCGCCTCTGGTTGGAGATAAGGAGGGGTATAAGGGAGCCCCAAGCAAGACGCTGCAACCACAATCAATGCATTATATTCTCTTTTATACTCAGGAAAGCTGTATTAACGTATATAATTTTTAAAAGAAAAAAAGATTGAATAGATCATATACAGAGAAATCATACCAAGGAAGTCGATAGTGGTGCGGCCATTGGTAAAACGACCAGTTGGGTAGGAGAAATAAGAGACGCCATATGGTATGAAATCTGCACGTGCTGTACAGTTTGGAATATAATTATTATTCCCTGCATCTGCTAACGAGTCTCCAAACACATACATGGCTGGCAAATAAGGATCTGTTTCAGCTGCTACAAAGCAAATGATGAACCACAGCCCCACTAAAATACTCAACACTGAGCTCTCCATTCTCACATTAACAACCGATTATACCCACCAAGCTTGCTGAATCTCTAACTCCTCCACTTATTTATAACAAAATTCTGTCGTATATTTAGTGCGTTTATGTATAAAAACATCTAGTTTTGTATGTACATTAATACAGGTGACGCAAATTTGATTTGAATTCATTCTGCCCGTGGACCCCTGACATGATGTTTGGGCCAACTCGAATGTGAGAAACGTCAGCCGAATTTACAGGCAATCGTTTTCAAACCACTTATTTCTTGCCAGCGATTGTACATTTTTCTAAGATAATAGTGGATTTGATATTGGTGGGTTTTTCTGTACAAAATATTATAATAAAATAATTAACCTTTTTACAGGGTGAGTGAATAATGAATACAGTAAACCATAAATGATAAATATTTTAAGAATAAAGAGTTTACATTTTACATGATAAAAATGTTTTGATTAGATAAGTGTTTTTAATCAGAATTGTGAGAGAAACGTCAGCCAAATTTACAGGCAGTCGTTTTGAAACCACTTATTTCTCGCCAGCGATTGTACATTTTTCTAAGATAATAGTGCATTTGATATTGGTGGGTTTTTCTGTACAAAATATTATAATAAAATAATTAACCTTTTTACAGGGTGAGTGAATAATGAATACAGTAAATCATAAATGATAAATATTTTAGGAATAAAGAGTTTACATTTTACATGATAAAAATGTTTTTGATTAGATAAGTGTTTTTAATCAGAGTTATGAGAGAAACGTCAACCGAATTTACAGGCAATCATTTTCAAACCACATATTTCTTGCCAGCAATTGTACATTTTTCTAAGATAATAGTGCATTTGATATTGGTGGGTTTTTCTGTACAAAATATTATAATAAAATAATTAACCTTTTTACAGGGTGAGTAAATAATGAATATAGTAAACTATAAATGATGAATATTTTAGGAATAAAGAGTTTACATTTTACATGATAAAAATGTTTTTGATTAGATAAGTGTTTTTAATCAGAGTTATGAATCTGAAGGAGTTTTGAAAGAACCCAAAAACCTTATAGAGATCCATCCTAAAGTAAAAACATATACCAAACTAATAAATTAAAAAATAAAAAGGCAAATGTAAATTCTAGAAATATGTTGAAATAAAAACGAAACAAAATGAAAAAGGTACAAGCATTCAATTTTCACCCGAGGAATGTATGAATGAACATAACCGGCAGTTGTAGGTGCTGTGCTCTTCTAGATTGGAACAGTACGTGCACAGAGCAGGGAAAGCTCTAGAAATGCTAATGGATAAACTTATTGCATGTATGAACATAAATTGCCTCTGTAAAAGTATTAATGGCATTGAAGGAATCAAATGCCAAATCGACCACATAAAAGCGAAGGGGACACTCGAGGAATCACAATATACAGCTGCCAAAAATGTCTATTATCAATGTACAGTTTGAAGCATCATGCTTAACCAGTAACACTTCTTGAAGGACGATAAGAAATATGGCGGATGGGACACTTGAGGATTCACAATATACAGTTGCCAAAAACGTCTATTATCAATGTACAGATTGAAGCATCATCCTCAACCAGTAACACTACCTGAAGGACGATAAGAGATATGTAAAAGCTTCAGGGTCAAGGGAATTTTAGATTAGGGTTTAGCAATTTGTTAGTAACATTTGGCCATTTTCTGTAAGTGCCAGATATTTTGCAACACAGCATAATCATGTAAAAATGTTTTTTTTCCTAGTTACTTTTCTTTCCATTCACCCTAATGATTCTAAAATGAGAGGAAAGTAGTAGGAAAACATGTTTTAGAAATGATTTTCTTATTATTAAAAAATTATTAGTGAATATGATATTTTTATAGGAAGGAAGTATAATAAAAATTATTATTTTAAAATATTTTACAAAATTTAAAATAACTTGTTGTTGGTTTTTAGATGATTGTTAAGTTTAGAATTTCAATAATGTGTAAGATATTCTCATAGAAAAGAAATATAGTAAGAAACAGTAATATATAATATTCGTTAATTTCTTTCATATTTTACAAAATTTAAAATAGCTAGTTCTTGACTACTAGATGGTGGTCAAGTTTAGAATGTGGATTAAATGTTATAAGAGTCTTCTACATATCCTATAAAGTTCTTAAGTAACTAATAATTAAATAAAGGTCTTAATTGAATAAATGTAAACATGACTCAACAATTAGCTAGGTTAAATGATTCACTAAGTCAGGCAAATTCTCATTAGAGCTTTATTTCTCCTATTCATTTAGGATGACACTTGAATCTAGTTTATTAGAGTTTAAATCCATTTTTGTGTCTTTGCATGACATTCACCAGTTTATGATTCACATTAGAAGTATGGAACAAATTACTATAATACAAGGATTGTTTGTCGATAGTAAAGAAGTTAATTTTTTATTAGGGTCCATTAGAATATGGGGAGATTTTGTGTAAAACATGACACATCACCGAACCCATAAAAGGCACCTACATGTATCTTACAAAATCTAAAGCAATTTAGAATGAAGTGCAAGGATGTAAGGTGTGGAGAAATATAAAAGAAACTTGTTTAATAGCTCAAAGGTACTCTAGACTTCCAACCTATATATAAAGTTTCAAAACCATGATGTAGGGATAAAGAGTACGAGGTGACATAATTCATGACTCATCAACCTCCCATCTACTCACACATTACCAAATCCTAACAAAACTTATAAAATACATGAGGCATGGGTTATAAGAAATTAGACTTGTCAAAAAATTGAAACTTGTTAATAAACCTCTAAATGTGTAACTCTAATAAACTCAACCCAGCTTTTAACAATCAACCAACTAAATATTGTTGGAATTATTATATTTTTAGATAAGAAAAAAATTGTTAGGTTAGTTAATAGTGATAAAAAAATAAACAAGTTAGAAGAATTAGTTGGGACTTAGGTAGTTTGGAAGTTAGGTAGTTTGGAAGTTAGTTTTAGTGGTTGTACATGACTTTATAAGCATTTGTATTATACTATGTAAATTCAATTTAATATAATAATATTTTATGTATTGGTCTTATGCATGCAATAATGATGTAAGTTTTATATGCAATTTGATCTACCAATTTCAATCTAATATCACAGCTTTCAACGAAAATGGGCTATGAAGAAATGAAAGGAAGCTGAATCCAATTTTTCTGAAGGTAGAAGACCAGAGAGTATTTAAAAAACTATATAGTATTTGAAAAGCTATATATTTTCTTTGATGTATAAATCTGCTTCATTTTGATCATTGTGAATAAAAATGTGCAAGTATTATGAGAGCATAGGAAAAATAATCTAAATTTTGCAACCAAAAAACTCCCAAATGCATGTGTACTTCTAGCTATAGTAGAATCATTTCATTGGTGGCATTTATTCTGGAAGAAAATACGATGCAATATGTAGAAGACTAGCTAATTTGGGAAAGTGGCCAGGACAAGTAAAGGTATTTTTATAAATTGCTGGTACAATGGCCTTCCATTTGATAGTCTAATTGTATTCCGTCAAAAAATTGAATGCTTCCAATTTGTTGATAAAGCGCATGTTTTGTACCAAGATTATCAATGTTTAACACACTTTGATGCCAAAACCACATAAAGTTTCCTAGGTTTCTTCAAATTATAGAAAATTTTGAGCGATGTTTTGGATTCCAGTGAAGGTTGGAGAGTTTTTGGATTTTGTTTATAGAAGTCATAAGAGATTAGAAACCTTGGTTGAGAATTGTCTGTCATTCAATCGCACATTCCTCTTTAGCATAAATACAATGTTACTTTGGTACCTTCACATAGTGGTCACTTTTGCTTACTTGAGTTGATTCTCATTCGGAAGTTTATTTAAGTTGTTTTGATAGCCTAAATGCCCAAGTATTAGGGGTAGTATAATGGCTCAAGTGATACTGACATATGAATGAGGTAGGTCTTGGGTTCTAGGTGTTTTGAAGATGACATTTAATTTTTTTTTTTTTTTTTTGGGCACATCCATAGATTTCTTTGAAATTTTGGTTTTTTAATCATTTTAGAGTTATAAGGTATTTTGTACATTTTGTATTGAGGACTATCATTTGTGGAGATTTTTGTACAAACACAAATCTTAGTAAATAAAGTTATTCAGAGTTTATTTTTTGTAATATTGGATATATTTTGGGTTTTTATGGAGAAATAAGGACATTGTAATAAAGTACAATATCAGTAGAATCCTGACATGTCACACACATCCCTTAAGTTAGATATATTGGGTCATGTGAACAACTTTGTATAATTCATTATATCAAGTGTTGAGTAGGCCTTCATTAGGATTACCCTTTCATTATGTTATTATGAGTTATATATAAAAGAGGTGATTATTATTGTAAGGACATGTGTTGAGTATGACATTGTACTCATGATCTCTTGGAGATATAGTGTGGAGTGTCTTCTTCCATAAGGAGTATTGTATGGTGTTACCCTACTTTAAGGGTTTATTCTATTTATACATATATTGGATATTAGGGCATCTTGGCCCATGAACATCTATTGTGTTGTGTGAGATCTATATTCTGCATTATATTATTTATTATTATATGTGTTGATCATATCAATTTTTTGTCTTTTACTATGGCCACACATGTATCAAATATTGCTTGTATTCTTAAGGTCATTCATGTTACACCTAATAGAGCTCTCTGAGACACACATGTGACATCAAGTGGATAAAGTGTAACAAGTCAAATTAGAGGTTGGAGGAGTTTTTATCATCTCAAGATAGCTTTTCACTCAAAGATGATACTTTGCATGAGAAGCACTAATTTAATATTGAGTCCCTTCATGGACAAAGGGGGCATGTTAGTGATTTTTTGGTTTGTGGATAGTTGAGTATGTCTTGATCCACAAACTTTCATGTAGGAGCATCTAGGTCCATAGGCGATCCTGTATCACCCAAAATATTTTAGTTTAATTTTAGTTTTGGTGTGTTTTTTTTGGCTTGATCTGGTGTTTTTAGGCTTCTCTCAACATCAAGAAACTTCAAGTCAGCTCATATTTGTAAAATTTCAATTTTCGCCGAATCGGTGTTTTAAGGCTCCGTTGGGCAGTTTTACGGAAATATTTTTATCTAGAAATATATGAAGTCTGGGATAAAATCCTTATATAGGGATACTTTTAGATGTACTTTACATAATGTAGTGAAAGTTTCATGGATAAATTCCCTACCATTTGAGAGAATTTAAAATCAGAAAATTTTGTCCAACAAGCTACAGAAACAAATAATTTTTGAGATTTTTAAAAGCTTGAAAAAAATCCTTTTATGAGTAGCTTAAAGAGGTTGTTATGCTAAAATTGGCCGATTTTCATGCATATATATGAGCCTAGTCAAAAGTTATACAAAAAAAAAAATTCAAAAAAAATATTTTGTATTTTTTTAGCATTCGAAAGTAAGTAAAGACTCTAAAAAATGTGATTCTCTACTTAAAAACGTGGTTTTTCTATTCTAGAGACACTAAAATATTTTGAGGAATATGAAAAGCCAAACATTGTGGATGAATTGTTATTTAAAAAAATGTTTCAGTAGATAAGAGGCAGATTTCTCAAGGAAGATTTCTAGAAGGGGAGATCTTAGCCCATGAAAGGGCATAAAGGTGAGAATGTTGTTTCCAGAAGAAGCCATGAAGGCTGTGTGTGTAAATTTGAGAGAGATGCCATTGAAGGTCATATTTGTAAATGTTGTTATAGATTTGTATAGTAGTGTTTTTGAATTCAAATAATAATAAAATATTGAGTTTTTGCATTTGTGTTGCAATCTTTATATTAATGGTGAGTTTTAAGTTTGTGAGTAGAGAGTCTCTAATTGTACAAGATTGATTGTGTGTTACAACAGCGAGTGGGAGTACCACTTACATCAAACTTGGTGAATTGTACCTATGGATAGTTGACTATGTCTCAATCAATAGATTTGTAAGTTTGTATTTGTAAATAATTGAGTTTGTCTCAATCTACAAGAGGAGTGTTATTGTGGATAATTAAGGTAAGTCTTCATTCAAAGTTGGTTGGTATTTTTCTTATAGATAATTGAGTTTGTCTCGAATCACAAGAGGAGTGGTGTACTTGTGAATAATTGAGTAAGTCTCATATCATAGGTATTTGAGAATATGTAGGTTTGACAGTCAGGACATCCACTTATTAGTTTAGTTTTGTGTGTCTTGGGTGAGAAAAGAGATTTGGTGGAGATATTTCATCAAGCTTCTAGATGGGTTGTGTCTGTTAGAATGATAAACATTTGATAATTATGTTTTAGTTATAATAAACATTTGGTAGTGATGTTTTAGTTATTAGATAGTTTTGTCTAGTTAGGAAATCAGTTTAGCAGTCAGTTTTTTTTATTCATGTTATATATGTCTTGTTCACCATTGCTCAATACAATCATTGGAGAGTGTTGTTCTTTTACATATTGCTGTGTTGTTAATGATCTACAAATCATTATGTTTCTATTTTTGCTCTTTAATACCTTCAATTGGTATCAGAGCATAGGAGAAGAGTGGAGGAAGTTGAAGTTGCGTGGAAGAAATCCATCTAGAGAAACCAGCCAACAGATCAAAGACTGGAGCCGGTCAAAGATTAAAGAGGCTGCAGCTTGGAGAAAATGTCCTAGTCAGTTAGGAGAAGCCATTGTGAATTGAATTTATCTTTGTGAAAAGGAATCATAGTTCTGTGTTAGATATTAGCTGCCACATAAATTTTTTAGGAGTTGTTTATGTCTGTCTTAAAAGTTGTGCTCACAGATCTGGAAGCATTGTTACTGCAATATAACAGGAATCACACAAAGGAGAATAGCTATCATAAAAATAAGGAGGTAAGTTGTTGAAATCAATCGCCAGTTTTTGTTTGAAAGACATCCTATAATTCCACAATTAGGGTTTTGTGAAAATCTTCAAATTTTTGCCATTACAAAATAAGCAGAAAAGCAAGAATAGCTTATCAGATTGATAAGGGGGTTAAAATGGAAAGATAATTTGTTGAAATGGCTAATATTGTGGGTACATCGAGACTGTTAATTCCTATTTTTGATGGGGCAAATTTTCCTTATTGGAGTACTCGAATGCAAACTTTGTTAAAATCTAAAGGCTTGTGGAATATTGTTACCAAAGGATATGAAGTACCTGAAGATGTTGATACACTAACTAATCAACAAAAAACAACATTATAGAAAAATGAACAACAAGACAATGAAGCCTTATTTTTAATTCAAGGTGCAATAAGTCAATCAATCTATCCTAGAATATGTGGTGTTACTAGTTCAAAACAGGCTTGGAATATTCTTGTAAATGCATATTAAGGTGCTCACACAACAAAACTACAAACATTAAGGAAAAGTTTTGCAAACATTATAATGAATCAAAATGAATCCATTAATGAATTTCTTACTAAAGTTGAAGGGATGATAAACTAGATGAAAATTTTAGGAGATGATGTAAGTCATCAGCATTTGATTGAGAAAATTTTAAGAAGTTTGCCTTCCAAATTTGATAATGTTGTTTCTACCATAGAAATTTGAAAAGATCTTGCAACCATGGAAATGAATGAATTAAGTGGCATCTTATTAACAAAAGAAGGAAGAATGAAAAGTAGTGAAGTATTTTTAGAACAAGCATTTGCATCTAAAGCAAACATAAGAGGAAAAAGTCATAAGTTTTTTAAGGGCAATGAGTATCATTCCAAAATTGAACATAGAGGTGAGTCTAGTAATACCTACCGGGGTAGGAGCTATGATCGTGGATGAGGTTCTAGTTTTTCAAAAAGATGTACTGATTTCAGAGGTAGAAGTAGAGGTAGAAGTAGAGATACTGGTAGAGACAAAAGGCATGTTCAATGTTTTCATTGTAACAAATTTGGCCATTATGAGTCTGAATGTTGGCAAAAGCAATCTGCTCATAGTACTGTAGAAGAAAAACAAAATCTGTTTCTTTCATGTTTGAATACAAGCTCTAATGAAGAAAGTTTATGGTATTATGATTCCGGTTGTTCCTCTCACATGACATCGAATGAAAATTTATTTATTAACTTAGATGAAAAGCATAATAGTAGTGTTGTTTTGGGGGACAATCAATCACATGGGGCTAAAGGAAAGGGAACAATTGAAGTAGCAAATGAAAATGGTAAAATTAAGCATATTTCTGATACTTTGCTAGTTCCTGCTCCAAAAAAGAATTTCTTATCAGTTGGTTAGATGCTTGAACAAAATTACCAAGTTGTTTTTGATAAGAATGAATGTATTATTAAGGATAAGTCACATAAATATGCAGTGGATGCACGAGCACGTATGACAGGTGATCGTATGTTTCCTCTTAATTTTTCCTCAAACAAGTAGGTTATGAGTACTATAGAGGTGCATGATAGTTAGTTGTGGCATCAAAGGTATGGACATCTCAATTTTGGTGGTTTACGTTTTCTTAAAAAGAAACATATGGTTGAAGGATTGCCATTTCTTAAGAATACACAAGACATAAGTGAAGAATGTTTGTTTGGAAAACAACATAGAAATACTTTTTTGATTGGTTTGTCAAGAAGGGCAAGAAAACAACTTGGAGTCATTCATACTAATTTATGTGGTCCTATGGAAACTCTCTCACTAAATAAATCCAAGTATTTTCTCACTTTCATAGATGATTTTTCTTGTAAAACATGGCTTTATTGCTTGGTTGATAAATCAGAAGTTTTTGATAAGTCTGTTTAGTTTAAACAACTAGTTGAAAAACAAAGTGGTGAATTCATTAAGATTATCAGATCAGATAATGGGGTAGAGTATAGGTCTAATGTATTTTCTAATTTTTGTAGAGAACATGGGATTCAGAGAGAATTTACCACCTTGTCCAGTCCACAGCAAAATGGTGTTGCTGAAAGAAAAAAAAGAACTATAGTTGAAATGGCAAGAAGCACGATGAAAGAAAAGCATCTAGATAAATCTTTTTGGGTAGAGGTAGTTACTACTGTAGTTTATTTGTTGATTAGGAGTCCCACAAAAGTAGTTCATGGAATGACTCTCGAACAAGCTTGGTCTGGTTTTACACCCTCTATTGCTCATCTAAAGGTGTTTGGTTGTGTTGCTTATGTGCATATTCCTAAAGAAAAAAGAACCAAATTGGATGAAAAAAGTAATAAATGCATTTTTATTAGTTATGGTTTTGCAAATAAAGCTTACAAATTATATGATCTTTTTGCTAAGAAGTTACTCATAAGTAGAGATGTCATTTTTTATGAAATCTCACACTATATTCCTGATGAAAAAGTTCAAAATATTGAGATTGATTTGAAGAACTCTAATCCTCCTATTAGTGATGTAGGTGAAGAGGAGTTTCATGAATCAAAAGTCATTGATAATGCAGAACCTTCATTCTCCACTCTGGAGAGTAGGAAGTATAAAAAATACTAATGAAGAACTGAGAAAAATCATCCCCCATCACTCATGTTAGATACTAATTTTGATCAAATGACTACAAGATCTCATAGGCAAGTTAATTATGCTCTCATGACTCAAGTTTTGTAGAACAATGAACCAACAAATTTTATAGAACCTACTGCAAAGGAAGAGGGGGTTGCAGCTATGCATAGTGAAATGGCATCCATTGAGAGAAATGACACTTGGGAGTTGGTTGTGTTGCCCCTTGGTAAGGATGTTGTTGGTACAAAATGGGTTTATAAATCTAAATATAAATCTGATGGAACAATTGATAAATATAAGGCTAGACTGGTTGCTAAAGGATACTCTCAACATGAAGGTATTGACTATACTAAAACTTTTGCTCTTGTAGCCCGGATGGATACTGTTAGACTAGTCTTGTCCTTAGCTGCTCACGATGGGTGGAATGCTTACCAAATGGATGTTAAAAGTGCTTTTTTGAATGGTTATATTGATGAGGAAGTTTATGTCTCTCAGCCTCAAGGTTTTGAAGTTCCTTTGAAAGAACATTTTGTCTACAAGTTGAAGAAATCTTTGTATGGCCTCAAACAGGCACCTCAAGCATGGTACTCTAGAATTGATTCTTATCTTCACAAAAAGGTTTTGTAAAAAGTCAATCTAATCCTAATCTTTATATTTGGCATTATGGTGAAGCTATTTTGCTTGTTGTTCTTTATGTGGATGATCTCATATATACAACGAATAATCCATATTTATTTCCTGAATTTAGAGAAACTATGATTTCAGAATTTGAGATGACTAATCTTTGACAAATGCATTATTTTCTTGGTCTTGAAGTTTTGGTAGCATAAAGATGTTATATTTTTGTCTCAACAAAAGTATGTTTCAAATCTTCTTCAGCAGTTTCATATGAAAGATTGCAATCCTATGGACACACCATGTAGGTTAGTGTTAAGTTGTCTAATTTGGATGATTCCCCTTCTATCAATCCCACTCTCTATAGATAGTTAGTTGGAAGTTTGATTTATTTGACCACGACTAGACTGGATATTACATATGCCGTTAGCTTGGTCTCCAGGTTCATGTCCACACCTAAGGAGACACATTGGGGGGCAACCAAAAATATTCTCAGGTGTCTTCAAGGAACAATACATTATGGTATTCATTTTCAGTATTCCAGGGAGAGTATGTTAGTGGGCTCTACTGATTTTGATTGGGCTGGTTCCCTAGATGATCTCAAGTCTACCTCTGGTTATACATTTAGTCTTGGTTCTGCTGTAATTTCTTGATCCTCCAAAAAATAACCTACTGTATCTCTTTCTACTATAGAGGCTAAATACAAGGCTGTTACTTTTGCTACTTGTCAGGCTATTTGGTTGAGAAGGGTGTTATAGAAATTTCAACATCTCCACAATGGCCCCACAGTGATATATTGTGACAATCAGAGTACTATTCAGATGAGTAAAAATCCAGTGTTCCATGGTAGGACTAAGCATATTGACATTCACCACCACTACATTCTTGAGTTGGTTCAACAAGGTCTGGTTGAACTTGTCTATTGCCCCACTGTAATCCAACTTGCTGATATATTCACAAAGCCTCTTGCTCGTGATCATTTTCAGACTCTTCGGCATTCACTTGGTGTTCTTCCTAATGTTCATTATGGGGGAGAATTGGGATAATGAACATTTTTTTTCTATATGTTTATTATGGGGGAGAATGTTAGAATGATAAACATTTGATAATTATGTTTTAGTTATAATACACATTCGGTAGTTATGTTTTAGTTATCGAACAATTTTGTCTAGTTAGGAAATCAGTTTAGCTGTCAGTTTTTTTTATTCATGTTATATATGTCGTGTTCACCATTGCTCAATACAATCATTGGAGAGTGTTGTTCTTTTGCATATTACTGTGTTGTTAATGATTTGTAGATCATTGTGTTTCTATTTTTGCTCTTTAATACCTTTAGTGTCTGGTTCAAGCAATGTATGTCTACTATGTGTATGTATAAAAACATCTAGGTTTGTATGTACATTAATAGAGGGATCAAAATTTTCATTTGTATTCATTCTATCGGGGGACCAAAATTTCATTTGAATTTACTTGCTAGTGGACCCCTGATATGATGTTTGGCCAACTCAAATATGAGAAATGTTAGCTGAATTTATAGACAATCATTCTCAAACCATTTATTTCTCACTAGGAATTCCACATTTTCTAAGAGAATAATTGATTTGATATTGGTGGGTTTTTTTTACAAAATATTATAATGAAATAATTAACCTTTTTACATATGTGTCCAGATAATGAATAGTCAATATACTAAACCATAAATATCTTAGGAATAAAGAGTTAACATTTTATATAATAAAAAAATATTATCTAGGTTTTTCGATTAATTTTACTTTGTTGTGATATATGTTATTAATTAGTTTGTTCCTGTATTAGAAAAACAATATTTTTTAGTTAAATAAAGTAGAGTAAAGTTTTTTTGTTGTTGTTGTAATGAATCACTTTTAATCTTGTAAAATTTATTTACAAATCTCAACTTAGTTTGCAGATTTGAATTTGCCATGTAGATATGAACCTAATGATTTTGATTCTTATAGAGATTCACCTGCAAAATAGAGATTCTTCTTGATGTTTGGACCTACAGTAAAAAGATTAGCAATATTGATAAATCACTTTGAAGAGTGTACTAGATTAGGATTATTCTTTTTTAAACAAATCATGAATCCCAATTCAGTAGTTTGCAATAATGATTCCAGAAAATGAGTTTACTAGATTAGGATTATTATCCTTTAAATAAATCTTGAATCCCAATTTAATAGTTTGCAACAATGATTCAAGACAACATGCAATCATGTAGTATACACTAGAATGCAGCTGACAACAATCATTCAAGACAACATGCAATCATTCAATATACCTTAGAATGTTGACATTTATGCTATTTTAATACTCCAATGTTTAATAAAACTTTTTCTATAAAATCATGGAACTCTATTAATATTTTCTATATGTTTAAAATGAATAATTTTTTTAATACAACACTCTAATATATAATTTAAATGTTCTATATTTAAATCATCTCTTAATAAGTAATGAAAAAGAAAAACATATCCCTAAAATTTAAATTTAAAATGTTTCAAATCGGCTTCATTGTGTGGTCCTTGAAGGGCCTTTTAATGGAGGATGACAAACTAAACTAGTGCCTCTTCTTTCTAGTATTACTATGGGAACCAGGGATGTTAAGATCATAGATCTTAACCAGGTGTTTGATTCAGACTGTACGATGACACATTTCGCTATTAGGAATATTTGTGGCCAGAAATGGCTACAAGGCATAGAAGATAGAGTTATACATTGATTGGAATGGGTGTCCATGTTACTTTCTAACATTATGGATATTGTGTAGGATGGCCACTATGTGCACGTGATTTCTATGGGATTGGTGTTCGAATACCTTTATAATATGGATAGATGGAAGCAAGTGTTGTAAGATTATGATTTTTATAAGGGAAATGCTATGGTGGGTGGACTTTTCACCATCAACACCCTTAGATCATCGACTACTGCAGAATGTGTATATAAATCTATGTAGAAGGGGCTAACTTGTGGATGTATTGGAATATTGGATAGGGCTCTTCAGGGGCACAATCATAATATCTCATCTACCCTCACCAGTAGAGAATGAGGACACTACATCACTAGGGCAGGAGGAGAAGGAGCCTAAGATTCTGTCGGTCCCAGCAACAACAGCAAGGAGTGCCATGGAGTTGTTTATGCCATGAGATGGGACACATGCATCCCACTAGTCGTAAATAGTTAGTGAGTTGTAACTCACCGACTGTATGGATTGGTCGACAACTCCAGTGGTCAACTACATATAACTGTTGAGTTGTTTGTAGCTTCAATCAGATAACAGATTGATCAAATGATATATTACCAAAGCATAAACATCTTCAGCATTCTAAATGGTGATTAGTAACTGTTAATATTGATGAAACTGATTACAATATAAACAGTGACAAAGTCACACTTGTGATAGACGTGACTCCTTGAGGAGTCACGTCTATCACAGATGTGACTCCTACCGTTACTCACATATTTATATAAATGTCTTTGCTCTGCAATACATGGACAGACATAGAAATTGGAAGTGTATGAAGTGGAAATTGCATCGGCAAAATAAAAGAAAGTAATAAATTAAGTCTTCAATATTCAACAATAATAAGTTATTTAAGTTAGAGGTTATAAAGTTTGAATTGAATTTACATCGTATTAGAGCCACATTAAGCAAAATCTGGGCAGAAAATCAAACTTGAGAAATTTAGATTTAATACATCTCATTTCTCAAATGACAGCAGTAATCCGATTCAAAGATAGATTGGAAGGAGGAAATAACTTCTCATCATGGAAATTCAGAATTATGATGATACTAAAAGAAAATAAAGTTGATTCATTTGTGAGAGAAAACAAAACGGAACCAGAGAATGATCCTGATAAAATGACATGGATTGAAGGAAATGACAAAGCCATGAAAATCATAGTTGATTGAGTTAGAGATCATATCATGCTGATTCTGGCAAAACATGAGACTGCATATCATATGTTTAAGTCACTTGAAGGCAACTATGAAATTAATAACTCCAGCAGAACCTTAGCCCTAAAGAGAGAAATAAATCATATAAGTATGAACAAAGGAGAATCTATCAATACATACTTTATGAGAATATCTGCACTAAGGGATCAACTATCAACACTTGGGTACCAAATTGAAAGCAAGGAACTAACACTTATTGCTCTAGATGGTCTCCCAAATTCCTAAGAGACATTTGTTCAAGGCATTAGTGCAAGGTCCAAATTTCCAAAATTTGACCGCCTAAGATCAGACTGTCTTCAAGAAGAATCTAGACAGACAAAGAAAGGGTCAAAACAGAAAAATATAGATGAAGACCTTCATGTTCTAAATACAAACTCTCAAAAGAAAGAGAAGAAGAAACACTTCAAGAAGAGGAAAAATTATCACGGGAAAGGTTCATTCAAGAAAGACATTTCTCGCATCCAATGTTTCAGATGCGACCAATATGGACACTATGCAATCGGATGTCCTGACAGAACCAAATAACAAGCATCTTATGCCAAAATAAAGGAGCATGAATCTGAGAAATATGTATTCTACTCTACACTTTCAAACCAAGTATCAAATAAATCCAACACCTGGGTTATAGATAGTGGTTCATCAAGACACATCACAGGGTTCAGGGAACTACTAGACACCATGGTAGAAGAGACTGACAAAGAAGTAACAATTGGAGATAACTTTGTACATCCAGTCAAGGGTGTTGGCACATGCACCCTCAAATTAAAGATTGGCATCTCCATCCAACTTACTAGAGTATTGTTTGTCCCAAGCATCAAAAGAAACCTAGTCTCCATATCTGCACTTGAAGATAATGGATATAGGGTGACCTTTATGGATAGCAAAGTATTGGCATGGCTAAAGAATTCTACTATTAAGAAAGCCAAAACCATAGGTCATAGACAAGGGTACTTGTATGAGTTATGTACGGAACCAAATCGAGCCCTAATTCATGAAATTACAGACTCTAATGAAATATGGCATAGAAGACTAGGACACCTAAATTTTTGTGCCCTATCTTCCATGGAAAGACTAGTTACAGGGTTACCCAAACTCAAACAATGTAATTCAGGGGTATGCAAGGGGTGTGCCTTAGGGAAAAATACAAAGGGGTCCTTTCAAAATAGTTCTAGCAAAACAAGTAAAGTATTAGAACTAGTCCACTCAGATTTATGTGGACCCATGTTTGTACCCTCCTTAGGTGGGTTTCTATACTATGTAATCTTCATTAATGACTTCTCTAGAAAGACATGGATCTATTTTCTTAAATGTAAAGAATCACTGGAAATCTTTAAAAGATGTAAGGAATTCAAATCCATTACTGAAAACTCTTCTGGGAGAAAAATCAAAACATTAAGAACAGATAATGGGAATGAATACACTTCAGACATTTTTAAAGACTTTTGTAAAAACACTGGGATTAAGAGGGAGTTCACTGTACCTTATAATCCTCAACAAAATGGAGTTGCAGAGAGAAAAAATAGAACCATTGTAGAAGCTGCTAGGGCTATGTTACTTGATCAGAATATAGACACTTCACTTTGGGCAGAAGCATCTAGTACTGCTGTCTATATATAGAACAGATGTCCTCACTCTCATATTGATGACAAAACTCCTGAAGAAGCCTTCACTGGCACAAAACCAGACATTAGTCATTTAAGGATATTTGGTTGTCCTGTTTACATTCATGTGCCCAAAGAGAAAAGAACTAAGCTAGAACCTTTTGGGAGAAAAGGCATCTTTGTAGGCTATAGTGAAACATCAAAAGCTTATAGAATATATATACCTGGTCAAAGACAGATTGAACTAAGCAGAGATGTGATTTTTGAGGAAAACATAGCTTTCAAAAGAGCCAGAAATCATATTGAGTTAGAAATTCAAACTTCCAACTCAAGCATAGAAGAGGATCCTACACCTGAGTTTCAGAGGGAGTATCTTGAGGAAGAGGTAAACCATGAACAAATCACATCACTAGAAAATCCCAAGAAAAGACCACTTTGGGCCACCAAAACAATGGAAGAAGCTAAAAAGTATGCCGCTCCACTAGGGACTTTTAGGGAAAGCACAAGACCTAAGAGATTCTCTAGTTATGTAGCTTTAATGAGTGAATTCATTAAATCAGAACCTTCTAGTGCTATAGAAGCTCTTAAGCACCAAGTATGGAAGGATGCCATGACAGAGGAGTATCAATCCATCCTAAAGAATGATGTGTGGGATATAGTACCTAGACCAAAAGGGAAATCAGTTGTTTCTTCAAAATGGCTATTTAAAATCAAACATGCAGCAGATGGCAGTATAGGGAAATACAAAGCAAGATTTGTAGCTAGAGGATTTTCACAAAAGGAAGGAATTGATTACAATGAAACCTTTGCTCTAGTTGCTTATACATCAGTTAGGGTAGTTCTAGCTATTGCAGCAGCCAAAGGGTGGAAAGTCCATCAAATGGACGTAAAAACTACTTTCTTAAATGGAACCATTGAAGAAGAGGTTTACTTAGAGAAACCTGAAGGATATGAAATTTACAATGCAGTATCCCATGTATGTAAATTAAAGAAAGCTCTATATGGACTTAAACAGGCCCCCAGAGCCTGGTATGAAAGAATTGACAATTATCTCTTGAGATTAGGCTTCTCAAAGAATGATGCAGATCCAAATCTCTACTTCAAACAAAGCAAAGGTGATATGTTAATATTGATATTATATGTTGATGATCAATTGATTACAGGGGAAGATCACCTTATTGATTAGTGTAAGAAAGATCTAGCTTTAGAATTTGACATGAAGGACTTAGGTCTATTACACTACTTCCTTGGACTGGAAGTATGGCAGAAATCAGACTATATTATTCTAAACCAAGGTAAGTACACAATTGATATATTAAAAAGGTTTGGTATGATGGAATCTAGACCTATGTCTTCCCCCATGGAAACAAATCTTCATAAATTGAAGGAAGTAGCAGCAGATTCTCCGTTGGCAGACCCCACTCTGTACAGACAGATAATTGGATCCTTGATGTATTTGGTCAATACCAGACCTGATATCTGCTATGTTGTAAATGCCTTAAGTCAATTTATGTGTGAACCCAAGGAGATACATCTTGTGGCTGTTAAGCATATAATGAGATATCTTCAAGGTACTCTAAATTATGGCTTAAAATATGAAAAGGTTGACTTAGATCTACATGGATTCATAGATTCAGATTGGGCTGGAAGTGTAACTGACCGGAAGAGCACCTCCGGATGTTGTTTCAGTTTAGGGTCAACAATGATATCGTGGATCAGCAGAAAATAGTCTTCAGTTGCTTAGAGTTCTATAGAAGCTGAATATATTGCAGCTTCTATGGCTACTAGAGAGGCAGTATGGCTTAGAAAACTACTTGTGGGATTATTTGGTAAACCTCTGAAACCAACTATCATCCACTGCGACAATCAAAGCTGTATTAAGCTATCTGTGAATCTAGTATTCCATGATAGATCTAAACATATTGAGATTCCTCATCACTATGTGCGTGATATGGTGGAAAGGAATGTGATTCAGTTGGAGTATATCAGTACAGGAGATCAAACTGCAGATATTCTTACCAAACCACTCCTCAAGGTGAAAGTTGAACACTTCAGGAAAAATCTTGGTATGACTGAAATGTAAGATTCAAATTGATTTGTACTAATATATTAAAGATGTTTAATGTGTAAACATCTTGTGTCATATGTGTGACGTTATGACATTATGAGCCTACCCATTCTATGTTTATTTCCAAAAGGTGACGATTTTTTGGATAATCTACACTTGTACCTAACATTATAAGGTGACGATCTTATAATGTTCATTAGACTGATATCATGTGACTTGATATTGGTATGAATCATGGAGTTATCATGATTAAGTTATGGTAGACATTATGTGACTTAATGTTAGTGCACATACCATAACTGGGATATATATATATATATATAAGGAGAATGTAATGTTCTCGACTATAGTATATCCTTTAGTATCACAAGGTAGGTGATGCTACGTATCACGAGATAGGTGATACTATATATCATGAGTTATGTGATATTAAATTACTTTGAGTAATTCATTATAGATCAGATAATTGATATTCACAGAGATTATTGTGATATTGTTATCTTCTTGAGCTAAGAGGGAGTGTTGAGTTGTTTGTAGCTTCGATCAGATAACATATTGATCGAATGATATATTACCAAAGCATAAACATCTTCAGTATTCTAAACGGTGATTAGTAACTGTTAATTTTGATGAAACTGGTTACAATATAAACAGTGACAAAGTCACACTTGTGATAGACGTGACTCCTTAAGGAGTCACGTCTATTACAGATGTGACTGACGTGACTCCTTAAGGAGTCACGTCTATCACAGATGTGACTCCTACTGTTACTCACATATTTATATCAATGTCTTTGCTCTGCAATACATGGACAGACACAGAAATCAGAAGTGTATGAAGTGGAAATTGCATCGGCAAAATAAAAGAAAGTAATAAATTAAGTCTTCAATATTCAACAATCAGAAGTTATTTAAGTTAGAGATTATAAAGTTCAAATTGAATTTACACTAACAACCAAAACCATTTGACTTGTTTCGACTGTTACTGTCGTATGATTGGTTGACTCCATATCATCTGTCTTTGATTGACCGTACCAACATCGACCAGCCAGTTGCTTACAATGCAGTGGCTGGTTAAGACATTCCCATGCATCGAAGGAGGGTGAGGCAGTGATCAGTAACAAGATCCTCCTCTCCTCCACAGTCATGGTCGACATGTAGGGATGTTTGTGGGAGTCCTATTTTCCTCTTTTTGACTGTGTGTAAATGCTAAAGTGTTCACGTCTATTATAATATTAGGGGTTGTATGGTTTAGACCTTTATAGGGCCCGTTTTGTAAGTCTTTAGAGCTCTAATAATGGTATTACAGATCTTTTTTTATTACTGTTAGATTCTACGTATGTAAGCGAACTTTAGATTAATTTAAGTCTAGGTGGGTTACCACCTTTAAAAAATAAAAATAAAAATAAAAATTGTATAATCAATTTGAACTAATTGACCAAACTAGACTCATAAATAATGAGATGAAAAGCACCAAATATAAATTTTAGAAATACGTTGAAATAAAAGCAACCTAGAAAGAAAAAAGTACATGCATTCAATTTTCACCATGAGGAATGCATGAATGAACATGACCGGTAGTTGTAGGTACTGTCCTGTTTTATATTGGAGGAGCGCATGGATAGAGCAAGGAAAACTCTTGAAATGTCGCTGGATAAGCTTATTGTATGTACATACATAAATTGCATGTGTAAAAGAATTATCAATAGTACTGAAAGAATTAAATGACTAATCGACCACGTAAGAGCGAAGGGGACACTTTAGGATTCACGACACATTGTAGAATGAAAGACAAGACAACTGCCAAAAATGTCTATGATCAACGTACAGTCTGAAGCATTGTCGTCATTAACAAGTAACAGTTCCTCAAGGACGATAAGAAATATACTAGCAGTTGCACAAAATTTATGTGCAACAGAATAACCAATAGGGTCTATCAATATCTCATCTGTAAGAGTACAATTGAAATGCAAGAATATTAGGAAGAACATATTTGTAATTGTATATGATTAGGAGTATCAATTTGTAATCGTAAATTTGAAATGCAAATTTACATGACCAAAAAGTTGTTGGCATGGTTTCAAGTGCCTTTTTTTAATGTGTTTACTGCAGTAAGTTGGAAACCAACTTGAAAAAGAAAATTGAAATTATAGGTGGTAAGTAGCAGCAGTTGGTTCCAGCTGCTCTTAAAAAAAATACACATTGTTTTTATTGATATTAAAACAATGAAGAATTTAAAAAAAAAAAAACCTCCATTAATTTTACTTAGATTAAAACAATAAAAAATAATAAATATACAAAGTAAAATTTTAAATGTTTTAAATATATAATAAATCCTTAACATTATAAAAATAAATAAACATTAATAAATATATTAAATTTTATATATTAAATATATTGATAATTTACATTAAATATTTTAAAATATTAAATTTTTATGCACTAAATTTTATAAAATACTAATAGACTAGTTTAGTATTTTATGAGAAAATAACTTAAAGTAGTTTAATATTTTATGAGAAAATAACTTAAACAAAGCATTGGGAAAACATCCGGAACGAGAAGATAATTAATATAAGTATTCTTCCCTTTGCAGGAGGAATAGCGGCTTCAAGAGATGGGACCTGCAACTCAAAAATGTCTTCCTCCTCCTCAAGATTTGGGACTTGTTGATCCAATCACTCCCCATTCAGCTCAAGACATTCCTTCAAATGCTTCAAGAGTTCGGAAGAAACACGCACACCAGAAGCATAATCAGCAGCACCACTGTGGAACCTAAGTATAATAAGGCTGTTTGCATCAGGGAGCTGATATAGCTTAACTTGGAAGACTCGGAATGGTTTCTCTGTGGCAAACCCAGCATCCATCTCATCTTCTACAATCTGCAACCATGGCTCTTGAGTTCTATCTGGGTCCTCTGCTTCAGGCCCCTCAGCCTTATCTATAACGTCAACATCCAACAATGGACTGGCATCTACATCAAAGCATAATTGGCCTTCTTTTTCTGTAATCCAAGATCTGAGAAGAGGTTGGGAAGATAAAATTGCTGAAACGGCTGCTCGCAGGGGGCAGGGCCTATGGATTGGCCTAACAGGATGCCTGTTACAGAAGTTCCTTTGCCACTATCCACTGCACCAAACCAATTACTCTCCGTTGTTCCCATAGGACAAGATAAACGAATTGAGTATTCATTTTCATTTTACCATTCTCTTTTATCCTTTCAGTCAATTGCTGCCATTACAAGCGTTCTAAACACTCGCCGACGGAGGAAGGCCAAAAAAAACAGTAGAAAAACGACGAAATGGATTTTCCGGCGTCCGACATTTTCCGGGGGACGATTTCCCGGCGTCGGACGGTTATGGGGAGCAAAAGCTCCCACTAATAGCCTATCGGCTAATAAAAGCTTTAGGGTCACGGGAATTTTAAATTAGGGTTTAGCAATATGTCAGTAAAATTTGGTCATTTTCTGTAAGTGTCAAATATTTTGCAATACAACACAATAATGCAAAAATGTTTTTTTCCTAGTTCTCTTTTCATTCACACTACTGATTCAAATATGGTTTTAAAATGGTTATGATATTTTTATAGAAATTATTTTCTAATATTTTACATTAATATAAAATAATTTGTTATGGGTTTCTAAATTTAAAATTTTAGTAATACTTATGATATTTTTATGGAAAATAAATATAAAAAAGACATTACTATTTATGTTCATTAATTTATTTTATATTTTACAAAATTTAAAATAATTTGTTATTAACTTCTATATGGTCATCAAGTTTAAAATGGGGATTAAATGTTGCATGAGTCTCTTAGGTATCCTATATAAAGATTTTGAGTAACTTATAACTAAATAAGGGTCTTAATAAAATAAATTCAAACCTAACTCAACACTTAGCTAGGCTAAATAATTGGCTAAGTTATGCAAATCCTAATTAGAGATTTATTTGTCGTCCTATTCATTTAGGATGTGAATGACACTTGAATTTAGTTTATTAGAGTTTAATTTTAGGTTTGTGCCTTTGCATGACAATCAACCATTTATGAGTCCCATCAGATGTATGGCACAATCAGTGCAATACAAAGATTCTTTGTCAATAGTAAAGAAGTTAATTATTTAGTATAGTACATTGGGATATGTGGAGATTTTGTGAAAAACATGATACATCACCTAACCCATAAATGAAACCTATTTACATCTTAGAAAATGGGAAGTAATTTAGAATGAAGTTCAAAGATGTAGGGTGTGGAGAAAGATAAAAGAAAATTGTTTAATAGCTCAAAGGTCCCAATCTATATAATATTTTTCAAAACCATGACATAGGGACATAGAGAATGGGGTGACATAATTAATTATTCATCAAATTGCCATCTATTCACACATTACCAAATCTTAACAAACATATATAATACATGAGGCTTGGGTTAAAGGAAATAAGACTTGTGAAAAATGAAATGTGTCAATAAACCTTTATATGTTTAATTCACATAAACTAAACCCACCTTTTAAAATCAATCAACTAAATACCTACTAACCTAATAACTTTTCTTGACTATTGTTTACAAAGAATCTAAGATAAATTACTTCTCCTTTATTCTTTGACTTTAGAATAACCTATTATTGACTTCTAGAAGGTCATCAAGTTTTAAATATGAATTAAATGCTACATGACTCTCCTAGATATCCTTTAAAGGCTTTGAGTAACTAATAATTAAGGATCCCAATGGAATAAATCCATACATAACTCAACAATAAACTAGGTTAAGTAATTTGATAAATCAAGGAAATTGTTTATCATTGGTGGAACCATAGATTGTATCATGTATTTAGAATGTTCCATTCTATTTTATTGTATTTCTAATAATTGTGCATGTATGTTTTCCACCAAAGAACTTAGTTCAGTCTAGTGTTGGGCTATTCATTGTATAATAGTAACTTGATTGAATAATGAAGCAAGTATTTAAAAATTGTACCAATTCTAAAGGTTACTTGTTTCATTATAGGTCCTATTAGGGGACATAAATGAAACCACAATAAATTCGGAGACTCCTAGTCCATAAAAAATACCAATGACATAGATTACCATTGAACTAGTATGCTATACAAGGGAGATGTGCAACTCCCAAGATAGACTATTAAGAAAATGTTTAATATTGAGATTGATGATTCTTATCATGTTACTATATGAACGCGGATCATGTTGCCAACCACTATACTTCATTCTAGGTAAAACTAGAGAGAGAAATAAGAAGGATGGATAAAGGCTAAAACTATGTAGTAAAATGAATTGAGAAAATGTTTACTATGATGGAAAATTTCTAGATTTAGGAGAAAAGGACAAAATGAGAACTATTGTGAATCCTAGATTAGATTATAGTGATTATTAAAAAATAGATGAAGGGTTAACTAAAGATATCATTTTTTAAGATGAAAATAAAGAAGTGAGGATGTTGAAACCTCTTGAAGTAATTTAGATTATGAAGAATTGATTGATTGGATTAATTATTTTGAAGAAAATTTTGAATATAAGGAAATTATTGACTATGATAGAGTGAAGTGTACAAAAACAAAATTAAAAGGTCATACTCCAATTTGATGGAAAGAAACTCAGCTAAAAAGGAATAGGCAAGATAAGTCTAAAATATAAAAATGGAATAAGATGGTAAAAAAGTTGAAAGCTAAGTATCAGCTTACAAATTATCAATTAGATCTATTAGAGAGGTTACAAAATTTGAAGAAGAAAAGATTTAAGTGTTAAATATTATACTAAGGAATATTATAGTTATGCATTAGAGAAGGACATCATGAAAATAATAAAGAAAAAGTAGCTAGATACATCAATTGTTTGAGGGGAGCAATCTAAAAAGAATTGATCGTGTTACTTTATAGTCGATTGATATTAAGAATTGAGCATGTTGCCTCTATAGTCGATTGATGAAGCATATTAGTTTGCCTTGATGGTTGAAAATAATTTGAACTCTCGATTTTAGACAAAGCAGAATAGGAGAGAATGAAATGGCAAAATTTTCAGATGTAGGAGTGAAGTGGAAGAGGAATTCATAACCGATTGATGAAGCATATTAGCTTGCCTTGATGGTTGAAAATAATTTGAACTATAGATTTTAGACAAAGCAGAATAGGAGAGAATGAAATGGAAAAATTTTCAGATTTAGGAATGAAGGAAGTGGAAGAGGAACTCATAGGAATGAAGGAGGTGGAAGAGGAACTCATAATGATGATATTGAAACAAAAGAAAATATTTGATAATTATCAAAGATGGAAGAGATAGCGGAAAATCATCCAGAGAAATCATTTGTTTTAAATGTGGAGGTGAAGGTTAGAGAGCGTTCAATTGTAATCAGTCACAAGGAGACTACGACAGAAGATCTGAGCAGCGCATGCGGATGAAATATGTTGAAATAAAAACAAAACAAAAAGACAATAGTACAAGCATTCAAGCATGATTGAACATGACCAGCTGTTGTAGGTGTTGTGCTCTTTTATATTGGAACAGCGCGTGGACAGAGCACGGAAAGCTCTAGAAATGTGAATTGATGAACCTATTGCATGTATGAACATAAATTGCAAGTGTACAAGTATTATTGGCATTGAAGGAATCAAATGGCAAATCGGCCATGTAAAAGCGAAGGGGACACTTGAGAAATGACAATATATTCAAAAAATGTCTATTATCAATGTGCAGTTTGAAACATCGTCCTCAAACAGTAACCTGAAGGACGATAAGAAATATATAAAAGCTTCATGGTCACGGCAATTTTAAATTAGGATTTAGCAATTTATTAGGAACATTTGGTCATTTTCTGTAAGTGATATATATTATACAACAGAGCACAATCATGCAATAATGTTCATTTTCTAGTTAGTTCTCTTTTCATTCAAAGTGGTGATTCTAAAATGAGAGGAAAGTAGTTAGAAGACATGTTTTAGAAATGGTTTACTAATTATTAAAATTATTAATGAGCATGATATTCTTATACAAAACAAATATAATTAAAAACACTAATATATAATATTCATTAATTTCTTTTATATTTTTCGAAATTTAAAATAACTCATTCTTGTTTTCTAGATGGTCCTCAAGTTTCAAATTTTAATAGTGTATAATATTTTTATAATTCAATAGTGTATGCTATTTTATAGAAAATAAATATAATAAAAAAAGTAATACATAATATTTATTAATTTCTTTTAAATTTTACAAAATTAAAAATAACTTTTTATTGACTTCTAGATGGTTGTCAAGGTTAAAATGGGGATTAAAGGTTGTACATTAGTCTCTTTGGTATCTTATAAAGGTTTTGAGTAACTAATAGTTAAAAAAGGGACTTAATCAAATAAATGCCAACCTAACTCAACAATTCGCTAGCTTAAATAATTCACTAAGTCAGAAAAACCTTCTTAGAGTTGTATTTGTCCTCCTATTCATTTAGAATGTGAATGACATTAGAATCTAGTTTATTGGAGGTTAATTTCATTTTTTTGTCTTTGAATGACATTCAACAATTTATGGGTCCAATTAGATGTATGGCACCGATTAGTGCAATACAAGGATTATTGTCAATAGTAAAGAACTTAATTATTCAGTAGAGTCCATTGGGATATGTGGAGATTTCGTGCAAAACATGATACATCACCTAACCCTTAAATGACACCTACTTGCATCTTAGAAAATGTGAAGCAATTTAGAACAAAGTGGTAGGATGTAGGGTGCCGAGAAATATAAAAGAAACTTGTTTAATAGCTCAAAAGCACTCTAGACTCCCAATATCTATAAAAGGTTTCAAAAGAATAACAAAAGGACATAGAGCATGGGGTGACATAATTCATGAATCATCAACCTCCCATCTACTCACACATTAGAAATCCTAGCAAACCATATCAAATACATGAGGCACGAGTTATAGGAAACTACACTTATCAAATACGAAATGTGTCAATAAACCTTTAAATGTTTAACTCTCATAATCTAGACCCACTTTTTAGCTATCAACCAGCTAAATACCTAGTAACCTTTCTTGATTTTTGTTCATGATGAATCTAATAAATTCCTTCTCCTTTAGCTTTTGGCTCTAGAATAATGTATTATTGACTTCTAAATGGTCATCAAGTTTTAAATGTGGATTAAATTCTATATGACTCTCATACATATTCTTTGAAGGCTTTGAATAACTAATAATAAAATAAGGGTTTTAATCAAATAAATCCATACCTAACTCAACAATCAACTAGGCTAAATAATTCACTAAGTCAAGGAAATTTTCCTCAAAACTTTATTTGATATAGAAGCATTCGGGGTGTAAGAGAAATCTTACATCAACCAAATATATATCCTTTAATGTTTGTTTATTTTTTCTAGTATTTCACTAGTTTTCTATGTTTTTCTACAGTAGTAGGACTCAAGTTTAATGCAACTCATATCATTGCATTAATGTTTCATAAGTTTAAATTTTCATATCTACAACCATAGGCATAATCAAGCAATCAATAACATCACAAGTAACTATAATTAGTTATAATTGGTTCAATCATAGATTGTATCATGTATTTCTAATCATCACATGTAAGTTTTCCACTAAATGAGTTAGTTGGGATAAGTGTTAGACAATTCATTGTATAACAATAACTTTTTTGAACAATGAGGCAAGTATTTAAAACTTCTACCAATTCTTAATGTTACCTACTTCATTATAGGTCCTAATAGGGGTCATAGATGAAACCACAATAAACTTGGAGACTCCTAGTCCATAAAAATACCAATGACAGATATTACCATTGAACTTGTATGCTATACAAGGGAGATATGCCAACTCCCAAGCTAGACCAATAAAAAAATAATAATTTTGGGATTGATGATCCTTATCATGTTGCTCTATGAATGTGGATCATGTTTCCAACTAGTACACTTCATTCTAGCTAAAACTAGAGAGAGAAAAAACAAAATTAGATTGATTAGAAGGAAGACTAGAGAAACAAGAAGGAGCCTGATCAGGTGAAGTTGACTAACAAAGAATAAGAAGGTAGAAATACGTCAAGGGAGATATGCCAACTTCCAAGCTAGACCATTAAAAAAATAATAATTTTGGGATTAATGATCCTTATCATGTTGCTCTATGAATGTGGATCATGTTTCCAACTAGTACACTTCATTCTAGCTAAAACTAGAGAGAGAAAAAACAAAATTAGATTGATTAGAAGGAAGACTAGAGAAACAAGAAGGAGCTTGATCAGGTGAAGTTTACTGACAAAGAATAAGAAGGTAGAAATACATCAAGTGAGATCACAAGATGTAATGTGTAACTAAAGGTTGATACCAATAACTTCTAATCCAACTTTATTGAAAAACAAATGAATATAGTCATGTTCCTTTCTATGTATAGTAATTACTGGATCTTAGCTAGTCTCATAAAGGCCAACAAGATGCACAATTGAACTATTAGGACAAAGAGAAAATACGATTGGATAGTCAGAGGCATTTGTAACCTGATTGGAATCCCCCACAATAAATGTAAGGATTTAAATATATCTCTTGGGCGTGTAGTAAATACGATAAGACATGTCTCTCAAAGAAGGAATGTGCTTCACAGTCCTTCAAAATTTAATAGGGTCGTGCCAACTAACAAATCCATTCAATATTCATATTGCACTTGAGTGAGGTGTATGTAGCAAAGAGAAAGACCTGGGTGATGAAATAAATGCAAATTTGACTATCCTTGTTGCCATGATCCTGAGGAAGACCTCATCTGAATTTGCCAACCAAATGTTCCTTTCTACTATCCTATGACTCCAAATCTAACACATTCTTTTAGAATGATTCTTCAATCCACAAATATTACAATGATGAATATCCCAACACATTTCCTTCTTATGTCCTTGCCTATTATAATAAGAACACAAGAAACATTAGATTTCTTGAAATGATTCATTTGTACCTATAAACACATATACCTTGAGGAAAGTAATCATGGTTACAATAACTCATTTTGATTTTCCTTTAATAAAATCAAATCTTTTTTCTTTTCAAAAACCTACTCTCCCACTACCATTCTTTCACTATCTTCCCTTATGCTCCCCAGAATTCCTCCTATATTGATTAAAATTCTTCCTCACCATTGGTATCATACTAAGGAAGTTACAGAAATAATTTACCAACCAAATGTTCCTTTCTATGTACAATGATTACTAGATCTTGGCCAATCTCATAAAGGACAACAAGATGCATAATCAGACCTTTAGGAGAAAGAGAAAATGTGATTGCATAGTTGGAGGCATTTGTAACCTGATTGTAATCCCCCACAATAACTATTCTAATGCTGCGGTGGAAGCCGTGTGGATTACAATTCAACTCTAACACAATATATAAGACATTGATGAGGGCAGAAGCTTCTATTGCATTATTTATCTCCATGATCCTTGGAATGTGTTATTGGATGCTAGAGACATGAAAGATAAAATATTTATTATTCATTTGACTATGACTAATTGTAGTTGCATTCATAGAGGTGGGTCCCACTTGGATTTACATGAATCTTGCATGAGTCCATTGTGGGCTTCCACATTGGAGGTGGGACCCATTTGGATTTGCATTGATTGCATGTGCTTTGCATGTCATCCAAACTTGGGTGCCAAATCTTGGTGGGGTCCATATGGACTTGCATGTATGTGCATGTTGTCACATGTGCTTTGCATGTTATCCTAATTGCGGTACCAAGGCTTGCATGTGATTTGCATTTCACTAGTAAGCTATTGAGCACTCTTCATTGTTAGCATCTCATTGGCTATGGGTTAGGCACCTATGGAAAAGCTATGAGAAACTTATGGCAATTCAATGATTTTCTTGGTTGTCCAAAAAGGAAGGTGTTTGGTTTTTGCATGTGGTTTTGACACTTGTTTTGAGAAACCATAATGGTATTCTCACATCCAACTCTTCTATATATTGGTGCCTTTGGTTAGTGGTATTATGAGACAATTTTGTAGATTGAAGGAGTAACGAAGTGCTACTAGAATTCAAAGAGATATGTTGTGTTGATGTGAATTTCTTCGAAAGATTAATACAATCATTGAATCTCTTTGGGTGTGGAGTTTTTTCCCACAAGGGTTTCTCCACATAGACACTGTGTCAATTGTTATGAATTTATTCCCTTAGTCTTTCCTTGTTGAATGTGCTAATCACATAAACATTAAAGTGGATAATCTTTAATCTCATTTCACATTTGTACACATTATGAAAATTAATATTTCAGTAGTTTCACCTTGATTTCTCAAACACTTGGTATCAAAGCTAATGGTTCTATTAAGAGAGGGACACCTTGCTCTTAAGTGTTGAAGGTTTTTTTGGCTATGGTGGGAGCTTTTGCATTTTGGATTTTGCAGATTTGTGATGAGGATTGTATACCATGACTTCTACCTCCCATCTAGATATTCAGAAATTCAATGGACCTGGGTATGAGATGTGGAAGTTGAAAATGAAAGATCTCTTAGAAGAAAGAGATCAATGGTTAGCAAATTCCAATGAAACGAATCCTTCTAGAGTGACTGATGAGGAGTTGTTAAAACTTGACAAGAAGGCATGAGGAACCATACAATTGTGTCTTGCAAATTCCATCCTCTTGAATGCTTATGAGGAACCTACCACATACAAGTTGTGGAAGAGGATAGGTGTTATTTACCAAACTAAAAGTCTTACTAATAAGTTGTATCTCAAATAATGGTTATATTTATTAAAAATGAAGGATGATGATTCTATTGCAGACCATTTAAATGTTTTAAATCTAGTTTTAAGTCAACTTGAATCTATAGATATTAAGTTAGAAGATGAAGATAAATGCATCTTGTTACTTTTTTCTTTACATAAATCTTGGGAAAATCTAATTTTTAGTATCAGTGGTAGTGTTGTAGATCCAAAGATGGATAATATCATTGCTACACTTCTTTAAGAATAATGAGAAGAAAGTCCATGAATGGTGGCTCCTAAGATGCCTTTCATGTGCAAGGAAGGTCCAAATAAAAGGGGTCTAAAGGGGACAAGAAGAAGGATAGCTCAAAAGGACATTCTAAAACCCCTAGGAAGAGTAGAGTAAAGTGTTGGAACTATCAGAAACATGGCCATTTGAAGAATGAATGCAAAAATAAGAAAAATACAATAGATTCTTCCATAGAAAAATCCTCAAATGTTGGTGATGATGATGCTATATTTATTGCATCTAACACTATAAGTAATGGTCCTCCCTATAAGCCTTGATCTCAAAATAGGACCATGTAAAAAATTTCTTGAATTTCTTCAATAGTGCAATCAACATTTGATTCTAATTGGATTCCAATTTCTTACATATCTAAACCATCTTGGGGGTAACTTTAGGCACCAAATTTACATGCTCAATATCATCCATTTCTAGTAGCTTCCCTTTCTTCCTATAGCAATTCACATTGTCAAACATTCTTTCAAGTGCTACAAACACTTTAGGAATGGTGTTAGTCTTCAGTTGCAATACCTCATTACCAAATAAAATCTCCTTTCCATCGTCAATCTCCATAATAGGTTCGTATTCTACTAGCTGATTGTCAAATTCATCCACATAATTCAAGAACCTATAAATTTGATCATTGCCATCAAACACTTGTCAACTATAAATGTTCTCTAGAATGGTGGGCCTTGTGAGAACCTCCAAAAAAACTAACAATGATAAGGAGTTGGTTGTATGCTAAATTTTGAAGTTGCAATAACTAGAGTATTAGCCTCTTTATTTTTAGACCTCTCAATCCATTCAATGCCATTAGCATCAAATAACTCTAATATATCCCACATTGCATTATTATATGTTCTCATCCTATTACCTTTAGCTTTCAAAACATTATTGACCTACTACACCACTACATTAGAATCTTCCTATTTTTCTCAAAGATTTGATTCCATGCATGTGAGCAATATTCGAACCCCAAAAAAATTGCTTCATACTCAGTAATGTTGTTTGTACATTGGAAATCAACCCTGAAGGATAGCCTAGAACATTCATATTCTAGTGATGCCAAAACAACACCTATAGCTAAACAATCTCTTGAACTTGCACCATCAAAGAACATCATACACAAATCATTTGCATCACAAATAAGGGTGGCATAGTGGTCAAGATTAGGGTTAATCTCATGATCTTATTATCACAATACCTAATGAAATGGTCAATTTTAGTATCATAGATGTTTACTTTCTTCATCGGTTTTGTAATGATCCTCTATATCATCTTCCATTTTCTTCTCCCTATAAAACTTCACTTCCACTTCATGGACTAAGATGGTAGCATGTGATAGGTACATTTGGATACTACCCCCATAGAAGCTACCCACTTTCTAGACAACAACATACCCCATTTAGCAAGGTAATCTACAATGATTATGTCCATTAGGAATGTTAGAATATTCTAGTAATTTCTACCACCCCTAGGATAGTTTCTGTTATTTATTTTATTTTTGTTGGCTATGATAAGTAGGTTCTAGAAATTTATATCTATTGATGGCTATTCTAGAATGTCGGCTATATCATTCCAGAATACTCTTGTATCAATCAAATCCCTCTATATAAATGAGGTTATCTAATCTATTTTAAAGAAAGCAATGAAATTGATTTAGTGCAGCAACACAGTTCCATATATCTCCTTTTTTGTTATTTTCTGTCTCTGCCCTCCTAAAAGTGGTATCAGAGCAGGCACATCTAGGAGATTTATCAAAGAGTCAAATTGATTGTGTTTGTAGATCAAAGGGATTCCTGTATTTGCAGAATGTAGGTTTTATGCTATCGCAGCCAGAGTATAATCGCATAAAAAAAAGGATCAAAGACTGAAAGTGAAGAAGGGTTTGCTAAAGATAAAAGAAGTCACCAGCACATAGAGGAATGATCTCTCTTCAAATTGAAGTTGTAGTTTCTGTAGCCACTATTGAGAAGATATTGAAGTTGTAGTCAGCACTTGTGATGAAAAAGGAGTTGGTGTCGCACATAGTAAGAAAAACCCTAAACCCTAATTTTTGAAGGAGATTTTTTTTAAGACACTACTAGGGTTATTTACAGTCAAGAAAGAGTGGAGATGCAAAGCTACTGGAGCTAATCAAAGTAAACAATTTTCTGAAGCCAATCTGTTGTAGCAGACTAGATTGAAGTCATGGCATCAGGTATTCTGCAACCTATAATTCCAATATTTTCTGGTAAAAATTATGATAATTGGTCATACAAAATGAAATTGGTACTTTCTTCACAAGAGTTATTAGAAATAGTTGAAAAAGGTTTTACTGAACCACCAGATGAGTCTACATTGAGTCCAGATGATAAGAAAAAGCTTGATGAAAATAGGCAAAAGACTAAAAGGGCTTTGCAGATCATTGCACAAGGATTGGATAATCTAATTCTTGGAAGGATTAAGCCAGCCACTACAGCCAAGCAAGCACGGGACATTATAGAAACAACTTATCAAGGTACAAGTAAGTTAAAACTTGCCAAATTAGAAATTCCTAGGAGAGAATTTGAAAATCTGCAAATGAAAGATTCTAATTTAGTAGATCAATTTTCATCTCATGTCATGGATTTGGTTAATCAAATAAGGATGAATGGTGATGAACTAACAAAAGATTGTAGAAAAGATTTTAAGAAGTTTGCCTACTAAATTTGATACTATTGTCGTGACGATTGAGGAAACTAAAGATTTGCCCAAATATTCAATAGATGAGTTGTTTGGTGCCTTCAAAAATTATGAATACAAGTTGAACAAGAATAATAATACCTCATTGGAGAATGCATTCAAAGCACCAATGTCATTTGGCAAAGGCAGAGGAAGAGGAAGAGGAAGAAGTAATTACCAAAGAGAAGAAAGAAGGAGTCCAGATCCAGGAGGTAGGAAAAATCAAAGTTTCAATTCAAGGGGATGCAATAGAAATCAGGCATCACAAAGGTATGACTAACCAAATGTTCAATGTTATTATTGCAAGAAGTATGGTCACTTGGCAAATGAATGTTGAAAGAAACAAGCAGATATGGGAAAACAAAATGCAAATTTTTCTGAAAGTAGTTTTGAAACATTGTTTATTACATGCCATGTAGCTCAAGAAAGTTCAAGCAACATTTGGTTCCTAGATAGTGGTTGCAATAATCACATGGTAGGAAATAAAGATTTATTTGAAAGTTTGGATACTTCAATGAAATCAGAAATTAAATTGGGTAATGATAACATAGTTGAAGTCATGGGCAAAGGTGTAATTAATGTGATAACAAAGCTTGGTAAGAAGACCATTCCTGATGTTTATTTTGTACCTAGTTTGAAGCATATCTCATAAGTGTGGGACAACTTACTCAAAAGGGTTATAAAGTTGTTTTTAGAAATAATGTGTGCACTATACTTGGCATTCCTCCTAGTAATTTGGTGATTGCAAGAGTTGAAATGACAAATAACAGGATGTTCCCACTTCGCATGAAAAATGAAAAGATGGAGGAGATTGAAGGAAGTTTCAAGGCATCAAGTCAAGATCAAGCATGGGTATGGCATTTAAGGTATGGTCATCTAAATTTCAAAGGATTTTTCTTATTGAAAAGAAAGGAAATGGTAATAGGTTTACGCCCTATTGAAGCGCCATTAAGTTCATGTGAAAGTTGTATTTTGGCTAAGCAACATAGAAATAGTTTTCTAAAAGAAATGGCATATAGAGCATGGGCACCTTTAAAAATTGTGCATACAGATTTATGTGGTCCAATGCAAACACCATCATTGGGGGGGGAGCATTTATTTTCTAACATTCATTGATGATTATAGCAGAAAAATATGGGTTTATTTTCTGAAATATAAATCTGAGACACTTGGAAAGTTTAAGGAGTTCAAAGCATTGGTTGAGAAACAAAGTGGCTTATCCATCAAGGTATAGAGATCGGATAGAGGAGGAGAATACAAGTTAAATGAGTTTTTGGATTATTGTAGGTATCATGGAATAAAGGAACAATTTACTACAAGTTACACACCACAGCAGAATGATGTTGCTGAAAGAAAGAATTGAACAATAATGGAAATGGCAAGGAGCATGTTGAAAGGCAGGAGTCTACTTAATGAGTATTGGGCTGAAGCTGTAGCTTGTGCAGTTTATATCTTGAACAGGTCTCCAACAAAGAGTGTAAGGGATAAGATTCCACAACAAGCATGTAGTGGTAAGCATCATAGTGTTTCTCATTTCAAAATATTTGGTTGTATTGCATTTGCACATGTCCCTAAGGAAATAAGAAGTAAGTTGGATGATAAGAGTGAAAAATGCATCTTTATTGGTTATGATGAACAATCTAAGGCTTATAGGTTGTTTAATCCTATAACCAAGAAAGTCATTGTAAGTAGAGATGTTGTATTCAAAGAGGAAGAATCTTGGGATGGAAATATAGACAAGACAATTACAAGTACAATAGTAATACTATATGAAGAACAAAAAGAAAAAGGTCAAGGAGAACAAGGAGAACAATCAAATGAGCAAAGAGGAACACCACCAAGAAGTCCACAAGGAGAAAACTCACAAAGGCAAGTTGAGCAAGGAGATTCATCGAGTCCACAAGTAAGTAATGACTCAAATCCTACACTTGCATTGTTAAGACCAAGGCTTAAAAGCAAGAAAATAAGAAGTTTGCAAGAAATTTATGATCAAGGAGATAGGATAGATTTGCAATCAAACTTTTCTTTATTTTCTCAAGATCCTATATATTTTGAACAGGCAATTAAGGAAGAACATTGGATTAATGCAATGAATGATGAAATGGAATCTATTGAGAAAAATGATACATGGGATATAGTTGATTGGCCTAAGGACAAAGAGTGCATAGGTGTGAAATGGGTTTATAAAACTAAGTATAAGGCAAATGGAGAAGTTGAAAAATATAAGGCAATGTTAGTAGCTAAGGGATATGCACAAGAATATGGAATTGATTACAATGAAACATTTGCTCCTGTAGCAAGACTTGATACTATTAGAATGGTACTTGCTATTGCAGCTCAAAATAATTGGAAAGTTTACCAAATGGATGTTAAATCAGCCTTCTTGAATAGATATCTAGAAGAAGAAGTTTATGTGCAATAGCCGCCAGGATTTGAAGTTAAAGGATATGAACACAATGTTTATAGGTTGAAGAAGGCACTTTATGGATTAAAGCAAGCACCAAGAGCATGGTACAACATAATAGATTCATACATGATAAAGAATGGATTCAACAAAAGTACTAGTGAGCCTACTCTATACACCAAAGTTAATGAGCAAGGTCAGATTTTAATTGTTTGCTTGTATGTTGATGATTTGATCTTTATAAGAAATCTTTCTATAGACATGTTTAAATCTGCAATGACAAAAGAATTTGAGATGACAGATTTGGGATTGATGAAATATTTTCTTGGTATTGAAGTCATAAAATGATAAAGGGATATTCATTTGTCAAAGTAAATATGCAAAAGATGTATTGAGAAGGTTTAGAATGTTAAATTGCAGTCCGGTTTCTACTCCTGTACCAACAGGCACAAAATTAAATAGAGAAGATAATGAGATGGATTTTGACTCAACTATCTTCAGAAAATTGGTAGGTAGTTTGATGTATCTTACAGCAACTAGACCAGATATAATGTATGGAGTCAGTTTAATTTCTAGATTCATGGATTCACCTAAGAATTCGCATTGGCAAGCTGGAAAGAGAATACTAAGGTACATTGCAGGAACTATCAATTATCGCATATTGTATTCTACTTCAGATATTTTTTAGTTGATTGGATATAGAGACAGTGACTTTGTAGGGAATATTGATGATAGAAAGAGTACATCTGGATATGCATTTCATCTTGGAATAGGTGTTGTAGCATGGAGATCAAAGAAACAACCTACAGTGACAATTTCTTCAGCAGAAGTAGAGTATGTTGCAGGTACATCAGCAGCATGTCAAGCTGTATGGATGCGAAGAGTCTTGAAGGATCTATTGCATGAACAAGAGGAGTCTACTATAATCAGTTGTGACAACAAGTCCACCATTACACTATCAAAGAATCATGTTTTTCATAAGAGGACCAAACACATTGATACTAGATATCACTTTATTCGGGAGCTGGTAAACAATGGAGAAATTAGTCTACAATATTGCAGATCTAAAGAACAACTTGCAGATATATTTACAAAAGCATTAGCACAAGAACAATTTGAGTATTTGAAAGAAAATTTGGGTATTGTAAATATTGATGTAATCAGTGGTAGAAATTAAGGGGGAGTGTTAGAATATTCTAGTAATTTCTACTAGCCGTAGGATAGTTTCTTTTATTTATTTTATTTTTTTCGGCTATGATAAGTAGGTTCTAGAAATTTATAGCTATTGACAACTATTCTAGAATGTTGGCTATATCATTCCAGAATACTCTTGTATCAATCAAATCTCTCTATATAAATGAGGTTATGTAATTCATTTTAAAGCAAACAATGAAATTGATTTAGTGTAGCAGCATAGTTCCATATATCTCTTGTTTTTTAATTTTCTATCTCTACCCTCCTACAATGAATGATTATTAGGATAAGTAGCAAGTTGGACTTCAACATATTTCACAAGGCCAATCACATTGACTTCCCTAGAATCCATGGAAAAGCATTTGACATAGGACTTTGATACTTTTAGACCCAAGTTATTAATGATCTCTAATGGCATAACATTACTATAGATACCACAATCAAGCATATAGTTGTGTAATAGCCATTGTCATTACCTTTGTCAATCTTTTACTCTCTCACTACCTTTGTCATTTTATTCACTTTCCTTTTAGTTCTCCTTTGTTCCCTCTTGTTGATGATTTTCCAACCACTAAGAACACTTCACTTCCTTCTCTTTCTTTTCTCTTCTTCATTTCACTTCTTTGAAATTTGTTTATCTTCTCATTTTCTATGCCTTTTGTGCTCTTAGTTCTCATCTTTGCATAGCCTCTACCTTGTTCCATTTGTCAAAGCCCATGTTGACATTAGAAACCAAGAACCTATTTCAATGGTTCTGGTGGTTTTGGTAACCATTGAAAACCCCATCTTATTTTCTTTTTTTTTGTTTCTTTATTTTTCCATCACATCATAGGTTTGTTGACAATCAAGAACATACCACTTTTCTCATTTACTTAGCTATTTCTTTGATCACACTCTTTGTTAGTGAGGCAGGAAAAACTGAGAACCAAAGGAAGCATAGGAATTAAGTTAGAGATTTCAATGATATCGAGAAACATTGGAACAACCAATAAGTTCCACACTTCTTGACTTAAAGACTTAATCATTTTGTTTGTGCAGCATCAAGTTTTGGGGCCTAATAGAAACCATGAAATTAGGTCACTTGATCATATGACGCAAGATAAATCTATTGAGAAATGGTGAGAACCTACATATTACATTCTTGCATAGAAATAACAAAAATATATAATAGTATATTGATGATTTTGGGATATCTATTACAATACAGGGAATTGGCTTTTAAAAGCCTTGTTATTCCCGTATATAACTTCTTAAGGGAAAGTAACTTCCCAAAAACTAACCAACTAATTATTTACTTATCTTTATTTAGCTAACAATGTAATACTACTATTATGCCAACATTCCCCCCCTTTTTACATTGTTCCTGCAATAGTACCAAGGTACCCCCCTTTAATGCTAAAATACTCAACAAAGCTGATTACATAGTATGAATACATATTTTATCGAAGATCTACTCCCAAAGAACAAATCCTTAACCAAGCGGGGCTCCATCATGCTATCTCATCTACCCTCAAAAAGGTGTATCTTCGAGCTATGTTGTTGAGCTCTTTAGTCCCAAGATCTATACTCTTTGAAGCTCGCTGGACAACAATCCATATTGAACTGAACACCAAATCCCAAACCTGTCTCCAAAACAAAATCTTCACAAAACATACATCCTTCAAATATGTCAGCTCTATCAGCATCAACAAAGAAAAACAAAACAACCAAAACCAAAAAATGCTTCTCATGCAAAGCATCATCTCAAATCAAGAAGCTAACTTGAGATGATGGAAAATCCTCCATCCTCCGATGTCGCCTACCTCCAATATGACCCTGTTACACTTTAACCAACTGATGTCTCAGATGAGACTTTGGAGGCCTCATTAGAAATAGAAAAGATGGCCCTGAAAGCATAAGTTATCTTTGACATATGTGCATTCATGATTATAATTCCATTTTGAACCAATGACAAACCCATACACTAATCAACCTTATATCTCTAAGATAATTTTCCTTATCACTCCAATGCATGCATATAATTTTATTTCAATATTTGAGCCATAATTGTATTGCCATCATATTTACACATTTAAAAACTTCAAAACTCTTTAAATATTTTGAGAAAAATTCCACTACTTATCTCTCCTCTTTTTTTTTTAATACCTCTAAAAAAAAAACAATACTTTCCTTCCAATAGGCAGTCCTCCAATAAAATAGAAAAACTAAATAAAAAATAGATGATCAATTTTATTTTCTAGCGCAACTTTATCTATGCTTCCACATTTCTTTCCAAACCCTACATGAAATCAAGACGACAATGGCATACTTGCACAGACATTATCTACTCATAGAAGTCATTTGAAAATGAACTTGTTTTCTAATAACCATTCACTGCACATTAAATAATTTTGCACAAAGCTTCAAAATGTCTCACCAGATATCACCAGCATGGTAGAAACAATTGTTAATGGTCTTTTATATGCAGCAGTAAGCACTTGTCAATCTTTATGATTTCCTTCTTGCAAATTATACAGGACTATGTATACTACAAGTAGTCCAATGTAGCCTACATCCAACGTAGTAGAAATAAACTATCTTTGCCTTCTACAAATTCAACTTCTTCTCCACCCACATGGCTAGATTGTCAATTTCATCCATACTGCTCCTCACTAATTTCAACGCATAGGATTGTTGCTAGAGACTTTACTCCCCACGCATAAAACCTTCCACTTCCCACACACAACAATGCACACCAACACTTTTCTAGACAGCAATAAACACACATTCCTCACAGTAATAGAGAAAACTAAATTTCAAAGAAAGATTAGGTATCTAATAATGCCATTTCATAGGCACAAAATGATATTTGCTCTGATACCATATTGAGAAATGGTGAGCACCTACAGATTACATTCTTGCATAGAAATAACAAAAATATATAATAGTATATTGATGATTTTGGGATATCTATTACAATGCAGGGAATTGGCTTTTTAAAGCCTTGTTATTCCCGTATATAACTTCTTAAGGGAAAGTAACTTCCCAAAAACTAACCAACTAATTATTTACTTATATTTATTTAACTAACAATGTAATACTACTATTATGCCAACAAAATCTTCCCTCTGCTACAAGAAAACTCACAACCATAGAATACCATAATAGAGGAGACTCTTTGCCCTCAATTCAAACTTACACAATACAAGATTTAAATGCAAGCATCAATAACTCTAGATTTATTGATATTCAAATCCTACCAAAATAAATACATAAATCTATGACAACAATGGTTACAATCATGGCTATCAATGGCCTCTCTCAAATTTGAGTCACTATCATTCCTTCTTAGGCCCCATTCATGGGATGAATACTCACCTTGATATCCACTCTCTATCCTCTCGCTATGAGTGTTATCCTTTATTATTCAACTGGTTGAATCCGCTTCTCTACATGAAGCTTCACTCTACAATTTTTATAGAGACAAATACTCTGTCCATCCTCTAGAGAATGATCCCACACTCTCCATCCATATACCTCTTTATAGACATCATTAACTATCTGATTTCCTTCGACAAAATGGAATACGAAGCAACACAGATTCAAGGAAAATGAAGATCAAACAACTCTCCTCTTTATGGTTGAACTTCCCTACATATCCCATGCAGTCCTTGTTTGGTGTTTACCAACATAGGAAGTTATGAGTATTGCATACGTTTTCAATTATCTAATTTCCTTATGCTCATGTCATGTTCCATAACATAGAGACTTCCTTCAAAGGCTTGGTTCCATGATGGTAGTTTTCTTTTAATATGGTTAGAATAACTTATGAAAATGTATTGTAAATCTTAAAACCCACAGCTAGTTTTGGATGACCCAAAAAATATCATAAAATTTGATGTAAGAATTATCTTTCTCTCAACCATGGAATTATGAAGTCATAACAAAATAGTCCTTGACGATGTGACACAATGCCTCCATAAATGAAAAAGAATACTTTTGAGTTTAGAGAATTTGATTAGTTAGAAGGACCCTATGTAGAACCTATGCTTTCCCTTGCACAAAGGAGAATAAGAAATGGGAATTACAATGAAGATCATGTTAAAACAACTTTTGTCTCCAAAGGATTGTATTCTATCTATGCAGACTTTGCTAAAATAATGGTTGTGAACATTTTATTGAGTAGTTGACATGAAGTCGCTAAACCATTCCCATAACTTCAAATGAATTATCGTGATCTAGAACAAAGAGAAGAATTTTATATCACAAAAAACATACAGATAGCAATACCAAGCTCAACCTTCAATTTGCCAAACATGAAGATATCCAATACAACCCAGCCAACCATAACAAAAGTTGAAATGCACAACAAAATCAAATGCCACATTAGTATGTGACAACTTTTCTGTGGCACTTTGATGAATATGTGGCAACAAAGATCAACTTTGTTTGATGTGAATTGCATAAGCGAAACCATCACCAAGCTAATCAAAATGTAGAAATCAATTCACCAATCATGAAGACATACAAAACAAATACCAGATAACTGTGTCAAAATAAAAAAATACTCGATACTTAACCAAACTAAACCTGCAAAACCAAAACCAAAATATCAAATATTTTTGGTCGATGTGGGATAGCTTATTTTCTCGGATGCTCCTACATCATGGAAGTACCACCAATTGTGAGCATCCTTCTTGAACTTATCACAAAGAGCCTTAATACTTTGACCATTGGAGTGTACAATATCAACTAATTCTCTTGAGTCTAAATCTTTAAAAGGGGAAATCCTCAATAGCATAGAAAGAATCTTAGCACTATAGTATTTTGGATTCAATGTAAAGCCAAGAAGGTTTAGTGGGGTGGTGATTGTGTTTCATCCCTCTTCAATCATTTTGTGCACTTGTTTGAAGAGAGTTTATTCAAGGTCTTGCTCTTTCTCATTTATGATAGTCTTGATCTTCTCAGTCATTGAGTTGTTATCATATATCTCCTCCAAGAAAGGCTTGTCCATGTTAGTATAATAAATCATACTCAAAATGGGCTTAGTGAAACTAAGGAAATACTCCACACTATCCCACCAAGTGTAATGCCCTCCCACTAATAAACTATTTAAATACATTAAAATATTAAAAAAATAGGATTTAATTAATTAAATAGAATAAATAAAGATAATCTACTTAGTCTTAAATAAAAATTTACTTAATGATAATGATGCAGATATATTAGTATTGTTGATGTCTTGCCCGCAACAGCTGAACAAAAAAACGTTATTTTCAAATCAGATATTATTTATATTATAACAACATTAAAATCTAACTTAAGAGTAAATTAAAAAAAACAATAATATGGTTAATGTGAATTACCAATTTGATTCAAATTATTCTAAGATAACTTTTTTTTTTTTTTAAACTTAGAATAGCATGGATAGAGAATAATGACATTATTTATTAAATCAAAATTTTCCAATAGAACAATACTGTTCACTGCCATAACAAAATCGACAATATAAATTAACGATTTTAAATTAGCACAAGAGAAATATATATGAAACATATATTTATGAAATGATATACTATCGCAGCAATTGACAGAGTATTATAACACAATGAAAAGAACTTATAAACTTCATTCAACTCACATTATATATATTATATAAAAGTAAATGGAAATTGTGATTTTTGATAGCAATAAAGATATCAGTGTAACAGTTACCAACTTGTAGAGAGAATGCATAAAAGATAGCATTTAACAGTCTTTAGTGGCCAAGAGACGACTCAGACCTGTTGCAGCCTTCGGCTAGCCACAGCCAACCATGTTTGAAGTATGGGAGCCATGGCTCCCACAGCTCCCACAGTTCTCGCTGTGGGAGACATGGTAGTCACGGCTACCAATTACAATAAAATCTTAAATTTTTCAATAAATTTCATTATAGTAGTCATTGTTTTAATCAATATGCTCTTTCAGTATAAGTTTGATACAATGAACATAGCATCTCAGCGATGCATAAATATATATAAGATCTATTCTTTACAAAGCATGAATCAAAATACACATAAAGTCATTATGGTATGTAGATGCATAACGAGAATATATTTGTAGCCATATATGAATTTATTAACACTAATTTCTAAAGTAACATTGTCATATAAAATTGATTTCTTTATTCTGAGAAAGCTAATTACAATATAAATGTACTACACATTCCAATACAATTTTGTTTGCTTTTATATAGAATTATAAGAAGGAACAATTACTTGGAAACTACAAATCTAAATAATGTGATCCTTTGTTGATGCAAGAGCACTTGGGTGCATGCACGATTTGTATCAACCAAAAAAATATTTGTTCCTTTGATTTTTAGTATTTTGGTGTTTTTTGGTGTGTGGTGGTCATTATTTGGCATCTCTCAACTTTGGGAAACACTTTGCATAATCAAATTTGCAAGAATTGAGTTTTCATCATATTTCAGTTTTAGCACTCCACAGGAAGTTCATGAAAACAATTGTTTTGAGAGATCCTTGAGGTTTGGTGACAAATCCACTTACAGGTATAATGTTGGATATTTTTCAGTAATTATGGTAAAAATTTCATGGTCAAATTCATCCTAGTTTTGTAGAATTTAGTTTTTTTGTTCAGTGCTGGTGATTTGGTGAAAATTTAAAATTTCAAGTTTAGGGACGGTTGAGGTAGAATGGCTTGGTGGGAAGCTTAGAAATGTTGACTTACATATCTTGGAAAAATTTTAGACAAAAGTGAGCTTCCAAGTAAAATTTATAGCAAAAGTCATCTTTCCAGCATGTTGTCACATTTTGCGACAGTCATGTTCAATATTTTTCCTCTTAAATTCTTTCATGAGATATTATTCATAATTTAAATATTCCTAAAGGTAGATTTTAATATTAAAATCAAATAAGATAGAAATAGAAAGTAAAATAAAAAATATGAGAAGAGAGAATGCCATGTTTTGGAGGTTGAGCGCCATTTTTTAGCTCTTTTCAATACGTCTTGAGAGGGCAAAAGAAAATCAGCAGATTCCTATGCCTCATTAGAGGTTGGAATTAAATTGTTATTTTTAAAACAAAAAAAAAAGAAAAAGAAAAAAGAAAAGATAAAATGGGAGGCGCCAACATTAGAGGGAAACGTTGGATTGAAATGAGAAATGGAACGCCAAAAATTGGGAATATGAGATGCTTTATGTTAAGGCATTTAAATTAAGTGTTAGTTGTAGATTGGGCAGATTTCTAGAGAGAGATCTCAACCCATGAGAGACTCTTGTGAAAGAAAGTTGTGAGAGTGTGAGAGAGTAGAGGGGAGTTTCTCTATAGATTTAAGAGGCCATGAGAGGTCAAATATGTAATAAATTTGTTGTAGATTTGTAATTTATTTTTGAGTTAAATTTTATTTAATATAAAATGAAGATTTGTGTTTATATTTTATATTGTGATTTTATGTGTTGTAGCAACAGTTGGGAGTCCCATTGCATCATATGGTATCCAAGCCAGTAGTCCTAAGAGTGGAGAGAATCCACCACGACCTATGGGAGAGTGACACAATTGTAGAGAAGAAGCTCGTATGAGGGCTATTGTAGGTTGAAGTCCTGAGCAACAAGAGAGCTTGAAGCCACAAAAGAAAGTGTTTTCTAGATTGTAGAGCATGGGATGTGTATATGAAAGATTGCAGTAGTAGATGAGATGTGGATATACTTAAGGAAGCCCATGATATGGGAAGGTTGGAGGCAGTATCAAGAGCAACAGACTCTTGAGATGATGGTTGATGTAAGTGCAAGATTTGGTAGGTTGAATGAGAGATTAGATAGAATTGAAGCAAGGCAGCATGGAGAAACTTTTAAGCATGACATAGATAAGAGTAAGAAGTTTGCAGTGAAGGCATGCCATGAGGAAGGCATGGGGAAAGAGATTGTAGAGAAAGAAAAGAACCATGTTGCAGCAATTGAAGAAGTCACAACGATTGTTGAAGATGAAAGATTCGTAACAAATGTTGATGATGGAGAAAAGAAAAATGAAGAAAAAATTGATGAAGATTTGTTATGGCAGATTGCAGTAGTCGAAAAAGAGTGGTTTGAGAAGCTTGCCAGTGGAGATGAGAAGATGAATGTTGTAGAAAATGATGAGAAGATGGATGTTGTAGTACCAAAGAATGAAGATGTAAAGTTATTTGCATGTTTTGAGGATAATGTTTTGTTTTCATTTGAGATGATAAGAGATGAAGAATGTGAAGAAGAGCATGAAATAGTAAGTTTAGATTTGTATAAGGATTTAACAGATTTTTATGTAGTTGAAGAGTTGAATACAAGGGAAACTTGGTGGAGGTGGTTGGTTTGTGGTGGGTTAGAACCCACGAAGGAGGAGAGGAGAGTAGAGAGAATTTGGCAGAAGAGGATGGCATATGGTGGATGTGTATCCATGTGAGAAGAGAGGAATGGTGAATGGAGTTGTGGGAGGAGGATGATGATTGTGCCAGCGAGGTGTTAGAAAAAGAGAAAGAAGAAATGACCTTGTGTACATTTCATAGTGATGGAGTTCATTGTAGGTTGGTTGTAACTTGAAAGGATAGTTCTACTATCCAACTCCATTTTGTGAGTTATACTCACATAATTTTCTTATCCTACGTGTGTGATGTAAGAGCATCCAAGTGCATGCGCGATCTGTATCAACTAAAAACATATTTGTTCTTTTGATATTCAGTATTTTGGTGCTTTTTGGTGTGTGGTGGTCATTATTCGGCATCTCTCAACTTTGGGAAACACTTCAGATAATCAAATTTACAAGAATTGAGTTTTCGTCATATTTTGGTTTTAGTACTCCGCAGGAAGTTCATAAAAAAAATTATTTTGAGAGATCCTTGAGGTTTGGTGACAAATCCTCTTACAGGTATATTTTTGGAAATATTTAAGTAATTATGATGAAAATTTCATTATCAAAATTTTCTATGTTTTGGATAATTAAAAATTTTCTATAAGTACTGGTGATCTGGCGAAAATTCAAAATTTCAAGTTTTAGGAAGGTTGAGGCAGAATGGCTTGATGGGAAGCTTAGAAATGTTGACTTACACATCTTAGCAAATTTTCAGACAAAAGTGAGATTCGAGGTAAAATTTATAGCAAAAGTCATCTTTTCGACATGTTGTTGCATTTTACGGCAGTCATGTTAAATATTTTTCCTCTTAAATTATTTCATGAGATATTATTTAGCATTTAAATATTCCTAAAGGCATATTTTAATATTAAAATCAAATAACATGGAAGTAGAAAGAAAAAGAAAAAATATGGGAAAAGAGAACGCCATGTTTTGGAGGTTGAGCACCATTTTTTATCTCTTTTCAATGCCTCTTGATAGGGCAGAAGAAAATCAGCAAACTCCTATGCCCCATTGGAGGTTGGAATTAAATTGTTATTTTTTAAAATAGAAAAAAAAAGATAAAATAGGAGGCACCAACATCAGAGGGAGAGGATGCATTGAAATTAGAAATGAAATACCAAAAAGAGGAAGATGAAGTGCCAAAAATTGGGAATCTAAAATGCTTTATGTTGAGCCATTTAAATTAAGTTTTTGTTGTAGATTGGACAGATTTCTGGAGAGAGATCCCAGTCCATGAGAGGGTGTTGTGAAGGAAAGTTGTTATGAGAGTGTGAGAGAGCAGAGGGGGTTTTCTCTATAGATTTGAGAGGCCATGAGAGGCCAAATATGTAATAAATTTGTTCCAGATTTGTAATTTGTTTTTGAGTTAAATTTCATTTAAAATAAAATAGAGATTTGTGTTTGTATTCTATATTGGGAGTTTATGTGTTGCAGCAGTGGTTGGGAGTCCCTTTGCATCATTTTCTTACAACTTATTGTATCACATCAATCTTTAACTTTGAATCATTCAGACAACAAGCTAGGTTAGAAAGATAAGGTACAACATAATCTTTTCATAATTGCCAATTGTCTTTTTACAATAAATATAGTCCAGATTACTCATTAAAACTTGCAACACCAAAATAAAGTAACCTAGTCCTTCTCTCCTCCCAACTATAGAACTGATAAAATCAAGTCCACCCCCAAGTGGGAAACAAAATCCAATGCTCAATACAAATAACAAAGAAAATAAAACTAGAAAACTTGAGACTATGGACTCAGACATAGAATCCACACATGAAATTCTTGTTAAGGGGAAGAAGGGGGATTCCCTTCCCTCTTGGGGCACAAATAGCTCCCTTCTTCACGCAACTTCACACTTTGTCACACAACCACCTCCCTTCATTACAAATCAACCATACATCCTCCCAACAACCATTCACTCTTCACAATCTCCCATCAAAACCATTTCCCATTCTCCACTTCTCCCAACACAACCAACCCACAACTTCTTCACATACATCACAAAACCCCAAGAGAGGTTCATACCCTCCTTAACCCCACATGAGAGAAGCTCTCATCTGATTCGAAGGGCAGTTCTCTTTGCACACCCAAACCCGACTGACATTCAAACAAAACTCACACAAACAGATTTTTACAAACAATCTTCACAACCCTTCGACTCAACATTAAACTAAATTCATCAAAACACTAGAATACCAAGAAAAATCTAAACATACCTTGGTTTCCAAGTTAGGATCAGTCCATTCATTCACTCCAAATAGGAAGAAAAACCCATTTCTAGCCAACATTCTTCAATCACTATTTCTTTCCAAGCATCCTCCACTTATCTCACCACCGAAAAGACTCATCCAAAGAACAAGATCAAGGAAATAATCTCCAGCAAGAAAAACTACAGCACTCTTGTTTTCCAGAATGAGGAAAATGATTCTCATTTCCTCTTTAAAATAAAAATCTTTGTCCAACTCTTCAAATTTCCCTTTCATGAAAATCAAATAAATAAAAACTAATGAAAAGAAAAGACTTCTTTATAATTGAATAAAACATAATTAAAAAACTACACACTTTTCAACATAAACCCCCTTTAACAAATTTATAGAAAATAAATAAATAAACAAATATCATTGAACATTTGGATTTTGTCTTCGATTATTAAGGAACTTCGGCCACTCCACCTACAAAATCTCATTGAAACATTAGTACATTTTAAAACTCATAGCCGAAGCAATCAAACATTTAACATTAACATTTCTAACATCAGTCAATTACAAAATCTAAAATATCAAATAATATTTATTTTGCCGAAATTAAACATATAGCCATTAATATTCAATGATCAATTATTATATTAAATAAACCTATTATTTCATTTTAAACAAACAAACAAATAAATATCTAAACATGAATATAAAACATTTATTTCCATAATCAAAATAATAATATCCATGGTCCATAATCTCAACATCAACCATGTCCAATACACACACATATCAAAATATAAAATAAAGTTAAATAACTAGAATAATACTAGCTAGGCCTCACATTTTCCCCCTCTAGAATTAGGATTCCTCCTAGAAGATATCAAAAAGATAAGAAAATAAAGATTTTGTCTTGACTGAATCCTCCCATGTGGCAGAAGACTCATTGTTGAGGTCTCACTGGACCCTGACTTGATCCAGCTCTCATCCTCGTAGGGCTAGCATTCATTGATCCAAGATGCAAACTAGTTTCAATGTTAGTAGTCTATCCTATGCCACCTGTAAAGCATCCCAATCCAATATATGAGAAGAATCTGGTACATATTTCTTAAGTAGAGATACATGAAAAATATTATGGATATGAGATAGGTCAGGTGGCAAGGCTAAGCGATATGCAATTGGGCCTATCCTCTCTAGGATCTCAAAAGGGCCAACAAATATATGTGCAAACTTAGAGCCTTTTCAATAATGGATAGAACTTTTGGGTTAGTGGAAGAAGTTGGGTCCACTTTTTGGCCAAAAAGTGGAAGTGTTTTCCTTAATTTTCAGAATTTATCACATTTGACCTAAACATTCACTTAAAGATTAAATGTTAAAAAAGGTTAGTAATATGAAATATAGTACTCAGAGTCTAGTTTCCAAATATGTAATTTATTTTAATACTCAATTGATACAAATTGATTTTCAATAGGCATTTTTAAAAACCACTGTTTAAAAGTCACTTTTTTTCTACCATAGCATGCACATGTAGGACAAACATAATTTGACTTAAATAAAAGTATTTTTCTAAATCCCTTTGGGGAAAGATGTGTAGTACAATGAAGTTTGATGATGATTTTTTTTATAATTTTTTTCTAAATATTTTTTTTATTAATTTTTTATTGGCCCTAATTGTTGTTTTTGGAAACCCTCGTGTGCGACCAACATAATTTGAGCAAATTAATCATAAAATGAAAAAAAATTTCATTGCATAAAGAATGATGTGTAGATTGATGGCATATAATTTTTTTTCAAAAAACTTTAAAAATTAAAAGTTATTAAAAACATACAAACACTTGTCATTTAACATTTTTGGACCAGTTCGCTCATAAATTAAATAATAAATAGAAAAACAAGTCCAATAATTTTTTTTTATATATTTGAAAACTAGACACTGTCATATGTAATGGGTTTTAATTTCGTAAAAAAATTTAGAAAAAAATGTCATCAGCCATATAGGTAAAGTCAGCCTTTCCTCTTGTTCTATACTTAGACAAATACTTGTAGGTCCAAGGATCAAGGTCAGCTACCCATGCCTTTCCTGAGCCTAAAATCAAACCAAAAGCACAGTTGTGAAATTGAAAATTTTAGAAATGGGTACCCATTTGTACCCATTCTAAAAAATAATAAAAAACAAAACAGGTACCTGTTTCTAAAAATAATAAAAAAGAAAATGGGTACCCATTTTAAAATGTGTACCCGTTCTATAAAATAAAACAAGTACCCATTCTAGGCTTGGGTGCCCATTCCTGTCAGGATTTTTTTTTTACACAACACTTCCCCTATATGTGGACCCAACTTCTTTCTTTTACCCTCTTATGAGGTCTCACACGCAAGAAAACTCTCTCCCCAACTTGGAACTCTCGATCAACTCTCCTGATGTCAGCATTCTGCTTCTATCAATCCTGAGCTATCTACAACTGTTCACAAATTTGAGTCACTTGCTGCTCCATCTCCCGAACAAGCTTAGGTCCTAAAGCAACCTGATCCTCTAGTCAGTCCTAGCTCAAAGGAGTCCTACAAGGTCTACCATAAAGAGCCTCAAATGCCATCTCAAGTGAACTGTGATGTCCATTGTTATAAGAAAACTCTAGTAAATAAAAGTACTCCCAACAAGACTGCTGATCCATAACATACATCCTGAGCATATCCTCCAACACCTGGTTCACTCACTCTATTTGTCTATCTGTCTCTGGATGATAAGCGGTGCTGAAATTGAGTTGAGTACCTAAAACTTGCTGAAGAGCGGTCCAAAAGGCAAAAGTGAAGACTGGATCTCTATCAAAAATAATCCTCCTCAGAACTCCATGAAGCCAAACTATATCATTCAGAAAAACTATGGCTACTGAGGTGGCATTATAGGAAGAACACATCAGAGAAAAGTATGCCACCTTGGTTAACTTGTCCACCATCACCATAATCACATCATGCTAACGTGTAGTCAAAGGCAATACTTCAATATAAAATCCATATATATCACATTCCATTTCCACTCTAAGATAGCATGAGGGTATAATAAACTAGCCAGATGTTGGTGTTCTACTTTTACTCTTTGGCACTCAAGACAATGAGTGACAAACTCTGTAATATCCTTCCAGATCCCTGCCTAGAAATATAGCTTCTGAAGATCTACATGCATTTTCTTAACAATAGGATGAGCCACATAGGGTACTTTGTGAGCCTTAGCTAGAATCAATCCTCTAAGGTCATAGAAAGAAAGAACATAATACATCAATAATGAAGAAGCAATCCTTCATCTTTAACAAAATATCCCTCAAACTTGTCCTTCAAAGGACCTTGGAACTAAATAATCTTGTTGTTTAATACATTTTGAGGAAACAACTCTAGAATACGTCCTTTAAGATCTGTCTTAACTGTCAAAGCCAACAATTCATGTCTTCACCTACTAAGGCATAAGCTACAACATTCTCTTTCCCCTTAATATAATGAATCTGAAAATCATAGTCACATAGGAATTCCATCCATCTGCACTATCGTGCATTCAAATTAGGTTGAGAGAAGATGTACTATAAGCTCCGATGGTCTAAATGCAACTCAAATCTATGCCTAAGAAGAAAATGTCACCATTTTGTCCAAGCATGAATCACTGTAGCCAACTCCAAATCATGTGTCAGATAGTTAAGCTCATGATTCCTCAACTTGCAAGAGTTGAAGGCTATCACATGACCCTTGAGAACAACTCCAATACCCTCAATCAATGTATCTATGCAAACAACAAAATCACTAGTAGGATCTGGAATAGCTAAAATAGGTGCATTAACAAGTTTCTCTTTTAGGATTTGAAAAGCTCTTTCGCACTGTTTAGACCAAACAAATCTTTTTCCTTGCCTCTAGAGAGAAGTAATCGAATAAGCAATCTTGGAGAAGCCTTCAATGAACCTTCTATAGTAACAAACTAAACTCATGAAACTCCTTACCTCAGCTACATTAGTGGGAGCGACCAATTCTAAAATAGTTTGAATCTTATAGGGATCGACTGAAATTCCATCTCCTGATATAATATGCCCTAGGTACTAGATTTCTGTCTAAGAGAATTCACACTTAGAGATATTTTCACACAATTGATTCTCTCTTAGACATTGCAACACGGTACTGCCACAAATGCTCCTTATGCTCCTCCATGGTGAAAGAATAAATTAGAATATCATCTAGAAACATAACTACAAATTGATCCAAAAAAGTGCGGAAGACACCATTCATCAGGCTCATAAAGACTGTCAGGGCATTAGTCAAACCAAAATAGATGATGATAAACTCATAATGATCATATCGTATGTAGAAAACTATCTTATGGATGTCACCTTCAACAATCCTTAAATGATGATACCGAGACTTGAGGTCTATCTTTGAGAAAATCTTTGCTCCTTGAATTTGATCAAATAAATCATCTATATTTGGAAAAGGATAACAATTCTTTATGGTGAGCTTATTTAACTCTATAGTCTATGCAAAGTCAAAGAGCCCCACCTTTCTTTTTCACGAAAATAATAGGTACACCCTAAGGAGAAACGCTAGGACAAATATGACCTTTGCCTAAGTTCTTCCAACTATAGCTTGAGCTCCTAAAGTTCTTGTGTTGTCATTCAATAAAGGGCCTTAGAAATAGGTTGTGCTCCTAGAACCGAGTCGATATGAAAATCAATCTCCCTTCATGGCGACATCCCATAAAGCTGAGAAGGAAAAACATCGACAAATTCTTGAAGAATAGGGTGATCATCTAAAGAAGTATTTGGCTTGTCCTCTAATCTATCACTAATAGAGATAGCTAAGAATTGGCATCCTTTCCTCATACATCACTTAAGTTGCATGGCTGAAATCATCCTAAGCAACACAAGTCTCATAATTCTTGAGACTTCCACCCTTTTTCCCATATCATCTAAACACTCTACAGACTTGTGACGACAATCTAATCTGGCCTCATGAGCATTCATCCAATCAATACCTAAAATTACATCATATGATCCCAATGGTATCACTCTAAAATATGCTTTAGTAGAAATAGAGCAAAGCTATAATTGGCAATCCCTAACCAAATAATTGACAAATATCCTAGCACCAAAAGCTAACTCAACATCCCAATTAACATCCTGCTTAGTTGCCACCAGCCCGCACTTGTCTACTATGGATGGGGAAATAAAAGAATCTGTAGCTCTAGAATCAAAAAGTACAGAGACAATAACCTTACCAATTTTACCAGGAACCTCTATGTCTGATGCCTGATGGTCTACTTTGCAATTATCAATTGTTGCAAAGACTCGATGAGATCTACCCACATCTCCCATTGTAGGTTATGAGGCTACTGCATGATGAACCCAGATGGTACATTATTCTGAAAACATTCTTGATCAATATATCCCAAACCTCCATAGTTGTAACAAGGACCCTTAGGTGGTGCTGGAAGTTGAAAAACCAGTTTACTAGAGCTAGCCTGACTACCATGAGAACTTTGCTGAGGGTGAGCTAATCCAACAAACAGTGTCTTTGTTCTCTGATCTCCTCTCTAGGATGGAATTTGCTAGACCTGACAAAACCTCCCTGAGCTAACTTTCTTGTGATTGTTGTGGTGCTGATCTAGTAGGAAAAGAGTTTGCCCTAACTCCACCCTTAGGAGGTACAAAAGAGCTGAATTGATTGTAGTTCTGCTGAGGTGGATTCCAATGATGATCATGATGCTTCAGTTGGATCTCTTATGTAATAAGAGCTTTCTCCACTACCTATCTCAAAGTAGTAGGCTTGGATAATCATACAGGTCCTACAATACATATGATTAAGACCTCTAATAAACCAATTTACCATATGGTTTTCATCCTAAATATAGTCAACATACTATGACAAATCAAAGAATTTGTTCTCATACTGGGTTACGGTAAATCCCCTTTGTTGGAGATCATGAAACTAATTAGTTTTTCAGTACTGGAAATGATTAGAAGTATATCTCTTCTTAAATATATCCAAGAAAACATCCCCATTAATATTCTATGGAGTCAAGTGCCTTTTCCTCTCCTGTTGCCACCACCAAGTATCTACATTATTCTTGAGTACGTGAATTTCCAGTCTAGCTTTGAGGTTACTCCCATATGTTTTTAGTGAAAAACATTTCTCAAGACTAATCAACCAAGACTTTGCCTTTGAGCCATCAGTAGAACCATAAAAGTGTTGTGGTTGAAGATGAAGGAAATTTCAAATTACCTTATGAACATCAATGAAAGCCTTCTTCTCTCCTCGAGTGTTATGAGGAGGAAGTGTATAATGCCCTGATTCTCATTCCTCAGAATGCTCTACACCCCCCCTAAAAGGACTTCTATTGTGCTCTTGGGGAATACAATGTTGCCTTTCTAAATGATGTTGATCTTGATTATTAGGCAAAGGAAGTCTTTCAAGTATGACATCCACTAAATTTTGCAAGGCCTAAAGAATTTGGGGTCCATAAGCTATAGGCTCCTTGGAATGACTTGATTCAGATGATGTGGAATGATTGTGCCTTTGTCGAGGAAGCATAATACACACTAAAAACAAGATTTCATTTAATTACATTTTCCCCAAAGCTCCTAAGTGATGCAACCTAGTGCTCTGATACCTATGTAATGCCCTCCCACTAATAAACTATTTAAATACATTAAAATATAAAAAAATAGGATTTAATAAATTATATAGAATAAATAAAGATAATCTACTCACTCTTAAATAAAAAATTACTTAATGATAATGATGTGGATATATTAGTATTGTTGATGTCCTGCAATAGCTAAACAAAAGAATGTTATTTTCAAATTAGATATTATTTATATTATAACAACATTAAAATCTAACTTAGAGTAAATAAAAAAACTAATAACATCGTTAATGTGAATTACCAGTTTGATTCAAATTATTCTAAGATAATTTTTTTATTTTTAACTTTGAATAGCACAGATAGAGAATATTGACATTATTTATTAAATAATTTTTTTCCAATAGAATAGTATTGTTTACTGCCATAACAAAATTGACAATATAAATTAACAATTTTCAATTACCACAAGAGAAATATATATGAAACACACACACACACACATAGATATATATATATATATATATATATATATATATATATATATATATATATATATATATATATATATATATACACACACACACACACACACAAAATGACATAGTCACAGTGATTCACAGTCTTAGAACACATCGAAAAAAACTTATAAACTAAATTCAACTCACATATATATATATATATAAAGTAAATGGAAATCATGATTTTAGATAGCAATAAAGATATCGTTGTAATGGGTACCAACTTGTACAACAAATGCATAGAAGATAGAATTTAACAATCTTTAGTAGCCAAGAGATGGTTGAAACCTATGGTGGCCTTCGGCCAACCACAACTGACCATGTTTCAAGTATAGGAGTCATGGTTCCCATGGCTCCCATAGCTCTCACTATGGTAGTTGTGGTAGTCATGGCTACCAATTACAACAAAAACTTAAGTTTTTTAATAAACTTCATTACAATAGTCATCACTGTAAACAATATGCTCTTTCAATATAAGTTTGATATAGTGTGTTGAAATTAAGGTACACTAAGAGGGGGAGTGAATCAATGTTCTACAAAACTTATTATTATGTTCCTTTATAAATTTACCATATACATTCAAAAGAAAGAATTATGAACATAAGAGCAATAACAACAAGATCATTACACATGAACACCAAGATTTTGACGTGGAAACCTGATTAAGGGAAAAACCATAGTGGGGGTTAACCCAAAAAATATTATACTCTGTTAAAAGTATTACAAAAAGGGAAGGCACATGCCATCGGACACACTGCCCAAAGCTCACTGCTCAAAGGAGGCTCACTGCCTACAATATCAGTTACAAGAGTTCATTGAATTGTTTGAACTAAAGAATAGCATCTAACCATGCAAGATTATAGTTTCGGTTAAGCTCAATATACTGACTTCACACACTTCATCTCTCACTACCCTGCTTCATTGTTCTGCCATGATCCAAACCTTAAATGTTTCTGCTTTGAACTTGTTACTACCACACTTCCCACTTCTTACATCATTTTCACACATTCACACACTAAAATATTTGAATCCATCGACTATATATATTCATAACATGAGATTTCATCAACTGTAGTCGGCCACAAGAAAACTTACAAGATTTCTAAATATCACTGTACTGTCAGCTAAATCCATGCACAAATATCAATGTGGACCAAAACCTATGTATCCAAGTCACCTTACATGTTGGTTAATACTATTAGATCTCACAAATTACTCAACCAACAACTTCTCTTAATTTGCACAATGATCAAACACCAAGTCGACTTGTTTGTCACCGGACTAAACTATCTAACCAAAACTCGATACTCATATACTTGTAACTTACAATCTTTTCATCATCAGAGGCTAAAATATTGGATTTAGGTAGCCCTAACATCCCTTAACACTCCCTTAGATCCACAACACAATATGATTACCTATGGAGAATTACAGACCAAGATGCTGAACCCTATCATATGCTCTGTTCCTATCTATCTGGAATCAGACAAATCTTCAATTTAACTTCTGGTATGATTCGCTGATGTAATGTGGATGTGTAAGATAGATTTAGTTGCCATCAATGACAACACTTGACATTCATAGCAGTGTCTCTTGCCAACAATCTCCCCGTTTGGCATTGATGGAAACACTTAGTGAAAAATGATTAAGTGTTAGAATAGCTTCCCCTTACTATATACACTTGTAATTTCCAATGCTCCCCCTTAGATGAATTCTTCATTTTTCACTTCTTTTCCTCTTCCCCTTTGACATCAATGGCAAAGATTGGGATCCGCATATCAAAATCCATGTAAAAAAAATTATGTACATGGGTCAAAACTCTAAGTAGATACTTTTGCATATGAATATACATTCCTTAAGCCTTGTTCATTTGCATAAAGATATCACCAAAAATGTTTTTCAACTTTGTCAATTCATTGTCCTAGTTCTTTTTAATGCTACCCAAAATAGATATATGCCCACTGAACAAAAATGGCTATGATTCTACCTTTTGAAGATCAGTAGGATCACTAGTAGCAACAACAACTTGGGATTCTGCCAATAGATCATACATAGTCTTTAACCTAGGGGAAATCAGTCCCTGGAGCTCATCTAATCTTCCCAAAACTCTAACCCTTTTCTTCTCCAAGTCACTCAATTCATTTCACAAACTCACTACTTGGAATTCTTTGGTAGTTACAGACTTAGTTAAAGGACCATATGATTGAGAAATGTTAGACAATTTGAGCTCTAAGTCCTTAATCGTCTTCTCAATATCTTTAACAACTTTACATAGATTTAAAAAAAACTAATAAATCTCTGCTCCTTCAGAGAGGGAATTTTGAATAATCTTTACACTAGTATTAAGCCCTGATCTATCATAACTAATTTTTTTCTTTATTTCAGCAAACCTCTTCTCATTAAATTCATTTTTGAATTTAACTTCTGCTGCCTTCTCTAAGGTTTCAAAACGAGAACTTACAAAGTTTATTAGACTCTTCAACTGACTAGAGGGAGATGCTAATGATTCCTTCTAAAATGTGGGCATGATTTTCTCCAAAATCGTAGATGCAAGGCCAAGCAACTTGCTATCTTCTATATGAGACTTTAAGATTTCTTCTCTGGCCTTAGCTTGTGCAATAGAGACCAACTTTATCTTTGGTACTGGTGATAAAGTATCAAAATTGATTGGTCCTTGTATTATGTCCTAATCTTTTGCTATCTATTTGTCTCTCTCCAAGATTTCTTTTACTACTTCTACAGTGTCTCTTGCCCAAAATGATGTTTTAGATTTATGCTCTTCAAGGCCTCCATCTTCTCCCTTTTTGGAGTCAACCACATTGTTCCTCTCATCACTTTCATTCTTTTTTCTCTGCTTCTACCTTTTCTGCATCACCACTAGAGGTATCCTTACTTTTACCTATATCAGAAATATCTTCTACATTCTCTTCCAGAGGATTTTGTGTTTCCTTAGTGGTAGTATTATCAAATTCTTCAACATCCAGAGTGGAAGAATCAATTCCATCATCAGTTTCCTTTTCTTGATCTTCATTCATCATTTCTTCATCTTCTTTATTCAAATTTTCTTCTTCCAAAATGGAGACATCATCTACTCCAGTTTGTTGCTCATTCTTCTACAACTCTTCATAATTTAGAATTGATGCATCCTCAGTATCAACCGGTTCTTCTTTAACCACATAGAACTTATTCTTGTCCAATGCTTTCTTTAGGATTTGTTATGTTTATTTAACAACTTCATCAATGTCTCCAATCATTAGCTTGTTCATCCTTTTCTTGCTTCTGAATTCATTCTTGACTTCTTTGAGAATCTTATCTGCTTCCTTTCTGGAGATAACTAGCCACAGATTAGACATTACATATTCCCTTAGCTCCATATCCTTTGTTTTGGCAACTTCTTTTCTTTTTTCCAAATTGTCTCTTAAACTCTTAGGAACTTCTGACAAAATATCCCCAGGTGCTCTATTGAATACATTCAAATATTTTACAGTACCATCCTACAAAATTCTTTCATCAGCATCACTACAATGATCATAAAATTCTATAACAACCACATTCTAAAAACATAGCAAAACAAGAAAAATTTACCATAGAGTAATTCAACAAGATAAAATGAGAGAAATTTCTTCTTTTATTTAACTCATAAATAAAAATCAATAATTACAAGATTTTTCCTTTACATAGAACAATATATAATGATGTCTTTGTTAATGACAAAGATTACAATGTAAATCAATTACATAGACAAATTTGGAATAAATATTGCTTCTGAATATCTAACATCTTTATCACAAGTCCTGGCATATCTTCTACTTGAAGAGAGAGTATCTTTCCAGTGATTTAACTCTATCCACAGACCAGCGATCTCCCACACATCTTCCACATAGGAAGTGTCCCTACCCTTCACAAGGGATATAGACCAAAGGTAACCAGTGGTAATTTGCCTATTCCAAGTACATAGTGTTGTATCCTACACCTATCTATCAACCATACAACCATAGATCTCTCTAGCTAAGTATGATTTCTGATAGATTGTGCATTCGAGATACAGTGAACACATAATGAATATAGAAGACACTTGCATTACTTTGGAAAAAGCTTTAATATCGATAATGCTCATAATGAACATGGTCGTTGTGTTCACCGACCCCTACTTGACTTGGATGCTGTCATATTCTTGCAGTTTATTCATACTAACAATATTTACATAATTAGTTTAATCACCATGCCATGATATTGGCTTCCTTGACAAGGATAAGTTTAAATGTCATAACTATTTAGTTGGTTCATAATCATTTATAGGGTTTACCTATTACCCTTGGGAAATACAGTTTCACAAAATATACATATAGCAACCCTAGGAGACCTAGGTTCTTATTCAACCAATGGTTTAACTCATCCATGGTTAGGAATAATTTAACTCTTGTAAAGATAATAACTCCTATTTCAAGGAACATAAATACTATTCAAATCACTTCTAAGCAATGACATTACCTTCACTTCTCAGATACTCATAAAGGAATTCTATGTAAAGTTTGTAGACATTGTCTTTTGACATAAAAAGGTATACTATAAGACTATACATGCCAAGATTATTTTTATATATAATATAGAAATATTTATTCATTTCTCCAAACTATTTTTAGTTAATGTATAACTCAATAGGTTTACCATAGTTGTCATAGATCACTTAGACTTTGAATTCTAAGGGTAAGGGAAATGTTCTTGACCAATGTATTTAACCGAGAATGGTTTCAAAAGATATTATTTTCTATTTGATATTCAAGACCACACTACTCATAGTTTGGTAAGTTTTCCCTTAATAATTAGCCTCTATTAATTCTTTCGAATTACTTTTCAAGACTAACTTACATCTACATAGTCAGTTGTCCTCAAAAAGAGACTCATTCAAGTATGAGATTGGTTCACTAGTTTTGTAATAACTACATTATCCTTCATGAAATAAATAATAATAGAATCAGTTGGTTTCTAAATTCATATTATGACAAGTATCATAGTTTTATACAAAGGCATGGGGTCGGCCTAATTAAATCATTAGATAGATTTCATTATCAACATAAGAATTGGCCTTACTAGGCTACATCGACTCTTAAGCTTTAAACTAAAATAAAATAACAGTCATACAATGACTCACTATACCCTTCATATTTAGTTGACTCAATTCATTGAGCTAAATTGATAATATAAAGAGAGACACAATCGGCTCATCTTCATCGAAACAATTATAGTATAAGCTTAAGGATTATCAAAATGAAAATTTATGAATGTCCAAGACAAGGCTACATTCAATCTTTCAATGTCTTCTACAAGCATAAAATGCAAATGCATTTACCTGAAGTGGTGGTTTACATAGTACAATGGCAAATTAAATACATTGTACACATTCTTCCTAAGAATTGTTCTTAGCGCACGTGCATTCCATCCTTTTATTCTTTTCTACAAGACTTCACACATAAAAAATGCCTATCGACTATCTAAGTCATGGTTTCTTAAGAGCTCCCAATCGACTCATCAATGCATCGTGTGGCTAGGCACTCCACTCATGACAGTTAGAAACTCATTCATAACAACAGTTTTGGGCTCATGTTAAGACTCAATTTCCAGCTATGAAGGTGAAATCGACACCATATGTCGATCTTTGCAAAATTTTCTATGATGAGTTAGTGAATGTGGCTAGTTATATGCCACTCCTCATCAATGAGGCCACCAACTCAAAAATAGAAAGAGAGCAATCGATTACTCTAAATGAGTAGTTCGATCCATCATGTTTTAATATTTAAGGCACTCCTTAATAGATGGCTATGACTGCTCAATCAAAAACCATAATAAATTATAACGAGGTATTACCTCATTTGAAACATAAGCATATTATATTTGATTATATCAAATATTATTTTCATATCATTTTCTCTATTTGATATTATGATTTAATTAAAAAAAAAAGATAATACTAAAACATAGGATTATGAAAAATGTGATCAGGATGAGCTAGTCTCCCCATCACAATCGAAAACACCTCAAGTGACTTAATAATAGTAAGATGACTATTTTACGACAATAATGTCATAATATTTATGTTAAACATAAATAGTCACAATTCATAATCAAATGATGTCGTTAACATTAACGACTAGGACGACTTACTATGACATAAAAAGATTGTATAATATCGACTGCGTGTCGATTTGGTTCAAAAGTAAACTAACAAGATGAGACTTACCTCTTACAACACATTTCACAATTACATTATACATTCATACCCGTTTTAGCAAAATAAACAACTCGTAACCTGAGGTCTACATCTCTCTCCTCGAAAGATACTCTCTCTCTCTCTCTCTCTCTCTCTCTCTCTCTCTCTCTCTCTCTTCTCTAAGAGTCATCTAAAAAATTGTAATTGATGTATCAAACTTGTAACCAAACAAATTATGATTAGTGCATCCTTATTCAGACACTAAATCAAATCTCATAATGCAATATTAAATTGATAATGACATAATCATTTTCATAACTTTGTAAGTAAAATTTAATATAATTCCATGTCTTTCCTTGTCATTAATCTAACATCATAATAGATTTACTTATGTCTCAATAAAAAGTGAAAAGTATCATTAGATAAAAATTACGGATGTACCATATGCTTCCCCTAAAGATTCATCATCCTAGATGATATATAATATCAAAGTATAACTAAAATGCAAGTTCATTATTTTCAACTAGTATTAGCATTAATTAAATAAATTAGGAAACTTTTGATAACATTCATGTTAATCCTCCCATGTAGCATTTTCTTCAACATACTGGTCCCACTGGACCTTGCACTATAAGACCTCTCTGTTACACAAGTAGAGATTTCACGTTTCTAACACCTTGAGTGGCTTGATCATGACCACCCCTAGATCCTGGATCTATAAAGAATTCCAATTCAAAATATGTTTATCACCTGCAACATATTTCTTCAAAAAAGACACATGAAAAACATTGTGCATTCTAGACAAGGCTGGTGGTAGAGCAACTTTGTAGGCAACCAGATTGACCACTCACTTCAAAGGGTCCCACGTAACGAGGGGCTAGCTTAGAAGACTTTCCAAACATAATAGAACTTTTCTAAGGTTTTACCCTCAAAAGAACTTTTTCTCCAAGAGAGAATTGCCTTGGAACATGCTTTGCATCCGCATAGCTCTTTTGTCTATCATTAGGTTCTGCCAATCTTTTTTTGATCAACTTTACTTTGTCTTCCATTTTAGCTAGCATTTTTGGTCTGATGCTAATCCTATCTTCTAGTTTGTCCTAGCTTATAGGAGTTTGAAATCTTCTTCCATACAATGCTTCAAATGGTGCCATCTTAATAGTAGAAAGATATGAATTATTGTAATAAAATTCAATAAGCGGTAACTATTCCTCCCACTTATATTGCTGATCCATGCAATACATGCGTAGCAAATCTTCTAAAACTTGGTTTACTCTCTTAGTTTGCCCATTGGTTTTAGGATGATAAGCTGTACTCATGTTGAGTTTAGTACCGAGTGCAGAAAACAAAGTTTGCCAAAACCTTGATGTTACACATGCACCTCTATCTGAGATAATCTTTTTAGGGAAACCATGCAATACAAATGGCTCTTGCATAAATTTGTGAGGTAACATTGGTGCTCCATTAGTCAAATTACTTGGTATAAAATGTGCTACCTTTGTAAGTTTATCCACCACAACTAAAATGGCATTGTGTCTATTCTTTGACATAGGAAGACCATGAACAAAATCCACGCTAATAACTTGTCATTTCCACTCTAACACATCATGTGGGTACAGCAATCTTGCAGGGTGTTGATGCTCTACTTTTACTCTCTAACATTCTAAACAGCTTCCTACAAATCCTGCAGCATCATTTTTCATTCCTTTCCAGAAATAAAGAGGTTTTACATCTGCTAGGAGTTTGGTCACTCCTCGATGTCCAAAATATGGTGCAGTATGAACTTCTTTCCATACTAAATTACTTAAGCTAGCTGAATCAGGAACATACATTCTACCCTTGTACCTCAATAGTCCATCAAACTCTATTAGAAAATCTTGATACCTTGGATCTCTAGGATTATCTTCTAGAGCTTGCTTAACCTACTCATAATACTCGTCACTAGACAAATTTTGTAATGCCATATCCTTGAAATTTCCACAAATAGAAACAATAGAAGATATATGTCTTCTACGAGTGAAAGCATCAGCTACTCTATTCTCTTTTCCTTTGATGTAATTTATCTCAAAATCATAGTTAGATATCAATTCTAACCATCTCCTTTGTTGAGCATTCAATTGCAGTTGAGAGAAAATATACCTAAGACTTTGATGGTCTGACTTAAGCACAAAATTTTTTCCCAACAAATAATGTCTCCACATCTAGAAGGCATGTATTACTACTACCAATTATAAATCATGCAGGGCATAATTTTTCTCATAAAATTTCAATTTCCTTGACTCATATGCTATGACTCTTCCATCTTGCATGAGAAGTCCTCCTAATCCTTCTCCCGAGGCATTTGTAATTATGTCAAATTGTCCTTCAGGGTCAAGAACTTTCAAGATTGGAGCTGAAGTTAACTTTTCCTTAAAGAGATCAAATGCATCCTGACATTTGTCTGTCCATTCAAATCTCTTTCCTTTCCTCTGTAGGAAAGTGATTGGACTAGTAATACTAGAGAAGTTTAGAAAAAACATTCTATAATAGTCAGCCAGGCCCATGAAACTGCACACTTCATGCACATTTGTTGGTATAGGCCAATCTAGAACAACTATGATTTTTGCAAGATCAATAGGTATTCCATCAACAAAAATAATATGATCCAGATATTGAATCTCCTTCTGAAAGAATATGTACTTTGACAGTTTTCCATATAACTTATGTTGTCTTAATCATTGCAGAACTATTTGTAAACGCCCTTGATGTTCTTCTTCAGGCTTAGAATAAATGAGTATATCATATAGGAAGACTAAAACAAACTTGTCCAAACAATCTTGTAATACATTATTCATGAGATTGATGAATGTGGCAGGTGCATTGTCAAACCAAATGGTAACACCATGAACTCATAGTGCCCATATCTAGTTCTGAAAGCTATCTTATGGATATCTTCATCCTTGAATCTTAACTGATGATATCCTCATTGCAAAACAATCTTTGAAAATACAGTAGCTCCATGCATCTGATAAAAAAGATCATTAATATGTGGCAATGGATATTTGTTCTTTACTGTTGCTTTATTGAGCATACGATAATCTATACATAATCAAAGGGTTCCATCCTTCTTCTTAATAAAATAATCAGGCACCCCAAGGTGAAACATTGAGTCTAATCAAACCTTTTGTCAACAATTCTTGCAATTGGGGTTTTAACTCCATATTTGTCATATGGCAGGGTACTTTTGATATAGGCTCAGATCCTAGTTTAATATCAATTGCAAAATCAAAAACCTTTTTGGGAGGTAGTCCTGGAAGTTTTCTATCGAAACACATCTTGAAAATCCCAAAGAAAAGGATACTTTTCTTCAAAAGATGAACGAGGACTTGCTAATCCTTTCTCCACTTGTTCCATTTTGACTGTAAATAACTGACAACCCTTTCTTCTAACCCTCTTCAATTATTTGGTAGAGATAGGTCTTATTTTAACTTCCCTTTGAATCCCTTGGAATCGAGTCTAATTCTCCAAATCATCTAAGCATTCAACTATTTTTGAAAAATAGTCAACCTTAGCTCTATTCTTCCATAACCAACTCATTCCTAGGATTACATCATAGGAACCTAAGGGAGCTCATACAGGTTTGCTTCAGTTGAGAAACTAGGGAGGCCAATTTTGGCTTCAAACAAACATTGCTCTACCTGAGCCTTAGATTGGTTAGCATGTTCTACTGACCAAGGTTTAGACATGTATCTATCTTTTCTAGAAAACTTATCCAAAATTCTAGGAGAAACAAAGTTTTCATTGGCTCTTGTATAAAAAAAATAGATATAGGGACTCCAAACAAAGTACATGTCATCTCAATAGGTGTGATTTGATACTCTGCTCGACAATTGTTGAGCGCTACATGAATCCTTTGCTAGAATGTTTCTTGTTGAGTAGGTAGTGCAGTACCTCTTTGTTGACCATTTTAACTCTTGTTAGAGCAATGATTTGTAAAATGGTCGCCCACACAAGTAAATCATCCTCCAATGGGTCCTTTCTTATCTGAAGTCTTCCCATTGTTATCCTCATTTCTTTTGTAATTTCCATACTTCTTATCATTACCAGATCCACCCTTGTTCTTCTAAGATCCTTTATCCTTCCTCTTGTTATCATAGCTCTTTTCATATCTCTTCTTGTATGGTTGGTTGTTAGGTGTTCCATTAAACCTCTTACAATTTCTATCCCAATAGGCTGAGATGGATTTCAACTTTTGCTCTTGTTTGATCGCTTTCTCATACACTTGATCCATTGTTGTGGGACCATGTACATCCACTTCTCCACTAATTTGAGCATTTAGACCCATGTTGAATTTCTTGATCCTAAATCTCTCATCCTTTTGATATTGTGGAACATATTTTAGGAGTTGGGTAAATTTTTATCTATATTCCACCACTGTCATATCTCCTTGTCCAAGATTTTTGAAATTAGACAATTTCTAATCAAAATAGAGTTGTGGTAGCCATCTCTTATGAAAAAGCTCCACAAAATCATCCCAAGTTACCCTTAGATGCTTCTCCTACCAGTTGGAATTCTCCCCAAACTACCTTGGTCACTAGCTTCTATAGCATTTCCTCTCACAGTCCCATCAAATTTTTGTGAAGTGACTTTCTTCATGTCTTTAGAGAGCTTTGAGGTTAATCTATCCCTTGCCTCTTTATGAGGTTCTATACTCTTACTTTGCTCCTCATTATTCTCTCCACTTTATCTATGAGAGTTTTCACCCCCTCCTTCAGAATTTCCTTTATCATCCACCTTATTCTCCAAATCACCTAGCCTTTTCTTGGTTTCTTGCAGCATGGTTATGATTTGATCCAACTTATTATTCGGTGGGTTGTTTTACTCTTGACTTGCACCTGGGTTAGTTCTTGTCCACACCATGATTATTGATTTTCTCACACCTAAGAATATTGAGTTGCCTATTAGTTCATGATTATAATCCATCCCATTAAACTAAAACATAATAAACTCAAATCAATCAATGATTTGGTACAAAAAACATATCTTCTTTATTTATAATTTATTTAGGAGTAAAATTGTTTCTGCATAAAAAGAGTTTAAAAAACATGCTCAAGAGGGGTATATCCCTCAGACTCATTTGCAGATACATAATCCTGAGGTATATAATCCTTTGACTCACTATCAAACCTAACTTCTATAATCTCAATGGTTGGAGGTATACAAGGATCTCGTCTAACCAAAGTTGCATCCTCATCTGACATATACTCTATGATCTTAGCAATGATCTTAACTCTTTCCATGCTTTCCCTTCTCGCTCACTTGATTCGAGTTAAGGTATTCACCAAGGTTTTAGTATCACTTAACCAAATCTCACTATCATCATTGGTTCCTTCAAAAGTTTTGAATATGGCCTCATGTTCTCTCTTTGCTTTGAGGAAATGTTGACTCATATTAATAGACTTTCTTGCTATCTTCTTAAGACGTACCATCTTGACACATAAATTTTTCATACATTAGCTAACCGCACAATGTTGACTATTGGTAAGCATAGTGGTCTCATAAGCCCTAGTGTTGAACCTAGTAGATCTGATACTATATGTAACAAACACCTTCTAAAAACATAGTAAAATTAGAAAAATTTACCATAGAGTAATTCAACAAGTTAAAAATGAGATAGAGAAAATTTTTCTTTTATTTAACTCATAAACAAATATCAATAATTACAAGATTTTTCATTTACATAGAACAATATATAATGATGTATTTCTCAATGAAAAAGTTTACAAAGTGAATCAAATACATAGACAAATTTGGAATAAATATTGCTTTTGAATATCACTAGTCCTAGCATATCTTCTGCTTGGAGAGAGAGTATCTTTCTAGTGATTTACCTCCATCCACAGACTGGGAGTCTCCCACACATCTTCTACATAGGAAGTGGCCCTACCCTTCATGAGGGATATAGACCAAAGTTGACCCGTGGTAATTTGCCTATCCTGAGTGCATAGTGTTGTATCCTACACCTATCTATCAACCATACAACCCTAGATACCATCTAGCTAAGTATGATTTCTGATAGATTGTGTATTCTAGATACAGTGGACAAACAATGCATGCAGAAGACACTTGAATTACTTTAGCCAAAGCTTTAGTATCCATAACTCTCATAATGAACATGGTCATTGTGTTCACCCACCCCTACTCGACTTGTATACTATCGTATTCTCACAGTTTATTCATACTAATAATATTTACATAATTAGTTTAATCATCGTGCCATGATAGTGGATTCCTTGACAAGGATAAGTTTAAATGTCATAACTATTTAGTTAGTTCATAATCATTTATAGGGTTTACCTATTACCCTTGGGAAATACAATTTCACAAAATATACATATAGCAACCCTAGGAAACTTAGGTTCTTATTCAACCAATGGTTTAACTCACCCATAGTTAGGAATAATTTATCTCTTGCAAAGATAATAATTACTATTTCAACGAACACAAATACTAGTCAAATCACTTCTAAGTGATGCCATTACCTTCACTTCTCATATACTCATAAAGGAATTCTATGTAAAATTTTTAGACATTGTCTTTCGACATAAAAAGGTATACTATAAAACTATACTCACCAAGACTATTTGTATAGATAATATAGAAAGATTTATACCTTTCTCCAAACTATTTTTAGTTAATCCATAACTCAATAGGTTTACCATAGTTGTCATAGATCACTTAGACTTTGAATTCTAAGGGTAAGGGAAATGTTCTTGACCAATGTATTTAAAGATATTATTTTCTATTTGATATTCAAGATTAGACTACTCACAGTGTGGTTAGTTTTCCCTTAATAATTAGCCTCTTCTAATTCTTTTCAATTACTTTTCAAGACTAACTTACATCTACATAGTCGATTGTCCTAAAAAAGAGGCCCATTCAAGTATGAGACTGGTTCACTAGTTTCATAAGAACTACAATATCCTTCGTAAAATAAATAATAATAGAATCATTTGGTTCCTAAACTCATATCATGACAAGTATCATAGTTTTATACAAAGGCACGGGGTCGGCCTAATTAAATCATTAGATAGATTTAATTATCAACATAAGCATCAACCTTTCCAAGCTACATCGACTCTTAAGATTTAAACTAAAATAAAATAACAGTCATACAATGACTCACTATTCCCTCCATATTCAGTCAACTCAATTCATCAAGATAAACTTATACTATGAAGAGAGACATAGTTGGCTCATCTTCATGATCGAAACAATTACAGTATAAACTTAAGGATTATCAAAATGAAAATGGACGAATGTCCAAGATAATGTTACATTGAATCTTTCATTGTCTTCTACAAGCATAAAATGTAAAGGTATTTACCTAAAGTGATGGTTTACATAGTAAGATGGTAGATTGAATACACTGTATTATTCAGAAGAATTGTTCTTAGCCCATGTGCAGTCCCTCCTATTCACTGCTACAAGACTTGACACATAAAGAATGCCTATCGACTATCTAAGTTGTGGTTTCTTAAGAGCTCCCATCTGACTCATCAATGAGTCATGCCACTAGGTGCTCCACTCATGATAGTTAGAAACTCATTCATAACAACGGTTTTGGTCTCCAGTTAAGAATCAACCACCAACTACAAAGGTGCAATTGACACCATATGTTGATCTTTGGAAAATTTGCTGTGATGAGTTAGTGAATGTGGCTAGTTATATGCCACTCCTCATCAATGAGGCTGCCAACTCAATAACATAAAGAGAGCAATCGATTACTCTAAATGAGTAGTTTGATCCATAATGTTTTAATATTTAAGGCACTCCTTAATAGATGCATATGACTGTACAATCAAAAACCATAATAAAATATCATGAGGTATTACCTCCTTCGACACATAAGCATATTATATTTGATTATATCAAATATTATTTTCATATCATTATCTCTATTTGATTATTATGATTTAATAAAAAAGAAAGATAATACTAAAACAAAGGATTACAGAAAATGTGATTGGGTTGAGCTAGTCTCCCCATCACGATCTATTGATAAAAACATGTCATCTTAAGTTGACGATAAAGTCTTAATGTTAAGAATCGGTTAAAACACCTCAAGTGACTTAATAATAATAAGATGACTATTTTACAACAATAACGTTGTAATATTTATGTTAAATGTAAATAGTCACAATTCATACATAGAGGACATCGTTAACATTATTAACGACTAAGATGACTTATTATAACTTAAAAAGATTGTATAATATCAACTACCTATCGATTGGTTCAAAAGTAAACTAACAAGACAAGACTTACCTCTTATGACACATTGGCTCACGATTACGTTATACATTCATACTCATTTTGGAAAAATAAGCCACTCATAACCCAAGGTCTATATCTCTCTCCTTGAAAGATACTCTCTGTCTTTTCTCTGAGAGTCATCTAAAAATAGTAATTGCTATATCAAACTTGTAACCAAAAAAATTATGATCAGTGGAACATTATTTAGACAATAAATCAAATCTCATAATGCAATATTAAATTGATAATAACATAATCATTTTCATAACTTTGTAAATGACATTCAATATAATTCCATGTCTTTCCTTGTCATTAATCTAACATCATAATAGATTTACTTATGTCTCAGTAAAAAGTGAAAAGTATTATTAGACAAAAAATAGGGATATAAGATATCCTTCCCCTAAAAATTCATCGTCCTCGATGATATATAATATCAAAGTATAACTAAAAAGCAAGTTCATTTTTTTCAACTAGTAATAGCATTAATTAAATAAATGAGGAAACTTTTGATAAAATTCATGGTAATCCTCCCATGTAGCATTTTCCTCAGCATACTAGTCACATTGGACCTTGCACTGCAAAAGCTCTCTGTTACACAAGCAGAGCTTGCCAATTTCTAACATCTTGAGTGGCTCGATCATGACCACCCCTGGATCCTACATCTATAAAGAATTAAATTCAAATAATGGTTATCAGCTGCAACATATTTCTTCAAATAAGACACATGAAAAACATTGTGCATTCTAGACAAGGTTGGTGGTAGAGCAACTCTATAAACCAACTCCCTTAGATCCATAGCACAATATGATTACTTGTGGAGAATTACATACCAAGATGCTAAACCCTATCATATGCTCTATTCCTGTCTATCTGGACTTAGAAAAATATGCAATTTGACTTTTGGTATGATCCGTTGATGTAATATGGATGTGTAAGATAGATTTAGTTGCCATCAATGACAACACTTGACATTCCTAGTAGTGTCTCTTGCCAACAATCTCCCCCTTTGGCATTAATGGCAACACTTAGTGAAAAATAACTAAGTGTTACACCAGCTTCCTCTTACTATATACACTTGTTATTTCTAATGCTCCCCTTTAGATGAATTCTTCAATTTTTACTGCTTTTCCTCTCCCCCTTTGACATCAATGGCAAAGACCGGGATCTGCATATCAAAATCCATGGAAAAAAAAATTACGTACATGGGTCAAAACTCTAAGTAGATACTTCTACATATGAATATACAATCCTTAAGCCTTGTTCATTAGCAAAAAGATATCACCAAAAATGTTATTCAACTTTGTCAATTCATTGTCCTAGTTCTTTTTAATGCTACCCAAAATAGATATATGCCCACTGAACAAAAATTCCTGTGATTCTGCCTTTTGAAGATTAGTAGGATCACTAGTAGCAACAATAGCTTGGGATTTTGCCAATACATCATACATAGTCTCTAACTTGGGGGAAATCAGTCCCCAAAGCTCATCCAATCTGCCCAAAACTCTAACCTTTTCCTTCTCCAAGTCACTCAATTCATTCCGCAAACTCACTATTTGGCATTCTTTGGTAGTTATAGACTTAGTTAAAGGACTATATGATTGAGAAATGTTAGATAATTTGAGCTCTAAGTCCTTAATCTTCTTCTCAATATCTTCAACAACTTTAGACTGATTTAAGCAAAACTTATAAATCTTTGCTCCTTTAGAGAGGGCATGGGTGAGTGAAGGATCATGATGGGCCAAACACTACCCCTAAGTGGCAATGTAAATGTGAAAAATAGACTTAAATAACTTCATGTCAAAAATTGAATGAGTTATCTACACAATCTAGAAATAAGGTGGTAATAAAAGTTGTAATAAATTAAATGTAGTTTATGGACAACTACTTTTTTTTTTTTTGAAAATTTTAAAAATAGTTTGGTGAAAATTAGATATTTCAATGAAGCACTACTAAAATTTTCATAAAAACGTAAAAAGTAGCTGTCATTCCGGCCAACCTAAGTATGAGAAAACATAATATTTTTCATCTATGATTTGGAATTAAGTAAAGGACACATGAGTAGATGTGATACATATTTTTTTGAATTTTTTAAGTAAATAAATAATTATTCTGAATTTTTTACTGTGACTTTTTTAAAATATTAAAAATTAATTTTCGAACCAACCTAATTTGGTCAAAAATATATGAAACTCAAAATTTTAAAATTTTAATGTATTCCCAATAAATCGAAGAATGCAATGCAAATTATGGATTTAAATAAGGATTAATATGTTGAAAGTTATTGATGTTTTTCAGTATGTATATCTATCAGCAAATTAGACATAACGTAGATAGAAAATTAATAATAATTACCTATTAAAACTATTAAGAGGCATATATTATATTTTTAGAATCTTAACAACTTCCTGTATAAATCCTTTTCATTTGATTAAATTTAGTTACAAGAAAGTTTGTCAGCTTCAAGGATTAAAATGTGGAAAATTTCAGGATAACACTAAATCGGTGCTTTTACAAGTCTATTTGGCAAGTTTTGGGACTCCCAATTGCTTAAATATGAGGTAATCCTAGGGCATTTTTGGAGGGAATCCATATTTGACCTACAAATATTAACATGCTTTCCATCCAAGTCTAAATAATAGTCTAAATGTTAGCACTTTTTCATCCTACAAGTTTTTTCTCCATTGCCATTGTTTGGCCCATCATGATCTCACACTCACCCGCATTTTGACTACTCTTTACACTAGTATCAAGCCTTGATCTATGATAACTAATTTTTTTCTTTATTTCAGCAAACCTCTTCTTATTAAATACATTTTTGACTTTAACTTCTGCTGACTTCTCTAAAGTTTCAAAATGAGAACTTACAGAGTTTATAAGATTCTTCAACTAACCAGAGGGAGATGTTGATGAGTCCTTCTGAAATGTGGGCATGATTTTCTCCAAAATCATAGATGCAAGGCCAAGCAACTCATTGTCTTCTATATGAGACTTTAATATTTCTTCTCTGGCCTTAGCTTGTGCAATAGAGGCCAAATTTATCTTCTATACTGGTAATAAAGTATCAAAATTGATTGGTCCTTTTATTATGACCTGATCTTCTGCTATCTATTTGTCTCTCTCCAAGATTTCTTTTACTACTTCTACAGTGTCTCTTGCCCAAAATGATGTTTGAGATTTATGCTCTTCAAGGCCTCTATCTTCCTTTTTGGAGTCAACCACATTGTTCTTCTCATCATTTTCATTCTTTTTCCTTGCTTCTGTCTTTTCTGCATCATCATTAGAGGCATCCTTGCTTATACCTATATAAGAAATATCTTCTACATTCTCTTTTGGAGGATTTTGTGTTTCCTTAGTGGTAGTATTATCAAATTGTTCAACATCTGGAGTGGAGGAATCAATTCCATCATCAGTTTCCTTTTCTTGATCTTCGTTCATCATTTCTTCATCTTCTTTATTCAAAGTTTCTTCTTCAAGAATGGAGACATCATCTACTCCAGTTTGTTTCTCATTCTTCTAAAACTGGTTATCATTTAGAATTGATGCATCCTCAATATCAACTGATTCTTCTTTAACCACATAGAACTTGTTCTTGTCCAATGCTTTCTTTAGGATTTGTTCTGTTTCTTTAACAACTTCATCAATGTCTCCAATCACAGCTTATACATCCTTTTCTTGCTTCTAAATTCATTCTTGACTTCTTTGAGAATCTTATCTGCTTCCTTTCTGGAGATCACCAAACATATATTGGACATTACATATTCCCTTAGCTCCATATTCTTTGTTCTGGTAGCTTCTTTTCTTATTTCTAGAATGTCTCTTAAACTCTTAGGAACTTCTGACAAAATCTCCACTAGTGCTCTATTGAATACATTCAAATATTTTACAGTAGCATCCTCCAAAATTATTTTGTCAGCATCACTACAATGATCATAAAATTCTGTAACAACCACATTCTAAAAACATAGTAAAACTGAAAAAAACTACCATAGAGTAATTCAACAAGATAAAAATGACATAGAGAAATTTTTTCTTTTATTTAACTCATAAACAAATATCAATAATTACAAGATTTTTCCTTTACATAGAATAATATATCATGATGTTTTTCTCAATGAAAAAGTTTACAATGTAAATCAATTACATAGACAAATTTGGAATAAATATTACTTCTAAATATTTGACATCTTTATCACAAGTCCTGGCGTATCTTCTGCTTGGAGAAAGTGTACATCTTTCCAGTGATTTACCTCCATCCATAGACCGGTGGTTTCCCACACATCTTCCACATAGGAAGTGGCCCTACCCTTCACGAGGGATATAGACCAAAGGTGACCAGTGCTAATTTGCCTATCCCGAGTACATAGTGTTGTATCCTACACCTATCTATCAACCATACAACCCTAGATACCCTCTAGCTAAGTATGATTTCTGATAGATTGTGCATTCCAGACACAGTGAATGGACAATGAATGTAGAAGACACTTGTACTACTTTGGCCAAATCTTTAATATCAATAACACTCATAATGAACATGTTCATTGTGTTCACCCACCCCTACTTGACTTGGATATTGTCGTATTCTCATAGTTTATTCATACTAACAATATTTACATAATTACTTTAATCACTGTGCCATGATATGGGCTTCCTTGACAAGGATAAGTTTAAATGTCATAACTATTTAGTTGGTTCATAATCATTTATAAGGTTTACCTATTACCCTTGGGAAATATGATTTTAAAAAATATACATATAGCAACCCTAGGAAACTTAGGTTCTTATTTGACCAATCATTTAGCTCATCCATGGTTAGGAATAATTTAACTCTTAAAAAGTTGATAACTCCTGTTTCAAGGAACATAAATAGTATTCAAATCACTTCTAAGTGATACCATTACCTTCACTTCTCATATACTCATAAAGGAATTCTATGTAAATTTTGTAGACATTGTCTTTCGACATAAAAAGGTATACTATAAAACTATGCTCACTAAGATTATTTGTATATATAATATAGAAAGATTTATTCATTTCTCCAAACTATTTTGAGTTATTCTATAACGCAGTAGGTTTACCATAGTTGTCATAGATCATGTAGACTTTGAATTCTAAGTCTAAGGGAAACGCTCTTGACCAATGTATTTAACCAAGAATGGTTTCAAAAGATATTATTTTCTATTTGATATTTAAGGCTACACTACTCACATTTTGGTAAGTTTTCCCTTAATAATTAGCCTCTGCTAATTCTTTAGAATTACTTTTCAAGACTAACTTACATCTACATAGTCGGTTGTCCTAAAAAAGAGACTCATTCAAGTATGAGATTGGTTCACTAGTTTCGTAATAATTACATTGTCCTTTGTGAAATAAAAAATAATAGAATCATTTGGTTGCTAAACTCACATTATGACAAGTATCATAGTTTTATACAAAGGCATGGGGTTGGCCTAATTAAATCATTAGATAGATTTCATTATCAACATAAGAATTGGCCTTACCAGGCTACATCGACTCTTAAGCTTTAAACTAAAATAAAATAACAGTCATACAATGACTCACTATACCCTCCATATTTAGTAGAATCAATTCATCAAGCTAAATTGATACTATGAAGAGAGACACAATCTGCTCATCTTCATCAAAATAATTACAGTATAAACTTAAGGATTATCAAAATGAAAATGGATGAATTTCCAAGACAAAGCTACATTCAATCTTTCATTGTCTTCTACAAGCATAAAATGCAAAGGCATTTAACTGACGCAGTGGCTTACATAGTAAGATGGCAGATTGAATACACTATATTCTTCCTAAGAATCATTCTCATCCCACACGTAGTCTCTCCTTCTATTCTTTGCTACAAGAATTCACACATAAAGAATGCCTATCATCTATCTAAGTTGTGGTTTCTGAAGAGCTCCCAATTGACTGATCAATGAGTCATGCCACTAGGTGCTCCGCTTGTGATAGTTAGAAACTGGTGCAGGGGCACCTAATCCATAGTGGCCTCCATGAGGCACTTAACTTCATGATGTGTCTGATTTTCATTTTTGTTCTTTTCAATAAATGTCCTATAAGACCATTCATGTAATAAGGTCTGTTTGACCAGTGCATGTCATTTTAGTTATATCTAGGTTTATGTTGTAAGTCCCAAGGACACTTGTCAATCTATAATCATGAAGGTTGTTAGGCAGTTGGAGGTCATTAGATCTCCCAGCCGCTTGAAGTTAATTCAATACTACTGAGGGCAAGTAGAAAATGCCCAAGATCATTGAATGTAATTAGTAGTAGTAGTAATAGTAGTAGGTGAAGTTGAGATTAGAAAGATTAGATATTAGTGTGATTTGTAATTGAGAAACATAGCATCTATGTGTACATTTCTGAAAGGCAGAATAAACAAGTCTTATTCTGTGTATCTTTCTGTCATTCAATTTCATTAGGTTTTCTCTGTGCAATTAAATTACTGTTTGTGGCCGAGATGGATTCTTAATCCATTCCACTAGTTAGATTTCTTCAAAATCTGTGGAATGGCTGTACAGTTCATTTTTGTGTTTTTCATTTTGTTCATTCATGTTTGCAGGATCGCGTACAAGATGCATTGATAGATCCTAGCATTTGTCATGTGCTAGATTGTTGGAGAAACGGGTCTATGAAGCTACAGGGTTTGTAGAGGTGTAGATCGGCAAAGATTCATATTGTCTCACTGGGTATACATTTTGTGTGTATATCGCTAATGTATGTCAGGGGTCATTTCATGTGTATCTTGCAAGTGAATATTGCGGTTATATGTGGTGAATGTGCATTTTGTATGATACAAAGAAAGTCAACGGTCCCGCTGAATGCATATTCTGAATGCATGTTTCGAATGTATCTTCCAAATGTATGTTGAGAATATACATTGTGCATATACATTGTGTTAGATGGAAGAGGTTGACCGACAGCGACGATGAAGGAAACCGGTGATCGCAAGTTGGCGAAAGCATATACAACCTATGCTATCGGTGTATCGGGAGAACATGCAAAGCACTCACCAATGAGGAAGGTCACACCAACAATGTATGTCATCAAGAAGAGTTGGTGCATTCACCTGAGTCTATAGGCATTCACCGAAGAAGAGAGTCCTGCTGACAAGTGTGGTTGAATGTATATTGTGAATGTATATCACAAATGCTTGTAGGAATGTACATTGAAGAATGTATCTCTTGATAGATATAAATGTTGAAGCATCGGCACATCGGCTAAGGTTTATAAGTGTTCGCTGATGCAAATGGTCTTGTGGATAGTAAAGAAAGTATATGTTTTGAGAGCTTCCACTGTGTGCTCTGGATCAGAAACTCATTCATAACAATGGTTTTGGTCTCCAATTAAGACTCAACCACCAGCTACAAAGGTGCAATCCACACCATATGTCAATCTTTGCAAAATTTGTTGTGATGAGTTAGTGAACATGGCTGGTTATACGCCACTCCTCATCAATGAGGCTGCCAACTCAATAACAGAAAGAGAGCAATCGATTACTCTAAATGAGTAGTTTGATCCATCATATTTTAATATTTAAGGCACTCCTCAATAGATGCCTATGATTGCTCAATCAAAAACCATAATAAATTATCATGAGGTATTACCTCATTCGACACATAAGCATATTATAATTGATTATATCAAATATTATTTTCATATCATTATCTCTATTTGATTATTATGATTTAATTAAAAAAAAGAAGATAATACTAAAACAAAGGATTATGGAAAATGTGATTGGGTTGAGCTAGTCTCCCCATCACGATCCATTGACCAAAACACGTCATCGTAACTTGACAATAAATTCTTAATGTTAAGAATCAGTTAAAACACCTCAAGTGACTTAATAATAATGAGATGACTATTTTATGACAATAACGTCATAATATTTACGTTAAACATAAATAGTGACAATTCATACTCAAATGACGTTGTTAATGTTATTAACGATGAAGACAACTTACTATGACTTAAAAAGGTTGTATAATATTGACTACCTATCGATTTGGTTCAAAAGTAAACTAACAAGACAAGACTTACCTCTTATGACACATTTCACAATTATGTTATCCATGCAATACATGTGTAAAAAATCTTCTAAAACCTGGTTTACTCTCTTAGTTTGCCCATCAGTTTCAGGATGATAAGATGTACTCACATTGAGTTTAGTGGCTAGTACAGAAAACATAGTTTTCCAAAACCTTGATGTTACACATATATCTCTATCCAAGATAATCTTTTCAGGGAAACGATGTAATATAAATAGCTCTTGAACAAATTTGTGAGGTAACATTAGTGCTCCATCAATCAAATTCCCTAGTATAAAATGTGCTACCTTTGTGAGTTTATCCACCACAACTAAAATGACATCATGTCTATTCCTTGACATAGGAAGACCTTGAACAAAATCCATGCTAATAACTTGCCATTTCCACATTGGCACATCATGTGGGTACAACAATCCTACAGGGTGTTGATGCTCCGCTTTTACCCTCTAACATTCTAAACAGCTTGCTACATATCTTGCAGCATCATTGTTCATTCCTTTCCAGAAATAAAGAGGTTTGTCATCCACTAGGAGTTTGGTCACTCCTCGATGTCCAGAATACGGTGTAGTACAAAGTGCTTTCCATAATAAATTCCTTAAGCTAGCTAAATTAGGAACACACATTCTACCCTTGTACATCAATAGTCCATCAGACTCTATTAGAAAACCTTGATACATTGGATCTCTAGGATTATCTTCTAGAGCCTACTTAACCTGCTCATAATACTCATCACCAGACAAATTTTTTAACACCATATCCTTGAAATTTCCATGAATAGAAACAATAGAAGATATATGTCTTCTATGACTCAAACCATTAGCTACTCTATTCTCAAGAGACATCAAATTTCCACAGTCCATAATGTTAAGTTTAGTGCTTAAGGAATAAACTATGTGATTTTTATCTCAACGTTTCGGATCATACTCCATGATCCATCATCAGGAGATAGAGTAGGAAAAGTGAGCAATAGAAATGATAATTTGCAGACTTATTTTTCTAAAATAGAACTAGGAGCACGGGAACCAAGAAGTTGATGGGAGAAAGAGATAAAAAATATTGTAACAGAATGAGATAAGTACTAACAACAAAAACCACAAGATAAAATAGTAACCAGAGAGACAAGAAGGAAAACATAGTAAATTAAAAGAAGAGAAAAAAATAATGTGATAATTATGAAATGTTTAAATAAGGTAAGTCTATGATTATGAATATATACAAAATATAAAATTGTGCATAGCAATATATACATATAAAAAATACATATAAGTAGGAAAAAATCAAAATAAAAGGTTATATATATATAAAAGAAAGCATTCAAATAGAAAGATAAATATGCATAGCAATCAAATATATGTATAGTAATCTAAGAAGCATGACCAATTGAGACTACGCAGAGGCCTACGAATGCATATATAGATTATCTATAAAGAAAGTAGAAAATTATAAAATTACTAATATGTTTTTCTATATAATTATGGGAAATTATTGAACTAAATTAGGTCTAGTATAATATAACAATCAAAGAAGCTAAAAATATTATATCTAACAATCTATGAATAATCATAGTCAGATATCAATTCTAACCATCTCCTTTGTCGAGCATTCAACATAGTAAAACCAGAAAAAATTACCATAGAGTAATTCAAATAGTTAAAAATGAGATAGAGAAATTTGTTCTTTTATTTAACTCATAAACAAATATCAATAATTACAAGATTTTTCCTTTACATAGAACAATATATCATGATGCATTTCTCTATAACAAAGTTTACAATGTAAATCAATTACATAGACAAATTTAGAATAAATATTTCTTCTGAATATCTGACATCTTTATCACAAGTCCTGGCATATCTTCTACTTGGAGAGAGAGTATCTTTCCAGTGATTTACCTCCATCCTCAGACTGGCTGTCTCGCACACATCTTCCACATAGGAAGTGGCCTACCCTTCACAAGGGATATAGACCAAAGGTGACCAATGGTAATTTTCCTATCCTGAGTACATAGTATTGTATCCTACACCTATCTATCAACCATCAACCCCAGATACCCTCTAGCTAAGTATGATTTCTGATAGATTGTGCATTCCAGATATAGTGAACTAACAATGCATGTAGAAGACAGTTGCATTACTTTGGCCAAATCTTTAATATCAATAATGCTCATAATGAATGTGGTCGTTGTGTTCACACACCCCTACTCGACTTGGATACTATCGTATTCTTGAAGTTTATTCATACTAACAATATTTACATAATTAGTTTAATCAGTGTGCCATGATATTGTCTTCCTTGACAAGGATAAGTTTAAATGTCATAACTATTTAGTTGGTTCATAATCATTTATAGGGTTTATCTATTACCCTTGGGAAATACACTTTCACAAATATACATCTAGCAACCCTAGGAGACTTAGGTTCTTATTCAACCAATAGTTTAACTCATCCATGGTTTGGAATAATTTAACTCTTGCAAAGATAATAACTCCTATTTCAAGGAACATAAATACTATTCAAATCACTTCTAAGTGATGCCATTACCTTCACTTCTCATATACTCATAAAGGAATTCTATGTAAAGTTTGTAGACATTGTCTTTCGACATAAAAAGGTATACTATAAAACTATACTCGCCAAGATTATTTATATAGATAATATAGAAAGATTTATTCATTTCTCCAAACTATTTTGAGTTAATCTATAACTCAATAGGTTTACCATTGTTGTCATAGATCACTTAGACTCTGAATTCTAAGAGCAAGCGAAATGTTCTTGACCAATTTATTTAACCAAGAATGGTTTCAAAAGATATTATTTTCTATTTGATATTCAAGACCACACTACTCACAGTTTGGTAAGTTTTCCCTTAATAATTAGCCTCTACTAATTCTTTCAAATTACATTTCAAGACTAACTTACATCTACACTGTTGGTTGTCCTCAAAAGGAGGCTCATTCAAGTATGAGACTAGTTCATTAGTTTCATAATAACTACAATACCCTTCATGAAATAAATAATAATAGAATCATTTGGTTCCTAAACTCATATTATGACAAGTATCATAGTTATATACAAAGGCATGGGGTCGGCCTAATTAAATTATTAGATACATTTAATTATCAATATAAGAATCAGCCTTACCAGGCTACATCGACTCTTAAGCTTTAAACTAAAATAAAATAACAGTCATACAATGACTCACTATAGCCTCCATATTCAGTTGACTCAATTCATCGATCTAAATCAATACTATGAAGAGAGACATGGTCTTCTCATCTTCATGATTGAAACAATTACAGTACAAACTTAAGGATTATCAAAATGAAAATGGATGAATGTCCAAGACAAGGCTACATTCAATCTTTCATTGTCTTCTACCAGCATAAAATGCAAAGGCATTTACCTGAAGTGGTGGTTTACATAATAAGATGGTAGATTGAATACACTCTATTTTTCCTAAGAATCTTTCTTATCCCACACGTAGTCCTTCCTTCTATTCTCTGCTACAAAACTTCATACATAAAGAATGGCTATCGACTATCTATGTCATGGTTTCGTAAGAGCTCTCAACTGACTCATCAATGAGTCATGCCACTATGCACTCCACTCATGACAGTTAGAAACTCATTCATAACAATAGTTTTGGTCTCTAGTTAAGACTTAATCGCTAGCTATGAAGGTGCAATCGACACCATATGTCGATCTGTGTAAATTTTACTGTGATGAGTTAGTGAATGTGGCTGGTTATACGCCACTCCTCATCAATGAGGCCACCAACTCAATAATAGAAAGAGAGCAATTGATTACTTTGAATGAGTAGTTCAATCCATCATTTTTTAATATTTAATGCACTCCTCAATAGATGCCTATGACTGCTGAATGAAAAACCATAATAAATTATCATGAGGTATTACCTCATTCGACACATAAGCATATTATATTTGATTATATCAAATATTATTTTCATATCATTATCTCTATTTGATTATTATGATTTAATAAAAGAAAAAAAGATAATAGTAAAACAAAGGATTACGGAAAATGTGATTGGCTTAAGCTAGTCTCCCCATCATGATGCATCAGCAAAAACACATCATCTTCACTTGACGATGAAGTCTTAACGTTAAGAATTAGATAGAACACCTCAAGTGACTTAATAATAATAAGACTAGTATTTTATGACAATAACATTGTAATATTTATGTTAAACGTAAATAGTTACAATTCATACTCAAATGACGTTGTTAGCATTATTAACAACTAAGACGACTTACTATGACTTAAAAAGATTGTATAATATCAATTGCCTGTCAATTTGGTTCAAAAGTAAATTAATAAGACAAGAGTTACCTCTTACGACACATTGGTTCACGATTACATTATACACTCATACTCGTTTTGGCAAAATAAACCATTCATAACTTGAGGTCTATATCTCTCTCTCTCTTTTCTCTGAGAGTCATCTGAAAACTGTTTCCTTATTCAAACTTGTAACCAAAAAAATTATGATCAGTGCATCATTATTCAGACAATAAATCAAATCTCATAATGCAATATTAAATTGATAGTAACATAATCATTTTCATAAGTTTGTAAATGACATTCAATATAATTCCATTTCTTTCCTTGTCACTAATCTAACATCATAATAGATTTACTTATGTCTCAATAAAAAGTGAAAGGGATCATTAGACAAAAATTAGGGATGTAACATATCCTTCTCCTAAAGATTCATTATCCTTGATGATATATAATATCAAAGTATAACTAAAAAGCAAGTTCATTATTTTCAACTAGTAATAGCATTAATTAAATAAATGAGAAAACTTTTGATAAAATTCAATGTAATCCTCCCATGTAGCATTTTTCTCAACATATTGGTCCCATTGGAGCTTGCACTGTAAGACCTCTCTATTATGTAAGTGGAGCTTGTACATTTCTAACACCTTGAGTGGCTTAATTATGACCACCCTTGGATCCTGCATCTATAAAGAATACCAATTCAAAATATGGTTATCACCTACAACATATTTCTTCAAATAAGATACTTGAAAAACATTATGCATTCTAGACAAGGCTAGAGGTAGAACAACTCTGTAGAGAAACTCCCTTAGATCTAAAGCACATTATGATTACCTATGGAGAATTGCAGATCAAGATGCTAAACCCTGTCATATGCTCTCTTCCTATGTATCCTTAGACAAATCTTCAATCTAACTTCCGGTATGATCCAATGATGTAATGCGGATGTGTAAGATAGATTTAGTTTCCATCAATGATGACACTTGACATTCCTAGCAGTGTCTTTTGCCAACAATCTCCCCCTTTGGCATTGATGGCAACACATAGTGAAAAATGACTAAGTGTCAGAATAGCTTCCCCTTACTATATACACTTGTGATTTCCAATGCTCTCCCTTAGATGAATTCTACATTTTTCACTGCATTGCCTCTTCCCCTTTGACATCAATGGCAAAGGCTAGGATCTACATATCAAAATCCATAAAAAAAAATGATGTATATGGGTCAAAACTCTAAGTAGATACTTCCGCATATGAATATACAATCCTTACGCCTTGTTCTTTAGTGAAAAGATATCACCAAAAATGTTTTTCAACTTTGTCAATTCATTATCCTAGTTCTATTAAATGCTGCCCAAAATAGATATATGGCCACTGAACAAAAATGCCTGTGATTCTACCTTTTGAAGATCAATAGGATCACTAGTAGTAGCAATAGCTTGGGATTTTGCCAATAGATCATACATAGTCTCTAACTTGGGGGAAATCAGTCCCCAAAGCACATCCAATCTACCCAAAACTCTAACCTTTTCCTTCTCCATGTCACTCAATTCATTTCACAAACTCACTACTTGGCATTCTTTAGTAGTTATAGACTCAGTTAAAGGACTATATGACTGAGAAATGTTAGACAATTTGAGGTCTAAGTCCTTAATCTTCTTCTCAATATCTTCAACAGCTTTAGACCGATTTAAACAAAACTTATAAATTTTTGCTCCTTCAGAAAGGGCATTTTGAATAATCTTTACACTAGTATCAAGCCTTGATCTATCATAACTAATTTTTTATTTTATTTTAGCAAACCTCTTCTCATTAAATTCATTTTTTATTTTAACTTCTGCTGAGTTCTTTAAGGTTTCAAAATGAGAACTTACAGAGTTTATCAGACTCTTCAACTGATTGGAGGGAGATGCTGATGAGTCCTTCTAAAATGTGGGCATGATTTTCTACAAAATCCTAGATGCAAGGCCAAGTAACTCAATATCTTCTATATGAGACTTTAAGATTTCTTCTATGGCCTTAGCTTGTGCAATAGAGGCCAACTTTAACTTTTGTACTAGTGATAAAGTATCAAAATTGATTGGTCCTTGTATTATGTCCTAATCTTCTGCTATCTTCTTGACTTCTTTGAAAATCTTTTCTGCTTCCTTTCTAGAGATCACAAGACATAGACTGGACCTTACATATTCCCTTAGCTCCATATCCTTTGTTTTGGTAGCTTCTTTTCTTATTTCTAGAATGTCTCTTAAACTCTTAGGAACTTCTGACAAAATCTCCACTAGTGCTCTATTGAATACATTCAAATATTTTACAGTAGCATCCTTCAAAATTCTTTTGTCAGCATCACTACAATGATCATAAAATTCTATAACAACCACATTCTAGAAACATAGTAAAACTAGAAAAATTTACCATAGAGTAATTCAACAAGATAAAAATGAGATAGAGAAAAAATTTCTTTTATTTAACTCATAAACAAATATCAATAATTACAAGATTTTTCCTTTACATAGAACAATATATCATGATGTCTTTCTCAATGACAAAGTTTACAATGTAAATCAATAACATAGACAAATTTGGAATAAATATTGCTTCTGAATATTTGACATCTTTATCACAAGTCCTTGGATATCTTCTGCTTGGAGAGAGAGTATCTTTGTAGTGATTTACCTCCACCTATAGACTGGTGGTCTCCCAAACATCTTCCACATAGTAAGTGTCCCTACCCTTCATGAGGGATATAGACCAAAGGTGTGTTGAATTAAGTCTGGACAACTTAGAGGGGGGTGAATCAGTTGTCACACATTCTAAACTTTTCTTTCTTTAATCTTCCTTTACAACTTATAAACAAATTAATGAAATAGCATCACATAAGAAGAAACAAAAGTAACACACTTGACACCAAGATTTTTGATGTCGAAACCTGGTTAAGGGAAAAACCATGGGGGGGGTTAACCCACAAAAATCAATGCCCTGTTAAAAGTATTTTTACAAGTGAGAATACACATGCATTTGGGATCACTGCCCAGAGCTCACTACTCAAAAGAAGGCTCCCTGCCTATGGAAATTATTATAGTAGAACAACATAAATTTGAACTGATTAATAACATCTATCCATGCATGAATTTTAGTTCTGGTTAAGTACATAAATTGATCTTACACATTTCATCTTTGCTCTACTCTTCTTACTGATATGCATTCATTCACACTTTGGATTTCTACTCCTTTCACACCTACACCTTATTTTCACACACCACACACCTTAAATCATCTAATTTCATCATCTATATATATCCGCAACATGATCCACAATCATTTTGTCAATCAGATTTAACAATACTTAGAACTTTTATGAATGCTCTGCTCTGTCGGCTAGATCTATGCATAACTTAAGGTGTGGACCAAAACTTTCTCTTGAAAGTCATTACTCATGTCGGCCACAATCATTGAATGCCACCATTTATCTAACAAGTAACTTCCATACATCCAGAATCAAGATCTTCTGCAAGGTTTGTTTGTTCTTCTTCTATCTACTTTGTCAAACTGGAACCCAATATTCATATGCTAATATATTTTGATTCCTTCATGATCAGAGGACAAAATCCTAGATTTAGAGTGTCTTTACAATGCTACCAACTACCTTAGATCTATAGCATACCATACCTTTCCACTGGAGAGATCCGGACCAAAATACCGGACCCTGTTACTGCTTTGATCCTAACTACCCAGACTTAGACAAATTGTGATTTTGACTTCTATTTTGAACAACTTGTGTTATGCGGATGTCTAGGATGATCTTAGTTTCCATCAATGACAACACCTATCAACTCTAAGCAGTCTCTCTTGCCAACAATCTCCCCCTTTGGCATTAATGGCAACACTTAGTGAAAAATGACTAAGTGTCTTGGTGTAGCTCCCCCTTTGTTTGTATACTCGTGCCCTTTACTTATTCCGGTTCTCCCCCTTTACTAAACTCCTCATTTTTTAGTACCCTTCACTCCCCCTTTGACACCATTGGTAAAGGGTGGGATCCACAAGCCAGGAAACCTCAAAAATTTTGTTTATATTTCTGCATATGTACAACAAATTATCAAATCCTATTTACATAAATTTGAGAATGTCTGCAAAACTAATTTTTACCTACATAATCTCATAGGCCAAAGTTCTTTTCATTCCATCCAAAATTGAGATGTACCCAATCAACAATAGTGAATATGCTTCTGTCTTTGATAGATCTAATGGATCACTGGTCTGAACTGTATTCTAAGCTTCAGATAGGGCATTATGCATTATCTCTAACTTACGAGCAATCAATCCCCTGAGCTCACACATCCTTTTCATAATGTTACCCTTTTCTTTGGCAAAACTCTTTATCTCATCTATTATCCTGATTACTTGGCATTCTTGACTTATAGATGATACTGTTAGAGGATCAAAATTTTGAGAAAGATTTAATAGTTTCTATTCTTGCTTCTTTATGTTCTTCTCAATATTATTTTTAACTTTGGGCCACGATAGACAAAATCTGTACAAATCACTTCCATCATTTAGGGCATTCTGAATACCTTTTATGCTAATACCAAGTATTCTTTTATCACTTCCTATTAGACCTTTTATTTCACAAAATTTCTTATCCAATAAATCTTTTTGAATTTTGGCCTCCACAGATTTCTCAAATGACTCAAAATGAGTATTTACAGAACTTACAAGATGTTTTAGATGTTTCGAGGGGGAATCAGATTGACTCTTCTGATAGGTATGTATCAACTTCTCCAAAATCTTAGATGCAAGTCCCAGTAGCTCATTGTCCTCTCTGTGGAACTTCGACATCTTTTCTCTAGCCTTTAATTGGGTGAAAGATGCTATTTTCATCAATTGAATTGGAGAGAGGGCATCTAGATTGGCTAGACGTTGAAGTAGTTCAGGTTCATCAAGCTCAATCACTTTTTTTTCAAGAAGACCTTTCACTGCATCTGTTGTGTCTCTTGCAACATTCTCTGAATTATTCTTTTGTTTATCAAGTTTCCTAGTTTCTTCTTTGTGTGCTTCAACATTTGCATCATCTTCTTCTTCTTTATCTATCTTTTCTCTTCCTTCTTCTTTCTCTTTATTATTCTCTATGTTCTCTGCATACGGATCCTTTTCTATTTGATCTAGAGAGCTTTGAGAACTAGAAATATTGTCTTCTTTTCCCATCTTATTTGGTGGATAAAGAGTATCTCCTGCATCAACTACTCTATCTATCATTTCTGTGTCTTCTTGATTTACTTGTTCTTCTTTCAGAATAGAGGCTTTACCCAGCTTAGATTATTGTTCAATAATATTCTCTTTTTCTCCATCTGAAATTTCTTTTGTGACTATGGGAAAATTGTGCTTTTTCAATGCTTTCAGAAGAATTTCTTGAGTTTCTTCAACAATTTCACTTGTTTCTCCCATCATGAGCTTGTTCATTCTCTTTTTGCTTCCAAAGTCATTTTTGACTTCACTGAATATCATATTTGTTTGATCAAGTGAATTTTGAGGACACAAGGTTATCATCTCATGTTCCTTGATTTTGAAGTACTTACACTTAGCATTTTCTTTTCTCAATTCCAGAATATCATCTAGACTTTGTGGTAACTCAGAAGTTATCTCAATTAGTTCCTTGTTATAGATGTTAAGATATCTGACCGTTGCTTCCTCCAACACCCTTTTATCTACATCACTATAATCATCATGGAATTCAATCATGGGTCTTAGATTACCATCCATAGTGACTAATTTTATCACATCCTCCAAGGAGAGTGTGGGTTTCTCAACATATTCCTCATATATTTCTATCTTTTATCTTTTGCTAGCTCTTTTTCTTTCAGAGAACTTCTCTTTGACTACTTTTGCAGCTTTAGTTTTGGTGGCCTTTAATCCTTTCACTTCAATATAAGAATCTATTTCTTCATTTTTAGTTTTGGAGCTTTTGTAAGCTCTTGTGGCCTTGTTTTTCTTCCTTTTTCCTCCTTCATAGGATGATTTTTCTTTAGTCTTAGGAGGAATAGGGGCAGCAATAGAGTTCCTAGTTGTTCTTGATTTGGTAGAGATCTTTATCGGAGCACCTCCTTGATTGTTTTCCTACTTTTCTTCCTCAAATTTCTCCAACCTTTCCATGTTTGCCTTCACTGTTTCTTTAGTTATACCTATGCTCTCTGCATATGCTTCAACTTGCTTATTCACTTTTCTTTTTATTTCCGGTTCCCTGAGCTCAACACGAATCTTTATGTTTAGTTCTTCAAAGGTGCCAAACCTTTCTACTTTAGTGTCTTTGGTTGATTCAACAGATGTTGAGCATATAGTTCCAATACATCCTCCTCAATCTCATATCCCATGGGCATGACCCACACAGTCCTTGATTCCATTGCCTCCATCAAACATTGATCTGTGTCTACCATGAAATAGATTGTATCCTTATGTTTTTCAACTATTATTTTGGGGATCCTTTCCCTAGAGTGCATCATGTTCTTAAAGTTCTTGAAATGGCCCCAGAGTGCAATTCTTTGGGCTTTTCTATCACCGAGGTTATACAAGTAATCTCTAATTTGTATTGGAACTAGTTTATCACTTATCCAGACTAATCCTGTTGAATCTGGTAGTTCATTCATAAAATAGAAGAATAATCACATGACCAACATACCATATTTGAAGGAGTTCTTATCTTTATTGACCTTTTGCAGATTCTCCATTTGTTGGTTCAACAATAGCTTACACAAATCATAATCTACATTTTGTTTTAGCATCTAATATGTAGCGTAAATGGCAGTTCCAGAGACTAAATTCTCCTTGCTAGAGTGGTAGATTTCATAACCAATTACCATTGAGGCAAACTTGACATTCAGATCAGTGATGCCATTGATGGTCATAGGTCTCTTGTCAAGCTTTGATCTAGTGACTTCAAATACTATTTGATTCTTCACTGCCTTTAATAAAGGTAGTCCACCAATTGAGTGCAATCCAGTCATAGCCCTAATGACATCCTTGGTGATCTTGAAGGGTTTCATTATCCATATAAAGTTATCATGTATTTTTCTCAGTACATATTGGACCCATTCATCCTCTTCAAAGGTTGGAAAATGAATGACGTGTTCAAGATGTTTATTTTCTAGAGTTTTGAACTCTGGTTTGATGTCATAATTTTCATCCCTCATATGGTTATCAAATATATCCAATAGTTATCAGTTCCCAACTTCCTCAATGTTTGCGTGTATGTAAACCCTAATATCTTCCACATGTAGAACTTCGTACGGAACATCCAAAAAGGCACCAGGCAGATCAACTTCTATAGATTTGTATGGGTGATTTTTGAATTTTGGATGTGGCCTCTCAGTAATATCTACAACCAGTGGAGTAGTCATCTTCAATAGTGAAATTAGAAATCTTTGTGAGAATAAATACCTCTTTTTTGGTCTAGGAATTTGCCTTGGGCAGTCGGATGGGATTCTCTCTTGAATTCGATCTTCACTCCTCAGTTTTCACAACTTCTCTCTCACAGTTCACTCTTCTTTTTTGTTCTTGGATGTAAGGTGTTTCAAATTAAGAGTGAAAAAACCTTTTATGTCTTTGCAAAACCTAATTTGTCATTGTAATAAATGTGTTGCCCTAACTCCACCTAGTTGTACACTATTTTTGATAGTTCTTTTATACAAGTTTCATATCAACATTTTTCTTTCCAGAAATCTTTCCAAGAACTCTGAGACAAATCAAAATATTTTCTCTTGTTGTTCCATCCTCACGCACCCACTTTCTAGATGGGGGAATTTGATTTCCAATACTGCTCCCACTGAGCCATGGTTCCCATATTAATTCCCAGAGGAATTTTCAACACTAGATTTTGGTGTAGACCCATCACAATTATTTATTGTATCTTTCTTTACCCAAATCTTGATCATTTCATTTTGTATCTCATTCACATCAATTTTTCTCTTACCTTTGTCTTGTTTCTATTCATCCAGTTTTCTTCTTACTGGACCTCTTCTTCCCTTACTCCTACTTTTGTAGAGCCTTGCAATATGACTAGATTTATTGCAATTAAAACACACCACATTCCCCTTCTGATGAACTTGATTCCCTTTTGTTCTACATTGATTTCCCATGTGTCCAAATCCATTACAAATAAAGTAGTAGCCATTAAAAGAATTACTATTCATTTCTATGCTTCTACATTCATTGGATTTGTGAACATTCTTCTTGCATTTGAAGAATTAACTGGAGAAGAATGGACCATTTTGATTTACTTTACTTTTGCAATAAGTAGCTCTATGACCAAATTTATTGCAATCAAAATAATTTCCATTGAATGATGGATATTTTTGGGCATTAGGTTGTCTTACTAGAGGCTTTCTAGTTCTATCTCTTTTATTTCTTGGTTGATTATTTCTTTGTTTGGATCTGAAGCTTTCACTTTTCTCATTTCTAAGATCATGCTTGTCATCATTCCTTTTTTGTTCTTAAATTAAAGCTTCAAGTTTAGCTGAGCTTATTCTGAACTTCTCCTTATACTTATTCATAATTTCTAGGTCATGTCTGAGAATGATAATCTGTCTTTCAAGCTCTCTTTCATTGTTTCTGCTTTCTTATAGATTAGATTCTAGGAGACCAACTATGCCATCCAATCTGCAGAATTCTTTAGTTCTTTCTTTTAGATTTTGTTTCATCTCTTCTTCAATTTTCTTCCTATCTTCAACTTCCTTGGTTAGTCTCATTACTCCAGTTTCCATCTCATGTCTTAGGACAACAACTTCTTTAGCTAACTTTTCACATTTGTTTGTCTTCTCTTTCAAGGCCTTGTCTTCCAACTAAGGAGGTTGATCATTTCTTTTAGATTTGCTTAATTTTCCTTTTAAAATCTCAATGAAGTCTTCAACCTTATTGAGTTTATCTTGCATCTCTTAGACTTCTGCCTTAGATTGCTCAAGATCATCTAGTGTGAGATTAAGTTGCCCTTGAAGGTTGTATTTATCCATTTCCCAGATCTTTCTTAAGTTGTTAAACTTTTCAAAAGGAACTTAGCTTTAATACCAATTGTTGAATTAGGTCCGGACAACTGAGAGTGGGGTGAATCAGTTATCACACATTCTAAACTTTTCTTTCTTTAATCTTCCTTTACAACTTATAAACAAATTAATGAAACAACATCATATAAGCAGAAACAAAAGTAGCATAATTGACACCAAGATTTTTGATGTGGAAACCCAGTTAAGGGAAAAACCATGGTGGGAGTTAACCCACAAAAATTAATACCATGTTAAAAGTATTTTTACAAGTGAGAATGCACATGGATTCAGGCTCACTACCTAGAGCTCACTGTTCAAAAGAAGGCTCACTGCCTATGGAAATTATTACAGTAGAACAATATAAAATTGAACTGATTAATAGCATCTATCCATTCATAAATTTTAGTTTCGGTTAAGTATATAAACTGATCTTACACATTTCATCTTTGCTCTGCTCTTCTTACTGATCTGCCTTCATTCACACTTTGGATTTCTGCTCCTTTCACACATACACCTTATTTGCACACACCACACACCTTGAATCATCTGATTTCATCAGCTATATATATCCACAACATGGTCCACAATCATTATGTCAGTTGGCTTAACAATACTTAGATTTTTTATGAATGCTCTGCTCTGTCAGCTAGATCTATGCATATCTTAATGTCCAGACCAAAACTTGCTCTTGGAAATTATCACTCATATCATCCATAATCAATTAATGCCACCATTTGTCTAACAAGCAACTTCCATACATCCAGAATCAAGATCTTCTGCAAGGTCTTCCTGTTCTTCTTCTGTCTACTCTGTTAAACTGGAACCCGATATTCAAATGCTAATATCTTTTGATTCCTTCATCATCAGAGGACAAAATTCTAGATTTAGAGTGTCTTTACAATTCTATCAACTACCTTAGATCCACAACATACCACACCTTTCCACCAGAGAGATCCGAACCAAGATATCAGACCCTGTTACTACTCTTGTCCTAATTGCCCAGACTTAGATAAATTGTGATTCTGACTTCCGATTTGAACAACTTGTGTTATGCGAATCTCTAGGATGATCTTAGTTGCCATCAATGACAACACCTATCAACTCTAAGCAGTGCCTCTTCCCAACAAGGTGATCAGTGGTAATTTGCCTATCCCGAGTACATAGTGTTGTATCCTACACCTATCTATCAACCATACAACCCTAGATACCCTCTAGCTAAGTATGATTTCTGATAGTTTGTGCATTGTAGACATATTAAATTAACAATGCATGCAAAAGACACTTGCATTACTTTGGCCAAAGCTTTAATATCGAAAACGCTCATACTAAACATGGTCATTGTGTTCACCCACCCCTACCAGACTTCAATACTGTCATATTTTGGTAGTTTATTCATACAAACTATATTTACATAATTAGTTTAATCACCATGCCATGATATTGGCTTTTTTCACAAAGATAAATTTAAATGTCATAACTATTTAGTTGGTTCATAATCATTTATAGGGTTTACCTATTATGCTTGCAAAATACGATTTCACAAAATATACATATAGCAACCCTATGATACTTAGGTTCTTATTCGACCAATGGTTTAAATCATCCATGGTTAGGAATAATTTAACTCTTGCAAAGATAATATCTCCTATTTCAAGGAACATAAATACTATTCAAATCACTTCTCAGTGATGCCAATACCTTCACTTCTCATATACTCATAAAGGAATTCTATGTAAAGTTTGTAGACATTGTCTTTCGACATAAAAAGGTATACTATAAAACTATACTCACCAAGATTATTTATATAGATAATATAGAAAGATTTATTCATTTCTCCAAACTATTTTGAGTTAATCTATAACTCAATAGGTTTACCATAGTTGTCATAGATCACTTAGACTCTGAATTCTAAGAGTAAGTGAAATGTTCTTGACCAATTTATTTAACCAAGAATGGTTTCAAAAGATATTATTTTCTATTTGATATTCAAGACCACACTACTCACAGTTTGGTAAGTTTTCCCTTAATAATTAGCCTCTACTAATTCTTTCAAATTACATTTCAAGACTAACTTACATCTACATAGTTGGTTGTCCTCAAAAGGAGGCTCATTCAAGTATGAGACTAGTTCATTAGTTTCATAATAACTACAATATCCTTTATGAAATAAATAATAATAGAATCAGTTGGTTCCTAAAGTCATATTATGACAAGTATCATAGTTTTATATGAAGGCATGGGGTCGGCCTAATTAAATCATTAGATAGATTTCATTATCAACATAAGAATTGGCCTTACCAGGCTACATTGACTCTTAAGCTTTAAACTAAAATAAAATAACAGTCGTACAATGACTCACTATACCCTCCATATTCAGTCAACTCAATTCATTGAGCTAAATTGATTTTATGAAGAGAGACACAATCGTCTCATCTTCACTGAAACAATTACAATATAAACTTAAGGATTATCAAAATGAAAATGGATGAATGTCCAAGACAAGGCTACATTCAATCTTTCATTGTCTTCTACGAGCATAAAATGCAAAGCCATTTAGTTGACGCGGTGGTTTACACAGTAAGATGGTAGATTAAATACATTGTATTCTTCCTAAGAATCATTCTCAGCCCATCCTCAGTCCCTCCTATTCTTCACTACAAGACTTCACACATAAAGAATGCCTATCGACTATCTAAGTTGTGGTTTCTCAAGAGCTCCCAACTGACTCATTAATGAGTCATGCCATTAGGCGCTCAAGTCATGATACTTAGAAACTCATTCTTAACAACGGTTTTGGTCTCTAGTTAAGACTGAATCACCAGCTACAAAGGTGCAATCGACACCATATGTCAATCTTTGCAAAATTTGCTATGATGAGTTAGTGAATGTGGCTGGTTATACACCACTCCTCATTAATGAGGCTGCCAACTCAATAATAGAAAGAGATCAATTGATTACTCTGAATGAGTAGTTTGATCCATCATGTTTTAATATTTAAGGCACTCCTCAATAGATGCCTATGACCGCTTAATCAAAAACCATAATAAATTATCATGAGGTATTACCTAATTCGACACATAAGCATATTATATTTGATTATATCAAATATTATTTTCATATCATTATCTCTATTTGATTATTATGATTTAATAGAAAAGAAAAAGATAATACTAAAACAAAGGATTACAGAAAGTGTGATTGGGTTGAGCTAGTCTCCCCATCACGGTCTGTTGACAAAAACATGTCATCTTAACTTGATGATAAAGTCTTAATGTTAAGAGTCGGTTAAAACAACTCAAGTGACTAAATAATAATAAGACAACTATTTTACGACAATAACATCGTAATGTTTACGTTAAACATAAATAGTCATAATTCATACTCAAATAATGTTGTTAATGTTATTAATGACTAAGATGACTTACTATGACTTAAAAAGATTATATAATATCAACTACCTATCAATTTGGTTCAAAAGTAAACTAACAAGACAAGACTTACCTCTTACAACACATTGGTTCATGATTATGTTATACACTCATACTTGTTTTGGAAAAATAAACCGCTCGTAACCTGAGATCTATATCTTTCTCCTTGAAAGATAGTCTCTCTCTCTTTTCTCCGAGAGTCATCTAAAAATAGTAATTCCTATATCAAACTTGTAACCAAACAAATTATGATCAATGCATCATTATTTAGACAATAAATCAAATCTCATAATGCAATATTAAATTGATAAAAACATAATCATTTTCATAACTTTGTAAATAATATTCAATATAATTCCATGTCTCTCTTTGTCATTAATCTAACGTCATAATAGATTTACTTATGTTTTACTAAAAAGTTCAAAGTATCATTAGACAAAAGTTAGGGATGTAACATATCCTTCCCCTAAAGATTCATTGTCCTCAATGATATATAATATCAAAGTATAACTAAAAAGCAAGTTCATTGTTTTGAACTGGTAATAGCATTAACTAAATAAATGAGGAAACTTTTGATAAAATTCATGGTAATCCTCCCATGTAGTATTTTCCTCAGCATACTGGTCCCATTGGACCTTGCACTGCAAGAGCTCTTTGTTACGCACGAGGAGCTTACACATCTCTAACACCTTGAGTGGCTCGATCATGACCACCCCTAGATCCTACATCTATAAAGAATTCCAATTCAAAATATGGTTATCACCTGCAACATATTTCTTCAAATAAGACACAAGAAAAATATTATGCATTCTAGACAAGGCTAGTGGTAGAGCAACTCTGTAGACAACTGGATTGACCACTTGAAGCACTTCAAAGTGTCCCACACAATGAAGGGCTAGCTTTGAAGACTTCCCAAACTTAATAGAACTTTTCTAAGGTTTTACCCTCAAAAGAAATTTTTCTCTGATAGAGAATTGCCTTGGAACATGCTTTGTATCCGCATAGCTCTTTTGTCTATCACTAGCTTATGCCAATCTTTTTTTGATCAGCTTTACTTTCTCTTCCATTTTAGCTAGCATTTTAGGTCTAATGCTAATCCTATCTTCTAGCTTGTCCCAACTTATAGGAGTTCAACATCTTTTTTCATACAATGCTTCAAATGGTGCCATCTTAATAGTAGAAAGATAGGAATTGTTATAAGAAAATTCCACAAGCGGTAAATATTCCTCCCACTTACATTGCTGATCCATACAATACATGTGTAACAAATTTTATAAAACCTGATTTACTCTCTTACTTTGCCCATCAGTTTCAGGATGATAAGTTGTACTCACATTGAGTTTAGTCCCTAGCACATAAAACAAAGTTTGCCAAAACCTTGATGTTACATGTGCATCTCTATCCAAGATAATCTTTTTAGGGAAACCATGCAATCTAAATAGCTCTTGCACAAATTTGTGAGCTAACATTGGTGCTCCATCAGTCAAATTCCCTGGTATAAAATTTTCTACCTTTGTGAGTATATCCACCACAACTAAAATGGCATCATGTCTATTCCTTGACATAGGAAGACCTTGAGCAAAATCCATGCTAATAACTTGCTATTTCCACTCTGGCACATCATGTCGGTACAACAATCTTGTAGGGTGTTGATGCTCTACTTTTATCCTCTGACATTCTAAACAGCTTTCTACAAATCTTGCAGGATCATTTTTTCATTCCTTTCTAGAAATAAAGAGGTTTTACATCCACTAGGAGTTTGGTCACTATTGGATATCCAGAATATGGTGCAGTATGAACTTCTTTCCATATGAAATTCCTTAAGCTAGCTGAATCAGGAACATACATTCTTCCCTTGTACCTTAATAGTTCATCAGACTCTGTTAGAAAACCTCAATACCTTTGATCTATAGGATTATCATCTAGAGCCTGCTTAACTTGCTCATAATACTCATCACCAGACAAATTTTGTAACACCATATCCTTGAAATTTCCATGAATAGAAACAATAGAAGATATATGTCTTCTATGACTCAAAGCATCAACTACTATATTCTCTTTTCCTTTTATGTAATTTATCTCAAAATCATAGTTAGATATCAATTCTAACCATCTCCTTTATTGAGCATTCAATTGTGGTTGAGAGAAAATATACCTAAGACTTTGATGGTTTGACTTAAGCACAAAAGTTTTTCCCAACAAATAATCTCTCCACATCTGCAAGGCATGGATTACTGCTGCTAATTCTAAATCATGCGGGGCATAATTTTTCAAATAGGATTTCAATTTCCTTGACTCATATGCTATGACTCTTCCATATTTCATGAGATCTCCTCCTAATCCTTCTCCTGAGGTATCTTTAATTACCTCAAATTGTCCTTCAGGGTTAGGAACTTTCAAGATTGGAGCTGAAGTTAACTTTCCTTTAAGAGATCAAATGCATCCTGACATTTTTCTATCCAGTCAAATCTCTTTCCTTTCCTCTGTAGGGAAGTGATTGGACTAGCAATACTAGATAAGTTTAAAACAAAATTTCTATAATAGCTAGCCAGGCCCATGAAACTTTGCACTTCATGCACATTTGTTGGTACATGCCAATCCAAAATAGCTATGATTTTTGTAGAATCAATAGATATTCCATCAACAAAAATAATATGACCCAAATATTGAATCTCCTTCTGAAAAAATGTGCACTTTGATAGTTTTCCATATAACTTATGTTCTCTTAATCATTGCAAAACTATTTGTAAATACCATTGATGATCTTCTTCATGCTTAGAATAAATGAGTATATAATCCAGGAAGACTAAAACAAACTTGTCCAAACAATCTCTGAATACATTATTCATGAGATTCATGAATGTGGTAGGTGCATTTGTGAAACCAAATGGTAACACCGTGAACTCATAGTGCCCATATTTGGTTCTGAAAGCTATCTTATGAATATCTTTATCCTTCAATCTTAACTGGTGATATCCTCATTGCAAATCAATCTTTGAAAATATAGTAGCTCCATGCATATTATCAAAAATATTATCAATACATGGCAATGGATATTTGTTCTTTACAGTTGCTTTATTGAGCATACAATAATCTATACACAATCGAAGGGTTCCATCCTTCTTCCTAACAAAAATAACCGGGGCACCCCAACTTGAAACACTGGGTTTGATCAAACCTTTTGTCAACAATTATTACAATTGGGCTTTTAACTCCATTAACTCCATAGTTGTCATATGGTAGGGTGCTTTTGATATAGGCTTAGATCCTCGTTTAATATCAATTAGAAAATCAAACCCCTTTTTGGGAGGTAATCTTGGAAGTTCTTCTAGAAACACATCTTGAAAATCCTGAAGAAAAGGATACTTTTCTTCAAAAGATGAACTAGGGCATTCTAATCCTTCCTCCACTTGTTCCATTTTGACTAGAAATAACTGACAACCCTTCCTTCTAACCCTCTTCAATTGTTTGGCAAAGATACATCTTATTTTAACTTATCTTTGAATCCCTTGGAATCAGGTTTGATTCCCTAAATCATCTAAGCATTCAACTATTTTTGAAAAATAGTCAACCTTATCTCTATGCTTCCATAACCAACTCATTCCTAGGATTACATCATAGCAACCCAAGGGAGCTACATACAGGTTTGCTTTATTTGAAAAACTAGGGGGGTCAATTTTGGCTTCAAATAAACATTACTCTACCTAAGCCTTAGATTTGTTAGCATGTTCTACTGACCAAGGTTTAGACATGTATCCAACTTTTCTAGGAAACGTATCCAAAATTCTAGGAGAAACAAAGTTTTTAGTGGCTACTGTATCAATCAAAAAATAGATATAGAGACTCCAAACAAAGTGCCTATCATCTCAATAGGTGTGATTTGATACTCTGCTTGATAATTGTCGAGCGCTGCATGAATCCTTTGCTAGAATGCTTCTTGTTGTGTAGGTAGTGCAGTACCTCTTTGTTGACCATTTTGACTCTTGTTAAGGCAACGATTTGCATAATGGTCGCCCCCACAAGTAAAGCATCCTCCAACGGGTCCTTTCTTATCTGAAGTCTTCCCATTGTTATCCTCATTTCTTTTGTAATTGCCATACTTCTTATCATTACTAGATCCACCCTTTTTCTTCTAAGAACCTTTATCCTTTCTCTTGTTATCATACCTATTTCAATATCTCTTCTTGTATGGTTGTTTGTTAGGTGCTCCATTAAACCTCTTACGGTTTCTATCCCGATAGACTGAGACGGATTTCAACTTTTGCTCTTGTTTGATCACTTTCTCATACACTTGATCCATTGTTGTGGGACCATGTACGTCCACTTCTCCACCGATTTGAGCATTTAGACCCATGATGAATTTCCTAATCTTGAATCTCTCATCCTTTTGATATTGTGGAACATATTTCAGAAGTCGGGTGATTTTTTCTCCATATTCCACCACTGTCATATCTCTTTGTCAAAGATTTTGGAAATCAGTCAATTTCTGATCAAAATAGAGTTGTGGTAGCCACCTCTTACAAAAAAACTCTTCAAACTCATCCTAGGTTACCCTTAGAGAGCTTAAATTCAATTTCATTGTCTTATTCATCCACTAGGTGGATACTTCTCCTACCAATTGGAATGCTCCCCAAACTGCCTTCGTCACTTTCAAGTAATTTCTTATCTCAAAATATTTTTCCATTTTTGTTAACCAATCTTTTGCGGCATCTCTTGTCACCGTCCCATCAAATTTTGGTGGAGTGACTTTCTTCATGCCTTTAGAGAGCTCTGTGGTCAATCTATCCCTTGCCTCCTTATGAGGTTTTGTACTCTTGCTTTACTCCTCCTTATTCTCTCCACTTTCTCCATAAGAGATTTCACCCATGCTTCAGAATTTCCTTTATCATCTACCTTCTTCTCCAAATCACCTAGCCTTTTCTTGGTTTCTTCCAGCATGGTTATGATTTGATCCAACTTGTTATCTGGTGGGTGGTTTTCCTTGTGACTTGGGCCTTGGTTAGTTCTTGTCCACACCATGATTATCAATTTTCTCACACCTGAGAATATTGAGTTGCCTATTAGTTCATGATTATAATGCATCCCATTAAACGAAAACATAAAAAACTCAAATCAATCAATGGTTTGGTACAAAAACATCTCTTCTTTATTTATAATTTATTCAAGAGTAAAATTGTTTATACATAAAATGAGTTTAAAAGTCATGCTCTAGAGGGGTATATCCCTGAGTGTCATTTGTAGATACATAATCCCAAGGTATATAATCCTTTGACTCACTATCGGACCTCACTTCTATAATCTCAATGGTTGGAGGTATACGAGGAACTCATCTAACCAAAATTGCATCCTTATCTGACATATACTCTATGATCTTAGTAGTGATCTTAACTCTTTCCATGTTATCCCTTCTCACTCATTTGATTCGAGTTAAGGCAATCACCAAGGTTTCAGTATCACTTAACCAAATGTCACTGTCATCATTGGTTCCTTCAAAAGTTTTGATTATGGCCTCACATTCTCTCTTTGCTTTTAGGAAACGTTGACTCATATTAATAGACTTTCTTGTTGTCTTCTTAAGACATACCATCCTAACACAAATTTTTTTCATACATTAATTAACTGCATAATCTTGACTACCAATAAGCATAGTGGTCTCATAAGCCTTAGTGCTGAACCTAGTAGCTCTGATACCATATGTAACAGCCACGTTCTAAAAATATAGTAAAACCAAAAAAAATTACGATAGAGTAATTCAACATGATAAAAAAGAGATAGAGAAAATTTTTCTTTTAATAAACTCATAAACAAATATCAATAATTACAAGATTTTTCCTATACATAGAACAATATATCATGATGTCTTTCTCAATGACAAAGTTTACAATGTAAATCAATTATATAGACAAATTTGGAATAAATATTGCTTTTGAATATTTGATATCTTTATCACAAGTCTTGGCATATCTTCTTCTTGGAGAGAAAGTATCTTTCTAGTGATTTACCTCCATCCATAGACTGATGGCCTCCCACACATCTTCCACATAGGAAGTGGCCCTACCCTTCATGAGGGATATAGACCAAAGGTGACCAGTGGTAATTTGCCTATCCCAAGTACATAGTGTTGTATCCTACACCTATCTATCAACCATAAAACCCTAGATACCCTCTAGCTAAGTATGATTTCTGATAGATTGTGCATTCCAGATACAGTGAATCGACAATGCATGTAGAAGAGACTTGCATTACTTTGTCCAAAGCTTTAATATCAATAATGCTCATAATGAACATGGTCGTTGTGTTCACCCACCCCTACCTGACTTGGATATTAGCATATTCTCACAATTTATTCATACTAACAATATTTACATAATTAGTTTAATCACCATTCCATGATATTGGTTTCCTTGACAAGGATAAGTTTAAATGTCATAACTATTTACTTGGTTCATAATCGTTTATAAGGTTTACCTATTACCCTTGGGAAATACAATTTCACAAAGTATACATATAGTAACCCTAGGAGACTAAGGTTCTTATTCAACCAATGGTTTAACTCTTCCATGGTTAGGAATAATTTAACTCTTGCAAAGTTAATAAATCCTATTTCAAGGAACATAAATACTAGTCAAATCACTTCTAAGTGATGCCATTACTTTCACTTCTCATATACTCATAAAGGAATTCTATGTAAAGTTTGTAGACATTGTCTTTCGACATAAAAAGGTATACTATAAAACTATACTTGCCAAGATTATTTCTATATATAATATAGAAAGATTTATTCATTTCTCCAAACTATTTTTAGTTAATCTATAACTCAATAGGTTTACCATAGTTGTCATAGATCACTTAGACTATGAATTCTAAGGGTAAGGAAAACATTCTTGACCAATGTATTTAACCAAGAATGGTTTCAAAGATATTTTTTTGTATTTGATATTCAAGACCACACTAATCACAGTTTGGTAAGTTTTCCCTTAATAATTAGCCTCTATTAATTCTTTCAAACTACTTTTCAAGACTAAATTACATCTACACAGTCGGTTGTCCTCAAAAAGAGACTCATTCAAGTATGAGACTGGTTCACTAGTTTCACAATAACTACATTATCCTTCGTGGAATAAATAATAATAGAATCATTTGGTTCCTAAACTCATATTATGACAAGTATCATAGTTTTATATAAAGGCACGGGGTTGGCCTAATTAAATCATTAGATAGATTTCATTATCAACATAAGAATCAACCTTACCAGGCTACATCGACTCTTAATCTTTAAACTTAAATAAAATAATAGTCATACAATGACTCACTATACCCTCCATATTCAGTCGACTGAATTGATCGAGCTAAATCAATACTATGAAGAGAGACACAGTCCGCTCATCTTCATGATGAAACAATTACAATATAAACCTAAGGATTATCAAAATGAAAATGAACGAATGTCCTAGACAAGGCTACATTCAATCTTTCATCAAGCATAAAATGCAAAGGCATTTACCTAAAGTTACGGTTTACACAGTTAGATGGCAAATTGAATACACTGTATTCTTCCTATGAATCGTTCTCATCACACATGTAGTCCCTCCTTCTATTCACTGCTATAAGGCTTCACACATAAAGAATGCTTATTGACTATCTAAGTCATGGTTTCTTAAGAGCTCCCAACTAACTCATCAATGAGTCATGCCACTAGGTGCTCCACTCATGGCTGTTACAAACTCATTCATAACAATGGTTTTGGTCTCTAGTTAAGACTCAACCACCAGCTACAAAGGTGCAATCAACACCATATGTCGATCTTTGTAAAATTTGCTATGATGAGTTAGTGAATGTGGCTAGTTATACGCCACTCCTCATCAATGAGGCTGCCAACTCAATAACAGAAAGATAGAAATCGATTACTCTAAATGAGTAGTTTGATCCATCATGTTTTAATATTTAAGGCACTCCTCAATAGATTCCTATGACTGCTCAATCAAAAACCATAATAAATTATCATGAGGTATTACCTCATTCAACACATAAGCTTATTATATTTTATTATATATCAAATATTATTTTCATATCATTATCTCTATTTTATTACTATGATTTAATTAAAAAAAATACTAAAACAAAGGATTACTGAAAATGTGATTAGGTTGAGCTAGTCTCCCCATCACGATCCATCGACAAAAACACATCATCTTAACTTGACAATAAAGTCTTAATGTTAAGAATGGGTTAAAACACCTCAAGTGACTTAATGATAATAAGATGACTATTTTACAACAATAATGTCGTAATATTTATGTTAAACGTAAATAGTCACAATTCATACTCAAACGACATCGTTAATGTTATTAATGACTAAGATTACTCACTATGAATTTAAAAGATTGTATAATATCAACTACCTATTGATTTGGTTCAAAAGTAAACTAACAAGAAAAGACTTGCCTCTTACGACACATTGGCTCACGATTACATTATACACTCATACTCATTTTGGCAAAATAAACTAATCATAGCCTGAGGTCTATATCTCTCTCCTCAAAAGATACTCTCTCTCTCTTTTTTCTTTGAGAGTCATCTAAAAACTGTAATTCCTATATCAAACTTGTAACCAAACAAATTATGATCAGTGCCAAATCTCATAATGCAATATTAAATTGATAACATAATCATTTTCATAACTTTGTAAATGACATTCAATATAATTACATGTATTTCCTTGTCATTAATCTATCATCATAATAGATTTACTTATGTCTTAGTAAAAAGTGAAAAGTATCATTAGACAAAAATTGGGGATGTAAAAAATTCAGTTATTGGTTTTAGGTTTCCATCTATAGTGATTGTCTTAACAATTTCCTCCACAGAAGGAGTTGGCTTCTCAACATCAGCTTCTGACTTATGCCTCTTATTTGGCTTTTTACTTCTAGAGGGCTTCTCCTTAAATAGTTTAACAACTTTAGTGCAACAGGACTTCAACTCTTTAACCTCATCATCTGAATTAGTCTTTTCTTCATCTTCCTTCTCCACACTGGCATATGACCTTTTGGCCATTACTTTTGTTCCTTTTCCTTCCATACCGGCAAATTTTTCTTTGAATTTATCTGCAATAGGTGAAGGAGATGCACCATAGGTTGTACCTAAACTTCTTGTAGTTCTTGACTTAGAGGGGGTTTCTACTAGATCACTTCCTTGTTCTCTATCTTGCTTCTCCTTCTCATCTTTCTCTATCCTCTCCTTATTTTATCTCATAGCTTCTTTTCTTATTCCAATACTTTCTGCATACATTTCCACTTGCCTTTGGATCTTTCTCTTGGATTCAGGTCTCGAAAGCTCAACATGCAGGTTCAAATTGAGCTCATCATATGTGCCAAATCTTTCAGCCGAGGTGTCTTTTGGTTTGATCAAAAGGTGTTGAGCATACATATCCAATACTTGCTCATTAAATTCATACCCCATGGGCATGATTGACATGGTTCTTGTTCAACTACTTCCATTAAACATTGATCTATATCCAGCATAAAACAAACTATATCCATGTATTTTTCAACCACATATTTAGGGATTCTTTCCCTTGAGTGCATTATATTCTAAAAGTTCTTGAAATATCCCCAAATGGCAGTCCTTTATGCTTTAGAATCACTAATACTGTGTAAGTTGTTTCTAATTTGGATGGCAACCAGTCTGTCATTTGTCCAATAAAAACTCTTCATCCCTAGCAACTCATTAGTGAAATAGAAGAACAAAAACAAAAACCATCGTACCATATTTGAAACTATTCTTCTTATCCTTCTTAACCTTATTTAAGTTTTCCATCAGTTGGTTCTGTAACAACTCACACAAGCCATAGTCAACATTCTCTCTCAACATCTGATAAGCTACATAGATAGCTATACTGGATATAGAATTCTCCCTACTGGAATGATATATCTTGTATCCAATCACCATTGATGCAAATTTGACATCCGAATTAGGGATGTCATTTATTGTCATTGCCCTTTTGTCAAACCTTGAACCGGTAGCATCAGTTACAATTTGATTCTTTACTGACTTCAACATTGGTAGTCCACTAGATGAGTTCAACCTTGTCACGGCCTTGATGGCATCCTTGGTGATCTTGAAGGGTTTCATTAACCACATAAACTCATCATTCATTCAACTTAAAACATACCGGATCCACTTTCGCTCATCGAAGAATGAAAACTCTATAACCTAAATGAAGTGTTTGTTGTCTAGGGCTTTGTACTTAGGTTTAAGATCATGGTTTTCATCCCTTAGGTGATTCTCAAATAGATCCAGCAACTTCAAGTTTCTAAATTCATCTATGCTAGAATGAATATAAGCCATAATATCTTCAATGTGTAGCACTCCATGCAGAACATTTGAGAAGGCACCTAAGGGATCGACCTCTACAGATTTGTGTGGGTGCTTTTTGAATTTCAGTCAAGGCCTTTCAGTGATATCAACAACCAATAGAGTAGCCATATTCAAAAATTAAAGATTCAAAAAGCTTTATAGAGAATACCTTGTTTTGTCAGTTAGGGTTTTTTCTTGGAAATCTTCTTCACACTTCAGTCTTTTGAAATCCTTTGCACAAAGCTCACCTTTCTTCTTTCTTCCTGGACTCAGAGTGATTTTGAAGTCACTTGAGTTTCTTTTTAACTTCTTTACACCTACTTTTTGATGTAATAAATGCTTTTTCCCTAACTCTTCCGAATACCCTATTTCTTGACATAGTTTTTCATAGATTTCTCTGCAATTTGCCACGTCAACCTTTTCCTTTCTAAAATTTTCTTCAATAGATTTGTAATAGGCTTCTTTACCTTCATTGATCATGCCAAATTCAGGCACCCACTTACTGGTAGGGGGAATTAGATTTTCAATGCAACTCCCCCTTAGCCAGAGCTCTAGTTTCAATTCCCAGAGGAATTATTAGCACCAGATTCTGGTGCGGATTCATTACCATTATTATTTCACCTCTCTTTACCCATGTCTTGTTCATTTCATTCTAGAATTCATTCACGTCTACTTTTTCCTTTCCTTTGTCCTGTCTCTGTATATTCTAGTTTCCGTTTACCAAGCATTTTCTATCAACATTCCTTCTTCTGTAGAATCTTGCAATATGACCGGATTTATTGCAGTTAAAGCACACAACATTTCTTTGTCAATTTGCTTGATACCCTCTTGATCTACACTAGTTAGCCATGTGTCCAAATCTATTGCATGAAAACATTTTCCATTGAAAGATTGACATTTCCTCTGTTGTTAGAGTTACTCATTATCATACTTTTATATTCATTGGATCTATGACCATATATTTTAAAATTAAAGCATTGATTAGAGAAGGATGGACCACTTTGATTCATTCTACTTTTGCCCTAAGTAACTCTATGACCAAATTTGTTGCACTTGAAATAGTTTCCATTGAAAGATGGATACCTTTGAGCATTAGGCTATCTAACAGGAGGTCTTCTAAGTCAGTTTCTTTGATTCCTTGATCTAGGGCTTTCACCTTTCTCATATCCCAAACCATGCTTATCATCTTCCCTCTTATGACTACAAAGGAGCACCCTCAAGTTTGGCTGAGCTTATCTTGAACTTCTCTTTGTATTCATTTGCAGCTTCTAGGTCATGTTTGAGAATGAAAATTTACTTTTCAAGTTGCTCCTCATTATCTCTAGTTTCTTGTAGATCAGACTCTAGATGGCCAATTTTTCTGTCCAATCTGTAACATTCTTCTATTCTTTCTTTCAGAGATTGATTCAAGTTTTCTTCAGTCTTCTTTCTTTCCTCAATTTCCTTGGTTAGCCTCATCACCCCGGATTCCATATTATGTCTTAGGACAACAACTTCTTTTGCCAGTTTCTCACATTTCCTTGTCTTCTCGTTCAGAGCCTCATCCATGTCATTGTCTTCATTCTAGTTTGCTAATCGCTAAAGTAGCTCCTTTCTATTTTCCATAGATTTTCTCAGTTGCCCTTTTAAGGTTTGAATGAAATCCTTATCATCTTTAAGGTTCTCTTTTAGTTCTTTGATTTCTAATTTGGACTGATGAAGATACTCTAAGGCAACTTGAAGTTGTTCATTGATGCCATCAAAATACCTGAATGAACCCATTGAAATACCTTCCAAGATATTCCTCAAGTTGTTAAACTTCTTCCAAGGAACTAGGCTCTAATACCAATTGTTGAAATTAAGGAACACTAAGAGGGGGAGGGGGTGAATTAGTGTTCTGCAAAATGTATTATTATGTTCCTTTATAAATTTACCACATACATTCAAAAGAAAGAACTATGAACATAAGAGCAATAACAACAAGATCATTACACATGAACACCAAAATTTTTACGTGGAAACTCGGTTAAGGGAAAAACCACAGTAGGGGTTAACCCACAAGATATTATACTATGTTAAAAGTATTTCAAAAAGGGAAGGCACATGCCTTCGGGCACACTACTTAGAGCTCGCAGCTCAAAGGAGACTCACTTCCTACAATATCAGTTACAAGAGTTTATTGAATTGTTTGAACTAAATAATAGCATCTAACCATGCAAGATTATAGTTTTGGTTAAGCTCAATATATTGACTTCACACACTTCATCTCTCACTGCCCTGTTTCACTATTTTTCCATGATCTAAACCTTAAATATTTTTTCTTTGAACTTGTTAATGCCACACTTCCCACTTCTTAGCTCATTTTCGCACATTCACACACTAAAATGCTTGAATCTGTTGACTATATATATCTGAAACATGAGATTTCATCAACTGCAATTAGCCTCAAGAAAACTTACAAGCTTTTTAAAGATCACTGTTCTGTCAGCTAAATCCATGCACATATATCAATGCAGACCAAAACCTATGTATCCAAGTCACCTTACATGTTGGTCAATACCACTAGATCTCACAAATTATTCAACCAACAACTTTTCTTAATCTACACAAAGATCAAACACCAAGTCAGCCTATTCTTCACTGGACTGAACTGTCTAAAAAAAACCTGATACTCAGATGCTTGTAACTTACAATTCTTTCATCACCAAAGGCTAAAATATTGGATTTACGTAGCCTTGACATCCCTTAACACTTCCTTAGATCCATAGCACAATATGATTACCTATGGAGAAATGTGGACCAAGATGCTAAACCTTGTCATATGCTCTATTCCTGTCTATTCAAACTTAGACAAATCTGCAATCTGACTTTCGATATGATCCACTGATGTAATGCAGATGTGTAAGATAGATTTAGTTGCCATCAATGACAACACCTAACATTCCTAGTAGTCTCTCTTGCCAACATAGTGAACATTGCATCTCAACGATGCATAAATATATATAACATCTATTCTTTACAAAGCATGAATCAAAATACACATAGAGTCAATACAGTATGCAGACACATAACCATTATAGATTTGCAATCATATAAGAATTTATTAACACTAATTTATAAAGTAACAATATCATATAAAATTGATTTCTTTCTTCTGAGTAAGCTAATCATAATATAAATGTACTGCACATTCGAATATATTTTTTTGACTTTTATACAGAATTAGAAGGAACAATTACTTAGAAACTACAAATCTAAATATTATGATCCTTTGCTTACATGTTATTGTATCACATCAATCTATAACTCTGAATCATTTAGACAACAAGTTGGGTCAGCAAGATAAGGTACAATATGATCTTTTCATAATTCCTAATTGTCTTTTTACAATAAACATAGTTTAGATTATTCACTAAAACCTACAACACCAAAATAATGCAGCCTAGTCCTACTCTCCTCCCAGCCATAGGACTAATATAAAATCAAGTCTACCCTCGATCAAGAAATAAAATCTAATGCTCAATGTAAATAACAAATAAAATAAAACCAAAAAACTTGAGACTATGGACTCACACACATAGAATCCGCACATGGAATTCTTGTTAAGGGGAAGAAGGGAGATTCCATTCCGTCTTGGAGCACACATAGCTTCCTTCTTCATGCAACTTCACACTTCCACACACAACCATCTCCCTTGATTACAAATCAACCATACGTCCTCCGAAACAACCATTCATTCTTTAGAATCTCCCATCAAAATAATCTCCGATTCTCCACTTCTCCCAACACAACCATCCCACAACTTCTTCACATACATCACAAAATCCAAGATAGGCTCCACACCCTCTTTAACCCAACATGATGGAATCTCTCATCTGACTCAGAGGGTAGTTCCCTTTGCACACCCAAACCCCACTGACATTCAAAAAAAACTCACACAAACATATTTTTACAAACAGTCTTCCCAACCCTTCGAATCAACATTAAACTAAATTCATCAAAACACTAAAATACCAAGAAAAATATAAACATACCTTGGTTGTCCAAGTTAGGATCAGCCCATTCATTCACTCCAAACTACAAGAAAAACCCATTTCCGGCAAACATTCTTCAATCACTATTTCTTTCTAGCCATCCTCCACTTTTCTCACCATCGAAAAGACTCATCCAAAGATCAAGATCAAGAAAATAATCTCTAGCAAGAAAAACTACATCACTCTTGTTTTCTAGAATGAGGAAAATAATTATCATTTCCTCTTTAAAATAAAATTCTTTTTCCAACTCTTCAAATTTCCCTTTCATGAAAATTAAATAAATAAAAACAAATTAAAAGAATAGACTTCTTTTTAACTCAATAAAACATAATTAAAAAACTACATACTTTTTGACATAAAACCTCTTTAACAAATTTATAGAAAATAAATAAATAAACAAATATCATTGAGCATTTGTATTTTGTCTCTAATTCCTAAGAGCAATTATACTTTGTGTCTGATTCTTAAGGAATCTGGGTCACTCCACCTTCAAAATCTCATTGAAACGTTAGTACATTTTAAAACTCATAGCCGAAGCAATCAAACATTTAACATTAACATTTCTAACATCAATTAATTAAAAAATCTAAAATACCAAATAATATTTATTTTGCAAAAATTAAATGTATAGCCATTAATATTCAATGATCAATTATTTTATTAAATAAACCTATTATTTCATTTTAAACAAACAAATAAATAAATATCTAAACATGAATATAAAACATTTATTTCCATAATCTCAACATCAATAATGTCCAATACACACACACACACACACACACACACACACACACACACACACACACACAAACAAACAAACACACACAAACACACACTGACATATAAAATCAAGTCAAATAACTAGAATAATACTAGTATAAGAAATCATACTCAAAATGGGCTTAGTGAAACTAAGGAAATACTCCACACTATCCCACCAAGAGTCATCTAGTCCTATCATCCACTTAATATTTGTTTACATATTACTGTTGCATTGCCTCTATATGAACAAAGTTTGGTTAATAAATATGCTAGAAAGGTTCTCGTAAACCTTCACAAGTCATCTCAAGATGATTATATTGGAGGCAAAATGTGTCTCAACAACCTGTTCAAAAATAAAAAATAAAATAATTAAAAACAAACTTTAAGAAGAATTATAATAGATACTCAAATTAAGGGTTAAGTAACTAAGTTTAAAAAGATAAAACATAAAATTTTATATTGCTTCATTTACCTTCAACAACTCCAATTTTGACAATGATCTAAATATGCCTTGCAACATGTGTTGGTTAGTAATGAAAATTTAAATATCCTTGGCCTTTCATACAACTATTTGATCCAAACAATTTTTTTCTTTTTTTTATATCTTAAGATTAAGAGAGTTGACAACACGAGCTGTCTAAAAGATGTGTAAATAGTGTTCCTCAGCCTACAACCTAGTAGCTCTATAATTTTGTGTGTTGTCTATTAAGACTTGAATAACATTAAAAGGTTCCACTTGCTCAATGGACATGATGAGGATGCTAGCAATAAATTGGCCATCGTTCACCTCCTCCTCACAATCCATGACTTCAAAAGTATTGCCCCTTTAGGAGATATTGTTGTGACATTGATCAAGGGATGATTTTTAGTATCTTTCCATCCATTGAAAAACTAGACACCCCTATCTTAGGCCACAAATCCCTTATGAGATTCAATGAATCTTCTACAAGATTAACCTTCTTTTACAGTAAGGTTCCATGTACCTTCTCATAACTTGGGCCATTGTACCCTTTTGGAGCCTCATTAATTTTTATCACCATTTATTGGAAATATAGTGAGTGAACAACATTAAAAGCCAACCCATTTGTATAAACAGATCTTTCTATGTGTTGATTGACAATGCCCTGAGTCTCATTTTAAAATACCACTTCCAAAGGTCCCTTAGGTCTCTTAGTTATAGTGGTTTGTTCTTTAGGAGTGGCCAAATATGTTGTCCCTCTACCAAAAACATTGGGATTAGATGGGGGAATAGAGGGTTCATTCCTTTAGATCTTCTCTTTACTAAAGGATGATTTTATCTATGACCTATTTCTTTATTTGCTTGCTCCTACTCATTAATATATGCTATCACTTGCTTCAATGGTGTAGGTACACCATCCCTTCTAGGGAAAGCTTTGATGCCTAGTCTAGAATTACACACAAATGGGATTTCACTCAATTATATGAACTTGAATACCTAATATCATACCCCCTACATATCCAAATATACACCCTACCACTTGGAACTAACTGTATCATATCAACATACTTTTAAAGAGGAGAGATTGGCTCTATTTTAAATTTAGATTGGCCTATGAAGTTATAGGTAGCTGCTCTTATAATTCCTATGGAAAAAAGTATTATAAACAACACATCTAGACATGTCTCAAACTTTGGTTAGATTGAGCCTCTTACCTTGATAGGTCTCAAATCTACACTTGTTTTATCCATTTTTATGTTTTTAGATTTATTTTTTCTATTTTTATGTTGTTGGACTTGTTTTGTCCATTTTGTTAAGAGCCAAGTTGAACTATTTTTGTTCCAAGCTTGCCAATTTCATTAGGTCTCAAATCATTGTTGAACTTGTTTTGTCTCTTTTTGTGAAAACCTAATTGAACTATTGGTGCTTTCATTATTTAAGTAAAATGTCCATCATGTTCCAATTGTAGAAGTTGTGAGACCAACCTCACAAACCTAGTGAACACCTGCAAAACCTAAGATTAACCTTCCACAAGAGAAAAAAGTAAAGAGATTTATTACCTACTTGTGTACTCCAGCCCAATCAGGTCAAGCTAGGACAACCCTAATTTTTGCTACTTTGAAGAAGTAGATAGGTTCAAACTGAAGAATATGGAAAAATGAGAGTTTGCATATTTTTAGTCATCTCTAGAAGACCTATTGTCCTGGTAGAGGGCCATTCCAATGATCACCATTACCAGAATCATGTAGTAGTTCAGTAAGAGCTGCTACATGAGCTAGATAAGATGGGAAGGACACTCCAGTAGAGTAGGAGATATCCTAGGATTGGCAGGAGAAAGGAAGGCTAATCTATGTGTTGTAGATTGTGTTGCAAGTTGTTTCCATTATTCATTCATTATAGTTGATACATTATCAAATGAAAAAAGGTACACAAATATTGCTAAATTTATTCATGATTATGAACATATGTATCATACAATCACTTTCAGTTTATCTTGATGCAATTGATTCACAAAGAAGAAGTAATATACAAAAAACATTGCATAAAATAGCTATTCATATTCATGAGAAGGAAAGTGTTTATATGCTCCCACACAAGCCGTGGGATTAACTATATATGATGCAATGAAAGAGAACAAGTACATTTAAAACAAAATGAGTTGTAGACACTGAAAATCATCCAGGTCTTGTTAACACATGACCTTGTAATGTTTTGCCCTAGGTCCTAGGTCACCCCATTCCTAATTCCATCATAACCCTATCCTAATCCATTATCCAATTAATTTAATAAATTTTATGTATTTAATTAATTTCACTTATCCCATGCTAACCCACTTTCCCATTAATTATATAATGATTTTACATTATTTAATTAATTTCCATATCATATCCTAACAACTTTCCAATTAATTAAATAAAATCTATTTGTCTAATTAATTTTCCAACTAATTATTCTCACCTCTCACCACAAATCGACACTTGTCCATCTCTCCATCCACTCATGTGTGGTAGTACATCTTTCATGTGCTGTAGTACAACATTAATTTAATATCCTTCATATTTATAACTAATAGAATCTATTTTTAGCATTTGTGTACACAATCACACATGAGACCTATTCCTTTCATTCTCCTTCACACACTTGTCACATCACTATGATTTGTTGAGGTGGAAGGAAACCCTAATCAACCTTAACCAATCTCAACTGTCCATATCATTCAAAATAACTCTAAATCACAATCATCCATTCAAATTTGCCTTTTCTATAAAGGTAGCCTCCCTTGAGCCATTTGCAATGAATCTTATTCTAGTATGCTCATGATATTGAATTTTCCTCTCAATCATCCATTATCAGTCTATCATCCATCCATCTTGCATCATTCAATCATTCATCTATCAATCCCTATCTTCATGTTATACTGCTAAATTATTCAACACTCTCCACCTTATCGATGAATTGTGCATCAATGTGAATATTTGCATTTGCTTACTTTGCATTTGTTATCATTTATCTCATATTGATTTTCCATGATCTCATTTGCCATGCCCGGTGGGACTCCCAGGTCCTGATTATACTAACTTTTGCTAGTTTTTGCATGAGTTTTCTATGAAAATCATCTGTTACAGGTATTGGTGCCTTTCTTTATATTGGCACCATTTTCCTCTGTATTGGTGCCATTTTCCTCTATAGTGGCACCATTTTTCTCTGTATTGGCACTATTTTTACAGAAACTTCAAATGAACATAACTTTTGCAATTTTTTTCTGATTTTCATGAATTGTTTTTTGAAATTGCTTATAATTTCATGTACTTTCTATGTATTGCATTCATTTTTCTATATCAAGCCATTTATGTTTCTAAAATCCTTTCTTTCATGCTTATTTTGCTCCCTGTGTCGTATCAGCACATTCCGTACTAAGATCGATGCTATCTACAACTGGGAACAAGATAAAAGAAGGTAAAACATAGATTAGCACCATCTCTCCTTGGATTGACACCATTTTGATCTATAGTGGCACCATTTTTCTTCTGTAGTGGCACCATTTTCCTCTGTAGTGGCACCATTTCTCTCTGTATTGGTGCTATTTTGATAGAAACTTCAAATGTGCATAACTTTTTCAAGTTTTATCTAATTTTCACAAATTCTTTTTTGAAATTGCTTAGAATTTCATGTACTTTCTGTCTATTCCATTAATTGGTTTGTATCAGGCCATTATTTTAATCATATTTTACCAGATTGCATATTTTAAACTTAACCGCTTTTGGCTTGCAAGTTTGGTTTTCTCTTGTCTTGGTGACTTTTCAGGGCAATCATAGGAGTTGAAGTAGCATTGGCATCATCATATACAGTAATTTTGAAAGTGATACTAGTCAAGTGCACTCATTCTAATATTTCATCTCTTAATCAGTGTTTGCAAACACATTTGGACTTTGGACTTAAAATGAACAACTTGCTTGCATTCACATGTCAAAAATTGGGTAAAAATGAACACGTATCTTCAATCACACATTTGGATTTGGGTATAAAAAGAACAAGTGCTTCCTTGTCTTCCAACACACATTTAATTTTCTAAGGGTTAATTTACAAGTGCGAGTGTGAATCAAGTGTGCCTGTGTATGCTCTCTCCTCACACTGCAAGGTGATCTTGGAGATAAAAACACCACACTTGGTTTGCTTTTGTTCACTCTTCTTAGGAGGCCTACTTGGAGACACACCACTCCAAGGGATGACCTCAATCAAGGCTAAATTGAAAGACATACTTATTGGGAGTTGGAGTCTTGTCACTCTTGGCTAAGCCCCAAAGAACTTTATACTTTTGGAAAGTGAAGGTGAAGGGTGTAGTTACCCCTTTCTCTTGGCTATGTGGCAAGATTTCACTCTCAAATTCCTAGTCAACCTCGTGTAAACATATCTCAAAACCTAATTGGAAATACCCTATTTCAAACTAGACATTAGGCTTGTTGTTGTGTCTTCAACTATGTGCATAATCATAAGATTTAAACATTGAAAAGCAAATTCATCATCTTGTTTGGTGTGTGTGTTCATTCATTTGCTCGTGAAATCTTGTGTTTGATAGTTCCCTAAAGCAAGCTTCCAATAAACACTTGCCACATCATCTTCATCTAGCTTTCCAATAACACATATCTTATACCACCTCATCCACATCATCCAATCCTAATTACCTAATTCATCGATTCATTTTAACTCACCTCCATCTTAAACAAAACCCCAATCATATATAAGTCACCATCCCATCACATCAACATCATCCTAAGTATTACACATCATCCAATCATCAAATCTTCATCCAAATCACTACACATCTACCACTTATAAACATGGACATGGCATTTCTAAACAAAGCCTATGAGAATGATCCTTATGGCACCAAAAGAATGCTTGATCAAATTAGGTGGTTATATAGAAAGAAAGAAGAACCTGTGTCACCACAACATCAACAATTCCCACAACATCAAGTCCTAGGCCAATATCAACGATCCCACATCCAATCACAAGCCCCACAAGAACATAATCCAAACATTAATGATGCCACATCCATAACATGAATCACCCTCTCTATTCCTAACAACACCATAAACACAAGTGCTTCCATAAGAATACCATCCAATGATCCTAATTCCATTGCCTTCATATCACAATTACTTTCTCAACAAATTTCCAACATCAACCAATGTCCACAATAGTACCTTTCACCTACAAATCCTATCATGCCACCTCATCACCAAACCTATCCACATGGCAATCAAATGTCCTTACAAGAACATCATGTAAGTCCAAATGGCCCTATGTACATGAACCAAGCAAGCCCAAGTTCACTTTTGTAACAAACATCATTGATAGACTTGAGTGATCTTATGCAAGATCTAAAATCCTTTGACAAGAGAGAAACCAACCTAGCAAGTGCCTCCTTTGAGTCACCTTCACCATTCAAACATATGCCAACACATGAGCCAACTAGCCCTATCCCAACACCTTCATGTGATCCTAATCCTAGTCCATTGATCCATCAACCTCCAAATTCATCAATCCCTTCATTACCTTCATCACCTTCATCCCCATGTTCCACTAACCCTTCTTCAAAAGATTCTATGGAGATATTTTTAGAGAAATTGGTCCACACAAATTTGATTGAGCTATACCTGCTAAAATCATATTCTCCATCTATGTTTAAATCTAGTTGGTATAAAGATGATGCATATTGTGCATACCATAGGTATAGGGGCCATAGCATATCCACTTGTGTTCCATTTCAAAGATTGGTTAAGAACCTAGAAGATTGTGGTAAGATTATCTTGGATAAAACCAATCCCTTTAATTCCATTATCTTTCCATCTAGCCCAAATCCTAATCCCATTATCCATCCAACAAATCCTAATCCTAAGCCTTCAACTTCCACTATTATCATCCATCCACTATATTGCCCATTCACCAATACCCTTGCAAAGGATGTTATCCATTGGTTACTAGAAAGGAATAAAACATTGTTATGTCATCAAACACCTATTCTTGAGCCTCCCCATGAGTCTTTAAACACTTTGTCTAGTCTTCTAACCCCATCTTGTGATCTACAAGCTATCAAGCTTATTAAAGAAACTTCCACTTCCATTCAAGAAAACTAAGATTTATGTCAAGAGCATGATCCTAAGCATGAAGAAACAATAGCCCTTAAATCTAATCAAGGTCAAATCATCCCCATCCAATCTATCCATAACATGTACCTTCTTTATGATCAAGATGATACCTATGAAGAAATTATCCATGAGTACCTTGATCCTATCCATAATCCTATATCTATCCATGAGCAAGATATCCAAATTGCTCCTAGTCATCCGCCATCTACACCTATCCATAATGAGCAGCCATCCACTTTTCATGATGGGACAATTGCCTCCCAAGAACACATAAGCATAGAAGATCAAAGAAATAACTTGGATCTTAGTGAGCACAATGAGCATAATCACGATCCTAATGATCGTTCATCCACATCCACTATTGATCCCATTTCAAATCCACCATCATATCCACTTTGTCTATGCACTTTCATTCATGAGTGTTCTTCCTTAGGACAACAACAACCTTTGTCCTCCAATTCACATTCTCCATCCAATAATGAACTCAATTCTATTGTCCAAACCACACATAGTCCTATTGTCCATTGCATACTCCAAAACATGAACTACCAAGGTAAAGGCCTAGGCCTTTATGAACAAGCTATTTTGGAGCCTATCCATGTCAAATTTCCTCCATGCTTATATGGCCTTGGATATACACCCCAAGGTAAACAATCTAAAGATGTTGGTAATTCCTCCATGCATCCTAAACCCACCACTTTCCATCACAAACCACGTCATACACCCAAAACATATGTTGCCATTCCACTTCCATCACAAACCACATCATACACCCAAGACATATGTTGCCATTCCACCTCCACCATCCTACAAATGTCAAAAGCATGTGACCATACACCTTCCACTATCAAATTTACCTCCATTACTTCCAACTCCAAATATCCCTCCATCAACTTTACCTCCATTACTTCCAACTCCAAATATCCCTCCATCCAATTTACCTCCATTGCTCCCAATCATTCATAAATACCCTAAATATCCTAATAATGATCAACAAATGCACGCATTGTATAAACAAGGAGCTTCCATTCATTTCATCCACCATATGGGATTCAAAAATAAACATTTGGATGCCTCCATTCAAAAAGCCACAAATCCTAAGGGTCCTAATGCCTTAGGAAATCAATCCAAAAATTCAAAGAAACGTACATTCAAAAATCCATCCAAGCCCATATCTCCAAAAGAAAAGTCAAAAACTAAAATGATATAGGTCCCTAAACAAAAATCAATCAAGTCAAATGAGGCATCCCCCTCTCAAAAATCTGAACCATCCCCCTCCATTCAAAAATGCCATTTCATTCAAACATTTCAAACATCCCACATGAAAAGCAAAAATTAGAAAAATACTAAGTCCATGTGGGTTCCAAAAGTCCTAAATCCTCCATCTCCTAAGAAAACATCATCATTGCTTCCTACACCACCATCCAATCAAAAGCTTCCATGTTTAACATGGTCTGTGCAGTCATTGGTCATGATTCTTTTCCATACCTCCATCACTCCATCATTCACTCATTATCCTACATATCTCCCACATCACCTTCCTATGGTCCATGCTTTTGCATAAGTCCATTATAATCCACATCATAATCCATTTTCACCCCTACATAATCCACATAATCAACTTTCAATCCCTCCATAGTCCACATCATAATCCACTATCTACCTTATCCATCTCACTTTTACGCAATCACCCTACCAACATCGTGAGCATAATGACTTGACATGGTCCATTTGTGATGACATCCTTATCTAATGGGACTATAACATTACATGGAACTAGACACTTGAGTTCCATATGCCCTTCTTTTCCCATTCAAAAGTCAAAATAGTCACAAAAACAATTAAAAATAAGTCAAAAAAGAAAAGAAAAATTAAAAATTAAAAAAGTAAAGATAAATCCTTTCGTCCAACAGTGAAAACCTAGTAAACAGGTGCCTTAGATAAGTACCATGATGAAAACATGGTAAACAAACGTCATGTGTAGGTCAATCTTCTATGTCACTTACACTTGGGGGCACCTTATCTCATCCTTTTCCAAATCTATCATACCATTTCCATAAACATACCTATCACATTGCATCCATTCATCCTCCCTTCCTCTTTTGATCTTGACAAAGATCGGGGGCAATTATTGACAATTGTTTTTGATATCACTTGACATACCTCATCCTTTCCAAACAAACCCTATCATCCAAGTCATAAGCTTTGTCATGTCAAATCCTATCATCCTATTGCCTTAAGCATTGTCCTGAAAAATCCTAAGTGTACTACCTAGACTGGGGCATGTTATTCTTATACAACATAGTCCTTGGAGATTACATATTTGCTCTCTTACACATACATCCATTCCATTCCATAGCCTATCCTTTATCCTATCCATTTATCATGATCCTTTCATTCATCCACTATCATCCATCCTTTTGTCCAATCCCATTCATTACCTTGCACCTAGACTTGGTTCCCCTTGTCATTGGTATCTAGCATAAAGGCTACCCAAATTGTAAATCCATTGACATTCAAAAACATTTCAAAAAAAAATCCCAACAAAAAATAAAATATTCCCAAAAACAATCCAAAAAAGTCTAAATATTCCAAAAAAAAATCTAACAAAAAATCAAATAATCCCAAAAAAAATCCAAAAAAATCTAAATATTCTCAAAAAATCCAAAAAAAATCAAATATTCCTAAAAACACAAAAAAAAATCTAATATTCCCAAAAGGACAAAGAAATCAATATATGTCAAAAATAAAAAAATAAAAAAATCCAACAAAATCCAAGCAATAAAACCATTCCACATCAAATCATCAAAATCACTTTCTTTCAATCAAATCAATCCCAATCATCAAATTCATCACATCATCAAAGTCAACACAAGTCCAATCACATCATCAAATCAAGGCAATCTATCAAACAATCAAAAGAAAATCAAATAACATCATTCAATCAATCCCAAAAAATCCATAACTTGATCAATCCAATCCATATCATACCATCAATAAAACACAAATCAAAACTACATCTCATCTTTATCGTTGAGTGCCTTGATCCTATGGATACAGGGTATATAGGCAATCTAAGATACGAAGGAAGTACCTAGATTCAGGCATAGGCGATAGACCCCTTCTTCCATCTTTCATCCATATCAATCCAATCATTAAATCAATTTTTCAAATCATTCCAAATCAATCTAATCATCATCATCAATCTTTTAAATCCTGTCTTCCAATTATCACAATCTATCATATCATTTCAAGTAGTGATCTAAATGCAAGTCATCATTTAACCATACCAATTAAGTCAATAAACTTGTCAAATTATCCAATCACAATCAATGGTCTTGATCCTAATCTTGTCGTAAACCAAATCAATCAATTAGTCAAATCATCATCATCATCAATGGGATATATTGTTCCCACATCCTTGTGTTGATCTAGGGATATAACATTCCCCACAATGACATCACTATCCTCATCATCAATCAATCACTTAATCATTGGTTTATAGCTTGATAGGGGCAATACCTTGTTTGTTTTTGAATCATTTGTGCATGCTTACTTGCTTGCTTGTGTGTGTTATAATTTTCAACTTGCATTTGTATCTAAATCCAACCTAGCTAATATCCATATCTTGTATCTAGACAAGGTTGTATTATGTTGGGGCATGAGACACATCATCACCTTGGTCCTTATACCTTAGTGCATAATGTCTCGTGTTATATCAAACATCATGGTTGCTCACTTTCATTACAGCATAACGCATCCTTCCCTTTCTTCTATCTATTCCCTTACCTTTCTTCCTTGACCAATTCCATTTCATTTCGAGAGCCTACCCATGTTTGTCCAACTTGCCTATCCTCTCAAGGGGGCATCATCACCCTATCCTTTTCTTCTATTCATTTCCTTAGCTTCTTTGAAATGATGTTACTCGACATAAATCTTATCATGTCGCAACATCATCTCAAAGAGGGGCAAATTTAGACATTGAAAATCATCTAGGTCTTGTTAACACATGACCTTGTAATGTTTTACCCTAGGTCCTAGGTCATCCCATTCCTAATTCCATCATAATCCTATCCTAATCCATTATCTAATTAATTGAATAAATTTTATTTATTCAATTAATTTCACTTATCCCATGCTAATCCACTTTCCCATTAATTAAATAATGATTTGACATTATTTAATTAATTCCATATCATTTCTATATCATATCCTAACTACTTTCCAATTAATTAAATAAAATCTATTTGTTTAATTAATTTCCCAACTAATTCTTGTCACCTCTCTCCACAAATCGACACTTGTCCATCTCTCCATCCACTCATGTGTGGTAGTACATATTTCATGTGTTGTAGTACAACTTTAATTTAATATCTTTCACATGTACAACTAATAGAATCTATTTTTAGTATTTGTGTACACAATCACACATGCGATCTATTCCTTTCATTCTCCTTTACACACTTGTCACATGACTACGATTTCTTGAGGTACAAGGAAACCCTAATCAACCCTAATTGATCTCAACCATCCATATCATTCAAAATAACTCTCAATCACAATTGTCCATTGGAATTCGCCTTTTCTATAAAAGTAGCCTCTCTTGAGCCATTTGCAACAAATCTTATTCTAGTATCCTCATGCTGTCGAATTTTCCTCTCAATAATCCATCATCAGTCTATCATCCATCCATCTTACATCATTCAATCATTTATCTATCAATCCCTATCTTCATATTATGCTACTAAATTGTGAGTAATCAACATTCATCTCTTTGGGTAAAGCTAGAGTGTTTTGGGTGCAACACTCTCCACCTTATCGTTGGATTGTGGATCAATGTGAAGGTTTGCATTTGTTTAGTTTGCATTTGTTATCATTTACCTCATATTGATTTTCCATCATCTTAGGAGAAAACATATAAAAGAGAAAAAGGGACTTGTCATTGCCTCAATGATGAATCCCACTGCTGGCAGCATTATCTTTAGTTCCCTCATTGATATCTTCAAGGGGACCTACAAGAGATAATGAGGAGAAATGTTAGAGCTCAGGGTCCTTTACCACTTCTATATGCCATAACATCAAAATGTACTTGTTATCTTACACAAACATCTAATCAAGAAGATAAGAGAGATCAGCAACTCCAAAATGTAGTCATACAACTATAAAAGGATGCAAAAGATGAAGATTAGACAATCAAAGGAGTGGCTACTAAGCCTCTATGGGTGATCCCACATAACTGGGTTACAATTGCATTATAGAAGGAAAATTGTCCATGCACAAAAAAAAGTTTTGGAGGGGTTCAGTTGAACAGGGGTGTTCATTAGAACCCAAAAATGGGTTTGTTCGAATCCCCCCATTTGAATGAACCCCCTTTGTGTCAGCCAATTTTTTTTTAATAAAATAAGGGTTTGATCGAACCCCCATCAACGTTCTTTCATTAACCCCTCTCTAGGGGTTCAGTCGAACCCCCTTTCATTCAAAACCCCTATTTTGCCCTTGCCCCTCTCCAACTGCAATTTTATGCAGATTTTTGGGTTTCAAGGCCCAGGTTGAGGATAAAAATGGAATCAACTTGACAAACCCATTTGGAGGATTATAGTCCTTGAAACGAGCTTTCTATCAAGTATGAATTTAATATATTTTAATTTTATTAATTTTTTTTAGTTTAATTAAACATAGGGTTTTCACCAAAAATTAAGCTCTTTGTTCTACACATGTGGAAAAATAGTATATTACCAAAAAAATTATGAAAAATATCTATCCTCTTGGTATTCATGTCCTTGGTCCAACAAAAAAAAATTGAATTCTGATACATACAAAAAACTTATTCTTTACATAGTACACCTATGTCTAAATTGTAATTGGTTTGACTTCAAAAGTCAATTAAAAGAAAAATAGTCAATAAAACATTATGAAACCAAATGCATCATCTAGATATCGTAGTTAAAAATCTAAATTCAAAAAAAAAAAAATTATCCTTCATAGAAAAAAAAAGTTATGTTTTACATAGTACACATCACTCTTTAAAAATGGTGTTTACTATTAAAAACTAGTTATTGAAAGAGATGGAAAAAGAAATGCAATTTGATTCTAAAAAAATTTTAAAAAATATATTTAGAATCTATGGACAAAATGTGACAAATCACTAGTCTACATCATCTTTAAATTCCTCACGGTTTAGCAACTATAGGTGTTCGAAAGTGAAGATTTTTTTCAAAATGTTCATTTCAATGTCAACTTTGGCCAAAAAATGTAACCCACTATTGTGTGATCACCCCTATGTTTTCTCTAACTAGCTTATTGACTGTGTAGGTACAGGTACTTGAAGAGTAGTAATTAATGGCATTTGTTGACAACAATTATAAATGCCAAGGTACATGTGCTAGGACAATCTTGAAAGTATAGTCATGTTTAAGCCTTGAGAATAGTCATGGAGAGCTGCTTATAGCAGTCATAACAAAACAGTCATCAGGAGGACAACTATGAATACAAGAGTAGTCATAAATAGCCACAATGATTGTAATAGAAGTGAATAGATCTCAACTCTGAAGTTCTTCCAAGACAATTGCATGAAGAGATTAATGTGAGGAAGTAATAGAAGCACAGTGAAATCAAATTGATAAAACCTTTTAGCTTTTTTGCATGAGTTAAAGACTATCATAGGTCATTTTAGCATTTATTAGGGTAATTATTTACTAGGATTACCTTAATACCTACTAGATTAACCAAATTGGATATTGTAATTATTCAAACATTTATTTGTTATATTTAGAGCAGATAACTGAGAGGGGGGGTGAATCAATTGTCTAAAACTTTCTTTACTTTCAACACTTATATTCACTTGGCAGTAATAATAAATCAAAACGTGAAACTTAATGAAATTAATCAAGAGCAGAAACACATCAACACAAGAGACACCAAGATTTTGACGTGGAAAACCTGGTTAAGGGAAAAACCACGGGGTGATTAACCCAAGATTGTATTCTCTGTTAGAAGAATAGAAAGAATAAAATGGCACATGCCAATTAGGGCTCACTTCCCGAGCACACTGCTCACAAGAGGCTCACTGCCTACAAGAGACACACTATCTACAAAAGATTAAGCATCACATACTTGAACTGGAAAATAGCATCTTGACCATGTTTGAGTCAGTTCCATTTAAGCCCAAACCTTTTGCTCTGCCTATCACTCTTCTTCTTGCTACCACACACTCATCTTCACATCTCATCCCTTGAAATGACTTCGCAATCCCTTATTTATACATGACATCAACTTAGGAACAAGCATCTAAGCTGGCACACATCCACAAGAACATCCGCAAGATGTATAAATCATTTGGTCGGCCAGTCACAGAAAGAACATCATCATCTGGAAGTTATTCTTCATTTCCAGGACTCCAATTCTAATGCGAACCATAAACATGAACTAAGCATGATCCAAAAGACCTCCACAAGCTTGCCTAAAACACCAAGAACATCCGCACTTCCTCTACTTACTAAAACTCTTCTCTCCATCTGGAACCTCAAGAACACAGTCTGCCATTACTGTCACAAAGGAATAGATACTTCTGGACCTTTAGACCACAAACCAATCAATTTTCCACACCACATAGACTTCCCAAACACTTCCTAAAATCCGCAGAACTAGAGAATGCATTGTCAGATCTCACCAGACCTATCTGTATCACTCTGTCATCACTAAACATTTCCTAGAACTGGTTCCACTTGAACCGCCATAACTTCTTCAAATATTCATGCGGACCTTTGAAATATCTACTAGAAGAACTTAAGACACATATCTACAAACCCTTCAATTCGCATCCTCTGATCCTCATCCTGTCTTGGACTTTTGCCTTATGCCATCACTGTTCTTCACTGTTCCTGATTGAGACTGATTTTCTCAATATCCTCAACACACAACTCATCCAACCTTATCATTAATGTAACAGGAGTATGTTGACATCAATGACAATACCAGTTAGGCCCATACTTGCAACAATCTCCCCCTTTGTCATTGATGGCAACATATGATGTGAAAAACTATTTAACCATCATGACAAGAAAATCTCTTTACTGTCACAACTCCCTTTAACAGAAACAACCATTCACATGTCTTCTCTTTCTTTATTGCTCCCCCTTTGATCAGAAACCACTTGTTTTTCACATGTCTTCTTTCCCCCTTTGACATCAATGGCAAAGGGCACATACTTGCAATTAAAAACCATGCCTGTTGCTCCCCCTGACTGGTAGCTCCCCATCATCAGACCGGACCACAAGATGTGACTATGAAATCCACCAGACTGATGCACACCAGTGCACCTTAGTTCACCACTGAAGGGGTAATAACCCCTAACTTCTCCCTGAGATACTCGAAAGAGTCCTTAGGTAGAGGTTTAGTAAAGATGTCTGCAATCTGATCCTTTGAAGGCACAAACTCCAATCTAACTTCATTCTTGTTTATTTGCTCTCTCAAAAAGTGAAACTTGATGGATATATGTTTGGTCTTTGAATGCAGTACCGGATTCTTAGATATGTTTATTGCACTTGAATTATCACAAAAAATTGTGATGGGCTCCTCATACTCTACTCTGATGTCTCTTAACATCTGTTTCATCCACAAGACTTGAGTAAAACTTCCTGCTGCAGCAATATATTCTTCTTTTACAGTGGACAGAGATATTGCTTCTTGTTTCTTGCTTAAACAAGAAACCAATCTCTTCCCTAAAAAGAATTCTCCACCACTGGTACTCTTCCGGTCATCCACATCTCCCGTCCAATCAGCATCTGTATATGCATGAAGAGAGAAATCATGATCTCTAGGATACCACAACCCATACTCAACTGTCCCCTTTAGATATCTAAAAATCCTCTTGATTGCCATAACATGAGATTCTTTAGGATCAGCTTGGAATCTAGCAACAAGACCAACAGCCTGCATAATATCTGGTCTAGTTTGAGTGAGATACAACAGTCCTTCAATCATAGACCTATATTTTGTCTGATCAACCTTGGGAGAGTCATCATCTTTGCTCAACTTGCATCCAGTTGCCATTGGAGTGTTCATTGGCTTTGAGTCTTCCATCCCAAATTTCCTCAACAATTCTTTCACATATTTTGACTGAGAAATGAAGATTCCTTCCTTTGTTTGAGTAATTTGTAGACCTAAAAAGAAATTTATTTCTCCAAGCATGGACATCTCAAACTCACTTTTCATTTAACTTGCAAAGGTTTTGCACAAACTATCTCTTCCTCAAAAAATGATATCATCAACAAATACTCAACAATTAAGATATTTTCATAATCAATTTTGAAATACAAATTACTGTCAGCAGTGCCTTTGTTGAAACCAATCTTCAAGAGATGTTTATCCAATCTTTCATATCAGGCTCTTGGGGCTTGCTTTAGTCCATACAGTGCCTTTTTCAATTTGCAAACCATGTCACCATGATCAGACAATTGAAATCCATTCGGTTGCTCAATGTACACCTCTTCTTCCAAGTTTCCATTTAGGAAGGCAGATTTGACATCCATTTGATACACCTTGAAATCCTTGAAGGTAGCAAATGCAAGAAATAATCTGACTGCTTCAATTCTTACTGCCGGAGCAAAAGTCTCTTCACAATCAACTCATTCAATCTAAGAGTAACCCTTGCAGACCAATCTAGCTTTATTTCTGATTACTTCACCAGCTTCATTCAGTTTGTTCCAGAAGACCCATTTGGTTCCAATCACATTCTTGCTTCTAGGTCTAGGAACAAGATCCCAAGTATGATTTTTCTCAATTTGCATTAGTTCTTCCTCCATTACTTTTGACCAATTTTCATCATTGGAAGCTTCATTCATTGTCTTAGGTTTAATCTTTGAAATCAGACAATACTCATTTAAATTTTGAGCAATTCTCCTCATTGTTTGCACTCCTTTTCTTGTCACCTATGATCTGATCTTCAGAGTGGTTTAGAGTAACATCCCTTGGAACTTTGGGAGTTTCTTGCATCTCTAATTCTTGATCAGTCTTATTGAGACATAACTCTTCTTCCTGACTTACCGGATCAACATGACTTGGTTTCTCAGAAGAGGCTTGGACACTTTGAATCTGAACACCATTCTGATCATCTTCATCATACTCATTAATTCTTGAGGGTCTTTCAATTTCTTCATCAACCTTCACATTTACACTTTCTAGTATCTTTCTTAGTCTCTTGTTATAACATCGGTATGCTTTGCTTTGAGTAGAGTAACCCAAGAATATTCCTTCATCACTTCTAGCATCAAACTTTCCTAGATCTTCATCCCTTTTAATGTAACATCTGCTACCAAAAACTTTGAAATATCTCACAGTGGGAGTAATGCCAAACCAAAGTTCATAAGGAGTCTTACCAGTATTATTTCTAATTTGAACTCGATTGAGAGTGTAGATTGTAGTGTTGACAGCTTCTCTCCAATAGATTTGAGGAACATTTGCTTCCATCATCATGGTCCTAGATGCTTCCTGGATGGTCCGGTTCTTTCCCTCAACTACTCCATTCTGCTATGGAGTTCTAGGGGCAGACAACTGTCTCTTTATTCCATGTTTCTCACAGAAGTCTATGAACTCACTGGATGTGAATTCTCCACCTCTATTAGACCTCAGACATTTCAATTTTAATCCGGTTTCATTCTCCACCATGGCCTTGAATATTTTGAATTTCTCAAGTGCTTCTGATTTTTCTTTTAGAAAGGTTACCCACATCATCCGGGAGTAGTCATTAATTAGCAACATGAAGTATCTATCACCTTGGACACTCCTAACTCTTACCAGACCACAAAGATCAGTATGAACTAAGTCCAACAGTCCGGTAGAGGACAATTCCTTACTTTTGAAAGTGACTCTGCTCAATTTGGCCAACTGACATTCTTTGCACAAGCTATTAGTAGGTTTTACTAATTTTGGAAGATCTCTTACAGCATGAGTATTGCTTATCTTGATGATATTATCAAAATTCACATGACACGTCCTCCTATGCCATAACCAACTCTGATCAATTTGAGCAAATAAGCAACTTTTACCAGTACCAACCAAGTGGAAGATATTACCTTTAGTTTGAGTACCGGATGCAGTCTCTGTTCTAGAGCTTTCAAAGATCTTGCATTTTCTATTTCTGAATTTGAGATCATAGCCTTTGTCCACCAGTTGTCCAACACTGAGAAGATTGTGCTTTAATCCTTCAACATACAATACATTACCAGTTTTGTTCTTTCCATCAAGAGAAATAGTTCCTCTACCTTTGATCCTGCCAGCAGAATTATCTCCAAACATTACAATTCCTCCTTCATATTTTTCCAAACTTAAGAACTTACTCTTGTCACCAGTCATATGGTGAGATCATCCATTGTCAATGACCCAATCATCCTTTGTTTCAACTTGGGCAGCCAGAGCTCTTTCTTCAACTTTAAGATTGACAAATATAGAGGGTATTGGTTCCTCTTCTTTGATGGCAAGAAACACCCATTCATTACCGGATTTGTTTCTTATCTCTAATTCATCATTTGTTACTCCTTCATTATCATCTTCTTCATGAACATAGTAACAATTCTTTTGAAACCTTGATCTATTAGGATTTGGTCTTGAAAATCTTTCTAGACATCTTGAGGCAAAATGACCAATTTTATTGCAGTTAAAACACTTGAAAGGTAATTTTCCTTCATACTTACCTGATCCTCTCGGTAGTCTCTTTGCAATAAGGGCTTCAAGATGAGCAGTTTCAGCTTCTTCTTCATCCAATTATTTTCTTGCTTTTTCATACCATGATGGGTTCCTTGAAGAATTTTCCCTTGGATGAAACCTTTGTTTCCCTTTTACAGAGGCACTGGCTTTGAATGCAGATTCAGTCTTTGGAGGATCATCTCCAAACTCGGCCATTTCAAAAGCAGCCAACTTACCAACCAATTGGTCCCTTGTGACTGTTGTATGAGCTTTGAATTCTTCAATTGCAAAAGCCTTGATTTTGTAAGAATCAGGAAAGGATCTAAGAACTTTGCCAACGTTCTCATCTTCACTCAAGATTCCACTTGCATTTCTAATTCCACAAACCAACTCATTCACTCTTGGCATAAAAGCGGTAATATTTTCATCATCTCTCATTGTCAGTTTTTCAAATTTTCCTTTTAGACTCTGTAACCTTGCACATTTAACAAACTAGTCTCCTTCATGCAAAAGTTCCAGTTTATTTCAGATCTCAAAGGCAGTTGTGATCAATAATATTTGAGAGTTCTGAGTCAGATAAAGCTCTTAAAAGAGCCTCTTTGGTCCACAGATTGTTTTCAGCATCTGTGATTTCATTTAAGGTTGTCAGACCACCCTGTGGAGGTACATAAGCTTTTGTAACCATACACCAGTATGCAAATCCCATACACTACAAGTGACATTTCATGCGACCTTTCCAGAGAGTAAAGTTAGTTCCATCAAACTTCAGACTATCCTTCTTGTAGGATGACATCCTAGATCTCCTCAAGCGGTTAAGCTCCTTTTAGAAGAACTTGGCTTTGATACCAATTGTTATATTTAGAGCAGACAACTGAGAGGGGGGTGAATCAGTTGTCTAAAACTTTCTTTACTTTCAACACTTATATTCACTTGGTAGTAATAATAAATCAAAACATGAAACTTAATGAAATTAATCAAGAGCAGAAACACATCAACACCAGAGACACCAAGATTTTGATGTGGAAAACCTAGTTAAGGGAAAAACCACGGGGTCATTAACCCAAGATTGTATTCTCTATTAGAAGAATAGAAAGAACAAAATGGCACATGCCAATTAGGGCTCACTGCCCGAGCACACTACTCACAAGAGGCTCACTGCCTATAAGAGACACACTGTCTACAAAAGATTAAGCATTACATACTTGAACTGGAAAATAGCATCTTCACCATGCTTGAGTCAGTTCCATTTAAGCCTAAACCTTCTGCTCTGCCTTTCACTCTTCTTCTTGCTACCACACACTCATCTCCACATCTCATCCCTTGAAATCACTTCGTAATCCCTTATTTATACATGACATCAACTTAGGAACAAACATCTAAGTCAGCACACATCCACAAGAACATCCGCAAGATGTATAAATCATCTGGTCGGCCAGTCACAGAAAGAACATCATCATCTGGAAGTTATTCTTCATTTTTGTGACTCCAATTCTAATGCGGACCATAAACATGAACTAAGCATGATCCAAAGACCTCCACAAGCTTGCCTAAAACACCAAGAACATCCGCACTTCCTCTACTTACTGAAACTCTTCTCTCCTTCATCCAGAACCTCATGAACACAGTCTGCCATTACTGTCACAAAGGAATATATAATTTCAAACCTTCAAACCACAAACCAATCAATTTTCCACACCACACAGAATTCCCAAACACTTCCTCAAATTTGCAGAACTAGAGAATGCATTGCCAGATCTCACCGGACCTAATTGTATCACTCTGTCATCACTGAACATTTGCCAGAACCGGTTCCACTTGAACTGCCATAACTTCTTCAAATATTCATGCGGACCTCTAAAATCTCTACTGGAACAACTTAAGACACATATTTACAAACCCTTTAATCTGCATCCTCTGATCCTCATCCTGTTATTGACTTTTTCCTTATGCCATCACTGTTCTTCACTGTTCCTGATTGAGATTGATTTTCTCAATATCGCCAGCACACAACTCATCCAACCTTATCATTAATGTAACAAGAGTATGTTGACGTCAATGACAACACCGATTAGGCCCATACTTGCAACATTATTAAGGTAATTAATAAATTAAACTACCTCTAATACTCATTAAAATAAAATATTTTTTCCTTCAAAACATGCAAGAAGGGAGAAAGGAGAGAACATGAGTTGGAGACTCATGCAGGAGGCTATTTTGTTTCTATTTTTGACTTTGGGTCAAACATGTCTATTTTCGGCAATCTTTTTGGTCAAACACCTTGAGAGGAGGAATTCTAAGCTAAAATAGCTAATTTTGGAGCAGTTATGGGCCCTCTTATTTAGGCATTTTCCTCTTGCTCAACTAGCAACCGAGAGTTGACTTTTCCAACCTATTCATACACCAGTTGGAGTCCACTTAGATAGGAGATGGCTTCCCTTTGCTTTTTGGGAGAGCTTTTAGTATTATAGGGAAAAAAAGATTATGTTTTTTTCTTAGTTCTTGCTTTTTCTCTTGCCTTTGCACATTGTAGAGACAGATTTAGTAGTGTAACTTAGCTTTTTACAGGCTTTTATAGAGTAGCAGTAGTTTCATAGTTATTGCAAAGTTTTCCTTTTATTTTCAATAAAATTAGGTGTTCTTCTATTCATATTTATGTATCTTGTTATCTTATGAGTGATTTGATAAAGATTTATTGTGTTTTGCATCAAAACCTTTAAGTTTTCTATCTCATTCTATGAATGCAAGTGTACAGAGGTGTAAGTTTTACTACAAGTTATAGATTTTGTAGGTGATTCCTTTACTTTTTAAGTTGTAAAAAACATTGGTTTTCCTTCATCAAAAGTGGATTTTTTTCATGCCTTCTTTTGAAATACTTATGAGGTAAAGATTGTTTAGTTTGAGTTGTAAGAATAGATTTATTGAAGAATACCTATGAATCAGATTGCAAGTTAGGATATAATCATTGGTGCATCACCCCTTGGGAAAAATTTCAATTTATTTAATCATTCTTCTATCTTTTTTCAATGAAAGTATATTAGATCCAAGGGGCATTTAAAGAGAGCCAACTCTTCCAGAGGTTCATTGTCATCATAGACAACCCATAGTCTGAGAATGTTCCCATGTTGCATAGGATTGGCAAGCTTTAAGGCTTAGCATTCAGGGTGCAATCGTTCATGACAATAGTTTTTGGCACATCCGATGGGACTCTAAACTAATTTTAGGCCACTAGATGTTTTGGTATAGAGAGCAGTGGTTTTGACCTTTTGAGGTTATAAACATATACTTGGTGACTCTATTCTTCTGGTTTTCAAGCAAATCTAGTGTGAACACACAAGAAGAATACACACCAAAGGATCTGATGTTTTCTTAGGTATTATCATCCTTTGGAGGCAAAATCATCAAACACCATGGAAACTCTAAGCATATATCAGCTGGTTTAAGTAGCCTAGGAATCTACAATGAATTAGGTTGATGTTGTCTTTTAATTTTCATGTTTTGACTGCCATATGATTCATGCCTTTCATGAAAAATGTCTAGATATTGTAGCAGTTATGGTGATTCTCTGCCATATCATGAAAATCCAAGCCTTTCGCCACCAAAAAAATCATTTTCTTCATTATAATCAACACCATCAGCCCTCTTTGTAGCCTATTTACACCCATACCCAACCTTATGGAACTAATTTTATTTCAAACCAGCCCTGTAGTTTCCCTTGTCAATCTCAAAGTGCTGACAATATTGATACTGACTTGGGTACGATCAAGAGTATGGTGCTAGATATTTAAAGATAGATGGTAGAAATAGTTAGAGAAAATGAATATAATATACAACAGGAGCAGTAGTCTTATCAAGCCTATCTCTCAAACAGCCATGCAATAGCAGTATATCAACATGCTCAACATGCTTACCACACACCCACCACTACTCAACCTTCATGGAAGCCTACTTGTGGTCACAAACAGTCTTAGAAAGATTATTTTGTTCTCAATTAGCATGTTTTTTCTATTGATCAGCCTTGGTATGATGATAATACGAGTGTTAGGGATATTTCTTTGAGTTATAAAAAACAAATGGATACTATTGAAAGAGAATGAGAATATAACATGCAGTAGGAGGATATTGCTTATCAAGCCTATCTCTATCTACAAGTGGGGGAGGCACAAAGGAGGTATGAAGAGGAATGTTTTGCTAGAGAAGTTGCAGCTAAGGAAGAGTAGATAAGACAATTACTTGTCTGTGCACAAAGGCTAGAAGCCCAATCAGGTTGTATTCCTAGTTTCAAGGAAGAACCTCTTACAACCATAGAGAAACCCTTGAAAAAAGAGGTTTCAAAGTCCAAAATCCTGGGTTTCAATTAGGGAATGTTTTCTAAATTAGTAAGCAAGTCCCCTCATTTTAAGATTCCAAGTTTTAGAGGTTCTGATTTTGTTCAAGAGCCTGTTTGCATTCAAAACTAGTTCAAATTAGTTCTTAGTTTCAGTCATCTCAAGTGCTTGAACCAAGTCATGAAAGTTTTAAGCAACCATGGTAGCCTTCTTGGGATAAGCAACCTGATTATAAAATGCTAAACCTTGTTAAAACCACTCCTTACATACCAATCAAAAATTAGAAGGAAAGGGTTGTAGAGTCCAAGCCAATCAAAATTCCAAGTTTTAGAAGCAATCCTTCAATCCAGTAGCTAATTCATAGCCAAGAGTAGTCCATAATACCTCATAATGAGCTTAGCAATGGGCATATTTATCCTAATTTAGTAGATGAAGGTTCTTGTAGTCCTTTTTGTGTAACCAAATTAGAAAAATTAGATGTAGAGCAAGAGGTTGCTGCTGTGTGTACTGTGTTCCTAGCTAAATATAAGCATAATGTATGTGTAGTGAAGGTTGGTTCAAGCTTGACATTGAATCCTTTGCATTTTGATTCATTCAAAGGATTTTCTAATGCTATACACAAGATGAATGAAAGCAGAATACAAAGGTTAGATGGTGAAAATCTTCAGTTGCAAAGACAAATGGTACAAGTTCCAATGGAGAGGAAACTGGATGAAGAAGTAGATCCAATCTCCTTATTTGATCAGCTATTTGGTTTTGTTGATGAGGATGAAGAGAGCATATCAATATTCACCGTAGCAGCTGATTTGGCATAACAAGAAGACATTATAGAACATGATAGGTTGCTAGTTCATGAAGACAAGAATGCAAATGAAGCATCAATTTAGATAGAAGAGTAAAAGGACAACTCTATTTTGGAGGCTAATGAACTTGTCTTACAAAATGATAAGGCTGACGACTAGTTTGAACAAGAAACTAAACTAGAGCTTACACTTTAGAATGATGATCTTGACACTTCATTAAGATTTCAAGAAGGCTGCTATAAATCTAAGGCAACTTGCTTTGAAGAGTAGTCAAATGAACTAATTGAGGAAGTTCAGCCTTTTCAAGTCATCTCTACGTTTGAATGTCAAGATCCTAACTACTCATCTTCTAGAGAGCTTGTTACATTGCTGGATTCTTATGATGACCAAGACAATGGTGAGGATAGCAAGGTAAAGCAGGTTTCTAAACATTCCCCTTTTGTATTTGAACAATATGAAGCTAATCAGTTTGAGGACAGAAAGGAAAGTATGCAGCTAGAACTTTTGGAAGAAGAGGCTAAGTGTCAAAAAATCTTCAACCTTACTATTCGTTTCTTGGATATTCAAGATCATCCCCTCATAGAAGACACTTTGTGTCAAAGAATGGACTATCAAAAGGTAGTTTTGAAAGAGTGTCTTGATCATATAAGAAAGAGTTCATCAGCCCCATTCACTCAGGAAGAGGAGCAAGTGTTAGACAACTCAAATCTAGGTAAGTTTTTAGACACCACTAATTAGTCCATACTTCAAATTTAGGGTAATAGAACAACAAAATGCAAAACCAACACAAATTATTTAAGCATGGGTTTGTCAAGAGGATGTCTTATTGAACATCTAATCTAGTTGGAAGGCAACAGGGAGAAGCCACTACTTATCATGCTCATTTCAAGGCATAAGGATGAGTAGAATGAAGAAAGAAGTCATCTTTTTAGTAAAAGAAAGTGGGCATGTGCTTTTGTTCCTTTTCTTGAAGAGGTATTACATATGTTTCTTAGATACCCACTCTTTCCACACCCCTTGTCGGTTGCTTACAAACATTGCAAGCATTCTCAACTATTTAGGAAAGGAATCTACTTTGCAAAGCCAGTTAATGGCTTTGTTTAGAAAGCTTGTTTCATTTTTTTAGATTAGGTAGGTAGGCCATTTGTTTCAGTTTTGTTTCCAAAGAAGTGTTGTTGCACAATTGGTTGCCCCTGTTTACGGCTAGCATTGCTTTATTTTTAGGTTGATTTTGCTATTGTATGAGTTCTACCAGTTGAGTTTCAAATAGTTTTCTGAGTTGCAAAGGCTAAGGAAAGAATCTATTGCCCAATGGATATACTAGGCAACTAGTCAGGAGAGTTTTAGTAGGTAAAACTAGTGTAGAGGTCACCAAAAATGTTACCTAATTGGGCATTCTAGCCCAATCAGGTCAGGTCGAGACATCCCTGATATTTGCTACTTTAAAAAAGTAGATAGGTTCAAAGGGAAGAATACAAAAAAAGGAGAGTTTGTAGATTTTTAGTCAGCCCTAGAAGACCTACTATCCTAGTAGAGGGCCATTCCAATGATCACCATTACCAAAATCATGTAGCAATTTCGTAAGAGTTGCTACATGAGCCAGATAAGATGGGAAGGATGCTCTAGCAAAGTAGGAGATATCATAGGACTAGCAAGAGAAAGGAAGGCTAATCTATGTGTTGTAGATTGTGTTGTAGGTTGTTTCCATTGTTCATTCATTACAATTGATACATTATTAAGTGAAAAAAGGTACACAAATATTACTAAATCTATTCATGATTATGGACATCTGTATCATGCAATCATTTTTAGTTGATCTTGATGCAATTGATTCACAAAGAAGAACTAATATATAAAAAATATTGCATAAAATAGCTATTCATATTCATGAGGAGAAAAGTGTTTGTATGCTCCCACACAAGCCATGGGATTAACTATATATGATGCAATGAAAGAGAACAAGTGCATCTGAAAAAATAGGAGCAAACATATAAAAGGGAAAAAGGGACTCCTCATAGCCTGAATGATGAATCCCATTGCTAGCAGCATCATCTTCATTTCCCTCATTGATATTTTTAAAGAGACTTGCAAGAGAGAATGAGGAGAAACATTAGAGATCAGGGTCCCTTTTTACTTCTATATGCAATAACATCAAAATGTACTTGTTATCTTACACAAACATCTAATTAAGAAAATAAGAGAGATCAACAACTCCAAAATGTAGTCATACAACTATAAAAGGATGCAAAAGATGAAGGCCAGACAATCAAAGGAGAGTCTATTAAGCCTCTATGTTTTCTCTAACTAGTTTTTTAACTGTGTAGGTACAAGTACTTGAAGACTAGTCATTAATGACATTTGTTGACAACAATTATAAATGCCAAGGTACAGGTGCTAGGACAGCCTTGAAAGTCCAGTCATGTTTAAGCCTTGAGAACAGTCATGGAGAGCTACTTATAATAGTCATAACAAAATAGTCATTAGGAGGACAATAATGAATACAAGAGAAGTCATAAATAGCCACAATGACTATAATTGAAGTGAATAGATCTCAACTCTGAAGCTCTGCCAAGACAAATGCATGAAGAGATTAATGTGAGCAAGTAATAGAAGCATAGTGATAGTGATACCATGATTGACATGTTAACAATTCAAAGAAAACCACATCATTAACCTCAATCTCTCAAAGGTGAAATCAAATTGAAAAACCCTTTTAGCCTTTATGCATGAGTTAAAGACTATCATAGGTTATTTTAGCATTTATTAGGGTAATTATTTACTAGGATTACCCTAATAATTGTTTGATTAACCAAATTGCATATTGTAATTATTCTAACATTTATTAAGGTAATTAATAAATTAAACTATCTCTAATACTTGTTATAATAAAATATTTTTTCCTTCAAAACATGCAAGAAGGGAGAAAGGAAAGAATAGGAGTTGGAGACTCATGCAAGAGGCTATTTTGTTTCTATTTTTTACTTTGGGTCAAACAGGTCTATTTTTAGCAATCTTTTTGGTCAAACACCTTGAGAGGAGGAGTTCTGAGCTAAAATAGCTCATTTTGGAGAAGCTATGGGACCTCTTATTTAGGCATTTTCCTCTTGCTCGCCTAGCAATTGAGAGTTGACTTTTCCAACCTATTCATGCACCAGTTGGAGTCCAGTTAAATAGGAGATGACTTCCCTTTGCTTTTTGGGAGATCTTTTTGTATTATAGGAAAAAAAAGCTTATGATTTTTCTTAGTTCTTGCTTTTTCTCTTGTCTTTGCACATTGCAAAGATAGATTCATTATTGTAACTCAACTTTTTACAAGTTTTTATACAGTAGCAGTAGTTTATTTTCAGCAGTTTCATAGTTATTGCAGAGTTTTCCTTTTTTTTCAATAAAATCAGATGTCCTATTTAGATTCAAGTGTCTTGTTATATTATGAGTGATTTGATAAAGATTTATTGTGTTTTACATCAAAACCTTTAAGTTTTTTGTCTCATTCTATGAATGCAAGTATACAAAGGTGCAAGTTCTACTATAGGTTATAGATTGTGCGGGTGATTCCTTTACTTTTTAAGTTGTGAAAAATAATGCTTTTCCTTCATCAAATGTGGATTGTTTTTATTCCTTCCTTTGAAATACTTATGTGGTGAAGATTGTTTAGTTTGAGTTGTAAAAACAGATTTATTGAAGAATAGTCGTGAATTAGATTGCAAGTTAGGATATAATCATTAGTGCATCACCTCTTGAGATAAATTTTAGTTTATTTAATCATTCTTCTATCTCTTTTCCCTAAAAGTATATCAGATCCAAGGGGCATTTAAAGGGAGCCAGCTCTTCTAGAGGTTCATTCTCATCATAGACAACCTAGAGTCTGAGAATGTTTCCATGTTGCACAGGATTACCAATCTTTAAGGCTTAGCATTCAGGGTATAATCCTTCATGACAATAAGAGAAATTTACAAGAAAATGATGCAATTAATGAAATAGATTTATGAATTACATGAGAGAACTTGCTGTGATATTTGCAAGTTATGAAATCCTAATGTGAGTTTCCTATGTTTATCTTAAGTGAAATAAAGTAAAGGTGACTTAATTAATTAATCAATATGATTAAATTAATTAAGTAAAGAACCTATTACTCTAACACCCCCCTTAAGATGAACTTAGGGAGAAGCTAAAAAACTAAGGACAAATGCATAAAAGCAAAGATGGGTCCCAACTTGACTAGACCTAATGAGGTACCCATGTACAAAAGAGTCTCTCACAAATAGAGAAAAGGAGAAAACCATGTGGGAAAAACTCCTCTCCAAAAGAGAGAACAAATGTCCCTATAAGACATAGAGAAAGAGTGAAGGAATAAGAAGCCTCCACACAAGATGTCCCAAAAGAATAGGAACATGAAGATGAACATGAAGAGCTCCACTGAAGGATGAAGAAGTTGTAAGCACTATTGAAGACTGACTACTATAGTTCTGAAAGAAGAACCTCCTATAAAACAAGATGAAGATAAGAATCAAGAAATCAAGAATCTGCATGAGTGCCCCCAATGACACTACTCAAATTAGATGGCAAAAAAAGGCAAAACATTTGGAACTCAAAGATACAAATGGCACAGGGACCAAAACTCTAAACAACTGATTAAGTGAAAATAGGTCACCTCCACAAAAGGAATGCAAGAGTGTCCATATGGTAAATGCTCTATCTCACTGAAATGCATGGGTAACCAGCCACTGATGTAGGTTACATTTGCCTAGATACATAGGAACAAATACTAGATACATAACTCACTCCAATGCAAAACCAAGGAAGTATTAGCACCAATAGTAGAAACTCCCCATAATGCAGACAAGGGAGGGCCATGACAGGTACACTGAAACAATGTGAAACCAAGAAGTGCATGTAGAAGAAACAAGAACATCTGAATGTGCAAACATGAAAGTATCAGCAAATAAAAGGGTGTGTAAACCAAGGCACACATGAATGAGCCAAGAATCAATGTGATTCATTGTTGTCATGGAAGGGACACTCACTTGACAAAGGTGTGATGGTAAAACAAAAGGCAAACATCAACCCACCATGGCAATTTATATCATAGTGCAAGTACAATAAGGAACAAAATGATGTGCAAGATATCAAGAATACATGTACAATACTAAGGCACTTTATTTTAGTGCATTTACATATGAGAAGTGCTTACAATGGAATCTCACAATGTCTAAAAAAATTACCACATGCTAAAAATATAATTCCTTGACAGAAATAGAGAAAATTGATAGCACCATGATGAACTAAATAGAAAAACATGCACTTTAAAAAAAAAAGGGACCCCAAAAGGAGTCTTGATGTAGAAGATATGGCCCGTCAAAGTCTCCAAAATGATAACTACACAGCAATAGCACTAAGAAAACTAATTTCTTGAAAAAAGTAGAATTCAAAATTGAAAACCACTTGCACCATTGGAAAGAGCATGAAATTCTACCCTTTTTTAAAAAAATTGCACTAAAAAATACCAATGTATGACTGAGGTATGGCCGCTAGAAGATGGAGTGCAAAAATGAAAAGCCCAATGGTGAAAGGTAGATTTGGAAAAAAGGCAACCTCTGCCAAATTTAGCAAAAACTACCACTAACTTTGAGGTTTCTATTAATTATAGAACCCTCTAGATAAAATAGAAGACCAAAACTTGGCTCTGATACCATGTAGAAGTTGTGAAGCTAGCCACACAGACCCAATGAACACCTACAAAAACCTAAGATTAACCTTCCACAAGAGAAAAAAGAAAAGAGAGCAATTTGCACAAAAAGGATGCAATTAATGAAATGGATTAATGAATTACATGAGAGAACTTACTTTTATATTTGCATGTTAGAAAACCCTAATGTGAGATTCCTATGTTTAGCTTAGGTGAAATAAAGTAATGGTGACTTAATTAATTAATCAATATGATTTAGTTAATTAAATAAAGAACCTATTACTCTAACACCCCTTTACAATGAAAAACTTACCATAATTTTGTTTTAAACAATTTTTTTGAAATTTCTTTATGGTTTTTTTAAAGGAGGTTTTTTTTTTTTTTGAAAAAATGTCACCTAGATCTATGTGCTGGGGAGGCCGTACGACTCCCCCGACAAATTTTTTTTGCCTCATATGAGTCCAAAGATGATTTTAATGATTTGATAGTTGATCTAAAGGTTTTTGGGCCTTCTAAGCACAATGGTGAAGTCCGTTCAGGCCCAAAACACTAATAGCTTTCCTCTAGATCTCGAAAAAAAAGCACGTACTAAAACCCTTGCAGATCTAGCCTATGAAGCTCAAATCAAGCCAAATAAAAGGCTAATCTGACTATTTTAACTTCTTTGAATCTAATGGAATACTCTATTTTACACAAAAACACACCCAACAAATGGCTCCTACTCAAAATTTTCTCCAAATCTAAGAAGGGGCTTGTAGATTTGGAGCTCTTATACCATGTAGAAGTTGTGAAACCAACCTCATAGACCCAGGGAACACCTGTAAAACCTAGGATTAACCGCCCACAAGAGAAAAAAGAAAAGAGTCAAATTTACACAAAAATGATGCAATAAATGAAATGGATTTATGAATTACATGAGAGCACTTGCTTTTATATTTGTAAGTTAGAAAACCCTAATGTGAGATTCCTAAGTTTAGCTTAAGTGAAATAAAGTAAAGGTGACTTAATTAATTAATCAATCAATATGATTAAATTAATTAAGTAAAGAGTCTATTAATCTTACACCAATTTACATATAATGTATCCTTAAATATGATGTCTCAAGTTCTGCCATTTTCCACGTCTCAAAATGATGAACTTGCACTCTTCAATCATCAATATAGTCACTCTATTTGTAATGTTGCAATAATTAATAATCTAAGAAATGGCCAATCCTTAATGGTCAATATGGGTAGGCACTCATGGATAGTAGTGCTTATCTATTAATCCTATACGATAACTACATTTCAAGTATAAAACATAATAGCTGAAATATGTCAATCACTAACCTAACATCCAACCAATAGTAGCATATTGCTCATAATAGACACAAGCACTCATTAGATGCAATCAATACAACAAGGAGGAACATATACACATCAATTATCCACCAAATGTATCTACAGTCAACATGTTATAAGGCATTATCATATGCACCACAACATCAAATGTAATCCTCAAGGTGCCTCTGAAACACTATGTAAGATCACTAATCACAAGGTGTCAATGAGTCATCTACAACATCTATAATATAAGTGCACAAATAATGACATCAATAAACTTTGGAAAAAAATTGGAAAACTTTGAAAGACAACAACAACCTCATATAAGTAGCAAATCTACGTAAAGCATCTAAATACATCTATTATATCTATAAATTCTCTACTCAAATCTAGCATACACCTAACATTTCCCCTAGTAAATAATAGAGGAGAATGCTAACAGGGTCTCCCTAATGAAGAAAGTGTAGATATTAGATACCGCCCAAATGGGAAGTAAAATCAACAACTTAGATCATCATGTAAAAATTTGTATAAATAGATGTAGAACTAAATGATGTCATTGTGGGTTTTCATCATGAGTCTCCATTAAGCCACTCTTCTAGGTTGTCAACTTAGCAGGAAGAGTGTATTTCAGGTTCAACTTACAATTCAACTACATAAAATGTTAGCCTAAATTGCCCTATTGAATCCACAAGAGGCAATATCACAAGCTCCAGAGTGTCAATTAATTGGAATATATATGTAAGGCCTAATATTATCATAACCTACATATTCAACATACTCAAAACAATCATACTACTTAGAAAAAACTTTTTGAGTGGGAATTAAATTTAATTTGATGATCTTTTTAGCAACTGATTTCTTATCAAATATATGAAGGGAAATTTAAAAAATATCAGCATTAACACTAGACAATGTAGGCTTAAGAAGATCTTCAAAACTGAGTTTATCATCAGTAGGAGAGTAAGGATGGACCAAAACATCTCTATTATTTGTAGATAATTTTTTATCATTAATAGTAGACTAAACTCTCTTAAATGAACCTTGGATCTCCCTTTGGAGTGATCTACCTAGCCAAAATACATACAACTCATAAACTTTAGAGGTGGGTCTTGTAGATAACAATGTTTGATAAAAATGAGTATGTTGACCGTATGATGTACAATGGTGTAGGTAAAAGCAATTACTAGAATTATGACTTTGATGCCCATAATGAAAAAACATAGACATTATTGGACTCAGTACACATTTATTTTGGTTGTTTTGACAACTCAGATTTTTTGACTCAACAAGAATGATCAATACATGTAAATACAAATTTGATAAGCTGGAAATATTCTAGCACATAAGATTGAACGAAATGGTTATAACTAGGATCACATTTTGGTTTAATTGTTTTCTAACATTTCTAGAGTTTTACAATGGGTTTGGATTATGATACTTTATAAAATAAGGCACCTTTTAATCCGTTGATTTTGAAACAATGGTCTTTATTGTTTGGGATATAAAACTCTGATGTGACAGATTTTGAGAAAATACTTTTTGACTTCAGCACAACATTTTTATTTTGTGACACAAGAGAAAATGGAGGAAGTTTTTGTATTTTTTGAATTTGTGATATTGCTCTATTTTGTACTTTCTTTCTATGTCTAAGTACTAGAAGAAGGTACATCCTACTGAAAATATTTCTTTTGTGTGCCTCCTAATTGATCTTGTAACCTAGCCAACACTTTCCAAAATAGGATACTTAAAGAATGCCAACAATTTAGGGGGAACATATTTGACACTATGTTATATTTTCTAACAAAATAGGACCACTTTGTGTGCTCCTACTATTTCTCTATATTAGTCTTCACCATTTAAAAAAATATATTAGTTTAGAAACTAGGTTTTGAGCACTACTAATCTTGTTCTTATCACGTCTTAAATATTTGAGCATAAGTATCTTGAATTACTTATTGAAGTATAGTTTTTGTTGATTTTAGGTAAAAAGTGACCACTTTTGGTCCCCTTTGGCCATCATTTCCATGCTCTTAACCTATAGAATATTAGGCTTTGTCCAACATCATGAGTCACACTCTCTCTATCACTACATAAATCATCATTTCCTTTTGTAATGTGCACTCTTTTCTTGGTGCATACTTTTTCTTTCATAGCCTCAAGAAACTCAAATGCTCATTGAACTACCTCTCCACACTTGAAATAAGTGTTGTTGAAGGTCCTTCCATAGCCTCCTTTTTCTTTTTATCTTTCTTCTTCTTAAAGGACTACTCCTCTCTAGAATCATGTGTGCTACAATTAAATGTCATATAATCTCCCTATTTAATTCTCCACTCATTGCTTCTACCCTTATACTAACTCCACACTCATTGTTACTTATAGGATAGACTCTCCTCTACCCTCAATTCACATTAGTAGGCATCTTATATGGATAAAATTGGTTAAAAATATTTCTCGTCTTGAATTGTGATGGACAACCCATTCAAATATTGAGACACATTCTGTGTCATCTTCTATATTACCTACCTAAATGTTGATTTTGTAAAACTCTTTACTATGTTCCATAGACATCTCTTTTTGTTACAAGTTCTCAAAAATGTTACATAATTCTACATTATAGTTGGCTACTAATAATTTAGCCTTTAGATAAGCTACGATTTCATCATGTCTAGTAATCTTTGGTGTAATCTTCATGTGGATGTAACATTTAGACAAAACAAAGATAGTTAGATGCACACAAACAAGAAACTCAATCCAGACCAACATACACTTTTAGCTTGAGAAAATGGAGGAAAAAACAACAATGCAAATGCAAACAAATAAGAATTTTACCTCCATGATGGTTGGGATGTGCTCCAAGATGAGTTGATATGTTGTATGATAATTATTGGTTTCTTTTCAAATCAATAGCATGTACCTATAAATTCTCCTCCATTTCACTTGAAATTATTGAGAAGGAGGATTGATTTATGGATGTTTAGACAATAGGATGGAGGGTTGGGATTTAATTAGAATGGATGTCTAATATAAAATTATACAAATTAGGGTAAAGTTAGAAGCTTCTACCTAGGGAAAGCTAAAAGGAAGGATGGTTGAGACTAAAGATGAATTGATGGCTAGTATTGAATGAGAAGAAATAGGACAAGGATGAAAGCTTATGGGTCTTATCATTATGTGAATGAATAGGATTAAAATATGTGGTAGGGAAATGGATGGTGGAGATTTATTAGTTGTTTGACTTTTGTGAGTGTGTCTAGGTTCAATGAATCTAGACAAGTTTTAGTTAGTCATGTGACTTTTTAATATTTTGATTATTTAATCTTATTAGAAAGGATTAAATAATTAATCAAATAATAAAATTATTTAATTAATTAGTGGGGAATGATGTAGGAAATTAGTTCAATTAAATAAAAATATTTAAATAAAATTAAATATATTTATTTAATTAATTTAATGATGGAGGAAATGTTAAAAGGAAAATTATAATTAATTAAATAAATATATTTAATTAACTAGTGTCAAGATTATTCAAATGTATTTAGGAAGGTGTTGACGGTGCCTAAAATAGTATTAGTGTTATGGTATTAGATGTATCATTAGGATGTGGTCAATTTTAGGTGTCTACACTTCCCTACCATACATTTCTACACATAATCCCACCATAGGACAACACACCCCTTTAACCAATGGTCAAATATTTAACTCTTATTCTCCATGATCCAAACCTCCTAAATAATAAGGAAGATCAAAATTTGGATTACTTTTTGCCCTCAACAATGCCCTAGCAAGCTCATCTTCTAAATTTTTATTTTAAGTTGGAGGCATGCTTATGGCACAGATTCTTCAACTAATTTCTCTCATCAACACTAGCATCTTTAGCTATGACTGGTTTTCACCTATGCAAATTCTCATGGGCTTCCAACCTTTCTTGAGTAATTCTTACAATATGAGAAAATTAAAGATCATATTGGCCCCTTCAATGTGCTTCCTCCTCCTCATTACTGTAGCCTCTCTATTTTTCCACCTTGTCTTCTATTAACCATTTTCACTAGTGACTACCATATTTATTAACTTGTTTGATGCAAGATTGATTGACCCCTAAGATGACCCCACATCAATGAGTACAAAATAGAATTCTTAACTTAGAATCTATCATTTTGAACATCTTAAATTCTCTTTTCAACATTTATTTTTTAAGAAGTTTAAGTTCACTTGTACTTTGATATCTGGTCTATAGACTCTTCCATGCTCAGTTAGACCTAGTTGCTACTGTAACTCTTAGAAATATATCGATTCATCCATTGCATACTATATAAAGAAAAAGGGTTTTTGTTTACTTATTTCTTTTCTCCTTAAGAAGATCCTTCTCTTCTTGTGTCAAAGTATTATATGGTATTTGGTCATTTGGTTTAGGGAAAATATTGTCCACTAAATCCCATACATCTTGTGGATAGATTTGAGTATCTCTTTCCATTAAAGAAAGGAATTTGGGGTTGAGTGAGGCCACTATTTATAATAGCCATGGTTAATCAACTCAAAGAAATTAATACCCTACTCTAATGCAAATTTTATGAGATTTGTGTATGGTCTATATTTTATCAAATGTTTTATCTTAAAATAAAGAACTAACTACTATATTAATGTAAAATGCATTAATATATATATATATATATATATATATATATATATAAATTCCCATAACCAAAATAAAATGCACAAAATAAATATATTTCATATTTTAGCAAAAAAAGTTTACAATATGTTGCTTCCATTACATTATATTTACTTATACCTCAATATTTAGTCAATAGACTTTCCCATCTTTTCTTAGATGTAGCTTCTATTGAAACTCTTGGATAATTAGATTCATCCATTACATCTTGTGTGAGGAAAAAGACTTTTGTATCTTTCTTTCTATTCTCCTTGAAATATACATTGCTTGGTCAATTGGTTTAAGGAAACAATTTTATGCTAAATCCCATACCTCTTGTAAACAAATCCAAGTCTTTATCTTCATACTTTAATAATTATAGTTATTTCTATTGAGTAGAGGTATTTGAGGTTAAGGGAGGTTGGTACCCATTGTAGTCATGGTGAATCAACTCAAAGAAAGTAATAAACTTTTTAATATCATTTTGATGGGATTTGTGTGAGTTCTATATTTCATTAAATAGTCTATTTTTAAACTGTTAAAGAATGTTCAAATCACTATATTAATATAGAATGTATTTAGAAATATACAAATTGATAGCAATGTTCATGCCTAAAATAAAATGCCATACAAAATTATTTTATATATTAACAATTTTTTTTTCGTAATATGCTATTGCTACTTTTTTATATGTGACATTACATTTTTGTAAAAAAAATTAAGACCTATTATGTGCAACTATTACAACTCTTGAAACCCTAATACATTCTATTAAGACATATCTATCTCCCACTTTACCTTTCTCTAAGGAACTTGTTCTCTTATTTATAATATATTCTTTAAGTGATATAATACTACAAACCAAAGGTTACAGTCCTTCCTTTACAACTCTTTTTGGGACCAATATGAAATAATACAATAGGTACATTATTGAAACAAATACCATCTACTAAAGAGCAATATAACTATTAAAGTCATCTATTGAGATTTTCATAACCATGAAACATAGTAAAAGTTGCATTATTAATTAATAAGAACATAAAATTTAGCCATCCATTGACATCAAATCAGAACTACCATTAAGGGTCAATTTAGTTATAGAGTTCTGAAATAAATCAAAACATAAAGAATTTTTTTTAGCAATGTAAAAGTGCTCAACCATTGAGATGGGCTTGCATCAATGAGTAAAAACCTTATTTACTACTCAAAATATATCATTTGTAAATTCTTAAATTTTCTTATCAATATTTTTAATTTAACTAAATTAAATTTATTTGTACCTTGTATCTAGTCTACAAACTCTACTATGCTTTCTTAGACTTGTTCCTACAAATTTTGTAAAGATTGATTCATCCATTGCATGTTGTATAAAGAAAAAGAGTTTTTTCATCTTTATTTCTATTCTCCTTAAAAATATCCTTCTCTACTTATGTCAAATTATTATTTGCTACTTGGTTAACTAGTTTAGAGAAATCATCCTCTAATAAATCCCATACATCTTGTGAATGGATCTGAGTCTTCATCTTAATAATCCAATAATCATAGTTATTTCCATTAAGAAAATGAATTTGAGGTTCAATGGGGCCAATAATTACACCAACCATGGTAAATAAATTAATAATTGAAAGAACTCAAGATTAACTAAGTGAATGCTAGTTACAAAAATGGAGTGAAAGAAATAGAATTGCAATCCATAGATTATGAACAAAAGGTGTACATATAGGTGAGAGAGGTGAAGAGGTTGAGTCGACTTAGGAGTTGACTTCAACACTCCACTCACCAAGTGTCGAATGAGTGTCAACACATAGCTTGGAGAGTTGTGGTGAACTCTCCAAGTTGACACCTAGCCACCTAAGGTGGCTTAAAGCCATGTGCTAATTATATTACTTAGAATAAGTACTATACAATAAAGTTTAGCACTAACACCCCTGTTAAACATATCTTAGGTGGGTACAAGAAGAGATGGGTCCTAGCTACTAGGCCTATTGAGGTACCCATATACAATAAAGTCTCTCATAAATAGAGAAAAGGAGATAACCCAATGGGAAATAAAACTCCTCTCCAAAAGAGATAAAAGATGCATGAATGTGGAAGTTGCTTGTGTACCTCGATGTCAATGCTGAACTATGACTAATAACTCCATAGAAGATGGTATCATGAGGATTCAGGAACATTAACCAAATTTGAGATGTGATCCAAAGCAATATTTAGGTTCATTTACCATAGGCTCTTGATGAGAGATGTGAACCAGTGTGAATCCATTGCAAGATTATGGATCATTTACCATAGGTTCTCAAAAATAAATGTTTGAAGGATCAATCGATACACCTATTTCTTAATCCCACCTTCTTTTAGTTACAACCTCATTGAGTTAAAATTAGGTGACATAATCCTCTATAGTATTAGAGTCTCTTGGACTTATACTTATGAGGTCTTAGTTCATGACTTATTTGTTCATTGACCTTCCCATTGGGTGTTTTCAAGGTCCTAATATGAACATAAGTACTTGGAGTTATCCTTGTTCATGCTTATTAAACTATCTAGATGATATGTACTTAGAAGTAGGAAAGGAAAAGACTCAATGATACCCCACTGAATTTCTGATCCCCCTACTTTGTGGCACTTTATATTTTAGTTCTATAGGTCTAAGTAGGTTGACACATTCAAACCCTAATACTTAGCCTTTTACAAAAAAATGCAAATTAGCTTTATGATTTTATTAAGAACCATTACTCCCTCAAATTAATGTTGCCCAAATATTAAATCCCCCCTATTTTGTATTTTATAATGCTTAGTGCCAAAAAAAAAAAACTACATTTAGCACTATAAAAGCATAATTTTAAATTCTTGCAAAGAATAAAAAATAAAATGGTATCCCAAATAAATAAAACCCAAGTTAGGGAAAAATGGGTGCCCAGTCGAGGGATAGATTTAGGATAGAAATGCCAAAAGGAAGAAATTGTAGGGGCAGCTTGAAATTTCAAAGAAGTCTTAAATCACAATCGACCATGGAATAGATAGAGGCCTCCAATGGTAGGTTTTAAAATGCCTTCATTGGCCCAAAAAAATGGTGAATAGCCCTTTTGGTATTTACCATGACACTGTCCGCAACATCAACAACCAGCACAACGCCATTAGAAAGTTTGAGCGTGGCAACCATCTCGTATAAAGATGGTGGCAGGTTAAAAACAAACACCAAATCCATTGTTGTTGTGGATCTCACCAAATCCACCACATCCAACATAAAAAATATGCAAAACATTCCAAACAGGGCACTTGGAAGTTTGATTTCTGCCATTTCAAAACCCTTTTTCAACACCTTGTCCATTGCCAACATTGACCCCGATGACACCATACTGCAACTTGCATTGAATAAATGACTAGCATTGTTTAACATACAATAATTTTTTTTCAATGACACCTATTTTGGATGGGAGGCTGAATGACCAATGCAGGGGAGGTCAAATAGCCAATGTAGAATCCAATCTAGGGTTGTGGACATGTGCCTGAAGAGGGCACTGCTTGGTGTCAAGGGAGCACGAACCTTGTAATCCCCACAACTAACACACACACACAAGACACTACAAATTTTTTTCTTCTTCTTTTTTCCTTAATAGAAATGATGTAAGTCAAACTTGAGCTTTAAACATAATAATTTCTCGACAAGCAACTCTTACAATGTGGTGCTAAGAGAAACAAAATATATGAATAATTATAACTCAATGTAATTGTTGGTTCCCAGAAGGGAAATGTCCTACACATGATGATTAGGTTTAGCTAATATACCCTTTTCTAATATCTAATGCCACTCCCATTCATTGACGACGTTCTCTAGGTAATATACAATCTACATTAACTATGACAATCTAGACCATAATAGAATACAGAATGCAGGTGAAACACATCCTATATGGTAAGATGCAATGAGGACCTTAAGATGAGAAGGATATTATAATATCTATGCCCTTTTCAATCTATTCCAACAATTTAATCTTTCTCTTATTGTCAGGTTATTATGCAACTAGTCATACAACACATTCTTAGAAAATAATGTACATAAATAACTAACATCTTATTAATTATCTAACATACACCAACATAAAATAAGGAAATATTCTACATAATGAGGCTTACATATCATATGGTGTTTATTGGAATAATAAATTTTGTAACATTCCAAACTATTTTCAATAAAATAATTATGCCTACCATATTAATGCAATTAAAGTACTCTACTTTAATCAATCACGTTAAGCAAGTAAGAGAGGTTAGTTTCTCATCTATAATTACGTATTAAAAGGACTCCAAACCATTCAAGAAGGCATAATGTCCTACTCCGTGAACAAGGTAAGTTTTTTTTTAGTTTTTCTTTTTAAAGGAAAATTTCCTTTATGCAAGGAATTGTGATAAATGCCCTTTAATAATATAATATCTCAGCTACACCATTATCAAAAGACAAAATAGAGAAATAAAAATTTGTGTATAACTAACACTGGAACCAATTGGAGGTTCAATGGATATGCCCAAAGGAGCAATCGACAGGTTTAGAAAATGCTCTAGCATGAATTATCATTATTATTTTATGAGTATCTCTAGGCCTTTCTAGAAGATTCCAATGTGCCCTTCTAACCTAAGGAAATCTCTTCTTATGAAACCATAAATTCAATCTATGGAAGAATAAAAGAACCACAATCGAAAGCTTGGTGTGAGTTTTTACCTAAACCCTAAAAGGGCACATACCCTAAATTTGCCCTAAAAAAAGGTGATATTTTGTTTTTCAACTGACAAGGAAGAGAACTTGAGTGGCAGCCATGGTAGAAGGGCGATCGAATAAGGTTTCACTCTAGTTGCTTCAAGTTTCTACCTAGTCCCTCATGGTATCCTTGTCTTTTGACATTTGCTTGACCTTTTTTTGAACTCCTTGGTATTTCTCTTATAGTACTAGACCTCTCCATGAGGTAGTGGTGGCCATGCAGTACAACAACCTACATTACATCTTAAGGGATGGTCAGGGCTGTTAGGGTGGTGAAGCCCACTCACCACCACGTGGTCTCCATGCAATGGAACCTATTGGAAGTTACAAAGTAACTTATGAAACTGCAAAGTAACTTAAAAATAGTTTGCAACTACTTCTATTTCTGTTGGAGATTGCTTCTCTGCTGTGCAGCGTATTGAAGCTAAAAATGTTTTTGGTTCTGGCTTTGTAGAAACAACCATAATAAAGGTTGTGTGTCTGTAAACATTTAACAAAGAGATTATATATATTTCTGGGGATATCCCATTTAGTGTGGACATAGCCTACTATGCAGGTGAACCACGATATATCTAGTGTTTGAGTTTTCATTACAAGTGTGTATGTCTCCTTATTTCTCTACAGGTGAACCACGATATATCTAGTGTTTGAGTTTTCATTACAAGTGTGTATGTCTCCTTATTTCTCTATTTTACTCTATTTTAATCTCAACAACTAGTATCAAAGCATTTGCCAAGGATTGTGAGTATCAGAGAATTTGTTTAGGATTATGTCCAATCTGAGACAAATCCTTGATTATGTTGCAAGTATGGGCCTAACTGGGATTGTCATTGATGTTAACATACTTCTGTTGCATTAATGATAAGGATTGGATGAGTCATTTGTTGAGGATACTGAGAAACTTAGTCTCAATCAGGAACAGTGAAGAATAGTGATGATAGTAAGGTAAAAGCTCAAGATAGGTCAAGGATCAGAGGATGCGAATTAAAGGGTTTGTAGATATGAGTCTCAAGATGTTCCAATAGAGATTTTAGAGGTCTGCATGAAGATATGAAGAAGTTGTGATCGCTCAAGTAGAACCGGTTCCAGTAGATGTTCAGAGGTGACAGAGTGTTACAGAAAGGTCCGATGAGATCCGGAAATGCATTATCCTATCTTGCAGATTGGAAGGGGTATTGGGGAAGTCCTTATGATGAGGAATCTAGATTTATTCATGATTTGAAGGTCTGGAAGCATCTATTCCTTTGTGACAGTAATGGCAGACTGTGTTCTTGAGGCACCGGATGCAGGAGAGAGAGATTTCAGTAAGTAGAGGAAGTGCGGATGTTCCTTGTGATTCAGGCAGGCTTTTAGAGGTCCTTGGATCATGTTTAGTTTGTGTTGATGGTCCGCATTAGAGTTGGAGCCCAGAATTGAAGATATACTTCTGGATGAAGGTGTTCTTCCTTAGGCTGGCCGACTGGATAAGCTACTCATCTTGTAGATGTTCTTGTGGGTGTTTGCCGACTTAGATGTTTGTTCCTAAGCTGATGTCATGTATAAATAAGGGATTGTGAAGTCATTTCAGTGTGTGACTTGTGAAGATGAGTGTGTGGTAGTGAGGAGAAGAGCGAAAGGTAGAGCAAAAGGTTTGAGATTAAATGGAACTCACTCAAGCATGGTGAAGATGATATTTACCAGTTCAAGTGTGTGATACTTATTCTTTTGTAGATAGTGTGTCTCTTGTAGGCAGTGAGCCTCTTGTGACTAGTGTGCTCAGGTAGTGAGCCCTAATTGGCATGTGCCATTTTTGTTCTTTCTATTCTTCTAACAGATAATACAATCTTGGGTTAGTCACCCCCTGGTTTTTCCCTTAACTGGGTTTTCCATGTCAAAATCTGTGTGTCTCATGTGTTGATGTGTTTCTTCTCTTGATTAGATGTATTAAGTTTCATGTTTGATTTATTGTTATATTGCTAAGAGAATACAAGTGTTGAAAAGGAAGAAAAAGTTTTAGACAACTGATTCACCCCCCCTCTCAGTTGTCTGCCCTAAATCTAACAATTGGTATCAGAGCCAAGTTCCTCTAAAAGGAGCTTAACCACTTGAGGAGATCTAGGATGTCATCTTACAAGAAGGAGAGTTTGAAGTTTGATGGAACCAACTTTGCTCTTTGGAAAGGTTGCATGAAATGTCACTTACAGTGTATGGGAATGGCGTACTGGTCCATGGTTACAAAACAGTATGTACCTCCTGTTGGCAAGAGACACTATATGTATTCATGGTTGTTGTCATTAATGGCAACAAAGGTCATCCCACATATCCGCAAGTCATGGTGTGTCTCTACCGGAAGTCAGAATGAAGATTGTTGTGGTCCGGTGAACAAGAACAGAGCATGTGGCAAGGTCCGACAGATTGGTCTGGATCTCTCAGAGGAAGTGTCTTGGTGCAGTGCAGATTTGGGGAAGTCAAGAGGAATACCTTGAGTAGTATATTCCAAGGATTTAGCCTCCGGTGATGGACAAGGAAAAAGATATGAATAGTTGAGTACTGAATTCCTGAGAGACAGTGAGAACAGAGGAAGAACTGACTGACAGAGCATCAGACTATTTTCTAGATGTGTTACTGTTGATGGTAAAGGTTGTGAAGGCATGAATCATGTTTCGCCGACATGATTAATGATATCTACAAGTATATGCTTGATCCGCATTGCTTGGTGAGCAAGGATTTAGCCGACAGAATAGAGTTTGTAAGAAAATAGACTGTTCCGGATGCCGACTAGAAAGGTGATGAAATTACTTGTGCGGATATATATATAGAGCATGGATTTAGTAGTGAGATGTGTGATTGTATGATGGTGTATGCGAATAAGTGTAGAACAGAGCAGAAGTAGTAAGAAAGATTCGGTATGTGAAAGGAAAGTAGAATAAAGAATAGAGGAAAGATGAAGTGCAGCAGATCAGTATACAGAGCTTAAACTGGAACTGAACTCCAGCATATGTAGATGCTTCCAATCAGTTCAAGTATTGTATAAACATTCTTTTGTAGACAGTGTGTCTCCTTGTAGGCAGTGTGCCTCTTTGTGAGCAGTGTGCTCGGGCAGTGAGCCCTAATTGGCAAGTGCCATTTTGTAATTCCTTATTCTTCTAACAAAGAATAATCTTTGGGTTAATCACCCCGTGGTTTTCTCCCTTAACTGGGTTTCCACATCAAAAATACTGTGTCATGTGTTTCTCATTTCATGATAATGTTTGTTTCTTTGATTCAATGCTGCTTTGATTAATAAGAAAGTTCAAAAGAAGAAATAATTAGGATAACTGATTCACTCCCCTTCTCAGTTATCAACTTGGTATCAGAGCTAAGTTCCTCTGAATAGAGCCTAACAGCTTGAGGAAGATCTGGGAGTTCAAATGGATGCATATGGTTTAAGGGAGTAACTCAAGACTGCCCTTGAGGATCTTGAATAGTCAAACTCTGAAGTCAATGAATTAAAGGAAAGACTCAAACAGGCTGATTAATTCATGAGAGAACTAAAAGACAAATTAAGTCTCTCTATGAAAAAGAGAAAGGAGCTGCTCCAACAATTGGCAAGACAAAGTGAAGAAAGCAATACAAATGAAGAATTGACTAAGAAAACCAAGTTATGTGAAAAGTTATCAGAAGAAGTCATTCTGTTAAGACATGAAATGGAATCAGGAACTATAAAGTTTACTCAAGAGATTGAAGAAAAAAGAAAAGCTGAAGACAATCTAAGACAATCTCTTAAAGAGAAATCAGAAGAATGCCACCAGATGGATAGGATTATCAGACATCTTGAATCTGATCTTAAAGATGCCAAAGATAATGAAGAAAAACTTGAGGATCAAATTGTCTCTCTCAAAAGAGATCTTCAAACAACAAATGAATATAAAGAAAAATTCAAGATAAGTTCTGCCCAACTTGAAGTACTTCTTGGAAGTCAAAAGTGGATAGATGACAAGTATGGTTTGGGATATGAGAAAGGAGAAAGCTCCGGATCCGGTCAAAAGAATTTTGGATCAGAAAATCTAAGGAATAGGCCTAGAAGACCTCCGGTAAGACAGCCCAATGCTCAAAGATATCCATCTTTCAACGAATACTGCCACAACTGCAATCACTTTGGTCACAAAGCTAATCAGTGCAGAAATAGAATGAATCAGACTAATTCATCCTTCTCCAGATAGTGCTTTAACTGCAAAAGGTATGGACACAAGTTTCATGAATGCAGAAATATGCAAATAAACAAATCATTCAATGGTAGATGCTTTGCATGTAATAGAATAGGTCATATGGCTAATCAATACAGATCAAGAGGCTATCAGTCAAATATGCAAAGAAATGTTATTTGTCAAATCTGTAATAGGTCCGGTCATAATGCAAAAGTCTGCAGAAGTAAGAATCAAGACAAAAAAGGTCTGGTGTATAATCAGAATCAAGACAAGGGTAAACAAAAGATGAATGTAGATGAAGTTAGGAATTAGATGAACAAGATTTGGGTAAAGAAAAGTTTAGAGAATGTAGAGGTTGGATCCGCACCAGACTCTGGTGCTGATACTCCTTCCGGAAACTAAAAAGTGAGCTCTGGCTCAGGGGGAGACTCATGGAAAATCCTATTCCCCCAGCCAATCAAGTGGTGCTGAATGTGGCACAAGATGCGGAGTAGAGGGTTTGAAGATATAAGTCTTGAGATGATCCAGATAAGATTTCAGAGGTCCGCATGGAGATGTAAAGAAGTTGTGATCGATCAAATAAGACCTATTCTGAGAGATGCTCCGGAATAACAGAGGATTACAAAAAGGATCTGAAGAGATCCGGAAATGCATTGTCTTATTCTGCGGATTGGATAGAGTGTTTGGGATGTCCTTGTGATGTGTCATATTGATTTATTCATGGTTGGAAGATTCGCATGATGTTCATAGATCAGGACTGATCCGGTATTCCAAGTTATCTGAATAAGGCAAACCGAAACAATGTAGGTCGAGCATTTATTGCAAATAGATATTAGGGTTTGTGAAACAATATAAGGGATTTCTCAATAATCACTTGATCATTCCACACCCAAGAAGAAGCGAAAAGCGGAGCTCTGCAACAAAATTCATCAAGTTCACCGAAGATCACTTGTAGAAGTTACTACATATAGAAATCAATCCAACCACTCCGTATATCTGAAGGTGCATAAGGTATTTTATGTTTTTAATATCTCACTGCAAATCTTTGAAAAATGGCTACTCCGAATATAGTTAAGATCTCTGATAGACCTCGCCCCACATTCAAGAAACATCCATACAAATCTTTGGAGGTAGATCCACTAGGAGCCTTCTCCAGTGTTCCGCATGGTGTACTGCATACGGAGGACATTAGGGTTTACATTCATGCAAATTTTGAAGACTTTGGAGAATCAAAACTGATGGATATCTATCACAAACAGTTGATAGATGACTCCTTTGAGATTAAACCTCAGTACAAAGCCATCCAAGACAAACACTTTGCATAGTGCATCCATTTCCCCTATTTTGAAGAAGATGAATGGGTCCGATATGTACTAAGTAGAGTGCATGACAACTTCTTATGGTTGAACAAGCCCTTCAAGATCACCAAAGATGCAATTAGGGTTGTAACCGGTCTGCACTCATTCGGTGGATTACCTGTTCTCAAGTCTGTCAAAAATTAGACAGTTAGTGATGCAACCGGATCTAAGTTTGACAAGAGAGCTATGACAGTTGAAGACATCACTGAACCGGATGTCAAATATGCATCTATGATAATTTGTTACAAAATCTATCACTCCAGTAGGGAAAATTCAGTACCGGGAACTGTAATCTACACAGCTTATCAAATGTTAAAGGAGAATGCAGACTATGACTTGTGTGAGCTTCTTGTAAACCAACTTTTTGAAAATCTGTAGAAGATCAAGAAGGACAAGAAAAACTCCTTCAAGTATGGCAATTTGATCCTTTGTCTCTTCTTTTATTACATGAATGAGCTTCCCGGATCCAGTGGATGGATATGGCAGAATGACAGACCGGTTGCCATCCAAATCAGAGATTATTTGCATGGACTTGGGGATGCTAAAGCAAGAAAAATAGCTCTATGGGGATATTTCAAGAACTTCCAGAGCATGATGCATGCAAGAGAAAGAATACCCCAATCCCTTGTTGAAAAGTACAAAGACACAGTATGCTTTATGGTAGAAACAGATCAGTGTCTAATGGAGGCAGTAGAACCAAGAACTGTGTGGATCATGCCCATGGGGTATGAAGTGGATGAACAGATAGTGGAGCTACATGTTCAACACATGCTAAGTCAGCCTAAAGATCCAAAGGCAGAAAGGTTCAGAACATTTGAGGAACTAAGTATAAAAATTCATGTTGAACTCAGAGAACCAGAGATCAAGAGGAAAGTTAGAAAAGAAGTAGAACACATAGCACAAGGCCTTGGAATCTCCATGGAAGCACTTGATGCTCACCGGAAGAAGAAGGAAGGGGATGAGAAAGAGAAGAAGAGGGCAGAAAAGAAAAGTGAAGAAAGTGTTCCGGTTGAAACTTCTACCTGGACCAGATCATCAAAAAGATCTGCACCTCCCACAACCAAAAGCTCAAAATTGGAAGTCCAGGCATCCGGTAAAAGATCTAAGACAAAAGCCACAAGGGCTTATGAAAGCCAAAAGGATGAAGAGGAAACTAAGTCAGATGAGGGAGTAAAAGAAATAAAGAAGTAGAAGAAGAAAGGATCCGGTAAACCCTCCACAGGCCAAGACAAGGAAGAAATGACAGAGGAATTTGTTGAAAAGCCCACCCTGTCTCTAGACAGTGTAGTCAAATCAGTCACTGTGGATGGGAACCTTCAACCAGTGGCTGAATTCTATGATGACTACAATGAGGCAGATCAAAAGATCCTGCAGGAAGCTATAATTAGGTACCTAAACATTTACAATAAAGCTTTTATTGAGATTATCTCTGAAATTCCTAAGAGTCTAGAGAAGGAATTAGAAATAAGAAAGAACAATGCCATGGCAAAAGACATTGAGATCAGGGAACAGATAGCTATTCAGCTATATCCTTCAATTGATCACAAAACAATGAACATGGTATTCAAAGACTGCAAGGATGAATTTAGAAGCAAGGCAAGGATGAATTAGCTTATGCTTGGTGAGACTGACAAAGTAGCCAAGGACACTGAAGAGATCCTCCGGAATACATTCAAAAGGTTCAACATTCCTATTGTAGAGGACTTAGGTGTAGAAACAGCTGTGGACTTGGAATCATCTGCTCCGGAAGAAGTGGCCCTTGAACAGAGTAACATCTCTCCTCCGGTTTCCTCTACAGTCTCCAGATCCCAAGAGAAATTACAGGAGAAAGAAGCAACAATAAAAGAAAAAGAGGTTGACAGCACCAAGGATGCAGAGAAAGAAAAGATTCCAACAGAGAAAACCACAACTGAAAGTGGTAAGAATGTGGAAGGAGAAAAGACTCCAAAGGACAAAACTGCAGAAGAAAAGAAACATCTGTCTCCGGCAAGAGACACTGCACAAACTGTTCAAAAATTTCTGAGCCAAGAAACAATAGAGATTGATGAACTGGAGCTTCTAAAAGGCCCATTCGACTTTGACTCTCTCTCTCCGGTACAGACGATGAAGATAGCTTCATTTGCAAATGCTAAGGCAAATGAAAAACTCCTAAAGTCTCATATGGAAGACTATGAGTTGATAGAGGCTGCTTCCAGAGTGCTTGAAAAGATTATGCTATCAGTCCAGATAGATCCGACAGTCTCCTCTTCCAGTAATCTCAAAACCTTAGTTAGCAGTGTTGATACACATTTTGATTCTCTGGAAAAATCAGCTGAAGAAAAGGTCCGGAAGGAATTTTTGGATAAGAGATTTTTAGAAGTACTAGGATTAACCTCTAATGATAGAAGAAATATGAGTATTGGAATAAAGAGCTTAGAAAATGCTCTTAAGGATGGCGGTGACATCTACAAATTTTGTATCTCCTAGTCAAAGGCAATAGTAGAAATTGATAAGAAAATAAAAGAGGAACAGGACAAACTACAAAGTTTATCTCAAAGTTTTGATCCTCTCTCTTCCTCCATAGTGAATCAAGAATGTCAAACTATTGCAATCACAAATGCAATAAAGAACTTTGAGAAGGAAAGGAAGAATATAACTAACCGGATGGGAGAACTTAGAAGGATTATAATCCCTAAGTTAGAAACTATGCATGAAGCCATCAGTGATGCTCAGACTATCGCCCAAACAAATGATCCGACAGATCTCAAAAGGGCAGAAGCTTTTGCATTTTTGTTAAGTGGTCACATTTCAATTTTGGACAGAATGAAGCAAAGCTGGGCTACAGAACTGGTCCAATTGAAGACATCCTTTGTAGACATTCTTCAGTTTATGTGAGTATGTAAATATGCAGCTATGTATAGTAAATCTTTGAAAATTTTGGTGTGCGGACCCTACCCTTTGCCATTGATGTCAAAGGGGGAGTGAGGAGCAGTGAAAAATGAGGAATCCAACTAAGGGGGAGTTCCAGAAATTGTATATAAAGATAGAGCATCAGCCAAGGGCGAGCACAATGTAAACACTTAGTCATTTTTCACTAAGTGTTGCCATCAATGCCAAAGGGGGAGATTGTTGGCAAGAGACACTATATGTATTCATGGTTGTTGTCATTGGTGGCAACAAAGGTCATCCCACATATCCGCAAGTCATGGTGTGTCTCTACCGGAAGTCAAAATGAAGATTGTTGTGGTCCGGTGAACAAGAACAGAGCATGTGGCAAGGTCTGACAGATTGGTCCGGATCTCTCAGAGGAAGTGTCTTGGTGTAGTGTGGATTTGGGGAAGTCAAGAGGACTACCTTGAGTAGTATATTCCAAGGATTTAGCCTCCGGTGATGGACAAGGAAAAAGATATGAATAGTTGAGTACCAGATTCCTGAGAGACAGTGAGAACAGAGGAAGAACTGACTGACAGAGCATCAGACTATTTTCTAGATGTGTTACTGTTGATGGTAAAGGTTGTGAAGGCATGAATCATGTTTGGCCGACATGATTAATGATATCTACAAGTATATGCTTGATCCGCATTGCTTGGTGAGCAAGGATTCAGCCAACAGAATAGAGTTTGTAAGAAAATAGACTGTTCCGGATGCCGACTAGAAAGGTGATGAAATTACTTGTGCGGATATATATATAGAGGATGGATTTAGTAGTGAGATGTGTGATTGTATGATGGTGTATGCGAATAAGTGCAGAACAGAGCAGAAGTAGTAAGAAAGATTTGGTATGTGAAAGGAAAGTAGAATAAAGAACAGAGGAAAGATGAAGTGCAGCAGATCAGTATACAGAGCCTAAACCGGAACTGAACTCCAGCATATGTAGATGCTTCCAATCAGTTCAAGTATTGTATAAATATTCTTTTGTAGATAGTGTGTCTCCTTGTAGGCAGTGTGCCTCTTTGTGAGCAGTGTGCTCGGGCAGTGAGCCCTAATTGGCAAGTGCCATTTTGTAATTCCTTATTCTTCTAACAGAGAATAATCTTTGGGATAATCACCCCATGGTTTTCTCCCTTAACTGGGTTTCCACGTCAAAAATACTGTGTCATGTGTTTCTCATTTCATGATAATGTTTGTTTGTTTGATTCAATGCTGCTTTGATTAATAAGAAAGTTCAAAAGAAGAAATAATTAGGATAACTGATTCACCCCCCTCTCAGTTATCAACACCTCCACAGGGTGGTCCGACAACCCTAAATGAAATCACAGATGCTGAAAACAATCTGCGGACCAAAGAGGCTCTTCTAAGTGCATTATCTGACTCAGAGCTCTCAAATGTTATTGATCTACAAACTGCCTTTGATATTTGGAATAAACTAGAACTCTTGCATGAAGGAGACCAATATGTTAAATGTGCAAGGTTACAAAGTCTGAAAGGGAAATTTGAGAAACTGAAGATGGGAGATGATGAAAATATTACCACTTTTATGCCAAGAGTGAATGAGCTGGTTTGTGTAATTAGAAATGCAGGTGGAACCCTCAGTGAAGAAGAGATTGTTGGCAAAGTTCTCAGATCCCTTCTTGCTTCTTATAAAATCAAGGCTTTTGCAATCGAAGAATTCAGAGCCCACACAACAGTCACAAGAGATCAATTGGTTGGTAAGTTGGCTACTTTTGAAATGGTTGAGTTTGGAGATGATCCTCCAAAGACTGAATCTGCATTCAAAGTTAGTGTCTCTATAAAAGAGAAACAAAGGTTTGATCCGGGAGAAATCTCTTCAAGGAACCTATCATGGTATGAAAATGCAAGAAAAGACTTGGAAGAAGAAGAAGCTGAAACTGCTCATCTTAAAGCTCTTATTGCAAAAAGACTACCAAGAGGATCCGGTAAGTATGAGGGAAAATTGTCTTTTAAGTGTTTTAATTGCAATAAGATTGGTCATTTTGCATCAAAGTGTCTGGAAAGATTTTCGAGGCCAAATAGTAATAGATCAAGATTCCACAAGAATTTTTACTATGCTCATGAAGGAGATGATGAAGGAGTAATAGATGATGAATCAGAAAAAGGAGACAAATCCGGAAGTGACTAGGTGTTCATTGCCATCAAGGAAGAAGATCCAATGCCCTCTAAATCTATCAATCATAAAGTTGAAGAAAAAGCCCTGGCTGCCCAAGTTGAAGAGAAGGATGATTGGGTCATTGACAGTGGTTGCTCTCACCATATGACAGGTGACAAAAACAAATTCATAGATTTGGAGAGATATGAAGGAGGAGTGGTAAATTTTGGTGATAACTCTGCTGGTAGAATCAGAGGTAGAGGAACTATTTCTTTTGATGGAAAGAACAAAACCGGTAATGTATTATATGTTGAAGGGTTAAAGCACAATCTTCTCAGTGTTGGACAATTGGTGGACAAAGGCTATGATCTCAGATTCAAGAATGGAAAGTGCAAAATCTTTGAAAGTTCTTGAACAGAGATTGCATCCGGTACCCAAACAAAAGGTAACATCTTTCACTTGGCTGGTACTGGTAAAAGTTGCTTATTTGTTCAAGTTGATCAGAGTTCGTTATGGCATAGAAGAATGTGTCATGTGAACTTTGATAATATCATCAAGATAAGCAATACTCAGGCTGTAAGAGATCTTCCAAAATTGGTAAAACCTACAAATAGTTTGTGCAAAGAATGTTAGTTGGAAAAACAAAGTAGAATCTCATTCAAAAGTAAGGAACAATCCTCTACCAACTTATTAGACTTGGTTCATACTGACTTATGTGGTCCAACAAGAATCAGGAGTGTACAAGGTGATAGATACTTCATGTTGCTAATTGATGACTATTCCCAGATGACATGGGTAACCTTTCTAAAAGAGAAATTAGAAGCTCTTGAGAAATTCAAAATATTCAAAGCTATGGTGGAAAATGAGACCGGATTGAAATTGAAATTTCTAAGGTCTGATAGAGGTGGAGAATTCACATCCGGTGAGTTCATAGATTTTTGTGAGAAACATGGAATAAAAAGACAATTGTCTGCTCCCAGGACACCACAGCAAAATGGAGTGGTTGAGAGAAAGAACTGGACCATCCAGGAAGCATCAAGGACCATGATGATGGAAGCAAATGTTCCCTAGATCTATTGGACGGAAGCTGTCAGCACTGCAGTCTATACTCTCAATCGAGTTCAAATTAGAAGCAATATCGGTAAGACTCCTTATGAACTTTGGTTTGGTATTACACCTACTGTAAGGTATTTCAGAGTGTTTGGTAGCAAATGTTACATCAAGAGAGATGAAGATCTAGGCAAGTTTGATGCTAGAAGTGATGAAGGAATATTTTTGGGTTATTCTACTCAAAGCAAAGCATACTGGTGTTATAATAAGAGATTGAGAAAGATTATAGAAAGTACTAATGTGAAGGTTGATGAAGGAATTGAAAAACCCTCAAGGTTTAATGAGTATGATGAAGATGATCAAAATAATGCTCTGGTTCAAGGTGCCCAAGTCCCTCCTGAAAATCATATTCAAGGTGATCCGGTAAGTCAGGAAGAAGAGATAAGTTTTAATGAGCCTGATCAAGAATTAGAAATACAAGAAACTCCCAAGGTTCCAAGGTATGTGAGACTAAACCATTCTGAAGATAAGATCATAGGTGACAAAAGCAAAGGTGTATAAACAAGAAGAAGAATTGCTCAAGATTCATATGAGTATTGTCTAATTTTAAAGATTGAACCTAAGACAGTAAATGAAGCATGCAATGATGAAAATTGGACTAAGGCAATGGAGGAAGAACTAATGCAAATTGAGAAAAATCACACTTGGGATCTTGTTCCCAGACCTAGAAACAAGAATGTGATTGGAACCAAATGGGTCTTCCAAAACAAATTGAATGAAGCTGGTGAAGTGATCATAAATAAGGCCAGATTAGTTTGCAAAGGCTACTCTCAAATAGAAGGAGTTGATTTTGAAGAAACTTTTGCTCTGGTGGCAAGAATTGAAGTAGTCAGATTATATCTTGCATTTTCTACCTTCAAGGATTTCAAAGTGTATCAGATGGATGTCAAGTCTGCCTTCTTGAATGGTGATTTGGAAGAAGAAGTGTACATTGAGAAACTGAATGGATTTCAATTGTCTGACAATAATGATATGGTTTGGAAGTTGAAAAAGGCACTGTATGGACTGAAGCAAGCCCCAAGAGCCTGGTATGAAAGACTGGATAAACATCTCTTGAAGATTGGTTTCAACAAAGGTACTACTGACAGTAATTTATATTTCAAAATTGATCATGAAAACATCTTAGGTGTTGAAGTATTTGTTGATGATATCATTTTTGGAGGAAAAGATAGTTTGTGTAAAAATTTTGCAATTCAAATGAAAAGTGAGTTTGAGATGTCCATGCTTGGGGAAATGAATTTCTTCTTGGGTCTACAAATCACTCAAACAAAGAAAGGCACCTTCATTTCTCAGACCAAATATGCAAGAGAATTGTTGAAGAAATTTGGGATGGAAGATTCAAAGCCAATGAACATTCCCATGGCAACCAGATGTAAATTAAGAAAAAATGATGACTTTCCTAAGGTTGATCATACAAAGTATAGATCAATGATTGGAGGACTGTTGTATCTCACACAAACCATACCAGACATTATGCAGGATGTTGGTCTTGTTGCAAGATTCCAGGCTGATCCTAGAGAATCTCATGTCATGGAAATCAAAAGGATTTTTAGATATCTAAAAGGGACAGTTGAGTATGGTTTTTGGTATCTTAGAGATCATGATTTTTCTCTTCATGCATATACTGATGCAGATTAGGTAGGAGATGTGGATGATCGGAAGAGCACCAGTGGTGGAGCATTCTTTTTGGGGAAGAGATTGGTCTCTTGGCTGAGCAAGAAACAAGAGGCAACATCTCTGTCTACAACTAAAGCAGAATATATTGCAGCAGCAAGTGGTTGCACTCAAGTGTTGTGGATGAAGCAGATGTTAAGAGATATCAAAGTGGAGTATGAGGAGCCTATCACAATTTTCTATGATAATTCAAGTGCAATAAACATATCTAAGAATCCAATGTTGCATTCAAAGACTAAACATATATCCATCAAGTTTCACTTCCTAAGAGAACAAGTGAACAAGAATGAAGTCAGATTGGAGTTTGTGCCATCCAAGGATTAGATTGTAGACATCTTTACAAAACCTCTACCTAAGAACTCTTTTGAGTATCTAAGGGAGAAGTTAGGGGTTATTACCCCTTTGGTGATGAACTAAGGAGCACTAAGGTGCATCAGTTCGGTGCATATCATAGTCACATCTTGTGGTCTGGACTAATAATGGGGAGTTGCTACTCAGGGGGAGCAGCAGATATGATTCTGAAATGGTAGAGTTGCAAGTATGAGCCCTTTTCCATTGATGTCAAAGGGGGAGAGAAGACATGTGAAAAACAAGTGGTTGCTGATTAAAGGGGGAGAAGTAATGGGAAAGAAGAAATGCGAATGGTGGTTGTTGATAGGGGGAGTTGCGACAGTAAAGAAAAGTTCTTGTCTTGATGGTCAAATCAATTTTTTACATCATATGTTGCCATCAATGACAAAGGGGGAGATTGTTACAAGTATGGGCCTAACTGGGATTGTCATTGATGTCAACATACTTCTATTGCATTAATGATAAGGATTGGATGAGTCATTTGTTGAGGATACTGCAAAAATTAGTCTCAATCAGGAACAGTGAAGAATAGTGATGATAGCAAGGTAAAAACTCAAGACAGGTTAAGGATTAGAGGATGTAGATTAAAAGATTTGTAGATATGAGTCTTAAGATGTTCCAGTAGAAATTTCAGAGGTCCGCATGAAGATATGAAGAAGTTGTGATTGCTCAAGTAGAACTGATTCTGGTAGATGTTCAGAGGTGACATAGTGTTACAGAAAGGTCCGATGAGATCCATAAATACATTATCCTATCTTGTGGATTGGAAGGGGTATTGGGGAAGTCCTTATGATGAGGCATCTAGATTTATTCATGATTTGAAGGTCCGGAAGCATCTATTCCTTTGTGACAGTAATGGCAGACTGTGTTCTTGAGGCACCAGATGCAGGAGAGAGAGATTTCAGTAAGTAGAGGAAGTGCGGATGTTCCTGGTGATTTAGGTAGGCTTTTGGAGGTCCTTGGATCATGTTCAATTTGTGTTGATGGTCCACATTAGAGTTGGAGCCCAGAATTGAAGATATACTTCCAGATGAAGGTGTTCTTCCTTAGGCTGGCTGACCAGATAAGCTACTCATCTTGCGGATGTTCTTGTGGGTGTTTGCCGACTTAGATGTTTGTTCCTAAGTTGATGTCATGTATAAATAAGGGATTGCGAAGTCATTTTAGTGTGTGACTTGTGAAGATGAGTGTGTGGTAGCGAGGAGAAGAGCGAAAGGCAGAGCAAAAGGTTTGAGCTTAAATGGAACTTACTCAAGCATGGTGAAGATGCTATTTACCACTTCAATTATGTGATATTTATTCTTTTGGAGACAGTGTGTCTCTTGTAGGCAGTGATCCTCTTGTGAGTAGTGTGCTCGGGTAGTGAGCCCTAATTAGTATGTGCCATTTTTGTTCTTTATATTCTTCTAACAGAGAATACAATCTTGGGTTAGTTACCCCGTGGTTTTTCCCTTAACTGGGTTTTCCACGTCAAAATCTTGGTGTCTCATGTGTTGATGTGTTTCTGCTCTTGATTAAATGCATTAAGTTTCATATTTGATTTATTGTTATATTGCTAAGAGAATACAAGTGTTGAAAAGGAAGAAAAAGTTTCAGACAACTGATTCACCCCCCCTCTCAGTTGTCTGCCCTAAATCTAACAGATTAGAATGGAGGATTCTGATAAATGGAAAATAGAAAAAAAAAATTGGACAAAATTTTGATCTGTGGATGTTACCTCTGTCAGACCAAAGATGTCTGAATGCACAAGTTGTGAAGGAGATGTTTTGGTATCTTGACCCATCCTCAAAAAATTGGTTCGATGTTGTTTACCACATAAACAATGTTCACATAAAGACAAATCAATTGATTTAAGACCCAGAAGCTGATTCCTTTGTAACATAACTTTGAGCCTCTTCTTGCTCATATGCCCAAGATGCCGATGCCAAAGTTTGACACCATTGTTCGTAGTAGCCATTGCTGCTCCCACTTCACCATTACACTCTAAGGCATAAACTTCGTAATTTCATGCCTTTTGCTAAAACCAATTCACCTTTGGTTACTTTTGAAGATTTAAGTGAAAAGTTTACATTAAAGCCTTGAGCATAGAGCTAACTAACAGAAATTAGATTGCATTTAAGAGAGGGCACATGTCGTACATCTTTCAAAATTAGTTTACTACTAGTTGGCAAAAATAAAGAAATATCACCTTTCCCTACAATCTCACATTCTTTATTATCTCCAAGAAATACTTGTCCAAACATACCTTCATGATAGTTGATAAAGGCATCCCAGCATGGAGTGGCATGGAAGGAAGCACCGGAGTCAGGGATACATGAGTTTGTTGTTGTGTCATTGGTAGATAAAATCAGAATACCATCATCAACCATATTGACTTCATTGGTATGAACCTTGTCTTGAGTCTTTTTGTAGTTCCAACATTGTTTCTTGGTATGACCGGATTTGCCACAGAACTAACAAACATCCGGTCTTCGTCTAGACTTCAAACGTCTCGCTGATTTTGACCACCTTCTATCCTTATACCTTCCTCTATCTTGACTCCTACCTCTATTCTCTGTGCTAATAGCCATTAGGGCTTCACCACTTGTTTTGTGCTGCCCTCTTCTCATGTCTTCGTTTAGAAAGGTGGCTGCAACATCATCATACCGTAACATGGTTTCCTTTTTCTTATCCTCTCCATCTACGGATCTAGATTTTCCTGATATTGAGTTACTTATAGTCATAATCACATTTTCCCAACTATTGAGAAGAGAGCATAACAATAACATAGCTCTCATTTCCTCTTCTAGGTTGACATCTACTGAGAGTAATTGACTAATGACTATATTGAACTCATTAAGATGATTTGACATGCTAGTTCCATCTTTCATTTTAAAATTTACTAATTTTTTCAACAAAAATACCTGATTCGTAGCAAAAGCTCATTCATACATGTCATATAATTTCTTCCATATTTGTTTGGGTGTTGTCTCCATAGCCACATTGAACAATACATTGCTTGATAGGGATAAGATAATAGTGGCTGCTACTTTTTGCTCTAAGATGTCCCATTTTGTATCTGACATTTTCTCTAGTTTGCTATTATTCCCTTGGAGTGCAATAGCTAAGTCCTTTTGAATTGGGAGAGCACGTATTTGGAGTTTGACAATTTCTGTGCAGACCAAGGTATTCGATGGAACAAAGTGGTCCCGTTCGCCCCTTAGGAAAATGGTACCGCTGAGAGGTTGAAACAGACAATTTTGGAGAGAGCCCATTGTATGCTCTCCAATGCTTGGCTAGGCAAAGAATTTTGGACTGAGGTATACAACACTGTTGTTTCTCTTATCAACCATGCTCCATCATCACGTCTTGACTTCGACATTCCAAAAGAATGATGGACTGGTAAGAGGATTTCTATAAATCATTTCAGGGTTTTTGGCTATGATGCATTTGTCCACATTCCAAAAGAATAGTGAACTAAACTAGATTTTCACTCGAAGAAGTGTATTTTTCTAGGGTACAGTGAGGATCAATTTGGTTTTCATCTCTAGGATCCCAGTACAATGAAAGTAATTCAAAGTCGTGATGTTGTGTTTAGCAAATGGTCTTTTTTAGGTTTGCCCAAACAGCCACACAGTTCTGATGGTTATGTTCACTTTGATATGTTTAGAAATAGCTCTAATTCTGCTTCATCAAAAGCCAAATCTGTTAGTTTTGCTCCCTCCATTTCCAATTCTTCTAATGTGTTGCCACCTTCTGACTCTCCATCTCCTGGTGTTGTTGGTCAACGCTCCTTGGTCACCCAGCCACCGCAGCACCCTTCATGTTTAGCAGACCCGCCACTGTTTCTTCCTCCATGGTCAAGAGATCCCACGGGAGGTTCTTTCCCTCTACCACTTTCCCCTGCTTCTCAGGTCACTGTGGGTTGCACATACTCTACTGACATTTTCCCTCCCAATGTTGTCCAGCACCCTTCTCCTATGCCTCTTTTGGATCTTTCTACTCATAACCCCAAGCTTGGTACTTCACAGTTTGTGTGGGATACTACTTTGGATGATACACAGGGACCTCATCCTCGACGGTCCACTCATGAAAGACGGCGTCCACAATGGTTTGATGACTATGAATGTCTTCTTTCTGAGTTTTAGACTACTAATCCAGAGCCTCAGACATTCAAACAAGCCTGCAATGATGTTAACTCTACCAAATGGATGGCTGTTATGCATGAAGAATTGGATGCATTGAGCTCCAACGACACATAGGATCTTGTACCTCTGCCTCCCAACTGTTAACAACTCAAAAACAAATATGTTTACCATGTGAAAGAGGAAGTTGATGGGAAAAAAATAGTTCAGGGCCAAACTCATCACGAAAGGTTTTGGTCAGCAGCATGGCATTGATTTCAATGAAATCTTCTCTCATGTAGTCAAAATGACAACCATTCGTTTGGTGTTAGGGATGGCTGCTGTTTTGGACCTCGAATTGGAGCAACTGGACATTAAAACAACATTTCTTCATGGTGATATTGTTGAGGAACTGTATATGGAACAGCCTAATGGCTTCATTGAAAAGGGCAAAGAACATCTCTATTACTGATTGAAACGTAGTTTGTATGGGTTGAAGCAAGCCCCACACCAATGGTATTTGAAATTCAATAACTTCATGATTTAACACAATTGTATTTGCTATAAATCAGATCCCTGTGTGTATTATAAATAGTTTCCCAATGGCGAGTTCATCATTCTGTTATTATATGTTGATGATATGCTTGTTGCCGGTACTAGTACGCAGCTTGTCATTGCATTGAAGAAACAATTAGCACTTTGTTTTTCCATGAATGATTTAGGGGAAGCGAAGAAAATTCTTGGCACGGATATAATCTGCAATAGGCAGAAGAGGGAACTTAGATTATCAGAGGAAAAATACATTTTGAAAGTGCTAAATAAGTTCAATATGTCGAATATCAAGCCTGTTTGTACCCCCTTGGCTAATCATTTCCATTTGTCTTCTATTATGTGTCCCTCCACTCCAGATGAAGAAGATGACATGACTGATATTCCATACTCCTCCACGGTAGGCAACCTCATGTATGCCATGGTTGCTACTCATCCTGACATTGCCCATGCAGTGGGAGTTGTCAGTCACTTTATGAGTAATCCAGGCAAATTCCATTGGCAAGCAGTTAAATGGATCCTTTGCTACTTGAAAGGGATATCTGACTTTGTGCTCTATTTTGCCAGATAGGACACTTAGCTATGTGGTTATGCCAATTCTGACATGGCCGGTGATTTAGACAAGCGGAGGTCCACTTCTGGTTATGTTTTCACATTCGTCGGGGCAGCGATCAGCTGGGTCTCTCATTTGCAACCAGTGGTTGCTCTTTCCTCAACTGAAGCTAAATCTATTTCTCTCACTGAGGTAGCCAAGGAACTGATATGGTTACAATGTGTGCTTGGTGAGTTATGGGGTCAGCCTTCCACTTTTACCTTGTTTTGTGATAGTGTAAGTGCCATTCATTTGGCTAAAAATGCCGCTTTTCATAGCCACACTAAGCACATAGAAATTAAATACCACTTCATTCATCACACTATTAATGAAGGTAAACTTTAGCTGGATAAAATTCATACCAACCAGAATCAGGCGGATGCTCTGACAAAGGTCGTCAAACGAGAGTTCTTTCTTTGCCAAGCTTCTCTCAGTCTTGTTCATCTATGATTTGTCTATCTTGGGTTATCTCTCAGTTGTAGCTCTTCTTTGTTGGTGACTGGTTTTCAAGTGGGAGTTTGTTAGGGCAGTGAAGCTGACTCACCACCATGTGGTCTCCATGTAATGGAACCCATTGGAAGTTACAAAGTAACTTAAAAATAGTTTGCAACTGCTTCTCCTATTTCTGTTGGAGATAGCTTCTCTGTTGTGTAGCGTATTGAAGCTGAAAGTGTTTTTGGTTATGGCTTCATAGAAATAGCCATAGTAAAGGTTGTGTGTATGTAAACTTTTAACAGAGAGATTATATATATTTCTGGGGATATCGCATTCAGTGTGGACGTAGCCTGCTATGCAGGTGGACAATGATATATCTAGTGTTTAAGTTTTCATTATAAGTGTGTATGTCTCCTTATTTCTCTATTTTACTCTATTTTAATCTCAACAAGGGGAATTAAACGTATTGTATTCTCTATATTTTGAAAGTGCTAAAGATTATCTTATTTGTTTCAAATCTAGACTCCAGGCTTTCTATATAATATATTTTGTTCACTTTGTTGTCATATACTACTATTAGTCTATTCTACTACTTTACTTCTAATATTGTTGTTAAATAACATAAACATAGGTTCTATATGTGAGAGTTTGTCATTATACATGCATAGCAATATCAAGTGCTCAATAACTGATTCAATCTAACAAAGCAAAACGTAAGAAGAAATCTGGATAGATAAGGATATTTACAAGGCTGTGCAGGAAAGGTAATCCAATTAATGTTGATATTAGCCAAATATTTGTTTCAAAATCATAAATAGATACATCATCTATGCAGTTTGGACAACTTCAAGTGTTGTAGTTAGTGTCTTTTGAAGGGGTAGAAGAGACCTTAGTCTTGACATATTATACCTCCTTTTATCAAATGGGAAAGAATGTTTCTTTGTACTCCCCCAATGGAAACAGAGCACTTTTCTTTAGATTTGCCATTTTAGATTAAGCTCAGACAAAAAGTTAATGGAAGAAAATGAGAAGCGCCACCATAGGGAGATGATTATGGTATTGCATTGGATGTTTCCTAATGTAGTCTAGGGAAGGGTTAACATTTGATGAAAATAATAAGAAGTTGTGTAAAATTGATTTATTTCTATTCTAGGAGAATTAAGTAATAGTAAATTGCATACAATTATATATATTTTAACATAACTCTTTCTAGTGTAACCCCCAAACTAGCTTAACATTTAGACAATAATTACTTTTAAATGAGCTACTTCTAAGAGTAGATTTGGTCCATTATCAGCCATTGCAACCATGTATTGATTTGAAAATATAACAGTAAAAAGTAATTAGTGCAATACTTGTTTTATTATCTATTACATTTTATGTGTATTTGGCATTCTTCATTTTTTGTTTTAGGAAAAGTCATGACGAAAAAAAAGATAGTTATTTTTTGTAAAGTCAACTATTTCTAGCTCAGACAGGAGATTTATTGTAATTTACTTGTAAGGATAGGAAATAATTCCATCCTATTTTCTCTCTCTCTCTCTCTCTCTCTCTCTCTCTCTCTCTCTCTTTTGTCTTCTCTATATACATATATAGGTACAACTATTTCCCACTTCCAAGATTTCATAGTTTAAATCTCCTGAAATGTCAGCCAAATACAATTTGATGTCCTTCTACACAATAGGTTCAACCTTTTCTTAGTTAATTATCATATCAGTAATACCATTTCCATCTACAGGGAAAAGAAAATCCCTTTGTAAAACCAGTGGGGCTCACCTCCCAGCCAAGGGCAGTAACTGCCCACCCCCAAGCTTGGGCAAAATACCTAAAGACTGGGTAGAATAGGTACACCAACAACACAGTATGACAATAACATAGTTTTGCAACATCTAGAAACACTTTCACACAATTCTTACACCAACAATACCACACAACTTTACACAACATAGGTACCACAAGGCCACTAGATTGTACATAAGATATTTCTAAATGAATTCCATTTATAAAGGGGAAAAGAAGACATCACTTGTAGGGGAAAAGGAAAAAAAAAACTCATGGGTACTCTTACCTAGCCATATTTTCTCAAACACATGACATCCCATCATACTATGCCCAGCATAAACAAAAGGAAACATCTTCACTCATCAAATTAATATGAGGTAGCAATGCAACTTTATTTACCCACATATTTTTCTATAACACGATCTATGCAATTTAAGGCTCTACTAATTTTGTATACAAAAGTAGCCTATCCTTGTAAAATAATTTATCCTTATTTTCCATGAAAAGAAGTCGGGAATTCTTTTTTTAGTGCCTACCTAGACACTTGGTCTAGTCTTGAAGGAGCTTTATTTAAGTCTACCCATATCCTTCCCTCCTATAATTTGCTCTTCCCCATAGTTAAGCTCTCAGGAAAGAAGTCACCCTCTTCCAGTACATCAAAATTCAATGGTAGATGAAAAGATACAGAACTAATTAGGATCTTTTCAACAAACCATAGATAAATAATTTTGTTAGATGGTAATGTAATTTTTAGCAGCTAATCAGTAGACACTGATGAAAAGAATTTACATCAGAATCCTTCTGAGGAGGTCTTGGAGAGAGAGGAAGAAATCCCTCTCTGCAAAATAAATAATAAATAAGTCTCCCCCTGAACCTACATATGTCTAATTGCAAGATTTAACATGTGTCCTCTGCTAACTATTTCCACCTTTCTTTTCTGGAGACTTACACCACATATTTACTTTATGACTCAGCTCCTTTCCATTTTCGTCATCCTAAATACAGTGAGAAAAAAACTGTCCATATTTTCTTTAATTTTAAATTTATGCCTGTCAAAAAGGGCCAAGACCCTAGCCTAATGGCCTAGGCTTATAAAAATACAAACTATGAGATAAACTACCACTTAAAATGGGTATAAAAGTCCTAACTAGGATATAAGTAAATTTATTTTAGGAAATAATCTATTTCTCCACATGCTCACAATTGAATTGACCATCACATAACATGTCCCATTTACACATACTTACAGCCGAATCATGTAGTGAGAATAATAACCATCACATAACATAACAGTGGCAATGCAACACATTGTATATACAACACATAGACCTGGGTCTCTCCAAATAGACTAGGTTGGCTTAACTGGTGAATCACAAGAGGGTCTCTAAGTGTTTTGCCCACATTTCAACTAGTAAGAGATATCCTGCACACTTATTTCAAAATTGTTAGTTGTAATCAAAATAATAGTACCTAAAGCAATGGTAAGTAAGACATATAATTTCTCATTGAATTAACCATTCTAATCATTCACATGTTTCACTTAAATACTTCATTCAATTATAGTAACTCTATGTTTCACAATGTACAACATTACACAATGAAAGATCATAATAATTCAATTTGTAACGGATTACAATCATCATTTTCACCTATGAGTAACCATAGCCGTCATATTCAAAATATCATTTCCAAATTGAATTAAAACTTATCTTATCATCACAACATCACCATATTCAATAATTGAATTTATTTGCATAAATCACATATAAACAAGCTATTTGGTTATCACTAACCATAGTACAACATTTAAACATAGTCCATGAACAATATCAAAGTAACTTCTGAATACAAATTCTAAATCATGAAAGGATCTATACAAAAAGTAAGAAATAAAATTGACCATTGTTTATATTTATCAACTAAGGTTTCTCTAAATAGCATTCACTAATATGACATTACTATGTTGTAAACATAATAATAGGTTAGGGAAGAGTTCAATATGTAATCACACATCTTAACCACCACATAATGGACAATGTATGCATATGAACGAATGTGCATCATAAAATAATTCATCAAAGAGGTAGAGTTCTTTACCTTCATCAAGAGAGAGAGAAAAGCAACTAACATCACTACTTCTCCAGTAAATACATCAATATACCAAGAGTTCAAAGGAATGGAATACAGATTGGAAAGGTGTTTTAAGGAGTGGGTAGGGGCCTTACATTCTCCCCCCTTGCATAGACTTGCTCTTGAAATCCTATGAGAGAATAAAACTACTCATTTGGTACAAACACAATGAAACTAGGATCAACAAGGATATTTACTTTAACACATCATATGAAAAAAACAAAAGTCTAAGCAACCATATTATCTCTAGCCACATCAATGCATGCTAATTCCACATACCTCATTAAGTCAACTAAACAAGTCCTTAGATCACCACTACTATCATAAATATATTAATCTCAATCTAGGGAATTGAATCAAGTCACCATATCCTAGGAGATTACTTAGTTTATTCAAATCAGTAATTTCTATCATTAATTCATATGAGAGCAACACACCCAGGATGACCAACTGCAGAAATAAATCTTCACAAGAGAGAAGATATTTCACTGAATAGAAAATGCATTGAGAATGAGATGATTAATCTACATATGGTACAGGCTTTTTAAAGCCATTAAAAATAGGTGAGAGGTATGAAACTTCCCAATATAGGAAACACAACTACCATAATTAATTAAATGCAACTAAACTATAGTCTACCTAAGTAAAACTTAAGTAAATATGCATTTACTCTAACACCCCCCCTTAAGTACAACTTAGGGAGAATGTAGATGCAATATGGGTCTTGTCTACACAACCATATTAGGTATCCATTTACAATGTAAAAAGGAAATCTCTCACAATCGGAGAAAAGGAGAAAAATCCTGTGGTAAAAAACCCCTCCCCAAAAGAGAGAAAGAAAAATAAAAAATGATGCATGATGGATGGAGGACTTAATCACATCCCCCCCAAGTACTACATACATCTTGTATATACAATCAATGGACCCCCCATAAGAGGGAAATAGAGAGACCATTTAGCCCCCCACAATGAAGAAGCTCCAATACTGATGAAGGATCCCTGAAGATAGAAGATGATCCAGTGTCTACAAGCAACACCTCTTCCCTTAGGAAGAAATAGGTCCACCAGATGAAGAAGGAACCACTCCATATCCAACTGAGAAGGGGAAGGGAGTCTCCAAATAGAGTAATCCATCACATGATCATGATCAACCACAACCAAGAAATGTGACAGATCAAGAGAAGGCATATCCAAGTAAATCTCTAAAAATAATTTGAATGAATCAACTGGCATGCTGCAACTATCATCAAAGAGGAGAGAAATATCCTTAAGTGAATCTCCCAAATTTGCAAGGTGAGACTCTACAAACAAATCAAAGATGCCTACTAAGTACTCATCCAACAAAACAAGATCTGAGGGATCAAAGATAGCCTGCTGGGCTAGAAAATCAACCTCTAAAGTAATAAGGGCAGTATCAACATGAGTCTAAGGTACCCCACAATGCAAATGACCAATATTACTATCAACACTAGCCAAGGGTGTGCGAGGCACATAGTCATCCTCCTTAACAAAGTGAGAGAAGATATCCACTCTTGACTCATGATCAACATTACAAATAGCAATGAGTTTTCTAGAATCAACTTCTCTGATAAACATAGAATCAACTGTAAACTCCACAGTGTTAGGAATTTCACCATGTGTTATCTGGTATATAGACAAAAGATTTGTGTGCAACTTTGGAATGTATAGTACATCCCAACAATAGCCATCACCTACATCAATAGTGCCTGTCCCCCGAGCATCCAACAGCTTATTGTTCCCCAACAAAATTTTGGAAGTGACAGAGGGGTGCAAGCCCATGAAAGGATAGGGTGAAGAACTCATGTGGTGAGATGTACGAGAATCTAGAAACCATCTGTCACACCAGGAATCAACTGTAGAAGTGACTAGTGCATGCCCCTTACCCATGTAGTGCTTATCTTCTTTACTGTTCACAATGTCTGCACTACCTAACTGTGTGGGCTTGGTGGATGGAGCAGATGAAGATGCAGATTCTATAGAAGGAGTCACAGAAGATAGCACTGGGATATTGTTTTTTTGAAGAAGGTGGGAGAGCTCATCTATCTTCTTTGTGTAACAATGATGCTCATCATGCCCCTTCTTTTTACAATATACACAACTGACTTTCTCCTTCTTTGGCTTTTCTTCTTTTGCAGTGGTGCAGGTCTCATTTGACTTTGTTTTAGGTATTTTCTTCCCCTTACTCTGTGATCCATGTGCAACCAATGTATAAGTTTTAGGGACCCCCTCCAACTAGACAAGTTTGGCTTGCTTCCTTGTTAACCGGTCACAGAAGGTCTCAAAAGAGAGCATGTGGAATGCACTACCTAAGGCATCCATTGTGGAGTAAAAGGTAGAGGAAAACATATAAAAAGGGCCTCTTAACTTAGGTAAAATAAAAAAAATAGACTCCTTATCAATTTTGCCCTTTCCACATCCTGCTATTTGTGACCTTACTAATTTGAATTTCACTAAGAAGTCATCAATAGAAGGAAATGTTTCAGGGATAAGAGATTTTAACTCAGCCTCTAATTGCAATGCATGGATCTCGCTAACCTTACCAAATAGGTTTTATAACTTATCCCAAATTTCATTGGGTGTACCCAACTCATCAATATGGAAAAGGAGACTATTCGAAACATTTAACTTCATCAACCCCATAGCTTGGTCACATTTATTTTGATGGGCAAATATTTCATATTTTTTGGTGAGAGAGGGTTGGGTAGCATTTAGAGTTGACCACAGACCCTGGGACTAAATTAGTCTATGCATTTTCATTTTCTAGGTGTGGTAATTATGGGGAGTTAACACTTTAATGGTTCCAGGAGTATCCATGATAATTATTGCACTAAAAAGTAGATTTAAACCAAACTGATAAAAGCATCCAATAAGGCAACCTCTACAATTTAATTTTCACCAATTCTCCAACCAAATAGCTTATTTTAGAAAAAAAATTGAGCAAAATATATGCACCTTGTTTTCTCCAAAGTCTCAAGCACCAAATAGCCAACAACAAGCCACCAAGAAATTTTCCAAGTCACGAGCACAAAGGCACCATAGGTCTTTTGCGAGCTAAGGAGAAACCAAATCAATGTGAGACTTTCTCACAACTGTAATGTATGTAGTCAGGCTATATAAATAGCTAGAAAGACACTGCGCTAGCAATGTGGGACTAAATCCCCATACAAAATGCTCAACAACCAACCACGAAAGGGCCCACACCACGAACCCTAATCAAATATTTGGCAACAACTTTATAATTATAAAGTTCGCAGCCTCTTCAGCAAAAAATCACGGCTCAACCGAGCCCAAATCTACTTCAAGAAAAACACCCCTCTGCCTAGACAAGAATGGGGAGTAGCCTACACACAATCCAAGCACTCTAAGATTTGAACCAAACCTAAAAGATGTCTATGTACCTCACATAAGGAATGCAGCACTTGAAATGAAGTATTAATAGTAAGAATTTGCACCTCTCTAATCTACACAGCCTTAGTAATGAAACACCTCCTCTCAGCAAAAATCACAACAGAAAACTGATAAATCATGACCTCTACAGTAAAAGTGGTGCCTTCTACTAGGAGAAAATCATGCCAGCACAATAGTGAAAATTGTTCCCAGCAACAATAGAAAATGAAGAATAATTGAAAGGCAATTTTGAAAATTTAAAAATTTTCAATTGCCAAATGATCTCCAATCGATCTCAAAGTCTCCAATGAAAGCTCTCAGGAAGAATTCACAGATTGGGTGGCTTTGATACCATGTGAGAGAAACATACCTAGGATGACCAACTATAGAAATAAACCTTCACAAGAGAGAAGATATTTCACCAAAGAGAAAATGCATTGAGAATGAGATGATTAATCTACATATGGTATAGGCTTTTTAAAGTTGTGAAAAAAAGGTGACAGGTATGAAACTTCCCGATACAGGAAACACAACTACCCTAATTAATTAAAAGTAACTAAATTATAGTCTACCTAAGTAAAACTTAAGTAAATGGGCATTCACTCTAACAATTCACAACAACACTGAATGACTCACATAACATAAAAACTTATTTCCACATATAACACATCATTTGAAGCAGAGTCTATCACATCTTATACCTCTCCTAGGTGAATCATATGATGAAGACCATACTCATATGTATCAATATATATACTCATCACAAAGACATCACATGACTCACACCACAAGGCTCAACAAGAATGTGTATTATGAGGACAACACTAATATACCACTAAGTAATCCATAGTGGCATAGAGCCAAATAACTAATAAATGAATAAAAATGCAATGTAGAATCATTGTGCCAATATCTAGATAGCATAACACAATATAATCTCACCTCTAAAGGAATACTAATATCAGCCATACCATAGTGCCAAGTAAATGATTAGGAAAGATGGTCTCAGGGTCCTCTCAAAGATTTCACCATACATTTCCTAGTATGAATAAGATTCCCCAAGCCATCTACTCCCCCATACAACATGTCAATTATCCCTCTAGGATATGACAGTACATAGTAGTCACATTATTCCACACATACCAGTAGCTACAACATTAAAATGCCTCAAAAAAGAAGGATAAATAAGTAAAACAAGCTCATAAGTTAAACCTCAATAAAAAAAAGAAATGTAAAAAAAATAATTCATAGAAGAAATGGAGATCAAATAATAGTCATTGCATTATCTTGAGTTTATCCAAGAACATGTCTTTGAGCCAAAAATGATTACCTCAACATAAAAAAATGGCCAATTAGCCCCAAAGTAACAAAACATTGTTCGCTTGTAAGCAAAATATTCAACACATAAATAATTAATCCAACAATCTCTTAGAAATTTGCATATTATGATCACCATGCGACCTTGCAACAAGGTCACCTAAGGGGAGGAGGGGAAACATATAGTGGTCTCAAACCACATGAAGTAATAGGGTGGTCTCAAACCACATGAAGTAATAGGGTGGTCTCAAACCACATGAAGTAATATGATGATTTCAAACCACATGAAACAATAGGGTGGTCTCAAACCACATAAAAATCAATGATAAATCACCATGTCATAATGAACATGTCCCACACAACCTGGGACAACCCTATCATATATCTGCATGAAAATCCATACAAAAAGTCTCATGTCCCACACAATCCAAAATCTGCCATCATACCAAGGTCCACTAACATATGCCACAAATAAGTCATCTATAGGATCAGACATCCACCTCACAAAAGAATTCCCACAAGCCTATATGGTTATCATGTACCTTGTGTCTGATATATCACACATGTATAAGGTCATCTACATTTTACTCCAAGTAGAGATTAATACACCTCACACTTATACTGACAATGATATCAAAAGTCATGTTATCCTTGTAACAAGGTATCAATCACTATTGTCTTGTTACACACAAACTACCCTTTTATCGAGCTTCCATCCAAATTGACGTGTCTCACTTATCCTAATTCATGACTATAATCTCTCTGAACATCTTGATAGCACATAATGTGTCAATGCCCGAAGTTACGAATCCTTTTTGTTTGTAACCAAACTTAAATCTCAAAATCAAATGCTATAACACTATCTATATCCAATGTACTACTGGTATCTCATAACTGATAGTAGCTCCTCAAATACTAGAAATCCATGATGACATCAATTTCCCAAAACCACTAGTGTCCCCAGTGCTCAAGTCATATGAACTAACAAGTGTCTATAACTAGAAATGAGTATAGGCTCAGGGCACATTAGGGTCCATCCTCAACCCATGAACAATAGAAGGAAAGGGTTTGCACCATGGACCAACCAATGTGATTCAATTGTGGGGGAGAAGAGGGACTCTACTCCAAAGTGACCATGAGGGAATGCCTTCAAATAGGGGTGACACTAAGACATCATGCCATATAAGAACATGAAGGGTGAATCAAACATCTCCATATAACACACTTCAAAACATATTTCTTTAACATTTCTTTGCTAGGTCAAAAGGTTATTCACACGCATGTACAAATATCACAAAAGGCATACCCTCTATCACATACTTGAGGTATGACTACACATTCATTGGCATTTACACATCACAACACATATCCTTATTACACACATATAACATTACAACATCATGACATCATCTAGGTTAATTACTCAGGTGACCACTGACATTCACAACATAGTACAAGCAACATAATTCTTTTCCTAGTTTTCTACTTTATATTGAAACCAAATGTTTTTACATGCAATCTATTATGCAATTGGTACTCATTCAAGGAATTTCAATAGGTCATAATGCAATATCAACTAAACACAAAAATCTATTTTAAGGAAACAAATTTCCAACTACTATACCATATATAATCAACTCATTTTAAAAGTTCCACCAAAATCATTCACAAGGGCACTCATGTATACATTAATTAACAAATGAATTCTTGTAGGCTATCTAAGGCATCACAAAGTATAGGTAGATACTTTCTATATTCATGAGAACAATTCATTCATAAATTTGTTGAACGCCCTATCAACAAGTCTTATACAACCAAGTAGATAAGAGAATGAAATGAAATATGAAAATCAAGTTGCATTTGATTTACCATTTAATAGATAAATAGAAGTATGATTCTCATTTCCCTATAAATTTCTAATTTAAGACAATGCAATCTCTAATCTATGACAATGTGATCTGAATGCTTCAAATTTATCTAATAAATCTTTATCACATCAATTAGCATTATCTTTTCTAACCATCAATAGAGTAAATTTCACAATATAATATACAAAGGTATTTCCATACAATACTTGAATATAGGACACAAGCATGGAACCATATAGCTACCCCTAATACCGTGCAAGCATCTCAAGTTACATAAAGTAATGAATAAGTTTCCTCTAAATTCCATCCTATCTACTTCACACCCAGAGGGTGCATAAGGTGTGAGCAAGTAGCGGGCCTCATCCACTCACACATTAAGGTTCACATACTACCCACAACATATTCACAATATATGAGATGATAGACCTTCATCCTAGTCCACATTAAAGCGGCAATAAACATAAGGACTACAAAATAGACAACACATATGCACTCTCAAGGTTAGACCATACAAAAAAATTTTGAGAGTTCCTAGAGTTGTAAAACTTTTGCTCTCATACCTAATGTAATGCCCACAACTAACACACACACACAAGACACTAATTTTTTTTTCTTCTTCTTTTTCTTTAATAGAAGTGATGTAGGTCAAACTTGAGATTTAAGCATAATAATTTCTCAACAAGCAACTCTTACAACATGGTGCTAAGAGAAATTAAATATATAAATAATAATAACTCAATGTATTTGTTGGTTCCTCGAAGGGAAGTGTCTTACACAAGATGATTAGGTTTAGCTAATGTACCCTTTTCTAATATCTAATATCATGCCCACTCATGGACGTTGATCTCTAGGTCATATATAATCTACATTAACTATGACAATCTAGACCATAATAGAATATAGAATACAAGTGAAAGACATCCTACATGGTCAGGTGCAATGAGGACCTTAAAATGAGAGGGAAATTATAATATCTATGCCCTTTTCAATTTATTCCAACAATCTAATCTTTCTCTTATTGTCAGGTTATTATGCAACAAGTCCTACAACACATTCTTAGAAAATAATGTACATAAATAACGAACATCTTATTAATTATCTAACATACACCAACATAGAATAAGGCAATATTCTACATAATGAGGCTTAAATATCATATTGTGTTTATTGGAATAATCAATTTTCTAACATTCCAAACTATTTTCAATAAACTAATTATGCCTACCATATTAATGCAATTAAAGTACTATATTGTAATCAATCACGTTAAGCAAGTAAGAGCGGTTAGTTTCTCATCTTTAATTACATATTAAAAGGACTCCAAACCATGCTAGAAGGCATAATCTTCTACTCGGTGAACAAAGTAATTTTTTTCTTAGTGTTTCTTTTTAAAGGAAAATTTCCTTTATGCAAGGAATCCTAATAAATGCCCTTCAATAATATAATATCTGAGCTACACTATTATCAAAAGACAAAATAAATAAATAAAAATTGTGTATAACTAGCATTGGCACCCATTAGAGGTTCAAGGGATATGCCCAAAGGAGCAATGACGGGTTTAGAAAATTCTGTAGCATGAATTATCATTTTTATTTTATGAGTATCTCAGGGGCTTTCTAGAAGATTCCAATGTGCCCTTATGACCTAGGGAAATCTCTTCTTATCAAACCATAGATTTAATCTATGGAAGGATAAAAGAACCACAACTAAAAGCTTGGTGTGAGTTTTTACCTAAACCCTAAAAAGGCGCATACCCTAAATTTTCCCTAAGAAAAAGAAAGTGATATTTTGTTTATCACTCGATAGGGAAGAGAACTCCAAGGGTGGCCATGGCAGAAGGGCAATTGAATAAGGTTTCACTTTGGTTACTTCAAGTTTCTACCTAATTCGTCATGGTATCCTTGTCTTTTGATGTTTGCTTGACTTTTTTCTTAACTCCTTGGTATTTCTCATATAGCACTAGGCATCTCCATGAGGCGGCAATGGCCATACAGTACAACCTCCATTATGACTCAAGGGATGGTCGGGGGAATTAAATGTATTGTATTCTCTATATTTTGAAAGGGCTAAAGATTATCTCATTTGTTTCAAATCTAGACTCTAGGCTCTCTATATAATATATTTTATTCACTTTGTTGTCATATACTACTGTTAATTTGTTCTACTACTTTACTTCTCATATTGTTGTTAAATAACATAAACATAGGTTGTATATGTGAGAGTTTGTCATTATACATGCATAACAATTTCAAGTTCTTAGTAACTAATTCAATCTGACAAAGCAAGAGGTAAGTCGATGGCCAAATAGATAAGGAGATCTGCAAGGTTGTGTGGGAAAGGTAATCTAGTTAAACGTTGATATCTATTAATTTTATTGTAGCTTGGACAGGTGTTCTAGTCTCAGGTGGTGATTATGAGGCTAGAAACACAACTAGAATAATTATCTCCATACCTAGAAGATTGATTTCTCGAGAGACTTCTAGATATTAGGGTTTGTTAGAGTCTAATTAATCCTAGCCATTGATTGAGATTAAATCATGGCCATTCGTTTTCAATGAGAGGATTATAAAAGAGGATCAATGGGTATTTGGAGAACACAAATCTGAGAAACATTTGCAGTGATACAAAATAAATTAATTTGCAGTGAGAGCAAGGGTGCAATGATAGTGTTGGAGAGCAACAGTGGAATTTCCAGAGAAGAAAATTATTTCTGGAGAAGGAAAATATTGCCGGAGTAATTTTAGCAGGAACAATTGAGGGAAGGAAATTTACAGGAAAGAAAATTTCCAGAGCTCTGAGAGTAAGAGGCATGTAATTTTGTATCTCTTGATTTTTTGTAGTTGAATAAAATTCTTATCTACTGACTGGTTTTCCATTCAGGGTTTTTCCAGGGACAATTTGTCCAAAATATTGTGTTCATTTTATTTTTCTATCTCCGTGATTATTCGTGAAGTTGCAGCTATATTATTTTTTAAATATTTGTTGTGAATTAATTTTTCAGCAGTCAAATAATCTACATAAGATAGGAAATTAATAATCAATAGCTGCAATAGATTTTTCACATGGTATCAGAGTAGATCTAAGGGCAGGAAAGGCTCAGTACAGCCATAGGGAGAAAGAAAAATAATAAATAAAATCTAGGGTTTATAAAACCTAGTTTGACCTCTTCAAAATTATTATTTTCTTTTGAGATGGCCTCAGTAGGTTTAAGAGATCAGGATAGATTGGATGGAGCCTCAAATTTTGGTGTCTGGAAAGCTAGAATTTCTTTATTGTTGGAAGAGAATGGTATCAAGGAATATGTGACCACTGTTGTACCTATACCTATAGATGCAACACAGCTCTTAGCATATAAGAAGGAAGATGCCAAGGCGAGGAGGCTGATTCTTGATGGTGTTAAGGATCATATTGTTCCGCATATTGTAGAGTTAGATACAGCGAAGGCGATGTGGGATGCCATTATGAATCTGTACTAGAATGCTACCACTAACCGAAAGATAATTCTCAGAGAAAAGTTGAGGAATACTTGGATGAACAAGGGAGAAGACGTTACAAGTTACCTCACCAGGCTTAGACTTGTTACGGATGAGTTGGCAGCTGTTGGAGATAAACCAAATGATGACGAGCTAGTACGAATAGCCCTGAATGGGTTTACTAAGCAGTGGGATGTCTTTGTTCAAGTTATTAATGGATGAGAAACCTTACTGAGTTGGGATCGACTATGGAGTGACTTTACTTAGGAGGAGCTTAGACTAAGTCTTGTTAGTGGAACCAACAGTAATAGTCAGAAAAATGAGGTGGAACAGGAAAACGTTGCCCTAGCAAGAAAAGAGAAAGCGAAGAAGGGGTTTGGCAAAGGATCAAATCCAAAAAATGAGAAGAAGGACTTATCTAAGATCAAATGCTATGGTTGTCATGAGTTTGACCACTATGTCAGCGATTGCCCACAAAGGAAGAAAAATGAAAAGAAAGGCAAGAAGCAGATGGCAACTTTAGCAAGTGTAGATGAGCTTTCTAGTAGAATGGAGGATGAGTTTGCACTCATAGCTTGCCTAACTAGCTCAACCTCACAGGGTGTTTGGTATATAGACAGTGGGGCATCATTTCATATGATAGGAGTTAGGGAGTACTTCTCCAGCTACAAGGAGGAGGACATTAGATTCTAGATTCAGATGGGGAACAAGTCCAAGTGTAATCCAGTTGGGAGAGGGACTGTTCTATTTCAGAGGGAGAATGGCAAGCCTATTTCCATTCATGATGTGTTGCATGTGCCAGGCTTGGGCATGAATCTAATTTTCATATATGTCCTTTAGGATAAAGGCTATAATGTACTCTTTAGAGGGGCACATGTTTTAATCAAGCATAAGGATTGGAAATCACCCATAGCTATTGGAGTTAGGAGCGACCAACTTTACAGGTTGTAGTTTGATACTCCTAAGGCACTAGTGAGCAACAGTAATCCTAGAGATCAAGGAGAGCTATGGCATAGGAGGATGGGCCATATACATCATGGAGCACTTAAATTGCTTCGTGAGACAGTGACAAGTGTTCTAGAGGTGAGCACAGAGCATGATGATGTATGTAAGGGATGTGTGTTAGGGAAGTTTGTGAAAGCAGCTTTTCCAAGGAGTGACACCAGATCCAAGGGGGTTCTTGATCTAGTACATTCAGATATATGTGGACCAATGTCAATGAAGTCTCTTAGAGGATATGAGTACTTTGTTACTTTTATTGATGATTTCTCCAAGAAGACCTGGATATACTTCTTGAAGACCAAGGATGAGGTCTTTAGTCACTTCCAGGAGTTCAAAGCTCTTGTGGAGAATTCAACAGGCAAGAAGGTAAAGGTTCTTTGGTCAGACAATGGAGGTGAGTACAAAGGGAAGGAATCAAGAGAGAGTGGACTGTTCCTTACAACCCATAGCAGAATGGGGTTGCTGAGAGGAAGAATCATTCTATATCGGAGGCAGCAAGGGCTATGTTGTATGACCAAGATATGCCATGTTACTTATGGGCAAAGGCATGTAGTATAGGAGTATACATACAGAACAGGGTTCCACATAAGGTATTGGGCAAGATGACACCAGAGGAGGCATTCTCAGGGAAGAAGCCAGATATCAGTCACTTCAGGATATTTGGGAGTTTGGCATTTTGTCACATTCCAGGGCCTACACGTTCCAAGTTAGATCAGATTGTAGAGAGAGGGTACTTTGTGGGGTATAGCGAGACCTCAAAGGCATATCAGATATTTATTCCAAGGACCGGGAGGATTATAGTCAGGCGTGATGTCAAATTCATGGAAGACAAGGCATATAGGAGCTCCAGAGATTTGCCAGCAGATGATCAGAATGAGTAGCCAATAGAATCTCCAAGGATTAGTCAACCAGAACAGGGGCAGTGAAGCACGAGTATAGTTACTAGTACAAGCACAGGCTCAGGTGCTGAGAGTTCGCAGAGTATGGAGCAACAAATATAACAAATCCAAGAGATACATCTAGAAGATATGGAGTTTGATATTTCATCCTCTATAGTTGACAGGAGGAACCGTGAGGTTCAACAGACATATAAGGATACTTAGGAGTTTGTGGGAGCTCCTAAGACAAGTAGTAGATAGTGAAAACAACTAGCCAGGTATAATGACTATGTGGCATTAGTTAGAAAATTGGTAGATAGCGAGCCTTCCAGCTATCAGGAGGTTGCATAGCAACAGGTGTGGCAAGATGCGATGGTTGAGGAATATACCTCAATAATGCAGAACAATGTGTGGGAGGTTGTATCTAAACAGATAGATAGGGCAGTGGCTAGATCACACTGGATTTATAAGATTAAGCATGGTGCAGATGGTAGCATCGAGAAATACAAGGCAAGGTTCATGGCCAAGGGGTTCTCTCAGAAGGAGGGAATAGACTATGATGAGACATTTTCTCCAGTGGCTAGGTATACTTCTATACTAGCAGTAATCTCACTTGCAGCACATATGGGATGGCAGATCCATCAAATGGATGTCAAGATGGCATTTCTTAATGGTGAATTGGTAGAGGAGGTATACATAGAACAACCAGAGGGCTTTCTAGCATACAGCAACGAAACCCATGTGTGCAGATTGAAGAGAGCTTTGTATGGACTCAAGTGGGCTCCCAGGGCATGGTATGAGTGCATTGATAGATACTTACAGGGAATAGGCTTTGTGAAGAGAGAGGCAGATGCTAACCCCTACTACTTGGTGGTTGGGGTGAATTTCTCATTCTTGTTCTATATGTGGATGACTTATTTTTAACAGGTTCACTAGGGCTCATAGAGGAGTGCAAGAGGGACATTGCAATAGAGTTCGAGATGAAGGATTTGGGGCTTATGTACTACTTTCTAGGCATGGAAGTGTGGCAAATAGATGGAGAGATTTTCCTTGGACAAGAGAAATATTGCATTGAAATCTTGAAGAAGTTTGAGATGCAAGATTGTAGAGCCATGTCTACACCTATGATCATGAATTGGAAGAAGGTAGATGCATCCAAGGAAAAGGATGTAGACCCCATGTTATATAGGATGTTGATTGGATCTCTCATGTATTTGGTCAACACTAGGCTAGATATATCCTTTGCAGTAAACTCTCTTAGTCAGTTCATGGTTGAGCTGAAGAGAGTGCATTGGATAGCGACAAAGCATGTGTTGCGGTATTTGCATGGCACAATCAAGTATGGGATCAGATATGCTCGAGGTGATGGTATCAGGTTGATAGGCTATACTGATGCAGATTGGGCAGGTAGTGTAGTGGACATGAAAAGCACTTCAGGGTGCTACTTTAGTTTGGGATCAGGAGTTGTCTCTTGGTACAGTAGGAAGTAAAAGTTCATGGCTCTAAGTTCTGCAGAAGCAGAATACATAGTAGCTAGCATGGCAACGTGTGAGGCTATATGGCTTCGAAAGTTGCTGGTATCCTTGTTTGGTCAAAGGGTTGAGACTACGGTGATACACTGTGATAATCAAAGTTGCATCAGATTATCTGAGAATCTAGTGTTTCATGATAGGTTTAAGCATATAGACATCAGGTATCATTTCATCAGGGATTATGTACAACGGAGGATTGTTCAACTACAGTATATACCTATAGATCAGTAGGTAGCAAACATTTTGACAAAGGCATTGGGGAAGGTGAAATTCATCTTCTTCAGAGATAAGTTGGGTGTTATGCAGAACACCTTCCTCGCTAAGAGGGAGAGTTAATTTTAATGTAGCTTGGAGAGGTGTTCTAGTCTCAGGTGGTGATTACGAGGCTAGAAACACAACTGAAATAATTATCTCCATACCTAGAAAATTAATTTCTCGAGAGACTTCCAGATATTAGGGTTTGTTAGAGTCTAATTAATCCTAGCCATTGATTGAGATTAAATCATGGCCATTGGTTTTCATTGAGAGGATTATAAAAGAGGATCAATGGGCATTTGGAGAACACAGATTTGAGAAACATTTGCAGCGATAGCAAATAAATTAATTTGCAGTGAGAGCAAGGGCGTGGTGATAGTGTTGGAGAGCAGCGGTGGAATTTTTAGAGAAGAAAATTATTTTCAGAGAAGGAAAATATTGCCAGAGCAATTGAGGGAAGGAAATTTACAGGAAAAAAAATTTCCAGAGCTCTGTGAGTAAGAGGCAAGAAATTTTGTATCTCTTGATTTTCTGCAATTGAATAAAATTCTTATCTGCAGACTAGTTTTCCCTTCGGGGTATTTCCAAGGACAATTTATCCAAAATATTATGTTCATTTTATTTTTCTATCTCCGTGATTATTCGTGAAGTTACAGCTGTATTATTTTTTTAATATTTGCTGTGAATTAATTTTTCGGCAGTCAAATAATCTACATAAGATAGGAAATTAATAATCAGTAGCTGCAATAGATTTTTCACAATATCAGCCAAATATTTGTTTCAAAATCATAAATAGATACATCATCTATGTAGTTTGGATACCTTCAAGTGTTGTAGTTAGTGTCTTTTATAGGGGTAGAAAAGACCTCAATCTTGACATATTATCCCTCATTTTGTCAAATGGGAAAGAATGTTTCTTTGTACTCCCCCAATGGGAACATAGCCACTTTTCTTTAGAGTCACCATTTTAGATTAAGCTCACACAAAAAGTTAATGGAAGAAAACAAGCAGCACTGCCATAGGGAGATGTTTATGGTATTGCATTGGATGTTCCCTAACCTGGTCCAGGGAAGGTTTAACATTGATGAAAATAGCAACAGGCTGTCTAAAATTGATTTATATCTATTCTGAGAGAATTAACTAAGTAACAGTAAATTCATACAATTATATATATTTTAACACACCTCTCTCTAGTTTAGCCCCTAAAACAACCTAACAAAGACAACAATTACTTTTACATTAGCTATTTGTAAGAGCATATTTAGTTCTTTATCAGCCATTGTAGCCACATATTGATTTGAAAATATAATTGTAAATAGTAATTGTTGCAATACTTGTTTTATTATCTATTACATATATATGTCTTTTTGGCATTCTTCATTTTGGTTTTAGGAAAAGTCATAATGGAAAACAAGATATTTATTTTCTGTGAAGTCAACTATTCCTAGCTCAAAGAGGAGATTTATTGTGGTTTACTTATAAGGACATGAAATAATCCAATCCTATTTTATCATCTTAAACTATCAAATGAGATATAAGCACATTTTCTTTCTTTTTTTTTGTCTTCTCTATATACATATACAGGTACAACTATTTCCCACCACCAAAATTTCATAGTTTAAAACTCCTAAAATGTTAGCCAAATATAGTTTGATGTCCTTCTACACAATAAGTTCAACCTTTTCTTAGTTATCTATCAGCTCAGTAATGTCATTTCCATCCCCAGGACATTTGTTTGTAAATATGTGCTGATTTTTTTGCCACATCATTTGGTCTTCTCCTTCAGCCTGCTAGAACCTATAATAGGGCAAAGAAAATCACTTTGTATAACCAGTGGAGGCTCACCTCCTAGCCTAGGGCAACTGGCCACCCCTGAGCTTGGGGAAAACACCTGAAGACTGGGTAGAATAGGTACACCAACAACACGGTATGATAATAACATAGTTTTACAATAGCTAGACACACTTTCACACAACTCTTACACCAACAACACTACACAACTTTGCACAACACAGGCACCACAAGGCCACTAGATTGCACATAACAGATTTCTCAATGAACTCCCTTTATGAAGGGGAAAAGAAGACATCACTTACAAGGGAAAAGGAACAAAAAAACTCTTGGGTACTCTTATGCAACCATATTTCCTTAAGCACATGACATCCCATCAAACTATACCCAGCACAAACAAAAGGAAACATCTTCACTTAGAAAATTAATATGAGGCAACAATGCAACTTTATTTATCCACATAATTTTGTATAACATGATTTACGCAATTTAAGGCTCTTCTAAATTTGCATACAAAAGTAGGTTGTCCTAGTAAAATAATTTATCCTTATTTTCCCTGAAAAGAAGTCGTGAATTTTCTTTTTAGTGCCTACCTAGACACTTTCTCTGGTCTTGAAGAAGCTTGATTTAAGTCTACCTATACCCTTCCCTCCTATAATTTTCTCTCCCCCATAGCTAAGCTCTCAGGAAAGAAGTCACCCTCACCCAGTACATCAAAATTCAATGATAGATGAAAAGTTATAGCAATAATTAGGATCTTTTCAACAAACCATAGATAAATTACATCAGAAGATAAATAATTCTATCAGATGGTAATGTAATTTTTAGCAGTTAATCAATACACACTAGTGAAAAGAATTTACGTCAGAATCCTTCTTAGGAGGTCCTGGAGAGAGAGGAAGAAAACCCTCTCTTCAAACGAAATAATAAATAAGACTTTTCCCCCCACAAACCTACACATGTCTAATTGCAAGATTTAACAAGTGTCCTTTGCTAACTATTTCCACCTTTCTTTTCTAAAGACTTACACCACATATTTACTTTATGACTCAGCTCCTTTCCATTTTCATCATCCTAAAAATAGTGAGAAAAAAGTGTCCATATTTTCTTTAATTTTAAATTTATGCCTCTCAAAAAGAGCCAAGACCCTAGCCTAATGACCTAGGCTTATAATAATACAAACTACAAGATAAACTACCACTTAAAATGGGTATAAAAGTATTAACTACGGTATAAGTAAATTTTTTTTAGGAAATGGTCTATTTCTCCACATGCTTACAACCAAATTGACCATCACATAACGTGTCCTATTTACACATACTTACAACCAAATCATGCAGTGAGAACAATAACCATCACATAACATAATAGTGGAAATGAAACACATCGTATATACAACACATAGACCTAGGTCTCTCCAAATAGACTAGGTCAGCATAACTGGTGAATCACAAGAGGGCCTCCAAGTGTTTTCCCAACATTTCCACTAGTAAGAGATATCCTACACACTTGTTTCCAAATTGTTAGTTGTAATCAAAATAATCTAGTAGCTGAAGCAATGGTAAGTAAGACATATAATTCCTCATTGAATTAACCATTCTAATCATTCACATGTTTCACCTAAATACTTCATTCAATTATAATAACTCTATGTTTCACAATGTACAACATTACACAATGACAGATCATAATAATTCAACTTGTAATGGATTACAATCATCATTTTCACTTGTTAGTAACCATAGCTGTCATATTCAAAATATCATTTCCAAATTGAAATAAAACTTATCTTATCATCACAACATCACCATATTCAATAATTGAATTTATTCGCATAAATCACATATAAAGAAGCTAGTTGGTTATCACTAACCATAGTATAGCATTTAAACAATAGTCCATGAACAATATCAAACTAACTTCTGAATACACATTCCAAATCATGAAAGGATCTATATAAAAAGTATGAAATAAAATTGACCATTGTTTATATTTATCAACTAAGGTTTCTCCAAATAGAATTCACTGATATGACATAACTATGTTGTAAACATAATAATAGGTTAGGGAAGAGTTCAATATGTAATCACACATCTTAACCACCACAAAATGGACAATGTATGCATATGAAAGAATGTGTATCATAAAGTAATTCATCAAAGAGCTAGAGTTCTTTACCTTCATTGAGAGAGTGAAAAATATCTAACACCACTAGTTCTCCACTAAATACATCAATATACCAAGAGCCACAAGGAATGGAATATGGACTGGAAAGGTGTTTTAAGGAGTGGGTAGGGTACTTACAGACCTACTTAGCTTGCAAGCTTTTCTTTGCAGGCCCATGGGTGTAGTATGTAGGCCCGTGAACCTTTTGTGCTATGGCCTTTTCTACAAGGTTCTATTCCATCGAATATAGGCAAGGTTGTTCAAGGTGAATAGGGCCCTCAAACCCTTACTAGTTAGTACACCACAGAAGGCCCTTCAATAGACAAATATCTACCCTGAAATGCCTTAGCAACAAGAGCATTGGACGCCTAAACTTTACAACAACGGTCTTCTACGTGGTCTTGTATGCTTAGAACCCCCTCAATTTGGTCTTTCTACTATACAGAATGCCCTTCTCATGCCAAAGATGCCAAAACAAGAGAAAAAAACACCATTCCTCAAATTCATGCCTCCAAGACAAACCAACACATAAACTAAACCTGCTCTAATACCATGAAAGAATTCAAGATTGACTAAGCGAATGCTAGTTACAAAAATAGTGTGAAAGCAATAGAATTGCAATCCATAGATTATGAACAAGAGGTGTACATATAGGTGAGAGAGGTGAAGAGGTTGAGTTGACTTAGGAGTCAACTTCAACACTCCACTCACCAAGTGTCGAATGGGTGTCGACATAGCTTGGAGAGTTGTGGTGAACTCTCTAAGTTGACACCTAGCTACCCAAGGTGGCTTAAAGCCATGTGCTAATTATATTACTTAGAATAAATACTATACAATAACATTTAGTACTAACAATAACTTTCTCTAATACCAATTTGTATAGATTTGTGTGTGTTCTATATTTAATCAAATGTTCTATTTTAAACTATTAAAGAATAAATTGTTATATTTATGTCAAATGCATTAAAAATATATATAGACTATTGTCACTACTCATACCCAAACTAAAATGTACAAGAAAAAATTTACTATATATTTTTGCTATTGCACTATATCTACTTGTACCTTGATATTTAGCTTCAAAAATATCTCATGCTACTTATACTTTCTTGCTATTAGAACTCTTGGAAAAACTGATTCATCGATTGCATCTGGTATAAGGAATGTTGGTTCCCAAAATAACTCCAACCCAAAATTCTAAAATGTTCTTATAACACCCAGGCCAAGGATTGTCATCAAGGTGAAAGAAAGAGGTTTATCAACAAGTAAACGCGAATTTTGGCCAACTACAGGAGTGGGTAGACTCCTTTCCTCTTCAGGCTCATCTAGACCTATGAGGGATATTCCTAGAGGCATGAAATAAAATACAAATAAACATACATAGCCATACCCAATGTACACTTGGCCCCCAAAGCTATCACTAGGTCAAGACAAATTGGCTAAATAGGCCACTCATTAAGCAGATTCAAATGTATGAATGTACATGCACAGGAAAGATGGTTTTTATCCCTAAACCATAGGTGAAAGATTTGTGTATTTTTAAAGATTGTTTGGCCTCTCTCTAATATGGACTAGTGCCTATTCCATTGAAAACCTCACACCCATCAAATAAAGACATATGATTGTAAATCTTCTTGGGTATGGATTGCTACTCATAACTAGCCCCTGAGAGGTTCAGTTGTCTATGGGTGTTTTCATTAGCAATAGGGGAGGATGAGTAAAAGAACCACTAGGAACAACAAGAGGGGAATTAGACTGCGGCATGGACTGACACTGCCTGATTCAGGTTGCTAATTCTTTTTTTTTCTACAGCAAAGACTCTAACAATTGCCTATCTTTCTCAATTTTATTCTGTAACCAAGACTTTTCATTTCTATTATGCAAAGGCTCAAAAAATTATGGGTTGGTAAAGCTGGCAGGGTTACGATAAAAAAATGCATTACCAGGATGGTCAAAGGCCATATAGTTACTAGGGTCTTCAACATAAGAAGATGTAGGGAAAGAATCTTCCCTAGGGTATCCATATTCATAATAGTTGGCCATGACCAACTACAAACCATTTGTGCAGGACAAAGGAAAGAAAACAACATGTTCCTTTACTGAGAAAGAAACCATGGTCAAGGAAGAAAGAAAACTTGTACCTTAACCAACTATAACCTCCTTGAAATGTGCACATAGTAGAAACACTTTGTTTTCTTTTGACAGCAGATTCATCACCTGAATGAATAAGAAAATCCCTTGAAACATGACAATCTCCAAGGCTTCAAAACTGATTCGATTTCAGCTCACCAGCAGAGTCTTCAAAATTTTATAACCCAACATTTCACTCATCCCCGTCAATAGAGCCAAAATGTTGGTTCCCAAAATAACTCCAACTCAAAATTTTTAATTGTTCCTAAAACACCCAGGCTAGAGATTGTCATCAAGGTGAAAGGAAGAGATTTATCAACAAATAAAGGAGAATTTTGGCCAATTACAGGAGTGGGTGGACTCCTATGATCTTTAGGCTCAGGTAGACCTAGGAGGGATATTCTTAGATGCATGAAATAAAATACAGATAAACATACACAGCCATACCCAATGTACACTTAACCCCCAAAGTTGTCACTAGGTCAAGACAAACTAGCTACATAGGCCTCTCATTAAGTTGATTCAAATGTACAAATGTACATGCATAAGAAAGATGGTTTTTATCCTTGAACCACAAGTAAAAGATTTGTGTTTATTTAAAAAATTGTTTGGTCCCTCTCCAATATGGACCGGTGCTTATTCCATTGGGCAACAAAGTCACATAATGCAAGGAGGAAAAGAAATACACAACAAAGGATCAACAGAACTAGTCATATATTTACATATATGACTTTCTAATAGATTTTCATATAATAAACATAATAATCCAGAAGAGGACTGCAGTGATTCCTTTAAAACAAAATGATGGCAAATACAAAGCCTTAGATTTATTTAGATGTTGTCACACATCTCTAAACACCTGTTACACTCATACCAGGAAATGTGGCAAAGGAAAATACATAACTACGATTACATATTTACCAAAATCATTACAAACCCTCGTGAACACATTCACTACATTCAAATCTAAAATATAAAACCTTCCTACATAATACTGAATATATCCCTTCACTAACAAACTAGACCAAATCATGCGTTGATGCCAAAGAAACTCCTTAGGCTCTCTCAAACTAGACAATTGGCTCAAAGACTAGCCCTCAGAATGTCAAAAATTGATGTATATATAGAAACCAACTATTGGGCATTGGAACATTTACTCAACAAGAAACTGCTGCAATAAATGTGGAGCATGGGCTTTGTTAGAAGAATCAACAGATTTCTTGGACGCCCATACTCTGCATATTAATTCACGCCCTTGAGGTATTGTTTTAGTGACCCACTTAGCATTTATGGCATTCCTAGAAGTAGTTGGCACATTCCCAAGTGGTTGGAAGAGTTTGGAAGACCAGGAAGCCAGCCTCAAAAAAATCAAACTTTCAAACTTTGAACTTTCAACCTTTATCCCTCTGTCATTTTCTACCATAGTCCTTTTTCTTGTCTCTTTATTTCCCTTTATAGAATTAGACTTCATGCCTCGAGAGTTCACCATTTCACCTTCCACAAGGAAGAAGAAAGAATATTATAACTCTAACCCATTAAAGTGTGCCTTAGAATATTCTTTAACCTTAGGTAGACTTTTGCCTTTCATCCTTCCATCTTGCGCTTGTCCACATGGAAGATTTATGTGGTTCTACTTGTCTACCAGGGGCCCATCCAAATAGTTCCATGGAATGGTGGAAAACCTTAGAAAAATAATCGCCCATTGGGGGTCGGCCATCAAGCCTTCCTCCTGCCTTTTTTGAAAGAATGAAGAAGAGCCAACCTCTGAACTCCGCCGATCAAAATTGCCATGTGTCCCCTTTCCACCATTTCGCACACCAACATGTGGGCCCACCAAAAGGTTTCATAGAAAACAAGAATACCTTAGAAAACTTTACCTGTCACGGGTTGGCCGTTAGGCCTTCTTCCTTCCATCTTCCAAAAGGAAGAAGGTAGAAGGGAGGAAGCCCAAACTCTGACCTCCGCTATACACTTGATACTAAGCATATTTTCACCGCTTTGGGTAGACTTCATCCCTTGGGCCTTCTCCACGATGCTTTCCACTAGGAAGATAGAAGGGAGGAACTTCGATCTCTAAAACTCCACTGAACACTTAGAAAAATTCAATACTTAGGTAATTTTCAGGGCCAAAGGGGAAGTACAATGGAAGGAGGAAGCCCGAAACTCTGACCTCTGCTAAAGGGACAAAACACAAGGGAACACTTAGAAATTTTTTGACTTAGTCATTGTTTGGAATTCCTATCTTGTATTTTCAAAAGGCAAACACATGAAAACCTATGGAAGGTATCTCTGATTGATTATAAACTATAGGTTCAATAAAGAGGGCACAAAATGGGGCACTTTTAGAACTGGTAATTTTGGGTGCCAACGAGGAATAGGGATTTTGTATATTTATTTCTATTCTCCTTAAAAAGATCCTTCTCTCCTTGTGTCAATGTATTATGTATTATATGTTGAATAGTCACTCAGTATGGGGAAACCATTCTTTATAAATCTCATACATCTTATAAACAAAACTAGGTCTTCATTGTAATACAATAATCATAGTTCCTTCTATTGAATAGAGGAATTTGAGGTTGAGATAGATTACTATTGACAACATTTATTGTGAATCAACTCAAAAATTTAATAACGTACTCTAATACTAATTTGGAGGGATTTCTATATGTTCCATATTTAATCAAATGCTTTGTTTTTAACTATTATTCAACAATTACTTTAATATATAATACATTCATAAATATAGAAATTACCATCAATACTCTTACCCAAAATATAATGTACACACAAAAAATATTTCATTTATTAACCAATAAAAAAACTAAATTGAACTTTTTACAACTTATTTTTTTCATATACTACATATTACAATTGTTTTTTAAAATTGTATATATGAAATTTAATTTAGAAGCTTCCTATCTATAAACAATTGTAAAACAATTCTATTACTCTTTCCTCAAAACATTCTACACAACTCAAAACTATTAAATATATTTACATAAGAAATAATTATAGCCAATAAATATTAAATATATATTCATTAATATAATTATTTAAAAAAAATTAGAAAGAAAAATAATATTTCTAATATGCTTTTTGACTTCACAATCACATGTAAAATTACTCTCTTCATTCCATTTAATATCAATTCCATGCACTTTGTTGTAGACGACCCCCAAAACAATATGAATTAAGAGGAGATAAGGGAGGGACGATGAGAAAGCCATTTTTATGTGTATATTTCAAATACAAATCCAATTTTTTTTATTACACTACATAGTCCTCCAATAACAATTAATAAATCATTTAGTAATAATAATTAATAAGTTTTTCATACAAATACAATATTTGTGTGAACTTTAATAAGTAATTTATTTTTCACACTATGTGAATTTAAATTCTTAACTATTTAGTTCTTAGTTGTGAATTTTAAGCCTCAAAAATAAAATGTTAATAACTATCTCGGACAGGGTTGGTGTATAAGATGGGAAAGTGGGGTATACATGCAAAACAATTCTTATGGTGCTCATCATTATAGATTGGAGTTATGAACATGTTGCTTTGTGAAGAATAGTCCACTAGGGAAGAGGCTTCATTGTTTTCTATTTTATTTGTAGTGTTTGGAGAGGAGGAAGCAACCATATCTGGGATCATACCTCTTAGAAGAGAGAGAGATGCCATGAAGCACCATCGACAACATCATCTTTAACTTTGGGAGAAATATGCTAGTGATTAAGATCTACATCTTTCCACCAAGTTGTTTTCTTTGAAGGAGATGCTTTGTTTGCTGAGGAAAGAATTTTACACTCATTGGCCTTGTGCTTTATTCTATAGCAATGTCTACATCTAAATTATATGCCTTCACAATTGTTGTTGTGATATATTTTATTAATTAATTTTCTCTTGTATTAAAAAATTCAATTTATTAATTAAGTTATTGGAATAAAGGGTTTTATTTCCTATTATAATGGGTCACTTTTGCTGTTGTAAACTTAATTTATAAATTTGAACATTGTTTGCAGATTTGAACTTGACTTGTAGAGATGAACCTAATGATTTTCATTCTGATGGAGATTCACCTACAAAAGAGAGATTCATCTAGGTGTTTGGACCTAAAATAAAGAACTAATGATGTTGATAAACTATTTTGAAGAGTCTACTAGGCTAGAATTATTCTCCTTTAGAACACACCTTAAATACAATTTAATATCTTACGACAATAATTTAAGAGAACATATAGTGATGTAGACAACACTTTGATATACGATTCAATGATTTGTAGTTAAATCATCTCTCAATAACTAGTGGAAAAGAAAAAAAACATATACTGAAAATTTAAATTTAAATTTAATTCTTAAATTATCCAATTGAGCTAATTGATCCAATGAAACTAAAGAATCAAAAACTTAAAAACCAAATATAATTCTAGATATATGTTGAAATAAAATGAATCAAAACAATAAGATAAATATACAAGCATTCAATTTCCACCATGAGGAATGCGTGAATGAACATGACTGGTAGCTGCAGGTGGCGTGCTCTTTTATATTTCCATGAAGAGCGTGTGGACAGATGAAGGAAAACTGTAGAAATGTGAATGGATAAACTTATTGCATGTATAAAAGAAGTATTAATAGCATTGAATGAATTAAATGTCTAATCGACTACGTAAAAGCGAAAGGGACGCTCGAGGATTTACAAATGCCAAAAATGTCTATTATCAATGTACAGTTAAAGCATTATCCTCATTCAGCAACACTTCCTGAAGGATGATAAGGAATAGAATGAATTGTGAAGGTAACACTTAGAGGATTCACAACGGCCAAAAATGTCTATTACCAATGTACAGTTTGAAGCAGTATACTCAACCAGTAGCACTTCTTAAAGGACGATAAGTAATATATTAAAACTCATTTTTCAGGAAATTAGATTTCAGTAAGTTTTAAATAGATCGTAAAAATTTATAGATGATACTCATTTTCAGCAACTTGTTACTAACATTTGGTCATTTTTTGTAAGTGCCAGATCTTTTGCAACAAAGTGCAATCATGTAAAAAAATTCTTTTCCTGGTTACTTCTCTTTTCATTCAGACTAATGATTTTAAAATGGGAGAAAAGTAGTGCTTGTAAGGAAGCAAACATGTGCAGAAATGTTTCCTTCGTTAATTTTGAGAGGAGGATTATGCAAATTTCCAATCAACTATTATAGAGATTTCAAGAAACACATGAAATAATATAAATAGAATAATAATAAACCATAACTTAGTGATTTACGTGGGGAAAACCCTTTCAGGAAAAAAGCCCCACACTCCAAAACTTGCACAATGTAATATCAAATCTTGAAACAGATTACAACACACTTGCAATGCAAGTTCTTATAGGAGTCTTCACTTCAACTCAATCTAGAGGAATTTCAGTAGCATTCCAGCAGCATACAGACTTGCAAACTAAACTCTCACCAATAACTATCTCAAAGTACCAATATATATAATATTACATTGCATATGAGAACCTTCTAGAGATAAAGCATTCCATTTGAGAAATATTTTTAATAAAATAGATAATGACACCTGTCATAAATATCATAGCCAACTTATCTCTATCTCCATACAAAAGATACTTCTCAAAATAGTTGCTTTGCACTTATCACAAAATCTTTTTTTTTTTGGCTCACTCTGCTTTTATTTTCATGCAAGGTTGAGACACTTTCTTTTTTTCTTTTTTCTTTTCTTAAAGAGCTTTATTTGTAACATTCTCCCACTTATTGAAACACCTTGCAAGAGCCTATAGAAAATAGGGACTTAATTGTTGGGGGCCAAAGGATCCATTAATTCAGAACACCATTTGAACTTCCCATTAATTCAAAACACCATATGAACTTCTATGTGCTCACAGGTCTTGTTAATGCATTTGCAATATTGATCAAAGTTTCTACCTTCTCTAGATTTACTCTGCCATCCTCAACCATATCTCTCATGAAATGATATTGTACATCAATGTGCTTGGTCTTGGCATGAAATGTTGGGTTCTTCTCTAAGGATATTGCACTCTGGCTATCACAATATATCTTCACTACACCCTGTTTGAACTCTATATCTGGACATAATCTTTTAAGACAAATGGATTGCTTGCATGCATGAGTAGCTTCCATATACTCTACCTTTATAGTGGACAAAGTGACCACAACGTGTTGCTTGCTCATCCAACTGATTGAACCACCAAATAATGTAAACACATACGCATTGGTGGATCTTCTGCTATCAACATTACTAGTCCAATCTGAATCCACATAGCCTCTAATATCCAAAGAATGTTGGTCTCCTATTCCATGAAAACATATAGTGTACTCCGAGGTACCCCACAGGTATCTGAAGACTCTCTTTATTGCATCCTAGTGTGCTCTTCCTAGATTGGACATGTATCAGGAAAGAACTCCCACTGCTTAGGTAATGTCTGGTCTTGTACAGACCATAGCATACATTAACCTTCCAACTACACTCTGGTATGGTACTGGGCTCATGTCTTCCATCTACGATGGGGATGTTGGACAATGTGAGATAGACAACTTCATTCCCATCATAATAGAAACACATAATGGTCTAGAATCCTACATATTAAATCTTCTTAGAATAGTATCCACATCCTTACTCTATCCTAACGAAAGCTTTCTATTTTGTTTATCTCTTCTAATCTCCATCCCCAGAATGTGTCTTGTTGCACCAAGGTCCTTCATTTTAAACTTTGCTAAGAGCTAAGATTTTAATTCTACAATCAAGACCTTTCCTTTACCAATAAACATGTCATCAACATACAAGGAAATAACCAACAAATGATCACCATCATATTTAAAATACACATAGTGATCAGATTTAGACCGCACAAATCCTAAACTCAACACATGTGTATCAAACTTTTGGTACCACATACTAGGACTTTGTTTTAAACCATACAGGGATTTTCTTAACTTATAGACCATATGAATTTTACCTTTTACCACATAGTGCTCTGGCTATGTCATATAAATTTCTTCCTCCAAAGCACCATGAAGGAATGTTGTTTTCACATCCATTTGTTTGATCTCTAGATCATATGCTGCTACAATAGAAAGTAAAAAATTAATGGATGTCATTTTAGCTACAAGAGAAAATATCTCCCCCTAATCAAGTCCTTGAACTTCAGAGTAACTTTTCACAGCCAATCATGCTTTAGACTTCTCAATATTGCCATCTGAGCCCCCTTTTTTTTTAACACCCATTTGCATCCAATAGGATTCTATCCTTCAAGAAATGGTACAAGGTCCCATGTATCATTCTTTTTAAGAGTTGTCATATCTTCATCCATGGCTATTTTCCAAGACTCTACATCATTCATACCGAGAGCCTCTTCAACAGATAAAGGTTCATCAACATTAGCACTCAAAGAAAATACACATCTCCAATCATCAGGAGAATATCCATACCATTCTGGTCATTGTCTATACCTAATAGACCTTTAAACAAGCTCAGGTTTAGGTTATTCCTCTTCCTCTGATGATTCAGAACTCATAAAGCTTTCCTTAACTTCTTGTCTTTATAAGGGTCTCGATTCAACTTTCCCAGGTGTAGAGGGAAATTGAATCACATATTTCTTTTCTTCTTTATGTTCTGGCTACTACATTGTAACATAACAAGGCTTAGTTTGTCTAAAAATAACACTTCTGGAATAAATTATATTTTGTACAATAGGATCCCAAAGCTTGTATCCTTTCAGACCATAATTGTATCCAATGAAGATAAATTTAACAACCTAGTTATTCAATTTTGTCTACTTCACCTTTGGCACATGTGCATATGCCTCACAACCAAAAACCCTTAAATGTCCAAGTGAAGGCTTGTGGCTTGACCACGCCTCCATTGGCATTTTATCAACAAGAGATGATGTAGAAGACCTATTTATCAGGTAGCAGGCAGTGGCTATAACTTCAACTCAAAAATTTTGTTCTAGTCTAGCACCAGTCAGCATACTCCTATCCTTCTCCATCAAGTTCATATTCATTCTCTCTGCAATTCCATTCCATTGTGGAGAATATGGAGTTGTCTTCTATCTTTAGATATCACAATCTTTACAAAAATAATCACTCATTGGAGAAAAATTCACCACCATTATTTGTCCTTAAACATTTAATCTTCTTTTCAGTCTACAACTCAACCATTGCTTTAAATTCCTTGAAATGACCAAAAACATCATCTTTACTCTTCAAAACATAAACCCATGTCTTCCTATTGAAATCATCAATAAAACAAAACATAATAAATTGATTTACCAATAGAAGAAGCATCAACTAGACCATATACATCTAAATGAATTAGATCCAAAATGAATGAAGAATTATGAGAACTTGAGTAAAATTGAACATGATATTTCTTTCCATAAAGTCATTGTGTTCAGAAAAGTCATGTTCAAGGTTACAATCATTCAACCCATTAACAAGGTTTTTAGATTTCATGGTTTGTAGACCCTTCTCTCCTATGTAGCCAAATCTCTAGTGCCATAGCATGGTCTTCTCTGTAGGCAACTTTGATTCTGTAGATACAGCACCCTTGGGTACCCAAAATCCATGACCATCTGCTGAAGAGGAAACTATCTCTTTTTCCAGAAAAATAGTCTTAGACTTAATCTTAACTGAAGTGCTATTGCACTCAACCATGCATGTATCAAGTTGGTGTAATGTACCCAATTGCTTCCTCTTGCTATCACCATGGCACCTCTCACCATTTTCACACCTACTTCAGAAAATTGTACATGCACACCCGCATCTATTAGATTTCTAATAGATAATAAATTTGTTGCTAGTCCTGGGATATGCAAGACAACATCGAGTCATCTAACTCTACCATCAAAAAAATTCACATGAACACTTCCATGGGAACAATGTAAAGGAAAGAATTATCACCCAAATACACCTTACCACCATCATAATTTTTATACTTACTAAACTAGTTTCTATTAGGAGTCATGTGGAAATATGTGTCTAAGTCAATCAACCATGCAATACCACCTACATGAGTGGCCAAGACTGCAATAAAAGTGTCTGCATCTTCCTTCTTAGACTCAGACTCAAAATCAAAATCTTGCTTCTTCTTCTTCTTCTTCTTCTTCTTCTTCTTCTTCTTCTTCTCTTCTTTACAATCCTTTTGGAAGTGTATATCTTTTCCATAGTTCTAGCATATCACCTTGGACTTACCAGAATATTTTGAACTCCCCTTATTCTTGGACTTAGAATGGTCATGCTGCTTTTCATTCTTGCCTTGTTCTTTTGGTCTTCCTCAAACACTAAAATCTTCTGTGGCATTTAGAGAGACTTTTCTTCTCATTTCTTTAGAGAGTAGAGAACCAACAACATCCTCCATCTTCAAGGTGGTTGAAGTGCTCCCTATGGCCATGACTAGGTTATCCCATGAGTCTAGAAACAAACATAGCAAAGTTTAACACCTTTCTTCTTCATCCATCTTAACCCCAACTAAGGTCAACTGAGTCATCAACGTATTAAAAGTTTCCAGATGCTCATAAATATGTCCACTTTCTTCCATTCTCAAGGAATATAGCTTCTTCCTTAATAAAATATTATTTACTAGAGATTTGGCTTGATATATTTCACCCATCTTCTTTCATAGCTTCTTTGAAGTGGGTCATTCATGAGCATTTATCAGAATTGAGTCTACAAGGCATAATCTTATGAGACTTTTAGATTTTCTATCCATTACATCATATCTTACATCCAAAGTTGGATCTGTAAGCCTCTATACATTATCATCCATAGCATCCCATAGATATTGATCAATCAATAGATCTTCCATCTTTAGCTTCCATATTTCAAAATTTAGTAAATATGTCCACCTTCTTCCATTCTCAAGGAATATAGCTTCTTCCTTAATAAAATATTATTTACTAGAGATTTGGCTTGATATATTTCACCCAGCTTCTTTCATAACTTCTTTGAAGTGGGTCATTCATGAGCATTTATTAGAATTGAGTCTGCAAGGCATAATCTTATGAGACCTTTAGCTTTTCTATCCATTACATCATATCTTACATCTAAAATTTGATCTATAAACCTCTATACATTATCATTCACAGCATCCCATAAATATCGATCAATCAATAGATCTTCCATCTTTAGCTTCCATATTTCAAATGAGTCACCAACTTATTGAAAGTTTCTAGATGCTCATAAATATGTCCACCTTCTTCCATTCTCAAGGAATATAGCTTCTTCCTTAATAAAATATTATTTACTAGAGATTTGGCTTGATATATTTCACCCAGCTTCTTTGAAGTGGGTCATTCGTGAGCATTTATCATAATTGAGTTTGCAATGCATAATCTTATGAGACCTTTAGCTTTTCTATCCATTACATCATATCTTACATCCAAAGTTGGATCTATAAGCCAGTGTACATTATCATCCACAACATCCTATAGATATCAATCAATTAATAGATCTTCCATCTTCAGCTTCCATATTTCAAAATTTAGTCCAAAAGACTTCTCTACCTCAACTATTCTAGATGTGCTCCCCATCTCTACTATCCTATAATAAAGAATATGAAATACTCTGCACAAGCTCCCACTCAAACTAGATTAGCTCAAAAAACTTTTTACCTAACAAATAGAACCAAAACTAGCCAAGCTCTGATACCACTTGTAAAGAAGCAAAGGTGTGCGGAAACACTTCCTTTTCTAACCTTGAGAGGAGTGTTTTTCAAATTTCAAATCAACTATTACAGAGATTTTATGAAATAACATAAACAAAATAATAATAAACCATAACCCAGTGATTTTCATGGGAAAAACTCTTTCAAGAAAAAATCCCATACTCCAAAACATGCACAATGTATTATCAAATCTTGAAACAAATTACAACACACTTTCAATGCAAGTTCTTACAAGAGTCTTCACCTCAATTCAATCTAGAGGAAATTTGGCAGCATACAGACTTGCAAACTAAACTCACACCAATGACTATCTCAAAGTACCAATATATATAATATTACATTGCATATTAGAACCTTCTAGAAATAAATCATTCCATTTTAGAAACATCTAATAAAACAAATAATGGCACCCATCATAAATCTCATAGCCAACTTATCTCTATATCCATGCAAAAGATACTTCTCAAAATAACCACTTTGCACCTATCACAAAATATTCTTTTCTTGGCCCGCTCTGCTTTTATTTCCATGGAAGGTTGAGACACTTTGTTTTTCTTTTCTTTTTTTCTTTTTGTTTTTATTTTTAATGTGCTTTATTTCTAACATTTCTAAGACATGTTTTATAAATGGTTTATCAGTCCTTGCCTCTAAGTGAGGACTAATGTTTTGATCTGGCTGAAATGCTAATACCTATGCATTGGAAATGGTTCTTGGGTAGAAAATTACATATTTCTATTATGTTTTGAAATGGTTCTTTCCTTTCTTTATAATTGGTTTATGTTATTTTTGCAGAGGATTTTTGTTTTTAACATTTACAAAAATGAGCCAAAATACTATGACCAATAAAAAATGAGCAAAAGATAAAATTTTGAGGGTTTCTAATGTTTGGAGGGCTATAAATGTGTCTTTGCTATGGGTTTCAGGTTTTGTTTCAAGGGTCAGCTAGTGGCTAGGTGTGGACATAGGGGGTTGTTGCATGAGTTTTGTGCAAAGCATGTGTTGTATCTTCGTACGATGTGGGACTCTGATAGCTAGTTGTTTCAAAATACATAAACAATGGCATGAAAGCAATGTAATCTAGCTAGTTGGATTTTCTTACAAGCAAGATGGATTTGGTGCAAGCTCTTCTTGCTATTTTTTAAAGCCCCCAAGTTAAACGCCTCATTCTACTATGATAGGAGTCTATGTTGGGGTTTTTTAGCAAGGTTAAAAAAGCATGCACATCTTGTTATTTTTTGTTGTATTATGGTTATTGGAGGTTTTTTAGTATATATATATATATATATATATATATATATATATATTAATGCCCAACAGGTTTGGGTCTAGTGGTGGCCAGCGAGGAGTTTTACACCATAGACCCAAGTTCAAATCCCACCGGGCGGGGGCTCCCTTGTAGTGGCCATCGGGACACCTGGAGGTAGGGGTTGCACTTATGGCAATGCATGGACCAATGCCCACCCCCATGTTTCGCCATGGGGGCACCTTGAGGTAAGGTCGAGTGTAACCATATTAAGGAACCAAGCCCACCCCCATGTCCTCTATGAGATGCCCCCCACCAGCTCGGGCTGGTGTAAAATTTCCTGAGGCCCCCAGGATCTTGTATCCTGACTTACCCACGACATTTGGAGTGGGGCATTTGCATGTCGCCTAGGGGGTACATCCCTGGTCTTAATTTTTTATGGAAGGAGCGAAAAAGCAGGAAGGAGATTTTCTCACGGTGAAAGGTGGCGAAAAAAATGAAGGAAGAGAAGCGATAAGCAAACAAACTGAGGAGGCGACATATGCCACGACAGGAGCAAACGCAATCCCGTTAAACAAAATAAGGAGAAGTTATTCAGACATTACCAAAAGGTAGATAGATATGCAGCAGGAGGAAGAGGTGATAATTGATGTAAAAGACAAAGTGGATAAAGACATAGGCGAGCTAGAACAAACAGCTCTGATAGGAAGAAATAAATCCAAGCAACAGATAAAGGAATGGATTGAAGAAAACCCGGCAAAAGCATAAATGATTCATTTCATACCCAAACAATTCTTTGTGGTTGATTTCCAAGAAGAGGCCAAAAGGGATAAGATTCTGGATAATTCACCATGGAAAATAGGGCTGGATTATATATACATGCAGAAATGGAGGCCGAATTTTAATCCAAATAATTTTGGTCCTTATAAGGAACCAATATGGATAAGATTATACAATTTACCATTTGAATATTGGTCAGGAGGGTGTTTATACCAAATTCAGGATACTTTAGGAAACACAATAGAGTTGGATATGGGAGATAACGACTCAATTTATTTCGCAAGAATCAGCTTGATAGCAATAAAAAAGATTCCAAGAAAGATAATGTTGATCACCTCAGCAGGGACTTGGGAATAGGTTATAGAAATTGAGGAGAAAAAATATTTCTGTCTTGAATGTCGAAGTAGAAGACATATGGAAAAAAGATGCCCTAAAATCTTTGCAAAAAAAATAGATGACAATGTGGAAAAAGAGGAGAAATCGAAGCAAATACAAGAAGAAAAAGAAAAGCAAGGGCTTCAGGGCCTAGGAGGGGAACCAGAAATACCAGTAGAATCCTCAAACAGGAACCCTAATTCTCCATTTCTTCGGGAAAATGAGCCTTCAAAATGAGACACAGAAACAAATTTAGAGGGTCGCCATTTGGAACTCACAAAGAAAATTGAGGAGAGGCAGAATGTATCTTCGGCAGAATCAAAGGATTCGACAAGAGTTGATAGACAGGAATATAAAGATGACTACAGCCCAGAGATAGTTAGAGAGACGCTGGAAGTAGAAAAAGGGCCAAAAGATGATGGGTGGGATGAGGAAGAGGCTATGGAGGATAGAGAGGAAATTGGAATTATTGACCCTCGACACATTAGCCAAACCGGAGCAAGAGGTACCACGGGTAATGGAAAGAAGTTAGGAAGGAAAACTGATAAGGAGAAAAGAGAGGAGTATGCGGTAGACAAGGGACTCCTAAGCATCAAGAAATACATGCTAAGATCCAAGGGAGGAAGCGCCTCCCTTTGGAAGCCATGAAGATAATTTCATGGAATGTTAGGGGCTTAAACGCCCCTAACAAAAGGTGCGCAATCAAGCACCACCTATCTAAATTAATGTTGGATGTAATATTACTTCAGGATACTAGGTTGATGCAGGAAGAAGCGGAGAAACTTGCATGACATTGTAGGCCTCTAACAAGTGTTTTCAGCGAACCTAGGGGTACTACAGGAGGTGTGGGCCTAATGTGGAACCCTTCCAAGGTAGATATCAAGGAAGTAGAGGTAAGTGAAAGTTGGATAAAAGGAAAAGTTATTTTATATCATTTCAATATCTCTTTCTAGATTTTCTGTGTATATGGGCCAACCAAGACAGAAGAAAAAAAATAAGTTTGGAATAGCATACTAGGTAAAATCTGGGAGCTTGGTGAAGAAAGGGTGATTTTGGGAGGAGATTTTAATGCAATTCTAAGTCTGGAAGAAAAAAGAGGAGGTTTAAGAACAATAAATAATGCAGCAAAAGATTTTAAGGATTTTGTAGAAGGAAGGTTAATAGATTTCCCTCCTAAAGAGGGAAGCTTTACATGGACTAACAGGAGGGAAGGCTTTACAAACATTGCTGAAAGATTAGATAGATTTCTTTGCAGCTCGAACTGGTTGGAAACAGATTTAGGAATAGAATCAAGCATATTGCCATGCTCTTTGTCAGATCATTACCCTATAAAGCTTGTAATAGGCCAATTAATTAAGCCAAAAAATTCATATTTCAAATTCGAAAAAATGTGGTGGAGAAAAGAGGAACTGATAGAGTGTATAGGGAAATGGTGGTTAGAGATACCAGGAAGGGGCAGCTCGGTAAGCTTTGTCTTTTGTTAAAGGTTAGCACATGTTAAAAAGAGATTGAAGGAATGGAATAAAATCACCTTCAAAGACATATTTGCAGAAAAAAATAGAGTTGAAGGAGAACTAGAGGAGCTAAATCAGAAAGTTATAAAGGATGGAATGTTTCAAAATGACTTCAAAAAAGGGAAAGAGCTTATGGTAGAATGGGATGAATTACTAGCTAGAGAAGAAGAATATTGGAGAAGTAAAGCCAGAGAAGTGTGGCTGGAAGCAGGCGACAAAAACACAAAATTTTTTCATAACTCAGTCAAATCCAGAAGAATGGTGAACAAAATCTGAGAGCTGACCATTGGGAATGGTATTATAGTAAACAAAAAAGAAGAAATCAAAAAAGAAATAGTCAACTATTTTCAAGCCTTTTTGGCACCAGAGGAGGGTTTTGACTGGCTAAATATAGAACAAGCCACAAGTTGCATAGACAAGATACTAAACGTTGAAGAAAATGAAGAATTAGAAAAGCCTTTCATAGAGGAGGAAGTCAGAAAGGCAGCATTCCAATTACACTCGGATAAAGTGCTAGGCCCGGACGGCTTTCGCGCCCTATTTTATTAGAAGTGTTGGCCTATTGTGGGTAAGGAGGTCTGGAACATTCTGGAAGACTTCAGAAAAAAGAAAAGATTTGTAAAAGAAATAAACAATACAGTAATTGCGTTAATTCCAAAAAAATCAGAATGCAGGAGGGTAAGTGACTTCAGGCCAATCTCATTATGTAACATGATTTATAAGATCCTCGCCAAGACAAACGCTAATAGACTAAAACCAATTTTGGGAAGAATTATCTCAGAAAATCAAAACAGTTTCACTCCAGGAAGGGAAATTGTGGACAACATTATCCTAGTAAATAAAGTTATCCACTCGATCAATCAAAATAGACAGAAGAGTATGCTAATTAAATTAGATGTGAGCAAGGCGTACGATAGAGTTAGATGGAATTTCCTCCTAAGGATTTTAGAGAAAATGGGCTTCGGCAAGTCATGGCTCGAAGGCATTTTCTAGTGCATCTCCACTCCACGAATGTCAGTAGCAGTGAATGGATCACGGTGTGGCTTTTTTGAAATATCACAAGGCTTGAGGCAAGGTGACCCGTTATCTCTGTGCCTTTTCGTTCTAATGGTTGAGGCGCTGGGGAAAATGATTCAACATTGTCAAAGATCAAGGGGGTGGAAAGGCATTAGGGTAGCTCATGGATTAGATCCAGTAACCCATACTCAGTTTGTAGATGACACTTTACTCTTCGGGGAAGCTAATTTAGCAGAAGCAGAGGCGATTAGAAGAGTATTGGACACTTACACGAATTTGTCGAGGCAATTGATAAACAAAGAGAAGACAAGAATGTTTTTATTTAATACCTCTCGAAGATGGCAACACCAGATATCTCAAATTCTTGGATGCCAAGTAGATACTTTACCAACCAAACACTTAGGGGCCCCTTTGTTCAGTGGACCGGTCAAGTCCCAGCTTTGGGAGGAAGTAATCGCTCAGTCTAAGAATAAAATGGACACTTGGAAAGGAAGATGGTTAACCTTAGCAGGAAGGATTACCATGCTAAAAGCAGTTCTAGGGGCAGTTCCGATACATTTGATGTCTTGTCTTCAGGTTCCAAACAAGGCCAAAAGCAACTTGGAGAGTGGATGGAAAACGTTTATGTGGGAGGGATCGAAAGATGTTGAAAGAATACCATTAATTGGATGGGACAAAGCCACGTGCCCATTAGATAAGGGTGGGATGGGAATGAGAGAACTGAAGCTCCAAAATGAAGCATTGGGAGAAAAATTGGTATGGAAAATGGTGAAACAACCACAGAAACTATGGTGTAGAATAATGTAAAGAAAATATTTAGATGACTCGGATCCCAACAGGATTTTGACCATAGCAAATCCAGGGGGCAGCTTGCCAATATGGAATTTTATCAAAAAATGCAAATCTGTAATTTTAGATCATTTGACATGGAGTATTAATAATGGGATCAACACCAACTTCTGGACGGATTCATGGGAAGGGTGGCCATCGCTAGATAGCTTTCAAGAATTTTTAGTTTTAAGAGCACAAATGGTTCAGGATAGAGGAGAAAAGGTGGCAGACTATTTCGAAGAAGAGGATGAGAAAGGAATAGTCAGATGGGTGGACCCTAATAAGTACAATGTAGATGCGGATACCAAAAAGAAGTTTGTGGAAATACTCAATGAAAGGAAGATTCAAAAAAATAATGCCTGCGATGAGATCGTCTGGTGTGGTGCAAAGTTTGGGCAATACACAGTGAAGATAGGATATTAATTATTGAAGTTAGACAAAGATAGCAGCATATTAGATCACTGGCCAAAAAAAATTTGTTGGGACAACCAAGTACTGCCTAAGGCAAGAGCCTTCCTTTGGACGGTACTTCATAAAAGTATTCTAATGGGGGACAGGTTGCAGAAGCTAGGTATTTCTGGCCCAAGTAGATGTATATTATGCAAGCAACATGAAGAGACTCTAGACCATTTGCTTTTAAGATGCCAGGTAGCCGAGAAGGTATGGATGCATTTCCTCAGCCTATTAGAATGGAGAGGAGCCATGAATTTAACAATAGTGGATTTCTTGAAAAGTTGGCCAATATTACAGAGGAAAGGTTTCTGGGGAAGCCTCTGGATCACTTTGCCATCCATGATAGTTTGGCAAATATGGAGGGAAAGGAATCAACGGATATTTGAAGGAAAAGAAATCTCTACAGACAAGTTCATAAAGAAAACAGAGAATGGCTTAGTGGAAATTCTCAACTCCAAAGCAAGTAGTAGTGGAGGATGTAAGTTTACATGTTGGGATGAAGCAATCATGAAAGTCTGGCCAGACCTTAAAATACTGAAAGGGTTGGGAGGAGGAAAAAAGACAAGAGCTCAAACAAGGTGGTTGGCCCCTCCAAGGGGTAGACTCAAATTGAATTTTGATGGGGCCTCCAAAGGCAACCTAGGAAAAGAAGGGTATGGTTATGTTGTTAGGAATGAGAGGGGAGATCTAGTTTGGGTGATGTCAGGAGCTCTGGGAGTGGCTTCAAATAATATGGCAGAATTGGAAGCACTGTCTAGAGGGGTGGTAGACTGCGCAAAGAAAGGATGGACAAACATAGACATAGAAGGGGACTCCCAAATAATTATAAATGCTATTCTTAGGAACAATGTAGTGAATTGGACTTTAAAAAAAGGAGTAAAGAGAGTTAAGGACGTCCTGCAGAATCTAGATTTTTCTATCAGGCACATATATAGAGAAGCAAATCAAGCTACGGATTTCCTGGCTAACCAAGGGGTCACGAGGGGAAGTAAGGACGTCATTGACTCAGACACAGCAAGCTGGAATGGGCTTGATGTGGTACTTTGTTCAGATAAGGAGGACTCATAGGAGGAAGAGGATCTGAGAAATTAGACATCCGATGGTGGAGTTTAGACAGTTTTTATCTAAACTTTGTTAGGACAATTTGGGATTTTCATTAGAATTCATGTATTCAGCTCGGCAATGATGAATGGGTTGGCGAGTTCCTCTATTTTTAGATAGTCGAAGCCTTACCTGGGTATACTACGGTGTTAAGAGGGAGAGATGGCTAGAATCATGGGAGTGCAATGCCGATGCCAGGAGGAAGGAAAGGAGCAGTAGGTGGGGTGCCTGTTCAAACTAAAAGAAGAAGCAGCTAGGACAGCGATTTTGCAAATCATTGGGGGAGGGTCGTGGAGTGGCAGCCATGTGCATGATGGCCGAGTGTATCAACTCTTCTTCGCCAATATCTCTTTGGTCATGGGCAGTTCCTTCTATGGAGTCTATTGGGGAGCACGGTTGGTGGCTCAAGCCAATCACACAGTGGTGATGGGGGAGATTGACTCAGTTGGAGGGGACCTTGTGGAGGAAACGCTGAAGGCTACCTATGCAAGGAAAATAGGATCCAAGAAGGCTAGTGACATCCTTGCTGCTTATAAAGAAGGCATTGAAAACAAAAACTTGGAAACCTTCCATAAGATGCTTCAGGAAAACAAAGGGGAATTTACAGACGGACAGATTGGAAGGTTGTTGGAGATGGCGGAAGGCATTATGATGATAATGCATGAGATCATGTAACATCTTCAACTGATGGTGGAGGAGCTGGTGCGAGTTAAGCTAAAGACATAGTAGTCTTTAGTTTTAGATATGTAAGATGTTTAGTATGGCATTCCCTGATGGAACTAGCCAATAAATAAAATGACGCTTTTATCTCATTTTTATATCAAAGGGAGCCATCCCCAAGATGGCACTTACCAAACAATATATATATATATATATATATATATATATATATATATATATATATATATATATATATATATATATATATATATATATATATATATATATTATTTTGTAGCTTAAGTAGACTTGTTTCTATATTATTTTGCATGGCAAATTTATGGAACATGTGTCTTCCACATTGTTTGAATGTAAAATTCCATAAGCATTTTAACTTTTTAAGTGTACCCATTTCAAATCTCACAAGACCCATGTAGTTTGTTTCATTAAAGGGGAATTCCCATTGAGTTTGAATGATTATTCTTTTAGTTTTGTTAGTAAACATGATATGGGGATCCTTAGATTCTCTTTCTTTTTCAATTTCATAGTAGAGAATTAGGAGGGCCATCAAACTCTAAGTGGTTGTCATGCACTAAATTTTTGTTTGTATCTGGCTATGCCTATTATTGTTGAATGACAATTCTATAAATTTGGTGTTGCACCTTGTTTTGTTGTGTTTAATGGCACCGTTGCTAGTCTTGGTTTCTAAAAGTTCAATGCTTATTGAAGAAAGCTCTTTTGAATTTCTATATAAAATGTATAGGCTCAGTTGAACAATTCCAAAAAGGCTCCCTGTTCCATTGAGTATTTGTGAAACAAAGAAAAAAAAATATTAGAAAAAATGGTATGAATTAAATATATTTGTGAAAGAGTGAATATGTTGACTATTAAGGATGATTGTAGGTGCTTATAGCATTGAATACGTCTTTGGAAAACATAGAATATGGAGTCCATATAAGCATATTAATGAGATTAAATAATGATAGCAGAAATGACATGCAATCCATGCTTTTTTTGCTTATCACAATGCCTTACTTCACCACCAAACACATTCTTAAGTTTCTAAAAAACCATTTGAATATAGAACTTTAAAAAATGATATCAAGGGTCTTAATGAACATGAAGTTTTTACAATAAATTACAATTTTTTCAATAAAAAATTGTATGTTTTATTTTTGTATTGAATTAATTATGTATTTTTTTTAATTTTTATTTTATTGTGATAATAAATATTGATCCAAAATACTAACCACTATGTGTATGTACTACTACAATAGTAACAACTACCACACTTGCCAGGGCCACCCTTGATGCCAATGTCAATCACATTGTCTTCATCTATATCCATTAAAAACTTAGATCAACTCAAGTGAATGGCACCTAGTTACCTAATTGAAGATGATGAAGTGTATTATTGTTGTTGTAAATGAACACCTCCATAGATAAAATAGAATTTCAAATGCATTGAAAAGAATAACTATATGTTTTATGATTATAAAAAATATTTAAGAAGTGCTAAAAGATGTTAAGAAGACACATAAATAAAAGAAAAAAAAGAGATGTTTTTCCTTTCTTTTGGGTTTAGTAGCTTGTGGCATCTCTTGATATTATTTCTATACTTTTGTTACTATTCAATATCATCTTTATGATACATCACAAAATGTGACTTCAACTTAAGTATCAATAAAACAAAACACCATTTATTTTCCAGAAAGATCTTAGGACAACCTCATATAGATTTATTTAAACTTCATCCCTTTAAAAAATATAAATAACATTGTCATAAGTGATCACCTTCATTTTTTTTAAGATAAGGCCATGTAACACAATAGGTAGACTAGCTCCAAGAGAAATCTAATCCCATTAGTTGTGAAGATGTGATATTTTTTTTAAAGGAGTGGTAAACCATAGACCAAGAATTATATTAAACAAGAGATGCATTACGTCATGTTCCTGTCAAAATAAAAGTTGTATTATGGATGACAAATTATTAGATCCATTAATCTATTTGCACCTAGTTTGTAGTACTTGTGTGGTCATTTTCCCTTGAAAATTTAGCATCTTACAATGTGCTTGATAAATTACTTTGAGAGTTCATGTAACTAAATTTTGAACTGTGCGTATTATAAGCCTATACTTAGCAACCTTTAATAAGAGGAATGCAAATTTGTGAAGATGTGACATACAAGCAATTCATCATTGTTCTAGATTGTATCTGTTGAATATGTCAATGTATAATTAGATGATAGATTGAACCAAAATTGCATCTATTTTGGAGCCAGATCAAAGAGCTAAATATGTAACGTGGCACTTTTATATCTTGTTGTATTTCTAGATGTTTGACCTATGTGGGAATCAAGGTTAGGTGTTGATCTCCTTGATCCATGTCAAGAATGTCTTATTAGTCTATTTACTTTAGCAATTTTTACATTTTTTTAGTAAAACAACATTAGAAGGATATTAGTGTAGACATTCTATAATTTTGATTCTTATGGAAAATAAAGCAACTTATAAATGTTAAAATGATTCCTACATCTACGAGTAAAGAAACTACACAACATTAAAAATATGATCTAGTAGTTAGTAGTTATAAGTAGTTAGTAGTTATAACTTTCTTAGAAATAATGAAATGTAATATACAATTGTTAGATATTAAAAATATTTTTAAAAATTTATATAATTTTTAGAAATTAAATCGTGTTTTACTTGAAAGTCATGTTTTAACTTAAAATAATAGATATAAAAATAATAATCAAAATATATATCAAAATTTATTTATTATTATTTAATATAATAAAATATTTTTTATTTAAATATAACTATAATATGCAAAAAAATATTGAATTATTAGTACATTGGGTATCCTCTACTATTGCTAAAAAATATTGCAAATTTGAAACTAAATTGAATCATTTGAGATCAAAGTAATTTGTAAAAAAAAAAGACTTGTACACTCATACACCATTTTTATTCATTGTGGCAGCACTCTTTTAGAGTCCCATCGATGATTCTTGACCACTTTGACCATTTATTTTTTGAAGATATAATTAAATAATTTGAACCCATTAGTGTATGTTTTTCTAAACAAGGCACTCACACACTACACTTTGCATTATGAAGCTAAGTGCATGCCAAGGGTGCTCATGTTTTATTGTTTGATATGTAGCAAAGTTTTGTTAATTTAAAAGTAAATAGTCCATCTTTAATGTCAAGTTTATCCATGCAAGCCATATTCATTCTTTTTAAGTTGTACATGTTATTGTCCATTAGACAAGCAAATTAAAAGGAAGGCAGTTTGATATGTTCTGAAATTAAATTGTTAAAATAACTTATAATACTTCAGGTATAAGCTACTGGTGAGAGCAACTTTGACAACTTTTATAGTAGGTTGGTTAAATGATTGTGCAACAAAGGTTTTCCATGATGTTAGTGGTGGTTGTAGTTGGTGAATTTATGATTCCAATGCAGTTGATCACCATGTGAATTATCTATCTAAACTATTCAAACATTTTTTCTAGCAGTAGTGTCTTAACACATAATAGATGCTACTGCCAAAGCCAAAAGTGTTTCTTGACATGAATAGGTTAAGTGATGATTGTTTCATGTTTTGTTATTTGAAACATTGAATAGAATCACTGGCATAGGGAAAATCAAAGCAGTATCTCTATGGAACTGCATCCTAAACTAGTCTGGTGGTGATGGTTTTATTTTCTTTGGAAGAGTTGGGAGCACAAAGTTATTTGTTGGCCTATTCATGTGACAAAAGAAACTAGAAAGAAACATTTTGAATTGAAAGCTAATAAGACTAATAGGAAATGTAGTGAGATAATAAGAGCAATGGACAGGAATTTTAAAGTATTCAGAGTAGTCTAAATTATGGAGCTATTTGTAGTTCCATGTAAGCTTTTTGAAGTATTCATAGTAGTCTAAATTTCTTTGCTACTATTGAGGTTATGTTGGATTGTTACATTTTAGCTGCCAGATGAAGTCATTGTCATCTTGTATATAATTAATTCTACAATTTAAGTCTCTAACTGTTGAGAGTTATTGGTCATGCTAATTTTTTCCCTATGTAGATTGCTTTCAAATTCCATTGTAGGTTTTGGCAAATATAAGGTAACAAAATATATTAAGGTCTTTGTCAAAAATAAAATAACAAACTTATGTGAGCAAAAGTGTCAAAGCAATATACCGCTATATCCGCTTATAAAGCCCGACCAACATTCCAGACACTACTGTGTGCCATTTACAAACCATAGTCAAAACATAAACTACGAAAAAACTTTTTTTGGTACAAATTTCGAGACATTTCACAATTGACGTAGTTGTTTGAGGTTGCCCACAAGGTTAGCATCTCATAGACGATTTAACAATCGAAATCGAAGGTTCCCAAGATGGAAAGGGGTGGTAGGCCTAGACATAACCTCAAACATGAATCAATCAATGCTACTTTAATGTCTACATTCTCATGAATAGCATTGAATTTGCAATGGTTACATACTCCATGTGGACATTTTTTTGTACATGTCATCATAAACAAAATGAATAATTCGAGGGGACCTAATCTTATTATATGCCACATATTAGCCAAGAGTTGGTAGACAGGGTAAATAAGTTGGTACTACTATGAATGTGACCTATTGTTGTGCATCAAAATCATAGTGAAGTGGTTTATTAGAAGCCAACATTGCTTAATGGGCAATTATATTAACAAAGTAAAAAAATACATAATGCCAATAGTAGTAATTGTTCTATTTTCCTATTGAATGCAGTATATAGGTGTTAAAACACATAATGCCAATAGTAGTAATTGTTTTTTTTTCCTATTGAATGCAGTATACAGGTGTTGCTCTGGGTCTGATGCATGTCACCATCTTTCTGCCGATTGAATAGACATGGAAGACAGGTGTTGCGAGACTAAAATGATGCAAACCAAATAATATGGTCAGTAATGGCATTGGTATAAGTATTATTATCATAACTTGCAGCTCTGACGGTTTGCATGGTCCTATTCATAGTAGCAGCTGTATATATATGATGAAACATCTTTAAAAAACATTCATTTCTCTCTCCGGTATTTGTGAAATCCAATTCTATTTATGCAATGTCTAAACACTATAAACCATTGATTCTATTTAAGTGACAGCTATTCAGTGGTGGAGAAGAATCCATTTAAGTGTCAAGTAAGGTTGTTCTAAACTCTGGAAGACAATGAAAGAGCAGAAAGATTTAATGAAAAAATCTACTGCAGACATTAGTACCAGGGAACTGGAAGAAACCACCTTTTGTACCCACAAGTCTGCACGCAAAATGACAATGGTATATGATTACAAACAGGAGTATTTTATGAAAAATTTTAGATTATATGGACAGATTTTCACTTCCAAGGTTTTGTTTATTTAAAAACTACATTTCATGGTAATCTAGTCATCTAGGGTTTGAAGGTATTTGGTGCAGGTTCATTGATGAAATCCAGTGTTTTCAAAGGCAGATCTCTGACTTGCATTTTGCACATACAGAGCATTGTGATTCCTTTTGCAGTGTCATTTTGCCTCCCTCTTGTCTATTTTATTTGATGTTCAAAACATCTTTTGAGAAAGAGTTTTGAATGGGGATTTGAACTGGAAGCTGAGCAGTTGAGCATTAATGACGAGATTTTGAGCGCTACACCCATTTTGGTGGGTTTTTTGGTAGAAGCTTCAATATTTTGCAGGGATTTTGATAGAAAGGAAAAACAATGAACAAGAGAGAGAGAGAGAGAGAGAGAGAGGAGAAACACCCAAAAGCAGACTATTACAGGTATAGAAAGGTGAGAAGGAAATAGAGGAACACACTTGGTTGATAAATAGGAAGACAGGTAAACCAGGGGAGTTTTAAATTTTCCCAGTATTATGATGGGTAGTAAATGTATGTAATGATTTTTTAGATAAATGGAATGAAATAATATTTGTAAAAATCATTCTCTCTATGTGTATATTGTGTCTGTGAGTTTATTTTGTGGATTCGTTGCTCCAGAATCTGATTATTTTATGTGGGAAAGTATATGGGTTACCTCGTGATGGGTATGTTGTTATCAAACCCTATAGCATAAATTTTTTATTTCTGCAACACAATTTTCTATTCCTGTAGGAATAGATTTTGAACCTGCAGCATAGTTCTATTTCCATGTAGCCTAAGATTTCACCTATAGCACTACTATAAATGTCAATTTTATTTCTTTCTGAAGTATAATATTTGTGCGAGAAACTTGTTTTTTTTCTAGGTTCGCATAGTGTCAAATTTTTAGTTTTGTGAAAAAATTTTATTCAAAAATAGGAGTTAAATTCCTGTATAATTTTTATTTTAATTTTGGGTTTTTTAGTTGAAGCTTTGCAGTCTTGCATTTGAAGACTTTGTTTTGAGGAACATTTGATTTGACTTAATGGGTGTGTTGTGGTTGTGGATAAAAAAAGAGGAGTAAGCTAGAGGAAGAAAAAATGGAAGAGAGTTTTTGGAACCCCCAAAAAATGGATTAATGGATTACTGCTTGCTAACTTGATACCAGTTGCACATCATGCCTTCGAAATAAGAGAAACCTTGGTAAAGAACCTTTTCAAGCTGCTAGATGTGGAGCACGGTGAAAAGTTCTTCAAGCTTTCCAATGTGCCGAGTCTGCACTTGCACAAGTATCTATTATATTGTGTGACGGAGGACAATTTTAATTGTATTTTATGGATCTTAGTATTCAATATTGTCTCACATATATTTGACACAAATGGTATGTGAGCCATTTTAACCTGCACTCCTTTTTATCATGACCTATGATTGATGGCTCAATTTTATTTTATTATGATTACTTTTTATTATGATCTATACTTCTTCACCAATATAGTTTCTCTTTGGCAATGGGTGAAATTGTAGAACTAAAACTGGCACATAGGTAATTTTTTTTTCTGACCCTTGTTTTAAATCATAAACATACATGTATGCTTCATTGGAGCTTCTTTTGCTAATGGTTTGATCTATAACTTGGTCTGAATTTTATAATTTTGTAACAAACTAAAAAAAATTGTGCTTTTTCTAGGAGCAGTATGGAGTAGGTGATGTTGTCACCTTATGGGTTAACAAAGTTGGCCCTTATAACAATCCTCAAGAAACATACAACTACTACAGTCTTCCTTTTTGTCACCCAGGGAAAAATGTTGTACACAAATGAGGTGGGCTTGGTGAACTTCTGGGAGGAAATCAGCTCATTGACAGCCAAATTCAAATAAAATTTCAAAGTAAGATAATTTTTTTGTAAACGAGAGGTGATTAGATAATAGTCGCTGCACTAGTAATATCTAAAATTTGAAATCTCATACACAAAATGAATAGATTACAAACCTTATTTTGCAGGCCCACAAAGACAGATTCAGCAACCATTGTTCAACTATCTCCACTGATTCTCAACTTCTCCATTGGTTCTCAGCTTCTCAAGTTTTCGGTTCTCAGAAGATTCTTCAAGTTCATTCCAGACATCTATAACAAGCCTTTCAACATGACATATATTAATTTGGCAAAGATTTTGGTAGAAAAACATTCAATGTCTTGACACATTTTTGTCACATCATGTACTTGTACATTTATAGCTAATAAATATTTCATTAATATGAATCACAATTGTCCTCCACTGAACTATTTTTCTTTTAAATATTAAAAAAAATAATTTTCACACTTACTGTTTCCAGATCTGCCTAATAGAAAACAAGATAAATAAGATTTTCCAAGTTTTAGAATAAAAAAATTAAATTATAAACTATAGTATCTTTGCTTTTTTTTAATTCTGCTTAACAATTGGCTATTTGGGTCGAATTAATTGCATCTAATTGATGCATAAGTAATCCTGCCAGCGGCAGGGACTAATAAAACCAAATGTAAGAGGAAGGGAGGAAAAGACCTCAACCTAGATGTCATACAATTACGCCAACTAAACATAACTACTAGTGATTAACACATCCCCCAAAAAATCTGCCAATGATCACTTTTAGGCCTGGTTAGCAAAGAGGGGATTTAAATGAAGTGACCCAAAAGAAACATTAATGTTTCACCAAAACCCTCAGGAGTCTACCTGTTAAAGTGACAGAGGAGGACACTAATGAGCTCAGCCCACAGCCATTGAGGAGCAGCGTCTACGGGGCCTTCAGGATGCACCCATGGCATCGATGGTGCCATAGATGTTGTCGACACCCACGCATCCTATCAATACTCGTCTCATCAAAAGCTCAGTACCTGTCTACTCAAATCACAATCCCTAGAATATCATCCTTCTGCCCTATTAAATAGAAATGACAACATCACTAAAGGTGGGTAGCGTCTATGAATAGATGATTTATTATCGTCCACCACCATTGCAACTCTATTTGAATTTGCCCGCCATTGCAACTGAGAATTCTTGATTTAAAGGATTAAACTATTTATGGAAGCCTGCTTCTCTATCAAAACCAAAGGTGTTCCAATCTGAAAAAATCATTAAGATTTTGAAGAAAAATCATAAGAGTTGTTTTCTCACAGTGAGAGGCAGAATCTGTGGGAATTGAGGGGCTATTCTCCCAGTTTAAAAGAGGCCTTCAATCTCTTAGATAGAGATGGAGATGGAAGAATTGCTTTCGATGATCTCCAAGACTTCTTCAGCACATGCAAACAACATTACCTTAGCAAAGAGGAAATTGAATCAATGCTCTTTGTTGTAGACAAGGACCATAATGGGTTTGTGGAGTTTGAGAAGTTTATGACCGCATTGATGATGGTGGAACAAAAGAATGAAGAAAACAATGCATTGGAGGAAGCATTTAGAGTTATGGACGAGGATGGAGATGGAGTTGTGAGTGATGCAATGCACAATGTGACTGATGAGGATGTTGTGGGGATGATAGAGACAGTCGGTGCTTGTGTTGAGTCAGGGATCTACTACAATGATTTTCTGGCTCACAAGATGATGATGATAAATGGGTCCCAATGAGTTACCCAATTTTTTATTTTTTGATTTATACATTTATTTTCCCTGAAACAAATTTTTTGAAAATTACTGTAATCGATTTTGTATAATGCCAATTTATACATTTATTTTCCCTAAAACAAGAATTTTGAATAAAAGTGAGTTTAACAAGTTGCAGATTCAGAGATAGAGATTTGTCTTCATCAATAACCCCATGTAAAATGCCCAGAAAAGGTAACAATTGTGTCTGTATTTAATAATGGTACTACTTAAAAGACAATTTCATGAAACAAGGTTTGTGAAAATAGGGTATCACTTTTGAGCTAGCATAAAGGCGTTCATCCTATGTTTCATCAATTTTTTTAAATCCAATTTGACACATAGAAAAGATACCTAACAGCATAAATCCCACCTACCTCTACGAATCACCAAAGGAGGATGAATAATTATTATTTTTACATTGTAGAAAAATGTTGCTAGTCTATTCTAGCCCAACTGGAAGGCTATTATTAATTATTGTATGTAAAAATTCCCCCACTATGTAAAAACTACAAAATGAATTTACTTCAAAATTGTTACTTCTAAAGTATATGCACTACTTTATTTACAAAACACTTGGTCTATTGATGGGACTATCCATGCAGCTAACCAGCACATAACACCAACTTCTAATAAATGGGGATTGTTATTTTCCATCAACAACAATGATCTCATTCGATATTGAACTTATAGTGACAATTTATAACTTGTGGCATTTTTAGTTGCTTTGACCTACTACAGTCATTTATTGACATTGATATAATCATTCTTTTTCAATAGTAGTTGCTAATTTCCTAAACTTTAATATCTTCCAATTTCATAGTTATTGCTTTGATCCAATTGCCTCAATGGCATATAGAGTACAAATGACTACAATTGTCACAATGGCGTACAGGGGGCAAATGACTCTTTTTTCATGAAATATTGCTAAGAAATAAATGCACCATTGCCATAGGTAATGATTGTAATACATATGGTCCCAAAACTATTTTGGTAGGGATGCAAAAGCAATTTAAACAAAAGTATCCCTAAAGTATTCAAACAATTTACTAAGGCATTACTCAAGCATATTTTAGAAAACAATGTTTACAACTTTCTAAAAGCAGTTTTAGACTTTTTTCTGATTGCTTGATATTATTTATGAAACTTCTAAGGGCTTAACAAAGTTCAACTGCAATATTTTTGAGGACTATAGGATAATTGTTATCAATGCAACTATCTACAAAGATTGTTTGGTTTTGTTTACCATATGTTCCCCCACAAATGGATTTTCTTGGTTCTACCACCTTACATTCATATATGTGGTTCCTTTGTATATTGAAGCGATTCATGAATGATAGATGCATGCACTCTAGTTTTGGGTTCACCCAAAGGCACCTATTTTCTCTGAGTATCATCTAATTGAACTAATGTAATGTAAGGGTACAATGGACCAAGCATACTCTGATGCTTTGAACTCAAATGTACCCCTTTTCAGTGTTCTTGGAGTTTTTTCTTGCTTGATAAATCTTTGGTGGGGTTATGGGTTGCCTTTATGTGTTGTGAGGTAAATATGAAATGTAAGTGAATGAATGAAACCCATAATAGTTTCACCACAACCTTGCCATGTTACATCTTTGTTGGAGTTATGGACCACCTTAATGTCCCCGAACTGATGTAACGTAAGGGTGGAATGGACCAAGAAAACTCTTATGCTTTGAACCGAAATGTACCCCTTTTCAATGTTCTTGGAGTTTTTTCTTGCTTGATAAATCTTTGGTTGGGTTATTTGTTGTCTTTATGTGTTGTGAGGTAAATATGATATGTAAATGAATGAATGAAACCCACAACAATTTCACCACAACCTTGCCATATCTTTGTTGGAGTTAAGGACCACCTTAACATCCCTAAACTGATATAATGTAAGGGTGCAATGGACCAAGTAGACTCTGATGCTTTGAACCCAAATGTACCCCTTTTTAGTGTTCTTGGAATTTTTTCTTTCTTGATAAATCTTTAGTGGGCTTATGGGTCACCTTTATGTGTTGTGAGGTAACTATGATATGTAAGAAATGAAGCCCATTACAATTTCACCACAACCTTGTCATGGTACATCTTTCCTGGAGTTATGGACCACCTTAATGTCCCTGATTACTCTACATTACAACCCCTTAACACATTCCTTACTACTCACATAAACCTGGACAATTACTTTGTATTTATTATGCTAGTAGACTGACTAGATTTGTTATGGAAGAGCATGCATTAATGAATCCTGGTTTCTCCTCTTTTCCTCATTTGCTGTAAAATCGGACATCGTTCTTCTGAAAGTTTAAGCTTTATTAATATGAAAAGCAAGAAACTACAAGCCTAGTTGTAAGAAATGCAAGTCGAGGCTAATTATTATCCCATCCCCAAGGTAGCCCCTAAATCTTCATTTTTGATTGTATATATACATGTTACTTTATTCAATAAATTGATCCAATCGTTATCATTTTTAACACATATTTCCTATTTCATATGTAGGGTTGTTTCTCATTACCGGTGATTTCTTTTTAATTTTTAAAATGTTTTTCAGTCTACCATGTGATCCTCACTCTAAACTCAGGTTGTGGAACTAGCCATATCAGTGACAATATTTGTTATAGAAAACGGTAAAGGTAAAGGTGAGTGTTACACCCCAACCAGCCTACCAAATACCACACTAAAAGTTTTCCTTTGTTTAGTAGTTTATAAGACTGATTAATATCATCAATGGTTTATCCTGTAGCTTCAATTTTACCTATTTAAATTTATAAAACAATCTACTCTTCATTTAATTCTTGGATGGCATGTTACTTGGATCCAAACTCTGATTGATGGGTTTTGTCACCAGAGTAAATCCTTCCTTAATCAGTCCTTGGTTCTAATTAATCACCATGCAAGTTTTTATAGGCTCTTGGTTACCACTTCATTACCTCCACACATAATAGACACCCCCTTCTACTCTGGTTGACTTGCCACCAATGAACTGCACATTTGGAAACCATTTAATCATTACATCAAATATATTCAAGATTATCTAAGTCCAATATGTAAACCCTAGATTACTTTAACACGCTTTTACAGAATCTAGGACCATTCAGATAATCTTTTAAATCCCCAAGCTTCTAATTTTAGCATATAACAAGGGATTCATCTATAATCCTTAGAACATCATATATTTAATGTCATCAACCTATAAAATAAACATTAACATTTTCAACTAGGGTGTCAAATCCTAGGGATGTGGTAATGGGTTGCTATATGAGATTCTAGATCTCAAACTAACCAACATACCAACTTGATCAAATTTTGTACCCCAAGGTTTCCTTATCATGAACAATCTGGGAAGTAAGCCAGACCTTGATCAATCCACTTGCAATAGGTGTACTCATTATGTATATATGTATATGAATATAGAGATGTGCACTCATAACAGAAGGCATGTTCATTTAGGAATTTCATTGTTATTGTCTGATTTATGCTTGACTTCAACTTATCTCTATTAATCCTAATGTTATAGAAGAATTTTCATTTGTCTATAATGAATTGCCACATCCCAAATTAGTCTTATCATGGCCCTACAACAACAATAAAGGCCAAATATTCTAATGTAATAAGGGTTTGTGTTTTCCAACCCCATTCTTTTAGATTTTCTGAAGTATGCACTTTAAGCAGAAAACAACTTAGATACATGTTGATGACACTAAATACTTTAGTTACAATTGAACATATAAATTTATAATTAGTTTGCTTTGGTGTGTAATGTGAATTGACAATAGTTGGTTTTCTTCCAAGCTTATTCATTAAGTATAATAGTAGGTTTACAAGATTTAAACATTTGGTTATATGTTTTGGAATTTTATCACATTGGTTACAAGGTAATTTATCCAACTTTTATCAAGAAACTTGTCAACCTTATTCTCTGGTGCTAAGTTGATATCCAAGGTTTACTTTTTTGCAAAGAATAATAAGTTTATAAGTAAATTTTGTAAAATTTAAATTGAACTTTAAAAATTGACAACTCTCTAACTCATATACTCCTTACAAACAACATAATGCAACCTGTGTTTCACCATATCCTGTAGTAAAAGTTACAGAATGTCCATAGCTAATAAAAAAATTAAATTACACTGCAATCATTATTGTATACTACATCACTAGAAGTCAATAATTTTTAAAAGCACTTTAGTGGGTGCTTTTATACACTCATATATTATAAAACTACAAATCAAGAGTTTCACTCAAAGTTAGTGGATCTTTGTAAAACTGATCATATTAGATAAATTTAAGTTATCATTTTCAAATAAACTTCATTGATTTCACTTAATGTTAGTAGATTCCTTTGGGAACTCAAGATTCTTGTAGGGTCATATTAAACAATTTTGAACCAATAATTTCAATCAAACTCAAGCGATTTCATCTAATATTTGTAGATCTTTGCAAGAAGTCAAAATTCTTATAGGGCCATATTAGACAACTTTGAATCAAAAGTTTCAATCAAACTTTAGTGATTTCACTCGATATCAATAGATCCTTGGGAAGAATTCAATGTATAGGAATATCTTAGATAACTTTGAATTAACAGTTTTGTTCAAACCTAATTAGTTTCTTTTAGTGTTAGTAGATCATAGGAGGAAGTCAAGACTCTTGTTGGGCCATATTAAACATCTTTGATTCAATAGTATGAATGAAACATGAGTGATTTCTAAAAGTGTCAGTAGATACTTGCAAGATAGTATTTTTGATCACCATATACTTGACAAGATTCTTGTAATGTCATATTATTCAAATTTAAGAGACATGTACCATAATTATTCAAATAAAAATAATTACTTTTACATGTTGTTAACTAGGTGAAAATATAGTAATAGCAATTAAACCTTTAATAATCAAATTCTTTTAACAATGATAGAACATGAATGGAAATAAAAATAAATGTGAAGCAATAAAAATCAGCAAACCATAAGAACATGAATACATGTGGGCAAAACATTTTCAGATTTAAAAACCCTACAACCAAAGAGAGTACAAGCTTGTATTAATCTCCAAAAGTAGAGTACAACTATATAATGTCAATTCCACCTTCATTCTAGTGGCATTCCAACAACATAACAATCCTTCAACTTGCAAAGATAAATAACTATTATCCCATGCCTTCAATATACAACCAATTACAATATAGGAAACTATAAATGGTTTTCAAAACAGTACAGTCAAACCATGAGCTAAGTAGTCAACATGCAAAAGAGACCTTATGACATGTGTCTAGGAGTTACAAGCATCTTTTTAGAAACTTTAAAACCTTTCTCATGAACTTAGTCATTTAACTTCACTAGAGTACAAAAATAACCTACCAAAACTACCCAAGTTTAAAAAAGATAACCAACTTCTTACACATCCTTATAGATGTTTTCTTACACCTCTTACAATTTCATAGATGCTTCTTATATATCTTACAACATCGAAAATTGTCATAGATTCCCTTCCACTTCATGTCAAGTGTCCAATGGTGTCTTACAATGCTTCCTCCCATATTATACCCCTTACACACATATTCCAAGTAACCTAGAGAATAATAATTAATTATAAATACTCAACCTCATGTGAGTGTCTAAGTTGAACCCTCTCTATAATTCTTAGAGATGTACACATAATTAAATGACCATTAAATAATTTAATTACAATAATCTAATAAATTGAAATGTGAATGTCACACATGGACTTAATATTACTTAGTATTAGCAAGTGTTTACATAAAAATCAAAATCAAAATTATTGACCATTGACTCTAACAACTCTAGATGATAAGAAACATCAATTTCAAATCTACTTAAGTGGTTTCCCTTATTACATCGTTAGATCCTTGTAGAAAATTCAAAGATTTAAAAATTGACATAATAGACAACTTTTGAATTTGTGCATCATTATGCATCATTATTCTCGATTCCACTTGAGTGTTTCAACTCACTATCAATATATCTTGGAAGATTATCAATATCTCGTTGTTTTTTATGAAATTGATATAGTTCCCAAGTATATAATATAAATATGCCTAAAGGAGGAACATGAGACCAATTTTTCAATGTTACCTAAATGAACTCTATTGAGGGTTTAGATTGTATATATCAATGGCATTCAAGAAACAAATTTGGGATGGGTCACATTTGGATTTAAATTGTACAATAAGGAAGGTACTAAGAAAATCTGTGCAAGCATTGCAATTAGGGAACAATCAAAAACTACCCACACTGTATTTGGATACTATGCACTTATGGACTTATAAAAGTAATAGATGTTACCATTGGTTATGATGTGAAAACACTCCATATCACTTTTTATGGCAAATCTAGATCATAGAGCAAATGCATGAACATAAGAGTTTGAGTCCAAGACTTGTGACATGTTCAAACTCTTTATAGTTGATCCAACAAGGTAGATAAAGAGTTATAAAAGACACTCACAATTTCAATTTTGGGACAAATGCTTCTAAATGATTAAATGCATTTTTTATATTGTAATAAGCTTTAGGTTATTTCTGTTATATTTATTGGGGGAGTCTTTAGTGTGACTTATACTTTCAATTTGATAAATATTATTTATTATTAGTTAAACTATAAATTATAGTGACTAGGACACTAATGCATTGAGGTATTAATATTTTAAAATGGTGTTTGTGATTTCAATCGATTTTATTAATAGTCTATTTTATGTTATAATTATATGATTTAATTAGTTCTTTCATGATTGTGATTATTTTAATATAGTATGATTATGTTTATTGATAAGAACCAATCAATTTATTGATAAGTGTGTTTGGTGATTTTGAGTTAGTAGTGTCTCAAGTTAGAAGCTCATATGCAACCAAAGATATAAGATTAAAAATGTATAGGAATGTTGTGCGAGATGCTATTCAAATGTTTGATGCTTTTGATATTGAGTGGTTGGATAGAAATGAAAATGTCATAGCTAATGCCCTTGTTGTCATGGCCTCAAAATTCAATGCCTTTAGGAATGGTGACATAAGGCTTTGTGTAGACTTTAGGAATTTAAACATTAAGTCCCTTAAAGACAACTCTTGATTGCCTTGTATGGACCATTTATTGCAAAAAGTAACACATGTCAACAAGGTATGACAACCACTAATTGAGCTCAAAATGGAATAACTGCATAATAATAAATACAACACCATGAAATAAAGCAATGAGAATAATGCATGTGAAAAGTTCCATCAAGCAACATAAAAACATGCCCGTTCAAAGGGTGAAAGACTAGGAATATTAATAGGACTCATGAAAATATGACTTGAGTAATGGCTTGTGGTTTTGGCACATTATCCCCACATATACCAATATCCTCATGTTGTTTATCCTCGTGAATTTCTAAGACATGTTTGTTCAATACAAAGTGTAGAAGAATACACTCCACAAGAACTCAAAGATACATCACAAGAAAGTGGAAAAAGATTTGAAGAAGAATCCCCATAGACATAAAACAATAGCATATCATCATTATGCATAGAAAAATCCATGTTACCCACTATGAAATGGGCACTAGAACCATTTGTATTATATAATCATATTACAAAAAAACTTCTTGAGCACAAATAGAAGTAGTAACAACTAATGAAGATATAAAATTAAGGTAACTAGAATTAATCTACCTAAGAGCCCTCACTAGAGACATCCTCAAACATATACATAACTAGAAAGGAGGTGATTTTTACAACCCTTTTCACCTTGTCTCAGGCTTAGAATGGGGTTAACAATTTATTTTTTATTTTGGAATTTCAAGGGTTGAATCTATGGGTGATGAAAAAGTGTTTGAACCAAGATGGGGATTGAATCAAGATGGGCATGGAATAGTTGGGAATGATGGCATGGATATAATTAAAATAAAATATTTATATAATTATATTAAAATATATTTATTACAGTATATAATAATACAATAATAAACATAAATATAAATTAGTCCCAAAAATTCGTTATTTAGGGAGCATTGGCTTCCCCAACTTTCATATGACCAAAAATGACTGAAATTTATAGAAGCTAAGGTAGGATGACATGACTATTACACAATATTGAGAGTGTTTTTACCTAAATTCCTCAAATACATGTACCTCAATGCCAAAAATATAAATAGTTTAGAATCTGCAATTTTATATAGTGACTCAATAACAAGATCATAGTAGCTTAATAAATAGATACATGTGTTTTCTGGCATGAACAAAGTTTTCAAGAATCTTTGAGGAAAGAGGAGAATCTATTATCCCTATTTAACTTTAGGAAGGAGATTAAGGACAATGTGAAAACTAGGAAACCTTCCTTCACTCCTTTTAGAAAGAAGTTTGGCAAACCAAGATGTGTGAAGAATGGAAAAATATTTAGGCACAATGAGAATGGAAAACCCTCATGTGGTTTATAGAATTAGAATGGGAAGAAGGGATAGAACATGACAACAATTACACTAGACCATAGAATATATATATATATATATATATATATATATATATATATATATAAGGTCTCATGCTATATGTGTGGAGATAAACACTTTTCTAGCTACATAGAAAAGTTAGGGAACAAGATTAATTAGTAATTATTACTATAAGTAATAGCAAAAAAAAAAATCCTCCATGGGAGAAACAACAACAACCCTAATACAAGATTAAAGCAATGGTGAACTATTATCAAGTTGAGCACCAAGAAGCTCCCATAGAACATCTAGGTATAATTTTTGGGTATTCTTTTAACATTATTATTTATATAGTATCTACATAAGGCTTTCTAGTACCATAAAATTTAATGGTTTTATTGATGTAGGATCTACATAATGTTTAGTCATACCATAAATGTTGTTTAAAACTCATAAATTAGCTAATGTGATTAGAGATGCATGGAATGTATAATATGGAAAATTTCCTACTAGACTAGTGAATAGCTGTCTTTTGATGCAAGATTTCATTTTCCTAACCTTGAAACCAAATTCAAATTATATGTATCCCTTTTGGGCTCATATGATATTCTTCAAATTGAATGATTGTGTGATGACAAGGCCAGTTCATTACCACACCAACAATGCTAAGAGTATTGGTTATCAAGGAAAATTATTAAATTTATATGGGATAAATAAGTTAATCATAGCAAGGAAAATGTCTACCATAGAGCTTAATAAATCATAACATAAAGATTTATATAGATCTTGATTGTTCATACAGAGGAAATAGACAATGAGAGGCCTCCTACATTTGAGGAGTATATCGTTTTCTCCAAAATTTTAGGGATGTTTTAATTGTATATTTCCTATTATAAATTCTTAGGATACCTCTTTAAAAAGAAGTTTGACTTCTTAATTTATATTTTCTAAGAACCCAACCTATTTCAAAATCTCTCTATTCTATGACAACAATACAATTATTCAAGCTTAAGAAAAAGATACATGAGATGCTAGACAAACTATTGATCATAGTCTAATGTTTCTCAGAGCTATAGAAGGATTTTGAGAAAAGATGTATTGAGAAAAACAACATATTTATCATTGTAGAGGGAATTCAAGGAGGTATGACTTGCAATGTACTCCTCGCTGCTAATTCATTGTAATGATGGGACTAAAAAGGAATCTATTAGAATGAAAAGGGAAAGTTGACACATCACCTAGTGTGAAAACAAACTTTATTCATAACCACTCCTTTTCTTGACCAAATAACTTATACCCAATATGAAAGAGGGTGCATCTTCTGAGGATTTGTAAACCATGAAATAAATAGACAACCACCTTAACATATATGTATAGGTTGTAGGTTTTTCTTCCATAGTCATGGTACATATTATGTGTTTCATTTTAGGATAGCATAGTGATGTTTAAGTTGACCACATAGAGTGCCTTTCCATTAACAAAAGACCATTGATATGAAACATCCTTTTAGTTTATCTAATACTCATTAGCTTAATACATAAAGTAAAAGAGAACAAATCCCATTAATTAGAAAACTAGAGAAAAATAAGGAACATGAATAGTAGGCTAATATTTTAGAAGCAAAATCTTTTGGTTTCCAATGCTTTGGAAGGTCACGTTTCCACATATATAGGATTTCAAGAATGGGAAGGGTAATCACAAAAAATTCATACCCCACAATTTTCATGTTATGTTTTCCACCTATATTAGTGTTCATCTCCCATAGTGTGTTTTTAGGTTCATTTATCCCTATCATACCCTTTCTCCCACTCTTGGTGCCAACATCACATTGTGTTTTTGTATTGTCCCAACTTTTTGGTGTAAGTAAATGTCTTTTTTGTGTTAATCCATTGCTTTGTTGATGTGCCAAGTTTTATCTAGCCTTATTATACTTGGACACAAACATGACACATGAATGTCCATGCAATGCACTAGAGTCATCTAATTTTTTAGTCCTATAATGGTCGTTTCCTACTATTTTCACCAGGTCTTGCTTCACCTGTGCATTCAAATGTAACTAAGTATATTAGATATGTTAGGTGAATCCCACTAATATGTTCATTTAGCATGCCTCCTCACCTTCCAATCTATCTCTTTTTTGAAATTTTATCATTATCTACCAATCTTATACACTATTTCAAGCTATCTTCTTGCACTCTACAACAATGTAAAACACTCTTGAGCACTCTTATTTATCCATCATTGTCTTCATGAGATTTTATCTTCATTGAGAACAACCATTGTGATCTACATGTGATATTATTCAAGTTTTCATTTTTATTTATGCTCACTATCATTGTTATTGTTATCATTGCAAGCTTCCTTTGTTGGCACATTGAGAATTTTATCACCATCTTCTATATCTCCACACACATGCACACTAGGGTCTTCATCCCCATAGACCAAGGATTTTACAGCTATAGATTCATTTATAGTGTTTTTCTTATTTTTCTAGATGCACAGAAGGTCAGAGAAAAGACTCTCTAATTACATTTTTCTATTTTAGCTACCCATGGAGGTTGAAAGACCAAAATAGGGGCTTGACTTGAAGGCAAGCTCCTATGGAGCCACTTTATTTTATCTCTATCATTGCTAAATTTGAACAAATAATGAGATTTAAGTGCATTCAAACAAGATTATCAATTCAAATAAACAAACACTTTTAGTTTGAGAAAATGGAGGAAATAAACAACATGCAAGTACCACATAAACATAAGCATTATACATCCATGATATTTGGGATGTGCTCTGAGATAAATTGATATGCTATGCAATGTATGTTGGTTGTTCTCTTGCTTGAAGTTGCTAAATTTGGCATCATGTACTTACTTAAGGATGATTGTTTGATTGTACTTTGGGTAGAGTTCCTTAAATAAACTTTCTACCATGGACATGGAGGGTTGGGATTTGATCATTGAATGAAGGGCTAGGAATGCCTTGCATGGATGTGCTATATAGCCTCATGATAAGTTGATGGAGGATATGAAAGGACTTAATGGATGGAGGAGATTTTCATAATTTACATGGAGAGGGGAGATGTAGGCATGTCGGAGAATGTGGAGGAGGCAAGTGGATGAAGGAGATTGAATCTTGAAATGAGCATGAGGATTGTTCCAAACTACATGACTCACACATGGAGCATGAGGAAGAGACAATTGGTGGAAAGACATGTGTGAAGATAAATGGTCAAGATGCATTTGGAGTTTGAAATGGATGGTGAGGATTGGAGGGAAGATTTTTCTGGATTGTAGTGAAAGAGGGCTTGAATATTTAATTAGAAGGCAAAAGAATGAGGCTAATTAGATTATTAATTAAACAAGCATGTCTTATTCAATTAATTATTTGGAGGAAGGGTAGTTTAGGTTAATATGATTTAATTAATTACTCAAGAGGTTAGTTTGATTAGTTAAATAAATATGCTTTATTTAATTAATCATTAGAGGAAAGATGACCTAATTAATTAAATAATTTTACTTAATTAATTAGTGAAGATTTGATGTAGGGTAATGATGGGGATTGATAGAGGCATGATAATGTTAGGTTAAAATGTGGAAGTAGATTTTAAGTGTGTACATTAAACTCTCCTCTTTCAAATGGCATTATGACTAAGAGAAGTGGCATTGTTTGATAAAAGATAAGTATAGACACTTGGTGAGATACAATTAGTGGTAGGATGCCCAAGTCATTTAGAATGATGAGGGTTAGGAAGTGGCCCCCTCGAGAGAGCAAGTAGGTTTATAGGGACCTAGGTGATCTCTTGAAAGGAAAGCCAGGTCTAAAGGGATGAAAAATGAATGAGAGGGAGTTAGATAAATAGAAGGGGAGGAAATGATTAGATGCATGGGGATTGAAGAAATTATGATATGTGGGAAGAGCTGTATGGATGAGGATATGGGTAATGATACTTAGGTATGGTTGTGGTAGGTACATGCTAGGAAGAAAATTTTCATGTAGAGAGCACTTGACAACGTCTGTTGTAGCACTAGCCTTATGCATCATGATATAAGGGATCATGATGATGATGTGCCAAGTGTGTGAAGGATGGACCCAAAAGAAAAGGTCACAAGAAAGCATTTGACCTATGGCACCATGATATGGAAGATCATGATATTGTTATGGCAATATGCTAGAAGGACCAATATGAATGTAAAACAAAAAGATAAAACACACAAGCAAGCAAGTATGCATGCCAAAATGATACAAGGACACACAAAATTTTCCCTTGGTCAATCTAAAAACTAAGTTTGATTGATTATGACGATAGCATTGTTGACGTGGGAATGATATATCCTAGAAATAATGCAAGGATTGTGAACTATATATCCTAATGGTGAGAAGTTTCTTAGAACTAAGCAAGGCTTGTAGCAAGGCTGGGAACAAAACCTATAGATGCTTTGGGATAGTTTGCTAGATTGCTTAGCGATATTTGTGTGGATTTTTTTACTTTTTGGCTATGTTTGGATTACATTGCTAGGATTGTTTTGTTGTAGTGTGCTATATATTTGGATGGCTTGCATTCAAAGGGATGGCTTTTGGGTAGAACTTCTTTTACTTATTTCACTAGATGGGATTGTTGCCTCAATATTGTAACCAATAATTTTTGGACATAATTTTTTTCCCTTTATTCTTTTTATTTTTCTAAATTTTCTAATTTTTTTATTTAAATTTAAATTTGCAAGTACTAGGGTCATTTCCACACCCATGAAATTGAACTAGGTGAATTCCATGCCTACATATTTGGCCAAAGGCAATAGAGAAATAAACTAAGAATCAAGACTGATTCTTAGAGATATATGTAGATGGAATTAAATGAGGTTTAGGTATTTACCAATTTTTATGCTGAAATAGACCACCTATATACTAGGAATTATATTAAGAACAACACAATCAATATAAACTCAAAATAAAAAGTAAAAATACCAACATATAGTTTTCACCACCACAATTATAAATCTTTAAATATCATAGTTTTAACATAATAAATAAAAATAAAAATATCCTTAAAAACTAAATTTTAAATTCATTATTTGAAATATATTCATATAAAAAGATTTTTTCAAAGTATTGGATCTTCAAATAAAGTGGTTTGCCTAAAACGATGTGCAGAAATAGAGTTTGCTTAAAACCTAAGCTACTAAGAAATCAATGTTTGATCATGCAACTTTTTTTGATTCTATGGAACTTGGTGGGCCTTTCCTCCATGGGAGCACCTAACACAAGATTAATGCAATGGTGAACTATTATCAAGTTGAGTACCAAGAAGCTCCCATAGAACATCTAGATATAATTTTTGGGTATTCTTGTAACATTATTATTGATATAGTATCTACATAAGGCTTTGTAATACCATTAAATTTAATGGTCTTATTGATGTAGGATCTACATAATGTTTAGTCATACCATAAATGTTGTTTAAACTCATAAATTAGCTAATGTGATTAGAAATGCATGGAATGTATAATATGATAAATTTCCTACTAGACTAGTGGATAGCTGTCTTGATGCAAGATTTCATTTTCCTAACCTTGAAACCAAATTCAAATTATATGTATCCCTTTTGGGCTCATATGATATTCTTCAAACTAAATGATTGTGTGATTACAAGGCCAATTCATTACCACAACAAGAATGTTAAGAGTATTGGTTATCAAGGAAAATGATTAAATCTACATGGGATAAATAAGTTAATCATAGCAAGGAAAATATCTACCATCTAGCTTAATAAATCAAACTTGGTGGGCCTTCCTACCTAATTGTAATCAAACTTCGCAACTTGTTTATGGGTTTTGAAGTCCTGGGTGGGCACCAGGCTCAAAGGGATAAAAGTAGTGTACATTTAGCTCAAATAACTACTCTTATTTTTTGGGGACATTTTCTACAAATATTAGTTTAGCTTGGTATCTTGACCTGAGATGGCCTTTTGATATTTCACACGAATTAAGGTCTTAAAATTTTTTATCAACTACCACAAAGACGACCATTATCATTCTCAGTAGTAGGAAAAGCTGAGAAGAAACTAATGGAAACTGATACTCCATGTTTGTCAGGAACTCTCAGAGGAGAATATGTTCATTCTTTGCTTCTTGTGGGATGAATTAGCAATAGCACACATGGTACAAGAACTACTTTTTTTTTGGGTAATATCTGATCAAATGTTGTACAATTAACAATTTAGAATTGACTTGCCAACTTGTATTACTTAGTAGATTTCTGCAAATTTTGAATTTTAATGAAACAATTTTGGCCAAGTGTTTTGTTATTCATGTTTTGCAGTTTTTGAAATCTAGATTTTCCTCTTTTTCTTGAAATTATGTGGACGAATACACAAATTCTAGTGGTAATGACAATGGCCATCAAACAAACACATAGTCATAATCAAACAAACAAAAAGTCATAATCAGTAGTGAAACCTGGATATTGGACCACCAAAGGAGTCTAGAGATCTCCTCTGAAATCCCTGCAATCGATAATTGAAGTGCGTGGAGATCTTCCATGGCTATAGTTTTTTCAAGAAAGAGGCCACCACCAAACCTCCAAATGTCTCGCAGTGTGGGGACTCGAACAGTTGTGCGGGGTCTGTGCTAAAATAAAACAACAATCTTTTAAGAGATTGAAATTCTTGTCTTCCACTCCAGAGTTCCTCTACCCAGATCTTTATTTTTCCCATCTGGAATCCATTGGAGGGTTAATTACAATTTTCTCATATGAACATGTGCGGTTTTTGTATCCCAACTGTCTAAGAGATTGAAGGCCTCTTTTAAACTGGGAGAATAGCCCCTCAATTCCCACAGATTCTGGCTCTCGCTGTGAGAAAACAACCCTTATTATTTTGCTTGAAAATTTTAATGATTTTTTCAGATTGGAACACCTTTGGTTTCAGTAGACAAGCAGGCCTCCGTAGATAGTTTAATCCTTTAAATCAAGAATTCTCAGTTGCAATGGTGGGCAAATTTGAACTGAGTTGCAATGGCGGCAGACGATAATAAATCATCTATTCGTAGACACTGCCTATATTTAGTGATGTCGTCATTACTATATAATAGGGCAGAAGGATGATATTCTAGGGATTGTGATTTGATTAGAAAGGTACTGAGCCAGCGATGAGATGGGTACTGACAGGATGCATGGGCATCAGCAGCATCTATGGCACCATCGATGCCATAGGTGCATCCTGAAGGCCCCGTAGACGCTGCCCCGTTGAGGTACCTCAGGCATTAGACACATTTAATACGAGGAATTTGAATTCGAGTTGTATCTCATTTGCGCCTGAAGCTATCCCAAGAAAACTCCTACGATGTGGGGCTTCATAAAAGTTGGACAAGAAAATTTCTGAGCATTGTAATGCAATGGAAGCCACTGGATAATATTAAATGTATTGAAAATGCTAAAGAATGAAAATGAGATCCATTTGGCTAAGTGGTACTAGATTGCCCAGCATCAGTAGCCGAAGATCAATAAATAGCGGGCCTCACAACGTATTACAGTCTTCTATGTCTATTCCTCCCTTTCACAGCCTGAAGACGACCACGTTTTAACACGATTGGTGGCAACTATTGCCTCTTGATTCCAATCACTTCGGAATACAATAAACATAATTGCAGCTGTCTGAAATGCAGTCCCACAAAGCATTCCCACCCAAATACCCAATACGTCCATATGAAAGACGTAACCGAGAAGAGCTCCCAGATGCACTCCAATTACGAAATACGATATGACATTCACATAACCATTGATATAATGTTATCCTGTTCCAATCGCCACACCAGACGCAGCCCCAAAATCAAACGAACCTAAGGGAGGGCTCTCAGCACAAAAAAATGACCTGAAAAAGCTTTTTGAAGATCAAACGTAGCAATCGGTCCCTCCAACACCAGACTAAAATAAGAGACCGCTCATGTTATCCACTGAGATCACCATGAAAACAAAGGAATAACCATTTAAAGCCAAAAGATCACTGCTAAAAGGACCTGCTCACACGTCCGCCAGCTAAGAGCAGATCCCAGGTCAAAAAGCGTATCAATCCAAAAAGAAGCACCAAAAAGTCAATCCTCCATACTCAAACTCCCTATATAACAGACGTAAAACCCACTTAAAGACACAATACTGGAACCACCGCCCCCATACTTCATACCCACGTTGATGTCTCATATTGGAGCAAATAAGGGCATATTGCCCTTAACAGTCAGGGGAGAGATAGTCATTACCCTGGGGAGAGTAATCTCCCCTCTTCACCCGTAATATCTTCTCCAACACAGAATGATGGTTTGTCCTTTTCTCTTCCCCAACCCCCTTGTTCTTAACTCTACGATTTTTCTTGCTACGTCTGAAACGGGTAAACTTTGATTTCTTGATCTGATTAGACCGAAAAAAGCCAAGGTTTGTCATGCTGGTTAGATCAAACTCCTCTCGAAGAATCACGTCAGCCATGCCATTATAGAAATCAAATCCTACACCAAGGCATACATCATCAATCATGGCTCTCAAGGCTTGTTCTGAAGCATTTGCCTCTCGTAACCAAATGTCTCTATCCTCCTCCAAAGCTTCCTGAACTTCGTCCTTTGGTAAAAGCCAATGCCTTAGCTGACAATCCTCATTCACAAAATTCCCATCTGCTGTCAAATCTTTGTCACTAAAGCTGTTTGTGTCCATTTTATCACCACAAGAGGATGGGATCAGCACCTGTAGGTCCATTGATCTGTCAATTTCCTTTCCTGAATCAGAGAAGTACCCCTCCAAAGAAAAACCATCTGAGAAGTGAGGCTCACTTGACAAGTAAGATCGAGGACTGTCCTCGGGCATAGCTTAGGCCCAGAGTCTTCTCCCTTCCCAAAACCTCTCTATTGGCAACCAGGTTGCAGCATCCCTCCTCTTCTCCCTCTACTCCCTCAATAGCCTTGACCAAAGGATTAACCAAAATTGAGAGCTTTTCCAAGCTAGCCTCCGCAATAGTGGTGTGAGGTGTCACAAGAGGGTCTTGGAAAGAAAGCCTTTTGGACCATGCCTTATCGTGGCCTTCATTTTCAATCCTGGACTTCCTCCGCTTGCCACTCTTTCTTACTGAGACGGACGATTTCTTACCAGGTTTGGGGATTAACTTTGTCTATGAAATACTTAGAAGTTTTTTCGCCTCTATATCATCTTCCTCCGCGAGAACCTCTACTGCAATCTCGTTGCAAATGTTATAAGATACCTTGTTCAAAACTTCATCAAGCAACACTTTCAAGGTCTCATTGTCTTTAGCTTGCTCATTAAGGTGGATAGAAGGGCCTCCATTTGTACTATTTTCACCCTTCCTAGCCTGCTCTAGGAGCTGCCCCTGTATGTCTTCGACTTCGCTCCAGTCCTCTACCAAAACCTGATGTTCAGGTCCATCTTCTCCAGGGCTTGGCTCTTCCGCTCCAGCCTACAAGTCAAGTTGTTCCTCTCCTTCAGCCATGGACCTTTCTATGGCCAAAGTCTACTCCGCTATTTTATCACCAATACTGAGAGCCCCCATTCGAAAAGCAAGCTCGTCCTTCTTCAATGGCTTAGTTGAGGCACTAAAGACTTGATTCTCCACAATATCCAAAGGGTTGGGCCCTGGAGGCGGGGAGAGGGCAGCTTGGAGACTAATATGTTCCTCTTCATCCCTTGAAACCTCTTGACCTTGGGCAGAAAAGCCCGTCTTCGCTATAAATCCCGAATTCTGAAAAACCTCTTGAATCATGGTTACTTTAGGTGCCCGAGGGAAGGAGACAGCCTTAGGGGAGACTTTCGTCATCCCAAAATTTTAAAAATCATTTAACCTTGAAAGGCCATTAGGTCGTAAACCCTCTTCGATCTGAATCTCTTGTTCCCAAAATCCTTCTAAGGCTTCTAATCTTATTCTTTTTGGTAACACTTCTTTTGTCTCCAAAAAATGCATATTCTGACAGAACAGGAGCTAATGGAATTGGGATTAAAATCCACCTCTTGACACACCCCCAGAGTATTACCAATACATTACAAGGTTTCGGGGTCTCTATACTCCATTGGCAGGTATGGGAGCTGAATCTTGAAAGGAAGCAAAGGGATGTGCTCTTTTCCAATATGAAAGTTGTTAAGGATTAGGACTGTCTAGAAAATGATAGAATGTTTCTAGAGTTTTCTATAAGCTAGAACATTCCTGAAGCTATTTTAGAAAAGAACATTCTAAGAGCTGTTTTAAAATTATCTAGAAAACTAGAAGCTTCCAGGCTTCAAGGACTTTATACCTATGTATATGTGATTATAGAGAGCTGCCAAACACAGCCTTTAGATGGTTGCTAGATATAGCATCTAGATAGCTGCTAGACACATCATCTGGATAGCTGCTAGACATAGCGTTTAGATGTAATGTATTGAAAGCTAAATAAATATATTTCTGGATTATTCAACTCTGCTTTGCCCTGTGTTTTCTTTGTTCATTGGTGTTATGTTTTGCCCTGTCTTTTTGGTGTTTTTTGGGACTATTCTTACATGGTATCAAAGCCAAGTTACAGGTTTGAATCCCCTTGGGTAACGTTTAGGGGGGATTGTTGAAAAAAAAAATTTGGTTAGAATGTTTTCCAAGTTCAGCTAGAGATTCAGCTAGTGTTTCAGCCAGGTTTAGCTAGAATGATTTCCTGGTTCAGTTAGAGGTTTAGCTAGAATGTTTTCCAGGTTCCGCTAGAGGACCATCAAGAGGTTCAACTAGAATGTTTTCTAGGTTCAACTAGAGGACCATCAAGAGGTTCAGCTAGAGATTCAGTTAGAAGTTCAGCTAGAAATATATTACTGGAGTGATTTGTTGGCAGGGCAGATGTGCTGCTGGAGTGATTTGTTTACATGGCTGATATATTGCTAGAGTGATTTTTATTTGTAGGGTTGTTATATTGCTAGAAATGCAAGTTGGAACAAGCTAGAAGTATTATTGGTAGTGCTCTCATGGCCGAAGTATTGCATATAAATGATCCAATCTCATATGAGCAAGCTAGAGAGAAGAAAGAATGGGAGCAAGCCATGAAAGAGGAATATGATAGAAGAATGCTTGGTATGTTAGAGGTGAACATTAAGGGGGGTAGTAGTATAATGTTCCCCTCTCATTTGTATTTCCCTTCTTATTTGTATTCTCTTTGTATTATTCTAGCCAATCTTAAGGGGGGATGTTAAGGATTAAGATTGTCTAGAAAATGATAGAGTGTTTCTAGAGTTTTCTATAAGCTAGAACATTCATGAAGTTGTTCTAGAAAAGAACATTCTAAGAGTTGTTTTAGAATTATCTAGAAAACTAGAAGCTTCTAAGCTTCAAGGACTTTGTACGTATCTATATGTGATTATAGAGAGCTACCAGACACAACTTTTGGACGGTTTCTAGATACAACATCTAGATAGCTGTTAGACACAACATCTGGATAGCTACTAGACATAGCGTTTGGATGTAATGTATTGAAAACTAGATAAATATATTTCTGGGTTATTCAACTCTACTTTGCCCTGTGTTTTCTCTATTCATTGGTGTTATGTTTTGCCATGTCTTTTAATTAATTACAATTTTGTTTGTGGGAGAAATTATTTTCCAACACTCCCCCTTAATTTTGACCACATATATTTTATCTTCCAAGTCTTCTACTAACTCATCAATCCTTTTCTTACATGACTATTTTCAAGATCTACTAATCTCCAACTCTTAACTTACTGTTGCGGCAATCTTTTAAACTTTAATCTTAAAATCTTTACAATATCAAATTGGAATTCCTCTGGTTATCTATAGATTTGTGATTCTCTTGATGTCTTGCAAGACTAACAAACTTTTTTTGATTGCTATCTTGTTTTACATATGAACATCTATACTTAAACAACTTTTTTAGCATACCTGTAATTTGTTGCCAACACTTTCCAGAAACAAATCCACACTTCATTTTCATGCATCCTGTCATAGATTCATTTTTCCATTCTCTATTCCAACACATCTTTTCACAATGATTCTTCATTCCACATGTTTTACAAGAATGTATATCCCAACACTTGTTAAGGATTAAGATTGTCTAGAAAATGATAGAATATTTCTAGAGTTTTCTATAAGCTAGAACATTCTTGAAGTTGTTCTGGAAAAGAACATTCTAAGAGCTATTTTAGAATTATCTAGAAAATTAGAAGCTTCCAAGCTTCAAGGACTTTATACCTATATATATGTGATTATAGAGAGCTGCCAGACACAGCCTTTGGATGGTTGCTAGATATAGCATGTAGATAGCTTCTAGAGACAGCATCTGGATAGCTGCTAGACATAGCATTTCTATGTAATGTATTGAAAGCTAGATAAATATATTTCTGGGTTATTCAACTCTACTTTGCCCTGTGTTTTCTCTATTCATTGGTGTTATGTTTTGCCCTGTCTTTTTGGTATTTTTTGGGCCTGTTCTTACAAAAGTTGGGTTTCCATACTTGATAGAAAACTGCCATCTGATCAAATTTCCATAGTCTGTTTTCTAGGACTCTATCCCTATTCTCCTTATTAAAAAAGACAAAGGAGAAAAATCTATTCCATAGTCTCCCAAACTCCTTAACCTCTAGCCATGAATGAGAAAACCAAGCTTTAAAATCATCCTCTAAGAAATGTGGACACAAGACCTTACCTATTAAGGTTGTCTCACATAAGATGAAGGCTCTTCTTGTCACTGGGCTGGTGTCCAGTGCAACTCTGACCTCCTGGTAGTCCTCTCTCTGAGTAACGCTTTTACGGATGGGTTTTGGAACCCAAGCTTTTGTTTGTGCTAGTTTGTAAAACACAATTGATTGGTTTATTTAATGTAACTTCAATTGGTTGAATATAGTGTTATTTTCTCTAATGTTAATTCTTATTTGCAAGATCTGGTTTATTGGAATTGTTGAATCATTGTTCTTCTTTGTTAATATAATTGTTTTCCTTGTTGTATCTATGTCTATATTTGAGGCACATAGTGATTCATGATAAGTCTTTAAGACATTGACAACACTAGCTATGATGCTATGTATCGTCACAAAAGGATAGGCATAAAATAAGAACATATTGGTAGAATCTTTTAGCTATATTCTTATTCTTGTCTCTTTGGACTCAATTCTTGATCTCTAAAATGAACCATATTATTATTCTTATATCGATGGAGATACAGGAAGAAAGTTTAAAAATAACTAGTTAAAATAGTAAAAGGAGTTAAGTTGAATTGGTAAAAGCCACCCTAGATAATGATGGGCCTAGGGTTTTTACCACTACCCATTCTTCTCTTTTAGCTTTGAAATGAGTGTTATGGATTTAAGCATATAATATTTCTAAATGAAACAAAGCTAGTTACTTCCACTTGAAAATATTTCCATAAATTATCCAAATTTAAACCTTCAATGGGTGCTCAAGGAATTTCAACTTACTTGAAAAATTATACATACCAAACCAACAAATCTTAGGTAATAAATCCATGGACCCTAGTTTTTTTTTAATGAAATTGAATGCTTGGCTCACATTGTTTCAACTTTGAACAAGTATCCTATTTTTTTTATAATGGGGATGGAGAAAGTAAGTTTCCCAGAAATGAATGTCAAAATGCAAGGCATTTTTTTTCCAAGCATGAAGCTTTCTTTATTTGTAACATAATATTATTTATGAGGATTATGGCATGAAGAATTCAATAGTAGAATCCTAGGAGTTTGTACTAGATATAATAACACCATATTTAAGTTTTAAATAGCTGTAATGTATGATAATCCCTTCAAACTTGGTCATGGGATGATTAACAAGAAGAGTTTTAATGGCTGAAAACTATTTTAATCATTGTAGAGATATATTCTTGCTTCATTCTAGTTTACACCTATAATAATAAAAAAATTGTCACTAGTTTGTACACAAAAAAGGAATGGGCAAGATAGCTTGTAATTCTTTTTGTATTGAAGCTCCTCTGATGGACTCCTTTTCAATGTCAGACTAGTTTACATTGAAAATATTTGCATTGTACAAGACAATATCCTTTGTGGCATTTCACCGAATAGTTCTAGTGCCTCATCTATGAATTTAGATGTTAATAAGGGTATTCTATCAAATAGTTCAAATACCCTATATATACTTACATTCTTGTGGCATTTTGTCACACAAGTCATGTGCATCGTCTATGTGTTCATGTTTTGCTTCATGTATACCTAGTGGTTGGTGTTGCAACATTTAACAAAATTCCTCTCTCTTATTCTTAGATGGACCTCCTTAGCCTACACAAATCCACCATGTGGTGCAAGGATGGGAAAATTGTTGCTAAAGTACGGAAATAGGGATTTATCCTTTCCATTGCAATCATTGAAATTCACTAGATGGTTCACAATACTATAATAAGTAACTTTAGTCCTTTGTTGAAAAAAAATGACCAATGTATTTTTAATTATTTTTGGTTTCTATATAGATTCCTTGGCCCTTCACCGAAATGCTCTCTTTGCTTTGGTGTATCTTATGTCAAAAATTTGTTGTGGCTAATTCTATGCCAATGAATTTTAACTAATAATTTCCTGAGGGGGTGCTCGAATAATTCTTATTACCATGTTCCATAAAATATTATGGAATTAGATAGTACACTATATTTGATTTTTTATATTAGGTTATTATACTTAACAAAAGGTTGATATTTGTTAATAAAAAAATATTTTGCAATTAATAGTATTGGTTTCTTGATTTTGTGGTGTTTTTGTTGTGCTTCAAGGATATAGAATATGGTCCTACAAATTTCTTCTAAATTTACTTGATATTTATTGATTGCTATGGTGTATTATATCTAATAGTTTGTGCTACCTTTTAGTGGTTGTTACAAGGGTACTGTAGGTTGTTGCCTTGTGGGAAGACAACCAAACATATAGGTAAGTGGTGTTGTGGCTCGTTGCATGCTTTGTAGCTAGATCTTTAGTGCTACTTTAAATTCTAAATATATAATTTAATTTTTTTGTGTTATAGATTTTAATATCATGATTAAAGTCTCTATTGTAACCTATAAATTCTAAATAGATAATTTATATAATTTCTAAATGATCTTCAAGCTTTACATTAAACCACTTGACTCCACACCATCTTTACACATAGATTTAGTTTATACAACCTTACTTGTTCTATCCATCCTTGCCCATTCTTTGCATGCTTTACTATCTATAAGACATCTTTTTTTTATTGTTATCTCAGAGGATTCATTTACAAAATGACTTGTTAAAAAAATCTTATCTTGAATTAAGATGCACAAACTATTCATATGTTTGGAGAAATTCTTATTGTCATCTTCTACATAACTAGCATGGATGTCAAGTCTGTGGAGCTCCTTCATGTTCATCTACCTTTGGTGTAGGTTTTGGATATTTCTAAATGAATCTAGTGTGTAATTCATTGGCATAAACCTTCCTTGGAGTTTAGTCACCATGTGATCCCATTGTGTGATCTTGTAGTTTTTGCTTTGTGTGACTCCTTTAGATAACGGTTCATCACAAGGAAACAAACTCTCTTAATATTTGACTCTCTTGAGGTCCTAAATTATTTCAAACTCAAAATGATTTTCTAACTTGTTGATCAAGTCCAACAACTCGTTTGGACTTAAGCTTCCTCAGTATCTCAAAAGATCAAACCTTATCTTGCTAAATGCATTTCAAACTAAGGAAATTGCAAATGCTATTTTGTAGTGATGTTCTCCTCAAAATCATGATCTATGAGATCATCTCTTAGATCATAGTTATCTCTCTCATCTTCACTAATATTTTTGGACACAATTGCTCATCCCTATTGTCTTGTCTCAATAATTTCATCCATGCTTGGACGATTCACAACATAGAAACAAAATATGTAACACAATACACTTGGTTTTTTCTTACACATCCTCTTTGAAAACTTTAGGCTACATGACACTATTACATCACTTAAGAGAAAAAGGGATTTTATTTAGACATATCTATATCTCATTTTGCATTTCTCAAAGGAACTTATTCTCTTATCTAAAATGGATTCTTTAAATGATAGGATACTAATAACTAAATTTTACGATCCTTCCTCTATAACTTGTTTAGGGATCAATATGATATATTACAATAGGTACAAAATATTAAAATGAGGCCATCTTAAGAATTATAAACTACTATAATTTCTTGCAATAAAATATGTCATCATTATATAATCCTAAGATCCAAACCTAGAAACAATATGTCCAAATGTAGTAACTTCGGGTAAAGATAATCAATTTCTCAAACTATGATGATGACTAGAAACAAGCTTTATAGTAAGAATGTTCTCCTATAGATAGGGCAATTTGCATGTAGAACTCCAAAATACTTTGATGTTAATAAAATAAAATAGAAAGATAATATTTTTTTTGGATACAAGATTGCCAATGACGGATGTTAAAAACTATGGATTTTATTTATCTTAATGAAAATTTATCATTGAGATAAATATTTGATGGATGTTAAAAAATGATGAATTTTGAATTGCATCTAGTAAACAAAATGAATTCTTCATCTTAATACTTCAATAATCATAGTTCTCTCTATTAAATAAAGGAATTTGAGGTTGAGTTTAACTTTACTTATACTTTGATATCTAGTATCTAGACTCTCCCATGATGCTTTCTTACACTTATTGGTATGGAAACTCTTTTAAAGATTAATTCATCCATTTCATGTTGTATAAATAATAAGGAATTTTGCATTGTATTTATATTCTCTCAAAAGATCCTTCTCTACATGTGTTAAAGTATTCTATGCTACTTGGTTACTTGGTTTAGAGAAACCATTTTGTACTAAATCTAATACATCTTGTGAACATATCTGAATCTTCATTTTAATATTCCAATAATTATTGTTCTTTCTATTAAACAAAGGGAATTTGAGGTTGGGAGAGGGGTCATTACTCATATCATCCATGGTTAATTAATTCAAAGAAATTAATACCGTACTTTGATACCAATTTGAAGGGATTTGTGTGTGTTCTATGTTTAATCAAATCTTCTATTTTAAACTATTAAAGAATAAACTACTATAATAATGTAAAATGCATTCAAAAAATTTAGACTACTATCAATGCTCATACACAAAATAAAATGCACAAAAAGAGGTTTACAATATAGTGTTTCTACTCCATTGTATCTACGTGTACTTTATATTTAGTTTGTAAACTTTTCCATGCTTACTTAGACCTACTTACTACTACAACTCTTGGAAAAATATATTCAACCATTTCATCTTGTACAAGGAATAGGGATTTTATATCTTTATTTGTAATCACCTAAAAAAGATCCTATCTGTATAATTCCATACTCATGCCCAAAATACAATACACCCAAAATAAGATACACATACATGAAATAAAATACAAAGAAAAATATTTCATATCTATATGTAGATTCTTTATTTTCATATATTACATATTAAATTTATATAAAAAAATTACATGTATCAAATTTAATTTGAAATCTTTTAACTTCTAAATAATTCTATAGCATTTTCCTCAAAAACATTCTAAACAACTCTAAACTATTAAATAAATTTGTATAAGATATAACTATTTCCAATAAATATTAAATATATATTCATTAATATAACAATTAAGTAAAAAAAAAAAATATTTTAATTATATTATTCTAAAACTTCCCTATCATAACTAAATGTCACACACTCTACTTAAATATCATCTATTTCAACAGTAAAAGGTCAATAGCAATTTTACATTTCATTCACAACAAAAAGTGGTAAATATTTGTCCTATTTTTATTGGTCAAAATTGACCTTTGACTGTTGAAGTAAATGATATATAAGAACAGCCAATGTCACAAACAAATAATCATAATCTCTTCATTCCATTTGGTACCAATTCCATGCACTTTACTAAATAAAAGGAAGTAAAGGAAGATGAATCATATCACAAACAAATAATCATACTCTCATCCACTTTACCAAAATAAAAGGAGGTACTGGAAAATTATGTGCATATTTAAAATACAAACCCAATTGCAGTGCAATATTTCCACTACATAGTCCTTTAATACTAATAAGTAAGTCATTTATATATAATAATAATAATTACTAATAAGTTTTTCACACAAATACTATAATTGTGTGAACTTAACTTCCTAAATATTTAAATATTTAGTTCTTAGTTGTGAATTCTGCAAGTCTGGGAAAAGAAATCATAATAACTACATCTTGGACAGGGTCGGTGCATCCTTCGCAATCAGATACGTTTCTCCCGAGACTAGTGTAGAGAGATTAAACGGATACATAACAGAAGAGTTTCCACTCCAAATCTGCTCTGAAATCATGCCATAAAGCTTTTCAGTGCCATGAACTCCATCCCAAAACACATATGTGCTTGTGTCGTTGCAATACAAATCCGGCGGAATAGTTTTTCCACAGCCTATTAATGTATTAAATATTCCCCATCCACAACATGCCGACTTAGTATCGCTAAATCCTGCAACAAAAATTTGCATACATTTATTTCACTGTTTCAGCCACACAATCACTAAATCCGAATGAAAAAAAGGAAATTGTTAAAAATAAGAGATTCTTTAAAGAGAGAAGCTTACCATAGGCTTCACCATTTTGGATTACATTCATTAAAACATCATAAGCATTAAGTTGGATAATGCCTCCATCGAGTTCATCATTGAGCTGAGTTACAGATGAGTTGAAAGCAGTGTTATATGCCTCAGCCAACTCGTTTATGGACTCGCTACAATTTCCTTGGTTACTCAAGATTCCCAAAAGTCTGGCTTTAGGAGTACATCCCGCAGGTGGAATGTTCAATACAAGGAATTTCCTTGCCCCGTGATTGTAAAGCCTCTGTCAAGTTAAATAGTAATAATAATTTAATTCTTCTTCTGTGAAACGGCACACATCTTTTGGGTTACAAATGAGAAGAAATCTGTAGATTGACGGATTTGAAGCTTACCTTTATGTATTCATCAATTTTAGTAAGCATGAGAGTGATGAACTCCGCTGGAGTACTAGTGTTGTTTCCCAGAATAGTGCTGACTATGTAAGAGGTAATGTCGTTGCCTCCAGTTATAATGCCAAATAAAGAGTTGCCTAGGTTCGCTTTTGCCGCTCCAGTTAGATTATCAGAATACTGTTCGAATAGAGATACTTGGTGACTCATACTAAGAACATTCTGCAACAGAAAGAATGGTAAGATTTAGGAGATTAGATTTATTTTTAAAAAAATTTAGGGTTTGATGTCAAATAAAGTATTTTTGTAATCTGATATGAGAGCACAAGTTTAAACTGAAACTTTTTCTATTGAGAATAAGGATTCAAGAGTATCGATTGTGTAACCCTAATCTTTTGTAGTGTTTATTATTTGAATAACCTATAAATTTAAAATATATATATTTTTATGTTTCAACAATATTTTTTTTTTAAAATTTTGATAGATATTATATTTTTATAATATTTCATCTCAACAAAAATATTTATTCAAAAATTCTAACATATATTTTTGCCAAAAATAAATTCTAATTTAGCTCTAATTCTATCTAAAAAAAAACCTGCTAAAACTAACTACAATCAACCAGTTCAGATTGAACCAAGCTTTATTGCAACAGGTACCCTCCAAAGATTCAAACGTTATGTAGACCGGACATAAGTTATTGTTAATTATATTTACCACGTTTTACCATCTTTTAGTGTGAATGAGGTTTGAAATTATTATTGCCTGTTTGAATATTAAACTTAATGATATTTAAATAGAGTGTGTTTATCATTAGAATTAAAATTAATTATTTGTTTGTTAATTAATCATGATCCGTAACTTGGATATAAATAAATATTACTTTCTTCACAATGAAGAAGATAGTTTGAGGCACTAAATTAGCATACATCTTGCCCAAAGGTCATACATCTCTTCCACGAAATTGCCCAAATTCAGCAAGTTCATGAGATATTGTAGCACACCAACTAGAAGTAGGAGTGACATGACCAGCGTCTTATGCCTCATCAGGGCAAATGGTTTACGAGGGCCCACATTACCCAACACTTTCCTCATTGTTACAGACCATCAATGCAATGGGGCCCATTGCCTCTCAAGGGGGGAGGAATGATCTAATTAAAATTAATTATTTGCATGTTAATCTTTTATGGTGACCTTCGGATATAAATAAATATTACTTCCTTCACAATGAAAAAGGCAGTTTAAGTAGAAAATTCAGGCATACATCTCTCAATGAGATTGCAAGACAACTCCAAACCAATTATTACTTGATTCTATAATACTGCAGGCAACCTGCTCATAAGGTATTGTCCTCTGAATCTCCAGCCAGATTCATATCAGTTTAATAAGCCAAAACAATTTTACAATAACAGTAGACTATGGAAAAAATACCCATTACATCCAGACTATAATAGAGGATTTAAAAAATGTTCCATAAAATCAATAAACGATTATCTAAACGATACATGTAGCTCTAACCACAGATTTTTAAGCAAAAACTCAGCTAAGCTACAACAGAACTTAGATTGTACAGGTTCCAAATCAAAATAATTCTATTTCATACACACTTTCAAGTATTTTACAGGCTGAAAAATCATTTTAGTAATTGGTGGAAGTTCCTTTGAAAAGAGAAAAGAATAGAGACCTGATCGGCCCCTGTTGAGTCTAGCATACCGCTACCTCCTGATGCGAAATTTATCCCAGTTGTAAAATTCGCATCTGGTTGGAGATAGGGAAGGGGAAAAGGGAGCCCCAAGCGAGCAGCTGTAACCACAATCAATGCATTATATACTCTTTTATACACCGAAAAGCTCTATTAAAGCATCTATTTAAAGAAAAAGAACGAAAGATTGAATATAAAACTGTAACACAGAAATTATACCAATGAAGTCTATAGCGGTGCGGCCATTAGTAAAACGACCAGTTGCGTTGGGGAAATAGGAGACACCATATGGTGTGAAGTCTGCACGCACTTGACAGTTTTGAATGTGATTATTATTACCTGCATCTGCTAACGAGTCTCCAAACACATACATGGCTGGGACATAAGGCTCTTCTTCAGCTGCTCCAAAGCAAGCTGCCATGAGCCACAGCCCAACTAAAATACTCAGCACTGAGCTCTCCATTCTCACCTTAACAATCGATTATACCCACCGCGCTTGCTGAATGTCTAACTCCTCCACCTATTTATAGGAAAATGCTGTCGTATGTTCAGTGCGTGTACGTATAAAATCATCAAGTTTTGTACGTACATTGACACAGTGGACGCAAATTTCATTTGAATTAATTCTGCGAGTGGGACCCTTGACGTGATGCTTATGGCAACTCGAATGTGAGAAACGTTGGGCTACTTTGCATGCCATCATTTTCAAACCATTTATTTCTCTCGATGGATTGCACATTGTTCTAACATAAATAGTTTATGTTTATGCCAAATGTGAGAAACGTTGGGCTAATTTGCATGCAATCATTTTCAAACCATTCATTTCTCTCCAAGGATTGCACATTTTCTCTCCAGGGATTGCACATTTTTCTAACATAAATAGTTGATGTTTAAGCCAACTCAAATGTGAAACGTTGGGTTAATTTGCATGCAATCATTTTCAAACCATTTATTTCTCTCCAGTGATTGCACATTTTTCTAACATAAATAGTTGATTGGACATTGGTGGGTAAGGTAAGTAATCAATACAGTAATAGGAGTAAAGACTTTGAAATAATGGTATTTAATTTTATTTGTTTAATGTTATTTTGTTATTGAATGTGTATTGGTGGATTTTTCTCTACAAAATATTATAATGGAATAAATAATCCTTTTACATATGATTTTGGTAAGTAAGTAATCAATAGATTAATAGGAGGAAAGACTAACAAGTATTTAATTTTATTTGTTTAATGTTATTTTGTTATTGAATGTGTATTGGTGGATTTTTCTCTACAAAATATTATAATGGGTATAAATAACCTTTTTACATATGATTTTGGTAAGTAAGTAATCAATAGATTAATAGGAGGAAAGACTAACAAGTATTTAATTTTATTTGTTTAATGTTATTTTGTTATTGAATGTGTATTGGTGAAATTTTCTCTACAAAATATTATAATGGAATAAATAACCTTTTTACATATGATTTTGGTAAGTAAGTAATCAATAGATTAATAGGAGGAAAGACTAACAAGTATTTAGTTTTATTTGTTTAATGTTATTTTGTTATTGAATGTGTATTGGTAGATTTTTCTCTACAAAATATTATAGTGGAATAAATAACCTTTTTACATATGATTTTGGTAAGTAAGTAATCAATAGATTAATAGGAGGAAAGACTAACAAGTATTTAGTTTTATTTTTTTAATGTTATTTTGTTATTGAATGTGTATTGGTGGATTTTTCTCTACAAAATATTATAATGGAATAAATAACCTTTTTACATATGACTTAGGTAAGTAAATAATCAATACTCGAATAGGAGGAAAGACTAATAGGTATTTAGTTTTATTTGTTTAAAGCTATTTTGTTATTGAATGTGTATACGAGTATGAGTATGATTAGTGAATAGTGGTTAAGTAAATAGAAGTAAAAATAAAATGTTTGTTTAACCCATATAAATAGGGTTGTATAAGAACAACATAACTCTAATTCTTTATAATGGTGAGCACCTTAAGTAGTGTTTTGCCTGTAAATTCTACTATCCCATTTTAACATGGGATGGTAAAGTCATTTTACATTTCTCATCTTTTGTAGATTTATTTTTCTGTTTAACCATTCTCCATTGATCAGTGTCCTCCCAATATAGATATTTAGTTATAGACATAAGGTTTTGTGAAGGATCCTCCACCATGGAAGAGGCCTCTTTGTTTTTTGTTTTGTTTGTAGTGTTTGGAGAGGAGGAAGCAACCATCTCTAGGACCATACCTCTTTGAAGAGGGACAAATGGCATTTCTATTTTCAAAGAAGCACCACCAACAATATCATCTTTAAATTTGGCAGAAATATGCTAGCAACTTAGATGTGACCTTTCCACCAAGTTGCTTTTTTCTGAAGGAGATGCTTTGTTAGCTACATCGAAAATATCATCTTTAAATCTGGGAGAAATATACTAGGTACTTAGATTTGAATTTGAAACTTTCTCTTTTCTCCTCCAAGTTGTCTGCTTCCACACACCACCAAAGAATAGGCATTATTATTTAATTTTCCTTCCCAAGTTGTCCAAGCCAATAAGAATGAAACATGCCCTATGCCAAGTTTCTCTTCAAAAGACCAATTTCCATACTCACAATTTCTCAAAGTGGTTCACTCCATTTGTTGATAAATTATTTTATTCAAGGTAAATGCATTAAGGACATTATAAAAATATGTCAAGTCACTTCCAATATTCAAAATACCCTCCAAAAATCTTGAAGTGTGAGAATAGGCCTCAAAGTCCTTCTATGAACATTTTGAAAAGGGGACATTATAGTTGTCCCTTCCCGAGATTGCTTGTCCTCAAGCAATAGCAAGCATGCTTCATGTGAGATAGTGTCAAATGACATGTATCTCCATCCCATCAAATGCCTTATAATTACACACAACCTCAACCTATGGCTGCAATTCCCATGAAGAATGCAATGTGAAGCGAGCTCTAATGGAAAAAGCCATACACACTCGAGCTTGACCTAGCCCTATCCTCTAAGGAATGCAATTCTCTCAACCATAAGTACCAACACCTCCAAATCTCAGAAGGCTCCGTAATCAATGAGTGTTGAGTTCAATAGAGAGAAAACACCATCTTAGACTTAATCCCTGAAGGAAACTATGTCTGTCAACAATTGATGAAGAGTATGAACTCTAAAACCTAACCACCTATCACCAAGCTTCTGTTGGTCCACACTATAAAAAAAATCATCCATGCTCTGTGAGTTGTGAAGCAACTCATCTAGATCCCAAGTGTCAAGCATGTCACCATCTGGATCCCAAATCACCATGTCATCACATCTGGCAAACACGAAGAGATGGAAGCATCCCAAAGTGCTAAGAACAAAACCAATCTCCAACTCCTATAGATCTTCCATGGATGTGAAGAATACCCAACATAGGTGCAAGGAAATGTATAACAACTTCTTCCAAGTTGCTGATATAGAACAGAACAACAACCTCATGACTAAAAATTAGACCTATGTGGATGCACATAACACCACCAAGGTCATAGGATGATAGAGTATCAACCCTATGCCACTCTCAAAAGGTGAATAAATGATACAACTATCCTCCAAACTCCTAAACAACCACTATCCTCTAAGAGTTATACAATAAATTAATGTTCCATAAAGTAGAACAACCATCTCCTATTAATGTAGGAAGTAGGTTCTCACAAACTAGGGATGGAACATTGATGTAAACATGCTCACCTCCATGCATGGCATCATAGTCCAATTGCAATGCAAACATTAGTGCCTCACAATCACAAATCCTAGCAATTCCTCTATACCTAGGCTCATGAGCCAACTATATCTCAAAAGTATGACAATCAAATACAAGTGCCTCCATGGTATGCATCACAAATCTCTAAAATAGGGCAATTACATATTCTACCAAAGAGTCATCATTGTGAGAGAACTGTATCCCATCATTAGCAAACTCCTCATGTTCTCCATGATTGATCAAAGACCAAAACAAATCTGCATCACTCATATCTCTATTCACATATGCATTCATAACACTAGTGGCTGATCCATAGAGTGTATGCTCCATGATACCATCCAAGTCTATGACGTGACCATTCAAATGGCTCTTCAAAAGAAGTGTCACCAAACACTGATGTGAACAAACAAAGAATTTTGAATCATACCTCAAACCTGATTTCTCCACTTGCTTGGCTACCATACAAGATTCATTCCTCAAATGCCACATGCTTTGAATATTCTTTGCCTCTGCCATGACATGTTGTACTAACTTGGTCCTCTTGTGTCTTGGACACACATATTTTTCTCCCAAATGAGTGCAAACAAAAGAACAAGACTTCTTACTATCATCCTCACTAATAGGAGTTGCCAACTCAAAATTATGAAAAAACCAAAGACTATTGTTCCAAATCAAAAAATAAGAACATCTATCATACATTTCGATAGCATCTTCATTCAAATCTACATACCCTTCTAGCTTGCTATCCTCACACAAAACACAAGTACCAACCTTGGAAGATTCTTCTTCCTCAATCTCTTCATGCAAAGTGGTTGTTATGAATGAAGGAATAGGACTATTGTCATGAATTAGAAAATCAAACCTGCTATCATACCTTGTCATGCCATCCTCTAGCTCCTCAATCATGTCCTCTTTCTTGGCTTCATGTTCTCTTACAAGTGCAGATACCAAAGGTGGTTCTAACTAAAAATTACTTGCCTCCAATCTGAATCAGACCTCTATTATGTTGGCTACCATGTCATGATATTTTGAAGGTAGAGGATAGTTGCTATAGAGAAAATTAGTCCTTACCTCTTCTTCTTCCATGGATGATTGCTCATTAATTAGTGTTGGTCCAAGGGATGCATCCCATCAAAAATCACCATGGCTACAAGCTAGATCTTCATGACTTCATTATGGGATCTTCTATGTGCTTCCTTCATATCTCCACTCTTTGTCATCCTCCAACCAAACTTATCCTCATGCTCTTCTGACTGTCGAAGATCCTTTTGAGCGCTCCTCAAAGAATCCACTATATCCTTAAGCTTAAGGGTGAGTTTGTCTACCTCATCTTCTTTCCTTTTCAAAGCCTTCTAGTATATCTCACCAAGTGTGAGGAGATGATATCTATCAGCAAGTGTAGGTAGTTTGACTTCACTACCACCAAAGCCTCCTTGAGTTCATGAAAATCGTCAAGAGATATACCTCCTTCAAAACCTTCATGTTCCCTTAGTGCCTTCCAACACAAATCTACCATCATCTTTTGAATATCATCAAAGTGAGTTAAGGTTGCCACAATCTAACTATCATTCACCTTCAATTGCACTTTCAAGTGATGTGTCTTATGAGACCCAAAATCTTTGTGTAACATTTTTGATTTGTCTTCAACATTACCTTCATAAATCTGATCAATTATCATTGATTTGGCACATTCTATGACAGCATGCCCCTCTTCCTTGTTGTCATTATGAAAACACATGTACTCGTTATTGGTTGATGCAGGAAGTGAGTTCTCATCCTACTAAAAACATGTGAATACAACTTCATATTCTATACATGTTGCATTATTCTCACTAGCTCTCAACATCATTGGTTCATCCTTGTATGCGAGTCCCATAGTTTCAGACCAACTCTAGGGTGTAATGTCCATGGAAAACCATACATTATCAAACTGTAGAATCTTCTTACTAGGCCATCCCTTAGTCTTTATGATCAACTCTTCAATAAAATGTTTCTCATACAACTTCAACAAGTAGTCATCAAATGTGATCATGTGCATGAAACAAGGATCATCAAACTTACTATGGAATGACATACCTTGTATGTAGCTTTGTCCCATGAACACCCTTTCATGCATACTCTCATTAACTATTCCAAAAGTCGTATCATCCATCTCATAATTGAATTCTGCATTTTCATGTGAAAACCACCGCATAGGTGTGACTATCACATATGACTATTTTTTTGATTTAATATCTTCTACATCTAATTCCTATTTTGAAACTAGAGTTGTACCATAACAAGCCAACTCCTTGAAATTTCCTTGATGGATTAAGTCTTCCTGCAAATCTGAAATAATATTCTTTTCCACACATCCTTCCACATCATCTTTCTAAATGACCCTAAATTGAACCTTTCCATAGAACTCCATGCAAAGGCCTTTGGTCCAACATACCCAAGTCATTTTTCTCATCACCTTCCTTACCACTATGATGTAAAGAATGTGGTAATTTTATGCTCAAGAAATGGACCATTAGTAGAACCCATGTCTTCATGTGGCTGATTACAAGGAAGCACTTCTTCTTTTATCACTTGGACAATTTCAACATGCTCTTCTTCAATGGTTGTTCTAGAACCTTGTTCACCTATAGGTTGATCAATGATTGTTGATTTGTCATTCTCCCAATCATTACACTTGTCAAACTCATCATAGAGAATTTTTGATACTTCACTTGTAGATGTGGATGAGTTTGTATAGTGCCTAGATTACCTTGATAGGGAGTCTTCAAACTACTGCCAGCTACGAGCTAGTCTTTGTTGTGTTTGCGTAAGATTTTGCCTTATTTGGGAAAGATTATTCAAGATGTCTTCAACACTTGGAAGCGCATGTCTTCCATGATTGTTCTGATCCTTCTTTTGTCTTTGTTGGACTATCTTTGCTTCTCTCTGTCTATTCGATGCCCATTTATTGATTAAAGTTTAGACGTTCTTTGACATTGTCAGGAAGAGCATCATACTCATCACATATGGTAGCCAACTCATTTGCTATTCATGGCACAACCTCGAAACCCATGATTCACAATTGCATAAGGATAGGTAAACTCCTTTCCCACATAACATGCAAGGATAAACCTAAGCCAAATCACTACCAATTGATGGAGGACTTAATTGCTAATCTTATACTCATGAATGCTAATAGGATAAGATTTTTCCCAAACCCTCTAGGCTAGTAGGATTCAAGATTTCATACCACTATAATATTCCAAATAGGATATTGACCAAATTTTTTTATTTTTATCTTTCAATTTATGCCCTAAATTTTTGCACATTAATTTTTTGCTTAAAACCCTAGATCTAATTGGATTTTATAATTTTCAAAAAGATAAGGACAACAAACATCATATATGCCAGAAAATGCTCACATAATAAAGCAATGATGAAACCCTATGATTACTTCTTCAATCATGAACACATCCAACCATACATGACATCAAAATACAAACATATGAATGGAAAGAATTGGATTTCTTATTTATTCAGTCTGCTACTACAAATCATAGACAAACATGACCAACATAAATCAGATCTCTGCTATTACAAATTAGACCTTTAAAAAAGGTTGATACACACTGAAAACAACTTAGAAGAGGCTCCCAAGCTCTCACAATGGTGGTGCTAAGTTTAGTGTAGAAAACCCTTATGCAAAAGACACTAAAAATGTAGCAAATTGCTGCTCTAAATGGGCAAATAGGGTATGATCTTCTGCTAGTCTGATCTGAATATCTGATTGAAAGTCACAAATATAATGTGAAGCCTAAATCAACCACCAAATATAGGTTTCTCCCCTCCAACAGTGAATTGCCACACAACTAGACAAAGATATATCAATTCCACACCAATGAACAATGATATTTTAATCTCATTTTATAGATTTTTTCCTCCAATGATGCACAAATGAACTCCCATCATGGAATTCACCACTAGAAGAGCTAGGTTTTCGTCCAAGTCCTCCTTAGAACTCAAGGTTTTCGTCTCATGCTCCAATCTGAGAGATAAATTCCCAAAGTCTGAATTGAATGGATGAATCACATATCCTAGAATGAATTCTTTGATGCCTCCATGTCCTCTATTTATATATTCTTTTCCTCCTTCCTTTCTTTGCCAACCTAGAGTCATTAAATTTAATATTGAATTGAAAATTTCCCTCCAAGAGGGCCAACCATATTTTATAACCTTTATTTTATTTATTACCTTTATTTTATTAATTTTTCCCTCAAAAAGGGCTGACCTTCCTCAAGGAAAGATTGGCACATAAAACCACAAGGTTTATCCAAGGTCATCTCCTTTAAGCTAGTCTTGATGCCAAAGATCAATCTTTTATCCTTCCAATTTGAACTAACTTACCACTTAGCCTTACTTTGGCTGACCTAAGAAAATACGTTAGTGTTTTATTATTTTTCTTCATAAGGCCAACCTTCCATTGATAGCATTTGGCACCCAAATTAGAAGAATTTTCCCTAGGATGACCTAGGTACTCCCTTACATAGCCGACCACCTTCAAGGTAACATGGCTCCATAAACTCAAATTAAAGACTTGAATTTGAAACTTCCTCTTTGCTCCTCCAAGTCATCTTCTTCCACACCCCACCAAAGAATAGGCATTATTATTTAATTTTCCTTCCCAAGTTGTCCAAGCCAATAAGAATGAAACATGCCCTATGCCAAGTTGCTCTTCAAAAGACCAATTTCCATACTCACAATTTCTCAAAGTGGTTCGTTCCATGTGTTGATAAATTATTTTATTCAAGGTAAATGCATCATGGATATTAGAAAATATATATCAAGTCACTTCCAATTTTTGAAATGCCCTCCAAAAATCCTGACGTGTGAGAATCAGCCTAAAAATCTTTTTATGACCATTCTGAAAAAGGGGATTTTTTGACGTGGTCCCAATAGACATTGTGGGTGTGCTATTTTACCACCCAAAACTTTTTTTTTATTCTACAATTTTATTTTTAATATAAAATAAAGTAGGAATATTCATTCAAAATAAATAAATTAAAAAAAATAATAATAAGAGGGCTAAAGTAGCACACCATAATATCATTAAAAAAACGTTACAGATATGTGAAGGGGCATATGATTCGAGGACAAAAAGGTCTGCGCCTAACAGTTAGAAGCTTCTTTCAGTCTCTTCTGTGAATTGCATGATCTCTGTACTATTTTCTGCCTCTAGTACGATATGTAAAAGAAAGCGTGTGCAAAAAGTAAGTTCATATCATGTGTCGAAACAATTTCAATAGAAGACCAAAGTTTATTTCACATCAAAGATATTAAACTCAAGAAACGAGGTATGATGAGATCAAACAGAGGAAAATGATCCCTTCGTTGCAAGAAAACAAAGTACATGTCACATGGGCATATACAAAACCAGTTTGTAAGAAGTTCACGGATCTCCTGCTTTTTCATGGTGGTCCATCCCTCGTACTTTGATCTTATAGGCCCTACTCCACTTGGATGATGGTCATGTAGTGGCCTGCACCTTTTGTCACTGAGTGGGCCCCTCCCATCGTTAACACCATACCTCCGTCTGGTCCATTATTGAAGTGATAGGCTACCTGCTAGATTTTGTCAATATAGGTACGTTTCTGTCCATGGCCTGACAAGCACAACAATGCTCATGAAAGTGATAAGAACAACAATGCTCATGAAAGTGCAAGTGCAAGTGGCTGAATGGTGGAAAATCTTACTAGCTTCACAAGTAGGTTTTAAGTTTGAATGTCAGTTTATCCAATATTATCATTAAGCAAGGTTTTAGTGAAAAAAGTGGAAGGTCGTACAATTCAGTTGGAAAGATAGGATGTCAATAAGCAATACATTTGGATCAAAATGTTAGAAAATGGAACCACATAAACCTTGCAACATTTTGTTTTTCTCCTCAAAACTCAAAATCTTACAAAAGACATGATTTGGACAGCAAAGATCCATATGCATCCATCAAAGAAGATATCTCTATTCATGCCCAACAAGGTGAAGTTCTTCTTTTGGGAGATTTCAATGCTAGGACAACAAGTGTTCAAGCTAATATTCTATGTGATAAGGAGGGCCGCAATCCTATTTGGCTTCTAGAAGAACGGAAGCAATAGTAGGCAAGATGTTCAGAAGACAATAAAGACATCAATCATTTTGGTGAAGACTTACTTAATCTTTGTGGCACCTTTGATCTTATCATTTGTAATAGCTTGGGTCGATGGAAGAAGTCCATAAATTTTACATGCAGCACCTACAATGGGGCAAGTGTTGTGGGTTATGCAATTTGTTCAAAAAGTGTGATTGATAAGATTGAGGATATCACAATTGGTGATCATTGTTGGGAGTTAAAATTAGATCATAGGCCAATTTACTTAAGGTTTTATTGCTGCAAAAAAGATAGCAACTAAAAAAAATACAGTCCCCTCAACAACCTCTTGCTAAGGGCAACATTCTTTTAACTCAAGAAAACTAGAATGCCTTCAAGGCATCAATTAAGCAATCTTGTAGTAAGAGGAAAGCTAGTTCACAAGGTCTCAACAGTTACGAGTTAACCACTATAATACACAATGCACTTGAGAAGTATAAAAGAGCAAAAAATAAGAAGTCAGTAACAAATTATTTTCCGGTAAATGTTTGGTTTTATGAAGATTGTAAAATTGCAAGGAAAGCTTTGAAGAAGCTAGACTAAGAGAAGTTGAATCTAAAGTGTTACAAGCATATCATAAAAGTGAAAAAAGCTAAATTCATGATCACTAGGCGTGGGGAGTTAATTTACCTAGGTAAAAATCATCTGAAGTTATTTTGGAAGGAGCTTCAACCGAAGAAGCAACATACTGAGAACAACATCATGGCTAGTCAATGGTTTGATTATGCAAAGTAGATATATGAGCAAGACGTTGAGGTTGTACCTCCTCCTTTGATCAACACATCAACTAAGTTGTTCACTATGCAAGAGGTGAAGTTTGGTATTGGGAAAGCTAATGATTTGGTTGAACTCCAAGTTAAAATCCTTAAGTGGGGGATGAAGTCTCTCACACCTCAGATTACCACAATTTTCAACAACATTATCCAACACGGCTTCTCGAGAGATTGGATCACTAGTCTAGCGATACCTTTTTTTAAGAGCGATGATGCTAACAATCCTTCCAATTATAGGACCATCATGATCAATCCTCTATTTACAAAATTATTTGGTAGCATGGTCAAAAGTAGAATCAGCAAATGGGAAGAAGAATAGGGTAAGAGAGCAAAAGGGCAAGCAGGCTTTAGGCCTAAACATTCTACCTTAGATCATGGAGTTACATTGAGACACATTATTGAAAAAGTGTGGGATGGAAAGGAAGAAGCTTATTGTTGTTTTGTTGACTTTAGAAAGGCATTTGACATGGTCCCGAGAGATAAGTTGTGGGAAAGGATGAAGGAACTTGACATTCCGGTGCATCTAAGAGCGGCTGTTGATAGGATCTATGAAGAGGTTCAAGTCAAAATTAGAACTTTAGCAGGCATATTAGAAAGTTTTAGGAGTGACATTGGAGTTCAACAAGGGTGCCCTTTATCCCCCACTCTTTTTGGCTTATACATCGACAAGCTTGAAGAGTGGTTGAAGTTGTAAGGTGGAGATGGTGTGTGACTGGGGGTTATGTGATTAGGCTCCTTTTATATGCTGATGACCTTATCTTGATTGCGAGGTTCCCCCATTGGTTACAAGAGCACTTGTATGCTCTTGAGGACTTTTGTAGAGTTGTTGGTATGGAAATCAATACCAGCAAGACCAAAATTATGGTTTTCTCCAACAAAAAGAAAAAGACCCAACACACTTTTTTCTTTGAGGGAAGTATTCTTGAAGAGGTAAAGTAGTACAAATATCTTGGGATCGACTTTAACAACATGCTTAGCTAGGAGACTTGTAGAAAGAAAAGAATTTGGGAGGTTGGAAAGCATGTTATACTTTCCAAAATAGATGTAGAGAGGTAGAACTATGGGATTGGAAAACTACTTGAGGCTATTGGTAAGTTCGGTGGTTCTTTATGGGTGTGAGATTTGGGCAAGTAGCATGTTGAAGTCCAAGTGGAAGTAGGTAGAGAGAATCCAAAAGTGCATGATCATTAGCAAGTTCAAGATGAAAGCTTCAACTCCATATGAGATTCTGCTAGCTAAAATAGGGGCTATTCCAATGGAAGACACAACTATGGTGTGTCTCTTAAGATATCTCAAAAGAATTGGATAGATGGATACAAGCAGATGGCCTAAGGTTGTCTTCAACGAAGTGATAAGGGAAAGAAAAAGTCATGGATGAAACAAAATAGCAAGTGGATGGAAAAGTGGAATATATATTTCAATGCATGCCCTACAGATGGCAAAGAAATTAAAACTTTTGTCATAGAGAAATTTCATAAATCTACATGGGATGATTTCCTAGGAAGAAAGAAGAGTTATTATCTTGAGATGTTTAATCCCACTCGCGATCATTTAGAAAAAGCACACATTGGGGTGGATATCTCTTGGAGAGCTATGATTTTAATCGATTAGCTTAGGATAACTCTCATCAGGTCTATTGTGAAATGGGTAGGTGGAAGAGACCTAAAGAAACATGGGAAGAGAGAGTGTTTACTTTCTACACTTCTAGGGTAGTGGAATCAGAAAAAAACACTTTATTTTAGAATGTGACACTTCCACAACATTAGAGTAAAGTATGCAAATATCCTGACAGTGGTTTCTTGGCATGATCTTTTTATTGAGAGAGCTCTAGAGAAGATGGGAGAGCTCATAATATCTTTGCACAAAAGTAGAACTAAAAGGAAAAAGTAAATTTGATGGGGTTGGTTGTCTCATAGGCTATTTTTAGCCTCATGGATGTTAAAGCTATTCTATTCTATTCTTAATGTACTTATAATTCCTTGTAGAAATAAATACAATCCTTATCACATATTAGCAAAAAAATATTTAAAATTAAAATCTATGTAAAAATGTCTAAAATAACTCAAATAACTGATGATGTACATACACTCTAAGCTCTTGGGAATGACTCTATACCTCTCCATTGTTCACTAATTTGAGCTCCTTTAGTGAACACCAGTTCATTCAATATTTAGGAAAGCAATGGGCTTTGTTAACTACCAATTTTTGGTAAGGATGAAATGTAAAATTGCTATTCACTATTTGATCATCAAAGAGTGTGATGTTCAAATAGAGTGTAAAGAGATGAACATTTTCACAAAACTTGTCTATATAGTCTACTATGTTTGTGTCATGACTGTCACAATAACATGAAAGGTTTAAATAAAAGAAATAGCCCAAAAAATAGTATTTTAATCCTAAGGTCACAAATTGACAATAGAAAATTAAATAATTTTATTCATTATTTTTATTTAGAATATTAAAATTAAGAATAAAATTAGTACATCAAAGAATATTAAATATGAGAATGAAGTTTCTCTGTTAAGTCTGCCTATCATTTATTGGTTCCTGAGGTTCATAGAAAGGAGATATGGAGAAAAGTTTGGAAACACAAACTTGTACCGAAAATCAATATGTTTTGGTGGGCTTCTGTTCATAACAAAATTCTAACCTAGGACAACTTACAGAAGAGAGGTTTTACCTTGGTCAATAGATGATGTCTGTGCTGTGATAAGGAGGAAACTGTTTCTCATCTATTCCTTCACTGTAATTTTGCTAGGGAAATCTAGAACTTAATCCTAAGAAATTTTGGTATTCAGTGGGTCTATAATTCTGATATTATGGAAGTTATTAACAGTTGGTATCCTCCATTTTCTCATCCCTAGCTGGTTGAGTTATGGAATCAAACGCTGTCGTGTTTGAGCTGGACTTTGTGGAAAGAGCACAATCATAGGATTTTTAAGGATACTGCTAGAGATGCCTCTCAGGTTTCTCAGACTTTTATTAAGACTCTTATGGAAAGCGTCACTAATGCCCATATCTGTATTGCGGAGAAACCTTTGACTCATGAAGAGGAAAAAATTTCGGTGAATTGGAAGATTCTCAATCATATTCGTGTTTATCACAATGCCAAATTGTTGCAGAGGCTTAATACTAGATGGAGTCCTTCAAAGCCTAATTGAATGAAACTTAACTTTGATGGGGCTTCTAAGATGGATGGTATAGCTAGTGGGGGAGGGATCATCAGAGATGACAAAGGGTGGATGTTTGCTGTCTATGCTGGCGGTCTAGGCTGTCAAAGCAATAAATATGCTGAAGCTACTGCTCTTCTATGGGGGATTAAATTTGCTATATCCCTTGGTATCAGGAATTTGAATATCCAGGGCGACTCTAAAATGGTTATTGATGCAGTTAACAATGTGTCAACTATTGGCATTAAGTTGAAAGATATTATTAGGGATATACAGATTCTCCTGTAGAAGATTCCCAGTGTGGACATCTCACATATTTACCGCGAGGGTAATGGTGTTGCAGATGCCTGTGCCGAATTTGGACAACGGTATTCAAATTGGCGTTGTTGGCACCAAATTGATCATATCCCTTTAAATCTTAAGGCAATCATTCTAAAGGAAGTGACGGGTTAAGGATGAGTCAGCTTTATTGGAAAGACAACTCAATTTGTCAGCTCTTTGGGAGGGTGCTGACATGCCTCTTGAAGTACGGGTTTTTTTGTACCTTCTTAATTGTCATTTTTGCTCCTTTCTTTTATAAGGCTAGCGGGCTGCTTGATCATTATGGTGTTTGCCGTGTAATTATGATTAAGCATGGGAGGAGTAAGCATCATCTTTGTAAGGTTTCCCATATTTATGATAATGCGTGTTGTTTTATCACCAGCATCATTAGCCTTGATCAAGGGAGTAATGGTACCGTAAATATGACTAGGGAGATTTGGGGTTTTTGTGAACTGCTTTGTAATTCCAACATGGCTGGTGATAGAATCAGAACCGAACCCGTCTCTTGCTGTGAGTTCAAAGACAACATGGTGGTTTGGCATTATTGCAAAGAGGGTGGGATTAGTCCCTATTTGGAGCAGATCAACGGGTATAATGAAAATTTATCTAAGCAGTTTGCTAGGTCTTGGTAGAAACGGCATGTTTCTATGGGCAGAATTAGTTTTGAAATTTTAGAAAGTGTGATTGCTATGGCCTCTGGTATGTCTACTCAGGGGATTAAGATGCAAAGGAAAACTAAAATTGTGGACCTTTCCAGTCAGAAGCTCTTTCTTGGAGATGGCAAAGAATTAGTCCCCTATCAAGGGGGATTTGACAGACCTAAGCTGCCTGAGCCTTGGGATGGTGTGTGTTTTCTCCTCATGAAGTATTTCACCCTAGAGGGGTGCTTCACCAGGTTCTATAACTATCATCTCCCCCTTTTGAATCATTTTCGACGCAATGCTCATATTAGCTTTCCTTTTCATCTACTTTCTTCCCTTGAGCATTCTATCCTTAGGGTTAGAGCTAAATTGGCTAAGAAACCTGCTAAGAAACCCATCCCCCTTCATCAGGGCCTTATCCTGTGTCTTTATAACCACCATCTTGCCCTAGAGCCATCTAAGGCTATTCAAACCAATAGTGGGGAACTATCTTCTAACCCTAAGGATATTCTTAGTGTTGAAGAACCATGCCCTTCCCCTGTTCCTACTAAGACAAAAGAAGTTTCTTTTTCTACTCCTGAGGAGATTCCCGTTCATACTCCGGGTTCTACTATCAGTACGAAGGGCAAAAAGAGGAAGACACATGCTGGTGAAATGGGCACTGGGGGGGCTGCAGTAGGGACCCCAAAAAATCCCTGTAGGACCCCTATGGGACAAGGTAGCAAGTCTCATTTGTCTACTAAGGTTATTAAGGATGGTTTCTCCTCAGGAGTTAGGCGGTCGAGGCGAATTGCTGGCAAACCTGCTTCAAAAGAAAAACTTATTGATTATTCTGAGAGTGCTTCTGATGAATCCACCTAGGGGGATGAGGCTAAGGATATGGATGTTCAAGAAATCTTTGAGGATGCTGATGGTAAGTAGGAGACTCAAGAAATGGGGGCTACTACTGAGGATGCTACTAATTCTGTTAAAAATGCTAGCAAAGCAGGTGAGATGTTTATGGAAGAAGCCGATGATGAAATGGACACTGATGCTGGCCTGGGAGCTGAAATTGTGGTTCTGAGGGCTCACATTGAGAAACTGGAACAGAATCTTTCCACTATGCTCATGAATTCTATTTTCCTCAATATTTCTGTGCTGCAGAACCTGGGGGTTACTGTTACTACTGACAATGATGATCTTGCTACGAAATTGGATGACATTCTTAAATCTATGGTTAAGTAAGGAGAGAATCTTCCTCCTTAGTTTTTTCTTTTATATAGATGATACCCTGCTACTCTATTTTTACTATCTTAGTTTATAGCGGCTGGTTTTGCTGTTTATGCTGGGAAAACAGTTTGTGATGTATCTGGTTTAAGGCACTTTTTGTGCTGGTTGCATTTGTGGCCTCTCTACTTTTTGTAAGGGTTTGGCCCCTTGTTTAGCCACCTTATATTATCAAAAACATTAGTTAAACCATAGGCAAATATTTCCACAACTAAGCAATTATTATGTTGGGAACAAATATAAAAAAAATTAAGAAAAGTGCCTTGCTCTTTTGGCGTTGAGTAGTAGAGGAGGGTGGTGTGGTTATCTCATCCTTTGTGCGATCCTTTGACATGAGGAAGGCCAATCTCACTAGGGAGATTTGTTCAAGCATGATAATCAAATCCATCATGAAATCCTAATCAAAGTTGGGCTCAATACATAGATTGAAAACATGTCTACCGAGTATCATCCCAACACTGCCACACTTGCATTCCACCTACACAAAATCCTTTCACCAAAAGATTAAAAAAAGACCATTCTTGCAAAGATGGTAAAGAAAGAAAGGAAAAAAAAGCCATGGAGGCAATCTTTCATTGGTAAATTTAAAGACTTCATCACAATGAAGAGGGATTTTTATCATCCAACTTACATTGAAGTTAGCCTTCCCTTATTTGGTGTAGGCTAGGAAGCTATAGAGGAAGTTATGCAACCATGCAATAAATTAAATAATATAAATAGGTAGAACAAAATATATAAATGGTGTGTATACCTTGTAGCATAGTGCACGAGAAGTGGTTTGTCCTAGGCATCCATGAGAATAAGGTGGTTGGAATAAAGGGAATATGTGTACACTCTAAAGAGGAAATCTCTATTGGAATCAAAGACATAGTGAAAGCCCTCACCAAAATTTATAGAATTTGATATAATAAATAGATATTTTTTAAGATTGAATCAAATCAAAGATGTCAACTCCTATAAAATCAAACATAAAATCACATAATTTATTTTCTAAAAAATATAAATCATACAAGGTTTCCTCAAAAAACTATAAGACTGCAATGGCTTCTACAAAGATTTACTCGAGAAAATGAAAATATGTTCAATAAACATTTTGAGCACACACACAATCCTTAAAAAATGGAATAATTAGCACAAGAAAAGCCATATGCTATCTCCTTGTAATTTCTCCATTTTATAATGATTGAATGAATAGACTTTCTCTCTCTCTCATCAAGTGTAATAATTGAACCAATAGGTTATATGGTTAAAAGAATTGAATCACTCTCTTAAACTTATGAAGAAATGATAGTTGTAGGATGATTCTATTATATACTCAAGCTACACATGCCTAATATGATAAAATAGAATGAAATATCATATCACATGAGTTGGTGTAATATTTTATTCACCTTTTCCTTCATTTTTTGGCTAACTATTCCTTCAAATTGACCACCTCATAATTAGCATTCCATTCCTCCATCAAGGAGGTCTATAGCTTAATTCTATTAAATTCTATAAATAACCATTTTAAGGCCTTGTGATGAATGTCCACCTTCTTTTGGATTTGGTTGGTTTTACCAACTAACGAGTCAATTACCAAGGCAATATATTCAAGAGAAGTAGAAGGGTATGGCTTACAATTTTCCCAAATAGAGGTGTTTAAGAAAAGACCTTCAACCTCATGAATTTCCTACTCAACATTGAGATCCTCAACCTCATTCATCTTGCCTTTTCCTTTTGCATTAATTTTAACCTTGTCCTACAAATTGCAAGCATTTGATAGGGTCTTTCTTGGCACAAAATTATGAGAAGAAAAACTCTTATGGCTATCTCCATCACCCTTAGGAATCCTTCTATCTAACAAGTCTATGATAAACTCATTGGCAAGGTTATCACCGGATAGGAAGTTAGAGTTTAACAAAGAGGAGATAAAAAATAGGGGAAGGGAATTGATATTTCTTCTTGGCTGAGGTTCCAGGAGAAATGGGGAGGGGGAGGATGTTTGAGCTTATTATATTTAGGTTGAGTAGAGCATCTAGGTAGATTGATACCTTCAACAATAGTGGGTTAAGACCTAAGAGTGAAGGCATTTTTATGATTAAAAAGATGAGCAATCGATGGAGAGGAACCCCCCCAACAATATATTTCACTTCAAGCACCTAGTACTCCAAAGAAGTGGGGGAATGAAGGGAAAAGTCACTAGATGTTTATGTCAGAAGTGGCTAAGTAAAGAAAATGGTATGTGTAAATGGCTTGAATACATCCCTCCAAAGTGATATAGCACATGACCTATAAAGCAACCTTATCCCATGGTAATGGAAAGAGGACCTCACATAGCCTAATTTATCTCTTTTAGTAGTTTATCCTTTCTTTAGGAAGATGTTAACAACTTCTTCTCTATTCCTATGATCTTTGTTAGAAGGTTATTTAGCATAGAATAGAGTTGATCGAAGGATAATACACATGATGCAGAGGTCAAAAGTCGATAGAAGATGATGAATAACACATCTTTATAGATATAATAGCTATAGCATATATAGAGAGAGATAGGAGATAGTAGAATTAGAGAAAGAATGATAAGATAATAGGAGTATATTCTGATGTAAACAATGACATATAAGTCATGTATGTAACTAGTGAGGTAGAGACTTAGACCTGTATGATAATAAATATTGGTCCAAATACTACACTTCCTTTTGAAAGAAAGTACACTTAGAGAGCTTGCCATACATTTTTTGCTCTCTTAACCTTTGAAGAACAATCCTTAAATTCCAAAGGTGTTATGAATCTCATTCTTAGAGTAGATTAGGCTATCATCAAGAAAAACTAGGATAGACTTGTCCAAATAGTCCCTGAACACATTGTTCATTAAATTCATAAACGTTGTAGGTGCGTTGGTTAAGCCAAAGAGTAAGACAGTGAATTTGTAATGCCCATACCTTGTTCTGAAGGTTGTTTTGTGGATATCCCCATCTTTTAACCACAATTGATGGTACCCAGATTGAAGATCAATTTTAGAAAACATAGTTGATCCTCTCATTTGATCGAAAAGATCATCAATGTGAGGCAATGGGTATTTTTATTTATTGTTGCTTTATTTAACATACTATAATCTATGCACAACTGCAATGTACCATCTATCTTTTTCACAAATATTATTGGTGCTCCCTAGGGTGACACACTAGGCCTTATCAGTCCTTTATCTAGCAATTCCTATAATTGAGCCTTTAGCTCCATTAACTCAGTTGTGGTAACTCTATATGGATCTTTAGATATAGGTTCCAATCCATGAATTATATCTATAGAGAAATCAAAATCTCTTTTAAGAGGTAATCTCGGTAGCTCATCCGAAAACACATCCTCAAAATCCTTAAGAAAAGGGTACCTATCTATATATGATCTTTCTTGATTTATGGACTCCCTCTTCTCAACTCCTTTGAGTTTTTGAGATTGATAAAACATTAAATCATCTTGAAAATTAGTTTCCTGAAAACTATTTAGTTTCTCCATTTTGACAGCAAAAAGTTGGCATCCTTTTCTTTAAGCTCTTTTCATTTGTTGGGCAGGAATTTGTCTTAGTTTGACCTCTCTAGGGTTTCCTTGAAAAAAAACTTTGTTCCCTAGGCCATCTAGAAATTCTATTGTTTTGGCATAACAGGGGACCTTAGCCCGATGTTTCCATAACTAGTTTATCCTAAGGATAACATCATATGAGGCTAATGGGGCTACGTAAAGTTTGACCTTAGTGGAGAAACTTGGAAGTTCAACATAAGCCTCAAACAAGCATTGCTCTACCTAAGATTTGGTCTGATTTGAATATTCATCTAAGTATTTTCCATGTATCCAACTTTTCTAGAAATTTCATTTAAAAATTTTGGGGAAACAAAACATTATGTAGCACTAATATCTATCAAAACTAAAATTAGAAGATTAGATAAAATACATGTAGTTTTAATGGGAGTGATTTGATATTCAACTTGCCTATTATCTAGGGATGCATGTATGCATTGTTGAAATGCTGCCTACTGAGAAGGTAAAGGATTTCCTCATGGCTACATTCCCTACATCTTGTTAGGACACTTGTTGGCATAATGATCTCTGTCACATGTATAACACCCTCCCATAGGTCCTCACCTTTCCTGAGGCTTCCCAGATTTATCTCCATTTTTCTTGGAATAATTATTTCCTTTCTTTTCCCTTGGATTCATTTTGCTAGTTCTCGGACCCTTTATCTATTTTCTCAAAAAAGTCCTTTTTTCCCTTTTTTCTTAAAAGATTGGGAGGATTGGGACCAATTATACCTTTTGTGGTTCCTTTCCCTATAAGTAGACATAGATTTCAATTTTTGTTCCTGTTTGATGGCTTTCTCGTAAGCTTGGTCCATTAAAATGGGACCATGCACAATAACTTCACCCCCAATCTAGTTGTTCAATCCCATAATAAACTTTCGAATGTGAAAACTTTCATCCTATTGATATTGTGGAACATACTTGAGTAGGTGAGTGAACTTTTCCTAGTACCCGTTCATAGTTAAATCACCCTATTTCAGATTTTGAAAATCTATAAGATTTTGGTCATAATACAACTGAGGCAACCATCATTGCCTAAAGAGTTCCATAAACATGTCCCAGCTTAAACTCGTATACCTCAAACCTAACTCTGTTTTCTTTATACATCTACCATGTGGATGCTTCATCCGCCAACTGGTATGCTCCCCATACCACTTTGGTGATTTCAGTATAATTTTTTATTTTGAAGTATTTTTCCATTTTTGTAAGCCATGCCTTTGTGGCATCTCCTCTTACAAACCCATTGAACTTGGGGAGCATAACCTTTTTCATATCTTAGGATAATTCCAAAGCCAAGTGGATTCTTCTATCATTTTCATGTCTGGCCTCAGAGTTATTCTCTTTGCATTCACTTTGGGTGGTATCCTCATGGCGTGTCTCATCATCACTCCCATGATGTGCTTCCTGCCTGGGTCTATGTTGATCCCTGACCTCCTTCTTAAGAGTTCCAATTCTTTCTCTCATCTCTTGGAGTGTAGCAAGGATCTGGTTGAGTTTAGATTCAGAGTGGTCTAAAGGTTGCCTTTCTTCCTAGCAATTTCCCATATTGGTTCTTGTCTGAACCGTGCTACAATCTACTTCTCTGAAAGTTTGCAGATTGATCATTCAGTTAGTTTTGCATAACATTGAATCCATTCTCATTCATGTAATATTTAACAAGAAAGGAAAGATTTGCCAAAATCTCAAGATGCATTATAGTTTCCATGGATTACATATAATCCATCCATAGTTACAAATTTTTTTTTACATCTTTCTTTTGCAAGTCATTATCAGATTAGGATATCTTCCCAAGTTCATTTCTCATCCTTGGGGTTTATCAAATCAGTTTTAGGAGGTGGATGTACTCACAGGTACTCATCTGAAACCTCCTAAATAACATTAGGATCCTTAGGATCACTTTCAAAGATTGGTTCTTTAGGTTTAGAGGGTTTCACTGATTCATTTTTAGAGATAGGAGAAGTAACCCTAACTGCTTTCCCCATCTCCTTCTTGATGTGTTTAATAACATCAGTGAAGGTTTAATCATCAACCAACCATGCACCTACCAAGCAACCCTTTTGTTCAAGGTGTTTCATTCTTGAGGCTCACTCCCTCAAAGCCTTAAGATAATGTTCCTTTCCAGTTATCTTCTTTCTAGGTGTCATTCTTATTCTTACCAATCTGTCATAAGAACATCCAAACATTAGCAACCATTAATGTTGGAGAAAAAATGTCATGCAATGAGCTCATAGGTCCATGTATTGAACCTAATAGCTCTAATACCATATGTAACAAGCCATCTCTTATTAACCCAAAATTAAACAACTTAGTCATCATTAAAACTAAAGTCATGATTAGGATAATTAGAGTTAAACAAGAAATAATCAACATCATATTGAAGATCAATATGTATATCTTTTTTGGACATTTCAAAACTGAAATTTACAATATTTCCAAGATATCATATTAGTTATTTACTTTCACTATACATTTACAATATTTTTCTCAAAGCATCAATGATAAATTACACATAATTTTGACTATCAAGTCATATAAGAGAATGTACTATATCTGGAACTTTGACATCTGTCTTCATAAGTCTCAGCTACTCTTCTACTTGGAAATGAGAGCATCACCTGAATGCTTTTCCTCCAACCACAAGTCAGCGGTCCCCCACACAACTTCCTACCTGGAAGTGGCCCTACTCTTCATGAAGGGAATAGATATAAGGAGCCGAACTGTTTTCCATCTGAGTATCTGGTGTTGTGTCCTTCACAATACTTCACGGTCATACAACTATAGATCCACTCTAACTATGTATGATACTACTAGAAGCATTATGCCATATGGAGTAGAGTGAACCAACTAATGCATGCAGAGACAGATGCATTACTTTGGCCAAAGATTTATATACATGACATTTTGCAATGAACGTAGTCAATTGTTCACACACCTTGACTCAACTTAGAAGCTATCTCATCCTATAGTGTTCAATTTTGACCTTTCTAGGTCATAGTAGAAAAGTTGGGTTTAATTCACCCTTAGTCCATCTTTATTGGACTATTGAGTCTGATTTCCAAGAGTACATCTATTAATTTCTTTCTTGTCTATGAAATAGGGAACTTGTGGCTCCATGTCACTCTATTCCCATTTTTCTTTAATTCCAATTGCATGTTCATAGTTTCCAATTTCAAAATACCATCCTTGGTCTATGTTTTCTATGATTACTTGTGTTCAAGGTTTTCATCAAATTCATATCAACTCTATGACTTGCCGATATAGGCTAATAAGTCATCAATATTAGGTACACCATTGGTCAAAATAGTTTAAATAGGGTCTTGAAACCCTTAGCTTCATCCTTGAAGCTTTACCATATCATAAAGAGACATATACATAATATGTTCTTAACATTGAAGTTATCAAACTCACTATTCAAATTCTTTCCTACATGGAATATAATATTAATCATTGTTTTGCCCTCTTAACATGTAAAATATGGCATGCACTCAATGTAGCCTTAAACATTGTTATCAATATCAAACTAGTTCTACATCATGGCTTTAAGAGTCATATTACTCTCATATAACATAAATAGTTTACACCTGAAAGAATAGCTTTATCTTTCATAAATACAAAGTGTTTGTTTCTTCTTATAAGTGCCTCAACTACATTAAAGGCTTTGATACTATCATAGACAATGTTATAATGAATACTTATTACTCATTGTATGGCCATCGACCTTCTCTTAAATTGTACTACCTCTCTACAAGGCTTTATCTATCGGCCTAATAAAAGGCTCATGGCCTGCTCAAAGGGTAATCATTTATGGATATGGATCTCAGCCTGTCTGAGAATATATCATTCCACGGTGCTAATAAATAGTCAAGTGCTATCTTGTACCCTCCTTTTTCTCAAACTCTCTCCCCACGAAGATAATCGATAACAATGCATAACAATCCAACAACAAAACCCCTTCTTGTCTCTGAAAAGGTTCTTTCTTTACATGTCGATCCATCACCCCCATGAAATCTGCCACCTTCAAAGTGAGGTGTGGGTTTTTCAATGGTTAAATCTTGGAACCCATGAGTTAGATGGATCCATGATACCATATTACCTCCCATTCAGGAGTCATCACAATTATTCAAACTTGTGGTAAAATCCACCACCATTACCACTCTCTCCACTCATCATGGATAGTGGTACGGTTGGTAACCAAACATAAAAGCTTGTATGAAAAAATGCTTGACCACAAAAAGACATTAGATAAGTCTCACACTATCATTTATAATAAAATGATACTATATGGGTAATAAAATAATCTAGGATATTACCTAGCTATGTTATCGTTGTAAAGGTGGTAACATAAACATGTGATTATGGGGTCGAGTCTTACTCCCCTGATTTGCTATATTAGATTTAGATAAAATATTTAGATGCTAAACACAACATCTAATAAAGAATTAGATATGTAAACATAGGAAAACTAAATACCACACAAGATTACTATCAACAATGAGAATGTTCTAAGAACATTGTTTAGTCAATTTGACTTAATAACATCAAGAAACCTTAATTCAACTTTACCAACTATAGTTGAATTGAAATCCACTTGCAAGGATAAAAAGGCTTATATTCACCCTGACTTACCTACCTCATGAATAATCAACTCAATACTTAGATGGAATTCTGATCTTTCTAAACATCTATTTCCTTCTCCCCATGTGATACTCTCCTTTCATTTTTGAAGGAAAATTTCTTTTCTTGGTTACACTTACAACCATATAACCATGATCAGTATATCATAATTTAATTCATAAATCACTATGATAAAATAATCTTAACAACATATAATATCATGTCTTATATAATCATCAATCAATGTCCTTGTAATCAATTATTCTACTTGATATTTTCCACAAACATCAAATAATTAATCTAAAATTAATCATCCTGTTAACCACATCAAGGAAGGATTAATTATTCTATTTACCACATAAAAGTGAGATTAAGTCTAATCATAAGCTGGGGATGTAACAAAAATATAACTTGAAACTCCTCTCTACAATATGAGAGAACATAAATATTCTCATCTTCCATGCACAATGAGAGAACAGCTCTCCTTTGAGAGTCCACATCTCCCTTAAGTGTGTCAAAATCCCTCCTCTAGTGTTGTATATGAGAGAACAACTCTCCTCCAAGACTCCACATCTCCTCTGAGTGTGTCAAAATTCCTCCTCCAATGTGATGAGAATTGAATCCTTCCTTCAGTGTACAAAAAGAACTAAACCATTGTAGATATGAATCTCACCCTATTTCAAAGATTATACTATCCATATATTGAGTAAGAGTAGATATTTTAACCCTGCCCTATTTTAGAGGTTTTGCTATCCACAAATACTACCAAGCCCCCTTGTTCCATGAAGGTACATAGATTGAAACTGATGCTTCTCATACAAAGTATCATCTTTGAGCGAGAAGCTAGCTCAAGATGATAATAAGCCTCTACTGCTAGTGCCTTGTACCTCCAATTTGACCTTATTACACTCTATCCACTTGACGTTGCATGTGAATTGCGAAAAGCTGTATGAGGTGTAGCATTCAAACCTTTGAAGGCCCTCTTAGGTGTAACAAGGATGGCAAGAGTGCAAGCACTATATATAGTCATGTTTAGATGCAAAATCAATATGTGTATGTCTCAACCCTAAATGCACCTTTTACAATATGACTATATTTCTCCATTCACAAAAATATTTGAGAATGAAAAATATAAACCATATATCTCCCTTTAACATCTTTCACAAATCGTGATTATTAAAATTTTGCACAAAAGCTTCTCTTGAAATGTATCATCAATTATTAAATTCCTTTCCCATGTACTTATTTGCAAATAAAAGATTTCAAATTATAACTAAAATCTATTAATTCATTCTTCTTGATCAAAAAATACTTAAAAAATTATTTTGAGAGGAAATCAAACTTAAATTGAAATAAATTTGCACTTTTCTCCTACACATTCACCTTATATGCATTGTTCTTGCCTCAACATTCTCAATCCCTTGCAGACTTTGATTTCTCTACAAATCATTCATAGCAATAACATGCTTTATGATGGCAATCTATGATAAAAACTAGTCTGTGAAAATCTGTTCTTGCAAAGAAGAGTAAATAGATCACACTCTTTATGATACTTTGCCATGCATAATACAACATATGATATTCTTATAACTGCTTGTAACTGCCTTACTCTTATGCTCATTGTATCTCCTCTTTTTATTGGAAGTTCTCACACAAACATCTCCTTTTGTGCAGTTGAAATCCTCTCACACTAATTATCAATTCCTTCATCCAACTCCCATAGCCGCACACTTGATTTTCTATTCAATGCTATTTTAAATCATGTAGAATAAGAAACATAAAAATTAATTCCAATTTATTTACCTCCATGATAGTTGTTGATGTGTTTTTTTATGCATATGCAACTCAGAATAAATTACTAAGGTAATCTATCCTCTCTTGAACAAAGATACCCAAAAGATAAACAATTTGATCCAGTGGGTTATCTCCAAGGTTCCATGATGTTGGTTCTCAACTTGCTCATAGGATAACCTTAGTTAGTATGATATGAAAATGTTGTTTCCTCAAAGGGACTTACATAGAGTTCTTCTTGCTTCGTTCATCTTATTTCTTCTTTCAGTGTGGATGAAGTATGCACGACATATAAAAAAAGAAAAAAAGGATAAGGGTTTAGAGAAACTAATCTAAGGTCAATGAGGCAATGATGATGCATGAATAGACAAACTCCTTAAATAAACCTAACTCCACTTTGCCAAGAATGCCTACAACTATATGGAGTAGGTGAAATCTCCTAAGGTTAGAAAATAGTTTTCATGTTGTAAGCTTTCATCCAAACACCCACAATTGGCACAGTTTGAATGAGCATCCACAACCGAACTTAAAAAAATTATGATGAAGCTCAAACTAGCATTACAAAACAGTCCACCAGTGATGGATGTCAAAAGCATGAGCTAGGAGTTGATCAAATATTGAATACATACATGCATTAATCAATGAGCTATTACTACTCTACTTCTATACTACTTAGAAACATCTCTCCATTTCATGAAGATACAAGAAACCATGTTATTTCACAAGACAACACATAGCACCAAGCTCCAATGCTCCAATGTCATTGCATTAATCTTGAGAAATATTTACAAAAACTTCAAGTATTATCAAAGAATTTCTAGAGTCTCTTCCAACTCTACTTCCACTACTCTATTCTCCTACCAACTAAACTAACTATGAACTTTCTAACTCTTACAAATGGGGCAACAAGGCCTTTATATAGTTTTTCAAAATACAATCGATGGTCGAGATCAAGCCTTGGAATGGACAACCAAGATCTTTAAAACAAGGAAATTATGCCTATTTTTAGCATTTTGTACATAGAAAAGAAAAGATAAGCAAGGAACACTTGATGAGGATGATGAGTTGGAAGTCCTTTCCCTTGAAGCACCCTTGCCCTCTTGTTTGTGCATGTAGGTACAGTGTACTTTGACAAGGATGACATGGTAGCATTTGATTGGTGGGGATGATGTACATGCCATGTAAGTGCCACCTCACCAACTCTCATCTGATTTCAACAGTTTATTCAATTTACTTTTGGCATATTCCCAAATTGCATCATCTGTGTGATGTCTTTGAATGTGATTGCTTTGATGAACTTGAATGTTTGTGAATGTATCCTTGCTGATTTTTCCATGTTCTTTTGTAAGTCGGATGTGTATGATACATGTTGCTCATTTGTCTAACTCTGTGATACTAGCAGGATATATGTTGATCTTTTTTGGATGCTCCTTCATAGAGAGTATCATGGATGATGATGATGATGCTTCCTTCATAACTTGGAGTAAGAGACTTCTCTCAAAAACTTGAAGATGAAGAGTCTTGAAGTTTGACAGATGAATGTCTACTTTGAAACCGATGATGAAGTGTTCCAGCATGATGAACTTGAAGTGTTCTTTTGGAGTTATAGCATGATGTCTCCTCTGCAGTGGCTACCTCTTAACTTTACTTTTTTTCTTTAAGGTGATTCCAAGCACCTTGCTCCTTGGATGACTTAGCTCCTACAACACAAAGAAAGCAATGTATTAAACTATTAATTAACATTCAATTTCATAACACATAGAAATCATTCTAAGCACTTATTAACCCTTTCAAATCCTAGGCACACATCTAGGTCTGTGGAGATGCAAAAGTGTACCTTACATCAAATGGCTTCATATTTGTCATTTTTTTGCTTTCAATCAATCAGAAATGTCTTGGAATGACTCTATCTCTCAAGGCACCCACTCAAAGGTGTGGATCCATGCATTCTTCCTTGAGGTGCAGTTTTAGGTTTGCACATAGGCTAAAGTGCGCCTTGACTTACTTGGTCTTATACTTGCTATTTTTATTATTTCAAACAGTTAGAAATGTCTTATAATGAGTTTCTTCCTCAAGGTACCCACTCAATGATGTAAATTCATGTGCTTTTCCTTAAGGCACAATTTTGGGTTTGTACAGATAGGAAGATGCGCGTAGCATCAAATGGCCTTATACTCATCACTTTTACAACTACAAACAATTGAAAACATTTTAGAATGCTTCCCCCTCTTAAGGCACTCAACTCCTAAGGTGAATTGATGTGATTTTCCTTGAGGCGCTAATTTGAGGCTGTAGAGACTGAAAAGTACACCTAGCTATAGTTAGTGCATTTGATGACTTAAACTCATTCAGATACTTATGGATGTTCATTTGGACCAAGTAAAGCCCCTCAACATTGATTCTTTCCTTCACAATTGAGGTGCAAATCTAGGGTTGTCTAGTTAAGAACTTGCACCTAAACTCACTTAGCTTGTTTTTGGCATTCTGATAGTCTCAAACTTGTGTTTACTTCATCTCTTGGTGCCAATTATCATGATTATAGATTCTTGTTTCCAAGGTACTAAAGTTGGTTCCCAGAGGTGGGAAAGTGCGCCTTAATCCTTGGTCCAAATTGGTGATCTTAAACCCTTATTGATGCTCAATGATGCATATTTTGACAAAACAAAGTCCTCTCAACATTGATTCATGCTCCTATAACTTGAGGTACAAATTCATGGTTGAACAAGTGGAAAAGTGTGCCTTAGTTACTTAGACCTATTCTTGGCATTCTATGACTTCAAGCACTTTTCTACATCTTTAGGAGACTTTCCATTCCTAGGCGCAGTTTGATGATCCTCCAAGTGTGAATTTGCACCTAACATATTGATAGGTGTTCACTTCATTTCTATTAATTTAAGCAAGATGTAGACTCAAGGAGAAGTTCCAAACACTTAGATATCCTCAAAGCTCATGAAATCAATCATATTTTGACTTAGGCGCACATTTAGGGTTCTACTGATGCAAATTGGTACCTTGACTCCTTGATGAGTTTTAAAATCTTCTAAGTCAAATACTTCATTTCTCATCGTTAGGCACAAATTTGGGGTTTCTGGATGTTGTTCCTCTTCTACCTAGGCTAGGTGCACTTTGATTGTTAATTAGGAGAAGATATGTGCCTAGGGTTCCTAGTTCATTTCCTTGCAAGGTTTTCAATGTTCAAAGCATCCTCAGGGTCAAAACATCAATCTTAAGCAAGGCGCCTTGGTTTGGAGTGGATTGGAAACTTGTTTTTTGGAGGTGCAACTTACCTTGTTATTATCACTGACTTCATCATGAAATAAAACTTAAGACATCATCCAAGACTCAGACAAAGCACTGGAGCTGAAAAAAGGGGGTCCCCATTTGCAATGGGGCGATGTGAAAATGCCACGACATCTAGCACCAATCTGAATAAATGTTCCTAAACATTTCAAAGACAGACTCAATCCAGACCCCTAAATCTTCAGATACTCTTCCTCAACTCATCAACCATCTAGACAACGAACTCAAAAAGGAAAAGAAGCATAGAGTGGATCAAGACACTTCATCTTTTGGGCATGAACTTAAGATAGATTACAATTAAAATAGGTTTCTTAGTGGTTCTAGTGACAAACATGAATCAAGTTTCAGCATTTCCATGTATACCCACATACTAAGATGAATAAACATAAATACATACTCAAAGGATCAAAACTAATTGCCAGCAAGACCATCCATATCCCAAAGATCCAAGTGTGTGCAATTGATTCATTCCCATCCTTTGGCAACTAAGTTCACCCAAGATCCTTTGTGATAAGCTATGAAGTTGGGTTCATTTTACCACCAAGAGAATGCTCTTATGGCGAGATGTAATGAGCCTTGATGGAAGCAACTGATGATTCTTCAAATAATAATTTTTCTCCAGTGATATTCTTTCTTGATAATGCTTTTGATGATCTTTGATGCTAATAATCTTCAAATAATAGTCTTCATATGAGAGTCCTTGAATTGATGATCTTCATATTTATGCTTTGTAGTGGGTCTGGTGTTGAAAAATACCTTTTATTTTTACCCAGTGTAGGCTAGCAGTACTTAGTACCGCCGACCACTCTCATCTCGATCCATAGAATTGGTGTTGGTGGTAAAAATGGGGACCCAAGCTTTTCTCTTAACACAAGATCACCCAAACTTACTTAGACAACCTCTAGATCATTAATGTGTGAAATATATGACCCTGAAATACTTCAAGTAATACTAACAACTAATTCATCTCCTAGGAACAAACAATCATGCCATCCAAACTGAGCAGTGGAGCCCACAGGAAATCCATCAATCATGACCCATGTTCCTTAAAAGAAAACTAAGAATTCATAAAGCTTAAGACTTATCATTTTTTAAACATTTAAGACAAAAGATTGTAGTGTCAAGACACAATATATGGTTAGCTTCCAAGTCAAGTTCAAAGTCTAACAAGATGATAAACTGAAAGAAAAACATCTTCTAAGGTCTTCATGAATGGATGTCTAAGAAATGAACTAACATACTATCATGAACTGAAACTAGAGTGTGTGTTTAAGATAGCATCACCTTCTTACAAATAGGGAAACCCGACAAAACAAACCAAACAACTAACACCTATGGAAGCAAACAACAACTAAGGAAAGAGAACAACTAATCTATGAAAGTAAACAACTACCCAACTAAGGAAAGAATGCAACAGAAAGCAAACTACTCCTAAGCAAACTATTGTTATATGGAGCCTAATCAAACCCAAAGGTTAAATTTACCCCACTTTTATCAGTGTGATTTCCCCCCAAATTCCTATGGGGTCAAGGGGCAGCACCCCTTGCAGGGTCCAGGGGCAGTGCCCTTGAAACCTCACATGATTTTTTTATTATTTTATAAAGGCACCGGGAGTTATTTTTCATTGACTGACATAAAAAACCCTATTTTGTAACCAACATAAGGCTTGATAAAAGTGGCTAAGGGTTAGGGTTTCTGATGATATTGTATTGTAGCATTTTGTAGAGGTATTGATTTGCAAGGATTAATGGTTGTAATTGTTTTGATTTACTGGATAATAATATTGGACTCTTTGTTTGGTGGATGTAGCCTAAATTTGGATGAATCATGTTAAAACTTGTCTCTCGCTATTATTATTTCTATGTATTTTCATTCCTCTGTTTAATCTTTATTTGTATTTAATTGATATCTTCTGTCGGCTAACCCTAACAAGTGGTATCAGAGAGGGTTGTGTTTAATTATTGTCTACAGGAAGGTCTCATGGTTGAGTGGGAGCAATGGCAGATGAGGGTAAATTAAAGGTCGATAAATTCAATGGGAAAAACTATCAGTTATGGAAGATGTAGATGGAGGATTACCTCTATTAGAAGGATTTATGGAGGTCATTGGAAGGAGTATCCAAGAAACTGATAGAAATGCCGGATGAGGATTGGGATCTTGTGGACAGAAAGGCACTGGGAACCATTTGGTTGTACCTGGCACCATTTATGGCATTCAATATAACAGAAGCGAAGACAACAAGTGAACTGATGAAAGCTTTGGCTAAATTGTATAAAAAAACCTTAGCCTCAAATAAGGTATTTCTCATGAAGCATTTGTTTAATCTAAAAATAATTGAAGGTGAATCTGTGATAGATCATTTAAATGAGTTTAATATGATTGTCAGTCAGTTAACTTCTGTAAAAGTGAAATTTGATGAAGAGGTGAGGGCTCTCTTAGTTTTATGTTCTTTGCCAAAAAGTTGGAATAGCTCAGTAATGGTTGTAAATAACTCTATCTCTGGTTCAAACACTTTAAAATTTGATGATGTTGTTGGTGTTATCCTTAGCAAGGAAATATGACAGAAAATCTCAGGAGGGTCCACATCAGGTAGTGTTTTGAATGCAGAAAGTAGGGGTAGATCAAAGGAGAGAGGAAAAGGTTCTGGAGGTCATGGGAAGTCACAAGGAAAATCAAAGGACAAGAGATCTCAATCTAGAGGATAGAAGGACTACTGCTACTATGGGAACTAGGTCATCTGAAGAAAGATTGCTGGTCTTAGAAGAATAAAGAAGGAGACAAACAAGAAGGCAATAAGGAGGCAAATGTGGTAAGTAATAAATCTAAAGATGATACTTTGATTCTTTCCCTAGATAATGCTGATGATTCTTGGGTTTTAGATTCAGGGGCCTCATTTCATGCTACACCCCATAGAAGTTATTTTCTTGATTAAGTCCAAGGGGATTTTGGACTGGTTTATTTGGGAGATAATGAACCCTGTCAGATTGTTGGAAAGGGAAGAACTAAGATTAAGTTGCAGAATGGGAATCATTGGCTACTACAAGAGGTAAGGCATGTTCCAAGGCTTAGTAGGAATTTAATTTCAGTAGGGCAGCTAGCTGAAGAAGGTTGCATTGTTATATTTACTGATAAAAATTGGAAGGTTTCAAAAGGTACCTTAATAGTAGCTAAAAGTGTGAAAGTAGGCACCTTATATCTTTGTACATGTCATACTATTCCTTCTACTTTAGCTACCGTAGAGAAAAAAACAAACAGGTTTAGGAATAGTTGCCACAAGTTCACAGGAAGAGACTGAAACAATTACTGCAGGTTCTAAGATAATGTCATGGCATAATAGACTTGGGCATATGAGTGAAAAAGCTATGAAGGTACTTCATTCTAAGAAAGTTTTACCAGGTCTGAAGTGTATTAATATGGATTTCTGTGAAAGTTGTGTGTATGACAAATAAAAGAGAGTCAAATTTCTCAAGGATGGGAAGCAAAAGAAAAATGAAAATTTGGAGCTTGTGCATATAGATATATGGGGACCATCAAAGGTATCTTCTCTTGGTGGCTCTCAATATTATGCTACATTCATAGATGATGCAACTAGGAAGGCATGGATTTATTTTCTTAGGTAAAAATCTGATGTATTTGAAATATTTGACAAATGGGGAAGCTTGGTTGAGAATGAGACAGGTAAAAGATTAAAATGTCTTAGATCTGATAATGGTGGTGAGTATTACAGCAAAAAATTTGAGGATTATTGTTTCTTAAATGGAATTCGTAGGCAGAAAATGGTCCCAGGGACTCCATAGGAGAATGGAGTGGCTAAACATATGAATAGGACAATAATGGAGCATGCAAGGACCATGAGATTTCATGCTAGGTTGCCTTTAAACATGTGGGCAGAGGCTGTCAACACTGTTGTATATTTAATTAGTAGAGGTCCTTCAAATCCTTTGGGCTGTGGTATTCCAAAGGAAGCATGGATAAGTAAGAAGGTGAATTATTCTTTTCTCAAAACCTTCGGATGTGAATCATTTACACATGTAGATTCTGAAAATAGAACCAAGCTAGATGTAAAATAAAAAAAGTACCTTTGTTGGAGATGGCATTGATGAATTTGGTTTCAGGCTTTGGGATTTTGAAAATTAGAAAATTGTGAGAAGTAGGGATGTTGTATTCAATGAAAAGGTGTTGTACAAAGATCAGTTGTAGCAGCATGAGAAGAAAGAAAAGGATTATGTGGTGCTATATGATACTCCAAATAGTGATATTCTAGTGGTTCCTTATGCTCTGCAATAACAACCAGAAATACCACAAACTCCAGTGAATGTTAGACAATCAACAAGGCTAAGTAGACCTCCTGAAGGGTTTTCTCCTTCTTTGTATTCTATTTTTTTAACAGATGCTGGTGAACCAGAAGGATATGATGAAGCTATGCATGTGGATACAAAGGTTCAGTGGGAGCTTGCCATGAAAGAAGAAATGGACTCCTTGTTGAAAAATCAGACTTGGGAATTATGTAAGTTGCCTACAGGTAAAAAGGCTTTACCAAACAAATGCATTTATAGGCTAAAAAAGGAAGATGGAGGTAAGAAAAGATTTAAAGATAGGTTAGTTGTAAAAGGATTTGCACAGAAAAAGGGCATTGATTTTGATAAGATATTTTATTTGGTTGTTAAGATGACTTCTATTCGCACTATTTTAAGTATTGTGGCTGCTGAAGATTTGTGTTTGGAATAGCTAGATCTAAAAATATCTTTCTCCATGGTGATTTGGAGGAGGGGATATACATGGAACAACCCCAAGGATTTGAGGTCACAAGTAAGAAGAAACTGGTGTGTAGATTGAAAAAGAGTTTGTATGGCCTGAAACAAGCACCTCAGCAATGGTATTTGAAATTTGATAGTTTTATGGATGACCAAGGCTACAATCAGTGTAATTCTGACCATTGTGTTTATTTTAAGAGGTTGTATAATGATAGTTACATTATTTTATGTTTATATGTTGATGACATGCTTGTAGCAGGGTCTAACATGGATCACATAAGAGAGTTAAAACAACACTTTAGCACAATCATTCGCTATGAAGGATTTGGAGGCAGCAAAACAAATCCTTGGTATGAAAATTTGTAGATATAGGAAGAACAGAAAATTGACTCTATCTTAGGCTAATTATGTTGAAAATGTGTTACAAAGATTCCATATGGAGAATGCAAAAGCTGTCAGCACACCTTTGCCTAGTCATTTGGAAGTGACTAAGGAGATGTGTCCTAAGACACAAGACCTGAGGAAGAAAAAATATCCAAGGTACCATATGCTTCAGCTGTAGGAAGTTTAATGTATGCCATGGTATGCACAAGACTGGATATTGCACATGTTGTAGGAGTCGTCAGTAGGTATATGAGTCATTCTGGATTGGAGCATTGGAATGCAGTAAAATTGATTCTCAGATATTTGAGAGGTACATCCAATAAACAATTATGTTTTGGGGACTCTAATACTGATTTAGCAGGTTATGTAGACTCAAATTTGGCAAGAGATATTGATACCAAGTAGAGTACTACAGGTTATGTCTTTATTGTAGGTAGGACAATGGTGAGTTGGATTTCTAGGTTGCAAAAGATGGTTGCTTTATCTACCACTGAGGTAAAATATGTAGCTACAACAGACACAAGCAAGGAGATGATATGGCTGCAATCTTTCATGGAAGAATTGGGTAAACAACAAGATAACAATTATTTGTTTATGCATAGTTAGAGTGCCATACATCTTGCAAAGAATTATGCCTTGTATTCAAAGACCAAACACATATAGTTGAGGTATCACTTCATTCAGTCGGTGTTGGATGATGGATAGTTAAGGATGGAAAAGATACATACAGATGAAAATCCAGTGGATATGTTTACAAAGGTAGTGACAAGGGAGAAGTTGAACTCCTCTTCAACTTTAGTTGGCCTTCAAGACTGAAAACAAAATTAGAACAACAAAGTTAAGGGTGCTTATTTCCAGTGGGAGCTATAGGGTCAGAGATGTTACGATCAGTTTCCAAGTGGGAGATGATATGCTATGGAGTCTAATCAGTCTCCAAGTGGGAGATTGTTGTTATATGGAGCCTAATCAGACTCAGAAGTTAAATATACCCCACTTTTATCAGCGTGGTTTCCCCCCAAATTCCTACGGGGTCAAGGGGCAGCACCCCTTGTAGGGGTTTAGGGGTAGCGCCCCCAAGACGGGGTCAAGGGGCAGTGCCCCTTGCAAGGTCTAGGGGCAGCACCCCTGGCATGCTCCATATCACGATACAGGGTGGGGTCGAGGGGTAGCACCCCTGTGGGGGCTTGGTAGCAATGCCCTCGAAACCTCACATGGCTTTTTTATTATTTTATAAGGCGTCGGGAGTTATTTTTTATTGACCAACATAAAAAACCCTATTTTGTAACCAACATAAGCCTTGATAAAGTGTCTAAGGGTTAGGGTTTTTGATGATATTATATTGTAGCATTTTGTAGCGGTATTGAGTTGCAAGGATTGTTGGTTGTAATTGGTTTGATTTACTGGATAATAATATTGGACTCTTTGTTTGGTTGACGTAGCCCAAGTTTGGGTGAACTACATTAAAACTTATCTCTTGCTGTTATTATTTCTATGTATTTTCATTCATCTGTTTCATCTTTATTTGCATTTAATTGATATCTTCTATCAACTAACCCTAAAAAAAACCACATGAAGGAAAAGAAAAACTAAACTAAAACCTACTCTAAGACACGACAGGAAATGAAAACCCTACTCTAACCTAGCTATGTACAAGCAACAGACGAATACGACCCAGGACACCTAAGTATACACATGCCCTAGTATGATTTCTCAGTATGAACAGTAACAATAATGCAATAGTGATAGTCGTCAACTGAGCAAATTTATCCTTAAACTCAAATGATTGACCCTTTAGGTGACATACCTCAAATGTAGGAAAAAATTTTGGCACTATTATGATCAGTTGTGGGTTCTCGTTAGGACCATGGTATATCTAAATGTAGGTTGTTCTACACAAACCTCCATAATCAAAATCATATTCAACATGTTCAATGTGTTCAAGATCATCATCTATATTATTGTTGATGCTATCAATTAGAAGTTCATGATGTTCAAATTCAAAATTCTTCTGATCAATAGAAGGGAAAGATACAACTTGATGCTCGCTATTTTCAATGAGACATGGCCTACCAAGCATTCAACCGTACTCTATACATACATCAGGAGGTCACCATTGATGGTTGATGAACTTCTCATCCTCTTCGTATTACATGATCTTATCATCCAGCTCTTTTGTGATCTCCAGCAATGGTGTCAACAAACTCTTGATCTCAACATCCATAGCAGCAACATGTTCTTCAATAATCAATCTCCTCTTTGCCAATATATCTTCTTGTATAATGATGGAAGCATCGAGCGTCCCTCTAAATTTCTCTTGTCTACTCATGGGCTCTTCATTAGCATACTCTTGAATAAAAGCTTCCAAATTCGTTTGCAACGCTTCTAATTCATAATCTTCTAATAATGTCCTTTGTACTTCTTGTAGCTCATTCTCAAGGATTTCTTGATGTAATGTAAATGCATACTCCTCAAGAAACTTATCTTCATCAACTTTAGGTTCCCGCCACAAGCTTGAGCTTCTTTCTTTCTCAATTGCCACTTTGAGTGATCTAGCATCTTCTAAACCTTGTTTACAATCCTCTAATGCTCTTGATAACCTTTTTCCTAATACTTCTACCTCTTTAGGATTGATAAACTCATATTTATATTCTTTCTCACTTGTACATTGCTTATCAAGGTTCTTTGTAGTAGAGATTTCTTCCTTAATAGGTACACCAACTTCTACTTCATGGCTTGATGAATTGCTTTCTAGCATTTCTCACAAGTGTATTACAAATGATCTATATAATGTACCCTACATCAATTTCTAGAAAGCAATATATCGTCTACACCTAAATCCTTGTCATTCTTTAATTCCTTCTTGATTTTCTATTTAAGCTTCTTGAATGCTTTACCATTGACAAGAGTATTAGGAAATATCTTTGAAAATACAATTGGCTCATGTACTTGTAAGAATGAAATTTTCCTTTGCACAACCAAGTCCATCCTTGATAAGAATGTTATACAATCTGCCTCTTTATGATCATTTGTATTATGAATACAACATCCATATTTGTACTTGAAGTCCTTTAAACTCATGCCACCAAGACACTCATTCAATGACCACCATAGTTGGAGAACAACTGGAGTCAAATTTGCAGGATCATACCCAACAACTTGCCACATATCCAAGCTTGAATCCATGGTTGAGAACTTCATCTTCTGAATTTTTTTTTGTATTTTTTGATTTTTTGCTTTTTTTGTATTTTTGAAATTTTCTACTTTTTTTGTATTTTTTGAAATATAAGAGAGATCTTGAAATCCCAAATCCTTCCTTCAAAGCTCACTTCAAACTTCAATCCACTACTAAGAGTATCTTGTTGCTCTACTTGAAATGAAGAATGTCTGTGTTTGGCCCTCCTTCTAGTGCCAATTCTATTGATGTGTTTTTTTATGCACATGCAACTCAAAATAAATTACTAAGGTAATCTATCCTCTCTTGAACAAAGATACCCAAAAGCTAAACAATGTGATCTAGTGGGTTATCTCCAAGGTTCTAGTATGTTGGTTCTCAACTTGCTTATAGGATAACCTCAGTTAGTATGATGTGAAATTGCTATTTCCTCAAAGGGACTTTCATTGACTTATTCTTGTTTCATTCAGCTTATTTCTCATTTTAGTGTGGATGAAGTATGCATGATGTATAAAAGAAGAAAAAAAGGATAAGGGTTTAGAGAATCTAATGTAAGGTCAATGAGGCAATGGTGATGCATGAATAGACAAACTCCTTAAATAAACCTAAATCCACTTAGCCAAGAATGCCTACAAATATATGGAGTAGGTGCAATCTCCTAAGGTTAGCGAATGGTTTTCATGGTGTGAGCTTTCATCCAAACACCCACAGCTGGTGCAGTTTGATTGAACATCCACAACCGAACTTAAGAAAATTATGATGAATCTTAGACTAGCTTTACACAACACTCCACCAACGATGGATGTCAAAAGCATGAGCTACGAATTGATCAAATATTCAATACATACATGCATTACATCAATGAGCTATTACTACTCTACTTCTAATCTACTTAGAAACATCCCTCCATTTCATCAAGATACAAGAAACTGTGTTATTTCACAAGACAACACTTAGCACCAAGCTCCAATGCTCTAATGTCATTGCATTAATCTTGAGCAATATTTACAACAACTTAAAGTATTCTCAAAGAATTTCAAGAGTCTCTTCCTACTCTACTTCTACTACTCTATACTCCTACCAACTGAACTATGAACTTTCTAACTCTTACAAATGAGGCAACAAGGCCTTTATGTAGTTTTTCAAAATGCAACCAACAGCCAAGATCAAGCCTTGGAATAGACAACCAAGATCTTTACAACAAGGAAATTGTGCCTATTTTTAGCATTTTGTACATAGAAAATAAAAGAGAAGCAAGGGACACTTCCCAAGGTGATCAGGATGATGAGTTGGAAGTCCTTTCCCTTGAAGCACCCTTATCCTCTTATTTTTGTATGCAAGTACAATGTACTTTGACAAGGATGACATGGAAACATTTGATTGGTGGGGATGATGTACATGCCACGTAAGTGCCACCTCACCAACTCTCATGGATTTCAACAGTTTATTCAATTTTCTTTTGGCATATTCCTAAATTCCATCATCTGTGTGATGTCTTTGAATGTGATTGCTTTGATGAACTTGAATGTTTGGGAATGTATCCTTGCTAATTTTACCTTGTTCTTTTGTAAGTCAGATGTGCATGATACATGTTGCTCATTTGACTAACTCTATGATACTAGCAGGATATATGTTGATCTTCTTTGGATGCTCCTTCATAGAGAGTAGAGTGGATGATGATGATGATTCCTTCATGACTTGGAGTAAGAGACTTGTCTCAGAAACTTGAAAATGAAAAGTCTTGAAGTTCGAGAGATGAATGTCTTCTTCAATGTCGATGATGAAGTGTTCCAGCATGATGAACTTGAAGTGTTCTTTTGCAGTGATAGCATGATGTCTCCTCTACAGTGGCTACCTCTTCACTTTACTTCTTTGCTTGAAGGTAATTCCAAGCGCCTTGCTCCTTGGATGATTCAACTCCGGCAACAAAAAGAAAGAAATGTATTAAACTATTAATTAACATTCAATTTCATAACACATAGAAATCATGCTAAGCACTTTTTAACCCTTTCCAAGCCTAGGCACACATCTAGGTCTGTGGAGATGCAAAAGTGTGCCTAACATCAAATGGCTTCATAATTGTCATGTTTATGCTTTCAATCAATCAAAAATGTCTTGGAATGACTCTATCTCTCAAGGCGCCCACTCAAAGGTGTGGATCCATGCATTCTTCCTTGAAGCGCAATTTTAGGTTTGCACAAAGGCAAAAGTGCACCTTGACTTACTTGGCCTTATACTTCCTATTTTTATGTTTTCAAATAGTTAGAAATGTCTTATAATGATTTTCTTCCTTAGGGCGCCCACCCAATGATGTAAATTCATGTGCTTTTCCTTAAGGTGCAATTTTGAGTTTGTACAGATAGGAAGATGCGCCTAGCATCAAATGGCCTTGTACTCGTCACTTTTATGAATCCAAACAATTGAAAAATGTTTTAGAATGCTTCCTCCTCTCAAGGCGCTCAACTCCTAAGGTGCATTGATGTGATTTTCCTTAAGGCACTGATTTGAGGCTGCAGAGACTGAAAAGTGTGCCTAGCTATAGTTAGTGCATTTGATGACTTAAACTCATTCAAATAATTAAGGCTATTCATTTGGACCAAGTAAAGACCCTTCAAAATTGATTCTTGCATTCACAGTTGAGGCACAAATATAGGGTTGTCCAGTTAAGAACTCTCGCCTAAACTAACTTAGCCTATTTTTGGCATTCTAATAGTCTCAAACTTGTGTTTACTTCATCTTTTGGTGCCAATTATCATGATTACAGATTCTTATTCCCAAGGCGCTAAAGTTGGTTCCCAAAGGTGGGAATGCGTACCTTAATCCTTGGTCCAAACTAGTATCTTAAACCCTTATTGATGCTCAATGATGCATATTTTGACAAAACAAAGTCCTCTCAACATTGATTCATGATCCTATAAATTGAGGCACAAATTCATGGTTGAACAAGTGGAAAAGTGCACCTTAGTTACTTAGACCTATTCTTGGCATTCTGTGACTTCAAGCACTTGTCTACATCTTCAGGAGACTTTCCATTCCTAGGCGTAGTTTGATGATCCTCCAAGTGTGAATTTGCACCTAGCATATTGATAGGTTTTCACTTCATTTCTATTGATTTAAGCAAGATGCAGACTCAAGGAGAAGTTCCAAACACTTAGATATCCTCAAAGATCATGAAATCAATCATATTTTGACTTAGGTGCACATTTAGGTTTCTATTGATGCAAATTGGCACCTTGACTCATTGATGAGTTTTAAAATCTTCTAAGTCAAATACTTCATTTCTCATCCTCACGCACAAATTTGAGGTTTCTGGATGTTATTCCCCTTCTACCCAGGCTAGGTACACTTTGATGGTTAATCAGGAGCAGATATGTGCCTAGGGTTCCCAGGTCATTTCCTTTCAAGGTTTTCAATGTTCAATGAATCCTAAGGGTCAAAACATCAATCTCAAGTAAGGCACCTTGGTTTGGACTGGATTGGAGGCTTGTTTTTTGGAGGTGCAACTTACCTTCTTATTATCACTGACTTCATCATGAAACAAAACTTAAGACATCATCCAAGACTCAGACAAAGCACCGAAGCTAAAAAAAGGGGGTCCTCATTTGCAATGGGGTAAAGTTGTGAAAACGTCACAACAATAGTATCTTATAAGAATTTAATATTTACTCTTGTAGGATAAGAGAATGATATCCAATAAACTCCATTTACTCTTGTAACCAGCTCACATAGCCATGAGTGGCTCTATTTATCTCTGTATAATACCATATGAATGCCTACAATGATGAGTTCCTTCACTGCCTTTGATAAATCATTACAATTGTGTTTCTTCTTTTGCTAGCACTGCTTTTACAACAACAAACTTTCTGGAAATAAATTGTGATCAGCAAACATGATTTTGCCTTTTCTCATGCATTAGAATGGTTCATAAGCAGATGCACAAGAAATTTATACATTTCTTTCCTCCAATCTGAACTCTAACGTCCCATGAAAAAACCTCTAATGCTATATTTTTAACAGCTTGCACTCATTCTTTAACCTCCAAATTTAAACTCATTGGCATAAGCTTTTTATATTTCTCTGATACCATATTGAAATGGTGAGCACATACATAGGAAACCAAATCAAACCATTTGCACAATAATATCAAAATATAGAATAACATATTAATTTCTTATTGATTTACAATGATGTCTAGGGTGGCTTTATAAAGCCTTATTTTTTTCATGCAAGTAATTAATCAATACTATGGGAACATAACTTCCCAAATCCAACTAAGTATTATAATTTATAAACTAACAAATAACCTATTTATTTATTATTTAATGACTATACTATAGACTAAGATGTAATAAATCTATCAAATATAAATATAAGTTTATGTATTGACATGTCTCCAAGCCCAAGGATACAAAAATAATGAATCTTCTCATACTTAGGCCATAGGCTTGGTGGTTCAAGGTAGTGACTATAAATCATTTTTGCATGGTGTTGCAAGTGTAATGCCACACCATTGTATCATTTATGTCTTACATCATCATATATGAGATGATATATCTTATCTAAAGGCATGATTCTATGGGTGTAAGACCATCTTAACATGTGGAAGAAAGATCACCTGATGTAGAGATATTGATACTGTTTGGTTTTATTCACACAGTAAACCTAGACTTCTAGGTTTCCTTCACAAGATCTTTCAAACCCTATGCAACACAAGCCTATACAAGGCTATTCAAGAGACAAACCTAGTCTGGGACCACCCCCTTGTGTCCACCCACATAGACTACTCAACTCTCTTTTGGGAAGTCTCTACTCAACCCAACTAACACACACACACACACACCTTCTAGATCAACAACCAAACTACCAATATCCCTACCAATAGGATCTCATACTACAACCAACATATATTTGTCAAGGACATGACCAACATATGGTCTCTGACCCAATAACACTATTCTGTACCTTCAAGGACAGTGAACAGCAATCTAGAGTATGACTACACTATGACAGTGCTTAACATGAATTATTCCTTGTAGCCCTATAGATCGACTAATCAAAGGATAACTCCACAAATATCCAAAGGACAATCTATTCTCCTTGCACATTTAGATACCCGCTATGGACATACAACAGTCTACCAAGTTGCAGGGCAGTACCCTATTTCAGATGTCCAATGACAGTGAACCCTACTTCTTAGAGAATAGGCCTAATTTGGGACCTTTACAAAGGAAGTGTGTCAAAATCTCTTTCTCAGGATCAGACAACCACATTCATAGGTTTGTTTACATCCACCAACACCAACCACATCATCCATTTGGTCATTCTCTTGACTGTTCTTTGAAATCACACCAATTTCCACTATTTGCACACTAACTAGTCACTATGCGGACTAGTTAGAATCATGCCAAGTGCCTTGGAGTGAGGAGTATAGACCTTACAAGCAACAAAAACATGCAATCGACTCTATCTCTCTCCATCCTACTGAAAATGGTTGATGCTTTTTAGAGGATAGAGGATAAATCACTCATTTTGCCACAAAACCCTAGTTTTGAGGGTTTTCAAACCAATTTGCACAAATTGATTTCATTCTCACAACACAGGAGGTTTCAAGAGGCCTAACTACATTCAAATGAAAGGTATTTTGAAGCACTAACACATTTCACAAGTTTTAGATCCCTTACTATCCGTACAGAGTCGTATTGAATGACTGTTTTCAGAAAAACGTAGGAATTTACAGTTTTTGCACCCCAAAACTTTTCATTTTCATTATTGTTGGCATGTAATTACATTTAACTGCCTATATAAGGCTTGAGGGATGTTTCTCCTCCTCCACCAACCATACAACTGCTATCCAAGGGTAGTTAACCATTGGGTATTACTTCCTTCACAAGAAACCACATGTTTCTTAAGTGTAATTACATTTAAATCAACCATATCAAGGTCTATATTAGACAAATTGACCAAATGGACCAAGTCCTTATTACAACCCATGAAAATGGATTTCAAAGCCTTAGGAAGAACAATATAACATGACAACCAAACATGACATATCAAAAAGATGACTAGAATAGGGAGCTCCTACACCATCACCATAAGAGAACTAATATTTCTACTAGATAAACTACGAATATTATGGAAAAGTAGTAGAAGAAGAAGATTAAACTCTTGAGAACTAATAATGAAAAATATTTTTTCTCCATAGAGATAGATTTTGTTTTGTAACGATAGTGGGATAGCTAGATAAGAACAAATCCATATAACCCTTAGTAAATGGAGTTGTATAGAGAATGAATATGATGTTGATGGAGAATGCTACTAAGATGTTTAATGGTGTTGGAATATAGAAGAAGTTCTGGCTTAAGGAAATTACTATTACTAGTTATATTATCAAAATAAATCTCTTACATTATTAGTTCTTATAAAATACCACATGAATTTTGGACAAGAATGAATCCCTTTCTTTCACATCTCAAAGTTTTCATTGGTAACACATATGTGTGTGTTCCAAAGAAGATGTATAAGTTAATGTCATAGTAGAGGAATTTTTCTTTATCATCTATAATTAAGGTGTGAATGTATACCAACTATGAAATCCTAAGACAAAAAAACTAAATTTACATTTAGGATGTGATCCTTAGAGAAATTAAATATTCTCCCAAGCTTAAGTAACCAAAATATGAAGAAAAAAATGAATTACAATTTGAGATAGCAACTAAAGAAACTTCACTAAAGGATTAACTAGAGGCTCAAGAGGCAACTATAGAGGGAGCTAATATAGTTGAGGATTAAAAGGAGGAAACAACTAAAAGATATAGCTCACTTCTTTTTTCTTCTTTTTTCTTTATTGAATAATGATTTTGAATCTAGAATTATGAAAGAGGTATTTGAGTCAAAGGAGAGGAAGTATTGGAAGAAGGCTATGGATGAGGAGCTATCAACCTTGGAGAAGAATTGGAATTCAAATTTAGTTTAGTTGCTAAAAGATTGGAATCATATTGGTTGCAAATAGGTCTTCAAGAAAAAAATTCATTTTGAGGGTAAGATTAAAATATACAAGTCTAGGTTAAATAATAAGGGTTTTTCTTAGGTTGAGAGAATAGGTTTTGATTAGAATTGTTGTAAAGTCAACTTCCATTATATTTCGATTATTTATTTTTATGACATTTGACCTTAAGGTTGACTAGATGGACTTTAGATAATGTTTTTGTATGGGAACTTGAGGGAGGAAATCTACATATAAGAACTAGAGCAATTCTTGGTAAATGGAAAAATATTTGGTTTGCATGTTGAAGAGATTTCTTTACAACATGAACTAGTCACCCAAGATATAATATTAGAAGTTTCATACTCATATTTTGAAGTTGGGAGTTGTTAGGATCTTAAATATGGTTACTATATTTATTATAAGTAGACATGTAATCAATTTATTATCATTATTGATCACATGCTTCTTATTGGTAATATTAAGGATATGATAACTAAGGTTCTTAACAATTAGCTTGCGCCAAAAAATTGATATGAGTGATCTATGGATTACTAAGTTTATTATATGTAAGGAAGTAAGATTAGCATAATCAACTTCCTACATTAAACCTTGAGAGGAGTGTTGTACAAAACTTTAAAAACTTGATCAAACTATTAGAAAAATTATGTATAAAGACATATGAAAGCATACACAATGCAACACATAACACTAGTATTATGTGGCGAAAACCCTTTTAGGAGAAAAAATCCACACTCTAAAACTTTCTCAATGTATTATCAAATAAATAACAAGAGTACAACACACTTGCAAAGCATGATTTTATAGAAGTTTCACTAGCACATAAACTTGGAGTGACTTTGGTAGCATTCTAGCAGCACCTACAAATTCTTAATACAATACAAGTCCTCAAGCACCCAATTTATGGACAAATTAGCAACTAAAAACCACATGTAGTTTTCTAAACCATGTGTTGAACCCCCTAGAGGTATGGAATCCAAATTGGACACAAATCCTAATGTCTATTTGTGGTAATCCACATGCAAGATAAAAATAGTAAATTAATATTAAGTTCTATAACTTCTGTTGTGTAATTTTACACACCATTTTGAAATTTTTATACACAACAGTTTGATAGGGTTTGTGGTTCTTTTTGTAGGTTTTTGTTTCTGTTATTCTTTATAAAAGGTGCAAATTCCCTTTTAATGAGTCTTAGTCAAGAATCAAAGATTCTATATGAGTCAATACAGATTCAATATGAAGCACTCGACATAAGAAAGCAATGGCACAGTCTCTAACTTATGAAATCCAAGGCTCAACATATACATGATGTGCAAAGAGATGTATGGTGCATGGTCTAATAATGTAGGGTATAGCCTATATGGGGGCAAGGTAGGCTGCAATAACTAGAGACACAGTCATATCTAATGGACACGGCTGCTAGCCACTACCAAAACAAAGGCATAGTCAGTATGAAAATATATGGTATGATCACTCTTGATCGCAGCTATAGTAATCCTTCAATACCACATTTCAATTATTCAAGCCACAGCAAAGGCTGCCGACAATTCAGTAAGTAGCGATCAGTCTTTTGAATGGTTGCTACATAACACTACCATCACATAAAGATTAGGTTATAAATAGGGAGGTAGTATCATTCGATGCTTATAGCCAAATATGACACAACAAATATTGAAATTGCACAAGTTACACATAATTCATGCCTGCCATAAAGATAAGAATAGCAATTGGAAAGGTGCGGTCTCTAGTAATAAAGGCATAACCCTTATCAAGTAGATACAATAATTAGAAGCTCCCCTCATATGCACACTGCCATGATTGAAAATAGAGGTGTTGAACAATGAAGTTACCAGTCGCAAATAGGAAGTGCACCATATCAAGCATTGAATGTGAATAAGACACAGCAATCAAGCACAAAAAGGTAATCAGCCATAAACATAAGACCCAGCTGCAATAAAGGTTTAGCTCTCCAAATGATGGATCAACTTTTTGTAAGGCTACCCATCATATTCATGATGCATAGTACAAGATAGTTATAGCTTGGAGTAGATACCATGGTAGCCATGTTAATGATAGCGTAGTCTTATTAAACACAGTTTCAACTTTCACCAAATTTAGATATTAAGAGACATAGAACCTAAGAAAGTGAAACACTCAGCCACCATAAGATGCAAATGAATCAACGGTGCAGGAAGAAACTAAAGATGAGTGCGGAAGTAGCCATGTGAAAGCACCCGAGAGTTTCAGAAAGAAAGTTAGAATGATACGGAAGAGGCCACGTGGGTGAGCCTGAAGCAAGGAAAAGTTTATTTCATGTCATTAGTGCATCATATGTTACGGGAATTTCAAGGAGTTAAATATAAATGAAAGAGTCTCTTATAATATCAGTAGTGGGTCCCTCATGGAATAAAGTCATGGGAATAAAAGGTGAAAGCCCCAAAGATTAAATGGGCCACTTTATTTTTCATGATAGAAACTCAAGAAGCAGCGGATAAAGATATGTGTCAGATGCGGAAGAGTTAGAGAGCAGCTCAAATTGATGCGGAGGTAAGCACGTGGCTGAAGCATTAGAAAGGAAATCAAGAATGATGTGGAAGGAGCCACATGGTGAAGTCTGCGCGTAGGAGATACAAATGCTTCATTTCATTTAATTAAATGCAAATGTTATGGGATTTTTATAAGAGAATGATGCAGAGGTATTGGATTGTTTGGTTTTGTTCACACAATAAACCTAGACCTCTAGGTTTCCTTCATAAGATTTTTCAAACCCTATGCAACACAAGCCTATAAAAGGTTATTCAAGAGACTGACCTAGTCTGGGACCCCACCATGGTGTCCACCCACATAGACTACTCAACTCTCTTTTGGGGAGTCTCTACTCAACCCAACTAACACACACAACTTCTAGATCAACAACCAAACTACAATACCCCTACCAATAGGATCTCATACTACAACCAACACCTATTTGTCAAGGACATGACCAACACATGGTCTCTGACCCAATAACCTTATTTTGTATCTTCAAGGACAGTGAACAACAATCTGAAGTATGGCTGCACTATGACAGTGCCTAAAGTGACCTATTCCTTGTAGCCCTATAGAATGACTAATCAAAGGATAACTTCACCAACTTCCAAAAGACAGACCAACCTCTTTGCATATTCAGATACCCATTATGGACATCCAACAATCTACCAAGTTGCTGGGTCATACTCTATTTCAGGTGTCCAATGATAGTTAACCCTTCTTTTTAGGGAATAGGCCTAATTTGAGACCCTTACAAAGGAAGTGTGTCAAATTTTCTTGCTCAGGATCAGAAAAACACATTCATAGGTCTGTTTGGAAGTTGGTGAAGTTATCCTTTGATTAGTCATTCTATAGTGCTTCAAGGAATAGGTCACTTTGCATATTCAGATACCCACTATGGACATCCAACAATCTACCAAGTTGCAGGGTCATACTCTATTTCAGGCGTCCAATGACAGTTAACCCTTCTTTTTAGGGAATAGGCCTAATTTGAGACCCTTACAAAGGAAGTGTGTCAAATTTTCTTGCTCAGGATCAGAAAAACACATTCATAGGTTTGTTTACATCCACAAACACTAAACACATCATCCATCTGGTCATTCTCTTGACTCTTCCTTGAAATCACACTGATTTCCACTATTTGCACACTAACTAGTCACTATGCAGACTAGTTAGAATCATGCCAAGTGCCTTGGAGTAAGGAGTGCAAACCTACAAGCAACAAAAACATGTAATCTACTCTATCTCCCTCCATCCTACTGAAAATGGTTGATGCTTCTCAGATAATAGAGGAGAAATCACTCATTTTGCCACAAAACCCTAGTTTTGAGGGTTTTCAAACCAGTTTGCACAAATTGATTTGGTTCTCACAGCACAGAGGGTTTCAAGAGGCCTAACTACATTCAAATGAAAGGTATTTCAAATTACTAACACATTTCACAAGTTTTAGACTCCTTACTATCCGTACAGAGCCGTATGGAATGACTGTTTCCAGGAAAACGTAGAAAATTACAAGTTTTTCACTCCAAAAACTTCAATTTTTCATTATTGTTGGCATGTGATTACCTTTTACTACCTATAGAAGGCTTGAAGGTTGTTTATCCTCCTCCAACAACTGTACAACTACTATCCAAGGGTAGTTAACCATTGGGTATTACCTCCTTCACAAGAAACCACATGTTTCTTAAGTGTAATTACATTCAAATCAACCATATCAATGGCTATATTGGACAAGTCGACCAAATGGACCAAGTCCTTATTACAACTCATGAAAATGGCTTTCAAAGCCTTAGGGAGAACATGACAACCAAACATGACCTCTCAAAAAGATGACTAGAATAGGGAGTTCCTGCACCATACTCCCCCTGCAAGAAGAACTCAAGTCCCTTGAGTTGCCAATTGTTGAAGGGTCATTCCATGCTTCAAGATATCTGCCTCAGTCATCCAAGTGGCTTCCAAGTTAGGAAGATCCTTCCATTTCACCAAGTAGTCTTTGTAGACACCTCTCCTAGTCTTCTTGACAATTTTGGAATCTAAAATACATTCCAACTGTAAAGGTTTGCTTGGAGGCAAATCCTTGATCCAATCAGCATCTGTATCTACCACATCTGATCTACTTTCACCATGCAATGGGGGTCTGAAAGGAAAAAGATCACAAACATTGAAAATTGGAGAGATACCAAGACCAGATGGTAACTCAATCTCATATGCATTTGGACCGAATTTGTGCACTATTTTGCATGGCCCAATCTTCTTCATCAAGAGTTTAGTTGGATGGCCTTTTGGCAACCTTTCTTTCCTTAGATATGCCATAACTAAATCTCCAACTTTGAATTGCACCTCTCTTTTCTCTAAATCTACTCTTTCTTTGTACTTTGTGACTGTTTTTCCAATTGCAACTTGACTTGATCATGGACTATTTTCATGGAGGCAGAAAAATCTTCACCAAGAGCACTCCTTTTATCCCATCCTTGGAGATCCTTCAGTTCAAGTGGCCCTCTAGGGTGAAAGCCATAAACTACCTCAAAAGGACTTTTTCCAGTGCTCCTATTCACCAAATCATTGTAGGCATATTCAGCCTGACTGATAACCAAGTCCTATGCCAAACCATGCTATTTTGTAAGGCATCTTAGAAGGTTTCCAAGTGATCTATTAACCACTTCAGTCTGACCATTAGTTTGTGGATGGTAGGCTGATGAAAAGGACAACTGTGTGCCCAACTTTCTCCACAAGGTCCTCCAGAAGTGACCCACAAACTTAGAATCTCTGTTTGTGACAATTGACAATGGCAAACCATGTATTCTCACTACCTCTATGAAAAACAGACCTGCAACATGAGATGCATCATTTGTGCATTTACATGGCACAAAATGAGCCATCTTACTAAATCTATCAACAATAACAAACACACTATCCACCCCTCTGGCTGTCCTAGGTAACCCAAGTACAAAATCCATGCTTATACTTTCCCAAGGCCTGTTCGGAATGGGAAGGGGCTGGTATAGACCTGCATTTGAAGACACACCCTTGGCCCTTTGACAAATTGCACAACTAGCAACATACCTTCTCACATCGGATTGTACCCTTGGCCAAAAATAGAACCTTGTAACTTGTTCTAGTGTCTTGTCTAAGCCAAAATGTCCTCCCAAAGAACCATTATGCTTCTCCTTAATGATATTGTCCCTCATGGAACACTTAGGGATACACAACAAATTGCCCTTAAACAAAAGGCCTTCCTGCAATACAAAATCTGCATATTCTCCATAGAATGTGTTAGTCAAGTTTACACAAACATCATAAGCCTCTTTGAAATCTGAATCCTCTTTATACAACTCCTTCTAATAGTCAATGCCCATGCTTTCTAATTAAATTTCATGAACAATAAGCAACCTCCTACTTAAAGCATCAGCCACCTTGTTAGAAACACCTTTTTTGTGCTTAATTGTGAAGGTATAAGCTTGTAACTATTCCATCTATTTAATATGTCTATGGTTTAATTTTTCTTGACTGTTTAGAAATCTTAAAGCATGATTATCAGTAAACACAATAAATATTTTGGGTAATAAATAATGTCTCCAGTTCTTAAGAGCTTGCACCATTGCATAGAGCTCTAGGTCATAAGTAAAATACCTTTGCTTGGCTTCATTCAACTTCTCTGAGATAAATGCCACAGGATGTCCTTCTTGGCTGAGAACAACACCAATAGCTTGCTTTCTTGCATCACACTCAACAATAAACATCTTATCAAAATCAGGAAGTACTAAAGTAGGCAACTCAACCACCTTTGTTTTTAACAACTCAAAACTAACATTGGCTTCCTTTGTCCATTGGAATCTACATTTGACTCCACCCTTGATGGTGTTAAGGATGAGAGCACTAATGTGACTGACACCTCTGATAAACTTCCTATAAAAAGTTGCCAATCCATGGAAACTTCTCACATCTCCCACTGTCTTAGGAGTAGACCAACTGAGAATAGCATCAACCTTAGAGGGATCCATCTTCAAACAACCATTAGAAATCACAAATCCAAGGTATACAAGTTCAGTTTTCATGAACTCACACTTGTCTAAGTTGATCATCAACTTGTGCTCATGTGGCTTCTCCAACACCTGACCAACATGCTTCACATGCTCTTCTTTTGTCCTACTGAAGATTAGTATGTCATCAAGATAAACAATAACAAATTTACCAATGAATTCAACTAATACCTCATTCATCAAGCACATAAATGTACTTGGAGCATTGCTAAGACCAAATGGCATAACAAGCCATTAATAAAGACCCTCATTAGTCTTGAAGGCAGTCTTCCATTCATCTCCCTGTCTAATCCAGATTTGATGATAACTAGATTTTAAATCTATCATTGAGTAATAGCATGATCCTCCAAGATAATCCAAAAGATCTTCAATCCTTGGCATTGGGAACCTGTACCTTATGGTGATCTTGTTTATGCCCTTCAGTCCGTACATAGCCTCCATTTTCCATCCTTCTTAGGAGCAAGTACACTTGGGACTGTACAAGGACTTAAACTCTTCCTAATCAGCCCTTTCTCCAAGAGATCTTGAATTTGCCTTGCCACCTCTTCATTTTGTTGTGGGGTCAACTTATAGGTAGCCTTTTTAGGCAATGTAGCACCAGGTATTAAGTCAATTTGATGACTTATGTCCCTCATGGGTGGTAAGGAGTTGGGGACTTCCTCTACCAGAAGATCTTGATACTTGTTTAGAAGTTGCTGCACTTCCAATGGAATCTCCTTCTATTTTTTATCTTGCTGATCTGATCCACTCTTGGGCTTCATGACCAAGACATACCCTTGGGTATCCTTCTCCTTCAAGAGGTTCAAAAACTCTTTGCCATTCACCAACATGACACTGCTGTCATTATTCTTCCCCCCAGTCTGCTCTGACATAGGATCCATCTTGTATGGTCTTCCATTCTTGGTGATGATATAGGTGTTCTTCTCTCCATCATGCTGTGCTTTGACATCATATTGCCATGGATGGCCAAGAAGCAGATGACATGCATCCATAGGGATGATTTCACATAACACTTTGTCCTTGTAATCACCGATTGCAAATTCAACCCAAGTTTGTTCTTCCACCATGAAACTTTGGTTCTTTTTCAACCAAGAGATTTTGTGAGGACTGATATGAGGCAGCCTCTTCAACTTGCACTTCTCAACCATCTCAGTGGATACCACATTCTCAGTAGATCCTAAATCTACTATGATCTTACAAAGTTTACCATAGGCTATTCCTTGGGTTCTAAAAAGATTCTTTCTCTAAGGGGGCTCTTGTTTCAAAGGCATCTTCAGCATAGACCTCTTAATCATCATACTCTCTCCTTCTAGGATAGGTGCAACACTTCCCATAGGTGAACTCACACTCTCACAGTCATCATCCTTCACTAACTAATTTCTCCTTCCACTGTCACGAGAACTGCTGGCTTTCTCTGGGCATTTGTTCATTGTATGGCCAACTTGGTTGCAGCCATAACACCTTCCAGTGAATACTTCTGGTCTTCTACCTCCTCCACCATTTCTGCCCCTACCATTAGGTCTTCTCCAACCTCTGAAGCCTCCTCTATGTTCTGTCTCAGTATGAGATTCTTGCTGACTATTATTTTCAGTTTTGTTGGATTGTCCACGACCAAAACTGCCTCTTCCTCTTTGGTTTCTGCGACCTCTTTCTCTGGCACTTTGTTCACCCTTCCTTCTCAACTTTTCCTCTACTCTAGAGGCCAATAAGAAACATTCATCTACTATTCTAGGGATCACTAAACTGATCTCATCTTGCAGATTGTATTTCAGACCATTTAGGTACCTAGCCACCATCTCCTTTTCCTCTTCATTATGGTTGGCTCTCATACTTAGTCTATGAAATTCTTCTATGTAGGTACCCACATCCATATCTTTTTGTCTCAAATTATGGAATCTCCTAATGGTTTGGATCTCATAGTCAGGTGGCATGAACTTGCTTCTAAGCATAGCCACCATTCTACTCCATTTAGTGATGGGACTCTTGCCAATCTTCTCCCTCTCACTTTGCAGGTAGTTCCACCACACAAGTACAGAACCTCTTAGCCTTGTCTTGGCAAATTTAACCTTCTTGTTGTCATTAAACTCCTTGTAATCAAAGTAGTTACACATGGCTTCTATCCAATCGGTGAGATCATCCCCATCCAATTTGCCATGAAATGTAGGCACATCCATCTTGGGATCGCCACTATCTCCATGAGCACCCTTAAGTGCATTCAAGAAAGCTTTTTGATCTGTAGACATGTCCTAACCTTGAGGACTCTCTTCTGCCTCTTCTTGATCATCTGTGTCAGAAGAACTTCCATCTTCTTTGGTCTTGCCCTTAGACCTTCTTTCTTCTTGTAATCTTGCCTCAACCATCTCTTCCACCAACTTCTTGATGGCTTCTTGACTCATTGTCTTGGGAGGCATTGTACTTGCCTCAGTCTCAATCTCCTCATCTGACATACACTGCTCTAATCAGATATTTGCTCTAATACCAATATGATGTAGAGGTATTGGATTGTTTGGTTTCGTTCACACAATAAACCTAGACCTCTAGGTTTCCTTCATAAGATTTTTCAAACCCTATGCAACACAAGCCTATACAAGGTTATTCAAGAGACTAACCTAGTCTGGGACCACACCCTAGTGTCCACACACATAGACTACTCAACTCTCTTTTGGGGAGTCTCTACTCAACCCAACTAACACACACCCCTTCTAGATCAACAACCAAACTACCAATACCCCTACCAATAGGATATCATACTACAACCAACACCTATTTGTCAAGGACATGACCAACACATGGTCTCTGACCCAATAACCTTATTCTGTACCTTCAAGGACAGTGAACAACAATCTAGAGTATGGCTGCACTATGACAGTGCCTAAAGTGACCTATTCCTTGTAGCCCTATAGAATGACTGATCAAAGGATAACTTCACCAACTTCCAAAAGATAGAGCAACCTCTTTGCATATTCAGATACCCACTATGGACATCCAACAATCTACCAAGTTGTAGGGTCGTACTATGTTTTAGGCATCCAATGACAGTGAACCCTTCTTTTTAGGGAATGGGCCTAAATTGAGACCCTTATAAAGGAAGTGTGTCAAATTCTCTTGCTTAGGCTCAGAAAAACACATTCATAGGTTTATTTACATCCACAAACACTAAACACATCATCCATCTGGTCATTCTCTTGACTCTTCCTTGAAATCACACTGATTTCCACTATTTGCACACTAACTAGTCACTATGCAGACTAGTTAGAATCATGCCAAGTGCCTTGGAGTAAGGAGTGCAAACCTACAAGCAACAAAAACATGTAATCTATCTCCGTCCATCCTACTAAAAATGGTTGATGCTTCTTAGAGGATAGAGGAGAAATCACTCATTTTGCCACAAAACCCTAATTTTGAGGGTTTTCAAACCAGTTTGCACAAATCGATTTGGTTCTCACAGCACAGAGGGTTTCAAGAGGCCTAACTATATTCAAATGAAAGGTATTTCAAAGTACTAACACATTTCACAAGGTTTAGACTCCTTACTATCCGTACAGAGCCATACTGAATGACTATTTCCAGGAAAACACAGAAAATTACAGTTTTTACACTCCAAAAACTTTAATTTTTCATTATTGTTGGCATGTGATTACATTTTACTGCCTATAGAAGGCTTGAAGGTTGTTTCTCCTCCTCCAACAACCATACAACTACTATCCAAGGGCAGTTAACCATTGGGTATTACATCCTTCATAAGAAACCACATGTTTCTTAAGTGTAATTACATTCAAATCAACCATATCAATGGCTATATTGGACAAGTCGACCAAATGGACCAAGTCCTTATTACAACTCATGAAAATGGATTTCAAAGCCTTAGGGAGAACATGACAACCAAACATGACCTATCAAAAAAATGACTAGAATAGGGAGCTCCTGCACCAGAGAAGAGTCTTTTATTAATGAAACAAATGATGTGGGCCCTCCCTTTAATAGTTAAAACTTATTAAATATAAGTTTCTCATATTCTAAGCTTACGAGAGAGGTAAGTTTTAAAGAGAATATTTTGTATAGCCTCTCATTTTAGAATGGTGGGTCCCAGCTAATAAAGCTATGGCTTTATAAGGATCATTGAATATATTATAGCTTTTAACCCACGGGAGTTAAAATGATGTAGCCCTAAAATCATACACAGCCATTTTTCATTTTTGTAAGCAAGCTACAGGATAGCAAGAGAGATGGCAGTGGGATTTTTCTTTCATGACATAGAGATGCATTTTTATAGTCAGAGAAAGCCACACTTCAGTTGCAGTTGCATTTTTCTAGATTTTATGCTAGATTTTGCAGAGTTTTAGTTGCAGATTTTTAGAGAGGCCGTTGAGATTTTGTTGAGTCTTTCAGGTTATAAATGGGCAGATATGAGACACAGTTTGAGAGATATATTCACATTTAGAGTTCTACATTTTTACAGATCATGGAGTTGGAGCAGTAGACTCAGATTTCTTTCTTCTCGCGTTTTGCAATTATTTCTTTATGAGAATGTAATAGTCAATTTGTGCAACAACTTTTTCCTTTGTAAATGATCATTAAAATAAAGAGATGTATTATGTGCATATTGGATGTCTCTATTTCTTGCTTTTGATTTCTCTGTTTCTTTGCCTCTGTTTAATATGTTTTAAAACTAAGTTTTAATCATGCATATTTTGTTGTTTAAATCTAGTTAAATTTTTCAAAGTTAACATGGTGCAAATAATAGTTTCAAATAGGGTGGATCACCTTAGATTAGGTATTTGTTTTCTGGAATCTAGTTTCCTTCTAATGTTTTCTCAAACCCCATTAAAGAATGGAAGAGCCAACTTCCTTAAAATCTGGAGGTCACTAAGAGGAGCAATCCCACGTCTCAGAGTTTCCCATGTTGCTGCTGGATTACACCCATAGATTTATGCATCAACAGTTTTTGGCACACCCAGTGGGACTTGATTCAAAGACTTAGGTCTTTGTTTTCATTGAATCTTTGCCCTGCGTTTTGTGATTTTGATGAAAAATCACAGAAATATCTGCTCATAGGAGCATTAATCATCCATATGGTGACTCTACTGAAGGCTCTTTCTCAAATCTTTGCTCTTGCAGTTCATGGCAGCTCCTGGTATATATGTGCACCTAAATATTCAAAGAGATCTACCCTTTGTGACTTGGGATTCAAGTCCTCTTGTTCTTCAACAACAGGGTCAAGTTCTTGACACAGCCTGGAAGGTATTGCCTCACTTTCTTGGAGATGGATCAGCTTGCCCTATAGATCATATTCAAGATGTAGCAGGTTTATGCACTATTCATAATGTCACAACTAAGAATCATACTCTCTTGTTGCTTGCATCTTCCCTCAAAGGCAAAGCAAAAGAATGGTATAGAAGCTTGCAACTTGGTTCAATCACTGGATGGGATCAGCTTGGTGGGCTCATCTACAATCAATTCAAAGATAGGACAAATGTCAGTACTCTCACCTAGAACCTCATTACAATCAAGAGGCATCCTATGGATCCCATACATGATTTCAATTCACGATTTGACAAGGTATGGAAAAAAATTTCTATAGACACAAGGCCTCCTCTAGTCTTTGCTTTCTTGTATTATTTAAAGGATTTAGACCCTGAGATATCTATCATGATACAATCCCTAGGAGGTGAAACTCTTCCTCAATCATATGATCTTGCCATTAAGGCTGAAAGTAGCCTCATATTGTCTAGTAAACTACCTCCCCTGCCCTTAGAATAGCTGATGCCTCATGCAAATAGCCTATCTCACACCCTTTCTTATAGATAGATGCATATGAATTTTAGTCCACCCACCCTCCCTGCTGATTTGACAAATCATGAGGAGATGAGTGTTGTGAAAGAACCAATTAAAACCCTCTCTCATGAGATTAATGAGTTAAAAGATCAAAACATGTACCATGCTGATCTATGTTTAATGCCTAAAGAGTCTTATGAGTAGCAATATGAATATATCCATAGAATGCCCAATTGTCTTGAAAATTACCCTTTACAAGCCTCCATAGCTACAAATCAACCTATGGAAGCCATTGACCAGGTTCTCTGTCACTTTGACGTTCAAGAAGAATCAAGTATCATGAATCAAATTACAAATAAGAAAGTGGCTATTGTGTGTCCTTCTGGTTACCAGCATTAAGCATATGTGGCAAAGGACGATCCAAAGTTATTGTCAAATCTTAAATTAGATTCAAAAGATGCTTATGAGGTGAGGTTTCTAGAAGTTGAAAAGTACTCTAAGAAGGGCTTTGAAACTAAAAAGTACTGGTTCCATGGTGATGCTACCTCTATTTTCCATTTTGAGGAGGTTACAAATGACATTATACCATATGAGTGTTTTTATTATTGCAATGAAGTTTCACACCTACAGGAGGAAGGTACAGAGATGCATGACCAACATTTGGAGCATGATGAGGATTTATTCTCAATTTTGCAACAAGGTTATCAGTTTCTTGATGCAGAGGATCCTGCTATTGAGAAAGTGCAAGGTTCATTTGTAAGGCTTGTAGTAGATCATGGAGAAAATGTTGAAAGAGAGGAAGATTCAAGATCTGATTTCTTTTCAATTCTTGAAGAGGGGTATTGTCTTCTTCTTGATGAAGATCTTCAGGTGGAAAAGAGGATCCATAATGATATGGTCCGCAAAGATTTCTACAAAATTCAAGAATCCCATATGGGGTCCCATTCTACACCTTCCTTCTTGCAAGAGGGAGTTCTAATCATATTCATGACTATTCTAGGCAGCTTTGTTACTTGTCAACTAGATCTTGATACTATCATAGATCATCAACTTGTAAAAGAGTCAACAACAAAGATCACTAATGAGTTTCTGGTAATAGAAGTTTTCAAATGCAAACAGAGGATAGAGCTTCAGTATTTTATTTTCCCTCCTCACCCTCCTCTGAAGAAAGAGCATCATGCAAATAAGCCTGACTGGTGTTTTGAAGCAAAAAGAGACTCTCCAGAGTGCAGAGAAGTAAAAAGGTACAAAATATTGTTGTATTTTTTCATACAGTTTGTCTGGTTCATTTTTAGTTTGATGTGGATAAATTAGAGCAACATAATCAGAAATGGTAGTTATTTTGTTGTTCCGGTAAATGGATATGTTCCTGTATATTTCAGTTGTCAATAATTTGGCTTTAATGTTCAGAATAAGCTACAGTAGTAGCATTCGTTTTAGTTTCGGTTAGTTTTGTTTTCAATATGTCTTAGCTGCAAAGTGGAAATGAGGATCTGGTTAGTTTCAGTGGTTCAGTTTGTCTCAGTATCTCAGATTTAATGCTCAGTATGCAATGATCAGTTAGTTTTAGATTCAGATGTGTCCTTAGTTTCCACGAGTGTTTTAGTTTCAGAGTAATGTGACTCTATTGCCTAATGGATTAGGCACTAATTTGTGAAGCTAGAGATTCTGGAGTTCTGAGCAAGTAGGCTCACTCACCCAGCCCATCGCCAAGAACTGTTGTGTAATTTTACACACCATTTTGAAATTTTGATACACAACAATTTGATAGAGTTTGCGGTTCTTTTCACAGGTTTTTGTTTCTGTTATTCTTTATAAAAGGTGCAGATTCCCTTTTACTGAGTCTCAGTCAAGAATCAAAGATTCTATATGAGTCAATACAGATTCAATATGAAGTGCTCGACATAAAAAAGCAATGGCATAGTCTCTAACTTATGAAATCCAAGGCTCAACATATACATGATGTGCAAAGAGATGTATGATGCATGGTCTAATAATTTAGGGTATAGCCTATATGGGGGTGAGGCAGGCTGTAATAACTAGAGACACAGTCATATCTAATGGACACAGCAGCCAGCCACTACCAAAACAAAGGCATAGTTGGTATGAAAAGATATGGTATGATCACTCTTGATCACAGCTATGGTAATCCTTCAATACCACATTTCAATTATTCAAGCCACAACAAAGGCTTCCAACAATTTAGTAAGTAGTGGTCAGTCTTTTGAATGGTTGCTACATAATACTACCATCACATAAAGATTAGGTTATAAAGAGGGAGGTAGCATCATTAGATGCTTATAATCAAAGATGCCACTATCTTTTTAGAGAAAAGCAGGTTGAGCTAAAAAAATATGACACAGTGAATATTGAAATTGCACAAGTTACACATAATTCATGCCTACCATAAAGATAAGAATGGTGATTGGAAAGGTGCGGTCTCTAGTAATAATGGCACAACCCTTATCAAGTAAATACAATAATCAGAAGCTCCCCTCAAATGCACGCTGCCATGATTGAAAATAGAGGTGCTGAATAATGAAGTTACTAGTAGCAAATAGGAAGTGCACCATATCAAGCATTGAATGTGAATAAGACACAACAGTCAAGCACAAAAAGGCACTCAGCTATAAACATAAGACCCAACTACAATAAAGGTTTAGCTCGCCAAATGATGGATCAACTTTAGTAAGGCTGCCCATCATATTCATGATGCATAGTGCAAGATAGTTATAGCTTGGAGTAGATACCATGGAAGCCATGTTAATGATATCGCTGTCTTATTAAACACAGTTTCAACCTTTACCAAATTTAGATATTAACAGACACAGAACCTAAGAAACTGAAACAGTCAGCCACCGTAAGATGCAAATGAATGAACAGTGCAGGTAGAAAATAAAGATGAGTGTAGAAGAAGCCACATGGAAGCACCCGAGAGTTTTAGAAAGCAAGTTAGAATGATGCAAAAGAGGCCATGTGGGTGAGCCTGAAGCAAGGAAAACTTTATTTCATGTCATTAGTGCATCATAGTTACAGGTATTTCAAGGAGTTAAATATAAATGAAAGAGTCTCTTATAATATCAGTAGTGGGTTCCTCATGGAATAAAGTCATGGGAATAAAAGGTGAAAGCACCAAAGATTAAATGGGCCACATTATTTTTCATGACAAAAACTCAAGAAGCAATGGATAAAGCCATGTGTCAGATGCGGAAGAGTTAGAGAGCAACTCAAATTGATGAGGAGGCAAGCACGTGGCTGAAGCGTTAGAAAGGAAATCAAGAATGATGCGGAAGGAGCCACGTGCTGAAGTCCATGCACAGGAGATACAAATGCTTCATTTCATTTAAATAAATGCAAATGTTACAAGATTTTTAGAAGAGAAGAGTCTTTTATTAATGAAACAAATGATGTGGGCCCTCCCTTTAATAGTTAAAACTTATTAAATATAAGTTTCTCATATTCTAAGCTTATAAGAGAGGTAAGTTTTAAAGAGAATATTTTATATACCCTCTCATTTTATAATGGTGGGTCCTAGCTAATAAAGCTATGGCTTTATAAGGCTCATTAAATATATTATAGCTTTTAACCCAAGAGAGTTAAAATGATGTAGCCCTAAAATCATACACAGCCATTTTTCATATTTGTAAGCAAGCTACTGTTAGATTTATGGCACACAACTGAGAGGGGGGGTGAATCAGTTGTACAAAACTTTCTCTTACTTTAAATACTTAACTCCACAATGTTAATTAGCACACCAAGATTTTGACGTGGAAACCCCGGTTAAGGGAAAAACCATGGGGTGATTAACCCAAGAATATATTCTCTGTTAGAAGAATAGAAAGAACAAAATGGCACATGCCAATTAGGGCTCACTACCTAAGCACACTGCTCACAAGAGGCTCACTGCCTACAAGAGACACACTATCTACAAAAGAATAAGTATCACATACTTGAACTGGTAAATAGCATCTTCACCATGCTTGAGTCAGTTCCATTTAAGCCCAAACCTTCTGCTCTACCTTTCACTCTTCTCCTCGTTACCACACACTCATCTTCACCACCACCACTTGAAATGGCCTTGCAATCCCTTATTTATATGCTAAATCAACTTAGGAATGATCATCTAAGTCGGCTAACACTCATAAGAACATCCGCAAGATATATAATTCATCCGGTCGGCCAGTCACAAAAAGAACACCATCATCTGGAAGTTATTCTTCATTTTCGGGCCCCAAATCTAATGTGGATCATCAACATGAACTAAACATGATCCAAGGACCTCCACAAGCTTTCCTGAATCTCTAAGAACATCCGCACTTCCTCTACTTACTGAAATCCTTCTCTTCTTCATCTAGAACCTCAAGAACACAGTCTGCCATTACTGTCACAAAGGAATAGATGCTTTTGGATCTTCAAACTAGGAACAAATCAAGATTTCATATCATAAGGACTTCCCCAACACTCCTTCAAATCTGCAAGATGGGATAATGCATTTCTGGATCTCACCAGACCTTTCTATAACACTCTGTCACCTCTGAACATCTATCAGAACTGGTTCTACTTGAGCGATCACAACTTCTTCATATCTTCATGTGGACCTCTAAAATCTCTACTGGAACATCTTAAGACTCATATCTACAAACCCTTTAATCCACATCCTCTGGTCCTTAACCTGTCTTGAGCTTTTACCTTGTTGTCATCACTGTTCTTCATTGTTCTTGATTGAGACTAATTTTCTCAGTATCCTCAACATATAACTCATCCAATCCTTATCAGTAATGCAACAGAAGTATGTTGACATCAATGACAATACCAGTTAGGCCCATACTTGCAACAATCTCCCCCTTTATCATTGATGGAAACATATGATGTGAAAAACTGATTTGACCATCAAGACAAGAACTTTTCTTTACTGTCACAACTCCCCCTATCAGCAACCACCATTCACATTTCTTCTTTCCCATTACTGCTCCCCCTTTGATTAGCAACCACTTGTTTTTGACATGTCTTCTCTCCCCCTTTGACATCAATGGAAAAGGGCTCATACTTGCAACTCTACCACTTCAGAATCATATCTGCTGCTCCCCCTGAGTAGCAGCTCCCCATCATCAGTCCGGACCACAAGATGTGACTGTGATATGCACCAGACTAATGCACCTTAGTGCACCTTAGTTCATCACCTGAGGGGGAATAACCCCTAACTTCTCCCTTAGATACTCAAAAGAGTCCTTAGGTAGAGGTTTTCTAAAGATGTCTACAATCTGATCCTTGGAAGGCACAAACTCTAATCTGACTTCATTCTTGTTCACTTGTTCTCTCAGGAAGTGAAACTTGATGGATATATGTTTAGTCTTTGAATTCAACACCAGATTCTTAGATATGTTTATTGCACTTGAATTATCACAGAAAATTGTGATAGGCTCCTCATACTTCACTTTGATATCTCTTAACATCTGCTTCATCCATAATACTTGAGTGCAACCACTTTCTACTACAATATATTTTGCTTTAGTTGTAGACAGAAATATTGCCTCTTGTTTCTTGCTTAGCCAAGAAACCAATCTCTTCCCCAAAAAGAATTCTCCACCACTGGTGCTCTTTTGATCATCCACATCTCCTGCCCAATCTGCATCAGTAGATGCATGAAGAGAAAAATCATGATCTCTAGGATACCACAAGCCATACTCAATTGTCCCTTTTAGATATCTAAAAATCCTTTTGATTTCCATGACATGAGATTCTCTGGGACCAGCCTGGAATCTTCCAACAAGACAAACAACCTGCATAATGTCTGGTCTAGTTTGAGTGAGATACAACAGTCCTCTAATCATTGATCTGTACTTTGTCTGATCAGCCCTAGGAGAGTCATCATTTTACTTAATTTACATCTGGTTGCCATGGGAGTGTTCATTGGCTTTGAGTCTTCCATCCCAAATTTCTTCAACATCTCTCTTGCATATTTGGTCTGAGAAATGAAGGTACCTTTCTTTGTTTGAGTGATTTGCAGACCCAAGAAGAAATTCATTTCACCAAGCATGGACATCTCAAACTCACTTTTCATTTTATTTGCAAAAGTTTTACACAAATTATCTTTTCCTCCAAAAATGATATCATCAACAAACACTTCAACACCTAAGATGTTTTCATGATCAATTTTGAAATATAAATTACTGTCAGCAGTACCTTTGTTGAGACCAATCTTCAAGAGATGTTTATTCAGTCTTTCATACTAGGCTCTTAGAGCTTGCTTCAGTCCATACAGTGCCTTTTTCAACTTAAAGACCATATCACCATTGTCAGACAATTGAAATCCATCTAGTTGCTCAATGTACACTTCTTCTTCCAAATCACCATTCAGGAAGGCAAACTTGATGATGTAGAGCCACACAGTAGAAGCTTATAAACAGGTTGGAAAACCCATTCAAACCCACAAAATAGCCATTATCATATGTATTGGTAAGATAACTTAAATATCTCACCGAAATAGACCTTCACTTTACCATCGGAAAAAACAGCCACTATCAGCAACCTCCAATGCATCTCACCTCGATGCCCATTTCACACCGATACTTATAATCCTCAATCGGTGATCGCCGGTCCTGGTCACCTCCTCCAACGGTCACCACCCTCAACCAAGTTGCCTATTGGCAACACTTGGACTGTCAGCCCAGCCACGGGAAGTCTCCCTGATACCCCTCTCACGCCGACACCAAGCACCTTGTCGCCAAGACATACACCTATCGGCGAAGATGTTCTTCATCCTGCCAATGTCCCTGGTCATGCCGATATAGTTAGTGCCCACTTCACTGTCGGCAAGACTCTGACTATTGGCGACACCTACAAATTGTCCGCCGATGGCATATCTCACACCGATATGCTACCGAAGACTCCCTTATCGGCCAGACACGCTTCTTCGGCCAGACTTTCCTCCCATTCTCTGATGGTCATATTTACGCCTACGCACCTACTATTGGTGTGACTTTGGCGATCAGCACAACTTTATTCTCCTTTTCCAATATGCTGATACACTCCTACTATCAGTGTGACCCCTTCTCATTGGTGAAGCTTCCAACAATTCTCCCGACAGTGTGTTTCACACTGATATCCCTCATCGGTGACACTTCACAATAGTCACCCCGATCGGTGTAACCTTCTACCATCAGCCCACTATCATTTCCTCAGCCTGATGCTTATGCTCACGCCGATGATCTCTCCATCAACTCCTTTTCGGCCAGACCTCCTTACTTCTCGCACCGATGACCCAAATGTAGGATACACACCGAAGGTTATCTTATTCAAATGACAAACACTCATAATTGGTGTCTTCTCGCCATTCAACAACAAAGCATACAATCAATATACAATTGACATATACACAGTGGATGTACTTCCACAGACAGTCTCGACATTCACATAGGACATATACAGCCAATATACACAAATGGACATTCCACTACAACAACAGTAGACACTGATGAGATACTTGGAGTGGTTCTGCAATTCCTATCCTACCATACCTAAAACAAATAAACAAAAATGGGGAATTAATCTACAAGTCCATTCCACTGATTTTCCAGAAATCCATGAGTGGAATGGATTTATCCAGTCAATTTGACCACAAAGGTACTAACAAAATTATATACAAATCCTACACAGAATGAATTTCTACATAGAGTATCTACACAGCATTCAGAATCTAGAAAGAAAATAATTTACAGAACTTCTATTCCTCCTTCTTAATGTTTCAGAATTACATTCAACTATTCGACCAAAGCCAAAACACACCACCACTTCTCTATTCCAGAGGATTTTCCTATTTATCCTACCCAATGGTGAGAGACCGACATTCCTCTCTATTTCTAGGATTTGAGCTTACCAAAATTATTGGTAGAAGCCCCTAATTAATTACATGACATCTGTTTTGCATGGGTCAACAAAACTCTTAATGTTAAGACACCTTGATTAACCCTTCCCTTAATCCAAACTATCTAAAATGTCAAGTTTGGAGTTTACAAACATGAAATGCCAATATAAAATGTTACATTTTGAAGATGCTATAAGGTAACATGAAATGTCAAAAACATATTAAAATCTTGTTCTTCTCCTTGTTATGCATATTTATATTGTCTATGGGGGGCTCCTACACCATACTCCCCCATTTGAAAAGAACTCATGTCCCATGAGTTAAGGCTTTGACTGAATCTACCTATAGCTATTGTCTCATATCTGTCTCATGATCTCTATACTGCAACTTGTTGCCAGGGAGGCCAATACTCATGCCTAGCACTACAAGCTCTTGTCACACGTTGCTGATCATTGTTTCCTACCATCATCTCTGTCTGATCATGGATAGTGGGAACCTCCTTTACTGCTATGACAGAATGTGTTGGTTTGTCAACTATTAGAGGACAAACAATAGTCCCTATTAAGATTGTATCCTGACACTTCCAATCAGCCTGTGGTTATGTACAAACCTGCTTCTAGATCTTCTGTTGATCCATCTAATCTTTGTCAGCTAGAACTAAAATATTCTTCAAACTGTGATCTCCTCTCCTTGGGATATCCTCAACTTTTTGTGACTCTATTGTAGGTATCTTCACAAACTCTTTCTTACCTACCAAAATAATCTTACCTGTCTTTTCTTCTTCAGCATCTTCCTGCAATGGAACCAACACAATAGTTCTCCCATCCTTCTTGATGGTGTATGTGTTAGCATATCCATCATACAATGCTCTCCTATCAAATTGCCATGGCCTACCCAAAAGTAGGTGACAACATTCCATGGGCAATATGTCACACAAAACTCTATCTTGATAATCCCCAATCTAAAAATCAACATATGCCTATTCATACACCAAAAGTGAATGATTATCACTTACCCAAGAGGCTCTGTAAGGATTTTGATGTGGAATTCTTTCCAATTTCAATTTATCCACCATTTCTTGAGATACCATATTGTCTGTTGGACCAGTATCTACTACTACCTTGCATACTTTCCCTCCTACCCGACAAGTGGTTCTAAAAAGAGACTGCCTTTGTGGAGGTTCTTTGTCAAGCACCTTCATGGTGGTCATTGCTCTCCTAATCATCAAAGATTCTCCTTTCTCTGGGTATCCATAATTGTCAGGAGCATTCACACTTTGAGAAGCGCTGGAACTTATCACACTTGGACTATCAGATTCTTGGATCATACTTACTCTCTTTTCTCCCATTGAACTGGTTGCCTTTTCTGAACATCTACTGGCTATATGGCCTTCTTGGTTGCAGTTGTAACATCTGATAGGTCCTCTGCCCCTAAAGCCTCTTTGATTGTAGTTTCCCCTTTGATTTAGACTATTGTCTCCTCTGTTGTTCTCTTGATTGGATTTACTTTGGTATCCAAATCTTTTGCCTTTGAAAGGATTTCTTCCTCCTCTGTGTTGTTCTCCTCCTCCTCTGTTGTTCTGCTCATGTCTTCTCTTCAATTTCTCTTCTACCTTGAGTGCCAAGTGATAGCACTTTTGAACTATCTCTGGGTTATGCAAATTTATTTCTTCTTGGATGTTAAACCTCAAACCATTGAGGTACCTTGCTACCTTCTCTTCCTCACCTTCCCTTACCTTTGTTTTTACACACAGCTTCATGAATTCTTCTGTGTATGAGCTAACATCTAGCTCCTTCTGCTTCAAATTCTATTTCCTCTTATGTAATTGGATATTGTAATCCAATGGAACATAGGCCTCCTTCACCAATGCCATCATTCTCTTCCATGTTGTGACTCTGTTCTTTCCCTCTTTCACCCTGTCATCTTGGATGAAATTCCACCAAGTCAGTGCAGCTCCTTTCATTTTGGACTGAGCCATCTTCCCTCTTTGGTGTTCTAGTATCTCCTCGGTCTCAAAGAAATTGTTTAAGGAGTCTATCCACTCCATTACTGAATCAAGTTCCATTTTTCCTGCAAACACTGGCAGGTCTATTTTCACATCCATGGTCCTTCTTTCCATGGACCTAAGGGCATTGAGTAAGGGTCTTTGGTCTGTAGGAACCACTAGCTCTTCCTGCTCTGGGGTCTCCTCTTCATCCCCATCTTCTCATTCACCATAGTTTTCTTCCCTTTTCTCCACTCTATCCCTCAACTTCTCTAACTCTTCTCTTAATGCTTGATTCTGAGCTCTATCTGCTCTGCTCTCTGCCATTTGTTTTCTTACCAAGGCCGTCAATTCAGCATTAGTCATCTTTGCTGGAAAAGTTTCTGAAGCTTCTCCTTTTGATATTTTGCTTTCTCCTTCTACCCCACAGATACTCCTTGCTCTCTTTCTCCTTCTGCTGCTAGATGGAACAAACACCTTTCGAAATCACAATACACAACAACCTTTCCCAGAGCTTTCTCTAGTTTTGATATCACTTGATGCAGAGCCACATAGTAGAAGCTTATAAATAGGTTGGAAAACCCATTCAAACCCACAAAATAGCCACTATCGTATGTATCGGCAAGATAACTTAAATGTCTCACCGAAACAGACCATTTTACCATCGGCAAAATAGCCACTATCGGTAACCTCTAATGCATCTCACCCCGATGCCCATTTCACACCGATACTTATAATCCTCAACCGGTGATTGCCGGTCCCGGTCACCTCCACCAACGGTCACCACCCTCGACCAAGTTGCCTATCGGCAACACTTGGACTATCGGTCTAGCCACGGGAAGTCTCCCCAATACCCCTCTCACGCTGACGCCAAGCACCTTGTCGCCAAGACATACACCTATCGGCGAAGATGTTCTTCCTCCTTCCGATGACCCTGGTCACGCCGATATACTTAGTGCCCACTTCACCATCGGCAAGACTTTAACTATCAGCGACACCTACAACTTCTCTGTCGATGGCATATCTCACACCGATATGCTACTGAAGACTCCCTTATCGGCCAGACACGCTTCTTCGGCCAGACTTTCCTCCCATTCTTTGATGGTCATATTTACGCCAACACACCTACTATTGGCGTGACTTCGTCGATCGGCACAACTTTATTCTCCTTCGCTGATACGCCGATACACTCCTACTATCGGCGTGACCCCTTCTCATTGGTGAAGCTTCCAACAATTCTCCCAATGGTGTGTTTCACACTGATATCCCTCATCAGTGACACTTCACAATAGTCACCCCGATCGGTGTAACCTTCTACCGTCGGCCCACTATCATTTCCTCAGCTCGATGCCTATGCTCACGCCGATGATCTCTTTGTCAACTCCTTTTTGGACAGACCTCCTTACTGCTCACACTGATGACCCAAATGCAGGATACACACCGAAGGTTATCTTATTCAAATGACAGACACTCATAATTGGTGTCTTCTCACCATTCAACAACAAAGCATACAATCAATATACAGTTGACATATACACAGTGGATGTACTTCCACGGATAGTCTCGACATTCACATAGGACGTATATAGCCAATATACACAAATGGACATTCCACTACAACAACAGTAGACACTGATGAGATACTTGGAGTGGTTCTGCAATTCCTATCCTACCATACCTAAAACAAATAAACAAAAATGGGGAATTAATCTACAAGTCCATTCCACTAATTTTCTAGAAATCTACCAGTGGAATGGATTTATCCAGTCAATTTGACCACAGAGGTACTAACTAAACTATATACAAATCCTACATAGAATGAATTTCTACACAGAGTATCTACACAGCATTCAGAATTTGGAAAGAAAACAATTTACAGAACTTCTATTCCTCCTTCTTAATGTTTTAGAATTACATTCAACTATTCGACCAAAGCCAAAACACACCACCACTTCTCTATTCCAGAGGATTTTCCTATTTATCCTTCCCAACGGTGAGAGACCAACATTCCTCTCTATTTCTGGGATTTGAGCTTACCAAGATTATTGGTAGAAGCCCCTAATTAATTACATGACATCTGTTTTGCATGGGCCAGCAAAACTCTTAATGTTAAGACACCTTTATTAACCCTTCCCTTAATCCAAACTGTCTAAAATGTCAAGTTTGGAGTTTACAAACATGAAATGCCAATATAATATGTTACATTTTGAAGATGCTATAAGGTAACATGAAATGTCAAAAACATATTAAAGTCTTGTTCTTCTCCTTCTTATGCATATTTATATTGTCTATAGGGGGCTCCTGCACCACTTGACATCCATCTGATACACTTTGAAATCTTTGAAGGCAGAAAATGCAAGAAATAATCTGACTGCTTCAATTCTTGCCACCGGTGCAAAAGTTTCTTCAAAGTCAACTCCTTCTATTTGAGAGTAACCTTTGCAAAATAATCTGGCCTTATTTCTGATCACTTCACCGGCTTCGTTCAATTTGTTCTGGAAGACCCATTTGGTTCCAATCACATTTTTGTTTCTAGGTCTGGGAACAAGATCCCAAGTGTGATTCTTCTCAATTTGCATCAGTTCTTCCTCCATTGCCTTAGTCCAGTTTTCATCATTGTAGGCTTCATTTACTGTCTTGGGTTCAATCTTTGAAATCAGACAATACTCATCTGAATCTTGAGCAATTCTTCTTCTTGTTTGTACACCTTTGCTTTTGTCACCTATGATCTGGTCTTCAGAATGGCTTAGTCTCACATACCTCAGAACTTTGGGAGTTTCTTACACTTCTAACTCTTGATCAGGCTCATTGAATCTTATCTCTTCTTCTTGACTTACTTGATTAGTTTCAATATGTTTTTCAGAGGAGACTTGAGCACCTTGAATCAGACCATTATTCTGATCATCTTCTTCATACTCATAAAACATTGAGGGTTTTTCAATTCCTTCATCAACCTTCACATTAGTACTTTCTATAATCTTTCTCAATCTCTTATTATAACATTGGCATGCTTTGCTTTGAGTAGAATAACCCAAAAATATTCCTTCATCATTTCTAGCATTAAACTTGCCTAGATCTTCATCTCTCTTGATGTAACATTTGCTACCAAACACTCTGAAATACCTTATAGTGGGTGTAATATGAAACCAAAGTTTATAAGGAGTCTTACTGGTATTGCTTCTAATTTGAACTTGATTGAGAGTATAGACTGCAGTGCTGACAGCTTCCCTCCAATAGATCTGGGGAACATTTGCTTCCATCATCATGGTCCTACATGCTTCCTGGATGGTCCGATTCTTTCTCTCAACCACTCCATTTTGCTGTGGTGTCCTGGGAGTAGACAATTGTCTCTTTATTCCATGTTTCTCACAAAAATCTATGAACTCACCGGATGTGAATTCACCACCTCTATCAGACCTTAGACATTTCAATTTCAATCCAGTCTCATTTTCCACCATAGCCTTGAATATTTTGAATTTCTCAAGAGCTTCTGATTTCTCTTTCAGAAAGGTTACCCACATCATCTGGGAACAGTCATCAATTAGCAACATGAAGTATCTATCACCTTACACACTCTTGATTCTTGCTGGACCACATAAGTCAGTATGAACCAAGTCTAATAATCTAGTAGAAGATTATTCCTTGGTTTTGAATGAGATTCTGCTTTGTTTTCCCAACTGACATTCTTTGCACAAACTATTTGTAGGTTTTACCAATTTTGGAAGATCTCTTACAACCTGAGTATTGCTTATCTTGATGATATTATCAAAGTTCACATGACACATTCTTCTATGCCATAACCAACTCTAATCAACTTGAACAAATAAACAACTTTTACCAATACTAGCCAAGTGAAAAATGTTACCTTTTGTTTGGGTACTGGATGCAATCTATGTTCCAGAACTTTCAAAAATTTTGCACTTTCCATTCTTGAATTTGAGATCATAGCCTTTATCCACAAACTATCCAACATTGAGAAGATTGTGCTTCAATCCTTCAACATATAATACATTACCGGTTTTGTTCTTTCCATCAAAAGAAATAGTTCCTCTACCTCTTATTCTACCAGTAGAGTTATCACCAAACTTTACCACGCCTCCTTCATATCTTTCCAAATCTATGAACTTGTTATTGTCACCTGTCATATGGCGAGAGCAACCACTGTCAATGACCTAATCATCCTTCTCTTCAATTTGGGCAGCTAGGGCTTTTTCTTCAACTTTATGATTGATAGATTTAGAGGGCATTGGATCTTCTTCCTTGATGGCAATGAACACCCAATCACTTCCAGATTTGTCTCCTTTCTCTGATTCATCATTTGTTACTCCTTCATCATCTCCTTCATGAGCATAGTAACAATTCTTTTGGAATCTTGGTCTATTAGTGTTTGACCTAGAAAATCTTTTCAGACACCTTGATGCAAAATGACCAATCTTATTGTAGTTAAAACACTTAAAAGGCAATTTCCCCTCATACTTACCGGATCCTCTTGGTAGTATTTTTGCAATAAGAGCTTCAAGATGAGCAGTTTCAACTTCTTTTTCCAAGTCTTTTCTTGCATTTTCATACCATGATGATCTCCTTGAAGAGTTTTCTCTTGGATCAAACCTTTGTTTTCCTTTTACAAAGGCACTGGCTTTGAATGTAGATTCAGTCTTTGGGGGATCATCTCCTAACTCAGCCATCTCAGAAGCAGCTAATTTACCAACCAATTGATCTCTTGTGATAGTTGTGTGAGCTCTAAATTCTTCAATTGCAGCAGCCTTGATTTTATAGGAAGCAGGAAGGGATCTGAGAACTTTGCCAACAATCTCATCTTCACTCAAGATTCCACCTGCATTTCTAATTCCACAAACTAGCTTGTTTACTCTTGGCACAAAAGTGGTAATATTTTCATCATCTCTCATCTTCAGTCTTTCAAATTTCCCTTTTAGACTCTGTAACCTTGCACATTTAACATACCAGTCTCCTTCATGCAAAAGTTCCAATTTTTTTCAAATCTCAAAAGCAGTTGGAAGTTCAATAACATTTGAGAGTTCTGAGTCACATAATGCACTTAGAAGAGCTTCTATGGTGCGCAGATTGTTTTCAGCATCTGTGATTTCATTGAGGGTTGTCGAACCACCCTATGGAGGTACATACAGTTTTGTAATCATGGACCAGTACGCCATTCCCATACACTGTAAGTGACATTTCATGCGACCTTTCCAAAGAGCAAAGTTGGTTCCATCAAACTTTGGACTATCCTTCTTGTAAGATGACATCCTGGATCTCCTCAAGCGGTTAAGCTCTTTTTAGAGGAACTTGGCTCTGATACCAATTGTTAGATTTAGGGCACACAACTAAGAGGGGGGGTGAATCAGTTGTACAAAACTTTCTCTTACTTTAAATACTTAACTCCACATTGTTAATTAGCAGCATAATAGAAGATCAACCATGAAAGCATAATGTAAAACTCTAGAGCAGAAACACATGAACACATGAGACACCAAGATTTTGACGTGGAAAACCTGGTTAAGGGAAAAACCATAGGGTGATTAACCCAAGAATGTATTCTCTATTAGAAGAATAGAAAGAACAAAATGGCACATGCCAATTAGGGCTCACTGCCTGAGCACACTGCTCACAAGAGGCTCACTACCGACAAGAGACACACTGTCTACAAGAGAATAAGTATCACATACTTGAACTGGTAAATAGCATCTTCACCATGCTTGAGTCAGTTCCATTTAATCCCAAACCTTCTGCTCTGCTTTTCTCTCTTCTCCTCATTACCACACACTCATCTTCACCACCACCACTTGAAATGGCCTTGCAATCCCTTATTTATATGCTACATCAACTTAGGAATGATCATCTAAGTTGGCTAACACTCATAAGAACATCCACAAGATATATAATTCATCCAGTTGGCCAGTCACAGAAAGAACATCATCATCCAAAAGTTATTCTTCATTTTTGGGCCCCAACTCTAATGCGGATCATCAACACAAACTAAACATGATCCAAGGACCTCCACAAGCTTTCCTGAATCTCCAAGAACATCTGCACTTCCTCTACTTAGTGAAATCCTTCTCTTCTTCATCTGAAATCTCAAGAACACAGTCTGCCATTACTATCACAAAGGAATAGATGCTTCCAGATCTGCAAACTAGGAACAAATCAAGATTTCATATCATAAGGACTTCCCCGACTCTCCTTCAAATATGCAGGATGGGATAATGCATTTCTGGATCTCACCGGACCTTTCTGTAACACTCTATCACCTCTGAACATCTACCAGAACTGGTTCTACTTGAGCGGTCACAATTTCTTCATATCTTCATGTGGACCTCTAAAATCTCTACTGGAACATCTGAAGACTCATATCTACAAACCCTTTAATCCGCATCCTCTGGTCCTTAACCTGTCTTGAGCTTTTACCTTGTTGTCATCACTATTCTTCACTGTTCCTGATTGAAACTAATTTTCTCAGTATCCTCAACATATAACTCATCCAATCCTTATCATTAATGCAATAGAAGTATGTTGACATCAATGACAATACCAGTTAGGCCCATACTTGCAATAGCTACAAGATAGCAAGAGAGATGGCAGCGGGAGTTTTCTTTCATGACACAAAGATGCATTTTTATAGTCACAGAAAGCCACACTTCAGTTGCAGTTGCATTTTACTAGATTTTATGCTAGATTTTGCAGAGTTTTAGTTGCAGATTTTTAGAGAGGCTGGTGAGATTTCATTGAGTCTTTCAGGTTATAAATGGGAAGATATGAGACATAGTTTGAGAGATATATTCACATTCAGAGTTCTACATTTTTACAGATCAGAGAGTTGGAGCAGTAGACTCAGATTTCTTTCTTCTTGCCTTTGCAATTATTTCTTTATGAGAATGTAACAGTCATTTTGTGCAGAAACTTTTGCCTCTATAACTGATCATTCAAATAAAGAGATGTGTTCTGTGCATATTGGATGTCTCTGTTTCTTTCTTTTGATTTCTCTATTTCTCTACCTCTGTTTAATATGTTTTAAAACTGAGTTTTAATCATGCATATTTTTCTCTTTAAATCCAGTTAAATCTTTCAAAGTTAACACTGTGCAAATAATAGTTTCAAATCTGACGGATCGCCTTAGATTAGGTATTTGCTTTCTGCAATCTAGTTTCCTTCTAACTTTTTCTCAAACCCCATTGAAGAATGGAAGAGCCAGCTTCCTTAAAATTTGGAGGTCACTAGGAGGAGGAATCCCATATCTCAGAGTTTCCCATGTTGCTACTGGATTACACCCACAGATTTATGCATCAACAACTTCCATTTTGACCACCTTAATCATTGCATCCAACTTTGTCAACAACTTTTGTCTAGAAATGGATGCTTAATGACCAGTGTTAATATCTACCATAGTAAACAATGTTGTTGCTTTCGACCAATAAAGGACCCATACACTTTTGAATGCTCTTAAGGTTTACAAAAAATTTTATGGGCTACAAAATAAATTAGTACATGTAGAAACCACACACAAAATAATAGAATGATAAACCTTATAACTCCTTATAAAATAAAGTCAATGAAATTATTTCTTGCATAAACCTTCACACATCCACATAGGCATCCATGGTAGAAATGAGATGAATAAATAAAAATTTCAATGTAAAACACCAAAATTAACTGCTAACCTCCAAATTTCTTCCAACTATTCTATACATTCATACCTTATCATTGAAATTTGTATTTCTTGAGCATCTTCTCCTTAGAATAAAACTTTTCTCCTTAAAATTCAATGTAAACCAATGTGCTTCACCTTTGAATCTCCCATTTTTTTATTAAGCTTCAATTGTGAAAATCATGACTTTTCATAATGAAAATGATATGATGCCATTACCTGAAACCTTCATACTTGCCTCTTCTCATAAAAACAAATATACTCAAAATTTATTCATGCATATAATTTATTCATCAACACTAATCAATAAATATTGTCTCTACAATACCTCACTTGAATATGCCTTATATCCTTCACACCACATGTTGCAACATTCTTCCCACCACACTTTATTCAATGGATTCACACCATGCCTTCTCATGTTGATATTTCTTCCATAGGTACTTTACTATTCTTTGCAAACATTTCTTCCTCATAGTGCATTACATGGTGACATTCATTGTTAAATGATGAGGTTCCTAGGACAACAGTTGGCTTATTGATGGTCAATTGTCAATACTGACAATTTTGAATGTAACTCCTCATTCAATCTTTTGTTATTATCTTCTCAGCATATATTCCTCCATGCACTATTGTATAACTCTAACAGACTTCCACAATAACAAATCTTATACGAACTTCATGATCATGTCCAGCACATCAGTTTTACCATGCCTCTACAAGTTTGGAGGATGAAAGTTGAAAGATGTGTCATAGTTTTATAAAGGAAACAACCAACACTAATCTAACTTTTTAAATTGAATCCCTACAATGTGGCGTATATGTTTTGAATTCTAAAATGATGTAAACTAATAAAATGTAAATTTTTTAGTGTATTTTATGTCTATAGGAGTGATCAAGTCCTTCCTAGGATCCTTAGCCTGCAAAACAACACCATCATAGATGCATGAGAGAAGCAAAATGCTCTCCCACCAAATATCAATAAGTTGATATTAAGAAAAATGAGATGAGATATATTACATAGTGTACAAGTGCCTATTTAAAGACAAGGTAAAAACATAACGGGTGAAACTACTAATGAGTGAAACTACTTGATAAGGGAAACCAATATTAAATATTGGTAACTACCTATTAATGCTAAACCTAAGTTAAACTTAAGAAATGTGTAAGGGTAAAAACCCATTCACACTAACACCCCCCCTTAAGTGGTTTGATATTGAGAAAAATGGGATGAGATATATTACATAGTGTACAAGTACCTATTTAAAGGCAAGGTGAAAACATAATAGGTGAAACTACTAATGGGTGAAACTACCCGATAAGGGAAACCAGTATTAAATATTGGCAACCACTTATGAATGCTAAACCTAAGTTAAACATAAGAAATGTGTAAGGGTAAAAACTTGTTCACACTAACACCCCCCTTAAGTGCAAACGTAGGGAGATTATTATGTAAGATGAGATGCAAGATGGGTCCTGGCTACAAGGCCATGCAAGGTACCCATGCACAAATACTATGCAATGCAATGCACAATCTCTCACAACCAAAGAAAAGGAGAAAAACCATGTGGGAGAAAAATCCTCTCCAAAAGAGAGAAAAAAGCTAAAAGAAGTGAAAGGAAGGAGGACTCCATAAGACTCCCCCAAGGAAAACTTCTGACACTGATATCAATGATCTCATAAAAATACAAAAAGAGAGAGACTATGTAGCCCCCCATAGTAAAGAATAGAAATGCTAAAGATCCCCTACCTGATGAAGAAACTCCTATGCCGAACCTGGAATCCTGAAGGAAAAAGAATATCTGATGTCTACAAACAACATACCTTCCTTTAGGGAGGAACAAGTCCAACCACTCATGCAAGAGAAACTCCAACTCTAAAACAAGAGAAGGGAGAGGAATAACTAGCATGAAAGGTGCCTCTAAAAACTGTCCCAGTGCCTCCACATAACCAAATGTCACATCATGATCAGGTGCAACCTTAACTGAAGAAGGTGGATCAACAAGACCATGTGGAAACTCTAAGGCAACAATCTCCAAAGACACAGATGGTGTGACAAAAGTGTTGATACTATCATAAAAAAGAAGTGATATACCCTCAGATACATCATCCAAATCAGCAATGTGAGATTCACAAAACAACTCCAAAAGACCTACCAAGTGACTATCCCACAATTCTAGATCTGAAGCATCAAAAACATCCTTCTATGCTAAAGAACCAACCTCTGAAGCAATAGGATCTAAAGTAGGAGAAGAATCAACATAGGTCTGAAGAACTCCAAAGTTTAAATGACCATTGTCTCCTGAGGAATTGCTACCAACACTAGCAAGTGGAGTGCAAAGCTCATAATCATCATCCTCAACAAAATGAGAAAAACATAGAGACGAGACTCATGATCAGCTTCACCAACTCCAATGACTTTGCTAGTATCAGCCTCTCTAATGAAAATAGAATTTATAGTGAACTCTACAGTCTTAGGTACCTCACCATGAGTAATCTAATAGCTAGAAAGAAGATTTGTGTACAAATCAAGAATACAAATTACATCTCTAAAACAACCATCACCTATCTCAAGATTGCCTACCCCAGCAACATCCAAAAACTTACTATCCCCCAATAAGATCTTAGAAGTATCTATAGGATGAAGACCCAAAAAAGGATAGGAAGACCCATGTGATGTGATGCTCCTTAATCCAAAAACTATCTATCATCACTAGAGTGAACTGTAGAAGTAACCAATGTATGCCCTTTTAGCTTGTCTTCTTGACCTTTCATCCCATTTGCAAATCCTACATTCCCTAACTGTGTAGGTTTAGATGAAGGTGAAGGTGTTGTCGATGGAGAAGCTATAGAAGAAGGAGTCACAAATGAGGGTAGATGAATGTTGTTCTTCTAAAGAAGTTGTGAAACAATGTTGTTCATCATGACCTTTATTCTTGCAATACATACAACTAAACTTCTCCTTCTTAGGTTTATCCTATTTTGAAGAGGTGGAAGACTCATTAGACTTTTTCTTAGCCTTAGTTTTCTTCTTCCCTTTTCTCTAAGATGCTTTTGCAACTAATGCATGATTCATAGAGGACCCATCTAACTGAGCAAGTTTGGCTTGCTCCCTAGTCAAATGATCACAAAATGTCTCAAAAGAAGGCATATTGAAAGAATTACCCAAAGCATCCATGGTGGAGTAAAAAGTAGAAGAGAACACAGAAAATGGACCTCTTAGCTTAGACAAAATCAAGAAAATAGACTCCTTATCAGTTTTATCCTTCCCATATCCTGCCAATTGTGACCTCATAGATTTGAACTTGACTAGATAATCATCAATGGAAGGAAATGCATCTGAGGAAAGAGAAGTCAATTTTGCCTCTAATTGTAAAGTACAAAACATGTTGATCTAACCAAACAAAGTATTGAACTTATTCCATACCTCCTTGGGTGTATTACACTCCTCAATGTGGAAAAGCAAACTGTCATAAACATGTAGATCCATCAAACCTATATCTTCATCACACTTGTTCCTGTGAGAAAATATCTCATACTCCATAGTAAGAGTGTGTTGTTTATCATTCAATGTGGACCACAAACCCTTATATTGGAACAACCTACACATTTTAGTCTTCTAGGTATATGATAGTTATGATGAGTTAAAAGCTAAAATGAATCAGGAGTATCCATGACAACAAATGCACCAAAAGCAAGCAAAATAGACACCAAACTGATACAATCAAGTCTGAAACCTCCAAGATATCAAAGATAACAACAAATGAAGCCTTTTGAAATTGATTTCACCTTTCCAAGGCTCAATATATCACTCAAGAAGCAATAATGAAAAAAAATGTACCTGAGGAAGAATCTCAGAAAAGTGTATGGAGGCAAAAATTAAGCCCCTGAGGAGCGATTGGTGGTGGGTTCCCGCACCACGTAGCTTCCACCAAGGATGACCAGTCTTTGTCAACAATCAAGACAATGGGTTGCCAAGTCACTCCACCATAGGTGTGCAAGCCAAAAAACCACCACACACGAGAAAGACAAGACAATTCCACGTGAGCCTCTACTCACACTTTATTGCTCGAGAGTGAGTGGCTATATATATAACCAAAAACCACACAACACAAGCAATTGAAAGGAAGATAGGTGTGGGGAAATCACTTCCTACACTAATCTAATGAGAGGAGGAGAGTGCAAATTCAATTTTATCCTTACTATTACAACAATGTTAAACCACTAACAAAGATATTGCATGAAACACATAAACAAGGAAGTGAGACAGAAGAAGAGAGACATAAGATATATGTGAGGAAAACCCTTATTGGGTGAAAAACCCCACACTCCAAAACTGCACAATGTATTATCAAAACCCAAATGGCTTACAATACACTTGCAATCTAAGCTCTCAATAGTCTTTGACACCTTTATCTGGAGACAAACTGGCAGCATAACAGTACCTGTTGTTGTTCCCAAAACTAGCTACGCTCATTTTTGTAGACAAACCCCTACGAAACTTATCTGTTTCGTAGTCTACACTCTAAGTTCATAAATTGAGACAAGTTCTCTTGGCCTCGTGTGAAGTCATATGACATCCTAAACTAGTTTGCGACATTCCCTCAAATCGATTCCTTGAAATTTGTGTGAATCGATTAGGTTGCAAACTGATCAAAATATCAATTTTGATCATTTCGGGCTGTTACTAAAATTTTGAAACTTTGTGTAAAGTTTGGAAATCTGCCGCTCTTGCATACCTTATTTAGTTATTGTGTTGAATCGGTGAAAAATGTTGCTTTTACATAGTCTTTTGTTTAAACATGTCTAGGCGGCAAATTTTGCTGCCGTTACATGTTCTTCGTTGAAAGCATATGTATAGGTGGTACTTTTTACCACCGTTGCATTATCATTAGCACATGTTTGGTCAGCAATTTTCACCACCTAAGTAAGATCTTCAAGATCGCGAACTTCAGTGGCATTTATGGCCACTTGTGTTAACATTAAGAACTCGTTCTATTTTGTCATTTCTTTTTCTCTAAACCTTCCTGTCAATTCTTGAAACCTTCCTTGGACTGCTCAATCAAGTTGATCCCAGATTCAGATGGATTTCAGATTGCCAAGGTCATGTTTAGAGTTTTAGTTATTTTGACAGGTAAGTCTTTAACTATTTTTTTCATTTTTATTTCCTTTCTAGGGTTTTTCTCTTATTTGATGAAATGATTATTTGTGTCTTCATGAAATTGTATTAAAGCAAATTGCCCTTTGTTTTTATTTCTTTTTTGAGTCATTTTTAAAACCCTAGTCCTTGCTTAATCCTTCTCTGGCCAACATTTTATCAAGAAATTTCGCCAATATATAAGAATTAACCACCGCGTGCCTAGTAGACCAATTTTATCGCTTAAAGCATAAACTTACTGTTATTACGGGTGTTGAGTCGACGATAATTGCCACTCAAACATATTAAGTTATGTTTTGTCTTGTATAGTGTCAGTGATAAATGCCGCTCAAAGTCCTTCCATTTAAATTTGTGCATAAATGCTAAGATGGCAAAAATTGCCGCTTATGCATTTGAAGTTATATCCCAATCTGTATGGGTGGTGAATTTTGCCACTCTTACATGAAGAAAGATTTGAAACATCCAACCTATGAAAGCGGCAATATTAACCGCTCAAACACTTGCGATGTCGGCAAATTTGCTGCTCGTACATAAAAACTTATTCCACATGCAAAAGCGGTAATTTCTATTGCCAATACATTTGTATTTCATCCTACCTATAGGGTCGGTAAAAAAGGCCATCCTGACACTTGCAATCTGTCCCTCTAATGCAAGGGCAGCAAATTTTTCCGCCTGTGCAATCACTCTCTCAAATTTTTCTAACTTAGCAATTTTCAATTTTGCTTCCCTAAACCTGCTTTCCTCCATTTTTTGACCCTCTCGCACTCTAGCCCTTTCAAGCATATCTCCATAGTCATGATCATTGACATGCAATTTTCTCAGATTACCAGTATTTCCCCTAATTCCGCGATCATGGTTTTTTGTTGTAGTTTCTTCTGCGCATTTTCTCTCATCACCAATGTCCTTCTGGTGATAGCTTTCTCAGATGATTGAGTTGTCTCCAAAGAAATCAAAAGCGATGAAGTATAAGTATCAAGGTGTTTTTCCAATCACCTCAGTTAATTCCAATGTCGATGACATTTAGGATGCAAAGATTGGCCATGTGGACATCGCTGAATTTGTGGAAAGAACCAAGTCTAATAATCCTCATTCTGTAATGAAGAAGATTATTGATAGTAACATTAATTTGGTGTCATCTTTCTTGGTGGCAGCCCATAATACAGAGTTTGTACTTCAATGTGCTTAGTTCTATACCACAGATACTAGCACCCTGCTGTTACAGAAGTTATAAAACTAGATTTTGCTGAAGCCCAAAAAGAGTATGAAAAAACATCTGAGAAGGCTAAGAAGATAATCAATACTAAATGGCTCAAGACTTCAAGGTCAAACTTATCTAGGTGGCCAAGGTGTTTTCCCAGAAGTGATTTTGTAGAAGAAGTTAGTGATCTTATAACTCTTCTTAGCAGGATAAGGGGATTGGCTTCTTCCTCACTTTTTCATGAGTGGATGTACCCTTTTATCGAGGTAGTACTCCAAGGCAAACAAGCCATCTTGTAGGGTGAGCAAATCAGCAATGGTCTGCATGAGAAATTGACTAAGGTATCCACTACCTTCAAATTCTATATGACTTCTTACCTTGTGTATATAGCAGCCTCCATGAGAATCTTTCTAGGTTTGACATCAGAAGGAGATAGGAGGGTAGTTCCTGTATATCAGTACTATTCTCAACTGACATTGAAATGTTCTATCCACCACTTCAGGAGGGTAAATTATGCTTTCTTCATAGTGTTCTTGTGTCTTTTTGACCCTCAACTAGAGCAAAGAAGAGTTTCTAATGAAGCTTGGTTAGTGGTGAATGATTATGGATGCATGTTCTTACAATTTCCTTCTTTCTCATATTTAAGGGTTGGCTTTTTCCAAGGTCATCCTTATATGTTTCCAAGGTTTCCTTCAAACAAACTTGTTCTAATAGAATTATGTAGACAAATGATTGTCGTACATAATAAGAAAATGGAGCTCAAGAAACCAAGATTCAGGTTTCTAGGTGAAATTGGTAGGTTTTCAGTATCAACTGCTGCAAAGGCTAGAGCCATGGAAACTGAAATGCAGCTAGTAACCATGAAACAATTCAAACAAAGACCAAGGTTTGATTACAAAGGTGTGAAAGATAAGATCAAGAGGAAAATCTAGTTTCATGAACCTATGGTTGAAGATGTCTGGGTAGACTTGAGGACAACAGAAGAGATCAAAAAACTAAACTACAATAGGTTATCTTTGGAACAAATTGAATATCTAGGATTGGCTGATATTCCTGAAGACTTGGTGTATGATGAAGAGTTGATTGATGATAGATATAACACTAAACAGGTTGCTAGTTCTCCTCTTCCTCCTATTCAATAGTCTTAGAAAGAATTGACTTCTCTGAGGAAAAGGTTTGAACCTATGCTGGCTAACACCAATAAGTGGCTAGCAGATAAGGGAATTGCTTCGAAAGAATTCCTTACCAGATTAAAGACTAAAATTCAAGAACAAAGAGGTAAGAAGGTGGAGAATAGGGTGAAGAACAAGTGTGGCATTCTCTCTTCTTCCAAGCCACATAAGCCCAGGATCAAATTTGTGACGAAGAAGTCAAAGGTTGTGGAGAAAGAATCTGAGATAGAAGATATGGAAATTCAGAAACAAAATCTTGAAGAGCCAGCTACAGGGGAAATGTTGGTTGAAGATAGACCTACAGAAGGACAAGGAGAGGAAGTTTTGTCTCCACAGGAGAATGTATGACAAGAAACAGGAATCTCTTCTCCTTTGTCTGATACACCTGTTTCAGATCCTCTGTCTATTTCACCCATTGACATCCCCTCTTATGAATCTCCATTACCTTCCAAAACAATTTTTGACAATCCTCAAAATACTTTTTAAGATGTTCTTTGTTCCTTAGAGTCTATTCCTAGCTTGTCCTCCTCATCTTTTGATATTGGGGATACTTCTATATTTGATCACTTTGTAATGAATTCTGAATAGGTTTCTAATGTGAATGTGATAGGTGTAGTTTTTACTAATACTCCACCTATTGTTTCTACTTCTAGTGCAAGTGCAGTTCCAATAACACCAACAATGGAAACATATCCTAATGTGAGTACTTTTGTCCTTTGTCCATGATTGTCAGCATATACACCAAAAAGGAAGAAACAAACCATCTCTCCAGATGACATTGATTTTAGTAAGCTGATGCCTACGAAAGCTAGAACCTCGAAGAAGCCAAAGATTCTTTCAAGAATGCTCGGAGACAAAGGACACAAATTTCTGGAGATTGCAAGACCTCCGCGGGATGCAACCATAGAAAATTTTAGTATGAATGATTATTCTATCTTTAGGGTTAAGCTAGGAAAAATAGCTCATGAAAGTGTAAAGATTGACATGCAGTCAACAATGGACATTTTGATTCAAAAGTTTGACAAGGAAAAAGAAATGAAGGATCATTACAAAGCAATGGTTGAACAGTTGACTGTAGTGGTGAGGAAAATTACTTTGAATTCAGAATCAGTGACTCGTAAGGCCGTCTCTATAGAAGATCCTATCATTCAAAAAGCTAAAAAGACTCATCTTAAAGGAAGAGTACTTAAAGAATATTTGGAAAGAATGCGCACACAAGGAATCTCTCTACTTACAGAGCTATATGAGAAAATAGACAAAATGGAGAAAATAAGGGCAGAACTTGATGAATTGATTGATGTTGTTTCTCAAGATATTGAGCATCTAGAACAGAATCATGATAAGTGGGTAGAGATGAGAAAGCTGAAAATAAGCACTCTGATATCAATTGGCATCATTCCAAATAGGGATTCATATACAGAAACTGAAGAGGCATTGACATATCAGAGATGTGTGCTGAAAGATTTGATCAATGACCTAGAAATTGCAAGGAAACTAAGTGATCAAAGTGATGTTAGTCTTTTGCATAAGTTGGAGGAGTTGCCATGCAATCTAGTGTCACAGGATAATCAATTTCTTTCTGCTGAAGAGATGATCCAGGAATTTGAAAATATGTTCTAGAGAGAGTTCAAGGACAAAACATTTTCAATGGCCTCCGTGGATAATATTCTTGACAATCAGTTAACTTTGGATAATCTGAGGACCAAGTTAACTAGTCACACAAAATCAGTTACCACGGTCAGAGATGCAATAGTTAGAGCCAGAGTGAATTTCAAGAACATAGTTAGTCTGGGCAGTCTTGGGATGCAACCAACATTAACCATGTATGATTGCCACATGAAGAAAGAAGGCAATGCAAGTTGAAGTAGTTTTTCCATTACTTAGTCTATTTCTACTTTTCAGATGTACTTTTGAAATAATTTTGGACATATTTACGTGTACTTTTCTCATATGTAATTACATGTAAAAACAAAGGAAGTCCCAAATCAAAAAAGACTCCTTTGTTGAATAAGTCATAGTTAGTTTTTCTTTTCCTATTTTTGCTCTCGGTTCCTCTTATAAATAAAGAGGCCCCCCATTGTAAATAATCATCTTTTAGTTATTGAAGCGAAACTCTGCCAAATTGAAGAGCATTTTGAGACTTTGCGTTCAAATTGTAAATCATATTTTATCAAGTGAATAGAAAAGAAAGTGATCATTCAATCTTTGTGTTGAAATAACTTGTGGCGTATTGGAAATTGTTCTTATGTCCTTTTCCTAATACTATCTTATCTGCTTGATTAAATCGTAGTGTGAGTACGAATAATCTAGGAGATGTTCTAAAGCTAATTGTGGAGACTTTGTGCTACAACAATTATCTTTAGTTTGTGATTTTGTGTTTTGAAGTAAAAGATATTGGAGATACTTTGAGCTGTTATTATCTTTTGTGATCATATGTTTTATCGTAGCATTCGGTGAATACTTTGAGCTGCACCTTATTCTACTTAGTTCTAAATTATAAATCAGTAAAAGGAGCAGCGATAGACTTTGTACTCTCATGGGTTTCTTGGTTATTCAAATTTGTATTGAGAATGTGATCTTTCATTTTGTAAACATCATTTCTAAAAAAAGAGAAATGGATGATATGGTCTCACCCCTAAGTTAGTATTTAGTTTAAATAAGTTTGTGATAGTTGATAGGGAACCTCCCCTTGCTTAGAGGAGAGATTTATCTCATTACACTATGGTCGATATGACCATTTTACTTTCAGTTAGTTGAAGACAAAATATTCACCGAACAGTTTTTGGTGACCTACTGGGGAAGGAACACACAACTTGAAGCCTCATGCTCTAAGTTGAAGCATTACAGTTCTTTTCCATTTTTCAAGATTTTTCATAATTGTATTGAGTAGACTAGATTCTGGCAGATTCATGGTATACAAGAAGCAAGAGAGCTCAAGGCATTATTGATCCTATATTTGAGTTGATGCAACAAAATAACTTTGGTCTTTTGCCTCCATGACCTTGACTTTAGCGAACTAGGTGTTTTCCTCCTACCAATGCCAGGTCTCCAATACCAGGTGAAGCTTCTAGTTCTAGTACTAGCAGAGTTTTGTCTATTCATACTCCATACAGGTTTGTTATCCCACCCTTTAATTAGTGTACCATGGCAGCTCAAGGCCCTTGGGGTAACACTTTTGGTCCTTTGAATTTAACTCCACCATTGCATGAACTAACTCATAGTTCGAGGAAGAATTATCCTAAGTTCTGTGGTGATGGGAAAGTCCACCTTGATGAACACATTGCACCTTTCTGCATTGCTTGTGGTGTAATAGGTGTTGAGCATGAAGATGTAGCAGTAAGACTTTTTGTGGAAACACTGCAAGGTGCTGCTATAGATTGGTTTTATCATCTTCAAGCTTAGACTATAACAAATTGGAACTCCCTCAAGACCAAGTTTGAGGCTAGGTTCAAACCTGCAGAAGATGCACATGCCTTATTGACTCATCTCACACAAATGAGGAAAGAGCCTCACGAACCCATACGAGACTTCATCGCCAAGTTCAATAAGCTAAGAAATAGGATTCCTGCAACTGCTCAACCAATGGCGAAGAATCTCAAATGCTTTTTCATCAATAATCAGCTTCCTGAGGTAAGTTTTTTGCTAAGATAGGCTGGTCCCACAGATCTTCCTGCAGCACAAATTTTGGCTACTGAAGTTGAAGATGATCTTATCCTTGCGGGTAAGATAAGAATAGATTCTAACAGAAATAGAGGTCCTTCTTCTACTGATAATTCTTCCACCAACACAACAGATCCTATGGTGCAAAAATTAGCAAATGAATTGCTAGCTCTAAAAAGGCAAATGTCACAAGGTATGTCTGCCCCTCCTTATCGAGATATACCAAGGGGAACATTTCCCAACAATTCATATCAAGGTAATGCTACCAAAAATCAAGGGAAACACAATCATCTTCCACCTACACAGGGGAAGCTTGCCATTGAAGTAGTGCCGGTCAACTTAGCAATTGGCTATTATGAAGCAGAACATGATCATTCTTTCCAACTCGAGTTAGACTAGGAGAATGATGCTAATCTTTTTGCAGAAGGAGAAGAAGAATTAGCTGGTGACTCTACCATTGGTTTTCTGAATTACCAAGATGAAGCGGAAAGAGAAGGGGAAGTGTATGATGGAGCATATGCTATTTTTACTAGGTCCCAAAATTAGCCAAATCAACAATTTGATAAGGGGAAGGCAAGAGAAGAACCTCAACTAGTGATCTCAATTGCTAAACAGGGAACTCTGTTGCCTTTTCAGTCAAAGGACCCGGTGGGTAATAAGTAAGTAAGTACATCTAACAATCCTCTATCTTCTACTTCTATTCCTCAGATCAGTACTACCCCTAATAAAACTTAGCATGATAGATTTCCTTCCTCTTTCTCTAGTTCATTTCAGCTATTTGATATAATAGATCATGCTAGGAAGACCAAAATCCAAATGTCTAAGGTTGAGTATTTACAAGCTAATCCTGAACAGTTTGACAAGTTGGCTAAATACATAAAAAACAAGACTACCCCAATAGGACAAGATTTTCCAAAAGTTGCCCATGATTCCTCAAAGAACAAATCCACCCAAAATAATCTTGTCACTACTCCCCTTGTTGCCTCCGGAAAAATAGAACCTTTCTATGTTTCTCTATTGGTAAATGGTCATAAGTTGAGCAATTGCATAATAGATTCTGGGGCCTCTGATAATGTTATCCTGCCAAAGTGGTAGATGCCCTTGGTCTCACTCTAACCAAGACCTTTGGGAGATGCTTCTCCATGGAAAATAAGAAAGTACCATTGTTGGGTCAAATCAAAGATGCCCAATTTACATTTGTAGCCTTTCCAAACAAGAGGATCAAGATGATCGCCCTAGTGGCTGATGTTCTAGCCTCTCATGGCATCTTGCTCAGGCATAATTTTTGTAAATATGTGGGTGGGGAGCTCAATATGGATCTATCTGAAGCAAGGATACTTGTTAAAGGCGTCATGCAAAAGTTACTTCCTGAGAAAGAGGCAAAATACATTGTTACCCAAACGGCAAATCCCAAAGCCCAAATTTGGTTTGAGTCCTTGGGAATGGGTAATTAGTTTTTATCTACTGAAGATATTTTTAGTTCATTATATGAGAGCTCAAACAATTCAGATGGAGAATCAGAAGAGTATTCAGATGAAAGTGCAGATGATGGTATAGTAATGCCAGATTCTTCCCTCACTGATGAAGAAGAATCTTCTGGTCAAAGAAATTCCAAAAAATCAAATTCTAATGAGATTTGGGTTTTAGAATTTAATGGTAGTTGTTCCTCTACTAGTTTTGGAGATGGAGTTGTTTTGATATCTCCAAAAGGGGATATCTTTCCTTTCTCATACAAGCTGTAATTTGATAATACCAATAACACTGCTGAATATGAGTCATTGTTGCTCAGATTGGAGGCTGCTCATGCTAAAGGTGTTAAAAATCTTCATGCTCAAGGAGATTCTGAATTAGTGGTTTGCCAAGTGAGAAATTTGTATCAGACCAAAAATGAAAGGTTGAGACACTATCGCAATCGTGTATGGGATTGCATAGAAAGTTTTGACGCTTTTAATATATATGTGGTGCCTAGAGAGTTTAATGATCACGCAGATTCATTAGCCATCTCCGCAACCCTTATGGTTCCCCATAAGGACTTCAAAGGAAACAAGTACACAATTGAGCTGGTCTTCCAACCAAGTGTACCTCATAATGTTGACCATTGGCAGGTGTTCAATGGTGATAATCAAATCATAGCTTTCTTGGAAAAGATGGATAGCTTTGATGAGCTCTATTTTGAAGTTAGTGAATCTCCACCACGAGAATACATTTCTAAAATAGATTCACAAATTGGTGAAGAGTTTCTTCAACTAAAAGGGAATAATATTCCCAAAGGTTTGGTTTCCCTTGAAAAGCTATTTGATAAGCATGACAGATCAACAACTTGATTCAAGTTCTTCTATGGAATTTGAGAAAGTAAATTTGAGTTCTGAGGCAGATCCCAAAATGGTCAACATTAGGAAATGTTGCACTGCCGATGAGAGGTTCAATTTCATTACACTCCTTCACCATTACATTGATGTCTTGGCATATTCTTATGATGATCTGAAGTCCTTCAGGCCTAAGGAGATTCAACATGAAATTCCTCTCAAAGTTGGGTCATTACCTCACAAGCAGAAACAAAGGCAATACAATCCCAAAATATCAGGTACTATCCTTTCTAAGATTCAGAAAATGTTGAATGCAAGAATAATATTTCCAATTCATCATTCTACCTGGATCGCAAACATAGTTCCTGTAAGAAAGAAGAACAGAGAAATCCGTATCTGCGTTGATTTCAGGAATCTCAACCAATCTTCTATAAAGGATAACTACCCCCTACCCATCATGGACCAAGTGTTGCAAACTGTAACTGGTTTAGAAACACTGTCTATGTTAGACAATTTGTTGGGGTATAATCAAGTAGAGGTCAATGAAGCAAATCAGTACAAGTCTGCTTTCACAACACCTTGGGGCACATTTGCATATCGCAGGATGCCTTTTGGTTTGATCAATGCTAGCGCCATGTTTCAGAGAGCAATGGACCTTGCCTTCAAAGATGAGATGGGGAAGTTCATTGTGGTATATCTTGATGACTTGACTGTTTACTCCAAACAATGTCATGATCATGTGTATCATTTGCGACAGGTGCTAGAAAGATGTCGACAGAATGGTATCTCTCTCAACCCTAAGAAATCAGTTTTTGGGGTTACAGAAGGTCAACTTCTTGGTCACATTGTATCCCAAGAAGGCACTAAAATTGACTTAGAAAGAGTCAAATCCATTCAAAGTCTTACTTTGCCTGCTATTAAGACTGTAGTTCACTCTTTCTTCGGAAAGGTGAATTTTCTATGGAGATTCATTCCAGAATTCACAGAGAAAACCTGTCACATCATCAACATGATGAAGGGTAAGGCTACTTTCCATTGGAGTGCGGAAGGTAAAGTGGCATTTGAGGATATCAAGAGGGCCATAGCTCATGCTCTGGTCCTTGTTTGTCTTGACTATACCAAAGATTTCATAGTATACAGCTACGCTTTTGAACATACACTTTCACCCAATCTTGTTCAACAAAATGAAGGTGTTGAATCACCCATTTCATTTATTAGTTGTCCTTTGAAGGCTCATGAATTGAAATATTCCAATATGGAGAAGCATGCTTATGTTGTGGTCAAGGTGGTAAAGCATTTCTAGTTCTATATTCAGAGTTCACATACTGTTGTTTTGGTGCCTGATACAACAGTAAAGTCGATTCTGACTCAATAGGAGTTCAAAACTAAAAGAGGCAATTGAATTGCTAAGATCCAAGAGTTTGATCTTGATATCAAACCTACCAAGCTTGTGCATGGCAAAGGTTTGTGTCAATTGATTGCTGACAATGTACCAAGGAGACAGTGGATGAAGAAGAAGTTGAAGATATGCCAACTGTTCTTTTTGTCACTACTACTGATGAGTGGTATTCAAATATTACTCATTTTCTTACCTATGGTGAGTGTCCTTCTCATCTATCTTATAAGGAGAAAAGAACTATCAAGTTGAAGGCTACCAACTATGTCCTATGGGACAATGGTTTGTACAAAAGAAATCTTGATGGAGTGTTTCTCCGTTGCGTGGATAAAGTGCAACAAAGTAGACTTCTAGAGTCTTTCCACAATTTGGCCTGTGGAGGACATTTTTTTGCACCTGTGATGGCTCATAAGATTCTGTAGGCCAGGTACTATTGGCCCACATTGTTTCAGGATGCGTACAATTGGGTACGTAGGTGTGAGATGTGTCAACAGTTTGTTGGAAAGCCTATGTTGGCCGCACTACCTCTCAAACCAGTTGTGATTGAAGAATCTTTTCAACAACGGGGCATTGACTTCATTGGTGCTGTGAACCCACCATCAAGTGTGGGACACAACTTTGTTCTCACCATGACAAATTGTTTTACCAAGTGGGTGGAAGCCATCCCAATAAAGAATGCTACTTCTAAAGTGGTATGTAATTTCCTTAAGGAAAACATTATTTCCCAGTTTGGAGTCCCAAACAAGGTTGTAGCAGATAATGCTACTTGTTTCTCTTCCCACGCGATTACTGGCTTTTTCTATGAATAGAGTATCATTCTTTCCCACTCTTCAGACTATTATCCGTAAGGAAATGGTCAGGGGGAATCAAGTAACAAAAATCTGGTTACTATTATTAGGAAGCTGGTGGAAGATAATCAGAGAACTTGGCATAAAGCGTTGTTTGATGCTTTATGGGTAGACATGATTACCCCTAAAAGGGTGATAGGTATGTCACCATTTCAGCTTCTGTATGGTCTGAATGCAAAGATACCTATTACTTTAGAGTTACCTGCACTAAAATTGGCAAAGGCAGTAGAAGATAAACTTTTGAAAGTTCTATTGATAAAAGAATCATGTACCTAACTAAACTTGAAGAGCAACGAGCTATGGTAGTGGATTGCATTTTTGAACACCAAAGTTAGGTAAAGAAACTCTTTGATAAAAAAGCAAGGGTTCGTGAGTTTCAAATTGGAGATCAAGTCTTGTTATGGGACAAGTGGAGAGAACTGAAAGGAATGCATGGGAAGTTTGATTCCCTATGGAGAGGTCTGTTCATCATTCATCAACTTTGTGGTGAAAATAGCTTCTTGCTGAAGTATCTGGATGGAACACCATTCTTGCTGCCTCATAGTGGACAACATCTAAAGCACTTCAATCCTTGAAGTAGCAGATAAGTTCATTTTTATATTTGTATTGTTTTGTGTTTTTATTTTCATGTTTTTGTTTAGTCTTTTGTGTCTTTTTCTTTTTGGTAGCTTGACTCTATGGCCCAATGGCATGGATGAGGGCACTTAGAGATTGGATTCTTCTCCCTTCGATCATTTCAAAGTTTGATTGATAGAAGTTCCCCAGTTAGAGCCAGTTGTTGTTCCCAAAATCAGCTACACTCGTTTTTGTAGACAAACCCCTACAAATCATGTCTGTTTCATAGTCTACACTCTAAGTTCACAAATCAAGAAAAGTTGTCTTAGCCTCATGCGAAGTCATATGACATCCTAAATTAGTTTGTGACATTCCCTCAAATCAATTCCTTGAAATTTGTGCGAATCGATTAGGTTGTAAACTGATCAAAATATCAATTTTGATCATTTCGAGGTGTTTGTAAAATTTTAAAACTTGATGTGTAAAGTTGGCAAAATCCACCGCTCTTGCATACCTTTTTTAGTTATTGTGTTGAATTGGCAAAAAATGCTGCTTTTACATAGTCTTTTGTTTAAACATGTCCGGGCAGCAAATTTCGCCACCGCTACATGTTCTTCATTGAAAGCATACTTTTTACTGTTGTTGCATTATGGTTAGCACATGTTGGGTCAATGATTTTCATCGCCCGAGTAAGATCTTCAAGATCATGAACTTCAATGGCATTTCTGGCCACCCGTGTTAACATTAAGAGCTTGCTTTTTAACCTTTTTAATACGTGAACTCATTCTATTTTGTCATTTCTTTTTCTCTAAACCTTCTAGTCAATTCTTGAAACCTTCCTTGGACTACTTGATCACGTTGATCCTAGATTCAGATGGATTTCGGATCACCAAGGTCACGTTTAGAGTTTCAGTTATTTTGATAGGTAAGTCTTTAACTTTTTTTTTGTTGTTATTTCCTTTCTAGGATTTTTCTCTTGTTTGATGAAATAATTGTTTGTGTCTTTGTGAAATTGTATTAAAGCAACTCACCCATTATTTTTATTTCTTTTTTGAGTCATTTTTAAAACACTAGCCCTTGCTTAATCTTTCTCTGGCTAACGTTTTATCGAGAAATTTCACCGATATATAAGAATTAACCACCGCGTGCCTAGTTAGCCAATTTTACTGCTTAAAGCATAAACTTACTATTATTATAGGTGTTGAGTCAGCAATAATTGCCGCTCTAACATATTAAGTTATGTTTTGTCTTGTATAGTGTCAGCAATAAATGCCGCTCAAAGTCCTTCCATATAAATTTGTGCATAAATGCTAAGGCGGTAAAAATTGCCGCTTATACATTTGAAGTTATATCCCAATGTGTATGGGCGGTGAATTTTGACACTCTTACATGAACAAAGCTTTGAAACATCCAAGCTATGAAAGCAGCAAAATTAACCGCTCAAGCACTGGTAAAACATACCTCTCATGTGATGTCAGAAAAATTTGCCACTCAAACATAAAAACTTATTCCACATGCAAAAGCGGTAATTTCTACCGCCAATACATTTGTATTTCAGCATACCTATAGGGTCAATAAAAATGGCCGCCCTGACACTCATAATCTGTCCCTCTAATGCAAGGGTGGAAAATTTGTCACCCGTACAATCACTCTCTCAAATTTTTCTAACTCTGAGAGATTTTCAATTTTGCTTCCCTAAACCCGCTTTCCTCCATTTTTCGACCCGCTCGCACTCTAGCCCTTTTAAGTTGGTGCAGGAGCACCTAGAAAATCATTTTTTCTTTTGTAATAAGGTCTATTTGACCAATTCATTTTCATTTCAGTTGTATCTAGGCTCATTTTGTAAGTCCCAAGTGACTTCAGGACATTTGTCAAATTGTAATCACATAATGCCAAAAATATGTAGTATTGTTTCCCAGACACATGGATTAATCTCCCAGCTGCCTGGAGTCATTTCGGTACTACTCAGGGTGAGTCGATAAATGCCCAAAAGAATGGCCAAATGATCATCAAATGTAATCAGATCAAAGAAGTGATCAAATGTGATTGTATTGTGCTTAGGAGAAATAAAGCAATTATGTTCTGTCTATTTGATTTCCATTTCTTACAACCGTAAATCATATAACTGTAGATTTCCATTCATTTTGTAATTTCCATTGTTGTCATATGTCATCGTGAAGCATTCCACTGGTGAGATTTCTGTCGAAATTAGTGGAATGGCTTCATTGTATGAATATTTGTTTTGCTCTTTGTTTTGTTTTTCTTGTTCGGCGGTGCAGAGGATACTAATAGGGCATTTCGTGCAGTAAGAACGACCTAGCATCTCCAAGTGCTAGGGTCCGCAGGGAGTAAACTATGCGATGGCACGTTACTGCATTAGCCAAGGGTTATGAGTCTCACGAAAGGCAAATGCCATCAGGGCATTGGAAGAAGGATGAAGGACTTGGCCGATGGAGTTGAATCAGCGGCTCAGTTGACTGCAAGAAATTAGGGCATCGGTCTATGGTTTTTGCTATGTGCTCCCCATCACAAGCATATCTCCATAGTCATGATCATCAACATGCAATTTTCCCAGATTACCAGTATTTCCCTTAATTGCATGATCATGGCTTTTTGTTGCAGTTTCTTCTATGGATTTTCTCTCATCACCAATGGCCTTCTGGTGATAGCTTTCTCAGATGATTGAGTTATCTCCAAAGAAGTCAAAAGAGATGAAGTATAAGTATCAAGGTGTTTTTCCAATCACCTCGGTTACTTCCAATCTCGATGACATTCAGGATACAGAGATTGGCCATGTGGACATGGCTGAATTTGTGGAAAGAACCAAGTCAAATAATCTTAGTTCTACAATGAAGAAGATTATTGATAGTAACATTCATTTGGTGTCATCTTTCTAGTGGCAGCCCATAATACAGAGTTTGTTCTTTAATGTGTTTAGTTCTACAACAGAGATACTAGGGTAGTGGTGGATGCAAATGGCAATTTGATAATCAGATTAGATCTAGAATTCATTGATAAAGTTTTTATGTGCTATAATGTTACAGAAGTTAAAAAACTAGATTTTGCTGAAGCCCAAAAAGAGTATGACAAAAATTGTGAGAAGGCTAAGAAAATAATCAATACTAAATGGCTCAAAACTTCAAGGTCAAACTTGTCTAGGTGGCTGAGGAGTTTTCCCAGAAGTGATTTTGTAGAAGAAGTTGGTGATCTTATAACTCTTCTTAGCAGGATAAGGGGATTGGCCTCTTCCTCACTTTTTCATGAGTGAATGTACCCTTTTATCAAGGTAATACTCCAAGGTAAACAAGCCATCTTCTGGGGTGAGCAAATCAATAATGCTCTACATGAGAAATTGACTAAGGTATCCACTACCTTCAAATTATATATGACTTCTTACCTTGTGTATATAGCATCCTCCATGAGAATTTTTCCAAGTTTGACATCAGAAGGAGATAGGAGGGTAGTTCCTGTATATCAATACTATTCTCAACTGACATTGAAAGGTTCTATCCACCACTTTAGGAGGGTAAATGATGCTTTCTTCACAGTGTTCTTGTTTCTTTCTGGCCCTCAGCTAGAGCAAAGAAGAGTTTCTGACGAAGCTTGGTCAGTGGTGAATGATTATGGATGAATGTTCTTACAATTTCCTTCTTTCTCATATTTAAGGGTTGGCTTTCTCCAAGGTCATCCTTATATGTTGCCAAGGTTTCCTTTAGACAAAATTGTTCTAATGGAATTATGTAGACAAATGATTGTCATACATAATAAGAAAATGGAGCTCAAGAAAATAGGATTTAGGTTTCCAGTTCAAACTGGCAGGTTTTTAGTATCAATTGCTGCAAAGGCTAGAGCTGTGGAAACTGAAATGCAGCTAGTAAGCATGAAACAATTCAAAAGAAGACCAAGGTTTGATTACAGAGGTGTGAATGATTAGATCAAGAGGAAGACCCAGTTTCATGAACCTATGGTTAAATACGTCTGGGTAGACTTGAGGACAGAAGAAGAGATTAGAAAACTGGACTACAGTAGGTTATGTCTAGAACAAATTGAATATCTGGGATTGGATGATATTCCTAAAGACCTGGTGGATGATGAAGAGTTGATTGATGGTAGATATAACACTAAACAAGTTGCTGGTTGTCCTCTTCCTCCTATTCAATGGTTTCAGAAAGAATTGACTTCTCTGAGGAAAATGTTTGAACCTATATTGGCTAACACCAATAAGTGGCTAGCAAATAGGGGAATTTCTTTGAAAGAATTCCTTACCCGATCAGAGACTAAAATTCAAGAATAAATAGGTAAAAAGGTGGAGAATAGGATGAATAACAAGAGTGGCATCAACTCTTCTTCCAAACCACATAAGCCCAGGATCAAATTTGTGAAGAAGAAGTCAAAGGTTGTGGAGAAAGAATCTGAGATAGAAGATATGGAAATTGAGAAACAGAATACCAAAGAGCTAGCTACAGAGGAAATGGAGGTTGAAGACAGACCTATAGAAGGACAAGGAGAGGAAGTTTTGTCTCCATAGGAGAATGTACAACAAGAAATAGGAGTCTCTTCTCCTTTGTCTGATACACCTGTTTCAGTTGCTCTGTCTGTTTCACCCATTGACATCCCCTCTTCTATATCTCCATCACCTTCCAAAACAATTTTTGACAATCCTAAAAATACTTTTGAAGATGTTTTTTGTTCCTCAGAGTCTATTCCTAGCTTGTCCTCCTCATCTTTTGATATTGGGGATACTTCTATATTTGATCACTTTGTAATGAGTTATGAACAGGTTTCTAATGTGAATGTGATAGGTGCAGTTTTTACTAATACTCCACCTATTGTTTCTACTTCTAGTGCAAGTGCAGTTCCAATAACACCAACAATGGAAATAGATCCTAATGTGAGTACTTCTGTGCTTCCTCCATGGTTGTCAGCATATACACTAGAAAGGAAGAAACAAGCCATCTCTCTAGATGACTCTAATTTTAATAAGCTGATGCCCACAAAAGCTAAGACCCTGAAGAAGCCAAAGATTCTTTCGAGAATTCTTAGAGACAAAGGACACAAATTTCTAGAGATTGCAAGACGTCCACAGGATGCAACCTTAGAAAATTTTAGTATGAATGATTATTCTATCTCTAGGGTTGAGTTAGGCAAAATAACTCATGAAAGTGCAAAGACTATCATGCAGTTAGCAATGGACATTCTAATTCAAAAGTTTGACAAGGAAAAAGAAATGAAGGATCATTACAAAGCAATGGTTGAATAGTTGACTGCAGTGGTGAGGAAAATTACTTTGAATTCAAAATCAGTGACTCCTCAGGCCCTCTCTGTAGAAGATCCTATCATTCAGAAAGTTGAAAAGACTCATCTTAAGGGAAGAGTACTTGAAGAATATTTGAAAAGAATGCACACACAAGGAATCTCTCTGCTTACAAAGCTATCTGAGAAAATAGACAAAATGGAGAATATAGGGGCAGAACTTGATGACTTGATTGATGTTATTTCTCAAGATATTGAGTGTCTAGAATAGAATCATGATAAGTGGGTAGAGATGAGAAATCTAAAAATAAGCACTCTAATATCAATTGGCATCATTCCAAATAGGGATTCATATATAGAAACCAAAGAGGCATTGACATATCAGAGTCGTGTGCTAAAAGATTTGATCAATAACCTGGAAACTGCAAGGAAACTAAGTGATCAAAGTGATGTTAGTCTTTTGCATAAGTTGGAGGAGTTGCCGTGCAATTTGGTGTCACAGGATAATTGATTGCTTTCTGTTGAAGAGATGATCTAGGAATTTGAAAATATATTCCAGAAAGAGTTCGAGGATAAAACATTTTCAATGGCCTCTGTGGATAATATTCTTGACAATCAGTTAATTTTGGATAATTTGAAGACCAAGTTAACTAGTCGTGCAAAATTAGTTACCACAGTCAGAGATATAATAGTCAGAGCCAGAATGATTTTCAAGAACATGGTTAGTCCGAACAGTCTTGGGATGTAAGCAACATTCACCATGTATGATTGCCACATGAAGAAAGAAGGCAATGCAAGTTCAAGCAACTTTTCCATTACTTAGTCTATTTTCTACTTTTCAGATGTACTTTTGAAATAATTTTGGACATATTTATGCAGACTTTTCTCATATGTAATTACATGTAAAAAAATACGAAGTCCCAAATCAAAAAGGACTCCTTTGTTGAATAAGTCATAGTTAGTTTTTTTTTTTTCTATTTTTGCTCTTGGTTCCTCTTATAAATAAAGAGGGCCCCCATTGTAAATAATCATCTTTTAGTTATTGAAGCGAAACTCTGCCAAACTGAAGAGCATTTTGAGACTTTACAGTCAAATTGTAAATCATATTTTATCAAGTGAATAGAAAAGCAAGTGATCATTCAATCTTTGTGGTTAAATAACTTGTGGTGTATTGGAAATTGTTCTTATGTCCTTTTCCTAATACTATCTTATCCGCTTGATCAAATCATAGTGTGAGTGTGAATAATCTGGGAGATGTTCTAAAGATGATTGTGGAGACTTTGTGATACAACAATTATCTTTAGTTTGTGATTTTGTGTTTTGAAGTAAAAGATATTGGAGAGACTTAGTCTATTATTATCTTTTGTGATCATATGTTTTATCGTAGCATTCGGTGAAGACTTTGAGCTGCACCTTATTCTACTTCTAAATTATAAATCAGTAAAGGGAGCAACGATAGACTTTGTGCTCTCGTGGGTTTCTTGGTTATTCAAATTTGTATCGAGAAAGTGTTGTTTCATTTTGTAAACATCATTTCTGAAAAAAGAGAAATGGATGATATGGTCTCACCCCTAAGTTAGTATTTAGTTTAAATAAGTTTGTGATAGTTGATAGGGAACCTCCCCTTAATGAGAGGAGAGATTTATCTCATTACACTGTGGTTGATATGACCATTTTTCCTTCAATTAGTTGAAGACAAAATATTCACGCAACACCTGTCAAACCTGTAATACATCTCCGCTGAAAAGCACATTTTTCTATAACAAATACAAGGCAAATATGGCTCCATATAGGGATGGGCATCCAACATTACCTCATGGCCCAAAACCCATGCCTATGGACACTTGTCCAACTCTTTAGGATGTTCCTGATACTTGTCAAGTCACCCCATCCCAAGGAGGTTGCCTATTTCCAAAATGGACTATGACTGATGCTCTTATGACTCTTACAACCCTCATAGAATCTGTCATAGCTGTCATACATAGGCTATAAATAGCATATTCTCTTATAACATGTTATACTCCCCCTTGGGGTGCCCAAAAATGCTTTTTTCAAAGATGCTCTTCGACACATGTCTTCACCTATCATAGAATATCCTATTTCCAACTCTTACATGTCATAACTTCATCATAGGAATCTGTCGTGACCATTACAGTCAATATTCCCTTACACAACATCTAAGATATTGACACATGGAAAAATATTCCTACCACTAAGTGGGACGCCTATCTCCTCATGTGAGGACAAAAATACATGTGGTCATATGCCATGTAGGATGACACATCACCATGCCAACTATTAGGGTTAGCCAGCAGAAGATATCAATTAAATGCAAATAAAGATTAAACAGAGGAATGAAAAATACATAGAAATAATAATAGTGAGAGACAAGTTTTAACGTGGTTCACCCAAACCCAGGCTACATCCACCAACAGAGAGTCCAATATTATCATCTAGTAAATCAAATTGATTACAACCAGAAATCCCTACAACTCAATACCATTGCAAATGCTACAATACAATCAAGGGAAACCCTTACCCTTAGTCGCTTTTATGAAGCCTTATGTCGGTTACAAAAATAGGGTTTTTTTATGTCAGCCAATGAAAAAATAACTCCTGACACCTTAATAAAATAATAAAAAACCATCTTGGGGGCGCTGCCCCTTGACCTCATAGGAAATTAGGGGAAAACTGTACCGATAAAAGTGGAGTAAATTTAACTTCCGAGTTTAATTAGGCTCCATATAACAACACCAACTCCCACAATATGACAACATAGGATTTGCATCCAATTAATACAATAGGCAATGAATAAATAAATATAATGTAAAAATACAAGGAATTACCAAGGTTGAGACACTTTAATTCCCAACCTTCTCCCACTTGTCTAATACCTTGTAAGAGCCAATAGAATCAACAGGATTTAACTGCTATAGGCTGAGAGGCCTATAGACTCCGAACACCTTCTGAACTTCTCTGTGCCCAGTGGTTGCATCAATGCATCTGTAACATTATTCAAAGTATCTACCTTCTCCAAATTTACCTTCCCATCCCCTACCATGTCTTGCACGAAGTAAAACTGAACATCAATATGCTTTGTTCTAGCATGAAAATTTTGGTTCTTTGCAAGCGAAATTGCACTCTGACTGTCACAACTGATTGTAATATGTCATGCATCAACACTAATATCTAAACACAATCTCTTAAGCCAAATGGCTTCTTTACAAGCATGAGTTGCAGCCATGTACTCAACTTCTATAGCAGAAAAAGCAACCATAGGTTGTCGCTTACTCATCCAACTAATTGCACCACCAAACATAGTGAACACATAGGCACTGGTGGATCTCCTACTGTCAATGTCACCTACCCAATCAGAATCCACAAATCCATGAATACAAAGTTAATGTGGAGGTCCTGAAGCATTTCCATGATAGCAAATGGAATACTTTGAAGTACCCCTCAAATATCTAAACACTCGCTTAACCACATCCCAATGTACCCATCTAGGATTAGCCATAAATCGACTAAGGACTCCCACTACTTGGGCAATTTCTAGTCTTGTGCAGACCATAGCATACATCAAACTACCAACAGCACTAGCATAAGGTACTCTGCTCATGTCCTCCACCTCACTAGGAGATTTTGGACAATCATTAACTGACAACTTTGTCCCCAAAGAAATAGGAACACACAATGGTCTACAATCTGCCATGCTGAACTTGTCCAACATGGTCTTCACATACTTACTTTGGCTTAGCCAAAGTTTTCTGCTACCTCTGTCTCTTTTGATTTCCATTCCCAAAATGTACCTAGCTGCCCCAAGATTTTTCATCTCAAACTGTGCTGACAACTGAGACTTCAAATCAAAAATCATATTCTTACCATTCCCAATCAACATCATATCATCAACATATAATGCAATAATGAGAAAGTGATTATTGTCATATTTGTAATACACACAATGATCTAATTTTGATCTCAGATATCCAATCGACAACACAAAGGCATCAAACTTCAAGTGCCACATCCTAGGAGATTGTTTCAAACCATACAAAGACTTCTTTAACTTGCAAACCAAATTTCTTTTACCTTTCTCTATGTAATGCTCTAGCTGTGACATGTAGATTTCTTCCTCTAGATCACCATGAAGGAAAGCTATCTTCACATCCATCTATTCTACCTCTAAGTCATAAGTAGCTGCAAGAGATAGCAAGAATCTAATGGATGTTATCTTTGTAATGGGAGAGAAAATTTCACCATAATCAATTCCCTCCACTTGTGAATACCCCTCGACAACCAATCTAGCCTTGTACTTTTCAACACTTCCATCTACACCAAATTTCTTCTTGAACATCCATTTGCATCCAATGAGTTTCCATCCATCAGACAAAGGGACCAAATCCCATGTTTTATACTTTTCCAAAGAAGCCATCTCATCCTCCATGGCCTCCTTCAAGGAACCTGCATCTTTCATGCCCATAGCCTCTTTCATAGTTCTAGGCTCATCAGTGTTAGTAAGTAAAGCAAAAGCACAACTAGAATCAAGTAATGAATAACCAAACCTATCAAGTTGCTTTCTTGTTCATGTAGACATCCTCAATGGCTGAGGTTGAGGTTCTTCTTCTTCTTCTGAGCTTTTAGAGCTGCTAGAGCTCTCCTCATCATCAGGTCTCACAGGGTCTATCTGTTTAGTCTTCTCAGGGGTAGAAGGAAACTAAACCATATCCTCTTTCCTTTCTATCTATTCTGGCTGTAGAACAATGAAAGATGGTGTTATTTCTCTAAAGATAAAACATCTTCTATACAACAACTTTTCATCCAAAGGATCCAAAATCTTGTATCCTTTCACATCGACACCATAGCCAATTAAGATACACTTAACAGCCTTATTCTTCAATTTAGACCTTCTCTCCCTAGGCACATGTGCATATGCCTCGCAACCAAAAACATGAAGATGTCTAACTGAAGGCTTCTTACCAAACCACATCTCCATAGGTGTCTTACTAACAAGAGCTGATGTAGGAGATCTATTTACCAGATAGCAAGTAGTGGAAAGAGCTTCAACTCAAAACTTTTGTTCAAGGCTTGCTCCACTAAGCATACTCCTAGCCTTCTCCATTAGTGTACTATTCATCCTCTCTGCAACTCCATTTTGTTGTGGGGTATATGGAGTTGTCTTATCCCTTTCAATCCATTGCTCTTTACAAAACTTATCGAACTCTGCCGAACAAACTCACCACCGTTATCAGTTCTTAGACACTTAATCTTTTTACTAGTCTGATTTTCAGCAAAGGCTTTAAACTCTTTAAACTAACTAAAGACTTCAGTCTTGCTTCTAATAAAATAAACCCATGTCCTATTGTAATCATCCATGAAAGATACAAAATATATAGATTTTGAAATCGAAGGAACATTAACAGGAATAAATGGAAGCTAGGTGTGCAGAAATCACTTGCTACACTAATCTAAGGAGGGGAAGAGAGTGCAAATTCAATTTTATCTTTACTATTACAGAAATGTTAAACCACTAATAGATATATTGTACCAAACACATAAACAAGGAAGTGAGATAGAAGAAGAGAGACACAAGATATACATGGGGAAAACCCTTATCGGGTGAAAAACCCCACACTCCAAAACCTGCACAATGTATTATCAAAACTGAAATGGTTTACAATACACTTTCAATGCAAGCTCTTAGGAGTCTTCGACACTCGTATCTAGAGACAAATTGACAGCATAACAGTACCTGTCAAACCTGTAATACATCTCCTCTCAAAAGCACCTTTTTATATAACAAATACAAGGTAAATATGGCTCCACATAGGGATGGGCATCCAACATGGCCTCATGGTGCAAAACCCATACCTATGGACACTTGTCCAACTTTGTAGGATGTTCCTAACACTTGTGAAGTCACCCCATCCAAAGGAGGTCACCTATTTCCAAAATGGGCTATGACAGATGCTCTTATGACTCGTACAACCATCATAGAATCTGTCATTGTTGTCATAACTTATAGCTGTAAGAGAATCTATCATACACAAGCTATAAATAGTATATTCTCTTACAACATGTCATAGTCCACCTTGGGGTGCCCAGAGATACCTTTTTTAAAGATGCTCTTCGACACGTCTTCACCTATCATAGAATCTCCTATTTCCAACTCTTACATGTCATAACTTCGTCATAGGAATATGTTATGACCGTTACGGTCAATATTCCCTTACACAACATCTAAGATACTGACACATGGAAAAATATTCCTACCACTAAGTGGGATGCCTATCTCCTCATGTGAGGACAAAAATACATGTGGTCATATGCCATGTAGGATGACACATCACTGTGCCAAGTCCCATAATATGACAACATAGGATTTGCATCCAATTAATACAATAGGAAATTAATAAATAAATACAATGTAAAAATAAAAGGATTTACCAAGGTTGAGACACCTTAATTCACAACAGCAATGTGGGACTAAGTCCTAGTCCAAAATAGCACCCAAACGACACCTAATGGGCCCATCTCCACATCACACATAGTAAACCCTAAATAAACTTTTGCTATGAAACTTTATAAATGTATAAAGTTTGATGTTGCAAGATCCATGTCATGAACATATGTGTAGGTGGGGGCATTGAGATACTTCTCCAATTCATTGGGAATCCCCAACAGCTATTGCATCATACTCAACACAGGACCCATTTTTCTCAAAATCTCCAACATTTTCCTTTGCACCCTCTGTTGCTCTAAATAGGCTAGAGATACTAGCGGATACAATACTGAGAATCATGGATGTACACAAAGACAATGATAAATTCCTCTAAAAATAATAGAGATTTAGTGAAGCATACATGCCATTTACAAAGTGGTATAAAAATACGGTAGAGATCTTTATCTGTGTATTATGAAATTTCTGTTCAACTTGTTTTAGTGCTAGCTTTCTATATACCTCCTCTATAACTATCACGGGTGAATCCCCTCATGCCAAACAACAACATGGTAGTGTAAAATAAATATACATAAAAAAAAGTTGAAATAGAAATTTAAAAATTTTCAAAAGCCAAATAAAATCCAACAATTGTAGGCAAAATCAAATGCTTGGATCTCCTCAATGTGGCAGAAACTCTCCAGGAAGGTAAGCAAAAAGAAGGGCTTTGATACAATGTATGAGTGGTCAACTCCTTCCCATGATCCTCAGCCTGTAAAACAACACCCTCATAGAGGCACGAGAGAAGTAAAATGCTCTTCCACCAAATATCAATAAGTTGATATTGAGAAAAATGAGATGAGATATATTACATAGAGTACAAGCACCTATTTAAGGGCAAGATAAAAACATAACCGGTGAAACTACTAATGGGTGAAACTACCCGATATGGGAAACCAATATTAAATATTGGCAACCACCTATTAATGCTAAACCTAAGTTAAACTTAAGAAATGTGTAAGGGTAAAAACTTGTTCACACTAATGATGTTTATATTTTTTAAAAATATTTAAAACATTATTGAAATGTAGTATTTTATAAAATTGACACTATAATTTGGTTGCTAATAAAATGCTGAAAAATAAGGTTGAATGGGACGCCACACTTTATACAGTAAATCATTTATTTTCCTTCTATATTTTTTTGTGAATTCATAACTCAAAACTTTAAATAAATCTTAGAAGTTGCATGTAATGAAAACACAACTATTTTGATGGGATGTTAACTTTTGTCTTAAATATTTATCTAAAATAGAAAAAACTATATCATCTTGACATGAAATCTCCCCTAGTGCATCATATTTTCTTCAAATATATATATTGTATAACTTTACTATTTTTTCTTGAGAGGACAATCAACATCATATTTTGGTGTTGATGTCCTGCTTTTAGTAAAAATTAAAAAATAAAATATAAGCACTAATTGAAATGTTTAAAAAATTTATATTTTTACAAAGTAGACATATATCTACAAAAGGGTAATTTTAGATTTATTTAAAATGATTATTTGCACTAGTTGGTGATGCAGTCATGACAAGAGAATCTGATGAAGGATTGTCCCATCATGCAGCCCAATCAACTTCAATTATGTGCATTATGATAACAACAATATTCATGCCTTCAAATTCTTATAATCATGTGCTTAAAACTTCAAATATTGTAACAAATTTTATGTGCCAACATAACCTTATTATGCAAGATGGAAGAGGCCATGAAGCATAAGTGGTTTGTGATGATGGTTGCCCTCTGGTGTTACCAGGGCTATGGAGGGGCTAGAGTTTTCTTTTCCAACTGTTCGAATAGTAGTGATAACCTTAGAGGAGGCGGGACCAACATTTCAAATTTTTAAATTGTTCTTGGTAGGACTGTTAAGGTTTTATTTAATGGTGAGGTGGTTAGGTCGTGGCCTAGTTGATGGCATCTTATTAGCAAGAGCCAGAGGAGAGGGATCCACGTGGATATAGGGAATGACATTGCCAATAGTACTAAGTGGAGATTGATGGGAAATATCAGTTGTTATGCTAAAAGGTGCAAGGACATTGGTATTGGTGAAGATCTGGGTATTGTATCCTACAACTCAATAAGGACGACATGTGGATATGTGGAAGGGATACGGAGGACGGATGGGATGGCTATCTTCATGGTTAATTTTGGTTGGGTTAAACCTATAGTTGGCATCATCTATCTTCACACAAGGTGGCAGCTAAATACTCCCCCTGATGAGATGTATCTAGGTGGAAAATGTGAGGCATTTCAAAACAATAATTACGCTGCCATCATTACCCTTACTCAGTAAAATTACCATTTTAATGGGCTTCTTGCTAATTCCAAGACTGCTGCTTGCAAACATTACCATTCTAAATGGTTCCAAACTGGTTACTTTTGCTATTCACAAACTGGTGAGATGGGAGGGGACATTGTAAAAATTGAACCCAGCTCAGCAGAGGAATTCAAACAAGACCCTCTTGTTTGGCATATAATTTAGGAAGGAGAGGTTGTGCCCTTTCTCAAAGGAATGGTGGGTCACAACAGAAACCTGTACTGACAATTTGTGAAAACTTGGGATGAAGAAACCAGAGAGGTCAAAATTGGGAAAATAGGCTTCCAAGTTTCAGAAGAGGTTATTGGGCAAGCCACGGGGTTACCTACAAAAGGCAAAAGGCACTCGAGGAGAAGCAGAGTCCCTGACCCCGAGCACATGAATCCCTTCTTCCATGAGGGTGAGGCACCTATGAAACTCCATGGAGGGTTTGAGAGGGAGAAGTTGTCAGAGCCATGGGGTCAAACCTACCTAATGATATACTAGGACTACCACTTTTCCCTTCTAAAGCATTTTAGCAATAAGGTTGAGATTAGATTTCGTTTCTTTTTTCTCTCTTCACTGGACAATTCTGTTAAGTCTATTAGGGAGCTTAGGGCTAAGAATGCAAATCACTCTCTCATTCCTATTCACCAAGGTCTCATTTTGAGGATGTATCATTTTCATCTTGCTTTGTGCCCACCTAAGCAAATCCAAGTTAAGATCCTTGAGGACCCACAACCAAGCACTTCCCATGGGGGTAAAGGCAAAGTGAAGATTTGCATAGGGACCCCTAAGATTAAAGGTGGCCCTTGTGCAGTGGAAGGGAACCCTGTTGAGACCCTTGTTACTATTAAAAAAAGAAACAAAAGCACACCACCCCAGTGCTAGAAAGGAAGAATGCCAAAAGAGATAGGGTGGAGGTAGAGGAAATGGAGGCTACCTTGAAGAAAAAACATAAGGTAAGGGTATTACTGTTGTGGATGCTCCTATGAAGATTATGGAATTGGATACTAGGCTGGAACTGAAGGATAGCAATGAAGGCAGAGAGACTGCTCTTCAGAGAATTCGTCGGTCCAAACGGATTGCTGGGAAACTGCTAGTGAATTCTCCAGGGTGGAGGTTTTTGGTGACTTTGAGTTTGTGGAAGAGATGGTGGATGAAGGCGGGGATGAAAGCCCCATGGAATCAGTGCATGAAGTTGAGGGCACCCATCACTCAGAGGGTCAGCAGGATAGTGCGAGGGCTACTGTTGGTAAAGACACTATGAAGGATGCTATGGATCAAGTCAATAAGGGGAGTTGTGCTTTGTGCAACAAGAATGTGGATGATATTCAGATCCTCCAGAAGAGAATGGATACTATGCAAAAGAAGTGGAAGGTTATGGCTGAATTTGCGGCTAAAGCACTGCATCAGGCTGCTTCCATCTTCGTCATGGTTAAGGATATGGATGATAAGGTCAACCAAATAGGAATCAATATCTTGGGTGACTATATGGAAATGGTGGACTTCCTTGCTATGTTTGGGGTGACTAATAGCCCACAGTTCCTTGTTTCTGATGTTTTTTGTTGTCGTTGTTTCGGAGGTTTTTGGTTAGTTGTTTTTTTTCTACTATTACTGTGATGTTCATTTGTTGTTTTTGGCTAGTTAATGGCCTAAATCCTAGGGATCTATTTTTTTAAAGGGATCTGGACCCTCTTTTCCAGTTGAACAAATCAAAAACATATCCTTATTGAATTGCAACCTTAAGATTGTTGTTTGTCAAGATTTTTCCACTCCCCTTAGATGCAAATTAAGTTTGATAAATTCCAAACCTTAAGGATTGTTATTTGTCCCTTTGATTCATCTAGTTGTAGAAAAATAAAATGTAGATTAACCTCTTAAACTTGCATCCCTTAAGTGAATATAGCTTGTGAATGTTATAACAACAATTTTAGCTATGAAGTAACACTATATCTTGAGAATTTCATAAAACATGAACAACAACAAATACTTACAACCCAAATGTTTTTATGCAACCAATCAAGGTAGAAACATACATAAATAACATCCACAAATCTAACTATGAAATATCTCTATCAAACTTTCCAACTATCCACCTGCACAAGCCTACAAATTCAAAAAAAAATCAGCTAACAAGTCACCATGGACGTTCACTTTATTTTCCTCATAAAAATGGATGCATTTCCCTTGGAGAATTATCTTCAACATCACCTATAGACGTCCTCTTGATGACATAGAAAAATAAAAAATAAACTTGGGCTCTTCTCTTGTTTTGCAATGCCTCTTTGGAGCCAAACTTCCATCTATTTATAATATCTCCTTTACCAAGTTTCATCTTCCTCATTTGTGCTCCAATGACTCTTGGTATTCCTCTTCTTGCTTGGTGGCATCTAGCTTGGAGAAAGGTGACTCTTGGGATTCCTTTATTGCTTTCCGTCATGACTTGGGTGCTTGAAAACTCTTCATTGTCCAATCTTTGTCTTCTAGTATGTAGGTGACTAGGATTTTGTCCATATGCAACTCACCTTGTCTTTTCCTTGGAGTGTTGGAGAATTAAAATATTTATTTTAGTTTCCCCAAAGTTGGTGTATGATGTTGATTAGAAACCTGTAAGACAAACAAATGGGTAAAAGAAATAAAATATTTTTTTGGTTGATGCAAGATTTCTTGTGAGCCTGGATGCTCCTGCATTAGTTGGAGTTGTTAGAACATCGAGTTTTTGAAATAATTTTACTTTTTTGGTATTTATTATCCCCAAAGTGATGATACATATAATTTTAGCTGATGGTTCAAATTGGAAAATTTGTAGCCTAGATGTAATTTAGCTAGAATGAATCCAAATACAATATATGTTTCACAAAAATTGACATTTAGTTAGAAATACTTCAATTCATTTATGCTGATGAGTTGGCCTGAAGTGTGACACAACTTTGAACTTTTACCCTAGAATAAGGCTAGCAATGGTTTTAAATGATTAAAGGATTATCACAACACAAGCAAAAGATCACATTGCTCTGATACCATTATTAAAATGGTAGAGCATATACAAATAATTACATCATAGTTACAAATAGAATTAAAATAATATATTAATTATTTTGAATGATTTTACAATTCAATACATTGGCCCACAGGAATAAATTCCCACCCAACTAGCTACCTAACAATTAACTTATTATATGTAAACCTTATTTTCTAACATAAGGGAGCCACGTTCATTGAGTAAATAGAAATAAAAATAAAATATTTGTACATAGTTTATAAATGGGATGCATAACAAGAACATCATAACAATCTACAATGATGAGCATCGTAAGAACTATTTTTCCTGTAGATCTTTTTTTCCCATCTTAGCATTGGAGTGTAGAGCCATTTTACATTCTTGTCTCCTATTGATTTTTTTTTTCTGTTTGATCATTGTCTATTGATCAATGTTCTCTCCTTTTTAAATAATTAGTAGGAGACAAGAATTTAAAATGACTCTACACTCCCATCCCAAGATGGGAAAGTGAGGTATACAGGGAAAATAGTTTTTATGGTGTTCATGATTATACATTGGAGTTATGGACATGTTTCTTTGAGAAGAATCCTCCACTAGGGAAGAGGCCTCTTTGTTTTTTTTGTTTTTTTTGTAATGTTTGGACAAGAGGAAACAACCATCTATGGGATCATATCTCTTTGAAGAGGGATAGATGTCATTTATGCTTTCAAAGAAGCACTATTAACAATATCATCTTTAACTTTGGGATATGCTAGTGACTAAGATCTACTCTCTTCCACAAAGTTGCTTTCTTTGAAGGAGATGCTTTGTTAGATAAGGAGGAAAAAATTACACTCATTCACCTTATGCTCTATGCTATAGAAACATTTATTGAAATAGGTTTGTCATTGATGTCAAAAGTTTTGAGGTTGTTTCCTTCAAGAGTTGCTTTGTGGTATGGACATCCTTGTTTCGGAGTTGACTTGTGACTTGATGGTGTTGATGTGTTGATCATCTCAGTGTATTGATTGGTAGGAGTTATGGTCCCCAGAGGTAGAGTAATGACATGTCATCATTAGGAGGTTTGTGATTTGTGTCATGCAAATGGTTTATCAGTTCATTCAAAGGAATGGTGTGGTGTTAGATATTAATATCATAGTTGTAGAGGTACTTGTTCAATCTCAATTTAGAATATAGATGCAATCTTCATGTCAATGTGGTGGATTGTTTTCATGGTGTTGGTTAACAGATTTGTCTTTATTCTGAAAATAATCTATTCTGACTCTATACCCCTCTTTAAAAGAACAAATGAGTTAAACAACAAATTGTTGGCAAGAGACACTATATGGATTCATGGTTGTTGTCATTGATGGCAACAAAGGTCATCCCACATATCCACAAGTTATGGTGTGTCTCTACCGGAAGTTAGAATGAAGATTGTTGTGGTCCGGTGAACAAGAACAGAGCATGTGGCAAGGTCCGACAGATTGGTCCGGATCTCTCAGAGGAAGTGTCTTGGTGCAGTGCAGATTTGGGGAAGTCAAGAGGACTACCTTGAGTAGTATATTCCAAGGATTTAGCCTCCGGTGATGAACAAAGAAAAAGATATGAATAGTTGAGTACCGGATTCCTGAGAGACAGTGAGAACAGAGGAAGAACTGACTGACAGAGTATCAGACTATTTTTTGGATGTGTTACTGTTGATGGTAAAGGTTGTGAAGGCATGAATCATGTTTGGCCGACATGATTAATGATATCTACAAGTATATGCTTGATCCGCATTGCTTGGTGAGCAAGGATTCAGCCGACAGAACAGAGTTTGTAAGAAACTAGACTGTTCCGGATGCCGACTAGAAAGGTGATGAAATTACTTGTGCGGATATATATAGAGGATGGATTTAGTTGTGAAGTGTGTAATTGTATGATGGTGTATGCGAATAAGTGCAGAACAGAGCAGAAGTAGTAAGAAAGATCTGGTATGTGAAAGGATAGCAAAATAAAGAACAGAGGAAAGATGAAGTGCAGCAGATCAGTGTACTGAGCCTAACTGGAACTGAACTCCAGCATATATAGATGCTTCCAATCAGTTCAAGACTGTGATTCTTATCACTTTGTAGATAGTGTGTCTCCTTGTAGGCAGTGGGCCTCTTTGTGAGCAGTGTGCTCGGGCAGTGAGCCCTAATTGGCAAGTGCCATTTTGTAATTCCTTATTCTTCTAACAGAGAATAATCTTTGGGTTAATCACCCCGTGGTTTTCTCCCTTAACAGGGTTTCCACGTCAAAAATACTGTGTCATGTGTTTTTCATTTCATGGTAATGTTTGTTTGTTTGATTCAATGCTGCATTGATTAATAAGAAAGTTCAAAAGAAGAAATAATTAGGATAACTGATTCACCCCCCCCTCTCAGTTATCAACACAAATGGGTGAACCTTTTAAATTAGTTCCCCTCTGAATTTTTAGGTATAGCTCCCTTTGTGATTTTCAATGAATTTAACCTTATTCAATTAATCAAATGCATTTTTAACCAGAAAACACTTAAGGTAGACTAACATTCATACATAGCCATGTCATGAATGCGATAATTTATACAGCAACAACATAGAATATATAGATTTTACTTTGGTATCTTCGAATATATGAATACATTCATAGGAACTTGCTAAACCAATAAAGAATTGAACACATATGATAAATTGTCCAAATAAAGAGCAATTACCAAGTGAAAGGGGATTTCACACAGAAAATCTGATTCCACACATTCAGACGCACAGATCCAAATAAGCAGCAATTGTTCTTTTCTCATTCACAGATGAAAATTTACTCAAACAATCATCATATAATGCAAAAGTTAAGCACAGTCTTTCTGAAATTCACCTCCTCTTTTCTTTCTCTAACTTCTCTATATCTTTCACTCTAAAAAGAAAAACATATATATATGATTATCTTAACCAAGTCCTTGAGCAAATTAAACCCAGAGTTAACATAACTCTGACCCGTACGGGATTTAGTTTTAACAACTGATTATAAAAGATCAAAGTTGCTGGAAATAACATAAATTGAGGAACAGAAAAAGAATGAGCCGGCAAGGTTATGACTGGGGTGATGAATCAGCATCTCCTGATTTGCTGTCGGTAGCCTGGGAAATATGCTGGGCTTTCCACTCCTGAAAGGCAGCCACGAACTCCTGAATTTTAGGGAAGTTTGGTATACCTATGTGTTTCATCCTTAATTTCCAGACCTCCTTTTCCCTTCACATCCTCCTGAATTTTTCCTTGTGCTCAGGGAGTGCATCGATGCAGAGATAGAGCAGAGACTCAACTTTGGAAACCCTGGAGAAATCCTCGATCAGAATATTATCATTTTCTTTAATAAAGTGGATTTTGTCTCTGAAGGATTGGACTACTGCTTCAACATCCTCCACAGGCTTTCCGTCATCCTTTAAGTATTTTACATCGATACATTGCAAATCATGTTGTAGTGATTGAGTAAATTTTGTTATTTCTTTAATTAGCTTTGAGAGTTCAAAGCGCCCTTGTCTGGATATGGAGTTCCTCCATTCGATATTCTTCTTGTTCACGTACAACAAATCCTCATCCACTCCAGTCAAGTTCTTTTTTGCCAAAAACTTTTCCAGTCCATATTTCTGGACTTCCTCTATTTGATTTATCACACTTGTCCACTTACCTTCATCCTTAGCCCAGACAGCAACCTGTGTTTTAAGATCTTCAATGGTAGTGGTGGTCAGATCATATATGCCTTTGAGTTCATAAATATATTCAGTTCCCTTTTGCTCTATGCTGTCTAACCAACTATCAAAAGTTTTTGAGACCATTTTGCTTCGATGCACTTGATCTAACATTTTTTGATTGACAGGCAACTTTGGGTCGAAAGACAAGGGGACTTGTGAGATTGGCTGTGGGTTAGGATTGTTAATGGCTTCAATATATTCTGCCATTGCACGCAGAGCTTGTTTCAACTCTCTTTTGTCCTTCTCATCTTTCATCGTTTGATTGACCATTCTTTTAGTGGAAGCTTCGAGATGGTGTACATCTGCAGCTCTGGAGGCAGTACCGAGATCTATCCTCTCCACAGTGAAGTCATGCACTGTAGGATCTTAAACCTCTCCCTCAGTCACTGGCTTGGCTATTTCTGCACTCCAGTTACCAGTGTTTGGGTCAACATCTATTCTGGACATTGTTTTAAGTCTCTTGGACTTGGGGGTCTTCCCCAGACATTTACTTACCATGTCCTCCAGAGGGAGAACAAAAGGAATCACCTTCTTTTTGTCAGATATAGAGCTTTCTAGCCATTTCGGTGCAGGGTCCAAGACTGTCTTCCTAGGCTTCTCTCCATTAGAGGGTTCATTTGAAATCATTAACACCTCAGGGGTGTCTAGAAAGGTCTCTGACTGTGAACCAGTGTCAGCTGTCTCTGTTCTATTTGGGCTTGCCTCTTTGTCCCCCATAGGCTCTTCTACTTCTTCCTCTGAATTTAAGTCAACAATTATTGTCTCAGAAGTCTGCTTCTTTCTCTTCCCCTTTGTCCTCAATCTGGTAACACGGGATGGCAGAATGTCCGTGAGGACCCTTCTGGATCTCTTGGAGACAAGGCTTTTCTCAGCCGATGGCTTGGATGCACCTGCACTACAGATAGCAAGGGGTTGATTAGAAGAGACCATGGGAAGTGATGATGCGGCCACTGAAGAGAATTGTTGGATGGTTTTACTCTGCAGCCCTTCCTACCTTTTTTCTTTCAACCATTTTTCAGTCCTCCTTATCACAGGAAAGGTTTTAATTTCAATTCTGTCCTCCTCTTTCTTGCTCCAGTCCACCTCTGGGATGGGTAAGTGTTCTATTTTCTCAAATTGTGGATCAACCACTTGTTCATCATCAACAAAAATTCTAGAAATGTCCATGTTTAAATTAAGGGTAATTATTTACCCTAAAGAAAATCTGCACCATAACCTTCTCCTCACTTCGAACTCATCTGGGCAGTCCTCCCAGTAATCCTCCAGCTTAGGAAGATGCGAGTGCCCTGTCCCAGAATCTAGGTTATCTTTAACAAAACATTTACTATCGAATTGAACCCTGGCAGTGAAAAATTGAAAATTGAACCTTTCGAGGTTCACCTCCAGATTTAAGGCATCAGATTTTGAATGGCATGAATAATGCCCAAGTTCAATAGGAAAAGCAATACCACAAACCCTTTTTGATGGGAATTTGTTATCAACATGTGCCAATTGCCGACATACGTCCATCAATACAAAATGATCGAATACATATCTAGGCAACTTCAGGGGTTCACCATCAAACCCTCCAACTCTGATATAAGTGAATTCAGAAAACTGGATGAAAAAGCTACCGTAGATACTGATCAGTTGCATTGCTTCACTGGTCAGTCTCTTACCTGGATTGCTTGCCAGTTCATAGGTCATTTTTCCAGTGAAGACATCATTAATCCTTTTATAATTTTCATAACAATTTCTTCTTTGCAACTGTGAATAATATTGGTAAATTTTACTACTCTCATCTAAAGGCTCATGAGGTAGGTCAAACCAATCTCTTGTGGATGCTAAACAGTAAAACAGATATGAAGACATAAATAAATCCCTGTTACCCAGACGATTATTTAAACTCTGATGCAGACAATCAGCTACTATCTCAGCCCAATCCAAATATTGTTCACCCTGAAGGATGACTTGTATAGAAAAGTACATCCAGTCTTCCCAGTAATAGGCATGTTGATTGCCTCTCAGTCGGTTCAACAACACCACAATATCCCTTACTTCCTATATTAAATGATCTCTAGTAAGGGGTCTGAGCAGCCTTGAACCGCCTTTTTGAAATTTTAGCAGCCAATTTCTTGCTATTACACTTCTGTAAGTTGGTCTCTTTTCTAAGAAATACCCATTGGAGGAAGTAATGTCAAGATTAGAATACATCTCCTTAGGCGGTATCTTCATCACAGACATGAGGGTTTGTCTGTCAACGTGAAATAACACATCCCCGTCTGCTTTTCTGACGCACCTGTGTTGGGGGTCGTATCTATTTATACACTCTTGAACCAACTCTGGGCAGAATATAGCTTGAGGAAAGGCTGTGCTTCAACTAGAGCACTGTCCACAATTTTCTTCATTGTGGGGGTTTGGACAGGATTTCTAGTTCTTCCTATGAATTCCTCTAAATCATATTGAACTAATGCAGTATCCCCAAATTCTGAGTGAGAGTAAGTGAGACCAGGGCCATGTTCGTCTCCCAAACATGTAGATTTCAAAGACATATTTGGACAATTATAATAAGACACTTCGAATTTCGAAAATAACAGAAATTCCAGAGGCTCTTCTTTCCAGTATAAGAATTCAGAATAGCACAAGGGAAACAGGACTCACCTTCAGGATATTTGAATTCACTATGAAAACTTGAAAAACAAGAGCCTTACACTTCCAGCGCTATCCTTCTCCGCAATGCATAGTATATTTTCTTGCTAAAATTAGCTTGTTCTTGGTTAATAATGGTGCTTACTAGAATGAATAATCATCGCTTGGAACAATACGTGCCAAAAATATTCAAAAAGATGTGAACTTTGATTTCTTCATTAATAGCAAGTAATGTTCATGCGCCATCATGAAGTACAATTATTATCCATAGTCTCCGCCAAATTAGAGCTTTCTGTTTTATGATGGGTTTCTGACAAAATTTCCTCCAACTTTCCCGCTAAGTTTGACTTAGAAAGCTGCGGAAGCCAACAGGACCAAAATTGCCAAATCTTTGAACCTATTGAACCATTGAACCTATGGGACATGGTTCAATGCGATGGTTCAATGTGATGGTTCAAGCATGTCAACTGGACTATGTAGGCAGGCAAAAGATTGACTTACCAAAACAGAGACTTGAACTTTGAACCATTGAACTTATGAAGATGTGGTTCAATACGAAGGTTCAACGACGCAAGGGTTATGTGGACCAACAAAAAGTTACATGGCTTCGGTAAAAGGTTGCCAATTATAAACAGTGAACTATTGAACCTTGAACCGTTGAACCCCACGGCAGAGTACAAGTGGGAGGTTCAACGAACGATACATTAATAGACACGGGAACTGTGTGACCCGACTCATAGGAAGACAATGTGTTGAACCTTAAAATCATTGAACCATTGAACCTTGAACCCCGCTATAGGGTACGCGCGGAAGGTTCAAGTTCAACTCGAAAGTACAAAGATGCTTAAGACAAACAGTAAGACAGCTTGCTTTATATGACACTTCAGACATATTGAACCATTGAACCTTGAACTTTGAGAATGGTTCAGTTTCAAAGGTTCAAACCTTTTATACAAAGACGACACACGAGTAAAAATTGAAGGACTAAGAGTCGATTTACAAAGCGCAGATATGACCAAAAATACAATACGGTAAACCGACTCTTACTTAAGAAAAATTACCGATATATGAATAAACAAGGGCGACTCAAAAGGTAACACATGGTATCCTTCATTGTCTTTCTTTATACCTCAACTGTTCAATAAGTATTCAAATCCACATACTGTTGGGTGTATTCTTTAGGGCTTGCCCTATTTCTTTAACCATATCCATCAAATCCTAAAATATTGTCTTTTAAATTATTCCTTATTTTCCTATTACTCTCTGCTACAAAAGATCTGAGTGTGTCAAGCCAATGTCATGAAGGTTTAGGGTTTTGATTCTTCTAAAAATTCTATATCCTAAAAGTTTAGTGCTCTCTAAAATCTCTAAATTGCAAATGTCTTAAACCCTAAATCAAATGTTACAGAGTCTAATTCATGATGGGTTCTCTTTATGCTCTTTTTCTTTAGTGATCATCTCTAGTAGGTGAGTGTCACTTAAGTGACAAACTTAAGGGTATTGATTCCATAGGCAATCGGCCCCTTATACCTAGGGCAACCAGTGACTACAGGTGTAACTTTGTAATTGAGTGCCAAAAAGTTTTCTATAGCCTATATTCAATATAACATGGGTGTGAAAGAAGACATCGATGGTTATGAATTGAACCTTATTTAAATTCTAACGGACTTTCATCTATGTCCAAATTCATGTGTATTTGAAAGTGTTTTCTATATAAGCAATTTTGTGGTAGTTTTGTAACTGTTTCACTTTTCTCTGATGTTGTGAAAGAGAAAACCTAAAAGTGGTTCATGCTTGAATGTTACGAAGTTAGTGCCTATGAAGTTTATATGGTAGAGGGTGTAAAAAGACATGTTTTTATGAATATATCTAAGAGAAATAATGGAATGAATAGAGATCGAATACTGGGTGATATGTGAGGTCTTTTTGGTGTAATTAGTTCTGAATAATGTCACAAAGCTATGGTCAGCTATAACGGAGTAGGAGTCTCATGAAAAGCAGCGAGAATTTGACAAATAGAAAAAGGTATGTTTGAGGTTTTTTTGCATTCTTTGTTGGTGTTAAGAGTATACTTGTATGTTTGTTAGTTTGAAATGTATATTGTACTTTCAAGATATGATATAAGTTTTTTCTTGATGTAAGAGAGAGAGAGAGAGAGGGTTTTCAGTGAATACAGAGATATTCGAATGGTGGTTGTATCTAGACTATTTGAGAGTTAAAAGAGGATGACATGAGATGAAGTTTTTTGATGTGTATGGTATAGTATTAAACATGGAGTTTTGATAGATACATACTATGACAATGATTGCATTAGGGAAAAAAATTAAATGATTTCATGAATCTATTTGTGTGAAACAACAAGACAACAAACATAAAAGGTGTAGAGGACTGACAGAGTATACTGACATACAGACAGAGATATTTGATGGGATTGTAGGGTACAAGTTTATAAACTCATTTTGATGTTTGCTTTATGTTGTCTTTATACAATCTTTGAGTGCATTGATTTTTGGTGTGAAGGCATACGAAGTTTAATGTTCAGGGAGTTAGAAAATTATGATTTCATGAATATATTTTTGAGAAAATAATAGAGGGAATAACAAATAAAGAAGATGATTTATTATGCAGTGAACTTGCAATAGAGGTAAATAGATGTGCATCCTTATAAAGATATTTTTGCTTATCTGAGGCATTTTTATAGAGAGAATAGATAGAGGTATATTGAAGAATGTTTTTGTAGAGGGGTATGTTTGATTTATATTGATGCAAATTAGATTATGTAGAATCACTTTTTGCATATGAAACACATGTCAAATCTTTAGGAGATTGGAGTCTCATTTTTTATTGATTGAGGTTGGTGCCTCATTGGGGTTGGTGCTTCAAGCAGAGTATGTGGTGTATCAGATGTGCATTGTACCTTGAGATTGGTGTCTTGAAAACACTGTATTAGGTGTGGTTGTACCTTGAGGTGGGTGCTTCTAAAACAATTGTAATCTTCTTTCTTTTGAGGTTGGATTTGAGTAGTAGACTCAACCAACTCTCAATGGTTTTTCCCTCATAGGGTTTCCATGTAAATATTGGTGTCTTGTGTGAATGTTTTTCTTGATGTGCATTTATATTCTTTCCTTTGAAAAGTTTTTAACATTATTGAATAAGCTTTTTTGTATAACACTTATTACCCCCCCTCCCTTCTTAGTGATAGTGAGAAAATTCCAACAATTGGTTTTAGAGCTACAGGTCCCTTGTAGGAGTCTAATAGACTTGGGTTCATCTTCATGCTATACTATGGGAAAAAGTAAATAAAATAAGAGAAAGGTTATTGCTGAGAAAAACATTGGTCAACAAACCTCAAACAAATCATGTGATATACTTGAAGAAAAGGTTAAGTCTAACCTAGAAGGTGAAAAAGAAACAACCAAAAGTTATGTCATGATAGATGAAGACCACACTGTGAGTGAGTATGAACAAGAATATGATGAAGATGATTTTGAAATTGATTTTGAAGGTGAACTTATTTCTTCCCTAAATGAAATCAAGAAACTCAGTAAGGAGAACCAGAAATCTGATCAACTGATTGAGTATCTAAAATTGTAGTTGGCAAAGTCTAAAAGATAGTGCTAGTGTTTTTGGAAAAAATTGTGTTGCTTTTTTTGTCTCAATGTTTTGGATCACACTCAGTGATCCATCATCAGGAGGAAAGGAAGAGAATGGAAATGAATTTGACTTGTAGAGAGGTTTGTTAAAAAGAGAGAATAGAGGTAGGCACTGATGACAAGAAAAGTTGGAGGACACATTAAAGGGAGAAGAAAAGAGTAGTTGATTTTCCAAGGAGATAAAAATAAAAGAGACAATAAAGCGCGAAAAATTGATACAAGAAGATAAATAGAGAGATCCTCAAAAAGTAAATACAGTATAAATAGATGTAAAGCATGATTATATAACTATATATATGTACATATAAAACCATAATAATAAATAAGTCTATAAAAATAAGTAATTAAGTAAATATATCTATATATTATATAGCTATAAAAATGTAAAAATACAAGCATATGAATAACCAAGTCAATAAATATAAGTAATTATGTAACTATATCCCTATATATAGAGATATACAAATAAGAAGAAAATATACCTAAATATGAATACAAAAGAAGAAACTCAAAGATAAGAGAGGAGTAGAGGGAAAAAGAGAGGGAAAATAGAGAAAAGCAAGTGGGAGAGAACATGTAAGTGAAAATGAGTGCAAAAGGAATGAGGGTGTAAATGTGAGAAAATTGCAACAGAGATAAGAATGGAAGGTAAGTGTAAATGAGAGATGAATGCAGAAGAAATTGCAAGTGAAAATGTGGGAAAATAGCAAAAGAATAAACCCAAAAGATAAGAGAAGAGTCAAGGGAAATAGAGAGAGGAAATGGAGAAATTAGAGTAAGGGGGAGAAAATATGTAAGAGTAAATGAATGCAAAAGTAATTGAGGGTGAAAATGTGAGAAAATTGCAATAGAGATAAGAATACGTATGTACATGGTGATGTACATATGCTTATATAAGATTATACTCTTTTCTGCTTGCCTTTACTTGAATATAGTTGTTACTTATACATGTAACTCTCATTGCATATTTTCTTAGATTTTCCCTTCATATTTTTCTTCTTCTTCTTCTATATATATATATATATAAAATAAGAACGCGTTTCTTGTTTCTACATTTTTGTTTACTTATATATATTAATATAAGAAGGAGAAAAATAGGAAGGGAAAAACTAAGAAAATATGCAAAGGTATATATATATATATAGGTATACTCATACATATTTTCATTGTTCTTTTCTCCTTTGCCTTTACCTTTTTCTCACAATGACAATTTCTCTCATTTACATCCATTATCGTTTCTCACAAATATATATATATATATATATATATATATAGGAATATACATATCTATTCTCTTTTCTCTTTTGCATGTATCTCTCTTTTGCCTTTCCATTTTTTCTCGTTTATATTTCTCATATTCATTGGTCCCTCTTGTGCATTTACAATTGATCTCTCTCTACATTCTCTTAATTGTTTTTTTTTTCCCTCATATATATATATATATATATATATATATATATATATATCTTCATTCTCTTTTTTCTCTTTTGTTTTTCCTTTTTTCTCTTCTCTCTTTTGCATTCTCCCTCTCTTGGATTTGCATCTTTTTTTCTCTCTTTTACATTCCCCCCTCCTTTACAATTTTCTCATATCTACACTCACAGCTCCGTTACTTTAAGCTCTCATTTGCACTCACCTCTTAATTCTTGTCTTATTTACTATTTTTGAACATTTACACTTACATTTCCTTTTATTTCCATGGTAACTCAATATGATTTATAGAATATATAGTACAAGAAATATCACAAAAATACATAAATTTACACATGTAAACTACAAAATTTGTGTCACTATCAAAATAATGAGCTTCTTGAGGTCTACATATGGTGAACAAGACTAGGATCTTGACATTCATGTGACTTGTTTTTCAATGATTCATCTTATCAAGTGAGGGATTTTTGTGCTCATGAGTATGTGTAATTTTTATCTTCCATTTGTCTATAATTTCTTGAACTTTACGTATCGATGCAATGCCTCTATGCTTAGAATATCCATGTGTGTGATGAATTTAGTAGGTTTAGTATATGTATAAGCCATATGGGAAGTAGGATGTAGCAAGGATCAAAAGATAGACGGTCCTAGTTTGCCAAACTAGGGTTTGAGCAACCCTAGTTTAGGGTTTGTCAAATTAGGGTGAAACTAAATTCATCTTTTCACCCTAATTTGACAAACCCTAATTTCTTTTCAAACTCTAGGGTTTGATAGTTCTTTCATTGTCTCAAGAAAGTTTTCTATTTTTATGAAATTTTTCTCTATTTTATTAATTGTAATGACAAACCCTAGTTTAGGGTTTGTCAAATTAGGTTGAAACTAAATTCATCATTTCACCCTAATTTGACAAACCCTAATTTCTTTTGAAACTCTAGGGTTTGATACTTTTTCATTGTATCAAGAAAAATTCTATTTTTTATGAATTTTTTCTCAGTTTTATTGATTGTAATGACAAATCCTAGTTTGGAAAACTAGGGTTTGCCAAACTGTTCTAGTTCTTTAACTGAATTCATCAAATTCCTGCGTTTAATTGAATTTTTCTTTCATTAATTGTAATCACAAATCCTATTGCCAAACTAGGGTTTCATAGAAAGAAATTTTCTTTATTTAATTGACTATAATAGAAGCCATAGAAGCCCCTATCAGCAAGAAACTGGTGTATTCAAGTGAACATACAAGCATTGCATATATACAATATTAGAAATGACACAACAAATTTATGCACCTGAATATGGGAGTTCGCTCAATGTGTATGGTGATGTGGCCCGTATTCAACTATGACTGGAGCTCGATGTGTATGGAGATGATATCATGTGGGGTCTTTGCCCTCATGGACGCCATTCCCTATCACCTTTGAATGCAGTTCCAACTTGCCTTCGTTCTGCTGTGAACTCTAAAATGACAAAAAAATTGTCATTTGAGAGTCTTAACTCTTTTTATAAAAAAATAATAAAATAATGCCTTTGCTCAAAGATGGTCTTCGAGCAAAGGCATTATTATATTGTTTTTTATTTGGTGCTTAATCACCTTCATTTGCAAACCCCCTTCGAATGAAGGTTCTCAAGATATGCTTTTTGACTTAGCCTACAATCATTTGAAGATTCAACCTTCGAATGAAGGTGTTCGCTAAAGATTTTTTGGCACCTTGAATTTTTCTTCATCCACAAAAGTGTAACCCACTATTGTGGGATCACCCAAGAATTATTATTTATTTCTGTATTTCTTATTTCTGTTGTTATCATCATTTGAAATCAATTAGTTGGTTAAGGTGATCGAGTTGTTTCAAAATCTACATTTGGTATCAGAGTAGGTATTTTCTTTTGGGTTAAAGATTTAGTAGTTGGAATTTCACCAAAGGTTTATCATGTCAAATTCTAACTCCTTGCCCATTCCAAAATTTAATGGAAATTAGTATGATTATTGGTGCATCAAGATGATGACCTTTTTTATAGGGGAGGACTAATATGGAAGATTGTAGAAACAGGTTATGATGAGCTAGCTGATTGGAACACCCTTGTAGCTGATGATATAACAACTAAGAAGGAGGCTAAAAAGATGAATGTTCAATCTTTATTTTATATTCAAATCACTCTAGATTAGAGCCCATTTTGAAGAATTGTAGGTGCAAAGACAACCAGGGATGCTTGGAAGACTATACAAGAAGCTCACCAAGGTAGTGATAAAGTCAAAGTTGTCAAGCTACAAACATTGAAAAGAAAATTTGAGAATTTGAAGATGGAAGAAGCTGAAAGTGTGAGTGATTATTGTGTAAGAGTAAAGGATGTGGTCAATAAGATGGCTACTCTTGGAGAAATTGTGGAGAAAGAGGTTGTAGTTAAAAAGGTGTTGAGGTCTCTAACACCTAGGTGGAATCAAGTTGCAATAATCATAGAGGAGAGTAAAAGTTTATTTACCCTTGAGTTTGATCTCTTAGTTGGATCTCTTTTGTCTCATGAAGAGAGACTTAGAGACTCATTTGGAGAAAGTGATGAGAAAGTTTTTTTGTCAAAATTGTCTATTATAGAGAATGAGGAGCAAGCTGATTTTGAACCATCGTGTTTTGAAGATGCATGTACTAATGAGGTTTGGATGCAAGCAATGAAAGAAGAGATAGATTCCATTCATAGGAATGATACTTGGGAACTTATAGAGCTTCCACATGACAAGAAAAAGATTGGTACTAAATGGGTCTACAAGACTAAGTACAATGGTTATGGAAGTGTTGAAAGGCATAAGGCAAGATTAGTTGCTAAAGGCTTCACACAAAAGTATGGCAGTGATTATGAAAAGACATTTGCACGAGTAGCAAGACAAGAGACCATTAGAATGCTGATTTCATTAACAGCTCAAAAGAATTGGAGCATCCATTATATGGATGTGAAAAGTGCCTTCTTGAATGGGTACTTAGAAGAGGAAGTTTATGTGGAACAACCACAAGGTTTTGAAGTGCAAGGAAAAGAAAATTATGTCTACAAGTTGAAGAAGGCTCTGTATGGCTTCAAGAAAGCACCAAGAGTACGGTATGCTAGGATTTATGGATATTTTTAGAAGAATGGCTTCAAGAGAAGCAAGAGTGAGAATACACTTTACTACAAGCAAAAGCGTAATGATATTCTTATTGTAAGTTTGTATGTTGATGATTTGTTATATATGGGTAGAAGCCATAAGATAAAAGATCAACTCAAAATTCCTATGATGAATGAATTTGAAATGAAAGATTTAGGTCTCATGCAATATTTCCTAGGAATGGAGATTCATCAAAGTGAGGATGGAATTTGTATTTGTCAAACAAGGTTTGAAAAGGTCCATCTTTTGAAACTCCAAGATCAGATTGTGAGCCCTATTAGCATCAAGCTGGAGTATGTTGAAAAGTGATGCTGAAGAGAACTTCTAGTTCCACCATGGCTTCCAAATTAGCATTCACTATGCATTGCCATTCTACAGTTCATTAACCACCATGCTTGGTTCTATTTTTAGTCTATTAGTTTAAATTTAGTTTGGTTTAGTTTTGCTTAGCTGTTGTAGTTGTGTGAATAAACTCCTATTTTTAGTGTAGCAGTTTGAAAGTCAGGTTTAACTAAAATTAGCATGCTTTGCTTTTGTTCTCGAGTTTTCATTCATCAAATAATACATGTAATGGATGAACTATTGTTTGCCTTAGTCTTCAAGCTATTTTCTTGATGTAGTGATCTGTTCTTAGAGGCTGCAAACTCTATTTATTTATAGCTAGTGTAGTATTTTGTATGCCTCAATAAACTATTTTGTAACAGTCATTCAGTCTGAGAAATAATATGATATTTCAATTCTAAAGTGTTCACTAGATTGATCAATGAGTGTTCTGTGGCTTTTAAAAAGTCTGTAAGAATTATTATTTATTTCTGTATTTCTTATTTCTTCTATTATGATTATTTGAATTCAATTAGTTGGTTAAGGGGATAGGGTTATTTCAAAATCTATAGTTATAAGTGTCACAAAGTTGGCCACATAGAAAGAAATTGTAGAGCGTATGGAAGGAATGATCATGTATGGAACAACAATAGGAGTGCTCATAGGTTGTCAAAAAAAAATTATCATTCATTTGATCTAGATTGTAATATCATATGTTATAAGTGCAACACCCTTGGACATAGGGCGCATTGTTGTAGAAAAGGTTTTGTAAGATCACTTGGTTATATCAAGGAGACCTGGATATGTTAACCAATAAAAAGGAAGAGTGTTTGAAAGGTTGGAAAAGAAAAGAGCATGAGAAAGTGTGGAGGAGGAAACATGAATAAAAAGGGAAAGAACCTATGCCTGTGCTTTATGCATAAAAGGCATCACAAACTGCATAAGATGTAGCATAAGTTTAGTGGGATTAAGTAGTCATTTAATATGGATTGAAGTGGTTTGCATGATTACTTACCTTGGTGATAGTAGTATTTATCTCTGCATTAGAACCATGTTGAATGTAAGCTTATATAGAGGGAGTAATGTGACAGGATCAACAATGATGGTGTTATCTCATCTTTTTCTCTCTTTTTCTCTTGATCATTTCTTAGTCAATGATTACAAAAGGAGATTGGTCATGTATCAAAGATTTAAGCATTCAGATATGTTGATTCAGATATCAGTAATACAAGTCTATAGTTCAGACATGATGTGCATCAATGATTGTGATTAGTTTACATGGTTATTTGTCTTGATGATTTTATATCATTTAGACATTTGTAGTTCATAGGTGGTTTGTGTTGTTGGATACAAGGTTAGGTGTATTTCTTGATGTTTCCTCTTTCAAGATCTATGAGCATTAAAGGATAGTGATATCTGATGAATCTTTGTATATGTTATAGCTATTGTGATCACTTAACAAGTGAAACACATGATCCTTGGATATGTAATGAATGCAAGACACACACAAAATAGGTTTGCTGAAAAGGTTTTAGAAAGGTGTAAAAGCAGACTCTGCAACCTGTGCATAATTTAGAGGCTTTGAAATGGGGTATGGCATCTATCAATGTATAAAGGAGAAGGATCATTGTCAAATGTTGTAGTTGCAAGTGTTGTGGTAGACATGTATGCAAAATGTAGAAGCATAGATAAGTCAATGAACCTTTTGTCACAGACATATGCTTTAACGGAATGTCATATTTTTCTAATATATTCAACATGGGTTTTATAATAAAGTCATAGATACTTGTAAGCAAATTCAACTAATGAGTGTATTGAAAGTGGAATGAGATATAGGTGGTAGATAGTTTGCAGCATGCAAATATTGCTTTAGACAAATAGTTATATTATTGATCAGACTGTATGGTATGTTCTATGGTTTGTTCAGATTAGGTTTCAGATCATTCACTATTTCAAACAGTGTTCTGACAGGATCTTATAGGACTGTATGATCAGGTAAAGTATTTTGCCAACTATTCTTGACAGTGGGGGTTGACAAGATTTACAAATGATGCAGTCTGAACAATGAAAGTGCAAATCACTAGGATCTGATAGTCAGTTAAATAAACCTTTTGTTACCAGTATGTAATCATGAATCATGTTGTCATCATATCAATGGTTTTAATGCATATTAAGGTCTTGTCACTAATATTCCAAAGGTGGTTTTTGTTGTCAAAGATTGTCATTCAAAGGGGGAGGGATTTAATTGTTTCCATATTCTTTGATAGTAGTATTGTGATCCAATTTTTTTTCATGATGGAGGGCAATGCATATTTCATTGACATCTTGATGGCCATACTATTGCCTCTCTTGAAAGTCTTCTTAAAATTGGGTTGCTATGTTGAGTTCTAGTTATGCTTGTTGCTGACAATATTGGGCTACTTGCCTGGAGTTGTATATACCATCTATGCAATCACCAAGATTCATTGATATGCTTATGTCCAATAACTTGCACGTGATGGTGGTCTCTCATTATAGTGATTCTAGTATTAAGTTCAGATCTATTTGCAAGGAATCTCAGTTATAACAGTGATATACTTAATATTGTCTATGATGAAGTATGTTGTGCAGGTAAATAATGAATGATGAGTATGCACAGTGCAAGATAAATAGTGCAACCAGGACAAGGAGAATAGTCTGATATAGCAGTGCATTTTCCTCTTTACAGTGTTGATTGAGCTGATAGAGATTGTGATCAAATCTCCTTATCTCCTGCATTTCCATGAAGAATCTCTTTTGTAGGGGGAGTAGGTGATCCTTTGTCCTTGATGTCAAAGGGGGGGAGAGAAATCGGTAAAGATTTTTCCATCAATGACAAAGGGGGATATTGTTGAAATAGGTTTTGCATTGATGTAAAAAATTTGGAGATTGTTTTCTTCAGGAGTTAAAGATATCAGATTTCCATAGTCCATGATATTGATCTGTCAAGTTTCTGGATTTAACTGTGTGTAATTAGTTATCATCAACATTTCAGATCACACTCCGTGATCAATCATCAGGATGAAAAGTGTTGTAGGTTAGAATGCTAAATTGTGGACCAAGACCAAATAAATAGAAAGGGGGTAGAAGCTAGTGTGAAGAATGAGGAGTCTAGAGTTGAATTGTTTTATTGTATAGACATCATTGTTTAGGAGTTGAATTGTAACTTGATGGTGTTGATGTTTTGATCATCTCAATGTGTTGATTGGTAGGAGTTATGGTCTCAATAGGTAGAGTAATGGCATGTCATCATCAGGAGGTTTGTGATTTGTGTCATGCAAATGGTTTATCAGTTTAATCAAAGGAATGGTGTGGTGTTAGATGTTAATATCATAGTGGTAGAGGTACTTATTCAATCTCAATTCAGAATATAGATACAATCTGCATGTCAATGTGGTGGATTGTCTACATGGTATCCTTCATTATCTTCCTTTATACCTCAAGTGTTCAATAAGCATTAAAATCCACATATTGTTGGGTGCACTCTATATGGTTTGTCATATTTATTTAACCATATCCATCAAATCCTAAAATGTTAAGTGTCTTTTTCATTATTCCTTATCTGCCTATTACTCTCTACTTTAGAAGATCTGAGTGTGTCAAGCTAGTGTCATGAAGGTTTAGGGTTTTGATTATTCTAAACATTCTATATTCTAAAAGTTTAGTGCTCTCTAAAAACCCTAAGTTACAAATGTCTTAAACCCTAAATCAAATGTTATAAAGTCTAATTCTTGATGGGTTCACATTATTCTCTATTTCTTTAGTGACCGTCTCTAGCAGGTGAGTGTCACTCAAGTGACAAACTTATGGGTATTGATCCCGTAGGCAATTGGCCCCTTCTACCTAGGGCAACTGGTGAGTACAGGTGTAACTTTGTAATCGGGTGCCAACAAGTAATCTACTGCCTTTATTCAATATAACATGGGCACAAAAGGAGAAATTGATGGTTATGAATTAAACCTTATTTAAATTCCAATGGTCTTTCATCTATGTTGAAATTGACAGGGATTTGGAAGTGTTTTCTGTATAAGTAGTTTTGTGGCAATTTTGTAATTGTTTCACTTTTCTCCGATGTTGTGAAAGACAAAACCTAAAAGTGGTTCATGCTTGAATGTTATGAATTTAGTGCATACGAAGTTTAGGGGGCAGAGGGTGTAAAAAGACATGTTTTTACGAATATATCTGAGAGAAATAATAGAATGAATAGAGATCAGATACTGGGTGATATGTGCGGTATTTTTGGTGTATTTGGTTTTGAATAACATCACAAAGCTATGCTTAGCTGTAAAGGAGTAGGAGTCTCATGAGCAATGAGAATATGATAAATAGAAAAAGGTATATGTCTGAGGTTTTTTTGCATTCTCTATTGGTGTTAAGAGTATACTTGTATATTTGTTATTTTGAAATTATCTGCTATACTTTTAAGATATGATAGAAGTTTTTTCTTGATGTAAGATATAGATGAGAGCATACAGAGATATTTGAACATTGGTTGTATCTTGACTGTTCAAGAGTTGAAAGAGGATGACATGAGATGAAGTTTTTTGATATGTATGGTATATTATTAAACATGAAGTTTTGATAGATACATACTATGACAATCATTGCATTAGGGAACAAAATGATGAATATATTTGTGTGAAACAAGAAGATGACAAAGATAAAAGGTGCAGAGGACTGACAGGGTATAATGACATACAAATAGAGATATTTGATGGGGTTGCAGGGTACAAGTTCATAAACTCTTTTTGATGTTTGCTTTATGTTGTCTTTATACAATCTTTGAGTGCATTGATTTTTGGTGTGAAGGCATATGAAGTTTAATGTTTAGGCAGTTAAAAAATTATGATTTCATGAATATATTTGTGAGAAAATAATAGAGATAATAGCAGATAAAGAAGAGGATTTATTATGCAGTGAACTTGTAATAGAGGTAAATAGATGTGTGTATACACCTAAAAATGACACGAATCATCCTAAATAAATATTCTAAATATTTATTCCATTCTTCTATCAATTAAATAAATATTCTAAATTTATTTAATCGATTCACTATTCCATAATTAAATAAATTCAATTTATTTAATTAAAATTCTTCTAAATGTCCTACACAATTATATAATCATAAATTATTTAATTAATCCAAATTCCTCTGTCCTAAGTTCTAAAATCTAAAAATCCACCTCACACTTACACCTCACTTTTCCACCTCACCTTGTCCACCTCATTAGGTTGCACATGTAATTAAATATATGAAATATTTAATTACCTATTTTTCCCTCATCCACATGTCCTATTTCTTCTCAAATCAGAAGTTAGTTAACTAATCGATCAAAAGTGTTAACTAACCAGTCAATTGAGTTAATCCCTCAATCAATTCAGTCAATTCCACAATTCATTCTTCCAACTGACTAATCAAGTTTGTTAATTGATCAGTTAATGGAGTTAACTCTCCAATCAATTTGTCAAATCCCCTCTTTCATGATGGAGATGAGACACTTGTCATATTTCTACTGGTTGCACATTCCTCAACCATTCTTAGCCATTGATCATCACACTTCTTCTGAACCATTGATTCTCATTCTTCTAAGTCTATAAAAGAAGCCTCATCCTCCCATTCTATTCATCCAGGCTATTTGTATTGTTACTCTACAGAATTCCACCCACATGCCTTTGGCACCCTAATACTATTTGCTTGAGATCACCATTATTGCTTCGAAGCTCATCTTCTTGGCATATTCATTATCACAGCCATTTACTATCGACATCCTACAACACAGCTAAAAGAGTGCACTCTCTGAGGGCCTACTTCATCAGTAAAGGACGGTTGTAATAGGTGAACAACAGAAGCTTTGAAACAGGGAAGGTTTGCATTGTTATTCATTTGCTTCATTTCTTTCAATCTTTCTTGTTTTCATTATTCTGTTGATGTTTGGGTTTGATATTGTTCATTTGATTAAACCACATTTTACCCAAACATTTTTGGCGCCCACCGTGGGGCCTTTGCCCCTTTATCTCATCAAAATCTGACCTTTTTTGAAGGCAGGTTCCATACAGGTCACGCAAGGTCACACAAGGTCACACACAGGCTACTTCGGTGCATTTGAACATTTATACGACACATATACCCATTGTTATGGTGCTTCTATCATTTCTGTGCATCTATGCTTTTTAGCTGTGCTTTTGCGCACTGTTACAACACATTTGTCATTTCTGCGCTTTCGTGTATTCCTGCAGCGCTTTTACACACTATTACTGTGCATTCGTCATTACTGTGCATCTGCTCATTTCTACTGCGCATTTGAAGACTGTTATGGTGTATTCATCATTGCTGCGCATCTATTATTTTCTGCTGCACATATGCGTACTGTTACAGTGCATTTATCCTTGTTGCGCTTCTGTTGATTATTTTTGTGCATTTAATCACTGAAGCTGCGCTTCTGTAATGGGCTATGGTTTTAGTACTTTTCTAGGAAAATTTGCTAACGCTAACCTTTTCGCAGGTGTTTGCAGAAGCTGTTTTGCAGGATAGGTTGGGGTTTTGTTCCATATAGTTGCATTTAAATAGTTCACACTTCACTTTCTAAGGGATAGTAAAACTGATGTTCATTCAACTCCTCACCTAGCTCTAATTAGGAAAGAAGTAACTAGATCATTTATTTCTTGCATTGCAACACTTTCCAAGTTATTGCTATCTGGGATTAAAATTGAACTCACCTTTGATTTCAGGATTAAAATTGAACTACTGCTATCTCATTGGACTAAAACTTCAAAGTTAACTATTTCATGCTATGAGGATTAAAACTGAACTCACCATTGATTTCTAGGTTAAAATTGAACTACTGCTATCTCGTTAGACCAAAACTTCAAAGTTAACTATTTCGTGCTACGAGGATTAAAACTGAACTCACCATTGATTTCTGGGATTAAAACTGAACCAATGCTATCTTGCTAAAATCACTTCAAAGTTCTGTGCTTGAGTAGATTAGCCCATTCATTTTTTCTAATTTTAAATAGGTTAGATTAATCAGTGTTTTCTATGCTTGATGAATGACAATAGGCTTATGCTCTCCCCTTTTCTGGGTGATCAGAATGCCAAACTTATCATTCTATTTGTTTAACCTTTAGGAGGGGCCTACCCTTGGATGCACGCTTGTCCAAGTGGGAATGACCCTGAGTGGTAACAGGCTAAAGCCAAGCCCTACCAAGCCACTTAAAATAAATTGTACTTGAGGTGAAAACTTCCTGCAACAAGCGCTACTATGTTACACTGATGGCCAACCTCCCCCAAAACCCTCTCAGGCACAACCCTTTGAGGCTGGGAGACTCCACAACGAAGAGTAGTGCCGCCACATGTGTAACCACTTGAATGGTTGCCCGCATTAAATACCTCTTATTCTAGTGGCCCAAAACCCTTATAATCCATTGCGTGCCTAGGATCTTTGTGCTTGCTTTTGTTCAGTTTAGTCCAAAATAGAGTCGAAAAAACCACAAAAATAATGAAAAACTACAAAATATTCTTTGTGCTTGCTGTGTTTTCTTGCTGTTAATTCAGAAAATCAGATCAAGAAGACCTTTTTTCTAGCCAAAAAAATACCAAAAACAACAGAAAAATCCAAAATTTTGCCAAAAAAATCAGAGCTGTGCATATACCATTTTCTGCTGCGCATTTGTATCGACTTGCTACGCTTACGTATAGACTTGCTACGCATATACAGACTATTGCTGCGCATTTATCCTGCACCAGTGCTGTGCATATAATGCGACTTATGGGGCATATATTCATTTCTGCGGCGCATTTGTTTCTGCGCATACACGATAGTGAGCACTTGCACTATTTTTGAGGGAATATTTTTACCTGTTTGGAGCACCCATTTCAACCTAGCTTCACTTTCTAAGATTAGATTCAACCTTGCAGTCAGTCTTCATCCATTTCACCCAAATCTCTCTCTTTCATCAATCATCCCATTCACTTTCTATCCAAACCCCTCTTGTCCCAAAGTTAGTTTATCCCATACTAGTTCGACATAGGTCCCTTTTCATGTCATTAGTGAATTCACGTAAGCCTAGTAGGTCACAGTACCCTTGTTAGTAGTCTTGTTGAACGACTAGTCCATATATAGTAAGACGGGTATCAAGTACCCTTGCTAGTGGCTACCGTCTTGTGTCAACTGTCTTACTTGAAGTCATTGAGAAAAAAAGTCCTTTGTTCGAGTCTCATCCTAGATATCCTATCCACTGCAGTCTCCATCGGCACCTGGCCAAAATTTCTAGTCCCAGTCCCCTCGATCCCGCGTCACCTTGCATGGTTCTTACCCGATCCCAGTACAAAAAGAAAATAGAAATGGCTGGCTCATCCAATCGCCTCGTCCCACCACGTGATGGTGACGAAGAAATTTCTCATGAAGAATTAGTAGCTCACATCCAAGATAGAAAATTCCAATGCCTAGTAGAGAAGGTGCTCCTTGAAGACCCCCATAAATACTTCCATCATCTTGCTAGTCTCGGAATTAAACTCCCCGCCGACTTTGATATAAGTACAATCATGAAACATGTAGATGATGATCATGAGAGGGGTACGAATGACATAGTCCCACTTGCAAATGAGAGGGGTACAAATGACATAGTCCCACATGCAAATGATAGAGGAAAGAAACCCATAGATCAAAATGCTCCTAGGGAAGAAATGAGAAAATGACTCGAGAGCCTCACACAAGAAATATCAAATCTTAAGATGGGTACAAGTACCAAGAACTACTCCTTGGAAGATATAGCACCATACCCCTTTGACAAAAATTTGGTCATGAAACCATTCCCCTATCAGTTCGGAGTGCCAAAGTTTGACAAATACAAAGGGAAGGGGGACCCTAGAGATCATATTAGGGAATTCAATGCAGCATGTTTAGAAGTAGCTCACAACAAGACCTACTTGATGAGACTATTCCCAAGATCTTTAGGTGGTCAAGCTATGGAGTGGTTCTCGCGTCTCCCACAAGGAATCAGAACTTTTGATGAACTTGTCAATAAATTTATAACGCACTTCTCCTACAACCTCGAACACAAGGTATCTATGCTAGATCTATGCAACACCAAACAGAAGAGTGGTGAGTCATTCGCCACCTTCTTACAATGATGGAGACAACTAGCTAGTAAGTGTTCTTATGATATGCCTAAGAAGCAGCTATTGGAGATGTTTGTCCACAACCTAAACACTGATCTTAGCTATCAAATACAGATACAATGCCCTACATCTTTCTCAAAAGTCATTGAAATGGGCTTATTCATCGAAAAGGTTATGATCACTAAAGGAGCTATCAAGATCTACAAGGACACACCTACTTCTAATTACACAACGGATAAATCAAAGTTTTGGACCAAGAACAAGAATGTGGTCAACAATTGGGTAGTGGATGCCAAGGCAGCAGCTCCCAAGCAACAACCCATATTCACTCTTAAGGGAGAAACAAACAATGGTACACTCAACAAACCACCTTCTCAGGAGCCTAGACCTTGGTTCAGTTCAAATACAAGGTGAAAATTCACACCATTGGGTGAGTCTCAAGAGTCTGCACTACGGAAGTTATTGGCAAACAAAGAAATTTCTCTACCACCAACAAGTGATTACGAGCCTATCGTCAAACCTCCCTACTGGAAGGACACAGACTATTGTGAATATCATCGAGGAAGGGGGCATACAACTAACAACTGCATCTGCCTCAAAAATGTCATCCAAGATGTACTAGATCAGAACCAAGGAGGGACACAGCAACATACCTCTAATGAAACTCATGTGGCCTACAGAGATCCACTTCTGAATCACAATAGGCCATATAACAACAACAAGAACACCAATGGCCACAACAACAACAACAGCAACAACAGTAACGATGACATCAATAAACGCAACTGGCCAAATCAGAACAGTAGGACTAGTAATGCCAACTATGCAAGTGTACCATTTGAATACACCATAAACTGCATTTCTGAGCAAATCCCACAGGTCAATGTCATCTCACCCAACCAACAACCAGGATCTAACAGAACTAGTTGTAGTATAATTACCTGCAATGGTAAAGTCACGCTCAATACCGCCCCTCCAAGGTCTCCACTGTCTCCATCCAATTTCCGTCAGTACAATGTCATCGACCAGTTACAGAAAACTCTGGCTCACATTTCTATATTGGAGCTATTGCGTCTATCTCCTTCTCATAAGAAGATTCTTGAGAAAGCCTTAGTGGAAACCACTATCCCCACTAATTTGGCCCAAGAAAAGTTTTAAACCATGGTAGGCAATATGACATCCTCCAACTCCATATCGTTTACTGAGCAAGATGACCTCTCTGTATCCCAGCCTCATAACACCCCTCTGCACATTGTCGCATTCATACACAAGCACCGCATCAAGAGGGTTCTCATTGATGGAGGCGCTGGTTTAAATATTTGCACATTAAAGCTAGTCCTTGCATTGGGGTTCTCCGAACAGGTAGTTGATCCACGTAGGAAAATTACCATTAAAGCATATGACGAGGAAGAAAGAACCACAAAGGGAACAGTTGTCCTACCCATTCAAGTGGGCCCAGTAATAAAAGATGTGGTGTGTCTATTTCTTGATCGGGAGCTCGCTTATAATATCCTACTCGGGAGACCATGGATTCATGCTATGAAGGATGTCCCTTCAACCTTTCATCAATGCATTAAATTTCCGCACAATGGCAACCAAGTCACCATTCAAGGTGACCCTAACCCCTACCAACACTGCAATCCTTTCCGTGCAAAACCTGAGTGTGTCATACCCAACAATAGAGCATACATTTCCCCTACCCCGCAACAGGACCATACCGCTGAAGCTTCCTCCTCAAGACCCAAAGCACAGAAAATTACCATAAAAGAAAGTGGAGTGGGGGAATACTCCATTGAGCACAACCTCAATCTTGCCAAGATGCCTTTGTCTCCTCACTCTTTTGAGCAACCCAAACATCAACCCAAACATTTTCCAAAGCCATCTGCTCCTCCCATAGCCCCTGCAACTCCCTTTGTAAAATGGGGGACCTTATCTAATGAAACAGAGGAGCAATATCTCCTGCAATGGCTTTATGTTGAAGAAGAAAACACACCCCCAAATCTGCCTAGACTCCCCACAGAACTATATGGGTGAGGTGAGACTATTTTGCACAGGATGGGGTACGAAGGACAAGGCCCCATCAGCCTCAAAAAAGAAGGAATCATTGAACCTATACAACCTTCTTCATCCTCTTCGGCTAGAAACACAAGTGGCCTAGGGTACAAAGCCAAGGATAAAGCCAAGGAAAATGCTTGCCTTGTGGAAACAATCCAAACACTCCAAGTGGATAGCGACACAGATTCAGATGATTCAAATGAGTATGAGTGGGATGAGCTAACAGAGCACTCCTACGACGACAAAGAGGTCAACACCATCCAAAATCTTAGCCCCTACCATGAGGGACAAACATAATGGAACAAACCACTGAGTCTGATTTGCCCATCCCTGAGATTATGGCTTTCGAGGAAAGTTTAAATTCCATTGCAATAAACAACTTGGAGGAAAGTACCACATGGAACACTACCCCCGCCAATGCTCCTAACATTTCCATTCACACCATCAATGAATCAGGTCTATCATCCGACTCCCTTCCCCTCTTGCACCCTAAGCTTATTGATTGGGATCTGCAAGGAACTCCCCAACAAGATATGTTCCAAAACAATGATGTTTACATTGATTATATGGAACTTAGGGACCACTTACCCAAGGGAGATCATAAAACTAGTTTTGCTATCGAACTGAATACCATGGCTTACTTCGGGGAGGGTGCCAAGCCTTCCAGTCGCATAAATATCAAGATCAAAAATGGATCTGACAGTGAAAACCACCTTGCGGAAGTGTCAAATCACAAAACAGTAAAAAGAAAGGATGCATCCGAAGGTGAAAACCCAACTGTGGCACTTGACGATGGAATGCTTGACACTCTCCCTAGTGATATGTACCAGGAAAGGTCACAGATTGTTGTGGAACTAACAGAGCCCGTAAATATTGGAACAGAAGAATAGCCCAAGATTATCCACTTTGCCAAATCTCTTACACCACCAGAGAAAACCAGGTTTGTACCGTTCTTCAAGAAGAAGAGAGGCAGCTTTGCTTGGTTGTATGCAGACATGCCAGGTCTAGACCCAAACTTAATTCTACATCATCTGCCATTGGATCCAGGAGTGAAACCAGTAAAGCAGAAGCTGAGAAAGATGCATCCTCACATAGCCCTTTTGGTCAAAGAAGAACTCAAGAAATTGCTAGATGTGGGGTTCATTAGAGCCATAGATTACCCAAAATGGATATCCAATATTGTGCCAGTGTCTAAACTAGATGGCCAAGTTTGACTATGCAATGATTTTCGAGACTTAAACAAAGCATGCCGCAAGGATGACTTTCCATTGCCAAACATCAATATCATAGTCGACCTAATTGCAGGACATACAATGCTATCACTCATGGACGGATTCTCAGGGTATAATCAAATCAAAATAGCACCAGAGGACCAACACAAGACATCTTTTACTTGCCCATGGGGTACCTTTTACTGGAATGTCATGCCATTTGGGCTGAAAAATGTAGGTGCTACATATCAGCGAGCTATGACAACTATATTTCATGACATGATGCATGTAACTATGGAAGACTATGTCAACGATATCCTATCAAAGTCTCTCACAAGGGATTCACACCTGGATGTTCTAGAAAAAGTTTTTCAAAGGTTGGACCAATTCCAAGTCAAGCTGAACCCAAAGAAATGTGTGTTTGGGGTAACTTCAGGCAAGCTGCTAGGCTTCATCGTGTCGACAAATAGAATAGAGGTAGACCCAGCCAAGGTCAAAGCTATAATGGACATGCCACCGCCCAAGACTCTAACTTAGTTGAGATCCCTACATGGCAAGCTACAGGCCATCTGTAGATTCATATCATAGCTGGCAGACAAGTGCCAACCTTTCAGCCATCTCCTGCATAAGAACATTCCATTTAGGTGGGATGAGCAGCGTGAAGAAGCATTCAACAAGCTAAAGGAGTACCTTATGAATGTTGGCAAGAAACACTATATGGAATCATGGTTGTTGTCATTGATGGCAACAAAGGTCATCCCACATATCTGCAAGTCATGGTGTGTCTCTATCGGAAGCCAGAATGAAGACTGTTGTGGTCCGGTGAACAAGAACAGAGCATGTGGCAAGGTCTGACAGATTGGTCCGGATCTCTCTAAGGAAGTGTCTTGGTGCAGTGCGGATTTGGGGAAGTCAAGAGGACTACCTTGAGTGGTATATTCCAAGGATATAGCCTCCGGTGATGGACAAGGAAAAAGTTATGAATAGTTGAGTACCAGATTCCTGAGTGACAATGAGAACAGAGGAAGAACTAACTGACAGAACATCAGACTGTTTTCCGGATGTGTTACTGTTGATGGTAAAGGTTGTGAAGGCATGAATCATGTTTGGCTAACATGATTAATGATATCTACAAGTATATGCTTGATCCGCATTACTTGGTATGCAAGGATTCAGCCGACAGAACAGAGTTTGTGAGAAGATAGACTATTCCGGTTGCCGACTAGAAAGATAATGAAATCACTAGTGCGGATATATATAGAGGATGGATTCAGTTGTGAAAAGTGGTTGTTGTGTTGTGTGGAATGCGAAAAAGTGTAGAGCAGAGCAGAAACAGCCAGAGAGATCCGGTATGTGAAAGGAAAGCAGAATAAAGAGAAGAGAAAAAAATGAAGTGCAGTAGATCAGTGTACTGAGCCTAACCGGAACTGAACTTCAGCATATGTAGATGCTTCCAATCAGTTCAAGTATTGTATAACATTCTTTTGTAGACAGTGTGTCTCCTTGTAGGCAGTGTGCCTCTTTGTGAGCAGTGTGCTCGGGCAGTGAGCCCTAATTGGCAAGTGCCATTTTGTAATTCCTTATTCTTCTAACAGAGAATAATCTTTGGGTTAATCACCCCGTGGTTTTCTCCCTTAACAGGGTTTCCACGTCAAAAATACTGTGTCATGTGTTTTTCATTTCATGGTAATGTTTGTTTGTTTGATTCAATACTGCATTGATTAATAAGAAAGTTCAAAAGAAGAAATAATTAGGATAACTGATTCACCCCCCCCTCTCAGTTATCAACAATTGGTATCAGAGCAAGGTTCCTCCTAACAGAGCCTAACAGCTTGAGGAAGATCTGGGAGTTCAAATGGATGCATATGGTTTAAGGGAGCAACTCAAGACTGCCCTTGAGGATCTTGAACAGTCAAATTCTAAAGTCAATGAATTAAAGGAAAGACTCAAACAGGCTGATGAATTCATGAGAGAACTAAAAGACAAATTAAGTCTCTCTATGAAAAAGAGAAAGGAGCTGCTCCAACAATTGGCAAGCCAAACTGAAGAAAGCAATACAAATGAAGAATTGACTGAGAAAACCAAGTTATGTGAAAAGTTATCAAAAGAAGTCATTATGTTAAGACATGAAATGGAATCAGGAACTATAAAGTTTACTCAAGAGATTGAAGAAAAAAGAAAAGCTGAAGACAATCTAAGACAATCTCTTAAAGAGAAATCAGAAGAATGCCACCAGATGGACAGGATTATCAGACATCTTGAATCTGATCTTGAAGATGCCAAAGATAATGAAGAAAAACTTGAGGATCAAATTGTCTCTCTCAAAAGAGATCTTCAAACAGCAAATGAATATAAAGAAAAATTCAAGATAAGTTCTGCCCAACTTGAAGTACTTCTTGGAAGTCAAAAGAAGACAGATGACAAGTACGGTTTGGGATATGAGAAAGCAGAAAGCTCCGGATCCAGTCAAAAGAATTTTGGATCAGAAAATCCAAGGAATAGGCCTAGAAGACCTCTGGTAAGATAGCCCAATGCTCAAAGATATCCATCTTTCAATGGATACTGCCACAGCTGCAATCACTTTGGTCACAAAGCTAATCAGTGTAGAAAAAGGATGAATCAAACTAATCCATCCTTCTCCGGACAGTGCTTTAACTGCAAAAGGTATGGACACAAGTCTCATGAATGCAGAAATATGCAAGTAAACAAATCATTCAATGGTAGATGTTTTACATGCAATAGAGTAGGTCATATGGCTAATCAATGCAGATCAAGAGGTTATCAATCAAATATGCAAAGAAATGTTATTTGCCAAATCTGTAATAGGTCCGATCATAATGCTAAAGTCTGCAGAAGCAAGAATCAGGACAAAAGAGGTCCGGTGTATAATCAGAATCAAGACAAGGGTAAACAAAAGATGAATGCGGATGAAGTTAGGAATCAGATGAGCAAGATTTGGGTAAAGAAAAGTTCAGAGAATACAGAAACTGGATCCGCACCAGATTCTGGTGCTGATATTCCTTCCGAAAATTAAAAGTGAGCTCTGGCTCAGGGGGAGACTCAAAGAAAATCCTGTTCCCCTAGCCAATCAAGTGGTGCTGGATGTAACACAAGATGCGGAGTAAAGGGTTTGAATATATAAGTCCTGAGATGATCTAGACAAGATTTCAGAGGTCCGCATGAAGATGTAAAGAAGTTGTGATCGATCAAGTAAGACCTATTCCAGGAGATGCTCCAGAATGACAGAGGACTACAAAAGGGTCCGGAGAGATCCGGAAGTGCATTATCTTATTCTGCGGATTGGACAGAGTGTTTGGGATGTCCTTGTGATGCGTTATCTTGATTTGTTCATGGTTGAAAGTTCCGCACGATGTTCATAGACCAGGACTGATCCGGTTCTTCAAGTTATCTGAATAAGGCAAACTGAATAATATAGGTCGAGCATTTATTGCCATCAGATATTAGGGTTTGCAGAGCAATATAAGGGATTTCTCATAAATCATTTGCTCATTCTGCACTCAAGAAGAAGCGAAAAGTGGAGCTCTGCAACAAGATTCATCAAGCACACCAAAGATCTCCTGCCGAAGTCATTGCATAAAGAAATCAATCCAATCACTCCGTGCAAACCGAAGGCGCATAAGGTATTCTCCGTTTTCATTATCTCACTGCAAATCTTTGAAGAATGGCTACTCCGAATATAGTTAAGATCTCTGATAGACCTCGCCCCACATTCAAGAAACATCCATACAAATCTTTGGAGGTAGATCCACTAGGAGCCTTCTCTAGTGTTCCGCATGGTGTATTACATACGGAGGACATTAGGGTTTACATCCATGCGAATTTTGAAGACTTTAGAGAATCAAAACTGATGGATATCTATCACAAACAATTGATAGATGACTCCTTTGAGATCAAACCTCAGTATAAAGCCATCCGGGACAAACACTTTGCACAGTGCATTCATTTCCCCTGTTTTGAAGAAGATGAATGGGTCCGGTATGTACTAAGTAGAGTACATGACAACTTCCTATGGTTGAACAAGCCCTTCAAGATCACCAAAGATGCAATTAGGGCTGTAACCGGTCTGCACTCATCCGGTGGATTACCTATTCTCAAGTCTGTCAAAAATCAGATAGTTAGTGATGCAACCGGATCCAAGTTTGACAAGAGAGCTATGACAGTTGATGACATCACTGAACCGGATGTCAAATTTGCATCTATGATAATTGGTTACAAAATCTATCACTGTAGTAGGGAAAATTCAGTACTGGGAACTGCAATCTACACAGCTTATCAAATGTTAAAGGAGAATGCAGACTATGACTTGTGTGAGCTTCTTGTAAACCAACTTTTTGAAAATCTGCAGAAGATTAAGAAGGACAAGAAAAACTCCTTCAAGTATGGCAATCTGATCCTTTGTCTCTTCTTTTACTACATGAATGAACTTCCCGGATCCAGTGGATGGATATGGCAGAATGACAGACTGGTTGCCATCCAAATCAGAGACTATTTGCATGGACTTGGGGATGCTAAAGCAAGAAATACAGCTCTATGGGGATATTTCAAGAAATTCCAAAGCATGATGCATGCAAGAGAAAGAATACCCCAATCCCTTGTTGAAAAGTACAAAGACACAGTATGCTTCATGGTAGAAACAGATCAGTGTCCAATGGAGGCAGTAGAACCAAGAACTGTATGGATCATGCCCATGGGGTATGAAGTGGATGAACAGATAGTGGAACTGCATGTTCAACACATGCTAAGTCAGCCCAAAGATCCAAAGGCAGAAAGGTTCGGAACATTTGAGGAACTAAGTATCAAAATTCATGTTGAACTCCGAGAACCAGAAATCAAAAGGAAGGTGAGAAAAGAAGTAGAGAATATTGCTCAAGGCCTAGGCATTCCAAAGGAGGCACTTGATGCCAACCGGGAAAAGAGGAGAAAGGCTGAGGAAGAAAAGAAAGAGGCAGAAAAGAAAAGTAAAGAAAGTGTTCCGATTGAAACTTCCACCCGGACCAGATCATCAAAAAGATCTGCACCTCCCACAACCAAAAGTTCAAAACCGGAAGTCTAGGCATCTGGTAAAAGATCTAAGACAAAAGCCACAAGGGCTTATGAAAGCCAAAAGGATGAAGAGGAAACTGAGTCAGATGAGGGAGTAAAAGAAATAAAGAAGCAAAAGAAGAAAAGATCTGGGAAACCCTCCACAGGCCAAGACAAGGAAGAAATGACAGAGGAATTTACTGAAAAGCCCACTCTATCCCTAGACAGTGTAGTCAAATCAGTCACTGTGGATGGGAACCTTCAACCAGTAGCTGAATTCTATGATGACTACAATGAGGCAGATCAAAAGATCCTGCAGGAAGCTACAATCAGGTACCTGAACATTTACAATAAAGCTTTTATTGAGATTATCTCCGAAATTCCTAAGAGTCTAGAGAAGGAACTAGAAATAAGAAAGAACAATGCCATGGCAAAAGACCTTGAGATCAGAGAACAGATAGCTATTCAGCTATATCCTTCAATTGATCACAAAACAATGAACATGGTATTCAAAGACTGCAAGGATGAATTCAGGAGCAAAGCAAGGATGAATCAGCTTATGCTTGGTGAGACCGACAAGGTAGCCAAGGACACTGAAGAGATTCTCTAGAAAACCTTCAAAAGGTTTAATCTTCCTGTTGTAGAGGACTTAGGTGCAAAAACAGCTGTGGACTTGGAATCATCTGCTCCGGAAGAAGTGGCCCTTGAACAGACTAACATCTCTCCTCCGGTTTCCCCTACAGTCTCCGGATCCTAAGAAGAAGAGAAACTACAGGAGAAAGAAGCAGCAGTTAAAGAAAAAGAGGTTGACAGCACCAAGGATGCAAAGAAAGAGAAGACCCCAACAGAGAAAACCACAACTGAAAGTGGTAAGAGTAAGGAAGGAGAAAAGATTCCAAAGGACAAAACTGCAGAAGAGAAGAAACATCTGTCTCTGGCAAGAGACACTGCACAAACTGTTCAAGAATTCTTGACAAAAGCCACTATAGAAATTGATGAACCGGACCTGCTAAAAGGACCATTAGATTTTGACTCTTTGTCACCGGTGCAAACAATGAAAATAGCCTCATTTGCAAATGAGAAAGTCAAAGAGAAACTACTGAAATCTCACATGGAAGACTGTGAGCTTATGGAGGTAGCATCTGGAGTGCTGGAAAAGATCATGACATCTTTCCAGAAGGATCCCACAGCCTCCTCTTCCGATAATCTCAAAACCTTAGTCAGCAGTGTTAGTACATATTTTGAATCTCTAGAAAAATCAGCTGAAGAAAAGGTCCGGAAGGAGTTTTTGGATAAAAGGTTCTCCGAGGTTCAGGGTTTGATCATTAATGATAGGAGAAACATGAACATTGGGATAAAGAGCTTAGAAAATGCTCTTAAGGATGGCGGTGAAATATACAAATTTTGTATCTCCTGGTCCAAGGTAACAGTGGACATTGAGAAGAAAATAAAAGAGCAAGAGAACACACTACTAAGCTTGTCTCAAAGTTTTGATCCTCTTTCTTCCTCTATAACAAATCAAGAATGTCAGACTATTGCAGTCTTGAGTGAAATCAAGAAATTGGAGAAGGAAAGGAAAAATAGAATAAGCAGGTTGAGTGAGCTCAGGGGGTTAATTGTCCCTAAGCTAGAGGCCATGCATGAGGCCATAGCAGAAGCTCAAATCACAGCCCAGACAAGTGATCCGAAAGATCTAAAAAGGGTAGATGCATTTGCATTTTTGTTGAGTGGTCACATTTCAATTTTGGATAGAATGAAGGAAAGTTGGGCTACAGAACTAATCCAATTGAAGACATCCTTTGCAGACATTCTTCAGTTTATGTGAGTACGTAATATGTGGCTAAGTATAGTAAATTTTTAAAAATTTTGTATGCAGACCCTACCCTTTGCCATTGATGTCAAAGGGGGAGTGAGGAGCAGTGAAAAATGAGGAATCCAACCAAGGGGGAGTTCTAGAAATTGTATATAAAGATAGAGCATCAGCCAAGGGGGAGCATAGTGTAAACACTTAGTCATTTTTCACTAAGTGTTGCCATCAATGCCAAAGGGGGAGATTGTTGGCAAGAAACACTATATGGAATCATGGTTGTTGTCATTGATGGCAACAAAGGTCATCCCACATATCCGCAAGTCATGGTGTGTCTCTACCGGAAGCCAGAATGAAGACTGTTGTGGTCCGGTGAACAAGAACAGAGCATGTGGCAAGGTCCAATAGATTGGTCCGGATCTCTCTGAGGAAGTGTCTTGGTGCAGTGCGGATTTGGGGAAGTCAAGAGGACTACCTTGAGTGGTATATTCCAAGGATATAGCCTCCGGTGATGGACAAGGAAAAAGTTATGAATAGTTGAGTACCAGATTCTTGAGTGACAATGAGAACAGAGGAAGAACTAACTGACAGAACATCAGACTATTTTCCGGATGTGTTACTGTTGATGGTAAAGGTTGTGAAGGCATGAATCATGTTTGGCCAACATGATTAATGATATCTACAAGTATATGCTTGATCCGCATTACTTGGTATGCAAGGATTCAGTCGACAGAATAGAGTTTGTGAGAAGATAGACTATTCCGGTTGCCGACTAGAAAGATAATGAAATCACTAGTGCGGATATATATAGAGGATGGATTCAGTTGTGAAAAGTGGTTGTTGTGTTGTGTGGAATGTGAAAAAGTGTAGAGCAGAGCAGAAACAGCCAGAGAGATCCGGTATGTGAAAGGAAAGCAGAATAAAGAGAAGAGAAAAAAATGAAGTGCAGCAGATCAGTGTACTGAGCCTAACCGGAACTGAACTTCAGCATATGTAGATGCTTCCAATCAGTTCAAGTATTGTATAACATTCTTTTGTAGACAGTGTGTCTCCTTGTAGGCAGTGTGCCTCTTTGTGAGCAGTGTGCTCGGGCAGTGAGCCCTAATTGGCAAGTGCCATTTTGTAATTCCTTATTCTTCTAACAGAGAATAATCTTTGGGTTAATCACCCCATGGTTTTCTCCCTTAACAGGGTTTCCACGTCAAAAATACTGTGTCATGTGTTTTTCATTTCATGGTAATGTTTGTTTGTTTGATTCAATACTGCATTGATTAATAAGAAAGTTCAAAAGAAGAAATAATTAGGATAACTGATTCACCCCCCCCTCTCAGTTATCAACAATGAATCCACCCATTCTCATGCCACCGATCCAAGGAAAACCTCTAATTCTCTACATATCTGCTACACCTACTGCTCTGGGGGCGCTTCTAGCACAGCATGATTATGAAAACAAGGAAAGAGTTGTATACTACATCAGTCGAACCTTAGTGGACTGAGTTGCAATACTCACAAGTAGAAAGATCATGTCTCGCGATAGTTTTTGCTTCACAAAAACTCTGACATTACATGCTTGCACATCTAGTTAAGCTCATTGCAAAAATAGACCCATTGAAGTACCTTCTTAGTAAAGCAGCTCTCACAGGTCGCCTAGCAAAGTGGGTAATGCTTCTCAGTGAGGATGACATCGAATATGTGGACAGAAAAGCCATCAAGGGACAAATCATAGCTGACCAACTAGCAGAGGCACCGTTACAAGACAGCAAGCCCATGCAGTTTGGAGTTTCCCGATGAGTCCTTATTCACTATATCAACATCTTCTTGGAAACTCTACTTCAATGGGTCTTACACAAACCATGGATTGGGGGCAGGTATCCTATTTATAACTCACCAAGGCGACACAATTCCAAAGTCTTACTGTTTGTTATTTCCATGCACCAATAACATAGCGGAGTATGAAGCCTTAGTAATTAGTCTTAAGAAAGCAACTAAGTGGAAAATCCAAGAACTACATGTCTACGGTGATTCTCAGCTTATCATCAATCAGGTCAATGATGAGTATCAAACCAAAGATGAAAAGCTCATCCCCTACAAAAGAATGGTCGACGACTTCAAAGAACACTTTGGGACCATCTCCTTTGAGCAAATACCCAAGATTGAGAACAAAGCAGCAGATGTAATGGCAACCATTGCCTCTCTTCTAGAAATACCTAAAAATGAGTCACGGTATGAGTTCTTAGTGGAAACTATCTGGCAACCAGCTTATGATCTTCTTGAGACCCATTCCATCTGCCTTCTAGTTGGATCTGATTCACCTTGGTATGGTAAGACTTACACTTACCTCAAGGACAACCTTCTCCCACCTGAGCTCTCTTCCAACCAAAAGTGAACTTTCATACGACAAACCTCTCACTACACCATCATAGCCGATACCCTTTACCGATGTGGTCTAGATGGTACTTTACTCTGTTGTTTTGAACAAGAAGAATCCATAACTGTCTTACGAGACGTACATGAAGGGATCTGCGAAACACACTCCAGCGGTCCTTCCTTAGCCAAGAAACTCATGTGTTTGGGTTATTACTGGCCAAACATGGAAATGGATTCATATCAATTTGTCAAAAAGTGCAAACAGTGCCAAATACACGGGAACCTGATCCATGCACCTGCTCAAGAGTTGAGACCTTTAACGACACCCTGGCCTTTTTGCCAGTGGGGACTTGACCTTGTGGGAAAGATTCATCCACCCTCTTCCAACGGCCACAAATTCATCATAACCGCCACTAAGTATTTCACAAAGTGGATTGAGGCCGTTCACCTAACCACCATCACAGGTAAACAAATTTCATCTTTCATTCTGAATTACATTATCTACAGATATGGCATTCCTTCATCTATTATCATGGATAATGGAAGACCATTCAAAAATCAGGATGTCCAAGAACTCTATGAGTGTTTCAAAATCCAACATCATTTCTCCACTCCATACTACCCCCAAGGTAACAGCCAAGCTGAGGCATCGAATAAAACCATTCTGAAAATCCTAAAGAAAACTGTCAATGATGCTGGCTGCAATTGGCATGTCCAACTCAATCCTGCTCTGTGGGCCTACAAAACCAGTATACGTACTCCCACAGGTGCTACACCCTACGCACTTGTCTATGGTTCAGAAGCCATCCTCCCCATTGAGGTCGAACTACCATCTCTCAGGGTGTCATTGAAAGGTCTCATATCAGATGAAGAATACAGAGTCTCTAGGTTACAAGAACTAGAGCTGCTAGAAGAAAGGCGCCAGAAAGCTTTTGATCATCTCAAAGCATATAAACAGATGATGTCAAGAAGCTATAACCATAAAGTTCACCCAAGATTCTTTAAGGTTGGGGACCTCGTTCTCAAAGAGAATCCTCGCAATCAACAAGACAGAGAAAAGAAAGGCAAGTTCGAACCTAACTGGCTTGGGCCCTATGTGATTGTAGCTGCTTACGGATCAGGGGCATATCAGTTGGCCACGTCAGAGGGTGAGTTGTTCGATGATCCAATCAACAACATACACCTTCACCGATTCTATACCTAGGAGAACCCCAATGCAAGGGGGCACAAAAATGCAAAAATACAAAAAAAATCAAAAAAGTTGAAAAGAGAAAATACAAAAAAATAAAAAATAAATAGAAAGCATACAAAAAAATTGTCCTTTGGTGAAAACCTGGCAAACAGGCACTTTGGATAGGTATCATGATGAAAACCTAGCAAACAGGCATCATGTTTACTTTCTAGCTTCTCGTGCAAATAAAAGCAAGTGATGAAAACCTGGTAAATAGGCATTACCTGTGATAAACCGCCTTCTCCATCTTTGGGAATCCAATCACCCTGAGTCCTTTCTTCCTTTGCTCATTTCCCATTTGACCCATATCTTCCCTGCAATAAAGACTTGATAGTTACCTATCATGGCTTGATACTCTCCTTGTGGCCTTGTCAACCAAGGTTTTGTCCCATACTGTCTCCTCAATGTGAGCCTAGCATAGTGTCCCTCGTCAGTGTCCATGGTCCAAGTCTGTGAACTACATTGCCTCTGTGTCGTCACGTAGGCAAGGCCATTTTTCTAATGCGCCCCCGAGGCTTCCATTTCTCCCACGGTCCCATTCGCCCCCTTTCTTGTCATTTTTCTTCTAGTCCATCCATGGTCCATTAGGGTTTACCCCAAACTACATTGCCTCTGCGTCGTCACATAGGCAAGGCCATTTAGCAATGAGCTCCCGAGGCACTAGGTCAGTCCCTTAGGGTCCGTCTCCCCAATAAGGATTGTGCAATCTTCTCACCAAGCAAGCAAATGCAAGCAAAACCCACCCCTCAAGCAGAAATCTTGACTGTGAGCATCTTAACCTATCCAATGCAAAGCAAATACCCAAGGTCTTTTAAATGATTTTACTCACATTAAGGAAAGAAATAAACACATATCAATGCAAATATGTTTTATAGATCAGAAACATGGTTAACATATTGAGTCCTAATTTTTGCTATCATACCTTTCTATGCTACTTGAGGATGCCAAAAGCTAGAGATGCTATGATGGGGGAATGATTACTTTCTTTGTTTGTTGTTTGTGGATTAAACTTTAGTAATGTGAAGCCTTGTCTAAGGACATGATCGGTAATAGATCATCGAGGACATCCAAGGTCTAACATAAATGGGGGCAATCCTTGTTTGTTGAAACACAAGAAATACTCAGGTCATCTAGATTCAATTTTGACTAGATGCTTGTATTAACTTGCTAAATCAAAATCCATGTAAGTGGTACTCAGGTCATCTCGGTTCAATTATACCTAGATGCTTGTATTCACTTACAACATTTCAAAAAATGTACCAAAAATAAAATGCCCAATGATGAAATAAAGCACTCTAAAAGCAAAACATCCATCCTATATCCATATACACATCCATGCATCCATATCCCATACAATCCTGATTACCCGAACTATGCAGAGTAACAATACCAAATGAAGTTTCTAAGTCTTTCTACATCCAGTCCTTCTATTTATCATCCTGTCATTCTTGTGTCAATGGAGTACATTTGGACATCACAAAAACAAAGCATATAGGTGCATATAATATCACATTTAGAGCTAGTCATGAAAATGATTAAGTCAGTGGCATACATAACACAATGCATTAGGTCATCCATACATCATCATCATATCGCATCATAAAGCAAAGAAAATCAAAAACATAGCTAAGTGCATCATATACAAAGCTGCATGCTCACATAGAAATCATGTTGCATTTGCATACATTTGAAACATTAAGATCATATAGACATCACATAACATCATATCAAAAGCATCTCATATAGCATCAAATAGAATATCTAAGTATACACGTACATCGCATCATACAATAGAAGTAAATCATCATCTCATAACATATGCAATAGATCATAAAGCTGCATCATCATTTATACTATCATAAAAAGAGGTCCAAATGTACAATATCATAGTCTCTCTCTCTGAATCAAAGTGTCATATATAATATACATCCAAAAGGATGGTGATACATGTCCCAAAAAGTACAAAATCAGGTGCAAGTCTATCCTTGCTACTGTGGGCCACCACTGCCAGCTCCTGACTACTGGGGACCCATCACGGAAGCCCCTGACTGTGATGGACCTACTCTATGAGTAGCCCCAGACTGACTCCTGAAGCTCCCAGCCCTCTGAGTCACTGACACTGCCCCATGGTATAGGCCCCGGTAGTACTGTGCCTGTGACTGTGCTCTGGCCAGCTCTACCTGCACCTGTGCCTGTGCCTATTGCACCTACCCAACCAAAAAGGACCTCACTGCATCTATCCCCATGGCAGCCACGACAGTATCCCACTCTACACGGATAATGCACACCCGTGCATCTGCCATGTCTCTCTCACGGGTCAGCCCCGTGATCACTGCTACATCCGTCTCTCACCGGCCGTTAGCCCTCCTAAGCTGTGCCTGCAACTCTCGCACCTATCCCCTCAGGTTGGCTATGGCCCTCTCATGCACCTCTACCTACACTAGCCCCTGTGTTGCCTCTGCCTATCCTAGCCCCTGTGGCTGGGGCACCTGCTGTTGTGGTACCTGCTGGGGTGGCGGCATCTGCGCCTGCTGAGGTATTTGCTGCTATGCAACATGTCCTGGCACTGCCTGCTCAGCCTGCTCAGCCTGAGCTACCCTCCTCCGCTGTCTCAGCCTCTCTCCATCTCTACCACCCCGTCCTCCTCGACCCCGTCCTCCTCTAACTCCCCTCCAACCCGGGCAAACCTGTCCCTCCGACTCTGAATCTGCCTCGTCAATACGAGGCACTAGCATGCCAGGTCCTAAGTACCTTGGGAAGGGATGTGCATTCATCCAATCCTCATAGTCCTGTGTCACCCCGGCATCAGCTATCTCTGTCCTCATGTCCCATGCCACATAGGGAGTCTGCCAGAACTCTGCCAGGGCCTCCTCATACGAAGCCATCGGCCCCCATTAGACCCTCTCTGCATGTGTCTGCGCAAATAGCACCTGTCCCTGTGGCAGACCTTGCCTCCTGCCAAATTGTTGTAGCACCTGGCCCACCATCTGTCTCTCCAATATGTGTCGTGTCTGACCTATCAGCCACCTCGTCTGAAAATAGTATGGCAGCTTGTCTCCCTCGTCGTCCCAGGGCTTGCAATCCAGATATGGTCGCCAGACGACCACATCTACACCATCCAATGTATGCCTCTAGTACTCTAACTTCCCCAGCCTGTGTTGGGAAATCACTCCTGCGTAGCCATAACTGTATGGCTCTCCTCGTTGCCTCGCGAAAACACATATCGGCCTTGTCACCGCTATGTGTTCCCATAGCCAAAACTGTAGCAGTAGCACCCCAGCCGACAGACTCGTGCTGCGATGATACACCACCTGGTGCATGTCATGGTACAGGTGGGCTAGTACACAAACTCCCCATGCGTATCGGGTGCCCTTAGTCAGCATCCGCTCCATGATCCTGCCCCATCCAATGGGGAACCCATGTGATCTCCTATCGGGGCATACAACACCTCCGATCAATCCAACCACGATCCCAGGGAAGTAGTCATAGCAGTCGTGTATATCGTGCCAAGGGATGACCTGTCCAACCAGCTCAGGGTCATCGAACACTTGTCTGCACTCGGTGAGTCCCACATCCCGCTGTGCGTCATACTCTACCAACTCACCAACAATGGGTAAGTGCAGTATCCTGTAGACGTCCTCTAGAGTCACAGTCATCTCACCAGTCAGAAAATGGAAAGTCCCATCCTCACTGTGAAATCTCTCCATGGCAGCTATCAACAGTCCACGGTTCACTCGCACCTCAGGCATGAGGCAAACATAATCCAAGCCCATGGCACCAAGTACCTCTCTGTCGATCTCTGTCAGCATATATCTCTACAATAGGGGCATAGGGAATGTCTCCCTAGACTGCAGGGTGTCTCGAATCTCCTCCTGCACGCAAACAAAGCAAGGCGTCAGTCTAAAGCGGCATATACCATACTCAACATATCTACTGAACTATATCAACTAAACTTAGCATTTCAAATTGATCAAAACAACACACTACATCTCTTGACTAGATTCCTGCAATCTCGGAGACAGCTCATCGATTTTCCCCATCAAACAGGATGCTAATCGAATCAATTTGGCTAAGTAATTGACTATCCAAAAGCAAATGCACCACTACAATGAGCAAAAGCACCGCCAAAACATAGGTGTGCTGTTACATGGCACATATGCGTAACTTTAGCATAGGCGCCGCTACATTCAACATATGCACTATGCAATTACAAAAGCACTGCTAAAATCAACATATGCGCGTCTTACACAGATGCGCAGCCCAACTGGGCATATGCGCCGCCAAACTACAAAAGCGCTGCCTAACTACACAAGCGTCGTTAAAATGCACAGATGTGCAGCTTTCACAGATGTGCTGCCAAACTAGGCATATGCGCAGCGAAATTACAGAAGTGCCGTTTCGCGCTGCATATGCGTCGTTCTGCACTTTGGTGCATATGTTTGACCTATTTTCTAATTGCATTTATGACACCCTAATTTGACCCTAGGGGAAATTTTTCAAAGCACATACCAGGGGTCCTGCCTCTGCTAGCTGCCTGAATCGACGGAGTCGCTCGAATCGGTGCTCCTCGCATGGAATGTCTGCTACTCTGGCTGCCATGCTACTCCAAGTTTGCTCTAAGCTCTCTATCTCCAATCCAGATCAAACAAGTGTACAAATGAGTAATCTTGTGGACCCAGCTACTATTTATAGCCTACAAATGCTAATTCTGGCTAGGTGATGACTGTGACTACTTCCCACGCCCATTTTTCCTCTAGTTTTCTTCCTGTTTCCCTGAAACACATCCCTTTTCCTCCAACCTATCCTAACCCCTTCGTCTTCGTGAGATTGTCCGTCTTTGAATCTTTCACCCTTTTCCTATCCAATCTCCCGAGGGGGCATCCTATCGTCATTAAACTTGTACCAGCGGCAAACTGGGGCATGTATCACTATCAAACTATTGACTTCTTTGAAGCAACGCTGTAAACTGTATGCATCAAAGAGGGGCAAAATGTATATGCCTAAAAATGACATGAATCATCCTAAATAAATATTCTAAATATTTATTCTATTCTTCTATCAATTAAATAAATATTCTAAATTTATTCTAAATTTATTTAATCAATTCACTGTTCCATAATTAAATAAATTTAATTTATTTAATTAAAATTCTTCTAAATGTCTTACATAATTAAATAATCATAAATTATTTAATTAATCCAAATTCCTCTATCCTAAGTTCTAAAATCCAAAAATCCACCTCACACTTACACCTCACTTTTCCACCTCACCTTGTCCACCTCATCGGGTTGCACATGTAATTAAATATATTAAATATTTAATTACCTATTTTTCCCTCACCCACATGTCCTATTTCTTCTCAAATCAGAAGTTAGTTAACTAATCAATCAAAAGTGTTAACTAACTAGTCAATTGAGTTAATCCCTCAATCAATTCAGTCAATTCCACAATTCATTCTTCCAACTGACTAATCAAGTTTGTTAATTGATCAATTAATGGAGTTAACTCTCCAATCAATGTTGTCAAATCCCCTCTTTCATGATGGAGATGAGACACTTGTCATATTTCTACTGGTTGCACATTCCTCAACCATTCTTAGCCATTGATTATTACACTTCTTCTCAACCGTTGATTCTCATTCTTTTGAGTCTATAAAAGAAGCCTCATCCTCCCATTCTATTCATCCAGGCTATTCATATTGTTACTCTGTAGAATTCCACCCACACGCCTTTGGCACCCCAATACTATTTGCTTGAGATCACCATTATTGCTTCGAAGCTCATCTTCTTGGCATATTCATTATCACAGCCATTTACTATCGACATCCTACAACACGGCTAAAAGAGTGCACTCTCTGAGGGCCTACTTTATCAGCAAAGGATGGTTGTAATAGGCGAACAACAGAAGCTTTGAAACAGGGAAGGTTTGCATTGTTATTCATTTGCTTAATTTCTTTCAATCTTTCTTGTTTTCATTATTCTGTTGATATTTGTGTTTGATATTGTTCATTTGATTAAACCGTATTTTACCCTAATAATGTGCATTGTTATGAAGATATTTTTGCTGATCTAAGGTGTTTTTGTAGAGAGGACAGAGGTATATTGAAGAATGTTTTTGTAGAGGGGTATGTTTGATTTATATTGATGCAAATTAGATTATGTAGAATCACTTTTTGCATATGAAATACATGTCAAATCTTAGGAGATTGGAGTCTCAGTTTTTATTGATTGAGGTTGGTGCCTCATTAGGGTTGGTGCTTCAAGCAAAGTATGTGGTGTATTAGGTGTGCATTGTACCATGAGATTGGTGTCTTGAAAATAGTGTATTAGGTGTGGTTGAACCTTGAGGTGGGTGCTTCTAAAACAATTGTAATCTACTTTCCTTTGAGGTTGGATTTGAGCAGTAGACTCAAGCAAATCTCAATGGTTTTTTCCCTCATAGGGTTTCCATGTAAATACTGGTGTCATGTGTGGATGTTTTACTTGATGTGAATTTATATTCTTTCCTCTGAAATTTTTTTAAGACTATTGAAAAAGGTCTTTTGTATATCACTGATTCACCTCCCTCTCAGTGATAGCACTAAGTATTCCAACAACATCCACATCTGAATGTTTTGCCTTCATAATTGTTGCTGTAATATATTTTATTAATTTATTTATTCTTGTATTAAAAAGATAGATTTTTTAATTAAGTTATCAGAATAAAGTTCCCCCATTAATTTGGTAGATCAGGATCATCGGAGTAATGAAAAAGGAGAGAGGCCAAATGGACTCCCCTAGACACAGGTTGGGTAAAGGAAAATTTTGATGGGGCCTCGAGAGGAAACCTAGGTAGGGCAAGTGCAATGTGCATCTTGGGAGATCATAATGACAAGTTTACAGGAGCAATGTCAAAAAGATTGGGGATTATGTCAAACAATGAAGTAGAGCTTCATGCTCTTATTTTGGGATTGTAGTTATTAGAATTTAATCTTTACTTTGTGAAGATTATTTTATAATTTGTATTTTATTTTTTGGTGTTTTATCTCCACATGTCCGGTAACACCTCTTTTATTCCTTTTTTATTCCTCCTCTCCTTAAGAGGAAACATGTCGCACACACCTTATGCAAGGTGGCATATTGGAGTTACATATAACTCCATTCTTCACCTCTATTTAAGAGGTTGTTTTTCTCTCTTTCTGTGCACATCCTCTTCAGGGATATCTTCTTCTTCTTCCCATTTCTCTCATTGAGAAGCTTCTACATCTCTGTAATCTTTCTTTTGGCTTCTTGCCACATGCATATTCACGAGGGTTTTTCTTTGCTTTTCCCCCTTCAAAATCTTGGTGTTGGTCTCTGGTGCAAATATGGTAATATCTTTCTTATGTTGTTTATCTGTTTTGGTTAGTACTTTGATCTTGCAATTTTCCTTTCATGGTATCAGAGCTTACTACTAATCATTTTGTGCAAGCTGTTTTGAAAGATCTTCTGTAGGTGTAGGTGATGATATTGGAGACCTGCACACATCAAAATAGAGATAAGAAGCATTTTCAGAATCAATATAGCTTGTTAAAATAAAAAAAATTCCTATTCTTCCTTAATTTTTTTTTCAAGTCATTTGTTTCTCTGTGAATTTTTTTTTTTTTTTTAAATCAAATTTTTTAGATCTCTGTGAGAAAAAAATTCTCCTTCCTCTATAACATATCTATTTTACATTTCAATCAATTTCAATTTTTTTACAAAGCTTTCAAATTTATTTTTTTAAAATCAAATTCTTTTACAAAATTCAAAAAAATCAATATTTTTCCTTGAAATCTTATATTTTTATATGCAAAAATTTTTTCTTACCTTTTTAGATTATAAATCTTTTTTTCAAAATTAAAAAAAAAATAATTAATCAAAATTTTTTTTATTCAAAATTAAAAAAAAAATAATTAATCAAAAATTTTTTTAATCCTAAAATTTTTAGGGTTTTTTAATTAAAAAAACCTAATTAAATTTTTAGGGGCCTTGCTTTTTATCTTATAGAAAGCTAAATTGTTCTAAATTTAATCAAAGCTTTTTTGAAATTCTAAACCCTTATTTTTTAAGGGGTTTTTTTAAAAAAAAACCTAAATAATAAGAAGCAAATTTTTTTATTAAAAAAACTTTAAAAACATTTAATTCTTTTTGGGAGGGGATCGGCACCCCTGCCCCGCTGCTCGCTGCTCTCTGCTTTTTTCCAGGGCTGCCGGCGGAAATAACCCCCGACACCCCTCTGTTCGCACTCTGCCGCCGGCCAACGGCGATTCTCCACCGTCTCTCAGCCGCCCCCTCTGTACCGCCCTCGCTCGGCCCTCCTCTGTGCACCACCCCTTCTCGGATTGAGAGTCTCTTGCCCCCGTTCTGCCGCCGCACCTTCTATGCTCCCTCTCTTGTCATTTTTCAAAAACAAAACACTGCCGTAGCTTTTTAAGGATTTATATTTTTTTTTCATCTATCTTTGTTTTAATTTTAGAATTTTTTAAGTTTCTAAAATCTCTTTTTTTTAGATTTTAAAAAAGTTCTAATTTAGTTTTTTTATTAAAACAAAAAAACCTTTTAATATTATATGATTCTTTCATTTAATTTTTATACGAGGTTTTCTTATTTATAAAGTTTATTTTATAATTCAATTTATATTCCTTTAATTATTTTATATATAGTTTTTTTTTTTAAGTTTGCCTTTTATAAGGCATTTTAAAAAAAAATAGAGCATTTCTTAAAAAAAAATTACCTTTTCTTCATTTTAATAGAGGTAATTTTTTGAAATATTTTTTGCCTTTTGTTTATGTAATTAGGTTTTTTTTTTTTTTTTTTTCTAAGAAGGTATATTTTTGGTTGATTTTAATTTTTGCAAAATGTCGACCCTAATTCCTGAAATTAAACTCAATTTGACTAATTATCATTCCTGGAAGCAACATATTAGTTTTATTTTTCGATTTAAGCATCTTTTGGATGTAGCGACCAATTCAAAATCAGAACCTGCAGCTACCGCAACTCAGGATGAAAAAGACAAATGGCTAGCCAACCAAAAATGATGAAGCTCTCGGTCTGATAGGTATCTTGATGTCCCCTGAACTCTATGTTCACATAGGAGCATGCACAAAAGCCTATAACGCATGGGACATTCTTAAAAATATTTACGACAGTGCAAATGAATCTAGAAAGATTCAACTTCAAGATCAACTCAAAGATCTCAGGTGTATAGATTTCAAAACCATTGATTAATTTCTTCTTAAATTTAATGATATTAATGCTCAATTAACTGATTTAGGGGTTAAGCTTAACCATCTTAGATTAATTCATATCATTCTTAAAAAATGTTTACCGAAACCATTTCAACAATTTATTATAAATATTCATTCTCAATTAGCTATTCCTACCTTAGCTACTCAATTATCTTTTGATATATTTCAAAATTTGTTACGGCAAGAAGAAGCTAAGTTGATTCAGTTTGGTACTCTTAAAACTAATGAGCATGCTTTTATGTCTAAACATAATAATAAACCTAACTCTACACCTAATAAAAATCAAAATTACAATCCAAAATTTCATAACAATAATTCTCGAAATTATAACAATAATACTTATGATAGTCGAAAGAATAATCCTTCTAATAATCGACAGAATAATACTCCTAAGAAGCCTCACTGTAACTATTGTTTCAAAAAGAAAAATGTTAATATGAGGCAAAATTATAGGCACAATAATCAACAAACTCATAAACCTCAACAAAGTAATCAATCGAGGCGTGCTTTTACTTGTGCTTTCTTGGGTTCCCAACCAATTAAGTGGATTATTGATTCAGGTGCATCTCAACATGTTACTTCTCATAAAGAGGTATTTCAATCAATGCACCCTGATACTATTAATATTCCTTTTCAACTTGCAAACAATCGTAGTTGTAAAGTAGAAGCAGTTGGAGATGTGAATATTCCAAATGGTAAGCTACATAATGTTTTATATGTTCTTGAATTGCAAACAAATTTGCTTTCTGTAGCTCAGCTCTGTCAGGATTACAAGATAGAGTTTTACAAAGATGTGTGCTATGTCATTGATCCTAATCAAAATGACAAAGTCATTGCTAATGCTAAATTAGGTAATGATAATTTATTCAAGTTCTATGAATTTGCTTCTTCTAAATACTCTTTATTATCTACCATTGATTTCAATATTTGGCATGAAAGACTTGGTCATATCAATGCTGACAAAATTGCCTTGATGCAAAAATGCAATATGGTAGATGGATTGCCTGGTATTGTACCTTCTAAAATTGTATGCACAGGTTGCATGAGTAGTAAGATGCATAGGGAGCCCTTTCCTAAAGGTTCAGCATGGAGGGCACATCATAAGTTGCACCTCATTCATAGTGACCTTTTGGGACCCATGGAAAATACTTCCATCCAAGGATCAAGGTATGCACTTACTTTTATTGATGATTTCTCAAGAAGGACTTGGATCTATTTTCTAAAAAGTAAAGATCAAGTTCTTGATACTTTCATTGATTTTCTTAAATTTGTTGAAAGGCAATCTGGTTTTAAACTTAAAATCTTAAGGATTGATAATAGTACTGAATATGTGAATAATGCTTTCAATGGATACTTAAAGTCCTTTGGTATTAAGCATTAGTTAACCGTTCCCTATACACCTCAACAAAACGGTGTGGCGGAAAGGAAACATAGAACCATTGTTGAAATGGCTAGATGCATGTTGCATGCTAAAAATATGTCTTACAAATTTTGGGCTGAAGCTATGTATTGTGCTACTTATATTCTTAACAGAAGTCCAACCAAAGCCCTTAGTGATATTACACCTGAAGAGGCTTGGTCATGTAGAAAACCCAATCCTAAACATTTAAGAATTTTTGGTTTTATTGCTTTTGTTCACACACCTAAACAAAAATGACAAAAGTTTGATTCTAAATCTTCCTCTCAAATTTTTGTTGGGTATGATGAATATTCTAAAGCATATAGAGTTTTTGATCCTGTTACAAATAAAGTTGAAGTTGCTAGAGATGTTTGTATTGCTGAAAATGGGGTTCATGATTGTTCCAAAATTAATAATGATTCTTGCAAAAAGAATGTTCTTGTTATCAAGGATGATCCTCCTTCAATCACTCCTCCTTTGAACCCTCCTAATCCATCTCTTAGCCAAAGTGATAGTGAACATGATGATAGTGAACCTTCTCATCATGATTCTTCTTCAAGTGATGATACACCTACCTCTAAAAGAATGCCTAAATGGTATAAAAACTTTGTTCAAGAAAGTGATGATATTCTCATGAGAATGAATAGATCTAGAAATGCAAATTATTGCAACTATGCCTTAATGTCTAAGATTATAGATACAAATGATCCTCAAACTTATGAGCAAGCTAAGCATCAACCTCATTGGCAAAAAGCCATGCAAGATGAATATGACATGTTGATTACCAATCAAACTTGGGATCTTGTTCCTCTACCTCAAGTTAAAAATCTTGTTTCATGCAAATGGTTATATAAAACCAAGTTCAATGCTAACAATAAAATTAGCAAATTCAAAGATAGATTAGTAGCTAGAGGATTTTCTCAAATAGAAGGCCTAGATTACAGTGAAACTTTTGCTCCTGTGGCAAAAATGCCAACCATTAAATTAGTTTTAGCTTTAGCATCTCATATGCATTGGCGCATTCATCAAATGGATGTTAAAAGTGCTTTTTTAAATGGTGATTTACATGAAGAGATTTATATGTCTCAACCTAAGGGTTTTGTTCAAAAAGGTAAAGAACATCTTGTATGCAAATTGAAAAAATCTATTTATGGTTTAAAACAATCACCTAGAGAGTGGTATGCTAAAATTAATGCTTTCTTTACTTCTAAAGGTTTTACTAGGAGTCCAAATGATCCAAATCTTTATATCAAACATAGTGCAAATGATATTGTCATAGTTATTTTATATGTTGATGATTTAATTCTTATAGGTAGTTCTACTAAATTGATTAGTGATATTAAATCACAAATTACTCATTCATTTCAAATGACTGATTTAGGTTTGTTACATTATTTTTTGGGTATGGAAGTTTGGCAAACTCCTAATGGAATTTTTCTTTCACAACATAAATATTCTCAAGATCTTTTAGACAAATTTAATATGAATGATGCTAATCCTATTTCTACTCCTTGTGAATTAGGAACCAAGTTAATGATTGATATGGGAACTCCTTATATTGATTCTACTCTATATAGGCAACTAGTTGGTAGTTTAAATTATTTAACTCTAACTAGACTTGATATTTCTTTTAGTGTTGGTTTAGTTTCTAGGTTCATGTCTAAACCACAACAAACTCATTTTAAGATTGCCAAAAGAATTTTAAGATATATTAAAGGTTCCATTAATCTTGGTATCTTTTATAATACAAATTGCAAATTTTCTTTACATGGTTATACTGATTCAGATCTAGGAGGTGATCCCAATGATGGGAGATCCACTTGTGGTTATTGTTTCTTTGTTGGATCAGGTGCCATATCTTGGAATAGTAAAAAGAAACAATCCACCTCTCTTGGTTCTACCAAAGCAGAATACAAGGGATGTACTAATGCATCCAAAGAAGCCTTATGGTTACGGAGATTACTTGAAGAATTTGGTCTACCCCAAAAGGAGCCCACTCCTTTGTATTGTGACAACCAAAGTGCCATTGCCTTGGCAAAGAATCCAGTTTTTCACGCAAGGACCAAGCACATCGCTCTTCAACATCACTTCATTAGAGAGCACATTGAAGACCACCAAATTTCTCTCCTATATTGCAAGGGTGAAGATCAAGTTGCCGACATTCTTACTAAACCCCTTTGTAAAGACAAACATCTTCAACACTCTAAATCTTTTGGTCTATATCCCATTGATGGGTTTCTTGTAAATCTCCCCAAGTAAAGCTTAAGGGTGGGTATTAGAATTTAATCTTTACTTTGTGAAGATTATTTTATAATTTGTGCTTTATCCCCACATGTCGGGTAACACCTCTTTTATTCCTCCTACATGAATAAATCTATTTTGGTAGATTCCTCCTTAAGAGGAAACATGTGGCACACACCTTATGCATGGTGGCATATTGGAGTTACATATAACTCCATTCTTCACCTCTATTTAAGAGGTTGTTTTTCTCTCTTTTTGTACACATCCTCTTCATGGATATCTTCTTCTTCTTCTCATTTCTCTCATTGAGAAGCTTCTACATCTCTGTAATCTTTCTTTTGGCTTCTTGCCACTTGCATATTCATGGGGGGTTTTCTTTGCTTTTCCCCCTTCAAAATCTTGGTGTTGGTCTCTGGTGCATGTTACAAATCTGGTAATATCTTTCTTATGTTGTTTATCTACTTTGCATGTTTTGGTTAATACTTTGATCCTGCAATTTTCCTTTTAGTAGTTAGGCCTAGCTTATGGGGTAAGATGACTATGTATAGCAAGTGACTCATTTTTGACAATAAATGCCATTTCTAGTAGACAAACATCTAACTAGAGATTAAACAATCTGTTGAGAAGAGGGTTGGATTTGATGGATAAACTTAGAGAATACAAATTTAATTATATTTTTAGAGAAGCAAATCACTTAAGTGACAAAATAGCCAATGTGTCTTTTGATTTTGAGTTAGCTAGGTACCTTTTTGTTAGCCATTCTATTTTGGAATGGAAAGAGCATATCCTTTAATTTAGTATTATTTCTAATTCAAGACTTGGGGGAGGATAGTAATAGAACTGGCATAGACTTTGGAGAGGTGGCAAGTGACTCAAATTTCTAAAGGAGTCAACACAAGGTGGCATGTGATGAGATTCAGATGGTATGAGTAATTTATTGGGAAGAAGGCTCCCACGAGCTTTAATTATTTCTTGATTTATTGTTTGTGAAAGGAAGAGACGACAATGGTAGAGGAGTATGATGGCTTGTGTGATATTTGATAAGTGGCATTATGGTTTAGTGTAGCCTTCTTTGACATTGATCATCAGGGCATAACTTGATAAATTTAATGGCTGAGTCTTTGACGCATTATTTTGTGATTGTGTGGATGGTGTGGTTGCAAAGCTAAAAGAGGCAAATGGTGTTCTAAGGCAACATTAAAGAAAAGAGATTGAAGAGAATTTTTAAATTATCTTCCCCGGTGGCGTTGCATATTGTGGGTATGGTTCTTGGTAATTCCTTTATGAATTTGCATAAGAAATATAATGTCAATTCTGAGATTTCTTCTATGTTTTTACTAGTCATGTTAGACTTAGGGGAATCCAAGGATTGTGTGAGAGAGATGGCCAAGTCTTTGATTAGAGTAGAATGGAGAGTAGGGCTAGATAAAATTTTGTAGTCGATGATTCTGAGCCTTGGTTTTCCTATAGCTACTAGGATCTAGCAAGAGGTTCTTCCTTCTAATAGTGGTCCATGGGCTCCCTTTGTTATTCCTGTGGTGGGAGAGTGAGGCACGAAGGAATGAAGCTCGGTGGGGTCTCAATTTTTTGAAGATTACAGCAGGGCTCACAGATTCTAGAGGCAATGACTGGTCGATGGAGGTGGCTTCTGAGAGCTCGGATCAGGAGGAGCTGGATGGTGGTGGGAGGTTTGAAGCTTGTTGTTTGATCGCAGTTTGTAATTAGCATAGCATAACTTTGTATCCAACATTTGCATCCATCAGGGCTAGTAGATTTTGGAGGCACTGACTAGTCAATGGAGGTGGCGTCTGAGAGCTTGGATGAGGAGATGGACGATGGTTTGAAGCTTGATGATTGGTCACAGTTTGTAATTAGCATAGCATAGCTTTGTAACCAACACTTAGAGCCATCTCTAGCCTAGCTAAATAGGTTGGTTATGTATATAATCTTATAGTCATATAATGCAGAGTTGGTTACTGTTTTGGTTTTCAATTTTAATGGGATGTAGCTCCCTTTAGCCCAATTCACCAATCAAAAAAAAGTTATTGGAATAAAGCTTTTTTCTTAGTTTTTCTATTGTAAACTTAATTTATGAATTTGAACCTTGTTTGTAGATTTGAATTTGACTTGTAGATAAAAACTTAATGATTTTGATTTTGATGGAGATTCACCTACAAAAGAGAGATTCATCTAGGTGTTTGGACCTAAAATAAAAAACCGGTGATAATGATAAACCATTTTGAAGAGTCTACTAGGTTAGAATTATTCTCCTTTAGAACACAACTTAAATCCAATTTAATAGCTTGCAACAATGATTTAAGAGAACATGGAATGAAGTATGCCTTAGAATGTTGACATTTATACTTTTACAATACCACAATGTATAATAAAACTTTTCATATAAAATTATCCATATTTATTAATATTTACTATATGTTTAAAATGAACTACAATTTATTATTTATACAACACTTCGATATAGATAAATGATTTGTAGTTAAATCATCTCTTAATAACTAATGAAAACTTAGACTTAAAATTCGTAAATTATCCAATTGAACTAATTGATCCAACGAAACTAAAGAATTAAAAAATTAAAAACCAAACATAGTTCTAGATACACGTTGAAATAAAATGAATCGAAACAAAAAGATTTAAATGTACAAGCATTCAATTTCCACCGTGAGGAATGCGTGAATGAACATGACCGGTAGCTGCAGGTGCCGTGCTCTTTTATATTTCAATTGAAGCGCGTGTGGACAGACCAAGGAAAACTGTAGAAATGTGAATCAATGAACTTATTGCATGTGTAAAAGAAGTATTAATAGCATTGAAAGAATTAAATGTCATAGTCAAATCCACCACTAAAAGTGAAAGGGACATCAGAAGCATTTTACCTAAATATCATTTATTTCAATGGTCAAACAGTTAATATAAATTTTGCACCTCATTCACAGTAAAAAGTGTTAAATATATGTCCTATTTTTATTGACCAAGATTTACTTTCTGACAATTGGAATAGATAATTTTTAAAACTAGCCCACTTAAAGATTCACAAAAGCCAAAAATGTCTATTATCAATATACAGTTAAAGCATTATCCTCAATCAGTAACACTTCCTAAGGACGAAAAGGAATAGAGTGCATTGTGAAGGGGACACTGGAAGATTCACAACGGTCAAAAATGTCTATTATCAATGTACAGTTTGAAGCAGCATACTCAACCAGTAGCACTTCTTGGAGGACGATAAGTAATATATAATAATTGATTTTTCAGGAAATTAGAGTTTAGTAAGTTTTAAATTGATCATATAAATTATCGATGATACTCATTTTCATTAACTTGTTACGAACATTTCGTCATTTTTTACGAGTGCCAGATATTTTTGCAATCACGTAAAAATATTCTTTTCCTGCTTCTCTTTTCATTCAAACTAATGATTCTAAAATGGGAGAAATGTAGTACTAAGACGTGTTTTAGAACTGGTTTATTAGTCCCTGCCTCTAAGCGGGGACTAATGTTTTGATCTGGCTGAAATACTAATACCTATGCATTGGAAATGGTTCCTGAGTAGAAAATTGCATATTTCTGTTATGTTTTGAAATGGTTTTTTTTTTTTTTTTTGGTTTATTTTATTTTTGTAGAAGATTTTTGTTTTTGACATTTAAAAAATGGGCCAAAATACAACCAATAAAAAGTGAGCAAAAGAAAAAATTTCAAGGATTTCTAATGATTGGAGGGCTATAAATGTGTTTCCGTTATGGGTTGCAAGTTTTGTTTCAAGAGTTGGCTGGTGGCCAGGTGTGGACATAGGGGCTGTTGTATCAGGTTTGTGCAGAGCATGTGTTGCTGCTTTGTACGATGTGGGACTTCGAGATCTGGTTGCTTCGAAATGCATAAACAATGGCATGAAAGCAATGCAATCTAACTAGTTGGATTTTATTGCAAGCAGGATGGATTTGGTGCAAGCTCTTATTGCTATTTTAAAAGGCCCCCAAGGTAAACGCCTCATTCTACTATGATTAGGTGTCTGTGTTGGTTTTATTTAGCAAGGTTAAAAAAACAATGTGCACATCTTGTTCTTTTTTGTTGTGTTATGGTTATTGGAGGTTTTTTTGTGTTATCTATCTACAAATCCCATACGGTGCTATATATATTATATTTTGTAGCTTGGGTAGACTCATTTCTATGTTATTTTGCATGACAAATTTATGGAATGGGTGTCTTTCACATTGTTTTGGTGAATGTGAAATTGCACATGCATTTTAATTTTTTAAGTATACCCATTTCGAATCTTTCAAGACCCATGTAGTTTGTTTCATTAAAGGGGACTGCCCATTGAGTTTGAATGATTATACTTTTAGTTTTATTGGTAAACATGATATGGGGATCCTTAGATTCGTTTTCATCATGGATTTTATGGTAGAGAATTAGGAGGGCGATCAACCTCTAAGTTGTTGTCATGCACTTAATTTTGGTTTGTATCTAGCTAAGCCTATTAATGTTGAATGAAATTTCTATAAATTTGGTGTTGCAACTTGTTATGTTGTGTTTTATGTCACCCTTGTTAGTCTTGGTTTTTAAAAGTTCAATGCTTATTGAAAAAAGCTCTTTTGAATTTCTATATAGATGAACAATTCCATAAGGCTCCCTTTCCATTCCATTGGGTATATGCAAAACAAAGAAAAAAAATTATTAGAAAAATGGTATGAAGTAAATATTTTTTTAAAGAGTGAATATGTTGACTATTAAGGATGATTGTAGGTACTCATAGCAACATTAATGAGATTAAACAATGATAGCAGATATGGCATGCACTACATGCCTTTTCTACTTATGACAATGCCTTGCTTCGCCACCAAACACCTCCCATGTTTGGTTCAATTCAAAAGTCATTAAAAGTCATGAGGAGCTATTTCAGAGGTTGTGATGTCAAAAGTCATTAAAAACTTCAACCCAAATGATTAATTCTCTGATTTGGACAATTCTTCTCTTAAAAAATGGAAGCTCCTCAAACACCTCCCATGTTTGGTTCAATTCAAAATAATATTGAAAGGGTTGATCGAAGCAAGGTCAAATAGAAGGGCTTACCGTAGAAACCCTAGCAAATCAGGGACGGGAAGCATTCTTTGGGACTCCTCTGGGAAAGCTATAGCGGCTAGGGAATCTAGATTATCACATGGTTCAAATAATGAGGTTGAAGCCTACGCCTTTTACATGGATTGCAAATGGTAAAAGAAAATAATGTTAAACATATTTGGAAAGAAGGGGATTCCTTGATTAATGCAGTAAAATCAAAGGCTATTCACAATTGGAAATTGAAATACATTCTCCAACCTATATGGAAGAATCTAGGAAATGGAATCATTTCAAATATCTCATTGTTACAGAGAAGCAAATTATGTCGCGGATGTTGTTCTTTCTGCTGTGTTGTTGTCCCTGATGTTCAAACACACATGTTGAATGTTGGCTCTCTGTCTTATCATATTCTCTGATGATTCTCTAGATATCATATGTAATCTATTGATCATTTGCAAATGCAATTGTTGGCAAAGTTAATCACATACACGTTGGCAATTGGTCAAATCTTATGCAAATGCAATTATTGGCAAAGTTGCTTATATACAAGTTGGCAATTGGTTGTCTATACAGGTTGTTCATTCTCCAGTTTTCAATGGCACTTTTTGGCATTTGTCACTTTATTCACTATCACCTGGGGTGGCATTACATAATGTTATGATCAGCTGTTTCCTAGTTTCTTTTGGTTTGGCACAAAGGTGGTCATTGTGTGTTTTTCTTTAACACCTCCTTGGTTCAAGCTTCGGTCAACATGATGGTTCTTTTGACCACAGCATCATCATGTAAATTAATGTTTTGTTTGTGGCATTGGACACCGCTAATATTTTTGTCTTTCATATGACATGGTAGTTTTCTCTTTTGAGAGCTTATGTGGCCCACCATGTAACATCTTCTCCGTGGCTCTTGTTGTTTGGTTACCTCTCAAGCAAGTTTGCTAAGGTAAAGGCATCAGTGTGTTTTAAGTAAGTATCACCGGTTTCTCTTAACGGTGACTTGAAGCTCCGGTTACTTGTGTGTTAAACAAAAACAAAAGGGCACAAGACGTCAATTTGTTTTCATTTTTGAGCAAAGTATTTTTGTTTAGGGTTTCATACCCTGCACCGTCATGATGGGAAGGAAAGGTTTTTGGTCTCAGTTTTGGTTTTGTTTCTGATCTCATTCTTGCTCAGTAATGATGAAAAGGAAAAGGAAGTTTGGTTTCATCAAATGGCTCCAGTTGACTTTGGTAAAACAGGTGATATTGTTTGATTTTGTTTCTGTCAGTTATGATTTCTTTTGACAGTTTCACGAGGAACATGTTCTTTCTTCATCTTCCAGTTTTTGAATACTATCATGGCTTTGAACAAGGTATTCTAGGTTCTATGCATGGTATACTTTGAAACACCGACATCTTCTGTTAGGGTTTCTTAACAGCTTCATTTTGCTGTGAAATGGATTATAGTTTGAACACTGTTTTAACAGTTTTTAAAGTGGTTTCTTGTTCAAACTTCGGTTAGGGTTTGGTCAAATGTTTTTACCAAACTTACTCTGTTTCAATTTAACAAATGATGTATCCTTGTTCTTAATGACTGTCGATGGATGACAGTTAAAATGTTTTTATCATCTTTGTAAAAAATGATTCGGTTATGAGATATACAAAAACTGCTTTTATCCCATGACAAGAAAAAAAACAGAAAGAGGAGCTAAATACAGTTATTTTTTCTGGTGCTTGGATTATGAAGTGATCTTGTATATATAGTGTGAATAATGCAGAATATATTATGGGTTTTTATATGTGCATTATAGACACTATATATTCGGTGTGGAATTGTAATGACACAGGGTATCCCTCTGTATTAGAATATTTTTGATGTGAATAATAGATGCCAATGAGGCAATGCTGTAAATGCCAGTGAGGCAACATGTTTTAGCCAGTGAGGCAATATTATTTAGCCAGTGAGGCCTGTAAATCAGTGAGATTGTTTTCTAAGCTAGTGAGGCAATTTTTCGAGTGGTTTTATGCCAGGGGCTTTCCACTCAAGACAAATTATTGTGTCATTTTGTTTCTATGAGATGCTCTTGATCTACCATTGCATATTTCAGTTTTTTTTCTCTATTCCAGTATAGTTTGCTTTGGCTTATGAACATACAGTTGATTCAAATAAAGATATTCTGTCAATAAAGATATTCTATCTTACAGTTGATTCAAGTAAAGATATTCTGTGCAATTAAGAAACTGAGATTGTTTTGAAACATAAAGTTTTTTCAGATACTGATTCACCCCCCCCTCAGTATCTACACCACTCTAACGAGTGGTATCAGAGCCATGTTCTCTATTGTATAGGCCTAATCAGCCTAAGAGATTCCTGGTTGAGTGGGAACCATGTCTTTTCAAGATGGTCTTTCCTCATCCAAGGCACCATTATTTGATGGTACAGATTATACATTCTGGAAATACAGAATGACTCGTCATATCAAAGATCTGGGATATGATGTCTGGGAAGCTATTGAAACCAATTGTACTGTAACTGGTAAACCATCTAATGCTGATGAAAAAAAGATTCTTGACTATGACTCTAAAGCTGCTAGTGCTATTTGTTGTGGTTTAACAAATGAAGTTCTAAATAAGGTTATGGAATGTCAAACAACTAAAAGCATTTGGGATAAACTTTCAAACATTTATGAAGGAGATGAAAGTATTAAAGAAGCTAAATTACAAGCTCTTAGGGAAAGGTTTGAAAGAATGAGAATGAAAGATGATGAAAAGTTAACTGAATATCTTCAAAGGGTCCAAGAAACTGTCAATAGTATTAGAGGACTAGGGGAAAAGTTAGAGGAGATAACTGTTGTTAAAAAGGTCCTACGGACTTTAACCCCCAAATATGACTCCAAAACTTCTGTGGTTGAAGATAAAGATCTGAAAACCATAACCATTGATACTATATTAGGTGTCTTTACTGCATATGAAATGAGGATGGAAAATGAAAATCCTAATAAAGAGACAATGAAAGAGGCTGCTTTTAAGACTGTAAAAAAGGAAACTGAAACTAGTCATGAAACTGAAAATGAAGAGGAATCTGTCTTTGTTAGTAAGCTCAGAAGAGGGTCTGGTAGATATAAAGGTAAATTACCTTTTAAATGTTTCAATTATGGAAAGATAGGTCACTATGCAGCAAAATGTCCTAATCTAGAGCTTGACAGTGAACAAGAAGATAACAAAAAACAATATAAGAAGAAGCCTTTCAATTTTAACAAAAGAAATTCTTTCAAGAAAAGAAGCTTAATTGCTGGCATAACTGATAGCGCATCAGAAGAATCTTCTGCTGAAATAGATGCAACTCTTTTTATGGCAACAATTGTTGGTATTTCAGAAGAAGAACAAGTAGACATATCAGAAAATGAAGTTGATTTAGAAGGAGAATTAAAATGTGCTTTCAGTGAAATCAGAAGATTTAAAAAGGAGAATGTATTACAAAGTAAATTAATATCTGATCAAGAAAATCAAATTTTTGATTTAAGAATTAGTCTTGAAGAAAGCAGAAAAAGACTTTCAGAATCTCAAGAACAATTAAACTCTAAGTAGGCTGAAATAGTTAAATTAAAAAGAGAACTTGAAATGTGCAATAGCAGTGATAAGCTTGCTGATATGCTAGGGAAACAAAAAGAATATAATGATATGACTGGACTTGGTTTCTTAAAAGGTCAATGTTCTAAAAATAATCAGTTCACAAATAAAATGCCCTTTAAATTTTTGGGGTATTGTTTTCATTGCTATCAGTATGGACATAGAGCAACTGACTGCAAGTTTGCTCATAAGAGACAATCAAATTTTCTGCAACATAGAACTTTTAGTTTTCTAAATAGAATAAGATGTTTTAATTGCAAAAAACTTGGACATATTGCCAAGTTTTGTGACTTAGAGATTGGCTCTCTTACCAAGAAACTCAAGATGAAATGGGTGCCCAAAAATAATAAGGCTATGATAGTGGAAGTTGCATTTCATGCCAAGAAAAATGAGATCTGGGTTATAGACAGTGGGTGTTCACATCATATGATAGGAGATAGAGGTAAATTTATTTCATTTGAAAGTTGCACAAGTGGATCAGTTAAATTTGGTGATGATTATTGTTTGCAGATTACTGAAAAAGGTACAGTTCTCTTAGAAAATAATACTCTTCTAGAAGATGTTTATTTTGTGGAAGGATTAACTCATAATCTGTTGAGTGTTAGCCAAATTTGTGACAGTGGTTTTGATGTAGTCTTCACATCACAATGCTACAAAATTCTCAAAGATGCCAAACAAGTCATTGCCTCAGGTTTGAGAACTAAAGGTAATATTTATAATCTGCATGGGTCTGCTAATGAGTACAAAAACAACTTATGTTTTATGAGTCAAATTGAGGAAAGTAAACTCTGGCATAGGAGGTTGGGACATATAAACTATGATAACTTGGTCAAAATTAGTCATAATAAAAATGTTAGACATATGCCTGTTCTTTCCAAGCCTGAAAATCTGGTTTGTAAAGAATGCCAACAAGGCAAACAAACAAGAAATGTTTATAAGTCCAAAGAACAATTTGCTACAGAACCTCTTCAGTTAGTACACACTGATTTTTGTGGTCCAACCAGGACAAAATCCTTGAATGGTGAAAGGTATTTTATGTTATTTATAGATGATTATACAAGAATGACTTGGGTCACTTTTTTAAAGCATAAATCTGAAGCTTTAGAAAAATTTAAGATTTTTAAAAGCATGGTAGAACGTGAATCAGATCTAAAGCTGAAATGTCTAAGATCAGATAATTTTGGAGAATATACTTCCACTGCTTTTCTTGAATACTGTGAAAAACATGGAATAAAGAGGCAATTTTCAGCTCCTAGAACACCTCAACAAAATGGGGTGGCTGAAAGAAAGAATAGGACAGTAAAAGAAATGGCAAGAACTATGCTTCAGGATGCTGGTCTATCAAATGCTTTTTGGAAAGAAGCTGTTCATACAGCAGTTTATATTTTAAACAGAGTTGAAATAAGGGTCAAAACCAGGTACACCTCCTATGAACTTTGGTATGGTAATACTGCTAATGTATCTTATTTTAAAATATTTGGCAGTAAATGTTATATAAGGAAAGAAGATCATCTAGGCAGTTTTGAGTCAAGATGTGATGAAGGGATTTTCTTAGGATATTCAACTCACAGCAAGGCTTATAAATGTTATAATAAGAGGTTAAAGAGAATAATTGAAAGCTCTAATGTGAAAGTGGCTGAGAATTTGCAGCAAGAACAGCAACCACACTTTCAACAGGTTGAAGGAATCATCCAAGAAGAGTCAAATATAAAAGAAGAGTCAGAAAAATCCGAAGAAGAATCAGATCTAGAAACTTCACAAGGACAATCTGTAAGTCCTCAAGTTGAGACTCCTTCTAAAACCTCTATTTATACTCCTTCTAAAAGATTGTTACAAAAGAATCACCCTAGTGAACATGTCATTGGTGATTTAGACTCTGGCATACAAACTAGAAGAAAAACTGCTCAAGCAAATCAGCAGGTTCATATATGTTTAGTCAACTAGAACCTAAAACCTATGCTGAAGCTAGTCAAGATGACTTGTGGGTTCAGGCTATGTTAGATGAGCTAGCTCAAATAGAGAAAAATAACACTTGGGAACTTGTCCCAAGGCCTAAAGATAAAAATATTATTGGGGCTAAATGGGTTTTCAGAAATAAACTTGATGAAAATGGAATTGTTGTTCGAAATAAAGCTAGATTGGTTTGTAAAGGCTACTCTCAGATAGAAGGTATTGATTTTGATGAAACATTTGCTCCTGTAGCAAGACTAGAAGCAATCAGAATGTTTCTTACATATTCTGTTTACAAAAACTTTAAAGTCTATCAAATGGATGTTAAGACAACCTTTTTAAATGGAGACCTAAAAGAGGAAGTTTATATGGATCAACCAGAAGGTTTTGTTAACAAGGATAGGCCACATCATGTTTACAGATTAAGAAAGGCTCTTTATGGCCTTAAACAAGCTCCTCGAGTTTGGTATGCCAAATTAGATCAACACTTGCAATCCCAAGGCTTCACAAGAGGGGGAGCTAACAGTAATTTGTATTTTATGACTAAAAATGATCACATCTTGATAGTAGTTGTATATGTTGATGATATAATATTTGGCAGTGATGATGATGAACTCAGTTTATATTTTCCACAGGTTATGACTACAAAATTTGAGATGTCAATGCTGGGGGAACTCTCATTTTTCCTTGGTCTTTAGGTTTCTCAGCTCAAAGCAGGTATCTTTCTTTCTCAAACCAAATATGCAAAAGACATGTTGAAAAGATTTCAGATGGATGCATGTAATCTTGTCAGTACTCCTATGGAAACTGGTTGCAAATTAAGTGCTGAAGGTGATAAACCTGATATTGATCATACTTTTTATCGATCTATGATAGGCAGCTTGTTATACTTAACTACCACTAGACCTGACATAATGCATGCTGTCTGTTTAGTTGCTCGTTTTCAATCTGCTCCTAAGCAAGCTCATCTCAATGCAGTCAAGAGAATCTTTAGATATATACAAGGTACCCTTGATTTTGGTCTTTGGTATCCTCGACATTCAGATTTCACACTGACAACATATACAGATGCTGATTGGGCAGGGAGTCTAGATGATAGAAAAAGTACTTCTAGTGGTGCTTTCTTTCTTGGTGGATGATTAGTTGCTTGGCATAGCAAAAAGCAAGACTCTGTTTCTCTTTCCACAGCTGAGGCTGAATATATTACTACTACAGCATGTTGTACTCAGATTCTCTGGATGGTTCAGACCTTGAATGATTACCAGGTTCATGTTTGTAAGCCTATTAGAATTTTATGTGACAATGTTAGTGCTATTAACATCTCCAAAAATCCTGTGATGCATTCTCATACCAAGCACATTGATATACGATATCATTTTCTTCGAGATAAGGTGCTCCTCAATGAGGTCATCCTGGACTATGTTTCTTCTGCTACTCAAGTGGCTGATATCTTTACTAAGCCACTTCCTCGCTCTGTCTTTGAAGGTCTCTGGGATCAGTTTGGGGTGCTTTCATTTGCCTCTTTGTCTTAATTCTTCTTTGCTCAAGGTTTCAGGGGGAGTTTCCTTCTTTGTCCCCTGATTACCCTTTGTCCCTGATGATAAAAAGGGGGAGATAGTATAGTTTTGTTCAGATCTATTCTTGAGCTGTTGGGCTGTCCTTATCGGGCTGTTCCTTTTGTACTGAGCTGTGTGGTTGTTATATCTGTGGCTGTTCCTATTGGGCTATTCCTTCATTCTATACTGGTGGTTGTTATATACTGTGGCTGTTTTGCTGTTCCTTCCTTCTCTACTGTGGCTATTTTTAGTGATCTGGGCTATGTGGAGCTGTGTGGTTCGTTATTCTTTCTGAGCTGTTTTCTTTTTGAGCTGTGAACATTCTTTCTGAGCTGTGAACATTGTGTGTTTTTCTCATCATGGTCAAAGGGGGAGTAATGTTGTTCTTTCTGTTGTGTTGTTGTCCCTGATGTTCAAACACACATGTTGAATGTTGGCTCTCTGTCTTATCATATTCTCTGATGATTCTCTGGATATCATATGTAATCTGTTGATCGTTTGCAAATGCAATTGTTGGCAAAGTTAATCACATACACGTTGGCAATTGGTCAGATCTTATGCAAATGCAATTGTTGGCAAAGTTGCTTATATACAAGTTGGCAATTGGTTGTCTATACAGGTTGTTCATTCTCCAGTTTTCAGTGGCACTTTTTGGCATTTGTCACTTTATTCACTATCACCTGGGGTGGCATTACATAATGTTATGATCAGCTGTTTCCTAGTTTCTTTTGGCTTGGCACAGAGGTGGTCATTGTGTGTTTTTCTTTGACACCTCCTTGGTTCAAGCTTCGGTCAACATGATGGTTCTTTTGACCACAGCATCATCATGTAAATTAATGTTTTGTTTGTGGCGTTGGACACCGCTAATATTTTTGTCTTTCATATGACATGGCAGTTTTCTCTTTTGAGAGCTTATGTGGCCCAGCATGTAACATCTTCTCCGTGGCTCTTGTTGTTTGGTTACCTCTCAAGCAAGTTTGCTAAGGTAAAGGCATCAGTGTGTTTTAAGTAAGTATCACCGGTTTCTCTTAGCGGTGACTTGAAGCTCCGGTTACTTGTGTGTTAAACAAAAACAAAAGGGCACAAGACATCAGTTTGTTTTCATTTTCAAGCAAAGTATTTTTGTTTAGGGTTTCATACCCTGCACCGTCATGATGGGAAGGAAAGGTTTTTGGTCTCAGTTTTGGTTTTGTTTCCGATCTCATTCTTGCTCAGTAATGATGAAAAGGAAAAGGAAGTTTGGTTTCGTCAAACGGCTCCAGTTGAGTTCGGCAAAACAGGTGATATTGTTTGATTTTGTTTCTGTCAGTTATGATTTCTTTTGTCAGTTTCACAAGGAACATGTTCTTTCTTCATCTTCTGATTTTTGAATACTATCATGGCTTTGAACAAGGTATTCTAGGTTCTATGCATGGTATACTTTGAAACACCGACATCTTCTGTTAGGGTTTCTTAACAGCTTCATTTTGCTGTGAAATGGATTATAGTTTGAACACTGTTTTAACAGTTTTTAAAGTGGTTTCTTGTTCAAACTTCGGTTAGGGTTTGGTCAAATGTTTTTACCAAACCTACTCTGTTTCAATTTAACAAATGATGTATCCTTGTTCTTAGTGACTGTCGATGGATGACAGTTAAAATGTTTTTATCATCTTTGTAAAAAATGATTCGGTTATGAGATATACAAAAACTGCTTTTATCCCATGACAAGAAAAAAAACAGAAAGAGGAGCTAAATACAGTTATTTTTTCTAGTGCTCGGATTATGAAGTGATCTTGTATATATAGTGTGAATAATGCAGAATATATTATGGGTTTTTATATGTGCATTATAGACACTATATATTCGGTGTGGAATTGTAATGACACAGGGTATCCCTCTGTATTAGAATATTTTTGATGTGAATAACAGATGCCAGTGAGGTAATGCTGTAAATGCCAGTGAGGCAACATGTTTTAGCCAGTGAGGCAATATTATTTAGCCAGTGAGGCCTGTAAATCAGTGAGATTGTTTTCTAAGCCAGTGAGGCAATTTTTCGAGTGGTTTTATGCCAAGGGCTTTCCACTCAGGACAAATTATTGTGTCATTTTGTTTCTGTGAGATGCTCTTGATCTACCATTGCATATTTCAGTTTTTTTTCTTTATTCCAGTATAGTTTGCTTTGGCTTATGAACATACAGTTGATTCAAATAAAGATATTCTGTCTTACAGTTGATTCAAGTAAAGATATTCTGTGCAATTAAGAAACTGAGATTGTTTTGAAACATAAAGTTTTTTCAGATACTGATTCACCCCCTCTCAGTATCTACACCACTCTAACAGCGGACTGGCTGGCAAACATGGCTATTGATCAAAGTTACCAACATAAGATCCATGGAAAAGTAGCTTTCTATATGGCTTGATCAAATTAATAGATCAGCTCAATGTTAGTAACTTCCCAACAATTCCCGTGAGTGATGAATAATTCTAAATTCTAAAGTTTTAGATGGGAATTTAGCGTGATGTGGTGACAGGAGGTACACTACATCAGCTTATATCCTATTTGTGGTTGTTTAATGATTGGAGGGATGATATCATAGATATGGGTGGCATTTCAAATCACAATTGCAAACTCTCTTCGGCCAATGGTAAAGCTATCTTCTCACATCACTTTAAAGATACAATACACATTTAGTTCAAGTGGGGTTGAGATGATATGAAGATCCACTTCTCTAACGATTGATCTCTATGGATATCTACCACATGCAAACAAATGACGAAATATTCTATGGTTTTGTGAGATAATCAATGCATTCTTCTCAGTACTCCTATTACATAAGCTCTTAGGTGCTCTCAGATGCGATTTGCATGTATATTTGGACTGTGCTATGGTAATGTGTGGCATTACTTCCTACTTGAATTTCATCATCAAGGATCCAACTGCATTAACTCCCTGTCGGTTGAGATTTTGTAACGACCTAGCTTTATAAAATCTTTCTCTTTGTCATGGTGTTTTTACTATCATAATATCAATTCTTGCCTTCCTTGCCATTCCCTCTTGTTCTCTTCTTGTGCTTGTGCAGGTTCTTAACTAGTCAATTTTCATGGATGGCGTTATCTTCAACTTTCGGATCAATTTCCCACCCTTGGGTTGCGAACCAACGATTGAGGAGGAATATGATATAATGAGGCTACAAACGGTATTTGGTATCAACTATTCACATCTCAAGTTTGCAGTCACAATTGTTATAAAAAAAAATTTGCTTCGTGCTTCTCTAAATGTACTGAAATACTCAAACATGGCCTCCATTTTTCTCTCAAACATCGTGGACCTGGTGTAAGACCCTAATTATGTTGTCTCCATAGCTTTATCTTTGGTACGTGAGCACACTTTTAATCCTGATCATTGGAAGGCTACCCTCAATGCCTACAACATCTATAAAGGTGATGCACCCTTGGGAGGACTCTTTCCTATGCAGCTGCTTCATTACTCACCGGCGGTCACCTGTCTTGAATGCCTTCAAAAAAAGGCCTTTGTTTATGTTGTATTAACACCCTTATTGAGCTCTAGAGTCACATGGTTTCCAATTGCCCAGGCTGAGCTGGATGCTAACCTGAAAAAGGTCTTCAGTGCCATCCAGTTCATCCACCTCCACTGTCCAAACATGGAACACAGACCTCCATCCGTGGCACTTCCGATGTTCTCTGTTCCTATTGTCGTGGCTCCTCCTATTAATGATACTTGTGAATCTTGTCCCCAGTAATTTTTGGGGGATTTGTTTCTTTTTCTTGATGGTCTTCGTTCTGTATATTCTTTAAATGAACCTTCATCTGGTTTTACTTACCTTTTTATTCACTTTTGTTGTAGGGTCGGCACTAACAATCAAATGGAAACCTACGCCATCGTTATGCCTCTAGAAAAAGTTTATGAGCTAGGTTGGAAATAGATAATTTCTGAGATAGAATCCATGGTTTTGGTCTCTCCTTTAAATAATAGGAGGTTTCATGAGAGTTCTTGGAGGTTGGCTTCTTTTATGGAGTAAACTATTTACCTTTCACAAAATCTTGATTCCATCTTTTTTATTCATATTCCTAGAGAACAAAATGTTGTTGGACTATTTGGCCAAAAGAACCTTTGATGTTAATCACAACTGGAATGTCACGGACTGGGAGTCCCTATCTTTTGCTCAATCCTCATTTTTTATTTAGCTTCATAATGATTTGGTTTGTTCTTCCTTGAGATTAAATGTTTGGTTGGTTTCATGATTTCTTTTGATTCCTGGAAGTGGTGGGTTTGTAGAAAAGCTCCTCTAAGTTTTATCCTATACGTTTTCAGTGATAGCTCTTATTGTTTGAAATATTTGCGTAATTTTTTCTAAATTCTTAAATAATATATTTATCTTTTTTTGGAAAGAGAAAAATACAACTATTAAAAAATAATAAGGACAAGATACTTTTTTTCAGTCACAGCTAAACATCATAAACAAATAATCATAGTCTCTTGATTCCATTTAATATCAATTGGAAGCACTTTATTAATTAAGAGGAGATAAGATAGGGAGGATGAGTCGGAAGAACTTAAACAACCAACTGTTTTTTCAATTTTTGTAGAAATTTAGCCACTAATCGCTTTTTGTCGAAATTGACCCAACTTATGCTGTTGAAAACATGAAGGGACTGTCGATTGAACATGTCGGTTGAAAGAGTCACAGAATTTACAGGTTGAAAAATGAAAAAAACAGTGGACACAATGTACCAGCTATTTATGTGAGACAGAATGAGTCAACCTTTTTATGTGAATATTTAGAATACAAACCCATTTTTAAAATTGGAGTGTAATACTTATAGTGCATATTCCTTTAATACTAATTAGTAAGTCGTTTAATAGTCCTTTAATACTAATAAAATTAATATTTTTCACACAAATACTTATTTGTGTGAACTTAATAAGTCATTTAATAATAATAATTAATAAGTTTTTCACACAAATACTATAATTGTGTGAATTTCCTAAGTATTTAGTTCTTAGCTGTGAATTCTCCAAGCCTCCGAAGGTCGGTGCATCGAGATCAGTGTAGAGAGATTAAACGGATACATAACAGAAGTGTTTCCACTCCAAATCTGCTCTGAAAGCATGCCATAAACTTGTTCAGTACCATGAATTCGATCCCAGAACACATATGTGCTTGTATCGTTGCAATACAAATCCGGCGGAATAGTTTTTCCACAGCCTATTATCGAATTACGTAATCCCCATCCACAGCATGCCGACTTAGTATCGTTAAATCCTGCACCCGAATTTTGCATACATTCATTTCACTGTTTCAGCCACACAATCACTAAATCCAAAAAGAATAATGAAATTGATAAAAATAAGAGATTCTTTAAAGAGAGCAGCTTACCATAGGCTTCACCATTTTGGATTATGTTCAGTAATAGATCATAAGCATTAAGTCGGATAATCGTCACTTCATGGAGTATTTCATTGAGCCGAGTCACAAATGAGTTGAGACCAGTGTTATATGATTCAACCAGCATGTTTATGGAGTCGATACATTCCCCGTTGTGGTCAAAGTATCCCAAGAGTCTGGCGCCAGGAATACATCCCACAGGTGGAATGTTCACTACAATGAATTTTCTTGCCCCGCGAATGTAAAGCCTCTGTTAAGTTAAATAGTAATAATGATTTAATTCTTCTTCTGTGAAACTGTACACATTTTTAGGGTTACCAATGGGAAGAAATCTATAAATTTACGGATTTGAAGCTTACAATTATGTATTCATCAAATTTGGCGAGCAGGAGATTGATGAACTGTGTTGGGGCAGTTGTTTTTTGGAGAGTAGTGTTGAGTTTGTAGGAGATAATGTCGTTGCCTCCAACTATAATGCAAAATAAAGAGTGGCGTAGGTTGGCTTGGCTCCAACTATAAGTACGTCTGTCAAAATATTGTTCGAACAGACGTACTTGGTAGCTCATGTTGAGAACATTCTGCAACAGAAAGAATGGTAAGATTTAAGAGATTGATTTAGTTATAGAATAATAATACTTTAACAATATTGCAGGCAAAAATTGAAAAGAGAAAGTCAACAGAGTGAAAAATTAACAATAACTTCTCTGTGGTAAGATTTGTCATCATAAATTGATGATAATTAAGATGTAATATTAAACTTGGAACCACCTGCTCTGAACAATATAGTTCTGATTTTCTTACCATTTTGAGTGATAGTTAATTATTTTCATTGTAAAAGTAACAAAGAAATTTTTTGAGTATTAAATTTTTTTGATTTCTAAAAATAAGAGATCTTTTTTTCTTGGAGTAACTAGCGTTTTTAGCCTGGCCTGAGCTGAGAGATCTTTACTAGGGATCTCTTTCCATGGTTTTATTGCTGAGACCAGCCTAGCCCAAGTTGAGAGACTCTTACAAGGGATCTCTTCGCATGGCTTTATCGCTGAGACCACTACTGGTGCTCTCAATCCCCAAGGCATTATCACCAAGTTCAAACCTGGGAGCTCGTTCACTTAGTGAAGGCCCACAGCCTATGAGCACGTTAGCCCAGTGAAGGCAAACACTTGTGAGCTCTTTGGTCCAGCAGGGGGTGTGAACCTTGGTGGCGGCTACAACTACCCTACGACTTAATCAAAACACATTAAAATAAGATTAGATTAATAAATAGAAAATTTACAATATTGTATATATGTTTTTTTAGTTATTGGAGGCATTAATGTTAAACTCTAATAATTTTTGTAATTTGATATGAAAATAGAGTCTAAGATTAAACCTCTTCCATTGAGAACCAAGGACTCAGGAGGTTTCCATGTGACTAAAATGATTTGGATAGGATCTAGGCATAGTCCCTTATAATGTTGGAGGCTTATTAACTTAATAACCTATTAATTTTTAAAAAAAAAAAAATTACGAAAGATATGTTCAAAAATCCCTTTCAATAATTTTTTTTTTTTTACAAAACTATAAAATTTATATAATTTTTTGAGTTTTTAATTATTTTTTGAGTTTTAAATTCTGATAAATTTTATGTTGTTATAGTCCATTGTAATTAAACTAGTATATTTATATTTAAAAAAATATATTTAGTTCTCAAGGTTCTTTTGGTGTTTTTTCTTTTTTCTTTTTTATTTTTTCAATTTAGACTTTTTATTTTTAACTCTAAAGCGAAGTGCTCTCATCTCCACCAGACAGTGATTGTAAAATACCTCTAGAACATAATTAGAAGTCTTTTGGAAAAACACTTTGAAAATTTTTTTAATCAAACTATCATTTTTTTTTGCCTCATCCAAAATATTTATTCAAAAATTCTCACATAATTTCCCCAAAAACATTCTAATAAATACTGTCAATTAGACCGAGAGGAAAAAACTCCAATCACCAGTTCAGATTAAACCAAGCTCTCGTCATCTCGCAGTTACAACAGGCATCCACGCAAAGATTCAAACATTTCGTAGACTGTAGAGAAGTTATTGTTAATTATATTCACCACGCTTGTTTAAAAGGCCAGGACACTTTTACAATATTAGACGGATGATGTTATGAAGAAACACCCATTACATCATGAAGATTTACACAGTCTACGTAACTTACTGCGTTTTCAAACTGTATAACAGAACATGGATTTAAAAAATGCTTCATGTAGCTCTAACAAAAGATATTTAACCAAAAATTCAGCTAAGCCACAACAGAACTTATATTGTACATGGTCTAAATCAATATATTTCTATTTGATAGACACTTTTCAGTATTTTTTAAGGCTGAAAAAACATAATAGTAATTGGTGGAAGTTTCATTGAAAAGAGAAGAGAGTAGAGACCTCATAAGCCCCTGTTGAGTCGAGCAGACCGCTACCTCCTGAGGCAAAATTTATCCCTCTTGTAAAATTCGCCTCTGGGTGGAGATAAGGAGGGGGATAAGGTAGCCCCAAGCGAGCAGCTGCAACCACAATCAATGCATTATATTCTCTATTATACCCAGAAAAGATATATTAAAGTACCTAGATAAGATAGAAAAACAAAAAATGAAGGAAGACCATATAAATCTCTAACAGAGAAATTATACCCACAAAGTCGACAGTGGTGCGCCCATTAGTAAAACGACCAGTTGGGTTGGGGAAAAAAGAGACGCCATATGGTGTGAAGTCTGCACGAAATTGACAGTCTGGTATATAATTATTATTACCTGCATCTGCTAACGAATCTCCGAACACATACATGGCTGGCACAGAAGGCTCTTTTTCAGCTGCTGCAACACAAGTGATGAGCGACACCCCAACTAAAATACTCAGCACAGAGCTCTCCATTCTCATCTTAACAACCGACTATATTCACCACGGTGTCTGAATCTCTAACTCGTTCACCTAAACTTCATTTCAATTTCATGATGTTTGTGCCAAGTCGAATGCGAGAAACGTTGGCCGGATTTAAATGTAATTCATTTCAAACGGCCTAGTTTTCGTCTGGATTATGCACTGTTTTTAGGCGAAGGCTAAGCTTCATACTAGGCGTACCTATGGGCATGTTTTACATGCTTTAGATGCCTCCCATATATGGGCATTCCAACGTCTAACAACATACAATCAGCACTTTCGTTAGCTACTGTGGTAGATTTTCCCAGATATAATTAGCACTAATCAACAAATCTATTTTCCACTTATTTTTCAGTTTAGGAATAAAAAATAGAGAAAAGGATTAATTGTGGCAGATATATTGAATAACAAGTCAATCAAGGCTATTGGATATAAATGTTGCCTTTCCATGTTTTGTTTGTGTGGCCTTTGGCTATTCTTAAATATCATCCACTTCAATAACAAAAGGTCAATTTTGGCCAATAAAAATAGGACAAATATTTACCACTTCTTATTGTGAATGAGGAGTAAAATTGCTATTGACTGTTTGACCATTGAAGTGGATGATATTTAAGTAGAGTGGTGGTGTTTGGCGTACATTCCTATTTGATACATCTGCTACTTTCTTCCCTTTTACATTAATAAATGATGACAACATAATTGCGACTCACCTACAAATTAAAACATATTTTAGTGATTGTTTATGCCTTGTATTTCCATGAAACAAAAGTCTACAGATAAACAAAAGAGCCGAACAAGAATTTGCAAGTGTTTTCGAAGTGAATTGCAAGTGTTTATGAAGAGAATTAAAGGCATTTTTGAAGGTGTTTTTTGAGATAATCATAAGCATTTTTTATGAAAATTGTTGGTGTGAGTTAGGGCAGCATTTTAGGTGTTTTGAAAGGGAAAAAGATTTCAAGATCAATAGCTTAGGTGCGTTACCTTTTTCTCTTTTGTCTTCTCTAGCTTTTTACATAAATAGGATAGTTAAATATCTCATCATTGTTTTGACTCTGTATGGTGTTATAAAACCTTGATGTTTTTAAACATGTGCTGGTTACAAAACACATTGTGTGTTTTGCAACTTTCATTTTCATTTTATTAACAATTAACAAGATACATAAAAATATGAATCAACTAAATAGGAAAAATAACACTTAACCTTGATGTTTTTAAACATGTGCTGGTTACAAAACACATTGTGTGTTTTGCAACTTGCATTTTCATTTTATTAAGAATTAACAAGGTACATGAAAATATGAATCAACTAAATAGAAAAAATAATACTTGCAAAATTTGGACATCCTGCTGTGAAATATATGACTACCCTAAGGACTAGTACATAGGGTGATGTTCAACTAATGATCTAAACAACCTAGATTTTATGTTTTAAGGAATCATTTATTTTGAATAGTTCTTAATAAGGAAAAAATTAGTTACACAATATATATGGTCCTCAAGTGGGTGGTCACTTATTTCTGTAGTATAGAAATCACAAGCTTGGAAAGAGAACAAATTATCTCAAGTTCAATACAACAATATATTTGTCAACCTACCTTGTTGTAAGTTCAACAATGAACTACACAAATATTTAGTGAGATAAAAAACTGTGTTTGTCAAACTTGTTTTTTGATAAATGATAAAATAATTACTATGTTAACATTTTTTATATGACTTGTTTGTTCTTGAACATGCAGCTCCATTATCCTAGAGTATTATCCTATCCTCAAGAGTAGGGACTTGTCATCAAGAAGATGGGACATGGACTCATCAATAGATCATGGATGATTAAAGGCTAATTGCTAAGAGTAGGCATGCTTTCTTTTGTTTTGTGCTCAACTAGAACTAGGAGGGTTTTCCTAGAGGCATCCTTAATAGGGTTGATAGTAGAGAATGGTGGACAAAAAAAACTATGCAATTGTACCCAATGTATACTTGACCCCAAAATTTCTCACTAGGTCAAAGACTAACTAGCTACATATAAAACCTCTTATTAAGTTGATAACTACAACCTTGCATATGCACCTCAAGATTACAACAGTATTGTATCCCCACAAGTGAATCCACTTAGCATTTTATACACAAAGTAGAAAGTGTAGACATGCATGACATGATTCTCTAAAAATCTAGTTGTTTGAGGTCACTTAGGATCTTCTCTAAGTTATAATGTTGAATCATGAAAACATGTAGAACCATATTCTATTCCTAATCTATTAATGCCTACTCCATTGGGAAATAGAGTCATGAACTACAAGGAAGAGGGAGATACACCTACAAAATATGAATGGAAATAGATATGTATATATGTACAAATTGAAAATGACATTTCATGCAAATGGACATACATAATAATTCATCTTAGAACTACCAAAATTGGCATGGAATAGAGGAGAGAGCATCACAAAATATTTGCAATGAATTACAAGTTATCAGACATTCATCTAACCTCTATTACACTCATACTACCAAATGTGGCAAGAGAGGATCAACACTTGATCATATTGCTAATAATTACGAGATGCCATAGAGACACACCATTTACATGTAGTTTGTCCATTGAATACATTTCCTATGATTTACAAAATAAACTCCATCCACTCTTATACTAGATTTGTATTGCTTGATGCCCTAGAACCATCTTGATACATTTATCTAGTCAAGAAATTATTGCAAGGATTCATGATCATGTACAAAACAAATTCTTTAGGAAGAAGATAATGTTTCCATTTCTTTAATGCTTAAACAATAGCATTAAATTCTTGATCATAAACAAAATAATTCTTTCTAGCATCATTGAATTTTTCACTAAAATATGCAATGGGTCTTCTTTCTTGACTTAATACAACTCCTAGGACACTGCCACTAGCATCACAATCTACTTGAAATACCTTGTTAAAATTTGGGAGTGCTAAAATAGGTTGCTTTGTAACTTTTTTCTTCAAAAAATAAGGACTCTTGGTTGCTCCTACAGTCCATTTAAATTCTTTTCTATCTCATTTTTTTAGTTAAATGTGCACATATGCTACTGAAATTTCTAATGAATTTTCTGTAAAAACTAGCCAATCTATGAAATAATATTACCTCAATAATACTCCTTGGTGTAGGCTATTCTATGATAGACCTTACTTTCTTTGGATCCATCTTAAGACCCTCAACTGAGATCACAAATCTCAGGTGCACTAACTCCTTCACAAAGCTGTACTTCTTCAAATTTATCAACAATTTCTCTTCCCTCAACCTCTCAAAAACTCTACGAACATGCATCAAATGTTCCTCCAAGGTTTTTGTAAAAATTAGAATGTCATATAAATAAACAATAACAAAGTTACCCAAAATTTCTTTGAGTACCTCATTCATGAGCCTCATGAAAGTGCTCGGTGCATTGGTTAGTCTAAATGACATTCCTAACCACTCATACCATCATTATCTTGTCTTGAATGCTATTTTCCATTCATTTCCTTCTTGTATCTTAATCTGTTGATACTCCCTCTTCAAAACTATCTTTGTGAAGTACTTCACTCCACTCAGGTAGTCCATGATATCATCCATCCTTGGCAAAGGAAATTTATACTTGATTGTGATTTTATTGATGGCTCTAGAATTGTTACACATCATCCATTCTTCATCCTTATTAAGTGCTAGTATTACATGTACTGCACATGGACTTAAACTCTCTCTAATTACCCCTTTTTCAACAATTCCTAAACTTGTCTATTCAACTCCTCATTTTATGCAGGAGCCATTCTATGGGTTGCCTTGCTAGGAAAACTAGCTCCTGGTATCAAATCCATTTGACGACTTATGCTTCTCATTGGTGGCAAACCTTCAGGTACATTATTTGAATCAATATCTTTGAATTCATACAACATATCTACAATTTTTGTAAGTACATCTTCTCCTTCCTCTTTATTGATTTTAAGAATCAAGGGAAATCACATATGTTCATGCTTCATTCCATCCAAAAAGTTTCTACCGTCTATCAAACAAATTCTAGCATTACTACACACATTTTCGTTTGTTTCTCTCGTAGGTTTCAACTTGTGTCTTACTCTATCTTTTGTTAGAGAGTAGGTGTTAGCATGACCATCATGGATAGCACACCTTTCATACTTCCATGGCCTTCCAAGAAAAAAGTGACATACATCCATTTGCACAATATCACATAACATCTCATCATGATAATATCCAATCTTAAACTTTAACAAATATTGTTCATTAACCAAAGCCTTATGGTTTTTTTGCAACCACAAAATCCTATAGGGATGTGGATGCTTTATTCTCTTCAAATTCGACTTTCTAACCATCTCTTTAGAGACTACATTGTTTGTACTTCCACTATCAATAATCACATCACTACACTTACCTCCTAATTTACACCTTGTTCAAAATAGGCTCTTTCTTTGTGTTGGTTCTTTTTTCCCTCTTCTTTTAACAAGGCTCTTCTAATAACAATATCTTATCCTCTTTCTACATCATCTAAATGTTCAAATATAGTTTCCTCATCAACATGGGCAACTATAGCATTACCCTCTAGTCTTTTGCTTATTCCTCCCTAATTTTTTTGACAGTCATATGCTCTATGTCCTTCACTGTTGAAATGAACCAGACAACTGAGAGGGGGGGTGAATCAGTTGTCTCAAATCTTTAACTAATTCTACTCCTTCAAACATTAAACACTTGTCCACTATTTGTTATGATTAAATCATGAAAGCACAAACTCATAAACATAAACACAATTGCAAGATCATACACAAGTGAAACAAGATTTTTACGTGGAAAACCCTGTTAAGGGAAAAACCACGGTGGATGTTAGTCCACAAGATATATAAGTTATAACAATACCAAAAATTAGAGGCTCACTACCAAGGGGTGGCTCACTGCTAAGGGTTTTGAACTGAGATGTTAGCATGTACTCCATGCCTAAATTCAGTTCCATTGAAGCACAATACTCTTCCTCTGCTCTGCTCTGCCTTCTACACTTCTTTAATTAACTTCAAATTTTCACACAAGGACATATTTTCCACAACCAAATTACAAGTTTATATATCATTTATCAACCTTGGAATGTACATCAAGGTTGACATTAGATTGATCAACCATTAGAACAATATCCAAGGTTGGCATCACAAACATTTACAAAATAGGTCTTGACCTACTACAAAATTATGCTAAGGGAATGTAGTAAAGATGTATGCGGATCATGCCACACCTTAGCTGGACTCAAACATGATCTTCCACACCACAACACGCTTCTACAATCTTCAATAGATCTCTGCAATCACTAGAATTAGCCAAGTCAGCTAAGACTGGTTACACGCTATGCCATCTGGGAATAATCTTCAAACACGATCTCAATTCCTTAACGTGGACCAATGCAAAGGTAGGAACATAATTAGGAGACATCCACAAGCACATTGTAATCACGAGGAGCAACTGCACAACATCTAACCACTTTATCCATGAGATTATTCACACTGGAGCACATAAACTTCACTGTCTTCAACTGTCATAAAAGAAAGATAGGTTGCATACAACTAAATCATGAACCATTATAGTTTTAGGCACTTATCATCATCGTAGACTTCCCTCTAGAACTGCAGAGTAGAATACTTCAATGCAAAGCAAAATACTTCTTCTTGTCACCAGTCAATAATCAGAAAAAGTAGGTTTTACTCTGATGAATATAACTCACTCAATTCTTCATACTAGAGGCTCAAACTTAGGATTTAGCATCTTTAGACATGCCTCTAAATAACTTCCAATCCATAGACTAAGATCTTCAATCTACAAGAAATGTGGAGCAAACTTCTAGACTATTCTTCAGTATGCAACTAACTGTCTTCACTATGATTCACTGTTTCATTTCTGATTCTTTCAGAGGGGCTAATTTTCTCAATGTCCTCAACATATAAGGCTTCTAATCAATCAAAAGATAAGGATACATTTGACACCAATGACAACATAGATATGTTGACATCAATGACAAGACCGATTAGGCACATACTTGCAACAATCTCCCCTTTTGTCATTGATGGCAACATATGATGTGAAAAACATATGTCCTCAACATATAAGGCTTCTAATCAATCAAAAGATAAGGATACAGTTGACACCAATGACAACATAGATATGTTGACATCAATGATAAGACCGATTAGGTACATACTTGCAACAATCTCCCCTTTTGTCATTGATGGCAACATATGATGTGAAAAACAACAAAAGCCATCATGACAAGATTATCCCCCTTTCTCTTTACACATCTGCACTCTTTCTCTCTAAGTTTTTCACATGATTTCTCTCCCTCTTTAACATCAATGGAAAATGGCACATACTTACACTTTGCTTCTCTGATCCAACTTTCCTCTAAACTCTTTGACTACTCCCCCTAAGAAGTAGCCCTTAAAGCATCAATCCAGATCTGGACGTGGGACTCTAAGCACCACCAGATTGATGCACTCTTGTGCATATTGGTTTAGAGTAGAAGGGGTGATAACCCCTAACTTTTCTCTAAGATACTCAAAAGTACCCTTAGGCAGAGGCTTGGTGAAAATATCTGCAATCTAATCTTTTGTAGATACATACTCCAACTTGACTTCATTCTCTATCACCTTTTCTCTCAGAAAGTGATATCTTATGGATATATGCTTTGTCCTTGAATGTATTACTGGATTCTTTAATATGTTTATGGCACTTGTATTGCCACAAAAGATTGCAATTAGATCTTCATACACAACTCTGATGTCCTTCAATGTCTACTTCATCCATAACACTTGAGTACAACTTCATGCTGCTGCAATGTATTATGCTTCTGTAGTAGATAGAGATATTGAGTCTTATTTCTTGTTCAACTAGGATACCAGCCTTTTTCCTAAGAAGAATGTACCTCCATTTGTACTTTTCCTATCATCCACATCTTTGGCCCAATCTACATCACTATATGCTCTGAGAGTGAAATCATTATCTTTTGGATACTACAAACCATAATCCATTGTGCCTTTCAAATATCTTAGTATTCTCTTGACTACCATCACATGTGACTCTTTAGGTTCTGCTTGAAATCTTGCCACAAGACAAACTACATGCATTATGCTAGGTCTGGTTTGGGTTAGATAAAGTAATCCTCCAATCATAGATCTATACCTTTTCTGATCTGCCATAGGTGAGTCATCATTTTTTCTCAACTTACAACCAATTACCATGGGAGTGCTTACTGGTTTAGAGTCTTCCATCCCAAACTTCTTTAACAACTCTTTCACATACTTAGACTAAGCAATGAGGATACCTTTATCTGATTCATTAATTTGCAAACCTAAAAAGAAATTCATCTCACCAAACATGGAAATTTCAAATTCATTTTGCATTTCCCCAGCAAAAACCATGCACATACCTTCATTGCCTCCAAAGATAATGTCATCAACAAAGACTACATAAATTAGGATTTGTTCATCATTGATCTTGAAATACAGATTGATGTTGGTTGTACCCTTACTGAACCCTAATTGTATCAGATATTTATCCAATCTTGCACACTAGGCCCTAGGGGCTTGTTTTAGTCTATACAATGTTTTTTTCAATCTGTACACCATGTCACCCTGATCTGATGACTGGAATCCTTCCAGTTGTTCAATATAGACTTCTTCTTCGAATTCTCCATTCAAGAATGCAGACTTCACATCCATTTGATATACATTGAAATCTTTGTAGGCTACAAATGCTAAAAACATTCTTATTGCTTCAATCATTGCCACTGGGTCAAAGGTTTGCTCAAAATCTATTCCTTCAAATTGAGAGTATCCTTTGCATACCAACCTTGCTTTTTTTCTTACCACTTCACCATTCTCATTCATCTTGTTCCTAAAGACCCATTTGGTTCCAATTACATTTTTATCTGCTAGTCTAGGAACAAGATCCCAAGTCTAATTTTTCTCTATCTACATCAGTTCTTCTTTCATAGCCTTTACCCAATTTTCATCATTGCAAGATTCATTCATAGTCTTAGGTTCAATCTTGGAGATCTGACATAAATTCACTTTTTCTTCTATAGCTCTTCTTCTGGTCAGAATTTCTTTGATCTTATTTCCTATGATTTGAACTTCAGAATGATTAAGTTTTACATACCTTGGTGTCTTGGTGACAATTTCCAGAGCTTGTTCCTCTTCATCTGCATTGTCTTCATGCTACACTTCTTTGCTTGCTGAAACATCTAGTTCATCTAATTCATATCCACTTGATCCTGAACACCTTTTCTTGCTTTCATCAACTTTGACATTTGCACTCTTAACAATCTTTTTCAGCCTCTTATTATAGCACCGATAGGCCTTGCTCTTGGTGGAGTATCCAAGGAAGATACCTTTGACTTGGACTCTATTTAGGATGTATACAGTAGTCTGAATTGTGTCTCTCCAATATACTTCTAGTAGGTCAGCCTCCTTCATCATTGTTCTAGCACCCTCTTGAACTGTCCTATTTTTCCTTTCAACTACTCTATTTTGTTGTGGAGTCCTAGGTGCTGATAACTATGTTTTTATCCCTTGTTCTTCACAAAAAAAGTTGAATTCATTTGATGTAATCTCTCTTCCTCTGTTGGATCTCAAACATTTGATCTTCAAACCCATCTCATTCTCAACCATTGCCTTGAATGCCTTGAACTTATCTAGGGCCTATGCCTTTTCTCTCAAAAAGGTAACCCAAGTCATTCTAGAATAATCATCAATAAGCAACATAAAGTACCTATCTCCTTGTAAACTTCTTACTCTGGTAGGTCCACACAAATCCATATGTACTGGCTCCAGGAATCCTTCAATAGATTGATCTTTTCTCTTGAAGCTTGTTCTTTTTTGTTTCCCAAATTGGCACTCCTTGCAAATAGGATTAGCATAATTTACTAGTTTAGGCAAATCTCTGACAGCTTGTGTAGAACTTATCTTCACAATGTTGTCAAAATTGATGTGACACAACCTTCTATGCCATAGCCAACTTTCATCAGTTTGAACCAACAAGCCAGAGTTATCATTTATTTTTAGGTGATAGATATTGCCTCTGGTCTTTTTACCAGTTGCAATCACTGTTCCAGAGCTTTCCATGATCTTGCATCCATTGTCCTTAAATCTCAAATCATAACCTTTGTTACACATCTGACCAACACTCAAAAGATTGTGCATTAACCCTTTCACATACAAAACATCTTCAGTATTATGCTTGACATCAAAAGAAATGGATCCTTTTCCACAAATCTTACCAACTGTGTCATCTCCAAACCTAACCCGTCCTCCATCATATCTTTCCAAACTTACAAACTTACTTTTGTCACTAGTCATGTGATGACATCATCCACTATCAATAACCCATTCATCTTTGTCTTTAACAACCTGAGCAGCCAAGGCACTTTCCATTGGTTTTTCTTCCTTCAAACATCTAGTAGGACTAGTAGTCATAGGTTGTTCTTTAATAGCAATAAACAAGCATTCATTACTAGAAGTACTAGCATTATCTAGTTCACCATCTGATACTCCATCATCATCAAGATTTTCAACATAATAACATTTCTTTGGAATCATAGGTCTATCAGGTCTTGGCTTAGGAACTCTTGTGGGACACCTAGAAGCCTAATGCCCAAATTTACCACAACTAAAACATTTGAAAGGTAATTTTCCTTTGAAGTTACCAGTAACTTTGGGCAGACTATTAAGAAAGTTGGCTTCAAGTTCTTCAAGCTCATAATCTGGTTCCACCTTGTACTTGTTAGATCTAGGGATTTTTATGAAGTGGTGGCCTTGAAAGTAGTCTCTGTCTTTGGAAGTGAATCACCAAGTTTTCTCATTTCAAAGGCTATTAGCTTCTCGAGCAACTGATCTTTTGTAATCTTTGTCACTGTCATTACTTCTTCAATTGTGGCCACCTTATGACTATATGATTTAGGCAGTGATCTAAGAATTTTTCTCACAACTTCAATATCCTCAATTTTTCCTCCCACACTTCTAATGCTACACACAAGTTCGTCGACCTTCTATATGAAGGATGTTATGTTGTCATCTTCGCTCATCTTCAAACATTCATATTTTGCCTTCAAACTCTACAACTTGGCACTCTTCACAGATTCATCTCCTTCATATAGATTCTTCAGCTTTTCCCAAATTTCATAAGCAATTTCCAGCTCCATGATCTTTTTTACTTTGGTGTCAGATAAGGCGCTTACTAAGGTATCTTTGGCATTTATGTTCAACTCAAATTGCTTGATCTCATCTTTAGTGTACAGACCATTGTTCAGTATTTCATACTTATTTTTAGTTTTCTTCCAAACACTATAACCCACGCTGAGGAGATGGGTTTTCATGCAGATATTCCAGATGGAGTAGTTTGTTCCATCAAACCACGGACTTTCCTTCTTATATGACATCCTGGATTAGCTTCAAGTAGTCAATCTTTCTTCTGAGGAACTTGGCTCTAATACCAATTGTTGAAATGAACCAGACAACTGAGAGGGGGTGAATTAGTTGTCTCAAATCTTTAACTAATTTTGATCCTTAAAACATTAAACACTTGTCCACTATTTGTTATGATTAAATCATGAAAGTGTAAACTCAAAAACATAAACACAATTGTAATATCATACACAAGTGACACTAGATTTTTATGTGGAAAACCCTGTTAAGGGAAAATCCATGGTGGATGTTAGTCCACAAGATATATATAAGTTATAACAATACCAAAAATTAGAGGCTCACTTCCTATAAAAAGGCTCATTGCCAAGGGGTGGCTCACTGCCAAGGGTTTTGAACTAAGATGTTAGCATCTACTCCATGCCTAAATTTAGTTGCATTGAAGCACAATACTCTTCCTCTGCTCTGATCTACCTTCTACACTTCTTCACTTAACTTCACATTTTGACACAAGGACATATTTTCCATGACCAAATTACAAGTATATATATCATTGATCAACCTTGGAATGTACATCAAGGTTAGCATTACATTCATCAACCATTGGAACAATCCCAAGGTCAGCATTACAAACATTTACAAAATAGGTCTTGACCTAATAAAAAATTATGCTAAGGGAATGTAGTAAAGATGTATGTGGATCATGCCATGCCTTAGCAGGGACTCAAACATGATCTTCCACACCACAACACGCTTCTACAATCTTCAATAGATCTTTGCAATCACTATAATTAACCAAGTCAGCTAAGACTAGTTACTCACTACGCTATCTAGGAATAATCTTCAAACACGATCTCAAATCCTTAACGCGGAACAATGCAAAGGTAGGATCATGATCAGGAGACATCCACAAGCACGTTGTAATCACCAGGAGAAACCACACAACCTCTAACCACTTTATCCATGAGATTCTTCACACTGGAGCACATGAACTTCACTATCTTCAACTGTCATGAAAGAAAGATAGGTTGTGGACCACCAAATCATCAACAATTGTAGTTGTAGGCACTTATCATCATCCTAGACTTCCCTCTAGAATCATAGAGCAAAATACTTCAATGCGGAGGAATGCTGAGCAAAATACTTTCTCCCTGTCACCGGTGAATAATCAAGAAAAGTGGGTTTTACTCTAGTGAATGTAACTCACTCAATTCTTCATACTAGAGGCTCAAAATCAAGATTTAGCATCTTTAGACATGCCTCTAAACAAATTCCTATCTACAAACCAAGATCTTCAATCTACAAGAAATGTGGAGCAAACTTCTGGACTATTCTTCAGTATGCAACTCACTATCTTCACTGTGATTCACTATTTCCTTTCTGATTCTTTCAAAGGGGCTGATATTCTCAATGTCCTCAAAATATAAGGCTTCTAATCAATTAAAAGATAAGGATATAGTTGACACCAATGACAACATAGGTATGTTCACATCAATGACAACACAGATATGTTGGCATCAATGACAACACCGATTAGGCACATACTTGTAACACTTCACTACGTCTAAAATAGGTTCCTCTAAATCCACCTCTTCTAGGTCCTCTTCCAAATCTACCTCTTGCTCTCTAGTACCCATCATTTTGTCCTCGAGGGCGGTATGCGTTTTCACCTCTATTATTTTGATTGGTGCTTGCATCTTCATTCTTCTTTTGATCACCTTGTTGTCCATGACCCCCATATGATCTTTCACTAGTTCTTCCACCACAACCTCTTCCTCTTTGTTTATTCTTAAATTTTCTATTCAAATTTTCTTCTACCTTCATTCTGAACTAATATGCATTATCAATAGTTGCCAATCTAACTAGGCTTAATTCCTCTTGTATACTAGGTTTCAATCCATTGATATACCTAGCTACCTTATCTTTATTAGCCTTTGTGTCACTTGCTATGATGATAACATTGTAAAACTCTTCAGTATATTCTTTGAATATCTCGCTCCTTTGTCTCAGACCTTTCATTTTATTCAAAAGTTCCAACTCATAATCCATAGGAATAAATTGTCTCTTTAATTTATCTACCATTCTATCCCATCTAGTGATATTCTCTTTTTGTCTTCAGTTTGTTTCTGACTACACCTCCTTCCACCAAATTCCAGCATGACCTTTGAGCTTGGTGTTGGAAAACTTGACCCTCTCAAGATCTTCTATTTCTTCATATTCAAAATATTCCTCCATTTCAATGATCTGATCTATCAATTCTTCTAGATTGAGACTACTAGAATATGTACAAATATTTATCTTTGGCCTCTCCCTAATTTTTGTCATGGCCTTCAAAAATCTAATTTGTTCAGGTTCCACTTCTCCCTCATTTTCTTTATATTCTGCATCATCTTGGACTACATCCTCTTCATCTTCACTTTCATCTCTTATCCTCAATTCAAACCCTCTTCTTAGTCCCTCTTGGATTGCATTAATCCACCAGATGTAGAAGTCTAAACCCTTCTTCTATCACAACAACATTTCTACCACCACGATTTTTTCATGGAGGCATCTTGATTTTCTTCTTTCTTCTCTTACACTTAATGTAAAGATTCCTTAGTCCGAAGATAGCTCAAATCAACAATTCTACTTCCACCTTCAAGCACACTATCTCATGGTCCTGGCATAAACTGCCATACTATTTGGTGATCTCTTTGTACACTCAAAATAAACTCACTTTGATACCAATTGATGAGGGTGTACTCTACCCAACACACACACTACAACAAAAAGAGAACAATAGTGATTTATGTGGGGAAAAACCTTCGGGGAAAAAACCCCACATCGAAAAATAACTCAATATAATATTCAAAAATCATGACAAGATTACAAAATTCTTGTAGAACAAGCTTCCACAAGATTGTCACCAACCAAATATCTGGAGGCAAATTAGCATTTATCTTACTCTCTTCCAACCTCTATCTCAAGCAACTAATATATAAGATATACAATAGAAGAAACTGTAAAAAATAATTACAAAACCATGAGCTAAACCACTTAAAAGTGGCACCCAAATAAGATCCAATCAAATATGCCTTTTGATGTGTCAAATTACACACCAACATATGTAACTCCCCCCGTTACAACTCCTTTAAGTATCTAACATGTTTTCACATTTCCCAAAATAGGAGGCCCAACTCCCAGAGGCCATAACTTTTGATCTAGGTGTTTGATTAATAAACTATTGATGTATCAGAAAGATCATGAAGATATCTATCAAGCTATAACCAACTTCGTAGATTAACACAACTTTTGGGGCAAATTGAGGCTTCTAAGTGCCTCAAAATTGATTTTGTAACTGGTGCAGTCAAGGTAGGAGGGTCCGTTAAGGGACTATCCAACCTTGCAGCCTTAAACAACTAACAACAAGATCATAATGGATATGCAACAGAAGTTAAAAGATAATCAACAGAAAGAGATAAAGATATTTATGAACACATAACACAAGATATATCCTGGGAAAACCCTAACAGGGAAAAACCCAGCCTTCAAAGCTCATTCCTCTTATATTATAACTTTAAATCAAATTACACATGCCTTAAGGGCTTTATAGATGCTAGGCCATAGCCTAGGGATTACAAAAGATTCATACAACAATATTCTTTCACGATTTCTTTCTTCTACAACTCAATTCTCTACTCTGCAACTCTATTTTGCTACTGAATTAGATCAAAACAACTTAAGATCTTGTTTTCATTCTTCGTGCTATCAATCTCTTTCCCACTGCCACCTTGTGACAAATCATTATCCTACATTTATATCCTTTGTAAGCCTTCAAATCATTATCAAGTTGGCCTGATTACAATGACTAGTTATGAAACGTGTGCACAAAATAGGTCGGGCGTAAACATAAGAGATTGCTCCTCAAATGCATATAACTTTGTGCAGATCTCACTAAAGGTCACCCAGGTCCTAAACTTCATCAAAAAATGCTCCTTTTTTCTCCACAAGTCATGGATTTGCTTCACAGGCTGATTAGACTTTACTGAACACAGTCGGCTCTACTCTGTCAAATGTGCAACAACTGACAATCTTCTGATAGCAATATCTCTCTTGAATTAAAGCCAAATGATCTGAATTCTTGATATGTTATAATTGACTATGTCTAGATGTTAAGTCCAGCTCCGCAGCCTCTAATATTCAAATGCGGTAAAGTGCGGTATCTCCTCAGGTCACCATCTCAATATTCTACAACTCACCATCAACTGTCTCAACTATTTTGAATTCTTTCTGATGCTCCTATATCGAACTGTCAAGGTTATTTGAAAAGTGAACCTCTTCACTTTGGTCTATATTAAATGCAAAAATCAAATAGGTTTGGCAATATATCTTCAGGTACTTGTAACTGCTTCAAGGTCAGTAGTCTGCCCAAGTCCACCCTGCAAAACTACCTCAAAAGTAATCTAGATTTAGTGGTCTATTTTCAAGTACTTGCAACTGCCTCTAAGTTGGTGATCTATTCAAGTTCATCCTGCAAAATTGCCTTTGGTTCTTCTAGGTTTGGCATTCTACTTGCAAGCCTTGCACTGCCTCAATGATCGGCAGTCTGAGTAAGTCTTCTCTGCAAGTTGCCTCAAGATCAATGTCTGCTTCAATCAATTAAGAGTCAATAAATACATACTTGCATCCTCTGAAACAATCAATTACCTTCTTTTGATACAATCAACATAGTCCTAAATTTCTCTGCACACATTCTGATCTCTGATTTCAGATACAATTTTTTCTGCACTCATCAAGGTCTCATAGTTTCATCTTTGCATATACTTTTCCTAGACTATTCTCTGTATCTTTATTCATATTTACTTCATTCCAGTACACGAACTTTCTCTTCTGGTAGAATATCTTGTCATTCCCTCTTTCTCTACCAAATGAACTTCTCTTTTCTGATAGGTCTCACACAAACTTTCCTTTGCACTACTTCTTCTGCTGTATAACACAAATCTTCTTAAGATCTATGCTTTTCCTTCTTCTAGTTTCTCTATCAAATTTGATGTCTCAAAAGATTCTCCTTTCTTTGCATAAACTATCTCTGTATCAATAGACTCTTCTTCTTTTGTACGAACTATTTCTGAATTATGTACTGCTTCTCCTTCATTAGCCTCTCCGGTAACAGGTTCTTGTTGACTTTCACTACTTGATTCTTTTCTCCTCCAAACATGAAAATAGGTTCTTCGGAATGGTCTTCTGTCAAATCCTATTATATCTCTTTTATATCCTTCATTGTGATCAGACTTGTGACTCTTGCCATCTCTCCCTTTGTGGAACTTGAATTTTTGTCCTTGTTCTGCTCTGCATAAGGTCTTCTTTCTCTACATCCTAATCATTATTTTCTTCCAACATATGAATGCTTCCATCTTCTAAACATACAAGCAACATGTTTCCATCCTGCCCCATCAATCGATCCATAGTTCATTTGCATACAATCTATCATAGATCTTCTCCTCCTCATTTTATTCAAACACATCTTTTCAAAATGATTCCTTAATCCATAGAACTTACAAGGATGTAGATCCCAACACAATTCCTTTTCATGTCCATGTCTATTACAATGTGAACAATACATACCTCTTCTTCCCAAATTTGATTCATTTGAATTTGCAACAACATCCTTACCTCTGTCATATCCAAGGCCTTCACTTCTTGATCTTATTACTAGTTCAATAAGTTTTGTAATTCGTTGATGGTTCTTTCCCAATCCTTGTCCTTGATATCCCATCCTCTGCATGATTTTGAAACCAATACCATCACCAACAACTGCAGTTCTTTCACACTATCATCTTTAATTTCACTATCTAAAGAAACTTCTACATCATAACACAAATCATTAGTATCACAAGGAACATCACAAAAGTCAATCTTAGATCTTAGACTTTCATTCTCTTCTCTGCATGCTATAAGTGACTATTCTAACTAATCTTTATGCTCTTTTAATTCTGATATTTTACTTTTCTACAACTATTCTCCTTCTTCAATTCTTCTAGACTGTCTTCTAGATCTCCGTTCCTCTGTTCAACCTTCCCAAACAACTTGAAACCTTCTTAGAATTCCTCAAATCTCTTTTAAACATCCTCAAATAAGTTTAGCTCTTCTTCAAGGTCTTCATTTCTACTCTTTACATCTTCCAGTTCTTCTTAAAGGGCATCAAACTTGTCCACTCCTAGTTCTTTCATCCTTTCCAACAACTTTGAATTACATTTCTTGATTTCGCACAATTCTCCTTCCAAAATATCCTTTTCGCACATTAGGGTTTCATTTTTTTCTTCATCCTTTTCCAAATCTTCGCCATCTCAAACAAATCAAATAAACAACTCAATATGAAAAGATTACTGAATATTCCTTGCCTTGATCCTCTTCAGCGATGATACTTGCTACTTCTAGGGTTTTGTACAACACTTTATCAGATTCACCACCTCCTAATAGATTTGAAACTAGCTCTGATACCACTTGCTGCAGTCAAGGTAGGAGGGTTCGGTGAGGGATTGTCCAACCTTGCATCCTTAAATAACTAATAGCAAGATCATAATAGATATGCAATGGAAGCTAAAAGATAATCAACAAAAAGAGATAAATCTATTCATGAACACATAACACAAGATATATCTTGGGAAAACCCTAACAGGGAGAAACCCAGCCTTCAAAGCTCAATCCTCTTATATTATAAATTCAAATCAAATTACACATGCTTCAAGGGCTTTACAAATGCTAGGACACAGTCCAGGGATTACAAAAGATTCATACAACAATATTCTTTCATGATTTCTTTCTTCTACAACTCAATTATATGCTCTACAACTCATTTTGCTTCTTACTTTACCTTATACTCTATTTTGCTACTCAATCGGATCAAAACAACTTAAGATCTTGTTTTCATTCTTCGTGCTATCAATCTCTTTCCCACTGCTGCCTTGTAACAAATCATTATCCTTCATTTATATCCTACGCAAGCCTTCAAATCACTATCAAGTTGGCCCGATTGCAATGGTTAGTTATGCTAGGCCAGGCCTAAACATAAGACACTACTCCTCAAATGCATAGAACTTTGTGCAGATCTCACTAAAGGTCAGCTAGGTCCTAAACTTCATCGAACAATGCTCCTTTTTCCTCCACAAATTATGGATTTTCTCTGTAGGCTGATTAGATTTTACTAAACATAGTCAGCTCTACTCTGTTAAATGTGCAACAACTGTCAATCTTCTTATAGCAATATCTCTTTGCAATCAAAGTGAAATGATCTAAATTCTTGATATGTTATAACTGACTATGTCTAGATGTTATGTCTATCTCTGCAACCTCTAATATTCAAATGCGGTATCTCCTCAAGTTACCATCTCAATATTCTACAACTCATTGTCAACTGTCTCAACTGTTTTAAATTCTTCCGGATGCTCCTACATCAGTAACTTTCTAAGAGTTTCAAAAAAGAAAACTTTAATATCTTGAAATCTAGGCACGATCTTGGGTTGAAACTCACTAGAATGTTTATTTGGAAATTCCATGGCTTTCCAAAAAATTTTGGGTCCATCCATGCTCAAATGTCAACTGGTTAAAAATAATAATTCTTGCCATTTTTATCCCTTTTTGGAAACTTTGAATATTCCTAACCATCCTTCAAGATAATGGGTGTTCACAAAAACTAAAATTGGAAAGAATAGAAAACATAATCATTTTTTGGGTGAGGAAAGATTGCTCTTACACCTCTGCATGCTCCTGCATCATTTTACAAAATTACATTTGTTGCAACTATGATCAAATGATTTGGAGTTGAGAAAAATAAGATAGGTTATTGTAGATGGATCCAACCTCTATATATAGGTGCAAATGGAACATTCCTAGTTCTTGAACATTGAAACTTAAAAATGAACTTTAGGATAAATCACTAAATCTCATTGCTAAAAATTTGATGTTGAACCCTTAAAGTTGAAAGTAGAACCATTAACATGAACCCTAAACCTTAAACCTTTAACTCCAAATCCTAAACCCTACCTACTAAATCATAGACCTTGCCCCTAGAACTGAATACTAAATCCAATAACTAAACCCTGCACATAAATAAATGAATGCAAATGTTAAATATGATTATGGAACACAAACCACTAAATCTCAATGCTAAAAATTGAATGTTGAACCCCTTAGTTAATTAAAATTTAAACCTCAAATGTGAACCCTAAACCTTATAACATAAATATTAAACCTTAGCATTGAACCCTATAAACAAACAACTACATTTGAATGCTAAATTGTGATGACTAACCATAGACTACTAAATCTTAATGATAAACATTAATATTGAATGCCTAAAGTTATAGCTTGAATGTTTACCATTAACACCAAACCTTGAAACATGTACTCTAAAAAGTATGTACCAAATGTTGAACCCTAGGCCTTGAGCATTGAAACCTAAAGAATGAAACTTAGTATTAGACCCTATAAACAAAAAACTAAATCTAAAAGATAAATCGTAAGCATTGAACACAAGAAACTAAATTTCAATGATAAACATTGAATGTTAAACAAAATTTTTTAATGTTGAACCTCAAATGTGAACCTTGAACCCTAAAGTTTAATGTTGAATTTAGGCCTTCACCATTGAACCCTAAAGAAGAACCTTAGAACTAAACCTTGTACATAAATCATTAAAATTGAACACTATATAATGACCACTAAACAAAAGCTAGTAAATTTCAAATATAAACATTGAAGGGTGAACCCTTAAAATTTTAAGTTGAGCCTTAAATGTAAACCTTCAAATCTTAAAAAAAAAGATTAAATTCCAAACCCTAAACACTAGGCCCTAAATATTGAACCTTTAGCCGTGAACTTTAAACTTTGAACAATGACCCTTAAAGGAAAATCTTATACATAGACAATTGAATATGAATTCTTAACAATGAGCACTAAATTCAAGCTAAATGTTAATTGTTAAACCCCTAAAGTTAAAAGCTAAACCTTAAAATTTAAACCCTAGACCCTAGATGTTTAACTCTAGGCCTTGAACCTTGAAAACCAAATAATCAACTTTAGTGTTGAAACCTTTACATAGAGAACTAAATATATAAATTAAAAAATTACTACTTTACACAAATAGATAAATCTGAAATATAAACATTAAATGTTAAACCCTTAAAACCAAAGGTTAAACCCTGATACCTAAACATTTAACCATGAACCTTTAACTCTAAACCCTAAACTCAATATTTAACTATATGTTTTAAACCTTGAATCTTATATTTGGATTTGGGTCATATTCACCTACATAGAATACTTTTGGGAAGTGTTTTTTCTCAATACTTCTTTGAGATGGAATGTAGTGAGTTATAAACATTGTTCTACAACATACATGTTGATTAACATGTGATGAAGCTAATGCAATGGGTTGTTGTGAAGAATAAATGTTGGTGTACAAGTGGTGGTGATATGAAAGAAACAACAAGGAATTTGGAGAGCTCACGACCATATATGGAAAATAATATTACTAAAAGTATGAATAATGATGCAAGAGTACTTTTGGTAGAACTAAAGTTCATGTGGCACAATCTAAGAGTAGGATAATGTTCTAGAAAATGGTACAAGTACTTACAAAAAATTGGAAGTGTAGATATGTTTATATATGATACCACAACTAAGAAGCTTGTATTGGTGGCTATATTGGAAACATGTGTACATATTAATAGTGTAAAGGTTGTAACTATTGGTTCATAGTGTACAACATTGGTATAATATACAAGGTGATTATACATGAGGAGATATCATGCTTGGTGACTTATGTAGTATTCTAACATCATGTATGGTCAGAATATGGTTACATGACTCTTAGTATTCCATGAATTAGTTAGAGAATTAGATAGTTGGTACTCCCATGAGAACATCTATATGTGTTAATTCATGTAAATGTGCCAAGGTTAGGTAGTTAGATGATTGAAAAAACATTATGAGAGTTGTAAATTATTGGTGTGAAACATTAGAGTGATTGCAAAACATGTATGTAATATATTTACACATTTAAAAATTCCAAATATCTTTCTGTATTAAATCTATTTTTATTCTAAATAATATAATTGTCAACATCTCTTGGTGGTGGGTTTAATCATATAAGGGTTTAACATGTAAATACTTATGTCTTGTGTAATCTTGTGGATGAATACAGTCCCATTTACTTATGTATATGTTAGATAGATTTTATACGTATTGTTGACTATTATCTTAAGACATAATATTGATTTTTCTTCATCGTATTCTATTAGCCATTTACAATAGGGGTTAAAATATCCAACATTTGGAAGAAAAGCGTAATATTTGTTGCAAGTATGGGGTCTAACCAGTGTTGTCATTGATGTCAACATACTCCTGTTGCATTGATGATAAGGATTGGATGAGCTGTATGCTGGGGATATTGAGAAAATTAGTCCTATCAGGAATAGAGAAGAACAGTGAAGACAGTGAGCTAAAGATCCCAGCTAAGATGAAGATAAGAGAATGTGCATCAAAGGGTTTGTAGATATGTGTCTTGAGATGATCCAGTAAAGATTTGAGAGGTCCGTATGAAGATCTGAAGAAGTTATGGCCACTTGAGTAAAACTAGTTCTGGCATATGTTCAGAGGTGACAGAGTGACACAAATAGGTCTGGTGAGATCCAGAAATACAATATCTTGTTCTGCAGATTTGGTGGAGTGTTTAGGAAGTCTATGTGAATTGGAAACTCAATTCATTTGTAGTCTGGATCTCCGCAAGCATCTATTCCCATATGACAGTGATGACAGACTGTGTTCTTGAGGTTCTAGATGAAGGAGGGAATGATTTTAGTAAGCAGAAGTAGTGTGGATGTTCTTGGTGATTTAGGCAAGCTTGTGAAAGTCTTTGGATTGTGTCCAGTTAGTGTCGATGGTCCGCATTGAAGACTGAGCTCGTAATTGAAGAATTACTTCCGGATGATGATGCTCTTCCTAAGTTTGGCCGATCGGATGAATTACACATCCTGTAGATGATCTTGAAGATGTTATGTGAAGATTGGTGTGTTTCTAAAGGAAGATTGAAGTCTTAGATCTGTGTGGTTGATAGCGTGTTGATCCACATCAAGCCTTTTTGTAATTATTCATGTTGTATTTATGTATTTGCTCTGTAATGTATGCCAACTTGGATGATTATCCTAAAGTCAAATATATTGTATAAATAAGAGGTTGTGAAGTCATTTCAAAAGCATCTTGTGGAGATGAGAGTGTGGTAGAGAGGAGTAGATTGAAAGGTAGAGAAGAAGTACCGAGCTTAAATGGAACTGACTCAAGCATGGTGAAGATGCTATTCTTCAGTTCAAGTATGTAATATTTATAATTCTATAGACAATGTGTCTCCTGTAGGCAATGGGCCTCTTGTGAACAGTGTGTTCGGGCAGTGATCCCCAATTGGCATGTTCCATTTGTTCTTCTTATTCTTTTAATAGAGAATACAATCTTGGGTTAATCACCCCATGGTTTTTCCCTTGACCGAGTTTTCCACATTAAAATCTTGGTGTCATATGTGTTAATGTGTTTTTTTTCTTGAATTATTGCATGATTGATTTATTATTATGCTGTTGAATTACAAAGAGGATTTAAGTGATTAATAAGAAGAAAGTTTTTGGACAACTGATTCACCCCCCCTCTTAGCTATCTGTCTTGAATCTAACAATTGGTATCAAAGCTAAGTTCCTCTGAAAAAGCTTAACCACTTGAGGAGATCAAGGATGTCATCCTACAAGAAAGATAGTTTGAGGTTTGATGGAACCAATTTCACTCTTTGGAAAAGTCGCATGGAATGTCACTTGCAATGTATGGGAATGCAATATTTGGTCATGGCTTCAAAGAAGTATGTTCCTCCACAGAATGATCTGAGTACCGTAGATGAAATCAGAGATGCTGAAAACAATCTTCGGACCAAAGAAGCTCTTCTAAGTGCCTTATTTGATTCAGAACTGACAAATGTTATTGATCTAAAAACTGCATATGAGATTTGGCAAAAACTGGAACTTCTGCATGAAGGAGACAAGTATGTTAAATGTGCCAAGCTACAGAGTTTGAAAGGAAAGTTTGAAAACCTAAAGATGAGAGAAGATGAAAATATCACTACATTTATGCCAAGAGTAAATAAGCTTCTTTGTGGCATTAGATGTGCTGGTGGAATCTTGGATGAAGATGAGATTGTTGCCAAAGTTCTCAGATCACTTCCTAACTCTTACAAATACAAGGTTGCTGCTATTGAAGAATTCAGGTCTTTTTCAAATATCACAAGAGATTAATTGGTTGGTAAATTAGTTGCATTTGAATTGGCCAAATTTGGAGATGCCCCTCCCAAGACTGAATCTGCTTTCAAAGCTAGTGCCTCTATAAAAGGAAAACAAAATTTTGATCTGGGAGAGAATTCTTCAAAGAAACTATCATGGTATGAAAAAGCAAGAAAATATCTGGAAGAAGATGAAGTAGAAGCTGCCCAACTTGAAGCCCTTATTGCAAAAAGAATGCCAAGAGGATTCTGTAAGTATGAAGGAAAATTGCCCTTAAAATGTTTTAACTATAGTAAGATTGGTCATTTTGCCTCAAAGTGTTCAGAAAGATTTTCAAGGGGAAATCCAAACAGATCAAGATTTGAAAAGAAATGTTACTATGTTCATGAAGATGATGATGATGAAGGAGTAACAGATGATGAATCAGAGACATGAAACAAATCCATAAGCGACTGGGTGTTTATTGCCATCAAGGAAGAAGATCCAATGCCCTCTGAATCTGTCAATCATAAAATGGTAGAAAGAGCTCTGACTGCCCAAGTTGAAGAAAAGGATGATTGGGTCATTGATTGTGGATGCTCCCACCATATGACAGGTGACAAAAATAAGTTCATAGATTTGGAAATATATGAAGGAGGAGTGGTAAAATTTGGTGATAATTTTTCCTCCAAAATCAGAGGTAGAGGAACCATCTCTTTTGATGGAAAGAACAAAACTAGTAATGTACTATATGTTGAAGGTCTACAGCACAATATTCTCAGTGTTGGACAGTTGGTGGACAAAGGCTATGATCTCTGATTCAAAAATGGAAAATGCAAGATCTTTGAAAGTTCCAGAACAGAGATTGCATCCGGTACTCAAACAAAAGGTAATATCTTTCACTTGGTTGGTACTGGTAAAAGTTGTTTATTTCTTCAAATTGATCAGAGTTGGTTATGGCATAGGAGAATGTGTCATGTGAATTTTGATAATATCATCAAGATAAGCGACACTCAGGCTGTAAGAGATCTTCCAAGACTGGTGAAACCTTCTAATAGTTTGTGCAAAGAATGTCAGTTGGGTAAGCAGAGTAGAGTCTCATTCAAAAGTAAGGAACAATCTTCTACTAGATTATTGGACTCAGTTCATACTAATCTATGTGGTTCGGCAAGAATCAAGAGTGTGCAAGGTGATAGATACTTCATGTTATTAATTGATGACCACTCCCAGATGATGTGGGTGACTTTCCTGAAAGAGAAATCTGAGGCTCTTGAGAAATTCAAAATATTTAAGGCTATGGTAGAGAATGAAACTGGATTGAACATAAAATGTCTGAGGTTTGATAGAGGTGGAGAATTTACATCTCGTGAATTCATAGAATTCTATGAGAAACATGGGATAAAAAGATAGTTGTCTACTCCAAGGACTCCACAGCAGAATGTAGTAGTGGAGAGAAAGAACCGGACCATCCAGTAAGCATCTAGAACCATGATGATGGAAGTAAATTTTTCTCAAATCTACTGGAGAGAAGCTGTAAGCACTGTAGTCTATACTCTTAATTTAGTACAAATCAGAAATAATACTTGTAAGACCCCTTATGAACTTTGGTTTGGTATCACTCCCACTGTGAGGTATTTCAGAGTCTTTGGTAGCAAATGTTACATTAAAACAGATGAAGATCTAGGCAAATTTGATGCTAGAAGTGATGACGGAATATTCTTGGGTTACTCTACTCAAAGCAAAGCATATCGGTGTTATAACTAGAGGTTGAGAAAGATTATAGAAAGTACAAATGTGAAGGTTGATGAAGGTATTGAAAAACCCTCAAGGTTTTATGAATATGATGAAGATGATCAGAATGATGTCTTGGTCCAAGGAGTCCAAGCCCCTTTTCAAATTCAGATCTAGACTAATTTGGTGAAGCAGGAAGAAGAGATAAGTTTGAATGAACATGTTCATGAAACAAAAGTGCAAGAAATTCCCAAAGTTCCCAGGTATGTAAGACTGAATCACTTTGAAGATCAGATCATAGGTGATAAAAGCAAAGGTGTTCAAACAAGAAGAAAGATTGCTCAAGATTTAGAAGAGTATTGTCTGATTTCAAAGATCAAACCAAATATAGTGAATGAAGTGTGCAATGATGAAAGTTGGACTAAAGTAATGGAGGAGAGATGATACAAATTGAGAAAAATCACACTTGGGATCTTGTTCCCAAACCTAGAAACAAGAATGTGATTGGAACCAAATGGGTCTTCTAGCATAAACTGACTGAAGATGGTGAAGTAGTCAGAAACAAAGCCATATTGGTCTATGAGGGTTACTCTCAAGTAGAAGGAGTTGATTTTGAAGAAAAATTTTCTCTAGTGGTAAGAATTGAAGCAGTCAGATTATTTCTTGCCTTTGCTGCTTTCAAGGACTTCAAGGTATATTAGGTGGATGTTAAGTCTGCCTTCCTGAATGGTGACTTGGAAGAAGAAGTATACATTGAGCAAACAGATGGATTTCAATTGTTCGATCATGGTGATATGGTCTAGAAGTTGAAGAAAGCACTGTATGAACTCAAACAAGCCCCAATAGCCTGGTATGAAAGATTGGATAAGCATCTTTTGAAGATTGGTTTCAACAAAGGTACTGCTAACAGTAACTTGTATTTCAAAATTGATCATGAAAACATCTTAATTGTTGAAGTGTTTTTTGATGATATTAGTTTTGGAGGAAGAGATAGTATGTGCAAAACTTTTGCAAATCAAATGAAAAGTGAATTTGAGATGTCCATGTTTGGGGAAATGAATTTCTTCTTGGGTCTGTAAATCACTCAAACAAAGAAACGAATCTTCATTTCACAGACCAAATATGTGAAAGAATTATTGAAGAAATTTGGGATGGAAGACTCAAAACCAATGAGTACTCCCATGGCAACTAGATGTAAATTGAGCAAAGATGATGACTCTCCTAAGGCTAATCAGAATAAGTACAGGTCAATAATTGGAGGACTATTGTATCTTACTCAAACTAGACCTGACATTATGAATGTTGTTGGTCTTGTTGCTAGATTCCAAGATGATCCTAAAGAATCTCATGTCATGGCAATCAAGAGGATTCTTAGATATCTAAAAGGGGTAGTTGAGTATGGTTTATGGTATCCTAGAGATCATGATTTCTCACTTCATGCATATACAGATGCGGATTGGGTAGGAGATGTGGATGACTAGAAGAGTACCAGTGGTGGAGCATTCTTTTTGGGGAAGAGATTGGTTTCTTGGCTGAGCAAGAAACAAGTGACAATATCTCTGTCCATTGCAGAAGCAAAATATATTGCAGCAACAGGCAATTGCACTCAAGTATTGTGGATGAAGCAAATGCTAAGAGACATTAGAGTGGATTATGAGGAACCTATTACAATCTTCTATGATAGTTCAAGTGCAATAAATATATCAAAAAATCCTATGTTGCATTCAAAGACAAAACATATATCTATCAGGTTTCACTTTTTGAGAGAGCAAGTGAACAAGAATGAAGTTAGATTGGAGTTTGTGCCCTCCAAGGATCAGATTGTAGATATTTTTACTAAACCTCTACCTAAGGACTCTTTTGAGTCTCTCAGGGAGAAGTTAGGGGTTATTACCCCTCCATTTCTGAATTAAGGTGCACTAATGTGCATCAATTTGGTGGATATCATAGTCATATCTTGTGCTCCGGACTGATGTTGGGAAGATGCTACTTAGGGGGAGTAGCTGGTATGATTATGAAGTGATGCAAGTACTTTCCCTTTGCCATTTATGTCAATGGGGGAGAGAAGAAATGTGAAAAACAAAAGGTGGTTGCTGATCAAAGAGTAGTAAAGGAAGAAAAGACATGTGAATGGTTGTTATTGATAGAGGGAGTTATGTCAGTGAGGAGAAGTTCTTGTCTTGATGGTTAAAATAGTTTTTCACATCATATGTTGACATCAATGACAAAGGGGGTGATTGTTCCAAGTATGGGGCCTAATCGGTGTTGTCATTGATGTCAACATACTCCTGTTGCATTGATGATAAGGATTGGATGAGCTATATGCTGAGGATATTAAGAAAATTAGTCCTATCAGGAATAGAGAAGAATAGTGAAGACAGTGAGCTAAATTTCCCAGCTAAGATAGAGATCAGAGAATGCACATCAAAGAGTTTGTAGATATGTGTCTTGAGATGATCTAGTAAAGATTTGAGAGGTCCGTATGAAGATCTGAAGAAGTTGTGGCCACTTGAGTAAAACTGGTTCTGGCATATGTTGAAAGGTGACAGAGTGACACAGATATGTCTGATGAGATCCAGAAATGCAATATCTTGTTCTGTAGATTTGGTGGAGTGTTGAGGAAGTCTATGTGAATTGGAAACTCAATTGGTTTATGGTCTGGAGCTCCACAAGCATCTATTCTGATATGACAGCGATGACGGACTGTGTTCTTGAGGTTTCAAATGAAGGAGAGAATGATTTTAGTAAGCAGAAGTAGTGTGGATGTTTTTGGCAATTCAGGAAAGCTTGTGAAAGTCTTTGGATTGTGTCTAGTTAGTGTTGGTGGTCCGCATTGAAGACTGAGCTCGCAATTGAAGAATTACTTTCGGATGATGATGCTCTTCCTAAGTTTGGCTAACCAGATGAATTACACATCCTGCGAATTATCTTGAAGATGTTATGTGAAGATTGGTGTGTTTCTAAAGGAAGATTGAAGTCTCCGATCTATGTGGATGATAGCGTGTTGATCCGCATGAAGCCTTTTTGTAATTAGTCATGTTTTATTTATGTATTTGCTCTATAATGTATGCCAACTTGGATGATTATCCTAAAGTCAAATGTCTTGTATAAATAAGAGGTTGTGAAGTCATTTCAAAATCATCTTGTGGAGATGAGAGTGTGGTACAGAGGAGTAGAGAGAAAGGAAGAGCATAAGTACTGAGCTTAAATGGAACTGACTCAAGCATGGTGAAGATGCTATTCTTTAGTTCAAATATGTAATATTTATAATTCTATAGACAGTGTGTCTCCTGTAGGTAGTGGGCCTCTTGTGAGGAGTGTTCTCAGGCAGTGAGCCCTAATTGGCATGTGCCATTTGTTATTCTTATTCTTTTAACAAAGAATACAATCTTGGGTTAGTCACCCCGTGGTTTTTCCCTTTACTGGGTTTTCCACGTTAAAATCTTGGTGTCATATATGTTAATATGTTTTTTCTCTTGAATTATTGCATCATTGATTTATTATTATGCTATTGAATTACAAAGAGGATTTAAGTGATTAATAAGAAGAAAGTTTTTGGACAACTGATTCACCCCCCCTCTTAGTTGTCTGTCTTGAATCTAACAATATTATTGTTTGGGTGGTTATTAAATCACCAGGAGTTCAAACCATATCATGTGTATTGGTAAACCATAGCAATTGGATTGTTACAATTCATGTATAACTGATGCAGGAGCATGTAGAGACCTGTAGGGTAATCTTACATCACCAAAAAAAGAAAAAAAAAATGGTTTTGTTTTCTATTAGTTTCAATTTTGGTTTTTGTGAATACCCATTTGCTTGAATAAAGATTCAAAACCTTCAAAGTTTCTAAAAAGGTTGAGAATACAAGGACTTACTATTTTTAGTAAGCCTACACCTAAGAAGTAGTTAGGCCTGAAAATTTCCCCAAAGATTCCAAAATAATAACAAACATTCATGATAATTTCTATCCCAAGATCGTGTTTGGATTTCAAGATATTAAAGTTTTAGTTTTTGAGGTTCAAGGAAAAAGTTTTAAAATCAATTTTGAGGCACTTAAATGTTCTACAATGGCCCAAAAATTGGCCTAAAAGAAAAATTTCCCTAAACGATATATTTAGTGGAGCTTCAATTTTTAACGATCTTTCTAATGTATCTAACAGTTCATCAATTAGATGGCTGGATCAAAAGTTATGGCCTTTGAGAGTTGTTCCTCCTATATTAGAGAATGTAAAAACATGTTGGACATAGAAAAGAGATGTTAAGGGAAGCTAAATGTGTTGATGAGTATTTAGACACATCATAAGACATCTTTTATTGGTAGATAATTTGGGCTCCACTTTTGGGTGGTTTTAGCTCATGGTTTTGTAATACCATTTGATGGTTTTCTATATTGTATCTCCTATATATCAGGTACTTGATATAGAGGTTGTGTGTGGGTTATGATAGATGTTGAGTTGTCTGAGTATATTGTAATCCTGTTGAGATTTGTGAATGATATATTGAGTTGGTTTTCAAGTGTGGGGTTTTATACTTGAAAGGGTTTTCCCCACGTAAATCATTGTGTTTTTAGTTTGAAGCTTATAATTTGTTGTTTTCAGTGTGTTGGGTGGATTACACCTTCATCAAGTGGTATCAGAGTGAGTTTTTTCTTGAGAGTACAAATAGATTCCCGAACAGTGAGGTAGTTCATGTGAGGACCTTGATATTGTGTTTTTAAAGGTGGAAATAAAATCGTTGATTTGAGGTAGCTTTGCACTGAGAAATTTTCACATTAAGTATTAGAGAAGAAAGAAGAAAATCAAGATGCCTCCATGTAGAAAACATGTTGGTAGAAATCTTGTTATGATAGAAGAAGGGTTTAGAGCTCTACAAAGGTAGATTAATGTAATCCAAGAGGAACTGAGAAGAGGGTTTGAACCAAGAAGGAGAGATTAAAGTGAAGATGAATATGATGCACCCCAAGATGATGCACAATGTGAAGAAAATGATGGTGAAGTAGAACCTAAACATGTTAGATTGCCGAAGGCCATAACAATAATTAGGAAAAGGCCAAAGATTGACATCTCTATATTTTTTGGTAATCTCTATCCAAAAGAATTGATATCTATTGGATCAATGATATGGAGGAATATTTTGAAGATCAAGAAATAGAAGATCCTAAGTGGGTCAAGTTTTCCAAGACCAAGCTCAAGGGTCATGCTAGAATTTGGTGGAAGGAGGTGCAGTTAGAAAGAAATTGAAAATGAAAAGAGAAGATCACTAGATGGGATAGAATGGTTGATAAATTGAAGAGAGTCTATTCTTGTGGATTATGAGTTGGAACTTTTGAAGAAAATGCAAAGTCAAGAAAATTAAACAAGATACTCAAAGAATACACTAAAGATTTTTACAAAGTTATCATCAGAGTAGGTCACAGAGATGCTAATAAAGAGAAGGTATCCAGGTATATCAATGGTTTGAAACCCAATATCCAAGAAGAATTAAGCCTAGTTAGATTGACAACTATTGAAGATCCATATCAGTTTGTAATAAAGATAGAAGATTTAAGTTCAACAAAAAATTTGATGATAAACAAAGAGGAAGAGGTTGTGGTGGAAAAACTAGTGGAAGATCATATGGGGTTCGTGGGAAAAAAGATGAGTAAAAGAAAAATGAAGATACAGGTACTGGCCAAAATAACAGAGGTGAAAATAAATACCACCCTCGAGAACAAAATGATGGGTACCAGAGAGGAAGAGGTAAATTTGTAAGAGGGCCTAGAAGAGTAGGATCTAGAGGAACATGTTTCAGATGTGATGAAGAAGGGTATAGAGCATATGACTATCAACAAAATAAAGGAGGAACAAATAAAAGACCAGAGGGTAATGCTAGAGTTGCCCATGTTGTTGAGGAGGCTAGATATGAACATTCAAAAGATGTAAAAAGGAGATAAGCTCTTGTTATCAAAAGAGCCTTGCTAAAAGAAGAGGGAAAAGGAGAACCAACACAAAGAAAGAGCCTATTTCGAACAAGGTGTAAATAAGGAGTGTTGTGATGTGATTATTGATAGTGGAAGTACAAATAATCTTGTCTTTGAAGAGAAGGTTAGAAAGTTGAATTTAAAATGAATAGAGGATCCACATCCCTATAGGATTGGTTGGTTACAAAAAGATCATAAGGCTTTGGTTAATGAATAGTGTTTGGTAAAGTTTAAGATTGGAGGTTATCATGATGAGGTGTTATGTGACATTATGCCAATGGATGTATGCCACTTTTTATTAGGAAGGCCATGGAAATATGATAGGTATGCTATCCATGATGGCCATGCTAACACATTTTCTATGAGACATAAGTTGAAACATGTGAGAGAAGCATAGGAAAAGTTATGTGGTAATGCTAGAATTTGTTTGGTAGATAGTAGAAATTTTTTGGATGGAATGAAACATGAACATATGTGCTTTCCTTTGATTCCTAAATTCAATAAAGAGGAAAGAGAAGATGTACTTGTAGAAATTATAGATCTGTTGGATAAATTTAAAGATATTGTTTCAAATAATGTACCTGAAGGTTTTCCACTAGTGAGAAGGATAAGTCATTAGATGGATTTGATACTAGGAGATAGTTTTCCTAACAAGGCATCCCATAGAATGATTCCTATAGAAAATTATGAGCCAAATAGACAAATTTAGGAATTGTTGAAAAAGGGGGTAATCAACGAGAGTTTGAGTCCATGTGCAGTACCTATAGTACACTAGCACCTAAGAAGGATGAAGGATGGAGGATGTGTACTGATTATAGGGCCATCAACAAAATCACAATCAATTATAGTTTTCCTTACCCAAGGATGGATGATATCATGGACTGGCTGAGTGGAGTGAAGTATTTTACAAAGATAGAATTTGAAGTTTGGGTATCACTAGATCCCTAGGATATAGAAGGAGATGAATGGAAGACAACATTCAAGACAAAAGGACTGTATGAGTGATTAGTGATGCCATTTGGACTAACCAATGCATTGAACACTTTCATGAGGCTCATGAATAAGGTACTCAAATAATTTATTGTTAAGTTTGTTATTGTCTATTTGGATGATATTCTAATTTTTAGTAAAACCTTGGAGGAACATTTGATGCATGTTCATAGATTTTTTGAGAGCTTGAAGGAAGAGAAATTGTTGATAAATCTGAAGAAGTGTAGCTTTATGAAGGAGTTATTGTAGTTGGGATTTGTGATCTCAACTGAGGGTCTTAAGATGGATCTAGATAAAGTAAGGGCTATCATAGAATGGTCTATGCCAAGGAATATTACTGAGGTAAGATCATTTCATGAATTGGCTAGTTTTTATAGAAAGTTCAATATAAGTTTCAGCAACATATGTGAACCATTAACTTAAACAATGAGAGGAGATAGAAAAGAATTTAAATGTATTATAGGGGCAGCCAAGAGTTTTGATTTGTTTAGCTAAAAATTTATAGAGCAACTTGTTTTAACGCTTCTAGATTTTAACAAGGTATTTTAGGTAGATTGTGATGCTAGTTATAGTGCCATAGGAGCTATATTAAGTCAAGAAGGAAGACCCATTTCATATTTTAGTTAAAAATTCAATGATTCTAGGAAGAAATATTCTATTTATGATCAGGAATACTATCCTATTATTCAAGAATTAAAGAAATGGAGACATTATCTTTTTCCTAAGGAATTCAAATGTTTTGTACACTGATCATTGAGTTTTACAATATTTGAATAGTTAAGTGAAGTTGAATCAAAGACATTTGAAATGGGTTGAATTTTTGCAAAGCTATACATTTTTTTAAGCATAGAAGTGGGAAGTCTAACAAGGATGTAGATGCCCTGATTAGGAGGCAAAATTGTTGGTGGAGATCAGAATTGAAGTTGTTGGGTTTGAAGAACTCAAGCATTTGTATCCAAAAGATCTAATATTTTTAAAGGCATATAAGGATTACCTAGATCCTATTACCATGGGCATAACACAATGGTTGGATTACATAATCCAAGATGGCATGTTATTTAGAGGAAGTTAGTTATGTATTCTAATAAGTTCCATGAAGGAGAACAAGTGATAAAAGAAAAGCATAATGGAGGATTAGCAAGATATTTTAGGAGAGATAAGATAGTTGGATTAGTAAGTGGGAACTATTATTGGCCACAGTTGTATCAAGATGTGAAATTTTTTGTACAGAGTTATAGGGTATGTTAGATGGCTAAGTAAGTAATTCAAAATATTGGTTTGTATCAACCTTTACCTATACCTAAAAGACCATGGGAAGACATTAGCATGGATTTTATACTTGGTTTGCTAGGGACTCATAGAGCTCATGATTCCATGATGGTACATTTCATTTCTTTCTGGAATAAAAATGATGTAGTTTATATTGTAGAGATATTTTTCAAGGAGATGGTTAGAATTCATGGTCTATCAAAGAGTATACTTTCAAAAAGAGATACAAAATTAATTGGATATTTTTGGAGGACATTGTGGAAGAAGCTAAAGATAGATTTGAAGTTTAGTTCTACACATCATCCACAAAATGATGGTCAGAAAGAAGTGGTAAACAAAAGTTTGGGAAACCTTTTAAGATGTTTTCTAGGAGAAATGCCAAAGGGATGGGAATTGATTTTTCCACATGCTGAGTTCATATACAACAGCTTAGTTAACCATAGTATAAGAAAATCACCATTCCAAATTTTATATGGAAGTAGTCCTAGAAATGTTTTAGAGTTGAGGAAGATGGATAAGGAGGAAAAGAGGAGTGTAGATGTAGAAGATTTTGTAGAACACATGAAGAATCTACATGAGGAGGTAGGGAATCATATCCATAAAATGAATAAACACTATAAGAAGAAGTTAGATTAGAAAATATGATTCAAAGAGTTCAATATTAGATATGAGCTCATGGTCCACCTTAGGAAGGAAAGGTTCCCCATAGGAACATATAACAAGCTAGAGATGAAGAAATTTGGACCTTGTAAGATTTTGAAGAAGCATGAATTAGGGAATGCCTATGAAGTTGAGTTGCCGAGTGGGATCAATATTTCATCTATGTTAAATATTATTGATTTGACATAATATCATGAAGGATGTATGGAAGATGGGCAAGCAAATGGAAAATGGAATATCCTAGCACTTATTTAAGAGTAGGAAGAAATTGAAGGAATCTTAGAAAGTCGTGTGGGAAGGAGTACAAGAAACATGTAGTATGAACCTTCAAAGTTTCCAAAAAGGCTAAGAATACTAGGACTTACTATTTATAGTAAGCCTACATCTAAGAAGCGGTTGGGCCCAAAATTTTCCACAAACCTTTAGAATAGAGACATAAACATTTGTGGTGAATTTCAACCCAAGATCATGTTTGGATTTCAAGATATTAAAGTTTTAGTTTTTGAGGTTCAAGGAGAAAGTTTCAGAATCAATTTTGAGGCACCTAAAGGTTTTGTAGTGGCCCATAAATTGGCCAAAAATAAATGTCCCTAAATGGGATATGTTTTGGAGCTTCATCTTTTTATGATCTTTCCAATGCATCAAACAATTCGACAATCGGATGACTAGATCAAAAGTTATGGCCTTCGGAAGTTGGGCCTCTCATATTAGAGAATGTAAAAATGGGTCAGACATAGAAAATAATTGTTAAGGTAAGCTACACGTGTTGATGAGTGTTTAGACACATCATAAGGCATCTTTTTTTTGTACATAATTTGGGCACCAATTTTGGGTGGTTTTAGCTCATTGTTTTATAATACCGCTTGACGGTTTCCTATATTGTATCTCCTATATATCAGGTGCTTGAGATAGAGGTTGTGTGTGGAAGCATGATAATTGTTGAGTTGTCTGAGTATATTGTAATCCTATTGATATTTTTTGAATAAAATATTGAGTTTCTTTTCAAGTCTGGGGTTTTACACCTAAAAGAGTTTTCCCCATGTAAATCATTGTGTTTGTGGTTTGAAGTTTATAATTTTTTGTTGTGAGTGTGTTTGGTGGAGTACACCTTCATCAATAACTAGTGAGAAAGTAGAATAACATTAAATATATGGCTAGAACATCAAGGTTCAAAATTGAGAAATTCAATGAGTAGAACTTTAAACTAAGGAAGTTCAAGGTGGAGGATCTTTTGATGGAAAGAGTTCAATGGGATGAGGTATCTTCTTCATCCAAAGCCTTAGGTATATTTGATGAAGATAGGAATAATTTGGATAAAAAAGCAATAATTACTATCCAATTATGATTATCAAAATTTATGTTAATGAATATTTCTAAGGAGAAGACTACGAAATTATTATGGATAAAAATAGGTAGGTTTTATCAATCTAAGGCTCTAGTTAACAAAATTGTATTAAAAAGAAGTCACATTCCTTGAAAATGAAGGAAGGAGGCTTAGTAACTGATCACTTAAATAACTTCAATTCAATTTTAAGTCAACTTGCATCAATAGTATTCAAGACAGATGAAGAAGCCAAAGGCATTTTGTATCTATATTCCTTACTAGATTCATGGGAAAACCTAATAATTTCTATTAATAGTAATGTGGTATCACTTAAAGTAGACAATGTCATAAGATATTCGTTAAGTGAGGAAATTAGGAATTAAACCATGGATTATAATTCTTATTATGCCCCAGTTTTAAGAAGGTCTGAGGAGAAGAAGAGTAAGAATAAGATAGTAGATAAGAAGTCTAAAGTAAATGACAATTCTAAATCTCCAAGTAATTCTAAAGTAAAAAGATGGAATTGTGGCAAGAAGGGTCTCATAAAGAAGGATGATTCCTACGGTAGGTCCTTTGAGAATGATGAGTATAGTAGTGGTTCATTTATTTATGTTAATGTAATTAGTGATGATTCCTAGTTGTTTGACCCAATTGCTTGTTTTGATATGACACCTCATAGGGAGTGGTACTTGGATTAGACCAAGTGTAATGAAGGGTACATGTCCCATGGTGTTGAAACCTCCTTGAACATGTTTGTTCAAGAAAAAATCATGGTTGCCTTCATGGATGGTAGAGTAAGGATACTCTAGGATGTATTAAATTTTATATGTTTGGAAAGACACCTTATGTCTATGTCTAAAATGGTTAACTCAAGAATACATGCCACATTTGATGTAAAGGGTTATAGATTAGCTAGAGGTAATTTGATGTTTATTAATGGAGTATGGCATGATACTCTATACAGGCTAGATGCATAAACATTATCTAGGTGTGCTAATGTTAATTCATATCTAAATCAAGGTTATTGTGCAGTATCTTATGTTGGCTCACCTAAGTGAAAAAGATTGAAAAATATTGGTGAGTAATGATATAGTAGATGGTCAAGTATTGACTTTTTTGAGCATTGTGTCCTAGAAAAAAAGAATAGAGTGTGGTTCAACTCTTGAATCACTAGAGTAGAGGGTATGTGCAGGATTATGATGGGCCAAACTATACCTCTAAGTGGCAATGAAAATACAAAAAATCAAACTTTGTCAAGTTCATGTGAAATTTTGAATGGATGATCTACACAATTTGAAAAACATGTAAGAACAAAATTTGTAGAGAATCAAATCTAGTTTATAGGATACTATTTTATTTTTAAAAAAACTAAATTTACTTAGCGAAAAATGAATATTTCAATGAACAACTATTAAATTTTTCAGAAAAAAAAAGTGGATGTCTGTCCAGCCAACCTAACTATTAGTAAAAAAATATTATTTTTTTTGAAACTTTCAAAATAAGTAGAGGACTCATGCCCGGATGTGACGCATATTTATTTGAAATTTTTTTCCAATAAAATAATTAGTTATGATTTTTTTACTGTGACTTTTTTTCAAAAACTAAAAAATAATTTTCTAGCCAACCTAACTCGATGAAAAAAAAAATCAAAATTCAATTTTTTTTAACCTATAGCCAGAAAAGTATAGAGTGTGTTGCAGGTTTTGGATCTCAAAAAGGTGAAACGGTTTGAAAGTTATGGATGTTTTTTAATTAGTGTGTCCATCTAGATTTGAGACACAAACTATATAGAAAATTATTAATAATTCTTTAATAAAATGATAACCAAAAAAATCTTATATTTTTAGAAAGATGACATTTTTTTCTATAAACCCTTTTTGTTTTATCAATTTTGCATAAAAAAAGTCATCAGCACGAAGGGTGAAGTTTGAAGAAGAGACTAGAACATGAAAACATGTTAGAATCCATGAAAAGTCAACAACAAAAATGGATATCCGGTTTGGCAGCTCAAAACAGATATCCATTTTCTAGAAATAGATATCCATTTCTCGAAAATAGATATCCATTTCTCTAATATATTTCTTGACCACAAATCACCTAGAACTATCCTTAGTGAGACTATACCTTATTTTGACAGTGATAGTCATCTTCCATTCACAACTCTCCTCTTTAACATAGATAACCTTTGCACATGTTTTGACTTCATGATTTTCCTTTTGTATGTTGGATTATGGTATGAAAATACTATGGCCCCTTCTTCATCCTCTTGTATAATGAAATTGAGGATCGACACTTATGGTTACTCTTCTCTATTACTTGGTGATAATGAATCCCTAAACTCATTTTGTATTGTCTTGAAGCCAACTTTACCACTGTTCAGACAGTCAGAGTTGATTCTTGATCATGAATATTGCAAATTACTTCAAATACCCATGGACAATTTCAATGTGTTTCTTAAAACAACCATGCCTTGACTAACCCTTGATGTTGGTCATGATTGTGCTTGGATAGCACAATAGTTCATAGTTAGATTTTTTCCACTAAAGTTTTCCTTTGACAAAGTAGTATTTGTAGTCCACCTTTTGATGATGTTCAAACAATATAAATACTTATTCTTAACATAAGAAATACATTTATCACAAATACCAATGCATTCTACTCATAAGGTTCATGGCACCATGCCTAAAGGTATGATAGTCAGCAGTGTACTATTATGGCAGCCTATGGCTGGTTTGACAATCCATAATAGTGATAGCATTCATGCCTAATATTCCTTATCATTATTGTCATAATATATTTTACATTTGAGGCCTTGTCTACAACATACAAAGTTTACCTTTCTCACCCATACCTTCAGTATGTAAAGGACATTGATAAGGAATTTTCAATTTCCACTCAATCATTGCAATCTAGGAGAGGATAGATTGTCTAAAGTTGTAATCTATTTCCATTTACACTTTCCATAACTACGAATGCTTAGTGTTTATTCTAAACCTCGGTATATGAATAAAATGCATGACCTATTGTTCTAATAGGCCTATAGGGACAAAGAGGTGATAAAGCCTTTAATTCTAAACACGACATGGTTTTGATCACTTCCCATATTCGTAAGGTCTTGGATGACAATCCTTTGATGCACCTAATTGTAATAGGTGTTATGATAGTCCTTGGTATCTTTTCATTTCTTTCCTTAATGGCCTGCAAATAAGACATAATACCTATTAGATCCTTCATAAATAAGAATTCTCATACATTACATTTAAACTTACTCCCTAAACATCCATCAATCCATCCATTAATATGAAAATGTCATGAATATCCTATGATCAATCATTCTAATGCCTAGGATAGTCATATTGCAATTTTGCTTCTCTATACTAAAACAGCCCAAGGAATATCTACCCTTGAATTTGCATTTTAACAATGTAATGTCTTTACGAATAACATTGAGCCTTCTTTTGGGACAACATTTTTGCCTTTAGAAGCTCCTCATTTCACAATAGCGTAAAATAGAATAAGTGGATAGTCATAACATTTTAGCATAATGGGAAAACCCTAAAGTGTGATAAAGTCTATACATTATCTATTCCCATCCATGTCACGAAGCAACTATTCAAATGCTAGGCCAACATGATGTAAACAATCATAAGGGCCAACAATCCACTCCAAATGCATGGGAAAAGGACAACTCTTGGATCCCATATTAATCATGTTCACATGGCTACTAGCATCTTCAAGTGAGTCAATACAAAAAATTGAAAGCCTCAAACTCATAAACTTAAAAAAAATATACCTAATTAGAAATTTGATATGTATTCAAATAAGGAAGTCCTCATGCAATACAAACTAAAATGTGTCACATTTAGACATGTCATCAAGTTGAACTACATCATGTTGAGACTCGTGTTTACCTAATCATTACAAGTCACTTGCCTCTTTGCATGCTTCAAAGTTCCAAACAAAGGACTCAACTTTAGGTGTAGCAGAGTCCTCATCAATGAGTGATTTACATGGCCTTCAACAAACTAAAATTATATATCATCTTTATGCTTAAACGGAGGCTATATGATATTTACAATTGTATGTCTAGGCTCTTTAGGAGTCTTCACAAATATGTCCAAAGTAAGATTACTCAAATCAAATAATGGCTTATATCCAGAGCTTTATTAAGTTGACACCTACATGGATTAGTGTGTAAACATTCAAATTGGATGGTAATTCATAAGTTTATAGAATAATAAAATGAATCCCTAGTCTAGAATCCAAATGTACATAGTCAAAGGCATTAAAGACTTTGAACAAATTACTATATTGAATTGGAGAAGGCATGTACAAATGTGCAATGTTTAGCTTATTCTTCCTTGTCTATACTTTTATACAAATTTGTATGTACATGTATGTGGTGCATGGATCAAGTGGTCAAGGTGACGATAGATGTCAAACCCATATGACTTGTTGTTCCTATCTTCCATGATTACCATATATTCTATCGTATGTTACTTGTTTAGCTCGTATTCTTTCATATAGTAGGCATGAGTTTTCCATAGTTGATTTGACTTGTTTGGATACTTGAATGATTTGACTTTAACTCTTATGGTATATTTTCCAACCTTTATCTTGCTCACCCCTGTCATATTTTTCTATCCTCTCCTTAGGCCCCTTGTTTTTTGTTCCCTTCATATCCTCTCTTCTCCTTTAAAAAGCCCAAGTTTGCTTTTCAATCTTACACTCTCCTCTTCCTGATAATGGATCATTGGGCATGATCCAAAATGTTGAATCAAAAACATACACAGTTGTATCCAAAAGCAATCTCATTATTCTTTCATATATTCAATCCTTACCTCCCATGCTTTCCTCTATGCCTTGTTTGGTTCCTAAACATCTCTATGTTCTATGTTTAGAACATATATTTTTCCATGTTACTTGTTTACTTATATATCCCTATGCTATATATCCATGATGTCCCTATGTTCCTATGATCTATGCTTGTGATCTCTATCTCTTATGTATCCATATTCCATGCTTATCATGATGTTTCTAATACCTTAACATACTTATGGTTCTTACACGTTTAGCATTCTTATTGTTTAGTAGCAATCCATAGGAGATTTGATAGCTATCCATAGGAGATTTGATTTTTGGACATTTTGTCACATATGCCTATTTGGCTTTGTAAACATACTTTTGTATGTTATCGATGTATATCATTGTATATGCCCATATGGTTTTATTTGTACATGCCTATATGGTTTGATATATACACTATACATTATTTTCATGACATTATCCATACATAAGATTATGTATATTTTCATGACATTATATTTTTATGACATTATATATATTTTAATGACATTATATATGTTTACAACATCCTTACAAAATACATTTTGTGCATATCTTGCAATCACTGCATTTCTTTGAGGCATTATGTCAAACAGTTCACGTGCCTTGTCTATTGTTCCACACTTTGCATACATGGTTACAACGGCTACTGTAAATACAACATATGACAAAATTCACATATCCTTTATTCTTTCATGGTTGTCAATACCATATTTCAAAGATCCTAATTTGGCACAAGTAGGGAGAATGCTTGTGAAGGTTGTGGAATTTGGTTTTACATGTTCCAATTGTATTTACTTCAAAGTTTCTAAAGCCTTTTCAAAAAATCCATTTTGTGCATATCTTGCAATCATTGCATTCCATGAGATAGCATCTCTTTGAGGTTCCATGCCAAACTATTCACATGCCTTGTCTATGCTTCCACACTTTGCATACATGTCTAGAAGGGTGCAACTATAAATACATCCTGTTTCGAAGATCCCATTTTTGTATAGGCAAGGAAAATGGCGGATAAGGTTGTGGAATTTGTATTTACACCTACCAATTGCATTTTCTTAACATTTCCTTTCAATCCTTATCAAAAATTCCATTTTGTGCACATATTGCAATCATTGCATTCCTTCATTTATGTTGTGCTTAACATTCCTTCTTTTGTGATGTGCATAACATGCTATAATTGTACATGTTTACAACAAGTGGTTCATGCTACAATGAAGCACAAATGATGAAATAAGAAGATGCATATTTACAACACTTAAGAATATGTAGTAGTGTTGCTCATGTCACCAATACATGTTATATCCCTTATTTTCTCATGCAAATGGATAAACTATGTTTACATCTTCACATACATGGATTACAACATGTGACAATAAACCACTACAAGTTGTATATGTGCTTAACAACAAGTATACATGTGATACAACACCCCAAAATGTGCATTAAATAAGGTGAGTGGTTCTCTTATTAGTGGTGGTGTTCATTTTGGACATAAAATAATGGTTAATTTTGCAAAGTTGTTTTATAAGTTAGTTGGGGTTAGTTGAATGGTGAAAACTATTTGTGGAGGAATAAATAGGCCTATATTGTACAACCCAAGGGTTGAAGGTACCTATATTTTTTGTTCTTCTCGTTGTGGGGTTGAACGGACTGCGCCAACGCATTGGGATCAGCAGGTAAATGCTAGGAGAGGTCTAGTTGACGGAGCAGTTCTCAAAATTCGTGATAGTTGGGAATGTTCTGTTTGGACCTACATGTGTATGTGGGGTCCATCCACAATAACTTCTCTCATTTTTTCTCAACTCCATCATGTTTGACCGTGCCGAAATCAAACGCATTTTTGTAAAATGCTTCATTTTTTTGCAGTCAAAAGGTGCCAGGTGTGACATTTTTCATTCCATAGCTCATGGGGCTGAATGAACTATGTCAATACATCAAGGTGGGTGGGTAAATTCTATGGGAGGTCTCATTTCATGTACCAAGTGTCCCAGTCACTCCGGGCAACAGGCTTCCGGCAAAGTCCCTTAAGATTCCTGAGACCAAAAAACTGCCAAACTTTGACAGAGCTGTTCTCATAATTCGTAATAGTTGGGAATATTTTATTTGGACCTATAGGTGTATGTGGGGTTCATCCACAATAAACTCTCTCATTTTTGGTTAACTCCATTCCATTTGACCGTGCTGAAATCAAACGCATTGTTGTAAAATACTTCAAATTTTTGTAGTGGAAAGATGCTAGGTGTGACATTTTTTATTCCATAGCTTGTGGGGTCGAACGGACTACACCAATGCATTGGGGTGGGTGGGTAAATAGTAAGGGAGGTCTTGTTTCATGTTCCAAGCATCCCAATCATTCCAGGCAACATGCTACCGGCAAAGTCCCTTAAGATCCCTGAGACAAAAAAACTACAAAACTTTGATAGAGTAGTTCTCAAAATTTGTGATAGCTGGGAATGTTCTATTTAGATCTATATGGGCATGTGGGGTCCATCCACAATAAACTCTCTCAATTTTGATCAACTCCATTCCGTTTGACCGTGCCGAAATCAAACACATTTTTGAAAAATGCTTCAATTTTTTGCAGTGGAAAGGTGCTAGGTGTGACATTTTTCATTCCATAGCTCGTGGGGCCGAATGGAATGTACCAACACATTGGAGTGGGTGGGTAAATGTTAGGGGAGGTCTTGTTTCATGCACCAAGCATCCCAGTCATTCTGGGCAACAAGGTACCGACAAAGTCCCTTAAGATCCTTGAGACACAAAAAACTACCAAACTTTGATGGAGTAGTTCTCAGAATTTGTGATAGATGGGAATGTTTTGTTTGGACCAACAGGTGCATGTGGGGTCCATCCATAATAACCTCTCTTGGTTCTGGTCAACTCCATTCCATTTGACCGAGCCAAAATCAAACGCATTGTTGCAAAATGCTTCAATTTGATGCAATGGAAAGGTGCTAGGTGTGACATTTTTCATTCCATAGCTCATGGGGCCAAATAGACTATGCAAACATGTTGGGGTGTATGGGTAAATACTAGGGGAGGTCTCTTTTTGTGCAGCAAGCATCCCAGTCATTCCGGGCAATAGGCTACCAGGAAAGTCCCTTAAGATCCCTAAGGCCAAAAAACTACCAAAATTTGATGGAGCAGTTCTCAGAATTCATGATAGCTGGGAATGCTCTATTTGTACCTATAGGTGTATGTGGGGTCCATCCATAATAACCTCTGTCAATTTTGATCAACTCCATTCCTTTTGACCGTGCCAAAGTTAAATGCATTATTGCAATATGCTTCAATTTGATGCAGTGGAAAGGTGCTAGGTGTGACATTTTTCATTCCATAGCTTGTGGGGCCGAACAGACCATGTTAACACGTTGGGGTGTATGGTTAAATGCCAAGGGAGGTCTCATTTCATGCGCCAAGCATCCCAGTCATTCCAGGCAATAGGCTACCGGTAAAGTCCCTTAAGATCCTTTAGACAAAAAAATTGCCAAACTTTGACAGAGTAGTTCTCAGAATTCATGATAGTTGAGAACATTCTGTTTGGACCTACATGTGTATGTGGGGTCCCTCCATAATAACCTCTCTCAGTTTTGGTCAACTCCATTCCGTTTGACCATGCCAAAATCAAACGCATTGTTACAAAATGCTTAAATTTGATGCAGTGGAAAGGTGCTAGGTGTGACATTTTTCATTCCATAGCTCATGGGGCCAAATGGACTATGCCAACATGTCAGCATGGGCGGGTAAATGCTAGGGGAGGTCTTGATTCATGCGCCAAGCATCCCAGTTGTTCCGAGCTATAAGCTACTGATAAAGTCAAAAGTTGCTAGAATTGAAATTTTGCATTCCACAGGTCCTGGGGCCAAACAAATTATGTCAACATGTCAAGGTGGGTAGGTAAATTATAGGGGAGGTCTTATTTTGTGTGTAAAGCATCCCAGTCGTTCCAATCTATAAGCTACCAACAAAGTGACTTTCCTGGTAGCTTCCAGCTCAGAAGGACTAGGAACTTTGGCACATAAAAAAGACCTCTCCTAGCATTTACCCACCCACCCCAATGTGTTGGTGTAATGTGTTTGGCCCCAGGACCTGTGGAATGCAAAATTTCAATCCTAGCAACTTTTGACTTTATCGGTAGCTTACAGCTTAGAATGACTAAGACACTTGGCACATGAAACGAGACCTCCTCTGACATTTACCCACCCACCCTAACATGTTGACACAGTCCGTTTGGTGCCACAATCTATGGAATGAAAAATGTCACACCTAGCACCTTTCCACTACATCAAATTGAAGCATTTTGCAATAATGTGTTTGATTTCGGCACGATCAAACATAATGGAGTTGACCAAAACTGAGAGAGGTTATTGTGGACGAAACCTAGGTGTACTTGTAGGTCTAAACAAAATATTCCTAGCTATCATGAATTCCAAGAACTACTCCATCAAAGTTTGGCAGTTTTTTGGTCTCAGGGATCTTAAGGGACTTTATCGGTAGCTTATTGCTCGGAATGACTGGGATGCTTGGTGCACGAAATGAGACCTCCCCTAGCATTTACTCACCCACCTTGACACATTGGTGCAATCTGTTCTGCTCCACGAGCTATAGAGTGAAAAATGTCACACCTAGCACCTTTCCACTGCATCAAATTGAAGCATTTTGCAACAATGCGTTTGATTTTGGCACGGTCAAATGGAATGGAGTTGACCAAAATTGAGAGAGGTTATTGTGGATGGACCCCACATACACCTGTAGGTCTAAATAAAACATTCCCAGCTACAACAATTTCTAAGAACTGCTTCGTCAAAGTTTGGCAGTTTTTTGGTCTCAGGGATCTTAAGGGACTTTGTCGGTAGCCTGTTGCCTGAAATGACTGGGACACTTGGCGCATGAAACAAGACCTCCCCTAGCATTTATCCACCCACTCTGAGGCATTGGTGTAGTTTGTTCAGTCCCATGATGAGTAGAACAAAAAATATGGCACCTAGCAAGGTTTTTGTTCTTAGGATCTTAAGTGACTTTGCTCTTACGGAACAATGTATCCGCAAAGACCCTAGTTTTCATAAGGGGAGACATCTAATTTTAAGAGGTTTTTGGAAATGTGACTTTATCCTTCCAGTCCTTACCTAATGATGAGTTTATTCTCAGAGTTTGATGGCTTTTATGAGCATATACATGATGTTGTTTTAGGATAGTCATAAAGGGCAGTTTTGGACAGCCCTATGTATCATTTTAACAATCATAAAGGGAAAGTTGTACGTGGACTGTGATAGTTCCAAATCTTATATAAATCATCCATTTTGGTGTTTGACAACCTTATATATCCATTAGATCATTTATACAAACCCTAATGCAACTTATAAACCCTCTTTGCATAGTAATTTCATGAATGACTGTCTTGTATGATTGTTTTGTGCATTTTAAAAACCCAATGAGGATTGTATGGTATTGTGATCTTCATGATTTTAACTTGATGCAGAGATAGGATTCAACTCAACATGATAGAGGCATCATTACAAATGGATTGAATTGCAGTAGTTAGAGAGCCAACCTCCTATCAATGAGAGTTCAATGATAGTAAATAGAGAGCTACTTGACCATAAATAGGATTTACATACATACATACATACATACATACATACATACATACATACATACATACATGATCTCGTAGGCATCTAGGTTTCATACACATCCATTAGGCAATCACCTCATCTTGTCATTTGACTAAATCCTTGTCATATACATGAGTAGATACCTAATAATTGTGCAACCCTTCCCCCATCATTGTAAATGAATAAAATTGCAATAGTTGTAGAGCCAACCTCCTATCAACGAGAGTTTAGTAATAGTAAATAGAGAGCTACTCATCCATAAATGGGATTTGCATACACACACACACCCAAATGAAATAGTATCCTCAGTACTTGACTTTTGAGTACATGACTATTCATCTTCCATACTTTTGCATTGTTTTTTACATTTTTCATATGACAACTTTGACACATTTACAAAATTTGACAAGATGAAGACTAAATACATGATGAAATGGTCTATCATGACCTTATTAGATTTCAAGATACTATGCTTGATTAGGGCATATAAGGAATTTTGTCATATTGATTCTATTGATTCTATTGATCTAAAGCCATTCTCAATGCTAAACATATCATCAATGGACCATGATCTACATGATAGAAAAGAAGGGCTAGGAACACCACGTGAAGGAAAAACATGTGTACATCATCATCATTAGTATTCTTAAGGTATGATGAAGCATGGGAAGAAAAGTTGGAGATTCCATAACTAAACAAGAAATTCTAGCATGACAAATAAGTTTAGTAGGGGTAGAAGGTATACAAGTATGAAAATATAAATCATTGTAAGGTATCACTAGATCCATACTATCCTTTGCACACTAGGACTTGAAAGATAAGAAATTAAAGTATCCACATGAGAGACTAAAGAACTATCATCATAATGTATGGTATCATGGGAAGTATCATGACATGCACATAAGGAATTTAAATTATATTGTATATCAAGGTGTATATATATTAAAATCTAGTCCATAATGGTAGACATATACAAAAATTTGGCAAATATGCCAACTCAAAACATTTTTTACAAAATGTGGCATATGCCATGTCTCAAAATCTATATACAATCTACATGCCGAATAGCTACATCAAATACTACAAGTCCACTTGACCCTCAAACTGTGATGGATCCTCAATCTATGATGGATCCTCAAAAAGTGTCCTCTTTGTACCAAAATGTCTAGTAGTTGATGGAGGCAAAGTTTCCTGCATTAACAAGTCAAAACACAAATTTGATTAATATCTTCAATGGTAAATACAAATAAGTTTAAGCTAGTAAATAGATTCTTATCTACTACAATTAAGAACTTTCATTTATTAACATACATCTAAATCACTACAATCAACTATAAGACCGCTAGATAAACTATCAATTATTTAGAAAAATTCAATTCAATTCAATTACCTCGACTCTATGTTGTTGTTTGGACAATTGTTCTGCAAATGATTTTCTCTTAAGACAATCAGGTGTCCTAGTGAAGCATGATTGCAAAGGCGGCACATCACTCACATTCTCAAGAGACTACATAAAAACAAAGTAACATTGAAATAAATTAATATATAATTATTAAACAAAATAGGAAATGCATACATTTAAAAAGGTTAGATGTGTTATACACAAACAATCTAGAGTGCACTACACAAAAACTTATCTACTAGAAAACAAGCACATACCACCATCGAGGCCTCTTGCATAAATTGAGAAGGACTCTAAATTATCAAAATGACAAGAATGTAAGACTCTAAATGACTATAATCAAATATTTAAGTTTTCTAAATTCTCAATTAAAGTACAATTCAATCAAATTACCTCCACCCTTTGTTGGCATTGAGAAAGTTGTTCTGCAAATGATAGTCCCTTGGGTTGATCAGGAGTTCAAGAAAAGACTATTGGCAAAGATGCCACATCATTCACATTTTTGATTGACTATAAAATAAAATTACATCAAGATATAAATTAATCTATAATTACTCACAAAGAAATAAATGCATAAAAAAAAGTTGATGTGTAGAATAAATTATACCAGCAAGTCCAAGCCAAATTGGATGACAGACAAAGTTCCATGATTAACTTTAGTCAACTCCTCCTCTGTCATCAACTATTATCCCACTTAGATACATTAGTACTAATAAATTTGTTTATATATTCAAATGGAATAGACCATAAAATTTAACTTTAAATGTTACCTGTATAAAAGATTGCTTATGCATTTCTCCTTCTGTATGGTTCACTGATCTTGTATCTTCTACTCTTGTCCTTGACCCCTCAGCTTGAGTTCTTGGCCCCATTGCCTCATCTCGTGAATGAAGATCATACTTTGATGTGTTCAATGGTGGCTCACTACTCTCCATAATAGGACCTAAGCATAACTGATTGCAAGAAATGCAATGATGGGGCACACATACATGTGTGGATGATGACGGTCTAGTAAAACCAGGTGATCCAATATCATTGCCAACATCATTAGCTTGTGCAAACTGAGATGTTTGTATAATCAAATGCTTGATCAAAGAGTGTATGGCACTAAGGCCCTATTGTGTTGTATTTGCAACAACGTCTGCGTGCTGCATTGGGGTTGGAGAAGGGATAGCAGGAGGGGGAATATAGGGACCTTGTACTTGTCTCATTGTCCCAGGTCTATCTTGAGGAATTCCCTTACCCACTCCTTGAAACTCTCTAAAATCAAAATAATTAACATGTTGACCCATGACAAACTCTGCATACAGTTTACAAAGGAAATACAAAGGTACATCTAAATTGTTGTTGGGTGGTTTATCTAAAACCATCCACCTACGATCCCAAAAGTTCTAACTAATGCCCTCATGAATACACCATTTGATTGAAAACTTGGGCTTATGGACATCAACATGCAATCTGGTTTTAGGATTGACAAAGTATTGGGCTAATATAGCTTTTGTAATCTCTAATTCTTTGACTTCATCATATGACAAACCGTTAGCATATTCGGCCTTCTTGGCTTCTCGCCATTGCCTAAATGATTCGTGTTGGGTTGATAAGGTTTGAACATGATTAATGATTCCCTATAAATTTGATGTCATTGTAGACAATTGAGGGTGGCAGTGATACATTTCTATGATCCTACTTATTTGATCAATATTTCATTGAATTTTCTCTTCTATTGTTGGAGGGGGGGTTTGGTGGTGGAGGGTTTGGGTTTCATTTTGTGCATGCATTTTACCTAATTAAAATATAAAACATACCCACTTAGCATAAAAAACCAAAAAAATTCTTGAATATACAAAACAAACAAAAAAAATGTGAAAGATCTTACCTTTTTGGATCGGATATCCGTTCTTCACCTCTAATATCCATTCTTGAGAGTTGACACTACGTTTTGCAAGCCGCGGGTTTACAAAAACGTGATGCCTTTTTGCTTTTTATGTTTTAAAAAATGGATATCCATTTTCTTTTTCCCAATTGTTTTCATTATTTTTTATTTTAGTATTTTAGCATTTTAGTATTTAAGCATTTTAGCTGTAAAATACAATCAAAATTTTAGAAAGACTGTATCATATGAAAGGAGAGATTTTGGACAAACTATCAAAATTTATATAGGATTATGATGATATATATATTTGATTTTTATATGATTTACTTATACTAAGGTATCTCATAGTCTTTCAAAGGCACTTTTGAATAGATAATTGTCATAAAAAATTTGTAAAAGCAAGTAGTTTTGGTGTAAATTCTAACAAATTATTTCATGTAACTTACATATTAGATGATATTTGTGTCAACAATTGAGATCAAACTTGTGACACTCGGGATCGACCTCTCATTTTTCTATACCTATTCAAATTCCAAGACAATCATTGGATTGATGTCATTTATTTTCTAAAGGTGGCAAATCAATTTAGCACATCCTCAACATAATTGGATTGATGTCGATAGAGAGAGCAAGATAGAGAGAGGGAGATATCTATAGAGAGGTAGATATAGGAGAGAGGTAGATACGGGTTAGGGGTTAGGGATTAGGGGCATTATTTAGAGTTTGGAGATTTAGAGAGAGAGAGACTTCTTTTGACATGCAATCGTAAACCTTAAATAATGCCCCTAAACCCTAAACCCAAGTAACCCTAAATATTTCCCCTAAACCCTAAACCCTAAATAATTCCCCTAAGCCTTAAACTTGAGAAAGGGAGTCCTTGTTTTCTTGTTTCCATTTCCTTCGTCGATAAGGGAGAGGGAAAGATAGAGGGGAGAGATAGGATATATAGGAATGATAGGTGGAGAGAGGAAAGATATAGAGAGATTGGGAGAGATGGCTAGGTACATAGAGATAGAGAGGAGACAGATAGGAATAGATTGAGGAGATGAAGGGGAGAGATAGGGAGATAGAGAGTGAGAGAGATGTTTAGAGAGATAGGGAGATAGAGGAATGATAGGGGATAGAGAGGCAAGAGATAGGGAGAGATAGATATAGGTAGAGAGAGAGGAGATAGATTGGGAGAGATAGAGGAGACAAAGTGAGAGATAGGGAGATAGAGAGTGAGTGAGATGTCTAGAGAGATAGGGATAGAGATTGACAGGTGGAGGGATGATAGAGAGAGGGAGATAAGAGAGAGATAGGGAGATAGAGGTGGAGGGATGTTTTTTAATGACCTTCAAATTTTCCATAAATTCTTCTCCACTAAACCTTAGACCATCTCCCAAATCCTTACTTTCCTAATAAAACCCCTTGCCCAAAGATAATTTGATCATGTGGCTCCTTCCATCACTAGACAGGTGCCCAAGGACTTTCCATTATTCATCTAATACTACAATCCCAATGTCATAGCTCACATTCCCACACCTACATTCATAGACTCCATTCCCCCTATTGACACCATCATTGATAATCATTATATAAGGAGACTGCCTTGAATAATAATTAAACCATGGATTATCCTAATATCCCCATCTTATACTTTCCTCACCTTTGAACCCTTAGAAGATGACATTTAGCTATCCCCACCATTACCAATCACACTTTCTAACAATCCCACATAAGACACCTTACCCATCACTTCACCTAGGTCATCACCAATTAAATCACCTCATTACTCCATTCAACCATACCCATACCACCCCTTTCTCACTCCACAACATGTATTAATGCATGATTAAACCTAGCCCCTAACCCCTAAACCCTAACCCCTATTTCCTAACACCTAAACCCTAAACCTGAGAAACCATAAACCCCTAAATCCTAAACCCTAAATCCTAAAAACTAAACCCAAGAAACCTTAAACCTCTATCTCTGTATCTCCCTATCTCACTATCTCCCCATCACTATCATTCCTCTACCTCTCAATCTCTCCCCCTATGCTTTAGCCATGTCCCTCACTCTATATCTCCCTATCGGTCCTCTCTCTCTAAACACTAAACCCTAAACCTCTACTAAACCCTAAATAATGCCCCTAAACCTTAACCCCTAACCACTAACCCCTAAACCCTAAACATGAGCAACCCTAAACCCTATCTCCTATCTCTCCCTTGTCTCCCTATTTCTATCGTCCCTCTACCTCTCAATCCTTCTCCCTATTTCTCTAGAGATCTTGCTCACTCTCTATCTCCCTATCTCTCCCCTCTATCTCCTCTATCTCTCCCTATCTATCTCCTCTCTCTTTCTATCTATGTATCTCCAAAACTGAGAACCCCTAAACCCCTACACCCTAAATCCAATCAACTCTAAACCTCTATCTCCCTATCTTCCCCATATCTCCCTATCTCTATCATCCCTCTACCTCTCTTGACCTCTCTCCCTATGTCCCTGGCCATGTGTCTCACTCTCTATCTCCCTATCTCTCTCCTCAGTCTCCTCTCTCTATCTCCCTATCATTCCTCTCTCTATAAACCCTAAATCCAAAACCCTAAACCTCTAAACCTAACCCCTAACCCCTAGACAATTTTAATCCTAAACCCTAAATAATGCCCCTAAACCCTAAACCCAAGTAACCCTAAACCACTATCTCCTTATCTCTCCCCTATCTCCCTATCACCTTTGTCCCTCTACCTCTCAATCTCTCTCCCTATGTCTCTGGCCATGTCCCTCACTCTTTATCTCCCTATCTCTCTCCTCAGACTCCTCTATATCTCCCTATCATTCCTCTCTCTTTATAAACCCTAAACCTCTAAACCTAGCCCCTAATCCCTAAACAATAAATCCTAAACCCTAAATTATAATGCCCCTAAACCCTAACCCCTAACCCCTAAACATGAGAAACCCTAAACCAATAAACCCTAAACCCAAGTAACCATAAACCACTATCTCCCTATCTCTCCCCTATCTCCCTATCACCTTTGTCCCTCTACCTCTCAATCTCTCTCCCTATGTCTCTTGCCATGTACCTCACTCTTTATCTCCCTATCTCTCCCCTCAAACTCCTCTATATCTCCCTATTTGTCCTTTATCTCTGTCTAAACCCTAAACCTCTAAACCTTAACCCCTAACCACAAAACCATAAACCCTAAACCCTAAATAATGCCCCTAAACCCAAGAAACCCTAAACCTCTATCTCCCTATCTCTATCATCCCTCTACCTCTCAATCTCTCTCTCTCTCTATGTCTCTGGACATGTCTCTCACTCTCTATCTCCCTATCTCTCCCCTCTGTCTCCTTTATCTCTCCCAAACTCTATTAGTCCCCTCTCTCTATCTCTCTTTAAATCGTAAACCCCAAACCCTTAAACCCAAGCAACCCTAAATCTCTAAACCCTAAATAATTCCCCTAACCCCTAAACCTCTAAACCACTTCTCTATATAGATGCAACTAATACCACTTTTTCATTGTTTTCCACATTTAATTATATTCTTTTCCATTTTCCAAGTCCTACATGTGTCCAAGTTGTATTGTTTGTCAAGTTTTTAGTCTAATTGTTAGTCCCAACTCTCATGGTTATTAAAATGTTAGTAAAGCTAGATTTATCCTTGGGTAACATTAATTTACACATTGTTGCACAAACAACCACACTGAAACATAACCTTACCTAATTAAGGTGAACATTTAAGGTTCTTTCATAAATGGCGAGCTTAACAAATCCAACTAGTTCAATGTTCTTATAGTCCATGCTTACCCTTGCAAGAGAGTTCATGCCATGTTAACTTTGCATTATGTCCTAACATATCACATGAAGGATCATCATCATCACAAGGAATAACAATGTCATTAAGGATTAATGAAGGTGTAGCTTCACCACATAAAGTATCATTCATAATTTTATCACTAGAGGGTAAGGGTATATCATGTGTATCCTTCTCAAATCATGTATCATGAATCAAATCATATGAACGACTGGGTAAAGCAATTTAGGGAATGAGGTTTAAGGAACATACATTTTCTTTCTTCTCTTGGTGAGATAAACTTGCTTTCATACGAGAATGCACATTTGTATGAAGTGTACTTTCTTAGTTTCAATGTGTTTTGAATCTTTTTAAACATGGATCCTTGGCCTAATGGTTTTCCTAGGTCTTCCCTTTCATATAATTTATATCATAGTTCTAGGCCGAGCTAATATGAAGTGTATGAAGAAGAAGATTGTTATAATGAAATCTCATATTACTGCTCAAATAGTTATATATATCCTCTCTATATAGGGAGGTGTTATTAACAATCATTAGAATCCTTCACAAATTGAAACACTCTTAATTTTTTTCATGAATGAATACCATGCTTGGTAGTATAAATAAATTAATAAGTAAAGGATAAATTAGTAATCAATAAACATTCAATCATGTGTAAGTGATTTATATTTGGTATACCTCATGTAGAATTGGTCAAGTAATATATACGTACACTAAATTGGGGGAAGAGAAATAGATATCCGTTTTGTAAAATGGATATTCATTTTGGCTTTCTCAAAACGGATATCTGTTTTGGATTTCTAGAAATGGATATCCATTTTGAAATGGATATCTGTTTCAAAACATATGAAAGTCAAACTTTGCCAAGTCACGAATTTGGCTAAGTAAAAATGCAATTTTTTTCCCATTGCCACTGTTTTTCCCATGATGATCCTGCACATACCCTAGAATGGATTTTGGATGTGATACATAGTCATGTCTTTGGTCCTATGTGTTGGGACCTGAAAAAATTGTCTCCCAAAATGCTTTATTTTGCCCCCAAAAATCCATCAAATTTCTTAGTTTTTCCATTGCAATCAAAACCCCTCATTTAGATCTAATCTTAGACAACTTTTTAGGGGTTTTATTCTAAAATATTCTAAGTATAATGTTTCCCATTGTCTTTGTGTTTTCCTTCCTTGGAAAAATTTTCAATTTGGGCCCTTTGTTAGCAAATATTTTGGTTTACGAACCCGAAGGTTCGCTCATTTGAAAGTTTGCCAATTTGTCAGTTTTCTAAAAAACAAAGGCAAAGGGAGGAGTTAAGAAAGAAAGAAGTTTGAAGAAGTTTGTCAGCCAAGTCCTTTGTTGGTGAAATTGGAGGTTCATGAACCTCCAAGTTCACTGATGGATGGTTCTTTTGGTGGAAGATTCATTAATAGAAGGAAAAGAAATGGAAGCTCTGGCTTAGTAAAAACATTTATAAGGAAGACAATCTTCAAAGAAATAAAGTAGCTAAAGAAAAGAAAAATGAGATGGTTCATCGAAAAAATTGGAGGTTCACAAACCTCTAGTTTTACTAACAAGAGGTTCACCGCAGGGCAATTTAATCGACTACAAAGAAGGAACAAAGAGCAACGAGGAAAAAAGGAAGAAAAGAATGAAGTGGTTGTTGGCTTGATTCTCATACCATTTGGTTCATTGACAACCAAGTTCACCACCAAGGAAATTTTATGGAAAAGTAAATGAGAGGCAAAGGTAAAAGGAAAGTAAGCAGGGAAAGAAAAGATGCAAGGAAGAAGATGGTTCATCGGAAAGGAAAGTTGTCAAAAAAGAAAGAAAAGGAAAAGTACATGAACCATGAGGTTCACCAATAGAGTAGTTCACTGACGGGAGGTTTTATTGACAACAAATTCACCGATAGAAGGAAGGGAGACAAAGTTGCAGTGAAGGAAATTTTTCTAAGGAAAAATTTTCTAAGGGAAAGACAAATGAAGCAGTTGTTCACTTAGTTCACAAACCATAAGGTTCACCACCAGCACAATTTGCTGACAAAAGAGAACACTGCCAAGAAAAAGAGTAGAGAAAGGGGAAGTTCACAAATGTTGAGATTTTCTGATAAGGAAAATATAAGAGAAGGAAAATGGCTGAGGAAAAATGATAAAAGAAGGCTTTGTCGAGGAACTGACGGAGAATCAAACTCACCAAACAGTTCAAAATTTTGAAGGTTCACCAATAAGGTGATTGGCCGACAAAGCTAAGAAGGTGAGCTTCCTCCTATTGGAATTAGTCCGGACAACTGAGAGGGGGGGTGAATCAATTGTTACACAATTCAACCTTGTCTACCTTTAATCTTCTTTTACAACTTACAATCAAATAAATATTAAGGCATGAATCAACAACACATGAGCAGAAGCATAAATAACACAATTGACACCAAGATTTTTTAGCATGGAAACCCAGTTAAGGGAAATACCACAGTGGGGGTTAACCAAAAAAAATAATACCCTATTAAAAGTATTTTTACAAATGAGAATGCACATGCATTCGGGCTCACTACCTAGAGATCACTGTTCAAATAGAGGCTCACTACCTACAAATGATTATAAGAGAATAATAAAGATTTTGAACTAATGAGAAGCATCTACTAATGCATGAATTCAATTCCAGTTAGTCACAAAACACTGATCTTATACATTTCATCTTTACTCTGGCCGGTTTATTGCTCTGCCTTCATCTGAATCTTAGATCTCTGCTCTTTTTGCCTTTACTACATATTCACAATACACACACACACACACTAAAATCATCCAAATCCATTAGCTATATATATCCACATCCTGATCTTTAATTAATTTCTAGTCAGATTCAAGAACACTTGGAACTTTATTGAATACTGTGCTATGTCAGCTAGATCCATGCATAACTTGAGATGCGAACCAAAACTTGCACTTACAAATAATTAGTTAGGTTGGCTACTATCACTGATCAAGACAACTTGTTCAACCAACAACTTCCATACATCCAGAACCAAGATCAATTAAAATGTCAGCCTATTCTTCTTCTGTTTGTTCTATCAAATTGTTAACCTGATACTCAGATGCTAATAACTATTGCCTTCTTCATCACCAAAGGCCAAAATTCTGGATTTAGATTATCCTGACAATGCTTTTTACTCCCTCAGATCTACAGAAAATTTTGATGTACTCCAGAGGAGATCCGAACCAAGATACCGGACCCTATCACACACTCTGTTCTTGACTTCAAGGACTTAGACAAATCTTCAATCTGATTTTTGGTATGGGCAAATTATGCAATACGGATGTGTAGAGAGACTTGGTTGCCATAAATGACAACACTAATCATGACTACTAGTGTCTCTTGCCAACAACTTCCCCCTTTGGCATTGATTGCAACACTTAGTGAAAAAAGACTTAAGTGTCAGAAGTAGCCCCCTTATTCTGTACACCTACTTTCCACTATTTCCAAAGCTCCCCCTTCACTAGATTCCTCATTTTTTACTGCTCTTCACTTCCCCTTTGACATCAATGGCAAAGGGTGGGGTTCACAAGCCAAAATCTCCAAAAATGTTGTTTATAATGCCGCATATGTCCAACTAATCATTAAGTTCTATTCACATGAGCTTGAGAATGTCTGTAAAACTATTTTTCAATTGCAAAAGTTCAAAGGCCCAAGTTCCCTTCATTCCATCCAAATTTGATATGTGTTCACTTAGCAAAAATGCATATGCTTCTGCCTTTGTCTAATCTAGAGGATTACTTGTCTAAAGTGCAGTCTGAGCTTTTGACAAGGCATTAGACATGGCTTCTAACTTGGGGGCAATCAATCTCTGGAGCTCACACATTCTCTTCATAATGTTACCTTTTTATTTAACAATCCTCCTTATCTCATCTGTCAAGATGATTACTTGGCATTCTCGACTTATAAGGAAAATTGTTAGAGGATCAAAATTTTGAGAAACATTTGAGAATTTTTGTTTTTGCTCCTTTATCTTTTTCTCAATATCCTCACTAACTTTGGGCTATGATAGAAAGAATTTGTACATATTACTTCCATCGTTTAGAGAAATCTAAATACTCTTTGTGGTAATACCAAGTATTATTCTATCATTTCTTATCAAGTTTTTTACTTCATTAAATTTCTTATCCTAGAATTCTTTCTGAACTTTTGCCTCTGCAGAATTTTCAAAGGACTCAAAATGTGTACTTACAACATTCACAAGTTTCTTCAGGTGACCAAAGGGGGAATCTGATGGACTCTTTTGGCAGGTTGGTAATAACTTCTCCAAGACTCCAGTTGTAAGCACTAATAATTCATTGTCCTCCATGTGAGATTTTAACATCTTCTCTCTGGCCTTGGCTTGAGTGAAGGTTGCAATCTTCATGATTTGTACTAGGGAGAGAGCATCTAGATTAATAGGTTGGTGGAGTAGTTCAAGCTCATCAAACTCAAGCATCTCTTTATCCAGAAGACTTTTCACTGCATCTGTAGTTTCTCTTACAACAATTTCTGGACCATCCTTTTGTTCCTGATATTTCTCAGCATTTGTAGATGCATCAACATTTGCACCATCTTCTTCTATTTTGTCTTCATTACCCTTTTCTTTCTCCTTTTTTGTTTCACCTTTTTCTATAATGTCTGCAATAGGAATCTTCTCCTTGTCTTCACCACTAGCAGTCTGATCTGGAGGGCTTTGTGTAGTAGCAACATCATCTTCTTTTCTAAATTGATCAGGTGGAGTATGAATATCTCCAACACCATCAATTTTGACCATCATCTCTGAGTCTTCTTTGTTTGATTGCTCTTCTTTCGTAGCTAAGGAGTTATTAACTTTGGTTTGTTGCTCACTGATGTTTTCTTTTCCAACATCTAGAATTGATGAATAAATCCCATCATCTGTCTCCTTATAGGTTTGTTCCAAGGGATCTAAATTAACACCTTGATCATCAATTCCCTTGAAAGTCTCTTCTTCTAGGGCTTCTTGTTCTGGAACTGGAGGATTGTCTTATTCAACTTGTTTTTCTAAAATAATATAATATTTATCTTTGTCTAGGGCCTTTCTTAAAATTTCCTTTGTTTCTTTTACAATTTCCTCAGTTTCGTGAAGCATTAGCTTGTTCATCTGGATCTTACTTCTGAATTCCTCCTTAACTTCTTTGAGGATTTTGTCTACTTCTCTTCTAGTCATTATAGGACACAAGGTGGAGAGGACATACTCTCTGAGTTCTAGATCTTTAGACTTGGCTGCTTCTTTCCTCATTTCTAGTATTTTCCTTAGACTTTTAGGAAGTTCTTGTAAAATTTCCAATAGGGCTCTATTGAATTTATTCAAATATATGATAATGGCATCTTCCAAAATTTTCTTATTTGCTTGATCAAAATTATCATAGTAAACTCTGATAGGCTTTAAATTTCCATGAACAGTGATTATTTTTACAATTTCATCAATAGTCATAGTGACCTTACCAGTTACTTGCTTTTTACTGGCCTTATTGCTTCTGGAAGGCTGGTCTTCAAAAGTCTTTGAAGTCATGGCTTTCTTGGATCTTATCTCTTTAACTTCTTCATTTGTCTCTATCTCCTTATCATCTTTTGTACTCTTGTGGGTTCTTGTGGCCTTGGTTTTCTTTCTTTTCCCTCCTTCACCAGATAGAGTGGTTTCTAGTTTCTTAGTGGAAATAGACTTGGGTTGCTCAGCAAGAGTTGCATAACTCCTTGTCTTCCTTGAGGAGCTTGGTGGGACTTCCAAAGTGACTGCTGGCTCACTTTTTGCTTTTTCTTCTAAAGTTTGCTCAGTGCTTTTTTTCATCTTTTCAATCATTTCTCTATTCTTTCTCACTATTTCTTTTGTAATCCCAATGCTTTTTGCATACATCTCCACTTGCTTGTGTACTTTTCTTTTTGTTTCTGGCTATCTAAGTTCCACATGCAACTTTAAGCTTAGTTCCTTGTGTGTTCCAAACCTTTCAACAGATGTGTCTTTAGGTTTGCTTAGAAGATGCTGAGCATATATGTCCAGAACTCTCTCATCCACCTTATAACCCATTGGCATTATCCATTATGTTCTTGGTTCTATAGCCTCTATCAGACATTGATAAGTGTCAACCATGAAACATATCTCTTTCTCATATTTTTCTACAACTAACTTAGAGATTCTTTCTGTTGCATGCATCAAACTCTAAATTTTTTTGAAATACCCCCAGATTGCAATCTTTTGTGCACCTGAATCTCCAAGGCTATATAAATGATCTCTTATCTAGATTGGCACTGGCCTGTCATTTGTCCAGTCCACACTTTGCACTCCAGGCACTTCATTCATAAAATAGAAAAATAAGCTTATAATCAAGGAACCATACTTGAAGGAATTTTTCTTATCTTTCTTGATTTTGTTTAAATTTTCAAACAGTTGAACCCATAGTAGGTCACAGAGGTCATAGTCTACATTCTCTTTCAACATTTTATATGCTGCATATATAGTTGTTCTGGAGATAGAGTTTTCTCTACTAGAGTGATAAATCTTATACCCAATTATCATGGAAGCAAACTTGACATCCGGTTCTATAATGTCATTGATTTTTATTTCTCTTTTATCAAATTTCACACTAGTTACATCAATGATAGTTTGGTTTTTGATAGATTTTAGCATGGGTAGTCCATTGGTTGAGTTTAACCCGATAAAAAATTTGATAACATATTTAGTGATCTTAAATGGTTTCAGTAGCCATATAAATTCATCGTGCATTTATATCAACACATAACAAACCCATTCACTCTCATCAAAAGATGAAAATTCAATAATTTGCAGAAAATGTTTGCTTTCTAGGGCTTCAAATTCAGGTTTCAGTTGGTAATTTTCATCCTTTAGATGGCTCTTAAACAATTCCAACAATTTTAGATCCCCAAATTCTTCTACATTGCAATGAGTGTATGCCCTAATGTCTTCAACATGTAAAACCCCATATGGAACACCCGAAAAAGCACCTAGCGGCTCTATTTCAACAGATTTGTAAGGATGCTTCTTAAATTTAGGACGGGTCTTTTCAGTGACATCAACAACTAAAGGTGTAGCCATTTACAAAGATTGAGAATTCAAGAGGTTTCGCAGAAAATAGAAATACCTTGTTCTGTAGATTAGGATTTTGCTTGGAGACCTCTTCACACTTCAATTCTTGAGAATTCTCAACTCTGAGCTCATTCACTCCTTCTCTTCTTGCTTTCTTCTGATGTAAAGTGATCCAAATGAGGAATGAATGGCCTTTTTATGCTTCACAGTGCCTAATTTGTCTTTGTAATAAATGCTCTACCCTAATACATCTGGTTACTCTATTTGTTGAATAGTTTCTCATGAATTACTCTGCAATTTGCCATATCCACCTCTTTTTCTTTCAGAAGTCCTTCCAAATGATGTGAAACAATCCAAGATTTATTTTCTCACTGTGCCTAATTCAGACACCCACTTACTAGCTGGGGGATTTGATTTTCAATGTAGCTCCCCCTGAGCCAAAGCTCCTAATTCAATTCCCAGAGGAATTAGCAACACCAGATTTCAGTGCTAACCCACTACTAATGTTCACAATTGTTTTCTTGACCCATGTCTTGTTCATTTTTCTGAATCTCATTCACATCAATTTTTTCTTTGCCTTTTTCTTGTCTCTGCTCATCTAGTTTTCTATTTATTGGACCCCTTCTTTCATTACTCCTATTTCTGCAGAGTCTTACAATATGACCAGATTTATTGTAATTAAAGCACACAACATTTGTTTGCTTATTTACTTGATTTCCTCTTGATCTGCACTAGTTAGCCATGTGTCCAAATCTATTGCAAGAAAAGTAGTAGCCATTGAAAGAATTGCCATTAGAGTTATTCATTATCATACTTCTACATTCATTGGATTTATGACCATACCTCTTGCATTTGAAGCATTGACCAGAGAAGGATGGATCATTTTGATTTACTCTGCTTCTGCACTGATTAGCCTTGTGACTAAATTTATTGCACTTGAAATAGTTTCCATTGAATGATGGATATCTTTGAGCATTAGGTTGTCTTACCAGAGATCTTCTAGGGCTGTCTTTCCCATTCCTTGGTTAAAAATTCTTTTGTCCAGATCCAGAGCATTCACCTTTTTCATATCCAAGACCATGCTTGTCATCAACCCTTTTCTATCCTTCAAGCAGTGCTTCAAGTTTGGCTAAGCTTATCTTGAAAATTTCTTTGTATTCATTTGCAGCTTCTAGGTCATGTCCAAGAATGACAATTTGCCTTTCAAGTTCTCTCTCATTGTCTTTGCATTCTTGTAAATTAGATTCTAAATGGCTAGCTATTCTATCTAATTTGCGGCATTCTTTAGTTCTTTCTTTTAGTTTTTGATTCAAGTCTTCTTCAATTTTCTTCCTATCTTTAATTTCTTTGGTTTACCTCATCACCCTAGATTCCATCTCAATTTTCAGAATAGCAATTTCTTTTGATAGCTTCTCACATTCCTTTGTCTTTTCTTCCGAAGCTTCATTCATGTCATTTTCTTAAGTTAAACTAGATAACTGCAGAAGTAGTTCCTTTTTCCTCCCCATAGATATTTTTAATTTATCTTTTAACATTTCAATGGTATCATCAGTATCTTTAAGTTCACCTCTCAGATTACTAATTTTTGGTTTAGATTGAACAAGATCTTCTAGGGCCAATTGGAGTTGATCTTTTAGTGAACCCATTAAAACTCCTTCCAAGATCTTTTCCTTAAGCTGTTAGGCTTCTCAAAGGATCCTTTCTCTAATACCAATTGTTGGAATTAGTCAAGATAACTGAGAAGGGGGGTGAATCAGTTGTCACACAATTCAACTTTTTCTGCCTTTAATCTTCTTTTACAACTTACAATCAAATAAATATTAAAGCATGAATCAATAACACATGAGCAAAAGCATAAATAACACACTTGACACCAAGATTTTTAGCATGGAAACCTAGTTAAGGGAAAAATCACGGTGGGGGTTAACCCACAAAAATTAATACACTATTAAAAGTATTTTTACACGGGCTCACTACTCAAATAGAGGCTCACTGCCTACAAATGATTATAAGAGAATAACATAGATTTTGAACTGATGAGAAGCATCTACTAATGCATGAATTTAGTTTTGGTTAGGCACAAAACACTGGTCTTACACATTTAATCTTTACTTTGCCTGGTTTACTGCTCCGCCTTCATCCAAATCTTAGGTCTCTACTCTTTTCATCTTTACTACATATTCGTAACACACACACACACACTAAAATTATCCAAATCCATTAGCTATATATATCTACATCCTGATCTTTAATTACTTTCCAGTTGACTTCAAGAACACTTGAAACTTGATTAAATACTCTGCTCTATTGGCTAGATCCATTCATAACTTGAGACGCGGACTAAAACTTACACTTAAAAATAATTAGTCAGGTCAGCTACTATCACCAATCAACACAACTTACAGTCAAACAAACAACTTCCATACATCCGAAACCAAGATCAATTACAATGTCAATATGTTCTTCTTCTGTTTGTTCTGTCAAACTATTAACCCGATACTCAGATGCTAATAACTATTGACTCCTTCATCACCAGAGGCCATAATTTTGGATTTAGATTATCCTGACAATGCTTATGACTCCCTTAGATCCGCAACAAACTCTAATCTACTCTAGAAGAGATCCAGACCAAGATACCAAACCTTGTCTCACACTCTATTGTTGACTTCCCAGACTTAGATAGATCTTCAATCTGATTTTCAGTATGGGCAAATTATGCAATGTGGATGTGTAGAGAGACTTGGTTGCCATCAATGACAACACTAATCATCCCTAGCAGTGTGTCTTGCCAACACATCCATGGTTCAAAAAAGGTAAAAATTGCTAATAAAGGATAGAATATGTTTAGTTTGAGAAAATTAGATTTTGCTGACTAAAGGAGAAAGTGGAAGATAAAAAATAGGGCTTGGTTTGACAAAGGACAAAATCATCAAAGAGAGAAAGATGATGGAAAAAGAGAAAGAAAGGATGAGTCGATTAGTTCATCAAATTAAAGATTTGCTGATAAGGCAAAGAGGGGTTGATAGAGAAGACAAGGTGATAGGTCTAAAGTTCATGAAAATGAGGATTTTCCATTAAGGAACAAAGGAGGCCAAAAATGAAGATTAAGTGCCAAACAGAAGGGGGTGTTTCCAATGGTTCCTAAAAATGAAAGTTTGTCGACAAAGTGAGTATAAGAGGGAAATGAAAGAAGTTTGTGATAAAGGAAAATGGCGGATAAAGGAAGGAAGGATGCCCAACACGTAGAAAGGTACAATCAGAAATTAGATGGCCCAAAATGGAAATTTGGACAACACATTTTAAAGTGTTGTAAAGGCATTAAAAGGCTGATTTGTACCTAGAATTCATGATTCTGCAGAACAGTACCATGCAGGTGGTTGACATAGTAAATTTCTTCAATGCACAGGTACATTTGGAGGACAAAGCAGATAAGTCAGATATTGCAAGTGTCATGGAAAGGGTTGGAACCTTCCTTCTTTATTGTTCCTAGTACACAAAGAGTGTAAGGAAACTTCTTCTAACATTTTTAGTATTGTCAGGGTGTGGTCTTTCTTCCCAAAAGTGTAGGTTTTCTAACATTGCCATGGGCCTAATTTAAATTTAGCATGTTTTTCTTGGTGAATAGTTTTCCAATACCCTAGGTTGCATAGTATGAAAGGATTACTATATATACATGATAGAAAGATGTTTTTAGGGTTGGTCGTTGAACCAATTCTCTGGTCTGGAAGTGCCTAAGGAGTATTTTCTGACATCAAATCATGTTAGTCTAGTTTTTAAGTGAAGGGATTTATTCAACTTAGTGTAGGAAGGTTTTGTAAAGAAAATATCAATGTAATGGAATGTCTTCATGAGAGTTTGTAACAATTTTGGCAAATGTATAATCGTAGTTATATGTTTTTCCTTACCACATTTGTTGGCATGATTGTAACTAAGGTTTGGAGGTGTGTGACAGCATCCAAGTTAATACAAGGCTTTGTATTTTCCATTCTTTTGTTGCATATGAGTCATTGTAGTTCTCTTTTAGATTATTAAGTATGTCCATCACATAGAAATCTATTAAAGTCTTATATGTGAATATATATCTAGTTCCATTGATCCTCTATTGTATATTTATTTTCTTCCTTGCATTCTATGATTCTATTGCCCAATAGAGTAGGCACTGATCCATATTGGAGAGGGATCAATCATTCTTTTAAAACTAACAAATCATTCACCTATGGTTTAGGGGAAAAAACCATCTTTCCTGTGCATGTACATTCATACAATTGAATCAACTATATAGGGGTTTTGTGACAACCAGTTGTTCTTGACTTAGTGACAACTTTTGGGGTCAAGATGATGAGTTGGGTTTGGTTGTCTAGTTATTTTAGTTGTTCATCTAGTTTTGATGTTAATATCTATTTAGGTATACCCCTTGGAATATTTCTTCAGAGTTTAAGTTGAGCTCGAAGTACAGAGGAGTCTACCCCCTCCTGTTAGTTGGCCAAAATAGCCCTGAACTTTTTGATAAACCTATTTCTATCACCTTGAAGATAATCATTGGCCTAGGTGATTTAGAAATGTTTGAGTTTTGTGTTGCTATCATTTTGGGAACCAATATTTTGGCGTCATTGCTGGGGAGAACTTGAATGGTTGAAAAAGCTTGAAGAGCCCTGTAACAATCAATCTACAATTGTGCGTTGTGTTTGGGTAATTTGGCAGCTCATCAACTTATGCCAACATTTTGGCATGTATTACTGGGGAGGACTTGAAAGGCTGAAGAATCTTGAAGACCCCTATAACAGTTAGTCAACATTTGTGCATTGTGTTTGTGTAAGTTGGCAGCCCGTTTAGTTATGCCAATATTTTGGTGCCATTGCTGAGGAGGACTTGAAATGTTGAAGAACCTTGAATACCCCTGTAATAGTTAGTCTACATTTGTACATTGTGTTTGGGTAAGTTGGCAGCCTGTCAACTTATGACAACAGTTTGGCACCATTGCCAAAGAAGTAATATCTTGGTCTAGATTTTGAAAGGCCAGGTGCAGTCTATTGTGTGTTGAAATTGGTAGCCCATCAACTTACACCAACAGATTGGTGCCATTGCCAAGGATGAATTAAAAGCTCAAAGAAATTTGAAGACCCCTATAACAGTAATGTTTGTAGTTGTGCAGTTTCTTGTGTGTTGAAGTTGGCATCCCATCAACTTACGCCAATAGTTTGGCACCTTTGTTGGGGATAGATTAATGTTGGGTTAGAATGATTTGTAGACTCTACTAGTGTGAGCAACCTAGAATCAGTTTTGTTGCCTTGAAGATTTTCATGCTTCAAGGGTTTTCCTCATTTAGTGAGGTGGTAACTCTATTGTAAAAAGAAAACAAAGTATTGTTGCTGTGTGCATGATTCAAAGAGATTACAACTGGTTAAGGTGCACATTTTTCTTCCAGCTTTGACCATGGTTTCTTTCTTAGTAAAAGAACATGTTATGTGCTCTCCTTTTTCATGCACAAGCAGTTTGTAGTCAGTCATGACCAATTGGTATGAATATGGATACCCTAGGGAGGCTCCTTCCTATGCATCTTCTTATGTTGTAGACCCTAGGAATTATATAGCTTTTGACCATCCGAACAATACATTTTCCAATCATGGCCCTACCAATTTTACAAAACCAAACCTATTTGCACCCTTGCCTAATCAAAATGAGTCAACTATGCTGCAGTATGAAATTGAAATAGAAAAATAGTTATTAGAATCTCTATTGTAGCAAGAAAAAGAATTAGAAAGCCAAATTAGGCTACGTTAATCCAGGCTACAGTTTAATCCCCTTCCTATTGTTCCTAGTTGCTCTTTTTCTTGACCTCCTCCTATTACAAATGAAAATATATATAAACAACTAGACCTCTCATGGGTCAATTATGAACAATAATCAATGCCCAAAATGATCTACTATCAGATTCCTTTATTTGATGGGTGTGAGGTTTACAATGGGAAAGCACATATTGAGGCATTTTTAGACTTCATGGACAAGTTCTAGTTTGAAGATGAAGACATGTGGATGAGATTATTTATCATATCTCTAGGTGGTGTGGAAAGATAATGGTTGGTTAGTTTCCCTAACCAACATTTTGCTTCTTGGGATAAATTAGTTGCTACAGTTGAAGACTTTGCAAGTAGTTTAGACCCTGTATTTCTTGTCCAAGAACTAGAAGATATTAGAAGGCATGCAGGAGAGTCTAGCATGGATCTCAACCATGGATTTGTAGTTACCTTGTCCCACATCCCAGAGGATTTCTAACTTGATCTTCTTGTTTGTATTGACATGTATCTAAGTGCTTATGATGGTACATTAGGCTCAAGTTCTATAGGAGACAAGTTCAATCTAATAACCATGCAACATGCATACTTGTTCATTTATTATGTTGACAAAGTTATGAGCGATATGATTGTGAAATCTCTATCCTCAAATGCGAAGGTAGCTGGTAATCAGTACGTTGTTGTAGACAACAAGGACGTGGATGCTTCGTATGATCCAAGAACAATGTCATGTGATGATTATGTGTGGAGGAGGATAGAGGAAGGTGTTGATGTAGTGTATGATATCAATTCAAATGAAAATAGTAGTAATTACACCTACCTTCAATTAGAATGATCATCAGTGGATGATCAAGATTAGAAAATCAATGATGATTTCCAATCTGGTGAAGAGACTTATAACCCTACTACTTGTTGTAGCATCATGGACCGCATGGAAGGTATGTATGGAAATGACAAATTAAATAACTTGGCTCATGTAGTTCATTATATAGAGCATATATGCATTGATAATGTAAATAATGATGAAGGGATGTACATAAGGCACAATGTACTTTATGAAGAACATGCAAGTCCATTAGGAAGCATGATTCATGATTATCATTGGTGCATGGATAATCCTCCTTTTGAAAATGACTTAGGGTTCAGTGAATTTGAGCTGTCAGCTTTGGAAGTGGAGAATCATATTCTATATGACCCGACTACCTGTGGACACCAAGTGGATAGGGAGGGATGTGTACAAAGTAATCTTGAGATTGAACAAGAGGCTAGTCTCTTGTCTAGTGTATTTCCCTTTTTTGTCCTTGATGATGACATTGAATCCATTGGCACTTGTTTGCATGAGGATAATGTGGATCATGCCTTAGCTGGACATCATGAAGACATTACTACAACTACAAATGATTTTGAGGTAACAGTTTCCCGCTATTAAAGCTATATCACAAATGATTTTATAGAGCTTTGTTTGAGGTTGTTATCTCTTATTGATGTGGATCATGTTGAGGGCACATTTTTGAGATCATTGGTTGGGCTTGATAACATTGAAGCTAGGTGTTCTCGTGTGGCTCAAGTTTTTGTTTTGTAGGGTGAAGAGGAGAAAATCATTAGAGATTTTCTTAGCAATAGTTTTTACACAATAGTGTGTGTCAAGGAATTCAAAATAGAGAGGCAACTTGAAGATTGTGAGTCTTCACTTGAAGTGCCTCAAATTTTTGATCTATGTACTAATGATGCAGATTTAAATCTAAATCATGCCTTTGATTCGGTCATGGAGGAATGCATTAGCATTTGTAGTGTAGTTGGGTCACAAGAATTCTAATAGTCATATGACATAGCCCAACTTGAGGCCATACTCAAATTGGATGCATTTCATCTTCATATGTTTCTTCATGTTGATATTTATGCAGATCCAGAAATGCATTATGCTAACATGGAACTAGAAGGTGAGTATTTCTATGTGATTTAGCTCATGATGATGAACCATATTATCTATGGTTGGCTTTCCTTGGTGATAATTATTTCCATCTTCATCATGATGATATGAATGTATTTTGTATGTACATGCATGCAAAAAAAAATTATTGCTGATGTTGGGTGATCGGTGTAGCAAAGGATTGAGGGAGATTATCTCCTTCAATAGGCTTGTCTTTGACAGGGGCAAGGAGCTTCACTAGTTTTCTATAGGGTTGGCATGGAGTGTATCAAAATTTTGGATGTAGTCTTTTCACTGTATCTTTCCCTGTAAATATATTTTGTGTTTTTTCCCTTGTGTTTTTTGTGTTTTTGGTTTGCCTGGAGATATTCTGAGATTCTTGTTATGCCAAGTTTGCCATGCATCCCCAAGCAGAGCTAGTGTTAGGACCTAAAAAAATCATCTCCCAAAATGCTTTATTTTGCCCCAAAAAATCCATCAAATTTCCTAGTTTTGCCTTTGTAATCAAAAGCCCTCATTTAGATCTAATCTGAGATAGTTTTTTAGGGGTTTTATTCCAGAATCTTCTAAGTATATTTTGTCTCCTCATCTTTGCATTTTGCTTCCTGAGAAAAAAATTCAATTTGGGCCATTTGTCAAAAAATATTTTGGTTCGTTAACCTGGAGGTTCACCGATTTGAAAGTTCATCGATTTGTCAGTTTTATGACAAAAAGGTGAAGAGAGGAGTTTAAGAAAAAAAGAAGTTTGAAGAATTTTGTCAGCTGAGTCCTTTGTCAGTGAAATTGGAGATTTGTGAACCTCCAAGTTCACAGACGGATGGTTCTTTTGACGGAAGATTCACCAATATAAGGAAAGGAAATGGAAGCTCTGGTGCACCAAGAAAATTTTTAAGGGAGTCTTCAAAGAATTAAAGTGGCTAAAGAAAAGAAAAATGAGATGGTTCATCGGCAAAAGTGGAAATTCACGAACATCTAGTTTCACCGACAAGAGGTTCACTGTGTGGCAATTTCACCGACTAAAGAGAAGGAACAAAGGGCGGTGAGGAAAAAAGGCAGAAAAGAATGAAGTGGTTGTTGGCTTGGTTCGCGAACCATTAGGTTCACCAAAAAGCAAGTTTACTGCTGGGAAATTTGCTGACCAAGTAAAGGAGAGGCAAAGGAAAAAGGAAAGTAAGTGGGGAAACAAAAGATGTAAGGAAGAAGATGGTTTGTCGGTGAGGAAAGTTGCTGACAAAGAAAGAAAAGGAAACAACAATGTCTTCGGTGGGAAAAGGAAAAGTACGTGAACCATGAGGTTCACCATCATAGTAGTTCACCGAAGGGGGGTTTTACTGATGGCAAATTCACCAATGGAAGGAAGGGAGACAAAGTTGCAACGAAGGAAATTTTTCAAAGGAAAAAGTTTCTAAGGGAAAGACAAATGAAGCAGTTGTTGGCTTAGTTTGTAAACTATAAGTTTTTCCACCAACACAACTTACTGACAAAAGAGAGCTCTGCCAAGAAAAGAGTAGGCAAATCTAAAAGAAGGAAAATGGCTAAGGCAAAATGATAAAAGAAGACTTTGTCAAGGAACTAACGAAGAATCAAACTGGCCAAATAGTTTGAAATTTTGAATGTTCGTCGATAAAGCGATTGGACGACAAAGCTAAGAAGCTGAGCTTCCTCTAAGGGTTGAAAAGGTAAAAAATTTTTATAAAGGGCAAGATAAGTTTAGTTCATTAAAATTAGATTTTGCCAACTAAAGGAGAATGTGGAAGATACAAAATAGGGCTTGGTTCGGGAAAGGATAAAATCACCGATAAGAGAGAAAGATGATGGAAAAAGAGAAAGAAAGGATGAGTTCGTAAGTTCATGAAATTAAAGATTTGCTAATAAGGCAAAGAGGGGATGATAGAGAAGACAATGTGGTAGGTCCAAAGTTCATGAAAAAGAGAATTTGCTGATAAGGCAAAGAGGGGATGATAAAGAAGACAAGGCGGTAGGTCCAAAGTTCATGAAAATGAGAATTTTCCCATAAGGCACAAAGGAGGGTGAAAATGAAGATTAAATTCCAAACAAAAGGGGGTGTTTCCCATGGTTCATAAAAATGAAAGTTTGTCGACAAAGTGAGTAGAAGAGGGAAATGAAAGAAGTTTGTGATAAAGGAAAAAGACTGATAAAGAAAGAAAGAATGCCCAGTACATAGAAAGGTACAATTAAAAATTAGATGGCCCAAAATGGAAAATTGGACAACACATTTTAAAGTGTTGTAAAGGCATTAAAAGGCTGATTTGTACCTAGAATTTATAATTCTACAGAGCAGGGGGTTGACATAGTAAAGTTCAATGCACATGTACATTTGGAAGACAAAGTAGGTAAGCTAGATAATGCAAGTGTTATGGAAAGGGTTAGAACCTTCCTTCTTTATTGTTCTTGGTACACAAACAGTGCAAGAAATCTTCTTCTGACATTTTTAGTATTGTCAAGGTGTGGTCTTTCTTCCCAAATGTGCAGATTTTCTGACATTGCCATGGGCCTGATTTTTATTTAGCATGGGTTTCTTGTTGACTAGTTTTCCAACAACCTAGGTTGCACAATATGAAAGGATTGCTATATATACATGATAAAAAGATGTTTTCAAGGTTGGTCAGCACCAAATCACATTAGTCTAGTCTGTAAGTGAAGGGATGCATTTAGCATAGTGTAGGAAGGTTGTGTAAAGAAGATAGGAATGTAATGGAATGTCTCCATAGGCGTTTGTAATGATTTTGGACAATGTATAATTGTAGTTATATGTTTTCCCTTACCACATTTGTTGGTATGATTGTAACTAAGGTTTCGAGGTGTGTGACAGCATCTAAGTTAATAGAAGGCCTTGTATTTGCAATTCTTTTGTTGCATGAGTCATTGTAGTTCTCTTTTTGATTATTAAGTATGTCCTGTTGGTTTTTTCCCAGACTGGATGCTTACTCCCAGATTTCCCTACAAGGTAGCCATCAATGATCAACAGGATCTCTAGGCTAGGGGCCAACAGTGTAGGAGATAGACTCTATATTTTATCTCCTCTTCTTCTTCAAGCTCTACAAAACCTAGGGGGGTATTCCCTACTCAACATCCATGAGGATATGCATACAAAGGCTGGGATACTGACAGAAAGCAGATAAGTCCTCCTGTAAGTAGACCAAAACTGAAAGATAAGAGCAAAGGGGCTAGCTTTGGGCCTATTTGCAGTTGTAGACAGAGGACTGAGGATCCTAAAACTAATTCTACTGTCCTAATGGTTGTTTTTGAGTTTGATTTTGATTTTATATTTGGATGCAAAGTTGGACATGGTATATAACACAAACACAAAGCAAGATTGGTGCCTATCATGGGCCTGGAGTCAGTAGACATACACCTGTGAATGATCAGCATGAACAACTAAAACTAGATTTTAGGGGGATACATGTGATACCTGCCTTATAGATATCTCCCAATACAAAGTGTTAAGATATCTATACTTATGGCATCCCTACTGCATTATACCCTTCCCAATGTTCAATCTGAGAACAATTTAATCTACCCCTTGAGTAGAAGTTAAGAGATCAGACATACAACACAGGAATTCTATGTTTTAGAGTCTCAGACATTCCTTAAATATCCAGACTCAGAAGAAAGATACATGCAATACTGGAGACAGAATTAACAAAACACATGCTAACATAGCATTTCTCATATAAGATCAACCATGAAATCAGTGGATTCATGCAAGAACATACAATAGGAGATACATAAACTCACAAGTTTTACTGTACAGAGCAACAAAATCAGCTATATTGCATTACAGAGCCCAAATGTTCAACTTTCAACAACCACAAAAATGGTAACATAGTCTGCCTATATCAGCCAGAAAGTGTACCTCACAGTAATTAATTACATGGCTTTGACAAAAAACTGCCAGATATAGTCCTTAGAAGGAATGGCGCTCAGAGGTTACTACTGCAACAGACAAGAGAGGCCTCGAGCCTTGTACCACCATCTGGGAGTCTTCATTCATAATCGCGTAGTTTGATTATTTGTACCATTGCCCATACCTCTGCACTATCGCCATTGATGGCTCAACCACCCGCAGCCACCAAGAAAACTATCGCTGTGCTCAAAAAAGAAATTCCTGCCAAAACGCACTTTACTGAAGGTTCAAATTATACAGGGAGATTAATCCCACATGCATGCCACAGAGACCCTTCTATTACTTTATAAGCATGGTCGCATGCATAATAGGCGTCGAGCGCCTTTTGCCGCGCTCGACGCACACTCCCTCTCCAAAAGCCCATTGGCCAAACTTCTACCATCGGTATACCCACAAAACCTCTGGCTGACCTCAATTGTCTCACCGACTACTACCTTCACATTGCCCATCATCAGCCAGAGATGGACCATCGGGCCAGCTCTCCAGACTTCCACTGATAGCATGAGTCTCTCTGATTGCTACTCCAAACTACCCTATCAGTGTGACCGACACCATCAGCCAACATGAAATTCCTCCCACCGATAGAACAACTCCTGCCGATAACACATCAGCTTCCCCCTTCGTCAGCTAGACCCTCCACTGTCGGCCCAATGCAATCCATCCTCGCCGACAACACAAGTCACGCTGAAGACCACCTCCGTCGGTGTGACTTACACCGTCGGAGCAACCAAAATCTCCCCAGCTGATCACAATAGTCTCACCGATGCACCAACGAGCTACACTCTGCTCCTCCATCGGCCAAACCTCCCGTCGTCGGCACAACACCATACTCAGGTCTTCGGCGAGACATACGCAATTGGAGCAACACCAAGCCCCTTCACCGATAGCATCACTCTCTCTGATGGCCAACCCATGCTCCTAGGTCTTCTGCAAGACCACACACCATCGGCACAACAAAAAAGACACTCGCCGATAACATCGATCACCCCGATACACACAAAACACACCCTCTTCGGCAAGACAACTAGCATTGGCCCAACGCAATATCCTCCTACCGACAACACAAGTCATACTGATGAGTACCTAGCACCCACTTCTCCCTTAGCGAGACTCTCAATCTATCGAGTTGAACCATTTGTTCAATGGCTAGGTTCAAATGAGAGGTTCAACCGCGAGGTTCAACCTGAAACCTACTCCGTCAGCAACACAAATGTAACCCCATGAACTAGTTGAACTGATGAATCGGTTCAACCCGATGGTTTAATGGTGAGGTTCAACACTGAGGTTTGCCGGTGAGGTTCAAACCTCAAAAACCATAGTCCATCGACAAGACACTCGTCTATCGGTGCCACAAAAAACCCCTTGGCCGACAATACTACTCTCGCCAATAGACATCCATCGGCCAAACATATGCCATCGGCCCAACATGAAACTCCTTCGCCGATAGCACAAAGTCACAGTGATATACAAAGAACACACCATGCTATTGAAATGATCGCCAAGACACATGTAAACTCATGCCGATGGAGAAAACAAGAAGACCACCTCCTCAAAAAGATGAATGCGGATGCTGAAAAACACTAAGGGGCCCCAAAACTTAGAATTTTTTGGATCTTTTGGGAAGGTGCCTGCTTGAAAATTGCTCCAAAACTGAGAGTCAATTCAGACACCAACATGTCCATCATATAAAAATCTATTAAAGTCATATATGTGAATATATGTCTAGTTCCATTGATCCTCTGCTATATATTTTCTTTCTTCCTTGCATTCAATGACTTTATTGCCCAATAGAGTAGGCACTGGTCCATATTGGAAAGGGATCAATCATTCTTTTAAAACTAACAAATCAATCTCCTATGGTTTAGGGGAAAAAACCATATTTCCTATGCATGTTCTACTTGACGAACATGTTTTCTACTTCTATGGTAGAGAACAAGACACTATATGTAATGTGGACTAGAAGAAAACAAGTTGTGACATATTTGTAGGTATTTGGATGTGACACATATGTTTATATGCCTAAGGATAGATGGACTAATTTAGATTTCAAGGCCAAAAGGTGTATTTCCATTGGTTATGGTGAGAATGTTAAAGGATACAAGCTCTAGAATTTGTAAACCTTGAAAGTTTTCTAATAAAGGGATGTTACATTCAGGGAACTTAGAGTCTTGGAAAAGGAATAATTGTCAGAGGAGAATGATAAGGAGAAGGTGTATTTTGAAACAAAACTAGAGTATTAGAATGCATTTGAAATAGAACAACAAAGTGGACAAGACATTTTGAGAGAGGAAGATGAAAACACATATGGAGCAAACTCTAAATAAGAACAAGAGATAAATGTAATAGGAAATTATTCACTAGTATCTATGAGAAGGTCTACAACATAACATAGATTACATGAAAGGTATAATCCAACATATTTTTTTTATGTTTTGGCTCTAATTTCTACTGATAGGGAACCAATTTCTATGGAAAAGATTCTCACTTTCAAAGAGAAAAAGTCTTGGAAGAGAAGATGATGATATTGAAGCAATGTAAGACTTAGAGAAAATGGATCACTAGAGTAGAACAAGGCACAATTGGTGGAAAAGGGTTATTCTATGGTTGATGGAATGAACTTTGTTGAGATATTTTTCCTATCGCTTAAGTTGAGCTCTATTAGGATGTTGTCTATTATTGGAATAGTTGATTTGGACATTGAGAAGATGGATGCTAAGATTACATTATTGCATGGAGAATTAGAGGATGAAATATAAATGGATCAACCTAAAGGATTCAAGGTGAAAGGTAAAGAGAAACTAGTATGTAACCTAAATAGATCTATATATGGAAGGTAGTCCCCACACCCACACAATTGGAACCAGAAGTCCAACACACATGTGCTATAATTGGGTCTTGGAATGTGATGTTGAGTATATTATGTAAATTATAAATAGGCAAATGGTCACATTTTTATTATTTTTTTTATAGGTTGATGGCATTCTTATCATTGGAGACAATAAAGATGTAATTCATGAACTTAAAATTTAGTTGTCTAGTAAGTTTTCAATATGAAAGACTTTGGAGTTACTAGATGTATACTTTGTATGGAGATGAGTAGAGAAAGGAGAAATAGCAAATTATGGATAAAGCAAAGGAAATCACTTAAAATAGTCTTGTAGAGGTTTAGAATACAAGATAATAAAATAGTAAGTTCACCCCTACAAGTTGGCACAAAATTGAGTATGGAACAATATCCTAAATCTATGATAAATTTGGAGGACATGAGGAATGCTCATTATGCTAGTGTGGTTGGAAGTGTCATACATAGGCATTGTTCTATACAAGCATTGACACTTCTCAAGCACTAGGAGTTCTAAGTAAGTTCATGGAAAATATAGATCAAGAATAATGGACATGTGAGGAGAGTATTTAGTTACTTGAAAGGAACTCTACATTATCACTTAACTTATCATTGTATTAATTATGTCGGTAATATTATTATGTGTATAGAGATTTGGACATTTTAATTGAGCTGGAGACCTTGAAAATTCTAGATCCACAAACAATTAAATGTGTTTATTTTGTTTGGAGGAGCAATAAGTTTGATGAGATAACAGTAGCAAAACATTTTCCTATTCACTACTAAAGATGAATATATGACTACAACATATGCTTTTAAGGAAGCAATATGGTTAAAGAGGTTAAGTGACAATATTGGTTTTACGAGTCAAATAGTGGTGAAAGTGTGATTCACAAAGTGTAAATTGATTTTCAATTCCATGCTTACCATGTGAGGGATAAACATATTAATGTTCAATATTATTTTATTAGAGAGATGGGTTGATAAGGAAACTGCAAATGAAGAAAATTAATGTTTAGATAAATGTTTTTTATTCTTTAACAAAACCTATAAGTACTACCAAGTTCATGTGGTTTAGGGATGAAATTAGCTTATCCCATTCCCAAGCATGAGGTTAATTTCCTTGATTGATTATTATAATTTCTTATATAGTAAATATCAAGTGACAAAAACTTAGGATTTGGGGGATATTCACTAGTAGAGAATCCTTATAGGAAGAGTTTGTCTAGATACTTCTTTGTAGTGAAATGTGCTAAGTTAAAAATGTTATGGTACAACAAACATGGTGATTAGCATGCAACAATTCTATTGTAGTGCATTATGATGTGTAAATGTACCTAAAATTGACCTTGCCTTCTACAACATTACTAACATTTTTCATCTTCTGACATCATGCGACACTTTAATCCTAGGACCCTTATCTATCCAATTAATTAAATAAATAAATTAGATTTATTTAATTAATTTAATTCTCCTACATCACTCTATCACATAGTTAATTAAATAATTTTATTTAATTAATTATTTTCCACCTAACTTGTTCATCACTCAATTAATTAAACAAATTATATTTATTTAATTAATTTAATTTTCCTACATCACTCCCATCCTATAATTAATTAAATAATTTTATTTAATTAATTATTTTCCACCTACCTTGCACAAAATTCTAAAAATAATTATCCCAGTCTACACTCTTCATTTCACTCTTATCATACTACATGAGGATAGGTCATATCATTCCCATAATGTCCTCACTTAATCTCATCCATCCATTTACACTTAATCACAACCACTCATCCTTGATCCATGTGTTGATCCATGTCTCACTTAATCCTAGCCATCCATCTCTAATCTAATCCTATCCATCCATCCATCCATCATATTATCCAAGACCAATATAAATATCCCTCTCAAGCAACTCATTTGAACTAATGAAGAGTTGAGTGAAGAGACTAATGAGGAGATCCATAATTTCACAAAGGAGAAAGATTATGCTAGTTTATTGAGCAATCCACATTTGAGCAAATATCATCATATCAAGAGAGCATATCAAGTAGAACAATGACGCACTCTACTTTCACTCGATGAGGAGTAAGAGTGATTTGAGGTGAAAGTATTATGTTTATTGCATTATCTTTTGTGATTTACTCTTGTCATTTTTCCCACTCTTTATGATGAACCATACATGTTGGTTTATATGTGGTGGTGTTATGATAGCTATCACAAGGAATTTTGAGAAGACCTCACAATCACATATGGAAAATACTAGTGGTGGAAGGATGATCATGGTATGATGTTGAGCATTGCAATAGGGTGCCACACAAATCAATCAACATCATACAATAGCAAAAAGGGATCTACTTGATTAGAGTCAATATATGAATGATTGTATAAAGGGACATTCATTTTTGGAACTGTCATCATCCTTCAACTAGTAGAACTACAAAGACAGAGGAAGAAATACTACATGAAAGAAAATAAAAAAATTGGTCAACATGGAAGGATGCTAAATCACCTGATCCCCAAAAGGTATAACATTCCATTTACAACAAATAGAATAATGAAGATACATAAACAAGAATGTCATGACAAATTCGTTCCCCTTGTATCCTTGCACCAAAAAAAGCATCAAGGGTCATCCAGAGAGAACTAACAAAAAAAATACACTCCAAGAAGCACATATGGGGAATAACAATACATACAAGCATAACACAAATATCACATATGAGATGAAGGTACTACTCCTGCAAGTTGGACTATGGCAAATCATTTGCCTCCCAATCTTTCTCATCATAAAGGGATGGAGGACAAGGTGCTAGAGGGACTACGGAAAGCATGGTACAAGGAGCGACACCTAGTTCATCACATGCATGTTTGCTCACTAGAGAAGGATCCTCATGCAAACCCCTAGAAGCCAAGTCCATCAATTTTATGAAAATCAAGGACAACTCTAAAATATTTTCTAATGATTTAGGTTTGTCCTTTGAAACACTATCAAAATAAAACACAATAGGTAATATCATAGTCCTAACTGGTCATGAGCACTATCAATCATAGGACAAGAAGAAATAGAAGAATCCTGTAGACTTGATTGGTGCTTAATCATTTGGAATGGATAGTATGGATAGGGATCATGCTTATGCTTGGGTAACAGAGGTAGAATGTCTAAGTTAATGGTTGTAGAATGCAAGACATCAGGGGACACCTAGTGTCGACTACACTGGGACATAACTATTTGCGATAGAGCACTACTTGAAATAAATCTGATGTTGGGTAGGTCCAAGGGCTCAAAAAATGGTGGAATATCTAGAATAGATGGTAGTATAGGGCTCTTTGTAGAAGGAGCCAGGAATACTTGGATCGTGGGAATGGTCTTTTGAGCCTACTAAGTCACTAAAGATAATGGAAATAATGGGTCAGAAGGTGGGACCTAGTCAAGGGATGGCCGCATAGAGGAAGGACAAGGAGGAAGGGGTTCAATACCTGCAGCAAGCTAGTGAACAATAGCATGACATTGTCTCCTACATTATTTCACATTCTAATTTCATCTTGTATGGTTCAAAGAATTTGTAGGGGGGACCGGGGTGTTTCCCAACATGGGTTGCTTTTCTTCTTCTACTTGAGGAGTAGGAGGAGGAATGGAAGGAACTACCAAAGCTTGGGAGACAAAGAGGAGGGTTTCTCCAGGTGAGATGTCATTCTCTCATAGCCTATGGAATAGGTAGAGGTACTGAGATATCCATAGACAACTAAGAAACTACAAGGAAAAGCTCATGCACTATATATTGCTTTCCTCTAGACTCTGAAGAGGCGAGAGAGACAAAACCAATCTTCAAAGTGTAGGGAGGTCTAGACTATGCAGGGAATTTTCCTTGTGGTCTCGAGTAGGATGGCAGAGGTTAAACTTTAGTATAGATACAAGATGCTTAGGGTCAAGGAAGGACTCTCGACTCAAGCTGTGGTTCATCGACCACCTATGGAATAGGGGAACTAAATATGTCAGATCCATAGAAGACTGAGGGGCCTCAAGAGTAGCAACTAGGATAGCACATGACAAGACACCAATAGATAGTTGAGCAATTTGATTTTCTTTGAACTTCTAATAAGAAAGAAATAGAACATCATTGTGAGGCTGACCAGGCTCAACTGGCTGTGGCTAGAAGTAATCAAGTGAAAAGTTTCCACTCAGGGACAAGGGTTGGAACCCAATATGATATATAGTATACACGTCCCTGGAATGAAAATTTTAGACACTTAAGGATTATAGAGGGGATCACCTTCATGGAAGTGAGCCACATATGACCCAAATTCACATGAAATTGACCCAATTTTGGGATGATGGAAAAAGACACATACAGTACTTTTGGTTTGACCTAGATAGAGAGAGTTAATGTATAAAGAGTAGGGTGAGAGAAACCATCATGTGCTTTAACAGAGATTTTTGATTTTTTGTACTTATCTTGGTATAATTTATGCACGTAGAGGAATTCCTCTATAACTACATTTTCTAGGCATACAGTATCAACGAGTAATCCCCTTGTGGGTTTGTCATTAATCTTGGCAGTAATGTAGAGAGGACGATTAGGTGCATGAAAAGAGGCATCAATGTGGGTTAATGAGATGGATAGCTTGGGTTTGACTAGTTCTTAGTGAGGGAGAACATATATCATGGAATGTAGGTTGTCTAGGTCTTTTTCTTGGTGATCACAACTTATTGACGTAGATACTCTATTGACAGATGGCTCCACAAGGTTAGCTAAATGGTGCAGTAGTCGATTTGTGTAAATTTGCAAGTTTTGATTCAGCTGAGCTATGGATTTATTTCCTTTATCATCCTCACTAGCCTCCTAAATAACATTAGAGTTGATGAGGTCTTTCACATCATGTTTAATATGCATGCATTTCTTGGTGTCATGTCCAAGAGTTTGGTGATATTGATAGAAGGCCTTCGAGTCGAAAGAATGAGGTAGCAGTTTGGAAGTGTCAATAGGGTGAATGGTTGGAAGATAGATGAGGTTATTGTTAAGAAGCTACAGAAAGATGGAATGAAGAGATTTATAAAGCTAGGAAAAATGTCTATGCTTTAGTCTAAACTTATAGGGGGCCGCAGTAGAAGGTGTTGCTTCTACAACTTGTGTTTGAATATTGTTTGAAGAATGAGAATTAATTTTGATAAAGTTTTTACTTTTCTTCTTGAATGATTGATAATGTGGAGCATTAGCTTCATCCTAGCCAATGGGAGCCAATGAGGAAGAGCCCTCATACTGGTTGACTTATAGTTGGTAATCACGAAGAGCCATGCAAAGATGTGTAAATGAAGGATAGTGCATCAATAATATTTTTCATTGATGTGTGGCTATAGGTTTCTGATGAAAACCCTTTGCACATCAGGATCCAAAAGAGAATATATAATTTGAGAGAAGAGGCCTTGGTAATGCCCTATCAAGTCTTTTCTTCTTCACCCCTTTCTTACAATGAACCAAATCAATCAATGTGACTTGAGGTCTAATATAGGCTTGGAAGTGTTGGAGAAATTGATTAACGAGTTGTTGAAAATAATGAATTGAGTTATCTAGTAATGAGCAAAACCAATCCAAGGCCATGTCTTTTAGCGACCAAGGAAATAGTTTAGTTTAGAGAGCATCTTTCAAAAGAAATTCACTACACAAAGTGGTGAAGGCTGACACATGGTCACTAGGGTCTCCTTTTATAGTGTACTTTTCAAAATGGTGTGATTCAAACTTATCAGGCATTGGAGTTTTTTAAGATAGTGAGTGATAATGGGCTACGAGTGTAATAGGATGGAATGGTAGGTTGGGTTTGTCTTTGACTCATGTTTTCTAATTTTTTGTAGGCAATTGACATTTTGCAAGAGTTGGTTTATTACATGATTAGAAGGTGGAGTGACTTGTGAATGGCTAGAATATAAAGGAGTAGAACTAACAAGAGGTTGAGAAATAATGTGATTAGCATTTTGGTAAGTTAACTATGGATGAGATTGGCTAACAACATGTTGGGAAACATTTGGATTAGCATTTTGATAGGTAAAATGGAGGCCAGAGGAAGGTGGGACAAGGCTATATTGGTGTATAAGATTCCCACTTGTTATCCTAGAACTAGTGTTAGCACTATTACTAGATTGTGCAGTGGTGGTGACAATAGAAGAAGTGAATGTTGGAATAGAAGATGTTGATATGGGTATCAACACCTACATCCCCATTTGGTTTTGAGAGGACACATTGTTGAGGATTTCTTCTCAGCTAGATGACGACATAATGTTATTATCCACTATGCGAGCTAGGCTACATAGAACTTCCACACATTCCTCTTAGGGCTTATGGCTTAATGTTTAATGCCTAGTGTTCAACATTCACCATTCATTATTTATGATTTAATATTAAACATTTAGTGTCTAGTGTCTAATGTTAAATATTCAAAGTTCATCATTCAATGTTTATCGTTTAGACATCCATTAGGGTTTAATGTCTAAATTTAAGTTTTATTGTTTAGGGTTCAAATTCAGGGTTGAACTTTCAACTTCAAAATATTAAAATTTAATGTTTCATATTAATATTTAGTGGTCTATGTTCAATGTTTATTATTTATCATTTATATTTTTTTTTTGTGTACAAGGTTTAGTGCTAAAACTCACTATTCAAGATTTTAGAGATTTTAACCCCTACTGGAGATGACTGATAGAATGGAATGATGAAAAAATAGATTATGTATTTAGATAACAATTAACAACACTTATAAAATCTATCTAACAAAATGTATATAAGTAAACGGAACTATAAGCATTAACAAATATTAGATAGAACACAACTATTTATGTGGGAAACCCTTATGGGAGACAAGCAAGAACAAAAATATTTTCATAGTAATATTATTTAAAATTAAATAGATTCAATACAAGGTCTTTGGACTTTTACAAATTCTCAACTATAGCATATTACTTCTATAGTCACTTGAATATTTCACACCAATAATGTAAAATTCTCATAATATCTGTCTAATCACCTAACCATCTAACCTTGGCACGTTCACATGAGTTATATAGATGTTCTCATGGGAATACAAAGAGTCATGTAACCATAATCTTATCATAGATGATGTCGATATACTAAATAAGTCACCAAGTATGATATCTCCTTGTTGATAATCACCTTGTATACTCTATCACTGCCACACACTATGAATAAATAGTTACAACCTTCACACTATCAATACATACACATGTTTCCAATATAGCCACCACTACCATCTCCTCACTTACAATAGCATATTAAAACATAATTTCACTTTTGGTTTCTTGTGGTAACATGTTTCATCTTCTAGACCATTATCCTACTCTTAGATTCTATAGTATGAACTCTTGTTATATTGTAAGTTCTCCTATATCATCGTATGCACAATCCCTTATGTATCATGCCCACAACAACACCTCGGTTTACTCATCCTGGGGGCAACCCTTTATCGTAATGTAGATTTTGGAGACTTATCAATTGGGCATATGGTTCTAGAAAGCTCTCATGCCTATTTGGAATGTATCACCATCTCTACCTTAAAGGAAATTTCTCTTTGATGGCATTAGCAATTACTTTAAGGTGGGGGCATATACTCTACTATGTGCTTCACTTTGGGCACATACCATGTGGCTAGTATTGCTATCACATCACCTTATTGTAGCACTTTACCAGAGTTACCTAGAAAATAACATGTTTTGCTTGGCCTATATTTTTGATATCATTGACATGAAACTCACCTAGTAAATCTATGGATATTATAAGCCTATTATGCTTTCATTTGCTACTTATTGACATGGAACTCACCTAATAAATCTGCAAATCTTACTAGCCTATGGTGTCTTCATTTGTCACGAATTCACGACCCCCTGGTAAACAATGGACTTTACTAGCCCATGGCTTATGATATGTGCTTTTGGTTTGATTCCTAGCATAACATAGCTTTCTAGACTTAGAATCATGCCTTGAATACCTTTGTTTTCCATGTATGCTCCATATATGTTTGCATTTGACCATATTACTTTTCTAACCATGGTTGTTTTGGCATATAATATTCGGGTTCATATTACATTTGTGTATGTGTATGTGTGATTGTTTCCATGAGTCTTTTGTGTGTAACCTCTTTATCTAAACATTGTAGACTCGTAGAATCCTAAGCATGGGGGCTATCACATCTCCTGACTTAGTGACATCATATGTCTTTAATGTTTGGTGAAGAGATTTGTCTTCTCCATACTTTAGTGTGTTGCAAATATGTGACTAAGTAGTGTTGCCACTGATGTTAACATATCCTTGTTGCCATTGGTGTCAACCGTATCCTACCTTGTTGCTTGTTTAGAAGACTGGAATGTTGAGAATATTAAGAAAATTAATGAAGATCATTGTATGCGGACCATATGGTTGTGTAGAGGATTATCTGTAGTAGCTCTAGTTAAGATTTGAAAGGTCCACATGAAGATTTGAAGAAGTGATAGCCATCTGAGTAGAATCAAGTTTTGTAGTGTTCAAAAGAGACAGAGTGACAGGAAATTGGTCTAGATTGGTCCTCATTGAAATATTATGATCTGCAGATCTAGAGGCATGTTTAGGAAGTCATTGTGTATCATCGAGTCAAGTTGTTCATTGTTTGGAGGTCCACAAGAAATCTTTCTAGGTTGACAGTCATAGTAGATAGTGTTCTTGAGGTTCCAGATGAAGATGCAAGTGTTTCTGATTATTTGGAGGAGTACGGATGTCTTTGTTAAATTCATTGTGCTTGTTGAAGTCTCTGGATCTTGTGACTATTGTGTTGGAGGTCCACATTGAAGATGGAGCTCATTGTTGAAGATTTCTTCCTTGATGTTGTTGTTCTTCCTAGCCTTGGCCAACCAGATTATTCAAGCGTGTTGCGAATGATCTAAGAACAATTCTCTAGAGTGTGGTGTGTTGTTGGAAGAAGATTTAAGTCTTAGCTATGTTTGGCTGACAGCTTAGTGATTCGCATTAAGTCAGATGTTTGGAGTGCCGACCTTGATGTTTATTCCAAGGTTGATGAAGCATATAAAGCTGTGTAGTTGAGTTGTGGAAAATTATCCTTGTGCAAAATAATCAAATCCCAAGAAAGGATTAGAAGTAGAACAAAGAAGAATAGCAGAGAAACAAGAATAGTAAAGGATGAAGTGATAGTGAAGAAGTATTTTGGAGAAGAGAAGAAGTTTGAGAATTCAATGAGACTGGACCAGCCATGAAGAAGATGTTATTTCTCAGTTATTTCCTTCTGTATTAAACATAAATTTCTATAGGTAGTGAGCCTCTTTTGAGTAGTGATCTCTAGGCACTGCACCCAAAAGCAAGTGCCTTCCCATTTTCAAGTACCTTTAATAGGGTACATATCTCGTGGGTTAACCCCCACCATGGTTTTCCCTTAACCACATTTCCAGGTTAAAAATCTTGGTGTCAAGTGTGTTAATCTTGTTTCTGCTCATGTGTTATTGTTTCATGCTTTAATGTTTACATCATTAATCTGTGTGTAAGTTGTGAAAGAAGTTTAGAAGGAAGAAAAGGTTAATTTTGTGGACAACTGATTCACCCCCCCTCTCAGTTGTCTGGCCTAATTCCAACAATTGGTATCAGAGCCAAGTTCCTCTAAAAAAAGCTTGACCGCTTGAGGAGATCCAGAATATCAACTTACAAGAAGGACAGTCCAAGATTTGATGGAACAAATTACACTTTGTGGAAGATGCACATGCAATGTCATTTGTAATGTATGGGTGATGCCTATTGGTCAATAACTGAGAATGAGTATAAGATTCCAGAAAAGGTCCTACAACTCCAAATGAAGTCAAAGATGCTGAGAGCAACATCCGAGCTAAAGAAGCCTTGTTGAGTGCCCTGTCTGATACAAAAATGACAAATGTATTGGAATTGAAGATCGCGTATGAAATCTAGGAGAAGTTGAAAACCCTGCATGAAGGTGATGAATATGTCAAATGTGCCAAGCTACAAAGCCTGAAGGGTAGATATGAAATCTTAAGGATGAGTGAAGATGAAAATATTACCTCATACATGCTAAAATTTAAGGAACTTGTGAGAAGTATAAGGTGTGCTAGTGGAGTATTGGATGAATCAAAGATTGTTGCCAAAGTGATCAGATCCTTACCTCCAGCCTACAAGCATAAAGTTTTTGCCATTGAAGAAATCAGGATTGTGACAACTATTACAAAGGATCAATTGGTTGGTAAACTTTCAGCATTTGAAATGAGTGAGTTTGGTGATTCTCTTCCCAAGTCTGAATCTGCATTTAAAGCCAGTATTCATGGAAAACAAAGGTATGATCCGAGTGAAATCTCTTCAAGAAGATCAAATAGGTTCGACAAGACAAGAAAGGATCTTGAAGATGATGAAACCAAGTCTGATGAACTTGAAACCCTTTTTGCCAAAAGACTGCTAAGAGGATCTGGTAAGTATGAAGGAAAGTTGCCATTCAAATGGTTTTCTTGTAATAAGATTGGTCATTTTTCCTCACGATGTCTGAAGAGGGGTTCGAAGCCAAACCCTAACAGATCTAGAGTTCAGAAGAAATGCTACTATGTCCAAGAAACTGGTGAAGAAGGAGTCATAGATGATGAGTCTAATCATGGAGCTTCCACTAAAAATTATTGGGTATTCATTGCTATCAAAGAAGAAGATCTGGTACCTATTGAGTCTGCTAGCTGTGCAAATGTGGAAAGTACCTTGGCCGCTCAAGTTGTAGAAAAAGATGAATGGGTAATTGATAGTGGATGTTCTCATCATATGACTGGTGACAAAAGTAAGTTTGTAAGATTTGAAAAATATGAAGGTGGAATTGTGAAATTTGGAGACAACTCAGTTGGTATAATTCATGGTAGAGGATCCATCTCTTTTGATATTAAAAATAACACCAATGATGTTCTATATGTGGGTTATGATCTCTGATTCAAAGATGTAAAATGCAGAATCTTGGAAAGCTCCAAAACTGAAATTGCATCTGGTACTCAAACTAGAGGTAACATCTTCCATTTAAGTAGTTTTGGTAAAAGTTTTTTGATTTCTTAGATTGATCAGAGTTGGTTGTGGCATAGGAGAATGTGTCATGTAAATTTTGATAACATTGTCAAGATAAGTTCTACTCAAGCTATGAGAGATCTTCCAAAACTTGTGAAACTTGTTCATATCATGTGTAGAGAATGTCAATTAGGTAAACAGAATAAAATTTCATTCAAGAGCAAAGAACAATTTTCAAATGGACTGTTGGAACTTGTGCATACTAATCTATGTGGTCCTACTAGAATTATGAGTGTGCAAGGAGACATATATTTCATGTTGCTGATTGATGATTACTCCCAGATGATGTGGGTAACCTTCTTGAAAGAAAAATTAGAGGCTCTTGACAAATTCAAAGTGTTTAAGGTCCTGGTTTAGAATGAGATTGTTGTGAAGATAAAGCGTCTGAGATCTGACAAAGGTGGAGAGTTTACCTTTGGTGAGTTTGATACATTCTGTGAGAAGCAAGGAATAAAAAGATAGTTATCTGCTCATAGGACTCCTTAGCAGAATGGAGTTGTGGAAAGAAAGAACTAGACCATTCAAGAAGATACCAGGACCATGATGATGGAAGAAAATGTCCCACAAGTCTATTGGAGAGAAGTTGTGAGTACTACTGTTTACACTCTCAATTGGGTGCAGATCAAAGGCAATTCTGGTAAGACCCCTTATGAACTATAGTTTGGTCATCCTCCTACTGTGAAGTATTTCAAGGTTTTTCATAGTAAGTACTATATCAAAAGAGATGAGGATCTAGGCAAGTTTGTAGCAAGAAATGATGAAGGGATATTTCTGGGTTACTCTACTCAAAGCAAGGCATACTGGTGCTTCAACAAAAGATTCAAAAAGATTGTTGAAAGTGGAAATGTTAGAGTTGATGAGAGAAAAGGACATTCTAGGTCTTACGGATATGAATCAGATGATCAAGATGAAAGTCAAAGTCAAGGAAGACAAGTTCAAAACCAGCTCAGATTTAGATTGATCGAGAAGATCAAGTAACTCAAGAGGATAGTGCAGATGTTGAAGAACAAGTTCAAGAAATAGAGGTTCAAATAAATCCCAAAACTCCTAGGTATGTAAGACTAAATCATCCTAAAGATTAGATCATAGGAGTAGATATAAAGGTGTTTGAACTAGGAGAAGAATTGCTAAAGATCAAGAGGAGATTTGTTTGATTTCAAAGGTTAAACCAAAATCAGTAAGTGAAGCTTGAAATGATGAAAATTGGGTAAAAGCAATGGAAGAAGAATTAATGCAAATTGAAAAGAATCACACTTGGGATCTTGTTCCCAGACCTGATGACAAAAATATGATTGGAACCAAGTGGGTCTTCCAGAATAAACTAAATGAAGATGATGAAGTTGTAAGAAACAAAGAAAGGTTGGTATGAAAAGGATACTCTCAACTGGAAGGAATTGATTTTGAAGAAACTTTTGCTCCAGTGGCAAGAATAGAAGCATTTAAATTATTTCTTGCATTCACTGCTTACAAAGAATTCAATGTATATCAGATGGATTTCAAGTCAACATTTCTTAATGGAGAGTTGGAAGAAGAAGTCTACATTGAGAAACTAGAAGGATTTTAGTTGTTTGATCAAAAAGATATGGTCTACAGATTGAGGAAAGCACTGTATGAACTCAAACAAACTCCAAGAGCCTGGTATGCAAGATTAGATAAGTATCTACTAAAATTGGGTTTTAACAAAGGCACTGCTGACAATAATCTCTACTTTAAGATTGACCATGAGCACATTCAGATTGTTGAGGTATTTGTTGATGATATCATATTTGGTGGAAATGAGAGTATGTGCAAGACTTTTACTGATCAGATGAAAAGTGAATTTGAAATGTCAATGTTTCATGAAATGAATTTCTTCTTAGGTCTACAAATCACATAGTCAGATAAAGGTATCTTCATATCTCAATCTAAGTATGTGAGAGAATTGTTGAAAAGGTTTGGGATGAAAGACTCAAAGCCAAAGGATACACCCATGGTAACCGGATGTAAGTTGAGTAAAGATGATGATTCCCCTAGGGAAAATTAGAAAAGGTATAGGTCAATGATTGGAGGACTACTCTATTTGGCTTAGACCAAACCTGATATCATGAATGAAGTTGGACTTGTTGCTAGATTTCAAGTTGATCCTAGAGAATCCCATGTAGTAGCAGTCAAGAGAAGTTTTAGATATCTTAAAGGGACACTTGACTGTGGCTTGTTGTATCCAAAGGACAATGACTTCACTCTTCATACATATAATGATGTTGATTGGGTAGGAGATGTGGATGATAGGAAAAGTACTAGTGGTGGTGCATTCTTCTTGGGAAGAAGAATCTGGTGTTGCATTCAAAGACAAAACACATATCCATCAAGTTTCATTTCTTAAGAAAGAAAGTAAATGAAAATAAAGTCAAATTAGAGTTTGTTTCTTCAAAGGATTAGATTGTGGACATATTTACCAAACCTCTACCTAAGGATACTTTTAAGTATCTCAGAGAAAAGTTAGGGGTTATTAGCCCTCCGGATCAAAACTTAGATGCACTAGAGTGCATCAGTCTGGTGAAATTTGTAGTCACATCTTGTGATCTGAATTGATGTAAAGGAGATACTACTCAGGGGGAGCACTCTTGATGCAAATTATTGGAGATCTGTCTAGAACAAAAGGGGAGAAAAGATTGCAAATATGTACCCTTTTCCATTGATGTCAAAGGGGCAGAAAAATCATATGAAAAACTAGTTGTTCATGAAAAGGGGAGCAGTGAAGAAAGTGATTGCAGAAGTGATAAGAGAAAGAGGGAGAAGTTCTTGTCTTGATGGTTGAATCAATTTTTCACATCATATGTTGCCATCAATGAAAAAGGGGGAGATTGTTGTAAATATGTGTTTAAGCGGTGTTGTCATTGATGACAACATATTCTTATTGCCATTGATGTCAATTGTATCCTACCTTGTTGCTTGTTTAGAAGACTGGAATGTTGAGGATATTGAGAAAATTAATGAATATCATTGTATTCAGACTATATGGCTATGTAAAGGATTGTCTATAGTAGCCCCAGTTAAGATTTGAGAGGTCTGCATGAAGATTTGAAGAAGTTATAGCCATCTGAGTAGAATCAGGTTTTGCAGTGTTCAGAAGAGACAGAGTGATAGGAAATTAGTCTGGATTGCTCTGTATTGAAATTTTATGATCTGTGGATCTAGAGGCATGTTTAGGAAGTCAGTGTGTATCATCAACTCAATTGGTTCATGGTTTGGAGGTTCACAAGAAATCTTTCTAGGTTGATAGTCATAGTAGATAGTGTTCTTGAGGTTCCAGATGAAGATGCAAGTGATTCTGGTGATTTGAAGGAGTATGGATGTCTTTGTTGAATTCAATGTCCTTGTGGAGGTCTCTAGATCATGTGACTGCTATGTTGGAGGTCCGCATTGAAGATGGGCCTTATTGTTGATGATTTCTTCCTTGATGTTGCTGTTCTTCCTAGCCTTGGCCAACTAGATGATTCAAACATGTTGTGGATGATCTAAGAGGAATTCTCTAGAGTGTGGCGTGTTGTTGGGAGAATATTCAAGTCTTAGCTATGTTTGGCTGATAGATTGTTGATTCACATTAAGTTAGATGTTTGGAGTGCCGACCTTGATGTTTATTCCAAGGTTGATGAAGCATATAAAGGTGTGTAGTTGAGTTGTGGAAAATTATCCTTGTGCAAAATAATCAAATCCCAAGAAAGGATCAGAGGTAGAGTAGAGAAGAGGAGGAGTAGAGAAACAAGAATAGTAAAGGATGAAGTGATAGTTAAGAAGTATTTTGGAGAAGAGTAGAAGTTTGAGCATTCAATGAGATCAAACCAGACATGAAGAAGATGCTATTTCATAGTTATTTCCTTTTGTATTAAACATAAATTTTTGTAGGCAATGAGCCTCTTTTGAGTAGTGAACTCTAGGTAGTGCACCCAAAGGTAAGTGACTTCCCATTTTTAAGTTCTTTTAATAGGGTATGAATCTTGTGGGTTAACCCCCACCGTGGTTTTCCCTTAACCGAGTTTCCATGTTAAAAATCTTGGTGTCAAGTGTGTTAATCTTGTTTCTACTCATGTGTTATTGTTTCATGCTTTAATGTTTACACCATTAATCTCTATGTATGTTGTGAAAGACATTTAGATGGAATAAAAGGTTAATTTTGTGGACAACTAATTCACCCCCCCTCTCAGTTGTCTAGCCTAATTCCAACATAGTGTGCATATGAATGTAAGCTCATACCCTCACTAAATTGGGAGCTAAATGTTGTGTTGTAAATTGTTGCCACTTACAATTACACACTAGGTTTAGCACTTTGTTAGCATATGTGTTTATCTCCACTTGTGATGTGCTTTCTTTAACACCTTGATAAGAAATAGAGTTAAAATCTTTAATTACTGAGATTTTGGGAGCTGAATTATCTAGGACTAGGGTACCCAGTGCCTGGTTCCTACTATTTCACCCTGAACGAGTTTGAATCTTGAGGTGTCATCCTTATTACATTGAGTGACACACCTTTGTTAGCTTACCACAACTCTTCCAAAAAGTAATTTAGAATCATATATAAACAACTCTCTGTCTCTCTCTCATTTTGATATATAAGGATATACATACATGATTGATCTATCAACAAGCTCTCTCTATAATTCTGAAGCTGTCTACTTGTGAAATATCATTATTATTATACTAACCCTTACAGGTATTTGAGGAAACTATTGCAAGTATGAGTAGTAAGTGTTGTCATTGATGTCAACACATAAGGAAATTATTTGAATAAGTCTAAACAAGTATCTGAGGAATTGGTACAAGTGTAGAGTTTCTTTATCTCTCAAGAATAGTGCAGTGTTTTACTCCGCATATTCTGTAGATTGAATATCTTTGCCTGCAGATTGGAAGTAATGTTAAGGGATGTCTTTAGATGCTCTGTTTCAAGTTTGAGCCTCCGGTGTGAAGATTTGAGCAATATGTGTTCACAAGAGTAAAAACTATTTTTCTATGTATTTATTAGTGACATGGAGAATGTATTATGCTCTGCATTTTTCCGCATTCAAGTTTCACAATCTATGGTTCTGGAAACAAGTTTGTTATGTTGTCATGTGCCTTTAGTTCAAATGATTCATGTTTTGCATGCTCCACAAGTTATCTTTCATTTATATCATCCGGTTGTACTCTACATATACCTTAGTATGTCTGCAAAAGTGTTTTTCAATTATACAACTTCAGTTGCCCAACTCAGCTTCATCCTGTCCAAAATTGATATGTGACCACTCAACACGAATGCAAAATCTTCTGCCTTCTTTAGATCTGTCAGATCATTTGTCTTGGCGGTGGTTTGACCATCACTTAGGGCCTCATGCATGGCCTCCAACTTAGGAATGATTATTCTTCTAAGCTCATTTAACCTGTTGATTCTATATTTGTTTTCTTTCTCTAGCTTCTTAATTTCATCCAAGACTGCAATAGTCTGACATTCTTGATTTACTATGGATGAGGTAAGTGGATCAAAATTTTGAGAATGTTTTGTTAGTTTGATCTCTATTGTTGCTTTGGACCATGATAGACAAAATTTATATATTTCCCCACCATCTTTAAGAGCATTTTCTAATCTCTTTATCCCTATATCCATATTTCTTCTATCATTTGATATTAGACTTAGTACTTCAGAGAATCTTTTATCCAAAAACTCTTTCCAGACCTTTTCCTCAGCTGATTTCTCTAAGGATTCAAAATGGGTGCTGACTGAACTAACAAGAGACTTAAGATTACCTGATGAGGAAGCCGATGAATCCTTCAGAAAGGATGGCATGATCTTTTCAAGCACACCGGATGCAGCTTCTATTAGTTCATAGTCTTCCATGTGAGACTTCAGGAGTTTTTCTTTTGCCTTTGCATTAGCAAATGAAGCTATTTTCATTGTTTGTACTGGGGAAAGAGAATCAAAATCAATGGTCCTAGTAGAAGCTTTGGTTAATCAATCTCCATTATCTCTTTGTTTAAGAATTTTTTGACAATTTCTACAATGTCTCTTGCCGGAGACAGAGTTTTCTTTTCTTCTGCAGTTTTTGAGTTGTCATCTTCTTTTCCCTTCACTTCTTTTTCTTTCTCCTCTATTCTTTCTTCTCCTTTGGATCTGGAGTCAGTAGGGGAGACTTTAGTGATGTTTGTTTGTTCACGGGCCACCTCTTCCGGAGTAGGGGATTCCAAGTCCTTATCTTTTTCTTCACCGGTGTCCACTACTTCTTATGTCATTGCCTCAGGTGATTCTTTATTAATACTTGTAGCCGAGGGATCAACACCCAAGTCCTCTATAATAGGAATGTTGAATCTTGAGTATGCATTCCGGAGGATCTCTTCTGTCTCTTTTGCTACTTTGTCAGTTTCTCTGATCATAAGTTGATTCATTCTAGCCTTACTCCGGAACTCATCCTTGCAATCTTTGAAGATCATATCCATTTGTTTTGGAGTAATTGAAGGATAGAGCTAAATGGCTATCCGTTCTCTAATTTTTAAGTCCTTGGCCTTGGCATTTTCTTTTCTCACTTCAAGTTCCTTTTCTAAACTTTTAGGAATTAGAGAAATGATTTCAATAAATGCTTTATTGTATATGTTCAAGTACTTAACTGTGGCTTCCTCCAAGATCTTTCTGTCTACATCATTATATGCATCATAGAATTCTGTTATTGGTTGCAGGTTACCATCCACAGTGACTACTTTAACTACATCATCTAAGGACAGAGTGGGCCTTTCAACAAATATTTCTGCCATCTCTTCCTTGTCTTCACCGATAGAGGGTTCACTAGATACTTTCTTCTTTTTCTTCATTTTCCTTACCTCTTCATCTGATTCTGTCTCTTCTTCATCCTTTTGGCTTGTGTAAGACCTTGTTGCCTTTTTCTTGGTTCTCTTCTCCTTTTTTGGATGATTTTGCTTCTAGTTTCACTGCCTTTGAGCTCTTTGGAGTGGAGGATGTAGAGGACTTAGAGGATCTGGTCTGGGAGGGGACTTTCACCGGAGTACCTTCTTTTTCTGCTTTTTATTTTTCTTTCTCTATCCTTTCTTTCTTTTCTCTATTTGCATCAAGTGCTTCTTTTGAAATTCCATACATCTTGGCAACTTCTTCTACCTCTTTTCTTACTTTTCTCTCCATCTCTGGTTGTCTAAGTTCTACATGGATTTTCACACTTAATTCTTTAAAGGTTCCAAACCTTTCTGCCTTAGGATCTTTGGGCTAACTTAGCATGTGTTGAACATGCAACTCTATAATTTTCTCTTCAACTCCATACCCCATTGGCATGATCCATACTACCCTAGGCTCCACTGCTTCCATTAGGCACTGATCAATTTCTACCATAAAGCAAATTGTATCCTTAAACTTTTCAACTAGGGATTGGGGGATTCTCTCTCTTGCTTTCATCATGCTCTAAAAATTCTTGAAATAGCTCCAGAGAGCTATATTATGTGCCTTGGCATCACCAAGCCCATGTATATAATCTCTAATTTGGATGGCTACTACTCTATTATTCTGCCACACCCAACCACTGGATCCGGGCAGCTCATTCATAAAATAGAAAAGCAAACACAATATCAGTCCACCATATTTAAAAGAGTTCTTTTTATCCCTTTTTTATCTTCTGTAAATTTTCCATTAGTTGGCTCTGAAGGAGTTCATAGAGATCATAATCTGCATTCTTCCTTAGCATCTCATAGGTGGTGTAAATTACAGTTCCAGGCACTAAATTTTCGTTGCTGGAGTGATATATCTTATAACTGATGATCGTGGAGGCAAACTTCACATCTGGATCAGTTATGTCTTCTATGGTCATTGCTCTTTTGTCAAACTTTGATCTGATAGCCTCACTCACTATTTGATTCTTAATGGATTTTAGAACAGGAATCCCACTGGATGAGTGTAATCTGGTTACAGCTTTAATGGCATCCTTAGTGATCTTAAATGGTCTATTCAACCATAAGAAGTTATCATGTACTCTTCTCAACACATACTGGACCCATTCATCCTCCGTAAAATAGGGAAAATGAATGTATTGACCAAAATGTTTATCTCGGATTGCCTGGTATTGTGGTTTGAGTTCAAAGTATCATCTATTAACTGATTGTGATAGATGTCTACCAGCTTGGATTTCCCAAAATCTTCAATGTTCGCATGAATGTAAACCCTAATATCTTCTGTATGCAAGACACCATGCGGAACACTGGAAAATGATCCTCCTAGGGGATCTACTTCCAAGGATTTGTAGGGATGTTTCTTGAATTTGGGATGAGGCCTATCAGTGATCTTCAGAATATTCAGAGTAGACATCTTTAAAAAGATTTGCAGAGAGATATTTAAGAATGGAGAATACCTTTTGCGCCTTTAGGTTTCACGGAGTGTGCCGAATTGATTTTTGGATGAATCAACTTCTACAAATGAACTTTGATGGGCTTGAGGAAATTTGTTGTAGAACTCCTCTTTTCTTCTTCTTATATGTAGAATGAGCAAATGTTTAATAAGAAGAATCCTTATATTACTCTGCAAACCCTAATACCAAGTTGCAATAAATGCTTGACCTAAGTCATTCTGGTTTGCCTTATTCAGATGACTTGAAGAACTGGATCAATCTTGATCTAAACATATTGTGAATCTTCTGAATCTTAACCATAGTTTATTTAGATGTTTCTCTTATGAACCCTTTAATCCGTAACTCTCCTTGTGCCAGTTTCGGCACCAATCGACTGGCTAGGGAAAATGGTTTTCTTTGTGTCTCCCCCTGAGCCAAAGCTCACTTTTTAATTTACGGAAGGAATATCAGCACCAGAGTCTAGTACGGATCCATCCCCTACATTCTCTATACTTTTCTTCACCCAAATCTTGTTCATCTCACTTTGAACTTCATCCGCATTCACTTTTTGTTCTCCCTTGTCTTGATTCTGATTATGATGTACTGGACCTCTTTTGTCCTGATTCTTGCTTTTACAGAATTTGGCAATATGATCAAATCTATTGCAAATTTGGCAAACAACATTTCTTTGCATATTTGATTGATATCCTCTTGATCTGCATTGATTAGCCATATGACCCATTCTATTGCATGCAAAGCATCTATCATTGAATGAATTGTTCATTTGCATATTACTACATTCATGAGATTTGTGACCATACCTTTTGCACTTGAAACACTGTCTAGAGAAGGATGTATTAGTCTGATTCATTCTCTTTCTACACTAATTAGCTTTATGACCAAAGTTATTGCAGTTGTGGTAGTATCCATTGAAGGATGGATATCTTTGAGCATTAGGTTTCCTTACCAGAGGTCTTCTAGGCTGGTTCCTTGGATTTTATGATCCAAAATTCTTCTGACCAGATCTAGAGCTTTCACCTTTTTCATATCCCAAGCCACACTTGTCATCTACTCTCTTTTGTCTTTCAAGGAGAACTTCAAGTTGAGCAGAGGTTATCTTGAATTTCTCTTTGTATTCATTTGCTATTTGAAGATCCCTTTTAAGAGAGACAATTTGATCCTCAAGTTTTTCTTCATTGACTTTAGCATCTTCAAGATCAGATTCAAGATGTCTGATTATTCTATCCATCTTGTGGTAGTCTTCTAATTTTTCCTTGAGAGATTGTCTTAGATCATCTTCAGATTTTCTTCTCTCTTCAATTTCTTGGGTAAACTTCATAACTCCTGATTCCATTTCATGTCTTACCATGATGATTTCTTTTGATAACTTTTCACATAACTTGGTTTTCTCTTTTAGATCATCATTTGTATCATTGGCTTCACCTTGACTTCCCAATTGCTGAATTAGTTCCTTTCTCTTTTTCATAGAGAGACTCAGTTTCTCTTTTAGTTCTTTTATGAAATCATCAGCCTGTTTGAGTCTTTCCTTTAACTCATTAACTTCAGAATTTGACTACTCAAGATCATCAAGGGTAGACTTAAGTTGCTCCCTCATACCATACACATCCATTTGAATTCCCAGATCTTCCTCAAGTTGTTAGGCTCTGTTGGGAGGAACTTAGCTCTGATACCAATTGTTGATAACTGAGAGGGGGGGTGAATCAGTTATCCTAATATTTCAACTTTCTGTGCTTTCTTAATAGTTAATGCAACATCAGATCAAATAAGCAAGCATAATCATGAAATAGAAATAACACCAATACACATGACACAATGATTTTGATGTGGAAACCCTATTAAGGGAAAAAACCACGGGGTGATTAACCCAAGATATTATTCTCTATTAGAAGAATAGAAGATACAAAATGGCACTTGCCAATTAGGGCTCACTGCCTGAGCACACTGCTCACAAGAGGCTCACTGCCTACAAAAGACTTACTGTATACAAGAAGAAAACTTGAACTGATGAGAAGCATCCACACATGATGAAATTTAGTTCTGATTAAGCTCAATAGACTAATCTGCTGCACTTCATTCTTACTCTCCTTAAGTGCTGTTGTCCTCTTACATTCTGAACCTATTTTTCTACCTTTTATACTATTCTTCTACTTTTATTTGCACTATATATCAAAAAATTTGGATTTACAAATGGAAATGATCAAACAATTGAAATGCATAACCTAAACCCAAATCATTCAATACCTTGAAGATGCAAGATGAGCTTGATTGATTGATCACTTTGTTGTGTTGATTGCTCGATTCCGCAGCATAACATTGATAAGGAGATAGATGATGGATGATTGGTGGTTGATAGATGCAAGCTAGGTAGATGAAAGGGGATAGATAATGGCTTGAGATGAAAATTTAGTAGAGTGAGGTTGCATGAAGAAGAATCCTGAATTCTCTAATCTCTTCTCTAATGTCTTCTCTAATGTCTTCTCTCATGTCTTCTCTAATGTCCCAAATGGCTCAAAAGAGGCTTGCTTTATAGGATTTGCTTGGTTCAAATGGATGGCTAGGATCAATTAGGGCTTTAGATGAAATGGATGGATAGGATTAAGTTAGGTTTCCTTGCACATTAAGAAATTGTAGTCAATTGACATGTGTCAAGGAAAGATAAGGCTTAGGTGTGCTTGTGTAGATAAATACTAAAATTAGGTCCCAATAATTGTGCATGTGAAGGATATGAATGAAAGTTGTATTACAACACATGATTGACTGGACAAGTGTTGGAATGTGGTGAAAGGTGAGGGTTTAATTCAAATAAAATATTTGAATTAGTTGTGATATAGTTGGAAATTAATTAAATAAATAAAATTTATTTAATTAATTAAGAAGTTGAATAGGATGAGATAAGATATGATGTGGAAGTTAATTAAATAAATAAAATTTATTTAATTAATTGCGATGAGGATAGAATATGATTGGGATATGATGTGGAATTAATTAAATAAGTAAAATTTATTTAATTAATTGGCTAAGTAGGATGAGGATGGGATTAAATGGGATTTTAATTAAATAAATAAAATTTATTTAATTAATTGATTTAATGGATTAGCGAAATTAGGACAAAATGCTACAAGATGTCTAGGATAATGTTTTTAACAAGGTGTTGTAAGAGACACAAATTTGGGACAAATTTGGGTGTCTACATTTTGCCCCTCTTTGAGATGATGTTTGAGGTGATGAGCTTTATGTTGAGTAACATCATTTCAAAGAAGCTAAGGTATGGATAAAGGAAAATGATATGGAGATAGAAAGATATGATGATGATGCCCCCTCGAGAGGTTAGGTGGGTTGGACAAAGATGGGTAGGCTCTCGAAAAGAAATGGTTTGGCTGCAAAAAGAAAGATAAGGGGATAGATAGAAGAAATGATGATGCATTATGCTGCAATGGAAAGTGAGCAACCATGATGTTTGATATAGCACTATATTTTATGCACCAAGGTATAAGGACCAGGGTGACGATGTGTCTTGTGCCCCAGCATAATACAACCTTGTCTAACGTATGAGGAAGTAAACTTAGAGCATTAAAGTCCTAATGCACAAAAGGTATGATATGACCTTAGATGCAAAGGATAGTGCAAAAAGCTATTCCAACATACACAAGATATGAATATTAGCTGGAAATGATAAGGATTTGATACAAATGCAAGATAAAGGGATAACACACATAAGCAAGCAAGCAAGCATGCACAAATGATTCAAAAACAAACAAGGTATTGCCCCTATCAAGCTGTAAACCAATGATTGATTGTTTGATTGATGATAGTTGAGAGTGTTGTCATTGCGGGGAAAGCTATATCCCTAGATCAACACAAGGTTGTTTGTTGAGTTGGTTGGCTGGTTGGCTGATTGATTTGGCTTACAACAAGGCTAGGATCAAGACCATTGATTGCAATTGGATAACTTGGCTTGATTGATTAACTTGATTGGTATGGATTAAAGATTGACTTGCATTTGGATCATTTCTTAGAATGATTTTGAGGATGATGAAATGATGGATGAAGATTGATTTGATGAAATGTCGATGATGTGATGATATGTGGTGGATTGAGCTACTTTTGATTTGCTAAAGTGATTGGATTTTGTTTTGATTGGAGTTGGATGTGATTGAGTTGATTGGATTTGGTGTTGATACTGATGATTGATAGGATTTATTTTGATGGTTGGATTGATGTGCTTTGAGTTAATTTTCTTTGGTGTTGATGTTGATGATTGATAGGATTTGTTTTGATGGTTGGATTGATGTGCTTTGGTTGTGATTTTTGCTATTGCTAGGTTGATTGTTTTGATGATTGGATTGTTTTGAATTATGATAGTGATGGTGTGATGATTAGAGTGTCCACTCAATCTAAGCATAAGCAAGTGTTCTCAGTGTGCTCAAAGGATGTAAAACAAACAAGGTATTTCCCTTGTCAAGTCATAAACCAATAATTGATTGTTTGATTGATGATGATAATAGTGTTGTCATTGCGGGGAAAGCTATATCCCTAGATCAACACAAGGATGTGGGAACGCTCTATCCCATTGATGATGATTGATAATGTTTGATTGGGCTCATGACAAGATTAGGATCAAAACTTGTTGATTTGATTGGATAATATTCCTTGATTGATTGGCTTGCTTGATATGGATTAGTGTGACTTGGATTTAAGATCATTGCTTAGATTGATTTGATTGATATGATTGGCATAAGTGATTGGTTGAAATGGATGAATGAATGTTATTGATAAGAAGAATTGATAATGATGATGATGATTTGATTTTGAGTGATGTTGATGGAGTGGATTGATTTGGATGATGTGATTGGTTTTATTGCTTGGATGTTTCATTGGATAGTTGATTTTTTGGATTTTTTGAGATATTTTGGTTTTTTTTGTTTTGGGATATTTTGATTTTTTTGTGTTTTTTTGAAATGTTTTGGAAGATGCCAATGGATTTACAATTGGGTAGCCTTTGTGCTAGATACCAATGACAAGGGAGAAAACCAAGTCTAGGTGCAAAGATGGATGAATGGGATTGGATGGATAAAAGGTTGGGCAACAAGGGATGGAAGGCTCATGATAAATGGGTGGATAAAAAGGATAGGACATATAAGGGATGGATGCATGCCTCATGATAAATGGATAGGTAGGCTATAGTGGAAAGCTCATGATAAATGGATGGGGATAAGCTATAAGATGGAAAGCTCATGATAAGGATATGCCATAGTGGATGGACCATAAGGGAGCTAGGATGTGATCTCCAAAGGCTATGTTGCATAGGAAGAATTTGCCTCATTCTAGGTAATAATGCTTAGGATTTTTACATGATTGGGTTTTACATGGCGCTTATGACGATAGGATGACATGATGGATTGGTTTAAATGGGATGGATAAATGGTCAATGGATAGGACTTGGTTTGGAAATAAAGTATGTCAAGAAATATCCAAACATGTTTCAACATTTTGCCCCTATGTCTTCATCAAAATCAAAAGGCGGGAGGATGGATAAAATGGGTTCAATAGGATAGGCATGTTTATGTAATGGCTAAGGATGGTAGGATGGTAAATTATATAATAGGATAGATAGTTTGGAAATGGATAGGTTGGATGAGACAATGTGTCCCCAAGTGTAAGTGACATAGAAGATCAACCTACACATGATGCCTGTTTGCCAGGTTTTCATCATGGTACTTATCCAAGGTGCCTGTTTACCAAGTTTTCACCATTGGAGGAAGGGATTTCTCTTTATTTTTTTTTGATTTTTTTTTCTTTTTTTTCTTTTTTGTTTTTAGATGGGTTGACAATTACACATGGCGCCTGTTTGCTAGGTTTTCACCATGGTAATGGATAGGAGGGACTCAAGTGGCTAGTGCTATGAAGGTTGATAGTGTCCCTTTAGAGATTGATGATGTCTTCGCATGGACCATATCAAGTGTGCTCATAGATCTTGATAAAGGGATTGCATAGATGAGAGATGGATTAGGTAGATAATGGATTATGAAGGGAATGATGGTAGGGTAGGCTAGTGGCTTATGGTGTGGATTGATATAGGCTTATGGAATGAAGATGGATGAAAGGCTTATGCAAAAGCATGGACCATAGGGATAGCGTGGGGGAGATATGTAGGATAATGGATGGAAGATGGGGAGATGTAGTTATGTGGAGGTGCTGCAGACTAGAAGGGAACCATGACCAATGGTTGCACACACCATGATAAACATTGAAGCTTTTGATGAGATGGTGGTGTAGGAAGCAATGGAGATGTTTGCTTAGGAGATGGTTGATAAAGTGATTTAGGCACCCACATAAATTTAGCATTTTTTGTATTTTTGCTTTTCTTGTGGGATTTTTGAAGGGAATGGAAGTTTTGGATGGATATAGGCTTTTGGATGGATATAGGTGGTTGGTATTCTTGAGATGTGGATGAGGATGCCTCATTTGACTTGCTAGCTATTTGCTTAGGAACCCAAACCATTTTTCTTTTAGGCTTTTCTTTTGAAGGTATGGGCTTGGATAGCTTTTTGAATGGACTTGGCTTTGATTCTGATTCTTTATGTCCTAAGGTATGAAGACCTTTAGGGTTTTTGGTAGGATTTTTAGCTTTATAAGTAGAGGCATCAGAATTTTTTCTTTTGAATCCCATGGGGTGGGTGGAATGGATGGAATGATTGGAAGCTTTATGCTTAAACGATGTGTGCTTTTGTTGGTCATGATTAGGGATGTAAGGATACTTATGAATGATAGGTATGTTAGGTGTTGGAAGCAACGGTGGTAAGGTGGATGGAGGGATATTTGGAGTTAGTAAAAGTGGAGGCAAAGTGGATGGCAGAAGGTGTACGGTCACATGCCTTTGACATTTATAGGATGATGGAGGTGGAATGGCAAAATATGTTTTGGGTAGATGATGGGGGGTGCGATAGAAAGTGGTAGGTTTAGGATACATGAAGGGATTACCAACATCTTTAGCTTGTTTACCTTGGGGTGTGTATCCAAGGCCATATGAGCATGGAGGGACCTTGACATGGTTTGGCTCCAAAATACCTTGTTCATAAAGGCGTAGGCCTTTACCTTAGTAGTTCATGTTTTGGAGGATGCGATTGACTATAGGACTTGGTGTGGTTTGAACACTAGACTTGAGCTCTTTATTGGATGGAGAAGGTGAAGTGGATAAAGGTTGTTGTTGTCCTAAAGAAGAACATTCATGGATGAGGGTGGTAAGACCATTAGGACATGATAGTGGACTTGAAATGGGATCAATGGTAGATGTGGAAGGAGGATCATTAGGATCTTGATTATGTTCGCTAAGATCCAAGTTATTTGTTTGATCTTTTATGCTTACTTGGGGGACAAGTGTCTCATCATGACAAGTGGATGTTTGTTCATTATGGATAGGGCTATATGGCGGATGGCTAGGACCAATGTGGATATCTTTCTCATGGATAGATATAGGATTATGGATAGGATCAAGGTGCTCATGGATAGCTTCTTCATAGGTATCATCTTGATCATAAAGAAGGTAAATGTTATGGATGGGTTGCATGAAAGTGTTTTGATCTTGAGTTGGACTAGGGCTTAATGTTTCCACATGCTTAGGATTAAACCTTTGACATACCTCTTGAGTTGCTTGAATGGAAGTAGATGACTCTTGGATAGGCTCTTGGTCAACAACATAAAAACATGATGTTGCAAGTATGAGGTGAGCCAGTGTTGTCATTGATGTCAACATACTCATATTGCATTGACAAGAAGGATTGGATGAGCTGTGTGCTGAGGATATTGAGAAAATTAGCCTTAGTCAGGAACAGTGAAGAACAGTGATGAGAAGAAGGCAGATGTATTGTATAGGTTGAGAACCGGAGGATGCGGATTAAAGGGTTTGTAGATATGAGTCTTGAGATGCTTCAGTTAAGATTTCAGAGGTCCGCATGAAGATCTGAAGGAGTTGTGGCTGTCGGTGTAGAACCGGTTTCGGCAAGTATTCAGAGGTGACAGAGGATCACAAAAAGGTCTGGTGAGGTCCAGAACTGTATAATGTGGATTAAAGGGTTTGTAGATATGAGTCTTGAGATGCTTCAGTTAAGATTTCAGAGGTCCGCATGAAGATCTGAAGGAGTTGTGGCTGTCGGTGTAGAACCGGTTCTGGCAAGTATTCAGAGGTGACAGAGGATCACAAAAAGGTCCGGTGAGGTCCGGAACTGTATAATCCTAATCTGCGGATTGGAAGGAGTCTTTGGGATGTCCTTGTGATGTGCCATCTTGAGTTGTGTATAATTTGGAGGTCCGGAAGTACCTCCTGCATTATGACAGTGGGGACAGTCTGTGTTCTTGAAGTTCCGGATGAGGAAGACAAGAGATTCCAGTAAGTAGAGGAAGTGCGGATGTATCCGGTCATTCAGGCAGGCTTGTGAAGGTTCTTGGATCATGTTGAGGTTGTGTTGTTGGTCCGCATTGATAGTAGAGCTCGGAATTGAAGTTATTCTTCCGGATGAAGTTCTTGCTCTGTTTAGCTGACCGGATGAGTTGTTCATCCTGCAAATGTTCTTGTGGTGGCCGACCGGATGTGTTATTCATCTTGCGGATACTCTTATGGTTGTTTGCTGACTTAGATGTTTGTTCCTAAGTTGATGTCTTGTATAAATAACGGTTTGTGAGTTCATTTCGCAGTGTGGATTGTGTGGATGAGTGTGGCATAGCGAAGAGAAGTGCGAAAGGCAGAGCAGAGGTTTTTGGGCTTAAATGGAACTGATCCGGACATGGTAGAGATGTCATTCTCCAGTTCAAGATTGTGATTCTTATCACTTTGTAGACAGTGTGTCTCCTTGTAGGCAGTGGGCCTCTTTGTGAGCAGTGTGCTTGGGCAGTGAGCCCTAATTGGCAAGTGCCATTCTTTTTCTTATTCTTCTAACAGAGAATAATCCTTGGGTTAATCACCCCGTGGTTTTTCCCTTAACCGGATTTTCCACGTCAAAATCTTGGTGTTCAATGTGTTGATGTTTATCTGCTCTTGTGTTTATGTATTATGCTTCCATGGATGATTAATTGATATGCTGTTAACTAACAATGAAGAATCAAGTGTTTGAAAGAACAAGAAGTTTTATACAACTAATTCACCCCCCCCTCTCAGTTGTATGCCTTAAATCCAACAATTGGTATCAGAGCTAAGTTCCTCTGAAAGGAGCTTAACCGCTTGAGGAGATCCAGGATGTCGTCATACAAGAAGGATAGTCCGAAGTTCGATGGAACCAACTTCACTCTCTGGAAAGGTCGCATGAAGTGTCACTTGGAATGTATGGGAAAAGCATACTTGGCTATGGTCTCAAAACCATATGTACCTCCACAAGGTGGTCTGATAACTCTGAATGAAATCACAGAAGCGGAAAACAATCTGCGGACCAAGGAAGCTCTTCTAAGCGCATTGAATGACTCAGATCTCTCAAATGTTATTGACCTACCAACTGCATATGAGATCCTGACTAAACTGGAACTTCTATATGAAGGAGATGAGTTTGTCAAAAGTGCAAGGTTGCAAAGTCTGAAAGGAAAATTTGAAAGATTGAAGATGAGAGATGATGAAAACATCACTACCTTTATGCCAAGAGTGAATGAGCTGGTATGTGGAATTAGAAATGCTGGTGGAACTCTAGATGAAAATGAGATTGTCTGCAAAATCCTAAGATCCCTTCCTGCTGCCTACAAAATCAAGGTTGCTGCCATTGATGAATTCAGAGCCCACACAACTATCACAAGAGAACAACTAGCTGGCAAACTAGCTGCATTTGAAATGACCGAGTTTGGAGATGATCCTCCCAAGACTGAATCTGCTTTCAAAGCCAATGCCTATGTGAAAGGCAAACAGAGATTTGATCCAGGAGAAAACTCATCAAGGAAGATGTCATGGTATGATCAAGCAAGAAGAGACATGGAAGAAGAAGAAGCAGAAACAGCTCAACTTGAAGCCCTCATTGCAAAGAGACTACCAAGAGGATCCGGTAAGTATGAAGGAAAACTACCCTTTAAGTGTTTCAACTGCAATAAGATTGGTCATTTTGCTTCAAGATGTCCGGAAAGATCTGCAAGGTCTAATACTAACAGACAAAGGTTTCAAAAGAATTGCTATTATGTTCATGAAGAAGATGACAATGAAGGAGTAACAGATGATGAATCAGAACTAGGAAGCAAATCCAGAAATGAGTGGGTGTTTATTGCCATCAAGGAAGAAGATTCAATACTCTCTGAGTCTGTCAATCACAAAGTTGTTGAAAAAGCTTTGGCTGCTCAAGTGGAAGAAAAGGATGATTGGATTATTGACAGTGGATGTTCTCACCATATGACTGGTGACAAGAATAAGTTCTTGAATTTGGAAAGGTATGAAGGAGGAATGGTAAAGTTTGGTGACAATTCTGCTGGCAGAATCAGAGGCAGGGGAACTATTTCCTTTGATGGAAAGAGCAAAACAGGTAATGTACTATATGTTGAAGGATTGAAGCACAATCTTCTTAGTGTTGGTCAGCTAGTAGACAAAGGCTATGATCTTCGGTTTAAAAGAATGGAAAATGTAGAATCTTTACAAGCTCCAGAACTGAAATTGCATCCGGTACTCAGTCAAAAGGTAATATCTTTCATCTGGTTGGTTCAAATAAAAGTTGTTTGTTTGTTCAAATTGATCAGAGTTGGTTATGGCATAGAAGAATGTGTCATGTAAATTTTGATAACATCATCAAGATAAGCAATACTCAGGCTGTAAGAGATCTTCCAAAATTGATGAAACCTACAAATAGTTTGTGCAAAGAATGTCAGCTAGGTAAACAAAGCAGAGTCTCTTTCAAAAGCAAAGATCAGTCCTCTGCCGGATTCTTGGAATTAGTACATACTGATCTCTGTGGTCCGACAAGAATCAAGAGTCTGCAAGGTGATAGATATTTCATGTTGTTAATTGATGACCATTCCCGGATGATGTGGGTTACCTTTCTAAAAGAAAAATCAGAAGCATTTCAGAAGTTCAAAATCTTCAAAGCTATGGTAGAGAATCAAACCGGATTGAAACTAAAGTGTCTAAGGTCTGATAGAGGTGGTGAATTTACATCTGGTGAGTTCATTGACTTTTGTGAGAAGCAGGGTATAAGGAGACAATTGTCTGCTCCTAGGACTCCACAGCAGAATGGAGTAGTTGAAAGAAAGAACCGGACCATCCAGGAAGCTGCCAGGACAATGATGTTGGAAGCAAATGTTCCTCAGATGTTTTGGAAAGAAGCTATCAGCACTGCAGTCTACACTCTCAATTGAGTTCAAATCAGAAACAACACCGGTAAGACCCCCTATGAACACTGGTTTGGCATCACTCCTACTGTGAAATATTTTAGAGTATTTGGTAGCAAGTGTTATATTAAAAGAGATAAAGATCTAGGAAAGTTTGATGCTAGAAGTGATGAAGGAATTTTCTTGGGCTACTCCACTCAAAGCAAAGCATACCGGTGTTACAATAAGAGATTGAGGAAGATGATAGAAAGCACCAATGTGAAAGTTGATGAAGGAATTGAGAAGCCTTCAAGATTTTATGAGTTTGATGAAGATGATCAAGATGGTGTTCAGGTTCAAGGGACTCAATCCCCTCCGGTAAGTCAGAATCAACTTGATCCAGTAAATCAGGAAGAAGAAATAGGTCAGAATGAACCTGATCAAGAAGCAACAGTGCAGGATATTCCCAAAATTCCAAGGTATGTAAGATAGAACCACTCAGAAGATCAGATCATAGGTGACAGAAACAAAGGTGTGCAAACTAGAAGGAATGTTGCTCAAAATCAGGATGAATGTTGTCTGATTTCAAAGATTGAACCCAAAACAATAAATGAGGCTCGCAATGATGAAAATTGGACCAAAGCAATGGAAGATGAATTAATGCAAATTGAGAAAAATCACACTTGGGATCTTGTTCCCAGACCTAGAGACAGGAATGTGATTGGAACCAAATGGGTCTTCCGGAACAAACTGAATGAAGCTGGTGAAGTTATCAGAAACAAAGCTAGATTGGTCTGCAAAGGCTACTCTCAAATAGAAGGAATTGATTTTGAAGAGACCTTTGCTCCGGTGGCAAGAATTGAAGTAGTCAGATTATTTCTTGCATTTGCTGCCTTCAAAGACTTCAAGGTATATCAGATGGATGTCAAGTCTGCTTTCCTAAATGGTGATCTGGAAGAAGAAGTTTACATTGAACAACCGGATGGATTTCAATTGTCTGATAATGATGATATGGTCTGCAAGTTGAAGAAAGCATTGTATGGACTAAAGCAAGCCCCAAGAGCATGGTATGAAAGGTTGGATAAGCATCTTGTGCAGATTAGATTCAACAAAGGTACTGCTGACAGTAACTTATATTTCAAAATTGTTCATGAAAACATTCTGATTGTTGAAGTGTTTGTGGATGATATCATTTTTGGAGGAGGAGATAGTATGTGCAAAACTTTTGCAAATCAGATGAAAAGTGAGTTTGAAATGTCTATGCTTGGTGAAATGAATTTCTTCTTGGGTCTACAAATTACTCAAACAAAGAAAGGAATCTTCATTTCTCAAACCAAATATGTGAAAGAATTGTTGAGGAAATTTGGTCTGGAAGATGCAAAGCCAATGAACACTCCCATGGCAACCGGATGTAAGTTGAGCAAAGATGATGACTCCCCAAAGGTAGATCAGACAAAGTATAGATCAATGATTGGTGGATTGTTGTATCTCACTCAGACTAGACCAGATATAATGCAAGCTATTGGTCTTGTGGCAAGATTCCAGGCTGATCCTAGAGAATCTCATGTTATGGCAATCAAAAGAATTTTTAGGTACCTGAAAGGAACAGTTGAGTATGGTCTATGGTACCCTAGAGATCCGGATTTCTCTCTTCATGCTTACACAGATGCAGATTGGGCAGGAGATGTGGATGACCGGAAGAGCACTAGTGGTGGAGCATTCTTTTTGGGGAAGAGATTGGTTTCTTGGCTAAGCAAGAAACAAGATGCAATATCTCTGTCTACAACTGAAGCAGAATACATTGCAGCAGCAGGTAGTTGCACTCAAATCTTATGGATGAAGCAGATGCTAAGAGACATTAAAGTTGAATATGAGGAGCCTATCACAATTTTCTGTGATAATTCAAGTGCAATTAATATTTCTAAGAATCTGGTATTGCATTCTAAGACTAAGCACATATCTATCAAGTTTCACTTTTTGAGAGAACAAGTGAACAAGGAAGAAGTCAGATTGGAGTATGTTCCCTCAAAGGATCAGATTACAGATATCTTTACTAAACCTCTTCCCAAGGACTCTTTTGAATATCTCCGGGAGAAGTTAGGGGTCATGGCCCCTCCAGTGATGAACTAGGATGCACTGATGTGCATCAGTCCGGTGGATATCACAGTCATATCTTGTGATCCGGATTGATGATGGGGAGCTGCAACTAAGGGGGAGCAGCTGGTATGATTCTGATGTATGAGAATTGCAAGTATGAGCCCTTTGCCATTGATGTCAAAGGGGGAGAGAAGACATGTGAAAAACAAGTGGTTGATGATCAAAGGGGGAGCAGTAAAGGAAGAGAAGACATGTGAAAAGTTGTTGTTGATAGGGGGAGTTGTGACAGAAAGGAGAAGTTCTTGTCTTGATGGTTTTTCACATCATATGTTGCCATCAATGACAAAGGGGGAGATTGTTGCAAGTATGAGGTGAGCCAGTGTTGTCATTGATGTCAACATACTCATATTGCATTGACAAGAAGGATTGGATGAGCTATGTGCTGAGGATATTGAGAAAATTAGCCTCAGTCAGGAACAGTGAAGAATAGTGATGAGAAGAAGGCAGATGTATTGTATAGGTTGAGAACCGGAGGATGCGGATTAAAGGGTTTGTAGATATGAGTCTTGAGATGCTTCAGTTAAGATTTCAGAGGTCCGCATGAAGATCTGAAGGAGTTGTGGCTGTCGGTGTAGAACTGGTTCCGGCAAGTATTCAGAGGTGACAGAGGATCACAAAAAGGTCCGGTGAGGTCCGGAACTGTATAATGCGGATTAAAGGGTTTGTAGATATGAGTCTTGAGATGCTTCAGTTAAGATTTCAGAGGTCCGCATGAAGATCTGAAGGAGTTGTGGCTGTCGGTGTAGAACTGGTTCCGGCAAGTATTCAGAGGTGACAGAGGATCACAAAAAGGTCCGGTGAGGTCCGGAATTGTATAATCCTAATCTGCGGATTGGAAGGAGTCTTTGGGATGTCCTTGTGATGTGCCATCTCGAGTTGTGTATAATTTGGAGGTCCGGAAGTACCTCCTGTATTATGACAGTGGGGACAGTCTGTGTTCTTGAAGTTCCGGATGAGGAAGACAAGAGATTCCAGTAAGTAGAGGAAGTGCGGATGTATCCGGTCATTCAGGCAGGCTTGTGAAGGTTCTTGGATCATGTTGAGGTTGTGTTGTTGGTCTGCATTGATAGTAGAGCCCAGAATTGAAGTTATTCTTTCGGATGAAGTTCTTGCTCTGTTTAGCCGACTGGATGAGTTGTTCATCCTGTAAATGTTCTTGTGGTGGCCGACCGGATGTGTTATTCATCTTGCAGATACTCTTATGGTTGTTTGCCGACTTAGATGTTTGTTCCTAAGTCGATGTCTTGTATAAATAACGGTTTGTGAGTTCATTTCGCAGTGTGGATTGTGTGGATGAGTGTGGCATAGCGAAGAGAAGTGCAAAAGGCAGAGCAGAGGTTTTTGGGCTTAAATGGAACTGATCCGGACATGGTAGAGATGTCATTCTCCAGTTCAAGATTGTGATTCTTATCACTTTGTAGACAGTGTGTCTCCTTGTAGGTAGTGGGCCTCTTTGTGAGCAGTGTGCTTAGGCAGTGAGCCCTAATTGGCAAGTGCCATTCTTTTTCTTATTCTTCTAACAAAGAATAATCCTTAGGTTAATCACCCCATGGTTTTTCCCTTAACCGGGTTTTCCACATCAAAATCTTGGTGTTCAATGTGTTGATGTTTATCTGCTCTTGTGTTTATGTATTATGCTTCCATGGATGATTAATTGATATGCTGTTAACTAACAACGAAGAATCAAGTGTTTGAAAGAACAAGAAGTTTTATACAACTGATTCACCCCCCCCCTCTCAGTTGTATGCCTTAAATCCAACACATGATGACTCTTGACTTGGATTCATAATAGGAGACTCTTGAATATGCTTGATGGCTTGTATGTCACATGATGGGCTTGAAGGGCTAAGAATTTTAATTGAGGGCTCTTGGATAGGCTCAAGGATAGGTGGACCACATGATGGGATTATAGGATTGGACATGACCTTTGGAAGTTCTTTGGTAGGATCATGAATTGGTGTTTGAGATGGAGGTAGTTTATTCCTAGCTAGTAGCCAATGGATCACATCCTTTGCAAGGGTATGAGTGGATGGGAAATATAATGGATGAGCAATAATAGTGGATGATGTTGTAGGCTTAGGACTAGGATTAGGTTGAGGGCTAATTGGATTGGATGGATTAGGATTTGGACTAGATGTGGGTGACACATGGGATTGGGATGATGTGGCATGTTTTCCCATTATAGGTATGTACACCTTGTAAACAATTGGGACAAATATTGGGCATTTATTTGTATTATGGCCTTTGGTCCTATGGTATGCACAATAATCATGTTCATCATATGGACTTTCTTCACGTGGGTTGATGGGGGGAACTTCAATGAGTTTTGCTTCAAGTATTCTTTGTAAAACTATCTCAGCCGCATCCTTTGGTGAAGGATTAGAATGACATGGTGATGAAGGTAATGGAGAGCTTGGTGGTTTGGAAGGTAGAGTGATTAATGGACTAGGAATGGGATCACATGGTGGTGTTGGGATAGGATTAGTTGGCTCATGTGTTGGTAGGTGATTAGATGATGAAGGCCACTCTAGATTGATATCTCCCTTGTCAAAGGTAATTAAGTCTTGCATAGGATAACTTGGACTCATTTGATTTATGTACAAGGGGCCATTGGGATTTAGATATGATTCTTGTTGGAAAAGTGGATTTAGATCTATCAATGGTGCTTGGTGGTCTTGTTGAAAAGGTGTACTTGGACTTGCTTGATTTATGTACAAAGAGCCATTGGGACTTGGATGTTGTTCTTGTGAGGACACTTGGTTGCCTTGTGGATGGGCTTGATAGTGCATTGGAATGGTGGCATGAGGGATTGGATAAGCTTGAGGTGGATGTTCATAGGTTGATGTGGCATTGACTTGGTGGATAGGTGGATTAAGTTGATAGGAAGTGGATGGATATGACATCTGGCTATGATATGGATTAGGTTGGTATGGATTGGCTAAGGATTGATGTACTTGTCGAGCTTGACTAGTGGCTAAAAGGTGTTGGACTTGGGCTATGGAGTGTTGCAGTTGAGGTGATTGGCTTGCATGGGGTTGAGCTTCTTGGATGAAGAATTGTAATATTTTAATGGCATCTTGGTTTAGGGGTTGTGATCCATGATAAAGATTTTGGAGGAATCTTTGGAATTTGATTTTTGGGTCTTCTAGTGTAGACATGTTGTCACCAAGTGTTTGTCTTAAGTCCTTTTAGCAAGTGCTTGTTTAGGGATTTGGATGATGATGTGGACTATTTGGATGACTTGGCTATGTCTGGGATGAAAGTGATTGGGTTTGAATGTTATTGGAAGAATGTGTAGGATGACTTGTCTTTATGTGTTTGGGTGTTTAGAGCTTGATGTGGCAATATTCAAACAAATGATTATGCATATACACACATGAATCACTCACACAAGACACATAAGCAAGTTGTTAGTTTGGAATAATGTGATGATGGTTAAGCAAGCACGTGAAGACACTTCAACAAGTCCTATTCAACGCAAGGCCACTATCACAAGGAGGTTCTAGTGAAAATCTGGGGGACCGGCACCCCACGAGCACCCAGCAAGCCACTTAAGACTTTAACTAACCCTACTAAGAGTTTATTATACACAAGGTATGCCTCCTTTCGAGTTAGCATTGTATGGTGAGCGCTAATATCGGTTGGACTTGGCTTTCGCCTTATCCTCTGATTTTTATAGCAGACCGGATGAAAGTACCGCTTGAGGTCATTCCCTTGGGGTGAGTACCTCTTTTCCCACCAAGGCAGGCCTCTCTAAGGTTTAACAAAAGCAACACAAGTAAATGTTTTTGATCTCCAAGTTCATGTTAGGATGCGAGGAGAGAGCATACACATTTACTTGGTCACACTAGCATGGGGTTCAGTAACCTTAGAAATTCAATGTGTGGAAGACAATTCAAGCACTTGTTTGTTTTAAAGCCCAAATCCAAATGTGATGAAAGACAATGGTTCGTTTTAGCCCAATTTTTTGATGTGAATTTGTAAACAATTGTTCATTTTATGCCCAAAATCCAAATGTGTTTGCAAACAATGATTACAAGATGAGAAATGAAATGATTGCACCTAGTTAATTCGCTATCTAAATTGCTATAGATGTTGATGTCAATGTTGCTCCAGCTCCTTATGATCACCTACAACATAAAAAAAATGATATTATAATGTAGGCATAAAAAATAGGCTCATCAGGCAAGGAAAATTGTAATTTTAGATGCATAGCCGAATTAGATTTGATTATTTCGATACATTTTTGGTTTGAAAATTAAAAAATCAAAGAAGAGAACCCCATTAATTTTCAGAGAGATTTCTGAAAATGTAAAGAAATTAGAAAAAGTCCATGTTTTGCGCTGAGAAATGCGGATTTATGGAAATGGTACAGTTGGCAAAGATCTAATTTTTTCACACTGTAAACGACCTCCAAATTAAATCTGTAAAACATAGACCCCCATTAGAATTTCGAGAACTTTCCAGAAATATAAAATTTCTAAAAAATTTGTTGATTTGCGCCCAGAATTGTGAATTTATGAAAAAACATAAAAATGTGATAAATCCCGCAAAAATTGCGATAAACCTGAAATTTTTCTGCTGTAGCTTCCTTATATCATGGACAAACTTTTGCTAAAATTGTGTAGAAAAATTCTTAGCCGTTTGGAAGATATGATGAAATATTTAAAACCTAGGGTTTTATCCAAAAAGTAGCAGATCTGCAACAAAAAGTTAATTAAACCTGCAAAACTCAACAATGGGGGTTATATGAATGCAAATTTTTACTACAAAAACTTGCAAAAAAGATCAAGCGAAGTGAGTCCCACCAGGCGTGCCAAAATGTATATCGAAAAATTCAGATTTATAAATGGAAATGGTCAAACAATTGAAATGCATAACCTAAACCCAAATAATTCAATACCTTGAAGATGCAAGATAAGCTTGATTGATTGATTGCTTTGTTGTGTTGATTGCTCGATTCCGAAGCATAACATTGATAAGGAGATAGATGATGGATGATTGGTGGTTGATAGATGCAAGCTAGGTAGATGAAAGGGGATAGATAATGGCTTGAGATGCAAATTCAGTAGAGTGAGGTTGCATGAAGAAGAATCCTAAATTCTCTAATCTCTTCTCTAATGTCTTCTCTCATGTCTTCTCTCATGTCCCAAATGGCTCAAAAGAGGCTTGCTTTATAGGATTGGCTTGGTTCAAATGGATGGCTAGGATCAATTAGGGCTTTAGATGAAATGGATGGATAGGATTAAGTTAGGTTTCCTTGCACATTAAGAAATTGTAGTCAATTGACATATGTCAAGGAAAGATAAGGCTTAGGTGTGCTTGTGTAGATAAATACTAAAATTAGGTCCCAATAGTTGTGCATGTGAAGGATATGAAGTAGGAAAAAATAGTACAAAAGAATAAGCAAAAAATTAGGTAACAATAAGCAAAAATCTAAAGAAAAAAGCTCCAATAAAGAAAAAATAGAAATAATCACCATTGCTCGTTCATTTGATATAACACAAGCATTGTCCCAAATCAAGATATCAATACCATTAATGGAAATGATGAAGATAGATTAATATAGGGACAACACTCTCATGTTGATTTCTAATGCACAAAATCAGCAAAGTCATAACAAAAACAAAGAGGGGCCAGAAAATAAAATAAAGAATCTTGGACATGAGGTCATGAAAACTCCAGAAATTTATCTTGGTGACACCATCACAAAGAATCCTTCCCATCTGGATCCATTCTACATAACACTCTTAATGAATAATAAATTGGTGAGAAATTGTATGATTGACTCTGGAGCTACCATAAACATCATGCCAATAGCATTCATGAAATAATTAGGCCCATGGGTAGATAAAACATATGGTAAATGTTATGCAATGGACAACAAATCTATTCCAGTTGTTGGAATTATGAGAGATGTAGAATTCAAGTTAACTTCATATCCTAAAGCAACCTACAAAACTGATATAACTATGATAGACACTCCACCATACTATGGTATGTTGCTATCTAGATAGTGGATTACTGCAGTAGGAGGAAATGTCTAGCTTGATTTATCATATGCTACAATACCAATGAATGGGAAGGAAGTCAGGTTGTGTAGAGAACCAAGATGTGAAAATATAATAGAACATCTAGATACAAATTAGATGAATTTTTTTTGTGATGTAGATCTTGGGAGTTTCAGGATTGAAAAATCACAGCATGAGTTACAAAACACTAACCCAATAGAAAGAGAGGCTAAATTGGATGAGCATGGTGTATGGTGAATGCATTTTGATGGTGCATGTAGTAAAGGAGGGAATGGCACAGGAGTAGTATTCATCTCACCATTAGGTAAGACATTCAAATATTCATTTTTTATGACCTTTGAATGCACTAACAATGTCGTTGAATATAAGACATTGTTGTTGGGTTTGAACATTGCCCTAAGACATGGACTAATAGTATATGGAGACTCTAAATTAGTTGTCTCACAGATCAGGGTGAAATATTCATCAAAAAATGAGAGATTAAAGCAATATAGAAATGTTGTGTGGGATACCATTGAACTCTTTGATGCATTATCTATAGACTGGATAGAAAGGTCCAAAAACATAATGGCAAATTTCCTAGCAAATGTCGCCCTAAAAAGAGATGATATTACATTATCAGGAATAGCAGAAGTAGAATTCAAGACTAGGCCAACTATCCTTGATAATATTTATAATTGGCAAGTATTCAATGATGCTGAAGACATGATTAAATTCCTTCATTGTGTAGACCAATATGAATCCCAAGAGATTGATTTCAATGCATTTGTAGAAGAAATAGATGGAAAAGAAACCCTTTTTGGGAAAGAAGTGGTCTAGCTCAAAACAAACAAGATACCCAAAGGCCTTGTGTGTTGAGTACATGTGTCTCATATTTACAGCGATCGGCAAGAGTCTCAGCGATCTCATTGTTCATAGTGGGTTGTTTATTGTATCGGCAAGACTTGAACTATCAGTGTGATCTGGGAGACTATCACAGATAGTGTTGTGTTACTCCGACAGTTGGAGGTTAGTGTGACAAACCTTATCGGCATGCTATGGATATCTCCTTTCGATATGTGGATTCACTCTGATGGAGGTTTGGCGTCAGTAAGGGTCTTTCCAATGATCGACATGATGAGTGACATTGGCATGGTTGGAAGTTCTCTCTCCAATTGCCTTGTGTTACTTTGATGAACTGGTGAAGGTTGGTGAAGAGTTGGCATCAGCGTGAGAATCACTATCGGCCCAACCTAGGGATGTCACTCCGATGTTAACTTTCATTCTGATGAAGGGTTGGCGAGGCATTGGCATTGGCATGCGAAGCTTGGTCATTTTGAGGTTTGGATGTCTCTCTTATGGTTGTTTGTTACTTCAATGAAGGCATAAAGTCTTGGCCATCAGTGGGACAAGGACTCGTCGCTGTGAATACTGAAGTGGTCACCGATTGTTTGGGTTATACCAATGAGGTTAGAATGGCATCGTCGGCAACAAAATTTTTTACGATAGTCTTACTGAGTGGTCGAGTATATAAACTAGAAAATTGCCCAATGAATGATGCATGTGGGACTAATGAGTTCTCACGAATGCAAATAGTTAGAAATGACTTTCTTAATGGTTGAACTGAATCAATTGGTTTCTCGGACGGTTAGACAAGTTTGGAGAGAGATAGTCTTGGGTTGATTGAGTCTGATTGTGAGTTTAATCTTGTGAAGATCTCGGTATTCTTTTTCAGGAAGTCCTATACTGTATGTTGTACGCAACATGATAGTAGTATGTGAAGGGACTGAACTGAGAAGGGGAGAAATAGAGGTCAAAAGAGAGCGAGGCTAATCTTGCCATTTTGCTAATGAGATTCTCTAGATGAAGAACAAGATGTATAACTCTGTGAAGGCTTGAGAGTCTGATATTGTATTGTAATTGAGTATTTTTGTTGCTGAATAATACAATGATCTCTGGCTTTTGGAGTGTGGGGTTTTTTACTCGAAAGGGTTTTCCCCACGTAAATCTATGTGTTCTTATTATTGTTCTTTCATGGTTGTGATTCTGTAAGTTGAATATGTTGTCTGTTGTTGAAACTATAAAGTTACATCAGTCTTTTCTCTTAAGGTTCAATGATGGGGAAATAAACTATGTCTCTTTCCGCCTTATGGCATAGTTGTGCATGTTTTTGAAGAAATTGAAAGAATTTTAAATCTGTCGAAGACACCACTGTTCTTAGAAATACGTTCTGAGATGCTCTTATTTCCTTACAAGTGGTATCAGAGCTTTCTTCTGGGACTGGTTTGGTTCTGGTGTTGTAGGTTCTGGATTCTTTCTGTGAAGATTTCTTGGTCTTGGAAGCCTTAGGAAATTTGAAGGAATCATCTGATGTTTGTTCCTTTGGTGAGTAAAAGTGTTTGCTCCTTTTGTTTCAGTTTCAAGTGACAACATGTAGCCTGAAGGTTGATGAAGTTGGAGAGGGAGTTGATCATGTTGAAATGATGTGGTCTGAGGCTCTTTTGTTAACAGTAAGATGTTCTTGTTGCACAGGGTAGAATTTTTGTTTTGTGGTTGTGTTTCTGCAGTAACTTTCATATTGGGTGTCTGTGTGAGAGGCTCTCTAATGATATGAAGAAGTTTGTGTTGCTGCTCAACCATGGAGTATTGTGCTTATATTGGGATTTGTTCCTGGTATTGGAAGGTGCTGATCATGTGTGCCCTGATTGCATTTTGGTTATGGAGTTGATCCTTTTGAGGTTTGGAAGCTTCTGATATAACCTGACATTCTCTCTTAGATGCTTGTACATGATGTTGGTCTTGGAATTGGTTTGAATTAGGCCTGCAGTTCCTAGATTTTCTTAATCCTTGTGGTTGTTTTGTACTTTCATCGGAAGGGTTTAATAGATTTTCCTTAAAATTTATGATGCTCATCTATGTTAATCTTTTTCTTGTTTGAACTATTATGGTGTTTTGGTTTCTGACTATAGAATCTACCAGATGTGAAGAAGATATGGATGTGTATGAACGGTTTTGCAAGTTTTACACAGTCAAGAGAAAAACTTGTGGTTTTGTGAAGTTGTAGTTAAGCTATTTCTGGACCCTAGTTTTTTTTTAGGGTGTTGTTGGATGATATAGTTGTAGTTTTACATGCATGCTCTGTGCATGATGTGAGGAGGTGAAATGCTTTCTCTGCATGGGAGTGTTGGTATGTGATATGTCACTCAGCATTTCTATGGTAATGCTTTTGGTTTTCTATACTATGGTGCTCAGGTTGTGGACATGTTTGGCAAATCAGATTTGTAAGTAATCTGATGCTTGAGTCATGTTGTCTACATTGTTATCTATTCTTTGAGATCTTAGTTTTGTAGTTTCCAATGTGATAGTGAGTTTGCATGGTACATTGGTTGGATCTATGATTTATGAAGTTTTGTGGACTGATCACCTATTAAGCTACAGTGAGATGACTGTTAATGCAGATTTGTTAGCTGGCCTGGTCTGTGGTCACTTGTGCATTGGTGTGACTATTTCTGGATGAGAGGATGGATGTTATAGAGTACCTGAAAAGTCAGTTATGGAGACTTGTAGCATGTGTATCATGATGTCATGTATAGCTTGGATACATAGTTCAGTGTAAGCTTTTGACAGTGATATTGTATTTTCTTGGTTTGGAGATCTTGGTGCCATTTGTTTTTTTATTGATGTGATAATATGTGGACCTAAAAGATTTTCAGATGAGAAGGTATTTGGTCATGTTTCTTGGAAAGCTCAGTTGCCATAGTTCAGTGGGAGCTTTAGCAATGACTACAGATTCATCACTTAGTGGTGAATGATCTTCTTTAGTGTTGCAGATGTTACTAGGAGGAGCTCTTAGATCCTGTTGCTGCAGAAGGGCTCTTTCACTTTTGTAGGGGCACTATTTGAGGATGTGTAACATCTTGGAGTCATGAAGGATTCATGTAATCCTTGGCTGAGGTGTTGGTAGTGCTTGACAGGTGATGTTGGTTTAGAGTTTGGTTTGTTTCATGTCATGATATTTTCTTATTTTTGCTTTTGAGTTTTGGCATGATACATTGCTCTTGAGACCATGGTTATGTTCACCTGGAGCATGGAATCTCCAAAGGGGGATGGTAAGATCGTGATGTCATGATAAGTTCCTGATTTAGAAAAATGGAGTTTTGACAGTAGTCTAGTGATTCTTTGTATGTTGCGTGCATTGATCTTTTGCTTGATTACTTCATGTTGGTGCAGTGATATAGTTGGAGTTTAGCATGAGGTGATTGTTTGTAGGTACTCATGGATACATGGAGAATAAGGTGAGACTGTATATGCTATGCTTATTCAGATTTTGTAGTAGGAAGTCCGAGGAGCCTTTACCTTGGTTGGACGTGAGTTCAACAGAGACCTATGAGGAGATTCTTTTTGGAGGAGTCATGATGGCTTGTATATCTTGGAGGAGCATTCTTATCCTCTCTCATGGTCTACTTGGCAGTTTATTACTTGAGAGATATTGCCCATTGTTTCTCTCAAGTATTTTATGCTTTCTTTCATAGACATGGATCTTGAACTGCTCATAGATGGTTCTGGAGGATTCATTGTGAGAGATGGATAGCATGTTTAATCTCCTTATGCATTTGAGTTTAAGATATCATTCACTGATGAGGATTGTTAGGAGATGGTTTTATGGGCTGATTTCCTGAAATGGGAAATGGAGTAGTTTGATCTTCTTAGAGAAGCTTACATCCATATTATATAATTACATGATACATATGCTAAATTTGATCTCTTGAGATTGAATGTTTGTTTGGGTGTTGTTATGTTGTTCTCTTTGGGGTTTTTTGAAGCAGATCATACTTGACACAATTGGCATTTAGAGGCATATGTATAAGGATTTTCTACAGGTATATGATGTGCAGAGTTACTCTCTATGGCCTTGGTTATCTTCTTGGATGGTTTGTTTTACACTACATTGGTTTGAGGTTTGATTGGAGCTGAGGTGATCACTAGTTTGTGGTCATGTGTTTTCACTTATGTTTTTGGGTGATGACATGGAAGTTCTATTATCTTTTTCCTTTGTTGGGTGTGGAGAACTTGGGAGAGTTCTGGACTGGTGGTGAGGAGTTTTTCTTGTAGGTATTTGATTACAGATTCTGCATATCATGGTGGATGTTTCCTTGGTACTACATGATGATTACACTTTCTATGTGATGCTATTGGTGGACTTGGTATGCCGTGATCTTTTTAGATCTGCATTATCCATGCAGTGGGAGTTATTGGATGTGTTTAGTCTTTTTCGACTGGTTGACACATGGAGCTTGTATTTGCAACTGATGGGTGTATATATAGGTGGCATGAGTCTACTGATGTTAATACCTTCAAGGTATGAGTGATTGGATGTTTTAGCACTGGTTGTGTGCTATTTTCAGTCAAGTGGGTTTTTTGTTTAGTTGGATGGAAGAAGTTAACTTTCTAATTGTTGTTCTAGCTGATGTTCTATCTTGTTTCTGGAGGATGTTTTCATGGCTGTGTTTTGGAAGCTTTGAATTTTGTTATATTGGAGCTTCTGTGTAGCTTGTGAGCACAGTGAAGTGAAGGTAGTATCAGCCTTGGTTCTGTGACTTGGAGCATTGATAGGTTCCTGTAAATCCTTCGTCAAGTGGGAGAATGTTGAGTACATGTGTCTCAAATTTACAGCGATCAACAAGAGTCTCAGCGATCTCATTGTTCATAGTGGGTTGTTTATTGTATCGGTAAGACTTGAACTATCGGTGTGATTTGAGAGACTATCATAGATGGTGTTGTGTTACTTTGATAGTTGGAGGTCAGCATGACAAACCTTATCGACATGCTATGGATATCTCCTTCTGATATGTGGATTCACTCTGATGGAGGTTTGGCATCAGTAAGGGTCTTTCCAACGATCGGCGTGATGAGTGACATCAGCGTGGTTGGAAGTTCTCTCTCTGATTGCCTTGTGTTACTTTGATGAACTAGTGAAGGTTGGCGAAGAGTTGGCGTCAGCGTGAGAGTCACTATTGGCCCAACCTAGGGATTTTGCTCTGATGTTAACTGTCATTCCAATGAAGGGTTGGTGAGGCATTGGCGTTGGCATGAGAAGCTTGGTCAGTTTGAGGTTTGGATGTCTCTCTAATGGTTGTTTGTTACTCTGATGAAGGCATAAAGTCTTGGGCATCGGTGGGACAAGGAATCATTGCTGCGAATGCTAAAGTGGTCACCGATTGTTTGGGTTATACCGATGAGGTTAGACTGGCATCGTCGGCAACAAAATTGCTGATGATAGTCATACTGAGTGGTCAAGTATATAAACTGGAAAATTGCCTGATGATTGATACATGTGGGACTAATGAGTTCTCACGAATGTGAACAGTTAGAAATGACTTTCTTGATGGTTGAACTGAATCAATTGGTTGCTTGGACAGTTAGACAAGTTTGGAGAGAGATAGTCTTGGGTTGATTGAGTCTGATTGTGAGTTTAATCTTGTGAAGATCTCGGTATTCTTCTTTGGGAAGTCATATACTATATGTTGTACGTAGCATGATAACAGTATGTGAAGGGACTGAACTGAGAAGAGGAGAAACAAAGGTTGAGAGAGAGCGAGGCTGATCTTGCCATTTTGCTATTGAGATTCTCTAGATGAAGAACAAGATGTATAACTCTGTGAAGGCTTGAGAGTCTGATATTGTATTGTAACTGTGTATTTTTGTTGTTGATTAATACAATGATCTCTGGCTTTTGGAGTGTGGGGTTTTTTACCCGAAAGGGTTTTCCCACGTAAATCTATGTGTTCTTATTATTGTTCTTTCATGGTTGTGATTCTGTAAGTTGAATTTGTTGTCTATTATTGAAACTGTAAAGTTGCATCAGTCTTTTCTCTGAAGGTTCAATGATGGGGAAATAAACTATGTCTATTTCTGCCTTGTGACATAGTTGTGCGTGTTTTTGAAGCAACTGAAAGAATTTTAAATTTGTCAAAGACACCACTGTTCTTAGAAATACGCTATGAGATGCTCTTATTTCCTTACATTGTGGCCCTGGAAAGAGTGTTTGATGGACATGACAGATGTAATATGAAGCCTACAACAGTTGATCTCAAGGATGTTGAGGAGATTAATCTAGGAACAGAGATAGCTCCTAAAAAGGTTTACATTGGGAAAAGGATCAACCCAAAAATTAGAGAAATGCTTATAACCCTACTCAGAAAATATAAACATGTGTTTGCCTAGTCCTATGATGATCTTAAGGCATACAGAGAAGATTTGTTCGAACATGAAATAACATTAAAAACCTAATGCCAAACCATTTAGGCAAAGGCAAAGGCCTATAAACCCTACATTGGAACCTAATATGCAAGAAGAACTTATGAAGCTGAGATAGGGAGGTATTATCAAACTAATTAGACACTCTTAATGGGTATCAAACCTGGTACCAGTAAGAAAAAAGAATGGTGATATAAGATTGTGTGTAGATTTTAGAAATTTGAACATTTCATCACTAAAAGATAATTACTCCCAAACATGGAGACCATGCTAAAACAAGTGACTGGATGTGAATTGTTGTCCATGATGGATAGCTTCTCTAGGTACAACCAGGTAAAGGTTAAAGAATCAAAACAGTATAAGACTACTTTTGCAACATCTTCGGGTACCTATGTCTATGTGAGAATGTCATTTGGCCTTACAAATGTTGGGGGCACATTTCAGAGGACCATGGATGTAGCCTTTGCTGATTTGATTAACACAATAATGGTAGTCTACCAGGATGACCTTACAACATACTCTAAAAGGGCAGAAGACCATTGTTTACACTTACAGAAAATTTTCATCAGGGCTCTGGAATATGGTATTTCCCTAAATCCAAAGAAGTGCCTTTTTGCTGTGATAGAAGGAAAACTACTAGGGCACATAGTCTCAAAACATGGTGTAAGGATTGATCTTGAAAGGGTAGAAGCTATTGAAAACATTCCTATTCCAAAAAAATGTGAAAGTTATTTAATTTTTCTTTGGACAAATAAATTTTGTCATGAGATTCATATCAAACTTTGCAGAAATTGTCAAGCTAGTTTCCAAAATGTTGAAGAAAGGTGCAAAGGTGGATTGGAATAAAAAGGCCATTGATGCATTTATATTCATTAAGAAAGCTATTAAAGAGGCTCTTGTATTGAAATCCCCAGAGTTTGATAAGCCATTCCAAATATTCTCTTTTGCATCCTTTCATACAGTGGTAGCTGTGATGTTGCAGAAGAATAAAGAAGGATATGAACAACCCATATCAGTTTTTAGTAAATCACTTCAGGGGGCAGAGTTGAAATATAAAATTATTGAGAAACAAGCCTATGCCCTAGCAAAAGTAGTGAAGGCATTCAGGCCATATTTGGTTGGAGCTCATGTGATAGCATATGTACCAAATGCTACAGTGAAGGATATTTTTATTCAGAATGAAGTCACAGGATGGTGATGTAGATGGATAAATAGAATCCAAGAATTTTACATTGACATCCAAATCACCAAGCTTGTTAGAGGTCAGGGTTTGGCCAGGTTGATGGCTAAATCAAACTTGGAGGCTACACAAGTTTATAACATACAATGGAGGATAACATTATTTCAAGCATTGAGTATACACCTTGGTACACCAATGTAATGTACTATCTCAAGAACATGAAATGTCCTCAAGGCCTAAATGACAATCAAAGGAGAACATTAAAACTCATTGCATCAAAATATGTCTTCATAGATGGAGATTTATACTGGAAAAATAAAGATGATATTTTAGTCTTATGCCTAGATGAAACACAAGATGAGAAGATGTTACAAGAAATGCACAAAGGTGTGTGTGGAGGACACTTCTCCGCAAAGACTATTGCCCATAAGATAATGAGAGCAGATTACTACTAGCCTGAAGTCTTTAAGGATGCCCACAGATATGTGAGAAAATGTGAAGCCTGTCAAAAGTTCTCTGGTAAATTAAACTACCAAGGAGCCTTACCATTAAGACTAATGCAAGTTGAAGCTCCATTTCATCAATGGGCAATTGATTTCATAGGGGAAATTATAGAAAGATCTAGTGGCAGATACAAATAGATCTTGGTAGCTACAGATTATTTTACAAAATGGATAGAGGCAATTTTGATTAGACAAGCAACTAGTAAAGTGGTGGTTAATTTTCTATTAGAAAACATCATCACTAGGTTTGGAGTTCTAATGAGACTCATTATAGATAATGGCATGTGCTTTAGATCAGATGAATTCAAATTATTATGTGAATCTTATGGCATAACAGTTTCATATGCCTACCCATATCATCCTCAGGCCAATGGGTAGGTAGAATCAAGAAACAAAAGCATCCTAAAAATAATTAAAAGGATGTTAGAAAATTAAAAAAAGGCATGTGATTCAAAATTGAAAATGGCTTTGTGGGAAGATAGGGTTACTGTAAAGAAGGCTATAGGAAAGTCCCCATTTGAATTGGTGTACGGTACTCAATCCAGGATTCCTATACATAATCTTCTGCCAGTTTATAAATTTATTGTCCAAGAAGATATAGATGTTCTTGAACCCATGGAAGATAGAATGGAACAATTGGCTGAACTAGATGAAATAAGGGCACAAGCTCAGGAACAAAATGAAAAAATACAGTTACAGATGAAATACTTATTTGATAAAAGGGACAAGGAAAGGAAATCCAAGGAGGATGGCATGGAACTAATGTGGAATGCCAGAGGATAAGACAAAGGAAAACATGGTAAATTTGAGACATTATGGATGGGTCTATTTATCATCACTGGTAAATGTGGTGAAGATTCTTATTACTTATAGAACATGATTGGTGAAGTATAGGAATTGCTAGTGCATGGACAATTCCTGAGATACTTCTCTTGAAATTTTTTCTTTTTCCATGCATAGTAGGTTAGGATTTCTATTCCCACCCTCCCCACCACCATTAGTCTGCATCCCAAAGAGTACATCTTCTAAATTCTTGCAATGACCTCACGACCATTCATCCCCAATCAGAGCCACTATTGAAACAAAATATTAACCCTAAATTTTTTTTGATAAAAATCCATTTCCCTCCATCATGTTATCTCCAACATACTGTTTTTAAATTTCCCTACTCAACCCTCATAGGTTCATATTTTATCATTTTATCCCTAAAAACAAAAATCATATTAGAAAATTCTTCCATGTCACTAAGTTCCCCTTAGGATCTCTTTTGATAAAGAAAAGAGTAAAGTGTCGGGGGATCGGGGAGACTCACTTTGGAGTCTCTTTGATAATCTAAATGATCTGAAGGGCATAAATATATAACTCAACAATATATCGGGCTAACATCAAGAAGTTGAAGGGACTGATAGATTGAAGTATCGGAGTGAGTCTTTCAGAGTCTCTTCGATATTCTAAAGACATAAAAAGCATATTGAGGAGATCGATGAATATTGGCATGAAACCAAAATGTGTCCCACCGATAAAGCGATAAAGATTAAATCAAAAAATTTGAAAAGAAACTTCGGAGTATCGGGGTGACTCAATTCTAAGTCCCACCGATAAGTTGCTAGCGATTATGAATAAAAGAAAAATATTAAGGATATTTCGAGATGACTTCAGGATATCGAAGACAGAGGATCTCTAGTCCCTTCAAAAAGATGAACCACATAATGAGTAAAGGGATATCGAAGTGACATATAAATATCAAAGAGACTTTTATAGGAGAGTATTTTGGTGAGACACCATCCAAGGTCATTCCAAAATTGCAAAGGTAATAAAAGATCAAAGATGTCTTAATGAAATTGATCATCCTTATAAAATAATGACAAGACATACTTAGTGATGATCAAAAACCCCTTATTTAAAAAATTAAATGTCCCCTCAATGACATAAAAGTTTCCATGAAAAACCATTAATGCACAGAGCCAGATATATTGAGGAAAACATGGTGAGTAGGGGTAGGATGACGTAAAAGCCATAATTCAAGAACTAGAAGAAGATATCCAAGTATGTACACTAAACTTGAAGTTTACAGCCTATTGGTTCAAATTACATTCATAAGAGTAGGATTTCTCTTGCATAAGATTATATCATGGAAGAAACGACTGAAAATCCTAATGACAAAAGATAGAAACTAGATGAATGGCTCTTAAACAAAGACTTAATATATGAATGCCTAAAGTCAGGATAGAGATCTAGGAGAAATGCCCAGTTAAATCCCCAAGATGAAAAATTAGAAGATATATACAAATAGGTAGGGGATATATGGAATCCAATTAGGGGGTATGATCTTTTTCTATACCATTATAGGAAAATGCATAGGCATAAACCTATCTCAAACCCGTGGAGACTGAACCTTGGAAAACTTATAGTACCAAATGTGTTTGTCAATGTGGAATTATTGAAAGTAGTGACCAAGAACTACAATCCACAAACTTGCCTGGTTGAATTGCATAATAGGTCTAGTTTTATCCCTATTACCAAAGATTATATATCAATGGTATTCCGGTTAGACACTAGTTTCAATGTGAAGTTCAGAATCATGGATTTAATGAATGAGTATTACAATATGAGTAATAAGTACAAAAGATGGAGATTACCTTTGCATAGGCCTCGAGATGAAGGAAATATGCTCAGGGTGTTTTCAAGAGTTAAGGATCCACCTTACTCTATAGAATTGTTTGAGGAATATTTCAAATGCACCTATTATTCTATGTGTCAATTACTTGGTGTGGAAGCTTCCCTATTTATGGAAGTTTCCCTAATGGTCCTAACTGTAGATGTGCAGAGTTAAGATGCACGATACCTGGACTATGTAGACTACCTAGCTAATGACCTTCACAATGAATTAATTGCTATAAAAAATGGGGGTAGCAAATTACTCTTTATTTATGCACCTTATCTTGTATGAGGGACAAAACATGTGTCTATGGAATGAGTGTTTGGGAGTGTAATGTTGGAAAATGTCCCTTTGGGGGATTTTCCCTCATAAGGTTTAGCTCCCGTGTCTTTTGCATGCATTTAGGACATTTTAGTTCATAATTTAGCATCCTGATGGAATGAGCCCTAGGTAACATGACAAATGGGACCTAGGAGGACTACTTAAGTTGTACCCTTCCCAAAATAGGGGGAGTACTTGGGAACCCGCGCCCTAGTCCTACCCTATTTTGGGGCAGCCCTAATTTCTGGGTGTCAGTTTATGACCATTATTTGGGTTCTTTTCCAACACGGTAAGTTTGAATTACGAAAATCTTGGCAGGATTGTTTGTAGTTTCATATAAAAGCATGCTTAGGCATTCATTTGTAAACTAGATTTCAACTAGATGGCAATTGTGATGTTCATGCATGCTAAAGGTGATTCAAGGCTTTCATTGTGTTGCAAGAGTGGACTTGTGTGGTTTGTGGTTTTGTATTTGTAGATTTGAGCATCAATTTCCTCATGGAATGAAAAGCATCTTCCTCCCATGAGAGCTGCACTACAATGTGACATTATATTATGTTTTTATCATTGTTTCCTTTGTTTTTTACCTCCACCTCACAAGGGAATGCAGTCTTTGTCTAACAACAGTATTAGGAGACTTAAGTGTCCTCTGGGGTTTGACTAAGGCAAGCCTCTAAAAACCACAACCTCCTCCAAAAGTCTTGTGATTGCAGGTTATAGGTGTCGTATTCGGGAGAAGTGAAGTTGCAAGAAGGATTGGTAGGCATCAAGGATTCAGGATCTAAAGAGAAGCAGGACACCAGAGCATTTCTAGGACTTGGGCGCTCTCTCTAATGTCTTCCACAACTAAATTTCTAGAAACATAAGTTACAGGGCTAATCAGTGTCGGAAGGAGGTCAAGATCCCACAAAGAAACTGGTACCTTGGACTTGGGTGCCCACTCCAATGTCCTCGACTATTCTGCTTCAGAACCCCAAAAATAGGTATTCTGTGATTTGCTATTTGACTTCCATCTGCAAGAGCATTTTCTGTTATTCGTCAATTTATTGTCGTATTTGCATAATTAGGGTTTTAATGGTCAATTGAGCATAAGAGAAGAGATATTGATAATTAAATTCCTTAATCCAAGTTTCCCTACATCTCACAACAATCTAGGGTATGATAGTGAATTGCCACTCGACCCTAGATCCTTGAATGTAAAGTGGAAAGGGTGATTTAAACATCAAAACACTAAAACATTAACAAATCTAATTTTCCAATAAACATTTTGGTGAACCCATGTTTTTGGACTTAAATTACAACTTATTGAGTGTTTTTTGTCAGATTGACATTGATTTCATTCATTCATATAGTCATTCATTTTATTGCATTGAGAAAAATTTAAAAAAATTGAAAAATTAAAAAATATTGCATTGTTTCACTTACTAAATTGCATCAATTCTTTCTAAATTTTCCTAATTCATTATTTTTGCATCAGATATAATATAAACTACAGAAAAATATAAAAATTCAAAAAATTGCATTTCATTTTCATCATTAATTTTCTAGGCTTTTGTAGAAATTTTAACAATTTTTATTAAACCTAGTAATTCCAAAATCTAGGGTTAGTAGGAAAAATCTTCTTTTATATTTTTCTACTGATTTTAGAGGCTCATTAAAATTTGCATTTGGCTGTAGTCTTTCATTTTAGTGTAAATTTGCATTTAGATTTAAAATATTTGCAATTTTTCATATAAAATTTCAACAAAAACTAGCAATTTTGATGGATTTTCATTAAATTTGCATGGGCATTTTGCATGTTCAAGCTTGAAAATCATTTTCAAATATGAGATTAATTCATTTTCATCACAAATCAGACCTCAAAACATTCACATAGCATCTTGCGTCAACATCTCAAACCTAGGGCTTCAAAAACAACGATTTTTGCTAAATTTGGCCTTATCGACTCTATAAACTTGCACCATAGGCATGTTGTGAAAATTTTTTTTTGCATTAATTTTCTTATATCAGGGTAATAATTTTATTCCCCTCCTAAAAATCTTCACAACATCCTTTTAACGGGCTCTTGTATTGAAAATTCGGGGAAAAACTACATATTTTAGCTATTTTTGCCCTAGGGTTTGACCTAGTTTGCACTCCAAGCATGTTGTGATCAGTTTTATGGATTGAGGTGACTGATATTATTGATATTATTTTTTTTACCTCCTAAAATTCCTTACTGTTGGTGATTGTTTTGATGCAATCATAACAATAAGTTAAAATTCACATATAATGAACTGAAACTATACTTGAAAGATAAGAAGGAATCACTTAAGATTCAATTAATCCCAAGTCTACAATGGTACTATTGGTCAAATTTAGTTGGTCAATGTGAAATTGTAATGTTCAAGGGACCTCACGGAGTTTAGAGTTTCTTTGTGGTTTACTGGACTAAGATTATGTAAAAGGTCATGAGATATGTCAATACTTTTCATTTCTTTGCATAAAAGTGTTACTGTGCTGCAAAGTTTTTTAGATGGTTGCCTTGAATTATTGTAGCATTCTCCTTTATACATTTATGAAAACTATCTACCTTTAATTCTGTTGTGCATGCTTCTTCAAATTTGAGACAACTTCCTTTAGATTTCTACGTTTTTTAGCTAAATATTTCAGATGGGTTGGGAAAAGTTAGAAAGATCTAATCTACACCTCATTTAAATCTACCAAAGGATCTAATTGTTCTGTTATGCACTATGTAAATCATACAGTAATTTGATCAAGTCCACAGTAAAAATCTTAAATGCAAGTTCTGAACATTTTCACAAACATACACTTAAAATTGCAAGCTCTCAAAGAAAATATTTCAAAACACAAAGAAGAGCAGGAGAACACTCAGAAAATAGATGCAGAACTCTAGATTCTATTGTATTAGAAACAAATAGTCATACATGATTTACAATGTTGGAATGACTCTTAATTTCATTGATCAAACTACAGAGAACTTACAAGCTTTACAGATACAGTAAGGAAGCCAGACATTCCACGCACACCTTATTGCAGACACAGGTGACCTCCTTCTTCTATTGCTAAACTAAAAGGTCCCCCTATTCTAAATGTTACTTCTACAAATTCTTGATGCTACAAATCTCTATGTAGCCCCTGTGTAAAGTATTACAATGTAGAGAGGCAAAATATAAAGACTTTCTGATTGTTCTCACTATAGCAAAAACCTAACTAAACCCCTAGTTCAAACCCCCGGTTACAGCAGTAAATGCAGGTGAACCAGTTCTCCAAAATATCTCTGAGCAATGCCAAATCTGGGTGAAATGTTGCCCCTTCTGAGAAGCTCTGGCAGCTCAGCAATAACTTCTATTTGTCTGCTGTAGTAATGTTCTCAGCTGCATTTTGTCCTTATCATTTGAATGGCCTTGACTTCTTCGCACTTCATTTTTATCTTCCTACTCCTGAGATCAGATTTTCTTCCTCCATGACGTCACTGTGATCAAGTTCCAGCTACTTCCTCAACTGCAAGCCTGCAAAACAAGACAAGCAATAAGTACCATACTTATCAAATGAACAACAGGAAACCAAAATATCTGTTTAAATCAAGGTGACTGTGCAAAACATATGGAAATCAGGCACAAAAACTCTCAAAACGCGTTCAAGACTGCATACAGACGCTCAAAACCATCGGGTCAACCATCGCTGACCAGAAAAATGCTACGGGCACCAAAAATGCATTTAAAAATTCCTATCGCCTTCTATTTCTTGCCCATCGACGTGAAACTATCCATCGGCGTGTCTAGGAATCGATGGGCCGATGTTCGTTATTTGGCCGATGGCCTTTCTCTTTTGCTCATCCTTTTGTTTCCTTCCATCGGCGAGAGTCCTATCGATATAGCCTTATCAGCTTGCATTTCTTTCTCATCGGTGAGAGATTCGCCATCGGTGAACTCCAAACCTCCTCCGCCGATCGCATTACCTTGGCCGATGGCCTTTTATTGGCATAAGTGTTGCTGATGTCGCCCCCCCTTATGTTTTATCGGCGTGACACCATACTATCAGCGAGGGCAAAATTAGCCCCACTGATCACCCTTGTCTCATCGATGCCTTCCCGTCGGTGTGACTCTTACCGACAAACCTTTCATTGATCGCCTTATCGGCGAGATCTCCCATATCGGCGAAGGCCTTAAACCCTACTCCGATAGCTATCCGTTTCACCGATGAGGATTGTATCAGCGTGAGTCCTTCCGATGCCGTTCCTCCTCCTTCCATCGGCATGAGCCTGCCCATCGCTAAGACATAACCAAATACTGCCGACGGTGCAAGTTATGCCGATCACATTACCTTCGGTGAGACCATACCGCTCAGGGTGACCTATTGAAACTCGGCCGACACTAAATGTTATGCCAATGACAATATCATTGGCGAGAGACCCCCCCCCTCGACGAGAAAATTTCAACCACCGCCGACTGCATATGTTACACCGATGACAAAAGGCCATCGGTGAGAGACTTCACTTCGGTGGAACATTTCAAAACTCCATCGATCACCTTTGTTTGGCTGATGGCCACCTCACCATCCTCCCATCTTTCCCGCTCATTACCAAAGCCTTGAACTTGAACCATTAAACCTTTGAGAAAAGGGTTCAAGCGAATGGTTCAATGCGGCGGTTCAACCTTAAAAACTTTACCAATGAATAAATAATGGCGACCCAAAAAGGCAACAAAGTGCGCCGATGCACTTTCTGCCAAACAGACAATTATGAGATACAGAGTGGAACCCAGACAAAATTCCCTTTAACCCAAAACCACTAAGTATGCATATTTCAAAATTTTAAACGAATGCCAACAAGGAAAAAGGCAAACAACTGACTGTTTATCATGCAAAACCTGATAGCACATTTTACCTAAATGATCATAACTTGCAAAATATGATGAATTTTAAGATGGTTCAAAAAGCAACCCTGGCTCATTTTTCACAAGGAATCCAACCACATTATGCAATGGTACTGAAAATGCAATTTTCTATAATTTTTAACAAGGTTTGCAAATTTGACTCCCCTTTTCCCTTTACCACCAAACAGAACAACACAAGTAGAAGCAACAACAGGGGTCCTCATTTTGCTAAGGAGCAAAATGGGGCATGTTGTGAACATCACAACACTTACAACACCCCTTTTTCTAGGCCTTGGAATTGAAAAACTGTGAAAAAATTACATATTTTTCTATATTTTCACTAGGGTTTGACCTTAAGTGGCACTAAAAGCGTGTTGTGTTGGGTATTTTGGCACAAAGTGGCTTTTATTACTGATATTATTTTCTTTCGATCATCATTTTCCTCACAACACCCTTTGTTATTCTCTCTTGCATCGAGTTTTGGTGAAAAAGTGCCTATTTTGACATATTTTCACTATATTTTGACTTGACATTATCTTGGATTTGCATCAAGTGTGTGTTGAAAAGGATCTTATTTCTATTTTTGATTGAAATAAGACATATAATTTTATTCCCTTTATCAAAATCCTTACAACACCCTTTGTTTCACTTATTTACATTGAAAAAGTACCAAAGAAGCAAGCATTTTAAGTCATTTTCATACATTCTTTTGCACTTGTCTCTTGCATCAAATTTGAAAAGCTTTAAAATCTGAGTTTACATTGAAAACAATGCAATGGAACCTTCATTTGATTTTTCTATGGTATCTCTACATGCATTTATCAAAAATCTTGATTTTGACAAATTCCTAATTCTCATGAGTGAACATCCTTTGATATTAGAAGATTTAACCAAATTCATCTCTAGGAACACTCATGAGAAAGATGAGAGTGAAATTCCTTTTTCCACCATAGAGAATGATGATGATGATGTACCTTACTCTCATCCCATTGCTCTCCATGGCCAAGATGTAGCATTAGTGGATGAAAAAAGGTCTCTCACGTTAAATACTTTAGGGATGGATGTTGGGTGTAATCAAGAGGGAAACATTGTTAATTTGATACTTATTAATAGACTTGGTAGCACTATTCATAAGATGGTTGTGCATGGGGCACCTAATGCACCTGCTTGCTTAAAGTCGATTATTACGGTTCAAGGTGTTCAAAATGTGTTACAACAACCACACCACAATGTGATTGCTCACACATACAACACCTGTAATAACAAGCAAAGTAACCAAGCACTGCATGTGCCTATCTCTCTTCCATGTTCTCAACCTATGCTCCCTCAATCACCTCATCTTACTCATAAAAGTGGTCAAGAGTATGATCTTGTGAAACAGCTTTGCGCTATTCCGGCTAAGATCTCTCTTTGGGATTTAATACAAACATCACCTACATACAATGGAATGCTCCAAGAAGCTTTACAAAAGGTGATTGTCCCACCTACTACTAAGACTAATGATGTAGTAGCCATATTGGATAGTATGCATGTGACAAAAACAAATATTCTCTTTCAACCATAGGAATTACCGTCAATTGAAGTTCAAAACCAATATGATCCTCTTATAATCTTTGTCACAATAAATAGAACATTGGTAAAATGAGTTATGATTGATGACGGATCAGCTCTGAATGTTTGTGGCATTGAATTATTACATAAGATTAAAGTTGATACATCTGCCATCAAGCTAGAACCATTAAATATCTATGGTTTTGACAATGTTGGATGAAAATCCATAGGTACTATAACTTTACCTATACAAGTGGGACATGTGATTGTGCCTACCCTGATTCATCTCATGCCAAGTTCTTTATCTTACAACATGATTCTTGGTAGACCCTGAATTCATGTATTGGGGGCAGTCCCTTCCACTCTACATCATTCAATCAAATTTATATTCAAAGGTAAACTTCATACTGTTCATGCTGATCCTAAACCAGACAATTGTTTACACATTGAAATGCAAAAACTAGTTTACAATCATATGAGCTTAAACAATTTGCGAGGTGAACCATCAATGACTAATGTTGTGCAAGACTCTCAATAATCAAATGCACTTGTTGGTGATGATTGGGGTGCATTAGATTTTAACCCTTGCAGTACAGGGGAATACAAATTTAATAAACCTAACACATCAAAAGTCGCATCGATCTTGTCTAAACAATCTTTTGAAATGTCTCAAAAAAATAAAGTTTCCTTGGTTGAAAATAAAGACAATACCCTCATTTATACTACAAATTATGATACCTATGAGGCTTCACCTTCTTCTAAAGAAATGGACTCTCTATATGGTCGTGGATTTCAAATCTTGTACAAAAATAATATCTATGTCGACAATGGTTATGGTGTAAATCAACAAGGAATTAGAGTACCTTTACAAGTTGCTAGAATTCACTAGACAACCGGTATAGGATACTACTCTTTGAAACCCACCAAAGCCTCTTGTTGTCCTAAACTTAATGTTAATACAACAATGAAAACAACATGAGAGATATCCTGAGTGTGTATGTTCTTAACGTTGGTGCTACAGGTAAGTATCTCTAACCCTTTATCTCTCTTGTGATGTGCTTCCCTATGATGTGTTATGTGTTGTTTAGGCCTCCTGGCATGACCCATGATTATCTCGTAAGGTTTGGGACACTAGGAGACTGCCTCTGTTGTGACCTTCTTCTATTTGTATCATCATTCTTCTAAATTGCCTCTCTCTTTGATTTCATTATTGTGTGTTATGTCTTATGGACATAATGTTGCGGTAGGTAACATTGGGGGCACCCTCCTACATGACTATCCCTAAGACACTTGTTTGTCCTCTCTTATTTATTGTTTCCCTTTCTTTAGTGTTTCCATCTAGCGGGCAGATGATGACAGACATTTATACTGATGCAGACCTAGTGTCCCTTTCGAGAGTAATAAAAAAAATGGACTTAGTTCCTAATATGACGATGGGGTTGGATATCTTATCTGACACTTGGCTAGTGGAAGCACTCATTCTTTTCGCATAGTGAATTTGATGATGTTTCTATCTCATTTACAAACCTTAACAATATTACTACTCTGTGCACCTTTTTTTGCCTTTGAATCTGGCCTTAGTGTTACTCGATTCAGAGAGCTTTGTGATATAGCCCCATGGTTATCCTTGAGCTCCAAATTTGTAGTATAACCTTGGCTCTTTGTCTAGTTAATCATATGCATTGATGTTGTTGTTTATCATGATGATGTAGACACTAACATGTTTCTTGCAGGGATGTGTTTATGATAACATTTGATGATCATAAAGTACATGTCACATTTAGGGGGCATAGGCTTTGCGAAAGTTGGTGTTCCCTTGTGTGTTTTCTTCCTACCTTAATGTACTTGATATATATGCATGATATCAACCACCTTATGGTCGGGGCAGATATAAGGTAAGCTATCTGTTGTAGATGTTAGCTATGTGATTATCCTCAAGTGCAGTCTAAAGACTTGCTCAATGAGTATATCCTGCATCTTGAGTAATAAATCAATCAATCATGTAAGCCCTCTGCCAAGGTGGGGAAGGTGTATTTCTTGGAGCAAATTACATCATCCTGTCATTTTCAAAAGTCCTCTACGGAGGCAAGGAGCGGTTCTGTGACTAACTCAACCCTTAAGTGTGTCTTTGGTGATTTTTGTGGTGAAGAGCAATCATTGTGTGTGCATGTAATGTGCCTGAGATGGTGATGAGCCTAGAAATAGGGAACAAACCATCGCTTGTCTACCGTGTTTTATCCGTGTCTTTAAGTGTGTGTGTTTTGGCATGCTTGTTTTGTTTGGCATGTTTGTTTCCCCATATGCAGTCTAAAGACTTGCTCGATGAGTGCATCCTACATTTTGGGAGGTTTTGCATGTCTTGCATGTGTGTTGCCCCATATATACAGTCTAAAGACTTGCTTGATGAGTGCATCCTATAGTATGGGAGGTTTGTTTACTTTCCAGTACTTGCATTTGCATTTCATATATATAAGAAAAAGAAAAGAAAAGAAATCATGCTTGTCTTCCATGCATTAATGTGTCTTCTATGTGTTGATTGTCTTCTCCATGTTTTGCGTGCCTATTACTATCTTCTATGCGATTGCCATGTCTTTTCCATGCTTGATGTGTTTGTTGTGTTTGTGACCTTACTTCAATGCATGTATTGGCCTTGCGTTTATACATACATTAAACTGTCGGCTAAATGTAATGTCAGAAAATGTCCCCTTGGGGGCTTTTCCCTCATAAGGTTTAGCTCCCAGGTCTTTTGCATGCATTTAGGACATCTTAGTTCATAATTTAGCATCCTGATGGAATGAGTCCTAGGTAACATGACAAATGGAACCTAGGAGGACCCCTTGAGCTGTACCTTGCCCAAAATAGGGGGGAGTAATTGGGGATCCATGCCCTAGTCCTGCCCTATTTTGCAATAGCCCTAATTTCCAGGTGTCAGTTTATGACTATTGTTTGGGTCCTTTGCTAACACGGTAAGTTTGAATTATGAAAATCTTGGCGGGAGTGTTTGTAGTTGCATATAAAATCATGCTTAGGCATTCATTTGTAAACTAGATTTCAACTAGATGGCAATTGTGATATTCATGCATTCTAAAGGTGATTTAAGGCTTTCATTGTGTTGCAAGAGCAGACTTGTGTGGTTTGTGTGTTTGTATTTGCAGATTTCAGCATCAATTTCCTCATGGAATGAAGAGCATCTTCCTCCCATGAGAGCTTCACTACAAGGTGACATTATTTTGATTTTTATCTTTGTTTCCTTTGGTTTTTGCCTCTGCCTCACAAGGGCATGCACTCTTTATCTGACAATTCTGCTCAGAGACTTAAGTGTCCTCCAAGGTTTGACTAAGGCAAGACTCTAAACACCACAACCTCCTCCCAAAGTCTTGTAATTGTAGGTTATAGGTGTCGTATTCGGGAGAAGTGAAGTTGCAAGAAGGATTGGGAGGTATCAAGGATTCAGGATCTGAAGAGAAGCAGGACACCAGAGCATTTCTAGGACTTAGACGCTTGCTCTAGTGTCCTCCGTAGCTGAATTTCTAGAAACAAAAGTTACAAGGTTGATTAGTGTCGGGAGGAGGTCAAGATCCCATAAAGAAATTGGTGCCTTGGACTTGGGCACCCACTCTAGTGTCACCAACTGTTCCACCTCAGAACCCTAAAAATACGTATTCTATGATTTTCTATTTTACTTCTATCTACAAGATCATTTTCTATTATTCATCAATTTATTACCGTATTTGCACAATTAGGGTTTTAATGGTCAATTGAGCATAAGAGAAGATATATTGATAATTAAATTCCCTAATCCAAGTTTCCCTACATGTCGCAATGATCTAGGGTATGATAGTGAATTGCCACTCGACCCTAGATCCTTGAATGTAAAGTGGAAAGGAGGATTTAAACATCAAAACACTAAAACATTAACAAATCCAATTTTCCACTAAACAGAGAATAAGGGATTTAGACAAAAATGGAGATATTAAACCTATGTAGATGTGGACTACTTTATGGGATAGGATGTGTGAGAGATCCCACTACCTCTATTTTGAAGAGTATTTTGTGAAACTTGTATATAAAATGCTAGGTCAGGAATGTGATCATAATTTGTCAATAGAAATATAGAGGTTTCTGAGGCCAAAGGATAAAAATGAAAAAAGGAAAGTTTAGTCACAATTGGGGTGACTAGTATGTTTATATTGATTGCACCAAGATAAGAATATTTGGGTTTGAAGGATCATCTCTTTTCTTATCAAAAACATGTCCAGATAGGGTTGCCTATTTGGAGATCGTGAGGTAGTAAGCCTACTCAAATTTCATTCATCTTAAAAGTCATAACAAGCAATCATTTATGCCTGGTACTCTATGTTTTGGAGATTTTATAGTTCTTTCTGATAAAGGATATCAAATGATTTATAACAAACTAGAACATTTCAGATTGCCATTAGGCAATGCAAGAATTTTTTTTGACCCAGAGCATTTCATAAATGGTGTCAAAGTAAAAAATTGAAAAAATATGACCAATGTTCTAGTTGTTGATGATGATTTGATCAGAAATTGTGATGAGAACACAATAGTTGAAAGGAGAAGTTTGTGTCATAGAATAATGTTGGCTGAGGCTTGGAGGGTAGCCAAAAACCCTAATTATATAGAATCTTTTCTAAATATTAATGATCCTATTGAAAGGTTGGACATGCTAATTGTACATGCATCAGATTTGATCATGAATGTTCCTCCTCATGTTTTTGAAAGAAAAAGAAAATTTGTCAAAGAGACACAAGTTGCATGTGAGGTACCATTGGGTCATGTTTCCCCACAACCTACACCAGACATCAGTTTCTCTCTTGATGCTACTAATGTAGAGGATGAAGAATTTGATGAAGATGTGTAGAGTTATGAGCCTCTAATTCAAAATTATGAACCTCCTGAGGACAGAGAAAAGCTCAACATGGAAACACTTAGTGAATTGTCAGAAGACATAAGATACATGGCAAGTCAGAAATTTCTTTTAGATGATGACTTTATAAAAACCCCTAGATTCAAAGCCTACCTATATGAGTACAAAGGAAAATAGGCCAGAGAAAGGATGAACGATATTACTCCAGAGGTATAGGCTATGGTGCTGCATGAACTTCAAATAGAAATCAATAGAGCAATGGAGATGATGACTCCAGAAAAGGGAAGATATTTGCTTAAAGAAGCAGGGGTAATGCTAGTCTCTGGATGGGATATGACATCTACCATTGTTTTTGATACTTTTAGAAGGAATCAAGATAAAAAATTGTAGCTAAGTATTGAAGGTCTAGATAAGATCAAAACAGGGTCTGGATATGATCCTAACAATGAAACATTGCTAATACGGGCACTATATCCCTGAAATAAGAGACCTCAAGTCATTGATAATCCAAATGAAGCATTTGGTCATCTCATGATCCAATGAGTTGGGGATATAGATCCTCTTGTGACTGCTGACTTGAATGCAAATGTTGCCAAGTTTACAAATGCTCAAATTGAGCAATTGATGAGAAAGAATAATGTATATATGGTAGAGAATGCAAAATTAAGGCAAGAGGTTGCCACCTATAAAGATAGGTTGCTAGTATTATCAAGCAGCTATTCACCTTATTTAGAGGCTGATAAAAAAGTTGTAGAAGCAAGAGTTGATGCCAACTATTGGAAAATCAAAGCAGAAAATTTCCAAAAGAAGAGTGAACAATTGGCAACTGAGATGAAAGCTACTAAATATGACATAGTCTCAGAACTAATCAAGAAGAGATTTGAGAAAATGATGGGAAATAGTGACAATTTATGGGAATTACATAAAAAAATGCATGATGGTTACCAAGAGCATAAGAGACTACACCTCAGAATGCTAGAGAAGGAGGAGTTAAAAGCCAAAACAAATGTTAAGAAACAAGTGTTTAAAGTGTTAGGGTTTAGCCAGATCAAAGAAATAAACACTAATAATTATATGCAGATTAAATAACCCAAATATAACAATGAAGAACAACACAAAAGAGATCAACACAGAAATCTAACGTGGTTCACCCAATATGGGCTACAACCATAGAAACTCAACCATCCAATGATTTTATTATCTAATGCAAAATAGATTACAATTTCATGAATTCCATACCCACAACATACATCCTAGCCACTTATAACAAGCTTTTTGGAAGCTTCTAGAATTAGGGTTTTACAATGTCATTTTTCTTTTGTTAGTTAACAAAATTAACAACCAACTTTGAACCCCAATGAGGATACATTACGAGTGTATAGTACTTGCATGATCAGTCACCACATACCAAAAATCTCCCACTTAGAGACTGATTAGGCTCCACACCAAACAATCTCCCACTTGGAGACCGATCCTTGACAACGCCGCTACACTTGCAGCTCCCACTCGATTACAGGAGTGGATGGTTTCTTATGTCCACCATTATCAGTCATGAAGGCCAATGGAAACTAATGAGGAAATTAATTTGTCCCATGTAACTACCTTTGTGAACATATCTGTAGGATTCTCACTTGTGTGAATCTTCTCCAGCTTCAATTGTCCATCCTCCAAAACTGACCAGATGAAGTGGTATCTGAGCTGTATATGCTTAGTTTTTGAATGCAAAGCTAAATTCTTAGCAAGATGAATGGTAATCTGGCTATCAGTGTACAAAGGGCTATCTTCTTGTTATTACCCTAATTCCTCCAAAAAATATTGTAACCAAATAATCTCCCTTCTAGCTTCCATTGCAGCACCATAATTAGCTTTAGTGGTTGAAAGCACAACAACCTTTTGTATCCTTGAAATCCAACTGACTACAGTACCTCATACAGTAAAATCATACCCTTTAGTACTCCTCCTGCTATGAATATCACCCACTGGATCAGAGTTAACATATCCTTTTAGAGAAGAATTTGTTCTTCCAAATCATAGTTTCTTTGAAGTAGTACCTCTCAAATATCAGAAAATCCATTTTACCGCATTCCAATGTTACATTCTCGGATTGCTCATATACTTGCTCACAACTCCCACTGCATGTGCAATATCTGGCCTTGTACATACCATTGCATACATCAAGCTGCCAACTACTGATGCATATGGTATCTTAGACATTTTATCTTCCTCCTCTTGTGTCTTTAGATACATCTCCTTAGTCAATTTAAAATGACTAGGAAAAGGTGTACTAATTGCTTTTGCATCCTGCATGTTAAACCTTTTCAACACCTTCTCTACATACTCACTTTGCGACAAAAATAATTTTATGTTTGTCCTATCCCATGTGATCCTCATATTAAGAATTTGTTTTTCTGGACCCAAATCCTTCATAGCAAATGAATTTGCTAATTTTTTCTTAAGTTCATTAATATGTTGCATGTTAGACCCAACAACAAGTATTTCATCAACATAAAGCAACAAGATAATATAGCTGCCATTACCCAATTTCTTAAAATAAACACAATAATCAAAATGACATCTTTTGTAACGTTGTTTAGCCATAAAACTATCAAATTTCAAATACCATTGTCGAGGTCCTTGTTTCAAGCCATACAAACTATTCTTTAACCTGCACACAATTTCCTCCTTACCCTTGACCTCATATCCCTATGGTTGCTGCATGTATATTTCCTCTTCTAAATCTCCATGGAGAAATGATGTTTTCACATCTATTTGTTCAAGATGCAAGTATTTTGCAACCACAAGATTTAGAATAGTTCTAATAGAAGTCATCTTTCCAATCGGAGAAAATATTTCATCAAAATCTATACCTTTTTTCTGTGTAAAACCTTTTACCATGAGTCTGGCCTTATATCTTTTCTTCCCTCCATCTTCTTCTGTCAACATGTAAACCCATTTATTTGGCAATGGTCTTTTACTTGCAAGCAATTGAACTAAGTCCCAAGTTAGATTCTATAGCAAGGAATCCATTTCCTCTTTCATGCCTAGCTCCCACTAGTTTTTGGTATCTACCTACATTGCTTCTTCATAACCTTCAGGTTCACTAGAATTAGTTAGTAATATAGAATATAATGATGGAGAAAATCTTTCTGGAGGTCTAGTTATCCTTGTAGAACATTTAACACTTGTAGGAGTCTGTGGGATAACTTGTTGTTGAGCATCAGGTACCACTAGTATTGTATTTTCTATAATCTCATCCAGCACCACATATTCCTTTTTGGCCTATTCATGCTTTTGTTCCTGCATCTTATCCTTATACATGACCTTCTGATTGAATATAACATATATGCTCCTAATGATTTTATGATTTTTATAATCCCATAACTGATAACCAAATTCATCTACTCCATATCCAATGAAGGTACATTTTTTAGACTTAGCCTCAAGCTTGGTTCTATTTTCAATATCAACATGGACAAAAGCTTCACAACCAAAGATTTTTAGAAATGAATAGTTTACCTTTTTACCCATCCTTGCCTCCTCTAGAATGCCACCATACAAAGGATTTGAAGGTCCCCTATTTATTAGATAAACATTGGTATGTACAACATCTACCCAAAAGTGTAAGGGTAGTCCATCATGCAATCTCATGCTCCTTGCACGCTCCATAATGGTCCTATTCATCCTCTCAGACACACCATTTTCTTGTGGGGTTCTAGGAACCATTTTCTACCTACGGATTCCATTATATGAATAGTAATTCTTAAATTCTCTGTTGCAATACTCGCCTCCATTATCAGATTTGAGACACTTCAACTTTTTCCCTGTCTCATTCTCAACCAAATCTTTCCACCTTTTAAAAGTTTCAAATACTTATGATTTTTTTTTAGGAAATACACCCATGTTTTCCTAGTTGCATCATCAATAAAAGTAACATAATAGAAAGAGCCACCAAGAGAAGATACTTGAGCTAGTCTCCGTACATCTGAATGCACAAGCTCTAATTTCTCACTCTTCTCTTTCCCAACTTTGAGAAATTAGACTCTTTTCTATTTTCCATAAACATAATTTTTGTAGAACTCCAACTCAATCTTCTTCAGACCTGGTAACAACTTTTTGGAGTGAAGGATCTTCATCCCTTTCTCACTCATGTGCCCAAATCTATGGTGCCACAATTCTGTTTATGTCCTTGTAGCAAGTGTTATAACTATCTCAGTAGCAACTATTTATGTAGCAGCTAAGGTAGAATAAGTGTTACCAATACACAAATACAATGTGCCTACCTTTTCACCTTTAGCTACTACTAACGCACCTTTAGAAATCTTCTAGACTTTACATCTAAAAAGGTAACTATGTAGCCTTCATTACCCAATTGTCCTGCAGAAATTAAATTCCTTCTCAAATTTCGAACATGCCTTACCTTCTGTAGCAACCATTCATTTCCATTCTACAACTTGATTTTTATCTTTCCTTTTACAACAATTTGAAGAGGTTCATCATCACCCAAATTTACCTGTCCAAAATCAGCTTGAACATAATCTACAAATTTTTTTTATGGGGTGTAGCATGAAATGAAGCCCTTGAATCTATTACCCAATAATCATTAGCATAATCTAATCACACAATTAAAGCATCCTATAATTTATTACTTGTAACATTAGCTTCCTTACTATCATCATGTTGTCTGTCTCCTTGTTTTCCCTTTCGAGACCAACAATCCTTCTTCAAGTGTCCTGGTTTTCCACAGTGCCAACAATCCATTTTTCCTCTAGATTTAGATCAACCTTTCTTTGACTTCCCTTGTGACTTACCATGATTTTTTGGGCTTTTTTCTCTCTCCTTTGTTCTTTCCCTATTCTCTACAGTCAAAGCATTACCTGATGTTGAACTCTCACCTATTCATTTCTGTCACATTTCCTCGCTAAGGATAACACCAACAACATCATCAAATTTTAAAGTATTTGAGCCAAAGATGGAGTTACTTATAGCCATTACCAAGCTATTCTAGTTTTCTGGCAAAGAACATAAAACTAAGAGAGCCCTCACCTCTTCATCAAATTTCACTTTTACAAAAGTTAACTGACTAGTAATCGTATTAAACTCATTTAAATGATCTGACATAGATCCACTTTCAATCATTTTCAAACTAAACAAACACTTCATGAGAAATACCTTATTAGAGGCTAAGTGTTTTTCATACAATTTAGCGAAAGCTTTCATTAGTTCATCTATTGTCTTCACTTCTATTATATTGAATGCCATAGATAGTGCCAGGCACAACTGAATGGTTCATAGTGCCTTTCTGTCTAGAAGTTCCCAATCCTCATCAATCATTGCTGCTAGTTTCTTGGCTTTTCCTTTAGATGACCTCCATAAATCCTTTTGATAGAGATAATCCTCCATCTCCATCTTCGATAATTGATAGTTCTGCCATTGAATTTATCTATCTTCAATTTACCCTCATTCGCCATTGCTCCCACTTAACCGTGAGATTCTCACTCAACCGTGAGACCTTCCTGCATATGATAATAAAACACAATGAACTTAGATACCAGTTGTTAGGGTTCAGGTAGATCAAAGTAATAAACACTAACAATTATATGCAAATTAACTAACCCAAATATAACAATGAAGAATAACACAAAAGAGATCAACATAGAAATTTAACGTGGTTCACCCAATATGGGCTACATCCACAGAAACTCAACCATCCAATGATTTTATTATCCAGTACAAGATAGATTATAATCTTGTGAATTCCATACCTGCAACATAAATCCCAGCCACTTATAACAAGTTTTTTGGAAGCTTCTAGAATTAGGGTTTTACAATATCATTTTTCTTTTGTCAGTTAACAAAATTAATGGTTCAGTGCACCTAGTTTAAGCATTTAATCATATTTTTAAAATCTAGTGTCAAAAGGCAAAATGAGTTTCAAAAAATAATAATAAATAAATGTAATAGAGCCTTAAAAAGGCATAGGAGGATGATTTTAGTCATTTTATGTTACTGGAGTTTGAAAATAGTTAGTTTCTTCTAGTGGGTTTGCAGTCATAAAAATAGTGACAGTCTATTATTAGTAAAAAATAGTTTTTTATGAAAAATCAAAAGTTTAGGCTATTTTGAGCCTTATTCCCATGATGGGAATCTTGTAGGAGGATACAAAAACACTATTGGAAAAGCATTGTAAGGAAGAGTATGGTTGAATTTGGAGATTTGTTGAAGTTTGAAGAGAAATGAAATAAAAGTTTAGTTTTCTACATATTGTTTTACTATTTTTTTCGTTGTTCCTGAGGTTGGTACAGCCTTGTACAGAATCCAAATGGCATAAAATTAGATTTTTTGGAAATATCACTGAGTCTTCTTTCTTTTGGCATTGTTTGCATCAATTTGTATTATGTTGTGTGAAAGTTACGATGAATTTAGTGATTGACACTTCTAGTTTTTTCACTGTAACAATCATCTTGTTTAGAATGGTACAAATTTTATGGATCAATTATAGGTCTGAAACCAATGGGAAAAGATGGATATATGAGTCTAGTTTTATATTTTTTTAGTTTGGGAATTGTTTATTAAGAATTGAGTGAGTTATGCCATTTTTGGTGAGGACAGGTCTATGATCTACAAGGGTTTCCATATCTGTAACAATCCATTTTTGAAGCATACTTTCAAATGTAACCCCTACCCATTTTGAGATATGTTAAACAAGGGCCAAATGGGTATTTGAATCAGGTTTTATTTGTTGGAGATCAGTTCTAGGTCGAAAATTATGGCCATGAAAACCCTATTTGGTGCTCCATTTCAAAACATAGCGAAGAATAGAATAGTCACCGTTTGAGGCATATGTCCAAAAACAACCTATGTTTCATGTGAGATATGTTGTGTAAGAGGAAAAAGGGTACCCAAATCCATTTTTATATAATGGGTTTGAGTTGTATTCTGAAAATTATGTCGAATTTACCTTATTTACTGCTCTCATGAAAGCATAGTGGAAGTTTGTGAGTTTGGGTGAATCCTCCATGTCTCTGCATCAATTAACAACCAACTCTAAACCCTAGTGAGGATAGATTACAAGTGTATAGTACTTGCATGATCCGTCACCACATACAAACATATAAAGAATAAGATAACCTAATCAGTAAGCATGAAAGATTCAATGCTCTGTTAGCAGAAGATTTAGGTGATTTTGATCAGCATCTAGATATGGCATTTCCTAGTTTCTTTGACTCTAAAGGCAAATTATAGGAGAAGGATAGTTGGAAAGATGAATTGACTCAATTATTACCAACATCTCTTGAGAAGATAAATAATGAAGACAGAGTAGTGGAAAACACGCATATATGCCTTGACAAGATCTTCACTCTGGAATTAGTCATGAGTGATATAATCTCTATAGATACTTACACCACTTAGGAGTACATCAATCACATCTATAGGATAAATCTATTTATTGCCATAGTAGTGAGAAGAGGTCAGGGAAAACAAAAATAAAAATAGACCAATGGTCATGGGTGCTCCATGATGATTAACTGATTAAGATCTTGGTTGAATGTTTATGCCCACATTAGCTACTTCTTGATTATGTTTTAGTTATGTTAAAGGGTGTAATCCATGAATGGTCATGTTGTTTTAGCTTGAAGCTTGTTACTTCCCATTTATATAAGGGAAACCAAGGCCTATGTTTATCATCATCATTCACAAGACAATTATTATATACTATAATATCTCTTTCAGTCATATTTCAGAAGCAAGATATATAACTTTCATGATATTTTAGTAATATAATGGGCAAGATAGTTTAAATCTATGGATATATCTATGGTGTTCTACTATTCTATTAATATTCAATCTTATGAGTTGTTTGACTGTCTCCACATTGAATTTTTCCATTTATTTAAATCCATTAGATTTATCAAGGCACATTTGTTGTCTCTATGTGGTATGCTTGGTTGGTTTCTATATGAAGTTGATTTAAGTCCATCTAAATGATTCACATTTATTGGTCTCTGCCCTGAGTTAAAATCCTCTAAATAAATCATCTTAGTTGGTTTCCTTCAAAGTAGAATTAAAATCCTTTCAGACAACCACAATAATTTGGAAAAATATCAATTGGATTTTTAAAGAAGAGTCTAATAACCAACATTCTTGCACATTTACACAAAGTGTAAACATTCAAAAGGTGCTAGATAGTAAGAGTTAAGCGAAGTAAATAGATCTGTAAATCATACAAATCTTGACCCCATTTACCCAATAGAATTAGGCAGTGGTCATTACAAAAACATTTCAAAACCTTATTCACATACTCTGAATCTCACACATTAGGAGTAGTTATTAAAGCCTTACATCTATCTCTCGTCTACATGCCAATGTGAGTAGATCACTAAGGTTATACAAATCTGCTTCATCTATCAAGGTACACCTACCTAAGTCTAGAAGAACCTAAAGAGAAGGGGGTTTTAATCATATTAGCCATGTTCCAGTTAGGCAGAAGCATTAAGAGAGCTTGGAAACTTCTTAAGGTTTACAACCTGCATTTTTGAGACTTAACTAGATGCATAAAAACAAAAACTAATCTAATGAATGCATGAAGAAAACTAGAAGCCAAGGGAGAGAAAAAGTGAGCAAATTAGTGAAATTCAAGTGAATCAATGACATAATCGATTGTGTGAGTAGTTGTTGGATAGATATCACTGAGGAGATCACAAAGATGGATGCCTCTTCTTCTACTGCTAAGAATCAGGTACGCAAATAGTGAAAAACCCTTCTCTAAGCCCTAGTTTGAATTTTATGAAAAATCTCTTGAAATTGTCCATTTTTTATATTTTTCTCTATTGCATTGTCTTTGTTTTGTCATTTTCTAAGTAAGATTGGTCTTTCATTCACTAAAATCGGCTAAGAAACGAGGTTTTTAGAGCATTTTTAGTTTGGAGGATAGCCACATAGGGTCACCCCTTTTGCTAGGCAGGTCACCCTATCTTCACAAGTTTGTTCATGTCAAAAGCCATGACAAACTCTCTGATTAACTGCCTGAACTAGTGTATTTAAGCTTTTGGTAGGTGATAGTACTAATCCAGTGGTATTTCTTCTAGGGTCTTTGCAAAGATCTTAGTGACAACCCCATCCTAGGGGAGGGGTTCTCTTATTGCAGTAGTATAAGCTTTGATATGTGAATTTGGGTCACCCTCTCCTTTAAGCTTTGGGAGATCAAGTAATGGTCAAGGAAACTAAACATTTCTTATGTTTTAAGTCATGTCGTTCTTTTAATAATTCCAAGTATGTCCCTCGAAAGCCACTTTGTGATTGAGGAGTTGATAGGATTAATCCCATAGGAGGGTTTTGGTAACCCATTGTCTGATTTGATTGGCTTCCTAGCATTGCCTAATTGTTCCAAATAGGAGGGTTCCCATTCAAGAATGTGTCATTACATGTATTTCTTGAGTAGTAGTTGATATAGGTAGGTTCTGAGATGCCCCCTTGTCCTTCTCTATTCTAATGTTATCATATGACTTCTATCTTCTTTCTGGGGTAGGTTGCTCTGCTTCTAGGGTTCTAATTCTTTACACTAGAGTTGCAGTTAGGACTACAGGAGTGGGACATCTAGGCACTTCCTCATTTCTAGGGTTTTCCCTTTGAGTATTGTCATGATACTATGCTTCTTCTCGCACAATGTTTTTGTTGCAATTAGTTTGGACAACTAAGAGGGGGGTGAATCAGTTGTCCCACATATATTAATCTTTTTTTCTTTTAAATTTCTTTTACAACTTTCAATCAGATAAACATTAAAGAATGAATCAATAACACAAGAGCACAAATAGATTGAACACACATAACACAAGAATTTTTAAGTGGAAACCTAGTTAAGGGAAAACCACGATGGGGGTCAACCAACAAGATTCATACCATGTTAAAAGTACTTAAATGAAAAGAGAAGGAACATGCCTCTAGGTTCACTGGCCAGAGCTCACTGCTCAAGAGAGGCTCACTGCCTATAGAATTTGTGTTTAGTACAGAAAGAATTAACTGATAATTAGCATCTACTTCATGCCTGGTTCAGTTACATTGAATGCTTACGAAACTTCTACTCTGCCCCATATACTTCTTCTCTAATTCTTCATCCTTAACATCTCTTGTTCTTCTACTTCTCCTCTGCTCTACTCTATCTTTGATCCTTTTTGGATTTTATTATTTTCGCACAAGGATAATTTTCCACACTTCAACTACACACCTTTATATGCTTCATCAACCTTGGAATCAACATCAAGGTTGGCTTGACTTAACACGGATCACTATACTATTGGCCAAACATATCTGAGACTTGATTCTACCTTCATCAACATGCCACACTCCAGATAATTGCTCTTAGCTCATCTGCAACATACTTTAATCATCTGGTCAGCCAAGACTAGGAAGAACAACAACACCAAGAGGGAAATCTTCAATAGCGAGCTTAAACTTCAATGTGGACCTCCAACATAGAAATTACACAATCTAGAGACCTCCACAAGAACATTTAATTCAACAAGAACATCCACACTCCTCCAAATCATCAAAATCACTTGCATCTTCCTCCGGAACCTCAAGAACACTATCTGCCATGACTGTCACATTAAAAAGATTGCTTGTGGACCTCCAAACCACAAACCAATTGAATGGATGATACACACTGACTGCCCAATATGCCTCTAGATCCGCAGATCATCATTTGACATACCCGAAACAATTTGGACCTCTTTCCTATCACTCTGTTTCTTCTTAACACTACAAAACTAGTTCAACTCAAATGGCCATAACTTCTTCAAATCTTCATACGAACCCTTCAAAACATAACTGGAGCTTCTTTAGAGAATCCTCTAGTCAGGCATAAGATCTACATACATTGATCCTCATTAATTTTCTCAATATCCTCAACAATCAAGTCTTCTATCCAGGCAGCAAAATAGGATACAGTTGACACCAATGGCAACAAGGATATGTTGACATTAATGACAAGACTGTTTAGGCACATATTTGCAAAAATATTCCCCTTTGTCATTAATGGAAACATATGATGTGAAAACCTGATTTGACCATCAAGACAAGACCTTCTCCCCCTTTCCCTTATCACTTCTGCAATCACTTTCTTCACTGCTCCCCCTTTCATTAGCAACTAGTTTTTCACATGAACTTCTCTCCCCCTTTCACATCAATGGCAAAGGGCACATATTTGTAATCTTCTCTCCCTTTTTATTTCAGAATGATCTGTAACATTGGAAAATGTCCCCTTGGGGGCTTTTCCCTCTTAAGGTTTAGCTCCCGGGTTCCATACATTTAAGACATCTGAGTTCATAATTTGGCATCCTGATGGAATGAGCCCTAGGTAACATGACAAATGGGACCTAGGAGGACCCCTTAAGCTATACACTACCCAAAATAGGGGGGAGGACTTGGGCACCCACGCCCTAGTCCTGCCCTATTTTGGGTCATCCCTAATTTTTGGGTGTCAATTTATGAGCATTATTTGGGTCCTTTGCCCACACGATAATTTTGAATTATGAAAATCTTTGCGGGACTGTTTGTAGTTGCATATAAAAGCATTCTTAGGCATTCATTTGTAAACTAGATATTTCAATTAGATGATTACTAGTAAACTATTTTTTCTCAAGGTGATTCAAGGCTTTCATTATGCTGTTAGAGTAGACTTGTGTGGTTTGTGTGTTTGTATTTGTAGATTTGAGCATCTATTTCCTCATGAATTGAAGAGTATCTTCATCCCATGAGAGATTCACTACAAGGTGACATTATATTGTGTTTTTATCATCATTTCCTTTATCTCAGAAGGGCACGCACTCTTTATCTGACAATGGTGTTCAGAGACTTAAGTGTCCTCTAGGGTTTGACTGAGGCAAACCTCTAAACACCACAACCCCCTCCCAAAGTCTTGTGATTGCAAGTTATAGGTGTCGTATTCAGAAGAAGTGAAGTTGTAGGAAGGATTGGTAGGCATCAAGGATTCAGGATCTAAAGAGAAGTAGGACACCAGAGAATTTCTAGGACTTGGGCACTCGCTCTAGTGTCCTTCGCAGCTAAGTTTACAGAAACAAAAGTTACAAGGCTAATCAGTTTCAGAAGGAGGTTAGGATCCCATAAAGAAACTGGTACTTTGAACTTGGGCACCCACTCCAGTGTCCTCGACTATTCCACCTTAGAACCTTGAAAATGGGTATTCTGTGATTTTCTATTTTACTTCCATCTGCAAGAGTATTTTCTGTTATTTGTCACTTTATTGCCGTATTTACATAATTAGGGTTTTAATGGTCAATTGAGCATAAGAGAAGAGAAATTGATAATTAAATTCCCTGATCCAAGTTTCCCTACATCTCACAGTGATCTAGTGTATGATAGTGAATTTCCAATCAACCCTAGATCCTTGAATGTAAAGTGGAAAGGAGAATTTAAACATCAAAACACTAAAACATTAACAAATCCAATTTTTCACTAAACATTTTGGTGAACCCATATTTTTGGACTTAATTGCAACTTACTAAGTGTGTCTCTTTAGATTTGGATTTCATTCATTCATTCATATAGTCATTCATTTTATTGCATTGAGAAAAATTCAAATAAATTGAAAAATTTGGAAAATTAAAAAAATTGTATTGTTTGGCTTACTAAATTACATCAATTCTTTCTAAATTTTCCTAATTGATGTTTTTTGCATTAGATTTGATATAAACTACAGAAAAATACAAAAAATTCAAAAAATTGCATTGCATTTTCATCATTAATTTGCTAGGCTTTTGTAGAAATTTTGACAATTTTCATTAAACCTAGTAATTCTAAAATCTAGGGTTAGTAGGCAAAATCTTCTTTCAGATTTTTCTACTGATTTTTGAGGCTCATTCAAATTTGAATTTGTCTATAGTCTTTAATTTAGTGTAAGTTTGCCTTTAGATTTAAAATATTTGCAATTTTACATAGAAAATTTCAACAACAAAACTAGCAATTTTGATGCATTTTCATTAAATTTACATGGGCATTTTGCATATTCAAGATTGAAAATTATTTTAAGATCTGATATTAATTAATTTTCATCATAAATCAGACCTCAAAACATTCACATAGCATTTTGTGTCAACATCTCAAACCTAAGGCTTCAAAAATAATGATTTTCGTTAAATTTGGCCTTACCGACTCTATAAACTTGCACCATAGACATGTTGTGAAGAGTATCTTTGCATTAATGTTCTATTATCAGGGTAATCATTTCATTCCCCTCCTTAAAATCTTCACAACAACCTTTTAACGGGCTCTTGTATTGAAAATTCGGTGAAAAACTACATATTTTGGCTATTTTTGCCCTAGGGTTTGACCTAGTTTGCACTCCAAGCGTTTTGCGATCAATTTTATGGATTGAGGTGATTGATATTATTGGTATTATTTTTTGTACCTCCTTAAATTCATCACAATACCTCTTTTGCTAGGTATTGGAATTGAAAAACCATAAAAAATAGCCTATTTTTGCTATATTTTCACTAGGGTTTTACCTTAAGTGGCACTAAAAGCATGTTGTTTTGGGTTTTTTGGCACCAAGTGGCTGTTATTACTGATATTATTTTATTTCCATCATCATTTTCCCCACAATACCCTTTGTTATGCTCTCTTGCATTGAGTTTTAGTGAAAAAGTGCCTATTTCGACATATTTTCACTATAGTTTAACTTGGCATTATCTTGGATTTGCATTAAGAGTGTGTTGAGAAGAATCATATTGCTGTTTTGGACTGATATCAGACATATAATTTGCTTCCCTTGATCAAAATATTTACAACATCCTTTATTTCACCTACTTGCATTGAAAGAGTACAAAAAATCAAGCATTTGAGGCTATTTTGGGGTTATATCACTTTGCACTTATCTTTATACTTTTCAAAAAACTTTCAAAATTGATTTGAGCATAAGAAATAGCCTCTAATCACAATAACAATAATAGGTTCCCTCCTAGACCTTACATGAAAAGAAAAACACCTGAAACTAAAATCATGTTTACACCGCATGATAGAACAACTGGAGACTCTAATGGACCTCTTTACATCACTGTGAAAATAATGGGATACCTTATGGATGGGACTCTTATTAATCCTAATTTCATGACTAATGTTTCCACTGAGGAGTTCCTCTTTTCACATCAACTAATGCAATGTTTGTATGACCCCTCGAACATGATGATTAAGACACATAAGCGAACCCTTATCAAGCCTTTGGGCAAGATATCATTGTTGGTAACTGTATTTGAGAAGCATATTGAACAATGGTTTGATGTTACCCCTTCTTCCGATACCTTTGAAATCAAACTTGGAATACCTTGGTTAAAGGCTACGAAAGTTGTCCCTTCAACTATCTATAAATATGTAAAATTTCCTTTGAATGAACAAGTGCATGTCATTCCTCGAAATACATACAAGCCTTCAAGCACACAACAACATTTTACATTGGATTACTTTTGCAACAAAATTAACAACAAATTGGAACTACGAGTAGACTTTACATTTTTGATCTATAGAAACTACAAAGTAAAAGTTTTACATCCAGCACCTAGTCCTTCTGTACAAGAAATGACAAAAGATAAACAACCTACATGTGAAGAGAACTTTAGACTGAAAGGAAAAGGTCCCTATGCTGAGATTCCTCCCCTGAAATCCTTACAAGGATTGGGAGGTCATTGTCAACAACAAAATATTCCACCATGACAAATGAGGTTTGATCCTAGTGCTTCATCTTCTAAATTACACAAGCCTATGAAAGAACAAGGCCTTGTCTTACAAGAGATAAGTGGTCAAAGAAAGAGAAATAGAAAAGCAAGGGAAAGAAGAAAAAGAAGACAAGAATATACCATAAACCTTGCCTCTCAACAATAAAATGTCGATCCCAACATTCAACCCAACAATAATGATCATAACGACAAACAACAAGACATGAATTTAGCTATGATACCTTATGTCCCACTTTCCTCCAACATGAGGGAGTGGGAGGATGATGACGATGATTTGTCTATAGACAACCTCTAGCCTGGCAAGGGCCCTATAGGTAAGTATCTCTAATCCTTTATCTCTCTCATGATGTGCTTCCCCCGTGATGTGTTATATGTTGTTTAGGCCTCCTGGCATGATGCCTGATTCTCCCGTAAGGTCCAGGATACCAGGAGACCACCTCTGTTGTGACCTTCCTCTATTTGTATCATCATTCTTCTATATTGTCTCTCTCTAATTTCATTGTTATGTGTTGTGTCTTATGGACATAGCGTTGCAGTTGGTGACACTGGGGGCACCCTCCTACATGATTGTCCCTGAGACACTTGTTTCTCCTGTCTTATTTATTGTTTCCCTTCCTCTAGTGTTTCCATCTAGCGGGTGGATGACAACAATCATTTATACTGATGTAGACCTAGTGTCCCTTTCGGGAGAAATAAAAAAATGGACTTAGTTCCTAATATGACTATGGGGTTGTATATCTTATCCAATGCTTGCCTAGTGGAAGAACTCGTGCTTTTTGTGTAGTGAATTTGATGATGTTTCTATCACATTTATAAACCTTAAGAACACTGCTACTTTGTGCACCTTTGTTTGTCTTTGAATCTGGCCTTGGCGGTACTCGATTCAAAGAGCTTTGTGATATAGCCCCAAAGTTATCCTTGAACTCCAAATTTGTTGTATAACCTTGGCTCTTTGTGTGGTTAATCATATGCATTGATGTTGTTGTTTATCATGATGTTGTAGACACTAACATGTTTCTTGTAGGGATGTGTTTGTGGGAACATTTGGCGATCATAAAGTACATGTCACCTCCAGGGGGCATGTTTGCAAAAGTCAATGTTCCCTTGTGTGTTTTCTTCCTACCTTAATGTGCTTGATATCGATAACTGATATCAACCACCTTAAGGTGGGGGCATATATAAGGTAAGTTGTCTGTTGTAGATGTTAGCAATGTGTTTGACCTCAAGTGCAAATATCTGTGCAATGATTGCATCATGCATCTTGAATGTGTTTGCAATCAATCAATCAGTCATGTAAGCCCTTTGCAAAGGTGTGATATCAAGCATATCCTTTTTCTTAAGCCCTCTGCAAAGGTAGGGATGGTGTACTTCTTAGAGCAGATTGCATCATCCTATCATTTTCAAAAGTCCTCTACGGAGGCGGGGAGTGGTTCTGTGACTAACTCAACCCTTAAGCGTATTTTGGCAATTGTTTTGGTGAAGTCCAATCATCGGTGTGTGCCTGTAATGTGCCTAAGATGGTGATGAGCCTAGAAATAGAGAACACACCATTGCTTGTCTGCCATGTTTTCTCTATGTCTTCAAGTGTGTGTGTTTTGGCATACTTGTTTTGTTTAGCGTGTTTGTTGCCCCATATGCAGAATAAAGATCAGCACCTTAGGGTAGTTCTTCCTACATTTTGGGAGGTTTTATGTGTCTTGCGTATGTGTTGCCCCATATATACAGAGACCTGCACCCTAGGGTAGTGCATCTTGTATTATGGGAGGTTTGTTTACTTTTTAGTACTTGCATTTGCATTTCATATATATGAGAAAAAGAAAAGAAAATATATCATTTATGTCTTCCAAGCATTAATGTGTCTTCTATGCATTGACTGTATTCTCCCTATTCTGCATGACTGTAACTATCTTCTCCATGTTTTGCGTAACTGTTACTATCTTCTATATGATTGGCATGTCTTCTCTGTGCTTGATGTGTATGTTGTGTTTGTGACCTTACTTTAATGCATGTATTGGCCTTGTGTTTACACATATATTAAAGTGGGGGCTAAATGTAACATTAGAAAATGTCCCCTTGGGGGCTTTTCCTTCTTAAGGTTTAGCTCCCAGGTCTTTTGCATACATTTAGGACATCTTAGTTCATAATTTGGCATCCTGATGGAATGAACCCTAGGTAACATGACAAATGAGACCTAGGAGGACCCCCTGAGCTATACCCTACCCAAAATAGGGGGGAGGACTTGGGTGCCCGTGCCCTAGTCCTACCCTATTTTGGGGCAACCCTAATTTCTGGGTGTCAGTTTATGACCATTATTTGGGTCCTTTGCCGACATGGTAAGTTTGAATTATGAAAATATTGGAGGGAGTGTTTGTAGTTGCATATAAAAGCATGCTTAGGCATTCATCTATAAACTAGAGATTTCAATTAGATGATTACTAGCAAACTATTGTGTTCTCAAGGTGATTCAAGGCTTTCATTGGGTTGCAAGAGTAGACTTGTGTGGTTTGTGTGTTTGTATTTGTAGATTTGAGCATCCATTTCCTCATGGAATGAAGAGTATCTTCCTCCCATGAGAGCTTCACTACAAGGTGACATTAGATTGTGTTTTTATCATCATTTCCTTTGATTTTTGCCCTTGCCTCACAAGGGCATGCACTCTTTATTTAACAACAGTGTTTAGAGACTTAAGTGTCCTCCAGGGTTTGACTAAGGCAAGCCTCTAAACACCACAACCCCTTACCAAAGTCTTGTGATTGTAGGTTATAGGTGTTGTATTCAGGAGAAGTGAAGTTGTAAGAAGGATTGGCAGGCATCAAGGATTCAGGATCTGAAAAGAAGTAGGACACCGAAGGATTTCCAAGACTTGGGCACTCACTCTAGTGTCCTCCATAGCTAAGTTTCTGGAAACAAAAGTTATAGGGCTGATCAGTGTCAGAAGGAGGTCAGGGTCCCGCAAAGAAATTGGTACCTTGGACTTGGGGGCCCACTCTAATGTCTCTGACTATTCCGCCTCAGAACCTTGAAAAGAGGTATTCTGTGATTTGTTATTTTACTTCCATCTGCAAGATAATATTTTGTTATTCGTCAGTTTATTGTTGTATTTGCATATAATAAAATTCCCTAATCCAAGTTTCCCTACATCTCACAGCGATCTAGGGTATGATAGTGAATTGCCACTCGACCCTAGATCCTTGAATGTAAAGTGGAAAGGAGGATTCAAACATCAAAACAAAAAAACATTAACAAATCCAATTTTCCACTAAACATGATCCAAAATTTTCATACTGACTACTCCCTCTGAGTAGTATCTCCTTTTCATCAATCTGGATCATAAGATATGACTTTGAATTCCACTGGACTAATGCACCTTAGTGCAACTTAGTTCTGATCAGGAGGGGTAATAACCCCTAACATCTCTCTAAGATACTCAAAAGTATCCTTGGGAAGAGGCTTAGTGAAAATATCTACAATCTGATCCTTTGAAGACACAAACTCCAACTTGACTTCATTCTCGTTTACCTTCTCTCTCAAGAAATGAAACTTGATGGATATATGTTTTGTCCTTGAATGCAACACCAGATTCTTTGAGATACTTATTGCACTTGAATTATCACAAAAGATTGTGATAGGCTTCTCAAACACAATTCTAATGTCTTTCAACATTTACTTCATCCACAGAACTTGAGTACAATTGTTTGCTGCTACTATATACTCTGCCTCTACTGTAGATAAGGAAATTGCCTCCTACTTTTTGCTTAACCAAGAAACCAATCTACTTCCCAAGAAGAATGCACCACCACTAGTGCTTTTTCTGTCATCCACATCTCCTACCTAATCAGCATCTGTATATGCATGTAGAGTGAAGTCATTATCCTTTGGATACCATAATCCATAACCAATTGTCCCTTTGAGATATCTAAAAATTCTCTTGATTGCTACAACATGGGATTCTTTAGGATCATCTTGGAATCTAGTTACAAGTCCAACTACATTCATGATATCAGGTCTGGTCTGAGTCAGATAGAGTAGTCCTCCAATCCTTGATCTATACCTTTTCTGATTTGCCTAAGGGGATTCATCATCTTTACTCAACTTGCATCTGGTTATCATAGGTGTACCTACTGGCTTTGAGTCTTCCATTCCAAACTCATTCAACAATTCTCTCACATACTTGGACTGAGATATGAAGATACCTTTATTTGACTGAGTGATTTGCAAACCTAAGAAGAAATTCATCTCACCAAACATGGACATCTCAAACTCACTTAGCATCTGATCAGCAAAAGTTTTACACATGCTCTCATTTCCACCAAAAATGATATCATCAACAAATACTTCAACAATTAGAATGTTCTCATGATCAATCTTGAAGTAAAGATTGCTGTTAGTAGTGCCTTTGTTATATCGTAGCTTTAACAGATACTTATCTAATCTTGCATACCATGCTCTTGGAGCTTGTTTGAGTCTATATAATCCTTTCCTCAACCTGCAGACCATATCTTTCTGATCAGACAACTAAAATCATTTCTGTTGCTCAATATAGACTTGTTCTTCTAGTTCTCCATTTAGGAATGCTAACTTGACATCCATCTAATACACTTTGAAATCTTTATAAGCAACAAATGCAAGAAATAATCTTATTGCCTCTATTCTTGGCACCGGAGAAAAAGTTTCTTCAAAATCAATTCCTTCCACTTGAGAATATCATTTGTACACTAACCTTGCTTTGTTTCTTACAACTTCACCATCTTAATTTAGTTTGTTCCGGAAGACCCATTTAGTTACAATCACATTTTTGTTCTTAGTGTTGGCAAGAGACACTATATGGATTCATGAATGTTGTCATTGATGGCAACAAAGGTTATCCCACACATCCGCAAGACATGATGAGTCTCTACCGGAAGTTAGATTGAAGAAGTGTTATGATCCGGTAAGCAAGAACAAAGCAGTCAGCAAGGTCCGACAGTCAGGTCCGGATCTCTTAGAGGAAGTATTTCAGTGAAGTGCAGATTTGGTGAAGTCAAGAGGAGTACCTTGACTAATAGATTCCAAGGATTTATCCTCCTGTGATTGAAGGGTGAAGAGATATGAGCACTTGAGTGTTAGGTTTCTGTTTGACAGAGTGGACAGAGGAAGAACTATACCGGCAGAGTATCAGACCCAAATCCGGAAGAGATATTGCTAATGACTAAGTTTCTTGAGGTATCATTCATGATTGGCTGACATGATTGAAGACTTATACAAGAATATTCTTGATCCGCATTACTTGATATGCAAGGATTCAGCCGACAGACCAGAGTTTGAGATAATATTGACTATTCTGGATGCCAACTAGAAAAGTGTTGAAATCACTTGTGCGGATATATATACAAGGTGGAATTAGATGTGAAGTGAAGTGTGTGTGTTGAAGTGCATGTAGACACCCAAATTTGTCCCAAATTTGTGTATGTCTTACAACACCTTGTTAAAAACATTATCCTAGACATCTTGTAGCATTTTGTCCTAATTTCCCTAATCCATTAAGCCAATTAATTAAATAAATTTTATTTATTTAATTAAAATCCCATTTAATCCCATCCTCATCCTACTCAGCCAATTAATTAAATAAATTTTATTTATTTAATTAATTCCACATCATATCCCAATCATATCATATCCTCATCCCAATTAATTAAATAAATTTTATTTATTTAATTAACTTCCACATCATATCTTATCTCATCCTATTCAACTTCTTAATTAATTAAATAAATTTATTTATTTAATTAATTTCCAACTATATCACAACTAATTCAAATATTTTATTTGAATTAAACCCTCACCTTTCACCACATTCCAACACTTGTCCAGTTAATAATGTGTTGTAATACAACTTTCATTCATATCCTTCACATGCACAACTATTGTGACCTAATTTTAGTATTTATCTACACAAGCACACCTAAGCCTTATCTTTCCTTGACATATGTCAATTGACTACAATTTCTTAATGTGCAAGGAAACCTAACTTAATCCTATCCATCCATTTCATCTAAAGCCCTAATTGATCCTAGCCATCCATTTGAACCAAGCCAATCCTATAAAGCAAGCCTCTTTTGAGCCATTTGGGACATTAGAGGAGACATGAGAGAAGACATGAGAGAAGACATTATAGAAGACATTAGAGAAGAGATTAGAGAATTCAAGATTCTTCTTCATGCAACCTTACTCTACTAAATTTTCATCTCAAGCCATTATCTATCCCCTTTCATCTACCTAGCTTGCATCTATCAACCACCAATCATCCATCATCTATCTCCTTATCAATGTTATGCTGTGGAATCGAGCAATCAACACAACAAAGCGATCAATCAATCAAGCTCATCTTGCATCTTCGAGGTATTGAATGATTTGGGTTTAGGTTATGCATTTCAATTGTTTGATCATTTCCATTTGTAAATCCAAATTTTTTGATATATAGTGCGAATAAAAGTAGAAGAATAGTGTAAAAGGTAGAAAAATAGGTTTAGAATGTAAGAGGATAGCAGCACTTAAGGAGAGTAAGAATGAAGTGCAGCAAATCAGTCTATTGAGCTTAATCAGAATTGAATTTCAGCATGTGTGGATGCTTCTCATTAGTTCAAGTTTTCTTCTTGTATACAGTAAGTCTTTTGTAGGTAGTGATCCTCTTGTGAGCAGTGTGCTCAGGTAGTGAGCCCTAATTGGCAAGTGCCATTTTGTATCTTCTATTCTTCTAACAGAGAATAATATCTTGGGTTAATCACCCCGTGGTTTTTTCCCTTAACAGGGTTTCCACGTGAAAATCATTGTGTCATGTGTATTGGTGTTATTTCCATTTCATGATTATGCTTGCTTATTTGATCTGATGTTGCATTAACTATTAAGAAAGCACAGAAAGTTGAAATATTAGGATAACTAATTCACCCCCCCTCTCAGTTATCAACAATTGGTATCAGAGCTAAGTTCCTCCCAACAGAGCCTAACAGCTTGAGGAAGATCTGGGAATTCAAATGGATGTGTATGGTATGAGGGAGCAACTTAAGTCTACCCTTGATGATCTTGAGCAGTCAAATTCTGAAGTTAATGAATTAAAGGAAAGACTCAAACAGGCTGATGATTTCATAAAAGAACTAAAAGAGAAACTAAGTCTCTCTATGAAAAAGAGAAAGGAACTACTTCAGCAATTGGCAAGTCAAGGTGAAGCCAATGATACAAATGAAGATCTGAAAGAGAAAACCAAGTTATGTGAAAAGTTATCAAAAGAAATCATCATGGTAAGACATGAAATGGAATCAGGAGTTATGAAGTTTACCCAAGAAATTGAAGAGAGAAGAAAATCTGAAGATGATCTAAGACAATCTCTCAAGGAAAAATTAGAAGACTACCACAAGATGGATAGAATAATCAGACATCTTGAATCTGATCTTGAAGATGCTAAAGACAATGAAGAAAAACTTGAGGATCAAATTGTCTCTCTTAAAAGGGATCTTCAAACAGCAAATGAATACAAAGAGAAATTCAAGATAAGCTCTGCTCAACTTGAAGATCTCCTTGAAAGACAAAAGAGGGTAGATGACAAGTGTGGCTTGGGATATGAAAAAGGTGAAAGCTCTAGATCTGGTCAGAAGAATTTTGGATCAGAAAATCCAAGGAACCGGCCTAGAAGACCTCCGGTAAGGCAACCTAATGCTCAAAGATATCCATCCTTCAATGGATACTACCACAACTGCAATAACTTTGGTCATAAAGCTAATTAGTGCAGAAAGAGAGTGAATCAGACTAATACATCCTTCTCTGGATAGTGTTTCAAGTGCAAAAGGTATGGTCACAAATCTCATGAATGCAGTAATATGCAAGTGAACAATTCATTCAATGGTAGATGCTTTGCATGCAATAGAATGGGTCATATGGCTAATCAATGCAGATCAAGAGGATATCAATCAAATATGCAAAGAAATTTTGTTTGCCAAATTTGCAATAGATCCAATCATATTGCCAAATTCTGTAAAAGTAAGAATCAGGACAAAAGAGGTCCGGTACATCATAATCAGAATCAAGACAAGGGAGAACAAAAAGTGAATGCGGATGAAGTTCAAAGTGAGATGAACAAGATTTGGGTGAAGAAAAGTACAGAGAATGTAGGGGATGGATCCATACTAGACTCTGGTGCTGATATTCCTTCCGTAAATTAAAAAGTGAGCTCTGGCTCAGGGGGAGACACAAAGAAAACTATTTTCCCTAGCCAGTCGATTGGTGCCGGAACTGGCACAAGGAGAGTTGCGGATTAAAGGGTTCATAAGAGAAACATCTAAATAAACTATGGTTAAGATTTGGAAGATTCACAATATGTTTAGATCAAGATTGATCCAGTTCTTCAAGTCATCTAAATAAGGCAAACTGGAATGACTTAGGTCAAGCATTTACTGCAACTTGGTATTAGGGTTTGCGGAGTAATATAAGGGTTCTTCTTATTAAACATTTGCTCATTCTACATATAAGAAGAAGAAAAGAGGAGCTCTACAACAAATTTCCTCAAGCCCATCAAAGTTCATTTGTAGAAGTTGATTCATCCAAAAATCAATCCGGCACACTCCGTGAAACCTAAAGGTGCAAAAGGTATTCTCCGTTCTTAAATATCTCTCTGCAAATCTTTTTAAAGATGTCTACTCTAAATATTCTGAAGATCACTGATAGGCCTCGTCCCAAATTCAAGAAACATCCCTACAAATCCTTGGAAGTAGATCCCCTAGGAGGATCATTTTCCAGTGTTCCGCATGGTGTCTTGCATACAGAAGATATTAGGGTTTACATTCATGCAAACATTGAAGATTTTGGGAAATCCAAGCTGGTAGACATCTATCACAATCAGTTAATAGATGATACTTTTGAACTCAAACCACAGTACCAGGCAATCCGAGATAAACATTTTGGTCAATACATTCATTTTCCCTATTTTGTGGAGGATGAATGGGTCCGGTATGTGTTGAGAAGAGTACATGATAACTTCTTATGGTTGAATAGACCATTTAAGATCACTAAGAATGCCATTAAAGCTGTAACTAGATTACACTCATCCGGTGGGATTCCTGTTCTTAAATCCATTAAGAATCAAACAGTGAGTGAGGCTATCGGATCAAAGTTTGACAAAAGAGCAATGACCATAGAAGACATAACTGATCCGGATGTGAAGTTTGCCTTCACGATCATCGGTTATAAGATATATCACTCCAGCAGGGAAAATTTAGTGCCCGGAATTGCAATTTACACCACCTATGAGATACTAAGAAATAATGCAGATTATGATCTCTGGAGCCAACTAATGGAAAATTTACAGAAGATAAAAAAGGGATAAAAAGAACTCTTTTAAATATGGTGGACTGATATTGTGTTTGTTTTTCTATTTTATGAATGAGCTGCCCGGATCCAGTGGTTGGGTGTGGCAGAATAATAGACCAGTAGCCATCCAAATTAGAGATTATATACATGGGCTTGGTGATGCCAAGGCACATAATATAGATCTCTGGGGCTATTTCAAGACTTTTTAGAGCATGATGCAAGCAAGAGAGAGAATCCCCCAATCCCTAGTTGAAAAGTATAAGGATACAATTTGCTTTATGGTAGAAACTGATCAATGCCTAATGGAAGCAGTGGAGCCTAGGGTAGTATGGATCATGCCAATGGGGTATGGAGTTGAAGAGAAAATTGTAGAGCTGCATGTTCAACACATGCTAAGTTAGCCCAAAGATCCTAAGGCAGAAAGGTTTGGAACCTTTGAAGAATTAAGTGTGAAAATCCATGTAGAACTTAGACAACCAGAGATGGAGAGAAAAGTAAGAAAAGAGGTAGAAGAAGTTGCCAAGAGGTATGGAATTTCAAAAGAAGCACTTGATGCAAATAGAGAAAAGAAAGAAAGGACAGAGAAAGAAAAAGAAAAAGCAGAAAAAGAAGGTACTCCGGTGAAAGTCCCCTCCCGGACCAGATCCTCTAAGTCCTCTACATCCTCCACTACAAAGAGCTCAAAGGCAGTGAAACCAGAAGCAAAATCATCTAGAAAAGGAGAGAAGAGAACCAAGAAAAAGGCAACAAGGTCTTACACAAGCCAAAAGGATGAAGAAGAGACAGAATCAGATGAAGAGGTAAGGAAAATGCAGAAAAAGAAGAAAGTATCTAGTGAACCCTCTACCGGTGAAGACAAGGAAGAGATGGCAGAAGTATTTGTTGAAAGGCCCACTCTGTCCTTAGATGATGTAGTTAAAGTAGTCACTGTGGATGGTGATCTGCAACCAATAACAGAATTCTATGATGCATATAATGATGCAGACAGAAAGATCTTGGAGGAAGCCACAGTTAAGTACTTGAACATATACAATAAACATTTATTGAAATCATTTCTCTAATTCATAAAAGTTTAGAAAAGAAACTTGAAGTGAGAAAAGAAAATGCCAAGGCCAAGGACTTAAAAATTAGAGAACAGATAGCCATTCAGCTCTATCCTTCAATTACTCCAAAACAAATGGATATGATCTTCAAAGATTGCAAGGATGAGTTCCGGAGTAAGGCCAGAATGAATCAACTTATGCTCAAAGAAACTGACAAAGTAGCAAAAGAGACAGAAGAGATCCTCCGGAATGCATACTCAAGATTCAACATTCCTATTATAGAGGACTTGGGTGTTGATCCCTCGGCTACAAGTATTGATAAAGAATCACCTGAGGCAATGACAGAAGAAGTAGTGGACACTGGTGAAGAAAAAGATAAGGACTTGGATCCCCTACTCCGGAAGAGGTGGCCCATGAACAAACAAACATCACTAAAATCTCCCCTGCTGACTCCAGATCCAAAGGAGAGGAAAGAATAGAGGAGAAAGAAAAATAAGTGAAGGGAAAAGAAGATGATAGCTCAAAGACTGCAGAAGAAAAGAAAACTCTGTCTCCGGCAAGAGACGTTGTAGAAATTGTCAAAAAATTCTTAAACAAAGAGACAATGGAGATTGATTAACCAGAGCTTCTACTAGGACCATTGATTTTAATTCTCTTTCCCCGGTACAAACAATGAAGATAGCTTCATTTGCTAATGCAAAGGAAAAAGAAAAACTCCTAAAGTCTCACATGGAAGGCTATGAACTAATAGAAGCTGCATTCGGTGTGCTTGAAAAGATCATGCCATCCTTTCTTAAGGATTCATCAGCTTCCTCATCAGGTAATCTTAAGTCTCTTGTTAGTTCAGTCAGCACTCATTTTGAATCCTTAGAGAAATCAGCTGAGGAAAAGGTCTAGAAAGAGTTTTTGGATAAAAGATTCTCTGAAGTGCTAAGTCTAATATCAAATGATAGAAGAAATATGGATATAGGGATAAAGAGATTAGAAAATGCTCTTAAAGATGGTGGGGAAATATATAAATTTTGTCTATCATGGTCCAAAGCAACAATAGAGATCAAACTAACAAAACTTTCTCAAAATTTTGATCCACTTACCTCATCCATATTAAATCAAGAATGTCAGACTATTGCAGTCTTGGATGAAATTAAGAAGCTAGAGAAAGAAAACAAAAACAGAATCAACAGGTTAAATGAGCTTAGAAGAATAATCATTCCTAAGTTGGAGGCCATGCATGAGGCCCTAAGTGATGCTCAAACCACCGCCAAGACAAATGATCCGACAGATCTAAAGAAGGCAGAAGCTTTTGCATTCCTGTTGAGTGGTCACATATCAATTTTGGACAGGATGAAGCTGAGTTGGGCAACTAAAGTTGTACAATTGAAAAACACTTTTGTAGACATACTAAAGTATATGTAGAGTACAACCAGATGATATAAATGAAAGATAACTTGTGGAGCATGCAAAACATGAATCATTTGAACTAAAGGCACATGACAACATAACAAACTTGTTTCCAGAACCACAGATTGTGAAACTTGAATGCAGAAAAATGCAGAGCATAATACATTCTCCATGTCACTATTAATTACATAGAAAAATAGTTTTTACTCTTGTGAACACATATTGCTCAAATCTTCACATTGGAGGCTCAAACTTGAAACATAGCCTCTAAAGACATCCCTTAACATTCTTCCAATCTGCAGGCAAAGCTATTCAATCTACAGAATATGCGGAGCAAAACACTACACTGTTCTTGAGAGATAAAGAAATTCTACACTTGTACCAATTCCTCAGATACTTGTTTAGACTTATTCAAATAATTTCCTTATGTGTTGACATCAATGACAACACTTACTACTCATACTTGCAATAGTTTCCTCAAATACCTATAAGGGTTAGTATAATAATAATGATATTTCACAAGTAGACAGCTTCAGAATTATAGAGAGAGCTTGTTGATAGATCAATCATGTATGTATATCCTTATATATCAAAATGAGAGAGAGAGAGAGAGTTGTTTATATATGATTCTAAATTACTTTTTGGAAGAATTGTGTTAAGCTAACAAAGGTGTGTCACTCAATGTAACAAGGATGACACCTCAAGATTCAAACTCGTTCAGGGTGAAATAGCAGGACCCAGGCACTGGGTGCCCTAGTCCTAGATAATTCAGCTCCCAAAATCTCAGTAATTAAAGATTTTAACTCTATTTCTTATCAAGGTGTTAAAGAAATCACATCACAAGTGGAGATAAACACATATGCTAAACAAAGTGCTAAACCTAGTGTGTAATTGTAAGTGGCAACAATTTACGACACAACATTTGCATCAATTTACGACAGATCTCCAATAATTTGCATCAAGAGTGCTCCCCTTGAGTAGTATCTCCTTTACATCAATTCAGATCACAAGATGTGACTGCAAATTTCACCAGATTGATGCACTCTAGTGCATCTAAGTTTTGATCCGGAGGGCTAATAACCCCTAACTTTTCTCTGAGATACTCAAAAGTATCCTTAGGCAGAGGTTTGGTAAATATGTCCACAATCTAATCCTTTGAAGAAACAAACTCCAATTTGACTTTATTTTCATTTACTTTCTCTCTTAAGAAATGAAACTTGATGGATATGTGTTTTGTCTTTGAATGTGTTAGTGCCTGAATTGACTGTCAGTTTCTGAGCAATTTTCATGCAGGCACCTTCCCAAAAAATCCAAAAAAAAAAAGTTCTAAGTCTTTGGGCCTCCTCAGCATGTTTTAACATCAGCATCATATTTTCTTTGGAGGAGGTCATCATCATCATGTTTCCAGACATCATCATCATATTTCTGGTTATCGCCGTGTTGCTTGCGGGGGTCATCATATTTTCTTCCTGCATGATATTTCGCCGGGGTGATATTTTATCATCGGGTGATCTTGGTTATGATCATCCTGATGATGTTGTTGAAGAGTTCTAAGTATGACCCGATATTCACCGGGGTCATCATATTTGAACGACAGGATGATCTTAGTCAATATCATCCTGATGATGTTGTATCTCTCCATGTTCGTTGTTTTGTCATCCTGATGATGATGGTATCAGGGAGATATCCACCTGTCGGCTTCGTGCATTATCTAATGGAGGTGATCTTTTCAAATGTCCGTCATATTCATCTATCACCCCGATCTTACAGTGGAGCTATAGTGCAGCATCATATTTGTGCATCAGGATGATATTTCCAAATATTCGGTTACCTTCCAAATATCATCCTGATGTCGATATGATGATGACGTCATCCGGATATAAGGAGGTGCGTAGTAGGCAGATATGCTGATGATGTCAGTAGGATATGACGATGATGTCATTAGGATGTTCATCGGCCAGACTTTTGGTATCGGCTAAGCAGGAGGATCTTCCTCCGATGGATCAGGTTGTGTCGATGAAGGCGATTATCATGCAGGTGATATTGCGATGATGATGCTGACGTCAGGGTGATTTTTTGAGCAACAGGATATCATGATGTTGAGGGATGATGATGAAGTCTTATACTAGTGTCGTCAGGAGCAAAAGCACCGACATCATATATGCTCATGACCTAGTATATAAAGTGTTAAAGAGGTCACCGCGGGGTGCATGTGGGATAATTGATATCCTGCATATTTGAAATATCATGACGATGTATCTTCGCGGGAAATGGTTGCGATCGACTGTCTGATATTTTTCCCAAGGCCGCGGGTTGGTGCGCCATTAATGGCGATTGTTGCAGAGGTGTGGGCGATGGCGTGGACGGATCTGGTACCCGATTGAAGATCTGGATCCCTAGGCGGCGGCGCAGGGCTCGAGATTTCTTCCTGTCTCCTCTCCCACCTGCTGCATTGAATGTTTGAGCACCATTTTTCTGAATACTGTTTATCTGGCGGGATTTTTGGTCAACCATGTAATCAATTGCTGAACACCTACCTGGCTGTTATAAGCAGGTTGTGTTGCTCATTTGAAGGTTGTTGAAAACTAGACATTTTGGCTCTGTAATAAGATACAACTAGTTTTGGTTGCTCTGTGCAGCTAAACTTGTGATTTTATGTATCTCCTGTTGTACGATTTGGCATGAATCCACTGATTTCATGGTTAATCTTATATGAATAATGCTATGTTTGCATGTGTTATGCTGATTCTGTCTCCAGTTTTGCATGTATCTTTCTTACTGCAATAGGGATGCCATAAGTATAGACAGCTTAACACTCTTTATTGGGAGATATCTGTAAGGCAGATATCATGTGTATCCCCTTGAAATCCAGTTTTAGCTATTCATGCTGATCATTCACAGGTGTATGTCTACCGACTCCAAGCCCTGGATAGGCACCAATCTAGCTCTGTGTTGAGGTTATACACCATGTCCAGCTTTGCATCTGAAATTCAAACTAAACCATCTCTTCCTTCCACCTGTTAGTTGTAGGAGTAGGATTAGGAACCCCCTGCATGCTCTCATACCCAACCAGATATCATGTCCAAGAATGTTGCCAGCCTTGTGATCTATCATACAGATCTTGGTCCATACATGAGAGTATTCTGCCTGTTGTTGTCAAGTTAGATCTTTCTATCTTTGAGCTAGTCAAGGTTACATCTTGAGTTATAGGGATACCCCCCTTGGTGCGGCAGAACCAGAAGTGAAGGGGAGGCAGCTCACGCAACCTCCTGTATTTAGTTGGCTGAATCTGCCTGTGCATTAGAAGTGGCAAACCCTAATACTGATTCAGAAGAAAAGTCAACAAAATGGCGACTCTGCTGGGGAGAAAATTGATGAAAAAGTGTTATATTTTGTGGCCCATCTGAGTCACCAACAAAATGATGCTCTACTGGTGGAATGAACCTGGAAAAGTAGCTTTCAGCTATTGAAAATTTTCTCCTCTCTGGAGAGGTGGCGACTCTGCAAAAAAGATCTGAATGCACATGAAAGATGGATGTATGTGATGTGACAAAAATGTGTTGTTCATTTTTCTGCATCTGTACGAGAAAAGGTACCTTGTTCCTTCCCCTTTATATTTGTTGTTTTACTGCATAAGTTAGATGCCAGGGGAAGCCTTAGGTCTTAGACAGACAAAGGATGTCTAAGAGTAAGATTTTTATGAATCCAAGTATGAATTATCCCATACTCAGTGGTGAAATGTCGAATAAAAGAATAGAAGAGATAAGAAATAGGTTGATATTCTTAGAGGCTGAGCAGGCCCAGTTAAAAAGCAGTAACCCTGTTGTGTCTGCCAGTCAGAAGGCTAAACCTCTTCTCAGCCCTTTTGATCCTTTGTATGACCAACTGGATTTGTCATGGGTGGATTATAAAGTAGAAACTATGCCTGCTAGGATATACTGTCAGATGCCTAGATTTAGTGGTCACAATGTATGTGATGGGAATGCACATATCCAAAATTTTCACAGTTTTATGGGAAAATATTCATTCAGAGATGAGGATATGTGGATGAGGTTTTTTGTTAGGTCCTTTGATGCAAAAGCAAAAGACTGGTATTTGAGCTTTCCAAAGAAATCCTTTGCCTGTTGGGATGAGCTTGCTGACTGTTTCAAGGAAGAATTTGCAAAAGAACCGGCTGATCTTGTTGCAGAATTGATGAGAATCAGAAAACAAGATGAAGAGCCATGTGTTGATTTCAGTCATAGGTTTGCAATAGCCCTTTCACAGATCCCAGAAGTCTTCAGACCTGATATTTCAGCCTGTGTTGGCATATTCTTTGAAGCTTTTGAGGAGGGATTTAGTGCAATACTGAGGGATTTCAAGGTGACAAGTATGCAGATGGCATACAGGTTCATAGAAAAGATAGAAAAAATTAGAAATGTGTACCTGCTGAAACCCCTGTCCCCTGGCCTTGGTGTGAAAAATAGTTGTGAAGCTGCAAATGACCAAATAATTAAGGCATCATGTGAAGATGAAAAGATGAATATTGAAGGTGCTAGTGAAAGGACTAATGAGGATTCCCATTGCAATGATGAGGCATCTGACCATGAAAACAATAACGAGGTTGTGGACAGCAATGAACAACTTTTGGAATGGACCTGTGGAGATAATTGTGAGTATTGTACTCAAGACAGAGAAGATATAAGCAAACAGAGAAACAGTCCTATGTGTGACCCATTGACTTCTTTTCAAACACATGGGGATCATGAAGAGCAGTCAGAGATTGAAACAAGTGCTGGTTCAGAGCATGATTGTTTTTCATTTGATGGCTGTTTTGCTTATGACACACAAGCTGATACTCATCCACAAAGGGAATCCATTGGTGATGAAGATGCATGTTCTGCTGCCCATGAACAAATGGCATACTATGATCAAGCTGATGTACCTGGATCACCCATCTTTGACACATATGGTGATGAGGATTTATTTGAGTATGGTGAGGATCTAGACATTGTTTTTGGTTTGGATTCTGTTTCTCATCCTGATGAAAGAGAAACCCACATACATCAGGTAAGTTACTGTGAAAATGTGCCTGATTGTAAAGAGGTGCTAGAGCCTGATCTTTTCCAGCTTGGTGCTACTATTGGTTGTGTACATGATGTACACAATTGTGATTTTGAAAGCTTTACTTTTGATGTGCCAGCATATATAATGAGCTCTGATCTTCCTAGCTGTGTGGTGGACTTTGAGTGTTTCCTATTTTCAGTCCAGCTAGGAGATCATGTTGCAATGCATGATGATGATACAGATGATAACATGTGTTCTATACCATTTGAGTATGCATTGCCTGATACATTCTGCATCCACTTGTTGCTGGATGTTGAAGGTTATCTGCACAGGATTGACAATGACAAGCCAAATCAGAGGGTTGAGTGTGCAGATGACAAGGTTTGTTTGTGGGTGGATCCTGACAGTATCTCCAGGCTTGACCCGGTGCATGCAGATGAAAACAAGATATTTGACAAAGGGAGATACATGTTTTTCTTTTCTTGGTGGCCTTAGGCCATCAAGTGTGTTTGGTGATGCAGGTCAGTGTAGTATTTGACTCTGTGCCCAATGGATAAAGGACTGGTCTGCATCCCAGAGATCTGGGGTTCTCGCTGCAGTCTTGCACCTGCACGTCCCCAGACAGAGCCACTGTTAGTGCCTGAATTGACTGTCAGTTTCTGAGCAATTTTCATGCAGGCACCTTCCCAAAAAATCCAAAAAAAAAAAGTTCTAAGTCTTTGGGCCTCCTCAGCATGTTTTAACATCAACATCATATTTTCTTTGGAGGAGGTCATCATCATCATGTTTCCAGACATCATCATCATATTTCTGGTTATCGCCGTGTTGCTTGTGGGGGTCGTCATATTTTCTGCCTGCATGATATTTCGCCAGGGTGATATTTTATCATCGGGTGATCTTGGTTATGATCATCCTGATGATGTTGTTGAAGAGTTCTAAGTATGACCCGATATTCACCGGGGTCATCATATTTGAATGACAGGATGATCTTAGTCAATATCATCCTGATGATGTTGTATCTCTTCATGTTTGTTGTTTTGTCATCCTGATGATGATGGTATCAGGGAGATATCTGCCTGTCGGCTTCGTGCATTATCTAATGGAGGTGATCTTTTCAAATGTCTGTCATATTCATCTATCACCCCGATCTTACAGTGGAGCTACAGTGCAGCATCATATTTGTGCATCAGGATGATATTTCCAAATATCCGGTTACCTTCCAAATATCATCCTGATGTCGATATGATGATGACGTCATCCGGATATAAGGAGGTGCGCAGTAGGCAGATATGCTGATGATGTCAGCAGGATATGACGATGACGTCATCAGGATGTTCATCGGCCAGACTTTTGGTATCAGCTAAGCAGGAGGATCTTCCTCCGATGGATCAGGTTGTGCCGATGAAGGCGATTATCATGTAGGTGATATTACGATGATGATGCTGACGTCAGGGTGATTTTTCGAGCAATAGGATATCATGATGTTGAGGGATGATGATGAAGTCTTATACTAGTGTCGTCAGGAGCAAAAGCACCGACATCATATATGCTCATGACCTAGTATATAAAGGGTTAAAGAGGTCACCGTGGGGTGCATGTGGGATAATTGATATCCTGCATATTTGAAATATCATGACGATGTATCTTGGTGGGAAATGGTTGCGATCGACTGTCTGATGTTTTTCCCAAGGCCGCGGGTTGGTGCGCCATTAATGGCGATTGTTGCAGAGGTGTGGGCGATGGCGTGGACGGATCTGGTACCCGATTGAAGATCTGGATCCCTAGACGGCGGCACAGGGCTTGAGATTTCTTCCTGTCTCCTCTCCCACCTGCTGCATTGAATGTTTGAGCGCCATTTTTCTGAATACTGTGTATCTGGCAGGATTTTTGGTCAACCATGTAATCAATTGCTGAGCACCTACCTGGCTGTTATAAGCAGGTTGTGTTGCTCATTTGAAGGTTGTTGAAAACTGGACATTTTGGCTCTGTAATAAGATACAACTGGTTTTGGTTGCTCTGTGCAGCTAAACTTGTGAGTTTATGTATCTCCTGTTGTACGATTTGGCATGAATCCACTAATTTCATGGTTAATCTTATATGAATAATGCTATGTTTGCATGTGTTATGCTGATTCTATCTCCAGTTTTGCATGTATCTTTCTTACTACAATAGGGATGCCATAAGTATAGATAGCTTAACACTCTTTATTGGGAGATATCTGTAAGGCAGATATCATGTGTATCCCCCTGAAATCCAGTTTTAGCTATTCATGCTGATCATTCACAGGTGTATGTCTACCGACTCCAAGCCTTGGATAGGCACCAATCTAGCTCTGTGTTGAGGTTATACACCATGTCCAGCTTTGCATCCAAAATTCAAACTAAACCATCTCTTCCTTCCACCTGTTAGTTGTAGGAGTAGGATTAGGAACCCCCTGCATGCTCTCATACCCAACCAGACATCATGTCCAAGAATGTTGCCAGCCTTGTGATCTATCATACAGATCTTGGTCCATACATGAGAGTATTCTGCCTGTTGTTGTCAAGTTAGCTCTTTCTATCTTTGAGCTAGTCAAGGTTACATCTTGAGTTATAGGGATACCCCCCTTGGTGCAGCAGAACCAGAAGTGAAGGGGAGGCAGCTCACGCAACCTCCTGTATTTAGTTGGCTGAATCTGCCTGTGCATTAGAAGTGGCAAACCCTAATGCTGATTCAGAAGAAAAGTCAACAGAATGCAACACCAGATTCTTCTTCCCAAGAAGAATGCACCACCACTAGTACTTTTCCTATCATCCACATCTGCTACCCAATCAACATCATTATATGTATGAAGAGTGAAGTCATTGTCCTTTGGATACAACAAGCCACAGTCAAGTGTCCCTTTAAGATATCTAAAACTTCTCTTGACTGCTACTACATGGGATTCTCTAGGATCAATTTGAAATCTAGCAACAAGTCCAACTTCATTCATGATATCAGGTCTGGTCTAAGCCAAATAGAGTAGTCCTCCAATCATTGACCTATACCTTTTCTAATTTGCCCTAAGGGAATCATCATCTTTACTCAACTTACATCCGGTTACCATGGGTGTATCCACTGGCTTTGAGTCTTCCATCCCAAACCTTTTCAACAATTCTCTCACATACTTAGATTGAGATATGAAGATACCTTTATCTGACTGAGTGATTTGTAGACCTAAGAAGAAATTCATTTCATGAAACATTGACATTTCAAATTCACTTTTCATTTGATCAGTAAAAGTCTTGCACATACTCTCATTTCCACCAAATATGATATCAACAAATACCTCAACAATCAGAATGTGCTCATGGTCAATCTTAAAGTAGAGATTACTGTCAGCAGTGCCTTTGTTAAAACCCAATTTTAGTAGATACTTATCTAATCTTGTATACCAGGCTCTTGGAGTTTGTTTGAGTACATACAGTGCTTTCCTCAATCTGTAGACCATATCTTTTTGATCAAACAACTGAAATCCTTCTGGTTGCTCAATGTAGACTTCTTCTTCTAACTCTCCGTTAAGAAATGTTGACTTGAAATCCATCTGATATACATTGAAGTCTTTGTAAGTAGTGAATGCAAGAAATAATTTAAATGCTTCTATTCTTGCCCTGGAGCAAAAGTTTCTTCAAAATCAATTCCTTCCAGTTGAGAGTATCCTTTGCATACCAACCTTGCTTTGTTTCTTACAACTTCATCATCTTCATTTAGTTTATTCTAGAAGACCCACTTGGTTCCAATCATATTTTTGTCATTAGGTCTGGGAACAAGATCCCAAGTGTGATTCTTTTCAATTTGCATTAATTCTTCTTCCATTGCTTTTACCCAATTTTCATCATTGCAAGCTTCACTTACTGATTTTGGTTTAACCTTTGAAATCAAACAAATCTCCTCTTGATCTTTAGCAATTCTTCTCTTAGTTCAAACACCTTTATATCTACTCCTATGATCTAATATTTAGGATGATTTAGTCTTACATACTTAGGAGTTTTGGGATTTATTTGAACCTCTATTTCTTGAACTTGTTCTTCAACATCTACACTATCCTCTTGAGTTACTTGATTTTCTGGATCAATCTAAATTTAAGCTGGTTTTGAACTTGTCTTCCTTGACTTTGACTTTCATCTTGATCATCTGATTCATATCCGTAAGACCTGGAATGTCCTTTTCTCTCATCAACTCTAACATTTCCACTTTCAACAATCTTTTTGAATCTTTTGTTGAAGCACCAGTATGCCTTGCTTTGAGTAGAGTAACCCAGAAATATCCCTTCATCATTTCTTGCTACAAACTTGCCTAGATCCTCATCTCTTTTGATATAGTACTTACTATGAAAAACCTTGAAATACTTCACAGTAGGAGGATGACCAAACTATAGTTCATAAGGGGTCTTACCAGAATTGCCTTTGATCTGCATCCAATTGAGAGTGTAAATAGTAGTACTCACAACTTCTCTCCAATAGACTTGTGGGACATTTTCTTCCATCATCATGGTCCTGGTATCTTCTTGAATGGTCTGGTTCTTTCTTTCCACAACTCCATTCTGCTAAGGAGTCCTAGGAGCAGATAACTATCTTTTTATTCCTTGCTTCTCATAGAATGTATCAAACTCACCAAAGGTAAACTCTCCACCTTTGTCGGATCTCAGACACTTTATCTTCAAAACAATCTCATTCTAAACCATGACCTTAAACACTTTGAATTTGTCAAGAGCCTCTGATTTTTCTTTCAAGAAGGTTACCCACATCATCTGGGAGTAATCATCAATCAGCAACATAAAATATATGTCTCCTTGCACACTCATAATTCTAGTAGGACCACATAGATTAGTATGCACAAGTTCCAACAGTCCATTTGAAAATTGTTCTTTGCTCTTGAATGAAATTTTATTTTGTTTACCTAATTGACATTCTCTACACATGATATGAACAAGTTTCACAAGTTTTGGAAGATCTCTCATAGCTTGAGTAGAACTTATCTTGACAATGTTATCAAAATTTACATGACACATTCTCCTATGCCAGAACCAACTCTGATCAATCTAAGAAATCAAAAAACTTTTACCAAAACTACTTAAATGGAAGATGTTACCTCTAGTTTGAGTACCGGATGCAATTTCAGTTCTGGAGCTTTCCAAGATTCTGCATTTTTCATCTTTGAATTGGAGATCATAACCCACATATAGAACATCATTGGTGTTATTCTTACTATCAAAAGAGATGGATCCTCTACCATGAATTATACCAACTGAGTTGTCTCCAAATTTCACAATTCCACCTTCATATTTTTCAAATCTTACAAACTTACTTTTGTCACCAGTCATATGATGAGAACATCCACTATCAATTACCCATTCATATTTTTCTACAACTTGAGCGGCTAAGGTACTTTCCACATTTGCACAACTAGCAGACTCAATAGGTACCAAATCTTCTTCTTTGATAGCAATGAACACCCAATAATTTTCTGTTATGCCCTTACTTCTATAGTGTATATGGTTATGAATAGTCGGCTTGTGGCTATCTTAACTCTTAATTAAGTCATATTATCATTATTATATTGTTATTTAGTTGTTTAGGTCAGCCTAAGGCTTCTATAGGGCTATCTAAGTCGGCCTGGGTGATATCCTAGGCATAAATAGGTATATATAGGGGTAGTGAGTCTTATTAGATCATCATATTGTGTATGGTGTTCTCATTGAAGACTGTTGGAGGTATCCCCCTCGAAGTGGATTAGGAGGTTGCCCCCTCGAAGTGGCATATTATTATCAATATTTGCAGCATATTTACTATTATATTCCTTATTGTGCAAGTTGTTTCATTACAAGTGGTACGAGAGCATGATCTTGCCTCTACGGTGCCAAGATCATGCTCTGATACCACTTGTAATGAAACAACTTGCACAATAAGGAATATAATAGTAAATGTGCTACAAATACTTGATAATAATATGCCACTTCGAGGGGGCAACCTCCTAATCCACTTCGAGGGGGATACCTCCAACAGTCTTCAATGAGAACACCATACACAATATGATGATCTAATAAGACTCACTACCCCTATATATACCTATTTATGCCTAGGATATCACCCAGGCCGACTTAGATAGCCCTATAGAAGCCTTAGGCCGACCTAAACAACTAAATAACAATATAATAATGATAATATGACTTAATTAAGAGTTAAGATAGCCACAAGCTGACTATTCATAACCATATACACTATAGAAGTAAGGGCATACCATTTTCAATGGAACCTCCATGATTAGACTCATCTTCTGTGACTCCTTCTTCACCAGTTTCTTGGACATAGTAGCATTTCTTCTGAACTCTAAATCTATTAGGGTTTGGCTTCGAACCCCTTTTCAGACATCTTGAGGAAAAATGACCAATCTTATTACAAGAAAACCATTTGAATGGCAACTTTCCTTCATACTTACTAGATCCTCTTAGCAGTCTTTTGGCAAAAAGGGTTTCAAGTTCATCAGACTCGGTTTCATCATCTTCAAGATCCTTTCTTGTCTTGTCGAACCTATTTGATCTTCTTGAAGAGATTTCACTTGGATCATACCTTTGTTTTCCATGAATATTGGCTTTAAATGCAGATTCAAACTTGGGAAGAGAATCACCAAACTCACTCATTTCAAATGCTGAAAGTTTACCAACCAATTGATCCCTTGTAATAGTTGTCACAATCCTGATTTCTTCAATGGCAGAAACTTTATGCTTGTAGGCTGGAGGTAAGGATCTGATCACTTTGGCAACAATCTTTGATTCATCCAATACTCCACCAGCATACCTTATACATCTCACAAGTTCCTTAAATTTTAGCATGTATGAGGTAATATTTTCATCTTCACTCATCCTTAAGCTTTCATATCTACCCTTCAAGCTTTGTAGCTTGGCACATTTGACATATTCATCACCTTCATGCAGGGTTTTCAACTTCTCCCAGATTTCATACGCGATCTTCAATTCCAGTACATTTGTCATTTTTGTATCAGACAGGGCACTCAACAAGGCTTCTTTAGCTCGGATGTTGCTCTCAGCATCTTTGATTTCATTTGGAGTTGTAGGACCTTTTCTGGAATCTTATACTCATTCTCAATTATTGACCAGTAGGCATCACCCATACATTACAAATGACACTACATGCGCATCTTCCACAAAGTGTAATTTGTTCCATCAAATCTTGGACTATCCTTCTTGTAAGTTGATATTCTGGATCTCCTCAAGCAGTCAAGCTTTTTTTAGAGGAACTTGGCTCTGATACCAATTGTTGGAATTAGGCCAGACAACTGAGAGGGGGGGTGAATCAGTTGTCCACAAAATTAACCTTTTCTTCCTTCTAAACTTCTTTCACAACTTACACATAGATTAATGATGTAAACATTAAAGCATGAAACAATAACACATGAGTAGAAACAAGATTAACACAATTGACACCAAGATTTTTAACGTGGAAATGTGGTTAAGGGAAAACCATGGTGGGGGTTAACCCACAAGATTTGTACCCTATTAAAGGTACTTGAAAATGGGAAGGCACTTGCTTTTGGGTGCAGTGCCTAGAGATCACTGCTCAAAAGAGGCTCACTACCTATAGAAATTTATGTTTAATACAAAAGGAAATAACTGAGAAATAACATCTTCTTCATGGGTGGTCTAGTCTCATTGAATTCTCAAAATTCTTCTCTTCTCCAAAATACTTCTTCACTATCACTTCATCCTTTACTATTCTTGTTTCTCTGCTCCTCTTCTTTGTTCTACTTCTAATATTTTCTTGGGATTTGATTATTTTGCACAAGGATAATTTTCCACAACTCAACTACACAGCTTTATATGCTTCATCAACCTTGGAATAAACATCAAGGTCAGCACTCCAAACATCTGACTTAATGTGAATCACTAAGATGTCAGCCAAACATAGCTAAGACTTAAATCTTCTTCCAACAACACACCACACTCCAGAGAATTGTTCTTAGATCATTCGCAACACGCTTGAATAATCTGGTTGGCCAAGGCTAGGAAGAACAACAACATCAAAGAAGAAATCTTCAACAATGAGCTCCATCTTCAATGCGGACCTCCAACACAATAGTCACAAGATCCAAAGACTTCAACAAGCACAATGAATTTGACAAAGACATCCGTACTCCTCCAAATAATCAGAAACACTTGCATCTTCATCTGGAACCTCAAGAACACTATCTACTATGACTGTCAACCTAGAAAGATTTCTTGTGGACCTCCAAACCATGAACGACTTGAGTTGATGATACACAATGACTTCCTAAACATGCCTCTAGATCTGCAGATCATAATATTTCAATGCGGACCAATCCAGACCAATTTCCTGTCACTCTATCTCTTTTGAACACTACAAAACTTGATTCTACTTAGATGGCTATCACTTCTTCAAATCTTCATGCAGACCTTTCAAATCTTAACTAGAGCTACTACAGATAATCCTCTACACAACCATATGGTCCGCATACAATGATCTTCATTAATTTTCTTAATATCCTCAACATTCCAGTCTTCTAAATAGGCAACAGGGTAGGATACGGTTGACACCAATGGCAACAAGGATATGTTAACATCAGTGGCAACACTACTTAGTCACATATTTGCAACACACTAAAGTATGGAGAAGACAAATCTCTTCACCAAACGTTGAAGACATATGATGTCACTAAGTCAGGAGATGTGATAGCCCCCATGCTTAGGATTCTACGAGTCTACAATGTTTAGATAAAGAGGTTACACACAAAAGACTCATGGAAACAATCACACATACACATACACAAATGTAATATGAACCTGAATATTATATGCCAAAACAACCATGGTTAGAAAAGTAATCTGGTCAAATGCAAACATATATGGAGCATACGTGGAAAACAAAGGTATTCAAGGCATGATTCTAAGTCTAGAAAGCTATGTTATGCTAGGAATCAAACCAAAAGCACATATCATAAGCCATGGGCTAGTAAAGTCCATTGTTTACCAGGTGGTCGTGAATTCGTGACAAATGAAGACACCATAGGCTAGTAAGATTTGCAGATTTATCAGGTGAGTTCCATGTCAATAAGTAGCAAATGAAAGCATAATAGGCTTATAATATCCATAGATTTACTAGGTGAGTTTCATGTCAATGATATCAGAAATATAGGCCAAGCAAAACATGTTATTTTCTAGGTAACTCTGGTAAAGTGCTACAATAAGGTGATGTGATAGCAATACTAGCCACATGGTATGTGCACAAAGTGAAGCACATAGTAGAGTATATGCCCCCACCTTAAAGTAATTGCTAATGCCATCAAAGAGAAATTTCCTTTAAGGTAGAGATGGTGATACATGCCAAATAGGCATGAGAGCTTTCTAGAACCATATGCGCAATTGATAAGTCTCCAAAATCTACATTACGATAAAGGGTTGCCCCCAGGATGCGTAAACTGAGGTGTTATTGTGGGCATGATACATAAGAGATTGTGCATACGATGATATAGGAGAACTTATGATATAACAAGAGTTCATACTATAGAATCTAAGAGTATGATAATGGTCTAGAAGATGAAACATGTTACCACAAGAAACCAAAAGTGAAATTATGTTTTAATATGCTATTGTAAGTGAGGAGATGGTAGTGGTGGCTATATTGGAAACATGTGTATGTATTGATAGTGTGAAGGTTGTAACTATTTATTCATAGTGTGTGGCAGTGATAGAGTATACAAGGTGATTATCAACAAGGAGATATCATACTTGGTGACTTATTTAGTATACTGACATCATCTATGATAAGATTATGGTTACATGACTCTTTGTATTCCCATGAGAACATCTATATAATTCATGTGAACGTGCCAAGGTTAGATGGTTAGGTGATTAGATAGATATTATGAGAATTTTACATTATTGGTGTGAAATATTCAAGTGACTATAGAAGTAATATGCTATAGTTGAGAATTTGTAAAAGTCGAAAGACCTTGTATTGAATCTATTTAATTTTAAATAATATTACTATGAAAATATTTTTGTTCTTGCTTGTCTCCCATAAGGGTTTCCCACATAAATAGTTGTGTTCTATCTAATATTTATTAATGCTTATAGTTCCGTTTACTTATATACATTTTGTTAGATAGATTTTATAAGTGTTGTTAATTGTTATCTAAATACATAATCTATTTTTTCTTCATTCCATTCTATCAGTCATCTCCAGTAGGGGTTAAAATCTCTAAAATCTTGAATGGTGAGTCTTAGCACTAAACCTTGTACACAAAAAAATAAATATAAATGATAAATAATAAACATTGAACATAGACCACTAAATATTAATATGAAACATTAAATTTTAATATTTTGAAGTTGAAAGTTCAACCCTGAATTTGAACCCTAAAAAACTTAAATTTAGACATTAAACCCTAATGGAAGTCTAAATGATAAACACTGAATGATGAACTTTGAATATTTAACATCAGACACTAGACACTAAATGTTTAATATTAAATCATAAATAATGAATGGTGAATGTTGAACACTAGGCATTAAACATTAAGCCATAAGCCCTAAGAGGAATGTGTTGAAGTTCTATGTAGCCTAGCTCGCATAGTGGATAATAACATTATGTCATCATCTAGCTGAGAAGAAATCCTCAACAATGTGTCCTCTCAAAACCAAATGGGGATGTAGGTATTGATACCCATATCAACATCTTCTACTCCAACATTCACTTCTTCTATTGTCACCACCACTACACAATCTGGTAATAGTGCTAACACTAGTTCTAGGATAACAAGTGGGAATCTTATACACCAATATAGCCTTGTCCCACCTTCCTCTGGCCTCCATTTTACCTATCAAAATACTAATCCAAATGTTTCCCAACATGTTGTTAGCCAGTCTCATCCATAGGTAACTTACCAAAATGCCAATCACATTATTTCTCAACCTCTTGTTAGTTCTACTCCTTTATATTCTAGCCATTCACAAGTCACTCCACCTTCTAATCATGTAATAAACCAACTCTTGCAAAATGTCAATTGCCTACAAAAAATTAGAAAACATGAGTCAAAGACAAACCCAACCTACCATTCCATCCTATTACACTTGTAGCCCATTATCACTCACTATGTTAAAAAACTCCAATGCCTGATAAGTTTGAATCACACCATTTTGAAAAGTACACTATAAAAGGAGACCCTAGTGACCATGTGTTAGCCTTCACCACTTTGTGTAGTGAATTTCTTTTGAAAGATGCTCTCTAAACTAAACTCTTTCCTTGGTCGCTAAAAGACATGGCTTTGGATTGGTTTTGCTCATTACTAGATAACTCAATTCATTATTTTCAACAACTCATCAATCAATTTCTCCAACACTTCCAAGCCTATATTAGACCTCAAGTCACATTGATTGATTTGGTTCATTGTAAGAAAGGGGTGAAGAAGAAAGTGACTGACTTGATAGGGCATTACCAAGGCCTCTTCTCTCAAATTATATATTCTCTTTTGGGTGCAGATGTGCAAAGGGTTTTCATCAGAAACCTATAGCCACACATCAATGAAAAATATTATTGATGCACTATCCTTCATTTATGCATCTCTGCATGGCTCTTCGTGATTACCAACTATAAGTCAACCAGTATGAGGGCTCTTCCTCATCGGCTCCCATTGGCTAGGATGAAGCTAATGCTCCACATTATCAATCATTCAAGAAGAAAAGTAAAAACTTTATCAAAATTAATTCTCATTCTTCAAACAATATTCAAACACAAGTTGTAGAAGCAACACCTTCTACTGCGGCCCCCTATAAGTTTAGACTAAAGCATAGACATTTTTCCTAGCTTTATAAATCTCTTCATTCCATCTTTCTGTAGCTTCTTAACAATAACCTCATCTATCTTCCAACCATTCACCCTATTGACACTTCCAAACTGCTACCTCATTCTTTCAACTCGAAGGCCTTCTATCAATATCACCAAACTCTTGGACATGACACCAAGCAATGCATGCATATTAAACATGATGTGAAAGACCTCATCAACTCTAATGTTATTTAGGAGGCTGGTGAGGATGATAAAGGAAATAAATCCATAGCTCAGCTGAATCAAAACTTGCAAATTTACACAAATCGACTACTGCACCATTTAGCTAACCTTGTGGAGCCATCTGTCAATAGAGTATCTACTTCAATAAGTTATGATCACCAAGACAAAGACCTAAACAACCTACATTCCATGATATATGTTCTCCCTCACTAAGAACTAGTCAAACCTAAGCTATCCATCTCGTTAACCCACATTGATGCCTTTTTTCATGCACCTAATCATCCTCTCTACATTACTGCTAAGATTAATGACAAACCCACAAGGGGATTACTCATTGATATTGTATGCCTAGAAAATGTAGTTATAGAGGAATTCCTCTACGTGCATAAATTATACCAAGATAAGTACAAAAAATCAAAAATCTCAGTTAAAGCGCATGATGGTTTCTCTCACCCTACTCTTTATACATTAACTCTCTCTATCTAGGTCAAACCAAAAGTACTGTATGTGTCTTTTTCCATCATCCCAAAATTGGATCAATTTCATGTGAATTTGGGTCATATGTGGCTCACTTCTGTGAAGGTGATCCCCTCTATAATCCTTAAGTGTCTAAAATTTTCATTCCAGGGACATGTGTATACTGTATATCATATTGGGTTCTAGCCCTTGTCCCTGAGTGGAAACTTTTCACTTGATTACTTCTAGCCACAGCTAGTTGAGCCTGGTCAGCCTCACAATGATGTTCTATTTCTTTCTTATTAGAAGTTCAAAGAAAATCAAATTGCTCAACTATCTATTGGTGTCTTGTCATGTGCTATCCTAGCTGCTACTCTTGAGGCCCCTCAGTCTTCTATGGATCTGACATATTTAGTTCCCCTATTCCATAGGTGGTCGATGAACCACAACTTGAGTCGAGAGTCCTTCCTTGACGCTAAGCATCTGGTATCTATACTAAAGTTTAACCTCTGCCATCCTACTCGAGACCACAAGGAAAATTCCCTGCATAGTCTAGACCTCCCTACACTTTGAAGATTGGTTTTGTCTCTCTTGCCTCTTCAGAGTCTAGAGGAAAGCAATATGTTGTGCATGAGCTTTTCCTTGTAGTTTCTTAGTTGTCTATGGATATCTCAGTACCTCTACCTATTCCATAGGCTATGAGAGAATGACATCTCACCTAGAGAAACCCTCCTCTTTGTCTCCCAAGCTTTGGTAGTTCCTTCCATTCCTCCTCCTACTCCTCAAGTAGAAGAAGAAAAGCAACCCATGTTGGGAACACCCCGGTCCCCCCTACAAATTCTTTGAACCATACAAGATGAAATTAGAATGCGAAATAATGTAGGAGACAATGTCATGCTATTGTTCACTAGCTTGCTACAGGTATTGAACCCCTTCCTCCTTGTCCTTCCCCTATGTGGCCATCCCTTGACTAGGCCCCACCTTCTGACCCATTATTTCCATTATCTTTAGTGACTTAGTAGGCTCAAAAGACCATTCCCATGATCCAAGTATTCCTGGCTCCTTCTACAAAGAGCCCTATACTACCCTCTATTCTAGATATTCCACCATTTTTTGAGCTCTTGGACCTAGCCAACATCAGATTTATTTCAAGTAGTGCTCTATCACAAATAGTTATGTCCCAGTGTAGTCGACACTAGGTGTCCCTTGATGTCTTGCATTCTACAACCATTAACTTAGACATTCTACCTCTATTACCCAAGCGTAAGCATGAGCCCTATCCATACTATCCATTCCAAATGATTAAGCACCAATCAAGTCTGCAGGATTCTTCTATTTCTTCTTGTCCTATGATTGATAGTGCTCATGACCAGTTAGGACTATGATATCACCTATTGTGTTTTATTTTGATAGTGTTTCAAAGGACACACCTAAATCATTAGAAAATATTTTAGAGTTGTCCTTGATTTTCATAAAATTGATGGACTTGGCTTCTAGGGGTTTGCATGAGGATCCTTCTCTAGTGAGCAAACATGCATGTGATGAACTAGGTGTCTCTCCTTGTACCATGCTTTCCGTAGTCCCTCTAGCACCTTGTCCTCCATCCCTTTATGATGAGAAAGATTGGGAGGCAGATGATTTGCCATAGTCCAACTTGCAGGAGTAGTACCTTCATCTCATATGTGATATTTGTGTTATGCTTGTATGTATTGTTATTCCCCATATGTGCTTCTTGGAGTGTATTTTTTTTGTTAGTTCTCTCTGGATGACCCTTGATGCTTTTTTTGGTGCAAGGATACGAGGGGAACGAATTTGTCATGACATTCTTGTTTATGTATCTTCATTATTCTATTTGTTGTAAATGGAATGTTATACCTTTTGGGGATCAGGGGATTTAGCATCCTTCCATGTTGACCAATTTTTTTATTTTCTTTCATGTAGTATTTCTTCCTCTGTCTTTGTAGTTCTACTAGTTGGAGGATGATGACAGTTCCAAAAATGAATGTCCCTTTATACAATCATTCATATATTGACTCCAATCAAGTAGATCCCTTTTTGCTATTGTATGATGTTGATTGATTTGTGTGGCACCCTGTTGCAATGCTCAACATCATACCATGATCATCCTTCCACCACTAGTATTTTCCATATGTGATTGTGAGGTCTTCTCAAAATTCCTTGTGATAGCTATCATAACACCACCACATATAAACCAACATGTATGGTTCATCATGAAGAGTGGGAAAAATGACAAGAGTAAATCACAAAAGATAATGCAATAAACATAATACTTTCACCTCAAATCACTCTTACTCCTCATCGAGTGAAAGTAGAGTGCGTCATTGTTCTACATGATACACTCTCTTGATATGATTATATTTGCTCAAATGTGGATTGCTCAATAAACTAGCATAATCTTTCTCCTTTGTGAAATTATGGATCTCCTCATTAGTCTCTTCACTCAACTCTTCATTAGTTCAAATGAGTTGATTGAGGGATATTTATATTGGTCTTGGATAATATGATGGATGGATAGGATTAGATTAGAGATGGATGGCTAGGATTAAGTGAGACATGGATCAACACATGGATCAAGGATGAGTGGTTGTGATTAAGTGTAAATGGATGGATGAGATTAAGTGAGGACATTATGGGAATGATATGACCTATCCTCATGTAGTATGATAAGAGTGAAATGAAGAGTGTAGATTGGGATAATTATTTTTAGAATTTTGTGCAAGGTAGGTGGAAAATAATTAATTAAATAAAATTATTTAATTAATTATAGGATGGGAGTGATGTAGGAAAATTAAATTAATTAAATAAATATAATTTGTTTAATTAATTGAGTGATGAACAAGTTAGGTGGAAAATAATTAATTAAATAAAATTATTTAATTAATTATGTGATAGAGTGATGTAGGAGAATTAAATTAATTAAATAAATATAATTTATTTATTTAATTAATTGGATAGATAAGGGTCCTAGGATTAAAGTGTCGCATGATGTCACAAGATGAAAAATGTTAGTAATGTTGTAGAAGGCAAGGTCAATTTTAGGTACATTTACACATCATAATGCACTACAATAGAATTGTTGCATGCTAATCACCATGTTTGTTGTACCATAACATTTTTAACTTAGCACATTTCACTATAAAGAAGTATCTAGACAAACTCTTCCTATAAGGATTCTCTCCTAGTGAATATCCCCCAAATCCTAAGTTTTTGTCACTTGATATTTACTATATAAGAAATTACAATAATTAATCAAGGAAATTAACCTCATGCTTGGGAATGGGATAAGCTAATTTCATCCCTAAACCACATTAACTTGGTAGTACTTATAGGTTTTGTTAAAGAATCAAAAACATTTATCTAAACATTAATTTTCTTCATTTACAGTTTCCTTATCAACCCATCTCTCTAATAAAATAATATTGAACATTAATATGTTTATCCCTCGCATGGTAAGCATGGAATTGAAAATCAATTTACACTCTATGAATCACACTTTCACCACTATTTGACTCGTAAAACCAATATTGTCACTTAACCTCTTTAACCATATTGCTTCCTTAAAAGCATATGTTGTAGTCATATATTCATCTTTAGCAGTGAATAGGAAAATGTTTTGCTACTGTTATCTCATCAAACTTATTGCTCCTCCAAACAAAATAAACACATCTAATTGTTTGTGGATCTAGAATTTTCAAGGTCTCCAACTCAATTAAAATGTCCAAATCTCTATACACACAACAATATTACCAACATAATTAATACAATGATAAGTTAAGTGATAATGTAGAGTTCCTTTCAAGTAACTAAATACTCTCCTCACATGTGTCCATTATTCTTGATCTATATTTTCCACGAACTTACTTAGAACTCCTAGTGCTTGAGAAGTGTCAATGCTTGTATAGAACAATGCTTATGTATGACACTTCCAACCACACTAGCATAATGAACATTCCTCATGTCCTCCAAATTTATCATAGACTTAGGATATTGTTCCATACTCAATTTTGTGCCAACTTGTAGGGGTGAACTTACTATTTTATTATCTTGTATTCTAAACCTCTACAAGACTATTTTAAGTGATTTCCTTTGCTTTATTCATAATTTACTATTTCTCCTTTCTCTACTCATCTCCATACAAAGTATACATCTAGTAACTCCAAAGTCTTTCATATTGAAAACTTACTAGACAACTAAATTTTAAGTTCATGAATTACATCTTTATTGTCTCCAATGATAAGAATACCATCAACCTATAAAAAAAAAAAAAATGTGACCATTTGCCTATTTATAATATACACAATATACTCGACATCACATTCCAAAACCCAATTATAGCACATGTGTGTTGGACTTCTGGTTCCAATTGTGTGGGTGTGGGGACTACCTTCCATATATAGATCTATTTAGGTTACATACTAGTTTATCTTTACCTTTCACCTTGAATCCTTTAGGTCGATCCATTTATATTTCATTCTCTAATTCTCCATGCAATAATGTAATCTTAGCATCCATCTTCTCAATGTCCAAATCAACAATTCCAATAATAGACAACATCCTAATAGAGCTCAACTTAAGCGATAGGAAAAATATCTCAACAAAGTTCATTCCATCAATGATAGAATAACCCTTTTCCACCAATTGTGCCTTGTTCTACTCTAGTGATCCATTTTCTCTAAGTCTTACATTGCTTCAATATCATCATCTTCTCTTCTAAGACTTTTTCTCTTTGAAAGTGAGAATCTTTTCCATAGAAATTGGTTCCCTATCAGTACAAATTAGAGCCAAAACATAAAAAAGTATGTTGGACTATACCTTTCATGTAATCTATGTTATGTTGTAGACCTTCTCATAGATACTAGTGAATAATTTCCTATTACATTTATCTCTTGTTCTTATTTAGAGTTTGCTCCATATGTGCTTTCCTCTTCCTCTCTCAAAATGTCTTGTCCACTTTGTTGTTCTATTTCAAATGCATTCTAATACTCTAGTTTTGTTTCAAAATACACCTTCTCCTTATCATTCTCCTTTGACAATTATTCCTTTTCCAAGACTCTAAGTTCCCTAAATGTAACATCCCTTGATTAGAAAACTTTCAAGGTTTACAAATTCTAGAGCTTGTATCCTTTAACATTCTCACCATAACCAATGGAAATACACCTTTTGGCCTTGAAATCTAAATTAGTCCATCTATCCTTAGGCATCTAAACATATGTGTCACATCCAAATACCTGCAAATATGTCACAACTTGTTTTCTTCTAGTCCACATTACATATAGTGTCTTGTTCTCTACCATAGAAGTAGAAAACATGTTCTTCAAGTAGCACATGCATAGGAAATATGGTTTTTTCCCCTAAACCATAGGAGATTGATTTGTTAGTTTTAAAAGAATGATTGATCCCTTTCCAATATGGACCAGTACCTACTCTATTGGGCAATAAAGTCATAGAATGCAAGGAAGAAAGAAAATATATAGCAAAGGATCAATGGAACTAGACATATATTCACATATATGACTTTAATAGATTTTTATATGATGGACATGTTGGTGCCTGAATTGACTCTCAGTTTTGGAGCAATTTTCATGCAGGCACCTCCCCAAAAGATAGAAAAAATTCTAAGTTTTGGGGCCCCTTAGTGTTTTTCAGCATCCGCATTCATCTTTTTGAGGAGGTGGTCTTCTTGTTTTCTCCATCGGCATGAGTTTGCATGTGTCTTGGTGATCATTTCAATAGCATGGTGTGTTCTTTGTATATCATCGTGACTTTGTACTATTGGCGAAGGAGTTTCATGTTGGGCTGATGGCATATGTTTGGCCAATGGATGTCTATCAGCGAGAGTAGTATTGTCGGCCAAGGGGTTTTTTGTGGCGTCGATAGACGAGTGTCTTGCCGATGGAGTATGGTTTTTGAGGTTTGAACCTCGCCGGTGAACCTCAGTATTGAACCTCGCCATTGAACCATCGAGTTGAACCGGTTCATCAGTTCAACCGGTTCATGGGGTTACATTTGTGTTGCCAACGGAGTAGGTTTCAGGTTGAACCTCATGGTTGAACCTCTCATTTGAACCTAGCCATTGAACAAATGGTTCAACTCGATAGATTGAGAGTCTTGCTAAGGGAGAAGTGGGTGCTAGGTACTCATCGGTATGACTTGTGTTGTCAGCAGGAGGATATTGCGTTGGGCCGATGCTAGTTGTCTTGCCTAAGACGGTGTGTTTTGTGTGTATCGGGGTGATCGATGTTATCGGCGAGTGTCTTTTTTGTTGTGCCAATGGTGTGTGGTCTTGCCGAACACCTAGGAGCATGGGTTGGCCATCGGAGAGAGTGATGCTATCAGTGAAGGGGCTTGGTGTCGCTCTAATGGCGTATGTCTCATCGAAGACCTGAGTATGGTGTTGTGCCAATAAAGGGAGGTTTGGCCGATGGGGGGTCGTCGGTGTGTGTCTAGCTGATGAAGGAGCAGAGTGTAGCTCGTTGGTGCATCGGCGAGACTATTGTGATCAGCTGGGGAGATTTTGGTTGCTCTGACAGTGTAAGTCACACCGACAGAGGTGGTCTTCAGCATGACTGGTGTTGTCAGCGAGGATGGATTGCATTGGGCCAACAGTGGAGGGTCTGGCCGACGAAGGGGGAAGCCGATGTGTTATCGACAGGAGTTGTTCTATCGGCGGGAGGAATTTCATGTTGGCTGATGGTGTTGGTCACACCAACAGGGTAGTTTGGAGTAGCGATCGGAGAGACTCATGCTATCGGTGGAAGTCTAGAGAGCTGGCCTGATGGTCCATCTCTGGCCGATGATGGGGAATGTGAAGGTAGCGGTCGGCAAGACAATTGAGGTCGGCTAGAGGTTTTGTGGGTATGCCGATGGTAGAAGTTTGGCCGATGGGCTTTTCGAGAGGGAGCGTGCATCGAGCACGGCAAAAGGCGCTCGACGCCTATTATGCATGCGACCATGCTTATAAAGTAATAGAAGGGTCTCTGTGGCATGCATGTGGGATTAATCTCCCTGTATAATTTGAACCTTCAATAAAGTGCGTTTTGGCAGGAATTTCTTTTTTGAGCACAGCGATAGTTTTCTTGGTGGCTGCGGGTGGTTGAGCCATCAATGGCGATAGTGCAGAGGTATGGGCAATGGTACAAATAATCAAATTGCCTGATTATGAATGAAGACTCTAGGATGGTGGGACAAGGCTCGAAGCCTCTCTTATCTGTTGCAGCAGTAACTTCTGAGCGCCATTCCTTCTAAGGACTGTATCTGGTAGTTTTTTGTCAAAGCCATGTAATTAATTGCTGTGAGGTACACTTTTTGGCTGATATAGGTAGACTATGTTACCATTTTTGTGGTTGTTGAAAGTTGAACATTTGGGCTTTGTAATGCAATACAGCTGATTTGGTTGCTCTGTGCAGCAAAACTTGTGAGTTTATGTATCTCCTGTTGTATGTTCTTGCATGAATCCATTGATTTCATGGTTGATCTTATATGAGAAATGCTATGTTAGCATGTGTTTTGTTAATTCTGTCTCTAGTATTGCATGTATCTTTCTTCTGAGTCTAGATATTTAAGGAATGTCTGAGACTCTTGAACATAGAATTCCTGTGTTGTATGTCTGATCTCTTAACTTCTGCTCAAGGGGTAGATTAAATTGTTCTCAGATTGAACATTGGGAAGGGTATAATGCAGTAGGGATGCCATAAGTATAGATAGCTTAACACTTTGTATTGGGAGATATCTGTAAGGCAGGTATCACATGTATTCCTGTGAAATCCAGTTTTAGTTGTTCATGTTGATCATTCACAGGTGTATGTCTACTGACTCCAGGCCCTGGATAGGCACCAATCTTTCTTTGTGTTTGTGTTATATACCATGTCCATCTTTGCATCCAAATATAAAATCAAAATCAAACTCAAAAACAACCATTAGGACAGTAGAATTAGTTTTAGGATCCTCAGTCCTATGTCTACAACTGCAAATAGGCCCAAAGCTAGCCCCTTTGCTCTTATCTTTCAGTTTTGGTCTACTTACAGGAGGACTTATCTGCTTTCTGTCAGCATCCCAGCCTTTGTATGCATATCCTCATGGATGTTGAGTAGGGAATACCCCCCTAGGTTTTGCAGAGCCTAAAGAAGAAGAGGAGATAAAATATAGAGTCTATCTCCTACACTATTGGCCCCTGGCCCAGAGATCCTGTTGATCATTGATGGCTACCTTGTAGGGAAATCTGGGAGTAAGCATCCAGTCTGGGAAAAAACCAACAGGACATACTTAATAATCAAAAAGAGAACTACAATGACTGATGCAAAAAAAGAATTGCAAATACAAGGCATTATATTAACTTAGATGCTGTCACACACCTCGAAACCTTAGTTACAATCATACCAGCAAATGTGGTAAGGGAAAACATATAACTATGATTATACATTGTCCAAAATCATTACAAATGCCTATGGAGACATTCTATCACATTCATATCTTCTTTACACAACCTTCCTACACTATGCTAAATGCATCCCTTCACTTACAGACTAGACTAATGTGATTTGGTGCTGACCAACCTTGAAAACATCTTTTTATCATGTATATATAGCAATCCTTTCATATTGTGCAACCTAGGTTGTTGGAAAACTAGTCAACAAGAAACCCATGCTGAATAAAAATCAGGCCCATGGCAATGTCAGAAAATCTGCACATTTGGGAAGAAAGACCACACCTTGACAATACTAAAAATGTCAGAAGAAGATTTCTTGCACTATTTGTGTACCAAGAACAATAAAGAAGGAAGGTTCTAACCCTTTCCATAACACTTGCATTATCTAGCTTATCTACTTTGTCTTCCAAATGTACCTGTACATTGAACTTTACTATGTCAACCACCTGCTCTATAGAATTATAAATTCTAGGTACAAATCAGCCTTTTAATGCCTTTACAACACTTTAAAATGTGTTGTCCAATTTTCCATTTTGGGCCAACTGATTTTTAACTGTACCTTTCTATGTACTGGGCATTCTTTCTTTCTTTATCAGTCTTTTTCCTTTATCACAAACTTCTTTCATTTCCCTCTTCTACTCACTTTGTCAACAAACTTTCATTTTTATGAACCATGGGAAACACCTTGTTTTGTTTAGAATTTAATCTTCATTTTCACCCTCCTTTGTGCCTTATGGGAAAATTCTCATTTTCATGAACTTTGGATCTACCGCCTTGTCTTCTTTATCATCCCCTCTTTGCCTTATCAGCAAATTCTCTTTTTCATGAACTTTGGACCTACCACATTGTCTTCTCTATCATCCCCTCTTTGCCTTATCAGCAAATCTTTAATTTCATGAACTTACTGACTCATCCTTTCTTTCTCTTTTTGCATCATCTTTCTCTCTTATCGGTGATTTTATCCTTTCCCGAACCAAGCCCTATTTTGTATCTTCCACATTCTCCTTTAGTTGGCAAAATCTAATTTTCATGAACTAAACTTATCTTGCCCTTTATAAAATTTTTTTACCTTTTCAACCCTTAGAGGAAGCTCAGCTTCTTAGCTTTGTCGTCCAATCGCTTTATCGACGAACATTCAAAATTTCAAACTATTTGGCCAGTTTGATTCTTCGTTAGTTCCCTGACAAAGTCTTCTTTTATCATTTTGCCTTAGCCATTTTCCTTCTCTTAGATTTGCCTACTCTTTTCTTGGCAGAGCTCTCTTTTGTCGGTAAGTTGTGTTGGTGGAAAAACTTATAGTTTACAAACTAAGCCAACAACTGCTTCATTTGTCTTTCCCTTAGAAACTTTTTCCTTTGAGAAATTTCCTTCACTACAACTTTGTCTCCCTTCCTTCCATTGGTGAATTTGCTATCAGTAAAACCTCCCTTTGGTGAACTACTGTGTTGGTGAACCTCATGGTTCACGTACTTTTCCTTTTCCCACCAAAGACATTGTTGTTTCCTTTTCTTTCTTTGTCAGGAACTTTCCTCACCGACAAGCCATCTTCTTCCTTACATCTTTTGTTTCCCCACTTACTTTCCTTTTTCCTTTGCCTCTCTTTTACTTGTTCAGCAAATTTCCCTAGCAGTAAACTTGCTTTTTAGTGAACCAAATAGTTCGTGAACCAAGCCAACAACCACTTCATTCTTTTCTGCCTTTTTTCCTCACCGCCCTTTGTTCCTTCTCTGTAGTCGGTGAAATTGCCGCACGGTGAACCTCTTGTCGGTGAAACTAGAGGTTCATGAATTTCCACTTTTGCCAATGAACCATCTCATTTTTCTTTTCTTTAGCCACTTTAATTCTTTGAAGACTCCCTTAAACATTTTCTTGGTGCGCCAGAGCTTCCATTTCCTTTCCTTATATTGGTGAATCTTCCGTCAAAAGAACCATCCGTCTGTGAACTTGGAGGTTCACGAATCTCCAATTTCACCGACAAAGGACTCAGCTGACAAAATTCTTCAAACTTCTTTTTTTCTTAAACTCCTCTCTTCACCTTTTTGTCATAAAACTGACAAATCGATGAACTTTCAAACCGGTGAACCTCCAGGTTAACGAACCAAAATATTTTCTGACAAAGGGCCCAAATTGAATTTTTTTCTTAGGAAGCAAAATGCAAAGATGAGGAGACACAATATACTTAGAAGATTCTGGAATAAAACCCCTAAAAAATTATATCAGATTAGATCTAAATGAGGGCTTTTGATTACAAAGGCAAAACTAGGAAATTTGATGGATTTTTTGGGGCAAAATAAAGCATTTTGGGAGATGATTTTTTTCAGGTCCTAACACTAGCTCTGCTTGGGGATGCATGGAAAACTTGGTATAACAAGAATCTCAGAATATCTCCAGGCAAACCAAAAACACAAAAAACACAAGGGAAAAAACACAAAATGTATTTAGAGGGAAAGATACAGTGAAAAGACTGCATCCAAAATTTTGATACACTCCATGCCAACCCTATAGAAAACTAGTGAAGCTACTTGCCCCTATCAAAGACAAGCCTATTGAAGGAGATAATCTCCCTCAATCCTTTGCTACACCGATCACCCAACATCAGCAATAATTTTTTTTTGCATGCATGTACATACAAAATACATTCATATCGTCATGATGAAGATGGAAATAATTATCACCAAGGAAAGCCAACCATAGATAATATGTCTCATCATCATGAGCTAAATCACATAGAAATACTCACCTTCTAGTTCCATGTTAGCATAATGCATTTCTGGATCTGCATAAATATCAACATGAAGAAAAATATGAAGATGAAATGCATCCAATTTGAGTATGGCCTCAAGTTGGGCTATGTCATATCACTATTAGAATTCTTGTGACCCAACTGCACTACAAATGCTAATGCATTCCTCCATGACTGAATCAAAGGCATGATTCAGATTTAAATCTACATCATTAGTACATAGATCAAAAATTTGAGGCACTTCAAGTGAAGACTCACAATCTTCAAATTGCCTCTCTATTTTGAATTCCTTGACACACACTGTTGTGTAAAACTATTGCTAAGAAAATCTCTAATGATTTTCTCCTCTTCACCCTACAGAACAAAAACTTGACCCACACGAGAACACCTAGCTTCAATGTTATCAAGCCCAACCAATGATCTCAAAAATGTGCCCTCAACATGATCCACATCAATAAGAGATAACAACCTCAAACAAAGCTCTAGAAAATCATTTGTGATATAGCTTTAATAGTGGGAAATTGTTACCTCAAAATCATTTGTTGTTGTAGTAATGCCTTCATGATGTCCAGCTAAGGCATGATCCACATTATCCTCATGCAAACAAGTGCCAATGGATTCAATGTCATCATCAAGGACAAAAAAGGGAAATACACTAGACAAGAGACTAGCCTCTTGTTCAATCTCAACATTACTTTGTACACATCCCTCCCTATCCACTTGGTGTCCACAGGTAGTCGGGTCATATAGCATATGATTCTCCACTTCCAAGGCTGACAGCTCAAATTCACTGAACCCTAAGTCATTTTCAAAAGGAGGATTATCCATGCACCAATGATAATCATGAATCATCCTTCCTAATGGACTTGCATGTTCTTCATAAAGTACATTGTGCCTTATGTACATCCCTTCATCATTATTTACATTATCAATGCATATATGCTCTATATAATCAACTACATGAGCCAAGTTATTTAATTTGTCATTTCCATACATACCTTCCACACGGTCCATGATGCTACAACAAGCAGTAGGGTTATAAGTCTCTTCACCAGATTGGAAATCATCATTGATTTTCTAATCTTGATCATCCACTGATGATTGATCTAATTTAAGGTAGGTGTAATTACTACTATTTTCATTTGAATTGATATCATACACTACATCAACACCTTCCTCTATCCTCCTCCACACATAATCATCACATGACATTGTTCTTGGATCATACGAAGCATCCACATCCTTGTTGCCTACAACAACCTACTGATTACCAGCTACCTCTGCATTTGAGGATAGAGATTTCACAATCATATCCCTCATAACTTTGTCAACATAATAAATGAACAAGTATGCATGTTGCATGGTTATTAGATTGAACTTGTCTCCTATAGAACTTGAGCCTAATGTACCATCATAAGCACTTAGATACATGTCAATACAAACAAGAAGATCAAGTTAGAAATCCTCTAGGATGTGGGACAAGGTAACTACAAATCCATGATTGATATCCATGCTAGACTCTCCTTCATGCCTTCTAATATCTTCTAGTTCTTGGACAAGAAATACAGGGTCTAAACTACTTGCAAAGTCTTCAACTGTAGCAACTAATTTATCCCAGGAAGCAAAATGTTGGTTAGGGAAATTAACCAACCATTATCTTTCCACACCACCTAGAGATATGATAAATAATCTCATCCACATGTCTTCATCTTCAAACTGGAACTTGTCCATGAAGTCTAAAAATGCCTTAATATGTGCTTTCCCATCGTAAACCTCACACCCATCAAATAAAGGAATCTAATAGTAGATCATTTTGGGCATTGATTATTGTTCATAATTGACCCATGAGAGGTCCAGTTGTTTATATATATTTTCATTTGCAATAGGAGGAGGTCAAGAAAAAGAGCAACTAGGAACAATAGGAAGGGGATGAAACTGCATCCTAGATTAACGTAGCCTGATTTGGCTTTCTAATTCTTTTTCTTGCTACAATAGAGATTCTAATAACTATTTTTCTATTTGAATTTCATACTGCAGCATAGTTGACTCATTTTGATTAGGCAAGGGTGCAAATAGGTTTGGTTTTGTAAAATTGGTAGGGCCATGATTGGAAAATGCATTGTTCAGATGGTCAAAAGCTATATAATTCCTAGGGTCTACAACATAAGAAGATGCATAGGAAGGAGCCTCCCTAGGGTATCCATGTTCATACCAATTGGTCATGACTAACTACAAACTGCTTGTGCATGAAAAAGGAGAGCACATAACATGTTCTTTTACTAAGAAAGAAACCATGGTCAAAGCTGGAAGAAAAATGTGCACCTTAACCAGTTGTAATCTCTTTGAATCATGCACACAGCAACAATACTTTGTTTTCTTTTTACAATAGAGTTATCACCTCACTAAATGAGGAAAACCCTTGAAGCATGAAAATCTTCAAGGCAACAAAACTGATTCTAGGTTGCTCACACTAGTAGAGTCTACAAATCATTCTAACCCAACATTAATCTATCCCCAGCAAAGGTGCCAAACTATTGGCGTAAGTTGATGGGATGCCAACTTCAACACACAAGAAACTGCACATCTACAAACATTACTGTTATAGGGGCCTTCAAATTTCTTTGAGCTTTTAAGTCATCCTTGGCAATGGCACCAATCTGTTGGTGTAAGTTGATGGGCTACCAATTTCAACACATAATAGACTGCACTTGGCCTTTCAAAATCTAGACCAAGATATTACTTCTTTGGCAATGGTGCCAAACTGTTGTCATAAGTTGACAGGCTGCCAACTTACCCAAACACAACATACAAATGTAGACTGACTATTATAGGAGTATTCAAGGTTCTTCAACATTTTAAGTCCTCCTCGGCAATGGCACCAAAATATTGGAATAACTAAACGGGCTGCCAACTTACACAAACACAATGCACAAATGTTGACTAACTATTATAGGGGTCTTCAAGATTCTTCAACCTTTCAAGTCCTCCCCGGTAATACATGCCAAAATGTTGGCATAAGTTGATGAGCTGCCAAATTACCTAAACACAACGCACAATTGTAGATTGATTGTTACAGGGCTCTTCAAGCTTCTTCAACCATTCAAGTTCTCCCCAGCAATGACTCCAAAATATTGGTTCCCAAAATGATAGCAACACACAACTCAAACATTTCTAAATCACCTAGGCCAATGATTATCCTCAAGGTGATAGAAATAGGTTTATCAAAAAGTTCAGGGCTATTTTGGCCAACTAACAGGAGGGGGTAGACTCCTCTGCACTTCGAGCTCAACTTAAACTCTGAAGAAATATTCCAAGGGGTATACCTAAATAGATATTAACATCAAAACTAGATGAACAACTAAAATAACTAGACAACCAAACCCAACTCATCATCTTGACCCCAAAAGTTGTCACTAAGTCAAGAACAACTGGTTGTCACAAAACCCCTATATAGTTGATTCAATTGTGCGAATGTACATGCACAGGAAAGATGGTTTTTTCCCTTAAACCATAGGTGAATGATTTGTTAGTTTTAAAAGAATGATTGATCCCTCTCCAATATGGTTCAGTGCCTACTCTATTGGGCAATAGAATCATAGAATGCAAGGAAGAAAATAAATATACAATAGAGGATCAATGGAACTAGATATATATTCACATATAAGACTTTAATAGATTTCTATGTGATGGACATACTTAATAATCTAAAGAGAACTACAATGACTCATATGCAACAAAAAAATGGAAAATACAAAGCCTTGTATTAACTTGGATGCTGTCACACACCTCCAAACCTTAGTTACAATCATGCCAACAAATGTGGTGAGGAAAAACATATAACTACGATTATACATTTGCCAAAATTGTTACAAACTCCCATGGAGACATTCCATTACATTCATATTTTCTTTACAAAACCTTCCTACACTAAGTTGAATAAATCCCTTCACTTAAAAACTAGACTAACATGATTTGATGTCAAAAAATACTCCTTAGGCGCTTCTAGACAAGAGAATTGGTTCAACGACCAACCCTGAAAACATCTTTTTATCATGTATATATAGTAATCCTTTCATACTATGCAGCCTAGGGTATTGGAAAACTATTCACCAAGAAAACCATGCTAAATTAAAATTAGGCCCATGGCAATGTTAGAAAACCTACACTTTTGGGAAGAAAGACCACACCCTGACAATACTAAAAATGTTAGAAGAAGATTCCTTGCACTCTTTGTGTACTAGGAACAATAAAGAAGGAAGGTTCCAACCCTTTCCATGACACTTGCAATATCTGACTTATCTGCTTTGTCCTCCAAATGTCCCTGTGCATTGAAGAAATTTACTATGTCAACCACTTGCATGGTACTGTTCTGCAGAATCATGAATTGTAGGTACAAATCAGCCTTTTAATGCCTTTACAACACTTTAAAATGTGTTGTCCAAATTTCCATTTTGGGCCATCTGATTTTTTATTGTACCTTTCTACGTGTTGGGCATCCTTCCTTCCTTTATCCGCCATTTTCCTTTATCACAAACTTCTTTCATTTCCCTCTTATACTCACTTTGTCGACAAACTTTCATTTTTAGGAACCATGGGAAACACCCCCTTTTGTTTGGCACCTAATCTTCATTTTTGGCCTCCTTTGTGCCTTAATGGAAAATCCTCATTTTCATGAACTTTGGACCTGTCACCTTGTCTTCTCTATCAACCCCTCTTTGCCTTATCAGCAAATCTTTAATTTGATGAACTAATTGACTCATCATTTCTTTCTCTTTTTCCATCATCTTTCTCTCTTCGATGATTTTGTCCTTTGTCAAACCAAGCCCTATTTTTTATCTTCCACTTTCTCCTTTAGTCAGTGAAATCTAATTTTCTCAAACTAAACATATTCTACCCTTTATTAGCAATTTTTACCTTTTTTGAACCATGGAGGTGTTGGCAAGACACATTGCTAGGGATGATTAGTGTTGTCATTGATGGCAACCAAGTCTCTCTACACATCCACATTGCATAATTTGCCCATACTGAAAATTAGATTGAAGATCTATCTAAGTCTAGGAAGTCAACAACAGAATGTGAGACAAGGTTTGGTATCTTGGTCTGGATCTCCTCTAGAGTAGATTAGAGTTTGTTGCGGATCTAAGGGAGTCATAAGCATTGTCAGGATAATCTAAATCCAAAATTATGGCGTCTGGTGATGAAGGAGTCAATAGTTATTAGCATCTGAGTATCGGGTTAACAGTTTGACAGAACAAACAGAAGAAGAACATGCTGACATTGTAATCGATCTTGGTTTCGGATGTATGGAAGTTGTTTGTTTGACTGTAAGTTGTGTTGATTGGTGATAGTAGCTGACCTGACTAATTATTTTTAAGTGTATGTTTTTTTCCGCGTCTCAAGTTATGCATGGATCTAGCTGATAGGGCAGAGTATTTAATCAAGTTCCAAGTGTTCTTGAAGTCGACTGGAAAGTAATTAAAGATCAGGATGTAGATATATATAGCTAATGGATTTGGATAATTTCAGTGTGTGTGTGTGTTACGAATATGTAGTAAAGATGAAAAGAGTAGAGACCTAAGATTTGGATGAAGGCAGAGCAGTAAACTAGACAGAGTAATGATTAAATGTGTAAGATCAGTGTTTTGTGCCTAACCGAAACTAAAGTCATGCATTAGTAGATGCTTCTCATCAGTTCAAAATCTATGTTATTCTCTTATAATCATTTGTAGGCAGTGAGCCTCTATTTGAGCAATGAGCTTTGGGCAGTGAGCCCGTGTAAAAATACTTTTAATAGGGTATTAATTTTTGTGGGTTAACCCCCACCGTGGTTTTTCCCTTAACTGGGTTTCCATGCTAAAAATCTTGGTGTCAAGTGTGTTATTTATGCTTTTGCTCATGTGTTATTGATTCATGCTTTAATATTTATTTGATTGTAAGTTGTAAAAGAAGATTAAAGGTAGAAAAAGTTGAATTGTGTGACAACTAATTTAGCCCCCCCTCTCAGTTGTCTTGACTAATTCCAACAATTGGTATTAGAGAAAGGATCCTTTGAGAAGCCTAACAACTTAAGGAAACGATGTTGGAAGGAGTTTTAATGGGTTCACTAAAAGATCAACTCCAATTGGCCCTAGAAGATCTTGTTCAATCTAAAGCAGAAATTAGTAATATGAGAGGTGAACTTAAAGATACTGATGATACCATTGAAATGTTAAAAGATAAATTAAAAATATCTATGGGAAGGAAAAAGGAACTACTTCTGCAGTTATCCAGTTTAACTTAAGAAAATGACATGAATGAAGCTTCGGAAGAAAAGACAAAGGAATGTGAGAAGCTGTCAAAAGAAATTGTTGTTATGAAAATTGAGATGGAATCTAGGGTGATGAGGTAAACCAAAGAAATTAAAGATAGGAAGAAAATTGAAGAAGACTTCAATCAAAAACTAAAAGAAAGAACTAAAGAATGCTGCAAATTAGATAGAATAGCTAGCCATTTAGAATCTAATTTACAAGAATGCAAAGACAATGGGAGAGAACTTAAAAGGCAAATTGCCATTCTTAGACATGACCTAGAAGTTGCAAATGAATACAAAGAAATTTTCAAGATAAGCTCAGCCAAACTTGAAGCACTGCTTGAAGGATAGAAAAGGGTTGATGACAAGGATAGTCTTGGATATGGAAAAGGTGAATGCTCTGGATCTGGACAAAAGAATTTTTAACCAAGGAATGGGAAAGACAACCCTAGAAGACCTCCGGTAAGACAACCTAATGCTCACAGATATCCATCATTCAATGGAAACTATTTCAAGTGCAATAAATTTAGTCACAAGGCTAATCAGTGCAGAAGCAGAGTAAATCAAAATGATCCATCCTTCTCTAGTCAATGCTTCAAATGCAAGAGGTATGGTCATAAATCCAATGAATGTAGAAGTATGATAATGAATAACTCTAATGGCAATTCTTTCAATGGCTACTACTTTTCTTGCAATAGATTTGGACACATGGCTAACTAGTGCAGATCAAGTGGAAATCAAGTATATAAGCAAACAAATGTTGTGTGCTTTAATTACAATAAATCTAGTCATATTGTAAGACTCTACAAAAATAGGAGTAATGAAAGAAAGGGTCCAATAAATAGAAAACTGGATGAGCAGTGACAAGAAAAAGGCAAAGAAAAAATTGATGTGAATGAGATTCAGAAAAATGAACAAGACGTGGGTCAAGAAAACAACTGTGAACATTAGTAGTGGGTCAGCACCGGAATCTGGTGTTGCTAATTCCTCTGGGAATTGAATTAGGAGCTTTGGCTCAGGGGGAGCTACATTGAAAATCAAATCCCCCAGCTAGTAAGTGGGTGTCTGAATTAGGCACAGTGAGAAAATAAATCTTGGATTATTTCAGATCATTTGGAAGGATTTTTGAAAGAAAAAGAGGTGGATATGGCAAATTGCAGAGTAATTCATGAGAAACTATTCAAAAAATAGAGTAACCAGATGTATTAGGGTAGAGCATTTATTACAAAGACAAATTAGGCACTGCGAAGCATAAAAAGGCCATTCATTCCTCATTTGGATCACTTTGCATTAGAAGAAAGCAAGAAGAGAAGGAGTGAATGAGCTCAGAGTTGAGAATTCTCAAGAATTGAAGTGTGAAGAGGATCTCCAAGCAAAATCCTAATTTGCAGAACAAGGTATTTCTATTTTCTGTGAAACCTCTTGAATTCTCAATCTTTGTAAATGGCTACACCTTTAGTTGTTGATGTCATTGAAAAGACCTATCCTAAATTTAAGAAGCATCCTTACAAATCTGTTGAAGTAAAGCCGCTAGGTGCTTTTTCAGGTGTTCCATATGGGGTTTTACATGTTGAAGACATTAGGGCATACACTCATTGCAATGTAGAAGAATTTGGGGATCTAAAATTGTTGGAATTGTTTAAGAGCCATCTAAAGGATGAAAATTACCAACTGAAACCTGAATTTGAAGCCCTAGAAAGCAAACTTTTTCTGCAAATTATTGAATTTTCATATTTTGATGAGAGTGAATGGGTTTGTTATGTGTTGATCTAAATGCACGATGAATTTATATGGCTACTGAAACCATTTAAGATCACTAAATATGTTATCAAATTTTTTATCGGGTTAAACTCAACCAACGGACTACCCATGCTAAAATCTATCAAAAACCAAACTATCATTGATGTAACCAGTGTGAAATTTGATAAAAGAGAAATGAAAATCAATGACATTATAGAACCAGATGTCAAGTTTGCTTCCATGATAATTGGGTATAAGATTTATCAATCTAGTAGAGAAAACTCTATCTCCATAACAACTATATATGCAGCATATAAAATGTTGAAAGAGAATGTAGACTATGACCTCTGTGACCTACTACGAGTTCAACTGTTTGAAAATTTAAACAAAATCAAGAAAGATAAGAAAAATTCCTTCAAGTATGGTTCCTTGATTATATGCTTATTTTTCTATTTTATGAATGAAGTGCTTGGAGTGCAAAGTGTGGACTGGACAAATGATAGGCCAGTGCCAATCTAGATAAGAGATCATTTATATAGCCTTGGAGATTCAGGTGCACAAAAGATTACAATCTGGGGGTATTTCAAAAAAATTTAGAGTTTGATGCATGCAACAGAAAGAATCTCTAAGTTAGTTGTAGAAAAATATGAGAAAGAGATATGTTTCATGGTTGACACTGATCAATGTCTAATGGAGGCTATAGAACCAAGAACATAATGGATAATGCCAATGGGTTATAAGGTGGATGAGAGAGTTCTGGACATATATGCTCAGTATCTTCTAGGCAAACCTAAAGACACATCTGTTGAAAGGTTTGGAACATACAAGGAACTAAGCTTAAAGTTGCATGTGGAACTTAGATAGCTAGAAACAAAAAGAAAACTACACAAGCAAGTGGAGATGTATGCAAAAAGCATTGGGATTACAAAAGAAATAGTGAGAAAGAATAGAGAAATGATTGAAAAGATGAAAAAAAGCACTGAGCAAACTTTAGAAGAAAAAGCAAAAAGTGAGCTAGCAGTCACTTTGGAAGTCCCACCAAGCTCCTCAAGGAAGACAAGGAGTTATGCAACTCTTGCTGAGCAACCCAAGTCTATTTCCACTAAGAAACTAGAAACCACTCTATCTAGTGAAGGAGGGAAAAGAAAGAAAACCAAGGCCACAAGAACACACAAGAGTACAAAAGATGATAAGGAGATAGAGATAGATGAAGAAGTTAAAGAGATAAGATCGAAGAAAGCCAGGACTTCAAAGACTTTTGAAGACTAGCCTTTCGGAAGCAATAAGGCTAGTAAAAAGCAAGTAACTGGTAAGGTCACTATGACTATTGATGAAATTGTAAAAATAATCACTGTTCATGGAAATTTAAAGCCTATCAGATTTTACTATGATAATTTTGATCAAGCAAATAAGAAAATTTTGGAAGATGCCATTATCATATATTTGAATAAATTCAATAGAGCCCTATTGGAAATTTTACAAGAACTTCCTAAAAGTCTAAGGAAAATACTAGAAATGACGAAAGAAGCAGCCAAGTCTAAAGATCTAGAACTCAGAGAGTATGTCCTCTCCACCTTGTGTCCTGTAATGACTAGAAGAGAAGTAGACAAAATCCTCAAAGAAGTTAAGGAGGAATTCAGAAGTAAGATCCAGATGAATAAGCTAATGCTTGGCAAAACTGAGGAAATTGTAAAAGAAACAAAGGAAATTTTAAGAAAGGCCCTAGACAAAGATAAATATTATATTATTTCAGAAAAACAAGTTGAATAAGACAATCCTCCAGTTCCAGAACAAGAAGCCCTAGAAGAAGAGACTTTCAAGGGAATTGATGATCAAGGTGTTAATTTAGATCCCTTGGAACAAACCTATAAGGAGACAGATGATGGGATTTACTCATCAATTCCAGATGTTGGAAAAGAAAACATCAGTGGGCAACAAACCAAAGTTGATAACTCCTCAGCTATGAAAGAAGAGCAATTAAATAAAGAAGACTCAGAGATGATGGTCAAAATTGATGGTGTTGGAGATAGTCATACTCCACCTAATCAATTTAGAAAAGAAGATGATGTTGCTACTACACAAAGCCCTCCGGATCAAACTGCTAGTGGTGAAGACAAGGAGAAGATTCCTATTGCAGACATTATAGAAAAAGGTGAAACAAAAAAGGAGAAAGAAAAGGGTAATGAAGACAAAATGGAAGAAGATGGTGCAAATGTTGATGCATCTACAAATGCTGAGAAATATCAGGAACAAAAGGGTGGTCTAGAAATTGTTGTAAGAGACACTACAGATGCAGTGAAAAGTCTTCTGGATAAAGAGATGCTTGAGTTTGATGAGCCTGAACAACTCCAACAACCTATTAATCTAGATGCTCTCTCCCTGGTACAAATCATGAAGATTGCATCCTTCACTCAAGCCAAGGCCGGAGAGAAGATGTTAAAATCTCACATGGAGGACAATGAATTATTAGTGCTTACAACTGGAATCTTGGAGACGTTATTACCAACCTGCCAAAAGAGTCCATCAGATTCCCCCTTTGGTCACCTGAAGAAACTTGTGAATGTTGTAAGTACACATTTTGAGTCCTTTGAAAATTCTACAGAGGCAAAAGTTTAGAAAGAATTCTTGGATAAGAAATTTAGTGAAGTAAAAAACTTGATAAGAAATGATAGAATAATACTTGGTATTAGCACAAAGAGTATTTAGAATTCTCTAAACGGTGGAAGTAATATGTACAAATTCTTTCTATCATAGCCCAAAGTTAGTGAGGATATTGAGAAAAAGATAAAGGAGCAAGAACAAAAATTGTCAAATGTTTCTCAAAATTTTGATCCTCTAACAATTTTCCCTATAAGTCGGGAATGCCAAGTAATCATCTTGACAGATGAGATAAGGAGGATTGTTAAATAAAAAGGTAACATTATGAAGAGAATGTGTGAGCTCTAGAGATTGATTGCCCCCAAGTTAGAAGCCATGTCTAATGCCTTGTCAAAAGCTCAGACTGCACTTCAGACAAGTAATCCTCCAGATCAGACAAAGGCAGAAGCATATGCATTTTTGCTAAGTGAACACATATCAAATTTGGATGGAATGAAGGGAACTTGGGCCTTTGAACTTTTGCAATTGAAAAATAGTTTTGCAGACATTCTCAAGTTCATGTGAATAGAACTTAATGATTAGTTGGACATATGCGGCATTATACACAACATTTTTGGAGATTTTGGCTTGCGAACCCCACCCTTTGCCATTGATGTCAAAGGGGAAGTGAAGAGCAGTAAAAAAAATGAGGAATCTAGTGAAGGGGGAGCTTTGGAAATAGTGGAAAGTAGGTGTACAGAATAAGGTGGCTGCTTCTGACACTTAAGTCATTTTTCACTAAGTGTTGCCATCAATGCCAAAGGGGGAAGTTGTTGGCAAGAGACACTACTAGTCATGATTAGTGTTGCCATTTATGGCAACCAAGTCTCTCTACACATTCGTATTGCATAATTTGCCCATACCAGAAATCAGATTGAAGATTTGTCTAAGTCTGTGAAGTCAAGAACAGAGTGTGTGATAGGGTCCGGTATCTTGGTCCAGATCTCCTCTGGAGTACATCAAAATTTTTTGCGGATCTAAGGGAGTAATAAGCATTGTCAGGATAATCTAAATCTAGAATTTTGGCCTCTGGTGATGAAGAAGGCAATAGTTATTAGCATCTGAGTATCAGGTTAACAGTTTGACAGAACAAACAGAAGAAGAATAGGCCGACATTTTAATTGATCTTGGTTATGGATGTATGGAAGTTGTTGGTTGAACAAGTTGTCTTGATCAATGATAGTAGCCAACCTAACTAATTATTTATAAGTACAAGTTTTGGTTCGCGTCTCAAGTTATGCATGGATCTAGCCGACATAGCACAGTATTCAATAAAGTTCCAAGTGTTCATGAAGCTGACTAGAAATTAATTAAAGATCAGGATGCGGATATATATAGCTAATGGATTTGGATGATTTTAGTGTGTGTGTGTATTGCGAATATGTAGTAAAGGCAAAAAGAGTAGAGATCTAAGATTCAGATGAAGGCAGAGCAATAAACCGAGCAGAGTAAAGATGAAATGTATAAGATCAATGTTTTGTGACTAACTGGAATTGAATTCATGCATTAGTAGATGCTTCTCATTAGTTCAAAATCTTTATTATTCTCTTATAATCATTTGTAGGTAGTGAGCCTCTATTTGAACAATGATCTCTGGGTAGTGAGCCCGAATGCATGTGCATTCTCATTTGTAAAAATACTTTTAATAGGGTATTATTTTTTTTGGTTAACCCCCACTATGGTATTTCCCTTAACCGGGTTTCCATGCTAAAAATCTTGGTGTCAATTGTGTTATTTATGCTTCTTCTCATGTGTTGTTGATTCATGCGTTAATATTTATTTGATTGTAAGTTGTAAAAGAAGATTAAAGGTAGAAAAGGTTGAATTGTGTAACAACTGATTCACCCCCCCCTCTCAGTTGTCTAGACTAATTCCAATAGGAGGAAGCTCACCTTCTTAGCTTTGTCGGCCAATCACCTTATTGGTGAACCTTCAAAATTTTGAACTGTTTGGTGAGTTTGATTCTCCACCAGTTCCCCGACAAAGCCTTCTTTTATCATTTTTCCTCAGCCATTTTCCTTCTCTTCTATTTTCCTTATCAGAAAATCTCAACATTTGTGAACTTCCCCTTTCTCTACTCTTTTTCTTGGAAGTGCTCTCTTTTGTCAACAAATTGTGCTGGTGGTGAACCTTATGGTTTGTGAACTAAGTGAACAATTGCTTCATTTGTCTTTCCCTTAGAAACTTTTTCCTTAGAAAAATTTCCTTTGCTGCAACTTTGTCTCGCTTCCTTCTATTGGTGAATTTGTTGTCAATAAAACCTCCCGTCAGTGAACTACTCTATTGGTGAACCTCATGGTTCATGTACTTTTCCTTTTCTCACCAAAGACATTGTTGTTTCCTTTTCTTTCTTTTTTGACAACTTTCCTTTCCGATGAACCATCTTCTTCCTTGCATCTTTTCTTTCCCTGCTTACTTTCCTTTTACCTTTGCCTCTCATTTAATTTGCCATAAAATTTCCTTGGTGGTGAACTTGGTTGTCAATGAACCAAATGGTATGAGAATCAAGCCAACAACCACTTCATTCTTTTCTTCCTTTTTTCCTCATTGCTCTTTGTTCCTTCTCTGTAGTCGATTAAATTGCCCTGCAGTGAACCTCTTGTTAGTAAAACTAGAGGTTTGTGAACCTCCAATTTTTTCGATGAACCATCTCATTTTTCTTTTCTTTAGCTACTTTATTTCTTTGAAGATTGTCTTCCTTATAATTGTTTTTACTAAGCTAGAGCTTCCATTTCTTTTCCTTCTATTAATGAATCTTCCACCAAAAGAACCATCCGTCGGTGAACTTGAAGGTTCGTGAACCTCCAATTTCACCAACAAAGGACTCGGCTGACAAACTTCTTCAAACTTCTTTCTTTCTTAACTCCTCCCTTTGCCTTTGTTTTTTAGAAAACTGACAAATTGGCAAACTTTCAAATGAGCGAACCTTCGGGTTCGTAAACCAAAATATTTGCTAACAAAGGGCCCAAATTGAAAATTTTTCCAAGGAAGGAAAACACCAAGACAATGGGAAACATTATACTTAGAATATTTTAGAATAAAACCCCTAAAAAGTTGTCTAAGATTAGATCTAAATGAGGGGATTTGATTGCAATGGAAAAACTAAGAAATTTGATGGATTTTTGGGGGCAAAATAAAGCATTTTGGGAGACAGTTTTTTCAGGTCCCAACACATAGGACCAAACACATGACTATGTATCACATCCAAAATCCATTCTAGGGTATGTGCAGGATCATCATGGGCAAAACAGTGGCAATGGGAAAAAAATTGCATTTTTACTTAGCCAAATTCGTGACTTGGCAAAGTTTGACTTTCATATGTTTTGAAACGGATATCCATTTCAAAATGGATATCTGTTTCTAGAAATCCAAATCAGATATCCATTTTGAGAAAGCCAAAATGAATATCCATTTTACAAAACGGATATCCATTTCCCTTCCCCCAATTTAGTGTACGTATATATTACTTGACCAATTCTACATGAGGTATACCAAATATAAATCACTTACACATGATCGAATGTTTATTGATTACTAATTTATCCTTTACTTATTAATTTATTTATACTACCAAGCATGGTATTCATTCATGAAAAAATTTAAGAGTGTTTCAATTTGTGAAGGATTCTAATGATTGTTAATAACACCTCCCTATATAGAGAGGATATATATAACTATTTGAGCAGTAATATGAGATTTCATTATAACAATCTTCTTATTCATACACTTCATATTAGCTTGGCCTAGAACTATGATATAAATTATATGAAAGGGAAGACCTAGGAAAACCATTAGGCCAAGGATCCATGTTTAAAAAGATTCAAAACACATTGAAACTAAGAAAGTACACTTCATACAAATGTGCATTCTTGTATGAAAGCAAGTTTATCTCACCAAGAGAAGAAAGAAAATGTATGTTCCTTAAACCTCATGCCCTAAATTGCTTTACCCAGTTGTTCATATGATTTGATTCATGATACATGATTTGAGAAGGATACACATAATATACCCTTACCCTCTAGTGATAAAATTATGAATGATACTTTATGTGGTGAAGCTACACCTTCGTTAATCCTTCATGACATTGTTATTCCTTGTGATGATGATGATCCTTCATGTGATATGATAGGACATAATGCAAAGTTAACATGGCATGAACTCTCTTTCAAGGGTAAGCATGGACTATAAGAACATTGAACTAGTTGGATTTGTTAAGCTCGCCATTTATGAAAGAACTTTAAATGTTCACCTTAATTAGGTAAGGTTATGTTTCAGTGTGGTTGTTTGTGCAACAATGTGTAAATTAATGTTACCCAAGGATAAATCTAACTTTACTAACATTTTAATAACCATGAGAGTTGGGACTAACAATTAGACTAAAAACTTGACAAACAATACAACTTGGACACATGTAGGACTTGGAAAATGGAAAAGAATATAATTAAATGTGGAAAACAATGAAAAAGTGCTATTAGTTGCATCTATATAGGGAAGTGGTTTAGAGGTTTAGGGGTTAGGGGAATTATTTAGGGTTTAGAGATTTAGGGTTGCTTGGGTTTAGGGGTTTGGGGTTTACAGTTTAAAGAGAGATAGAGAGAGGGGACTAATAGAGTTTGGGAGAGATAAAGGAGATAGAGGGGAGAGATAGGGAGATAGAGAGTGAGAGACATGTCCAGAGACATAGAGAGAGAGAGAGATTGAGAGGTAGAGGGATGATAGAGATAGGGAGATAGAGGTTTAGGGTTGCTTGGGTTTAGGGGCATTATTTAGGGTTTAGGGTTTATGGTTTTGTGGTTAGGGGTTAAGGTTTAGAGGTTTAGGGTTTAGAGAGAGATAAAGGACAAATAGGGAGATATAGAGGAGTCTGAGGGGAGAGATAGGGAGATAAAGAGTGAGGTACATGGCAAGAGACATAGGGAGAGAGATTGAGAGGTAGAGGGACAAAGGTGATAGGGAGATAGTGGTTTATGGTTACTTAGGTTTAGGGTTTATCGGTTTAGGGTTTCTCATGTTTAGGGGTTAGGGGTTAGGGTTTAGGGGCATTATAATTTAGGGTTTAGGATTTATTGTTTAGGGATTAGGGGCTAGGTTTAGAGGTTTATGGTTTATAGAGAGAGAGGAATGATAGGGAGATATAGAGGAGTCTGAGGAGAGAGATAGGGAGATAAAGAGTGAGGGACATGGCCAGAGACATAGGGAGAGAGATTGAGAGGTAGAGGGACAAAGGTGATAGGGAGATAGGGGAGAGATAGGGAGATAGTGGTTTAGGGTTACTTGGGTTTAGGGTTTAGGGGTTATGGGTTAGGGTATAGGGGCATTATTTAGGGTTTAGGATTAAAATTGTCTAGGGGATAGGGGTTAGGTTTAGAGGTTTAGGGTTTTGGATTTAGGGTTTATAGATAGAGGAATGATAGGGAGATAGAGAGAAGAGACTGAGGAGAGAGATAAGGAGATAGAGAGTGAGACACATGGCCAGGGACATAGGGAGAGAGATCAAGAGAGGTAGAGGGATGATAGAGATAGGGAGATAGAGGTTTAGAGTTGATTGGATTTAGGGTGTAGGGGTTTAGGGGTTCTTAGTTTTGGAGATACCTAGATAGAAAGAGAGAGGAGATAGATAGGGAGAGATAGAGGAGATAGAGGGGAGAGATAGGGAGATAGAGAGTGAGCGAGATCTCTAGAGAAATAGGGAGAAGGATCGAGAGGTAGAGGGATGATAGAAATAGGGAGATAAGGGAGACATAGGAGATAGGGTTTAGGGTTGCTCATGTTTAGGGTTTAGAGGTTAGGGGTTAGGGGTTAGGGGTTAGGGGTTAAGGTTTAGAGGTTTAGGGTTTAGTGTTTAGAGAGAGAGGACCGATAGGTAGATATAGAGTGAGGGACATGGCTAAAGCATAGGGGGAGAGATTGAGAGGTAGAGGAATGATAGTGATGGGGAGATAGTGAGATAGGGAGATAGAGAGATAGAGGTTTAAGGTTTCTTGGGTTTAGTTTTTAGGATTTAGGGTTTAGGATTTAGGGGTTTATGGTTTCTCAGGTTTAGGGGTTAGGGGCTAGGTTTAATCATGCATTAATACATGTTGTGGAGTGAGAAAGGGGTGGTATGGGTATGGTTGAATGGAGTAATGAGGTGATTTAATTGGTGATGACCTAGGTGAAGTGATGGGTAAGGTGTCTTATGTGGGATTGTTAGAAAGTGTGATTGGTAATGGTGGGGATAGCTAAATGTCATCTTCTAAGGGTTCAAAGGTGAGGAAAGTATAAGATGGGGATATTGGGATAATCCATGGTTTAATTATTATTCAAGGCAGTCTCCTTATATAATTATTATCAATGATGGTGTCAATAGGGGGAATGGAGTCTATGAATGTAGGTGTGGGAATTTGAGCTATGACATTGGGATTGTAGTATTAGATGAATAATGGAAAGTCCTTGGGCACCTATCTAGTGATGGAAGGAGCCACATGATCAAATTATCTTTGGGAAAGGGGTTTTATTAGGAAAGTAAGGATTTGGGTGATGGTCTAAGGTTTAGTGGAGAAGAATTTATGGAAAATTTGAAGGTCATTAAAAAACATCCCTCCACCTCTATCTCCCTATCTCTCTCTTATCTCCCTCTCTCTATCATCCCTTTCTCAAGTTTAAGGCTTAGGGGAATTATTTAGGGTTTATGGTTTAGGGGTTAGAGTTTAGGGTTTAGGGGAATTATTTAGGGTTTACGATTGCATGTCAAAAGAAGTCTCTCTCTCTAAATCTCCAAACCCTAAATAATGCCCCTAATCCCTAACCCCTAACCCATATCTACCTCTCTCCTATATCTACCTCTCTATAGATATCTCCCTCTCTATAGATATCTCCCTCTCTCTATCTTGCTCTCTCTATCGACATCAATCCAATTATGTTGAGGATGTGCTAAATTGATTTGCCACCTTTAGAAAATAAATGACATCAATCCAATGATTGTCTTGGAATTTGAATAGGTATAGAAAAATGAGAGGTCGATCCTGAGTGTCACAAGTTTGATCTCAATTGTTGACACAAATATCATCTAATATGTAAGTTATATGAAATAATTTTTTTAGAATTTACACCAAAACTACTTGCTTTTACAAATTTTTTATGACAATTATCTATTCAAAAGTGCCTTTGAAATACTATGAGATACCTTAGTATAAGTAAATCATATAAAAATCAAATATATATATCATCATAATCCTATATAAATTTTGATAGTTTGTCCAAAATCTCTCCTTTCATATGATACAGTCTTTCTAAAATTTTGATTGTATTTTACAGCTAAATGCCTAAATACTAAAATAAAAAATAATGAAAACAATTGGGAAAAAGAAAATGGATATCCATTTTTTAAAACATAAAAAGCAAAAAGGCATCACGTTTTTGTAAACCCGCGGCTTGCAAAACGCAGTGTCAACTCTCAAGAATGGATATCAGAGGTGAAGAATGGATATCCGATCCAAAAAGGTAAGATCTTTCATATTTTTTTTGTTTGTTTTGTATATTCAAGAATTTTTTTGGTTTTTTATGCTAAGTGGGTATGTTTTATATTTTAATTAGGTAAAATGGATGCACAAAATGAAACCCAAACCCTCCACCACCAAACCCCCCCTCCAACAATAGAAGAGAAAATTTCATCGAAATATTGATCAAATAAGTAGGATCATAGAAATGTATCACCGCCACCCTCGATTGTCTACAATGACATCAAATTTAGAGGGAATCATTAATCATGTTCAAACCTTGTCAACCCAACATGAATCATTTAGGCAATGGCGAGAAGCCAAGAAGGCCGAATATGCTAACAGTTTGTCATATGATGAAGTCAAAGAATTAGAGATTACAAAAGCTATGTTAGCCCAATACTTTGTCAATCCTAAAACTAGATTGCATGTTGATGTCCATAAGCCCAAGTTTTCAATCAAATGGTGTATTCATGAGGGCATTAGTTAGAACTTTTGGGATCATAGGTGGATGGTTTTAGATAAACCACCCAACAACAATTTAGATGTACCTTTGTATTTCCTTTGTAAACTCTATGCAGAGTTTGTCATGGGTCAACATGTTAATTATTTTGATTTTAGAGAGTTTCAAGGAGTGGGTAAGGGAATTTCTCAAGATAGACCTGGGACAATGAGACAAGTATAAGGTCCCTATATTCCCCCTCCTGCTATCCCTTCTCCAACCCCAATGCAGCACCTAGACGTTGTTGCAAATACAACACAATAGGGCCTTGGTGCCATACACTCTTTGATCCAGCATTTGATTATACAGACATCTCAGTTTGCACAAGCACATGATGTTGGCGATGATATTGGATCACCTAGTTTTACTAGACCATCATCATCCACACATGTATGTGTGCCCCATCATTGCATTTCTTGCAATCAGTTATGCATAGGTCCTATTATGGAGAGTAGTGAGCCACCATTGAACACATCAAAGTATGATCTTCATTCACAAGATGAGGCAATGGGGTCAAGAACTCAAGCTGAGGGGTCAGGGACAAGAGTAGAAGATACAAGATCAGTGAACCATACAGAAGGAGAAATGCATGAGCAATCTTTTATACAGGTAATATTTAAAGTTAAATTTTATGGTCTATTCCATTTGAATATATAAACAAATTTACTAGTACTAATGTATCTAAGTGGGATAACAGTTGATGACAGAGGAGGAGTTGACTAAAGTTAATCATGGAACTTTCTCTGTCATCCAATTTGGCTTGGACTTGCTGGTATAATTTATTCTACACATCAACTTTTTTTATGCATTTATTTCTTTGTGAGTAATTATAGATTAATTTATATCTTGATGTAATTTTATTTTATAGTCAATCAAAAATGTGAATGATGTGGCATCTTTGCCAATAGTCTTTTCTTGAACTCCTGATCAACCCAAGGGACTATCATTTGCAGAACAACTTTCTCAATGCCAACAAAGGGTGGAGGTAATTTGATTGAATTGTACTTTAATTGAGAATTTAGAAAACTTAAATATTTGATTATAGTCATTTAGAGTCTTACATTCTTGTCATTTTGATAATTTAGAGTCCTTCTCAATTTATGCAGGAGGCCTCAATGGTGGTATGTGCTTGTTTTCTAGTAGATAAGTTTTTGTGTAGTGCAGTCTAGATTGTTTGTGTGTAACACATCTAACCTTTTTAAATGTATACATTTCCTATTTTGTTTAATAATTATATATTAATTCATTTCAATGTTACTTTGTTTTTATGTAGTCTCTTGAGAATGTGAGTGATGTTCCGCCTTTGCAATCATGCTTCACTAGGACACCTGATTGTCTTAAGAGAAAATCATTTGTAGAACGATTGTCCAAACAACAACATAGAGTCGAGGTAATTGAATTGAATTGAATTTTTCTAAATAATTGATAGTTTATCTAGCGGTCTTATAGTTGATTGTAGTGATTTAGATGTATGTTAATAAATGAAAGTTCTTAATTGTAGTAGATAAGAATCTATTTACTAGCTTAAGCTTATTTGTATTTACCATTGAAGAGATTAATCAAATTTGTGTTTTGACTTGTTAATGCAGGAAACTTTGCCTCCATCAACTACTAGACATTCTGGTACAAAGAGGACACTTTTTGAGGATCCATCATAGATTGAGGATCCATCACAGTTTGAGGGTCAAGTGGACTTGTAGTATTTGATGTAGCTATTCGACATGTAGATTGTATATAGATTTTGAGACATGGCATGTGCCACATTTTGTAAAAAAATGTTTTGAGTTGGCATATTTGCCAAATTTTTGTATATGTCTACCATTATGGACTAGATTTTAATATATATACACCTTGATATACAATATAATTTAAAGTCCTTATGTGCATGTCATGATACTTCCCATGATGCCATACATTATGATGATAGTTCTTTAGTCTGTCATGTGGATACTTTGATTTCTTATCTTTCAAGTCCTAGTGTGCAAAGGATAGTATGGATCTAGTGATACCTTACAATGATTTATATTTTCATACTTGTATACCTTCTACCCCTACTAAACTTATCTGTCATGCTAGAATTTCTTGTTTAGTTATGGAATCTCCAACTTTTCTTCCCATGCTTCATCATACCTTAAGAATACTAATGATGATGATGTACACATGTTTTGCCTTCACGTGGTGTTCCTAGTCCTTCTTTTCTATCATGTAGATCATGGTCCATTGATGATATGTTTAGCATTGAGAATGGCTTTACATCAATATAATCAATAGAATCAATATGACAAAATTCCTTATATGCCCTAATCAAGCATAGTATCTTGAAATCTAATAAGCTCATGATAGACCATTTCATCATGTATTTAGTCTTCATCTTGTCAAATTTTGTAAATGTGTCAAAGTTGTCATATGAAAAATGTAAAAAACAATGCAAAAGTATGGAAGATGAACAGTCATGTACTCAAAAGTCAAGTACTGAGGATACTATTTCATTTGGGTGTGTGTGTGTATGCAAATCCCATTTATGGCCGAGTAGCTCTCTATTTACTATTACTAAACTCTCGTTGATAGGAGGTTGGCTCTACAACTATTGCAATTTTATTCATTTGCAATGATGGGGGAAGGGTTGCATAATTATTAGGTATCTACTCATGTATATGACAAGGATTTAGTCAAATGACAAGATGAGGTGATTGCCTAATGGATGTGTATGAAACCTAGATGCCTACGAGATCATGTATGTATGTATGTATGTATGTATGTATGTATGTATGTAAATCCTATTTATGGTCAAGTAGCTCTCTATTTACTATCATTGAACTCTCATTGATAGGAGGTTGGCTCTCTAACTACTGCAATTCAATCCATTTGTAATGATGCCTCTATCATGTTGAGTTGAATCCTATCTCTGCATCAAGTTAAAATCATGAAGATCACAACAGCATACAATCCTCATTGGGTTTTTAAAATGCACAAAACAATCATACAAGATAGTCATTCATGAAATTACTATGCAAAGAGGGTTTATAAGTTGCATTAGGGTTTGTATAAATGATCTAATGGATATATAAGGTTGTCAAACACCAAAATGGATGATTTATATGAGATTTGGGACTATCACAGTCCACGTACAACTTTCCCTTTATGATTGTTAAAAAGATACACAGGGCTATCCAAAACTGCCCTTTATGACTATCCTAAAACAACATCGTGTATATGCTCATAAAAGCCATCAAACTCTGAGAAGAAACTCATCATTGGATAAGGACTGGAAGGATAAAGTCACATTCCCAAAAACCTCTTAAAATTAGATGTCTCCCCTTATGAAAACTAGGGTCTTTGCGGATACATTGTTCTATAAGAGCAAAGTCACTTAAGATCCTAAGAACAAAAACCTTGCCAGGTGCCATATTTTTTGTTCTACTCATCATGGGATTGAACAGACTACACCAATGTGTCAAGGTGGGTGGGTAAATGCTAGGGGAGGTCTTGTTTCATGTGCCAAGCGTCCTAGTCATTTCGGGCAACATGCTACCGACAAAGTCCCTTAAGATCCCTGAGACCAAAAAATTACCAAACTTTGACGAAGCAGTTCTTAGAATTTGTGATAGCTGGGAATGTTTTATTTAGACCTATAGGTGTATGTGGGGTCCATCCACAATAACCTCTCTTAGTTTTGGTCAACTCCATTCCATTTGACCGTGCCGAAATCAAACACATTTTTGCAAAATGCTTCAATTTGATGCAGTGGAAAGGTGCTAGGTGTGACATTTTTCACTCTATAGCTCGTGGAGCAGAATAGATTACACCAATGTGTCAAGGTGGGTGGGTAAATGCCAGGGGAGGTCTCATTTCATGCACCAAGCATCCCAATCATTCCGAGCAATAAGCTACCGATAAAGTCCCTTCAGATCGCTGAGACCAAAAAACTGCCAAACTTTGATGGAGTAGTTCTTGGAATTCATGATAGCTAAGAATATTTTGTTTAGACCTACAAGTACACCTAGGTTTCGTCCACAATAACCTCTCTCGGTTTTGGTCAACTCCATTCTGTTTGATCGTGCCGAAATCAAACACATTATTGCAAAATGCTTCAATTTGATGTAGTGGAAAGGTGCTAGGTGTGACATTTTTCATTCCATAGCTCGTGGCACCAAACGAACTGCGTCAACATGTTAGGGTGGGTGGGTAAATGTCAGGGGAGGTCTCGTTTCATGTGCCAAGTGTCTCAGTCATTCCAAGCTGTAAGCTACCGACAAAGTCAAAAGTTGCTAGGATTGAAATTTTGCATTCCACAGGTCCTGGGGCCAAACGCATTGCACCAACACATTGGGGTGGGTGGGTAAATGCTAGGAGAGGTCTTTTTTATGTGCCAAAGTTCCTAGTCCTTCCGAGCTGTAAGCTATCGGCAAAGTCACTTTGCTGGTAGCTTATAGCTTGGAACGACTGGGATGCTTTACACACAAAATGAGACCTCCCCTACAATTTACCTGCCCACCCTAATGTGTTGACGTAATTTGTTCGGCCCCAGGACCTGTGAAATGCAAAATTTCAATCCTAGCAACTTTTGACTTTATCGGTAGCTTACAGCTCAGAACAACTGGGATGCTTGGTGCATGTAACAAGACCTCCCCTAGCATTTACCTGCCCATGTTGACATGTTGGCATAGTTTGTTCAGCCCCATGAGCTATGGAATGAAAAATGTCACACCTAGCACCTTTCCATTGCATCAAATTTAAGCATTTTGCAACAATGCGTTTGATTTTGGCATGGTCAAACGGAATGGAGTTGACCAAAACTGAGAGAGGTTATTGTGGAGGGACCCCACATACACATGTATGTCCAAATAGAATGTTCTCAACTATCATGAATTCTGAGAACTACTCCGTCAAAGTTTGGTAATTTTTTGGTCTAAAGGATCTTAAGGGACTTTACTGGTAGCCTATTGCCTGGAATGACTGGGATGCTTGGCGCATGAAATGAGACCTCCCTTGGCATTTAACCACACACCCCAAAGCGTTAGTATGGTCCGTTCGGCCCCACGAGCTATGGAATGAAAAATGTCACACCTAGCACCTTTCCACTGCATCAAATTGAAGCATATTGCAACAATGCGTTTGACTTTGGCACGGTCAAAAGGAATGGAGTTGATCAAAACTGACAGAGGTTATTGTGGATGGACCCACATACACCTATAGGTACAAATAGAGCATTCCCAGCTATCATGAATTCTGAGAACTACTCCATCAAAGTTTGGTAGTTTTTTGGTCTCAGAGATCTTAAGAGACTTTCCTGGTAGCCTATTGCCCGGAATGACTGGGATGCTTGCTGCATAAAAAGAGACCTCCCCTGGTATTTACCCATCCACCCTGACACATTGGCATAGTCTATTTGGCCCCATGAGCTATGGAATGAAAAATGTCACACCTAGCACCTTTCCATTGCATCAAATTGAAGCATTTTGCAACAATGCGTTTGATTTTGGTACGGTCAAATGGAATGGAGTTGACCAGAACCAAGAGAGGTTATTATGGATGGACCCCACATGCACCTGTAGGTCTAAACAAAACATTCCCATCTATCACAAATTCTGAGAACTACTCCATCAAAGTTTGGTAGTTTTTTGTGTCTCAAGGATCTTAAGGGACTTTGTCGGTACCTTGTTGCCCAGAATGACTGGTACGCTTGGCGCATGAAACAAGACCTCCCCTAACATTTACCCACCCACTCCAATGTGTTGGTGCATTCCGTTTGGCCCCACGAGCTATGGAATGAAAAATGTCACACCTAGCACCTTTCCACTGCAAAAAATTGAAGCATTTTTCAAAAATGTGTTTGATTTCGGCACGGTCAAACGGAATGGAGTTGATCAAAATTGAGAGAGGTTATTGTGGATGGACCCCACATACACCTATAGATCTAAATAGAACATTCCCAACTATCATGAATTCTAAGAACTACTCTATCAAAGTAACTACTTTATCAAAGTTTTGTAGTTTTTTGTCTCAGGGATCTTAAGGGACTTTGCTAGTAGCATGTTGCCTGGAATGACTGGGATGCTTGGCACATGAAACAAGACCTCCCTTAATATTAACCCACCCACCCCAATGCATTGGTGTAGTCCGTTCGACCCCACGAGCTATGGAATGAAAAATGTCACACCTAGCATCTTTCCACTACAAAAATTTGAAGCATTTTACAACAATGCATTTGATTTCAGCATAGTCAAATGGAATGGAGTTGACCAAAAATGAGAGAGTTTATTGTGGATGAACCCCACATACACCTATAGGTCCAAACAAAACATTCCCAACTATCACGAATTATGAGAACTACTCTGTCAAAGTTTGGTAGTTTTTTGGTCTCAGGGATCTTAAGGGACTTTGCTTGTAGGCTATTGCCCAGAATGACTGGGATGCTTGACGCACAAAATGAGACCTCCCATGGCACTTGCCAACCCACCCCGACATGTTGGCACAGTCTGTTTAGCCCCACAAGCTATGGAATGGAAAAGGTCACACCTAACACCTTTCCACTACATCAAATTGAAGGATTTTGTAACAATGCGTTTGATTTCGGCATGGTCAAATGAAATGGATTTGACCAAAAATGAGAGAATTTATAGTGGATGGACCCCATGTGCACCTATAGGTCCAAATAGAATATTCCCACCTATCTCAAATTTTGAGAATTGTTTCGTCAAAGTTTGGTAGTTTTTTGGTCTCAGGAATCTTAAGGGACTTTGCCAGAAGCCTGTTGCCCGGAGTGACTGGGACACTTGGTACATGAAATGAGACCTCCCCTAGAATTTACCCACCCACCCTGATGCATTGATGCAGTTTGTTCAGCCCCATGAGCTATGGAATGAAAAATGTCACACCTGGCACCTTTTGACTGCAAAAAAATGAAGCATTTTACAACAATGCGTTTGATTTCGGCACAGTCAAACATGATGGAGTTGGGAAAAAATGAGAGAGGTTATTGTGGATGGACCCCACATACACATGTAGGTCCAAACAGAACATTCCCAACTATCATGAATTTTGAGAACTACTCCGTCAACTAGACCTCTCCTAGCATTTACCTATTGATCCCAACGCATTGGCACAGTCTGTTCAGCCCCACAACGAGAAGAACAAAAAATATAGGTACCTTCAACCCTTGGGTTGTACAATATAGGCCTATTTATGCCTCTACAAATAGTTTTCACCATTCAACTGACCCCAACTAGCTTATAAAACAACTTTGCAAAATTAACCATTATTTTATGTCCAAAATGAACACCACCACTAATAAGAGAACCACTCACCTTATTCAATGCACATTTTGGGGTGTTGTATCACATGTATACTTGTTGTTAAGCACATATGCAACTTGTAGTGGTTTATTGTCACATGTTGTAAGCCATGTATGTGAAGATGTAAACATAGTTTGTCCATTTGCATGAGAAAATAAGGGATATAACATGTATTGGTGACATGAGCAACACTACTACATATTCTTAAGTGTTGTAAATATGCATCTTCTTATTTCATCATGTTGTGCTTCATTGTAGCATGTTATGCACATCACAAAAGAAGGAATGTTAAGCACAACATAAATGAAGGAATGCAATGATTGCAATATGTGCACAAAATGGAATTTTTGATAAGGATTGAAAGGAAATGTTAAGAAAATGCAATTGGCAGGTGTAAATCCAAATTCCACAACCTTATCCACCATTTTCCTTGCCTATGCAAAATTGGGATCTTCGAAACAGGATGTATTTATAGTTGCACCCTTGTAGACATGTATGCAAAGTGTGGAAGCATAGACAAGGCATGTGAATAGTTTGGCATGACACCTCAAAGAGATGCTATCTCATGGAATGCAATGATTGCAAGATATGCACAAAATGGATTTTTTGAAAAGGCTTTAGAAACTTTGAAGCAAATACAATTGGAACGTGTAAAACCAAATTCCACAACCTTTGCAAGCATTCTCCCTACTTGTGCCAAATTAGGATCTTTGAAATATGGTATCGACAACCATGAAAGAATAAAGGATATGTGAATTTTGTCATATGTTGTATTTACAGCAGCCGTTGTAACCATGTATGCAAAGTGTGGAACAATAGACAAGGCACGTGAACTGTTTGACATGATGCCTCAAAGAAATGTAGTCTCATGGAATGCAATGATTGCAAGATATGCACAAAATGTATTTTGTAAGGATGTTGTAAACATATATAATGTCATGAAAATATACATAATCTTATATATGGATAATGTCATGAAAATAATGTATAGTGTATATATCAAACCATATAGGCATGTACAAATAAAACCATATGGGCATATACAATGATATACATCGATAACATACAAAAGTATGTTTACAAAGCCAAATAGGCATATGTAACAAAATGTCCAAAAATCAAATCTCCTATGGATAGCTATCAAATCTCCTATGGATTGCTACTAAACAATAAGAATGCTAAATGTGTAAGAACCATAAGTATGTTAAGGTATTAGAAACATCATGATAAACATGGAATATGGATACATAAGAGATAGAGATCACAAGCATAGATCATAGGAACATAGGGACATCATGGATATATAGCATAGGGATATATAAGTAAACAAGTAACATGGAAAAATATATGTTCTAAACATAGAACATAGAGATGTTTAGGAACCAAACAAGGCATAGAGGAAAGCATGGGAGGTAAGGATTGAATATATGAAAGAATAATGAGATTGCTTCTAGATACAATTGTGTATGTCTTTGATTCAACATTTTGGATCATGCTCAATGATCCATCATCAGGAAGAGGAGAGTGTAAGATTGAAAAGCAGACTTGGGCTTTTTAAAGGAGAAGAGAAGATATGAAGGGAACGAAAAACAAGGGGCCTAAGGAGAGGATAGAAAAATATGACAGGGGTGAGCAAGATAAAGGTTGGAAAATATACCATAAGAGTTAAAGTCAAATCATTCAAGTATCCAAACAAGTCAAATCAACTATGGAAAACTCATGCCTACTATATGAAAGAATACGAGCTAAACAAGTAACATACGATAGAATATATGGTAATCATGGAAGATAGGAACAACAAGTCATATGGGTTTGACATCTATCATCACCTTGACCACTTGATTGTTTGACATAGGATTGTGTATTTGCCTGGGATGCTCCTGCATCAATTCTCCTTTGTGTTTTCCTCTACTAGTTCTTGGTCTTCTTGGAAAATTTAATTCTAAGCATTCACCCTTTTCTGGTATGGAGCTCAGTATTCTACATAGTTTCTCAAGGAAAAAAGAATCAATTCTCTCTAATTTAATCTAAAGGGAACCCTTTTTCTAGTGTTATTTCTGTTGATGGCCAAATTGACACAAGAAACAAAAGTAAGGTAATCACCTCAGCTTTCTTGGAAAGATAATCACTTATCTCAAAGGTGTAGGGAGGGTCACAATCGATCCATCTAAGCCAAGTGGTCAATGTGGTCCTCTTTGTTCACAGGGCCTTTATGGTTTATTAAACTAAATGGTATTTGATCCTATCTTAACCACATAATTAAAAAAATTAAAAGATTCAGGGAATGCAAGAAAGGTAGTGTGGGTGTTCTTATTGTAATCTTTAATTATTAATAACCTAAGAAACCAAATAACTAAAATATTAGGATTAGTGTTAAATCAATCCTTCATATTACTAGTGCAAGATTCTAAGTGGTCCATATGATAAATTGAAGATAATTTCTAACTATTGTATTGCATAAGCAAGCTAGAAATATAAGTTCACAATTTTGTTCTCTTGATTTTCAATAAAGCGTAATATTTCCCAAGCACTTAATAAACAAAGAATAAGATAGAACACTATACCACATGCAAGAAGACAAATGTCAAGAAACAATATCCATTGTAATTAATTTTCCTTTGATCATGCAGATACAAATCCAACAAAATGCTACAGTGAAATTGGATTCTTTCTTCAAACTATCTCCAAATCTAGAATGATAAAATTGAATGTAGAAAACTAAACTAGAATATTAAAAAAATCACTAAGTGTTAGACCAATGGAATACTTATTTGACCAATGAACCCTTTGTATGAGATAAGTATCCATATTTTATAGAGCTCCAAGAAAGAAAATAAAAGAAAAAATAAAAGTTGTTTTAAGGCTTCCTACAACGCTTATCCTTTTTTTCTTTTCAACTATCCTATTTTAATATTGATACTAAGCATATCCTAGGTGACCAGAAAAAGGTATGGACCACTTTATAATTAAGTGGGATGCTTTTACATTTCAAAAAAGAATGAAAGAATGTAAAAGAATATTCTTCATGCTAAAAATAAAAGATTCAATTGGTGGTACCATTATTGCTTTGATTTTGTTTGTACTTTGCAAAATTTTCCAAGCATTTATTTCTTCTATATTCTTTTGGGCCATCAAGCCAATTCAATATGAATTTCATTTCTTCAAAATTCTTGGACACAAAAATCAGTCACCTTCTAGAGTTTCTAAACGTCTCCTTTTATAAGCTTGAAATTTGACTGGAGTTCCCTACATTTGTCCAGGGCATCTTCATCAATATTAGAAGTTATGCTAAATTATCCTTCTAATTTTCTCTTCAAGGCATCTTTTGTTACATATACAGTGTCCAGGCTTTGCTTATCCCCTAGATATAACTCTGAACTGACAACCTCCTTTACAAATGCCTCAAAATTACAAGCACTCTGATATATGTCCTTTTGTAAAGTTAAAATATTTGGCTTATATTTGATCATAAGGTCAATTTTGAAATTCAAAATACTTACACATTTAGTGACAAAATCAAGTCATCCTATAGGATATCTTCCTCTTGGAGCTCTACTGGACCTATTTTATTTAGTTCCTTGATAAGTTTCTTGTCTTTCTCACATTTTTCTTCTTCTATTTTGAAATTGTCCATAAAGGACTCTATGCCTTTTCTAGCATATAGGATTTCTCATTATGCTCATATCCTATATCTAAATCTTTATTTTCTTCAACCAAAAATTTAGATATCCATTTGTCAAGTGTACTGGATTTCTTCTTCATATGCTATAGGGAATCTCTATATTGTTTGATTATCAAAACTAGTTTTTTTTTTACATGCATTTCCTACTGGGAGATAGGAGTTAGAAGATCTTTTACAAATATTTTCATTTGTTCTAGTTATAGCTTCAGTTTTTCCTTGGTATGTTTGTCCTTCCACATCCTGGATACTACCATATCTATTGGAAATCCAAGGGAATCTATCACCTCATCTCTAGTTTTCCTTCCCAAATTCACCTTGGATATATGATAATTAGAGATGGAAAGCTCTCTATCATATTTATCTACAAAGGGTATGGCTACCTCTAAAAATCTCTCTCCTAACACATTGGTCTTGATAGTGGAGAGCATTCTTGGTTTATTTGCAAGTTTTCCCTTCTCGACTTGGATAGCCATATCCTGTAAACTCAATGGTTTTACGATTACCTCCTACCTCTTCTCTAGATTTATTTTCATCCATGTAGGCACTGTAAGGGTTTCTTGTAATTCTTGTTCATTTTCTTCATCTTTACTTGACTCTTATTGATAAAGGTTCTCTACATTTAAGATTTCTTTGTTTTCATCATCAGAGATATTCAAAACTAGTACAATATCAATAGATTTGGTTTGATTTTCAATTATCTCTATCAAGTCTTGTTGTTCTTTGTAAGTTAGAACTTGCTCCTCTTCTCTTGCATCCATTTGTTCTTCTTGCTAAGGTTATTGAGTAGATGTATCCTTGATAGGATCTTCTAGTGATTTGTGTTGATCTATTGGATTATCATCCAATTCTTGTTCTTCAAACACATCCTTTGTTGCACATTCTCCTTGGGATCGTTCTTGTGCCATAGGATTTTCCTCAAGGGTCCCTTCATCAAGATTTATTTGTTCATCTTTCCCCTCAATTATTTGCTCCTCTTATTTTTCTTCGTGAGGAGTGTGATCCTTTTCATCCTATTGCTACTGGGAACTTGGCATATTTTATTGAGGACTATCTTCCTCTTCTTCTTGAGCAACTTCTTTCCTTTGGACTTCCTCTTCTTGAACATCTTTGTTATTTTCCACTGAGCTTCCTCTAATTCAACTTCTTGTGTGGTTTTCTATGTTAATAGAGGAGGAACAATTATATGTACTAGTGAGGGAGGAGTGACAGTAGTATCTACTGCTTTTGATGTAGCTTCTTTTGTAGATTCTTGTGCATCTTGTTGTTTTGGCTCTTCTCCTTCACCTAGAAATTGTTGTAGTGCATCTCTAGTTGGAAGCATTTGTTTTACTAGTTTGGCTCCCAATCCATCTCCCACTCCTACTTATGCAACAGTGTAAGTGAAGGTAGCCTCCTTGTAAGCTTGACCAACCATACCTATCACTTGTTCCATGGTGGCATCATCAATTGAACCCCTCATTTTTGCTTTCTCTCCAACCTTTTGCTTCTTGTATGTTTTGTTCTTAGAGGTAGTTGGTTGTTCAGTTATGGATCTCTTATTCTTTTTACTCCTTCCTTTTCTTTTCTTAGAATGGATAAGCCATGCATCCAACAAAAACTTTCTAAAATCTAAGACTGGTTGACTAATAGAATCAATAGATAAATCTTCCTTAAATGACTAATTGATTGCAAACAAAGAGTTATTATCAACTTTGTCAAGATCATAGACAAGGTTCAAAGTGTTGCCATTATCACATATCTCTTTAGGAATATATTCCATTATTTGGAATTGTCTCATTTGTAAGGAAAATAATCTACAATAATTCCTCTGCTTGACTTCAAAACCATATATATAGTTGGCCCTAAATTCTTCCAAGAAATTTTCATGTTTCAAGTACATAGTGGGAAAAAGTTTCTAAAGCTTGCCTGTAGGATCAAAATTCTTTATTGGAAGATATGTCTTAAAGTGTAATGCCTCCAATTCTTTGTTGGGTGCCTTGTACCATTGATGGAAGGGCATGTGTAAAATCCCATTTCAAATGGGTACTTCAGTCATGCCTTGTGTTTTCCTAATAATCTAAGGTGCACCTCACTTATTTTTTAGAAACTCCATTAGGATTATCTTGCCACTACAATGCCTTGGGAGGAGGAAGGGTACTTTATCAAATCCTAAATTTTGATATAATTTGATCTTGGGAATTGGATAAACTATTATCCCCATAGCCTTATCAACTTCATGGCCTCTTTTGACATTCTTTCTTTTGTATCTCCTATCAATTGGCTGATTATTGCATACAGGAAAGCATCATTTACCCTTTTGAAATGTTTTTCATCTTCCTTGAGCTCCAATTGAGGGTAAAATTCAAAAATCTTACTTTGGCTTGGGGCCTCTCATCTTACTCCACTAGTGGTCAACCCAAGGATAATTCCTATTCTTGTAGACAAATAAACAACATATGAGTCAAATAAAATTTCTTGCTTGCCATGACATTAGTCAATTGCTCATGTAATTGGTCAAATACAATTTGGCCCCAATCTAGGAACTTTTCATTCTTCAAGATAACATTGATAAACTAAAGCCTCCATGTGCTATAGGGCTTTCTATCATCTTTACTAAATACATTTTCCAACAAGGTAATTACATCCTCAATTTTGACTACAATTCATCTCTTGTTAGCTTAACTAGGATTTTGGAGACATATTTTATTTATAGCTTAAGCCAGTGTTTGTTCAGATGCTTCAAATGATTAGTGGCATTATCCTAAAAATCTATTCTTTCTTGATCCTCTATTTGTTTTTCCAACCTTCCATAAGGTGGTAAATCAAAGGTTTTCCTAATCATGGCAGGTGTTAGGTCCAAAATGGTTGTGCCATATGGATCACAACACTTCCTATCTGCTAGATGGTAATGTTGTGTAACTACAAGTACCAACTCTGAACACTATACTAAAACTAGAAAACAAGCAACACGAGCTAACATTGAGTTATCTATATTCTTGGCCCTTGGAGTGGCTTCTACACTGAATTTGTCTTTCTTGAATTGGTCAAGGTCTGCATGACCCAAATCTATATCAATGATATTCATCAATTATGATGTGAACTTAGGGGGATTTGGTACTCCTTGTAACTTATACTCCATGGTTAGAGACATCTTTCCAATCTTCTTCTCTTTCTTGATAGTCATTTGAAGTACCTGTAAAACCAAAAAAATCTTTTAGAATCATTTATCAAGCAATAACACATCAAATTTGTCAAATTTTAAGTATTTTGCCTTTCTTGGGGTTTCGGTTCATGAGTAGATAGAGGAACTTGGAGCCAAATTGCCTGAGTTCTAATGAAACCTAGGGTTTCGATATGATTTTATGTTCTATGTGGGGATTGGGTTCTCAGAAGGAACCATGAATTTGGGAGCTCAACACAAAAGTTCCAGTGGGTTCCAAAGTTTAGTAGGTTTCATTACCATTTTACAAATTCTACCAAAAATTTGGGCTCTAAAGAATATGGGATAAAGGACTTGAGCATCACAAATCAACGATGTGGATGGATTTGGAACATTGGAACCAAAGTTTCAAATGCTTGTAGGATTTGAATCCCTAAAAGGCACATGTATCACTATTTAATGTTTTCTCTTTCACAAATCTAGGAAGGATAAGGTTTCTTAGATCATTTTTTAGGGTTGGGGATGGATGAAAAATCTAGACTTGGCTAGTTTATTGCTCACCTATCAAGAAAACTAAGTCTACTCTATCAAAGAATTCAAAATTTAATCTAAGGAAAATATTAACTTAGAAACAACAAAAAACAAACACCAAGACTAATAAGAAACCCCAAAACCCTTATTCCGAATGCAACTCAGTTTTGGAAAAATAAGAAAAAATAAATGAATAGAAGAAAAATAGAAATAGATCATAGGAAAAGACAACGAAATGAAAATAAACCAAAATAAAGAACAAAAATGAAAAAAACTAACTTGGAAACAAAGAAATGGTAAAAAGAGACGGAATAGGAGAAGTCCTATGATGAAAAACAAGCCCGGGATATGAATTATTCATAGAAAAACACCAAATTACTTCAAAAATCTCTATAGTTTTTGAGTTGAAGGGTGCTAAGGCTTTCTTTGCTCTCAAATATCAATTCTTTTAAATGCAAGATGTGAAAGATTTAGTAGAAATTACATAAATAGTATTGCATTTTAAAATCTTTGCACAATAAATGTTATCCATGGGAGTAGGTGTGAGACCAGGATTCTAGGAAGAACTCAAACTTCAAAACTTGGTTTTGGAATTTTGAAACCTTTTAGAACCCTGAGATAAAACAAGGAACAAAGGGTTGAGCTATGGATTCAGATAGAACTTGAACCTTGGAACTTGGTTCTGGGATTCTAAAATTATCTGATAATTTGAAACATAACAAAAGACGAAAGGTCATGCCCAAGAATCCAAGGAGAAATCAAACCTTGGAACTTGGTTTCAAGATCCCAACATTTATCAAAAACCCTAACTTTTGACAAAACAAATGAGCTAGGTTGAGAAACTAAACTGGACCCGGCATCCCAGGACTTTGGGAAATCCTAGAATCAAGAGAAAACACAAAAACTCTAAGGAAAAAGGAAAAATGATAAAACTAAGGCAAAATCCAAAAATCCAAAGGAACACAAAACATAAGAAATCCTAAAAAAGACAGGGGAACAAGGACAAAAAAAGAGGGGGTCCCTAGATTATTCTAGCAAAAGATGGGGTGTGTATGCAGGGCATAACAATTCCTTGATATTACTTCTACCTAATATTGTTGCCATGATTTATATCTTTCAATAGATTTTACTCACTACTCATACGATGCATGTTCAGTTACTATAATTATTACTTTACATGATATATGCACATGCTTAAAGTTCACATATAAATTTTGTTGGTGTCATCTACCTCCCAGGAGCACCATCTGCAACAGAAAACCTTCATAGAAAATGAGAGAAGCACACAAGCTCTTTCACCAAAACAAGAGTGAATAATTGAGATGCTTAATTTACATATTGTGCAGGATTTTAAAGATGTGAGAATGTTAATGGGTAAGAAAACTACTCTACGGGAAAAAACTACCCGGACTAATTACCCTAAGTGAAAAACTTAACACACTAACACCCCCCTTAAGTGCAAACTTAGGAAGAATTATTATCCAAAATCAAGATGCAATATCGGTCTGGCTACACATCCATGTTAGGTACCCATTTACAATACAAAAAGTAATCACTCACAACTGGAGAAAAGGAGAAAAATCCTATGGGAAAAAACCCCTCCCCAAAAGAGAGAAAGAAAACAAAAATGATGCATGGATGGATGATTCAATCACACCCACACCCTCAAGTACAACATACATCATCTGTATACAATCAATAGTCCCCCCATAAGAGGGAAAGGGAGAGACTATGTATCCACCCCACAATATGTAATCACCTGCAAAAATGGTAAGTGCTTGAAGACAGAACATAATCCAATGCTGACAAACAACTTGTCTCCCTTTTGGAAGAAACAAAACTAGGTACAAATACGGGTATGCTTCCCACTCTAGATAGGAATTGAAAGAAAGAAGCATGAAAATGTATGATGATGTCTCTAAAATATGCTCATGTGTCACCAAGACCTTGGAAAATTATGCCATGAACCAATCAAGAACATGCCCAGTCATAATAGAAGGTGACAAACAAGGTGCCACTCGAAACTAATCTTGAACATTCTCCAAAGACAAAGATGGAGTGACAATAGTTGTACCACAACTATCATCAAATAGGAGAGATATAACCTCAAATGTGTCTTCCAAGTCAGAAATATGAGATTCTACGAACAAGGAACTAATGGCCAAAAAATATGAATCTCAATCAGGGAGACAATCAGATACTGGTTGTGATGAATCATTGGATGTGCTTAATGAATCACCACCAAAAGATGAATGGTCCTACTAAATAGGAATGATAGGAGCCTCAATCAATGACTCTACACAATGAATCACTGAAGGTGAAGGTACATCAATTGTCCTTGATGGAGAAGAAGGAGCTTCTGAAGAACCCTTGTCATCCTCATATGAAGATTCAAAGTATTCCAAAACTTCAAACTCCTACATAGTAGCATGATCATAGGGTATGCTATCTGAAAAATGAAGAGGCACAAGACAATCTAAAATAGGCTCATCTAGGAATAGCTAAGTATCAAGAATTCCATGTATTTCCCAAATTTTAGTCCAAATTATATGATGACACTCAAAATGATCAATAGCATTCAAAGTGGCATCATCAATATGCATTACAATAACTCCTAGGACATGATCCATTTTGCAATTCCATGCAAATTTCTTACTATCAGTACCAGGAAGGGGAACGAGATTATATAAATGTGGCAAAAAATGAAGCCATCTGAGATGATATACAGTACCGTCTCTCCATTGTTTTTAGTTTCCCTTTTTCAACATAATCACATCAGGATGAAATGAAAATCCCATAATGAACTATGACAAATCTCTAAAATTACAAAGACATTAACCTTCAACAACAATTAGAAACTCCCAAATATTGCAAATGAAGCCTTCAAATTAGAAAAACTAGGCGGATTTACCTATACCACTACAAGCTTGGCGAAGTTAGCTTTCCAATGATATGTGGAATGCTAAAAATAGACTCCGGATGCCAAAGATATGCTCCATGGAAGAAAAATTACCTATGGGGGCTCAATGAAAGAATGAAGGAAGGGATTAAGCTCTTGGTCACCCATGTGACCACCTACTACAAGTGAGCAAACTAAATGCAACAAAGATGTTGTAAAATATGATGGCAATTGTGCCAATCAATCACCTATCTCAAAGCCAATTCACAAAAAAAGCAAGTAGACCATGCTACCCATAGACCTTGCACAAAAACGAGATAGCATCTTGTGAGACTTGCTCACAACAATCAAAGGCATTGGAATGCTATATGAAGAGCAGAAAAATATCTCACATTGCCAATGTGGGATAATGCTTCCCAAAGACAACTTCAAATGAAAATCTTGGGGCCCACACCATTTCGGCTGCACCAGCAAAGTGAACCCTAAATTGAAATATTTCAATCTAAACTCTATGAAGTATAAATTTTAATTAAAAGAGCTTCCATACAACAAGAAAATAAATTTTAGCCAACAAATTTTACAATAACAGCAAAAAATCGCCTTCAATTGCACAACAATGAGTCCGTAGTATAAAATCACGCCCTATCTAGAGATAAATTTGGGACAATACCTTCTCACATGGCTAGTTTGTTGATGTTGGATGGTGTGTAGGAATATTCCAGGCTCTTTGGAATGAAGTGACGCGGGGGTAGTCTAGGCTCTCTGATTTGAATCTGCGCCTATCACGTTTTGCAGTGCATCCTCCATGTCCCACTTGGTTACCATAGGAATCCTGTGTTGAGGCTAGGATTGCTTTCCCAGTCATACAAGTATGCCAAGATTTCTAAAATGAATCACTGCCTCTCAACAATAAAAAAGGACAAATCCTATATATCAGCCAATTTGTGGCCTTCAAAATGCCTTCAACGCCTCTTTCAAATTAATCAGATAGACATTGGGTCTGTGTATAGGCATGCCAAGCTCTCTAAATTAAATCTGCCAGAAAAATTCACATTGTAGTAAAGATAGCCTCCAAATCATTTACGCTGCTCACGCTGGGGTCTCGCCTTCATGGATAGACAATGAGTAGAAAATCGGGTCCCTTAAATAAGAATCATGGCCTCCAATGTGTGAACGCCACCTCTTGACTTGCATATTTTAACACATGATGCCAAACAACAACTGTGGGCCTTCTTCAACAAGTAAATGACAACTCTAATTCACACAACCACTAGAATTAGAATAGCCAAAACCAAATGAATTGATCCTGCAGAAAAATGGGCCTTCAATACTCAAATTTGCGGGCAGCAATCATGAACAACAAAAAAGAATAATATGACAACCTTGAAAATTTATATAATTTTCAAATGCTAAATGATCTCCAATTAATCTCAACATCTCCGATGAAGACTCTCAGGAAGGAGTTGCAGTGGGTGGCTCTGATACCATGTTGGTGTCATCCACCTCCCAGGAGTACCATCTGCAACAGAAAACCTTCACATTAAACAAGGGAACCACACAGGCTCTTTCACCAAAGCAAAAGTGAATAGTTGAGATGCTTAATTTACATATTGTACAGGCTTTTAAAGCTGTGAGAATGCTGATGGGTAAGAAAACTACTCTACGAGAAAAAACTACCCAGAGTAATTACCCTAAGTGAAAAAATTAACACACTAACACATTTCATGAACTAATTTTTCCTATCCTCTAATTCCTTGTATGCAATAGATGCAACGAATAATAGGGGCATATTTTATTACTTACGCTCTCATGCTAACTTTGTAAATAATTATAGGTACTTAAAAAAATTCACCATAAGCACATGACCTGGTAGTCCCCCATGTGCCTTGTCATCTAATGGTGACCAAGTAAGACAAAGCATTACCACTTTCCATATCACATAAATTTCTCTAGTTGCATTATTTCCTCATCTCTATCTTCTATTTCTTATGATCATTGATGATAAGATTTAGATTATATTTGTTTCCATTCCTACTTGCATTATATATGCTACTCATTGCATTTTTTTTCTATTTTAGAGGAGCATGCATGCCAAAAAATAGACTTGCATGATGACATTCAATAGGTTGCATTCACTTACATGGTCCCATGTGGTATCCTTTTATGCTTGAATATTTATTTTAAATGCATATTTGTGTGTGCTACATACCATGAGATAAATGATCATTCTATGATTTACATGCTCCTCAAAGTGGGTGCAAAATGTAATGGTGAAACTTCCATACCCATGAAATTTATCATTTAGTTTTGTGCCCATCTTTAGAGAATGGATTAATGCATTTATATGTCAAAAAATTAAGTAATATTATGTAAAGTTGGGTTGCTTACCCATGCCCTCACCCAATTATTAGACATATTCCTATATAATCATCCTTTATCTTTTCCATGATACATGTGCACATTTTGGTACATTCACACAAATTACAGTTTAATTATGCATATTCATGCACCTATCATCTAGCTTGATCTGACCATTTCCCTCTATCAATTTATTTTTCTTATGCATGGTCAACCCAATAGCCACATGTTCAACTATCAAAATTTTAGAACTCAAATTTTGAATTTTTTCTGACTCCCACCAATTTCTTTGTCACCAAGGGTTGATTTGACATATGTTTGTGTGATTTATTATTATGTCCTTATATTTAAAGGTATTCAATCACATTATATGCATATCATTCACATTAAGGAAGGAGGCACTTCAATTTTATGTACTAAAATAAAATCTAGATTAGTACATTCATCCTAGAGTATTCATAGAATTAAGACTTCTTGACTTCAATGCATGTTTTTAAGTGGTTGATCTAGGGGAACATATCTCCTAGTGATATTCCAACAACCCTCTACAGGTATTTCTAAACAGTACCAATCTTTAGATCAGAGAAAAAGGTGGAGCAAATTGAAGCAAACTAGGGGAGTGAAAGAGCATAAATGCACATTTAACAAGGTTTGAATCACATGTTAGAGAAAAAATCCATGAACATAGAACATAGCCACACCTACAGACTTAACATGGGGTAAATCATGAGTCTCGCATAGAATCCAAGTAGTTCAAGTTTTAAAATCTAAATTAAAATCATGCATCTTCAATCATAGAGATAAGAACACCTTATGCACTTCACATTACTTTGCTAACATAGCATTAAATTGAGGATTGCATTAACTGAAATGATTGTCATTAATTAATCTAGGTTAATTTGTGCCTACATGTATGCATTTCAATGGATATTAGCCTAGATTAAGATTAAGGAAAGATCACTTTTCTTTTTCTCTACATCTAATCATGTGAGCAACATGAATTTAATAGTTTTATACCAATTCAATAATTCTATTAGACATAATATGTGTGAATTGTTGGACGTAGTTAATTTCACTCACTGAATTAGTCAAAGAAAAACATTAACTTTAGAATCTTCTTCCACCACCAATGTCAGAAAGAACATTTAATGTAGAACCTTCATCAACCACTGACCTACAGACCAATCCAACCATGTGTGTTTAATAACGTGTGTTTTTGAATGTTCTTAGACCTCCATAAATAGAGGCATTTGTAATTGTTTTTGCAAGAAATAGAAATTGCAATTTTCTATGTTTTCCTCTATCTCTCCTTTCATTTTGGTATCAAAGCCAACTTGAAGAGATCGTGGAAGGATGAAGTGTTGAAGCTGCTAGCTACTAAATTCAAATCACAAGGGTAGATAAAAGGAGGAGATCGAACGATGATGAGAAGGAGACATAAGGGATCATTGTTGCAAAAGAAAATCATAGTTGCTGATCGAAAAAAAAAAGAACCCCCTGTAAACTGAAAGTAAAGAAGCCAATGCCATTGTGGGAGGAAGAGAAAGCCAATGTCAAAGTCATATCAACTGGTGAGATCTAAATAAAACGGTGTTGTTGTACTTTCTTTCCAAAAGAAGTCACATCAATTTGTATTAGTCGCCAATTTAAAATGTTTGTTGTCCAAGTTAAAAATTTGTATTAAAAAAAACCTCAGCATTTGAATAAAGGGTTGCATAGGGTTAGAAAATTGAAGTCTAAAATCAAACCATCACTGAAGTAAGCTAATATTAGTCAAATTTGTTAGTCAAACAAGGAATGCCGCTGCAAAAAGTATGAAGCTATTTTGAAGTTGCAGGTCTAAAAAAAGCTACAGAAGTTTGGAAGCTGCCAGATAAGGGATTGATTGCTGAAAAGGAAAAAGAGATCCAAGGTCTACAATTTACTAAATAGCTATTAAAATCAATCAAAAGAATGTCAATTTGGAGTCACTCTTTAAGACAACCGCTAATTAAAAGGTGAGATTGTTGTTTTGATAAAGTTGTTCAGTTTACAAATAAAATCACTCAAGTTTGAATGCTAGATAGAAAGAAGAAATTGAAAGAAAGATTAGAGTTTTTATGAGGTCAAGAAATTGTTTTTTGTATTAAGCGTCTCAAAAGAGATATTGGCGCAACCAAAGTTTGAAAGATATCACTGTCAAAGAAGTAGCGAAGATACAGTTTGCAAATTATCCATCGCAGTCAAGGAAGAGTCCGCAACAGTAGAAGTCAAAGAGGAAGATTTGAATCATCTTGTAGAAGCTTCCATCATGTGAAAATCATTGTCAAAGAGATTTAGGTGCACAAGGACACTGTCAGATCACACCAGTCTGAAGACTAATAAGCCAAGGAGTTGATACAGGTTGCAGAAATCGCAGTAAAGGACAACAGTTCGAGGTAAGTAAATTAATCATTTTCAAATGGGGGAAGCTAAAAGAGAAGATAGAAAAAGATTGGTAAAAAGAAAGAAATAATTGGGAAGAAGAAAAAAAAGAATTGTTAAGAGATTTAAAGCAAGTTACAATAGAAAAAAATAGGACAGTGGATAAAAATTTATGATCTTGAAATTGATTTAATTAAAGTTAAAAAAGAACTAGAAGAAATATTGAAATTATTTGATGAGGTTAATGTTTGCAAGAGACACTGCTACACTAACAGTTGTTGTCATTAATGAAAACTAAGAATATTCTACCCATCTGCATAACACAATTTGTTCATATTAGAAGTCAGAATCAGAATTTATCTAAGTTCAGGAAGTCTGAAATAGAGCAAGCGACAAGGTCTAGTATCATGGTCTGGATCTCTCCAGTGGTAAATCAGAGTTTTGTATGGATTTGAGGGAGTCATAAGCATTGTCAGGATATTCTAAATGCATATTTTTGGCCTCCGATGATGAAGGATACAAAAGTTATTAGCATTTGAGTATCGGGTTAACAATTTGACAGAGCAGACAAAAGAAGAACAAGCCAACCTTGTAATTGATCTTGGTTCTAGGTGTATGGAAGTTGTTGGTTGGACAAGTTGTGATGATAAGTGATAGTAGCTGACCTGATTGATGATTTGTGAGTGCAAGTTTTAGTCCACGTTACAAGTTGTACATAGATTTAGCCAACAAAGCAGAATCTTCAATAAATTTCTAAGTGTTCTTGAAGACGACTGAAAAGTGGTTGAAGATCATGATGCAGATATATATAGCCAGTGGATTTGAATGATTTTAGTGTGGTGGTGATGTGACTATGGAATAAGTGCGAAAAGGGCAGAGTTCTAAGGTTTGAATGTTAGCAGAACATTAAACAAGGTAGAGTAAGGATGAAGTGTATCAAGTTAGTATTATGTGCTTAACCGGAACTGAAACATTGCATTGGTAGATGCTATTTGTCAGTTCAAATTTATTGTAATCTTCTTTCTGTAGGCAATGAACCTGAATGTATGTGGATTCCCCTTAGTAATACTTTTAACATAGTATAATCTTTGTGGGTTAACCCCCACCATGGTTTTTCTCTTAACCGGGTTTCCGTGTCAAAGATCTTAGTGTCAAGTGTGTTATTTATGTTTCTGCTCATGTATTATTGATTGATGTTGACATGTTTATATCATTAATTTGATTATGAGTTGTAAGAGAAGATTAAAGGCATAAATGTTTAAATTGTGTGACAACTAATTCACCCCCTCTCTTAGTTGTCTGGACCAATTCCAACAATTGGTATCAAAGCCAAGTTCCTTTGAAAAAGTTTAATAGCTTGAGGAAGATTTGGGAAGGCAGTAATATGGATGAATATAATGTCTAAGGGAAACTTATTCTTTCTCTAGAAGATCTTGAGCAGTCTAGAGCAGAAGTCCAAGAGCTACAAGAGAACCTTAAAAATGCTAAAGACTTTATTGAGATTCTAAAAGAGAAATTGAGCAAATCTAATGAAAAGAGGAAGGAACAACCTCTTCAACTAGGAAATCATTATGAAAACAACAACAAGGATGAGGCTCTGAAAGAGAAGACAAAGGAATGTGAGAAGTTAGCCAAAGAAGTTGTTGTCCTAAAACATGAATGGTATCCGGGGTGATGAGGCTAAAAAAAGAAATTGAAGATAGAAAGAAAACTGAAGAAGACCTGAATCAAAATCTAAAAGAGAGAACTGAAGAATGCTGTAGATTGGATGGAATAGCCAGCCTCCAAGAGTCTAATCTACAAGAAAGTAGAAACAATGAGAGAGAACTTGAAAGGAAAATTGGCATTCTCAGACATGACCTAGAAGTTGCAAATCAATACAAGGAGAAGTTCAAGATAAGCTCAGCTAAACTTGAAGCACTACTTGAAGGATAGAACAAGGCTGATGACAAGCATAGTCTTGGATATGAGAAAGGTGAAAGCTCTGGATTTGGACAAAGAAATTTTCAACCAAGGAATGGAAAAAATAGACCTAGAAGACCTCTAATAAGATAGCCTAATGCTCAAAAATATCCATTATTCAATGGAAATTGTTTTAATTGTAATAAATTTGGTCATAGAGCTACTCAGTGTAGAAGTAGAGTAAATCAAAATGGTCCATCCTTCTCTAGTCAATGCTTCAAGTGTAAGAGGTATGGTCATAGATCAAATGAATGCGAAAGTTTGATAAAGAATAACTCTAGAGAAAATGGCAACTCTTTCAATGGTTACTACTTCACTTGCAATGGATATGGATACATGGCAAATTAGTTCAAATCAAGAGGAAATCAAGTATACAAGCTAAGAAATATTGTTTTCTTTAATTGCAATAGATCTGGTCATATGGAAAGATTCTGTAGAAGTAGTAATAATGAAAGAAGAGGTCCTGTAAACAGAAAACTAGATGAGCAGAGACAAGACAAAGGCAAAAGGAAAATTGATGTGAATGAGATATAGAATAAAATGAGCAAGACTTGGGTCAAGAAAACAATTGAGAATAATAGTAATGAGTCCACACTAGAATCTAATGTTGATAATTCCTCCAAGAATTGAATTTGGAGCTCTAGCTCAAGGGGAGCTACCTTAAAAAAAATTTCCCCCAGCCAGTAAGTGGGTGCCTGAATCTGGCACAATGAAAGAGGATATTTTGAATTGATTCAGAACTTTTGGAAGGATTTCTGGAAGAAAAGATGTTGATATGAAAACTTGTGGAGTGATTCATGAAGAACTATCAAGAAATAGAGTAACTAGATGAAGTTAGAGCAACACATTTATTACAAAGACAAATTAGGTTTTACAGAGCTTAAAAGGTTGTTCACTCCTTATTTGAATCACTTTTACACTTGAAGAAAGAAAGAACAATAGTGTCTGAGCTGATATTACAAAAAATTGAAGTGCAATCAGTGAATTTATTTGTCAACCCCAATTTTGTGAAAAGAGGTATTTATTTGCAAAGCTTTGAACTTGTAATTTTTGCAATTGATACACCTTTGGTTGTTGACATTACCGAAAGGCCTTGACCCAATTTTAAAAAGCATCCTCACAAATCAATAGAAGTTGACCCATTAGGTGCTTTTTCAAGTGTTCCATATGGTGTGTTGCATATTGAATTATGGTTTATATTCATGTGAGCATAGATGAATTTGGAGAATCCCTGTTTGTAGATTTGTTTGAGAGTCAACTAATGGATAAAAATCACAATCTTAAACCTGAGTATAAGGCACTGTATGATAAACATTTTCTTTAGATTATGGGGTTTCCAACATTTGATGAAGATGAATGGGTCTGGTATGTTTTGATTCAAATGCATGATGAATTCATATGGTTGTTAAAACCATTCAAGATTACCAAGGATGTTATCAAAATTGTAACTGGATTAAATTCAACTGGTGGATTACCCATGCTGAAAGCCATAAAAAACTAGATAGTGATCGATGCTACCAGTGCCAAGTTTGACAAAAGGGCAATGACCATCAATGATATTATAGAACTAGATGTTAAATTTTCCTCCGTGGTCATTAGGTACAAGATTTACCACTCCAACAGGGAAAATTCTGTCTCCAGAACTACTATATATGTAGCATATCAAATTTTGAAGGAGAATGTAGATTATGACCTATGTGAGCTATTACTGAACCAACTGATTAAGAACATGAACAAAATTAAGAAAGATAAGAAAAACACTTTCAAATATGGTACATTGGTTCTATGCTTGTTCTTCTACTATATGAATGAAGTACCTGAAGTAAAAGGTGTGCACTGGACCAATGATGAGCTAGTTGCCATTCAGATTAGAGATCACCTACGCAGCATTGGTGACTCTAAAGCTTAGAAAACTACAATCTGGGGATACTTCAAGAACTTTAAGAGTATGATGCATTCAAGGGAAAGAATCCCTACAACAATTGTTGAAAAGTACAAGAATGAAATATGTTTTATGGTTGACATAGATCAATGCTTAATGGAAGTAGTGGAACCTAGGACAATTTGGATCATGCCCATGGGGTATAAAGTAGATGGAAAAATCTTGAATATGTATGCTCAACATCTTCTAAGAAAGCGAAAAGACACAATAATTGAAAGATTTGGGACTTATGAGGAGCTAAGTTTAAAAATGCATACTGAGCTAAGAAAATCTAAAACCAATAGAAAAGTAAGAAAAGAAGATGAGCAGTTGGCCAAGAATCTAGGTCTCACAAAGGAAGTCGTGAAGTAATTCAGGGAAAGAACTAAAATGTCTAAGAAGGAGAAGTAGGATAAGAAACAAGGAAGTGCTCCAGTAGGATCTTCCTCCACATTAAGGACTACTAGAAGCTCTATTGCTGCCCATGTTCCTAAAAAATCTACTAATCCTGAGATACCGGAAGGAAAATCATCTAGAAAAGAAGGAAAAAGAGCGAAAACAAAGGCCACAAGAACCTATAAGAGCACAAAAGTTGATGAAGAAAGAACAAATTCTAATGTTGAGGTAAAGGAGTTGAAAGCCTCTATAATAAAAGCTACCAAAGTGACTAAGGAGAAACCCTCCAAAAGAAAAAAGACAAACAAAAGGTAGAAGATAGATTCTTATGTTGAGAAGTCCACAATCTCCATGGAATATGTAATAAAATCAGTCACTGTGGATGAAAATTTGAAAGCCATGATTGAATTTTATGATGAATATAATGACATGGATAAGAGGGTATTAGAGGAAGCAACGGTTAGATATCTCAATACCTATAATAAGGCCCTAATTGAAATAACTTTTGAGATCCCTCCAAGTCTTGCAAACATTTTGGATTTGAGGAGAGAAAATACAAAAAGCAAGGATATGGAGCTCAGAGAACATGTATTGATAAAACTATGCCCTTAGATCACTCAAGTTCAAATGAATATGATATTCAAAGAAGTGAAGGATGAATTCAGGAGCAAGAAGAGAATGAACAAATGGATGCTTGGAGAATTGGACCAAATAGTTAAAGAAACACAGGAAATACTTCTAAGTGCATTGAAGAGACTCAATCTTCCAATTGTTGAGGATGAGAGTGATGTTGGGATTGATTCATCAATCCCAAATATTAAAAAGATGAAAATTAATGAGCAGAAAATAGAGGTTGATGAATCCTATGCTTCGGAAGAGGAACAAATCAACAAATTAGATACAAAAATGGTGGATCAAACTGATGATGCAAGAGATACTCCAACTTCTCCTAACCAATCTAGACAAGAAGATAATGTTGAGCTTACTGCCGCTACACAAGATCATTAGGAATAGATTACAAACAGTGAAGTCAAAGAGAAGAATCCATATGCAGATATCACAGAGAAAGGTGAAGCAGAAAAATAAGTTAGAGGTAAGGAAGTTAAAGCAGAAGAAGATGGTGCAAATGTTGATAGTCTAGATACTGTAAAAACTCAAGGAAAGGAAAGTGGTCTGGAATTGGTAGCAAGAGACATTGCAAATGAAATGAAAAGTTTTCTAAGTAAAGAGATGCTAGAGTTTGATGAACTAGAACTGATTCAAGGACCAATCAACTTGGATATTCTATATCCGGTCCAAATAATGAATATAGCATCCTTCACACAAGCCAAAGCAAGTGAAAAGATATTGAAATCTCACTTAGAGGATAGTGAGTTGTTATGTCTTGCAACTGGAGTACTAAAAAGGATAATGCCAACCCTCCAGAAGAATCCTTCTAACTCTCCCTCTTAACATCTAAAAAGCCTTGTAAATTCTTTAAGTACTCACTTTGAGTCCTTTGAAAAATCTGCTAAAGTTAAAGTTTAGAATGAATTTAATAGCAAAAGATTTGATGCACTTAAAGGCATGATTGGGATAGACAGATTGGTCCTAGATAACAAAATAAAGAGTGTTCAAAATGCTCTTTCAGAAGGAGGCAAGATATATAAGTTTTGTTTATCTACTCCTAAACTCTTAGAGGATATAGAAGATAAAATAAAGGACACCAAACATAAATTGTCAAGTATGTCCCAAGCTTTTGATCCATTGATAGTATTAGTGGCAAGAAAGGAGTGTTAAGCAATCATCCTGATAGAAGAAATAAAGAAAGTAACAAGATAAAAGGAGAATGTTGAAGCAAAAAAGGGTGAGTTCTAGGGATTGGTTTCCCCTGAGATAGAATCAATGTTCAACATTGTACCAGAAACCCAAACTGCTATACAAACAAGTGATCCCATTGACCTCTAGAAGGCTAAATCACAAGCATTCTTGTTAAATGGCCACATTTCAACTTTAAATAGTATGAAGAAGATTTGGGATACAAAGTTGGTCCTCTTGAAGAACATTTTTGGAGATATACTCAAGTTCATGTAAATATAACTTAAGGATTGGTTGTACATGTGTGGCACTATTTACATAAATTTTTTTTTGAGAATTTTGGCTTGCGGACCCCATCCTTTGCCATTGATGTCAAAGGAGGAGTAAGAACAATGAAAAATGAGGAATCCAACAAAGGTGGAGCTCCAAAATAAGTGGAGAAGAATAAGAGTATAGAGTAAGGGGGAGTAAATGTGTAACACTTAGTTATTTTTCACTAAATGTTGCCATCAATGCCAAAGGGGGAGATTGTTGGCAAGAGACACTGCTACACTAGTAGGTGTTGTCATTGATGGCAACTAAGACTATTCTACCCATCCGCATAACATAATTTGTTAATACTGGAAGTTAGAATCAGAATTTATCTAAGTCCGGAAAGTCTGAAATCATAATTTATTTAAGTTTGGGAAGTCTGAAATAGAGCAGGTGATAGGGTCCAATATCTCGGTTGGATCTCTCTAGCATGGTAAATCAAAGTTTGCTGTGGATCTGCGGGAGTCATAAGCATTGTCAGGATAATCTAAACTAGAGTTTTGGCCTCTGGTGATGAAGGATTCAAAAGTTATTAGCATCTGAGTATCAAGGTAATAGTTTGACAGAGTAGACAGAAGAAGAACAGGCCAACCTTGTAATTGATCTTGGTTCCAGATGTCTAGAAGTTGTTGGTTGGACAAGTTGTGATGATCAGTTATAGTAGCCGACCTGATTGATGATTTGTGAGTGCAAGTTTTGGTTTGCGTTACAAGTTGTACATGGATTTAGCTGATAAAGCAGAATCTTCAATAAAGCTCTAAGTGTTCTTGAAGCTAACTAATAAGTGGTTGAAGATTAGGATGTGGATATATATAGCCGATGGATTTGAATGATTTCGATGTGGTGGTGATGCGACTATGGAATAAGTGCAAAAATGGCAGAGATCTAAGGTTTGAATGTTAGTAGAACATTAAACAAGGTAGAGTAAGGATGAAGTGTATCAAGTCAGTATTCTGTGCTTAACCAGAACTGAACCCTTGCATTGGTAGATGGTATTTATCAGTTCAAATTCATTGTAATCTTCTATCTATAGGTAGTGATCCTTTTTTTTAGCAGTAAGCTTTGGGCAGTGAGGCCGAATGCATTTGCATTCCCCTTTGTAATACTTTTAACAAAATATAATCTTTGTGGGTCAACCCCAACCGTGGTTTTTTCATTAACCAAGGTTCCACGTCAAAAATCTTGGTGTCAAGTGTGTTATTTATGTTTCTGCTTATCTATTATTGATTGATGCTGAAATGTTTATATCATTAATTTGATTATGAGTTGTAAAAGAAGATTAAAGGTAGAAATGTTTAAATTGTGTGACAACTAATTCACCCCCCCTCTCAGTTGTCTAGATGAATTCCAACAGTTAAGAAGAATGAAGATCTTGAAGAGAAGTTAAAGAGGCTAGAAGAAGAAAACATATTACAGAAAGAAGAGATATCAAAATTAAAAAAGAGAATGAATGTCTAGAGAAAAAACCATTGGTTTCTGGTGTTTCAGATAAAAAATCAGTTGATTTATGTGACATTGTTGAAGTTGTTATTGATGAAAATGACAAGTTGTTTGAATCTAAAAATCATGTCAATTGTAATGAACAAAATGTTGGTTTCAAAATTATGAAAAGAATGGGATATACAGGTCAAGGATTAGGAATGAATGGACAAGGAATCAAAGAGCCGATTGAGCCAATAATAAGGCCAAAGTATGCAAGTCTTGGATATGGAAAAATAGATCATGTTATAGGTACAAACATGTTGGTTCAGAAAAAAAAAAAAGTGCAATGTTCTCATTGTCGTAGGCAAGGACATAGCAAGGAAATGTGTTGGGATATTCATCCTTGTAGAATTTGTAGAATGAAGAATCATTGTGAAAAGATGTGTTGGAATAGAGAATGGAAAAGTGAATCTATGACGGATTGTATAAAAATGGATTGTTGATGGAGTTATGGATCAAGTTGGCAACAAATTATAGGTATGTTGAAAAGGTTTTTCAAGTATAGATGTTCATTTGTAAAATATGATAGCATTCAAGCAAGGATTGAAGGTTTGAGATATCATGCAAAGTGGAAAGCTACAAATAGTGAGAGGACTTCCAGTTTGAAGTTATGAAGATTTGAAGATCAAAGTTTGAAGCATTGCCATAGCAGTTAGTAAGAGTTGATGAGAGTTGGTAAGAGTTAGTAACAGTTGGTGAGAGTTGGAGATCGAAGATGGTTTGAAAAGGATTTGAGTGAATCAGCAGACTTAGAAGATAAAATTTGGGAATAGTAAATGCTGATGCATATGTGGTAGAAATCAAGAGGGGTTGTTGGACGTAGTTAATTTCTCCCACTGAATTAGTCAAAGAAGAACATTAACTTTAGAAGCTTCTTCCACCAATGTCAGAAAGAACATTTAATCTAGAACCTTCATCCACCACCAACCTATGGACTAGTCCAACCATGTGCATTGAATAACATGTGTTTTTGAATGTTCTCAGACCTCTATAAATAGAGGCGTTTGTAATTGTTTTTGCAAGCAATAGAAATTGCAGTTTTCTATGTTTTCCTCTGTCTCTCCTTCTTTCATGAATAATTACTTGATTTACAAAGTGACAAGGGATTCAAAAGGTGAGATTCTCAAGATTAAACTTAAAGAAAGATCACGTGTCTTTTTCTTTACATATAAACATGTGAGTAAAATGGATTTAACAAATTTTATACCAATTCAATGATTTTATTCAAAGCTTAATACGTGCAAATAGTCATTTATTTTACAAAGTAGCAAGGGATGAAAAGACAAAATTCTCAAGATAAATTTAAAGAAAGATCACTTTACTTTCTATCTACATATAAACTTGCAATTGAAATGAAATAAACAAATATCATCCCATTTCACTAATTTTATTTAAAACTTAATATATGTGAATAACCAAAGATTTAAAAACAAGACACTCAAAATTAAACTTTAGAAAAGATCACTTTTTCTATAAATCACTTTTCTTTTTCTCTACATATTAACACTAGTAAAATCACATGTTTATGACAAAGGACAACCAAAAAAAACAAAAATGTCTAAGTTTCAATCTCTTTATTTAATTCAAAATTAAGGTTAAATAAAGATCCCCTTTTCCATGAATCACTTTTCTCTTTATCTACATACTAACACTAATAAAACCGTGTCCAAAAGCAAAATTCTCTAGTTTAATTTTTTTTTAATCTAATTCACTTGTTTTACGACGTGACAAGAGACATAAAGATGAAATTCTCAATGATTAAAGTTAAAGAAAGATCACTTTTTCAGGAATCAGTTTTCAGTCAAATGGATTTAACAAATTTTATGAACATGTGACAATAGTCGCTTGTTTCAGCAAGTGAAACTGGCGGAAAGATTCTTTAAGAGAAACAAACAAAGATCTGTCCCGTCTTCCAGCGAGACGCTTAGTGCTGCTCATTCACGCGGTTTCGTACACACCATTTTTTATTTATGGTTATTCCCTGGATATCTTCAATTTAATTCAAAATTAAGGTTAAATAAAGATCACCTTTTCCATGAATCACTTTTCTCTTTATCTACATACTAACACTAATAAAACCGTGTCCAAAAGCAAAATTCTCTAGTTTAAATTTTTTTTTATCTAATTCACTTGTTTTACGACGTGACAAGAGACATAAAGATGAAATTCTCAGTGATTAAAGTTAAAGAAAGATCACTTTTTCAGGAATCACTTTTCAATCAAATGGATTTAACAAATTTTATGAACATGTGAGAATAGTCGCTCGTTTTAGCAAGTGAAACTGGCGGAAAGATTCTTTAAGAGAAACAAACAAAGATCTGTCCCGTCTTCCAGCGAGACGCTTCGTGCTGCTCATTCACGCGGTTTCGTACACACCATTTTTTATTTATGGTTATTCCCTGGATATCTTCACTCTTCTCCATCTGCATGGTACTAATTTGACGGAGACCAAGACGAGCCTTTCTTCCCTCTGTTAGGATAATATGAATCACTAGGTAGAATCAAAGAAATCAATAAAAATCTTGGTTTTTTTAAGACTGTTTGGTGTAGTGGACGTCATTCAAACAATAAGCAGTTCTTCCCTCTATTCGGTAGAAACAAAGAAATCAATACCCACAAGCAAAATTTGTAAAAGGCATGATATGATGACAATAATGGTGCAAGGGACGATCATTGCAAGGGAATTGAAATGACAGGCTTTGAGCAATTAACAGAATGGACAATAAATATGAATAATTTTATTGCATTATTTTCAACCAGTACATCATGATCTCTATACGTGGTTTGTTTTTTACTTGCTACTTCTCGTAATTCGCATGAAACTTAATTCTTTTGTACTACTTCTGCTAACAACTCTTCCACGCTGATTTGGACACGCTTATAAAAGTGAAGAGAGAGGAAAGAAGAGGTTTATATTAATAGGAAGAATAAGTGAAGCTTAATCACGAGAAGATTTAAAGACCTGACAGTTTCTTTAAAATATATCTAAAATATATTCTAAAGTACGTTAAGAGAGATCTTCTCGAGGTTTCTATTTTTTATCAATTTACAGCACTCACCTTAAATCGTACAATTTGATTTGTTCCTTCTACAAATGAAAAAATTAAGGAAGGAGGCAATATAAATAGATTGAATGTGTGTCTTTTCATATGCCATTCCATAACGTTTCTTTCTTTCATCTTAGTGCATAGTGATGGCTTCTATGAAACTGCCATCCACCTTTCTTTCCATCCAACATGTATTTTTTTTAATTCCTTTCACTATTTTTTAGTTTTTTTAATTTGTGGAGTGCTATTTGATTTTTTTTAATAAAGATTCTAGATTGGAATCTTATAAGTTTACATAGAAATTCTGGAATGTTTCAGCTCCCATTCATGCTGTGAATGTAGGAACGCCTCTCAATGTAATTAGAAGATTTAAAGACCTGACAGTTTCTTTATGGTTGAGTAGAGAAAGATGGATAATGAAAGGCCTGGAAGTTTCATTCTTACTCATCTAAAATGTAGATAATTGTCCCCATAGAAAGAATACAATGTAACAGCTTCACAAGTTCAATTTAAAATATAGAAATAATGATATTTAAAGTTAAGAACAATTAATTAATAAAGGAGTATTAAACCTCTCCAAATTTAAGAGGTAAAACTATTTTTTTGGTTTAGTCAGGGGGCATGTGATGTAGGGTGGAGATGACAATAGAATCTAAGTGAACGTGAAAGGGGCATTTTTTCAAATGTCCAACAAAGCCTATAGGTGGACCACCATATTGGCATGTACCTATATTTGCATGAGTATAGTGGATATCACTAAATATTAAGTGTAAGTAGAGAGAGATTCATACTAAAAGTATTATATGAAAAATAGTAGAATTTCTATCTTTATATAGGAAATAAAATCTTCATTTTGAAAGCATGTCAAAGTTGAGTAAATTTGACAAGGAAATCTAGCATCGGCCCTTAACAGAATGTTATGCCAAGTTAAAGGCACGGGACTAAAAGGCTTGAAGAAGTTATAGATCCAAAACCAAACAATGTGTGCCCAAGTATGGAACAAAAATAGGTCCTTGATAGTTTTAAGCTATTGAAAGAGAAAAGACATATGGTGTTTGGGATCCAAAAGCATCCTTACCATTTGTTAATTGGGTGGCCTTAGTAGAGTAAACAATAGGAAAACGGTAATCTTAGGTTCCATGGTAGCTTCCCAAATAGTTTGAAAATGTTTGTTCTATATATGAGAAGGTGACTTGAGGGTCCACCTAATCAAGACCACCTATCATTAGATTTAGGAACAGTAAAAAAATGGAAAGAAAACCAATTGTGGCCTTTAGGGAGATATACTTGCTAAATGAACATGTTTTGGTTTTTGGCAAAAGAATAGATCCAATAGTGATAGAAAAAAATAAAGGAAAATCATCCATGACTTAAATGTTCCATTTAGTATTCAATGAAGTTGTATGGGGTCTCAGTTATTCCTAGAAGTGGTTGGTGTGGTAAATTTTGAAAACAAATGTGGTCCAGATTTGTTTTTTTTATAAAGACATCTTTCTACATAATCAAAAGTGTGAGGTATGAGATTTGATATGCTTTAATATGTAATTAAAATCAAGAAGTGCCTCATCCTAAATAGATTTTAATTCTTTCATTTGGCAAGATAAATTTCATGTGTTTCATTCCATTTATTTTAGATGCATATGTTACAAATCATTTTAGATATTAAAATATATATATAAAAAATTCTTGTTACACCCAAAAGCTAAATTTCTTTTAATTTAAAATTATAGTAGGTATAAGCTTTCTATTTCTTTCAAATGTTAGATTCCACAAGCTGTTGTAGGCATTAGAGTACAATAGTGAGTAGAATAACTTAGTCCTCAATACTCCTAACAATAACAAACCAAACTTGTGTTGAAATGGAAAATTCTTCACTTTAGTGTTTGATTATGTTACACCCATAAATAAAAATTATGATCAAATGGAAAGGCTAGAAGGTGGATATTGATTCACTTGTAGAGCATCTACTAGTACAAATGACCACCACTAATGGATTCAAAAGAAAAAATACTTAATTTATCCATGGATTCTTCTAAGGCATAGGAAGTTCAAAGTCTAGGCATGTAGGGTACCCATCCCCCAAAAATACATTTGTGATAAGACAAATGGTAACTCCAACTCTACCGGACATGTGTATCTATTTAATATTCATGGATGTGTATATACAAGAACTAGTGAGCTCATGGATTGAAAGGAAAAGACAACTAGTATAAACCTTCTAGTATCCTATGATTTTCTTAATCAAATGTTCATTTCAAATTTATATAAGCACATACTACTATGCCCTTAATGTAGAAATAGATAGAGTGTATCTCCACAACCATTAACACTTTGAGGAAAGATAATGTAGCTTATAGGTCCAAGTATAAATTATTAATTGAAGAGCATGAAATAATAAGAATAGAAGAATAATATATAGAAAATAAGAGACACTAATATCAATTATATCAAACCAATGTATTTAATCTACAACAAAGAATATGTTACAATATATTTATAGACTCATTGCCTTAACATGGAGATATACACCCTACTCCTCTAAATAATAAATTTACAGTAAAACCCTACATAAAACTCTCCTCAATGCCTCCATCTCAATCCCTCGAGATATCTAGCTAGAACCAAAATCATAGATAGAAATTGCCTCATCCAACTTGAGCACCCCACTTTGGTCCTATTCATAATTTTTGTAACATGCTCATGAGAACTAAAGATATTCCTTGATTTTCTCCAAGTCCACATTTTGATCCCCCTCCTCATGGTCTTTCCATTCTAGCAACTCTTACACACCGTACAAGTTGTCATAGTTGTATTTACCAACTTCCATGACTTTAGGTGATAATTTAAAATTGCTAAAATGTAAACTGTAAGTAACACATAATACCACATGGGAGGCCCAAAATATTCTTAGATAAATATAAATAAATAAATAAATATAGGAACTTGCAAAGGATGAGATACCTTAACTCACAACATTCTCCCACTTTTTGAACACCTTACAAGAGGAACAAAGAAACACAACCAATCTATGAACCACCAAGGTTACCATACCATCCCAACTAAAATCATATGATCTCATGAGATTTACATAAGTACCTACAACATATTTCGAGTGATCACCAATCATAACTTAAAATATTAGAAATCCAAAGCATTGATGAAATGCTAAATATGACACAAACACACCAATGTATCCAACTTCAACCCATTAATAGAAATCAACTCTAAAGACCAAACTCCACAAAAACAAGATTGAGCACTCATGCTTCAAAACAATTAGAAAAAAAACCACATTCATTTGTTTTCATCTAATAAGAAACCCCCCGTTGATACACCTTTTAGACATCACATATCCAACCCATACTTCATCTCTCATCCCTTTATAATCTAGTGTCTTATACTCAAAGTTATCACCTCCTGAGATAAAAACACACCAAAGCCACTGATGTGCAAAGACTATAAAGACCATGGCTATTGGACTTTAATGAAAAAAATCTACCAAAGACACACATACTTCCTAGGAATCATACTACAAGAGAAATGCTAGCCAAAGAAACTTAGTATACAAGTAAACACTTACATAAAATGTGTGGCTAATAATAAAGTCATATTTTACAAAGAGAAAGCACAATGATCTACAAATTCCATCCAACCTACTACAAAATAAAGCATACTTCCACAAACAAATTTTTCTCACTCTCTTGTCTTTAATCTTCTCCATTTCTCCCAATTCATCCACATCATAAATGATATACATTAAAGAACAGACATCTATTTCCAAAAAAAAATAAAGCACAATAACAATAGATAACCACAAATATAGTTATCATACTAGATGAATAAGAACCTCTAGGAAGAACATATGACCATAAAGAGAAAATGCAAACCAAATCACATATCATGTCCTTCTATCAACACCACCAAGTTCTTAGCTATGCCAAGTAGGACCTCCTTCACAAAGCCCAATTTAAAAAGCCTTAACAACACCCAAAAATTTAATCTCATTGATCAAACAAAGAATATATATCTCATATAACCAAAATGGATGTAAGATTCTCTAACCACTTGAAGATCAAACTCAAAATTATTTCAAAGCTATGAATTCAGCCCAATAAAATCCTAATTTTTTTTATAAAATATCAAAAATCAAACCATATACACAAGAAGAGAACCATGCCAAAAAATCCCTCAAATGAACACTCTATAACTAACCAAAATTCATGATCCATGTCCATTAGAAATCAAAGCATAACCAATATCAATTTAAAACAACATGGGAAGTACCTATCAGATTATTTCCTACTGAGTGAACTAAGAGTAGGAAATGAGAATACTCCACTGATGAGCACACAGTTATACTGAGAGGGGGGTGAATCAGTATAAGACAAATTTTTAATTTTCAAAATTTAATCAACCACAACAATAATACACATGCAAGCTCTAGCAATTATGAACAAAGGAAGAACACATGATTTATGTGGAAAACCTTGTGGGAGAAAACCACAGAAAATATTTCTTATATATTGATCTTCTTTGTAGGAACCAACCTACTTCTTTTACAAGTCGTCTTTTGTAGGCACCAACCAACTAGAGACACCAATCCACACAACTGAGCACCAACTCAGCAGGAGAGATCAATCTCTTCTTTGACAAGCACTAACCTTGAAATTCTTCAATGAGTGATGTTGCTTTCCCTTCCTCACAAATCTGATCATAATTTCTGATTTTGAATAATACAAGTCTTTCCTTCACAATTCTGATCACAACCCAAACAATATCCTTCCTTCAAAAATTTGATTCAAATTATCCATAATCTTCTTTCATAGAACTTATCACAAATATGGCACTATCTTCCCTCAAAATCTTATCACAAATTATGCTATCTAATAGTGAATTGATGCTGAAAATAGAATGAATTTGTTTTTTATTGCTTTCTCTCAAATCACACCTTCTCTTGCCAATTATACTTTCCCAAGGGAGGCGACTTCATTGAATGAATGCTTCTTTTACAAAAGGATGCAACTCTTTTTATGCATGCACCTTTTCATTACAAACTTTGTCTTCTAGTGTGGAGCACTTCTTTCAGGTTTGGCCACTGATGTAAAAGTATCACTCAAACATGTGTTTCAAATGCTTTATTTTGATGATAAGAGTCATAGTTGAGTTGGTTCAGGTTTAGGAGGTCTATTAGGATCATAATCCAATGGTCTAGATAGGATGAATAGGCTAGAAATTCAAATTTGTGGTTTCCTACCAAAAAGACAAATTTAAATTTCTAGGGAGTTTTTTCTTGTTGAAAGATTGAGATTTGTTTCTCAACTCTTGTTTTTGGTTTTATGAGCATAATAAGGTTTTTAGGGACCATGGACAGCATGTAAGGTCTTTTTTGACTTGTTTTGTTTCTTAGGTCTAGGTTAAAAGTAGCAAAAAGAGCATAATTGTAAAGGTTAATGACATAGTCATTAGGGTTATGGAAGGAAAAAGACTAATGCTCAAGTGGTAACTAATTTTTTGTAAGTTCTTTCATGTTGAATTAAAAAAACATATGCTCCAAGAAGTGGAGGAGCAAGATTTTGATAATATGCCATGTTATTTTGCAAATTTATGACAGTTTTATGTGAAAACAACAAAAGAATAGATGTGTATGGTTCTATATAGCATGGTCACAGGTCTGAATATGCATGGAAAGATAAAGTTTTGTGTTTAGTGCCTAATGGTTTTGGTCTAGTGTGATTTCATGATGTTTTGAGAGAGCTATTGCAAAAACACTGTTAGTTGCACTGTTTCAAATCTAGGGTTTTCAATGAGCTTGTTAATTTCATATCTCTTATTCTAGCTGTTGAAAAAAAATGAAATTTGGTACAGATTTTCTTTAGAATCTTGTGTGCGTGTTCACAAAAGGAGAAGTGATAATTCCTTAGTTTGTGTGATTTATAGTAGACAGATTGTGTTTACCATCATTAGGACTGTTTAAAACCCTAGTCTTTTGAGGGTTTTATGGAAATACCTTGTTTTGGAGTTAACCACTACCAAGAAGGATTTGAAAAAAGCCTGTAGAGTGTGATTAAGAGTTTTAGAACCTAAGAATGCCAAAAAGAGTGAGTTTTGATTCCTTTTTGAGAATTTGAATCTAGAAAACAATCTTGTAGGCTAGTTTACAGGGTATTGTTTGTTGTCTCCATGGAAAGATCAGGGTAATCTTGTGCAAACTGATGCAAGAACCACATTTTCTTTGTCTTTGAGAGTCCTTTGATTTTGAAACAATTTTCCCTCTTCATCATTATTGGTATTAGAGCAGGTAAGCAAGAAAGTTAATAGAATGGTTAAGCAAGGAAAAGAAGATGCCTCCAAGAAATCCTAAAAGGGTGGCAGAAAGGATAGGAACATAGTTGGGAGAAGCCCTTTCTACAGAAATGAGGGAGATGAGAGTTAGTTTAGATGCAAGACTTAGTACAGTTGAAGCTAATGAAAGAAGAGGAATGGTTACAAGGGATGTGAGTGACCAAGAAGAAGTGGTGAATGAAGAACAACAAGAAGAACCTCAAGAAGAGAGGGATGCTGATGAATTGAGGATGGAAAGATTGCTAAAGGTAGTCAAGGATGAAGGAACCAAGGTGGAGATGGAACTTCTAGTGTATGCATGTAGTTTGAATGGTGAAGAACTCCAGAATTGGATAGGGAAGTTAGACAAGTATTTTGAGCTTGAGGATGTACCTGAAGAGTAGTGAGTAAGGCTGGCTAGGACCAAGTTGAAAGGCCATGCATCTCTATGGTGGGATTATGTTCAAGAAGAAAGGAGAAAGAAAGGTAAATCAAAGATTACTTCTTGGGACAGGATGATTTCCATGTTGAAGGGCGAATTCATGCCAAGTGACTACATGACTCAGTTGTATAGGAAGTTATAAAACTTGAAACAAAAGGATATGGGAGTGAAAGAGTACAATGAAGAGTTTTAAGTTGAGAATCAGATCAGGACACGTAGAGGATGATACTGATAAGGTTCCAAGATACCTTAATGGGTTGAAGTATAGATTACAAGATGAGTTAAGCCTCACAAGCCCTAAGACACTTGAACAGTGTTATCAAAAAGCCTTAAAGGCTGAGGAGAAGTTGAATAGGAAGCAAGAAAAGTAGAATAGAGGTAGAGGAAGGAACTTCAAAGGTAGAGGTTCATATGTTGGTAGAGGATAGTCACAAAGAAATCAAGAAGAGTCAAGAACCTCACAAGAACAAGTATCAAATTCAAGAGGGGGTTTTATAGGAAGAAGGCCTAACTTTAAGGGTAGATTTGGACAAAGAGGAGGATTCAATTGCTTCACAGGAAAATACTACAAGTGCAACAAGTTTGCTGGTCATCAAGCTTGGGAGTGTTCGGAAGAGCATACCACTACTACCTTTAGGAATGAAAGTAGGATTCAAGTTTCTCAAGGAGGAGATGAAGAAAGTGTTAACTCCTCACCACAACTAGAAGACCAGAGAAAGGATAATCTTTGTTGATGAGGACATTGATCAAGGTTCTAATCGAGAAGGAGCCACCTCAAAAGAAGTCATTATTCAGGACTTTTTGAAAGCGTCAAGGTAAGTGTTGTCAAATTGTTATAGGTTTAGGAAGTATTGAGAATCTAGTTGTTGTTGAGATGGTAGAGAATTTAAACTTGAAGAGATTACCTCATCCTGCACCATACAAGGTCTCATGGTTGAATAAGGGACAACAAGTACTAGTAAATGAACAATGTTGATACAAGGTGTTGTGTGATATCATCTCTATGGATGTATGCCATGTATTATTTGGTAGGCCATGGCAATATGATAAAAAAACAATGCAGCATGGTAGGAAGAATGATTATGTTTTGGAGAAGGATGTAATTACCTATACTTTAGCACCTTTGAAAGAGGAAGATAAAGACCAAAAGGTTGGCTCAAGTGTGATGATAGTGGGTGAAAAAGAATTTCTAAAGACAATGGAGGAGGAAGAGATAGGTTTTGCAGTACTAGTCAAACCTAGGCCTATCATGATAGTAGTAAGAATTGATGAGCTACCATGTGAGATTCAGGACATGTTGAAGGACTATGTAGACATAGTGGTGGATGAACTTCCAAATTCCTTGCCTCCAATGAGAGATATTAGTCACCATATAGACTTCATACCAGGGGCTAGTCTACCAAACAAGGTAACCTATAAGATGACACCCCAACAAAATGAAGAAATCAGAAAACAAGTGCAAGAGTTGCTTGACAAAGGGTTAATTAGGGAGAGCCTTAGTCCTTGTGTAATTCCAACTATTTTGGCACCTAAGAAAGGAGGTGAGTGGAGAATGCCCACCAATTCTAGCGCAATAAATAGGATAACAATCAGATATATGTTTCCACTTCCAAGAATAGGGGACTTGATGGATTGTTTAAGTGGGGCAAGCTATTTCTCAAAGATAGACCTCAAAAGTGGATACCACCAAATATGGATCAAATAAGGAGATGAATGGAAAATAGCGTTCACAACAAATGAGGAACTGTATGAGTGGCTTGTTATGCCATTTGATCTTTCAAATGCAACTAGTACATTCATGAGGCTCATGAATGAGGTCCTCAAGATATACATTAGTAATTTTGTTGTTGTTTATCTTGATGACATATTGGTTTTCAGTTCTAATAAAGAAGAGCATTTGTATCATTTGAATTTGGTGTTAAGAAGGCTACATGAGGAAAAACTAATGATGAATCTGAAAAAGTGTGAGTTCATGAAGACAAAAATTTTGTACGTTGGTTTTGTGGTTTCAAAGGGGATGTTGAAGATGGATCTCAGAAAAGTGAGGCAATATTGGAGTGGCCTACACCTAAATCAGTTTTAGAGGTAAGAAGTTTCCATGGTGAAGTTTTTACAAAAAAGTTATCAAAGGTTTCAGTCATGTATGTGCACTTATCATAGACACCATAAAAGGGGATAAGAAAAAGAAATTCATATGGACTGAACAAGCTGAAAATAATTTCCAATCTCTAAAAAAAGAGTGAGTGAAGAGCCAATCTTAGCTCTACCTAATTTCAATAAGGTCTCCTGAATAGAGTGTGATGCTAGTGGTCATGCAATAGGGGTAGTTTTAAGCCAAGACAATAAGGGAATAGCATATTTTAGTGAAAAAATGAATGATGCTAAAAAGTAGTACTCATCATATGACTTAGAAATGTATGTAGTGGTTTAGTCACTAAATAAATGGAGACATTACATTTTACCCAAGGATTGTGTAGTCTATATTGACAATCATGCACTTCAATTCCTAAATAGTCAAGAAAAACTCAGTCAAAGGAACATTAATTGGATTGAATACTTACAAAGATACACCTTCACAATTAAACATAAAAAAGGATAGAGTAACAAGGTGGCTAATGCTTTGAGAAAAAGAGCATTAATGGTGTAAGAAATTCAGTTGAGAATTGTTGGGATTGAAGCACTCAAAGAGATGTATGAGAATGATGAAGATTTCAAAGAGGCTTATGAGGTTTGCAAGCAGCCTATCAACATTAACAGAGAGAAGTGGTTTGATTACTTCATACAAGATAGTTTGTTGTTTAAAGGAGCATAAATTTGTGTGCCAAAATGTTCTATGAGGGAAAATCTTATCAAGCAAAAGCATTGTGGGAGTATGGTAGGTCATTTTGGCCTTGACAAGACACTAGAGCAGCTGAGAAGGAATTATTTTTGGCCAAGGATGTAATCAGATGTAAGAAGATTTGTGGAGAGGTATACCATATGCCAAAAATCAAAAGGGAGAAGCACTAATGTAGGACTATCCCATCCTTTACCCATTCCCAAGAGGCCTTGGGAATCCATTAGTATGGACATTGTCATGGGTTTGCCAAAGACACGGAGGAGTTTTGATTCAGTTTATGTTGTTGTGGACAAGTTTTCCAAGATGGATCACTTCATTCCTTGCAAAAGTACAAGTGATGCTTCATATGTTGCAGGTTTGTTCTTCAAGGAGGTTGTTAGACTTCATGGATTGCCATTAAGCATAGTCTCTGATAGAGATAGCAAATTCCTAGGACACTTTTGGAGGACTTTGTGGAAAGAGCTTGGTACAAATCTCAGTTTTATCTTAGCCTACCACCCTTAGACAGATGGCCAAACTGAGGTGGTCAATAGGAGCTTAGCTAACCTAACATGATGCCTTTCAAAGAATCATGCTAAACAATGGGATCTTGTGTTACCCAAAGCTGATTTTTATTATAATGACTCAGTGAATAGGAGCATTGGCAAGAGTCCATTTCAAGTGAGTGTTTGAACTCAGAGATATCAATGGTATGGAGAAGCAAAGTGCAAAGGGTGAGCAATTTACAATTGCCATGGAAGAAATTCATCAACAAGTGAAAAAGCAGCTCAAAACTAGTGTTGACAAATACAAATAAAAGGCAGATTTAAAGAAGAGAGAGGTTAATTTTAAGGTTGGAGATGTTGTCTTAGCACATATTAGGAAGAAAAGGTTTCCCAAAGGTGAGTATACCAAGTTGAAGATGAATAAGATAGGTCCTTGTAGGATTGTTCACAAGTTTGCCAACAATGCCTATGAGATTGAATTGCCTAGTGGAGTAGGCATATCACCCATTTTTAATGTTACTAACTTGTACCCTTAGAAAGGGGATGCCATTGCTGATGAAGGAGAAAGTTCACAATAGATATCAGGTTCTGATTGGATAAAGGATTTGCCATCGATTAACCCAATAGAGTTAGAGTACATTCTTGACACCAAGGAGATCAAGAAGATAAGGGGCAAACAATACTTCTAATATCTGGTCAAGTGGAAAGGACTCCCAACTGAAGATGACACATGGATGACAGAGGCAGATATTCTAAAGCATGGAATGACTATTGTAGACCTCCTCTTAGGTGGAACCTGAGTTTCTTTTTTTTTCCTTAGGAGTATAATGTAGAAGCATCACTCAAACATGTGTTTTTTATGCTTTGTTTTGATGATAAGGGTCATAGTTGAGTTGGTTTAGGTTTAGGAGGTCCATTGAGATCATAATCCAATGGTCTAGATAGGTTGAATAGGCCAAAAATTCAAATTTGTGGTTTCCCACCAAAAAGACAAATTTGAATTCCTAGATTTTTGGCTTGTTGCAAGGTTGAGATTTGTTTCTCAACTCTTGTTTTTGGTTTTCTGAGCATAATATTGTTTTGAGGGACCATGGACAACATGTAAGGTATTTTTTTACTTATTTTGTTTCTTAGTTCTAGGTTAAAAGTGGCAAAAAGGGCATAATTGTAAAGGTTAATGACATAGTCATTAGGGTTATGGAAGGAAAAAGACTTATGCTCAAGTGGTAAATGTTACAAAATTGTGCTTGCTATCCCAAGTAGCCTAGGATGTAAGAGTTGTTTTCTAATTCTTTCAGGAAGCAAGTGACTTCAAATGAAATAGGAAGGAAGAGAATATCAGATCAAAACAGTCAAGAGAGAGGCTTCAGTCTCTACATTTTATCTAACATGTTTGCTCACTATACAGATACAGGTACTTGAAGACCATTCATCTATGTCATTTTCATTCAAAATATAAAGACTTACATATAATATCAAGGGTCACATTACTCTTGGAATTCAAAAAAGAGCTATGGAAGGTAAAAATTATTTACCAAAAAAAAAAATTGGCAGGGTCATAACACTTCGCTACTTTATCAGAATTCAAAGTTTTTGGACTTGTTAGAAAGTTAAACCAATTATCTAGTTCAAGTTACAAGTTGCTAAGACTAACACCAATGTTGCCTCACAGTGGTTTGCCCTAATTCCACTCCGAAGGCCTCTGAAAATGCAATTTACTAAGATGTAGAAAATATAAAAAAAAAATTGATATTTTCTCAAAAATACCATTCTGAACTTGATCAAAAGTTTTTCAAGGTACGCAAAAATAGGATAGGAGTCGAATTGAAGTATAGGGTCATGCATGGAGAGGTTTTTGACATGACTATTTTTGGCAGTTTCTTGGTCAAGGACTTTGAGACTTGGAGTTTCGAGCTATTTTTGCTCATCTTGGAGGAGTTTTGGGGCCTAAATTTTAGGCTTTTCACTTTTCTCTTCCATCAACTTGGAGTTACTTTTTGAACTCATTCATGCATATTTTCAAGTTTAGTTGAGCTAGAGTTGACTTCCCATTCATTTTTTGGGGACAATTTTGTATTATATGGAAAAAGCTTATGCTTTCTTTCCTCAGTTCTTACTTTTTTTGCTTTTACATATTACAGAAAAGGAGATTGTCTTGTAACTCAGCCATTTTTATAGTTTTCAGTAGTAGTAGTAGTTCATTTTTTTCACTAGTTTATTTGTTATTTCATAGAGATTCCTTCCATTTTCTAATACAATCAAGGGTCCTTCTATCTAATTTCAAGTGTCTTGTTATTTTGTGAGTGATTTGATAGGAATTTTTTGTGTTTTGCTTCAAAACCTTTGAATTGTTTTTCTCATTTATTAGATGCAAGTATACAAATATCAGTTTATTATAGGTCACAACTTGTGCAAGATTATTCATGCCTTTCTGTGAAATACTTATGTGGTGAATTTGATCAATTTGGATTGTAAGAACAAGTTTATTGGAGAATGTTTGTGAGTTATATTATAGTTTTAAATCAAAATATTGGTGCATCATCCCCATTAGATAGATTTTCTGTTAAGTTTTTAGTTTATGCAAGTTTTATTCTATCTTTTCCTCCATCAATTTATAGATCTAAAGGGCTTTTAAAGGGAGTCGGCTCTTTTGGAGGTTCATTTTCAAAACAGAGAAACCCATAGTCTGAGAATGTTCCCATGTTGCATAGGATTGCCAAGCTTGTAAAGCCTTAGCATTTAGGACACAATCCTTCATGACAATAGTAACTATTTTTTTGTAAGTTCATTTATGCTAAATAAAAAAACATATGCTCCAAGAAGTGGAGGAGCATGATTTTGATAATATGCCCTATTATTTTACAAATTTATGACATTTTTCTTTGAAAACAACAAAAGAACATATGTGTACGTCTCTATATGGCATGGGGTTAGGTCTGAATACACATGGAAATATGGAGTTTTGTGTTTAGTGCCTAATGGTTTTGGTCTGGTGTGATTTCACGATGTTTTTAGAGAGATATTGCAAAAACACAGTTAGTTGCACTATTTCAAATCTAGGGTTTTCAGTGAGCTTGTTAATTTCATATCTCTTATTCCAGTCATTGAAAAATTATGAAATTTGGTACAGATTTTTTGTAGACTATTGTACATGTGGTCACAAATGGAGAAGTGATAATTCCTTAGTTTGTGTGATTTATAGTAGACAGATTGTGTTTACTATCATTAGGACTGTTTAGAACCTTAATCTTTTGAGGGTTTTGTGGAAATACCTTGTTTTGGAGTTAGCCGCTGCCAAGAAAGGCTTGAAAGAAGCTTGTAGAGTGTGATTAAGAGTTTCAAAGCCTAAGAATGCCAAAAAGAGTGAGTATTGATTCTTTTTTGAGAATTTGAATCTAGAAAACAAGCTTGTAGGCCAGTTTATAGGGTATTGTTTATTGTCTCCATGGAAAGATCAGGGTAATCTTGTGTAGACTAATGCAATCTAGAATACATTTTCTTTGTCTTGTAATGTTGTTTCTCATGATCATTGGTTTGTTGACTTAGGATTCTCGTACCACATGACCTCGCATAAAGAATAGTTTTCTACATAGGAAGAGTATGATGGAGTAAATGTGTACCTTAGGGATAACTCTACATATCCTATTATTGGAAGAGAGAAGGTAATGTTGTGTTTCAGTCATGAGAGAATTAAAACCCTCCCTAGTATTTTGCATGTTCCTAGATTGCCTAGAAATTTGATTTCTATTTCAAAGTTGAATGATTTGGGAATGCATGTGACAATTGATAAGCATGGCTACAAATTGGTGAGAGGAAACTTGGTGGTAGTGAAGGGGAAAAGATTGGGAACTTTGTTTAAGCTAGAAGCCACTACTATTTGTAATGCCTCTTTTGTATATGAGGTTAATACTCAAAATACATGTATGTTGTGGCATAGTAGATTGGGCCACATAAATCAGTCTATTTTAAAGACTATCTTAAATAAAAATTTGTAAGACAATTCATCCTATTTTGATGAGGGTTTCAAATTTTGTGAACATTATGTGTTTGGAAAATAGAATAGACCTCCATTTCCTTTAGGTAGTAATAAATATAATGATAAATTGGAACTTATTCATTCTGATGTTTTTGGTCTAGTGGATGTTGAATAAATTAGAAAATCTAGATATTTTGTTTCCTTCATTGATGATGTCTCAAGGTTTACCTAGATTTATTTTATGCATCACAAATATGATGTTTTCACTAAGTTTAAGCAATTTAAAGCTTTAATTGAAAAAAAAATCAAATTACAAGATAAAGGTTTTGAGAACTTTTAATGGAGAAGAATATTGTTCTAATGAATTTGATGAATTATGTAAGCATGCAGGTATTATTAGATAGAGGAATACTCCATATACTCCACAACAGAATGGAGTGGTAGAAAGGATGAATCAGACAATAATGGAAAGAGCTAGAAGTATGTTAAGTGAATCACAGTTAATTGATGCTTTCGTGCAGAAGCTATGTGTACTGCAAAGTACTTGGTTAATAGATCTTTGTGTAAGGCTATTGATTCAACTCCTCATGAAATGTGGACAGGTAAAAAACTTTCTATTTCACATTTAAAGGAATTTGACTGTGAGGCTTATTTTCATGTGCCTAAAGAAAAACGAACTAAGTTGGATCCAAAAGATGAAAAGTGTACTTACATTGGATATCGTGATAATATAAAAGGTTATAAGCTTTGGAATCCACTAACCTAAAAGATTATATATTCTAGAGATGTTATTTGTATGGAACATAGTATTATTTAAGAACCTGAATAGCCAAAGGAAAAAGAAGAAAAGGTGAAGAGAGTGCACTTGGAATTAGAGCATGAAGATGTACCTCAAGAAGAATATAATGATGGATTGAGGATGAAGAAGCAGAAGAAGAATCGAGTGAAAGTTCTGATGAGGAAGAATCTGTTGTGACAGAAGAAGTTGGTATAGATGAGCATGCAAAAGAACTTGAAGAGTCTATTACTCTACCTCTAAGAAGATCCACAAGACAAAAAAACTAGATGATAAGTATAGCGCACCAGATTTTTGTTGTATATTTGCTTTATTGAGTACCGACGATGAACCTAGATCGTATAGGGAAGCTATTCATGTAGATGATAGTGAGTCTTGGCAGTTAGCCATGCAAGAGGAGATGATGGATTTAGAATCTTGCAACACTTGGGATCTTGTTCATTTTCCCAAAAGGAAGAAAGGGCATAGGTTACAAGTGGGTCTTCAAGAATAAGTATGGAGCAAATGATTCATTAGAGAAGTACAAAGCTAGACTAGTAGCCAAGGGCTACTCCTAGAGAGGGAGTTGATTTCTATGAAATATTCTCTCCTATTGCTAAATTAACTTCTATCAGATTTCTCTTATCCATTGATGCAACTCTTGATTGGGAAATAGAGAAAATGGATGTTAAGGCTACATTCTTGCATGGAGATATTGAGGAAGAAATTTACATGCAACAACTTACAGGTTTTGACGTAAAATGGAAAGAACATTGGGTGTGCAGATTGAAGAGGTCTCTTTATGGTTTGAAGCAGTCCCTCAGAATACGATACCAAAAGTTTGATTCATTTGTCTTGAAATTGGGTTTTGTTAGAAGTGAGGAGGATCACTGCATGTACATTCATTGTATTGATGATTCTATTTTGATCATTGAATCGTATGTTGATTACATGTTATTTTTTAGCAATACTAAGGGTATGATAAACAGATGTAAAGCCCAACTTTCAGGTGCATTTGATATGAAGGATCTTCATGCAGCCAGGTATATTCTAAGTATGGAGATTACAAGGGACAGAGGTAACAAAAAGATTTGGTTGTCTCAGAGTAAGTATAGAGATTTAGAATGTAGGACTATAACCTAGTTAGAGTTCCTTTACCCATTCATTAGTACTAAGATTGCATTAGATATGCATCCAAAGAATAAGGATGATTTAGAGGATATGTCTAATGTGCCATATGCTAGTATTGTAGGGAGTTTAATGTATGCAATGGTTTGCACTAGACAAGATATTGCCCAAATAGTGGTAGTTTTGAAGAGATTTATGTTTAACCCTGGTAGACAGCATTAGAATTATGTGAAGATGGTGTTTAGATATCTAGTAGGTACTGTTGATTACTATTTGGTTTATTCTAGTACTGATAGTGCTGATAAAACTTTTGGACATACAAGGATTTGTTGATGTATATTGGGCAGGTGACTTGGATAGTCAAAGGTCCACCAGTAGCTATGTGTCTACTTTATTTGGTGGAATAGTGAGTTGGATGAGAAAAACGTAGCCCACAGTTGCTTTCTCCACCAATAAAGCAGAGTATATGGCTTCTACCCATGTCTCTAAGCAGGTAGTTTGCTTGAGGATATTGTGTAAGGGTATTGGTTTTGATTGCAGGATCATTCAGATTGGTTGTGATAGCCAGAGTGCTATTTGTTTGGCCAAGAATCCTATGTATCATGCTTGGACTAAGAATGTTGATGTACAGTATCATTTTGTGTTAGGGTTACCTAGTAGAAGATATCAATTAAATGCAAATAAAGATTAAACAGAGGAATGAAAAATAAAAAAAATAATAACAGCGAGAGATAATTTTAACATGGTTCACCCAAACTCAGCCTACATCCACCAATAGAGTCTAATATTATTATCTAGTAAATCAAACTGATTACAACTAGAAATCCCTACAACTCAATACCATTGCAAATGCTACATTACAATATCAATGGAAACCCTAACCCTTAGCCATTTTTATCAAGACTTATGTCAGTTACAAAATAGGATTTTTTATGTCGGCCAATAGAAAAATAACTCCCAATGCCTTTATAAAATAATAAAAAGAAGATGCAAGGGAGGATGCCCCTAGACCTCACAAGGGGCACTGCCCCTTGACCCTATTAAATAATTAGTGGGAAACCGAAACCGCACCGATAAAAGTGGGGAAAATTTAACCTCTGAGTCTGATTAGGCTCCATATAACAACACTTTGTTCAAGAAATGGTTGCAAATGGATAGATTGAGCTGAATAAGGTAGACACTCAAGAGAATGTTGTAGATGCTTTGACCAAACTTGTGAGCACAGAAAAATTTGTTTGGTACACAGAGGCCATGAGCCTTGTTTCTAGTGCCTGATTATTATTTTCCTATGGGTATTTACAATGTATGATGTCAAATGGGAGAATGTTAGGATTAATGTGCCATCAACCTTTAAAATCCTATGTAATTTATTCCTATTACTATTTGTGAATCATCCATAAGGGATGAAAGGTTTCACCAACAATGATCTTGTTTCAGCCACATGTTTATATCCAGTCCCCAACACTAATTCATCTACGATGGAGAGTCGTAGAGGAGTTTCCCCCATGCAAGGAGTCCGGGGGGGTCATCCCCCCAGTGGGGGGTCTAGGGGCCACATGCTCCCACAAGGACTCAGGGGAAGCACCCCTGAAGCCAAATTTTATCATTGTTAATCTAAATTGTTCATCATTAGGTCACATATCTGATGGTCGATATTATGTTCATTTTCTTGCCCTAGAAGGCAACCCCCTTTTATAATGATATTTGTACTACATTTTAAGTAGAGTTGAGAATAACGAGCACTACTACATTGAAGACTGAAGAAGAAGAAGAGGAAGTGCATGTATTGCAATATCATATTTGATGATAATACAACTTGAAGCCTCTTTCTTGTTGGAGTTTTTTACCCAAAATTCTTTTCTCCATGTTACATATTGTGTTATGTGTTCAACTCTTAATGCATGCTATTTATGTGTAATGGGTTTTATTTCTATTGCAATCTCCATTGATTCTACATTATTTACAGGACATTAATTAGGTTTGAATTAGATTTATGTTGTGTGGTTTGTACCTTAATTTATAACAAGTCAGTTTGCATAAATAAGTTTAAATCTTTAATTTAAACTTTAATATTATCTTCATCACCCATAGAGGACTCAATCTTGATGGAGGTTGGCCTTGTCATTGTTTTCCTCCTTCACAAAAATCCTCTAATAGAGATGTCTCATAATAGCTATAACAATCACTGATGATGATGATATATTGGCCTTCTTTGACATCAATGACAAGATATTCCAACAATCTCTGGGCCCTTTGTCATTGATGGTAACCTGTAAAGAAATAATCTATGAATATAACAAGATACTCTCTCTTTCTGCACTTCTCCTCCTTTCTATAGTGCTCCCCATTTCTCTATTGCTCCCTCTTTTATTAATTCTCCCCCTTTGACATCAATGGCAAAGGAAATGTCATCTATCTCTGAACTTTCTCTTCCATGGAGATAAAAGATAATTCTATGGTTAGCTTCACCTGAATTTATGCTTCTTCTCAAAAACTAGATGAGAGTGATTTTACTCCCAATTTATGGCTTAAATGCTCAAAAGTCTCTTTTGGAAGTGGCTTGGTAAAAATGTCTGCAATCTATTTTGTGTAGCAATATACTCCAACTTCACTTGCTCATCTACCACTTGCTCCCTTAAAAAATGATAATTGATGGTAATATGTTTTTTTCTAGAGTGCATGATTGGATTCTTTGAAATATTTATTACACTCGTATTATCATAGAATATAGATATAGGATGATCATATTCTACCTTGATATCCCTCAATGTTTGCCTCATCCAAAGAACTTGAGTGCAATAGAATGATGCTGCAATTTACTCCACCTCTGTAGTTGATAGATCAAATGAATCATGTTTCTTACTCAATCATGAAACAAGACTATCACCTAGAAAGAATGTACCTCCACCTGTTCTCTTTCTATCATCAATACTACCAGCCCAATCTGCATCCATATATGATGTTAAGGTGAAATCTTCACGTCTTGGGTACCACAAACCAAAATACAACGTGCCTTTTAAACATTTGAATATCATTTTTACTACTTTCACATGAGTTTCTTTAGGTGCAGCCTGAAACCTTGCCACCATACAAATTGCCTGCATAATATTAGGCCTTGAAGCTATCACATATAACAAACTTCCAATCATTGACCTATAGAGAGTCTAATTTGCCTTGGGTGATTCATCATCCTTACTTAATTTACATCCTATTACCATGGGTGTACTCACAGGATTACAATCCTTCATTTTGAACTTCTTCAACATTTCCTTAACATACATAGTTTGTGAAATAAATATCCCTTTATCTGATTGAGAAATTTTTAGCCCAATGAAGAAAGATAGCTTAGCAGGAATAGACATTTCAAATTCTTTTAGTATCTCCATAGTAAACTCATGAAACATATTGTCACTACTTCCTCCAAATATAATATCATCCACATACACCACAACTATCAATTGGTCATCACCCATGGTCTTGATATAAGATTTCTATCAACAATTCCCTTCTTGAATCCTTGTTGTTGTAGATACTTATCAAGTGTTGTATACCATGCTTTGGGGACTTGTCTTAGTCCATAAATTTCTTTCTTTAATCTGCACACATAACCCCTATTTTCTGATAACAAAAACCTTTTGGTTGTTCAATATATACCTCTTCCTCTGGATTTCCATTAAGGAAGGAAAACTTAACATCCATTTGACAGACCTTGAAGTTTTTGAAACTAGAAAATGCTAAAAGTATTCTGATAGCTTCCAATATAGAAACAAGGGAAAAGGTTTTTTCAAATTCAATACCTTCTACTTGTGCATATCCTTTGCATACCAACCTTGCCTTATTCCTCACAACTTGACCATCTTCATTCAGCTTATTTCTAAAGACCCACTTAGTGCCAATCACATTTTTGTCTTTAGGACTTGGGACAAGTTCCCACATTTCATTCTTTTATATTTGATTCAACTCCTCTTCCATAGACCCTCTCAATGTTTGTCTTCACTTGCTTCTTTGAAGTTCTTAGGTTCTATCTTGGAAAGCAAAGATAGATTTTCATGTTCTAAAGTATTAGCCAATCTCCTTCTTGTCTTAATTTCTCCATCTTTGTCACATAGAATCAAATCTTCTTGATGGTTTATTTGAACAAATATAGATGGTGTCTTAGATGATGTTTTTGATGGTGTCTTTAGTTCTCTTTGCTCAACTATGTCATCTTCAATTTATTTCTCTATTTCCTCTTCTTTGCCATTTTCTTCATTTTGAGGATCAACTTCTTGTGCCTATTCTTTTAGTATCTTTCCTCATCTACATTCACATTTTCCCTCTCAATAATTTTATGCAATGTCTTATAATAACATCTATATGTGTCATGTAACTTTGACTCATTTAGCCTGGTCTGACCTAGCCATGTTTTGGAATGTTCTATTCTTTCTTTCTACAACTCCATTTTGTTGTGGAGTTCATGCAGAAGAATAATGTCTCCTTATCCCATGCTTTTCACAAAATTCTTCAAACTCAATTGAAATGAATTCTCCTCCTCTATATGATCTAAGGTGTTTGATCTTTATGCTTATTTCATTCTCCACTAAGGCTTTGAATTCCTTGTCAAAAGATTCAGATTTTTATTTCAAAACACTACCCCAAGTCATTCTAGAATAGTCATCAATTAACAACACGAAGTACCTCTCTTTTTGCATATCTTTTCTTCTAGTTGGTCCACAAAGATATGTATGTATAAGCTTCAATTGTTTCAATGTAGAATATTCCTTTGTCTTAAAACTCACTCTAATTTGCTTTCCAAGTTGACATTTCTTAGAAGTTATATTTGAAGGCTTTGAAATATTTGGCATGTCTCTCACTACTTCCTTACGGCTGATCTTGACAAGGTTGTCAAAGTTTATGTGCCCCATTCTCTTGTGCCATAAGCAGCTTTCATCTTCTTGACCCATACAACATTTTTCACCTTTGATTTCACTAAGAACATAGAGATTATTAGCTACTCTACTGGCTTCTACAACTTGTTTCCCTACTTTTATTATATCTCACATCCTTCTACATGAAATCTGAGAGTGTGTCCTTGGTCACACATTTGACTCACACTTAGGAGATTGTGTTTCATCCCTTCAACATATAGTACATTCTCAGTTTTTTTTACCATTATCTTGGCTAAGAGTTCCTTTCCCTAATATCTTTGTAGATGCATTGTCTCCAAACTTCACTATTCCACCATTCACCCTTTTTAGAGCGAGAAATTTACTCTTGTCACCTGTCATATGACTTGAACAACCACTATCAATATACCACAGATCTCCTTTGTTTTGTGCATGTAGGGCTATTTGAACCAACATGGATATTTCCTTTTCTTCTTCCTTCTTATTTCTATGTATTTTAGAATGTTCCTCTTTTTGCTTAATCATTGTCTATTCTTTTTTTTTTTTGGGAGGTTCTATAAATCCACTTCTATAGAATTTTGTTGTATGCCCAAAATTGTTGCACTTGTAGCATATGATGTTGTAATCCACAAGAGGAGAAAAAGAATTTAGTTTATGTTCATGAACCCCTAACTTCTGCTCTTGTTCCATGGAAGGTTGTTTCTTGTATATGCTCCATAATGGACATTGCTTTACAACTAAATTTATTTTGTGTATGCACTCTACAATCTATTGCTTTATGATCAAATTGACTGCACAAAAAGCAATAACCAAAGAATGAGTGATAGAACCTAGTCATATGAGATTGCCTTGGTGGAAAGGGCTTCCTAAAAGTGTCATTCTTATCTTTTGGAGATATGCTTGGCTTCTGGTTCTCCTTCTTTTTTATGATTTCTCCTTCGATGGGACTTTTAAGGACATCAACATAATTTTTCTCCTTTTCTTCATTATATATCTTTGATGATTGAATTTCTTTAGAATTTTTGCCTTCTTCATAGCCAAAAGTACTCTTGTAGAACATAGGATTTTGAGAATTGATGATGTCATCCAATATTTCTGAACTCTTTTCATTCCTCAAATTCCTATTTAATTGAGCTGTTGTTTTCTCCACTTGCTTTCTTAGGGAAATAATCTTGGATTCTGGCTTCTCGCAATTTCCTTTCTTTTTCTTCAACTGGTTTCACACCTCTTCATCAATCCTTTTTTCTTCTATTTGAACCTTCTGATCTATGATCAAATTCTTTGATTCTTTAAGACTATGTGACAATTTTGCCTTGGTTTCACTATCCTCTTGAATCTGTAATTCTTATTTCACGTTCCTTCTTCTAAGCTTCTTGATTTCACTTAGGGAAGAAATAAGTTCTCCTTTGATATCTACCTCTACTTCATATTCACTATATTCTTCTTCTAAATCTCTTTCTTCTTTTCTTTCATCTTCATCTTCAAGGGCATCATCCTTTGCTTATATCATCATGAAAATTATTTATTCTCTATCATTGTTAGAAATTCCTTGGTCACTTTCCTCCAATGAGTTGTTGTCTTCCTTGGAATAAAGGCTCTTTTTGTACTTCTGGAAGTTCTTATCCTTATGTTGACCTTGTTTGTAACCCTTGTTATATTGTTGATATTTTCTTCCTTCCTTCACATTGTATCCTCTTCATTATCGTTGCTTTCACTTTTTACCTATGGACACTTAGAAAAACAATGACCTATTCTACCACAATTAAAACATTTAAATGGTAACTTACCTTTGTACTTACCTGATCCTTTCTTTATCTTTCTCATGAAATGGGATTCTTCATCTATTTCATTGTTTGAGTTATTACTTGATTTAGGTTCTTTATTCTTTCCCTTCTTTGATGCTTTGAAGGCTACCTCCTTTTTAGATTGTTTATCTTTGGTCCTCATTTCATAGGGATTTAGGATCCCATGCAACTCATCCTTTGTCAGTTTGTCTAAATCTCTCACTCTTCAATCGTCGAAACCTTGGCATCAAATCTTAGAGGTAGATACCTTAATACCTTTTGCACAATCATGGCTTCTTTAATTATTTCACCAAGACCCTTTATTGTGTTCATGATCTCATCAACGTGAAGCAAATAGGAGGCTATGTTTTCTTCTTCTTTCATCTTAAGGCTTTCAAATTGTCCCCTATGGGTTTCAAGCTTTGCCTTTCTTACTTTATGATTTCCTTCACAAATACTCTTCAATTTATCCCAGATCTCCTTAGCTGATTTGTAATGCATTAATTTCAAAAAATCTGATTCAGATAATCCACACAAGATTGCATTCATGGCCTTTGCATTGTTCTTTCTATCCCTTTTTACATCCTTATCTATCACTGGAGATGCAAGAGCAATATATACACTAACAATGAATTTTCAAATATCAAACCCTAGAGCACTTAAGTAGGTTTTCATCCTTATGTTCCAAAAGGCATAGTTTGTTCTATCAAACAATGGTTCCCTATTTGATGAGAATCCATATCCTTCTTGACTAGCCATATGTGCTCTTTAAATATTCCTTCTAGCAATTAAACTATATCTGATGGACCCACTTTGATACCAATTAATGAGCACATGGTTATACTGAGAGGGAGGGTGAATCAATATAAGACAATCTTTTACTTTTCTAAACATAATTAACCACAACAATAACACACATGCAAGATCTAGAAATTAAGAACATAGGAAAAATACATGATTTACATGGAAACCCTTGCAAGACAAAACCATGGAAGAATATTACTTATAAAATGATATTCATTGTAGACACCAACCTACTTCTTTTACAAGCCTTCTTTTGTGGGCACCAACCCACTGGAGAAACCAATCTTCACTTATAGAATTTGTAGACACAACCCACTGGAGATGCCAATCCCCACAACTGAGCACCAACTTAGCAAGAGACACCAATCTCTTCTTTGATATGCACTAACCTTCAAATTCTTCAATGGGTGATGTCATTTTCCCTTCCTCACAAATCTGATCACAGTTTCTGATTTGGAATAATACACATCTTTCCTTCACAAGTCTGATCACAACCCAAACAATATCCTTCCTTCACAAATTTGATTCAAATTATACACAATATTCTTTCACAAAACTAATCACAAATTTTGCTCTCTAATAATGCAATGCTACTGAAAATACAACAAATTTGTTTTGCATTACTTCCTCTCAAATCACACCTTCTCTCTTCTAATATACTCTCTCAAGGGAAGCAACTTCATTCAATGAATGCTTCTTTTACAAAAGGATACAACTCTTTTTATACATGCACCTTTTCATTACAAACTTTCTCTAGTGTGGAGAACTTCTTCTAGGGTTGGTCACATTTGAAGTTGTATTTAAATTTGAATTTTAAACATACAAAGAGGGCACGAAACATGGGTTGGCCCATGTATAAGATTGAGTTTAAATTAAATTTCACAAAACTTGACGCAAAGGATAAATCAACCAACATGAGTCATTTGCATAAATAGGTTTAAATATTTAATTTAAACTTTAGTATTATCTTCATCACCCATAGAGGAGTCAGCCTTGATGGAGGTTGGCCTTGTCACTATTTTTCTCCTTCACAAAAATCCTCCAATAAAGACAACTCATAGTAGCTAAAACAGCCACTAAATGTAATATGATGATGATGATGATGATATATTGGCCTTCTTTGACATCAATGACAAAATATTACAACATCCACTAAGATGCACCAAGCCACCATGACTTTATCTAATAATAATCTCCTCTCAAGTCTAAAGTAAATTCACATTTATCCCTAGACGAAGTCTCCTTGGTCTTTATACTAAAATCGCTATTGTCACGAAGGATTGCACCCTAAATGCTAAGCCTTTACAAGCTTGGCAATCTTGTGCAACATGGGAACATTCTCAGATTGTGGGTTTGTCTGTTTCAAGAATGGACCTCTAGAAGAGCTAGATCCCTTTAAATTCCCCTTTGGATCTATATCTTGATGAAGAAAAGAGATAGAGGAATGTTGTATAAACTGAAATTGAACTGAAAAATCTATCCTAAATGGGGTGATGCACCAATTTTTTAACTTAAATTTGCAATATGATCCACAATTACCCTTCAAAAAAATTATTCATACAACTCAAACTGATAAATTTCACCACAAAAGTGTTTCATAGAAAACCTTGAAAGAACTTGCATAATCTATGACCTGTAATGAAATTTGTACTTTGTATACTTGCATTCGATAAAAATGAGATAGATGAATTAAAGGTTTTGAAATAAAACATAGAAAAAACTTTACCAAGTCACTCAAGATGAAACAAGACACCTAAATTTGAATAGATAAACCCCTGATTGTATTGAAAATAGAAAGAATATCTGCAAAGTAATAATGAACTACTGAAAAAAATGAACCACTACTACTAAAAACTATAAAAATGGCTGAGTTACAAGACAATCTCATCTCTACAATATGCAAAGGAAAAAAATCAATAACTAAGAAAAAAAGTATAAACTTCTTTTCAGATAATACAAAACTATCCAAAAAAAATGAATGGGAAGTCAACTCTAGCTCAATTGAACTCAAAAATATGCATTAATGAGTTTGAAAAAGTAACTCCAAGTTGATGGGTGAGTACAAGTGAAAAGCCTAAAATTTAAGCCCCAAAACTCCTCCAAAATGAGCAAAAATAGCTCAAAAGTCCAAGTCTCAAAGTCCTTGACCAAGAAACTGCCAAAAATAGTCATGTCAAAAATAGAACTCCAAATATCTCTCCCTTCATGACCCTACACTTTAGTTTGACTCTACTCCTATTTTTGTGTACCTTCAAAGACTTTTGATCAAGTCCAAAATGGTATTTTGGGAAAATATCGAGAATATATTAATTTTTTTTGATATTTTCTACATCTTAGTAAATTGCATTTTCAGAGGCTTTAAGAGAAGAATTAGGACAAACCACCTTGAGGTAGCGATGCTGTTAGCCTTAGCAACCTACAACTCAAACTAGATAATTAGTTTATCTTTCTAATGAGTCCAAAAACTTTGAATTCTAATAAAGTAGAGAGAAGTTATGACTGCCAATTTTTTTTGGATATATGGTCTTCAGGTACCTGTATTTGTACAGTAAACAAACATGTTCGATAAAATATAGAGGCTAAAGCTTCTCTCTTGATTATTTTGATCTGATGTTCTCTTCCTTCGTGCTTCATTTGAAGTCACTTGCTTCTTGAAAGCATTAGAAAAAAACTCTTACAACCCAGCCTTATTGGACTGCCAAGCACAATTTGGTAATAATCTCAACATTCCAACCTATGATCCCCATAACAAGAGGTCTTTAGCTTTACCTCAAGTCCCATAGTATTCATGGGCACCTGCAATTGATCAATCCATGCTAAAAACAAGAAAAGATCAAAGTAATCAATACCATGACAACTTTACCAAACCTACCAAAACTCCTATTGTACATTTGTAAAATATAGGAACACACATGACATTGTTATCTAACATATCCTATCCCTTTAAGCATCTATATCATGTCAAAAATTTAACAATATCGAGATTAAACCAAGACACAATACAAAACCAATGTGGGTGAGTGTGAGATGATGATGGGCCAAATAATGGCAATTACAAAAAAACTTGACAGATGAAAAGGTGCTAACATTTAGACTTATATATAGATTTCAATGGAAAAAGTGTTAATATTTCTAGCTCAAATGTGGATTCCCTAAAAAAATTCCTTGTTATTACCTTATACGTCGGCAAGTGGGAGTCCTATAACTTGTTAAAAGAAACTTGCATACCCATCCATTTAGTAATATCTTGAAATTTTGCACAACTTCATCCTTAAAGATAACAAACTTTTTTGTAACTAAATTTAATACGATGAAAAGGGTTGTAGAAGAAACTATGAAGATTTTAAAAATATAATATATTCCTCATTACAATTATAATATGTAACTATTATTAATTTTTTACATACACTATGCCTGATTTCCTAGTAGATATACCTATTGAAAAATATTTTCAACTTTCAAACAAATTATCGTTTTTAAAACCCAAAATATGCATCACATTCTAGGATTTATTGGCTATAGATTAATTTTTTTAATTTTATATCTTTTTGACTTAGTTAGGTTGGCTAGAAATTTTTTTTTTTATATTTTTACAAAATCACAATAAAAAAATCATAACTAATTTTTTATTTATTAGAAAATTCAAAAAAATATGCATCACATTTTCTCAAGTGTCCTTTTTTTAAATCCAAATCTTGGAGGAAACTATTTTCTTTCAGTCATACTTAGGTTGGCTGGAATGGGACCTACTTTTTGTGTTTTTGTAAAAAAATTATTAGTGCATCATTGAAATAATTTTCACCAAACTAATTTAAAAAATAGTACTATCCCATAAACTACACTCAATTTCCTACAATATTTATTATTACCTTATTTTTATATTGCGTATATAACTCATTCAATTTTTTATTTGGAGTTACTTAAGTCTATTTTGAGCATTTTCATTACCACTTAGGGCTATTCTTTGGCCCATCATGATCTTGCACTAACCCATGACTAAAATATGACTAATCTATTAAAAACCAACAAGTCACCATACCATCTATAATCAATGTACTCTTGAAGCATACATGAACAATAATTCAAAGGCCTTACCATGACTCCTACAACCACTGCATAAGACCATCCATCACCAAGTGATGAATCCACATCACGGCAAAAGCTCCCATTGAACTTGTTGGCACTATTTTTTGGTCTGGATCTGAGCGCAGATGTTGGAGGGTTTTTTCTTTTTGAGCCCTAAGTTTCCATGTTCATCGCTGTGACTTTCTCTTTCGGCGAAAGTTCCTTTTGAAGTGCTCCGTTTGTATCTTTGAGCTTTCGGCTTGAACCGTTGAACTCTTTTCTTCGTAGTTCGGGTGGGTGGTTCGTGGTTCAGCGGTTCAGGGTTCTTGTTCTTCTATCGGATCATATTTTGCATTTGCCTTGTGCAAATCTTGCATCGCTAAACCTCCTGCTTGAACCCTTTTCTCAACGGTTCAAGGTTCGATGTTTCGAGGCTTGGCGATGTTGGTTTCAGCCTAAGGTTTTTTGTGTATCGGGCTGACAGTCAAGTGTTTTGCTGTTGGTGTATTGTTTGGTGTTTGAACTCCTCCGTTGAACCATCGGGTTGAACCAATTCATCGGTTCAACCGGGTCACGGGGTTATGTTTTTTATCACCGACAGAATTTTGTTTTGACGTTGAACCTTTCTTTTGAACGCTTGCGTTTGAACTGGTTCAAAGGTTCATTGGTTCAACCCATTGGAGGGGAAAGTGGGAAGACGATATGTTATTGGTAGGAGTTGTTATGTCGGCAAAGGAGTTTTCAGCTAGGCCGATGGCTTGGGTTTTGTCGATGGATTTTGAAGGAGGAGCGTGTGTCGAGCATGGCAAAACGCTTGACACCTATTATGTATGCGACCATGTTTTTAAAGTGCTAAAGGGGTTTCCGCACTATGCATGTGGGATTAATTTCCTTACACATTTGAAACCTCAGAAAATGCATTTTGGCGGGAAAATTCTTTTTGAACGCAGCGACAGTTTTCACGTGGCCGCGGGTGGTTGAGCCATCAATAGCGATTGTAGCAGGGGTATGGGTGAGGGTACACATGATCTAGCTGCCTGATTTTTGGCATGAAGACTTTCAGAGGGCGGCGTAGGGCTTGAGGTTTCCCCTATCTCCTATGGCAATAACTTCTGAGCATCATTCTTCCTATGTGATCTGTATCTGGCAGAGTTCTGAAAATCATGTAATTAATTGCTATGGGTACACTTTCTAGCCAATATAGGCAGGTTGTGTTACCATTTGTGAGGGGTTGAAAGTTGAACATTTTGGCTCTGTAATTCAAGACAACTGATTTGGTTACTCTGTGCAGCAAAACTTGTGAGTTTATGTATCTCCTGTTGTATGTTTCTGCATGAATCCACTGATTTCATGGTTAATCTTATATGAATAATGCTATGTTTGCATGTGTTGCGCTAATTCTGTCTCTAGTATTGCATGTATCTTTCTTCTGAGTCTGGATATTTAAGGAATGTCTGAGACTCTAGAACATAGAATTCCTATGTTGAATGTCTGATCTCTTAACTTCTGCTCAAGGGGTAGATTAAATTGTTCTCAGATTGAACATTGGGAAGGGTATACTGCAGTAGGGATGCCATAATTATAGATAGCTTAACACTTTGTACTGGGAGATATCTGTAAGGCAGGTATCACATATGTCCCCCTGAAATCCAGTTTTAGCTATTCATGCTAATTATTCATAGGTGTATGTCTATTGACTCCAGGCCCTGGATAGGCACCGATCTGGCTTTGTGTTTGTGTTATATACTAGTTCAGCTCTGCATCCAAATATAAAATCAAAATCAAACTCTAAAACAACCTTTAGGATAGTAGAATTAGTTTTAGGATCCTCAGTCCTCTCTCTACAACTACAAATAGGCCCAAAGCTAGCCCCTTTGCTCTTAGCTTTCAGTTTTGGTCTACTTACAGGAGGACTTATCTGCTTTTTGTTAGCATCCCGGCCTTTGTATGCATATCCTCATGGATGTTGAGTAGGGAATACCCCCCTAGGTTTTGCAGAGCCTGAAGAAGAAGAGGAGATAAAATATAGAGTCTATCTCCTACACTGTTGGCCCCTGGCCCAAAGATCTTGTTGATCATTGATGGCTACCTTGTAGGGAAATCTGGGAATAAGCATCCAGTCTGGGAAAAAACCAACAGAAATTGGTGACTCTACTGGGGAATTTGTGAAAGAACCCTGATTTTCAAAAGAAAACAGTTCCTAGTAATAGGTGGCGACTCCGAAGTAATCTCCCAACCGGTCAAAGTAGAATTTATATGCAGGGGGGAAGATCCCAACAAAATCCTTTATTTGAAGAGTTACCAGTAACAAGAAGAATGATATACAGAAGAAAGGGAGCTGTCTCAGTTAGTCATGAGGGTTCCCCCAGAAAAAATGATGATATGCAAGATAACCCTAGGCCATCAGGATAGCATGTGCCTTACTTTTCGAATGTAGAAGCTGATATTTAGGGTGCATATGAGAGGCAACAGGGTGGTAGCATGAGAATGAGGTCAGAGGTGTTCCAAGAATGCCCATTTCTAGACCCTAGTGAAAGGTTTGAAGAGGCAGAGTCTCTAAGGGATGATGAAGATGATGACCAGAATGGTATGAGACCATCTACCTCTATGCCTAAAGAAGAGCAGTTAGCTAAAGAAATCAGAAATCTGAGAGCAGAACTAGAATATCTACAAGCCATGAAAATCAGAGATGACATGAGGCAGAAAGTGCAAGCTTTAAGGACTACCCAAAATGATGCAATTCCTACCCTTGAGAATGGAAATGTGTAGAGACCTCAGTAAAGAAATGAAGCGCAACACCAGCATAATGATGAAAGACAAAGTGTGAATGATGCTAGGATACCACTGAACAATGTAAGAAATCAGAATGAAAATAGAAACATTAATGCTAATCAGTTTGACAGATAGCCCATGCAGTTAGATAGATTCAAGCAGCTGGTATTTGATGGTATTCCTGGGTATCCTAATCCCATTGACAAGCATCTAAGGCTGCAAGTGCCTAAATTTTCAGGAAACAACACTGTGTCAGGAGAAGATCATCTAAAGGCTTTTCAAAATGTCATGGATAACTTTGAGGTAGAGCATGAGGATGTTTTCATGAAGTCATTCATGCAATCTTTAGTAGATGAGGCAAGAGAATGGTACAAGAATCTGTCTAACCGGAGTATTTCATCATGGGATGATTTTAAAAGGGTATTCAAGGAGCAATATGGTGACAAAACTAACCCTAGCTTTTTTGTAAATGAGTTTACCAGTATCACTAAAGGGTCAAATGAGCAGGTTGCAGATTTTAATGCAAGATTTACTAAAGTGTTAAACAAATTGCCACATCACATGAGGCCAAATGAACCAATGTGCATAATATTGTATATCAATGCCTTTGATGCAAAAATTGCATATGGATTAAGAGATAAAGGTCCTACTACTCTTAGGGATGCTTTCAGAATTGCAGTGAATATTGAGAACAACAGGAAAGCATCAGGCAAGACAAATAGAAGGGATGATGTGAAAATTCTGTAGAATCAACAAGCCTCAGAACACTAAAGGTAATACATCTGCCCCTGAAGATAAGATAGACAAATTGGCAAATGTTGTTAAGGACCTAAGCTATAGAATAGCCAGAAGTGAAAAAGGGATGGGTCTTGATAGGCAAGTCTACCAAAGGTAGGAGAAGAGATCATCATTGCACGATATGCCTTATAATACCAATGGGCATAATGGTAAGCCTATATTCCCACATAACAACACAAATCAGAGAGCTCAACATGTCAAAGAAACTCCTGATCCTCTAAAGAAAGCTATAAATATTGTTGATGATACTCCATGGTGTATAATTTGTTAGATGCCACATTCACAGTCACAATGTATGATTGCTCAGTCCTTGTATGATAATGTTGCATCTTGTAATGAATGCAATGAGCCACACTATGTGCAAGATGATGATGTTAATATGATGTCCATAAGCAATGGATACCCTCTTTATGATGCTGATAAGAGTACAGATAATGGGATTCAGGCCTATCAATAGGATTCTTATGATGAAGATAATGAAGAGAGCTATGTGTATGCTCAGAGCTCACACAATTTTCTGAGTAACCTACAGCGACCTTCTGATGAGGAAATTAGGGCCCTCACAGCCACAACAGTGGCCCAAGTCAAGAGTAACTACAATCTCAGAGGTAAAGCTCAGATAAGCAGCCCATATCAGCTAGAAGGTATTTCTGCAGGTCAGCCAGTGCATGGTCATAAGGGGATGGAATTACAAAAGAGGCAGTGGGTTAATAATAAACAGAATTTTAGACATAGAACAGGTCATGAATCTCAAGGACCAGAAAATAGAATCCCCCAGGCTGAAGATCAAAGTAAAAGTTCCCAAGACAAGAATGATGATCAGGGAACTATGAAAGTAAAAGCTAAATTAGTTCAGGATAAAAATAAGATTGTGGAGCAAGCTACAACTGTTATACAAAATTATGCTCCATTTGATATAGCTCATGTCCTCTCCCAGGTAAAAGTCTCTGTTCCACTCATGGAACTCATGAAGGTTGAAGAGATCAAGAATAGGACAGTATCCCTAATTTCAGGGGTGCCTTTTCAAGTTAAACAAAATGTTCAGATCCAGGATGAGAAACATGTCATATGTAATGAAGAAGATGAGGCTCCTGAGGTTTATTTAGGAGTGACTATGACAAAGTGTCCTTCACAAGTGGAACCATTTTATGTATCCCTGGTTATAAATGGAAAAATAATCAAAAATTGTATGCTTGACTCTGGAGCATCTACAAATGTCATGCCTTTAGCCATCATGCAACAAGCTGAATTGAAAATTGACAAGGCATGTGGAAAATGTTATGCTATGGATGCCAAAGAGGTACCAGTTATTGGAATCATGAAGGATGTAGATTTCAAACTGGCAGCATTTCCAGAAAAAAGATATAAAATGAATATAACGGTGGTTGACATCAAGCCACAGTATGGTATGTTGTTGTCAAGAAGATGGGCAGCACTAATTGGTGGAAGTATGCAGCTGGACGTGTCATATGCCATGATTCCAATGAATGGTAGGGATGTTAAGCTAATCAAAGAACAAAGATCATCAGAGACAGTGGAAGACCAAGAAGCAGAGGAACAGATATGCTTTGTAAACACTAACTGTGATAACTTCAAGGTTGTCTCAGATGATAGAGAAGATAAAGAGAAAAATGTCTGCATTAAAGAGCTGGACCAGCAAGGTTTATGGACCATGTATTTTGATGGAGCCTGTGCAAAAGAAGGCTCTGGAGCTGGAGTTGTTTTCCTGTCTCCAAATGGTAAGCTCCTCAAATTCTCTTTCTTAATGAGGTTTGTTTGCACGAACAACATTACAGAATATGAGGTTTTACTCTTAGGCCTAAATATAGCTCTCAAACACGGAATTAAGATGTTAAGGGTATTTGGGGACTCAGAGCTGATTGTATCCCAAATCAGAGATAGGTATGCTTCAAAAAACAAAAGATTGAAACAATACAAGCATGCTGTTTGGGATACCATTGAACTATTTGATGCATTTTCAATTGGCTGGGTAGAGAGATCCAAGAATGTTATGGCTGATTTCTTAGCTAATGTTGCAATAAGGCCAGATGACGTCACTCTGTCAGATGTTACAAATGTAGAAGTTAAAATTAGGCTTACAGTACCAGAGAACATATGCAGTTGGCAAGTGTTTAATGATGATAGGGACTTGTTAAAATTTTTGCAATACATAGATGAATATGAGAATCAAGAAATTGATTTCCAAGCTTTTGTAGAGACTATAGATGGAAAAGAAACTCTTGTGGGGAAAGAGGTAATTCAATTGAAAACTAAAAAAATCCCTAGAGGGTTAGTAGCTTTGGAAAGAGCTTTTGACTGTAGAGATCGATTGGTCACAAAGACATCTCCCACAAACAAAGAGGATTTAGAAGAGATAAATTTGGGGACATCTCAGGCCCCCAAGAAGGTATACATTGGTAAACAGCTCAAACCACACATTAGGAGTATGCTGATTGCATTACTAAGAAGATATAAACATGTTTTTGCTTGGTCATATGAGGACCTAAAAGCCTATAGGGAAGATCTATTCCAGCATGAGATCCCATTGAAGCCTGGAGCTAAGCCATTTAGATAGAGGCAAAGACCTATTAATCCCACCTTAGCTCCAAAGATGCAAGAGGAACTCAGAAAGCTTAGGGAGGCTGGAATAATTGTGCCGATCAGACATTCAACTTGGGTGTCTAACCTTGTCCCAGTCAGAAAAAAGAACAGTGATATTAGGCTTTGTGTTGATTTCAGGAACTTGAATGTATCCTCTTTAAAGGATAATTATCCACTGCCTAATATAGAAGCTATGTTGCAGAGAGTGACTGGTTGTGAACTCTTGTCCATGATGGATGGATTTTCAGGTTATAATCAGGTGGAGGTAAAGGAATCAGAACAGTAAAAGACTACTTTCACCACTCCATGGGGAACTTATGTATATGTTAGAATGCCATTTGGGCCAACAAATGCAGGTGCTACATTTCAAAGGGCAATGGATGTTGCTTTTGCAGTGTTGATTGATTCAATCCTGGCCATATATCAAGATGATCTGATTGCTTATTCAAAGAAGGAAGAGCAACATTGTTTGCATCTAGAGCAGATTTTCATAAGAGCACTAGAATATGGTATTTCTTTAAATCCAAAGAAGTGTGCTTTTGGGGTAGTTGAAGGAAAACTCCTAGGGCACATTGTTTCCAAGGATGGAGTCAGGATAGATCCAGAGAGAGTGGCTGCTATTGATAGAATTCAAATGCCAAAGACTGTGAAAGGAATTCAGTCCTTCTTTGGACAGATAAATTTTGTTAGGAGATTTGTTCCCAACTTTGCAGAAACCACAAGGAACATTTCTAAGATGATGAAGAAGGATACAACTGTCAACTGGGAAAGTGAAGCAATAAAGTCACTTTAGAGTATCAAAGAGGCAATCAAGATGGCCCCTATTCTTAAATCTCCTAATTTTTCTAGGCCATTCCAAGTGTTTTCATTTTCTTCCTTTCACACTGTTGCTGCATGTTTTCTACAGAAAAATGAGGATGGATTTGAACAACCCATAGCTTTCTTCAGCATGTCCTTGTAGGCTGCTGAGTTGAAGTATGATATTATGGAAAAATAGGCATATGCACTAGTCAGAGCCATCATAAGTTTCAGGCCATATCTGGTAGGATCACATATAATTGCATATGTACCTCATGCAGCAGTCAAAGACATATTCACTCAACAGGAGGTAAATGGAAGAAGGTGTAGATGGATAAACAAACTACAAGAGTTCAACATAGAGATACAAATTACCAAGTTGGTAAGAGGACAAGGATTAGCCAAGATGATGGCACAGTCAAACTTGGAAGCATGCCAAGTCAATGCAGTCCAAAATGAAAATGTAGATGATCAAGATCTGAATGGTACAAGGATATTATCTACTACTTGCAAAATCTGAATTGTCCTTCCCATTTCAGTGACAGTCAAAAGAGGACTTTAAAGTTACATGCAAACAGGTATGTTATTGTTCAAGGTGAGCTATACTGGAAAAACCTTGATGGTGTGCTACTGAGGTGTGTGGATGAAGATGTGGCTAACAATGTTTTGAATGACATGCATAAGGGATTGTGTGGTGGACATTATACTACCCAAACAACAGCTCATAAGATTCTCAGGGCAGGATATTGGTGGCCCACTCTCTTTTCAGATGCACAAAGGTTAGTGAGGAATAGTGACCCTTGCCAAAGATTCTCAGGAAAGTTGAGATATGATGGTGCTTTACCCCTCAGAACTGTAACTGTGGATGCTCCATTTCAGCAATGGGGAATTGACTTCATAGGGGAAATTGCAGACAAGTCAAGTGGGGGACACAGTTGGATTTTGGTGGCAACTGATTACTTTACCAAATGGATTGAGGCCATTCCAACTAAGAGAGCTACAAGTAAGGTGGTGATGGATTTCATACTAGAAAATGTTATCATCAGGTTTGGAGTACCATTCAAGATAGTCACTGATAATGCTATGTGCTTCAAATCAGGTGAATTTGTTGATTTTTGCAACAGGTATGGGATAAATCTATCATATGCATCACCATACCACCCACAAGGAAATGGTCAAGCAGAATCAAGCAATAAGAGCATCATGAAAATTATCAAGAGGATGCTGGACAGGAACAAGAGAGCTTGGGACTCAAAATTAAGGTTAGCAATATGGGCTGACAGGGTGATAGTAAAAAAGGCTATTGGGATGTCACCCTTTGAGCTAGTATATGGTGCATCAGCCAGATTGCCCATAAATAATCTCCTACCAGTTTACAAATTTATCCAGGAAAATGATGAGGAGATTGAAGACTCCATGATAGAAAGAGTGAACCAGCTGGCTGCACTGGATGAGAACAGAAGGAAAGCACACTAGATCAACCTCAAGAGACAACAAGATGTGAAATATTTGTTTGATAGGAGAGCTACTAGAAGGAAGTTTCAAATTAATGATCTGGTACTCATATGGAATGCAAAGAATTAGGACAAGGGTAAACATGGTAAATTTGAACCCTTATGGATGGGCCCATATCAGATTTGTAGCACTCATGGGGAGGACTCTTATTTCCTCCAGGCCCTAGATGGTAAAGTTCTGGAATTGCCTGTGCATGGCCAATTCCTTAAGTTCTATTTTGCATAGATGACTTCTCTCTGTGCACATTTGTAAAAATATGTATTTATTGTAAATGCCTTGTACAGTTCGTGCTTTTTTTTGGTTTTTTGCCTGGTCTGCCCAGAGATCTGGTTCTCGCTGCAAGTTTTTTCACCTGCACGTCCCCATTCGGAGCCAGTGTTGGCACTATTTTTTGGTCTAGATTTGAGCGCAGATGTTGGAGGGTTTTTTCTTTGTGAGCCCTAAGTTTCCTTGTTCATCGCTGTGACTTTCTCTTTCAGCGAAAGTTCCTTTTGAAGTGCTCCGTTTGTATCTTTGAGCTTTCAGCTTGAACCGTTGAACTCTTTTCTTCGTAGTTCGGGTGGGTGGTTCATGGTTCAGCGGTTTAGGGTTCTTTTTCTTCTATCAGATCATATTTTGCATTTGCCTTGTGCAAATCTTGCATCGCTGAACCTCCCTCTTGAACCCTTTTCTCAACGGTTCAAGGTTCGATGTTTCGAGGCTTGGCGATGTTGGTTTCGGCCTAAGGTTTTTTATGTATCGGGCTGACAGTCAAGTGTTTTGCTATTGGTGTATTGTTTGGTGTTTGAACTCCACCATTGAACCATCAGGTTGAACCAATTCATCGGTTCAACCGGGTCGCAGGGTTATGTTTTTGATCACCGACAGAATTTTGTTTTGACGTTGAACCTTTCTTTTGAACGCTTGCATTTGAACTGGTTCAAAGGTTCATTGGTTCAACCCATCGGAGGGGAAAGTGGGAAGCTGATATGTTATCAGTAGGAGTTGTTATGTCGGCAAAGGAGTTTTTGGCTAGGCCGATGGCTTGGGTTTTGCCGATGGATTTTGAAGGAGGAGCGTGTGTCGAGCATGGCAAAACGCTCGACACCTATTATGTATGCGACCATGTTTTTAAAGCGCTAAAGGGGTTTCCGCACTATGCATGTGGGATTAATTTCCTTGCACATTTGAAACCTCAGAAAATGCATTTTGGCGGGAAAATTCTTTTTGAACGTAGCGACAGTTTTCACGAGGCCGCGGGTGGTTGAGTCATCAATGGCGATTGTAGCAGGGGTATGGGCGAGGGTACACATGATCTAGCTGCCTAATTTTTGGCATGAAGACTTTTAGAGGGCAGCACAGGGCTCAACGTTTCCCCTATCTCCTGTGGCAATAACTTCTGAGCGTCATTCTTCCTGTGTGATCTGTATCTGGTAGATTTTTAAAAATCATGTAATTAATTGCTGTGGGTACACTTTTTGGCCAATATAGACAGGTTGTGTTACCATTTGTAAGGGGTTGAAAGTTGAACATTTTGGCTCTGTAATTCAAGACAATTGATTTGGTTACTCTGTGCAGCAAAACTTGTGAGTTTATGTATCTCCTATTGTATGTTTTTGCATGAATCCACTAATTTCATGGTTAATCTTATATGAATAATGCTATGTTTGCATGTGTTGTGCTAATTCTATCTCCAGTATTGCATGTATCTTTCTTCTGAGTCTGGATATTTAAGGAATGTCTGAGACTCTAGAACATAGAATTCCTGTGTTGAATGTCTGATCTCTTAACTTCTGCTCAAGGGGTAGATTAAATTGTTCTCAGATTGAACATTGGGAAGGGTATACTGCAGTAGGGATGCCATAAGTATAGATAGCTTAACACTTTGTATTGGGAGATATCTGTAAGGCAGGTATCACATATGTCCCCCTGAAATCTAGTTTTAGCTGTTCATGCTGATCATTCACAGGTGTATGTCTATTGACTCCAGGCCCTGGATAGGCACCGATCTGGCTTTGTGTTTGTGTTATATACCAGGTTCAGCTCTACATCCAAATATAAAATCAAAATCAAACTCTAAAACAACCTTTAGGACAGTAGAATTAGTTTTAGGATCCTCAGTCCTCTGTCTACAACTACAAATAGGCCCAAAGCTAGCCCCTTTGCTCTTATCTTTCAGTTTTGGTCTACTTACAGGAGGACTTATCTGCTTTTTGTCAGCATCCCGGCCTTTGTATGCATATCCTCATGGATGTTGAGTAGGGAATACCCCCCTAGGTTTTGCAGAGCCTGAAGAAGAAGAGGAGATAAAATATAGAGTCTATCTCCTACACTGTTGGCCCCTGGCCCAGAGATCCTGTTGATCATTGATGGCTACCTTGTAGGGAAATCTGGGAATAAGCATCCAGTCTGGGAAAAAACCAACAGAACTATTATACTAAGATATCAAAGGCATCATGCTAACCATCTCTTAATTCAAGATCATCCATGGATCCAAAATAATCAAAGAATTCACTTGCAATATCAGCAACACAAAAGAATAAAGTAGAACCATGATCTCCAAATTGAGAAGATATACAACATGCTACAAGTCACAATAAATGACTATCTTGGCAAGTTCAAGTCATCCACCCTCTCATCCCACAACAACATACCAATTCACAAAAGACCACAAACAAGGACAACTAAGTGAATCTACATAAATACTAGAAAGATGTATAGATATAGATAGTCCGCATTAGATTCATCCCACTATAGTCAATAGGTGATCAACCCACTCCATAACACATAGATCCCAAAAGAAACATGCAAACTAAATAATCTCATTAGTAAACTACAAAATAATATAACAAAGAAGATAATACGTTGATTTCAATACTCAAACACCAGACCAAGTCTAAATCTTATTTACTAAAAAATCCATAATGAGTAACCATAGTCAAAGAACACATCAAGAAAAATGCTTAAAAAAATATTGAGTGACTAATCACATACTAACATCTCCACATTGAGAAAGAAACTAAACCTCCTCACACCATGCATGAAGAATATGTAAAAACTTACAACTATCTTTCATCTAGAAACACCTTATGGTATTCAAATCTAAAAAATAGTTGATTCACATATCTACAAAAACACAAGTTTCAGTTAACCATGTAAAACTTGTAAAACCATCATGTCATTGACAAACATGTAAATCCCTATCCACTTATCATCTAGAAGACCCACAAGTCTAAAATTACCAAAATAATTAAACAAAAATAATGGAATATATTAGATAAGCATAACTATAGATTTTGAATAGAAAATATATAAAACCCATAGATCTAGTCAGCATGAGACTAAGATATGTAAGTACAACCAACCATAAGGAAGAAGAGATCTAGGAACTCTAGGCCCACTTGTAGGACAACTCCACAAACACCACCATGTACAAGCATATATAGTGGAGCCAATGTGTTGCAAAAGTTTTCAAATCATCTAATGATCAACTCCATAGCCTACATGAGTTTGAGGCTAAAGAAATAGTTCCTTCCAATGCTAGGGGCTAAAGCCAAGCACCCAACATAAGCACATTAAACCATAGTCATGACAACCCTAGGTTTCTTCATGTGATCAAGGACCCAAGAATAGCCACATAACATAAATAATCTATTCTATGTGACCATAGAATTAAATAACAGCACCACCATGCAAGAGGGTTGTTACATATTATCAATCAAAGGCTCTAGATAAATATCATATTACATTCAACCACATGAGCAACTCCAAAATACTCCATTTTATCCATCCTTCAAATGAATTTTGTACCATGAAAAACAAGATCAACTACAAGACTTCCACTCAAACAAGGATTAATAATCATCCAATTTCTTCCTACAAATTCCCTCAAGATTTCTTATCTAAGAAAGAACAACAAAAGAAATACCCAAAACATTAAACACCATGGAACCAACGTAGCTCTGACAACAATTGAAAGGAAAAGAGAACTAGTATGCACCTTCTAGTATCATATGATTTTCTTGATTAAATGCTCAATTAAAATTCATACAAGAACACACTACTATGCACTTAAAGTGGAAACAAACATAGTTGATTTCCATAACCATCAAGCCTTTGAGGAAAAATAATATAGCTCACAGACCTATGTAAATTTTAGTAGCATAACATGATATAAATTAAGAATTTAAAAACATGAAAGTTAAAGAATGGAAGAATAATAGATAGAAGATAAGAGGCACTAATATATGTGTGGGGAATCCTTTTTAGTAAAAATCCACACACTCCAAAGCACTGATCCAATGTATCTAATCTACAATAGGGAACATAATACAATACATTTATAGGCTCATTCCCTTAACATGGATATATACATCCTTCTCATTTGGAAGAGAATTTTATAGTATAGATATGCATATAATTATCCTAAATGCCTCCATCTCAAGCCCTCAATATATATCTATGAACAAAACTATAAATAGAAATTGCCTCATCCAACTCGAGCACTGTAATTTAATCTTATCTATACTTTTTGGTAACATGCTTACGAGAACTAAAGATCTTCCTTGATTTTCTCAAAGTCCACACTTAACTCTCTTCATATTATTTCCATTATAGTAACTATTACACACCTTACAAGGTGTTATAGTCTCATGTATCAACTTCCATGACACTATAATTAACACATAGTGCCAATCTAAGTGGGATGCCAATAATATGTTTAAATAAATACAAATAAATAAATAAATATAGGAACTTGAAAAGGCTAAGACACCTTAATTCCCAACATGGATAAGAAGTCTATCCATGAATTTCATTTTAAAAAAAAAATAATATGAATGTCATTCAGATGTTAGAGGTTCCACCTCAAAGATTAGAGAAATAGAAGGTTCAATCAGATAATGTCCTTCACTTGTGATATGATATTATGCTTGATGCCAATCTTGGTTCAATTGGCTTTGATGCATCCACTATCTCAAATTATAGCACAAATGATATAATTTCCATGTACATGTACTTGGATAAATGTGACTTTTTTGGAGAGTAAACTAATTTTGTAGAAAAACCTTTGTAGAAAAACCACCATATAGAAGTAAAGAAAGGCATTTTAGTGTTACATTAATACTAATCTAAATCTACATCATTCAAGAAGTCCCTTTGTTGATGTGTTTTTTAAATTTTAAGGCAACACTAGAAGAATAAAGGGGAATCCTAGTGCTTAAAGCCCCACATATCAAGGACCATATCTACTTATTATAGGTTATAATTTTGGGTTGTTTATTTGACTTCATTTTATGTAGTCACACATTCCTATTTTCTCTTTAATCAAATGTTGCATTTAATTTTGAATGGGATATATTAACTTAGTTTGCTTGTCTCTTTTATGTTGTCATTCATATGTACATATTCTTGGCATAGTTGATGGCATATCTTAACAAATTAGCACCTCAATACTATTCTTCCTACTATGTGTCATGAACAATTACCTCTATATTTGGGCACCCTATTTATGCTTTGTGTCTTGTAGAGATATCCAAGCAACTCTATGGTTGAGAATATTTGTAATCCTTGAGTACCTATAGACATACTTGAATGTTTCTATACAATCAAGAAAAATAAACTTCACCAAATCAATCAAACATCAAAGGTCCATTGGCCTAATTAGGCCCTAATCAATGTAATCAACTATCATCAAGTTCCATGCATCATTGGTCTTGATTAATTAATCAATACAAATCAATCAATACAAGTATCAAGTGTCACACATCATTGAGCTTCATTAATCCAAAATCAATTATGTTACCAAACCCATTAGATCTAAGATCCATAATCATTTTGATATCAAATTGAATCTTATGGTTCAAACCTGAACAATCAAAAGTCATCAAATCCAAAATCACATCATTCTAACTCATCAAGAATCCAAATATAAACTCATGAATCAATTTTTTTTATGAGTACCCTTGTCACAACCATCAAAAAAATCTTTTTGAATCTAATGATGATGATAGTCTTTTTGATCAAGATGAATATGAAATCAATAACCTTGATGACATCATTGCAAGCAGTCTCACCATAAGCTTCCATCACCTACCCATCCATAATCTTGTTTTTTTTTATGAAGAATTGGCTAGCACATGTACTATCCCTATAATCCTAATTGAATATCTACTGGTCATCCTTATGTTTCCTTGATGACCATATCCTTTCTTTGGGTGATGATCATTCATTAGAATTATCCTTTGATGGATGAACTAGGTCCATAGATAGTGTGATACTAGTTCCTCCCATTGGTAAGTCAATTCCCCTTTCTTTACATCTCAATTTTCAATGCACAAATAATATTGTTGAGTACAAAGGCCTCACTATTTGCTTACATGCTACGTTGTCTCTCAAAATCAAAATCCTTCATATTTATGTTGATTTGTAGTTGATCATAAAGCAAGTCACTAGTTCTTAAACAATCTCTCTTAATATTGTGATCTACCTTTATTAGAGTTTCATCAATTCTCAATTCAAAGGTCCATTGGCCTAATTAGGCCCTAATCAATGTAATCAACTATCATCAAGTTCCATGCATCATTGGTCTTGATTAATTAATCAATACAAATCAATCAATACAAGTATCAAGTGTCACACATCATTGAGCTTCATTAATCCAAAATCAATTATGTTACCAAACCCATTAGATCTAAGATCCATAATCATTTTGATATCAAATTGAATCTTATGGTTCAAACCTGAACAATCAAAAGTCATCAAATCCAAAATCACATCATTCTAACTCATCAAGAATCCAAATATAAACTCATGAATCAATTTTTTTTATGAGTACCCTTGTCACAACCATCAAAAAAATCTTTTTGAATCTAATGATGATGATAGTCTTTTTGATCAAGATGAATATGAAATCAATAACCTTGATGACATCATTGCAAGCAGTCTCACCATAAGCTTCCATCACCTACCCATCCATAATCTTGTTTTTTTTTATGAAGAATTGGCTAGCACATGTACTATCCCTATAATCCTAATTGAATATCTACTGGTCATCCTTATGTTTCCTTGATGACCATATCCTTTCTTTGGGTGATGATCATTCATTAGAATTATCCTTTGATGGATGAACTAGGTCCATAGATAGTGTGATACTAGTTCCTCCCATTGGTAAGTCAATTCCCCTTTCTTTACATCTCAATTTTCAATGCACAAATAATATTGTTGAGTACAAAGGCCTCACTATTTGCTTACATGCTACGTTGTCTCTCAAAATCAAAATCCTTCATATTTATGTTGATTTGTAGTTGATCATAAAGCAAGTCACTAGTTCTTAAACAATCTCTCTTAATATTGTGATCTACCTTTATTAGAGTTTCATCAATTCTCTTCTTTCTCCATCAAGACTATCCTTCATAAAGAAAATCATCATGTGGATGCAGTGGAAAGCATAGCCTCCTTTGTTCTCTTTGACAATTTAGCTGATGATTATCACTTTGTTATTTAGATATTATCTTTACCAACTATTATGGATGGTTCTCCTTCTGTTAATACTCCTTTCTTATATAATATTGATTTTGAAGAATAGTACTACTATATATTCAACTATTTGCATGATGCTACATTCCTAAATAACTCCTCTAAAACTATTCACACTCAAATTCAAAATCTCACAACAAAATATATCATTCTATTTAACATCTTGTATTTTTGAGGTTGTAATGACCTCCTTCTCCATTGTCTAACTAATTTTGAAATACTTGTTTTCCCTGAAGAGGCCCATTTATGAGCTTGTGGGGGGATTTTTTGTGGTAAATCCCTAGTTTAGAAGAAAACACAAATTTTTTATTATTTTTCTAACATTGGTTGTCTATGGAAGTTAAAAGACCAACATATGAGCTTGACCCGAGGGCAAGTTCCCAAACAAACCCAACCACTTTTTATTTTTGTGCATCTATAGGTATTTTGGAGATATTAAGCTACATGGAGGTTTGTAGGTGTTTCTCCATTTCATTATTCTTATACATTTCTAATTTTAGTCATTTGAATCTAGTTATTTAAATGTATTTATCTATAGTTTTTATCACCTAGAATGTTTTGTGTTTTTCCCATTGTTTATTATGCAAACTAGGTGAGTTGTTGAAGGAAAAAGATTTATTTCTAGAAGTTTTGTTCATGTTCTATCCATTTAGTCTTTGGTGCTACATTCTATTTTTCATCATCTTTTCTATTCTATATCCCTTTCTATCAATATATACTTCATTTTTCTATAAAAGAGCTACTTTATCATTTTCCTTGTGCTTTATCTTACTGAAAAGTATTATTCTCTAAATTTAGAGCATTTCTAGGATTTTTTAAGATTTTTTTCCTATTTGGATAGTAACAAAGTACATTTTCTTTCAAACTAAATAAGTCCTAGTCTAATATAATCAAAATCATATTATATAGAAAACAAAAATATTCTTACTTAAATATAATTTCACCATTACACATACATAATCTTATTCAATTGCAATCATTCCAATTAATATAAAAACAATAAATTAAACTATTGAAAAAATAATAATAAATTGATAATAACATAAAGATGTAATAATTGATAATAGCTTTTCTTGTACTAAAAGATTAAACCTTCTAAAATTATGTTCAAAAAATATTCATGTACATTGATAATTTTTATTTTATTTCTTTAAATATAAAATATGAAAATATTATACTCATTAATAATTCTAATAGTAAATGTGTATGGGGTGTGGTCAAGTGGCTAAGACTAAAATTTAACTTCAAACTTTCCTAAAGACACACTATCTATGAATTACATGTATATCAAAATAGTAAATAAACCATTTCTAGAACATATCAACAATATTTTTCCAACATACAACTCATTAAGGGATTAAAGAATTAGTGTCTATAGAAAATATTTTTCATGTTTATGTTATGTTGCAAATATCTTACATTGATATGAAATGCCCACAAGTTTTTAATAGATTGCTGAAAATGGTTATATTAATAATTTAGGTATTATTTATTTAAAATTTAACAATAACTTAGATATTATTTATTTAAAATTTGTTAAATTGCAATATAAATTTTTAGTGGTTTCATGTTTTTATATATTTTTTTATTAGTTGTTTGATAGTTCAAAAATATTATTTAGTTCTTAATGGATCATTAGTTTTGTATTGTAGGTTTAAACTATTCATCAAATCTTTATTTTATAAGTGAATCTCTATAAAAATCAAAGTCATCACCTCAAGTTCATAATTCAAATTCATAAGTGGATTTTACAATAACAAAAGTGACTTATTATAATAAACCAATTATCTTTTACAATACAATTTAAAGAAAACTAAATACTATTATTTTAATATTTAAATTTCAATTCTTTTATTTATTTTTTTTGCATTGAAAGAAAGCTAATTACAAATGAAGAAGTAGTCTAGTAGACTGCGAAAAATACAGAGAAATCAGACTTACTTTTTTGGAAATTATATCGCACACATGCAATAAGAACCTGAAGCTACCACTTCTCCCATAATTGAAAGACATTCATGAGCCTATTATCCCTCTATATGTTTATGTTATTTTTCCATTTAGACATGTATCAATGAAAACCAAGATCCATTATGCTTAATTTCTAGAATATCCATATGATCCAGTGGTTTTGAAAGATGTGACTATTGTAGTATTTGACCATATTGCAAGCTCCTGAACCTCTTGCACCTTCAAAATAGATTATATGACAAACCCAACAATAACTATCCCTATGAAGACCTTGATGACAAATACAACTAGTCAACAACTAGAAAGGCATAATCAAAAGGCAACCTCTACTCTAACCAAAATATAGAATCAGTTACTGATCTGGATATGGAATTTCTTCCTTTGAACTTTGAGATTCTAAGTTGAGCTTTGATCTGATCCAACCGGAATGCAACACTAGGATTGTTGTTGAACAAATTCTTTAGCTGAGAATACAGGGCAATATTTTACAAACAGATGTTAGAGTAAAGATTCACAATTTCAATTGCCAGATGAGTATTGGATTTAGAAAAAATAGTTGAACATCTTATTTTCCATATGTGTGAAAGTATAACATGTCCCATAGAATCAGTAAAAATTTTATTCACAAGACCAAATCCAAGAAGAGCTTCTTTCCAGTGCAATTGATGACAAAAATAGTTAGAACATAGGTGAAAACAACATTCCAAATCTTTTTAGCAATAGTACAATCCTAGAAAATGTGTTTAATAGACCCAGCATCTTGACAAGTGGGGCATCTAACATGTTTTATGAATAAGAATCCGAGTCTTTCTCTGACATGCAACTTATAATGTAATAATTTCCATGCAAGCATTTGATCATTAGCATCAACTTTAGTTTTCTAGATTTAAGCACTGAGTTTGGTCCAGAACTTATTAGTAAATTTGCATTTCCATTTTATATTAAGGTAGGATGAAAGATTAAGAGAAGGAAAGAGATGCTGATAAACTTACTTTAGGGGGAAAAAGGAAAAGTGATGGCTAGATAACTAGCGCTAGTCTTTGAAAAAGTTGCAGGATAAGGGAGTACAAAGTTTGATGACAAGATTAATAGGCACAAGAGATTGAAGAAAGATTATAAATTGTTGATATTTATCACTTAGACCAAACTGATCTTTAATAGTAGTCCACAACTACCATTGCATTGAATAAAAGTCCTATAAATCCCCGAATTCTTTAATGTCTTTTCTAAATAAATCTATGGTTGGTTTGGGAAATGTGATAGCTAGAGGTTCCCCATGATACTAAACATGTCTATTCCACCAAATAGAGGAAGAAAAAAAGATAAATCCATGCTACAAAGAATCTCTCTAGGAGAGAAGATGACACACTGTTTGCCAAGCCTTCCAAATTGACAATATTGGAAAAGAAGATTTGATATGAAAATACTAGGCAAAGAGTATTTTGTCAAACTAGTGAACTTTCTACCATTTTCTTTTAACATCCATTGTTACAAATTTGTTCCTTAATAGTATTTTCCAAGGTTCATCCCCTTGAGCAGCTCTAATAATCCATTTAGCTTCCAGGCATGGACCTTGAGTTTGTGAATCTATGAGACCAAGATCACCCATGCATTTAGGTTGAATACAATGTAGCCAAGAACTAGATCTATAGCCAATCTTTCCTTCCTAGTTGGAACACAAGTACTGTAATATGATCTTATGAAGGTCATTATAGCCTTTTTTGATGGCATCCAACATGATGAAACATAAACATAAGATGCTATGAAAATATTATTTGAAACTTGAACTTTTACAGCCAAGGACACAAATTTGTTGCCCCAATTAGATAATTTGGTTTTCAATTTATTGAGATACCAAGTCCACATTTTTATGAGAGACAGTCCTATCCCAAATGGAATACCCAGATAGCGAGTAATTTCATCGTGTTATGTTTCTTTCCAATTCTTGGGAATCCAATGTGGAACAAGACTAACACGAGTCATTAAAAACTTTGTTTTATGATGAGCAAGCTTAGATCTTGAAATAGAGAAATAAAGATTCAAAATATCCATAGTATTGTTCAGTTTAGTTTTAGAATTTTGTAGATAAAGAAGGTTGTCATCAACAAAATGAGAGTTAATAACAACTCCATTTTGGGCAATGAAGATACCCCAAATAAGACCAAGCTAGTTAGCCTTATTAACATGTAACCCAAAGCATCAACAATAAGAACATATAGGAAGGGTGATAGCAGACAGCCTTGTCTAATAGAACATTGTAGGGGAAAGGAATTGGACAAAACTTTATTGACTACAACCTAAACATTTGCATATTAGAAAAGCATTTGTATATGGGCACATATTTTGGACTCGAAGCTAATCCATTGAAGCATCTTAATGATAAAGCACAACCTTATTCTATCAAAAGTCTTATCAAAGTCTAGTTTAACCATCAAAGAATTTTGATTTATCTATTGTGACCAATCACATGCTTACCATGCAAGGATTAGATTGTCGAGAATATACCTACCTCCAAGAAAACTAGTTTGTTCAGGTCTAACAATTCCTTGAACACTAGGTTTAATTCTCATGGCCAAAGTTTCAGCAATAATCTTATATAAAGTGTTTAGTAAAGTAATGGGATGCTAGCCAAAAACAATGTTTTCATCTTGCCCTTTAAGAAGAAGCTTAATCAGACCATTGTTAATAATAGGACCTAAAGAGCCTCTTTTAAAAACATCTAGATAAAGAAGGTAAAAATCATCTTTGAAATGAGGCCACATTGTTTGGAAAAATTCCATTGGGAGGCCATCAAACTCTGGATTTCTATTATGACGCATGGAAAAGAGAGCCCTCTCTAATTCTTCAAGGGAGAGAGTCTGATCTAGATATGTGTTGTATCTCAGGTCAATTTTATTAGGAATGCATCATTTAACAATATGTTCTAGAGACTCCTAGATATCTTCCCAATTATTGTCTTCTTTAAAAATATTTTCATAAAATATCTTGATGATTGAAGTAATTTTAAGAGGGTTTGAATGAAGAATGCCTTGATCATCAACTAGAGCAGAAATTTTCTCCTTTTTATGTTTATAATTCAAGTAATTGAAGAAGAATTTTAAATTTTTGTTCCCCTCTTTAATCTAATGAATTCTAGCCCTTATTCTAGCTCCTTGCCCTTTATAGATGTCTAATTTACGTAACTACATTTTGGTGGATGCAATAGAAACCTGAATCGTTCCATTAGATGGGTCAATTGCAAGCTTTTTCCTATCTTGTTCTAGTTTTCCCTGAAGAGATTTTTCTTTTCTTCATCACTGCCCAACTTTTTTTTCTCGAAAGCAAAGGAGAAAAGTAGTACATTGGGAAAGGGCATTGCACCACCAATCAATCCAAGATTCATTGTTTGAAGGTTTAGGAATGGAATTCCAAATACCCACAAGGGCTGCCACACAACTAGGGCCTTTTAAATGGGAAGTGTTCAATTTGAAAGGAAGTGGATAGGAAGATGGGTGGGATGGAGAAGTGGTAATAGAGCAAGAAATAGGAAAGTGGTCAGACAATGTGGTGGTATAGTCAACTTGTAGAAAAGAACCAGATGAAAGAGTGGCAACAAGAAGGTTATGGGAGATATAAAATCTATCTAGCCTGTTCAGTTCTAATTCCAAACCAGATCTACAATTGGTCCAAGTGAACAAATTATCCATATGATTTGGATATTTATCATGTAAAACATCCACAACTCCCAAAGAATTACAACAATAGGTCCATTTTTCAAATTCTTCATTGCAGAGTTTGGTAGAATTAAGCCAGCTGCGATCAGAGTGATTTTCAACCACATTAAAGTCTCCTCCTAAACTCCAGTCAGCAATCGGGAGATTAGAAGACAACCATTCCCAAATCTTGATTCTTTCTTTAGTATTGTTGGAAGTATAAATAAAACATAAACCGATAGTCTGAACATTGATAAAAATGAGGACCCAGACGCAACAGTGTGAAGGGTCCCCACCCTTGTCAATGATAAACTTTGCCAGCCATGATGACAGACCTAAAGCAGCTCCTCCACTGCCTTCTTTGTGTGAGGTGTGCAAGAAGGTAGCATCTTTCCACACATTATAAAGGGAAGCCTTCAAATAAACTCCATTTAAAGCAAGTTTTTCTCTCCCATAGATCTAACCATCTCTTCTATTTGTACTCAACAAACTAGATGAAGACCACAAAGAAGAGGGTGCTCTCACTATTTGGGAACCAATTAATGATGGTTCCATCCTTGCTGATGCATGGGGTAAATTAGATGATGGTGACTACCCCTAATGGTGTAGCTCTCACTGCCTAGTGGCTTTGCTCTTGTTTGGACTTAGCCTTATTAAACTTTGTTTTGTTTTCTTCTTGTATTTTTTAGACTTAATCTACTTAGACTTTAAAGGTGTGCTTTCTACCACACCCTCTTCATCTTTTTAATCTATAGAAAATAATAAAATCATTATTCATACCACCACTTCTTTTTGTGGAGTATAATTCTATCGTTGTCATTATTCATTTAAAAAAACCATATAATTTCTTTACAATATTTTTAAAAGCTTTTATTATTATACAAAGATAAGGCACCGAAAACCCATCAAATAAAAAATAGTGCATAATCCAGAACCCCCAAACGTGTAGAAACGGCCAAGGTTTCTTGGCAATCCACTTGTCAGAAACATCTCGAATTCAAACAAAATTCGGGTACACTCGCAGTATGAATTCAAATGAAATTTGGGTCCGCTGTATAAATGTACGTAGACAAATACTTTGTTTTTATACACACCCAGTAAACATACGACTGCATTTCCTATAAATCGGTGAACGAGGGAGAGATTCAGCAAGCGTGGTCAATATAATCGGTTGTTGAGGTGAGAATGGAGAGCTCTGTGCTGAGTATTTTAGTTGGGCTGTGGCTCATGGCTGCTTGTTTTACAGCAGCTGAAAAAGATCCTTATGTGCCGGCCATGTATGTGTTCGGAGACTCGTTAGCAGATGCAGGTAATAATAATTATATACCAGACTGTCCAGGGCGTGCAAACTTCACACCATATGGCGTCTCCTATTTCCCCTACCCAACTGGTCGTTTTACTAATGGCCGCACCGCTATAGACTTCGTTGGTATAATTTCTGTGTTACAGATTTATATTCAGTCTTTCGTTCTTTTTCTTTAAATAGATGCTTTAATAGAGCTTTTCGGTGTATAAAAGAGTATATAATGCATTGATTGTGGTTGCAGCTGCTCGCTTGGGGCTCCCCTTTCCCCCTCCTTATCTCCAACCAGAGGCGAATTTTACAACTGGGATAAATTTCGCATCAGGAGGTAGCGGTCTGCTCGACTCAACAGGGGCCGATCAGGTCTCTATTATTTTCTCTTTTCAAAGAAACTTCCACGAAGTACTAAAATGATTTTTCAGCCTGAAAAAATACTGAAAAGTGTGTATCAAATAGAAATATTTTGATTTAGAACCTGTACAATCTAAGTTCTGTTGTAGCTTAGCTGAGTTTTTGCTTAAAAATCTGTGGTTAGAGCTACATGTATCGTTTAGATAATTGTTTCCTGATTTTATGGAACATTTTTTAAATTCTCTGTTATAGTCTGGATGTAATAGTTGTTTGTTACATAATATCATTAGTCTACGGTTATTGTAAAATTGTTTTGGATACCTTGTGAGTAGGTCGCTGAGTTATTATAGAAACAAGTAACAATTGGTTTGGAGGTGTCTTCCAATTTAGTTGAGAGATGTATGTCTGATTTTTTGCCTGACCTGTCTTCTTCATTGTGAAAGAAGTAATATTTATTTATATCCAAAGGTCACCATCAAACAAATAGTTAATTTTAATTTGGATCATTCCACTTGAGAGGCAATGGGCCCCATTGCATCAATGTTCTGTAACAATGAGGAAAGTGTTGGGCAACGTGCCCCCTAGTAAACCATTTGCCCTGATGAGGCATACTATGTTGGTCATGTAACTCCTTGTACTTCTGGTTGGTGTGCAATATCTCATCAACTTGCTGAATTAGGGCAATCTTGTGGAAGAGATGTGTGTCAATTTTGTGCCTGGAGCTGGCTTCTTAAGTAATATTTATTTATATCCATGTCATCCACAAATGATTAATTAACAAACAAAAAATTAATTTTTTAATTCCAATGATAAACACACTCTATTTAAATATCATTAAGTTTAATATTCAAACAGGTAATAGTAATTTTTAACCTCATTCACACCAGAAGATGGTAAAATATGGTAGATATAATTAACAATAAGGAGGGTACCTCTTGCAATAGAGTTTGGTTCAATGTGAACTAGTTGATTGGAGTTAGTTTTAACTTGCTCTTTCTTTTTTGGGGGGGATAAAATTAGAACTAAATAAGAATTTTTTTGGCAAAAATATATGTTAGAAGTTTTGAATAAATATTTTTTGTTGAGATAAAATATTATAAAAATATAATATCTATCAAAATTTTAAAATTAAAAAATTATATAAATTTTATATTTTTAAAAAAATTATTGTTGAAAAATAAAAATATAAAATATTATAAAAATATAATATCTATCAAAATTTTAAAATTAAAAAATTATATAAATTTTATATTTTTAAAAAAATTATTGTTGAAAAATAAAAATATATATTTTTCAAATTAATAGGTTATTCAGTTAATAAACACTACAAAAGATTAGGGTTACAAAATGGATATTCCTGAATCCTTATTCTCAATAGAAAAAGTTTCAGTTTCTCATATCAGATTACAAAAATACTTTATTTGACATCAAACCCTATTTTTTTTTAAAAGCAAATCGATCTCCTATATCTTACCATTCTTTCTGTTGCAGAATGTTCTTAGTATGAGTGACCAAGTATCTCTATTCGAACAGTATTCTGATAATCTAACTGGAGCTGCAAAAGCGAACCTAGGCAACTCTTTATTTGGCATTATAGCTGGAGGCAACGACATTATCTCCTACATAGTCAGCACTATCCTGGGAAACACAACCACTACTCAAGCGGAGTTCATCATTCTCATGCTCACGAAATTCGATGAATACATAAAGGTAAGCTTCAAATCCGTCAATCTACAGATTCCTTCCCATTTGTAACCCTAAAGATGTGTGCCGTTTCACAGAAGAAGAATTAAATTATTATTACAATTTAACTTGACAGAGGCTTTACAATCAAGGGGCAAGGAAATTCCTTGTATTGAACATTCCACCTGCGGGATGTACTCCTGCCGCCAGACTTTATGGAATCTTGAGTAACCACGGAAATTGTAGCGAGTCCATAAACGAGCTGGCTGAGGCATATAACACTGCTTTGAACTCATCTGTAACTCAGCTCAATGAAGAACTCGATGGAGGCATTATCCAACTTAATGCTTATGATGTTTTAATGAATATAATCCAAAATGGTGAAGCCTATGGTAAGCTGCTCTCTTTAACGAATCTCTTATTTTTAACAATTTCGTTTTTTCTTTCGGATTTTCTGATTGTGTGGCTGAAACAGTGAAATAAATGTATGCAAATTTTTGTTGCAGGATTTAGCGATACTAAGTCGGCATGTTGTGGATGGGGAATATTCAATACAATAATAGGCTGTGGAAAAACCACTCGGCCGGATTTGTATTGCAACGACACAAGCACATATGTGTTTTGGGATGGACTTCATGGCACTGAACAAGTTTATGGCATGTTTTCAGAGCAGATTTGGAGTGGAAACACTTCTGTTATGTATCCGTTTAATCTCTCTACACTAGTCTCGGGAAAAACGTATCTAATGGCGAACGATGCATCGACCCTGTCCAAGATGTAGTTATTATGATTTCTTTTCCAAGGCTTGCAGAATTCACAACTAAGAACTAAATATTTAAATATTTAGGAAGTTAAGTTCACACAATTATACTATTTGTGTGAAAAACTTATTATTATTAATTATTATATATAAATGACTTACTAATTAGTATTAAAGGACTATGCAGTGGAAATATTGCACTCCAATTTTTAAAAATGGGTTTGTATTTTAAATATGCACATACTCCTCCATTACCTCCTTTTATTTAGTAAAGTGGATGGAAATTATGATTATTTGTTTATCATTCATTTTCCTTTTCTTCTTTTATTTAGTAAAGTGGATAGAATTGGTATCAAATGGAATGAAGAGACTATGATTATTTGTTTGTAACATTTAGTTATTATGATTATTTGTTTCTGATGTGACTCATCTTCCCTTACCTCCTCTTATTTAGTAAAGTGGACGGAATTGATATCAAATGGAATGAAAAAACTATTATTATTTGTTTGTGACATTTAGTTATTATGATTATTTGTTTGTGATATGACTCATCTTTACTTACCTCCTCTTATTTAGTAAAGTGGATGGAATTGGTATCAAATGGAATGAAGAAACTATGATTATTTGTTTTTAACAAAGAAGTTTTAAAATAATACAATTGAAATATTATCTTTTCTCATTTTCTTAATAGTTGTATTAATGAATATATATTTAATATTTATTGGAAATAGTTATATCTTTTATAGATAAGTTGTATCTTATACAGATGTATTTAATAGTTTAGAGTTGTTTAGAATATTTTTGAGGAAGATGTTATAGAATTATTTAAAAGTAAGAAGATTTCAAATAAAATTTGATACATGCAATCCCTATTCCTTGTACAAGATGAAATGGTTGAATCAATTTTTTAAGAGTTGTAGTAGTAAGTAGGTCTAAGTAAGCATGGAAAAGTTTACAAACTAAATATAAAGTACACGTAGATACAATGCAGTAGAAACACTATATTGTAAACCTCTTTTTTTTCATTTTATTTTGTGTATGAGCATTGTTAGTAGTCTAAATTTTTTTGAATGCAATTTACATTATGATAGTAGTTTATTCTTTAATAATTTAAAATAGAAGATTTGATTAAACATAGAGCATACACAAATCCCTTCAAATTATTATCAAAGTATGGTATTAATTTATTTGAGTTAATTAACCAAGGATACTATAAGTAGTGACCCCTCTCCCAACCTCAAATTCCCTTTGCTTAATAGAAATAATAATAATTATTGGTGTATTAAAATGAAGATTCAGATATGTTCACAAGATGTATTAGATTTAGTAGAGAATGGTTTCCAGAAACCTAGTAACCAAGTAGTATAGAATACTTTGACAAATGTAGAGAAAGATCTTTTGAGAGAATAAAAATATAATGCAAAAGTCCTTATTATTAATACAACATGCAATGGATGAATTAATCTTTAAAAGAGTTTCCTTACCAATAGGTCTAAGAAAGCATCATGGGAGAGTCTAGATACTAGATAACAAGGTACAAGTAAAGTTAAACTAGTTAAACTACAAATGTTGATATTAAGAGGATTTAAGAATTTATAAATGATAGATTTTAAATAATAAATTTACTTTTTATTTATTAATGTGAGACCATTTCAAGGGTTGAACGATCTTGCATCTTCCATTTGCTAAAAATAAATTATTTATGTTTTGTATGCTTTCAAGTATCGTGGAGTTCTACATTTAAATTGGTCCTTAATAATATTGCTTCTTTGAAGTTAGTAGATAGCTACATTTTATTGTATTATTTGTTAATAATACAACTCTTTCTATGATTTATGGTTGCAAAAGGGTCAATAGATGACTTTAAGAGTTGTATTGCCCATTAATAGATGGAAATGTTTTGAATAATGCACTTTCGTAATATTTCATATTGGTCATAAAATGAGTTGTAGAAGGAGGATTGTGACCTTTGGTTAGTAATATCCTCTCTCTGGAAGAATCTGCTATAAACAAAAGAACAAGTTCAATGGAGAAAGGTAGAGTGGGAGGTTGATATGTCTTAATATAATATCTTTGGTTTTCAAGTGTTGTAATACTGGCTCATAAGAGGTCTTAATGCAAATTGTTTTACAAAAATATAATATGTAGCATATAAAATAAAAAGAAATAGCATATTGTAAAGAAATAATCACTAATTTTATGGAAAAATTATGTTTATTTTATTTTGGGGATGAGCTTACCTGTATAACTTTTTATATTTGTGAATTCATTCTACTTTAATAGTTTAAAATAGAGTATTTGATTAAATATAAAATACACACAAATCCCTTCAAACTAATATCAACATAGGGTATTAATTTCTTTATGTTCACTTATCATGGTTGTTCTGGGCAGCAATCTCACTCAACCTTAAATTCCTTTATATAATAGAGAGAACTATGATTATTGAAGTAGTGAGATGAATTCATTTTATTTACTAGATGCAATTCAAAATTCATCATTTTGAATATCCATCAAATATTTATTTCAATGATAAATTTTCATTAAGATAAATAAAATCCATCATTTTTAACATCCATCATTGACAATTTTGTATAAAAAAAAATTATCTCTCTATTTTTTTTTATTAACATTAAAGTATTTTGGAGTTCTACATGAAAATTGGCCTTTCCATGGCAGAACATTCTTAGTACAAAGCTTGTTTCTAGTAATCATCATAGTTTGAGAAATTGATGATCTTTACCAGAAATTATGTTTCTAAATTTAGATCTTAGGATTATACAAAGATGAAATATTTTATTGCAAGAAGTTATAGTAGTTTATAATTCCTGAGATGACCTCATTTTAATATTTTATACCTATTGTAATATTTCATATCGATCCCTAAACAAGCTATAGAGGAAGGATCGTGAAATTTAGTTATTAGTATCCTATCATTTGAAGAATCCATTTAAAATAAGAGAATAAGTTCCTTGGATAAATGTAAAATGAGATGTTGATATGTCTAAATAAAATCTCTTTTTCTCTTAAGTGTTGTAATAGTGCCATGTAGCCTAAAGTTTTCAAAGATGATGTGCCAGAAATAACCAAGTGGATTGTGTTACATATTTTGTTTCTATGTTGTGAAGCATCCAAGCATGGATGAAATTATTGAGACAAGACAATAGGGATGAGCAATTGTGTCCAAAAATGTTAACGAAGATGAGAGAGATAACTATGATCTAAGAGATGATCTCATAGATCAAGATTTTGAGGAGAACATTGCTACAAAAGAGTGTTTATAATTTCTTTAGTTTGAAAAGCATTTAGTAAGATAAGGTTTGATCTTTTCAGATACTAAGGAAGCTTAAGTCCAAATGAGTTATTGGACTCGATCAACAAGTTGGAAAATCATTTTGAGTTTGAAATACTCTAGGACCTCAAGAGAGTCAAATATTAAGAGAGTTTGTTTCCTTATGATGAACCTTTATCTAACAGAGACACACAAAGGAAAAACTACAAGATCACACAATGGGATCACATGCTGACTAAACTCCAAGGGAGGTTTATGCTAACCAATTACACACTAGATATCCACGCTAGAGCTCCACAAACTCGGCATCCATGCTAGTTATGTAGAAGATGACACTGAGAATTTCTCCAAACGTGAATAGTTCATGCATCTTAATTCAAGATACAATTTTTTCAAAAAGTCATTTTGTAATGGAATCCTTTGAGATAGCAATCAAAACAAAGATGTCTTATAGATATTAAAGCGTGCAAAGAATGGGCAAGGATGGATAGAACAGGTAAGGTTGTATAAACTAAATCTATGTGTAAAGATGGTATAGAGTCAAGTAGTTCCATGCAAAGCTTGAAGATCATTTAGAAATTATCTAAATTATCTTTTTAGAATTTATAGGTTACAATAGAGACATTAATTATAATATTAAAATCTATAACACAAAAAAATTATATATTTAGAATTTATTGTAGCACTAAAGATCTAGCTATAAAGCATGCAACAAGCCACAACACCACTTACCTATATGTTTGGTTGTCTTCCCACTAGGCAACAACCTACAATATTCTTGTAACAACCACTAAAAGATAGCACAAAATATTAGATATAATACACCATAGCAATCAATAAATATCAAGTAAATTTGGAAGAACTTTGTAGGACCATATTTCTATATCCTTGAAACACAACAAGAACACCACAAAATTAAGAAACAAATACTATGAATTGCAAAATATTTTCTTATTAAAAAACTATCAAGCTTTTGTTAAGTATAATAACCTAATATAAAAAATCAAATATAGGGTACTATCTAATTCCATACTATTTTGTGGAACATGGTGATAAGAATTATTTGAGCACCCCCTCAGGAAATTATTAGTTGAAATTCACTTGCATAGAACTAGCCACAACAAATTTTTGACATAAGATAGACCAAAGAAAAGAGATCATTTCACTGACGGGCCAAGGAATCTATATAGAAACAAAAATAATTAAAAATACATTGGTCAATTTTTTTCAACAAAGGACTAAACTTACTTATTACAATATTGTGAACCATCTAGTGAATTTCAATGATTGCAATGAAAAGGATAAATTCCTATTTCCATACTTTAGCAACAATTCTCCCATCCTTGCACCACATGGGGGATTTGTGTAGGGTAAGGAGGTCCACCTAAGAACAAGAGAGAGGAATTTTGTTAGATGTTGCAACACCAGCCACTAGGTAGACATGAAGCAAAACATGAACACATAGACTGACCTGTATGACAAAATGCCACAAGAATGTAAGTATATAAAGGGTATTTAAACTATTTGATAGAATACCCTTATTAACATGTAAAATAATAGACAAGGCACTAGAAATATTTGGTGAAATGCTACAAAGGATGTTGTCTTGTACAATGCAATGATTTTCAATGTAAACTAGTCTAACATTAAAAAGGAGTCCATCAAAGGAGCTTCAATACAAAAAAATTACAGCCTACCCTACCCATTCCTTTTTTGTGTACAAATTATTGAGAATTTTTTATTATTATAGGTGTAAATGAGAATCAAGCAAAAATAAATCTCTACAATGATTAAAATAGTTTTCAGCCATTAAAACTCTTCTTGTTAATCATCCCATCACCAAGTCTGAAGGGATTATCATACATTACAGCCTATTAAAACTTAAATATGGTGTTATTATATCTAGTACACACTCCTAGGATTCTATTGTTGAATTCTTCATGTGATAATCCTCATTGTAGACCATTAAAATTGTCCATTACCTAGTGAGACACCTTGTAATGTTTTGCCCTAGGTCCTAGTCTTATCCAACTTAATCACCTAATCCAAATAATTAAATAAATCCATTTATTTAATTAATCCCCTTTTCAAATGTCTCAAATAATTCAAATTAAAAAAATTTGAATTATTCCCTCACCTCTCACCTCATGCAAACAAGTGTCACATGACTACAACCCTTCACATGCACAACTAATTTAAATAAAACATTATTTAAATTAGACTTATCCTAGACATGTCACATGACTTGAAGTGGGAAAACCTAATCAATCTAGATCATCCACGTAGCATAAAACAACTTTCAATCTCAACCATTCATTCAAATTAGCCTTCTCTATAAATCAAGCCCTTCACAAGCCATTTGCACATTCAGTTTTCAAGTACTGTTATGCTACTACAATGTTGAGCGACCAACACTCCTCCATAATCAACCTTCAAAATCTTGCATGCTTATGCAAGGTTGAGAAGAACAATGGAGATAGGTCAATACTAGCTTAGATTCTTAGTTGTTTTCATGTTTGTTTAATTGATTTCTAGGCTAGATTGCACTACATTGGGACCTCGGGTTAGCTGCGATTCCATTTTTGCATGCTTAGCTAGCTTTTCCCTTGACTTCACTCATAAATAATATTATGTTACAAATAAAGAAAGCTTCGTGCTTGGTTTAAAAAAATGCCTTGCATTTTGACATTTATTTCTAGGAAACTTACTTTCTCCATCTCCTTTATAAAAAAAATACAATACTTGTTCAAAGTTGAAACAATGTGAGCCAAGAATTCAATTTCATTAAAAAAAAATTAGGGTCCATGGATTGATTATGCTAAGATTTGTTGGTTTGGTATGTATAATTTTACAAGTTGAAATTCCTTGAACACCCATTGAAGGTTTAAATTTGGATAATTTATGGTAATATTTTCAAGTGGAAGTAACTAGCTTTATTTCATTTAGAAATCTTATAGGCTTAAATCCATAACACTCATTTCAAATCTAAAAGAGAAGAATGGGTAGTGGTAGAAACCCTAGGGCCATCATTATCTACAGTGGCTTTTACCAATTCAACTTAACTCATTTCACTATTTTAACTAGTTATTTTAAAACTTTCTTCCTATATCTCCATCAATATGAGAATAATAATATGGTTCATTTTAGAGATCAAGAATAAGAATATAGCGAAATGATTTTACCAATATGTTCTTATTTTATGCCTTTCTTTTTGTGACGATAGATAACATCATAGCTAGTGTTGTCAATGTGTTAAAGACTTACCATGAATCACTTTGTGCCTCATCTACACACATATACAACAAGGAAAACAATTATATTAACAAAGAAGAACAATGATTCAACAATTCCAATGAACCAAATCTTGAAAATAAGAATTAACACTAGAGAAAACAACATTATATTCAACCAATTGACGTTACATTAAATAAACAATCAGTTGTGTTTTACAAACTAGCACATGCACCAAAATTGTAACCAAATCCTCACAATGGAATTCTAGAAACCCATTCTATTTTAAATGGATATATACCCAAAAATGCTTCTACAATACATATAATAATAACCAACTAGTTTTCGAATCATTCCACTAGCATTCCCCTCTATTTTTCTAACACTTTAAATGGCTCTTCCTCATCAGACGCCTCATGGAAAATAGCATGCCCTTCCTCATCAAATGCCTCATGAAAAATAGCATGTCAAAGATGAACACATTGGTATTCATTAATCACTTCCTTTAATAATGAATGCACATTCTGTCCACAACCAAAGTGAGAATATCTAATGGCCAATGGTTTTGGCTTTACATTTTTTTCTTCTTGTTTTTTCTTGTTACACTCCACAACCACCAATGGTCTTACACCACCTTTCACACATTGCATCCTAAGATGCTTTATGGCCATGGAAAGAGTCTTAGACTCAAAGGCCATATCTATCTCTGCATAAGCTCCAAGCTATGTGGCTCTAGTTGCACCTCAAGGAGCCCTAGGTTAAGTTCTTTGTTTCTATGGGTCTTTCTTTTTCCCTCCTTACAATGTCACATTGCTCAAAAAAAAAAAAGATGTGTAGAGAAAAATACAATGCATTTCAAACGACATCCATGCTCTTTTTTTAGTACAAGAATAAACATAGGGCATTTCTCATGTGTAAAAAAAATGAGGGTACTGACTATTTTAATTATGGTAACTAATTTCAAACACAATTAACTATTTAGTAAAAAGACAAGATTATAAAAATATGTTTATAAACACTATATATATATATATATATATAATTATATATAATTGTAATAACTTTGTAGGTATTGGGAAAAGAAGAAATACACAAATTAATATTATTTTAATTCTAATTCCAAACAAAAGAATGTAATATTAAAATAATATATAAACTGAAATGCCAATGACTACAAAGAGCCATATCTAGATGGAAAATGATCTGCAAATTACATGCTTACTATTCCCAATACAATACAAAGCAAAGGAAAACATAATAAAAATTGGATTTGTGCCATAGTTCAAGTGTAGACATAAGTTTAAGAAGGAAGTATGGCCATACAAGCCATATGAATAAAACCATATATATCCTCAACAAATTAATCTAAGCTATAGCATTTACAAAAAAGAAGGGCACATGTTCAATTTCCATGCATTTAAATTTACTCAAAGACTTAATGACAAACATATGGCGAAGTGGATATTCAATTTATTAACCTTTTCCAAAAGACCCTTAAGGAAACCCAATTCATAAATGATTGGAAACTCTAGAACTAACTTGGGGCAATGTAATGTCCCCTATTTGGAAGCTCAAAATTTGTTTACCTTGCACACAATATAACTTCTTAAAGAGAACATTAGTAACCAATAATTCAATTATAATATTATAAACCTTGTAATTAGGGTTAGAAACCACATAATCATGATTAATATTAAAGCATATTAACGTATATACAATTCACATTTTCTCATTCTTATCATATGGAGATTCCATGATATAACTCGGGAGAGTCATTCTTGTGCCTGATCATTAATCGACTCTACTTCAACCACCCCATATGAGTATGGTTACGTTAGGGCACTGGTATAACAAGACCCACTGCCATAGGCCCAAAGGCTTCATTGCACACCTGGCAATTCCTCATCATTTGGCTCAAGGGGCTTCACATTCCACCAAGCGATTCTTCACCCACTTGAGAGTCACCTACTATTAAGCCATTTATAATAATAATTAGGTCTATGCAACCATAGGCCCAAGGGATTCACAATACACCCATCGATACTTCACCACTTGGCTCAAGGGGCTTTACACTACACCTGATGATACTTCAGCCACTTGAGAGTCACCTAAGTGGTAGAACACTAAACTACCCTTCTCTAACTCACCACCATACTCGTAGGGTGATAGATAGATTAATGGTGAGGCTATTTACTCTCATCTTGAGTATATCATGATTAGAGTTAGCAATCATACCTCATAGGAAACTTGTCCTTATGATCTCATGATCCCATAGATCATGAGATAGTACCTTGATCACATTGTTCCTCTACGAAAACTTCTCATTGTACCATCTCATATGATGGTTAAGTATAATACATTAATTTCCGTATATCTATATCATATTTATGACTATGGCATCATACATCATTTTTTCTTAGAGGAATTGGACATTGTCCTTCTCGCTTATAAACATTCTCATTTATTATGTTTAACATAGAGAGATCATTCATAAACTCATTGCTATGAGACATATTAACTTATGACAAAGTAACATACCTTTGTATGATTGATTCGTTGGATCTGCTGTATGTATATACCTGTTCTTTATTAATACTTGCTGATGTAAATGCTTTTGTTGACTTTATTGCTGATAAAAACCTGTGATCTGCTATATGATGATCAATTAACTTGCTTGAGATTCGATGAGTGTATGTATTGAAGTAAATTGGAATTTGTAGATTCTGATCGTTGATCTGTATATCTGCTAGGCTGGAGATTGCAAATATAAAATGAATTGAGATTGTTTGATTAATATACAAGGATATATTATACTTCATGTTTGATTGCTGCTAAGAATGAAGATTGGCACTGATGATGAGAGATTGATTTGTTTCTATTGTCTTCTTCCTATACTCCTTGCTGATCCTTGGAATATATATAAGAAATATACATTTATGCCAAACTCAGATTTATATACCACTGCTTTGCTTGCTTTAGACTACCCAATAAACTTGAATTGTATTTGTTGCTGTATGGACTGATATTCCAATGGCTTGCTGATTGATGGATTAGTGGATGTCTGACTTATGTATATTATGCTTGGATGATCGATGCTGAGAAGCTTTTTTATAAATAAATTTGTTAATTTTTGTGTAGCTTGGACAGGTGTTCTAGTCTCGGGTGGAGATTACGAGGCTGGAAACACAGCTGGAATAATTATCTCCATACCTAGATAATTGATTTCTCGAGAGACTTCTAGATATTAGGGTTTAGAGTCTAATTAATCCTAGCCATTGATTAAAATTAAATCATGGCCATTGGTTTCCAATGAGGGGATTATAAAAGAGGATCAATAGGCATTTGGAAAACACAGATCCGAGAAGTATTTGCAGCGATAGCAAATAAATAAATTTGCGGTGATAGCAAATTGATTTGCAGTGAAAGCAAAGGGCGCAGTGATAGCGTTGGAGAGCAGTGGAATTGCCGGAGAAGGAAAATATTGCCGGAGCAATTTCAGCAGGAACAATTGAGGGAAGGGAATTTACAGGAAAGAAATTTCCAGAGCTCTGCCAGTAAGAGGCAAGCAATTTTGTATCTCTTGATTTTCTGCAGTTGAATAAAATTCATATCTGCTGACTGGTTTTCCCTTCGGGGTTTTTCCAGGGACAATTTGTCCAAAACATTGTGTTGATTTTATTTTTCTATTTCCGTGATTTTTCCGTGAAGTTGCAGCTGTGTTATTATTTAATATTTGCTGTAAATTATTTAATTTTTCAGCAGCCAAATAATCTTATAAGATAGGAAATTAATAATCAGTAGCTGCAATAGATTTTTCACATGGTATCAGAGCAGATCTGAGTGCAGAACAGGCACAGGGAGAAAGGAAAAATAATCTAGGGTTTATAAAACCCAGTTTGACCTCTTCAAATTATTATTTTCTTTTGAGATGGCCTCAGTAGGTTTAAGAGATCAGGACAGATTGGATGGAGCCTCAAATTTTGGTGTCTGGAAAGCCATAATTTCTTTATTGCTGGAAGAGAATGGTATCAAGGATTATGTGACCACTGTTGTACCTGTACCTACAGACGCAACACAGCTCGTAGCATATAAGAAGGAAGATGCCAAGGCAAGGAGGCTGATTCTTGACGGTGTTAAGGATCATATTGTTCCGCATATTGCAGAGTTAGATACAGCAAAGACGATGTGGGATGCCATTATGAATCTGTACCAGAATGCTACCCTTAACCAAAAGCTGATTCTCAGAGAAAAGTTAAGGAATACCCAGATGAATAAGGGAGAAGACGTCACAAGTTACCTCACCAGACTTAGACTTGTCAAGGATGAATTGGCAGCTGTTGGAGACAAACCAAAGGATGATGAGCTAGTACGAATAGCCCTGAATGGGTTTACTAAGCAGTGGGATGTCTTTGTTCAAGTTATTAATGGACGAGACACCTTACCGAGTTGGGATCGACTATGGAGTGACTTCACTCAAGAGGAGCTTAGACTAAGTCTTGTCAATGGAACCTGCAGTAATAGTCAGAAAAGTGAGGTGGAACAGGAAAACGTTGCCCTAGCAGGAAAAGGGAAAGCGAAGAAGGGGTCTGGCAAAGGATCAAATTCAAAAAGTGAGAAGAAGAAGGACTTATCTAAGATCAAATGCTATGGCTGTCACGAATTCGGCCACTATGTCAGCGATTGCCCACAAAGGAAGAAAAATGAAAAGAAGGGCAAGAAGCAGACGGCAGCTTCAGCAAGTGTAGATGAGCTTTCTAGTAGAATGGAGGATGAGTTTGCACTCATAGCTTGCCTGACTAGCTCAACCTCACAGGGTGTTTGGTATATAGACAGTGGGGCGTCATTTCATATGACAGGAGTTAGGGAGTACTTCTCCAGATACAAGGAGGAGGACATCAGATTCCAGATTCAGATGGGGAACAAGTCCAAGTGCAATCCAGTTGGGAGAGGGACTGTTCTATTTCAGAGGGAGAATGGCAAGCCTATTTCCATTCATGATGTGTTGTATGTGCCAGGCTTGGGCATGAATCTAATTTCCGTATCTGTCCTTCAGGATAAAGGCTACAATGTACTCTTTAGAGGGGCGCATGTTTTAATCAAGCATAAGGATTGGAAATCATCCATAGCTATTGGAGTTAGGAGCGGCTGACTTTATAGGTTGCAGTTTGATACTCCTAAGGCACTAGTGAGCAGCAGTAATCCTAGAGATCAAGGAGAGCTATGGCATAGAAGGATGGGCCATATACATCATGGAGCACTTAAATTGCTTCGTGAGACAGTGACAGGTGTTCCAGACGTGAGCACAGAGCATGATGATGTATGTAAGGGATGTGTATTGGGGAAGTTTGTGAAAGCAGCTTTTCCAAGGAGTGACACCAGATCCAAGGGGGTTCTTGATCTAGTACATTCAGATATATGTGGACCTATGTCAACGAAGTCTCTCAGAGGATATGAGTACTTTGTTACTTTTATTGATGATTTCTCTAGGAAGACCTGGATATACTTCTTGAAGACCAAGGATGAGGTCTTCAGTCACTTCCAGGAGTTCAAAGCTCTTGTGGAGAATTCGACAGGTAGGAAGGTAAAGGTTCTTCGGTCAGACAATGGAAGCGAGTACAAAGGGAAAGAGTTCCAGGAGTTCTGTACCAGGGAAGGAATCAAGAGAGAGTGGACCGTTCCTTACAACCCGCAGTAGAATGGGGTTCCTGAGAGGAAGAATCGTTCTATATCGGAGGCAGCAAGGGCTATGTTGTATGACCAAGATATGCCACGATACTTATGGGCAGAGGCATGCAGTACAGCAGTATATATACAGAACAGGGTTCCACATAAGGTATTGGGCAAGATGACACCAGAGGAGGCATTCTCAGGGAAGAAGCCAGATGTTAGTCACTTCAGGATATTTGGGAGTTTGGCATTTTGTCACATTCCAGGGGCTACACGTTCCAAGTTAGATCAGACTGCAGAGAGAGGGTACTTTGTGGGGTACAGCGAGACCTCAAAGGCATATCAGATATTTATTCCAGGGACCAAGAGGATTATAGTCAGGCGTGATGTCAAATTCATGGAGGACAAGGCATATAGGAGGTCCAGAGATTTGCCAGCAGATGATCAGAATGAGCAGCCAACAGAAGCTCCAAGGATTGTTCAACCAGAACAGGGGCAGCGAAGCACGAGTACAGTTACTAGTACAAGCACAGGCTCAGGTGCTGAGAGTTCACAGAGTATGGAGCAATAGATACAGCAAATCCAAGAGATGCATCAAGAAGATATGGAGTTTGATATTTCATCCTCTATAGTTGACAGGAGGAACCGTGAGGTTCAACAGACACATAAGGATACTCAGGAGTTTGTGGGAGCTCCTAGGACGAGTAATAGACAGCGAAAACAACCAGCTAGGTATAATGACTATGTGGCATTGGTTAGTCAGTTGGTAGATAGTGAGCCTTCTAGCTATCAAGAGGCTGCACAGCAACAGGTGTGGCAAGATGCGATGGTTGAGGAATATACCTCAATAATGCAGAATGATGTATGGGAGGTTGTGCCTAGACCGACAGATAGGGCAGTGGTTGGATCACGTTGGATCTATAAGATTAAGCATGGTGCAGATGGTAGCATCGAAAAATACAAGGCAAGGTTCGTGGCCAAGGGGTTCTCTCAAAAGGAGGGAATAGACTATGAGGAGACATTTGCTCCAGTGGCCAGGTATACTTCTATACGAGCCGTAATCTCACTTGCAGCGCATATGGGATGGCAGATCCATCAAATGGATGTCAAGACGGCATTTCTTAATGGTGAATTGTTAGAAGAGGTATACATAGAACAACCAGAGGGCTTTGTAGCACACAGCAGCGAAACCCACGTGTGCAGATTGAAGAAAGCTTTGTATGGACTCAAGCAGGCTCCCAGGGCGTGGTATGAGCGCATTGATAGATACTTGCAGGGAATAGGCTTTGTGAAGAGTGAGGCGGATGCTAACCTCTACTACTTGGTGGTTGGGGGTGAAATTCTCATTCTTGTTCTATATGTGGACGACTTGTTTTTAACAGGTTCACTGGGGCTTATAGAGGAGTGCAAGAGGGACCTTGCAGCAAAGTTCGAGATGAAGGATTTGGGGCTTATGCACTACTTTCTAGGCATGGAAGTGTGGCAGACAGATGGAGAGATTTTCCTTGGACAAGGGAAATACTGCATTGAAATCTTGAAGAGGTTTGAGATGCAAGATTGCAGAGCCATGTCTACACCTATGATCACGAATTGGAAGAAGGTAGACACATCCAAGGAAAAGGATGTAGACCCCACCTTATACAGGATGTTGATTGGATCTCTCATGTATTTGGTCAACACTAGGCCAGATATATCCTTTGCAGTAAACTCTCTTAGTCAGTTCATGGTTGAGCAGAAGAGAGTGCATTGGATAGCGGCAAAGCATGTGTTACGGTATTTGCGTGGTACAATCGAGTATGGGATCAGATATGCTCGAGGTGATGGTATCAAGTTGATAGGCTATACTGATGCAGATTGGGCAGGTAGTACGGTGGACAGGAAAAGCACTTCAGGGTGCTGCTTTAGTTTGGGATCAGGAGTTGTCTCTTGGTACAGCAGGAAGCAAAAGTCCGTGGCTCTGAGTTCTGCAGAAGTAGAATACATAGCAGCTAGCATGGCAACGTGTGAGGCTATATGGCTTCAGAAGTTGCTAGTAGCCTTGTTTGGTCAGAGGGTTGAGACTACAGTGATACACTGTGATAATCATAGTTGCATCAGATTATCTGAGAATCCAGTGTTTCATGATAGGTCTAAACATATAGACATCAGATATCATTTCATCAGGGATTGTGTACAGCGGAGGGTTGTTCAGCTACAGTATATACCTACAGATCAGCAGGTAGCAGACATTTTGACAAAGGCATTGGGGAAGGCAAAATTCATCTTCTTCAGAGGTAAGTTGGGTGTTATGCAGAACACCTTCCTCGCTAAGAGGGAGTGTTAATTTTTGTGTAGCTTGGACAGGTGTTCTAGTCTCGGGTGGAGATTACGAGGCTGGAAACACAACTGGAATAATTATCTCCATACCTAGATAATTGATTTCTCGAGAGACTTCTAGATATTAGGGTTTAGAGTCTAATTAATCCTAGCCATTGATTAAAATTAAATCATGGCCATTGGTTTCCAATGAGGGGATTATAAAAGAGGATCAATAGGCATTTGGAAAACACAGATCCGAGAAGTATTTGCAGCGATAGCAAATAAATAAATTTGCGGTGATAGCAAATTGATTTGCAGTGAAAGCAAAGGGCGCAGTGATAGCGTTGGAGAGCAGTGGAATTGCCGGAGAAGGAAAATATTGCCGGAGCAATTTCAGCAGGAACAATTGAGGGAAGGGAATTTACAGGAAAGAAATTTCCAGAGCTCTGCCAGTAAGAGGCAAGCAATTTTGTATCTCTTGATTTTCTGCAGTTGAATAAAATTCATATCTGCTGACTGGTTTTCCCTTCGGGGTTTTTCCAGGGACAATTTGTCCAAAACATTGTGTTGATTTTATTTTTCTATTTCCGTGATTTTTCCGTGAAGTTGCAGCTGTGTTATTATTTAATATTTGCTGTAAATTATTTAATTTTTCGGCAGCCAAATAATCTTATAAGATAGGAAATTAATAATCAGTAGCTGCAATAGATTTTTCACAAAATTCACTGATGATAATGTATTGTAGTGTATGGCTGATTGATAGATGCTTCACTATTCATGATAGGATTCGATAATGTTCTGAGATGATATATTGAATTGTATTGAATGAATTTCCTGCCTTTTATGAGGTTTTTTCTATCGATCAACCTTTATGCCATATATATATTTCAACCACATTACCAACGGTCATGGCTTTTGCTAACTTCAGTGCTACCTTTAATTGTTTACCTTTTCATAAATAATATCATTACAACTCTTGTCCTTTCATATGTTATGAATAAGACAATTTCTTTTGACTTATGTAAACGGTTGCTTTTGAACATATCTTATTATTAATTATTTTATACTTCTCAATTACTTTATACTTATCAAGACTGCTTCTTAGATATTAATCTTTTTATTCGATCTGCTCTCTTAATATTTGTTGTAATATATTTTATAGCTGTCGTATATATTTCTCTTAGATGAGATTAAATATATATATTTATATATTAATTATATTTATTTATATATATCAAATATAATAATAATATTTATATTTATATTTCCCTTTTATAATATATTCTTGTTAATAAATATATTATTAATATAATATTATTTAATATAATTTATTAAATATTATATATTAATAATATATACATAATTATTTTTATTGACTAAATGTTGTAATTCACCAAAGCGATTTAAATCTTTAATTTAAACAATGCCTCAACATAGGGATATGACAGGGAAGCAATTGAGACTATTAGTATATGGCATTTGCGCAACACAAACTTACAAAATAATATTGTGTGCACTCATACCCCAAATATAAGTGAAAGCAAAGATTAAATTAAATTACTCAAAATTTTAGTCACTTATCTAGTGCAAGTATGCAATTTACATTTTGCCAAAAACACTTTTAAGGACACTCAAATTTATTAATCACTCTAAACCATAGTGGGCTACCAATTGGGTGTTCATAGAAGCATGTTCCAATTATTGTCCCTAGGCTAAAATTACGCAGTATAGAGAAATTATACTTAATGTATAGGGGAGTCAATATTTCAAGTTGTCTAGCAACCTAAGATATTCCAATATCATGAAAAGTGGACTTCAAGCTTCTTGGTGAATTCCATCTACATTCCTAATTTCACTGCTGTTGGAATAGTTTTAAGAAAGAAAGTAATTTAAGTAATGTTGTTCCTTTAGATGATTCCTGTAAAACCATGATTTTAAGGAATTCACTTGTTCTTCCTTACACTCATAGATTTATAAATGTTGTGGCTAATCTAAAAGGTGAACACATATGCCTTTAGGTTTATGTAGAGATACTTTTAAAATTTTAAAATTCTTAGTTGTTTTAACTAAAGTTAATACATAACTACTTAAAACATTTATAAAAATCAATTTGATTTCACCATCTCATTGATGATCAGCTCAGTACAGATTAATTCAGAAACATTAATAAAAGTAAGACATTATTAACAAACCTCTCTCACAACAAAAATATTTATAAAATACACTAACATAAGTAGCCAAATTACTCAAAACCTTGAATACTAAAACTAGAACATAAATTCATCTTGTTAGCACAAGAAGATGTAAGTGTCAGCTTGACAAATCCCAAAACAAAAAAGGAATTAGCGCAGTGTACAAAAATTGAGTTCTACATAACATGATATGAGTGGATATCACCAAATTCTAGTTTAAATAAGGAAATGTCAATGGATTCCTTTAGTTCCTCACTTATGGGTGGCACAACTATATATTAGCTAACTAAGATTGTTTTCAAAAAAACAAGATTTGATAGTATTCTATCTGCATTGATCTCAAACCAAATAGGAGTTGGGTCTAAGCTACTTAAATTGAACTAAAGAAAAAAGATGTAATGGATCTTGCAAAGATTGTGTTCAACATAACTATGAATTGCATATACAAATTAAAGTCTACTAAAAAATTTTCTTCCTTACCATATGTGTGCACATTGTTCAACTATGCACTTTGGCTACTATATGGAAATGTTAAACCACACAATATTACATGCTCACAACTAATGGGATTTCATTTCTCTTGGAGTTAAAGCAAGAGGCAATTTCTCTGTCTACTACATAGGCAAAGTATATAGCAGTAACAAATAATTGTTCTCGAGTTCTATGGATGGAGCAAATGTTGAAGGACATCAGAGTTGTGTTTGAGGAGCCAGTCACAATTTTTTGTGATAATTCAAGTGCTATAAGCATTTCAAAGAATCTGGTATCACACTCAAAGACAAAGCATATATCTATCAAGTTTCATTTCTTAAGGGAGAAAGTTAATGAGAATGAAGTCAAGTTGGAGTTGTGTCTTCCAAAGATCAGATTGTGGATATCTTTACTAAGCCTCTTTCCAAAGATACTTTTGAGTATCTTAGAGAAAAGCTAAGGGTTATGACCCCTCCAGATCAGAACTAAGATGCACTAAGGTGCATCAATCTAGTGGAATTCACATTCATATCCTATAATCCAGATTGATGTTAAGGAGATACTACTCAAAGGGGGAGTCGTCAGTATGCAAATTTTGGGATCAATCTAAAGCAAAAGGGAAAAAAGATAGCAAATATGTGCCCTTTTCCATTGATGTCAAAGGGAGAGAGAATTCATTTGAAAAACTAGTTGCTAATGTAAGGGGGAGCAGTAAAGAAAGAGATTGCAGAAGTGAACGGAAAGGGGGAGAAGTTCTTGTCTTAATGGTTGAATTCAATTTTTCACATCATATGTTGCAATCAATGACAAAGGGGGAGATTGTTGTAATTATGTGCCTAAGTGGTGTTGTCATTGATGTCAACATATCCTTGTTGTCATTGGTGTTAACTGTATCCTATACTATTGTCTATATAGAAGACCATATTGTTGAGGATGTTAAGAAAATTAATGACAATCAATATGTGTGGACCATATGGCTGTGTAAAGGATTGTTAGAGCCTACTCCAATTAAGATTTGAGAAATCCACATGAAGATTTGAAGAAGTTATGGCCATCTGAGTAGAATTGGATTCTGCAGTATTTAGTAGAGATAGTGTGACAAGAAGTTGGTCTGGATTGGTCCAGTATTACCACTCTATGATCTGCGGATCTAGAGGCATGTCTGGGATGTTGGTGTGTTTCCTCAACTCAAGTGGTTTGTGGTTTGGAGGTCTGCAAGCAATCTTTCTAGTTTGATAGTCATGGCAGATAGTGTTTTTAAGGTTCCGGAGGAAGATACAAATGATCCTGGCAATTTGGTATAGAGTGGATGTGATTGAGGAATTTAATGTGCTTGTGAAGGTCTTTGGATCATGTGGCTACTATGTTGAAGGTCTGCATTGAAGGTTGAGCTTGTTTGTTGAAGATTTCTACTTTGAGATTGTTTGTTCTTCCTTGTTCTTGGCCGATCGGATGGTCCTAGCGTGTTGCAGATGATCTAAAGAGCATGTTTTGAAGCGTGGTGTGTCAATAGAGGAAGATTCAAGTCTTAATTATGTTTGGTTGATAGTGTGAAGATCCACATTGAGGGTAGCCAACCTTGTTGATTATTTCAAGGTTGATGAAGTATATAAATACTTGTTGAGGAGTCGTTGAAAAGCATCCTTGAACAAATGAGTTAAATCCAAAGAAAGGATCAAAAAGTAGAGTAGAGAAGAAGAGTTGCGAAGGAGGTATAGAGTGAAAAGTCAGTGAAGAAGAATTTGAAGATAGGAGTAGAAGTAGAAGTTTTTGAGCCTTCAAAGGGACTGATTCAGGCATGAATATAGGTGCCATTTCTTAGTTCATTATCTCTATGTAAATCATAATTTATTACAAGCAGTGAGCTTCTTCTTGAGCAGTGAGCTCTGGGTAGTGTGCCTAAAGGAATGTGCCTTCTATTTTTTTAAGTACTTTTAACAAGGTACTCATTTTTGTGGGTTAACCCCCATCGTGGTTTTTCCCTTAACTGGGTTTTCCACGTCAAAATTCTAGTGTTATGTGTTCATATTGTTATTGCTCATGTGTTGATTAATGCTTTTATGTTATCATCATTAATCTGATTGCAAAGAAGCTTTTAAAAAGTTAAAGTTTAGGGACAACTGATTCACCCCGCCTCTCTCAGTTGTACGGATTGGTTCCAATAAGATGTTGTTGTTGTATTGAGTTTTCTCTTGTCAGTGTATTTTGTGTAGCATGTGATGTGTGGATTCATGTTTGGGCACATGGAGGATGCATTGGACAAGTTTGATGTTTAGTAGTGTTCATGTAGACTCATTAGAATGTACTATAATGTTTATTGTTGAATAATACATTTGAGTGTGGATTGTTTTGGAGGATGAGTTTTTTCCCTCTTGAGGGTTTTCCCAGGGTATATCTTGTGTTATCTTGTATTTGTCATTTGATCTTTGCATTATGGTTAATTGCATGCATCATATTTGCCTTTTGGGTTATGTGGAATTGGTTTATTAAACCTACAAGTTCCTAATAAAGGGGGTGGATGGAATAATGGGAAACCAGAAGAAGAGTAACAGGGCATACAAATTCAATCCTCCAGATTGAATTAATAATCTAAGAGATAGAAATAAATATCATGTTGCATATGTATTGGTAAAAAATCTATATAGTTTCTTCTATTTATGCTATGTTCAAGATGATCTAAAATTTTTATAAAATTCAAGATTGAATGAATGAGTATATGTGGAAAGTTTGTATCTTTGAGAAAGAAATTAAATTGAGAAATTGATGTTAGCTACTTGATTCTGCAATCTGATAAGACCCTTGAATTCCGTCTACACCAAGTACAAACAAGGAAATATTATCCTAAAAAGATTCTCCCTAATAAACCTGTGTTAAGTGTAAATATGATTTTACACCAATATCTATTATTAAATCAAATTTTATTGTTTCTCCTAGTAGTTTACTATACATTAGGTCCTAACCACTTGTACGATTTAGTTTTTTTCATTTTTGTTAAATCTCTTGTCAGCTTAAACTAATAAGTATTTAGAGGACCATGCTTGCAAGGATTTATTATTGCACCTAAAGTAAGAAATATTTAGGGTATTAATCCTAATGGAAATAATTTTTTTTATATCATTAATATATAATGGGTAAAAGTTCAAAGTTGTGTTGCACTTTAGGCCAAGTTATCAACATAAGTGAATTTAAGTATTTTGAACTAAAACTCAATTTTGGTGAAATATATGTTGTATCTAAATTCATTTTAGCTAAATTAGATCTATACCACAACTTTTCCAATTGGAACCATCCACTAAAAACATATGTAGCATCACTTTGGGGCTAATTTACCAAAAAAAATTATTTGAAAAATGTGATGTTCTAACAACTCCTACTTGCACAAATAATCAATTTAAAAGAATATAAAAATACCCTTTTGTAGATCTATAAGTCTACTTTGTAAAATTATAATTTTTTTAATGTTTCAATTAGAGTTTATATTTTATTTTTACTTTTACTAAAAGTAGGTCATCAACACCAAAATATGATGTTGATTGTCCTCTCAAGAAAAGTACTAAAGTTTATCAAATAAAATTTAAAAAAATATGATGCAGTAGAGGAGAGATTCCATGTCAAGATGATATATTTTTTTCTTATCTTGGATAAATAGTTAAGATAAAAGTTGATGTCCAATCATAACAGTTGTGTTTTTTTACACATAACTTCCAAGATTTATCTAAAATATGTATTTATCAAAAGAGGTAAAAAATTAATCCATGCATTAAAGTTTCGAGTTATGAATACAAAAAAAAAAGATGGAAAATAAATGAAATTTACTATATAAAGTGCAACGTCCCATTCAACCTTATATTTTAGCGTTTTATCAGCAACTAAAGTATAGTGTCAATTTTATAAAATACTACATTTCAATAATTTTCTAAATTTAATTAGAAAATACAAATATGAAATACACTAAGAAATATACATTTTATTAGTTTATATCATTTTATAATTCAAACAATATTGTCACTTTGTAGTGATTCAAGTTAAAAAGTTACATTATTGTTGGTGTTTTCCTTTATAAAAGTGTGACACATCTTTGAACTTTACATGTGCAATCATGTTATACCTTCTTATAAAGGTCTATAGGTCATCAATCAACAACTACTATACTTGAATTCTTAGTGACAGACTATTGAGGTGTTACTACACATAGGGTATTACTCACTAAACATTATTTTTTTTGTATTTCTCTTTAAATGTCTTATTTTAGACCTCTATGATCACCCTCCATGGTTTTAGATTATTCTTCAAGATCATTAGTTGATCAAGATTAGAATCTAATCCTAGCCTTAGTCAAATTTATATTCACTATTCAAGATTGATCTATTTATTCCTTCAATATTAAAGAGTTGGTAATTTATATAATTTTGGTAATCCATTAAAAATTCCAAGATGTGTTACACATATAAATATGATTTATGTGTCTAAACCAACTTCAAATCCCATTTTTTCTTAAAAACGAAAGACAATGGGTAGCTATTAGTGAGTCCTTGCCTTGGTGTAAGAGTTGTTCAAGTTCTTTGGGCCATGCCATTCAAATTTAAGGTGGGATCTATGTGTCATGTTTTTTAAGTTAGCAATATTGTGCAATTAGAAATAATTAGTTGATTTGTTAAAAAATGGATTTGATTTATAAGAGTTAAATATTCAAATGTTAATTAACAAGTCTTATTTCCTACAAACCATGTCCCATGTATATGTAGGTTCACAAGAGGTTGAAGAGTCATTACTTATATCACCCAATACTATATGTTCCCATAACATGGTTTTCAAATCTTTTATATAGATTGGTATTCTATGACATATTTAAGTTGTTAAACAAGTTTCTTTTATATTTCAACACATCTTATGTCCCTACACTTCAATTTGAATTGGTTTACATTTTCTAAGATGCAAGTAGGTTCTTGTAAGGGTTAAATGATGTGCCATGTTTTGTTAAAAAACCACATATCCTAGTGTACCCTACTAAATAATTGACTTCTTAACTTTTGAGAAATAAACCTTATAGTGTACCAATTAGTATCATATGTCCAATCAAATTGATAAACTCTTAACTGTTGTGAAAAGGAACAAATATTTATTTAAACACTAGTAAAGTGGATTTAAGTGTCATTCAAATACTAAATGAATAAGAAGAGAAATGGATCTCTAAAGAATATTTCCCTAACTTAGTGAATTATTGAACCTAGTTAATTTTCAAGTTAGGTTTGCATTTATTCTACTAAGACTCTTATTCAATAATTAGTTATTCAATAGTAACTATAATTAAAGATAGATCACTCTTCTTTTTATTGCAATGGTTTCTAGTGTTCTTTGTGGTTATTTCTCTATGGCTCCATTTGGGGCAATTGTTCCTACTCTCTCTATTGGTTGATTTAGTTAATCCTACTACTAATTATTAAGTTTTTTATCATAGTTCGGTGTTGGTCATGGTTCTTTTCAAGCTAGAGATCATGGAGGTCATGGAGGTTGTAGCTTACATCGATTGTGGGCTTTAAGCTCTTCTTTCAAACATTTCTTTACTAGTTTCTCCCAAGAAATGAAACTTCCTAGAATAAAAGAAATCTTAGCAAATGTCATAGTTAATAAAAAACTAATTATGCAACATGAAGTATTTGTTGTCAATTCAAGTATGCACCCTTGTTAAGCTTTGCAAAAACTTAACTACTTGCTGAAACATGGAATCATTCTTGAATGTGATTCTCCTTTCATGAGAATGAATCTCCAGAGTGAGCCGATTCTCTTATAATTCCTAAACTACCGACTTGAAGGGAAAAGGGATAGAAAGATGTAACTAAAATGCAAACTAATTCTAGAATCTAAAATTGGATGGAAATCTATCACTCACAAGCAGATCTTTTAACATAAATCCTCACAACTTCACTGATAGTTACTCAAGTAATTTGCAACAAGGTTTGATGTCAAACACAAACTGCAACTAGGAATAACTAAATTTAATAGTATTGAGACAAAATAAAGGACTAAACTAGTCACCATATAACATCAAATCAAGACTGCAAAATATGTGAAATAAGATGATTTGCTATTAGAACTAAAAGGAGTACAATGCATGAAAAATAGATGTGTGAGCCAACTGTTGTATACAACTCTGCAAGAGAGAAGAAACTGATGCTAACTAACTGAGGAAAAACTAAGTTTTCTCCTATATATGTCTCCAAATGATCTCCAGTGAAGAAAGTTAAAAAAGCTCCTAAAAATATATCTGCAATCCATTTTCGAGGTTTAGAAAAAAGATGCCAAAAATAGCCTCAAACTCACTCCAAACTACAAATAAAAACTACCAACTTGATCTTATAGGTGGTCCCCACCAAATTTGTCCAATCTGCCTCATAAAAGCAAAATTTTTGTCCTATTATGCTTAATTTTGCCCAAGGGAATCAAAATGCTTTAACTGCCTAAAAATAGTTAAACTTTAAAAGCAATCCGTAATTTCATTGCTTTAAAGTTAACTTTACATGACTTGGTAGTTTCAATCGATATCCTATCAATATGATTTTTTGCAAAAATAAATGATATGTGGTTTATAATTTCACCAAGATATTCACAAGATATCATTAAAGATTTTCTATAAAAATCATAAAAAATATGAACTATTACACATGTTTGCAAAAAATAAATAAAAACCTTAAAAGGCTTGACACCATGGACTCCAAGTGTCGATATTCTACCACCTCACTGCCTCTATGGTGCCACCATGTCGTATTGACCCCCCTTGACCATATCTCGATTCTGCATATTCCTGACACACAAGGTTCTAGTTTTGATCTCTATACATATATTGAAATATGTGAAGGAATAATAAAAAATGCATATGTGGGAGGTCAAAGACACTCAAGCACATGCATTACAAATAAGATCTTGACTCCAATGTGAGTTGACCACTAATGATGATTAAGACCTTGTAGATTCTAAAGGCATATTTGTCCACTTATGATAATGTCTTCATTTGACTTAATACATCGAGCCATATTCTATATGTTGTCGGCCACCTCTGCTTATGATTGCTAGACACTTAACAACACAAAGTGTTGACCCTGATCCCATTTGGATAAAAATGATAAAAATGTTGCATGGTCAAAAAATGAAAGGGACATCAAACAAAAGAAAATGAGAACCCTAAAATCTCAGTCATTTCATTTTTGTTGTCTTTGGGTTAGCTCTACAATTCTGGCCGCCAACTTGGGGTTTCATGCTCTATGTGCTTTCCTTGCTCCATTCGATGGTCTTCAATGGTTTTGCACTGGACTACCTTTGGAAAAAAATGACAGCCGCCTCCTCGTAAGCTTGAATCTGAGCTTTAAAATGGCTTTCACTGTGTGTTGATGACTTATATTCTATAAATGATTGTGGCCATGTAACTCCTTTCTCAGTCTTCTCTGTTTGATAAGTATTTGTTTGTGTTTCTATGTGTCGAACTTGTGAAAAATGAAAAAATGATAAAGCCTTTGTTCAACTGGCCATGGCCATTATCCTATCCTCAGCTGCATTAAATGGTCAGTCCACTATTCCTCTTTGTCAATACTTGCATTGTGAACTCTTTATCTCTGCATATCTGAAACTGTGAAGAGGGTTTCATATGTATTAGCTGGGTGTGTGAAATATCTCTTCATAAGGCATGTCCACTCCTTGTAATGCATTCTGTAGCTTCTTCCTTATCTTTTGATGTAAAAATGTGAAGCTTCTTTGTGCTCGAAGTGAGGGTTTCATTTTGTCTTACACAAAACCTTCTTTTCTTGTTACAACCATGTCTTAAATACTCCATTTTGAATTCTTCAACTGTGAAAAAGAAAGAAAACTTTTACCTGACAAGGGTTTCATTTCTTTATTCTGTAAAAACAATAAACTCATTTCGTCCTGCCTGGATAGTTTACAATATCATTTCTCTTTCTCTAAAACACTGCAAAATGTATTGGTTCTGAAAGTCGATGTGGGTTTATGAGAAAAGAATGCAAATGGCACTACATGCCACAGCTTTACTATGAATGTATATGCATTTTCCCCTTTACTATATAAATCAAACTTGAAAATTGAAGCAATGTTTGTTCTTTTCTAAGCATAGAAACTTCTTTCAGTAGCATGCATGGCATATGGGATGATACTGTCACTTGAACGGATCCACTGTAGTAGCATACATGTCTTTATTCCTGTAACTTATACTTGTCCATTCAATGGAATGTGCATACACACTTTCCATGTATGATGATGACCTAGTTGTATCATGATATGTTGGCATTATAACCTATCAAGGCAACACTTACTTGTTCTGTATAAACTGTAACACATGAACCTCTACTGTTCTTCTCTCTGTTTTCAATCATATCAAATGTATTATATGAGATGTCCTATAGGACATGATTAGGTCCACTATATATGTTGTCCAGTCTTGGTAGATCACTTCTTACATTGAAAACTTCATTTGAGCTCACTCAGCCACAGATGCAACCATACACTTATTTATTTCATTTTGTCACAACATGATATCCTGTACCATGAGGATGATGATCATACTAGTTTACTACGCCTTGCCACATGATATTGATGTTCTATTACAAACATGTAATGAAATGCTCCTTTTGATCCTTTTGGAGTTTATCAAACGATAAAAAAAAAATGAGCCATCTAGATTGGTTGTCTTGTATTTTTGGCTACAGATCTGCAACACTTCTCATGTTTCTTATATAGATATGCAATGAATGCAACATGTGATAACTCTTGTTTGATGCTCAACTTATCAGTAGAAAAAAGTAAGGCATAATTGGATATATTTCATCATTTAAGAGGAAGCTTATATCATTGAATTCTGAATCTAATTCTATCACTCCAATTAAATGAGAGTATGAAACTTGGTTCTCACCTGTCTTTGCAATTTGCTTATTGGTTTATAATGAACACTCCAATTGAACTGAGAATATCATTTCATAATAGTTGGAGTAGTGTAAGGTTGTTATATGCATTGAATTTTGTCCTCCATCTATTCATGTCATGTTCTTGGTTGCATTTCATACTCTAAAGTGAAATCATGGTCATGTCCTAAAATGGGACTGATGCATATGATTGTCTTGTTACTCTTTCAGCTTGTCATGTGAATGTTATCAATGATCCTCTTCTTCTAGTCATCCCTTTTGAGATCAATGGGCAGCAGCATACTGAGCTCAACCCTTATGGGAGCCCATTTGACACCACATGCTAAATGTCTTCAATCAACTTCATGATTTGTCCTATATCTACACATGAAACAAATAGATTAGAATAAAACAATGATGTTCTTATGTTTTCTTCTCTTTAGTTCCTTCTACATATGGATGCTCTTATTTGATCAATGCATTACAACTAAAATATTGTCTCTCTTGATTGATGAAGGATTTTCATAACTGGAGCTTCTAACGAGACCTTTCCGGCATTTTTTTAGGTACATGCCAAGGTCAGGAGTGGGAACTAGAGGCTTCTATGAAGATCAACCAAAACAAGGCAATGATGGCTATGTCTTTCCGTCTTCTTCATTAGATGCATGGTATTTTATTTGTATTTGCATGAGTTCATCTATAACCCACGGCTTGTGTGGGACATCTGATTTGTCTTAGTTTCCTTCAATGTAATGTTTATTCTCTTATGTATTCCAAATTGTAAATGAACAATCACTGTAGTGAATGAATACTTATCTCTTTTACTGCTCTCCAATGCAATGAATGATTGAAACTTTTCTTTTCTATATCTAAACAACTGAACTGCATTTGTCATAACAACTATGCAACTAACACATAACATAAATAAATCAAACCTCATTCAAAAATGATAAATGATAAATATGCTTAGCCAGTTTTTGAGTTGGGGTCAAAAAATGGTAACATTTTTTAGAACTTCTCCTATATGGTTGCCAGATAAGCATTTGACCAGTTGCCTTTCCATCCATTGAGCATAGAGTCATACTCTGTCCTTCTCAGAAACTTAGAAAACACTATACTTCAGCTCTCCAAAAATTTAAATAGCAACAACAAACTAAAAACAACTCTACTGAAAGCAAACTAACAGGCCCTAATGGCCAAAACAAAATGCTGAAACAAATGTGCATGAGCACTTATTTAGTACACAAACTACTCTACTATATACAAAAGAACACTCTTATCCTCAGAGGCAATGCTTGAGGTGGATCCCATTAACTGGGATAGATAGGACCTCTCCACTCAACTTGGACAGCTGAAATGCATTATTTTCTTTACACTCTGTGATAACATAAGGCCCATCCGAAATGGCATCAAATTTAGAATATTTACCTGGTCTGTTCCTTAGTTCATTCCACTTGAACACCAAATCCCCAGTAATAAAACTCCTTGGTCTTGCTCTCTTATCAAATGCATTCTTCATCTGGGTTTGATGCATATTAATCTTTCTTAAGGCCTCTTTCCTTGTCTCTTCTAGCTCTGTGAGCTAACCAAATCTGATCACAAGAGGCTGCTCCTCTAGTAGCTCAAGTTCTTTGATGAAGGCCAATGTAGGCAATTCAATTGAAATAGGTAACCGAGCCTCTTTTCCATAAGTAATCATATATGAGGAACAACCAGTAGCTCTCTTCGGTGTAATTCTGTTAGCCCATAGAGCTAAATTAAAACTTTCATGCTAGGTTTTCTGATTATCCTGAATAGTCTTCTTTATTATTCTTATCAGATTTTTGTTGGTAGACTCAGCCTGCCCATTACCCTGTGGGTAATAGTTAGATGAAGTGTTCAAATTGATATTGTTTCTGATAGACCAATCTAAAATTCTTAATCCTAAAAAGGCTAGACCATTATTAGAGATGATTCTAGTGTACCAAATCTTGACACTAAGTCCTGATAAAAACTTAGGACAGTAGATTCATTTGCTTCTTTTAAGGCAATAGCCTCAGTCCACTTGCTAAAATAATCTATGGTAGTCAAAATCCACTTGTGGCCTACACTTGAAGGTGGATTTATTGGTCCTATGAAATCCAAACGGCACTTTACAAATGGTTGTTCAACTTTAATAGGATGTAAGGGTAAGGCAGCAAGTCTTTGCTTACCTACAAATAAGGAACATTTCTCACATCTTCTCACCCAAGCAAAAGAATATTTAAACAGATTAGGCCAGTAATAACCAGCCTGCATAATCTTCAAGGCAGTTGTTCTAGCTACGAAGTGACCTCCTGAAGGTCCATTATGAAACTCTTCTAATAGTCTATCAACTTGATCAAGTCCAACACACCTCAGAAATACACCATTAAAGTCTCTCCTATATAAAATACCATCAATAATAGCATAAGGAGTAGCTTGCAATCGAAAATACCTTCTTCCTACCTTGTCTAAACCAATTGGGCACTCACTGGTCTACAAATAATGCATCATCTGATGTGCATACCTAGCTATCCATTTGAGCTAGTGCATTGGTTGGTTCATTATTATTCAGCACCATTTTGATGTCTTCCTGTTGTTTTAACAAGCTACTTGCATAAACCCTTACCTCTAATTAGTTTGGTTACTTGGATATCAACATCAAATTCCATAACCTTGGTTATCCAACTAGCTCTCTTGTCATTTATATCTCTGCTTAATAAATCACTCTTGATAGTGGGATGACCAACCTTCAAGTGAATTCTATTATTAGACAACATGTGTCTAAACTTCTTGAGGCTCCTTCCAACAGCAAAAACATGTTTTTCCACAAAGGAGTACTTTAACTCATACTTGTGCAGCACTTGGCTACTCTAATCCTTCATCATTTTGCGGACATAACATTGTAGAAATAGTGTCAGTTCCTCCAAAAGCATATAAAATGAAATCTTTCTCATAATTAGGATTGATGAGGGTAGGGGCAGCAGCAAGGGCTTCTTTTATCTGCTCAAAGCTTCCTTTTCCCTCCTTAGTCCAGCTGAATGGCACATTCTTTTTCAACATGGCAGTAAGAGGTTGTAACAAAGCTGTAATATTTGGAATAAACCTCTTAACAAAATTAATTCTACCAAGAAATCTCTACAAGCCTTTCTTATGTGTAGGCAGTAGTAAATCTAGAATAGCTGAAACTCTCTCAGGGTCAATAGTAATACCTTCTCTTGAAACAATATGACCAAGGAGTCTTCCTTCATGGACTGAAAATATATATTTTTTGGGGTTCAATGAAACTCCAAAGTCCCTGTACCTCTGAAAAATCTGCTTCAAGTGGTCAAAGTGATCATTAGAATCTTTTGAAAAAATAGTTATATCATCTAAATAGACCAACACTATTCTGTTCATAAGGCCATGGAAGGCCATATCCATTGCCCTCTGAATGGTTGCCCTTGCATTGGACTAACCAAATGGCATTTTTTGCTAGGCCATGGTACCCCATTTAGTTGTGAATGCAGTTTTGTATTGGTCCTCTTCTTTGACCAGAATTTGATTATATCCAGAGTATCCATCTAACAAAGAATACCTATCAGAACCTGAAGTAGCCTAGAGTATTTGTTCCATAGAAGGAAGAGGGTAACGATCTTTTAATGAGGCCTGATTTAGATCAAAGTTAGATTTCACCATTCTTCTTCCTATTTGGGACCAAATTGGAAACCTAGGAGGTATGTTTTAATGCAAAAATGATACTTCTTTCAATCAGTTTATTCAGCTTAGCCTTCATTAAGTGCTCAAGTTTGGGATTGAGGGGTCTTTTCTTTTGCCTAATAGGTTTGGCATTAGGCTCTAACTCTATGGTGTGCTAGGTCAAACTAGGATCAAAACCTCTCATGTCCTTATACTCCCATGCAAAAACGTCAAAAAAATCTTGACATAATTGAATAAAAGATTGTTGTTCATCTCTAGTACATACCTTTCCAAGTTTTAGCAGTTTGTCTTTGAAAATTTCTATGGTTTGATAATGTTCTTGCTTCACTATCATGCTGCACTTATCTTTTCTGAACTGATCATCATCGTTAAACACTGATTCTAAGGTGACTAACCCCTTGGGCAACTTGTTGGTCCTCAACTAAACAATCTGATCTTCAAATTGCTGCTGATACTTATGTTGATTACCTGATGCAAATTTAGCTTCTGCACTTAAGAAACTCAATATTTGTTCATCACTGTTAAACACTTGCCATGAAACACTATTGTTAGGTATAGAAGGTCTAACAACTATCTTAACATATGGTTGTACCTCAATATTCTAAATCTGATTAGAAATCTCAAATTGAGATCCCAAATTTGCCAACCTATCTGCATACTTTTTTTGATCCTTCGAAATTGAAATCAGATTAAAAGTATCAAAAAATTTAATTGGATCCAACACTCTATGCTTGTACTTTTTGAGCAGATTATTTTTAGCAACATTTAGATTCCTAACCTGGTTAACGAACAAATCAGAATCTCCATAAACTTGGACAAATTTGATATCTTTTTTCTGAGCCCATTCTAAACCATGGATTAGGGCCTCATACTCAGCCACATTATTTGTGCAGCTGAAGGTAAATCTTAAGGCAACATAGTAATTATGTCCTTAAGGTGAAATTAACATATTACCTCTACCGGCACCTATCTTGGTCCTTGATCTATCAAAGTATAACTTCCACAGTTGATCCTCTTATTGTTCTAACTAATTTTGATCCTTAAACATATTAGGAATCACTGCATCTAGTCCCTGTATCATATAGATGCCTAATCCTACCTCATCAGTGTGATGGAAAGGGTCACTTTCATGATCTTCAGCTGCCCAATCATCTAAACTTATGTCTTCTATAGGTGCATTGGGATCTGGGCTCATGGGTTCATCCTACTGCCCACAAGTGATGTAGAGATTAGCATTTATTGGGCTAGGAACATAGGGTTCATTATGGTCTTTTGCAAGTGGTTCGGATTGTATTGTCACTTTCATACCATATCTCATTCTAAAATGTAGGTGAGTCCAGTCAAATGAAAGAAACCCACCCAATTTGGCTATAAACTCCCTAGAAAGGTAAATTGCCAAACTAGGTGGAAGGTCAATGATGTAAATGTCCTGATGGATGGCAAAATTAGGACAAGCATGCAATATGAGTGGCAGATTTTTTATTATCCCTACAGTACTAAGTGCAGACCCATCTAACTGTACTTCTCCTTTTGCAAGGGGTTCATAAATCAATCCTAATGAGTCAGCTATACTTTTGGGCATAACTGAACTACTTTCCCCTAAGTCTACCATACAATTATGAACTAATTTATCACCAATAATGAGACTTAGATAGAAAGGAGGTGGTTTTTGAAGAGACCTAATGTCTCAAGTTACTACTTGGAACCTCATTCATTCGTTGGTTTTGTTCATAGCAAGTACATGTTCATTGTTCATCGACAAGGTTTGAACTGTCAGGTTCAATGGTTCAATAGGTTCAACCATTGGTTCAATGGTTCAACACATTCAATCATTTAGGTGATCTATAAGGTTTCACCGATGAAGGGCTAGCTATCAGGTTGACATGCTCTATCAGTTTGGATTGGTGTTGCTTCTCTGATCGATATGTGTCATACCGATGTGATATGTCTATCGGCATAAGGTTCACCATCGGCTGAGCCTGTGGTAGGTACTCCGACAGTCTTTGATGAAGGCTTGAACTTTGCTCATCAGGTTCAATGGTTCAATAGGTTCAACCGATATGTGATTTGTCTATCAACATAAGGTTGGCCATCTATTTAGTCTCTTGTTCTTGGAATCTATTTAGTCTCTTTACAGTTTGGGTTCTCTTTTTAATGGTAATTGTTGGTTTGTTATCTTTTGTTATCTGTTTATGGATCCATTTGGTTTTATTTATATTATATACAAACTTATAAACTTCTTCCTTTCTCTTCTTTGTTTGTTTCTTTTTCCTTCTTTTTATGTATTTTTATGATTATGCTAGCTCTAGGCTTTTTGTATCTAGGTGTTTTCTTGGTGAGTGCATGTGTTATTCTTTCTTTTTATGATATATTTATATGTATTATCCTTATTATAATATCACCTTGTGTTTCTTTCTTTTTTCTTTTTTCCTTCTATTTAATAGGTGTTTCTTTGTTTCCATTAGGTCTTCTTGGTTCCCGCAACACCTCACCCCCCTTCTTCTTTTTAAGATAGTTCTAAGTCTGCAATGTATCACTTTTGTTCTCTTGCTCTCTTTTTCTCCTGATGATGGATCATGGAGTGTGATCCGAAACGTTGAGAGAAAAAACTCTAACACAATTTAATCCTGAAACACTACATTCAATCATTATGGACTATGGAAATCTGATGTCTATTATTAATAATTATTTATTTGTATTTTAAGAGTATACTTGTTGTCATTATGTTCTTTTCAAGTGATCATTATTTTTCTTTTATGTGATTGACAATTTCAATTAAGATAGAATTGACAATTACCATGGGAAGGAATAAGTTGGGAACAATGAAGAAAATTGAAGTGGAGAAAGGAAAACAAAGGGAGCACATGAAAAGCTTTTTGTCAAATGAGAAAAGTGGGAGGTGAAGGTATGCCATCATTACAAATTGATTTGAATATAGAAACAAGTCCTAAATCACCTACAAAAGCAAGAATTAATGAAATTATTATTGGTGATGAAACATAATTTTTTGATCTTATTTCAATTCCTAATTTAGAAATTACACTAAATTATCAATTTATAATAAATGAACAAAATATACCTTGTTATGAAGGCCAAGAACATACACCAATTGAAGAAAACATTGAAAATGAACAAAAAATTTACCTAATATAGCAAATGAAGAGAACATGCCATTAAAAGGCCACCTAAAATTATTTATAAAAAACCAAAGTATCTAATTGAAATTGATGAAAATATATTAAAACCAATGCCCAATAAAATTATAGAATGCACTTGTAATAGATGTGGTATTAAAATAAAGATAACATTTTTTTAAACCTTAAATGAAAGATGAAGCAGGTGTTAATTATTGATTCAAATGATAGAAAATTCTAAATTTAGAGATAATAGGAATATCCTTTGTTTAAGATTATTCAATACCAAAGGAAGAAAAATATTATATGAAATATAATGAATGCATACCAATCAATAGCTTCACCCTCATGCTCTAAAGATAGTAATGCTACCCAATGTGTTCTTACATGGACTATATTAAGAAATGAAATAAAAACTCTCATTTAAATAGAAAAATAACTAGATAACTAAAAGTAAATATAACAAACACTATTGAAAATTGTCAAGAAATGTGAAAGAGTTGAGGATCAAAAATAAAATTAGGCATTCCTAGGTAAAGTCCCATACAAAGGAAAGGTCATAGTTGATGCCTTAATAGAATTAATTGAACAATTTTGGAAAAATAACACGAATTTCACCTAATTAAAGAGATTTTGTAAGAATAATAATTGATTCTTAAAATTTTGAAACATATCCTAAACAATTTTTTGGTTGTCTTATAAACAATTTTACCACAAGTTTATTGAGAGTTATTCTAAAAATAAAATTAGTCAAAAATATTTGAGATGGCTAAACCTTTTTATATGTTAAAATAAATCACTCATCCACTACCTATTGTTGTAGGGTGCATATTCATTTTTCTATGCATTATGATATTTTTCATTGTATATATGTTTCTTTGCACACTGCCAATGTTTTATAGGAATGTGTGATAAAAGTTCCACCTAAATCATCAAAAGATTTATTTCAAGTGTGTTATGTGAAAAAGTTGATGAATATTTGTTTTAATAATAAATCATGTTTGGATCAATCTTGTGTGAGTTGTGTTAGTTTGTGTGGGTCTCAAATGGTATGGAAACCGACACTTAAGAATTAGAAAGCTTATTCTTCTCTTGAAAGGATATTTTATGATCTCTCCAAGGTTTTAGGGCTAGTAGGCCTTGGATTTCTATGAATGACATAGTGGCAGAAGAGATGTTATTATAACAATGGGCCTAGTGATATTCCAAGTGTAGTTATTTGTAGAGTTTTGAGAAGATCAACTTAAGGGACAAACTAATCTAAGCCTACTCTAACCAACATGTAAAGAAAAGACAAAATTCTAAGGGAGAGAGAGAGAGAGAGAGAGAGAGAGAGAGAGAGAGAGAGAGAGAGAGAGAGAGAGAGAGAGAGAGAGAGAGAGAGAGAGAGAGAGAGAGAGAGAGAGAGAGAGAGAGAGAGAGAGAGAGAGAGAGAGAGAGAGAGAGAGAGAGAGAGAGAGAGAGGAGAGAGAGAGAGAGAGAGAGAGAGAGAGAGAGAGGGAGAGAGAGAGAGAGAGAGAGAGAGAGAGAGAGAGAGAGAGAGAGAGAGAGAGAGAGAGAGAGAGAGAGAGAGAGAGAGGAGAGAGAGAGAGAGACGAGAGAGAGTAGAGAGGAGAGAGAGAGAGAGAGAGAGAGAGATGAGAGAGAGAGAGAGAGAGAGAGAGAGAGAGAGAGAGAGAGAGAGTCTTCCATCTACAAAAACAAAATTGCCAAAGTAAAAAATTCCTTGCAAAAATAAGATTTACAACCTATGCATTGTCAATTTTATCTCAATACATGACATAACTAGTGTAAAAGCCTAAGGAAGATTATAGATACAATGATTGTATTTGCAAATGAACATAAAAATGAGAAACCATCACCATATTACATGCACAGATAATAACTCATTGCATTCACTGACAACATTCGTGAAGATGAAATGGAGAATGTTTACAAAGAATATGAGATAATACAATTTGTCCTCACAAGTAGAAAGAGTTTCATCTTAAGCTACAAGTTTTGTCCACCATTTATATGCACAGGGGAAGGTTTTTCCTCTCTTTCTCACTAGAATTTCTACATTCACTTCCTTCTCTTTTTCTTAGCCAATATACCCCCTTTTCTAGAGGGATAATCCACCTTAAATACTTTTCATTTTTGAGAAGCATAGAAAATATATTTATAAATTCATGGGTCATTTTAGGTTTACAAGCATGAACCAGAACCACATGCATGTCCCGTAATTTGGTACTTTGAATCTAGCAAGGATAAGCATGAAAAATATAAATTCATCCCTTCATTTAATTCTTCATCTACTAGATTCATCCATTTGTGAGCTTAGGTCAAGTTCACCATTAGATCCTACATAAATGGTAGATAAAGGGTTAAACCCAGGAAATTGTATCAAAACCATGTTAAAAATGTGTTTTAAAAGAATAAAAATCCTTTAAATCTTAGGAGCTAGGATACTATTAGGCTTTCTAGTGTTCAAATCTAAGATCATATTTGTGGATACATTGAATAGGTGCATGTACTAATAAAATTACCATTGTAAATATAGTAGAAGTCCATGAGGATGTCATTGCATCAGTAGGTAAACCATAAAATTTCATTGCATGAAAGAAATGTTGTCTTACCTACCCTAATTGGTTAAGTGTGTGGGGGGACACATGGTAAGAAAGGATTGATCAAGGAGCAATAACTAGAAGAAGGCACAATTTCAAGGATTTTAATCCTTAAAATATGAGTGGGAATTCATGGATCAAGATGCAGAAATGGAAGAAGAACATGGAAACAAAGTTTAGTGGGATCATGGATGTAGAGTAGTAGGGATTAGGTTTTGGAATACCTTGTGCAACATGTGAGTGAGGGATGATAAGGTCAGGAAGTCTACAGTCAAATTTAGATGGGAATATAGGGATAGTATTTCAACATGCTTGATACCATACTAATGAGGAAAAGGAATATTGAAATCCCATAAGGATGGTAGTATTCAGAGAATTGAGATCTTGAATACCCATGACCAAGATGGTAGAGTGATATAGGAAATCTTGGGAACCCAACAAATAGAAAATATTAAAGACATAGGATGATCAAGTCATAGGTATCATGGAAAATGAAAGTCCAATGGATTGAGATGGGATGCATGGGAATGTTCAAAGTTGTGCCATACTTTAGGCCAACTAAATGGTTTATTCTGAAACAATTTTACCCTAAAAAGTTTTAGGCAAAACATTTTTTCCTAAAACAACATGGCTCCTACATGGCATAAAGAGTTTCACCACAAAATTTTTTGGCAATTTTTTTTGAATTAATATAATTGAATTTCAAATTTAGAAGACATATTTATTTAGATAGAAAGTTTTATTTGAAAGAGTTTTGGCCAAAAAATTTTCTACTAAAACTGTATTAGCCAAAACTACTTATGTGGCATCCCATGTGGTAGGTTACCACCCACTTTTCAAAAAATTCAACAAACATTCAAATTTACCTCTATATTTTTCCAATCAAGTTATATTTTCAAGAAAATCTACAAATTCCCTTTTTGTAGAGCTCAAAGTGTACAATATATAAATGTATTTTTATATATTTTGATTATTTATATTATGATTTTGTAATTTATTGCAAGTAGGTTATTATGATTAAACATGAGGTTGATTAGAAATTAAAAAATTAAAAATAGAACATGCACTAGAGGAGTGAATCTTCTCCAATAAAGTATACTTTTTTTAATGATAAGAAATTTAGACAAAAGATGATGTCTGATAAAAACTATGATGTTTTGATTAAATTTGATTTTGAAAACTTATAAAATAATAAATGTCCATAATTTTTTTTCCCATGCACTAGATTTTCAAGCTATCTAAATGAGAAAAATGTTTCAAAGAATTGTTTTTAAAAATTTCTCGCAATGTTCCATCGACCTCACATTTTTCATATTTTTAGGCAATTCAAATTACTCTATTAAATTTATAAAAACATGTATCCAACTATTTTTTTTTTAAATTATAAACATAAACTAAATTAAGTGTTCTACTTTTTATTAGACTATATCATTTTAAAATTAAAAATATAAACATCACTTTTAGGTGGTCCAAGTTGAAAAAATATATTTGTGCTGGCTATTTCCTTTATAAAAGTGTGACATGTTTCTAAACTTTTACCCATGTAGGAGCTAGAACTCAGGACTATAGCCTACATAATATAGGATTTACTAAATCCTTGAAGGCTTGAACTTGAAGACATAAAATTCTAGAGAGGGTCAAATATTTCCAAGGTGTAGGGAAGTGACAATTGAAGTAAAGTGATGCTAGGATGTGGAAGCCTGAAACACAGATGGATAAGCCCAAGCAAGGAAATAGGGAAATAAGGAACTTGGAGGAAATGCACCAAGGAAAGGAAAATCACAGAGGCCCAAAACAAGTGGAAATAGGAATTGGGGAGTTAGAGAGAAAGGCGTGTTAGGCATGAGAAAGCCCAAAATCCCTCCCAAATCAAAAAATTGAACCAAATACATTCATAATTAGAAATTTTTATGTTTTATAGTTCAAGCATATGAAAAATATATGAGAGGGGGTTAACCGCAAAACCAAGAACAAAAGAATTAAAATATCCCATTAAAGATGATCTTAGATCAAATATCAATGATGGGGACCAAGGGACCTAAGGAAATCATGGGGCACAAAATGCAACTCAGGAGCATGGGTGCCACATGGATCATGCAAATATAGTGAACACCAACCTAGAAAGATGGGGCCCCTAATTTGATAAAAAAATTAGGGATGGTGGTCCAATTATGCACCAAAAAGTGGTGACTCTTAGGATAAAGCAATGGAAAATACCTAGAATCAAGAATCTTTGTTTGAAGAGAAAAAATAAACATAAGAAAGTAATTTTACAAGTAATTTCATTCACATGTAGATCAGACCAACATTTAGATAGCTAGGTAATAGGTTCAATTAATAAGAGCATGTGTGCATTTGATTCATTTACTCCTTTCTAAGTTTGTGAGGATTAGCATTATAGAATAGGAAATTAGGCAGATGTAAACAATCAATCAATTCCTATTCTAGTGCATGATGGAGTCTTTTCCTACTAATAATTCTAATGAAATATAAATATTCATTTGAAGATGATTTAATTTGATTTAAGATTCCTACTAGAACATGACTATCCATCCCATCTATCTAAGAGACAAACATGGGAGGACAATACAAACATATTTACAACTCTGACTCTTCTTAAATGTAGCTTGTATGTTTGTAGTTATTTCTCTAGAATTCAGGAACATTGAGTGAATGCGAGCACCAAGTCTAGCCACTCGAGAAAAACAAGAGCATGCTCAACCTACAAGAAAACAAGTATTGCAAACAATAGACAATTGGAATGCAAAAATATGGGATTGTGAATTAGCTTACAAGATATAGTACATATAGGGAATAATCAACTAAGAATAGTCAAGCCAATAATAGGAAAAGCTCACTAAGAATAGGAAAAACAACCAATTAACTTAGACAAAGTTAATCTAGGCATGCTAGCTATATCTCAAGGCTAAATATAGACTCCTAAATATGCACTCCTAACAAAGCTTAATATATACCAACACCCCCCTTATGAATAGCTTAGGTGGGCTAAATGAAGATGTGTCCGGGCAACTAGGCCTGATCAGATACCTATGTACACTAGAATCTCTCATAAAAATAGAGAAACATAGAAAACCACAAGGGAAAAATGCTCCCCTCCAAAAAGAGAGAAAAATATAAAAGAAGATGACTAGGAAGTGTCCTTGAAGATGATAACTCTACACCAAGCCTAAAAAAATGTCGCTCTGAATGTGATGATGTAGATATGACCCCCTCCCATAGGAGAGTAAAACAGACTATGTAGCTCCCTGACAATGAAGTAACCTCTCTACCAAAAGAGAATGCCTCTTATATGAATGCTAAAAATGATCCAATTGTGGAAAATGACATTTCTCCCCTTAGAATAAATAACTCTGATGGTGAATACTCAAAGAATTGAGATGAGGTAATAAGTATGATGATGCATCTTGTCCCAAAATATTGCTTAAATGTTGTCATGCTAATGACGAAATGAGTCACAATCAAATCAGGAGGCTCACGCCTAACTGTACAAAACAAGTGACCTCTCAAAATCATGTGAAAACTAATGAAGCGTGTAATGCCCTCCCAACCAACCCCCTTTTTATTGCTTATTTAAACTTATCTTTAGGGTTGCATGGCGGAACATTACAAAGAGAAAGATGCAAAGAATTGATGTATGGATGTGGAATGTCAATGCATGCCATGTGGCTACAAAGAAAATCCCATGAGATGTCCTGCAAAGAATCACTGGAAACCTTCGGTTGAAGCCTCTTTGAACTATGTAGTAGTAGCAAGTGTATGTATACTGTCATCAAACAATAAGATGAGGTCCTCCAAGGTGTCATCAAGATCTAATATGTAAGACTCTATAAACAACCAAGAGATGTCTAGTCGAAGTGTGTCTTAATGAAGTGAATCCAGAAGACATAAATGACTTTGCTGTAGAGAGCCACTGGAAGCTCTCAAAGAAGTAACACTAGACTTTGAAGTAGCAATAGGTACTATAGGATATAGAATATCCTCTAATGTAGATGGGGTATTAATATATGTCAACAAAATAGACTAATCATACCATGAGGATGTGTCCACACACAAAGGGGAAACAAAAGTCTCAGTATCATCAACAAGAGCCTAGTTTTCCATAAAAACATCACTTTCAAGATCTCCATACAGCGGTCTGATGATGGTCTAAGTAGTGAAAGGGCACTCAACTTGTGATCTAAATGATGTAAAATATCTATGGAAATAGTAAGACCTATTAGTCTATAGACCATTTCTTTTTTGTTAAACCATTTATTCTTCTATTTATAGTCACTTGGCTTAGGAATGAGTCCAAGGAGATAGGGTAATTGATCATGTTCAAGACAATGATTCTTTACCCCTTGTCTCTAGGACAAATGGTTATTTGAGGTTAGTTTGATAATAGAAGGGTGGAAATAAATACCAAAATCCATGATGAAACCCCAAATTTGAAACTTTATCTCAGTTCATTGATTACAAAATATTGTGTAATTCCCTAAACTGAAAATATGGAAGAAAGTGTGGAATTGTATAAGACACAACAGAAAGGCTACCCCCATTGATTAAAAATTAGATTCCCCCTGAATTTGGCACTTTATCATGCAGTGCATTAGGTCTAAGAAGGTTGATTAAAATTGTACCCTAATACTTAGCCTTTTTACAAAATCACTTCAATTTTAGCACTCTAAAGTTACCTTTTACAAGAATTTGCTTATATTTGGCACTAACAATTTCTAAAAAGTACCTCCAGAATTAGAGGGTGGAGGCTAAAATTAGCTTAATAAAAAAAAGCAACTCCACGAGAAAGAAAATCTCCTTAGAGATTTAGAAAAAAATGTTTAAATTTAGAGAGGAAAAAAACTTCCAATTTTAAAAAAGTTCCTCCAAATTTAAAAACAAAACACTTATAAAAAACACCTTTTAGAAAGAAAAAACCTTTAACCAGGTAAACTAAGCCCTTTCCACATCTTTTCTATGTGAGATTATGCCTCAGGTCAGATTAATGACCTTACTGAACACCTTCAATCACTGCGAGGAGTAATAGAGGAGGGAACCCATAACCTCCTTGAATTTCATCCTTCAGAAACACTATCAAGATCTCATAGAATTCAAACAAACATCCACATAAACCCACTCTAATACAATATAGAAATTATGAAGATTGAGTGAATGCGAGCACCAAATCCATCCACTCAAGAGAAACAAGAGCACGCTCAACCTGAAAGAAAACATGTATTGCAAACAATAGACAATTGGAATGCAAAAATATGGGATTGCGAATTAGATTACAAGATGTAGTACATATAAGGCATAATCGACTAAGAATAGTCAAACCAATAATAGGAAAAGCTCACTAAGAATAGTGGTGCTCCAAGAACAGGAAAAGAAAGCACTTAACTTAGATAAAGCTAATCAAGGCATGCCAAGTATAGCTCAATGCTAAACAAAGGACTCCTAAATATGCACTCCTAAGAAAGCTTAATATATACCAACACTTTCCTTTTTCTAAATGAAACTCTGATATCCTATAACTATTCTATATTTTTGGAATACTACCATACCCTAAAAATGTTGGAAATTAGCTCATGAATTATTTTGGAGCTACATGCATGATAGTTAGGAGCTGGCTAAAGCACTCTAGAGCTATCCTTGTAAGGTTGATTTTAAGCCAAAGTAATCTCAACCTAAGAACACTAGAGCTATAACTTTAGATTTGGATTACTCTTAAGCCTAACTTGTATTTGCATCTAAAGACACAAAGTGATTTTGAGTATGCAATATTTATATCTTTTTACCTAGAAGAATGATAGAATATATTAGGTTAAGTGCATGGAAATGGATGATAAATTAGTGACCAACCTTAATATTTTAAAAAAAAATCATAGTATCCATAAAGTGTATGCACTATCATTCCTATGCATGGCTCATACACATTTTTGTCAAAAATCTTAAGGTTGGCCACTAATTTCTCACCCATTTCAATACACACCCTAATAGAGTACACATTATATAATTCATACACATTTTTAATGCCTTGGATTCAAATTTTTAATGAACATACCCATTCAGGCTTGGATTTCTAAGATTAAGGGTTGGACATCTCTTGTGGCTCCTAAATTCATGTTTTCAACATGAAACAATGAATTTAAGCTTCAACCTCATTAAGATTAGGTATTTTTCAATAAAATTTAACGAAACCACTACCAAAATGATAAGCTAGTTGTTAGATTTTTAGCCATACAATTTTCATTTAATATTTTGAATAAGTTAAGGTATTTATTTTTAATTTATTTTTAAGAATGTTTTTATATTCCTTTAGTACATATGTATTGCTTTTTTATATAACTTTTGGCCCACTTATCTTAATTCAAAAAATGATATAGGATTGTTTTATGCTTCATTCTATACACAAAGAAAAACAATATTTTTTGATTAATTTGGTGGAAGCTATGTGACATGCAGACTCAATCAATGATGTAATTTTAAGGATGCATCCACTTCAAAAAATCATAAAATAAATAAATAAAATACACAACTTGTAGTACTCACTCTTTTCTATGTTTACACCCATTGGTTTTTAAAAATATTTAATGTAACCAAATAAATATGCGTTTCCAAACACTATGTTATATTTTAGTGATAAAAATAGGAACAATTTTGTGTGTGCTTTAACCTTTATTATTTAAAAAAATATTTAGTATTTTAGAAAAAGATTCATAGTACTATAATTCTTGATTTATCATATATCTTAAATTTGGATAGTAAACATGTCCATCCAAATTTATCTTTAGTTAATTTTTAAAAAGTGGCCACTTTTGACCCCCTTTTCATCCTCCATTTCCATGCACTTACCCATCAACATTTTAAAACCAGTGACTTCCTAAAAGTAAAGAAGTATATGTTACTTAGTCTACTTTAAAAAAAATTATAAATCCCTAAAATTACTTCTAAATCCACTTTAAAATTTAATATAGGGAAAAGAGATGTTACTTTGGGACTTAGATGTGTCAATTTTGTGATCCCATCACTGCTATGCTTAGATTCGCAACCATCTCCCCCTTGTTAGTCCCATAATGCTCCCAGGTTACATACAAAACATCCACATGATCATGAGTCAAAAAAATATATTATAAATAGTAACATAATCATGTGAATCTACATTGCTAGAATCAAAAGAGTCTTTGACATGTGTATTAGATTCAGGATAGTGCGAAGATAAGTCATTTAACACGAATTCTCAAATTTTAAATCTACTCTAACATTATTTTCATCTAAAGGCATATTTTAATACTCTTCTTCTTTGCCCATTTGAGAAATTTCTAGGACCCAAAAAAATTCAACAAAATTTACCTTATTGTGCTGAGTAGGATGAACCCTTCAACAATCAAGTAATATAATTTTTTAAAAAACTAGTAGAAGGTCATACATATAGCAGGTGGTTATTTAATTTAGATACCATTTCCAACATGTTTTCAATCTCATAATTTGACATGGATGATGAATTAATTTCTAACATACAATACATTAGCAGTTGCACAATTTTGTATGAATAATAAATTTGGCAATAGATTTATGACAACACACTAAATTACATAAAAAGATACAAGTAGAAATAGAGAATCATTATCAATATTACAATCAACAACAAGTTTATAAAATCTTAAATCAAGACCATCAAATTTATAAAATCTTAAAATCAATGCCATCAAATCAGGCTTGGTGAATTTATTGAAAAAAAGGTGCCAGCTTAAGAAAAAATAAGTGAAATTATAGATGGCAAGCAGCAGCAGCGAGTTCTTAATTGTCACTGCTCTTTAAGAAAATAATTAAGTAAACCATGCCTTTACAAAACTCTTCTATAATTGTTTGTGCCATGATAAATTAATTGAGAATGGAAGAAAAATTAATCCAAATTCCATGAATACTTGTATGAATGATGATAGCAAATACAAACTGCATGAATGGTGACAACAAATATTGGGAAAGAATTTTTTTATAGATCAGATTAAATTCTGATAAAGAGAAATAGGCATTTAACACTTTTTAAATATTTAACCAATATATTTACATTGTTTTTATTATAATATTTTAATTAACAAATATATCTAAATAGTTATAATATTTTAATAACAAATATATCGGCATAGTTGTTATTATTATAATATTTTAATAAACAAATATATTCACATAATTTTTATTATAATATTTTAATTAATAATTATATCTACATAGTTGTTATGCTGGCCTCATAAGAATAATATTTTTTAAAATTTATTTTCTCCAATCTCTTCACCGCTCTTAATGGCGTTTAGATTAAGACGGCAAGAAATAGACAACTTGAATGGAATACTGAGCGTCAAGTCCACTCACACTATAATCATGGTGATTTCTATTCTATGTAATTGACTACTGTTTATTTTAATATAATATTACAAAACAAAATTACAGAGACAAGTCATATATAGTTTTAAGAATTAAAAACAAACAAGCATGAAATCCCATAAAACCTAAATGATAAATCAATTCTTTGCTGAGTTATGATAGAGGAAGACACGAAATCAAGGACCCAAAAGCCTATTTTTTACTTGATAGAAGACAATCAAACTACAGATGACATATGAGAGCAGCCATCTATATATATTGATAGAAGACAATCAAACTACAGATGACATATGAGAGCAGCCATCTATATATATATATAACGTGACGAGAACCATTTAACGCCGACGTTGTGGAGTGGTGGGGAGCGGGTTTGTTGAAAAGCCAGTTTCGTGCAGCTACCAGATTATCGAACAAATCCAGCGATCGAAATTTTCTGGCAGCTTGATTCGTACGCTGCACAGAGGATCAAAAATTAAGAAACCAGGTCTTCTCCTTGAAGAACATTAATAACAGACACTCTCAGATTCCTGCAAATTTCTTTTCTCTGTAGTATTAAAAAGATATTGCTAGCAACAACTTGTGATCAACTTGATGGCTTACCGTTCAGCGCTTTTGCATCAGAGCTTCCCTGGAACTTCTTCACGATGGATGGAAGGGTTCCAAGGACATAGGCGAGATTATCGCTCTATTCTAAAAAAACCAGGTCAGCGGGATCATGGACGACAGCTGCCAGGCAGGAAGGTTTGGTTTCAAGATGGGGTTTCAAAAAATGGAGTTTCTCGGAATTTTCAACGGAAAGAAGCCCCCTTCATTTATAGGGCACCATTGGAGCCTCAGCATGCTGCATTCAGGGATTACCAAGTAAACAAAGATGAATTCAGGGCTAGACGAAAGGATGATCAGTTGATGGCAGGCTCTTACTCAAAAGGGTTTCGAAGGAAGGAATCCCAACAGAGAAAAGGTTCCCGGTTCTCTCATTTTAATAGAGACTGGGATAAGATCAGACCTGCCCCAAAGCATAAGAAGGTTTGGGTCCCCGTCATTAAGAATGTCACAAGGCGTAGTGAGTTCAAGGAAATTCCCCTCCACCAGATGGAAAAAAATCTCCGTGATAGAGCCCAAACCCTGACAGAGACAGCCGTTATAGGTAAAGTGATGTCCCCTCATTTCTCAGTTCAAGATCTTATAGAATGGCAGCAAGCTCGGTGGGAAAATCTGGTTGATTTCTGTGAACTGGGTAATGGTTTTTTCTGTTTTGTGTTCCCGGATAAGGTGGAGAGAAATAATATTCTTCTGAAGAAAATATGGAAGTTTAATCAAACAGTTATTTGGTGTCAAAAATGGAGCCCAAATTTTCATGTTGGGAAAGAACAAATTCCTTTGATCCCTCTTTGGGTTCACCTTCCTTATTTGCCAATGGAGTACAGGGATGTTGAAGTCCTGACAAATCTGGGTAACTCCATGGGAGTGTGTCAAGAAGTGGACATCCCCGCAGTAAATCTCACTTCTTCTTCAGTAAGACTCAGAATTCTTACAGAGGCTAAGGAGCTATTGCCCAAAAGAATCAAGTTGGACTCCATACATGGAATCTGGTTACAAGATATCTTAATTCAAGATGGTGTAAATTTAGAGGATTTGGAAAGGCTCCAAGATTTCCTTACGACAGTAGATAACCTGTCCACTCAAGGAAGAGGGTTGGAACAAGAGAAGGAAGCCTCCAATCCAACTCTTCTGGAAAAAGTGTTCTTAGAGGAGCACGGGTTAAGTAGCAGTAATGCCACTATGTTGGGCTCACAGGTGGAAAATATTTCTAACTCGGCTGGGACGAGTGTACCTACACAGGATCTACAGGTGGTGCTTGGGATTCCAGAGGGTTTAGATCAGTCAGCAAATGCGGTATTACCCCCAGGAGATAATATTGAGGTTCGTCAACCCTTGCCAGATGACTTAGAGGATCTAGAGGATTTGTTCCTCGCTTCTCAAGAAGGTACCTGTCTAGAAGATGCGAATAAAGAGACTTCTAAACATGGCCCTAGTTGTTTCTCTCCGCTAAGGGAGGAAGGGGATTTCTTAAATGGGGAGGAGGACACCCCTCTGTGGGATATGATTCCAGCTTCCTTAAATGTTCAGAATGCCTCCAGTGATTTAGCAGCCGTCAAAAATGACTTCTCCAAGGACTTGATTCAGGACAACGAAACGTTGAAGGAACTGCTCGACCAGGTGGTGTCCAAAGTGGCTCTAAATGTGATGGAGGAAATCGCAGATGAGGTTCTTTAGGAAGACCTTGAAAAGGAGGAGGTTAGGCCACTTGGTCTTCTTCGAACAAGTATGAATAGTCCTTTGACTAGAAGCACTCCTACCCCTCTCAGGAAAAGTTCTAGACAGAAGTAGCTGCGGTACAACAAAGATGCGCCTAGTGGTCTTCATGCCCAAGCTTCCCGAAGTCCAAACAGTGGGAGGAGAGTTAGCTACTCTCCTCAGGTGGTATGAGGATCCTCACGTGGAATGTTAGGGGCATTAACGCCCCTAACAAAAGGAACCTCATCAAATACCAAATTGATGAGGAGCGTACAGAAGTTATCATGCTTCAGGAAACTAAACTGTCTTCAGAATCTTTTATTTCTTTCTCTAAGAGTTGGTCGGACTGGTGCTTTGAAAAGGTGGATGCTCGTGGGGCTGCTAGAGGGTTAGTTACAGGATGGAGGAATCATATTCAAGCTATGGAAGTAGTGGAGAAGACTGACAACTTCTTAATTGGTAAGTTCCCTGAACTTCTCAATGGAGCTGACGTATGGCTTGTGAATGTCTATGCGCTTGTAGATTTGTCACAGAAGAAATTAGTTTGGGATAATTTGTCTATTTGGTTGAGGAAGCTGAAATGGAGACCTTTCATTTTAGGGGGGGATTTTAATTCCATTTTAGATGACAAGGAAAAGTCAGGGGGTATCACACATCCGCCTAGATCTCAGAAGGATTTCCAGGCTTTTGTTAATAACAATTCCCTAATAGACTGCATTCCCATTAACGGTACTTTTACCTGGACGAACAGAAGAAAAGGTTTTCTACAAATAGCAGAAAGATTGGATAGATTCTTTTTGTCTCCAAAATGTTTTAATTTTTCTTTCAGCTGTGAAGCAGATATTCGGCCCTTGGTAGGATCAGATCACTTTCCGGTCAGGCTCTCCTTAGGTGGTCAACATTTTCCCTACAAGAAGCGCTTCAGGTTTCAGACTATGTGGTTCAGGGATGCGACTTTTTTGGATAATATTCAGCTTTGGTGGAAGTCCATTCCTTATGTGGAAGGATCATGAATGTTTCAATTAGCAAGTAAGTTAAAATTTCTAAGGCACAGGGTAATGGAATGGAACAGAAACCATTTCTGAAATATTTTTGCTGAGAAAGCTAGAATATTACAAGAGCTAAAAGCACTGGCTGATTTCATAATCTCTAGAGGCATGGATTTATCCTCCTTCCAGAAAGAGAAACAGTTGATATCAGATTTGGAAGAAATCTTGAAAAGGGAAGAACTTTATTGGAGGCAACGATCCAAGGAATTATGGTTGAAAGCAGGAGACAAAAATACCTCTTATTTCCATTTGTCGGTCAAGGTAAGAGCTGGGGTTAATTCTATTAAATCCATTCAATTGGAAAATGGGCAGACTTGCACTGATCAGTCAGATATCATGGTTGCAGCACAAAATTACTTTGCAAACCTTCTTTCCAGCCCGCATTACCCTCGGAATAAAGCTCTAGAGGTCTGTAATCTCATCCCAAAGTTAATCAAAGATCATCACAATAAGGAACTTTTGAAACCATTTTCCTTAGAAGAAGTTAAGTCTGCGGTATTCTCTTTGGCGGGAGAGAAAGCGCGGGGCCCGGATGGTTGGACGGGAATTTTTTTTCAGAAGTGCTGGGACACGGTTGGGAGGGATGTTCTCCTAGCTGTCGAAGAATCTAGAAAAGCTAAGAATGTGTTAAAGGAATTTAAATCGACATGTTTAATGCTTATTCCAAAATCAAAATTCCCCCAAACTTTTGAAGATTTCCAGCCCATCTCTCTGTGTAACTTCATCTATAAGATAATTTCTAAGGCCATAGCACTCAGATTGTCACCCTTGATGAGGGAATTGATCTCTAGTGAGCAAGGGGGTTTTGTACCAGGGAAAGAGACCATTGAGGGTGCCATCCTCACTCATGAAATCTTGCATTCAGTGAACAAGGAAAAGAAGAAAGCTATGGTTGTGAAACTTGATATGTCTAAGGCTTATGATAGAGTGAATTGGAGCTTCTTGTTTGATATTATGACCCAAATGGGGTTCTCCAAAGAAGTGGTTAAATGGATTAACTCATGTATTTCAGGGTTCCGAGCTTCAGTTTTAATAAACGGAAAGGAGACTGGCTTCTTTGAACCTTCACGTGGTTTAAAACAAGGAGACCCCCTTTCTCCTTACCTCTTCATAATCATGACAGAAGCAATCACTTGGTCCATAAAGGAGGCAAAGAGAAGATCAGATTGGCAAGGTATCAAACTAAAAGGTATTCATGAGCCCTTTACTCATGCTTTGTTTGCTGATGATACAATACTTTTTGGCCAAGCGTCATTGCGAGAAGCCAAAGTAATGATGAATACAGTCAAGTCTTATTGCTGTGTTTCAGGGCAAGAAGTGAATTTTAATAAATCTATGGTGTTTTTCCAAAATGTTCCATTGCTTCTCTAAAAGCTGATACAAGTTACCCTCAACCTCGAATCCCAGGTTCTTCCAGGAAGCTATCTTGGTCTGCCCCTTTTCCTGGGCAGATATAAGAATAATTTATGGGGCAAGGTTATTCAGAATTTGAACACAAAGATGGCCAAATGGAAAGGTCGTCATCTATCCTTAGCTGGACGGATAGTTTTAATTAAAGATGTGTTGGCTGCGGTGCCAGTATACATGATGTCGGTCTTTCACGTCCCTAAAGGAATTATAGCTAAAATCGATGGTCTCTGCAGAAAATTCCTCTGGCAAGGCTCTCTTGAAGAGAAGAAAATCCACTTACTGGCTTGGGATAAAGTGTGCAAACCCAAGACAGAAGGAGGGTCGGGAATTCTGAATATTCAACTCCAAAACCAGGCACTAGGGGCCAAATTGGCGTGGAATATGTACTTCAAACCCAACGCCCTGTGGGTAAAACTAATGAAAGCTAAGTATCTTGATTCGTTGGATAATGAGAGAATCTTCACAGTGCAAAATCCTCCCAAGGGTTCTGCGATATGGAATTTCTTATTAAGAAGTAGGGACCTCCTTCAGCCCAACCTCACCTGGATCATACATAATGGTGAAAAGGCAGACTTCTGGTTTGACTCTTGGGGCGAGGAAGCACCACTCTCTACGTATTCTGAGCTCTCTGAGGCATGTACCTTTCTTCAATCACATTGGGGGCATAAAGTTAAATATTACTGGTAGGTGGTTAGGGAGGGGATTTCAGTTTCAGTTACATGGAAAGGATTCCTAGAATGTAGATTTCCTTTCTCTCAAAAAGTACTTCTCAGCCGTCTTCTTGGTAGGAGGGTAGTGTTTGTCTCTAACAAAGAGGATGAAGTGGTCTGGACAGCGGCTAGCTCAGGACGCTATTCAGTTAAAGATGGATATAAACTAGGTGTGTAGAAAGCGCTGTTAAACTGGCCCTCGAAGCTGTGCTGGGGCACGTCAACTCTTCCTAGGGCAGGAGCCTTCGCTTGGTGTGCCCTTCACAATAAAATCCTTACAGGTGACCATCTCAGAAGATTAGGTATGGGCTCAAATTTTATTTGTTTGCTCTATGGATTAGAGGAAGAATCTGTAGATCACATCTTGCTTCACTGCCCCTTTAGTAGAGTATGCTGGACCTGGATTTTTTGGAAGTTAAAATGGTCAAGCCCTTTCTCCAAATCTTTATATCTTATGTTTAAAAACTGGCCTCATCCGTTTGCCTCCTCAACATTAGCATGCCTTTGGGAGCTGGGTCCTTCTATGATTATTTGGAACCTCTGGTGGGAAAGGAATCTGCGTATCCTCAAGAAGGAAGCTCGATCAGTGTTTCAGGTCTGTACTAAACTTGATGCTGCCATAGCGGATCAGACAGTGGCTTTTCTTAGATCTCTTAATTCTTCTAAGCTGGTTTGGACTAAATGGGACGAGGAAGTTATATCCCTCTGGCCCTCAGTCAGATCTTTGGGGATTGGTATCAATGCAGGAACTCCTAAGATCTCCACAACCAGAAATAAAGTTAAATGGGCTCCTCCTTCTTCTCCTTTTTGTAAGCTCAACATTGACGGGGCATGTCGAGGGAACCCTGGACTATCTGGAACAGGATGTGTCATTAGGGACATTCATGGAGAGTTGATTGCAGCCAAGTCGTCCAAATTACCCCCAGGCACCAACAATGAGGCAGAAGCTTGGGCTCTGGTGCATCGACTTAACTTGGCGCTCGAAAAAGGACTAAGGAATGTGTGGATTGAGGGCGATTCCTTGATAGTAATTAATGCAATTAAGGGGAAAGGTTTAGATAACTGGAAATTGACCTATATCCTCTCTCAGGCCAAAGTTCTTCTAAACAGACTGGACAATTTTTTCATATCCCACACGCTACGGGAAGGTAACAGGGTGGCGGACCTCCTCGCCAATGTAGCAATAGATAGTGATAAAGATACTGTTTCCTTCAATCGTGGCGATCTCTAATTGCCATGTCAACTGATCTCCTTCCTGTCTGCTGATATGGCAGATGAGTAACTTTATTCCCTGACTGGTACCAAGATGTTGACATGTCTGATGTATGACTGGATGTTCTCTCACTGGGCTCGATTTGGGACAGGAAGTTGTCGCATTCATTTCCTCATTTATACTCCTTCAAGGATCTCTGACATTCTTCAGGAGCGCTTTTCTAAGTTTATTGGGATGAATGTATTTAGATGAAAGTAGGTTAGTCAGATGTCTCGCCTGCAAGGGGAAGATAGCGTATCTGCTCTCGCTTTGTGTGCATTTATAGTTACTGCTGTGCTAGGACTGCTTGTATCTCCTTTGACGGCGTAACGGCTTATTTCATTTGACTCCTCCTGCAGGCAGTGGACACGTTGTCACTTATATTCGTTCTCAAGTGGGCTCGCAAAGTACCTTTCTCTTCAGCTGTGCGGATGACGCGAGCGCTCTTATTTCTCCGCCAGTTCTCTTTTCCTCTTTGCCTTCTTTCAGGATCCCTTCATGTTTGTGCTTTTAAGGGCTTTCTTCTGCGTGGTTTCCTTGCTCTGACGCTCTACTTTCTTTCAGTGTTGTTACCATCTTTCAGTTGCTAGTTTTTGGCTCTAGTTGATGATGGCGGATACACATTTGAACCAGAGGTTGTTTTTCCCTGCCCTTGACTGGGAACCGGAGATACGGGGGCGTGTGAAGGCCATTGATCTCATGACTCTCATCGACTCTGACTGCACTCTTATCCAATTTGCAGTTTGGAATATCGTGGGACACGCTTGGATCAGAGGATTTGAAGGCCGCGTGTTAAACTTTTCAGATATTGTATCACAACTTCTTTATAACATAATGGATCTGGTTGTGGATGGAGACTATGTGCATTCTCTGGTGGCAGGTTTATTCTTTAAGAATATATACACAGTGGAGTGTTGGGAGGCAGCAATGTCCAACTACAACATGGAGCAAGGTGACGCCCTTATTGGTGGGCTTTTTAACTTGTCAACCCTACGAAACTCTCCTCCTCAGCAGGTAATCTACAGAGCTCTGCAGTCCAGTAATAAATCCCTTTGCAGTGAGGATTTAGAGGATGCCCTTCGAGCATACTGTTTTCTTTTTCTAAGAAAAAATGTGAGCGATTTAGAGATGTGTTCACGGCGATTCGTTTTCTTAGAGTCCATGCATCTGACATGGCCCCGGGGATGCCTTACTATGCCTTGGCGGATTTGGATGACAGGGGTCAGTCAGCGGCCACAGAGGATATGGAGGCTAGGGATTTACCGAAGGCTCCGCTAGCGGCCTAAGCTTCGTCTACGGTCTTTTGTTTTTCGAGGGCCTGTGAACAGGTTTTGTTTTGGGGGTGGTTTGTGCAGCTTTTGTCTGTGTATCTGGTCTTTGGTTTGGTCAGGGGTTCAGTGGCTGGTCCGGTGGTGTCTCTCTAGTGTTGGTGATGTGTGTGGTGCAGGTTTATCTTTCTCGGGTTCTGCAGTGTTGGCGGCTTGGTTTCTTCTGTCCAGTTTCTTTTCTTGCTATATCAGGTTGGTCTAGAACCTATTTTTTTGTGAAATCTCGTTTTATTTCTGCCTATGTTATGGTTTATGCTATGTATAATCTTTCTGGTTTCATCTAGGCTTGATGCCTTTAGTCTTCTGTATTTGCTTTATTAATCAATAGAATTTTTATAGGTGCATCGTCACCTTTCTCTGGTAAAAAAAAAAAGCTTGATTCTCCTACAGATAGCCTATGGGCTAATAATGTCAAAGGCATGTGTTTGTTTCTCCTAGTTTGGGTGTGTACATTTGTTTCGTCTTTGAACTAAATCTCACAGTTATCTTTGTGTTTTCAAACATCTAATTTAAAATTATGCAAAATTTGGGGATCTTTCCCACATGTATCGATGATGGTGGATTCTTCAAATCTATCATTTTCTCCAAGCAAGCTTGATTTATCTCAATAAGAATTAATGTGGTTAACTTCAATAACATCAAGTATCACTTCACAAGGTGCAGCACACTCAATCATTTTATTCACTTCATTGTGGTGGCTAAAACTCTTTATGATATTAGGCATTCTTGGCATATTTTCTTAGTCATTGAAACAATAAGTATTTTGAACATATTCATCTCCATGTATAATTGAATAACCTGCACTGACTAGATGCCATTTGTTTATAGTTTCCTCCCTAGTATCACTATCAAAATAAACAATGTTGGGATTTTATCTTTACTAATGATATGTGAGGAAATTTCAAGAGCTTATGTTTCATAAGGGATTAAATTAGATGCATTAGTAGTGGCATTTGAAATGTATGGACCAAGAGTTGTATTTGTTGGGACTTGGGTGTACTATTTACATATAGAGAGTTTCTAAAAAGAGTTTATCTAAAGATTGGTAAATAGCTAAAAAATGCAATGTGTTATACTTGTGTGAGTTTTAAGTGTTCTAGTGCAACATGGGGGTATGCCTACATGTGGTGATGAAATTGTAACAATCACAAATCATTTGAAGAACTCACAAACTTTTGAATCGTCTAACTCTATCATTGGAGTGTGTATGATAGTATAGGTACACTTTAGGTGAACATAGAAAAGACCCACACCTATAGGCTTAGCTTGGGATAAAACATAAGTCTTGCATAGAATCCAAGGAGTTACACAAACATAAAAACATCATTAATAAATCAGTAGTAGTTCATGTTCCAAAATCTACATTAAAGTCATACATCTTTAGTCATAGAGCTAATAATATTGTATGTAGTTCACATCTACTTTGCTAACATAGGATTAGATTCAAGATTACATTAACCAACATGATTGTGATTAAATAATTTAGGTTAATTTGTATCTACATGTATGCATTTCAATGGATATTACCCTGGATCAAGCTTAAGAAAAGATCACTTTTCTTTTTCTCTACATATAAGCACGCGAGTATCATGAATTCAACAAACTTTATACCAATTCAATAATTCTATTCAAGACTTGATATGTGCAAATAGTTACTTGCTTTATAAAGTGACAAGGGACAAGACAAGATTCTCAAGATTAAACTTAAGGAATGATCACGTTTCTTTTTTCTTTACATATAAGTGTGTGATTAAAATAGATTTAACAAATTTTATACCAATTCAATAATTTTATTCAAGACTTAACAAGTGCCAATAATCACTTATTTTACAAAATAACAAGAGATGAAAAGATAAGATTAAATTTAATCTTAAGAATTCTTTTATCTACATAGAAACCTACAAAATAAAATGAGTTAAACGAAGACTTAATACGTGTGAATAGTCACTCATTTTACAACATGAAAGAGACATAAAAACGAAATTTTCAAGATTAAATTTAAAGAAACATCACATTCCCTTAAATGGCTTTTCTCTTTCTCCACATGTTAGCACGAGTAAAATGGATTTAACAAACAAACAAAAGATGTGGCACGTCTTCCACTGAGACGCTTCCTTACCAAAGTTGTATGGATGCTGCTCATTTACGCGGTTACTATAATTATTTCTTCGCCTCGGCTGGCATTAAATTTACACTCTTTTTCAACCACGCCATCATGATCTCTATACTTTTTGGTTTTTTACTTGCTACTTTTCCTACTTCACATGAATCCTAATTCTTTTGTACTATTTTTTCCAACTCCTCGACGCAAATTTGAACGCACTTGTAAAGTGAAGAAAGAGAAAAGAATAAGCAAAAAATAGAAATAATCACAATCCTCCTTTACTACATGCACCATCAAAATGCATTCACTATACACCATGCTCATCCAATTTAGCCTCTCTTTCTATTGGGTCAGTGTTTTGTAACTCATGCTGTGATTTTTCAATCCTGAAACTCCCAAGATCTACATCACAAAAAAAATTCATCTAATTTGGATCTAGATGTTCTATTATATTTTCACATCTTGGTTCTCTACACAACCTGACTTCCTTCCCATTCATTGGTATTGTAGCATATGATAAATCAAGCTAGACATTTCCTCCTACTGCAGCAATCCACTGTCTAGATAGCAACATACCATAGTATGGTGGAGTGTCTATCATAGTTATATCAGTTCTGTAGGTTGCTTTAGGATATGAAGTTAACTTGAATTCTACATCTCTCATAATTCCAACAACTGGAATAGATTTGTTGTCCATTGCATAACATTTACCATATGTTTTATCTACCCATGGGCCTAATTATTTCATGAATGCTATTGGCATGATGTTTATGGCAGCTCCAGAGTCAATCATACAATTTCTCACCAATTTATTATTCATTAAGAGTGTTATGTAAAATGGATCCAGATGGGAAGGATTCTTTGTGATGGTGTCACCAAGATAAATTTCTGGAGTTTTCATGACCTCATGTCCAAGATTCTTTATTTTATTTTCTGGCCCCTCTTTGTTTTTGTTATGACTTTGCTGATTTTGTGCATTAGAAATCAACATGAGAGTGTTGTCCCTATATTAATCTATCTTCATCATTTCCATTAATGCAACACCTTAGCCTATACCTCTGGAGTAATATCTTTCATCTTTTCTCTGGCTTGTTTTCCTTTGTACTCATATAGGAAGGATTTGAATTCAAGGGTTTTTATAAAGTCATCATCTGAAACAAATTTTTGACTTGCCATGTACCTTATGTGTTCTGACAATTCACCAAGGGTTCCCATCTTGACCTTTTCTCTGTCCTCAAGAGGTTCATAATTTTGAATTAGAGGCTCATGACTCTGCACATCTTCATCAAATTCTTCATCCTCTACATTAGTAGTATCAAGAGATAAATTGATGTCTGGTGTAGGTTGTGGGGAAACATGACCCAATGATACCTCACACTCAACTTATGTCTTTTTCACAAATTTTCTTTTTCTCTCAAAAACATGGGGAAGAACATTCATGATCAAATCTAATGCATGTGTAATTAGCATGTCCAATCTTTCAATAGGATCATCAATATTTAGAAAAGATTTTGTATAATTGGGGGTTTTGGCTACCCTCCAATCCTCATCCATCATTATTCTATGATACAAACTTCTCATTTCAACTATTGTGTTCTCATCACAATTTCTGATCAAATCATCATCAACAACTAGAACATGGTTATATTTTTTCAAATTTTTACTTACTTTGACACCATTTATGAAATGCTCTAGCTCAAAATTTTCTCTTACATTTCATGATGGCAATATGAAATGTTCTAGTTTGTTATCAATCATTTGATATCCTTTATCAGAAAGAACTGTAAACTCTCCAAAACATAGAGTACCGGGCATAAATGACTACTTTTTATGACTTTAAGATGCATGAAATCTGAGTAGGCTAACTGCCTCATGATCTCCAAATAGGCAACTCTGTCAGGACATGTTTTTGCTAACAAAAGAGGTGATCCTTGAAACCCAAATATTCTTATCTTTGTGCAATCATTATAAACATACCAGTCACCCCAATTGTGACTAAACTTTACTTTTCCATTTTTATCCTTTGGCCTCAGAAACCTCTATATTTCTATTGATAATTTGTGATCACATGGGTGACCTAGCAGTTTATATACAAGTTTCACCAAACACTCTTCAAAATAGAGGTAGTGGGATCTCTCACACCTGCTATCCCATATAGCAGTCCACATCTATACAAGTTTAATATCTCCATTTTTGTCTAAATCCATTACTCTCAAACACTCATTCCACAGACACATGTTCTGTCCCTCATACAAGATAAGGTGCGTAAGGAAAGAGTAATGTTAGAATTTGTTACCCCCATTTTTTATAGCAATTAATTCATTGTGAAGGTCATTGGCTAGGTACTCTACATAGTCTAGGTATCGTGCATCTTGACTCTGCACATCTGCAGTCAGGACCATTGGGGCAACTTCCATAAATAGGGAGGCTTCCACACCAAGTAATTGACACACAGAATAATAGGTGCATTTGAAATATTCCTCAAATAATTCTATAGAGTAAGGTGGATCTTCAATTACTGAAAACACCGTGAGCCTATTTCCTTCATATCGAGGCCTATGCAAAGGTAATTTCCATCTTTTGTAGTTATTACTCATATTGTAATAATCATTCAATAAATCCCTGATTCTGAACTTCACATCGAAACTAGTGTCTACATGGAATACCATTGATATATAATCTTTGGTAATAGGGATAAAACCAGACCTATTATAAAATTCAACTAGGCAAGTTTGTGGATTATAGTTCTTGGCCACTACTTTCAGCAATTCCACATTGACAAACACATTTGGTACTATAAGTTTTCCAAGGTTCAGTCTCCATGGCTATGAGACGGGTTTATGCCTATGCATTTTCCTATAATGGTATAGAAAATGATCATACCCCCTCATTGGACTCCATATATCCCCTACCTATTTGTATATATCTTCTAATTTTTCAGCCTAGGGATTTAACTAGGGATTTCTCCTAGATCTTTGTCCTGACTTGGGGCATTGATCTATTAAGTCTTGGTTTAAGTGCCTTTTTTCTAGTTTCTGTCTTTTGCCCTTAGGGTTTTTAGACATTTCTTCCATGATATAATATTATACAAGAGAAATCTTACTCTTGTGAATGTAATTCAAACCAGTATGCTGTAAACTTCAAGTTTAGAGTACTTACTTGGATATCTTCTTCTGGTTCTTGAATTGTGGATTTTTCTACATCTTGCCTCTGCTCACCATGTTTGCTTAAGGTTTAAAATTCTCTCAGGATTTACCTTGATATATATGGCTCTGTGCATTAATGGTTTTTCATTTAAATTTAATGTCATCGAGGGGACATTTAATTTTTGAATAAGGGGTGTTTGATCATTGCTAAGTATGTCTTGTCATTATTTTATCGAGATGATCAATTTGATTAAGACGTTTTTGATCTTTTATTACCTTTATAATTTTGGAATGACCTTGGATGGTGTCACACCAAAATCCCCTCCTATAAAAGTCTCTTCGATATTTATATGTCACTTCGATATCCCTTTACTCATTATGTGGTTCATCTTTTCAAAGAGACTAGAGATTCTCTCTTCGATATCCTGAAGTCATCTCGAAATATCCTTAATATTTTTCTTTTATTCATAATTGCCAAAACCTTATCGGTGGGACTGAGAATTGAGTCACCCCGATACTCTGAAGTTTCTTTTTGAATGTTCGATTTAATTTTTATCGCTTTATCGACAAGACACATTTTGGTGTCACATCGATAGTCATCGATCCCCTCGATGTACTTTTTATGTCTTCAGAATATTGAAGAGACTCTGAAAGACTCACTCCAACACTCTGATCTATCAGTCCCTTCAACTTCTTGATGTCAGCCTGATATGTCACCAAGTTATATATTTATTCCTTTCTAATCATTTAGATTATTGAAGAGACTCCAAAGTGAGTCTCCCCGATCCCCTGACACTTTCCTCTTTGCTTTATCGAAAGAAATCCTAAGGGGAACTTAGTGACACGAAAGACTTGTCTAATATGATTTTTGCGTTTAGGGTTAAAATGATAAAATATGAACCTATTAGGGTTGAGTGGGGAAATTTGAAAATTGTATGTTGGAGATAACATGATGGCAGGAAATGGATTTTTATCAAAAAAAATTTAGGGTTAAAAATTTGTTTCAACATATCTCCCACTAATTCGTTTTGCATGCATTCATTCCTATAGGTCTCACTGATAAAGGCAAACGACTAGTTGAGCACAAATGATCCATGGTATGTTCATCATTTTAGTTTTCATTATTCATTTTGATACATTTAGATGCTAGACTAATACTAGTTATTGCAAGTACAGTTATGGGAAAATTGATAATAGGTAAGGCCTAGTTCTAGAGTGGTACCTACCTTTCATGTAGACTACCATCCCCAAGGGGGAAAATATGTAAGTACCAAAATCATGCACAACCACCACAAGGACCCCTATGGTGATTCATAATCATTGTCATGTACATGTAAGCATGAAATAGCATCTTCTTCTAGTAGCAATTCTCTTGGTGACATGTCTTGTCTTCCTCTTTGTGTTGTTTCCCCTTTGTCATTTTCTCTCTCCATTTTTTGACACTTTTTGATACTTGTTGATTTGCATTTCCTGTGCTTGTGACCTTGCCCCGAAGACTTGTATGCATCTTGTAGGTGAGTTTTCATCTATCCCCAGTTTTTTTCATCCATTCCCTCCCCCAAGGCCACTGAGTCATGATTTTTAGCATACAATACTACATACCTTTTCTTCCACCTCCTTCAAGGGCTTCAACTTATGTTGAACTCCATCCTTTGTTAGGGAATAGGTGTTTACATGGACATCATGGACATCACATCTATCATATTATTATGACCTTTCTAATATCATATGACATGAACCCATTGGTACGATGTCACACATCTCATCATGGTAGTCTCTAATCTTAAACTTAACTAAACACTGCTCATAATTTACCAAAGCTCCATGGTCATTCTACGACCATGCAATCTTATATGGATGTGGATGTCTTCTCCTTTTCAACTTCAACTTGTTAACCATCTTGACTGAGACAAGATTATCAATACTTCCACTATCAATAATAATATCACAACATTTATTTTAACAATTGCACCTTGTCCGGAATAAACTCTTCCTCTGATCTAGTTCTTTCTCCTCATTTAACAAGGTTCTTCTGACAAGTAGGATTTCTCACCTTTCAGCATCTTCAAAGTGCTCAAACTGAGTATCTTCATCTACATGTTCAACTTGTTCATTACCTTCTAGTCTTCTATTTGACCTTCCTTAAAGTTGTGGACACTCATAGGCTTGATTTCCTTCTCCACATTGGAAATAGGTTCCTATGAAGCCTCCTCTTCTAGGTCCTTGTCTAGGTCTTCCTCTTTTCTCACCATTATTTTTCTCAAGAGGGTGGTACGCATTATCTCCTCTTTGATTTTAACTGGTTCTTAGTTTTTCACTTTTCTTTTGATATTCATTTCAGCCTCCATAGTATCTTCCACTAGTCCTTATGCCATGACCTCTTCCTCTTTACTTTCTTTCAAATCTTTTATTCAGGGTATCTTCTACCTTCAGAGAAAATGGGTGGTCCTTCTGACCAAGCTCAACTCCTCTTTGTAAGAGTTGGCTAGATAGGAGCCACCCAAGATCTAGGACTTCATGAAAGTAAAAGAGAAACAATATGAGAGAATAATAATTCTATTCTATCAATGAATGCAAAATTGTTCATATGTTGTTATGTTATAGTGTACATGAAGAGCCTTTCTTATAAATATAAGGATGAGAGCCAAGATGTTGTAGTCATGTGACAAGTCTCTTAGTCCTATGACATGTGACAACTATAGCACATGTGTAGGATAAGACAACTAGAAACATCTAGAAGACTCACTAAGTCATCATAACATGTGAATTATGTGTGACAATATTATTTAACTAATAAATAGTTAAATAATATGAATTAATCTCACAAGGGAAACTTGATAGGAAATACCCCTATTCACACTAGCACCCCACTTAAGTGCAACTTAGGGAGAAGCTGACTAATGCAAAGATGAATCAGTTTGGGCTATTAGGCCATGTTAGCTACCCATGTACAAAAAATTCTCAAGTGGAAGAAAGGAGGAAACCTCATGGGAAAAAACTCCTCTCCAAAAGTGACAATGCATTCAAAACACGTACAAGTGATGGAATGATGGAAGAATCAAGACCCCCAAATACAACATCTATTACAAATATACAATTAATAGCCCCCCATAAGAGGGAAAGAATGAGACAAGATGTCCCCCACATAATGAAGTAGCTCTAGTACCAATGGTGAATGCTTGATGAAGAAGACCAAAGAGGATCCAAAACCTGCAAATAATATTCCTCCCCTTCGGAAGAAACCAATTCACTGGTGTATGTCAAAGAAACTTCATCTCTAAAACAAGAGATGAGGGAAGAAGTCTCATGAAATATGATGTCTCTAAAAACTGCTCATTTATCTCCATGTTGATGTTGAATGATACCACAATCAAATCAGGAGTCTGAGGGCTTACTGATGAAAGTGACAATCTAAGATCTAGTGGAAACTAAAAATCATCAAGCTCCAAAGACAAAAATGGGATGACAATAGTTGTGCTATGACTATCATCAAAGAGGAGAGATAAACCCTCAAAGGTGTCGTCCAAATCTACAAGATGGGACTCACAAAACAAATCTAAAATGCTTCCCACAAAGCTATATCTAAAAGACAAGAAGCATCCTACTGAACTAAAGCACTAAACTCTGAAGAAGTGGGAGGTGGAGAATAAGGAAGTGTAACACGTCTCAAGAACTAGTGAAGAGGAAAGAATACCAAGGTTTAAGTGACCAAACTTCTCTTGTGAAATATGATTCACACAAGGAGTGTGAATGTCATCCAATGAATCAAAATCATCATCAAGAGAGAAACCATGAAAGGTGTATAGTCGAAATGCATGATCAACCACCCCAGTAGAAATAATCTTTCTTCTCTCCAAGCCTTTGATAATAACCAAATTGGGTTTGAACTCCACTATCTTCCTTGTACCACTATGAGTAATTTGATATATGAAAAGAAAATTATTGGTCAAAGAAGGCACACAAAGTACATCATTGAAACTACCTTCACCAATATCAATAGTTCCTTTCCCAATTACATTCATATATGTGTTATTACCCATCAAAATAGGTGGCATATCACATGGCTCAAATGAAGACAACATATCCTTGGAAGAAGCCATATGATTAGAAGCACCTGAATCAAGAAGCCATTTACCTAATGTAGAACTTGTACTTGAACAAAGTGCTTTACCTTTATGTTTGGGTTCCTCAGCTTTCCTTGCATGACCTAATTTAGAAAGTACTATCTGTGTAGATGTTGAAAAAGGAGTAGGAGAAGAATTAGACAATGAATGTTTGTTCTTTTGAACAAGTTTCATAAACATGTTAATCTATTTCTTAAAACAACTATGTTCATCATGCCCTGATTTCTTACAATAACCACATGTTGGCTTCTCCTTCTTAGGTGATTTTTGTGCTTGATCTATTTGTGGCTTTTTCTTAGCTTTCTTTTTACTCTTGTTAGAAGAACCTAACACTTTTTGTTCCTTAGGTTATCCAACCACCAAAGCATGAGCCTGTGATGGCTTAATGATACCCATAGAAAGAAGCTTTTGTTTCTTATGCATCAAAATCTTAGAAAAGGATGCAAATGAAGGTATAGTGAGACCAGATCCCACAGTTAACCTATGAGTGTGAAAGCTAGAAACAAAAGCTTCATAATCAGGACCAAGGTTATTCAACATATTGTAGATCAACTGTATATCCTTTTTCTCAATACCACATCCTTTACATTGTGCTCTTAGATCATTAACCTTAGCTATATAATCCTAGATGTTGCTAAATTTCTTAGGATCAAGGCTCATTAATTCATTATCAATTTGATATCTTTTAACTTCATCTTTTGTACCATACATCATTTTCAACTTATCCCAAGCATAGTGTGAATTTGTACATGCCTCAATATTAAACAAGAGATCTAGGGAAATGAAACTACGAAGAAATCCAAGAGATTTTGTATGTACAATCATCCATTTTATCTTTCCTTATCATCTATGGGTTTAGGTATCTTGTTTTCAACATATAAAGAATGTCCAAGATCCATTAGGGCATTCCATGCATGTTGACTCCAAGTTGCATAGTTATAAGGTGTTAACAATGGAACCCTTGATTTATCCATTATTTAGAGGAAAATAAGATCAAAAGTAGATATACCAAAGCACAAACTCAATCAACACTATAATTGAAGCCACCCCAAACCAAAACAACCACCAATTTCAAGTCTTTTTCCAATCAATGAGTGATATGTACCCAAAGGGCTTCAATCTAAAAATTTGATGTCTAAAGAAAAATTTAGAAAAATGGCATAGATAGAACTATAGAGTACAACAATACCTTTCCAATGCCTATAAGAAATTGAAATTGTGATGAAGTGGGTGAAATTTATGAGCTCGAGAGTGCAAAATACAAGTTCTAGCTTCAAAAAGAAACATCTAGCATCAAACTACCAAATCTTAGAAAAATACCTACACCACTGCGAAGAGATTAGAACCAACTTTTTGATGATATTTTGTTTGCCAAAATCTGACACCGTGGAAAAAAGTTATGACGCCCGAAAAAAATGCCCTCCTAGGGCTAGAAGGGGCCCAAAGGGGGCCCCTACACTGATGTCACTACTGACATCAGCTAAATATGCTTTTTATTCTGGAATATTCCTTGCAAAATCTAGAAAACCACTGGCTGCTTGAAAACTGCTTAGAAAAATTAGAAACTACTCTAGAAGAAATAATTGTTTGTTTCAAGGTAAAACTACCTGTATGAGCAGGGTGGGGGAAATATTACCCTAGATATTTTACTAGTTTTAAAAACTTCACCACTGTTTATGTTTTATAAACTACAGATTTTATTTAAAGAAGAAAGCCTGAGATTTTTTTAAAACCTGTGAATTTATGGTTTACTGCCCGGAGGTAAGAAGAATTCGCCAAGTCTTTTATGTCACCGACCAGGATAGATATTGAATTCCATAAATATTTTGGCCACCATATGGTTTGTTTGAACTGCCGCTGGGAGGGTTTGGTGCAAACCGGTGAGTGTGGAGACCATTGACGGGTTGTGTTGGACAATGCCACCACTATTTGGTGTGATGACCACTAGGTATGATAGTTGCTAATAGTTTATTTGCATAATTGGTGTTGATTCTACTACTGGGATATTACCAATGATGAGATATTATAACTATTGAAGGATATAAAACCACAATGTTTGCCGTAGACTTGGACATCTATTGCTGATCGGGAGGCCAACAATTTCAAGGAAGTTAGCTGTGGGTTGTAGTGTTTGGTAGGGCCCATGCCACATGGCATGCACCAGCTAGGCGGTACATTGCAGGGTACCTACTACGTAGGTTCAGTACATAGGTACGACGTACAATAAGATGTTCTACAGAAAAAAAAGATTGAAACCAAAGGATAACCAAATTAACCTACTAATATATTAATATTACCTGACGGATAATATAACACCCATGACTGTGCAGTACAACACCGACAGAGAATCTAGAATATTCTCCCTATGCAGGGAATATTCCTTGTGATCCGTACGGCCAAGGGCAAACAAATTTTGCCTTTCATTCCAACTTCATCTAATTTGGACAATTTGACAATTGATCTATAGGTATTTGACCATTTTGAGTGGGATGACAGGGTTTGATTTTTCCCAAATTACTCTGAAATTGCAACTACCTCCTAGATTAGGTAACCACTCCTTGAATAAAAACCTCATAGATTTGGCCTTCAATGTTCGATATGGACGAAACAAAAGGTAATTTCAACTATCTCAGACCTCCTAAACACAATGGTGTGCTTAGATTTGTAGCAACATACTCCAAAATGAACCTGTAGTATAAGGCACAAAGAAGCAACCCTCACAAATTTGGTATTTTCATCAAGTCTTTCAGATTCTCCATGTCATCATTTGATGCAAGAGAAGAACCTACTCAACTATCAAGATCCACCATGAATTTGCTTTCAAATCTCTCAAAAATTTGGCTAAGAAGAAGAGATTCCACCTAAAGAGCTCTGATACTATAATAGTTGGCTAGATTGGAGCAACCCCAAATCTAGGACTTCATGAAAGTACAAGAGAGACACTATGAGAGAATAGTAATTTTATTCTATTAATGGATCCAAAACTATTCATATGTTGTTATGTTACAATGTACATGAAGAGCCTTGCTTATAAAGACAACAATGATAGCCAAGATGTTGTCATGTGACAAGTGTCTTAATCCTATGACATGTGACAACTATAGCACATGTGTAGGATAAGACAACTAGATCAACAACTAGCAAAAACTAGAAACAACTAGAAACATCTAGAAGACTCACTAAATCAACTTAACATGTGAATTATATGTGAGAATATTATTTAACTAATAAATAGTTAAATAATATGAATTAATCTCACAACAAGAGAAACTAGATAGGAAGTATCCCTATTCACACTAACACTCTTGAATACTTGGCTACGTTTGCCTTGTTGGCCTCTGCATAGCCTATTCTAATAATAATCTTATAAAACTCTTCTATATATTCATAAACAAACAGTTTGTTTCCTTGTTTTAAACCTTGCAACTTCTTCAACAACTCCAAATCATAGTCCATAGGAATGAACTACTTCTTTTGTTTGTCCACTATCTGATGCCATCTGGTTATCTTTCCTTTTCCTCTTCTATTTCTCTCTAACTGGATCTCTTTCCACCAAATATTGGCATGGCCCAGGTTCAACTTCATTTTTCTAAACTTGACCAATTCTCAATCCTCCACTTCTTCATACTTAAAGTATTCCTCCATATCATTTATCTAATCAATAAGCTCTTTCAAATTTAGATACCTAGAATAGGTAGAAACTTCAATCCTAGGCCTCTTTCTAATATTTGAAGTGCTCCTTAAAAACCTAACTTGTTTAGGATCTCATGCAACATATTGTTCTTCTTCGAAAGGCTTTTCTTCTTCAGCTTCATCTTCTCTTTCTTCTCTTCTTCTTGGCTCAAACCCTCTTCGCAGCTCCTCTTGTGATGCATTGATTTGCCTTTACAGGGCTCTAAAACCCTCTTCTGTCAAAACATTTCTCCCACCACCATGATTTCTTCATGGATGCATCTTGATCTTCTTCTTTTCTATTCAACACACAACCACAAGTTCTGGTGTAAACAATCTCATGTTTGGTGATCTATCTACACACTCAGGAACTTTTGCTATGATACCAGTTGATGAGGGGTGTAAATCTCAGAACACACAACAAAATAGATTGCTCATAGAAAATAGGAATGTTCTTTTATTCAACTGAAAACAAATTACATTACATAAATTGGAATCAAATTAGAGGATGAAATCCTAAATAGGTTGCCACACATTACAAATTCCTTTTCTTTGGATTCTAGAACCTTTTGCCTTTTGTAGCTTCAAGTCTACTAGGGTTTTCTATTTTCCCTCTTTTTAACAACTTGCCACTTTCCCCTCCTTCTCTACCACCAAAATATTCCTTAAAAATGGTCATAAATAGCCCTTTTTGGTACCTTCTAGCCAAAATTTTGAAATTTGTACAAACTCCCTTCAAAAGTAGTCCAACTTCTGGGAGCCATAACTTTTGATCCAAGTGTTTGATTAACAAACCATTTGATGCATTAGAAATCTCATGAAGAGATCCATGCCCTTATAACTTGCTCTGCTAGTTACACCTGTTTTGGGGGCCATATAGAGCCTCTAGGTGCGTCAAAATTAACTTTGAAATTTTTTCAAGGCTTTTTGAGGAAATAAAAACTTTAATATCTTTCAACTCACGAATAATCTTTGGCCAATTTCTTCACCAAATGTTATATTTTTCAATTCCAGATCTTTGACAAAAAAAAAAAATTCTATACATGCTCAAATGCAAATGTTTTCAAAAATTATAGGTTGTTATTTTAGCTGGTTGAAAATTTTGGAGGTTTTGAATCATTATTCAAGAAAATGGGTATCCGTAAATACGAAAATTAAAATGAATAGAAAATAAAATCATCATTTTTTTAGTGATGCAAGATTTCCCTTACACCACTGGATGCTCCTGCATCAAATGCACTTATAATATAATATTTTAAAGTGCATTTATGACCTTTTACATAAATATTTTTATTTAATTTATAAATGAATTAATTAAAAATTTTGTATGATGGTAATTAAATTAATCAATTCAAAGAATTAATATAATTTAATCTCATAAAATAATTAAGGCTTTTTAAGAACTAAGGTGGAACACTAAGGGGGGTGCATTATGACCAGATCCTGCATTGTTCAAGTTGATATCCCTTATTCAATTGAACTATTCAATCAGATCTTAACCTTAATTTCCCTTCTAGCTACTCATAAAATGCCATTGAAATGGTTATCTGGGTTTGTCAAATTTGAGGGGTAACATTACTCTACCAAGGTCACCCAATTGACAAGTGTTTACTCAAACACCATATGTCTTTTTTTGTCAACAACTTGAGACTAGTCAAGCACCTATTTTGGTTTTATGCTCAGGAAGAAACTATTTGGTCTTGAATGAATGACTTTTTCAATCCTTCTAGACCTAAGCCTTTGACATGACATAACGGTATGCTAAGGGATGGTGCTAGATTTGACAAATATGTTATGTTTTTGGATGCTTTCAAAATGAAGATTCTATTTACTATATGGAAAGATAGAAATTCTACTATCTTGGAACATAATGTTGTTGGTATGAATCTCTCTACTTACACTCAATATTTAGTGATATCTATTATGCTCATGCAAATAGAGGTGCATGCCGCTAAGGTGGCCCTTGAGGTTACCCACCTCTAGGCTTTGTTGGACATTTGGGGCAATCCCCCTTTCATGTTCACGTAGGTTCTAGTGTCATCTCCACCTTACATCACATGCCCCCATACTATATTAAAAAATAATTTTTCCGCTTAACTTTGGGGAGAGATCTAGTACTCCTCTATTAATTGGTTGTCCTTAACTTAAGGATCATTATGCCTATATTTAAGTTGAACTTCTAAAATATTACACAATATTCTTTTTATGAGGACAATTATTTACATATTAGAGAAATTGAGTAAGAAAGTAATTCCTAAAAAGCCCTCATTATCCTTTTTCCTCTACTCAACCATAAAAAAATTATTAGGTTTTTAAATCTTCTAATGATTAAGCTTCACTTATTCATTCTCATAACTTAAATCTCTTCTTTCTTTTCTCTTTCTTCACTTTACAAGTGCGTTCAAATTTGCGTCGAGGAGTTGGAAAAAATAGTACAAAAGAATTAGGATTCATGTGAAGTAGGAAAAGTAGCAAGTAACAAACCAAAAAGTATAGAGATCATGATGGCGTGGTTGAAAAAGAGTGTAAATTTAATGCCAGCCGAGGCGAAGAAATAATTATAGTAACCGCGTAAATGAGCAGCATCCATACAACTTTGGTAAGGAAGCGTCTCAGTGGAAGACGTGCCACATCTTTTGTTTGTTTGTTAAATCCATTTTACTCGTGCTAACATGTGGAGAAAGAGAAAAGCCATTCAAGGGAATGTGATGTTTCTTTAAATTTAATCTTGAAAATTTCGTTTTTATGTCTCTTTCATGTTGTAAAATGAGTGACTATTCACACGTATTAAGTCTTCGTTTAACTCATTTTATTTTGTAGGTTTCTATGTAGATAAAAAAATTCTTAAGATTAAATTTGATCTTATCTTTTCATCTCTTGTTATTTTGTAAAATAAGTGATTATTGGCACGTGTTAAGTCTTGAATAAAATTATTGAATTGGTATAAAATTTGTTAAATCCATTTTACTCACACACTTATATGTAAAGAAAAAGAAACGTGATCTTTCCTTAAATTTAATCTTGAGAATCTTGTCTTGTCCCTTGTCACTTTATAAAGCAAGTAACTATTTGCACATATCAAGTCTTGAATAGAATTATTGAATTGGTATAAAGTTTGTTGAATTCATGATACTCGCGTGCTTATATGTAGAGAAAAAGAAAAGTGATCTTTTCTTAAGCTTGATCCAGGGTAATATCCATTGAAATGCATACATGTAGATACAAATTAACCTAAATTATTTAATGACAATCATGTTGGTTAATGTAATCTTGAATCTAATCCTATGTTAGCAAAGTAGATGTGAACTACATACAATATTATTAGCTCTATGACTAAAGATGTATGACTTTAATGTAGATTTTGGAACATGAACTACTACTGATTTATTAATGATGTTTTTATGTTTTTGTAACTCCTTGGATTCTATCCAAGACTTATGTTTTATCCCAAGTTAAGCCTATAGGTGTGGGTCTTTTCTATGTTCACCTAAAGTGTACCTATACTATCATACACACTCCAATGATAGAGTTAGACAATTCAAAAGTTTGTGAGTTCTTCAAATGATTTGTGATTGTTACAATTTCATCACCACATGTAGGCATACCCCCATGTTGCACTAGAACACTTAAAACTCACACAAGTATAACACATTGCATTTTTTAGCTATTTACCAATCTTTAGATAAACTCTTTTTAGGAACTCTCTATATATAAATAGTACACCCAAGTCCCAACAAATACAACTCTTGGTCCATACATTTCAAATGCCACTACTAATGCATCTAATTTAATCCCTTATGAAACATAAGCTCTTGAAATTTCCTCACATATCATTAGTAAAGATAAAATCCCAACGTTGTTTATTTTGATAGTGATACTAGGGAGGAAACTATAAACAAATGGCATCTAGTCAGTGCAGGTTATTCAATTATACATGGAGATGAATATGTTCAAAATACTTATTGTTTCAATGACTAAGAAAATATGCCAAGAATGCCTAATATCATAAAGAGTTTTAGCCACCACAATGAAGTGAATAAAATGATTGAGTGTGCTGCACCTTGTGAAGTGATACTTGATGTTATTGAAGTTAACCACATTAATTCTTATTGAGATAAATCAAGCTTGCTTGGAGAAAATGATAGATTTGAAGAATCCACCGTCATCGAGACATGTGGGAAAGATCCCCAAAGTTTGCATAATTTTAAATTAGATGTTTGAAAACACAAAGATAACTGTGAGATTTAGTTCAAAGACGAAACAAATGTACACACCCAAACTAGGAGAAACAAACACATGCCTTTGACATTATTAGCCCATAGGCTATCTGTAGGAGAATCAAGCTGCCAGAAAATTTCGATCGCTGGATTTGTTCGATAATCTGGTAGCTGCACGAAACTGGCTTTTCAACAAACCCGCTCCCCACCACTCCACAACGTCGGCGTTAAATGGTTCTCGTCACGTTATATATATATAGATGGCTGCTCTCATATGTCATCTGTAGTTTGATTGTCTTCTATCAAGGAAAAAATAGGCTTTTGGGTCCTTGATTTGGTGTCTTCCTCTATCATAACTCAGCAAAGAATTGATTTATCATTTAGGTTTTATGGGATTTCATGCTTTTTTGTTTTTAATTCTTAAAACTATATATGACTTGTCTCTGTAATTTTGTTTTGTAATATTATATTAAAATAAACTGTAGTCAATTACATAGAATAGAAATCACCATGATTATAGTGTGAGTGGACTTGACGCTCAGTATTCCATTCAAGTTGTCTATTTCTTGCCGTCTTAATCTAAACGCCATTAAGAGCGGTGAAGAGATTGGAGAAAATAAATTTTAAAAAATGATTATTCTTATGAGGCCAGCATAACAACTATGTAGATATAATTATTAATTAAAATATTATAATAAAAATTATGTGAATATATTTGTTATTAAAATATTATAACTATGCGAATGTATTTGTTTATTAAAATATTATAATAATAACAACTATGCCGATATATTTGTTATTAAATTATTATAACTATTTGGATATATTTGTTAATTAAAATATTATAATAAAAACAATGTAAATATATTGGTTAAATATTTAAAAAGTGTTAAATGCCCTTTTCTCTTTATCAGAATTTAATCTGATCTATAAAAAAATTCTTTCCCAATATTTGTTGTCACCATTCATGCAGTTTGTATTTGCTATCATCATTCATGCAAGTATTCATGGAATTTGGATTAATTTTTCTTCCATTCTCAATTAATTTATCATGGCAATAACAATTATAGAAGAGTTTCGTCAAGGCATGGTTTACTTAATTATTTTCTTAAAGAGCAGTGACAATTAGGAACTCGCTGCTGCTGCTTACCATCTATAATTTCACTTATTTTTTCTTAAGCTGGCACCTTTTTTTTCAATAAATTCACCAAGCCTGATTTGATAGCATTGATTTTAAGATTTTATAAATTTGATGGTTTTGATTTAAGATTTTATAAACTTGTTGTTGATTGTAATATTGATAATGATTCTCTATTTCTACTTGTATCTTTTTATGTAATTTAGTGTGTTATCATAAATCTATTGCCAAATTTATTATTCATACAAAATTGTGCAACTGCTAATGTATTGTATGTTAGAAATTAATTCATCATCCATATCAAATTATGAGATTGAAAACATGTTGGAAATGGTATCTAAATTAAATAATCACCTGCTATATGTATGACCTTCTACTAGTTTTTAAAAAAATTATATTACTTGATTGTTGAAGGGTTCATCCTACTCAGCACAATAAGGTAAATTTTGTTGAATTTTTTTGGGTCCTAGAAATTTCTCAAATGGGCAAAGAAGAAGAGTATTAAAATATGCCTTTAGATGAAAATAATGTTTGAGTAGATTTAAAATTTGAGAATTCGTGTTAAATGACTTATCTTCGCACTATCCTGAATCTAATACACATGTCAAAGACTCTTTTGATTCTAGCAATGTAGATTCACATGATTATGTTACTATTTATAATATATTTTTTTGACTCATGATCATGTGGATGTTTTGTATGTAACCTGGGAGCATTATGGGACTAACAAGGGGGAGATGGTTGCTAATCTAAGCGTAGCAGTGATGGGATCACAAAATTGACACATCTAAGTCCCAAAGTAACATCTCTTTTCCCTATATTAAATTTTAAAGTGGATTTAGAAGTAATTTTACGTATTTATAATTTTTTTTAAAGTAGACTAAGTAATATATACTTCTTTACTTTTAGGAAGTCACTGGTTTTAAAATGTTGATGGGTAAGTGCATGGAAATGGAGGATAAAAAGGGGGTCAAAAGTGGCCATTTTTTTAAAATTAACTAAAAATAAACTTGGATGGACATGTTTACTATCCAAATTTAAGATATATGATAAATCAAGAATTATAGTACTATGAATCTTTTTCTAAAATACTAAATATTTTTTTAAATAATAAAGGTTAAAGGGGGTGAAATGCTAAGCCACACAAAATTGTTCCTATTTTTATCACTAAAATATAACATAGTGTTTGGAAACGCATATTTATTTGGTTACATTAAGTATTTTTAAAAACCAATGGGTGTAAACATAGAAAAGAGTGAGTACTACAAATTGTGTATTTTATTTATTTATTTATTTATTTTATGATTTTTTTGAAGCGGATGCATCCTTAAAATTACATCATTGATTGAGTTTACATGTCACATAGCTTCCACCAAATTAATCAAAAAATATTGTTTTTGTTTGTGTATAGAATGAAGCATAAAACAATCCTATATCATTTTTTGAATTAAGATAAGTGGGCCAAAAGTTATATAAAAAAGCAATACATATGTACTAAAGGAATATAAAAACATTCTTAAAAATAAATTAAAAATAAATACCTTAACTTATTCGAAATATTAAATGAAAATTGTATAGCTAAAAATCTAACAACTAGCTTATCATTTTGGTAGTGGTTTCATTAAATTTTATTGAAAAATACCTAATCTTAATGAGATTGAAGCTTAAATTCATTGTTTCATGTTGAAAACATGAATTTAGGAGCCACAAGAGATGTCCAACCCTTAATCTTAGAAATCCAAGCCTGAATGGGTATGTTCATTAAAAATTTGAATCCAAGGCATTAAAAATGTGTATGAATTATATAATGTGTACTCTATTAGGGTGTGTATTGAAATGGGTGAGAAATTAGTGGCCAACCTTAAGATTTTTGACAAAAATGTGTATGAGCCATGCATAGGAATGATAGTGCATACACTTTATGGATACTATGATTTTTTTTTTAAATATTAAGGTTGGTCACTAATTTATCCTCCATTTCCATGCACTTAACCTGATATGTTCTATCATTCTTCTAGGTAAAAAGATATAAATATTGCATACTCAAAATTACTTTGTGTCTTTAGATGCAAATACAAGTTAGGCTTAAGAGTAATCCAAATCTAAAGTTATAGCTCTAGTGTTCTTAGGTTGAGATTACTTTGGCTTAAAATCAACCTTACAAGGATAGCTCTAGAGTGCTTTAGCTAGCTCCTAACTATCATGCATGTAGCTCCAAAATAATCGATGAGCTAATTTCCAACATTTTTAGGGTATGGTAGTATTCCAAAAATATAGAATAGTTATAGGATGTCAGATTTTCATTTAGAAAAAGGAAACTGTTGGTATATATTAAGCTTTCTTAGGAGTGCACATTTAGGAGTCCTTTGTTTAGCATTGAGCTATACTTGGCATGCCTAGATTAGCTTTGTCTAAGTTAAGTGCTTTCTTTTCCTATTCTTGGAGCACCACTATTCTTAGTGAGCTTTTCCTATTATTGGTTTGACTATTCTTAGTTGATTATGCCCTATATGTACTACATCTTGTAAGCTAATTCGCAATCCCATATTTTTGCATTCCAATTGTCTATTGTTTGCAATACATGTTTTCTTTCAGGTTGAGCGTGCTCTTGTTTGTCTCGAGTGGATGGATTTGGTGCTCACATTCACTCAATCTTCATAATTTCTATATTGTATTAGAGTGGGATTATGTGGATGTTTGTTCAAATTCTATGAGATCTTGATAGTGTTTCTAAAGGATGAAATTCAAGGAGGTTATGGGTTCCCTCCTCTATTACTCCTCGCAGTGATTGAAGGTGTTCAGTAAGGTCATTAATCTGACCTGAGGCATAATCTCACATAGAAAAGATGTGGAAGGGCTTAGTTTACCTGGTTAAAGGTTTTTTCTTTCTAAAAGGTGTTTTTTATAAGTGTTTTATTTTTAAATTTGGAGGAACTTTTTTAAAATTGGAAGTTTTTTTCCTCTTTGAATTTAAACATTTTTTTCTAAATCTCGGAGGAGATTTTCTTTCTCGTGGAGGTGCTTTTTTTTATTAAGCTAATTTTAGCCTCCACCCTCTAATTCTAGAGGTACTTTTTAGAAATTGTTAGTGCCAAATATAAGCAAATTCTTGTAAAAGGTAACTTTAGAGTGCTAAAATTGAAGTGATTTTGTAAAAAGGCTAAGTATTAGGGTACAATTTTAATCAACCTTCTTAGACCTAATGCACTGCATGATAAAGTGCCAAATTCAGGGGGAATCTAATTTTTAATCAATGGGGGTAGCCTTTCTGTTGTGTCTTATACAATTCCACACTTTCTTCCATATTTTCAGTTTAGGGAATTACACAATATTTTGTAATCAATGAACTGAGATAAAATTCCAAATTTGGGGGGTTCATCATGGATTTTGGTATTTATTTCCACCCTTCTATTATCAAACTAACCTCAAATAACTATTTGTCCTAGAGACAAGGGATAAAGAATCATTGTCTTGAACATGATCAATTACCCTATCTCCTTGGACTCATTCCTAACCCAAGTGACTATAAATAGAAGAATAAATGGTTTAACAAAAAAGAAATGGTCTATAGACTAATAGGTCTTACTATTTCCATAGATATTTTACATCATTTAGATCACAAGTTGAGTGCCCTTTCACTGCTTAGACCATCATCGGACCGCTGTATGGAGATCTTGAAAGTGATGTTTTTATGGAAAATTAGGCTCTTGTCGATGATACTGAGACTTTTGTTTCCCCTTTGTGTGTGGACACATCCTCATGGTATGATTAGTCTATTTTGTTGACATATATTAATACCCCATCTACATTAGAGGATATTCTATATCCTATAGTATCTATTGCTACTTCAGAGTCTAGTGTTACTTCTTTGAGAGCTTCCAGTGGTTCTCTACAACAAAGTCATTTATGTCTTCTGGATTCACTTCATTAAGACACACTTCGACTAGACATCTCTTGGTTGTTTATAGAGTCTTACATATTAGATCTTGATGACACCTTGGAGGACCTCATCTTATTGTTTGATGACAGTATACATACACTTGCTACTAATACATAGTTCAAAGAGGCTTCAACCGAAGGTTTCCAGTGATTCTTTGTAGGACATCTCATGGGATTTTCTTTGTAGCCACATGGCATGCATTGACATTCCACATCCATACATCAATTCTTTGCATCTTTCTCTTTGTAATGTTCTGCCATGCAACCCTAAAGATAAGTTTAAATAAGCAATAAAAAGGGGGTTGGTTGGCAGGGCATTACATGCTTCATTAGTTTTCACATGATTTTGAGAGGTCACTTGTTTTGTACAGTTAGGCCTGAGCCTCCTGATTTGATTGTGACTCATTTCGGCATTAGCATGACAACATTTAAGCAATATTTTGGGACAAGATACATCATCATACTTATTACCTCATCTCGATTCTTTGAGTATTCACCATCAGAGTTATTTATTCTAAGGGGAGAAATGTCATTTTCCACAATTGGATCATTTTCAGCATTCATATAAGAGGCATTCTCTTTTGGTAGAGGGGCTACTTCATTGTCAGGGAGCTACATAGTCTCTTTTACTCTCCTATGGGAGGGGGTTCATATCTACATCATCACATTCAGAGCGACATTGTTTTAGGCTTGGTGTAGAGTTATCATCTTCGAGGATGCTTCCTAGTCATATTCTTTTATATTTTTCTCTCTTTTTGGAGGGGAGCATTTTTCCCTTGTGGTTTTCTCTGTTTCTCTATTTTTATGAGAGATTGCAGTGTACATAGGTATCTGATCAGGCCTAGTTGCCCGGACACATCTTCATTTAGCCCACCTAAGCTATTCATAAGGAGGGTGTTCGTGTATATTAAGCTTTGTTAGGAGTGCATATTTAGGAGTCTATATTTAGCCTTGAGATATAGCTGGCATGCCTAGATTAACTTTGTCTAAGTTAATTGGTTGTTTTTCCTATTCTTAGTGAGCTTTTCCTATTATTGGCTTGACTATTCTTAGTTGATTATTCCCTATATGTACTATATCTTGTAAGCTAATTCACAATCCCATATTTTTGCATTCCAATTGTCTATTGTTTGCAATACTTGTTTTCTTGTAGGTTGAGCATGCTCTTGTTTTTCTCGAGTGGCTAGACTTGGTGCTCGCATTCACTCAATGTTCCTAAATTCTAGAGAAATAACTACAAACATACAAGCTACATTTAAGAAGAGTCAGAGTTGTAAATATGTTTGTAGTGTCCTCCCATGTTTGTCTCTTAGATAGATGGGATGGATAGTCATGTTCTAGTAGGAGTCTTAAATCAAATTAAATCATCTTCAAATGAATATTTATATTTCATTAGAATTATTAGTAGGAAAAGACTCCATCATGCACTAGAATAGGAATTGATTGATTGTTTACATCTACTTGATTTCCTATTCTATAATGCTAATCCTCACAAACTTAGAAAGGAGTAAATGAATCAAATGCACACATGCTCTTATTAATTGAACCTATTACCTACCTATCTAAATGTGGGTCTGATCTACATGTGAATGAAATTACTTGTAAATTTACTTTCTTATGTTTATTTTTTCTCTTCAAACAAAGATTCTTGATTCTAGGTATTTTCCATTGCTTTATCCTAAGAGTCACCACTTTTTGGTGCATAATTGGACCACCATCCCTAATTTTTTTATCAAATTAGGGGCCCCATCTTTCTAGGTTGGTGTTCACTATATTTGCATGATCCATGTGGCACCCATGCTCCTGAGTTGCATTTTGTGCCCCATGATTTCCTTAGGTCCCTTGGTCCCCATCATTGATATTTGATCTAAGATCATCTTTAATGGGATATTTTAATTCTTTTATTCTTGGTTTTGCGGTTAACCCCCTCTAATATATTTTTCATATGCTTGAACTGTAAAACATAAAAATTTCTAATTATGAATGTATTTGGTTCAATTTTTTGATTTGGGAGGGATTTTGGGCTTTCTCATGCCTAACGCGCCTTTCTCTCTAACTCCCCAATTCCTATTTCCACTTGTTTTGGGCCTCTGTGATTTTCCTTTCCTTGGTGCATTTCCTCCAAGTTCCTTATTTCCCTATTTCCTTGCTTGGGCTTATCCATCTGTGTTTCAGGCTTCCACATCCTAGCATCACTTTACTTCAATTGTCACTTCCCTACACCTTGGAAATATTTGACCCTCTCTAGAATTTTATGTCTTCAAGTTCAAGCCTTCAAGGATTTAGTAAATCCTATATTATGTAGGCTATAGTCCTAAGTTCTAGCTCCTACATGGGTAAAAGTTTAGAACCATGTCACACTTTTATAATGGAAATAGCCAGCACAAATATATTTTTTCAACTTGGACCACCTAAAAGTGATGTTTATATTTTTAATTTTAAAATGATATAGTCTAATAAAAAGTAGAACTCTTAATTTAGTTTATGTTTATAATTTAAAAAAAAAATAGTTGGATACATGTTTTTATAAATTTAATAGAGTAATTTGAATTGCCTAAAAATATGAAAAATGTGAGGTCGATGGAACATTGCGAGAAAGTTTTAAAAACAATTCTTTGAAACGTTTTTCTCATTTAGATAACTTGAAAATCTAGTGCATGGGAAAAAAAATTATGGACATTTATAACTTTATAAGTTTTCAAAATCAAATTTAATCAAAACATCATAGTTTTTATCAGACATCATCTTTTGTCTAAATTTCTTATCATTAAAAAAAGTATACTCTGTTGGAGAAGATTCACTCCTCTAGTGCATGTTCTATTTTTAATTTTTTAATTTCTAATCAACCTCATGTTTAATCATAATAACCTACTTGCAATAAATTACAAAATCATAATATAAATAATCAAAATATATAATAATACATTTATATATTGTACACTTTGAGCTCTACAAAAAGGGAATTTGTAGATTTTCTTGAAAATATAACCTGATTGGAGAAATATAGAGGTAAATTTGAATGTTTGTTGAAATTTTTGAAAAGTGGGTGGTGACCTACCACATGGGATGCCACATAAGTAGTTTTGGCTAATACAGTTTTAGTAGAAATTTTTTTGGCCAAAACTCTTTCAAATAAAACTTTCTATCTAAATAAATATGTCTTCTAAATTTGAAATTCAATTATATTAATTCAAAAAAATTGCCAAAAAATTTTGTGGTGAAACTCTTTATGCCATGTAGGAGCCATGTTGTTTTAGGAAAAAATGTTTTGCCTAAAACTTTTTAGGGTAAAATTGTTTCAGAATAAACCATTTAGTTGGCCTAAAGTGTGGCACAACTTTGAACATTCACATGCATCCCATCTCAATCCATTGGACTTTCATTTTCCATGATACCTATGACTTGATCATCCTATGTCTTTATATTTTCTATTTGTTGGGTTCCCAAGATTTCCTATATCACTCTACCATCTTGGTCATGGGTATTCAAGATCTCAATTCTCTGAATACTAGCATCCTTATGGGATTTCAACATTCCTTTTCCTCATTAGTGTGGTATCAAGCATGTTGAAATACTATCCCTATATTCCCATCTAAATTTGACTGTAGACTTCCTGACCTTATCATCCCTCACTCACATGTTGCACAAGGTATTCCAAAACCTAATCTCTACTACTCTACATCCATGATCCCACTAAACTTTGTTTCCATGTTCTTCTTCCATTTATGCATCTTGATCCATGAATTCCCACTCATATTTTAAGGATTAAAATCCTTGAAATTGTGCCTTCTTCTAGTTATTGCTCCTTGACCAATCCTTTCTTACCATGTGTCCCCCCACACACTTAACCAATTAGGGTAGGTAAGACAACATTTCTTTCATGCAATGAAATTTTATGGTTTACCTACTGATGCAATGACATCCTCATGGACTTCTACTATATTTACAATGGTAATTTTATTAGTACATGCACCTATTCAATGTATCCACAAATATGATCTTAGATTTGAACACTAGAAAGCCTAATAGTAACCTAGCTCCTAAGATTTAAAGGATTTTTATTCTTTTAAAACACATTTTTAACATGGTTTTGATACAATTTCCTAGGTTTAACCCTTTATCTACCATTTATGTAGGATCTGATGGTGAACTTGACCTAAGCTCACAAATGGATGAATCTAGTAGATGAAGAATTAAATCAAGGGATGAATTTATATTTTTCATGCTTATCCTTGCTAGATTCAAAGTACCAAATTACGGGATATGCATGTGGTTCTGGTTCATGCTTGTAAAACCTAAAATGACCCATGAATTTATAAATATATTTTCTATGCTTCTCAAAAATGAAAAGTATTTAAGGTGGATTATCCCTCTAGAAAAAGGGGTATATTGGCTAAGAAAAAGAGAAGGAAGTGAATGTAGAAATTCTAGTGAGAAAAAGAGGAAAAACCTTCCCCTGTGCATATAAATGGTGGGACAAAACTTGTAGCTTAAGATGAAACTCTTTCTACTTGTGAGGACAAATTGTATTATCTCATATTCTTTGTAAACATTCTCCATTTCATCTTCATGAATGTTGTCAGTGAATGCAATGAGCTATTATCTGTGCATGTAATATGGTGATGGTTTCTCATTTTTATGTTCATTTGCAAATACAATCATTGTAACTATAATCTTCCTTAGACTTTTGCACTAGTTATGTCATGTATTGAGATAAAATTGACAATGCATAGGTTGTAAATCTTATTTTTGCAAGGAATTTTTTACTTTGGCAATTTTGTTTTTGTAGATGGAACTCTCTCTCTCTCTCTCTCTCTCTCTCTCTCTCTCTCTCTCTCTCTCTCTCTCTCTCTCTCTCTCTCTCTCTCTCTCTCTCTTTCCCCCTTAGAATTTTGTCTTTTCTTTACATGTTGGTTAGAGTAGGCTTAGATTAGTTTATCCCTCGAGTTGATCTTCTCAAAACTCTACAAATAACTACACTTGGAATATCACTAGGCCCATTGTTATAATAGCATCTCTTCTGCCACTAGGTCATTCATAGAAATCCAAGGCCTACTAGCCCTAAAACCTTGGAGAGATCATAAAATATCCTTTCAAGAGAAGAATAAGCTCCCTAATTCTTAAGTGTTGGTTTCCATACCATTTTGAGACCCACACAAACTACCACAACTCACACAAGATTGCTCCAAACATGATTTATTATTAAAACAAATATTCATCCACTTTTTCACATAACACACTTGAAATAAAATCTTTTGATGATTTAGGTGGAACTTTTATCACACATTCCTATAAAACATTGGCAATGTGCAAAGCAACATATATACAATGAAAAATATCATAATGCATAGAAAATTCAATATGCACCCTACAACAACAGGTAGTGGATGAGTGATTTATTTTAACATATAAAAAGGTTTAGGCATCTCAAAATATCTTTGACTAATTTTATTTTTAGAATAACTCTCAATAAACTTGTGGTAAAATTGTTTATAAGACAACCAAAAAATTGTTTAGGATATGTTTCAAAATTTTAAGAATCAATTATTATTCTTACAAAAACTCTTTAATTAGGTGAAATTCGTGTTATTTTTCCAAAATTGTTTAATTAATTCTATTAAGGCATCAACTATGACCTTTCCTTTGTATGGGACTTTACCTAGGAATGCCTAATTTTATTTTGATCCTCAACTCTTTCACATTTCTTGGCAATTTTCAACAGTGTTTGTTATATTTACTTTTAGTTATCTAGTTATTTTTCTAATTAAATGAGATTTTTTTATTTCATTTCTTAATATAGTCCATGTAAGAACACATTGGGTAGCATTACTATCTTTAGTGCATGAGGGTTAAGCTTTCCTTGCATGACCTAATTTAGAAAGTACTATCTGTGTAGATGTTGAAAAAGGAGTAGGAGAAGAATTAGACAATGAATGTTTGTTCTTTTGAACAAGTTTCATAAACATGTTAATCTATTTCTTAAAACAACTATGTTCATCATGCCCTGATTTCTTACAATAACCACATGTTGGCTTCTCCTTCTTAGGTGATTTTTGTGCTTGATCTATTTGTGGCTTTTTCTTAGCTTTCTTTTTACTCTTGTTAGAAGAACCTAACACTTTTTGTTCCTTAGGTTATCCAACCACCAAAGCATGAGCCTGTGATGGCTTAATGATACCCATAGAAAGAAGCTTTTGTTTCTTATGCATCAAAATCTTAGAAAAGGATGCAAATGAAGGTATAGTGAGACCAGATCCCACAGTTAACCTATGAGTGTGAAAGCTAGAAACAAAAGCTTCATAATCAGGACCAAGGTTATTCAACATATTGTAGATCAACTGTATATCCTTTTTCTCAATACCACATCCTTTACATTGTGCTCTTAGATCATTAACCTTAGCTATATAATCCTAGATGTTGCTAAATTTCTTAGGATCAAGGCTCATTAATTCATTATCAATTTGATATCCTTTAACTTCATCTTTTGTACCATACATCATTTTCAACTTATCCCAAGCATAGTGTGAATTTGTACATGCCTCAATATTAAACAAGAGATCTAGGGAAATGAAACTACGAAGAAATCCAAGAGATTTTGTATGTACAATCATCCATTTTATCTTTCCTTATCATCTATGGGTTTAGGTATCTTGTTTTCAACATATAAAGAATGTCCAAGATCCATTAGGGCATTCCATGCATGTTGACTCCAAGTTGCATAGTTATAAGGTGTTAACAATGGAACCCTTGATTTATCCATTATTTAGAGGAAAATAAGATCAAAAGTAGATATACCAAAGCACAAACTCAATCAACACTATAATTGAAGCCACCCCAAACCAAAACAACCACCAATTTCAAGTCTTTTTCCAATCAATGAGTGATATGTACCCAAAGGGCTTCAATCTAAAAATTTGATGTCTAAAGAAAAATTTAGAAAAATGGCATAGATAGAACTATAGAGTACAACAATACCTTTCCAATGCCTATAAGAAATTGAAATTTTGATGAAGTGGGTGAAATTTATGAGCTCGAGAGTGCAAAATACAAGTTCTAGCTTCAAAAAGAAACATCTAGCATCAAACTACCAAATCTTAGAAAAATACCTACACCACTGCGAAGAGATTAGAACCAACTTTTTGATGATATTTTGTTTGCCAAAATCTGACACCGTGGAAAAAAGTTATGACGCCCGAAAAAAATGCCCTCCTAGGGCTAGAAGGGGCCCAAAGGGGGCCCCTACACTGATGTCACTACTGACATCAGCTAAATATGCTTTTTATTCTGGAATATTCCTTGCAAAATCTAGAAAACCACTGGCTGCTTGAAAACTGCTTAGAAAAATTAGAAACTACTCTAGAAGAAATAATTGTTTGTTTCAAGGTAAAACTACCTGTATGAGCAGGGTGGGGGAAATATTACCCTAGATATTTTACTAGTTTTAAAAACTTCACCACTGTTTATGTTTTATAAACTACAGATTTTATTTAAAGAAGAAAGCCTGAGATTTTTTTAAAACCTGTGAATTTATGGTTTACTGCCCGGAGGTAAGAAGAATTCGCCAAGTCTTTTATGTCACCGACCAGGATAGATATTGAATTCCATAAATATTTTGGCCACCATATGGTTTGTTTGAACTGCCGCTGGGAGGGTTTGGTGCAAACCGGTGAGTGTGGAGACCATTGACGGGTTGTGTTGGACAATGCCACCACTATTTGGTGTGATGACCACTAGGTATGATAGTTGCTAATAGTTTATTTGCATAATTGGTGTTGATTCTACTACTGGGATATTACCAATGATGAGATATTATAACTATTGAAGGATATAAAACCACAATGTTTGCCGTAGACTTGGACATCTATTGCTGATCGGGAGGCCAACAATTTCAAGGAAGTTAGCTGTGGGTTGTAGTGTTTGGTAGGGCCCATGCCACATGGCATGCACCAGCTAGGCGGTACATTGCAGGGTACCTACTACGTAGGTTCAGTACATAGGTACGACGTACAATAAGATGTTCTACAGAAAAAAAAGATTGAAACCAAAGGATAACCAAATTAACCTACTAATATATTAATATTACCTGACGGATAATATAACACCCATGACTGTGCAGTACAACACCGACAGAGAATCTAGAATATTCTCCCTATGCAGGGAATATTCCTTGTGATCCGTACGGCCAAGGGCAAACAAATTTTGCCTTTCATTCCAACTTCATCTAATTTGGACAATTTGACAATTGATCTATAGGTATTTGACCATTTTGAGTGGGATGACAGGGTTTGATTTTTCCCAAATTACTCTGAAATTGCAACTACCTCCTAGATTAGGTAACCACTCCTTGAATAAAAACCTCATAGATTTGGCCTTCAATGTTCGATATGGACGAAACAAAAGGTAATTTCAACTATCTCAGACCTCCTAAACACAATGGTGTGCTTAGATTTGTAGCAACATACTCCAAAATGAACCTGTAGTATAAGGCACAAAGAAGCAACCCTCACAAATTTGGTATTTTCATCAAGTCTTTCAGATTCTCCATGTCATCATTTGATGCAAGAGAAGAACCTACTCAACTATCAAGATCCACCATGAATTTGCTTTCAAATCTCTCAAAAATTTGGCTAAGAAGAAGAGATTCCACCTAAAGAGCTCTGATACTATAATAGTTGGCTAGATTGGAGCAACCCCAAATCTAGGACTTCATGAAAGTACAAGAGAGACACTATGAGAGAATAGTAATTTTATTCTATTAATGGATCCAAAACTATTCATATGTTGTTATGTTACAATGTACATGAAGAGCCTTGCTTATAAAGACAACAATGATAGCCAAGATGTTGTCATGTGACAAGTGTCTTAATCCTATGACATGTGACAACTATAGCACATGTGTAGGATAAGACAACTAGATCAACAACTAGCAAAAACTAGAAACAACTAGAAACATCTAGAAGACTCACTAAATCAACTTAACATGTGAATTATATGTGAGAATATTATTTAACTAATAAATAGTTAAATAATATGAATTAATCTCACAACAAGAGAAACTAGATAGGAAGTATCCCTATTCACACTAACACTCTTGAATACTTGGCTACGTTTGCCTTGTTGGCCTCTGCATAGCCTATTCTAATAATAATCTTATAAAACTCTTCTATATATTCATAAACAAACAGTTTGTTTCCTTGTTTTAAACCTTGCAACTTCTTCAACAACTCCAAATCATAGTCCATAGGAATGAACTACTTCTTTTGTTTGTCCACTATCTGATGCCATCTGGTTATCTTTCCTTTTCCTCTTCTATTTCTCTCTAACTGGATCTCTTTCCACCAAATATTGGCATGGCCCAGGTTCAACTTCATTTTTCTAAACTTGACCAATTCTCAATCCTCCACTTCTTCATACTTAAAGTATTCCTCCATATCATTTATCTAATCAATAAGCTCTTTCAAATTTAGATACCTAGAATAGGTAGAAACTTCAATCCTAGGCCTCTTTCTAATATTTGAAGTGCTCCTTAAAAACCTAACTTGTTTAGGATCTCATGCAACATATTGTTCTTCTTCGAAAGGCTTTTCTTCTTCAGCTTCATCTTCTCTTTCTTCTCTTCTTCTTGGCTCAAACCCTCTTCGCAGCTCCTCTTGTGATGCATTGATTTGCCTTTACAGGGCTCTAAAACCCTCTTCTGTCAAAACATTTCTCCCACCACCATGATTTCTTCATGGATGCATCTTGATCTTCTTCTTTTCTATTCAACACACAACCACAAGTTCTGGTGTAAACAATCTCATGTTTGGTGATCTATCTACACACTCAGGAACTTTTGCTATGATACCAGTTGATGAGGGGTGTAAATCTCAGAACACACAACAAAATAGATTGCTCATAGAAAATAGGAATGTTCTTTTATTCAACTGAAAACAAATTACATTACATAAATTGGAATCAAATTAGAGGATGAAATCCTAAATAGGTTGCCACACATTACAAATTCCTTTTCTTTGGATTCTAGAACCTTTTGCCTTTTGTAGCTTCAAGTCTACTAGGGTTTTCTATTTTCCCTCTTTTTAACAACTTGCCACTTTCCCCTCCTTCTCTACCACCAAAATATTCCTTAAAAATGGTCATAAATAGCCCTTTTTGGTACCTTCTAGCCAAAATTTTGAAATTTGTACAAACTCCCTTCAAAAGTAGTCCAACTTCTGGGAGCCATAACTTTTGATCCAAGTGTTTGATTAACAAACCATTTGATGCATTAGAAATCTCATGAAGAGATCCATGCCCTTATAACTTGCTCTGCTAGTTACACCTGTTTTGGGGGCCATATAGAGCCTCTAGGTGCGTCAAAATTAACTTTGAAATTTTTTCAAGGCTTTTTAAGGAAATAAAAACTTTAATATCTTTCAACTCACGAATAATCTTTGGCCAATTTCTTCACCAAATGTTATATTTTTCAATTCCAGATCTTTGACAAAAAAAAAAAATTCTATACATGCTCAAATGCAAATGTTTTAAAAATTATAGGTTGTTATTTTAGCTGGTTGAAAATTTTGGAGGTTTTGAATCATTATTCAAGAAAATGGGTATCCGTAAATACGAAAATTAAAATGAATAGAAAATAAAATCATCATTTTTTTAGTGATGCAAGATTTCCCTTACACCACTGGATGCTCCTGCATCAAATGCACTTATAATATAATATTTTAAAGTGCATTTATGACCTTTTACATAAATATTTTTATTTAATTTATAAATGAATTAATTAAAAATTTTGTATGATGGTAATTAAATTAATCAATTCAAAGAATTAATATAATTTAATCTCATAAAATAATTAAGGCTTTTTAAGAACTAAGGTGGAACACTAAGGGGGGTGCATTATGACCAGATCCTGCATTGTTCAAGTTGATATCCCTTATTCAATTGAACTATTCAATCAGATCTTAACCTTAATTTCCCTTCTAGCTACTCATAAAATGCCATTGAAATGGTTATCTGGGTTTGTCAAATTTGAGGGGTAACATTACTCTACCAAGGTCACCCAATTGACAAGTGTTTACTCAAACACCATATGTCTTTTTTTGTCAACAACTTGAGACTAGTCAAGCACCTATTTTGGTTTTATGCTCAGGAAGAAACTATTTGGTCTTGAATGAATGACTTTTTCAATCCTTCTAGACCTAAGCCTTTGACATGACATAACGGTATGCTAAGGGATGGTGCTAGATTTGACAAATATGTTATGTTTTTGGATGCTTTCAAAATGAAGATTCTATTTACTATATGGAAAGATAGAAATTCTACTATCTTGGAACATAATGTTGTTGGTATGAATCTCTCTACTTACACTCAATATTTAGTGATATCTATTATGCTCATGCAAATAGAGGTGCATGCCGCTAAGGTGGCCCTTGAGGTTACCCACCTCTAGGCTTTGTTGGACATTTGGGGCAATCCCCCTTTCATGTTCACGTAGGTTCTAGTGTCATCTCCACCTTACATCACATGCCCCCATACTATATTAAAAAATAATTTTTCCGCTTAACTTTGGGGAGAGATCTAGTACTCCTCTATTAATTGGTTGTCCTTAACTTAAGGATCATTATGCCTATATTTAAGTTGAACTTCTAAAATATTACACAATATTCTTTTTATGAGGACAATTATTTACATATTAGAGAAATTGAGTAAGAAAGTAATTCCTAAAAAGCCCTCATTATCCTTTTTCCTCTACTCAACCATAAAAAAATTATTAGGTTTTTAAATCTTCTAATGATTAAGCTTCACTTATTCATTCTCATAACTTAAATCTCTTCTTTCTTTTCTCTTTCTTCACTTTACAAGTGCGTTCAAATTTGCGTCGAGGAGTTGGAAAAAATAGTACAAAAGAATTAGGATTCATGTGAAGTAGGAAAAGTAGCAAGTAACAAACCAAAAAGTATAGAGATCATGATGGCGTGGTTGAAAAAGAGTGTAAATTTAATGCCAGCCGAGGCGAAGAAATAATTATAGTAACCGCGTAAATGAGCAGCATCCATACAACTTTGGTAAGGAAGCGTCTCAGTGGAAGACGTGCCACATCTTTTGTTTGTTTGTTAAATCCATTTTACTCGTGCTAACATGTGGAGAAAGAGAAAAGCCATTCAAGGGAATGTGATGTTTCTTTAAATTTAATCTTGAAAATTTCGTTTTTATGTCTCTTTCATGTTGTAAAATGAGTGACTATTCACACGTATTAAGTCTTCGTTTAACTCATTTTATTTTGTAGGTTTCTATGTAGATAAAAAAATTCTTAAGATTAAATTTGATCTTATCTTTTCATCTCTTGTTATTTTGTAAAATAAGTGATTATTGGCACGTGTTAAGTCTTGAATAAAATTATTGAATTGGTATAAAATTTGTTAAATCCATTTTACTCACACACTTATATGTAAAGAAAAAGAAACGTGATCTTTCCTTAAATTTAATCTTGAGAATCTTGTCTTGTCCCTTGTCACTTTATAAAGCAAGTAACTATTTGCACATATCAAGTCTTGAATAGAATTATTGAATTGGTATAAAGTTTGTTGAATTCATGATACTCGCGTGCTTATATGTAGAGAAAAAGAAAAGTGATCTTTTCTTAAGCTTGATCCAGGGTAATATCCATTGAAATGCATACATGTAGATACAAATTAACCTAAATTATTTAATGACAATCATGTTGGTTAATGTAATCTTGAATCTAATCCTATGTTAGCAAAGTAGATGTGAACTACATACAATATTATTAGCTCTATGACTAAAGATGTATGACTTTAATGTAGATTTTGGAACATGAACTACTACTGATTTATTAATGATGTTTTTATGTTTTTGTAACTCCTTGGATTCTATCCAAGACTTATGTTTTATCCCAAGTTAAGCCTATAGGTGTGGGTCTTTTCTATGTTCACCTAAAGTGTACCTATACTATCATACACACTCCAATGATAGAGTTAGACAATTCAAAAGTTTGTGAGTTCTTCAAATGATTTGTGATTGTTACAATTTCATCACCACATGTAGGCATACCCCCATGTTGCACTAGAACACTTAAAACTCACACAAGTATAACACATTGCATTTTTTAGCTATTTACCAATCTTTAGATAAACTCTTTTTAGGAACTCTCTATATATAAATAGTACACCCAAGTCCCAACAAATACAACTCTTGGTCCATACATTTCAAATGCCACTACTAATGCATCTAATTTAATCCCTTATGAAACATAAGCTCTTGAAATTTCCTCACATATCATTAGTAAAGATAAAATCCCAACGTTGTTTATTTTGATAGTGATACTAGGGAGGAAACTATAAACAAATGGCATCTAGTCAGTGCAGGTTATTCAATTATACATGGAGATGAATATGTTCAAAATACTTATTGTTTCAATGACTAAGAAAATATGCCAAGAATGCCTAATATCATAAAGAGTTTTAGCCACCACAATGAAGTGAATAAAATGATTGAGTGTGCTGCACCTTGTGAAGTGATACTTGATGTTATTGAAGTTAACCACATTAATTCTTATTGAGATAAATCAAGCTTGCTTGGAGAAAATGATAGATTTGAAGAATCCACCGTCATCGAGACATGTGGGAAAGATCCCCAAAGTTTGCATAATTTTAAATTAGATGTTTGAAAACACAAAGATAACTGTGAGATTTAGTTCAAAGACGAAACAAATGTACACACCCAAACTAGGAGAAACAAACACATGCCTTTGACATTATTAGCCCATAGGCTATCTGTAGGAGAATCAAGCTGCCAGAAAATTTCGATCGCTGGATTTGTTCGATAATCTGGTAGCTGCACGAAACTGGCTTTTCAACAAACCCGCTCCCCACCACTCCACAACGTCGGCGTTAAATGGTTCTCGTCACGTTATATATATATAGATGGCTGCTCTCATATGTCATCTGTAGTTTGATTGTCTTCTATCAAGGAAAAAATAGGCTTTTGGGTCCTTGATTTGGTGTCTTCCTCTATCATAACTCAGCAAAGAATTGATTTATCATTTAGGTTTTATGGGATTTCATGCTTTTTTGTTTTTAATTCTTAAAACTATATATGACTTGTCTCTGTAATTTTGTTTTGTAATATTATATTAAAATAAACTGTAGTCAATTACATAGAATAGAAATCACCATGATTATAGTGTGAGTGGACTTGACGCTCAGTATTCCATTCAAGTTGTCTATTTCTTGCCGTCTTAATCTAAACGCCATTAAGAGCGGTGAAGAGATTGGAGAAAATAAATTTTAAAAAATGATTATTCTTATGAGGCCAGCATAACAACTATGTAGATATAATTATTAATTAAAATATTATAATAAAAATTATGTGAATATATTTGTTATTAAAATATTATAACTATGCGAATGTATTTGTTTATTAAAATATTATAATAATAACAACTATGCCGATATATTTGTTATTAAATTATTATAACTATTTGGATATATTTGTTAATTAAAATATTATAATAAAAACAATGTAAATATATTGGTTAAATATTTAAAAAGTGTTAAATGCCCTTTTCTCTTTATCAGAATTTAATCTGATCTATAAAAAAATTCTTTCCCAATATTTGTTGTCACCATTCATGCAGTTTGTATTTGCTATCATCATTCATGCAAGTATTCATGGAATTTGGATTAATTTTTCTTCCATTCTCAATTAATTTATCATGGCAATAACAATTATAGAAGAGTTTCGTCAAGGCATGGTTTACTTAATTATTTTCTTAAAGAGCAGTGACAATTAGGAACTCGCTGCTGCTGCTTACCATCTATAATTTCACTTATTTTTTCTTAAGCTGGCACCTTTTTTTTCAATAAATTCACCAAGCCTGATTTGATAGCATTGATTTTAAGATTTTATAAATTTGATGGTTTTGATTTAAGATTTTATAAACTTGTTGTTGATTGTAATATTGATAATGATTCTCTATTTCTACTTGTATCTTTTTATGTAATTTAGTGTGTTATCATAAATCTATTGCCAAATTTATTATTCATACAAAATTGTGCAACTGCTAATGTATTGTATGTTAGAAATTAATTCATCATCCATATCAAATTATGAGATTGAAAACATGTTGGAAATGGTATCTAAATTAAATAATCACCTGCTATATGTATGACCTTCTACTAGTTTTTAAAAAAATTATATTACTTGATTGTTGAAGGGTTCATCCTACTCAGCACAATAAGGTAAATTTTGTTGAATTTTTTTGGGTCCTAGAAATTTCTCAAATGGGCAAAGAAGAAGAGTATTAAAATATGCCTTTAGATGAAAATAATGTTTGAGTAGATTTAAAATTTGAGAATTCGTGTTAAATGACTTATCTTCGCACTATCCTGAATCTAATACACATGTCAAAGACTCTTTTGATTCTAGCAATGTAGATTCACATGATTATGTTACTATTTATAATATATTTTTTTGACTCATGATCATGTGGATGTTTTGTATGTAACCTGGGAGCATTATGGGACTAACAAGGGGGAGATGGTTGCTAATCTAAGCGTAGCAGTGATGGGATCACAAAATTGACACATCTAAGTCCCAAAGTAACATCTCTTTTCCCTATATTAAATTTTAAAGTGGATTTAGAAGTAATTTTACGTATTTATAATTTTTTTTAAAGTAGACTAAGTAATATATACTTCTTTACTTTTAGGAAGTCACTGGTTTTAAAATGTTGATGGGTAAGTGCATGGAAATGGAGGATAAAAAGGGGGTCAAAAGTGGCCATTTTTTTAAAATTAACTAAAAATAAACTTGGATGGACATGTTTACTATCCAAATTTAAGATATATGATAAATCAAGAATTATAGTACTATGAATCTTTTTCTAAAATACTAAATATTTTTTTAAATAATAAAGGTTAAAGGGGGTGAAATGCTAAGCCACACAAAATTGTTCCTATTTTTATCACTAAAATATAACATAGTGTTTGGAAACGCATATTTATTTGGTTACATTAAGTATTTTTAAAAACCAATGGGTGTAAACATAGAAAAGAGTGAGTACTACAAATTGTGTATTTTATTTATTTATTTATTTATTTTATGATTTTTTTGAAGCGGATGCATCCTTAAAATTACATCATTGATTGAGTTTACATGTCACATAGCTTCCACCAAATTAATCAAAAAATATTGTTTTTGTTTGTGTATAGAATGAAGCATAAAACAATCCTATATCATTTTTTGAATTAAGATAAGTGGGCCAAAAGTTATATAAAAAAGCAATACATATGTACTAAAGGAATATAAAAACATTCTTAAAAATAAATTAAAAATAAATACCTTAACTTATTCGAAATATTAAATGAAAATTGTATAGCTAAAAATCTAACAACTAGCTTATCATTTTGGTAGTGGTTTCATTAAATTTTATTGAAAAATACCTAATCTTAATGAGATTGAAGCTTAAATTCATTGTTTCATGTTGAAAACATGAATTTAGGAGCCACAAGAGATGTCCAACCCTTAATCTTAGAAATCCAAGCCTGAATGGGTATGTTCATTAAAAATTTGAATCCAAGGCATTAAAAATGTGTATGAATTATATAATGTGTACTCTATTAGGGTGTGTATTGAAATGGGTGAGAAATTAGTGGCCAACCTTAAGATTTTTGACAAAAATGTGTATGAGCCATGCATAGGAATGATAGTGCATACACTTTATGGATACTATGATTTTTTTTTTAAATATTAAGGTTGGTCACTAATTTATCCTCCATTTCCATGCACTTAACCTGATATGTTCTATCATTCTTCTAGGTAAAAAGATATAAATATTGCATACTCAAAATTACTTTGTGTCTTTAGATGCAAATACAAGTTAGGCTTAAGAGTAATCCAAATCTAAAGTTATAGCTCTAGTGTTCTTAGGTTGAGATTACTTTGGCTTAAAATCAACCTTACAAGGATAGCTCTAGAGTGCTTTAGCTAGCTCCTAACTATCATGCATGTAGCTCCAAAATAATCGATGAGCTAATTTCCAACATTTTTAGGGTATGGTAGTATTCCAAAAATATAGAATAGTTATAGGATGTCAGATTTTCATTTAGAAAAAGGAAACTGTTGGTATATATTAAGCTTTCTTAGGAGTGCACATTTAGGAGTCCTTTGTTTAGCATTGAGCTATACTTGGCATGCCTAGATTAGCTTTGTCTAAGTTAAGTGCTTTCTTTTCCTATTCTTGGAGCACCACTATTCTTAGTGAGCTTTTCCTATTATTGGTTTGACTATTCTTAGTTGATTATGCCCTATATGTACTACATCTTGTAAGCTAATTCGCAATCCCATATTTTTGCATTCCAATTGTCTATTGTTTGCAATACATGTTTTCTTTCAGGTTGAGCGTGCTCTTGTTTGTCTCGAGTGGATGGATTTGGTGCTCACATTCACTCAATCTTCATAATTTCTATATTGTATTAGAGTGGGATTATGTGGATGTTTGTTCAAATTCTATGAGATCTTGATAGTGTTTCTAAAGGATGAAATTCAAGGAGGTTATGGGTTCCCTCCTCTATTACTCCTCGCAGTGATTGAAGGTGTTCAGTAAGGTCATTAATCTGACCTGAGGCATAATCTCACATAGAAAAGATGTGGAAGGGCTTAGTTTACCTGGTTAAAGGTTTTTTCTTTCTAAAAGGTGTTTTTTATAAGTGTTTTATTTTTAAATTTGGAGGAACTTTTTTAAAATTGGAAGTTTTTTTCCTCTTTGAATTTAAACATTTTTTTCTAAATCTCGGAGGAGATTTTCTTTCTCGTGGAGGTGCTTTTTTTTATTAAGCTAATTTTAGCCTCCACCCTCTAATTCTAGAGGTACTTTTTAGAAATTGTTAGTGCCAAATATAAGCAAATTCTTGTAAAAGGTAACTTTAGAGTGCTAAAATTGAAGTGATTTTGTAAAAAGGCTAAGTATTAGGGTACAATTTTAATCAACCTTCTTAGACCTAATGCACTGCATGATAAAGTGCCAAATTCAGGGGGAATCTAATTTTTAATCAATGGGGGTAGCCTTTCTGTTGTGTCTTATACAATTCCACACTTTCTTCCATATTTTCAGTTTAGGGAATTACACAATATTTTGTAATCAATGAACTGAGATAAAATTCCAAATTTGGGGGTTCATCATGGATTTTGGTATTTATTTCCACCCTTCTATTATCAAACTAACCTCAAATAACTATTTGTCCTAGAGACAAGGGATAAAGAATCATTGTCTTGAACATGATCAATTACCCTATCTCCTTGGACTCATTCCTAACCCAAGTGACTATAAATAGAAGAATAAATGGTTTAACAAAAAAGAAATGGTCTATAGACTAATAGGTCTTACTATTTCCATAGATATTTTACATCATTTAGATCACAAGTTGAGTGCCCTTTCACTGCTTAGACCATCATCGGACCGCTGAATGGAGATCTTGAAAGTGATGTTTTTATGGAAAATTAGGCTCTTGTCGATGATACTGAGACTTTTGTTTCCCCTTTGTGTGTGGACACATCCTCATGGTATGATTAGTCTATTTTGTTGGCATATATTAATACCCCATCTACATTAGAGGATATTCTATATCCTATAGTATCTATTGCTACTTCAGAGTCTAGTGTTACTTCTTTGAGAGCTTCCAGTGGTTCTCTACAACAAAGTCATTTATGTCTTCTGGATTCACTTCATTAAGACACACTTCGACTAGACATCTCTTGGTTGTTTATAGAGTCTTACATATTAGATCTTGATGACACCTTGGAGGACCTCATCTTATTGTTTGATGACAGTATACATACACTTGCTACTAATACATAGTTCAAAGAGGCTTCAACCGAAGGTTTCCAGTGATTCTTTGTAGGACATCTCATGGGATTTTCTTTGTAGCCACATGGCATGCATTGACATTCCACATCCATACATCAATTCTTTGCATCTTTCTCTTTGTAATGTTCTGCCATGCAACCCTAAAGATAAGTTTAAATAAGCAATAAAAAGGGGGTTGGTTGGCAGGGCATTACATGCTTCATTAGTTTTCACATGATTTTGAGAGGTCACTTGTTTTGTACAGTTAGGCCTGAGCCTCCTGATTTGATTGTGACTCATTTCGGCATTAGCATGACAACATTTAAGCAATATTTTGGGACAAGATACATCATCATACTTATTACCTCATCTCGATTCTTTGAGTATTCACCATCAGAGTTATTTATTCTAAGGGGAGAAATGTCATTTTCCACAATTGGATCATTTTCAGCATTCATATAAGAGGCATTCTCTTTTGGTAGAGGGGCTACTTCATTGTCAGGGAGCTACATAGTCTCTTTTACTCTCCTATGGGAGGGGGTTCATATCTACATCATCACATTCAGAGCGACATTGTTTTAGGCTTGGTGTAGAGTTATCATCTTCGAGGATGCTTCCTAGTCATATTCTTTTATATTTTTCTCTCTTTTTGGAGGGGAGCATTTTTCCCTTGTGGTTTTCTCTGTTTCTCTATTTTTATGAGAGATTGCAGTGTACATAGGTATCTGATCAGGCCTAGTTGCCCGGACACATCTTCATTTAGCCCACCTAAGCTATTCATAAGGAGGGTGTTCGTGTATATTAAGCTTTGTTAGGAGTGCATATTTAGGAGTCTATATTTAGCCTTGAGATATAGCTGGCATGCCTAGATTAACTTTGTCTAAGTTAATTGGTTGTTTTTCCTATTCTTAGTGAGCTTTTCCTATTATTGGCTTGACTATTCTTAGTTGATTATTCCCTATATGTACTATATCTTGTAAGCTAATTCACAATCCCATATTTTTGCATTCCAATTGTCTATTGTTTGCAATACTTGTTTTCTTGTAGGTTGAGCATGCTCTTGTTTTTCTCGAGTGGCTAGACTTGGTGCTCGCATTCACTCAATGTTCCTAAATTCTAGAGAAATAACTACAAACATACAAGCTACATTTAAGAAGAGTCAGAGTTGTAAATATGTTTGTAGTGTCCTCCCATGTTTGTCTCTTAGATAGATGGGATGGATAGTCATGTTCTAGTAGGAGTCTTAAATCAAATTAAATCATCTTCAAATGAATATTTATATTTCATTAGAATTATTAGTAGGAAAAGACTCCATCATGCACTAGAATAGGAATTGATTGATTGTTTACATCTACTTGATTTCCTATTCTATAATGCTAATCCTCACAAACTTAGAAAGGAGTAAATGAATCAAATGCACACATGCTCTTATTAATTGAACCTATTACCTACCTATCTAAATGTGGGTCTGATCTACATGTGAATGAAATTACTTGTAAATTTACTTTCTTATGTTTATTTTTTCTCTTCAAACAAAGATTCTTGATTCTAGGTATTTTCCATTGCTTTATCCTAAGAGTCACCACTTTTTGGTGCATAATTGGACCACCATCCCTAATTTTTTTATCAAATTAGGGGCCCCATCTTTCTAGGTTGGTGTTCACTATATTTGCATGATCCATGTGGCACCCATGCTCCTGAGTTGCATTTTGTGCCCCATGATTTCCTTAGGTCCCTTGGTCCCCATCATTGATATTTGATCTAAGATCATCTTTAATGGGATATTTTAATTCTTTTATTCTTGGTTTTGCGGTTAACCCCCTCTAATATATTTTTCATATGCTTGAACTGTAAAACATAAAAAATTTCTAATTATGAATGTATTTGGTTCAATTTTTTGATTTGGGAGGGATTTTGGGCTTTCTCATGCCTAACGCGCCTTTCTCTCTAACTCCCCAATTCCTATTTCCACTTGTTTTGGGCCTCTGTGATTTTCCTTTCCTTGGTGCATTTCCTCCAAGTTCCTTATTTCCCTATTTCCTTGCTTGGGCTTATCCATCTGTGTTTCAGGCTTCCACATCCTAGCATCACTTTACTTCAATTGTCACTTCCCTACACCTTGGAAATATTTGACCCTCTCTAGAATTTTATGTCTTCAAGTTCAAGCCTTCAAGGATTTAGTAAATCCTATATTATGTAGGCTATAGTCCTAAGTTCTAGCTCCTACATGGGTAAAAGTTTAGAACCATGTCACACTTTTATAATGGAAATAGCCAGCACAAATATATTTTTTCAACTTGGACCACCTAAAAGT